>CM075692.1:55155729-65155729 GCA_037954015.1 Psophocarpus tetragonolobus | reverse complement strand
TATACTAGATGGTCTAGGTTTCAGACCTAGTTATCCTCACCAGTGTTTAGCACTCTCACATTTTGTAGAGTTGCTTCAAATTCATGAAGCAAAGAGATCTCCTAACAAAACCACTCCCTATGCCACTCAAAGTCCCATATCTAGACTCCCTCAACCTAATTCCCAAAAGAGAGTTTATTATCCCTTCTTTATTGATTAAGTTTAGGAACAAACAGTTGAATTTGTGTTGCAATGAATCATTCCCCACCCAATTATCTGTCCAAAATTTAAATTTTGCCCCATTCCTCACTTGCCATTCCAAACCACAGTCAAACCATATTTGGTTATCTTTTGCCCCAGAACATTTTCTAAGGTATTTTCACCAAATTGACATGTACTTGTTATCTTCTCCCTACAATAGACCTCTCCATTTATTATACTTAGAATCCAGGGTCTTTTCCATAATAGGCCATTTTGTAGAGACATAAGCCATCTTCATTTTCCTAGAAGTGCGTCATTGAACAAAAAAATGTTTTTGAGGCCAATTCCACCTTTTTCTTTTGGTTCACACATTAACTTCCAGTTAACCCATGCTATCTTAGAACTTACACCACTCTAGTTCCACAACAAATTCCTCTAAATTCTGACAATTTTCTTTCCAACTTCAGTTGGCATTTTAAAGAAGGACCAGAAAGATAACGATACAGAGGATAGTATTGACTTGATTACGCATATGCGACCAGCATAAGATAAGTGCATGTGTTTCCAACTAGCCAGTTTTCTCTCCAGCTTATTTATGACAGGGTCCCACATCTGCATCTTTCTTAGATTAGCTCCTATGGGGATACCTAGATAAATAAAAAGGAGTTTTAGGATTCTACAATTCATAACTTGAGCAAAAGTCTGAGTCTCTGTGTTTGACATACAAACTCCTCCAAAACTACTTTTGTAATAGTTTATCTTTAAGCCCGAGGCAAGCTCAAACCATCAAAGTATGGACTGGATAAGGAAGATATTGTTGTTAGAGACTTCTCCAAGGAAGATTGTATCGTCTACATACTGGAGGATAGATACAAGGATTTTCTTGCTCCCAGTCAAGATTGGGGAGAATAACTCTTGTTGAAGACTGCCTCATTAAACCTGCAAGGCTTTCTGCCACAATCAAGAATAGAAAAGGAGGCGAGGAGGTCCCCCTACCTAAGACCTTTCTTAAGTAAGAATTCTTCTATTGGTGAGCCATTAACCAAGATGGAAATTCTAGCGGATGAAAGACTTGCCGATACGCACGAGATCCACTTGTGACAAAAGCCTAATCTTTCCAATATATAGATAAGGAACTCCCATGACATTGAATCATATGCCTTTTGAAAATCGAGTTTAAACACAAAGCATTTTCTCTTTCTTCGCCTTGCTTCATCCAAAGCTTTATTAAGCATGAGAATGTTGTGTAGAAGGTGTCTCTGCCTTCAATGAATGCACTTTGAGAGTGATTTATGATATCTAGCACCTTCCCTAATCTTTTTGCTAGACTTTGGAGACAATTTTGTACATACTTCCAACAAGAGATATTGGTCGGTATTCATTGAGATGTTGAGGGTTAGGGACTTTTGGTACCAAAGTTATGAATGAAGAGTTCCATCCAACCACCATTTTACCTGTTTCGTGGAAGTCTTTCATGAATTGCATGATTTCAACCTTGATGAGTTCCCAAAACTTCTTAATAAAATTGAAATTATACCCATCTGGGCCAGGACTCTTGTGACTACCACAATTCCAAATGGCTTTTTTGACTTCAATCTCCTCAACAGGGGAGCACAATACCACATATTTGAATTGAACAGCATCCAAGTTGTGCCTCTTGGAGATATCCTCTTCATACCTATTTTTAACTACGAGCCACAAATTTGTCACGATGGAGACTTTGAACTACGAGCCACGAAGTTGTGAGAATAGGTGGCTTTCCTTTTTCAATTATTCTGTCTATCAATCAAAAATAGGCACGTAGTGATTATAAAAAGATAATATGAATAAAAATGGACATCAAAAGTGAAGTTCCTTTAATAATAGTAATAGATTATACTATTTATTATCTATCAAAATATATAAAATAATATCTCTTTTGATATACACATTTTCTTTTATTTTAATTTTAAACTTTGAAACATCTCTTATTTGTATTCAAAATTTATATCATTCTCATTTAATAAATATCCTTAACTAAAATTAAGAGAAAAAGTTATAAAATGTTATTTTAAGAGAAAAAGTTACAAAAAGTTATAAAATTGGGAGGATATGATATATGGTAATTACGAATGGTTGATTTATCATAAAAGACATATGTATTATGATCCTTTCTCAAGATGCATATTTATCATGCAATTAAATCAAAATAGATGTGGTTCAAAGATTTTTCTTTTTAGCCTTCAATTGATTGTTACCACGAAAAAAAATACAAAAAGCACCAAATATAATATTAACCATTATATGTGATTTGTATTATATTTTTAATTAATTTATTGTAAATCAATTATTAGTATTTTTTTTTATAAGAATTGAAGAAAATATCACGAGATTTACATAAACTCATCCATCATGCTCCATCAATTGACAGTATTTATTACGGCAAATATTTACTCTTTTTAGTTATACTCTATTTTGTCACTAAATTCTTTACCACAATAACTATTCATAGTGTAAGATGAAATTTTGTATTTATTTTAACATAAATATATGTATATATATACGTATTTTTATGCTAATAAATTTTTAAAATCATGTCCATTACGTTCTAACAATTTCTTGAATCTTCATTAGTTAATACACTACTCAATATTTCTAAAAATTAATAAGTTTAAATTTTCTTAAAAGGAATTTGCAACAATAATATTATAATAATCCCTCGCTTTGCAGAAAGTTCATTTTCAAGTTAAATTAAAATTTCATCGAGGAATTAGCCAGGCTTTAGCTATTATGTTCTTAACTAAATAACTCTTGATTTTTGGGAGAGAGTAGAGAAGGATTTTACAATGATAGCACATTAATTTGAGAGGCTTAGTAAGGGATGAAAATCTTCATTCCTAAATTAGTGTCTCAATTCCTATTATAGTCAATCAATAGACATTATGTTATTCAATCAATTATATAAGTTATAAGAAAATTTATAAAAAACAAAATTCATTAAATGAGATGATGTTTATTAATATGGGTAGAAACAATAATTGAGACACTATCTTACACTAAGTTTGGATAAAACATTTTCATAATTAGCGAGGGATGCTTTATCATGCTAATCCCTCCAATTTTAGTTGGAGGTAATTTATTTTCTAACTGTTCGTTTGCAAATTATCAACGTATTAGTTTGTAAATGGTAACATCTTTGTTACATTAGAAAATCATAATGAAGTATAAATAAATAATTCCTCAAAAAACTAAAATTTTAAAAACAAAAAAAAATTCAATACATAATTAATTGTGAAATAAGATAAAGATACATAAATAAAATTAATTTTTTTTATCTCATCGTTCACCATAATCGCATTTGTTTTTCCTTAAAATAATATTTTATAACTTTTTCTCTTAATTTTAGTTAAGGATATTTATTAAATGAAAATTATATAAATTTTGAATACAAATAAGAGATGTTTCAAAGAGTAAAATTGAAATAAAAAAAATTGTGTATATCAAAAGAGATATTCTTTTATATATTTTTATAGATAATAAATAATATAATCTATTACTATTATTAAAGGAACTTCACTTTTGATGTCCATTTTTATTCATATTACCTTTTTATAATCACTCGCTTATGTAAGTTGTTATTTTGGATGAACAAATTAATTCTTTTATTATTTAGATATATAGATTTGCTAGTATATCTACCTAAGTTTAGGGTTTAGGGTTTAATGTAGCTAAAATACAAGGGATTAGCATGATAAAATGTAAGGGATTAGCTATAATTGTAAAATCCCTCTCTACTTCCTCGCTAAAATGAAGAGTTATTTAATAAAAGACAGTATCTAAAGCCTTCTCAATTTCTTGCTGAATTTGCAATAGTTTAATTTGAAAATGAACATTTTGTAAGGCAAGGAATTTTTAATGTCGCAAATTCTATGCAAAAAGCCTCTAAAGTTTGAGTCAAATTTAAATAAACTCAAGATCCAATTCAATTATAAAATATTAGATTGAGTTTGATTTTTTTTATTATTAAATCCAACCCAACCTGCCAACAAATTGGGTTAATTGAGTCTAAATTTTAAAAGTATTTTTTAAAGAATTATGTTTTTAAAAAATAAACTTTAAATATTTTTTGTTAGATTTTTAGGATATTTTTTTAAAAAGATTATATCGTTATTATAATATAAAATAAACAATAAATTGTAGTTACAAATTATATATCAAAACTAAAAAAATTAAAATTAACATACAACTAAATTTTTAAATAATAATAACTAAAAAAATTTACAAAATAAAATTAAATATAATTTGTCCAAGCTAGTAAAACCATACAAATAAATACAAACTGCATAATTATCCAAACCAACAAAAATATCATATAAAAAAGAAATACATAATAATAAAAATATAATTTCAAATAATAATAATATATAATAATTTAATATTATGTTCGGTTAGATTGAGTTGAGTCTCAAGTTCAACTTACTAAATTCATCACCCAAATAAACATTCCTAATTCCACCATAAATCCATAGTGGATTATGCAAAATAATAAGGAGAAATCCTTTACTAAACTGTAGCAAATAAGATAATAATTATGTTTAAATTTTAATAATTAATAAAACATCAAAACATTGATTAGCAATAATAAATTTAAATCTAAAATAAAAAATTATTATAATATAAATTTATAAGAAATTAAGGTATAAAAAATTTAAATTAATATACATGAATAAATTATATATTCTAGTGTTTTTCTCTTTAAAAGAAAAAGTTGAACTAAATAATATTAATATTTAAAATTTAAGAAATTTACTTTATAACTTTTAACTTAGAATGAATTTTTAAGCTAAAAATAAAATCTATTAAGTTAATTTTTTATTTTAACTTAAAAATAGTTTTTCTAAACTAAAAATAAGTTTGGAAAATTATTAAGGATGGAAAAACAAGTCGGGCCAATGGGTCGGCCCTTATTGTGGTTGATAGTGTTTTCAATCCACTGGCCCGCCAATTTGGCGAGACAAAGGTGGAACAGGATGGGTCAGTCTGTCAATTTTTTATTTTATTTTTAAAAATTATAATGTTTACATAAATTAATAAAATAATTATAATAGTTAAAATATAAAATAAATTATTAAGTAAAATTTATAAAAATGAATTTGTTAAGTAAATAAAATAAACTTTGTCATGAATTTATTTGCCATTTATTTGTGTAAAAGCATAATATTATCAAAAAAATAAAACCAATTATTCATAATTTACTTTCTGTGATTTTTCTATTTATTCTTATAAAAATTAATTTTAAAATAAAACTTTATATTATTTTTTAAAAAGTAACAAAAAATAAAACTTTTTGTAATTTTTCTATTTATTCTTATAGCCAGCTTGCTGGCCCACCAACCTGCCTAATAACAAGGCGGACTAACCAATTTGGCTCATCATAATTATGATGGGCCAACATGTTCCAACCCATTTCTAACAGACCAAAGACAAGATAAGCCAACTCGTTTTTCCTTTCTAAAAAATATGACCTTAGTCATATTTATTTTGTTTTTGACTCGACGCAGCAAACCAGGGCCCTCGTTTGGAGTCATGAACCATCACTGTTGCCGCTGCCTTGAATCACAGCCACCATGATCAAAGTCTCGATTTATTCCGGTTTCTTATTTTAGAGATTTATTCCCCTTTTACATTGTTGAGATAGGAAGAGAAATCTGTTGGTAGTAACTTGCTAATACACGTGGATGACTGCAAATACATTTTGAATTTTTTGGATTAGTATTATCCTTTACTCTCTGGTGTTTTATCATTATTATTATTATGATTATTATTTTCTTCTTTATTTTGCTTTCATTTACTATCTTGAAATTTGGTTATGGGAAAGATTTTGTGTTCCCAAAGTATTTAATTTTATTTACTGCACAGGGAATAAAAAGAAATATGATATGAATTAGTAATAATTTTATGTTGAAATAAGTATTTGAAATCGTATAATTAAATCAATGACATCTTTTTTGTTAAGAAAAAAAGAAAATTAATGACATTTTTTTTATCTTTCGAAATTTTTGAGGGCACAAGTAGTGATAAGTTGCGATGCTCAACTTTCTTCCTTAGTTAATTTCCGTCATAATATTTTCTTCTGAAGTTGTTTTAAAAACATGAAATATTAACTCTCTCTTTGTCCTTTTATTTTGTAATATTTTATTAGAGAAAAAATTAATTAAATGTGAAATAGTTTCAATTTTTAAACTTTTATAATATAAACTGTGACATTTTGATATTTTGAAACTTATCTCTAATGCCACATTATTAAATCAAAATAAAAATAATACATAATTTAAAATATTGAATTAAAAATTCACTAGTAAAAATTTAAATTATGTATCTTAATAATTATAATAATATATTTAAACATAAGTATTTATTTATTGGTTCTTAATTTAACAAAATAAATCTTAAACAACTTAATAATGATAACTTTAATGATTAATAAATTTTACATAATTTTTTTTCAGAACAAGTTAACTTCGATATACCTTTGGAAATGAAATTTTTAAATGTATTTTTAATACATAATAATAGTTATTTTAAAGTGTAAAACTAGACCAAACCAAATCATAAATATTGGTTTAGTTTGATTTGAATTTTATAAATAATCTAAACTAAATTAAATTACACCACACTTAGTATTTTAGTTTGGTTCAAACTTATTTTAAACTCAAAATCGCACAATAACTAAGGGTGAGCATGGATTGGATTTTTTTAAAATCTAATCCACATCTAATATGTATCTATTTAAATGGATATATATCTGATCTATATATTTAAATGGATTTGGATATATTTTAAAAATGAATTTGGATTTTTTTAAAAATGGATATGGAGTTTTTTAATGTATTTGGATTTTTTATAAATTCTTAAAATAGATTCATCAAATCTCTCCTAGCCTACTACAACATGAAATGTAGTAAAGTATATTAGCTAATCTCTTTTTAGATTTATGAAATTTAAAGAATGTGTTGAAGAAACTAATGTTAAAGATAAGGATCATATTTGTTTGAATGTTGAAACAAGGTAGAATTCAACCTACTTGATGTTGCACACTTCTTTGAAGCATAAGAAGACATTTGAGGAGTTTTAAGTTTTATGACACAAAATATGCTCATGATTTAAGAAAAGGAATGAAAATGTCTTTTTATGATGATGGGATATATGTTGAGTCTATTCTAACTGAGCTTCTTGAATATTTTTTACCAAGGTATATACTTTGCGTATCTCTAAGCTATGTTTAATTGTTCGTGAAAATTTGTGTTGATAATATTAATGTCATGCTTTTTTTTTAGTTGAGAAAGTAACTTTCTTGTACTTAGGGAGAAATTTAGTAACTCAAGAAGACATAAGATTGTTTTAGGTAATTTCAAACTAAAATTCTAAAAGTTAAAATTAGTTTTAAAGTATTTTGTTCATTTAAAAAATCCATTCTAAAAAAATCTAAATCCATTAAAAAATTCCAAAAATCCATTAAAAAAATTTAAATTTATTTAAATAGATATGAATATTTAAATGAATACATATTAGATGTGGATTAGATTGTTTTAAAATAAATATAGATAAAATCCAATCTATGTACACTCAGAAACATCTTACTCTTACCACTATTTATAAAAAATGCATACATCAATTTTGATGTCATGCATAATTGACATTGAGATTGGTGAATGAGGAACGCAGATATCATACAACCATGCATATGCTTGTGGACCCTTATAGTACATGTTTTGGTACTGATAATGTCGCGAAAAATAGCTTGCATTTGGACTCATACGTAGAATTGGTACAAACCAGCATAGCCATTGGCTTCACAAGCAATGTAAAAAGTAACGAAGTACAATATTGGTGGGGTATAAAGGCCAAAATGAAGGTCATTTTGAGGGGACCATATATGATGAAGTTTCATTTTCAATTAATTTCGGCAAGAAATGGTTCGTGTCAATAATTAATATTGAGACTGAATTTAACCTTCTTAAATTTAATCGTTCAGATATTACTTAATAAATATAAAAGAATTAATTGCATAAAAATTACTTCATACAATTAAAATAAAGATAGAAATACATTTACCAGCTTTAGAAAAAGTGAAAGATAATTGAGGACTATACATTTTTTACATATGAAATAATCATGTAAAAAAATTATACGATTACCATTAAAATAATTATCTAATCAGACATGGGTCAATTTTGATATCCTGCATAATTTTGATGTCTCTAAGACTGTCCCATGTCTAATCTTGTGGACACTTATACTACATAATTTGTGTGTTGATAATGTTGTTAAAAAGAGGTGGCATAAAGAGGGCAAAAATTAAGATCAATTTGAGGGGAGCACTATGAGATTTCATTTTCAATGAGTTTCTACAAGAAAGACCTTGTGTGGTGGACCGACCCATCATAATAAATACAAAAGAATTATTGAGACTGAATTTAACTTTCTTAAAATATTAAGGTTCAGGTATTACTTAATAAATATAAAAGAATTAATTTGTAAAAAAATACTCCATAACCGTAAGATTAAATAAACTAATAATTAAAGATAAAAATTAAAAACATATTTACCAGTGTTATAAGAATCGACAGATAATTAAGGATTATATATTTTTAAATATTAATGAATTGTGTAAAATAATTATGCGATTACCTTTAAAGTAATTAACTAATATTTTTTATAGATAAAGTAATTAACTAATAAAGGGCTTGTCTAAATAATAACCTCAAATTAAAAATGGGTTAAACAATTCCATCTTAATTAACCAATGAAATAGAGGCAATTATTTATTTTTAATTTTATCATTATAGTTATATCATATTCAATACATTTACACACTTATCTCTCTAATATTATTTATTTCTAAAATTAATAGATACCACACAAGTTTAATACTTTTATAATATTTTCTTACTATTTGATAAACAGAAAGAAGAAATAAATATCTCTATTATTTTAAATATAAAACATATTTAAAAATATTTTACATATGCCACAATATGAACTATTTACAAGCTTGATCGGTGTATTTTTTTTATTATTTCCAAAATTAATATTTAGTTATGTTTTATTTTCAAAATTAATATTTTTATTCTAAAAAGTATATTATAACTAATATAAAAATGACGTGAAATGTTTTTTTAAATTGAATAAAAATCATAATTTCTTAATAACAAACTCTTTAAAAATTGAAATTAATTAAATAAATTAATCTACAATGCATTTTTAATACAACTACAAATTAAATAAATAAAATTATATTAACAATGTAAAATTACACTATTTTTAAATAAAAAATCCAGCTTTTAGTATTTCTTTTCTTGTGTTCGTCTTTGCGGTTAGTTATTGAACCTCATAGCAACTAGACATATAAAAAAAATATACGCATGGAGGGTTCTTGAATCTAAGAAGTTTAAAGTGTCACTCTGTAAAGTGAGGGTTGTTACAAAATGGAACACCTATCGTTGCATTAGAAAGGCAATAAAGTGGTAATTTTGTGGAACAAAGATGAAATTTTGGTGAACGAAGATATGCAAATAGTTTAACACCTATTCACAGTCAATGTAAAGGAGTTTTATACCGGCAGTAAATCACAATCATTTGTTTATATAACGTTTAAATTATTAATTAGTAAAGTCAACAAACTTACTATATATATAAGAAGTTGTAATTAATTGTTGGTGTAAAACTTTTTACACTGACTGTATATAAATGTTTTTCACATATACAAATGGCTAATTTTATATATTTATTTTTAACATTATTGAACAATTAATTACATAAAGTGCTATTTTAGATGAAAAATTAATTCTTTAATTATATACATATATAGATTTGCTAGTATCTACCTAAGGTTTTGCACATATTAATATATTGTTATAGTAAATTATAAACTTATATTGCACATATTAACATTATTATGCTTTGTTATAATTTTCTAACGTAACAATGGTGTTAAAATTTACATGCTAATACGACACTACTTTGCAAAAGAATAGTTGGAAAATAAACTACCTCTCTATTTTTGTATCTAAAACATGATAAATCATTCCTTGCTAAGCCCTCGCAAATTAGTGTTTACTTTGCTATAATAGTAAAATCCTCTCAACTCTCTAGCTAAGATGAAGAGTTATTTAATAAAGATACAGTAGCTAAAGCCTCGCCCATTCCTCGCTGAATTTGTAATAATTTAATTTGAAAATGAATCTTTTGTAAAGCGTGGATTATTAACGTGTCAAATTCGGCGCATTCTTCGTCAATTCTCTACAAAGTAATGAGGGGAAAAAATCCTTTAGTAAACTGTCGCACACAAGATAACAATAATTAAGTTTAAATATTAATAGAAAAATGTTAGTAACACTCTCTTTAACACACTCCTCTTAATAGATTTTACACGATTGGTTGAAATTTAGCGAAAATAACAAATTATGTGTGTCTCACTTGTAATTAAATGATTCTCTCTTCTAATTTTGTAGTTTTCATTAAATTTCAAAAGATAACAGAGAGTGTATTAGAAGAAGCTATGTTATCAAAACCACACTGGATTGGTTGGTTCGACTGAAAAACCGATGAACTGATATGATAACTGGTTCGGTCAACTATGAAAACCCGTATTCAAACCGAAAAATCAGTGAAAACGGGTGGTTCAACCGGTTTGTATTTTTTTTTTTTGAATTTTTTTATTTGCTAAATTTACCCCTCATTTTCCTAAATTAACCAATTCTTAATTAAAAAATTAAGAAAACTTAGCAATATGAAGGTGTATTTAGTAAAATTATTTTTATTCTATTATAATTATAACCTTAATATATTTTTTCTTTTATAATCTTAATTGTTATAGTACATTAATAATAAAAAATAATTATTGTAGATATGACACACTTGTTTTTAAATATTTGTTTAAATTATAAATTGTTATAATTATATGAATTAAATGACGAATATGCATCTTGAGAATGGATCATAATGCATAAGTATTTTATGATAAATCAACCATTTCATACTTCATAATTAGCATATCACGTCCTCCAACCCAAGGCTTTGTTGGTTTGAAAATTTATGAGCAATTAGGTTTGTAAATGCCATTACCCAATTTTGTCCCAGTACAATTCTTTTAACTCTATATTCTTTTATTAACTTATGAATAAGTCTATCTATAAGCAAAAATAAATACTCATCTTATTTCCAATTCCAAATTTCTAGATTACAAATATAACCAATCACCAATAGCATAAATCGACAAATAGAATATACCACCAAGTAAAATCCAATAAAAAACCAAATAAAAATAATAAATAAAAATAAATAAATAAATAAAAAACAGAGAAGAAAAAAGAAGAGAGAATCTCTGTTTTACAGGCTACTCATCCTCTCTACACCTTGGTCATCTACAAGAAAGTAACCAAAAAGATCTTTGGTTGAACTTTAGCCACCCTCATAGTAGTCTTTTCATTAGGCAGCCACCAACAAGTTTCATTGAATCATGGTGTGCAAGATTTGTTCCTAAAAGCATAAAATTAGAATGATAATCTATTTAGAAATCAAGCTTATAAAATGGAGGTTTTGAATCAGGGAAGGGGGGAGGATCTTTTTCAAAGAAAAAATTGGAGAGAACGGGAAGAAACAACAAAGAGAATTTGGGCTGAAGCAAAGAGAAATTATCTATTACGAAGTGAGAGCATCTACAATAGGTATCAATCTCATACTATCTTCCATATTTCATATTTTATTCAAAACCCTGACTAAATAATAGCATGTAAAAGGGAAAAAGGAAGGCCCTTACCACCGTCCACCATCATCAAAAGCATTTTCCGGTGATGATAGTAGTATTATAACAATATAGAAGGTTGATCAAATGCAATATTATTTTAATGGAGATAAAAGGATTAATTAGATGTGGTTAGAAAAATAATAATTAAAATAAATTATTTGATTAGGAAATAGAAGGTTGATTAAATGCGATATTTTTTTACTTTATGAAATTTTGACAGTTTGGTGTACTCAAATTGCTCCCTTGATCAATCCTATTCATTAACAATATAGTTTCTTTTTAAGAATAGTTTATAATAAAAACATAAAAATATAAACTTTCATTTTACTATTTTTATTTAAAATATTTATTTAATAGAGATAAAAGGATTAATTAGATGTGACATATTTTTTAATCTTGTGATTTTAAGGCATAAGTTGTGACAACTTTTTGTCTTAAATCTCATCTTTAAAAAGTTAAATTTGTATAAATTGTGATAATTTTGTGTACTTAAAATTCTACATTAACTAATTCTAGTTATAATAAAATTTTTCAGTAGTTATAATTTATAATAAAAATCTTAACTTTGTTGTTACTATTTTATTTGTAATATTTCTTTAATAGAGATAAAAGGGTTAACTAGATGTAACATCTTTTTAATTTTAAGATTTTAAGGCATAAGTTATGACAACCTTTTGTCCTAAATCTCTAAAAAATAAATTACTAGTTAAAATTATATTTTTGGAAAATACAAAATAATCTAAAGAGATGAAATGTTCCTATAGATTGATTTGGATGTACACCCCTGTTAATTTTAAATTTTAGGACGTATAAGCTGTGGTAGTTTAGAAATTCTATGTTTAATAAAGTAAAATTAAAAATAAAATATGTCAACATACATGCATTTAACTTTTATTCTTCATTGCACTCATATGAGTTGGAGACCCCTCCTATTGAGCTAAATAAATAAATAATAACCCACTTTTCTAAAATATAATATTAAAATATGGTTACGAATAATAATAATAATAATAATAATAATAATAATAATAATAATAATAATAAGGATGATAATAACAATAATAATAATAATTTTTAATAAGTAATATTTTTCTAATAATAATAATAATGGTCATAATAAAGTCTTGTATTAGTTTTTTTTTTGTTATTTTAGGATAAGATAAATATTTTAAGAGATAGATAATTTGCTTAATACCTTCCTTAGGCATAATTGACTCCTGAACTCAAAATTTGGTTTTGTTGACCATTTTTTGTTTTATAGGTTTTTCACAAAGTTTTCCCAAAAAAATATTGGTGGCGACTCCTATTATTTTTAAATTATTTTTTCGCTATCCAATTGAGACCCACGTGCCGACATATGGTGACTCCACTAAGGACATTAAGAGTCAAGCCTATCATAATTAATTAAGCAAATTATTTTTACTTTTAAGATATTTGTCTCTTTTTTTTTTTCTTATTCTGTCATTTCCTTATTTCTTTTCTCTTTTGTTATATGTATTTTATGTGTTTAATATAAACATGGTTATTTTGTTAAAAGCTTAGGTTAGAAAACTTTTTATATGCTATATATGTGTTGTTTATTTTGTAGATTGGTTAGTTTTGGAATTACTCCCATCACACACGTCACCTACACGATTTTCATACACTTACGAGTGAGGTCCTATACTTGGGTTTGAGTGCAACTTAAGATAAGTGAGAGGTTGCGTAGTGGTAATCTTCCGGATATACATCATGTTTTGTTATCATAAAGGCCTTACTTAGAGTTGGATCCTTTCAAGGATATTATCGCTTTTAATAGTCTACCTATGGTTGTGATCAATATTCCAAGAAAGGGTCCTTGGCTCTAGGAACCTTGTTTTAGAACCTAAGAACCACCTATTGAGGATGAGCACATACTAGAATGAATTCTAGAGCTGTCAACTCTTAAGTACACATTTTGTAGGACACAATGGGAGTAGTACCATACCCTTGCATTGAAAACAACATAACATATGCAAAAAAAATAAAATAAAATTGCAAAAACATTGTTCATCCCATTTCATAGAAGGATTAAATAGAAAGAGTGAAGAGGTTAGAATGGGAGTGACATGAAAAAAAAAATTCTCATGGAAAACAACATCATGCATTCATTTTATTAAAAAATAAGAGTTAGGATCATCATAAGATGTTGCATTCTGATAGGTTGTTAAAGATCCATAAGATCCTAATACTCATCTGAAAGCATTTTTAGAACAACATAGAATCAAATTTAAGAAAAAACTCTAAAGTTGAAAGTTAAGCAACATTATGTGAAGCACTTGAAAAACCTTGCTGGAAAGCTAAAGACCATTAGACGAAAAAATTTTGTTGGGAAATATGGTAACATTCTCAATCTACCAGAGGTGAACGTTCAAGAAGGAGCTCTCTCACTGCCCTAGCCCTATTTTATGATCCTCTGTTAAGGTGCTTCACATTTCAAGACTTCCAATTAGGTCTAATGTTGGAAGAGGTTGAACAAATTTGGGGGTATTCCTTAAATAATGAAATGACTTATCTTTACAGGGGCATTATCCTTCACTGTCCACAATTTCCACATTCTTGAACATTGAAGTGAGACCTAACGGGTAAGAAAGAGATGAAAGGAGGCATTGATGGTTTCTTAAGAGAATATATTGAAAAGTATGCACAATGTCTGGCTGAAAATAGAGAAAGGAATTGGTGCAATCTTTCCTACCAAGGGTCCCATCACAAGGGCCATGGCTAGAAGGATTGAAAAGGACATGGCTAGGGAGGAGGCAGGAAGACCTCACCTTCTACTTGAAGTGAATATTGGGCTGTAGTCTTCTTATTTTTACCTTGTGTTTTTTCTTCCTTCATTCTAGGATTTAGGAGGTGTGCTTAGTTTGCTTTTGCGCCTTTATTTTGGCCCATACCTTTAATTTTTAGTTGAGAGGTGTAGCTAGTTTTTTTTTTTTTGTGGAGTGTGTTGATTAGTTGGGCTTTTTGGAGACATTTGGCTTTGTGTTTTTCAAACTACACCCCCTAAGTTTGTTCCACACCCCTCTAAGACACACATGAAGCATGAGAGACATGTGGACCCCCTTGGTTCCCTCCTTTAGGTGCCACTTTCTCTCTCCTTCCCATGTGGCACCTACATATCACCCAAATTCAAATTTGAATTTTGGAGGGAATTTACATGGAACTCTTAAATTCAAATTTGAATTTCAAGGGGACCATGATCAACTTTCTTAGGGCCTTGTCTGGATCTTCCCATGATTAATTATGTGCTAATTGGCTCTAACTCAATTAAACACATAATTAACTCATGCTTATGTCCCTAAGAGTAGACGTCCACTCACTCACACTATTAACCCATTATTTTCGTATAAATATCCCCCTCCTCTCATTTTTACATTTTACACTTGAATTCATAAGATTTTCCTTGAGAGAATTTTCTTGAGGTCCTTCTTCTCTAAATTGCTAGAGCATCCTTATGGATTTTATCAAAGGTTCTTTCCCTTGTAGCAAACTTCTTTCATCAAGTGGCTTATCTCCTTGAGTGGCACCACCTTCACCATCATTCTTTCCTTTTTCACAAGCCACTTCACCAATTGGACTTGCTAGAAGAGGATCGTGAGAGAGGCAACCATAGAGGTTTCACCAAGTGGTATCTAGAGTCACTCTTCTAGAGGTCCATTTCCTAACTTGTCTTCTTTAATTTTCCTTTGTAGTTTTCACCATTTAACTTCTTCTTCATCTCAATTCTACTTAAAATTTTTAGTGCTTTTGTGTTGTATGTTGAATTTCCATAATGTCTAGTATGTTTTTGTTTAGTAGTTTTGTATCCTTCTAAATTTCTATGAATCTTGCTTGTAAGAGAACTTGTTCAGTTCAATTTGTTTATCTCCTTCATTGAATAAATATTTTTGGTCTAGAATTTCCTTTTCTACCTTAGCTTTGAGTTTGTGTGGAGTTCTTGCTTGAATAGGAGCCTAAGAAGCATTTGCGCTAAATTCACACCTCTGTGGAGAAATCCACAATGCTGTGGTGAAGTGTTTGGCCTTATTTTTTCACTCCTTTGGTTCATTTATGTCTTGTTTTCTTTGTTTTTAGGTGCTAGTTCTTTTCAATTTTATGCTCTTAAGTTTTTGTCAACTAATAGTCATGTGTAGTTCTTATTTGTCACATTGATTTTCCATAGGTTTAGCCTCTTTAAATTTTACTAAAAATGTGTAGTTACTTCTTAAAATTGAGCTTCTAAGAGGAATGTCTCCTCTTGTTTAAGTCTCTTAAGAAGAATCTTATACTTTTTAGTTCAAACATAGTCTCTTAAAAAACTATTTCTCAAAATTGATTAGCTCAATTTCATTTCATTTCATGTTGTGTATTCTCAAATTTAGTAGCTCTGTTTGCTAGATTGTTGAAGTGATTTCTTATTTCAGTTGCTTAGTAGTATTGGCCATGTCTCTTGAGCATCACTACTTGCACAAAATAATTAAACTCTTACACATCCAAAACACTTAAGCAAGTATACCTAAGTCACTTCTCATTTGGTGCATTTGAGTTCCTTTTAGTGTATCTTCTTGAATTAAATGTTCAAAAATTTTGATGTGCCTTTGCTCTTTGAGTTATTTCAAGAGAATAGGACCACTAAACTTAGCACAAATTTGATGAAAATAAGTAGTTATGTGCATCTAAAAAGTAAAAAAAAATAAAAACAAAATTGAAAGAAAAGAATAAAAGTTCAAAAAAGCATAAAAAGAAATATTTACAAAAAATTTGATGTACCTAAAAACTAATCTAAAATTGCTATTAAGTTCTTAATTATGGCCGATTTGCTTGAACAAGATCACTATAGCTCTCGGCCATAGCATTTTAGGGTTGTGTAATTCTTGAAAATTATTTTCTTTTACATTTTAGTCCCTACTCTATTTTAGAACCTTTATAGGATTTCTATTGTGTGCCTACTTCTTTCTTATCTTTAATTTTAGTTTGTCTTATTTCATACTCCTTTTGGTCTTTTCTTAATTACTTATTCCATTTGGATAGTAACCACTGGTTGTGTTGTGCTTTTATTGCTTTTGTTCCTTCTACTCTTGCTTTTCCTCCTTGGTTTGCCTTTGGTGTGTTGTACTGCCACTCTTGAAGAGAAGCATTATGGTGAAGGCTTGTCACAAAGGTAGTCTTCTAGGAAGAGTTGAAAGAGCCAAGGGATCTTGAACAAGAATAGGAGCAAGGACTTTGTGAGGACATACACACTTTGAAGGAGCTTTGGAGCCAAGACTTAAAGACAAGACTTGAAGACGTTTGTTTTTATTTTTTTTTGCACTTTTTCAGGGAAGTGTTGGATGCCACTGAAGGTCACTTCCTTTTGTTTGTAATAGCTTGTAGTTTCTTGTTTTTAGGTGTAAGGAGGAAGTGGTACACTTCTTCATACATTAAGAGCTTGTGTTTAGGTCCCTACACTATTACATTTTGTCTTTATTTTCCTTGCTCAAACACTTAGCGAGACTAGAGTTCCAAAGACTCATTGTCTTTCTTAGGTGAGAAAACACAAAAAAGAAAGGAGTGTGTGTTTGCTTGTCCCAACCTTAACCTTAGTTCCTCAACCATCCTTGCATATGGCTCTTGAATCATACACTAGTAGCAACAAGAGTGTGAACCAAGGGGGCGCCCCCAAGGTGACCCCTCTTGTTAATTTTGTTTTAGAGTTTAAAGGAGTGGAGAATGGAAGAGAGCAATTTAAGGAAAGAGAGAGGTGAGAGAAGAAAAAAGAAGAGAAGAAAAACAAAAGGAGAAAAGAGAGAAAGAAAGAGAATAGAGAGAATAGAGAAGAGAGAGGGAAGAAAGAGAGAGAAAAAAAGAGAAAGAGAGGAAAGATAAGAAAGAAGAAGAATTGAAAAAGAGAGAGAGAAGAGAGAGTGAAGAAAGAGAAGAAAGAATTAGAGAGGAGAAAGAAAGAGAAAAGAGAGGAAAAGAAGAAAGGGGAAGAAGAGAGAAAAAGAAAAAAGGAAAAGAAAGGGCCATAGGTTTCCCTCCACCTTTTATAATGGAAGTGAGTGAGTATTATAAGAGGAGACCTAGGGTAGGGAGCAACAACATAACTCGTAACATGCATGAACATGTGCCTACTCCTAGGGAGCAAAAAGTTGAACTCCTTACTTTCCAAGGAAGGGAATCATTGAAGAGCTTAGGGCCACCATTGTTAGGTTTCTATGCGGTTTAAGTTTAGACATTAGAGACAAAGTTGAGCTTTTATCATATAGGGACCTAGATGACTTGGTCCAACTTTGTATAAAGGTTTAGAATCAATTGAAAAGAAAAGGTTTAAAGAAAGAGTATCCAACCTATGCAAAGAGGGATCAAGTCAAGGGAAGTTCTTCCAAGAGCTTCCCTAGAGAGGAGCAACCCAAAGCATCAAAATAGCATCAATCATTACATACTAGAGAACAACCCCCTACTGTTAGTTCTATTTTTAAGATTATTAGTATCAAATGCTTTAAATATCTTGGGATAGGCCACATTACTTCTCAATACCCACCCCACTAGAAAGACCATGATCACAAGGGCCAAGACATCTATAGTAGTGACGATAACTCACCTTCCTCCTCTAATAAGAGTGAGGAAGAAGGGAGCCATGCATCAAATCATGGAATAGATCAGTTCTATTCTTGTGAGGGGGACCTCCTCATGGTAAGAAGGCTTCTTGGAAGCCAACCTTTTGAGCTAGATCAATTCTAAAGAAAGAACATCTTTCAGACAAGGTGTAAGGTGCAAGACAAAATGTGTTATCTCATTGTGGATAGTGGGTCCTGTTGTAATTGTTGCAGCTATAGGTTGGTTGACAAGCTAGCTAGCCTTGACCCCAACTCCCCATCCTAAACCTTAGAAACTTCAATGGCTCAATGAGTAAAGGGAGATGGTGGTCAACCAGTAGGTTAGGGTGGCCATTTCCATTGGAACATATGAGGATGAAATTATATGTGACATTGTTCCAATGGAAGTTGGACATATCTTGTTAGGGAGACCATGACAATTTGATAAGAAATTCATCCGTCATGGTCACCCTAATGAGATCATCCTCACTCTAATGAGATCATCCTCATCCATAAGGATAGAAAGATTAAGTTGTACCCTCTTACTCCGGCTCAGGTGGCATAGATCAGCTTTTCATGAAAGAATAAAAGGGATAAGGTAAGAAAAAACTTAAAAAAAGACCAAGTTTCAGCCCTAAAGCTTGAAAGGGGTAAGGAGGTTGAGTTGGAAGGAAGTGCCCCTTCCAAGAAAGTTATTAAGATGGAAACCTATTTTGCTACTAAAGAGGACTTAAAAGAAGCTTTCCTCCTTGATAAACCTTTCTATCTCCTCGTTTGCAAAGAGGAACTCTCTTACAGTGCTACAAATCTTGAGATTAAGTCTCTCCCAAAAGGGGTTTAAACTCTTCTTGAAGAATTTGATGATCTGTTTCCCAAAGAGATCCCTAAGGGGCTACCTCCTCTAATGGAAATTTAACATCAAATAGATCTTATTCCTGGTGGTAGCCTACCCAATAGGCCTGCATATAGGACAAAACCCTTGAGACTAAATAAATTAAGTCTCAAGTTCAGGATTTTTTGGAGAAGGGTTGGTTCAAAAGAGCCTCAACCCTTGTGTTATGTCAGTCTTGTTGGTGCCCAAGAAGGATGGCAAGTGGATGATGTGTGTTGATTGTAGAGCAATCAATAACATCACCATTAAATACAGACACCCAATCCCTAGATTTGATCACATGTTAGATGAACTACATAAATATTTTCAAAAGTTGATCTTAGAAGTCGTTGCCACTAAACTAGGATTAAAGAGGGTGGTTAGTGGAAAACTGCTTGTAAGACCAAGTTTGGGCTTTAAGAGTTGTTAGTGGTGCCTTTTGGGCTCATAAGTGCTCCTGGTATGTTTATGCACCTAATGAATCATGTTCTTAAGGATTGCTTAGGAAAATTTTGTGTAGTTTATTTTTATGGCATTCTCATTTACAGTAGGAGCCTAGATGATCACTTAGGATATCTAAGGCATGTTTTTTGCATTCTTAGAGAAAACCACCTCTTTGCAAATATTGAAAAATATACCTTTTTTGTAGATAGTGTGGTATTTTTAGGTTTGTTGTAAGTGCACAAGGGGTCCATGTAGACTTGAGAAAATCAAAGACATCTAAGAATGGATCACCCCAACAAGTATGACAGAGATCAAGAGCAAGTTGAACAAAAGGCTTGCAAAATGGGTTGAATTCCTTGAATCCTTCCCATATGCCATGAAGTACAAAAAAGAAAAAGGACATGTGGTAGTTGATCCCTTATCTGGAAGACACACTATCTTTGCCACTCCAAGCTCTCAAATTTTAGGCTTTGATGATATTAGGGCCATGTATCCCTCTAACAAGGATTTTAGTCCCCTCTTCATCCAAAGCCTATGATGGGTTCTTCATTAATGAGGGGTATTTGTTCAAAGAAGGCAAACTTTGCATACCCCAAGGATCTATGAGAAAATTACTGACAAAAAAGAGCCATGAAGGTAGGCTTATGGGTGTTTTGGAATTGAAAAACCTTTGATGATTTTAAAAGAAAAATTCTTTTGGCCCCATATGAAAAGAGATGTCTAGAGACATTGTTTTAGATGCACAACTTGCTTGCAAGTTAAGTCTAAAGTAATGCCTCACGGACTCTACTGATCTTTACCTGCTCCCTATACACTTTGGGTGAACATTAGCATGGATTTTGTCCTTAGGCTTCCTAGAACCCAAAGAGGTGTAGACTCCATTTTGGTGGTATCAGATCGTTTTAGTAAAATGACCCATTTTATACCCTGCCACAAGTGGATGATGTGAGGAACATATCAAGACTTTTCTTTAAAGAGGTTGTGAGATTTCATGGAATACCTTCAACTATTGTGTCCGATAAAGATGCAAAGTTCCTTAGCCATTTTTGGAGAACTTTATGGGCTAGTCTAGGAACTAAGCTTCACTTTTATACCACTTGTTATCCTCAGACTGATGGTTAAACTAAGGTGGTAAATAGATCTCTATCCACAATTTTAAGGGCTCTTTTAAGAGGCAACCATAATTCTTGGGATGAGTACCTCTCCCACATTGAATTTTCCTATAATAGGGTGGTTCATAGGACCACTAAGCATTCCCCTTTTGAGGTTTTTAATGGGTTTAATCCTCTTACTCTCTTGGATCTTTTGCCTCTCCCTACTTCCCAATCTCACAAGGATGGGGAATCTAGGGTAGAATTTATTAAGAAGTTGCATAAGAGGGTTAAATCAAATATTGAAAACAAGCAAAAAGGTATGCAACTTTTAAAAATAAGGGGAGGAAGGAAATCATCTTTGAGGAAGGGGATTGGGTTTGGATCCACCTTAGAAAGGACCATTTTCCTACTAAGAGGAAGTCAAAACTAAGCCCTGGAAGAGATGATCCCTTCCAAGTTCTTAAGAAGTTGGGCAACAATGCATATAAACTAGACCTCCCTGAGGACTATCAATTTAGCACTACATTTAACGTTTGTGATCTATCTCTTTTTGTAGGTGCTGATGATGATGAGGAAGAGGACATCACAAATTTGAGGTCAAATCCTTCTCAATAGGGAGGAGTTGGTGCAATCATACCTACCAAGGGTCCCATCACAAGGTTTATGGTTAGGAGGATTGAAGAGGACATGACTGGGGATGAGGATGAAAGACCTCACCTCCTACTTGAAGTGAAGATTAGGCCATAGTCTTCTTATTTTTACCTTGTATTTTTTTGTCCTTCATTCTAAGATTTAGGAGTGTGCTTAGTTTGCTTTTTGGCCTTGTATTTTGGCACATACCTTTATTTTTGAGTTGGGAGGTGTAGCTAGTCCTTTTTGCAGAATGTGTTGATCAGTTGGGCTTTTTGGAGACACTTGGTCATGTGGTTTTGTCAAACCAAACCCACTAAGTTTGTTCCACACCCTCTAAGACACACATGAATCATGAGAGACATATGAGCCCCCTTGGTTCCCTCCTTTAGGCGCCACTTTCTCTCTCCTTCCCATGTGGTGCCTACATGTCACCCAAATTCAAATTTGAATTTTGGAAGGAGTCTACATGATACTGTTAAATTCAAATTTGAATTTCAATGGGACCATGATCCACTTTCTTAGGGCCTTGTTTGGATCTTCCCATGATTAATTATGTGCTAATTGGCTCTAGCTCAATTAGACATATAATTAAATCATATTTATGCCCCTAAGAGTGGACATTCATTCCCTTACACTCCTAACCCACTCTTTGAGAAGAGTTTTAATGACTACAAACAATATTTAAAAGGGGGGGTGAATTAACTATAAAAAACTTTTTTTTTATTTACTTTCAAATTCAGATCTAAATATATTGTTTAAAGAATAGATTGAGATAAGTTATTGACACTAAGGCTAAATTTCAGATTTGGATTTGCAGTTGGAAATCAGCACCAATTACTCTTTTTATTACAAGATTACACAATTAATCTAGCTAGTTAAATCATATTAACATTTAGTTCAATTTTAGAATTAAATTATACAATGGAAGCAATTCAAGATTTCTGAAAAGAGTAAGAATAGAGAGATAATCATGCATAGCAAATTTATACTTGTTCACCCTTAACTTGAGCTACATCCAGATGTTCCAATACAAGAAACCTACCTTGATCAGAACGAATCACTAGAATCAACAAGAGTTTCCAACCAAAACTCAAATGCAAATGAAACCTACAAATGCTCCTTCAAAACCTATCAAGATATTGATTCTACCTCATGCAAAACCCATGCATGATCACATTCTACCAGGAAGACTACCTAGTAATTCAATGCAATAAAATAAAATTAAAGAACAATATCATCTTGATGCATGCCTCCCTTGATCTTTTTCTAGAGGTTTTCTTCTTTGGTGAAATGGTTTATGGAAAGGTAAGAAGTGAGATGGTTTTAGGCACCACTTAAGGTAAGATAAGCCTAAGAGGGAAAATTTGCCACAAGGGATGGAACCCTTGATAAAAACCTAAGGAATTCTCAAAGAGAGAAGGGTGGACACTAAGAGAATTTTGGCCAACTCAAGGTTTTTCCATTCAATAAAGTGTAAAGAATACAAGAATGTGAAGGAGCACCTTTTTATAGAGGGAGCTAACCTCTTGGACAAGTCAAGAAGGAAAAGAAAGGCTAGGATTAAAAGGAGTCATCCAAGGGAGGAGGATTGAAGCCCAAAGTCCAATCAATCCCCTCCTTTAGATGAAAATTGGTGCCCAAGTTACCTCATCCAAGGGCCAAGATTACTCCTTTATTAGTTTTGGGTTTTATTTAGGAAAAGAGGGTGTAGTTATCAAACTACCCCCTTATTTCCTAAATAAAGGCCCAAAAGCTAATTTTACCCCTTCTTATTACTAAGACACCTCCTAGAAAATTAAATGGACTAATACATGTCCAAAATAAAATCCTAGGTTCCTAAAATAAAAATTACAAGTAAATAAGTCATGACTTGCATAACTTGATGGTCATATAGAGGTGAGATCTTCATCCTTCTACTCTAGCCATGTCTTCTTCTATTCTCCTAGCCATGACCCTAGTGATAGGGCCCTTGCTTGGGGACAATGCATCATCTCCTCCCCCTTGGGAAGGATTTGACCTCAAATCTGATAGGTCCTCCTCTTCTTCATCAGTACCTACAAAAGGGATCAAATCACAAACATTAAAGGTAGTACTGACACCGTAGTCCTCAGGGAGATCTAATATGTATGCATTGTTGTTAACTCTCTTGAGGACTTGAAAGGGACCATCTCCTCGGGGGCTAAGCTTGGACTTCCTTTGAGAAGGGAAGCGATCCTTCCTCAAATAAAGCCATACCCAATCCCCTTCATTGAAGATAATTTCTTTCCTGCCCCTATTGGCTTTACTAGCATACTCCTTTGAATGATGTTCAATGTTGGCCTTTACCCTTTCATGTAATTTTTTAACAAAATCCGCTCTTACTATTCCTACTTTGTGAACAGAAGAAGGGAATGGTAAAGGCAAGATATCAAGAGGAGTGAGGGGGTTGAAGCCATAAACAACTTCAAAGGGAGAATGCTTGGTGGTCCTTTGAACCACCCGGTTGTATGCAAACTCAATATGGGGTAGGTATTCATCCCAAGACTTGTGATTTCCTCGAAGAAGTGTACTAAGCATAGTAGATAGAGATCTATTTACTACCTCAGTCTGCCCATCAGTTTGGGGGTGACATGTGGTAGAAAATAAGAGTTTAGTTCCTAGCCTTGCCCACAATGTTTTCCAAAAGTGGATAAGAAACTTCACATCTCTATCAGAGACTATGGATTGGGGAATTCCATGTAAACGGACAACTTCTTTAAAGAAAAGTCTTGCGATGTTGCTCGCATCATCTATCTTGTGGCATGGTATAAAGTGAGCCATTTTTTAAAATCTATCTACCACCACAAAGATAGAGTCTGCACCTCGTTGGGTTCGAGGCAGGCCAAGGATGAAATCCATACTAATATCCAGCCAAGGTGCAGAAGGAGCAGGTAAGGGTGTGTACAATCCATGAGCCATTGTCTTAGACATAGCTTGCAAGCAAGCAATGCATCTACGACAATGTCTATAGACGTCTTTCTTCATATGGGGCCAAAAGAATTTTTCTTGTAAAGCAAAAGAGTTTTTTTAATTCCAAAATGCCCCATGAGCCCACCCTCATGGCTCTCTTTTGTCAACAGATTTCTCATAGATCCTTGGGGTACACAAAGTCTGCTACCTTTGAAAAGGTACCCGTCACTCACAAAGAACCCATTTTGGGTTTTACATGCAAATGTAGAGGCAGCATAAATGGATCCAAAATCCTTATCATAAAGATACATTTCTCTAATATTATCAAATCCAAGAATCTTTGCACTTAAGGTGGTGTAAAGGGTATGTCTACGAGACAAAGCATCAGCCACCACATTATGTTTTCCTTTCTTGTATTTGATGATATAAGGGAAAGTCTTAAGAAATTCTACCCATTTAGCATGCCTTTTATTAAGCTTGCCTTGACCCTTCAAATACTTAAGTGACTCATCGTCACTATGAATGATGAACTCCTTGGGTACAAGATAATGTTCCCAAGTTTAAAGGGCCCTTATCAAAGAGTAAAACTCTTTATCATAGGTGGGGTAGTTTAAGGCGGCTCCATTTAGTTTTTCACTAAAATAAGTCACGGGATGACCACCTTGTAACAACACAGCTCCCACACCCACTCCCGATGCATCACATTCTTTGATAAGTCAGGAAGAGCTAAAACTGGTGCATGGGTTAGTTTCTCTTTGATAAGTTCAAAGGCTTTTTGTTGTTTTTCACCCCAAAGGAAAGGAGTATCCTTCTTCACCAAATCATTGATTGGTGAGAAAAGTGTGGAGAAGTTAGGCACAAAGCGCCTGTAAAGCGAGACCATGAAAACTCTTGATCTCATTCACACTTTTTGGGGTGGGCCATTCTTGGATGGCTTTGATTTTGTCGGGGTCCACTTGAACCCCATTTTTATTAACTGTAAAACCTAAGAACACCACACTCTCCACACAAAAATTCAATTTTTCAAGATTTCCATAGAGTTGGTGTGACCTAAGAATGCAAAAGACGCGCCTAAGATGGCCTACATGTTCATCTAGGCTCTTGCTATACACTAAGATGTCATCAAAGTAAACTACACAAAATTTTCCTAAGCAATCCCTAAGGACATGATTCATAAGCCTCATGAAGGTGCTTGGGGCATTGGTATGCCCAAAGGGCATTACCAACCACTCATAAAGCCCAAACTTGGTCTTAAAAGCGGTTTTCCACTCATCACCTTCCTTGATGCGGATTTGGTGATAACCACTCTTAAGATCAATTTTCGAAAATAATTGGGCCCCATGCAATTCATCAAGCATGTCATCAAGCCTAGGGATAGGGTGCCTATATTTGATGGTGATGTTATTGATTGCTCGACAATCAATGCACATCCTCCATTGGCCATTCTTCTTAGGCACCAACAAGACTAGAACAGCACAAGGGCTTAGGCTCTCTTGAACCCAACCCTTCTCCAATAGTTCTTGGACTTGAGATTCAATCTCCTTGGTCTCCATGGGATTAGTCCTATAAGCAGGCCTATTAGGCAGGCTAGCCCCAGGTACCAAGTCTATTTGGTGTTCTATACCCCTAATTGGAGGAAGTTCTTTGGGAACTTCATTATGGAATATATCACCAAACTCCTTTAAAAGCTCTTGAACCTCTTGAGGTAGGTTCTCATGTCCAATTTCTATGGCAGTGCTAGAACTAGAAGGGAAAAAAGTAGAGGGGGAAGAAATGGAGGATGCCTCTTTGCAAAGGAGGAGATAGAAAGGTCTATTAGTTAAGGGGGCTTCCTTTAAATCCAATTTTGTCGCAAATAAACTCCCTTTACTAATGACTTTCTTGGAAGGGGCACCAACTTCCAACTCAACCTCCTTACCCCTTTCAAGCTTTAGGGGTAAAGCTTTACTTTTTTTTTCTCCTCATCTCTCTTATGTTTCATGATGAGTTGGTCCTCCGCCACTTGTTAAGGTGTTAGAAGACACAACTTAATGTGCTTATCCTTATGAGTGAGGATGATGTTATTGGAATTACCATGGTGTATGCCTTTCTTATCAAATTGCCATAGTCTTCCTAGCAAGATATGGCCAGCTTCCATTGGGACTATGTCACATAGGATCTCATCTTTATAAGACCCAATGGAAATTGAAACCTTGACTTGCTCATTGACCTCCATTTCCCCTTGCTCATTGAGCCATTGAAGCTTGTAAGGCTTAGTGTGGGGAAGTGGGGTCAAGGCTAGCTTTTCCACCAACCTTGAGCTACAACAATTGTAGCATGACCCACTATCCACAATGAGAGAACATATTTTGTTATTCACCTTACATCGAGTGTGGAATATGTTTTCCCTTTGAGATGAGGACACTTTCAAAGATTGTCTTCCAAGAAGCCTTCTTATCATTAAGAGGTATCCCTCACATGCATAAGCAGTTTCATCACAATCAGATTGGTATGCATAACCCTTTCTCCTTCGCTCTCACTAGAGGAGTGTGAGCTAGACTCACTACTATAAACATCTTGGGCCTCATGATTATGTTTCTCTTAGTAGGGTATTAAGAGGCAATGTGGCCTCTCCCAAGACATTTAAAGCACTTGATACTACTAACTTTCTCATGAGAGTTAGTAGTAGGGGTTTTTCTCTCTACATGTGATGTTTTATGCTCTTTGAAGTGCTTGGGATGTTCCTCTTTGGGGTAACTCTTGAAAGAGTTCCCCTTAGGTTGGTCCCTCTTTACATAAGGTGGGTTATCCTTTTTAAAGGTTTTCCTTCTAAGTTGATTTTCCACCTTGATGCAAAGTTAAACTAACTCATCAAAGGAATTGTATGAGAAGAGCTCCACCTTATCACAAATTTCGGGGCTCAACCCACACAAAAACGTTACCATAGTGGCCTTGGGTTCCTCAATGATACCCGCCCTCAAGATAAGAAGTTCCATCTTTTGTCTATACTCTTCTATACTAAGGTTGGTTTGCCTTAACCTTTGGAGTCTATCCAAAAGATCTCTTTCATACCAAGAGGGAATATGCCTTCTTCTTAGAGCACTTCTAAGATCATTCCAATATCTTATGGAAGGCATATTGGTGCGGATTCTCTCATTGGTTAACCCAACCCACCAATGCATGGCATGCCCTTGGAAGCTAAGGGTTGCCATTGGAACCTTTCTTTCTTCTCTTACCTCATGGCAAGTGAAGAGTTGTTCTACCTTGATTTCCCAATCAAGGTAGTCTTCCACATCTTCCCTCCCATGAAATGGGGGGAGATCAATTTTGGGCTCCCTTGGAGGGGCCCCATTATTATGCATGGATGAATGGGAGTTTCTCCTAGGATAATTGTAGTATTCTTCCTCACTTTCACTCCTATGGGTATGTCTAGATGGGGAACCTAAGACTATCCATTTCATTTTGTAATTCTCACCATTCCCATGCTTTCTTTTTTCTTCTTCTTTCTCTTTTCTTCTTTCTCTTTCTTTTCTTTCTTTCCTTTCTTCATCTTCTCTCCTTTCTCTTATTCTTCTCTCTTCCTTCTCTCTTTCTTCTCTCTTTTCTTCCTCTCTTTCTTTTATTTTTATTTTCTCCTTGGACTCTTTTTCTCTCCTTTGTTCTTCTCTTCTCTCTTGTTCTTTTGCCATCCACTCCCTAAAGTCCATGTTTAAGTTTTCTAGAGTAATCTTTAGAAATATTTCTTTGGTTTACACTCTTGTTTGATGAATAACTATGAGCACTAGAGTGGGTGTGTGATGTCATTGTGCTTGAATTTCTAAGATGAAGAAGGTGGCTAAAAACTTTTCACAAACAAACACTCCTCTCTATTTTTGTTTTCTTGCCTAAAATGGCTTGAGGAGTCTTTGGAACTCTTTAGCCTTCTAAGTGCTTTGAATAAGAAAAATAAAGCAAGAATTTTAAAGCAAAAATTCAAAAGAGAAGGATCTAAATCGAGCTCCTAAGGTGTTGAAAGAAGTGTACCACTTCTTCCTTCTTCATCTAATTTTTGAGAAACTAAAAAATTAACTAAATCTTATTACAACCAAAGGGAGGGCCTTAAGGGCACTCAAACTCCCAACTACAAAATTAATACACCTAAATTAAAGAAAAAGTAAAGTCTTCAAAAAATGATTCTCCAAATGATCCCTCAAATCAAAGTCCTCACGGCTAGGTGTGTTTCCTTTTAAGGTGATCCCTTAGGCACTTAGTCCAACCTTCCAAAATATGCTACCCTTGTGGTAAGCTCCTTTTTCTAGCTTTCTCCCAAAAGTGGCACTAACACACAAACCAAAGAAACCAAAAGTAGCAAGGGGAGGTGCGAATAGAAACTCAAAAAGCAATAAAAGATAACACAATCAAAAGGACACTTAACCAAATGGTAAGAGTATATAAGACAAACTAGAAAGATGATTTAAAAGACAAGAAACAACTAAAAGGTAAACAAAAGAAAGAGAGCACACAATGGAATACCTAAGAATGACACTAGATTAAAGAGTAGAAAGACACAAATATCAAGTTCTAGTGTACCAAAAGTAATAAAATTTCTTTTAAGTTCCAAGTTCAAAGTTGAAGCACTTGCTAATTTTAGGTTAGGTACATCAAATGAATTTTTCAAACTTTCTTTTCTTTTGTTTGTTCTCTTTTTTTTTTTTAATGGTTCATTGTTTTTTTTTGTATTTTATTTTAGACTTTGTTCTCTTGTGTTTTTTTTTTAATATTTACTAGATGTACCTAAATTGATTGTGAATTTAGTGCTTAATAACAAAGATTTATGCGCTTGGAACAATAAAGAAAATTAAAAGCAACAATTTAGGTACTACTAGAAATGACTTCAAAATGCAAAGTAGCTATAGATGTGTTAATGGTTTAGTAGTTTGGTGTGCCACTGGACTCAAGCTTTGTTAAGTTTTTAGTAATTTGTTGAACACAAATAACAAACTTATAGCTTAAGTGAAAGCACCCACAAACAAGAACTACCTTTACCACACAAATGAGTATGAGGAAAATAAAGACAAAGGGAATTAAGCAACTATTTTGGAATTTTTTTTTAATAATATGCTTGAAACTAAAAGCACATGAACCTCTAAAGAGACTTAGACATAAGGTATGACCCTCTATGTTGCTCAATTTAAGAAGTTTCAAAAGCTTTTTTGTAAAAACAAAAGAGGCTAAACTTAAAAGGAATTAATAGACAAAATGGGAAACTATTAACATTACTTATAGACAACTACACAAGAGTATAAAAGTGAAAAATAAAAGCTAAAAATAAGGCAAAAACAAGGCAACTAGGTGCAAGGAAACACAAGAATTTGGTCTAAATTTCTTGACCACAAGGTTGTGGAATTCACCACAACGGCATGGATTTTTAGCAAGAAATTCTCAAAACCAAACTTCAAGCAAGAAAGCACCTAACTCAAAGCTTAAGCGGAAATTAATAAATATGGGAGAGACGTAGATGCAAATAAAAGAACAATATAAATTGCATCAAGCAAAAAATAAATGATGCAAATAAACTATAACTCAAAACAATAAACTCAAGACATAAATGGAAATGACAAACAACAATGGAAAGCTAGAAAAAATTGCGGAAATTAAAGATAAAATAAAATAGGAAAACGGAAAGAAAAAATAAATGAGGTAGGAAGAGAGTTTAGACCTCTAGAACCAATGCTCTGATACCAAATGATGCATGCCTCTCTTGATCTTTTTTAAGAGGTTTTCTTCATTGGTGAAATGGTTTATGGAAAGGTAAGAAGTGAGGTGGTTTTAGGTGCCACTTAAGGTAAGATAAGCTTAAGAGGGAAAGTTTGCCACAAGAGATGGAACCCTTGATAAAAACCTAAGGAATTCTCAAAGAGAGAAGGGTGGACACTAAGAAAATTTCGGCCAACTCAAGGTTTTTCCATTCAATAAAGTGTCCAAAATACAAGAGTGTGAAGGAGCACCTTTTTATAGAGGGAGCTAACCTCTTGGACAAGTCATGAAGGAAATGAAAGGCTAGGATTAAAAGGAGTCATCCAAGGGAGGAGGATTGAGGCCCAAAGTCCAATCCATACCCTCCTTTAGATGAGAATTGGTGCCCAAGCTACCTCATCCAAGGGCCAAGATTACTCCTTTATTAGTTTTGGGTTTTATTTAGGAAAAGAGGGTGTAGTTATCAAACTACCCCCTTATTTCCTAAATAAAGGCCCAAAAACTAATCTTACCCCTTCTTATTACTAAGACACCTCCTAGAAAATTAAGTGGATTAATACATGTTCAAAATAAAATCCTAGGTTCCTAAAAGAAAAATTACAAGTAAATAAGTCATGACTTACATAACTTGATGGTCATATGGAGGTGAGATCTTCCTCCTTCTACTCTAGCCATGTCTTCTTCTATTCTCCTAACCATGGCCCTAGTGATAGGGCCCTTGCTTGGGAGAATGCATCACATCTAAATTGATTTCGTACAAAATACAATGAAATAAGTGATAGCATAAAAATTCTTTCACAATTCTTGATCTATCTTTGATTCTTGAGAGATCAAGAATTGTGGTAATCAAAAGATCTCTCAAGAATCAAAGATAGATCAAGAATTGTGAAAGAATTTTTATGCTATCACTTATTTCATTGTATTTTGTACGAAATCAATTTAGATATGATGCATTCTCCCCAATCAAGGGCCCTATCACTAGGGTCATCGCTAGGAGAATAGAAGAAGACACGGCCAGAGTAGAAGGAGGAAGATCTCACCTCCATATGACCATCAAGTTATGCAAGTCATGACTTATTTACTTGTAATTTTTATTTTAGGAACCTAGGATTTTATTTTGGACATGTATTAGTCCATTTAATTTTCTAGGAGGTGTCTTAGTAATAAGAAGGGGTAAGATTAGCTTTTGGGCCTTTATTTAGGAAATAAGGGGATAGTTTGATAACTACACCCTCTTTTCCTAAATAAAACCCAAAACTAATAAAGGAGTAATCTTGGCCCTTGGATGAGGTAACTTGGGCACCAATTTTCATCTAAAGGAGGGGATTGATTGGACTTTGGGCTTCAATCCTCCTCCCTTGGATGACTCCTTTTAATCCTAGCCCTTCATTTCCTTCATGACTTGTCCAAGAGGTTAGCTCCCTCTATAAAAAGGTGCTCCTTCACACTCTTGTATTCTTTACACTTTATTGAATGGAAAAACCTTGAGTTGGCCAAAATTCTCTTAGTGTCCACCCTTCTCTCTTTGAGAATTCCATAGGTTTTTATCAAGGGTTCCATCCCTTGTGGCAAACTTTCCCTCTTAGGCTTATCTTACCTTAAGTGGTGCCTAAAACCACCTCACTTCTTACCTCTCCACAAACCATTTCACCAAAGAAGAAAACCTCTAGAAAAAGATCAAGGGAGGCATGCATCATTTGGTATCTAGAGCATTGGTTCTAGAGGTCTAAACTCTCTTCCTACCTCATTTATTTTTTCTTTCCATTTTCCTATTTTATTTTATCTTTAATTTCCGCAATTTTTTCTAACTTTCCATTGTTATTTATCATTTCCATTTATGTCTTGAGTTTATTGTTTTGAGTTATAGTTTATTTGTGCCATTTATTTTTTGCTTGATGTAATTTATATTGTTCTTTTCTTTGCATCTACGTCTCTCCCATATTCATTAATTTCCACTTAAGCTTTGAGTTGGGTGCTTTCTTGCTTGAATTTTTGTTTTGAGAATTTCTTTCTAAAAATCCATGCCGTTGTGGTGAATTCCACAACCTTGTGGTCAAGAAATTTAGACCAAATTCTTGTGTTTCCTTGCACCTAGTTGCCTTGTTTTTGCCTTATTTTTAGCTTTTATTTTTCACTTTTATACTCTTGTGTAGTTGTCTATAAGTCATGTTTATAGTTTTTCATTTTGTCTATTAATTCCTTTTAAGTTTAGCCTCTTTTGTTTTTACAAAAAAGCTTTTGAAACTTCTTAAATTAAGAAACATAGAGGATCATACCTCATGTCTAAGTCTCTTTAGAGGTTCATGTGCTTTTAGTTTCAAGCATATTCTTAAAAAAAAATTCCAAAATAGTTGCTCAATTCCCTTTGTCTTTATTTTCCTTATACGTATAATTAGTAGCTCATTTGTGTGGTAAAAGTAGTTATTGTTTGTGGGTGCTTTCACTAAAGCTATAAGTTTGGTATTTCTGTTCAACAAATTACTAAAAACTTAACAAAGCTTGAGTCCAATGGCACACCAAACTACTAAACCATTAACACATCTATAGCTACTTTGCATTTTGAAGTCGTTTCTAGTAGTACCTAAATTGTTTATTTTAATTTTCCTTATTGTTCCAAGCGCATAACTCTTTATTATTAAGCACTAAATTCACAATCAAGTTAGGTGCATCTAGTAAATATTAAAAAAAAAAACAAGAGAACAAAGTCTAAAATAAAATACAGAGAAAAAAACAACGAAGGATTCAAAAAGAAAAAAAAAGAGAAAAAACAAAAGAAAACAAAGTTTGAAAAATTCATTTGATGTACCTAACCTAAAATTATCAAGTGCTTCAACTTTGAACGTGGGACCTTAAAAGAAATTTTATTACTTTTGGTACGCTAGAGCTTGATATTTGTGTCTTTCAACTCTTTAATCTAGTGCCATTCTTAGGTATTGGATTGAGTGCTCTCTTTCTTTTGTTTACCTTTTAGTTGTTGCTTGTCTTTTAAATCATCTTTCTAGTTTGTCTTATATACTCTTACCATTTGGTTAAGTGTCCTTTTGATTGAGTTATCTTTTGTTGCTTTTTGAGTTTCTATTCGCACCTCCCCTTGCTACTTTTGGTTTCTTTGGTTTGTGTTTTAGTTCCACTTTTGGGAGAAAGCTTGAAAAAGGAGTTTACCACAAGGGTAGTATATTTTGGAAGGTTGGACTAAGAGCCTAAGGGATCACCTCAAAAGGAAACACACCTAGCCGTGAGGACTTTGATTTGAGGAAGCATTTGGAGAATCATTTTTTGAAGACTTTACTTTTTCTTTAATTTGGGTGTATTAATTTTGTAGTTGGGGTTTGAGTGCCCTTAAGGCCCTCCCTTTGGTTGTAATAAGATTTAGTAAATTTTTTAGTTTCTCAAAAATTAGGTGAAGAAGGAAGAAGTGGTACACTTCCTTCAACACCTTAGGAGCTCGCTTTAGATCCCTTCTCTTTTGAATTTTTGCTTTAAAATTCTTGCTTTATTTTTCTTATTCAAAGTGCTTAGAAGGCTAAAGAGTTCCAAAGACTCATCAAGCCATTTTAGGCAAGAAAACACAAAAGAGAGGAGTGTTTGTTTGTGAAAAGTTTTTGGCCACCTTTTTTCTCTTAGAAATTCAAGTACAATGGCATCACACACCCACTCTAGTGCTCATAGTTATTCATCAAACAAGAGTGTAAACCAAAGAAATATTTCTAAAGATTACACTCTAGAAAACTTAAACATGGACTTTAGGGAGTGGATGGAAAAAGAACAAGAGAGAAGAGAAGAAAAAATGATAGAAAAAGAGTCCAAGGAGAAACGAAAAATAAAAGAAAGAGAGGAAGAAAAGAGAGAAAAAAGAGAGAAGGAAGAGAGAAGAATAAGAGAAAGGAGAGAAGATGAAGAAAGGAGAGAAATAAAAGAAAGAGAAAGAATAAAAGAGAAAGAAAAAGAAAAAAGAAAGCATGGGAATGGTGAGAATTATAAAATTAAAGGGATAGTCTTAGGTTCCCCATCTAGACATACCCATAGGAGTGAAAGTGAGGAAGAATACTACAATCATCCTAGGAGAAACTCCCATTCATCCATGCATAATAATAGGGCCCCTCCAAGGGAGCCCAAAATTGATCTCCCCCCATTTCATGGGAGGGAAGATGTGGAAGCCTACCTTGATTGGGAAATCAAGGTAGAACAACTCTTCACTTGCCATGAGGTAAGAGAAGAAAGAAAGGTTCTAATGGCAACCCTTAGCTTCCAAGGTCATGCCATGCATTGGTGGGTTGGGTTAACCAATGAGAGAATCCGCACTAATATGCCTTCCGTAAGATATTGGAATGATCTTAGTAGTGCTTTAAGAAGAAGACATATTCCCTCTTGGTATGAAAGAGATCTTTTGGATAGACTCCAAAGCCTGAGGCAAACCAACCTTAGTATAGAAGAGTATAGACAAAAGATGGAACTTCTTATCTTGAGGACGGGTATCATTGAGGGACCCAAGGCCAATATGGCAAGGTTTTTGTGTGGGTTGAGCCCTGAAATTCATGATAAGGTGGAACTCTTCTCATACAATTCCCTTGATGAGTTTATTCAACTTTGCATCAAGGTGGAAAATCAACTTAGAAGGAAAATTTTTAAAAAGGATAACCCACCTTATGTAAAGAGGGACCAACCTAAGGGGAACTCTTTCAAGAGTTACCCCAAAAAGGAACATCCCAAGCACTTCAAAGAGCATAAAACATCACATGTGGAGAGAAAAACCCCTACTACTAACTCTCATGAGAAAGTTAGTAGTATCAAATGCTTTAAATGTCTTGGGAGAGGCCACATTGCCTCTCAATGCCCTACTAAGAGAAACATCATCATGAGGGCCTAAGATGTTTATAGTAGTGAGTCTAGCTCACACTCCTCTAGTGAGAGCGAAGGAGAAGGGGTTCATGCATACCAATCTGATTGTGATGAAACCGCTTATGCATGTGAGGGAGACCTCTTGATGATAAGAAGGCTTCTTGGAAGCCAACCTTTGAAAGTGTCCTCATATCAAAGGGAGAACATATTCCACACTCGCTGTAAGTTGAATGACAAAATATGTTTTCTCATTGTGGATAGTGGGTCATGCTGCAATTGTTGTAGCTCAAGGTTAGTGGAAAAGCTAGCCTTGACCCCACTTCCCCACCCTAAGCCTTACAAGCTTCAATGGCTCAATGAGCAAGGGGAAATGGAGATCAATGAGCAAGTCAAGGTTCCAATTTCCATTGGGTCTTATAAAGATGAGATCCTGTGTGACATAGTCCCAATGGAAGCTGGCCATATCTTGCTAGGAAGACCATGGCAATTTGATAAGAAAGCCATACACCATGGTCATTTCAATAACATCATCCTCACTCATAAGGATAAGCGCATTAAGTTGTGTCCTCTAACACCTTCATAAGTGGCAGAGGACTAACTCATCATGAAACATAAGAGAGATGAGGAGAAAAAAAAAGCAAAGCTTTACCCCTAAAGCTTGAAAGGGGTAAGGAGGTTGAGTTGGAAGTTGGTGCCCCTTCCAAGAAAGTCATTAGTAAAGGGAGTTTATTTGCGACAAAATTGGATTTAAAGGAAGCCTCCTTAACTAACAGACCTTTCTATCTCCTCCTTTGCAAAGAGGCATCCCCCATTTCTTCCCCCTCTACTTTTTTCCCTTCTAGTTCTAGCACTGCCATAGAACTTGGACATGAGAACCTACCTCAAGAGGTTCAAGAGCTTTGAAAGGAGTTTGGTGATATATTCCCTAATGAAGTTCCCAAAGGACTTCCTCCAATTAGGGTATAGAACACCAAATAGACTTGGTACCTGGGGCTAACCTGCCTAATAGGTCTGCTTATAGGACTAATCCCATGGAGACCAGGGAGATTGAATCTCAAGTCCAAGAACTATTGGAGAAGGGTTGGGTTCAAAGAGCCTAAGCCCTTGTGTTGTGCCAGTCTTGTTGGTGCCTAAGAAGAATGGCCAATGGAGGATGTGCATTGATTGTTGAGCAATCAATAACATCACCATCAAAGATAGGCACCCTATCCCTAGGCTTGATGACATGCCTGATGAATTGCATGGGGCTTAATTATTTTCGAAAATTGATCTTAAGAATGGTTATCACCAAATTCGTATCAAGGAAGGTGATGAGTGGAAAACCTCTTTTAAGACCAAGTTTGGGCTTTATGAGTGGTTTGTAATGCCCTGTGGGCTTACCAATGCCCCAAGCACCTTCATGAGGCTTATGAATCATGTCCTTAGGGATTGCTTAGTAAAAGTTTGTGTAGTTTACTTTGATGATATTTTAGTGTATAGCAAGAGCCTAGATGAGCATGTAGGTCATCTTAGGCGCGTCTTTTGGAAACCTTGAAAAGTGTAATTTTTGTGTAGAGAGTGTGGTGTTTTTAGGTTTTGTAGTCAATAAAGATGGGGTTCATGTGGACCCCGACAAAATCAAAGCCATCCAAGAGTGGCCTACACCAAAAAGTGTGACTGAGATCAAGAGCTTTCATGGTCTCGTGATCTATAGGCGCTTTGTGCCTAATTTCTCCACACTTTTCTCACCAATCAATGATTTGGTGAAGAATGAGGTTCCCTTCCTTTGGGGTGATAAACAACAAAAAGCCTTCGAGCTTATTAAAGAAAAACTAACCCATGTCCCTGTTCTAGCTCTACCTGACTTTTCAAAAACTTTTGAGCTAGAGTGTGATGCATCGGGTGTTGGAATAGGTGCTATGTTATTGCAAGGCGGTCACCCCGTGGCTTATTTTAGTGAAAAACTAAATGGTTCCGCCCTCAATTACCCCACCTATGACAAAGAGTTTTACTCCTTAATAAGGGCCCTTCAAACTTGGGAACATTACCTTATTCCCAAGGAGTCTGTCATACATAGTGACCATGAGTCACTAAAATATTTGAAGGGTCAAGGTAAGCTCAACAAGAGGCATGCAAAGTGGGTTGATTTTTTGGAAACTTTTCCCTATATAATCAAATACAAGAAAGGGAAGCACAAGGTAAGCCTCCATAGGAACTATGTCACAAATAATCTCATCATTATAAGATCCTATGGAAATTGGAACCATAACTTGTTCATTGACTACCATCTCCCCTTACTCATTGATCCATAGCAATTTGTAAGGTTTGGGATGGGGCATGGTAGTCAAGGCTAGCTTTTCAACCAACCTAGAGCTAGAACAATTACAACAGGAGCCACTATCAACAAAGAGAGAACATACTTTGTCATTTACTTTACATCTGGTATGGCAGATGTTCTCTTTTTGTTACTGGCCAAGCTCTAGAGGTTGGCTTCCAAAAAGCCTTTGAACCATAAGGAGGTCCCCCTCATAAGGAAAAGCTTACTCACACTCTTGTTCAAAAGTATGTCCCTCTTCTTCCTCACTCTCATTAGAGGAGGAAGATGAGCTATTCTCACTACAAATGTCTTGCCCCCTCATGATCATGGTTTTCTTGTTGGGACAGTGAGATGCAATGTGGCCTCTCCCAAGACACTTGAAGCATTTGATACTACTTTGCCTCTCAGTAGGCTTAGTAGTAGGGGGTTTTCTCTCTACATGAGGTGCTTTTGTATCTTGAAAATTCTTGGGTTCCTCTTTGGGAAAACCCTTGAAAGAGTTTCCCTTAAGTTGGTCTCTCTTTGAGTAAGAGGGACAATCTTTTTTAAAGCTCTTGAGTTGATTCTTAGCTCTTACACAAAGTTCTACCAACTCATCAAGGTTTGAGTATGAAAGAAGCCCTACCTTATCTCTAATGTCAGAGCTTATTCCACATAAAAACCTAGCAAGGGTAGCATTGGGTTCCTCAATGATATTGGCCCTTAGTATGAGAAGCTCTATCTTTTGTCTATATTCCTTAATACTTAGGTTATGTTGCCTAAGTCTTTGGAGCCTATCCAAAAGATCCCTCTCATAATATGAAGGAATGTGCCTTCTTCGCAAACAAGTTTTTGAATCCTTCTAGTAGCGATTTTCAGGCATTTGTTTACGGGCCTATCCTTGATTAACCCATCCCACCAATGCAAAGCAGAACCTTGAAAACTAAGGGAGGCCAAAGGTACTTTCCTTTCTTCCCTTATTTCATAGAATCGGAAGAGTTATTCCACTTTGACTTCCCAATGTAGGTAAGTCTCAACATCTTCCCTACCATGAAAATGGGGTAGGTCTACCTTTGGCTCCCTAGCATGATTTGTGTTCTCTTGAGGAGAATTATGATTGTATGATGAATGGGAGTGATGCTTATGTTGATTTCTATAGTATTCTTCTTCGCTAGAGCTAAAATGCCTAGATGGGGATCTTATGAGAATTCCTTTCTTTTTTCTATCACTCTTCCTGCCATCTCTCCTCTTACTCTCTTCTCCTCTCCTTCTCTCTTCTTCCTTTTTTTCTCTTTTTCTTTCTAGTTCTTTCCTTCTTCTCCTTTCTTCATCCTCTTTTCTCTCTCTTTTCCTTCTCTTTTCTCCCTTTTTTTCCTCTTTTCCCATTTCCAACATCTCTTTTTTTAACTCTTCCTTCTCTTTTTGTTTTTCCTTTTCTTTTATTTCTTTTTTTCTCTCTTTTTCTTCTCTCCTTTCTTGTTCTTTAGCCATCCATTCCCTAAATTCTAAGTTAAGGTTTTCAAGAGTGTCTCCCTTAGAAGGTTTTCTTTGGTTGACACTCTTACTTGATGAATAACTATGTGCACTAGAATGTGTGTGGGAAGTCATGGTGCTTGGATGCTAAAAACTAAAGGGTAGGCCAAAAACTCTTTTTTTTTCAAGCAACATTCCTCTCTTTTTTTTTTGTTTTCTCACCTAAGGTGGCTTGATGAGTCTTTGGAACTCTTAGCCTCTGCACATTTTTTTCAAAATAACATAAAATGAAATAAAAGTGCAAGAATGTAAAAGAGAAAGGGCTCTAATCGTGCTCCTAAGGTGTTGAAGGAAGTGTACCACTTCTCCCTTCTTCACCTAATTAACGAGAAACTACACTAAAATTAACCAAAATTATTACAAACCAAGGGAGGGCCTTAAGGGCACTCAAACTCCCAATCTAAGATTAAGTTTACACAATACAAAGAATAAAAAAAATAAAACAAAGTCTGCACTCCAAGGTTGTTAGTGTTTGGCTCCTTTTGATCAAGCCCCTTTGAGTTGCATCAACCCACCCCCAAGAATGCTACCCTTGTTTCCTCTTATTTGGACTTGCCAAAATATTATGTATGGAACCTTTCCCAAGCTTTACTTACCAAGGCCGAATACAATAGAAGACAAAAAATCAAGGTGAATAACAAAACAAGGTTCACAAATCCAAGTGGATCGATTAAACAATGACAAACTCAAAGAAGTAAATAAGACAAGGAAGAAAACATAAGGCCCACAAAGGAAGGTAGCACACAAATAACTTTCCTAGATTAGCTCTAAGAGTGGAGATGAAAAAAGACTCAAACAAAAAAAATGAAACCAATAGTTGCACACTTAATAAAATTTAAGTGACCAAAAGCTAAAAAGCTTACTCAAGTAATTTTTTTTTTGAATCACAAATGGTTCCTCATATCAAATGTTTCTACTATTAGGTCACAACTTCAAAATTGTCTTTCTTTTGCGTTCTTTATCTTCTTTTTTTTTTTAACTTGAAATTTTTTCTAATATATATGTTTTTTAATTTTTTCTAATCATTTTTGCTGCACCTAATAGCTTGTTTAATTGAAATTTTAATGAGGATGCTTGAAATAATAACGCTTGAGTGAATAAGCACAAAGTAAGGTCACATAATTTTCAAGCAATGCATGCAACTAAAGGCAAAACAACTTAGTAGTTCCAAATACCACTGAACTAATGGTGCTTAAGGAATGATTTAGGGCTGATTTTGAAGTAAATTGATTGCTCATATTACTAACACAATTCACCCAAGCTAAAATTCCATAAAAAGGCACCAATAGTGAAGGTAAACCAAGTGGAAAGCTACTAATAATTCAACATAAAAAAAGAAGCATATAAAGATTGAATTGAGCAAATATTTAAGAACAACAAAGATATTACTATGCTTGAACTAAAAGCATAAAAGACTTAAGAGACTCAACAAGAGTTTCACCTCTTAGCAGCTCAATTCAAAATGTTTTCTAAGGCTTTTTATAAAAATTTTAAGAGGCTAAAACCTAAGGAATTTAAATGAGACAAAATAGGAAACTAACATGACTAGTATTTGACAAAACACAAGATTAAAAAAAAATAACACACCTAAAAATAGAGCAAAAATTTCAGCAAGAGACTCAGAACAAAAGGCGTAACAAAGTGGCCAAAGTTGACCACTACAATGGTGAGGAAAAATCCTCAACCATGTGGGTTTAATGGTCACAACTTATTAGGCACACTTTAACATAAAAAACAAGGGAAAACTAAGCAATTTGAACACGGAAATAAGATGCAAAGAAAGGGACAAATAAAATTGCATCAAATTAAATGAAACATATGCGCATAGATAGGAAACAAAACTGCATATAATAATAGCAAGAATAAAAAGCTATACTACTAGACAATAAAGGAAATAAAGATGACAAAAAATGAAGGACTTTAAAATAATGAGATTAAAGAGATAAACAACAAAGCAAAAAAAAATTGAGAAACAACGTGACCTTTAGAAAGTGGCTTTAGATATAACTTGATGTGATCATCAAAGATCACATCAAGCAATATGACCCCTTTCAAGACACTTAAAGCACTTGATGTCACTTGACTTAGACTCCTTAGAAGGTACTTTAGAAGAATATGCTTTTTATTTTTCTTTATCTTTTTCTTTTTCATCTTCTTTGGAGAAAGGTTTAGAAGAGGGACCTTCCTTTTTAAAATTCTTGGAATAAGATGGAGTGAAGTCTTTTTTGAAACTTTTTCTTTTAAGTTGGTGCTCCACTCTTGAACAAATTTGAACAAGTTCATTAAAATCTCTATACGGAAAAAGTTCAACTTTGTCTCTTATTTCAAGATTAAGGCCACTTTGGAACCTTGAGATGGTGGTTCTCTCTTCTTCCCTTATACCTGCCCTCATCATTAGTAACTCCATTTATTGCTTATATTCTTCCACACTTAATGACCCTTGTTTCAACCTTTGAAGCTTATCCATAAGCTCACGGTCATAGTATGCAGGAATATGCCTCATTCTCAAGGCACTACGGAGTTCATTCCAATATTGAATTGGGGGCTCATGATTCACTCTCTTTTCTCTTTCTAAAGAAGTTCACCAATACATGGCATGCCCTTGGAAGCTAAGGGTTGCCAAAGAAACCTTCCTTTCTTCACTTACCCCATGGCAAGCAAAAAGTTGTTCAACCTTCATTTCCCAATCCAAATATGCATTCACATTGTCCTTTCCAAAAAATGAAGGAAGGTTGACATTAGGTTCCTTATTGGAGGATTCTCTTTGCTTATGTGTTCTTGGGGGCATTTGATAATAATCATTATTGTGATGACTACTATAAAGGCTAACACTTGGGGTTTTGGTATGATAATGATCATTATCCTTAGTTTCACTCATAGAAACTCTTACCCTTTTGCCTTTTTGGGACCTAGATGGTTGGACTCTATGTTTTGAACCGCTAGTTCCTACCCCCGAAAGTAACTTAGCAAGCATTTCTCTAATTTCCTCATTTTGTTTATCATGTTCTCTCTCCCTCTTCCTAAATTCTTCCTTTTTTTTACACTTTCTTCTTCTTTTCTTCTTATATACTCCTGCTTCTTGGTCACTAGAATCAACAGTCTCTACCAGTGCTCTAACACACATCTTAAGGATCTTTCCAATGATGTTAAAAATATTTTGGAGCTCATGGAATCTCGCAATGCTAATTATAATTTACATTTTGCCACCCCGAAACTGCTATCGATGAATTGGTTAAGAACAAAAATGATACACCATCTGGTTCAGGTATGAGGATGCTCACACCTCCATTTTAGGTGCGTAATGTTAAAATCGATTTTCCTCGTTTTGATGGTAGTCAAGTCCTGCAATGGATCTTCAAGGCTGAACAGTTCTTTGATTCTTATAATACACTGGATGATTAGAGATTAACTATTGTTGCTATTCACTTTTGATAAAGAAGTAGTTTCGTGGTACCAGATGATATGTCGAACAAATCCGTTTACATCATGGACTGGCTTTACCAAAGCTCTTGAGCTTGCATTAGGACCATCACATTATGAATGTCCCAGATCTGATATGTTTAAGTTGGTACAAAGAGGGTTTGTTCAGGACTATTACATTCAGTTTATGGCATTAGCTAATAGAGTCCAAGGTGTAACTACTGAGGCATTACTAGATTGTTTTATTGGTAGGTTAAAAACCGAAATTCGTCGTGATGTTGTGGCTCATAGTCCTATTACTTTAATGCGATCTGTGTCATTGGCAAAGTTGTATGAAGAAAAATATTCTTACAAACCAAACGTTATAATCCTTCACCGAATTTCAAAACAAAAACCGCACATACATTCCCTACTGTGTTGCAAACTTTGAAATCCACAAGCCTCCCTCCGCTCCTTCCAACACCAGCAAGTTCCACCTTAAAATCTTCCAATGTTAAGAGGATGTCACTAGCTGAGATTCAAATCTGTAAGGAGAAAGGCCTATGTTTTACTTGTGATGAGAAATATTCACCTGCTCATAAATGCCCTAAGAAGCAATACTTATTCTTGCAAGTGATTGAAGATGAGAATGTACTTGTAGAACCTGAGCCACCCGACCCCAATGAGCAACTTGATATTGGAAATGATTTTGAGCATCATTTATCTTTCAATGCCTTGAAAGGTTCTACGGAGGTAGGCACAATGAGATTTAAAGGATCTCTCAATGGTATCATTATACAAGTCTTACTTGATAGTGGAAGCTTTGATAATTTTCTTCAACCAAGACTAGCTCACTGTCTTAAATTACCTATTGAGCCAGTTCCTAATTTTCAAGTTTTAGTGGGTGATGGCAACTCATTAATGGCTGAAGGGTTAGTTAACAACTTGGAAGTACGTATTCAAGGACATACACTTCAATTATTAGCTTATCTTTGCCTATTGTTGTGCTGATTTAGTCCTTAGAGCCTCTTGGCTAGCTACTCTAGGTCCTCAAATATCTGATTACAACACTCTTACACTAAAGTTCTATTTGGGCAAGAACTTTGTGACTTTTCATGGTGAAAAAGCAACAACATCCAGTCCTGGTAAATTCAATCATTTACGAAGAATGTACACAACTCATGTTATTGTTGAGCTCTTTACATCATAAGCTACACCTCCAATGTGTTCTCAAGATGATGGGTTGGATTTACCTGTGGATATGGAACCTGAATTGGCTATTTTGTTACATACATACAAGGGTGTATTTGAGATTCCTAAGGGTTTACCCCTCAATAGATCTCAAAACCATGCCATTCCATTAAGGCATGGCACAAAATCGATATAAGTGAGGCCTTATAGATATCGCCACAGTTAGAAGCAACATATTGAAAAAATTATCCAAGATATGTTGGATGAGGGCCTGATTGTCCCAAGCACTAGTCCATTTTCTTCTCCAATTGTGTTGGTAAAGAAAAAAGATGGGATATGGTGGTTTTGCACTGACTACAAGGCTTTGAATGTTATAACTATTAAGGATAGTTTTCCTATCCCTACAGTGGATGAGCTACTAGATGACTTATATGGTGCAAGCTATTTCTCTAAATTGGATCTCAGGTCTGGATATCATCAAATTCTAATAAAAAAGGAGGATAGACATAAAACAAGTTTTAGAACCCGCCAAGGTCACTACGAATGGATGGTCATGCCATTTGGGTTGTCCAATGCTCTTGCCACATTTCAAAACTTGATGAATGATGTCTTTAATGGAGTCTTGAGAAAATTTGTATTGGTTTTTTTGGATGATATCTTAGTATATAGTTCCTCTTGGAAGTCTCATTTGCAGCATTTGGAAATTGTACTTCAATTATTGCTTAAGCATCAATTATATGCGCGACTCTCTAAATATTCTTTTGGAATGCAAAAGGTTGAATATCTAGGTCATTCTATTTTGGGAGCTAGGGTGTCCATGGAGAAAGGAAAGGTTAAAGTTTTGTTGGAGTGGTCTGTTCCAACTAATATCAAACAACTGAGAGGGTTTTTAGGACTCACTAGCTATTATAGACAGTTTATTAGAGGTTATGCTTTTATTACTGCACCATTGACTAACATGTTAAAGAAAGATAATTTTCAGTAGAACACTCAGGCTTTGGTAGCATTTGATGCTCTTAAACTGGTCATGACATAAGCTCCTGCTTTGGAGTTACCTAATTTCAAAAATCCATTCACATTGGAGACCAATGCTTTTGGTCTGGGCATAAGAGTAGTGTTGAGCTAAGAGAGTCATCCTATTGCCTTGTTCTCTAAGAAACTAACTCCTAGTTTGCAAACGAAGTCAGCATATGCAAGGGAATTCTACGCAATCACTAAGGCTATTGCCAAGTTTTGACACTACTTGTTGGGACACAAGTTTGTAAACTAAATAGATCAAAAAAGCTTGAAAGGGTTGACTGATCAAGCCATCCAAACCCCAGAGCAAAAAAACTGGCTTCATAAGTTACTTGGCTATGATTTCACCATTGAGTATAAACCGGGTAAAGACAATATTCCTGTTGGTATTTTATCTTGATCTTTCTACATGGCAGGGTCTCAACCGTACTTTCACATAGTCACAAGACTGAAAGAAGCCTTGCTAAATGATGCTAAGTTACAAAGTGTCAGACTTATGTTCGACAACCAAACCTCCAGACCCTCACTACATGGTGCATGATGGTCTTTTATATTGGAAGGGTAGATTGGTTTTACCTGATGATAATTCTCTCAAACAACAAATCTTACATGAATGTCATAGCTCATTACTTGGTGGCCATGCTGGATATGCAAGGACCTTGGCTCGAGTTACTCCCCAGTTTCATTAGCAAGGCATACATAAGTCTATCAAGGACTATGTACAAAATTGCTTAGTGTGTCAACAAGCGAAAACTGCCACTTCAGCTCCTGTAGGATTATTGGAACCCCTACCTATTCCAGATCAGGTTTGGGGAGATGTTTCCATTGACTTCATCACGGGTTGCCTTTGTCCCACAGATACACAATTATTATGGTTGTCATTGATAGATTGTCCAAGTATGCTCATTTGTCTACCCTGAAGACTGATTACTCAAGCAAGGTGGTGGCTGAGACATTCATGAATATGGTTGTCAAGTTACATGGATTTCCCAAATCAATTGTTTCAGACAGAGACAAAGTTTTTACTAGTTAATTTTGGCAGCAATTGTTTAAATTAAGTGGCACATCCCTAAACATGTCTACAGCCTACCATCCATAGTCTGATGGTCAATCAGAAGCTGTCAATAAATGCCTCAAAATGTATCTTAGATGTTTCACATTTGATAATCCCAATGACTGGTATAGGTTACTACCATGGGCAAAGTATTGGTACAGTACTACTTATCATACTATTATTGGTATGACATCTTTTAAGGTGGTGTATGGTAGAGAGTCACCTCAATTATTGAAATACATTCCTAATTCTCAACATTTAGCGCCAGTTCAAGATCAGCTTATGCTTAGAGATGTTACTCTCACTAAGTTGAAGAGTAATTTACAAAGAGCTCAGCAGGTGATGAAGAAATATGCTGATCATAAAAGACTTCCCAAAGAATTTGTAGTTGGGGATATGGTTCTGGTTAAGCTTCAACCTTATAGGCAACACACTGTTGCTTTGAGGAAGAATCAAAAGCTTAGTCTAAGGTACTTTGGACCTTTTCTTGTGCTGGAAAGAATTGGTGTTGTTGCATATAAGCTGCTATTGCGTCCCTTGACCAAGATTCACCCGGTGTTTCATGTCTCACAACTGAAACCTTGCTATGAAAATCACACTCAACCTTATGTTCCATTTCCATTCATGAGTAATGAGCAATTACCAGTTATTCAGCCAATAGCTATCCTGAAAAATCATGTGCTCAGGGGACAAAGGCAAGTGCAACAATTATTGATCTAGTAGGAAGGACTTGATGAGTCACAAGCAACATGGGAGGACAACAATGAAATGGAAGTAGCTTATCCATCAGTCAACCTTGAGGACAAGGTTGTTTTCAAAGGGGGAGGAATTGTAATGAATGAAAATAAGGAGGGACCACAGCCAAGGGTTACGAAGCAAGGGATGGCAATAGGACACATGGAACATGATTATCAAGAGGTTGAGGGCAGAAGAAACACACGCGTGAAGGTCACTAGCTCAAGACTACATGGGTTTGAGTGCTAAGGAATGGTACAATACTTCTGTTAGTATCCAGCTATGATCGGGGAACTCTCTAGTGCCCACTCTTTGAGCTATAACTCCCCACTCCTCCATTAGATCCGGGGGAAATAAAAACCGATTCAACCTACTAGATGACGCTCCATTCGAGCTTATCCACGTTGCTCCTTTTCTGATGACTGGAATATCCAACAAACCTATTGATTGAATAAAGAATTTGAAGTCAGACATCTCAATTGTAGAATGATAATTTGATCTCCCTTTAAACTCACTCCTATCCAGCACAACATTAAAATCTCCTCCAAGTGCCCACTTAACCTCCGAAAATCCTCCTTTTGTCATCATCAGATCATCCCATACCTTCCTTTTTCCTTGTAACGAACATGGAGCATATACATTAATCACACAATTAACTTCAGTTGAAATCTTTCCTCTGAAGCCAATTACAAGAAATCCCTGCCCTTGTATAACCCAGACAACTTTCAACGTCTGTTTCTTCCAAATTGTCAGACAACCTCCACTAAGCCTTGTTGACATAGTATTCTCCAATCGCACCCTGTCGACCCCTAAATCTCTTTAACTTCCCAATCCTTTACCGTCCTGCATTTTGTCTCCTGTAATAAGCAAATATCAATGTCATTATTATTTAACATTCTCCTTATCCTTCTTCGCTTGACCTGATCCCGGAATCCCCTCACATTTAAAGAAAGAATCTTCATTTAATTATTCCGATCACTCCTCGTTTCCCTTCTTTCCTTCTCACCCGTATCCCTCATTTCCATGTTCCTTAATTCCTGTATGTATATTTTATCTGGTTGTTGGCCAGATATTTCGATTTCCTTCATCGCCTTCCATATTTTTCCTGTTTCATCCTCCTCATTAACTTTTTCTTTCTCATTTTCCTTTGGATCATCTGGTTGCCCTCGCCTCATTAATTCACCCCCTATCAAAACTATTTCTCCTTAGTTGCTTCCATATGGATACCTCTCTTTCTTGCCCTTCCCCTCCTTCGGACACGTCTTCTCCACCTATTAATACCCATTTCTTGTAGTTATATGGTAGTGTAGAAGTAGATTCATTTTTTCCGTAATCACTATTCACCGTAATGACCCCCTTCCCTCCGTGACAAGTAGCAGTTTTGGAAACGTTCCCGCCGTGACGAATAACACTTCCTGTGGCTGAGCCCGTAACGTGCCCTTTACTGTTCCTTTCCCAGGCCCATTCGCTATTTACCTGGTTGCCCATTAAGGAATCTGTCTGGTTTCTGCACGGAGCTGAGGATTGGGCCTCCGTCTGCAGGCCCGAATTGAAAGCTGGCCCGATTGCAACGGTCAGATTTTTGAAGCTCTGACCGGTCTTCTGCTGCGCGTCATGCCCGAGGAGAGTATCTCGAGCTCCGTGCCTGACTGACCGCTTGCTGTCAGCCTGTCCCTTCTGACATGACTTGCTGTCAGATCTTAAGCTCCGTGCGACGCGCCCCCGACGTAGAAAACTTCTTCCCTCTACGTCTTCCCCATCACACGCCCGTAAAGCTGTCCTGTCTACCACTTTCTCTGAAAAGCTCTTCACATACACCGTTTTGTCTCTGCTTCTACCCCTACCATTCTTGCCTACTACCTACTTCTTTCCCAAATCAGGCCTCACCCCTGTGCGCAAAAGGTGGGATCTTGTCCCCTTTCCTATTACCTCCGCTCCCTGCCTCTCCTGTCCGTCTCGGTAGGAGTCGTCACTGGTGTCGCCTACCGCCGGTCCTATGCGCCTCGTCCCTACTGCCGAGGTTCGGCTTCCAGATTTGGACCGATGTGTGTCTTTGACCACCGTGTCTCCTCCCAGCCAGAGAACCAAACCACTGTGTTCGGCACTCCGAAGCTCCACCTCAACCCACTCCTTCCAGTTTCCTTTGTAAAACATCTCCTGTTTCAGCTCAGCCAGCCTTCTTTCTGCCTCTGCCGACTCGTCAAACTCTTCCTCCCCGAACAGGAACTCATTTCCGAAACGTAGCTAGTCTTACCCCGCTGTGCTTCAGCTCATTCACCCCTTCCACCTCCGTTACCCTGATATCGAACTCCCACCCATCAATGTTCGCCCGAACAGTCGCGTAGAGCTACTTCATGTCCTTCCTGGACATCACCATCTGTGGTACATCGTATCTTTGTTTTTTAAGAGTGATTTCCTCCACATACACCAGCTCTCCGAAGGGTGCGAGTAACGTAGAGAAAAAATTTTCTCCCCATACATGTAACGGAATCCCATAGCAGTTCACCTTGACCCTCCTATCCGTGTCAACCGATCCCGGCTCCCACTTCTGTATCCCGGCAAACCATTGGTCAAACCACTGTTGTTTCCCTTTCATGATCTCTTGTAATGTCTCCCCCTTTCCAGTTCCAACAGTACCTTGTTTGCCCCCATGGGAGTTGTGCTCACATTGTAAATACCGTGAGTCATTAGTAATAATTGCGTCCTGAAAGCAGTCCCTCTGTTGAGTACTTCTCCCACATAAGCCTTCTGGAGCCGAATCACATTTTCCGTTGGTGCCGTGTACACCAACTTCATTTGCACGTCTTCCTTCTTTTCTGCCTCTATTCGCACATTGTTATTCTTAGATCCCCCATGAGCACCCACTACTGATGCAAAGGATTTTCTCATGTTACCATTATACCCACTCTGTTGCCCTGTTTGCGTAGCAACTGTATGATATGCGTTTTGAGCTTGTTTCCTCCTTCATATGTTCATGTTTCTCTGATTCTGCTCTGTTCGCTGATCATACCGTGGTAAGTTGACCCACAGCTTTTCCGTTCCAATGAAAATATTGTCCAGTTTAAGCACCAGCATTTTCACATCCTTTACGTCCCTAAACCTGGCAAAACCGAACCTTTGTCCCCTCCTGTTCCTCTTGATTGGAATTACCGCATCCTGGACTTTGGCATATCTCCCGAAGATCTCCCACATATCTTTTGTCATATATTCTTCCGGAAAATGAGTAAAAAAGACAGAGGTTATACACCTGTTTCCTTTCGCTCCCTCAGTTACTGATTTCCTTCCTCCGTTGGCATCCTTTCTTCTCCTTACCTTCGTCCACCTTTCCTCTGTTGGCATCCTTACTTTAGGGACTGTTTTATTTTAAAATATATCCAAAGCTAAACAGTTAAATTGCAGTGATTTTGAATGCTTGGTTTTTTTTGTTACGCATGAATTAATTGTTAGAGAGGAGGACAATCTGTATATGAGATAGGTATGAGTGGGATGAATATCAGCCTTGAGTTGATGAAATAATGCAGTAAAGCTTTAAGCATTATTAATTCTTGTTTAAATAATAGATAATATATAATGGAAACGGACAAAATAAACAAATTAAGAAGCAAATTTGTATTTAACTAACATTCAGTGTACTTAATATCAATTTTAGGCATCTCTGCTCATTGGGACAGTGCAGTTCCATTCGTCAACGTTGTTGACTCTATCAACGACACCATCTACGACTTCTATAACTTTCCCAAAGAAATGTACCAGGTTTGTTCCCTATTCACCCTCTTAATTATTTGCTAATTCTAGTTTTTGCCTTCTTTTTTTTTGAGTGATTGCCATTTGATCTGAGTTTTAAAATTAAAGTATTTTTCACAACAGGAAAAATAATAATACACTTATAACAAATGTCATGTAAGATAAAGATCTTGTTAGGTAACGCTTACATGACATGTTCCTCTACTAGCTTAAATGTCCTGCACCTGGAGCACCACAATTGGTTAGGAGGGTGAAGAAACAAAGCAAGGACTTCCTCTCTTTTTTATGTACCCGGAAGCTGACATCCCAGTTTGCCAATTATATTTTAACTTAAATCAAGATGGAACTTATCATTATAACTTGAGAAAGTCATTGGACCCTCTTAAAGATGAAGGTGTGTTTGATTATAGGTTTTGGAAGTGTTTTTCACAACTTGAGAGTAATTACATACATGAACATAGATTCTGAGGATAATTTTAGGGGAACCTCTAAACTCTTTGGAAACATCAATATTTATTTGTAAGAAAACTTACCATTTTTGTTGACTTTGATAAAATCCATAATACTAAGCCTCTATAGTTAACAACTCATCTAAAATAATCAACTACACCTTAGTCATTTTCTATATGTTGTTCGATTGTCCCATTCCTAATGTAGGTTTGATTATCTCCAATGGTAGCTATGATTAGAGTACATTGGACAATTAGGTTCACCACCCAATTCCCCACAAAAATATCACACTCCACTGTATCTAATATTTCCCAGGAATCCATAAATGCATGTACCACACATCCCAAAATTTGTTATCTCATTGTGGCTAGTCCAAAGGAAGAAATAATCTATATGAAGAAGATTAACTACAGGTGAAAATGTTTACCTTTTCAATTTGAATCCATACACATCACTTTGTGGATTGGAAACAACTTTAGGATCTAAAGCTACAAAACAAATTGTACCAAAGTTCAATCCATAGAACTTGTCACGTTCATTAACTAACAATGCATTGGGAAAGCTACGCAGTGCTAGCTTTTCTGCCCTGAAGAACGAATTAACACCTAGAAATTAATGAAAATGGTAAAAGAAGTAAGACATGTCACATATAAATTGCTAATAAATAGTGGTTAGTCAAGCATCCTTATGGGTCTTATAGGTGAATGGTGATACTGAGCCACACAGCTCCACAAGCAAATGAACAAAGGTCCTAAACCACTCTCTTTCATCCTCCTTGATTAATACTGCAATTTTGATTTAAAATTAGAAAAACAGAATTAGTACAATTCAATTCACATTAAAATTTTCAGCATGACATGCTAGAATGTCATCTTGATCTAATTGAGAAAATCATCATTGTAAAATAAGCAATTACTGGCTTGTAATTAAAAATGCTATGAATAACATACACCTAAAGAAATTGGTTGTTGATATGAAAAAGGAAGAAAAACCTATTATTGTCTTGAGATCCGCTTGAAGCGTTAGAATCTCTCGCTTTATTTCCTTAGCATCAGAATTTGAACGTGAAATAATAAAATTAGAAGAAAACGAAGGAGGCATTTTGAATCTTTTTCTTCAAAAGGAAAACAACATCAAGGAATGGAAGTCATCATTGGCAGAGCTAAGAACAAAGATAGGTGCAAGAACTCTCAACAGCATTGATGCTAAACCTTGCTATTGAGAATGAAGAGAAGCCTGCAAGATAAGATTGTGTAGCTAGGGCTTTAATAAATAGGAAAAAGTGAAACTTTCTTGAGAGAGTTTGAGTGAAACCTTGAGGAGGAAGCCAGTGCAGATGGTTTAAGAGAAAACTTAGGGTATAGGTTGAGCAATATTTAATTTGTTTTCTAACAACTTCAAAAAATTTAATGTATTCAATAAAAAAATTTAAAAATAAAATTTATTTTTAAATAAGTGACACCAAGTTGTTGTGGCTAAAAGTCTATGAAAGTTTTATCTACCCTACACGTTTGTAGGTAAAATTCTCAATATTTTACCTATAATAAATGATTCTAGATAGAATTTTTAAGACTTTTACCTACATCAAGCGTTAGTGGATAGAAATATTTTTTATTTTACTTAAATTTAAAATTATTTGTCATATTTTTATAAAAGTTTTACATATGCTAAATATATTTAAGTATAAGATTTTTTGAGTTTTACCTATACTTAATAATGTTTCTAAGTAAAAATATGTGTAGGTATACGTGTCCTTTCTTGTAGTGATGCTTCATTAAGTTTGTATCTATTACAGAAAATATTTAAAATTAATGAAGACGACACATGAGACCGAAGTATTACGAAAAACTCATATAAAATCTGAAGCTAAAATTTCTAATGGATAGTCAGTTTCTAGCGATACATGTATACATTTTTTCTTGTTAATCAATTTTTAAAATCACGTTGATTACCTTCTAAAAGTTTCTTGAATTTGCAAAAAAAAAAAAGATTAATAGTAAAAAGAACAAAAAAATTAAAGTCATATTAACTTAAAGTCATATTTTTCCAAACTTATGTTTGTTTTAGTTTAGAAAAACTACTTTTAAGTAAAATTAAAAAAATTAACTTGCACAATATCATTTTAAGTTAAAAATTAATCCTAACTAAAGAGTTTATAGAAAAATTAATTTTTATTGTCCAAGAAAATATATTTATTGAATGAAAATTTATATTATAAAATAGTTTTCTTAAATTTTAAGTATTAATACTATTGAACTCAATTTTTTCTTTTAAGCATAAGAAACACAAAAATATATAATTTACTCATTATATTAATTTTAAAAAAATTCATATCATAATTTCTTATAATTTATATTATAAGAATTTATTATTTTTATTTTAAATTTAAATTTATTATTAATGAATATTTTATATTTTATTAATTATTAAAATTTAAATGTAACTATTAAAATATCTTACATTTAGTCTGTTATGTGTTCTTTAACTATAAAAATTAGCCAAATATTAATTTGTTATTTATTATATTAATTTTATATTACATTAAATTATTTAATGATAAAGAGAGGGATTTGATTTGAGAAGCAAAATAATTTAAAAATTTGAATTCAAAATTGATACATTTAAATTAATTATTTATTTCTACTGAATAATATCTTGTTGTTATGAATGTGTATCTTCATCTAATCTGATATATACACAAAAGAATAATTTTTTTAAAGAGTCATTTATATTGTTTGTACACATTTTTATTCGAAACTCATTTATGTAAATTCTTAGATGTATGTTTGCGTATTTTAAAAGGATATATCTTGTGTTTTTTGTTTTATTTAATTATTAATATTTTTTACGTATAAAAAAAAAGTATAATATTTGTCTATATTCTATTGGAATTAGTTGAAGTTAAACTTAGGGTTTCGATTGAGTGATCACTTTGTTGAGAACCAGAAGGAACAAGGTCGTTAGAGAGATGAATGCAAGAACATGGAACTTGGGTGAAACCATCTCTGCTTACTTAAATTCAAATTGATGCATACTAGAGAAAACATGGTTATGTCTATACATAGCATGATGTCCAATATATCCATATGAGATTTACAATTACGCCCTTCAATAATTTTATATAGTTTGCAAACTTTAAAATAACAAACTGTACGTGCCCAAATGCGGTAGCGCCCACTACATTAAAAATCAGGAAAAATTGATTTTATAAAACACATTAATTATCAAATATGTACTATAATTTAGACTAAAGAAAAAGTGGGCTTTTTATAGTTGTATTGAAAATGTATTATACGCGAGTTTATTTAATTAATTTCTGTTTTTATATATTAAATTTATTAGGGAATTATGTTCCCAATTAATTTTAAAAAATAATTCAAATTATTTGTATATTAATTATAATGTGCTTTTTAAAATAAAAAATATTAATTTTTGAAAATACTACAGAAATATTAATGTTGAAAAAATAAAAAAATGTTTTATATCTAGCAAGCTTGCACATCGTTCATATTTTGGTATTTTATAGAATAATTTTTAAATATGTTATAAAATAATAGACGTATTTGTTTCTTCTTTAAATTTCATAAAATAGTAACAGAACATTGTAAAAGTATTAAACATCGGTGGTATGTATCATGGATGATAATTTAATAGTACTAATAAATAATGTGAGACACACAGATTTGAATCCGTTAAATATAATAACAACTATATGAATGATACAACTAAAAGTAAGAATAGACTTAATTTAATTGGTCGATTAAGATGAGTTGTTTAGACAAAACCTTGTATTTATATTAGTGAATTGCTTGAATGGTAATCGTATAATTTTTTTTACACATTATTTAATATTTAACAAAGATATAGCTAGTTGTTAATTATCTTTTACTTTTTCAAATGCTGGTAAAAATATTTTTATTTTTAATTTATCACCAGGAATTAATTCTATGCAATTAATTATTTTATACTTATTAAGGAATATTTGAATCTTGGAAGGAAATTGTCTCCCCTCAAATTATGTCTCCACCAATTTACTAAGACATGTAATTTAATAAAGTATATAAAAGATAACAAATTATATAAAAACAAATTTATTAAATCACATTACCTTTCTTGATGAATGAGATAAAAAAATAAGGGACATAGGATTTCCATTCCTGAACCTTAAAATTTTAAGAAAGTTAAATTTAGTTTGCATATTTACTATTCACACAAGAGATTTCTTGTCAAAATTAACTGCAAATGAAACTTCACCATGGTCCCCTAAAAAAGACCTTTATTTTTTGTCCCCATTTATGCCAACTAATATTGTGCTCCTTTATTTTTACGTTGCTTGAGAAGCTCTGGTTCAGTGGTTCACCACTGCTAATTTCCAATGGCAGTTTGCTGGTTTGTACCAATTCTACGTGAGTCCAAAATGCAAGTTCTTTTCATTGAATTATCAACACCAAAATTATGTACTAAAAGGGTCCACAAGCATGATTTTGGTTGTATGATTTTCCAGTGGATATCATGCGTTTCATATTCATCAATGTGACTGTCAATTATGCTTGATAGCAAAATTGACCTATGACTGATTATGAGGCTATAAATAGTGTTAAAAAGAAATTTCACAATACTACAAATAAAGAAACAAAAAAAAGCAATTATTAATTTTAATGTTCACCAACTTGGTCTAAGCCAGCTCAGAGTGCTCAGGAGTCAAGACTAATTAAGAACCATGTATTATTTGAATATTGACCAATGGTTAATATTTACTAGAAGATCTAAGTGAAAACCGGATGTAGGTTAACTTGAGAACATGTTTCTTTTGGATATAAAATTGTGTGTCAGTTACTTGTGATATTGTTTGTGCGGGTGCTGTATGTTAGAGTAATTAGAATTTAGGGTTTACAAAAATTTACTTTTCTAAAACTGATTGGTCATAAATTCTCAACCCAACAAAACCTTCAGTTAATGGATATATATACTAATTATGAAGTATGAAATGATTGATTTATGATCCTTTCTCAATATGGATATTTGTGATGCAATTAGATGGTCGAAATATGGTTTTTGTCCAAATATGTTTTTTAATAATTTATGTGCATATATATATATATATTTATATTAATGAATAGTTACCTCTAACACATAATATACATATTTTTATGTTAATGCATTTTGTGAACTTCAAGAAGCAAATATTCCACACCCGTTCTTTCGTTGCAGGTTGTTCTCTCAAATCTAATAAATATGTTACTCATGGTTATGAGTAATCCACCTCATGTATCAAGAGGCTGTAACAAACTTCATTTAACATTGACTGGGGTTTACTGGGTAAATGCAGTCATAGATGGAAGATAGTGTGATCACTATTATTTAGTAAATATGAAATCAAAGGAACTTATGTATATTAAGATGGAAAACACTTAATTTACAGAAAATACTACATGAAATAAATTATTACATTTGGTCTTGGTTATTCACGTTTGATCTTTCCTTTCTTTAATAATTATTTCTTCTATATGTGGTGTCCTAATCAAGATAATTGTGTGAATGTAAACTTAATTTAGAAGGTTGTATTCAATAGTTATATGTTAGGTTAGTATCTACACCCTCTAGCTGGGTGGTAACTATGCTTTCGTGCATAGTTATCAAAATCATTAGTTAACTTAAAATCGTATGAGTTTACAAGTTCCTGACGAGTTAAATTACATGTAAAATCGAAAGAGTAGTAAACTTAGTAAAATCGGAGTAAACTATTAAATAGGAGTAAACTTGATAAAATCAGAGTAAATTCGTGTGTAGACTCGTGAACAAATTTCTTCAGTGATATTTTTTTATGCTGACTCTAATTTTGAATGTTTTGAATATAATTTATTCTTATGTGTAAAAAGTTTTGAAATTTTGAGTGTTTTGACCCTAATTTCTACTTATTTGAAGTAAATTAGACTTATTATATGGATTTGAACTTATTATGTATTGAAAACTTTCAATTTGTATGTAATTTATAGTCATATTTTTAATTAAATAAACTCTTATGATGCTACAAATTGAGTTTATGAGTCAAGTTTACTAAACTATTACGAATTTACATAAATTCTTGATTTTGATAATCTTTCTTTCGTGTTATGGGTTCTAGGTGATGATCACTTATTTATGGGTAAACTAGTTTTATGTTAAATTTGTTAGTTTATTTAATCTAATTGTTATAGAGTAAGAATTAATTCTTTTATATTTATTAAATAATACCTGAACTTCAAAATTTAAGAAAGTTAAATTCAGTCTTAATAATTGTTTTGTATTTATCATGTTGGACTGGTCCTCCACACAAACTCTTCCTTTTCTAAAGGAATTGAAAATGAAAGTTCATCATGGTCCCCTCAAAATGATGTAGTAAGATTCCCGGCTCCATATCATCCGTTCCTCATTCATCAACGTCACAGTGGATTATGCTGATATAAAAATTGACCTATTATGTATCTAGTGTTATGGAGAATGCACAACAGTGTTGGTATAAGACAAATTCACAATATTGTAAAAGAAAAATGAAATTAAAACTATTATTAATGTGAATATTCACTGACTTGCTAATCAGCTCACTCAATGCACTTGAGCCTAAGAAACTGTGCATCCTTTTGGATCAGGTAATCGATGACCACAATTTCTTAGTTTCTTGGTATTTATGCATTGGAGATATAGAAAGTTATATTTACTAATATTTACCAGAAAATCTGACTAAGTGAAAAAGGAATGTAGTTTAGCTTTTGGTAGTGCATTTATTTTAGATATGAAATGTCACGGATTCAAATCATGTCATTCCGGTTCTTTCTTGATAGTTACGCATCATGCAATATTAATCATAACAATTATTAAGTTAACTTAGTTAAAAATTAGGTTACATTACTTATGTGTTATTATCACAGAAACATTTAAAATATTATCATTTACAAGAATCTCTTTTAAGTAATTAATGTAGCTCGATTGACACTACACAGTGAGTTTCTGAGAGGATAATTATAGTAAAATATACTCTTGGACCAGTGATGATGAACTTAATGTGACTCAATCCAAACTAAGTCATTATATAGTTATTTTATAATAACGCATGAACATTTTAACTTTGTGTGAAAAATTTGTAAATATTTTTTAATATAATTTACTATTGAAAATTAAATATTTAAGCATTTATAAAACTAGTAGAATTTTTTTTTTTAGTTTACATCTATTAGTTAACTTTCTGAATCTGTCGCTAAACAATATCAAAGAAAAATTCCAATTCTACATACACAAATATAATAATGTCTTTTCTTTGTTAAGAGTTATAAGACTAATTTAGTAACAAAATTCATATGTGAAGAGAATGAAAGAAAATTTATGGTTCGAATTCCTTTATTAACACACAACAACTAATATTTTATCAATAAAAGGGTACCTTCTCTCAATTATTTCATTTTATCAACTAGAAAATCAAAACATGAATCCGAAACTTTATTAACAGATTAAACATATTTTCACTTGCATAAGGTTAGTCCACTATTATTTGTTTAATTCTATTGCAGCAACATGTAAATGAAACCTTGTTGTAATTGTGTCTAAGTAGATATATAGGTGTATTGCATTAAGGGTTTTCCTGCCTTTTCAACTTTAGTATTTTTATATTTATAGGAGACAAAGGTCATACACTGAGTATGTAAAAAATATTTACAATTTCATTTAATGATAAGCCTTCTTATATGATAAGTGATGTTTTATGATTAAACAATAATGTAAAACTATTTTATATCGTGCATGACTATTTATATAGAAAGGAAAAATTACTTTTCTAAAACTACAACGACCTAAATGGTCATAAATTCTCAAACCAACAAATTAAGCCTTGGGTTGGAGGATATGATATATGGTAATTATGAAGATGAAAAAGTTGGGTTATCATAAAGGACTTATGCATTACGGTCCTTTCTCAAGATGCATATTCGTCATGCAATTATAGATCCAACATTGCTGTGGTCCAAAGATTTTTCTTTTTAGCCTTGAATGAGTTTTATACATTTTCAATGTGAAAGAGTTTTATATTAGTGTTTAATTATAATATTTTATTTATATGATTTTTAAAGTATTAATTAGTAAAATTAATAAACTTACCATATATAAATGGTTATAATTGAATATCAGCATAAAACTTTTTACACTATAGTATATAACTGTTTTTCTCATTAGCACAGCAAAAATAATACAAAAACACCGAAGATAATATAATAATCTTTTATGTGATTTTAATATTTTTTCAATTAATTTATTTTAAATCACCTGTTAGTATCTGTTCGTTTGACAAGTTTTGGCACTGTACAACGTGCTTTTTTTAGTTACTTTTATACCTGTTAGTGAGGTAGATTTATTAAATAATGAAGATAAAGCTATGCCATGCTTATTATTTTGTTATTTCTCTTTTTTCTCACTAAATTATTTACCACAATAACTAATCATAGTGTACGCTGAAAGTTTGTATTTATCACAGCAAATATTTAAATTAATGTACACGACATGACGCTGAGTGTTAGGAAAAACTCATTTCAAATCTGAAGTTAAAATTTCTAATGGGTAAATACTCTCCAACATGTACATATATATTTGTTTGGGTGAAAAAAATAAATCCAAATAAATATGGGTTTTTTTCCATATTTATTAGGCCTCAAGGTATTATAGTATTGGGCCAAGAGGAAGGGCTCACTAGGGTCTAGTAAGTCACAATCAAGGGGAACCACATTGGAGCAATGAAGAAGTCTTGAGACCAAGATAGGAGAGTTAATTTGCCTTCAAGAGTTGGGATCGAAGAGATATACAAGAAGGCTACATATAAGATAGAGAACAAGGATACTTTTTGGAGTCAACACATTATTCGACTCAAAGAGAGAAAGCTAGGGAGTCATATACTCAAGTTAAGACTCGAGTATTTCTAAACCAAGACAGTACTCGAGAAAGGGGTACTAAAATCTATAGGATTGACATATAGTTCAAATAAGGGGGTCGAGATTTGAAGCTCAAATACATTTTTAGGAGTCAACAAATGTGAAAGTCAAGGGCAATAAAAGGGGGTCAAGATTCAGACAAAATGAAAAATAAAGATCAAAAGTCAAGCATGAGAGTTACAATCCATTAAGGGTAGTTGGTAGAACTTCTGAGGAGATGTGGGTGGTTCATGTCTGTTAGGAATAAAATAATATTTCTAGGGACAAATGTCCGTTATAAAATTTTCTATAAATACTCTTTACCTTTACCAAAATCAGGGTCGAAACATTTCATAACATCTTACTAAATTCAATACGCCTAAGCATGACAAGGAGTGAGGAGAGAGAGATATATGTTCTTACTACTTTTGAGGGCAGTTCATTCTACGAATTTCCTTTATTGTCTTTCGTTTAAATTTAATTGCTTTCTTAGAGTGGAATCTTTGAGGTTTACATCACTTTCTTTTACATTCATGCATTTATCGCTTTCATTAGTGTAGAACTTTGAGGTTTTCTATTTGAGGTTTACAACGCATTTCTTTTACTTTATTACACATTTAATTGCTTTTAGACAATCCCTCATGGACAATATTGAGTTACCTCCTGTTCGGGAGTACTTTTCTTAAATTTGGACTTAACTGAACAAAAACATGTTTTCATCAAACCTCAAGTCTCCTAAATCAATATTTCATTATTTGGGGCTTTATTAATTACATGACAAAAAAGGATTCTCACATGCATACAACGTTGGTTTTCTAAAAGTTTCTCAAATAAATATAAATTTGTTTGACTTTCAGAGTCAGAAATGATACTTTTATGTTTTTAAATATTTACCTTTATCACAAAACGAAATTCACAAGAAACAAATTAACATGCCCGGTGGGACTTTGAAAATACAAAGCTTCTTCCTAGTTAATCTTGGTTTTCAAAATTTAATCATGAATGAGACTTAGGAGTGGTACGATCATAATGAGTGAAAATCAAAATTCTCAGAGTGATCATAGGCAATCTTGACAAAGGAATACCGAGAACATTTAGGGTAGCAATACAAATCACACCCAAGAACTTAATGCACAAAGCGAGACTAGGGCCCCTTCTTTTGATGATGTTGTTATTAATGAAATAAACCCTGTTGGATCCATTTAAATTGGGGCTCGAGTTGTGAATACTCGATTTGAGAACATTCTGCCATTCTCAGTGACACCAACACAAGGGATAGGGCCTTCTAACCAAATGGGTATATGTCTAGTTCTTCAAGACAAAGTTGAATGATGCAATTAAATCAAAATATGTTTAACAACTATGAGACAAATGCTTGGAGATTATATATCTCTAATTCTAATACAAATTTCTGGTCTATCATAACTGTCAATAATATATTTTTATTATTTAGGTAAGGAAAGACACATTCTTTATCAATATTCATACAAAATTTAATGATAAAACTTGACAGAATCTATGCAAAGGATATTTAGATGTTTGATTGCTCCTATGGTCTTACAGGATTTGATTCAATTAGTTTGTAGCTAATTTAGTTAATTGATAATCTTGTATTCATTGTTTCTTACAAATTCAAGGAATAATATATTATAAGGTTTAGGGTTTAAGTAACCACAAGGAACATCTCCAATCACCACAACCCAATTGCTTAAACCATTAATCTATTCAACATATTTTTGGATGTAATGATGACCAACAACATACGGTCTAGCTGAAAACTAATAATCTTCTCAGACTTTCACATAACCTGTACAACATGTTAGCCTGCTGGGAAAACAGACACTACCACATTTTAGAGTTTTTAGTAACATTTTTCTAGTTATATTTGTTAAAAATGTTACCATAGATAAAATTTATATATTATAGTGATATTTTTAAAAATAAATGTCACTATAATTAATGTCAACATAATATTGTAATTTTTTTAAGTAAATGTTATTATAAAAAAGCTAGCTCATTTTATAGTATATTTTTAAAACATTTTAGTATAGATTAACATAAATATCATTGTAGATAACATAAACATAGTATTGTCAATATAATTTTTAATTTTTAATTTTTAATTTTGATTTTTACTTTTTAAATTTTAGTTTTTAGTTTTTAATTTTTAATTTTTATGTATAAGAACCTAGATTCGTGTATAAGAATATATAGCTTCTTTCTTTTCGGGAAAATCATTAAATATTACATTTGTTTTTAGGTAGAAGTATGAAAGGAAGAAAAATAGACAAATAGTTAAGAAAAACAACCAGGAATAGAGAAAAACTCATAATGCAGCATACCATGTGATAAAAATAAAGAGAAATTAAACAACAGTGTAGCGTAAGATGGTACGTTTGTGAGGGAAAGAAACAGAAATAATAAGAAAAAATTTACATTTATTTATTCGGTATATGAGTGAAAGGAAGACAATAATGCCGAGAAAAAATAAAAGAATTGAGAAAACTGAAAATGCAACAGATGATACGATATAATTATTACACATGCAGAAAAAAAAAAAAAGAAGAAGAAAAGTGTGCGTACAAGTAAGATGGTATGTAGAAATTAATTAAAAAAGTTAGGTGGGTAAATATGATAACACTCAAGTGTTATTGTTTATTAAAGGAATACTTTAGCTTGTGATGAGAGCATAATCTTGTTTTGAAGGGAACATTGGTTGTCTTACACCCATTTGTGCTATAAATAAGTGTCTTGGGTATCCAAATGCATTATCCAGCTAGCTCTCATTCTCAATTACCATCCTAGTTTTGTGTTTCATTATTTTTCCATCAAGAAATAAGTTATATAGATGCTGCATTCCGTTCAACTAGGTCAAATGAAGCCTACTTATTCATGAAAAATAAGTATGTGCTTATTAAGTATGCTCCGGGGACAATAGATGACAAGATTTTGAATGGACCAGCTCTTGTTCGAGAAGGGCTTCCATCACTTGCTGATACACCATTTGAGCACAATAGATTGTGCCTTTGACACTAATTACGACACAGAATTCCCCTTTTACACATAAAAAACGAAGCATACTTGTTCAAAGGAGACTCATATGCTCTTATCAATTTTGCTCCTGGCACAACCGATGATTACATCATTGGTGGAAGAGTAAAACTTATCCTTCCCAATTGGCCCTCTTTGAAGGACATTTTGCCTCTCAACAATCAGGGGCTTCAATCTCATGTTAACCTCGGTGACGAACAAAATCACTACACGGATAAGCAGGATCAACTTTAAAAGTATTGATATGATTGTGTGTTGTGAATAAAAGCTTCATTTTCTGATGCTTGCTTGATTTAATTTCCAGTCTCGTGTGCTATTTCCTTTTTCTTGATGTAATACATGTGTTTACGTTTCTTTCTATCACTATGTAATATGCATGCATGGTTTAAAAATAAAACAGTATTGGTTGTTTTTTTTATAAGCCAATAAAACTTTATGAAACTAATTGATACACATAGAGCATAACAAGTGCCTGTGAATCAATGTACAGACCAAAACCAAAAGAAGCTATACATATGGTGATGGATTTATGATCCAATCTGAAAATAAATGCATTGTGAGTTCAGCATTGTTTGTTTATGTAACTAATTTTAAGTGTTTTTTTTTCTTCCACTGTTTATCTTAGGAAATTTTGCTTAATATTTTTCATGATGATGAGTAGATTATCCCCAACAACATAAAATTAGTTAAAGAATACATTTCTTGCCTTCTATGGCGGAAACAACAGTAATGGATCTTGGCATATTCCTTGATCACATTCTTTAAAACGTGACAACACTTTGCTCTAATTGTTACTACGAAGAAATATTTATGTAACTGATTTTCATAATTTTTTTCTTCCACTGTTTATGAAAATGTGCTTAATATCTTTAACCATACTTAAAATTATCTCAATAACATAAAATTGAAGAATACTTCATGGTTCTAATAGTTTCTTAATTGCATTTTTCCGTTAATTTAAAAAACTAGTTTAATAACCCTACACAGCTTTAACATTACAAGTTATTATTTTTGTTCTTACACAATAAAATAAATACCCAATTCATCAATAATGATAAAAATACTTACGTTAGTTAATTTTAATTAATAATATAATAAATTTAAATTTTACTCAAAAGTATCCATTAAATTATATGATTTAGCAGGTAAGTGAATTTATTTATACTACTCACATTTCAAGAGATATATATTATTGATAGTCCAATATATTCGTCCACGCCCTTTTGCTAAAACTAAGTGAACATGACATTAATAGACGACGTAATAAATTAAAAATATAAGAGAAAATTAATAACTAGTAGAGTTTAATGTTGGAAATAATAGTGGATTGCTATTAATCAATTATATTTTATCATTATCTGGCAATTTAAGATATGGTGATAATCATATCTTATAATATCTTTATGATTATTTGAATGGGATTATAGTAAGATTGACTCTGTGATGGGTTGAGTCAATCATAAAAAAAGCCCATTTGAGGGGTCTCTGCCTACCCTGGGGGATTATAAATTTGTCATCCCATTAAGCAAATTACAACAACAACAATACACATTCTCTAAAATAATCCCCTAGAAAGTAGGTAGTAAAATCCTCAAGAGTTCTTATTGAACTCATATCTCTACAATAATCATTCCTAGGGTTTTTTTTGTTCTTGAAGATCAAGAACTTCAATTCAATATATTTGAGGTACACAAATTCTCTTTCCTCTATCTTTTTATATTTAATTCTCTATACATACTATAATATTGTATCTATTGATTTAAGGTTTCCTTTTATTTCCATCAATTGGTATCAGAGGCAAATTAGATACATATTATGGTTGTTTTCTATTAGAGAATTATGGTTGTTTTCTATTAGAAAATTAAATTTGAATTGAAGATTTTTTGTGTTATTAGTGAAATTTTATAATATAGTTCACTATTAGTTTTTTCACAAAAAAAAAATGAGGATTTACGCTACTTGTTATTGTTAAAATAACATGTTAAAGTTTCATTCCCTTACTCTTACATGGGTAAATTATATATTGAAACTTTTTTTTAAGTGCTACCCCTTTAAAACCTAGTTTTCTTTTAAATAATTATGGGGTAAATTATTTTTAAAATTACTTAATGGTTTTCTTTTTTTTATGTTTGACCAATATGAGTCATTTGTGTGGGCAACATAATATATTTGTGTTAACTTTTACTTTGGAAAGTATTAATGGGGTTGCATGGACTCATTTTTATACCCATATTTTTGTGATTTGGTCAAGGGAGAACTTTGTCGTTTTGATACGATCATGTATGATGATTCGTGTGTTAAATTCATTCTCAAAAGCATTGAATGTTGTTGCTAATTTTTTATATTCTTATTTTTTCAAAAATACCATATTTATTTAATATTTTTATATTATTGGTATTTTTTAGTATAAAAAAAAATTTGATTAATTCAAGATTAAATTAATTTTTTTTTACTATTATAATCTTGAATTTTTTTACCTATTTTCATTGTGATAATTCTTTACAGTATTTGTATTCTCCAATTATACTGTCCTCTCTTTAATATTGAATTATCATTTATAAATTCATTTTAGGTTATTTTATTAATTATGCACAATCTTAATTGTCCTTCTCTTATGAGCATAATTTTCTTTATTAATTTGCATTATTATTACTTGTCTATCATGGGTATAATAATGTGAATTTTGTATGTTGGTCATATAATATATATGATTAATATTATGCAAATTTATTGGACAATATGCATAATTTCTTTTTTTCATTTACATAATTATAATTTCACTATTTTGGATGCATTTATGTGAATTTTGTGATATAATTATTTTTTTTATTGCATTGATGATAACTATACTCTATCAGTGTATTGTTATTAATGTAATTTGGTGTTATACAATGTATTTTCCTTGGCTTATGTTAATGATTTTTTTATACCCTATCGGTATTAGGATTTTATTGATATAAGTTATAGTACATTGTAATTTCTTTAGGGATTCTCTTTTAACTAAACTTTTAGAATTACATAATGTTTCCCTATTTTTGTAATGTTCAGTTTATTTCCCTCATTTGATCATGTTTAGTTATATTTATATGGAACCAAAATTTACACTCTCATTTCTTTTTATTCCATATTGACTTATAACCTTTAATTGGACATTTTTTCCTTCAAAACAAAAAAAAATATTGCATTTTTTGTGGTGCAAATTTTCTATATATATATATATATATTGATAAAGAAATAGTTGAATTTTATTTAGTCCTCTGTGTATTTTTTTGTTATGTCAAATTTTTTTTCTTTGTCAAGTGGAAGGATTTTGTATATTAGAATTTTAATTAATATCTTATAAAATAAATTGTCGTGATATAAGATTTTTACCTTAAATGTCCAATTAATCATACATGTGAAAAAACAAATGTTCTTGATAAAATTATTTTTTCTTATCACATTATTTGTGATCACATTGTTGGGATCTATATTAAGGATTTTATATTGGTGTCTCTTGTAAAATATTTTCTTGTATAACAAACTCTCTATTGATTTGCAATATTAGTATGAAATTCTTGTAAGGACAATATAGGAATCCCAAATTTTAAGAGATTAATTTCTCTATACCATATTTTATAATATTGTTAATGGTATTCTTGTAAAAGCTAGAAGCTTTATTTTGGGATATATAAATAAACCTATGTCCATTATAAATTGTGATGAGAGTTAGAGACTATTTATTATTATATCCTTAATATATGCAAGAATATGTCCCATTCTTCTCTTGCATGTAATCATGTTTTATTCTCAAGTGTGTGTAAATATTGTTTATTGTAGCACTTGATTTTTGTTTATGATTACTTGAGAACTTGCTTATGATCTCATATTCTACGTAAAATTATCAAGTGATCCATTTTCTCACTCATGTAATTATTTTTTCAAGATCTTTATAGGGGTCAATATTTTTGTAATGTTCAGTTTAATATGTGGTTAATTATGAAACCATTTGTGAGAATTATTTATTCTTATGGATGAATTTGTAGGTTTCATATTCTTGTTATTTTAACCACTTCTCTCATTAATCATTTGTTATTCTACTACTTTCTAACTCCTTAAGTAGAATAATAGTGAATTTTAATTCACTTTTATTATTATCTTATAAAGTCATCATCCCACTATCACTACTAGTGTACCCTAATGATAATCCTAATATTTTTTTTGGTATATTAAGGATTAGTGAGAGTATATATAATCTTCTATTATCTCTCGAAACTTATATATTTTTTTTATTGTCATATAATCGTGTGCATATTTAATTATGATATGACATAATAGGGCTTCTCTATTTATTTTTGTCCTATTTTTATTGAGATACATAAAATCCATTGTATCTTTGTAGACATCTTTAACTGATGTTAAGGTCATTCTGTTGGGTACTGCACATTAATCCTTTTGGCATACAATTATGCATTGTGCATCTCTTTTACCCAAATTTCATATTTTAATTGATCAAAATTTTAGAAGTATATAATTTTGTATCATGTCTCGAGACTTATCTATTTGTATTGTCATATATTCTTGTGCACATTTAATTATTATATGACATACTTTATAGGACTTGACTATTTATTTTTGTCTTATTTTAATTGAGATACATAATTCATTGTATCTTAATAGACATCTTTAATGGATGTTAAGAGCATTTTTTTGGGGATTGCACATTAATTCTTTTGGTATGCAATTAAGTATTGTGCATTTCTTTACCCAAAATTTCACATTTTGTTTGGTCAAAATTCTATAAGTATATTGTAGATGCAATACTCCTATCGGGTATGATTTTCTACTTTGTAAAAAAGTGCTTATTATGATAGTACTTCTATTGAGTACAATTTTGCACTATTGAAGTACTTATGAATTTTTTTTGTTTGGACCAATTATGTAAGTGTTTGCTCAATTGACATGTTGTGGCCATAATAATCTGAGTATCATTTTATATAAACTAGGTGTCTATGTGGTTTTAGTAGGGAATTTATGGATTTCCTACTTATCTTTGGATTCTTACATAGTCACTCTTTTTTGAAACTCAGATTAGTTAAATGTCAAATATTATAGAGCATTTATGTAGCCTATATGTAATTACATATGTTATTGGGCTATGATGAATAATTAGATGCATGTAAATTATGCTTTCTCACCTATATAATTTTTCGGACTCAAGTAAAAAAAATATATATTAATTAAACATTTTTTTATTCACTGATCAAATACTTAACCTTAGAGTTTTATAACTCATATGGTTTGGTTAAGTTTTGATGTCTTAGATCAGTGGGAGTCTGAAAATTCTCTTATGAGATATGTGTGAAGTAATATCATTTTAGTAACATATCTCTTAGCATTTTTGAATGCTTGAGACCATGTAGTATCATTTTATTGAACTACATTATTCTATATACTTTATGAGAAATATTTATGATATATATCCCTATCGGATATTATTTTGTAGCTCAAATTTCTCATTAATATAAGATTTGTCTATAATTGTCATTCTAGCTTAATGATTTATCTTTGTATTATTGAATAATACCATCCAAGTGGGAGAATGTTGGAAATAATAGTGGATTGGTATTAATCAATTATATTTTATCATTATTTGGCAATTTAAGATATGGTGATAATCATATCTTATAATATCTTTATGATTATTTGAATGGGATTATAGTAAGATTGACTCTGTGATGGGTTGAGTCAATCATAAAAAAAGCCCATTTGAGGGGTCTCTGCCTACCCTGGGGGATTATAAATTTTCCATCCCATTAAGCAAATTACAACAACAACAATACACATTCTCTAAAATAATCCCCTAGAAAGTAGGTAGTAAAATCCTCAAGAGTTCTTATTGAACTCATATCTCTACAATAATCATTCCTAGTGTTTTTTTTGTTCTTGAAGATCAAGAACTTCAATTCAATATATTTGAGGTACACAAATTCTCTTTCCTCTATCTTTTTATATTTAATTATCTATACATACTATAATATTATATCTATTGATTTAAGGTTTCCTTTTATTTCCATCATTTAATTTAATTGGTATACACCGTCAGCGGAAAAAATTTTTACATTTACATTCAATCATAAACTTTTCATTTATAAGAATTTTAAAATAGTAACGAGTAAAGTCAATAAATTTACCTTTAATGAAAGATTATGATTGAATATCAGTATATACCAATTAAACTCTAACTAGTATATAATTTGAAAGTAATCAGAAGCGAAAGAAAGGAAAAGAAGCAAAAGAAAGAAAAGGGTTGACACACAAATTCTGATTATTCTCAAGTATAGGATTTTGGCATTGTACATAATATAATATGGTTTTGGCAATGTATAATGTTTTTGTATGACATAATCGATCAAGTTTGTTTCGGTGAAGGTGCGGCTTATGTACCAAGCACCCCAGTGCAGCCTATGGTACAACCTATAATATGCTATGGTACTCCGAATCAAGCCTATTGTACAGTTTATGAATATCTTTTATAACATATTACAAAATATTTTGTTATAAACTATTACAAATTAATTTTATATATTGGTTTTTTTATAAACTATTAACAATAATTTTTCTTTATAGTGATGTGAAACTTTTAAGAACAGAAAAAATCTATTTAATCTTATAAATAAAACGTGTATCAATAATTATAAAACTTTTATACATTTTGTGTAGACATAATTTTGTTTCATGCCTCAATGGCTGCAATCCACATCTCAGTAACCACGGTAATGCCCTCAATTTAAGACTATGCTCCAGTCAGTATTAATTACTTATGCAGTAAATCAAAATTTGTCTGGCCATTTATTAACCTCTGTACAAGTCTTGGAAAAAAAAAACTAATAGTTTTAAGCTCTGGAAGCCAGTATCCAAAGTTGTGTGACTCATGGGAACCCAGACATGTTACTCCATAAAGAAAAATGGACTTTGGCCGAATATTCTAACCAGACAAAAAATCGCAAACTGGTAACAGAATGAGGGGCAGAAAATATCAGCCAACTATATCTTTATTTTGTGTTATTATAATCACCAATCATATCGCTTATAAACCAAGTTTCGTACAATCATGAACAATATTTTTCTTTGTGATGGTGGGCTTGGAAACATCATTGTAGTTATGGATGTAATGTTGAATTGGATGGTTGTAATTATAGAATTAATATATGATTTTTAATTTGAACTTAGCGATATGGTCACAAATCTGAGTCTCCTTGTGCTCGCAGAAATGGCTACCTCACCATTCCAAAGCATAAATTTTGAACATAAAAAAGTGACTGGATTTTCATATTGGATTGAGCAGCCTCCCACCCTTTAACAAAGGTAAACCCTCTTGCTGATTTACTATCTTTGAATTCAAAAATGATTCATTGTTGTTTTATTCGTTTAGCTAAACAATTTTTTACACATTTTTTATTTTTACTAAAGTTATACATATGAAGATATCAACCCATGGTTGATGCACACATTTAGGATTTGAAGACAACATAGGCTTTGAAGCACTCTATTACGAGGTATGACATAGGAAGTTAAAATACCCAAGTAATGATTACAAGATGAGCCTTATACTTAATAATGATTGACTATTGTCAATTTGGTAAATTTGATGAATTTTATTTTTTTGTCTGTAACCTACAAGATTTTTTCTTTGTGTTGGATGGTTTTAATTATGGAATTAATATATGGATTTTTAATTTGAAGTTAGCAATATAATCACTAATCTAAGTCTCCTTATGCTTGTTGAGGTGGCTACCTCGCGATTCCAATGCATCAATTTTGAACATCAAAAAGTGGGTGGGATTCCTTTATTGGACTGAGCAGCCTCCCACCCTTTGCCAAAGGTAAGCCCTCGTGCTAATTTCTCAATTTTTGAATTCCAAAATTATTCATTATTGTTTTATTCGTTTAGCTAAACAATTGTTTACACCTTTTTATTTTTGCTTAAGTTATACATAAGAAGATATCAACCTGTGGTTGATGTACACATTTGGGATTTGAAGACAAGACAGACTTTGAAGCACTATATTATGGGGTATGACACAGGAATGTTTTTAATTGGCCTATGACATAGGAATTTAAACATTAGTTTGTGGAATAGGGAATGAAAAGATTGAAATAATGACCAAGTATTGGTTAGAGACAGAGAGTCGTCTTATGTCATGTACTAAAATTAATCAATTTAAATGCTTAAGTTGCTTCATACAAAGAAAATAATAAAAAGAATTACATGAGAAATTAGGAAACCCAAACACATATATAGAAAATCAATTATATACTTGAGATACTAAGAAGTTAAAATACACAAGTAATGATTACAAGATGAGCCTTATACTTAATAATGACTGAGTATTGTCAATTCGGTAAACTTGACAGATTCTACTTTTAGTTTGTGACCTACAAGGTTTTTTCTTTGTGTCGAATGGTTGTAATTATAGAATTAATATATGAATTTTTAATTTGAAGTTAGCAATATGGTCACTAATCTAAGTCTCCTTGTGTTTAGAGAAGTGACTACCTCGCCATTCCAAAACATAAATTTTGAACATCAAAAAGTTAGTGGGATTCACTTATTGAACTGAGCAGCCTCCCACCCTTTGCCAAAGGTAAGCCCTCGTGCTGATTTCTCATTTTTTGAATTCCAAAATTATTCACTATTCTTTTATTCGTTTAGCTAAACAATTCATTACACCTTTTTTATTTTTACTAAAGTTATACATATAAAGATATCAACCCATGGTTGATGCACACATTTTGGGATTTGAAGAAAAACAAGGCTTTGAAGCACTTTATTATGAGGTATGACACAACAATTGTTTTTAATTGGCCTATAACATGGGAATTTAAGCATTGGTTTGTGGAAAAGGGACTCAAAAGATTGAAATACTGATAATTATTGGTTGAGGACAGAGAGTCTTCTTATGTCATATGCTAAAGTTAATCAATTTAAATGCTTAAGTCACTCCATACAAAGTAAGTAATAAAAAGAATTACCTGAGCAACTAGGAAGCCCAAACATATATATAGAAAATCAATTATCTAATTTAGACACTAAGAAGTTACAATATACAAGTAATGATTACAATATCAGCCTTATACTTAATAATGATTGAGTATTGTCAACTTGGTAAACTTGATGAATTTTATTTTTTTGTCTATGACATAGAAGAATTTTTGTTGGTGTTAAATGGTTGTAATTATAGAATTAATATACAGATTTTTAATTTGAAGTTAGCAATATGGTCACTAATCTGAGTCTTCTTGTGCTTGCAGAAGTGGCTAACTCGTGATTCCAAAGCATACATTTTGAACATAAAAAAGTGAATGGGATTCCCATATTGGATTGAGCAGCCTGTCACCCTTTGCAAAAGGTAAGACCTTTTACAAATTTCTCATTTTTTGAAATCCAATATTATTTACTGTTGTTCTATTCGTCCAGCTAAACAATTTCTTAAGCCTTGCTTCTTTTTACTAAAGTTATAATAAGAAGACATCAACCCGCGGTTGATGTAGACATTTAGGTGAATTAATTAATATTGAATGAAAACTAAGAATTTTATTGACATCATAAATATAACGTTTAGTGGTTAGCAAGAAGATTCTTTTGTTTTCCAATTGAATGATACTTAGAGAGAAGTTTCACTTTTCCCTCGATAATGTAATGATTGCAAGATCATCCTTATTGTTAATAATGACTAAGTATTGTCAATTTCGTACACTTGATAAATTTCAAAAGTAAAAAGATTGAATTATCTACTTGATATTTTTTGTTTGTTACATACAAGATTTTTTTTAGTGTTGGATAGATGTAATAATACAATTAATATATGAATTTTTATTTGAATTTACCAATACCATCACTAATTTGTGTCTCCTTGTGCTCGCAGAAGTGGCTACCTCGCGATTCCAAAGCATAAATTTTGAACATCAAAAAGTGAGTGGGATTTCCTTATTGGAATGAGCAACCCCACCGTTTGACAAAGGTAAGTCCTCTTGCTGATTTCACATTTTTGAATTCCAAAACTATTCACTTTGTTTTATTCATTTAGCTAAACAATGCTAGACACCTTTTTGGGATTTGAAGATATCAACTCGTGGTTGAGGCACACATTAGGGATTTGAAGACAAAAACAAGCTTTGAAGTCTCTATTATGAGGTATGACACAAGAATTTTTTTAATGGCCTATCACATTGGAATTTAAGCATTGGTTTGTGGAAAAGGGACCAAAAAGAGTGGAATACTTTGACCAAGTATTGGTTGAAGAGAGAAAGTCGTCTCATCTATGTGCTGAATTTAATCAATTTAAATGCTTAAGCTACTACATACAAAGCAAGTAATAAAAAGAATTACCTGAGCAACCAGGAAGCCCAAACACATAGAAAATCAATTATTTAATTGAGATACTAAGAAGTTAAAATACACAAATAATGATTACAAGATGAGCCTTATACTTAATAATCATTGAGTATTGTCAACTTGGTAAACTTGATGAGTTTTATTTTTTTGTCTGTGACCTCCAAGATTTTTTCTTTTTGTTGGATGGTTGCAATTATAGAATTAATATATGGATTTTTAATCAGAAGTTAGCAATGTTGTCACTAATCTGAGTCTCTTTATGCTCACAAGAGTGGCTACCTCGCAATTCCAAAACAAATTTTGAACATCAAAAAGTGAGTACAATTTATGGTCCCTAATTTGAGTCTCCTTGTGCTCATAGAAGTGGCTACCTCGCGATTCTAGAACATAAATTTTTAACATAAAAATGTGAGTAGGATTTCCTTATTGGACTGAGGAGCCTTCCGCCCTTTGACAAAGGTAAGCCCTATTTCTGATTTTCATTTTTTGAATTCCCAAATTATTCACTGTTGTTTTATTCATTTAGCTAAAAAATTCTTTATACCTTTTTTATTTTGACTAAAGTTATACATAGGAAGATATCAACCTGTGGTTGATGCATACATTTGGGATTTGAAGACAAAACTAGATTTTGAACCACTCTATTATGAGGTATGAAACAGGATTTTTTTTTTTAATTGGCCTATGATATAGGAATTTAAGCATTAGTTTGTGGAATAGGTACTAAAAAGACTGAAACACTAACAAAGTATTGGTTAGAGACAGAGAGTCATCTTATGTCATGTGTTGAAGTTAATAAATTTAAATGGTTAAGCTGCTTCATACAAAGCAAATAATAAGAAGAATTACATGAGAAAGTAGGAAGCCCAAACACATATAGAAAATCAATTATCTACTTGAGACACTAAGAAGTTAGAGTACACAAGTAATGATTACAAGATGAGTCTTATACTTAATAATACTGAGTATTGTCAGTTTGGTAAACTTTGATGAATTTTATTTTTTTTCCATCACATACAAGGTTTTTTCTTGGTGTTGGATGGTTGTAATTATAGAATTAATATATCGTTTTTAATTTGAACTTAGCAATGTGGTCACTAATCTGAGTCTGCTTGTGCTTGCAGAAGTGGCTACCTCGTGATTCTAAAGCATAAATTTTGAACATCAAAAAGTGAGTGGGATTCCCTTATTGGACTAAGCAGCCTCCCACCATTTGCCAAAGGTAAGCCCTTTTGCTGATTTTTCATTTTTTGAATTCCAAAATTATTCACTATGTTTTATTTGTCCAACTAAACAATTATTTACGCCTTTTTACTTTTTACTAAAGTTATACCTAGGAAGATATCAACCCATGGTTGATGCACACATTTGGGTGAATTAATTAATACTGAATTAAAAATAACAATTTTATTTAGTGGTTAACAAGAAAAATCTTTATTCTTCTAGTTCCATGATACTTAGAGAGAAATCTCACTTTTGTCTCATTAAAGTAATGATTGCAAGATGATCCTTCTTGTTAATAATGACTGAGCATTCTGAATTTGGTAAACTTGATGAATTTAAAAAGTAAAACGATTGAATTATTTACTAGATTTTTTTTGTTTGTTACTTACAGGATTTTTTTTTCGTGTTGGATGGTTGTAATAATAGAATTAATATATGATTTTTTTAATTTGAATTTAGCAATACCGTAACTAATTTGAGACTCCTTATGCTAGCAGAAGTGGCTTCCTCATGATTCCAAAGCATAAACTTTTGAACATCAAAAAGTGAGTGGGATTTCTTATTGGAATGAGTAGCCTCCACCTTTTGATAAAGGTAAGTCGTCTTGCTAATTTTGCATTTTTTAATTCCAAAATTATTCATTGTTGTTTTATTCGTTTAGCTAAACAATTCTTGGCACCGATTTTCCTTTTACTAAAGTTATACATAAGAAGATATCAACTTGTGGTTGAGGCACACATTTGGGGTTTAAAGAGAAAAAAAAGCTTTGAAGCATTCTGTATGACACAAGAATTTTTTAATTTGCCTATCACATACCAATTTAAGCATTGGTTTGTGGAATAGTGATACATGCCTCCCTTGATTTTTTTCTGGAGGTTTTATTCTTTTGTGAAATGTTTTGTGGAGAGGTAAGAAATGAGGTGGTTTTAGGAGCCACTTTAAGGTAAGATAAGCCTAAGAGGGAAAGTTTGCCACAAGGGATGAAACCCTTGATAAAAACCTAAGGAATTCTCAAAGAGAGAAGGGTGGACACTAAGAGAATTTTGGCCAACTCAAGGTTTTTCCATTCAATAAAGTGTAGAAAAATACAAGAGTGAGAAGGACCACCTTTTTATAGAGGGAGCTGACCTCTTGGACAAGTCATGAAGGAAAGGAAGGGCTAGGATTAAAAGGACTCATCCAAGGGAGGAGGATTGAAGCCCAAAGTCCAATCAATCCCCTCCTTTAGATGAGAATTGGTGCCCAAGCTACCTCATCCAAGGGCCAAGATTTACTCCTTTATTAGTTTTGGGTTTTATTTAGGAAAAGAGGGTGTAGTTATCAAACTACCTCCTTATTTCCTAAATAAAGGCCCAAAAGCTAATCTTACCCCTTCTTATAACTAAGACACCTCTTAGAAAATTAAATGGACTAATACATGTCCAAAATAAAATCCTAGGTTCCTAAAAGAAAAATTACAAGTAAATAAGTCATGGCTTGTATAACTTGATAGTCATATGGAGGTAAGATCTTCCTCCTTCTACTCTATCCATGTCTTCTTCTATTCTCCTAGCCATGGGGAAGGATTTCAAGTCAAGTTAAGACACTCTAGCCATGGGCCCTTTCTTGGGGAGAATGAATCATCTCCTCCCCCTTGGGAAGGATTTCACCTCAAATCTGATAGGTCCTCTTCTTCTTCATCAGTACCTCTAAAAGGGATCAAATCACAAACATTTCTTTCCTGCCCCTATTGGCTTTACTAGCATACTCCTTTGAATGATATTCAATGTTAGCCTTTACCCTCTAATGTAATTTTTTAACAAAATCCGCTCTTGCTATTCCTTTTTTGTGAACAGAAGAAGGGAATGGTAAAGGCAAGATATCAAGAGGAGTGAGGGGGTTGAAGCAATAAACAACTTCAAAGGCAGAATGCTTGGTGGTCCTTTGAACCACCGAGTTGTATCCAAACTCACTATGGGGTAGGTATTCATCCCAAGACTTGTGATTTCCTCGAACAAGTGCCCTAAGCATAGTAGATAGAGATCTATTTACTACCTCAGTCTGCCCATCAGTTTGGGGGTGACATGTGGTAGAAAATAAGAGTTTATTTCCTAGCCTTGCCTACAATGTTTTCAAAAAGTGGCTAAGGAACTTCACATCTCTATTAGAGACTATGCATTGGGGAATTCCATGTAAACGGACAACTTTTTTAAAGAAAAGTCTCATGATGTTGCTCGCATCATCTATCTTGTGGCATGGTATAAAGTGAGCCATTTTTGAAAATCTATCTACCACCACAATGATAGAGTCTGCACCTTGTTGGGTTCGAGGCAGGCCAAGGATGAAATCCATACTAATATCTAGCCAAGGTGCAGAAGGAGTAGGTATGGGTGTGTATAATCCATAAGCCATTGTCTTAGACTTAGCTTGCAAGCAAGCAATGCATCTACGACAATGTCTATAGATGTCTTTCTTCATATGGGGCCAAAAGAATTTTTCTTGTAAAAATAGAAGAGTTTTGTTAGTTCCAAAATTCTCCATGAGCCCACCCTCATGGCTCTCTTTTGTCAGTAGATTTCTCATAGATCCTTGGGGTACACAAAGTCTGCTACCTTTGAAAAGTACCCCTCACTCACAAAAAACTCATTTTGGGTTTTACATACAGATGTAGAGACAACATAAATGGATCCAAAATCCTTATCAGAAAGGTACATTTCTCTAATATTATAAAATCCAAGAATTTTTGCACTCAAGGTGGTGTAAAGGGTATGTCTACGAGACAAAGCATCAACCACCACATTATGTTTTCCTTTCTTGTATTTTATGATATAAGGGAAAGTGTCAAGAAATTCTACCCATTTAGCATGTCTTTTATTAAGCTTGCCTTGACCCTTCAAATACTTAAGTGACTCATGGTCACTATGAATGACGAACTCCTTGGGTACAAGATAATGTTCCCAAGTTTGAAGAGCCCTTATCAAAGAGTAAAACTCTTTATCATAGGTGGGGTAGTTCAAGGTGGCTCCATTTAGTTTTTCACTAAAATAAGCCACAGGATGACCACCTTGTAACAACACAGCTCACACACCCACTCCCGATGCATCACACTCTAGCTCAAAAGTTTTAGAAAAGTCTAGAAGAGCTAAAACTGCTGCATGAGTCAGTTTCTCTTTGATAAGTTCAAAGGCTTTTTGTTGTTTTTCACCCCAAAATGAAGGAGCATCCTTCTTCACCAAATCATTGATTGGTGAGATAAGTGTGGAGAAGTTAGGCACAAAGCGCCTGTAAAAGCTCACGAGACCATGAAAACTTTTTGTCTCAGTTACACTTTTTGGGGTGGGCCATTCTTGGATGGCTTTGATTTTTTCGAGGTCCACTTGAACCCCATTTTTATTAACTATAAAACCTAAGAACACCACACTCTCCACATAAAAATTACATTTTTCAACATTTCCATAGAGTTGATGTAACCTAAGAATGCAAAAGACGCGCCTAAGATGACCTACATGTTCATCTAGGCTCTTGCTATACACTAAGATGTCATCAAAATAAACAACACAAAAAACCTACCTAAGCAATCCATAAGGACATGATTCATAAGCCTCATGAAGGTGATTGGGGCATTAGTAAGCCCAAAGAGCATTACTAACCATTCATAAAGCTCAAATTTGGTCTTAAAAGCGGCTTCCCATTCATCACCCTACTTGATGCGGATTTGGGGATAACCACTCCTAAGGTCAATTTTTTAAAACAATTGAGCCCCATGCAACTCATCAAGCATGTCGTCAAGTCTAGGGATAGGGAGCCTATATTTGATGGTGATGTTATTGATTGCTCGGCAATCAATCCATATCCTCCATTGTCCATTCTTCTTGGGCACCAACAAGACTGGTACAGCATAAGGGCTGAGGCTCTCTTGAACCCAACCCTTTTCCAATAGTTCTTGGACTTGAGACTCAATTTCTTTGGTTTCCATGGGGTTAGTCCTATAAGCAGGCCTATTAGGCAGGCTAGCCCCGGGTACCAAGTCTATTTGGTGTTCTATACCCCTAATTGGAGGAAGTCCTTTGGGAACTTCGTTAGGGAATATATCACCAAATTCTTTTAAAAGCTCTTGAACCTCTTGAGGTAGGTTCTCATGTCTAAGTTCTATGGCATTGCTAGAACTAGAGGGGGAAGAAATAGGGGATGCCTCTTTGCAAAGGAGGAGATAGAAAAATTTATTAGTCAAACTGCCAACTACAAAATTAATACACCCAAATTAAAGAAAAAGTAAAGTCTTCAAAAAATGATTCTCCAAATGCTCCCTCAAATCAAAGTCCTCACGGCTAGGTGTGTTTCCTTTTGAGGTGATCCCTTAGGCTCTTAGTCCAACATTCCAAAATATGCTACCCTTGTGGTAAGCTCCTTCTTCAAGCTTTCCCCCAAAAGTGGCACTAATACACAAACCAAAGAAACCAAAAGTAGCAAGGGGAGGTGCAAATAGAAACTAAAAAAGTAATAAGAAATAACACAATCAAAAGGATACTTAAACAAATGGTAAGAGTATATAAGACAAACTAGAAAGATGATTTAAAAGACAAGCAACAACTAAAAGGTAAACAAAAGAAAGAGAGCACACAATGGAATACCTAACAAGGGCACTAGATTAAAGAGTAAAAAGACATAAATGTCAAGTTCTAGTGTACCAAAAGTAATAAAATTTCTTTTAAGGTTCCAAGTTAAAAGTTGAAGCACTTGCTAATTTTAGGGTAGGTACATCAAATGAATTTTCTCAAACTTTCTCTTCTTTTGTTTGTTCTCTTTTTTTTTTTGAATCCTTCATTTTTTTTTGTATTTTATTTTAGACTTTGTTCTCTTGTTTTTTTTTTTTTTGAATATTTACTAGATGCACCTAACTTGATTTTGAATTTAGTGCTTAATAACAACGAGTTATGCTCTTGGAACAATAAAGAAAATTAAAAGCAACAATTTAGGTACTACTAGAAATGACTTCAAAATGCAAAGTAGCTATAGATGTGTTAATGGTTTAGTAGTTTGGTGTGCCACTGGACTCAAGCTTTGTTAAGTTTTTAGTAATTTGTTGAACACAAATACCAAACTTATAGCTTAAGTGATAGCACCCATAAACAAGAACTACTTTTACCATACAAATGAGCTACTAATTATGTGTATAAGGAAAATAAAGACAAAGGGAATTGAGCAACTATTTTGGAATTTTTTTTAAGAATATGCTTGAAAATAAAAGCACATGAACCTCTAAAGAGACTTAGACATGGGTATGACCCTCTATGTTGCTCAATTTAAGAAGTTTCAAAATCTTTTTTGTAAAACCAAAAGAGGCTAAACTTAAAAGGAATTAATAGACAAAATGGGAAACTATAAACATGACTTATAGATGATGCATGCCTCCATTGATCTTTTTCCTTGAGGTTCCAAGCACCATGAAATGGATGATGGAGGGGAAAGAAAATGGAGGTGGGGTGCCACTCTCAAAGAGAGATAAGCCAAAGTGTTTAGGTTTGCCACAAAGGAAGGAACCCTTGATAAAAACCAACTAGGAAGAGGTTCCTCAAGAGAGAGGATCCTCAAGACCTTTTACTAAGAATGTGCTCACAAAGAGACTATTTTCATTCAACTTCAAAGGTGAAATTTTACAATGAGGGGGAATGAGTATATATAGCTCAATGGGAGAGCTTGGGCACACTTTTCTAGGCAATGTGGGACTTGGGCTTAATTAGGATTAAAACTAATTAACCCAAGTCTTAGGCCTTAAGTGAGGCACCTAAATTCACCTCCTATGGGTGCAATTAGCATATCTTAATGTGAATGGGCTAGCCCAAAATCATGTCTTAACTTATGCACCCATTATAAGTTTACTCCTCCTTTTTAACTAAAGACACCTATACCTTATAAACTAAGAAGATGACCGAAAATACATGGCCTTAAGGGAATTAAAAATACTTTCCTATTTATCTAATTAAAATAAAATATTTACAAGCTAAAAATAATGAAGACTATGGCTTCGAATCTTCAATGAGCTTTTGTCCATGCCATGCCTTCCTTGAGTCCTCCTAGCCATGATGCATGCTAGGTGAGATTGCATCCCTTGGAGAGGATTTGACCTCAAATCCTGAGGTCTTTCTTCCACTTTTTCAAAGTCTGCAAGAAAATAAGGAAAGCAGTAAGTATATGCAGACAAGTGATTTTGGGGGAAGTGAGAGGTCTATAAGGAGGCCTTTTAAGAATGGGGTAGTGGAGGTTGGCACTAAAGTTTGAAAATATTTTAGTGTGCATGTGCCTCCACACAACAGCTCCCCATCCTCCTCCAATTGCACTAGATACTAGCCTCAAAGGTTTTGAAATAGTTGGCGAGACCAGTCTAAGTGGAATGGAGCACTCATCAAGTTGGATTTGAGGGTGTGGATCAAGGTGCTCAAAAGATATAGGCACATCCTCAAATTCAACTTGTTCCTTTTGTAAGAGTTGGTAGGAAAATTTTTCTATGTAGAGAACCTTCTTTGAAGGCAAAGGCGGATCTTCCTTAGACTCGGTCTTCCTACCAACAACCTTATTTTCATTTTTATCCCTTTCTCTCTTAAGCTTCATGATCCTTCTATCCTCCATAACCTCGGTAGGGGTAAGAGGAAGTAAGGTGATCTTTTTCTCTGTATGAGAGAGAGTGATTTTATTAGTGAGGTCATTGTGCAAAGTTTCCTTATCATGTTGCCATGGCCTTCCCAGCAACATGTGACTAGCTTCCATAGGGACTACATCACATAACACTTTGTCGTGATACTTCCCTATGAAGAAGCTAATCTCCACTTGCTCTCTTACTACTACACCATCTTCATAATTAAGTCCATGCAAAGAATAAGGTGAAGGATGAGGAGTAGTAGCAAGTGATAGCTTTTCCACCACCCTCGTGCTACAAAAATTACAACATGATCCACCATCCACAATAAGAGAACAAGTTTTGCCCAAAATTTTGCATCTTGTTTGAAAAACATTCTCTCTTTATGTTTGGGTTTCCTTACAAGGATGGCTTCCAAGAAGTTGTTTCACTTTGAAGAGATCATCACATGAATGAATACCCTTTTCATTGGATGTTCCCTTTAAAGTCCTTTTTCTTTTGGGGTAAAACAAAGCAATATGCCCTTTTTCTAAACACTTAAAACATTTAGGACTTCGAAAATGAGTGCTCGAACTAGTGGTAGGGGTGTCACTCATACTCAAGGGTTTTCTCTCAATATGCTTTCTTTTGGATGACTCTCTTTTGGGTTTAATTATAGAAGGGTTTGTCTTTTTCTTAGGATGCCTCTTAGGGTTTTTCTTCTTACTAGAAGAAGCATGAATGTCATGGATTATTTTAGGCTCCTCTAAGTCTCTATAATGTGTGTAAATGTTACCACAAGAGCTTTTATAGGCATCTCTCTCTTTTTGTATCTTCATTTCTTCCCTTCTTTCTAACTTATTTTGTTCCTTTTCTCTCCTTTCTCTTCTCTCTTTTCTCTCTAAGTCTTTTCTTTTGTTTTCTTCTTTTTCTCTTTCTTTTTCTCTTTTCTCTTTTTCTCTTCTCTCTTCTCTTTCTTTTTCTCTTGCTTCTCTTTCTTTCTTTTCATTTTCCCTACTCTTTATCTGTCTCTCTTTTTCTCTTCTTTCTTTTCTTTCTTGTCTCTCATTTTCTTTTTGTTCTTTCTCTCTTATCTCCTCTCTATCTAGTTCCTCTTGTTCTCTTTTCCTCATCTCTCTTTGTTTTCTCTCATTTTTCCAAAATTCCCTATGTTGTTTTTCTACTATTTCCCAATCAATAGAGTATGGATATTTGGGCAAGGTTGGTTTATCACTCTTCTCATTCTTTTCTTTTATTCTATTCTCACATTCTTCTCCTTTATTTTCCCTAGTTTCATTACTACTCCTAACACTCCTAGAAGTGTGTGAAAACATGTCAAAGTGTAAGGCCTAGGGAACTAATATGCAAAACACTCCTCTCTTTTTTGTTTTCTCCTAAAGTGTTAAGAGTCTTTGGAACTCTAACACTTTCTAAAACGTTGAAAGCAAATAAAGAAATTTAAAGCAAAGCTAAAGGATTCTAACGTGCTCCTAAGTATGAATAAGGGGTACCAATTCCTTATCCACACTAAAACGAGAAACTAAGGTTTATTACACACAAAAGAGGTGACCCTTATGGGCATCCAATACCTCTAATTAAAATGTCCTTTAAAAATACACCCAAATTAAACAAAGAAAATTAAAAGTAGTTGAATGTAGCTCCTTTCTTCAAGTGCTCCTCACCAAGTGTATCACTCTAGTCTTGGCCTCCTTTTCAAGTCTCCTCTTCCTTGGTTTTAAATCAACACTTCCTAAGGATGCTACCCTTGTGAAAATTTCAACAATTTGGCTACCTACCAAGAGAAAACAAGCGCCCAAGCAAGAGACCAAGGGAAGTAGAATTTGAAAGCAAAAAGCAATAAAAAGCACTTAACAAGAATAGGAACACATCCAAGTGGAAAGAATTTATTTGACAAACACAAAGAAAGCCAATAAGGACAAGCAAGAAATAAAAGGTGTAGAAAGAAAGTTGGCACACAAAAAAAAAATTCCTACAATGGGCCTAAAATAGAATTGGACTTAAAACAAAAAAGACTCAACAAATTCAATGATTTGCACAATTGTAAAGCAAGGTGGCTAAATCATAGTCAAATAAATTCAAGCAAATTTCAATAAAATTTAACACTCCTTTGAATTTTTTAATAATTTTGAGGTGCACTAATTTTTATTTTATTTTTTTGTACTCTTTTTACTTGTTTTTAGCACTTTTTACTAACTCTTTTTTTTTTTTTTTACTTATTTTACACTTTTGATTTCTTTTCTTCTTCTTTTTTTTTTGAAACAATTTTGCTACACCTCTTAAAACATTTTGTAGCAAATATAGTGAGGAGTCAAAGAATCATAAATGCTTGAACAAAGGATAGGAAATGGCCACCATAATTGATATACAAAAGTGTAAAATTAAGAAACAAAGCAACCTAATATGAACTAGTAATTTTAGGTGATAAAAAATAAATGGCACAAGGAGAGTTTTATGGAAGTTGAGGACAACTTGATTACTCAATAATCAGCCCAATCATACCCAACATGCCTCTCAAAGGCAATCAACAAAAATCACTACAAAACTAGCACAAAATTAAGATACTAAAATTATTGAACAAGTGAATGAAATTTGGAAGAAATTGAGCATTAATTTTTTTGAAGATTTTTTTTTTAAGAACATGCTAAGATCTAAATAGCATGTGAGACTCTAAGGACATGGGATCAAGAGTAAGCCTCTTTGATGCTCAATTTCCAATAGAGAAATAACACACTTTTATGGTAAAAATAAAAAGGCAAAACTATGTAGAATTAAGAGACAATAAAAGGGCTACAACATGACCAACTAAGACACAACTTGGAAGATTAAAAACTGAAATTAAATGACTCAAAATAACCAGAAATATATGCCCAAAACAGAGAACAAAGGGCTGGAAAAACAGAAAAATAGGTGCAGGAAAATAGAATTAAAAATTCAAATAAGAAGAACAACGTGCATCCAAAGATCAAGACCACAATGTATGGCTTCCTTCACAAATTTTGTGAAGTCATTACAATGATCTTTTTAGGATTTGCAAAAGAATAAGGAAAAAATAAAAAGCTGGGCAGAAAATTAAAGAAACAATTCTAAAGGAAACATATAAAGATTCAATGGAAAAGAACAAGATAAATTGAATCTAGAAACCAATAAAAACTAGGAAATAAATTGCATAAAATGAAAACTACAAAAACATAAACTAACAAGACATAAAAGGAATTAAATGACAAGAATCAAAGGCTGGAAAAAATAAAGGGAAAAGCAAGAACTCTAAGAAGAAAAGCTGAAAAAAATTAAAGAAAATTAAGACTAGAAAAGAACCTCATGGAGTTGGCTCTGATACCAAATGATGCATGCCTCCCTTGATCGTTTTCCTTGAGGTTCCAAGCACCATGAAATGGATGATGGAGGGGAAAGAAAATGGAGGTGGGGCGCCACTCTCAAAGAGAGATAAGCCAAAGTGTTTAGGTTTTCCACAAGGGAAGGAACCCTTGATAAAAACCAACTAGGAAGAGGTTCCTCAAGAGAGAGGATCCTCAAGACCTTTTACTAAGAATGTGCTCACAAAGAGACTATTTTCATTCAACTTCAAAGGTGAAATTTTACAATGAGGGGGAATGAGTATATATAGCCCAATGGGAGAGCTTGGGCACACTTTTCTAGGCAATGTGGGACTTGGGCTTAATTAGGATTAAAACTAATTAACCCAAGTCTTAGGCCTTAAGTGAGGCACCTAAGTTCACCCCCTATGGGTGCAATTAGCATATCTTAATGTGAATGGGCTAGCCCAAAATGATGTCTTAACTTATGCACCCATTATAAGCTTACTCCTTTTTAACTAAAGACACTTATACCTTATAAACTAAGAAGATGGCCGAAAATACATGGCCTTAAGGGAACTAAAAATAATTTCCTATTTATCTAATTAAAATAAAATATTTACAAGCTAAAAATAACGAAGACTATGGCTTCGAATCTTCAATGAGCTTTTGTCCATGCCATGCCTTCCTTGAGTCCTCCTAGCCATGATGCATGCTAGGTGAGATTGCATCAATAGACAACTACACAAGAGTATAAAAGTGAAAAATAAAAGCTAAAATAAGGCAAAAACAAGGCAACTAGGCACAAGGAAACACAAGAATTTGGTCTAAATTTCTTGACCATAAGGTTATGAAATTCACCACAACGGCATGGATTTTTAGCAAGAAATTCTCAGGACCAAAATTCAAGCAAGAAAGCACCCAACTCAAAGCTTAAGCAGAAATTAATGAATATGGGAGAGACGTAGATGCAAAGAAAAGAACAACATAAATTGCATCAAGCAAAAACTAAATGGCACAAAGAGAGACAAAGTAAACTACAACTAAAAACAATAAACTCAAGACATAAATGGAAATGATAAACAACAATGAAAAGCTAGAAAAAATTGCGGAAATTAAAGATAATATTAAATAGGAACGTAAAGAAAAAATAAATGAGGTGTGAAAAGAGTTTAAACCTCTAGAACCAATGCTCTAGATAGCAAATGATGCATGCCTTCCTTGATCTTTTTCTAGAGGTTTTCTTCTTTGGTGAAATAATTTGTGGAGAGGTAAGAAGTGAGGTGGTTTTAGGCACCACTTAAGGTAAGATAAGCCTAAGAGGGAAAGTTTGCCACAAGGGATGGAACCCTTGATAAAAACCTAAGAAATTCTCAAAGAGAGAAGGGTGGACACTAGGAGAATTTTGGCCAACTCAAGGTTTTTCCATTCAATAAAGTGTAAGAAAATACAAGAGTGTGAAGGAGCACCTTTTTATAGAGGGAGCTGACTTCTTGGACAAGTCATGAAGGAAAGGAAGGGTTAGGATTAAAAGGACTCATCCAAGGAAGGAGGATTGAAGCCCAAAGTCCAATCAATCCCCTCCTTTAGATGAGAATTGGTGCCCAAGCTACCTCATCCAAGGGCCAAGATTTACTCCTTTATTAGTTTTGGGTTTTATTTAGGAAAAGAGGGTGTAGTTATCAAACTACCCCCTTATTTCCTAAATAAAGGCCCAAAAGCTAATCTTACCCCTTCTTATTACTAAGACACCTCTTAGAAACTTAAATGGACTAATACATGTCCAAAATAAAATCCTAGGTTCCTAAATGAGAATTACAAGTAAATAAGTCATGGCTTGTATAACTTGATCGTCATATGGAGGTGAGATCTTCCTCTTTCTACTCTAGCCATGTCTTCTTCTATTCTCCTAGACATGGCCTTAGTGATAGGGCCCTTGCTTTTGGAGAATGCATCAAATGGGTTGAAAATATTGAAATATTGACCAAGTAGGGGTTAAAAACGAGAGTCATCTTATGTCATGTGTTGAAGTTAATCAATTTAAATGCTTAAGCTGCTACATAGTAAGCAAGTAATAAGAAGAATTACCTGAGCGACTAGGAAGCCTAAACACATATAGAAACTCAATTATCTACTTGAGACACTAAGAAGTTAAAATACACAAGTAAGGATTACAAGATGAGTCTTATACCTAATAATGACTGAGTATTGTCAATTTGGTAAAGTTGATGAATTTTATTTTTTAGTCTGTCACATAAAAGGTTTTTTCTTGGTGTTGGATGGTTTAATTATAGAATTAATATACAGATTTTTAAGTTGAAGTTAGCAATATGGTCACTAATCTAAGTCTTCTTGTGCTTAGAGAAGTGGCTACCTTGCGATTCCAAAGCATAAATTTTGAACATCAAAAAGTGAGTGGGATTCCCTTACTGGACAAAGTAGCCTCCAACTTTTTGCCAATGGTAAGCCCTTATGTTGATTTCTCATTTTTTGAATTCCAAAATTATTCACTGTTGTTTTATTCGTCCAACTAAACAATTATTTATGCCTTTTTTCTTTTTACTAAAGTTATTCATAAGAAGATATCAACCTGTGGTTGATGCGGACATTTAGTTGAATTAATTAATACTGAATTAAAAATAAAATTTTATTAACATTATAAATATAACATTTAGTGGTTAACAAGAAAAATCTTTTATCTTCCAGTTCCATGATACATAGAGAGAAATCTCACTTTTTCTCTATTAAAGTAATTATTGCAAGGTGATCCTTCTTTTTAATAATGACTGAGTATTGTCAATTTGGTAAACTTTATGAATTTCAAAAGTAAAAAGATTGAGTTATCTAGTAGATTTTTTTTTTTTGTTACTTACAAGATTTTTTTTAGTGTTGGATGGTTGTAATAATAGAATTAATATATGAATTTTTAATTCGAAGTTAGCAATACGGTTAGTAAATCATTCACTGGTCTTTTATTGGACTGAGCATCCTCCCACTCTTTGACAAAGGTAAGCCCTCGTGCTGATTTCTTATTTTTGAATTCCAAAATTATTCACTAGTCTTTTGTTCATTTGACTAAATAATTCTTTACGCCTTTTTTGTTTTTGACTATAGTCATACATAAGAAGATATCAACTCATGGTTGATGCATACATTTGGGATTTGAATACAAAAACAGGATTTCAAGCACCTTATTATGAGGTATGACACAATAATTCTTTTTCATTGGCCTATGACATAGGTATTTCAGCATTGCTTTATGGAATAGGGACTGAAAAGATTGAAATATTGACAAGTATTGGTTAGAGAACGAGAGTCGTCTTATGTCATGTGTTGAAGTGATTCAATTTAAATGCTTCAGCTGCTACATACAAATCAAGTAATAAAAATAATTACCTTAGAAACTAAGAAGCCCAAACACATATATAGAAAATCAATTGTCCACTTGAGACACTAAGAATTCAAAATACACAAGTAATGATTGCAAGATGAGCCTTATCATTGATATTGACTAAATATTTTCAATTTGGTAAACTTAATGAATTTTATCATTTTTGTATGTGACCTACAAGGGTTTTTCTTTGTGTTCCATGGTTGTAATAATATAACGAATATATGGATTATTGATTTTAAGTTAGCGATACAGTCACTAATTTAAGTTTCCTTGTGCTCAGAAGTGGCTACCTCGCGATTCCAAAGCATAAATTTTGAACATGAAAAAGTGAATGGGATTTCCTTATTGGACTGAGTAGCCTCCCATCTATGACAAAGGTAAGCCCTGTTGCTGATTTCTCATTTTTTGAATTCCAAAATTATTCAATGTTGTTTTATTAGTTTAGCTAACCAATTGTTTACGCAATTTTGATTTTTACTAAAGTCATACATAAGAAGATATCAACTTGTGGTTGATGCATACATTTTGAATTTGAAGACAAAAACAGGATTTGAAGCACTCTATTATGAGGTATGACACATGAATTTGTTTTAATTGGCCTATGACATAGGAATTTAAACATTAGTTTATGGAATAGGGACTTAAAAGATTGAAATATTGACCTAGTATTTGTTAGAAAATGAGAGTCATCTTATGTTATGTGTTGTAGTTAATCAATTTAAATGCTTAAGCTGCTTCATAAAAAACAAGTTATAAAAAGAATTACCTGAGAAACTAGGAAACTCAAACACATATATAGAAAATCAATTATCTACTTGAGCCACAAAGAAGTTAAAATACACAAGTAATGATTACAACATGAGTCTTATACTCAATAATGAGTGAGTATTGTCAATTTGGTAAACTTGATCAATTTTTTTTTTTTTTTTTGTATGTGACCTAGAATAGTTTCTTTTTGTGTTCGATGTTTGTAATAATAGAATTAATGTATTGATTTTTAATTTGAAGTTAGCGATATGTTCGCTAATTTCAGTCTCCTTGTGCTCGCAGAAGTGGCTACCTTGCGATTCGAAAGCATAAATTTTGAACATCAAAAAGTAAGTGGGATTTTCTTATTGGACTAAGCAATCTCCCACCCTTTGGCAACGAGAAGCCCTCTTACTGATTTCTCATTTTTTGAATTCCAAAATTATTCACTATTGTTTTATTCGTTTAGCTGAACAATTCTTTATGCCTTTTTGCTTTTTATTAAAGTTATACATAAGAATATATCAACCCGTGGTTGATGGATACATTTTGGATTTGAAGGCACTCTATTATGAGGTATGACACAGGAATAATTTTTAATTCTCTTATGACATAGGAATTTAAGCATTGGTTTATGGAATAGGAACTCAAAAGATTGAAATATTGACAAAGTATTGGTTAGAAAATGAGAGTCGTCTTATGTCACTAATCTGGGTGAGTGGGAATTTTGAGTCTTATACTTAATAATGGTAGCGTATTGTCAATTTGGTAAACTTGATAAATTTTATTTTTTTGTCTGTGACCTAACATCTTCAAATTTTAAAATACAAATATTCGAATAATCCTTCAACTAAGAGAAGATTAGATTGTTAAAAAATATTAAAAGATAAAACTATAAGCATTTTTTAATAATAAGAATAAGATAATTTTTCCCTTAAAATAGAAATGAGATAAAATAAATAAAAGATTTGATATCACTTTGAATAACAAGATTCAGATAATATTTCCTTTAAAATAGAAATAAGATAAAATAATTAAAGATTTGATACCATTTTGAATTTAATCTATAAAAACTAATTTTTTATAAAAGATAAAAAATATAGAGAGGGGAAAATCAACCCTAAGCTATTATATATAGTGTTAACTAGTTCCATTAGAATATAATATATTAGTTGATTATTCTAGGTTGAGAAAGAGGAACATAGGAACAGAAGAAAACAAATTAAAGTGGTGGGATCTCACTTCAAGAGGTGAGTAACACGTCTATTTTTTAACCCTCCATGGTATGGTTTTATTAATTGTTCTTAATGCATTTAATGTTTGCAAATTACTTTGCTAATTGTTTGGAGATACCTCCATTTGGAATGGAGTTGAATTTTGAGATACATCCATCTGGGATGGATGTATGACATACCTCCATTCCATACGGGGAAGAGGTTTTAGATACCTCTATCTCGTATGGAAAAGAGATTCTAGATACTTGCATAATAGCGTGGGAAAGGCAATGGGACACCATTGTATGGAATATGAGCTCATAAACCTTTTTGAAGAATGTACTGAAAACTTGGTTCTGGGAACTGTAAAGTGTGAGTGAGTGATCATGAGTATCACGATAATTTGTAGATTGTGTGTTTGCATCGAAAACTATTTTTATCATATTTATAATTATTGCTAGAAATTATTTGCATAAATCTCTAAGTATATAAATAAAGATACTTTTTATTACTGCGGGTACCATTGTTGTTTTTTCGGATTTCGCACCGGCTAAGAACAATATTATTTGCGAACCTCTTTTAAAAACTTGTTTTATTCACTGCTATTATTATCTCATTAAAAGTGTTGTTTTCAGAGCTCCAAGGAGAAGTTTTGTAAATCGAAGAAGCTTGGAGACCTAGTTTGTTATTAATAAAGTAGTGTTTGTTAGTAACAATTTTAGAATATGATGTCTTTGTAATTATTTTCATTTTCTAGAGGTCTAGATTTGAGGATTATATTTTAATTCATGTATTTAAATACAGAATTTATTATTTTCTTTAAATTTTTCACTATTTTTATTATGGGTTATTACTGTAACGACGAACGTTATAGTTGATGCATACATTTGGGATTTGAAGACAAAAATAGGATTTGAAGCACTCTATTATGAGGTATGACACAGGAATGTTTTTTAATGCCTATGACATGGAATTTAAGCATCGGTTTGTGGAATAGGGACTGGAAAGATTGAAATATTGACAAAGTATTGGTTAGAAAATGAGAGTCGTCTTATGTCACTAATTTGGGTGAGTGGGAATTTTGAGTCTTATACTTAATAATGACAGGGTGTTGTCAATTTGGTTAAATTGATGAATTTTATTTTTTGTCTGTGACCTACAAGATTTTTTCTTTGTGTTGGATGGTTGGAATGATAGAAATAATATATGGATTTTTAATTTGAAGTTAGTAACATGGTCACTAATTTGAGTCTCTTGTGCTCGCAGACGTGGCTACCTCACGATTACAAAGCATAAATTTTGAACATAAAAAAGAAAGTGGGATTTCCTCATTGGAATGAGCAGCCTCTGACTCTTTGACAAAAGTAAACATTCTTTCTAATTTCTCATTTTTGAATTCCAAAATTATTCATTGTTGTTTTATTCTTCTAGCTAAACAATTCTTTACGCCTTTTTTGCTTTTTATTAAAGTTATACAGAAAAATATATCAACCCGTGGTTGATGCACACATTTGGGATTTGAAGACAAATAGGCTTTGAAGCACTCTATTATGTGGTATGACACAACAATTCTTTTTAATTGGCCTATGACATTAATTTAAGCATTGTTTTATGGAATAGGGGTTGAAAAGATTGAAATACTAACCAAGTATCTGTTAGAAAATGAGAGTCCTCTTATGTCATGTGTTGAAGTTAATAAATTTAAATGATGAAGCTAATGCATACAAACCAAGGAATAAAAAGAATTACCTAAGAAATTATGAAGCCCAAACACATATATAGAAACGCAATTATCTACTTGAGACACTAAGAAGTTAAAATGCACAAGTAATGATTGGAAGATGAGCCTTATACTTAACAATGACTAAGTATTGTCAATTTGGTAAACTTGAAGAATTTTGTTTTTTTGTCTGTGACCTACAAGATTTTTTCTTATTGGATGATTGTAATTATAGAATTAATATATGGATTTTTAATTTAAAGTTAGCAATATGGTCACTAATATGAGTCTCCTTGTGCTCACAGAAGTGGTTACCTCACGATTCCAAACCATAAATTTTGAACATCAAAAAGTGAGTAAGATTTCCTTATTGAACTGAGCAGCCTCAAACCCTTTGACAAAGGTAAACCTGCTTGCTGATTTCTCATTTTTTGAATTCCAAAATTATTCAGTGTTGTTTTATTCATTTTGCTAAACAGTTCTTTACGCTTTTTTTCTTTTTACTAAAGTTATAATAAGAAGATACCAACCCGTGGTTGATGCACACATTTGGGTGAATTAATTAATACTGAATTAAAAATAACAATATAAAGGTAATAAATTGATTTTATTTTAAATAATGAAAGACCAAATTAAAAACGAAATACTTAGGCTAATAAATAATACAGTAATATAAAAAAAACCAATATTATATTTCATATATATATATACTGAACAAATAAGGTTGTTTTCTTATTAGAAACTTAAGAAATATATGATACTACTTTTAAATTAATACAAGTTATTAAGTTTCTCTATCATACTGTTAATATATTATGATCTCTATTACTGTTACGTCCACCCATTTCAAAGCAAAGTCTGTGATGCCTTTATTGAAATATAAATGACATTTATTTGTTGAAAAATTATGTCCTTTAAATATATAGAGAATAATTAAATACATTCACCACTAAAACCATTTAACTTTTTGAGTATTTTAAAAATAAATTTAAATTTATGAATACGTATGAAGATAATAATTGCGAAAATATTTGTTTTTTCTTTTAAATATTTAAATTCTTCACTTAAAATTTAGAACTAGAAAAATAAAAAATTGAAATTGTTTTTTACCATTTAACTTAGCTGATAAACCAAGTTTCTGAATGAGGGGCAGAAAATATCAGCCAACTATATCTTTAGAATAACAATTTGTGTTATTTTAATCACCAATCATATCTTAAATTTTAAAGACTTTTACCATTTAACTTAGCTGATAAACCAAGTTTCTTACAATCATGAAGAATATTGTTCTTTGTGATGGTGGGGTTGGAAACATCATTGTACTTTATGGATGTAATGTTGAAGTTGGTGATTATGGAGACATCTTTTTTTAGGTACAGTGACATCCTTTTTGCACACTGATTGCGTTCGTTGAATCTCTTGGTTCTCCTTCTTATACCTTTTTTTCGTAGATGAATGAAGAATATTGAACTCATTGTTAATAATAATATCTACAACTGCCTTTAAAACGTTACCCATAAATTTTTTAATGGTTATATTACCTTGCATGATTATCAACGTATCACCTGCTGAAGGTGTACTTTTCCATTGAGCTACACCAATCACCTATCCAAGTTTCTATATTTCAAAAGACCATAAATTTTAAGACCTTATTCAAACCCTGCTAGTGTGATGAGTTACTTCACAACTAGAAACCTGGTTTGTAAACTGAAGAGGCCGATCTACAACTAGAAACCAGCTTCAAGAAATGATAGCACTTTGACTTGAGGAATCCATTAAAAAGCAACGAAGGATCTCTTGTGATAACAGTTATAGTACGTGTTTTATATAACGAGTAATGTGATTAGGTTTCCTTTTCTATTACTATGTAGGATTTGTCCCCACAGAAAAGTCTAAAACTTGGAGGTTGTTATGTATGCAAGAGACAACTTGGATAATGGGTTTCAAGAGATTTTATATGCTCATCTTCCTCTATCATGTCTTCAACAGTGTTGTAAATTCATATAAATTTTAACTTTCTCCCCTAAATTATTTATGGTCCAAGTAATGTCCATTTTATAAAATCATGGTTAAAAATGGAGTAAATAAGAAATACGGTCTTATAAGGTTTTCATTCTATTTTGGCATGTTCACAATTTTAAAATTCTATACATTATAATGATGGCTAAAAATTATAAACATTGTGGTTGTTTAATCATTAACATATTAAAAGTACTAATGGTGCTAAATTATTTTTCTAGAAAGATCAAATTTGACTAGCTTAAAAATATAAAGGTAATAAATTGATTTTATTTTAAATAATGAAAGACCAAATTAAAAACAAAATATTTAGGTAATAAATAATACAGTAATATAAAAAACCAATATTTTATATATATATATATATATACACTAAACAAATAAGGGTGTTTTTTTATTAGAAACGTAAGCTATATATAACTACTTTTAAATTAATGCAAGTGATTAACTTTTTCAATCTTACTGTCAATATATTATGATCTCTATTACTGTTACGTCCACTCATTTCAAAGGAAAGTCTGGATGCCTTTATTGAAATATAAATGACATTTATTTGTTGAAAAATTATATCCTTGAAATATATAGAGAATAATTAAATACAGTCACCACTAAAACCATTTAACTTTTTGAGTATTTTAAAAATAAATTTAAATCTATGAGTACGTATGAAGATAATAATTGCAAACAAATTTGTTTTTTCTTTTAAAATATTTAAATTCTTCACTTAAAATTTAGAACTAGAAAAATAAAAATTGACATTGTTTTTTTTTTTTTTTAGATCTTGAAAAATGGGATAAACAAGTGTAAATTTATTTTGAGCGATTATTATACTAGTTTTTTAAATTGAATAATGAACGAAGACTCAGAAGATAGGAAATTAATGTATTTATTATTTTATCAGTGAATAATTAAGAAAAATATTATGCACCTACAACACTGTTTTATTCATAAGCCGTGCAAATTGCATCATGTGCACAGATATATTACATAAAGTAAAAAGAAATAACAGATGAGGCAGGAGTATATATGTCCAATCAAGCAAACATCAGCAAGTGAAGTCTTTATTCTTATCACACCATCATATCAATACTTTCAGATTTCAGCTGGTTGATCCGGGTGGTGATCTTGTTCGTTACCGTGATGAACATGAGATTTAAGCCCCTCATTGTTGATAGGCAAAATGCCGTTGAGAGAGGGCCAATTGGGAAGAATAGGCTTTACTCCACCAATGATGTAATCATCGGTTGTACCTGGAGCAAAATTGATAAGTGCATATTGATCTCCTTTGAACAGGTAGGCTTCATTTTCCCTGTGGGAAGCAAAACCTGCATCAATATCATTTACCAAGATGGTGCCCTGCAAGCTAGGAAACCCATCACTTATGTTGCGAATGTGAATGAGATTCTTTGAATCATAGTCCACAAGAGCGTACTTATCACCTCTGAATAAGTACGCTTCATGGCTCCTGGATGAGCTAAATGCTGCATCAATACCACTCTCAAACACAGTATCCTCGAAGAAAGGAAACATGTCAGCAATTGTCATAGGACCTGAAAGTATTCTGTCATTTGTAGTTCCTGGAGCATAGTCTATGTAGGCACAAAAGTCGTAAGAAAAGATGAACGCTTCTGTTTTTGGTGTGTAAAAGGGGAATCCTGTATCGTAATCCGTGTTAAAGGCACAATCTATTCCCTCCTCGAACGGTGTATTAATGAGTGATGGAAACCCTTTTCCAACAAGAAGTGGTCCATTCAAAATCTTGTCATCTGTAGTCCCTGGAGCATAGTCAATAAGCACTTACTTATTTCTGATGAATAAGTAGACTTCGTTTTCCCTAATCGAACGGAATGCAGCATCTATACAACTAGAAATTGACATCTTTCTTGACGGAAAATAATGAAATGCAAGATTAGGGTGGTAAATTAGAATGAGAGTTGGATGATGCAGTTTGATAACCAAGATACTTATTTATAGGGTTTAATAGAACAAACGTTCCTTCAAAACAAGATTGAACTCTCATCTTAAGCTAAAGTATTCCTTTAAGTAAAACATAACACTTGAGTGTTATTATATTTACGCACCTAACTCTGTTAATTAATTTCTACGTACCATTACTTTTACATTTTTTGTGTTTAATTTTTGTCACATCATTTGTTGCAGTATCAGTTTTTCTACATATCTCTTTCTTTAACTCATACCAAATAAATCAATGTAAATTTTTTCTTATTATTTCTCGTTTCCTTTCACTCACAAATGTACCATCTTGCTTTACATTTCTTGTCTCTTTATTTATCACATTGTATCCTTTAGTTTTTCTTTTCTTAACTATTTCTCTTTATTTCACACATATTTTGAAAAACAAATGTAATTTAAGTATTTTCCAAAGCACAAAGCATTCATATGTTCTTATATATGAATCTGTTTTCCTCAGCAGGCAAACATGCAGAACGGTTTATCTAAGATTCTGAGTAGATTAACAGCTTTAGGCTATACTGTATGTAGTTTAGGGTTTAGGACCCTAAACCCTATACTGTATGTAGATGATGATGATGAGTACATGATTGGCTAATTTTTCTGTCCTCATTCTCTCAACAGTTGGCGATTTTGTGTGTGCTGAGAAGATTATGCCAAAGCGCATTTTCTTTAGTAACAAGTCTCGGTTCGTTGTTTGAAGGTAGAGAGCTTTCAAATGTTTAACAGTACCCAAATAAGACACCTTCATTTCATATGAAAATTGGAATGGATGTTATATTATTTGGGGGCCATTGATTCTATCATTGACACGTCCTCCTTTGTAGTCTTTGAATTCAAGCATGTGTCGCCAGCTGATGGATGAAAGAGTCATCCTAGTTGGGGATGCGGTATAAAGTTTGATATAAGATAAAAAATTAAAAAAAAATATATATTAACAAATATACCTGGTCATAGTAAAATGTACTCAAACATATACTTTTTAATTTTAAAATGACACGACATATTTGTAAATAGACAATTACTTAAATATATGTAACATTTATATTAATATATATATATATATAACTGTTTCAAATGAGAAAACTTAATTCTAATTTATTAAACTATAATTAAAATTAATAAATGATTGAGGTTAAACTATATTACCTTTAAGAAACCATACTACAACATCATTAATAGAGATTATTATAAGATATGATGAACAGTACTACATATATAATATTTAGTAATATTAAAAAATATCGGTAAACGATAAAAAAAAATTATTAGTATGATTTAGTAACATGTAATCAAATGTTATATATATTCTATGTTACTAATAACATTTAGTGATAGTTTTATATGATAAAAAGTAACGTTTACAAAAATATTTATAACAGCTTTTGGTAATGCTTTGACTAGCCACATGTATGATAAGTTATACAATATCCCTAAGATTTCTTTCCTAGTTGATATTGTTGGTAAGTACTTATCAAACCCTAGAAATGATAGTTTGATAGTGGCTAGGAAGGTTAGCATGTACCTACAAAAGACGAAAGGGCATATGATTATATAACTTGGAGATAATAAGGTACACATATTCATACATTGGTGGTGTGTCTTCATTATAGGAAGTTGACTTCTTCATAAATATTTAAGATTTGTGCCTCTATTCTTTTGGTCTTTCTTCAAAAATGTCAATGGAAGTTGGATAAAAAGAAATAAAAATTCAGAGGAATTTTCTTTGGAATCAAGGTGGTTATTCTTCTAAGATTGCATGGGTGAGTTGGAAGTCTATGTGTGAACCTAAGGAAAATGGTGGGTTAGGCTTAAACAATATGTCCTTATTCAACGATGCTCTCTTGGGCAAATGGAGATGGTTGATGACATCAAAAAATGGTCTTCTATTGGAAAAGAAATGTTGAATCCAAATAAAATGGATGGAGAGGTTTAGTGCAAGGAGAAGACAATAAGTATAAGTCAATTTGGTGGAAAGACTTGAGAAAATTTTGTGGAGTGAAAAACAATCAAAGATGGTTTGAATAGTGTTTGGAATGGAAGGTTGAGAGTGGATCTAAATTTAAATTGTGAAAGGACAATTGGCTAAGGGCAAAGCATTGCAGCAAAAATTCAACCATCTACTCCTAAACTTAGTCAACAATGAAGGGTTAGTAAACAAATTTGCTCATTGGGAAGAGGGAGCTTAGGTGTGGGATTTTAAGTAGCATAGACAGTGGTTCAGTTGGGAGGAAATTTTAGTAATTGAGTTCAAATCACACATTGATAATGTGAGACTGTTAAACATTCGTGAGGATAGTTGGGTTTGGAACCCAGACCCATCTGGAATTTATTCTATTTCTTCTTCTTATGTAGTTTTGTAGGCCAGGTCTTCGGAAGAACAACCTCAACAAATGTTCAAGCTATTGTGGCACATAAAGGTGCCTCCTAGATTCTCTTCTTCGATTGGAGGGTGCTCGTAGATAGGCTTCCTACAAAGGCAAACCTTATTAGGAGAGAAATGCAATTCCAATAGCAACATTCTCTATGCATATTCTGTCATAAGGAAGTTAAGTCAGCAAATCATGTATTTTTCTTATGTGAAATGGCTAATGGCATTTGGGTTTCTTGGTATATGAGGATTGATATATCCACAGTTAACCCACCATCAATATGGCAACACATTTTGCAACATCAAGCCTGGAGTGGTGCGTATTCAAAAAACTTGGTGAATCATGATATAGCTAATTGTTATATGGAGCCTTTCGAAGCTCAGAATAATAATCTTTTCAGAAATATTAATTTTGACTTTGATTCAACAGAGAGGAAGTCTCTATTTTTAGCCTAGTGGTAGATTAAAGGCGGGAGCAAAGATTTTTCCTATTCCTTTGACTTGTGGTCAGCTAATACTGGTGCATGTTTGGGAAGACCTCTAAAGTAAGAGTTGGACTTTGGATAGTTGTCCTATGTTGGCATACTCTATCTTATTTCTTATGAAGGGTGATTGTAGTCCCAGTCATCACTTTATGGTCTTGCATTTGCTTCAGTTTGTATTTTGGATACTTAGGGTTCAATATCCTTGAAGGGTAAGAAAGAAACTCTTGTTTTGCCTTTGTTCACATTGTAAGAAGAGTTCATTTCTTTTTCTACTGGTTGATGTAATGAATGAAAATAAGCAGGGACCAGAGCCAAGGGTTACAAAGCAAGGGATGGCAGTAGGACATGTGGAACATGATTATTAAGAGGCTGAGGGCAAAAGAAGCACGCGCGTGTAGGTCATTTGCTCAAGACTATGTGGGTTTGAATGCTGAGGAATGGTATAAATATTCTGTTAGAGGAAAGAGAAGAGGGGAGAGGAAAATTTGTTCTAATCTTGGGCTGAGAATTCTATTTTGGGAAGGAGGGCATTCTTTTTGTTAGCTTCCTTTATGAGTATTTAGCAGCAACATTGCTGCCTTTTTTCTGTGATTAATGTGAGAACAGTGATAATATTCTTGCATTGATTACTTTCAATTATGTAATCCAGTAAAGTTTTGCGTTCATGTGCATGTCTATAACATTTTGGTGCTTTCATTGAAAGGCTTACGACCTGGAGATTCTTAGCTTGTTAGACACAATGTTACTAGCTATTAAGTGGATTCCTAGCCCTTGACTCATTTTAGAGAACACCAAAGGGTACTGCTCGCTTTGTTTCTCTTTATGTAGGGACGAGAACAAACTGACTATAAACCTGCAGAATCCACTACCCGCTCCTGCTTCTTGGTCACTAGAATCAACAGTCTCTACCAGTGCTCTAACACACATCTTAAGGATCTTTCCAATGATGTTAAAAATATTTTGGAGCTCATGGAATCTCGCAATGCTAATTATAATTTACATTTTTCCACCCCGAAACTGCTATTGGTGAATTGGTTAAGAACAAAAATGATACACCATCTGGTTCAGGTATGAGGATGCTCACACCTCCATTTTAGGTGCGTAATGTTAAAATCGATTTTCCTCGTTTTGATGGTAGTCAAGTCCTGCAATGGATCTTCAAGGCTGAACAGTTCTTTGATTCTTATTATAATACACTGGATGATTAGAGATTAACTATTGTTGCTATTCACTTTTGATAAAGAAGTAGTTTTGTGGTACCAGATGATATGTCGAACAAATCCGTTTACATCATGGACTGGCTTTACCAAAGCTCCTGAGCTTGCATTAAGACCATCACATTATGAATGTCCCAGATCTGATATGTTTAAGTTGGTACAAAGAGGGTTTGTTCAGGACTATTACATTCAGTTTATGGCATTAGCTAATAGAGTCCAAGGTGTAACTACTAAGGCATTACTAGATTGTTTTATTGGTAGGTTAAAAACCGAAATTCGTCGTGATGTTGTGGCTCATAGTCCTACTACTTTAATGCGATCTGTGTCATTGGCAAAGTTGTATGAAGAAAAATATTCTTACAAACCAAACGTTATAATCCTTCACCGAATTTCAAAACAAAAATTGCACATACATTCCCTACTGTGTTGCAAACTTTGAAATCCACAAGCCTCCCTCCGCTCCTTCCAACACCAGCAAGTTCCACCTTAAAATCTTCCAATGTTAAGAGGATGTCACTAGATGAGATTCAAATCTGTAAGGAGAAAGGCCTATGTTTTACTTGTGATGAGAAATATTCACCTGCTCATAAATGCCCTAATAAGCAATACTTATTCTTGCAAGTGATTGAAGATGAGAATGTACTTGTAGAACCTGAGCCACCCGACCCCAATGAACAACTTGATATTGGAAATGCTCTTGAGCACCATTTATCTTTCAATGCCTTGAAAGGTTCTACGGGGGTAGGCACAATGAGATTTAAAGGATCTCTCAATGGTATCTTTATACAAGTCTTACTCGATAGTGGAAGCTTTGATAATTTTCTTCAACCAAGACTAGCTCACTGTCTTAAATTACCTATTGAGCCAGTTCCTAATTTTCAAGTTTTAGTGGGTGATGGCAACTCGTTAATGGCTGAAGGGTTAGTTAACAACTTGGAAGTACGTATTCAAGGACATACACTTCAATTATTAGCTTATCTTTTGCCTATTGTTGTGCTGATTTAGTCCTTAGAGCCTCTTGGCTAGCTACTCTAGGTCCTCAAATATCTCATTACAACACTCTTACACTAAAGTTCTATTTGGGCAAGAACTTTGTGACTTTTCATGGTGAAAAAGCAACAACATCCAGTCCTGGTCAATTCAATCATTTACGAAGAATGTACACAACTAATGTTATTGTTGAGCTCTTTACATCATAAGCTACACCTCCAATGTGCTCTCAAGATGATGGGTTGGATTTACCTGTGGATATGGAACCTGAATTGGCTATTTTGTTACATACATACAAGGGTGTATTTACGATTCCTAAGGGTTTACCCCTCAATAGATCTCAAAACCATGCCATTCCATTAAGGCATGGCACAAAATCGATATAAGTGAGGCCTTATAGATATCCCCACAGTTAGATGCAACACATTGAAAAAATTATCCAAGATATGTTGGATGAGGGCCTGATTGTCCCAAGCACTAGTCCATTTTCTTCTCCAATTGTGTTGGTAAAGAAAAAAGATGGGATATGGTGGTTTTGCACTGACTACAAGGCTTTGAATGTTATAACTATTAAGGATAGTTTTCCTATCCCTACAGTGGATGAGCTACTGGATGACTTATATGGTGCAAGCTATTTCTCTAAATTAGATCTCAGGTCTGGATATCATCAAATTCTAATAAAAAAGGAGGATAGACATAAAACAAGTTTTAGAACCCACCAAGGTCACTACGAATGGATGGTCATGCCATTTGGGTTGTCCAATGCTCTTGCCACATTTCAAAACTTGATGAATGATGTCTTTAATGGAGTCTTTAGAAAATTTGTATGGGTTTTTTTGGATGATATCTTAGTATATAGTTCCTCTGGGAAGTCTCATTTGCAGCATTTGGAAATTGTACTTCAATTATTGCTTAAGCATCAATTATATGCACGACTCTCTAAATATTCTTTTGGAATGCAAAATGTTGAGTATCTAGGTCATTCTATTTTGGGAGCTAGGGTGTCCATGGAGAAAGGAAAGGTTAAAGTTTTGTTGGAGTGGTCTATTCCAACTAATATCAAACAACTGAGAGGGTTTTTAGGACTCACTAGCTATTATAGACAGTTTATTAGAGGTTATGCTTCTATTACTGCACCCTTGACTAACATGTTAAAGAAAGATAATTTTCACTGGAACACTGAGGCTTTGATAGCATTTGATGCTCTTAAACTGGTCATGACATAAGCTCCTGCTTTGGAGTTACCTAATTTCAAAAATCCATTCACATTGGAGACCAATGCTTTTGGTCTGGGCATAAGAGCAGTGTTGAGCCAAGAGAGTCATCCTATTGCCTTGTTCTCTAAGAAACTAACTCCTAGTTTGCAAACGAAGTTAGCATACGCAAGGAATTCTATGCAATCACTAAGGCTATTGCCAAGTTTCGACACTACTTGTTGGGACACAAGTTTGTAAACTAAATAGATCAAAAAAGCTTGAAAGGGTTGACTGATCAAGCCATCCAAACCCCAGAGCAAAAAAACTGGCTTCATAAGTTACTTGGCTATGATTTCACCATTGAGTATAAACCGGGTAAAGACAATATTCCTGTTGGTATTTTATCTTGATCTTTCTACATGGCAGGGTCTCAACCGCACTTTCACATAGTCACAAGACTGAAACAAGCCTTGCTAAATGATGCTAAGTTACAAAGTGTCAGACTTATGTTCGACAAACAAACCTCCAGACCCTCACTACATGGTGCATGATGGTCTTTTATATTGGAAGGGTAGATTAGTTTTACCTGATGATAATTCTCTCAAACAAAAAATCTTACATGAATGTCATAGCTCATTACTTGGTGGCCATGCTGGATATGCAAGGACCTTGGCTCGAGTTACTCCCCATTTTCATTAGCAAGGCATACATAAGTCTATCAAGGACTATGTACAGAATTGTTTAGTGTGTCAACAAGCGAAAACTGCCACTTCAGCTCCTGTAGGATTATTGCAACCCCTACCTATTCCAAATCAGGTTTGGGAAGATGTTTCCATTGACTTCATCACGGGTTGCCTTTGTCCCACAGATACACAATTATTATGGTTGTCATTGATAAATTGTCCAAGTATGCTCATTTCTCTACCCTGAAGACTGATTACTCAAGCAAGGTGGTGGCTGAGACATTCATGAATATGGTTGTCAAGTTACATGGATTTCCCAAATCAATTGTTTCAGACAGAGACAAAGTTTTTACTAGTTAATTTTGGCAGCAATTGTTTAAATTGAGTGGCACATCCCTAAACATGTCTACAGCCTACCATCCATAGTCTGATGGTCAATCAGAAGCTGTCAATAAATGCCTCAAAATGTATCTTAGATGTTTCACATTTGATAATCCCAATGACTGGTATAGGTTACTACCATGGGCAAAGTATTGGTACAGTACTACTTATCATACTATTATTGGTATGACATCTTTTAAGGTGGTGTATGGTAGAGAGTCACCTCAATTATTGAAATACATTCCTAATTCTCAACATTCAGCGTCAGTTCAAGATCAGCTTATGCTTAGAGATGCTACTCTCACTAAGTTGAAGAGTAATTTACAAAGAGCTCAGCAGGTGATGAAGAAATATGCTGATCATAAAAGATTTCCCAAAGAATTTGTAGTTGGGGATATGGTTCTGGTTAAGCTTCAACCTTATAGGCAACACACTGTTGCTTTGAGGAAGAATCAAAAGCTTAGTCTAAGGTACTTTGGACCTTTTCTTGTGCTGGAAAGAATTGGTGTTGTTGCATATAAGCTGCTATTGCCTCCCTTGACCAAGATTCACCCGGTGTTTGATGTCTCACAACTGAAACCTTGCTATGAAAATCACACTCAACCTTATGTTCCATTTCCATTCATGAGTAATGAGCAATTACCAGTTATTCAGCCAATAGCTATCCTGAAAAATCATGTGCTCAGGGGACAAAGGCAAGTGCAACAATTATTGATCCAGTAGGAAGGACTTGATGAGTCACAAGCAACATGGGAGGACAACAATGAAATGGAAGTAGCTTATCCATCAGTCAACCTTGAGGACAAGGTTGTTTTCAAAGGGGCAAGAATTGTAATGAATGAAAATAAGGAGGGACCAGAGCCAAGGGTTACGAAGCAAGGGATGGCAGTAGGACACATGGAACATGATTATCAAGAGGTTGAGGGCAGAAGAAACACACGCGTGAAGGTCACTAGTTCAAGACTACATGGGTTTGAGTGCTAAGGAATGGTATAAATATTTTGCTAGAGGAAAGAGAAGGGGGTAGGGGGGAGAAGAAAATCCTTTCTGATCTTGGGCTGAGAATTTTGTTTTGGAGAAGAGAGCATTCTTTCTGTTAACTTCCTTTCTGAGTATTCAACAACAACATTGCTGCCTTTTTTTCTGTGATTAATGTGAGAACAGTGATAACATTCTTACATTGATTACTTTCAATTATGTAATCCAGTAAATTTTTGCGTTCATGTCATGTCCATAACAGTTGACTAGTCTTTTGACTGGACTTCGCCTTGTGCACTTCATTAGAAGGCGACAAAATTTTTCGTGATAATATCGCAACAATGTTTTATAGAACAAATAATAAGAGTTCTAGTGGATCTAATCGGTTAGAGTTAAGTACTTGATTGCTAAAGATCTTGTGGATTCAATTGCAATAGTTTTAGTAAGTAGCATGACTAGGTTTCCTTTATTATTACTCTGATATTCATTTCGTTCAAAACTCTAAAACTTGCATGGAGCTTTGTGATGGAAGAGGCGATTTGGACATCGGGTTTTAGAAAATTGTATAATGCCCAAGAGATGCTCATAATCCTGTATGATGCCCTACGTATTATCACTATTCTAAATCCGTTAAAATTGTAACATTTTTTGTTAATTTTTATGAACAATGCATGGCTAAGAGTGGAGGAGGGAGTATGTAATAAGTTGTCACTATTCTTTTGCATGTTTGCATTTTTAAAATTTTAAATATTATAATAATGATTAAAAATTATCAATATAGGTTAATTATATATAAAGATATTTTTAAACAATTATAGTAGTTTTAGTCACTAATATCTTCAAATTACTAATGGCATTAAATTTGTATTTCTAGAAGAATCAAAACGGATTGTTAAAAAAATATAAAGGAAATACAGTGAATTTTTTAAACAAGAAGATACCAGATTGAAAAAAAATAATAAAAAACAAAGTGATGTATATAGAAACATACGATTACTTTTAATATTAAATACAAATTATATACAAAAACATCTTATTACTTTCAAATTCATATTGCCAATGAGAAATACAAAATCAATATTACATTTAATCCTTCATATATAGGAAACAAGCATGGGTATTTTATTATTAAAATATATATTGAAACATATTATTACTTTTAAATTCATACATTAGTTATTAATTTTCTCTTATATTCATAATTTATTATCACGTTTATTAATGTGATATTCACTTATTTTGAAGAAAAGTGCATTGATGTATTTATTAAACTATGTGATATACTTCGGTCCAAGGACTCTTTAATAGGATACAAGAAGACTCCTATCTTTTTGAAGATTTTTCTCAACTAAAAGTAACTTAAGTTTTTGGAACTCAAGCACTTATCCTAAATTTGAAAGCAAATACAAAAATTAAAGACAAGATTCAAGATCTAAGTGTGCTCCTAAGTATGAATAAGGAGTACCAATTCTTTATTTACACTAATAACAAGAAACTAGATTTATTATAATCAAAGCGGTGACCTTTATGGGCATCTAACACCTTAAATTGAAAGGTATTTATTAAATACACCCAGATAAAAATACAACTAAGCTAAAAGAAGAGCTTGATGAAGTCTTGCTTCGTTCCAAGTGTTTGCCTCTCCAAAGGTATTCCCTCAAATTTTGGTGTTATTCCCTTCAATGAGTCTCTTCTGTAACTTATTCAACTCTCCTAAAAAATGTCACCCTTGTGGAAAATTTTATTTTGGACTTCATTTTCTCTAAAGTGGCACACCAAAACCAAGCCAAGAGTGCAAAGCAACAAATAAGCAAGAAAAGCTTAAGAAGGAAGGTAAACACCCAAGTGGGTAGATGATAAAAGACAAACTCAAATTTTCAACTAAGACAATCAAGAAAATAAAAGGTGTAAAAGAAGGTTAGGACCACAAAAGGAAACCCAGAAAGGATCTAGAGTAGAATGCACTAAAACAAGAAAAGACTTAAAACCACCCAATGATTTGCACAATTTAACCAACTTGGCCACACCTTATTTAACTGACTTCAAGCTAGATTCATCAATGTTCAACACTTCTTTTCATCAAACAAAGCCACTTGAGGTGCACTAAAATTTTGTTCTTTTTTTCATTTCTTTTTAACACTTTTGATTAACTTTTTTTTAAAATTATTTTGCTACACCTCTTTGCGAAATTCAAAGAAAATATGATAGGGAGTGTGAAAATTATAAATTCTTGAATGAAATAAAAGGGGACAGCCACAAAAAATTAAAGCAAAGTACAAAGCAACAAAAAAAAGCCTTAAAATCTACCAGAACTAAGTTTACTAAAAGTAAGACAAAAAGAGGAGAATTAGTAGTGTTTTAGCTAAGTTTAAATGCTTATTGTTTCAGCCCAATTAACACACAAAAATGGGTCTCTAATTCAGCTGAATAAAAATCACAAAGAAATTAGTACAAAAATTAAGCTATTAAGACAAAAATGAACAAAATTGATTCTAGAAAGAATTTAGTTTTTTTTTTTTGAATTTTTTTATACATGCTATGATTTAAAGTATGTGAGACTCTAAGAATTATAAACAAGAGCATATGCTAAATTCTATAAGAATCAACACAATTTTTAGAGGATCACAACACCCCTTTTTTTGGTAAAATTAAAAGAAAAAACTATGGAATTAAAGTGACAAATAAGGAGAAAGTATGACCAATCTAAAACACAACTTGGAAGAGTAAAACGGAAATTAAATGACACAACAACAGTGAAAAACTCATGCCCAAACAGAGAAATTAAGTGCAGAAAAACAGAGTATACGTTGCTGGAAAAAAAAAACAAACACAAAATAATAGTAATAAACTGCATCCAAAAACCAAAACCACAATGTGTGGTTCCTTAAAAAATTTTGTGAAATCATTATAATGAACTTCTAAGGATTTTCACATGAATAAAAAAGAAATGAAAGGTTGGGCAGAAAATTAAAGAAACATTCCTAAAAGAGACATATAATGATTCAATGGAATAAAACAAGATAAATTGAATCTAGAAAATAAAGAAGGCACACAAGTCTCAACTAATTAGCATTAAGCCTAATTAACCCAATTCACACGTCCAAATCCTTCTAAACAAGGCTCAACCAACTAACACACTCCACTGAAGGGACTAAACCATTATAAACTTGATGCATCCAATGAAACAAGACAAATAACTAACGATGTACAAGATATCGAGGATAAGCCTTTGAAGATGATGAAGCTAGTGAAAACAGATAAAGGATGATTAAACAAAGAAGAAATATCAATTGAAGGAAATTCATGTGATTTTACTCCAAAGCTCTATCTCCTTTTGAAGAAATGATTATGAAGAAGCTGAATTATATGTCTGAGACGCATAGCATGGAATTCAGGGAACTGAAGGACTGTTTTGAGTCTATTTTAGAGAGATTGCACTTGTTGAATTTTCGTTTCCTCGAGGACTAGAGCAACCTCTCAGTGCATCTTAGCATATTTTTGTTTAGGATTTCTTTTTTTGCATAATGTACTATGTTTCAATTTAAGTTTATGTGAAATTTTAGTTTGTTTGATGATTAAGCGCTGATCATGTTATTTGTGTTCATTAAAAGTGTGTAATCTCAGTTCATATGATCAATGAATTTGGAATTTAGCTGAATTATGAGAGTGAATTTTGCAAATTTGATTTGTTATTTTGAGCTAATCTTACCCTGTTCGGAGGAACAAAGGTCAGGAAGCAATGAGTTCATTTTCGGGATAGTTGGGAACCATATTACGCAGATTTTGCAGTTGGAATCATGATGAAATTATGCAGCTCTTTTGTGCAGATTTTTGAAGTTTATTGGAGCAAATTTTGCAGACTTTTCAACCATGTTAATGCAGAATTTTTACGGCAGAATTGCGCAGTAATTAGAGGCCTATAACTCTGGGGTAGTGTTCCTTTTTTATGCAGCTATTCTAACCAATTTTATTCAGCTATTGGCCTAATTTTCCTGCTATTTGAATCACTTTTATTTGATTTAATAATGAGATTGTTTTGTTTCTCTTATTTTTCGTTTGTATTGCCAAAAGGGAGAGAAGATTTCAATATCTTTAAGTTCATTTAACATTGTTTTTTTGTTTTCCTCTGATATATCGTGTTAGTTCTATCATTTCTAACATGCAACATCAAAACCAAAAAAGGGTAGATTGTAGAGATTGTTGAAGAAGAATGGACACAAATTTTGATGGAGCTCCTCTCAAGTCTTGCATTCTTTTAATAGGTTTTGGTTTTGTCTCTTTCAATTAATTTTATAGTACCAAACATGTTTCTAAAGATGTGATACTTATATTGAGTGTTTATAGCTTAGGCATGAGCATGTGTTTGAATGTTTGAGTGTTTCTAGCTTGCGTGAATTGAGTTCATTGTGTTGTTTTCATGTTTGGAAATCAAAGTAATCAAAATTACTTAGTTAAGTAATGATTCACCTCAAGGGTAATTAATTACAAAAGTTGATAATGGTTTGCCGAACTAACTTAAGCTGAAAACACATTATTTTTAAGTTTTATCGAATAGTAATCGATTACCCTTTTTAAGTAATCGATTACCCTACGAGAAAATATAATTCATTCACTGCAGCTTTTTGCAATAATTTATTACATGAAACTATTAATTGATTATCATAGAGAAGACTTCATTCTGAGTTATTTTCATTGAACTTTTGGGTAATTAAGTACTTATGAATGGTAGTCAATTACTTATAGTTTTAACACTCTTTTTAACGACTTTACCAATCAGTTTTCTCAAGAACGAAAAAGGATTTTAGGTTTTCATAAGAGAAGTTTTGTAATCTTTGGAGGAAAACCTTCACAAACACAAGAAAACCCAAATTTGAGCTTTGAATGTGAATTAAGATTCATGATTGAAGCTGTTCTAAATCAAGAACAATTGATTTTGATGTTGGGTAATCTTCACTAAAAGGTGATATCTTTATTGAACCCAATTTTTATTTTTGATTGATAGGGATAAACTCTTGAATTGTTTTTAGTGGGATTATGTAAAATCTCATTGTGGGGTGTCATGAGTGAGACTTATATTTCTGTGACATGGTGTCATTGAGAAACATGTTCTTGTGGGGTGCAAGGGTTTTTGTCTCTTTTTGTAGTGTTGTTTAGTGTTTCTTCAATTGTGTATGTACAATGTGATTAAATGCAATTCTAGTGGAAAGCAAGTTTAGCGGAAGGCTAGATTGGAAATTCGACATAGGCCATTCAGGGTTGAACCAGTATAAGAAACAATATTAATCTCTTTATCCATACATGTTTGTTATTGGTTTATTTGAGCTGAATTCTTTACTGCATTATTGAATAATTCTCACTTGGAAAATTGAATCTTGAAATCATATTATTAGGTCATTGGAAAATATTGAATTATTGAATTAATCTTGGAATCACACTAGACTTTGCCTTTATCTTTCTAAGTAAATTGATCTGTTGCAAATTTTACAACTTATTAGTAGACCTTTGTAAACTCTTTGAAAGAATTTTAAAGGCATCTAGAAGGTGTGTTTTGGAAAACTTTTATTTTAACAAGTGAAAATTATTTTTGAAAATTTATCCAACACCCCCATTTAGAGACACAAACATGTATTTTTACACACACAGAGTAAGTCTTTTAGATACAGACACAGATACAAACATAAACGCAAATACAGATTCAGACACACACGCACACATGCACACACATCTATTTTCATGTTAATACATCTTCTAAATTCAACACGCACGTACTTTTATGTTAGTGCATTTTCTAAATCACATCACATTCATTACCTTTAAACAATTTGTTGAATATGCAGACCGGAATGCATTGATAGTAAAGAGAGGAAAAAAAGAAAAAAATTCTTAATATGGCTACGGTGCTGTTTTGACACACTAACACAGGTATTTTTATGTTAATTCATTTTCTAAATCACTTTCATTACCTTTAAAATATTTCTTGAAATCGCACAACAGAATACATTAATAGTAAAGAGAGAAAAAAACTAACTCTTAATATGGCTAAGGTGCTGTTTTCTCCAAGTTATTTCTAGTTTCGCAAGATTACTTTTATGTTAAAGTAAAAAAGCTAATTTAAAAATACGTAAAATTTCTTGTCAAATTTTATTTTTAGCTTAAATGTTCATTCTAAGTTAAGAGTTTCTAGATAAATTATTTATTATTTATAATAAAAATATATTTATAAAACAAAAAATTATATTATAAAATATCCATACTTAAATATTAATTTTAATAAATATAATATAATATATTAAAGATATAATATTATTATATATACATAACTTATTATTAAAAGGAAAAAAATATTTTAAAATTGCACACCTGTATTAGTAATAAATTTGAATGAAGAAATTAAAGATTCTGTAAACACTTAATTTTGATTCAAATAATTTTTAAGAGTACGAAGTACAATGAAATTATCATCCATAAATATTTCATTCAAAATTATTGTTTAATATTAAATATTTATTAATTTCAATTATAGGCTAATAGTTAGAGTTAAGTGTTCTAATTTGAAATATATAAACAACAACAACAACAAATATTTAAGCAATTGTATATTTACAAATATCGTGTCATTTTAACATATAAGAGTATATGTTAAAGAACATTTTACTGTTACCATGTATATTTGTTTGGATAATTTTTTTTTATCTTATATCAAACTTTATACTGCACCCCCACTTTTATGCCGCAGCTGGCGACACCATGCATGAATTTAAAGACTACAAAGGAGAACGTGTTAATCATAGAATTCATGGCCCCAACAAATATAACATCCATAGCAATTTTCATATGAAATTAAGATGTCTTCTTATTTCAGGCATTTTGAGTCATTGGAAAACTCTTTCTCCAAATGACGAACCCAGGCATGTTACTTAAGAAAATGGGCTTTGGTGAAATCTTGTCATCACACACAATATCTCTAACTGTTTGTCAGAATTAGAACAGAAAATATTAGCCATTCATGTCCTCAGAATGTCAACTTGTATAATTTTAATCTACAATCATATCTTAAAGTTTAAAGAATTCTACCATTTGGCTTAGTTGATAAATTAAGTTTCTTACAAGTAATAAAGAGTGCTGTTCTTGGTCATGGTTGGGTTGGAAGCATCATTGTAGTTGATGACTACGATGTGGGTAAGAATATATAGCTGCTTTCTTTTGTAGAAAATCATCAAACATTACATTTGTTTTTAGGTAGAAGTACGAAAGGAAGAAAAATAGACAAATAATTAAGAAAAACGACTCAAGGAATAGAGAAAAACTCCTAATGCAGCATACCATGTGATAAAAATAAAGAGAATTAAACAACAGTGTAGCGTAAGACGGTACGTTTGTGAGGGAAAGAAACAGAAACAATAAGAAAAAAATTACATTTATTTATTCGGTATATGAGTGAAAGGAAGACAATAGTGCCTAAAAAAAGTAAAGGAATTGAGAAAAACTGAAAATGCAACAGATGATATGATATAATTATTATAGATGCAAAACAAAAACAGAAGAAAAGTGTGCGTACAAGTAAGATGGTATGTAGAAATTAATTAAGAAAAGTTAGGTGGGTAAATATCATAACACGCAAGTGCTATTGTTTATTTAAAGGAATACTTTAGCTTCTGATGAGAGCATAATCTTGTTTTGAAGGGAAAATTGGTTGTCTTACACCCATTTGTACTATAAATAAGTGTCTTGGATATCCAAATGCATTATCGAGCTAGCTCTCATTCTCAATTACCATCCTAGTTTTGTGTTTCATTATTTTTCTATTGAGAAACATGAGTTATATGCTGCATTCCATTCGACTAATTCAAATGAAGCCTACTTATTCATGAAAAATAAGTATTTGCTTATTGACTATGCTTTGAGGACAACAAATGACAAGATTTTGAATGGTCCACTTCTTGTTCGAGAAGGTTTCCATCACTTACTGATACACCATTTGGGCAGAATGTGTTGCAACATAATTCAAGCTCATATGTGCACGTAAGAAGCTGAATAAATGTCAGAGAAAATTAGCTACTTTGTTGGAAGACTTCGTCAAAAGTCTGTTGCTGGTTTTTCGGCTAGTTGTTAGGAGCAATTTTGAGTTTCTGTTTTTAAGTTATTTTTAGCACCACTAACGTAGGATTGTTAGACGTGGTTAGTGGAGAGTGTTAGCCAAGTTTCCTTTATATTTAAATATTGTATTGTTCAGCATTTACAAAATGAGAAGACAGTTGAACTCTCTCTTTCTCTCTCTCTCATTATTCTGTCATCAAGAGTTTGTGATCTTCTTCATCTGAAATTTAACATTTGGTATCAGAGCAACTAATTATCCGGGTTCATATCCAGGGAATTGTTGGGTGATAGGAGAGAGCACTCAAGGGTAAACACGGGTTAGAGAGTGAAAAGGTTGTTCATAATGCAGAACAACGGATCAGGAATAGCCAGTTCACAATTGCCTATTTTTAAAGGCATAAATTATCAGTTTTGGAGCTTGAAAATGAAAACATTATTCAAGTCTCAAGAACTGTGGGGTTTTGTTGAAGAAGGATTTGAAGATACTCAACCTCAAGAACCTGATCAGCAGTTGAGAGAGAAGAGAAAGAAAGATTCCAAGGCATTGTTTATGATACAACAGGCCTTGGATGATGAAATCTTTCCCAGAATTGCCTCAGCAACCACATCTAAGATGGCGTGGGATACTCTAAACCAAGAGTATCTAGGTGATAAGAAGGTGATGACAGTGAGGCTGCAATCACTAAGGAGAGAGTTTGAAACAACTCTAATGACGGACAAAGAATCTGTCCAAGAATACTTGTCATGTTATCCACTGTGGTACAACAAATGCGGTCATATGGAGAAACAATGACCAATGAGCATGTGGTTGGAAAATTTCTAAGAAGTCTTACAAGCAAATATGATCATGTTGTAGCGGCTATTAAGAGTCAAAGGACATGGCTGATTACACCTTTGATGAACTCATGGGATCTTTGCAAGCTCATGAGGAGAGGCTCAATAGAAATGGTGAGAAGAAGGAAGAGAAGGCATTCCATGTGAAAGGAGAATCCTCAAACAAGGAAAAAACAGGGCAATTTAGTGGAACAGGTAGAGGTAGAGCTGGCTCAAGAGGAAGGGGCCGTGGAAGAGGACAGAATAAGGAAGGAAAAGAGCAATCATATAAGGGTCCACTTAAATGTTACTATTGCAAGAAGCGAGGCCACAAAGAAGCTAGCTGTTGGAAGAAGGAGGAGGATGAACAAAAGGGTGATCAAAAATCCAATTTTGTGGAGAATGAGCAAAAGTTGTTCTTAGCACAAAGTGCAGCTGGAAATGATGCAGGAGTTGGCGTGTGGTATGTTGACAATGGGTGCTCCAACCATATGTCAAGTGCCAAGTCTATGTTCAGAGAGCTGACTGAATCTTTAAAGAGTAAGGTGAGGCTTGGAGATGGAAAACAACTTGAAGTGGAAGGAAGAGGCACGATTGAAATCAAAACTGAGCAAGGAAACACTAAGCTTTTATATGATGTGCAGTATGTGCCAAATTTGGCTTACAATTTGCTGAGTGTGGGTCAATTACTCAATTTTGGATATTCAGTACTGTCTGATAATGATTTCTGTTTGATCTGTGATAAGAAATCCAAAGAAGTTGTAGTAAAAATTATTATGGGGAGAAGCAAAATGTTCCCTCTTGATTTATCTGGAAATGTGAGCAAAGCATTGACAGTTAAAGAAGATAATGATGCCAAGCTGTGGCATTTGAGGTATTGTCATTTGAATGTGCAAGGACTGAAGCTTCTGAGTTCCAAAGACATGGTGCAAGGGCTGCCTAAAATTGGTGAGCTTGAGTTGTGTGAAGGATGCTTATATGGAAAGCAGTCAAAAGGACCATTTCCTAGTGGCAGAGCTTGGAGAGCAAGTGAAAGTTTAGAGCTACTGCATGCTGATCTCTGTGGACCAATGCAGACAGTTTGTCTTGGTGGAAGTAAGTATTTCTTGCTTATAACTGATGACTATAGTAGAATGAGTTGGGTCTACTTTCTAAAGGCTAAGTCTGAAGCCTTTGAAAAATTTAAAATTTTTAAGGCTATGGTTGAGAAATAATCTGGTTTATGTGTGAAAGCCTTAAGAACAAATCGTGGTGGTGAATTTTTGTCAAATGAATTCATCACATTATGTGAGGAGCAAGGAATAAGAAGAGAATTGACTGCACCATATACTCCAGAGCAAAACGGAGTAGCTGAGAGAAAGAACAGGATAGTAGTAGAGATGGCAAGAAGCATGCTCAAAGCTAAAGGTGTACCAAACAACTTATGGTGTGAAGCTGTAGCTACTGCAGTGTACATCCTCAATGTCTCTCCTACAAAGGCAGTCATGAATATGACACCATTTGAAGCATGGAGAGGAAAAAAACCATCTGTAAGTCATTTAAGAGTTTTCGATTGTACAGCTTATGCTTTGGTTGATTTGAGATCTAAACTAGGTGATAAATCTCTGAAATGTGTATTCATTGGCTATTCTACTCAATCCAAAGCATATAGACTGTATAACCCTTTTACTAGTAGGGTTATGGTCAGTAGGAATGTTGTGTTTGATGAGAATGTAGGCTAGAATTGGGAGCAAAGAGAAAGTTATGACAGTACTCAGCAGAAAACAGTAGGGACTGATGGTTCAGGGGTGGACTTAATTGAGCCAACAAATGATCAGCAGTCTCCAAGTCCTCATACAACACCATCGTCTTCAAATCACAGCTCATCATCTTCTTCAAGTCCTTCATCATCAAGTTCATCGAATAATTCTGCACCAAGAAGATACAGGACTCTTACTGACTTGTATGCGAACTGCGACTTTGCACTGATGGTAGCAGATCCAACCAGTTTTGATGAAGCTAAAGATGATGTTGAATGGCAAGATGCAATGAAGGAGGAAATCAAGTCCATTCAAAAGAATGAGACTTGGAAATTGGTTGATCTTCCCGAAGAGAAGAATGTTATTGGACTTAAATGGGTATCAGAACTAAGTTAAATTCAGATGGGAGTATTTAGAAGCACAAAGCCAGGTTGGGGGCAAAAGGGTATGCACAGCAAGAAGGAATCGATTTTGAGGAGACATTTTCACCAGTGGCAAGATTTGAAACTATAAGAGTGATATTAGCTTTGGCTGCCCAATGGAAATTGGATGTGTTTCAGCTGGATGTAAAATCTGCATTTGTCAATGGAGACTTACAAGAAGAAGTTTTTGTTGAGCAACCAGTCGGCTTTGTCAAAGATAGTGAAGAAGGCAAGGTTTACAAGCTGCAAAAGGCACTTTATGGACTGAAACAGGCTCCAAGAGCTTGGTACACCAAGATTAACTCATTCTTTCGTCAAAATCAGTTTGAGAGAAGTGAGACTGAGCCAACTCTCTGTGTAAAAAAGTAAGGCTTGAATGGATTCATTGTTGTTTGTCTTTATGTGGACGACATCATCTACTTTAGCTCCTCTGTGTAAAGAAGCTGCTAAATGAGTTCAAAGCATCAATGATGAAGCAATTTGAGATGACAGACTTTGGACTACTTCAGTATTTCTTGGGACTAGAAGTAAAGCAAGGAGAAGATGGAATATTTCTGTGCGAGAGAAAGTATGCAGAGGATTTGCTAAAGAAATTTTCAATGAAAAAATGTGAAACTGTCAAAACTCCTATGAATTCTAATGAGAAGCTGCAAAAGGAGGATGGCATAGGAAAAGCCGATGAAAAGCTGTTCAGAAATCTTGTAGGAGGTCTGAATTATCTCACTCACACACGTCCTGACATTGCTCAAAGTGTAAGTATGGTATCAAGATACATGCATTCTCCAACAAAGCAACAACTAGGTGCAGCAAAAAGGATTCTGAAGTATGTTGCAGGATCAACTTGTTATGGAATCTTGTATGAACATGTCAGTGAGTTCAAGTTAGTTGGCTACACAGACAGTGACTGGGCAGGCAGTTTGGATGACAGGAAAAGTACATCAGGGTCAGTTTTCAGTTTTGGCTCAGGAGCTATTACTTGGAGCTCAAAGAAGCAGGATACTGTGGCTCTATCATCATCTGAAGCAGAATATATAGTTGCTGGTGCAGCAGCAAGACAAGCTGTTTGGCTTAGAAAGTTGTTAAAAGATCTATGTTGTGAGCAGGAAAGAGCAACTGAGATATGGTGTGATAACAGGTCTGCAATCGCTATGACAAGAAACCCAGCGTTTCATGCAAGAACCAAGCATATTGAAGTACAACATCACTTCATAAGGAAGCTTACGTCAGAGGAAACAATCGCTCTAGGATTCTGCAGCACAAACGTCCAAAATGCAGATCTGTTTACCAAGGCTTTAGCTCAAGCCAAACATCACTTCTTTATGGAGAAAATTGGTATGTATGAGTTTGAATTAAGGGGAGGTGTTGCAACATAATTCAAGCTCATATGTGCACGTAAGAAGCCGAATAAATGTCAGAGAAAATTAGCTACTTTGTTGGAAGACTTCGTCAAAAGTCTGTTGCTGGTTTTTCGGCTAGTTGTTAGGAGCAATTTTGAGTTTCTGTTTTAAGTTATTTTTAGCACCACTAACGTAGGATTGTTAGACGTGATTACTGGAGAGTGTTAGCCAAGTTTCCTTTATATTTAAATATTGTATTGTTCAGCATTTACAAAATAAGAAGACAGTTGAACTCTCTCTTTCTCTCTCTCATTATTCTGTCATCAAGAGTTTGTGATCTTCTTCATCTGAAATTTAACAAAATGGAATAGATTGTGACTTCGACACTGTTTATGACACAGGATTCCCCCTTTACACAAAAAAACTGAAGCATTCATCTTTTTTGCCAACAAATGTGCCTACATACACTATGCTCCAGGAACTGACACAGGATTCCCCCTTTACACAAAAAAACTGAAGCATTCATCAAGAGTTCAATCCTTGCTTCAAGAACACAGTGTTTGAGAATGGCATTGATGCTGCATTTAGGTCATCCAGGAGCCATGAAGCATACTTACAATTTTAGAATTGGTTTTTACATGATATATTTACAAGTGACTGCATTGTGCATTAGTTTTTCAAACTTAAAATGAAGAACAAAGTTTAAAAAACATAAGACGTTACTAAGTTCTTGGGAATTGAGTTCCCTTATCACAGTATTTGCAGTTTATTTTGTTTCTTTATCTACATGTTTGAGTTATGTGGGTCATATGTTTTCTTAGAAAATAAGAATATTTTTAATATCTTTAGTAGCTCAACTAATGAACTTTAAAAAAAGAAATATATAATAATTAACTCATTTTTTACCGTACAAAACAATCTTGTTTATAGGTGGAACAATAAACTTTTTTTTACATACGCATTTGAGAGAATCTGCATTAGAGTCTCTAGACCTATCTGTAGAATACATCAATAGCTTTGTTAATCCATGAATTTCAGGAAAAGTAGTAGTTTTGACATTCTATATCCTCATTTGGCTATTTTAACTTGTTAGAGTGTACATTGTATACTCTATTGTTAATATGAGCTCATGTATATTATATGTATGAAATTTCTATTTGTTAGTTAACCAAATTGCAGATATTCTCACCTAGCCCCCATGTCCAAAGCTTTGAAATCACTTAAAGATTGAGTGTGTTAGGCTCTTCGAAGAGCAACACAAACAAAAACTTAAGGAGTGTGATGAGTTGGTTAAGGAAAACAGTGAGCTGAAGGGTGAAAAGCATAAAGTTGAGGATCCCTAATCAAACTCTACATTCTGAAGTCGTTAAACTTCAACAGAAAGTAAATAATCTCACACTGGGTCTTACTAACTTTTAGAATGGTTAGGACTTAAGAGAATCTGAATAAGTTTTTAGGTTGTAAGGCATTCCTCTAATAAATAATGTCTAAGATATGTCCAAAATATACATAAAAAATTATAATCTAAATCTTCAGTCATATCTGTTGAATCCTATTATGTTATGTATAGGCCTATCTGTTCACTATTAGGAAAGACTGGACATAGCACAACAAGTGTATCCTTAAGAAGAAAAGAAATTCTTCCAAACTTAGAAAACTAAAAAGAAATGACCCAAAAAGATATGGATACCTAAAGCTAAATAATCCATCTTTCAAATGCCCTTAATATGACAAAGGAAACTCCCTTGTTATATTTGAATGGTGGATGCTTCATGCTTGCAACATATAATGAAAGAAAGGTTTATGTTTATCAACCTCAAACTTACGAGTTGTATATATTAGCTTTTATGTATAAAATATAAGTAGGTAATGTTATGTTATATTTGGATAGATGATTTATCGTTTTGCATGTGTTGTTATCTTGAGTTATAATCTTTATTTATAGACCCTTTAAATATATATTATGACCATGTTTTCTATTAAAGGCAGCAACTTTTCATTTAGATTTTTGTTTTTGTTCAGATGTAATCGGTCTACAAACAAAAAATTAACTTCGTTGGGGAGATAAACAAGAAGCATATGACTAAATTGTTTGTACTTGTCAGAAAATAACATATATTTTTTTCTAAAAAAGATAAAAATTGACAACTAATTGCGGGTTTAAGAGATTAAGCAGCCGCTCCAACAGCTACACCACCCTTGAGCCTGGATTTACCATAAAAGGTTTCTTCAAACCGGATGATCTCATCCTTGGATCCATAAGCAACTTGAGTTCTCCCGTCAACGTTAGTGATGACTTTGTCTAGCACAGACTGATGACCATCACTGTTGTAACCTCCAGCTTTTCCAATCAAGAACCCCAATGGAGTTACCTCAAACAACAGTCTCTACTTTGCTTTCGCCGACGGAGATGCCAGTTGGTGAAGATGCCTTTTTCTTTTACAATAATCTACAGATATATGACATTGTGAAAGCATATATATTAGTATACTGGTTGGTAATGAGCTTCACAGAACATGCTGCTTCATGAAATAATATAAGAAAATTAAGAAAATTAAAATGTCATTTATGATTGTGTTAAGAAAATTAAGAACGTGGTTGACATCCGGCACCATTCCTCCAGTCTATCTCAATGTGTACTTTTAATTGCCATAGTAATCAACCAACTATTGGATGACAAAAAAAGATGTTAGTTTATGCATAACAATTTCTGTTATTTTAATCACCAATCATATCTTAAATTTTAAAGAATTTTACCCTTTAACTTAGCTGATAAACCAAGTTTCTTACAATCATGAAGAATATTGTTCTTTGTGATGGTGGGGTTGGAAACATCATTTGTAGTTTATGGATGTAATGTTGAAGTTGGTGATTTTGGAAACATGTTTTTTAGGTACAGTGACATCCTTTTTGCACACTGATTGCGTTTTCGTTGAAACTCTTGGTTCTACTTCTTGTAAATTCATATAAATTTAACTTTTTTCCCTAATTATTTATGGTCCAAGTAATGTCCATTTTATAAAATCATGGTTAAAAATGGAGTAAATAACAAATACGGTCTTATAAGGTTTTCATTCTATTTTAACATGTTGACAATTTTAAAATTTTATAGATTATAATGATGACTAAAAGTTATAAACATTGTGGTTGTTTAATCGTTACATATTAAAATCACTAATGTTGCTAAATTATGTTTCTAGAAAGATCAAATCTGACTAGTTTAAAAATATAAAGGTAATAAATTGATTTTATTTTAAATAATGAAAGACCAAATTAAAAACAAAATATTTAGGCTAATAAATAATACAGTAATATAAAAAACCAATATTATATTTCATATATATATATATATATATATATATATACCAAACAAATAAGGGTACTTTTTTATTAGAAACGTAAGCTATATATGTCTACTTTTAAATTAATACAAGTTATTAACTTTCTCTATCTTACTGCTAATATATTATGATCTCTATTACTGTTACGTCCACTCATTTCAGAGGAAATTCTGGGATGCCTTTATTGAAATATAAATGACATTTATTTGTTGAAAAATTATATCCTTCAAATATATAGAAAATAATTAAATACAGTCACCACTAAAACCATTTAACTTTTTGAGTATTTTAAAAATATATTTAAATTTATGAATACGTATGAACATAATAATTGCAAACAAATTTGTTTTTTCTTTTATAATATTTAAATTCTTCACTTAAAATTTAGAACTACAAAAATAAAAAATTAAAATTGTTTTTTTTTTTTTCAGATCTTTAAAAATTGGAGAAACAAGTCTAAATCTATTTTGAGCGATTATAATACTAGCTTTTTAAATTGAATAACGAAGGAAGACTTAGAAGACAGGAAATTAATGTATTTATTATGTTATCAGTGAATAATTAAGAAAAATATTATGCACCTTCAGCACTGTTTTATTCTTAAGCCGTGCAAATTGCATCATGTGCACATATATATTACATAAAGTAAAAAGAAACAACAGATGAGGCAGGAGCATATATGTCCAAGCAAGCAAACATCAGCAAGTGAAGTCTTTATTCTTATCACACCATCATATCAATACTTTCAGATTTCAGGGGGTTGATCCGGGTGGTGATCTTGTTGTGATGAACATGAGATTTAAGCCCCTCATTGTTGATAGGCAAAATGCCATTGAAAGAGGGCCAATTGGGAAGAATAGGCTTTACTCCACCACTGATATAATCATTGGTTGTACCTGGAGCAAAATTGATAAGTGCATATTGATCTCCTTTGAACAGGTAGGCTTCATTTTCCCTGTGGGAAGCAAAAGTTGCATGAATATCACTTGCCAAGATGGTGCCCTGCAAGCTAGGAAACCCATCAGTGATGTTGCGAATGTGAATGAGATTCTTTGAATCATAGTCCGTAAGAGCGTACTTATCACCTCTGAATAAGTACGCTTCATGGCTCCTGGATGAGCTAAATGCTGATCAATGCCATTCTCACAGTATCCTTGAAGAAAGCAAACATGTCAGCAATTGTCATAGGACCTGAAAGTATTCTGTCATCTGTAGTTGCTGGAGCATAGTCTATGTAGGCACAAATGTCGTAAAAAAAGATGAACGCTTCATATTTTGGTGTGTAAAAGGGGAATCCTGTATTGTAATCAGTGTTAAAGGCACAATCTATTCCATCCTCGAACGTTGTATCAATAAGTGTTGGAAACCCTTTTCCAACAAGAATGGTCCATTCAAAATCTTGTCATCTGTAGTTCATTGAGCATAATCAATAAGCACATACTTATATCTGATGAATAAGTAGGTTGTGTTTTCCCTAGTCGAACAGAATGCAGCATCTATACAACTAGAAATTGACATCTTTCTTTACGGAAAATAATGAAATGCAAGATTAGGGTGGTAAATTAGAATGAGAGTTGGATGATGCAGTTTGATACCCAAGATACTTTTTTATAGGGTGTAATAGATCAAACGTTCCCTTCAAACCAAGATTGAACTCTCATCTTAAGCTAAAGTATTCCTTTAATTAAAACATAACACTTGAGTGCTATTATATTTACGCACCTAACTCTCCTCTTAATTAATTTACACTTTTTTGTGTTTAATTTAATCACATCATTTGTTGCAGTATCAGTTTCTCTATATATTTTCTTTCAGTCATATACCAAATAAATATTTGAAAATTTTTTCTTACTATTTCTCGTTTCCTTTCACTCGCAAACGTACCATCTTGCTTTACATTTCTTTTCTCTTTATTTATCACATTGTATCCTTTAGTTTTTCTTTTCTTAACTATTTCTCTTTCTTTCACACATAGTTTGAAAAAGAAATGTAATTTAAGTATTTTCCACATCACAAAGCAGTAATATATTCTTATATATGAACCTGTTTTCCTCAGAAGGCAAACATGCAGAACGGGTTATCTAAGATTCTAAGTAGATTAATAGCTTTAGGCTATACTGTATGTTGTTAAGGGTTTACGACCCTAAACCCTATACTGTATGTAGTTGATTATCATTAAATCTAAGAATAGGTTAAATAAATTAGTAGTTTAAGAAATTCATTGGGTGTGAGCATTGGAGATGTAACTTGTGTTTACTTAACGCTCAACCTTATCACAGTCCTTGTGTTTGTAACATACAATCAATTCAGCATTATCAATTAACCCAATTAACTTCAAACTAATTGAAAAAAATCCTGTAAGGCCATAGGAACAACCAGAGATCAAAATATTATTTCTGCAGATTCTGTGAAACTTTAACTTTGAATTTTTGCACGACAGTTTATATCGAGAAGATTGATAAAAAGTGAGCCATTCCTTATCTGAATAGTGAAAATATATTATTGACATTTTTCTTTCAATCAGAAAGAGAGACCGAAAATCAGCATTACGAGAACAGATATATATATATAATATCCAAGCATCAATTGTCTCATAGTTGTCCTACATATTTGGATTTAATTGCATCCTTCAACTGTTGAACAAATGATCATACACATTTTGTCCTAATTTGACATGTCCAGGTTTGATTTATCCACCGAAAAACTGAGCAAAATGAGAATAAAAAGAAAGTGAAAAAAACAAGTCAAAACAATAGTGTACAATACAAAATAAGTTTACCTGAAAAATTGTTTCTAAAATCACCAACATCATATTCACATCCATTAACCACAATGATGCTTCAAAACCCCACCATTACAGATCAAAATTATTTAGTACTTGTAATAAACTTGATTTGTGAGTTAAGCCAGTTGGTAGATTTTGCTGTCCTCATTCTCTCAACAGTTGGCGATTCTGTGTGATGAGAAGATTTTGCTAAAGCCGATTTTCTTTAGTAACATGTCTCGGTTCGTTGTTTGCAGGTAGAGCTTTCCAATTTTTAATAATACGTCAAATAAGACACCTTCATTTCATATGAAAATTGGAAAGGATGTTATATTAATGGGGGACCATTGATTCTATCATTAACACGTCCTCCTTTGTAGTCTTTGAATTCATGCATGGTGTCGCCAGCTGAGGCATGAAAGGGTCATCTCATCCTTGTTGGGGATGCGGTATAAAGTTTGATATAAGATAATAAATTAGAAAAAAAAATATTAACGAATATACATGGTCATAGTAAAATGTTCTCAAACATATACTTTTAAATTTTAAAATGACACGAGATATTTGTAAGTAGACAATTACTGAAATATATGTACTATTTTTATTATATATACAGAGATGTTTCAAATGAGAAAACCTAATTCTAACTATTAAACTATAATTAAAATTAATAAATAATTGAGGTTAAAATAATATTGCTATTAACGGAAACCATATTGCAACATCATCAATAGAAATTATTATAAGATATGATAAACACTATTACATATATGATATTTAGTAATATTAAAAAAGTATCGTTAAATCATAAGAAAGTGTTACTAATATGATTTAGTCATATTTAATCAAATGTTATGCATATTCTATGTTACTGATAACATTTTGTGACAGTTTTATATGATAAAAGTAACGTTTACAAAAAATATTTATAAAAGTTTTTGGTAATTACATGTATGCTAAGTTATGAAATAGCCCTAACATTTCTTTCCTAGTTGATATTGTCGGTAAGTAATTGTCAAACCCTAGAAATGATAGCTTGATAGGAAGGTTAGCATGTACCTACAAAAGATCAAAGGGCATATGCTTATATATAGGAAAGCTGGCAATTTGGACATAATAAGGTACACATTCAAACATTCATGGTTGATTATAGGAAGTTTACTTCTTGTTACATATTTAAGATTTGTTACATATTTAGGATTTGTGTCTCTTTGCTCTTTCTTCAAAATGATGGTGGAAAATTGGAAAAAAATAATCAAAATTCATAGGTCTTTCTTTGGAATTCTAAGATTGCGTGGATTAGCTGGAAGTCTATGTGTGAACCTAAGAAAAATGGTGGGCTGGGCTTGAAAAATAACTTCCTATTCAATGATGCTCTCTTGGGCAAATAGAGATGGTTGATGACATCACAAAATGGTCTTCTATGGGAAAATATTGTTAAATCCAAATACAATGGGTGAAGAGGTTTAGTCCAAGGAGAAGACAACAAGTATATGTCAATTTGGTAGAAAGACTTGAGAAAATGTCATGGGGTGAAAACCGATCAGTGTTTGGAATGGAAGGTTGGGAATGAATCTAAATTTAAATTCTAAAAGGACAATTACCTAAGGAGCATTGAAGTATAAATTCAATCATTTGTTCCTAAACTCAGTTAACAAAAAAAAGGTTAATAAATACATTTGAGCATTGGGAAGAGGGAGCTTAGGTGTGGGATTTTGAGTGGCGTAAGCAGTGGTTCAGCTGGGAGGAAGTTTTAGTAAATGAGTTGAAATCAAACATTGATAGAGTGAGAGTGCTAAACATTGGTGAGGATAGGCCAGGTCTGGAACTGAGACCCATCTAGAATTTATTTTGTTTCTTCTTTTTATGCAATTTTGCAGGCTAGGTCTTCAAAAGAACAACCTCAACAAATGTTCAAGCTGCTGTGCAATTCCAACAGCAACATTCTCTATGCATATTTTGTCATAAGGAAGTCGAGTCAGTAGATCATGTGTTTTTCTTATGTGAAATGGATAATAGGATTTCGGTCTTGGTATAGGAGGATTGGCATATCCATAGTTAATCCACCGTCAACACAACGACACATTTTGTAACATTGGTGGATGATTATCTGACTAGTTGTGATATGGAGCCTTTGAAAATTCAAAAATAATAATCTTTTCAAAAATATTAATTTTGATTTTGATTCATAGAGAGGGAGTCTCAGTTTTTAGCCAAGTGATGGATTAAAAATGCGAGCAAAGATTTTTCCTAGTCCTTTGACTTGTTGTCAGCTAATACTGGTGCATGTTTAGGAAGACCTCTAGAGTAAGAGCTGGACTTTGGATGGTTGTCCTGTGTTGGCATACTCTGTCCTATTTCTTATGCAGGGTGATTGCAGTCCCATTCATCACTTTGTGGTCTTGCATTTTCTTCAATTTGACTTTTGGATTACATTAAATAGGGTCAGAGACTAATTCGGTTTTACATAGGGATGGCAAAAACACCCATAGCTGTGGTACCCGCCTGAACCCGCCCCAATTTTTATAGGTATTACCCAGTTTGAATGGATATGGGTATGGGTACGAGTACGAGTATTACCTGATGTGTTAAACTGGGTATGGGTACGAGTATATGACTACCCGCTCCGTACTTGAACCTGTACCCATTCCGTTATAATTTTAATGATTATATAATAATTTTAAATTTATATATTTAATTAAAAATTTTAATTCTTAAGCTTTAATTTAAAATTTCTTGCAATTAATTATTCTTTATATAATTTTTAAATTAAAATATAATTAATAACTTAATATATATAATTTATTTAATAATAAATAAGTAAATTTAAATTGTAAAAAATAATATGATGGGAACCGCGGGTATACCCGAACCCAAAAACACCCGACGGGGATGAAAATGGGGATTAAAATTTCATACCCGCTCTTCTTATACCCAAACCCGAACTTGCCCTGCACTTTTCAGGGACGGGGATGTGGAGGGTCAAACCCGCACCCGTCTCACCCGTTGCAATCCCTAGTTTCACATAGTAGCAGCTATGCAATCTGCACATTTTACAATTTTCTACGTGTGTTGGTTGCTGCAGTGAATTTAATTATATCACACCTATTCTATTCTTTACGGCGCAACTTAATTATACTCTCTGAAGGTTTAGTATAGTATCTATTATCTGGTAGCTGTTTCAGGGTCTGTAGTGTTAGAGGGTCCGTATGGGGCTTGGATATATGAGCAGGTCTGTAAGCTATATAATTTTGTTTCTCTCAAATTCTCACATTGTCGTGATGGGTTACTTGGATTGGCAGAAAACAGGAAGTCAGCTGTAGCAGATTTCATACTTGAAGAAATGTTGGTTCCATTTTTTGGCCTTAGGAAGGTATACCATACCAGGTTCTTGGTTGTTAGTCTTAGGTAGCTGGACCATTTGTTGTTAGCTTGAATTAGAGTGTAATATTTGTTAACCACCTTAACTTGGAAATATAAATCCCTTTTTTTTTGTGCAATTACAATTGTAAGTTCCATTATAGTGCAGATTAATATGTAAATATATCTTACTTATAAAAAAACATATTTAAGATACTTAGGTTAATATCCTTGAAGGGTAAGAAAGAAACTCTTACTGCCTTTGTTCACATTGCAAGAAGAGTTCATTTTTTTCTACTATTCTTATGGTTAGGTTGGCTAGTCTTTTGATTGGACTTCGCCCTGTGGACTTCTTCAGGCCACAAAAAACTTTTCGTGATAATATTGCGACAATATTTTATACAACAAATAATAAGAGTTCTAGTGGATCTAATAAGCTAGAGTTGAAGAACTTGATTGCTAAAGATCTTGTGGATAGTTGAATTGCGATAGTTTTAATAAGTCGCATGGCTAGGTTTCCTTTATTATTACTCTCTGATCATATTCGTTCCATTCAAAACTCTAACACTTGCATGGAGAGCTTTGTAATCATGCAATAGGCGATTTGGACAACGGGTTTTAAAAAATTGTATAATGCCCAAATATGCTCATAATCCTATATGATGCCCTAGGTATTATCACTATTCTAAATCCGTAGAAATTGTAACATTTTTTTGTTAATTTTTATGACCAATTCATGGCAAAGAGTGGAGGAGGGAATATGTAATAGTGTGTTATAAATTTTCACTATTCTTCTGTATGTTTACATTTTTTAAATTTTAAATATTTTAAAGATATTTTAAAACAATTATATTTTGTAGTAGTTTTAATCAATAATATCTTCAAATTACTAAGGGTATTAAATTTGTATTTCTAGAAGAATCAACACCAATTGTTAAAATAATATAAAGGAAATAGAGTGAATTTTTTAAATAATCAGATACCAGATTAAAAAAAGAAGATAAAAAACAAAAGTAATGTATATAAAAACACATGATTACTTTTAATATTAAATTCAAAATATAAAACAAATCTTATTTCTTTCAAATTGATATTGCTAACGAGACATACAAAATCAATATTACAATTCTCCTCGTATATAGGAAACAAGCATGGGTGTGGCATCTAGCAACTAAGAGGTAGGAATAGTAGTCATGCCTTAAGCATGCTTAGAGGGGTACGTCCATAATGAGAGGGGTGAACATAACACATGCTTATCTTCTCTAAAAGCTAGCCCATCTTAGCAAACTCTTAACATAATGACTATAGTACCTTTTAGAAAAATAAAAGATGACCTAAAAACTAAAGGGTAACCTAAATACAATGGTCAAAAGGGAAGGTTGACTTTAGGGGTCAACTACTAAAAAGTCAAAGTCAACAAAATTATAAAAGGTCCTAAATTCTAATTTATGCAATGGAATAAAGCTTATTCATATATCCTTCAAGGGCCTTGAGCCGGATTGCATCAGCGCCTATAAAATCCAGCGAGACCATGAAAGCCTTTTATCTTTGTCATACTCTTTTGGGTAGGCGATTCTTGGATTGCTTTTATCTTTTCAGGATCAACATGGACCCCTTTTGTGTTAACTACAAAACTTAGGAAAATTACACTATCTACAAAAAAGGTGCATTTTTCTAAGTTACCAAAAAGATGATTACTCCTAAGAGGAGAAAAAACATGCCTTAGATGTCCTAAATAATCATCTAGATTCCTAGAGTAAACTAAAATGTCATCAAAGTAAACTACACAAAATTTACCAAGGCAATACCTCAGTACATGATTCATTAAGTGCATGAATGTGCTTGGGGCATTGGTTAGCCCAAAGGGCATAACCAACCACTCATAAAGACAAAATTTAGTCTTCAAAGCAGTTTTCCACTCATCACCCTATTTGATCCTTATTTGGTGGTAACCACTTCTAAGATCTATTTTTGAAAATATTTTTGCCCCATGCAATTCATCCAACATGTCATCAAGACAGGGGATTGGGTGCCTATATTTGATGGTGATGTTTTTTATTGCACGACAATCAAAACACATCTTCCATTGGTCATTCTTCTTGGCCACCAACAAGACCGACACAACACAAGGGCTTATGCTCTTTTGAACCTAGCCCTTCTCCAATAGCTCATTCACTTGAGACTCAATCTCTTGGTTATCCATGGGGTTGGTCCTATAGGCAGGTCTATTAGGTAGAATTGCGTCAGGCACCAAATCAATTTAATATTCTATACCCCTAATGGGAGAAAGTCCTTTCGGAACCTCATTAGGGAATATATCATCAAATTCCTTTAAAATATCTTGAATCCCTTGAGGAAGGTGCTCATGTGCATGGTTGTGACAGTGCTCTCAGTAGAAGAATACAGAATGGGAGAAGGATTTAATGCCTCTTTGCCAAAGAGGAGATAAAAGGGCTTGTTAGTCAAATGAGCTTCTTTTAAATCACATTTAGTAGCAAATAGACTCTTTTTACTATCATTCCCTTTGGAAGGGGCATCACCTTTCGACTCTCTCTCTTTACCCCTTTCAAGCTTTAGGAGTGAAGCTTGTGTTTTTCTTTTGTTTTTGTTTTTCCTCAACTCTTTTCTTTCTCATTGCAAATTTATCCTCAACCACTTGAGAAGGTGATAAAGGATACAATTTGAGGCGCTTTTCATTATGGGTGAGGATCATTTGGTTGGAGTGACCATGGTGAATGGCTTTTTTGTCAAATTCCTATGGTCTCCCCAACAGGATGTGGCCAACCTCCATAGGAACCATGTCACAAACAATCTCATCATTATAAGATCCTATGGAAATTGGAACCATAACTTGTTCATTGACTACCATCTCTCCTTGCTCATTGGGTCATTGTAGTTTGTAAGGTTTGGGATGGGGCATGGTAGTTAAGGCTAGATTTTCAACCAACCTAGAGCTACAACAGTTACAACAAGAGCCACTATCAACAAGGAGAGAACATACTTTGTCATTTACTTTGCATCTTGTATGGAATATGTTCTCACTACATACTTTGTAGTTTGTATGTTCCCCTTCCTCCTCACTCTTACTAGAGGAGGAAGATGAGCTACTCTCACTACAAATGTCTTCTCCCTTCATGATCATGGTTTTATTGTTGGGGCATTGAAAGGCAATGTGGCCTCTCCCAAGACATTTGAAGTATTTGATACTACTTTGCCTCTCAGTAGGCTTAGTGTAGGGGGTTTTCTCTCAACATGAGGTGTTTTTATATCTTGAAAGTGCTTGGGTTCCTCTTTAGGAAAACCCTTGAAAAAGTTCCCCTTAAGTTGGTCTCTCTTTGGGTAAGAGGGAGAATCTTTTTTAAAGCGTTTTCTCTTGAGTTGATTCTCGACTCTTACACAAAGTTCTACCAACTCATCAAGCTTTGAATATGAAAGAAGCTCCACCTTATCTCTAATGTCAAAGCTTAATCCATGCAAAAACCTAGCAAGAGTGGTATTGGGTTCCTCAATGATATTAGCCCTTAGTATGAGAAGCTCCATCTTTTTTTTATACTCCTTAATACTTAGGTTATGTTGCCTAAGTCTTTGGACTCTATCCAAAATATCTCTCTCATAATATGAAGGAATGATCATTCCACCAATGCAAAGCAATACCTTGAAAACTAAGGGAGGCCAAAGGTACTTTCCTTTCTTCCCTTATTTCATAGCATCAAAAGATTTGTTTCTACTTTGACTTCCCAATCTAGGTAAGTCTCAACATCTTCCCTACCATGAAAATGGGGTAGGTCTACCTTTGGTTCCCTAGCATGATTTCTGTTTTCTTGAGGAGAATGATGATGGTATGATGAATGGGAGTGATGCTTATGTTGATTTTCATAGTATTCTTCTTCACTAGAGCTATAATGCCTCAATGAGGATCTTATGAGAATTCCTTTCTTTTTTCTATCACTCTCCTTCCCATCTCTCCTCTTACTCTCTTCTCCTCTCCTCCTCTCTTCTTCCTCTTTTTCTCTTTTTCTTTATAGTTTTTTCCTTCTTCTCCTTTCTTCATCCTCTCTTTTCTTTTTTTGCCTTCTCTCTTCTTGCTCTTTTTTCTCTTTTCTCATTTCCAAAATCTCTTTTTTAACTCCTCCTTCTCTTTTTGTTTTTCCTTTTCTTTTATTTCTTTTTTGCTCTCTTTTTCTTCTCTCATCTCTTGTTCGTTATCTATCCATTCCCTAAATTCTAGGTTATGGTTTTCAAGAGTGTCTCCCTTAGAAGGTTTTCTTTGGTTGACACTCTTACTTGATGAACAACTATGTGCACTAGAATGTGAGTGAGAAGTCATGGTGCTTGGATGCTAAAAACTAGAGGACAGGCCAAAATTTTTTTCAAGCAACACTCCTCTCTTTTTTGTTTTCTCACCTAAGGTAGCTTGATGAATTTTTGGAACTCTTAGCCTCTACACTTTTTTTGCAAAAAAAAAAATTAAAAGTGCAAGGTTCACAAATTCAAGTGGATAGATTAAACAATCAGAAACTCAAAGAAGTAAAGAAGACACAGAAGAAAACATAAGGCTCACAAAAGAAGGTAGCACACAAATAACTTTCCTAGATTAGCTCTAAGAATGGAGATGAAAAAAGACTCAAACAAAAAACGAAACCAATATTTGCACACTTAATAAAATTTAAGTGACCAAAAGCTAAAAGACTTACTTAAGTAATTTTTGAATGACAATTGGGTCCTCATATCAAATGTTTCTACTATTAGGTACACAACTTCAAAATTGTCTTTCTTTTGAGTTCTTTTTCTTTCTTTTTTTTTTTGAACTTGAACATTTTCTAATATTTTTTTTAACTTTTTCTAATCATTTTTGCTGCACCTATAGCTTGTTGAATTGAAAATTTAATGAGGATTCTTGAAATAATAAATACTTGAGCGAATAAGCACAAAGTAAGGTAACACAATTTTCAAGCAATGCATGCAACTAAAGGGAAAGCAACTTAGTAGTTCCAAATACCACTGAACTAATGGTGCTTAAGGAATGATTTAGGGCTAATTTTCAAGTAAATTGATTGCTCAAATTACTAACATAATTCCCCCAAGCTAAAATTCTATAAAGAGACACCAATAGTAAAGGTAAACCAAGTGGGAAGCTACTAATAATCCAAGATAAAACAAGAAGCATATAAAGATTGAATTGAGAAAATATTTAAGAACAACAAAGTGATTAATATGCTTGAACTAAAAGTATAAAAGACTTAAGAAACTCAACAAGAGGTTCACCTTTTAGGAGCTCAATTCACAATGATTTTGAAGGCTTTTTGTAAAAATTTTAAGAGCCTAAAACCTAAGGAATTTAAATGAGACAAAATAGGAAACTAACATGACTAGTATTTGATAAAACACAAGATTAAGAAAAAATAACACACCTAAAAATAGAGCAAAAATTTCAGCAAGAGACTCAAAACAAAAGGCTCAACAAAGTGGTCAAAGTTGATCACCAGAATAGTGTGGAAAAATCCTCAACCATGTGGGTTTAACGTTCACAACTTCTTAGGCACACTTTAACATAAAAAACCAAGGGAAAACTAAGCAACTTGAACATGGAAATAAGATGCAAAGAAATGGACAAATAAAATTGCATCAAATTAAATGGAACATAGGCACATAGACAGGAAACAAAAGCTCATATAATAGCAACAATAAAAAGCTATATTACTAGACAATAACGGAAATAAAGATGATAAAAAATGAAGGACTTTAAAATAAAGAGATCAAAGAGATAACCAGCAAAGCAAGTAAATTTTTTTTTGAGAAAGAACGTGACCTTTAGAAAGTGGCTTTGATACCACTTGATGTGATCATTGATGATCACTTGCCCCAAAAGGATCCTTTCTAAGATCACCTAGAAGGGAAAATGGATTTATGGAGAGGAGAGGAATGAGGTGAGGTGGGACAAACACTAGGTTTGATAAGCCAAAGGGGAGAGGACTCTAGGGAGAGGTCCCTTGATAACTCTTAGAAGATCTAACAAAGGAGAAGGGGGGACACTTAAAGGAAGAACCTCACAGCCAAATGGTCTATATGATTAAATTAAGTGTAAAAAATACAAGTGAGGGGATGAACTCCTATTTATAGAGGTAGCTAGCCTCTTGAACAAGACAACCTAATAAAAAAGGGCTAGGATTAAAAGGAAAGATTTAAGGAAGGAGGATTGAGAAACAATCCCCTGCTTAAATTGTCAAACTTGGCGCCCAAGTCTCTCAAACCAAGGGTCAAGATTCCTTCTTATTAGCTTAGGGGGTTTATGTAAGAAAAGAGGGGTGTAGATATCAAGGCTACCCTTTATTTCCTTCATTAAGAGCCAAGACGCTAAATTCACCCTCTCAATTCCTAAGATAGCTCTTAAAATAAAAATGGACTAAATACATGTCCCAAATTAAATTCCTAATGCTCCTCAAAAATTAAAATAAAGGGAAATTACATTTTATTAACTAAAGACCCTAGCCTAATATCTTCACTCTCCACAGGAGGTGAAGTCTTCCTTTGTCTGCAAGGGCTAAGTCTTCTTCAATCCTTCTAGCCATAGCCCTAGTGATAGGTCCTTAGTTAGGCATGGTCACATCAAAATCCCACTCACTTTTTTATGTTCAAAAGTTTATGCTTTGGAATCACGAGGAAGCCACTTCTGCTAGCATAAAGAGACTCAGATTAGTGATGGTATTGCTAAATTCAAATTAAAAATTCATATGTTAATTCTATTATTACAACCATCAAACACAAAAAAAAAATCTTGTAAGTAACAGACAAAAAAAAACTAGTAGATAATTCAATCTTTTTACTTTTGAAATTCAGGAAGTTTACCAAATTCAGAATGCTCAGTCATTATTAACAGGAAGATCACCTTGCAATCATTACCTTAACGAGACAAAAGTGAGATTTCTCTCTAAGTATCATGGAACTAGAAGACAAAAGATTTTTCTCGTTAACCACTAAACGTTATATTATGATCTCAATAACATTTTTATTTTTAATTCAGTATTAATTAATTCACCCAAATGTGTGCATCAACATGGGTTAATATCTTCTTATGTATAAATTTAGTAAAAACCAAAAAGGCATAAATAATTGTTTAGTTGAACGAATTAAAAAAAATACTGAATAATTTTGGAATTCAAAAAATGGGAAATCAGCAAAAGGGCTTACCTTTGGCAAAGGGAGGGAGGTTGCTTAGTCCAATAAGGGAATCCCCCTCACTTTTTGATGTTAAAAATTTATGCTTCGGAATCGCAAGGTAGCCACTTCTGCGAGAACAAGGAGACTCAGATTAGTGACCATACTGCTAACTTCAAATTAAAAATCCATAAATTAATTCTATAATTACAACCATCAACACACAGAAAAAATCTTGTAGAAACAGAAAAAAAAAATTAGTCAAACAATACTCAGTTATTATTAAGTATAAGGCTCATCTTGTAATCATTACTTGTGTATTTTAACTTCTTAGTGTCCCAAGTAGATAATTCATTTTCTATATATGTGTTTGGGCTTCGTAGTTTCTCACGTAATTCTTTTTATTATTTGCTTTGTATGACGCAGATTAAACATTTAAATTAATTAACTTCAACACATGACATAAGATGACTCTTTATCTCTAACCAATACTTGGTAAGTATTTCAATCTTTTCTGTCCCTATTTCATAAACTAATGCTTAAATTCCTATGTCATAGGCCAATTAAAAAAAATCTTGTGTCATACCTCATAATAGAGTGCTTCAAAGTTTGTTTTGTCTTCAAATCCCAAATGTGTACATCAACCACGAGTTGATATCTTCTTATGTATAACTTTAGTAAAAATAAAAAAGGTGTAAAGAATTGTTTAGCTAAATGAATAAAACAATAATCAATAATTTTAGAATTCAAAAATTGACAAATCAGCATGAGAGCTTACCTTTGGCAAAGGGTTGGAGGCTGCTCAGTCCAACAAAGGAATCCCACTCACTTTTTTATGTTGAAAATTTATACTTTGGAATCATGAGGTAGCCGCTTTTGCGAATACAAGGAGACTTAGATAAGTGACCATACTGTTGGAGTGCAAGTGTAAGTTGAAGTCCCACATTGGTAAGAAATTGGGAAGTTGAGTAATATATAAGTGAGAAAGACCTATAACCTAATGCTTTAAGGTTTTGGGTTGAAGGTGGTGTCATATTCTCTTATATATGGGCTTTGTGACCTATTATTGTACATCTCCCCTGTGTTTGATCCCCTCGGTTTGTCCCAACAACTGGTATCAGAGCCGATGGTTGTGATCGGCAGGTTGACGGTGGATTCCCTTTATTGAAAGTCCTCCTGACAAGGGTTTCAGGGGGCTTGTCCCCTTGTGTTTAAGGGTAGTGTGAATAAGGGGCCATCATTAAATGTATGCCTCCGCTGGAGGGGGGAGTTTACAATATGGAAGGGACTCACACTTGAAGGGGAGATTGTTGGAGTTTCTCACGTAATACTTTTTATTATTTGTTTTGTATGAAGCAGCTTAAGCATTTAAATTGATTAACTTTAGCACATGACTCTCTGTCTCTAACCAATACTTGGTTAATGTTATAGGCCAATTAAAAAACTTCCTATGTCATACGTCCTAATAGAGTGCTTCAAAGCCTGTTTTGTCTTCGAATCCTAAACATGTACATCAACCATGGGTTGATATCTTCATATGTATAACTTTAGTAAAAATAAAAAAAGGTGCAAAGAATTGTTTAGCTAAATGAATAAAACAATAGTGAATAATTTTGGAATTCAAAAAATGAGAAATAAGCACGAGGGCTTACCTTTGGCAAAGGGTGGGAGGTTGCTCAGTCCAATAGGGGAATCCCACTCACTTTTTGATGTTCAAAATTTATGCTTTGGAATCGCGAGGTAGCCACTTCTACGAAGACAAAGACACTCAAATTAGTGACCATATTGCTAACTTCAAATTTAAAATCCATATATTAATTCTATAATTACAACCATTCAACACAAAGAAAAAGTCTTATAGGTCACAGACAAAAAAATAAAATTCATCAAGTTTACCAAATTGACAATACTCAGTCATTATTAAGTATAAGGCTTATCTTGTAATCATTCCTTGTGTATTTTAACTTCTTAGTGTCTCAAGTAGATAACTCATTTTCTATATATGTGTTTTGGATTCCTAGTTTCTCACATAATTCTTTTTACTATTTGTTTTGTATGAAACAACTTAAGCATCTAAATTGATTAACTTCAGCACATGACATAAGACGACTCTCTGTCTCTAACCAATACTTGGTTAGTATTTCAATCTTTTAAATCCTTATTCCACAAACTAATGCTTAAATTCCTATGTCATAGGCCAATTAAAAAAAATTCCTGTGTCATACCTCATAATAGAGTGCTTCAAAGCCTGCTTTGTCTTCAAATCCCAAATGTGTACGTCAACCACGGGTTGATATCTTCTTATGTATAACTTTACTAAAAATAAAAATGGTGTAAAGAATTGTTTAGCTAAACGAATAAAACAACAGTGAATAATTTTGGAATTCAAAAATTGACAAATCAGTACGAGGGCTTGCCTTTGGCAAAGGGTGGGAAGCTGCTCAGTCCGATACGGGAATCCCACTCACTTTTTGATATTCAAAATTTATGCTTTGGAAGCGTGAGGTAGGCACCTCTGCGAACAAAAGGAGACTCATATTAGTGACCATATCGCTAACATGAAATTAAAAATCCATATATTAATTCTATAATTACAACCATCCAACACAAAGAAAAAATTTTGTAGATCACAGACAAAAAATAAAATTCATCAGGTTTACCAAATTGACAATACTCAGTCATTATTCAGCATAAGGCTCATCTTGTAATCATTCCTTACGTGTTTTAACTTCTTAGTGTCTCAAGTAGATAATTCATTTTCTATATATGTGTTTTGGCTTCCTATTTTCTCACGTAATTCTTTTTATTATTTGCCTTGTATGAAGCAACTTAAGCATTGAAATTGATTTACTTCATGACATAAGATGACTCTCTGTCTCTAACCAATACTTCGTCAGTATTTCAATCTTTTCAGTCCCTATTCCACAAACTAATGCTTAAATTCCCATGTCATAGGCCAATTAAAAAAAATTCATGTGTCATACCTCATAATAAAGTTGTTCAAAGCCTGTTTTGTCTTCAAATCCCAAATGTGTGCATCAACCATGGGTGGATATCTTCATATTATAACTTTAGTAAAAATAAAAAAGGTGTAAAGAATTGTTTAGCTAAACAAATAAAACAACAATGAATCATTTTGGAATTCAAAGATGCTAAATCAGGAAGAGGACTTACCTTTGTTAAAGGGTGGGACGCTGCTCAGTCCAATAAGAAAATCTACTCACTTTTTTATGTTCAAAATTTATTCTTTGAAATGGTGAGGTAGCCATTTCTGTGAACATAAAGAGACTCAGATTTGTGACCATATCGCTAACTTCAAATTAAAAATCCATATATTAATTCTATAATTACAATCATCCAATTCAACATTACATCCATAAACTGATGTTTCCAAGCCCACCATCATAAAGAACAATATTCTTTATGATTTGTAAGAAACTTGGTTTATCAGCGATATGATTGGCGATTAAAATAACACAAATTGTTATTCTAAAGATATAGTTGGCTGATATTTTCTGCCCCTCATTCTGTTAACAGTTTGCTATTTTTTGTCTGGTTAGAATATTCGGCCAAAGTCCATTTTTCTTTATGGAGTAACATGTCTGGGTTCCCATGGTTCACACAACTTTGGATACTGGCTTCCAGAGCTTAAAACTAGTAGTTTTTTTTTTCCAAGACTTGTACAGAGGTAAATAAATGGGCAGACAAATTTTGATTTACTGCATAAGTAATTAATACTGACTGGAGCATAGTCTTAAATTGAGGGCATTACTGTGGTTACTGAGATGTGGATTGCAGCCATTGAGGCCTGAAACAAAATTATGTCTACACAAAATGTATAAAAGTTTTATAATTATTGATACACGTTTTATTTATAAGATTATATAGATTTTTTCTGTTCTTTAAAGTTTCACATCACTATAAAGAAAAATTATTTTTAATAGTTTATAAAAAAACCAATATATAAAATTAATTTGTAATAGTTTATAAAAAATAATTTGTAATATTTTATAAAAAAAATTCATAAACTGTACAATAGGCTTGATTCGGAGTACCATAGCATATTATAGGTTGTACCATAGGCTGCATTGGGGTGCTTGGTACATAAGCCTAACCTTCACCGACACAAACTTGATTGATTATGTCATACAAAAACATTATACATTGCCAAAACCATATTATATTATGTACAATGCCATAATCCTATACTTGAGCATAATCAGAATTTGTGTGTCAACCCTTTTCCTTTCTTTTGCTTCTTTTCCTTTCGTTTGCTTCTGATTACTTTCAAATTATATACTAGTTAGAGTTTAATTGGTATACACTGACATTCAGTCACAACTCTTCATTTATGATAAACTTTTTTACTTTACTCATTACTATTTTAAAAATCATATAAATAAAAAGTTTATGATTGAAAGTAAGTGTAACAATTAGAGCAAGGAGTTGTCACGTTTTAAAGAATGTGATCAAGGAATATGCCAAAATTCATTACTGTTGTTTCGGCCATAGAAGGCAAGAAATGTATTCTTTAACTAATTTTATGTTGTTGGGGATAATCTACTCATCATCATGAAAAATATTAACCAAAATTTCCTAAGATAAACAGTGGAAGAAAAAAAACACTTAAAATTAGTTACATAAACAAACAATGCTGAACTCACAACATATTCATTTTCAGATTGGATCATAAATCCATCACCATGTGTATAGGTTCTTTTGATTTTGGTATGTACTTTGATTCACAGGCACTTGTTATGCTCTATGTGTATCAATTAGTTTCATAAAGTTTTATTGGCTTATAAAAAAAACAACCAATACTGTTTTATTTTTAAACCATGCATGCATATTACATAGTGATAGAAAGAAACGTAAACACATGTATTACATCAAGAAAAAGGAAATAGCACACGAGACTGGAAATTAAATCAAGCAAGCATCAGAAAATGAAGCTTTTATTCACAACACACAATCATATCAATACTTTTAAAGTTGATCCTGCTTATCCGTGTAGTGATTTTGTTCGTCACCGAGGTTAACATGAGATTGAAGCCCGTGATTGTTGAGAGGCAAAATGTCCTTCAAAGAGGGCCAATTGGGAAGGATAAGTTTTACTCTTCCACCAATGATGTAATCATCGGTTGTGCCAGGAGCAAAATTGATAAGAGCATATGAGTCTCCTTTGAACAAGTATGCTTCGTTTTTTATGTCTAAAAGGGGAATCCTGTGACCTAATTAGTGTCAAAGGCACAATCTATTCCATTGTGCTTAAATGGTGTATCAGCAAGTGATGGAAACCCTTCTCGAACAAGAAGTAGTCCATTAAAAATCTTGTCATCTGTTGTCCCCGGAGCATAGTTAATAAACACATACTTATTTTTCATGAATAAGTAGGTTTCATTTGACTTAGTAGAACGGAATGCAGCATCTATATAACTCATGTTTTTTAATGGAAAAATAATGAAACATAAAACTAGGATGGTAATTGAGAATGAGAGCTAGGTGGATAATGCATTTGGATACCCAAAACAATTATTTATAGTACAAATGGGTGTAAGACAACCAATGTTCCCTTCAAAACAAGATTATGCTCTCATCAGAAGCTAAAGCATTCCTTTAAATAAACAGTAACACTTGAGTGTTATCATATTTACCCACCTAACTTTTCTTAATTAATTTCTACATACCATCTTACTTGTACGCACACTTTTCTTCTTCTTTTTTTCGCATGTGTAATAATTATATCATATCATCTGTTGCATTTTCAGTTTTTCTCAATTCTTTTACTTTTTATCGGCACTATTGTCCTCCTTTCACTCATATACCGAATAAATAAATGTAAATTTTTTCTTATTATTTCTGTTTCTTTCCCTTACAAACGTACCATGTTACGCTACACTGTTGTTTAATTTCTCTTATTTTTATCACATGGTATGCTGCATTATGAGTTTTTCTCTATTCTTTGAGTTGTTTTTCTTAACTATTTGTCTATTTTTCTTCCTTTCATACTTCTACCTAAAAACAAATGTAATGTTTAATGATTTTCCACAAAAGAAAGCAGCTATATATTCTTATACACGAATCTAGGTTCTTATACATAAAAATTAAAAATTAAAAACTAAAATTTTAAAAATAAAAATAAAAATTAAAAATTAAAAATTATATTGACAATACTATGTTGATGTTATCTACAATGATATTTATTTTTAAATGTTAATCTATAGTAATATTTTTTAAAAATATACGATAAAATGAGTTAGCTTTTTTTATAATAACATTTACTTAAACAAATTACAATATTGTGATTAATCATAGTGACATTTATTTTTATTTTTAAAAATATCACTATAGTATATAAATTTTATCTATGGTAACATTTTTAACAAATGTAACTAGAATAATGTTACTAAAGCCTCTAAAATGTTGTAGTGTCTGTTTTCCTCGGCAGGCTAACATGTGGTACAGGTTATGTGAAAGTCTGAGAAGATTATTAGTTTTCAGTTAGACCGTATGTTGTTGATCATCATTACATCCAAAAATATGTTCAATAGATTAATGGTTTAAGTAATTGGGTTGTGGTGATTGAAGATGTAACTTGTGCTTACTTAAACGCTAAACCATATCCAAAAATATGTTGAATAGATTAATAGTTCAACGCTAAACCTTATAATATATTATTCCTTGAATTTGTAACAAACAATGAATACAAGATTATCAATTAACCAAATTAGCTACTGTCGACACGTGGGGTCTCGACGGGATGACAAAAAATTAATTTATGAAAATTAGAGGAGTCGCCACCCATATTTATTTAGGAAAATATAAGAGAGGTGATCTACAAAACCAAATTTTGGGTTCAGAAATCTATTAAGCGTAGAGAAGGTATTAGCAACCTACGACGTCTGTTTTAAGGACGATTGCCTCTAATTAAATGTGCAAAACTAGATAACTTTAAAAATATTTATTTCACCCTTAAAATAGTTGAAATATAACAAATACTTTTTATTTTATTTTTTATTTTAATATTTTAATGAGAAAATTATTATTGAAAGATTTCTTTTTTATAAAATATTATTAATATTTTAATTTTTTAATTGACTTATTTTATTTTTATTTTTAGGGGCTCGACAGTAGTAAGTTCCTGCTCCTACGTATCTCCATGTGTAATGGAGAATCAGAGTATACGTAGTTCTTGATAACTGTTTGTTTATTAGGTTTTTTTTATTTTAATATTTAATTTTTATTTTTGGATTTATTTTAAAATATTATTACCACAACCAAATTAGAAGTGCATCCAAAGTGTTAGGATAATTATTTAGCATAGCCGTCAAATCAGAAGTGCATCCAAAGTGACAATTATTTGTTTCAAATAATTTAAATATCATGATAATAATTATACTAACAAGGTTTTATAAAAGAAACCAAATTAGAAGTGCATCTAAAGTGGTTATTTTAGTTTTCGTAATAGTTAAATTAGAAGTACATCTAAAGTGATAATTATTACATTTTTGTTAAATAATATAAATGACGTAATAATATTTATTACAACTGAAAAATTTATAAAAGACCAAATTAGAAGTGCATCTAAAGTGGTTTTTTTAGTTTTCGTGATGGTCAAATTAGAAGTGCATCTAAAGTCACCATCATTAAATTTCCCTTAAATAATTATAACCACTAAAAGTTTTATAACATTTAAGTTGGAAAAACATGTAAAATAGTTATTATAAATTTCATTTTTAAATTAATATTATTAACATTATTATTATTGTTAGATTTAATTTTATTAGTTGTTATTTCTAATATTCATAACAACATGTTAACTAGAAAAACATAAATAAAATAAAAATGATAGAATAAATAAAATAAAAAAACTTACAATTTATACTCACAATTTATACTTACAATTTTATTTTTTATTTTAACATTTTAATGAGAAAATTATTATTGAAAGATTTCTTTTTTATAAAATATTATTAATATTTTAATTTTTTAATTGACTTATTTTATTTTTATTTTTAGGGGCTCGACAGTAGTAAGTTCCTGCTCCTACGTATCTCCATGTGTAATGGAGAATCAGAGTATACGTAGTTCTTGATAACTGTTTGTTTATTAGGTTTTTTTTATTTTAATATTTAATTTTTATTTTTGGATTTATTTTAAAATATTATTACCACAACCAAATTAGAAGTGCATCCAAAGTGTTAGGATAATTATTTAGCATAGCCGTCAAATCAGAAGTGCATCCAAAGTGACAATTATTTGTTTCAAATAATTTAAATATCATGATAATAATTATACTAACAAGGTTTTATAAAAGAAACCAAATTAGAAGTGCATCTAAAGTGGTTATTTTAGTTTTCGTAATAGTTAAATTAGAAGTACATCTAAAGTGATAATTATTACATTTTTGTTAAATAATATAAATGACGTAATAATATTTATTACAACTGAAAAATTTATAAAAGACCAAATTAGAAGTGCATCTAAAGTGGTTTTTTTAGTTTTCGTGATGGTCAAATTAGAAGTGCATCTAAAGTCACCATCATTAAATTTCCCTTAAATAATTATAACCACTAAAAGTTTTATAACATTTAAGTTGGAAAAACATGTAAAATAGTTATTATAAATTTCATTTTTAAATTAATATTATTAACATTATTATTATTGTTAGGTTTAATTTTATTAGTTGTTATTTCTAATATTCATAACAACATGTTAACTAGAAAAACATAAATAAAATAAAAATGATAGAATAAATAAAATAAAAAAACTTACAATTTATACTCACAATTTATACTTACAATTTTATTTTTTATTTTAACATTTTAATGAGAAAATTATTATTGAAAGATTTCTTTTTTATAAAATATTATTAATATTTTAATTTTTTAATTGACTTATTTTATTTTTATTTTTAGGGGCTCGACAGTAGTAAGTTCCTGCTCCTACGTATCTCCATGTGTAATGGAGAATCAGAGTATACGTAGTTCTTGATAACTGTTTGTTTATTAGGTTTTTTTTATTTTAATATTTAATTTTTATTTTTGGATTTATTTTAAAATATTATTACCACAACCAAATTAGAAGTGCATCCAAAGTGTTAGGATAATTATTTAGCATAGCCGTCAAATCAGAAGTGCATCCAAAGTGACAATTATTTGTTTCAAATAATTTAAATATCATGATAATAATTATACTAACAAGGTTTTATAAAAGAAACCAAATTAGAAGTGCATCTAAAGTGGTTATTTTAGTTTTCGTAATAGTTAAATTAGAAGTACATCTAAAGTGATAATTATTACATTTTTGTTAAATAATATAAATGACGTAATAATATTTATTACAACTGAAAAATTTATAAAAGACCAAATTAGAAGTGCATCTAAAGTGGTTTTTTTAGTTTTCGTGATGGTCAAATTAGAAGTGCATCTAAAGTCACCATCATTAAATTTCCCTTAAATAATTATAACCACTAAAAGTTTTATAACATTTAAGTTGGAAAAACATGTAAAATAGTTATTATAAATTTCATTTTTAAATTAATATTATTAACATTATTATTATTGTTAGATTTAATTTTATTAGTTGTTATTTCTAATATTCATAACAACATGTTAACTAGAAAAACATAAATAAAATAAAAATGATAGAATAAATAAAATAAAAAAACTTACAATTTATACTCACAATTTATACTTACAATTTTATTTTTTATTTTAACATTTTAATGAGAAAATTATTATTGAAAGATTTCTTTTTTATAAAATATTATTAATATTTTAATTTTTTAATTGACTTATTTTATTTTTATTTTTAGGGGCTCGACAGTAGTAAATTCCTGCTCCTACGTATCTCCATGTGTAATGGAGAATCAGAGTATACGTAGTTCTTGATAACTGTTTGTTTATTAGGTTTTTTTTATTTTAATATTTAATTTTTATTTTTGGATTTATTTTAAAATATTATTACCACAACCAAATTAGAAGTGCATCCAAAGTGTTAGGATAATTATTTAGCATAGCCGTCAAATCAGAAGTGCATCCAAAGTGACAATTATTTGTTTCAAATAATTTAAATATCATGATAATAATTATACTAACAAGGTTTTATAAAAGAAACCAAATTAGAAGTGCATCTAAAGTGGTTATTTTAGTTTTCGTAATAGTTAAATTAGAAGTACATCTAAAGTGATAATTATTACATTTTTGTTAAATAATATAAATGACGTAATAATATTTATTACAACTGAAAAATTTATAAAAGACCAAATTAGAAGTGCATCTAAAGTGGTTTTTTTAGTTTTCGTGATGGTCAAATTAGAAGTGCATCTAAAGTCACCATCATTAAATTTCCCTTAAATAATTATAACCACTAAAAGTTTTATAACATTTAAGTTGGAAAAACATGTAAAATAGTTATTATAAATTTCATTTTTAAATTAATATTATTAACATTATTATTATTGTTAGGTTTAATTTTATTAGTTGTTATTTCTAATATTCATAACAACATGTTAACTAGAAAAACATAAATAAAATGAAAATGATAGAATAAATAAAATAAAAAAACTTACAATTTATACTCACAATTTACACTTACAATTTTATTTTTTATTTTAACATTTTAATGAGAAAATTATTATTGAAAGATTTCTTTTTTATAAAATATTATTAATATTTTAATTTTTTAATTGACTTATTTTATTTTTATTTTTAGGGGCTCGACAGTAGTAAGTTCCTGCTCCTACGTACCTCCATGTGTAATGGAGAATCAGAGTATACGTAGTTCTTGATAACTGTTTGTTTATTAGGTTTTTTTATTTTAATATTTAATTTTTATTTTTGGATTTATTTTAAAATATTATTACCACAACCAAATTAGAAGTGCATCCAAAGTGTTAGGATAATTATTTAGCATAGCCGTCAAATCAGAAGTGCATCCAAAGTGACAATTATTTGTTTCAAATAATTTAAATATCATGATAATAATTATACTAACAAGGTTTTATAAAAGAAACCAAATTAGAAGTGCATCTAAAGTGGTTATTTTAGTTTTCGTAATAGTTAAATTAGAAGTACATCTAAAGTGATAATTATTACATTTTTGTTAAATAATATAAATGACGTAATAATATTTATTACAACTGAAAAATTTATAAAAGACCAAATTAGAAGTGCATCTAAAGTGGTTTTTTTAGTTTTCGTGATGGTCAAATTAGAAGTGCATCTAAAGTCACCATCATTAAATTTCCCTTAAATAATTATAACCACTAAAAGTTTTATAACATTTAAGTTGGAAAAACATGTAAAATAGTTATTATAAATTTCATTTTTAAATTAATATTATTAACATTATTATTATTGTTAGGTTTAATTTTATTAGTTGTTATTTCTAATATTCATAACAACATGTTAACTAGAAAAACATAAATAAAATGAAAATGATAGAATAAATAAAATAAAAAAACTTACAATTTATACTCACAATTTACACTTACAATTTTATTTTTTATTTTAACATTTTAATGAGAAAATTATTATTGAAAGATTTCTTTTTTATAAAATATTATTAATATTTTAATTTTTTAATTGACTTATTTTATTTTTATTTTTAGGGGCTCGACAGTAGTAAGTTCCTGCTCCTACGTACCTCCATGTGTAATGGAGAATCAGAGTATACGTAGTTCTTGATAACTGTTTGTTTATTAGATTTTTTTATTTTAATATTTAATTTTTATTTTTGGATTTATTTTAAAATATTATTACCACAACCAAATTAGAAGTGCATCCAAAGTGTTAGGATAATTATTTAGCATAGCCGTCAAATCAGAAGTGCATCCAAAGTGACAATTATTTGTTTCAAATAATTTAAATATCATGATAATAATTATACTAACAAGGTTTTATAAAAGAAACCAAATTAGAAGTGCATCTAAAGTGGTTATTTTAGTTTTCGTAATAGTTAAATTAGAAGTACATCTAAAGTGATAATTATTACATTTTTGTTAAATAATATAAATGACGTAATAATATTTATTACAACTGAAAAATTTATAAAAGACCAAATTAGAAGTGCATCTAAAGTGGTTTTTTTAGTTTTCGTGATGGTCAAATTAGAAGTGCATCTAAAGTCACCATCATTAAATTTCCCTTAAATAATTATAACCACTAAAAGTTTTATAACATTTAAGTTGGAAAAACATGTAAAATAGTTATTATAAATTTCATTTTTAAATTAATATTATTAACATTATTATTATTGTTAGGTTTAATTTTATTAGTTGTTATTTCTAATATTCATAACAACATGTTAACTAGAAAAACATAAATAAAATGAAAATGATAGAATAAATAAAATAAAAAAACTTACAATTTATACTCACAATTTATACTCACAATTTATACTTACAATTTTATTTTTTATTTTAACATTTTAATGAGAAAATTATTATTGAAAGATTTCTTTTTTATAAAATATTATTAATATTTTAATTTTTTAATTGACTTATTTTATTTTTATTTTTAGGGGCTCGACAGTAGTAAGTTCCTGCTCCTACGTATCTCCATGTGTAATGGAGAATCAGAGTATACGTAGTTCTTGATAACTGTTTGTTTATTAGGTTTTTTTTATTTAAATATTTAATTTTTATTTTTGGATTTATTTTAAAATATTATTACCACAACCAAATTAGAAGTGCATCCAAAGTGTTAGGATAATTATTTAGCATAGCCGTCAAATCAGAAGTGCATCCAAAGTGACAATTATTTGTTTCAAATAATTTAAATATCATGATAATAATTATACTAACAAGGTTTTATAAACGAAACCAAATTAGAAGTGCATCTAAAGTGGTTATTTTAGTTTTTGTAATAGTTAAATTAGAAGTACATCTAAAGTGATAATTATTACATTTTTGTTAAATAATATAAATGACGTAATAATATTTATTACAACTGAAAAATTTATAAAAGACCACATTAGAAGTGCATCTAAAGTGGTTTTTTTAGTTTTCGTGATGGTCAAATTAGAAGTGCATCTAAAGTCACCATCATTAAATTTCCCTTAAATAATTATAACCACTAAAAGTTTTATAACATTTAAGTTGGAAAAACATGTAAAATAGTTATTATAAATTTCATTTTTAAATTAATATTATTAACATTATTATTATTGTTAGGTTTAATTTTATTAGTTGTTATTTCTAATATTCATAACAACATGTTAACTAGAAAAACATAAATAAAATAAAAATGATAGAATAAATAAAATAAAAAAACTTACAATTTATACTCACAATTTACACTTACAATTTTATTTTTTATTTTAACATTTTAATGAGAAAATTATTATTGAAAGATTTCTTTTTTATAAAATATTATTAATATTTTAATTTTTTAATTGACTTATTTTATTTTTATTTTTAGGGGCTCGACAGTAGTAAGTTCCTGCTCCTACGTATCTCCATGTGTAATGGAGAATCAGAGTATACGTAGTTCTTGATAACTGTTTGTTTATTAGGTTTTTTTTATTTTAATATTTAATTTTTATTTTTGGATTTATTTTAAAATATTATTACCACAACCAAATTAGAAGTGCATCCAAAGTGTTAGGATAATTATTTAGCATAGCCGTCAAATCAGAAGTGCATCCAAAGTGACAATTATTTGTTTCAAATAATTTAAATATCATGATAATAATTATACTAACAAGGTTTTATAAAAGAAACCAAATTAGAAGTGCATCTAAAGTGGTTATTTTAGTTTTCGTAATAGTTAAATTAGAAGTACATCTAAAGTGATAATTATTACATTTTTGTTAAATAATATAAATGACGTAATAATATTTATTACAACTGAAAAATTTATAAAAGACCAAATTAGAAGTGCATCTAAAGTGGTTTTTTTAGTTTTCGTGATGGTCAAATTAGAAGTGCATCTAAAGTCACCATCATTAAATTTCCCTTAAATAATTATAACCACTAAAAGTTTTATAACATTTAAGTTGGAAAAACATGTAAAATAGTTATTATAAATTTCATTTTTAAATTAATATTATTAACATTATTATTATTGTTAGATTTAATTTTATTAGTTGTTATTTCTAATATTCATAACAACATGTTAACTAGAAAAACATAAATAAAATAAAAATGATAGAATAAATAAAATAAAAAAACTTACAATTTATACTCACAATTTATACTTACAATTTTATTTTTTATTTTAACATTTTAATGAGAAAATTATTATTGAAAGATTTCTTTTTTATAAAATATTATTAATATTTTAATTTTTTAATTGACTTATTTTATTTTTATTTTTAGGGGCTCGACAGTAGTAAGTTCCTGCTCCTACGTATCTCCATGTGTAATGGAGAATCAGAGTATACGTAGTTCTTGATAACTGTTTGTTTATTAGGTTTTTTTTATTTTAATATTTAATTTTTATTTTTGGATTTATTTTAAAATATTATTACCACAACCAAATTAGAAGTGCATCCAAAGTGTTAGGATAATTATTTAGCATAGCCGTCAAATCAGAAGTGCATCCAAAGTGACAATTATTTGTTTCAAATAATTTAAATATCATGATAATAATTATACTAACAAGGTTTTATAAAAGAAACCAAATTAGAAGTGCATCTAAAGTGGTTATTTTAGTTTTCGTAATAGTTAAATTAGAAGTACATCTAAAGTGATAATTATTACATTTTTGTTAAATAATATAAATGACGTAATAATATTTATTACAACTGAAAAATTTATAAAAGACCAAATTAGAAGTGCATCTAAAGTGGTTTTTTTAGTTTTCGTGATGGTCAAATTAGAAGTGCATCTAAAGTCACCATCATTAAATTTCCCTTAAATAATTATAACCACTAAAAGTTTTATAACATTTAAGTTGGAAAAACATGTAAAATAGTTATTATAAATTTCATTTTTAAATTAATATTATTAACATTATTATTATTGTTAGGTTTAATTTTATTAGTTGTTATTTCTAATATTCATAACAACATGTTAACTAGAAAAACATAAATAAAATGAAAATGATAGAATAAATAAAATAAAAAAACTTACAATTTATACTCACAATTTACACTTACAATTTTATTTTTTATTTTAACATTTTAATGAGAAAATTATTATTGAAAGATTTCTTTTTTATAAAATATTATTAATATTTTAATTTTTTAATTGACTTATTTTATTTTTATTTTTAGGGGCTCGACAGTAGTAAGTTCCTGCTCCTACGTACCTCCATGTGTAATGGAGAATCAGAGTATACGTAGTTCTTGATAACTGTTTGTTTATTAGGTTTTTTTATTTTAATATTTAATTTTTATTTTTGGATTTATTTTAAAATATTATTACCACAACCAAATTAGAAGTGCATCCAAAGTGTTAGGATAATTATTTAGCATAGCCGTCAAATCAGAAGTGCATCCAAAGTGACAATTATTTGTTTCAAATAATTTAAATATCATGATAATAATTATACTAACAAGGTTTTATAAAAGAAACCAAATTAGAAGTGCATCTAAAGTGGTTATTTTAGTTTTCGTAATAGTTAAATTAGAAGTACATCTAAAGTGATAATTATTACATTTTTGTTAAATAATATAAATGACGTAATAATATTTATTACAACTGAAAAATTTATAAAAGACCAAATTAGAAGTGCATCTAAAGTGGTTTTTTTAGTTTTCGTGATGGTCAAATTAGAAGTGCATCTAAAGTCACCATCATTAAATTTCCCTTAAATAATTATAACCACTAAAAGTTTTATAACATTTAAGTTGGAAAAACATGTAAAATAGTTATTATAAATTTCATTTTTAAATTAATATTATTAACATTATTATTATTGTTAGGTTTAATTTTATTAGTTGTTATTTCTAATATTCATAACAACATGTTAACTAGAAAAACATAAATAAAATGAAAATGATAGAATAAATAAAATAAAAAAACTTACAATTTATACTCACAATTTACACTTACAATTTTATTTTTTATTTTAACATTTTAATGAGAAAATTATTATTGAAAGATTTCTTTTTTATAAAATATTATTAATATTTTAATTTTTTAATTGACTTATTTTATTTTTATTTTTAGGGGCTCGACAGTAGTAAGTTCCTGCTCCTACGTACCTCCATGTGTAATGGAGAATCAGAGTATACGTAGTTCTTGATAACTGTTTGTTTATTAGATTTTTTTATTTTAATATTTAATTTTTATTTTTGGATTTATTTTAAAATATTATTACCACAACCAAATTAGAAGTGCATCCAAAGTGTTAGGATAATTATTTAGCATAGCCGTCAAATCAGAAGTGCATCCAAAGTGACAATTATTTGTTTCAAATAATTTAAATATCATGATAATAATTATACTAACAAGGTTTTATAAAAGAAACCAAATTAGAAGTGCATCTAAAGTGGTTATTTTAGTTTTCGTAATAGTTAAATTAGAAGTACATCTAAAGTGATAATTATTACATTTTTGTTAAATAATATAAATGACGTAATAATATTTATTACAACTGAAAAATTTATAAAAGACCAAATTAGAAGTGCATCTAAAGTGGTTTTTTTAGTTTTCGTGATGGTCTAATTAGAAGTGCATCTAAAGTCACCATCATTAAATTTCCCTTAAATAATTATAACCACTAAAAGTTTTATAACATTTAAGTTGGAAAAACATGTAAAATAGTTATTATAAATTTCATTTTTAAATTAATATTATTAACATTATTATTATTGTTAGATTTAATTTTATTAGTTGTTATTTCTAATATTCATAACAACATGTTAACTAGAAAAACATAAATAAAATAAAAATGATAGAATAAATAAAATAAAAAAACTTACAATTTATACTCACAATTTATACTTACAATTTTATTTTTTATTTTAACATTTTAATGAGAAAATTATTATTGAAAGATTTCTTTTTTATAAAATATTATTAATATTTTAATTTTTTAATTGACTTATTTTATTTTTATTTTTAGGGGCTCGACAGTAGTAAGTTCCTGCTCCTACGTATCTCCATGTGTAATGGAGAATCAGAGTATACGTAGTTCTTGATAACTGTTTGTTTATTAGGTTTTTTTTATTTTAATATTTAATTTTTATTTTTGGATTTATTTTAAAATATTATTACCACAACCAAATTAGAAGTGCATCCAAAGTGTTAGGATAATTATTTAGCATAGCCGTCAAATCAGAAGTGCATCCAAAGTGACAATTATTTGTTTCAAATAATTTAAATATCATGATAATAATTATACTAACAAGGTTTTATAAAAGAAACCAAATTAGAAGTGCATCTAAAGTGGTTATTTTAGTTTTCGTAATAGTTAAATTAGAAGTACATCTAAAGTGATAATTATTACATTTTTGTTAAATAATATAAATGACGTAATAATATTTATTACAACTGAAAAATTTATAAAAGACCAAATTAGAAGTGCATCTAAAGTGGTTTTTTTAGTTTTCGTGATGGTCAAATTAGAAGTGCATCTAAAGTCACCATCATTAAATTTCCCTTAAATAATTATAACCACTAAAAGTTTTATAACATTTAAGTTGGAAAAACATGTAAAATAGTTATTATAAATTTCATTTTTAAATTAATATTATTAACATTATTATTATTGTTAGGTTTAATTTTATTAGTTGTTATTTCTAATATTCATAACAACATGTTAACTAGAAAAACATAAATAAAATGAAAATGATAGAATAAATAAAATAAAAAAACTTACAATTTATACTCACAATTTACACTTACAATTTTATTTTTTATTTTAACATTTTAATGAGAAAATTATTATTGAAAGATTTCTTTTTTATAAAATATTATTAATATTTTAATTTTTTAATTGACTTATTTTATTTTTATTTTTAGGGGCTCGACAGTAGTAAGTTCCTGCTCCTACGTACCTCCATGTGTAATGGAGAATCAGAGTATACGTAGTTCTTGATAACTGTTTGTTTATTAGGTTTTTTTATTTTAATATTTAATTTTTATTTTTGGATTTATTTTAAAATATTATTACCACAACCAAATTAGAAGTGCATCCAAAGTGTTAGGATAATTATTTAGCATAGCCGTTAAATCAGAAGTGCATCCAAAGTGACAATTATTTGTTTCAAATAATTTAAATATCATGATAATAATTATACTAACAAGGTTTTATAAAAGAAACCAAATTAGAAGTGCATCTAAAGTGGTTATTTTAGTTTTCGTAATAGTTAAATTAGAAGTACATCTAAAGTGATAATTATTACATTTTTGTTAAATAATATAAATGACGTAATAATATTTATTACAACTGAAAATTTTATAAAAGACCAAATTAGAAGTGCATCTAAAGTGGTTTTTTTAGTTTTCGTGATGGTCAAATTAGAAGTGCATCTAAAGTCACCATCATTAAATTTCCCTTAAATAATTATAACCACTAAAAGTTTTATAACATTTAAGTTGGAAAAACATGTAAAATAGTTATTATAAATTTCATTTTTAAATTAATATTATTAACATTATTATTATTGTTAGGTTTAATTTTATTAGTTGTTATTTCTAATATTCATAACAACATGTTAACTAGAAAAACATAAATAAAATGAAAATGATAGAATAAATAAAATAAAAAAACTTACAATTTATACTCACAATTTACACTTACAATTTTATTTTTTATTTTAACATTTTAATGAGAAAATTATTATTGAAAGATTTCTTTTTTATAAAATATTATTAATATTTTAATTTTTTAATTGACTTATTTTATTTTTATTTTTAGGGGCTCGACAGTAGTAAGTTCCTGCTCCTACGTACCTCCATGTGTAATGGAGAATCAGAGTATACGTAGTTCTTGATAACTGTTTGTTTATTAGGTTTTTTTATTTTAATATTTAATTTTTATTTTTGGATTTATTTTAAAATATTATTACCACAACCAAATTAGAAGTGCATCCAAAGTGTTAGGATAATTATTTAGCATAGCCGTCAAATCAGAAGTGCATCCAAAGTGACAATTATTTGTTTCAAATAATTTAAATATCATGATAATAATTATACTAACAAGGTTTTATAAAAGAAACCAAATTAGAAGTGCATCTAAAGTGGTTATTTTAGTTTTCGTAATAGTTAAATTAGAAGTACATCTAAAGTGATAATTATTACATTTTTGTTAAATAATATAAATGACGTAATAATATTTATTACAACTGAAAAATTTATAAAAGACCAAATTAGAAGTGCATCTAAAGTGGTTTTTTTAGTTTTCGTGATGGTCTAATTAGAAGTGCATCTAAAGTCACCATCATTAAATTTCCCTTAAATAATTATAACCACTAAAAGTTTTATAACATTTAAGTTGGAAAAACATGTAAAATAGTTATTATAAATTTCATTTTTAAATTAATATTATTAACATTATTATTATTGTTAGATTTAATTTTATTAGTTGTTATTTCTAATATTCATAACAACATGTTAACTAGAAAAACATAAATAAAATAAAAATGATAGAATAAATAAAATAAAAAAACTTACAATTTATACTCACAATTTATACTTACAATTTTATTTTTTATTTTAACATTTTAATGAGAAAATTATTATTGAAAGATTTCTTTTTTATAAAATATTATTAATATTTTAATTTTTTAATTGACTTATTTTATTTTTATTTTTAGGGGCTCGACAGTAGTAAGTTCCTGCTCCTACGTATCTCCATGTGTAATGGAGAATCAGAGTATACGTAGTTCTTGATAACTGTTTGTTTATTAGGTTTTTTTTATTTTAATATTTAATTTTTATTTTTGGATTTATTTTAAAATATTATTACCACAACCAAATTAGAAGTGCATCCAAAGTGTTAGGATAATTATTTAGCATAGCCGTCAAATCAGAAGTGCATCCAAAGTGACAATTATTTGTTTCAAATAATTTAAATATCATGATAATAATTATACTAACAAGGTTTTATAAAAGAAACCAAATTAGAAGTGCATCTAAAGTGGTTATTTTAGTTTTCGTAATAGTTAAATTAGAAGTACATCTAAAGTGATAATTATTACATTTTTGTTAAATAATATAAATGACGTAATAATATTTATTACAACTGAAAAATTTATAAAAGACCAAATTAGAAGTGCATCTAAAGTGGTTTTTTTAGTTTTCGTGATGGTCAAATTAGAAGTGCATCTAAAGTCACCATCATTAAATTTCCCTTAAATAATTATAACCACTAAAAGTTTTATAACATTTAAGTTGGAAAAACATGTAAAATAGTTATTATAAATTTCATTTTTAAATTAATATTATTAACATTATTATTATTGTTAGGTTTAATTTTATTAGTTGTTATTTCTAATATTCATAACAACATGTTAACTAGAAAAACATAAATAAAATGAAAATGATAGAATAAATAAAATAAAAAAACTTACAATTTATACTCACAATTTACACTTACAATTTTATTTTTTATTTTAACATTTTAATGAGAAAATTATTATTGAAAGATTTCTTTTTTATAAAATATTATTAATATTTTAATTTTTTAATTGACTTATTTTATTTTTATTTTTAGGGGCTCGACAGTAGTAAGTTACTGCTCCTACGTACCTCCATGTGTAATGGAGAATCAGAGTATACGTAGTTCTTGATAACTGTTTGTTTATTAGATTTTTTTATTTTAATATTTAATTTTTATTTTTGGATTTATTTTAAAATATTATTACCACAACCAAATTAGAAGTGCATCCAAAGTGTTAGGATAATTATTTAGCATAGCCGTCAAATCAGAAGTGCATCCAAAGTGACAATTATTTGTTTCAAATAATTTAAATATCATGATAATAATTATACTAACAAGGTTTTATAAAAGAAACCAAATTAGAAGTGCATCTAAAGTGGTTATTTTAGTTTTCGTAATAGTTAAATTAGAAGTACATCTAAAGTGATAATTATTACATTTTTGTTAAATAATATAAATGACGTAATAATATTTATTACAACTGAAAAATTTATAAAAGACCAAATTAGAAGTGCATCTAAAGTGGTTTTTTTAGTTTTCGTGATGGTCAAATTAGAAGTGCATCTAAAGTCACCATCATTAAATTTCCCTTAAATAATTATAACCACTAAAAGTTTTATAACATTTAAGTTGGAAAAACATGTAAAATAGTTATTATAAATTTCATTTTTAAATTAATATTATTAACATTATTATTATTGTTAGATTTAATTTTATTAGTTGTTATTTCTAATATTCATAACAACATGTTAACTAGAAAAACATAAATAAAATAAAAATGATAGAATAAATAAAATAAAAAAACTTACAATTTATACTCACAATTTATACTTACAATTTTATTTTTTATTTTAACATTTTAATGAGAAAATTATTATTGAAAGATTTCTTTTTTATAAAATATTATTAATATTTTAATTTTTTAATTGACTTATTTTATTTTTATTTTTAGGGGCTCGACAGTAGTAAGTTCCTGCTCCTACGTATCTCCATGTGTAATGGAGAATCAGAGTATACGTAGTTCTTGATAACTGTTTGTTTATTAGGTTTTTTTTATTTTAATATTTAATTTTTATTTTTGGATTTATTTTAAAATATTATTACCACAACCAAATTAGAAGTGCATCCAAAGTGTTAGGATAATTATTTAGCATAGCCGTCAAATCAGAAGTGCATCCAAAGTGACAATTATTTGTTTCAAATAATTTAAATATCATGATAATAATTATACTAACAAGGTTTTATAAAAGAAACCAAATTAGAAGTGCATCTAAAGTGGTTATTTTAGTTTTCGTAATAGTTAAATTAGAAGTACATCTAAAGTGATAATTATTACATTTTTGTTAAATAATATAAATGACGTAATAATATTTATTACAACTGAAAAATTTATAAAAGACCAAATTAGAAGTGCATCTAAAGTGGTTTTTTTAGTTTTCGTGATGGTCAAATTAGAAGTGCATCTAAAGTCACCATCATTAAATTTCCCTTAAATAATTATAACCACTAAAAGTTTTATAACATTTAAGTTGGAAAAACATGTAAAATAGTTATTATAAATTTCATTTTTAAATTAATATTATTAACATTATTATTATTGTTAGGTTTAATTTTATTAGTTGTTATTTCTAATATTCATAACAACATGTTAACTAGAAAAACATAAATAAAATGAAAATGATAGAATAAATAAAATAAAAAAACTTACAATTTATACTCACAATTTACACTTACAATTTTATTTTTTATTTTAACATTTTAATGAGAAAATTATTATTGAAAGATTTCTTTTTTATAAAATATTATTAATATTTTAATTTTTTAATTGACTTATTTTATTTTTATTTTTAGGGGCTCGACAGTAGTAAGTTCCTGCTCCTACGTACCTCCATGTGTAATGGAGAATCAGAGTATACGTAGTTCTTGATAACTGTTTGTTTATTAGGTTTTTTTATTTTAATATTTAATTTTTATTTTTGGATTTATTTTAAAATATTATTACCACAACCAAATTAGAAGTGCATCCAAAGTGTTAGGATAATTATTTAGCATAGCCGTCAAATCAGAAGTGCATCCAAAGTGACAATTATTTGTTTCAAATAATTTAAATATCATGATAATAATTATACTAACAAGGTTTTATAAAAGAAACCAAATTAGAAGTGCATCTAAAGTGGTTATTTTAGTTTTCGTAATAGTTAAATTAGAAGTACATCTAAAGTGATAATTATTACATTTTTGTTAAATAATATAAATGACGTAATAATATTTATTACAACTGAAAAATTTATAAAAGACCAAATTAGAAGTGCATCTAAAGTGGTTTTTTTAGTTTTCGTGATGGTCAAATTAGAAGTGCATCTAAAGTCACCATCATTAAATTTCCCTTAAATAATTATAACCACTAAAAGTTTTATAACATTTAAGTTGGAAAAACATGTAAAATAGTTATTATAAATTTCATTTTTAAATTAATATTATTAACATTATTATTATTGTTAGGTTTAATTTTATTAGTTGTTATTTCTAATATTCATAACAACATGTTAACTAGAAAAACATAAATAAAATGAAAATGATAGAATAAATAAAATAAAAAAACTTACAATTTATACTCACAATTTACACTTACAATTTTATTTTTTATTTTAACATTTTAATGAGAAAATTATTATTGAAAGATTTCTTTTTTATAAAATATTATTAATATTTTAATTTTTTAATTGACTTATTTTATTTTTATTTTTAGGGGCTCGACAGTAGTAAGTTCCTGCTCCTACGTACCTCCATGTGTAATGGAGAATCAGAGTATACGTAGTTCTTGATAACTGTTTGTTTATTAGATTTTTTTATTTTAATATTTAATTTTTATTTTTGGATTTATTTTAAAATATTATTACCACAACCAAATTAGAAGTGCATCCAAAGTGTTAGGATAATTATTTAGCATAGCCGTCAAATCAGAAGTGCATCCAAAGTGACAATTATTTGTTTCAAATAATTTAAATATCATGATAATAATTATACTAACAAGGTTTTATAAAAGAAACCAAATTAGAAGTGCATCTAAAGTGGTTATTTTAGTTTTCGTAATAGTTAAATTAGAAGTACATCTAAAGTGATAATTATTACATTTTTGTTAAATAATATAAATGACGTAATAATATTTATTACAACTGAAAAATTTATAAAAGACCAAATTAGAAGTGCATCTAAAGTGGTTTTTTTAGTTTTCGTGATGGTCAAATTAGAAGTGCATCTAAAGTCACCATCATTAAATTTCCCTTAAATAATTATAACCACTAAAAGTTTTATAACATTTAAGTTGGAAAAACATGTAAAATAGTTATTATAAATTTCATTTTTAAATTAATATTATTAACATTATTATTATTGTTAGGTTTAATTTTATTAGTTGTTATTTCTAATATTCATAACAACATGTTAACTAGAAAAACATAAATAAAATGAAAATGATAGAATAAATAAAATAAAAAAACTTACAATTTATACTCACAATTTATACTCACAATTTATACTTACAATTTTATTTTTTATTTTAACATTTTAATGAGAAAATTATTATTGAAAGATTTCTTTTTTATAAAATATTATTAATATTTTAATTTTTTAATTGACTTATTTTATTTTTATTTTTAGGGGCTCGACAGTAGTAAGTTCCTGCTCCTACGTATCTCCATGTGTAATGGAGAATCAGAGTATACGTAGTTCTTGATAACTGTTTGTTTATTAGGTTTTTTTTATTTAAATATTTAATTTTTATTTTTGGATTTATTTTAAAATATTATTACCACAACCAAATTAGAAGTGCATCCAAAGTGTTAGGATAATTATTTAGCATAGCCGTCAAATCAGAAGTGCATCCAAAGTGACAATTATTTGTTTCAAATAATTTAAATATCATGATAATAATTATACTAACAAGGTTTTATAAACGAAACCAAATTAGAAGTGCATCTAAAGTGGTTATTTTAGTTTTTGTAATAGTTAAATTAGAAGTACATCTAAAGTGATAATTATTACATTTTTGTTAAATAATATAAATGACGTAATAATATTTATTACAACTGAAAAATTTATAAAAGACCACATTAGAAGTGCATCTAAAGTGGTTTTTTTAGTTTTCGTGATGGTCAAATTAGAAGTGCATCTAAAGTCACCATCATTAAATTTCCCTTAAATAATTATAACCACTAAAAGTTTTATAACATTTAAGTTGGAAAAACATGTAAAATAGTTATTATAAATTTCATTTTTAAATTAATATTATTAACATTATTATTATTGTTAGGTTTAATTTTATTAGTTGTTATTTCTAATATTCATAACAACATGTTAACTAGAAAAACATAAATAAAATAAAAATGATAGAATAAATAAAATAAAAAAACTTACAATTTATACTCACAATTTACACTTACAATTTTATTTTTTATTTTAACATTTTAATGAGAAAATTATTATTGAAAGATTTCTTTTTTATAAAATATTATTAATATTTTAATTTTTTAATTGACTTATTTTATTTTTATTTTTAGGGGCTCGACAGTAGTAAGTTCCTGCTCCTACGTATCTCCATGTGTAATGGAGAATCAGAGTATACGTAGTTCTTGATAACTGTTTGTTTATTAGGTTTTTTTTATTTTAATATTTAATTTTTATTTTTGGATTTATTTTAAAATATTATTACCACAACCAAATTAGAAGTGCATCCAAAGTGTTAGGATAATTATTTAGCATAGCCGTCAAATCAGAAGTGCATCCAAAGTGACAATTATTTGTTTCAAATAATTTAAATATCATGATAATAATTATACTAACAAGGTTTTATAAAAGAAACCAAATTAGAAGTGCATCTAAAGTGGTTATTTTAGTTTTCGTAATAGTTAAATTAGAAGTACATCTAAAGTGATAATTATTACATTTTTGTTAAATAATATAAATGACGTAATAATATTTATTACAACTGAAAAATTTATAAAAGACCAAATTAGAAGTGCATCTAAAGTGGTTTTTTTAGTTTTCGTGATGGTCAAATTAGAAGTGCATCTAAAGTCACCATCATTAAATTTCCCTTAAATAATTATAACCACTAAAAGTTTTATAACATTTAAGTTGGAAAAACATGTAAAATAGTTATTATAAATTTCATTTTTAAATTAATATTATTAACATTATTATTATTGTTAGATTTAATTTTATTAGTTGTTATTTCTAATATTCATAACAACATGTTAACTAGAAAAACATAAATAAAATAAAAATGATAGAATAAATAAAATAAAAAAACTTACAATTTATACTCACAATTTATACTTACAATTTTATTTTTTATTTTAACATTTTAATGAGAAAATTATTATTGAAAGATTTCTTTTTTATAAAATATTATTAATATTTTAATTTTTTAATTGACTTATTTTATTTTTATTTTTAGGGGCTCGACAGTAGTAAGTTCCTGCTCCTACGTATCTCCATGTGTAATGGAGAATCAGAGTATACGTAGTTCTTGATAACTGTTTGTTTATTAGGTTTTTTTTATTTTAATATTTAATTTTTATTTTTGGATTTATTTTAAAATATTATTACCACAACCAAATTAGAAGTGCATCCAAAGTGTTAGGATAATTATTTAGCATAGCCGTCAAATCAGAAGTGCATCCAAAGTGACAATTATTTGTTTCAAATAATTTAAATATCATGATAATAATTATACTAACAAGGTTTTATAAAAGAAACCAAATTAGAAGTGCATCTAAAGTGGTTATTTTAGTTTTCGTAATAGTTAAATTAGAAGTACATCTAAAGTGATAATTATTACATTTTTGTTAAATAATATAAATGACGTAATAATATTTATTACAACTGAAAAATTTATAAAAGACCAAATTAGAAGTGCATCTAAAGTGGTTTTTTTAGTTTTCGTGATGGTCAAATTAGAAGTGCATCTAAAGTCACCATCATTAAATTTCCCTTAAATAATTATAACCACTAAAAGTTTTATAACATTTAAGTTGGAAAAACATGTAAAATAGTTATTATAAATTTCATTTTTAAATTAATATTATTAACATTATTATTATTGTTAGGTTTAATTTTATTAGTTGTTATTTCTAATATTCATAACAACATGTTAACTAGAAAAACATAAATAAAATGAAAATGATAGAATAAATAAAATAAAAAAACTTACAATTTATACTCACAATTTACACTTACAATTTTATTTTTTATTTTAACATTTTAATGAGAAAATTATTATTGAAAGATTTCTTTTTTATAAAATATTATTAATATTTTAATTTTTTAATTGACTTATTTTATTTTTATTTTTAGGGGCTCGACAGTAGTAAGTTCCTGCTCCTACGTACCTCCATGTGTAATGGAGAATCAGAGTATACGTAGTTCTTGATAACTGTTTGTTTATTAGGTTTTTTTATTTTAATATTTAATTTTTATTTTTGGATTTATTTTAAAATATTATTACCACAACCAAATTAGAAGTGCATCCAAAGTGTTAGGATAATTATTTAGCATAGCCGTCAAATCAGAAGTGCATCCAAAGTGACAATTATTTGTTTCAAATAATTTAAATATCATGATAATAATTATACTAACAAGGTTTTATAAAAGAAACCAAATTAGAAGTGCATCTAAAGTGGTTATTTTAGTTTTCGTAATAGTTAAATTAGAAGTACATCTAAAGTGATAATTATTACATTTTTGTTAAATAATATAAATGACGTAATAATATTTATTACAACTGAAAAATTTATAAAAGACCAAATTAGAAGTGCATCTAAAGTGGTTTTTTTAGTTTTCGTGATGGTCAAATTAGAAGTGCATCTAAAGTCACCATCATTAAATTTCCCTTAAATAATTATAACCACTAAAAGTTTTATAACATTTAAGTTGGAAAAACATGTAAAATAGTTATTATAAATTTCATTTTTAAATTAATATTATTAACATTATTATTATTGTTAGGTTTAATTTTATTAGTTGTTATTTCTAATATTCATAACAACATGTTAACTAGAAAAACATAAATAAAATGAAAATGATAGAATAAATAAAATAAAAAAACTTACAATTTATACTCACAATTTACACTTACAATTTTATTTTTTATTTTAACATTTTAATGAGAAAATTATTATTGAAAGATTTCTTTTTTATAAAATATTATTAATATTTTAATTTTTTAATTGACTTATTTTATTTTTATTTTTAGGGGCTCGACAGTAGTAAGTTCCTGCTCCTACGTACCTCCATGTGTAATGGAGAATCAGAGTATACGTAGTTCTTGATAACTGTTTGTTTATTAGATTTTTTTATTTTAATATTTAATTTTTATTTTTGGATTTATTTTAAAATATTATTACCACAACCAAATTAGAAGTGCATCCAAAGTGTTAGGATAATTATTTAGCATAGCCGTCAAATCAGAAGTGCATCCAAAGTGACAATTATTTGTTTCAAATAATTTAAATATCATGATAATAATTATACTAACAAGGTTTTATAAAAGAAACCAAATTAGAAGTGCATCTAAAGTGGTTATTTTAGTTTTCGTAATAGTTAAATTAGAAGTACATCTAAAGTGATAATTATTACATTTTTGTTAAATAATATAAATGACGTAATAATATTTATTACAACTGAAAAATTTATAAAAGACCAAATTAGAAGTGCATCTAAAGTGGTTTTTTTAGTTTTCGTGATGGTCTAATTAGAAGTGCATCTAAAGTCACCATCATTAAATTTCCCTTAAATAATTATAACCACTAAAAGTTTTATAACATTTAAGTTGGAAAAACATGTAAAATAGTTATTATAAATTTCATTTTTAAATTAATATTATTAACATTATTATTATTGTTAGATTTAATTTTATTAGTTGTTATTTCTAATATTCATAACAACATGTTAACTAGAAAAACATAAATAAAATAAAAATGATAGAATAAATAAAATAAAAAAACTTACAATTTATACTCACAATTTATACTTACAATTTTATTTTTTATTTTAACATTTTAATGAGAAAATTATTATTGAAAGATTTCTTTTTTATAAAATATTATTAATATTTTAATTTTTTAATTGACTTATTTTATTTTTATTTTTAGGGGCTCGACAGTAGTAAGTTCCTGCTCCTACGTATCTCCATGTGTAATGGAGAATCAGAGTATACGTAGTTCTTGATAACTGTTTGTTTATTAGGTTTTTTTTATTTTAATATTTAATTTTTATTTTTGGATTTATTTTAAAATATTATTACCACAACCAAATTAGAAGTGCATCCAAAGTGTTAGGATAATTATTTAGCATAGCCGTCAAATCAGAAGTGCATCCAAAGTGACAATTATTTGTTTCAAATAATTTAAATATCATGATAATAATTATACTAACAAGGTTTTATAAAAGAAACCAAATTAGAAGTGCATCTAAAGTGGTTATTTTAGTTTTCGTAATAGTTAAATTAGAAGTACATCTAAAGTGATAATTATTACATTTTTGTTAAATAATATAAATGACGTAATAATATTTATTACAACTGAAAAATTTATAAAAGACCAAATTAGAAGTGCATCTAAAGTGGTTTTTTTAGTTTTCGTGATGGTCAAATTAGAAGTGCATCTAAAGTCACCATCATTAAATTTCCCTTAAATAATTATAACCACTAAAAGTTTTATAACATTTAAGTTGGAAAAACATGTAAAATAGTTATTATAAATTTCATTTTTAAATTAATATTATTAACATTATTATTATTGTTAGGTTTAATTTTATTAGTTGTTATTTCTAATATTCATAACAACATGTTAACTAGAAAAACATAAATAAAATGAAAATGATAGAATAAATAAAATAAAAAAACTTACAATTTATACTCACAATTTACACTTACAATTTTATTTTTTATTTTAACATTTTAATGAGAAAATTATTATTGAAAGATTTCTTTTTTATAAAATATTATTAATATTTTAATTTTTTAATTGACTTATTTTATTTTTATTTTTAGGGGCTCGACAGTAGTAAGTTCCTGCTCCTACGTACCTCCATGTGTAATGGAGAATCAGAGTATACGTAGTTCTTGATAACTGTTTGTTTATTAGGTTTTTTTATTTTAATATTTAATTTTTATTTTTGGATTTATTTTAAAATATTATTACCACAACCAAATTAGAAGTGCATCCAAAGTGTTAGGATAATTATTTAGCATAGCCGTTAAATCAGAAGTGCATCCAAAGTGACAATTATTTGTTTCAAATAATTTAAATATCATGATAATAATTATACTAACAAGGTTTTATAAAAGAAACCAAATTAGAAGTGCATCTAAAGTGGTTATTTTAGTTTTCGTAATAGTTAAATTAGAAGTACATCTAAAGTGATAATTATTACATTTTTGTTAAATAATATAAATGACGTAATAATATTTATTACAACTGAAAATTTTATAAAAGACCAAATTAGAAGTGCATCTAAAGTGGTTTTTTTAGTTTTCGTGATGGTCAAATTAGAAGTGCATCTAAAGTCACCATCATTAAATTTCCCTTAAATAATTATAACCACTAAAAGTTTTATAACATTTAAGTTGGAAAAACATGTAAAATAGTTATTATAAATTTCATTTTTAAATTAATATTATTAACATTATTATTATTGTTAGGTTTAATTTTATTAGTTGTTATTTCTAATATTCATAACAACATGTTAACTAGAAAAACATAAATAAAATGAAAATGATAGAATAAATAAAATAAAAAAACTTACAATTTATACTCACAATTTACACTTACAATTTTATTTTTTATTTTAACATTTTAATGAGAAAATTATTATTGAAAGATTTCTTTTTTATAAAATATTATTAATATTTTAATTTTTTAATTGACTTATTTTATTTTTATTTTTAGGGGCTCGACAGTAGTAAGTTCCTGCTCCTACGTACCTCCATGTGTAATGGAGAATCAGAGTATACGTAGTTCTTGATAACTGTTTGTTTATTAGGTTTTTTTATTTTAATATTTAATTTTTATTTTTGGATTTATTTTAAAATATTATTACCACAACCAAATTAGAAGTGCATCCAAAGTGTTAGGATAATTATTTAGCATAGCCGTCAAATCAGAAGTGCATCCAAAGTGACAATTATTTGTTTCAAATAATTTAAATATCATGATAATAATTATACTAACAAGGTTTTATAAAAGAAACCAAATTAGAAGTGCATCTAAAGTGGTTATTTTAGTTTTCGTAATAGTTAAATTAGAAGTACATCTAAAGTGATAATTATTACATTTTTGTTAAATAATATAAATGACGTAATAATATTTATTACAACTGAAAAATTTATAAAAGACCAAATTAGAAGTGCATCTAAAGTGGTTTTTTTAGTTTTCGTGATGGTCTAATTAGAAGTGCATCTAAAGTCACCATCATTAAATTTCCCTTAAATAATTATAACCACTAAAAGTTTTATAACATTTAAGTTGGAAAAACATGTAAAATAGTTATTATAAATTTCATTTTTAAATTAATATTATTAACATTATTATTATTGTTAGATTTAATTTTATTAGTTGTTATTTCTAATATTCATAACAACATGTTAACTAGAAAAACATAAATAAAATAAAAATGATAGAATAAATAAAATAAAAAAACTTACAATTTATACTCACAATTTATACTTACAATTTTATTTTTTATTTTAACATTTTAATGAGAAAATTATTATTGAAAGATTTCTTTTTTATAAAATATTATTAATATTTTAATTTTTTAATTGACTTATTTTATTTTTATTTTTAGGGGCTCGACAGTAGTAAGTTCCTGCTCCTACGTATCTCCATGTGTAATGGAGAATCAGAGTATACGTAGTTCTTGATAACTGTTTGTTTATTAGGTTTTTTTTATTTTAATATTTAATTTTTATTTTTGGATTTATTTTAAAATATTATTACCACAACCAAATTAGAAGTGCATCCAAAGTGTTAGGATAATTATTTAGCATAGCCGTCAAATCAGAAGTGCATCCAAAGTGACAATTATTTGTTTCAAATAATTTAAATATCATGATAATAATTATACTAACAAGGTTTTATAAAAGAAACCAAATTAGAAGTGCATCTAAAGTGGTTATTTTAGTTTTCGTAATAGTTAAATTAGAAGTACATCTAAAGTGATAATTATTACATTTTTGTTAAATAATATAAATGACGTAATAATATTTATTACAACTGAAAAATTTATAAAAGACCAAATTAGAAGTGCATCTAAAGTGGTTTTTTTAGTTTTCGTGATGGTCAAATTAGAAGTGCATCTAAAGTCACCATCATTAAATTTCCCTTAAATAATTATAACCACTAAAAGTTTTATAACATTTAAGTTGGAAAAACATGTAAAATAGTTATTATAAATTTCATTTTTAAATTAATATTATTAACATTATTATTATTGTTAGGTTTAATTTTATTAGTTGTTATTTCTAATATTCATAACAACATGTTAACTAGAAAAACATAAATAAAATGAAAATGATAGAATAAATAAAATAAAAAAACTTACAATTTATACTCACAATTTACACTTACAATTTTATTTTTTATTTTAACATTTTAATGAGAAAATTATTATTGAAAGATTTCTTTTTTATAAAATATTATTAATATTTTAATTTTTTAATTGACTTATTTTATTTTTATTTTTAGGGGCTCGACAGTAGTAAGTTACTGCTCCTACGTACCTCCATGTGTAATGGAGAATCAGAGTATACGTAGTTCTTGATAACTGTTTGTTTATTAGATTTTTTTATTTTAATATTTAATTTTTATTTTTGGATTTATTTTAAAATATTATTACCACAACCAAATTAGAAGTGCATCCAAAGTGTTAGGATAATTATTTAGCATAGCCGTCAAATCAGAAGTGCATCCAAAGTGACAATTATTTGTTTCAAATAATTTAAATATCATGATAATAATTATACTAACAAGGTTTTATAAAAGAAACCAAATTAGAAGTGCATCTAAAGTGGTTATTTTAGTTTTCGTAATAGTTAAATTAGAAGTACATCTAAAGTGATAATTATTACATTTTTGTTAAATAATATAAATGACGTAATAATATTTATTACAACTGAAAAATTTATAAAAGACCAAATTAGAAGTGCATCTAAAGTGGTTTTTTTAGTTTTCGTGATGGTCTAATTAGAAGTGCATCTAAAGTCACCATCATTAAATTTCCCTTAAATAATTATAACCACTAAAAGTTTTATAACATTTAAGTTGGAAAAACATGTAAAATAGTTATTATAAATTTCATTTTTAAATTAATATTATTAACATTATTATTATTGTTAGATTTAATTTTATTAGTTGTTATTTCTAATATTCATAACAACATGTTAACTAGAAAAACATAAATAAAATAAAAATGATAGAATAAATAAAATAAAAAAACTTACAATTTATACTCACAATTTATACTTACAATTTTATTTTTTATTTTAACATTTTAATGAGAAAATTATTATTGAAAGATTTCTTTTTTATAAAATATTATTAATATTTTAATTTTTTAATTGACTTATTTTATTTTTATTTTTAGGGGCTCGACAGTAGTAAGTTCCTGCTCCTACGTATCTCCATGTGTAATGGAGAATCAGAGTATACGTAGTTCTTGATAACTGTTTGTTTATTAGGTTTTTTTTATTTTAATATTTAATTTTTATTTTTGGATTTATTTTAAAATATTATTACCACAACCAAATTAGAAGTGCATCCAAAGTGTTAGGATAATTATTTAGCATAGCCGTCAAATCAGAAGTGCATCCAAAGTGACAATTATTTGTTTCAAATAATTTAAATATCATGATAATAATTATACTAACAAGGTTTTATAAAAGAAACCAAATTAGAAGTGCATCTAAAGTGGTTATTTTAGTTTTCGTAATAGTTAAATTAGAAGTACATCTAAAGTGATAATTATTACATTTTTGTTAAATAATATAAATGACGTAATAATATTTATTACAACTGAAAAATTTATAAAAGACCAAATTAGAAGTGCATCTAAAGTGGTTTTTTTAGTTTTCGTGATGGTCAAATTAGAAGTGCATCTAAAGTCACCATCATTAAATTTCCCTTAAATAATTATAACCACTAAAAGTTTTATAACATTTAAGTTGGAAAAACATGTAAAATAGTTATTATAAATTTCATTTTTAAATTAATATTATTAACATTATTATTATTGTTAGGTTTAATTTTATTAGTTGTTATTTCTAATATTCATAACAACATGTTAACTAGAAAAACATAAATAAAATGAAAATGATAGAATAAATAAAATAAAAAAACTTACAATTTATACTCACAATTTACACTTACAATTTTATTTTTTATTTTAACATTTTAATGAGAAAATTATTATTGAAAGATTTCTTTTTTATAAAATATTATTAATATTTTAATTTTTTAATTGACTTATTTTATTTTTATTTTTAGGGGCTCGACAGTAGTAAGTTCCTGCTCCTACGTACCTCCATGTGTAATGGAGAATCAGAGTATACGTAGTTCTTGATAACTGTTTGTTTATTAGGTTTTTTTATTTTAATATTTAATTTTTATTTTTGGATTTATTTTAAAATATTATTACCACAACCAAATTAGAAGTGCATCCAAAGTGTTAGGATAATTATTTAGCATAGCCGTTAAATCAGAAGTGCATCCAAAGTGACAATTATTTGTTTCAAATAATTTAAATATCATGATAATAATTATACTAACAAGGTTTTATAAAAGAATAAAATAAAAATGATAGAATAAATAAAATAAAAAAACTTACAATTTATACTCACAAAAGGCTAAAAATAATGTATTTTCGGCTTAAAAATGAAAGAAATACATTTAGCAAAAGTAGCTGCAAACAATAAACGGAGGTGAAAACAGCAAAACGGGTTAGGATGTAAAACAGGTGCGAACAATAAAATAGGGAGGTGCGGATAGTACCCATTTATTATTGGGTCTAGGGCGAAAACAGAAACAAATGGAGGTGTAGATAACAGTTTGACTGTTTGACCTAAAGGGGGTGCTAATAGACATTTTACGGGAGTGAACTTAGTAAAGTATGATTTTTTTCAAAAAAAAAGGTAGTGTAGAGTAAAAATCTGGGGACACGTGTTTCGTCCCCTTTAAGCTACCTTCTTCTTCTGTTTTTTAAAAGACAACATTGTAGACCGGGGGCAGAGGGGAAGCGTGAATGAGAGAGAAAAAGGGGAAGAGCTTTTCTGCCGACGGCCCATCTCCGACAGTTCTTCTGGCGATACCGACACCACCAGAACTCGTTTTTTATGGGGATTAAAAGGAAAGCAATTTTTTTATCCTATTTTGATTTTTTTTTACTGGATTTAAAAAAGAGTGGTGTAGATTAATACCTATTTAGCTTTCAAAACTCTTCTTTTTTGCTCTCCACCTCGTCTTTTTCTTCTCCTCTTCCAAGCAATTTCTTCTCCTCCGTAAAAGTAACTCTTTTTTTAAAAAAACTTCTTTCGAAAAAGCTCACTTTTCTTTCATTCAAGTGCCCCTTTTTATAGAGTCAGCTTGAAAAATCGTTTTACTCACAAAAATTTAAAATTTTTATCTCCAAATTTTGTGGGATTATGTTAGCGATGTAGCTGAGCCAAAGAGCATCTCCATTTGTTCAGAGAGCTCAGGCATAGTAATGGTTCAAGTTGACCACTCTCCTTTCATTTTCATCCTCTGATTTCTGTGGTTTTTGTTGTTATTATTTTTTATTTTTGCTTGAAAATTTCTATTTTGAGCTCTCTGGTATTGAGGTGTATTCTGAACATTATTTTGTATCTTGATAGTGTATGGAAATGCCATTTTGTTTTTTATGGATTTATTATTTTTTTATTTTTATTTTTTTTAAAAAATGGTGCGTACAGTTGCCCATCTTTATTTAGATTTTACCAGATAATATGAAAAATCTAAGCTTTATATTATTTTTGGAAAATATAAATAAAGATATAGATTCTAAATTCGGCCAGATGTGAGAATGCGAAGGCCATCAAAATATGAACAAAGTTAAAATGGACACGCAAAAAGAATGTGGAACAAAATACAAGGAGTGAGTGTATAAAGGTTCAAAATGTGTAAGCAATGGATACCAAAACATAAAATGGAATGGGCGTGGAGACGTAAAACATAAAACGGAGGGCACGAGGCCCAAAATCTAAAACAAGTGGGTCCGAGGACCCAAAATGCAAATTGAGTGGGTGTAGAGACCCGAAATGCAGAATTGAGTGGGCACGGGGACTCAGGATGTAAATTGTAATGGGTACAGGGACCCGAAATGTAAATTGTAATGGCCACAAGGACCTAAGATGTAAATTGTAATGGGTACTAGGACCCAAAATATAAAATATAATGGGCACGAGGACCTGAAATGCAACACGTAATGGGCATAGAGACCAAAAATAAAAAATAATAACAACAAAAACCACAGAAATCAGAGGATGAAAATGAAAGGAGATCAGTTACCTTGAACCACTACTATGCCTGAGCTCTTTGAATCAATGGAGATGCTCTTTGGCTCAGCTACATCCCTAACATAATCCCACAAAATCTGGAGATAAAAATTTAAATTTTTGTGAGTAAAACGATTTTTCAAGCTGACTCTATAAAAGGGAGCACTTAAATAAAAAAAAAGGGAGCTTTTTCAGAAGAAATTTAAAAAAAAAAAAGTTACTTTTTCAGAGGGGAAGAAATTGCTTGGAAGAGGAGAAGAAAAAGACGAGGTAGAGAGCAGAAAAGGAGAGTTTTGAAGGCTACACAGGTATTAATCTATACTACTTTTCTTTTGAAAAAAATCATACTTTACTAAGTTTACCCCCGTAAAACGTCTATTCGCACCCTCCATTTGGTCAAACGGTCAAACTGTTATCTACACCTCCATTTCTTGTTGTTTGCACCCTATCCGCACCTCCCTGTTTTACTGTTCACACCTGTTTACATCATAACCTGTTTTGCTGTTTTAACCTCCGTTTACTATTTGCACTGCTACTGTTGTTAAATGTATTTCTTTCATTTTTAAGCCGAAAATGCATTATGTTTAGCCTTTTGTGAGTATAAATTGTAACTTTTTTTATTTTATTTATTTTATCATTTTTATTTTATTTACGCTTTTCTAGTTAACATGTTGTTATGAATATTCGAAATAGCAACTAATAAAATTAAATCTAACAATAATAATAATGTTAATTTAAAAATGAAATTTATAATAACTATTTTACATGTTTTTCCAACTTAAATGTTATAAAACCTTTAGTGGTTATAATTATTTAAGGGAAATTTAATGATGGTCACTTTAGATACACTTCTAATTTAACCATCACGAAAACTAAAAGAACCACTTTAGATGCACTTCTAATTTAGTCTTTTATAAATTTTTTACTTGTAATAAATATTATTACGTCACTTATATTATTTAAGAAAAATGTAATAATGGTCACTTTAGATGCACTTCTAAAATTACCATTACGAAATCTAAAATAACGATTTTAGATGCACTTCTAATTTAGTTTCTTTTATAAAACCTTGGTTCGTATAATTATTATCATGATATTTAAATTATTTAAAACAAATAATTCTCACTTCGGATGCACTTTTGATTTGACGGCTATGCTAAATAATTATCTTAATCACTTTGGATGCACTTCTAATTTGATTGCGGTAATAATATTTTAAAATAAACCCAAAAATAAAAATTAATTACTAAAATAAAAAAAACCTAATAAATAAACAGTTATCAAGAACTACGTATACTCTGAATCAAAAGCTTAGTCTAAGGTACTTTGGACCTTTTCTTGTGCTGGAAAGAATTGGTGTTGTTGCATATAAGCTGCTATTGCCTCCCTTGACCAAGATTCACCCGGTGTTTGATGTCTCACAACTGAAACCTTGCTATGAAAATCACACTCAACCTTATGTTCCATTTCCATTCATGAGTAATGAGCAATTATCAGTTATTCAGCCAATAGCTATCCTGAAAAATCATGTGCTCAGGGGACACAGGCAAGTGCAACAATTATTGATCCAGTAGGAAGGGCTTGATGAGTCACAAGCAACATGGGAGGACAACAATGAAATGGAAGTAGCTTATCCATCAGTCAACCTTGAGGACAAGGTTGTTTTCAAAGGGGCAAGAATTGTAATGAATGAAAATAAGGAGGGACCGGAGCCAAGGGTTACGAAGCAAGGGATGGCAGTAGGACACATGGAACATGATTATCAAGAGGTTGAGGGCAGAAGAAACACACGCGTGAAGGTCACTAGTTCAAGACTACATGGGTTTGAGTGCTAAGGAATGGTATAAATATTTTGCTAGAGGAAAGAGAAGGGGGTAGGGGGGAGAAGAAAATCCTTTCTGATCTTGGGCTGAGAATTTTGTTTTGGAGAAGAGAGCATTCTTTCTGTTAACTTCCTTTCTGAGTATTCAACAACAACATTGCTGCCTTTTTTTCTGTGATTAATGTGAGAACAGTGATAACATTCTTACATTGATTACTTTCAATTATGTAATCCAGTAAATTTTTGCGTTCATGTCATGTCCATAACAGTTGACTAGTCTTTTGACTGGACTTCGCCTTGTGCACTTCATTAGAAGGCGACAAAATTTTTCGTGATAATATCGCAACAATGTTTTATAGAACAAATAATAAGAGTTCTAGTGGATCTAATCGGTTAGAGTTAAGTACTTGATTGCTAAAGATCTTGTGGATTCAATTGCAATAGTTTTAGTAAGTAGCATGACTAGGTTTCCTTTATTATTACTCTGATATTCATTTCGTTCAAAACTCTAAAACTTGCATGGAGCTTTGTGATGGAAGAGGCGATTTGGACATCGGGTTTTAGAAAATTGTATAATGCCCAAGAGATGCTCATAATCCTGTATGATGCCCTACGTATTATCACTATTCTAAATCCGTTAAAATTGTAACATTTTTTGTTAATTTTTATGAACAATGCATGGCTAAGAGTGGAGGAGGGAGTATGTAATAAGTTGTCACTATTCTTTTGCATGTTTGCATTTTTAAAATTTTAAATATTATAATAATGATTAAAAATTATCAATATAGGTTAATTATATATAAAGATATTTTTAAACAATTATAGTAGTTTTAGTCACTAATATCTTCAAATTACTAATGGCATTAAATTTGTATTTCTAGAAGAATCAAAACGGATTGTAAAAAAAATATAAAGGAAATACAGTGAATTTTTTAAACAAGAAGATACCAGATTGAAAAAAAATAATAAAAAACAAAGTGATGTATATATAAACATACGATTACTTTTAATATTAAATACAAAATAGATACAAAAACATCTTATTACTTTCAAATTCATATTGCCAATGAGAAATACAAAATCAATATTACATTTAATCCTTCATATATAGGAAACAAGCATGGGTATTTTATTATTAAAATATATATTGAAACATATTATTACTTTTAAATTCATACATTAGTTATTAATTTTCTCTTATATTCATAATTTATTATCACGTTTATTAATGTGATATTCACTTATTTTGAAGAAAAGTGCATTGATGTATTTATTAAACTATGTGATATACTTCGGTCCAAGGACTCTTTAATAGGATACAAGAAGACTCCTATCTTTTTGAAGATTTTTCTCAACTAAAAGTAACTTAAGTTTTTGGAACTCAAGCACTTATCCTAAATTTGAAAGCAAATACAAAAATTAAAGACAAGATTCAAGATCTAAGTGTGCTCCTAAGTATGAATAAGGAGTACCAATTCTTTATTTACACTAATAACAAGAAACTAGATTTATTATAATCAAAGCGGTGACCTTTATGGGCATCTAACACCTTAAATTGAAAGGTATTTATTAAATACACCCAGATAAACATACAACTAAGCTAAAAGAAGAGCTTGATGAAGTCTTGCTTCGTTCCAAGTGTTTGCCTCTCCAAAGGTATTCCCTCAAATTTTGGTGTTATTCCCTTCAATGAGTCTCTTCTGTAACTTATTCAACTCTCCTAAAAAATGTCACCCTTGTGGAAAATTTCATTTTGGACTTCATTTTCTCTAAAGTGGCACACCAAAACCAAGCCAAGAGTGCAAAGCAACAAATAAGCAAGAAAAGCTTAAGAAGGAAGGTAAACACCCAAGTGGGTAGATGATAAAAGACAAACTCAAATTTTCAACTAAGACAATCAAGAAAATAAAAGGTGTAAAAGAAGGTTAGGACCACAAAAGGAAACCCAGAAAGGATCTAGAGTAGAATGGACTAAAACAAGAAAAGACTTAAAACCACCCAATGATTTGCACAATTTAACCAACTTGGCCACACCTTATTTAACTGACTTCAAGCTAGATTCATCAATGTTCAACACTTCTTTTCATCAAACAAAGCCACTTGAGGTGCACTAAAATTTTGTTCTTTTTTTCATTTCTTTTTAACACTTTTGATTAACTTTTTTTTAAAATTATTTTGCTACACCTCTTTGCGAAATTCAAAGAAAATATGATAGGGAGTGTGAAAATTATAAATTCTTGAATGAAATAAAAGGGGACAGCCACAAAAAATTAAAGCAAAGTACAAAGCAACAAAAAAAAGCCTTAAAATCTACTAGAACTAAGTTTACTAAAAGTAAGACAAAAAGAGGAGAATTAGTAGTGTTTTAGCTAAGTTTAAATGCTTATTGTTTCAGCCCAATTAACACACAAAAATGGGTCTCTAATTCAGCTGAATAAAAATCACAAAGAAACTAGTACAAAAATTAAGCTATTAAGACAAAAATGAACAAAATTGATTCTAGAAAGAATTTAGTTTTTTTTTTTTGAATTTTTTTATACATGCTATGATTTAAAGTATGTGAGACTCTAAGAATTATAAACAAGAGCATATGCTAAATTCTATAAGAATCAACACAATTTTTAGAGGATCACAACACCCCTTTTTTTGGTAAAATTAAAAGAAAAAACTATGGAATTAAAGTGACAAATAAGGAGAAAGTATGACCAATCTAAAACACAACTTGGAAGAGTAAAACAGAAATTAAATGACACAACAACAGTGAAAAACTCATGCCCAAACAGAGAAATTAAGTGCAGAAAAACAGAGTATACGTTGCTGGAAAAAAAAAACAAACACAAAATAATAGTAATAAACTGCATCCAAAAACCAAAACCACAATGTGTGGTTCCTTAAAAAATTTTGTGAAATCATTATAATGAACTTCTAAGGATTTTCACATGAACAAAAAAGAAATGAAAGGTTGGGCAGAAAATTAAAGAAACATTCCTAAAAGAGACATATAATGATTCAATGGAATAAAACAAGATAAATTGAATCTAGAAAATAAAGAAGGCACACAAGTCTCAACTAATTAGCATTAAGCCTAATTAACCCAATTCACACGTCCAAATCCTTCTAAACAAGGCTCAACCAACTAACACACTCCACTAAAGGGACTAAACCATTATAAACTTGATGCATCCAATGAAACAAGACAAATAACTAACGATGTACAAGATATCGAGGATAAGCCTTTGAAGATGATGAAGCTAGTGAAAACAGATAAAGGATGATTAAACAAAGAAGAAATATCAATTGAAGGAAATTCATGTGATTTTACTCCAAAGCTCTATCTCCTTTTGAAGAAATGATTATGAAGAAGCTGAATTATATGTCTGAGACGCATAGCATGGAATTCAGGGAACTGAAGGACTGTTTTGAGTCTATTTTAGAGAGATTGCACTTGTTGAATTTTCGTTTCCTCGAGGACTAGAGCAACCTCTCAGTGCATCTTAGCATATTTTTGTTTAGGATTTCTTTTTTTGCATAATGTACTATGTTTCAATTTAAGTTTATGTGAAATTTTAGTTTGTTTGATGATTAAGCGCTGATCATGTTATTTGTGTTCATTAAAAGTGTGTAATCTCAGTTCATATGATCAATGAATTTGGAATTTAGCTGAATTATGAGAGTGAATTTTGCAAATTTGATTTGTTATTTTGAGCTAATCTTACCCTGTTCGGAGGAACAAAGGTCAGGAAGCAATGAGTTCATTTTCGGGATAGTTGGGAACCATATTACGCAGATTTTGCAGTTGGAATCATGATGAAATTATGCAGCTCTTTTGTGCAGATTTTTGAAGTTTATTGGAGCAAATTTTGCAGACTTTTCAACCATGTTAATGCAGAATTTTTACGGCAGAATTGCGCAGTAATTAGAGGCCTATAACTCTGGGGTAGTGTTCCTTTTTTATGCAGCTATTCTAACCAATTTTATTCAGCTATTGGCCTAATTTTCCTGCTATTTGAATCACTTTTATTTGATTTAATAATGAGATTGTTTTGTTTCTCTTATTTTTCGTTTGTATTGCCAAAAGGGAGAGAAGATTTCAATATCTTTAAGTTCATTTAACATTGTTTTTTTGTTTTCCTCTGATATATCGTGTTAGTTCTATCATTTCTAACATGCAACATCAAAACCAAAAAAGGGTAGATTGTAGAGATTGTTGAAGAAGAATGGACACAAATTTTGATGGAGCTCCTCTCAAGTCTTGCATTCTTTTAATAGGTTTTGGTTTTGTCTCTTTCAATTAATTTTATAGTACCAAACATGTTTCTAAAGATGTGATACTTATATTGAGTGTTTATAGCTTAGGCATGAGCATGTGTTTGAATGTTTGAGTGTTTCTAGCTTGCGTGAATTGAGTTCATTGTGTTGTTTTCATGTTTGGAAATCAAAGTAATCAAAATTACTTAGTTAAGTAATGATTCACCTCAAGGGTAATTAATTACAAAAGTTGATAATGGTTTGCCGAACTAACTTAAGCTGAAAACACATTATTTTTAAGTTTTATCGAATAGTAATCGATTACCCTTTTTAAGTAATCGATTACCCTACGAGAAAATATAATTCATTCACTGCAGCTTTTTGCAATAATTTATTACATGAAACTATTAATTGATTATCATAGAGAAGACTTCATTCTGAGTTATTTTCATTGAACTTTTGGGTAATTAAGTACTTATGAATGATAGTCAATTACTTATAGTTTTAACACTCTTTTTAACGACTTTACCAATCAGTTTTCTCAAGAACGAAAAAGGATTTTAGGTTTTCATAAGAGAAGTTTTGTAATCTTTGGAGGAAAACCTTCACAAACACAAGAAAACCCAAATTTGAGCTTTGAATGTGAATTAAGATTCATGATTGAAGCTGTTCTAAATCAAGAACAATTGATTTTGATGTTGGGTAATCTTCACTAAAAGGTGATATCTTTATTGAACCCAATTTTTATTTTTGATTGATAGGGATAAACTCTTGAATTGTTTTTAGTGGGATTATGTAAAATCTCATTGTGGGGTGTCATGAGTGAGACTTATATTTCTGTGACATGGTGTCATTGAGAAACATGTTCTTGTGGGGTGCAAGGGTTTTTGTCTCTTTTTGTAGTGTTGTTTAGTGTTTCTTCAATTGTGTATGTACAATGTGATTAAATGCAATTCTAGTGGAAAGCAAGTTTAGCGGAAGGCTAGATTGGAAATTCGACATAGGCCATTCAGGGTTGAACCAGTATAAGAAACAATATTAATCTCTTTATCCATACATGTTTGTTATTGGTTTATTTGAGCTGAATTCTTTACTGCATTATTGAATAATTCTCACTTGGAAAATTGAATCTTGAAATCATATTATTAGGTCATTGGAAAATATTGAATTATTGAATTAATCTTGGAATCACACTAGACTTTGCCTTTATCTTTCTAAGTAAATTGATCTGTTGCAAATTTTACAACTTATTAGTAGACCTTTGTAAACTCTTTGAAAGAATTTTAAAGGCATCTAGAAGGTGTGTTTTGGAAAACTTTTATTTTAACAAGTGAAAATTATTTTTGAAAATTTATCCAACACCCCCATTTAGAGACACAAACATGTATTTTTACACACACAGAGTAAGTCTTTTAGATACAGACACAGATACAAACATAAACGCAAATACAGATTCAGACACACACGCACACCTCCACACACATGCACACACATCTATTTTCATGTTAATACATCTTCTAAATTCAACACGCACGTACTTTTATGTTAGTGCATTTTCTAAATCACATCACATTCATTACCTTTAAACAATTTGTTGAATATGCAGACCGGAATGCATTGATAGTAAAGAGAGGAAAAAAAGAAAAAAATTCTTAATATGGCTACGGTGCTGTTTTGACACACTAACACAGGTATTTTTATGTTAATTCATTTTCTAAATCACTTTCATTACCTTTAAAATATTTCTTGAAATCGCACAACAGAATACATTAATAGTAAAGAGAGAAAAAAACTAACTCTTAATATGGCTAAGGTGCTGTTTTCTCCAAGTTATTTCTAGTTTCGCAAGATTACTTTTATGTTAAAGTAAAAAAGCTAATTTAAAAATACGTAAAATTTCTTGTCAAATTTTATTTTTAGCTTAAATGTTCATTCTAAGTTAAGAGTTTCTAGATAAATTATTTATTATTTATAATAAAAATATATTTATAAAACAAAAAATTATATTATAAAATATCCATACTTAAATATTAATTTTAATAAATATAATATAATATATTAAAGATATAATATTATTATATATACATAACTTATTATTAAAAGGAAAAAAATATTTTAAAATTGCACACCTGTATTAGTAATAAATTTGAATGAAGAAATTAAAGATTCTGTAAACACTTAATTTTGATTCAAATAATTTTTAAGAGTACGAAGTACAATGAAATTATCATCCATAAATATTTCATTCAAAATTATTGTTTAATATTAAATATTTATTAATTTCAATTATAGGCTAATAGTTAGAGTTAAGTGTTCTAATTTGAAATATATAAACAACAACAACAACAAATATTTAAGCAATTGTATATTTACAAATATCGTGTCATTTTAACATATAAGAGTATATGTTAAAGAACATTTTACTGTTACCATGTATATTTGTTTGGATAATTTTTTTTTATCTTATATCAAACTTTATACTGCACCCCCACTTTTATGCCGCAGCTGGCGACACCATGCATGAATTTAAAGACTACAAAGGAGAACGTGTTAATCATAGAATTCATGGCCCCAACAAATATAACATCCATAGCAATTTTCATATGAAATTAAGATGTCTTCTTATTTCAGGCATTTTGAGTCATTGGAAAACTCTTTCTCCAAATGACGAACCCAGGCATGTTACTTAAGAAAATGGGCTTTGGTGAAATCTTGTCATCACACACAATATCTCTAACTGTTTGTCAGAATTAGAACAGAAAATATTAGCCATTCATGTCCTCAGAATGTCAACTTGTATAATTTTAATCTACAATCATATCTTAAAGTTTAAAGAATTCTACCATTTGGCTTAGTTGATAAATTAAGTTTCTTACAAGTAATAAAGAGTGCTGTTCTTGGTCATGGTTGGGTTGGAAGCATCATTGTAGTTGATGACTACGATGTGGGTAAGAATATATAGCTGCTTTCTTTTGTAGAAAATCATCAAACATTACATTTGTTTTTAGGTAGAAGTACGAAAGGAAGAAAAATAGACAAATAATTAAGAAAAACGACTCAAGGAATAGAGAAAAACTCCTAATGCAGCATACCATGTGATAAAAATAAAGAGAATTAAACAACAGTGTAGCGTAAGACGGTACGTTTGTGAGGGAAAGAAACAGAAACAATAAGAAAAAAATTACATTTATTTATTCGGTATATGAGTGAAAGGAAGACAATAGTGCCTAAAAAAAGTAAAGGAATTGAGAAAAACTGAAAATGCAACAGATGATATGATATAATTATTATAGATGCAAAACAAAAACAGAAGAAAAGTGTGCGTACAAGTAAGATGGTATGTAGAAATTAATTAAGAAAAGTTAGGTGGGTAAATATCATAACACGCAAGTGCTATTGTTTATTTAAAGGAATACTTTAGCTTCTGATGAGAGCATAATCTTGTTTTGAAGGGAAAATTGGTTGTCTTACACCCATTTGTACTATAAATAAGTGTCTTGGATATCCAAATGCATTATCGAGCTAGCTCTCATTCTCAATTACCATCCTAGTTTTGTGTTTCATTATTTTTCTATTGAGAAACATGAGTTATATGCTGCATTCCATTCGACTAATTCAAATGAAGCCTACTTATTCATGAAAAATAAGTATTTGCTTATTGACTATGCTTTGAGGACAACAAATGACAAGATTTTGAATGGTCCACTTCTTGTTCGAGAAGGTTTCCATCACTTACTGATACACCATTTGGGCAGAATGTGTTGCAACATAATTCAAGCTCATATGTGCACGTAAGAAGCTGAATAAATGTCAGAGAAAATTAGCTACTTTGTTGGAAGACTTCGTCAAAAGTCTGTTGCTGGTTTTTCGGCTAGTTGTTAGGAGCAATTTTGAGTTTCTGTTTTTAAGTTATTTTTAGCACCACTAACGTAGGATTGTTAGACGTGGTTAGTGGAGAGTGTTAGCCAAGTTTCCTTTATATTTAAATATTGTATTGTTCAGCATTTACAAAATGAGAAGACAGTTGAACTCTCTCTTTCTCTCTCTCTCATTATTCTGTCATCAAGAGTTTGTGATCTTCTTCATCTGAAATTTAACATTTGGTATCAGAGCAACTAATTATCCGGGTTCATATCCAGGGAATTGTTGGGTGATAGGAGAGAGCACTCAAGGGTAAACACGGGTTAGAGAGTGAAAAGGTTGTTCATAATGCAGAACAACAGATCAGGAATAGCCAGTTCACAATTGCCTATTTTTAAAGGCATAAATTATCAGTTTTGGAGCTTGAAAATGAAAACATTATTCAAGTCTCAAGAACTGTGGGGTTTTGTTGAAGAAGGATTTGAAGATACTCAACCTCAAGAACCTGATCAGCAGTTGAGAGAGAAGAGAAAGAAAGATTCCAAGGCATTGTTTATGATACAACAGGCCTTGGATGATGAAATCTTTCCCAGAATTGCCTCAGCAACCACATCTAAGATGGCGTGGGATACTCTAAACCAAGAGTATCTAGGTGATAAGAAGGTGATGACAGTGAGGCTGCAATCACTAAGGAGAGAGTTTGAAACAACTCTAATGACGGACAAAGAATCTGTCCAAGAATACTTGTCATGTTATCCACTGTGGTACAACAAATGCGGTCATATGGAGAAACAATGACCAATGAGCATGTGGTTGGAAAATTTCTAAGAAGTCTTACAAGCAAATATGATCATGTTGTAGCGGCTATTGAAGAGTCAAAGGACATGGCTGATTACACCTTTGATGAACTCATGGGATCCTTGCAAGCTCATGAGGAGAGGCTCAATAGAAATGGTGAGAAGAAGGAAGAGAAGGCATTCCATGTGAAAGGAGAATCCTCAAACAAGGAAAAAACAGGGCAATTTAGTGGAATAGGTAGAGGTAGAGCTGGCTCAAGAGGAAGGGGCCGTGGAAGAGGATAGAATAAGGAAGGAAAAGAGCAATCATATAAGGGTCCACTTAAATGTTACTATTGCAAGAAGCGAGGCCACAAAGAAGCTAGCTGTTGGAAGAAGGAGGAGGATGAACAAAAGGGTGATAAAAGTTGTTCTTAGCACAAAGTGCAGCTGGAAATGATGCAGGAGTTGGCGTGTGGTATGTTGACAATGGGTGCTCCAACCATATGTCAAGTGCCAAGTCTATGTTCAGAGAGCTGACTGAATCTTTAAAGAGTAAGGTGAGGCTTGGAGATGGAAAACAACTTGAAGTGGAAGGAAGAGGCACGATTGAAATCAAAACTGAGCAAGGAAACACTAAGCTTTTATATGATGTGCAGTATGTGCCAAATTTGGCTTACAATTTGCTGAGTGTGGGTCAATTACTCAATTCTGGATATTCAGTACTGTCTGATAATGATTTCTGTTTGATCTGTGATAAGAAATCCAAAGAAGTTGTAGTAAAAATTATTATGGGGAGAAGCAAAATGTTCCCTCTTGATTTATCTGGAAATGTGAGCAAAGCATTGACAGTTAAAGAAGATAATGATGCCAAGCTGTGGCATTTGAGGTATTGTCATTTGAATGTGCAAGGACTGAAGCTTCTGAGTTCCAAAGACATGGTGCAAGGGCTGCCTAAAATTGGTGAGCTTGAGTTGTGTGAAGGATGCTTATATGGAAAGCAGTCAAAAAGACCATTTCCTAGTGGCAGAGCTTGGAGAGCAAGTGAAAGTTTGGAGCTACTGCATGCTGATCTCTATGGACCAATGCAGACAGTTTCTCTTGGTGGAAGTAAGTATTTCTTGCTTATAACTGATGACTATAGTAGAATGAGTTGGGTCTACTTTCTAAAGGCTAAGTCTGAAGCCTTTGAAAAATTTAAAATTTTTAAGGCTATGGTTGAGAAATAATCTGGTTTATGTGTGAAAGCCTTAAGAACAGATCGTGGTGGTGAATTTTTGTCAAATGAATTCATCACATTATGTGAGGAGCAAGGAATAAGAAGAGAATTGACTGCACCATATACTCCAAAGAAAAACGGAGTAGCTGAGAGAAAGAACAGGATAGTAGTAGAGATGGCAAGAAGCATGCTCAAAGCTAAAGGTGTACCAAACAACTTATGGTGTGAAGCTGTAGCTACTGCAGTGTACATCCTCAATGTCTCTCCTACAAAGGCAGTCATGAATATGACACCATTTGAAGCATGGAGAGGAAAAAAACCATCTGTAAGTCATTTAAGAGTTTTCGATTGTACAGCTTATGCTTTGGTTGATTTGAGATCTAAACTAGGTGATAAATCTCTGAAATGTGTATTCATTGGCTATTCTACTCAATCCAAAGCATATAGACTGTATAACCCTTTTACTAGTAGGGTTATGGTCAGTAGGAATGTTGTGTTTGATGAGAATGTAGGCTAGAATTGGGAGCAAAGAGAAAGTTATGACAGTACTCAGCAGAAAACAGTAGGGACTGATGGTTCAGGGGTGGACTTAATTGAGCCAACAAATGATCAGCAGTCTCCAAGTCCTCATACAACACCATCATCTTCAAATCACAGCTCATCATCTTCTTCAAGTCCTTCATCATCAAGTTCATCGAATAATTCTGCACCAAGAAGATACAGGACTCTTACTGACTTGTATGCGAACTGCGACTTTGCACTGATGGTAGCAGATCCAACCAGTTTTGATGAAGCTAAAGATGATGTTGAATGGCAAGATGCAATGAAGGAGGAAATCAAGTCCATTCAAAAGAATGAGACTTGGAAATTGGTTGATCTTCCCGAAGAGAAGAATGTTATTGGACTTAAATGGGTATCAGAACTAAGTTAAATTCAGATGGGAGTATTTAGAAGCACAAAGCCAGGTTGGGGGCAAAAGGGTATGCACAGCAAGAAGGAATCGATTTTGAGGAGACATTTTCACCAGTGGCAAGATTTGAAACTATAAGAGTGATATTAGCTTTGGCTGCCCAATGGAAATTGGATGTGTTTCAGCTGGATGTAAAATCTGCATTTGTCAATGGAGACTTACAAGAAGAAGTTTTTGTTGAGCAACCAGTCGGCTTTGTCAAAGATAGTGAAGAAGGCAAGGTTTACAAGCTGCAAAAGGCACTTTATGAACTGAAACAGGCTCCAAGAGCTTGGTACACCAAGATTAACTCATTCTTTCGTCAAAATCAGTTTGAGAGAAGTGAGACTGAGCCAACTCTCTGTGTAAAAAAGTAAGGCTTGAATGGATTCATTGTTGTTTGTCTTTATGTGGACGACATCATCTACTTTAGCTCCTCTGTGTAAAGAAGCTGCTAAATGAGTTCAAAGCATCAATGATGAAGCAATTTGAGATGACAGACTTTGGACTACTTCAGTATTTCTTGGGACTAGAAGTAAAGTAAGGAGAAGATGGAATATTTCTGTGCGAGAGAAAGTATGCAGAGGATTTGCTAAAGAAATTTTCAATGAAAAAATGTGAAACTGTCAAAACTCCTATGAATTCTAATGAGAAGCTGCAAAAGGTGGATGGCACAGGAAAAGCCGATGAAAAGCTGTTCAGAAATCTTGTAGGAGGTCTGAATTATCTCACTCACACACGTCCTGACATTGGTCAAAGTGTAAGTGTGGTATCAAGATACATGCATTCTCCAACAAAGCAACAACTAGGTGCAGCAAAAAGGATTCTGAAGTATGTTGCAGGATCAACTTGTTATGGAATCTTGTATGAACATGTCAGTGAGTTCAAGTTAGTTGGCTACACAGACAGTGACTGGGCAGGCAGTTTGGATGACAGGAAAAGTACATCAGGGTCAGTTTTCAGTTTTGGCTCAGGAGCTATTACTTGGAGCTCAAAGAAGCAGGATACTGTGGCTCTGTCATCATCTGAAGCAGAATATATAGTTGCTGGTGCAGCAGCAAGACAAGCTATTTGGCTTAGAAAGTTGTTAAAAGATCTATGTTGTGAGCAGGAAAGAGCAACTGAGATATGGTGTGATAACAGGTCTGCAATCGCTATGACAAGAAACCCAGCGTTTCACGCAAGAACCAAGCATATTGAAGTACAACATCACTTCGTAAGGAAGCTTACGTCAGAGGAAACAATCGCTCTAGGATTCTGCAGCACAAACGTCCAAAATGCAGATCTGTTTACCAAGGCTTTAGCTCAAGCCAAACATCACTTCTTTATGGAGAAAATTGGTATGTATGAGTTTGAATTAAGGGGAGGTGTTGCAACATAATTCAAGCTCATATGTGCACGTAAGAAGCCGAATAAATGTCAGAGAAAATTAGCTACTTTGTTGGAAGACTTCGTCAAAAGTCTGTTGCTGGTTTTTCGGCTAGTTGTTAGGAGCAATTTTGAGTTTCTGTTTTAAGTTATTTTTAGCACCACTAACGTAGGATTGTTAGACGTGGTTACTGGAGAGTGTTAGCCAAGTTTCCTTTATATTTAAATATTGTATTGTTCAGCATTTACAAAATAAGAAGACAGTTGAACTCTCTCTTTCTCTCTCTCATTATTCTGTCATCAAGAGTTTGTGATCTTCTTCATCTGAAATTTAACAAAATGGAATAGATTGTGACTTCGACACTGTTTATGACACAGGATTCCCCTTTTACACAAAAAAACTGAAGCATTCATCTTTTTTTCCAACAAATGTGCCTACATACACTATGCTCCAGGAACTGACAAAATACTTTCAGGACCTACGACTATTGCTAACATGTTTCCTTGCTTCAAGAACACAGTGTTTGAGAATGGCATTGATGCTGCATTTAGGTCATCCAGGAGCCATGAAGCATACTTACAATTTTAGAATTGGTTTTTACATGATATATTTACAAGTGACTGCATTGTGCATTAGTTTTTCAAACTTAAAATGAAGAACAAAGTTTAAAAAACATAAGACGTTACTAAGTTCTTGGGAATTGAGTTCCCTTATCACAGTATTTGCAGTTTATTTTGTTTCTTTATCTACATGTTTGAGTTATGTGGGTCATATGTTTTCTTAGAAAATAAGAATATTTTTAATATCTTTAGTAGCTCAACTAATGAACTTTAAAAAAAGAAATATATAATAATTAACTCATTTTTTACCGTACAAAACAATCTTGTTTATAGGTGGAACAATAAACTTTTTTTTACATACGCATTTGAGAGAATCTGCATTAGAGTCTCTAGACCTATCTGTAGAATACATCAATAGCTTTGTTAATCCATGAATTTCAGGAAAAGTAGTAGTTTTGACATTCTATATCCTCATTTGGCTATTTTAACTTGTTAGAGTGTACATTGTATACTCTATTGTTAATATGAGCTCATGTATATTATATGTATGAAATTTCTATTTGTTAGTTAACCAAATTGCAGATATTCTCACCTAGTCCCCATGTCCAAAGCTTTGAAATCACTTAAAGATTGAGTGTGTTAGGCTCTTCGAAGAGCAACACAAACAAAAACTTAAGGAGTGTGATGAGTTGGTTAAGGAAAACAGTGAGCTGAAGGGTGAAAAGCATAAAGTTGAGGATCCCTAATCAAACTCTACATTCTGAAGTCGTTAAACTTCAACAGAAAGTAAATAATCTCACACTGGGTCTTACTAACTTTTAGAATGGTTAGGACTTAAGAGAATCTGAATAAGTTTTTAGGTTGTGAGGCATTCCTCTAATAAATAATGTCTAAGATATGTCCAAAATATACATAAAAAATTATAATCTAAATCTTCAGTCATATCTGTTGAATCCTATTATGTTATGTATAGGCCTATCTGTTCACTATTAGGAAAGACTGGACATAGCACAACAAGTGTATCCTTAAGAAGAAAAGAAATTCTTCCAAACTTAGAAAACTAAAAAGAAATGACCCAAAAAGATACCTAAAGATAAATAATCCATCTTTCAAATGCCCTTAATATGACAAAGGAAACTCCCTTGTTATATTTGAATGGTGGATGCTTCATGCTTGCAACATATAATGAAAGAAAGGTTTATGTTTATCAACCTCAAACTTACGAGTTGTATATATTAGCTTTTATGTATAAAATATAAGTAGGTAATGTTATGTTATATTTGGATAGATGATTTATCGTTTTGCATGTGTTGTTATCTTGAGTTATAATCTTTATTTATAGACCCTTTAAATATATATTATGACCATGTTTTCTATTAAAGGCAGCAACTTTTCATTTAGATTTTTGTTTTTGTTCAGATGTAATCGGTCTACAAACAAAAAATTAACTTCGTTGGGGAGATAAACAAGAAGCATATGACTAAATTGTTTGTACTTGTCAGAAAATAACATATATTTTTTTCTAAAAAAGATAAAAATTGACAACTAATTGCGGGTTTAAGAGATTAAGCAGCCGCTCCAACAGCTACACCACCCTTGAGCCTGGATTTACCATAAAAGGTTTCTTCAAACCGGATGATCTCATCCTTGGATCCATAAGCAACTTGAGTTCTCCCGTCAACGTTAGTGATGACTTTGTCTAGCACAGACTGATGACCATCACTGTTGTAACCTCCAGCTTTTCCAATCAAGAACCCCAATGGAGTTACCTCAAACAACAGTCTCTACTTTGCTTTCGCCGACGGAGATGCCAGTTGGTGAAGATGCCTTTTTCTTTTACAATAATCTACAGATATATGACATTGTGAAAGCATATATATTAGTATACTGGTTGGTAATGAGCTTCACAGAACATGCTGCTTCATGAAATAATATAAGAAAATTAAGAAAATTAAAATGTCATTTATGATTGTGTTAAGAAAATTAAGAACGTGGTTGACATCCGGCACCATTCCTCCAGTCTATCTCAATGTGTACTTTTAATTGCCATAGTAATCAACCAACTATTGGATGACAAAAAAAGATGTTAGTTTATGCATAACAATTTCTGTTATTTTAATCACCAATCATATCTTAAATTTTAAAGAATTTTACCCTTTAACTTAGCTGATAAACCAAGTTTCTTACAATCATGAAGAATATTGTTCTTTGTGATGGTGGGGTTGGAAACATCATTTGTAGTTTATGGATGTAATGTTGAAGTTGGTGATTTTGGAAACATGTTTTTTAGGTACAGTGACATCCTTTTTGCACACTGATTGCGTTTTCGTTGAAACTCTTGGTTCTACTTCTTGTAAATTCATATAAATTTAACTTTTTTCCCTAATTATTTATGGTCCAAGTAATGTCCATTTTATAAAATCATGGTTAAAAATGGAGTAAATAACAAATACGGTCTTATAAGGTTTTCATTCTATTTTAACATGTTTACAATTTTAAAATTTTATAGATTATAATGATGACTAAAAGTTATAAACATTGTGGTTGTTTAATCGTTACATATTAAAATCACTAATGTTGCTAAATTATGTTTCTAGAAAGATCAAATCTGACTAGTTTAAAAATATAAAGGTAATAAATTGATTTTATTTTAAATAATGAAAGACCAAATTAAAAACAAAATATTTAGGCTAATAAATAATACAGTAATATAAAAAACCAATATTATATTTCATATATATATATATATATATATACCAAACAAATAAGGGTACTTTTTTATTAGAAACGTAAGCTATATATGTCTACTTTTAAATTAATACAAGTTATTAACTTTCTCTATCTTACTGCTAATATATTATGATCTCTATTACTGTTACGTCCACTCATTTCAGAGGAAATTCTGGGATGCCTTTATTGAAATATAAATGACATTTATTTGTTGAAAAATTATATCCTTCAAATATATAGAAAATAATTAAATACAGTCACCACTAAAACCATTTAACTTTTTGAGTATTTTAAAAATATATTTAAATTTATGAATACGTATGAACATAATAATTGCAAACAAATTTGTTTTTTCTTTTATAATATTTAAATTCTTCACTTAAAATTTAGAACTACAAAAATAAAAAATTAAAATTGTTTTTTTTTTTTTTCAGATCTTTAAAAATTGGAGAAACAAGTCTAAATCTATTTTGAGCGATTATAATACTAGCTTTTTAAATTGAATAACGAAGGAAGACTTAGAAGACAGGAAATTAATGTATTTATTATGTTATCAGTGAATAATTAAGAAAAATATTATGCACCTTCAGCACTGTTTTATTCTTAAGCCGTGCAAATTGCATCATGTGCACATATATATTACATAAAGTAAAAAGAAACAACAGATGAGGCAGGAGCATATATGTCCAAGCAAGCAAACATCAGCAAGTGAAGTCTTTATTCTTATCACACCATCATATCAATACTTTCAGATTTCAGGGGGTTGATCCGGGTGGTGATCTTGTTGTGATGAACATGAGATTTAAGCCCCTCATTGTTGATAGGCAAAATGCCATTGAAAGAGGGCCAATTGGGAAGAATAGGCTTTACTCCACCACTGATATAATCATTGGTTGTACCTGGAGCAAAATTGATAAGTGCATATTGATCTCCTTTGAACAGGTAGGCTTCATTTTCCCTGTGGGAAGCAAAAGTTGCATGAATATCACTTGCCAAGATGGTGCCCTGCAAGCTAGGAAACCCATCAGTGATGTTGCGAATGTGAATGAGATTCTTTGAATCATAGTCCGTAAGAGCGTACTTATCACCTCTGAATAAGTACGCTTCATGGCTCCTGGATGAGCTAAATGCTGATCAATGCCATTCTCACAGTATCCTTGAAGAAAGCAAACATGTCAGCAATTGTCATAGGACCTGAAAGTATTCTGTCATCTGTAGTTGCTGGAGCATAGTCTATGTAGGCACAAATGTCGTAAAAAAAGATGAACGCTTCATATTTTGGTGTGTAAAAGGGGAATCCTGTATTGTAATCAGTGTTAAAGGCACAATCTATTCCATCCTCGAACGTTGTATCAATAAGTGTTGGAAACCCTTTTCCAACAAGAATGGTCCATTCAAAATCTTGTCATCTGTAGTTCATTGAGCATAATCAATAAGCACATACTTATATCTGATGAATAAGTAGGTTGTGTTTTCCCTAGTCGAACAGAATGCAGCATCTATACAACTAGAAATTGACATCTTTCTTTACGGAAAATAATGAAATGCAAGATTAGGGTGGTAAATTAGAATGAGAGTTGGATGATGCAGTTTGATACCCAAGATACTTTTTTATAGGGTGTAATAGATCAAACGTTCCCTTCAAACCAAGATTGAACTCTCATCTTAAGCTAAAGTATTCCTTTAATTAAAACATAACACTTGAGTGCTATTATATTTACGCACCTAACTCTCCTCTTAATTAATTTACACTTTTTTGTGTTTAATTTAATCACATCATTTGTTGCAGTATCAGTTTCTCTATATATTTTCTTTCAGTCATATACCAAATAAATATTTGAAAATTTTTTCTTACTATTTCTCGTTTCCTTTCACTCGCAAACGTACCATCTTGCTTTACATTTCTTTTCTCTTTATTTATCACATTGTATCCTTTAGTTTTTCTTTTCTTAACTATTTCTCTTTCTTTCACACATAGTTTGAAAAAGAAATGTAATTTAAGTATTTTCCACATCACAAAGCAGTAATATATTCTTATATATGAACCTGTTTTCCTCAGAAGGCAAACATGCAGAACGGGTTATCTAAGATTCTAAGTAGATTAATAGCTTTAGGCTATACTGTATGTTGTTAAGGGTTTACGACCCTAAACCCTATACTGTATGTAGTTGATTATCATTAAATCTAAGAATAGGTTAAATAAATTAGTAGTTTAAGAAATTCATTGGGTGTGAGCATTGGAGATGTAACTTGTGTTTACTTAACGCTCAACCTTATCACAGTCCTTGTGTTTGTAACATACAATCAATTCAGCATTATCAATTAACCCAATTAACTTCAAACTAATTGAAAAAAATCCTGTAAGGCCATAGGAACAACCAGAGATCAAAATATTATTTCTGCAGATTCTGTGAAACTTTAACTTTGAATTTTTGCACGACAGTTTATATCGAGAAGATTGATAAAAAGTGAGCCATTCCTTATCTGAATAGTGAAATATATTATTGACATTTTTCTTTCAATCAGAAAGAGAGACCGAAAATCAGCATTACGAGAACAGATATATATATATAATATCCAAGCATCAATTGTCTCATAGTTGTCCTACATATTTGGATTTAATTGCATCCTTCAACTGTTGAACAAATGATCATACACATTTTGTCCTAATTTGACATGTCCAGGTTTGATTTATCCACCGAAAAACTGAGCAAAATGAGAATAAAAAGAAAGTGAAAAAAACAAGTCAAAACAATAGTGTACAATACAAAATAAGTTTACCTGAAAAATTGTTTCTAAAATCACCAACATCATATTCACATCCATTAACCACAATGATGCTTCAAAACCCCACCATTACAGATCAAAATTATTTAGTACTTGTAATAAACTTGATTTGTGAGTTAAGCCAGTTGGTAGATTTTGCTGTCCTCATTCTCTCAACAGTTGGCGATTCTGTGTGATGAGAAGATTTTGCTAAAGCCGATTTTCTTTAGTAACATGTCTCGGTTCGTTGTTTGCAGGTAGAGCTTTCCAATTTTTAATAATACGTCAAATAAGACACCTTCATTTCATATGAAAATTGGAAAGGACGTTATATTAATGGGGGACCATTGATTCTATCATTAACACGTCCTCCTTTGTAGTCTTTGAATTCATGCATGGTGTCGCCAGCTGAGGCATGAAAGGGTCATCCTTGTTGGGGATGCGGTATAAAGTTTGATATAAGATAATAAATTAGAAAAAAAAATATTAACGAATATACATGGTCATAGTAAAATGTTCTCAAACATATACTTTTAAATTTTAAAATGACACGAGATATTTGTAAGTAGACAATTACTGAAATATATGTACTATTTTTATTATATATACAGAGATGTTTCAAATGAGAAAACCTAATTCTAACTATTAAACTATAATTAAAATTAATAAATAATTGAGGTTAAAATAATATTGCTATTAACGGAAACCATATTGCAACATCATCAATAGAAATTATTATAAGATATGATAAACACTATTACATATATGATATTTAGTAATATTAAAAAAGTATCGTTAAATCATAAGAAAGTGTTATTAGTATGATTTAGTCATATTTAATCAAATGTTATGCATATTCTATGTTACTGATAACATTTTGTGACAGTTTTATATGATAAAAGTAACGTTTACAAAAAATATTTATAAAAGTTTTTGGTAATTACATGTATGCTAAGTTATGAAATAGCCTTAACATTTCTTTCCTAGTTGATATTGTCGGTAAGTAATTGTCAAACCCTAGAAATGATAGCTTGATAGGAAGGTTAGCATGTACCTACAAAAGATCAAAGGGCATATGCTTATATATAGGAAAGCTGGCAATTTGGACATAATAAGGTACACATTCAAACATTCATGGTTGATTATAGGAAGTTTACTTCTTGTTACATATTTAAGATTTGTTACATATTTAGGATTTGTGTCTCTTTGCTCTTTCTTCAAAATGATGGTGGAAAATTGGAAAAAAATAATCAAAATTCATAGGTCTTTCTTTGGAATTCTAAGATTGCGTGGATTAGCTGGAAGTCTATGTGTGAACCTAAGAAAAATGGTGGGCTGGGCTTGAAAAATAACTTCCTATTCAATGATGCTCTCTTGGGCAAATAGAGATGGTTGATGACATCACAAAATGGTCTTCTATGGGAAAATATTGTTAAATCCAAATACAATGGGTGAAGAGGTTTAGTCCAAGGAGAAGACAACAAGTATATGTCAATTTGGTAGAAAGACTTGAGAAAATGTCATGGGGTGAAAACCGATCAGTGTTTGGAATGGAAGGTTGGGAATGAATCTAAATTTAAATTCTAAAAGGACAATTACCTAAGGAGCATTGAAGTATAAATTCAATCATTTGTTCCTAAACTCAGTTAACAAAAAAAAGGTTAATAAATACATTTGAGCATTGGGAAGAGGGAGCTTAGGTGTGGGATTTTGAGTGGCGTAAGCAGTGGTTCAGCTGGGAGGAAGTTTTAGTAAATGAGTTGAAATCAAACATTGATAGAGTGAGAGTGCTAAACATTGGTGAGGATAGGCCAGGTCTGGAACTGAGACCCATCTAGAATTTATTTTGTTTCTTCTTTTTATGCAATTTTGCAGGCTAGGTCTTCAAAAGAACAACCTCAACAAATGTTCAAGCTGCTGTGCAATTCCAACAGCAACATTCTCTATGCATATTTTGTCATAAGGAAGTCGAGTCAGTAGATCATGTGTTTTTCTTATGTGAAATGGATAATAGGATTTCGGTCTTGGTATAGGAGGATTGGCATATCCATAGTTAATCCACCGTCAACACAACGACACATTTTGTAACATTGGTGGATGATTATCTGACTAGTTGTGATATGGAGCCTTTGAAAATTCAAAAATAATAATCTTTTCAAAAATATTAATTTTGATTTTGATTCATAGAGAGGGAGTCTCAGTTTTTAGCCAAGTGATGGATTAAAAATGCGAGCAAAGATTTTTCCTAGTCCTTTGACTTGTTGTCAGCTAATACTGGTGCATGTTTAGGAAGACCTCTAGAGTAAGAGCTGGACTTTGGATGGTTGTCCTGTGTTGGCATACTCTGTCCTATTTCTTATGCAGGGTGATTGCAGTCCCATTCATCACTTTGTGGTCTTGCATTTTCTTCAATTTGACTTTTGGATTACATTAAATAGGGTCAGAGACTAATTCGGTTTCACATAGGGATGGCAAAAACACCCATAGCTGTGGTACCCGCCTGAACCCGCCCCAATTTTTACAGGTATTACCCAGTTTGAATGGGTATGGGTATGGGTACGAGTACGAGTATTACCTGATGTGTTAAACTGGGTATGGGTACGAGTATATGACTACCCGCTCCGTACTTGAACCTGTACCCATTCCGTTATAATTTTAATGATTATATAATAATTTTAAATTTATATATTTAATTAAAAATTTTAATTCTTAAGCTTTAATTTAAAATTTCTTGCAATTAATTATTCTTTATATAATTTTTAAATTAAAATATAATTAATAACTTAATATATATAATTTATTTAATAATAAATAAGTAAATTTAAATTGTAAAAAATAATATGATGGGAACCGCGGGTATACCCGAACCCAAAAACACCCGACGGGGATGAAAATGGGGATTAAAATTTCATACCCGCTTTTCTTATACCCGAACCCGAACTTGCCCTGCACTTTTCAGGGACGGGGATGTGGAGGGCCAAACCCGCACCCGTCTCACCCGTTGCAATCCCTAGTTTCACATAGTAGCAGCTATGCAATCTGCACATTTTACAATTTTCTACGTGTGTTGGTTGCTGCAGTGAATTTAATTATATCACACCTATTCTATTCTTTACGGCGCAACTTAATTATACTCTCTGAAGGTTTAGTATAGTATCTATTATCTGGTAGCTGTTTCAGGGTCTGTAGTGTTAGAGGGTCCGTATGGGGCTTGGATATATGAGCAGGTCTGTAAGCTATATAATTTTGTTTCTCTCAAATTCTCACATTGTCGTGATGGGTTACTTGGATTGGCAGAAAACAGGAAGTCAGCTGTAGCAGATTTCATACTTGAAGAAATGTTGGTTCCATTTTTTGGCCTTAGGAAGGTATACCATACCAGGTTCTTGGTTGTTAGTCTTAGGTAGCTGGACCATTTGTTGTTAGCTTGAATTAGAGTGTAATATTTGTTAACCACCTTAACTTGGAAATATAAATCCCTTTTGTTTTGTGCAATTACAATTGTAAGTTCCATTATAGTGCAGATTAATATGTAAATATTCTTACTTATAAAAAAACATATTTAAGATACTTAGGTTAATATCCTTGAAGGGTAAGAAAGAAACTCTTACTGCCTTTGTTCACATTGCAAGAAGAGTTCATTTTTTTCTACTATTCTTATGGTTAGGTTGGCTAGTCTTTTGATTGGACTTCGCCCTGTGGACTTCTTCAGGCCACAAAAAACTTTTCGTGATAATATTGCGACAATATTTTATACAACAAATAATAAGAGTTCTAGTGGATCTAATAAGCTAGAGTTGAAGAACTTGATTGCTAAAGATCTTGTGGATAGTTGAATTGCGATAGTTTTAATAAGTCGCATGGCTAGGTTTCCTTTATTATTACTCTCTGATCATATTCGTTCCATTCAAAACTCTAACACTTGCATGGAGAGCTTTGTAATCATGCAATAGGCGATTTGGACAACGGGTTTTAAAAAATTGTATAATGCCCAAATATGCTCATAATCCTATATGATGCCCTAGGTATTATCACTATTCTAAATCCGTAGAAATTGTAACATTTTTTTGTTAATTTTTATGACCAATTCATGGCAAAGAGTGGAGGAGGGAATATGTAATAGTGTGTTATAAATTTTCACTATTCTTCTGTATGTTTACATTTTTTAAATTTTAAATATTTTAAAGATATTTTAAAACAATTATATTTTGTAGTAGTTTTAATCAATAATATCTTCAAATTACTAAGGGTATTAAATTTGTATTTCTAGAAGAATCAACACCAATTGTTAAAATAATATAAAGGAAATAGAGTGAATTTTTTAAATAATCAGATACCAGATTAAAAAAAGAAGATAAAAAACAAAAGTAATGTATATAAAAACACATGATTACTTTTAATATTAAATTCAAAATATAAAACAAATCTTATTTCTTTCAAATTGATATTGCTAACGAGACATACAAAATCAATATTACAATTCTCCTCGTATATAGGAAACAAGCATGGGTGTGGCATCTAGCAACTAAGAGGTAGGAATAGTAGTCATGCCTTAAGCATGCTTAGAGGGGTACGTCCAAAATGAGAGGGGTGAACATAACACATGCTTATCTTCTCTAAAAGCTAGCCCATCTTAGCAAACTCTTAACATAATGACTATAGTACCTTTTAGAAAAATAAAAGATGACCTAAAAACTAAAGGGTAACCTAAATACAATGGTCAAAAGGGAAGGTTGACTTTAGGGGTCAACTACTAAAAAGTCAAAGTCAACAAAATTATAAAAGGTCCTAAATTCTAATTTATGCAATGGAATAAAGCTTATTCATATATCCTTCAAGGGCCTTGAGCCGGATTGCATCAGCGCCTATAAAATCCAGCGAGACCATGAAAGCCTTTTATCTTTGTCATACTCTTTTGGGTAGGCGATTCTTGGATTGCTTTTATCTTTTCAGGATCAACATGGACCCCTTTTGTGTTAACTACAAAACTTAGGAAAATTACACTATCTACAAAAAAGGTGCATTTTTCTAAGTTACCAAAAAGATGATTACTCCTAAGAGGAGAAAAAACATGCCTTAGATGTCCTAAATAATCATCTAGATTCCTAGAGTAAACTAAAATGTCATCAAAGTAAACTACACAAAATTTACCAAGGCAATACCTCAGTACATGATTCATTAAGTGCATGAATGTGCTTGGGGCATTGGTTAGCCCAAAGGGCATAACCAACCACTCATAAAGACCAAATTTAGTCTTCAAAGCAGTTTTCCACTCATCACCCTATTTGATCCTTATTTGGTGGTAACCACTTCTAAGATCTATTTTTGAAAATATTTTTGCCCCATGCAATTCATCCAACATGTCATCAAGACAGGGGATTGGGTGCCTATATTTGATGGTGATGTTTTTTATTGCACGACAATCAAAACACATCTTCCATTGGTCATTCTTCTTGGCCACCAACAAGACCGACACAACACAAGGGCTTATGCTCTTTTGAACCTAGCCCTTCTCCAATAGCTCATTCACTTGAGACTCAATCTCTTGGTTATCCATGGGGTTGGTCCTATAGGCAGGTCTATTAGGTAGAATTGCGTCAGGCACCAAATCAATTTAATATTCTATACCCCTAATGGCAGAAAGTCCTTTCGGAACCTCATTAGGGAATATATCATCAAATTCCTTTAAAATATCTTGAATCCCTTGAGGAAGGTGCTCATGTGCATGGCTGTGACAGTGCTCTCAGTAGAAGAATACAGAATGGGAGAAGGATTTAATGCCTCTTTGCCAAAGAGGAGATAAAAGGGCTTGTTAGTCAAATGAGCTTCTTTTAAATCACATTTAGTAGCAAATAGACTCTTTTTACTATCATTCCCTTTGGAAGGGGCATCACCTTTCGACTCTCTCTCTTTACCCCTTTCAAGCTTTAGGAGTGAAGCTTGTGTTTTTCTTTTGTTTTTGTTTTTCCTCAACTCTTTTCTTTCTCATTGCAAATTTATCCTCAACCACTTGAGAAGGTGAGAAAGGATACAATTTGAGGCGCTTTTCATTATGGGTGAGGATCATTTGGTTGGAGTGACCATGGTGAATGGCTTTTTTGTCAAATTCCTATGGTCTCCCCAACAGGATGTGGCCAACCTCCATAGGAACCATGTCACAAACAATCTCATCATTATAAGATCCTATGGAAATTGGAACCATAACTTGTTCATTGACTACCATCTCTCCTTGCTCATTGGGTCATTGTAGTTTGTAAGGTTTGGGATGGGGCATGGTAGTTAAGGCTAGATTTTCAACCAACCTAGAGCTACAACAATTACAACAAGAGCCACTATCAACAAGGAGAGAACATACTTTGTCATTTACTTTGCATCTTGTATGGAATATGTTCTCACTACATACTTTGTAGTTTGTATGTTCCCCTTCCTCCTCACTCTTACTAGAGGAGGAAGATGAGCTACTCTCACTACAAATGTCTTCTCCCTTCATGATCATGGTTTTATTGTTGGGGCATTGAAAGGCAATGTGGCCTCTCCCAAGACATTTGAAGTATTTGATACTACTTTGCCTCTCAGTAGGCTTAGTGTAGGGGGTTTTCTCTCAACATGAGGTGTTTTTATATCTTGAAAGTGCTTGGGTTCCTCTTTAGGAAAACCCTTGAAAAAGTTCCCCTTAAGTTGGTCTCTCTTTGGGTAAGAGGGAGAATCTTTTTTAAAGCGTTTTCTCTTGAGTTGATTCTCGACTCTTACACAAAGTTCTACCAACTCATCAAGCTTTGAATATGAAAGAAACTCCACCTTATCTCTAATGTCAGAGCTTAATCCATGCAAAAACCTAGCAAGAGTGGTATTGGGTTCCTCAATGATATTAGCCCTTAGTATGAGAAGCTCCATCTTTTTTTTATACTCCTCAATACTTAGGTTATGTTGCCTAAGTCTTTGGACTCTATCCAAAATATCTCTCTCATAATATGAAGGAATGATCATTCCACCAATGCAAAGCAGTACCTTGAAAACTAAGGGAGGCCAAAGGTACTTTCCTTTCTTCCCTTATTTCATAGCATCAGAAGATTTGTTTCTACTTTGACTTCCCAATCTAGGTAAGTCTCAACATCTTCCCTACCATGAAAATGGGGTAGGTCTACCTTTGGTTCCCTAGCATGATTTCTGTTTTCTTGAGGAGAATGATGATGGTATGATGAATGGGAGTGATGCTTATGTTGATTTTCATAGTATTCTTCTTCACTAGAGCTATAATGCCTCAATGGGGATCTTATGAGAATTCCTTTCTTTTTTCTATCACTCTCCTTCCCATCTCTCCTCTTACTCTCTTCTCCTCTCCTCCTCTCTTCTTCCTCTTTTTCTCTTTTTCTTTATAGTTTTTTCCTTCTTCTCCTTTCTTCATCCTCTCTTTTCTTTTTTTGCCTTCTCTCTTCTTGCTCTTTTTTCTCTTTTCTCATTTCCAAAATCTCTTTTTTAACTCCTCCTTCTCTTTTTGTTTTTCCTTTTCTTTTATTTCTTTTTTGCTCTCTTTTTCTTCTCTCATCTCTTGTTCGTTATCTATCCATTCCCTAAATTCTAGGTTATGGTTTTCAAGAGTGTCTCCCTTAGAAGGTTTTCTTTGGTTGACACTCTTACTTGATGAACAACTATGTGCACTAGAATGTGAGTGAGAAGTCATGGTGCTTGGATGCTAAAAACTAGAGGACAGGCCAAAATTTTTTTCAAGCAACACTCCTCTCTTTTTTGTTTTCTCACCTAAGGTAGCTTGATGAATTTTTGGAACTCTTAGCCTCTACACTTTTTTTGCAAAAAAAAAAATTAAAAGTGCAAGGTTCACAAATTCAAGTGGATAGATTAAACAATCAGAAACTCAAAGAAGTAAAGAAGACACAGAAGAAAACATAAGGCTCACAAAAGAAGGTAGCACACAAATAACTTTCCTAGATTAGCTCTAAGAATGGAGATGAAAAAAGACTCAAACAAAAAACGAAACCAATATTTGCACACTTAATAAAATTTAAGTGACCAAAAGCTAAAAGACTTACTTAAGTAATTTTTGAATGACAATTGGGTCCTCATATCAAATGTTTCTACTATTAGGTACACAACTTCAAAATTGTCTTTCTTTTGAGTTCTTTTTCTTTTCTTTTTTTTTTGAACTTGAACATTTTCTAATATTTTTTTTAACTTTTTCTAATCATTTTTGCTGCACCTATAGCTTGTTGAATTGAAAATTTAATGAGGATTCTTGAAATAATAAATACTTGAGCGAATAAGCACAAAGTAAGGTAACACAATTTTCAAGCAATGCATGCAACTAAAGGGAAAGCAACTTAGTAGTTCCAAATACCACTGAACTAATGGTGCTTAAGGAATGATTTAGGGCTAATTTTCAAGTAAATTGATTGCTCAAATTACTAACATAATTCCCCCAAGCTAAAATTCTATAAAGAGACACCAATAGTAAAGGTAAACCAAGTGGGAAGCTACTAATAATCCAAGATAAAACAAGAAGCATATAAAGATTGAATTGAGAAAATATTTAAGAACAACAAAGTGATTAATATGCTTGAACTAAAAGTATAAAAGACTTAAGAGACTCAACAAGAGGTTCACCTTTTAGGAGCTTAATTCACAATGATTTTGAAGGCTTTTTGTAAAAATTTTAAGAGCCTAAAACCTAAGGAATTTAAATGAGACAAAATAGGAAACTAACATGACTAGTATTTGATAAAACACAAGATTAAGAAAAAATAACACACCTAAAAATAGAGCAAAAATTTCAGCAAGAGACTCAAAACAAAAGGCTCAACAAAGTGGTCAAAGTTGATCACCATAATAGTGTGGAAAAATCCTCAACCATGTGGGTTTAACGTTCACAACTTCTTAGGCACACTTTAACATAAAAAACCAAGGGAAAACTAAGCAACTTGAACATGGAAATAAGATGCAAAGAAATGGACAAATAAAATTGCATCAAATTAAATGGAACATAGGCACATAGACAGGAAACAAAAGCTCATATAATAGCAACAATAAAAAGCTATATTACTAGACAATAACGGAAATAAAGATGACAAAAAATGAAGGACTTTAAAATAAAGAGATCAAAGAGATAACCAGCAAAGCAAGTAAATTTTTTTTTGAGAAAGAACGTGACCTTTAGAAAGTGGCTTTGATACCACTTGATGTGATCATTGATGATCACTTGCCCCAAAAGGATCCTTTCTAAGATCACCTAGAAGGGAAAATGGATTTATGGAGAGGAGAGGAATGAGGTGAGGTGGGACAAACACTAGGTTTGATAAGCCAAAGGGGAGAGGACTCTAGGGAGAGGTCCCTTGATAACTCTTAGAAGATCTAACAAAGGAGAAGGGGGGACACTTAAAGGAAGAACCTCACAGCCAAATGGTCTATATGATTAAATTAAGTATAAAAAATACAAGTGAGGGGATGAACTCCTATTTATAGAGGTAGCTAGCCTCTTGAACAAGACAACCTAATAAAGAAGGGCTAGGATTAAAAGGAAAGATTTAAGGAAGGAGGATTGAGAAACAATCCCCTGCTTAAATTGTCAAACTTGGCGCTGAAGTCTCTCAAACCAAGGGTCAAGATTCCTTCTTATTAGCTTAGGGGGTTTATGTAAGAAAAGAGGGGTGTAGATATCAAGGCTACCCTTTATTTCCTTCATTAAGAGCCAAGACGCTAAATTCACCCTCTCAATTCCTAAGATAGCTCTTAAAATAAAAATGGACTAAATACATGTCCCAAATTAAATTCCTAATGCTCCTCAAAAATTAAAATAAAGGGAAATTACATTTTATTAACTAAAGACCCTAGCCTAATATCTTCACTCTCCACAGGAGGTGAAGTCTTCCTTTGTCTGCAAGGGCTAAGTCTTCTTCAATCCTTCTAGCCATAGCCCTAGTGATAGGTCCTTAGTTAGGCATGGTCACATCAAAATCCCACTCACTTTTTTATGTTCAAAAGTTTATGCTTTGGAATCACGAGGAAGCCACTTCTGCTAGCATAAAGAGACTCAAATTAGTGACGGTATTGCTAAATTCAAATTAAAAATTCATATGTTAATTCTATTATTACAACCATCAAACACAAAAAAAAAATCTTGTAAGTAACAGACAAAAAAAAACTAGTAGATAATTCAATATTTTTACTTTTGAAATTCAGGAAGTTTACCAAATTCAGAATGCCCAGTCATTATTAACAAGAAGATCACCTTGCAATCATTACCTTAACGAGACAAAAGTGAGATTTCTCTCTAAGTATCATGGAACTAGAAGACAAAAGATTTTTCTTGTTAACCACTAAACGTTATATTATGATCTCAATAAGATTTTTATTTTTAATTCAGTATTAATTAATTCACCCAAATGTGTGCATCAACATGGGTTAATATCTTCTTATGTATAAATTTAGTAAAAAGCAAAAAGGCATAAATAATTGTTTAGTTGAACGAATTAAAAAAAATACTGAATAATTTTGGAATTCAAAAAATGGGAAATCAGCAAAAGGGCTTACCTTTGGCAAAGGGAGGGAGGTTGCTTAGTCCAATAAGGGAATCCCCCTCACTTTTTGATGTTCAAAATTTATGCTTTGGAATCGCAAGTTAGCCACTTCTGCGAGAACAAGGAGACTCAGATTAGTGACCATACTGCTAACTTCAAATTAAAAATCCATAAATTAATTCTATAATTACAACCATCAACACACAGAAAAAATCTTGTAGAAACAGAAAAAAAAAATTAGTCAAACAATACTCAGTTATTATTAAGTATAAGGCTCATCTTGTAATCATTACTTGTGTATTTTAACTTCTTAGTGTCCCAAGTAGATAATTCATTTTCTATATATGTGTTTGGGCTTCGTAGTTTCTCACGTAATTCTTTTTATTATTTGCTTTGTATGACGCAGATTAAACATTTAAATTAATTAACTTCAACACATGACATAAGATGACTCTTTATCTCTAACCAATACTTGGTAAGTATTTCAATCTTTTCTGTCCCTATTTCATAAACTAATGCTTAAATTCCTATGTCATAGGCCAATTAAAAAAAATCTTGTGTCATACCTCATAATAGAGTGCTTCAAAGTCTGTTTTGTCTTCAAATCCCAAATGTGTACATCAACCACGAGTTGATATCTTCTTATGTATAACTTTAGTAAAAATAAAAAAGGTGTAAAGAATTGTTTAGCTAAATGAATAAAACAATAATCAATAATTTTAGAATTCAAAAATTGACAAATCAGCATGAGAGCTTACCTTTGGCAAAGGGTTGGAGGCTGCTCAGTCCAACAAAGGAATCCCACTCACTTTTTTATGTTGAAAATTTATACTTTGGAATCGTGAGGTAGCCGCTTTTGCGAATACAAGGAGACTTAGATAAGTGACCATACTGTTGGAGTGCAAGTGTAAGTTGAAGTCCCACATTGGTAAGAAATTGGGAAGTTGAGTAATATATAAGTGAGAAAGACCTATAACCTAATGCCTTAAGGTTTTGGGTTGAAGGTGGTGTCATATTCTCTTATATATGGGCTTGTGACTTATTATTGTACATCTCCCCTGTGTTTGATCCCCTCGGTTTGTCCCAACAACTGGTATCAGAGCCGATGGTTGTGATCGGCAGGTTGACGGTGGATTCCCTTTATTGAAAGTCCTCCTGACAAGGGTTTCAGGGGGCTTGTCCCCTTGTGTTTAAGGGTAGTGTGAATAAGGGGCCGTCATTAAATGTATGCCTCCGCTGGAGGGGGGAGTTTACAATATGGAAGGGACTCACACTTGAAGGGGAGATTGTTGGAGTTTCTCACGTAATACTTTTTATTATTTGTTTTGTATGAAGCAGCTTAAGCATTTAAATTGATTAACTTTAGCACATGACATAAGATGACTCTCTGTCTCTAACCAATACTTGGTTAATGTCATAGGCCAATTAAAAAACTTCCTATGTCATACGTCCTAATAGAGTGCTTCAAAGCCTGTTTTGTCTTCGAATCCTAAACATGTACATCAACCATGGGTTGATATCTTCATATGTATAACTTTAGTAAAAATAAAAAAAGGTGCAAAGAATTGTTTAGCTAAATGAATAAAACAATAGTGAATAATTTTGGAATTCAAAAAATGAGAAATCAGCACGAGGGCTTACCTTTGGCAAAGGGTGGGAGGTTGCTCAGTCCAATAGGGGAATCCCACTCACTTTTTGATGTTCAAAATTTATGCTTTGGAATCGCGAGGTAGCCACTTCTACGAAGACAAAGACACTCAAATTAGTGACCATATTGCTAACTTCAAATTTAAAATCCATATATTAATTCTATAATTACAACCATTCAACACAAAGAAAAAGTCTTATAGGTCATAGACAAAAAAATAAAATTCATCAAGTTTACCAAATTGACAATACTCAGTCATTATTAAGTATAAGGCTTATCTTGTAATCATTCCTTGTGTATTTTAACTTCTTAGTTTCTCAAGTAGATAACTCATTTTCTATATATGTGTTTTGGATTCCTAGTTTCTCACATAATTCTTTTTACTATTTGTTTTGTATGAAACAACTTAAGCATCTAAATTGATTAACTTCAGCACATGACATAAGACGACTCTCTGTCTCTAACCAATACTTGGTTAGTATTTCAATCTTTTAAATCCTTATTCCACAAACTAATGCTTAAATTCCTATGTCATAGGCCAATTAAAAAAAATTCCTGTGTCATACCTCATAATAGAGTGCTTCAAAGCCTGCTTTGTCTTCAAATCCCAAATGTGTACGTCAACCACGGGTTGATATCTTCTTATGTATAACTTTACTAAAAATAAAAATGGTGTAAAGAATTGTTTAGCTAAACGAATAAAACAACAGTGAATAATTTTGGAATTCAAAAATTGACAAATCAGTACGAGGGCTTGCCTTTGGCAAAGGGTGGGAAGCTGCTCAGTCCGATACGGGAATCCCACTCACTTTTTGATATTCAAAATTTATGCTTTGGAAGCGTGAGGTAGGCACCTCTGCGAACAAAAGGAGACTCATATTAGTGACCATATCGCTAACATGAAATTAAAAATCCATATATTAATTCTATAATTACAACCATCCAACACAAAGAAAAAATTTTGTAGATCACAGACAAAAAATAAAATTCATCAGGTTTACCAAATTGACAATACTCAGTCATTATTCAGCATAAGGCTCATCTTGTAATCATTCCTTACGTGTTTTAACTTCTTAGTGTCTCAAGTAGATAATTCATTTTCTATATATGTGTTTTGGCTTCCTATTTTCTCACGTAATTCTTTTTATTATTTGCCTTGTATGAAGCAACTTAAGCATTGAAATTGATTTACTTCATGACATAAGATGACTCTCTGTCTCTAACCAATACTTCGTCAGTATTTCAATCTTTTCAGTCCCTATTCCACAAACTAATGCTTAAATTCCCATGTCATAGGCCAATTAAAAAAAATTCATGTGTCATACCTCATAATAAAGTTGTTCAAAGCCTGTTTTGTCTTCAAATCCCAAATGTGTGCATCAACCATGGGTGGATATCTTCATATTATAACTTTAGTAAAAATAAAAAAGGTGTAAAGAATTGTTTAGCTAAACAAATAAAACAACAATGAATCATTTTGGAATTCAAAGATGCTAAATCAGGAAGAGGACTTACCTTTGTTAAAGGGTGGGACGCTGCTCAGTCCAATAAGAAAATCTACTCACTTTTTTATGTTCAAAATTTATTCTTTGAAATGGTGAGGTAGCCATTTCTGTGAACATAAAGAGACTCAGATTTGTGACCATATCGCTAACTTCAAATTAAAAATCCATATATTAATTCTATAATTACAATCATCCAATTCAACATTACATCCATAAACTGATGTTTCCAAGCCCACCATCATAAAGAACAATATTCTTTATGATTTGTAAGAAACTTGGTTTATCAGCGATATGATTGGCGATTAAAATAACACAAATTGTTATTCTAAAGATATAGTTGGCTGATATTTTCTGCCCCTCATTCTGTTAACAGTTTGCTATTTTTTGTCTGGTTAGAATATTCGGCCAAAGTCCATTTTTCTTTATGGAGTAACATGTCTGGGTTCCCATGGTTCACACAACTTTGGATACTGGCTTCCAGAGCTTAAAACTAGTAGTTTTTTTTTTCCAAGACTTGTACAGAGGTAAATAAATGGGCAGACAAATTTTGATTTACTGCATAAGTAATTAATACTGACTGGAGCATAGTCTTAAATTGAGGGCATTACTGTGGTTACTGAGATGTGGATTGCAGCCATTGAGGCCTGAAACAAAATTATGTCTACACAAAATGTATAAAAGTTTTATAATTATTGATACACGTTTTATTTATAAGATTATATAGATTTTTTCTGTTCTTTAAAGTTTCACATCACTATAAAGAAAAATTATTTTTAATAGTTTATAAAAAAACCAATATATAAAATTAATTTGTAATAGTTTATAAAAAATAATTTGTAATATTTTATAAAAAAAATTCATAAACTGTACAATAGGCTTGATTCGGAGTACCATAGCATATTATAGGTTGTACCATAGGCTGCATTGGGGTGCTTGGTACATAAGCCTAACCTTCACCGACACAAACTTGATTGATTATGTCATACAAAAACATTATACATTGCCAAAACCATATTATATTATGTACAATGCCATAATCCTATACTTGAGCATAATCAGAATTTGTGTGTCAACCCTTTTCCTTTCTTTTGCTTCTTTTCCTTTCGTTTGCTTCTGATTACTTTCAAATTATATACTAGTTAGAGTTTAATTGGTGGTATACACTGACATTCAGTCACAACTCTTCATTTATGATAAACTTTTTTACTTTACTCATTACTATTTTAAAAATCATATAAATAAAAAGTTTATGATTGAAAGTAAGTGTAACAATTAGAGCAAGGAGTTGTCACGTTTTAAAGAATGTGATCAAGGAATATGCCAAAATTCATTACTGTTGTTTCGGCCATAGAAGGCAAGAAATGTATTCTTTAACTAATTTTATGTTGTTGGGGATAATCTACTCATCATCATGAAAAATATTAACCAAAATTTCCTAAGATAAACAGTGGAAGAAAAAAAACACTTAAAATTAGTTACATAAACAAACAATGCTGAACTCACAACATATTCATTTTCAGATTGGATCATAAATCCATCACCATGTGTATAGGTTCTTTTGATTTTGGTATGTACTTTGATTCACAGGCACTTGTTATGCTCTATGTGTATCAATTAGTTTCATAAAGTTTTATTGGCTTATAAAAAAAACAACCAATACTGTTTTATTTTTAAACCATGCATGCATATTACATAGTGATAGAAAGAAACGTAAACACATGTATTACATCAAGAAAAAGGAAATAGCACACGAGACTGGAAATTAAATCAAGCAAGCATCAGAAAATGAAGCTTTTATTCACAACACACAATCATATCAATACTTTTAAAGTTGATCCTGCTTATCCGTGTAGTGATTTTGTTCGTCACCGAGGTTAACATGAGATTGAAGCCCCTGATTGTTGAGAGGCAAAATGTCCTTCAAAGAGGGCCAATTGGGAAGGATAAGTTTTACTCTTCCACCAATGATGTAATCATCGGTTGTGCCAGGAGCAAAATTGATAAGAGCATATGAGTCTCCTTTGAACAAGTATGCTTCGTTTTTTATGTGTAAAAGGGGAATCCTGTGACCTAATTAGTGTCAAAGGCACAATCTATTCCATTGTGCTTAAATGGTGTATCAGCAAGTGATGGAAACCCTTCTCGAACAAGAAGTAGTCCATTAAAAATCTTGTCATCTGTTGTCCCCGGAGCATAGTTAATAAACACATACTTATTTTTCATGAATAAGTAGGTTTCATTTGACTTAGTAGAACGGAATGCAGCATCTATATAACTCATGTTTTTTAATGGAAAAATAATGAAACATAAAACTAGGATGGTAATTGAGAATGAGAGCTAGGTGGATAATGCATTTGGATACCCAAAACAATTATTTATAGTACAAATGGGTGTAAGACAACCAATGTTCCCTTCAAAACAAGATTATGCTCTCATCAGAAGCTAAAGCATTCCTTTAAATAAACAGTAACACTTGAGTGTTATCATATTTACCCACCTAACTTTTCTTAATTAATTTCTACATACCATCTTACTTGTACGCACACTTTTCTTCTTCTTTTTTTCGCATGTGTAATAATTATATCATATCATCTGTTGCATTTTCAGTTTTTCTCAATTCTTTTACTTTTTATCGGCACTATTGTCCTCCTTTCACTCATATACCGAATAAATAAATGTAAATTTTTTCTTATTATTTCTGTTTCTTTCCCTTACAAACGTACCATGTTACGCTACACTGTTGTTTAATTTCTCTTATTTTTATCACATGGTATGCTGCATTATGAGTTTTTCTCTATTCTTTGAGTTGTTTTTCTTAACTATTTGTCTATTTTTCTTCCTTTCATACTTCTACCTAAAAACAAATGTAATGTTTAATGATTTTCCACAAAAGAAAGCAGCTATATATTCTTATACACGAATCTAGGTTCTTATACATAAAAATTAAAAATTAAAAACTAAAATTTTAAAAATAAAAATTAAAATTAAAAATTAAAAATTATATTGACAATACTATGTTGATGTTATCTACAATGATATTTATTTTTAAATGTTAATCTATAGTAATATTTTTTAAAAATATACGATAAAATGAGTTAGCTTTTTTTATAATAACATTTACTTAAACAAATTACAATATTGTGATTAATCATAGTGACATTTTTTTTTTATTTTTAAAAATATCACTATAGTATATAAATTTTATCTATGGTAACATTTTTAACAAATGTAACTAGAATAATGTTACTAAAGCCTCTAAACTGTTGTAGTGTCTGTTTTCCTCGGCAGGCTAACATGTGGTACAGGTTATGTGAAAGTCTGAGAAGATTATTAGTTTTCAGTTAGACCGTTTGTTGTTGATCATCATTACATCCAAAAATATGTTCAATAGATTAATGGTTTAAGTAATTGGGTTGTGGTGATTGAAGATGTAACTTGTGCTTACTTAAACGCTAAACCATATCCAAAAATATGTTGAATAGATTAATAGTTTAAGCAATTGTGTTGTGGCGATCGGAGATGTAACTTGTGGTTACTTCAACGCTAAACCTTATAATATATTATTCCTTGAATTTGTAACAAACAATGAATACAAGATTATCAATTAACCAAATTAGCTACTGTCGACACGTGGGGTCTCGACAGGATGACAAAAAATTAATTTATGAAAATTAGAGGAGTCGCCACCAATATTTATTTAGGAAAATATAAGAGAGGTGATCTACAAAACCAAATTTTGGGTTCAGAAATCTATTAAGCGTAGAGAAGGTATTAGCACCCTACGACGTCTGTTTTAAGGACGATTGCCTCTAATTAAATGTGCAAAACTAGATAACTTTAAAAATATTTATTTCACCCTTAAAATAGTTGAAATATAACAAATACTTTTTATTTTATTTTTTATTTTAATATTTTAATGAGAAAATTATTATTGAAAGATTTCTTTTTTATAAAATATTATTAATATTTTAATTTTTTAATTTACTTATTTTATTTTTATTTTTAGGGGCTCGACAGTAGTAAGTTCCTGCTCCTACGTATCTCCATGTGTAATGGAGAATCAGAGTATATTTATTTCTTGATAACTGTTTGTTTATTAGGTTTTTTTTATTTTAATATTTAATTTTTATTTTTGGATTTATTTTAAAATATTATTACCACAACCAAATTAGAAGTGCATCCAAAGTGTTAGGATAATTATTTAGCATAGCCGTCAAATCAGAAGTGCATCCAAAGTGACAATTATTTGTTTCAAATAATTTAAATATCATGATAATAATTATACTAACAAGGTTTTATAAAAGAAACCAAATTAGAAGTGCATCTAAAGTGGTTATTTTAGTTTTCGTAATAGTTAAATTAGAAGTACATCTAAAGTGATAATTATTACATTTTTGTTAAATAATATAAATGACGTAATAATATTTATTACAACTGAAAAATTTATAAAAGACCAAATTAGAAGTGCATCTAAAGTGGTTTTTTTAGTTTTCGTGATGGTCAAATTAGAAGTGCATCTAAAGTCACCATCATTAAATTTCCCTTAAATAATTATAACCACTAAAAGTTTTATAACATTTAAGTTGGAAAAACATGTAAAATAGTTATTATAAATTTCATTTTTAAATTAATATTATTAACATTATTATTATTGTTAGATTTAATTTTATTAGTTGTTATTTCTAATATTCATAACAACATGTTAACTAGAAAAACATAAATAAAATAAAAATGATAGAATAAATAAAATAAAAAAACTTACAATTTATACTCACAATTTATACTTACAATTTTATTTTTTATTTTAACATTTTAATGAGAAAATTATTATTGAAAGATTTCTTTTTTATAAAATATTATTAATATTTTAATTTTTTAATTGACTTATTTTATTTTTATTTTTAGGGGCTCGACAGTAGTAAGTTCCTGCTCCTACGTATCTCCATGTGTAATGGAGAATCAGAGTATACGTAGTTCTTGATAACTGTTTGTTTATTAGGTTTTTTTTATTTTAATATTTAATTTTTATTTTTGGATTTATTTTAAAATATTATTACCACAACCAAATTAGAAGTGCATCCAAAGTGTTAGGATAATTATTTAGCATAGCCGTCAAATCAGAAGTGCATCCAAAGTGACAATTATTTGTTTCAAATAATTTAAATATCATGATAATAATTATACTAACAAGGTTTTATAAAAGAAACCAAATTAGAAGTGCATCTAAAGTGGTTATTTTAGTTTTCGTAATAGTTAAATTAGAAGTACATCTAAAGTGATAATTATTACATTTTTGTTAAATAATATAAATGACGTAATAATATTTATTACAACTGAAAAATTTATAAAAGACCAAATTAGAAGTGCATCTAAAGTGGTTTTTTTAGTTTTCGTGATGGTCAAATTAGAAGTGCATCTAAAGTCACCATCATTAAATTTCCCTTAAATAATTATAACCACTAAAAGTTTTATAACATTTAAGTTGGAAAAACATGTAAAATAGTTATTATAAATTTCATTTTTAAATTAATATTATTAACATTATTATTATTGTTAGATTTAATTTTATTAGTTGTTATTTCTAATATTCATAACAACATGTTAACTAGAAAAACATAAATAAAATAAAAATGATAGAATAAATAAAATAAAAAAACTTACAATTTATACTCACAATTTATACTTACAATTTTATTTTTTATTTTAACATTTTAATGAGAAAATTATTATTGAAAGATTTCTTTTTTATAAAATATTATTAATATTTTAATTTTTTAATTGACTTATTTTATTTTTATTTTTAGGGGCTCGACAGTAGTAAGTTCCTGCTCCTACGTATCTCCATGTGTAATGGAGAATCAGAGTATACGTAGTTCTTGATAACTGTTTATTTATTAGGTTTTTTTTATTTTAATATTTAATTTTTATTTTTGGATTTATTTTAAAATATTATTACCACAACCAAATTAGAAGTGCATCCAAAGTGTTAGGATAATTATTTAGCATAGCCGTCAAATCAGAAGTGCATCCAAAGGGATAATTATTTGTTTCAAATAATTTAAATATCATGATAATAATTATACTAACAAGGTTTTATAAAAGAAACCAAATTAGAAGTGCATCTAAAGTGGTTATTTTAGTTTTCGTAATAGTTAAATTAGAAGTACATCTAAAGTGATAATTATTACATTTTTGTTAAATAATATAAATGACGTAATAATATTTATTACAACTGAAAAATTTATAAAAGACCAAATTAGAAGTGCATCTAAAGTGGTTTTTTTAGTTTTCGTGATGGTCAAATTAGAAGTGCATCTAAAGTCACCATCATTAAATTTCCCTTAAATAATTATAACCACTAAAAGTTTTATAACATTTAAGTTGGAAAAACATGTAAAATAGTTATTATAAATTTCATTTTTAAATTAATATTATTAACATTATTATTATTGTTAGATTTAATTTTATTAGTTGTTATTTCTAATATTCATAACAACATGTTAACTAGAAAAACATAAATAAAATAAAAATGATAGAATAAATAAAATAAAAAAACTTACAATTTATACTCACAAAAGGCTAAAAATAATGTATTTTCGGCTTAAAAATGAAAGAAATACATTTAGCAAAAGTAGCTGCAAACAGTAAACGGAGGTGAAAACAGCAAAACGGGTTAGGATGTAAAACAGGTGCGAACAATAAAATAGGGAGGTGCGGATAGTACCCATTTATTATTGGGTCTAGGGCGAAAACAGAAACAAATGGAGGTGTAGATAACAGTTTGACTGTTTGACCTATAGGGGGTGCTAATAGACATTTTACGGGAGTGAACTTAGTAAAGTATGATTTTTTTCAAAAAAAAAGGTAGTGTAGAGTAAAAATCTGGGGACACGTGTTTCGTCCCCTTTAAGCTACCTTCTTCTTCTGTTTTTTAAAAGACAACATTGTAGACCGGGGGCAGAGGGGAAGCGTGAATGAGAGAGAAAAAGGGGAAGAGCTTTTCTGCCGACGGCCCATCTCCGACAGTTCTTCCGGCGATACCGACACCACCAGAACTCGTTTTTTATGGGGATTAAAAGGAAAGCAATTTTTTTATCCTATTTTGATTTTTTTTTACTGGATTTAAAAAAGAGTGGTGTAGATTAATACCTATTTAGCTTTCAAAACTCTTCTTTTTTGCTCTCCACCTCGTCTTTTTCTTCTCCTCTTCCAAGCAATTTCTTCTCCTCCGTAAAAGTAACTCTTTTTTTAAAAAAACTTCTTTCGAAAAAGCTCACTTTTCTTTCATTCAAGTGCCCCTTTTTATAGAGTCAGCTTGAAAAATCGTTTTACTCACAAAAATTTAAAATTTTTATCTCCAAATTTTGTGGGATTATGTTAGCGATGTAGCTGAGCCAAAGAGCATCTCCATTTGTTCAGAGAGCTCAGGCATAGTAATGGTTCAAGTTGACCACTCTCCTTTCATTTTCATCCTCTGATTTCTGTGGTTTTTGTTGTTATTATTTTTTATTTTTGCTTGAAAATTTCTATTTTGAGCTCTCTGGTATTGAGGTGTATTCTGAACATTATTTTGTATCTTGATAGTGTATGGAAATGCCATTTTGTTTTTTATGGATTTATTATTTTTTTATTTTTATTTTTTTTAAAAAATGGTGCGTACAGTTGCCCATCTTTATTTAGATTTTACCAGATAATATGAAAAATCTAAGCTTTATATTATTTTTGGAAAATATAAATAAAGATATAGATTCTAAATTCGGCCAGATGTGAGAATGCGAAGGCCATCAAAATATGAACAAAGTTAAAATGGACACGCAAAAAGAATGTGGAACAAAATACAAGGAGTGAGTGTATAAAGGTTCAAAATGTGTAAGCAATGGATACCAAAACATAAAATGGAATGGGCGTGGAGACGTAAAACATAAAACGGAGGGCACGAGGCCCAAAATCTAAAACAAGTGGGTCCGAGGACCCAAAATGCAAATTGAGTGGGTGTAGAGACCCGAAATGCAGAATTGAGTGGGCACGGGGACTCAGGATGTAAATTGTAATGGGTACAGGGACCCGAAATGTAAATTGTAATGGCCACAAGGACCTAAGATGTAAATTGTAATGGGTACTAGGACCCAAAATATAAAATATAATGGGCACGAGGACCTGAAATGCAACACGTAATGGGCATAGGGACCAAAAATAAAAAATAATAACAACAAAAACCACAGAAATTAGAGGATGAAAATGAAAGGAGATCAGTTACCTTGAACCACTACTATGCCTGAGCTCTTTGAATCAATGGAGATGCTCTTTGGCTCAGCTACATCCCTAACATAATCCCACAAAATCTGGAGATAAAAATTTAAATTTTTGTGAGTAAAACGATTTTTCAAGCTGACTCTATAAAAGGGAGCACTTAAATAAAAAAAAAGGGAGCTTTTTCAGAAGAAATTTAAAAAAAAAAAGTTACTTTTTCAGAGGGGAAGAAATTGCTTGGAAGAGGAGAAGAAAAAGACGAGGTAGAGAGCAGAAAAGGAGAGTTTTGAAGGCTACACAGGTATTAATCTATACTACTTTTCTTTTGAAAAAAATCATACTTTACTAAGTTTACCCCCATAAAACGTCTATTCGCACCCTCCATTTGGTCAAACTGTTATCTACACCTCCATTTCTTGTTGTTTGCACCCTATCCGCACCTCCCTGTGTTTACTGTTCACACCTGTTTTACATCATAACCCGTTTTGCTGTTTTAACCTCCGTTTACTATTTGCACTGCTACTGTTGTTAAATGTATTTCTTTCATTTTTAAGCCGAAAATGCATTATGTTTAGCCTTTTGTGAGTATAAATTGTAACTTTTTTTATTTTATTTATTTTATCATTTTTATTTTATTTACGCTTTTCTAGTTAACATGTTGTTATGAATATTCGAAATAGCAACTAATAAAATTAAATCTAACAATAATAATAATGTTAATAATATTAATTTAAAAATGAAATTTATAATAACTATTTTACATGTTTTTCCAACTTAAATGTTATAAAACCTTTAGTGGTTATAATTATTTAAGGGAAATTTAATGATGGTCACTTTAGATACACTTCTAATTTAACCATCACGAAAACTAAAAGAACCACTTTAGATGCACTTCTAATTTAGTCTTTTATAAATTTTTTACTTGTAATAAATATTATTACGTCACTTATATTATTTAAGAAAAATGTAATAATGGTCACTTTAGATGCACTTCTAAAATAACCATTACGAAATCTAAAATAACGATTTTAGATGCACTTCTAATTTGCTTTCTTTTATAAAACCTTGGTTCGTATAATTATTATCATGATATTTAAATTATTTAAAACAAATAATTCTCACTTCGGATGCACTTTTGATTTGACGACTATGCTAAATAATTATCCTAATCACTTTGGATGCACTTCTAATTTGGTTGCGGTAATAATATTTTAAAATAAACCCAAAAATAAAAATTAATTACTAAAATAAAAAAAAACCTAATAAATAAACAGTTATCAAGAACTACGTATACTCTGATTCTCCATTACATATGGAGATAGTAGGAGCAGGAACTTACTCTTATCGAGCCCCCAAAAAATAAACCCAAAAAAATAAATTTTTTTAATAATAATTTTATAAAAAAGTCAATTAAAATATTAAAATATTAATAATATTTTATAAAAAAGAAATTTTTTAATAATAATTTTCTCATTAAAATGTTAAAAGAAAAGATAAAATAAAAAGTATTTGTTATATTTCAACTATTTTAAAGGTGAATTAAATATTTTTAAAGTTATCTAGTTTTGCACATTTAATTAGAGGCAACCGTACTTAAGACGAATGTCATAGGGTGCTAATATCTTCCCTACGCGTAATAGACTCTCGAACCCAAAATTTGGTTTCGTAGACCACCTCTCTTAAAAGGTTTTCTCAATGTTTTCCTAAATAAATATTGGTCGCGACTCCTCTGATTTTCATAAACTAATTTTTCACCGTCCCATCGAGACCCCACGTGTCCACAGATAGCAACTCCACGAGGGAAATTCGAGAGTCAAGCCTAAATAATTAAATATGCAAAATTGATAACTTTTATTTATATCATTTTCACCCCTCATTTATCTATTTTATTTCGTTTGGTTGTTTGCTGATACTTTTCTTGTTCATCTATGTATTTTTTTAAATTGAACTATAGGTTAGATGACGTATGTTTCTATTATATGGAGTAATTTAATATTTGCCCCCCCACACATTGCAAATACACTTTTCACACACATGAGTGGGGTCCTAAACCCAAGCCTGAGAGTAACCTAGGGAGTGAGGGCAATTAGCGATACCATTTTAGATGCACTTCTAATCTGGTTATCACGAAAGTCCCATCTAGAGCGTGACTCTTTTTGTGAATGCCCACACTTTGGATGCACTTCCAATTTGTGAATGTATTCTAAAATGAGTATAGATCTCTAGAAAGCCTTCGAAAAGGTACAAATAGCTATCAACCGGTGAAACCCACTTGCTAAAACACCATTAGTTTCATATGGTAGTTTGACTCCTCTAAGTATACCCGTTTAGGACACTTGGGGCATAATTTTTCTTACTCGCCTTCCTTTCTTTTAACATGTAACTTCCTTATTCTTTCTTTTATTAGAAAAAAGGGAGTTATGATAGTTTCCACATGCATAATCATTCACATACATTCTTCCATAAAACAGGTCTTGGAGAATCATAAAATCTTGTTGATCGAGAATATCCTAAAAAGAGACATGGGATCAAATAGTGAGACAAAAGGAACAATGCTTGTAAAGGTTAAGATGCCTAATATGAAGTTCCTAGAACCCTTCAGTAATTTGGTAAGAGGGACCAAACGAGTAGCCTTTGCAAGGAAATATAGGAACATATTAGATCTGTTGGAATTAAATGTGCAAACAGAAGCCATTTCCGCACTAATCCAATTTTATTATCATCCCTTAGATGTTTCACCTTTCAAGATTTCTAGATGGCCCCTATGTTAGAAGAATATGAGTGGATTTTTGGGGATTTCATTAGAAGATAGCAAGTCATACCAGTATCAAGGACATCTCCCTTCGATGAATACAATAGCAAATCTGCTAAGGGTGCAATAGAAAGAACTGAGAGAGAGGAAACTGAATAGAAATGGAGTGGAAGGTTTTCCACGAAATTATTTGGTAGAACGGATGAAGCAGTTGTCGAAAGCAAATGATTGGGATGGCTTTACTAACGTATTGGCCCTCACCATTTATGGGCTTGTTCTCTTCCCATGCCTTGAGGATTACATAGATCTCTCTGCCACAGACGTGTTCCTAGCTCGCCGAGACTGAGGAGAAAATCCAACATCAGCAGTACTAGTAAACACATTTTGTGCTTTAAATCTTTGTTATGAAAAGGGAAAGAAGAAGTTGACATGTTGCTTACCAGCATTGTATATTTGGTTAATTGTCCATATATGTTCCCATAAGTACAAAGCCACATCTTCCATAGAGGACTTCAAGTGGTGTACTCTTAAGGTAAAGACAAGTAAGGAATGGGCTCATTTCTTAGTAAACCTCACTGAAGAATCAATATATTAGTACCCAAATTGCAACAAAATAGAAAAAGTTATTCACCAATGTGGGGGCTTCCCTAATGTACCCCTTGTAGGGACTAAAGGGTGTATCAATCACAACCTTTCATTGACTTTAAGGCAATTGAGTTATCCAATACTAGGCCCACCAACAGAAGAGGTCAATCACACCTGTCTTCTATGAGATGAATCAACTGGACCCAGCGATACTTAGAAAAATTAACCATGCTTGGGAGCAAGTTATTAGGAAAGGGAAAGGGTCAGGAGGAAGAAACAGTGGTGCACATGAAAGCTACCGTCATGGCTAAAGAAGAGGGTTCAAGAAGTCAAACTACCTTTCTGCAAAATTAGCCCAATCATTGAAGAGATTCTGATACCACCACCAATTGACATGAGGGAATTCAAAGAACTTCAAGAAGCCTTGGCAAAATCTGAAAAAGAAAAAAGAAAGTTGAAGAAAGAAAAGGAAAAAACAATGCAAGAGGAGAATGCTAAAAAAATGCAGTCATTAACTAAAGCTAACAAAAGAGCAAAAGAGGAGGAAGAACTCAAACTCAAGACTCGAGACTGCTTAGGAGCCGCCAGCAAAGAGTTGGGATTGAGAAGGCGTGAAAGAGACAAAGCATTGGCAGATAATCAACAATTAAAGGAAGAAATAAAAAAGGCAAAGATAACTGAAAAACAGGCACAGAGGATGTTCAAAGACCTCCAACAACAACTGGAAAAGGTGGTGCAAAAATTTGAAAGTAGACTCTAAGATGAAAAGATATGCAGGCTAGAAGCAGAACAAGCTGCAAGGATGAATCTGGCAGAATGAAAGAAGGAAGGACAAAAGACGCTTGATTTGATGAACCATGTTGAAGAGCAAAAAACCTCATTAAAGAACTTGATGCTGAAATCATATTTTGGAAAAGGGAATTGGGGAAGTCAATTGACAAGGAAGACATCGAAGTACTAAATGATGAGGTAGTTTTTTGGAAAGACCATTATATGAAACTTGCATGGTTGTTGAATCAGGCAATCTTAGAAATTCCGGGAAGGCTCAGAGAAGCTGAGGGGATGACAAATCCTCATTCGACTCCTAGGGAGATTAATTTTTTCTTGAATATTGTAAGGAGTTAATGGAGAATTTGAAAAAGATGGTTGTAGTTGATGAAAAAGTGAAAATTTGGATGCAATGTACTTTGAGTTGAAAATTAATAAAAATGTGTCACTTTTGATCCCAGGAAACCACTTCTCTCTTATATCTCAAATATTCACGATCAAGCAAAGAAATTTATTACTCTCTAAAAAATGGAAGAAAATAAAAAAATAATAAATAAAACATGATCATTTCATTCTCATGACATTCAATTCTCATGTCATATCATTCATCTCAAAACAGAAAAATAATTGATCAAGCAAAGAAGACAACAATACGACACCCTTACGGGACATGTGCCAAGACAAGAGTCATGGAAGGTGTTGCAGATGATCTGGAACAACAACATGAAGGACTCAAAGAAGAGGTAAACCAGATAAGGGCACAAATGAATGAGATTTTAGAAATGCTGAAAGCGATTAAAGGCGTGAATGGGAATCCTCTAGAAGAGGCTTAAGCTACACCATCTCACCCACCTGGATTTAACCCACCTCTGCAATTTAATGTTCAGGCAACCTTCCCTTCCTATGGCATGCCTCATGGTTACACACCGCCTGTGGTTACTAATACTGTAGAGGTCAATCAGGCCAATGCTGCTCCAAATGCTCCATACGGCCTACCTCTGGTTATACCCCACCTACTGCCAATAACCCTGAGAATAACCCTCCCATACCTGTCGTCACACCTCTGAGTCAAACACAAGCCCCGAGATTGAACCACAAGACTAATAATTCCCACATTCCAATTCAACATCCCACTTATACACCTCTAAATAATACCATTCCTTTTGAAAACCTCCCCAACCATCAAAGTGTCACACCTCGACCGACCATTGTGATTCATTCCAAACAGCTGGAGGACATCCAATCCAACGACAAGCTACGTTTCTTAGAAGAACGCTTGAGGACTATTGAGGGGATTGACCACTATGATTTTAGTGTTGCTGATTTGTGTCTAGTGTCAGATGTTGTAATTCCCCGTAAATTCAAAATTCCCGAGTTTGACAAGTACAAAGGAGTAACCTGCCCAAAAAATTCATTTGACCATGTACTGTAGAAAAATGGCCTCATATGCCCATGATGATAAGCTACTGGTTCACTTCTTCCAAGAAAGCTTGATGGGAGCAGCTCTTAGTTGGTACGTGAATTTAGAGAAATGAAGAATACGTACCTGGAAGGACTTGGCTAAGGCTTTCTTGAGACAATACAAGTACAATATGGACATGGCTCCAGATTGTACTCAATTGCAAAATATGTCAAAGAAAGAAAGCAAAAGCTTTAAAGAATATGCCCAACGATGGAGAGGTGTGGCTGCTCAAATACAACATCCATTATCTGAAAATGAGATGGTCTCTATGTTCATTGATATACTCCGGTCACCCTTTTATGATAGAATGATCGAAAATGTATCTTCGAACTTTTCAGATTTGGTTGTTATTATGGAGAAAGTGGAGATGGGAATAAGAAGTGGGAAGATTTCTCATGTATCAACAGGAGTGACAAGTATGAAGAAACCTGCAACAACTGTCAAGAGGAAAAAAGAAGGGGAAACAAATGTCATAATGCCCGCATCTACCATGCCCATTTATAATCCTATCCCTTTCATACCTAACTACCGACCCCACTTCATGTATAACCCACAAGTAGCAGCAGTGTCCCCACTACCATATCCACAACTTTACCTATCTGGAATGACCTACCAACCACAAACCATGCCTCCCTTAGCACCTCAGAGAAACCAGCCTATAGCTTCGCTCCCTAATACGGATAATAATCCAAAAAAAGGGAATAATCAGAAAAGAATATTCTCTCCATTACCTATGACCTACACTGAACTTTTGCCACATCTAATTCATAACTCCCTGTTGGTCCCTTTCCCTTTGAAACCTACGCAACCACCATACCCAAAAGGCTATGACCAAAATGCCAAATGTGATTACCATGCAGGTACTATAGGGCATTCCACAGAAAAGTGTTGGTGATTAAAGCATAAGGTTCAAGATCTAATAGAAGCAGGGATGCTGAGTTTCAAGGAGGAAGGACCCCACATTGGGAATAACCTGCTCCTAGGGCACAACAATTCATCTGTAAATGCAATTGAGGTGGAGTGTGATCAGCCATTTGTTGAGGATGTACAAGACATAAAGACTTCCATGAGGTCCATCTTTGAAAAACTGTGTGACTTTGGCCTGATTGAGGGAAAAAGAAATTGTTGTCTTTGAAAGGGCAAACACTCAGTTGAAGATTGTAAGGAGTTTAAGCAGACTTTGCAAAAATTAATGAACGCAGGGTTGGTCCAGATTGGCCATTCACAACAAGGTCAAGATGTGTTGATGACCCAATTAGAAGAAAAGAAATTACTACTGCTCCAAGGCCATTGGTGATTCACTTCACAAGAAATGCCAATCCATCCACTCCTCAGACTGCCAAGCCCATTGTAGTGCAAGTTCCTGCCTCTTTCCCTTACAAGGATCCTAAAGAAGTCCCGTGGAAATATGATGTCGAAGTGAAAGTAAGTGACAGTGGTAGTGAAGAACAAAAAAACGCCAGTTGTGTCGAAGGAATTGCCATTACAAACATTACAGGAGGGGGAGGAATGACGCGTAGCTGTAGAATCTACACTCCTGAAAATATTCAAAGAAATGACTCGAGAAGAAAAGGAAAAGAAATCGCTGAAATGGAGATTCTTGAGGAAAATAGGATTGATGGGAATGAGATAATTAATGAAAATGAGAAAAAGAAGGCAGTGTTGGATGATGAAGCTTTTGAGTTTCTCAAGTTCATAAGACAAAGTGAGTATAGGCTTATTGATTAATTGAATCGAACCCTAGCCAAGGTATCTCTCTTGACTTTGTTGATGAACTCATAAAGCCATAGAAAATTGTTGATGAAGATCTTAAATGAAGCCCATGTTGCTCATGACATTACACTAGACAAGTTTGGAGGAATAGTAGGGAATATTACTGCTAACAATTACCTCACTTTTACAAAAGATGAAATACCAACTGAAGGAAAAGGACATAATAAAGCTTTGCACATCTCAGTCAAATGCATAGATCATGTCATGGCTAGAGTATTGATTGGCAATGGGTCCTCTTTAAATGTGATGCCAAAGTCGACACTGGATCGATTACCTTATGATGGTACTCATATAAGACCTAGCTCTATGATTGTGAGAGCTTTTGATGGATCGCGTAGGAAAGTGACAGGAGAAATTGAAACTCCAATTCAGGTTGGCCCTTTTACTTTTGAAGTCACCTTCCAGGTCATGGACATCAAGCCAGCATACAGTTGTTTATTGGGCAGGCCATTGATCCATTCAACTGGAGTGGTCCTTTCTACCTTACATCAAAGGTTGAAATTCATAGTGGATGATAAGTTGGTAATAATCTCAGGTGAAGAAGATGTGCTGGTGAGTGGCCCTCCTCCTACTCGTTATATTGAGGCAGCCGAAGAAGCCCTCGAGACTTCTTTCCAGTCCTTGGCAATAATTAGCATTGCCTATGTGGAGTCTTTACCTAAAAGTTCGCAACTTTCTAGAACTACCTTAATGGCAGCAAAGGTTAAGTTGAGGAGAGGATACCAAATAGGTTGTAGGCTAGGGAAAAACAAGAAGGAATCACGAAGATATTAGAGTTGCCTGAGAATAAGAATCAATGTGGTCTGGGGTTTAGGCCTACTAAAGCTGAAAAAAGGAGGATGGTGGAGGAAAAGAGAGAAATACGGTTGTCTCAACTAGAGAACCGAGAGCCAAAGATCGGAAGAATTCCTATTTGTAATCTCTATAAGAGCTTCCGAAGTGGAGGATTGACGCATATAGAGCAAATAGCTATGGCTAAAGAGGATCAAGATGATGACAAACATGCCAACTGGGTGTACCCATGCGACCCTTATGAGGAGCTTCAGAATTGGAAGATTGTTGAATTCACTGTGATTCTTAATTCAAAGTAATTGTAATGCACTTTCTGATTATGCCGATATCTTAGTGTTACTTTTTTTCAAGATGGGCTCACATGTTAATGTTTTATTATATGATTTCAATGAAATGCATTTTGCAAACCCTTAGCTATCTCTCTTTTATTCCTTTGTGTCTCTTTCCATCTTTCTATCTCGTTTGTTTATTTCGTTTCTTTTAAAACCTAAATTGCAGATATGAAAATCATCATTTTGAAAGTAACATTGATAATATCCCTTGCTATAATTTTGATCATCCTATCTACCAAGCTAATGAGGACAATGATGATTTGGAAACTCCCCCTAACATGAAATGGTTGGTAGAAAAAAAGGGTCAAATGATTCAACCCCAAGAAGAAGAGATTGAATTAATCAATTTGGGAAGTGAAAATGACAGAAAGGAAATTAAAGTGGGTGCCGCTATAAAAGGAAAAGACCGAGATAGGTTGGTTAAACTTTTAGCAGACTATGTTGACATCTTTGCATGGACATATCAAGACATGCCTGGCTTAAATCTAAGCATAGTTGAGCATAAACTTTCCTTAAAGCTAGAGTTGATGCATTCTCCCCAAGCAAGGGCCATGGCTAGGAGAATAGAAGAAGACATGGCTAGAGTAGAAGGAGGAAGATCTCACCTCCATATGACCATCAAGTTATGCAAGCCATGACTTATTTACTTGTAATTTTTCTTTTAGGAACCTAGGATTTTATTTTGGACATGTATTAGTCCATTTAATTTTTTAGGAGGTGTCTTAGTAATAAGAAGGGGTAAGATTAGCTTTTGAGCCTTTATTTAGGAAATAAGGGGGTAGTTTGATAAATACACCCTCTTTTGCTAAATAAAACCCAAAACTAATAAAGGAGTAATCTTGGCCCTTGGATGAGGTAGCTTGGGCACCAATTCTCATCTAAAGGAGGGTATTGATTGGACTTTGGGCTTCAATCCTCCTCCCTTGGATGTCTCCTTTTATTCCTAGCCCTTCATTTCCTTCATGACTTGTCCAAGAGGTTAGCTCCCTCTATAAAAAGGTGCTCCTTCACACTCTTGTATTTTTTACACTTTATTGAATGGAAAAACCTTGAGTTGGCCAAAATTCTTAGTGTCCACCCTTCTCTCTTTGAGAATTCCTTAGGTTTTTATCAAGGGTTCCATCCCTTGTGGCAAACTTTCCCTCTTAGGCTTATCTTACCTTAAGTGGCGCCTAAAACCACCTCACTTCTTACCTTTCCATAAACCATTTCACCAAAGAAGAAAACCTCTAGAAAAAGCATCATTTGGTATCTAGAGCATTGGTTCTAGAGGCTAAACTCTCTTCCTACCTCATTTATTTTTTCTTTCCGTTTTCCTATTTTATTTTATCTTTAATTTCCGCAATTTTTTCTAGCTTTCCATTGTTGTTTATCATTTCCATTTATGTCTTGAGTTTATTGTTTTGAGTTATAGTTTATTTGCACCATTTATTTTTTGCTTTATGCAATTTATATTGTTCTTTTCTCTGCATCTATGTCTCTCCCATATTCATTAATTTCCGCTTAAGCTTTGAGTTGGGTGCTTTCTTGCTTGAATTTTGGTTTTGAGAATTTCTTGCTAAAAATCCATGTCGTTGTGGTGAATTCCACAACCTTGTGGTCAAGAAATTTAGACCAAATTCTTGTGTTTTCTTGCACCTAGTTGCCTTGCTTTTGCCTTATTTTTAGCTTTTATACTCTTGTGTAGTTGTCTATAAGTCATGTTTATAGTTTCCCATTTTGTCTATTAATTCCTTTTAAGTTTAGCCTATTTTGTTTTTACAAACAAGCTTTTGAAACTTCTTAAATTGAGTAACATAGAGGGTCATACCTCATGTCTAAGAAGGAGGGTGATTTGGTGCATAAGAAAATATTACCAACCCAAAAAGACCATAGGGGGAAATGGACCCCGAATTATGAAGGACCATATGTGGTAAAGAAAGCGTTTTCAAGAAGGGCTCTAATTCTCACAAATATGGAAGGCAAAGATTTACCACTCCATATAAATTCCGATGCAGTAAAAAAGTATTATGCTTGAAAAAAAAAAGAAGACAAAGAAATAAAAGTTTGGTAGGTTGAAAACCTGAAAAGGTAACCTAGGCAAAAGTTAGTATGACTTGGTAGGTTGAAAACTCTAAAAGAGTAGCCTAGGCAACAGATAGGGTAAAAAAGAGAAATCTTAAGAAAAAAAAAGAAGAAAGGCTTGCTAGGCTGAAAATCTGAAGAGGCGATCTAAGCAAAAATTAAAGCAACTAAAATTAAAAAAATCCAAAACAAAAAATCTGTCAAAATATGGATGAGAACAACTCAACATCCTTAGATAATGGTTCAAAGTTGAAGTGACTCGATGAATGAACATCTAATGTCTTTAAAAGCTACCAGATGGAAAGTTCAAAGTTATAGCCATAGGAATTGGAATTGTTACTTGGAATATTCCAACGATCACATACTTTGTGTTAATTTCATTTGTGCAAAACCCTTTTGTATCTACTGTCTCCTTGAAGTAATAAAATATTTGTTTCTTTGCCCACCTCTCATTGTTGCATTTTTTTATGTCATGTACCAAAAATAAAGTATGTGATAATGTTTAAAAGCATTACAATTATAATTAATAACCTTAAGAATCATGGGAGATGTAGCAAATTCTTAATCAGTTTTGGCAAGAGTACTAGCTAATTAGTTATTGGAATCCTAACTCTTATAGCTGTATCTAGCCTTGAACGAAGTCTTAGACACTAAAAATGGGAAAAGCATGAAATATCAAAAGAAAGATAAAACCAAGTCTTATGAATATTTATGTGTTTCGAGTCCCAAGGAGTCAAAGATTGCAAACATATAAAAAAATGAATGAGTGACAGTTGAAAGTCATGACATAATGCATATCATGCATTCACATTGTGCATCATCATTTTTTCTTGACATAACAAGATCGACACCATTTTTCTTACTCTTCCTACGTTTTGGACGCTGTGTCAAATTTTTTTAATGTTCTTCGGACCACTGTCCAATATTTTTTATGTTTCGAATCCCTGTGTCCAATGTTTTTATACTTCGGATTCCCATGTCCAATCTTTTTATGTTTCAAATTTCCATGTCCCTCATTTTTATTTTTCAGATCCCTATCTCCAATATTTTTATACTTTGGACCGGGTGTCCAATATTTTTCGGACTCTTGCATCCAATGTTTTTTATACTTCAAACCCCCGTGTCCAATGTTTTTTTATGTTTTGAATCCTCGTATTCAATCTTTTTATGTTTCAAATTTCCATGTCCCTCATTTTTTTTGGATCCTTGTGTCCAATGTTTTGAATTTTGGATCACTGCATCCACTGTTTTGGATTATCATAATGGATCAATTGTATATTTCAAATCCTAGTGTCCAATGGTTTAGTTTAACCTCATACATACCTTTCTTTGTTATCAACTTTCACATCTGCTATTCTTGTCTCTAACAAAATTGGGATTTGACATATTTACTTATATTTTACTATGATAATAAAAATTAAAATTATTTATATTATTCAGTAAAATTTAAGTAAAGAGGAGCAGATGTAAGTACCCTATTTTGTCTAAGTACACTTTTAACCTATATTCTTTGATTAATTTATACATGAGCCTATCTACAAGAAAAAATAAATACTCATCCTATTTCCAATTCTAAATTTCCATATTAAAAATATAACCAATCACCGACTGAATAGATCAACAAATAGAATATACCACCATGTAAAATCCAATAACAAAATAAATATAAATAATAAATAAAAAATAGACAAACAAAAGAATGAAAAAAAGAGAACCTTTCCGGTGATGATAGTTGTACTATAACCTGCTCGGTTTTGAGCAATACTACGGTCCTCTAAAGTGTTGCCACTATGATTGGGTCGAACCCATGATCGTGATTGTTGCGTCATGGAATAGCCAACGTCGACGGTGTTCCTCCGACGATTTGGCACAATCTGCATCTCCCTGCCGCTGGGATTTCGATGTCACGGGTTCAACACATTTTCCCTTTCTTTATTCAAAATGTTAAAATGAATGTGGTTTGTGCAAATTATACACCTCAGATTTAGATTTATTTTTTTCTCACTCTTTTTTTGGGTTTTTGAATTAACACCTACCAAAATTTTATTTAACATTTACTACATTTAAATTTTTTTCAAATATCAATTTTACTTCTTCTAATCTTAACTTTAAATACTCTCTCTTTTTATAGTGTATTCTCTCTCATCCCTTAACGTCAGCCTCTCTCTTTCTTCTTCTCTCTTTGTTTTTCCATTATTATTATTATTATTATTATTTTATTCATATTATTGTGTATATTATGTAATCATTTGTTTGACCTTTATGTATTTGTAATTAATAGCTTTAAATGTATTTATATAAAAATTAAAATTTATTTCAAAATGACTATATAATAAAACATATATTAATAAAGAAAACATTCAATCACTATAAAATATAAATTATCATAATTAAGATTGAAACATGATAAGAGAAAATTATGTCTTTAATTCACAATTTAATGATATTAATTATATTATTACTATTATTTTTTTATTATTATTCTTATTATTGTGTATATTATGTAAGCATTGACATGACCTTTATGTATTTGTAATTAATACTTTTAAATGTATTTATATAAAAATTAAAATTTATTTTAAATTAAATATATAATAAAAATATATTAATAAAGAAAACATCAATCACTATAAAATATAAATCATCATAATTAAGATTGAAACATGATAAGAGAAAATTATGTCTTTTAACTCAAAATTTAATGATATTAATTATATTATTATTATTATTTGCAAATTTTTTTACTTCTCAAGCAATATGCAGTCGAAGGCGATCAACTCCCGAAAAATTAAAAATAGAGTGTATATTGGTATTTTTCCCACCAATAAGTGAAAAATGAAACACTAGTAGGTGGGAAGTAAAATTGTTAGTTAAAGAGGGTCAAATTGATATTCAAAAAAAATTTAAATATAATAGGTGTTAAATGAAATTTTGGTAGTGTTAATTCAAAAGCTCGTTTCTTTCTTCTTATACCATGGCCTGTACACTGTTTTTTGTTTTTTTTTTTAATTTCCTTTGACTTTAGCATTCTTTTTGTATCTTGCTTTTTTCCCTACCCTTTATATACGTTATTCTGAGGATATTATTTATTGTTATGTTACTATTTTTTGTTTAACTTTTATTATGGAAATAATACCTCTCTGTTACATACAAATTTTATAAAAAATATATTATATTATATATATATATATATATATATATATATATATATATGCATGTAAAAGAAAACATTTAAAATCTTATGTGGTTAGAAAAATAATAATTAAAATAAATTATTTGACTAGGGAAATAGAAGTTGATCAAATGCGACTGTTTTTACTTTACTAAATTTTGACAGTTTGGTTACTTAAATATTTTTCTTAATCAATCCTATTCATTAACAATATATTTTCTTTTTAAGAATAGTTTATGATAAAATCATAAAATTTTTAACTTTCATTTTACTATTTTTATTTAATATATTTTTTAGTAGAGATAAAATGATTAATTAGATGTGACATCTTTTTTAATCTTGAGATTTTAAAATATAAATTGTAACAACTTTTTATCTTAAACTTCATCCTTAAAAAATTAAATTTGTATAAATTGTGATAATTTTGTGTATTTAAATAAATCTCCTAACCAAATCCACTCAAATTAGGATTACTTGTTAATGGTTGATTAAGTTTGATAGACTCTCCTTAAACAAGAAGTTTTGGTCTTAGAGATAAATATCAATTACTTTACGTTCATCTAATACATCCACTATAATTATTTCATATCCCATTTTTGCCTTTCGTTTAATAATTTTTATCAATACTTGCTTTTGTAGCATTATACAGATTATTAATACTATTTTTAGGAAATGAACATTTCTTTTAGTTGTGGGAACCCAAAAAACAAGAAAGATTCATAATCATGCATAGCTTAATTTGATATCATGCATAATTCACACTGACATTGATGAATGGGAAACGCGTGACGTCGACTGGGAAATTATAGAACCATGACATGTGCTTTTACATAATTTTAGTGTTGATAACTCAGTGAAAAAGAGCTTGCATTTGGATTCATGGACTCAACTAGAATTGATACGAATCAGCGCAATGCCATTGGAAAGCAGTGGTGAACCACAGAACCATGGCTTCGCAAGATATATGTAAAAATAATGTAGTACAATATTAGTTGGCATAAAGTGGGACCAAAATTAAGGTCATTTTGAGGGGACCATGATGAAGTTTCATTTTCAATTAATTTCGACAAGAAATCGTTTGTGTGACTCATAAATATTGAGACTGAATTTAACTTTCTTAAAATTTTAAGGTTCAGATGTTACTTAATAAATATCAAAGAATTATTTATATAAAATTAATTAATGACCATTAAATCAACATAAAATTATGTTTACCAGCTGTAGAAAAAGTGAAGCATAATTAAGTACTATATAGTTCTTAAATATTAAAGAATTATGTAAAAAAATTATGCGATTACCATTAAAGTAATTAACTACTATAAATAAAAGGGTTAATCTATATAGCCCAAATAAAAAACAAAAAGATACATGTATGATTACTCATTAAAGAAAATAAAATGAGTTGATGAGACATATAAATTAAAAAGTTTAATTGAAATGTATTGAAAATATAAAAGATTCTTATACTGACGTTCATATCCCTTAATTTATATGACTTTTAAAGTATTAATCAGTAAAGTTAACAAATTTAACATAAATTTAATACTTATTAATTAAACTCTAAATTAAATAAATATACTTATATCATTACTTATTAAAAAATGGATTAAACAATCATCTTAATCCATCAATAAAATTAAGACAATTGTCTTACATTTAATTGTATAATTAATGACTATAGTTCTTATCATATTTAAGACATTCACACCTAACTCTCTCACTTTATTTATTGCTACAAATAAATTATTATCCTTGATAATAATGATACATACCACGGATGTTTAATACTTTTACCATGGTTACTGTTTTATAAAATTTAAAAAAGAAACCAATATGTCTATTATTTTAAATATAATATATATATATATATAAATTATTTTATAAAATACGACATAATGAACGATGTTCAAGCTTACAAGGTATAAAACATTTTTTAATTCTTTAACAATAATATTTTTATATTATTTTAAAATTTTAATATTTTGTATTTTAAAAAGTACATTATAATTAAATACAAATTATTTGAATTATTTTTAAAATTAATTAAATCATAAAATTTCCTATAAACTCACGGTTTAAAAACTAAAATTAATTAAATAAATTAACGTATAATGCATTTTCCATACAACTAAAAAAAAAATCCACTTTATTTAATCTAAATTATAATACATATTTGGTAATTAATTTGTCTTTTAAAATCAGATTTTCCTGATTTTTAATGTAGTGGGCGCAACCGCATTTGCCAACGTACAATTTCTTATTTATAAAATTTTCATAATATATATCAAATAATTGAAGGGCATAATTATAAATTACATGGTATCATTAGATCTCATGCTGAAAATTTTCTTTGCCAAATTGCTTCTTATTTCTATCTCAACCAATTAATAGATAACATATCATTTAATGAGCTATATATAAAAAAATATAAAAAACATTTATTAAATAAAGTAATATTATTAATTAAAAGGGAAAATGAAACACGAATTTAAAAATAATAATGGATTTGAAATTACAACCAAGTATTGCCTATTAGTAATCAGACTAAAAGTCCGAAAATTAGAAATGCCAAAAATGAGAATAAAACTTAATATTATTAGAAATGTCCAAAAAATCTCATATTAGATCTCATGCTATATATACACGTAACCATGTTTTCTCTGGAGAGTGTGAATTTGAAAATAAGTAAGCAAAGATGGCTTCTCCCAAGTTCCGTGATCTTGCATTCATCTTCCTAACCTTGTCCTTAACAAAGCCAACTCGACCGAAACCCAAGCCCTATGGTTTAACTTCGAAAACTTCGATCAGGATGAGGAGAAATTGAACTTGCAACTTGATGCACGCATTACATCATATGGGGTGTTACGACTGACCTTGGAACTCCACTGGTCGTGTCCTATTTGCTGAAACTGTCCACATTTGGGACAACAGCAACCACAGGCAACATTGCCAACTTCGAAACTCGCTTCTCCTTTTTCATCAGACAACCCTTTCCACGTCAGCGTCCTGGTCATGGGTTAGCCTTCTTCATGGTACCTCCAAACACGGGACCAGGTGACGGTGGAGGAAGCCTCGGAATATTCAAAGGCGGAGCGGGTTACCGTGCTCTTGCTGTTGAGTTTGACACTTTCAGAAACAGATGGGACCCCCAAATTCCTCACATTGGAATCAATGTCTACTCCATTGTGTCCTCCAAAACCCAACACGTTACATTGGACAATGGTGAAGTTGCCAATGTTGTGGTAACATATGATGGCTCCACAAAACTTTTACAAGCTGTATTGGTTTTCCCTTCACTTGGAACCATTTACACCGTCGCTCAGATTGTGGATCTCAAGAAAGTGTTCCCTAATTCTGAATGGGTTAACGGCTTCCAGCGGGGATCCCAGTGGAAAACAAAGAAATTCCACCGAAACGCACGACATTAGGTCTTGGTTTTTTATTGCCACGTTGCCAGGAACAAACAATGTTATCCCTACTTCGAACCGCAACACGTTTGCAAGCTAAATGTCATAGTGTTCTTATGTTATTGTATGCTAAATGTCATAGTGTTACACGTGAAGATATCTACAATAACCACGTGTTCTTACGTTATTGTATGTTAATGTAGAAACTTTTTCTATATGGAAGTTAGGATCATATGTGACTCTAAGTTCAATCACAACTCTTCATTCATCGTAAATTTGTTGATTTTACTCATTACTACTTTAAAAGTCACATAAATGAAAAATTATGATTGAATGTCACTATTAAAACCTTTTACATTGACCGTGTATACCAATTAAACTCTTCTATTTATAGTTAAATGAGTTTAATTAGCATTTACGAGCTTTGTAGAAAATTTTTACATTAATATTTAATTATAATTTTTCGTTTATATAACTTTTAAGGAGTTATAAAGTTGGTTTTGTGATAAAATGGATAAATGAAAGAAGAAAAAGTTGTGAGTTCGAATCTCTCTAATAATAAAAACTAATACATTAACATTTGACCTTTTAAAAAATTTTATATCTTTTAAAGTATTAATCATTAAAATTAACAAACTTATTATAAATAAATAATTGTAATTAAGTGTGGGTATAAAACTTTTTTTATACCGACTAAATAAGAAGAGCAACTTATTGCTCAATATCACATCTACAAAGGCTCGATAAATCTTCAAGTTATAAAATTGACTCTTCACTAAGTATTGCTATGTTTCGTTATTTAAAACATGTAGAATTAATAATAAATTTATTAAAAATACATAGAATTCATAAAAGTGATGTAAACCGTAGAATCTATAAAAAATAACTTAAAAATTTACAAGGATTCAGGCGGCATGTCCCCTTAGGTTTAAAGCCGGTGTGAATAAGGGGTGCTCAAGGAGGAGTTTACAATATGGAAGGGAGAAAAGCCCATATGTTAAAGGTGATGTCATGTTTTCTTATATGAACTCGTATTTCATAGTTATACATCTTCCCGGTATTTAATCCCTCAGTTTGATCAAACAACATTCCTAACCAAAGAATCGAAAATTCAAAATTCATTACACTTTAGACAATTTAATAGGAAAACCGATCGTGCTTGCCTTTTAAGAGAGATTTATCAGTTTATTTAAGTTATTTAAAGTAATAGGTTCACTTTCAGTTGCTTACTTGTCGTTCTAGGGACTATAAACAAAATAAAAAGTTTATTAGGATCAAATACTATTTTTTATTAGAGATTAAAATAAAATTAATAACTTATTAGTAACTAAAGACATGTTTAAGTTTTCTTATTTTCCTACTCACAATTTTTATGTCTCCAACACATATAAATAACCTGTTTCTATCTACAAATCTTATTAATATCCAGACTTCAATTTGCAATAACCTTCCCTTTGTTGTTCTCCAAAATAAACCCCTGCTATTTTCACAGTTCTTTATAATTAATACATCTTATGGTGTTTTTTAACATTACATACTAATATTTTTGTTTAATATTTCTAATTATTAAAACCTTATCTAAATAATTGAAACATTTAGCCATTACTTGTTTTCATTGTGTCTTAACTAGATAATTAATACTGCAACACTCCTTATCAGTCCTTACATTTAGAACATTAAACATGTCTATATTAAGGATATAATAATTAAATATCATTAAAAATTAAAAATTATTTTTATATTCTAATAAGAGGGAAAAATAATATGGCCCTTTTATAAATTACTAAAAATAAAAGTACTATGACAAAAGATTACTTCATAAATAAAATAAATCATATTTGCGAGCATTGTTACTAATTGCATAGATCTTAATAGGTATGCTTGTCTTCCATGGTGTCCAATAACCACAGTACTCCGAGATATTCAAATGATGCTCCTCGCTTAGGTTAAATTTGTGGGTACCTTAAAAAGGCATGTCTGTGAAAGAATAAAAGGTTTGTCCCACTTATTTATTATACCTTTATTTTGGTAAGGTTGTGTAACCTTGGTTTTGGACTATCGAAAGACTAAGATATCGCTATATTATAGAAGTGTTTGGCCTCGAGGGTAATTTAAAAATGGCCTTCTGATGTATCGTTGTCTCATTACGCTTAATTATTGAAGGATTTAAATATTTAATTACTTAAATCTACATTTATGGTTTCGATAATTCCACATACCAAGGTCTTGTGTCCAATCATTTTTGTTAGTGTGTGTCTGGAGCTTTGTTTTTGTTGATTGTTGTTCTTATCTAGATTAGCCTGAACACTATTCCTCGTAAATACAAACAAAAATATCCTTGAGTATGTGTCCACAGAAGGGGAGTTTTCACTAAAAGGAAGTACTCAAAATATGTTGAGAGAAGATATCTGGATATCAAATGAGTAATAAACATGTATCTTTACTTTGATACCATTTCTTATTTATAGTAGGTATATAGATTTTTACTTGGTAGATATTACCCATTCAGGAGAGGATATTACCTTTATCCATTGGATTTTATTGGATATGATGATAATCTGAATTTTTAGTATTAATTGTAATTAACTCCATAATTAATTTCCTGTTGTAATCTTATGGATTTCGGCCTTGTCGAAATCTGAAGTCTTCTAAATCCCCTAGAACATATCATTTCCTTTGTGGTGTAGTACTGCGTTACTCGAATTTTAGCAAAGCCAAAATCCGAAGTTTCCTACATATTTTTTTATGCTTGGGGGGTATTCTGGTCTTTTTATTATTCAAATTCTCTTTACCCGTACACTTGTCCTTGTTATCCTAGTTTTAACTGCTGACCTATCTTGTATACGCATGTACAAGTACCACCGTGACATCTTTGTATTTAATTAAGGAAAAAGCTAAAATGCAAAAACTAAATATACAAGGTAAAAAATGATTTGTGTATCGAAGGAATCCCCTATCTCAACACTACTGCCGAGTGAAATCTCCATTCAAGGTTGAATATACCCTTAACATGGCCTGATAATCTACTTAAGGAGGGATCCATCCTACCATAGAAAAGTCTAAGCTACCCGAACCTACTGCCAAGTTGAATCTCTATTTAAGGTCAGGTCTACCCATAATGTGGCTCAGTATTCTGCCTAAGGTGGGGCCCATGCTAGTATAGGAAAAAGTCCAAGTTAACCCTTAGATGTAAAATATAAACCCTAATTATCTTTTACAAATAAAATATAAAATGGTCAACTCCTCTCTGACTTGAGCATTTGAGTACTTTTGCAGGTACCCACCTGTATTGTCTTGGAGAAACTGCTGGATTAGAAGCTTGGAACATCAAGGAATAAGACTCATTCAATGTGTGTAGGAACAAGGTGTCTACATAATAGAAACTCAATTAATGAAGCCTACAAATAAAAAATAACTTTGAAGAATATACACCAAATGACCCCAAATTTAATCATTGCAACATTTTTTTTTGTGAATGCATAATTTTTTGTTTCAATCTCTACCAACTCCAACTTCATTTGTCATTGCATTAATCTCTATCCAAAACTCTATGAACACCAGCTATTAAAAATTGAGATGTGCTTGATTTGGACAAGCATTAATGCAATCTTGCCGAATATAAGTTTCAATATAGGGTCATGGCTAAAAGGATTGAGGAGGAGAGGACTGGGAATGAGCATGGAGAGATTGAAAATCATTGAAGCCTTTGAGCATTGTATTTGGGTCATGTTCTTTTATTCTTAGAGGTGTCATTAATCATCATGTGGGGTGTGTGAGATGGACTAAGATTCTTTACAAGTGGCATGTAGATAGCATCACACCTTCTTTTTAAGATTACACCCCGAATCACACCAAAAGTGATGCACTCCCTTGATCTCTTCAACCAAGGTTCCTTCCTCTAAGAAAATGGAGGATGGAGAGGTTAGAAATAGGAGAGGGTTGACGCCACTTTCTAGGAGAAAGATGAGTCAAAAAATTTTATGTTGCTTGCCACAAGGGAGAGGTCCCTTGATAAAAGCTTTAAGGGAGAGATTCCTCAAGAGAGAGGATTCTCAATGAAACTCAAGAATAAATTGCTCAAAAAGAGTCTTACTTCATTCAATCAAGTGTGCCTTGTACAAGAGAGACTAGGTGTATTTATAGCCCAAAGAGGGAGCAAGGCACTCAAAACTAGGTAATGTGGGACTTGAACCTAATTAGCATTAGGAGCACTAATCCCTCTTAGGCCCACTAAAAGTGGTGCCTAGCCTTAAGCTAGGGAGTGTCACGGCCTAATCAAGGGGGTGTGGAAAGAGATCCATACTCCTTTGTGTTATTAGGCCCTTTATTCCCCTCACCTCCCTTCCTAAGCTAATTACACCCTAAACTCTAGAAACTAAAATAAATGGCCAAAATACAAGGCCTAAAAGGGAATTAAAAGCTAATTAATATTTACAAGAGGAAAACTAAGGACTATGGCCTAAAATATCTATCTCCATCATTAGCTGGGGTCTTGATGAGTCTTTCTGGGCCAAGTCCTCTTCAATCCTCCTAGCTATTGCCCTAGTGAGAGGGCCCTTGATAGGTAGGATTGCATCATCTCCTCCCCCATCGAAAGAATTTGTCCTCAAATCTGAAGGGTCATCCTCTTCCATGTCAGCACCTAAAAAGGGGGTAAGATCACAAACATTAAAGGTGGTGCTAACTCCATAATCCTCGGGAAGGTCTAACTTATATGCATTATTATTTACCTTCTCAAGGATTTGGAAGGGACCATCTCCTCGAGGGCTAAGTTTGGACTTCCCCTTAGAAGGGAAACGATCCTTTCTTAGGTGAAGCCAAACCCAATCGCCCGTTTCGAAGATGACTTCCTTCCTCCCCTTGTTGCTAGATGAAGCATACCCCTTAGATTGGGTTTCAATATTAGTTTTGACCCTCTCATGTAATTTTTTGACAAAATCAGCCCTAGTTTTCCCTTCTTTATGAAAAATTCGGGTGTTAGGGAGTGGTAACAAGTCCAGAGGGGTGAGAGGATTAAAACCATATACAACCTCAAAAGGGGAGTGCTTAGTGGTTCGATGAACCACCCTATTATATGCAAATTCAATGTGGGGGAGATATTCATCCCAAGACTTGTGGTTGCCTTTCAAGAGTGCCCTCAACATAGTGGATAGGGATCTATTTACTACCTCAGTTTGTCCATCTGTTTGAGGATGACAAGTGGTAGAAAATAAGAGCTTAGTTCCTAGCCTTTCCCAAAGAGTTTTCCAAAAATGGCTAAGGAACTTAGCATCCCTATCAGAGACTATGGTTGAGGGTATTCCGTGCAAGCGGACAACCTCACGAAAGAAAAGCCTTGCGATGTGACTCGCGTCATCCACTTTGTGGCAGGGAATGAAATGTGTCATTTTACTAAAGTGGTCCACTACCACAAAGATGGAGTCTACACTTCGTTGGGTTCTTGGGAGCCCAAGGATAAAATCCATGCTAATATCTACCCAAGGTGTAGAAGGAGTGGGTAAAGGTGTCTAAAGTCCATGAGGCATTACTCGATACTTAGCTTGTAAACAAGCTATGCATCGCAAGCAATGTCTTTGGACATCTTTTTTCATATGGGGCCAAAAGAATTTTTCTTTTAAAAGCATTAAGGTTTTATCAATTCCAAAATGCCCCATGAGCCCACCTTTATGGCTTTCTTTTGTCAGCAATTTCCTAATGGATCCTTGGGGTACACAAAGTTTGCCCTCTTTGAATAAGTACCCCTCACACATGTAGAAGCCATCTTTGGCTTTGGAAGATGAGGCAGTATAAATGGTTCCAAAGTCTTGGTCAGAAGGATACATTTCTTTTATGTCATCAAATCCCAAAATTTGAGCGCTGAGGGTGGCAAGGAGAGAATGCCTCCTTGAAAGAGCATCGACTACCACATTTGTTTTTCCCTTTTTATATTTGATGACATAAGGAAAAGTTTCAAGAAATTCAACCCATTTAGCATGCCTCTTGTTCAACTTTCCTTGCCCCCTCAAATACTTAAGTGACTCATGGTCACTATGAATGACAAATTCCTTGGAAACAAGATAATGTTCCCAAGTTTGGAGGGCACGGATCAAAGCATAAAACTCCTTGTCGTAGGTGGGGTAGCTGAGGTGGGCACCATTGAGTTTTTCACTAAAATAAGCAATGGGGTGCCCCCCTTGCAACAGCACAGCTCCTACACCTACTCCCGATGCATCACATTCTAGCTCAAAAGTTTTTAAAAAGTCGGGGAGGGCTAGAACGGGTGCATTAGTGAGTTTATCCTTGAGCAGTTGAAAAACTTCTTTTTGTTTTTCACCCCACAAGAAAGGAACTTCCTTCTTCACCAAGTCATTGAGTGGTGAAGCTAGTGTGGAGAAGTTAGGCACAAAGCACCTATAAAATCCTGCGAGACCATGAAAGCCCTTGATCTCAGTCACACTAGTAGGGGTGGGCCATTCTTGAATGGCCTTGATTTTTTGGGGGTCCACTTGGACCCCTTGGGCACTAATTACAAAGCCCAAGAAAACCACACTAGGAGCACAAAAAGTGCATTTTTCTAAGTTTGCAAATAGTTTATTCATTCTAAGGACAGATAAGACTTCCATAAGGTGTCCTATATGTTCTTCTAAAGACCTACTATAGACTAAAATATCATCAAAATAAACAACTACAAACCTACCAATGCAATCCCTAAGTACATGATTCATGAGACGCATGAAAGTGCTTGGAGCATTGGTGAGCCCAAAAGGCATCACCAACCATTCATAAAGACCGAATTTGGCCTTAAAAATGGTTTTCCATTCATCTCTTTCTTTGATTCTTATTTGATGGTAACCACTTCTATGATCAATTTTTGAAAATATTTTGGCTCCATGCAATTCATCAAGCATATCGTCTAGCCTAGGGATTGGGTGCCTATACTTAATGGTGATGTTATTGATGGCACGACAGTCCATACACATCCGCCATTTTCCATCCTTTTTGGGCACCAACAAAACAGGAATCGCACAAGGGCTAAGGCTCTTTTGAACCCAACCCTTCTCCAACAAGTCTTGAACTTGAGACTCAATCTCTTTGGTCTCAACGGGGTTTGTCCTATACGCGAGTCTATTGGACAGACTTGCGCCAGGAACAAGGTCAATTTGGTGTTCTATTCCCCTTAGAGGTGGTAATCCCCTCGGAACCTCTTGAGGGAAAAGATCATCAAATTCTTTTAAAAGATTTTGAACCCCTTTTGGAAGAGACTCAATTTCATGACTTGTGGCAGTGCCAGAAGGTACCTCTTTACAAAGAAGGAGATAAAAAGGTCGATCAAGCAAGAAAGCTTCTTTAATATCCATTTTTGTTGCAAAATGACTCTCTTTCTTAATTACCTTTTTGGAAGGGGTACCTCCTTCCAACTCTCCCTCTTTACCCTTTTCAAGCTTTAGGGATGAAAGCTTTTTTTTTTTTTTACTTTGAACTTTTTTTTTCCTCATCTCTTTTATGTTTCATGATGAGTTGATCCTCAGCCACTTGTGAAGGTGTGAGAGGAGTTAACTTTATTCTTTTGCCCTTATGAGTGAGGATTATCTCATTAGAGTAGCCATGGTGAATGACTTGTTTGTCAAACTTCCAAGGCCTCCCTAACAAGATATGGCCAGCCTCCATTGGAACTATATAACATAAGATCTCATCTTGATACTTTCTAATGGAGAACGACACCTTCACTTGTTGGTTTACAACCATTTCCCCTTCCTCATTAAGCCATTGGAGCTTGTAAGGTCTAGGATGAGGAATTGGGTGTAAGGCTAGCTTCTCTACCAACCTTGAGCTACAACAATTGCAGCAGGATCCACTATCCACAATGAGAGAACAGGTTTTGTCTAAAACTTTACAACGTGTATGAAAAATGTTCTCTCTTTGGGAGTGGTTAAGTTCATGGGGTTGGCTTCCAAGAAGGCACCTAACCATTAAGAGGTCTCCATCACAAGGATTTTCAACAATGTCATGCTCATGATGCTCATGACCCCCTTCTTCCTCACTCTCACTAGAGGAGGAAGATGAGCTACTCTCACTAAAAATCTCTTGGCCCTTCATGATCATGGTTTTCTTATTGGGGCACTGAGAGGCAATGTGGCCTCTCCCAAGACATTTAAAGCATTTAATACTACTAGTCCTATTGTTAGAACTAGTAGGGGGGTTGTCTCTATGATACATGGGTTTATGTTCTTTATGCACATGCTTGGATGGTTCCTCTTTAGGAGAGCTCTTGGAAGAGCTTCCCTTGCCTAGGTCCCTCTTTGCATAATTGTAGGATGGAAATTCTCTTTTTGCTCTACCTTTTATTTTTAATTGATTTTCCACTCTTATGCAAAGTTAGACTAGGTCATCTAGATTATTATATGGTGAGAGCTCAACTTTGTTTCTTATGTCAGAGTTCAAACCACTTAAAAATCTAGCTTCGGTGGCCCTTGGTTCTTCGGTGACGCCCGCTCTCATCATGAAAAGCTCCATGGTTTGTCTGTACTCCTCAACACTTGAGTTGTACTGTTTTAATCTTTGGAATTTATCCAAGAGCTCTCTTTCATAATAAGAAGGGACGTGTCTCCGCCTCATAGCCCTCTTGAGATCATTCCAATAATCCACTGGAGGGTTACGAAGGCGCCTCTCATTGACAAAGGAGGTCCACCAATACATGGCCTGCCCTTGGAAGCTAAGGGTTGCCAGCAGAACTTTTCTTTCTTCACTTATGTTATAGCAAACAAAGTGTTGCTCTACCTTCATTTCCCAATCAAGGTAGGCTTCCACATCCTCTTTGCCATGAAAATAAGGGAGGTCAACTTTTTGTTCCCTAGGTTGGGCTTGGGGTTGGTTATGATGTTGTTGTGATCTCCTTACCCTAGGTCTTTCATATCTCTCACTTTCACTTACTTCACTAGAGGCAGACCTATACCTATGCCTTTCTCTAACTCGTCTTTCTCTTCTTTCTTCTCTTTCACGCTCTTCTCTTCTTTCTTCCCTCTCTCTCTCTTCTCTTTCCTTTTTTTCTTCTCTTTCTCTTCGTTCTCTTTCTTTCTCTTCCCTCCGTCTTTCTTCTCTTTCTTCTCGTTCTTGTCTCTCTCTTTTCTCTTGGCTTTTTTTCTCTCTTTTCTCACGCTCTTTTTCCTCTCTTCGTCTTTCTTCTCTTAACTCTCTTTCTCTCTTTTCTTTTTCTTTCTCTTCACGCCTCTTTTCTCCCTTTCTTTTCTTTCTTTTCTCTCTTCTACCCTCCATTCCCTAAATTCACTCACAAACTTATCCATGTTGTTGGTTTTTTGAGAACCTTGTTGATTTACACTACCTTTACTAGATGTGTGTGAGCTCATTTTGAAAGTGATTGGGAAGAACCTATGGGCACCACTCCTTACTCTTTTGTTTTGTTTTCTCCCTAAGTGAATTACTTAAGAGTCTTTGGAACTCAAAACCCTTTCACACTAAGATGCAAAGCAAATAAAAGAAATTTAAAGCAAAGGTAAGGATCTAAAGGCGTGCACCTAAGGTGGAGAGATGGGGTACCAATTCCTTTTCCCACCTAAACGAGAAACTAAAAAATTATTACAATCAAAGAGGTGACCCTTATGGGCATCCAACACCTCAATTAAAATGGTCTTAATAATTTACACCCAATTAAACAAAAAGAAACAAAAGGCTTGATGTTTGAAGTTGCTCTCTACTCCAAGTGTTTGCCTCTCTCAAAGTGGTGTTGCTCCCTTGAATGAACCTCTTCCTTAGCTTGCTTCAACACACCTCAAGATGCTTCCCTTGTGGAAAGCTTGGTTTGACCTTTCTTTTCCTTCAACAAAGTGGCGCACCCAAGGAGGAGCCAAGAGAATGCAATACAATAAAAAAAAAACATGAAAAGAAAACTCAAGGAAAGGAGATAAACATCCAAGTGGAAAGAATTATTTAGACAAACACAAAGATAACCAAAGAAGACAAGCAAGTAAAAATGGTGTAGATAGAAAGATGGTACACAAAAGAAATTCCTAGAATGGGCCTAGAATAGAATGGACTACAAAAACAAAAAAAAAATGACTCAAAAGTTTCAATCATTTGCATCATTTAAAATCAATATGGCCAAATTATATGCAAGTATGTTCAAGCAAGATTCATTAATTTTTTTTAAATCACTCCTTTTAGTCATTGGGACAATATGAGGTGCACTAACGATATTTTGTTCTTTTCACTTCTTTTTTTTTTTTTAACAAATTTTTTTTTACTAACACGTTTTTTTTTTCACTTGTTTTCTTTTTAATTTCTATTTTTTATACAATTTTGCTACACCTCTTAACAAAATTTTGAAGCAAATATGGTGAGGAGTCAAAGAATCATAAATGCTTGAACAAAGGATAGGAAATGGCCACCATAATTGATATACAAAAGTGCAAAATTAAGAAACAAAGCAACCTAATATGAACTAGTAATTTTAGGTGATAAAAAATAAATGGCACAAGGAGAGTTTTATGGAAGTTGAGGCCAACTTGATTACTCAATAATCAGCCCAATTACATACCCAACATGCCTCTCAAAGCCAATCAACAAAAATCACCACAAAAACTAGCACAAAATTAAGATACTAAAATTATTGAACAAGTATGAAATTTGGAAGAAATTGAGCATTAATTTTTTGAAGATTTTTTTTTTAAGAACATGCTAAGATCTAAATAGCATGTGAGACTCTAAGGACATGGGATCAAGAGTAAGCCTCTTTGATGCTCAATTTCCAATAGAGAAATAACACACTTTTATGGTAAAATAAAAGAGCTAAACAATGGATTTTAAGTGACAATTAAAAGGACTAAACAATACCAAAATAAGACACAATGTAGGAGGATTAAAACTGAAAATAAATGACTCAAAATGACCAAGAATGTGATACAAAAATAGAGAAATAGGGGCTGGAAAAAATAGAGCAATAGGTGCAGGAAAAAATTAGACAAAAAGGTGCAGGAAAATAGAATTAAAAGGCAAGAACTGTAAATGAAAGAAGCAAAAGTGCATCCAAGGATCAAAACCACAATTGTGTGGCTTCCTTCACAAAGTTTGTGAAGTAATTACTATGATCCTCTTAGGGTAAGTACTAGAATAAGGAAAAATTAAAAAGATGGGCAGAAATTTAAAGAAATAAACCTAAAGGAAACACACAAAGATTCAATAGAAATGAACAAAATAAATTGAATCTAGAAAGCAATAAAGACATGGAAATAAAATTTTCAAGAATTAAAACATAAACTTCAAGACAATAAGGAATTTAAATGACAATAAAGGAAGCAAGAAATAACGTATAAAAACTGCAGAAAAAAGAAACTAAAGAAAGACACATAAACTAAGGAGAAGGAGGAGGAAATGAACCTTCATGAAGATGGCTCTGATACCAAATGATGCACTTCCTTGATCTCTTCAACCAAGGTTCCTTCCTCTAAGAAAATGGAGGATGGAGAGGTTAGAAATGGGAGAGGGTTGACGCCACTTTCTAGGAGAAAGATGAGTCAAAAAATTTGATGTTGCTTGCCACAAGGGAGAGGTCCCTTGATAAAAGCTTTAAGGGAGAGATTTCTCAAGAGAGAGGATTCTCAATGACACTCAAGAATAAATTTCTGAAAAAGAGTCTTACTTCATTCAATCAAGTGTGCCTTGTACAAGAGAGACTAGGTGTATTTATAGTCCAAAGAGGGAGAAAGCACTCAAAACTAGGCAATGTGGGACTTGGGCCTAATTAGCATTAGGAGCACTAATCCCTCTTAGGCCCACTAAAAGTGGTGCCTAGCCTTAAGCTAGGGAGTGTCACGGCCTAATCAAGGGGGTGTGGAAAGAAATCCACACTCCTTTGTGTTATTAGGCCCTTTACTCCCCTCACCTTCCTTCCTAAGCTAATTACACCCTAAACTCTAGAAACTAAAATAAATGGCCAAAATACAAGGCCTAAAAGGGAATTAAAAGCTAATTAATATTTACAAGAGGAAAACTAAGGACTATGGCCTAAAATATCTATCTCCATCATGAGCTGGGGTCTTGATGAGTCTTTCTGGGCCAAGTCCTCTTCAATCCTCCTAGCTATTGCCCTAGTGAGAGGGCCCTTGATAGGTAGGATTGCATAAAAAAGCATGACTACTAAGCACTAGACCTCCTTTTTCTTTGTTTCATGCCTATTTTAGAGAATGGGATGCATGGTTCTTGGTTGGTTTGTACAAAAATTAGGCTAAGGATAAACTATGGTTTATTTTGACTCACTTTGAGTTAATCTAGCCTTGGGTTATTGTAACCTTGCTCTGGTATACTCAACTCACTCCCTATCTCTATAAATAAGAATCATTCTCATACTTGAATTCATAATTGATCATTTGAGTAAAATTGAGAGCATTTGTTTGAGTTGTCTTCTCCATTCACCAAGTTCTTCTTAGAGTAAAAGAAGGCACTTCTAGATTATCTCAAGGGTCTCTCCTTTGTAACAAGCATCCTTTAATTGCTTATCTCCTTATGAGTGGCCCAATCCATCATCATATCTTCCTTTTCCACATTCCATTTTCATTACATAACCTCTTCTTAGAAGTAGATCGAGTGAATGGAACTTAGGCTTACATCATATGCTATCATGAGCCAACTTTCTTTAGGTGTTGTCTTCTAATTCTAGTCTTTTTTTCCAATTTAGCTAGTTGTGTTGTTTTTGTTCTCTTCTTCAAATTTTTCTGTTGTTCTTCATATGTTCATGTTGTTCTTGCTTTCATTTTGATATATCCTTGTTATTCACCTATTTAATTTCATGTCTTGTGTTGTTTGTTTTGTTTAGTTTTATATTATCCAAAAATTCTTCAAAATTTTAGATCCTTTTAAGTGTGTGCAATACTTAAATTTGAAGATTAGGCACCATATTTCATTCAGATCTAGTCCAAATTGAGTCATGTTTTTCTTGCTTCACTCACACAACACATGTGCTAGTTTATAAAATGGAAGACAAAATGAAACAAGAGTATTTCTATAGTGATGTTGCGAACAACCTAGACATAATACTCAACAAAATGACCTTTGGTGAAATCTTCTTATCAAAGTTTTAAATTCTTGATTACAACATGTGTTGTGGCTGCAATATTGTTGTTTCGGAGCTTATTGCAACGCATCATGCTGCAGTTGCGGTGTGAACTAAAATTACATAATTTCCCACAACACAACAATGTTACACCCGCAACATAACCCCATTGTATTTGCATTTTAACAAAATTTTAATCTTTTAACATTTGAAATTCCATTTTTAATTTGGTCCAAAAAATAATTGTTCATAGCTCAGAGTAGTAGTATTAGTAATGAAGAAATTTTATTATATTTTTAAGAAATAAAATAAAATAAAATCTTATATTAAAACAATTTTCTTATACATGCATCATGTGCATCTTATAAACATATATTTATAGTATATTTATGAGTATATACTATTATGATATTATCAGTACAAGTTTATTAGTATAGAGATTATTTCAAATTGATAAATTGATTGAGCATTATTCTTATGAGCAGCTGATAAAGAATAGGGCTCCTAGTTAAAAATATAGAGAATGATATCATGAGATGAAGTGATAAGCTCCCAATTATCTCCCCTAAATATATGAGATTAGTAATGGGTGCATGCATATATACATTTAGAAAAAAGATCATATATTCTACTTCATTTCATTTCATATATAGGTGATCCTAAATAAGGATCATTTGTTTGTGTGAAGCTCTAACACTATACTTCGTAATTTCAAATGTTAAAAATCATAAATGTCTCACTCCTTTATTTTGTTTTATTTTCTTTGTATGGTAAAATTTTGTATAAACAGTGGTAGATGACTCTCCTGGGGTTTGTGACTATGTTAAGAGTGTCTCTGGATTACAATAATGAGGGATTCTAAACTCATGATATTGACTCTGGTTTAGATATATTTTCACAGGAATAATTTCTGTTTACTTTATGCTCATGGACCCTACTAGTATGGTTTCACCTTCCTTTGTAGATTTACATGTGATATTGACTACTCCTCCTACTCCTAGCTACATGTGAATGACTCTTCCACCTTTACCCCCTTCTAATGATGCTATGGTTGATGTACTGTTACCATCTCTGGATCAGTACTTTGAGTTATCATTGCCATTGGTGTATTCCCTAGTTATCCTTTACTACTATATCACCTAGTACTCAGTATGATTTCCTTATTATTGGCTGGACACTTAGAGTTGCAACTGGACCTTCTAAAGCACATGGAGGACTGAGAGATAGTGATTATGAGGCTGATAATAAAGTCATAGGGAGTGATCCATCTCAGAGATCATATTAGAAGGGATAGTGAATATATATATATATATATATATATATATATATAATGAAATAGACTCACTGCTCTGTTCAAACCCTTTTTCTTTTTTATTGTATTATATATGGAAAGGGTAGGATTAGACCTTTTTGAATGTATATGTTTTAGTTAGTCAATAATCAAGTCTAGCTTTTGATATTTTATACATTAAAAGTAACATGTGTGAAAAGGTACAATAATGTTACATGTAGTATTATTCGCTTCAACATGTTAATCGAACTTTTATGTAGCATGCATTCTAAGGGGAGGTTTATAATAATAATTGTCCTTAAAAGGCAAATAAAGCAAACTACTTGGACTTTGTAAAAAATGTTGGAGTGTCTGAAGCATGGAAAATTAATCCGTCAACCAATACATGAATTGAGGATTATTGCAACATTCTAGGACCTTTTCCTCTTGCCAAAGGTGAGTGTAAATTTTTATTGGTAGTCATTGATTATTTCACAAAGTGGATAAAAGTCAAACTATTGGCCACCATTTCAACTTATAATGTACAAAAGTTCATTTGCAAGAATATTGTGAATAGATTAGGCACCCCATTCAATCATCATTGTTAATGGATTATAGTTCACTGACAAAAAGCTCATTTGGAAGGTCTTAGCATTAAGCATAGGATGACATCTGTAGAGTATCCTCAAGATAATGGGCAAATAGATGTAGTTAACAACTTAAAAACAGGATGGTAGAAAAAAATGGAGGATGTGTCAATAATTGCTAGAAATTTTGTGGGCATACTGTGGTACACCTCAATCAATCACAAACGAAACCTCTTCTAGGATAACTTACAGTTTAGGCGCGATGCTTCTAGTAGAAATCAAAGAACCTTCTTTTTGACACCTCCACTTTCAAGAACAAGATAACACAACTACCATGCAGTCAAAGAGGAATCAAGATACAAATCACTACTTTGTAGATGAAGCCTGCAAGTAGAGAAAGTCTAGAAGGTTCAATTCACACATCAAGCCAAGAAAAACTTTCTGAAAGGGCACATTGAATGGAGAGCTACTAGTGGAGCACGAAGGGAAAAAACTTCTCTCCAGTTACTAAAAATTTCCAATACGAGATAGAAAGACTCATGGAGTGTGTGGGACCCACTATAGGGAGTAACTCAAATATTCATGAAGTAAAGTGTAGCTTCACGTAGTGTAACGGAGTGCGCATGAAAGGAGCTTGTTGCTAAAGAGATGTAGCTAACGAGGCCACAATTCCTAAAAGGAATTGTGTAGGCCTCTACCAACCCGGCTGCTAGGGAGCTACCCACCCCTTGGGTTCCATGCACCCCATGAGTCTTTCTCTCTCCTACTGGAAATTTCCAGTAACTAGAGAAGATCGACACCCAACACAAAGAGACAAGAGGTGGCTAGTTTGCATCTAATTGGGAAAATTCCTTCCGAAGTTCGAGAGCACCAAGACAAGAAAATTAGACATATAAGCTAGAGTAACTCTCTGGAAAACTCATCACGAGACCCTAAAATTCTACGCATCTTAAGTTTTATGACGTGTGAGAGCACCAAGACAAGAAAATTAGGCATATAAGTTAGAGGAACTCTTTGGAAAACTCATCACGAGACCCTAAAATTCTACGCTTCTTAAGTTTTATGGCATCTAAAGTTTCTTTTGTAAAAGTCATAAAGCATTATCTTCTCATTGTCTCTCCCCATCATTGTTTCATCTCTTTTCAAATTAAATCTTTATGTTTTTTTTAGATTTATTTTATTTCTTGCGACGTAGATGTTATATATATATATATATTTAAACATACCTACTCATTACCAATTTAGTTTTTCCCACTCATTGTCTCCCTCCTTACAATTCCTCACGTATTTTTACTTTTCATTAGGTTTTCCATTTTTTTGCAAATTTTTTTAATTTTATAAAGTTGAAATATTTAAAAGTTAAAGTTTAAAATCTCTCTCTTAATTTCTTTATCTCTACCTTCAAAGAGAAAACATAATTAATTTACTTTTTATTTTAACTTTCTATACATACAGTTTCTTTTCTCCTATTCTATTAATATTTTTACTTATTAACTGAAAATATTGACAATTTAAAACAAATGTTGTAAGAAAAAACTTACAAACCAAAAATATAATATACATATTAATTCATATGATGAAATGATCATGATATATTGATTTTAGCGCAATAGAAATGTGGTCAGCTAGGCATGATAGAAACATATGTCTTTGTATTTCTTTCTTTATTTCTTTCATTGATCTCTTACTGTCTTCTATTACGCAAAAATTAATTTCTTTAGCAAGTTATCTATAACATTTGTGTGGTGACTTTCTATCTTTTTGAATGTTCTTAATTCTTTGTAGTTACGTATTATCTAAAAAAATATATAAAATAATATAGATAGATATTTATATTAATTTTAATTTGTATAAAAGTACAAACAATAAATATAATTATTTCCATAGGATTAATTTGTACAAATTCAACTTAGATTCATATTTAATTTGTTATATTAATAGTTAATAGCATAAAAGAAATGTGAATACAATAACGACGCCTTATTTTCGCTATCTATATTTGAAGGAATGAACAATATTTCTATATTTTTTATTCTTTTGCTTTTCTTTTAGGATAAGAAAGAGTTGCTGCGAATCTCCCAAGTCAATATAATGATGATTCATATCATTTGGCACAAGAATCCAAGTTTTCAGCACCTACTAAAAAAAAGTGAAGAAAACAAATAAATTGTGGAAACCACACAAGCTTCAACCTTTATTTCTGCTATGTATGCTTTAAAAATTTAAGCAACCATCAGCAATGCAACCAAATGGTTAATTGAAATTGTAACACGTGTGTTAGATACATTGTTATTAAAGACTTATTTGTGTGGTCTACAAATTTTTCGCATTCAACATACTATTCTTGCACAAAGCTAAGTTCCGTTGCAAAGCAACGAGAACTTTATTATCAAGAAAATATGCTCAAGAACATTTGTATAAAAAGAAGTAAATCTATTAACTCTCTAAAATAATGCGAAAAAGTTCAAAGATAAAAGTCATCATATATTTTTCTCCTCCAATATTACTGTACGCACCATTTTTTAAAAAATAAAAATAAATAAAATAATAAATCTAGAAAAAAACAAAATGTCATTTCCATATATTGTCAACATACATAACAATGTTCAAAATACATCTCAATACGAGAGAGCTCAAAATGAAAAATTTCATGAAAAAATAAAAAATATTTGAAATAGGATAAAAAATTACTTACCCTTTTAATCCTTATTGAAAACGAGTTCCGTTGGTGTGGGTGTCGCCGAAAGGATCGCCGGAGACAAGCTGCCGCCAGAGAACCTCTCCTCTTTTTCTCTCTCCTTCACGCTCCCCCCCTTCCCCCACAACACTTTCTCTTTTAAAAAAAAAAGAGAAGAAGAAAGTAGCTTAAAGTCATGTATTATTAAGTTCACCCTACATAAGTGCTATTCACACTCCCATTTTAGGTCAGCAGCCCGCCGCTATCCGCACCTCTACTTTTCGCTATTTGCACACACAAGTCCAACGATAAGCTGGTGCTATCCACACCTTCCCATTTTTCTACTCGCACCTATTTTATATCATGGCCTATTTTGCAATTTCCCTCCTCCGTTTACAGTTTGCACCACTATTTTCGCTAAACATATTTCTTTCATTTAAAGTTCAAAATACATTATTTTTAGCCTTTTTTGAGTATAAATTGTATCTTTTTTTTTAATTGTATTTATTCTATCACTTTCTTTCATTTACCTTTTGCTAGTTAACATGTTACGAATATTCAAAATAGCAATTAATAAATTTTCAATGAAATCTAACAACAATAATAATGTTAATAATATTAATTTTTTTAAAAAAATGAAAATTTATAATACCTATTTTACATATTTTACCAACTTAAATGTTATAAAACCTTTAGCGGTTATAATTAGGAAAGAAAATGTAATATAGTCACTTTAGATGCACTTCTAATTTAGTCTTTCATAAATTTTAGTTGTAATAAATATTATTACATCATTTAAATTATTTAAGAAAAATGTAATAATGGTCACTTTAGATGCACTTCTAATTTGATCATTACAAAAACTAAAATAACTACTTTAGATACATTTCTAATTTGCTTTCTTTTATAAAACCTTGATTAGTGTAATCATTATCATGATATTTAAATTATTTAAAACAAATAATTGTCACTTCAGATGCACTTCTGATTTGACGGCGATGCTAAATAATTATCCTAACCACTTTGGATGCACTTCTAATTTGATCGCGGTAATAATATTTTAAAATAAACCCAAAAATAAAACTAATTACTAAAATAAAAAAACCCTAATAAACAAACCATTATCAAGAACTACGTATACTCTGATTCTTGATTACACATGGAGATACGTAGGAGCAGGAACTTACTCTTGTCCAGCCCCGAAAAATAAAAATAAAATAAGTCAATTAAAAATTAAAATATTAATAATATTTTATAAAAATTAAAATAAAAATTATTTTTTATATTTAAACTATTTTAAGGGTGAAATAAATATTTTTAAAGTTATCTAGTTTTGCACATTTAATTAGAGGCAACCGTCCTTAAGATGAACATAATAGGCTGCTAATACCTTCGCTACGCGTAATAGACTCCCGAACCCAAAATTTGGTTTCGTAGACCACCTCTCTTAAAAGGTTTTTTCAATATTTTCCTAAATAAATATTGGTGGAGACTCCTCTGATTTTCATAAACTAATTTTTTGTCGTCTCGTCGAGACCCCACGTGTCAACAGATGGCGACTCCACTAGGGACATTCGAGAGTCAAGCCTAAATAATTAAATATGAAAAATTAATAAATTTTATTATTTTCACCCCTCATCTATTTATTTTATTTCGTTTGGTTGTTTGCTCATACTTTTCTTATTTATCTGTGTATTGTTTTAATTGAACTATAGGTTAGATGACATATGTTTCTATTATATGGAGTAATTTAATATTTACCCCTCATACACTGCAAATACACTTTTCACACACATGAGTGGGGTCCTACACCCAAGCCTGAGAGTAACTCAGGGAGTGAGGGATGATTAGTGACATCATTTTAGATGCACTTCTAATCTGGTTATCACAAAAGTTCAATCTAGAGTGTGACTCTTTTTGTGAATGCCCACACTTTGGATGCACTTTCAATTTGTGAATGTATTCTAAAATGAGTATAGAGCTCTAGAAAGCCTTTGGAAAGGTACAAATAGCTATCAATCGGTGAAACTCAGTTGCTAAAAAGCCATTAGTTTCATATAGTAGTTTGACTCCTCTGAGTATACCCGTTTAGGACACTTGGGGCATCTTTTTCTTACTCATCTTCCTTTCTTTTAATATGTAACTTCCTTATTCTTTCTTTTAATAGAAAAAGGGTGGTATCATAGTTTCCACATGCATAATCATTCACATATATTCTTGCATAAAACAGGTTTTGGAGAATCATAAAATCTTGTTGATTGGGAATATCCTAAAAAGAGACATGGGATCAAATAGTGAGATAAAAGGAACAATGCATGTAAAGGTTAAGATGCCTGATATAAAGTTCCTAGAACCCTCCAGTAATTTGGTGAGAGGGACTAAAAGAGTAGCCTTTGCAAGGAAATATGGGAACATATTAGATCTGTTGGAGTTAAATATGCAAACAGAAGCCATTTCTTCACTAATCCAATTTTATGATCATCCCCTTAGATGTTTCACCTTTTAAGATTTCCAAATGGCACCCATGTTAGAAGAATATGAGCAAATTTTGAGGATTTCATTAGAAGATAGAAAGCATACCAGTATCGAGGACATCTCCCTCCGAGAATACAATAGCAAATCTGTTAAGGTGCAAGAGAAAGAACTGAGAGAGAGGAAACTGAATAGAAATGGAGTGGAGGATTTTCCCTGAAATTATTTGATAGAAAGGATGAAGCCGTTGTTGGAAGCAAATGATTGGGATGACTTTATTGACATGTTGGCCCTCACCATTTATGAGCTTGTTCTCTTCCCATACCTTGAGGATTACATAGATCTCTCTGCCACAGATGTGTTCCTAGCTCGCCGAGACAGAGGAGAAAATCCAACATCAGCAGTGCTTGTAGACACATTTTGTGCTTTAAATCTTTGTTATGAAAAGTGAAATAAGAAGTTGACATTTTGCTTACCGGCATTGTATATTTGGTTAATTGTCCATATATGTTCCCATAAGTACAAGGCCACATCTCCCATAGAGGACTTCACGTGGTGCATTCTTAAGGTAAAGACAAGTAAGGAATGAGCTCAGTTCTTAGTAAACCTCATTGAAGAATCAATACATTGCTACCTAAATTGCAACAAAATAGAAGAATTTATTTACCAATGTGGGGGCTTTCCTAATGTACTCCTCGTAGAGACTAAAGGGTGTATCAATCACAACCCTTCATTGACTTTAAGGAAATTAAGTTATCCAATACCATGCCCATCAACAGAAGAGTCAATCAGACCTTTCTTCTATGAGATGAATCAACTGGACCCAATGATAGTTAGGAAAATTAACCATGCTTGGGAGCAAGTTATTAGGAAAGGGAAAGGGACAGGAGGAAGAGGCAGTGGTGCAAATGAAAGCTACCGTCATTGGCTAAAGAAAAGGGTTCAAGAAGTCAAACTACCTTTCTGCAAAATTAGCCCAATCATTGAAGAGATTCCGATACAACCACCAATCAACACGAGGGAATTCAAAGAACTTCAAGAAGACTTGGCAAAATCTGAAGAGGAAAAAAAAAGTTGAAAAAAAAAACTAGAAGAGTCTCACCAAATGATGAAAATAATGCAAAAGGAGAATGCCCAAAAAATACAGTCATTAACTAAAGCTAACAAAAGAGAAAGGGAGGAGGAAAAACTCAAACTCAAGACTGCTTAGGAGCCACCAGCAAAGAGTTGGGACTGAGAAGGCGTGAAAGAGACAAAGCATTGGCAGATAATCAACAATTAAAGGAAGAAATAAAAAAGGTAAAAGTAGCTGAAAAACAGGCACAGAGGATGTTGAAAGACCTCCAACTACAACTAGAAAAGGTGGTGCATGAATTTGAAAGTAGACTCCAAAATGAAAAGCTATGCAGGCTAGAAGCAGAACAAGCTGCAAGGATGAATCTGGCAGAATGAAAAAAGGAAGGACAAAAGACACTTGATTTGATGAGCCATGTTGAAGAGCAAAAAAATCTCATTAAAGAACTTGATGCAGAAATCATATTTTGGAAAAGGGAATTAGGGAAGTCAATCGACAAGGAAGACATCGGAGTACTAAATGATGAGGTAGTTTTTTGGACAGACCGTTATATGAAACTCGCATGGTTGATGAATCAGGCAAACTTAGAAGTTTCGGGAAGGCTCAAAGAAGCTAAGGGGATGACAAATCCTCTTTTGAATCCTAGGGAGATTAATTTATTTCTTGAATATTGTAAGGAGTTAATGGAGAATTTGAAAAAGATGGCTCTAATTGATGAAAAAGTGAAAATTTGGATGCAATGTACTTCTATTTGAAAATTAATAAAGATGTGTCACTTTTGATCCCATGAAACCACTTCTCTCTTATATCTCAAATATTCGCAATCAAGCAAAGAAATTTATGATTCTCTAAAAAAACCAGAAGAAAATAAAAAATAATAAATAAAACATGATCATTTCATTCTCATGACATTCAATTCTCATGTCATATCATTAATCTAAAAATAGAAAAATAATTGATCAAGTAAAGAAGAAAACCCTACAACACCCTTACGGGACACATGCCAAGACAAGAGTCATGGAAGTTGTTGTAGATTATCTGGAACAACAACATGAAGGACTCAAAGAAGAGGTAAACCAGATAAGGGCACAAATGAATGAGATTTTAGAAATGCTAAAAGTGATTAAAGGCATGAATGGGAATCCTCCAAAAGATCCTTAAGTTACACCATCTCACCCACCTGGATTTAACCCACCTCCACAATTTAATGTTCAGGCAACCTTCCCTCCATATGGCATGCCTCATGGTTACATACCACCTGTGATTACTAATGCTATAGAGGTCAATTAGGTCAATGCTGCTCCAAATCCTCCATACGGACTGTGTTTCGGTTATACCCCACCTACTGCCAATAACCCTCTCACATCTATCGTCACACCTCCGAGTCAAACACAAGCCTCAGGATCGAACCACGAGACTAACAATTCCCACATTACACCTCCAAATAATACCATTCCTTTTGAACCCCCCCCCCCCCAACCATCAAAGTGTCATACCTCGACCAACCATTGTGATTCATTCCTAACAGCCGGAGGACATCCAATCCAATGATAAGCTATGTTTCTTAGAAGAGCGCTTGAGGGCTATTGAGGGGATTGACCACTACACTTTTAGTGTTGTTGATTTGTGTCTGGTACCAGATGTTGTAATTCCTAATAAATTCAAAATTCCTGAGTTTGACAAATATAAGGGAGTTACCTGCCCAAAAAGTCATTTGACCATGTACTGTAGAAAAATGGCCTCATATGCCCATAATGATAAGCTACTGGTTCACTTCTTCCAAGAAAGCTTGATGGGAGCATCTCTTAGTTGGTACGTGAATTTAGAGCAAGGAAGAATACTTACCTGGAAGGACTTGGCTGAGGCTTTCTTGGAACAATACAAGTACAATATGGACATGGCTCCAGATCGTACTCAATTGTAAAATATGTCGAAGAAAAAAAGAGAAAGCTTTAAAGAATATGCCCAACGATGGAGAGGTGTGGCTGCTCAAATACAACCTCCATTATATGAAAAGGAGATGGTCTCTATGTTCATTTATAAACTCTGGTCACCCTTTTATGATAGAATGATCGGAAATGTATCTTTGAACTTTTCAGATTTGGTAATAATTGGGGAGAGAGTGGAGATGGGAATAAGAAGTGGGAAGATTTCCCATGTGTCAACAGTAGTGACAAGTATGAAGAAACTTGCAACAACTGTCGAGAGGAAAAAGAGAGGGTAAACAAATGCCATAATGTCTGCATCCACCATGCCTAGTTATAATCCTATCCCTTTCATACCTAACTACCGACCTCACTTCATGTATAACCCACAAATAGCGGCAGTGTCCCTACTACCATATCCACAACCTTACCTATCTGAAATTACCTACCAACCTTTACCACCACCACAAACCATGCCTTCCTCAGCACCTCAGAGAAACCAGCCTATAGCTCCGCTCCCTAATATGGATAATAATCCAAAAAAAGGGAATAATCAAAAAAGAATATTCTCCCCACTACCCATGACCTACACTGAACTTTTGCCACATCTAATTCATAACTCCCTGCTAGTCCCTTTCCCTTTGAAACCTGTGCAACCACCATACCCGAAAGGCTATGACCAAAATGCCAAATGTGATTACCATGCAGGTACTATAGGGCATTCCACGGAAAAATGTTGGGGATTAAAGCATAAGATTCAAGATCTAATAGAGGCAGGGATGCTGAGTTTCTAGGAAGAAGGACCCAACATTGGAAATAACCCACTCCTAGGGCACAACAGTTCATCTGTAAATGCAATTGAGGTGGAGCATGATCAGCCATTCATTGAGGATGTACAAAATATAAAGACTTCCATGAGGTCCATCTTTGAAAAAATATGTGACTTTGGACTGATTGAAGGAAAATGAAATTGTTGTCTTTTAAAGGGCAAACACTCAGTTGAAGATTGTAAGGAGTTTAAGCAGACTTTGCAAAGATTATTGAACTCAGGGTTGGTCTAGATTGGTCATTCACAACAAGGTCAAGATGTGTTGTTGACCCAATTAGAAGAAAATAAAATTACTACTGCTCCAAGGCCAATGGTGATTCACTTTACAAGAAATGTCAATCCATCCACTCCTCAGACTCCCAAGCCCATCATAGTGCAGGTTATTGCCTTTTTCCCTTACAAGGATCCTAAAGCAGTCCTATTGAAATATGATGTCAAAGTGAAAGCAAGCGACAATGGTGGTGAAGAACAGAAGAATGCCAGTTGTGTCGAAGGAACTGACATCATAAACATTACAAGAGGAGGAGGAATGACGCGTAGCGGTAGAATGTACACTCTTGAGAATATTCAAAGAAATGACCCGAGAAGAAAAGGAAAAGAAATTTCTGAAATGGAGATTCCCGAGGAAAATAGGATTGATGGGAATGAGATAATTAATGAAAATGTGAAGAAAAAGGCAGTGTCGGATGATGAAACTTCTGAGTTTCTCAAGTTCATACGACAAAGTGAGTATAGGCTTATTGATCAATTGAATCGGACCCCAGCCAGGGTATCTCTCTTGACTTTGTTGATGAACTCAGAAAGCCACAGAAAATTGTTGATGAAGATCTTAAATGAAGCCCATGTTGCTCATGACATTACACTAGACAAGTTTGGAAGAATAGTAGGGAATATTACCGCTAACAATTACCTCACCTTTACAGATGATGAAATACCAACTGAAGGAAAGGGGCATAATAAAGCTTTGTACATCTCAGTCAAATGCATGGATCATGTCATGGCTAGAGTATTGATTGACAATGGGTCCTTTTTAAATGTGATGCCAAAATCGATACTGGATCGATTACCTTATGATGGGACTCATATAAGACCTAACTCTATGATTGTGAGAGATTTTGATGGATCATGTAGGGAAGTGACAGGAGAAATTGAGATTCCAATTCAAATTGGCCCTTTCACTTTTGAAGTAACATTCCAGGTCATGGACATCAAGCCAGCATATAGTTGTTTATTGGGCATGCCATGGATCCATTCAATTGGAGTGGTGCTTTCTACCTTACATGAAAAGATGAAATTCATATTAGATGATAAGTTGGTAATAATTTCAGGTGAAGATGTGCTGATGAGTGGCCCTCCTCCTACTCGTTATATTGAGGCAGCTGAAGAAGCCCTTGAGACTTCTTTCCAGTCCTTGGAAATAATTAGCACTGCCTATATGGAGTCTTTACCTAAAAGTTCGCAACTTTCTGGAGCTACCTTAATGGTAACGAAGGTTATGTGGAGCAAAGGATATTAGATAGGTCGTGGGCTAGGAAAAAACCAAGAAGGAATCATGAAGATATTGGAGTTGCCTGAGAATAAGAATCGATGTGGTCTGGGGTTTAGGCCTACTAAAGCTGGAAAAAAGAGGATGGTGGAAGAAAAAAGAGAAATGCGATTGTCTCAACTAGAGAATCGAGAGCCAAAGATCGGAAGAATTCCTATTTGTAATCTCTATAAAAGCTTCCGAAGTGGAGGATTGACGCATGCAGATCAAATAGCTATGGCTAAAGAGGAACAAGATGATAACAGACATGCCAACTAGGTGTACCCATGCGACCCTCATGAGGAGCTTCAGAATTGGAAAATTGTCGAATTCCCTATGATTCTTAATTCAAAGTAATTGTAATGCACTTTTGATTATGCCCATATCATAGTGTTACTTTTTGTCAAGATGGGCTCGTGTGTTAATGTTTTAATATATGATTTCAATAAAATGCATTTTGCAAGCCTTTAGCTATCTCCCTTTTGTTCCTTTGTGTCTCTTTCCATCCCTCTATCTCCTTTGTTTTTTTTGTTTCTTTTAAAACCTAAATTACAGATATCAAAATCATCATTTTGAAAGTAACAATGATAATATCCCTTGCTCTAATTTTGATCATCCTATCTACCAAACTGATGAGGACAATGATGATTTGGAAACTCCCCCCAACATGAAATTGTTGGTGGAACAAGAGGATCGAATGATTCAACCCCAAGAAGAAGAGATTGAATTAATCAATTTGGGAAGTGAAAATGACAAAAAGAAAATTAAAGTGGGTGTAATAAAAGGAAAAAAGTGAGATAGGCTGCTTAAACTTTTAGTAGACTATGTTGACGTCTTTGCATGGACATATCAAGACATGCTTGGCTTAGATCCAAGCATAGTTGAGCATAAACTTCCCTTCAAGCAGAGTGCTTCCCCGTCAAGCAAAAGTTGAGGTGAATGAAACAAGAGGTTTCCTTGAAGATTAAGAAAGAAATCAAGAAAAAATTGATGCGGGATTCCTTGCAGTTGCTAAATATCCTCAATGGGTGGCTAACATAGTACCAGTCCCGAAGAAAGATGGAAAAGTCAAAATGTGTATTAATTATCGAGACTTAAATAAAGCCAGTCCAAAAGATGACTTTCCACTACCTCACATTGATGTGTTGGTTGATAACACTGCTCAACATTCCCTCTTTTCCTTCATGGATGGGTTCTCTGGGTATAATCAGATTAGAATGGCATTTGAGGACATTGAGAAGACCACATTCATCACACCCTGAGGAACATTTTGTTATAAAGTGATGCCATTTGGTTTGAAAAATGCTGGGGAAAAATATCAGAGGGCAATGGTGACCTTATTCCATGACATGATGCATAAGGAGATAAAGGTGTATTTGGATGACATGATTGCTAAGTCAAGAATAGAAGAAGAGCATGTTGCCCACTTGCAAGAATTATTTCAATGTTTGAGAAAATATAAGCTTCGACTGAACCCTACTAAATGCACTTTCGGTGTGAAATCCGACAAATTGTTGGATTTGTGGTTAGTAAAAAAGGCATAGAAATCGATCCTTGGGAGGTTAAACTACATTGCAAGGTTCATATCCCAATTGACCACCACGTGTAGCTCGATCTTCAAGTTGCTGCGTAAAAATCAAGCAGTGGTATGGAATGAAGATTGTTAGCAAACATTTGACAAAATTAAGCAACACTTGCAAGAGCCCCCAGTTTTAATACCGCCAGTTTCGGGGAGGCCACTTATTATGTATCTAACGGTACTTGAGGATTCCATGGGTTGTGTATTAGGGAAACATGATGAATTTGGTAAAAGAGAGCTTGTTATTTATTACTTGAGCAAAAAGTTCACAGACTGTGAAATGAGATATTCTTTGTTAGAACGAACATGTTGCGCCCTTGCATGGGCTACTCGTAGGCTAAGGCAGTATATGTTATGTCATACTACTTGGTTGGTCTCTAAAATGGATCCAATCAAGTACATATTCGAGAAGCCTACTCTTACTGGTCGAATTGCTCGGTGGCAAGTCTTGCTATCAGAATACAGCATTCTTTATGTCACACAAAAAGCTATCAAAGGCAGCGCCTTAGCAGAACACATGGCTCATCATCCTGTTGAAGATTATCACTCAATGCACTTCGAATTTCCAGATGAAGATATAATGAATTTATTTGAAGAGGAGTCTATAGAGGGGCTAGATGGACGTTATTGCTTGATGGTACTTCAAATGCATTGGGGCATGGAATTGAGGCAATATAATCTCTCCTAAAAATCAATTTATCCCATTCACTGTAAGATTGAGTTTTGATTGCACAAATAATATGGCAGAATATGAAGCATGTGCAATCAGAATCTTAGCTGTCATCGACTTTGACATTAAAATTTTGGATGTATATGGGGACTCAGCCCTAGTTGTCCATCAACTCAAAGGGGAATGGGAGACTAGAGATAGTAAATTAATCCCTTATCACTCTTACATTAAGGGATTGATGGAACAATTTAATGAAATTACCTTTCGTCACATCCCTCGTGAAGATAATCAATTGGCTGATGCTTTAGCTACTTTGTCCTTAATGTTTAAGATAAGTTAGGAAATAGATGTGCCATTCATAAGAATACAAATTCGAGAGCAACCAACTTATTGTCAAGCAATAGAAGAAGAAGTGGATGAGAAACCTTGGTTTCATGATATTAAGTGTTATGTGAAAGACAAAACATATCCTTCAAGCGCCTCTGAAAATGACAAAAAAACATTAAGGAGATTAGCCATGGGATTTTTCCTAAATGGTGATGTGCTTTACAAGAGAAACCACAACATGGTGTTGCTTAGATGTGTTGATGTTAGTGAAGCCAAGAAGATAATGGATGACGTTCATGAAGTTTTATTTGGAACGCATGCAAATGGACATGCAATGGAAAAAATGATCTTAAGAGTTGGTTATTATTGGTCAACTATGGAAACTGATTGTTGCAGTCATGTGAGAAGATGTCATAAGTGTCAAACATATGCTGACAATATTCATGCACCCTCAACACCTTTGAATACTTTGGCTACACCATGGCCGTTTTCAATGTGGGGGATTGATGTGATTGGACTGATTGAACCTAAGGCTTTGAATGGGCATCGTTTCATCCTCGTTGCTATTGATTACTTCACCAAGTGGGTGGAGGCGACATCTTACGTTAGTGTAACAAAAAATCTAGTGGTTAGATTCATCAAGAGAGACCTAGTTTGTCGATATGGATTTCCTTGTCACATCATTACTAACAATGAGACCAATTTGAACAATAAAATGATGAAAGAGTTGTGTGACGAGTTCAAGATTCAACATTATAACTTTTTTCCATATCGTCCCAAAATGAACGGAGCGGTAGAGGCAGGAAATAAAAATATAAAAAAGATTGTGCAAAAGATGGTGGTGGCCTATAGGGATTGACATGACATGCTCCTATTCACGCTGCATGTTTATCATACCATTGTACGCACTTTAACTAGGGCAACCCCATATTCTTTAGTGTAGGGGATGAAGGCTATGCTACCTATTGAGGTTGAGATTCCATCACTGAGGGTATTGACAGAAACACAACTGGAGGAGGCCTAATGGTCAATTGAAGAAAAAAGATTAATCGCCTTATGTCATGGTCAATTGTATCAGAAGAGGGTGAAAAAAGCCCATGATAAAAAGGTTTACCCTCAATAATTTCAAGGTGACTTGGTTCTCAAGAAATACTGCCAACCCAAAAAGATCATAGAGAAAAATAGACCCCGAATTATGAAGGACCATATATGGTAAAGAAGGTCTTTTCAGGAAGGGCTCTAATCTTGACAAATATGGATGGTGCAAATTTACCTCTCCCTATAAACTCTGAAAAAGTGAAAAAGTATTATGCTTAAAATAAAAAAAGGAAAAGAATAAAGTTCGCTAGGTCGAAAACTTGAAAAGGCGGCCTAGGAAAAATTAGAACGACCCGGTAGGTTGAAAACTCTGAAAAGAGTGGCTAGGCAAAAGATAGGACCATGAAAAGACATAGACTCGCTAGGCTGAAAACCTAAAAAGGCAGTCTAGGAAAAAATTAGAGCAACTCATGAAGAAAAATTGCGTTGAAGTATAACCTGGGGTAGTTTGGCACCTTGTGAACAAGTCGAATAATTTGAAGAGTCTGGGAAGTTAAAAAAGGAGTCCAACCAAACAATCAGTTTCCACAAGAAGCTAAATAGATAGAATGATTAAAGTGTTAGACTCAGGGATTAAAGTTGTTACTTTGAATATCTCAATTATCAGTTACCTAATTCTCTTTTGCTTAAAATCCAGTTGTTGACTTCCTTTAATGTAAGACATCCTTTTGTATCTACCATTTTCCTTTTGAATCAATAAATATTTCTATCTTTACCCAGCATTTATTGTTGCATTTTTTCATTTCATATATTAAGAACGAAGCATTTAATGATCTTAAATGCATTATAATTACGACAAAGAACTTTAAAAATTAAAGGAAATATGACAATTTCTTAATCAAATTTGTCAAGAGTACCAACGGATTATTAGTAAAGATCTTAACTTTCTAGCCATATCTAGCTGTGAAAGAAATCTTAGACGTCAAAGAAGGAAAAACACCCGTGAATGGTGCTTAAAGCCTTAAGGGGTCGAGGGTTGAAAATAATAACAAAAGAAGAATGAATGTGAAAAAGAATCATCATGCATGTCATGCATTATCTTACCACTCTTCTCATTTTGGGTCCCTGTGCCCACTCCATTTCTCATTTTAGGCCCCCGCGCCCACTCCATTTCGCATTTCAGGTCTCCATGCCTATTATAATTTACATTTCGGGTCCCTGAGTCCACTGCATTCTACATTTCGGGTCCCCGTGCCCACCTCAATTTACATTCTGGGCTTCCGTGCCCATTACATTTTACATTTCGGGTCCCTGTGCCCATTACATTCTACATTCTAGGTCTCCGTGCCCACTACAATTTACATTTCGGGTCCCCGTGCCCATTACATTCTACATTCCGGGTCCCCGTGCCCACTATAATTTATATTTTGAGTCCCGGTGCCCATTACATTCTGCATTCTGGATCTCCGTGCCCACTATAATTTACATTTTGGGTCCTCGTGCCCATTATATTTTACATTTTGGGTCCCTGTGCCTATTAAAATTTACATCTCGGGTCTTTGTGCCCATTACAATTTACATTTCGGGTCCCCGTACCCATTACAGTTTACATCTTGGGTCTCCGTGCCCATTGAATTTTGCATTTCAGGTCCTTGCGCCTACTCAATTCTGCATTTCAGGTCCCTATACTCACTCAATTTGCATTTTGGGTCCTCGGACTGACTTGTTTTAGATTTTGGGCCTCTTCCCCTCTGTTTTACGTTTTAGGTCTCCGCACCCATTCTATTTTACATTTTGGTATCCATTGCTTACGCATTTTGAACTTCTATACACTCTCTCCTTGTATTTTGTTCCGCATTCTTTTTGCATGTCCATTTTAACTTTGTTCATATTTTGATAGCTTTCGCTTTCTCACATCTGGCCGAATTTAGAATCTATATCTTTATTTATATTTTCCTAAAATAATATAAAATTTATGTTTTTCATATTATCTGGTAAAATCTAAATAAAGATGGACAATTGTAGCACCATGTTTTTTTAAAAAATGAAAATAAAAAAATAATAAATCCAGAAAAAAGTCATTTCCATACACTGTCAACATACATAACAATGTTCAGAATACACCTCAATACCAGAGAGCTCAAAATACAAATTTTCATGGAAAAATAAAAAATAATAACAACAAAAACCACATAAATCAAAGGATGAAAATGAAAGGAAAGTGATCAACTTGAACCACTGCCATGCCTGAGTTCTCTGAATCAATGGAGATGCTCTTTGGCTCAGCTACATCACTAACATAATCCCACAAAATTTAAAGATAAAAATTTTAAATTTTTGTGAGTAAAATGATTTCAAGCTGACTTTATAAAAGGGAGCACTTGAATCAGAAAAAGAGGACCTTTTTTCGGAAGAAATTTTTAAAAAAGGAGTTACTTTTTTGGAGGAGAAGAAATTGCTTGGAAGAGGAGAAGAAAAAGACAAGGTGAAGAGCAAAAAAGAGAGTTTTGAAGGCTAAACAAGTATTAATTTACACTACTCTTTTTAAAATACAATAAAAATATTCGAAATAGGATAAAAAATTACTTGCCCTTTTAATCCACACCAAAAACGAGTTCCAGTGGTGTGGGTGTCGCCGGAGATAGGCTACCGCCGGAGAACTTCCCTCCTTTTTCTCTCTCCTTCACACTCCTCCCCTCTGCAATACTTTCTCTTTAAAAAAAAAACAGAAGAAGAACGTAGCTTAAAGGGGATGCAGGACGCGTCCCCAAATGTTTACTTTTTTTTTCCCAAAAAGTCATGTATTACTATCACCCCATGAAAATGCTATTCGTACCCCCCATTTTAGGTCCAGCAGCCCGCCATTATCCGTACCTCTACTTTTTGCTATTTGCTCTCCTAGGTCCAACAATAAGCTAGTGCTATCTCCACCTCCCCGTTTTGCTACTGGCACCTATTTTATATCATGGCCCATTTTGCTGTTTTCCTTCATTTACTGTTTGCACCACTGTTTTTGATAAACGTATTTCTTTCATTTTAAAGTCCAAAATACATTATTTTTAGCCTTTTGTGGGTATAAATTGTATGTTTTTTTTTTAATTTTATTCATTCTATCACTCTCTTTAATTTACCTTTTGCTAGTTAACATGTTATGAATATTCAAAATAGAAATTAATAAAATTTGAATGAAATCTAACAACAATAATAATGTTAATAATATTAATGTTTTTTTAGAAAATAAAATTTATAATAACTATTTTACATATTTTTCTAACTTAAATGTTATAATACCTTTAGCAGTTATAATTACGAAAGAAAATGTAATATGGTCACTTTAGATGCACTTCTAATTTGATCATTACGAAAACTAAAAGAACCACTTTAGATGCACTTCTAATTTGGTCTTTTATAAATTTTAGTTGTAATAAATATTATTACGTCATTTAAATTATTTAAGAAAAATGTAATAATGGTGATGCACTTCTAATTTGAATATTATAAAAACTAAAATAACCACTTTAGATGCACTTCTAATTTGGTTTCTTTTATAAAACCTTGATTAGTATAATCATTATCATGATATTTAAATTATTTAAAACAAATCATTGTCACTTCGGGTGCACTTCTGATTTGACGGCGATGCTAAATAATTATCCTAACCACTATGGATGCACTTTTAATTTGGTAGTGATAATAATATTTTAAAATAAACCCAAAAATAAAACTAATTACTAAAATAAAAAAGCCTAATAAACAAACCATTATCAAGAAATACGTATACTCTGATTCTCCATTACACATGGAGATACGTAGGAGCAGGAACTTACTCCTGTCGAGTCCCCGAAAAATAAAAATAAAATAAGTCAATTAAAAATTAAAATATTAATAATATTTTATAAAAATAAATTTTTCAATAATAATTTTCTCATTAAAATGTTAAAAGCAAAAATAAAATAAAAAGTATTTGTTATATTTCAACTATTTTAAAGGTGAAATAAATATTTTTAAAGTTATCTAATTTTGAACATTTTAATTTCCTCTAATTTTCATAAACTAATTTTCCGCCGTCCCATCGAGCCCCAACGTATCGACAATTACACATTCTGGTAACTCTTCTACATAATTCTGTTATGTTCAGTGTATAGTAATGTTGGAAGTGGATGATATTGGGGGTGTTGGTCGCACCGAAGAAGGAGGAACAGACATGACAATGGGAAAGGGTACTATGGGACACCCACTAGGAAAAAAGGAAAAAAAAAAGAGAAAATGGAGATGACATCAAACCCAAACTTTGATGCATGAGAATATATTTTTGTTATTGGGTGTAAATGTATAAATGTGAATATTCTTATTTATAACTAGTAATAAGCGTATTAAAGGGAAGATAAAAAAGACAATAATGACTGAATCGTTATAGATAATTCTTATTGATATCTTTAATACCTGCAAGTTTTTCGTTTGATGTCTGATATGTTTTTCGTGTATATATATTCACCATGAAATTGTAAAGTCTCTAGAAAAATCAAGATTGTTAAATTTTAGTGATTGAAAAATAATTTTTTTATATCAAAATATTTAATTTCAGATATACAAATGTGCATGAATACGGAAAATGACATATTCAGAAGAAGGCACACATTATCATGAATTTATGATGTGCAAGCAGCACATAGACAAACAAGTCCATCAAGTATTGAAAAGAAAATGTGCTTACCTTTTTGCATATGCACTTATAGAAAAAACTTTAGAGGTTTTCCTTTATTTTGTATCAACAAAAAATTCAAAATGCATTTATTTTTTAGAATAGGTTTGAATTACATAGCAATGATTCAAAACACTTTATATTATTTTAGAAACTAAAGGACTCAATCATATGGATATGTAAAACACAAGGTTTCTATTTCTATAGTAGCAAAAGAAAAAGAGGAAAAACAAATACTCAATTTCAAATAAGTAAATAGAATTCCTTACAAGATATTATAGATATATATAGAATTTTGTAAGGGCAAAAATATGATTTAAGAGGAACAAAAACATAAGATCAATTCATCAAAATGTGTGAAACAAGCTTAGTAAGAATGATTAGAGGTTTTCGTGATTATCCACTATAATAAAGTTGTTTCAAAATCAACTAGTATATAAAAAAGAGATAAACATAATGTGATATCAAATTAAGGCTGATTAGTTAGTGAAAAATAATTAATATTACGTTTAAAGCTCGATTAAATAAGTGCAAACCTATAAAACAATAATTTTTTTATTAAACTTATAAATAGGAGTGTTGAAGTTGTGAAAGAAAAACAAGATTGCACCATTATGAATATTTTAAATTCTTTAAGCAGCCTCTCTCCTCAAATCTCTTCTGTAGCTCTTGCTTTCATAAACACTCTAAACTTTTGCATATCCTGAAAGTGAGCGTAGTGCTTAATTGTACATGCATTAGTAAAATGTAAGATTGTCATCTTATATATATTCTTTTCTTTTAAACCACTAAATCCATTAATTTAGTAATAAGTTTGAAAATGTTTGGTGTAAAAGGTTATTTAGGGGAGTAACTTAAAGAAGCTAATAAAAGACTAATTTTGGATAAGCTTTAAGAGATTTGGAAAAAAAATACTTGTAACTTGAAAAGTTAATGAACATTAGTAACACTAAGGAATTTAACGTTGCCTGAGTGACTAGGGTAAACCAATAAAAAAATCCTATGTATATAAAATCCATTAGTTTATTAACTATTTTTTACATAACCTGTTACTAACTATTGAATTAAGAATATTCACTACGTATAGTGTATAAAATTTCACATGATTTAAAAAAATTAGTTTGTATTTTTAATTGATTTATTTTGTATGTAGTATCTTTTTATAAGATAAATAAATTTCAACTATAATATTACATATCCACAAATAGTTAATTTAACGTAACTTTATAATGTATTTAACATAAAGTAAGTGTAACTATTTCAAAAATTATTTATATATGATATGCTAAAATATATTTTAAATCCATGATATATCGGTGAATTTTGAGTTAAATCCATAAAAAAATATGTTTTGTGTTTAGTACATAATAAATTTAATAGAAGATTTAACAAAAAAAAAAATTTATAGAAACTCAATGACAAATTCACTAATATATTAGAGAACTAAAATATAGTTAAGCCTATATAAAAATATGAGTTGAATTTATTGAAGTTTTATTCTATAAAAGAAACTAGTTCAATAAGCGTAAGTCTTATATATTTATAAAGTAATTACAGAAACTTATATATTTGAAGAACAGGATAACAATTTTATATCCTCTGTTCTTTTTGCTTTACTTTTAGGAGAAAAGAGAGTTTCTGCAAATTTTCCAAATCATCATATGATGGTTCATATAATTTGGCATTAAAAATTCAAATTTAGATATGGATTCGGCTGCACCTACCAAAAACATTGAAGAAGACATTAATAAATGGTACAAACCACATAATTAAGCTTCAAAACTTTTCTGTTATGTATATTGTAAAACTTTGAGCAGAAATTAGCAATGCAACCAAAGAGATAATTGAAAATTTGACATGCGTTATTAACGACTTATTTGTGTGGTAAAATTTTTTTCACGACTAACAGAATAACATCTCTTCTTAGTTCTTACACAAAGCTACGGTAAGTAGCAAGAACAACCAGAACTTTATTATCAAGAAAGTTAATTTTGCACACAAAGTTATGCTTATTCAAGATAAAAAAAAAAAAACAGTTAAAAAGTTCAAGATAAAATCATCATATATTCTTCTCACCCAATATTTAGGGGTGTTTATTGGTTCGAATCAATGCAATAAACTCGATAAACCAAATTAAACCAATTAGTTTGATTCGATTTTTTTACTTAATCAGGTATGGATCCGACCAAAACAGATTTAGAGCTGACCATATTTAGTTCCGTTTCTAGTTTTTGTATTTCAAAACTGTGACTCAATATATTCGAATCAAGGCAAAAGTATATATATTATATTATTATTATATATTTATTTTATATTTTTAATTTAGTAAATTTAGTAACATGTTTTGTTTAGGATTTTGCATTTCAGAACCCTAACCTGACCTTATTTTATATTTTATATTTTTAAGTTAGTAACTTTATTTTATATTTATTATCTACTTTAAATTTATACAATTTATTATTTGTATTATATTGTATCGTTTTAATAGTTTAATTTGACTAATTTAGTATATATGAAGAACTTGATATTTTTTTATAAAATTATGAAATTAGTAGGCTAATGAATTTGACTAATTTTAGGTATAAAATTATTTCTTTTATAATTTAATTAAAAAATTGATTTTTTAATTTTTTTATCGGTTTTTCCTAAAGCCAAAGCTAACCAACTCAATTATCATTAATTAAATTTAGTTTGTGTTAAGAAAAAAAATTCCAAAAAACCAAACCAATCTAACCAAACCAATCTAACCCAACCCAATTAAAATTAGTTGGTTTGATTTTTATTTTCTTCCAAAACTGAATAAAACCCAACCAATATTAAATAATCAAGTAACTCTTCTACACAATTCTGTTATTTTCAGCATACATTGCAAGTTCTTAACAGAATAAAAGAGAAACTATCTGCATTGTCTTTCCAAAACTTTTTCAAAGTATCGTGACTATTTGATTTATTTTCCTTAGAATAAAAGCAAGTAACAGTAGCAGGGGGCTTTGGCAATAAAGAAAATGAATTAATTTAAAACAACTTTTGTAAAGAAAACTTTAAAAATATTTTCACATGATATTATCTAACAATACCCCAAATAATTTTAAGGTGTGACTCAAATAAATTTAAAAACTAATGGTGAAAATTATGAACCAAACCTAGAATGTTGAAATAAACTTATGACAATGAACACTCTTTGGTGTATATTAGTAGTTTATCACTAACGTTACGGCGGCTCAACAATTCTCGTTAGTGATATGTTTTGGGCTAATAAGTTACCACGACATGAAACTCTGTTATTATATTGGCTCAAAAGCACATTGTGATTGTCAAAAGTCAATGTAATTTGCATTTATAGTATGCTTACAATAGGTCTTGCAGTAATTCGAGTGTCATATAAAATCCCTATATATACAAAACATAAAGTTGGACCAAATTGGCTTATATTTCCTTTTCGTGCCACTAAATATAAATAAATTTAATGTAAAAAGAAACAATTTTGAATAATATGAGGCCAAAATAAGTTTGGTTTTATATGAACTGAGGTTTGTCGAACCAAAACCTAACTCTATAGGTCTATCTAGCTGACCCATTTCCTGATTTTATATACACATGCCTAAATATTTTAGCCCATGTTAGCCCATCTTTTCAAAATATCGTTTTACCTATATATTGAATCCACCATTTTACTAGCGTAGATACGTTAATAAATGAAAAAGTTTGTAAATAATGTTAAGTCTTAAAAATAATTAAGTGATAGAAAATTTAATTTATTTTATGTTATTTATTATTATGAATAATATTTTTATTGTCTTATATTATTAATAAGTTTTATAGCATTAACTAATTAAAAATTGAGATAAATTTTAAAAAATTTATATTAAAAGAGCTTAATAATTATGAATGTCATTCGAAAAAAATTATATTATTATTTAACAAAGACTGTTGTTAATATGATTTTAACATAATTATTATAAAAAATAATAAATTGTCATATATTATTATTTTCAAAATGTGTAACAATTAAAATAACAAAATATTAATCAAATCATATAAGAACAGACACAGTTTAAAACAACAAACATATGTTGTGGAGTAAAATAAAATAGAATACTTTAAAACAGTATAAAATAAAAAAAAGCATTTTTTTAAGGGTCAAAAAGTTGATTAAACCTGTTAACTATAATATATTTTATTTAAAAAATCAATGTGTTATTATTATATTATAATTTTTAAAGATGGATTTATTCACGTTATCACTTAATATTATAATCAAATATATAATTTATTTTCACACAAAAATATATTCTAAGAACTAAAAAAACTTTAAAGGATTAGAATTAAAAATATGAACGAAAAAGTTAATTAAATTATTAGTTCTAATGATTCTTTTGTGTAAATTAATCCTAATATACTTTCAGAGTCTTTAGAAATCAAATTACACAAACATGAATAATTTGCAAAAATTATTCATGCTGAATTACATGCTGAATATTTGCAAAAATGCTATAGCATGAATTTTAGTCAAAAAGACGATAGAGATATACATAATGAATGTTTGAAAAAATGTTATAGCATGAATTTAATATTTTTTATGCAATAAAACATTCATTAATGTTATTATCTTCATCTCATTACTATAAATTGTAAAATACACGTGAGTAATATTTATTTCACTAAGCATTTAAAATTTAATTCAAAATATACTTTAGTTATATATACACACACGAGGGGATTCACTTCCTCCAAGAGTAACTATAAAAGATTTACTCTTTATCTCTACCATTCATTTTCTTAAAATTTAAAAGTTGTAATAAGTAAATTAGATAGGGATGCTCCCAGTTTCGGTTGGTTAAGCCTTAGGAAAAAAGGAACACGGAACCAATTAATTTTAATGGGTTTGGATTGGTTCGGATTGCTAAAATTTTTTCCCTTGATCCGAACCTATGATAATTAGGTTATTTGGGAAAAATTGGTGAAAAATAAAAAAAATAAAATTTCTTTTCATTAAATCATAAAAACTACTTTTACACCTTAAACTAACCAAATTCATTAATTTACTAAATTCATAATTTTATAACAAAATATCGAAGTTCTTCATGTATACCAAATTAGACTATTAAAACAAACATAGTACAATACAAACAACAATTTTATATATTTAAATCAACCCAATACTAGAAAAATGTGAAGTAATATATAATAATATATATTTTTGGTTTGGTTCAAGTTAGATTAGGGTTTTGAAGTGCTAAATTGAACTTACCATGGCCGGTTCTGCTTGATTTTGTTCAGGTTAAGATTCGATCCAATGAAAAAACCGAACTAAATTAATTTGTTCGATTTGGATTTCTGGTTTCGTTGGATTGACCAGAACTGTTGAACACTCCTGTAACTAATCTTGACCATTACATTTTTAAGAAATTGAATGGTGAAGATAAGAAGTAAGTCTTTTAAAATTACTTTAGGAGTAAGTGGATCCCTTCCTTCTCTGTATATATATAAATTATAAATGTTGAATATAAAGGTGTATATTTATTTATTCCTCAAGTTATGTTATTGTTTAATTCCAAATTTATAATTAGAGAGGTGATCCAATTATTCAAAGAGTAAGTTTAAGGGAATTAATCTCTATCTTTACCATTTATTTTATTGAAATCTAATGGTTGTAATGTATAACTAATCTTTACATTAGATTTCAAACAAATGAAAAGGTTAGGATAAAGAGTAAGTTTCTTAAATTTACTCTTGGAATAAGTAAATCCCTCCATTATAATTATATATATATTTAATATAATTATGTATATTGTATATTACTGATTAAAATTATAGAATAATTATGTATATAGCTAGTTTTTTACATGTCAGACATAATTTGTAGACAAAATACTGCAGTTGGATATGAATAACACGGTAGTAAAGAAAACATAGATAAGGCCGAGAGATTTTTGCTTTCCGCTTAGCACTTCAAGGAGCTGTTGAGTTTCTGTTGAGTGGACTTTGTTGAGGACAAGTAGCACTCCTTTTTCTTCCATATACTTGTAGGTTTTGTGCAATCCCGTAAATCATGTAGTGTGGTTTCCTTGTGCATGCCGCAAAGAGAGCATGTATGGTTAGATGCCATATGTCATTTATATCTTAGTGCATTTGTAGGTAGGATTTCACTTACCACCTTCCACAAAACACATGGGCGTGTTCTGGCTCTCTCTCTTCCAAAATTGATTTAAAATAGGTCACTTTTGAGTAAGACTTTGGTCAAGGATACCCTCATAAGAAAATTTCATGGAAAAATTACTATCCAACCTATTTTTCCTATGGAGAGCATCATCCTCCATATCTTGTCTAGGTGGGTGAAGTTGACAAATATGTTTCTTACAACCTCAGTTAGTAAACAACCTTCCTGCGTTAGAACATCCCAGGAACCATAGAGATAGATAGAAAAGTAAGGTTTTGCTCTAATTTGAATTTGATTTCTATTAGTACACCAGTCCATCAAGTGTTCTCGCCTAGGCACCTAATTATCGATCAAGAAATCAATCTTCCTACCGTTGCCATCCTGCCAGGCAAGATTCCTACAAACATTTGTCCAGGATATTGTAATTCCTTTCCAGAAATTTGTCTCCTTTCTTATTAGATCGATAATTAGTTTAACTAAGTCACCATAGATGTATTTAGATAGGATGAAACGCACTCACGTGTCTCTTCTTCTAGTTATTAAACTCCAACCTGATTTCATAATGAGACCTTGGTTTCCTTGTTTCGTCGAACAGAGGCCAAGTCTCTCCATTAACAACTATTTTGGTGTGCTAAGATTCTGCCAGGCATGTCAATGCACCTCCCTAGACCCATGAGAATCATCTAGATAAAATCATTGCATTTTTTATCGATGACATTGCAAACAAAGGCTAACAAAAGGTTTGTTTGCATCACGTAGGTGGGTAGTGCTTTAAAATAGACTTAGTAAGGGTAAGTCTTCTTGCAAATAGAGGGTATTCCTTTTTCAATTGCTCAGACATTATTGGATTTTATGAATTAAAAACTCATATGATTGTTTGGAAATTCGATCACAAGGCAATGAGATCCCCAAATATTTTTCCAAATTCCCAATTTTTTTCAAAACCCAATGCACTAGAAATTTTATCTTGTCTTTGCTAGTTGACATTAGCAGAGAAGAAAAGACGTGTCTTGTCATAATTGAATTTTTGCCCCGAGTAACTACCAAAGAGGCGTAGTATCTAATTAATGACAGTTGCTTGTTTCAGGGAAGCTTCTGCAAAGAGCAATAGGTCATTGCTAGATGCCAAATAAGATTATTGAGGCCTTCTTCTTGTTATTTTAATTGGCTTCCAAAGTCTCTAATCCATTGTGAGATTTATCATGTGGAACAGTCATTCAAGTTAGAGAACAAAAATATATAGAGAGATGAGATCTCCCTGACATACATCCCTAGATGGTTGAAAAGGTTCCAAGGCCTCCCTATTCCATAAAACCCTCAATTTTATAGATGTCAAGCATTTCCAAACAATTGAGAACACAATATCAATCAATATATTTTTAACAAATTTCCAATTGAATTTATCATAGGTCTTTTCTAAATCAACTTTTATAACCATATAGCCTTTATGACCATTTTTTTTTGTTTCATGGAATAAATCATTACCTATGCAGTGACTATGTTCTCATTGTTGCTTCCCTAGCAAGGATTGACCAATTTTGACATCACTTTATGCAACCTTATGGCAAGAACCTTCCTGATAGTCTTATATGATATGTTACAAAGGCTGATTGGCCTCAACTGCTTCAAGGATGCAACAACCTTTATTTTGGGTATGAGGGTTATGTAACAAAGGCATCTTCAATCATGTTGTAAAAGGATTCATCTACAACATTCTAGTTTTCTTTGTAGAAACCATCCTGTAAGCCATCTTCTACTGTCACCATGAAGTTCCTCATGGAGAATAATTCTTTTCTAATTTCCATCCGGGATACTTGTGTATTGAACATATTTCATTTTTCTTCTGACAGTTAAGGGAAAACACCCTAAATAATTAGTAGTGTAACATGGTTATTGTCCTTCTACAAGTTGATAAAGAACACATTGACTATCTTCTCCAGATCATCAAGGTCATTAACCTAATTTCCATCTACATCATAGATAGCCTCGATTTGGTTTTTCCTTCTATCCATTTGGCCTAAGACCACTGAAACCACAATAGCGCATCTTCTCTTAGAACTTGTCGATATTGTTGCCACATACTATCTACTCACTCTTCCAAGTATATTGATGGTGACACAACTAATTGCCGATTTAACTTATGAATTTGATTGGTAAGATGTCTATTCCACTTGAAAATGTTTCCAAATACTTCTTATTTCATTTCCTCAAGCCTTGATGGATTTTGGGCATTCATTCCTACAACGACTCACTAGAATTCCATAAATTTGTGAGAAATTGGTGAAAATCAGGGTGCACTAACCAGATTACTAAAAAACAAAACGGTCTTCTTCTCCTATCAATATTCTTCGAGGCTTTCATACTTATTAGGATCGCCTGATGGTAGGTGAAAAGGAATAGCTTCTTGGAATCATATGTGCCAAGGAAAAATGATCAACATCATGTTGAGCATTGCCCTTAATTACCCTATTTTCTAGGTGAGTGTTGGCCTTTTGACACTTGCATCTATCAAATTGTTAGCTTGTACAAAGTCCATGAAGTTGTACATACCTCTCCAAGATGGTGCTTTCAATCCATCCTTGATTTCATGTTGCTGGATAACAGAGTTAAATTCATTGACAAGCACCCATGGACTGTGACATCCAAAAGCTAGCTCCTTAAGTTGTTCCTAAAGGGTTCTCCTTTTCTATATATGTAGGTTTCCATACAAAATTGTAAGTAGCTAGTTAGTTTGTCTCCCCCACCAAACACTGAGGTGGGAAAATTAAGAACCCTCTACGAGAATCTTCACCTTCCATCAGTTATAATTACATAAACACTAGATACTGCCTGATCTTCCAACTTCACTACTAATATGCCAATTATCAAGTCCTAGTTTTGCCTCAATTTTTTAGCCTTTTTTGTTATTGACTTAGGTTTCAAGAATGAAAATAAGGCATGCCTTATACTTTCTAGAAATATCTTTGATCAACAAACTCAATCCCCATGTTCCTACCCTTATGGTGCCTGCTCTTTTCTCACTATGAAAGGAAGCCCAAACATAAATTTCTCTCTAAGTCTTTGTTATTGTCGTATTAATTCACACTCTTATTGAGTACTGATACTCACGATCTTCTCACTATGTTGTTTCTTTTCTTCACGCATTTAGGTGTCTATCCAGAACCCATGAGTGGAGACACCCCATTTTGGTAAGCCTTGCTTGATGGTACTATGTTGTTGTAGTCACGCCATTTTGCTGCATCTTTTTCATAGAGTTTTCCGGCTTGTTTGTGCATTATTCTTTCTCAAAAAATTTCCTATGATAGCTGAATGGTGTGGGGCTGTTCGTTCCTTATTGGTTTTCTGCATGAATTTTGGGCTATGATTCACTGTTGAGCCATGATTCCTTGTTGCTGTTGCTACATGTGAAGTCTTGATAGGTGATGTCTTCATGTTGCTAGATTCCTCATTGTGGTGCTGACGAAAGCTGAAACATAAGCCACCTGTATCGACATTAGCTTTCACCTGTTCAAGCTTATGCAGTCTTTCTCACTTTGGTGCTGCATGATGAGATGTTCTTTGGCTTGCTTCCACCTATCCATGTGTTGAAGGCCACAACTTGATGGTTTGGGCATCCTCAAGGTTCCCCATGTTGGGTTCCACATGCAAGTGTACTGTTACATGCCTAGTTTCTATTTATTGCTCATTAATGATGTGCATGGATTTTGACTGATTGGCAGTTTCTATGGTCATGTTGTGTGACCCATCTGCATTGTTAGTGTCCTTCATTGCATAGGGTCTAGTCATGGTAGTCATCTCCTCATTGCATTGGACATCCTTGTGCTCATATCAGCCACATTTGAAGCATATTTTGTGCAATCCTTCATATTGCAATTTGATTAGGTGGCCTCGAACAATTGTTTGAGTTGAAGCGGCTCATTCAAATAAATTTCTATACAAATTTTCGCATAATGCCCCTTGCTTGAATTGTGGTCACTCTTCAGCATAATGCCAAGTATGGCATCTACCTTGCCTAAAGACTTGTCATTGAATAATTCAAAATTGGAGGTACAGAATGCATACCCACATGCCTAGCTTGGTAGGCTCAGCTACACTTTCCATTAAGAATGATTTCCACTATTTTACCATAATATAGTTATTTGCCACCATCCATGGGCCATCAAATATTGCTCAATTATAGTCTTCTAGGAAGGAGAATACAATCTGGTAGTAATTTTGTGGTAGATCAATTATTTTAATGGAGCCATTCTTCATCTAGTCCTACTTTAATTTCAAATTTAGTTATTGAAATCCTACTGATTTGCCCAAAACAACAACCATAAGCTACCATTTCCAGGGTTTACATCACTCCTGAAATTCTTCATCTGAGATACATACTTCCTTGAAGCAACCTATATCCCCCGCTGTCAGCACTGGGGGTGACACCTTTATCCCTGGTACCCCAAAGCACCATCCATCAAATTCAAAAAAAGGAATTGGTTCCTCATCATTTAGGAGCTTCATCATATACAATGTGTTTTCCCCCTCCTCGAATCCGATGGGGATCTTCCTACGTCATCATTGGTATGTCCATCTATCACTAATAAGTGTTTACGACTTCTTCTTAGAAGTGGATCTTCCTCTTCCTCAAAGGTGTCAGTCAAAACCCTATCCGAGCACCCACTCTCCACCTCCATCTCAAGACTTGAAACAAAAACCTGCAAAGTTTCTTTTTGTCTTGTTCTCCATTAGATTGCATAATTATTTATATAGCTCATTTTATTATATGTCTGACAATATTAATTTCTACACAAAATGTTGCAGTTGTATATAAATAAGATGTTCATTTAATTTTTTTTAAGATATATAAATACTTCAGTCTCTTTGAATATTAATTACAAAAATATAAATAAAAAAATAGTAAAGAAAACATAGGTAAGGGTAAGAGATAGGCTACTTCTGGTACTTGAAGGTGAATCATCTTTGCCTGTTACAAATAACACAATTGTATGTAACAGTCACTAAAATGAAATAAACATGTATGCTTAAATATTAGTAAATTTATCTTTAGTTTCAAATTTTGTTTTTAGGATCCCTAAGTCATTTAAATAATTTTTGTATAGGTAATTAATTTATTAGTTTTTGTTAGTGGATAAATTTGAACTTGTATCTTCCTTTATCCACATGTGAATTTTGTCATCAGATCGACCTATAATAATCTCGATAACCCTTAAAATTGATTTCAAATACTTTATAAAATATTTTCGATGATATAATGCTTTAAGAATTTAAAACAAACTGAAAAATTATTAGAGAACCATCACAAAATAAAAATTCATTGGAACTAAACATAAAATTCCCTTGTTTTTATCAGCAAAAAATTTTATTCATTCAGAGATGAAAGCATAAGATATGTCTTCCATGCATACATAACAAACATAAAACTCCTTAATATATGCGACTTGAATCTAACAATATTGCAAGCAAGCTACTTGAAAGTGAAACTCAAATCTTAAAAAAAAGTACGATTAGTTTTCCTATTAAATTGTCTAAAGCGTATTGAATTTCAAAATCGTTAGATTCCTTCATTGGAAATGCATTTTTAAAGAATGAAGGATGATTGTAAACCAGGTTAGAAGTTGTAAATTTAATTTCTTTGACTTTAAATAACTTAAATAGTCGCAAATGGAAGAATAATTAGTATGGTATGTTGAAATCCAGTTGATCTTATAAATCCGAGAATTATGCTCCGATAATATTGATACACATATGGGACGGATATAAAGAAGATAAATATGAAATTTTAATTCTCATCTTCATTCTTGTTGGGTATTTTTTAGTTTGGATATATCTGCAGGTACCCGTTATATTATTTTTTATAATTTATATTTAAATTTACGTATAATTTATTAAATAAATTATATATTAATTTAGTAATTATATCTTAATTTTAATAATTTATACAAATATAAATTTATACATAGACATGCGAAATTTTTGTTTAACGTATAATTATATATAAAACATAAAAGCGGGACGGTACTATGTGGTGGATTTGATTGTCATCCCTAGTTTAAATGAAAAAGAGATCGTAAAAACTTCCCCCAAATTGCTTTGATTATTTAATTATAAGTAGAAACAATTGGAATATAGATGCAACTGCCGAGTGTAACTGTTTCTACATTTGCACACAATAACATAAGCATTGTTGCAGGTGTTTATTGTAGTTATCTTCACGTGTGACAGACAACTAATGACATTTAGCTTGCAAACGTGTTGTGGTTCGAAGTAGGAATAACATTGTTTGTTTCAGGCAACGAGGAACTAAAAGACGAAGATATAAAGTCGTGTGTTTCAGGGGCAGCTGCTTGTTCTCCACTAGAATCTCCGGTGGTAGCCGAGAAACCAACCTCTACCCATTCAGAATCAGGAAACTCTTGTTTAAGATCCACAATTTAGAGAGGCTCTAAATGCTTCCAAATGTAGGGAAAACCAATGCTACATTTAAAATTTTTGTGGAAGCATCATATTTTATGACAACAATGCCAACTCCACCATTGTCGAATTGAAAGGGTAGGGTTTTGGTGGATATGATGGAGTTGACATCGATTCCAATGTGTGGAACTTGGGGAGGGTCCCATGAATTTCTGAAAGTGTCAAACTCAACAGCAAGAACATGGTATGCAAATGGGGGTTTGAATATTCCGAGGCTTCCTCCACCATCACCTGGCTTTGTGTTTGGGGGTGCCATGACGAATGCAAACCCATTAGAAGGATGTGGAAAGGGCTGTCTAATGGAAAAGGAGAAGCGAGTTTCGAAGCTGGCAACGTTGCCTGTGGTGTTGTCCCAAATGTGGACAGCTTCAGCATATAGAGCACGACCAATGGAATTCCAAACTGGCATATTCTGGTATTTTATAAAAAAAAAATTTCAAAATTTATTTCTTCTTTATATATTATGAATGGCTAAAAAAATATTATAAAATTTTTAAATGTATGGTAAGAATTCAAATAAAAAAAATACTATTAGACATGCGCTGTGTATATTACGAATTATGTTTTAATTTTAGAAATAAATAATATGAGAGAGATAAGTTTGATTGTATGAAATATGATAAAATTGTGAATGATAATGAAGTAATTTTTATGCAGTTAATTCCTTTATATTCATTAAGTAGTTTTTGAACCTTAAAATTAAGTTTTAAAAAGTTAAATTCAGTCACATTAAATGGCGGTTAAAGCTAGATATAGATGTATCTCTTGTGTCTTATCTATGTTTTGAACACTTATTTGTTTATTTATTTTTTGTTTAAGCACTTGTCAATTAACCTCAGAAGCGTATTATTTGACACGGCTTATCTAACATGTAACAATATGTTGGCAACAAGAAGGCAAAAGGTTGGCAGCTCTTTAAAAACTCTTTCTTTTTTTTCTGCCTTGTTTCAAATATGCTGATACAAGTATTTATAGGCAAAAGATTTGCCCCTTCACATGCTGGAGATAAATAAAAAATTTTGTCTATTCAAATGTTAGAGATAAATGATGATGCCTATAGGTCTGCCACCTAAAACCATTAATGCTATCTAGGAATACAAAATGCTATCTAGGAATACCAAACAACAAGAAATAAAGTTTCTTAATTTAAGTTTTATAACAAATCTCCCCCTAAAACTTAAATACTCTTCCCATTTCTCATTCCCATAAGCCTTTTGCAATTCTCCAGCAATGAGGTTGGCAGTGGCTTGGTGAGTATATGGGCTTGAGCTCAGCTTTCAACATGCTCCACCTTAACTTTTCCTTCTTTGACTTGTTCTCGGATGAAATGAAAACGGACGTCGATGTGCTTGCTCCTTCCGTGATTAACTGGGTTCTTTGCCAACTCGATCGCCGACTTGTTATCAACTTGGATCACAGTCCCTTCATTTTGGATCACTCCCAAATGCCTTAATAGATTTAAAAGCCAGACTGCATAACACACGCTCCAAGAGGCCGCCACATACTCTGCCTCGCAAGTAGACAGGGTTACAATGGGTTGCTTCTTTGACAGCCAAGTGAAAGCTGTATTTTTGAGTAGGAATACGTAACCTGAAGTACTTTTCCGGTCATCAACATCACCACACCAATCGCTATCTGAGTAACCCACTAGTCGATAGTCATCTGATAGAAAAGACCAAGTGATAAGGTTCCTCGAATATATCTCAGAATTCTCTTCAAGGCCTTCCAATGTGTATAGCTTGGATCCTCCATGAATCTGCTCATTATCCCAACACTCAACATTAAGTCAGGTCTCGTGCTTGTAAGGTACCTTAGACTTCCAATTAAACTTCGATATCTCCCAGAATCAGCTCGCTCTCCTCCATCAAACTTCGAGAGTTTAGTGCCTGGTTCCATTGGAGTAGAAACCGGGTTGCAGTCCTCCATTTTAAACTTCTTTAGAATTTCAAGCGCGTACCTCTCTTGGGATATAAAAATCCCTTCTTCTGATTGCTTCACTTCCAGGCCAAGAAAATATTTCATCAGGCCTAAGTCTGTCATCTCGAACTCTTTTTCCATTACCTCCTTAAACTCCTTAATCAGCTTCGTGTTGCTTCTGGTGAATATGAGGTCGTTGACATAGAGAGCAACTACCATCATACCCTTTCCTGATTTCTTTGTGTACAAAGCATGTTCGTACGGACATTGCTCGTACCCAGTTTTCTTGAAATACCCGTCAATTCTCTCATTCTAGGCACGGGGAGCCTGCTTCAGTCCATAGAGGGCCTTTTTCAATCTCAGCACTTTCTTCTCATCCCCTCTCTTCATGTACCCGAGTGGTTGCTCGAAGTACACCTCCTCTTTCAGCACTCCATTTAGAAAGGCCGACTTCACATCCATCTGTAGAATTGGCCATTGGTTTTGAGCAGCTAACGATACCAGGAGTCGGATTGACTCCATTCTCATGACAGGAACAAATACTTCATCGTAGTCTATCTCCTCTTTCTGTCTATAGCCCTTTACCACAAGTTGAACCTTATAACGCTCAACCTCTCCCTCAACATTCATCTTCTTTTTGTACACCCATTTTACTCCAATGGGTCGAGCTCCTTCAGGAAGATCGATCAATTCCCAAGTCTTGTTGCGTTCAATCGCTCCAATCTCCTCATCCATGGCTGTTCTCCACTTCTCTTCTTGGACAGCTTTCTGAAAGCTCAAGTCTTCAGAGTCGACCAGAAGACATACAACATGAACTTCATTTGTAGTGTCATATATTTCCTGTAGACTTCTCATCCTGGGCTGTTGTGGCTCAGTTTCTTCATCTGAGGACTCGGTGGTTGTTGTTGTTGAAGGTACAACAATCTCCGAGCTAGTTTCTTTTTCGACTAGGTTACTCCAGCACCACTCCTTCGTTTCCTCCACATGAACATCTCGGCTCACCACTACTTTCTTGTTAACAGGATCAAACAATTTATATGCTTTAAAATTTTTATCATACCCGATAAATATGTACTTCTTGCTCTGATCTTCTAATTTTGTCCTGTGCTGACTTGGTACTTGCCCATAGGCCACGCTACCGAACACCTTTAGATGAGAGACACTCGGCTTCACACCACTCCAAATCTCCTGAGGCGTCTTTTTGCCTAACTTTGCATGTGGACATCTATTTTGCACATAGACTGCGCATTGCACCGCCTCTGCCCAAAACTTCTTGGGCATATTCTTCCCTTTCAACATAGATCGAACCATGTCGAGAATGGTTCGGTTCTTTCATTCTGCTACACCGTTTTGTTGCGGAGAATATGGAGCTGTCAAGAAATGCTTGATTCCATGTTCCTCACAGTATTTGTTGAACTTGGTAGAAGTGAACTCGCCTCCTCTATCAGATCGGACTGTTTTGATGACTTTGTTTGTTTCTTTTTCTACCATCACTTTGAACTTCTTGAAAGTTCCAAACACTTCTGACTTCTCCTTCAGAAAGTAAACCCACGTCTTTCTTGAGAAATCATCAATGAAAGAGATGAAATATCTCTTACCACTAAATGATTCTGGAGTTATTGGCCCACACAAGTCGGTATGGATCAGTTCGAGCTGCTTCTTTGCTCGGTACTCAGAGCTCTTTGGGAAAGAAGTCCTCGCTTGCTTTTCGATCACACATTCTTCGCAGAACCTCTTTTCAAATTCCATTTTGGGCAAACCGAGCACCATCTCCTTTTTCACCAACTTAGTCAACCCTCCGAAGTGATGATGACCGAACCGCAAATGCCACTTCATGGCCTCATCCTCCATATCAAGTTGCATGCATTTATCTTGAATTATTTTCAACTCAAGTTTGTACATGCGATTTTTCTTCATTTCTACTTGGGCGATGAACCTTCCGAGTTTATTCCTCAGTTGTAATTCTCGGTCCTTCATCAGAACCGAGTACCCCTTCTCCATTATCTGTCCCATGCTCAGTATGTTGCTTTTGAGATTAGGTACATAGTATACATTTTGATCTCTCCGAATCACCCATTTTCCTATTGATACCAGATCGTTCCTTGACCTTTGACGGTTACTTTCGATGCATCGCCGAAAGAAACGGATCCGAATTCCACCTTTGAAAGTACTTTGAATAAACTCTCGTCGCCACACATATGGTTACTTGCGCCAGTGTCCAAGTACCAAACCGAATTATCAGAATAGCTCGGTTTGACCTTGGTTTCTGGAATGTTTGTCACTAGCAGAAATCCTTCATCTTCTCTCTTGGCAAGAAAGTTTGTTGGCTCCTCATTTTTCTTCTCGGACCTACAATCTTTGGAAATATGCCCATCTTTCCACAGTTGTAGCATTTTACCGAGTAGCAATCCTTGGCATAATGCCCATACTTCCCACAGTTATAGCATTCAATGTTGTTTGTGTTTGTCCGATCACCTCGAGTCTAACCTCGACCACCTCGGGCCTGACCTCGGCTACGCCAGTTTTGTTGGCCGACTTGCTCATTTCTTCGTTCTCCTCTTCCTCTACCACCTTGGCTTCTGCCTCTTCCTTGGCCTCTGGTAATTTGAGCATAAAACACATTATCCTTTTTTATAGTCGCCTTCGCCTGGAGAGCTTGTTCAAGGGACTCCCCCCTCTTGTTTTTTCATCTCTGCTCATGTGCTTCCAGGGACCCAATAAGCTCTTCAATGGTGAGTGTTGATAGATCCTTGGACTCCTCTATTGCGCATACGATGTTTTCGAATTCATCTCTCAATGACCTCAAAATCTTTTCAACAACTCGGTTTGAAGAAAGAATCTCACCATTCTGATTCAGTTTGTTCATCACGGTCTCCACCCGAGTAATGAACTTGGATACGCTTTCGGACTCGTTCATCCTCATGTTTTCCAGTTCGCGCCTAAGGGTTTGAAGTTGGACCTACTTTACTCGTTCATCTCCTTTGTTTGCCCTTTCGAGTGTATCCCATGCTACTTTGGAAGATTTTGCATTTGCTATCTTCTCAAAGCCGGATTCGTCAACAGCTCAGTATAACAGATATAAAGCCGCCTTGTCTTTAGCTCGAACGGCCTTCAACGCGTTCAATTGGGCATTTGAATATCCATCTATGCTCGCTGGTTCCTCATACCCAGTCTCGACCACATCCCAATTATCTTGGGAGCCGAGAAGGGCCTTTATCTGCACCTTCCAGTTGTCATAGTTAACGTCTTTCGTCAACTTGGGTAGCGGGGTGCCATTGGTTAGACCTGCCATTTCTCTCAAGTGTTTACACTCAACACACACACCTCACAAAACTCTCAGTCGCTCCTCTCTCTCTGCCAGCGTACACCGCGACGTTCTTTCCTCACAAAACTCTCGGTAACTCTGATACCAAATTGTTGGCAACAAGAAGGCAAAAGGTTGGCTTCTCTTTAAAAACTCTTTCTTTTTTTTCTGCCTTGTTTCAAATGTGCTGATACAAGTATTTATCGGCAAAAGATTTGCCCCTTCACATGCTGGAGATAAATCAAAAGTTTTGTCTTTTCAAATGCTAGAGATAAATGATGATGCCTATAGGTCTGTCACCTAAAACCATTAATGCTATCTAGGAATACCAAATGCTATCTAGGGATACCAAATGCTATCTAGGAATACCAAACCACAAGAAATAAAGTTTCTTAATATAAGTTTTATAACACAATACATAACTGCTAAAAGCACGTGTTATGTAAGTTTTTGTTATTCAAGCTGTTGAAGAATACATTTATTGTTTACGACATATATATTATTCAGAAATTTGGACCGTTGCGACTGTGAATTAAGGAATTCTTGGATGGGTCAAGGAATAATGTAAGAATTACAAGATATGCTGCAGATGAACTGTAAGAATGACCATTCAGAAAATTGTCACAAGGACTATTAACTTTTTTCTTCTATTATTTTACAATTAATTGTTTACGTATCTAACTTTTGATAATACATAATTTCAAAAAATATGTACTAATTGTACACACAAACTTGAAATGAATTTTATTTTAAATTATATTACTAAAATCTTTAATCATTAGTGAAGTAGCAATAGACAGAGCTCAAATTAACAGATGTGTAGATAGTGTACTTATAACACAAATCATATTACTAATAATAACAGACTCAACTAGTCTTATATAATTTTAAATAAATAAGTTATTATAATAACTATATATAAAATTAATTATATATATTTATATTGTTAAAAATGTAGAAGCATATGATCGAAGTTTCAAGGTAGGATCGAGCTGGGACCCTGCTACATCTTTATAACAAAGTCAATAAAAAAATTGACTACTTTCACAAACCTTTTGCTGGACTCTGGTGACTATTCTGCTAATACATAGAAAAAGGTATGTAACATAAATATAAATAAAAAATTATGGAATTAGTATTTATACAACTAGTATTTAAAGTAGAATTATATTTAATCATATTAATTCTTGATCTATAGTGTGTGTTCTTCACTTTTCGCTAATCTAGGTTCGTCTATCACTTAAAATTATCAAAATTAAAAATTATTTATTAATTACATGACCACTTAAAATGTATTTAGTGAGAGGAATAATATCTTAACTTTAAAGTTTAGGAAAGTTAAATTCAGTCTAACTAAATACTATTAGCAGTGCTCTATATAGTCCTATTTCTTAGTGTTATTTGTGTTTTACATATATATATATATATATATATATATATATATATATATATATATATATATATATATATATATATATATATATATATATATATTAGAAAAAAACTGGAAGAGTATATTCTCTGAAGCACTTGACAGCAGACATGACATTGTGTTGTTTAACACGTCTTATCTAACATGCAAGAAATCGCTAAAAGCATGTGTTATGTAAGTTGTTGTTATATAAGCTGTCAAACACATCAATATTTTACAAAAGATGATTCAGAAATTGGATTAATGTGTAGAACATATGCTGCAGAACGTCTTGTCCTGGGCTGCATCAACGGATACAGAACCTTGTAGAGGTGCAACTTGAGCTAGGTTTAATAATATTATTTTTTCATTAAACAATAAAAAGCGAAAACAAGTTTTTAGGATTACTGGAAAAACTACAAACTTTTCTTACCTTTTTTGTTAATGTGATTTGCTCTTCATGTTTAAATTCACCACAAGTTTTTTGGATTATTGAAAAACCTGTAAACTGGTCTTTCATGACCTTTTTCTCTGAGGATGGTAACTCCTTCTTTAGCTTTGGTAATCCTTCTTATCTCATAAAGTTATTCACTGACTTAGCATCCTAATATTAATTTCAAAACTAAATTTCTAATTTGAAAATAATATCTTTAAAATTCAAACAAATCATAAAGATAAAACAATATTATTTTATAAGTCACATATATAGAATTGAAATTGAACTAATTTGAATTATTTTTCCATAATTAGTTTCAGAATTAAAATTTTATAATTTCATCTTCAATCATCATGCATGCTCATCCTAATATGTTCTGCAATCTTTAGTATATGTTACTCCAGTAGACACCATGGTACTTTTATCCGAATAGACTACTTCACTTTTACCACCAATACTTTCATTAGGTTTTAGGCTTCTTCAATACTCTTCTCATCATTGGTTATCTAGTTGCAAGATAAAACAACTTTGAACATTTATTTATATTTTTAAAAATCCAAAATCTTGATATGTAAACCCAACCCATGCATAAAATCTTCTCATCATTATTGTTAATAGGGTATGCAAAAAATCTTGATATGTAAACCCAACCCATGCATAATCTTCTCATCATTATTGTTAATAGGGTATGCAAAAAATCTTGATATGTAAACCCAACCCATGCATAACCAATTTGTATCTGATTGATTTTAATGGATTGGATACAAATTGAACATTTATTTAGATTTTTAAAAATAGAAAATCCAACTGTAATTATATATAGCCGTCAATGAAATATTACAAATCTTACATAAGTTTTAATGGCTATGAAAATTTTAAAAATAAAAGCTATATTATGTTAAGACTTACTAATAATAATACAAAAACTAAAACTTAAAATATGATACATATTAAAATAATAGTGACTCACTAATTGTGATACAAAACATAAAAGAAAAATAAAGATGTAACATGCAAAAAGTTTTGTAGGTCGTAGCAGTTGAGGGGTCTAGGTTTAAGAGACATGGGAAAGTTTAATATAACTTTGTTAGGAAAGTGGAAGTGAAGGTTGTAGATGGAACTTGAGATGCTGTGAGTTAGACTTTTGAAAGCTAAGTATGCACATGCAGATGTGATTGAGAGGTGAGAGGTAAGTAGTGTTCTACATGGTGAGTAGATTTAAACTCCATTGAGTCTGGTCAGAAGGTGAGAAGGAGGTGTGAGATTGATGGTCTTTAAATATTCAACAAAGTGTAAGCAATTGTTGTGAGGTTCTTTTTGGGAGGATAGATGGATAGGGAAGGGTAGCTGTAGAGAAGAGTTCCCCTATTTATATGAGTTGGATTTAGATAATAACATAATAGTTGTAAATAAGCGAGAGGATAACGTGTTTTGGAAGTGGACTTAGAGGCAGAGTGATGTGACCATGCCTAGCCAAGAACCTATCACTAGGGCCATGACTAGAAGGATTGAAGAAGACCTAGCCTTTGCAGACAAAGGAAGACTTCACCTCCTGTGAAAAGTGAAGATATTAGGTTAGGGACTTTAGTTAATAAACTGTAATTTTCCTTTATCTTAATTTTGAGGAGCATTAGGAATTTAATTTGGGACATGTATTTCGTCCATTTTTATTTTAGAAGGTGTCTTAGGAATTTAGAGGGTGAATTTAGCTTTTTGGGTCTTTATGAAGGAAATAAGGGGTAGCCTTGATATCTACACCCCTCTTTTCCTACATAAGAAGGAATCTTGGCCCTTGGTTTGAGAAACTTAGGGCACTAAGTTTGATGATTTAAGGAGGGAATTGTTTCTCAATCCTCCTCCCTTAGATCTCTCCTTTTAATCCTAACCCTTCTTTTTTAGGTTATTTTGTTCAAGAGGTTAGCTACCTCTATAAATAAAAGCTCCTCCCCTCACTTGTATTTTTTACACTTGAATTTAATCCTAGAGACCATATTGGTTGTGAGGTTCTTACCTTTGAGTGTCCCCCCTTCTCCTTTGTGAGAGCTTCTAAGAGTTATTAAGGAACCCCTCCCTTGTGGCCTCTCCCCTTTGGTTTATCAACCCTAGTATTTGCGGTGCCTCACCCCATTCCTTTCCTCTCCATAAATCCATTTCCCTTCCAAGTGACCTTAGAAAGGATCCTTTGGGCACATGATCATCAAAGATCACATCAAGTGGTATCTAGAGCCACTTTCTAAAGTCACATTCTTTCTCAAAAAATTTTACTTGCTTTTTTGTTTATCTCTTTGATCTCTTTATTTTAAAGTCCTTCATTTTTTTTCATATTTATTTCCTTTATTGTCTAGTAGTATAGCTTTTTATTCTTGCTATTATATACACTTTTGTTTCCTATCTATGCGCCTATGTTCCATTTAATTTGATACAATTTTATTTGTCCCTTTCTTTGCATCTTATTTTTGTGTTCAATTTGCTTAGTTTTCCCTTGGCTTTTTATGTTAAAGTGTGCCTAAGAAGTTATGACCATTAAACCCATATGGTTGAGGATTTTTCCACACCATTGTGGTGATCAACTTTGGCCACTTTGTTCCGCCTTTTGTTTTAAGTCTCTTGCTGAAATTTTTTCTCTATTTTTAGGTGTGTTATTTTTTTTCTTAATCTTGTGTTTTGTCAAATACTAGACATGTTAGTTTCCTATTTTGTCTCATTTAAATTCCTTAGGTTTTGGCCTCTTAAAATCTTCACTATTGGTGCCTCTTTATGGAATTTTAGTTTGGCCGAATTGTGTTAGTAAATTGAGCAATCAATTTACTTCAAAATCAGTCCTAAATTATTCCTTAAGCACCATTAGTTCAGTGGTATTTGGAACTACTACGTTGTTTTACCTTTAGTTGTATGCATTGCTTGAAAATTGTGTGACCTTACTTTGTGCTTATTCACTCAAGCATTATTATTTCAAGCATCCTCATTAAAATTTCAAGTCAACAAGCTATTAGGTGTAGCAAAATGATTAGAAAAAGTTAAAAAAAATATTAGAAAAAGTTCAAGTTAAAAAAAAAAAAGAAGATAAAGAACTCAAAAGAAAGACAATTTTGAAGTTGTGTACCTAATATTAGAAAAATTTGATATGAGGAAGCCTACCTTGATTGAGAGATGAAGGTAGAGCAACTTTTCACTTGCTTCCAAGTTAGTGAAGAGGGGAAAGTTCCCTTGGCCTCCCTAAGCTTCCAAGGGTATGCAATGTATTGATGGTCTGCTCTAGTTAATGAGAGGCTTCGCAATCGTATGCCCCCAATCAAATTTTGGTTTGACCTTAAAGGGGCTATGAGGCGAAGACATGTCCCCTCTTATTATGAAAGGGAACTCCTAGATAAACTTCAAAGACTCAAACAAAAGAATTTGAGTGTTGAAGAGTATCGCCAAACAATGGAGCTCTTCATGATGAGGGCATGCATAATTGAGGAGCCTAGGACTATCCTGTCTAGATTCTTAAGTGGCTTGAATTTTGAAATTCGTGATAAAGTTAAACTTTTGCCACATAATGATCTAGATGATTTGGTCCAAATTTGCATAAAGTGGAGCAACAATTGAAGAGGAGGACTTTTTCTAAGAAGGACTACTCTACCACTTCACATCACTCTTATTCAAATAGGAACCAACAAAAGGGAAACTCTTCCAAGAGCCACCCCAAGGAAGATTCCACTATTATGCATGAAAAGCATACACCTCTACATCCTAGAGAAGATCCCCTGCTAGCTCTTCTTCAAAGACTAGTAGTATTAAGTTCTTCAAGTGTCTTGGGCAAGGCCACGTTGCCTCCCAATAACCCATAAAGAAAACTATGATAATGAGGGGCCAAGATATTATAAGCAAGTCTTCCTCTTCTAGTGAGAGTGAGGAAGAAGGGGACCATACACATTTTGACATAGAGGAAGGTCCTTGTGATGGTGATCTGCTAATGGTAAGAAGGCTTATTAGAAGTCAACCTTATGAATTAAGCCCTACTCAAAGAGAGAACATCTTTCACACAAGATGCGAAGTTTTTGACAAAACATGTTCTCTCATTATAGATAGTGGCTCATGTTGCAATTGTTGTAGCATAAGGTTGGTAGACAAGCTGTCTTTGACTCCAATTCCTCACCCTCGTCCTTACAAGCTTCAATGGCTCAATGAGAGTAAGGAAATTGTAGTCAACCAACAAGAAAATGTGCCTTTTTCCATTTGAGGTTATGTTGATAAAATCCTTTGTGATGTAGTTCCAATGGAAGTGACACATATCTTGTTGGGGCAGCCCTGGAAATTTGATAGAAAAGTTATTCATCATGGCCACTCCAATGAGATAACCTTCACCCACAATGACAAGAAAATTAAGTTGAGTCCTCTTTCACCTTCACAAGTGGCAGAGGATCAACTTCTTTTGAAAAAAAAGAGGGATGAAGAGAAAAACAAAAAAAAAAAGAAAAACACATGCATCAAAAGTTGATGGGTTGGAAGGAAGTGCCTCTTCCAAGTTTATTGTTCAAAAGGAGAGCCATTTTGCAACAAGAATGGACTTTAAACATAGCCTTCTTCTTGAACAAACTCTATCATCAACCATAGAGGCATCAACTATCACTTCCCCATATATTGAGCTTAAACCATTACTAGTTATCATGGCACCTCAAGTTCAAGATTTGGGAGAAGTTACAAGGGAGGAAAGAAGATTGTCCTTTGAACCCCAAGGATGATCTTATTGAATCTCTTTCTTCTCTTAAAGAATTGGAAATTGAGGTTCTGCCCATATCATTTGAGCAAAGTGCATCACAACCACAAGACCTACTTCAAGGTGAGGCCCTCTTCGAGCATGAGATTGAGCCTAAACTTTTTCATAGTCAATCTCAAGTTCAAAAACAAGAGACCATAAAAGAATGGTCTACCTTTAGGCCCATCATTCTGTCTTGGGGTGAACAACAAGATAAGACTTATCGAGCTTTCTTCGATGAGTACTCCAGTGCACCAAGGATAATCTCACACCAAATTTCAAGCCCTATGAGACTTACACTTAGTGCATTAGGAGTAGAATGGGGAACAGTTGTGTGGAGGCACAACCACTTTTTTCAAACTTAAGTACTCACCTCCACTACCCCATTCCTAAGAGGTCTTCTCAAAGGCCTATCACTCCCACTAAGCATCCCACTTGTCTGCATACTCTTACTTCTTTCCTTATTTTCTTGCAGACATAAAAAAGGAGGAAGAAAGGCCTTAGGATTTGAGGTCAAATCCTCTCCACGGGGGAGGAGATGATGCAATCTCACCTAGCATCATGGCTAGGAGGATTCAAGAGAAGGAGACTAGGCTTGGATAGATGCTTACACGAAGACATGAAGCCTTAGTCTTAGGGTTTTTTACTTGTAAATATTTTATAATTACTTAGATATTTAGGGTGCATAGTTTTATTCCCTAAGACCATGTATTTAGGCCATTTTCCTTTCTAAATTAGGTGTATAGGTATAGGAAGTAAAAAGGAAGGAGTAATAATAGAATAGGCCCTTATTTTAGGTGTGTTGGGCTTGTCCATCCCCTAAAATAAGAGTTTCTATCCACACCCATGGGGGGTGCACTTAGACACCTCACTTAGGCCTTAAGCTTGAGTTAATTAGTCTTAAGCCTAATTAAGCCCAAGTGCCATATTGCCTAGGTTTGTGTGTCCAAGCTCTCCCATTGGGCTATATATACTCCTTCACTCCCTCTTGTATGGACACACTTGATTGAATGAAGTAAGACTCCTTTGAGTTTTATTCTTGAGTGTCATTTTTGAGAATCCTCTCTCTTGAGGAATATCTCCCTAAAAGCTTTTATCAAGGGTCCTCTCCCTTGTAGCAAGCCTCAAGTAAATTTTGACTTATCTTTCCCTTAGAAAGTGGCGTCAAAACCACCCCCCTCCTACCTTTCTCCATCCTCTATTTTCTTAAAGGAAGGAACCTTAGCCTCTGTGATGTAATCATCAAAGATCACATCACAGAGGCTATTTTTCTTGGAAGAAGAAATGGTAGCAAAGATAAGGCAGGAGGTAGTGTCGGCAATGCTAGTAGAAGAAGTACAAGATAGATGGATGCTAGCTTCAAGAAGTAAGATTGACTCTATTGACTTCTTCAAGAAGATCTGGGAAAAGGTACACCCACTAAGGTACAACTCTTGGTTTTGCAGCTGGTAATCAACAGGTTACTAACAAGGATGAACCTGCTCAAGCGGAAGATCTTAAGTAGTATATGGGATGTGTGGTGCAATGGTTGAAACATGTGTCCATCTATTTTGAACTGTAGAGTTTCTTAGAGGCTTTGACAAGAACTTTGTCTTTGATGTGGGTTATCATGGGTCGTAGCAAGTTCTATATGAAGTCATTTTTACCATATTTTGGGTTTGGTCACTAGTCATCCAAACAAACTCAAAACTTGATTTTTTGGTGGTTTGCAAGGCTCAAACACATAAGGAAGACTCAAAATGTAGTGATATTAAGGAACAAGGGGTAGATTGGAAGGCTATAGTCCAAGTTGTGCAACTTAGCTCATGAAAATATTGTCCGACTACAAACTTAACAATACACTCCCATATTGAATAGATGATGAATCCCCTTCCTTGTATTAAGCCTTCTTAGTTTTTTCACTTTTGTTGTATGCCACTCCAAGCTTTTTTGTGCTTTTCTCTTCTGTATTTGTTACACCAATAGGAAGGCATACCTTGTGCATTGCGTTTCTTTATTAATGAATTTCTTTGACTTATAAAAAAAATGCATTTATTTACTATTTCTCTTAAGATAAATACTTTCATCACATTTAACATTAATTAGAACAAAATGTAATAACAAAAAAGTAGTAAAGAAAACATATATAGATAAATACAAAAGATTTTGCCTACTACTTATCATCTCAAGGAGAACCTTTCTTGCCTGTTACATGTTAGAAATAACATATTTGCATATAATAGTATAAAAATAAAATAAACAAAGTTTAAATATTTTTTTGATCCTAAAATATTAGCGAATTTTACATTCAGTTTCTAAAAGATATTTTGTTTTATTTTAAATTCTTAAAACACTTTAAATAACTTTAAAAATGCTTAAAAATATTTTAGACAGTGTTTTAAGAACTTAAACCACAATAAAAAATTATTGAAAACTCAATATAAAATAAAAATTAATTAGAACTAGAAGCAAAATTAGCTAATATATAAGAACTCAATGATGTTTAAGCCACATAGAAATGATACCTAAATCTAACTATATCGCAAGCAAGTTACTTGAAAGTGAGCCTCGAATCTTTCTTAAAACACAAAGCACGATTGGTTTTCTATTAAATTTTCTAAAATGTATTGAATTTTCAATCTTTAATTCCTCGATTGGAAATTCATTTTTAAAGAATTATATTATGGAAGATTGTAGTCTAGAAGTCGAAAATTTAATTCTTATAGTTTAAATAACTTAAATAAACTCATAAATATAAGAATATATATAGTTAGTATGGTAGGTTGAAATCCAGCCCATCTTATAAACCCCACTGTTATGTTGCACGAAGAAAATATTTGAGAATAAAAGGTAACATATTATCATACTTTTTAAAACATTTATAATAAAAACTCATGAATTTTGAAGTTACTTTTTAGATTTTATATATTTAAATCAATCCAATCGAATCTGATTCTCTCTATAATATAATGATTTTAGAAGCAGGTTGCACTCTTGATCATGACTTTTACCCATCTTAAAACACATATACTGAAGTTGTGGGAAAGCAGTACACAGTAATTTCAGTTTTGTGCCTTGAGTAGCTAATATGCTGGCGAATAATTTTGCTAAGCTAGATTTGTCTACAAATAAAAAATCTATTCTGTTTTAAAATTCTTATCTGTTGTTTATAAAAATGACTTGCAATGTATATTTGAATCTTTGAATCTATCAATTAATTCAGATGCGCGCTTTTGCTTGTTTCTTAAAAAAAAAAAAAAATTCGTCAATCTATTTTTTCATAAATTTATTATGATGTTACTTTTACAACTTGGAGATTTGTTTAACCTGAGCCATGAATTTAATAATTATGCCCAACTAAACAAATTACCAAATTATGGACGTAAAACTGAATAATTTAAATTCATAATTAAGAACAAACCATAAAATTCCAGACCAAAATTGCTTTTATTATTTAATTATAAGCAGAAACAGTAACATATAGATACAACTGCCAAGTGCAATTGTTTCTACTTTTACACACAGTAACATAAGCATTGATCCAGGTGTTTATTGTAGTTAGCTTCACGTGTGACAGACAACTAATGACATTTAGCTTGCAAACGTGTTGTGGTTCGAAGTAGGAATAGCATTGTTTGTTTGTTGCAAGGAGGAAGTGAAAGACCAAGAAATAATTTCGTGTGTTTCAACGGCATTTTTCTGGTATCCGGTGGTAGCTGAGAGACCAACGTTTACCCATTCAGAATTGGGAAACTCTTGCTTAAGATCCACAATGTTAGAGAGGGTGTAAACGGTTCCAACTGAATGGAAAGCCAAGACCACATTTAAAATTTTTGTGGGAGAATCATATTTTATGACAACATTTGCAACTCCACCATTCTCCAATTGAAAGTGTAGGGTTTTGGAGGATACTATGGAGTTGACATCTATTCCAATGTGTGGAACTTGGGGATCCCATGTGTTTTGGAAAGTGTCAAACTCAACAGCAAAAGCATTTAATCCCCCTCCGGGTTTGAATACTCCGAGGTTTCCTCCATCTTCACCTTGCGGGCTGTTTGGTGGTACCATGAAGAAGGCTAACCCATCAGCAGGTTCAGGGTCTGCATAGGGCTGTGTAATGTTAAAGCTGAAGCGAGTTTCGAAGCTGGCCACGTTGCCTGTGGTACTGTCCCAAACGTGGATAGGCTCAGCATATAGGGCACGACCAGTGGACTTCCAAACTGGATTCCCATTTTTAGTAAGCTTGGTCAGTTCTAACACCCCAGATGATTTAATACTTGCGTCACGTTGCAAGTTCAATTCATTGCTATTCTCTTCGAAGTGGTCGAAGTTAAACGATTGGGTTTCGGTTGAGTTCACTTTGTTGAGGACAAGGAGGAACAAGGTTAGGGAGATGAATGCAACAGGGAACTTTGGAGCAGCCATCTTTGCTTACTCAAATTCAGATTTGATGCACTCTACAGAAAACATGGTTGTGTATATATAGCATGACATCAGATCATACCACGAAACTTACAATTATGCCCCTCAATAATTTGATATAGTATGCAGTTTCTTTACTACATCTATACTATTAATAAAGAATAAAGAAAATAGATTTATTTTTCAAAATTTTATTATATTCTTGTATTTATTTAAAAATTAAAAAATAAATTAATTTGTCAAAAGAGAAATTCAATTGCGCAACTTTTCCTTTTCAAATATAAACTTTATCATTATAACATTAAAAAAAATTTAAAACATTTATGTCAGATATACTTAATTGTTATACTATCTATAATAGGAATAAGACGTTTTGATGTTCACATTTTATAATTATTTTACTCTTTTAAACATTATTATTTCTTCTCATATTAATAAATAGACATCTTTACAAGTTTTACCTTATTACAAATCAACTTTCCTTAATACCTTTGATCCTAAAAAATTTTAATAGAAATACGAAAACGCATTAGCAACAATATATTTAATTCTATTCAAACGCTCATTTATCTTTATTTTCTCACATTAATTGCAAATTTTACATATTTACTGATAATCTAACATGTTTCTATCATGCTAACATAAACAAAAAAACATACTAAACTAAAATTATTATACACAAAATTACACAATAAATTATTTATATTCCATCATGTTATTAAAAAATATATTAAATTAAAACTCTAAAATTATTATAACATATCAAAATAGATATGCGAATACACAGGCACGATATCGCTTGTGTTTGTGCTAGTTAAAAATAATTTGATTTTAAAAACACAAATTAATTACCATGTGTAGTATAATTTAGGTTCAAGAAAAGTGGATTTATTTTGTAGTTGTATTGAAAATTCATTATACGCTAATTTATTTAATTATTTTAGTTTTTAAACCATGAATTTATTATGAAATTTTATGATTTTTAATTAATTTTAAAAAATAATTCAAATAATTTGTATGTTAATGTATTTTTTAAAATACAAAATATTAAATTTTTAAAAAAATAAGTTGTATGTTAATTATATTGCAATACAGAAATATTAATGTTGAAAAAATAAAATATGTTTTATCCCTAGCAAGCTTGAACATCGTTCATTTTGTAGTATTTTATAAAGTAATTTGATATTTAAAATAATATACATATTTGTTTCTTCTTAAAATTTCATAAAACAGTAATAAAATATTGTAAAAGTATTAACCATTATGATAATTTAATTGTAGCAATAGATGATGTGAGAGATATAGGTGTGAACGTGTTAAGTATGATAAGAACTATATTAATGATACAATTAAATATTGTCTTAATTTCAATGGTGAATTAAGATGGATTGTTTAACCCATTTTTTATTTGGGGTTAGATAGAGAGACCTTTTATTTATATTAGTTGATTACTTTAATGGTAATCGTATAATTTTTTTCCACAATTCTTTAATACTTAAAAAATACATAGTCCTTAATTATCTTTCACTTTTTCTAAAGCTGGTAAACATATTTTTATGTTTAATTTAATGGTTCTTTAAAAAAATGTTTAATTTTAATGTGATTAATTAATTTTTATGCAATTAAGTCTTTTCTATTTATTAAGTAATATCTGAACCTTAAAATTTTAAGAAAATTAAAGTGAGTCTCAATATTTATTATCCACACAAATGATTTCTTGTGGAAATTAATTGAAAATAAAATTTCATCATGGTCCCTCAAAATGACCATCATTTGGGTCCCCATAAAATGACCATCATTTGGGTCCCCATTTATGCCAACTAATATTGTAGTCCGTTGTTTTTCCATTGCTTTTGTATCAATTCTAGGTGAGTCCAAATTAATGCCAGCTCTTTTTCATTACATTATCAACACTAAAATTTTCACAAGCATGATCGTGCGGTTGTATAATTTCCCAGTCGACATCATGCGCCTTCTATTCTTCAATGTCATTATGTATTATGCATGATATCAAAATTGACCTATGCATGATTATGAATCTTTCTAGTTCTTTGGCCTGGTACCTACTAATAGAGATGTTCATTTTTTAAAAGGGGTGAAATCTATCTCAACGGAGTAACAAGAGTGATAATAATGTGTATATATAGTGCTACAAGTATGATAAAAGTTATTATTACAAAAAACAAAAACAGGATACCAAATAACTACGGTGAATATGGAATAGACCTGAAGTAATCGATTTTTTTTTTTAAGAGCAAAAGGAAATTATATTAATTAACCAAATAAATGAAACAAAATATTTCATCATATCACATTCCGACCCACAGATAATCTCTACAAATTACTAAACTACACCCTTCCCAGAGGCTCCTTCAAATTCAATAAACATAAACTTGGATTGGCACACCAATCTAAAAACCCATACCCCCCATGAAAACCAAATGCATACAGCAGCCATTTCCATGAAATTATCTTAATCGACATCAACAAATCCATGAAATTGGACCACATCCCCCGGGAGAGGCAATTGTATCCTACCCAACCTAGTACATTATACCAGAGCCTTTGAATTTTCGGGCACCTTAAAAAGAGATGATCCCTGTTTTCTGTGCTATTCCAGCAAAACACACAAACTGGATTGAGTCGTTGATTGTCAACTCCCCTCCTTGCCAAATTATCCATTGTAGGTAGTCGATCCCACAATAGCCTCCAAGAAAGCACAATTGCCTTGGATGATAATTTTTCCTTTCACATTTGCGTTAAAACTCTTGGTCCTACCGATATGATTGCAGAGACAATCCCATCTTGTCCCAAGGCCTTATAAGCCTCCACCACTGAAAACCCCCCATCTTTGTTGGTATTCCAAACCCACTTATCAGCGGTTTGTTCGACAAGCACAACATTATCTAGCAACACCTCCAAAGCCTGAAGCATATCTTCCTCCCAACCAAAGAGTTCTCTTCACCACATCCATCTCCATGATGGTTGCGCACCCTCCCTTCCCTTTTTGTCCTTAATTGGGATGGACTTATCCTCAGCTACTCTATACAACCTAGAAAATATGACACTAAGCATCCCTCCCTCCATCCAATTTTGCTCCAAAAATAGAGTATTTTCCCCACTTCCTACCCTCCTCACGATACAATTCTGAAACCACCCTGGTTTTGATGCCTTTTGATCATCGATCCCCCAAAGATCCCTCCACCACTGCGAAGCCTGAGTGAATGATGTAGGTCTTTCTAAGTGTTTCTGTACTTCCCCATACCTACATATTAACACCGGTCCCCATTAAGCCTTTTCATCTATTAAAAATCTCTATCTCCATTTTCCCAATAAACTTAAATTGAACTTCCTCAGGCATTTCACACCTAATCCTCCTTCCTCCTTCGGACGACACACCTTATCCTAACTTAGCCATTCAATCTTTTCATCATGGCCATTACCACCCCATAAGAACGATCTCTGCAATCGCATGAGGATATCCAACACTTTTTTTGGCGCTTGTAGAAGGAGAAGAAATATAGCAGAAGACTCGACAAAACTAAATTCACCAGTACTAACCTCCCTACGAAAGACATATTTGTTGCCTTCCATCTTGATAGTGTCCTTTGAAACTTTTCTATGATCGACCTCCATATTTCTGCTCTTCTAGGATTCACCCCACCTGTATCCCCAAGAATTTGAATGGCGGCATGGTTACTCTGCAATTCAGAAGTCTGCTTACCTCCCCACTAAATGAGTCAGAGACATTTATACCATAGAATTGGCTCTTACCAAAGTTGACTTCAACCCTAATGACATCTCAAAACCGCTCAAAATTGCCTTCAGGCACCCCACAGTTTGCAGATCTGCCTCCCCCATCATTATCACGTCATCCGCATATTGGAGCACTAAATATTCCGCTTCATCACCTATCTTTAAAGTTGAGTATCTTCCTTTGCTAATTGCTGATCTGAACAATCCAGATAACGCTTCTGCTACAACCAAGAACAGAAAAGGAGAAAATGGATCTCCTTGCTTCAGCCCTCTGCTTGGCCTAAATTCATTGGTCGGACACCCATTCACCAGTATAGAAACATTGCTACTCCGGACGATGTTATGTATCCACATTTTCCACTTATTACCGAAACCCATTCTATTCAGCATATAATCTAGAAAATCTCAGCTAACCGAATCGTATGCTTTCTCAAAATCAACCTTAAGCATAAGACATGATCTTTTATGTCTCTTAGCCCAATACACAATTTCATTAGCCACCACCACCCCATCTAGTATTGATCTTCCCGGCAGAAAAGCCGTCTGACTACTAGATATCAGTCCCACCAACACTTTCTTGAGCCTCCATGACATCACTTAGATAAGATCTTATGCATACTGGATATCAATGAGATAGGACGCTACTGAGCAAGATGCAAAGGTTGGGCTACTTTTAGAATGAAAGTAATAAAAGAAAAACTTACCCATCTCGGTAATTCACCCGACTCGTGGAATTCTTGTACCGCCTTCACCACCTCTTCCCCTATCAGTTCCCAGTAAGATTTGAAAAAATTCATTCCAAAATCGTCAGGGCCCAGACTTTTACTTCCTTCACTTTCCCACACTATCGCCTTAATCTCCTTTGTTGAAAAAGGCTCCTTTAAAAAAGACCTTTGTTGTTCTGACAACTGGTTGAATTATACTTCATCCATTACTGGTTTATCCTTCTCCTCTTCTTTTTAGAACTCCGAAAAGTGCTTCAAAATTGTGCCTCTAATCTCTAACACACTTTCCAATACCCTATTCTCTAACTGGACCGCCAAAATGGAGTTCACATGACATTGTGCTTTGAAGCAGTTGTGGAAATATCTTCTATTATTGTCCCCATTCAAAGGCTATCTATCCCTAGATTTTTGTAGAAGAGAGTGTTCCATCAACCTTGCTTTCCTCCAATAATCTGACAATATATCATGCCTCGACCAACATATCGTCTGGCCCCGTTGCAACAATTGTTGGTCAACCATTTCCAATTCCCCTTCCTTTTTCGTGAAGAATTTGTCATCCTTCCTCCATACCTCTTCCTTCCATTTCTTTATCTCCACCTTGAGGCCTTTTAGCTTTCGAGCTAGCTGGTACATCTTCCACCCTGGGCTCTGTGAAGAACTCCACCATTCCTCCACCACCTTCATAAACGTCAAGTCCTGTAACCAATAATAAAAAAACTTAAACGGAATTGTCCCCCACTCCTGCTTTTTATCGCATGTATATATCCAACAGTGATAAAAAAGCTCCCTTGTCCCTACATTTTGTGCAGAAACACCCCACTCCTCCATTAATTCTGGAGAAAACAAGAATCTATCTAATCTACTAGACGATTGACCACCTGGCGATATCCATGTCACTCCTTTCCCAATAAGTGGAGTATCCACAACCCCATCTGCTGTATAAAGAAGTTGAACTCCTTTATCTCTACTCGTGAGTGATAGTTGGATATGCTTGTCACCTCATGCCTTCCCAAAACTGCATTAAAGTCACCACCTAGTACCCACTTGACTTCTAGAAATCCTCTCTTAGTCATCATCAGGTCTGCCCATACCTTCCTCTTTCCTTCCAGATCGCATGGAGAGTACACATTCACCAAACAATTCACTGCATTGGAATTTGCACCTCTAAACCCCACCCCTAGAAACCCTTGACCTTGAATTTTCCATAACACCTCCACTAGACCTTTCTTCCAAATAGTTACACATCCACCACTTAACCCCATTGATGGTAGTACCCTCCACTCGCAATTTGTTCTTCCCCACACCTCCTTATTTTCCCATTCCTTCAGGTGCCTTATTTGGTCTCTTGAAAAAGACAAATATCAAATTTATTTCCAATCACAATCCTTCAGATTCTCCTCCTTTTCACTCGATCTCTTAACCCCCTCATGTTTAATGACAATATCTTCATTTATCCTACCATAGTTGACCTCTATGCCCTCTTATTTTTCTCAGCCTTGTCCCTCTCTTCCATTCTGCCCAATTCTTGTATATACACCTCGTCAGAATGTCTCCAGGTAATACCAATTTCCTTCATTGTCTCCCATATTGTACCCATTTCCTCTTCTGTTTTCACGTTGGCCCACTTAACCTGGTCATTCCCCTCCTTCAGCACCAACTCTCCCAGTTCACTACAATCAATACTATGTCTTATCGCTTCTCTTCAAATGGCCACCCTCCTCCTCTGCCTATTTTTTCCTCCGGAAATCTCTTCCCCTCTCACATATTCCTATTTCTTATAATCAAATGGTTTTGTCGAACATGACTCCCTTCTTGTATCATTACTATCACTAACCTTTGACTCCATTCCCATCTCTTCATCTACTCTTACCACACTTATTTTTCCCACATTCCTCCCCCTTGATTTCATGTTAAACTCACTCAGCAGTTCCCAGTTTTCCCTTTCCGTATTCGTGCCCTTCCTTTCGTGAAAATATATCCTAGCTGCACCTCCCCATGTTTCAAATTGGCTTAAATTAGTACCTTGGCCCACCAGCCTGTTCACAACCTGATTCTTCTTAATCTCGCCTTCACCACCCCTTGTATTTATTTCATCTTCGGGCCTGTCTCGTGCACTTGATTGGCCCAGCAAAACACCCCCACATATGCGCCCCAAAGCATGTCCACGCCTTTCATAACAATCTACTTCCCGACTTCGATTGTTCCTCTGCACTAAACTCCTGCACAAACTGCCACACACTACTTGAGCACTGAACTCCTAGACTCTGATAGGAGAGCTTAGCGTGTGGCAACCTCCTTCATTGGGAGCTTTCTCAGCTTTTGGTAGACAAACTGCTACAGTGCTATTTTCACTTGTGCCATTTTGAGCCTTCTGACCAAGCCCCTTTCTCTTTTCCCCTTCTTTTGGTAGGTCTGTATAACTATTTTGGGCTTTTTGAGACTGTGACCTTGCCAGTTCAGCTTTTCCGTCAGCGTCATATTCGCCGAAATTTGATCCTACCTCATAGCCTTCTCCTTTTGTTTCTCCGATCGTTCTCGGCGACCCCACCCTTCGATGACCACCGAACCACCTCTCCTTCAACTCTGCTAGCCTTAGCTCCACCTGAAACGATTCATCAGAATCATTTATACCTTGGCACAAGCTCATTTCCATCCTAGAACTAAAAAGGACCTCACTAGTTGATCTTTGGTCTTGCCCGTCTCCATCTTCCAATAACTTAATGTGGAAATACTAGTCATCTATCTTCACCTTCATTACCGCCTGAACAGAGTCCATGGATTTCGTCGAGATAAGAATTCGTGCCACATCGAACCTCTCACTTCTCGCTGTCTGTTCACCCACCCTTAACATCTCACCAAAAGGAGCCACCAGCTACTCAAAGAATGCTTCTCCCCACACATGCAACAAGATACCATAGCATTTTACCCACACCCTTCTCTCTGTATCCACACTTTCAGGTCCTCACCTAGTGATCCCATGGAACCACCTCTTTGTCCATTCCTATCTTCCATTTAACAACTCCTCAAATTCCTGGGTATTTTCAGCCTCCAACTACACCATGTTTCCTCCCATAGGTGTTACTTTTATGTCGAATACACCTTGTTCATACCAAAATTGTTGCTTCCCGAAAGCACTTTCTTTGCATAAGGCTTGCCCCACATACGCCTTCTTAAGCCTTTCTCACATCTTCTTGGTCTTCTTGATACACCAAATGCGACTTACTATCTTCCTCAACCCTTATACCATTTCCCCACACCCTTTCCCTATGCAAACTTTGCCTCCCCTCCGTCTTCCTAAGCACGGTTGCATACGATCCTCCCCTTTTTTCCTTACCTGTTGTTTCAATTGTACTATTTACCTCCCTTTGGTATTGTTGTTGTAAGACTGGCCAAATTATTTCTCTGGACCTAATAGACTTCGATTGGGCCTCCCTCTAACCATACTTTGGCATATTTACCCAAAGTTTCATTTCTCCGATGAAAATATTATCCAGCCTAACAACCAGTAGTTTTGCATCCTTCACTTCCCGAAAACATGCAAACCTGAACCTTCGGCCATTTCTTCCTGTTCTATGTGGGATGTAAACCTCCTTAATATTGCCATATTTGCTAAAAATCTCCCACATATCTCTCGCCGAGTAGTCATATGGAAAATGAGTAAAAAATACTTAGATAAGATACCTCACTCCCTTTAAACCCTCCCCACTTTTACCCATTTTAACATCTCCACTCCGCCCTGCTGCGCCCTTCCTCCTCCTCACTTCCCTCCACCTTTCCTCCTCGTCGCTTCCCCTTACCATTCTTTCGCATATGGTGTGTTGTCTACTTGAAGTAATTGATATTATATCTTCAAGACCAAAACCTCTTGTTTAAGGTGAGTCTATCAAACTTAATCAGTTATTAACAAGTAATTCTAATGTGGGTTGATTTGATTAGAGATATAGAAATAGTACTTCAAGATCCTTAATGGATCCGAGGCTTCTTGACATCTATTATTTTAGTATTATAGACATCGTAAACAATGTTAAAAGACAATAAAAAAAGAAAGAAAAGACGTTGTTATTATTATTGTTAAAAGAAAACTACTATTACAGTAAGGTTTTCTTGTCTTAATTTTAGTATTTTACGTATATTTATATGGGGAAGTCTACGGTATTATTAATTTTGTGAGTATTGATACATTTGTTTTTTTTAATCAATAGAATTGTAAGTTTTGTACATGTCATCATATTCATAAGTTTAAATAAATAAAAAAATTATTATCCATGACAAAAGTAGACTTGTTCCAGTTCCACTGAACATGTTTTACTTATAAGACAATGCTTGCCAAATTCAACAAAGATAAATTTATGAAGATAATGACATATACAAAACTTATAATTCTATTGGTTATAAAAACAAATGTATCAATACCCATAAAAAAACTTATAATTTTATTGGTTAGAAAAACAATTGTATCAATACCCATAAAATTAACAAAATTACACTAGAATTCCCCCTATTTATATTTATATAGGAAGGGAAAGTTGCTTTTCAAAACCACAAAGAACTTATTGGTTATAAGTTCTCTAACCAACAAATGTTAGGTTGAAGGACATGATATGCTAATTATGAAGTATGAAATGGTTGATTTATCATAAAAGACTTATGCATTATGATCCATTCTCAAGATGCATTGATGCATGCCACCCAAGTAAGGGACCTATCACAAGGGCCTTGGCTAGAAGAATAGAAGAGGACATGGCTAGAATAGATGGAAGAAGACCTCACCTCTATATGACCATCAAGATGTGTGAACCATGACCCATTATTAGCTTGGCCGGATTTCTTTATGCTTTTATTATTTGTAATTTTTCATTTATTTTACTTAGAGGAGCCTAGGATTTTATTTTGGACATGTATTAGTCCATTTAATTTTCCAGGAGGTGTTCTAGTAATAAAAAGGGGTAAGGATAGCTTTTGGGCCTTTATTTAGGTTATAAAGGGATAGTTTGATAACTACACCCCTCTTTTCCTAAATAAAACCCCTAAGCTAATAAGAAGGGACCTTGGCCCTTAGATCTACTTGCTTGGGCACCAATTAAGAAGCTAAGGGAGAGGATTGATTGAACTTTGGGCTTCAATCCTCCTCCCTTGGATTTTCCCTTTTAATCTTAGCCCTTCCTTTCTTTTATGTCCTGTTCATGAGGCTAGCTACCTCTATATATAAGTGCTCCTCACCACTCTTGTATTTTTTACACTTTGATCAATAGAGATTTTGCTTTGGCTGAAGTCTTTCTTAGTGTCCCCTACCTTCTCTTTTTAGAGTTCCCTTAGCTTTTATCAAGGGTTTCATCCCTTGTGGCAAGCCAACCTTCCTTAGGCTTATCTCCCTTGAGTGGTGCCTAAACACTTCATCCCTTACCTCTCCATACACCATTCATTAAATACTTTAAATCTCTAGAAAAGATCAAGGGTATACATCATTTGGTATCTAGAGCATAGGTTTTAGAGGTCAAAATTTCTTTTTCTCTATCTTTTAATTTTGCACATTCTTATAAATTGTTTACTTCATTTCTGCAATTTTATTCTTGTCTTACCTTGTTGTTTATTTCTTTCATTTCATGTCTTGAAGTTAATATTAGTAATTTCTTAATTTTCCTTATTCTTCATTATTGTCTTTATTGTTGATGCAATTTTATTTTGTTCTTTTCATTGCATCCTTTGCTTCATTTTAAGTGTTCTTGCCCTTAGTATAGCTTTATTTTATGTTTAATGTGTTGAGGTTAGGTGCCTAAACAAAAGAGGTAGTGTAAGTGCACATAAGTGTGCATTTTGCACAACCTTGTGGCTTTCCTTTTGGGCTAATCCTTGGTGCATTTCTTGCTGAAATTTTTGCTCACTTTATAGTTTTATTTTTACTTTTATAATCTCTAAGTTTTGTAAAAAATGGTCATGTTAGTTTCCTTTCATGTCATATAAACTTCCTTAGGTTTAACCTCTTCTTATTTTACAAAAAGCCTTATAAAACATCTTTGGATTGAGCTTCTAAGAGGTGATCCTCTTGTTTGTGTTCTTATATGTTTATGCTTTTAATTCAAGCATTCTAGTTTCTAAATATTCTTAAATAATTGCTCAATTCAATCCTTTGTATTCTTTCTTGTTTGCGCATGCTTTTGGTAGTTTACCCCTTGGTTTTGCTTTCACTATTGGTTATTCTTTTGAGTACAATTGTTTGGGAAAATTGTGAGTTGAACTTGGAAACCAAATCACTCATTTAAAAGCCTTAAAGTACTCCTAAAATACCATTAGTTCAGTGGCAATTGGGGCTACTAAAATTTGTTGTTTCTTTCATTTTAATGTTTACTAGTTGCATTTGTTTACAATTTTGGTGGCTTGTTCCTTTTACCTTTAGCTCAAGCGATTATAATATTGTTGTTCCTCATTAATTTTGCTTTCCATTAAGCTAGGTACAACAACATTAAGTTTTTTAAAAAAAAGAAAAGGATAAACAAACCAAAGAAGTTGAAGTTCAAAAACAAAAAGAGAGGAAAAGAATTCCAAAGAAAGAACAAAAAAAAAATTATGAAAAAACTTGTGTACCTATTTGATTAAGACACTTTGAGGACTTAAAATTACTTGTAAGAGCTTGAGAACCTTCTTAAAAGAATTCGGCCACTATAATTTTAAGGTTAGTGCAATTTATGAAATTTTGGAGTCTTATTTAGTTTGTTTAGTTTGTTTTTCATTCCACTCTAGTGCCTTTCTTAGGTATTCCTTTGTGTTCTTTCTTTATTGTTTACCTTTAATTGCTGCTTGTCTGCTTTTTTCAAATTCTTTCTAGTCTTGTCAAATTAATCATACCAATTGGTTAGTGTCCTTTGTTGTATTTATCCTTTTATTGCTTTTCAGTTTCTATTTTGCATATCCCTTGCTACTTTCTTTGGTTTATTTGGTTTGTGTGATAGTGCTACTTTCTAATAAGCTTCAAGAAAGAACTTCCCACAAGGGTAGCATACTTTGGAAACTTGAACTAAGAGCTTAATGGACCAACTTAAAGGGGCAAACACTAGCTGTGAGCTTTATAGCACATTTGGAGACCAAAAGGACTTTAAGACTTTAAATTTTGCATTTTTAATTTGGTTGTAATTAATTCTCCCTTTAGAATTGGGAGTTTGAGTGCCCTTAATGCCCTCCCTTTTTTATTGTAATAATTTGTTTTAATTTCTTTTAGCTTTAGTTTCTTGAAAATTAGGTGAAGAAGGAAGAATTGGTACACTTCTTTCAACACCTTAGGAGCACGTTTTTAGATCCCTTACCTTTTTAAATTTTTTTGCCTTTCAAGTCTTTCTTTAATTTCTTGTCAAAACGCTTAGAAGGCTAAAGAGTTCCAAAGACTCATTGAAGCCATTTTAGGTGAGGAAACATACAAAAGGGAGGAGTGCTTTGTGAAAAGTTTTTGGCCACCATTTTTCCTCTTAGAAATTCAAGCACATTGGCATCACACACCCACTCTAGTACTCATAGTTATTCATCAAACAAGATTTTAAACCAAAGAAATATTTCTAAAGATTACACTCTAGAAAACTTAAACATGGACTTTAAGGAGTGGATGACAAAAGAACAAGAGAGAAGAGAAGAAAAAAAGAGAGAAAAAGAGGCCAAAGAGAAAAGAAAATTAAAAGAAAGAGAGGAAGAAAATAGAGAATGAAGAGGAAGAATAAGAGAAAGAAGAGAATATGAAGAAATGAGAGAAACAAAAGAAAGAGAAAGAAAAAAAAGAAAGCAGAAGAAAAAAGAAAGCATACCCATAGGAAGTGAAAGTGAGGAAGAATACTACAATCATCCTAGGAGAAACTCCCATTCATCCATGCATAATAATGGGGCCCCTCTAAGGGAGCCCAAAATTGATCTCCCCCCATTTCATGGGAGGGAAGATGTGGAAGCCTACCTTGATTGGGAAATAAAGGTAGAATAACTCTTCACTTGCCATGAGGTAAGAGAAGAAAGAAAGGTTCCAATGGCAACCCTTAGCTTCCAAGGGCATGCCATGCATTGGTGGGTTGGGTTAACCAATGAGAGAATCTGCACCAATATGCCTTCCATAAGATATTGGAATGATCTTAGAAGTGCTCTAAGAAGAAGGCATATTCCCTCTTGGTATGAAAGAGATCTTTTGGATAGACTCCAAAGACTAAGGCAAACCAACCTTAGTATAGAAGAGTATAGACAAAAGATGGAACTTCTTATCTTGAGGGCGGGTATCATTGAGGAACCCAAGGCCACTATGGCGAGGTTTTTGTGTGAGTTGAGCTCTGAAATTCGTGATAAGGTTGAGCTCTTCTCATACAATTCCCTTGATAAGTTAGTCCAACTTTGCATCAAGGTGCAAAACTAACTTAGAAGGAAAACTTTTAGAAAGGATAACCCACCTTATGTAAAGAGGGGCCAACCTAAGGGGAAATCTTTCAAGAGTTACCCCAAAGAGGAACATCCCAAGCACTTCAAAGAGCATAAAACATCACATGTAGAGAGAAAAACCCCTAATACTAACTCTCATGAGAAAGTTAGTAGTATCAAATGCTATAAATGTCTTGGGAGAGGCCACATTGCCTCTCAAGGCCCTGCTAAGAGAAACATCATCATGAGGGCCCAAGATGTTTATAGTAGTGAGTCTAGCTCACACTCCTCTAGTGAGAGCAAAGGAGAAGGGGTTCATGCATACCAATTTGATTGTGATGAAACCACTTATCCATGTGAGGGAGACCTCTTGATGATAAGAAGGCTTCTTGGAAGCCAACCTTTGAAAGTGTCCTCATCTCAAAGGGAGAACATATTCCACACTCGCTGTAAGGTGAATGACAAAATATGTTCTCTCATTGTAGATAGTGGGTCATGTTGCAATTGTTGTAGCTCAAGGTTGGTGGAAAAGCTAGCCTTGACCCCACTTCCCCACCCTAAGCCTTACAAGCTTCAATGAATCAATGAGCAAGGGGAAATGGAGGTCAATGAGCAAGTTAAGGTTACAATTTCCATTGGGTCTTATAAAGATCAGATCCTGTGTGACATAGTCCCAATGGAAGCTAGTCATATCTTGCTAGGAAGACCATGGCAATTTGATAAGAAAGCCATACACCATGGTCAGTCCAATAACATCATCCTCACTCATAAGCATAAGTGCATTAAGTTATGTCCTCTAACACCTTCACAAGTGGCGGAAGACCAACTCATCATGAAACATAAGAGAGATGAGGAGAAAAAAAAAGCAAAGCTTTACCCTTAAAGCTTGAAAGGGTTAAGGAGGTTGAGTTGGAAGTTGGTGCCCATTCCAAGAAAGTCATTAGTAAAGGGAGTTTATTTGCAACAAAATTGGATTTAAAGGAAGCCCCCTTAACTAACAGACCTTTCTATCTCCTCCTTTGCAAAGAAGCATTCCCCATTTCATCCCTCTCCACTTTTCCCCTTCTAGCACTGCCATAGAGCTTGGACATGTGAACCTACCTCAAGAGGTTCAAGAGCTTTTAAAGGATTTTGGTGATATATTCCCTACTGAAGTTCCCAAAGGACTTCCTCCAATTAGGGGTATAGAACACCAAATAGACTTGGTACCTGGGGCTAGCCTGCCTAATAGGCCTGCTTATAGGACTAATCCCATGAAGACCAGGGAGATTGAATCTCAAGTCCAAGAACTGTTGGAGAAGGGTTGGGTTCAAGAGAGCCTAAGCCCTTATGTTGTGTCAGTCTTGTTGGTATCTAAGAAGAATGGCCAATTGAGGATGTCCATTGATTGTCGAGCAATCAATAACATCACATCAAATATAGGCACCTTATCCCTAGGCTTGATGACATGCTTGATGAATTGCACGGGGCCCAATTATTTTCAAAAATTGATCTTAAGAGTGGTTATCACCAAATCTGCATTAAGGAAGGTGATGAGTGGAAAACCACTTTTAAGACCAAGTTTGGGCTTTATGAGTGGTTGGTAATGCCCTTTGGGCTTACCAATGCCCCAAGCACCTTCATGAGGCTTATGAATCATTTCCTTACGGATTGCTTAGGAAAATTTTGTGTAGTTTATTTTGATGATATTTTAGTGTATAGCAACAACCTATATGAGCATATAGGTCATCTTAGGCGCGTCTTTTGCATCCTTAGGTCACACCAACTCTATGGAAACCTTGAAAAGTGTAATTTTTGTGTAGAGAGTATGGTGTTTTTAGGTTTTGTAGTAAATAAAGATGGGGTTCATGTGGACCCCGACAAAATCAAAGTCATCCAAGAATGGCCCACCCTAAAAAGTGCAAATGAGATCAAGAACTTTCATGGTCTCGCAAGTTTCATAGGCACTTTGTGCCTAATTTCTCCACACTTTTCTCATCAATCAATGATTTGGTGAAGAAGGAAGTTCCCTTCCTTTGGGGTAGAAACAACAAAAGGCCTTCGAGCTTATTAAGGAAAAACTCACCCATTCCCCTGTTCTAGCTCTACCTGACTTTTCAAAAACTTTTGAGCTAGAGTGTGATTCATTGGGTTGTTGATATAGGTGCTATGTTATTGCAAGGCGGCCATCCCGTGGCTTATTTTAGTGAAAAACTAAATGGTGCCACCCTCAATTACGCCACCTATGACAAAGAGTTTTACTCCTTAATGAGGGCCCTTCAAACTTGGAAAGATTACCTTATTCTAAAGGAGTTTGTCATTCATAGTGACCATGAGTCACTAAAATATTTGAAGGGTCAAGATAAGCTCAACAAGAGGCATGCAAAGTGGGTTGAGTTTTTGGAAACTTTTCCCTATATAATCAAATACAAGAAAGGGAAGCCCAATGCAGTGGCCGATGCCCTATCTAGAAGACATACTCTTGTTGCCACTTTGAGCTCCCAAATCTTAGGATTTGATTATATTAAGGACCAATATGCTTCTAACCAAGAGTTTGGCCCCATTTTTGCTACCTCCTTGTCCAAACCTACTGATGGGTTTCATGTGAGTGAGGGGTACTTATTCAAAGAAAGTAAACTTTGTGTACCCTAAGGATCTCTTAGAAAATTGCTTGTGAGAGAGAGCCATGAGGGTGGGCTCTTGGGGCATTTTGGAATAAACAAAACTTTGCTCATTTTAAAACAAAATTTCCAATGGCCCCATATGAAAAGAGATGTCCAAAGACATTACTCTAGATGCATAGCTTGTTTACAAGCTAAATCTAAAGTAATGCCTCATGGACTTTACACACCCTTACCAGCTTCCTCCGTTCCTTGGGTAGACATAAGCATGGATTTCATCCTTGGACTTCCTAGAACCCAAAGGGGAGCGGACTCTATTTCTATGGTAGTGGATAAGTTTTCTAAAATGGCCCATTTCATACCTTGCCACAAAATAGATGACGCGAGCAACATTGCAAGATTTTCTTCAAAGAAGTTGTCTGTCTGCATGACATACCTCAATCCATAGTGTCTGATAGGGATGTTAAGTTCCTTAGCCACTTTTGGAAAACTTTGTAGGCTAAACTGGGATCGCTTCCCTACTTAAAAGAAGTCCAAGCTTAGCCCCCGAGGGCATGGTCCCTTTCAAGTCCTCAAGAGAGTGAACAATAATGCATACATTATAGATCTCCCTGAGGACTATGGCGTCAGTACTACTTTTAACGTGTGTGACTTAATTCCTTTTGTAGGTACTAATGAAGAAGATGAGGACCTATCAGATTTGAGGGAAAATCCTTCCCAAGGGGGAGGGGATGATGCATGCCCCCCAAGCAAGGGCCCTAAAACAAAGGCCATGGCTAGAAGAATAGAAGAGGACATGGCTACAATTGATGGAGGAAGACTCACCTCTATATGACCATTAAGATGTGTGAACCATGACTCACTATTAGCTTGGCCGGATTTCTTTATGCTTTTATTATTTGTAATTTTTCATTTATTTTACTTAGAGGAGCCTAGGATTTTATTTTGGACATATATTAGTCCATTTAATTTTCTAGGAGGTATTCTAGTAATAAAAAGGGGTAAGGATAGCTTTTGGGTCTTTATTTAGGTTATAAGGGGATAGTTTGATAACTACACTCCTCTTTTCCTAAATAAAACTCCTAAGATAATAATAAGGGATCTTGGCCCTTAGATCTACTTGCTTATGAGCCAATTAAGAAGCTAAGGGACAGGATTGATTGGTCTTTGGGCTTCAATCCTCCTCCCTTAGATTCTCCCTTTTAATCTTAGCCCTTCCTTTCTTTTATGTCCTGTTCAAGAGGCTAGCTACCTCTACAAATAAGTGTTCCTCACCACTCTTGTATTTTTTACACTTTGATCAATAGAAATTTTGCTTTGGCTACAGTCTTTCTTAGTGTCCCCTACCTTTTCTTTTTAGGGTTCCCTTAGCTTTTATCAAGGGTTCCATCCCTTGCGGCAAGCCAACCTTCCTTAGGCTTATCTTCCTTGAGTGGCGCCTAAACACTTCATCCCTTACCTCTCCATACATCATTTCACTAAATACTTTAAACCTTTATAAAAGATCTAACGGTATACATCATGCATATTCGTCATTCAATTAGATCAAGCATAGTTGTGGTCCAAAGATTTTTCTTTTTGGGAATTGATTTTTAGCATGAAAAAAATAAAACAAAATGCACTGAAGATAATAAAAACAACTATTATGTGATTTTTACGTTTTCAATTAATTTATTTTAAATCAACGGTTACTATTTAATACAGCAAATATTTACTCTTTTTGGTTTTACTCCTTTTTTATCACTGACTTCTTTACTACTATAACTACTCATAGAATAAGATGTATAGTAGTTTTTAGCTACTTGTTAAATAATATATATTAAGTTATTATCTTATTTAAAATAAAGAAATTATTAAAATAAAATTTTATTAGAATTTAAAAGAAAATAAAAAAATAGTTTGGATGTTAAAAAAGAAAATAAATAGAATTTATATTCAAACTAAAAGATTACAAGTCTGTTATTGTGAGAAGAATTATTACAGTTTACATACAATATTTATTGTATTTGAATTGACGATCCTTAACAATAATACAAAAATATTTATTATATTTCACCTTAATATATATATATATATATATTAATTAGTATTAAATTTATAGAAAGATATAATGTAAAAATTTAGATAGGATGGTCTTATATTTTATTTAGTCTTATAAATCATATTTAAGATAATGAAAGAAAATTTAAGATAAAATAATATATTAATTTTGTTAGATAAAATTAAAAGATTAAACTCTTAAGATTTTTAAATAAAAATAAGTTTTTAAGATAATATTAAATTTAAAAAAAAATAAGAAAATATTTTATCTCACTTTAAATTTGAAACCTAAACTAATTGATTATGAAGAGAGAGAGAAACATCAATGTAAGTTATTTATATGAGATTAAATAGTTTTAAAAATTATAGATTGTTATTAGTATCCATAGTAGGAGAACAATTTATTGCTTTATTTATTGCTCGAGGATTAAGTGAGTTGAGAAAAATAAAAAAAAAAGAGGAGACAAGAATAAACTAAAGTTACAGAATTTTACTTCAAGAGGTAAGTAAAATATAATTTCAAAACGTTCATGGTTTGAATTTCCTTTTATAGATTTATTATATTCTTAATTTAAATACTTTAAATTAATGGTGTTTTCAATAATTAATTGAATTAGGAGTTTGTGTTAGTATATCCGGAAATATGATTCCAAGAAAAAAAATGTTAGACACGGTAATTGCTTTAAAATCCTTCTCAACAATTACGAGTTTATGTTAGCATCTCCGGAAAGCTAAAGTACAAGTATTTGCATATAGAATTCAAAACAATTACGAGTCTATGCATATAGAATTCAAAATGTCCATGACCTGGTTTATGTGTGTTGTTGCTACACTTGAGTAGTTTCTACTAAACATTCAATACGATAATATGCACCGATTGTTAATTATGTTGGATATTGGAATTACCAAATTACTTTTAGTTACACCTAGGAATATATATATATATATATATATATATATATTTACAATTGTCATGATTCTATTTTCTTTTAATTTATATTTACAAAATTATGGTATTTATAGTGATCTTAAGAATTGTGTTATACTCACCTAATAACAAACTGTTATACTCACTGTGAACAAATGTAAAATCACTTGCTTAGAAACAAGACAACCATCTTATTTTAAAGGAGCAGAATGGTATTAAGAAGTTATCCTAAAAAATTTTAGCATTTCTCCAAATCAAAAGCACCAAATCAATTCATATAGCATGTTGTAATGAGATATTCCTAGTACAACCAAAACCACTAAAATGACATGAGAAATTGCTCCAAAAGTCCTAAACCCTCTTAGGAAATCCTCAGATCTCACAAATGTACAAAAAATGAGGACACAATCATTAGGAGGGAAACCTTTATGTGATTGGTAATCCCAAGACAAATCATTTGTATCAATCCTTTTAACTTTTACTACTTTTTCCTATAGAAGTAAACCATCACCAATACTATTTTTCCTATATAAGCAAAACCATCACTAGAAAACTAAATTATTATACTATAATAAGAAAGATACCAGTACCAAGATGTATATGCAGTGTACCAAATCTACCAAATAACAATACAATAAAGAGTGTTTGAGCTAGACTCAGATGACTCATAAACATAGCTTGAGAACCAATTTTTTATGTCTGGAGGCTCTGAAATAGAAAAAAAAAACGAAAATAGTTGAAATAGTTTAGAGAAGTTCTCTTGACACCCAAATCATAACTATAATTTGTTAAAAAGTTACAAAAGTATGGAAAAATATAAACCAGAAAAGAGTGAACATGAGCTGAAAGGCTCCAGATCCTGTAAGAAAAAAAATTAGATATAAAATTTATATAACCATAAATACCAATAAACTGAATTTCTTTCTACTTTTAATTCAGAAAAAAAAATGACTAGAGACTTCACCTTGTTCAAATGCTAATGTTCATTGTGATGATCCTCTTTAATAGAGGGCTCACAGACAACCTTTTCACCTCTAATCCTAATGCAACAAATAATAGTTATGTAAATTTCCAAAACATTGTAATATAATAAATATCCAAGAAAGAATAGAGGTCAAAAGTACTTATACAATAACTAACACTAAAAGATACTATGTTGATATTAAACAACTGCAAAATGTTACATTTTGCAATCAATAAATAAGATATCAAATATCATCATCTTCACTAGTATCATTGGTCTCATCATTTTCATTCATATGTTGGGGTGACGTGCGAAGAAGCAACAAACTCTAAATGTCACATTAGATAGGCTACTTGATCTCTAATCTCATCCAACTCTTTTCTCATTTGAAGTTTGTCATGTTCTTGTCTCTTCAATTCTTGCTTCATTTAAAATTTTTCTTGTTCTTGTTTTTGTAGTGATTCATTCAATTTTTGAATTTGACTCCCTAAAGCATCAACATCTTCAGAATATGATTGTTGACTTGAAGAAGTAGAAATTTCCCTTCACTCTAGTTAACATATTTTTATGTTTAATTTAATGGTTCTTTAAAAAATGTTTAATTTTAATGGTGATTAATTAATTTTTATGCAATTAAGTCTTTTCTATTTATTAAGTAATATCTGAACCTTAAAATTTTAAGAAAATTAAAGTGAGTCTCAATATTTATTATCCACACAAACGATTTCTTGTGGAAATTAATTGAAAATAAAATTTCATCATGGTCCCTCAAAATGACCATCATTTGGGTCCCCATAAAATGACCATCATTTGGGTCCCCATTTATGCCAACTAATATTGTAGTCCGTTGTTTTTCCATTGCTTTTGTATCAATTCTAGGTGAGTCCAAATTAATGCCAGCTCTTTTTCATTACATTATCAACACGAAAATTTTCACAAGCATGATCGTGCGGTTGTATAATTTCCCAGTCGACATCATGCGTCTTCTATTCTTCAATGTCATTATGTATTATGCATGATATCAAAATTGACCTATGCATGATTATGAATCTTTCTAGTTCTTTGGCCTGGTACCTACTAATAGAGATGTCCATTTTTTAAAAGGGGTGAAATCTATCTCAACGGAGTAACAAGAGTGATAATAATGTGTATATATAGTGCTACAAGTATGATAAAAGTTATTATTACAAAAAACAAAAACAGGATACCAAATAACTATGGTGAATATGGAATAGACCTATAATTGATATTATATCTTCAAGACCAAAATTTCTTGTCTAAGGTGAGTCTATTAACTTAATCCATTATTAATAAGTAATTTTAATGTGGGTTGATTTAGTTAGAGATATAGAAATAGTACTTTCAGATCCTTAATGGACCCGAGGCTTCTTGACATCTATTATTTTAGTATTATAGACATCGTAAACAATGTTAAAAGACAATAAAAAAAGAAAGAAAAAAGTTATTATTATTGTGAAAAGAAAACTACTATTGCAGTAAGGTTTTCCTGTCTTAATTTTAGTATTTTACGTATATTTATATGGGGAAGTCTATGGTATTATTAATTTTGTGAGTATTGATACATTTGTTTTTTTTAATCAAGAGAATTGTAAGTTTTATACATGTCATCATATTCATAAGTTTAAATAAATAAAAAATTATCCATGACAAAAGTAGACTTGTTCCACTTAACATGTTTTACTTAAAAGAAAATGCTAGCTAAATTCAACAAAGATAAATTTATGAAGATAATGACATATACAAAACTTATAATTCTATTGGTTAAAAAAACAAATGTATCAATACCCATAAAAAAAACTTATAATTTTATTGGTTAAAAAAACAAATGTATCAATACTCATAAAATTAACAGAATTACACTAGAATTCCCTCTATTTATATTTATATAGGAAGGGAAAGTTGCTTTTCAAAACTAGAAAGAACTTATTGGTCATAAGTTCTCTACCAATAAATATTGGGTTGAAGGACATGGTATGCAAGTATGACATGGTTGATTTATCATAAAAGACTGGTGCATGATCCATTCTCAAGATGCATATTCGTCATTCAATTAGATCAAGCATAGTTGTGGTCCAAAGATTTTTCTTTTTGGAAATTGATTGTTAGCATGGAAAAAAATAAAACAAAAAGCACTGAAGATAATATCAACAACTATTATGTGATTTTTACGTTTTCAATTAATTTATTTTAAATCAAATGTTACTATTTAATACAGCAAATATTTACTCTTTTTGGTTTTACTCTTTTTTTCTCACTAACTTCTTTACTACTATAACTACCCATAGAATAAGATGTATAATAGTTTTTAGCTACTTGGTAAATGATATATATTAAGTTATTATCTTATTTAACATAAAGAAATTATTAAAATAAAATTTTATTAGAATTTAAAAGAAAAGAAAAAAATAGTTTGGATGTTAAAAAAGAAAATAAATAGAATTTATATTCAAACTAAAAGATTAGAAGTTTGTTATTGTGAGATGATTATTATAGTTTTAGATAAAATATTTATTGTATTTGAATTGACTATCTTAACAATGATATAAAAATATTTATTATATTTCACCTTAATATATATATATATATATATATATATATATTATAGTATTAAATTTATAGAAAGATATAATGTAAAAATTTAGATAACAGTCTTATATTTTATTTAGTCTTATAAATCATATTTAAGATAATGAAAAAAAAATTTAAGATAAAATAATATATTAGTTTTGTTAGATAAAATTAAAAGATTAAACTGTTAAGATTTTTAAATAAAAATCAGTTTATTTAAGATAATATTAACTTTAAAGTAAAATAAATAAATATTTTATCTCACTTTGAATTTGAATCCTAAACTAATGGATTATGAAGAGAGAGAGAGAAATCAAAGTAAGTTATTTATATGAGGTTAAATAGTTCTAAAAATTATAGATTGTTATTAGTATCCATAGTAGGAGAACAATTTATTGCTTTATTTATTACTCAAGGATTAAGTGAGTTGAGAAAAAGAAAGAAAAGAAGAGACAAAAACAAACTAAAGTTACAAAACTTTACTTCAAGAGGTAAGTAAAATATAATTTCAAAACATTCATGGTTTGAATTTCCTTTTATAGATTTATTATATTCTTAATTTAAATACTTTAAATTAATGGTGTTTTCAATAATTAATTGAATTACGAGTTTGTGTTAGTATATCCGGAAATATGATTTCCAAGAAAAAAAATGTTAGACACGGTAATTGCTTTAAAATCCTTCTCTACAATTACGAGTTTATGTTAGCATCTCCGGAAAGCTAAAGTACAAGTATTTGCATATAGAATTCAAAACAATTACGAGTCTATGCATATAGAATTCAAAATGTCCATGACCTGGTTTATGTGTGTTGTTGCTACACTTGAGTAGTTTCTACTAAACATTCAATACGGTAATATGCACCGATTGTTAATTATGTTGGATATTGGAATTACCAAATTACTTTTGGTTACACCTAGGAATATATATGTATAAATTTACAATTGCCATGATTTTATTTCCTTTTAATTTATATTTACAAAATTATGGTATTTATTTGATTTTAAGAATTTCAAGTTTATATGTATTTAGTGTTTTAAATTTTGTTTTGATGATTGTTTGGAATATGTCTATTTCAAACGGGGATGAAACATAAGATACATTTATTTGATATGGAGACGAAATGTTACATACTTTCATCTGGGATGAAAAAAATATTAGAGATACTTTTACTAAAAGATGAGGAAGATAATAGGATGTCATTGTTTAAAATATGAGTACATAAACCTTTTATGATCTACTCTTATACAATACAAAAACTTGGTTGAGGGAACCGAATAGTAAGATTGAGTGATCATGAGTATGAGTCCATTATATTGTGGATTAGGTTTATCCATTAAATTTTAATTGGAAAATTATGTTTATATTATAGATAAATTATTACTAGAGATTATTTTGAATTAAAATATATTTTATTAGCATAAACATTTTTATTTAATTACGGGTTGTTTTTAGAATTCGCACTGAAATTGTTAAGGCCAAGAAAACTTGGTTACTTAATTTTTATTAATTATAATTATTTACAATAAATGTCGGGTGGGGAAGAACCATTTATATTCCTATGTTATATTTTCTTTATAGTTTCTCATAGTGAATGTTTTGAAAATTATGATTTATTTGTTAGGTAACTATTTATATATTTATTTATCTTATATTTTCTTTATAGTTTCTCATAGTGAAGTTTGTATCCCATACCCTTAAAAAAATAAAAGAAAGTTTGTATTTGTTACAACAAACATTTAAAATTAATGAAGACGACATGAGACCGAAGTATTAGGAAAAATTCATTTCAAATCTGAAGATAAAATTTCTAATGAATAGTTACTTTCTGGCGTATACATATATATACGTATTTTCATGTTAATGCTTTTTTAAAATCACATTGATTACCTTCTTATAATTTCTTGAATTTTCACAACAAAATAGATTAATAGTAAATAGAACAAATATAAAATAATACTTAATATGAGTAAAGTCATATTTTTCCAGACGTATTTTAGTTTTAGTTTAGAAAAATTACTTTTAAGTAAAAGTAAAAAGAAAAATACTTTAATTTTAATATCTAAATATATTAGGTATAGACGTGGCAACGGGGTGAGGACTGGTGTGACATTCCCATCTCCATCCCCGCTTCTGAAACCTATCCTCATTCTCGTCCCTATACTTGATGGGTATGAGATTTATATATTTATCCATGTCGGGTATCAGGTATACCAGTACGTACTAATTTCATACAGCAAAAAAATTATAATAATATTTTAGTAGAAAATAATTATTTGAATAAAATAATATTAATTCAAAAGTTATCTAATAAATACATAATTTATAATTTGTTAATTAAATGTCAAATATTTCTTTTTTTAAGATAAATAAATATTTTAGTCATTAAAATAAAAGCGGGTGAAGCGGGTACGAGTACGGGATGGATATGTATATCCCCGTCCCCATCCTTATCTCTGATTTAACAAATTAGATATTCTCTATACTCATAAGTGTATCCGATCAAATTAGGTATCATCGAAGGGCAGAATTGAAAATTACATTTGTATCAATTGATCTCATGCTATATATACACATAACCATGTTTTCTCTAGAGTGCATCAATTTGAATTTGAGTAAACAAAGATGGCTTCTCCCAAATTCCCAGTTCTTGCATTCATGTCCCTAACCTTGCTCCTCCTTGTGCTCAACAAAACCTCAGCTAAAACCATATCATTTAACTTCAACCAGTTCCATCAAAATGAGGAGCAATTGAAGTTGCAACGTGATGCACGTATTTCATCAAATAGTGTGTTAGAACTGACCAAGGTTGTTAATGGCGTCCCAACATGGAACTCCACTGGTCGTGCTCTATATGCTAAACCTGTCCAGATTTGGGACAGCACAACAGGCAACGTTGCCAGCTTCGAAACTCGTTTTTCCTTTTCAATTAAACAACCCTTTCCACGTCCACATCCTGCTGATGGGTTAGTCTTCTTCATGGCACCACCAAACACCCAAACAGGTGAAGGAGGAGGATACTTCGGAATATACAATCCCTTATCTCCATACCCTTTTGTTGCTGTTGAGTTTGACACTTTCAGAAACACATGGGACCCCCAAATTCCACACATTGGAATTGATGTCAACTCAGTCATATCCACCAAAACTGTACCATTTACGTTGGACAATGGTGGAATTGCCAATGTTGTCATAAAATATGATGCTTCCACAAAAATTTTACATGTTGTCTTGGTTTTCCCTTCACTTGGAACCATTTACACCATCGCTGACATAGTGGATCTTAAACAAGTGCTTCCTGAGAGCGTAAACGTTGGTTTCTCGGCTGCCACCGGTGATCCCAGCGGAAAACAGAGAAATGCCACTGAAACACACGACATTTTGTCTTGGTCTTTCAGTGCCTCATTGCCAGGAACAAACAATGCTATTCCTACTTCCAACCGCCACACTTTTGCAAGTTAAATGTCACTAGTTGTCTGTCACACGTTAAGATAACTATAATAAACACCTGCAACGATGCTTATGTTATTGTGTCCTAATGTAGAAACAAATACACCTTGCAGTTGGCATCTATATCCAAGTGTTTCTACTTATAATTAAATAATAAAAGCAACTTTGGCGGCAATTTTTAAGATCTGTTCTTCGTGATGTCAATATTACCTCCAGAAAGCCCAAACAATTTTAACCAAGTTATAATATTAGCTCTTCGGTAAAAAATGTTAGATCTTATGGTTTAAAATATATGAAACCAATTGAAATTCATAACTCTGTAGAATTGTGAAACCTAAAAGAATAACTTGTTTGTTGTTGTGAACATTTAAGAATCATGATAACATGTTTTCTTGTATTACCAAATTGTGTGTACCAATTTCATCTTGCAACATAACTCTGGGATTTATACGATGAACTGGATTTCAACCTCCCAGACTTTTAATTCTTCCATGTATGAGTTCATTTCAGTTATTTAACGTAAAAGAAAATTAAATTTATGACCTCTAATTAACCTGAATTACGATCATCCATCATTTTTTAAAATGCATTTCTGATCAAGGAATGGAAAGATTGAAAATTCAGTACACTCTACACAATTTAATAGGTAAACAGATCGTGCTTTTCTGTTTTAAGAAAGATTTGAGGTTCACTTTCAAGTAGATTGCTTGCAATATTGTCATATTCAAGTATCAAACACAGGTCTGTATATTAGCGAATTTTATGTTGATTGTAATGAATTTTTATTGTGTTTGATTTTTAATCATTTTTATTTTGTTTTAAATCTTTAAAGAATTGTGTAAAACACTTTTTAAAGTATTTTAAATCAATTTTAATGATTATGGGATTATAAAGTTAGTTTGATGACAAAGTTGATGTGTAGGGAAAGAGAGAACATGTTATGGATTCAAATCTCTTTACTAACAAAAATTAACATACTACCATAAAAAACATTTACGTATAAAAAAAGATTTAAAGTTAACTAAATCTGTGTTAGGGATCACACGCATGTTACATGCCAATCTTTTATTTGTAACTGGCAAAACAGGATCTCCTTCTAGTCCTAAGCAGGCAGCCAAAATCTCTTCGGCTTACATATTTTTTCTTTACTACTTTTTATATTCATATTGTTTTAATTAATATAAATAAAAGAGATAGAAGTATTTATCTTGAAAGAAAAAGTAAACAAACGTCTTATTCATATGCAACTGCAGCATTTTGCATAGAAATTATGTCTGACATATAACAAATGAGCTATATAAATAATTATGCTGTGTTGTTTTAATCAGTAATATAAGTAAGTTATTGCATAATTATATTACATACATATTTATAATTATTATAACTTTATAATATAAAAAATAATATAATTGACACATGAATAACATATAGTATATATAAACTATATATTCAACATTTTATAATTTATACATATTGCAATAATCTGTTTTTTAAGAAAAATAAAATACTAATAAAAATGTGTAATTTATACTGGTAGAATTAAATTAATTTCTAATTTTTGTTTCTGACTATAATTAAATGTGGATATAAATAATAAGATAGTGTGAAGGTTAAGTTTGAGCCTAATGCTAAATACGAGTATTCATTAGGTTGGGTGACGTAATTCGATCAAATCCAACCCAAAGTGATTGGGTTGACTTTCTTTAAAATTGGGTGAAACCTAACCTAACCCGATCAAACCCAATCGCCTACAGGTTGAGTGAAGGGTTCATTGTGTTGAACCCGATACCCAACCCAATAGATAATAATATTATATTATTTATTATTATTTTACATTATAAAATATCTTTAATAGTTTTATATATGCATTTTGCACTACAAGACACACCCTTACTCCAACTAGTTAATTTTTATTGATAGATAAAAAATCAATAATTAACTCTGAGCCAATAATTTAAACTCATTTTGAAATTGATTCTTTACACTATCAGAGTCAGTAGTTTGTTATTTATTTTTATGTTACAACAATGATATATTCTATTCTTTTAAAAAATACCCTAAAAAATATTTTAAAAATTCTAAACATTCAATTTATTCTTTAAAAAATATTTTTCAAAATGGTGATCCAATTAACCCAACCCAACTCAATCCGTTCCATGGCAGGTTAGGTTGGGTTAGGTTTAATAAGAAGAAAACAAAAATCCAAACCAAGCCAATCCAACCCCGATGACTTATGATTGAGCTGGATTTTGGGTTTGCCTAAACCCGATCCAACCCATGACTTACATATGTTTTCTTTACTACTTTTTATATTCATATTGTTCTAATTAATATAATTAAAAGAAACGGAAGTATTTATCTTAAAAGAAAAAGTAAACAAACGTCTTATTCATATACAGGTACCGCATTTTGCACAGAAATTATGTCTGACATATAACAAATGAGCTATATAAATAATTATGCTATCTTGTTTTCATCAGTAATATAAATAAGTTATTACATAATTCTATTAAATACATGTTTATAAATTATTATAACTTTATAATATAAAAAATAATATAATTGATACATAAATAACATATACTATATATAAACTTTATATTCAACATTTTATAATTTATACATATTGTAATAAAAGAAAATACTAATAAAAATGTGTAATTTATATTAGTAGACTTAAATTAATTTATTATTAGTGTTTCTTAGTATAAAATAAAGTAAGATAGTGGGAATGTTAAGTTTGAGTAACTAAGAGGATTAGGGGATTGTGCTTCAGTTTTACGTTTTCGACTACAGACGTTTGAGAAAAAGCTATAGTGGAAACATTGTTGGGGAAATTGAGGACAATAGTATTTAGGAACTTAAGGACATACCATTTACATCTAAGATCATCATTTGAGATAAGGTACGAGTGATAAATTATCTCTCATATGACATGTGTAAAGAAAATGGGTTGTGAACCAATCCTTAAGGTTCGACTTTTCTTTACGTCTTTCTTTTGGGATACTCAGTTATGTGTGACATTGGGTTAGAGATTATTAGTTAATAGTTTTTTGTGATGTATATTCATTATTTGAAGTGTCATTATGAGCTTGAAAAAATATTGTAAATGTCATTTTCAGAAACCTAACATATCTACTTATTTACTATATTTTTTATATTATAGCCTAATCTTGAAAAATAAATGTATATTGTGTGATGAGAATTATTTTACCTAAATGCAAAATCTAGTATCTAAATAAAAGAAATTATATTATTTTATTATTAAAGAATAAAGTATTTTGCGGAGAAGGATGTCACATATATAATCTAAATATTATAAATTAATTTTTTAAATGTTTAATGAAATAAATATGACTCACATGTATTTTATAATTTATAGTAATGAGATGAATTGAAGATGATAACAATTATGAATGTTTTATTGCAATAAAATTTGAAAAAATACTCAATGCATATTATAGCATTTTTTAAAACATTCATTTTTTCTTTACAATTTTGTACATTGGATAAAATTCATTCATCTCACTCTCATAAAGAAAATTGCGAGCATGATAATAGATATAATTTTAAACATGTAATTCTACTTACAAGTGCAATCATCTCAAAAAACTTGTTGTGGATGTAGGTTGCAAATCACATGAATTAAAATATGCTATCATCTTTCTTTTTCATTTAAGATTTTTCCTTTTATTTATGGTGTAATTTTCATGAATATTAATAAAAGAAAGCCATTTGATTATGTGGTTTTTTCTCCAACAAGTATAATTATAATTCTAATAATATTAAAAGCATAATTATCATTTTAACACTTATCACAACAGTGTGACTAGACCATATAAGTGTGAGGGGTGTGCTGAAAGATAAAATGGATCAGGAGTTTGACCACAGCTCCGTGCTACATCCAATAGAGGATTGGTATGCGCACAATTGCACTTTTTCTTTTAACGTGTATCTCACACCTCCATGGTATGCATCCCTGGTATGTGATCAAATTCGTAATGGTTTTTTTAACTTTCTCATCTAGAATGTCACCCATACCTATGTGAGAACATCTACACAACTTTGTTAAGTTTTCAAAAATAGAAAATTTAAGTATTCTCAAAGTAAAATACCTAAAAACAAGAAAAAATGTAAATGGTGCATACGGTTATTAAAGAAAGTAAGAATAAGTTAAATAAAGTAACTTAGTTACATCTTTAGTTTTTTTTTTTATATTTTGAATGACAATTAGTAAGTTCTTAATATTTAATATGTATCATATGTTAAGTTGTAATTTTCTTAGTATTTAATATGTATTATATTTTGTATCATATTAATAAATTTTGGCATATATTTTTTCTATTTCTAAAATTTTCATGTCCATAAAAAACATATATAAAATTTGTAATATTTTATGGATTGTTACATATACTTAGAATCGGATTTTGGGTTTTTAAAAATTTAAATAAATATTTAATCCATATTCAATTAATTGGATTAGATGAAAAATGAAAAAAAAATATAGTGTTGGATATGAAACTGATCTGTTAAAATTGATTTAAATGGATTTTATGCACACCCTGTCAACATGTTGTATGAGAGCTTATTTAACTTGGGACTAGACGACCAAATATGAGAAAACTAGTATTTAAGAAGTCTAAAAAACATGATAAAGGTATCCACATAATCATATACTAAAGGTTGCAGATCATATTTTGAAAAGACGACCAATTATTTTAATTTCAAATCTATAATATTGTTTAAAAAAATTATTGTTTTATCTTATAATTTATTTAAATTTTAAAGACAATATTATTTCTAAATTAGAAATTTATTTTCTAAATTAATATTAGGATTTTAAGCGAGATAGGAAGAATTGTTCAACTTGAAGAGGGAATCACTGTATCTTAAGTAAAAGACGATGTTATAATGTAAAGCAAAGATTTATAGATTTTCAAATAATCCTAAAAATTTGTGGTGGTAATAAGTATAAGGTGCAGATGACTTTAATAGAAAGGAAGAGAGAGTTTATAGATTTTCATCTGGTTCTGAAAACTTGAAACTTGGTGTTGCATTTTATTGTTTTGGTGACAAAATAATATTATTAAACCTCAACCTGTACCTCTGCAAGGTTCTGTATCCGTCGATGCAGCCCAGACAACATCTTCTGAAGCATATGTTGTACATATTAATCCAATTTCTGAATCATATTTTGTAAACTATTGATGTATCCAGAAGCTTATATAAAAACAACTTACATAACACATGTTTTTAGCGTTTTCTTGCATGTTAGATAAGACATGTTAAACAACACATTTGTCATGTACTCATGTCTGCTGTCATGTATCTGAATTATATATATATGTCGTAAACTATAAATGTATTCTTCAACAGCTTGAATAAGAACAACTTAGATAACATGTGTTTTTAGCAGCTCATATATTGTTGCATGTTAGATAAGAGGTGTTAAATAATACACTTGTTATGTCTACTGTCAAGTGGTTAAGATTATATACTCTCCTAGCACTTTCTAATACTACAAAAGTATGTACTGAAGAAATTAAAATAAAAATGTGCAAAACATAGATAAGACTCAAGAGATACAACTATATCTATCTAGCTAGCACCACCATTTAATGAGACTGAATATAACTTTCTTAAACTTTTTAAGGTTCAGATATATAACTTAATCAATATAAAGGAATAATAAAAAAATACTCCATAAGCATTAAGTTAAATAATCTCATAAATTACAGAAAAAAAATGTTTATCAGTGTTAGAAAAAGTGAAAGTTAATTAACCATTATATATTTTTAAAATATTAACAAATTGCCTAGAAAAATTATACGATTACCATTAAAGTAATTAACTAATATAACTACAAGGATTTCTCTAAATAATCTCAAATAAATAATGGTTAAATAACACATCAAATTCATGGATAAAATTATCAAAATTGTCTTATTCGTAATTTTATCATTAATTGAATTTTTATCATGATTAATATATCCACATCGCTGGTGGTTGCAATTGCAATGATGGCGGTAGTAGTTGTGGCAATGGCTTTGGAAGTGGTGGGCAACATGAATTATTATGAGAAAAATAATTAAAATCTCTTGCTAGAAAATTTACATACTACATTTTTCTATTAATCACATTAAATGACATATAATCAATACATGAAAATTCTACACAAAGTTAATTCTCATCTAGCATCCCCGGGTCATTCTAAAATAAGAGTATCACCCATGATACATATCCAGCATGTGAAATAATATTATGTTTTTATTTGACTTCTTACATACTTGTAAAACTTTTACAATATTTTGTTACTATTTCATAAAATTTAAAGAATATATATATATATATATATATATAAATTTAATTAGTATGCACTGATAGTGTAAACAAATATTACAATGATGTTAAATCACATATTTTTATTTATATGACTTTAAAATATTAATTGATAAACCTAACAAATTTACTATAAATTCAGAATTATGATTGAATATCAATGTAAGAAGTATTACAGTGACGATGTATACTAATTAAACTCTCCTCTCTCTATATATATATATAATTTTAAATGTAAAACATATGGAAAAATTAATCATTTTATAAAACTCGACAATGAACGATGTACAAGCTTGCTAGGTATAAAACGTTTTTATTTTTCAAGATTAATATGTCTGTCGTATTTTTCAAAATTAATATTTGTATTTTAAAAATTACATTCTATTTAATATAAAAATATTGACATTATTTTTTAAATTGATTAAAAAAAATTCGTAAAACTTAAATTAATTAATAAATTAATATATTAAATAGAATTATATTAAGAATATTAAATTCAACCATTTAAAAAAAAAAGCGCACTTTTTTTAACCTAAAACTTTCTACATATTTTCTAATTGAATTTGTGTTATTAAAGATTAATTTTTCCTTATTTTTAGTGCAGGGGACGTAACTGCATTAGTACACAATTACAGTGTGATTCTTAACCACATGAAATATCTAAACAAATTTGCAAAATGATCGCAACGCATCTGCATGGGAGCCCAATGAAACGTTAACATTGTTATATTTTACTCTTTTTTTTCAAAAAGAAATAAATTAGAATACAATCTTTCATTTTAAACTTGATAGTGTCAACAAATAAATAGTTATGATAATATGAGATATTAAAATACTAAATGTTAACAAAAAATATTTGGTTATCTTATAAATAAAAAAAAAATATAACAATAACCAGAATAATAGCACTTTTTTAAATTCACTGCAAATATATAATAATTTTTCGTCACAATTAGCATTACAACAACTGGGCGCAACAACAACTGCAATTACTGCAATTACTGCAACTACAATTTAAAATCATGGATTAGACCAAATTCTTAAGAAACCAAATATTCATTGTAGATATGATTAGTTAACCTATTTTAGTAAACATATTAGGTTTAGACTAATTGATCATCTTTTTTAATTTATGTTCGGTTTTCATTAAGTATTACAAAAAAATAAGATAATATACATACATATAATTGAATGGTTGATTTGATAAAATTTATATGATATATCAAATTATTGAAAGGTATAGTTGTAAATTACATGTATAATTTGATTCCATGCTATATATAAACTAACAAGGAAAATAACAGAGAAGCAAAAGCTTGAAGTCAAAGCTTCAATTGAAGGAAATGAAAAATGAGAGAAAAGTGAGACAATCCCAAAATCATATAACTAATCTTTTATCTAAGTAGAATGAATTGGAAAGCTTTATACACAGGAGTTGAATGAAAAAGAACCGTGCTAAGGAAGCAAGCACCATACAAGGCAAAAAATAGCTAATACTAACTAACTGTAGTTAACAGTTATAACAATCATCAACTGTCAATAACAATTAACTAACCACCAAAGTCTACTAACCCAACACACAGTATCACGGTAACATAATGTACAATGGAAATAACAAAGCTCAAGAGGCCCTTCAAGTTGAGAAGGAATATTGATCATTCCATCTTGGAACAAGACCCATGAAAGAGGTAAAGATGAACAACTTTAGTTAACAAGTTAGCCAACTGCAAGGAGGAATGAATTGGGAGGAGTTAATAAGGTCTTGGTTCACCTTCTCACGAACAACATGACAATTTATTTCTATGTGCTTCGTGCGCTCATGGAATACTTGGTTAGTTCCAATTTGTAAAGTTGAATCATTGTCACAAAACAATAGTATTGGTCAATCATATGTTATTCGTAAATCATCAATAAGATAGGTAAGCCATTGCACTTTATAAGTGGCAGTGGCAAGGGCACGATACTTCACTTCAAAGGAGCTTTGAGAAACATTTGCTTGTTTTTTAGAGTGCCAGGAGATTAATGGATTCCCAAGGTAGACAGAAAATCCATTAATAGTACGACAAGTATCATTACAACCTGCCCAATCTAAATCATTGAATGCCTTTAACTGCAAAGCACTTGAGGCATCAAGAAATACACCATATACTAGAAGAGTCATAACTTGCTTGCTTAAGACCATAGAATTAGCACAGTGAGCAATCAAGCATGCCACAGTCTACTTGCTTGCTTAAGACCATAGAAAGACTTATTTAACTTGCAGACTTGATCAGGAGTAGAATTAACACCCAGTGGCACATGCATAAAGACTTCTTCATTGAGGGAACCATGAAGAAAGGCATTTTTGATGTCCAGCTATTTCAAATATCATTGATTAACAAAAGCCAATGTAAGAAGCAATCTCACAATAGTTATCTTAACCATAGGGTAGTAAATGTCTAAGAAATCATGCCCCCATAATTGTGTGTATACCTTTGCCACAACCTGGGCTTTATACCTCTCAATGGAACCATCTGCTTTATGTTTGATTTTATATATCCAGCGGCATCCAAAGCATCTTTTTTGAGTGGAAGAGTGGTGAAAGTCCAGGTATCATTCATTTGTAAAGCAGTGATCTCAACCTCTATGGCTTAAGCCAGTGATCACTCTTGGAAGCCTCGACATAAGATTTGGGTTCGGTGACAATGGAAATGGATGAAATGAAATGGTGAAATGAAGAAGACAACTTATTGTATGATAAAATTGATGCAAATGGATAGTGAACACCTTGACAAGTTGACACAATTGATGTAAAATTGCAGTGAAAATCTTTGAGACAAGAAGGAGGAAGGTGAGGTCTACTCAATTTCCTGGCTGCTTTAGTGCAATCGTTTTGTCAGGTGTAGCAACAGGTATGGGTTGGTCTTCTTGATCAGAATCTGAATTTAATTTAGTTGATTCAGTGGGTTGTTCATGTTCTAAGAAAATTTAGTCTCAAGTGCAAGGGTGTTAATGTTGCAATGTCCAGGTTCGGGTTGGTCTATTGCTTGAGTTTTGTTGTCTATGAATGAGTATTGCAGGCTCAGAGTGGATAAGTGCAAGGATTTCACAGCATGGTATTTGTAAATTTATGTCATGAGAGGTTGTGTTTTGGCAACTGCCAGTTAAGTATGAAAAGCAGCTTTCATAAAATATGACATTTCGAGAGACATTATGTTGGTCCCAAGGGGGAATCTAGAAGCGGGGGTTGAATAGATTCACCAAATTATGTTTCAAAGATTTCTATTCAATAGTATCAGAGTATTTTAAAAAACAACCCCTTTTTAAAATTTTCAAAATCTACCTTCTTTTGCAAAAATGGGTTTTCAAGAATTCAACCCTTAAGGCAAAACACCAATTAAATCAATTCCTCCAATGATGATTTAAAACAAAATAGAAGAGAAACTTAACACGAATTATATTTTAAATAATTCAGAATCAACCTAAAGGAGTAGGAAGAACAAAACTGAAACCTACAAAATATGGTTTAAAAACCCAAATTTAAAGTCAAGAAAAAGATTTGTAGCAAGAAATCTGAGTAAATCAACCACAGCTGCAAAAAGCCAAATGTTAGTTCTCCAAGAATTCAATAAAGACTGAATTTAAAGAGTATAAGGAAGAGAGAATTTGCACAGTGATTTATACTGGTTCGGTCCAACTGACCTACATCTAGCTTACAAACTTAACCTTCTGCTAATCTACTTTCAGCTATAATCTCAGTATATGCACACCACACATATAGATTTTACTCCCTGAAAGATTTGAATCACAAAAGAAGAGGCTTCCTCTTGTACCCCACAAAATGTTGCTACACCGTGACACACCGTCACTCACAATGCCTCACTTGCAACACCCTGCTACAAGATTTTCCCACAATCTCAAGAATACCTCAAGAGATTGTTAACCTTGTGCAAAAACCACAGATAGGGTACAGGACAATATCACCTAATGTGAAGAATACCCAAACGGAAAGATTAGAATTCAATAGAGTCACTTCCTTGGATCTTGAATTGGAAGCTTGTTCGCGGGAGTAATCGATTACTAAGTTTAGGTAATTGATTATACCACAAAGAGCATAAATTTCAATTCTCAAAAAATTCTCGCAGGGTAATCGATTACCATTTTTAGGTAATTGATTACCTTACCTAAAAGCTCATTTTTTAAGCTTTTCCAGCACAACCCAACCTATGTAATCTATCAAAAACCATCCCAAACACATTCTGAAGCCTATCTAAAACACACAATACAAGTACCACACCTATAAATGTGTTTGGTAGCATAAAATTGATTTAAGAGAAAAAACAAAGAGAGAAAAGAAAAACCAAAACTTCACTAATCTTCAATTTAGTTCCTTTGATTCCAACACATTAATAGCATGAGTATGCAAAATATACAACAAGTATCCATTATTTTGAGTCCCCGTGCCCATTACATTCTGCATTCTGAATCTCCGTGTCCACTATAATTTACATTTTGGGTCCTCATGCCCATTATATTTTACATTTCGGGTCCCTGTGCCTATTAAAATTTACATCTCGGGTCTTTGTGCCCATTACAATTTACATTTCGGGTCCCTGTACCCATTACAGTTTACATCCTGGGTCCCCGTGCCCATTGAATTTTGCATTTCGGGTTCTTGCGCCTACTCAATTCTGCATTTCGGATCCCTGCGCTTAGTCAATTTGCATTTTGGGTCCTCGGACTAACTTGTTTTAGATTTTGGGCTTTGTGCCCTCCGTTTTACGTTTTAGGTCTCCGCACCCATTCTATTTTACATTTTGGTATCCATTGGTTACACATTTTGAATCTCTATACACTCACTCCTTGTATTTTGTTCCGCATTCTTTTTGCATGTCCATTTTAACTTTGTTCATATTTTGATAGCTTTCGCGTTCTCACATCTGGCTGAATTTAGAATCTATATCTTTATTTATATTTTCCTAAAATAATATAAAATTTAGGTTTTTCATATTATCTGGTAAAATCTAAATAAAGATGGACAACTGTAGCACCATTTTTTTTGAAAAAAAAAAATCTGGAAAAAAAAATGTCATTTCCATACACTGTCAACATACATAACAATGTTCAGAATACACCTCAATACTAGAGAGCTCAAAATACAAATTTTCATGGAAAAATAAAAAATAACAGCAAAAACCACAGAAATCAAAGGATGAAAATGAACGGAAAGTGGTCAACCTGAACCACTGCCATGCCTGAGCTCTCTGAATCAATGGAAATGCTCTTTGACTCAGCTACATCACTAGCATAATCCCACAAAGTCTGAAGATAAAAATTTTAAATTTTTGTGAGTAAAACAATTTCAAGCTGACTCTATAAAAGGGGGCACTTGAATCAGAAAAAGAGGACCTTTTTTCGGAAGAAATTTTTAAAAAAGGAGTTACTTTATTGGAGGAGAAGAAATAGCTTGGAAGAGGAGAAGAAAAAGACAAGGTGAAGAGCAAAAAAGAGAGTTTTGAAGGTTAAACAGGTATTAATTTACACTACTCTTCTTAAAATCCAATAAAAAAATATTCGAAATAGGATAAAAAATTACTTACCCTTGTAATCCCCACCGGAAACGAGTTTAGATGGTGTAGGTGTCGCCGGAGATAGGGGAGTAACTTGAAGAAGCTAATAAAAGACTAATTTTGGATAAGCTTTAAGAGATTTGGAAAAAAAAGACTTGTAACTTGAAAAGTTAATGAACATTAGTAAGACTAAGGAATTTAACATTGCCTCAGTGACTAGGGTAACCAATAAAAAAATCCTATGTATATAAAATCAATTAGTTTATTAACTATTTTTTGCATAACCTGTTACTAACTATTGAATTAAGAATATTCACTACGTATAGTGTATAAAATTTCACACGATTTAAAAAATTAGTTTAAAATTTCACACGATTTAAAAAAATAGTTTAAATTTTTAATTGATTTATTTTGTATGTAGTATCTTTTTATAAGATAAATAAATTTCAACTATAATATTACATATCCACAAATAGTTAATTTAACTTAACTTTATAATGTATTTAACATAAAGTAAGTGTAACTATTTCAAAATTTATTTATATATGATATGCTAAAATATATTTTAAATCCATGGTATATCGGTGAATTTTGAGTTAAATCCATAAAAAAATATGTTTTGTGTTTAGTACCTAATAAATTTAATAGAAGATTTAACAAAAAAAAAACAAAAAAATTATAGAAACTCAATGACAAATTCACTAATATATTAGAGAACTAAAAATACAGTTAAGCCTATATAAAAATATGAATTGAATTTATTGAAGTTTTATTCTATAAAAGAAACTAGTTCAATAAGCGTAAGTCTTATATATTTATAAAGTAATTACAGAAACTTATATATTTGAAGAACAGGATAACAATTTTATATCCTCTGTTCTTTTTGCTTTACTTTTAGGAGAAAAGAGAGTTTCTGCAAATTTTCCAAATCATCATATGATGGTTCATATAATTTGGCATTAAGAATTCAAATTTAGATATGGATTCGGCTGCACCTACCAAAAACATTGAAGAAGACATTAATAAATGGTACAAACCACATAATTAAGCTTCAAAACCTTTCTGTTATGTATATTGTAAAACTTTGAGCAGAAATTAGCAATGCAACAAAAGAGATAATTGAAAATTTGACATGCGTTATTAACGACTTATTTGTGTGGTAAAAGTTTTTTCACGATTAACAGAATAACATCTCTTCTTGGTTCTTACACAAAGCTACGGTAGGTAGCAAGAACAACCAGAACTTTATTATCAAGAAAGTTAATTTTGCACACAAAGTTATGCTTATTCAAGATAAAAAAAAACAGTTAAAAAGTTCAAGATAAAATCATCATATATTCTTCTCACCCAATATTTAGGGGTGTTTATTTGTTTTAGTCAATGCAATAAACTCGGTAAACCAAAATGAACTAATTAGTTTGATTCGATTTTTTTACTTAATCAGGTATGGATCCGACCGAAACAAATTAGAACTGACCATATTCAATTCCATTTGCGGTTTTTGTATTTTAAAACTGCGACTCAATATATTCAAATCAACGCAAAAGTATATATATTATATTATTATTATATATTTATTTTATATTTTTAATTTAGTAAATTTAGTAACATGTTTTGTTTAGGATTTCGCATTTCAGAACCCTATTTTATATTTTATATTTTTAAGTTAGTAACTTTATTTTATATTTATTATCTACTTTAAATTTATACAATTTATTATTTGTATTATATTGTATTGTTTTAATAGTTTAATTTGACTAATTTAGTATATATAAAGAACTTGATATTTTTTATAAAATTATGAATTTAGTAGACTAATGAATTTGACTAATTTTAAGTATAAAATTATTTTTTTACAATTTAATTAAAAAAATTGATTTTTTAATTTTTTTTATCGATTTTTCCTAAAACCAAAGCTAACCAACTCAATTACCATTAATTAAATTTAGTTTGTGTTAAGAAAAAAAATTTCAAAAAACCAAACCAATCTAACTCAACCCAATTAAAATTAGTTGGTTTGATATTCATTTTCTTCCAAAACCGAATAAAACCCAACCAATATTAAATAATCAAGTAACTCTTCTACACAATTCTGTTATTTTCAGCATACATTGCAAGTTCTTAACAGAATAAAAGAGAAAATATCTGCATTGTCTTTCCAAAACTTTTTCAAAGTATCGTGACTATTTGATTTATTTTCCTTACAATAAAAGCAAGTAACAGTAGCCACAATACTCGTGCAAACAAAGGCTCACAAAACAAATCTACTGCAGAGGGCTTTGGCAATAAAGAAAATGAATTAATTTAAAACAACTTTTGTAAAAGAAAACTTTAAAAATATTTTCACATGATATTATCTAACAATACCCCAAATAATTTTAAGGTGTGACTCAAATAAATTTAAAAACTAATGGTGAAAATTATGAACCAAACCTAGAATGTTGAAATAAACTTATAACAATGAACACTCTTTGGTGTATATTAGTAGGTTATCACTAACGTTACGGCGGCTCAACAATTCTCGTTAGTGACATGTTTTGGGCTAATAAGTTACCACGACATGAAACTCTGTTATTATATTGGCTCAAAAGCACATTGTGATTGTCAAAAGTCAATGTAATTTTTATTTATAGTGTGCTTACAATAGGTCTTGCAGTAATTCGAGTGTCATATAAAATCCCACTATATATATACAAAACGTAAAGTTGGACCAAATTGGCTTATATTTCCTTTTCTTGCCACTAAATATAAATAAATTTAATGCAAAAAGAAACAATTTTGAATAATATGAGGCCAAAATAAGTTTGGTTTTATATGAACTGAGGTTTGTTGAACCAAAACCTAACTCTATAGGTCTATCTAGCTGACCCATTTCCTGATTTTATATACACATGCCTAAATATTTAAGTCTTAAATAATGTTAAGTCTTAAAAATAATTAAGTGATAGAAAATTAAATTGATTTTATGTTATTTATTATTATGAATAATATTTTTATTGTCTTATATTATTAATAAGTTTTATAGCATTAACTAATTAAAAATTGAGATAAATTTTAAAAAATTTATATTAAAAGAGCTTAATAATTATGAATGTCATTGGAAAAAAATTATATTATTATTTAACAAATACTGTTGTTAATATGATTTTAACATAATTATTATAAGAAATAATAAATTGTCATATATTATTATTTTCAAAATGTGTAACAATTAAAATAACAAAATATTAATCAAATCATATAAGAACAGACACAGTTTAAAACAACAAACATATGTTGTGGAGTAAAATAAAATAGAATACTTTAAAACAGTATAAAATAAAAAAAGCATTTTTTTAAGGGTCAAAAAGTTTATTAAACCTGTTAACTATAATATATTTTATTTAAAAAATCAATGTGTTATTATTATATTATAATTTTTAAATATGGATTTATTCACGTTATCACTTAACATTATAATCAAATATATAATTTATTTTCACACAAAAATATATTCTAAGAACTAAAAAAACTTTAAAGGATTAGAATAAAAAATATCAACGAAAAAGTTAATTAAATTATTAGTTCTAATGATTCTTTTGTGTAAATTAATCCTAATATACTTTCAGAGTCTTTAGAAATCAAATTACACAAACATGAATAATTTGCAAAAATTATGCATGCTGAATTACATGCTGAATATTTGCAAAAATGCTATAGCATGAATTTTAGTCAAAAAGACGACAGAGATATACATAATGAATGTTTGAAAAAATGTTATAGCATGAATTTAATATTTTTTATGCAATAAAACATTCATTAATGTTATTATCTTCATCCCATTACTATAAATTGTAAAATACATGTGAGTAATATTTATTTCACTAAGCATTTAAAATTTAATTCAAAATATACTTTAGTTATATATACACACACGAGGGGATTCACTTACTCCAAGAGTAACTATAAAAGAGTTACTCTTTATCCCTACCATTCATTTTCTTAAAATTTAAAAGTTGTAATAAGTAAACTAGATAGGGATGCTCCCGGTTTCGGTTGGTTAAGCCTTAGGAAAAAAGGAACACTGAACCAATTAATTTTAATGAGTTTGGATTGGTTCGGATTGCTAAAATTTTTTCCCTTGATCCGAACCTATGATAATCAGGTTATTTGGGAAAAACTGGTGAAAAATAAAAAAAATAAAATTTCTTTTCATTAAATCATAAAAACTACTTTTACACCTTAAACTAACCAAATTCATTAATTTACTAAATTCATAATTTTATAACAAAATATCAAAGTTCTTCATGTATACCAAATTAGACTATTAAAACAAACCTAGTACAATACAAACAACAATTTTATATATTTAAATCAACCCAATACTAGAAAAATGTGAAGTAATATATAATAATATATATTTTTGGTTTGGTTCAAGTTGGATTAGGGTTTTGAAGTGCTAAATTGAACTTACCATGGTTGATGTAACCATGCCTAGCCAAGGACCTATCATTAGGGCCATGGCTAGAAGGATTGAAGAAGACCTAGCCCTTGCAGACAAAGGAAGACTTCACCTCCTATGGAGAGTGAAGATATTAGGCTAGAGACTTTAGTTAATAAAATGTAATTTTCCTTTATTTTAATTTTGAGGAGAATTAAGAATTTAATTTGGGACATGTATTTAGTCCATTTTTTTATTTTTAGGAGGTGTCTTAGGAATTTAGAGGGTGGATTTAGCTTTTTGGGTCTTTATGAAGGAAATAAGGGGTAGCCTTGAAATCTACACCCCTCTTTTCTACATAAACCCCCTAAGCTAATAAGAAGGAATCTTGGCCCTTGGTTTGAGAAACTTGGGCACCAAGTTTGATGATCTAAGGAGGGAATTGTTTCTCAATTCTCCTTCCTTAGATCTTTCCTTTTAATCCTAGCCCTTCTTTTTTAGGTTATCTTGTTCAAGAGGTTAGCTACCTCTATAAATAGGAGCTCCTCCCTCACTTGTATTTTTTACACTTGAATTTAATCCTAGAGACCATATTGGTTGAGGTTCTTACCTTTGAGTGTCCCCCTTTCTCCTTTGTGAGAGCTTCTAAGAGTTATCAAGGGACCCCTCCCTTGTGGCCTTTCCCCTTTGGCTTATCAAACCTAGTATTTGTGGCGCCTCACCCCATTCCTTTCCTCTCCATAAATCCATTTGCCTTCCAAGTGACTTTAGAAAGGATCCTTTGGGCACGTGATCATCAAAGATCACATCAATGGTCGGTTCTGCTTGATTTTGTTCGGGTTCAGATTCGATCCAATGAAAAAACTGAACTAAATTAATTTGTTCGATTTGGATTTATGGTTTCATTAGATTGACCAGAACCGTTGAACACTCCTATAACTAATCTTGACATTACATTTTTAAGAAATTGAATGGTGAAGATAAGAAGTAAGTCTTTTAAAATTATTTTAGGAGTAAGTGGATCCCTTCCTTCTCTGTATATATATAAATTATAAATGTTGAATATAAAGGTGTATATTTATTTATTCCTCAAGTTATGTTATTGTTTAATTACAAATTTATAATTAGAGAGGTGATCCAATTATTCAAAGAGTAAGTTTAAGGGAATTAATCTCTATCTTTACCATTTATTTTATTGAAATCTAATGGTTGTAATGTATAACTAATCTTTACATTAGATTTCAAACAAATGAAAAGGTTAGGATAAAGAGTAAGTCTCTTAAATTTACTCTTGGAATAAGTAAATACCTCCATTATAACTATATATATATATATTTAATATAATTATGTATATTGTATACTACTGATTAAAATTATAGAATAATTATGTATATAGCTAGTTTTTTACATGTCAGACATAATTTGTAGACAAAATACTGCAGTTGGATATGAAAAACACAGTTGTTTAGTTTTTATTTAAGATAAATACTTCAGTCATTTTTAATATTAATTTGAATAGTGTCTAATAAAAAAAAAAGTAGTAAGAAAACATAGATAAGGCCGAGAGATTTTTGCTTTCCGCTTAGCACTTCAAGGAGCTGTTGAGTTTCTGTTGAGTGGACTTTGTTGAGGACAAGTAGCACTCCTTTTTCTTCCATATACTTGTAGGTTTTGTGCAATCCCGTAAATCATGTAGTGTGGTTTCCTCGTGCATGCCGCAAAGAGAGCATGTATGGTTAGATGCCATATGTCATCTATATCTTAGTGCATTTGTAGGTAGGATTTCCCTTACCACCTTCCACAAAACACATGGGTGTGTTCTGGCTCTCTCACTTCCAAAATTGCTTTAAAATAGGTCACTTTTGAGTAAACTTTGGTCAAGGATACCCTCATAAGAAAATTTCATGGAAAAATTACTATCCAACCCGTTTTTCCAATGGAGAGCATCATCCTCCATATCTTGTCTAGGTGGGTGAAGTTGACAAATATGTTTCTTACAACCTCAGTTAGTAAACAACCTTCCTGCATTAGAACATCCCAGGAACCATAGAGAGAGATAGAAAAGTAAGGTTTTGCTCTAATTTGAATTTGATTTCTATCAGTACGCCAGTCCATAGGTATTCTCGCCTAGATACCTAATTATCGATCAAGAAATCAATCTTCCTACCGTTGCCATCCTGCTAGGAAAGATTCCTACAAACATTTGTCCAGGATATTGTAATTCCTTTCCAGAAATTTGTCTCCTTTCTTGTTAGATCGATAATTAGTTTAACTAAGTCACCATAGATGTGTTTAGATAGGATGAAGCGCACTCACGTGTCTCTTCTTCTAGTTATTAAACTCCAACCTGATTTCATAATGAGACCTTGGTTTTCTTGTTTCGTCAAACATAGGCCAAGTCTCTCCATTAACAACTATTTTGGTGTGCTAAGATTCTGCCAGGCATGTCAATCCACCTCCCTAGACCCATAAGAATCATCTAGATAAAATCGTTGCATTTTTTATTGATGACATTGCAAACAAAGGCTAACAAAAGGTTTGTTTGCATCACGTAGGTGGGTAGTGCTTTAAAATAGACTTAGTAAGGGTAAGTCTTCTTGCAAATAGAGGGTATTCCTTTTTCAAGACGTTATTGGATTTTATCAATTAAAAACTCATATGACTGTTTGGAAATTCGATCACAGGGCAATGAGATCCCCAAATATTTTTCCAAATTCCAAATTTTTTTCAAAACCTAATGCACTAGAAATTTTCTCTTGTCTTTGCTAGTTGACATTAGCAAAGAAGAAAAGACGTGTCCTGTCATAATTGAATTTTTGCCCCGAGTAACTACAAAAGAGGCGTAGTATCTAATTAATGACAGTTGCTTGTTTGAGGGAAGCTTCTGCAAAGAGCAATAGGTCATTGCTAGATGCCAAATAAGATTATTGAGGCCTTCCTCTTGTTATTTTAATTGGCTTCCAAAGTCTCTAATCCATTGTGAGATTTATCATGTGGAACAGTCATTCAAGTTAGAGAACAAAAATATATGGAGAGATGAGATCTCCCTGACATACATCCCTAGATGGTTGAAAAGGTTCCAAGGCCTCCCTATTCCATAAAACCCTCAATTTTGTAGATGTCAAGCATTTCCAAACAACATTTATGAATTTGGGAACACAATATCAATCAATATATTTTTAACAAATTTCCAATTGAGTTTATCATAGGTCTTTTCTAAATCAACTTTTATAACCATATAGCCTTCATGACCATTTTTTTTGTTTATGGAATAAATCATCACCTATGCAGTGACTATGTTCTCATTGTTGCTTCCCTAGCAAGGATTGACCAATTTTGACATCACTTTACGCAACCTTTTGGCAAGAACCTTCCTGATAGTCTTATATGATATGTTACAAAGGCTGATTGGCCTCATCTGCTTCAAGGATGCAACAACCTTTGTTTTGGGTATGAGGGTTATGTAACAAAGGCATCTTCAATCATGTTGTAAAAGGATTCATCTGCAACATTCTAGTTTTCTTTGTAGAAACCATCCTGTAAGCCATCTTCTACTGTCACCTTGAAGTTCCTCATGGAGAATAATGCTTTTCTAATTTCCATCCAGGATACTTGTGTATTGAACATATTTCATTTGTCTTCTGACAGTTAAGGGAAAACACCCTAAATAATTAGTAGTGTAACATGGTTATTGTCCTTCTACAAGTTGATAAAGAACACATTGACTATCTTCTCCAGATCATCAAGGTCATTAACCTAATTTCCATCTACATCGTAGATAGCCTCGATTGGGTTTTTCCTTCTATCCATTTGGCCTGAGACCACTGAAACCACAATAGCTCATCTTCTCTTAGAACTTGTCGATATTGTTGCCACATACTATCTAGTCCCTCTTCCAAGTATATTGATGGTGACACAACTAATTGCCGATTTAACTTATGAATTTGATTGGTAAGATGTCTATTCCACTTGAAAATGTTTCCAAATACTTCTTATTTCATTTCCTCAAGCCTTCATGGATTTTGGGCATTCATTCCTACAACGACTCACTAGAATTCCATAAATTTGTGAGAAATTGGTGAAAATCAGGGTGCACTAACCAGATTACTAAAAAACAAAACGGTCCTCTTCTCCTATCAATATTCTTCGAGGCTTTCATACTTATTAGGATCGCCTGATGGTAGGTGAAAAGGAATACCTTCTTGGAATCATATGTGCCAAGGAAAAATGATCAACATCATGTTGAGCCTTGCTCTTAATTACCCTATTTTCTAGGTGAGTGTTGGCCTTTTGACACTTGCATCTATCAAATTGTTAGTTTGTACAAAGTCCATGAAGTTGTACATACCTCTCCAAGATGGTGCTTTCAATCCACCCTTGCTTTCATGTTGCTGGAGAACAGAGTTAAAGTCATTGACAAGCACCCATGGACTGTGACATCCAAAAGCTAGCTCCTTAAGTTGTTCCTAAAGGGTTCTCCTTTTCTACATATGTAGGTTTCCATACAGAATTGTAAGTAGCTAGTTAGTTTGTCTCCCCTACCAAACACTGAGGTGGGAAAATTAGGAACCCTCTACGAGAATCTCCACCTTCCATCGGTTATAATTACATAAACACTAGATACTGCCTGATCTTCCAACTTCACTACTAATATGCCAATTATCAAGTCCCAGTTTTGCCTCAATTTTTTAGCCTTTTTTGTTATTGACTTAGGTTTCAAGAAGGAAAATAAGGAATGCCTTATACTTTCTAGAAATATCTTTGATCAACAAACTCAATCCCCATGTCCCTACCCTTATGGTGCCTGCTCTTTTCTCACTATGAAAGGAAGCCCAAACATAAATTGCTCTGTAAGTCTTTGTTATTGTCGTATTAATTCACACTCTTATTGAGTACTGATACTCACGATCTTCTCACTATGTTGTTGCTTTTCTTCACACATTTAGGTGTTATCCAGAACCCATGGGTAGAGACACCCCATTTTGGTAAGCCTTGCTTGATAGTACTATGTTGTTGTACTCACGCCATTTTGCTGCATCTTTTTCATAATGTTTTCCGCAAGTTGTAATGTGTTTCCCGCTTGTTTGTGCATTATTCTTTCTCAAAAAATTTCCTATGATAGCTGCATGGTGTGGGGCTGTTCGTTCCTTATTGGTTTTCTGCATGAATTTTGGGCTGTGATTCACTGTTGAGCCATGATTCCCTGTTGCTGTTGCTACATGTGAAGTCTTGATAGGTGATGTCTGCATGTTGCTAGATTCCTCATTGTGGTGTTGACGAAAGATGAAGCATAAGCCACCTGTGTCGACATTAGCTTTCACCTGTCTAAGCTTATGCAGTCTTTCTCACTTTGGTGCTGCATGATGAGATGTTCTTTGGCTTGCTTCCACCTATCCATGTGTTGAATGCCACAACTTGATGGTTTGGGCATCCTCAAGGTTCCCCATGTTGGGTTCCACATGCAAGTGTACTGTTACATGCCTAGTTTCTATTTATTGCTCATTAATGATGTGCATGGATTTCGACTGATTGGCAGTTTCTATGGTCATGTTGTGTGACCCATCTGCATTGTTAGTGTCCTTCACTGCATAGGGTCTAGTCATGGTAGTCATCTCCTCATTGCATTGGACATCCTTGTGCTCATATCGGCCACATTTGAAGCATATATTGTGCAATCCTTGATATTGCAATTTGATTAGGTGGCCTCAAATAATTGTTTGAGTTGAAGCGGCTCATTCAAATAAATTTCTATACAAATTTTCACATAATGCCCCTTGCTTGAATTGTGGTCACTCTTCAGCATAGTGCCAAGTAAGGCACCTACCTTGCCTAAAGGCTTGTCATTGTATAATTCAAAATTGGAGGTACAGAATGCATACCCACATGCCTAGCTTGGTAGGCTCAGCTACACTTTCCATTAAGAATGATTTCCACTATTTTACCATAATATAGTTATTTGCCACCATCCATGGGCCATCAAACGTTGCTCAGTTATAGTCTTCTAGGAAGGAGAATACAATCTGGTAGTAATTTTGTGGTAGATCAATTATTTTAATGGAGCCATTCTTCATCTAGTCCTACTTTAATTTCAAATTTAGTTATTGAAATCCTACTGATTTGCCCAAAACAATAACCATAAGCTACCATTTCCAGGGTTTACACCACTCCTGAAATTCTTCATCTGAGATACATACTTCCTTGAAGCAACCTATATCCCCGGCTGTCAGCACCAGGGGTGACAACTCTATCCCTGGTACCCCAAAGCACCATCCATCAAATTCAAAAAAAGGAATTGGTTCCTCATCATTTAGGAGCTTCATCTTATACAATGTGTTTTCCCCCTCCTCGAATCCGATGGGGATCTTCATACGTCATCATTGGTATGTCCATTTATCACTAATAAGTGTTTAGACTTCTTCTTAGAAGTGGATCTTCCTCTTCCTCAAAGGTCTCAGTCAAAACCCTATCTGAACACCCACTCTCCACCTCCATCTCAAGATTTGAAACAAAAACCTGCAAAGTTTCTTTTTGTCTTGTTCTCCATTAGATTGCATAATTATTTATATAGCTCATTTTATTATATGTCTGACAATATTAATTTCTACACAAAATGTTGCAGTTGTATATAAATAAGATGTTCATTTAATTTTTTTTAAGATATATAAATACTTCAGTCTCTTTGAATATTAATTACAAAAATATAAATAAAAAAATAGTAAAGAAAACATAGGTAAGGGTAAGAGATAGGCTACTTCTGGTACTTGAAGGTGAATCATCTTTGCCTGTTACAAATAACACAATTGCATGTAATAGTCACTAAAATGAAATAAACATGTATGCTTAAATATTAGTAAATTTATCTTTAGTTTCAAATTTTGTTTTTAGGACCCTAAGTCATTTAAATAATTTTTGTATAGGTAATTAATTTATTAGTTTTTGTTAGTGGATGAATTTGAACTTGTATCTTCCTTTATTCACATGTGAATTTTGTAATCAGATCGACCTATAATAATCTCGATAACCCTTAAAATTGATTTCAAATACTTTATAAAATATTTTCGATGATATAATGCTTTAAGAATTTAAAACAAAATGAAAAATTATTAGAGAACCATCACAAAATAAAAATTCATTGGAACTAAACATAAAATTCCCTTTTTTTAATCAGCAAAAAATTTTATTCATCCAGATATGAAAGCATAAGATATATCTTCCATCCATACATAACAAACATAAAATTCCTTAATTTATGCGACTTGAATCTAACAATATTGCAAGCAAGGTACTTGAAAGTGAAGCTCAAATCTTAAAAAAAAGTACGATTAGTTTTCCTATTAAATTGTCTAAAATAGAATTTCAAAATCGTTAGATTCCTTGATTGGAAATGCATTTTTAAAGAATGATGGATGATTGTAAACCAGGTTAGAAGTCGTAAATTTAATTTCTTTGACTTTAAATAACTTAAATACTCACAAATGGAAGAATAATTAGTATGGTTTGTTGAAATCCAGTTGATCTTATAAATCCGAGAATTATGGTGTGATAATATTGATACACATATGGGGCGGATATAAAGAAGATGAATATGAAATTTTAATCCTTATTTTCATCCTTGTCGGGTATTTTCTAGTTTGGGTATCTCCGTAGGTATCCCATTATATTATTTTTTATAATTTATATTTATATTTAGTCATAATTTATTAAATAAATTATATATTAATTTAGTAATTATATCTTAATTTTAATAATTTATACAAATATAAATTTATACATAGACATGCGAAATTTTTGTTTAACGTATAATTATATATAAAACATAAAAGCGGGACAGTACTATGTGGTGGATTTGATTGTCATCCCTAGTTTAAATGAAAAAGAGATCGTAAAAACTTCCCCCAAATTGCTTTGATTATTTAATTATAAGTAGAAACAATTGGAATATAGATGCAACTGCCGAGTGTAACTGTTTCTACATTTGCACACAATAACATAAGCATTGTTGCAGGTGTTTATTGTAGTTATCTTCACGTGTGACAGACAACTAATGACATTTAGCTTGCGAACGTGTTGTGGTTCGAAGTAGGAATAACATTGTTTGTTTCAGGCAACGAGGAACTAAAAGACGAAGATATAAAGTCGTGTGTTTCAGGGGCAGCTGCTTGTTCTCCACTAGAATCTCCGGTGGTAGCCGAGAAACCAACCTCTACCCATTCAGAATCAGGAAACTCTTTCAGAGAGGCTCTAAATGCTTCCAAATGTAGGGAAAACCAATGCTACATTTAAAATTTTTGTGGAAGCATCATATTTTATGACAACAATGCCAACTCCACCATTGTCGAATTGAAAGGGTAGGGTTTTGGTGGATATGATGGAGTTGACATCGATTCCAATGTGTGGAACTTGGGGAGGGTCCCATGAATTTCTGAAAGTGTCAAACTCAACAGCAAGAACATGGTATGCAAATGGGGGTTTGAATATTCCGAGGCTTCCTCCACCATCACCTGGCTTTGTGTTTGGGGGTGCCATGACGAATGCAAACCCATTAGAAGGATGTGGAAAGGGCTGTCTAATGGAAAAGGAGAAGCGAGTTTCGAAGCTGGCAACGTTGCCTGTGGTGTTGTCCCAAATGTGGACAGCTTCAGCATATAGAGCACGACCAATGGAATTCCAAACTGGCATATTCTGGTATTTTATAAAAAAAAAATTTCAAAATTTATTTCTTCTTTATATATTATGAATGGCTAAAAAAATATTATAAAATTTTTAAATGTATGGTAAGAATTCAAATAAAAAAAATACTATTAGACATGCGCTGTGTATATTACGAATTATATTTTAATTTTAGAAATAAATAATATGAGAGAGATAAGTTTGATTGTATGAAATATGATAAAATTGTGAATGATAATGAAGTAATTTTTATGCAGTTAATTCCTTTATATTCATTAAGTAGTTTTTGAACCTTAAAATTAAGTTTTAAAAAGTTAAATTCAGTCACATTAAATGGCGGTTAAAGCTAGATATAGATGTATCTCTTGTGTCTTATCTATGTTTTGAACACTTATTTGTTTATTTATTTTTTGTTTAAGCACTTGTCAATTAACCTCAGAAGCGTATTATTTGACACGGCTTATCTAACATGTAACAATATGTTGGCAACAAGAAGGCAAAAGGTTGGCAGCTCTTTAAAAACTCTTTCTTTTTTTTCTGCCTTGTTTCAAATATGCTGATACAAGTATTTATAGGCAAAAGATTTGCCCCTTCACATGCTGGAGATAAATAAAAAATTTTGTCTATTCAAATGTTAGAGATAAATGATGATGCCTATAGGTCTGCCACCTAAAACCATTAATGCTATCTAGGAATACGAAATGCTATCTAGGAATACCAAACAACAAGAAATAAAGTTTCTTAATTTAAGTTTTATAACAAATCTCCCCCTAAAACTTAAATACTCTTCCTATTTCTCATTCCCATAAGCCTTTTGCAATTCTCCAGCAATGTGGTCGGCAGTGGCTTGGTGAGTATATGGGCTTGAGCTCGGCTTTCAACATGCTCCACCTTAACTTTTCCTTCTTTGACTTGTTCTCGGATGAAATGAAAACGGACGTCGATGTGCTTGCTCCTTCCGTGATTAACTGGGTTCTTTGCCAACTCGATCGCCGACTTGTTATCAACTTGGATCACAGTCCCTTCATTTTGGATCACTCCCAAATGCCTTAATAGATTTAAAAGCCAGACTGCATAACACACGCTCCAAGAGGCCGCCACATACTCTGCCTCGCAAGTAGACAGGGTTACAATGGGTTGCTTCTTTGACAGCCAAGTGAAAGCTGTATTTTTGAGTAGGAATACGTAACCCGAAGTACTTTTCCGGTCATCAACATCACCACACCAATCGCTATCTGAGTAACCCACTAGTCGATAGTCATCTGATTTTGAATAGAAAAGACCAAGTGATAAGGTTCCTCGAATATATCTCAGAATTCTCTTCAAGGCCTTCCAATGTGTATAGCTTGGATCCTCCATGAATCTGCTCATTATCCCAACACTCAACATTAAGTCAGGTCTCGTGCTTGTAAGGTACCTTAGACTTCCAATTAAACTTCGATATCTCCCAGAATCAGCTCGCTCTCCTCCATCAAACTTCGAGAGTTTAGTGCCTGGTTCCATTGGAGTAGAAACTGGGTTGCAGTCCTCCATTTTAAACTTCTTTAGAATTTCAAGCGCGTACCTCTCTTGGGATATAAAAATCCCTTCTTCTGATTGCTTCACTTCCAGCCCAAGAAAATATTTCATCAGGCCTAAGTCTGTCATCTCGAACTCTTTTTCCGTTACCTCCTTAAACTCCTTAATCAGCTTCGTGTTGCTTCCGGTGAATATGAGGTCGTCGACATAGAGAGCAACTACCATCATATCCTTTCCTGATTTCTTTGTGTACAAAGCATGTTCATACAGACATTGCTTGTACCCAGTTTTCTTGAAATACCCGTCAATTCTCTCATTCTAGGCACGGGGAGCCTGCTTCAGTCCATAGAGGGCCTTTTTCAATCTCAGCATTTTCTTCTCATCCCCTATCTTCATGTACCCAAGTGGTTGCTCGACGTACACCTCCTCTTTCAGCACTCCATTTAGAAAGGTCGACTTCACATCCATCTGTAGAATTGGCCATTGGTTTTGAGCAGCTAACGATACCAGGAGTCGGATTGACTCCATTCTCGTGACAGGAGCAAATACTTCATTGTAGTTTATCCCCTCTTTCTGTCTATAGCCCTTTACCACAAGTCGAGCCTTATAACGCTCAACCTCTCCCTCAACATTCATCTTCTTTTTGTACACCCATTTTACTCCAATGGGTCTAGCTCCTTCAGGAAGATCAATCAATTCCCAAGTCTTGTTGCGTTCAATCGCTCCAATCTCCTCATCCATGGTTGTTCTCCACTTCTCTTCTTGGACAACTTTCTGAAAGCTCAAGTCTTCAGAGTCGACCAGAAGACATACAACATGAACTTCATTTGTAGTGTCGTATATTTCCTGTAGACTTCTCATCCTGGACTGTTGTGGCTCAGTTTCTTCATCTGAGGACTCGGTGGTTGTTGTTGTTGAAGGTACAACAATCTCCGAGCTAGTTTCTTTTTCGACTAGGTTACTCTAGCACCACTCCTTCGTTTCCTCCACATGAACATCTCGGCTCACCACTACTTTCTTGTTAACGGGATCAAACAATTTATATGCTTTAGAATTTTTATCGTACCCGATAAATATGTACTTCTTGCTCCGATCTTCTAATTTTGTCCTGTGCTGACTTGGTACTTGCCCATAGGCCACGCTACCGAACACCTTTAGATGAGAGACACTCAGATTCACACCACTCCAAATCTCCTGAGGCATCTTTTCGCCTAACTTTGCATGTGGACATCTATTTTGCACATAGACTGCGCATTGCACCGCCTCTGCCCAAAACTTCTTCGGCATATTCTTCCTTTTCAACATAGATCGAACCATGTCGAGAATGGTTCGGTTCTTTCGTTCTGCTACACCGTTTTGTTGCGGAGAATATGGAGCCGTCAAGAAATGCTTGATTCCATGTTCCTCACAGTATTTGTTGAACTTGGCAGAAGTGAACTCGCCTCCTCTATCAGATCGGACTGTTTTGATGACTTTGTTTGTTTCTTTCTCTACCATCACTTTGAACTTCTTGAAAGTTTCAAACACTTCTGACTTCTCCTTCAGAAAGTAAACCCACGTCTTTCTTGAGAAATCATCAATGAAAGAGACGAAATATCTCTTACTACTAAATGATTCTGGAGTTATTGGCCCACACAAGTCGGTATGGATTAGTTCAAGCTGCTTCTTTGCTCGGTACTTAGAGCTCTGTGGGAAAGAAGTCCTCGCTTGCTTTCCGATCACACATTCTTCACAGAACCTCTTTTCAAATTCCATTTTGGGCAAACCGAGCACCATCTCCTTTTTCACCAACTTAGTCAACCCTCCGAAGTGAAGATGACCGAACCGCAAATGCCACTTCATGGCCTCATCCTCCATATCAAGTTGCATGCATTTATCTTGAATTATTTTCAACTCAAGTTTGTACATGCGATTTTTCTTCATTTCTACTTGGGCGATGAGCCTTCCGAGTTTATCCCTCATTTGTAATTCTCGGTCCTTCATCAGAACCGAGTACCCCTTCTCCATTATCTGTCCCATGCTCAGTATGTTGCTTTTGAGATCATGTACATAGTATACATCTCTGATCTCTCCGATTCGCCCATTTTCCTATTGATATCAGATCGTTCCTTGACCTTTGACGGTTACTTTCGATGCATCGCCGAAAGAAACGGATCCGGATTCCACCTTTGAAAGTACTTTGAATAAACTCTCGTCGCCACACATATGGTTACTTGCGCCGGTGGCCAAGTACCAAACCGAATTATTAGAATAGCTCGGTTTGACCTCGGTTTCTGGAATGTTTGTGACTAGCAGCAATCCTTCATCTTCTTTCTCGGCAAGAAAGTTTGTTGGCTCCTCATTTTTCTTCTCGGACCTACAATCTTTGGAAATATGCCCATCTTTCCATAGTTGTAGCATTTTACCGAGTAGCAATCCTTGGCATAATGCCCATACTTCCCATAGTTATAGCATTCAATGTTGTTTGTGTTTGTCCGACCACCTCGAGTCTGACCTCGACCACCTCGGGCCTGACCTCGGCCACGCCAGTTTTGTTGGCCACTTTGCTCATTTCTTCGTTCTCCTCTTCCTCTACCACCTTGGCTTCTGTGTCTTCCTTGGCCTTTGGTAGTTTGAGCATAAAACACATTATCCTTTTTTATAGTCGCCTTCGCCTGGAGAGCTTGTTCAAGGGACTCCCCCTCTTGTTTTTTCGTCTCTGCTCATGTGCTTCCAGGGACCCAACAAGCTCTTCAATGGTGAGTGTTGATAGATCCTTGGACTCCTCTATTGCGCATACGATGTTTTCGAATTCATCTCTCAATGACCTCAAAATCTTTTCAATAACTCGGTTTGAAAAAAGAATCTCACCATTCTGATTCAGTTTGTTCATCACGGTCTCCACCCGAGTAATGAACTTGGATACGCTTTCGGACTCGTTCATCCTCATGTTTTCCCAGTTCGCGCCTAAGGGTTTGAAGTCGGACCTGCTTTACTTGTTCGTCTCCTTTGTTTGCCCTTTCGAGTGTATCCCATGCTACTTTGGAAGATTTTGCATTTGCTATCTTCTCAAAGCCGGATTCGTCAACAGCTCAGTATAACAGATATAAAGCCGCCTTGTCTTTAGCTCGAAAGGCCTTCAACGCGTTTAACTGGGCATTTGAATATCCATCTATGCTCGCTGGTTCCTCATACCCAGTCTCGACCACATCCCAATTATCTTGGGAGCCGAGAAGGGCCTTTATCTGCACCTTCCAGTTGTCATAGTTAACATCTTTCGTCAACTTGGGTAGCGGGATGCCATTGGTTAGACCTGCCATTTCTCTCAAGGGTTTACACTCAACTCACACACTTCACAAAACTCTCAGTTGCTCCTCTCTCTCTCTTCCAGCGCACACCGCGACGTTCTTTCCTCACAAAACTCTCGGTAACTCTGATACCAAATTGTTGGCAACAAGAAGGCAAAAGGTTGGCAGCTTTTTAAAACTCTTTCTTTTTTTTCTGCCTTGTTTCAAATGTGCTGATACAAGTATTTATAGGCAAAAGATTTGCCCCTTCACATGCTGGAGATAAATCAAAAGTTTTGTCTTTTCAAATGCTAGAGATAAATGATGATGCCTATAGATCTGCCACCTAAAACCATTAATGCTATCTAGGAATACCAAATGCTATCTAGGGATACCAAATGCTATCTAGGAATACCAAACAACAAGAAATAAAGTTTCTTAATATAAGTTTTATAACACAATACATAACTGCTAAAAGCACGTGTTATGTAAGTTTTTGTTATTCAAGCTGTTGAAGAATACATTTATTGTTTACGACATATATATGATTCAGAAATTTGGACCGTTGCGACTGTGAATTAAGGAATTCTTGGATGGGTCAAGGAATAATGTAAGAATTACAAGATATGCTGCAGATGAACTGTAAGAATGACCATTCAGAAAATTGTCACAAGGACTATTAACTTTTTTCTTCTATTATTTTACAATTAATTGTTTACGTATCTAACTTTTGATAATACATAATTTCAAAAAATATGTACTAATTGTACACACAAACTTGAAATGAATTTTATTTTAAATTATATTACTAAAATCTTTAATCATTAGTGAAGTAGCAATAGACAGAGCTCAAATTAACAGATGTGTACATAGTGTACTTATAACACAAATCATATTACTAATAATAACAGACTCAACTAGTCTTATATAATTTTAAATAAATAAGTTATTATAATAACTATATATAAAATTAATTATATATATTTATATTATTAAAAATGTAGAAGCATATGATCGAAGTTTCAAGGTAGGATCGAGCTGGGACCCTGCTACATCTTTATAACAAAGTCAATAAAAAAATTGACTACTTTCACAAACCTTTTGCTGGACTCTGGTGACTATTCTGCTAATTCATAGAAAAAGGTATGTAACATAAATATAAATAAAAAATTATGGAATTAGTATTTATACAACTAGTATTTAAAGTAGAATTATATTTAATCATATTAATTCTTGATCTATAGTGTGTGTTCTTCACTTTTCGCTAATCTAGGTTCGTCTATCACTTAAAATTATCAAAATTAAAAATTATTTATTAATTACATGACCACTTAAAATGTATTTAGTGAGAGGAATAATATCTTAACTTTAAAGTTTAAGAAAGTTAAATTCAGTCTAACTAAATACTATTAGCAGTGCTCTATATAGTCCTATTTCTTAGTGTTATTTGTGTTTTACATATATATATATATATATATATATATTAGAAAAAAACTGGAAGAGTATATTCTCCGAAGCACTTGACAGCAGACATGACATTGTGTTGTTTAACACGTCTTATCTAACATGCAAGAAATCGCTAAAAACATGTGTTATGTAAGTTGTTGTTATATAAGCTGTCAAACACATCAATATTTTACAAAAGATAATTCAGAAATTGGATTAATGTGTAGAACATATGCTGCAGAAGGTCTTGTCCTGGGCTGCATCAACGGATACAGAACCTTGTAGAGGTGCAACTTGAGCTAGGTTTAATAATATTATTTTTTCATTAAACAATAAAAAGCGAAAACAAGTTTTTAGGATTACTGGAAAAATTACAAACTTTTCTTACCTTTTTGTTAATGTGATTTGCTCTTCATGTTTAAATTCACCACAAGTTTTTTGGATTATTGAAAAACCTGTAAACTAATCTTTCATGACCTTTTTCTCTGAGGATGGTAACTCCTTCTTTAGCTTTGGTAATCTTTCTTATCTCATAAAGTTATTCACTGACTTAGCATCCTAATATTAATTTCAAAACTAAATTTCTAATTTGAAAATAATATCTTTAAAATTCAAATAAATCATAAAGATAAAACAATATTATTTTATAAGTCACATATATAGAATTGACATTGAACTAATTTGAATTATTTTTTCATAATTAGTTTCAGAATTAAAATTTTATAATTTCATCTTCAATCATCATGCATGCTCATCCTAATATGTTCTGCAATCTTTAGTATATGTTACTCCAGTAGACACCATGGTACTTTTATCCGAATAGACTACTTCACTTTTACCACCAATACCTTCATTAGGTTTTAGGCTTCTTCAATACTCTTCTCATCATTGGTTATCTGGTTGCAAGATAAAACAACTTTGATACCACTTGTTAATAGGGTATGCAAAAAATCTTGATATGTAAACCCAACCCATGGATAACCAATTTGTATCTGATTGATTTTAATGAATTGGATACAAATTGAACATTTATTTAGATTTTTAAAAATCCAAAATCCAACTATAATTATATATAGCCGTCAATGAAATATTACAAATTTTACATAAGTTTTAATGGCTATGAAAATTTTAAAAATAAAAGCTATATTATGTGAAGACTTACTAATAATAATAGAAAAATTAAAACTTAAAATATGATACATATTAAAATAATAGTGACTCACTAATTGTGATACAAAACATAAAATAAAAATAAAGATGTAACATGCAAAAAGGTTTGTAGGTCGAAGCAGTTGAGGGGTCTAGGCTTAAGAGACATGGGAAAGTTTAATATAACTTTGTTAGGAAAGTGCAAGTCAAGGTTGCAGATGGAACTTGAGATGCTGCGAGTTAGACTTTTGAAAGCTAAGTATGCACATGCGGATGTGATTGAGAGGTGAGAGGTAAGTAGTGTTCTACATGGTGAGTAGATTTAAACTCCATTGAGTCTGGTGAGAAGGTGAGAAGGGGGTGTGAGATTGATGGTCTTTAAATATTCAACAAAGTGTAAGCAATTGTTGTGAGGTTCTTTTTGGGAGGATAGATGGATAAGGGAGGGTAGCTGTAGGGAAGAGTTCCCTATTTATATGAGTTGGATTTAGATAAGAACATAATAGTTGTAAATAAGCGAGAGGATAATGTGTTTTGGAAGTGATCTTGGAGGCAGAGTGATGTGACCATGCCTAGCCAAGGACTTATCACTAGGGCCATGGCTAGAAGGATTGAAGAAGACCTAGCCTTTGCAGACAAAGGAGACTTCACCTCCTGTGAAGAGTGAAGATATTAGGCTACGGACTTTAGTTAATAAACTGTAATTTTCCTTTATTTTAATTTTAAGGAGCATTAGAAATTTAATTTGGGACATGTATTTAGTCCATTTTTATTTTAGAAGGTGTCTTAGGAATTTAGAGGGTGGATTTAGCTTTTTGGGTCTTTATGAAGAAAATAAGGGGTAGCCTTGATATCTACACCCCTCTTTTCCTACATAAACCCCCTAAGCTAATAAGAAGGAATCTTGGCCCTTGGTTTGAGAAACTTGGGGCACTAAGTTTTATGATCTAAGGATGGAATTGTTTCTCAATCCTCCTCCCTTAGATCTCTCCTTTTAATCGTAACCATTCTTTTTTAGGTTATCTTGTTCAAGAGGTTAGCTACCTCTATAAATAGGAGCTCCTCCCCTCACTTGTATTTTTTACACTTTAATTTAATACTAGAGACCATATTGGTTGAGGTTCTAACCTTTGAGTGTCCCTCCTTCTCCTTTGTGAGAGCTTCTAAAAGTTATCAAGGGACCCCTCCCTTGTGGCCTTTCCCCTTTGGTTTATCAAACCTAGTATTTGTGGCGCCTCACCCCATTCCTTTCCTCTCCATAAATCCATTTCCCTTCCAAGTGACCTTAGAAATGATCCTTTGGGCACATGATCATCAAAGATCACATTAAGTGGTATCTAGAGTCACTTTCTAAAGGTCACGTTCTTTCTCAAAAAATTTTACTTGCTTTTTTGTTTATCTCTTTGCTCTCTTTATTTTAAAGTCCTTCATTTTTTGTCATATTTATTTCGTTTATTGTCTAGTAGTATAGCTTTTTATTCTTGCTATTATATGCACTTTTGTTTCCTATCTTTGAGCCTATGTTCCATTTAATTTGATGCAATTTTATTTGTCCCTTTCTTTGCATCTTATTTCTGTGTTCAATTTGCTTAGTTTTTCCTTGGTTTTTTATGTTAAAGTGTGCCTAAGAATTTGTGACCATTAAACCCATATGGTTGAGGATTTTTTCACACCATTGTGGTGATCAACTTTGGCCACTTTGTTGTGCCTTTTGTTTTGAGTCTCCTGCTAAAATTTTTGCTCTATTTTTAGGTGTGTTATTTTTTTTCTTAATCTTGTGTTTTGTCAAATACTAGTCATGTTAGTTTCCTATTTTGTCTCATTTAAATTCCTTAGGTTTTAGCCTCTTAAAATCTTTACAAAAAGCCTTAAAAAACATTTTGAATTGAGCTCCTAAGAGGTGAACCTCTTGTTGAGTCTCTTAAGTCTTTTTATGCTTTTAGTTTAAGCATAGTAATCTCTTTGTTGTTCTTAAATATTTGCTCAATTCAATCTTTATATGCTTCTTGTTTTATGTTGAATTATTAGTAGCTTTCCACTTGGTTTACCTTCACTATTGGTGCCTCTTTATGGAATTTCAGTTTGTCCGAATTGTGTTAGTAAATTGAGAAATCAATTTACTTCAAAATCAATCCTAAATCATTCCTTAAGCACCATTAGTTCAGTGGTATTTGGAATTACTACGTTATTTTACCTTTAGTTGCATGCATTGCTTGAAAATTGTGTGACCTTACTTTGTGCTTATTCACTCAAGCGTTATTATTTCAAGCATCCTCATTAAAATTTCATTTCAACAAGCTATTAGATGCAGCAAAATGATTAGAAAAAGTAAAAAAAAAGTATTAGAAAAGGTTCAAGTTAAAAAAAAAAGAAGATAAAGAACTCAAAAGAAAGACAATTTTGAAGTTGTGTACCTAATAGTAGAAAAATTTGATATGAGAAACCAATTGTGATTAAAAAAAATTACTTGAGTAAGCTTTTTAGCTTTTGGTCACTTAAATTTTATTAGGTGTACAACTATTGGTTTCATTTTTTTGTTTGAGTCTTTTTTCATCTCCACTTTTAGAGCTAATCTAGGAAATTTATTTGTGTGCTACCTTCCTTTGTGAGCCTTATGTTTTCTTGCTTGTATTATTTACTTCTTTGAGTTTGTCATTGTTTAATCTATCCACTTGGATTTATGAACCTTGTTTTGTTATTCACCTTTGTTTTTTGTCTTGTGTTGTATTCGGTCTTGGTAAGGAAAGCTTGGGAAAGGTGCAATACACAAGATTTTGGCAAGTCCAAACAAGAGGAAACAAGGGTAGCATTCTTGGGGTGGGTTGATGCAACTCAAAAGGGCTTGATCAAAAGGAGCCAAACACCAACAAGCTTGGAGTGAAGACTTTGTTTTATTCTTTATTCTTTGTATTGTGTAAACTTGATTTTAGATTGGGAGTTTGAGTTCCCTTAAGGGCCTCCCTTGGTTTATAATAATTTTGGTTAATTTTATCTTAGTTCCTCGTTAATTAGGTGAAGAAGGGAGAAGTAGTATACTTCCTTCAACACCTTAGGAGCACGATTAGAACCCTTTCTCTTTTACATTCTTGCACTTTTATTTTATATTATTTTATTTTGAAAAAATGTGTAGAGGCTAAGAGTTCCAAAGACTCATCAAGCCACCTTAGGTGAGAAAAAAAAAAAAGAGAGGAGTGTTGCTTGAAAAAAAAAAGTTTTTGGACTACCTTTTAGTTTTTAGCATCCAAGCACCATGACTTCCCACACACATTCTAGTGCACATAGTTGTTCATCAAGTAAAAGTGTCAACCAAAGAAAACCTTCTAAGGGAGACACTCTTGAAAACCTCAACTTAGAATTTAGGGAATGGATGGCTAAAGAACAAGAAAGGAGAGAAGAAAAAGAGAGGAAAAAAGAAAAAAAAGAAAAGGAAAAAAAAAAAGAGAAGGAAGAGTTAAAAGAAGAGATGTTGGAAATGAGAAAAGAGAAAAAAAATAGCGAGAAGAGAGACGGCAAAGAGAGAGAAGAGAGGATGAAGAAAGGAGAAGAAGGAAAGAACTAGAAAGAAAAAGAGAAAAAGAGGAAGAAGAGAGAAAGAGGGGAGAAGAGAGTAAGAGGAGAGATGGGAGGGAGAGTGATAGAAAAAAGAAAGGAATTCTCATAAGATTCCCATCTATGCATTTTAGCTCTAGTGAAGAAGAATACTATAGAAATCAACATAAGCATCACTCCCATTCATCATACAATCATCATTCTCCTCAAGAGAACAAAAATCATGTTAGGGAGCCAAAGGTAGACCTACCCCATTTTCATGGTAGGGAAGATCTTGAGACTTACCTAGATTGGGAAGTAAAAAAGGAACAACTCTTAGGATGCTATAAAATAAGGGAAGAAAGGAAAGTACCTTTAGCCTCCCTTAGTTTCCAAGGTCCTGCTTTGCATTGGTGGGATGGGTTAGTCAAGGACAGGGCCCATAAACAAATATCTAACATTCGCTACTGGAATGATTTAAAAAATTGTATGCGAAGAAGGCACATTCCTTCATATTATGAGAGGGATCTTTTGGATAGACTCCAAAGACATAGGCAACATAACCTAAGTATTGAGGAGTATAGACAAAAGATGGAGCTTCTCATACTAAGGACCAATATCATTGAGGAACCCAATGCCACCCTTGTTAGGTTTTTGTGTGGATTAAGCTCTGACATTAGAGATAAGGTGGAGATTCTTTCATACTTAAACCTTGATGAGTTAGTAGAACTTTGTGTAAGAGCTAAGAATCAACTCAAGAGAAAAAACTTTAAAAAAGATTCTCCCTCTTACCCAAAGAGAGACCAACTTAAGGGTTTTCCTAAAGAGGAAACCAAGCACTTTCAAGATACAAAAGCACCTCATGTAGAGAGAAAACCTCCTACTACTAAGCCTACTGAGAGGCAAAGTAGTATCAAATGCTTCAAATTTCTTGGGAGAGGTCACATTGCCTCTCAATGCCCCAATAAGAAAACCATGATCATGAGGGGACAAGACATTTGTAGTGAGAATAGCTCATCTTCCTCTTTTAGTGAGAGTGAGGAAGAAGGGGGACATACTTTTGAACAAGTGTGTGAGGAAGTTTTTCCTTATGAGGGGGACCTCCTTATGGTTCAAAGGCTTTTTGGAAGCCAACCTCTAGAGCTTGGCCAGTCACAAAGAAAGAACATCTTCCATACAAGATGTAAAGTAAATGACAAAGTATGTTCTCTCCTTGTTGATAGTGGCTCCTGTTGTAACTGTTGTAGCTCTAGGTTGGTTGAAAAGCTAGCCTTGACTACCATGCCCCATCCCAAACCTTACAAATTTCAATGGCTCAATGAGCAAGGGGAGATGGTAGTCAATGAACAAGTTGTGGTTCCAATTTCCATAGGATCTTATAATGATGAGATTCTTTATAACATAGTTCCTATAGAGGCTAGCCATATCCTGTTGGGGAGACCATGGCAATTTGACAAGAAAGCCATTCACCATGGTCACTCCAACCAAATAATCCTCACGCATAATGAAAAGCGCTTCAAATTGTATCCTTTTTCACCTTCTCCAGTGGCTGAGGATCAATTTGCGATGAAAAAAAAAGTTAAGAAAAAACAAAAACAAAAAAGAACATAACAAGCTTCACCCTTAAAGCTTGAAAAGGTTAAAGAGAGAGAGTCGGAAGGTGATGCCCCTTTCAAAGGGAATATTAGTAAAAGGAGCCTATTTGCTACTAAACGTGATTTAAAAGAAACTCCTTTGACTAACAAGCCCTTTTAACTTCTCTTTTGCAACGAGGCATCAAATCCTTCTCACATTCTGCATTCTTCTACTGAGAGCACTGCCACAGCCCATGCACATGAGCACCTTCCTCAAGGGGTTCAAGATATTTTAAAGGAATTTAATTATATATTCCCTAATGAGGTTCTGAAAGGACTTCCTCCCATTAGGGGTATAGAACATGAAATTAATTTGGTGCCTGGTGCAAGTCTACGTAATAGACTTGCCTATAGGACGAACCCCATGGAAACCCAAGAGATTGAGTCTCAAGTGAATGAACTGTTGGAGAAGGGTTGGGTTCAAAAGAGCCTAAGCTCTTGTGCTGTGCCAGTCTTGTTGATGCCTAAGAAGAATGACCAATGAAGGATGTGTGTTGATTGTCGTGAAATCAATAACATCACCATCAAATATAGGCACCCAATCCCCCGTCTTGATAACATGTTGGATGAATTGCATGGGGCAAAAATATTTTCAAAAATAGATCCTAGAAGTGGTTACCACAAAATAAGGATAAAAAAGGGTGATGAGTGGAAAACTGCTTTTAAGACTGAATTTGGTCTTTATGAGTGGTTGGTTATGCCCTTTAGGCTAACCAATGCCCTAAGCACATTCATGCGCTTAATGAATCATGTACTAAGGGATTGCCTTGGTAAATTTTGTGTAGTTTACTTTGATGACATTTTAGTTTACTCTAGGAACCTAGATGATCATTTAGGACACCTAAGGCATGTTTTTTCTCTTCTTAGGAGTAATCATTTTTTTGGTAACTTAGAAAAATGAACCTTTTGTGTAGATAGTGTAGTTTTCCTAGGTTTTGTAGTTAGCACAAAAGGGGTCCATGTTGACCCCAAAAGAATAAAAGCAATTCAAGAATGGTCCACCCCAAAGAGTGTGACAGAGATCAAAAGCTTTCATGATCTCGCTGGATTTTATAGGCGCTTTGTGCCTAATTTATCCATGCTTTTCGCACCAATAAATGATTTGGTTAAAAAGGAAGTTCCTTTCCTTTGGGGTGAGAAACAAGAGAAAGCCTTCCAGTTAATTAAGCATAAACTGACCCATACACCAGTCTTGGCATTGCCTGACTTTTCTAAAACATTTGAACTTGAATGTGATGCCTTTGGTATAGGTGTAGGAGCTGTCTTGTTGCAAGGAGGGAACCCTATTGCATATTTCAGTGAAAAACTCAATGGTGCCCCCCTCAACTACCCCACCTATGATAAGGAGTTTTATGCTCTAATTAGGGCCCTTTAAACTTGGGAGCATTACCTTGCTCCCAAGGTGTTTGTCATTCATAGTGACCATGAGTCACTAAAATATTCGAGAGGTCAAGGTAAATTGAACAAAAGGCATGCCACGTGGGTGGAATATCTTGAATCTTTCCCTTATGTCATCAAGTACAAGAAAGGAAAACAAAATGTGGTGGCTGATGCTCTTTCTAGGCGTCATGCCCTTTATTCATCCTTGAGTGCAAAAATCTTAGGATTTGATGACATTCGGGCTATGTATCCTTCTGACAATGATATCGGCCCCATCTTTGCTGCTTCTGCATCTGCATTCGCATTAAAGGCCCATGATGGGTACTTCATCAGTGAGGGGTATCTCTACAAAGGGAGTAAGCTTTGTATACCCCAAGGATCAATTAGGAACTTACTCACAAAAAAGAGCCATGAAGGTGGGTTCATGGGGCATTTTGGGATTTCAAAAACCCTCATGCTTTTACAAGAGAAATTTTTTTGGCCTCATATGCGTAGAGATGTCCATAGACATTGCTCTAGATGTATAGCCTGCTTGCAAGCAAAGTCTAAAGCAATGACTCATGGACTATACACACCTTTACCTGCTCCTTCTGCACCTTGGGAGGATATTAGCATGGATTTCATCCTTGGGCTCCCAAGAACCCAATGAGGTGCAGACTCCATATTTGTGGTGGTGGACCAATTTTCAAAAATGACCCATTTTATTCCCTGCCACAAAGTGGATGATGCGAGCAACATCGCAATAATTTTCTTTAAAGAAGTTGTCCGATTGCATGGTATACCCTTTTCAATAGTGTCAGATAGGGATGTGAAGTTTCTTAGTCATTTTTGGAAAATTCTTTGGGTTAAGTTGGGAACTAAACTTCTTTTCTCCACTACCTGTCACCCTCAAACTGATAGGCAAACAGAAGTGGTGAATAGATCATTATCCACTATGCTTAGGGCTCTCCTTAAAGGCAACCACAAGTCTTGGGATGAGTACCTTCCCCACATTGAATTTGCTTATAACCGGGTGGTTCATAGAACCACCAAGCATTCTCCATTTGAGGTGGTTTATGGCTTTAATCCTCGTACTCCTCTAGATCTTTTACATCTTCCTCTTTCTGTTGTTGTGCATAAAGAAGGAGAGGCAAAATCCATTTATGTAAAACAACTACATGAGAGGTTACAACTAACATAGAGCGCAAATCGTTGAGAGATGCTACTTTCGCCAATAGGGGGAGGAAATAGGTCATATTTGAAAAGGGCGACTGGGTATGGCTTCACTTGAGAGAGATAGATTTACTTCTCAAAGAAAGCCCAAAATTAGTCCTAAAGGAGATAAACCTTTCCAAATCCTTGATCGGATCGGTAATAATGCCTATGTTTTAGATCTACCTGAGGATTATGGGGTAAGCATAAGTTTCATGTTTCTGATTTGTTTCCCTTTGTAGGTGCTGAAAATGATGAAGACCCCATGGATTTGAGCTCAAATCCTCTCCAAGGGGGAGGAGATGATGGGACCATGCCTAGCCAAGGACTTATCACTAAGGTCATGGCTAGAAGGATTGAAGAAGACCTAGCCCTTGCAGACAAAGGAAGACTTTACCTCCTGTGGAGAGTGAAGATATTAGGCTAGGGACTTTAGTTAATAAAATGTAATTTTCCTTTATTTTAATTTTGAGGAGCATTAGGAATTTCATTTGGGATATGTATTTAGTCCATTTTTCTTTTAGAAGGTGTCTTAGGAATTTAGAGGGTGAATTTAGCTTTTTGGGTCTTTATGAAGGAAATAAGGGGTAGCCTTGATATCTACACCCCTCTTTTCCTACATAAACCCCTAAGCTAATAAGAAGGAATCTTGGCCCTTGGTTTGAGAAACTTGGGCACCAAGTTGGATGATCTAAGAAGGGAATTGTTTCTCAATCCTCCTCCCTTAGATCTCTTCTTTTAATCCTAGCCCTTCTTTTTTAGGTTATCTTGTTCAAGAGGTTAGCTACCTCTATAAATAGAAGCTCCTCCCCTTACTTGTATTTTTTACACATGAATTTAATCCTAGAGACCATATTGGTTGTGAGGTTCTTACAAGTGTCCCCTCTTCTCCTTTGTGAGAGCTTCTAAGAGTTATCAAGGGACCCCTTCCTTGTGGCCTCTCCCCTTTGGCTTATCAAACCTAGTATTTGTGGCGCCTCACTCCATTTCTTTCCTCTCCATAAATCCATTTCCCCTCCAACTGACCTTAGAAAGGATCCTTTGGGCACATTGATGCAATCTCCCTAGCATCATGGCTAGGAGGATTCAAGAGAAGGAGACTAGGCTTGGATGGATGCTTACATGAAGACATGGAACCTTAGTCTTAGGGTTTTTTACTTGTAAATATTTTATAATTACTTAGATATTTAGGGTGAATAGTTTTATTCCCTAAAGCCATGTATTTAGGCCATTTTCCTTTCTAAACTAGATGTATAGGTGTAGGAAGTAAAAAGGAAGGAGTAATCATAGAATAGGCCCTTATTTTAGGTGTGTTGGGCTTGTCCATCCCCTAAAATAAGAGTTTCTATCCACACCCATGGGGGATTCACTTAGACACCTCACTTAGGCCTTAAGCTTGGGTAAATTAGTCTTAAGCCTAATTAAGCCCAAGTCCCATATTGCCTAGGTTTGTGTGTCAAAGCTCTCCCATTGGGTTATATATACTCCTTCACTCTCTCTTGTATGGACACACTTGATTGAATGAAGTAAAACTCCTTTGAGTTTTTATTCTTGAGTGTCATTTTTGAGAATCCTCTCTCTTAAGGAATCTCTCCCTAAAAGCTTTTATCAAGAGTCCTCTCTCTTGTGGCAAGTCTCAAGTAAATTTTGACTTATCTTTCCCTTAGAAAGTGGCGTCAAAACCACCCCTCTCCTAGCCTTCTCCATCCTTCATATTGTTAGAGGAAGTAACCTTGGTTAAAAAGATCAAGGGAGTGCATCATGTGGTACCAGAGCCATCTTTATAAAGGTTCTTTTCCTCCCCTTTTTCTTCCTAGTTTAGGCATAATTTTTAGTTAATTTTTTGCAGTTTTTTTTTATTTCTTGCTTCCTTTATTTTCATTTTGATTTCATTTTTATGTCTTGTTAGTTTATGTTTTAGTAGTTTTCTATGTTTGCAATTTAATTCTTAGTTGTTATTGCTTTCTAGATTCAATTTACCTTGTTCTTTTCTATTGAATCTTGGTGTGTTCTTCTTTAGGATTTGTTCTTTAATTCTGCCCAGTTTTTTTATTTCTTTTTATTCTAGTGCTTATCCTAAGAGGGTCATGGTAATGACTTCACAAAAATTGTGAAGGAAGCCACACAATTGTGGTTTTGATCCTTGGATGCACTTTTGCTTCTTTACATTGAGTTCTTGCATTTTATTTCTATTTTTCCTGCACTTATATTTCTCTGTTGGGCATGAGTTTGTGGCTGGTTTTGGGCTATTTTTATTGCATTTTTACTCCTTCAAGTTGTGTCATAGTGTGGTCTTGTTTAGTCCTTTATTTGTCTCCTAATTTCATGTTGTGTTGCCATTTAAATTTTCACCAAAAAGTGTCTTGTGCTTCTAAAATTCCTATGATAAATCTCTTTGGAATTGAGCATATGCTCTTGATCATAATTCCTAGAGTCCACATGCTTTAGATCATAGCATGTTTCAAAAAATATTCTCTCAATAATTGCTCAATTCTCTCTTTTTTTTCATAAAATCCATTTTATTCTTGTTGTGTTGGTAGTTTAAATTGTGCTAGTTCTTTTGGGTGAAATTGTGCTTGGCTATTGGAGAATAATTTGGGCATTTATTGGGCTAATCTTGAGCAATCAAGCTTATCTTCACACCCATTATACTCTCCTTTGTGCCTATTAGTAAACACCTAATTTACTAATCCATTTTTAGACTACTTTGTTTTCTTTGAATTGCACTCTTGTTCTCAATTTTTTGGTGGCTGTTTGCTTTAGGTTTATTCAAGCAAATATCTCTCTTATACTCCTTATCATTTCTTGCTTTCCAAACTATTAAGAGGTGCAACAAAAAAAAACAAGAAAAAAAAATATAGAAGTCAAAAAGAGTTGAATACGCATAAAAAAAAAAAGTGTTAGCAAAACTGTTTACAAGAAGTATAAAAAAATACAAAAACTTTTCGTGCACCATAACTTTGTTATTTCATTTGAAGGAGTGCCTAAGATTGTTGAAACTTGCTTAAAATTTTGTAATTAAGATTTGGCCATAAGCTTTCAAAATTGTGCAACTCATTGAATTTTTGTTGCGTCTTTTATTTTTAGTCCATATTCTAATATAGTACCATTCTGGGTTCCATTTTGTGGTCCTAACCTTTTTTTTTTACACCTTTTAATTTCTTGCTTGTCTTGATTCTAAAATCTTTAAGTTTGTCTAAATTACTCTATCCATTTGGATTTGTGCTTTCTTTCTTTGAGTTTTCTTGCTTTTTGCTTTTATTGCACTCTCTTGGCTTGGTTTTGGTGCGCCGCTGGTAGGGAAAAGGAAGTTCAAATTCAAGCTTACACAAGGGTGGAATTTTGAGGAGAGTTGAACAATCTAAGGAAGTGACTCATTCAAAAGAGTAACACTAAATTTTGGAGAGAAATACCTTTTGGAGAGGCAAAACCTTGGAGGGAATCTAGACTCCGTGAAACTTCCCTTTCGTTTAGTTCTTTTAATTGGTTGTAATTTTAATAAGACCATTTTAATTGAGGTGTTGGATGCCCATAAGGGTCACCTCTTTGTTTATAATAGTTTAGTTTCTCGTCTAGTGTGGATAAGGATTTGGTACCTCTTATGCATACTTAGGAGCTCGTTTAGAACCTTTATCTTGTCTTTAATTTTCCTTTTATTGCTTTCACATTTAGGAAAAGTTCTTAAGTTCCAAAGGCTTAAGTCACTTTTAGTTGAGAAAACCTTAAAAAAGAGAGCAGTGTTCTTTGTTTGCTTGCATATTTTCCAATTCACCTTAGTTTCAACCTTAGCTCTCTAATTGACATCACACACTTCAAGCAACAATAGTGTTAACCAAGGGTCACCTAAGGTAGACACTTTAGTTAAATTTGTAAAAGAATTTAAAGAGTGGAGGGTTGAAGAAAGTAAATAGAGAAATGAGAGAGATGCAAGAGAGGAAAGAAGAAGAATAGAAGAAGAAAAAGAAAGAAGAGAGAGAGAGAAGAAAGAGGAGAAAAAAGACGTGAAGAAAAAGAGAGAGGGAAAAGAAAGAGAAGAAACAGAAGAGAGAAGAAGAGAAGAGAAAGAAAGAGAAAGAAAAGAAAGAGCAGAGAGAGAAAAGCAAAGAAGAGAAGAGAAAGAGAGAGAAATGAGAGAAAGAGAAGAAAGAAGAGAAAGGGAAGATAGAGAGCAAGAAGAAAGAAGAGATAGAAGAGAAAGAGAAACAAATGAGAGAAGAGAAAGAGAAGAGAGAGAGACAAGAAGAAGAATAAGCTATAGGTCTAGCTCAAATGAGGGTGAGGATAATAATGAGGGCCATAATAGACCTAAAGGGAGGAGAAACCGAACCCCTAAACAACAAAAAATAGACCTCCCACCCTTCTTTGGAAAAGATGATGTGGAAGCCTACCTTGATTGGGAGATGAAGGTAGATCAACTCTTCACTTGCTTCCAAGTTAGTGAAGAGAGGAAAGTTCCCTTGGCCTCTATAAGCTTCCAAGGATATGCAATGTATTGGTGGTCTTCTCTAGTTAATGAGAGGCTTCACAATCGTATGCCCTCAATCAAATTTTGGTTTGACCTTAAAAGGGCTATGAGGCAAAGACATGTCCCTTCTTATTATGAAAGGGAACTCCTAGATAAACTTCAAAGACTCAAACAAAAGAATTTGAGTGTTGAAGAGTATCGCCAAACAATGGAGCTCTTCATGATGAGGGCAAGCATAATTGAGGAGCCTAGGACTACCCTGTCTAGATTCTTAAGTGGCTTCAATTTTGAAATTCGTGATAAAGTTGAACTTTTGCCACATAATGATCTAGATGATTTGGTCTAAATTTTCCTAAAAGTGGAGCAACAATTGAAGAGGAGGACTTCTTCCAAGAAAGACTACTCTACCACTTCACATCACTCTTATTCAAATAGGAACCAACAAAAGGGGAACTCTTCCAAAAGCCACCCCAAGGAAGATTCCATTATCATGAATGAAAAGCATACACTTCTACATCCTAGAGAAGATCCCCTGCTAGCTCTTCTTCAAAGACTAGTAGTATTAAGTTCTTCAAATGTCTTGGGCGAGGCCACATTGCCTCCCAATACCCCACAAAGAAAACCATGATAATGAGGGGCCAAGATATTATAAGCGAGTCTTCCTCTTCTAGTGAGAGTGAGGAAGAAGGGGACCATACACATTTTGACATAGAGGGAGGGTCTTTGTGATGGTGATCTGCTAATGGTAAGAAGACTTCTTGGAATTCAACCTTATGAATTAAGCCCTACTCAAAGAGAGAACATCTTTCACATAAGATGTGAAGTTTTTGACAAAACATGTTCTCTTATTGTAGATAGTGACTCATGTTGCAACTGTTGTAGCATAAGGTTGGTAGACAAGTTGTCTTTGACTCCAATTCCTCACCCTTGTCCTTACAAGCTTCAATGGCTCAATGAGAGTAAGGAAATTGTATTCAACCAACAAGCAAATGTGCCTTTTTCCATTTGAGGTTATGTTGATAAAATCCTTTGTGATGTAGTTCCAATGGAAGTGGCACATATCTTGTTCGGGTGGCCCTGGAAATTTGATAGAAAAGTTATTCATCATAGCCACTCCAATGAGATAACTCTCACCCACAATGACAAGAAAATTAAGTTGACTCTTCTTTCACCTTCACAAGTGGCAAAAGGATCAACTTCTTTTGAAAAAGAAGAGGGATGAAGAGAAAACAAAAAAAGAAAAAAACATGCATCGAAAGTTGATGGGTTGGAAGGAAGTGCCTCTTCCAAGTTTGTTGTTAAAAAAGAGAGCCATTTTGCAACAAGAATGAACTTTAAACATAGCCTTCTTCTTGAACAAACTATCTACCATCAACCATAGAGGCACCAACTATCACTTCCCCATATATTGAGCTTGAACCCATTACTAGTGAGCTTATCATGGCACCTCAAGTTCAAGATTTAGGAGAAGTTACAAGGGAGGAAGATCTTCAAGAAGATTGTCCTTTGAACCCCAAGGATGATCTTATTGAATCTCCTTCTCTTGAAGAAGTGGAAATTGAAGTTCTGCCCATATCATTTGAGCAAAGTGCATCACAACCATAAGACCTACTTCAAGGTGAGGCCCTCTTCGAGCATGAGATTGAGCCTAAACTTTTTCATAATCAATCTCAAGTTCAAAAACAAGATACCATAAAAGAATGGTCTACCTTTAGGCCCATCATCCTTTCTTGGGGTAAACAACAAGATAAGACTTATCGAGCTTTCTTCGATTAGTACTCCAGTGCACCAAGGATAATCTCACACCAAATTTCAAACCCTATGAGACTTACACTTAGTGCATTAGGAGTAGAATGGGAAACTGTTGTGTAGAGGCACAACCGCTTTTTCTCAAACTTAAGTACTCACCTCCACTACCCCATTCCTAAGAGGTCTTCTCAAAGGCCTCTCACTCCTGCTAAGCATCCATTTGTCTGTATACTTTTACTTCTTTCCTTATTTTCTTGCAGAAATTAAAAAGGAGAAAGAAAGGCCTTAGGGTTTGAGGTCAAATCTTCTCCACGGGGGAGGACATGATGCAATCTCACCTAGCATCATGGCTAGGAGGATTCAAGAGAAGGAGATTAGGCTTGGATAGATGCTTACACGAAGACATAGAGCCTTAGTCTTAGGGTTTTTTTACTTGTAAATATTTTATAGTTACTTAGATATTTAGGGTGCATAGTTTTATTCCCTAAGACCATGTATTTAGGCCATTTTCCTTTCTAAATTAGGTGTATAGGTGTAGGAAGTAAAAAGGAAGGAGTAATCATAGAATAACCCTTATTTTAAGTGTGTTGGGCTTGTTCATCCCTAAAATAAGAGTTTCTATCCACACCCATGGGGGTGCACTTAGACACCTCACTTAGGCCTTAAGCTTGAGTTAATTAGTCTTAAGCCTAATTAAGCCCAAGTGCCATATTGCCTAGGTTTATGTGTCCAAGATCTCCCATTGGGCTATATATACTCCTTCACTCCCTCTTGTATGGACACACTTGATTGAATGAAGTAAGATTCCTTTGAGTTTTTATTCTTGAGTGTCATTTTTTAGAATCCTCTCTCTTGAGGAATATCTCCCTAAAAGCTTTTATCAAGGGTCTCTGCCTTGTGGCAAGTCTCAAGTAAATTTTGACTTATATTTCGCTTAGAAAGTAGCGTCAAAACCACCCCCTCCTAGCTTTCTCCATCCTCCATTTTCTTAGAAGAAGGAACCTTAGCCTCTGTGATGTGATCATTAAAGATCACATCACAGAGGCTATTTTCCTTAGAAGAAGAAATGGTAGCAAAGATAAGGCAGGAGGTAGTGTCGGCAATGCTAGTAGAAGAAGTACAAGATAGATGGATGCTAGCTTCTAGAAGTAAGATTGACTCTATTGACTTCTTCAAGAAGATCTGGGCAAAAGGTACACCCACTAAGGTACAACTCTTGGTTTCGCAGCTGGTAATCAACAGGTTACTAACAAGGATGAACCTACTCAAGCGAAAGATCTTACGTCTAGAGAAGTAGTATATGGGATGTGTGGTGCAATGGTTGAAACATGTGTCCATCTATTTTGAACTGTAGAGTTTCTTAGAGGATTTGACAAGAACTTTGTCTTTCATGTGGGTTATCATGGGTCGTAGCAAGTTCTATATGAAGTCATTTTTACCATATTTTGGGGTTGGTCACTAGTCATCCAAACAAACTCAAAACTTGATTTTTTGTGTGGTCTGCAAGGCTCAAACACATAAGGAAGACTCGAAATGTAGTGGTATTAGGGAACAAGGGGTAGATTGGAAGGCTTAACAATACACTCCCATATTGAATAGATGATGAATCCCCTTCCTTGTATTAAGCCTTCTTAGTTTTTTCACTTTTGTTGTATGTCACTCCAAACTTTTTTGTGCTATTCTCTTCTGTATTTGTTACACCAATAGGAAGACATACCTTGTGCATTGCGTTTCTTTATTAATGAATTTCTTTGACTTATAAAAAAATACATTTATTTACTATTTCTCATAAGATAAATACTTTCATCACGTTTAACATTAATTAGAACAATATGTAATAACAAAAAAGTAGTAAAGAAAACATATATATACAAAAGATTTTGCCTACTACTTATCATCTCAAGGAGAACCTTTCTTGCCTGTTACATGTTAGAAATAACATATTTGCATATAACAGTATAAAAATAAAATAAACAAAGTTTAAATATTTTTTTGATCCCTAAAATATTAGCGAATTTTACATTCAGTTTCTAAAAGATATTTTGTTTTATTTTAAATTCTTAAAACACTTTAAATAACTTTAAAAATGCTTAAAAATATTTTAGACAGTGTTTTAAGAACTTAAACCACAATAAAAAACTATTGAAAACTCAATATAGAATAAAAATTAATTAGAAATAGAAGCAAAATTAGCTAATATATAAGAACTCAATGATGTTTAAGCCACATAGAAATGATACCTAAATCTAACTATATCGCAAGCAAGCTACTTGAAAGTGAGCCTCGAATCTTTCTTAAAACACACAGCACGATTGGTTTTCTATTAAATTTTCTAAAATGTATTGAATTTTCAATCTTCAATTCCTTGATTGGAAATTCATTTTTAAAGAATTATATTATGGAAGATTGTAGTCTAGAAGTCGAAAATTTAATTCTTATAGTTTAAATAACTTAAATAAACTCATAAATATAAGAATATATATAGTTAGTATGGTAGTTTGAAATCCAGCCCATCTTATAAACCCCACTGTTATGTTGCAAGAAGAAAATATTTGAGAATAAAAGGTAACATATTATCATACTTTTTAAAACATTTATAATAAAAACTCATGAATTTTGAAGTTACTTTTTAGATTTTATATATTTAAATCAATCCAATCAAATATGATTCTCTCTATAATATAATGATTTTAGAAGAAGGTTCCACTCTTGATCATGACTTTTACTCCATCTTAAAATACATATACCGAAGTTGTGGGAAAGCAGTACACAGTAATTTCAGTTTTGTGCCTTGAGTAGCTAATATGCTAGCGAATGATTTTGCTAAGCTAGATTTGTCTACAAATCAAAAATCTATTCTGTTTTAGAATTCTTATCTGTCGTTTATCAAAATGACTTGCAATGTATATTTGAATCTTTGAATCTATCAATTAATTCAGATGCACGCTTTTGCCTGTTCCTTTAAAAAAAAAAATTTACGTCAATCTATTTTTTCATAAATTTATTATGACGTTACTTTTACAACTTGGAGATTTGTTTAACCTGAGCCATGAATTTAATAATTATGCCCAACTAAAGAAATTACCAAATTATGGAAGTAAAACTGAATAATTTAAATTCATAATTAAGAACAAACCATAAAATTCCAGACCAAAATTGCTTTTATTATTTAATTATAAGCAGAAACAGTAACATATAGATACAACTGCTAAGTGCAATTGTTTCTACTTTTACACACAGTAACATAAGCATTGATCCAGGTGTTTATTGTAGTTAGCTTCACGTGTGACAGACAACTAATGACATTTAGCTTGCAAACGTGTTGTGGTTCGAAGTAGGAATAGCATTGTTTGTTTCTTGCAAGGAGGAAGTGAAAGACCAAGAAATAATTTCGTGTGTTTCAACGGCATTTTTCTGGTATCCGGTGGTAGCTGAGAGACCAACGTTTACCCATTCAGAATTGGGAAACTCTTGCTTAAGATCCACAATGTTAGAGAGGGTGTAAACGGTTCCAACTGAATGGAAAGCCAAGACCACATTTAAAATTTTTGTGGGAGAATCATATTTTATGACAACATTTGCAACTCCACCATTCTCCAATTGAAAGTGTAGGGTTTTGGAGGATACTATGGAGTTGACATCTATTCCAATGTGTGGAACTTGGGGATCCCATGTGTTTTGGAAAGTGTCAAACTCAACAGCAAAAGCATTTAATCCCCCTCCGGGTCTGAATACTCCGAGGTTTCCTCCATCTTCACCTTGCGGGCTGTTTGGTGGTACCATGAAGAAGGCTAACCCATCAGCAGGTTTAGGGTCTGCATAGGGCTGTGTAATGTTAAAGCTGAAGCGAGTTTCGAAGCTGGCCACGTTGCCTGTGGTACTGTCCCAAATTTTGATAGGCTCAGCATATAGGGCACGACCAGTGGACTTCCAAACTGGAACACCATTTTTAGTAAGCTTGGTCAGTTCTAACACCCCAGATGATTTAATACTTGCTTCACGTTGCAAGTTCAATTCATTGCTATTCTCTTCGAAGTGGTCGAAGTTAAACGATTGGGTTTCGGTTGAGTTCACTTTGCTGAGGAAAAGGAGGAACAAGGTTAGGGAGATGAATGCAAGAACAGGTAACTTGGGAGAAGCCATATTTGCTTACTCAAATTCAGATTCATGCACTCTAGAGAAAATATGGTTGTGTATATATAGAATGAGATTCATGTAGTTTACAATTATGCCCTTCAATAATTTGATACATCTCGTAAATTTCATCTATTCAAATGTTTAATTACGTACGTGTGGTTATATATATATAAAACTGATTTTGTTGAAAATTGGGCATCGATTAGAAAAAGTGATCAATAATTCTGACCCACATAATAAATTGTTTGTTGTATTGAAAATGCATTATAATTTAATTTAAGTCTTTAAACAGCGAGGTTATTAGGAAATAGTAATTTGTAATTAATTTTTAATCAATTTTAAAAATTAATATATATATATTAATTGGAATGTACTTTTGAAAATACAATAAATTAATTTTGAAAATAGTACAGAATATTAATCTTGAAAAACAAAAATACAATTTATAGCTATCAAGCTTGCGCTTTGTTCATATTGTTGTCTTTATAAAATAATTTTATGTATGTTTTGTATTTAAAATAACAAATATATGTATTTCTTCTTTAAATTTTATGAAATAGTAACAAAATCTTGTAAAATTTTTAAAGTATGGTAAGAAGTCAATTTTATGAAGTATTAAATATGATAAAATTATGAATGACAATGGAGTAATTTTTATGCAATTAATTCCTTTATATTTATTAAGTCGTTTATGACAATGGAGAAAGTTAAATTCAGTTACATTAAATTGTGGTGCTAGCTAGATATAATTGTATCTCTCTTGAGTCTTATCTATTTTTTGAACACTTATTATTTATTTATTTTTTTAATTTCTTCAGCACACACTTTTGTAGCATTAGAAACGAGGTAGGTTCTTTAAAAAAGAAAAAAAAGGAGGTAGGAAAGTATATATACTCTTAAGCATCTGACAATATACTTTACAAGTGTATTATTTAACACGTATTATCTAACATGCAACAATATACGAGCTGCTAAAACACGTGTTATGTAAGTTGTTGTTATTCAAGCTGTTTATGAATACATTTATTGTTTACGACATATACACGATTTAGAATTTTGGACCATTGTGACGAAATTACGGAATTCTTCGATGGGGGATAGAATGTATATAACAACGACCAGATATACTGCAGATTATCTGCAAGAAGTAATATTCAGAAAAGAGTAATGATACAAATACATCTCTCTATTTTATATACCTTATTAATACCTTTTATTTCTTTCTATCTTTCTCATCTTATATCTATATATTTTCTCTTTTTTTCCTTCTCTTACTAGATGTGTAATAGCATATAAGATATACATAAATTATTTTCCTTCAGAAAACTATTAGAATTATGTTATGATTGTTTGCATATCTAACTTTTGATGATAAATAATTTTTAAAAATATATGCTAATTTTACACGTAAACTTGAAATTAAGCTTATATTAAATTATATTACTGAAATCTTTAACCATTAATGCAGTCACAATAGACAGAACTCGTATGTACAGATCTATAAATTACTTATAACAAATTATTATTTCAGTAATAATAACAGACTAAACTAGTCTAATATAATTTTAAATAGATATACCTTATTATACTAACTATATATAAAATTAGCTATATAATTTTTAAAGTTATATATATATAAATAAATAGAAGACAACTCACAAGAGAAAAATGATTACAGTAAAAAATAAGAAAACATAATAATAACCATAAAATTTTAATAAACGGTTCAGATTGAATTGTTATTTAAGCAACCTCGTGTGATTCTCTTACACACAGACCTCTCCCACAAACTCTTAGCATGCCAATTTTTCTAGTCATCCTTATAGAATCCTCTGCAATGTCATCACCATCCCTACTCTACAACCACCCTCACCGGTAGCGCCATTGTCAACGACAATGGTGATGGTGGCGTTATCAACGGTTAAGGGTGGAGTTATAAACTTTATTTGAGGTGAGCTAAAATATTTTTTTCTTAAAAAATATTATTTTATATGGACAACAAAATTTAGATAATTATATTATAGAAAAACATATCAGTATTATACACTTCTTTAACATCTATAATTTTTTTTATCTTTTTTATCAATCATGTTATTTATCATATTTTTATTTTACTCTTTTTAGAAGTTAACATTAATTTTTATATATAATTTATTTTATTTTAAATGTTAAAACATTATATGATGTTTTTATAAAAATTTAAACTAATTTACAAATTTGGGAAACCATGACCCCGGTCAATCCCTCCTCTTTCCACCCCTGCTAGCATTGGTGGTGGTAGTACTGATGATGGTGTCAATGGTAGTGACAATAACAGTGATGATGATAGTAACAATATAAACAGTGCTACCAATGTCGTCACCACCATCGTTAATACTAGACGCACAACACTAAAAAGAGAAACTCTTCATATATGATACGTTGACCTTCTATATTTAATACCATGTTCAACTAGTGCATCTACAAGTTAATTATTAATTAGATGACCACTTAAAATGTATTTAGTATTCGGAATAATATCTAAACTTTAAAGTGTAATAAAGTTAAATTCAGTCTTAGTAAATACTATTTGCGGTGTTCTCTATATTGTCCTGTTTGTAAGTGTTATTTATGTTTTGAATATATATATCTATATTAATTAGAAAGGAACTGCAAGAGTATATTCTCTTAGGCACTTGACAGCAAACATTACAATTGTCCTCTTTAACACGTCGTGTCTAACATGCAACAAAACGCTAAAAACATGTAGTGTTATGTAATTGTTGTTGTATAAGCTGCTGAATACATCAATAGTTTACAAATGATTCAGAAATTTGATTAATGTGGACAACATATACTGCAGAGGGTGTTGTCCTGGGCTGCATCGACGGATACAGAACCTTGCAGAGGTACATGTTGAGGTATAATAATGTTATTTTGTCCTCAAAACAATAAAATGCAACACAAAGTTTTTAGGATCACTTGAAAATCTATAAACCTTTCCTTCTTTTTCGTTAAAGTGATTCACATTTTAGATTTACAACTTTTTAGGAGCATTTAAAAACTTGTAAAGTTTTCCTTCACATCAAAGTTGTCTCTCACTCATGATAGTAACTCTCTCTTCACATTTGGTGATTCTTCTTATCTCACTTAACATCTTATTATTAATTAAGGAAAAAAATATTTAATTTAGACATAATATTATCTATAAATTTAAACATATTATAAAGATAAAACAATATTTTTTTAAATAATATTATAAATTTAAAATTAAAATAACTGAAATGATTTAAAAACAATCTCTCATTCAATTAAAATTTTATAATTTTGATCTTCAATCACCATACATGCTCTTCAAAATACGTTGCACAATCTTTAGTATATGCTCTTCTGATTAGCTTCATCGGTTTTTCAGGCTTGTTAAATACTGATCTTCTCATATTTGGTTGTCTAGTCGCAAGGTAAATAAGCTATAATACAACACGTTGACAAGGTGTGCAAAAAATGTAGATATTAAACTCAATCCATTTAAATCTATTTTAATGAATTGATTTTTATCTAATTTTTTTTTTACATTTTAATCTAATCTAAATAATTGGATATAGATTAAATTTTTATTTGGATTTTTAAAAATCCAAAATCCAGCTCTATATATATATATATATATATATATAAAATGTATGGATCTATCAATAAAATATTACAACTTTTATATATGTTTTTTATGGTCATGAAAATTTTAATAGTAAAAATTTTACTATTTCAAAATTTACTAATAACTACACAAAAATAACCACTTAAAATATGATACATATTAAAATACCAAGGACTCACTAATTGTCATACAAAACATAAAAAAAAGCAAAGATCTAACTAAGTTAATTTGTTTCTTAGATCATGTTGAGCGAATATTATATTTTATTAAATATTTAACTTATTCTTACTTTCTTTAGTAATTGTATGCATCATTTAAATATTTTAATGTTTTTTTAGGAATTTTACTTTGAGAATAATTAAATTTTCCAACTTTGAACTCTTAACAAAGTTGTGTAGAGGTATGGGAGACGTTCTAGAAGAGAATTAGAAAAATCATCACAAATTCGCTCACATACCAAGGATACCTAGCACGAAGGTGTGAGATACGTGCTAAAAGAAAAAGTGCAATTGTGTGTATAACAATCCTCGATGGTATGTAACATGATGTTGTGATCAAACCCCTGATACATTTTATCTTCTATCACACCCCACACCTCTATGGTCTTAATCATATTGTTGTGGTACATGTTAGAATGATAGTTATGCTTTTAACTTCATTACAATTAGACATTTGCTTGTTGGAGCAAAAAAACACATCAACTAACTTCTTTTAATTAATATTCATAAGAAAATACACCATAAATGAAAAGAAAATCTTAAACAAAAAAGAACGATGATATCATATTTAATTCGTGTGGTTCACAAACCTACATCTACAACAAATTTTTTGAGACGATTGCACTTGTAAGTAGAATTACATGATTAAAATTTGCCCTATTCGCATGCTCTTAATTTACTTGATGAGAGTAACATGAGTGAATTTTAGCTAATGTAAAAAAAGTTGTAAAGAAAAATATGACAGCGATATAGATAATGAATGTTTTAAAAAATGCTATAATATCCATTAATTATGTTTTCTAAGTTTATTCCATTAAAACATTCATAATTGTTATCATTTTCATGTCTTTACTATAAATTATAAAATACATGTGAGTAATATTTATAAACATTTAAAAATTTAATTTATAACATTTTAATTATATGTGTGACATCTTTTTACCACAAAAGATTTTATTCTTTAAGTATAAAATAACATAGAATTTTTTTTTATTCAAATACTAGACTTTGTACTTAGATAAAAGGATTTACAACACAAAATATATAATTATTTTTCAAATTTATATAATACAAACAAAATATAGCAAATAAGTAAATATGTTGGCCTCTAACAATGATCTTTACAAGATTCTCAATTATTAAAGTTCATAATGAAAATTTAAATAATTAATAAACTTGAGAAAAACTATTAGCTAATCCTCTTTATGCCAATGTCACACCTAATTAATGTATCCTAAAGGAAAGTGGTAAATAAAAGATGAAGCTTTATCACCCATGATATCGGTAAAATCTTACTCACTTGAAAGTGGTGTTTAACCCAACAAAATGCAACAAGCAACAAGAGGGTGAGAATATGTCTCACACATGTTAAGGCACATGTATATAAAGAATGGCAGTCAACTAAAGCACAACAATAAACATATAAATTCATTCCACATCCATGGTAGAGATTATGCATCAATAGACATAAAATTGTTCATGCTAATGATACTCATGAAATGCAGGTTCATGCATGCTCTCTAGTACACACCTAAAGTAGTCCTCTTCTACATCAGTAAAATGTAGGTACAATCATATCACCATAGGTTCATTCGAAGTGAATCCCTTCTATGCTAGTAACGCGTAGGTATAATCGTGCAATGCAAAACAATACAAAAAGACTTGGTCCAGAGTACCACAAAATGAGAGATCCTTACAAAACTTCTTTGACTTCCATACTCCTGCATGCTCTCTCGGGTAGATGTCCAAGGCGGTCCTCTTCTACGCTAGTAGCACATAGGTACAACTATCTCACCATAAGTCCACCAAAGTGAATCCTCTTCTACTCCAGTAGCATGTATCTACAATCATGCAATGTAAAACAACCCAAAAAGAACTGGTCTAGAGCACCTCACAAGAGTGATCCTTACAAAAACTTCTTTGTTTGCCATACTCTTACATCATGTCATCCACAATCATAATATCAACATCTAACAATGTCATGACACTCTAACCCAACCATAGCTGGGATGACATCTTGTCTAGCACACCCTAAACATCATCATCAACATAAATCATATTGTCGACATATAATCATGTCATCAAACTCCACCCTAACCACAGCTAGGATGACACCTTGTCAGGAACACCTTCACCATCATCATCAATACGTCAGATGTCTAGTTGAAGTTAACATTAACATCATATAGTAGGACAAATTCCCAATTAACGCACCTCAAATAACTTGCAAACATTCAATCATTCACAACACATTACAATTACAAGATACATCAAAATAATATAATAATATCATCACAATCTTATGCAACCTAGGTTGCACTCCCTCAGATCAACTCCTTGGGGGTGGATTAGGCAAGGAATGAGAGGTGGAGACGTCACTCCTTAGGGGAGGAGATAAGTCTTAAAACTTGTATACTTACTACAAAGGAGAAAACCCTTGATAAAAGCAATAGGAAGAGACAACTTAAAGGAGGATTCTCGAGACAATTTACTAAGAAAGAATGCTCTCAAAATAAGTCTTAAATTTAATTATTCAAGTGTGCCCAATACATGGAATGAGAAGGGTATTTATAGGATGGAGAGAGAGCCTAGACAGTTTTAATTAGGGGAGCTAAATAAGGTTAAGCTTCCCCTAAGCACCTAACAAACCTAACCTTCCTCGTAATTTAGCACCTATAAAAAGGATCATGTGAGTCCCTATCTTGGTCATGCTTTGTGAGTGCAAACAAGGGTGCAAAAAAAAGCGAAGAGGTGTAGATATATACCCACACATCCAAAGCTCTAGTCCACCTACTAGCACATACTTCATATACTAACTAAAGGCACCTCCATGCTCTAAGCTAAAAGAAGTAGCCAAAATACATGGCCCAAAGAAAATACAAATACAAATAATATTTACAAGGAAACAAATTGAAGACCATGGCCTATGGTCTTCACTTCAAGCAAGAGTTAAGATCTAATATGCTCTATCCTAGCCATGTTCTCCTTTATCATCCTAGCCATGGCCCTAGTGATGGGACCCTTCGTAGGGAGGATTGTATCACAATCCACCCCCAACTACAGCTGGGATAACACCTTGTTAGACACGCCCTGACCATTATCAACAACACTCTTATAATTTTATTTAAGTCAACATTAACATAATGTAGTAGGACAAATCCCAATCCATTCACCTTAAATAAGTTTCAAACATTCAATCGTCCAATACACTCACAATTATAAGACACGTCACAATAATCTAATAACATTATCACAATCCACCCTCAACCATAACTGGGATGACACCTTGTCTTGCACAGTCTAACCATTATCATCACACCAATTTATCAAAACATAAGATTCTCATGACACAATCTCATTCATAATATTTAATAAATTCACTTTGTCACATATGCACATCGGATTATTACATTCAAATCTCACTACAACATAAATTTCCCAAAGTTTATGAATTTCCTTATTCATTCTCTTATAAGCCTCTATGACCTTTGTAGAGTGTAAACATGATATTTAGAGCTTTATTAATCCCATGACATTGATGACTCTAGTAAGCCTCTATGGTTTTATCGTAACTTAAGTTATACAACTTTCAAGAACTTCTAAGAAGATCACCTTAATAACTAATCTAATAATAACTTAAGTTATACAACTTTCAAGAAGATCACCTTCTCAAATTTTATCGTTTTCCTATTGGTTTTCTCTTTGGAAGGAACATTGTCATTAAAATATGCACTATGATATTTTCCATTGCTTCATTCTCCTAAGATTTGCTTAATCCTTCAAAGCACATTCTAAGTCATGAAATTAAAATCAAATCCTTCTCAATCGATGCTTAACATAAACCAAATATAAAACAATGATAAAGGAATGATAACCTTATCTCCAATGAACTCAATTTTTATAATTAATCACAAGGAACCACAACAGGACACTACTCCATCAGTCCAATAGATTCATTACTCATTACTTTGTTTAGTGAGACTAATTTCTAGGATATAACAAAAAAGAAATTTTAATGCCAATATAATTATTATATCTAATCTATTTTACCTGAAAATTCATGATCCCCAACAAAATAAATTAATAGACATTACACCAACCACACCTAAATTCTAATTTATCAAAACATTATATCATATAAATACAAAACTTTAGTGTTATATATATATATATATATAAAGTCATGCATAAAATATGTTATTGGCACTCGTTGACACTAATCCAATAGTCCAATGGATTTATTAATACACGTTCATTACTGTGTTTAAGACATCAATTTCTAGGGTAAAAAAAAAAAGAAAACTTCAATGTCAACACAATCATTACATCCGGTAGTTGATATGATCCCTGACAATCCAACAAAATAGATTATATAGACATTACATTAGACCAATGGTGGAAAGATCATAGCACGTTAGAGTGATCACATCAAATAAAAGCAATCAAGATGATTGACAAAGCTTTTATAGGTTTCACCTAAATTCCAATTTAGCAAAACATTCCATTATGTAAATATAAAACTCCAATTAAATGGAACAATATATTCACCATAATCATGTATAAAACATGTTATCAGCACTCGTTGTGGGTATTCATAATTCTTCAATGATATACATAAAACCTATGAAGCTTAGAGATTGTTTGACTACCCATTTTTCTTATGCATGCCACATGAGAGATAATTTCTCACTCCTCCCTTACCTCAAAATGATGATTTTAGATGCAAATGATGTGTCCTAAAGTTTTCAAATACTCTGGTCCTTAATCTTCCTTGACAATGTTTCCTCTACAATTATTTCTCAAACCTTTGTAGTCAACATAAAACTGAAGCACAATCTTTTAACCCTCTCAAGTACTCTAGGTTAATAGTTGAATTGATCTTTTTAACATTAGACCCAAACCTAACCATCAGACTACCTATTTACACCCACAATTGTTTTATTAATTTTATAGTCGAAAACACAAATAATAAATTGATTTAAGTCTACTAATATAAATTACACATTTTTATTAATATTTTATTTTTCTAAAAAAATAGGATGTTACGATATGTATAAATTATAAAATTTTGAATATAAAATTTATATAGTATATGTTATTTATGTATGGATTATATTATTTTTTTATATTATAAAGTTATAATAATTTATATATATATATATATATGTATGTATTTAATATCATTATGTATATTATCGATTAAAACTAGATACCATAATTATTTATGTCCAAGAAATCCACCAAATGTTATCACACCGGGCTAGGTACAAGTAAGATTCTGATACTCAAGTTAGAGAAAAAATATAGTGATGGGAATGAATTGAGAGTCTAATGTACCATGTGTGCTTATACAGAGCTAGAGTACCTTACTTTTGGGCGTGTGATTGCAGATGTTAAGATAATTTATTGATTGTCTTATTGTTACAAGGAAGATTAGTTATCATATTTAAAATAATTAAAGAAATATCTAAAAAGATAATAAGAAGATATAATATATGAATTTATATCTAGTAATACAGTTTTAAGTGATGAATGTCATTGATTCTTTTAGATAGATATGATTAATTGTCTTGGGTGATTCCTTATATTTTATGCTAAGTTCTGGACCTGCTTAGTTCATTTCCGACCTGTGCACCGAGCTTTGGGGGCAAGGTGGTACAGTTTACATAGCTCATTTGTTATATGTCAGACATGATTTCTATACAAAAAGCTGCAGTTGTATACGAATGAGAGGTTTGTTTACTTTTTCTTTTAATATTTCCGTCTCTTTTAATATTTATTAGAATAATATGAATATAAAAAGTAGTAAAGAAAACATGAGTAAGGCTAAGAGATTTTGACTGCCTGCTTCGGACTTCAAGGAGATCTTTTTTGCTTGTTACCAACAACACATTTGCATGTAACAGTAACAAAATGAAATAAACATGCATGCTTAAATATTTTTTTGGATCTCTTAAATATTAGCAAATTTTTTGTTTGGTTTCTAATTTACTTTTTTTGTGTGTGGTCCCTAAAACGTTTAAATAATCTTAATTTTTTCTTATAGCTAAATGTTTATGGTAGTTGATTAATTTTTGTTAATGAAAAAATTAATTTAAATTCACAACTTCTCCGTCTTCCTATACATGAATTTTGTCATCAAACTAACTTTATATTCCAATAACCATTAAAATTGATTTAAAACACTTTAAAAAATGTTTTACAGAATGCTTTACAACTAAATAAAAATTATTAGAGACTCAACACAAAATAAAAATTTATTAGAGCTAATGAGAAAATTCGATAATACATTGCAAGCAAGCAACTTGAAAGTGAACCTCAAATATTTCTTAAAACACAAAAGCACAAGTTGTTTTCTTATTAAATTGTGTAGAGTATATTGAATTTTCAATCTTTGAATTCCTTGGTCGGAAACGCATTTTTAAAGAATGATGGATGATAGTAATCCACGTTAGAAGTCGTGGATTTAATTTTCTTTTACTTTAAGCAACTGAAACGAACTCATAAATGGAATAATAATTAGTCTGGTAGGTTGAAATCCACATCTTTTAAATCCCAGATTTATGTTGGAAGATGATAATATTGGTATACACAATTTGATCATATAAGGTAAACATATTATCCGGAGAGTCTACGGTACTTCATTAATTCTAGAAGTATTGATATTTTTTTTTTTAACCAATCAAATTTTAAGGTTTATATACCATAAACTTAAACTTTGAGCGTATTTTTCTTCACCACACGTCTCAAAATTTCTATAAATATAACCATACAGCAATAGCATCACAAATCAAGTCAAATACATAATATAATATATATATATATAAAAAAAAGTCTTATCGTTTCCTACTGTATTTATGAGTTTACAGTTTACCTATTAAGACGGTGAAAAACATAAAAATAAGAATTCAGGAAGAGGGCTGCACTAAAAATTTGAGTTATCTCCACCAAAGTTGCTTTCTAGAGGTAATCTTGACATCATGAAGAACAGATCTTAAAAATTCCCACCAAAGTTGCTTTTATTATTTAATTTTAAGTAGAAAGGATATAGATGCCAACTACCAAGTGTAACTGTTTCTACATTTTAGAACACAGTAACATAAGCATTATTGCAGGTTTTTATTATAGTTATCTCCACATGTGACAGACAACTAATGACATTTAACTTGCAAACGTGTAGTGGTTGGAAGTAGGAGTAACATTGTTTGTTTCTGGCAACGAGGCACTGAAAAACCAAGACATGATGTCGTGTGTTTCAGTGACATTTTTTTGTTCTCCGGTAGTACCCCCGGTGGTAGCTGAGAAACCAACCTCTACCCATTCAGAATCAGGAAATTCTTGCTTAAGATCCACGATGTCAGATAGGCAGTAAATGCTTCCAAATGTAGGGAAAACCAAGATGACATTTAAAATTTTTGTGGAAGCATCATATTTTATGAGAACAGTGCCAACTTCACCATTGTCCATATGAAAGGGTAGGGTTTTGGCGGATATGATGGAATTGACATCGATTCCAATGTTTGGAACTTGGGGAGGGTCCCATTTGTTTCTGAAAGTGTCAAACTCAACAGCAAGAACATGGTATGCGAATGGGGGTTTGAATATTCCGAGGTTTCCTCCACCATCACCTGGTTTTGTGTTTGGGGGTGCCATGAAGAAGGAAAACCCGTTACCAGCATGTGGAGGTGGAAAGGGTTGTCCAATGGAAAAGGAGAAGCGAGTTTCGAAGCTGGCAACGTTGCCTGTGGTGTTGTCCCAAATGTGGACAGGTTAAGCATACAGAGCACGACCAATGGAATTCCAAACTGGCACGCCATTTTCATAAGAAATCTTGGTCAGTCGTAACACACCAGATGATGAAATTCGTGCATCACGTTGCAACTTCAATTCATCGCTATTCTGTTCGAAGCGGTTGAAGTTAAACGATTAGGTTTCAGTGGAGTGAACTTTGTTGAGGACAAGGAGTAATAAGGTTAGGGAGAAGAATGCATGAACAAGAAACTTGGGACAAGCCATCTTTGCTTACTGAAATTCAAATTGATGGACTCTAGAGAAAACATAAGACAATTATGGCGTTCAGTAGTTTTATATATTACGTAAACCTTTCATTCCATCACGACTCCAATTCAAATGCATTGTGACCCTATTGCACATTTGTTTCGATGTTTTATGTAATTCAGGATTACAATACATTGTCCACTAATGACCCATGCCTCCATTAAACATAAGTAAATTTAATCTTAAAAAACACAAATTGAATTACAAAATATGTAAAAAAAAAAATATGTTGAAGAAAAAATGGGAATTTTATTTTTAAAAAGGGTAGAATTTAATATTTTTAATATAAATTAATTTAATTAATTTGTTGTTGTATTAAAATACATTATGGGTTATTTATTTAATTAATTTACTTTTTAAAAAATGAGTTTATTAGGAAATTATGGTTGTTAATCAATTTTAAAAAAATCTATATTAATTGTTATGTACTTTTGAAAATACAAAAACTTAATTCTATACATACTACAGAAATATTAATGTAGGAAAAATAAAATACAACATTTTATAGATAGCAAGCTTGCACATCGATCATATTGTGGTATTTTATATAATATGTTTTATATTAAAAATATTAGATATACTTATTTCTTCTTTAATTTTATAAAATAGTAAGAAAATATTGTAAATTTTTTAAGAGTATGGTAAGAAGTCAAATAAAAAAAATACTATTAGACATTGTAGTATATATTATGAATCATATTTTAATTTAAGAAATAAAAAATACGAGAGATAGGTTTGAAGGTATTAAATATGATAAATCTACAATGATAACGAAGTAATTTTATGCAATTTTACTCCTTTAGATTGATTATGTTGTTTTTTAACCATAAAATTTTTTAAAAAAAAAGTTAAATTCAGTGACATTAATTAAATCGTGGTTCTAGCTACATATAGTTATATCTACTGAGTCTTATCTATGTCTTGAACACTTATTTATTATTTCTTTAAATTTCTTCAGTACTTTTGTAGCATTAGAAAGGAGCTAGTAGAGTATATGCTCTTAAGCAGTTGACAAGAGACATGACAATTGCATTATTTAACACGTCTTATCTAACATGCAACAATACATGAGCTGCTAAAAACACGTGTTATCGAAGTTGATGTTATTAAAGCTAGTGAAGAATACATTTATAGTTTACGATATATATATGATTCAGAAATTTGGACTATTTGTAACTGTAAATTAAGGAATTCTTGCATGGGTCATAAATAATGTATACAACTACAAGATATGCTGCAGATGAACTGTTAGAAGGACTATTCAGAAAACTATATACCAGAAGTACTATTAAACTTTTTCTCTTTTATAATTCATGATCCATAGTGTGCGTGTTTATCATTTTTCGCTAAGCTAGTTCCTTCTACCACTTAATGATTAACAATTACATGATCACTTAAATGTATTTAGTGGGACGAATAATCTCTAAACTTTAAAGTTTAATAAAAGTTAATTAGTTAAATTCAGTCTCACTAAATACTATTTGTGGTGCTCTTTATAGCCCTATTTCAAAGTGTTATTCATGTTTTGAATACATATATATATATATTAGAAAGGAACTGGGAGCACTTGACAGCGGACATGACAATTGTGTTGTTTAACATGTCTTATCTATCATGCAAGAAAACGCTAAAAACATGTCTTATGTAAGTTGTCGTTATATAAGTTACAGAATTCAGCTATAGTTTACAAAATATGATTCAGAAATTGGATCCATGTGTACAACATATACTGCAGAATGTGCTGTCTTGGGCTGCATGCACGGATACAGAACCTTGCAGAGGTGCAGGTTGAGGTTTAATAATATTATTTTGCCACCAAAACAATAAAGTAACATTAAGTTTTGAGGACCACTTGAAAATCTACAAACCTTCCCTTTGTTTTTTTGAAGTGATTAGCACCTCATGCTTACAAGAACTACAAGTTTTTAAGATCATTTGAAAGTTGTAAACCTTTTCCTTCACTTCATAACGTCTCTCACTTAACATCCTCATAACAATTAAGAAAATAAATTTCTAATTTAGAGATAATATTATCTTTAAAATGTAAACAAATCATAGAAATAAAATACTACCTTTTTATACAATATTACAGATATGAAATTAAAATAATTAGAATTATTTCAAAATAATCCCTCTCTCAATTCAAATTTTATAATTTTTATTTTCAATCACCATGAATATTCGCCAAAAATATGTTCCGCAATCTTTAGTATATATTTCCCCAAATACCTTCAACAGGTTTCAAGGTTCTTACATACTCTTCTCATATTTGATCGTCTAGTCACAACAGAAATAAGATCTGGTACAAGATATTGACAGGGTGTTCAAAAAATTATAGATATTTAAATACAACGTATGCATAACCAATTCATATTCAATCAATTTAAATCTGTTTTAATGAATTAGTTTCATATCCAAATATTTTTTTTTTATATGTTACATCTAATCCCAATAATTGGATATAGATTGAAAATCTATTTGGAATTTTAAAAATCCAAAATCCAACTATAAGTATATATAGCCATCAATAAAATATTACAAATTTTACATATGTTTTTTATGGACATGAAAATTTTAAAAATAAAAATTATATTAGGCCAAAGTTTACTAATAATTATAGGAAAATTCAACTAAAAATATGATACATATTAAAATACTAAGGACTCACTAACTGTCATACAAAACATAAAACAAAAATAAAGATGTAATTAAGTTATTTTATTTCTTGGATGATGTTGAGCGAATATTATATTTCATGAAATATTTAACTTATTCTTACTTTCTCTACTAACTATATGTGCCATTTACTTTTTTTAGGTATTTTACGTTGAAAATAATTAAACTTTCTACTTTTGGCACTTAATAAAATTGTGTGGTTGTTCTCACAAAGGTATGAGAGACTTAAGAAAATTAGAAAAATCATCACAAATTCGCTCACATACCATGGTTACATACAACAAAGGTGTGGGATACACGCTAAAAGAAAAAGTGTAATTTGGGATGTAACAGTAAGTTGTGGTTGATACTCTTGATAAATTTTTTCTTCTAGTATACCCCCCACACCTTTATGGTCTTAGTCACACCGTTGTGGTAGGTGTTAAAATGAGAGTTATGCTTTCAAATTTATTACAATTAGGCTTTCTTATTGGGACAAAAAACACATAATAAACTAACTTCTTTTATTATTATTCATAAGAAAATACACCATAAACAGAAGGGAAAATCTTGAACAATAAAGAAGGATAATAACATATTCAGTTTGCATGGTTCAACACCCTGCATCAATGACAAGTTTTTCTGAGACGATTGCACTTTTAAGTAGAATTACATGACTAAAATTCTCTCTATATTATCATGCTCTCACTTTAATTTATGAGAGTGAGAGATGAGTAAATTTTAACCAGCGTACAAAAATTGTAAAGAAAAAAATGATAGTGATATACATGATGAATGTTTTAAAAAATGCTATAATATGCATCGAGTATTTCTTCTAATTTTATTACGATAAAACATTCATTAAACATTTTAAAATTTAATTTAGAATATTTTAATTATAGAAATTTTTTATTTAAATACTAGGCTTTGTGCTTAGATAAAAGGATTCACATAACACAATATACATTTATTTCGCAAATCTATAAGATAACAAAATGTAGCAAATAGGTAAATATGTTAGGCTCTAAAATTGCCATTTACAAGATTCTTAATTAATAAAGCTCATAATGAAACTTTAAATAATTTATACACATGACAAAAAAAATATTAACTAATCCTATCTAGTCCAATGTCACACCTAATCATACCATCCCAAAGGAAAGAGGCAAAGAAAAACCGAAACTTTATCACCTATGATATCATCAAAAACTTGCTCACCAAAAAATGGTATTCAACCCAAACAAAATGAAACTGCATGCAACAAGAAGGTGAGATTACGTCTTAACGATGGGCAGTCATCTAAAGCAATAGAATAAACATATCGATTCATTGCACACCCATGGCAGAGATTATATATTAATACAGATAAATTCGTTCACACTAATGATGCTCATGAAATGCAGCTCATGCATGCTCTCTCATGTATATGCCCAAAGTGATTCTTTTCTACGCCAGTAGCATGTAAGTATAACCATATTACCATAAGTCAGTGGTCCCTTTTATGCTAGTAACATGTAGGTACAATTCTGGAATACAAAACAACCCAAGAAGACCTGGTCTAGAGCACCACACAATAGGAGATCCTTATAAACTTGCTCTGATTTCCATACTCATGTATGCTCTCTTAGGTAGATGCTTGAAGTAGTCCTCTTCTATACCAATAACACATTGGTATAACCATCTTACCATATGATGTAATCCTTCCTAGCATGGGCTTGAGCTAGGACCAATAAGAAGGAAGCATGACTTGGAGGAAGCTTCAAGGAGCTTAGTTTAGGACATTTCCTATTTAATTGTATTAATTTGACCATTTCTAGATAAGTAACCTTATGTCATTCGGATTTTAGGTGTGTTGCTAGTTTTATTTTCGGCCTTGTATTTTGGCCATTAGGTTCATTTTACCTTAGGAGGTGTGTTTAGTCTCTTTGTGGAGTGTGTTAATTAGTTGGACTCGGTCCTAGAGGGTTTGGATGTGTAGGATCTTATGTCTACACCCTTTAATTCCTCTTCACACCCTTCTAACCAACACATGAAGCATGTAGAAGACATGTGGGCCCTCTTATCCCCTTATTTAATGCCACCTAGGCTATTATCTCTCCTACATGGCTGATTCTAGTTGTTTCTTATTTTAATTTGAATTTTGGGGGTACATGTCATTTCCCTCTAAAATTCAAATTCAAACAAGAGGGAACATAGATCAATATTTTGAGGGCCATGTTTGGATCTTTAGTTGGATTAGCTTAGTCTTAATTGAGCACATGCTAAATTATCATTATACTAGGCCAATTAATCCCTCATTAACCTAGTTGGACGTTCTACTTAGTGCCTAGGCCCATAGATCCATGCTTTGCTCGATAAATAGAGCTTTACACCTCATGTAATCCTTTAACACTCATTTTGAATGAAAAATCATCTTCTCTAAATTGAGAGTATTTCTTCTTAGAGAGTGTTCATGTTCTCTCATTGAGTGAGAGTTCTTCATGCTATTATCAAGGGTCCCTTCCCTTATGGCTAGGTTCACTTTTGGCTTATCTCCTACCTTGTAGAAGTGGCCATACCTTCCACCATCATTTCTTATCTTCCACCTCCTATTGATAAGCTTTGAAGGACCTCTATAAGTATAATACTAGGTGACATTCTCTTCCTCAAAGATTGCTCAACCATCGCTTAGGAAGGGTTGCATCACCATATGTCCAGTCGAAATGAGTCATCTTCTATGCCAATAACACGTATCTAATATTATGAAATCCAAAACAACCCAAGAAGAATTGGTTCAGTGCACTTCACAATAAACGATCTTTGCTAAACTTCTTTGACTGTAATACTCATGCATCATGTCATCGAAAACATAAAACATATTATCAACATCTAATAATGTCATTAGACTCCACCCTTAGTCGAGTTGGGATGACATTTTATTGTCACATCTTGAGCATCATCAACAACATAAATCATAATGTCAGCATCTAATGATGTCATCACACTCCACCTGCAACTTCAATAAGGATCGCACCATGTCAGCCACTCCCTGACCATGATCATTAGCACGTCATACGTCTAGTTGATGCCAACATTAATATCATATAGTAGGAAAAATCCCAATTCATGCACCTCAAATAACTTGCAGATATTTAATTATTCACGATGCTCATAATTATAAGATATATCAAAATAATCTACTAACATCATCACAATCTGATGCAACCTAAGTTGTACTCCTTTTTATCAACTCCATTCAAAGTTCCACACTTAAGAAGATGGGTGTAGATTAGGTAAGGAATAGCAGGTTGAGACACCACTCCTTGAGAGAGGAGACAAGTCTTTAAACTTGTATGTTTACCACAAGGGAGAGGATCCTTGATAAAAGCACTAGGAAGAGACTCCTCGAAGGAGGATTATCAAGACACTATACTAAGAAAGAATGCTTTCAAAAGGAGTCTTAATTTCAATCATTCAAGTGTGCCCCAAGACATGGAGTGAGATGGGTATTTATACAAGGGAGAGGGAGCCTAGGCGATTTTGATTAAGGGAGCTAAATAAAGTTAAACTTCCTCTAAGCATGATCGCCCAACTAAGCACCTAACAAACCCAATCTCCCCTATAATATAGTGCCCTAGATAGTCATGTCCACCTTGTAGTGGTCAAACACTCTAACACACAATTCTGAAGGGAGCTAATTATTCTCTCAAAAGTAGTGTGTCACTAGAAAAGTAATAAAATAAACATTTGTTAAACTGTACTTTTTGCTCTCTATTTATAGTGTTCACCTTTTTGGGCTTGGGCTTAGATCATTAGGGTTTTGATTTACCTGAAAAGGGTAGTATGGACTTTTTACTTAGAGGTGGTGGATCTTACCCAAGCTGAGAAACCTAACCGCATCTTTGTTGAGTCGTCCTAGTATCTAGGTTGTTAGGGTTAGGTCGGGTTAGGTCCGGCTCCATGGGTAGGTCCGATCTTGAGGTAGGTTCGGATCGGGGGTTCCTCTGGTGTACAACCCCACTAGCATCAAGGAGCAAAGTGATGACGATGATAATAGAAATGCAGAGGGCTAATTGCTGGGTTGTCTCTATTGCGGTCTGAATGGGGACAATTCAACCTCTCTTGGAACGGGCCATTTTTTCCCACCTTTTTGCTATTGGTACTATGCTTGTCAAAGACTTTAGGCTTCATTAAACGGTTTGGTGAGATTGGAAACAGTGGTGACTCAGGATCTTTGATCTTGGTTGATCCAACTATAGGGCTTCCTCTGCCTCTTAGGCCTCTGTGGGCTTTCAGGTTATAAATACGGGGTAGGTGGCAAACTTACCTTCACCTGCTCTTTTTCCTACCTCTGAGCTTTGAGTCTTCCTTTCTCTCCTTTTTCAGGTATTCCTTATCCCTTTCCCTTTTCCTCCCTTGGTTACCAACCCTAATGCCTAGGCGGAGGATGACATGCCCAACCATGTCGAGGAAGGATCTACAGCGTCTGTGCAGGCCAATTTTATGAAGGTTCCTTCCTCTCTTGGGAGGGCTCTTCGATTCCCTTCAGTTCCTATCATTGGTTTTGAGTGGGCAAGTGGGGAAGTTTCCATATACACTTTTAGTCGCCTCCTGGCTTTCTATTTGTTCCACCTCTAGCATTCACGCAAGCCTATTTGGGATTTGGAAGGTAATAGTTGAGTTGTCCAGGTCTAGTCTTCTCTTTTTTGTACTTGTAATTTCCTTTGGTTGATGCCTTTTATTCTTTTTTCTATAGGTATTATTAAAAACATGTGCGTTGATGACGAGGGCATTTTGTTGGACTTTCATGATCCCTCTAAAACGGCTTCTTGCAATGGAAAAAATGGGAAGCACAAATGGCACCAAAATGACAAAGGAGATACGTCTAAAAGGATGAGGCATCGCTCTTAGTCCTCCTTTTCATTGTTGGCCATCCCACCCCCTTTTGCACCAAACGATTTTTTGTAGATGATTATGACTCCTCTGCCAAACTCATTGAAGATAATACATCCAACCTGATGCATTAAGTTTTAAGAGAATTTGAGAGCTCAACTAACTTGAGACACTACTACGAGTTGATGGCTTTGGCTCAAGCCTTAGTTTGTTATATGGTGTTAACCCCCTCTTTGAGGGCAACAATCTGAAATGAAAGCTCCAAGAGGTCAAGTCTAACTTAAAGACTATCATGGAGAATTTTTCCAAGTTGGCTTCTAATAATGACAACAAGCAAAGGAAGATGGTCAAGCTAAAGAAGCAAAGGGATTCGACTAAAATGAAACTTCAAATAACTAAGGACGACCGAGCATTATTGGAGCTCTTTGTGAAAGAGCTTAATGAGTTTGTGGCTAAATTCACAAAGGAGAAAGAAAGTGCCAAGAAGCGATTCAAGGAGTTTATGGAGAAGGGGAGGAAGGTCATTGTGGAGAAGAAATATTCACACCTTTAACCCAAGAAGGAATTTCACTATTTATAGACTTAGAAGAACTATAAAATACTTTACCAAGTCAAGGTAATAGGTTCCTTGCATCTCTATGAAGGTAGCCATCCCGTGATGCTGTAGAAGTTCATGAAACACAAATCTGTCCTCTTCAAACACAAGATATCCATAAACTTGTGAGTGACAAGCTTTCTTTTAGACTTAAAAGTATTAAACTTTTGTAGTTCCTCTTCGTCCGCAATTAGTATAAGATTTCCTTCATTCATCTGAACATCCTCATCAGGCATTGGTGGGTGCTGTTGAGTGTGGCTTGTAGTGGCCATTTTCCTTGGAAACTTAACCAAACTAGGTGAAGCCATTTAGTGGAAGAAGAAAAAGATGGGCTATGGGTTTTGTGAATGAAAGTAAGTGTGAGTGAGGGAGTGAATGTGAGGTGAGTCTTTCTGGTGTGATCCTCCTTAGCAAGGAACCTATCACTAGGGCTATGGCTAAAAGGATAGAGGAAGACATGGCTAGAGTGGATGGAAGAAGACCTCACCTCCTCATGCGCATAGTGATGGTGCCATAGTTCTCTTGTAATTACCCTTGTATTTTTTTTCCTTAAGTGGAGTGGTTTAGCTTTCTCTTTGGCCTTGTATTTGGGCATTTATTTTTCGTAGGCTAAGGGCTAGGTGGTGTGATTAATCTTAATATGGAGTGTATTAGCTAATTGGGCCATTTAGGGGTGTTGGTGGGTTATTTTATTAACCACACCCTTTTTTTCTAATTAAACCCCAATTAGTTAGCATATGAAGTATGAAGGAGACAAGGTGGGGCCTTTGTTCCCCTAATAGGCACTGAATTCAACTCCTTGGCCACATGGCATCCTACATGATACTGAGTTAGATCTAAGATCCATGATTTTAGGAGCATGTGCTAATTATTTGAATTTGGCTCCTATCTGAATCTCCCTCCAAATTATCACAGCCACCTTTCTTGCTATAAATAAGACCCTCCACTCACTTGTATCCTTTACACTTGAATTTGAATAAGATATTGAGAGTTTGGCTTTCATTTGAGTGTCTTTGTTCTCTTTCTAAAGATAATTCCATTAGCTTTTATCAAGGGTTCTTTCCCTTATCGCAAAAATCCTTTCTTTTGAGGCTTATCTCTTGAAGTGTCGCCTCTCATCTCCCTTTCCCTACCTCACCATCGAAACCCTTTCACCCTAGACCTCTAGAAGTGATCTTGGAGGAGCATCCCATGGAAGGATGTCATCATGTGGTATTAGACCCTTGCTTCTAGAGGTCACCTTCTAACTCTTGCTTTTATGTTTATGTCAATCTCTTCTTCATCTATTTCAATTTTCAATTCAGCTTTTCCGTGTTGTTTGTGTATGCACTTATTGTCTTGATGTTCATGTCTGGTAGTTCTCATCATTTCCTTCATTGTATGCGTTAGTATATGTGAATTTTGAATTCAATTCTTCTTGATCTTGCCATTGAATTATGTGTTTCCTTTTAGTAGTAACGGTAGTTTCTACTTGTGCTTTGAGTTGTTTTTTGGTGTATAAGTGAGTTACCTAAAAGGTTGTGTATCCTAAATCCACACGGCTTTGGAAATCTCCACAACGTTGTGGTTACAAACCTTGGCCTCATTTGTTGCTTCCTAGCGTCTTATTATCTGTTTTTGCTCTATTTTAGGTGCTTTTATTTTCAATTTTATACTCTTATGTATTTTTCTTACAGTCATGTTAGTTTCCACCAAAAAGCTTTGAGAGTGCTTCTATAGCTTTTATCAAGGGTTCCTTCTCTTGTGGCAAACTTCTACAAACCAAGGCTTATCTCACCTAAGAGTGGTGCCTCTAACACAATTTCTCACCTCTCTAACTTCATCTTCTTCAACCAAAGGAACCTCTAAAAAAAAGATCCTAAGAGGAGAGATCAAGATTGCATCACCCTTTAAACTCATTTATGTAGATATTTGGGGCCTTGTTCCAAAATCTCTATGAATGAGGCATAGGTATTTTTTAACCATTATAGATGACAATACCTGTTATACATGGTTGTTTCTCATGATTAATAAATTTGAAATGAGAGATCACTTAAGAAACTTCATTTTGCAAGCAGAGAACCAATTTAATTTTGCTGTTAAAACTATTAGAACCGATAATGGTGTTGGGTTCTTAATGCATAATTTTTATCAAAACAAGGGAATAATCCATCAAATTACATGTGTGGAGAACCTTGAACAAAGCGGAATTGTAGAGAGAAAACATCAACATATTATAAATGTTGCTCAATCCCTTTTGTATTAAAGCAATATCCCAATGACTTTTCAGTCGTTTACTTTTATGTATGCCACTTATCTCATAAATCGCATTCCCACACCTTTTCTTAAACAAACTCATCCTTTTGAGAAACTTTATGGTAAGGCATGTGACATCTCCAATTTGCATGCTTTTGGATGTTTTAGTTATCCTTGCAGTATTAAAGCTAATCACAAGAAATTGGACCGACATGCCCATCCTTGTATTTTTCTTGGTTTTAAACAACACACTAATGGATACTTGTTGCATATTTTGCATACTCATGCTATTAATGTGTTGGAATCAAAGGAACTAAATTGAAGATTAGTGAAGTTTTGGTTTTTCTTTTTTCTCTTTGTTTTTTCTCTTAAATCAATTTTATGGTACCAAACACATTTATAGGTGTGGTACTTGTATTGTGTGTTTTAGATAGGCTTAAGAATGTGTTTGGGATGGTTTTGGATAGATTACATAGGCTGGGTTGTGCTGGAAAAGCTTAAAAAATGAGCTTTTAGGTAAGGGAATCAATTACCTAAAAATGGTAATCGATTACCCTGCGAGAATTTTTGAGAACTAAAATTTATGCTCTTTGTGGTAATCAATTACCTAAAATTAGTAATCGATTACTCCCGCGAACAAGCTTCCAATTCAAGATCCAAGGAAGTGACTCTATTGAGTTCTAATCTTTCCGTTTGGGTATTCTTCACATTAAGTGATATTGTCATGTACCCTATCTGTGTTTTTGCACAAGGTTAACAATCTCTTGAGGTATTCTTGAGATTGTGGGAAAATCTTGTAGTGGGGTGTTGCAAGTGAGGCATTGTGAGTGACGGTGTGTCACGGTGTAGCAACATTTTGTGGGGTGCAAGAGGAAGCCTCTTATTTTGTGATTCAAATCTTTTGGGGAGTAAAATCTATATGTGTGGTGTGCATATACTGAGATTATAGTGGAAAGTAGATTAGCAGAAGGCTAAGTTTGTGAGCTAGATGTAGGTCAGTTGGACCTAACCAGTATAAATCACTATGCAAATTATCTCTTCCTTATACTCTTTAAATTCAGTCTTTATTGGATTGTTGGTGCACTAACATTTGGGTTTTTGCTGCTGTGGTTGATTTACTCAGATTTCTTGCTACAAATCTTTTTCTTGACTTTAAATTTGGCTTTTTAAACCATATTTTGTAGGTTTCAGTTTTGTTCTTCCTACTCCTTTAGGTTGATTCTAAATTATTTAAAATATAATTCGTGTTAAGTTTCTCTTCTATTTTGTTTTAAATCATCATTGGAGGAATTGAGTTAATTGGTGTTTTGCCTTAAGGGTTGAATTCTTGAAAACCCATTTTTGCAAAAGAATGTAGATTTTGAAATTTTCAAAAAGGGGTTGTTTTCTAAAATACTCTGATACTATTGAATAGAAATCTTTGAAAAATAATTTGGTGAATCTATTCAACCCCCGCTTCTAGATTCCCCATTGGGACCAACATAATGTCTCTCAGAATGTCATATTTTATGAAAGTTGTTTTCCATACTTAACTGACAGTTGCCAAAACACAACCTCTCATGACGTAATTTTACCAATACCATGCTATGAAATCCTTGCACTTATCCACTCTGAGCCTACAATAGTCATGCATAGACAACAAAACTCAAGCAATAGACCAACCCGAACCTGGACATTGCAACATTAACACCCTTGCACATGAGACTAAATTTTCTTAGAACATGAACAACCCACTGAATCAACTAAATTAAATTCAGATTCTGATCAAGAAGACCAACCCATACCTGTTGCTTCACCTCATAAAAGGATTGCCACTAAAGCAACCAGGAAATCGAGTAGACCTCACCTTCCTCCTTCCTGTCTCAAAGATTTTCACTGCAATTTTACATTAATTGTGTCAACTTGTCAAGGTGTTCGCTATCCATTTGCATCAATTTTATCATACAATAAGTTGTATTCTTCATTTCACCATTTCATTTCATCCATTTCCATTGTCACCGAACCCAAATCTTATGTCGAGGCTTCCAAGAGTGATTACTGGCTTAAGCCATAGAGGCTGAGATCACTGCTCTACGAATGAATGATACCTGGACTTTCACCACTCTTCCACTAAAAAAATATGCTTTGGATGTCCCTAGATATATAAAATCAAACATAAAGCAGATGGTTCCATTGAGAGGTATAAAGCCCAGGTTGTAGCAAAGGTATACACACAATTAGGGGGGCATGATTTCTTAGACATTTACTACCCTATGGTTAAGATAACTATTGTGAGATTGCTTCTTACATTGGCTTTTGTTAATCAATGATATTTGAAATAGCTGGACATTAATAATGCCTTTCTTTATGGTTCCCTTAATGAAGAAGTTTTTATTCATGTGCCACTGGGTCTTAATTCTACTCCTGATCAAGTCTACAAGTTAAATAAGTCCTTCTATGGTCTTAAGCAAGCAAGTAGACTGTGGCATGCTTGCTTGTTCACTTCCTTTTGTTTCATGGCTACCAATATTCCTTAGCAGACCACTCCATATTCATTAAATTCTTGGGTCCTAGTGTCACAACTCTTCTAGTATATGGCGTATTTCTTGATGCCTCAAGTGCTGCAGTTAAAGGCATTCAATGATTTAGATTGGGCAGGTTGTAATGATACTTGTCGTACTATTAATGGATTTTCTGTCTACCTTGGGAATCCATTGATCTCGTGGCACTCTTAAAAACAAGCAAATGTTTCTCATAGCTCCTTTGAAGTCAAGTATCGTGCCCTTGCCACTGCCACTTATGAAGTGCAATGACTTACCTATCTTCTTGATGATTTACGAATAACATATGATTGACCAATACTATTGTTTGGTGACAATGATTCAACTTTACGAATTGGAATTAACCAAGTATTCCATGAGCCCATGAAGCACATAGAAATAAATTGTCATGTTGTTCGTGAGAAGGTGAACCAAGACCTTATTAACTCCTCCCAATTCATTCCTCCTTGCAGTTGGCTAACTTGTTAACTAAAGTTATTCATCTTTACCTCTTTCATGGGTCGTGTTCCAAGCTAGAATGATCAATATTCCTTCTCAACTTGAAGGGCCTCTTGAGCTTTGTTATTTCCATTGTACATTATGTTACCGTGATACTGTGTGTTGGGTTAGTAAACTTTGGTGGTTAGTTAATTGTTATTGACAGTTGATGATAGTTATAACTGTCAACTACAGTTAGTTAGTATTAGCTATTTTTTGCCTTGTATTGTGCTTGCTTCCTTAGCACGGTTCTTTTTCATTCAACTCCTGTGTATAAAGCTTTCCAATTCATTCTACTTAGATAAAAGATAGTTATATGATTTTGGGATTGTCTCACTTTTCTCTCATTTTTCATTTCCTTCAATTGAAGCTTTGACTTCAAGCTTTTGCTTCTCTGTTATTTGCCTTGTTAGTTTATATATAGCATGGAATCAAATTATACATGTAATTTACAACTAAACCTTTCAATAATTTGATGTATCATATAAATTTTATCAATTCAACCATTCAATTATATGTATGTATATTATCTTATTTTTTTGTAATACTTAATGCAACCGAACATAAATTAAAAAAGATGATCAATTAGTCTAAACCTAATATGTTTACTAAAATAGGTTAACTAATCATATCTACAATGAATATTTGGTTTCTTAAGAATTTGGTCTAACCCATGATTTTAAATTGTAGTTGCAGTAATTGCAGTTGTTGTTGCGGGCAGTTGTTGTAATGCGAATTGTGACGAAAAATTATTATATATTTGCAGTGAATTTAAAAAACTGTTATTATTCTGGTTATTGTTATATTTTTTTTATTTATAAGATAAAAATTATTTTTTGTTAACATTTAACATTTTAATATCTCATATTATCATAACTATTTATTTGTTGACACTATCAAGTTTAAAATGAAAGATTGTATTCTAATTTATTTCTTTTTGAAAAAAAAGAGTAAAATATAACAATGTTAACGTTTCATTGGGCTCCCATACAGATGCGTTGAGATCATTTTGCAAATTTGTTTAGATATTTCATGTGGTTAAGAATCACACTGTAATTGTGTACTAATGCAGTTACGTCCCCTGCACTAAAAATAAGGAAAAATTAATCTTTAATAACACAAATTCAATTAGAAAATATGTAGAAAGTTTTAGGTTAAAAAAAGTGCGCTTTTTTTTTTTAAATGGTTGAATTTAATATTCTTAATATAATTCTATTTAATATATTAATTTATTAATTAATTTAAGTTTTACGAAATTTTTTTAATCAATTTAAAAAATAATGTCAATATTTTTATATTAAATAGAATGTAATTTTTAAAATACAAATATTAATTTTGAAAAATACGACAGACATATTAATCTTGAAAAATAAAAACGTTTTATACCTAACAAGCTTGTACATCGTTCATTGTCGAGTTTTATAAAATGATTAATTTTTACATATGTTTTACATTTAAAATTATATAGAGAGAGAAGAGTTTAATTAGTATACATCATCAGTGTAATACTTCTTACATTGATATTCAATCATAATTCTGAATTTATAGTAAATTTGTTGAATTTACCAATTAATATTTTAAAATCATATAAATAAAAATATGTGATTTAACATCATTGTAATATTTATTTACACTGTCAGTGCATACTAATTAAACTTTTATATATATATATCTTCTTTAAATTTTATGAAATAGTAACAAAATATTGTAAAAGTTTTACAAGTATAGTAAGAAGTCAAATAAAACATAATATTATTTCACATGCTGGATATGTATCATGGATGATATTTTTATTTTAGAAATAAATAATGGATCCAGCTAACAAATGACCCGGGGATGCTAGATGAGAATTAAATTTGTGTAGAATTTTTATGTATTGATTATATGTCATTTAATGTGATTAATAGAAAAATGTAGTATGTAAATTTTCTAGCAAGAGATTTTAATTGTTTTTCTCATAATAATTCATGTTGTGGCACTACTTCCAAAGCCACTGTCACAACTACTATTGCCACCATTGCAACTGTCACCACTAGCGATGTGGATATATTAATCATGATAAAAATTAAATTAATGATAAAATTTCGAATAAGACAATTTTGCTAATTTTATCCATGAATTTGATGTGTTATTTAACCATTATTTATTTGAGATTATTTAGAGAAATCCTTGTAGTTATATTAGTTAATTACTTTAATGGTAATCGTATAATTTTTCTAGGCAATTTGTTAATATTTAAAAATATATAATGGTTAATTAACTTTCACTTTTTCTAACACTGATAAACATTTTTTTTCTGTAATTCATGAGATTATTTAACTTAATGCTTATGGAGTATTTTTTTATTATTCCTTTATATTGATTAAGTTATATATCTGAACCTTAAAAAGTTTAAGAAAGTTATATTCAGTCTCATTAAATGGTGGTGCTAGCTAGATAGATATAGTTGTATCTCTTGAGTCTTATCTATGTTTTGCACATTTTTATTTTAATTTCTTCAGTACATACTTTTGTAGTATTAGAAAGTGCTAGGAGAGTATATAATCTTAACCACTTGACAGTAGACATAACAAGTGTATTATTTAACACCTCTTATCTAACATGCAACAATATATGAGCTGCTAAAAACACATGTTATCTAAGTTGTTCTCATTCAAGCTGTTGAAGAATACATTTTTAGTTTACGACATATATATATAATTCAGAAATTTGGACCATTGTAACTGTAAATCAAGGAATTATTGGATGGTTTAATGTATACGACTACAAGATATTCTCCAGATGAACTGTTAGAAGTACTATGAAGGATACTCTCAGAGGGACTATTAAATTTTTCTATTGTTTTACAATTGTTTACATATCTAACTTTTGATAATAAAAAATTACAAGAAATATTTACTAATTTTATACATAAACTTGAAATTATGTTTTCTTTAAAATTATATTAGGAAAATCTTTAATCACTAGTGCAGTAATAATAGACATAGCTCATACTTACATGTCTGTAATTAGTTATAAGAGGTTATTTCAGTAATAATAACAGAAAGATATAGAAAATAAATAAACATTATTATAATAACTGTATAAAAAATTAATTATATAATTTATATAATTAAAAAATAGATAAAAGCACGAAAAGTTTCACGGGACCTGCTACCGCTTTATAACAAAGTAAATGCAAAATTGAATACTTTCACAAACCTTTATCAATAGTGACTACTCTGCTTGTTGATAGAAACAGGTCATGTAACATAAATATAAATAAAAAATTACCGAATTAGTCTTGTATATAACTACTATTTAAAGTAGAATTATCTTTAATGATAGTAATTCATAGTAATTCTTGATCCATAGTGTCTTTTCTTCATTTTTTGCTAAGGTTAGTCTACCACTTAAAATGATTAAAATAAAAAATAATTTATTAATCAGAAAGGAACTTGGAAAGTATATATATTCTCTTAAGCACATGACAGCAGACATGAGTACATGTCTTATCTAACATGCAAGAAAACGCTAAAAACATGTGTTATGTAAGTCGTTTTTATATAAGCTCCTGGCTACATCAATAGTTTACAAAATATGATTCAGAAATTGGATTAATATGTACAACATATGCTTCAGAAGATGTTGTCTGGGCTGCATCGACGGATACAGAACCTTGCAGAGGTACAGGTTGAGGTTTAATAATATTATTTTGTCACCAAAACAATGTAACACCAAGTTTTCAGAACCAGATGAAAATCTATGAACTTTCTCTTCCTTTCTATTAAAGTCATCCGCACCTTATACTTACTACCACGACAAATTTTTAAGATTATTTGAAAATCTATAAATCTTTGCTTTACATTATAACATCGTCTTTCACTTAAGATACAGTGATTCACTCTTCAAGTTGAACAATTCTTCCTATCTCACTTAAAATCCTAATATTAATTTAGAAAATAAATTTCTAATTTAGAAATAATATTATCTTAAAATTTAAATAAATTATAAGATAAAACAATTTTTTTTTAAACAATATTATAGATTTGAAATTAAAATAATTGGTCGTCTTTTCAAAATATGATCTGCAACCTTTTGTATATGATTATGTGGATACCTTTATCATGTTTTTTAGACTTCTTAAATACTAGTTTTATCATATTTGGTCGTCTAGTCCTAAGTTAAATAAGCTCTCATACAACATATTGACAGGGTGTGCATAAAATCCATTTAAATCAATTTTAACAGATCAGTTACATATCCAACACTATTTTTTTTTTTTCATTTTTCATCTAATCCAAATAATTGAATATGGATTAAATATTTATTTAAATTTTTAAAAACCCAAAATCCAATTCTAAGTATATGTAACAATCAATAAAATATTACAAATTTTATATATGTTTTTTATGGACATGAAAATTTTAGAAATAAAAAAAAATATATGCCAAAATTTATTAATATGATACAAAATATAATACATATTAAATACTAAGAACATTACAACTTAAAATATGATACATATTAAATATTAAGAACTTACTAATTATCATACAAAATATAAAAAAAAAATAAAGATGTAACTAAGTTACTTTATTTATTAGATGAGGTTGAGCAAATATTATTTTTTATGAAATATTTAACTTATTCTTACTTTCTTTAATAACCGTATGCACCATTCATATTTTTTTCTTGTTTTTAGGTATTTTACTTTGAGAATACTTAAATTTTCTATTTTTGAAAACTTAACAAAGTTGTGTGGATGTTCCCTCAGAGGTATGGGTGACATTCTAGATGAGAAAGTTAGAAAAATCATTACGAATTTGATCACATACCAAGGCTACATACCATGAAGGTGTGAGATACACACTAAAAGAAAAAGTGCAATTGTGCGCATACCAATCCTCTATTGGATGTAGCACAGAGCTGTGGTCAAACTCCTGATCCATTTTATCTTTCAGCACACCCCTTACACTTATATGGTCTTAGTCACACTGTTGTGATAAGTGTTAAAATGATAATTATGCTTTTAATATTATTAGAATTATAATTATACTTATTGGAGAAAAAAAACACATAATCAACTGGCTTTCTTTTATTAATATTCATGAAAAATACACCATAAATAAAAGGAAAAATCTAAATAAAAAAGAAAGATGATAGCATATTTAATTCATGTGATTTGCAACCTACATCCACAACAAGTTTTTTGAGATGATTGCACTTGTAAGTAGAATTACATGTTTAAAATTATATCTATTATCATGCTCACAATTTACTTTATGACAGTGAGGTGAATGAATTTTATCCAATGTACAAAACTGTAAAGAAAAAATGAATGTTTTAAAAAATGCTATAATATGCATTGAGTATTTTTTCTAATTTTATTGCAATAAAACATTCATAATTGTTATCATCTTCAATTCATCTCATTACTATAAATTATAAAATACATGTGAGTCATATTTATTTCATTAAACATTTAAAAAATTAATTTATAATATTTAGATTATATCTGTGACATCCTTCTCCGCAAAATACTTTATTCTTTAATAATAAAATAATATAAATTTTTTTATTTAAATACTAGATTTTGCATTTAGGTAAAATAATTCTCATCACACAATATACATTTATTTTCCTATTCTATAATGACACTTACAAGATTTTTTCAAGCTCATAATGACACTTCAAATCATGAATATACATCACAAAAAACTATTAACTAATAATCTCTACCCCAATGTGACATATAACTGAGTATCCCAAAAGAAAGAGGTAAAGAAAAGTCGAACCTTAAGGATTGGTTCACAACCCATTTTCTTTACACATGTCATATGAGAGATAATTTATCACTCGTACCTTATCTCGAATGATGATCTTAGATGCAAATGGTATGTCCTCAAGTTCCTAAATACTATTGTCCTCAATTTCCCCAACAATGTTCCCACTATAGCTTTTTCTCAAATGTCCATAGTCGAAAACATAAAACTGAAGACAATCCCCTAATCCTCTTAATTACTCTTATTACTCAAACTTAACATTCACACTATCTTACTTTATTTTATACTAAGAAGCACTAATAATAAATTAATTTAAGTCTACTAATATAAATTACACATTTTTATTAGTATTTTCTTTTATTACAATATGTATAAATTATAAAATGTTGAATATAAAGTTTATATATAGTATATGTTATTTATGTATCAATTATATTATTTTTTATATTATAAAGTTATAATAATTTATAAACATGTATTTAATATAATTATGTAATAACTTATTTATATTACTGATTAAAACAAGATAGCATAATTATTTATATAGCTCATTTGTTATATGTCAGACATAATTTCTGTGCAAAATGCGGCACCTGTATATGAATAAGACGTTTGTTTACTTTTTCTTTTAAGATAAATACTTCCGTTTCTTTTAATTATATTAATTAGAACAAATGAATATAAAAAGTAGTAAATAAAACATATGTAAGCCATGGGTTGGGTTGGGTTGGATCGGGTTTAGGCAAACCCAAAATCCAGCTCAATCATAAGTCATCGGGTTGGATTGCTTGGTTTGGATTTTTGTTTTTTTCTTTTAAGATAAATACTTCCGTTTCTTTTAATTATATTAATTAGAACAAATGAATATAAAAAGTAGTAAATAAAACATATGTAAGCCATGGGTTGGGTTGGGTTGGATCGGGTTTAGGTAAACCCAAAATCCAGCTCAATCATAAGTCATCGGGTTGGATTGGCTTAGTTTTGATTTTTGTTTTTTTCTTATTAAACCTAACCCAACCTAACCTGCCATGGAATGGATTGGGTTAATTGGATCACCATTTTGAAAAATATTTTTTAAAGAATAAATTGAATGTTTAGAATTTTTAAAATATTTTTTAGGGTATTTTTAAAAGAATAGAATATATCATTGTTGTAAAATAAAAATAAATAATAAACTACTGACACTGATAGTGTGAAGAATCAATTTCAAAATGAGTTTAAATTATTGGGTCAAAGCTAATTATTGGTTTTTTATCTATCAATAAAAATTAGGTAGTTGGAGTGAGGGTGTGTCTTGTAGTGCAAAGTGCATATATAAAACTATTAAAGATATTTTATAATGTAAAATAATAATAAATAATATAATATTATTATCTATTGGGTTGGGTATCAGGTTCAACACAATGAACCCTTCACTCAACCTGTAGGCGATTGAATTTTATCGGGTTGAGTTCGGTTTCACCCAATTTTAAAGAAACTCAACCCAGTCACTTTGGGTTGGATTTGATCAAATTACGTCACCTAACCCAATAAACACTCATATTTAGCATTAGACTCAAACTTAACCTTCACACTATCTTATTATTTATATGCACATTTAATTATAGTCAGAAACACAAATAATAAATTAATTTAATTCTACCAGTATAAATTACACATTTTTATTAGTATTTTATTTTTCTTAAAAAACAGATTATTGCAATATGTATAAATTATAAAATGTTGAATATATAGTTTATATATAGTATATGTTATTCATGTGTCAATTATATTATTTTTACATTATAAAGTTATAATAATTATAAATATGTATGTAATATAATTATGCAATAACTTACTTATATTACTGATTAAAACAACATAGGATAATTATTTATATAGCTCATTTGTTATATGTCAGACATAATTTCTATGCAAAATGCTGCAGTTGTATATGAATAAGACGTTTGTTTACTTTTTCTTTTAAGATAAATACTTCTATCTCTTTTAATGATATTAATTAAAACAATATGAATATAAAAAGTAGTAAAGAAAAAATATGTAAGCCGAAGAGATTTTGGCTGCCTGCTTAGGACTAGAAGGAGATCCTGTTTTACCAGTTACAAATAAAAGATTGGCATGTAACATGCGTGTGATCCCTAACACAGATTTAGTTAACTTTAAATTTTTTTTTATAGGTAAATGTTTTTTATGGTAGTATGTTAATTTTTGTTAGTAAAAAGATTCAAATCCATAACATCTTCTCTCTTTCCCTATACATTAACTTTGTCATCAAACTAACTTTATAATCCCATAATCATTAAAATTGATTTAAAATACTTTAAAAAATGTTTTACACAATTCTTTAAAGATTTAAAACAAAATAAAAATTATAAAAAATCAAACACAATAAAAATTTAGTAGAATTAACATAAAATTTGCTAATATACAGACCTGTGTTTGATACTGTTGGCAACAAGAAAGCAAAAGGTTGGCAGTTCTTTAAAAAATCTTTCTTTTTTCTGCTTCATTTCAAATGTGCTGATACAAGTATTTATAGGCAAAAAGATTTGCCCCTTCACATGCTGAAGATAAATCAAAAGTTTTGTCTTTTCAAATGCTAGAGATAAATGATGATGCCTATAGGTCTGCCACCTAAAATCATTAATGCTATCTAGGAATACCAAACAACAAGAAATAAAGTTTCTTAATTTAAGTTTTGTAACAAATCTCCCCCTTAAACTTAAATATTCTTCCCATTTCTCATTCCCATAAGCCTTTTGCAATTCTCCAGCAATGTGGTCGGCAGTGGCTTGGTGAGTATATCCGCGGCTTGAGCTCGGCTTTCAACATGCTCCAGCTTAACTTTTCCTTCTTTGAGTTGTTCTCGGATGAAATGAAAACGGACGTCGATGTGCTTGCTCCTTCCGTGATTAACTAGGTTCTTTGCCAACTCGATCGCCGACTTGTTATCAACTCAGATCACAGTCCCTTCATTTTGGATCACTCCCAAATGCCTTAATAGATTTAAAAGCCAGACTGCATGACACACGCTCCAAGAGGCCGCCACATACTCTGCCTCGCAAGTAGACAGGGTTACAATAGGCTGCTTCTTTAACAGCCAAGTGAAAGCTATATTTCCGAGTAGGAATATGTAACCCGAAGTACTTTTTCGGTCATCAACATCACCACACCAATCGCTATCTGAGTAACCCACTAGTCGATAGTCATCTGATTTTGAATAGAAAAGACCAAGTGATAAGGTTCCTCGAATATATCTCAGAATTCTCTTCAAGTCCTTCCAATGTGTATAGCTTGGATCCTCCATGAATCTGCTCATTATCCCAACACTCAACATTAAGTCGGGTCTCGTGCTTGTAAGGTACCTTAGACTTCCAATTAAACTTCGATATCTCCCAGAATCAGCTCGCTCTCCTCCATCAAACTTCGAGAGTTTAGTGCCTGGTTCCATTGGAGTAGAAACTGGGTTGCAGTCCTCCATTTTAAACTTCTTTAGAATTTCAAGCGCATACCTCTCTTGGGATATAAAAATCCCTTCTTCCAATTGCTTCACTTCCAGGCCAAGAAAATATTTCATTAGGCCTAAGTCTGTCATCTCGAACTCTTTTTCCATTACCTCCTTAAACTCCTTAATCAGCTTCGTGTTGCTTCTGGTGAATATGAGGTTGTCGACATAGAGAGCAACTACCATCATATCCTTTCCTGATTTCTTTGTGTACAAAGCATGTTCCTATGGACATTGCTCGTACCCAGTTTTCTTGAAATACCCGTCAATTCTCTCATTCCAGGCACGGGGAGCCTGCTTCAGTCCATAGAGGGCCTCTTTCAATCTCAGCACTTTCTTCTCATCCCCTCTCTTCATGTACCCGAGTGGTTGCTCGACGTACACCTCCTCTTTTAGCACTCCATTTAGAAAGGACGACTTCACATCCATCTGTAGAATTGGCCATTGGTTTTGAGTAGCTAACGATACCAGGAGTCGGATTGACTCCATTCTCGTGACAGGAGCAAATACATTATAGTCTATCCCCTCTTTCTGTCTATAGCCCTTTACCACAAGTCGAGCCTTATAACACTCAACCTCTCCCTCAACATTCATCGTCTTTTTGTACACCCATTTTACTCCAATGGGTCGAGCTCCTTCAGGAAGATCGATCAATTCCCAAGTCTTGTTGTGTTCAATCGCTCCAATCTCCTCGTCTATGGCTGTTCTCCACTTCTCTTCTTGGACAGCTTTTTCAAAGCTCAAGTCTTCAGAGTCGGCCAGAAGACATACAATATGAACTTCATTTGTAGTGTCGTATATTTCCTGTAGACTTCTTATCCTGGGCTGTTGTGGCTTAGTTTCTTCATCTGAGGACTCGGTGATTGTTGTTGTTGAAGGTACAACAATCTCCGAGCTAGTTTCTTTTTCGACTAGGTTATTCCAGCACCACTCCTTCGTTTCCTCCACATGAACATCTCGGCTCACCACTACTTTCTTGTTAACAGGATCAAACAATTTATATGCTTTACAATTTTTATCATACCCGATAAATATGTACTTCTTGCTCCGATCTTTTAATTTTGTCCTGTGCTGACTTGGTACTTGCCCATAGGCCATGCTACCGAACACCTTTAGATGAGAGACACTCGGCTTCACACCACTCCAAATCTCCTGAGGCGTCTTTTCGCCTAACTTTGCATGTGGACATCTATTTTGCACATAGACTACACATTGCACCGCCTCTGCCCAAAACTTCTTCGGCATATTCTTCCCTTTCAATATAGATCGAACCATGTCGAGAATGGTTCGGTTCTTTCGTTCTGCTACACCGTTTTGTTGCGGAGAATATGGAGTTGTCAAGAAATGCTTGATTCCATGTTCCTCACAGTATTTGTTGAACTTGGCAGAAGTGAACTCGCCTCCTCTATCAGATCGGACTGTTTTGATGACTTTGTTTGTTTCTTTCTCTACTATCACTTTGAACTTCTTGAAAGTTTCAAACACTTCTGACTTCTCCTTCAGAAAGTAAACCACGTATTTCTTGAGAAATCATCAATGAAAGAGACAAAATATCTCTTACCACTAAATGATTCTGGAGTTATTGGCCCACATAAGTCGTATGGATCAGTTCGAGCTGCTTCTTTCCTCGGTACTCAAAGCTCCATGGGAAAGAAGTCCTCGCTTGCTTTCTGATCACACATTCTTCACAGAACCTCTTTTCAAATTCCATTTTGGGCAAACCGAGCACCATCTCCTTTTTCACCAACTTAGTCAACCCTCCGACGTGAAGATGACCAAACCGCAAATGCCACTTCATGGCCTCATCCTCCATATCAAGTTGCATGCATTTATCTTGAACTATTTTCAACTCAAGTTTGTACATGCGTTTTTTCTTCATTTCTACTTGGGCGATGAGCCTTCCGAGTTTATCCCTCAGTTGTAATTCTCGATCCTTCATCAGAACCGAGTACACCTTCTCCATTATCTGTCCCATGCTCAGTATGTTGCTTTTGAGATCAGGTACATAGTATACATCTATGATCTCTCCGATTCACCCATTTTCCTGTTGATACCAGATCGTTCCTTGACCTTTGACGGTTACTTTCGATGCATCGCTGAACGAAACGGATCCGGATTCCACCTTTGAAAGTACTTTGAATAAACTCTCGTCGCGACACATATGGTTACTTGCGCCAGTGTCCAAGTACCAAACCGAATTATTAGAATAGCTCAGTTTGACCTCGATTTCTGGAATGTTTGTCACTAGCAGCAATCCTTCATCTTCTTCCTCGGCAAGAAAGTTTGTTGGCTCCTCATTTTTCTTCTTGGACCTACAATCTTTGGAAATAGGGCCCATCTTTCCACAGTTGTAGCATTTTACCGAGTAGCAATCCTTGGCATAATGCCCATACTTTCCACCGTTATAACATTCAATGTTGTTTGTGTTTGTCCGACCACCTCGAGTCTGACCTTGACCACCTCGGGCTTGACCTCGGCCACGCCAGTGTTGTTGGACGACTTGCTCATTTCTTCGTTCTCCTCTTCCTCGACCACCTTGGCTTCTACCTCTTCCTTGGCCTCTGGTATTTTGAGCATAAAACACATTATCCTTTTTTATAGTCGCCTTCGCCAGGAGAGCTTGTTCAAAGGACTCCCCCCTCTTGTTTTTTCGTCTTTGCTCATGTGCTTCCAGGGACCCAGCAAGCTCTTCAATGGTGAGTGTTGATAGATCTTTGGACTCCTCTATTGCGCATACGATATTTTCGAATTCATCTCTCAATGACCTCAAAATCTTTTCAACAATTAGGTTTGAAGAAAGAATCTCACCATTCTGATTCAGTTTGTTCACCACAGTCTCCACCCGAGTAATGAACTCGGATACGCTTTCGGACTCATTCATCCTCATGTTTTCCAGTTCGCGCCTAAGGGTTTGAAGTCGGACCTGCTTTACTCGTTCGTCTCCTTTGTTTGCCTTTTTGAGTGTATCCCATGCTACTTTGGAAGATTTTGCATTTGCTATCTTCTCAAAGCCGGATTCGTCAACAGCTCGGTATAACAGATATAAAGCCGCCTTGTCTTTAGCTCAAACGGCCTTCAACGCGTTCAACTGGGCATTTGAATATCCATCTGTGCTTGCTAGTTCCTCATACCCAGTCTCGATCACATCCCAATTATCTTGGGAGCCGAGAAGGGCCTTTATCTGCACCTTCCAGTTGTCATAGTTAACATCTTTCGTCAACTTGGGTAGCGGGATGCCATTGGTTAGACCTGCCATTTCTCTCAAGTGTTTACACTCAACTCACACACCTCACAAAACTCTCAGTTGCTCCTCTCTCTCTCTGCCAGCGCACACTGCTGCGTTCTTTCCTCACAAAACTCTCGGTAGCTCTGATACCAAATTGTTGGCAACAAGAAAGCAAAAGGTTGGCAGCTCTTTAAAAACTCTTTCTTTTTTCTGCTTCATTTCAAATGTGCTGATACAAGTATTTATAGGCAAAAAGATTTGGCCATTCACATGCTGGAGATAAATTAAAAGTTTTGTCTTTTCAAATGCTAGAGATAAATGATGATGCCTATAGGTCTGCCACCTAAAACCATTAATGCTATCTAGGAATACCAAATGCTATCTAGAAATACCAAATGCTATCTAGGAATACCAAACAACAAGAAATAAAGTTTCTTAATTTAAGTTTTATAACAGATACTTGAATATGACAATATTGCAAGCAATCAACTTGAAAGTGAACCTCAAATCTTTCTTAAAACAGAAAAGCACGATCTGTTTACCTATTAAATTGTGTAGAGTGTACTGAATTTTCAATCTTTCCATTCCTTGATCAGAAATGCATTTTAAAAAATGATGGATGATCGTAATTCAGGTTAATTAGAGGTCATAAATTTAATTTTCTTTTACGTTAAATAACTGAAATGAACTCATACATGGAAGAATTAAAAGTCTGGGAGGTTGAAATCCAGTTCATCGTATAAATCCCAGAGTTATGTTGCAAGATGAAATTGGTACACACAATTTGGTAATACAAGAAAACTTGTTATCATGATTCTTAAATGTTCACAACAACAAACAAGTTATTCTTTTAGGTTTCACAATTCTACAGAGTTATGAATTTCAATTGGTTTCATATATTTTAAACCATAAGATCTAACATTTTTTACCGAAGAGCTAATATTATAACTTGGTTAAAATTGTTTGGGCTTTCTGGAGGTAATATTGACATCACGAAGAACAGATCTTAAAAATTGCCGCCAAAGTTGCTTTTATTATTTAATTATAAGTAGAAACACTTGGATATAGATGCCAACTGCAAGGTGTATTTGTTTCTACATTAGGACACAATAACATAAGCATCGTTGCAGGTGTTTATTATAGTTATCTTAACGTGTGACAGACAACTAGTGACATTTAACTTGCAAAAGTGTGGCGGTTGGAAGTAGGAATAGCATTGTTTGTTCCTGGCAATGAGGCACTGAAAGACCAAGACAAAATGTCGTGTGTTTCAGTGGCATTTCTCTGTTTTCCGCTGGGATCACCGGTGGCAGCCGAGAAACCAACGTTTACGCTCTCAGGAAGCACTTGTTTAAGATCCACTATGTCAGCGATGGTGTAAATGGTTCCAAGTGAAGGGAAAACCAAGACAACATGTAAAATTTTTGTGGAAGCATCATATTTTATGACAACATTGGCAATTCCACCATTGTCCAACGTAAATGGTACAGTTTTGGTGGATATGACTGAGTTGACATCAATTCCAATGTGTGGAATTTGGGGGTCCCATGTGTTTCTGAAAGTGTCAAACTCAACAGCAACAAAAGGGTATGGAGATAAGGGATTGTATATTCCGAAGTATCCTCCTCCTTCACCTGTTTGGGTGTTTGGTGGTGCTATGAAGAAGACTAACCCATCAGCAGGATGTGGACGTGGAAAGGGTTGTCTAATTGAAAAGGAAAAGCGAGTTTCGAAGCTGGCAACGTTGCCTGTTGTGCTGTCCCAAATCTGGACAGGTTTAGCATATAGAGCACGACCAGTGGAGTTCCATGTTGGGACGCCATTAACAACCTTGGTCAGTTGTAACACACCATTTGATGAAATACGTGCATCACGTTGCAACTTCAATTGCTCCTCATTTTGATGGAACTGGTTGAAGTTAAATGATATGGTTTTAGCTGAGGCTTTGTTGAGCACAAGGAGGAGCAAGGTTAGGGACATGAATGCAAGAACTTGGAATTTGGGAGAAGCCATCTTTGTTTACTCAAATTCAAATTGATGCACTCTAGAGAAAACATGGTTATGTGTATATATAGCATGAGATCAATTGATACAAATGTAATTTTCAATTCTGCCCTTCGATAATTTGATATATTATGTCAATTTCATCCATCCAATTATTAAAAAAACATGTATATATATTATCTTCTTCTGGTGTTAAGTTTAATGAAAATTGATCATCAATTAAAAAATATTCAATTAGTGTAAATCTTATATGTTAACTGAAATAGGTTTATTAATCATATTTATAGTGAATATTTGATTTCTTAAGAATTTGTTCTAACCCATGATATTAAATGGTAGTTGCAGTCATTGCAGTTGTTGTTGTGACCATTATGCTGTTGTGATGTGAATTGTGATATGAAATTAGTATATGTTGAAAGTGAATTTAGAAAAGAATTGTGCTATTGTTCTTATTATTGTTATATACTTTTTATTTATATGACAACGCAACTTTGTATTTTTTTAAAATTTAATATTTTAACATCTCATATTACTCTGACTATTTAATTGCTCACACTAAGAATTTTAATATAGAAGATTATATTCTAATTTATTTTCATGTGACAAAACATTAAAATAGAACAATGTTAACATTTCACTGTATGTAAATATATAACGTGATTGAGTTGGTTAAAAAAGAAGAAAAGTGAGAAAAGGTCATTGGTTCGATCCTTACGGTTAACAAAAACTAACATTTGGTTTATATAAAGAAACATTTCACTAGCACCAATAAGGGTGTTCATCGGTTTGGGTCAACCCGATGAATCTAGTAAATTGAACTGAACCAATTAGTTTGGTTTAGTTTTTTTACTTGATTAGGTTTGGATCCGATCCAAACTTATTAGAACCAATCATCTTTGGTTCGGTTTGTGATTTTCGCATTTCAAAACTCTGATCCAACCTAAAAAAACCCAAAAGTATATATATTAATTATTATTATATACTTATTTTATATTTTAGGTTATTAAATTTAGTAACCCTTTTTAGTTATGCCTTCGCATTTCAAAACTCTAACCTAACCTTATTTTATATTTTATATTTTTAAGTTAGTAAATTTAATAAATTTATTTTATACTTTAAATTTATACAATTTATTATTTGTATTTTATTGTGTTATCTTAATAATTTAATTTGAATAATCTAGTATATATGAATGACTTAATATTTTGTTATAAAATTATGAATTTAGAAGAATATTGTCTTAATTTTATTTTTATTTGTGAATTAGATCGGCTGTAGAAATCATTTTTATAGGGGTTGATTTAGACAAACACTTCTTTTAATATTAGTTAACTACTTTAATGGTAATCGTATGAATTTTTTATACAATTGGTTAATATTTAAAATATATATAATGCATAATTATCTTTCTCTTTTTCTAACGCTGATAAAAATATTTTTTCTCTAAGTTATCAGATTATTTAATTTAATGCTTGCGGAGTATTTTTCTAGCACAGTTCATCTTAAGTACTTGACAATAGACATGACAAGTGTATTATTTAACACGTCTTATTTAACATGCAACAATATATGAGCCACTAAAAACACGTGTTATGTAACGTGTTTTTATTCAAGGGGTAGAAGAATACATTTAATGTTTACGACATACATATGATTAAGAAATTTGGATGGGTTAATGTATACAGCTACAGGTTATGCTGCAGAACTGTTAGAAGGAATATTCTGAGAACTATCAGAGGGACGGTTAAATTTTTTCTGTTATGTTAGAATTGTATACGTATCCAACTTTTGATAATAAAAAAGTTTCAAAGATTATTTACTAATTTTACACGTAAACTTGAGATTAATTTTATTTTAAATTATAGTACTAAAATCTTTATGTAATCACTAGTGCAGTAACAATAGACATAGCCCATGTTTACATATCTGTACATTAGTTATAATATAACTCATTTCAGTAATAATAACGGAAAAAATTATAGAAAATATCTAAACCTTATCACAAGCATACAAGAAGTTTGAAGGAAGTAGTTGGTACCCTGCTACAGCTTTATAACAAATTAAATGCAAAATTCACTACTTTCACAAACCTTGTGCTGTTCTCTGGTGGCTATTCTGCTTGTTCATAGAAGCAGGTCATGGGTCATGTAACATAAATAAAGAATTATGGAATCAAGTCTTGTCAATAACTGTATTTAATGTAGAATTATCTTTATCCATAGTGTGATGAAAGTATAAATTAGGTTTTGAATTATACTGTACTAGACACAAATTATAGTATGCCAATTAATGATATTGAATTGATAGAATGAGAATGAATGTGTACCTGAATTGGCATTCATATCCATGAGCACTATTGAACAGAACTCTAGGAGGTTCTTCTAGCTACCTTCTGAGGGGTTATTGTAGAGAACAATTCTAATGTGTAAATTTGCTTAATGGGATGGCAAATTTATAACCTCTCAGGGTAGTCAGGGACCTCTCTTAATTGGGCTTTTAATCTGATTGACCTAACCCATCACATAGTCAATCTCACTGTAATCCGAGTTCAATTAACCATATTGTTAAAGATAAGATATTATCGGTTAGAGATAAGATATTGTCGGTTAATGATAATAGATATTGAGTGATACTAATCCACAATTAATTTCAACATTCTCCCACTTGGATAGTGTCAATCAATAATCAACATACAAATCATTAAGCTAAAACGAAATTGCCGATATATCATATATTAATTAGCGATATGAAAAATTTGAGCAACAAAATAAATATCCGATAGGGATATTAATCAATTGCATTTAGCTAATATTTTTCATAGATGTATGGCATAATGCAGTTCCATAAATGACACTACAATGGTCCAAGCATAAATAAAATGCTAATAAGAAACATGAACAAAATGACGTCAACTAGAGCATGTCTCTTAAAGAAAATAGAGAATCAGACTCCCACTAACTTAATACATCAAAAGCCTTGACTAAACCCATGTGAGTTACATGAATAAGAAAAATTCCAACAGTTAAGGCCTTAGTCAGTGGATCTGCTAACATCTCCTCAGAATCAATGTTTTCAATCCGAGTGTGAAAACTTTGAATTTTCTCTCTAACAAATTGATACTTGATATCAAAATGCTTTGAACGAGTAGAGCTTTTATTATTCCGAGAGAAACTCACAGCAGCAGTATTGTCACAATAAATCACAAGTGGCCTGGAAATGCTTTCAACTATGTGAAAGTCAGATATCAATTTCTTAAGTCACATGGCCTGGCGAGTGGCCTCAAAACAAGCAAAATACTCTGCTTCCATGGTAGAGGTAGCTATAAGAGACTGTTTAACGCTCTTCCAAGAGATAGCTCCTCCTGCCATCATGAAAATAAAGCCAGAAGTAGATCTATGATCATCAGGGCAACCTACAAAATCAGAATCAGAATAGCCAGTGACTTGAAGTTGATCAGACTTCATAAAAGTCAACATATGATCCTTGGTTCCCTGTAAATATCGCATGACACTTTTCAGGAGGACTTTCAATGAAGGGAATCCACTGTCAACCTTAGCCGATCACAATCGTATACTCTGATACCAGTTGTTGGGTCAATCTGAGGGGGTTAAACATCGGAGAGATGTACAACAATGGGTCACGAGCCCATATATAAAAGAACATGACACCACCTTCAACCCAAAACCTTAAGGCTGAACCATGTAGACATCTTCAGCAAGATCTCCATTCAGAAAAGCTGTCTTTACATCCATCTGGTGTAGCTCTAGGTCAAAATGAGCAACTAAAGCCATGACAACTCGGAGTGCGTCCTTCGTTGAAACTGGTGAAAAGGTTTCTTTGTAGTCAACGCCTTCCCGTTGACTATAACCTTTAGCCACCAATCGAGCCTTATACCTATCAACCTTTCCATCTGGAGTACGTTTTGTCTTAAAGACCCATTTAGATCCAACAGGCTTACAACCTGCTGGCAAGTCCACAAGATCCCAAACATTATTATTAGACATGGAAGACAATTCATCATGCATAGCTTTTAGCCAATCAGAAGCATGAGAACTAGAAAGTGCTTCCTGAAATGTGATGGGATCGTCATCATCATGTGGATCATATTTGTGCTCCTGAAGGTATACAACATAGTCATTTGGTATAGAAGGTCGGCGTATTCTTTGAGATCATCTTAATGGGGCCATATCAACATCATCAAGTTGTTGATCATTGAGTTGTGGTTCATCAACTCGTGGCTCTGTCATTTGTTCATCTTGCCTCTCAACAATTTGTTCATCTGTGTGAACCATTGGGATTGAGATGTCTGTAGGAAGAGAATAAGATGGTAATGGAAGCATGGTTTAATCTTCTCTGAAGGTCATCATTCGAGGTGTGTAACTCCCACTGTCCAAATCGTCCTCAAAGAAAACTGCTCGGTCAGATTCAATAACTCATGTAGAGTGAGAAGGACAATAAAATCTGCATCCTCTCGAACCGATGCAGTAGCCAATGAAATGACCGTTAATAGTTTTGAGATCAAGTTTCTTTTGTTTAGGATTATAAGGTCTTACTTTTGCCTTACAACCCCATACATGGAAATGTCTCAAACTTGGCTTTCTACCAATCATTAGCTCAAAAGGAGTTTTGGGCACAGATTTGCTAGGTACCTGATTAAGAATGTACATAGCAGTTCACAAGGCATCTCCCCAAAGAAATTCTGGCAGAGATGAATGTGATAGCATACACCTCACCATGTCCATGAGTGTTCGATTTCGTGTCTCAGCAACACCATTTTGTTCAGGAGTTTCAGGCATGGTGTATTGAGCTTCAATTCCGTATTCATCAAGGAATCGAGCAAATGGACCTAGATTTCTTCCTGTCTCGTCATAACGACCATAATATTCTCCTCCTCTATCAGACCTTACACACTTAATTTTCTTTTCTGTTTTCAGCTCAACAAAGGCTTTAAAGGTTTTGAAGGCTTCAAGAGAGCTTGCTTTATCCTGAAGAAGATATACCCATCCATGTCTGGAGAAGTCATCTATGAAGGTAATAAAATACCTATATCCACCCATAGCCGTAGGTGTAATAGGTCCACATATGTCAGTGTGAATTAGTTGTAGCACATCGTCACATCTGTTTGAACTTTTATTCCTGGTTTTGGCAGTGAACTTCCCCTTGATGCAATCGACACAAGTGTCATAATCTGAGAAGTGAAGATCATGCAGAATCCCTTCTTTTATGAGTCTTTCAATTCGAGGCCTAGAAATATGCCCCAAACGTCTATGCCATAGCATAGAGGAAGATTCATCAATCCTGTTACGTTTACTCCCACTAATGGAGTTAACTGACATATCAGTTACGTTTAACATGTAAAGTCTGTCATGCAAAACTCCTGAACCAACAACAGTTGAATTATAATAAATCACCAATTTTCCATCACCAAAATGAAAGTTGTATCCACATTTGTCTAAAACAGAAATAGATATCAAATTCCTTCTCATGGAAGGGACATAAACAACATCTTGCAATGATAAAGTATGTCTAGAGGATAAACATAAAGAGACGACTCCAATGTCAGCAACGGGTACTCCAGCTCCATCTCCCATAACAATCTTCGTCTCAACATCACTTGGTTTCCTCAGGCTTGTGAACCCCTGTAAAGAATTCACAATATGAATAGTAGCCCCTGAGTCTAACCACCAGCAATTTGGAGGAACATCAACCATATTAGATTCAAAGCAAGTTAGTGCTAGTAGATTACCTCGCTTCTCCTATTTCTTTTTCAGAATAAAGCAATCTTCCACCTTGTGACCACGTTTCTTACAATACTTGCAAGAACCTTTAAAGAATTTCTTCTTGGGTTCTAAATGTCGTTCTGCTTTCTCTGTACCCTTTTTCTTCTTTCCTTTATACCTGTTAGCACCTTTAGCACCTGAACTAGAAGCAACGACCTGAATACTATTAGGCTTATTTTTCTTCATTGACTCCTCCTCTTGGGTGATTATTGCAATCAATTCATCCAGTCCATAGCCATGCTTTTGAATGTTATATGAAGTCTTCATGATGTCAAACTGAGAAGGCAGAGATTCCAAGATGCGATAAATTAAAGTGTCTTCGCCAACCTCAACCTTGAGAGACTTCAGCTTATTATAGAAATGTACTAACTTCATAATGTGTTCACGTACACCACTGACACCATCATATTTGGTCTTTTCAAATAAGGAAAGATATTGGCTTTTCTGTGCCTTATCAAAAGTTGTAAATTTTTCACCGACTGCTTTCAGAAAAGCACTGGCATCATCAAGATCTGGAATGCTCTGTCTAATAGATTTCTCCATGGTGAATTTAATCACCTTTAGGCACACTCTGTTAGAGTGTTCCCATTTCTTATGAGAAATTCGCTGAGCTTCAGAAGACTCATCTGTAAGAGGCGCAGGCCTCGTCGTCCTCAATGCTAAATCCAGATTGCCAATGGTCAGGTAGAGATCTAATGATTCTTTCCAGTCCTCATAATTTGTTCCGTTTAGAGTTTTGACGGAATTAGGGAAGAAAACTGAATATCACAATAAGGAAAAAAAAGTGATTTAAAAGTTCAGCTTAAAATAAATCCCTAAGCAAATTACAATACATTATAACTTGAATTAATAAATTCTAGCACCGATAGGGTACCAAAAAACATTAATATAAGTCAAGAGAAATGTATTGTACAACAACAAATTATACTAATAACAACACACCGATAGGGTATAATTATCACTAATATAATGAATTAATATTTATTCATAAATTTACACAAATGCATCCACGATTGGTGAAATTACAATTATGTAAATTAATAGCATAAATCATGCTTTATTTCATATGATTTTAATTATCTTCAAATATGACAAACAAAAAATTCACATCATCATGCCCACGATAAATAGGTCATCACAATGCAAATTAACAGAAAAATCATATTATAAGTGATAATTCAATATTCAAAATTCGAGAGTAATATGCCAAAATTAATTCGAAATTATGTCTCAAAATTAAATAAATTTCAAAATTATGAAATTTCAAAAAAAATTATTTATTTAATAATTTTAAGAATATTTTGGCATATTTATGAAATTTCCCAAAAAAATTATTTATTTAATAAATTAAAAAAAATTTTGGCATATTTTTGGAGAGAGAGACGGTTTCACGCAATCGAAACGGTTTCTGCCAAGAACCAGCGCCGAACGGAAACGGTTTTCTCGCCTTCTCTTCTGGAGCACCGGCGAAGCGCGCGGGACGGCGGTGGAGCAGGCGGCCCTCGAGGCACCGAAACGCCAAGATCCGACGGGATCTGGGACGATTCGAAGCGCGGCGGTGGAACCGCTTGAAGGCGACAGAGAGTCGCTTGAACAGGTGGCGCTGAAGGAGCCGAAGGCCCCAAGATCGGCAGGGATCTGGGCGGTCGACCGAAACGTGATCTCCGCCGCGATTTGGGCACGTGAGACGCGATCTCCGCTGGGATCTGAGCGTACGAGGCGCGATCTCCGCCGCGATCTGGGCGCGCGAGACGCGATCTCTGCCGTGATCTGCTTCAGATCGGAACGCTGCGGTTGAAGCGCGACCACCGCTGTCCGCCCTTCATCCCGGTGGAACAGCACCGAAGGTGCGGTACGACAGGGCCGGGACCAGTGGCAGACCACTGACAGAGCCGCGGGCGACTCGGCTGCGACTGCCGGCAGATGACTCAACCGCCGCCGCGCAGATGCTCAGGTATCATTCGTCTCTCCCACTCTCAATATGCGTGTTTAATATTAAAATAGGGTTTGTTCAATTGACAACCATAAAATGTATCAAGCAAGCTCTGATACCAATTGATGAAAGTATAAAGTAGGTTTTGAATTATACTGTACTAGACACAAATTATAGTATGCCAATTAATGATATTGAATTGATAGAATGGGAATGAATGTGTACCTGAAATTACATTCATATCCATGAGCACTATTGAACAGAACTCTAGGAGGTTCTTCTGGCTACCTTCTGAGGGGTTATTGTAGAGAACAATTCTAATGTGTAAATTTGCTTAATGGGATGGCAAACTTATAACCCCCCAGGGTAGTCAGGGACCTCTCTTAATTGGGCTTTTAATCTGATTGACCTAACCCATCACAGAGTCAATCTCACTGTAATCCCAGTTCAATTAACCATATTGTTAAGGATAAGATATTATCGGTTAGAGATAAGATATTGTCGGTTAATGATAATAGATATTGAGTGATACTAATCCACAATTAATTTCAACATAGTGTGCATGTTGTTCATTTATCGTTAAGGTTCGTCTGCCACTTAAATGATTAAAATTAAAATTATTTAGTAATTGCCTGAACACTTAAAAGGAGGAATAATACTTGAACTATAAAATTTAAGAAAGTTTTTTTTATAGGCCAAATAACAATAGTTAATGTGTTAGTTTTTTGTGATTAGAGGATCTGAGGCCATGACTTCTCTATCCTTCCTTCTTCTCATATATGAACTTTTGTTAGTAGACCAATCTTACACCTCCTTAAAGTTTAAGAAAGTTAAATTCAATCTCATTAAATATTATTTTCGATGCTCTGTATAGTCCAATTTCAGAGTCTTATTTATGCATTATATATATATATATATTATATTTAGTACTAACTTTTGTAGCCTTAGAAAGCATACTGGAGAATATATTCTCTTAAGCACTTGACAACACACATGACAATTGTGTTGTTTAACACGTCTTATATAACATGCAAAAAAACTCCAAAAACATCTGTTATGTAAGTTGTTATATTAGCTGCTGAATACATCAATAGTTTACAAAATATGATTCAGAAATTGGATTAATAAGTACAAAATATGCTGCAGAAGGTGTGGTCCTGGGCTGAATCGATGAACAAATATTATTGGAAGATAATGTTAGCTAAATACTGTGTCTGATATTAATGTGAGAATTGCTAGCAACACACTCTTCTTAATATTAGGACAAAAATACATAATCATCTATCTTTTTTTAGTGGTTCATATTGATAAGAAAAAGATCAAACTATAAAAAGATACACTCAAGCAAAAAGAAAGATAACAACATTATTTTGTTGATCTATTTCGCATCTTATGCTTATATCCGTAATAAATTTTTAGAACCATTGGAAAATCAGCAAACCCTTTGTACCTTTTTGTTAACTTGATTCGCACCTCATGTCTAGTTTTTGAGATTATTAGAAAACCTATAAACATAGTAGTATGCTTAAAGCATGTCAAGCGGAGGTGGCACCTAGCAAAGGAAAGGCAGGAATAGTAGTCTTGCTTTGTACATAATTAAAGGGCTATGCTCTTAAGAAAATGGGTGAACATATCACATGCGCATTTCACTTAAAAGCTAATTCAACTTAGCATACTCTAGCATGATGATTATAATACCTTAGAAAATAATGGGTAACCTAAATAGTGATCAAGAGGGAATATTGATTTAGGAGTCAATTACTAAAAAGTCAAAGTCAACAAAAATACAAAGAAAGTCCTAATTTTAATTTATAAAATGAAAGAAAGCTCTTTATGTATCCTTCCAAGGGTCTTAGACCAAATTACATCAGAAACGACAGATAAAATAGGAGAAAAGAAGAATAAATGAACCTCTAATTGACTAGGCTCCTCATACCAAATGATGCAATTTGACTTGCACTCCGCATGATCTTCTCCAAGAGGTTCCAAGCTCCAAGAAATGGTGGATGGAAGACTAGAGAATGGAGGAGCAAACGCCACTTCCTCAAAGCAAGATATGTCTTAAAACTTTGAATGCTTGCCACAAGGGACAAGACCCTTGAAAAAAGCACTTAACGAAGAGTTTCCTTAATGGAGGATACTTAATACACTTTACTAGATTAAATGCTCATTAAAGAAGTTTTACTTTATCATTCAAGTCTGCCAATGAAAGAGAATGAGGAGGGTAAACAAATTGGTTCGTCATGTTTAAGCTCAGTCCGTGAATCCAATAATTTTAAATGCATGGCATAAGTTCGGTCTGCTAAAATAAATAAATTTTTTTTAAAAGTTTGTATCGGTCCACGAAGCTCGAGGACTTAACAAGCCAGTCTGTAGACCCACACACAAATAAATATATATATATATATATATATATATATATATATTTTAAAAAAAATGATATTGTTTTACGCTAACCAAACTATACTATCACATTAAAAATGATATAATATTAAATATTTTCAAAAGTAAAAGTCTAAAGTATCAATTTATAACAAAAAAATCATAACATTGTCACAAACTAATAATAGATGTGTCTCTTTAAACGAGCTACAGAGCTCGTGAGCATGACTTGGCCTACAAAATCATAGGTTTTGTAGATTGAACTCAAAATTTTTCTACAATTTTAATTCTTTAAAAAGGTGTTAAATTTAAAATGGCACAAGGCCGCATATGCCGACTGATTCACCTAGGTAGGTCCATTTTTAAAAAAAAAATTATCTAAGTGGGTATATTTTAAAAAAAATTATCAGGATGGGTTTGTTTTCAAATTTGACCTGATCAAATTGCAACTCGCAATTGCGGTTTATGTGCCACATCAACTATGTGCTTATATGGTGTTCAACGTAGAACAAACTGATGCTAAAATCGCAACTGACAATTGCGGTCTGAATGGTCTTTGACTAGTGTCGTGCCTCTGTCCAATGGTTACAAGCAACATAGATTTTTAGAGGGCTGAAATCGCAAGTCAGGCTTGTCGTATGTGTGATCTTTGACCAGCCTTTTTTAACCAACAGTTGTTAAAAAATGCGGATTTCTAAAGTGCTAAAACCACAATTCACACTTGCAGTTTGTATTTAGTATCCATCTTTTTCCGTTATAGCTTTTATCCAGCAGTTATTGCCCACATAAACCGTAGATGGGACTTGCAGTTTATGTTGCAGTTTCTTTTAACCCATAGATATGAATGGGCGTAGATTTTTAGGACGTTAAAACTGCAATTGCCACTTGCGATTTGTATTGAATATGCATCTTTTTCCGTTACAGCGTTTTATTCAGCAGTTAAAGCCCACATAAACGACAAATGAGGCTTGTGATTTATGTGGGAATTTTCTTCTATAAATTAAACCCTATTTGGCCCACAGAATCACACAATCAAAACCCCAAGTTTAAATTTTCAGTGTTGTTTCCAAATATTCAAACTTGTTTCCTTATATAATATTGTAATATTTTTTTCTTATATTTTATTTTAAAAACATAACAAAATAAAACTGTAACGTAAAACTTTAAAAAAATTTTAAAAAGTAAAAAAATTTAAATTAAAAAAAAATTTCAAACTGTAATGTAAAAAAAGTAACTTAAAAAAATTTAAAAACATAACAAAATAAAAAAAGTCACTTTAAAAAATTAAAAAGATAAACTTAAAAATTAAATTAAAAAATAAATTTAAAATATAATGTAAAATCTAAAAAAAGTAACTTTTGAAAAAATTTAAAAATGTAAAAATAATAAAGTAAATTTAAAAAAACAGAGTTAAAAAAGAAAACCTTTTTTAAAAAAATACTAATTTTAAAAAAACATAATTTTACGTAACTTTAAAAAATATTTAGTTGAATATGGAAAAGGCAACAACCAAACTGCAAGTATTTATTGTGGTTTTGTTAGTTTAAACATCCGCACCTCGTTTCCTATTGGGTAAAAAGAAGGGCAGGTCAAAGACCACACAAACCGCAAGTCTAACTTGCGGTTTTAGCTCTCTAAAACTCTGTGCTGCTTGTAACTATTGGACAGAAAAATGGCGTTAGTCAAAGACCAGTCAAACTGCAATTGCTAGTTGTGATTTTAGCATCAGTTTGTTTCAGTTTGGACGCCACGTAAGACATAGTTGACGTGGTACGTAAACTGTAATTGTAAGTTACGGTTTGACCAGGTCAAATTTGAAAACAAACTCATTCTGGTAATATTTTTTAAAACATACTCACTTAGGTAATTTTTTTAAAAAATGAACTCACTTAATTCAATCAGCCCGCATATGCCACCCCTATTCAATAGTTTGATATATCATATTTAATTCGCCTTATTTATCATGCAACAATACATGAGCTACTAAACCAAGTGTTATTAAGAATACATTTATAGTTGACGACATATATATTATTCAGAAATTTGGACCATTATAACCGTAAATTAAGGAATTATTGGATGGGTTAATGTATACAACTACAAGATATGCTGCAGATGAACTGTTAGAAGGACTATTCAGAAAACTATGAGAAGGACTAATAAATTTTTTTTTCTATTATCTTACTATTGTTTATATATCTAACTTTTGATAATAACAATTTAAAAAAATTACTAATTTTGCATATCGACTTGAAATTAATTTTCTTTTAAATTATATTATGAAAATCTTTAATCATCAGTGCAGTAACCGTAGACATAGCTCATATTTACATATCTGCACATTAATTATAACATAAGTAATTTCGGTTACAATAAAAGAAACTTTTATAGAAAGTAAATAAACGTTATTATATTATCTGAATAGAAAATTAATTACATAATGAAAAAATAGATATAAGCATATGAGAAGCTTTTGAAGGAAGGAGTTGGGACCCTGCTACATATTTATAACAAAGTAAATGCAAAATTGACTACTTTCACATACCTTTTGCTGTACTCTGGTGGCTATTCTGCTTGTTCATAGAAGTACGTCATCTAACAAAATGTAAATGAAAAATATGAAATTAGTATTATTTATAATTATTATTTAAAGTAGTTATGGTTAATCATAGTAATTATTGATCATAGTGTGCGTGTTCTTCATTTTTGACTAAGCCAGCTAGGTTCGTCTACAAGCAACACCTCTTATCTAACATGCAAGGTTTTAAATTACAGTTGCGGGTATCATGGTTATGGTGGTTGCAGCCATTACGGCTGTTGCGATACAGCTATTACGATGTAAAATTATTAAATGTTTACACTAAATATAAAAAAAAAATTACAATTATTCTAATTATTTTTATACATTTTTTATTGATGAGACAACATACAAAATTTTATTCATTTAAGATTTAGTATTTCAATTCTTATATGATCATAACTATTTAATGATAGACTTCAAGAAGTTTAAAATAGAAAATTATAATTTAAATTTAATATCTTTTTGACAAAACATGTGGAATAAAATAGTATTAAGGTTTCATTGCGGCTCCATGGCAGTTTCCTTACAAACATATCGCGGATGCATTGTAAAGTTGGTGTCATTCAAAATCGCATCGAAATTGTGAGCCATGTGGTTAGGGAGAAGATTGCAACAGTAATATTGTGACTGCAATTACGATTGCAGACAGCAATTTATAACTATGCTAACATGAAACAATACATGAGCTGCTAAAAACAGGTGTTGGGTAAGGTGTTGTTATTCAATTGCTAGAAGAATGCATTTATTGTTTACGCCATATATACAATATTATTGAAGTTGTTGTCATTTAAGCAGTTGAAGAATAAATTTATAGTTGACGACATATATATATGTTTCAAAATTTGGACCATTGTAACTGTAAATTAAGGAATTAATTGTTGGATGGGTTAATGTATACAACTACAAAGTATATTAGAAAGGAACTGGAAGAGTATACTCTTAAGCAATTGACAGCAGACATGACAAATGTTGTTTAACACGTGTTATCTAACATGCAAGAAAACGCTAAAAACATGTGTTATGTAAGTTGTTGTTATATAAGCTGCAGAATACATCAATAGTTCAAAAACATGATTCAGAAATTTGATTAATGTGTACAGCATATGCAGCATAGAGTGTTGTCCTGGGCTGCTTCGACGGATACAGAACCTTGCATAGGTAAAGGTTGATATTTAATAGTATTATTTTGTCACAGAAAAGTAACACCAATTTTTTAGGACCACGCAAAATCTACCAACTTTTCCTAACTTTTTGTTAAGGTTTTTAGCAAGGGTTTGGGTTGTAGGTGAGACATTTGTGTGAGAGAACCACGAAAGTTTGTTTAATTAACAACCCAACTTAATTTGTTTATTAAAATCCTATGATTATTATTATGTTTTATCATTTATCACTATAATCATTTTTCTTATCCTAGTTATCATATATATATATATATATGAGAGATGATTATAGCCATTAGATTTCAAAAAATTGAATTGTTAGAATAAAGTGTAAAACTTACATTTGGAGTAAATCGATCCCTCCTATATTATTGATTAAAATTAGATAGAATAATTATTATATAGCTTGCTTTTTAAATGTGAGACATAATATCTATACAAATACTGCAGTTTTATATAAATAACTGGTGTCTTTACTTTTTCTTTTAAGATAAATATACGACCGTCAATTTTAATATAAATTTTAACAATAAGTAATGAAAAAATTACGTGGTAAAGAAAGCAGAGATAAGTATAAGAGATTTTGGTTTTCTGCTTAACACTTCAAAGAGAACCTTTGTTGCCTGTTACATATGAGAGATATAAAAATCTGATAAAAAGATATTAAAGTTTAAATTTTTTGAATCCTTAAAATATTAGCGATTTTACATTCAGTTATCAATAAATTTTTATTTTATATTAAACCTTAAAGCACTTTAGCTAGTTCTTAAAATTGCATTAAATAATTTAAAAGAATATTTAGATTGTATTTTAAGAACTTGAAACAAAATAAAAAATTATTAAAAACCCAATACAAAATAACAATTTATTGGAATCAAACATAAAATCCTAACATATCAGGTTTAATCCAGTTAGATAATCATGCCCCTATAAATGGGGTATTGGGTAGAAGATAACTTCAGCTGTTTAGCAATTCTTGGCTTAATGAAGTTATGAGAGGTACTGAATCAATCAGTATGGTAATAAGTAGATTGCGAATGGATCACACAAATTTGAGTGTTAGATAGAATTAGTCCGGAAAATATATTATATAAATTTAACATGATAAAAATCTTATTAATATCAATAAAAATAAATATTCATTAATTATATATAAATACAAATTTTTTACCCGTGCTTCCTCTTGTTATAAGTATATTTGATTTGATTGTTCAATTTCTTGCAAAGTTCCAACCCCTTATTATTTCCTAGAGCTCTCCATAGAAATCTCACAATTAAATATTATTCCATAGAGCACTACCATAAAAATCTCACAGTTAAATCAAATTTACGTGTACAACATTTAAAAATGTCGAAACTCTTTGTTTCAAATGTCTAATAAAGTGTTGGGAAGCCCAATTATTGTTTTTGTAGTAATCTTAATTCTACAACAATAAGGAAATCCAAGTATCAAATTAAAATACAGAAAAGATTGGATATAAAATGGAAAAACAAAAGTTGTGGTACTGAAAGGAAAAGAAGTTTAACCCCCCAATTGAACTTTTGAAAGTAATATTTAATTAAACTTTTGAAACTAAGTATGTCAAACAAGGCAATGGTACATATGCAATGATATAGCTTGTTGTGGGAGGTAGAGTGGTCATGGTAGGATTTGTTTTGTTTCAGGCTCAGTCTAACACTAGATTTGAACTAAACAAAATCAATCTATTTGCTGTTTGATTTGGATCTATGTGGTAGTATTTTTTCACTACAAAAAAATATTTGTTAAATATTATTTTCCTACATATATATATGATATTTTTTTCTCATGTTGATGCTACAAAATCAATATTGTCAAATATTCTCTTTCTTAGAAGATATTTAATCAAAAGCATAGTACAAGAAATTTGTCCTACAGCCCAAACTAACTTTATATAAGAAAATAAGAATAACTAAATTAGTTATAATGCAAAAAATTTACATAATTCAATTTCATAACATAGTCAAGTAAGAATATCAATAACTTAGCATAACCAAATTATCCAATTATGTAAATTAGAGGTATAAGAGTAAAATCATATTGATGGTTAAGTTGAATTTGCGATTTGATTTGGTTTGATTCAGTTTCACTAATGAGAATAAAAAATCGACCAGAAAAATTGTACAATTTTTTTTATTCGTAGTGTTTTAGTTCGTGCTCATGGTTTGCATTGGATTGATTTCATTTTAATCATTCATAGGGACAATAGAAAATGAATATTAATAATAAAATGAAAACTAAATAATTGGTTACTAAAGAAAGACAGATAAGTTAAATATTTGAGAAATTGAAATGGAACATAAGATTACAAAAGAAACCAGAACCAAATAATTGGTTACTAAAGAAAAGACAGATAAGTTAAATATTTGAGAAATTGAAATGGAACATAAGATTACAAAAGAAACTAAAGTAAAATACATAAAGAAAACAAAAATGTAAACAGTGTATACGGTTACTAAAATAAGTAAGGGTATGTTAAATATTTAATAAACTACAATATTCGTTCAACCTCATTTAAGAAATAAAGTTAGGTACATCTTTATTTTTTATTTTTTTTTATGTTTTGTATGACCATTAGTGAGTCATTAGTATAATCTGTATCATATTTTAAGTTAAAATGTTTCTATAATTATTAATAAGTTTTCGGATAATATAATTTTATTCTCAAAATTTTAATATCGATAAAAACATATGTAAAATTCCTGATATTTTATTGATGGTATATATACTTGTAGTTGGATTTTCAATTTTTAAAAAGTCAAACAAATATTTAATCTATATCCAATTATTCGTATTAGATATAAAGTAAATATAGAATATGAATATAAAACTAATACATTCAGATGGATTTAAATGAATTGAATATGAATAGGCTATGGATGGTTGGTTTTACGTATTTAGATTTTTTGTACAGCCCATCAACAAGTGGTCTTAGAGTCTGTTAATCTTGAGGCCAAACAACCAAAGATGAAATTAATGAACATATATGATGATTGAAAATGAAATTTTAAAATTTCAATTGAGGAAGGAAAATAATTTAAATTATTTTAGTTTCAAATCTATATACATATTGTTTAGAAAAGATATTATTTTACCTTTTATGACTTTTGTAAATTTTAAAGATATTACCTGAAAATTAGATATTTATTTTCTGAATTCAGATAAGGATGTGAAGTCTGTGAATAGGTTTAGGATAAGAAGAATCACAACCTAAAGAGAGGGGTCACTATACTAAGTGAAAGAGAGAGTTATGATTTAAAAGAAGGATTTATAGATTTTCTAATAATTTTCAAAACTCGTCTGAATGTAGGCATGAGGTACGAATCATATTAACAAAAAAGTAAGGATGATTCATAGGTTTTCAATTGGTTCTAGAAATATATCATCGATGTAAATACAATTGCAGACCACAAGAAAATAACGTTGTTATCTTCTTTTTACTTACATATCGCTTTTTATTGTGTTGATCTTTTCCTTACAAATAAGAATGAGAATAAAAAAAATAGATTATGTATATATTAGGAGAAGTGTGTTGCTAGTAATATTACTAGCTCTTACAGTATTATTGGACCTCAAACTAGACCTCTCCAAATGCAAGGTTCTGTATCCGTCGATTCAGCCCAGGACCACACATTCGGCATCATATGTTGTACTTACTAATCCAATATCCGAATCATATATATTTTGTAAACTATTGATGTATTCAGCAGCTTATATAATAACAACTTAGATAACGCATGTTTTTTGGCGTTTTCTTGCATGTTGTATAAGACGTCTTAAAGAACACAACTGTCAAGTGCTTAAGAGAATAGGGTTATATATATATATAAGACTCAAAATAGGACTATATAGAGCAACACAAATAGTATTTATCATTTTTTTCTGTTGAAAGAAAACTGCAGAGTAGGAAGTTGTATGAGCTAGAGAATGAGAGGATGAAAGTTACATTTTCTCTTCATTAAAAAAATAAGTGTAATTAATTTGGTGGACCCTTTAACTTTTTTACTCAAAACACGCAGGAAAAAGAAAGGAAGGTGAAAAAAGAATTAACTCTTCTAAGATTATCCTTGCTTATAAAGGAGAGGTCATAAATATTTGGATAATCTTATAATTGTAATAACTATAATTTATAATTTTTCATCCTTTTCATACCACTTTCTACACAAATGGATAATTTGAATTCTCATTGTATTTCGTCTCTCTTTTTTTTTCTTTTCTTTTCTTTTCTTTTCTCCCACTTTCTTTCTTTGCTTTTCCTTGGAATCGAATGGAACAGTAGTGATATTGAATTTAACTTTTCTAAACTTTAATGTTCAAATATTATTCCGGATCCTCTCCATTTGAAGAAAATGGAAGAATATCCAGCTTAATAAATCTAAGTCATAGATTAAAATTGATAGTATAAATCTTGCTACGTATAATTTTCTATAAATGTTTATGTTATTATTACTCAAATGACTTATGTTATAACTAATGTACGGATATGTAAACAGGAGTTATGTCTATTGTTACTGCGCTAATGATTAAAGATTTTAGTAATATAATTTTAAAAAAAAACTTGATTTCAAGTTGATGTGTAAAATTATTAAATATTATTTGAAATTATTTATTATCAAAAGTTAGATTAATGAACATTTGTAAAATAATAGAAAAAAAATTTAATAGTCCTTCTGATACTTTTTCTGAATAGTCCTTCTAACAGTTCATCTGCAGTATATCCTGTAGTTGTATACATTAACCCATCCAATAACTACTTGAGTTTACAGTTCCAATGGTCCAAATTTTGGAATCATAGTTATGTCGTAAACAGTAAATGTATTCAACAGCTTGAATAACAACAACTTGTGTATACAGCAGCTCGTATATTGTTGCATGTTAGATAAGACGTGTTAGACAATACACTTGTCATGTCTATTGTCATGTGCTTAAGAGGATATACTCTCCAAGCTATTTTCTATGCTTATAAATGTATGTAACTTAAGATTTTTTTAAAAAAAAAAGTACAAAACATAGTTAACACTCAAGAGATACAACTATATCTAGCTAGCACAACAACTTAATGGGAGTTAATTTAACTTTCTTAAACTTTTAAGGTTCATATATTAATTTTTTCATATTTAATAATTCCACATGTATTTCTCTCATATTATTTATTTCTAAAATTAAAATAGCATTCATAATATATACCGCGCATGTCTGATAGTATTATTTTTTTATTCAGCTTGTTACCATTTTTACAAAAAATTTACAATATTTTGTTACTGTTTTATGAAATTTAAAGAAGAAATAAATATGTTTATTATTTTAAATATAAAAAAATTTAAAAATTATTTTGTAAAATAGGACAATAGGAACAATGTGAAAGATTGCTAGCTATAAAATGCTTTTTATTTTTTTTCAAAATTAATATTTCTGTAGTAATTTCAAAATTAATTTTTTGTATTTTAAAAAGTACATTATAATTAATATACAAATTATTTTTTAAAATTGATTAAAAAACATTATTTCCTAATAAACTCATTGTTTAGAAACTTAAATTAATGATAATGTTTTTTCAATACAGCAACAAATTAATTAAATAAAATTATAATAAGAATATTAAATTCTACCATGTTCTACAAACAAAAATGCCCACTTTTCCTTCAACCTAAAATTTTATATATATTTGCAATTGAGTTTGTGTTTTTTAAGATAATTTTTCCTTAATTTTTAATATAGGAGTTGTAACTACATTGGTCCACAATTGTGGTGTGATTCTGAATTACATAAAATATCGAAACAAATGTGCAACATAGTCACAATGCATCTCAATTTGAGTCGCAATGGAATGTTAACATTTTTCTATTTAAATTTTTTGTCAAAAAAAATAATTAAAATATAATATTCTATTTTGGATTTCATACTGTCAACAATTAAATAGTTATGCCTATTGGATGTTGAAGTAGTAAATCTTTAAAGGAATAAAAGTTGTGTTATCTTATAAAAAAATTATGTAACAATGTCGTTAAAAAAATTACGGACTCATATATAAAAAAAAAAAATCTAATGTCACGAAGTTAGTTAACTTCATTTAATATTATTGATTTTTTTTAAAAATTAAAATACATTTCTTAAACTGTCTTGAATAATTCTCTCTTATTAGAGTATTTATTAGAGTATTTGTATAAGAGACAAAACATTTAATTATCCAATCAATGTTAGTAATAGATATTAATATCAAGTAATCTTATCTCTTACTATTATTATGTAGTTGCATTTGCTTTCCAAGGGAGAAACCTACTAATACTCCATGGATGTTCAAAAGTAAAGTTTTCTTGAAAACTTGAAAGATTAATATTTTTAAAAACCTTAATGAAAGGTATTTTTAAAAAATTCGCATGAAAAAGAATTAAATTGATTAGAATTTACTTATATTTAAAGTAAAAAAGTTTATGCACTTTTTTGCTTATATAATAGTATAGAGGGAGTACTTAACAATAATGAGAACTATTCTTTCTTAAATTTACTGCAAACATAAAATAGTTTCATGGAGTAATTCACATCAAAACAGCCAGAATCACAATGATCGCAACCACAATTTAAAATCACCCCAATAGGTAAAGGTGGAGGATACCTCGGAAGATTCGAACCCCCATACACTGACCATGTTCTTGCTGTTGAGTTTGACACTTTCAAAGACAAATGGGACCCTCGCCAAGTTCCACACATTGGAATCGATTTCAACTCCATCATATCCACCAAAACCCTACCCTTTCAATTGGATAATAGTAGACTTGCCAATGTTGTCATAAAATATGATGCTTCCACAAAAATTTTAAATGTCGTCTTGGTTTTCCCTTCAACTGGAACCATTTACACCCTCTCTGAAATTGTGGATCTTAAGCAAGAGTTCCCTGTTTCTGAATGGGTAGTTGTTGGTCTCTCGGCTACCACCGGATTGCCAAGGTATGCTATTGAAACAAACAATACTATTCCTACTACGAACTGCAACATGTTTGCAAGCTAAATTTCATTATTTGTCTGTCACACGTGAAGATAACTATAATAAAGACCCGCATCAGTACTTTTTTTTTTATTTTGGTGGATGTGCAACAATGCTCATGTAATTTTGTGCAAATGTAGAAACAGTTAAAAAGATGGTAGTTAGTATCTATATGAAAACAAAATCTTCTCTCTCAAATTAATGTGTTGTTGTCTGTCCAACAAATCAATATGTTCTTAAGCTAACCATGTAAAAAGTAAAACTGAATAATTTAAATTTATAACAAATTGTTAAATAATAGATAAAGTTCGTAAAAGTAACCTAAAAATATAAAACCTAAAAAGTAACTTAAAAAATTCATCAGTTTATCGTTATAAATGTTTTAAGGACTAGAATAATATGTTTCCTTCTATTATCAAATTGTTTACTGTCTACCCATATTATAATGTTAGAACTTTGGGTTTATAAGATCGACTGGATTTCAGCCTACCAATAAATCTATATTAACTATTCTTCCATTTATGAGTTTATTTAGGGTACGTAAATAAAAGGAATTAAATTTGCGACTTCAAACATAAATTGCAATCATCCATAATTCTTTAAAAATGCATTTCCATTAAAGAAATTGAAGATTGAAAATTCAATGCACTTTAGAAAATTATATAGAAAACCAATCATTCTGTGTTTTAAGAAAGATTTTGAGGTTCACTTTCAAGTAGCTTGCTTGCAATATTGTTAAATTCAGGTATCATTTCTAAACCTGATATATTAGGATTTTGTGTTTGATTCTAAAGATACTAACTGCCAAGTCTAACTATTTCTACATTATTACACGATAACATAAGCGTTGTTGTAGGTGTTTATTTTAGTTAACTAATGACATTTAGCTTGCAAACGTGTTATGGTTCGAAGTAGGAATAACATTGTTTATTTACGGCAACGAGGCAATGAAAGACCAAGACATAATGTCGTGTGTTTCAGTGACATTTCTATGTTTTCCGCTGGGATCCACTACAACATTTAATATTTTTAGTAACATTTTATTAGTTATATTTATTAAAAATGTTACTATAGATAAATTTTATACACTATAGTAACATTTTTTAAAATAAATATCATTATAGATAATGTCACCATAATATTGTAACATTTTTTCAATAAATGTTAGTATAGAAGAAATTAACTAAGGGGATAGTATAATTTTTTTTAAAATGTTACTAAAAATTAGCTTTTTAAAAAAACTGACTATTGTTAATTTATTTAATTAATCATATTTTAGTATTTTTTTAAAAAGATATTTTATTTATCTATATAATTTTAGTTTTACTTTTCATAATTTTTGTAATAAAGAATAATTAAGTTTTTTTATTATATTTTGAAATACATAAATTTATTCATTAATTTGAAACTAATTTATTAGAAATCTTTGTAAAAACTTTTAACATTTTCTTGTTGCTACAAATTTTACCTACCAATAATTTTGATAGTTAACTCTTAATTATTTAATTACCTTTATAACTACTATAATTCTTTTACAATCTATCATAAAAATATGAATAATATAGTTATTTTTTTAAGTTACAATACTAATATTTGAGCATATTCTCTATTATCTTTGTCTTGTTGCTTCATGGTATTGCTTATCTGTCTGCAACGCCCATAGTCCTTGCCACTGAACTCTGTTGCACCCTCCATCACTTCCATCACCGGACTTTGTTGCTCCTCCATCGACGCCACCACCAACATTTGTCACGATGTTGTTCATCAAACTTATATATCACCACGTGAAAACCCTAACCTCTAATCTCATTTTCATCCTTTAAAATCTCCAAAGGCAAAACTATGCTTGTTTTCTCCCTTAACCTCATCAATTTTCCACTCTCGTTGCGTCACCACTCTATCACTATAGTATTTCAATGCTCTTCTAAAACTCGTCTTCATTGTTCTTCTCATTGATTATTGCTTTAACTCAAAAGGTTTGATTCATAATCTTCAACATTCTTTAGAAATTAGTCCGGCAACAATTAGTTTCTCCTAATTTTTCCTTATTGAATTCACAATGACACAAAAGCCCCATGCATGTGCAAATTTGTTGTCGTTAATGTTGCCATTTATCCCAAATTTCTTTTAACCATGTTCCTTTGTTCATTTGTTTCTTACTAATGACATAGGAGGCTTAACTTCCTTGTTATAATTTCAGGATTTTTAGAAGGCTGCAAAGTCTCTGAATGTAGTTGTGCTTGTTTGCATCTCTATTTAATATTATTAGTTTATATCAACTTGGAAAGTAAGTAATGTTTTTTGAAAATACTGATAGTGATTAATAACCACTGGGAATTGTAGGAGTTAATGTATCATTTGAAAGTTCATCATAGGAAATAGTTTAGTTCTTTATTGTTATTCTTGTAACTGCAAAACGTATTTATTCTTGTAAATATCAAGGGTACTGAGTCTCTTACTCAAGCAATTCACACAACTTCTGTGAGTTTTGTCTAATTTCTAAAAGATTAATTCTCAAAGTTTCAAATGTCTTAAACTATGTTATCTGGTATTGATGTGAGGATTTAATCACTGTGCCGAAAAGCTTCCCCGTGAGAGTGAATTTGTCTAATAACCTATGAAGTCCTTTTGGTTGTAAATAGATATAATTACTACATATCATACTTATACTCCACCATTCTTTTTACGGCAGTACAAGGACAAAACTCAATAAAAACCTGTCCTTTAATGAGATACTACAAGATTTCTTGGAAGTGTGTGAAACATTACACTGGGCTTTAGACTCATTTGGATTAAGACATTTTGCATAAATAAAAATGCTCATCAGATATTTCATAGCCTTTTTAAGTGCCTCATCTTAGTGGCTTTAGACAAAAAAAAAAAAAAAGAAGAAAGCAGCAACTCATATGAGCACAAAATCATTGATCTTGAGGAGATTTACATCTTAGCCCATTTTCTTTGTATTTTTGTTCTGTAATGTAATTTTCTATAGAGGATCCAACTATCTTTGAAAAAATTCATGTTTCATTCATTATAAAAAAAATTAATATAGCTTTAGTTCTCTTTCTCGATTTGTAGGAAGTTTAACAGGTTACACCATAATACTTTCCTCATGATCAATCCAAATTTTCTATAGTCAACAGGAATCCAATGGCTCTTCATATTTATTGCCTATGTTTGTCTTTGTTTTCATGTAGCTTTGTTTTCTTTAGTATCTAATGCAAATTATGCAACACTAGTTATTCACAAATATAAATGCTTACTGGAATATAATATAATATATGTATTTAGTGGATAGGATTGATGTAGTGATGAGTTTTGATCAGTTGTATCTGTTTTTAGGAATTGATTGGAACCTCTAGATCACTTGTTGGAATGGCTACTGTTGCGAACTTGATACAATGCAGACAGCATTCTGAATTTCAATGTAAGATACTTTTGGTCTGCATAACATGTTCACGTGAATATTAGTCATGTCAAATTAAGCTAATCTCTCTTCTTAGCTAAGTTCTTTTGATACTTACAGCTCAAGTTAATTGGACACTTTTTATGGCTATAAACGTATAATATTTGAATTGCATTTAATTGTAAAAATATCTGTTTGTAGACTAATATTTTTATCCAAACAGACCTCCTAATATGGACACAATCTAAATTTGACATAGGATTTCTTTTCAGGGAAAGCCTGGTCTTATTCCATCCTTACTGACACTGGCTCTAAACGATGCTTTGACTTATGATAAGGTGAGAAAAACTCATAAGTGTTATGTATGCGGCTATGCGCCATAGTTGTTTTCCATTATTTAAAATGAATATACTAATTGGCATATGTTTAAGTTTAGAGGCAAGAAAATCGGATCGTCCAAATGGCTCTATATGGTTCAGGTACTTCTTTTCTGGTTTAATATTCATGAGATTGTTCCCTGTAACTTATAGAACCTATTTTCATTATTTTTTTTTTACTTCATTTTCTATTTTATAAAATTTATATAAGAAAAAGTGATAAGAAAAAATATTTTCTCAAACCAAATGACTTAGGGTTTGATTAGTTTATTTTGTTTTTTAATTTTTTAAAAGAGTTTTCAAAAACTCTTTTCGAGAAAAAAAAAAAAAAAACTTATTTAATAAGTATTATTTAAAAATTATTTTAAAGATATGAAAATGAAAAAACCTTTTCATATTTGAGGAGGCTTTTCTTGACTTAGTTTCTATGTATAATAATTTTGTTGAATTTCTTCCCTTCCATTATTTTTTTAAATCACAGGACTCCTGTAAACTGTTGCGGGATGACACTCTGGGATCATGAACTGTATAGGTTCACAAATCTTGTCATTCAAAGAGATGGTCCTGGTAGTCATAGTGGTGCAAAATTCGTGAATTTTATCCTTACCTTTTCTGAAGAATATTCTACTGTCTGTATCTCCTATGTTTAGTGGTGGAGGCAGGGAGTCTTCACTGTTCTTTCTTCTGTTACCTCAGATGTTGTTCTGTTTATGAAGGCATTCAACAACCACATTTCTTAGTCTCTTGAGTTGAAGACATTTGTTAATATGTATTATTTATATTTCCTCTAAAGACCTAAACCGTCTAGTTCTTTCCGCTATCTCTTCTCAAATTCCCCAGCAAATGTTGATCAAAGTTGATTAATTTAAATTTGAATATTTCAAATTTTAAATAACTCTAAATTATACTATTATATTTCTTATGCCTTTTTGTTTCTTTGTGTTGTTGTTGGTTGGACAATGACTATAGTTGATTGGTTAACGAAGTCTTCTGAACATTTATGGTTGAGAAATTTAAGTATATATGATGTTTGATAAGTATATGTTTCTGAATATAGTTACATTGCGGTGGGTTGAAATAGAAATAGAAATAGAAATTTGTTTGTGATCTACCTACTTTAAACAGGTTCTGTGTCCAATCAGTACATAGTAACTAGTAAGGAAATTTGTAGTGCAACTTTATCCTTATGAATATATTTTCATAGGATGAGAACTGAATATTTTTAATGATACTTTTACAATGTCGTCCCTATAAAAAAATATTACTAAAAATTTTTAATAATATTTTAATAATATTATTGTTTATGAAAAATATTACTAAAAACTTTTAAAACATTTTTAGAATGTTATTTTTTTATTAAAAAAAGTTACTAAAAGTATTTAGCAACATTTTTATAATGTTACTTTCCTATTTAAAAAATATTACTAATTATTTTTAGTGATATTTTTACAATGTTGTTTATATTAAAAAAAATATTACTAAAATCCGTTAGTAACATTTTAATAATGTTACTTTTTATAAAAAAAATATTACTAAAAACTTTTAGTAACATGTTTAGAATGTTGTTTTTTATTAAAAAAAGTTACTAAAATTTTTTAATAACATTTCTATAATGTTATTTTTCTATTTTTAAAATATTACTAAAATGCTTTAGAACATTTATAAAATCTTGTATTTCTATTTAAGAAAAGGTTACTAAAATCTTTAATAATATTTTTTTGTAAATTTTATCTTTAATATATAAAAATGTTACCAAATATTATTAGTAACATAAGATATATATAACATTTAATAAAATGTTACTAAATTATATAAGTAATAATTTCTTGACATTTTTTTAATGTTATTAAATCTTATATATCTAGTAGTGATACTCAGTGGCGGCCGAGAAACCAACGAGTACCCATTCAGAATTAGAAAACTCTTGCTTAAGATCCAGTGTCAGGGAGAGTGTAAATGTTTCCAAATGTAGGGAATACCAAGATGACATTTAAAAGTTTTGTGGAATATTTTATCACAACAACGCCAAATCCACCATTGTCCAATTCAAAGGGTAGGGTTTTGGTGGATATGATGGAGTTGAGATCGATTCCAATGTGGTGGAATTTGGGGAGGGTCCCATTTGTTTCTGAATGTGTCAAACTCATTAGCAAGAACTTGGTATTTGTATGGGTCTGAATATTGCAGTCCCAATATTGCTGATGCAGTCCTCTCTGCAATTGCCGCACATTACAATGAAACCGCAACGGAACAAAGGAACTTTAATATTGTTCTATTCCACTTTTTTGTCAAAATATTAAATTTAAATTACAATATCTTATTTTAAAAAGGATTCATAATTAAATAGTTATAATCATACTAAAGTTAAAATACTAAATCTTAAATAAAAAAACGTTATAAGTTATCTTATAAATAAAAAATATATATAACAATAATTAGAATAATTGTAAAATTCTTTTTTACATTTAATGTAAACATATAATAATTTCATATCTTAACAGTCGGAATCTGCATGGCAACAATCATACTAACTGCAACCACAGTAACTATGATACCTACAACCGTAATGATCCCAATCGCAATTTAAAACCTTGGGAACGATGAAGAAGCCTAACCCATCAGCAAGATATGGACGTTAAAACGGTTGTCTAATGGAAAAGCAGAAGCGAGTTTCGAAGCTGGCCACGCTGCAAGTGGTGTTGTTCCAAATTGGATAGGTTCAGCATATAGAGCACGACCAACAGAGTTCCAAAACTGAGACTTTATTTTCAACCTTGGTCAGTTGTAACCCCTCAGATGATGTAATACGTGCATAACGTTGCAAGCACAATTTCATTCTGTTCGAACTGGTTGAAGAAAAACGATTGGGTTTCGGTTGAGTTTACTTTGCTGAGAACAAGGAGGAACAAAGTTAGAGAGATGAATACAACAACAGACAACTTGGGAGAAGTCATCTTTGCTTACTCAAATTCAAATTGATACACTATAGAGAAAACATAGTTATATATAACACGATATCACATGAAACCATGTAATTTACAATTATGTCCTTCAGTAATTGATATATCATATAAATTTTATGAATTCAATTATATGTAAAAAGTATTTTCTTTTTGTTGAAAATTTATTAAAAATTGAACATCAAAGAAAAGTGATCAATTAGTCTAACCCACATACTATGTAGAAAAATTGATCTTAAAATAAGACAAATTCAATAATAAAATACATACAACAATTTTCGGTTGAAGAAACAGTGGGCTTTTTTCTTTTTAAATAGGGTTTTAATTTAATATCTTTTGTAAATTTTTATATTTTGAAATATAAATTGTTATGTGACATATTTTAAATATATTTTTTTAATTTTATATTTTTTGTTTATGATAACATAATAAAAACATGTGAAATCATCAATGGATATGTCAAATATGCAATTGATATGAAAAAATGAAAAGAGAAGAGTTTGAATAGAATTCAAAATATTGTCGTACATTTGTATTTGCATATTTATTAAAAATATTTATCAGGAAATGTCGGCATATATTAACAGGGAGAAGAAGTTATATTTGTGAAAGTGGAAGCAATCATAAAATGTTTAGAAGGTGAAATAGTCATACAATATGGACACCAAAAAGTCATATTCCTATTATATAATATATAGTATATAATATAATATAATATATTATACATATAATTGGACAATTATGTATGTTGGATATTAATATTTTAAAATACTCTTTTGCTTAAAGTTATAAGGTTTGTCCAGTGGTAAAATATATCTTTAAAAAATAAGAAGTTATAGGATCAAGTCTCTTTTATGACAAATTAATTTTTTTTTTAATTTTAAGATAGGTGTAAAGGTATAATAGATATTTTAAAAAATAGACATAAAAAGGGGTATTCCCTTTATTAATAGTATAGATTAAGTAGTAACTGAACCTTAAAAGTTTAAAAAAGTTAAATTCAGTAACATTAAATTATGGTGCGGTGCTAGCTAGATATAGTTGTATCTCTTGAGTTTTATCTGTCTTTGTTTTTTTTAATTCGTCGATACATACTTTTGTAGCATTAGAAAGGAGCTAGGAGAGTATATCCTCTGAACCAAATTGGCAGTAGACATGACAAGTGTGATATTTAACACCTCTTATCTAACATGAAACAATATATGAGCAGCTAAAAATGCGTGTTATGTAAGTTGATATTCAGGCTGTTGAAGAATACATTTGTAGTTTACGACATATGTATGATTCAGATATTTAGACCATTGGGACTGTAAATTAAGGAATTCTTTGATGGGTCATGGAATAATTTATACAACTAACATATGCTGCAGATTAACTGTTAGGACTATTCAGAAAACTATAAGAAGGACTATTATATGTAAATATAATAGTATTGTATATAACTGGTATTTATGTTTAATCATAGTAATTCTTGATCCATAGTGTACGTGTTCTTCATTTTTCGCTAAGCTAGGTTCGTCTACCACTTAAAATGACTAAAATTAAAAATTTATTAATTACATGACCACTTAAAATGTATTCAGTGGGAGGAATAATATCTGAAGTTAATTCAATTTGCGGTACATAGTTTTCAAGCATTAGAAAGTAACTGCCATGGTATATTCTCTTAATCACTGCCTTTCAAAAAAAAAATATATTCTCTTAATCACTTTACAGCCGACATGACAAATGTGTTGTTTAACACGTCTTATCTAACATGCAAGAAAACGCTAAAAATATGTTATGTAAGTTGTTATTATATAAGCTGCTGAATACATCAATAGTTTACAAAATTATCAAGAAATTGGATTAGTGTGTACAACATATGCCGCAGAAGGTGGAGTCCTGGAATGCATCGACCGATACAGAACCTTTGCATTTGCCGAGGTTATAGAGTTTGAGGACTTATAATATTGTTAGAGTAACGCTAGCTAAACTCTCTCTCTCTCGTGTCAAAGAGACCATTAGTAGCAATTAACAAACTTCTTTTAATCTTAATACAATATCAGATAACCAGTTGTCTTCTTTTTAGTCATTTATCTTGATAATTAAGAAAAAGAAAAATAATAATATTATTTTGTCAACTTAGTTCATATCTATATGCAAGGAGTTTTTAATACTATAAACCTTCTCTACCTTTTTTATAACATGATTTGCATTTTATATTTACACTCACAACATGGTTTTTAGACTATTGAATAAACTCTCCATAAACATTATACCTGCCGACTTAACATCTTATCTTAATTGACAAAATAAATCTGTAATTTAAGGATAATCTTTAAATTGAAACAAATCATAAAAATAAAAACAATATCTTTTCTTGAATAATGTGTATAAATTTTAAATTAAATAATATGATTTTTTTTCCAACTATCTATCTCTCCTTATGGCTAAGCTATTCTTGTATCAAGAGAAGTTTTCTTTTAGCTTTGATGAAAGGTTCTTTACTTGTGACAAACATCCTTTAATATTAGTTATCTCCTCCATTGAGTCCCGCAATACACTATCATTTCCTTCTCTTCCACTTTCCAATTTAGTTGCACAACCTTTTCTTAAAAGTATATCAAAAGTATGGAACTGAGGCTTACATAACTTGTCATCATTGATAGTCTGATTGCAATATCTATAAACTTTAATACCACTTGCAGTAGGGGTGTACAAAAAATCTTGATATGTAGAACCAACCAATATTCAAATCATAATCCAATCCATAGATTGGTTTATATACAAATTCATTTTTTTTGGAGTTTACAACCGATGAACTTAATCAGATATGGATTAAATACTTGTGTGAATTTTTAAAAATGCAAAATCCAACTATAGGTATATAGCCATCACTAAAATTTTACAAGCTTTACATATGTTTAGCAATATCACAATTTTGAAAGTAAAAATTATATTAGGTGAAGAATTACTAATAATTATAAAATAATTAAAATTAAAATATCATACATATTAAAATATTAATGACTCATTAATTGTCATAGAAAACATAAAAGAAATATAAAAAATATAACTAAGTGACTGTATTTCTTAGATGTTGTTGACCGAATATTGTATTTTATGAAATATTTACTTTATCTTTTGATTGTTATACAAAACACAATTTACTTTCATAGCTAACAATTAAATTTTGTACTTTTAACACTCATCACATTTGTGTGACTATTCTCATATAGACATGCTCGAAGAAAAAACAAGAAAAATCCTCTGGAATGTACTCACAAACTTGTGATAGATGCCATAGACGCTACATATTATAAGAGAAAATGCAATTGTTAGTATACCAGTCTTATGTGGATGGACCATAAAGCTATGGTTGAATTCCTCATTCATTTTATCTTCAACTCTCTGCCCATACCTTTGCAAGCTTCTTCACATGTCTGTGACATTTGTTAAAACGACAATTATTAATTTTAATTTTATTTTAATTAGACTTTTAGTTGTTATTTGTTTGATAAAAATATTTTTTTTTTATATAAATCAAATAAATTGGATGACTATTCTTATGGATTTAAATAAATTGGATATTCTGATTAAAACAAGTATTATCTATGAAAGTTGGGAACATCGGTATACCTACAGTTGGAGTTATTTTGCCATTACTACTCTTATATTCTTAAATTGTTATGAAATCTATTAATGTGACATTGGCTGATTTTAAGAGAAACTTGTGCATTTATTGGACCATAGACAATATATATCATATTAATTGGTTGAAAATTTTTTATCTCTTGTCATATGAGTATATAATTAAATACAATCACCACTTAAATAGTATAATTTCATGGATCTGTTTGAAATAAAACTTAAATTTTTATAATATTAATTAAAATTAACTAAGATAACCTTCAACCGTAAATCCAAAACAATTACATCATTTTTAATCTTGATCACTTGTTGAGGAGGGGGTTCCCTTTTAACAAGAATTGGACTTTTGCCTATGTGAAACTTAGAAAAAAGTCCCTGGAGATGTGAATTATAGACATAAGCTAATTGTGTGCGTACCACTTAGACTAACTAGGTATTTGTTCTCATATATGTAGGAACAAAAATATAAAATGTAAACGTCTTTCAGGGTTATTAATGCAATGGCATATAAAAAAAAATCAATTAAGAAACTATTAAAAGGCAGGAAGTATTATTTAATTTTATGTTATTAATTGGAGATAACTTACTTATGATAAAATAGAGTTAAATATGTTTCAGGTATATCATATATTATGGAATTTTACCTTTGAATCCAATTTTTTTTTTTTCTTCTTGGATCTAATAATTTGTTTTATTTTGCTTTGAAAATTTAAAGTACTATAAACGAGACTTAAAATTTTAAAATTGTTTTAGAATACTTTTAAAAGTAGTTTAGCAGTACTTGAAAGACTCAGAAAAATAAACATTTATTAGATACCAACACGAAAACAAAGTTTATTGAAAACCGAACAAAAAAAGTCGCTAATTAATATTTGAGGGAGCTGAAACTTATTTAAACCTAAATAATACTAAGCACAATTTTCTAAGGTAAACAGTGCATAAAAAAATACTTCAAACTACAAAAACAAATAATACTGTTTTATTCTTAAACCATGAAGCACATTACATCGCGATAGAAAGAAACGTGATCCACATATTACATCAAGAAAAGGGAAATAGCACATGAGGCTGGAACATAAAGCAAGCAAACACCAACAAATGAAGCCTTTATTCATAACACGCAATTATATCAATAATTTTAAAGTTGATCCTGCTGATATGGGGGTGGTGATCTTTTCGTTACCGTGATGAGCATGAGATTGAAGCCCCTAATTGTTGATAGGCAAAATGCCTTTGAGAGACGGCCAATAGGGAAGAATAGGTTTTATTCTTCCACCAATGATGTAATCATCAGATGTACCTGGAGCAAAATTGATTGGAGCATATGAGTCTCCTTTGAACAAGTAGGCTTCATTTTTCCTGTGGGAAGCAAAAGCTGGATCAATATCATTTGCAAAGATGGTGCCATATAAGTTCGGTCCCTTCTACATTATGAACTCCCCACCAAGTGCACCTTATTTACATTAACCTTCAAGCACCTTCAGAACGTCCATGTCCTTCATAATTGATACCGAAAACAGCATATTTGGCACACGCAAGCCGTACACCACATTCTACAGTTACACCCATCATGCAAGCAAACCAACAAATACAAATTAAGTCAAACAGTTGCCAATGTTAGTTATGCTTATGCTTGCCCACCTACCATTATGTTTTTTGCCATCAAACACTGTTCTAGATTGGTAACACATTATGCTTAGTTCATACTTTTTCGATAATGCATACTTGTCAAAAGAAATGCCGGCAACAAGCTTTATTATTCCTCAGCGTTATTTAAAGTCTTCCATATATATAATATTAGTGTCTCTTTTTGCTCTATAAAATACTCCCACTGCATTCTCACAATCACAAATGATTAGTTGCATTTCTCATTACTTTTCAATCGCTTTCAGGGAATATCAAGCTACATTCTAACTTTTTCACTTTCAAAAAAAATGCTTAATACATCTTTGCAATTACTTAAACAATGAACTATAATTTTAATAAAATAATCAGTTATAATTTTTCATGTACTATTATTGTAAAGACTTTTACATTGTTAATTATAAAAAATAATCATAAATACAACTAATGATGTAGTTATTATAAAAATCAGTAAATTTACTTACATAAAAATTTATGAATAAATAGAAATATAAAAAAATTAGACTTTTAATTTATAGTATCATTAATGTAAAATTTTACACATTATCACATTGCAATCCACTTATTTATCAATTATATTCATGAATTAGAGTTTTAAAATATTTAAATTTTTATTGAATGTTTATATAGAAAATTAACAAATTAAATTTTAAAATTTAACTTCATTTATGATTCAATATATAAAGAATTTTTTCAAATCATGTTATAAATAATTAAAAGAATTTATCAAAATTATGTTAAAATTATTAATATAACTAAAAGAAAAATGTTTGCATTAGATGTTGTATATGAAATCAAAAGAGAAACTCACTTAATAAAAAAGTCCACCAAAATTTATGTCTTTTAATAAATTTTAAGTAACAATAAATAATATATTTAAGAAAACGTTTTACTAACATTCACTTACCAAAATTTTTCGTACATTATACAGATATAATAGTAATGGCCAGTGATATAATGTCAAAATTTTTCGTACATTATACAGATATACTAGTAGAGTAGTAATTGACCATCTCTTCTTTGTTTCGGTGCTCCCCACACCATGTCTAATTAATACAAACAACTCTGCTGACTGCTCTGCCCTGTGGGATGTACGTACATCACTCAAAGTGGTTCAGAAAATTTTTACTATAACACTTTTTTATTGGTTGAATTATATATAATTAAATTCTCCATTCGTTTCATTTTTTAGTCGTTTTTAATTTTTTTATAATTTATAAATTATAATTTTTTAATATAATAATACAAATTTATTTTAATATTACTTTAAAAAAATTTAATTAAACTTATATTTATTATTACGATTAATAAATATAATATATTGATAGACATTTTAGTTTATTAACAGCTTAGTTCATTTATGGTTTGTTTTTGTATTAAAAATTTAAACAACTAATAAAATAAAATTGAACGGACGTACTGTTAAGTGAAAATATTATATTTTTTTTTTGTTAAAACAAAAAAATATCTATTTTTTATATGCGTGTTGTTAGTAATACTAATTTTAATTTTTGTTAAAAAAAATAAAGCCCATGTCTTATATCTTTTAAAAGGCTACCTATTCGATCTTTGTTCTGTAAATTTCAGTTGGATCATACATGCATGTCTATGCATAATTTGTTTAAATTTTAAAAATCTAAAAATTGTTTTTCAAAAAGATAAATTGTACTTCTTAAAATTAGAATCATTATTTTAAATAAAACCAATTTAGACTAACATTAAAAACAAAAATTATTTATTTTATTAAAAATATTTTCTTAAAATAAACTGACGGTGACATATATGCAAGGCATGCACCAATACCATAAAATAATCATTTTTCGTCCAACTCTATCCCTTAGGTGGCTCGAGGCAATGGAATAAATTAGAAGGTACACCAACCAAATAAATTTGCCAAAGATCTCAGTTTCAAAAGTTTCGTTTTTGTTTTGGAAGATTGACTGATCGAGGCCACAAAATCAAAGTGACTCTGATAATAACACTTAAATTTTGGTGAACAACTACATAAAAAGAAATTGGTGAACAAATCGTTTTGCAGAACAATAAGATTAATCAAATGACGGTGGATGCTTCTAGAGTAACTGAGTAGTAAGACACAAGACAAGATATCTATACAATTTTTTATTTAAATAAAAAGAAAACAACGTAATATTTCAATTTGAGGGCTGAACCACTAAGGAATTAATATTCTTGTACACACGTCTTCCTTTTTTTTTTTTTTGAGGGAGGTCCAACTACCTACGCCAAGACGACAAATAACTTGATAAAAAATATATAATTATAACATCCAAACCTTAAAGATTTAAGTTTTTATAAAAAGAAAAAAAACTTAAAAGATCTGGTCGGTGTTATTTTAAACTATTTCAAGTAATTTTTTATGTATTTATAGAATAAAAAACTTTCTTTTATTCTTTAGACGTATAAGATTAATGTGATTCACTTATTTATGAATTTGATCTACAACCCAGTGTTTCTAATAAAACTTAAATCCTTATATCACATGTAAACAGGATAAGCCATAGAAAAAAAAAGTTGAAGACAATTTTTTATGGATGTATTGTTGAATCAGAGTTTTATGTGTGTAATATGTATAAAGAAGATTTGCATTAATAAGAAAATAGGAGAAATTTTATTAATTTGTAATCGAAAAGAGAAAGGAGGAGGCTAGGAAATATTTGGAAGGAAAAGAAGGAGATAAGAGATGGAAGAGGAGCATTAATTACCTCTCATGAAGCGACTGCACTCCATGCCATAACCTGCAAGAAATAATAAATGAAAGCGAAGTAAAAGCACACCTACTGGGTAGTGAGTAGTCAAAGAGAGGGAAAAAGAAAGGAGAAAAGAGAAATACCATGGCAAAGGAAAAGAAGAGCCTCGGGAGAAGAGGAAGGCAACCATTTGCAGGTGAAGAGTTGCACTCCCCTTGAGTTCCTCCAGTATTGCTGATGATGTTACATAGCAGATAGCAAATAGCACAAACACAAACTTCACATTACTACTTATTACCATAACACACAAGTGTTGAAATTAAGAGAGAGAAAGGGGAGGAGTTACTTCTTCATATTCAAAGTCTAAATCCATCAAAGAGATCCAAGCAATAGCCTTGTACCAACTGATTATGGATCTGTAAAGTGCACTTCTAATGCGCGTGGGTGAAACTTGTTAATTATAAGTCAAAACCAACAACAACAACAAATTACTATACTCAAGACGAATACCATAAAAGAAAAAAGGAGAAGGGACCAATATATAGAAGATGCTTCACTCCTGTCCTTTTGGAAACTGGAAAGAGACTTTATTATATTTTTTTTTCTTTTTTTTCCACTCAATACTTTCAATGCACTTTCAGCTTTCTATTACTGCCTCTTCGTATTTTTTATATACTTTATTTTAACCTTTGCATTTTGCATGGAGAAGAAAATTTTCTGTCAAATTTGTCTTTCAACAATTCAATTAATTAATGCGTATGATAAACTATATAAGATATAAAAAATAATAAAAAAATTATTAATAAAATGATGTTTATCCAAGAATTGACGTGAAATAAAACATGAATTAATAAAATGATGTTTATGAATATTTTCTATCAGAACTTTTAAATCGTTAACTCTCATGTTAGTCAAAAGTAGCAATGGTAAAATTGATACAATATTAATATTTAAAATAATAAAATTAACTAATATATTACCTAGGATCCTATATAAAAAATGAAAATAAATTATTTTTAAATATAGGAAAATATATTACCACCTCTAAATTATTTATATAATTAATTATAAATTTTATTTTCTATAAATATTTAGTTTATTAATCAAATATTTACTCATTTTTAATAAAAGTTTATATTTTATTGATTAACTACACAATATAAGTTATATTCATCGACTAAAAAAAATAAATCTTGAAATATAAATAGGGTTCTTAAATTATTTTCTCAAAAGAAAAAGAAATTCTTCCCTCATTTTTTTTGTTTTTCTACCATATAGTACAGTATTAGCTACTTTGTGTATTGTATATTGTTGGGACTCCCACCCTTCCCTAGCTCCCGTTACTATTGATAGTCCCTGCATAGTGCTAGGTTGAATATCTAAAAAATGAATAGTATGCCTTTGCTGGTAATGCTGGAGCTGATCACTCTATGTTTGAACAAGGTGCATCAGCAGGAAATGTTTGTAATTGCAGAACAAATGTGGAAAGAGAGAGAAATAAAAGTAATAACAAGAAAAGAAAGATTGTACTATGAAAAGAAAAAAAAAAGTAATTTAGTTATTGAAGTTTCAAAAATAATTTAAAAAACTAAGAAAAGAAAAGAAAGATTGTACTAATGAAAAGAAAAAAAAAATTAAAAAAACTATGGAATTAACAAACTTTAGTGGAAAGATATATATATTTATTGAAGTTTCAAAAACCCTTTATAAAACATAATAACACACATTAAGACAGTATGTTAATTTAGTTATTTTACATGAAATTGATAGTAAATTATGATTTATTTTTTTTTCAAATTTATCCTTAATATGATTGGAAGCTATTCGTCTTCTTCAATATTCACATAAGAGAAATAGACAATTGAAAGTGTTTTATTTAAAAAATAATTAATACTATACAATAAATGAAAAGAGATAGAAAAATCTTATAAAAAACAATAAAATGATGTCTTTTATTTGGTAAAACATTCATTAATAGTATGTTTTATTTGGTAAAACATTTAACTAGTGAAAACTTTTACTTATGTCTTTATTTGTATTAATTATAGTAATTGAATTATATGGATATGGCCGAAAGAATTTAATGGTATAGTTTAAAAAAGTGAAAAATTATGTGTAGAAAAGCAGTAAGGTTATTGTTTTTCACTGAAAAGATGGAGCAAGAAGTAATGAGGTCCGGTGGGCGTTGAAATGAAGAAGAGCTAAATCCTTATGTTTACAAAACTTTTCAAATTTCAATTTTGAAAAGGAAATTATAGTAACATAATTATTAACATATTTTTAATCTATTTTATTTTTTTATAATTTAAATAAACTTTATAAAATAAATTAAGATATGCACTTGTCCTTCTTAATGAAATATATTTTTTAATCTATTTTATTTCGTTGGTTAAAATATATTGAAAATATAATATTTAGGGGTTAGCATTTTATTCACTGCTTCTTTTCTTATCTTTTAAATGACTGTATATTTCAATTCATAATAGAATGTTTGTCAAAAACAATATGTTGAAGACTGTTTTCAGCACTTTTTTTTATAATTATAGTATAGTTGTTTATATATATATATATATATATATATATATATATATATATATATTTATTTATTTGTCACAAGAATTAACTCCTTGTGGCTTTTCCAATATTATGTGTCTTATATAGGGTTGATGGTTACGAAAAGGTTATTGAGAAGTTGGTTACGATAAATGGTTACTTAGAGTATGGGTTACTTACTCTTTGCCTTGAGATAGGATGGTGGTTGCAGGAATACTTTTCTCGACTTCTACTGTGGTCGTCAAAATGGTCTGAAAAAGAGATAAGCCAAACAAAATGTTTATGTTTACCACAAAGGAAAAAACCTTTATAAAAACCAACTAAGAAGAGGTTCCTCAAGAGAGAGGATCCTCAAGACCTTTTTTAAGAATATGTTCACAAAAAAACTATTTTCATTCAACTAAGTGAAATTTACAATAAGGGGAAATGGGTATATATAGCCCAATGGGAAAGTTTGGACACACTTTTCTAGGCAATATGGGACTTAAGTGAGACACTTAAGTTCACGGGCTAGCCCAAAATTATGTCTTGACTTATGCATTCATTCTAAACTTACTCCTCTTTTTTAGCTAAAGACACTTATACCTTCTAAACTAAGAAGAATATGGCTGAATATACATGGCCTTAAAGGAATTAAAAATATGTCCCTATTTAGCTAATTAAAATAAAATATTTACAAGTTAAAAATGAAGGCTATAGTTTCCAATCTTTAATGAGTTTTCATCCATGTCATGCCTTCATTTAATCCTCCTAGACATGATGCATACTAGGTGGGATTACATCAAGTTATCTCAGCGTGTGTCGTGTATAGTGTTAGTAGTTACTTGGAGGTTACCGTGATGTCAGTTACAAAGAGTAGTGTTACTTGGTGTATGGGTCAGTTACTTGACAGTTTTCTAGAGATTTATGTAAGATTAGTTATGAGGAGTTCAGTACAATAAATATAAATATATATATATATATAAAATTATAAAGCATAAGATGTTTTCCACTTAAAAAAATGATATATAATCACATGATAGAATATATATATATATATATATATATATATATATATATAGGAAGGGAGAGAAATAATGTAAAAAGAGAATGATAATTAATTAGCAATAATTGTTGAACAATTTTTAGAATATTATTAATTATGTCATATTAGTAATCATACCAAATTATTAGTAGTGTGTTTCCATTGGTTTATAATAATTTAGTTTATGTACTCTCTTGAGTAAATTCATTTAGGTTATATTTGTTTCACATGACAAAAATACAAGAGATCAAATGGAAATGATTCAAGATTGTTTGGTTCAATAAAAATATTTTTTTAAGTTAAATGTTAGTTTTTGTTAGTAGATAGATTTAAATACATGACATCTTCTTTTGACTATCATGTAGACTTTGTTACTAAACTAACCTTATAACTTATTGGTTTAATAAAAATATTAAGAAAATAATTTTGAAACTATGGGTCCCATTGTACTAATTTATATTTTTCTATCTAGCTCTTTCTTCTTAAAAAATACAAATTTTATATTATTTTTCTCTCCTATAAATATCGTTTCTTTATTTTCATCAACTCAATTTCTCTTCTCACAATCAAACACATCCTTATATCTCTTTGCTTATTGAAAAAAAAATTATATCTCTTTAAATTTAGGCTCATTAATGCATGTTTCGGTAAACATCGATAAAATTAATTTTAAATTGATTTTAAATAGAATTGATTTTAAAATTATGTAATTTATATTTAAATATTTTTATCATAAATTTTTTCTTGTAATAGTATAAAAAGAAAAATTCTCCACATTTTACTTTATTAGTTTCGAACTAGAAACTAGAGATCAATTAAAATTGAAATACGACAAATTGATTTCTTATAATTGATAAAGTAGATTTTTATATTTCTATAATTATATTAAATGGGATCTAATAAGAATTCAACAGTTTGGAGAATGGAAGTCAAATTGCCCTTTTCTAGTTTTGGGATTTACATTTTTTTATCCCATTTTTAAATAATTAAAAAAAAGAAACAATTTCAATTTTTTAAAACCTAGTGTAAATTTATTTGGACATTTCATTTTAAAATCAAAAGTGGAAACAGACATAAAATGTTTAGTAGGTAAAATAATCATAAAATATGAACACCAAAAAGTCATATTTCCACTATATAATACTAGCGAAAACACAGGCGCTATGTATTCGCATTTCTATTTTAATATGTTATAACAATTGTAGAGTTTTAATTTAATATCTTTTGTAATTTTTTATATTTTGAAACATAAATGGTTATGTGACATGTTTTGAAATATATTTTGTTAATTTTATATTTTTTTGTTTATGATAACATGATAAAAACATGTCAGATCATCAATGGATATGTCAAATATGTAATAAATATGAAAAAATGGAAAAAGTAGAGTTTAAATAGAACTCAAAATAATTTCGCACCTGTATATTTGCATGTTTATTAAAAATATTTATCATGAAATTATGCATATATTAATAGGGAGAAATTATATTTGTGAAAGTGGGAACCGTCATAAAATGTTTAGAAGGTAAAATAGTTATAAAATGTGGACACCAAAAAGTCATATTCTCATTATATAATATATAGTATATATAGCATATAATATAATATCACATATTATATATTATAGATATAATTGGACAATTATGTATATTGGATATCAATATTTTAAAGTAAATTTTTGCTTAAAGTTATAAGGTTTATCTAGTGTTAAAGTATATATTGGGAAATAAGAAGTTATGAGTTAAAGTCCCTCTTATGACAAACTAGTTCATTTTTTAAATTTAAAAATAGGTGTAAGGGTAGAATAGGTATTTTGAAAATTAGACATCAAAAGGGGATATTCCCTTTATTAATAGTATAAATATATAGTATATAATATAATATCATATTTATACATTATAGATATAATTCGACAATTATGTGTGTTGGATATCAATATTTTAAAGTAATTTTTTGCTTAAAGTTATGAGGTTGATCTAGTGGTAAGGTATAAAATTGGAAATAAGAGGTTATGGGTATGACAAATTAGTTTATTTTTTAATTTTAAAATGGGTGTAAGGGTAGATTAGGTATTTTAAAAAGTAGACATCAAAATGGGGTATCCCCTTCATTAATAGTATAGAATAGATATAGTATATAATATAATATCATATATTATACATTATAGATATAATTGGATAATTATATATGGTGGATATCAATATTTTAAAGTAATTTTTTACTTTATGTTATAAGGTTGGTCTAGTAATAAAGTATATGTTTGGGAAATAATAAGTTATGGTTTCAAGTCTTCTTATGACAAATTAGTTTAGTTTTTGAATTTTAAAATAGGTGTAACGGTAAAATAGGTATTTTAAAAAGTAGACGTCAAAAGGGAGTATTCCCATTATAAATAGTATAGATATTAATAGTATAGGTATAGTATATAATATAATATCATATATTCTACATTAAAGATATAATTGGACAATTATGTCTGTTGGATATCAATATTTTAAAGTAATTTTTTTTTATATTTATAAGGTTAGTCTAGTGGTAAAGTATATGTTTGGAAAATAAAAAGTTATGGGTTCAAGTTCCTCTTACGACAAATTAGTTTATTTTTTAAATTTTAACATGGGTGTAAGAGTAGAATAGGTATTTTGAAAAGTAGACATCAAAAGGGGTATTCCTTTATTAATAGTATAGACAATTATGTATGTTGGATATCAATATTTTAAAATAATTTTTTACTTAAAGTTATAAGGTTGGTTTAGTGGTAAAATATATGTTTGGAAAATAAGAGGTTACGGGTTCAAGTTTCTCTTATAGCAAATTAGTTTATTTTTTTAATTTTAAAATCGGTGTAAGGGTAGAATAGGTATTTTGAAAAGTAGACATCAAAAGGGTAGATATATAATATATAATATAATATCATATATTATACATTATAGATATAATTGGACAATTATTTATGTTGGATATCAATATTTTAAAGTAAATTTTTATTTAAAGTTATAAAGTTGGTCTAGTGGTAAAGTATATGTTTGGGTAATAAGAGGTTATGAGTTCAAGTTTCTTTTATGACAAATTAGTTTATTTTTTTTAATTTTAAAATCGGTGTAAGGGTAGAATAGGTGGTATTTTGAAAAGTAGACATGAAAATGGGGTATTCCCTTTATTAATAGTATAGAAGTATAGATATAGTATATAATATAATATCATATATTATACATTATAGATATAATTGAACAATTATATATGTTGGATATCAATATTTTAAAGTAACTTTTCCATAAAGTTATAAAGTTGATCTAGTTGTAAAATAGATGTGTAGGAAATATGAGGTTATGTGTTCAAGTCCCTCTTATGAGAAATTAATTTATTTTTTTAATTTTAAAATAGGTGTAAGGGTAGAATAAGTATTTTGAAAAGTAGAAATTAAAAGGGAGTATTCTCTTTATTAATAGTATAGATAAAAAGTTATAAAAATCATAATATAATTAACAAAACTAATTGAATAAAAAGTAACATTCACAAAAAACATATTTACAAATTAGAAAATGTGTCAAATTAATTATAACCTCGTTTTTAAATATTAATTAGTAGAATTCCAAGTAACTATTATCCATTTACACTGGTGTCTATAAAATTTGATGGGAAAAATATTGGATAAAAAAAGAGGCATTAAAAAAATAGTGAAAATAAATCTCCATAACTTACAAGAATTTATGCTGAACACCAATAAATGTATAACACTAACAAATCGCTACTCTCACAAAATAAGTCACTGAGATTTAAAGTGAAAAACCCCTTAAAAAGCAATAGTAAAAATCACAGGTCGTCCAGATCAAAGAAATAACTTTACTATCATTAATCAAGAGTACAAAAAATTCTCAATCAAGTGCAATGATCTTTGTCAACACCAACATCAAACAATAAAACAATAAAGCTTATAAATAAAGTACAAGAAGTTGAAAACCCCTAAAAACATTGTTGTTGTACGAATTGCGTATCTCCCAACTTAGACCTCGTTTCAACAATCTGAACGACCAGAATGAAGAACCATATGTTCTGAAACTTCTTTCCAAAAATCAATCTGATCCAACGGTGAAAGAATCTAAAGTGGCAAATTTATGATTGCAACTCTGTATAAAAACGGTAATAACTTTCTCTCTTCTTTTCTCTCAAACTATTGGTGTATTTCTCCAACCAATGAGTTTCTCTTGATCTACTCCTCTTCAGAAGCACCTTCTCTACTTAAGTTAAATGAGACATCGATTGAGCTTCTCAATTTTGGGTTTTTTCTCCATATAGGAAGAGAGCTCAATACCCAACAATATTCCCCTCGTTATTTGGAGAGAACGCCAAATTGACGATCTCACAACAGACTTCAAATTTTCCTCTTAGTTGTACTTTAGTCATTATGTCAGTACTATTATCATCAATATGAACTTTAACCAACTCCAACAACTTAGCATCCAAAACATCACGTATCCAATGATATCTTACATCAATATGTTTTGACTTAAAATGGAAAGTTGGATTCTTACCAAGATGGATAACACTCTAACTGTCAACGAGTAATAGATAGTTATCTTGCACAAAATCAAGCTCTCACAAGAATTCTTTCAACCATAGCAACTCCTTGCATACTTTAGAAATTGTAATGAACTTCACTTCAGTAGTAGACAAAGTAAGTATGGATTTATGTACTCTGGGGGCAATTGCCTCCACTAATATTTTGGTTTTATTTTGTAACATATATATATATATATATATATATATATATATATATATATATATATATAATTTATTGTTATTGTAACTATTTAATTTTGGAAGAAACTTTCAATCTTGCCCTCACTTTATTATAGATAACTTTTTAAAATAAATTGAATATGATAGTTATGATTTTTTTTGTTTGTGGTTAGTGATAGTTCCATAGTCACAATTATTAATTTAAAAATTATCAAAGTAAATTTTGATAGTTATAAATTTTGGTAGTTACAATTTTGGTAGTCATAATTTTTTTAAAAAAAAAAATCAGCTGTGATAATTTTTATTTAACAACAAACATTTTTTTTTCCAAGAATTTATCAAGTTTCAGGTGCATCATCAAGATTCTCATCAAGGGATCTCTCATGCTCCTCCTAGTCATTATCAATAGAAACATCTAATCCATCTCCAAGCTGTTGATCAACATCATCTTGTTGTTCACCATGTTCAACACTATCTTCAACATTATCCAGATTGTGAATAGTGATTGCATAGGATTAACATCTGTTAGATTTCTATCTTTTTTAGGTGTAGTCTTATCGACCTTATCAATGTCCTCAATAATTTGGTCTTCCATGAGTTGTACATCACAACTTCTAACATGCTTCTTTTCAACAGGAACATAAAACCTATAGCCAAAATCATTTTCACCATAACCAATGAAGATGGACTGCCTTGTCTTTGCCTCCAACTTGGATCTTTCATCCCTTGCAATATGAACAAACGCCTTAAAACCAAAGACACACAAATGATCATAACTCACATTCTTGCCAAACCAAATTTTATCTACCACTTTTCACTATCTAGAATAACAGTAGGAGTGAGATTAATAACATGTACTGCGGTGTACAATGTCTCACCCCAAAAATGCTTAGGTAATTTAGCATCTAAGAGCATACATATCACTCTCTTGAGCAATGTCATGTTCATCATCTCTGCTAAACTATTTAGCTAAGGATTTTTAGGAGGAGTCTTCCCATGTGCAATATCATGATGCTTGCAATAAATATCAAAGGATCCACAATACTCACCACCATTTGCGTTTCAACTTCTTTCTTGACTCTTTTTCAACCAAATCATGAAATTGTTTAAATTTCTCTAGCACCTGGTCTTTTCTCTGCAAAGCATAGACTCATAGTTTCCTAGAACAATCATCAATAAAGGTAACAAAATAAAGTGCACTGCTAAAGGATTTTACCCTGAATCGACCACAAACATCAGAATGCACCAATTGCATCAACTCTAACTTCCTTGAGGGAGGATATGACACCCTTCTACCTCGAAACACTTTATTCATTAATTAAAAAAATTGTTATTATTAAAATAGTAGACTTTGCATTTAGGTAAAAGAATTCACATCTCCCGATATACATTTATTTTCGAAAATTATAATATAATAAAACAACATAACATAAAGTAAATACATTAGGCCTTACAAATGAGCTTTACAAGATTCTTAATTACTAAAACTCATTGAAATATTAATATATCACCTTTCTAAAAGAAAAATCTTAAATAATTCTTCCTAGTCTGAGATCACACCTGATCAGAGCATCCCAAGAAAAAGTTAAAGAAAAGTCGAATTATTCATCATCAATAATATCATCATGATTTGCATACTTGAAAATGGCATTCAGCTCAAACAAAATACAACAACAAATAGTAAAGGGTGAGAATATGTCTCACTATGTTAAGACATATATAAAGAGAATGGACAGTCAACTAAAGTACAACAAATAAACACATAAATTCATTTCATACCCAAAATAAAAATTATATATCCACACACATAAATTCATTCATACTAATGATGCTCATGCATGCTTTCTTAGGTACACTCCCAAAACGGTTCTCTTCTATGTCAATAATACGTACATATAACCATCTCACCATAGGTCCACATGAAGTGAATCCTCTTCTACGCCAGTAACACGTAGGTACAACCGTGTAATGCAAAACAACCCAAGAAGTTTGGTCCAGAGCACCACACAATGGGTGATCCTCACAAAACTTCTTTGACTGCCATATTCATGCATTATCTCACCCACAACATAAATCATGATGTTAACATTTAATCATGTTATCATACTCCAACCCCAACTGCAGTTGGGACGGTATATTGTTAAGCACACCCTAACATCATCATTAACATAAATTACAATATCAATATTTAATCAAGTCATTACACACCACGTCCAACCGTAACTGGGTGACACTTCATCAGACACACCCTGACCATCATCATCAATATATTATATGTCAAGTTGAAATCAACATCAATATCACACAGTGAAACAAATCTCCAATTCACACACCTCAAACAACTTTTAAACATACAATCATTCATCACACTCACAATTATAAGATACATTACAATAATCTAATAACGTCATCATAATCCACCCCCAACGGAAACTGAGATGGCACATCATTAGGCATATACCCTGATTATTCTTGATTATCAACATATTATACACTCAATTGTAATTAACACAAATATCATACAGTGAGTCAAATCCTTAATCCATGCTCCCTAAACAACTTTAAAACATTTAATCATTAATGAAACTCATAATTATAAGATACATCACAATATTTCACACCACAACAATCAACATCATTACAACTCGCACTATCCCATCTTATCTTACTCTTTTATCGCATCGTGTAGTCTAAATACAATATCTATAGTTATACTACTGATATGAGGGTGGTATAAATTTTTCTAGAAAGATAATACATTTAGTTAAAACTTTTATATTGATGTCTAGAGTTATTTTTATCATCTACTATTTTTAAAAGTTATAAACCTGCAACTATTAACCCCAAATTTGATAGCTTGACCTTTACTGACTAATTTATTCATAGCTTGAGTTATATACATGTTTTTTGAGTGATTCCAACTCCAACAGAAACTTAACATATAAGGATACAACTTTCATGTAGAACATAAAATCTAATGAGGTCGTTTAGGTCATGTTGTAGGGCTTACAACACACATATATATGTTCCACTTACTGGATTAGACACTTAACTTAAAACTCACATAACTCAGCCAATTCGTAACATTTCTATGTGATTCTTGAAACTAAACTCTAGCCCCAAATGTCTATTTTCTAAAACAATAAATAGAACTCAATTTGGTTAACCACACAACAAAAACACTAAGGTATGTTCATACAAAAAATTTCAGATAACAAGTATTCAACTTATAAGGTTCCTAAAATATAATTCTAACTCCAAACCTTCAAACATTCTACTTCTGTATCTCTTTTGTTTATTATCAATACACTCTACAATTGCAGTGATATTCATTAATTTTCCATCAATACTCTCAATGGAAGAAAAAATCCAACACTTAACATTAATCCTTTAGGTATGGAGAATGGTTTCAAATAACAGAGTAGTTGCTCAACTATCTCATTAATCAATAATATAATTAAGTTCTTCATCATTTAATAATCAGTAGCATTCATAGAAATAAATAAACTAATCAATTGCATAAACACATGAAACTTTAATCCCTAGGAAGACATAGGGTTCACCTCCATTATCCTATTTCTTATATAGAACCCAACTTTAACAAAATCCATTACTTTGTTCAAGGGTACTAATATCTAAGGTATAAAAAAGGAAAACCTCAATGTCAACATAATAGTTATATCCAAATAATCTGATAGGGTAAATATACTCCCACAATCCAACAAAATAAATTAATATGCAATCTAATAATTATTCATTAGTGTCAACCACACTTGAATCTCAATTTCTCTTATGTCTCATTCAAACACATCTCCAATCAACAAAATAAATTATTACATTAAACCAACCACACATAAATTCTAATTTTCCAGACTATCTCACTATATAAATACAAATCCCCAATTACATATGTCTACCTAATCATGCACAAAACATGTTATTAGCACTCACTGTAAGTGTTTATAACCATTCAATAGCATACATGCAACATTGAAACATATCGAAGCTTAGGAATCACTCAACTACCCATTTACTCTACACACGCCAGATGAGAGATAATTTCCACCCCCTTACCTCGATGAAGAAATAGAGACAAACGAAGATTTTCCTTTTCCGATCTAACATACCCTTGCTGAAATAGAGTTTTTATTGTATTGCCATTTTCTCCCAAACTAGAATCCCAAATACAGACCCGGACGGTCAGAATGGAGAGCCAAACTTCTGGAACCAACTTCCCAATTTCAAGCTCAATCCAACAGTTAACGAATTTGTAGTGATGAGATTATGAAAATTGCATAGGATTGGTGCAGGAATAGCTTTCTCTCTTCCTTTTTCTCTCTATGGCTTCTCTTTTACTTTCCCCAAACTTCAAGAAATGCTAGGGTAAAAAAGGAGGTAAGAGTGGTCATGCCTCTTTTTTTCCTTCTCACATAACAACAATAATGGACCTAACCTATACAACTTGTTTACCTTCTCACTTAATGACTTAACTTATAATATGTAAAGTTCTACTAAAAAAAATATATAATATAAATATACCTCTCCTTGTTGTTATTGTTTTGAAAAATATTTATTTTATTTTTTCCTATAATAACAATATATATATATATATAGACACTTTAGTTTTTTTAAATGATTAATTATAATAAATCACCAAATTTCTATTAACTAATTCAATTAATTTAAAATAACTAAAATAACTTATTTATGAAAATTGGGTTGTTACAGAGGATGCTTTTTGGAGGATAATCTAGCTTTCTTGTCAGCCATGCAATGAAAACATCTCTTTAATTCTGCATTTTTTAGCCCTTGAATAACATCATTTTTAGCAAAAAATTTAACCCTTTTTTCACTTATATGACTAAGTCTTTGGTGCCACAAAGATGCTTGCATATCTACGACATTCACACTGTTTTTAGCAACCAAAACTTTTGTCCAATACAGTTTAGCAATCTTCCTCTCTAGCTACAACCAAGTTACCTTTGGTGAGTTTCTACTTTCCAGAACCAAAGTGATTATCATAATCACCATCACCAAACATCTACACAGAGATCAAATTAAAACGAACATCAGGAGCATATTTGACTCCTCTATGCAACAACTGCACTCCCATGTTGGTTTGCAGGAAAACATCACCTACACAAATAACCTTAGACACACTATTATTACTTATCTTCAACACTCCAAAATCACTAGAAGTGTAAGATGTGAATAACTTCTTCCTTGGTGTAACATGCAGTGTAGCACCACTATCAACAATTCACATGCTCTCATTTGATACAAGATTAACTAACTCATTGTCACATAGATTAATAAGATCAACACAAGTAGTAGTAGCAACATAGTTATCATCATCATGATCCTTCTCTTTCTGCTTACCTTTCTTATCTTTGTTCTCATTTTTTCTTAGAAAACAATATTTCTGTATATGTTCTGTCTTATGACAATAATGACACTCCACATATTTGTATCTGGACTTGGACTTACTCCTGCTTTTCTTTCTACCACCCTTCGGTTCCTCTCTCTGACTTCTCCTGTTGTTTTTAGTGACAAGTACTTTAGGTTGAGATGAAGAACCATGTGTCTTCCTTCTCATTTCTTCATTAAGAACGCCACTACTTATCGTTTGCAAAGAAGCAACACTATTAGGGACCGAGTTTGTAATAGAAACACGAAATGTCTCCCAAGACTCAGGTAAAGTATTCAGTACCCATAGTCCCAAAACTTCATCATCAAATTTTATACCCATTCCAGATAACTAATCTAGGAGCCCTTGAAATTCATTCAAGGGATCTAAAATAGAAGAACTTTTCCTGTACCTCAAATTCATAAGACATTTTAAAAAATATAATTTATTATTCCCTGATTTAGAAGCATACAAGGACTTAATCTTTTCCCACAACGTTCTTGCATGTGTCTCATTAGCAATGTGATTATAAACATTGTCTTCTACACATTGCCGAATAAAACCACATACCTGTTGGTGTTCAAAATCTCAATTTTCTTTAGACATAGAATCCGACTTCTAAGTAGCAAAAACAGAAACATGCATTTTCTTTAGAAATAATAAGTCTTTCATCTTGCCCTTCCACAAGTGATAATTAGTGTCATTCAAAGCAACCAGTATTTGTCTTCATCATTCAAGCAAGTCAAATAGTCTCAAAACCAAAGCCAAAGCAAAAAAAAATAAACCCCCCTAACTTGCAAGAATCTATGAGGAGTAACAAAAAATGCAATACTAACAAATTACCGTTTTAACTTTGTGTAAAACAGTAATAACTTTTTCTTCTTTTTTTTTAAACTATTGGTGTATTATATTTCTATTACTAATGAGTTTCTTTCTATTTACTCGTCTTCAAAAACATTTACTTAAGTTAAATGAGACATAGTGAACTTTTTAATTTTAAATATTTTTTCTACATAAAAAAAAAGTTCTATTCCCAACAAAATTTTATTATATGTATATGAGAATTGTTGACTTTCTCTCAACTACATATTGCACTTTATCCTTAATGTGGATAGTAGATGCTATACATTTTATTGACACGTGTGTCTATGACCAAACAGTTTTTGGAAACGATGATGTTTGGTATTATTAAATTGTTTAATTTAATTTATATGAATAATTGAATATGATAGTTGCTTAGTGATAATCTATTCCACTTGAGAAAGTGTACAACGGGTATTGGGTAAGGACCACTGAGGATAGGCGTAGATGTCTGTGTTCTGCAACTACCTAGGAATGATAAAAACATTTACGTCCGTGGATAATTATTCGTAAAAATATTTATATATATAATTTAAATAGGTGTTTGTTATTTGTGAATATAATTTATTTTTTTTATTTTTTAATGATAGTATATGTATATGTGAATATGATAGTATTTGTATTTGTGAGTATTTATTATTTGTTAAATTAAAATATTATACATATTTAATTTAAAGAAGATAATATTTTTATTAAATAAATCAACTTAAATTATTAGTAATCAATTTTATTATTATCAATATTATCATTTTTATAAAAAATAAATAATTTATAGAATTGTTTTATGTAAAAATATAGATAATATAAAACAAATATCTTATTTATATTAAATATTTTCTATGTATTATATTAATATATTTTTAAATTCAATTAATATTGTAAAAACTTAATTTTATTTTTAGATATTTAACAAATAAATTATTTGTCTGATTAAACTTTAGGTAAAAAGATAATGTTTTTTAAAACATATTTTGAAAAATATTTGTGAGTAGTTATATCTACCCAACTTATTGTTACTACACCTCCAGGCACTTGTACTTTCTATTTACATCACATTTGAATAGGGATAATATTTTCTATTTTTATTTTTGTTAGCTTTAACTCATATATGAAAAAGAAATAATATTACTTTTTAATATTTTAGTGATGGCAATATTAGTAACGTAAAGAGTACAAGTAACTAAATTGTTCTTTAAATAAACATAAACATTAACACTTAAATACTAAATAAAATTTTAGGTAAATTAGTTTGTAAATTTTATATTATTATACAATCGTTAAAACAGTTTAGATAGTATTTTAAAAAAAATTATGTAGAATGTTTTAGAGACTAATATTTAAGTCAATCTTCCTATCATTTTTAACATCTTCATACTACTTTTACTTTTGAGTTTACTCATAAGAGTATGAAAAATGCTCAAGGTTATTTTAACAAACATAGAAAAGATGAATTCTATTTACATGAGTCTTACTAACATGCTCCATGTTAAAAAGACTAAAATATATTTTAGGTTTTATAAAATATGTAAAATATTTATTTTTTTATAAAAAATATTAATGTATTAATTTTATTATTTGAGAGATTTAAATCAATAAGCTCTATTTCTCGCTTCTCCTTTGTCTTTCAAAAAATTTTCATGCTAACTTGGTTCCTTCAAAATTTTAAATATATTATTCTATGTTTTTATTTATAATTCTCTTAAGCGGTAATTTGATATGGCAAATGTAGGTGACTATATTAATTAACGCAGAGATGGTTTTTTAGTTGAAATATTAGAAATTATTTCTTGACTTTGACCAATAGAATTTAATTGGTTAGTAATAATAAATCTAAAACAAATAAAATTTATTATAATTTTTTATTTATGTTATTTTACATTTTTAGTTGCTTCAACCAATAATTTTACCAAATTTTTATGATTCAACAAGTTAGTTTAACCATCTTTAACTACTAATTATCATTTTTTAATTAGTTTTTTAGTTAGTTTTTTCAAACATAGTATGAGAAAAAAATTACTCCGTATTACTCTTCTGTTCCAAACTTATATTTTTTTAAGGTTAGTACAAAATATATTAATTAATATATTTGTAGAGTAAAATATTCTTATTTAATTATTGATCTTAATCATTATTGAAATATTATTAATCATTGTTCTTATTGATAGGTAAATAGTTATTGACTTTTTAAAATTTAATGCACTAATAAATATAAATAAGGATATAATTAGAAAAAAAAATATAAACATAGTCATGGATTTATAAAATAATTGTAGTTTTGAAACAAACTAAAATACTATAATATTGAAATAGATTGATTGAATTGTTTCATAAAAGAAATAAATAAGTGTTGTTTTAATTTTTAATGTAATATTACAACTTTTATTTAAACCTTTGATAATATTATGTTGGAATTTTATGAATTGACATTGTTTAATTACCGAACTAAATCTTAGATTATTAATATTAATTATGTAAAGCATATAAATATATAAATGTATTGGTATTAATTAGTGGAGCTTGGGCATATTGTGTGCGTGTTTATATGTTTGTTCTATGTCTAAATGAAGGTTTTTTACTATCATTTGGTGTTATAAAATTAATGTTCTATTAAATAATTTTACATGACACAATATGAAAAATTTTAACCATCAATTAAATAGCTTTTTTTTATATAAGTTAAATGTTACAATTGTTACTAATATTAGTTTTTTGTTAACAATAATAATTAAATCATGCAATATTTTTATACTTGTGCATCATTCATTATTAATTTTCATTATATTAATGATAAAAAACGTAAACTAAAAATGAATTTAGGACCATCCAAGGACACTAAAATGAGATGAATGCAAATATTGTACATATGTAATATGACTCATATGATACATATACTATATGATAGCATATTCATTAAAAGCTCTATATTAAGCATGATCTATTGGAAATAATAGTGGATTGATATTAATCAATTATCTTTTATTATTATTTGATAATTTAATATATGGTGATAATCATATCTTATAACATTTTTATGATTATTTGAATGAGATTATAGTAAGATTAACTCTATGATGTGATGAATTGAGTCAATCATAAAAAACTTATTTGAGAGATCCCTGCCTATCCTGGGAGATTATAAATTTGTCATCCCATTAAGCAAATTATCACACACATTCTCTAAAATAATCCCCTAGGAAGTAGGTAGTAAAACCCTAGAGTTCCTATTGAACCTATACCTCTACGATAATAATCATATAGAGAGTGGCAATGAACTTCAATTCAATATATATGAGGTACACAAATTCTTTTTCCTCTATCTTTTATATTTAATTCTCTATACATACTATAATCTTGTATATATTAATTTAAGGTTTTCTTCTTATTTTCATCAATTGGTATCAGAGCCAAATTAGATACATATTATGGTTGTTTTCCTATTAGAAAATTAAATTTGAATTGAAGCTTTTTTGTGTTTTTAGTGAAATTTTATAATATAGTTTACTATTATCTTTTGCACACAAAAAAAATTGAGGGTTTATATTATTTGTTATTTTTAAAATAACATATTAAAGTTTCATTCCCTTACTCTTAGATGGGTAAATTATATGTTGAAACTTCTATGCTATCCAATTAAAACCTAGTTTTATTTTGAAGTCAATTACTAGGTAAAGGTTTTCCTTTTTATGTTTGACCATATGAGTCATTTGTGTGGGCAACATAAGATGATTTGTGTTAACTTTACTTTGGAAAGTGTTAAAGGGTTTGTATGAACTCATTTTTATACCCATATTTTTGTGATTGTTTGGTCAAATGAGAATTTTGTCGTTTTTATATGATAAATTCACTCTTAGAAGCATTGAATGAGGTTACTCATTTTTTGTATTCTTATATTTTCACAAATACCATATTTATTTAATATTTTAATATTATTGGTATTTTTTAGTATAAAAAATATTTTCTTAATTCAAGATTAAATTAAAAAAATTTTACTATTATAATCTTGAATTTTGGACCTATTTTCGTTGTGATAATTCTTTACGGTATTTGTATTCTCCAATTATATTGTACTCTTTTTAATATTGAATTATCATTTATAAATTAATTTTAGGTCATTTTATTAATTATGCACAGTCTTAATTGTCCTTCTCTTATGCACATAATTTTCTTTATTAATTTGCATTATTATTACTCGTCTATCATAAGTATAGTAATGTGAATTTTGTATTTTGTCATATAATATATATATATATATATATATATATGATTAAAATTATGCAAATTTATTGGACAATAGGTATAATTTTTCTTTTCATTTACATAATTATAATTTCACGTATCGTAGATGCATTTATGTGAATTTTGTGATATAATTATTTTTTTATTTATTGCATTGATGATAATTATACCCTATCGGTGTATTGTTATCAATGTAATTTAGTGTTGTACAATGTAATTCTCTTTGCCTATGTTAATGATTTTTTTATACCCTATCAGAATTAGGATTTTATTGATATAAGTTATAGTGCATTGTAATTTGCTTAGGGATTCTCTTTTATCTGAACTTTTAGAATTACATATTTTCCTATTTTTGTGATATTCAATTTATTTCCCTAATTTTATCATATTTAGTTATATTTATATGGAACTAAAATTTATACTATCACTTTCTTTTTGTTCCATAATGACTTATAACTTTTAATTGGACATTTTTCCTTTCAAACACAAAAAAAATTGTTGCACTTTTTTTTCTTGTGGTGCAAATTTTCTATATATATATATATATTACTATTATGTAGGTAGTGGATTTACCTTATCGATACGACATTACTTGACATAATTCTAGTGTGATAAAGAAATAGTTGAATTTTATCTAGCCCTCTGGGTATTTTTTTTGTTATGTCAACTATTTTTTTCTTCTTTAACAAGTGGGAGGATTTTGTATATTATAATTTTAATTAATATCTTATAAAATAAATTATCTTGGTATAAGAATTTCACCTTAAATGTCCCATTAATCATACATGTGCACAAACAAATTTTCTTGATAAAATTATTTTTTTCTTATCATATTATTTGTGATCACATTGTTGAGATCTATATTAAGGATTTTGTATTGGTCTCTTATAGAATATTTTCTTGTATAACAAACTCTCTATTGATATACAATATTAGTATGCAATTCTTGTAAAGACAATATAGGAATCCCAAATTTGAAAAGATTATTACTCCATATTGTTGATGGTATTCTTGTAAAAGCTATATGCTTTATTTTGGGATATATAAATAAATCTATGTCCATTATAAATTGTGATAAGAGTTAGAGACTATTTATTATTATATCCTTAATATTTGTAAGAATAGGTCTCATATTTTTTCGCTGCGTGTAATCATATTTTATTCTCAAGTGTGTGTAGATATTGTTTATTGTAACACTTGATTATTTTTTTATGATTACTTGAGAACTTGCTTATGATCTCATATTCTACATAAAATTATCAAGAGATCTCTTTTCTCACTCATGTAATTACTTTTTCAAGATCCTCATTAGGTCAATATTTTTTAAATGAGTGATTAATATGTGGTTAATTATGAAACCATTGGTGAGAATTATTTATTCTTATGGATGAATTTGTAGGTTTTATATTCTTGTTTTTTTTAACCACTTCTCTCATTAGTCATTTGTTATTCTACTACTTTCTAATTCCTTAAGTAGAAAAATAGTGAATTTTAATTCACTTTTATTATTATCTTATAAAGTCATCATCCTACTATCACTAGAACTTTTAATACTAGTGTACCCTAATGATAATCCTAATATTTTTTTGGTATATTAAGGATTAGTGAGAGTATATATAATCTTGTATTATCTCACAAGGCATATATTTTTTATTGTCATATATTTGTATGTACATTTAATTATAATATGACATATTCTATAAGACTTCTTTATTTATTTTCGTCTTATTTTTTATTGAGATACATAAAATCCATTGTATCTTTGTAAACATCTTTATAGATGTTAATGTCATTTTGTTGAGTATTGAATATTAATCTTTTTGGCGTACAATTATACATTGTGCATCTCTTTTACCCAAATTTCATATTTTAATTGATCAAAATTTTAGAAGTACATAATTTTGTATCATATCTCGAGACTTATCTATCTGTATTGTCATATATTCTTGTGCATATTTAATTATAATATAACATACTTTATAGGACTTGACTATTTATTTTTATCCTATTTTTTTATTCAGATACATAAAATTTGTTGTATCTTAATAGAAATCTTTAATAAAGGTTAAGAGCATTTTGTTGGACATTGCACATTAATCCTTTTGGTATGCAATTAAGTATTGTGCATTTCTTTTACCCAAAATTTCACATTCTGTTTGGTCAAAATTCTATAAGTATATTGTAGATATAATACTCCTATTGAATATGATTTTCTACTTTGTAAAAGTGCTTATTATGATAGTACTCCTATTGAGTACAATTTTGCACTATTGAAGTACTTATGATTTTTTTTGTTTGGACCAATTATCTAAGTGTTTGCTCAATTGACATTTTGTGGCCATAATAATCTGAGTGTCATTTTATATAAACTAGGTATCTATGTGGTCCTAGTAGGGAATTTATAGATTTCTTACTTGTCTTTGGATTTTTACATAGTCACTCATTTTGTGAAACTCAGATTACTTGAATGTCAAATATTATGGAGCATTTATGTAGCCTATATGTAATTACATTTTTTGTTGGGCTACGATGAGTACTTAGATGCATGTGAATTATGTTTTCTCGCCTTTAATACTTAACTTTGGAGTTTTATAACTCATATGATTTGGTTAAGTTTTGACGTCTTAGATCAGTGGGAGTTTGAAAACTCTCTTATGAGATATGTGTGAAGTAATATAATTTAGTAACATATCTCTTAAAATTTTTTTATGCTTGGGACCATGTAGTATCATTTTATTGAACTACACTATTCTATATACTTTATGAGAAATATTTTTTAAGGTGCATGATATATATTATTATCATATATTATTTTGTAACTTAAATTTCTCATTGTCTAATATAAGGTTTATCTATAATTGTCATTCTAGCTTAATAATTTGTCTTTATAATAAAATATATTTCCAAAATCACGAGGTGACCGATTATGATGTTTTTTTATTATGTAAACTGCTTCTACACATTTTCAACCATAAACCTCTCGGAGAAGTGTTTTCTTTATTTGCTATCTGTTGCTACTGCCCTTTCATTTTATATCTTCTTATTTTTAAAATTTCACTCAATTTTCATTGAGATTTCAACCAATAACTGCTTATCAAAATAAAAAGGAGTTAATCATTATTTGCTTATCCACACTTTCACTGCTTATCAAAATCAAAGGATACAATCAACTTTATCTCTTAGATGGTAATACTTTTTTTAAAAAAATATTTGTATTACTTCTTTCTCAAATTATTTACATCATACATTTGTAGATACGATAATATAATGTAAAAACATATTAGGCTGCACCATTATGCCTTTATTTTAATTATTCTCTTGATAAAACTTTGTTGCTTGTCATGTTGCCATAGCTTTCAGCAAGATTGTAACACACCAATCTACAGCGCACCTAATTTCCAAATCATGTTAAAAAAACTCATATAAATGTATTAATATATTATACTTTACTTATTATTAACTATTTATGTTTGTATTACTGAAAGGAAAATGTAATATCCTATTATCTAAACGTAATTCTATAGTGCTAATAATTTTCAATAGTTTATAACACCATAATAATTATTTATTCTACCTTGCGTAATATTTATGATTTTAATATATCAAGATTTGATTGTTACTGATAGATAAGAATTATTTTTTTGTTGGTGTTAATTTATGATAAAGATATTTAAATTCTTTAAGCATATTTGTTAGTATTATTTTACTAAACATATATGTGATAATTATGCATATGAATAAAGAATAGAACAATTGATTTTTTTTCGAAGGCAACAATCTTTTGAAAATATGGAAATAATGTAACTTCCACATCATTTAAATTTAAAAAAAGTCTTACGAATCCAGGAATTGAAGGATACTAAGAAAAACAACTTTTTAATATTTTTAGAGTTGTGTACGATGAACTTTAGAGTTTTTTTTTTAATGGAGATCTAGAAACACCTTCAAATTTCCAAACAAAGTTGATGAAATAAGGACATATTTAAAATAGGGTCCATACCAAATGCATTTAGATAACTATTCTTATCTAGTAAAGGTGATAATTCAAGACGATTTCAACACAATTAATTTAATATCTTTTCGTCATGGCTTGAGTATTCACCTTTAGAAGATGTTGCCTATTGCTTATCTTGTTATATTTTTAGCAAAAGGTATTATAGATGACTTGGATCAAATATTTTCATTGCTACAAGTTTTAGAAATTAGAAAAAAATCCGTAATGGAAAGAAATGTGTTTTTCTTAAACACATAAGAAAAGATCTTTGCTCTTGACACAGCAATGTAATGAGAGCTTATCAAGACTTGTTGAATCAAGATGCACATTTTAGGAATATTGTTTATGTGTAAAGCTTAAATCAAATTATGAAAAATTGACTACATCTTAAGACTTCAATTGACATTATTCGTTATTTAACATTTCAAACATGTGCTTTTAGGGGTCATGATGAAACTAGTACATAAAAAAAATCAAGTTAATTTTCTTAAGAGGATAAAACTCTTAGCATCATACAATTATGAAGTTGCAAAAGTTGTGTTACTCTATTTAATTTCATGTATAAATTACATCAAATTCAAAAAGAGACTTTTCACATTTTTTCTATTAATGTGAAGAAGTATATTTGTGATAAAATTGGCGATTCTAAATTTTGCATTATTGTTGATGAAGATTGTGATGAATCAAAAAAAGGAAAAAAGGACTATTGTTTTGAGATTTGTCGGTAAAAATGATTTTATACAAGAGCAATCTTTTGATATCATGCATATTAAAGACGATGCAACATTAACTCTATCAAGAATTATGTGTTATACTTCTTCAAAACAATCTTGATGTTGCTAAATTCTAGGTTAAGAATATGACTGTGCTAGCAATATGGGAATGGAATGGAATGGTTTACAAGCATTGTTTTTTAACAGTTGTCCTTATGCATATTACATTCATTGTTTTTATCATTGGTTACAACTTGCCTTTGTTGCTACATTAATAGAAGTCATTTAGTTCATCGGTCTTTCAAAAATGACCTTTGTTATTAATATTATTTGTTCTTCGCATAAGCAACATGTTGAGTTACAAGTTTCAAGTTAGATGAAATTACTCATTTATTATAAATTGATGAGCATGAAACAGGTATAGGCGCAAATCAAATTGGTACTTTAAAAAAGGTTGGAGATACTCATTGGGGATCACCTTCCTCTTTTATATGTAGTTTGATAAATATGTGTAGGGCAACTTGTTTTGTTTAAAAAAAAATAATGTTGACAAATCAATTTATTATTAACATGGGGATGTTATTAGTGCTTACAATAATTGATCTCATTAAACGTATTGATCTTGCATTTGTTGAGAGAGATAATAGGATAACAAAGGTTTTTTGTCAAGCTTTACAACAACAATTTCAAGACTTTGTCAAGCTTTATAGCAAAAATTTCAAGATATGTTGTTAATGTTATGCAGTTAGTTCATTCTACAAAATCACTCATTCAAAACTTGAGAGAAAATGGTTGGAATAAATTTGTTAGAAAATGTAATAAATTTTTGTGAAAAACATGATATATTCCTCAATTCAATGCTCTTTATATAGGAAGAAAAAAACATTTTTGCCAAAAAAAAGACAACATCACAATAGATAATTATTTTAGAATAAAAACATTTTTTGTTACCGTTGACAAACAATTGAAAGGATTGAATAATAGGTTTAATAACCAAGCAATGAAGTTGTTAACTTTGAGCTCTACTTTGATTCCTGAAGATTCTTATGAAGTTTTCAACATTGATAGTATTTATACTCTTGCAGAAAAATGTTATCCAATGGATTCCAATGAGCAAGAGAATATTAACTTGCAATTTCAACTTCAACACTTCATTATTGATGCTCATCAAGAATCAAATTTGAAGAATCTATCAACTATAAAAGAATTATGTATATGTTTGACAACAACAAAAAAATCTAAAGTCTATTTTTTAATTGATCAATTACTTTGTCTTGTCATGATTTTTTTGTTTCTACGACTATAATTGAGAGATCTTTCTTAGCAATAAAAATTATCAAGTCTAGACTAAGAAACAAGATAAGAGCTAAATTTTTAGTTGATAACATGATAACCATTGCAACATTGCAACAAATTTTAGTTTTGATACACTAAAACCTTAAAGGGTAGCTCTTCACTCATATGTTATCAATTTTAAATAATTGATAACAAACCAATGATGAAGAATATGTTAGAAGTTTATTGCTAGAACTTCTCTTATAATTATATTTGTTGATCTCGAAAATGTCTTATCATCTCGAAAATGCTACCCACGAAAGATTCTAACTAGTGGACAATTCTGCCAACAAGAAAGTAACGATCAAAATTAACACTTAATCATAACATAATGAATGGTAAAGATAAAAAATAACTTCCTTAAATTTACTCTTAATGTAAGTAGATATCTCATCTATATATATTTATATTTATATATATATATATATATATATATATATATATATGAAAATGGATTCGTTGTAGTCATACAAGTGACTACATATAATCTCAACCACAATAATAAATTTTATAATAAAAAATATGAAATATTAAAAATTTTAACTTTGTGACTGCATGTCCCTACAGTCATAAAGTAATTACATAGAATTCAAATCCATATATATATATATATATATATATATATATATTATTAAAGACATTTTTTTATTTTGTAAGTCACTATTTGTACTTTATTTCTTACTGTGACGTCAATTAATTATCTTAAGTAGAGGTGTTCAAATGGGTCCAGCCCGACCCACCACAGATTCAAGTTAGGCTAAAAAAATTATGCTTTGCAAATCCATCTTCTATGGCTCGACCCACCCGTGAGTTTTGTAGGTTCGGTCTAGGTCGAGTCAACCCATATTTTATTTGAGCTGCATATTTCTAAGTCTAGCTAGACTCTATATTGGGCCATCAGGCCAAAACTGACCTTTTTTTAAAAAATCAAAATTTAAAATTAATAAATATAAAACTTTTTATAATACAAGCCTAAACCAATTCAAAACAACACGCTAAATCAATCTAAAATACATCATAAATAAGTCTAAAAGAACATCAAAATATATTTATATGTATATTTTAATTTAATATACATTTTAGAACAACATATATTTCATTTGTTAATATTATTAAATAATATTAAACGTATTTTTATATGTGTAATAACAATATGTATAAATTGACTTCACATCAAACATACTTTTATGTGTATATTTTTATTTAATACATTTTTAATAATATATATATATATATATATATATATATATATATATATATTATATGTACTTTTAAAATTATGTATTTATATTAGTATTTAAGTTAGCCCATGGTCCACCAGGTCGAGCCGACCCACATCTATTTACATAATCAAGCCAAATGGATCGGGTAAAAAAGACTCACTTCTATTTAGACTCCTTTTTTAGAGTTTTGTCTGTTGATTAACCTACATGAGCCCTTTTGTTTTAAATAATCACTCAAATGGGTTTGTTTTTTAAAAAAATTACTAAAGTAAGTTTGTTTCATGGTTTGACTTGGTCAGACCGCACTTTGCAGTTACAGTTTTAATGTCACATCAATTGTGTACTTATGTGCAGGGAGGCACAAATATTACATTAAAAAAGCAACTACCAGTTGCGATTTAACCAGTCAGCAATAAAATCATAACTCCTAGTTGCAATTTGACTAGTTTTGAACCAGTGTCTCATCTTTGTCCAGTGGTTACAAACCAACATGTATTCCCAATGCATATAAATTATAAGAGCAACTTGCGGCTTGCTAATTTTTTTTTTGGTTCCCTGCTTTACCCAATGGATGTATTACACAGATTTTTGCACAGGTAAAACCGCAACTGCAAGTTGCAAGTTACAAGTTGCAATTTTTGTGGACATTGACCAGAACGTCTTTTGCCCAATGGTTAACAGAGGGACGGATTTCCAATGCAACAAAACTGCAATTAGTTGCGATTTGTTCATTTTATTTATTTTGTCATGTTCCCTCCCAAGTGGTACCTCTCACTTATGTCCAATAAAATGTTACCAAGTACATAAACTGCGGATATGAATTACGGTTTAGGTCCCTTTGACCTCCCTTATACATATACATGTGCAATACACTGTAAAAAATGGTGTATTGATACTAATTTTTACTTTGTTATGATATTTTTACTTCATTTTTTCATTTACTAATTTATTTTGATATTGATATTTATTATGTATTTTATAATAATATTATTTTTTGTATTTCTGCATAAAAACTTTTATCAAATTTTATCAATATTGTGGTTGCTCCAATTGTTACATTTATTTATAGTAATGGAAGAATGTACGAGGGAGATAAATGTGTAATTTTTTAAGGGAGTAAAAGAGCAACTAAAATTAGGTGTGCTATTAGTTGTACTACATTAAAGAAGAAGATTCATCAGAAGTTAATAATGCAATCAAATGAAGTTATATCATTTGTAACTTGTAGATTTTTATTTTCTAGAAGATATGTGCCACTACAATTTGTTGATGATGAAGACATACAAATTATGCTTGACGCCTTTGAACAATAAAATGATGTTGATGTAATAGAATTGTATGTTGAAAAATCATTTATTCATACTAGTTCAGGTCCTCTAGTAGACATTGAAGTAATTAATTTTGGCATAGATGAAGTAGATAATGATCATGTTATTGTTGATTCATACAGTGAGGAAAATGATATTCCAATTGATGCTAATTCATTTGATACTGACGACGATGAAAGTCATAATATTCAGCCATTATCGATAACAAACGTCCAACAAAGTATGTTTAACAAAAATATTATTTTGTTAAGAATATCAATTTTAATTTGTTGATAACAAGAGACACATGAATAACATTATTATAACAATTGTAGGGCAACGTCCTCCTTGGAGTGATACAGCTCATTATACACACATTAATTGGATACATCCTGATCAAGAAGAAATTTTGGGTCAGCAATTGCATGAGTCATGGAATGTTGGAGATGCGTTGTACAAAGGTCTAGAGTTTGAGACCAAAGAAGATTTGAGAAATGCTTTGATACAATATTCAATGAGAACGCATAAAAAATATAATGTTGTGGAGTCAAGAAGTTCAAAATACATTGTCAAAAGTCCCAACTATCAGGATGGGTGCCTGTTTTATGAGGGCAACTTTGTCTCAAAAAATAGTAAATTGGATAATGGGGTGCAAATCATGTATGTTTAAATTCAACACTATTAGAAGACCATAAAAAACTAAACTCAAATTTCATCAATGACTTGATATGAGGTTTGGTTACTTGTTTGTATATAAGGCTAAATTTTACCTGACATAAATTATGATTGCTAATGATTTTTTTAGGAATGGTTGGTTTATACTCGTCTTTAAGAATTAATCTAATTCAAGAGGGAATTTTCAATCAACATGGATATAAAATACTATACAGGAAAACGTGGAAAGCAAAATAAAAGCAATTGTATGTGTTTTAGGGACTGGGATGAATCTTTTGTGACTCTTCCTACATATCTTAAATTCATTCAAAGCAAATTGCTTGGTTTTTTATATCAAATTTACCATGATGATATTGTTGTTGGCAATTAAGATTACTGTCAATACCAACAATTTCAAAGAGTGTTTTGGACATTCAACCCATTGTTGATGCCTTTAAGTACTACAAGTCATTGATATAGGTTGATGGAACACATTTACATGGAAAGTATCATGGAACTTTGTTAATTGCAACTACACAAGATGGAAATAGTAATGTCTTACCTCTTGCTTTTGCTGTGGTTGAAAGTGAAAATTTGTTGTCTTGGTCTTGGTTCCTATCCCACATACAAATGCATGTGACACAAAAACAAGAAATATGTCTAATTTCTTACTGACATGTTGGGATTAAGTTTATTGTGCAAAATGAGGCATTAGGATGACAACCACCATATCCTTATCATAAGTATTGCATACGTCATATTACCAACAATTTCAACACCCGATTTAAAAATATGATGCAGAGAAAAATGTTGATAAAATTAAGTATGTTTTCTTTTTAAAACATTACTCATGTGTTTTGAAAATTATGCATATTATTAGAAAATGATTGATTTTTTTTTTGTAGCTTATACTCCATGCAAGCATATATTTGACCAAAATTTTCAAAAATTTTGTGAAGAAAGTGCGGAAATAGTTAGTTGGGTAAATGACATATCAAAGCAAAAACGGAGTATGACATACGATACAAAAGGCTACAGGTATAGGCACATAACAACTAATCTGTTTGAGTGCGTTAACAAAGTTTTGAAGGATTGTATGAATATTCCATCAGTGCATTGGTAAGGTCAATACTATAGTAAATGTGTTGCATACTTTGTTGAAAGAGGGTCCTAAGCTAGGTCTCAATTGGAAGTTGAAAAAGTTTATTGTGCAAAGTTAATTCAAGCATTGTGTAAAAACCAACAAGATGCATGTTTTCATATAGTCCATCAATGCAATATCGAAACTACTAGATTTGAGGTAGAAGACACTTTTAATCCAGTGACTTAATGTGAAGGACAAAAGTGGGTAGTTAACATGGATGACAGATACTGCCAATGTGGGCGATTTCAAGCTTTTCATTACCGTTATTTACATGTAATAGCTATGTGTGGTGCATTTAGTTTAGATTATTATCAATTAGTTGATCCAATGTATACCAACGAATTCATCATGCGTATATACCCTGCTCAATAGTTTCCCTGTAGGAATGACTATTTGATAACTGATAATGAAGAAAGTTGGACACTTATCCCAAACTATTCTACTTTTCATGGAAAAGGACGTTCGACGTCCAATGGTTTACTTTTTTAAAATTTTACTTTACATTTAAAAAATTAAACTTACTTTTTAAATTTTTACTTTTTAAATTTTGAAATTTTTACTTTTTAAACTTACTTTTTAAAATTTTGAGTTTTTAAATTTACTGTTATCATCATCCTTTACATTTTGGCGTGTCCTAACATGAGATTCATTTAATCCTAAACTAGCAGCAACATATGGAAAATCCCGAGGTATATCAAATTGTGGTTCGCCCATACCTCCTGTGTTGGTGGTTGTTGGTCTTATGATATCTTCGATGTATGCAATTATCCAAATATTTCTTCAAATATATGGCCTTGTGGCAAGCCAACACTGTATGGTGTATGACTCTGGTGCGATGGTTCCTTATCTGTCTGTTGAGACGAATAATAATAAGTAGCAGACATATTTCCACTACCACCACTGAACTGTGTGGGTGTATAATAAATGTCTTCTTGACGTTCTAGCAAATTAGGAGCAGGATAAACTTGTCACCGAACTGTGTCTCTCTGTCGACTGAAACCATGACTCTTAGATATGACTATGGAATTTCAAATTTTGGTACATCTACCGCAAGCATACTTTTAGGTGTTGGTATTGCCACTCTCGTAATTCGATCTTCATCTTCTAATAGGACCATAATTTTATCAATATATAAGACTAAATCATCCACTAACCACTTGTTTCTTCCTTTCAGGGACATCATATATGATAATGTCTCTCCAACTTTACCCTATAATAAGAAACAACCATTTTTAGACTTTTATAAATACCACAAACATTAAAAAAACAAATAGAAAAGGTAGTATGAAAATTTTACCAACAACAATGCTCGTGTATTTCTTAGGTCGATAAACATCTTTTCTTTGGCACGATACCAAACCATATATTCAAAGTTGAATGTAAGGTTTCCAACTTGGGTTCATGTTTCTTCAACCATAAATTGGCATCTATTATTCCATATTTTAATTGCAAGTTCGAACTACAGAAGCCAATTTTCTACACCTTTTCCTCGCATAGTCAAACCATGCAATTTTTTGGGCTGCAAAGGAGGATGTGGTATGGGCTGTCTCATCCCAAGCTACCGCATCACTTTATCAGGTTGATGTCATTCACAAACATTGAAGCAAATTAATGGCACAAAGCCCTTCCACACATTGATCCCTTCTATGCAAATCATTGGTAATCGCACCAAAACTTTGTTTGTGTATGGCATCCAAACCACTTGATAACATAAGAAGTAGCTAATAATCTAAACAAATTAAAAATTAATTATGTGTATTTTCTTACATCATTTTGCTTGATCGTATCAAGCAATCGACAATGATGTTTTAAATCATCACTAGCATCAATATATTTGTTTCCCCGTTGTAGTCACCTACAAAATTAAACAATTACTACTATATAACTAATTTATGAATAATGTTATAAAATATGACTTACATCACACTCCATAAAAAAATTACCTTGACTAGACGGGTCTGTTGGGTTTGCATGGGCATATCAAACTTGGTGCAATCTTTGAAAATATTTCCCATGCCTATGTTTGTATTAATAAACATAAACCACCCATTGACTTTATTTTCTAATTTTTTGCGACACATAGTTCTCTATATAAAAAACTGAGTACAGCAGCACCTCATGCGTATGCATTGCACTCACCAAAGTCTCACAATAATAAAACATATCTTAAAGAAACTTTACTACTTGACTTATTGACAAAGAGGGCACCACCAATAAGTCATAAAATTCATGTCCTAATATATCTCTATAGGTTTTCTTCGTTGCCTTCAAAGTTAGCAATGTCACCAAAATTATGAGTTAACCAACTAACTCAAATAGAACTACCGTTAATTTCATTTTCACCAAGTGAAACTCCAAATAGTTCTTGACATAGTTGAACCTAATTAACATTGGTTAAAACTATCACATGAGTTCCACTCACATACAAACCCAATAAGATTGCAACATCTTGAAGGGTGATAGTGCATTCTCCACATCTCATGTGGAAAGTATGAGTTTCAGGTCTTCACCTCTCAACAAATGCATTTATTAGACCAACATTAATTCGTAGAAAACTCATCTGAGCGACTGTGCGGAACCCTGGTTGACGTAAATTTGCTATGATTTGTGGAGGAATTGACTCTTTTTCATTATATGTAGGAACTACACATCTAATTAATAGTTTTCGATCGTCTTCTGCATTCCAAATATGTTATGAAACATGTTGATTTTCCATGTACAACAAATCATTCTCCACAGGTCCAGAGTGAACATTATCGAGGGAAGGATGAGAAGAAGAAGATTTCATGGTAACAATGAGTACTAATCTAAAATTTAGAATTTAAAACAAAAAATTATATAAAAATATTATACAAGGAACAAATCAATAAGGAATTGAAATTTTATTTTTTTTAAATAAAACAAAATACCTGAATATTTGGAAAGACAATTACAACTTTGACTTATATTTGGAAACTTTCCTACTGTGACTTTTGAAGTGTCATACGAGTTCAATTTGTAGAAGGAAATAGGCCACATAAGCCGCAAATCTGATCTACGGTTTATGTGTGCAATAACTGGTAGTTAATGCACTATAACGAAAGTATGTGCAATACACACACAAATCGCAAGTCTAATATGCGGTTTCATGTCCCTGAAAATTCGTGCCGCTTGATATTTGTTGGCTATTGGTAACAGCGGGTTAATGTTCACACAAACCGCAACTCGTAGTTGTGGTTTTACCTTTGCAAAAATTTGTGTCACACATCCATTGGGTAAAGCAAGGGACCAGAAAAAAATAGCAAATCGAAAGTCATTGTTACGGTTTATATGCATTGGGAATGCATGTCGATCTGTAACCACCGAACAAAGATGAGGCACTGGTCCAAGACTAGTCAAATAACAACTAATAGTTGCGTTTTTAATGCAACATTTGTATCTTCTGGACACCACGTAAGCACATAGTTGATGTGACACTAAAACTACCAAGTTAAACCACAAAACAGACCCACCCTGGTAAATTTTTTTAAAATAGATTCATTTAGGTAATTATTTTTAAAAAAAAAGTCATTTAGGTCAATTAGTCAGTTTTGTCTGACCCATTTTGCAGACCGCAGGCCGACGGTTAAACCTATTTTGACAAGCAATCTTTATTTCACACCTACCCCATTTTCATTTCCCACTTACTGGTGGGAAAATACTAATGTACTCTTTATTTTTTATTCTCTGACAGTGCACCGTCGGAGAGTAAAAAAAATTGCAATTTTTATTACTTCTCCGACAGTACACAGCTGGAGAAGACAAAAACAAAAAAAAATTATTACTCATACATGTTATTAGTCTGAATTAAATTTCTCATAAATATTATTAGTGTCAATTTAATTATAATAAAAACAATAATAATTAGAGTAATTAACATTAGTGTAATTATAATAATAATAATAATAATAATGATAATAATAATGATAATAATAATGATAATAATAATAATAGTTAAAGTAATTACAGTAATTAGGAACGAGGACGAGTGTAATTAAAAGAATTAAACTCAAAGTAATTAGAGTAATCAATGTTATATAATTATATTCAAAGTAATTAGAGTAATTTGCAATTTTGTTTTACTTCTCCGACGATGTATTGTCAAAGAAGCAAAAAAATTTAAGAGAATATTTCATAATAAATTTTATATTTTATTTATTTTTATGTTTTATCATATACAATTTTAATAAAATGTTAAAAACTATATTATAAATAAATTATATTATTAAAATATAAAATTTTATAAACATAATATAAATATTATGTATAAATTTTCTAATTAAAATAATAAAATATAAAAGTTATAAATATAAAATTTTATTAAGAGAAGGTTTTCTGTAATAAAATTTTATATTTAATTTATTTTATATTTTAAATATAAAATTTAAAAAAATTAAGTTAAAATTTTAAAAAATTAAGTTAAATATAAATTATATTATTAAAATATAAAATTTTATAAACATAATATAAATATTATGTATAAATTTTCTAATTAAAATAATAAAATATAAAAGTTATAAATATAAAATTTTATTAAGAGAAGGTTTTCTGTAATAAAATTTTATATTTTATTTATTTTATATTTTAAAATATAAAATTTTAAAAAATTAAGTTAAAATTTTAAAAAATTAAGTTATAAATAAATTATATTATTAAAATATAAAATTTTATAAACATAATATAAATATTATGTATAAATTTTCTAATTAAAATAATAAAATATAAAAGTTATAAATATAAAATTTTATTAAGAGAAGGTTTTCTGTAATAAAATTTTATATTTTATTTATTTTATATTTTAAAATATAAAATTTTAAAAAATTAAGTTATAAGTAAATTATGTTATTAAAATATAAAATTTTATAAAAATAATGTAAATAGTTAAATAATTTTTTAATTAATTTTTTTTACTTAAAAAAATTATTTCGTAGAATAAGTTATTTTATTTTAAAATTTGAGTAAAATATTAATTTATTAGAGTAAGTATTCATAAAAATAAAATTAATTTATAGTCATATATATATTAGAATAAATAATTAAATTAAAGAATATTTTTGAATTTTTTAGAAATTATTCAAATGAATAAGTGTTAAATGAAAGTGTAAGTGTGAAATGAAGATTTTTTTGAGAAGTGTACCCGATCGCAGGAGAAGGTTCATCTTTTAGTTATTTTTTTTATTTTTTATTTTGTAGCAGTCACTGCACAAGAACGGTCAAGACTCAAGAAGAAAGGGTTTCAAACTTTGGTTCGCTCGCTTCTTCTTCTTCAGCCACTCGCCGCCTCCCACGCCTGGACAGTGGTGGTGCATTCTCACTTCTCCGTTTCTCCTTTCGCTGTTCTCCGTGAGAGACGCAGCCGGCAGCCAGGCCGACGCGGGGACGCGGGGTCTCAGCCTCTCAGGTCTCTTCTTCCTCGTGGTGGTCAATCGTGCGTGACCGCCGTCTCTCTGATCAACAACTGGACTTAAGGTACTCTGACCTGCAAGAGGAAACTTGTATAGTTCCTTCTCACTCCTCTGCAGGCCTATTTTATCTGCCTTCATTTCTAATTCCATGCTTTGCACTGTCTTAATGTCTCCAATCTCCATTATAATTCCCTTCCCTCCATTCCAGTACCCTGTCACATAACATAGGGAAAGTAATTAAAACCTCGGCCAAATAGAATATGTGTGTATGCATATGATACTTTCAATTTTGAGAACTCTGATTTGTTTTCCCGTAAGCTCTATCCCATATTAAACTCTCCATGTCAGCACCCTGTCAAATCTAGAAGCAAATCCTATTTTCAATTTTGAGACGACTACTAACATTTTTATTTTTAATTATACTTCAATTTGAGGGTAGTAAACTCTAGTATTGTTGACTCTAGTGCAGTCGAAAACTCTAGTTCAGTTGAAAAATAGTATTACACTTCATCCACTTACATATTGCAAAAATTATATTATAATTATATAGAATATGAAAATTTAATATCCGACAATAATATCAAGAACAAACAACAACATTTGTATGAATATAATATGGTTGAGGAAAGTGATTTGAAATTGTCCAAAACGTCTGTTGCTTTATAGTTCATTTTGTAAACTTATTAGAAATATTAAAATAGGAACCATTCATGAGCCTTCTGCTAACCGTTTAAGCTTTTCGAAAGCTTGGCCTTGGTCTTTCAACCACACAGTTAAGCATTCAATACTTTTCACATCTATTCCCCTGATTAAATTAAATTTCACAAGGTAGCTAGTGCTTTGTGCACATTTTATGTTCTAGCCCAAAAATAGCCTTTGTGTATTAGAGTATGTCGGACATACTAAAAGTATAACCAACTTACTGAGCAATCTTTTAATAGCTTGAGCTTTTTCTTGAGAGAATTAACAAATAAAACCAATACCGGTCCGTTCCTCATCTTCCAGTGTAGTATCCATACAATATAAACCTTTAACAAGCTATCTTTGCAACAGGAATTGTGCACTACAATGGTTACTTTGTTCACTAAAAAGGATTTTGAAAAATATCACCTTGACTAGAGAAAATTACAGTGAAGCAACAAGTAAATAAACCAGAACATTAGCCATAGGTTTATCACTTACCACTGAAGAAAATGAAACCTTTTTAGGCTAGTTTGCTGACAATATCCACTAGTTCTTCATGATGGTCAAAGAGTGCAAATGCTTGGACTGAATGGGTTGTGTACAAATTACGAAGGGTAAGTTGGAAAAAAGAATTAATTCTATATTGTTAAACATCATGAATATTTTAAAATAAAATGTTAGACAAGTCAAACTTTTATAATTGGAAATTGATTAGACCAATTCATTTCGGAAGAGCTATCATTTCTCTTCTCATAAAAAAATCTGTTTCTTTATCACCCTTTATATTATGATGTGAAGTGTTGAATTGACCTGCTTCACAATCTGTTTTTTCACAACAAAAAATAAGGGAATCACAAGTGGAAGCTTTTACTTACACATTCTAGTATACATATCCATAAGCTTGCTATACATACTATATCACACTAGAGTTTCAGGTTGACTTGATATCTGCATAAGAATATTCAAGACTAAAATAAAATTTTTTTACATTAAAGAATGGATATAGGGAACCAAATGAACCCATTGAATTCACATTGGTTGGTGTTGGAGACTTAGTTTTAATTTGGAGAGTGTATACTGATAAGCTCGATGTAACCATTTTCTGAATCTTCTGAGATCTCTGTCAAGATAGATCTTCTTTGTGTATTCCCGCCCCTTCTTGTTAATGCTTGTAGGGTCTCTCAGAATAGGATCATTTTTATCATACCGCCAAGCTTCCTTGCAGGTTCCCCATAATGAGTTTCTGCTGCCCATGTGGTACCAAGAGGAACCACTTGAGTAAACACAGAGCCAGGTCTCAAGAACAGAAAATGTGTCATAGCTGCTCCATGAACATCAATCATGACATCACTTGCATTAAGAGTCCTATAAATCTTTGCCAATTCTGTTGTTCTGTTAGGCTTCAAAACTTGCACCAAAAACCCAGTGTCCTTTACCATCTTCACCACCAAATTCTCATGAATTCTAGCTCTTTGAACCACTTCTAGAGAGAATAACCAACTTAGGCTTCTTCATTGGATTTTCTATCATGTGTTGCTTAATATACTGTTGTTGTGTTTTGCAGGACAAATGGATGTTGTCTTGACATCACTAGAGGATAGTTCTCTGATTTTTATTATAGGATTTTGCTTGGGATTTGAATTTTAGTTGGAAAATATTATGTTTTTATTTGAATTTATGACGTATTATATACTTATCCTTGATTTTCTTTGATAGAATTATGGAAGCAACAAAATTGACATACTTTTCTGTGAGGGAGTTGGCTGATTTAGTTTTTCAAATTGATATTTGATGGTAAATAATTGCCTACAACTAAAATAAGTATAGGTTTTTATATTATGTTATTTGTTTCGCGACAAAACAAATGTTGTGATAATTGAAATTCTATTAATTAGTATGTTTAATTTTATAAACTAGCATTGCAAGAAAATGAAATATTCTTTATTTGATTAAAAATTTGTTTAGAAAGAAAACAAAAAATTATTACATATTTATATTTTAGTTATTAAATATTAAATATTAAACATTAAATTATAAATATTAAAAAGGACTTTGGACTAACATTCAACAATGTAAGAATTTTGCAAAAGAAAAAGAAATTAAAATTTTATTTATAAATATATTTTAAATTATAAGAAGCATATTTTATTAATATGAAAATTGAAATTTAAGAATTGATTTGCCTTATCCAAACTAAAAAATTGAAATTAAAGAAATTAAATTGATTTTGTTAATATGAAAATTGAATTACCTTGTCCAAACAAAAAAATTTGAAATGTAATAAATTTCAATTGATTTATTCAAACAAAATATTTACAAAATGAAAGAAATTCAAATCAAAGCAATTTAAATTGTTAGAATTTTAAATTTCTTGAAATCTTAAAATGCTTTATCCAAACACAGTATTAGGGTGTGGTGCATTTCTTAGAATGTTTATCTCTATGAAGGGTACTAGAGTCCTGACTAGTATTGGCTGATATGTTCTGAATGGAGTTGTGCAATGTTAACTATGTACTATAATTGTATACAATGATAAGCTATTAAGCTTTGTGTTTGGGATTATAGGAAGGTTGCATGCTACGGATTTTAGCTATATTATCGGGCAACATAGAAAACATAGGTTGGTATTTAATTGATTTTACTCTGTCCTGCAAATTTACAAGATGTTAACTAGAAGTAAATTCTATTTAGGCGAAGTTGCTATGGACAATGAATACATAAAGTAACTTTTTGTTTTCAGCCTGGAATACCTTATGAAATATTTAACGTCAAGAGTAGTAGTTTAATTAGAATAGAACAATCTCAAATTAAGTGACCTGTTACCTCTTCCACTTGGTCACATAAAACCAATTCATTTCGTTCACATCTTTCTTTGGCTTAACTTCATCTTATTTATTTTTTATGCTTATATATCCAAAGAGTTAACCAAGAAGAAGTGTGAAGTTTAGAGAAGAGCGATGTAAATATTAGTGTTAGAATTACTAGCATTTTTAAAGAGTTAACCTGGGTATGTTGTTTAATATTATGTATATGTCAGGTATTATTTTTAAATTTTAAACTTATTTACGTGTTTATAATTTGCATCTTTAAACTTAATTGTGTATTTATAATTTGTATTTTTTTTATAAAAAAGTCAGAAACTATTTTTTTTTTTTTTTTTTGCAAATCTGGTGGATCAGCTCACCTAACCCAGCAACTCATGGTAGATTGGGCTGGGAAAATAGATATCTTTACATTTGGTGGATCGGGTGAGCCCTGCCCGTTTATCTTACAGCTTGTGGTAGGTCGAGCTAGCCCGTTTTGATACCTCTAATCTTAAGTGTTAACTCCTCTTATTTGTATTTGGTAGGCAGTTTCTGTTTGTATATGCTAAGAGTGTCGCATGTGTACGCAGGGCACAATGCACAAAGCAATGGGGATTAAGAGACGGTTATAACTTAACTGAGTACTTCTCCTTTGTAACGCCTGATGGGTTTTGCACAAGCTTTTCCCGCTACTTATATTAGTATTTATCCCTTATTCATACGCACCTCTCAGAGGAAGCTCTCTGTTTGTACTGCAAAACTCAACGGCGACAATGACCCATTGCTTCTAGCTGCCACTGCTTCTGCTTCTCTTCGTTACCAGGAAACTCTTCGACCAGGCAACTTAACCCATCGCACCCTCTTTCTGTAATGCAATCTCTTTTAGACATTTCATCGAGAATTTCAAGGGTGATCTTGAATAATGCATGAGTATGGTTCAGTTTCATATGCATAATGGTTCAAGAAATGGCAGGTGTAGCTTCATATAGTCACCATTTGGAATTAGGTTGTTTGAGTTCGCTGTCTATGTAGGGAAGAGAAAAATTGGTTTATACCAAATGCTATTTAACACCTACAGAGGAAAAACTAGCGAAATGTAAGTATAACAGGTGATATAATGCGATATGAAAAGAGTGATATTAGAGAAATAATAGGTATTGATTGAGTGTTTGATATATGAAGGTTTCTTTATATCATTAATCATCTATCTATTTATGTATATATATATATGGGACATATCTAGGGAGAAAACTAAATCTGTATGAAAATGAGAGAAATAAATCTCAGTCATTAAGAGAGGAGAGAAAAGAATATCTGAAAAATTTCAGCCATTAAAAGAGGAGAAACAAAAAAGAATGACAGATAATAAATATTAGAAGAGAGAGAATGAGTAGATGTGTACAATTTGATCTTAACCATTAATTTTTATTTCAATAGTTGAGATTTGTTCCTGTCACTCTCATGTAAGATATCTTACTCTCGTATAATACGTCATCTCTATATATATATTCTCTTCTATTGTTATTTATCACATTTTTGGAAGCAAATGATAAAGTTATGCTATTTAGATGCTCTGCGTGTTGTCATGTCACTTGGTGTACAAGATCAACATGTCTAATAGTATCACTTATCCACAAGTGCAGAGCCTCTATTTTTAGACCCATATGCTGCTTGTTTTGTTCCTCATAATACTCCCAAGGATGTGATTCAGGACGTGCATCCCTATTGTCTTGCAACTAAGTTCATTGATGATAAGCTTCTTGGTACAGTGAGCCTTACTGATGGACTAAAGCAGGTACTTGCTGAGAGTGTGTATGATCGTAAGAATAATTCTTGTTCTCTTAGATTACTATTTTTCGTTTAATATTTTAAGTACTTACGAGTTTGTTTAGACGTTGCATAGTTTGATAGGGATTTTTCTCTTACTTGCAGCTAGTTTTGTTGACTGATGGCATGGATACACGGCCATATAGACTTAATTGGCCTACTTCGACCATAATATTTGACATATCCCCAGAAAGTGTCTTCAAAATTGCCGCTGAGAATCTTAAAGGTGACATTATTTGATTTAGTGAACGGTGATCTTTTAAGAACATATCATTGCTAAAACTAAAATATCATTGGGCAAAATTGATCCTAGGGACAATAGTGTGAACGGAAAAGTTTGGAAGTACACATGCAAGCTAGATGTGCCAAGGATTTAATGATTACAGCAAACGAAGAGAAAGATAAACATAGTATCCCAATATGTGTTATGCAATATCTGTGTTTCTCTCTCATGTAAGGGAAAAAGCTTACCAAACAATCCAAATCCCCTTGGAAACTGTTCTATAGACTGCTAAAATTATTATTATAAATTCTATAAAAACAGGGCACTGCACGGGAATAAGAGTTATACCTCAAGAATCTGTAAATAGGGCCTGTAGCTTCTTTTCATAATTTCATGCATATCATTTCTCTCCCTCCTTTTCCTTTTTGTTTCTGTTTTTTTTTTATTGTTCATTTACTAGGATGAATGCATCTAATTGTGTCTTTTTAAAGGTTCAGGTGTTAGGGCTAAGATGCCCCGAGGTTGCATATTCTATCATATTCCTTTGGAGTCATCTGACATAGAGCAGGCTATGCAATTTAAGGGTTACAATGGTAGTAGACCGAGTATATGGGCCTTACAGGTGATTAGTTCTATCTTTTTATTTTTCGTATTATTAAACTCTTGAAATCAAGGCAAAGTTAGTGTTGGGGAGAAGAGGCAGTCTTTGAGAAGTTAGTCACATGGGTTTATTCCTGATTAGGGATTTCCTGTGATGACACTGGCAAATTTTGAAGAGGTTTTGTCAATGATAAGCAGTTTAGCCATGAAGGGATCGCTTTTTGTGGGAGAGCTTCCTGCCTGCTTAGCTGAGGCAGACATAGAAATCAAGGTTAGTGTGTGATAATTTAATTGATTCATTAAAATAAAATAATTCTTCAAGAAAAAGGAAGGAAAAAAGAGGATATTTTCTGGCTCCTTGCACAGTCCAATATAAGGCAATGGGTCGATAAACTATTCCTGAGCAAGGGATTTCGGGTGGAAATGATAAACTATGAAAGGGTGACAGAGAGTTGTGGAAGAGATTTTGCATCAGGAAACTACAATAATATACTATTTGTTGCAGAACAGCTGCTACATTCTGATGATCAGGTGAGGCACTTTGTATTCAGATAATGTGCATAGTAGCGTGCATAAAGCATAACTAAGGCGTTTGATATACTGGCAGATGGAACTATGGAGACGAGAATTTCAAAGGGTAGAGAATGAAGGAGATGAAGAAGGTTTTGAAGAGTTGTAGAAGAGCATATAAGCCTCATCTCACCCTTATTAGACTTAAAGGGATACTTCTCTGTTGCTACATGGGTCTAAATTTGCTAGCATTGTCCTCTATACAATTGATGGTATGCTTGTATTTTCTTTGAATGAGTATTCAGTTAATAAGTTAAAGTGCAATCTTGTTTGTCTGAGCGCATTCAAATCTTTAAGCTATTTTTATTTCATGCCTATTTCTTTTTTATTTAACATTTATTCATCTTAATAATTTTTTAAAAACTCAAAAATATCTTTTAATCTACTTATCTATTCTAATAGCTATCATAATAAATTAATCTTATCTCTTTAAACATTTACTCTAATAAATTAATCTCATTCAATCACATTTTAAAATAAAATAATTTGTTCTATGAAATAAGTTTTTCAAACAAAAAAAAATTAACTATTTACATTTTCTTTATAAAATTTTATATTTTGATAATATAATTTATTTATAACATAATTTTTAAAATTTTATTAAAATTTTATATTTTAAAATATTAAATAAATAAAATATAAAAATTTATTACAGAAAATTTTCTCCTAATAACATTTTATATTTTAGTTAGAAAGTTTATGTATAATATTTATATTATATTTATAAAATTTTATGTTTTAATAATATAATTTATTTATAATATAATTTTTTAACATTTTATTAAAATTTTTTATATGATAAAATATAAAAATAAATAAAATATAAAATTTATTACAAAACTTTCTCTTAATCTTTTTGTAAATGATTCTAATTACATTGATCTAATTATATACATTAATTACTCTAATTGTGTTGAACTTAATTACTCTTATTATATTACTTTAATAACTTTGAATCTAATTACATGATGACATCATATTAATGAATATACGTTGGTATGGCAATACAATACAATCTACACAAAAATGTTTTACATTATTTCTAAAATTTACAAATGAAAATATTCAACACCTAAAAATTATTTAATAAATTAACATCACTAAATTCAAATCCTGTGCCACTAGTTGAACCAATATCACATTAATTTAATATTTTAACCAACTTACAATCCCATTAATTGAAGGATAAGATCCACATAACAATGAGCCTGTCCAAATTTGACTTAAAAAAAATATGACAATTCATAACGATAATTTGAAAATTTTAACTCATTCACATAGAAGTTACAAGCCGTGTCAGAGTAAATCTAAAAAACATGCTTGAGAACAAAACGGTTAGATTTAGATAAGTGTATAGAAGATAAATAATATGAAATATTAGGTTTTACAAAAGAGATAAAGAAATAAATGAAAAGTGATAAATAATATGAAATATTAGGTTTTATGTCATGATAATTTTTAAATATATAAAATACTAAAAAACAGTTTTATAAAATTTTCAGAGAAAAATAATTTTGATACTAAAAATAAATCTTCAGAAAAAAACCATATCAAATTTTTTTTTTTTCAAAATTTTTATGAAACTGGTTTTAGTATTTAAAAATTAAAAAATCATTTGAATAATATTTTTTAAAAAATAATTTTAAAAAATTGTTTTAATTTTTTAATTTTAAAAAATTGTTTTAATTTTTTAATTTTTAAAAATTAAAGAGAAATAACTTAGTTTTACTTTTTATTTTTGTATTTTTTTTAAGACTCGGACAGAGATTGAGTTATTTTTTTGCTTTCATTATTAGTATGACCATAATTATGAAACAATTTTTTTTTATTTTTACAACTAAAAAATAATTTTCAAACCACACTAATAAAACAAAATTTCTTTTTCTCCTTCCAAAAACCAATTTTCTGAAGCTATTTTTAAAACACTTTTCGAAAACAAACAAAATCAATCCTATCAATCTCTTACATAACATTCCTTTCCACTACATTAGGAGTATACATATTTGTATCAATTGGGGAGATTAAAAAATGGCATTAGCTGCGGATACAATCATCAATTCAACCTGACAATGAAAACACGTAAGGGGGGGGGGGGGGGGGGTTCCGTGCCTAGTAAGTAAATTCTCCGCCTTTAGTTTTTTCTATCTTAAGAATTTTCTTTTAACCTGGCAAAAAGTTTATTGGCTTTCCAAAAGGCAGTAAACTGAGAATACTTCTAGAAATTGATCAAAACCAAAACTGTCCTTTCAACTTTTTCCTCCAAGCTTTGCCCTTTTCATGGGATTGCCACCATTGTCTTTATTTTTCTTAAACTTCCTCTTATCGCCGCCCCGTTGCCCTTGTTTTTCATGAGGATTCACTTCTTTAAATTCTACTGGTTTTATAATAACACCTGGTCTCTTCACCACCTGCACATGGAAAGATTGTCTTTTTACCAAGTGAAATTATTTTGGAAAATACTATTTTTAGTTACTTTAAATAATAGCTACAGCATGATACTTTTTGACACGAAAAATTCAAGAATGGAAAGTTTGCCAATGAAGTGTTCCAAAGCACACTTACTTCGGGCCGGTTAAGAGGACCAATGGCAGTTGCTGGATTGAATTCAGGTCCGATGGGCACACGCATACTCTGTTCAAAGGCCTCTTTGGAAGTAAACGGGAATGGTAATGATTTAGTATGTAATTTCTCAGCCTGCCATATCCAAAAGAAAGCATATAATTAAAACCAGCTCAATTTACTTGACAGAAGGAAAAAAATAACATCTACACAATAATAACTACAGTCTTGTTTTTTTCAGAGGCTTGTGTTGGATTGCCTTCCTACTGCTGATCAATTGAGGAAGAGAGGTATCCTACTACCAAACCTGTATAACTCGTGTGTTCTGTTGGGCAGAGATAGAACATAGGAATCACACCTTTCTCAATTGCCACAACGTTAATCGTATATGAAAAGGGGTGTTTAAATGTATTGGCATCAATATGGTACGCCTGAAAGATATTGTCCAATTGTACACAGCTAGGATTGGCAAGACCTTGGAAGAAACAGAAGGATTTCCTGAAAGATATTGGTGCTTACGGAATGCCTATATTTTCAGAGCTGAACCAGTGGATACTGCAACCATTTTGACAGAAATTATGGCCTTCTCCTGGCAGTGGTTCTTGTAGAAGTGTCGTCCTAAGGCAGGAATTGGCTATTCCTCTTGTTGTATGAACCCACTTGCTTGTTTTTTATGTTCCTTTTTGGGTAAAAATACTGATTCTTTTGAAATAGTGGGGTTTGTGTTTTGTTTTGTAAACAATGTCTCACTGTAAATATATTGTACAGTCCCCAGTTATTAATATAAATACAATTTGCCTTTAAAAAAAAAAACTACAGAACAAGTTGGTTGGCAACTACTTGGCAACATTATTCAAGCCACTTAGTTATAAAACTGGAATCAGACCCTAAACTAATAATAATAATGGCAAAAATCTACTAATCATATACTATTAATATAAATCATAATGAGATGAGGTTGACTGCCATTGCGAATACCAATATTTTAAAAATTAAAATATACCAATCCAGAATAACTCCACAAATTTCTTAGGAGAAAATGACGATTGTTGTGACCTTCAAACCAAGTTGATATCTATAATCTACGGAAAGGTTAAAACCTTGTATTTAATGACACTAACCTTCTTATCTATCTTCTCAGATATAATCACATTTTTTAGCTGAGCGTCCTTCCTCTTTTTGAGGGCTTCTGCCCTTTTCTTTTGAGCATCTTCATGTTTTTTCAGCACCCAAGACGGCAAACCTTTCTTTTGCTGTATATCTGTCCACTGGCCCCAACCAGGAAGTGATAAAGGCTTTTCTGGCTCAGGATTTTCTTCGTTGAGGATCTCCTGCTTATTCTTTTCAAAGTCATCTTCTACATCATCCCCCGCAAAAACTTGCCGAACGAGCTCCTCTTGTGAAGGAAGTTCATAAGGTACTTTAGAAACAGAAGACAGAATTCCATCTACCATCTGTCCTTCACTATCAGTATCACTATCCTCTTCAAATTCCTTTTCAGTATCCTAAGACATAAAAGGATAAAGTATAAGATACAACAATGAGACTTATACTTTTAACAAATAGAAAATGTTCATACTTTCATATCTTGCTTAACTGGCCCTGTAAGCTTTGGAGGCTTCTTGATAGTTCTGTCTTCATTTTTGGTTTTTGCCTGCATCACAAATACATCAGTCCAACAAAACGCCCACTTCATAAATGGAAGATATTTTTCTTTAATAAGACAGAGATTAAATTTTAAAACAAAACAATATATTAAAAGCATTTGAACCTTTTTCCATGTATCTGAGACAAGTATGGAAACTTCATATGTAGTTTTTGGCCCAGGATTTTTAACAATCTCATCAATGTTCTGTGAACAAAAGATGCATTAAATGTATCATATCTATCGAGCAAGACATTAACTTAAGGGAGAAGTCCAAAAAGTAAGAATTTCATTACCTTAAAAACAGACTCCTGGTGACTAGAAGTGTCTTCTTGTGCTACAATTGAATTCTTGCTTATATCCTTGTGCAAAAGGTCATTTCCCTCATTCTCTATGTTGCCACTTTTGCCGGTCCCAAAGTCATCCTCACTATCGCTGCCACCATAGCAGTTATCTGATTTTACCTTATTACTGGTGTCAGATATCTGACCTTTAGCTGTTCCAAATACTCTTCTGCCACTGGTAGAAGCAGCTTTTGGATCTTCTAAGCCACCAGAATTCTCCAGCTTCTTCAAGGAATCTTCATATTCTTGGAAAGCAAGGTTGGCTTCTTCAACAGCTGCCTCTTTTCTTTTCTCCATTTCACGCCGCTACAATAGAACAAATCAAGGAAGGATCATTAACCAATAAGAAAAACTTCCCAGATGACAAATTTCAATCTCTAAAATGGATAAAAAAAATATATAAAAACATGATTTACATAAGCCAAAGATAATAATTCCTTAATTTCATTTAACAATATAATAATTTGGGTAAAAATAATTTAAGCATTTATCACATTCTTCTAAGAATTAGGAACAAGAATCAACATGGGAAAGGCCAAGTTACACTAAATTTTCTTCAGGGAAAAATGGAGAAGGAAGAAGAGAACAGGAATGGATATTACCATAAAAGGCAAAGAAAACACTCCAGATTCAGGAACTTCATCCTCTTCCTCCAAGACTTCCATTGTTTTTTCTTTAGCTTTTCCCAAAAGCTTGTAAGCCCTATCTTGATCAGAACCAGCAGAGTTCTCATCCTCATCCTCATCACTAGTATGCTCACTGCTACTGCTACTACCCTTCATAGAGTGCATTTTTCTAGTCAATTCATCATGCCTTTGAAGTTGTTCACATATGGCAGCACGGGTTCCTTCATCTTGGCTATTTAAACCACGCTTGAAAATACGCTTAGCCCACCGATTATTGTTTTTGTGTCTCAGAGTCATGCGTTCCTGTGCCAAGATGGAAAAAGTGAGTAAAGGATAAATAGAAATACTTTTCTCATTTCAACCATGAAGATAATGAGCATATCAGTAAACAGCATTTGTTAAACAAAATTTCTTGAGCTCTCATTTCTTCTGGGATGATTATATACCTCAGCCCTTTGACGCTCTTCTTTCAATGCATCTTCTTTAGCAGCTTCAGGGTCCATTTGTATCTGAGAAATTTTTGCCTTTAACCTATCTTTCTTCAACAAACGATGGTATACTCTGGAATGAATCTTTTTAATACGCTTTGCCCTCTTTTCATGATAAAACAAATAGCTTCGTATTTTAGCATTCAGATTTTGCCTATCCTTCTCATCTTCAATAGAGATCTGTCAGATGTAATAAACAGCATAAAATCAAATAGCAGCAATATACCCATAGTCCTATGCCATATGCATAAAAAACATGGCTTAAGAACACTCGGTAAACAGACTTTTAAAGATATAATCAGTGTGCACTTTATCCTTAAAATCCAACAGGCAAATATGGAAACATTGTATGCACTTAAAACTTAAAATTAAAACTGTAATAAATGGAAGGCATCACTCTAGTTAAGACTTATTGTTTTGTCTACATTGATGTACTCACTTGCCAGAATCATAAAACGTGCTATTTCGGCTTATATATTGGCAGGAATCCTCATTACTTTTAGTTAGAAATAATAGTTTGGAATCTTCCTGAATGAATTGATATACTACTCATCCATGTTATTTGATTTTTCAACATGGTTCAATACGAAGGTGAAATAATAGGAATATTGTTGGCGGGAAAGTGAGGACTTATTGTTCAGTTTTATGAACAAGCCTGATCCAAGTCTCCAGTGTAGAGAAACTAATTGGATCTGTGGGACTGAACTTGATGTTTTTACGTTGTCCAAAATGCCAAAGACAATTTTGACTTGTCCATCTACAGCTTATATATGAATTCAGTCCAGAAAAAATACCATTTAGTTTCTCCCTTAATCACATCAGTTAGGTTGAGTCGACCTTTTATAATCTTAATATGCAGAAGAAAAATCTTATTTGATTCAATAAAAGGCATCACCGATCATAATCATAGGTTTTAATACCAGTTATTGGGTCAAACCGAAGGAGGTAAACACTAGGGAGATCTACAATAATAGATAACAATCTCATATATAAGAGAATATAATATCACTTTCAACCCAAAACTTTAAGGCAGATACAGTTGTTTCTCACTTATATGTCACTCAATGTCCCAATTTCTAACCAATGTGGAATTTCAACTCGTACTTGTACTCCAACACTTATCACCTCTGAATAAGTATGCTTCACAGCTCATGGATGATCTAAATTGAGCATCAATGCCATTCTCAAACACTGTATATTTGAAGCAAGGAAACATGTCAGCAATTGTCCTAGGACTTGAAAGTATTTTGTTATTTGTAGTTCCTAGAGCATAGTTTATGTAGGCACATAAGTTTTCAGAAAAGATGAATGCTTCATTTTTTGTTGTGTCAAATGCACAATCTATTCCCTGTTGCCCAAATGGTATATCAATGAGCAAATGAAACCTTTCTCGAACACGAACTGGTCCATACAAAATCTTATCATTTGTTGTCCCCGGAGCATAGTTAATACACACATATTTATTTTTCATGAACATGTAGGCTTCATCTGGCCTAGTTGAACGGAATGCAGCATCAATATAACTATGAACTGGCATTTTTCTTAACGAGAATACAATTAAATACAAGATTTGGGTAATTGAGAACAAGAGTTGGATAATGCTATTTGATACCTAAGACACTTATTTATAGTACAAATGGGTGTGATCGAAACAACCGTTTCCTTCATAAAGGAATAAGCTCTTGTCAGAAGCTAAAGTATTATTACTTTCTTAAATAATTTTACGTGCAATCTTAATTACTTTTGCAGTGAGTTTATTTTTACCACATCATTTTTTGCATTATCAGTTTTTCTTTATTCCTTTACTGATGTTTTTTACTATTTCTCTTCGTTCATTCATATACCTAATAAATAAATGTAAATTTGATGAACATTTCTAACCCACAAAAGTACCATCTTACTTTTACACTTTTTCTCCCTCTTTAATTAATTACATCTTGTGCTGCATTATCAGTGTTTTTTCTATTGCTTTTTTTACATACTATTTATCTTCCTTTCACTTATATATCCGAAAAATAAATTTAAACTTAACATTTTCCAAAACACAGAACAACTATTCTTATGAATTTGTTTCTCTTAGAAGGTAACATGCAGCACAGTTTATTAAGTATGATTCTGAATAGACTAATAGTTTTCCGCTAGACTGTATGTTGTTGATAATCATTAATACAAATATATGCTGAGTTAACTAATTGTTGGGTGGGGATCGGAGTAACTTATGGTTACTTAAATCTTAAACCCTATCATAAATTAATAGTTTAAGCTGAAACAAAATATATATAATTTTGACAACTGGATCATAAACAAATGTTTCTTATTTTTGTAACATTTATCAATTGTTCTTATATATATTCTGTGTCGGACAAGTCAAATACAGATCAACACTATGCCTGAGATAAAAATAAATATTATTATTTATTAAGTTTGTAACATAAATGAATTCAAGATTATCAATTAACCTACTTATCATCAAACTAATTTAAGCAAACCTTGTAACAGTTTTAAAAGAATTTTCTTTTTGTTATGTGAATAATAAAGATATTCTAAGGGTGTGTACGTATCGGATTTGGAATATAAATTAAATCCGACCTAACAAAATTGGATTAAATTTGCATAAAAAAATTTAGTAATCGAATCTGATTGGATACACGGTATTACAAAGAATTTTTTTAATTTTGTTTTTAAAATATGAGTTTAATTGGTATACATTATTAGTGTAAAATTTTTATACTGACATTCAATCATAACTTATAGTGTGATATTTATCCTCGTCAGTTGTTTCAGGTCTCCAAAACATTAATAAATGAAAATTAATAACACATTGTACTAGGTCATGTTGGCTCGTTTTTCCTTTTATTACTTAAATCGATACAAACTTAAAAGAAAAACAGAAACTTGGAATAGTGTTGGGTTCAAATACGCTCTACTCTACATAAGTTTTAGCATACTTGAGATCATTCTACCTTTATAAACTCATCAGGTTGGCCCAATTTAGTCTGGTTCTACTTCAATCCAACTGTGGCCATATCATAGGGTCACAAACAAATACATTTGATAGGTAATTTTTAATGTTCAGCAGTAACTTGTTTACCATCAATCCAAAATAATGTTATTTCTTCCGTTAAAAAAATAATACTGTTACACATGCATGATATGTGTTATGAATGACATTTTAAGTTTAGAAATAAATAATATAACAAAGATAGGTGTGTAGGTATTAAATATGATAAGAATTATATGAATGATACGGGAGTAATTTTTATTGAATGAATTCCTTTATATTTATTAAGTAATATCTGTGTTGGGAACAAGACACTAAAGGCGAGAAGAGAGAAATAAACAACACTAAGAAGTATTTGTTTTGGTGCATTTGTAAACCTTACATAAGCTTGCTTATATAGCAAAGTAAAGAATACCATCTCACAATACTAAGCAATGTGGGACTAAAAATCAAACTACTAAACTTAATCAAACTACAAAACTAACAATTCTCCCACTTGGAGTTTAATTATCACTTATTGTAGTTGCCTTCATCATCAATCCTTCTTGACGGCCAGTTGAGACACTGCAAAGCCTCAACTTCTCTGTTGTGACAACCTTTGTCAACAAGCTCCCACTTGCTCACATCTGTGGTTTGACATGCTTCTGAATAGTCTTCAGGCTGGTGCATGTAGATCGCCTCATCTAGATCTCCATGAAAAATGGAGTCTTCACATGTAATTGCTCTAGGTAGAGCTTCCCACTAGCCACAATACTTAACACAGTCCTGATAGTATTGAGCTTGACAACTGGAGCAAAGATTTCAGTGTAGTCAACTCCTTCTTTCTGCTGAAATCCTTTGACAACCAGTCGGGCCTTGTATCGCTTGGAACCATCATGGTCTTCCTTCACCCGATACACCCATTTATTGCGAAGTGCTTTCTTTCCCATAGGTAACTCAACTAGTTCCCATGTCTGATTGGAGATCAAAGACTTCATCTCATCTTTCATAGCAAGCTCCCACTTGTCGGCGTCCATGGTTTGACAAGCTTCCATATAATCTTCAGGTTCCCCTCCATCAGTCAGCAACATGTAGTCTATATATTTCCTGTTAGGCACATGGGGCCGAGAGGATCTTCTCAATACAAGAGTTGGAGTAGGAGGTTCTGATTGCTCATTGTTCTCTTTATTTGATTCCTCTAGCTGAGGACTCCTCAATTTAGGACTTTCTGGGATATCTTCCACCTCTACATAAACTGGTCCACTTGTTTCTGGGTTGTTGGTACCAATATTATGCATGTCCTTGTACATCACTTTTTCATTGAAGATTACATCTCTACTGCGGATCATCTTTTTGTTTTCATCATCCCATATGCGGTAGCCAAACTCATCTTCACCATAACCAAGGAAAGTATGCTTCTTTGATTTTGGGTCAACTTTGTTTCTGCCGTGATCACTGATGTGCACATATGCTACACAGCCGAAAACTCTAAGATGTGAGAGTTTTACCTCTTTTCCGCTCCATACCTCTTCTGGTATCTTGTGCTCCAATGGTACCGATGGACTTTGGTTGATCAAGTAAGCTGCTGTGTTGACTGCTTCTGCCCTAAACTGTTTTGGTAAGCCTGACTGCACACACATGCTTCTGGCTCTTTCAGTCAACGTTCGATTCATACGCTCTGCTACACCATTGTGTTGAGGCGTACCTGACACGGTTCTCTCCATTCTGATTCCGTGCTCATAGCAAAACTTCTTGAATCTGGTGTCTACATATTCACCACCATTGTCGGATCTGAGCTTTTTAATCTTCAATCCTGTCTCATTTTCTACCATAGCTTTCCAAATCTTGAAAGCTTCAAATACTTCAGACTTGTGTTTCAGAAAGTAAACCCATACCTTTCTGGAGTGATCATCAATAAAACTTACGAAGTATTGCTTCCCACCAATGGAAGGGACAGTCGTTGGTCCCCAAACATCAGAGTGGATGAGCTCAAGCCTCTTCTTTGGGGTTTTTCTACTTGTCTGAAAGCTGACTCTCTTCTGCTTTCCAAGTATACAGTCTTCACACATGTCAATTTCTACTGACTGAAGACCTGGTAATTTTCCTTTTGAGTGCATGACCTTCATCCCTTTCTCACTCATATGCCCAAGTCTTTGGTGCCATAGATTGGGACTTTCATTTGTCGCAACTGCAATCAAATAACATGTTCCTGCTGTCTTGTAAAGAGTACCACTTTTTTTGCCTTGTCATCGCACCTTTTGAAATCTTCCAATCATCATCGTGGAAGATTGTCGTGTAGCCTTCACTAGCTAATTGGCCCACTGAGATTAAGTTCTTAGTCAGGTCGGGAATATGTCTGACATTTTTCAATTCCCATACAGACCCGTTTAACTTAATCTTTATTGCACCTTTACCTACAATCTCACATGACTGCTCATTACCAAGGTAAACCTTACCAAGGTTTCCAAGAACATAATTCTCAAATAGTTCCTTTTGTGAGGTAGCATGAAAAGATGCTCCAGAGTCTAATACCCAAGACTCCTCTTTATCTTCAAGAGAGCATATCAACACCTCATCTTCTCTTGCGGTGGAGGCAACGTTTGCTTCGCCTTTTGCTTCTTGACTCTTCCGTACACTCCTACACTGGTTTTTGTAGTGTCCGGTTTTCCCACAATTCCAACACTCGATCGTCTTCGAGTTTTGGGAACTACGATGATTTCTAGGCTTGGATCGTCTCTCCTTTGATTTGTCGCGTCCGCTTTCTTTGGTTGAACTTCTTCCTCTTGACTCTGTATGCAATACTGAAGAGGTTGATGGTTCACCCGACTCCCTCCGCCGGATCTCTTCACTGAGAACCAAATTTTGAACATCATCAAATCTTAACTTATTGCTTCCCGATGAGCTACTCACAGCCGTGACTGTAGCATTCCAACTTTCTGGCAGGGAAGACAAAAGTATTAAAGCCCATACTTCCTCATCGAACTCAATCTCAACTGAACTCAACTGGGTTGTAACAGTGTTTAGTTCATTGAGATGATGTGCCACCGAAGCACCTTCAAACATTCGCATATTGAACAATCGCCTCATCAAGTGAACTTTGTTTGAGGCTGATGGTTTCTCGTACATGTTGGAAAGAGCCTTCATGAGACCTGCTGTTGTCCTTTTTTTTGCAATGTTGAAAGCAACATTACGAGATAACGTCTAGGGAGCTCCACTCATCCTCCTTCATAGCTTCTGGTTTCAGGCTTGTGAGAGGTTCTTGCAAGCCTTTCTGATACAAATAGTCCTCTATTTGCATCTTCCAAAAGCCAAAGTCCGCACCATCGAACTTTTCAATCTTCATCTTGCCTTCGTCTATTGCCATCGCTCCTACTGCTTTTTGAAGAAAAGCCCCTACTGGTTCTCTAGACTAAGATCCCTAAGAACAAGAGAAAAAATCTTTTCTGATGTGGAAGATCAGACACAGCTGCAGCCACAGAGCATATTAAGAAAATTTACTCTAACCAAATCTTTTCTGATTCGGAAGATCAGACACTGCTGCAACCGCAGAGCATACTAAGATAATGGCTCTGATACCACTTGTTGGGAACAAGACACTAAAGGCGAGAAGAGAGAAATAAACAACACTAAGAAGTATTTGTTTTGGTGCATTTGTAAACCTTACATAAGCTTGCTTATATAGCAAAGTAAAGAACACCATCTCACAATACTAAGCAATGTGGGACTAAAAATCAAACTACAAAACTTAATCAAACTACAAAACTAACAATCTGAACCTTAAAAGTTTAAAAAAGTTAAATTCAGTCTCATTATATTGTGGTCCAAGCTATATATAGTTGTATCTCTGGAGTCGTATCTATGTTTTGAACACTTTTTTTTTTATTTAATTTCTTCAGTACATACTTTTATAGCATTAGAAAGCAGCTAGGAGAGTATATGATCTTAAGCATTTGACAATAGACATGACAGTGTATTATTTAACACGTTTTATGTAACATGCAACAATATATTAGCTGCTTTAAATACGTGCTATGTAAGTTGTTGTTATTTATACTGTTGAATATATTTATAGTTTACGACGTATATATGTATGATTTAAAATTTGGACCATTGTAACTGTAAATTAAAGAATTCTTGGATAGGATAATGTATACTGCTACAAGATACGATGCAGAAGAACTGTTACAAGGACTATTAAATTTTTGTCTATTATTTTATAATTATTTACGTATCTAACTTTTGACAATAAATAATTTAAAAATATATTTACTAATTTTAGACACAACATCAAATTTATTTTTTTTAAAATTATATTACTAAAATCATGAATGATAAGTGCAGTAACTATAGACAGAGCTCATATCTACAGATCTGTACATTACATATAACATAAATAATTTTGGTAATAATAACAAAATCAACTAGTGATGTAAACAGTTGTTCTCTTACACCCATTTGTACTATATAAACAAGTGTCTTGGATATCCAAATGCATCATCCAGCTCTCATTCTAAATTATCACCCAAGTCTTGTATTTTATTAAGAAAGATATCATGAATTCCTCCTAATGATCCGTCTAGAGGGTGTGCTTCAAATTTTCCACAACCTGTTGGGGATCAAGATTTCCTTGTAGCAGGAGATTTGCCTAACATGGTTGCCCACATGAATCTAAATGACCAAATTGTATACAGACCAAGTGATGTAAACTTGGATATACAGTGTTGGCAACAAGAAAGCAAAAGGTTGACAGCTCTTTAAAAACTCTTTCTTTTTTCTGTTTCATTTCAAATGTGCTGATACAAGTATTTATAGGCAAAAATATTTGCCCCTTCACATGCTGGAGATAAATCAAAAGTTTTGTCTTTTCAAATGCTAGAGATAAATGATGATGCCTATAGGTCTGCCACCTAAAACCATTAATGCTATCTAGGAATACCAAATGCTATGTAGGAATACCAAACAACAAGAAATAAAGTTTCTTAATTTAAGTTTTATGACAAATCTCCCCCTTAAACTTAAATACTCTTCCCATTTCTCATTCCCATAAGCCTTTTGCAATTCTCCAGCAATGTGGTCGGCAGTGGCTTGGTGAGTATATCTGCGGCTTGAGCTCGGCTTTCAACATGCTCCAGCTTAGCTTTTCCTTCTTTGACTTGTTCTCGGATGAAATGAAAACAGACGTCGATGTGCTTGCTCCTTCCGTGATTAACTGGGTTCTTTGCCAACTCGATCGCCGACTTGTTATCAACTTGGATCACAGTCCCTTCATTTTGGATCACTCCCAAATGCCTTAATAGATTTAAAAGCCAGACTGCATGACACACGCTCCAAGAGGCCGCCACATACTCTGCCTCGCAAGTAGACAGGGTTACAATGGGCTGCTTCTTTGACAGCCAAGTGAAAGTTGTATTTCCGAGTAGGAATACGTAACCCGAAGTACTTTTCCGGTCATCAACATCACCACACCAATCGCTATCTGAGTAACCCACTAGTCGATAGTCATTTGATTTTGAATAGAAAAGACCAAGTGATAGGGTTCCTCAAATATATCTCAAAATTCTCTTCAAGGCCTTCCAATGTGTATAGCTTGGATCCTCCATGAATCTGCTCATTATCCCAACACTCAACATTAAGTCGGGTCTCGTGCTTGTAAGGTGCCTTAGACTTCCAATTAAACTTCGATATCTCCCAAAATCAGCTCGTTCTCCTCCATCAAACTTCGAGAGTTTAGTGCCTGGTTCCATTGGACTAGAAACCGGGTTGCAGTCCTACATTTTAAACTTCTTTAGAATTTCAAGCGCATACCTCTCTTGGGATATAAAAATCCCTTCTTCCGATTGCTTCACTTCCAGGCCAAGAAAATATTTGATCAGGCCTAAGTCTGTCATCTCGAACTCTTTTTCCATTACCTCCTTAAACTTCTTAATCAGCTTCGTGTTGCTTCCGGTGAATATGAGGTCGTCGACATAGAGAGCAACTACCATTATATCCTTTCCTGAATTCTTTGTGTACAAAGCACGTTCGTACGGATATTGCTCGTACCCAATTTTCTTGAAATACCCATCAATTCTCTCATTCCAGGCACGGGGAGCCTGCTTCAGTCCATAGAGGGCCTTTTTCAATCTCAACACTTTCTTCTCATCCCCTCTCTTCATGTACCCGAGTGGTTGCTCGATGTTCACCTCCTCTTTCAGCACTCCATTTAGAAAGGCCGACTTCACATCCATCTGTAGAATTGGCCATTGGTTTTGAGCAGCTAACGATACCAGGAGTCGGATTGACTCCATTCTCGGTACAAGAGCAAATACTTCATCATAGTCTATCCCGTCTTTCTGTCTATAGCCCTTTACCACAAGTCGAGCCTTATAACGCTCAACCTCTCCCTCAACATTCATCTTCTTTTTGTACACCCATTTTACTCCAATGGGTCGAGCTCCTTCAGGAAGATCGATCAATTCCCAAGTCTTGTTGCGTTCAATCGCTCCAATCTCCTCATCCATGGCTGTTCTCCACTTCTCTTCTTGGACAACTTTCTCAATTCCCAAGTCTTCAGAGTCGGCCAGAAGACATACAACATGAACTTCATTTGTAGTGTCGTATATTTCCTGTAGACTTCTCATCCTAGGCTGTTGTGGCTCAGTTTCTTCATCTGAGGACTCGGTGGTTGTTGTTGAAGGTACAACAATCTCCGAGCTAGTTTCTTTTTCGACTAGGTTACTCCAGCAGCACTCCTTCGTTTCCTCCACATGAACATCTCGGCTCACCACTACTTTCTTGTTAACAGGATCAAATAATTTATATGCTTTAGACTTTTTATCCCGATAAATATGTACTTCTTGCTTTGATCTTCTAATTTTGTCCTGTGATGACTTGGTATTTGCCCATAGGCCACGCTACCAAACACCTTTAGATGAGAAACACTCGGCTTCACACCACTCCAAATCTCCTGAGGCGTCTTTTCGCCTAACTTTGCATGTGGACATCTATTTTGCACATAGACTGCGCATTGCACCGCCTCTGCCCAAAACTTCTTCGGCATATTCTTCCCTTTCAACATAGATCGAACCATGTCGAGAATGGTTCGGTTCTTTCGTTCTGCTACACCTTTTTGTTGCGGAGAATATGGAGCTGTCAAGAAATGCTTGATTCCATGTTCCTCATAGTATTTGTTGAACTTGGCAGAAGTGAACTCGCCTCCTCTATCAGATCGGACTGTTTTGATGACTTTGTTTGTTTCTTTCTCTACCATCACTTTGAACTTCTTGAAAGTTTCAAACACTTTTAACTTCTCCTTCAGAAAGTAAACCCACGTCTTTCTTGAGAAATCATCAATGAAAGAGACAAAATATCTCTTACCACTAAATGATTCTGGAGTTATTGGCCCACACAAGTCAGTATGGATCAGTTCGAGCTGCTTCTTTGCTTGATACTTAGAGCTCCGTGGGAAAGAAGTCCTCAATTGCTTTCCGATCACACATTCTTCACAGAACCTCTTTTCAAATTCCATTTTGGGCAAACCGAGCACCATCTCCTTTTTCACCAACTTAGTCAACCCTCCGAAGTAAAGATGACCGAACCGCAAATGCCACTTCATGGCCTCATCCTCCATATCAAGTTGCATGCATTTATCTTAAACTATTTTCAACTCACGTTTGTACATGCGATTTTTCTTCATTTCCACTTGGGCGATGAGCCTTCCGAGTTTATCTCTCAGTTGTAATTCTCGGTCCTTCATCTGAACCGAGTACCCTTTCTCCATTATCTGTCCCATGCTTAGTATGTTGCTTTTGAGATTAGGTACATAGTACATAGTATACATCTCTGATCTCTTCGATTCGCCCATTTTCCTGTTGATACCAGATCGTTCCTTGACCTTTGACGGTTACTTTCGATGCATCGCCGAAAGAAACGGATCCGGATTCCACCTTTGAAAGTACTTTGAATAAACTCTCGTCGCCACACATATGGTTACTTGTGCCGGTGTCCAAGTACCAAACCGAATTTTTAGAATAGCTCGGTTTGACCTCGGTTTCTGGAATGTTTGTCACTAGCAGCAATCCTTCATCTTCTTTCTCGGCAAGAAAGTTTGTTGGCTCCTCATTCTTCTTCTCGGACCTACAATCTTTGGAAATATGGCCCATCTTTCCACAGTTGTAGCATTTTACCGAGTAGCAATCCTTGGAATAATGTCCATACTTCCCACAGTTATAGCATTCAATGTTGTTTGTGTTTGTCCGACCACCTCGATTCTGACCTCGACCACCTCGGGCCTGACCTTGGCCACACCAGTTTTGTTGGTCGACTTGCTCATTTCTTCGTTCTACTCTTCCTCTACCACCTTAGCTTTTGCCTCTTCCTTGGCCTCTGGTACTTTGAGCATAAAACACATTATCCTTTTTTATACCCGCTTTCGCCTGGAGAGCTTGTTCAAGGGACTCCCCCCTTTTGTTTTTTCGTCTCTGCTCATGTGCTTCCAGGGACCCAGCAAGCTCTTCAATGGTGAGTGTTGATAGATCCTTGGACTCCTCTATTGCGCATACGATATTTTTGAATTCATCTCTCAATGACCTCAAAATCTTTTCAACAACTCGGTTTGAAGAAAGAATTTCACCATTCTGATTCAGTTTGTTCACCACGGTCTCCACCCGAGTAATGAACTTGGATACGCTTTCGTACTCGTTCATCCTCATGTTTTCCAGTTCGCGCCTAAGGGTTTGAAGTCGGACCTGCTTTACTCGTTCGTCTCCTGTGTTTGCCTTTTCGAGTGTATCCCATGCTACTTTGGAAGATTTTTCATTTGCTATCTTGTCAAAGCCGGATTCGTCAATAGCTCGGTATAACAGATATAAAGCCGCCTTGTCTTTCGCTCGAACAGCCTTCAACGCGTTCAATTGGGCATTTGAATATCCATCTGTGCTCGCTGGTTCCTCATACCCAGTCTCGACCACAACCCAATTATCTTGGGAGCCAAGAAAGGCCTTTATCTGCACCTTCCAGTTGTCATAGTTAACGTCTTTCGTCAACTTGGGTAGCGAGATGCCATTGGTTAGACCTGCCATTTCTCTAAAGTGTTTACACTCAACTCACACACCTCAAAAAACTCTCAGTCACTCCTCTCTCTCTGCCAGCGCACACCGCGGCGTTCTTTGCTCACAAAACTCTCGGTAGTTCTGATACCAAATTATTGGCAACAAGAAAGCAAAAGGTTGGCAGCTCTTTAAAAACTTTTTCTTTTTTCTGCTTCATTTCAAATGTGCTGATACAAGTATTTATAGGCAAAAAGATTTGCCCCTTCACATGATGGAGATAAATCAAAAGTTTTGTCTTTTCAAATGCTAGAGATAAATGATGATGCCTATAGGTTTGCCACCTAAAACCATTAATGCTATCTAGGAATACCAAATGCTATCTAGAAATAAAGTTTATTAATTTAAGTTTTATAACATACGGCGCCCCTTAGTGCGTTGAGACACAAGACCTTATCAACAGATTTTTGCAAATGTGTTTCAAGCAAGGCCTCAAGGAAACACTCCAAGGAACATATACTACAGTTTGGATGATTTCATCCACAATGCTGGTGCTCCTCTTGATCGAACTAGGCGTGCAACACATACCTTTGTTAGTACCACTCTCAGCTATCAATGGCGTCCAACTCCAACAATTATTCTATCGCCACCTTTCTCAAGCTGAAGTTTGTTTTTTGTCCAAGGGATTGCACCTCAATACATTCGTTCTTGTATAGCCATACGTGATGTTGATTCAAGGTTAGTACACCCTTCTAAATTTAAAGTGCCTACTTTTTCTCCCTCTGCTTTTTGCATTACAAGCTTTCAACAATATAAGTTTGTTTTAAGCGATATCTCATACTTTGTCACATTACTATTACTAAATTTACCCAGTGTTATGAAAAACCTAATATTATTTAATTAATACATTTTATAAGATTTACTCCTAGTTTGGTTTGATGAGAAAATAGAGGAAATGAATCCAAAAGAGTAGAAATGAGTGACTCACACCTCTGTACTTCAATTCTTATATTTTCACTTAAGTCTATTCTCTTCCACTCCACTGTTTCAAACATAATATGTAAAAGAGAAAAATCAAAACTTAGAAGACCAATACATTTTATTAGCCAATGTTAATTACTCCCTTTTTGTTAGAATGTATGTTAGGGGATTCCAGTCAACCATACCGATCCCTCTCCTCCTTCCATTCTCTTTTTCAACTACTAGCCAATCTTATAACTCATACTTTGCTGACCAAATACGTTTTTAAATTTTAAATATCCACTTAAATAATGTGCTGAACATATAAAATTTATGTTAGTTATTTAAGTGTAACATAAATTAATATCTTGTTTTGCAGCCAAGTAGGCTTCATCAGTGAAAATAGGTTAATAATAAACGGACATTTCAATCCACAGACGTATCCATATGTTGAAGTCGTGTCTCCTTTTCCTATCCATAGTTATGTGGATAATAATAGTGTAGAGAGGGACCTACCCGAAGAAGTTTATACACCTGACCAAAAAATAGACAAGTCTCAGATGATAAAAGCGATGCTGCTCATGAGTGGTATAAAAATAAAGTTTTAGAAATACCTAGTTATACAGATGCTGCATTCCAACGAAGCCTACTTATTCATGAAAAATAAGTATGTGGTTATTGACTATGCTCCGTGGACAACAGATGACAAGATTTTGAATGGCCCGCTTCTTATTTGTGAAGGGTTTCCATCGCTTATTGATACACGGTTTGGTGAACAGCAAATAGATTGTGCCTTTGACACTGGTTATGACACAGGATTCCCCTTTTACAAATCAAAAACTGAAGCATTTATCTTTTCTGCCAACCTCTGTGCCTACATAGACTATGCTCCAGGAACTACAGATGACAAAATACTTTCAGGAACTGTGACAATTACTGACATGTTTCCTTGCTTCAAGTATACAGTGTTTGAGAATAGCATTGATGCTGCATTTAGGTCATCCAGCAGCCATGAAGTGTACTTATTCAAACGTGATATGTATGCTGGTGGGGATTATGATTCCAAGAAGTTCATTACCATTCGCAAGATCACTGATGGATTTCCTAGCTTGTTTGGCACCATCTTCACAGGTGATATTGATGCAGCTTTTGCTTCCCACAGGAAAGATGAAGCCTACTTGATCAAAGGAGAATCGTATGCACTTATCAATTTTGCTCCGGGTACAACCGATGATTACATCGTTGGTGGAAGAATAAAACCTATTCTACCCTATTGGCCTTCTCTCAATGGCATTTTTCCTCTCAACAATAAGGGCCTGGAATCTCATGTTCATCACCATCATGAACCAGATCATGAGCCCGATCAGCACGATGAATTTTAATATGATGGTTGTGTGATAAGAATAAACTTGAGTTACTGACGTTTTCTTGTTGAAATATATGTGTGGATGTTTCTTTCTATCAGAATGTAATGTGCATGGTTTAAGAATAAAACAGTGTTGATTGCAGTTAAATTAGTTTCTGTAATAGCCTATATTAAAAATACAAGCAACGACTAAATTATCATTGGTCCCAACCTATTTTAAAATAAAAGTTAAAAATTCTGTAAATCCCAAATTTGTGGTCATAGAAAGATGTTAGAGGTGAGAAATACATTTCAGTCTCTGAATTTATTCTGTGCTGGAGTTGCTTAAAGAGTCGGAACAAAGAATTCACGGCTTCATTTGATCTGTGGATAATTAATTCAAGTACATGTCTGGGCTTGGTCACTGATAAACTGCAGGTATCGGACGAGTTCTCCAAATTAGGAGCAATATTCTTTGTTCCAGAACCCAATAAAGGATTTGGCATTTGTACTGCTAGATATATAAGAGTTAATAACATTAAAAATATGTGACTAAATTATAAAAAAATGTTATCAATATAATTGAGTAACATTTTATCAAATGTTATATATATTAATGATATTTAATAACATTTTTTTAGGTATTAAAGATAACATTTATAAAAATATTATCAAAACTTTTTAATAATATTTTTTTAATAGAGATAACACTTTAAAAATATTATCCAAAAATTTTAATTATATTTTATTAATAGAAAAGTAACATTATCAAAACACTATTAGAAATTTTAATAATAATTTTTTAATAAAAAAACAACATTATAAAAATGCTAATAATGATATATTTATATAAAAAAAATAGTATTATTAAAATAATACTAAAAATTTTTAGTAATATTTTTTTCATTCTAACTATATAATTAATTTTCATTTCAACTGCTGCCTGTGAAAACACCTGCATTAGATGGAACCTTAGGAGGCCCTCCCACACATAGCCACAGTTTTATGAAATTATGACATTTAAATTTTAATCTGCTTCAAAATTAGATCAGCGTAATGCATAGCATTACAACCATCTGGGGAATTCAGATATAAAAAATAATCTAGATACTAATACTGTATAAGGTAAAGTAAAATTCCTGCAACAGAACATAAAATATTTATTGTTAATATTTAGGTTGCAGAAACCAAGTAATGATATACTCTGCAAAGTAACATATTGAAATATCAAACCATTATCTATTAAACCTTCCATAGCTTTTTAAGAACATCATGGTGGTGTCCTATGTTGGACATATCACACACTCACAATACTTCTAACTACATGTTACTACTATTGTACTCTTATATAAGACTAATATACAAAAAGATCCTAGACTTGTCCCAAGCAAGTCAAATAGAAGCACATTAACTTCACCGTCTATGCCAGACCATTTTATGTTTGGAATGCCACCTGCGTGCAAAAACATGATAATATCCGAAACTTTAATAAAAACTCACCAACCTCTTGATAGGTCCCACCTCCTTATAGCAATAATAACCAAATTGATAATTGAAAAATGTATACTTCCTCCTTGGAGAATATTATGGAGCTTTGCCTCGTATAACGGTTGTGCATGCTTTGTTTTGCTATTCTCCTGCAAGACGTGAGAACGCGTAAGCATCATAACAGGGTAAAGCTCAATTTCAATGGTTCAAAAACATAGTAGCTAGTGTCAATCCAAACGACTCATGCAGAGTATCCGGACACGTAAATTATTACCATGTGCAACGTCAATCAGAGACAAGCACAGGGCATTTGCAAAAATAGGACAGAAGTAGGTTAGAAAAATAATTAGAAATAAATCGTGAGTTAAAAAGTCATAAGTTATATGCTTAAAAGAAATTTATTCTATGTAATTACTCTTAATTGAGATTTTATGTCATTATTTATTTTTATTTTATGTTATTATGTAATGGTTAGTTACTATATTATAAATAAGTGTCAAATCATGTAGTCATATGGTGTCAGGAGATGAGAATCTTCATATTTCTCTTATTCATCTGTTTCATTTTTTAACAAAGTGGTATAAGAGTTACGGTTCTAAGAAGTGAAAAAAAAACCAGAGTGAAACACTTGGTGAGTTGAGGGATGGCAAACAATAATATGTTGAATTTGTTTCCATTTCCTCATCTAACCAATGAAATTATGATAATTGGTATCGTTGGATGAAAGTCTTACTAGGTTCCCAATATGCTTGGGATATTGTGAAGAAATGTTATATCCAACCTAAAAATGAGGATACTTTACAACCCAATGAGAGGGAGGCTTAGATGAAGCTATGTTTGAAATGGTGTCAAATGCAGTTATCTCTAAAGAAGCTTGGGAGATTTTGAGCACTTCCCTTAAAGGTGTTCACAAAGTGAGGAAGGTGTGCCTACAAACTCTTCATGAAGAGTTTAAATCCTTGCATATAAAGGAGTCCAAGTCAATTTCGGATTTTGGAAATAGGGTGATGATAGTTGTGAATCAAATGAAACATTATGGAGAGAAGATGGAAGATGTTCATGTGGTAGAAAAAGTCCTTCATTTTTTAACTGCAAAATATGATTTTGTGGTTTGTGCAATTGAAGAATCAATGATTGTGGACAAATTATTGGGTTCTATTCAAGTATATAAAGTAAGGTTCAAAAGAAGACATGAAGAGCCTTTAGAGTGAGTCCTAAAAGCCAAAGTTTCTTTGAAAGAAAATGGAGAAAAAAGTCAAAGAGGACGTGGATGTCACGTGGCCATGGAAGAGGAAGAGGAGATCATGACAATTTTGATAACAATGAAAGAAGTTATTAACAAACTAGAGGTTGTGGAAGAAGAGGAGGAAGAGGTAGAGATAATCATGGAAGAACAAATGAAAGAAGGTATGTAAATCAAATGTTGAATGTTATAATTGCCACAAGTATGGTAATTTTTCTTGGGAATGTAGAAACAATGTAGAAGAAAGGACCAATATTGTTGATGATAAAGAAGAAAGTGAAGAGCCAACATTATTGCTAGCACTTAACACTGAAGAAGGTGATGATAATTGCTTGTGGTATCTTGACAATGGAGCAAGCAATCACATGTGTTGCTATAAAGAAAATTTTGTGGAGCTTGAACAGAAGGTGAAGGAAAATGTTTCCTTTGGTGATTCTTCTAATGTACAAATCCAAGGAAAAGGTACTATTTTAATTTCCTTAAAAGATGGTGCTCACAAATTAATCAAGGATGTTTATTATGTTCCTAAACTAAAAAGTAATATTTTGAGTTTAGGATAACTTGTTGAGAAAGGATATGAAGTTATCATGAAAGATAATTGTTTATGGCTTAAAGACCAAAATTCTAATTTAATTGCTAAGGTTTTTATGTCAAGAAATAGAATGTTTACTTTGAACATAAAAACCGATGAAACAAAATGCTTGAAGACAAGCATAAAAGACGTAGCATGGTGTTCACGTATGAGGTTTTCTCACTTGAATTTTGGAGCACTCAAGAGCTTAAGAGATGAGAAGATGGTTAAAAGGATGCCTCAAATCAGTTGAATCAGTTGTGTGAAACATGTCTCATTTGAAAACATGCAAGAAGAAGTTTTCTTAAAGAAGTTGAATCAAGAGCAAAAAAGCCTCTCCAACTTGTACACACTAACATGTGTTGTCCAATTGATCCTCTTTCCTTTGGTAAAAATAAATATTTTTTCCTCTTTATAGATGATTTTAGTAGGAAGACTTGGCTGTATTTTTTGAAACAAAAATCTGAGGCATTTCTAATGTTTAAAAATTTTAAAGCCCTTATTGAGAAGGAAACTGATTATGTAAGTAAAACTCTAAGATCCGATAGAGGTGGCGAATTCACATCAAAAGAATTCAATGAGTTTTATAAAGATAATGAGATTTGTCGCCCTTCAACGGTTCTTAGAACTCCATGACACAATGGGGTGGTAGAGAGAAAAAATAAAACAATTTTAAATATGGCTAGATGTATGTTGAAAGCTAAGTCTATGCCCAAGGAATTTTGGGCCAAAACTGCTTCTTGTACAGTTTATTTGTCCAACCATTCTCCTGCAAAGAATGTCAAAGGTCAAATACCTCAAGAAGCATGGAATGGAGTGAAGGCAAAAGTTGATCATCTTAGAGTCTTTGGGAGCATTGCATTTGCTCATGTACCCGACCAAGGAAGAACCAAACTTGATGATAATTTATGTAAAAACACAAGATCAAATTGCAGATATTTTTACCAAACAACTTAAGTCAGAATATTTTAGTATAGTAGATTGAGATCAAGACTTGAAGTGCAGAAAAAATTGTTAAGAGTTTTCTAATTAAGGGAGGATGTTAGAAAAATAATTAGAAATAAATTGTGAGTTGAAGAGTCCTATGTTATATGCTTAAAAGAAATTTATTCTGTGTAATCACTCTTAATTAAGACGTTATTTCATTATTTGTTTTTACGTTATGTTATTGTGTAATGGTTGGTTACTCTATTATAAATGAGTGTTTAGTCATATAGTCAGATGGTGACAGAAAATGAGAAACTCCCTATTTCTCTTATTCATCTGTTTTATTTTCTAACAGTAAACAGAAATAGGAAAATCCCTAGCAAATCACAATAGGCATATGGAAATAGGAAAATACTAACAATAAAAAGTCCTTCATTTTTTAACTGCAAAATATGATTTTGTTGTTTGCGCAATTGAAGAATCAAAAGATTAAGAATCAATGATTGTGGACAAATTATTGGGTTCTATTCAAGTATATAAAGTAAGGTTCAAAAGAAGACATGAAGAGCCTTTAGAGTGAGTCCTAAAAGCCAAAGTTTCTTTGAGAGAAAATGGAGAAAAAAGTCAAAGAGGACGTGGATGTGACGTGGCCATGGAAGAGGAAGAGAAAGAAGAGATCATGACAATTTTGATAACAATGAAAGAAGTTATTAACAAACTAGAGGTTGTGGAAGAAGAGGAGGAAGAGGTAGAGATAATCATGGAAGAACAAATGAAAGAAGGTATGTAAATCAAATGTTGAATGTTATAATTGCCACAAGTATGGTAATTTTTCTTGGGAATGTAGAAACAATGTAGAAGAAAGGACCAATATTGTTGATGATAAAGAAGAAAGTGAAGAGCCAACATTATTGCTAGCACTTAACACTGAAGAAGGTGATGATAATTGCTTGTGGTATCTTGACAATGGAGCAAGCAATCACATGTGTTGCTATAAAGAAAATTTTGTGGAGCTTGAACAGAAGGTGAAGGAAAATGTTTCCTTTGGTGATTCTTCCAATGTACAAATCCAAGGAAAAGGTACTATTTTAATTTCCTTAAAAGATGGTGCTCACAAATTAATCAAGGATGTTTATTATGTTCCTAAACTAAAAAGTAATATTTTGAGTTTAGGATAACTTGTTGAGAAAGGATATGAAGTTATCATGAAAGATAATTGTTTATGGCTTAAAGACCAAAATTCTAATTTAATTGCTAAGGTTTTTATGTCAAGAAATAGAATGTTTACTTTGAACATAAAAACCGATGAAACAAAATGCTTGAAGACAAGCATAAAAGACGTAGCATGGTGTTCACGTATGAGGTTTTCTCACTTGAATTTTGGAGCACTCAAGAGCTTAAGAGATGAGAAGATGGTTAAAAGGATGCCTCAAATCAGTTGAATCAGTTGTGTGAAACATGTCTCATTTGAAAACATGCAAGAAGAAGTTTTCTTAAAGAAGTTGAATCAAGAGCAAAAAAGCCTCTCCAACTTGTACACACTAACATGTGTGGTCCAATTGATCCTCCTTCCTTTGGTAAAAATAAATATTTTTTCCTCTTTATAGATGATTTTAGTAGGAAGACTTGGCTGTATTCTTTGAAACAAAAATCTGAGGCATTTCTAATGTTTAAAAATTTTAAAGCCCTTATTGAGAAGGAAACTGATTATGTAATTAAAACTCTAAGATCCGATAGAGGTGGCGAATTCACATCAAAAGAATTCAATGAGTTTTATAAAGATAATGAGATTTGTCGCCCTTCAACGGTTCTTAGAACTCCATGACACAACGGGGTGGTAGAGAGAAAAAATAAAACAATTTTAAATATGGCTAGATGTATGTTGAAAGCTAAGACTATGCCCAAGGAGTTTTGGGCCAAAACTGCTTCTTGTACAGTTTATTTGTCCAACCATTCTCCTGCAAAGAATGTCAAAGGTCAAATACCTCAAGAAGCATGGAATGGAGTGAAGGCAAAAGTTGATCATCTTAGAGTCTTTGGGAGCATTGCATTTGCTCATGTACCCGACCAAGGAAGAACCAAACTTGATGATAATTTATGTAAAAACACAAGATCAAATTGCAGATATTTTTACCAAACAACTTAAGTCAGAATATTTTAGTATAGTAGATTGAGATCAAGACTTGAAGTGCAGAAAAAATTGTTAAGAGTTTTCTAATTAAGGGAGGATGTTAGAAAAATAATTAGAAATAAATTGTGAGTTGAAGAGTCCTATGTTATATGCGTAAAAGAAATTTATTCTGTGTAATCACTCTTAATTAAGACGTTATTTCATTATTTGTTTTTACGTTATGTTATTGTGTAATGTTTGGTTACTCTATTATAAATGAGTGTTTAGTCATATAGTCAGATGGTGATAGAAAATGAGAAACTCCTTATTTCTCTTATTCATCTGTTTTATTTTCTAAAAGTAAATAGGAAAATCCCTAGCAAATCACAATAGGCATATGGAAATAGGAAAATACTAACAATAAAAAGTCTTTCATTTTTTAACTGCAAAATATGATTTTGTTGTTTGTGCAATTGAAGAATCAAAAGATTAAGAATCAATGATTGTGGACAAATTATTGGGTTCTATTCAAGTATATAAAGAAAGGTTCAAAAGAAGACATGAAGAGCCTTTAGAGTGAGTCCTAAAAGCCAAAGTTTCTTTGAGAGAAAATGGAGAAAAAAGTCAAAGAGGACGTGGATGTGACGTGGCCATGGAAGAGGAAGAGAAATAGGAGATCATGACAATTTTGATAACAATGAAAGAAGTTATTAACAAACTAGAGGTTGTGGAAGAAGAGGAGGAAGAGGTAGAGATAATCATGGAAGAACAAATGAAAGAAGGTATGTAAATCAAATGTTGAATGTTATAATTGCCACAAGTATGGTAATTTTTCTTGGGAATGTAGAAACAATGTAGAAGAAAGGACCAATATTGTTGATGATAAAGAAGAAAGTGAAGAGCCAACATTATTGCTAGCACTTAACACTGAAGAAGGTGATCATAATTGCTTGTGGTATCTTGACAATGGAGCAAGCAATCACATGTGTTGCTATAAAGAAAATTTTGTGGAGCTTGAAGAGAAGGTGAAGGAAAATGTTTCCTTTGGTGATTCTTCTAATGTACAAATCCAAGGAAAATGTACTATTTTAATTTCCTTAAAAGATGGTGCTCACAAATTAATCAAGGATGTTTATTATGTTCCTAAACTAAAAAGTAATATTTTGAGTTTAGGATAACTTGTTGAGAAAGGATATGAAGTTATCATGAAAGATAATTGTTTATGGCTTAAAGACCAAAATTCTAATTTAATTGCTAAGGTTTTTATGTCAAGAAATAGAATGTTTACTTTGAACATAAAAACCGATGAAACAAAATGCTTGAAGACAAGCATAAAAGACGTAGCATGGTGTTCACGTATGAGGTTTTCTCATTTGAATTTTGGAGCACTCAAGAGCTTAAGAGATGAGAAGATGGTTAAAAGGATGCCTCAAATCAGTTGAATCAGTTGTGTGAAACATGTCTCATTTGAAAACATGCAAGAAGAAGTTTTCTTAAAGAAGTTGAATCAAGAGCAAAAAAGCCTCTCCAACTTGTACACACTAACATGTGTGGTCCAATTGATCCTCCTTCCTTTGGTAAAAATAAATATTTTTTCCTCTTTATAGATGATTTTAGTAGGAAGACTTGACTGTATTTTTTGAAACAAAAATCTGAGGCATTTCTAATGTTTAAAAATTTTAAAGCCCTTATTGAGAAGGAAACTGATTATGTAATTAAAACTCTAAGATCCGATAGAGGTGGCGAATTCACATAAAAAGAATTCAATGAGTTTTATAAAGATAATGAGATTTGTCGCCCTTCAACGGTTCTTAGAACTCCATGACACAATGGGGTGGTAGAGAGAAAAAATAAAACAATTTTAAATATGGCTAGATATATGTTGAAAGCTAAGTCTATGCCCAAGGAATTTTGGGCCAAAACTGCTTCTTGTACAGTTTATTTGTCCAACCATTCCCCTGCAAAGAATGTCAAAGGTCAAATACCTCAAGAAGCATGGAATGGAGTGAAGGCAAAAGTTGATCATCTTAGAGTCTTTGGGAGCATTGCATTTGCTCATGTACCCGACCAAGGAAGAACCAAACTTGATGATAATTTATGTAAAAACACAAGATCAAATTGCAGATATTTTTACCAAACAACTTAAGTCAGAATATTTTAGTATAGTAGATTGAGATCAAGACTTGAAGTGCAGAAAAAATTGTTAAGAGTTTTCTAATTAAGGGAGGATGTTAGAAAAATAATTAGAAATAAATTGTGAGTTGAAGAGTCCTATGTTATATGCGTAAAAGAAATTTATTCTGTGTAATCACTCTTAATTAAGACGTTATTTCATTATTTGTTTTTACGTTATGTTATTGTGTAATGGTTGGTTACTCTATTATAAATGAGTGTTTAGTCATATAGTCAGATGGTGATAGAAAATGAGAAACTCCCTATACCTCTTATTCATCTGTTTTATTTTCTAACAGTAAACAGAAATAGGAAAATCCCTAGCAAATCACAATAGGCATATGGAAATAGGAAAATACTAACAATAAAAAGTCCTTCATTTTTTAACTGCAAAATATGATTTTGTTGTTTGTGCAATTGAAGAATCAAAAGATTAAGAATCAATGATTGTGGACAAATTATTGGGTTCTATTCAAGTATATAAAGTAAGGTTCAAAAGAAGACATGAAGAGCCTTTAGAGTGAGTCCTAAAAGCCAAAGTTTCTTTGAAAGAAAATGGAGAAAAAAGTCAAAGAGGACGTGGATGTGACGTGGCCATGGAAGAGGAAGAGAAATATGAGATCATGACAATTTTGATAACAATGAAAGAAGTTATTAACAAACTAGAGGTTGTGGAAGAAGAGGAGGAAGAGGTAGAGATAATCATGGAAGAACAAATGAAAGAAGGTATGTAAATCAAATGTTGAATGTTATAATTGCCACAAGTATGGTAATTTTTCTTGGGAATGTAGAAACAATGTAGAAGAAAGGACCAATATTGTTGATGATAAAGAAGAAAGTGAAGAGCCAACATTATTGCTAGCACTTAACACTGAAGAAGGTGATGATAATTGCTTGTGGTATCTTGACAATGGAGCAAGCAATCACATGTGTTGCTATAAAGAAAATTTTGTGGAGCTTGAACAGAAGGTGAAGGAAAATGTTTCCTTTGGTGATTCTTCTAATGTACAAATCCAAGGAAAATGTACTATTTTAATTTCCTTAAAAGATGGTGCTCACAAATTAATCAAGGATGTTTATTATGTTCCTAAACTAAAAAGTAATATTTTGAGTTTAGGATAACTTGTTGAGAAAGGATATGAAGTTATCATGAAAGATAATTGTTTATGGCTTAAATACCAAAATTCTAATTTAATTGCTAAGGTTTTTATGTCAAGAAATAGAGTGTTTACTTTGAACATAAAAACCGATGAAACAAAATGCTTGAAGACAAGCATAAAAGACGTAGCATGGTGTTCACGTATGAGGTTTTCTCATTTGAATTTTGGAGCACTCAAGAGCTTAAGAGATGAGAAGATGGTTAAAAGGATGCCTCAAATCAGTTGAATCAGTTGTGTGAAACATGTCTCATTTGAAAACATGCAAGAAGAAGTTTTCTTAAAGAAGTTGAATCAAGAGCAAAAAAGCCTCTCCAACTTGTACACACTAACATGTGTGGTCCAATTGATCCTCCTTCCTTTGGTAAAAATAAATATTTTTTCCTCTTTATAGATGATTTTAGTAGGAAGACTTGGCTGTATTTTTTGAAACAAAAATCTGAGGCATTTGTAATGTTTAAAAATTTTAAAGCCCTTATTGAGAAGGAAACTGATTATGTAATTAAAACTCTAAGATCCGATAGAGGTGGCGAATTCACATCAAAAGAATGCAATGAGTTTTATAAAGATAATGAGATTTGTCGCCCTTCAGCGGTTCTTAGAACTCCATGACACAATGGGGTGGTAGAGAGAAAAAATAAAACAATTTTAAATATGGCTAGATGTATGTTGAAAGCTAAGTCTATGCCCAAGGAATTTTGGGCCAAAACTGCTTCCTGTACAGTTTATTTGTCCAACCATTCTCCTGCAAAGAATGTCAAAGGTCAAATACCTCAAGAAGCATGGAATGGAGTGAAGGCAAAAGTTGATCATCTTAGAGTCTTTGGGAGCATTGCATTTGCTCATGTACCCGACCAAGGAAGAACCAAACTTGATGATAATTTATGTAAAAACACAAGATCAAATTGCGGATATTTTTACCAAACAACTTAAGTCAGAATATTTTAGTATAGTAGATTGAGATCAAGACTTGAAGTGCAGAAAAAATTGTTAAGAGGTTTCTAATTAAGGGAGGATGTTAGAAAAATAATTAGAAATAAATTGTGAGTTGAAGAGTCCTATGTTATATGCTTAAAAGAAATTTATTCTGTGTAATCACTCTTAATTAAGACGTTATTTCATTATTTGTTTTTACGTTATGTTATTGTGTAATGGTTGGTTACTCTATTATAAATGAGTGTTTAGTCATATAGTCAGATGGTGACAGAAAATGAGAAACTCCCTATTTCTCTTATTCATCTGTTTTATTTTCTAACAGTAAACAGAAATAGGAAAATCCCTAGCAAATCACAATAGGCATATGGAAATAGGAAAATACTAACAATAAAAAGTCCTTCATTTTTTAACTGCAAAATATGATTTTGTTGTTTGCGCAATTGAAGAATCAAAAGATTAAGAATCAATGATTGTGGACAAATTATTGGGTTCTATTCAAGTATATAAAGTAAGGTTCAAAAGAAGACATGAAGAGCCTTTAGAGTGAGTCCTAAAAGCCAAAGTTTCTTTGAAAGAAAATGGAGAAAAAAGTCAAAGAGGACGTGGATGTGACGTGGCCATGGAAGAGGAAGAGAAAGAGGAGATCATGACAATTTTGATAACAATGAAAGAAGTTATTAACAAACTAGAGGTTGTGGAAGAAGAGGAGGAAGAGGTAGAGATAATCATGGAAGAACAAATGAAAGAAGGTATGTAAATCAAATGTTGAATGTTATAATTGCCACAAGTATGGTAATTTTTCTTGGGAATGTAGAAACAATGTAGAAGAAAGGACCAATATTGTTGATGATAAAGAAGAAAGTGAAGAGCCAACATTATTGCTAGCACTTAACACTGAAGAAGGTGATGATAATTGCTTGTGGTATCTTGACAATGGAGCAAGCAATCACATGTGTTGCTATAAAGAAAATTTTGTGGAGCTTGAACAGAAGGTGAAGGAAAATGTTTCCTTTGGTGATTCTTCTAATGTACAAATCCAAGGAAAAGGTACTATTTTAATTTCCTTAAAAGATGGTGCTCACAAATTAATCAAGGATGTTTATTATGTTCCTAAACTAAAAAGTAATATTTTGAGTTTAGGATAACTTGTTGAGAAAGGATATGAAGTTATCATGAAAGATAATTGTTTATGGCTTAAAGACCAAAATTCTAATTTAATTGCTAAGGTTTTTATGTCAAGAAATAGAATGTTTACTTTGAACATAAAAACCGATGAAACAAAATGCTTGAAGACAAGCATAAAAGACGTAGTATGGTGTTCACGTATGAGGTTTTCTCACTTGAATTTTGGAGCACTCAAGAGCTTAAGAGATGAGAAGATGGTTAAAAGGATGCCTCAAATCAGTTGAATCAGTTGTGTGAAACATGTCTCATTTGAAAACATGCAAGAAGAAGTTTTCTTAAAGAAGTTGAATCAAGAGCAAAAAAGCCTCTCCAACTTGTACACACTAACATCTGTGGTCCAATTGATCCTCCTTCCTTTGGTAAAAATAAATATTTTTTCCTCTTTATAGATGATTTTAGTAGGAAGACTTGGCTGTATTTTTTGAAACAAAAATCTGAGGCATTTGTAATGTTTAAAAATTTTAAAGCCCTTATTGAGAAGGAAACTGATTATGTAATTAAAACTCTAAGATCCGATAGAGGTGGCCAATTCACATCAAAAGAATTCAATGAGTTTTATAAAGATAATGAGATTTGTCGCCCTTCAACGGTTCTTAGAACTCCATGACACAATGGGGTGGTAGAGAGAAAAAATAAAACAATTTTAAATATGGCTAGATGTATGTTGAAAGCTAAGTCTATGCCCAAGGAATTTTGGGCCAAAACTGCTTCTTGTACAGTTTATTTGTCCAACCATTCCCCTGCAAAGAATGTCAAAGGTCAAATACCTCAAGAAGCATGGAATGGAGTGAAGGCAAAAGTTGATCATCTTAGAGTCTTTGGGAGCATTGCATTTGCTCATGTACCCGACCAAGGAAGAACCAAACTTGATGATAATTTATGTAAAAACACAACATCAAATTGCAGATATTTTTACCAAACAACTTAAGTCAGAATATTTTTGTATAGTAGATTGAGATCAAGACTTGATGTGCAGAAAAAATTGTTAAGAGTTTTCTAATTAAGGGAGGATGTTAGAAAAATAATTAGAAATAAATTGTGAGTTGAAGAGTCCTATGTTATATGCTTAAAAGAAATTTATTCTGTGTAATTACTCTTAATTAAGACGTTATTTCATTATTTGTTTTTACGTTATGTTATTGTGTAATGGTTGGTTACTCTATTATAAATGAGTGTTTAGTCATATAGTCAGATGGTGATAGAAAATGAGAAACTCCCTATTTCTCTTATTCATCTGTTTTATTTTCTAACAGTAAACAGAAATAGGAAAATCCCTAGCAAATCACAATAGGCATATGGAAATAGGAAAATACTAACAATATAATATTTTTTATCATTAGATAATTTTTAAGAAAAAATATTGATAACATGGTGAATTAGAAGGTGTAGCATATGGGAATTCTGAAATAAGGAAAAACCCAAGCATCAAAAAGGGACAAAGATGAAATTATCAATGAAACACTATAGGTTTTAAAATTTTAAAGTTACTTGTAGGCTACAAAAGTGTATTGGTTTGATAAGTGTTCAAATTTTTATGATGAATGAAAACAAGGACTAAACTAATAATCATTAAGAAATTAGCATTTTATATCATGAGAACTTAACTGTCAGAGTTATCATCTATTATATTGTAATGTGTCATAAAAGCATAAACACTTCAACCTGTAGAGTAAAAATAATCCATATACATCCTATAGAACAATATTAAACACAGAATCAAAATTCCAAAACTCATATAATTACAACATTGACATTAAACAACCCAACCGAACAAGTTTGAACAGAAAAGTACCAACGACAATGTACTGTTGAATCACGGATAATAATGAGAAAAAGCTCTGCATGCATTACGTCGTTATCTAATTCTTTTATTTCTAAAAGATAATTATTTTTCTTTTAGCAAAACATGCAACACCAAAAGTTATAAAAACCTCATATTATATATATATATATATATATATATATATATATATATATATATATATATATATGTTCACGGTATAATAAAACCTTATATGGGTACTTATTTTTTCTTTTGACAGAATATTTGAGATCCTTGTTAGTCACAGTGTAACTGCATAAGATTTTCACACTCCGTTTCAATATAACTATTTTATATATTGAGGTAATAAGGCAAATAGATGGTAGGCAACACTATTTTGGTCGGTTATGGAAAGCTCTAAGCCCACGTACACGTCATATTATAGTAATATGTACCCTATACATGATTTCTTATAACTGTGTGTTCAAGTGATACAAAAAAGGAAATCATTAAAATTAAAAAAAAGTGCATATATTACTAATGATTTCAAGATATGTGAAAAACTAGTGAATAATAGAAATGATATTTTCGAAAACCCATTGAGAAGGATAAGGTTGAGGTAATCTAAACGATATATATATATATATATATATATATATATATATATATATATATATATATATATATATATCATCACATGGCTGCTTTAATTCTTTTAGAATAAAAACAGAGCTGACAACAGAACACAGATTAGGCTAAATCATTTGCTATTTTAACATACTATTAAAAGAGAAATTTAAATATACAGTATTCAAGTTATTCTTTTCTTTGTCTCTTAAAACATCAAAGGCAATCCCATGCAAGAATTGTCCCAAGTGTTGTAAACAAGAGCACCTTAAGGACTGACATTAATATTGCGGTAACAAAGAACTCCTAGAAGTGCATAGTATATTCATCTTTCTTTACTGAAAAATACTTGAGTATAAATCACTATGAATCTTCAAAAATGTCTTTGATAAGCTTTGTTGAGTATTCTAGCACCTTCTGGAATAGGAAAAAAGGGGGAGAACTTGCAAGAGATAACTACAATGCTCAAGTCGGTAAATGAACAAAAGAGAAGATGAAAAGAAGTTGAAGTGTAATAAATTTTTCTAAAAGAGTAAATAACATCAACCTCCTACCTTCTATCTATTTATAGTAAAAATGTAGTTGTTACTTGGTGTCATTACGTACTTTCCTTAGTGTATTCCTTTTACCCAGTGGGTTTGGCTTTTGTCCAGCAAGTACTTTGTAGATTTTACTCAATTTTATTAGGAATAACGTTAATCAATTATTATGTTAACTTATTTTCTTGGTTAATTGAGCTAATTGAGTCATTATTTGCATGAACTCAGATTTCGGCAGAGCCGAAATCCTTTGAGGCTTATGTCCTCTCTTTAGGAGGGGTTATGCTATATTTCGAATTTCGGAACAGTCGAAATCCGAAGCCTCTTTATTTGGCACTTTTGTTCTTATATGAATTTTTTCTATTCTTTTGTTAATATACTTTTCGGTTTTCAGCTATATTGAAATCCAAAGTCCTTAAGATAGTATTTTAGGTTCTAGTAATATGATAATTTATACACTTCGATTTTTTGAGTATGTCAAAATCCAAAATCTCTTTATGGTTTTTTAGGTTCTGTTCTTCTTGGTGATTGTACAGAATTATTTATTTCTACTATTCCAAATTAACGTGCACTATACATCAAACAGGAAATCCGTTTCATAACAACATTCACACACCTCCCAATTTGCTTTCGGTTGAAAGAGATTTTTGACATTTAATCAATCTTCAACTTCCTTCCTATGTAGTCTGGTTTCTTCTATGTTCTCTTAATTATATCTCTTGGCATGTTAAAGATTATTCACAGAATTAAAATTTCTATCTTCCAAAGCTAGTACAACAAGAGACATTAAGAGATTGTATTTCATGTTAGCCAAATGAATTATCAAATTGAATATAGAACACAAAATATTATCAGTGAATTATTTATGTGTTGTTTATGACATTCTAAACCCCTGTTATCCAATAATATGGTGAAAACTAGAAACCACAACTTTCCAGTCCCCACAAAAGGTACCCCATAATAACCCTGGTTCCAACCTTGAAACTCTAATCAAGTTATGTCATTTTAGTTTTTAGACCCCTTCAGGTACGTTTGAATGTCAACAGAGAAAAAAAAAAGAAAATTCAATTAAAATAAAATGAAAGGGAAAGAGAATGAGGGATTAAGTGCTTGTTTGACAATAGTTTTATAAAACTACTTTCAGTATTTTAGTTTTTAAAAACTAAAAAACTTGTTTGGGTAGTGTTTTCTGAAAACAGTTTTCGAAAACAGTTCTGATTTTTTAGTTTTTAAAAATTAAAAAACTGTAACAGCTGAAAATAGTTTTGCTTTTCAGTTCTCATATTTTGTTTTGAAAACTCAAAATACAATCAGAATATGTTATTTTTTGCTTTTCATTAATGAAATTTTAATAAACATTAACAAGTTTTTCCATTTTTACATTTTGAAAACAATTTTCAAATATCACTTGCCAAACAAGTTTTTTTTTTTTATTTCCGAAAACAGTTTTTGAAAACTATTTTTGAAAATTGTTTTCAAAAACTAAAAAACAAAATTAAACCCTAAGTAATGATTTTTTTTTTCTTCCCCTTTATTTGAATTTATAAAATAACCCAAAATTGAAAAATGATCTAATGCTCAAAAAATGAATAAAGGAAAGTTTAAAATGATATACAACAATCTCTAAGAAGCTGAAACTATAACCAAGAGTACAACAATGAAATAGTAACTCATCGTGAACACTAACAACATAAGAGCCCAATTTACAGTCTTTGGAAGATATCTGCCTCACGTAAATTTGCTAAGTCACAACAATCTCTACTGTGTATGTAGAGGAGCGTGCACCTTGGATTAATCTAGTGGCTGTAGGAAATGCACAAGTTAGGGGAGTGATATATTTGAATCTCATATTAACTATTGATTACCATGTCAAGCGGATAGATCCCATTGAACCCCTTCAGATTGGTTTTCAGCTCGGGCAGACCCCATTTGAATTGTTTCTTAACAATTTATCTCTCCTTATGGCTAAACTATTTTTGCAGCGAAGCTCCTTCTAGCTTTCATGAACGGTCACCCCTTGTTCCAAACATCCTTTAATATTTTATTTCCTCCATTGAAGTGGCATAATCCACCACCATTTCTTCATTTCCATCTTTCAAATCCATTTTTATGAATTTTACATCTAATTCAATTAATTAGATATGAATTGAATTTTCTTTTTTTAATTTTTAAAAATTGAAAATGAAACTATAAGTATGTAGCCATCAATAAAATGTTACAAATTTTACACATGTTTAGGAATATCACAATTTTGAAAATAAACATTATAGTATGTAAAAGCTTACTAACTACTATAAAAAGATTACAACTAAAAATATCATATATATTGAAAAGCTAATGCTTCATTCATTGTCATACAAAACATAAAGGAAAAATAAAAATGTAACTAAGATATGCTGTTTCTTAGATGAAGTTACGCGAATATTATATTTTATGAAATATTTACTCTATCTTACTTTCTTTGGTAACTGTATGTACCATTTAGACATGTAAGTCATACAAGTAAAACAATCTATTTCCCGATAAGAAAAATAAAAAAATGTGAATGGTGATTGGATGAATGATAAAATAGAATTTTGGGTCTCGAATAGTGATTCGATTGATGATAAAGAAAGAGAATTCTTAGTTCAATTTTCTACATTAACAACAACAAAAAAAGGATTGATCAAATTATAAAAGTAGTGTAATAAAGTATCAACATATATATATATACATATATGTAACATACACAAATTAAGAGCTCTGAATCAATAAAATTGAGAATATTGATTCATGAAAAAATAACTCAATATTATAAAAAAATCTTATTATATTTTTTATTAGACATGAAAGAAACTCTATTGTAGAATTCAGACTTAACCATTAATTGAGAAGCGATAGGAACGCGAAACCTCCAAATACTTAAGATTTTATTAAAAATATTTTTCTGATATTTTGTTTACCTATTTTTCTTTGATAATAGTTAAAACTTCTATTTTTTAACACACCACATGTGTGGCTATTTCTCAGTGGTGTGAGAGATGTTGTAAAAGAGAAAATAAGAAAGATCATTAAGAATTTGCTCACATACATGTAGTACATACCACATGTTCTTGCTCACATACATGTAGTACATACCACATAGGTGCAGGATACGTGCTAGAAAATAAAATGCAGTTGTGAGTATACTAATCCTGTTTGAGCTGTACCATAGAACTGTGGTCGAATTCCTGACATATTTTATCTTCCAGAATTCTCCCATCACTTTGTGGGCTTCGCCACATTTCTGTGACATATATTAAAACAACAGTTATTAATTTTAATTTTATTTTAATTAGACTTTTAGTTGCTATAAAAATATTTTTTATATAAATCAATTAAGTTATGTGACTATTCTTATTTGGTTTAAATAAATCTAGTTAAGTAGGTATACCCCCAAGTGGAAGTTACTTTGCCATGACTATCTTACATTCTTATTGAGAAGGGGTTCCCATTTAACAAGAATTGGACTTTTCCCTCTGTGAACCTTAGAATAAAGTCCCTGGAGATGTGAATTAGAGACATAATCTAATTCTCTGCGTACCAATTTGGGTATTTGTTTTCATACATGTAGGAACAAAAATACAAATCGTAAACTTAACACCTTTCGGGGTTATTAATGTAACTGCATATAGAAAAATGTAGAATAAATCTAATTAAGAAACTATAATTTACTTATGCGGGTTAAATATGTTTCAAGTTCATCATATAATTTATGTTTGATCGAATGATTTTGTTTTTTTAGTCTTACTAATTTTTTTATTTTGTCTTGAAAATCTAAAACACTTTATATAGAACTTAAAATTCTTCGAAATAATTTAAAAAGTTGTTTAATAGTGCTTGAAAGACTAAAAAAAACTAAAAAATTATTAAGAACCCAACACGAATAAAACGATCATTAAAAACTAAACACAAAACTCACTGATTAATATTTTAGGGACCTGAAACCTATTTAAACTTAAAAAATATTAAGCACAACTTCCTAAGGTACAAAAGTACAAGAAAAAATACTTCAAATTACAAAAACAAACGATACTGTTTTATTCTTAAACCATGGATGCACATTACATTGTGATAGAAAGAAACGTCCACATATATATTACATCAAGAAAAGGGAAATAGCACATGACGCTGAAACATAAAGCAAGCAAACATGAGCAAATCAAGCCTTTATTCATAACACACAATCACATCAACACTTTTAAAGTTGATCCTGCTGATCTGGGTGGTTATCTTTTCGTTACCATGATGAACATGAGATTGAAGCACCTAATTTTTCATAGGCAAAATACCTTTGAGAGAGGGCCAATAGGGAAGAATAGGCTTTATTCTTCCACCAATGATGTAATCATCGGGTGTACCCGGAGCAAAATTGATTCGAGCATATGAGTCTCCTTTGAACAAGTAGGCTTCATTTTCCCTGTGGGAAGCAAAAGCTGCATCAATATCATTTGCAAAGATTGTGCCATACAAGCTACCAAACCCATCAGAGATCTTGCGAATGGCAATGCGATTCTTCGAATGATAGTCCACAAGAGCGTACTTATCACCTCTGAATAAGTACGCTTCATGCTTCTTGGATGACCTAAATGCAGCATCAATGCCATTCTCAAACACTGTATCCTTCAAGCAAGGAAACATGTCAGCAATTTTCATAGGACCTGAAAGTATCTTGTCATCTGGACTTCCTGGAGCATAGTCTATGTATGCACAGAGGTTACCACGAAAGATGAATGCTTCATTTTTTGGGGTGTTCTTGGGGAATCCTGAATTGCAATCTGTGTCAAAGGCACAATCTATTCCCTGTTCCCCAAATGGTGTATCTGCAAGTGATGGAAACCCTTCTCGAACAAGAACTGGTCCGTACAAAATCTTATCATTTGTTGTTCCCGGAGCATAGTTAATACGCACATACTTATTTTTCATGAACAAGTAGGCTTCATCTGGCTTAGTTGAACGGAAAGCAGCATCTATATAACTATGCTCTGACATCTTTCTTAAAGGGAAAACTATCAAATGCGAGACTTATTGGGTAATTGAGAATGAGAGTTGGATAATGCTGTTTGATACCTAAGACACTTATTTATAGTACAAATGGGTGTAATGGAAACAACTGTTTCCTTCATAAAGGGATAAGCTCTCGCTTGAAACTAAATTATTTAAGTAAAGAAGTTACACTTGAGTGTTATCATATATTTACCTGCTGGATGGAAATTCTCTCTTTCTAATTTATGTTTTATTTTTTATTTCTGCCAATTTATGAACTTAGTTTCATTTGTGTTATTTATATCTTATATGATATTTGTTTATTAATTAAAAGAGAGAGAGAGGCGATCTTGTACAAGAGAATTTCCATCCTTACCCACCTAACTTTCTTAATTACTTTTACAGTGTTTATTTTTACCACATCATTTTCTGCCTTATAAGTTCTTCCTTATTCCTTTGCTTACGTTTTTTTATTATTTCTCTTCTTTCGGTCATATACCTGAAAAATGAATTTAAATTTGATTAACATTTTCAAATCACAAATGTACTATCTTAGGCCCTGCTGGGGTGGTTCAAAGTTTTTGGTTTTTGGTCTTGAAATGTATCTTGAAAACAGAAACCTGTTTGGCAAAAATGGTTCTGTTTTGGTTTTTTACTCATTTTCGAAACAGTTTTCCCTCAATTTTAAAAACAATAAAATTTTGTTTTTAGATTTCTGTTTCTGTTTTTATTTAAATTAATTACTTGACGTCATTTGTCATCATTGACCATCACCTCTAACCAAAAGTCACCAGCCGCCACCTCCGACCAACGGTCACCGGCTGCCACCTCTGATCGGCAGTCACCGACCGACACCTCCGATCGGCGATCATCAGCCGTCACTTCCGACCGACAGTCACCGACCACCACCTTCAATCAGCTATCACCGGCCGCCACCTCCGACCGGCAGTCACCGGCCGCCACCTCCAACCGGCGGTCACCTGCCGCTACCTCCAACCAACGGTCACTGGCCGCCACCGCCAACCGGCGATCACCGGCCGTCACCTCCGACTGGAGGTCACCGGCGATCACCTCCGACCAACGGTCACCGGCAGCTACCTCCGACCGGCAGTCACCAACCACACCTCCGACTAGCGGTAGTCAATGACCGACTATGACTTTCAACGATCGCTACCTTCAACTAGTGTTTTGGTTAAGATTTGAAACCAATATTTTAAATTTGGAAACAAGAACAATGGTATTTTTAAAATTTTAAAAACTTAAAACTAAAACTAGTTTTTCTTTTTAGAAATTTTAAAACTAAAAACCAAAAACCACCCCGAACGGGACCTTAGTTTTACAGTTTTTCTCCCTCTTTAATTTATTACATCTTATCTGCATTATCTGAGTTTTTCTATTGCTATTTTTTTTTCTTATTATTTATCTTCCTTGAACTTAGATATCCAAAAAATAAAATTAAAGTTAATTAACATTTTGCAAAACACAAAACAACTATTCTTATGAATTTGATTAGGTAATATTCTGAATAGATTAATAGTTTTCAGCTAGACTGTATGTTGTTGATCATCATTAAATACAAATATATGCTCGATAGATTAATAGTTAAGTAATTATTGTAGTGTGGGGATTGGATGTAACTTATGGTTACTTAAACCCTAAACCTTATCATATTAATAGTTTAAGCTGAAACAAGATATATATAATTTAGACAACCAGATCATAAACAAATGTTACATATTTTTGGGATATCTATCAATTGTTCTTATTATAGTCTATGATGGACAAGTTAAATACAAATCAACACCACTATGCCTGTCATAAAAATTAATATTATTATTTATTGTGTTTGTAACATCAAATGAATTCAAGGTTAACAATGAACCTAGTCATCTTCAAACTAATTTAAACAAACCCTGTAAGATCACGGACCAATCAAAGATCTATAGATTTGCTCAAGCTTTTTATCATTGAATTTTGCTCGTGCTAAAAGTTTATCAAGAACAGTTATAAAAGAATGCGGTTTTTGTTATGTGAATAACAAAGATATGTTATTATAGTGACTGAATAATTGTAGTATGCTCAATGCCCCAAATAAAATGTCACCTTTCATGTCATAAAAATTGCCATGGATGTTATATTCATTGGAAGCCGAGGATTCTATGATTAACACGTCCTCCTTTGTAGTCTTTGAATTCATCGTGCATGTCGCCAAGTGAGATATAAAAGGGTAATCCTAAATGAGGCATAAAATTTGATACAGAATAAAAAAATTACAAACAAAGGGTAATCATAGTAAAAGGTTCTATTAACATATACTTTTGTTTATTAAAAAATATAATTGTTAATAGGCCGAATAAATTTTAGTTCTTTAAAAACAGCTATTTTGAGTTTAGTTATTTGTAATTTTTTATTTTATTTTAGTTCTCAAATATATTTCGGTTTTCAAATAACTCATATGATTAGAAGCATAAATTTAATTTATGGTATGACTAATATTTATCCACGTTGATCGCTCCACTTAATCAAATATTAATAAATGAAAAAATAATAACACAATATTAAACTAGGCTATGTTGGCTGGATTTTGTTTTCTTTCTTAAATCAGTACAAACCAGAGAGGAAAAAAAAATTAAATAATATTGGATCTAAATAGGCTCAGCTCTACATAAGTCATAGTAAAAAATACTAGTAATACATTCTTTTACACATTCTATATGATTGGTTAAAATTTATTAGAAACAATAAATTGTGTAGATTTTCCTACCCATTAAATGATTCTTTCTTTTAATTTTGTAGTTTTAAAAAATTTTAAATAATAATAAAAAAACCTGTAAAAGTGTGTAAAAGAGTATCTGACTAGCATTTCTCAGGTTTTAGTATACTCGAGCTCATTCTGGCTTTATAGTCTTATCGTGTTTACCCAATTTTATCTGATTCTACACGAGGTTAAATATGTTCGGTTGAACTTCATCCATATCATCCGGTCACAAACAAATACATTTGATAGGTAATTTTTAATGTTTTGGCAACAACTTATTTAGCATCAATAAGCAGTGATGTTATTTCTTCTGTTAAAAAAATAATACTATTACACATGCATGGTATATATTATGAATATTATTTTAATTTGAGTTTAATTAGTATATACTGTTAGTGTAAAGATTTTTATATTGACATTTAGTCAATCCTTTATTCATGATAAGTTTGTTGACTTTACTTATTAATATTTTAATAGTCATATAAATAAGAAATCACCATTGAATGTTAGCGTAAAAATATTTTATATGACAATGTATATCAATTTAACTTTTTTAATTTTAGAAAAAAATAATACGAGATAGGTGTTGATGAATTAAATATAATAAAAATTATGCAAATAATACTGGAGTAATTTTTATGCAGTGAATTCCTTTATATTTATTTTAAGTAATATCGGAACCTTAAAAGTTTAAAAAAGTTAAATTCAATCGCATAAAATTGTGGTCCTATCGCTACATATAGTTGTATATATCTCTTCAGTATTATCTCTGTTTTGAACACTTTTGTTTTTATTTCTTGAGTACATAATTTTATAGCATTTGAAAGGAGCTAGGAGAGTATATCCTCTTAGCAGCTGACAATAGACTTGACAAGTGTATTATTTAACACGTCTTTTCTAACATGCAAGATATGAGCTGCTAAAAACACGTGTTATCTAAGTTGTTCTTATTCAAGCTGTTGAAGAATACATTTATAGTTTACGACATATATATGATTCAGAAATTTGGACCACTGTAACTGTGAATTAATGTATTCTTGGATGGGTTAAGGAATGACGTAAGAATTACATGATATGCTGCAGATGAATTGTTAGAAGGACTATTCAGAAAACTATCACAAGGACTATTAAATTGTTAAGGAATGACGTAAGAATTACGAGATATGCTGCAGATGAAGTTTTTTTTTTAGCTTATCAAAAAACCTATTAAATTTTTTACTTTAATTGGTATACACCTTTAATGTTAAAGATTTTTACACTGAAATTTAATCATGACTTTTTATTTATGTGACTTTTAAAGTAATAATGAGTAAAATCAACAAATTTACCATGAATAAAGGGTAGTGATTGTTTGTCAATGTAAAAATCTTTAGACTGACGATATATACTAATTAAAATCTAAATTTTTTCTATTATTTTATAATTATTTAAATAGCTAACTTCAGATAATAAATAATTTTAAAAACTATTTACTACTTTTACGCTTAAATTTGAAATTAATTTTATTTTAAATTATATTACCAAATTCTGTAATCGTTAGTGCAGTGACAATAGACATATAGCTCATATTTACCTATTCATACCTAATTATAACATAAATTATTTCACTGATAATAACAGACATAACTAGAGTTATATTGTTTTACCTAAATAAACCTTAATTAATATAACTATACAGAAAATTAATTATATATAATTTATATAATAGAAAAAATATATAACCCATATGAGACTACTTCCACAGTAAATCCAAAATTGACTACTTTCACAAATTTGCTGTACTCTGGTGGCTATTGTGCTTGTTCATAGAAACACGTCATGTAAGATAAATGTAAATTAAAAATTATAGAATCAGTAATTTATATATATCACTAGTATTTAAAGAAGAATTATCTTTAATCGTAGTAATTCTTGATCCATAAAGTGGGTGTTCTTAATTTTTCGCTAAGGTTCGTCGCCCAGACAGTATAAGTAGAACATTGAACTTAATTTGCAACTGATTGAGCATTTGAAAGTAACAATTTATAATTATTATTATTATTAAAATTAATTAGTACAATACTGATAATTCATGTTTAAGTGTATGACTACCACTACGATTGATTTATCAATTCTTCATTCTTTTCAAATTGAAAATTATTTATCAATTACATGACCACTTAAATTGTTTTGTACACTTTTCTCTTTTTAATTTCTTCAGCACATGCTTTTCTAGCATTAGAAATCAGTCGGGAGAGTATATCCTCTTCAGCGCTTGACAGCAGACATGACAATAATTGTGTAATTCAACACGTCTTATCTGACATGCAAGAAAACTATAGCTGCCAAAAACATGTGTTTTGTAAGTTGTTGTTATATAAGCTGCTGAATACGTAAATAGTTTACAAAATATGATTCAGAAATTGGATTAGTGTGTACAACTTATGCGGCAGAAGGTTTGGTCCTTAGCTGCATCCACGGACAGAGAACCTTGAAGAGGTACAGCTTGACGTTTAAGAATATTATTATAAAAGTATTGCCAATTTCTTTTTTGAAAAGTGATAACAATTATGGGGCAAATAACATTGACAATAGTAAAGTATAAATAAAGTGGTAGAAATAAGTTCTCTTGTAAGAATCTATAAAGAGTAACAACAAATGTATAATAATAGTAAATTACTAAAATCACAAAATAAGATACCAAGATTTTAACATAAAAAATCCTTAAACCAACTGTAAAAACCACGAGTCATCCAGACAACTGAAATATCTCTACTATTATCAATAAAAAGTACAAGATCTTAATCAAGTGCATAAATCAGTACTAACACCCAATCAAACAATAAAGCAATAAAATTTATAAACATAAAACAAGGAAGATGAAAAACCCTAAAGCATTGTTGTCATATGAACTGATATCTTCCAACTCACAACTTGTTTCAATGATCTGAATAGTCAGAATGAAAAACCAGATGTTTCGAACCACCTTTCCAAAAACCAACTTGATCCAACACTGAATGAATCTGCAGTGATGAATATACAATTGCAGCTCTGTGTAAAAACGAAATGACTTTCTCTCTTCTTCTCTCTCAAACTACTAATATATTTATTTGACTAATGAGCTTCTCTTTGTCTACTCCTCTTGAGAAATACCTTCTCCACTTAGGTTTAGTGAGATATCAAGTGGCCCTTCTCAATTTTTTGGCATTTTCTCCACATAGAGAGGGACCCTAATACCCAACATATCTCCCCCTCACAACTATGTGAAAAGAACTGCTAAACCGGCGATCTCTCAATAAACTTTAAACTTTCCACTTGGCGATGCTTTAGTCATCATATCAGCATCATTATCATCAGTATGAACTTTAACCAACTCCAACAACTTAGCATCCAACACATCACGTATCCAATCATACCTTACATTAATATGGTTAGACTTAGAATGGAAAGTTAAATTCTTACCAAGATGGATAACACTCTGGCTATCACACAAATAATGTATAGTTGTTTTGCACAAAATCAAGCTTCTGTAAGAATTTCTTCAATCATAGCAGCTTCTTGCATGCTTCAATAATTGGAATGAACTCCGTCTTTGTAGAAGACAAAGCTACATACTTTTGTAACTTAGATTGCTAAGTGACACTTTTCCTGCAAACTTAAACAATAGACTGATGTAGACCTTCTAGAATGAATGTCTTCAGCTATATCTAAGTTTGAGTAGCCCATCAAAGTAAGTTTATCACCTCTAAAGTCCATTTCATAGCTTTCGAATGCTCTCTACCTGAGTTTGACAAAAACCTACTGACTATGTCAATAGCATGAGCAATATCTGGTCTCATACACACTATTGCATACATCAAACTACCCATCGCAAATACATAAAGAACTTTCTCCATGTCTAATTTCTCAACTTCATTTGAAGGACTCTTTTTAACACTTAGTTTAAAATGAGCTGCAAGAGTTGTGCTTACAGTCTTAACATTTTCCATTTGCAACATCCTTTTAATATAGTGTTCCTATGACAACCACAATTGACTTGCCCAATTGCTGCAGCAGTTTTTCTCTCTATCACGAATGATTCTTGTACTAAGAATCTGTTTGGTAGCTCCCACGTCTTTTATGGCCAATGACTTATCCAATTGCTTTTTCAACATATCAATCCTAGAAACATCTTTCACAACAATAAGCATGTCATAATAAGTCATCATTAGAAAACTTTATAACAAAGACACAATAATTAGAAGTAGTATTTTTGTAACCTTACTATCATATAAATGACTCAAACTTCTTATACCACGACCTTGGAGTTTGCTTTAAACCATATAGACTCTTTCTCAATCTACACACATAGTTTTTCTTAGCTTTAACCTAAAAACCATAAGATTGCTTCAGATAGATCTTTTCCTCCAAATCACTATGAAGGAAAGAAATTTTTACATCCATTTGCTCTACCTCCAAGTCAAGAGTAGCAACCGAACTCTAAACCACTCTATTGGATGACATCTTCATCATAGGTGAGAAAATCTCATTGAAATCAACACTCTTTCTTTGTCTGAAATCTTTCACCACTAATCAGGCTTTATACCTTGGAGACACAAAATTACTCTCATCTTTCACCCTAAATATACATGTATTTTCTAATTCCCTCTTACCCTTAGGCAATCTCACCAAGTCATAAGTGTGATTATCATGCAAGGATTTCAGTTGGATCTTTCATCGCTTGGAACATGAAAAAACACCTTGCCTTGCCTTTGCATTGCCTTGCCTTTGCATCCAACTTGGATCTTTCATCGCTTGGAACATGAAAAAACACCTTGCAATCAAGACGCGCAAATGATCATAGCTCACATTCTTTGAAAACCAAATTTTACTTGGCACTTCACTATCCAGAATAACAGTAGCAGTGAGATTAATAACATGCACCACCGTGTATAGTGCCTAAAAAATGCCTATGTAATTTATCCATCTGAGAGCATACATATCACTCTCTCAAAGAATGTCATGTTCATACCCTCTGCTAATCCATTAAGATGAGGAGTTTTAGGAGGATTCTTCTCATGATCAATACCATGTTACTTGTAATAAATATCGAAGGGTCCACAATACTCACCACTATTATCAGTACGATTGTGTTTCAACTTCTTGCTTGACTCTCTTTCAACCAAATCATGTAATTGTTTAAATTTCTATAGCACCTGGTTTTTTCTTTGCAAAGCATAAACCCATAGTTTCCTGGAACAATCATCAATAAAGCTAACAAAATAAAGTGCACCACTAAAGAATTTGACCCTAAATGGACCACAAATTAACATAAAAATGCATGAATTGCAACAACTCTAACATCCTTGAAGGAAGATCCTTCTTAAAGGATACTTTAGTTTTCTTGCTAGCCATGCAATGAGAATATTTCTCCAACTGTTCATTTTTTAGTCCTTGAAGAACATCCTTGTTAGCTAAGGAATTTAGCCTTTTTTAACTGATATGACTGAGCCTTCGATGCCACAAAGATGCTTCCATATTTACAACATTCACACTATCTTCAAAAACCAAAGTTTTTGTCAATAGAATTTATAAATCTTCTCCCTTTTGACCATAACCAAGTTACCTTTGGCGAGTTTTCACTTTCTTCACAGAGAACAAATTAAAACAAACATCAGGAACATGTTTGACTCCTCTAAGCAACAACTACACTCTCCTGTTGGTTTGCAGATAAACATCACCAACACCAATCACTTTAGAGACACCATCATTACCTATCTTCAATACTCCAGAAGTGTAAGATGTGAAGAACTCCTTCCTTGGTGTAACATGTAGTGTAGCACCACTATCAACAATTCACATACTCTCATCTGATACATGATTAACTAACTCATGGTCATGGAGATTAACAAGGTCACCACATGTAGCAATAACACCACGATTATCATCATCATCATCCTTCTCTTCTTGCTTACCCTTCTTGTCTTTTTTTTCTTTTTTCCACAAAAAGTTATTTTTGTGTGTGCCCTACCTTTTGACAATAATGACACTCTACATCTTATATCTTGACTTGGACTTACTCCTACTCTTCTCTCTACCATCCTTTGGTTCCTTTCTCTGAATTTTCTCCGTCTATTCAATGACAAGTACTTCAGGCTGAGATAAAAAACCTTGTGTCTTCCTTCTCATTTCTTCATTAAGAGCACCATTCTTTGCTAGTTGTAAAGAAATAGAATCATTAGGGGTTTAGTTTGTAATAGAAACTTGAAATGTCTTACAAAACTCAGGTAAAGTATTAAGTAGCCATAGTCCCAAAACTTCATCATCAAATTTGATACCCATTTTGGATAACTGATATAGGAGCCCTTGAAATTCATTCCAGTTATCTGAAATGAAATAACTCTCCCTATACCACAAATTCATCAGATAGTTCAACAAATACAATTTATTATTCCTTGATTTAAAAATATACAAGGATTCAATCTTCTCCTACAAATTTCTCGCATGTGTTTCATTAGCAATGTGATTATTAACATTGTTTTTCTACAAATTGTCAAATAAAATCACATACCTGTTGGTGTTCTAAATCCTAGTCTTCTTTAGAAATAGAATCTGATTTCTGAGTAGCAAAGACACAGATATTCATTTTCTTCACAAATAGCAAGTCTTTCATTTTGCCCCTTCCACAACTGATAATTAGTGTCATTCAAAGCAACCATTTTTGTATTTTCTTCCATCATTCAATCAAGTTAAATAGTCCCAAAATCAAATCCAAGAGCTCTTATGCCACTCTCATGGAGAAAACAACATTGCAATAACAAAGTGTAAACAAAGTAGCGAAAATAAATACCCTAACTTGCAAGAATCTATGAGGAGAAACAAAAAATCACTAAGTTTTTAATGTGAAAACCCTTTAAGGGTAAAAACCACAGGTCATCCAGAGCAAAAAAATAGCTTCAGTATCATCAATAAAGAGTATAATAAAGTCTCAATCAAGTGCATAAATCACTACTAACACCTAGCCAAACAATAAAACCATAAAGCTTACCAATAGAAAACACACAAGATGAAAAACCCTACAAACACTGCTGCTTTACGAACTAAATATATCCTAACTCAAACCTTGTTTTTATCATGTTAAATGTATATATGTAATGTATTTTCTAGACAAATTCTATAGTGCACAGGTTCAACAAATGATTTCTAGTGAACAATTCTCATAAAAGCTTAGATTCATCTCGTGTATGATAATTGGATGCATCATATTCACCTAATTGTTTCTTCTGTTTTATTTTATTAATTTACAATTAGTTTATAGTGGGCTAATCCTACTATATATTAACATACTAGGCCTTGTATATTGACTTAACCCATTTTAATTTCAAATTCAGATAAAATGAGCTTATAGTGGGCTTCTCTTAGTATATTGATTTATTACTATACTAACCTACTACTGATAGTGGCCTTTTATATGGACTTAACCCACTTTAATTTCAAATTCAGATACAATGACTCTATAATGGGCTTCCCTTAGTATATTGATTAATCCCACTGTAAATTTTCAAATTAGTTATACTGGACTTTTAAAGTGGGTGAGGTCCATTGTAATTGACTTTCTTCCCATTTGAACAAAGTTCAGATCTAGATGTGTCATATTGCTGCTACTAACGTTTCTGCTGCTGTAGGTGTGAGGCCACTGCTGTAGTAAACAATAATTGTTTTGGTATTTGTAATTTGTTGAAATGTTGATCTTTAAGTGGAAATATACTACTAGAATTTTTAATATTACATGCAAATTTTTCCTCAATTTTTAAAAAAAAATCCACAGAAAAGACGTTTATTATGAATTTTCCTGCGGATTTTAATCCATAAGTAAAACTTTCGTGGGTAATTAATACTTACCAATTTTAAAAGGGCTGAAAACTTTTGCTGCCGGTTTATATGCAAAAAAACCAGCATGAATGGGGAAAAAAAATTGCAGGTAATATTTTCATAATAAAAAATAATCCTGCCACTTTTAAAAATGTCGATGTTTTTTTCAGAGGGGATTTAACCTGGTTCTTTGCAATTGTTATCACCATTTATTCTTAATGTTTAAATTACTAAGAAAACTCGTACTTACGAGTTTTTTTGGCAGCTGTTCTATTTTTTATTTTTAACTCTGTGTTGATGCCTATGTGAAAGGATTGTGTTAGATGTAACACCCTGGCATCCATAAAACAATTTTGCATAGATAAGTAATTGTTCAATGACGATAGTGTTCTGTTTTCTTAATATTTTTTACTATCTTTGGCTGCATATTATGATTAAAGATAATAAATTTTACCCTGCCGATTTTATTTTTTTTATCACTCCTCTTTCGAATCTTAAGTTGATGTATTAAGTAAAAATTAGAAACATGGTAGTTATATATGTATATGAATTGAAATTTGGAAAAAAAACTGTAGTTATCTTGATGATGGAGGTATGTCTTGAGTCATTTATAACATAAGCAATTCTTTCAAAATATTCTTCCAAATATAATATGGTTTTGTTTGTTGTAGGTCCATCGTGATTACCCAGAAGATGTTGGTATAAAGGTGGATAGACCTGCTGAAGAAACAATGACTGAGGGAGTCACTGAAGTAGTTGGAGCTTAATCTGTCTCATGCATTTTTGTTTTGTTTCGAATTTCTGTTGCTTTTACAAATATTGATTGTTCAGTGTTTTGACATTTAGAACCACATTTTTTTTCGCAAATCTAATCTGGATTTTGTTTCGGCATGGTTTATGGGTACAACCCAATAGCTACTAAGTGAATATGATTTCAGTTTTTATTTACATGTGTTAAAGATGTTATAGAAGTATAAACCATATGAGCTTTCTTAGCAACCTAAGCTTTAGGATATTTAGTTCATGGCATGATGTCAAACTTCTATATAAGTATATAACCAACTTGTAGCCTTGATAATGTAGTTTCCTATTATGCTATGAGTGGAATTGTAACTCTAGCTAAAAGAGATGATATTCAAAGAATTTAACAGATTAGCAATCACTAGTGTATTATTTGGCTGGCTTGCATAGGTAACAACTATTTGAGAGTCACTTTTTTTAGCACCCACATGGAATATGTATTGTTAATTTCTGATATGGTTGCAATGTACTATTATCGTAGCTTGCTCACTAAAAATCAAGTTGGAAATATTCACAAAAGTGTCATGTGGCCTCACTTTTATGCATTGATATCTCTCAAGCCACTCTACAAAAGCCCTTTGGCCCATATGCATTCCTCTCTGCAAATTCATAGATGCTGTTGCAGTGGATGAGATCCTCCTATCCATGTCATCATCAGTGGCAAGAAGAGAATGCAACATAAGAACAAAAGTCATTGCAAAAGCATATACTGTCTTCACATGCAACTTTAGTTCATGAAGAAATACCAAGTTCTCTAATTCAAATTATAATTTACTACAAGATTAGAATTTAGTTATAATTTTAGTTTGTTAGACGTTTTATATGGCATAAGATATAATGCAAGTATTTGATACCAATAAGCATTTGATAATTTATGGCTTTATAATTTGTCTCCAATAATTAATACACTCTGCATGATAACAATGAGGATTTTCAAACAACACTATAACAGTGGTTGTTTGCATTCGAATATGTTGGCTAACATCTTTGAATCTTTAAATCTGCATCTCTTTCTTATTTTATGTCTAATGCTTAATTGATAATTCTAACATGATAAAATGTGCCATGGTGCTCCATTTTTTTAATTCTTTTCCACTCATCCTTCTTAACAGCAAATGGTTAGTCTCCACAGTTGAGGGATGTGCATTGTGACCTTGATCCTTCTTAACAACACCATGAACTGATATGTGGGAAATTTTACAAGTCTCATATTTCAGTGAAGCTTTTGGTGGCTTGTTCTTTAGTGATGCCCCCAAAAACCCACCGCCTCCGCAATATCTTCTGAGTTAATATATATGTTATAATACCCTAGACCACCATGGCATTCTTCAACAATTTGCGTACACCATCTACAAAGCCATGAACTGACATAACATGCATAAATGGGTTATATATTCTATTAATTGAGACAAAATAATAAATGAAGGTGTCTCTTTGCAACAAGATAAAAGTTTAAGTAGTTATATTGTCTATTTCTAAAAATTTTGCAAACTAGTCAATCTTTAGCAAATGAAAAAGAGAATTGTTTTAACCTTTATGAAATTGATATAATAAAATTTTTGCTATTAACAATATGGAGTTGGTCATATTCTCTCAAGACACAGTATTACCAATAATATTTTTTTAAAATAATTTTTTTATTATTTAAAAATAATAATTGTGTTCAATTATTTCAAACTAATAAAGACATATTTTATTTATATTTTAAAATTATATAATTTATCAATAATTAAATTAATTATATTGAAAAAATCTATTTTAATTATAAATTTTTAGTTTTTAAAAATTTCATGCGGAATAATATTTGTAGCAAAATTTGCAGGAATTTTCTGCCATTTAAGAGTTGTAGAAAAATATTGTACCATTTTCAAATCCGCAGGAAACTCTGTTATAAATTATTTTCACATGAAAATTCCAGTAAATTATTTTGCTTATAAAAATCGCAGGAAATTTCTGCTTATTATTACCCATGAAAAAGTGGAAAAAATAAGCATTGAGAAGTTGTTCCTTGCAATTTGAAGTTAGATTAAACACATTGGACATGTATTTGTGAAGCTTATCAGCTGCGGGTTTGCATTTTTAGACACATAATATCTGTCAAAATGTGTTTTAGAACTATTTCAATGTGTGTAATTAAGTGTTCTGGATAGGGATTAATTTGGTGGTTAAATGAGTGAATTTGAAATGCTAGGAAGTATGTTCACCTTTACATCATTTATACCATTATGCCATTTTTTTGGAAACTTCATAAAAGGAAAATGCACGTGTTTTTACAAGGCAATACATAAGACACTTGGCACTAAATCGGACTTTGTTGGTGGTTTATGGTATTTTCGTTTTTTTTTTTTAAGGGCAAACACATAAGAATATTTTCATTAATGGTGAAACAAATGGTTTCAACTTTGCACAACACCAAATATGCTAACCTTCTATCCTATTCAACACAACAAAACTCAACTAAAACTCCTACTTCATATTTAGCATACACATTTTAGTGTTTTCAAATCAGTCAGACAAAACACAACCCCTATCAAACCCAAACGCGTACACTAATCATTTTCACGATATTACCTTAATCGCCGTCAAAATATGCAAATGCTCCACTGTTAGCCTGTCAAAAATTACAGAATTTCTGGCTATCCAAATGCACCAGCATCTAGCAAGTCAGAAGACATACATACATTTGTTCTTCCGCTTACCTACTACCCATGAGCTAGATGATAAAAAAAGTTGTGATAATTCACCCGAAAGTAGTTCTTGTATATCAAATCAGCTGATGACCTTGCACCACAACATTTGGACCGGTGGACACAATAAAAACAGATGATCTCTATTCTCTGCACCATTCCCACAACATTACGGTATTCTTGTTGAATGCGCTCTTATGCTTCATTCATACACACGGTAGTATGCTTTTTATGAACCTAATTAACTTAGCATCCAAATATGTACCATATTTTCTTAACAACTTGCTATGTGTTTGTTATGTGTGTAGACCAATAATCGTCACTCGTATTGTCATCAAGAATTAATCTTTATTAAGATATTATTTAAATTTAATTATTTTATTAATTTTCATAATTATTATTTTGTTTTTATGTATACCATTTGTATAATTTTCTTTTAGATTAGTGGTTCATATTTTTATTATATTTTAGATAAAACATATACATGTCAAGAGATTTAAGACAATAATGTAGCCGAACAAAATAAAGCAAATAGTTGGAAAATAATTTAGCTAGATTCTTTTCGTGCTATAATTTAAGGATACATTTTTCTTTATTCTCTTATCTTGTAGTAGTTAACATTACGTGTGTATTGCACTACAAAAAAATCTGTTGTTTTCATAAAGGCTTGCTCACTTTCGTCCAGGCAAAGTGTTATTAGTTTATTTTTATGTATGTGGTCACTAGCTAGTTAAAAAAAAAGTTCTTATCACTTTCACTTCCACACAAAGTTAAAGCTCATGCTTGATTTTGTGTCCATGTTCCGTTGAAGGTATCTCTTTCGTGGAACTCTTATAAAGATAGGGATTCACAATTATATGAAGGGAATTGTACTGTTTTTATAACCCAACAAATCGTTGATAACACATATTCGCTAGGGGTCCAATTAAAAAAAATTATTTTTTATTTAAAAACTTCACATTTATATGTATCTCAAAAGACGGAAGTTTGAACATTGTTGTTTTATATGAGGAGTAGTGTGTTTTATCCTGGTCATTAATTTGTTTTGGTTAACTTTTTGTATTACATTTGGAGGCATGTCTTGCGTTTTACCATGTTATATATCTATAATACTATTATTTGGTTTATAAAAAAAAATCAAATATTTAAATTAACACCTTAACATAAATAAACAAAAATTGATATTTTTAAAAAATAATGTTGAATCTATTTTCTATCTTTGTTATTATAGAATCTCGTTATTTATATGTATGCTAGAAAATCTATATTTTAAATATTAGTCATGACAGTGTATCTGTGTTCATGTCATGCTTGTGTGCCAGCTTCTCAGGCAGCATGTTGATTGCCTCCGAGGATATGCAATGATATCCCAATAAGCATGATATGTTACTCACCCCATTCGACACTAGATTCATTGCTATTGTTTTATCAAGCCTCATGGGAATGTTGCTTTCACCTGCCCCACCATTGGACCAAGTTTGCTCAGTTCCCCTTGAGGGAGGTGTACAATGCAAGGGCCTTGGTTGTTCTCCATCAAGGTTTTTTTTTTTTTTTAAAAGCTAAGCATATATTCAATAAGAGAAACCAAAGGTTTCTTAGAATACAAACCGATAGTTTTTGTCATCCGTATCCTATCGGAAACAGGTGAGGTCTATGCACTTATCGCAAATTTAACAAGCATAACCTAGGATTAGCATACCAATCCGAGAACCCACACCCCCTATTAAAACCAAAGGAGTATGATAGCCATTTCCAGGATATTACCTTTATAGACATACAAATGTCGACTGAATCTGCCGATATGTTCTCGAACACAATCCGGTTTCTCGTAATCCAGATACTCCAAATCACCGCGAGCCAGAATACAAACCTACACTGCTTCTTTCGCTTTCCTACCACCCAGGCTGATGATGAAATAAAGAGTTGAGACAGTTCACCCGGAATCGGTCCTTGAATTGCCAACCAGGTAATGATGCTGTTCCACACCGATTGGGTCTTGGCACACCGTAAAAACAGATGATCTCTATCCTCAAGGGCAATCTTACAAAATACGCATAGGGGCTCCGCACCTGGTATCTGAACGCCTCTCTTTAGTAGATTATCTGTGGTTGGTAACCTGTCCAACAGTAATCTCCATGAAAAGGCTATTACCTTAGAGGGTAGTCTATCTTTCCACATCTGACGCAAATCTCTGGGCTCCACCGCTATCATTCCAGTATTCTTGAGACAAACCAGAGATGTGAAGGCAACATTGTGCATTAGACTGTCGCACTGTGGTTCAAATTTGGAGTCAAGGCGAATAAAGTGCTCAGACAAGTGATCCTAGGTTGCCATAATTTGCAAAAATTTGACGCAAATCATTGAATTTGATAGGGGGAGGGTCTTTCATAAAGATCATAAGCCTTTCATGCTTATTCTTCTTGCAACTTTCCAAACCTGCTTTGTATTTCTCCTCTTGTATTTGCTAGACATTAGTGGGTCTTCTATGGTTAGGAATGCCTACGGCACTAATGATGGGTCTTCTATGTACGAAAATTGTAATCATTTCTATTTTTATGCTTATAAACTTGATATTACCGTAAATCCATCTTCTTAGGTTATGATTTAGGTAGGAATTTAGTTTTATAAAATAATGTTCTTTTTTTTGGAAGAATTCTCATATGGAAAAATGTTGAACAATGAGAAGAACAATAAAGAGTAAAGATGTGAAAGAACACACTTCACTATGTATGTTTAAGGGGATCCAAAGTGCGCTTAAGCGACTTAACTAGAAATTAACTTTTTTTTAGTCTTGTAAATACTCAAGCGAGCAATTATAACGTTTGAACAAGCCAAAACCTAACTTACCCTGACATGTCAAACATTAAACTTTTATTTGAGATGATTGAGAGGTGTTGAGAGGCTAGATTAGATGCTCTTAGAACAACACATCTTATCCAAGTTAATGCATTGTGTCCCTTCATGGCTTTCACACGGAATCAACCCTCTTGTTGCACGAATTTGATGACCACTAACCATGGTCATTCCATGTAATAATTCTTTCTATTTTATTCTATATTCTAAGTAGCTCTTTTGAATTTTCATTATCTATTTTAGAATTGATCACTCTAATACATGAATCTGTTAATTTAATGGTGGATGAAAAGATACCTTCAAAATTATAAGGAATAAGGTATATAATATACTAGCCACTTTTGAGTCTGTACTTAAGAGCAATACGATTCTCTCAATTTCATGAGTCAAGGAATTGAGAATAAAATTAGAGGATTAGTCCTTCTATTTTCCAGATAGACTTAAGGGTAAAAATTATTTTTGTGATAAAAATTAATCAAATTATTTGTTTAAGATTACCAGAACATGGTATTAGGGTTGGTAAAATCAAACTCCTGAAATGTTCTCAACTATTCATTAATTTATAATCTACATGCCAAGTGTTTAATTAATTTTTTTTTAATTATCATTTAGTTGTTTGAAACTTTTATACAAACTTCATACTCTAGAAAGTTCATTCGAATTAATTTGATTATTGTATGATTCTCCGCTCATACAACTTAGTAATACTCAATCAATAAATCTAAATTGTCTTTGCTTACAATTTTTCCTTCAACATGCATCACTGTGGCGGGCATGACAGAATTTGAGGTGATATTAACCCTACCATATTTTCAAAAATCGATCATATTGATGTGTATATAACAATGTTTTTAAATTTTTAAATATAGATTTATATAGTAAATACTGACATACAGTTGAGGAATTTTATATCTATAAATTTCACATTTTATATTATATTATATGTATATGTATAAAATAAATATTAATATATATTTAAGAAATTTTAATTTTACAGATTTCTCATTTCATTTTAATGTACAAAGTTATATGTTAATAGAAATATTTTAATATATTTTTCTTTAGTTACAAATATCCACAATCCTTTTCCAGCCTTGTAGGTGCGAACTATTATTGATGAAAAATTCTTCTTTCTGATATTTAACATAGCGGTATATTAAGGATTTAAATTCGAAACTTTGAATTAAGCTGAAACGATCCCTATCGGCTAATCAATATGCTCGATGGTAATAGAAACATTTTAATCAAAACACATAAACTTTTAAGTAAACTAGGATAATCCTTTATACTTCAATAATGATTACCCTCTATGCCTCAGCTGGTGACACCATGAATTCAAGAGGACAAAGGAAAATATGAATATGAATGAATCAATGGCTTCCGATAAAGGTGTCATTTGTAATCAATATATTCTGCTAGCTGGAGGTTCATTTTGGTAATTCAATTGGTTAAATATTCTGCTTGGTTTAGTATTTTGCTGGAGGTTCATATATGGAAGTCTGTTGGTTAAGTATTATGTTGTGTGTATTGGCTGGAAAACATGTTTCTATTAGCCACTAATACTTGGTAACCATGCTTTCTTGGGGTTGTTAAACCTTTTCATTTTGTAATTGTTCTGTAGATTCTTATTTTGCACCTCTGGTTCCAAGGAATATATATTATATTGCTTTAAAAAAAAAATCATGCGCATGCCTATTTTCTTATGAATTAAAAGTGTCTATCCAGTCAATATGTATTATCTATATAGGGAATAAAAAAAAACAATATATATATATATATAAAAGTTTTAATTAGATATGATAATCTTGTATGTTTTCATAAGGATTACCTTTATGACTCATTTGGCGACACCATTAATTCAAAGAGTGCAAAGGAAGATACAAAAAGCAATGAATCAATGGCTTCCAAGTGTCATATTCTATAATTAATATATATATATAATGCACATGCCTATATAAGTAAGGTTAGTTTTTAATGTTATGAATAAGGACTAATGTGACTGTGTCTTTCCATTCAATATATATTACCTATATGATTTTTTGTTATAAGCAAAATTTGTTAATAAGAAGAGGAGCACATAAGATGTGACTTCATAAAACTATACTTTAGATTAATCAAAGATCACTTACTACAACTCTCAATACAATATAAAGGATTTAATTCAGCATATGAGTTGGAGTTGGAAACTAGTTTCCAAACACGATCCTATTCCCTAAGTGTAATATATTACCTAGTAAATCAAAGTTGACAATATATTTAATTTTTTTATAGGAAACTTTTTTTTTCTAAATAATTTCTTTTTTTAAAAGTACTGTTATAAAATGTCATCAAATTACAAATAAATATTGCTAATATGTTATTCTAACATTTTATCAAGTTGCGTATAGTCTGTGTATTACTTAAACTATTACTTCGATCAATATTCAATGTATTGATAACAAATATTAATCTATTCATAATCATAGATAACCCATACATCATGTTAGCTATACCTTTTTTTTATTGTTTCTTAACTGTAGAGTTCGAAAAAAACAATTTCATAAGACAAATGGTATGTAAAAATCACTTAAGAAGCGTTAGGTGGGTAAATAAGATGACACGGATTATATATTCACTTATTCTTTACTTAAAGGAATCCTAGCGTCTTAATTTTGATGCGAGTTTATCCTCATTTGTAATATATTTTAGCCTTCGAACCGTACTGCAAAGTAAATATATATATATATATATAAATAAATAAATAAAGGACATACCAAGTTATGAAAATAAAAGAATTTAATAATAAATTAGAATTAAATATAATAAAGTCAATTACATTATTTATTAGAAATAATAAAAGATTTTATGATTTTTAATAAACAATATAATTAATACATTAAATTTAATCTTATAACTAGGAGATTATGTTATTATTTTTAATAAATAATGTAATTAACATCATTAAATTTAATTATATGATTTTTATTAAATCTTCTGTTTTTATAACCAACTTTTTTTCTCAACATTATTTTTGGTAGGCAAAGAATTTCATGAAAAGTATAAGAAGTACTGAACAAATTACAAAGAAGGAAAAGGAATAGTTAGATAATACTTGAAGGTAAGAACTAACTAATTAACATAGCCACCAGACCAAAATACAAACCAATTTACATCATGGAACTGCCAGAATTCTTGTAACCCACCCACAAATGACCAAAAAATAACAACAACCCAAATTTACATATGTCAAAATTACAAACCCAAAACAAAGCAATCCAGTGTTATATCTATTAAATACCCAAATATAAACATAGCACTCCCTATTATACGATATTCCTACATGTCAGATCCAACCCTTTTCTTCCTCAATTATACAGCAAAGCAAGGTTCATGTGTCAAGCAGAGAAAGAGTAAGAAAAAGGGGTACAAAAGGAATGTAACTAAAACCAAATATAGTAGTGAATTTGTTGCAATACTTTGTCAATATTAAAACTCTCACCTCTGAACACACAAACATTCATCTGATTCCACAAACACTACAACATTGTTATCTACACTAACTTCCAACTTTGATTATTAGTACTTCGTGGTCTCCAAGATAAATGTTGGAAGAAGTTTATAGGTTCATGATGCATGACTGTGTTCATACCAATCCATGAGTAGCATTTGTGCCAAACTTAGGATGTCATTCTACAACTAAAGAACAAATGACCAGTAGTCTCTTCATGCTGCCCACAGAAAGGGCAGAGGAGGCCAAGTTCACTTTGTATTATGTTCCTCTTTCTGAGATTATTAGCCTCCAAACAAAAATGAAAACTTTTAATGATACCTTGGATAACCATAATAGCTTCATTTGTTTCATCTGCAGTCCACTTCCTAGACCTCTCTGTTGCAGCATTTTGTAGGTTGTTTTGGTACTGTATACCCCTGGATCTAGTTTGCCAGCAATAACCATCCATCATCCTAACTTGGGTTCTGCAATATGTTACTTTTTTTTTCTTCTTTTCTCAAAATCATTAAAGATAATTCTATGATTGTTATTAAATTTAATTATGAAATTTTTGTTAAATCTCTCATTCCTAATAATAAACTTCATAGTCAATGCCTTTAAACAATGCAATCAAACTATTAATTAAACTACAATATTGCCTCTTAATTATGGGTCAGCTTGCGACACGAATTCAAAAGGTGCAAAGGAAGATAAAAAAATCAATTAATCAATAACTTCCAATAATGGTGTCCTTTTCTAATGCAAATATCATGATGCCTATTTTCTTATGAGTTAAAAGTGTTATTTTACTTAAAGAATTGCAGATACTATAATAATTAAAGGTTATTTTAATGTTATGGATAAGGATTAATATGTGTCTCTCTCCAGAAAATATATATTACCTGTACGGTTAATCAAATTTTTATATTTGACTTTTAGTAATATCTTTTTAATAAAATTATCGCTAAAATGTAATTACAATATAAATAAATATATTATTAATATTATTTTAACATTTTATATATATCAATTAGTTACACTATTAATCTAATGAATTTATTGATGGCAACTATTGATTTATTCATAAATCTTGGATAATTCATATAGCGGATCGATATGTAGCTTTTATCCACATTTCGTGTTTTTATTTTTCCTTGTTTTCTATCAATCAAGAAAAAAGGTCAGATAATTTATTGAATTTTTTTTATAAATTTTTATTATAATTTATTAAATAACATGACATTTGTTAATTTATAAAACAAAAAATGAGACACAAGTAGATACAGCAGATTTTCATCTCATAGAGCATGTTAGCATATACCATTTTTATTCTTTCTTGACTGTAGTATTTGAGGGGAAAAAAACAATTTCACAAGATAGATGGTATGTAAATATGATGAGACTAAAGGTTATTCTTTACTGAAAAAAATTTTAGATTCTTAATTTTAATGTGTTTATTCTTCCTTTGTTCTTTAGTGAAGGAAACGGCTCTTCCATTATTACCCTCATTTGTAATATAAATAAGTTCACGTCTTACTCTTAGGTATCCAAATTCTAAATTACACCCAACAGTTTTGTATTTCATTATTTTCCCAAAGATGTCAAATCGGTTCAGAGGGTGTGATGCAAATTTTCCACCACCTCTTGGTGATCAAGATTTACATGCATAAGAAAATCTGGTGAACATGATTGCCCGCGTGTATTCAGATTATGGTTTAGATAGGAATTTGGGTTTACATTTAGGAAATTTAGGTTTTTAGAATACTGTTCTTCTATTTGGAAGAATTTTCATTTATGGAAAATGTAGGATGATGAGAAAACCAATAAAGAGTAAAAAATGAAAAAGAACACACTTAATTATGTGTGCTTTAGGGCAATCCAAAGTGAGCTTAAGCTAGCAACTTAATTGGAAATTAACAATTATTTAGTCTTATAAGTAATCAAGCGAGTAGTTATAACAGTTTAGCAAGCCGAAACCCGACTTACCTGATATGTCAACTATATGGTATAAATAAAACTTTGATTTGGAAAATATGTATTTCACTTTTTATTTTGCATTATAACATTTTGAGATGATTGAGAAATGCTGAGAGACTAGGTTAGATGCTTTGAGAACGACACATCTTATCTGAGCAAAAGTATTGTGTTCCTTCATGGCTTCCACAAGGAACAAACCCTCTTTTTTCCTAGAATTTGACATAAGTATTTTTGTTTTATTCTATATTCTCTATGGTTCTTTTGAATTTTCATTATCGATGCATCATCATTCTATTGCAGGAGTGTTAATTTAATTGTTCATCGTAGGATACTTTCAAAACTATTAGGAATATGGTATAATATATTAATCACTTTTGAGCGAGTACTTATGAGTAATACTATTCTTCCAATTTTATGAGTCAAGCAATTCAAAGTAAAATTGGAAGAATTAGTCTTTCTATTCTATGGATAGATTTTGGGGTAAAAATTATTAGCGGAAATTAATTAAATTATTTATTTAGAATATTTGGAAGACGGTATTGGAGTTGGTAAAATTAAACTATGATAACGTTCTTAACTATTCATTAATTTATAATTTACATATCAATTTTTTTTAATTATCATTTTATTTTTTACAATTTTTATTCAATACTCATAGTCTAAGTAATTTATTGAAGTTAATCAGATTATTACATGATTTCCGGTTGAGACAAGTCGATAATACTCAATCGAGAAATACAAATTGTTTTTATTGCAATTTTTCGCATAGGAGACACTATTGTGGTGACCATGACAGAATTTGAGGTGTTATTAATGATGGAAATAAAAGGAAACCTTAAATCAATAGATACAAGATTATAGAGAATCTGTGTACCTCAGATATATTGAATTGAAGTTCTTGATTTTCAAGAACAAAAAAAAAACACTAAGAATGATTATTGTAGAGATATGAGTTCAATAAGAACTCTTGAGGATTTTACTACCTACTTTCTAGGGGATTATTCTAGAGAATGTGTATTCTTGTTGTAATTTGCTTAATGGGATGACAAATTTATAATCCCCCATGGTAGCAGAGACCGCTCAAATGGGTTTTTTATGATTGACTCAATCCATCACAGAGTCAATCTTACTATAATCTCATTCAAATAATCATAAAGATATTATAAGATATGATTATCATCATATCTTAAATTGCCAGATAATGATAAAATATAATTGATTAATACCAATCCACTATTATTTCCAACATTCTCCCACTTGGATGGTATTGATCAATAATACAAAGATAAATCATTAAGCTAAAATGACAATTATAGACAAATCTTATATTAGACAATGAGAAATTTGAGCTACAAAATAATATCCGATAGGGACACATATCATGCACATTAACAAATATTTCTCATAAACTATATAGAATAATATAGTTCAATAAAATGATACTACATGGTCTCAAGCATCCAAAAATGCTAAGAGATATGTTACTAAAATGATATTACTTCACACATATTTCATAAGAGAGTTTTCAGACTCCCACTGAGCTAAGACATCAAAACTTAACCAAACCATATGAGTTATAAAACTCCAAAGTTAAGTATTTGATCAGTGAATAAAAAATGTTTAATTAATATAATTTTTTTTACTTGAGTCCGAAAAATTATATAGGTGAGAAACCATAATTTACATGCATCTAAGTATTCATCATAGATCAATAACATATGTAATTACATATAGGCTACATAAATGCTCTATAATATTTAACATTTAACTAATCCGAGTTTCAAAAATGAGTGACTATGTAATAATCCAAAGATAAGTAGGAAATCCAAAAATTCCCTACTAAAACCACATAGACACCTAGTTTATGTAAAATGATACTCAGATTATTGTGGCCACAAAATGTCAATTGAGCAAACACTTAGATAATTGGTCCAAATAAAATAAATCATAAGTACTTCAATAGTGCAAAATTGTACTCAATAGGAGTACTATCATAATAAGCACTTTTTTACAAAGTAGAAAATCATATTCGATAGGAGTATTGCATCTACAATATACTTATAGAATTTTGACAAACAAAATGTGAAATTTTGGGTAAAGAAATGCACAATACTTAATCGCATACCAAAAGAATTAATGTGCAATGTCCAACAAAATGCTTTTAACATCCATTAAAGATGTCTATTAAGATACAATGAATTATATGTATCTCAATTAAAATAGGACAAAAATAAATAGTCAAGTCCTATAAAGTATGTCATATCATAATTAAATATGCACAAGAATATATGACAATACAGATAGATAAGTCTCGAGACATGATACAAAATTATATACTTCTAAAATTTTGATCAATTAAAATATGAAATTTGGGTAAAAGAGATGCACAATGCATAATTGTATGCCAAAATGATTGATGTGCAGTACCCAATAGAATGACCTTAACATCAGTTAAAGATGTCTACAAAGATACAATAGATTTTATGTATCTCAATAAAAATAGGACAAAAAGAAATAGAGAAGCCCTATAGAATATGTCATATCATAATTAAATATGCACACAATTATATGACAATAAAAAATATATAAGTTTCAAGAGATAATACAAGATTATATATACTCCTACTAATCCTTAATATACCAAAAAAATATTAGAATTATCATTAGGGTACACTAGCATTAAAAGTTCTAGTGATAGTTTATGTGAATGCCGAAGACAATGACTTTTCATTTTTTGTAACGTTTCATTAATTTAGGAATTAATGTAACATGCAATTAATCATGTGTGATAATTGCGTGATAATAGAGTATTCAATTTTTCTTTTGGGAGTTACGATTTTGAACAGTCACCTAATTCTATAAATAGGGGCTGAATTGTACTCTAAGGACAACCATTGAATTAGTGAAATTATATTTGGGTTTTACCCTTTTGTGAGAGATGCATTTCTCTTTAGAACTTATCAAAGAATTTTTCCTTGTGGCGTTCTCCTAGACTTATCAAGGGTAAATCACCACCCTTGTGGCGTCATATGGCTTATCTTCCATCCTTGGAACTAGCGTCATCTATCTTTTCGTTAAACCATTTTCATCCTTTCCATTTTCTTGTTTACCCAATTCTCATTGTTTTGTTAACTTATTACCTTCCAACCTAGATAGATCCGCAAAACGAATCCAACCCCTTTAGATTTATATCAGTTGGTATCAGAGCTTCGGCTCTAGGTTTGAAACTTGGTGGATATTTTTTATACAAGGTGTTTAATCAAAGGTCATTTGTGTTTATTTGCAGTTGATGGAGGAAGCTGTAGCAACGTCGTGAGCGAAAGATTGGTGAATAAACTCAACTTATCGACGAGTCTTCATCCTAGACAAACTAAGTTTAAATTCACTGTTGGAAAATTCGTGGATGAAGTGACATGCGATATTGCTCCCATGGACTCATGTCATTTTCTTTTAGGGAGATCTTGGCTAAAGGATAAAAAGATTAATCTTGAAAAATTTTCAGTTTCTTTGGTGCATGAAGGACGCAAGCTTAATTTGAAATTTCTGGCACCAAGCCAAGTTTGTGATGATCAACTTAAGTTGAAGGAAAAAATAGAAAAAGAGAGAGAAGAAAAGAGAAAAATAGAAAAAGAAAAGAGTGAAGAAGAAGAGAGAGAAAAGGAAAGAGAAAGACAGAAAAAGAACTATAAAACTTTAACTGCTATTGATTTTTCTTCTTCTCTTGATATTATAAATGCACAGGATCATGAGTATACAACGCACAAATGGTCATGGTAAGGAAGAAAAATATTGATATCACTCCTAGAGCGTCATTGTACATCGAGTCCACTGTTGAAATTCAAACTCATGAGAAAAATTTTCAAGTCTGGGTCTGGGCACCAAAAAGGAGAAATTCTTTGATGCATAATTTTTTACAAGTTGTATTTGATCCTGGAGGTTGTTTTGTTCGTTATAAGTGAATAAAATTTGTAGGAAAATAAAGTCATAGATTCGGGGACGAATCTTTTCGAAGAAGGAGGGAATGATGTGAATGCTGAAGACAATGACTTTTCATTTTTTGTAACATTTCATTAATTTAGGAATTAATGTAACATGCAATTAATCATGTGTGATAATTCCGTGATAATAGAGTATTTAATTTTTCTTTTGGGAGTTACGATTTTGAACAGTCACCTAATTCTATAAATAGGGGCTGAATTGTACTCTAAGGACAACCATTGAATTAGTGAAATTATATTTGGGTTTTACCCTTTGTGAGAGATGAATTTCTCTTTAGAACTTATCAAAGAATTTTTCCTTGTGGCATTCTCCTAGACTTATCAAGGGTAAATCACCACCTTTGTGGCGTCATATGACTTATCTTCCATCCTTGGAAGTGGCGTCATCTATCTTTTCGTTAAACCATTTTCATCCTTTCCATTTTCTTGTTTACCCAATTCTCATTGTTTTGTTAACTTATTACCTTCCAACCTAGATAGATCCGCAAAACGAATCCAACCCCTTTAGATTTATATCAATAGTGGGATGATGACTTTATAAGATAATAATAAAAGTGAATTAAAATTCACTATTATTCTACTTAAGGAATTAGAAATATAGTAGAATAACAAATGATTAATGAGAGAAGTGGTTAAAATAACAAGAATATGAAACCTACAAATTCATGCATAAGAATAAATAATTCTCACAAATGGTTTCATAATTAACCACATATTAATCAATCTTTACAAAAATATTGACCCCTATGAGGATCTTGAAAAAATAATTACATGAGTGAGAAAATGGATCACTTGATAATTTTACGTAGAATATGAGATCATAAGCAAGTTCTCAAGTAATCATAAGCAAAAATCAAGTGCTACAATAAACAATATTTACACACACTTGAGAATAAAACATGATTACACGCAGCGGAAGAATAAGACCTATTCTTGCATATATTAAGGATATAATAATAAATAGTCACTAACTCTCATCATAATTTATAATGGCCATAGGTTTATTTATATATCCTGAAATAAAGTCTCTAGCTTTTACAAGAATAGCATTAACAGTATTTTAAAATATGGTATGGAGAAATCAATCTCTTCAAATTTGGGATTCATATATTGTCTTTACAAGAATTGCATAATAATATTGCAAATCAATAGAAAATTTGTTATACAAAAAAATATTTTACAAGAGACCAATATAAAATCTTTAATATAGATCCCAACAATGTGATCACAAATAATGTGATAAGAAAAAATAATTTTATCAAGAACATTTGTTTTTGCACATGTATGATTAATTGGACATTTAAAGTAAAAATTTTATATCACAACAATTTATTTTATAAGATATTAATTAAAATTCTAGTATATAAAATCCTTCCACTTGATAAAGAAAAAATAAGTTGACATAACAAAAAAATACCCAGAGGGCTAAATAAAATTCAACTATTTCTTTATCAATATATATATATATATATATAGAAAATTTGCACCATAAAAAATGTAACATTTTTTTTTGTTTTGAAGGAAAAATGTCCAATTAAAAGTTATAAGTCATTATGGAAGAAAAAGAAAATGAGAGTGTAAATTTTGGTTCCATATAAATATATCTAAACATGATCAAATGAGGGAAATAAACTGAACATTACAAAAATAGAGAAACATTATGTAATTCTAAAAGTTCAGTTAAAAAAGAATTCCTAAGGAAATTATAATGCACTATAACTTATATCAATAAAATCCTAATATCGATAGGATATAAAAAAATCATTAACATAAGCCAAGAAAAGTACATTGTATAACACCAAATTACATTAATAACAATACACCGATAGAGTATAGTTATCATCAATGCAATAAAAATAATAATTATATCACAAAATTCGCATAAATGCATCCAAAATAGTGAAATTATAATTATGTAAATGAAAAAAAGAAATTATGCATATTGTTCAATAAATTTGTATAATGTTAATCATATATATTATATGACCAACATACAAAATTCACATTATTATACCCATGATAGACAAGTAATAATAATGCAAATTAATAAAGAAAATTATGTTCATAAGAGAAGGACAATTAAGATTGTGCATAATTAATAAAATAACCTAAAATGAATTTATAAATAATAATTCAATATTAAAGAGAGTACAGTATAATTGGAGAATACAAATACTGTAAAGAATTATCACAATGAAAATAGGTAAAAAATTCAAGATTATAATAGTAAAAAAATTTTAATTTAATCTTGAATTAATCAAATTTTTTTTATACTCAAAATACCAATAATATAAAAATATTAAATAAATATGATATTTGTGAAAAAATAAGAATATAAAAAATTAGCAACCACATTCAATGCTTCTGAAAATGAATTTAACACACGAATCATCATACATTATCATATTAAAACGACAAAGTTCTCCCTTGACTAAATCACAAAAATTTGGGTATAAAAATGAGTCCATGCAACCCCATTAACACTTTCCAAAGTAAAGTTAATACAAATATATTATGTTGCCCACACAAATGACTCACGTTGGTCAAACATGAAAAAAAGGAAAACCATTAAGTAATTTTGAAAACAATTTACCCCATAATTATTTAAAAGAAAACTAGGTTTTAAAGGGGTAACATTTGAAAAGAAGTTTGAATATATAATTTACTCATGTAAGAGTAAGGGAATGAAACTTTTTAACATGTTATTTTAACAATAACAAGTAGCGTAAACCCTCATTTTTTCATTTTTTTTTTGTGAAAAAGATAACAGTGAACTATATTATAAAATTTCACTAATAACACAAAAAATATTTAATTCGAGTTTAATTTTCTAATAGAAAACAAGCATAATTCTCTAATAGAAAACAACCATAATATGTATCTAATTTGGCTCTGATACCAATTGATGGAAATAAAAGGAAACCTTAAATCAATAGATACAAGATTATAGTATGTATAGAGAATTAAATATAAAAAAGATAGAGGAAAGAGAATCTGTGTACATCAGATATATTGAATTGAAGTTCTTGATTTTCAAGAACAAAAAAAAACCCTAAGAGTGATTACTGTAGAGATATGAGTTCAATAAGAACTCTTGAGAATTTTACTACCTACTTTCTAGGGGATTATTCTAGAGAATGTGTATTGTTGTTGTAATTTGCTTAATGGGATGACAAATTTATAATCCCCCAGGGTAGGCAGAGACCCCTCAAATGGGCTTTTTATGATTGACTAAACCCATCACAGAGTCAATCTTACTATAATCCCATTCAAATAATCATAAAGATATTATAAGATATGATTATTATCATATCTTAAATTGCCAGATAATGATAAAATATAATTGATTAATACCAATCCACTATTATTTCCAACCATTAACCCTAACACATTTTCAAAAATCAATCATGTTGATTTGGTATATACCAATGCTTTTAAATTTTTTAAAAATATTAACATATGTTTAAGAAATTTTATATCTGTAAATTTCTCGTTTCATACACATAATAATAATAATAATAATAATAATAATAATAATAATAATAATAATAATAATAATAATAATATATGTACATGTACATGAATATGTATAAAATAAATATTAACACATATTTAAGAAAGTTTATTTTCACAGATTTCTCATTTCATTTTAATTTACAAATTTATATGTTAATAGAAATGTTGTAAAATATTTTTGTTTAATTACAAATATCCACAACCCTTTTCCAACTGTGTAGGACCAAACTACTATTGACGAAATACTCTTCTTCTTTCAAGTATTTAATACAGCAGTATATTAAATACTTGAATTCGAAACTCTTAATTGAACTGAAACAACTCCTACCTACCTGGTAATCTATATGCTCGATGCAAATAGAAGCAACTCCTACCTACCAGGTAATCTATATGCTCGATGGAAATAGAAGCATTTTCATCGACACACAAACTTTTTTTTTAAACTAGGATAATCCTTTATACTTCAACAATTCAACAAGGATTCCCTTTATGGCTCAGCGCGCTAGTGACATTTTAATAATGTTATTTTTTATGAAAAAATATTATTAATTATTTTACTGTACCAAATAGGTATGATAATTCTAACAGCTGAGGTGCAGGATAGATGGGTGTAGAAGGCGGATGGGTTGACCAACATACAATGTCTTTAGCATATAAGGTTTTGTCTTCAGAGATTGGACAATTCCATGATGCTTTTTATAAAACAATGTGGCAAAAAGGAACTTCCCCAAAGATACAAATATTGTTCTAGAGGATGGATTCCTATAGATTTCTTACAAAAGATAATTTAGCAAAACGGGGAATACTTTAATAGGAAGAGACTAGGTGTGAGTGGTGAAGAAAAATGACAGAAACAACACCTCTTGTATTTTTGGCTTGTAAGGTGACAGGTACAATTTGGGATGCATTATGTGAGTGGTGAGGTTGCGTCCAGTGCTTCCTAGAACAATCAGAAATCATTTGGAGCAATTTGTCAGATTGGTTAGAGGGACTACAGAGAGAAAGATAGCATGGTACTTTGTGTAGTATGCTGTAATGTGACATTTGCGGAAGACAAAGAATGATTCAACATTTAAAGCAACAAAATTGGAGATTCAACAAATTGTCCTTACCACACAATTGAGCTCATGGGAATGGTGTAAAACAACATATTTATATCTCATACACTGATTGAATGGATAATGAATCCATGTTGTTGTATTAAGTAATTGGATGGTTTAGCTAAGTTAGGTTGATTATCTATCACTCTTGATTGATTGGCATTGTATTGTTATAGGAAGACATTTCTTGTACTTACCCTATCATTTATAAAAACTTATTGGCTTACAAAAAAAAAAACTAAAGATTTTTAGTAACATTTTTATAATTTTACTTTTTTATTAATAAAATATAACTAAAAGTTTTAAGTAAAATTTTTAAAGTTTTCACCTCTTTATTAAAATAAATTTGCTAAAAATTTAGTAACATTTTTGTAAATGTTACCTTTATAATATGTAAAAAAAAAGTCATTAAATATCATTAGTAACATAAAACATACATACTATTTGATAAAATATTACTAAATTATATTAATAATATTTTCTTATAATTTAACGACATTTTTTTAATACTACTAAATTCATATGTCGTAGTAGGCCGAACGAAAATAAGAATATGTATTATGCGCATTCCTATTTTCTGATGAATTAAAAGTGTCTATCCGGTCGATATGTATTACCTATATGGGATATATATATATATATATATATATATATATATATATATATATATATATATATATATATATATATATATATATACTTTTAATTAAACTTGATAAACCTTTATGTTTTAACTAGGATTACCTTTATGACTCATCAGTTGGCGACACCATGAATTCGAAAGAGTGCAAAGGAAGATACAAAAATCAATGAATCAAAGGTTTCCAATAATGGTGTCATATTCTAATGAATATATATATCATGCGCATGCCTATATTTTTTTTTGAAAAGCAAAGAATTTATTGAATAAGTTAAGAAACAAAGTGTTTTCGAATGATATAAGCTATCTAGAGCGCCACTCCTCATTCTATTGATGCTCCTCAATGATTTGGAAATCCTATCTAATGTTTAACATGCACATTCTAGGATTTTTAAACCAATCTGAAAAGACACACCTCCTATTAAAACTAAAAGAATACATTTACCATTTTCACGAGATTACTTTTATAGTCATCATGATATCTACCGAGTCCGCCCCTAACCTATCAAAAGCAATTTGGTTTCTCGCTATCCAAATACCCCAACAACCAGCAAGCCAGAAAACATACCTACATTTCTTCTTTCGCTTCCCTACCACCCATGCAGAAGATGAGAGGAAAAGCTGTGTGAGGTCCCCCGGGAGTGGTCTTTGAACCCCCAGCCAGCTGATCATTTTATTCCACATTGATTGAGCATGAGAGCACCTTAAAAAAAGGTGATTTCTACTCTCTATGTCACTCTTACAAAACAGACACTCAACATCCGATATTGGAATCTCCACTCCTCTCTTCAATAGATTATCCATAGTTGGTAATCTATCTAACAATATCCTCCAAGACAGAGCAATTACCTTAGATGACAATTTATCCTTTCACATTCTTCGCAAGTACTTTGGTTCAACCTCAATTAATCTTGACTGAATTTGTTGAGCACATAGAACCCTATAGGCATCAGCCACAGAAAACTCTCCATCCTGACTTGGTCTCCACCCCCATACATCCGACACATGGTCCAAAATGACCACCGACTGCAGTAATCTTTCTAACTCGCGTAGCTGTTCTTCCTCCCATACAAATAAGTCTCTCCGCCATACCTATTTCCATCCCACTGTTGCTAGTGAAAACTGCCATTTTTCCTTAATGGTAATGAGCTTATCTACCATTATCCCATACAACCTGGGGAACATTAAACTAATAGCTTTGTTCCCTAACCAATTATACTCCTAAAAGAAAGTGTCATTACTATTTCCTACCTTTTTGTTAACGTTGCTCTCAAACCACTCTGGAATCACCGCTTTCGGTCCATCAATAGCCCATAAATCCCTCCACCATTGAGAAGATTGAGAAAAGTTTCCAGGTCTATTGTTGGATCTATAACACTCACCGTACCTACTTTTTAGCAGCGACCCCATATTGCATTATCCTCTGTTAGCAATTTCCACCTCCATTTTGCTAACAGACTCGCATTAAATTTCCAAAGACACTTTACCCCAAGACCTCCTTCTTCCTTAGGACGACACACATTATCCCAGCTAACTTACGCAATCTTGGTCTGTTGATCTTTCCCTCCCCATAGAAAGGAACGTTGTAATCCTGTAATAATTTTCAGAACTTTATTGGGCGCCTTGTAGAAGGAGAAAAAATACAATGGTAGACTTGACAATATTGAATTAACCAGGACTAACCTTCCTGCAAACGACAGATGTTTTGCCTTCCACCCTGATAGTTTCCTTTGAAATTGCTCGATAATTGGCCTCCACATCTCTACCTTTCTTGGATTCACCCCCACCGGTATCCCCAAAAATTTAAATGGCATCGCACAATTCAAAATACTATTCACAGCACACTTAAATGACTCATCCACATTTAGACCAAAAAATTGACTTTTACCATAATTCACCTTCAGCCCCGATGTCATCTCGAAACCACGAAGAATTACCTTCAAATACCATACTGCTTTCAAATCTGCTTCCCCCATCATAATCACATCATCTTCATATTGCAATATTGAGAACTTTGCTTCATCACCAATATTGAGCTCTTTGTACACCCCTTTTTCAATTGCTGACTTAAACAAGCCAGATAGGGCTTCTGCTACCATCAGAAACAAAAAGGGAGAAAGCGGATCTCCCTGCTTCAGTCCTGCGCATGCCTATATAATGAAGGTTATTTTAATGTTATGAATAAGGATTAATGTGTCTGTGTCTCTCCGCTCAATATATATTACCTATGTTTTTTTTATAAGTAAAATTTATTTATAAATAGACTAACGCACAAAATATGACTTCGTTAAACCACATGTTAGTAACCAAAGATCATACATACGAAAAGTATTACAACGTCTCAATATAATAGAAAGAATTCAAAACTCACTCAATATATGAGTGGAGACTAATTTATTAACACGTACGATCCAACTTCTTGAGGACAATCTATTGATGAAAATAAAATGAAACCTTAAATCAATAGATACAAGATTATAGTATGTATAGAGAATTAAATATAAAATGATAGAGGAAAGAGAACTTGTGTACCTCAAATATATTGAATTGAAGTTCTTGATTTTCAAGAACAAAAAAACTCTATAAATGATTATTGTAGAGATATGAGTTCAATAAGAACTTTTGAGGGTTTTACTACCTACTTTCTAGGGGATTATTCTAGAGAATGTGTATTGTTGTTGTAATTTGCTTAATGGGATGACAAATTTATAATCCCCCAGGGTAGGCAGAGACCCCTCAAAATGGGCTTTTTATGATTGACTCAACCCATCACAGAGTCAATCTTACTATAATCCCATTCAAATAATCATAAAGATATTATAAGATATGATTATCACCATATCTTAAATTTCAAGATAATGATAAAATATCATTGATTAATACCAATCCACTATTATTTCCAACATTCTCCCACTTGGATGGTATTAATCAATAATACAAAGATAAATCATTAAGCTAGAATGACAATTATAGACAAATCTTATATTAGACAGTGAGAAATTTGAGCTACAAAATAATATCCGATAGGGATATATATCATAAATATTTCTCATAAAGTATATAGAATAATGTAGTTCAATAAAATGATACTACATGGTCTCAAGCATCCAAAAATGCTAAAAGATACGTTACTAAAATGATATTACTTTATATGTAGCATATATGTAATTACATATGTTATTAGGCTATGATGAATAATTAGATGCATATAAATTATGCTTTCTCACCTATATAATTTTTCGGACTCAAGTAAAAAAAAAAATTATATTAATTAAACATTTTTTTATTCACCGATCAAATACTTAACTTTGGAGTTTTATAACTCATATGGTTTGGTTAAGTTTTGATGTCTTAGATCAGTGGGAGTCTAAAACTCTGTTATGAGATATGTGTGAAGTAATATCATTTAGTAACATATCTCTTAGCATTTTTGGATGCTTGAGACCATGTAGTATCATTTCATTGAACTACATTATTCTATATACTTTATGAGAAATATTTATGATATATATCCCTATCAGATATTATTTTGTAGCTCAAATTTCTCATTGTCTAATATAAGATTTGTCTATAATTGTCATTCTAGCTTAATGATTTATCTTTGTATTATTGATTAATACCATCCAAGTGGGAGAATGTTGGAAATAATAGTGGATTGGTATTAATCAATTATATTTTATCATTATCTGGCAATTTAAGATATGGTGATAATCATATCTTATAATATCTTTATAATTATTTGAATGGGATTATAGTAAGATTGATTCTGTGATGGGTTGAGTCAATCATAAAAAGCCCATTTTAAGGGGTCTCTGCCTACCCTGGGGGATTATAAATTTGTCATCCCATTAAGCAAATTACAATATCTATTACCTAGCGAATCAAAGTTTACAATATATTTAACTTTTCTATATATGGTAAAATACTTCTGTCTCAATAATTTGTTTTGTTAAAAACACTGGTAAGCAGCCATCAAATTATAAATAAATATTCTTAATATGTTCTTCTAACATTTTATCAAGTTGCGTATAGTCTGGGTATTACTTAAACTATTACTTCGATCAATATTCAATCATTGAAAAATATTAATCTATGTATAATTATAGATAACCTTACAGCTTTACTACTTTTATTGTTTCTTAACTGTAGGGTTTGACAAAAACAATTTCAGAAGACAAACGGCATGTAAAAATCACTTAGGAAAAGTTAGGTGGGTAAATAGGATGACACGAATTATTCACTTATTCTTTACTTAAAGGAATACTAGCTTCTTAATTTTGATGAGAAATTATTCTCCCTTTGTTCTTTAGTGAAGGAAATATTTCCTCTATTATTATCCTCATTTGTATTATAAATAAGTGTACACCACACACACAAACTAAAACTAAGAATAAAGGATTTTATTATTTTCTATTAAACAATACAGTTAATATAGTTAAATTTAATTTTATGATTATTAAATTAAACCTTAATATTTTTAATAATATAGTTAAATTTAATTTTATGATTATTTTATTACTTTTAATAATTATTGTAATTAATACTGTTAACTTTAAACTAAGATTCTTATGATTTTAAAGTATTGTTATTTTATTACTTTTAATAACTAAAAATGTTATTTTATTTGAAGCATTGAAGATACAATAACAAATAAGGTTATTTCAATGTTATGGATAAGGATTATTATGTGTCTCTCTCGAGAAAATATATATATTACCTTTACGGTTAATAAAAGTTTTATATTTGACTTTTAGTAATATTTTTTTAACAAAATTATCGTTAAAAATGCAATTAAATTATAAATTAATGTATTTTTTAATATTATTTTAATATTTTATAGTATAAGCATTACTTAAACTATTAATCTAATCAGTTTATTGATGACAGCAATTGATCTATTAACAATCTTGGATATCCGTACAGCAGATCGAAATATTTTATGCTCTTTACTAATCAATAAATTTTATATTACTTAACAAATTTCTTTATAAATTTTTTTAATTCTTAATAACTTATTAAATCACATGACAAATAAAAGAATTTCCATCCCATACAGCATGTTAGCCTACTACCTTCCTTCTTTATTGTTTCTGATTGTAGAGTTTGAGGGGAAAAAACAACTTCACTAGATAGATTGTATGTAAAAACTACTTAATAAACGTTAGGTGGTAAATAAGATGAGACTAAAAGTTATTCTTTACTGAAAGGAATATTTTAGCTTCTTAATTTTGATGTGTTTATTCTTCCTTTGTTGTTTAGTGAAGGAAACGTTTCTTCCATTATTACCCTCATATTTGTAATATAAATAAGTGCACCTCTTACTGGTAGGTATCCAACTCTCATTCTGAATTACCACTTGTATTTCATTATTTTCCCAAAGATGGCAAATCGGTTCAGAGGGTGTGATGCAAATTTTGCACCACCTGTTAGAGGTCAAAATTTACTTGCAGCAGAAAATCTGGTGAACATGATTGCCCTTATGAATCAAAATGACCAAATTGTGTACAGACAAGGTGATGTAAACTTAGATATACGGCGCCACGTAGTGCGTTGGGACACAAGACCTTATCAAGAGATATTCGCAAGTGGGTTTCGAGCAAGGCCTCAAGGAGACACTCCAGACAACATATACTACAATTTGGATGACTTCATCAACCATGCTGGTGCTCCTCTTGATCCAACTAGGCGTGCAACACATACCTTTGTTAGCACCACTCTCAACGATGCATGGCATGACATTCTATCGCTATGAGATCTATGCACCCGGTTGCATCTGGGTTGCTGTCACCCTTAGGGGTCGATATCGCCACCTTTCTCAAGCTGAAGTTTGCTTTGTCCAAGAGATTGCACCTCAATACATTCGTTCTTGTATAGAATACAATGCCATACGTGATGTTGATTCAAGGTTTGTACACTCAATTTAAGAGTTTAATTCGGTGTAAAATGATTTTATAGTGATGCTTAATTACAATATTTTATTTATATGACTTTTAAAGTTAATAAATACAAATAAAGTCCAACATCGGTCAAACAAGAGAATAGACATGAGTTTATATCCATTAGAACATTTTTATCATTAAGATATTTTTTGAAAGGTAACTAAAAACAAATTTATGAAAGCTTAGACCCGAAGCAACAATAAGTCAAAACCATTGATTCATGACACCTTTGGATTTCAATACAGAAATTTTTTACATTGAGACCCGAAGCAACAATAAGTCAAAACCATTGATTCATGACACCTTTGGATTTCAATATAGAAATTTTTTACATTGAGCACAAATTTAAAATGTCTACTTTTTTTCCTTTTGGTTTTTGCATTGCTTTTGTGATATCACCCAATTTACTATGTGTGATGAAAAAACAAGATGGTGTAGTTAATAAGACATTTTAATAAATTAATCCCGAGTTTGATTTTCTGCCGCCTCTTTATTTTAATGTAAATATATTTACCCAATTCAATTTTCCACTCCACACAAAACGAAATACATTGTTAGTATTATGTTAGAATGTAAGTGTGGATTAGGCATGAGAACGAGACGTTGCAGTAATTAGTATGACATTTTTATCTTGTTCCTACTCTTAAAACTCTATTCATTCTCATTTTCGTATCTGACCAATATGAGATTTATCTTTTATTGTCATCTCTGTCAAGTATCGCGTATACATATACCTATTCTATACTAAATAAAATTATAATAATTTTTTGATAAAATATAAATTGTTTAAATATAATGATATTAATTTAAAAGTTATCTAACAAATATAAAATTTGTAATTTGTTAATTAAATATAAAATATTTTTTTTCTTTTTTTTGAAGGTAAATGTCAAATCTTTCATGACATCCCAAATTGTAATTTCTAAAGAAAATAAGAATGTAAGAGGTCAATGCATTTGAATAATAAAACTGAAAAGGCAAGGTAGAAATAGAGACGAGTGAGTATGTATATCTTCATTTCTGACTTAAAAATTTGGATATTTCCTATGTCCGATCAAATTAAAAATCTCCGGTCAACTTTTAAGTGGATTTAGGAATTACTCAACGATACGAGTCTGTTTTCTATGTGGGATTCAAATCCATACAATCTTGTAAGTGCGGGGTTCCATTGTTATAAACCGATGTTTACTCCTACCTGTGGATCAAATATGTATGATGATGTACCGATTGGTATTTAAATTTAATATGCATTTAAACAATATGTTGAACATTATTTTAGTGATTTAAGTCTAAAATAAATTAATATCTTGTTTTGCAGCCATGTAAGCATCATAAGAGAAAACAGGCTAATAATAAATGGACATTTCAATCCAGATCCAACTGGTGATCTGGTTATGTGTATTTTACCTATCCATAGTTATTTGGATGATAATGGTGACGAGAGAGACCTACCCGAAGAAGTTTATAACCCCGACAGACAAAAAAGAGATGTCTCAGGTGACAAAATGGATGCAGATCTTGAGTGGTATACCAATAAAGTTTTAGATGTACCTAGTTATATAGATGCTGCATTCAGTTCAGCTCTCGACAATGAAGCAAACTTATTCATGAAAAATAAGTATGTGCGTATTTACTATGCTGCGGGGACATCAGATGATAAGATTGTGAATGGACCACTTCTTATCTGTGAAGGGTTTCCATCTCTTATTGATACACCGTTTGGGGAACAGGGAATAGATTGTGCTTTTGATACTGTCACTGATTATGGCACACCAACAACTGAAGTATTCATCTTTTGTGCCAACCTCTGCGCCTATATAGACTATGCTCCAGGAACTACAAATGACAAAATACTATCAGGACCTATGACAATTGTTGACATGTTTCCTTGCCTCAAGGGTACAGAGTTTGAGAATGGAATTGATGCTGCATTTCGGTCATCAATGTGGAATGAAGCGTACTTATTCAGAGGTGGTAAGTACGTTATTGTGAACTATGCTTCGAAAACTCTCATTGGCGCCATTCGCAAGATCACTGATGGTTTTCCTAGCTTGTATGGCACAATCTTTGCAAATGATATTGATGCAGCTTTTGCTTCCCACTGGCAAAATGAAGCCTACTTGTTCAAAGGAGACTCATATGCACTTATCGATGTTGCTTCAGGTACAACTGATGATTACATCGTTAGTGGAAGAATAAAACCTATTCTACCCAATTGGCATTCTCTCAATGGCATTTTGCCTCTAAAAAATAAGGGCCTTGAATCTCATGCTCATCACCATCATGAATCAGATCATGAGCCCGATCAGCACGATCAATTATAATATGATGGTTGTGTGATACGAATAAACTTGAGTTGCTTATGTTTGCTTGTTTTATGACTGCCTCTTGTGTTGTTTCCTTTTTCTTGTTGAAATATGTGTGTGGATGTTTCTTTCTATCACAATGTAATGTCCATGGTTTAGGAATAAAACAGTGTTGTTTGCAGTTAAACTACTTTTTGTAATAGCCCATGTTAAAAATGCATGCAACTAAATTTGTCTTTGCTACAAACCAATTTTAAAATAAAGTAAAAAATTGAGTAAACCCCAAATTGCTGCTTAGAATTGAGAATGTTAGTCCTAATTTTTTTTAACATTAATCCCTAAAATACTTCCGTGCTTTTAAATGTTTAAAAGTTATATCTAGGCCTTTTTTAATATATAACGAACAACAATTTGACAAATGATTTACTTCTCATGTTATTTATCTAAATAATCTATTTTACTATTTATATTAAGAAATTCGTTATTGTTGGAGAATCAATTTTTAATGTGATTTATAAGACATTTTCTTCAGATTTATTTTTTAGTCAATTTTTTATCTTTTGAAATCATAAATTTAAAAATTAATTTTTTTAATTAATTTATATTCTATTATGTATTTTACTCTTATGTTTTATATCTTTTTTCGTTTTTTTAAATTTTTTAAGCACTTTTTAATTCCTTTTTCAATTTATATTTTTTAAGTTAAATTTTTATATGCTTTTTACCCAAATAATTTAAAATATTAGGTTTGTAAATCTTAATTGAAAAAAAATTACAAACATTTAAAAAAACTAAAATTATGGAAAACATACACAACCTCGAAATAAAACACATTAAAAAAATAAAGCACACTAAAAATAAAATTAAATACAAATTATTTTTAACGAAAAAGCTACACATTTTAAAATTTGTTAAAGTTAATTTGTATTTTATTTTATTTTTTATGTGTTTTATTTTTATATTGTGTATCCTATCTGTTATTTTAATTTTTTTTAAATACTTTTTAATTTAATTTTTAGTTTAAAGTTTTTAAATTAAGATTTTTAAACTTAATATTTCAAATTATTTTAAAATTATTTTGGTAAAAAGCGTTTCAAAAATTTAACTTAAAAAGTATGAGTCGAAAAATAAAGTACAAAGTCTTTAAAAAAAATTAAAAAAAAATAAAAATAAAAAACATAAAAATAAAATACTTCATAAAATCTAAATTAAATAAACAAATTTTATTTGAAAATAATTATATAAAATAATATACATAATAAAAAATAAATTTAAACATTCAAAAAATTGATTAATTTTTTTTTCAGATATTTTGTTTTAAGTTTGTTTCAATTTCTTTTGAATTTTTTTATATAGGCATGTTTTTTCCAAAGTATGATTTTAAAATTTGTTTTAGTTAATTTATATTTGATTTTATTTTTTATGTGTTTTATTTATTTTTTCTAAGTCTTTTTATGTGTTTTATTTTTATCTTGTGTATGTTTTTTTTCGTTATTTTAAATTTTTTAAATGCTTTGTAATTGATTTTTTAGTTTAAAGTTTTTAAATTCAGATTTTTAAACTTAAAATTTCAAATATTTTGAAGTTATTTTGGTAAAAAGAATTTAAAATTTAATGTAAAAATATAAATTAAAAAATAAATTTCAAATTATTTTAAAAAATTAAAAGATTAAATAAATAAACACCCAAAAGATACAAATTTTAAAACATTTTGAAGTTAATTGTGTTTTATTTTTACGTTGTCTATCCTTTCCATTATTTTAAATTTTTTTAAATGGTATGTAATTTATTTTTTCAATTTGAAGTTTTAAATTTATATTTATTTCAAATTATTTTGATAAAAATTGTTTAAAAAACTTAACTTAAAAAATATGAACTGAAAAATAAATTAGCAAGTGTTTTAAAAAAATTAAAACTACAAAAAAATACACCTGTAAAATAAAACATTTAAAAGCTTTTAAAAGAAAAAAAAAATAAACATTTTAGAACATTATAAATTTAATTTCTATTTCATTGTTTTTATTTATGTGTTTTATTTTTTATGTTGTGTGCCTTTTCCATTATTTCAGATTTTTTTAAATATTTTTTCATTTATTTTTCAGTTCATAATTTATTTTAAAACACGTAATAAAATAAATAAAAATTAACTAAAAATGATATACAATATAAAAATAAAATACGTAATAAAATAAATAAAAATTAACTAAAAAAATTTCATTTTAAATTTCATGTGTTAAAAAAATAAAAATAAATAAAAAGATAAATTTTAAAAAATAAAAAAATTGACGAAATTTTTTTGAATTGGTTTTTAAAATTTTATTTTAATTTTTTTTTAAATACATATATTTTTCTATAGTATAGTATGATTTTAGTAAAATTTTTAAGTTATTTTATATTCTATTTTTTTTTATGTATTTGATTTTTATGTTGTGTGTCGTTTCTGTTATATTAATTTTGTTTAATTACTTTGTAATTTATATTTGATTTTATTTTTTATGTGTTTTACTTATTTTTTTAAGTCTTTTTTATGCGTTTTATTTTTATATTGTGTATGGTTTTTTGTTATTTAATTTTTTTAAATCTTTTGTAATTGATTTTTTAGTTTAAAGTATTTAAATTAAGATTTTTAAACCTGATATTTCAAATATTTTTAAGTTATTTTGGTAAAAAGAATTTAAAAATTTAACGTAAAAATATAAATTGAAAAATAAATTTCAAAGGCTTTAAAAAAAATTAAAACATCGAAAATAATAGACAAGATAAAAATAAAGTACATGATAAATTTTAAACTTATTTAAAAATAAAACACCCAAAAGATACAGATTTTAAAACATTTTAAAGTTAATTGTCTTCGATTTTTAAGTTGTGTATCCTTTCCATTATTTTAAATTTTTTTAAATGGTTTGTAATTTACTTTTTCAATTTAAAGTTTTAAATTTATATTTATTTAAAATTATTTTGATACAAAGTCTTTAAAAAACTTAACTTAACAAATATGTAAAATAAAACATATAATAGAATTTTAAAAACTTGTAAAAGGAAAAGAAAAAAACATACACATTTTAAAGTTAATTTCTATATCAATCGTTTTATTTATATTTTTTATTTTTTATGTTGTGTATATTTTCCATTATCTTAAATTTTTTTAAATATTTTGTAATTTATTTTTATTTTAAAGTTTTTAAGTTAAGATTTTTAAACCTAATATTTGAAATTATTTTTAACTTATTTTAGTAAAAATGCTTTATATATTTAACCTAAAAAATATAAACTAAAAAATAAGTAGTGCTAAAAAATATTAAAACAATGAAAAATGACATACAATGTAAAAATAAAACACATAATAAAATAAATAAAAATTAACTAAAAAAAATTAATTTTAAAATTTATGATTTAAAAAACATAAATAAATTTGAAAATTCAAAAAATTGGCGAAATTTTTTTAAATTTGTCTTTTATATTTTATTTTAATTTTTTTTAAATAAATATATTTTTCTATAGTATAGTATGATTTTAAGAAAATTTTTAATTTAACTTATATTTTATTTTGTTTTATGTATTTTTTTATGTTGTGTATGTTTTCTGTTATATTAATTTTGTTTAATTACTTTTTTTTAATTTGTTTTCAAGTTTAAAGTTTTAAATTAAGATTTTTAAACCTATTATTTTTAATTATTTTTTGGTAAAAATAATTTAAAAAATTAAATTGAAAAAGATAAACTGAAAAAGGAATTACAAAGCGTTTAAAAAAAATTAGAACAATGAAAAAAATACATAATACAAAAATAAAAAACATAATAAAATAAAATAAAATATAAATCAACTAAAAAAACTTTTGATTCTAAAATTCATGATTTAAAAAAATATATATAAATAAAAGATAATTTCAAAAAAAATTTAAAAATTAAATAAATAAACAAATCTAAAAAAGTTCCCTATAAGAAATTGGTTGTCGAACAACCAATTTTTTGTGGGCGTTTTACAAATTAAAAAATAAATAAATCACATTGAGAAATTGGTTTACAGTAACCTATTTCTCAACATGAATGGTAAAAAAGATTATTTAAGTAAATAATGTGGGGATGAGGGATTTGGGTAATTTTTTTCCCCTTTTAGTATATATAAAAGAAGCCCACTTTAGTGTGGATTAGATATCAACACTCAGGTTTGGGAAGCAAACTACTAGACAAAGTTCATAAAACTTTCAACCATATGATTATGTGATGTAGTGCATCTATTGAAGGTCAAACCACTAATTCACAGCCACTCACTACCACATCTATCACATCTATGTGAGATGTATCACATATTTGTGGGTGAATCACTAATGCATATAACGCTAAAAGAGTAATTTTAAATGCCTAAACTACTTTATAAATGTTGAAATATATTTTTTAATTAAAATTTTTAAATAAAATAATAAAAATAAAATAAAAAGAAATAAAAAGAAATATATAATATATTAAATATAAATTTTTTTTAATAAACAAATGTTAGTTGTTAATGTGATAGTTTTATTAGCGAAGAAATTTAAACTTATGACATCTTTCTTATACATTAGTTTTGCTATCACACAATCTTATAACTTCATATTAAATATAAAAGCAGAAACATATAAAGATAACATGAAATAAAAATATCGAAGAAGATAAGAAAAATTGAAATTAAAATACAAGAATATTAAAATAACATAAAAAGATAAATAAATAAAGAAATAAAAAAATTAAATTAAAAAACATAAAAGGAAAAAAGAAAGATAAAAAGAAAAAGAAAGAAAAAGATTGCACTAAAGAAATTAATTGAAATTCATACTACATCTTTCTTATACATTAGTTTTGCTACCACACAATCTTATAACTTCATATTAATTGAAAGAAAAAAACTGAAAAGACCAAAAAATTAAAAAGAAAAATACTTGTTAAAAAAAGAAAAAGGTAAAAAATTCATTGTTAGAGCCTAAAATTTTATTTTATTTAATGTAGATTGTCATACAAATTAGTTAATTTGGTGTGTAAATTGATTTTAAAGAACTTTAAAATAAAGCTTCAGACATTTTAAAAAGGTTATTTTTGTAATGATTCAGAAATTAATTTCCAAATTGTAAATTATTATTTACAGGAATTTTTTTAAGATATAAATACAAGCATACATTTAGAAAAAAATAAAAGAAAATGGGACGTGTTTACAGGTTATTAAGTGGTAGAATCTCGTCTATTTTCTCTTTAAATAGTTATATTTAAAAGTTTTATTTGTGGCAAGTATTTTTTTACTACGTACACTTTTTAATAAAATATTTTAACTTATAAAAAAAATATTTAAAAGTTTTTATTTAAATCCTATGCATAATTTCCTTAATTATAATAATTAAAAATAAAATCAATTAATGTAGTTATGTGCATGATTTATAAATTTAAATAAAAATATTTAAACTCGTATCGATAAATATAATTGAGAAAAATAAAATATATTGTATCATATCACAACCTCTAAAAACTAAGATAAGATACTCTTCCATTGATATATAATAATCATAGTTTTGACACCTATTTGCTAACCTATGTAGCAAGTGATGAGATCAGAACAGTTCTCAAAAGATAATTAATGAATATTAATTTTAAAAAAAGTCATGGTTAATTGTGATATTAAAAGAATTCTTATATTAATAATTATTAATTCAATTTTACTTTATTTAAAGGATAAAAATGTTCGTCAATGTTTTTAATTGATATTTTATTTATAATAGAAAATACTTAAAATATTAGAATAAAATAAAAATAAATCTCAAAATATTAATAATATAAAGTACAACTATTAAAATTATTTTATTTTTAATTTATTATTTAATTTTGAACAACATTAAAATGAGAAAGAAATTGTAAAACAACATTAAAATGAGAAAGAAATTGTAAAACAACATTAAATTATTTTACGATTAATTTGTTTAGTTTGTATTAAATAAAATATCAATTAAAACCGTATAATGTTGATGAGCATTTTTATCCTTCAAATAAAGTAAAAGAACATTAATAAATATTTAAATTAGAGTTCATTTAATAGCATACTGAACTTTTGTAAAATTCAAAATTCGTTAATTATCATTTAAGAGCTCTAATTCTATACGGCTCATGTTACCAAAATCTTTATATATACTAGCGAAAATATTAACATTATATTATTTGTATATTCACATTTCTATTTGGATATATTATAATAGCTTTAGAATTTAATTTAATATATTTTGTAATAACATGATAGAATATAAATAATTTATTGTGTCACTTTGCTTATACATGATAGAAACATGTCAAATCATCAACAATTATGACATATTTGCAAGAAATTTTAGAAAATAAGGAGAGTAAAAAGTTGAATAAAATTCAAAATATTGTTTTGTATATGCATTTGTATTTTTATTACAAATAGTAATGATCAAAGTTATTTATCTATTCACCAAAATTATATTTGTGAGAGTGGGTGAAATCATAAAATGTTTAGAACGGTAAAATAGTCATAAAATGTGGATACCAAAATACCTTATTCTCATTATATAATATAAAATATAATATTATAGATTATTCATTATACATATATCTTATAGATAGTAGGACAATTAAGTATGTTGGATATAAATGTTTTAAAGTAATTTTGTTTTTAAGGTTATAAGGTTGATTTAGTGGAAAAATTTACATTTGGGAGAGAGAAGTTATGTGTTTGAATCTCTCCTATAACAAAACAGTTTATTTTCAATTTTCAAATAGACAGGTAAAATAGGTATTTTGAAAAGTGAAGATCAAAAGGAAGAATTCTCTATATTAATAGTATAGATAATATATAATATAAAATATAATATTATAGATTATTGATTATACATATATTATTAATGGTAGGGAAATTGAGTATATTGGATATTAATATTTTAAACTAACTCTATTCTTAAGGTTACAATGTTAGTCTAAGAATAAAGTTTACATTTGGCGAGAGAGAGATTATGTGTTTGAATCCCTCAATGACAAAATAGTTTACTTTTTAATTTTCAAATAAGTATAAGGGTAAAATATATATTTTAAAAAATTAAGATCAAAAGGGAGAACTCTCTTTATTAATAGTAAGATTAATAATATGGATAATATATCATATAAAATATAATTTTATTAATTATTGATTATATCTATATATTATAGATAGTAGGACAATTAAGTATATTGGATATAAATTTCTTAAAGTAATTCCGTTTTTAAGGTTATAAGGTTAGTTTAGTGACAAAATTTATATATAGATTTTCTTAAAGATCAAAAAGAAGAATTTCCTTTAATAATTGTATAGAATTATAGATTACATAAAATATAATATTATAAATTATTCATTATACATGTACATTATACATAGTAGGACAATTAAGTATGATGAATATAAATTTTTTAAAGTAATTTTGTTCTTAACGTTATAAGGTGGATCTAGTGACAAAATTTACATTTGCCAAGGGAGAGATTGTGTGTTTAAATCCCAACTATGATAAAATAGTTTATTTTTTAATTTTCAAATAGATATAAAAATAAAATAAGTATTTTTATAAGTGAAACGGGTTTAGTGAACCTTGTTGGAAAAGTTCTTTAATTTGTCCAGTTTCCTATTTTGTATCAAAATGGGGCCTATGCGAGTGGCACTGTTAACTGGTTAGCATTTTGCAGATTGGTTAGGTGGCTGTGGCATGTTTTTGGTTGTGCATGGAACCCTGATACTCCCGCTGACTTGATAATATTTCTTATGATCTAAAGAATAAGACATATAGTTGTATGAGGATGCCTGGTGGCCTTATCGAAGTGCCTTGTCCTCCTCAACATAAGGTTTTGAACGGTTGTCTATGTCATTATCATCATGCGAGAGAATATTTTGGTTTTCGGCTAATGAGGGAGTTTGGAGTTCAAAACTCTTGGACCCACTTGCTAAATATAAATTATGATCAGCTTCAAAATCGTATTGAGCCTCTGTCAGACAGCCACTGATTTATTTGGCTAATTTTGTGCATGAGTGAAAATGGTGATATACCATATTGCTGACAATATTATAGAAGGTCATGAAGATTTCAAGGGTGGAAAACTTTTGTTTTGGTCCTATGATTATTTTCAAAGCTTGATTTGGCCACGTGGAAATTAAGGTGCTGCCACGGTTTTAAATTGTAGTTCAAGTCATTGCGGTTGCGAGTCATTACACCGCTATAATGTGGATTGTGACTCTTAGTTCCGTTACACTATATGTAAAAAAGAATTTTACAAGTATTCTAATTATTGTTATATTTTTTTAAGAGTAAAATATCATAAAAAGTTTTATTTATTTAATATTTAATATTTCTAATCTCATATGAAGATAAGTATTTAATTATGAATATTAAAAAGTTTAAAATAAAAGATTATAATCTAAATTTAATATTTTTTATAAAAAAATGGAATAAAACCATGCTAAGGTTATGTTGCGACTTGATTACAGTCTCGTTGCAGACATATTCAAAATTACATTGCAATTGCAGGTCGATATCGTTGCGAAGATTGCAAAAGCAATATTGTGGATCGCAATTTAAAACCTTGGTACCTGCATTTACCGATACAAATTTATGTTAAATTATATATAAGTGGTTTTAAAGCCTTCCTTGTCATAAATTTGATGTATGGACATGATAAAGAGGCTGAATACTTTTGTTGTTTCCTTAGTTTTATTACTTTGTTCGATGATGATTCTATTGTTAATTGTTTCTCTGCTGTTGTGTTGACTGTATTTTCTTTTCTTTGTGGATGCCTTACACAGATTGATAGACTATAGCTAGATAAATGTAGCTTATACCAGAAAATACACTGAACCATCAGACAGACAAAGGTAAAAGAATGGCTGGTGATTCATTTTATGCCTTCTCAACAGAGAAGTTGGGTCCTTTAAAGAAGAGTCAAAACAACCCTAACAGACCAGTTTAAGGGGAAAAACAAGTCCATAAAGGAAAAGTAGCAAAAATAAAAAAAAGCTGCAGCCATACAAGAATGCTAAAACTAAATGTAGTCTCTCGTTCAGATGGACTTGACCCTATTACGTTTGGGCTGGCTAACACAGATACTGTTATGTCTTCACTTTCTCTTTTGCAAAATATATTATGTTGGCAAAAGAAAAGAACGCATTTATCAAAGAATATAATTTTTCACTCTTGGCTTGTGAAGTTGAACTTTCCAGTTAATACGTTAGCGATTAAATTGTTTTCTTAATCTGGTTACTGCTTTTTTAGGAAAAATTACCTCTGCTACAATATCACTCACCAATCTAACAAGATTATTTCCAAATTATAAATCCGCAATCTCATCTTGAAAAGCTTTGAGCATTTTTCATGTCATGTTAAGGAATGGAGATGGAAGAAAGTGGCATATATAATATTGTTATATATTTTTCAATTAATTTTGGGTTTGTATTGATGCCTCTGTTTTAAGTTTTTTTGGATTAATAATTGCAAATTACTACTTAACAATTCTGTGGTTTTATAAGTTTACTTATGGGATAATGGTGAACTGATAACTTATATCTAAGCAAGTATATAATCTATGTGAAGTTTTAGAAATATCATCCGGGTTTAGGAAATTTGTTGCAGTTGCACATAATCTTGCTTAAAAATTGTTATGTTATTGGTGGTTTAGGGTTTATGGTTTAAGGTGTATGTTTTTCTCTTCTTATCTCCACTCTCTGCTTACTCATAACGAAAACTTTTCTTTATCAGTGTCAAAAAATGAAATTCTCACATAGTTATTATTGTTTTGATCTTTTCTGTTTTATGCTTCCAAGATGGGAACCTTTGAACTTACTGTTGCCTATAAAGTTGCATTCAGGGTCTTTTAACACATTGAAAGGTATATCAGTTGTATACATGCTGGATCTTTCCACTTTAGTATCTCAGCATTAAAATTTTAACTGATCTTAATTTGTTTAATCCTGCCTAAGTTTTGTACTTTTACCCTTCAATTAATGTGTGAGCTACTTACATTCTTTTTCCTAACTGTGCTACTTACAGTTGTTGCAGTTATAGATCTGCAACCCCAGCTTCAAGCACATCATGGATTTTTATGAGGGATGAAGTCAAAGGAAGATTGAATGTTTGTTTCACAATAATTTTATAAAATTATTTTTAGCATTTTAGTATTTAAAACTTAAAACTTGTTTGGATAGTGTTTTTTAAAAACAGTTATAATTTTTTAGTTTTTAAAAATTAAAAAATAGAAATAACTAAAAGTAATTTTACTTTTTCAGTTTTCTATTTTTGTTTTGAAAACTCAAAATACAATCAGAATATGTTATTTTTTGTTTTTCATTAATAAAATTTTAATAAATATAAACAATTTTTTTTTCATTTTTACATCTTCAAAACAGTTTTTGAATAACATTTAGCAAATAAGTTTTTTTTTTTCTAAAAATAGTTTTTTAAAACTATTCTTAAAAACTCGTTTAAAAAATTAAAGAGCAAAACCAAACTAATCATGTCTGAAGAATTCAGAACCTTTTTTTTATTGTCCGAAATTTTATCAACTTTGGTCTTTCTATCTATGCTTCCCTTAGTGTTTTTGTTGCTCCACCTCACGAAGGAATTACTCATTATCTCCATGTGGTAACTTATGCCTTATTGCATGAAATGGGAAACGGTTCATAAACTATTGTTACTTTGTTTTGCATAATGTAATCTGGTCGATCTGGCAGATGTAAAACAAGATATTATATGAGGTTACCTTTGACGTGCTTAGTTTATTGGACATTACTATTATTATCAGTTTTCTTATTGATACATGAGTTTAAGTTATTTATCAATGATGCTAGCTAAGTGGATTGCGATGAATTAGTTTTAAGTTGGCCGAGGTAAGAGTAAGAATGTTCTTACCATGTCAGTATGTACAAGTGGTTATTTCTGCATGACTATCCACACCGAATTTAATTAATGTAATTTAATTAATTATAATGTTTGGTTGCTGCTTGGTATGATTATCCTCTTAATCTGTAAGATGAGATAAGGCTGTGTTGCTCCAATAATGAGATAAGGTTGTTGTGCTATGATTATTTCACCCTCTGCGATGCAAGGATTACTCTTCACTCTGACACTTTTCTCTATTGTCTTCTATTGTATATAATAAATTACACATATCTCTTTTCAATTTATCTTTATTATACTTATCATTTTTTTATTTATATTATTTTTAACTCTGAATTAATGATGTATTATTGTTTCCTTAAGAGAGGGTCGATGTAACAAAAATAAAAACTTTAAAGAGGGTTAGGTGTAATAAAAACAAATCTAGATGTATGCCTATTAAAAAATACTTTTTTATGTATTAAATGCATATTATCATGTGGACTATATACGGGGTAAGTTGTGATATACGAGGTAGCAACTGTTTAGTTCTTTTAGCACCATCGTTTTGCTAATTTCATTCTTAAATTTTCAAAATACCCAAATTATCCCCATGTCTTTAAAAGTGTTGGTATAGTGTCTATGTCTTGGAAGATTGTATCATTTTGCATTGCACCAATAGGCAAAATCTGTATAAATTTTTTGTTTTGGCCGTAACTGAAATGTATTTAAGTGCAATGCGACACATGCATGATCTACAATTGTGAATTTTTTTTCCCTAACTGTGAATCCATTGATCAAAATTCTATTGTAAATCAATGGATCTGCAATGCTTTGTTTTCTTTTTCAAATTGTTAATAGTTTTGCACATTATCAGTATTTAACAAACCTCTATTAAATCTAGATGAAGACTAAACTATACTTTTTTTTTTTAATTATATAAGTTTTAACTGTATTTGCTTTTCTTATGTTTGTGTGTTGTTAAAGCAATAAATATTCACATCAGAACTTTTGATTAATCACTAAAAATGTCCTTTTTCCCATTACAATATATTTTACTGTATATGCTCCCGTTATGGCCTGGTCTTGTGGTCCATTATGATGCTCTAGCAATAATTTTAAACTAATCAATTATGATTAATCACCATTTTAAACTAATAAGTTACCGCGCGTGATTTCAATGATCTGTCTTTTGAATATCAAAATAGAAAACATATTAATAAACCAAATTATTTTTTGGATGGTATCACTACACCTCAAAGTATTTTAAATTAAATTAAAATGAAAGTAATATTTTTAATTATCATTTATGTATTTACCTTGTCAAATCTAATAATATTTTGTACTGCTATGTATTAAACTAACATTTATTTATAATAATTATATTAAATTTTTAAGTTGTCAAAGAAGATAAAACTTTAGATTATTTACAAGAACTCACATCCATTATTTGAGTAAAACTTATAAAAAATAATGTGAATTTTTTATGAGCTATTTGGTGTGATAGAATCCATTTAAACTAGATTAAAAACCTTTGATAAGTTTCATATACAACTAACAAAATTGGCTCAATAAATTTTATGTTCTAAAACAAATCTTAAAATGACATTTTTTTAACCTAAACTGACAATAATATTTTATTAGTTATTTGAGTTAGAAAATATAATTAAAAACAAACGCCAATTAGGAAATATTTTACTAATGAAACTCACTCAGAGATATTAGACCTAAAAAATAATAAAAATTATACTATAAATGTTTTAATTTTGCCCGTACCTAAAACTTATGTTTTTAAACTCACAATTTAACTTGTAAAATTCTACGTTTTAACAAATTTAGGTAGGTAAAATGAGTCAACTTGCATGGAAACTCATCCATTTTTTTCTATTCTAAATTAATAACATGCACTTACAATTAATTCTTATTTTGTTATTTTGTTAGGATGTTGTTTTTATTTTTGTAAAAAAGTTATATTTTGTATGTCATTATTATGGAGTTTGGTGTCAATTTAGTTAACTTTTTATAAAATATTTGATGACATTTTATATAGCCTTATTATGAACTAATTTCATTTTAAATTAACTTATAGATTTTGATTAAATTTGTTGATAAATTACAGAATATTTTCTTTATTTATGTACTATCGTATGGAGAAAAATAATTTTTTAATACTATTTTAACATGAATTAAATTCTTATCAATTTATAAGTTAAGTTTATATGTTTTCATGAATTTACGTAACTCTTGATGTAACATCACAAAATTTAAAATACAAATATTCAAATAAGCATTTAGTTAAGAGAAGATAGACTAAGAGCTTGATTTGTTTGCTTTTGTTTTTTAGTTTTTGAGAAGAGTTTTCAAAAATAGTTTTGAAAAATTGTTTTCGGGAAGAAAAGAAAAAAAAACTTGTTTGGCAAGTGATATTTGAAAACTGTCTTGACGATATAAAAATAAAAAAACGTGTTCATGTTTATCAGAATTTGATTAATGAAAAGCAAAAAACAACATATTCTTATTGTATTTTGAGTTTTCAAAACAAAAATAGAAAACTAAAAAGGAAATCTACTTAGTTGTTCCAGTTTTTTGGTTTTTAAAAACTGAAAAATCAGAACTATTTTTGAAAACTGTTTTAAAAAAACACTACCCAAGCAAGTTTTTTAGTTTTTAAAAACTAAAATACTGAAAATAGTTTTATAAAACTGTTGTCAAACAAGCACTAAGTTGTTAAAAAAATAAAAAGAGAAAGAAATTATTATATTGATTGATTTAGTAGCGACACCTTTTTTATATGCCCTCGACTAAGGCATATTGTCTCTAAATGTACATTAACGCGTTATATGTTAGTCTTATTAGTGACATTAATTTTGGGGACGAAATTCTCTAAGGAGGGAGGCAATGTAACATCCCAAAATTTAAAATATAAATATTCGAATAAGCATTCAATTAAGAGAAGATAGACTAATTTGTTAAAAAAATCAATTAAAAAATTAAACTGTTAGAAATTTTGAATAAAAAAAAATTAAGATAATATTTCCTTCAAAATAAAAATAAGATAAAACAAAATAAAAGATTTGATATGAATTTGTATAACAAGTTTCAAATAATATTCCTTTAAAATCAAAATAAGATAAAATAATAAAGATTTGATAAAATTTTGGATTTAAATTGGGTAAAATGAATCTTTTATATAAAAACCTAGAGAGAGGAAAACCAACCCTAAACTACTATATACAGGATTAATTAGTCCCCTCAGAATATCATAGATTAGTTGATTCTTCTAGGATTGAAAAAGAGGAACATAAGAGTAGAAGAATTGAAGTAGTGAGATCTCTTTTCAAGAAGTGAGTAAAACATATTTTAAAGTCCATGATGGTATAATTTTATTTGCTGTACCTGCTAATAATCTAATTGATTTCTTAGCCTAAGGATTACATTCATACATAGCCTTGGGGAATGAAAAATGACGACGACATGGTGCTTGCATAAGTTATATTTGGTTCCAAATTATCATAATGATTTGTGCGTACGAGTTGACTTGAATAATTGCAATGTGTCGATTTTAAGTTTTGTGTTGATAATTCAAATTATTACTTATTAGAATTGACATAACATGGATGGATTATGATTCATGAGAACTTATATATGCAGTGACTTTTCTTTAATTTCTGCTAATTATTATATTACATATATATATATATATATATATATATATATATATATATATAATATTATGTATATTCTTTGTAATAACGCTAGGTAGTAATTCAATGCACGTGTAATGTTGTTGCTGTAATTGACATGCTTACAATTATTGCACGATACCTTCTTAAATCATGTTTCAAAATGAATATAATTGATGCTGAGTCAATAATTTCAATTGATAGGCATACTGTTTTGAAATTCATTTTAGTAATTATCTTTTTGCGATACCTTCATCTATGGGGTGAAATTTAAGATACATCCATCTGGAATGGATGCATAAGATGTCTCTGTTGTTTTAGTTATGAAAAGATTGATGCTTGTCCTAATGATTGCATCTTATTTCGAAAGGAGTATCAGAATCAAGTCAAATGTCCAAAATGTCATGCTTCTACATATAAAGAAAAGAAGGATAAATATTCTAGAAGAGAAGTTTCTTGCAAGGTACCTTCACTTCCAATTCCAGCCAAAGTTTTAAGGTACTTTCCTTTAAAACAAAGGATAAAGAGGATATTTATGTCATAAAAAACTGCTAAATTAATGAAATGGCATGATGAAGGTCGCACCAAAGATGGAAAACTAAGACATCCAGGTGATTCACTTACATGGAAAACATTTGATTCTCTACATCCTAACTTTGCATCAGATCCCTAAAATGTGAGACTTGGGTTAGCAAGTGACGGATTTACTCCGTTTAAGATGATGGGTAAAGGACATAGTATTTGGCCAGTAATGCTAATGACTTATAATTTAGCTCCATGTGATTGTATGAAACAACCTTACTTGATGTTGTCATTACTAATTCTAGGTTCTTCCTACCCTAAAAGTAGTATTGATATTTACTTGGAACCTCTAATTGATGAGTTGAAGGAGTTATGGGAGAAAGGTTTTGAAACTTACGATGCTTGTAGCAAGGAGTTTTTCCAAGCACACGTTGCATTACTTTGGACTATTAGTGACTTGCCTGCATATTCTATGTTATCAGGTTGGAGTACAAGTGCAAAATTGGCATGCCCTGTATGTAACTACCACACATGCTCTAAGTATTTAAATAATAGTAAAAAAATGTGTTATATGTGTCATAGAAGGTGGTTAGATTCAAAACGTAAGTCGCGAAAAGATAAAAGGTGTTTTGATGGTACCCAAGAATTTAGAGGAGCACCTACTACATTAACAGGGTCTACCATACTGGCTATACTAGGTGATAGAAAAAATCTGTTTGGAAATGCTCAGAAAAGGAAAAGAATGAGGGATGATCCGTGGACAAAAAAAGTATATTCTTTGATTTGCCATATTGTGAAACTAACCTAATTCGTCACAATCTTGATGTGATACATATTGAAAATAATATATGTGAAAATGTAATAAGAGCGTTATTAAATATAGAGAGGAAACCAAATGAGCATCTTAAATCCCACCTTGACTTGGTGGAGATGGGCATACAGAAAGACCTTCATCCTATAGACATAGGACAAAACAAGGTATTCCTTCAACCTGCAAGATTTACAATTTCATCAAAAGAAAAAGATATATTTTTCCATGTTTTAAAAGGAGTGAAGGTTCCAGAAAGTTATGGTTCTAATGTTTCTCGAAGTGTTAATCTTGAACAACAAAATTTTCTTGGACTTAAAAGCCATGATTTTCATATATTGATGCAATATTTGCTAAAAGTAACAATTACAAAAGTATTGCAAAAAGATGTTGCAAGATTTTTAATGAAGTTAAACTCTTTCTTCAAAATTCTATGTTCTAAACTCATCATCATTGTTGAAGAGTTTGAATCATTAGATGCAGAAATTGCATTAACTTTGTGTGAATTAGAGAGGATTTTTCCTCCTTCTTCTTTTGTCTTAATGGTTCATTTATCTATACATCTAGTATATGAGGCTAGAATTGCTAGACCTATTCATTATTGTTGGATGTATCCAATTGAAAGGTAATTCTTTTACTAAATGATTTTTTTTAAACTTGTTCTTATAGATTTCTAAATCATAGTTTTATATTCTTATAGATTTCTTCATAAGTTAAAAACTTATGTGCGTAATAGAAATTATTCGGAGGGTTCCATTACAGAAGGGTATTTAGCAGATGAGTGTTTAACATTTTGTTCAAGGTACTTGAACAGTGATGTTCAAACAAAGTTCAACAAGCTTGTAAGGAATTTAGATGGTCTGATAGGGAATGGAATGATAACTAGTTTGGAACCTGTTGTGTGGGAGCAAGCTCACTGTTATGTGTTGTTTAATTGTGAGCTCACCAAGGCATTTGTCAAGTAAGAAAAATTGTATATTTTTGTCTTTTACATAAAATCTTTATTTTTAACATGAAAATGTATTCAATTTTTTTGGTTTTTGTGTAGAGAACATGAGGAATTTCTTTATAGACAAGCTTATGAAGGTTCAATAAGAAATTGGAATAAGACAAAAGATCAATATCCTACATTTCACAATTGGTTTGAAAATCATGTTGAAAATGTGGTTGTTAGTGAAGATGTTAAATGGTTGGCTAAAAGGCCTAATACTGCTGCTAGAAGATTTTTATCTTATGTGATAAATGGTTACAAGTTTATTGTTGAGGGTTGTGAAAGACAAACACAAAATTTCGAAGTAATGGTGACTTCTTCTATTGTTAGGTTTAAAAATAAAGATGAAAATCCTGAAGTAGAAAATGTTACTTACTATGGAGTTTTGAAAGATATAATAGAGTTAGATTATTATGGTCATTCTAAATTTGTGTTATTTAAATGTGACTGGTTTGAAATTAAGCAAGATCATTTTGGATTAATACTTGTAAATTTTGGGAAGTTGATCTACAAAAGTGACCCTTTTGTGTTTCCAACTCAAGTAAAACAAGTATATTACACAGAAGATCCGACAGATAATTGGCAAGTTGTCACTAAACCACTCCTAGAGATTTGTTTGATGTATATGGGAACTTAGAGAACGATGATATGGAAGAGTACTTAGAAGATCAATTAAAAAGTCCCTTGTTTTATCAATCTATGATTGATGAAGTTGAAGGTGAAGATGAAGATGTTACTTGGTTTAGGGATGATGTACTGGAACAACAATTGATACAACTATAGTAGATCATCATTGAACACAATATTAATGTTTAATTAAATGTACTTCTTGGATGTGTGTTTTTCGTTGTAAACTTGTGTTTTTTTGTAATGTGGTATGCCTAGACATCAAACATAGTTTTGTATATATATTCATCCAAATTTTTGTCTATTATTTCCACATTATTTAGTTTGTTACAGCATGATGGTCAGCAATGGAAGTAAGCTTTCATGGTCAAGTGAGTCAATGCAGGATATCATTGATGAGCAAGAAAATCAAACAATATTACAACCTAAGAAGCATTACATTTCAAAGCTAAGTAGCTCTATGAATGATATATTGATGAGAAAAAACAACCAACCTTGCTATCCAAGAAATCAAAAGTGTCATTTCCAAGTGGTTCTATGGTTGATATTCTTGATGAGTTGGAAGAAATTATTCGATCAAGCCCTAGTCAAACTCCTTTACCATCCCAACACATTGGTTAATTATTTGTATGTTGGATTCAAATATGTGGTATTATATATATATATGCCTTGTATATAATGTACTAATTTTAAATTTTATACTTAACTAGCAAGTTCTTCTGGTAAGAAGAAAAAAAGGTCCAACCAAATGTCTTAAGGCTCATGGCTTGAGGTAGGAAGAGCGCTTGCCAGTTAGACTTAATGCCCTTGGCCAACCAATTGGTACTTGTCGAGCTACTTTGAGCAATTATTTGGGGACATTAGCTAGAAATGCACATCTGGCTCCTCTAACTTTTGCTAGCTGGAGAAGGCTAAAAGATCATTGGGATGACATGTGGCAAACAGTCATAGTATTGCAACTTACTTACCTTTATATTTATTTTGTGTGTGTATATATATGTATATATATATCATTTAAATTCTAATATTTTATTATTTGATTGAGATGCAGTCTAAATTTGATATTGAAGAACGTGCAAAAAAGTGGGTTTTAGGAAGTATATGCTCAAGTTGGAGGAATCATAAGTGTCGATTAAAGGCAAATCATTTTTCTAAAAATATGTCAGACGATTACAATTTCAAAAATCGACCCCCAAGTGTTCCACTTGAACAATGGAAAATTCTTATTAAGTTTTGGAAGTCTAACATATCAAAGGTTAGTTATTTTAATTTTATTACATGATTATTTGTACTTATATTTTTGTTGTATTATCTTTTCTGATACTATGTTTTTATTGTAAAGGATCATAGCAAGAAGAATAAAATAAGTAGAGCAAAATTTACTAGTGTGCATACTACAGGAACTAAAACTTTTGCTGAGATACAAGAAGAAGAGGTTATACTAATTGCATAACTAATGGTTTTGTTGTTTCAAATCACATTTAACTATTTTGTGGTTATTCCTTCAAGGTGTGGGATGCATAAGTGTGTGTGTGTATATATTTTTATTTATTTAATTATTTTGCTGATTAAAAACTAATCTTTTTCTTTTATGTGATAGAGAATAAAGAATTCTGAAGGGAGAGAGCCATCTCGCCCACAAATGTTTATTTTTGACTCATAAGCCTAAGAACGAGGAAATTGAAAGAATTATTATATGATAGTTTTAATCATTATCTCTATATTTATAATAGTTTTGTTTGAATTACAAGTGTAATTCTTATTTTTCAATTTTTAGTCAAAACTTGAAGATGTAGTTGGTTTTTATCGAGAAGCACCAGAAAAAAGCTCATCCCAAGATGATGTATTTTCCCAAGTGTTTGGAAAAGATCGACATGGTTATGTGCTCATGTATGGAAAAGGGGTTGTACCTTCTGACTTATGGGGATCTAAATCCCAAGTTCAAATACAAAAATTAATTGATGAAGTTCAAAGAAATTCTCAAGTTGAACTTCAAAGTATAGAAGAAAAAATGGAATTAAAGCTGAAAAAGCAAGTTGAAGCTATGAAAGCTGAACTTTTAGATAGTTTCAAACTTGCTTTTAGTCAACTGCAAAATAGTTTTCCATGAGTAATGATTCTAGATTTTAGCAAAATTCAAGATGTAAAAGAAGTGGTTGTTGATGAGGTATATTATATAAACTTTATATTAAACTTATCATTGAATTAGTTTTGCACTTAAAAGATTATTTTTTATAATTAAATATTGTGTTGATTTTGGTGTCAGAAACAAATGGAGATCGCTTCTATGAGAAAAAAGGATAGGAGGAGAAAACTAACTCAAAGCTAACTAAAAGGTGAATTTAGTTTACTTATTTATGTCTTTAATTTGTTTTTACATAATTTATTAACTAATTTTGTTCATTCTCCTAAGGAACATATCCTACTATTTTTATCTAGGAAATTAGAAGATCTTAAGGCTAAAGTGGGCTCACCCAAAAAAAATCTTAATATGTTCAAATATCCGCCCAATGTCTTTGAACTATTATTGTAAGTCTTGATTCTCTATAATGTATTTCTAATTTTTTTCATTAGTTTATTGACTAATAATAATCATTATTATAGGAAAATATTTGAAAGAAGTAATAAAGAAGCAAATGATGATTCAGAGAATTCTGGAAGAGTAAGTGAAATAAAATAAATTAATAAATTTTCATTTTTTAAGCTATTTACTAATTAACTTTTCTTTTGAAAAAAAAAAAAACAGGTCAATAAGTAGGCTTTTGAAGCTTGGAAGTCTATGACTAATAAAGTAACTCTAAGCCTAATATTTTTTTACTTTTAAGTAATTTAATATTAATTGAAACTCTTGAGATTTGTATCAGGAAAAAGAGGCTTATTTTAATGTAGCATTTCAACTTAGAGAAAAACACCATTTTAGTCCATTAAAAGAAAGGTATTGGTGTAATTTATTATCACATCATAGTTTTTATTCGTAAAAATCCTTTTTATGTTATTTTTGTTATTAATTCTGAATAAGTAATTTGTTTATTTTTTTTATTCCGTTATGCTAATTGTTTGTTATCGAATTTCATCTGGCACAAGCAAAACTACTCATGTTGTTCAAGGAGAACCAATAGGGAAAAGGGAACGTAAACAAAAATTTCATTTTGATGGGACTAACTTGGGCAAGTTGAAAGAAGAGAAATCTCACAAGAAACAACATAAGAAACGTAAGTTGCATTAATTGTCTCTATATAGTTTCATGTTTTACAATATACTTATTTAGAAACTTTATTTTATTTCTTTGTTTTTTTCCTTAGAAATTCATAATGTGGAAAATATTGCTTCAAGTCAAGAAGCTAGTTGAGAGGTACGTGAACTCATATTTTTTCCTTTTTTCATCAGAAATCCATATTATGTTATTATGGTTAAGTAGAGTGTGGTATGGTTAACATGACACAAAACATTCAAAATGCTTATTTTCCTATTCATAAAGGTTCTCAAGAAATCAATTCAATTTTTAATATATGTTAATTTTATTGTAGCTGATTTGAATATGTTTTTCTTCATTAGGTAGTCCATGAATTCATACCTCCTAACATAATTGTACCATGTTTAACATGCCTATGCAAAATTGCTTTTGTTTTTATCCTCATGTTTTTTGTTCATTAGGTATAATTTAATCCTCACAGTAATTACTATTCTTCATACTTCGTAAATCTCTCATGTTTTTTATATTTAAAAATGGGTAGTTGTGCTTTTTCTTGTTTTCAAAGAAAACATTGTTACTATATGTATTAATTTGTGTGCATTTTTCTGCCTGTAATTGAGTACGTGCATGATGTACCTATAAGCCTAATCTGGTACTGCAGAACTCAAAGCATAGGATAACATTACAAACAACAATAAAACAATTACATATATGTCTTACATTTTATTCTTGGTTTATGATCTCTTTATAGAATCGAAAAAAAAAACAAACACACTTCTTTATTTATTTATTTTTAAATATCAAATTCAAGATGATAAAAATAAAAAGTGTCTCTAGTTTTAATTATATTATTATAATTATTGTTCAATGTTTTATTCTTTCCCTGTCACTATTGCTTTCTTTTTTATTTTGGGTAACAGTTCCTAGTGCAATTTTTTTTATTTGGTCTTGAGTAACTCTGGTTGGCTGACATCCCATTCCCAGTTACTGTTCCAAACTTTTCATTATATTATACATAAAGTATCTTTTTTCTAATTGAGACACTTAATTAACTTATTTGAGCGGTTGTGAATGGTTTTAGTATTTATATCCTTTGATCATTTGAAATTATCACTAATTATGAATCTTAAAAAGCTAACATCGATAGAGTATCCTTGTTGTGTTACCAACTTTGAGTGGTTTGTTAGTACAAAACTTGATAAAGAAGTAGGACCTTTGTACAATTGAAAATGTTAAGTAGTCAAAATCTTTTATTTTTTAGAAATCACAGACACCACCCCCTCTCATTGCCTACAAAGCGCCTTTAACTTCATTTGGAAAGCTTCAATTTTGTTATAATATTTCCCTTCTCTTTCTATTTTAATGCTTTAGTCAAAATCTTTTATTTTTTAGAAATCACAAACACCCCCCCCCCTCATTGCCTACAAAACGCCTTTAACTTCATTTGGAAAGCTTCAATTTTGTTATAATATTTCCCTTCTCTTTCTATTTTAATGCTTTCTACGTTTGTTTGCGGATTCTGCCACCTTCAACATAGCCATGTATATAATTCAATAACTAGTTTTATTTTCTTCTGCCACTACATGTGACACTGCATAATGGTTGCTTGCTTATGGTAATTATTATGTTTAAATATTTATTACGAAGAATGTACAAGCTGAAGGACCTAGAAAAATACCCAATGTTTGTCCTTAACAAAGACTAGTCATTTTCTTATTAACCACTAATGGAAACAAACCAAGAAATACATTGTACTTACTGTCATGCCACAACTAGTGGACAACAGTTGGCCTATTCATTAAGAGAAATTATTACATGGTTAAATATTATTAGATTGGGTTGGGTCACAGTTTTGAAATGCGAAAATCGCAAACCGATATGGACATGTCGGTTTTGGTCAGTTTGTGTTAGGTCTAGACCGATCAATTGAAAAAATTGAACCAAACTAATCAAGAAAAGAAATGTAATTTATAGTTAGTTTGGATTGTTGTACTTCTATTGCCTTCTGTAGTGATACTTGTATTCTCTTTGTTAATGCAGAGTTGCTATACTTGCATGTAATGGTGTTTACTAGATTGTTAATTTCTAATGTAATGAATTTTGATGTATTGGACATATTGATTACGATGTAATGAATTTTAGACATATTGATTATGATATAATATATTTTGATGTGTCCTATAATATTTCAATTACAAGCTTATGCTTTAATTTTCTTGAAACTTTTTTTCATTCTCCATGACTTTTTATTACTAAATTATTTCTTTCAATATTAAGTTATGTTATAGTGTAAAAATTTATTTAATATTTATTATAAATTATATTTTATTTTATTTTAAAAATAAACAATTTAATAACATTTGTTAAATGCTAAAAAGATATGCAATAGTAACACTTTTGTAACGCTACTTCTCTATTTAAAAAATGTTCTAATTATTTTTAGTGATATTTTTAATATTACTAAAAACTTTTAGTGACATTTTAATAATGTTACTTTTTATGACAAAAATATTACTGAAAACTTTTAGTGACATTTTTAGAAATGTTGCATTTTTATTAAAAAAAGTTACTAAAAGTTTTTATTAACATTTTTATAATGTTACTTTTCTATTTAAAAGATGTTACTAAAATGTTTTAGTAACATTTATAAAATGTTGCATTTTATTTAAAAAAATATTACAAAAAATTTTTAGTAACATCTTTTATAAATGTTACCTTTAATATGCAAAAATGTTACTAAATGTCATTAGTAACATAGGATATACGCAATATTTGATAAAATGTTACTAAATTATATTAGTAACATTTGATAAAATGTTACTAAATAATATTAGTAACATTTTCTTATGATTTAGCGATATTTTTTTAATGTTACTAAATTATATGTACCTAGTAGTGTTTGTGAATACGAATGGAAGCTAAATTATCTTGGAAAACATAAAATCTTTGAACAAAAGTGGTGGGAACATCGGTGTGACAAGTGCCCACACTATATGAGTGCTTTTAACATGTATTTTCCTCTTAAATATATGTATCATGTACACCTTTATGAATTTGGCAACACCGTGTTGAGCAAACATTTGAAGCACTTTATTTTCTAGTGTGTCAAAATCTTTATTACCTTTATGGGATGTGTCAAAAAAAGAAAACAACCCTCCTAGAGTTACTCTTTCAATACACTTCCCACATTTATGTATGTAGGAACAATTACACACTCCTATGGTGCACATCATAATACCGGTCATGCGTGTTTAACTTTATTTTCTCTTAAGCTTATTTAAAATTTTAAAATAACTAGGACTATATATAATATTTAGCTTATAATGTTAACTCAAGTTAAAATAGAAAACTTAGAGAACTGAGATGAGTTAGAAACACGGGGAGGTCGGGGATGGACTCTTGTGAGATCGCGAAGGGTGAAAGTAAACATATTGAGAAGCAGAAGCCAAGGGTGAAAGTAAACATATTGAGAAGCAGAAGTGGCAAGATGAATCAAACTAAACAACCAGTGTTCTACTTCGCGAATTTTCCCGAGAAGTACGGGGCACATGCACTAAAAGAGATGTTTTCAAGGTGGGGAGCGATGAAAGATGTTTATATCCTAGCAAAGGATGTGCTGGTTTCAAGTAGGGGTGTGAAAAAAACCGGTTCGAACCGAACTGAACTTGTTTAAGCTGAACTAGTTTAATAAAATTTAATTAAACTGATTTTTAAAATTAAACTGAATCCGAACCGAACTGGTTTTTAACCTCTTTTGTTTGCAACTCAAAAGATAAATTTCATTCACTCACTTAGACTCAAGACAGCATTACCTCACGGGCTCACTCAAGTCACGGTCACGACGGCACTGCTTCTGCTACTAGTGCTCACTCACTGTCTAAGACCAACTCTCACCTCACTCTGCTGCTAGTGCTCTCACTCACTGTCTCAGACCGACGACACTGCTTCTGCTGCTAGTGCTTACTGGATTTTCTCATCACTACTCACAAACTCACAAATAGCATATGTCGCTCACGTTCACAATCTAAAACTACCATCGTTCAAGCTCCAAGGTATGTTAATTGAAGATAAAATGGTAATTAGGTTTTTTTATTGTTCATAGCTTGATACTCTTTTGTTCCACTGATTTGGGTTTACCTTTGGTGTTGAATTTGGTAGGATTTTGTCACTTTGTGAAAAACTTTATTAATTCACTCATGTTGTTTGATTAAATACCCCACTGAAATGTATTTTCTAGATTAGTAGATGTATTTAGTGTACTTAAACTTCTTCACAATTTCATTTTCTTTTACTTCATTTTTTAGAAGATTGAAAAGGAATGGATAATTTAGTGTATGTTTCAGGTGCCATTTGCTATCTTTCAATGATAATGCCATTGCTCCTTTATCTTTTTTACCTTTGTCACTCATTTCAAACAAAGCTTTAGTGCCCAATTCTATTAAAATATGTGGTAGAATAGTAAAACCAAAGTTGTTGAACAAGAATCCAATAAGCCCCCAAAGAATGTTATAACTTGCGGTAATGGTGGTTGTGAAATAGCTGGCATGGTAACTGTTGTAATCTAGACCATATTTTGAATCAATCTAGTATTTGGATCCAATGTGTCATCAAAGCCCAATACTTAGGATGAACAAATACTTTTATATCAACAACAAATTTGTTTGATTTGCCCAAAGTTGTTGAAAGTGCTTGGAACCGGAAATGTAACTTAAATAAACCAAGTCATTGGATTGTTAAAATAATTTATATGAAATAAAGTAAAATAAGGAGATTCACTTACTGTATAAGAGACTTGTCTTTTTTATCATTATCATTTTTTTTCTTAAAATATAATGTCTAAGATTATTTAGGTTGGTTGTAAAAGTGATGAAACATGGTCCAACTTACTAATTCTGGTCACTACGATCCAAATGTGTATTTGTTTCTTTTGTTAATGTGAATCCAAATAATTTTTGGAGCATTGAAGAATGCAGATGCTAATATGTAGAACTAAACCCAATGCCCTATAGCAGAGGGGGTTCCCTAAGATTTCTTTAAGTTCTTAGCTAATTCCAAAACCTAGTGAGCATGTGATTGTGGTCCCCTAATACTTACAAATTTAATGTGCACATCTTTTTTCAATCCATGCTGATACTATTCATGGGTTATTCTTTAAAAAATTCAAGTTTTCTATCTAAATGTCAGAGTCATGAAAGTGAGGCAATAGCAGCGAGTCTTTGATGTGATTTTAAAGAACCAAAACCAAATTGGACGTACATGATTATCATATATGACCCCAATGAATCTTAAACACAACTCAAATTAAATAGAAATTGGCACAACACTTATTTATTGTGTTTTATGACTAGTTTTGTTTATCTATTTAATATAGTGTGCTTTGTAGTAACATGACAGCTAATCAGACTTAACAGACGTAGCCTACTTTTTTTTTTTTAATGAGACATGGCCCGCTTTATTATTTAAAGCATGTTGCCTGTTCACATACAAATGGCCTGTTCAAATATTGATAAAATTCAAAAGCATGTTAGTGTGTGGTAAAGTGTTATACACTATTTCTTATTTTCTAGTCTACCTTCCCCAACAACATCTTTCACAAACCATTGATTGCTTTAGTATTTATTACATTAAGATCTGTTTGGTTTAAGAAAACTTTGTCTAGTTTTATTTCTTATTTTTATTGATAATTACAAAATGTTTATTATGCCGTCATATTTCACTTTATTTCGTAATTTCAAAGAGGAGATTGCTAACTAAAACCTTAAAAACACTCATTAAAACATTATAAAGAAAGAGTAATTTATTGAAATATCTAAAATTACTATTATCTTTAAATTTGAATTATCATTACATATGATTTCTAATTGAAAAAATTTCCTTTTAACTCCTTAACCAATCTTAGTACACTGATTAGCAAACTCTTTCAAACATAGTGACGACAAGAAAATTCCTTCTTTTTCTTGGTTCATTTTGATGTTATAAAGGTTCGAAACCAACATGTAAAAAAGAAGTTTAATTAGTATGCACTATTAGATGTATAAAAAAATAGTTACAAAATTATTTGGATCATTATTCAATATTCAAGGTCTATCATGTCACAACATGGTTTGGGATCTTAATTAACTTACCCTTGAATGTAGGTTTTAAACAAAACCTATATATTCAATGTCTATGGATGCAGATGATATTTTGGCTTCTAACACACCGAAACATGTTACAACCTCGCTCCACAGGACCTAAAAATCGATCTATTGTATGGGATTATTTTGATGATTTGCCATTGTCAACCCTCTTTCACAAGCTAAATGTAAACATTGTGGTACATTAATCAAGCATGCTAGTGGAAAAACTGTTATGCATACTCATTTGTCCAGATATAAGGGTATCCCAACCAATGATGCAGGCAAAAGGCAAAGATCAGATTCATCCACAACAACTATTTCTTCCCCTTCCTTGTCAAGAATTGATCAAGAAGCATGTCAGAAGGCATTGGTTAAATTGTTTGTGGTACTGGAGTTATCCTTTCGACTCATTGAGCATGAAGCTTTTCGGGAGTTTTTAAGCATTGTGGTACCCTTTCTAGTTGTCATCTCTGGCACTACCCTAGCACGTGATGTTCTTAAACTTTGGGCTAGTGAAAAAGCAAAGTTGAAGACGTATCTTTTTTAACACTGTCAAAGGGTTTGCCTCACTATAGACACATGGACCTCATCCCAAAATTTTAATTACATGAGTTTGACAGCTCATTTCATTGACAAGGATTGGAAGCTACAAAAAAAGATCTTAAATTTTTGTCAAGTCTCAGGTCACACAGGGAAGAATTTGGCTAAGGCAGTTGAACATTGTTTGAATAGTTAGGGGTTGATTCGTGTCCTTTCATTAACAATGGATAATGTCACATCAAATGATGTTGCAGCGAATATCTAAAAAAAAGGTTAATGTCTTGGCACGGTTTGCCTTTGAATGTTGATTATCTTCACATGCGTTGTTGTGCCCATATTTTAAATTTGATTGTAAAGGATGGATTCAAAAACAATTAAAAGGTTATTAGTAAAATTCGTGGTGCTATCAAATATGTCAGATCTTCCCCTTCTAGGTTAGCTGCATTCAAGGAATGTGTTAAGCATGAAAATATTGAATATAAAGGCCTGGTTAGCTTAGATGTGAAAACCAGATGGAATTCAACTTATTTAATGTTGGAGGCTACATGAAAGCATCAGAGGGTATTTGAAGAACTTGAACTAATAGATAGAAAATACACTAATGAGTTAACCAAGAAAGGGGACGGTGTTCCTCAATGTAGTGATTGGGAACTTACGCGTTCAATCTTGCCATTCTTGAAATTGTTTTAAGAGGCCACGATAAAAATGTCAGGTTCAACTTATGTGACTAGCCCTATGTACATATTTGAGGCATTTGTGATTGGAAGGAAAATCAACAAATGACTACTAACATGAATCTAAGTGTAAAAAAAATGGCTGAAAGCATGAAGACAAAACATGAAAAGTATTGGGGCAATCTTGATAAGCTAAATATGCTATTAATGATTGCTCTTGTATTACATCCAAGATACAAATTGAAATTCCCAAATTGGCTAATTTCTCAAAGCTTTCATGGTGATGCGGCATCTAATTTGAAAGATAAAGTGAATTTGAGTTTGACATTACTTTTTGAAGAGTACAATGGTGGTAACAACAATGAATTTGAAGCTAACTCACAGGAGGCTCAACTAAGTGAAGGAGTTGTTAATGATCCTTATGGCTATGACCAATTTTTTGAATCAAACGAATCTAATAAATCTGAATTACATAAATATCTAGATGAGGCTTTAGAGAAGAGTCAAGGAGAATTGGATGTTTTGACTTGGTGGAAGCTTAACTCAGGTCGATTTCTAATTCTTGCAAACATGGCAAGAGATGTGCTTGCTATACCTGTATCAATTGTGGCATCTGAATCTGCCTTTAGTACTAGAGGAAGAGTTCTTAGTCCACATCGTAGTTCTCTTACTCCACAGATGGTGGAAACGCTTGTTTGCATGCAAGATTTGCTAAAAGGAACATAATCACTATTGACTCCAAATGAAATTGAGGAGTTTCAAGAGCTTGAGAAAGTTGAAGATGGTAACAAGATTTGTTTTATGCTTATTATTTTATTATGTACATTCTATAATATGAATGATAATTAATTTTTTCTTTCATGTTGTAGAAATTGTTGCCTCACTGTTAGTAGATGTTACTTATTCAGCCTCATCTATTACGCTTGATGATGATTGAAGAATAGAAAATGCTTATTTACAATTTTTTTAGTGGTCAAGTGTTTAATAGTTTCATTTTAATCTTATAATTCGTGTTTAAGATCTCTGTTTGTTGTACCTTGTGAGTTATACTAGTTTGTTTATGGATTATGGAAACCTATAGTTATAAGTGGCTAAGTGTTTATTTACAGTAGCAACTTTGGTACTGTATTATTATTGGACCTCTATGAACTTCTATTTCCTTGAAGGGTGTTACTTTATCTTTGTGAATGGTCTTTTTGGTGATCTTCCACAGGTTTCTTCAATTGTGAAATTAACTTTCAATTATTGAAAGTGTTTTTTTACTGCACAAAACTGTTTTCTTTTTTATTGCATAAAACTGATTTTTTTTTACTGCACAAAACTGGTTTTTTTTTACTGCATAAAACTAGTTTTTTATACTGCATAAAATTGGTTTAAGGAGCATCATAGGAGAACCACACTGCTATGGCCATGTCCACACAGCTGTGGAAAATCCAGTACCTAAAAAAAATTGGTTCGAAACTGGTTCAATTTAGAATTGTTTCGAACTAGTTCTAAACCTATTTAAAACCAGTTTTTTAAAACTAATTCGGTTTTGAACTAGTTCTTTAAAGCAGTTTGGACTTTTAGTTTAAGAACCTAATTGTTTAAAACAATTTGGTTCGGTTTTTTTAAAAAACTGATTTTTGCATACCTCTAGCCTCGACAGACATTTAGATGCGATTTGGATAAGCACGTATAAACTCAGGGTGAATGTGCAGAGATTATCATGTGATGGCAGGTGGCGTGCTAACCATAGAGGGGAGAGTCTGGGGAAGGAACTGAGAGCAGAAGCTTTTGTAGGTGTCAAACACTACTAGATACATGTGATTTAGTAACATTAAAAAAATATCGCTAAATCATAAGAAAATGTTACTAATATGATTTAGTAACATTTTATCAAATGTTGCCTATACCCTATGTTACTAATGATATTTAGTAATATTTTTGCATATTAAAGGTAACATTTATAAAAAATGTTACTAAAAATTTTTAGTAACATTTTTCTTAAATAAAATGTACCATTTTATAAATGTTGCTAAAACATTTTAGTAAGATTTTTTTAAATAGAAAAGTAACATTATAAAAATGTTACTAAAAACATTTAGTAACTTTTTTTAATAAAAAGGTAACATTTCTAAAAATGTCACTAAAAATTTTTAGTAATATTTTTTTTAATATAGGTAACATTGTAAAAATGTCACTAAAAATAATTAGTAACATTTTTTAAATAGATAAGTAACGTTACAAAAATGTTACTATTGCAAATGTTTTTTAGCATTTAACAAATGTTATTAAATTGTTTATTTTTAAAATAAAAAAAATATAATTCATAATAAATATTAAATAAATTTTTACACTATAACATAAATTAATATTGAAAGAAATAATTTAGTAATAAAAAGTCATGGAGAATGAAAAAAAGATTCAAGAAAATTAAAGCATAAGCTTGTAATTGAAATATTATAGGACACATCAAAATTCATTACATCATAATCAATATATCTAAAATTCATTACATCATAATCAATATGTCAATACATCAAAATTCATTACATTAGAAATTAACAATCCCGTAAACATCATGACGTGCAAGTTTAGCAACCCTGCACTGCATTAATAAAGAAAATATAAGTATCAATACAAAAGGCAACAGAAGTATAACCATTCCAACTAACTATAAATTACATTTCTTTCCTTGATTAGCTTGGTTCAATTTTTTTCAATTGATCGGTCTGGACCTGACATAAACTAACCAAAAACAAACATTAGGTCTATTCCTAGTCCTCCAGCTTGTACATTCTTCGTAATCAATATTTACACATACTAATTACCATAAGCAAGCAACCGTTATGCAGTGTCACACGTGTCAATGGCAGAAGAAAATAAAACTAGTTATTGAATTATATACATGGCTATGTTGAAGGTGGCAGAATCCGCAAACAAAAGTAGAAAGCATTAAAATAGAAAGAGAAGGGAAATATTATAAAGCTTTCCAAATGAAGTTAAAGGCATTTTGCATGCAACCAAAGGGGGTGGTGTCTGTGATTTCTAACAAATAAAAGACTTTGACTACTTAACATTTTCAATTGTACAAAGGTCCTACTTCTTAATCAAGTTTTGTACTAACAAACCACTCAAAGTTGGTGACACAACAAGGATACTCTATCGATGTTAGCTATTTAAGATTCATAATTAGTGATAATTTTGAATGATCAAAGGATATAAATATTAAAATCATTCACAACTGCTCAAATAAGTTAATTAAGTGTCTCAATTAGCAAAAAGATACTTTATGTATAATATAATGAAAAGTTTGGAACAGTAACTAAGAATGAGATGCCAGCCAACCAGAGTCACTCAAGACCAAATAAAAAAATTTCACTAGGAACTGTTACCCAAAATAAAAAAGAAAGCAATAGTGACAAGGAAAGAATAAAACACTGAACAATAATTATAATAATACAATTAAAACTACAGACACTTTTTATTAACAACATGCAACTATATTTTTAAACAGAAAAAACTGAATTATACTTATATCCAATTGAAACCCATTGATACACTTAGTAAATATATTGATATTAACAATATTATTAATTGTTTAATTTAGATTTTAGAAACTATTAACATTAAAAAGAAGGAACTAATTTCTGAATGAAACCAGTTTAAAATTGCAATATATCTAAACTCTACTATTTCTTAAAATGAGGAAAGCATAAGGTGATTCTTTTTCTTTGGTTAGATGTTTCCCTATCTGCTTTAAACCATCGGAAAACAAAACAACGAGCTAAGGAAAAAAAATACAAAATAATGGAAGACTACTCTTCCTATATTTGTAAAAAAGTAAATGAATAGATAACTCTTCAACCCTTATACTTCTTCCCACCAAAAATTTATCGTCAACTCGAGACAGAATCATGCCCCACTTGGAACTTTTCCCTCTCTCAATTTTTCTGACCAATTTAAGCTTGATGACTATTTTTTATTCATAATCCTGTTCACCTTCATTAACCAAGTTAGTTAAAGATTATAATAGGAACTTGGTGGCAAACATCTCATGAAAGTCTTCCAACAGATAAGTTGCTACTAAATAATACTATAATGAAAATGAAGCTAGTTGGTCCACATACAACAAACATCAAAAAAGTAAAAAACAAAAATTCCTGGAATAAAATCCATATGCCTAAAGCAACTACAATGCTAATTTACCATCTCTTACCAATAATTTGATATTACATAATCCACAATATCAACTCCAAAGATATGCCAACAAGCACAGAAGCAAACAAGGTATCAATCAAGCACAAATGATAATAAGACAGACAGACATCTCATAGAAGAAACTAGAAAGGGAAATAAGAATAGATAAAACAATTACCAACTGTAGCTTGGGTAATTGATGGATTCTTAGCAAAGAGAGCCTGCAACAAGAAAAAATATCAGTAAGACAGTAACTAAGAAACTGATTGTCAGATATATATATATATATATATATATATATATATATATATATATATAAAACTGTATGATCTTCATATGACAAGAGTTGCTGAAATATAGGAATGAAACATCCAACACAAATGTGCATTCAAATATGCACCTGGAATTGAAGTGACCTTGCAAAGTCTAATTGAATGTACTACAACAATTGAAGACCTCTCTCTGTACTGTCATAAGTTTTTCTAGTGCTCTCCTGCCACACCAATTTTCTTATATTTATCAAACTATACTGTCATACTCTTATTTCATATGCACCTTTCTCTGACAGTCCCTCTCCCTTTCACCCTCATATATTGCATTTTTAATACCAGCAACATTTTACTTATTCCTTGCAATTTAGCTTACTCACATTTTTCTTCATGACGCTAATACCTCTATTTTCTATTTTATTCTTAATAGACTCCTCAAGCAATGCCTACTGACCCCTTTCACCTGGTTACTGGCCCAGTTCCAAATTCAGACCTGTTAACTTCTACATAGGATTTAGAAATCTTTGGAGCCTTAGCTCTAAAGGATAAACTCCTCAAGCAACATATTTTTTTTAATATGGGTTTTGTTTGACATGTCTTTTTTTGTTTCTTTGTGCATATGGCATGGTAAAATATTGATGGAGTTTGTTCCATTTTTGTTTGCAGTTCTGGTACATAAGGAAGAGAGAGGAAGCTGATGCCAACAATTGAGGAAGAACTAGGGAGGAGGAGTTTGCTGTATAGCCTATTGATGCCAGTGATGAGCCAGTTTGTTCCTGGTTTAGAAAAGGGAAACGAAATGTACCTAATGTTCGTAAAATCTGAGGCGAAAACACCTGGAGGAATTGTAGCTCGTCCAGTTCTGACTAGCTACTACAAAAGCTCATACTTCAAAGACAGACTCTATGACCCCTACACCAACTACACCAGCCCAAATGAGACAGTCCTCTACCCTGACTCATACCAAATAAATGTGAATCTGTCCCTACTAAGGAAACAAAAAATAGTTTAAAATGTCATGCTTTATAATATGTTAATTAAATTGGTGGTGTTGCGAGGTGATGGGACTTGCTCCTCGCGTTGTGAAAATGATGGCATCTACACACTACACAAAAACACCATAAATTGACAATTTTTTATTTTTTATTCTTTCAGGGTTGTATCATTACAGAGTTGATGTGTTGAGGGTGGCTGGATTCAAGAATAAGGCACCACAATTCAACTTTGTGTTCAAAAAGAAGTTTCATAACGCAATGAAGAACACTGCACTTCAAAAATTATCACAATAATGGAAACAAAAATCGAGTATCTAGCAATTAGTGGAAGAAAAAGAAGTGCGGAAACGAAAAATAACAAATCTAAGAACGACAATGTTATGAGATTGAAGAAAGCATTGGTACGAAGTTAAATAAGCAACTAACCCTAAAATGTTGGAGACTTCAATTAGAGAGACCCAAACCAAGAGAGAACAAAACAAACAAAACAAAGATACTGAGAAAAATCAAAGACAAAATCAGAGACAATAAAGATGCAAAACCAAAAGAGAGGCAGATAACAAACGTAGAGAACGAACCTAAGAGAGCGAAATCGCAGAGAACGAATCTGAGAGACCAAAATCACAGAGAACGAACCTGAGAAAGTCGAATTGCAGAGAACGAATCTAAGAGAGCCGAATCGCAGAGAACGAACCTGAGAAAGTCGAATTGCAGAGAACGAATCTAAGAGAACGAACTTGAGAGAGCCGAATCACAAAGAACAAACCTCGGATAGTCGAATCGCAGAGAACGGACCTTACAGAGCAAAATCGCAGAGAACAAAATGTAGAGGAACGAGAGAAGGAAAACTTAACTTAGAGAACGAAACTTAGAGGACAAAATGCAAAGAATGAACTTGAGAAAGTGAAATTGCAGAGAACAAACCTTCGAGAGCTAAATTGCAGAGAATGAAATTTTGAAAAAAAAAAAAAACAAAACTCGGAGACATCTAAGCTTTTTTACGATGAATAAAAAAAAATTTTAATAAAATTACTTTTCCACTAGTTTCTATTCAACAAGTTTTGATTTAAGTATTTAACTAGTAAATTTATTGGTTTTAAAATATAATAAAAATTTAATTATTTATTAAAGTGTAAATAAATTAAAATTATAAAAATAAAAATGTTAAAATTAAATTTATATAAAACAAATAATAACAAAAAGTACTTTTTAAGAAAAAAATAATATAATTAATGAAAAATTTTAATAAGAATGTATTTTTTAAACAATAAAAATCTTTAGTAACATTTTTAAAAAAAATGATACTATAAAATGAATTAATTTCTTCTATAGTGACATTTATTTAAAACATGTCACAATATTATAGTAATATTATCTACGGTGACATTTATAGTATATAAAATTTATTTATAATAACACTCCTAACAAGTGTTACTAAGAAAATGTAGTAGTGAAAGGAAGTCATCGTGAAACAATGGAGATAGGTGAAAAAGGATAAGGGGAAGCGTGCAAACTCAAATGGAGAGTGGCAAGGATTGTCTTTTGAGGTAGAAAAGGACAAATTAGAGGAGTTAAAGGATGTTTTGTGGGTCGTGTTACATCTCCATAAATCGTTTATGCACTCCAGGAAAGATTGTGTAGTGAGGGAATTAATTCTGTGTCACTGGTTATTATGAGAGGAGATATGGTGTTGTTAAGACCCGTAAAAGAGAGGTGTTAGAGGAGTTGATCCAAGACACTCGTGATATTATGTCTTAGTATTTTACTCAATGGGTGAAGTGGTCATCAACTGCGGTCGCTTCCTAACTTTCACCAAGCACATGGATTGAGAGATTCATTGGGCTATTCACCTACCACTACTACATTTTATATATTTAGTGACATTTTCTTAGTAACATTTGTTAAAAGTATTACTATAGATAAATTTTATATACTATAGTGACATTTTTTTAAATAAATGTCACCGTAGATAATATTACTATAATATTGTGACATGTTTTAAATAAATGTTACTATAGAAGAAATTAATTCATTTTATAGTATCATTTTTTTTAAAATGTTACTAAATATTTTTTATTTTTTAAAAAATACATTCTTATTAAATTTTTTCATTAATTATATTATTTTTTTCTTAAAAAGTACTTTTTGTTATTATTTGTTTTATATAAATTTAATTTTAACGTTTTTATTTTTATAATTTTAACTTATTTACACTTTAATAAACAATTAAATTTTTATTATATTTTAAAAATAATAAATTTACTAGTTAAATACTTAAATTAAAACTTGTTGAATAGAAACTAGTGGCAAAATAATTTTATTAAATTTATATTTTTATTTTTTTATTCACCTTAAAAAAGCTTAGATGTCTCCGAGTTTTGCTTTTTTTTTTCAAAATTTCATTCTCTGCAATTTGGCTCTCGATGGTTTGTTCTTCGCAATTTCACTTTCTCAAGTTCATTCTTCGCATTTCGTCCTCTAAGTTTCGTTCTCTAAGTTACGTTTTCCTTCTCTCGTTTTCCTACATTTTGTTCTCTGCGATTTCGCTCTGTAAGGTCCGTTCTCTGCGATTCGACTCTCCGAGGTTCGTTCTCTGCGATTCGACTCTCCGAGGTTCGTTCTCTGCGATTTGACTCTCCGAGGTTCGCTCTCTGCGATTCGACTCTCTGAGGTTTGTTCTCTGCGATTCGACTCTCCGAGGTTCGTTTTCTGCGATTTAGATTCGTTCTCTGTGATTCGGCTCTCTCAGGTTCGTTCTCTTCGATTCGGCTCTCTCAGGTTCGTTCTCTGTGATTTCGCTCTCTCAGATTCATTCTCTGCGATTTCGCTCTCTTAGGTTCGTTCTCTGCGTTTTGTTCTCATAGTTTCGTTCTCTGCATTTGTTATCTGCCCCTCTTTTGGTTTTGCATCTTTATTGTCTCTGATTTTGTCTTTGATTTCTCTCAGTATCTTTGTTTTGTGCATTTTGTTCTCTCAGTAAAAATTGAAACTACATCTGTGCAAGTGACTGATTCTGCATAAACACAACTATAAAGTACAACCAATAAGAAACTCAAGGTATATTGAAATAAAATTGAAAAACTAATGAAGTACACGTATAAGTTATTTGAATGTTCTTGAGGTTTTTTATTGGTTGTAAAATTCTTATTAGTAAATATGAAAATAAAATTTAAAATCAAGCAAAACTTAAATGCAGACCCTTATGATAAGAATTAATTAAAGTTTTATTTCAGTTTTTGCATGATAAAGGCTTTAAGAAAGACACAACCATTGGAGGTGAACCCAATGCTTCGAGGATAGCTACTGGAACTCTCAAGAAAGACACATTTTCCCTAACAACAATTATATCAATATTTAATTGATCCAGTTAATATCTACAATCACCCAACAGAGAATTGTACTAAAAATTTATGATGAGGATATGATTGGTTTAAGCCTATTTTTATTTAGAATAATTTAGACAGTCTTTTGTTGATAGGAAAAACGTTTGTTAAAAAAGAATTAATGAATTTAATTTTGTAAATAAAAATGTATCAAAATATGAAAATAAAAATTAAATGGCCAATTTAAAAAAACTAATTAGAAAACGATTATTTGTTAGATAAACAAAACAAAGAAAGATGCAGGGGAACTAAAGTAATAATTAATAGTAAGTTACATAGATGATAAAAGGAAGTAAGAAAACAGAAATCCGAAAGTGAAAGCAGGAGGGCAAACTAAAAAGAAGAATGCAAGGGATTAAATATATATATAACTAGTAGGGACAGATTCACATTTCTTTGGTATGAGTCAGGGCAGAGGACTGTCTCATTTGGGCTGGTGTAGTTGGTGTAGGGGTCATAGAGTCTGTCTTTGAAGTACGAGCTTAATCATTATCGTATTATTCTGATTATTTTTCTACAGATATATCTCTTGTATTCATTACTTTATGTCTCTTATGTAGTTGAATGGTGGGTCATGGGTAGAGTTGTAGGAGATACATTAGCAGTGTGTAGGAATAGGGTGGTGGATGATATTTTGTTTTATTCGTGCTTAATGCTAAGTACTGTGCCGCAGAATTGTTGAGTGTTCTGCTTGGCTGTTCTCCATTGTATTCATATGATGTTTTCTGCTATATTCTGTTTGTAATACATAGAAACAGTTTTACCACATCTTGTGGTTTGCTGTACACTGCAATTGCTAAATAAAACTCTTTTCCTTTACAAAAAATTAAAAAGGTGAATAGTGAGATTTTGGTTTAACTGACAACAATGTTATATGTGTAAACCATGGGGCCAGACTCATAAAGTTGGTTCAAGAGCTGATTTTAGTGATGTCCATTATTAGAAACTGCATGTAAAACATGTCATATTAGCCTTAAGCCACCCCCATGATTTTATCTTACAGCCATCCAGAATTTGTTCCATCAACAAGGCCTTGTCATGAAAAATGCATTGATTCCTTTCTAACCAAACTGAACAATGTTACCAGCCAAACTACTCTTCAAGCTTTTCCACTTTTTCCTCCTTTAATTAACCTAACATAGTGCCAAAAGTGTTGTTCCAGTTTGTGTTGTATGGCTCCTTGTCCTATCAACTGATACATTCACATTCCATACATTATAAGGCAATTTACATGTGACTAGAATATGTTTAATTTGTAGTCTCCTCTTCTTCCAGGCATATACTGCACATTACATCATTGCCTATGTTTCTGAGTTGTAGGTTCTGTTGGTTGTATTCTATAAAGGCTTTGACTTTGATGATATCTTCTTCCACAAAACCTTGAAGAAACTTGCATGTTTACCTACACTATTCTGTGCCAGAACATTATATCCAACTTTAATGAAGTATTCCTTGTTTCCATTGAATTCCCATAGCCATTTATCTAACCCTTCGGTACTCGGTTTTTGTTTGTCTCCAATATTGCATACAATTGCTGCAACATTAATTCCTCATATGCAAACCAAGTTCTTCTCCATTCCAAACAATCCATCATTAGTCCAGACACCAAAATCATTTATCTTACTAAGTTTTAGATTGGAATTAGCATATAACCTGTGAAATTGTTCCTTGAGTGGTCTATTCCCCAACCAAGTATCATCCCATAAGCTAGCATCATGTCCATTCCCACGAGCTTTGTCAATGTATTTTGGAACCAACCATCTTCCATCTCCATTTGGCATACTTGTGTAACATCTCTACACTATATTGATGTTGTAGTTCACATCCACTTTACTGAAAGAGCTTTGTTGACTAAGCCTAAATCTTTAACTCCCAATTCACCACATTCCTTGCTCTAGTATATTCTTTTCCACCATATCCATGTAATTCTTTTCCCATTGTATGACCCGCAAAGGGGTTAGGATCCTCTCCAATGTGGTGAAACCTCTTTAGTTACTTTTATTTATAAACATTTATTATCCTTAATTATTAATCTAAGTTACAAATTAATTAACATAATTTAATTTATTTTTAATTAAGTCATAATTAACATAATCCCACTTAAGCATAAATTATAAAAACATAATTTATCTATACATTATATTACCTAAGCATAATTATAGACGGAGACCTCATAGACATGTGCTAGCCAAGTCAAAATTTCAGTAAAACTTTATCGAATCTTTTTATTATTTTCGTGGACTTTGCCAGCATATGAGGGTATCCAAGAGATTTATTTAATGTTACGGTGTCGGAAGCATTTGTCTGGTACAGAAGCCACCATTTTTTTTTTGTTTAAACAGTGGCATAAAGAAAACGTTTTTGCAGGCTAGATATTAGTTTTTCTTTGGTTTCAATTCAGTTGACAATTCAGTTATATTTTCTCAAAAGTTTGAGCTGATATCACCATGCTTAGTCGTGGGTTCTCTCTGTTTTGTGTGGTGACCATTTTATGTATGTCTTTATGTTTTGCATGATACCATACAGACAAGCAATCTCTTCTCAACATAAAACGTGGTTTCATTGATGAAAGGAATTTTCTATCTTCATTGAACGATGGTGATTGTTGCAAATGGGAAGGAGTTTCATGCAATAACTTAACTGGTCGTGTAACCTCATTGGACCTTTCATTTGAAACTTTGGAAGGTAAGATAGATCCTTCATTATGCAATCTGAAGCATCTCACTTTCTTAGATCTCAGTTCTAATAGAATAGAAGGAAGTATTCCAGAATGCATTGGTTCACTTGGTGAACTGATAGAGTTGAAACTTGCACAAAATGATCTTTTTGGTTCCGTTCCTCGTACTCTTGGAAACCTTTCCAATTTGTAAACTCTTGACCTTGGGCTTAATTGGTACTTTCTTGCAAATGACCTTGAATGGCTTTCTCACCTTTCTAATTTGAGACTCCTTTATCTCTCATATATCAATCTCAGCAGAGCTAGTAATTGGCTATCACCGATAAGCAAAATCTCTTCTCTTTCAGAGCTTTATTTACGAGAGTGTAACCTTCCTCAAGTCAATCCTAAATCTATTCCACTCATGAACTCTTCAACTTCTCTCCAAATCCTTGAGCTTTCTGAAAATGAATTAACCTCTTCAATTCTAACATGGGTGTTTAATGTTAGCAAAGTCCTCATAGATCTTCAACTCTCAGGAAATTCCTTGCATAGTGTTCCAGCCGGCTTTACAAACATGAATTCTCTTCAATATCTATATCTGGCAGATAATGAACTTGATGGCAGCATCATAAAACACTTCAAGACTCTCTGTCAAATAAAGGAGTTGAACCTTCGTTCCAATAAACTGTCTGGCCAACTCAGTGACTACATACCACAATTGTGTTATGTGCATTTAGATTTATTGGATCTTTTCAATAATGAATTGAGTGGGACACTTCCACACACTATTCGACAACTTTCTAACCTCAGAATCTTGTATCTGTCTTCGAATAAGTTGAATGGTATCATTAGCTATGTGCATCTTTCAAGCCTATCTAGATTGGAGGTATTGGCTGTAAGTCGAAATTCTCTTTCATTTAACTTCGATCCAAATTCAATTCCACCTTTCCAGCTACCGAGTTTATTTGCAGCATCATGCATTTTTGGGCCTCAATTTCCACTGTGGCTTAAATACCAAAGAAAACTTAAGATGTTGCAAATCTCTGATACTGGTATCAAAGATTCATTTCCCGAATGGTTTTGGGACATATTTTCAAGTTTGATTTACTTAAATGTCTCACATAACAAACTTAGTGGAACCTTTCCAAAATCTTTACTGAATTTCAGTGTATGGGATTTTAGTTTCAACAATTTGTCCGGATCACTACCTCTTTTTCCTCCCAACTCATTTGTATTGCTTCTCTCAAATAACATTTTCTCAAGATCTCTATCTTCCTTTTGTGCGACATCTAGAATGTCTTTAATTTCTCTTGACCTGTCCAATAACTTATTAACAGGTTCACTTCCGGATTGTTGGGAGCAATTTCCAACTTTGAAATTTTTAAAAAGGTCCCAGCTCATTTCCTCTGCAAACTTCCTCGAGTTAAAAAGGTCCCTTAAACTTAGTATTTTCATCACTTCCATCAATTACCCAAGCTACAGTTGGTATTTATTTTATTTATTCTTATTTCCCTTTCTAGTTTCTTCTATGAGATGTTTGTCTGTCTTATTATCATTTGTGCTTGATTGATACCTTGTTTTCTTCTGTGCTTGTTGGCATATCTTTGGAGTTGATATTGTGGGTTATGTAATATCAAATTCTTGGTAAGAGATGGTAAATTAGCATTGTAGTTGCTTTAGGCATATGGATTTTATTCCAGGAATTTTTGTTTTTTACTTTTTTTATGTTTGTTGTATGTGGACCAGCCAGCTTCATTTTCATTATAGTATTATTTAGTAGCAACTTATCCGTTGGAAGACTTTCATGAGATGTTTGCCACCAAGTTTCTATTATAATCTTTAACTAACTTGGTTAATGAAGGTGAAGAGGATTGTGAATAAAAAATAGTCATCAACCTTAAATTGGTCGAAAAAATTGAAAGAGGGAAAAGTTCCAAGTGGGGCATGATTCTGTCTGGAGTTGACGATAAATTTTTTGTGGGAAGAAGTATAAGGGTTGAAGAGTTATCTATTCATTTACTTTTTTACAAATATAGGAAGAGTAGTCCTCCATTATTTTGTATTTTTTTTTCCTTAGCCCGTTGTTTTGTTTTCCGATGGTTTAAAGCAGATAGGGAAACATCTAACCAAAGAAAAAGAATCACCTTATTCTTTCCTCATTTTAAGAAATAGTAGAGTTTAGATATATTGCAATTTTAAACTGGTTTCATTCAGTAATCAGTTCCTTCTTTTTAATGTTAATAGTTTCTAAAATCTAAATTAAACAATTAATAATATTGTTAATATCAATATATTTACTAAGTGTATCAATGGGTTTCAATTGGATATAAGTATAATTCAGTTTTTTCTGTTTAAAAATACAGTTGCATGCTGTTAATAAAAAGTGTGTGTAGTTTTAATTGTATTATTATAATTATTGTTCAGTGTTTTATTCTTTCCTTGTCACTATTGCTTTCTTTTTTATTTTGGGTAACAATTCCTAGTGCAATTTTTTTATTTGGTCTTGAGTGACTCTGGTTGGCTGGCATCTCATTCCCAGTTACTGTTCCAAACTTTTCATTATATTACACATAAAGTATCTTTTTGCTAATTGAGACACTTAATTAACTTATTTGAGCAGATGTGAATGGTTTTAATATTTATATCCTTTGATCATTCAAAATTATCACTAATTATGAATCTTAAATAGCTAACATCGATAGAGTATCCTTGTTGTGTCACCAACTTTGAGTGGTTTGTTAGTACAAAACTTGATTAAGAAGTAGGACCTTTGTACAATTGAAAATCTTCAGTAGTCAAAGTCTTTTATTTGTTAGAAATCACAGACACCACCCCCTTTGGTTGCATGCAAAATGCCTTTAACTTCATTTGGAAAGCTTTATAATATTCTCCTTCTCTTTCTATTTTAATGCTTTCTACTTTTGTTTGCGGTTTCTGCCACTGACACGTGTGACACTGCATAACAATTGCTTGCTTATGGTAATAGTATGTGTAAATATTGATTACGAAGAATGTACAAGCTGGAGGACCAGGAATAGACCCAATGTTTGTTTTTGGTTAGTTTGTGTCAGGTCCAGACCGATCAATTGAAAAAATTGAACCAAGCTAATCAAGGAAAGAAATGTAATTTATAGTTAGTTGGAATTGTTATACTTATGTTGCCTTTTGTACTGATACTTATATTCTCTTTATTAATGCAGTGCAGGGTTGCTAAACTTGCACGTAATGATGTTTACGGGGTTGTTAATTTCTAATATAATGAATTTTGATGTATTGGACATATTGATTACGATGTAATGAATTTTAGACATATTGATTATGATGCAATGAATTTTTATGTATCCTATAATATTTCAATTACAAGCTTATGCTTTAATTTTCTTGAATCTTTTTTTCATTCTCCATGACTTTTTATTACTAAATTATTTCTTTCAATATTAATTTATGTTATAGTGTAAAAATTTATTTAATATTTATTATGAATTATATTTTATTTTATTTTAAAAATAAACAATTTAATAATATTTATTAAATGCTAAAAAACATTTGCAATAGTAACATTTTTGTAACGTTACTTATCTATTTAAGAAATGTTACTAATTATTTTTAGTGACATTTTTACAATGTTGCCTATATTAAAAAAAATATTACTAAAAACTTTTAGTGACATTTTTAGAAATGTTATCTTTTTATTAAAAAAAAGTTACTAAATGTTTTTAGTAACATTTTTATAATGTTATTTTTCTATTTAAAAAATCTTACTAAAATGTTTTAGCAACATTTATAAAATGTTACATTTTATTTTAAAAAAATGTTACTAAAAATTTTTAATAACATTTTTTATAAATGTTACCTTTAAAATGCAAAAATGTTACTAAATATCATTAGTAACATAGGGTATAGGCAACATTTGATAAAATGTTACTAAATCATATTAGTAACATTTTCTTATGATTTAGCGATATTTTTTTAATGTTACTAAATCACATGTATCTAGTAGTGTACATACGCTTAGATTTGAGTACGACAAACAGAGTGATACTTACAAAGTAGTCCTTTTGGATTGGAAATCACTTAATATATTGGATTATAAATGAGAGAAAATGGAGGTCATAATTCAGTACATGGGTGGCAATTGTTGATAAATATTTTAACTTAGTCATGTATTCCAACTCAGACACTGGTCACTACCACTACTAGAAATCTTATTATTACAACGTATTTTCCTATGGATTTTTAATAAATAATCCAGAAAAAACTAGTTTCTTGCGGATTTACTTACAGATTTAAGTTCCTAACTAAAACCTTCGTTGATAATTGCTTTCTGTGAAAATAAAAATTGCGAGAAATTCTTGAGGATTTTCTTGCGAAAATTATCACAGGAAATGTTAAAATGATAGGAAAAACCACAGGAAATTTTCCTGCCAAATTTAAAACAGTAGGAAAAACATGCGATTGTAGAAAGGTTTATTTAAAATTTAAAACTACATTTTATAATGTTAAAACCGCTATTTGACATCGTTGACCTATTTATATGGTGAAACCTAATGTATTTTGAATGTGTCTTCTCTTCACAGTATTGTGTCTCCTCTTTGAATGATGCCCTCTCTCATTACTGCCTTTTCTTCGCAGTCGTCATGCCTCCTCTCAGAGCACACTTTTGGTGGATGCCTCTAGAGTTCTCCAAACCCTCAAGTCATCTCTCAAGGAAACCCTACAACACCCAAAGTTTATCAATTTTATTAATGAATTATTTCAGTCTAACTTCCAAAACCTAATACTAAAGACCTAGCACTAGTGTCACTCTTGCTTTTGCGACATCAAACTCTACTAGGTTAGTTCCATTTATAAACATCAAAATTGTGTCACCCTTACTCAATGTGGGACTTAGGTTCATGCTTTATTGTATTTCTCAAACATTGTAGGTAGGGGATTGAGTTCATTTTGTTAGTGACATCCACATGCTTACCTTTTAATCATTTATTAGTGTTGCTCGTAATTTTACTAGTATTAATCTCTAATTAAGGTAAACTTTTCATGATGCCAAATCCTCTCGGTCTTTTTACTCCTTCCATTACTAGAATAGTGTTGTTCCTGATACCAATTTGAGTGAAGGCAGCAAAGAAGAAACTAGAGAAATTGCAAGAAATTAGGGTAAAATAATTAAGTTTGGTTCATGGCCTCAGTTTTATCACAAAAGAATCAATAACAGCACAAAAGAATAAAGGTGACATATGATAATTAGGAATTGAAGTTAGCAAAGAGTGACATATAGTGATGATGTATTTTAGGAATTGTAATTAGGATGATAACGAATCAGTAATAGTGATAACTGGAAATTAAGATATCATTTATTTGTTTGGTGATAATTTTTTAGGTCTCGTCTATACTAGTTATACAAAATTGTATTTTAATTAGCTTTTTTTGAAACTTCTGTAGTTCTCTAGAATATAAATCTTGTTCGTTCTCCTAAAGGAAAATGGTAGGATATATGGAAAACATAAATAAGAATATGAGTATTTGGAACAACAAGTGTAGTGGTTAATAGAGTGCTTAGAGAGTTGGGAGTAATGAAAAAGGGATGGGGTGATTAGAGAAGGGAAAATGGAACCAGGAGTGTGGAGGGCGTTATCTGTCTTGCTCAACACCTGACAACCCAATTTCAATTGCCACATTATTGTCTCCCCTCAATTCTTATTTTTCTCTGCCCCCTCTTGTTGAAAACCATCCTTCTTGTTGAAAAAATATAGATGGCCAGAAGGTGCTTCCTATTAGTCACAGTTGGAGATCTCTTGTTTCTTTTATGCTTCTTAAAGAAAATGCTTAGTTGGTTTCTATTATAACTAACCGTATTTAATTTATGTTTTCTCATATGAATATTTTTACACTCATAATTATTTTGATAGTTTTCTACTGCCACTAGCACACTAACTTGTTATTGCTTGATAGTATATGTACATGCCATCTTACCTAATTGATGGCATTCATTTTACTTTAGTAATTAACTTCGTTCCTTTTTGGACAACAACACCTAGATGTGACAAAAGCTGAAAGGAAGAAGCTATGCGGACTAATGGATGTCAGGAAATTGACAAAATAGGTTGATGTTTAATGTATGAATATTTTGTTTCCTTTGCTAGCATAGTAATTATAAATGTTGGTGATGTAATTTCCACATTTTTATTCTATTTGGTATTTACCAAGAGGAACAACATGCAGTAGGAACCAAAGACTTGTTGACTTGTTGCTGCATGTTAATGGGTATTTCAAGTGCCTTTTAGATTTTAATGTTTTTCTTTTAACTATCTCAACATAAGTAAGGTAGTCGTAGTTATGTTGTTTATGAACAAGAACTTGTACCAAGTGGTGGTGCTTTTGTCATCTTTGCTACCTTTGTCATTCGGCCTTTGCTTGTAGCAATGGCTACCCGTTCCCTCAAGGGTGAGCTATGAAGGATGTCTACATATTACAGTTTTCTTCTCTTGTCAGAAACTGTAAAAAGTGAATTAAGTTTTGTTATAATTTTTGTTTCAATCAGTCCTACAGGTAGTAGGTATGCTTCTGATTACGTTAACTCTCTTTTCTATCTCACACGCTAATAATTACAAAGTATTTGTGCTTCCTATTTTAACTTCTATTGTGTGAAAGAGTGGGAATTTAAATTAACACATCCTCTAATTTGAATTAACAATTAATTTTTTAACACTTTTTCTATAAATTCCTATTTATCCCTAATTCCCTCTCCCTACTCTCTCCCTTATATAATTTTCTCTACTCACACTCTCTCTCCTCACCTTATTTTCTGCCCTGCCCTCTCTCCTTACCTCTTGATTAGTGTATACATGTAGTATAGTTATTTAATTTTTTATTTTTTTAGTATAGAACAACGACAAGTATGTTCCCAAAATATAAATGAGCATTACTGAAAGTACTTCCATTCAATATGAAATATACTCATCTATGCTCATGTCACAATTATAACAACAATATCTCATAATGGTACTAAATCTAATCCTAACCACAGTTAGAATGAGTTTCTATCACTATCAAGCACTCCTGATTCATACAATCAATCATAATACAAGAAATTCTCAATACAGCCATTCATAAACGAATTTTTGTCATATATTATGACTAATAAAAAAATTTATCATTAATACTAACAGCCTAAGTCACAATGGTACTATCCTAGAACAAGACAACCATCAATTTAAAATCCACAAGTATAGAATCTTAAAACATAGTTAATTACTTGCATTTTAGTATATCTCACTCCAGAGGTTATTTCATTGATCCAGCTGTTAAAATTAAAAATTGGTATCTTATGAACGAACTTTCCAAAAATAAACCAAATCCAACGGTTACCAAATTTGATATACGCTCCAGACGATGTCTTCCATGGATGTAAGATCTTAAAAACATAGTTTTTACTATGAATTATCATCTCGTAGTCCATAAAGTGTTTTGATGATCCTACAAAAGTAAATATTATAATCAGTAGAAGCTACTTTCCAAAATTAAAGCAAATCCAACGGTTAAAAAATTCTATAAAAGCTCTAGAAGAAATTTGCCATTAGTGTAAAATTCGAAAAATGCAGTTCTTACTATAACTCTATTATCTTTCACTCCATAGTGTATTATAATGATCCCAACGTCTAAAATAAATATTAATATCTTAAGAAACTACTGTCCAAAAATAAACTAAATCTGATGGTTAGTAAATACTATACATGCTCCAGACGAAATTTGCCACTCGTGTAAGATCCTAAAAATGCAGTTCTTACTCTGACTCTATTATCTCTCACTCAATACAATTTAAATGATTTCAATATTGAAAATATAATATCTTATGAATCTAGTATAAAACAATAAACCAAATCCAACAGTTACCAAATGCTATAGACGTTCCAAACGAAGTCTTCCATGAGTGTAAGATCTTAAAAACATAGTTCTTACTATGACTTATGATATCTTTGTCCATATATTATTTTGACGATCCCACCATTAAAATAATTATTGTCATCTTTAGAAGCTTCTTTCCAAAATTAACCAAAATCCAATGGGCAAATAATTCTATAGAAGTTCGAGAAGAAATCTACCGCTAGTGTAAAATCCTAAAAATGTAGTTCTTATTCTGATGCTATTATCTCTCGCTCCATAATGTATTTCAATGATCCCACTATTTAAAATAAATATTACTATCTTAAGAAACTAATGTAAAAAATAAACCAAATCCAATGGTTAACAAATACTATAATTGCTCCAGATGAAATCTACCACTGGTGTATATCCTAAAAATGCAGTTCTTACTCTAACTCTATTATCTCTCACTTAATACATTATTTAGATGATCTCATAATTGAAAATAAATATTAGTATTGTAAAAACCTACTATAAAAAAAATCCATTGGTAAACAAATTCTACAGAGGCTCTAGACGAAGTTAGACACAATATCATCTTACCACATGAAAACCTCATTATTCAATCAACTAAAACATAAGATTAATCACATTGTTTACTCATCTAATTTAACACAACTTACATACTAATCAACAAAATACAAGAACACCTCAAAGAAACATCACTCAAACTACATCAAATATTTAAATCACTTAACTAAAATATAACATTCATATATAATCATCCAATGTTTACACAATCATCTTACCACATTAAAATATCACTCAACCCACCAAAATAACTAATTTTTTATTAACTAAATCATCTTACCACATATTTGAAATAATTTATTATAAGAAATGACTAAATTTATATTAATTAATTTAAAATAACCAAAATGCCTGATTTATAAAAAATGGTTGTTAAAGGTCGGGCCTACCCGATCCGTTTTATTGTGTGAGTTCAATGGCTAGCCCGCTATTTTGATTAGATCAAATTTATTTTATCTTAAATCTAATCTAATTGGATTTGTGAATGCCCTAAATTTTAGTCTTTTTAATCAAAACAATTTAAATGGTATTGTTCAACAATTATTAACATTTAAATAGTGATAAAAAATGGGTCATCGCGACTCATTTTCACCTACCACGCTTGTGGCCTAAAACAAAAATATGGAGTAGACTAGCTTACCATACTAACCATGGGCTGGCAGACTAGCTCGTCAGTTTTCCCAAATTTTTTAATTTCAAAGTTTGAGGTTTTATTTTCTGTAAACCAATTTTTTTGTTTGGTTCAAATATCAAAATATCTAAATAAAAATATCTTAAAAGTTATAAATTAAACTAATAATACTAAAGTATATTTTTAATTTTTATTTTAATCTAAATTAAATTTTAATATATTTTAATTAATTTATAAAGTAAAGTATTAATACTACACTTGATTTTATGTATACATAACCTCTTTATTTTTATATATTCATTACAGTTGTACCCCTATATGTTTAAAAACAATACACAAGCATCTCTTTTAAACCTTATATAAACATCCCCTCAGAAGTTACAAAATTAATCGTTAAAAAGGTAGATTTTAATTAAAAAAATTAAATTATATTTGTTGAACAATTATTAAAATCTTTACTTTATACATAGTGATATATTGTGCAAATAATACTATTATATAATCACTGTAAACTATTAAAAATACCATTAGCTGCAACGAGTAATCAAAGTAGTGTACCTTTGAATTTAAAGATATAACCATCATTGCAGCTAGTAGAATTACTATCCATGTGATGAAAAATATATTTAGAGAACATGAAGTTCGTGAGGCATATGATGTGTACAGATAGACAATTCCACAAATAGAGGCAACATAAAACAACGCTGACATAAAAAGTCCAAGGGAGCACCTGTGCCAGCACAATAACATGTTAATGTATCAAAAAATACATACATTGTTATTGAGTTTAATGGTCTAACAAAATGGTCTTAATGTTCTATAATGACAAACACACTATCACATATTATCTCTGCTTTATAATTGTATAACATATTATTGATTCTTAATTGGGAGAATATCTTATAAAGTGATATGACCATGAAAACTAACATATTTTATCATATTAAGTAAAAAAACTTTTGGATTCATTATTGTACCAATATCCTTAAATGTTTTACAATTAGTGGGATAGGATTGTGGGATTCATTGAAATCCTTAGTGAGCTTAGGATATGAACTTGAACAATTTAAACGTAAGCATACTTTAAATTAAATTTGTTTTATGTTTGACTTTCAAATTAATTATATATTATTGGTTTGTTTTTGTAATCTCCATAGTCATAACATTTTTAAATAATAAACAAACTTAATATTCATATTAATAAATATTACAAAAACGAATTATGTATACCTATATCAAACAATTGTTTTATGACATTGAAGTCTTGAGCCATCCAATGCAAGATCTTTTAAATTATGTAAAAGCTAAACCTTTAGTAATCTATTTAATGAGCACCAAAATAACTTGTATACAATTCTGATTTAGAATCTAGGTACATTGTCCTCATCCTTAGAACAAGATATAAAATTTGACTGTAGGTTTATCTATGAATTTTTGCAGAAATAATAATGTTTACCTCTACTCCCTTTCTTCTTCTAGAGTCCAGTATTTATTCCACCAAGTGATAAAATGGATGACACTCACAAGTTGTAAAAGAAGAAATATTCTATGTAAACATAAACCACAACATGCATGTAAGTAAAAATCTGCAAAAAGAAAAATAAAGCAAATAGAATGTATTGATGGAGTCTCTCAAAGAACACCTTTGAGATTCATCATAGATATGAAAGTACACAATCCAAGACTTGTACCAAATGAAAGGATATTGAGCATTCTTCAAAAAAATGAAAGTGAAGGATCTGAAGCTTACCTTGCACCAATACGAGCAATCTCACCTGCAAGATCAAAGGTGGCTATGGTTCTTATTCAATGATATTCAAGAGAAGGAAAAGAAAGAATGGAGTTTTGTTTTCAATGAGTGAAAAGTAAGATAAAAAACTTATGCACCCTAAAAAGTTTTACACCAGCATTCAATCACAACCCTTCATATATGGTAAAATTGTTGACTTTACCAATTAATACTTTAAAAGTCATATAAATGAAGGGTTGTGATTAAACGTCAGCATAAAAACATTTATCCTACATGTATTTTAAACTCAAAAAATAATGGTACTAATGAAAACTATTTGAATGATAAAATTGATAGTTTTTTCCTACGAATAGTTTTTACAAGAACTTCTTCTTTTCTGTAACCCAAATTGTGACATAAGAACCATAAGCTAAGTACAAAACCAACAAAAACCAAAATCCAAATGCATTGTGCCAAAAAAGCACATGTTTCATCAATATGACTGTTATTCTTAATATTGTGTGGTTGTTAAACATACCATATATTTGAACAACTTTTGAAGGGAAGAGGAATCAGAGAGCCATTTATACAAGCAATAAATTAGACTTGACTTCCCACCAACCAGAATGCCACAAATTTCAATGTTAACATAATTTTATTATTTTGACTATAGTAAGAAACATAAATGAGAAAAATATCTGAATTTATCATCAAGGAAGATAGTTCTTTATTAATCAGTGATTATAATAATTATATAGAGAACTGGAAATTTGTAAATATATAGTTGATTCATGGTAAGTAACTGGAAATTTTTTCTGTTGAATAAGTTATAGTTAGAGTATATTTACTTCAGGATTGAGAACAATAAAGATTTTAGATAATACCCTCAGGAGGGATGAGGATTTAGCAGCATTCTTCAATGTTGTTTCTAATAAAAAATAGAATTGGCGATGTAAAGTGTTGTTATTTGAGTTCGACTTCAATCAAAATGGTGAATGGAGGACTTAATTTTGTGAATGAATGTTGTGAGTGGATCTATTTGTTCTTGTTTTCTAACTTTCTTTATTTTTTTCTCATATGCTAATAACATAACTTAGAAATAGTAGTTTAGATGTTGTTTTTGTTGTCCTTTACTCTGTTGATTGATGCTCGCTAATAATAGTTTCTAGAATCTTGTCCAACCCCTTGTGTATATCCTCCAAGTTAGCTTTCATCCGAGTTATGAGATGAATAGGTTTGATTGAAAGGAACAAGTCAACAAGATCAAACCCTCTTTCTCTTGAGCCTGCCAAATTTGCTCAAAGTAATGTATCTATTGGAATATATGATTCTTCCTCTGGTATGTTTTTCCTAGACTTTATGTTGATTTCAAAAGCTTGTAACTGACTTTGATGACGATTTCTATTGCTAAAATATTATTGATCACTTTTCTTGCCAGTATCATCAAGGTAATCAACATCTTAGGCAAAGTATGCCTTTTTTCATCCTTCAATTATGTCCATAAGCTATTATTCATTTGAGAATTGTTTTGTCACCTACTCGGTTTGTTCTTGACCTCTTCTTTGTATCCTATTGTTTGGTTTTTGTGGATAGATAGACTTGACTTTTCGATGATTACTCCATATTATTTGTAATCTTTATATTTTGGCATGCATTATTAGGGAATGTAAAATATGTTTCTAACGTGATAATTTGTTTTAATTTGACAAGATTTTTATAATAGATAAAATAAATAAATATAAAGATATCAGAAGAACCATGGGGTTCATAAAAAGATGTCATTTATGGAATTAAAAAAAATTGAATTGATTTTATTAATATAGAAATTGAATTTCCTTATCTAACCAAGAAATTTGAAATGTAAGAAATTTCAATTGATTTACCCAAACATAATATTTACAAAATGAAGAAAATTCAAATGAATAGGATTTCAAATTTTTTGAAATCTTAAAATACTTCATCCAAACACAATGTTAGATTTTAAGAAGATAGATGTAAATAAAGTGTAAGTCTCTAGTACCAATTCTCCTTTACATCATTCAGTCACATTTATCATTCATGTCAAAAAAAATTATTAAATTTGATAATAATAACTTTAAAAATGATATAAATTATATGATTTAGTTTGTATGGTTGTATCTTTAAAGTCAATAATAATTAATATTTAGTAACATAAATGAAAATAACATAAATGAAATGAAAAAAAAAAAAGTAGGCTTGCAAAAATGACAAAGTTATATGAATTTATCCATCGGATTGGGTCTAGAAAAAACATATTCTAATTGTATAAGGTTCTATGGTTTATGGTTTATTTCTTCTCTTTCTTTCTTTGTTATTGCAAACTGGCGGAATGCTTCTCTCCATTCTGAATCCCAAATTCCTCATATTCATGGAAATCGACCCTCCTTCTTCCCATGGTCCATTTCAAAATCAAAACTTGGGTTGACCCTTTTGTCCTTGAAATGTGCGTTACTAGTCAAATAATTAGTGAAAGGGAAAAAGAAAGAATGGATACAAATAAATCACATGCTTAAAACTGGTAGAAAAATACAAAAAAAAATATAAAAACAATGAACCAGTTGAACCACCAATTTTCATCAGTTTTCAAATTTTAAAACTATTTCTTTACTTGGTCGAATCAATTTTTAGCATTAACTAAAATAGATATTAGACTGGTTCACCAGTTTTTTGGAGGTATCGTGTGGTCTGATCCGGTTTTTTTAACCTAACTTAAAGCACATAAAAACTTTTAAGAAGAAATTTTATTACAAACATTCTAACATCAATTATTTACAACTTCAAAAGAAATTAGTGGTGTATTATTGCACCAAGTTATATTCATAATCTATGTAAAATGCAGAAATATAGACAAAACCTCATGAGTGATAAGTGTATTATACTCTTATGAAATTGAAGTTTTCACCTAAGACGAACATTTCTTCAAGTCTATTTTATGATAGGATAATTTGTAAAATATATTTTAAATAATTTAAAATATGTGCATACTTAATAGTCAAATTTAATGTTATTACTTAATATTAAATTATGAAAATTAATATTTAATTAAGAAATTAAATATTTAATAAAATTAATTACTTAACATAAAAAATAAAATTATTTTTTTTAATTATAAAAGTGAATATAAAATATAATTAATGTGGGAAATTTATTTTTTTATTAAATATAAATGTTACAAAAGAAAATCATATGATCAACAGATATTACAAAATTGAAGTTTTGATCAATGTTTAAGTTAAAGTTCAATTTATAATTAAAATATATTATAAATGTACCCATTTATACTACCCATTTATACCCACCACCTGCAGGCACGAGTTTTTTTCTATCCGCTCCTTAACGGACACAGGTACGGGTATCATAGTACTCGTACCCGCGGGTACCCACTACCCGCTAAACTAAAATAATATATATATATATATATAAATATATATATATATATAAATATATATATATATATAAATATATATATATATATAAATATATATATATATATATATAAATATATATATACATATAAATATATATATATATATAAATATATATATATAAGTTAAAAAAATAATATTTTTGGAAAATAAATCAAATTAAAATATTAATAATCAAAATTCATTGATATCAATCTTATTTTTTTATGAAAACTTCATAGTTAATAAAATTATATTATAAAAATGCCGATAATATAAAATAAAGATTTTATTTGTATTAAATATTTTCTTATAATATATTATATTAATCTACTTTTAGATCTAATTAATCTTGTAGAAACTAGTATAATTTTGTTTCTAGATTTTCCAAAAAATAAATTATTTATTTGATAAAACTTCTTATAAAAAATATTTAATTTTAAAAAAATTATTTTTTTTAAAATACTCATGGGTACCTGTGGATACCCACGAGTAATAAAAAAACCCGTGGGTATTTCTATAACGGGTATCCGATGGGTTTTTAGCAGTAACGGATGATGGGTTTAGCGGGTAACCACTACCCTTACCGTTGTCATTCCTATGTATGACTCTGTTAGTTGGACATTCCTGTTTTACATGCTATCTTGATTTGGTTTTGGGGACAAATGGTTAAGTTTGATCCATAGTTGTCTATCTTCATCATCGATCTCGGTATTGGTTAACGAGAGTGCGACAAAGGAGTTCTGTATGCAGACAGGATTACATCAGGGTGATCTAATAACGCCTTTCTTATTCTTGTTTGTTGCTGAAGGGCTAGAAGGGTTGATTCGAAAGACTCGGTCGATAAATCTAACTTCAGGTATTAATCTTAGCAAGCATCACTTCTAGATAGTATTCCAATAGTTTGCAGATGATACAATTTTCCTAATTTTGCCTAAACTTCAAAATGTATTTTCTTTGAAAAGTGATCTGAGATGCTATGAGTTGGCCTCTGGCCTGAGAATTAATTTCCATAAGAGTAGCTTAGGGGGAATTGGGGTGAAATTGCCAAAGGTTGGTTCCTTTACTTCGATACTTAATTGCCGAGTTCTGTGAATGCCTTTCTCCTACCTTGGGATTCTTGTGGGAGAAAATGTGAGATGTGAGCGTGTGTGGAAGTCTGTCCTGGATAAAATTAGAGAGCAAAGTTAACCCCGTGGAGACAAAAGAACCTATCATTAAGGGGGAGGATTTTCCTAATCAAATCCAACCTCTCTGTTTTACCTCTCTATTTTCTATCTTTTTTCAAGGCTCCTAAGAGGTGTCTAAAGCCATAAAATCTATGCAAATGGAAGAAGGTTCAAAACTAGCATGAATCAAATGAGAGCAAGTGTGTAAAGACAAATGCAGCTATGGGTTAGGACTAAGAGATGTGTTGGCTTTTAATGAAGCTCTGCTGGGCAAATGGCAATGAAGAATTCTATAGGGTGGTGATGCTATTTGGATCAAGGTGTTGGAGGCAAGGTATAGGGTTGATATTAGGAGGAACCTCGATGTTAGGAGCAAAAGTGAAGGCTTCTAGTTGGTGGCATGATATCCTGAAAGTCACTGTTGAAGAAGAACGAAGTGGCTGGCTTTCTGGTGAGGTAAAGCCCTTGATTGGTGATAGTTCTCAATAATCTAATTAATGTGAATTCTTGTTTCCTAACAGTTTAATTGGATTACCTGATTTTAAAGTTGTAAAAGGATTTATGGAGATCTGTTTAGCTTGTTACAACATGTAAATACAATAGGACTATTAAGTAATTTTCCTCCAAAATTTTTTATCATTTTTTTTGGAAATTAGTTGTTATACCTGTACAAAAGATGGGAAAAGGAATAGAAATAATATCAAATACTATGCTTTATGATTCTCATTATTTCATGATAGATTTTCCTATTACGAGCTTCATGGTAAAAAATGTTAATGATTCTACGTTCTTTTGCTATCATTGTTACAAAAAGAGGCACTAGAAATGGCTATGTAAGTATAAAGTGTGTTTCACTTGCGATTTCAATTATAGATAAAAGTTGAAAAATTAACCAAAATGGTTTCAGTTTTATTTTATACTTAAAAAGTTAGCAGTTTTTTAGGTAATTAATAGTTTTGTATGAAAAGTTATTTTAGTGTAGTTTCTTTTAAGTCTTCTTATTTTCAGTTTAGGGTTTAAAGAAATTCAAATTGATAGCATTTCAAATTTTTTAAAATCTTAAAATGTTTCGTTAAAACACAATGTTATATTTAAAAAAATGCTGAAGTATAAGTCTCTAATACCAATTCTCCTTTGATTTTCAAAATTAAAGATATGAAAGGGAAAGAGAAAAGGAAGGAAAGAGTGGCCACAAACAAGTCACATGCTTTAAATTATATTTTGAAAATCTAACCTTTACATTAATAAAATGTATAACTTGTTATAATAAAATAGTTGACTCAAACTAATAGGCTCAAATTAACATTAATCAAAATGGATTTACATCATTCAGTCACATCTATGATTTATGTTAAAAATAATTTTTTGAATTTGATAATAATAACTTTAAAAATTATATAAATTGTATGATTTAGTTGGTATGCTTGTATGTTTAAAGTCAATAATAATTAACATTTAGTAACATAAATGATAGAAAAGGCAGATTCTAATTCTATAAGGTTTTATATTTTATGGTTTGTTTCTTGTCACTATGATTTCATTTTTTCTCTGTTCTAGAAAGGTGGCTGAATGTCTCTCTCAGTCCCAACCAAAGTACTAAATCCCCCAATTCTCCATACTCATGGAAATGGACCCTCTTTCCTCCTATGGTTCATTTCAAAATCAAAACTTAGATAACCTTTTTGCCTCTAAAACACACTTTATTGAGTTAAACAAATAATTAGTGAAAGGGAAGAGGAAGGAAAGAGAGGTCACAAACAACTCACGTAATTTAGATTATATTTTTAGAATCTAACCTTTATATTAATAAAATGTATATTTATTATAATAAATTATTTTATTCAAACTAGCATTGCTCAAACAAGTACTGGAAAGTTGTATGCCACCACATACATACTACTCAAGGACGAATTATATTGAGTATGCTCAAACTAACATGGCTCAATAGATTTTTAAAAAGATAGCAATAACTTTGGGAAATATTGTAAATCATTCATGAACCAAAATTAAGCATGTTTTAAAAGATATGGATTTTTAAATTTTCATTGTGCCTCTGCTTTTATTCACTTTATAATTGTAAAGTAATTAAATAACTTTATTACTTTACTTTTTAAAATTATGAAAATATTTAAATTTAAGATAAGTTAAATTCCTTTAAATACTTTTAACACATAATTGTATACATATTTTTTAATAAAGTGTGAGACTATAATTAAATATTTTTTTTCTAACAATCCAATTTATTTATTTTTATTAAAGTTGTATTATGAATTTAACAACAAAAAAATTACCATAACAAATGTTTCTTCTAAAATTATTATGTTATATTTAGAAAAAAACATTGAATTCTTTTTAAAGAAAAATGCAAGTTACATATTAGAAATAATGATATCTTTTAAAGAAAAGTGAAAAAAAAAACATATTTCTCCCAAGTAATATGACTTATGTCACATCCATGTGACAGAAAATGTTTAGTTTAGTTTAGTTTATTATATCTTCTAACACACATCACACATTTCATTTCATGTATTAAAATTTTTTAATAAACCATTAATAAACATCCATTTTTCCAATTTCTTGTTATAATTTTGTAGAAATAGTCATACTATTACTATTATCTTTAAAATAGGATTTTAAGACTGTTTTAACTTTTATTTTCGACCAAAGTCCTAAATAACTTAAAAAATAGATACTTAAAACATAATATTTAGTTTATAATATTAAAATGTAAAATTCTTAATTCTTAACATTTTTTCTATCATAAATTAGTAGAAAAAACAAAAAATAATTTTTTCTTCTAACTAAAAATAGATTTTTTGAATTAATATTTTGGTAAAAAGTATTAACTATTTAGTAACGGAGAATAAGGACATTCTTATTTTTAATATATAAAACTATGTCGTTAGAAAATATTAATTCTATTCTTAGAATGGAAAAAGATCTAGTAAGTATAAGATACTTACTCTTTATTATTTCTATTCATTTTCTTATTTAAATCTAATAATTAAGGTTAATTATGCTTTGTTTTATTTATAGTATGCTCTAAACAATTAATTAAGCTCATGTAGCTTTTGATAATTATAGTAAAATTTTACAATTCTATTTAAGTTATTGTTATTTTCTTAATTTATTAATATAATTAAGAATAAAATATATCAATATGAGTCAAATCATTTCATAGCACTGTGTTACTAATTAGTTATATTTTAATAATACATTGTATTTATTAAATTTTATTATTATTTAAATATATATATTATTTAAATTTATATGTAGAGATTTAATGATATATATTATTATATAAAATAAATGACTAAGAGAGTGTTAGTCAATGTACTGTTTGAGAGTGTATTAGTATAATATATTTTTTATGAGTCAAACCTTAGTATTGTTAATAGTACTAGTTTGTTTAGATATTATCACCTTTCTTTCTGTTAACTAATTTATCACCTTATATATTTATTAGTGTAATATTTTTAAAAAAGACACAAGGAATGTTGGGATATTTAAAGTTTTTACACTTAAGATTAGAGTAGGTAAATAAAAAAGAATGAAATTATAATTTCTTAAAATAAGGATGAAAGTTTTATATATTTATTTTTATTATAATATAAATATATATTTTTTACGTCAAATATATAAAAATGTAAACAATTTATATGTAAATATTCCTTTCAAGTGTGTATATTTTAATTAAAATCTAATCATCATTTTCATATATCATTATAAGATATTGAATATTATAGTTTATTCCTATAACTTATCAAATTTTTCTTATAAACTATATATTTTGTATTGTTAACATTCATTTCAAATAAAAAAGGATATATAATATCTTAATTGGTTAAGGAATGAGAGATATGAAAAAATGTCATAGTTTTAATTTTTGTTGTTAATAAAAACTAACATGTAGTCTATAAAAAAAACATTTAAAATAGAAAAGTATATAACATGCATGTATAATTAATTTAAATTTATATTTATTAAATATGTGAGTCTAATTTTATAGAATATAATCATAATAAATTTAAAATAATTTATTTGAATATTACAATTTTGTCTATGGTTCTAATTTAATAATTTTAGAATATAATCATAACATCTAGTCTAATTTTAGTCATTAGTTTTAATTTTATTTTTAGGATACATATATGTTTATTCTTATTTTTAAAAGTCTTTACATATTTAATAAAAACAACATTTTCAATTCCATATAATTAACCATTATAAATTAAAATAATTTATTTGAATATTAAAATTTTGTCATTGATAATGTAAAAGTCTTTTTTTTATTTTTTATTTCTTTTTCTCTATTTTCTTTTCTTTTCTTTTTGGTAATGGACCACATTTTTACTGCGAAAAGCACAACCACCACCAGGCTATTTATGTGGATAACTCAACAATATTATTATTTTAATGAAAATTTCAAAATTAAAATTATTGTATTTATATAATTTGAATTTTTCATATCAATAAATATTTATTTAATATTATTAATACTACTGCAAAATTTTTCATTTCCTGGGTTTGTTTCATGAGAAAAAATTTCTAGAAAATACTTGCTATTTTTTAGAAGGAAAAAATTCGTATAAATATTTTGAGACTTTTTGTACAAAAAAAAAATATACAAGAATTTCCTAAACAATTCCTTGTGAATTTGAAAGTGACGGTGAACTTTTCTATGAATATGAAAATGTTACAAAAATTTCTTGCAAATTTTCCTCTGAAAATTATTCATAAGACTTTCCTGCGAATTTTAAATTGGCAGCAAATTTTCCTACATATTTAAAATTCACAGCAAATTTTCTGCATTTTTTTTTACAAACAAAATTGTATAAATTTTTTAAATATTTAAAATTAAAATTATAATAAATAAATATTATTGATTTATAAAAATTTATATATTAAGTTTTCTAGAAATTTTTTCGCCACATAATGATAAGTTATTTTTTAAACATTAGTTTTGAAATAATTAATAAATATTTAAAATAATATCATTTTACTAAATCCATTATAATTTATAAAATATCTTAATATTTATAATTTTAGTTTAAAATTAATTAGTTAAATATTATTTTATTGAATGTATATTCCTTTATCTTCTATCCTTTAAATCTTAAATTCACACTATCGTACATTTAAGTGACAAGGTTAATCTATTTTATATTTAACATGTCCTAAAAAATCAACGTATGTTTTGATACAAAAAATAAAAGAAAATTGAAGTTGTTATTCAAAATTCAAGAAATTGTATAGTATAAAGATAAAAAAGCAACGTTAATTTTGAATGTCCACGAAATGAGAAAAACATTTAAAAATTTGAATAACAAAACACCACAATCAATAGTGAAACATGAACTAATATTTGTATTATACACAATTTACTATTTTAATGAAATAGCATAGATCCAAAATTCAACATGAAGATGAATGTAGCTTGTGATTTGTAACGTAATTAGGTTTTTTTATAAGTGTTAGTTAAGCATACAAAAAAATAATTATGGTAATAGTTGTCTTGATTCAGACATACTTGTGTCATTCTTGTTTAATTACATATAAACCCAAATTACATTCATAATACCACAGTTACCAATCTTATATCCTAGAGAAGAAAATTTAGAAAGTGAATATTGATATTATCTTTATTAAACAAAAAGAATTTAGCCTTTATCTAAATAAATAAACCACTACTTTTGATGGGAATCCATTTGTAACAAACTTTTCTTGCATTTTGAACTCCAACTTTATATGTTTTTGACAGGCCCTACACACTTAAACTTATGATTTTAAAACTGGACCCATGTTTGAACTAGTGAAAGTACTGGTTCACGGTTTATTAGTTTAACCGTTGCTGAACTAGTATTGAACCGGTCTTAATAAAATAGTGTTTTTTATTATTAATATATTGTAACAATTAAGATTATAAAAGAAAAAAAATTATTAGGAGGTAATTATTAAAGAAAAAACTATTTTTACTAAATACATTTTCATATCGCTAAGTTAACCTCTTATTTATTAATTTTTTAATTAAAAAGGGATGGACTTGAGAAAACAAGGGTGTATTTAGAAAAATTCAAAAAAATTATAAAACAATGAAACAGTTGAACCCCCGATTTTCATTAGTTTTGCGATTTTAAAACCAGTTTTTGCTTGGTCAGTTTTCAGTATTAACTGAACCAGATACCAGACTGGTTCATCGGTTTTTCAATCAAATTAGATACCATACTGGTTCACCGATTTTTCGGTCAATCCGGTCGGTCCATCCAATTTTTTTAACCTAGCTTAAAACAAAAAAATTAATAAGAAATTTTATTACAAACATTCTAACATCAATGACTCATGAATTTAAAAGAAATTAATCATGTATTATTCCACCAAGTTATATTCATAATTTATGTAAAATGCAGAAATATATACAAAACCTCATGAGTGATAAATGTATTTTACCCTTATGAAATTGAAGTTTTCACCTAAGACCAACATTTCTTCAGTCTGTTTTATGATATAATAATTTGTGAAATATATTTTAAATAATTTAAAATATGTGCATACGTAATGGTCAAATTTAATGTTATTACTTAATATTAAATTATCAAAATTAATATTTATTATGAATTAAATATTTAATAAAATTAATTACTTAATATGAAAAATTAAAATTAATTTTTAATTATAAAAGTGAATATAAAATATAATTAATGTGGGCAATTTATTTTTTATTAGATGTTATAAAAGAAAATCACATTATAAAATTGAAGCTTTGATCAATGTTTAAGTTAAAGTCCAATTTATAATTAATATATATGTATATATATATATATATATAAATTAAAATTTAGATCCTAAATCACTTTATCAAGGATGATTAAGGGACAATAGTTACCGCGTATTGACCAGTGTTAGCTCTATAGACCAAATAAGTTTTGGAAAATTGGTTTGTCTATTTTGTTTGGTTGTTTGCTTGTCTCTTAATGGACTCAGTCATCCTAATCCAATATTTATAAGTTATCCAAACTAATTGACACAAAACCTTGTATCCAACAAGAATTTTATTCTTGATTTAAATCTAAGAAAATGATATTAGAAAACACTCTAAAAATTCAAACCAACTCAACCATTTAATTTGTGGTCCACTCTAGTTAAACCAATCATAGCTTGTATTACATCAGATTATACCTTACTAAGCATGATATAGATATAAATATTGTGGCTATAGGTACAAAGTGAGCTATGAGAACTAATGCTACTATCTTTAAAAATATATTTTAGTCAACCCCTAATTAAATTACATTCTTGACTTTTTCCTTTCAACCATTAAACATTAAGTAGGTTGAAGAATAAAAATCTATTAAAGAATAGAAAACATTTAAAAGGATGTAGTTTTCTTTTGGGGAATGTTGATGATTTTGCCTTTGTCATCATGCCATAACTGAGTCAGTTGTCTCTTGCATAATTGGGGAAATGAGCATCCATACTATTTAAATTAAACAAGATAAAAGCAATTAAGATATGAATTGAAAAAGGTGCATCATTAAAGTATCAAACTGATTATACTTCACTTTTACAATCCACTACTAATTATTATTACCACCATCACCATGTGTTATGTTTATATGTTAAAGCATATTAACATGAGTAGTGTTACACATCATTGACATTTATTAAAAACTATAAAATCAAGATAAAAAAGTATTAAATGAGATGTGATCATCAAACTTTATGTTTTTCCAATAAACTTTAACCAATAGTAGTAGATAATGTGTTGAAAAAAGTGTGTTAAAGAATGTTTTGTTAGAATTTCTAAAATAACATTTGTCTTATTAATATGAACAACATTATGGTTGAAGTTGAAGCTAGCTAATGAAATATTATAGGAAATAACCATTTCTATTAAGTAACTGTAAATTGTTGTTGCAAACCACTCATTGATAACTTTCACCCATGTACTTATCTAGTCAACATCAATGCTCCACCTGGTGGTTTGATGAGTGCATCATTCATATAGGAAATGTAGGACACAAGATGTCAAAAATCATCATACATAAAGCACTGCTTAACCATATGATGTATTTAAGTTCCTTACTTTCCAGCTGAGTTATTCAGATCCCAACTGATGAGCAACATTGCAAAGTACATTGCTCCCAAAGAGAATACCATGTGAAAAGAGCCATAACTATAAGGAATATCATCTTCATGTGCAACTTTGTTTTTTGTGAACTAAAAAGGACCAAAAAAATCACTTCAATATGAGGCATATTAACATTGCTTTCTATCTGTCACAATATGGCTAAGATTAAAATTAAATAATTCTTGTTTGATCATGTTGATGAAAGGACTATGATCCAAATTTTCTATAATCTTATATGGGGGGAATTATTTTTTTCTTGAATTTTCTAAAAGAAAATTTTACTTCAACTTACAGCATGATTGAGGTGTCTTACTAGATCAAAGATAGAAGGCAGCTTTAGAGATTCCTAATTTCTAGGAAAGGATTGAGAATGAGATTTTGAAGCAACAAGGAATCTTTCTGAATTTACTGGAAAAGGCTTTGAAGCAACAAGGAAAGCTTTAGAACTCTCTAATTTTGAAGCAACTAGGAATGCTTTAGAACACTAAAGAATGATTCACCTAAAAGCATTTTTAATCAATGCCTATGGAAAAGGCTTCCATCACAATGGCAAATATGGCAATAAGGAAGCCCTGTCAAGAAACTAGAAAATGGTATATAACAAAAAATAACAGGGTGACTAAAGCATTCATGTTAAGAAATATCCACAATATCAAATTATGTATTTTAATACTAATTCAGACACATACTCACAAAAAAAAATATCTTGAAGAGTCAACAAAAAGAATGCATAGGCCTACAAAAAATTCTAATAGTAGCATTGGTAGTAAAACTTGTAAGAAAACTAGACAACATATGGTATAGTAGATGCCAGATGGTAAACATGATCAGTTAAAACCTCTATACATATACTTATATGTGTCCTTTAGTTGTTGATTGCTACTAAACACTTTATCCTTGTAGATGGTTCTTTCTTTTATTAGAGCATTGCATTAACAAGCATTTAACATCATAATTGAAGTATTGTGGTGCTAAAAATGAATGATAAATCGACTAGGCTAGATATTATATCTCATCACTTTATCAGATCCTATCAAAGTCATTTTCCTTTATCCTTAATTACTAAGAATTTTAACAAAATTTTCATCCCAAGCTATTTCATATGCAAGAAAAAATACTTAATTATGGTTACCTCACATCATAGATATAAGATAAACAACAACCTAAACATTATTTGAAATCTTCGACCAACACTAATAGAAAATCTACTATTTAATTTAAACCTCAATAATCACCTAAAATAGACTGAAGCAAGAATTTTGAACTCAGTAGAGAATTGTAGAGGAACTAAACAGAAGATTTTCAAATTTAACTAAGTGAAAATGTACTAGTATAGTTATCCAGGCACTGTTTCCTTTTTCTTGATTCTTTGTCTCACATCCTATGGTGGCAGGTTCAATGAAATTCCATGATAGAGATCTACATAAGTCCACCATCTATAAAATAAATTTCAAAATAAAATATATGATTTGTAGTAGACATTAAACCAAGTTAGCATGGCATCAGCTACTAATGAGTGAACTTCATTGCATGTAAGAAGAGAATTTCATTCTATCTTCATCCAAATAAATATATGCTGATAAGTTGCAACACTTGATTAACAAGGTCCAGTTTGTAAATTTTATTAATTCAATTTAAAAAAAAATGAAGAAAGAAGACCAACTTTCTAAGTAGTCAAAAATAATCCCCCTTCCCACCCAATTTCTCTTCTACATCCAACCAGCAACATCAAACTGTAAAACTACAACCTCAATACATTGGAAGATATGAAACTTTTTAAAAATTATCTTGTAAAAAGACTCATATACAACACATCATTTAAAATAACTTATGAAAAAGTTCTTTTGACTTTTTTCTTTGTATTTATTTTCTCTATAAGTGCTTATAGAGAATATCATCCAAACATAGTGATATAATGTCTAAATTTTACCTAAGAACCATATATAAATATATGGGTTGGAAAATCCTAACCTTCTAATTGCAAACCAACAAAGAAAAGCAATGTAAGAAACCATAATTCCTGAAGATAAAAGACATCTATTAACCTGTAGTAATTAAACATTTAAATAATAGAGCATAAATCTTATTTTTTTTAAAGGAAACAAAAAATAATAGGGAAAATTAATTATATATGTTGAATATGAATAACTAATTACTTTATACATATGATATATTGTGCAAATAATACTATTATAGAATAACTATAAACTATTAAAATTACCACTAGCTACAATGAGTAATCAAAGTAGTGTACCTTTGAATTTAAAGATATAACCATCATTGCAGCAAGTAGAATTACTGTCCATGTGATGAAAAATATATTTAGAGAACAGGAGGTTCTTGAGGCATATGATGTGTACAGATAGACAATTCCACAAATAGAGGCAACATAAAATAACATTGATATAAAAAGTCCAAGGGAGCACCTGTGCCAGCACAATAACATGTTAATTATAAAAAAATACATACATTATTATTCAGGTTAATAGTCTAATAAAATGGTATTAATATTCTATAATGACAAACACACTATCACATATTATCTCTGCTTTATAATTGTATCACATATTATTCATTCTTAATTGGGAGAATATCTTATAAAGTAATATGACCATGAAAACTAACATATCTGATCATATTAAGTTAAGAAACTTTTGGATTCATTATTGTACCAATATCCTTAAATGTTTTACAATTAGTGAGACCGGATTGTGGGATTCATTGAAATCCTTAGTGAGCTTAGGATATGAACTTGAACAATTTAAACGTAAGCATACTTTAAATTAAATTTCTTTTATGTTTGACTTTCAGATTAATTATATATTACCAGTTTGTTTTTGTAATCTCCATAGTCATAAAATTTTTAAATAATAAACAAAGTTAATATGCATATTAATAAACATTACAAAAACGAATTATATGTACCCATATCAGACGATTATTTTCATATGACATTGAAGTCTTGAGCCATCCAATGCAGGATCTTTTAAATTATGTAAAAGCTAAAACTTCAGTAATCTACTTAATGAGCACCAAAGTAACCTGTACGCAGTTATGATTCATAATTCAGGTACATTGTCCTCATCCTCAAAACAAGATATAAAATTTGAGTTTAGGTTTATCTATGAATTGTTGCAGAAATAATAATGTTTACTTCTGCTCCCTTTCTTTTTCTGGAATCCAATATTTATTCCACCAAGTGATAAAATAGATGACACTCAAAATTTGTAAAAGAAGAAATATTTTGTGTAAACATAAACCACAATATGCATGTAAGTAACAATCTGCAAAGACAAAAATAAAGCAAATAGAATGCATTGATGAAGTCTCTAAAAGAACACCTTTGAGATTCACCATAGATACGAAAGTAACTAATCCAAGACTTGTACCAAATGAAAGGATATTGACCATTCTGCAAAAATAAAAAAAGAAAGTGAAGGATTTGAAGCTTACCCTGCACCAATACGAGCAATCTCAAGAGAAGACAAAGAAAGAATGAAGCTTTGTTTTCAATGAGTGAAACGTGAGAGAAAAAAACTTATGTTCCCTAAAAAGTTTTATATCAACATTCAATCACAACCCTTGATATATGGTAAATTTGTTGACTTTACCCATTAATTCTTTAAAATTCATATAAATAAAGGGTTGTGATTAAACGTTAGCATAAAATTTTTTATACTACATGTGTTTTAAACTGGAAAAATAATGGTACTAATGAAAACTATTTGAATGATTAAATTGACAGTTTTTTTTATATGAATAGTTTTGACAAGAACTTCTCCTTTTCTGTAACCCAAATTGTGACATAAGAACCATAAGCAAAATACAAAACCAACGAAAACCAAAATCCAAATGCATTGTGCCAAAAAAGCACATGTTTCATCAATATGACTGTTATTATTAGTACTATGTGGTTGTTAAACATACCATATATTGAACAAATTGTGAAGGGAAGAAGAATGGAAGAGCCATTGATACTAGCAATAAAATAGACTTAACATCCCACCAACCAGAATGTCACAAATTTTGATGTTCACATAATTTTCTTGTTTTGACTATAGTAAGAAACATAACTAAGAAAAATATCTAACTTCATCGTCAAGGAAGATAGGTTTTTATTAACTAGTAATTATAATAATTATATAGAGAACTGGAAATTTGTAAATATATAGTTGATTCATCGTAAGTAACTGGAAATTTTTCCTGTTGAATAAGTTATAGGTTAGAGTATATTTACTTCAGGATTGAGAACAATAAAGATTTTGAATAATACCCTTGGGAGTGATGAGGATTTAGCAGAGCTCTTCAATGTATTTTCTAATAAAAAACAATATTGGCGATGTAAAGTGTTGTTATTTGAGTTCGACTTCAATCAAAATGGTGAATGATGGACTTGATTTCTAGTTGTTATGACTTTAATGATACCCTTGGGACTTGATTTCTGTGAATGAATGTTGTGAGTGGATCTAGTTATTGTTGTTTTCTAACTTTCTTTATTTTTTTCTGATATGTTAATAACATAACTTAGAAAAAGTAGTTTAGATGCTATTTTTGTTGTTCTTTACTCTGTTGATTGATGCTCGATAATAATGGTTTCTAGATGAATAGGTTTGATTGAAGGGAACAAGTCAACAAGATCAAACCCTATTTCTCTTGAGGCTTCCAAATTTTCTCAAAGTAATGCATTTATTGGAAAATATGATTCTTCATCTGGTATGTTTTTCCTAGACTTTATGTTGATTTCAAAAGCTTGTAACTAACTTTGATGATGATTTATTGTGCATTTTCTATTGCTAAAATATTATTGATCACTTTTCTTGCCAATATCATCAAGGAAATCAACATCTTAGGAAAAGTATGCCTTTTTTCATCCATCAATTATGTCCATAAGCTATTATTCATTTGAGCATTTTTTTGTCATCTAATCGGTTTTTTCTTGACCTCCTCTATGTGTCCTATTGTTTGGTTTTTGTGGATGGATAAAGTTGACCTTTGGATTACTACTCCATATTATTTGTAATCTTTATATTTTAGCATGCATTATTATGGAATATAAATTATGTTTCTACCGTGATAATTTGTTTTAATTTGACAAGATTTTTATAATAGATAAAATAAATAAATATAAAGATATTGGAAGAACCATGGGGTTAATAAAAAGATGTCATCTATGGAAACTTGAATTGAATGTTCTCTTTACCCCGTATTTAAAATTGGCTTTTCATTGTTCTTTATGTAAATCTAAATTTTTTTCTATTTCTTTCTGAAACCATAATTTTTGTTGTTATTGTCTCTGTTGCTGTTAAAATGAGATCAATGTAAGAAATTTCAATTGATTTACTCAGACATAACATTTACAAAATGAAGGAAATTCAAATGAAAACAATGCAAATGAAATTTGAAATCTTAAAATACCTCATCCAAATGCAATGTTAGATTTTAAGAAGATAAATGGTGAAGTGTAAGTTTCTAGTACCAATTCTCCTTTAATTCAAAATTAAAAATACAAGAGTGAAACGAAAGGGGAAGAAAAGAGTGACCACAAGGCATATGCTTTAAATTATATTTTGAGAATCTAACATTTACATTAATAAAATGTATACTTGTTATGATAATAATAAATTTGAAAATCATATAAACTGTATGATTTAGTTGGTATGGTTGTATCTTTAAAGTCAATAATAATTAATATTTGGTAACATAAATGAAAATAACTTGAATGAAATGAAAATAAAGAAGTAGGCTTGCAAAAATGACAAAGAAGTTATATGAATTTATCCATTAGATTTATCATAAATGAAAGGTTGTGATTAAATGTCTCTGTAAAAATATTACTCAGTGTATACGAATTAAACTCTTTAAAAATTTAATAATTTCATAATATATCAATAAAAAAATTGTAATATTCAAATAAATTATTTTAAATTTATAATGGTTAATTATATGAAATTTAAAACATTGTTTTTTATTAAATATGTAAATACTTTTATAAATAAGAATAAACATATATGTATCCTATAAATAAAATAAAACTAAATCAACATATATGTTTTCTTACCTACTAATTTATGATGTTATGCATGTATGCTTAACTTCATAGATATGGCGCCAAATATAAAATTTTATATAATGATTATTAATGAAAAATAAAATAATAATATAATTTATAATAACAATTATCCATGCAAGCATACAGTATTGATATATGAAATAAAATACAATAATATTAAAATTAAATAATTAACAAAATCAACAACTTATTTTCTTTTGCTATTTCATATTGATTACATGATGGTAAATCATAAAAGTGTGAAATCCAATCATAACATTATTATGATTATAATCTATAAAAGTATACTCACATATTTAATAAATATAAAGTTAAGTTAATGATATATGTTATATATTTTTCTATTTTAAATGTTTCTTTTATAAATTAAATATTAGTTTTTATTAACAACAAAGATCAAAACCATGACATTTTTTCACCTCTCTCATTCTTTAACCAAATAAGATATTATATCTCCTTTTCTATTTTAAATTAATATTAACAATATAAAATATATAGTTTATAAGAAAATATTTGATAATTTATAGGATAAACTATAATATTCAATATATCTTATAATGATATATGAAAATAATGAGTAGATTTTAATTAAAATACACACATTTAAAAGTAATATTAACATATAAATTGTTTACATTTTTATATATTTGATGGAAAAATATATTTTTATATTATAATAAAATAAACAGATAAACTTTCATCCATATTTTAAGAAATTATACATAATTTAATTTATCTTTATTTACCTACTCTAATCTTAAGTTTAAAAACTTTTACTGTATCAATATTCCTTGGATCTTTTTTTAAAATATTACACTAATAGTTGTATAAGGTGATAAGGTAGTTGACTGACATAAAGGTCCCCAGTTTAGCTAAGAAAACTAGTATTGTTAACAATACTAAGGTTTGATTCATAAAAAAAATATTATACTAATATACTCTTAAATGATACACTAACTAGAACTCTCTCAGTAATTTCTTTTATATAATAATATATAGCGTTAAATCTCTACATATAACTTCATATAATATATCCATTTAAATAATTGTAATATTTAATAAATACAATGTACTATTAAATTTAACAATTAAAATATAACTAATTAGTACACATTACCTACGAAATGATTGGATTCATATTTATATATGTTATTATTTGTATTAATAAATTAAGAAAATAACAATAGTTTAAATAGAATTGTGGCTTTTTACTATAATTATGAAAAGGTACATGAGTTTAATTAATTTTTTAGAGCATACTATAAATAAAAGAAAGCATAATTAATTTTAATTATTAAATCTGAATAAGAAAATAAATAGAAATGACAAACAGTAAGTCTCTTGTACTTACTTGATTTTTTTTCCATTCTACAAAATAGAATTATTCTTTTTTATCAAAATAGTTTTATACAATAAAAAGAGACGAATGTCCTTATCATCCCTTATTAAATATTTAATCTTTTCTACCAAAATATTAATATTTAATACTAATTCAACAAATCTATTTTTAGTTAGAAAAAAAATTATTTTTCTAGTAATTTATGATAAAAAGAATGCTAAGAATTAAGAATTTTATATTTTAATATTATAAACTAAATATTATAGTTTAAGTATCTATTTTTTAAGTTATTTAGCACTTTTGTGAAAAATAAAAGTTAAAAAAGTCCTAAAATCCTATTTTAAAGGGTAATAGTAGGACTATTTCTCCAAGATTGTAAAAAATAATTTGAAATAGAAAGTGCATGTTTATCAAGCGTTTATTAAAAAAATCCTAACAATCCTATTTTAAAGGGTGACACAATTCATATACTTGAGAGATATATGATTTTTTTTTTTACTTTTCTTTAAAAAATCTCATTATTTTTTATATGTAATTTGCATTATTTTTTACAAAGAATTCAATGTCTTTTCTAAATATAACATAATAATTTTAGAAAAACCATTTGTCATGGTAATTTTTTCAGTTGTTAAATCCATAATACAACTTTAATAAAAATAAATAAATAAGATTGTTAGAAAAAATATATTTAATTATAGTCTCATACTTATTTATTATTATTAAAAGATATGTATAAAGTTATGTGTTAAAAATATTTAAAGGAATTTAACTTATCTTAAATTTAAATTTTTTATAATTTTAAAAAATAAAATAATAAAGTAATTTAATTATTTTACGACTGTGTGAATAAAAGCTCATGTGCTAGGGAGACAGATGAGAAATAAAAGTTAAAAATATCCATATCTATTGAGTCCCGATAGTTTGAGAATACTCAATATAATTTGTTCTTGAGTTATGTGTAGATACTTGTTTGAGCAATGTGAGTTTGACTCAAATAATTTTATTATAACATATAGATTTGATTAATATAAAGGTTAAATTTTTAAAATATAATTTAAAGCATGTGATTTGTTTGTGTCTATTCTTTCTTTATCCCTTTCACTAATTATTTGACTAGTAACGCACGTCTCAATGACAAAAGGGTAAACCCAAGTTTTGATTTTGAAATGGACCATGGAAAGAAGATGGTCCATTTCCATGGATATGAGAAATTGGGAGATTCGGGATGGAGAGAGGCATTCAGCATCACGTTTCAATAATGAAGAAAGAAAGAGAAGAAACAAACCATAAACCATAGAACCTTGTATAATTAGAATCTGCCTTTTCTAAACCCAATCTAATGGATAAATTCATATAACTTCTTTGTCATTTTAGCAAGCCTACTTCTTTATTATCATTTCATTCAAGTTATTTTTATTTATGTTACCAAATATTAATTATTATTGACTTTAAAGCATTTATGATAAATTTGTTGACTTTACTCATTACTACTTTAAAAGTCACATAAATGAAAAGTCATGATCAAATGTCAGTGCATTGACCGTGTATATCAATTAAAATTATTTTTAAAATTATTTAAATATTAATTTAATATTATTAAGATTATATTATATTTTATCAGACATGTTAAAAATATATGATGTTGTCATCAATCATCAGTATTTTACATATTTTTCACTTATCTTTATTTTATTTTTTATCTTTTTCTCTATTTTATTTTCTTTTTTTATTGGTAATGCACCACTTTTTTTACTAGGAACAGCACAACCACCCCAGGCTATTTATGTATCACTCGATAAAATTATTATTTTAATGCAAATTTCAAAATTAAAATTTTTCTATTTATATAATGTTAATTTTTCATATCAATAAATATTTATTTAATATTATTAACACTACAATGTTTTCATTTTCTGTAGTTCTTTTATGAAAAAACAATTGCAAAACTGTCTGCTACTTTTTAGAAGTAAAAATTCATGTAAATTTTTCGAGACTTTTTGTAAAAAAAAACTATCTACAAGAATTTCATAAAACTTTTCTTGTGAATTTGAAAAGTCATAGAAAACTTTTCAATGAATATGAAAATGGTAGAAAATTTTCTTGCAAATTTTCCTCTGAAAATTATTTGTAGGAGTTTCCTGCAAATTTTAAATTGGCAGAAAACTTCCTACATATTTAAAATTGGCAGGAAAGTTTTTACATATTTTATACAAATCAAAATTCACAAAAATTTTGACAAGACAGCAAAAATAACTTGAAAAATAGAGGAGTCGTCTCCCATGTTTATTAAGAAAAACATAGAAAAAACCATTAAAATAGAAAGTGGTATGCGAAACCAAATTTGCATTTGAAAGTTAATTACATGTAGGGAAGGTATTAACACCTTACAATGTCCATCATAAAGACGGTTACCTCTAATTAAACATGAAAAATTAGATAACTTTAAAAATATCTATTTCACCGCATGAAAATTATTATTTTTATTTTATTAATTGGTTTTAATATTTTTTTACAAGAATTTATTATTGAGAGATTTATTATTTATAAAATATTATTATTATTCTACTTTTATCTTTTAAATTAATTAAAATTTTTTATCTTTTTGGGCTCGACAGGAGTGGGTTATTGCTCCTACGTATCTTTAGGTGCAATAGAGAATCAGAGTTTACATAATTCTTTAAAAAAATATTTGTGTGTTTGATATATTTGATATTTAATTTTTAAATTTATTAAGACTTAGGATTTCTAAACTGTCACAGTTCATAGTCTTAAAAATTTAAAATTGACAGGGGATGTATACCCAAACCAATCCATTAGAACATTTTTATCTTAGAGGTTATTTTTGTTTTTTTTATGAATATAATTTTGACTAACAAATTTAGTTTTTAGAGATGAGTTTTAAGACAAAAAGTCGCAAATTATGTCTTAAAATCCCAAGATTAAAAAGATGTTGTGTCTAGTTAATCCTTTTATCTCTATTAAAGAAATATTACAAATAAAAATAGTAAAAAAAAAGAGAAGATTAAAAATTATTTTTAAAAGAAAATATTATTAATTGTGACGAGAATTAATTAAGGAAGAAATTTGAGGACGTGACACTGTCACAATTTGTATCCTCAAAATTTCATAAGGTAAAAAGATGTCACATTTAATCAACATTATTTTTCCCTTACCAATAAATTTATTTTTTTTAGCTAGATGATTTAAAATTTTTTATTATTAGGAACATAATTTTGAATTTTAGAGATGAGATTTAAAACAAAAAGTTGTCACAACTTGTCTCAAAATCTCAAAATTAGAGAGATGTAAAAGTCATGCAAAACTTGATCGAAGAACCAGCATTTATTGAAGAATCTATAGAGTGATTACAAAAAGTACTTGTTTAAAAGGCTCGTTGGAATTGATCCGCTATGGGATTTACATTATATGCAACAGAAGCACCCGAAGTACTAAACAGAATAGGTATTAGTTTGGTAATGGTTGGAGAAGCAAACTCGGAATATTAATTCCTTGATCTCTATTAAAAATATTATGTTATAAAATTATGAACAAATTACATTTAAGATATAATAATAATTATTATTATTATTAAATAAATTAAATTATTATTATTAGAAAATTGATTATTTTTATGAAATAGTCTTTGCTTGATATGAAACTCTAGCTAGGATTATTTTGATGGCAATTAAATTGCATATATACAATCAAACAGTTAGTTAATCAAATATGAAGCCCACAATTATAAGTTCAAACCATAAATTAATTAATTACCTAATAAGAATCAAACAAAATAAAAACATGATAGAAAAAAAAAGGAAATATACAATGTCAAAGCAAAGCATGGACAATCATCACACGTATAACCCAATAATCGAAAAAAAAGAGTAAAGAGAACCTGTGTAAGTCTTGAGTCCACGACATCATATTGTTGGAAAGTCATGAAGTGCACAAAGGTCCATCATTCAACATGGCAGATCCATTTCTGCTGGTTTTTTGGCTAATGCATTCATGATATTTGTTGTTTGTTGACATGAGAAGGGGTATGTTTGTAAACATATTTTTGGATCACCACATATACATATTGGTACCAAGATTTGGTGTTGGTGGGTGTTTATAGAGCCTTCTGCTGGTTTTTTGGCTAATGCATTCATGATATTTGTTGTTTGTTGACATGAGAAGGGGTATGTTTGTAAACATATTTTTGGATCACCACATATACATATTGGTACCAAGATTTGGTGTTGGTGGGTGTTTATAGACCCTTGAACGCATGTATACTTAGGTTCATAGCTGATGAATGTCATGACTTTTAAAGGTAAGCCTTTTTATGTTTAGTGAAGATAAAAGGAAAGTATATGTAAAAGCTAATGTATATTATTTTGTTGAGAGAAAGAATAAGAGTGGATAGATTCTATTATAAGTGTTGTTAAGAGAGAAGAAGAAGGTGAAAAAAAAAAAAAAAGAAAGGAGATGGTGAGGTCTTACCTCAAGTGTAGAGTGGAGATGACAGTCAACAAAATGTTAGTTGTAGGAGATTTTTATTAAGGAGAGATGTGTGCTTTCATTTAATGAAAGTTTGCTTTTTGGGAAACCAATATTGTAGAAGTATGATTTAAGGAGATTTGTTAGTGGCTTGTAGGTGGTAGTATGAAAGATTAGGAAGCAAAAGGTGAGTAGCTAGGGTAGTATAGCACACCTTTAAATGATTTTCTTCCTTTTCTTTTCTTTTTAATAAAACAATATTTATTTTTTTTATTTTGTAATTTGTTTTTTATATTCTTTTCTTTATTTTAAGAAAATGAGTCAATTATTAATAATTTTTTTAGATAATTTTTTCTCATTTTTTTTTATTTTCTTTACTTACCGTACAAAATTGGGTGATCGCAGAATCCATTTGTAAAAAACTTTTCTTGCATTTGAACTCAAACTTTATATTTTGTCTATAGGCCCTACACACTTAAAACTTATGATTTAAAAATCGTACTTGTGTTTGAACTGATGAAAGTATTGGTTCACGATTTATTAATGCAATTGTTGTTGAACCAATGATTGAACCAATCTTAATAAAATAGTATTTTTTATTATTATGCATTATAAAAATTAAGATTATAAAAGAAAAAATTTATTACAAAGGTAATTATAAAATAAAAAACTATTTTTACTAAATACATCTTCATATTCCTAACTTAACCTCTATTTTTATTAATTATTAATTAAAAATGGATGGACTTGAGAAAACAAGGGGTGTATTTAGAAAAATCCAAAAAAATTATAAAAATAATGAATCAATTTAATCACCGATTTTCATCCGTTTTTAATTTTAAAACTGGTTCTTTGCTTGGTTGATTCGATTTTCAACATTGACTGAACTAGATACTAGACTAGTTCACCAGGTTTTTAGTCAAACCATTCAGTATGATCTGGTTTTTTTAACCTAAATTAAAACACATAAAAACTTTTAATAAGAAATTTTATTACAGACATTCTAACATCAATTATTCATGACTTTAAAAGAAATTAGTCATGTATTATTGCACCAAGTTATATCCAGAATCTATGTAAAATGTAGAAATATATACAAAACCTCATGAGTGATAAGTGTGTTTTACCCTTATGAAATAATTTAAAATATGTGTATACTTAATAGACAAATTTAATGTTGTTACTTAATATTAAATTATCAAAATTAATATTTAATTACGAATTAAATATTTAATAAAATTAATTACGTAATATAAAAAATAAAATTAATTTTTTTTAATTATAAAATATAATTAATGTTGGAAATTTATTTTTTTATTAAATATAGATGTTACAAAAGAAATTCACATGATCAACAATTGAAGCTTTGATCAATGTTTAAGTTAAAGTCCAATTTATAATTAATATATACTAATTAAAATTTAGTGAAGCATTTATGGGATATGTTAAAGAAGGGTATAATAAAAGTAATGATAGATTTTCATTGATATGGAAAGCTTTCATGGGGTCAATGCCTCATTCATTTCCTTGATTCCTAAGAAGGAGCGCATAGGGGGATTGGGAGATTATAGATCAATATTACTAATTGGGGTGCTCTATAAAATTATTGCAAAAGTGTTGGCAAAGAGACTACAAAAGGTACTTCCAAGCATCATTGAGGAAACGCAGATAACTTTTATTAAAGGAAGGCAATTGCTTGGCAGTGTGGTTTTAGTTAATGAAGTTATCCAGGAGGAAAAACATCATAAGAAGCCCTTATTGGTATTTAAGGCTGACTTCGAGAAGGTGTATGACTCTGTTAGTTGGGCGTTCATGTTTTACATGTTATCTCGATTTGGTTTTGGGGGCAAATGATTAAGTTGGATCCATAGTTGTCTGTCTTCATCATTAGTTGGTTAATAGGAGTGCGACGAAGGAGTTCTATATGCAGAGATGATTACGTCAGGGCAATCTGATGGAGTCTTTGTTATTCTTGATTGTTGCTGAAGGACTAGGAGGGTTGATTCGAAAGGCTCAGTCGATAAATCTAATTTTAGGTATTAACCTTAAGAATCATTTCTTCCAGACAGTATCCCAACAATTTCCTAAACTTCAAAACGTATTTGCTTTGAAAAGTGCTCTGAGATGTATGAGTTGGCCTCAGGTCTGAGGATTAATTTCCATAAGAGTAGCTTAGGGGGAATTGGGGTGAAATTGTCGAAGGTTAGCTTTTATCCTTACTTGTGGAGTTCTGCAAATGCCTTTCTTGTACCTTGGGATTCCTTTGCGTGCAAATGTGGGATGCGAGCGTGTGTGGAAGCCTGTCCTGAATAAAATCAGAGCAAAGTTAACCCCGTCAAGACAAAAGAACCTGTCATTAGGGGGGATTTTCGTGATCAAATCTACCCTCTCTGCTTTACCTCTTTATTTTCTATCTTTTTTCAAGGATCCTACGAAGGTGTCTAAACCCATAGAATCTATGCAAAGGAATTTCCTTTGGAGAGGTTCATAAAAAGGCTAAAAAATAGCATGGATCAAATGGGAGCAGATGTGTAAAGACAAATGCAGCAATAAGCTGGGACTAAGAGATGTCTTGGCTTTTAATAAAGCTCTACTAGACAAATGGCGATGAAGAATTCCATAGGGTCGTGATGCTATTTGGATCAAGGTGATGGAGATATAGTATGAGGTTGATATTAGGAGGAACCTCGATGTTAGGCACAGAAGTGGAGGCTCCCAGTGGTGGCACGATATCCTGAAAGTCACTGCTGAAGAAGAATGAAGTGGTTGGCTTTTTAGTGAGGCAAAGCCCTTGATTGGTCGTGGTTCTCAATAATCTAATTAATGTGAATTCTTGTTTCCTGGAAGTTGAATCAGGTCACCTGATTTTCAAGTTTTAAAGGGATTTGCAGAGATCTGTTTAACTTGTTACAACATATAAATAGAATAGGACTGTTGAGTAATTTTCCTCCAAAATTTTTTATCATTCTGTTTTTACGTCAAATGAATGGCAATTACTTGTTATACCTGTACAAAATATGGGAAAAGGAATAGAAATAATATTAAGTACTATGCTTTATGATTTTCATTATTTCATGATAAATTTCCTGTTACGAGCTTATGGTAAAAAGTGTGAATGATTCTATGCTCTTTAGCTATGAGTGTTACAAAACTAGGCACTAGCAATGGCTATGTAAGTATAAAGTGTGTTCCACTCGGGATTTCAGTTGTAGCTAAAATGAAAAATTAACCGAAATGGTTTCCAAGTTTTATTTTATACTGAAAAAATTAGTAGTTTTTTAGGTAATTACTAGTGTTGTCTGAAAGTTATTTTAGTTTATTTTTTTTATAAGTTTTCTTATTTTTAGTTATTATTTGATTTTTTACTTTATTTTTCATTAATAAATAAATTCTTTTTCTTTAGATATTTTATTTTTCATTCTCTCCTTTATCATAATTTATATACGTATTAAGTAAATTATAAAAGTTCATAAAATTTGAAATTTAAGAAATTGATTTGTCATATCCAAACTAAAAAAATGAAATTAAAAAAATTGAATTGATTTGGCTAATATGCAAATTGAATTGATTTGGCTAATAAAAAAATTGAAATTTAAGAAGTTTCAAATTATTTATCCAAACAAACATTTACAAAATGAAAGAAATTCAAATTGATAGCATTTCAAATTTTTTGAAATCTTAAAATGTCTCATTAAAACACAATGTTAGATTTTAAAAAATAAATGGTGAAGTATAAGTCTCTAATACCAATTCTTTTTTAGTTTTCAAAATTAAAAATATGAAAGGGAAAAGGAAAAGGAAGGAAAGAGTGACCACAAACAAGTCACATACTTCACATCATATTTTAAAAATATAACATTTATATTAATCAAATGTATACTTGTTATAATAAATTATATTTTAAAAATATAAAATTTATATTAATCAAATGTATATTTGTTATAATAAATTATAAACTAGCATCGCTCAAATTAACATTAATCAAAACAGAATTACATCATTCAATCACATCTATGCTTTATGTTAAAAAAAATTTGTTGAATTTGATAATAATAACTTTAAAAATTATATAAATTGTATGATTTAGTTGGTATAGTTGTATCTTTAAAGTCAATAATAAATAATATTTATATAAATGATAGAAAAGGCAAATTCTAATTATATAAGGTTTTATGTTTTATTTTATGTTTCTTCTCGTTGTTCTTTCTTTCTCTCTTTTAGAAAGGTCGTTGAATGCCTCTCTCAATCCCAACCAAGCCTTAAATGTCCTAATTCTCCATACCCATGGAAATGGAACCTCCTTCTTTCTATGGTCCATTTCAAAATCAAAATTTGGGTTGACCTTTGGGCCTTGAGACCCGCGTCACTAGTCATTAGTGAAAGGGAAGAGGAAGAAAAGAGTGGTCACAAACAAGTCACATACTTTAAATTGTATTTTGAGAATCTAACCTTTACATTAATAAAATGTATATTTATTACAATAAATTATTTTATTCAAACTAACATTGCTCAATAAGTACTATACACACAAGAATGAATTATACTGAATATGCTCAAACTAACATGGCTCAATAGATTTTCAAAAATATAGCAATAACCTTGAAAAAGGTTGTAAATCATTAATGAACCAACAATTAATCAGTTTTTAAAAGATATTGATTTTTAACTTTCATTGTGGCTCTACTTTTATTCACACTATAGTTGTAAAATAATTAAATGACTTTATTATTTCATTTTTTAAAATTATGAAAATATTTAAATTTAAGATAAGTTAAATTCCTTTAAATACTTTTAACACATAACTTTATACATATTTTTTAGTAATAAGAAATAAGTGTGAGATTATAATTAAATATATTTTTTTTAACAATCTGATTTATTTATTTTTATTAAAGTTTTATTATGAATTTAACAACTAGAAAATTACCATGACAAATGTTTTTTCTAAAATTATTATGTTATATTCAGAAAAAAAAAAACATTGAATTCTTTGTAAAGAAGAATGCAAGTTACATATTGAAAATAATGAGATTTTTTAAAGAAAAGTGGAAAAAAAAACATATTTCTCTCAAAGGGATATGAATTGTGTCACACCCATGTGACAAAAAATGTTTAGTTTAGTTTATTATATCTTCTAACATACATTACACATCTCATATTACTGTCACTTTCGAATGTATTACATTTTTTTAATAAACCATTGGTAAATATGCACTTTTCCAATTTCATTTTTATATTTCTGTAAAATAGTCATACCTTTAAAATAGGATTTTATGACTTTTTAACTTTTATTTTCGATCAAATTCCTAAATAACTTAAAAAATAGATACTTAAAATATAATATTTATTTTATAATATTAAAATGTAAAAATTTTAATTCTTAACATTCTTTCTATCATAAATTAGTAGAAAAAACGAAAAAATAATTTTTCTTCTAACTAAAAATAGATTTTTTGAATTAATATTTTGGTAAAAAAGATTAATTATTTAGTAATGGAGGATAAGGATATTCTTCTTTTTAATATATAAAACTATGTTGATAGAAAAGATTAATTCTATTTTTAGAATCGAAAAAGATCTAGTAAGTATAAGATATTCCTCTTTATTATTTTTATTCGTTTTCTTATTTAAATCTAATGATTAACATTAATTATGCTTTGTTTTATTTATAGTATGCTCTAAACAATTAGTTAAGCTCATGTAGCTTTTCATAATTATAGTAAAAAATTACCATTCTATTTAAATTATTGTTATTTTCTTACTTTATTAATATAATTAAGACTAACATATATAAATATAAATAAAATCATTCCATAGGTACTGTATTGCTAATTAGTTATATTTTAATTTTTAAATTTAATAATACATTGTATTTATTAAATTTTACTATTATTTAAATTTATATATAAAGATTTAATGCTATATATTATTATATACAGTAAATGACTAAGCGAGTGTTAGTTAGTGTACCATTTGAGAGTGTATTAGTATAATATTTTTTTTATGAACCAAACCTTAGTATTGTTAATAATACTAGTTTGTTAGATGAACCTGGTACCTTTATTTCCATTAACCAATTTATCACCTTATATATTTATTGGTGTAATATTTTTAAAGTTTTTTTAAACTTAAGAGTAGAGTAGGTAAATATAAAAGAATGAAATTATAATTTCTTAAAATAAGGATGAAAGTTTTATGTATTTATTTTATTATAATACAGATATATATTTTTTACGTCAAATATATAAAAATGTAAACAATTTATATGTAAATATTACTTTTAAGTGTGTATATTTTAATTGAAAACTAATAATCATTTTCATATATCATTATAAGATATATTGAATATTATAGTTTATCCTATAACTTATCAAATATTTTCTTATAAACTATATATTTTATATTGGTAACATTAATTTCAAATAAAAAGGATATATAATATCTGAATTGGTTAAGGAATGCGAGATGTAAAAAAATGTCATCGTTTTAATCTTTATCGTTAATAAAAACTAACATCTAGCTATAAAAGAAACATTTAAAATAGAAAAGTATATAACATATATAATTAATTTAACTTTATATTTATTAAATATGTGAGTCTAATTTTATAGAATATAATCATAATAATATTATGATTGCATTTCACATTTTTATGATTTTACCATCATGTAAACAATATGAAATAGAAAAAGAAAATAAGTTGTTGATTTTTTTAGTTATTTAATTTTAATATTATTGTATGTTATTTCATATATCAATAATGTATGCTTGTACGGATAATTGTTATTATAAATTCTATTACTCTTGTATTTTTCATTAATAATCATTATATAACATTTTATATTTGGCATCATATCTATAAAGCTAAGCATACCTGCCTAACATCATAAATTATTAGATTATGGAAACATATGTTGATTTAGTTTAATTTTTATTTTTAGGATACATATATGTTTATTCTTATTTTGAAAAGTCTTTACATATTTACTAAAAACAATGTTTTCAATTTCATATAATTAACCATTATAAATTTAAAATAATTTATTTTAATATTACAATTTTTTCATTGATATATTATGAAATTATTAAATTTTTAAAATCATTAAATGTTAATTTAATATTATTAAGAGTATATTATATTTTATTAGACATATTATAAATTATGGATGTCCTCATGTATTTTAAAATATTTTTCAGTTATCTTTGTTTTATTTTTAATTTCTTTTTCTCTATTTTATTTTATTTTCTTTTTGGTAATGCGCCACTTTTTTTACTGGGAAAAGCATGACAACCACCAAACTATTTATGTATAACTCAACAATATTATTATTTTAATTAAAATTTCAAAATTAAAGTTATTATATTTATATAATTTTAATTTTTCATATCAATAAATATTTATTTAATATTATGAATATTACTACAAAAGTTTTCATTTCCTGGCTGTTGTTTCATGAGAAAAAATTTGCAAAAAAAAACTTGCTACTTTTTACAAGGAAAAAATTTGTGTAAAATTGTTTATACTTTTCGTACAAAATAAAATCTACTAGAATTTCATAAAAAATTCCTTGTGAATTTGAAAAGTGACGGTAAAATTTTCTATGAATATGAAAATGGTACAAAAATTTCTTGCAAATTTTCCTCTAAAAATTATTTGTAGGTGTTTCCTGTGAATTTTAAATTGGCAGCAAATTTTCCTACATATTTAGAATTGACAGCAAATTTTTTGCATATTTTTTTACAAAAAAAATTTGTATAATTTTTTTAGATATTTAAAATTAAAATTATAATAAATAAATATTATTGATTTATAAAAAGTTATATATTAAGTTTTCTAGAAATATTTTTGCCACATAATGATAAGTTATTTTTTAAACATTAGTTTGAAATAATTAATAAATATTTAAAATAATATCATTTTACTAAGTCCATTATAATTTATAAATATCTTACTATTCATAATTTTAGTTTCAAATTAATTAGATTAAATATTATTTTATTGAATACATATTCGTTTATCTTCTATCCTTTAAATCTTAAATTCAAATCATTGTACATTTAAGTGAGAATGTTAATTTATTTTATATTTAACATGTCCTAAAATATCAAGGTATGTTTTGATACAAATAAATAAAAGAAAATTGAAGTTGTTATTCAAAATCCAAGGATATTGTACACTATAAAGGTCAGAAGCCCACGTCAATTTTGAATGTCCAAGAAGTGAGAAAAACATTTGAAAATTTGAATAACAGAACAACACAAGCATTATTGAAACATGAACTAAGATTTGTATCATACACAATTTGCTATTTTATTGAAATATCATCGATCCAAAATTCAACATGAAGATGAATGTAGCTTGTGATTTGTAACGTAATTAATTTTTTTTCTTGGTTTAGGCATACTTGTCCTGTTCTTGTTTAATTAGATATAAACCCAAATTACATTCATAATACCATAGTTTCCAATGTTATATCATACAAAACAAAATTTAGAAAGTGAATGTTGATATTATCTTTATTAAACAAAAAAAGTGTAGCCTTTATCTAAATAAATAAACTACTACTTTTGATGGGAATCCATTGGTAAAAAAAATTATTCTTGCATTTTGAACTCCAACTTTATATGATATTCGCAGCCCTACACACTTAAAACTTATGATTTTAAGACCAGACCCGTGTTTGAACTCGTGAAAGTACTGATTCACAATTTATTAGTTTAACTATTTTTGAACTAGTGTTGAACCCATCTTAATAAAATAGTGTTTTTTATTATTAATATATTATAACAATTAAGATTATAAAAGAAAAATATTTATTAGGAGGTAATTATCAACGAAAAAAATATTTTTATTAAATACATCTTCATATCGCTAAGTTAACCTTTTCTTATTAATTTTTTATTAAAAAGGGATGGACTTGAGACAACAAGGGTGTATTTAGAAATATTTGAAAAATTTATAAAAAAATGAAACAGTTGAAACCCCAGTTTTCATTAGTTTTTCGATTTTAAAACCGGTTTTTTGGTTGGTCAGTTTTTAGTATTAACCGAACCGAATACCAGACTGGTTCATCGGTTTTTCGTCGAACCAGTCGGTCTGATCTGGTTTTTTTAACCTAGTTTAAAACACACAAAAATTTTAATAAGAAATTTTATTGAAAACATTCTAACATCAACTATTCACGACTTTAAAAGAAATTAATCATGTATTATTGCACCAAGTTATATTCAAAATCTATGTAAAATGCATAAATATATACAAAACCTCATGAATGATAAGTGTATTTTACCGTTATGAAATTGAAGTTTTCACCTAAGACAAACGTTTCTTCAAGTCTATTTTATGATAGAATAATTTGTGAAATATATTTTAAATAATTTAAAATATGTGCATACTTAATAGTCAAATTTAATGTTATTACTTAATATTAAATTATTAAAATTAATATTTATTACGAATTAAATATTTAATAAAATTAATTACTTAATATGAAAAAATAAAATTAATTTTTTAATTATAAAAATGAATATAAAATATAATTAATATGGACAATTTATTTTTTTATTAGATGTTACAAAAGAAAATCACATTATTAAATTGAAGCTTTGATCAATGTTTAAGTTAAAGTCCAATGTATAATTAATATATGAGTTTAATTGGTATGCACTGTTAGTATAAAGATTTTTACACTGACATTCAATCACAACCTTTCATTCATGGTAAATTTGTTGACTTTACTCATTACTACTTTAAAAGTCACATAAATGAAAAGTCATGATTGAATGTCAGTGTAAAAATCTTTTACACTGACAGTATATACCAATTAAGCTCTTAATATATATATATATATATATATATATATATATATATATATATATATATATATATATATATATATATATATAAATTAAAATTTAGATCCTAAATCACCTTATCAAGGACGATTAAGGGATAAACAGCTACCATATGTTGACCAAAGTTAGCTCTATAGACCAAATAAGTTTTGGCAAATTGACTTGTCTACTTTGTTGGTTGTTTCCTTGTCTCTTAATGAACTTGGTCTACACATATTGATGAGTTATCTAAACTTATTGATACAACACCTTGTGGTCCACTACAAAACCTTGATAATGAGATTAGCAAACAATTTAAAAATTCAAACCAACTCAACCATTTAATTTATGGTCCACTACAGCTAAACCAATCATAGCTTGTATTACATTAGATTATACCTTACTAAGCCTAATATAGATATAAATATTGTGGCTATAAGTACAAAGTGAGCTATGAGAACTAATGCTAGCTACTATCTTTAAAATGTATTTCAGTCAACCCCTAATTAAATTTCATTCTTGACTTTTGCCTTTGAACCATCAAACATTAAGTGGGTATAAGAATTAAATGCTATTAAAGAATAGAAAACATTTAAAAGGATGAAGTTTTCTTTTGTGGGAATGCTGATGATTTTGCCTTTGTCATCATGTCATAACTGAGTCAGTTGTCTCTTGCACAATTCCACCATTATCCATGATTGTGTTCTGTCTCACAACTGGCGAAATTAGCATCCATACTGTTCAAATTAAACAAGGTAAAAGCAATTAAGAGATGAATTGGAGAAGAAGGTGCATCATTAAAGTATCAAACTGGTTATACTTCACTTTTAGAATCCACTATTGATTATTATTACCACCATCACCATGTGTTGATGTTTATATGTTAAGCATATTAACATGAGTAGTGTTACACATAATTCAAATTTATTAAAAACTATAAAATCAAGATACAGAAGTATTAAATGAGATGTGATCATCAAAATTTATGTTTTTCAATAAACTTTAGCCAATAGTAATAGATAATGTGTTGAAAAAAAGTGCGTTAAAGAGTGTTTTGTTAGAATTTCTAAAATAATATTTGTCTTATTAATATGAACAAGATTATGGTCGAAGTTGAAGCTAGCTAACGAAATATAGGAAATAACTATTTCTATTAAGTAATACATTCACTTCACCACTCATTGATAACTTTTACCCATGCACTTATCCAGCCAACATCAATGCTCCACCTGGTGGTTTGGTGAGTGCATCATTCATATAGGAAGTGCAGGACACAAAATGTCAAAAATCATCATACGTAAAACACTAGTTAACCATATGATGTATTAAGTTCCTTACTTTTTAGCTGATTCCGATCCCAATTGATGAACAACATTGCAAAGTACATTGCCCCCAAAGACAATACCATGTGAAAAAATCCATAACTGTAAGGAATATCATCTTCATGTTCAACTTTGTTTTTTGTAAACTGAAAAGGACCAAAAAAACCACTTCAATATGAGGGATATTAACATTGCTTTCTATCTGTCACAATATGGCCTAGATTAAAATTAAATAATTCTTGTTTGATCATGTTGATGAAAGGACTATGATCCAAATTTTTTGTTATGTTATATGGGGGGAATTTTTTTTTTCTTGACTTCTAAGAGAAAATTTTACTTCAACTTGTAGCATGATTGAGGTGCCTTGCTAGATCAAAGAAAGAAGGCAGCTTTCTGAATTTAGAACACTAAAGAATGACTCACCTGAAAGCATTTTGAATCAAAGCCTGTGAAAAAGGCTGCCATCACAATTGCAAATATGGCAATAAAGAAGCCTGTCAAGAAATTAGAAAATAGTATATAACACAAAATAAAAGGATGACTAAAGCATTCATGTGACAGAAATATCCATAATATCAAATTATATATCTTAATACTAATTCAGACACATTTTCACCAAAAAAAAGTATCTTAAAGATTCAACAAAAAGAATGCAGAGGCCTACAAAAAAATCTAATAGTAGCACTAATAGTAAAACTGGTAAGAAAACTAGACAGCATATGGTATAGTATATACCATGTGGTTAAGATGATCAGTTAAAACTTAAAACCTCTATACATATACTTATATGTGCCCTTTAGTTGTTGAATGCTACTAAACACTTTATGCTTGTAGATGGTTCTTGCTTTTATTAGAACACTACATAAACAACAATTTAGCATTATGATTGAAGTATTGTGGTGCTAAAATTGAATGACAGATCGACTAGGCTAGATATCAGATCTCATCACTTTATCAGATCCTATCGGAGTCATTTTCCTTTATCCTTACTTGCTAAGAATTTCAACAAAATGTTCATCCCAAGCTATTTCATATGCAAGAAAAAAGACTTAATTAGGGTTACTTCACATCATAGATTTAAGATAAACAACAGCCTAAACATTATTTGAAACCTTTGACCAATACTAATAGAAAATCTACTATTTAATTTAAACCTCAATAATCACCTAAAGAAGACTAAAGGAAGAATTTTGAACTCAGTAGAGAAGTGTAGAGGACCTAAACAGAAGATTTTCAAATTTAACTGAGTGAAACGACCACTGTTTCCTTTTTCTTGATTCTTTGTCTCACATCTTATGGTGGCAGGTTCACTAAAATTCCATGATAAGTCTTCCATCTATAAAAGAAATTTCAAAATAAAATATATGATTTGAAGTATACATTGAACCAAGTTAGCATGGCATCGACTACTGTTGAGTGAATTTCATTGCATGTAAAAAGAGAATTTCATTCTATCTTCATCCTCATAAATATACGCCAATATGTTCCAGCACTTGATTAACAAGGGCCAATTTTGTAAATTTTATTAACTCAATTTAAAAAAAAATGAAGAAAGAAGACCAGCTTTCTAAGTAGTACAAAATATTCCCCCCTTCCACCCAATTTCTCTTCTACATCCAACCATCGAAATCCAACTGTAAAACTACAACCTCAATACATTGGAAGATATGAAACTTTTCAAAAATTATCATGTAAAAAGTCTCACATACAACACACCATTTAAAAAAAACTTATGGAAAAGTTGTTTTGACTTTTTTCTTTGTATTTATTTTCTCTGAAAGTGCTTTGAGAGAATATCATCCCAACAAAGTGATATAATGTCTAAATTTTTCCTAATAACCATATATAAATATATGGGTTGGAAAATTCTGACCTTCTGATTGCAGACCAACAAAGAAAGACAATGTAAGAAGCCATAATTCCTAAAGATAAAAGACTTCTATTAACCTGTAATAATTAAACATTTAAATAATAGAACATAAAATTTATTTTTTTTAAAGGAAACAAAAATATTAGGGAAACTTAATAATATATGTTGAATTTGAACAACTAATTATTTTATACATAGTGATATATTATGGAAACAATACCATTATAGAATCACTGTAAACTATTAAGAATACCACTAGCTGCAACGAGAAATCAAAGTAGTGTACCTTTGAATTTAAAGATATAAGCATCATTGCAGTAAGTAGAATTACTGTCCATGTGATGAAAAATATATTTAGAGAACATGAGGTTCTTGAGGCATATGATGTGTACACATAAACAATTCCCCAAATAGAGACAACATAAAACAACATTGACATAAAAAGTCCAAGGGAGCACCTGTGCTAGCACAATAACATATTAATGTATAAAAAAATACATACATTGTTATTAAGGTTAATGGTCTAACAAAATGGTCTTAATGTTCTATAATGATAAACACACTATCACTTATTATCTCTGCTTTATAATTGTATCACATATTATTCATTCTTAATTAGGAGAATATCTTATAAAGTAATATGACCATGAAAACTGACATATCTAATCATATTAAGTTAAGAAACTTTTGGATTCATTATTTGTACCAATATCCTTAAATGTTTTACCATTAGTGAGATAGGATTATGGGATTCATTGAAATCCTTAGTGAGGTTAAGATATGAACTTGAACAATTTAAATTTAAGCATACTTTAAATTAAATTTGTTTTATGTTTGACTTTTAGATTAATTATATATTATCAGTTTGTTTTTGTAATCTCCATAGTCATAACATTTTTAAATAATAAACAAAGTTAGTATCCATATTAATAAACATTACAAAAACAAATTATATGTACCCATATCAAATAATTATTTTCATATGACATTGAAGTCTTGAGACATCTAATGCAGGATCATGTAAATTATGTATAAACTAAAACTTCTGTAATCTATTTAATGTGCACCAAAGTAACCTGTATACAGTTCTGATTCAGAATTCAAGTACATTGTCCTCATCTCAGAACAAGATATAAAATTTGACTTTAGGTTTATCTATGAATTGTTGCAGAAATAATAACGTTTACATCTGATCCCTTTCTTCTTCTAGAGTCTAGTATTTATTCCACCAAGTGATAAAATGGATGACACTCATAAGTTGTAAAAGAAGAAATATTCTGTTTAAACATAAACCACAACATGCATGTAAGTAACAATCTGCAAAGAGAAAAATAAAGCAAATTAATTTATTGGTGGAGTCTCTCAAAGAAAAACTTTGAGATTCATCATAGATATGAAAGTACACAATCCAAGACTTGTACCAAATGAAAGGATATTGACCATTCTTCAAAAAAAAAAAAAAAAAAGAAAGTGAAGGATTTAAAGCTTACCTTGCACCAATATGAGCAATCTCACCTGCAAGATCAAAGGTTTGCTATGGTTCATATTCAATGATATTCAAGAGAAGGTAAATAAAGAATAGAGTTTTGTTTTCAATGATTGAAAAGTGAGAGAAAAAAACTTATGCACCCTAAAAAATTTTACACCGGCATTCGATCACAACCCTTGATATATGATAAATTTGTTGACTTTACTAATTAATACTTTAAAATTCATATAAATAAAGGGTTATGATTAAACTTCAACATAAAAATTTTTATACTACATGTGTTTCAAACTCGAAAAATAATGGTACTAATGAAAACTTTTTGAATGATAAAATTGACAGTTTTTTCATATGAATAGTTTTTACAAGAACTTCTCCTTTTCTCTAACACAAATTGTAACATAAGAACCATAAGCAAAATACAAAAGCAACTAAAACTAAAATCCAAATGCATTGTGCCAAAAAAGCACATGTTTCATCAATATGACTGTTATTATTAGTACTGTGTGGTTGTTAAACATACCATATATTTGAACAACTTCTGAAGGAAAGAAGAATGGGAGAGCCATTGATACAAGCTATAAAATAGACTTGACTTCCCACCAACAAAGAAAATCCTGACCTTCTAATTACAGACCAACAAAGAAAAACAATGTAAGAAGCCATAATTCCTGAAGATAAAAGACCTCTCTTAACCTTTAATAATTAAACATTTAAATAACAAAACATAAATTTTATTTTTTTAAAAGGAAATAAAAACTATTAGGGAAACTTAATTATATATGTTGAATATGAACAGTTAATTACCTTATACATAGTGATATATTGTGCAAATAATACTATTACAGAATCACTGTAAACTATTAAAAATACCACTAGCTGCAAGGAAATAGCTACTTGGGAATGAAGGCCAAAGTAAAATTTTCATAATCCTCTTCAATAGTTATTTACGATTGTACTGTATTTGTCATTTATGGTTTCTCTGCTATAGTTATAGGTTCAAGGGGCTGCGTAGCCTACACCTCTTAATTCTTCTTGGACTCTCTTTTATCAGTTATACATATTGATATATAAAACGAAGCTGAATAAAGCAAGTCACTTCAGCATTTTCAGATTCAACTGCTCTTAAATCTCACAATTGATTGATTCTTAATATGACTAGATCAACAATTTTCTTTGCTGCTACATGGCCAGAATCTATTGATGACTTGATTATGTTAACCATTGTAATCAAGAGCCTTTTCTTATTTTCTTCATTTTCATTTCTCAATAATCTAATTAATGTGAATTCTTGTTTACTGGAGGTTGGATTGGATCACCTCATTTTCAAGTTGTAAAGCGATTTGCAGAGATCGATTTAGCTTGTTGAGACATGTAAATAAAATAGGAATGTTGAGTGATTTTCCTCCAAAATTTTTCATCATTCTATCTTAAGTCAAATGATTGGGAGTAGATGTTATACCTATGCTAAAGATGGGAAAAAGAATAGAAATAATATCAAATACTATTCTTTATTATTTTCATTATTATGATAGATTTCCCGTTACTATGGTAAAAAATACGAAAGATTCCATGCTCTTTTGCTATGATTGTTACAAATCGAGGTAATTACTAGTTTTGTCTGAAAAGTTATTTTAGTTTAGTTTTTTTTAAGTTTTCTTATTTTTAGTTATTAGTTGATTTTTTTACTTCATTTTTCATTAATTAAATAAATTCTTTTTCTTTACATATTTTATTTTTCATTCTCTCCTTTATCATAATTTATTTATATATGTATTAAGTAATTTATAAAAGTTTCATAAAATTTGAAAGTTAAGAAAATGATTTGTCATATCCAAACTAAAAAAAATGAAATTAAAAAAAAGGAATTAATTTTATTAATATATAAATTGAATTGCCTTGTCTAAACAAGAAATTTGAAATGTAAGAAATTTCAATTGATTTACTCAAACATAACATTTACAAAATGAAGTAAATTCAAATGAATAGAATTTCAAATTTTTTGAAATCTTAAAATACCTCATCCAAATGCAATGTTAGATTTTAAGAAGATAAATGGTGAAGTGTAAGTCTCTAATACCAATTCTCGTTTAACTCAAAACTAAAAATATGAAAGTCTCTAACCTTTACATTAATAAAATGTATACTTGTTATAATAAATTATTTGACTCAAATTAACATTGCTCAAACTAACATTAATCAAAGCTGATTTACATCATTCAATCACATGTATTATTTTTGTCAAAAAATTTGTTAAATTTGATAATAATAACTTCAAAAATTATATAAATTGCATGATTTAGTTGGTATGGTTGTATCTTTAAAGTCAATAATAATTAATATTTAGTAACATAAATGAAAACAACATGAATGAAATGAAAATAAAAAAGTAGGCTTGCAAAAATGACAAAGAAGTTATATGAATTTATCCATTGGATTGGGTCTAGAAAAGGCAAATTCTAATTTATAAGGTTCTATGGTTTATAGTTTGTTTCTTTTCTTTCTTTGTTATTGAATGGTAGCTGAATGCCTCTATCCATCCCGAATACCCAATTCCTCATATCCATAGAAATGGACTCTCCTTCTTCCTATGGTCCATTTCAAAATAAAAAATTAGGTTGACCCTTTTGTCCTTGAAATGTGTGTTACTAGTCAAGTAATTAGTGAAAGGGAAAAGGAAAGAATGGATACAAACAAATCACTTACTTTAAATTATATTTTTAAAATTTAACCTTTACATTAATCAAATGCATATCCTATAATAAAATTATCTGAATCAAACTGACATTGCTCAAACAAGTATATATACAAACTACTCAAGAACAAATTATATTGAGTATGCTCAAACTATCCAGACTCAATAGATTTCTAACAAATTAGCAATAACCTTGAAAAATATTGTAAATCATTAATGAGCCATCAACAATTAAGCATGTTTTAAAAGACATGGATATTTAACTTTTATTTCCCATGTGTCTCCCTCGCACAGGAGCTTTTATTCACACTATAGTTGTAAAATAATTAAATTACTTTATTATTTTATTTTTTAAAATATGAAAAAATTTAAATTTAAGATAAGTTAAATTTCTTTAAATATTTTTAACACATAACTTTATACATATTTTGTAATAATAAGAAACAAGTGTGAGACTATAATAACATATATTTTTTTCTAACAATGCTATTTATTTATTTTTATTAACGTCATATTATGAATTTAACAACCAAAAAATTACCATGCAAAATATATTTTTCTAAAATTTAACAAGTATATGAATTGTGTCACAACCACGTGAGAGAAAATGTTTAGTTTATTGGATTTTCCAAAACACAATTACATTTTTTTAATAAACCCTTTAAAATAGGATTTTAGGATTTTTTTAACTTTTATTTTTGACAAAAGTCCTAAATAACTTAAAAAATAGATACTTAAAATATAATATTTAGTTGATAATATTAAAATATAAAATTCTTAATTCTTAGATTTCTTTTTACCATAAATTAGTAGAAAAAGAAAAAAATAAATTTTTTTCTAACTAAAAATAGATTTGTTGAATTAGTATTAGATAGTAATATTTTGGTAGAAAATATTAAATATTTAATAATGGATGATAAGGACATTCTTCTTTTTAATATATAAAACTTTGTTGATAGAAAAGACTAATTATATTTTTTAGAATGAAAAAAATTGAGTAAGTACAAGAGACTTACTCTTTGTCATTTCTAATTATTTTCTTATTCAGATTTAATAATTAAGATAATTATGCTTTGTTTTATTTACAGTATGCTCTAAAAACTTAATTAAACTCATGTACCTTTTCATAATTATAGTAAAAAACCAGAATTCTATTTAAATTATTGTTATTTTTTTAATTTATTAATGTAATTAAGAATAACATATATAAATATGAATCAAATCATTTAGTATGGAATGTGTCACTAATTAGTTATACTTTAATTATTAAATTTAATAATACATTGTATTTATTAAATATTACAATTATTTAAATAGATATATTATTTGAAGTTATATGTAGAGATTTAACGTTATATATTATTATATAAAATAAATTACTAAGAGAGTTTTAGTTAGTGTATCATTTGAGGGTATATTAGTATAATATCTTTTTTACGAATCAAACTTTAGTATTGTCTACAATACTAGTTTTGTTAGATGAACTGAGGACCTTTATCTCAGTTAACTAACTTATCACCTTTTATAACCATTAGTGTAATATTTTTAAAAAAGATATAAGGAATGTTGATATAGTTAAAGTTTTTAAAACTCAAGATTACAGTATAATTTCTTAAAATATGGATGAAATTTTATGTGTTTATTTTATTATAATATAAAAATATATTTTTTTACATCAAGTATATAAAAATGTAAACAATTTATATGTAAATATTACTTTTAAGTGTGTGTATTTTGATTAAAATCTAATCATTATTTTCACACATCATTGTAAGATATATTGAATATTATAGTTTATCCTATAACTTATCAAATATTTTCTTATAAACTATATATTTTATATTGATAACATTAATTTCAAATAGAAAAGGAGATATAATATCTTAGTTGGTTAAGAAATGAGAGAGGTGGAAAAATTTCATGGTTTTTATCTTTCTTGTTAATAAACCTAACATTTAATCTATAAAAGAAATATTTAAAATAGAAAAATATATAACATATATAAATAATTTAACTTTATATTATTAAATATGTGAGTCTAATTTTATAGAATATAATCATAATAATGTTATGATTGGATTTCACACTTTTATGATTTTACCATCATGTAATCAATATGAGATAGAAAAAGAAAGTAAGTTGTTAATTTTTTTAATTATTTAATTTTAATATTATTGTATGTTATTTCATATATCAATGATGTATGCTTTCATGGATAATTGTTATTATAAATTATATTATTATTTTATTTTTCATTAATAATTGCTATATAAAATTTTATATTTGGTGTCATATCTATGAAGTTAAGGATACCTGCATAACATCATAAATTATTAGATAAGAAAACATATATGTTGATTTAGTTTTATTTTTATTTATAGGATACATACATGTTTATTATTATTTGTAATAGTCTTTACATATTTAATAGAAAACAATGTTTTCAATTTCATATAATTAAGCATTGTAAATTTAAAATAATTTATTTTAATATTACAATTTTGCAATTCATATATTATGAAATTATTAAAATTTCAAATCATTAAATGTTAATTTAATATTATTAAGATTATATTATGTTTTATCAGACATATTAAAAATATATAATGTCGTCATCAATCATCAGTATTTTTACATATTTTTAAATTATCTTTATTTTATTTTTTATTTCTTTTTATCTATTTTATTATTTTTTTTATTTGTAATGCATCACCTTTTTACTAGGAAAAGCTCGACCACCACTAGGCTATTTATGTATCACTAATAAAATTATTATTTTAGTGTAAATTTCAAAATTAAATTTTTTCTATTTATTTAATGTTAATTTTTCATATCAATAAATATTTATTTAATACTATTAACACTACGAGAAAAGTTTTAATTTCCTGCAGTTTTTCTATGAAAAAAAAATTGCAGAAAATGTCTACTACTTTTTAGAAGGAAATATTCGTATAAATTTTTCGAGACTTTTCATACAAAAAAAAATATCTACAAGAATTTTACAAAAAAAAATTCTTGTGAATTTGAAAAGTCACAGCAAACTTTTCAATGAAAATGAAAATGGTAGAAAATTCTGTGGAAAATTTCCTACATATTTAAAATTGGCAGGAAAGTTTTTATATATTTTCTACAAATCAAAATTCGCAGAAATGTTTAGATATTTAAAATTAAAATTAAATTAGTAGTTTTTAAATAAACTACTACTTTTCATGATGCGAATCTGTCAACAAGGGGTTTCGACGGGACAACAAAAAATAGCTTGAAAAACAGAGGAGTCGCCTCCCATGTTTATTAAGAAAAACATGGAAAAAACCTTTAAAATAGAAAGTGATATGTGAAATTAAATTTGAATTTGAAAGTCAATTACATGTAGGGAAGGTATTAGCATCCTACAACGTCCGTCATAAAGACAATCTAATTAAACATGCAAAATTAGATAACTTCAAAAATATCTATTTCACCCCATACAAATTATTATTTTTATTTTACTAATTGGTTTTAATATTTTTTACAAAAATTTATTTATTATTGAGAGATTTATTATTTATAAAAGATTATTATTATTGTACTTTTATCTTTTAAATTAATTAAAATTTTTTATCTTTTTGGGCTTCACAAGAGTGGTCTCCTACTCCTAGTATTTTTTAGTGCAATGGAGAATCAGAGTTTAGGTAATTCTTTGAGAAAATATTTGTGTGTTTCATATATTTGATATTTAATTTTAAATTTATTAAGACTTAAGATTTCTAAATTGTAACAGTTCATAGTTCTAGAAATTTAAAATTGACAGGGGATGTACACCCAAACCATTCTATTAGAACATTTTTATCTTAGAGGTTATTTTTGTTCTTTTATGAATACAATTTTGACTAACAAATTTAGTTTTTAGAGATGAGTTTTAAGACAAAAAGTCACAACTTATGTGTTAAAATCTTGAGATTAAAAAGATGTCATGTCTAATTAATCCTATTATCTCTATTAACGAAATATTACAAAATAAAAATAGTAAAAAGAAAGTGAAGATTAAAAATTATTTTTCTAAAATAAAATATTTTTAATTATGACAGAAATTAATTAAGGAAGAAATTAGAGAAGGCGACATTGTCACAATTTTTATCCTCAAAATTTTATAAGGTAAAGAAATGTCACATTTAATTAACATTATTTTTCCCTTACCAATTAATTTATTTTTTCTAACTAGATGATTTAAATTTTTTTATTATTAGGAACATAAATTGAATTTTAGAGATGAGATTTATGACAAAAAGTTGTTACAACTTATCTCTCAAAATCTCAAAATTAAAGAGATGTCACATCTAATTAATTCTTTGATCTCTATTAAAAATATTACATTATAAAATTATGAACAAATTACATTTAAGATATAATTATTATTATTATTATTAAATATCTTAAATTATTATTATTAAAAAACTTAAATTATTTTTATGTAATGGTTTTTGCTTGATATGAAACTCTAGCTAGGATTATTTTGATGGCACTTAAATTGCATATATACAACCAAACAACAAGTTACTTAATCAAATATTAGGCCCACGGTTATAAGTTCAAATCATAAATTAATTAATCACCTAATAAGAATCAAACAAGATAGAAACATGATAGAAAAAAAAGGACATATACAATGTCAAAGTGTAACATGGACAAGCATTACATGTATAACCCAATAACTGAAAAAAAGTAAAGAGAATTTGTTTAAGTCTTGAGTCCACAATACCGTATTGTTGGGAAAGTCTTGAAGTTCACAAAGGTCCATTATTCAACATAGCAGATCTGTTGCTGCTGGTTTTGTGGCCAATGCATTCATGATATTTGTTGCTCTTTGACATGAGTTTGTAAACATATTTTTGGGTGACTACATGTACATATTGGTACCAACAATTGGTGTTGGTTGATGTTTACGGAGGTTTGAATGCATGCATATTCAGGTTCATAGCTCATGAATGTCATTACTTTTAAAGGTAAGCCTTTTTATGGTTAGTGAAGATAAAAGGAAAATATATGTAAGCGCTAATGTATAGTATTTTGTTGAGAGAATAAGAGTGGAAAGATTCTATTGTCAGTGTTGTTAAGAGAGAAAAAGAAGGTGAAAAATAAAAAAAAGGAAGGAGATGGCGAGGTCTAGGGATAGTAAACAAATTCACGCCCACGGATACCCATGAATAAAACTCACAAAAATATCCACACGAATAGTATAAATGGGTACCCGATACTCGTGGGTACGAGTTTTTTACTACCTGCTACTTAACGAGCGCGGATACGGGTATCATAGTACCCGTACATACCCGCTACCCGTTAAACTAAAATAATATATATATATATATAGCCTCTCTCTCCTCTCTCTTCCCTCTACTTTGTAATTTTCTTCAATCAATACAACCTTTTTTGTATTATTTCTGCTGCATACTCTCTGCATAATCCGACCTTGTGCTCTGGTATAACTGTTGCATGTATTAGCATAGCATAACATCCGGTCTTGTGCGGACTACCGCCGTGTAACACCCGGGCTTATCTGTTTCATGCATATCATCTTTCCTATTCTCTCCTAGTCTTTAGATCCTTGGGTTTCTGGTATCAGAGCCTGATGGGGAAATAGGAATTTATTACTCTGGATCTAAGTTTATTTTATCATTCAAATTATGATTTAATGCTATTCTGTTCTGGGGATGCAGACTTTTAATCTGTTGTTCTTTCTTCTGAAAACCTGGGTACTTGCCCTTGATTTTCGAAAACTGCGGTTTTGTAAGCCTTGTCGGGTTGAAAAACTCATGAGGTGTGACGCAGATAACTGGTACTGCGCGGATTACCGCCTTGTAAATCCAGCTCTTTTCTGTCTTTCTCTTTTCTATTTTCTTCTGTGTTAATATTTTCGTTCAAAAGTTTTGTTTATCTCTTTTGTTATTATGACTTCACTGAGTAATGGTTCATGGTGTCAACGGTTTGGCCTGGGGCTGGATTGGCAGTAAGGCCCGAGGGAGGCGGTAAGTCCATGTTGCCTATGTCCCTTTGCCGGATGTCTCTACCATGGATGGTTATTTCATTGATGAAGTAATTCTGAAAGAGATAATGTTCTGTAAATTTTGTAATTCGGTAAGTTTATCTTTAAAAAAAAAAAAAAAGAGTTTTGTCTGTAACCTGGAAACTGGAATACCTTTGGATGATAATTTTGTGTTAAACTTAGATTTAGATCCAGAATAATAGTTTCTTATAAGAACCAGATGAAGGTAATGATACTGGAAGATTTCTAAACTATGAGTTCTTTTCTTCGCTCCCTCTCTCGTCGCTTTTCTATTAAATCTTCTTCATCTTCTTCTCCTTCTACCACCAATCTGCTCACTGAGTAAAATCAATCGGTTGAGGAAATACCTCCCAAAAATAACATCTTCGAAGAAGAAGTCTGCTTTGAGGATATCAATCAAGCCATCGACAATTGGGAAATCCCTAAAATCCCTCAGGATGAACTCTATATTCCTGATGAATCCAAACATGTCCGTAGTTCTGACTACATAGTTAGGACTGCAGAAAATAATATCCCTTTGGATCCCCAAGCTGGTGAGGAATTCCATCTTCTTACCAAACAATCGATAGCTGAACATTCTAGGAAGTACAAATACCTCCACATAGGATGTGTTCAAGTAGCTGTCAAGCCCCTTGTTAGGAAAGGTCTTAATGCCTCAATCCTCATGTGCCTTCGCGATATTAAGCATAATGACTTTCACGATTCCCTTATAGGAGCCGTAGAAACCAGTCTAGGACATGGTCCTGTTTATTTCAATTGTTTTCCAAACAAAACGGTGAGTCTTTTAGATAGAAATGTCTTAGATTCATTGTTTCTAAACATTCGTCTGCATGGGTTAAACATGAAAGAAGGTTCTATCCCTGCAGGTCTTCTCTATCGAATCCAATACAAGGTCATGAACACTTGTAACTCAAGGGTTCTTCTTAAAACCAATGATCAGGAAACAACTTTGTTTGTCACAGATATGACTAGGGCAAATGTTGCTGTTCCCAAACTCATCAAATGGGATGAGGTAGAGTTACCAACCTCTTGGCAACTCGAAAAAGCTACACCAACCCTTCCTCGTCAAACCCCTGAATTCCACGAAATTAGACAATCTGAGGCTGGTAAGGTAGAAATCATCTTTCATCGGAGAAATTCTTTCTCTTCAAGATCCGAAGCTTCTAGATCAAATCGGAGTTCAATTCCCAGAATTATTACTCCATAAATCAATCTTCAAGGGTTAGATAACTCATCTTCTATCCCTAGAAATATCTACAGTAGGACTGAGGAAGACATTTCTTCAGAAATACATTCTCCTACTCAATCTGAAATGCAGTATGGTCAACTATGAATAGTTACACCATAGACAAACCAACCCTTCGTAAGGAATTCTACTCTGAGACTTGGACCTCTTAGAGGAATTGGTTTCTTAGCAAGTTTAAGGGTGACCATAGGTCAAAAATCATCGATTCTTTTTATGAATTTCTTAACAAAGTCCAAACTCATGTCTGTTTCTTTGATTGGTTAAATGTCTACCTTCATAGGAACAAAATCTATCCTTCATGGACAATTACAATCACAGAAGATCTCTCTGTCAATACCTTAACTGTCTGGCACCGTAAGAATGGTCAACTCATTAAGTTCGACCTGCCTCCGTCTAGCAGTTATTTCATTCCAGACTTAGAGGATAAGTATTTAGCTTCGCCCTTTAAGTACAAATCAGATGAAACCATAGGAGCCCAAGATATTAAAGCCCTTATGGAACAAAACAATTATACCAATAAATACCTCCAAGTTTTAGGAGAAAACCTTGTAGGAAAAGCCTCATCTTCAGGAACCAAAGACGATGAGAGCTCTTCCATTTCCAAACCTTTATTCAAACCTTTTAGTCTAACTACCGAGACTAGAAATAAATTTAGGCTTATTCATCAGAATTGGACTAAAGCCTTAGGAAAATCCAATCCAGATAACTCTGTAGTTATTCCTGATACCCCTAGTTCTTCACAGGTAGGATCTGTTAAGCTAGGACCAATCACTAGGAGTGTCTACCAAAAGGACCAATCTCTTAGGATTAACAAATTAGGAACTTCTTCCATAGGTTCCGAGTCTGAGGATGCTGCATCTAGCAGTAAGTCTGTTCCTCAAATCAATCCTGTTATTAGCAAGGCTCTCAACTGGAAGCAGCCTTCTAAACTTTACTACAATCGAGCTACTGCTCCTGATCTCCTTCTTGAGGAAAAGAATGATCAAAGTCTTCGATCATTCAACGCAAATCAAATCTATGAATGGAACATAGATGGTCAAACTGAGTATAATATCCTTAATACTCTTCAACACATGACTATGGTCTCCACTGCATATCAGACGGCTTTAGATAGCTCTGATGAGACTATAGTAGAAATCTTGACCGCTGGCTTTTCTGGTCAACTCAAAGGCTGGTGGGATAATTATGTTTCTCATACTGAGAAACATGAAATCTTTACGGCAGTCAAAACGGACGCTGAAGGAACCGTCCTTACTGATAAAGGGAAGCCTATTCCCGATGCCGTTAATACCTTAATCATGGCCATTGTCAAACATTTCATCGGAGATCTTTCTATTTACAAAGATCGTTCTGGAGATCTCCTCTCAACTCTTAAGTGTAAGACCTTAGGAAATTTTAGGTGGTATAGGGACACCTTCCTTACTCGAGTCTACACTAGAGATGACTGTCACCAACCTTTTTGGAAAGAAACCTTCCTAGCTGAGCTCCCAAAATCCTTAGGAGACAAGGTTAGGGAAAAGATCCGTTCCCAGTTTAACGGTGAAATCCCTTATGATCAGTTAAGTTATGGCAATATCATAGCTTATGTTCAAAAGGTAGCTCTCAAAATCTGTCAAGACGACAATATTCAAAAGCAATTAGCCAGAGAAAAGGCTCAGAATCGCAGAGATTTGGGAAATTTCTGCCAACAATTCGGTCTTCCTTGTTCCAAAAATCCGGGAAAGACTACCCATAAAAAACATTCTCAGCAACAGCTGAATAAACCCAAACGCAGAGTCTATAGGTTTAAGACTCGCCAGTCTAATATCAAACATGGTAGGCCTCCTGATCCTAATCTTTATAAGCAAAACGTTAATCCTCCTAATCTTTCTAGAGAAACTAGAACATGTTATAAGTGTGGCCGTAAAGGTCACTTAGCAAGATTTTGTCGAGTCTCCTCTAAGATTCGTAAACTTAATCTTGATCCTATTGTCCAGGGTCAACTCAATAATCTTTTAATAAATTCTTCTGATAGTTCCTCAGAAGAAGAAAACGATATCGCCAAGACGTCTTCTGACGACATCCAAGCTGGCGATGATCTTTCCTCCTCTAGTAGTGAAAGTTCTGAATCTCCCCTCATCAATGTCATTCACAATGATGAGAAAAACCTATTGCTTGATGCCCTAGAATCTATCCAAGATCCTCAGGATAGGAAGGAGTATCTTGAAAAATTAAAGGCAATCCTTTCCAAACCCAAACCTATGCGTTCAGATAATAGGTTTGTCAATAATAAGTTTGATCTCACTCAAACTCTCAAACGACTGGAAAAATCTTCAGCCAAGCCAGTCACTATTCAGGACCTCCAGGCTGAAATTCGTTCTCTCAAATCCGAGGTCCGAGAACTCAAAACTCAATCACAGTTGCACGAGACTATCATATCTCAAATAACTGCAGCTTTATCTGATAACATGGTTCCAGATAACCATGAAAACTGTAATCAGGATTATGAGTCTGATCATAATTCATCAAACGAAGATACCCTCTTCAATAATCTCATCAATCAGTGTAGCATTCAAAAGTTTTATATTGATGTTACCATTATCGTAGATTATTTCATTCTAGAAACTATCGCTCTATTTGATACTGGAGAAGATTCAAATTGTATTTTGGAAGGACTTATTCCGACCAAATACTTCCACAAAACTTCCGAAAGACTTAGGACTGCTAGTGGATCAAAACTAGAAATCCAGTATAAGCTTCCTTCGGCAATCATCCAAAAGGATAATCTTCAGGTAGAAACTCCATCTCTCCTGATCAAAAACCTTAAGAATGATGTCATCTTAGGGTCGCCATTCATCAAGACTATCTTCCCTATTCAAATTTCCGGTGAAGGTATAACCACCCAGCATTTGGGAAAAACAATCTTATTCAAATTCCTAGACAAACCAGTCCATAGGAATATTAATCAAGTTGATCGAAAACTTAATCAGATTAACTTTCTTAAAGAAGAAATTTCCTTCAAACAGATCGAGAGTCAACTTTCTCTCCCTCATGTAAAAAAACGAATCAAGAGTCTTTCTGATCTTTTTCAATCTACCATTTGTTCTAACCTTCCTAATGCTTTCTGGGATAGGAAAAAACACATGGTTAATCTTCCTTATGAAAATGATTTCACAGATAGACAAATCCCGACCAAAGCTCGGCCAATCCAAATGAGTCATGATCTTGTCACTCATTGTCAAAACGAAATCAAGGATCTTTTGTCCAAAGGATTAATTAGAAAGAGCAAAAGCCCTTGGTCTTGCGCAGCTTTCTATGTTAACAAAGCCTCCGAGATTGAGCGAGGCGCCCTAAGATTGGTTATCAATTACAAACTGCTTAATCAAGCTCTTCAATGGATCAGATATCCAATTCCAAACAAGAAAGATTTACTCTCTCGTCTTCATTCGGCGAAAATCTTTTCTAAATTCGATATGAAATCTGGATTTTGGCAAATCCAAATCAATCCCAGTGATCGCTACAAGATGGCCTTCACTGTTCCCTTTGGGCAGTACGAATGGAACGTAATGCCCTTTGGTCTCAAGAATGCTCCATCAGAGTTTCAAAACATAATGAATGACATATTCAATCCATATTCCAATTTCTGCATTGTCTATATCGATGATGTTCTTATCTTTTCCCAATCTGTGGATCAACACTCTAAACATCTTGAAATCTTTTTCAAAGTAATCAAACGAAACGGCCTAGCCATTTCTAAAACTAAAATCTGTCTATTTCAGACTAAAATCAAATTCCTTGGCCATTACATTTTTCAAGGAACTATCAAACCAATTTGTCGAGTTATTGAATTTGCTGACAAATTCCCCAATCAAATTTTAGAAAAATCGCAACTTCAAAGATTTTTGGGTTGTCTAAATTATGTCACTGACTTCTTTCCTCAGCTTAGTATCATCTCTAAACCTCTTCATGACAGACTCAAAAAGTCTCCTCCACCGTGGACCAATATCCACACCAACCTAGTCAAACAGATCAAACGGCAGGTCAAAGTTTTACCCTGTCTATATCTGCCAAATCCCAATCTCCTTAAGATTGTTGAAACTGATGCCTCTGACTTAGGTTATGGTGGTGTCCTCAAACAACGCATGCATCATACTGAGCATTGCATTGCATTTACTTCAAAACATTGGAACAAAGCCCAACAAAATTATTCCACTATTAAAAAGGAAGTTTTGGCTATTGTTCTTTGCATCTAAAAATTCCAATCTGATTTATTAAATCAAAAGTTTTTAGTTCGAGTTGATTGCAAGTCAGCCAAAGAAATTTTGCAAAAAGATGTAAAAAATCTTGCATCAAAACAAATTTTTGCCCGTTGGCAAGCAATCTTAAGTATTTTTTATTTCGAGATAGAATACATCAAAGGTACTTCAAACACTCTTCCTGACTATCTGACTCGTGAATTTCTTCAGGGTCGGACACATGTAAGATGCCCCCAAAATTAAAAATGAAGGTCGCCTCCTCCAGAGGCCGGGGAAAAGCAGTTCGGGGATCATCCCGGACAGAAAAATCATCTTCCTCCATTGAGGATGCCCAAACCATTCAAGTCGCCTTACAGACTGCCAATCAAGGGTCATCTACCCAGACTGGATCTTCAATCCAGCAGGCTACCATTAAGTCTGAGTCATCAACTCAGCAGGCCATCACCAAAACGGGGTCATCTACTCCGCAAATAACAAAAGGGTCTTCTACCCTAGTAACCAAACCATCCGACTATGCGATGGCTATCCCAACCCTTCAAGCCCTTCAAGACTGTGGGCTGACCAATCTTCCATCCAGATCATGGAAATAGATCTTTTCAGAAGAAATAGATGACCTCTTCTGGAACCAAAACCTGAAATCCATTATTTCAGACATAGCCCAATCCAAAATAACTTTAAATCCAAAAGCATTGGTAGAGCAGCCTCAGCCAATTGCTCAAAAACAACCTTCTTCCTATCAACCAAAAGAAGGAAGGTTTTACCCAACAATCCAAATGGAACCTGAATTCTGGGATTCCAATCCAAACAAGATTTGGGAAAAAATCTTTCCACCAACATTTTTGTTTAAACCTCTTAGTCTCAATAAGACTAGGAAATTTTATGAATTTATTTTGGTGGATTCAAAATCTGTTTCGATAAAACACAATTTTGACAAAAATGATAACCAGGTTATCACCCATTCAACACTTCAAATTTTAAAAGTTTTAACTTTTAAAGATTTTGAAAACAAACCAAATCAAGTAAGAAAATTTTCCCAGCCTTTTGACCCGATTGGTTATACATACTGGGATTATATTCATGCTTGGACCAATATTTTTGGTTTCAAAACAAACATAATCGGCACTCGTGGCTGATTTATTTCAAGAAAAATGTTCGTTATTTCTTCCCTCAGTGGTTTGCTGAGTGGTGGGATTTCTTCGGACCCATCCAATCTATCCTTCCTAAAGAAGTAAAGGTCAGATTTAATCAGTTCAAATCAAGAATTGAAGAAGGAAACAATCTGTTTCATCCATCTCTTCGGTTCTTCTCAATCTTTTCCTTAGCATGGATTTTTGCCTGGCAACATCAGTACCAGAAAAATGCAACAAATCCCAAGCTTTTGCCAATGTTAGGGAAACAAGCTTCAGTAAAATGGTGGGATCAGTTTAATGCTTCCCATGCCAATTCACAAGGAGTGGCTTTATGGTTCCAGAAGAACCCAAAAAGCCTCAAACCGGCAGACCCAGAGACCTGCCAATTTCTCAACCGCAAAGCCAAGATTGCAGCTGCCCTTGCAGCATCCACAGATGATGAAGCCTTGGCCAAGAATCTTCATCAGATATTTAATCTCCTTTCGAGTGACTCAGAAGCCAGTTCGTCTAAAGGAAAAACCAAGAAAGAAGCCAGTTCGTCTGCATCCTCTTCCTCCGGTTCATTTTACCAGATCGAATAGTCTGACGAAGACTGACTCCAATCCTCGCAGGAATTTTGCGAAAGGTTACTGTTCAATTACTGTTCACTGTAGCGGAGCCGCCAGTCACTGTACACTGTTCACTGTAGCGGTAAATCGAGTTACTATTGTAATAGTAAAATTCACTGTTGTAATAGTAACTTTTCAATTTCTATAAATTGTAATCGAGGGTTCAGTTGTGGGGGAGCTCGAACGGAAACCCAGAGCCTCTCTCTCCTCTCTCTTCCCTCTACTCTGTAATTTTCTTCAATCAATAAAACCTTTTTTGTATTATTTCTGCTGCATACTCTCTGCATAATCTGGCCTTGTGCTCTGGTATAACTGTTGCATGTATTAGCATAGCATAACATCCGGTCTTGTGCGGACTACCGCCGTGTAACACCCGGGCTTATCTGTTTCATGCATATCATCTGTTTCATGCATGTATATATATATATATATATATATATATATATATATATATATATAAGTTAAAAAAGATAATATTTTTTGGAAAATAACTCTATTTAAAATATTAATTATCAAAATTCATTTATATCAATCTTATTTTTTTATAAAAACTTCGTAGTTAAATAAAATTTTATTATAAAAATGCCGATAATATAAAATAAAGATTTTATTTGTATTAAATATTTTCTTATAATATATTATATTAATCTATTTTTAGATCTAATTAATCTTGTATAAACTAGTATAATTTTATTTCTAGATTTTTCAAAAATTAAATGATTTATTTAATAAAAATTCTTATAAAAAATATTTAATTTTAAAAAAAAACATTTTTAAAATATCCATGGGCACCTGTGGATACTCGTGCATATTAAAAAAACCCCGCAAGTATTTCTGTAGCAGGTACACAGCGGGTTTTTAGCGGGTAACGGGTGGTGAGTAACCACTACCCATGCCTGACCCATTGTCATTCCTAGTGAGGTCTTACCGTGAGTGTGGAGTGGAGACAACAGTCTCCAAAATGTTAGTCGTGAGGGATTTTTATTGAGGATAGATGTGTGTCTTCATTTAATGAAAGTTTGACTTTTGCGAAACCAATCTTGTAGATGTATGATTTAAGGAGATTTGTTGGTAGCTTGTAAGTGGTAGTATGAAAGATTAGGAAGCAAAAGGTGAGTAGTTAGGGTAGTATAGCATAACTTTAAATGATTTTCCTCCTTTTTTTTCCTTTTTATAAAACCATATATGTTTTTTTTTTTTTTTAGTTTGGTTTTTATATTCTTTTCTTTATTTTAATAAAATGACTCAGTTATTAATAATTTTTTTAGTTTAATTTTTCTCATTATTTTTTTATTTTCTTTACTTACCAGAAAAAATTAGGTGATCTCAGAATCCATTTGTAAAAAAATTTTCTTGCATTTGAACTCAAACTTTACATTTTGTCTACAGACCCTACACACTTAAAACTTATGATTTTAAAACCAGACTCGTGTTTGAACCAATGAAAGTACTGGTTCACAATTTGTTAATGCAACTGTTGTTGAACCAGTGGTTGGACGATCTTAATAAAATAGTATTTTTTATTATTAATGTATTATAAAAATTAAAATTATAAAGGAAAAAATTTATTAAGGAGGTAATTATAAAAGAAAAAACTATTTTTACTAAGAGTTTAATTGGTATACACTGTTAGTGTAAAAGATTTTTACACTGACATTCAATCATGACTTTTCATTTATGTGACTTTTAAAGAAGTAATGAGTAAAGTCAATAAATTTAGCATGATTGAAGGGTTGTGATTGAATGTCAGTGTAAAAATATTTACACTGATAGTGTATACCAATTAAACTCTTTAACTGAATACATCTTCATATTGCTAATTTAACCTCTGTTTTTATTATTTTTTTAATTAAAAATTGATGGAGTTGAGAAAACAAGGGGTGTATTTAGAAAAAATGCAAAAGAATTATAAAAACAATGAACTAGTTGAACCACTGATTTTCATCAATTTTTTGATTTTAAAATTGGTTTTTTGCTTGGTCGATTCGATTTTCAGCATTAACTGAACTAGATACTAGACTGGTTCACCATTTTTTTTGTCGAACCAATAGGTCTGATCTGTCTTTTTTAACCTAAATTAAAACACATAAAAACTTTTAATAAGAAATTTTATTACAAACATTCTAACATCAATTATTCATGACTTTAAAATAAATTAGTCATGTATTATTACACCAAGTTATATTCAGAATCTATGTAAAAGGCAAAACTATATTCAAAACCTCATGAGTAATAAGTGTATTTTACTCTTATGAAATTGAAGTTTTTACCTAAAACCAACATTTCTTGAAGTCTATTTTATGATATGATAATTTGTGAAATATATTTTAAATAATTTAAAATATATGCATACTTAATAGTCAAATTTAATGTTATTACTTAATATTAAATTATCAAATTAATATTTAATTACGAAAGAGGATATAAGGAATTAATATTTAATATAAAAAATGAATATAGAATATAATTAATGTGGTAAATTTCTTTTTTTATTAAATATAGATGTTACACAAGAGGATATGAGGAAATAAGGAATTAGTATATATTAATTAAAATTTAGGGAAACATTTTTGGGATGTGTTAAAGGAGGATATAAAGAAAGTAATGACATGTTTTCATTGATATGGAAAGATTTCAAGGGGGGTCAATGCCTTATTCATTTCCTTGATTCTCAAGAAGGAGTGCCCAAGTGGATTGGGAGATTATAGGTCATATCACTAATTGGGATGCTCTATAAAATTATTGCAAAAGTGTTGACAAAGAGACTACAGAAGTACTTCCAAGCATCATTGAGGAAACACAGATAGCTTTTATTAAAGGAAGGCAATTGCTTAATAGTGTGGTTGTAATTAATAAAGTGATCCAGGAGGCCAAACAACATAAGAAGCTATTATTGGTATCTTAAGGATGACTTCGAGAAGGTGTATGACTTTGTTAGTTAGACATTCCTATTTTACATGCTATCTCGATTTGGTTTTGGGGACAAATGGTTAAGTTGGATCCATGGTTGTCTGTCTCCATTATCTATCTCAATATTGGTTAATGGGAGTGCGATGAAGGAGTTCTATATGCAGAGAGGATCGTCAAGGCAACCTGATGGCCTTTCTTATTCTTGATTGTTGCTTAAGGGCTAGGAGGGTTGATTTGCAAGGCTCAGTCGGTAAATCTAATTTCATGTATTAACCTTAACAAGCATCACTTCCAGATAGTATCCCAATAGTTTGTAGATGATACAATTTTCTTGATTTCGCCTAAACTTCAAAATTTATTTGCTTTGCAAAGTGCTCTGAGATGTTGTGAGTTGGCCTCAGGCTTAAGGATTAATTTCCATAAGAGTAGCTTTGGGGGAATTGGGGTGAAATTGTCGAAGGTGGGTCTCTTTGCCCTGATCCTTAATTACAGAGTTCTGCAAATGCCTTTCTCCTACCTTTTTGTGGGGGTAAATGTGATATGTGAGAATGTGTGGAAGCCTGTCCTGCATAAAATGAGAGCAAAGTTAACCCCATGGAGACAAAAGAACCTGTCATTAGGGGGGAGGATTGGCCTGATCAAATCCACCCTCTCTACTTTACCTCTTTATTTTGTATCTTTTTTCAAGGCTCGTAAGAAAGTGTTTAAAGCCATAGAATCTATGCAAAGGAATTTCCTTTGGGGAGGTTCGGAAGAAGGATAAAAAATAACATGGATCAAATAGGAGCAGGTGTGTAAAGACAAATGCAGCAGTGGGTTGGGACTAAGAGATGTGTTGGCTTTTAATAAAGCTCTGCTGGGCAACTGGCAATGAAGAATTCTACAGGGTGGTGATGCTATTTGGATCAAGGTGATTGAGGAAAGGTATAGGGTTGATATTAGGAGGAACCTCAATGTTAGGTGCAAAAGTGGAGGCTCCCAGTGGTGGCATGATATCCTGAAATTCATTGTTGAAGAAGAATGAAGTGAGAAAACAATGGTGTATTTAGAAAAATTCAAAAAATATATAAAAAAATGAAATAGTTGAACCCTTGGTTGGTTTTCAGTCTTAACCAAACTGGATAATAGACTGGTTCATCAGTTTTTCGGTCAAACCAGATACTAGACTGGTTCATCGGTTTTTCGGTCGAAATGGTTGGTCCGATCTATGTCAAATGTATAAATATATACAAAACCTCATGAGTGATAAGTGTACTTTACCCTTATAAAATTGAAGTTTTCACCTAAGACCAAAGTTTCTTCTAGTCTATTTTATGATAGAATAATTTGTGAAATATAGTTTAAATAATTTAAAATATGTGCATACTTAATAGTTAATTTTGATGTTTTTACTTAATATTAAATGATCAAAATTAATATTTGTTATGAATTAAATATTTAATAAAATTAATTACTTAATATGAAAAAATAAAATTAATTTTTTAATTATAAAAATGAATATAAAATATAATTAATATGGGAAATTTATTTTTTTATTAGATGTTACAAAAGAAAATCACATTATAAAATTGAAGCTTTGATCAATGTTTAAATTAAAGTCCAATATATATATTAATTAAAATTTATATTCTAAATTAGTTTATTAAGGACAATTAAAGGACAAACAGCTAACGCGTGTTAACCAATGTTAGCTTTATTTTTATTTATAGGATACATATATTTTTATTCTTATATGTAAAAGTGTTTACATATTTAATAAAAAAACAATGTTTTCAATTTCATATAATTAACTATTATAAATTTAAAATAATTTATTTGAATATTAAAATTTTGTCATTGATATATTATGAAATTATTAAATTTTTAAAAAGTTTAATTGGTATACACTGTCAGTGTAAAAATTTGTATACAAGACATTTAATCACAACCTTTCATTTATGGTAAATTTGTTGACTTTACTCATTACTACTTTAAAAGTCATGATTGAATTTTACACTGACAGTGTATATCAATTAAACTCATTTTTAAAAGCATTAAATGTTAATTTAATATTATTGAGATTATATTATATTTTATCAAACATATTAAAAATATATGGATGTCGTCATTAATCATCAGTATTTTTACATATTTTACACTTATCTTTATTTTATTTTTTATTTATTTTTCTCTATTTTATTTTCTTTTTTATTGGTAATGCACCACTTTTTTAGTAGAATAAGCACGACCACCACTAGGCTATTTCTGTATCATTCAATAAAATTAGCAAATTTTAGAAAGTGAAGATTAAAAATAGTAAAAAGAAAGTGACTTGTGGTAATATTTTTAAAAGAAAATATTATTAATTGTGAATAATATTCAAATAGTTATAATATGCTCCAAAAAATTATTTTTTTTATTTATAGTATGCTCTAAAAAATTAATTAAACTCGTGTACATTTTCATAATTATAGTAAAAAACCACAATTCTATTTAAATTATTGTTATTTTCTTAATTTATTAATATAATTAAGAATAACATATACAAATATGAATCAAATCATTTTGTAGGCAATGAGTCACTAATTAGTTATATTTTAATTGTTAAATTTAATAATACATTGTATTTATTAAATATTACAATTATTTGAATAGATATATTATTTGAAGTTATATGTAGAGATTTAATGCTGTATTATTATATAAAATAAATTACTAAGAGAGTTGTAGTTAGTGTATCATTTGAGAATATATTAGTATAATATTTTTTTTTATTGTTAACAATACTAGTTTTGTTAGCTGAACCGGAGACCTTTATCTCGGTTAACTAACTTATCACCTTATATAACCATTAGTGTAATATTTTAAAAAAATACAAGGAATGTTGATACAGTTAAAGTTTTTAAACTTAAAATTAGAGTAGGTAAATAAAGAAAAATAAAATTATATATAATTTCTTAAAATATGGATGAAATTTTATGTGTTTATTTTATTGTAATATAAAAATATTTTTTTTCCATCAAGTATATAAAAATGTAAATAATTTATATGTAAATATTACTTTTAAGTGTGTGTATTTTAATTAAAATCTAATCATTCTTTTCATATAACAGTATAAGATATATTGAATATTATAGTTTATCCTATAACTTGTCAATATTTTCTTATAAACTATATATATTTTATATTCTTAGCATTAATTACAAATAGAGAAGGAGATATAATATCTTAGTTGGTTAAGAAATGAGAGAGGTGAAAAAATGTCATGGTTTTGATCTTTGTTGTTAATAAAAACTAGCATTTAATCTATAAAAGAAAAATTTAAAATAGAAAAATATATAACATATATAATTAATTTAACTTTATATTTATTAAATATGTGAGTCTAATTTTATAGAATATAATCATAATAATGTGATGATTAGATTTCACCCTTTTATTATTTTACCATCATTTAATCAATATGAAATAGAAAAAGAAATAAGTTGTTGATTTTGTTAATATTTAATTTTAGTATTATTGTATGTTATTTCATATATAAATAATGTATGCTTGCATGGATAATTGTTATTATAAATTATATTATTATTTTACTTTTCATTAATAATCATTATATAACATTTTATATTTGATGTCATATCTATGAAGTTAAGCATACCTGCATAACATCATAAATTATTAGATAAGAAAACATATATGTTGATCTAGTTTTATTTTTATTTATAGGATACATATATGTTTATTCTTATTTGTAAAAGTCTTTACATATTTGATAAAAAACAATGTTTTCAATTTCATATAATTAACCATTATAAATTTAAAATAATTTATTTGAATATTAAAATTTTGTCATTAATATATTATGAAATTATTAAATTTTTAAAATCATTAAATATTAGTTTAATATTATTAAGATTATATTATATTTTATCAGACATAATAAAAATATATGGATTCAATAATCAATATTTTTACATATTTTTCACTTATCTTTATTTTATTTATTATTTCTTTTTCTCTATTTTATTTTATTTTTTTATTGGTAATGCACCACTTTTTTACTAGGAAAAACACGACCACCACCAAGTTGTTTATTTATCACTCAATAAAATTATTATTTTAATGCAAATTTCAAAATTAAAATTTTTCTATTTATATAATGTTAATTTTTCATATCAATAAATATTTATTTAATATTATTAACACCACTAGAAAAGTTTTCATTTCCTGCAGTTTTTTCATGAAAAAATATTGCAGAAAATGCCTCCTACATTTTAGAAGGAAAATTTGTATTAATTTTTTGAGACTTTTCCTAAAAGAAAAATTATCTACGAAAATTTCAGAAAACTTTTCTTGTGAATTTTAAAAGTCATAGCAAACTTTTCAATGAATATGAAAATGGTAGAAAATTTCTTGCAAATTTTCCTCCGAAAATTATTTGTAGGAGTTTCTTGTGAATTTCAAATTGGCAGAAAACTTTGTAATATTTAAAATTGGTAGGAAAGTTTTTACATATTTTCTACAAATCAAAATTTGCAGAAATTTTTAGATATTTAAAATTAAAATTAAAGTAGTAGTTTTTAAATAAATCACTACTTTTGATGATGGGAATCTATTGACAAGGATTTTGACGGGACAACAAAAAGTAACTTGAAAAATACAGGAGTCACCTCTTATGTTTATTAAGAAAAACATTGAAAAAACCTTTAAAATAGAAAGTGGTAATTAGTATTTTTATTTTATTAATTGGTTTTAATAATTTTTACAAGAATTTATTATTGAGAGATTTATTCTTTATAAAAGATTGTTATTATTGTACTTTTATCTTTTAAATTAATTAAATTTTTTTATCTTTTTGGGCTCGACAGAAGTGGGCTCCTGCTCCTAGTATCTTCAAGTGCAATGGAGTATCAAAGTTTACATAATTCTTTGAGAATATATTTGTGTGTTTGATATATTTGATATTTAATTTTTAGATTTATTAAGACTTAGGATTTCTGAACTATCACAGTTCATAATCCTAAAAATTTAAAATTAGCAAGGGATGTACACCTAAACAATTCCATTGGAATAGTTTTATCTTAGAGGTTATTTTTGTTTTTTTATGAATATAATTTTGACTAAACAATTTAGTTTTTAGAGATGAGTTTTAAGACAAAAAGTCGCAACTTATGCCTTAAAATCCTGAGATTAAGAAGATGTCATGTCTAGTTAATCCTTTTATCCCTATTAAAGAAATATTACAAATAAAAATAGTAAAAATAAATTGAAAATTAAAAATTATTTTTTAAAAGAAAATATTATTAATTGTGACAGGAATTAATTAAGGAAGAAATTTGAGAACGTGACACTGTCATAATCTGTATCCTCAAAATTTCATAAGGTAAAAAAAGTCACATTTAATTAACATTATTTTTGCCTTACCAATAAATTTATTTTTCTAACTAGATGATTTAAAATTTTAATATTATTAGGAACATAATTTTGAATTTTAGAGACGAGATTTAAGAGAAAAAGTTGTCACAACTTATGTTCCAAAATTTCAAAATTAGAGAGATGTCACATCTAATTAATTCTTTGATCTCTATTAAAAATATTACATTATAAAATTATGAATGAATACATTTAAGATATAATAATAATTATTATTAAATAACTTAAATTATTATTATTATTAAAAAACTTAAATGATTTTTATGAAATGGTCTTTGCTTGATATGAAACTCTAGCTAGGATTATTTTGATGGTATTTATTGCATATATACAACCAAACAGCAAGTTAGCTAATCAAATATCAAACCCACGGTTATAAGTTCAAACCATAAATTAATTAATCACCTAATAAGAATCAAACAAAATAAAAACATGATAGAAAAAAAAGGATATATACAATGTCAAAGCCTAGCGTGGACAAGCATCACACGTATAACCCAATAACCGAAAAGAAAAGTAAAGAGAATCTGTGTAAGTCTTGAGTCCACAATGCCGTATTGTTGGGAAAGTCTTGAAGTGCACAAAGGTCCATTATTCAACATAGGAGATCCGTTGTTCCTGGTTTTATGGCTAATGCATTCGTGATATTTTTTGCTTGTTGACATGAGAAGGAGTATGTTTGTAATCATATTTTTGTGTCACTACATATACATATTGGTACCAAGATTTGGTATTGTTTGATGTTTAAAGAGGCTTAAACGCATGTATATTCAGGTTCATAGCTCATGAATGTCATGACTTTTAAAGGTAACCTTCTTTATGGTTAGTGAAGATAAAAGGAAAGTATATGTAAGAGCTAATGTATCTTATTTTGTTTAGAGAAAGAATAAGAGTGGATAGATTCTATTTTTGAGTGTTGTTAAGAGAGAAGAAGAAGGTGAAAAATTAAAAAAAAAAGCAAGGAGATGGTGAGGTTTTTACCTCAAGTGTGGAGTGGAGACGACAGTCCCCAAAATATGAGTTGTGAGGGATTTTTATTGAGGAGAGATGTGTGCTTTCATTTAATGAAAGTTTGCCTTTTGGAAAACCAATATTGTAGAAGTATGATTTAAGGAGATTTTTTGGTGGCTTGTAGGTGGTAGTATGAAAGATTAGGAAGCAAAAGGTGAGTATAGCACACCTTTAAATGATTTTCTTCTTTTTCTTTTCTTTTTTATAAAACCATTTCTCTTTTTTTATTTTGTAATTCTTTTATATATTCTTTTCTTTATTTTAAGAAAATAACTCAAATATTAATAATTTTTTTAGTTTAATTTTTCTCATTTCTTTTTATTTTCTTTACTTACCGGACAAAATTGGGTGATAACATAATTCATTTGTAAAAAAAATTTCTTGCATTTGAACTCAAACTTTATATTTTGTCTATAGGCCCTATACACTTAAAACTTATGATTTAAAAACTGGACTTGTGTTTAAATCTGTAAAAGTACTAATTTACGATTTATTAATGCAACTGTTATAGAACTAGTGGTTGAACCGGTCTTAATAAAATAGTATTTTTTATTATTAATATATTATGACAATTAAGATTATAAAAGAAAAAATTTATTAAGGAAGTAATTATAAAAGAAAAAACTATTTTTACTAAATACATCTGTATATTGCTAACTTAACCTCTGTTTTATTAATTTTTTAATTAAAAATTGATGGTCTTGAGAAAATAAGGGGTGTTTTTAGCAAAATGCAAACAAATTATAAAAACAATGAACCAGTTGAACCATCGATTTTCATCAATTTTTTTTATTTTAAAACTGGTTCTTTGCTTGGTCGATTCGATTTTCAGCATTAACCGAACTAGATACTAGACTAGTTCACTAGGTTTTTGGTCAAACCGTTTGGTCCAATCTGGTTTTTTTAACCTAACTTAAAACACATAAAAACTTTTAATAAGAAATTTTAGTACAAACATTCTAACATCAATTATTCACGACTTTAAAAGAAATTAGTCATGTATTATTACACAAAGTTATATTCAAAATCTATGTAAAATGTAGAAATATATACAAAACCTCATGCGTGATAAGTGTATTTTACTCTTATGAAATTGAAGTTTTCACTTAAGACCAACATTTCTTCAAGTCTATTTTATGATAGGATAATTTGTGAATATATTTTAAATAATTTAAAATATGTGCATACTTAATATTCAAATTTAATGTTACTTAATATTAAATTATCAAAATTAATATTTAATTATGAATTAAATATTTAATAAAATTAATTACTTAACATAGAAAAATAAAATTATTTTTTTTAATTATAAAAATGAATATAAAATATAATTAATGTGGGAAATTTATTTTTTTATTAAATACAGATGTTACAAAAGAAAATCACATCATCAACATATATTATAAAATTGAAGCTTTGATCAATGCTTAAGTTAAAGTCCATTTTATAATGAATATATATTAATTAAAATTTAGTGAAGCATTTCTGGGATGTGTTAAAGGAGGATATAAGTAAAGTAATGATTTTCATCGATATAGAAAGCTTCCAAGGGGAGTCAATGCCTCATTCATTTAATGACAGATTACCAAGAAGGAGTACCCAAGTGGATTAGGAGATTATAGGCCGATATTGGGATGCTCTATAAAATTATAGCAGAAGTGCTGGCAAAAAGACTATAAAAGGTACTTCCAAGCATCATTGAGGAAACACAAATAGCTTTTATTAAAGGAAGGCCATTGTTTAATAGTATGATTGTAGTTAATGAAGTGATCCAGGAGGAAAAATATCATAAGAAGCTCTTATTGGTATTTAAGCTTGACTTTGAGAAAGTGTATGACTATGTTAGTTGGGCGTTCCTATTTTACATGCTATCTCCATTTGGTTTTGGGGACAAATGGTTAAGTTGGATCCATGGTTGTCTATCTTCATCATCGGTCTCAATATTGGTTAATGGGAATGCAACGAAGGAGTTCCTATTCAGAGAGGATTAGGTCAAGGCGATCTGATGGTGCATTTCTTATTCTTGATTATTGCTGAAGGGCTAGGAGGTTTGATTCAAAAGACTCAGTCGGTAAATCTAATTTCAAGTATTAACTTTAACAAGCATTTCTACCATATAGTATCCCAATAGTTAGATGATACAATTTTTCTGATTTCACCTGAACTTCAAAATGTATATGCTTTGAAGGTCCTCTGAGATGCTATGAGTTGGCCTCATGCCTAAGGATTAATTTCCATAAGAGTAGCTTAGGGGGAATTGGGGTGAAATTATCGAAGGTATGTTTCTTTACTTCAATCCTTAATTACGGAGTTCTGCAAATGCCTTTCTCCTACCTTCCTATGGAGATAGATGTGAGATGTGAGCGTGTGTGGAAACATGTCTAGATAAAATGGGAGCAAAGTTAACTTCCTCACAAAAGAACCTGTCATTAAGGAGGAGGATTTGCCTAATCAAATCCACCCTCTCTATTTTACCTCTTTATTTTCTGTCTTTTTTCAAGGCTCCTAAGAAGATGTCTAAAGCCATAAAATCTATGCAAAGGAATTTCGTTTGGGGAGGTTTCAAAAGAAGCCTAAAAAATAGCATGGATCAAATGGGAGCAGGTGTGTACAGACAAATGCAGCGGTGGGCTGGGAATAATAGATGTGTTGGCTTTTAATAAAGCTCTACTTGGCAAATGACGATGAAGAATTCTACAGGGTGGTGATGCTATTTGGATCAAGGTGCTGGAGGAGAGGTATGGGGTTGATATTAGGAGGAACCTTGATGTCAGGCACAAAAGTGGAGGCTCCTAGTAGTGGGATGATATCCTGAAAGTCACTGCTGAAGAAGAACGAAGTGGTTGGCTTTTTGGTGAGGTAAAGCCCTTGATTGGTAATGGTTCTCAATAATCTACTTAAAAATGTGAATTCTTGTTTCTTGACCATTGAATCGGATCACCTGATTTTCAAGTTGTAAAGGGATTTGCGGAGATCTGTTTAGCTTGTTACAACATGTAAATGGAATAGGAATGTTGAGTCATTTTCCTCCAAAAATTTTTTATCATTCTGTTTTTATATCAAATGAATGGTAATTAGTTGTTATACCTATACAAAAGATGGGAAAAGGAATAGAAATAATATCAACTACTAGGCTTTATGATTTTCATTATTTCATGATAGATTTTTTGTTACGAGCTTCATGGTAAAAATGTGAATGATTCTATGTTCTTTTGTTATGATTGTCACAAAACCAGGCAATAGCAGTGGCTATGTAAGTATAAAGTGTGTTTCACTCGCAATTTTAGTTGTAGCTAAAAGATGAAAAATTAACTAAAATGGTTTCAGTTTTATTTTATACTTAAAAAGTTAGTAGTTTTTTAGGTAATTACTAGTTTTGTCAGAAAAGTTATTTTAGTTTAGTTTTTTTTAAGTGTTCTTATTTTTAGTTATTAATTGATTTTTTTACTTTATTTTTAATTAATTAATAAATTCTTTTTCTTTAGATATTTTATTTTTCATTATCTCCTTTATCATAATTTATATATGTATTAAGTAATTTACAAAAGTTTCATAAAATTTGAAATTTAAGAAATTGATTTGTCATATCCAAACTACAAAATTGACTTGATTTGGCTAATATGGAAATTGAATTGCTTTATCCAAATAAAAAATTTGACGTTTAAGAAATTTCAAATGATTTATCCAAATAAAACATTTACAAAATGAAAGAAATTCAAATGAAAGCAATTCAAATTGATAGCATTTCAAATTTTTTGAAATCTTAAAATGTCTCATTAAAACACAATGTTGGATTTTAAGAAAATAAATGTTAAGTATAAGTCTCTAATACCAATTCTTCTTTAATTTTCAAAATTAAAAACATCAAAGGGAAAGGGAAAAAAAAGAGTAGCCTCAAACAAGTCACATGCTTTAAATTATATTTTGAAAATCTAACCTTTACATTAATCAAATGTATACTTGTTATAATAAATTATTTGACTCAAACTAACATTGTTCAAATTAACATTAATCAAAACGGATTTACATAATTCAATCACATTTATGATTTATGTTAAAAAAATTTGTTGAATTTGATAATAATAACTTTAAAAATTATATTGTATGATTTAGTTGGTATGTTGTATCTTTAAAGTCAATAATAATTAATATTTAGTAACATAAATAATAGTAAAGGCAGATTCTAATTTTATAAGGTTTTATATTTTATGGTTTGTTTCTTATCACTGTGCTTTCTTTCTTTCTCTATTCTAGAAAGGTGGCTGAATGCCTCTGTCAGTTCCAACCAAAGCCCTAAATCCCCCAATTCCTCCTATATTCCATTTCAAAATCAAAATTTCAGTTGACCCTTTTGCCCTTGAAACTCTTGAGTGAAATAAACAATTAGTGAAAGAGAACAAGAATGAAAGTGGCCACAAATAAGTCACATACTTTATATTATATTTTGAGAATCTAACATTTACATTAATAAAATGTATATTTATTCTAATAAATTATTTTATTCAAACTAACATTGCTAAAAAAAGTACAAGAACCCTACTCCAGAACAAATTATATTGAGTATGCTCAAACTAACATGGCTCATTAGATTTCTACAAAGATAGCAATAACCATGGGAAATATTGTAAATTATTGATGAACCAACAATTAAGCATGTTTTAAAAGACATGAATTTTTAACTTTCATTGTGGCTCTACTTTTATTCACACTATAGTTGTAAAATAATTAAATTACTTTATTACTTTATTTTTTAAAATTATGAAAATATTTAAATTTAAGATAAGTTAAATTCCTTTAAATAATTTTAACACATAAATTTGTACATATTTTTTAATAATAAGAAATAAGTGTGAGACTATAGTTAAATATATTTTTCTAATAATCCGATTTATTTGTTTTTATTAAAGTTGTATTATGAATTTAACAACAAAAAAATTACCATGACAAATGTTTTTTCTAAAATTATTAAGTTATATTAAAAAAACATTGAATTCTTTGTAAAGAAGAATGCAAGTTACATATTGAAAATAATGAGATTTTTTAAAGAAAAGTAAAAAAAAAAAACAACATATTTCTCCCAAATTGTATCCTACTCGTGTGAAAGAAAATGTTTAGATTAGTTTATTATACATTCTGACACATATCACACATCTCACATCACAGTCACTTTAGAATGTATTACCATCTTTTAATAAGCCATTATGTAGAAATAATCATACTATTACTTTTAAAATAGGATTTTATGACTTTTTTAACTTTTATTTTCGACCAAAGTCCTAAATAACTTAAATAATAGATACTTAAAATATAATATTTAGTTTATAATATTAAAATGTAAAATTTTTAATTCTTAACATTCTTTCTATCATAAATTAGTAGAAAAAACAAAAATTAATTTTTTCTTCTAACTAAAAATAATTTTTTAAATTAATATTTTGGTAGAAAAGATTAATTATTTAGTAATGGAGGATAAAGGCATTCTTCTTTTTAACATATAAAACTATGTGATAGAAAAGATTAATTCTATTTTTAGAATGGAAAAAGATCTAGTAAGTGTAAGATACTTATTCTTTATTATTTCTATTCATTTTCTTATTTAAATTTAATGATTAAAATTAATTATCTTTTGTTTTATTTATAGTTGTGTTATAAAAACTGGACCGGACTGGCCGGTTCGACCGGAAAACCGGTGAAAACCAGTGGTTCACTGGTTCAACCGGTTTGTAGTTTTTTTTTTTTTGAAAATTTTTTTATTTTGCTAAATACACCCCTCATTTTCCTAAATCAACCAATTTTTAACTAAAAATTAATAAAATGGGGTTTAACTTACCAATATGAAGGTGTATTCAGTAAAATTATTTTTATCCTTTTATAATTATAACCTTAATACATTTTTTGTTTTATAATTTTAATTATTATAGTACATTAATAAAAAAAATATTATTTTATTAAGACCGGTTCAACCACTGGTTAAATAACGGTTGAACCAATGAACCGTGTACCAGTACCTTCACTAGTTCGATCACCGGTCCGGTTTTAAAAACATAGATTTATAGTATGCTCTAAACAATTAATTAAGTTCACGTAGCTTTTCATAATTATAGTAAAAAGTTACAATTCTATTTAACATATATCAATATGAATCAAATCATTCTATAGCACTGTGTTACTAATTATTTATATTTTAATTGTTAAATTTAATAATAAATTTTATTTATTAATTTTACTATTATTTAAATAGATATATTATTTAAAGTTATATGTAGAGATTTAATGCTATATATTATTATGTATAATAAATGACTAAGAGAGTGTTAGTTAGTGTACCATTTGAGAGTGTATTAGTATAATATATTTTTTATTAATCAAATATTATTATTGTTAATAATACTAGTTAGTTAGTTGAACCTAGAACCTTTATTTCCGTTAACTAATTTATAACCTTATATATTTATTATTGTAATATGTTTTAAAAAGACACAAGAAATGTAGGTATATTTAAAGTTTTTAAACTTAAGATTGGAGTAGGTAAATAAAAAAGGATGAAATTATAATTTCTTAAACTAAGGATGAAAGTTTATGTATTTATTTTTACTATAATATAAATATATACTTTTTACGTCAAATATATAAAAATGTAAACAATTTATATGTGAATATTACTTTTAAGTGTGTATATTTTAATTAAAATCTAATCATAATTTTCATATATCATTATAAGATATATTGAATATTATAGTTTATCCTATAACTAATAAAATATTTTCTTATAAACCATATGTTTTATATTGCTAACATTAATTTCAAATAAAAAAGATATATAATATCTTAATTGGTTAAGGAATGAGAGATGTGAAAAAATGTCATAGTTTTGATTTTTTCGTTAATAAAAACTATTTAGTCTATAAAAGAAACATTAAAAATAGAAAAGTATATAACATATATAATTAATTTAAATTTATATTTATTAAATATGTGAGTCTAATTTTATAGAATATAATCATAATAATGTTATGATTGGATTTCACACTTATATGATTTTATATTCATGTAAAAGAAAATAAGTTGTTGATTTTGTTAATTATTTAATTTTTATATTATTGTATGTTATTTCATATATCAATATGTATTCTTGCATGGATAATTGTTATTATAAATTATATTATTATATTTTTCATTAACAATTATTATTTAAAATTTTATATTTAGCATCATATCTGTAAAGTTAAGCATACCTGCATAACATCATAAATTATTAGATTAAGAAAACATATATGTTGATTTAGTTTTATTTTTATTTTTAGGATACATATATGTTTATTCCTATTTGTAAAAGTCTTTACATATTTAATAAAAACAATGCTTTCAATTTCATATAGTTAACCATTATAAATTTAAAATAATTTATTTGAATATTACAATTTTGTCATTGATACATTATAAAGTTATTAAATATTTAAAATCATTAAATTTTAATTTAATACTATTAAGACTATATTATATTTTATTAGACATATTATAAATTATGGATGTCATCATGAATCATTAGTATTTTTACATATTTTTCACTTATCTTTGTTTTATTTTTTATTTCTTTTTCTATATTTTTTATTGGTAATGCACCACTTTTTTATTAGCAAAAGCACGACCACCACGAGGCTATTTATGTATAACTGAAAAATATTATTATTTTAATGAAAATTTCAAAATTAAAATTTTTCTATTTATATAATGTTAATTTTTCATTTAAATAAATATTTATTTGATATTATTAATACTACTACAAAAGTTTTCAATTCGTGCGTTTGTTTCATGAGAAAAAAATTGTAGAAAATACCTGCTAGTTTTTAGAAGGAAAAAATTCGTATAAATTTTTTGTGACTTTTCGTAAGAAAAAAACTATAAGAATTTCATAAAAATTTCTTTGTGAATTTGAAAAGTGAAAGCACCTAGGAATAGGTGTTTTATGGATGACTCACGCCCTGCACACTCAAAGGCGAGAACGAAGTAGCGATTGCTCGTCCAAGAAAAAGAAAAAATTATATGTATTGAATTTATACCTCAATCAGCCCTTGAACACCTTTGAAAGAAAAAAGAAGCAAAGCACCCATCTCAAGTGCATTGCTTCCTCTCCTTATCAGTCGAGCTATTTCATTCCTTCTTTTTCCCAAAGCAGGGTTAGCGTGTATGAAAATGGTAGAAAAATTTCTTGTAAATTATTCTTTGAAAATTATCTGTAGGAGTTTCCTGTGAATTTTAAATTGGCAGAAAATTTTCCTACATATTTAAAATTGGCAAGCAATTTTTGCATATTTTTTTACAAATAAAATTATAATAAATAAATATTATTTATTTATAAAAATTAATATATTAAGTTTTCTAGAAATTTTTTCGCCACATAATGATAAGTTATTTTTTAACTAATTAGTTTTGAAATAATTAATAAATATTTAAAATAATATCATTTTACTAAATCCATTATAATTTATAAAATATTTTAATATTCATAATTTGAGTTTAAAATTAATTAGATTAAATATTATTTTATTGAATGTATATTCCTTTATCTTCTATCCTTTAAATTTTAAATTTAAATCATCATACATTTAAGTAACAATGTTAATTAATTTTATATTTAACATGTCCTAAAAAATCAAGGTATGTTTTGAAGTAGTATAAATGTATAGTATAAATGTCAAAAAGCCTACGTCAATTTTAGATGCCCAAGAAGTGAGAAAAACATTTGAAAATTTGAATAACAGAACAACAAACCAAGCATTAGTGAAACATGAACTAAGATTTGTATTATACACAATTTACTATTTTAATGAAATAGCATCGATCCAAAATTCAACATGAAGATGAATGTAGCTTGTGATTTGTAACGTAATTTTTCTTAAGTGTTAGTTAAGCATAGAAAAAAAAAATAATAATGGTAATAGTTGTCTTGGTTCAGGCATACTTGTCCCGTTCTTGTTTAATTATATATAAACCCAAATTACATTCATAATACCACAGTTTTCAAGCTTATATCATACAGAACAAAATTTAGAAAGTGAATTTTGATATTATCTTTATTAAACAAAAAGAATCTAACCTTTATCTAAATAAATAAACTACTACTTTTGGTAGTTTGGAAAAAACTTTTCTTGCATTTTGAACTCCAACTTTATATGACAATTAAGATTATAAAAGAAAAAAATTTATTAGGAGGTAATTATTAAAGAAAAAACTATTTTTACTAAACACATCTTCATATCGCTAAGTTAACCTCTTTTTTTATCAATTTTTTAATTAAAAAGGGATGGACTTGAGAAAACAAGGGTGTATTTAGAAAAATTCAAAAAATTTATAAAAAATGAAATAGTTGAACCCCCGATTTTCATCAGTTTTGTTATTTTAAAACCGGTTTTTGCTTCGTTGGTTTTCAGTATTAACCGAACCGGATACCAGACTGGTTCATCAATTTTTCAGTCAAATCAGATATTAAACTGGTTCATGGGTTTTTGGTAGAAGCAGTCGGTCCAATCTGATTTTTTTAACCTAGCTTGAAACACAAAAAAAAATTTAATAAGAAATTTTATTAATTATTCATGACTTTAAAAGAAATTAATCATGTATTGTTGCACCAAGTTATATTCAGAATCTATGTAAAATGCAGAAATATATACAAAACCTAATGAGTGATAAGTGTATTTTACCCTTATGAAATTGAAGTTTTCACCTAAGACCAACATTTCTTCAAGTCTATTTTATGATAGAATAATTTGTGAAATATATTTTAAATGATTTAAAATACGTGCATACCTAATAGTCAAATTTAATGTTATTACTTAATATTAAATTATCAAAATTAATATTTATTATGATTTAAATATTTAATAAAATTAATTACTTAATATGAAAAATTAAAATTAATTTTTTAATTATAAAAGTGAATATAAAATATAATTAATGTGGACAATTTATTTTTTTATTAGATGTTACAAAAGAAAATTACATTATAAAATTGAAGCTTTGATCAATGTTGAAGTTAAAGTCCAATTTATAATTAATATATATATATATAAACTAATTAAAATTTAGATCCTAAATCACTTTATCAAGTACAATTAACGGACAAATAGCTACCATGTGTTGACCAATGTTAGCTCTATAGACCAAATAAGTTTTGGCAAATTGACTTGTCTATTTGGTTTTGTTGTTTCCTTGTCTCTTAATGGACTCAGTCATCCTAATAAGTTATCCAAACTAGTTGATACAAACCTTGTACCCTCCAAGAGGAATTTTATTCTTGATTTAAATCTAAGAAAATGATATTAGCAAACACTTTAAAAATTGAAACCAACCCAACCATTTAATTTGTGGTCCACTATAGCTAAACCAATCATAGCTTGTATTACATCGGATTATACCTTACTAAGTATGATATAGATATAAATATGGTGGCTATAAGTACAATGTGAGTTGTGAGAACTAATGCTACTATCTTTAAAAATATATTTCAGTCAACCCCTAATTAAATTTCATTCTTGACTTTTTCCTTTCAACCATTAAACATTAAGTGGGTTGAAGAATAAAACGCTATTAAAGAATAGAAAACATTTGAAAGGATGAAGTTTTCTTTTATGAGAATGTTGATGATTTTGCCTTATGATGCCATAACTGAGTCATTTGTCTCTTGCATAGTTCCATCATTATCCATGACTTTGTTCTGTCTCACAACTGGGGAAATCAGCATCCATACTGTTTAAATTAAATAAGGTAAAAGCAATTAAGATATCAATTGGAGAAGCAGGTGCACCATTAAAGTATCAACTATTTATACTTCAGTTTTACAATCCACTACCGGTTATTATTACCACCATCACCATGTGTTGATGTTTATATGTTAAGCATATTAACATAACTAGTGTTACACATCATTCAAATTTATTAAACACTATAAAATCAAGATAGAGAAGTATTAAATAAGATGTGACCATCAAACTTTATGTTTTCCAATAAACTTTAACCCATAGTAGTAGATAATGTGTTGAAAAAATTGTGTTTTGTTAGAATTTCTTAAATAACATTTGTCTTATTCATATGAACAAGATTATGGTTGAAGTTGAAGCAAGCTAATGAAATATAGGAAATAAAGGTTTCTATTAAGTAATACATTCACTTATTTTAAATTGTTGCTGCAAACCACTAGCTAATGAAATATAGGAAATAACTGTTTCTATTAAGTAATACATTCACTTATTGTAAATTGTTGCTGCGAACCACTCATTGATAACTTTCACCCACGTACTTATCCAGCCAACATCAATGCTCTACCTGGTGGTTTGATGAGTGCATCCTTCATACAGGAGGTGTAGGACACAAAATGTCAAAAATCATCATACATAAAGCATTGGTTAACCATATGATGTATTTAAGTTCCTTACTTTCCAGCTGGGTTATTCAGATCCCAACTGATGAACAACATTGCAAAGTACATTGCCCCCAAAGAGAATACCATGAGAAAAAATCCATAACTGTAAGGAATATCATCTTCATGTTCAGCTTTGTTTTTTGTAAACTGAAAATGACCAAAAAAATCACTTCAATATGATGGATATTAACATTGCTTTCTATCTGTCACAATATATTAAAATTAAATAATTCTTGTTTGATCATGTTAATGAAAGGACAATGATCCAAATTTTTGGTTATCTTATATGGGGGGAATTATTTTTTCTTGACATCTAAAAGAAAAATTTACTTCAACTTGCAGCATGATTGAGGTGTCTTGCTAGATCAAAGAAAGAAGGCAGCTTTAGAGCTTCCTAATTTCTAAGAAAGGATTGAGAATGGTATTTTGAAGCAACAAGGAATCTTTTTGAATTTACTGGAAAAGGCTTTGAAGCAACAAGGAAAGCTTTAGAACACTAAAGAATGATTCACCTGAAAGAATTTTGAATCAATGCCTATGGAAAAGGCTGCCATCACAATTGCAAATATGGCAATAAGGAATCCCTGTCAAGAAATTAGAAAATTGTATATAACACAAAATAACAGGATGCTAAAGCATTCATGTGAAGAAATATCCACAATATCAAATTATGGATTTTAATACTATTCAGACACATACTCACAAAAAAAATCTTGAAGTGTCAACAAAAAGAATGCAAAGGCCTACAAAAAAATCTAATAGTAGCATTGGTAGTAAAACTTGTAAGAAAACTAGACAACATATGGTACAGTATATGCCACATGGTAAACATGATCAGTTAAAACTTAAAACCTCTATGCATATACTTATATATGTCCTTTAGTTGTTGAATGCTACTAAACACTTTATCCTTGTAGATGGTTCTTGCTTTTACAGAATACTGCATTAACAAGAATTTAGCATCACGATTGAAATATTGTGGTGCTAAAAATGAATGACAGATCGACTAGGTTAGATATCATATCTCATCACTTTATTGGATCCTATCAAAGTCATTTTCCTTTATCCTTAATTACTAAGAATTTTAACAAAATGTTCATCCCAATCTATTTCATATGCAAGAAAAAAGACTTAATTATGGTTACTTCACATCATAGATTTAAGATAAACAACAACCTAAACATTATTTGAAACCTTTGACCAACACTAATAGAAAATATACTATTTAATTTAAACCTCAATAATCACCTAAAGAAGACTGAAGGAAGAATTTTGAACTCAATAGATAAGTGTAGAGGAACTAAACAGAGGATTTTCAAATTTAACTAGGTGAAAAACTTATTAGTATAGTTATCTAGCCACTGTTTCCTTTTTCTTGATTCTTTGTCTCACATCTTATGGTGATAGCTTCACTGAAATTCCATGATAGAGATCTACATAAGTCCATCATCTATAAAAGAAATTTCAAAATAAAATATATGATTTGAAGTATACATTGAACCAAGTTAGCATGGCATCAGCTACTATTAAGTGAATTTCATTGCATGTAAGAAGACAATTCCATTCTATCTTCATCCAAATAAAAATATGTTGACATTTTGCAGTACTTGATTAACAAGGACCACTTTTGTAAATTTTGTTAATTCAATTTAAAACCTAGCTTTCTAAGTAGTGCAAAATACTCCCCTCTTTCTCTTCCTTGCTTAAGAAGTTTCTGACATACATACAGACATACATCCAACTGTAAAACTACAAGCTCAATATATTGGAAGATGTAAAATTTTTCAAAAATTATTTTGTAAAAAGTCGCATATAGAACAACATTTTAAAAAAAAAACTTATGGAAAAGTTGTTTTGACTTTTTGATATTTTTTTTTCTTTGGAAGTGCATCTAGAAAATATCATCCAAACAAAGTGATGTAATGTCTAAATTTTTGTCAAAGAACCGTTATATAGATATATGGGTTGGAAAATTCTGACCTTTTGATTGCAGACCAACAAAGAAAAACAATGTAAGAAGCCATAATTCCTGAAGATAAAAGACCTCTATTAACTTGTAATAATTAAACATTTAAATAACAACATAGATTTTATTTGTTTTAAAGGAAACAAAAATTAGGAAAACTTAATAATATATGTTGAATATGAACTATTAGTTACTTTATACATAATTATATATTGTGCAAACAATACTATTATAGAATCAATGCAAACTATTTGAAATACCACTAGCTACAACGGGTGATCAAAGTAATTTACTTTTGAATTTAAAGATACGACCATCATTGCAGCAAGTAGAATTATTGTCCATATGATAAAAAATATATTTAGAGAACATAAGGTTCCTGAGGCATATGATGTGTACAGATAGATAATTCCACAAATACAGACAACATAAAACAACGTTGACATAAAAAGTCCAAGAGAGCACTTGTGCCAGGACAATAACATGTTAATGTATAAAAAAATATACATTGTTATTAAGGTTAATGGTCTAATCTAAAAAAATGGTATTAATGTTCTATAATGACAAACACACTATCACATTTCATCTCTACTTTATAATTTTATTCCTCCCTCAGAAAGTAAACTATCAGATTGGCCTATATTTTATGATTCATAAGCTTTAAATTATTCATTCTTAATTGGGAGAATATTTTATAAAGTAATATGACCATGAAAACTAATAGATCTAATCATATTCAGTTAAGAAACTTTTGGATTCATTATTTGTACCAATATCTTTAAATATTTTATGGTCAATAAGATAGGATTGTGGGATTCATTGAAATCCTTAGTGAGCTTAGGATATGAACTTGAAAAATTTAAACGTAAGCATACTTTAAATTTTTTTATGTTTGACTTTCAGATTAATTATATATTATTAGTTTGTTTTTGTAATCTCCATAGTCATAACATTTTAAATAATAAACAAAGTTAATATCCATATTAATAAATATTACAAAAACAAATTATGTGTACCCATGTCAAACAATTATTTTCATATGACATTGAAGTCTTGAGCCATCCAATGCTAGATCTTTTAAATTATGTAAAAGCTAAATCCTCAGTAATCTACTTAATGAGCACTAATATAACATGTACACAATTCTGATTCAAAATTCAGGTACATTGTCCTCATCCTCAGAACAAGATATAAAATTTGACTTTAGGTTTATCAATGAATTTTTGCAGTTAATAATGTTTATCTCTGCTCCCTTTCTTCTTCTAGAGTCCAGTGCTTATTCCACCAAGTGATAAAATGGATGGTACTCACAAGTTGCAAGAGAAGAAATATTCTATGTAAACATAAACCACAACATGTATGTAAGTAGCAATCTGTAACGAGAAAAATAAAGCAAATAGAATGTATTGATGGAGTCTCTCAAAGAACACCTTTGAGATTCATCATAGATATGAAAGTACACAATCCAAGACTTTTACCAAATGAAAAGATATTGACCATTCTTCAAAAAAAAGAAAGAAAGTGAAGGATCTAAAGCTTACCATGCACCAATACGAGCAATCTCATATGCAAGATCAAAGGTGTGTTATGGTTCTTATTCAATGATATTCAAGAGAAGGCAAAGAAAGAATGGAGTTTTGTTTTCAATGAGTGAAACGTAAGAGAAAAAACTTATGTACCCTAAAAATTTTTACACCAGCATTCAATCACTACCCTTCATATATGGTAAAATTGTTGAATTTACCAAATAATACTTTAAAAGTCATATAAATGAAGGGTTGTGATTAAATGTCAGCATAAAATTTTTTATCCTACACGTATTTTAAACTGAAAAAATAATGGTACTAATGAAAACTATTTGAATGATAAAATTGATAGTTTTTTCATATGAATAGTTTTTACAAGAAGTTCTCCTTTTCTATAACCCAAATTGTGACTTAAGAACCATAAGCAAAGTACAAAACCAACTAAAACCAAAATTCAAATGCATTGTACTAAAAAACAACATGTTTCATCAATATGACTGTTATTCTTAGTACTGTGTGGTTGTTAAACATACCATATATTTGAACAACTTCTAAAGGGAAGAGGAATAGGAAAGCCATTGATACAAGAAATAAAATAGACTTGACTTCCCACCAACCAAACTACCACAAATTTAAATGTTCACATATTTTTCTTGTTTTTGACTGTAGTAAGAAACATAATTGAAAAAATATGACTTCATCGTCGAGGAAGATAGTTCTTTATTAATCAATAATTATAATAATTATATAGAGAATTGGAAATTTCTAAATATATAGTTGATTCATGGTTAGTAACTAGAAATTTTTTCTGTTGAATAAGTTATAGGTTAGAGTATATTTACTTCAAGATTGAGAACAATAAAGATTTTGAATGATACCCTTGGGAGTGATGAGGATTTAGTAGAGTTCTTCAATGTTGTTTCTAATAAAAAACAGTATTGGCAATGTAAAGTGTTGTTATTTGAGTTTGACTTCAATCAAAATGGTAAATGGAGGACTTGATTTTGTGAATGAATGTTGTGAGTGAATCTAGTTGTTATTATTTTCTAACTTTCTTTATTTTTTTCTGATATGTTAATAACATAACTTAGAAATAGTAGTTTAGATGTTGTTTTTGTTGTTCTTTACTCTGTTGATTGATGCTCGCTGATAATGGTTTCTAGAATCTTGTCCAACCTCTTATGTATATCCTCCAAGTTAGCTTTCATCCGAGTTATGAGATAAATAGGTTTGATTGAAGGGAACAAGTCAACAAGATGAAACCTTGTTTCTCTTCAATAGTTATTTATGATTGTACTACATTTGTCATTTATGGTTTCTCTACTATAGTCATAGGTTCAGGGGGCTGTGTAGCCTGCACCTTCTAATTCTTCTTGGAATCTCTTTTATCAGTTATAGATATTGATGTATGAAATGAAGTTGAATGAAGCAAGTCACTTCAGCATTTTAAGTTTCAACTGTTCTTAAATCTCACAATTGATTCTTAGTATTACTAGATCAATCATTTTCTTTGCTGCTAGATGGGCAGAATCAGTTGATGACTTGATTATATTAACCAATGTAATCAAGAGCCTCTTCTTGTTTTGTTCATTTTCATTCTCAACAATCTAATTAATGTGAATTCTTGTTTACTGGCAGATGAATCGGGTCACCTCATTTTCAAGTTGTAAAGAGATTTGCAGAGATCAATTTAGCTTGTTAAAACATGTAAATAAAATAGGAATGTTGAGTAATTTTCCTCCAAAATTTTTCATCATTCTGTCTTAAGTCAAATGATTGGCAGTAGATGTTATACCTGTGCTAAAGATGGGAAAATAAATAGAAATGATATCAAATACTATGTTTTATTATTTTCATTATTTCATGATAGATTTCCTATTACTATGGTAAAAAATGCGAAAGATTCTATGCTCTTTTGCTATGATTGTTACAAAATGAGCTAATTACTAGTTTTGTCTAAAAAGTTATTTTAGTTTAGTTTTTTTAAACTTTTTTTTATTTTTAGTTATTAGTTTATTTTTTTACTTCATTTTTCATCAATTAAATAAATTCTTTTTCTTTACATATTTTATTTTTCATTCTCTCCTTTATCATAATTTATTTATATATGTATTAAGTAATTTATAAAAGTTTCATAAAATTTGAAATATAAGAAAATGATTTTCCATATCCAAACTAAAAAAATGAAATTAAAAAAATTGAATTGATTTTATTAATATATAAATTGAATTTCCTTATCTAAACAAGAAATTTGAAATGTAACAAATTTCAATTGATTTACCCAAACATAACATTTACAAAGTGAAGAAAATTCAAATGAAAACAATTCAAATAAATAGGATTTCAAATTTTTTGAAATATAATACTTCATTCAAACAGAATGATAGATTTTAAGAAGATAGATGGTAATTAAAGTGTAAGTCTCTAGTACCAATTCTCCTTTAATTCAAAATTAAAAATATGAAAGTGATAGAAAAAAGGAAGAAAAGAGTGGCCACAAGTCACATACTTTAAATTATATTTTGAGAATCTAACCTTTACATCAATAAAATGTATACTAGTTATGATAAATTATTTGACTCAAACTAACATTAATAAAAACTAATTTACATCATTCAATCACATCTATCATTCATGTCAAAAAATTTGTTAAATTTGATAATAATAACTTTAAAAATGATATAAATTATATGATTTAGTTGGTATGGTTGTATCTTTAAAGTCAATAATAATTAATATTTAGTAACATAAATGAAAATAACATAAATGAAATGAAAATAAAAAAGTAAGCTTGCAAAAATGGCAAAGAAGTTATATGAATTTATCCATTGGATTGGGTCTAGAAAAAGCAGATTCTAATTGTATAAGGTTCTATGGTTTATGGTTTGTTTCTTCTCTTTCTTTCTGTTATTGCAAACATGGCGGAATGCCTCTCTCCATTCCGAATCCCCAATTCCTCATATCCATGGAAATTGACCCTCCTTCTTCCCATGGTCCATTTCAAAATCAAAACTTTGGTTGACCCTTTTGTCCTTGAAATGTGCGTTACTAGTCAAATAATTAGTGAAGGAAAAAAGAAAGAATGGATACAAACAAATCACATGCTTAAAACTGGTAGAAAAATCCAAAAAAGCTTTAAAAACAATGAACCAGTTGAACCACCGATTTTCATCAGTTTTCTGATTTTAAAACTGGTTCTTTACTTCATCGATTTGTTTTTCAGCATTAACTGAACTAGATATTAGACTGGTTCACCAGTTTCTTGGTCGAATCATTCGGTCCGATCCGGTTATTTTAACCTAACTTAAAACCCATAAAAACTTTTAATAAGAAATTTTATTACAAACATTCTAACATCAATTATTCACGACTTTAAAAGAAATTAGTCATGTATTATTGCACCAAGTTATATTCAGAATCTATGTAAAATGCAGAAATATATACAAAACCTCATAAGTGATAGGATAATTTACTCTTATGAAATTGAAGTTTTCACCTAAGACCAACATTTCTTCAAGTCTATTTTATGATAGGATAATTTGTGAAATATATTTTAAATAATTTAAAATATGTGCATACTTAATATTAAGTATCAAAATTAATATTTAATTACGAATTAAATATTTAATAAAATTAATTACTTAATATAAAAAAATAAAATTATTTTTTAATTATTAAAAATGAATATAAAATATAATTAATGTGGGAAATTTATTTTGTTATTAAATATAAATGTTACAAAATAAAATCATATGGTCAACGGTTATTATAAAATTGAAGCTTTGATCAATGTTTAGGTTAAAGTCCAATTTATAATTAATATATAATAATTAATGCTATTTAATTTATTAAGTGCTTCATTAATATATTGTAATAAATATAATTAATTTGATGAATCTAATTCTTTTTCAAATATAATTAATTATGTTAATGTTTATTTGGATATAATAGATTCAAGCTTCTTTTACTTATAAATAGAATAGAAAGGTAACATATATGGAACATTACTATTCATTTTCTCTTTCTTCTTTGCACATCTAAATAGAAAGACTATGGAATCATGGGAAATGAGATAAATAAGACACCGTTACATTTGTGAAACGTGGGAAATGAGTTAACCATGTCACTAAGTTTTAACTTGAATAATTTTATATGGCAGGAAGAAGAAGAAATACGGAATTAACAAAGGCAGTGCAAGCTATTAAAGACATGGCTGCAACTTTAATAAGAAATCAAAGGGCAGAAGAAACTATTAAATCACAAGGATTAATTGAATTTAGAAGGAATAAACCTTCACAATTTCATGGAGGTTATAGTCCAGACAAAGCTGAAATAAGGATTAAGGAAATAGAAAAAATATTTCGAGTGATGACTTGTTCTAATAATCAAAAAGTAAATTATGTTGTGTAATTACTAGTAGGAGAGGCTGAATATTGGTGGGATAGTACCAAAAGATTATTAGAAGGAGGACGAATAGATATTACACAGGAAGTATTTACCTATAAATTTTTAGAAAGTATTTTCCTAATGATGTGAGAAGGGCAAAAGAAATAGAATTTATGTAATTAAAACAGGGAAACATGACAGTAGGAGAATATGCTTCTAAATTTCAAGAATTAGGTACATACTCTACTTCTTTCTATCACTGAAATGAAAGAATGAAGTGCATTAAATTTGAAGATGGACTTAGGCCTGAACTAAGGAAGGCAATAGGGATACAAGGAATGTTGGTATATTTAATGTTTTTAAACTTAAGATTAGAGTAGGTAAATAAAAAAAATTAAATTATGTATAATTTCTTAAAATATGGATGAAAGTTTTATGTGTTTATTTGATTATAATATAAAAATATATTTTTCCATTAAATATATAAAAATGTAAACAATTTATATGTAAATATTAATTAAAATCTAATCATTATATAAAAATATGTTAGTTTTAATTAAAATGTAATCATTATTTTCATATATCGTTATAAGATATATTGAATATTATAGTTTATCCTACAATTTATCAAATATTTTCTTATAAACCATATATTTTATATTGTTAAGATTAATTTCAAATAGGAAGGAAATATAATACCTTAAGTTGGTTAAGGAATGAGAGAAGTGAAAAAATATCAAGGCTTCGATCTTTGTTGTTAATAAAAAAGTAACATTTAATCTATAAAAAATATTTAAAACATATATGTTGAGTCTAATTTAAATTTATATTTATTAAATATGTGAGTCTAATTTTATAAAATATAATCCTAATAATGTTATGATTGGATTTCACACTTATATGATTTGACCATCATGCAATCAATATGAAATAGAAAAAGAAAATAAGTTGTTGATTTTGTTAATTATTTAATTTTAATATTATTGTATGTTATTTCATATATCAATATGTATTGGATTATAAATTATAAATTATTAATAATAATTATTATAAATTATATTATTATTTTCTTTTTCATTAATAATTATTATATAAAATTTTATATTTGGTGGTATATCTATGAAGTTAAGCATACCAGCATAACATCATAAATTATTAGATAAGATGATTTAGTTTTATTTTTATTTATAGGATACATATATGTTTATTCTTATTTGTAAAAGTCTTTACATATTTAATAAAAAATATTTTTTTTTAAATTTCATATAATTAACCATTATAAATTTAAAATAATTTATTTGAATATTACAATTTTGTCATTGATATATTATGAAATTATTAAATTTTTAAAATCATTAAATGTTATATTTTATTAGACATCTTAAAAATATATGGATCTCGTCATGAATCATCAGTATTTTTACATATTTTTCACTTATCTTTGTTTTATTTTTTATTTCTTTTTCTCTATTTTATTTTCTTTTTTTTATTGGTAATGCACCATTTTTTTACTAGGAAAAGCATGACCACCACCAGGTTATTTATGTATAACTCAATAAAATTATTATTTTAATGCAATTTTCAAAATTAAAAGTTTTCTATTTATATAATGTTAATTTTTCATATCAATAAATATTTATTTAATATTATTAACAGTACTAGAAAAGTTTTCATTACTTGGAGTTTTTCATGAAAAAAAAATTTGCAGGAAGTACCTACTATTTTTTAGAAGGAAAAAAATTGTATAAATTTTGAGACTCTTCGTACAAAAAAAAAAATATCAACAAGAATTTCATAAAAATTTTCTTATGAATTTGAAAAGTGACAGCAAACTCTTCTACAAAAATGAAAATGGTAGAAAATTTTCTTGCAAATTTTCCCCCGAAAATTATTTATAGGACTTTCCTGCGAATTTCAAATTGGCGGGAGACTTCCTACATATTTAAAATTGGCAGAAAAGTTTTTGCATATTTTTCTACAAATCAAAATTCGCAAAAAAAAATTTATATATTTAAAATTAAAATTATAATAAGTAAATATTATTTATTTATAAAAATTTATATATTAAGATTTCTAGAAATGTTTTGCCACATAATGATAATTTATTTTTTAAATCATTAGTTTTGAAATAATTTATAAATATTTAAAATAATATCATTTTACTAAATCCGTTATAATTTATGAAATATCTTAATATTCATAATTTTAGTTTAAAATTAATTAGATTAAATATTATCTATGAATTGTTGCAGAAATAATAATGTTTGCCTCTGCTCCCTTTATTCTTCTGAAGTCCAGTATTTATTCCACCAAGTGATAAAATGGATGACACTCACAAGTTGTAAAAGAAGAAATATTCTATGTAAACATAAACCACAACATGAATCTAAGTAACAATCTGCAAAGAGAAAAATAAAGCAAATAGAATGTATTGATGGAGTCTCTCAAAGAACACCTTTGAGATTCATCATAGATATGAAAGTACACAATCCAAGACTTGTACCAAATGAAGGGATATTGACCATTCTTCAAAAAACAAAAAAAAAAAAAAAGTGAAGGATTTGAAGCTTACCCTACACCAATATGAGCAATCTCACTTGCAAGATCAAAGGTGTGCTATGGTTCTTGTTCAATGATATCCAAAAGCAGGCAAAGAAAGAATGGAGTTTTGTTTTCAATGAGTGAAAAGTGATAGAAAAAAACTTATGCACCCTAAAAATTTTTACACCAGCATTCAATCACAACCCTTGATATATGGTAAATTTGTTGACTTTACCAATTAATACTTTAAAAGTCATAGAAATAAAAGGGTGTGATTAAACGTCAGTATAAAACTTTTTATAAGTACATGTGTTTTAAACTCGAAAAATATGGTATTAATGAAAACTATTTGAATGATAAAATTGACAGCTTTTTCATATGAATAGTTTTTACAAGAACTTCTCATTTTCTGTAACCCAAATTGTGACATAAGAACCATAAGCAAAATAAAAAACCAACTAAAACCAAACTCCAAATGCATTGTGCCAAAAAAGTAAATGTTTCAACAATATGATTGTTGTTATTAGTACTGTGTAGTTGTTAAGCATACCATATATTTGAACAACTTGTGAAGGGAAGAAAAATGGGAGAGCCATTGATACAAGCAATAAAATAGACTTGACTTCCCACCAACCAGAATGCCATAAATTTTGATGTTCACATAATTTTCTTGTTTTGACCATAGTAAGAAACATAACTAAGAAAAATATCTGATTTCGTCGTTAAGGAAGATAGTTCTTTATTAACCAGTAATCATAATAATTATATAGAGAACTGGAAATTTGTAAATATATAGTTGATTCATGGTATGTAACTGGAAATTTTTATTGTTGAATAAGTTATAGGTTAGAGTATATTTACTTCAAGATTGAGAACAATAAAGATTTTGAATAATACCCTTGGGAGTGATTACGACTTAGCAGAGCTCTTCAATGTTGTTTCTAATAAAAAACAATCTTGTCTATGTAAAGTGTTGTTATTTGAGTTCGACTTCAATCAAAATGGTGAATGGAGGACTTGATTTTGTTGAGACAAATCGAGGGGGTTAAACACGGGGGAGATGTATAACCATGGGACACGAGCCCATATATAAGAGAACATGACACCACCATGAACCCAAAACCTTAAGGCATTAGATTATAGGTCTTTCTCACTTATATATTACTCAACTTCCCAATTTCTAACAAATGTGGGACTTCAACTCACACTTGCACTCCAACAATCTCCTCCTTAACTGTGAGTCCCTTCCACATTGTAAACTACCCCTCGAGTAGAAGCATACATTTAATGATGGCTCCTTATTCACGCCACCATTACACACAAAGGGACACGCCTCCTAAAACCCTTGTGAGGAGGACTTTCGATGAAGGAAATCCACCGTCAATCTGTGGATGACAACCATCGGCTCTAATACTAGTTGTTGGGTTAATATACTAGGGTTAAACACTTGGGAGATGTACAACCATGGGTCCACGAGCCCATATATAAGAGAACATGACACCACCTTCAACCCAAAACCTTAAGGCATTAAGTTATGGGTCTTTCTCACTTATATATTACTTAAATTCCCAATTTGTTACCAACGTGGACTTCAACTTACACTTGCACTCCAACAATATCCCCCTTCCACATTGTAAACTCCCCCTCCAGCAGAGGCATACATTTAATGACGACCCCTTATTCACACTGCCCTTAAACATAAGGGGACACACTGCCTGAACCCTTGTTAGGGAGACTTTCGATGAAGAGAATCCATCATCAACCTTTGGCTTTGATACCAGTTGTTGGGTTAAACCAAAGTAGTTAAACATCAGGGAGATGTATAACCATGGGTCATAAGCCCATATATAAGAGAACATGACACCACATTCAACCCAAAACCTTAAGGCATTAGGTTATGGGTCTTTCTCATTTATATATTACTCAACTTCCCAATTTCTTACCAATGTGGGACTTCAACTCACACTTCACTCCAAGTATCTCCCCCTCAAGTATGAGTCTTTTCCACATTGTAAACTCCCCTTCTAGTGGAGGCATACATTTAATGACAACCCCTTATTCACACCGCCCTTAAACACAAGGGGGACACACCTCCTGAAGCCCTTATTAGGAGGACTTTAGATGAAGGGAAACCACCGTCAACCTTAGCCGATCACAACTGTTGGCTCTGATACCAGTTGTTCGGACAAACCGAGGGGGTTAAACACCGGGGAGATGTACAACAATGGGTCATGAGCCCATATATAAGAGAACATGACACCACCTTCAACCCAAAAACTGAAGGCATTAGGTTATGGGTCTTTCTCACTTATATATAACTCAACCTCCCAATTTTTAACCAATGTGGGACTTCAACTCACACTTGCACTCCAACAAATTTTTGAATGAATGTTGTGAGTGGATCTAGTTATTGTTGTTTTCTAACTTTCTTTATTTTTTCTTATATGTTAATAACATAACTGAGAAATAGTAGTTTAGATGTTTTTGTTGTTCTTTACTCTGTTGATTGATGCTCGCTGATAATGTTTTCTAGAATCTTGTCCAACTCCTTCTGCATATCTCTAAGTTAGCTTTTATCCAAGTTATAAGATGAATAGGTTTGATTAAAGGGAACAAGTCAACAAGATCAAACCCTGTTTCTCTTGAGGCTACCAAATTTTCTCAAAGTAATGCATCTATTGGAATATATGATTCTTCATCTGGTATGTTTTTCCTAGACTTTATGTTGATTTCAAAAGCTTGTAACTAACTTTAATGATGGTTTACTATGCGTTTTCTATTGCTAAAATATTATTGATCACTTTTCTTGTCAGTGTCATCAAGGCAATCAACATCTTAGGAAAAGTATGCCTTTTTTTCATCCTTCAATTATGTCTATAAGCTATTATTCATTTGGCATGCATTATTATGGAATATGAATTATGTTTCTAACGTGATAATTTTTTTTAATTTAACAAGATTTTTCTAATAGATAAAATAAATAAATATAAAGGTATCGAAAGAACCATGGGGTTCATAAAAAGATGTCATCTATAGAAAGATGAATTGAATGTTCTCTTTAGCCTCTATTTGAAATTGGCTTTTCCTTGTTCTTTATGTAAATCTAAATTTTTTTCTATGTCTTCTCCAAACCATAATTTTTGTTGTTACTGTCTCTGTTGTTATTAAAATGAGATCAATGGCACTTAATTAGAGACATAATTTTAAACTATTTTCTTTGTATCTTTCCAGCTTTCTTCCAGTTACTATGCATGTCCTCCTAGCTGGTTTACGAGAATGGAAAAGGTACAAGCAAGAAAATAGCTACTTGGGAATGATGGTCAAAGTAAAAGTTTCATAATCCTCTTCAACAGTTGTTTATGATTGTACTGCATTTGTTATTTATGGTTTCTCTGCTATAGTCATAGGTTCAGGGGTGCGTAGCCTGCACCTCCTAATTCTTCTTAGACTTTCTTTTATCAGTTATACATATTTATCTATGAAAAGAAGTTGAATAAAGCAAGTCACTTCAGCATTTTTAGTTTCAACTGCTCTTAACTCTCACAATTGATTCTTAATATTACTAGATCAAACATTTTCTTTGCTGCTACATGGGCAGAATCTATTGATGACTTGATTATATTAACCAATGTAATCAAGAGTTTCTTCTTGTTTTGTTCATTTTCATTTCTAATGAAGGCCAAAGTAAAAGTTTTATAATCCTCTTCAACAGTTATTTATGGTTTCTCTACTATAGTCATAGGTTCAGGGGGGTACGTAGCCGGCACCTCCTAATTCTTCTTGGACTCTTTTTTATTAGTTATATATATTGATGTATGAAACGAAGCTGGATGAAGCAAGTCAGTTCAGCATTTTCAGTTTCAACTTCTCTTAAATCTCACAATTGATTCTTGATATTACTAAATCAAACATTTTCTTTGGTGCTGCATGTGCAGAATCTATTGATGAGTTGGTTATATTAACCAATGTAATCAAGAGCCTCTTCTTGTTTTGTTCATTTTCATTTCTCAATAATCTAATTAATCTGAATTCTTGTTTACTAGCAGACGAATCAGATCACCTCATTTTCAAGTTGTAAAGAGATTTGTGAAGATTGATTTAGCTTGTTAAAACATGTAAATAAAATAGGAATGTTGAGTAATTTTCCTCCAAAATTTTTTATCATTCTGTTAAGTCATATGATTGGCAGTAGATGTTATACTTGTGCTAAAAATGGGAACAGAAATAGAAATAATATCAAATACTATGTTTTATTATTTCCATTATTTCACGATAGATTTTTAGTTACTATGGTAAAAAATGCAAAATATTTTATGTTATTTTGCTATGATTGTTAGAAAACAAGGTAATTACTAATTTTGTGTGAGAAGTTATTTTAGATTAGTTTTTTTTTTAATTTTTCTTATTTTTAGTTATTATTTGATTTTTTTACTTCATTTTTCATTAATTAAATAAATTCTTTTTCTTGACATATTTTATTTTTCCTTCTCTCCTATATCATAATTTATTTATATATATTTAAGAAAATGATTTGTCATATCCAAACTAAAAATGACATTAAAAAAAATTGAATTGATTTTATTAATATAAAAATTGAATTGCCTTGTCTAAACAAGAAATTTGGAAAGTAAGAAATTTCAATTGATTTACTCAAACATAACATTTACAAAATGAAAGAAATTCAGATGAAAATAATTCAAATGAATAGGATTTCAAGTTTTTTGAAATCTTAAAATACCTCATCCAAATGCAATGTTAGATTTTAAGAAGATAAATGGTGAAGTGTAAGTCTCTGGTACCAATTCTCCTTTAATTCAAAATTAAAAATATGAAAGTGAAAGTAAAAAGAATAAAAGAGGGATCACAAGTCGCATGCTTTAAATTATATTTTGAGAATCTAACCTTTACATTAATACAATGTATACTTGTTATAATAAATTATTTGACTCAAATTAACATTGCTCAAATTAACACTAATAAAAAATGATTTACATCATTCAATCACATGTATTATTTATGTCAAAAAATTTGTTAAATTTGATAATAATAACTTTAGAAATTATATAAATTGTATGATTTAGTTGGTGTGGTTGTATCTTTAAAGTCAATAATAATTAATATTTAGTAACATAAATGAAAATAACATGAATGAAATGAAAATAAAGAAGTAGGTTGCAAAAATGACAAAGAAGTTATGAATTTATCCATTGGATTAGGTCTAGAAAAGGCAGATTCTAATTGTACAAGGTTCTATGGTTTTTGGTTTGTTTCTTCTCTTTCTTTCTTCGTTATTGAAACATGGCACTGAATGCCTCTCTCCATCCCGAATCCCCCAATTCCTCATATGCATGGAAATGGACCCTCGTTCTTCCCATGATCTATTTCAAAATCAAAACTTGGGTTGACCCTTTTGTCTTTAAAATGTGCATTACTAGTAGTGAAACGGAAAAAAAAATAATGGACTCAAACAAATCACATGTTTTAAATTATATTTTAAAAATTTAACCTTTACATTAAGAGTTTAAGTGGTATACACCAGTGTAAAAGATTTTTACACTGACATCCAATCATGACTTTTCATTTATGTGACTTTTAAAGTAGTAACGGGTAGAGTCAACAAATTTACTATGAATGAAGGGTTGTGATTGAATGTCAGTGTAAAAATCTTTAAATCTTTACACTAACAGTGTGCATACCAATTAAACTCTTACACTAATCAAATGTATATGTTATAATAAAATTATGAGTTTAATTATTATACACTATCAGTGTAAATATTTTTACACTAACATTCAATCACAACCATTCATTCCTGGTAAATTTATTGACTTTACTCATTACTACTTTAAAAGTCACATAGATGAAAAGTCATGATTGAATGTTAGTTTAAAAATCTTTTACACTGAAAGTGTATACCTATTAAACTCTAAAATTATTTGAGTCAAACTGACCTTACTCCAACAAGTATATATACACACTACCCAAGAACAAATTATATTGAGTATGCTCAAACTATCGTGCCTCAATAGATTTCTAACAAGTTAGCAATAACCTTGAAAAATGTTGTAAATAAATTCCTTTATTATTTTAAAAGACATGTTTTAAAAGACATGGATTTTTAACTTTCATTTCCCATGTGTATCCCCCACACATGAGCTTTTATTCACACTATAATCGTAAAATAATTAAATTACTTTATTATTTTATTTTTTAAAATTATGAAAAAATTTAAAATTAAGTTAAATTCCTTTAAATATTTTTAACACATAAGAAATAAGTGTGAGAATATAATTAAATGTATTTTTTCTAACAATCCTATTTATTTATTTTATTAAAGGTTGTATTATGAATTTAACAACTGAAAAATTACCATGACAAATGTTTTTTCTAAAATTATTATGTTATATTCAAAAAAAGACATTGAATTATTTGTAAAAAATAATGCAAGTTACACATTGGAAATAATGAGATTTTTTAAAGAAAAGTAAAAAAAAAAGAAAACATATATCTCAAGTATATGAATTGTGTCACAACATGTGAGAGAAAATGTTTAGTTTATTGGATTTTTCAACACACAATTAAATTTTTTTAATAAACACTTCATATATGCACTTCCTGTTCCAAATTGTTTTTTACAATCTTCTAGAAATACTCATTCTATTACCCTTTAAAATAGGATTTTAGGACTTTTTTAACTTTTATTATTGACAAAAGTCCTAAATAACTTAAAAAATCGATACTGAAAATATAATATTTAGTTTATAATATTAAAATATAAAATTCTTAATTCTTAACATTCTTTTTGTCATAAATTAGTAGAAAAATAAAAAGTAACTTTTTTTCTAACTAAAAACATATTTGTTGATTTAGTATTAAATGGTAATATTTTGGTAGAAAAGATTAAATATTTAATAATGGATGATAAGGACATTCTTCTTTTTAATATATAAAGCTATGTTGATAGAAAAGACTAAATCTATTTTTTAGAATGGAAAAAAATCAAGTAAGTACAAGAGACTCTTTGTCATTTCTATTTATTTTATTATTTAGATTTAATAATTAAGATGAAGTATGCCTTTTTTTATCAGTTTAATTGATATACATTATCAGTGTAAAAGATTTTACACTGAAGTTTAATCATAACTTTTCATTTATGTGACTTTTAAAGTAGGAATTAGTAAAGTCAACAAACTTACTATGAATGAAGGGTTGTGATTGATTAAATGTTAGTGTAAAACTCTCTACACTGACAGTGTATACCAATTAAACTCTTTTTTTATTTATAGTATGCTCTAAAAAATTAATTAAACCCGTGTACATTTTCATAATTATAGTAGAAAACCACAATTCTATTTAAATTATTGTTATTTTCTTAATTTATTAATATAATTAAGAATAACATATATAAATATGAATCAAATCATTTCGTACGCAATGTGTCACTAATTAGTTATATTTTAATTGCAAAATTTAATAATACATTGTATTTATTAAATATTGCAATTATTTGAATAGATATATTATTTGAAATTATATGTAGAGATTTAATGCTATATTATTATATAAAATAAATTGCTAAGAGAGTTATAGTTAGTGTATCATTTGAGAGTATATTAGTACAATATTTTTTTGATGAATCCAACCTTAGAATTGTTAACAATACTAGTTTTGTTAGCTGAACAGGGGACCTTTATCTCGGTTAACTAACTTATCACCTTATATAACCATTAGTGTAATACTTTTTAAAAAATACAAGGAATGTTGATATAGTTAAAGTTTTTAAACTTAAAATTATAGTAGGTAAATAAAGAAAAATAAAATTATTTTCAAGTATATATTTTAAACTTAAAAATATATTTTTTTCCATCAAGTATATAAAATTTAAACAGCTTATATGTAAATATTACTTTTAAGTGTGTGTATTTTAATTAAAATCTAATCATTATTTTCATATATAAGTATAAGATATATTGAATATTATAGTTTATCCTATAACTTATCAAATATTTTCTTATAAACTATATATTTTATATTGTTAACATTAATTACAAATAGAGAAGGAGATATAATATCTTGGTTAAGAAATGAGAGAGGTGAAAAACTGTCATGGTTTTTAAAATATTTAATCTATAAAAGAAACATTTAAAATAGAAAAATATATAACATATATAATTAATTTAACTTTATATTTATTAAATATGTGAGTTTAACTTTATAGAATACAGTCATAATAATGTTATGATTAGATTTCACACTTTTATGATTTTACCATCATGTAATCAATATGAAATAGAAAAATAAAATAAGTTGTTGATTTTGTTAATTATTTAATTTTAATATTATTGAATGTTATTTCATATATCCATAATGTATGCTTGCATGGGTATTTGTTATTATAAATTATATTATTATTTTATTTTTCATTAATAATCATTATATAATATTTTATATTTGGCATCATATCTATGAAGTTAAGCATACCTGTATAACATCATAAATTATTAGATAAGAAAACATATATGTTGATATAGTTTTATTTTTATTTATAGGATACATATATGTTTATTCTTATTTGTAAAAGTCTTTACATATTTGGTAAAAAACAATGTTTTCAATTTCATATAATTAACCATTATAAATTTAAAATAATTTATTTTAATATTAAAATTTTGTCATTGATATATGATGAAATTATTAAATTTTTAAAATCATTAAATATTAGTTTAATATTATTAAGATTATATTATATTTTATCAAACATATAAAAAATATATGCATTTCGTCATCAATTAACAATATCTTTATTTTATTTATTATTTATTTTTTTCTATTTTTTTTTATTTTTTTATTGGTAATGCACCACTTTTTTACTAGGAAAAGCACGACCACCACCAAGTTGTTTATTTATCACTCAATAAAATTATTATTTTAATGCAAATTCAAAATTAAATTTTTTTCTACTTATATAATGTTAATTTTTCATATCAATAAATATTTATTTAATATTGTTAACACTACTAGAAAACTTTTCATTTCCTGCAGTTTTTTCATGGATAAAAAATTGCAAAAAATGCCTGCTACTTTTTAGAAGGAAAAATTCGTATAAATTTTTTGAGACTTTCGTAAAATAAAAAATATCTGCGAGTCTTTTGTAAAATAAAAGTCATAGCAAAATTTTTAATGAATATTAAAATGGTAGAAAATTTTCTTGCAAATTTTCCTCCAAAAATTATTTGTAGGAGTTTCCTGCGAATTTCAAATTGGCAGAAAACTTCGGACATGTTTAAAATTGGCAGGAAAGTTTTACATATATTCTACAAATCAAAATTCGTAGAAATTTTTAGATATTTAAAATTAAAATTAAAGTATTAGTTTTTAAATAAATCACTACTTTTGATAATGGGAATCTGTCGACAAGGGGTTTTGACGGGACAACAAAAAGTAACTTGAAAAATAGAGGAGTCGCCTCCTATTTTTATTAAGAAAATCATTGAAAAAACCTTTAAGATAGAAAGTAGAATGCAAAAACAAATTTGAATATGAAAGTCAATTACACGTAGGGCAGGTATTAGCACCCTACAGCGTCAGTCATAAAGACTCTAATTAAACATGTAAAATTAGATAACTTTAAAAATATCTATTTCACTCCATACAAATTAGTATTTTTATTTTATTAATTGGTTTTAATATTTTTTACAAGAATTTATTATGGAGAGATTTATTATTTATAAAAGATTGTTATTATTATACTTTTATCTTTTAAATTAATTAAATTTTTTTATTAGTGAAGATAAAAGGAAAGTATATGTAAGAGCTAATGTATATTATTTTGTTTAGAGAAAGAATACGAGTGGATAGATTCTATTGTGAGTGTTGTTAAGCGAGAAGAAGAAGGTGAAAAATAAAAAAAAAGGAAAGAGATGATGAGGTTTTTACCTCAAGTGTGGAGTGGAGACGATAGTCCCCAAAATATGAGTTGTGAGGGATTTTTATTGAGGAGAGATGTGTGCTTTCATTTAATGAAAGTTTTCCTTTTGGGAAACCAATATTGTAGAAGTATGATTTAAGGAGATTTGTTGGTGGTTTGTAGGTGGTAGTATGAAAGATTAGAAAGCAAAAGGTGATGAGTATAGCACACCTTTAAATGATTTTCTTGTTTTTCTTTTCTTTTTTGTAAAACCATATCTCTTTTTTTTATTTTATAATTTTTTTATATATTATTTTCTTTATTTTAAGAAAATGACTCAACTATTAATAATTTTTTAGTTTAATTTTTCTCATTTCTTTTTATTTTCTTTATTTATCGGACAAAATTGGGTGATAACAAAATCCATTTGTAAAAAAAATTTCTTGCATTTGAACTCAAACTTTATATTTTGTCTACAAGCCCTACACACGTAAAACTTATGATTTTAAAACCAGACTTGTGTTTAAATCGGTGAAAGTATTGATTTACGATTTATTAATGCAACTGTTGTTGAACCAATGCTTGAACCAATCTTAATAAAATAGTATTTTTTTATTATTAATGTTGTACAACAATTAAGATTATAAAAGAAAAAAATTTATTAAGGAAGTAATTATAAAAGAAAAAACTATTTTTATTAAATACATCTTCATATTGCTAACTTAACCTCTATTTTTATGAATTTTTTAATTAAAAATTGATGGACTTGAGAAAACAAGGGGTGTACTTAGAAAAATGAAAAAAAAAATTATAAAAACAATGAACTAGTTGAACCATCGATTTTCATCAATTTTTCGATTTTAAAACTGGTTCTTTGCTTGGTCGATTCGATATTCAGCATTAACTTTGGTCAAACCATTTGGTCAGATCTAGTTTTCTTAACCTAACTTAAAACACATAAAAACTTTTAATAAGAAATTTTATTACAAACATTCTAACATCAATAATTCACGACTTTAAAAGAAATTAGTCATGTATTATTGCACCAAGTTATATTCAGAATCTATGTAAAATGCAGAAATATATACAAAACCTCATGAGTGATAAGTGTATTTTATTGTTATGAAATTAAAGTTTTCACCTAAGAGCAACATTTCTTCAAGTTTATTTTATGATAGGATACTTTGTGAAATATATTTTAAATAATTTAAAATATGTGCATACTTAATAGTCAAATTTAATGTTATTACTTAATATTAAATTATCAAAATTAATATTTAAATACAAATTAAATATTTAATAAAATTAATTACCTAATATAAAAAAATAAAATTAATTTTTTTAATTATAAAAAGAATATAAAATATAATTAATGTGGGAAACTTATTTTTTTATTAAATATAGATGGTACAAAAGGAAATCACATGATCAACGGATATTATAAAATTGAAGCTTTGATCAATGTTTAAGTTAAAGTCCAATTTATAATTAATTAAAATCTAGTGAAGCATTTCTGGGATGTGTTAAAGGAGGATACAGGGAAAATAATGATAGATTTTCATCGATAACTTCCAAGGAAGGTCAATGCCTCATTCATTTTCACGTCACGTAATCAATATGAAATTGAAAAAGAAAATAATTGTTGATTTTGTTAATTATTTAATTCTAATATTATTGTATGTTATTTCATATATCAATATCCATGCTTTCATAGATAATTGTTATTATAAATTATATTATTATATTTTTCATTAACAGTTATTATTTAAAATTTTATATTTGGCGTCATATCTGTTAATTTAAGCATACCTGCATAACATCATAAATTATTAGATTAAGAAAACATATATGTTGATTTAGTTTTATTTTTATTTCTAGGATACATATATGTTTATTCTTATTTGTAAAAGTCTTTACATATTTAATAAAAAAAAATCAATTTCATATAATTAACCATTATAAATTTAAAATAATTTATTTGAATATTACAATTTTGTCATCCATATATTATGAAATTATTAAATTTTTAAAATCATTAAATGATAATTTAATATTATTAAGACTATATTATATTTTATTAGACATATTATAAATTATGGATATCGTCATGAATCATCAGCATTTTTACATATTTTTCGCTTATCTTTGTTTTATTTTTTATTTCTTTTCCTCTATTTTATTTTATTTTTTTTATTTGTAATGCACCACTCTTTTACTAGGAAAGCATGACCACCACCAGGCTACTTATGTATAACTCAACAATATTATTATTTTAATGAAATTTTTAAAAATTTAAATTTTTCTGTGTATATAATTTTAATTTTTCATATCAATAAATATTTATTTAATATTATTAATACTAATGCAAAAGTTTTCATTTCCTGCGATTGTTTCATGAGAAAAAATTTGCAGAAAATACCTGCTATTTTTTAGAATGAAAAAATTCATATAAATTTTTTGAGACTTTTCATAAAAAAAAATCTATAAGAATTTCACAAAAATTCCTTGTGAAGTTGAAAAGTGATGGTAAACTTTTCTATGAATATGAAAATGGTAGAAAAATTTCTTGCGAGTTTCATGTGAATTTTAGATTGGCAACAAATTTCAAGGAAGTTGTATAGTATAAAGGTCAAAAAGCCCACGTCAATTTTGAATGTCCAAAAAGTGAGAAAAACATTTGAAAATTTGAATAACAAAACTACACAAGCATTAGTGAAACATGAACTATTTTAATGAAATAGCATCGATCCAAAATTCAACATGAAGATGAATGTAGCTTTTTATTTGTAACGTAATTAGTTTTTTTTGTTTTTAAAGTTATTTAAGCATAGAAAAAAATAATAATGGTAATAGTTGTCTTGGTTCAGGCATACTTTTCCCGTTCTTGTTTGATTGCTTATAAACCCAAATTACATTCATAATACCACACTTTCCAATCTTATATCATACAGAACAAAATTTAGAAATTGAATGTTGGTATTATCTTTATTAAACAAAAATAATTTAGCCTTTATCTAAATAAAAAAACTACTACTTTTGATGGGAATCCATTTGTAAAAAACTTTTCTTGCATTTTGAACTCCAACTTCATATGAAATCTGCAAGCCTACACATTTAAAACTTATGATTTCAAAATCGGACCCGTGTTTGAACCGGTGAAAGTACTAGTTCACGGTTTATTAGTTTAACCATTGCTGAACTAGTGTTGAATTGGTCTTAATAAAATAGTGTTCTTTATTATTAATATATTATAACAATTAAGATTATAAAAAGAAAATATTTATTAAGAGGTAATTATTAAATAAAAAACTAAATACATCTTCATATCGCTAAGTTAACCTATTTTTCTAGTAATTTTTTAATTAAAAAGGGATGGACTTGAGAAAACAATGGTGTATTTAGAAAAATTTGAAAAACTTATAAAAAAATAAAACAGTTGAACCCTCGGTTTTCCTCAGTTTTTCGATTTTAAAACTGGTTTTTTACTTATCAATTTTCACTATTAATCGAAGCAGATACCAGACTAGTTCATTAGTTTTTCGGTCAAACCAGATACCAGACTGGTTCATCGGTTTTTTGGTCGAACTAGTCGGTTCAATTTGGTTTTTTTAACCTAGCTTAAGACACACAAAAAAATTAATAAGAAATTTTATTATAAACATTCTAACATCAATTATTCACGACTTTAAAAGAAATGAATCATGTATTATTGCACCAAGTTATATTCAAAATCTATGTAAAATGCAGAAATATATACAAAACCTCATGAGTGATAAATATATTTTACCCTTATGAAATTTAAGTGTTCACCTAAGATCAACGTTTCTTCAAGTCTATTTTATGATAGAATAATTTGTGAAATATATTTTAAATAATTTAAAATATGTGTATGCTTAATAGTCAAATTTGATGTTATTACTTAATATTAAATGATCAAAATTAATATTTATTATGAATTAAATATTTAATCAAATTAATTACTTAATATGAAAAAATAAAATTAATTTTTTAATTATAAAAGTGAATATAAAATATAATTAATATGGGCAATTTATTTTTTTATTAGATGTTACAAAATAAAATCACATTATAAAATTGAAGCTTTGATCAATGTTTAAGTTAAAGTCCAATTTATAATTTATATATATATATATATATATATATATGAATTAAAATTTAGATCCTAAATCACTTTATTAAGGACGATTAAGGGACAAACAGCTACCACGTGTTGACTAATGTTTGTTTGGTTGTTTCCTTGTCTCTTAATGGACTTAGTCATCCTAATCCAATATTTATAAGTTATCTAAACTTATTGATACAAAACCTTGTACCCAAGAGAAATTTTATTCTTGATTTAACTCTAAGATAATGAGATTAGCAACCACTTTAAAAATTCAAACCAAATCAACCATTTAATAATGGATGATAAGGACATTCATCTTTTTAATATATTAAAGTATGTTCATAAAAAAGAATAATTCTATTTTTTAGAATGGAAAAAAATCGAGTAAGTACAAGAGACTTACTATTTGTGATTTCTATTTATTTTCTTATTCAGATTGAATAATTAAAATTAATTATGCTTTATTTTATTTATAGTATACTCTAAAAAATTAATTAAACTCATGTATATTTTCATAATTATAGTAAAAAACCACAATTCTATTTAAATTATTGTTATTTTCTTAATTTATTAATATAATTAAGAATAACATATATAAATATGAATCCAATCATTTCGTAGGCAATATGTCACTAATTAGTTATATTTTAATTGTTAAATTTAATAATACATTGTATTTATTAAATATTACAATTATTTAAATAGATATCTTATTTGAATTTATATGTAGAGATTTAATGCTATATATTATTATATAAAATAGATTACTAAGAGAGTTTTAGTTAGTGTATCATTTGAGAGTATATTAGTATAATATTTTTTTTATGAATCAAATCTTAGTATTGTTAACAATACTAGTTTTGTTAGCTAAACCGGGGACCTTTATGTCGGTCAAATAACTTATCACCTTATATAACTATTAGTGTAATATTTTGAAAAAAGATATAAGGAATATTGATACAGTTAAATTTTTTCAACTTAAGATTAGAGTAGGTAAATAAAGATAAATTAAATTATGTATAATTTCCTAAAATATGAATGAAAGTTTATGTGTTTATTTTATTATAATATAAAAATATATTTTTTCCATCAAATATATAAAAATTTAAACAATTTATATGTTAATATTACTTTTAAATGTGTGTATTTTAATTAAAATATAATCATTATTTTCATTTATCATTATAAGATATATTGAATATTACAGTTTATCCTATAACTTATCAAATATTTTCTTACAAACTATATATTTTATATTGTTAACATTAATTTCAAATATAAAAGGAGATATAATATCTTAATTGGTTAAGAAATGAGAGAGGTGGAAAAATGTCATGGTTTTGATCTTTGTTGTTAATAAAAACTAATATTTAATTTATAAAAGAAAAGTTTAAAATAGAAAAATATATAACATATATAATTAATTTAAATTTATATTTATTAAATATGTGAGTATAATTTTATAAAATATAATCATAATAATGTTATGATTGGATTTCACACTTTTATGATTTTACCATCATGTAATCAATATGAAATAGAAAAAGAAAATAAGTTGTTGATTCTGTTAATTATTTAATTTTAATATTACTGTATGTTATTTCATATATCAATAATGTATGCTTGCATGGATAATTGTTATTATAAATTATATTATTATTTTATTTTTCATTAATAATCATTATATAAAATTTTATATTTGGCATCATATCTATGAAATTAAGCATACCTGCATAACATCATAAATTAGTAGATAAGAAAACATATATGCTGATTTAGTTTTATTTTTATTTATAGGATACATATATGTTTATTCTTATTTGTAAAAGTCTTTACATATTTAATAAAAAACATTGTTTTCAATTTCATATAATTAACCATTATAAATTTAAAATAATTTATTTGAATATTACAATTTTTTCATTGATATATTATGAAATTATTAAATTTTTAAAGATTTTAATTCGTATACACCGTGAGTGTAAATATTTTTACACACACATTTAATCACAACTTTTCAGTTATGGTAAATTTGTTGACTTTACTCATTACTACTTTAAAAGTTACATAAATTAAAAGTCATGATCAAATGTCAGTGTAAAAATCTTTTACATTGACAGTGTATATCAATTAAACTTATTTTTAAAATAATTAAATGTTAATTTAATATTATTAAGATTATATTATAATTTATCAGACAAATTAAGATATATGATGTCGTCATCAATCATCAGTATTTTTACATATTTTCACTTATCTTTATTTTATTTTTTATTTTTTCACTATTTTATTGGTAATGCACTACTTTTTTACTAGGAAAAGCATGACCACCCCCAGGTTGTTTATGTATCACTCAATAAAATTATTATTTTAATGCAAATTTCAAAATTAAATTTTTTCTATTTATATAATGTTAATTTTTCATATCAATAAATATTTATTTAATATTATTAACACTGCAATGTTTTCATTTTCTGCAGTTTTTTTTTTGAAAAAAAAAATTGCAAAAAATGTCAGCTACTTTTTAGAAGGAAAACTTCGTATAAATTTTTCGAGACTTTTTGTACAAAAAAAAAAACTATCTACAAGAATTTCATAAAACTTTTCTTGTGAATTTGAAAAGTCACAGCAAACTTTTCAATGAATATGAAAATGGTAGAAAATTTTCTTGCAAATTTTCCTCTGAAAATTATTTGTAGGAGTTTTTTGCGAATTTTAAATTGGCAGGAAAGTTTTTACATATTTTTTACAAATCAAAATTTGCAAAAATTTTTAGATATTTAAAATTAAAATTAAAGTAGTAGTTTTTAAATAAACTACTACTTTTGATTATGGGAATCTGTCAACAAGGGGTTTTGACAAGATAGAAAAAATAACTTGAAAAATAGAGGAGTCATCTCCCATGTTTATTAAGTAAAACATAGAAAAAACCTTTAAAATAGAAAGTGGTATGCAAAACCAAATTTGAATTGAAAGTGAATTACATGTAGGGAAGGTATTAGCACCTTACAATGTCCGTCATAAAGATGGTTACCTCTAATTAACCATGAACAATTAGATGACTTTAAAAATATCTATTTCACTACATAAAAATTATTATTTTTATTTTATTAATTGGTTTCAATATCTTTTACAAGAATTTATTATTGAGAGATTTATTATTTATAAAATATTATTATTATTATTATTGTACTTTTATCTTTTAAATTAATTAAATTTTTTTATCTTTTTGGGCTCGATAGAAGTGGGTTCCTGCTCCTACATATCTTTAGGTGCAATAGAGAATTAGAGTTTACATAATTCTTTGAGAAAATATTTGTGTGTTTGATATATTTGATATTTAATTTTTAAATTTATTAAGACTTAGGATTTCTGAACTATCACAGTTCATAGTCCTAAAAGTTTAAAATTGCAGGGGATGTACACCCAAACCAATCCATTAGAACATTTTTATCTTAAAGGTTACTTTTGCTTTTTTATGAATATAATTTTGACTAACAAATTTAGTTGTTAGTGATGAGTTTTAAGACAAAAAGTCGCAACTTATGCCTTAAAATCCCGAGATTAAAAAGATGTTATGTCTAGTTAATCCTTTTATCTCTATTAAAGAAATATTACAAATAAAAATAGTAAAAAAATTGAAGATTAAAAATTATTTTTAAAAGAAAATATTATTAATTGTGACAGGAATTAATTAAGGAAGAAATTTGAGAACGTGACAACGTCACAATTTGTATCCTCAACATTTTATAAGGTAAAAAGATGTCACATTTAATCAACATTATTTTTTTCTTACCAATAAGTTTATTTTTTCTAACTAGATGATTTAAATTTTTTTATTATTAGGAACATAATTTTGAATTTTAGAGATTAGATTTAAGACAAAAAGTTGTCACAACTTATGTTTCAAAATCTCAAATTTAGAGAGATGTCACATCTAATTAATTCTTTGATCTCTATTAAAAATATTACATTATAAAATTATGAACAAATTACATTTAAGATATAATAATTATTATTAAATAACTTAAATTATTATTTTAAAAAACTTAAATTATTTTTATGACATGGTCTTTGCTTGATATGAAACTCTCTAGCTAGGATTATTTTGATGGCACTTAAATTGCATATATACAACCAAACAGTAAGTTAGTTAATCAAATATCAAGCCCACGGTTATAAGTTCAAACCATAAATTAATTAATCACCTAATATGAATAAAACAAAATAAAAACATTATAGAAAAAAAAGGAAATATACAATGTCAAAGCCGAGTGTGGACAAGCATCACACGTATAACCCAATAACCAAAAAAAGAGAGTAAAGAGAACCTGCATAAGTGTTGAGTCCACAACACCGTATTGTTGGAAAGTCATGAAGTGCACAAAGGTCGATCATTCAACATGGCAGATCTGTTGCTGCTGGTTTTATGGCTAATGCATTCATGATATTTGTTTCTTGTTGACATGAGAAGGGGTATGTTTGTAAACATATTTTTGGGTCACCACATATACATATTGGTACCATGATTTGGTGTTGGTGGGTGTTTATAGACTCTTGAACGCATGTATACTCAGGTTCATAGCTCATGAATGTCATGAGTTTTAAAGGTAAGCCTTTTTATGGTTAGTGAAGATAAAAGGAAAGTATATGTAAGAGCTAATGCATATTATTTTGTTGAGAGAAAAAATAAGAGTGGATAGATTCTATTGTGAGTGTTGTTAAGAGAGAAGAAGAAGGTGAAAAATAAAAAAATAGGAAGGAGATGGTGAGGTCTTACCTCGAGTGTGGAGTGGAGACAACAGTCCCCAAAAGTGAGTTGTGAGGGATTTTTATTGAGAGATGTGTGCTTTCATTTAATGAAAGTTTGCTTTTTGGGAAACCAATATTGTAGAAGTATGGTTTAAGGAGATTTGTTGGTGCCTTGTAGGTGATGGTATGAAAGATTAGGAAGGAAAAGGTGAGTAGTTAGGGTAGTATAACACACCTTTAAATTATTTTATTCTTTTTCTTTTCTTTTTTATAAAACCATATCTGTTTTTTTATTTTGTAATTTGGTTTTTATATTCTTTTTTTTATTTTAAGAAAATTACTCAATTATTAGTAATTTTTTTAGTTTAATTTTTCTCATTTTTTTATTTTCTTTACTTATCACACAAAATTAGGTGATCTTTATATTTTGTCTACAGGCCCTACACACTTAAAACTTATGATTTTAAAATCGTACTTGTGTTTGAACTGGTGAAAGTACTGGTTCACGATTTATTAATGCAATTGTTGTTCAACCAATGGTTGAACCGATATTAATAAAATAGTATTTTTTATTATTATGCATTATAACAATTAAGATTATAAAAGAAAAAAATTATTATGGAGGTAATTATAAAATAAAAAACTATTTTTACTAAATACATCTTCATATTGCTAACTTAACCTCTGTTTTTATTAATTTTTTAAATAAAAATGGATGGACTTGAGAAAACAAGGGGTGTATTTAGAAAAATCCAAAAAAAATTATAAAAATAATGAATCAATTCAACCACCTATTTTCATCCGCTTTTCAATTTTAAAACTGGTTCTTTGCTTGGCCGATTCGATTTTCAGCATTAACCGAACTAGATACTAGACTAGTTCACCAACTTTTTTGTCAAACCATTTGGTCTGATCAGGTTTTTTAACCTAACTTAAAACACATAAAAACTTTTAATAAGAAATTTTATTACAAACATTCTAACATCAATTATTCACAACTTTAAAAGAAATTAGTCATGTATTATTGCACCAAGTTATATTTAGAATCTATGTAAAATGCAGAAATATATACAAAACCTCATGAGTGATAAGTGTTTTTTACCCTTATGAAATAATTTAAAATATCTGCATACTTAATAGTCAAATTTAATGTTGTTACTTAATATTAAATTATCAAAATTAATATTTAATTAAGAATTAAATATTTAATAAAATTAATTAATTAATATAAAAAAATAAATTAACTTTTTTTAATTATAAAAAATGAATATAGAATATAATTAATATGGGATTTTTTTTTAAATATAGATGTTACAAAAGAAATTCACATGATCAACAATTGAAACTTTGATCAATGTTTAAGTTAAAGTCCAATTTATAATTAATATATATTAATTAAAATTTAGTGAAGCATTTATGGGATGTCTTAAAGAAGGATATAATAAAAGTAATTATAGATTTTCATCGATATGGAAAGCTTTCAAGGGGGGTCAATGCCTCATTCATTTCCTTGATTCCCAAGAAGGAGTGCCCAAGTAGATTGGCAGATTATAGGTCAATATCACTAATCGGGGTGCTTTATAAAATTATTGCAAAAGTGCTAGCAAAGAGACTACAAAAAGTACTTCCAAGCATCATTAAGGTAACGCTAATAGCTTTTATTAAAGGAAGACAATTGCTTGACAATGTGGTTGTAGTTAATAAAGTTATCTAGGAGGTGAAACATCATACGAAGCCCTTATTGGTATTTAAGGCTGACTTTGAGAAGGTGTATAACTCTGTTAGTTAGGCATTCATGTTTTACATGTTATCTCGATTTGGTTTTGGGGGCAAATGATTAAGTTGGATCCATGGTTTTCTGTCTTCATCATCGGTCATTTAATGGGAGTGCGACGAAGGAGTTCTATATACAAAGAGGATTACGTCAGGGCGATCCTATGGTGTCTTTGTTATTCTTGATTGTTGCTGAAGGACTAGGAAGGTTGATTCGAAATGCTCAGTCGGTAAATCTAATTTTAGGTATTAACCTTAACAAGCATCGCTTCCAGACAGTATCCCAACAATTTCCTAAACTTCAAAATGTATTTGCTTTGAAAAGTGCTCTGAGCTGCTATGAGTTGGCCTCAGGTCTAAGGATTAATTTCCATAAGAGTAGCTTAGGGGGAATTGGGGTGAAATTGCCGAAGGTTTGCTTCGATCCTTACTTGCGGAGTTTTGCAAATGCCTTTCTCGTACCTTGGGATTCCTTTGGGGGAAAATGTGAGATGTGAGCGTGTGTGGAAGCCTGTCCTAAATAAAATGAGAGCAAAGTTAACCACGTGGAGACAAAAGAACCTATCATTAAGGGGGAGGATTTTCCTGTTCAAATCCACACCCTCTGCTTTACCTCTTTATTTTCTATCTTTTTTCAAGGCTCCTAAGTAGGTGTCTAAAGCCATAGAATCTATGTAAAGTAATTTCCTTTTGGGAGGTTCGGAAAAAGGCTCAAAAATAGCATGGATCAAATGGGAGCATGTGTGTAAAGACAAATGCAACAATAGGCTGGGACTAAGAGATGTGTTGGCTTTTAATAAAGCTTTGCTGGAAAAATGGCGATGAAGAATTCCACAGGGTGGTGATGCTATTTGGATCAAGGTGCTGGAGATAAGGTGTGAGGTTGATATTAGGAAAAACCTCGATGTTAGGCACAGAAGTTGCCTTGAGGCCCCCAGTGGTGGCACGATATCCTGAAAGTCACTACTGAAGAAGAATGAAGTGGTTGGCTTTTTTATGAGGTAAAGCCCTTGATTGGTCATGGTTCTCAATAATCTAATTAATGTGAATTCTTGTTTCCTGACAGTTGAATCAGATCACCTAATTTTCAAGTTTTAAAGGGATTTACAGAGGTCTGTTTAACTTGTTACACCATGTAAATAGAATAGGATTGTTGAGTAATTTTCCTCCAAATTTTTTTATCATTTTGTTTTTACGTCAAATGAATTGCAATTAGTTGTTATACCTGAACAAAAGATGGGAAAAGGAATAAACATAATATCAAATACTATGCTTTATGATTTTCATTATTTCATGATAGATTTCCTGCTATGAGCTTCATGGTAAAAAATGTAAATGATTCTATGCTCTTTTCTTATGTTTGTTACAAAACGAGGCACTAGCAATGTCTATTTAAGTATAAGTATGTTTCACTCGCATTTTCAGTTGTAGCTAAAATGAAAAATTAACCGAAATGGTTTCAAAGTTTTATTTTACACTGAAAAAGTTAGTAGTTTTTTAGGTAATCACTAGTTTTGTTTGAAAAGTTATTTTAGTTTAGTTTTTTTTATAACTTTTCTTATTTTTAGTTATTATTTGATTTTTTAACTTTATTTTTCATTAATTAATAATTTCTTTATCATTAGATATTTTATTTTTCATTCTCTCCTTTATCATAATTTATATACGTATTAAGTTATTTATAAAAGTTTCATAAAATTTGAAATTTAAGAAATTGATTTGTCATATACAAACTAAAAAAATGAAATTAAAAAAATTGAATTGATTTGGCTAAGATGAAAATTGAATTGATTTGGCTAATAAAAAAATTGAAATTTAATAAGTTTCAAATGATTTATCCAAACAAAACATTTACAAAATGAAAGAAATTCAAATTGATAGCATTTCAAGTTTTTTGAAATCTTAAAATGTCTCGTTAAAATACAATGTTAGATTTTAAAAAATAAATGGTGAAGTATAAGTCTCTAATACCCATTCTCTTTTAATTTTCAAAATAAAAAATATGCATGGAAAAGGAAGGAAAGAGTGACCACAAACAAGTCACATGCTTCAAATTATATTTTAAAAATATAACATTTACATTAATCAAATGTATACTTGTTATAATAAATTATTTGATGCAAACTAACATCGCTTAAATTAACGTTAATCAAAATGGGATTTACATCATTCAATCACATCTATGTTTTATGTTAAAAAAATTTGTTGAATTTGATAATAATAACTTTAAAAATTATATAAATTGTATGATTTAGTTGGTATGATTGTATCTTTAAAGTCAATAATAGATAATATTTAGTAACATAAATGACAGAAAAGATAGATTCTAATTATATAAGGTTTTATGTTTTATTATTTGTTTCTTCTCACTGTGGTTTCTTTCTTTCTTTCTTTTAGAAAGGTAGTTGAATGCCTCTCTCAGTCCCAACCAAAGCCTTAAATACTCCAATTCTCCATACCCATGGAAATGGACCCTTATTCTTTCTATGGTTCATTTCAAAACTTGGGTTGACCTTTTGGCCCTGAGACCCGCGTCACTAATCAAATAAATAATTAGTGAAAGGGAAGAGGAAGAAAAGAGTGGTCACAAACAAGTCACATACTTTAAATTGTATTTTGAGAATCTAACTTTTACATTAATAAAATTTATATTTATTACAATAAATTATTTGATTCAAACTAACATTGCTCAAGCAAGTACAGGAGAGTGGTATGCCATCACATACACGCTACTCAAGAACAAATTATATTGAGTATGCTCAAACTAACATGTCAAAAATTAAGCATATTTTAAAAGACATGGATTTTTAACTTTCATTATGGCTCTACTTTTATTCGCACTATAGTTGTAAAATAATTAAATTACTTTATTCTTTATTTTTTAAAATTATGAAAAGATTTAAATTTAAGATAAGTTAAATTCCTTTAAATACTTTTAACACAACTTTATACATATTTTAGGGTTTAGGGTTTATAATTAAATATATTTTTTCTAACAATACAATTTATTTATTTTTATTAAAGTTGTATTATGAATTTAAAAATAAAAAAATTACCATGAAAAATGTTTTTCCTAAAATTATTATGTTATATTCAGAAAAAAAACATTGAATTCTTTGTAAAGAAGAATGAAAATTACATATTGGAAATAATGAGATTTTTTAAAGAAAAGTGAAAAAAAAACATATTTCTCTCTAAGTAATATGAATTCTGTCACACTCATGTGACAAAAAATGTTTAGTTTAGTTTATTATATCTTCTAACATACATCACACATCATCTCATATCACTGTCACTTTAGAATGTATTACATTTTTTTTAATAAACCATTGATACTTCTGTAAAATAGTCATTCTATTTACCTTTAAAATAGAACTTTATGACTTTTTAACTTTTAATTTTTAATATTATTAATATTACTACAAAAGTTTTCACTTCATGCGGTTGTTTCATGAGAAAAAATTTGCAAAAAATACTTGCTATTTTTTAGAAGAAAAAAATTCGTGTGAATTTTTTCAGACTTTTCGTACAGAAAAAAAATCTACAAGAATTTCATAAAAAATTCCTTGTGAATTTGAAAAATGATGGTAAAATTTTATTTGAATATGAAAATGGTACAAAAATTTCTAGCAAATTTTCCTCTAAAACTTATTTGTAGGAGTTTCCTGTGAATTTTAAATTGGCAGCAAATCTTCCTACATATTTAGAATTGACAGCAAATTTTTTGCATATTTTTTTACAAACAAAATTGTATAAATTTTTTAGATATTTAAAATTAAAATTATAATAAATAAATATTATTGATTTATAAAAATTTATTTATTAATTTTTCTAGAAATTTTTTCGCCACATAATGATAAGTTATTTTTTAAACATTAGTTTTGAAATAATTAATAAATATTTAAAATAATATCATTTTACTAAGTCCATTATAATTTATAAAATATCTTAATATTCATAATTTTATTTTCAAATTAATTAGATTAAATATTATTTTGTTGAATGCATATTCGTTTATCTTCTATCCTTTAAATCTTAAATTCAAATCATCATACATTTAACTGACAATGTTAATTTTTTTATATTTAACATGTCCTAAAAAGTCAAGGTATGTTTTGATACAAATAAATAAAAGAAAATTGAAGTTGTTATTCAAAATTAAAGGAAATTGTACACTATAAAGGTCAAAAAGCCCACGTCAATTTTGAATGTCCAAGAAGTGAGAAAAACATTTGAAAATTTTAATAACAAAACAACACAAGCATTAGTGAAACATGAACTAAGATTTGTATTTTACACAATTTACTATTTTATCGAAATATCATCGATCCAAAATTCAACATGAAGATGAATGTAGCTTTTGATGTGTAAAGTAATTAGGTTTTTTTTTAAGTATTAGTTAAGCATAGAAAAAAAATAATAATGGTAATAGTTGTCTCGGTTCAGCCATACTTTTCCAGTTCTTGTTTAATTACATATAAACCCAAATTACATTCATAATACCACAATTTCCAATCTTATATAATATAGAATAAAATTTAGAAAGTGAATATTGTTATTATCTTTATTAAAAAAAAGAATTTAGCCTTTATCTAAATAAATAAACTACTACTTTTGATGGGAATCCATTGGTAAAAAACTTATTCTTGCATTTTGAACTCCAACTTTATATGATATTCACAACCCTACACACTTAAAACTTATGATTTTAAAACCGGAGCCATGTTTGAACCCGTGTTTTTTATTATTAATATATTATAACAATTAAGATTATGAGAGAAAAATATTTATTAGGAGGTAGTCATTAGAGAAAAAATATTTTTACTAAATGCATCTTCATATCGCTAAGTTAACCTTTTTTTTGTTAATTTTTAATTAAAAAGGGATTGACTTGAGACAACAAGGGTGTATTTAGAAATATTTGAAAAATTTATAAAACAATGAAACAGTTGAACCCCCAGTTTTCATTGGTTTTTCAATTTTAAAACCGGTTTTTTGCTTGGTCGGTTTTTAGTATTAACCGAACCAGATACTAGATCGGTTCATCGGTTTTTCGGTTAAACCAGATACCAGACTGGTTCACCGATTTTTTGTCGAACCAGTCGGTCTGATCTGGTTTTTTTAACCTAGCTGAAAACACAAAAAAATTTTAATAAGAAGTTTTATTACAAACATTCTAACATCAATTATTCACAACTTTAAAAGAAATGAATCATGTATTATTACACCAAGTTATATTCAAAATCTATGTAAAATGCAGAAATATATACAAAACCTCATGAGTGGTAAGTGTATTTTACCCTTATGAAATTGAAGTTTTCACCTAATACAAACGTTCCTTCTTTATTTAGTTTTATTTTTATTTTTAGGATACATATATGTTTATTCTTATTTGTAAAAGTCTTTACACATTTAATAAAAACAATGCTTTCAATTTCATATAGTTAACCATTATAAATTTAAAATAATTTATTTGAATATTACAATTTTTTCATTGATATATTATGAAATTATTGAATATTTAAAATCATTAAATTTTAATTTAATATTATTAAGACTATATTATATTTTATTAGACATATTAATAAATTATGGATGTCATCATGAATCATCAGTGTTTTTACATATTTTTCACTTATCTTTGCTTTATTTTTTATTTCTTTTTCTCTATTTTTTTATTGGTAATGCACCACTTTTTTACTAGGAAAAGCACGACCACCACCAGGCTATTTATGTATAACTGAACAATATTATTATTTTAATAAAAATTTCAAATTAAAATTTTTCTATTTGTATAATATTAAATTTTCATATAAATAAAATTTTATTTAATATTATTAATACTACTACAAAAGTTTTCATTTCGTGCGGTTGTTTCATGAGAAAATATTTGTAGAAAATATCTACTATTTTTTAGAAGGAAAAAATTCATATAAATTGTTTGAGACTTTTCGTAAAAAAAAATATAAGAATTTAATAAAAAATTTCCTTGTGAATTTGAAAAGTGACAGCACCTAAGAATAGGTGTTTTATGGATGATTCACGCCTTGCACACTCAAAGGCGACAATGAAGTAGCAATTGCTATGGGTTACCACCAAATCAAGAAAAAGAAAAAATTATATGTATTGAATTACCTCAATCAGCCCTTGAACACCTTCGAAAGAGAAAAGAAAAAATGCACCCATTTCAAGTGCCTTGCTTCCTCTCCTTATCAGTCGAGCTATTTCATTCCTTCTTTTTTCCAAAGTAGGGTTAGCGTGTATGAAAATGGTAGAAAAATTTCTTGTAAATTCTCCTCTAAAAATGATTTGTAAGAGTTTCCTACGAATTTTAAATTGGCAGCAAATTTTCCTACATATTTAAAATTGGCAGGAAACTTTTTGCATTTTTTAAAAAACAAAATTATAATAAATAAATATTATTTATTTATAAAAATTAATATATTAAGTTTTCTAGAAATTTTTTTGCCATATAATGATAAGTTATTTTTTAAATCATTAATTTTGAAATCATTAATAAATATTTAAAATAATATCATTTTACTAAATCCCTTATAATTTATAAAATCTTAATATTCATAATTTAGTTTAAAATTAATTATATTAAATATTATTTTATTGAATGCATATTCCTTTATCTTCTATCCTTTAAATTTTAAATTCAAATCATCATACATTTAAGTGACAATGTTAATTCATTTTATACTGAACATGTCCTAACAAATTGAGGTATGTTTTCATATAAATAATAAAAGAAATTTGAAGTTGTTATTCAAAATTCAAGGAAATTGTATAGTATAGATGTCAAAAATTCTATGTCAATTCTGAATGTCCACAAAGTGAGAAAAACATTGGAAATTTTGAATAACAGAACAATAACACAAGCATTAGTGAAACATGAACTAAGATTTGTATTATACACAACATACTATTTTAATGAAATAGTATCGATCCAAAATTCAACATGAAGATGAATGTAGCTTGTAATTTGTAACGTAATTTTTTTTAAGTGTTAGTTAAGCATAGAAAAAAAAATAATGGTAATAGTTGTCTTGGTTTAGGCATACTTGTCTCGTTCTTGTTTAATTACATATAAACCCAAATTACATTCATAATACCACATTTTCCAAGCTTATATCATACAGAACAAAATTTAGAAAGTGAATGTTGGTATTATCTTTATTAAACAAAAAGAATGTAACCTTTATCTAAATAAATAAACTACTACTTTTGATGGTTTGTAAAAAAATTTTCTTGCTTTTTGAACTCCAACTTTATATGATATCCGCAGGCCCTACACACTTAAAACTTATGATTTTAAAATTGGACCCATGTTTTAACCGGTAAAAGTACTGGTTCACAGTTTATTAGTTTAACCGTTGCTGATTAGTGTTGAACCGGTCCTAATGAAATAGTGATTTTTATTATTAATATATTATAACAATTAAGATTATAAAAGAAAAAAAAATATTAGGAGGTAATTATTAAAGAAAAAACTATTTTTACTAAATACATCTTCATATCGCTAAGTTAACCTTTTTTTATTTAAAAAGGGATGGACTTGAGAAAACAATGGTGTATTTAGAAAAATTTGAAAAATTTATAAAAGAATGAAATAGTTGAACCCTCGATTTTCATTAGTTTTTCAATTTTAAAACCAGTTTTTTGCTAGGTCAATTTTCAGTATTAACCGAACCGGATACCAGCCTAGTTCATTAGTTTTTCTATCAAACCAGATACCAGACTGGTTCACTGGCTTTTCGGTCGAACCAGTCGGTCTGATCTGGTTTTTTTAACCTAGCTTAAAACACAAAAAAAAATTAATAAGAAATTTTATTACAAATATTCTAACATCAATTATTCACGACTTTAAAAGAAATTAATAATGTATTATTGCAGCAAGTTATATTTAGAATCTATGTAAAATGCAGAAATATATACAAAAATTTATGAGTGATAAGTGTACTTTAACCTTATGAAATTGAAGTTTTCACCTAAGACCAACGTTTCTTCAAGTCTATTTTATGATAGAATAATTTGTGAAATATATTTTAAATGATTTAAAATATGTGCATACCTAATATTCAAATTTAATGTTATTACTTAATATTAAATTATCTAAATTAATATTTATTATGAATTAAATATTTAATAAAATTAATTACTTAATATGAAAAATTAAAATTAATTTTTTAATTATAAAAGTTAATATAACATCTAATTAATGTGGAAAATTTATTTTTTTATTAGATGTTACAAAAGAAAATCATATTATAAAATTGAAGTTTTGATCAATATTTAAGTTAAAGTCCAATTTATAATTAATATATATATATATATATAAAAATTAAAATTTAGATCCTAAATAACATTATCAAGGACGATTAAGGGACAAAAAACTACCACGTGTTGACCAATGTTATCTCTATAGACCAAATAAGTTTTCCCAAATTGACTTGTCTATTTTGTTTGGTTGTTTCCTTGTCTCTTAATGGACTCAATCATCCTAATCCAATATCTATAAGTTATCCAAACTAATTGATACAAAATTTGGTACCTAATAGGAATTTTATTCTTGATTTAAATCTAAGAAAATGATATTAGCAAACACTTTAAAAATTCAAACAAACCCAACCATTTAATTTGTAGTCCACTACAGCTAAACCAATCATAGCTTGTATCACATCAGATTATACCTTACTAAGCATGATATAGATATAAATATGGTGGCTATAAGTAAAAAGTGAGCAATGAGAACTAATGCTACTATCTTTAAAAATATATTTCAATCAACCCCTAATTAAATTTCATTATGGACTTTTTCCTTTCAACCAGTAAACATTAAGTCGGCTGAAGAATAAAATGCTATTAAAGAATAGAAAACATTTAAAAGGATGAAGTTTTCTTTTGTAAGAATGTTAATGATTTTTCCTTATCATGCCATAACTAAGTCAGTTGTCTCTTGCATAGTTCCATCATTATCCATGACTTTGTTCTGTCTCACAACTAGGGAAATCAACATCCATACTGTTTAAATTAAACAAGGTAAAAGTAATTAAGATATGAATTGGAGAAGAAGGTGCATCATTAAAGTATCAACTGGTTATACTTTACTTTTACAATACACTACTGATTATTATTACCACCATCACCATGTGTTGATGTTTATATGTTAAGCATATTAACACGAGTAGTGTTACACATCATTGAAATTTATTAAAAACTATAAAATCAAGGTAGAGAAGTATTAAATGAGATGTGACCATCAAACTTTATGTCTTTCAATAAACTTTAACCCATAGTAGTAGATAATGTGTTGAAAAAAGTGTGTTTTGTTAGAATTACTAAAATAACATTTGTCTTATTAATATGAACAAGATTATGGTTAAAGTTGAAGCTAGCTAATGAAATATAGGAAATAACTGTTTCTATTAAGGGATATTAACATTGCAGCATGATTAAGGTGTCTTACTAGATCAAAGAAACAAGGCAGCTTTAGAGATTCCTAATTTCTAGGAAAGGATTGAGAATGGGATTTTGAAGCAACAAGTAATCTTTCTGAATTTACTGAAAAAGGCTTTGAAGCAACAAGGAAAGCTCTAGAACTCTCTAATTTTGAAGCAACTAGGAATGATTTAGAACACTAAAGAATGATTCACCTAAAAGCATTTTGAATCAATGCCTGTGGAAAAGGCTGCCATCACAATTGCAAATATGGCAATAAGGAAGCGTTGTCAAGAAATTAGAAAATGGTCTATAACACAAAATAACAGGATGACTAAAGAATTCATGTGAAGAAATATCCACAATATCAAATTATGGATTTTAACACTAATTCAGACACATGCTCACAAAAAAAAAATCTTGAAAAGTCAACAAAAAGAATGCAGAGGCCTACAAAAAAATCTAATAGTAGCACTAATAGTAAAACTTGTAAGAAAACTACATAGCATATTGTACAGTATATACCACATGGTAAACATGATCAGTTAAAACTTAAAACCTCTATACATATACTTATATGTGCCATTTAGTTGTTGAATGCTACTAAACACTTTATCCTTATAAATGGTTCTTTCTTTTATTAGAACACTGCATTAACAAGAATTTAGCATCACGATTGAAGTATTGTGGTGCTAAAAATGAATGACAGGTCGACTAGGCTAGATCTCATATCTTATCACTTTAACAGATTCTATCAAAGTCAGTTTCCTTTATCCTTAATTACTAAGTATTTTAACAAAACGTTCATCCCAAGCTTTTACATATGCAAGAAAAAAGACTTAATTATGATTACTTCACATCAATGATTTTAAGATAAACAACAACCTAAACATTATTTGAAACCTTTGACCAATACTAATAGAAAATCTAGTATTTAATTTAAACCTGAATAATCACCTAAAAAAGATTGAAGGAAGAATTTTGAATTCAATAGAGAAGTGTAGAGGAACTAAACAGAAGATTTTAAAATTTAACTGAGTTAAAAACTTACTAGTATAGTTATCCAGCCACTGTTTCCTTTTTCTTAGTTCTTTGTCTCACATCTTGTGGTGGCGGGTTCACTGAAATTCCATGATAGAGATCTACATAAGTCAATCATCTATAAAATAAATTTCAAAATAAAATATATCATTTGAAGTAGACATTGAACCAAGTTAGCATGGCATCAGCTACTGATGAGTGAATTTCATTGCATGTAAGAAGAGAATTTCATTCTATCTTCATCCAAATAAATATATGTCGATATGTTGCAACACTTGATTAACAAGGTCCAGTTTTGTATATTTTATTAATTCAATTTTTAAAAAAATGAAGAAAGAAGACCAGCATTTGAAAAAGTTGTTTTGACTTTTGTTTTTGTATTTATTTTCTCTTAAAGTTGTTCTAGAGAATATCATCCAACAAAGTGATATAATGTGTAAATTTTTCCTAAGAATCATATATAGATATATGGGTTGGAAAATCCTGACCTTCTGATTGCAGACCAACAAAGAAAAACAATGTAAGAAGCCATAATTCCTGAAGATAAAAGACCTCTATTAACCTGTAATATTTAAAAATTTAAATAACAGAACATAAATTTTATTTGTTTTAAAGGAAACAAAAAATATTAGGGAAACTTAATTATATATGTTGAATATGAATAGCTAATTACTTTATACATAGTGATATATTGTGCAAATAATACTATTACAAAATCATTGTAAACTATTAAAAATACCACTAGCTGCAACGAGTAATCAAAGTAGTGTGCCTTTGAATTTAAAGATATAACCATCATTGCAGCAAGTAGAATTACTGTCCAAGAGATGAAAACTATATTTAGAGAACATAAGGTTTCTGAGGCATATGATGTGTACAGATAGAAAATTCAACAAATAGAGGTAACATAAAACAATGTTGACATAAAAAGTCCAAGGGAGCACCTCTCCTAGCACAATAATATGTTAATGTATCAAAAAATACATACATTGTTATTAAGATTAATGGTCTAACAAAATGGTCTTAATGTTCTATAATGACAAACACACTATCACATATTATCTCTGCTTTATAATTGTATCACATATTATTCATTCTTCATTGGGAGAATATCTTATAAAGTAATATGACCATGAAAACTAACATACCTGATCATATTAAGTTAAGAAACTTTTGGATTGATTATTGTACCAATATCCTTAAATGTTTTACAATTAGTGAGACAGGATTGTGGGATTCGTTGAAATCCTTAGTGAGCTTAGGATATGAACTTGAACAATTTAAAGGTAAGCATACTTTAAATTAAATTTGTTTTATGTTTTACTTTCAGATTAATTATATATTATCAGTTTTTTTTTGTAATCTCCATAGTCATAACATTTTTAAATAATAAACAAAGTTAATATCCATATTAATAAACATTACAAAAACGAATTATGTGTACCCATATCAAAAAATTATTTTTAACACTAATTCAGACACATAAACCACAACATGCATGTAAGTAACAATTTGTAAAGTGAAGGATTTGAAGCTACACAATCCAAGACTTGTACCAAATGAAAGGATATTGAGCATTCTTCAAAAAGAAAAGTGAAGGATCTGAAGCTTACCTTGCACCAATACGAGCAATCTCACCTACAAGATCAAAGGTGTGCTATGTTTCTTATTCAATGATATTCAAGAGAAGGCAAAAAAAGAATGGAGTTTTTTTTTCAATGAGTGAAAAGTAAGAGAAAAAACTTATGCACCCTAAAAATTTTTACGCTAGCATTTAATCACAACCCTTCATATATGGTAAAATTTCTTACTTTACCAATTAATACTTTAAAAGTCATATAAATGAAGGATTGTGATTAAACGTCAGCATAAAACATTTTATACATTTATTTTAAACTCGGAAAATAATGGTACTAATGAAAACTATTTGAATGATAAAATTGACAGCTTTTTCATATGAATAGTTTTTACAAGAACTTCTCCTTTTCTGTAACCCAAATTGTAACATAAGAACCCTAAGCCAAGTACAAAGCCAACTAAAACCAAAATCCAAATGCATTGTGCCAAAAAATCACATGTTTCATCAATATGACTGCTATTCTTAGTACTGTGTGGTTGTTAAACATACCATATATTTACACAACTTCTAAAGGGAAGAGGAATTGGAGAGCCATTCATACAAGCAATAAAATAGACTTGACTTCCCACCAACCAGAATGCCACAAATTTCAATGTTCACATAATTTTCTTGTTTTGACTGTAGTAAGAAACATAACTGAGAAAAATATCTAACTTTATCGTCAAGGAAGATAGTTCTTTATTAATCAGTAATTATAATAATTATATAGAGAACTAGAAATTTGTAAATATATAGTTGATTCATGGTAAGTAACTAGAAATTTTTTCTGTTGAATAAGTTATAGGTTAGAGTATATTCACTTCAGGATTGAGACCAATAAAGATTTTGGATCATACCTTTGGGAGGGATGAGGATTTGGCAGAGTTCTTCAATGTTGTTTCTAATAAAAAACAGTATTGGCGATGTAAAGTGTTGTTATTTGAGTTCGACTTCAATCAAAATGGTGAATGGAGGACTTGATTTTGTGAATGAATGTTATGAGTGGATCTAGTTGTTATTGGTTTCTAAATTTCTTCATTTTTTTATATGTTAATCACATAACTTAGAAATAGTAGTTTAGATGTTGTTTTTGTTGTTCTTTACTCTGTTGATTGATGCTCACTGATAATTGTTTCTACAATCTTGTCCAACCCCTTGTGTATATCCTCCAAGTTATCTTTCATCCGAGTTATAAGATGAATAGGTTTGATTGAAGGGAACAAGTTAACAAGATCAAATCCTGTTTTTCTTGAGCTTGCCAAATTTTCTCAAAGTAATGCATCTATTGGAATATATGATTCTTCCTTTGGTATTTTTTCCTAGAATTTATGTTGATTTTCAAAAGCTTGTAACTAACTTTGATGATGATTTAATGTGCGATTTCTATTGCTAAAATATTATTGATCACTTTTCTTGCTAGTATCATCAGGGCAATCAACATCTTAGGCAAAGTATGCCTTTTTTTCATCCTTCAATTATGTCCATAAGCTATTATTCATTTGAGCATTGTTTTGTCATCTACTTGATTTGTTCTTGACCTCTGCTCTGTATCCTATTGTTTGGTTTTTGTGGATGGATAGACTTGACCTTTGGATTATTACTCCATATTATTTGTAATCTTTATATTTTGGCATGCATTATTAGGGACTGTAAATTATGTTTCTAACATGATAATTTGTTTTAATTTAACAATATTCTTATAATAGATCAAATAAATAAATATAAAGATATCAAAAGAACCACGGGGTTCATAAAAAGATGTCATTTAAGGAAACTTGAATTGAATGTTCTCTTTAGCCTGTATTTGAAATTGGCTTTTCCTTGTTCTTTATGTAAATCTAAATTCTTTTCTGTTTCTATGCCAAACCATAGTTTTTGTTGTTACTATCTTTGTTGTTGTTAAAATGAGATCCATGGCACTTGAGTTGAGACAGATTTATAAACTATTTTCTTTGTATCTTTACAGCTTTCTTCCAGTTACTATGCATGTCTTCCTAGCTGGTTTATGAGAATGGAAAAGGTACAAGCAAGAAAATAGCTACTTGGGAATGAAGGAAAAAGTAAATGTTTCATAATTCTCTTCAACAGGTATTTATGCTTGTACTACAATTGTCATTTATGGTTTATCTGCTATAGTCATACGTTCAGGGGGCTATGTAGCCTGCACCTTCTAATTCTTCTTGGACTCTCTTTTATCAGTTATACATATTGATGTATGAAATGAAGCTGAATGAAGCAAGTCACTTCAGCATTTTTAGTTTCAACTGCTCTTAAATCTCACAATTGATTCTTAATATTACTAGATCAATCATTTTCTTTGCTGCTACATGGGCAAAATTAGTTGATGACTTAATTATATTAACCAATGTAATCAAGAGCCTCTTCCTTTTTTATTCATTTTCATTTCTCAATAATCTAATTAATGTGAATTCTTGTTTTCTAGCAGATGAATCGGATCACCTCATTTTCAGGTTGTAAAGAGATTTGTGGAGATTAATTTAGCTTGTTAAAACATGTAAATAAAATAGGAATGTTGAGTAATTTGCCTCCAAAATTTTTCATCATTCTGTCTTAAGTCAAATGATTGGCAGTAGATGTTATACATGTGCTAAAAATGGGAAAATAAATAGAAATAATATCAAATACTTTTTTTTATTATTTTCAATATTTCATGATAGATTTCCTGTTACTATGGTAAAAAATGCGAACGATTCTATGCTCTTTTGCTATGATTGTTACAAACGAGGTGATTACTAGTTTTGTCTGAAAAGTTATTCTAGTTTAGTTTTTTAAAAGTTTTTTTATTTTTAGTTATTAGTTGATTTTTTTACTTCATTTTTCATCAATTAAATAATTTTTTTTTCTTTACATATTTTATTTTTCATTCTCTCCTTTGTCATAATTTATTTATATATGTATTAAGTAATTTACAAAAGTTTCATAAAATTTTAAATTTAAGAAAATGATTTGCCATATCTAAATTAAAAAAGTGAAATTAAAAAAAATTGAATTGATTTTATTAATATAGAAATTGAATTTCCTTATCTAAACAAGAAATTTGAAATGTAAGAAATTTCAATTGATTTACCCAAACATAACATTTACAAAAGGAAGAAAATTCAAATGAATAGGATTTCAAATTTTTTGAAATCTTAAAATACTTCATCCAAACACAATGTTATATTTTAAGAAGATGGATGGTAATTAAAGTGTAAGTTTCTAGTACCAATTCTCCTTTAATAAAAAAATTTGTTAAATTTGATAACAATAACTTTATAAATGATATAAATTATATGATTTAGTTAGTATGGTTGTATCTTTAAAATCAATAATAATTCATATTTAGTAACATAAATGAAATGAAAATGAAAAAGTAGGCTTGCAAACATGACAAAGAAGTTATATGAATTTATCCATTGGATTGAGTGTAGAAAAAGAAGATTCTAATTGTATAACATTCTATGGTTTGTTTCTTCTTTTTCTTTCTTTGTTGTTGCAAACATGGCGGAATGCCTCTCTCCATTCCGAGTCCCCAATTCCTCATATCCATGGAAATGGACCCTCCTTCTTCCCATGGTCCATTTCAAAATCAAAAGTTGGGTTGACCCTTTTGTCCTTGAAATGAGTGTTACTAGTCAAATAATTAGTGAAAGGAAAAAAGAAAGAATGGATAAAAACAAATCACATACTTAAAACTAGTAGAAAAATCCAAAAAAAAAATATAAAAACAATTAAGTTGAACCACCGATTTTCATCAGTTTTTCGATTTTAAAACTGGTTCTTTACTTGGCTAATTCGATTTTCAGCATTAACCGAACTAGATATTAGACTAGTTCACTAGTTTTTTGGTCGAATCGTTCGGTCCGATCCAGTTTTTTTAACCTAACTTAAAACACATAAAAAATTTTAATGAGAAATTTTATTACAAACATACTAAATATAAATGTTAAAAAAGAAAATCATATGATCAACGGATATTATAGAATTGAAGCTTTGATCAATGTTTAAGTTAAAGTCCAATTTATAATTAATATATATTAATTAAAATTTAGTGAAGCATTTTTGGGATGTGTTAAAGGAGGATATAAGGAAAGTAATGACAAATTTTCATCGATATGGAAAGTTTCTGAGGGGGTCAATGCCTCACTCATTTCCTTGATTTCCAAGAAGGAGTGTCCAAGTGGATTGGGAGATTATAGATCGATATAACTAGTTGGGATGCTCTATAAAATTATTGCAAAAGTTCTAGCAAAGAGGCTATAGCATACTTCGAAGCATCATTGAGGAAATGCAGATAGCTTTTATTAAAGGAAGGCAATTGCTTGGCAGTGTGGTTTGTAGGCAATGAAGTGATCCAGGAGGCGAAACATCATAAGAAGTTCTTATTGGTATTTAAGGCTAACTTCGATAAGGTGTATGACTCTGTTAGTTGGGCGTTCCTGTTTTACATGCTATCTCGATTTGGTTTTGGGGACAAATGGTTAAGTCGGATCCATGGTTGCCTGTCTTCCTCATCGGTCTCGGTATTGGTTAACGGGAGTGTGACAAAGGACTTCTGTATACAGAGAGGATTACATCAGGGTGATTCGAAAGGCTAGGAGGGTTGATTCAAAATGCTCATTTGATAAATCTAATTTTAGGTATTAATCTAACAAACATCATTTCCAGATAGTATCCCAATAGTTTGCAGACGATACAATTTTCCTAATTTCTCCTGAACTTCAAAATGTATTTTCTTTGAAAAGGGCTCTAAGATGCTATGAGTTGGCCTTTGGCCTGAGGATTAATTTCCATAAGAGTAGCTTAGGGGGAATTGGGGTGAAATTTCCAAAGGTGGGTTTCTTTGCGTCAATACTTAATTGTGAAGTCCTGCAAATGCCTTTCTCCTACCTTGGGATTCTTGTGGGGGCAAATGTGAGCGTGTGTGGAAACCTGTCTTGGATAAAATTAGAGGGCAAAGTTAAACCCGTTGAGACAAAAGAACCTTTCATTAGAGGGGAGGATTTTCCTGATCAAATCCACCTTCTCTGTTTTACCTCTCTATTTTCTGTCTTTTTTCAATGCTCCTAAGAAGGTGTCTAAAGCCATAGAATCTATAAAAAGGAATTTCCTTTGGGGAGGTTCGGAAGAAGGTTCAAAAATAGCATGAATCAAATGGGAGCAAGTGTGTAAAGACAAATGCAACTGTGGGCTACGACTAAGAGATGTGTTGGCTTTTAATGACGCTCTGCTGGGCAAATGGCGATCAAGAATTCTACAAGGTGGTGATGCTATTTGGATTAAGGTACTGGAGGCAAGGTATAGGGTTGATATTAGGAGGAACCTCGATGTTAGGCACAGTAGTGGAGACTCCCAGTTGGTGGCGTGATATCTTAAAAGTCACTGCTGAAGAAGAACGAAGTGGCTGGCTGTCTGGCTATCTTAATAATCTAATTAATGTGAATTCTTGTCTCCTGACAGATGAATTGAATCACCTAATTTTCAAGTTGTAAAGGGATTTGCGGAGATCTGTTTAGCTTGTTACAACATGTAAATAGAACAGAACTATTGAGTAATTTTCCTCCAAAATTTTTTATCATTCTGTTTTTATGTCAAATGAATGGCAACTAGTTGTTATACCTGTACAAAAGATGGGAAAAGGAATAGAAATAATATCAAATACTATGCTTTAAGATGGGTAAAAAAATGTTAATGATAGATTTTCCCGTTACGAGCTTCATGGTAAAAAATGTTAATGATTCTATGTTCTTTTGCTATGATTGTTACAAAAAGAGCACTAACAATGACTATGTAAGTATAAAGTGTGTTTCACTTGCGATTTCAATTGTAGCTAAAAGATGAAAAATTAACCGAAATGGTTTAAGTTTTATTCTATACTTAAAAAGTTAGTAGTTTTTTAGGTAATTACTAGTTTTGTATAAAAAGTTATTTTAGTTTAGTTTTTTTTTAAGTCTTCTTATTTTTAGTTATTAGTTGAATTTTTTACTTTATTTTTCATTAATTAATAAATTTTTTTTCTTTGTATATTTTATTTTTCATTCTCTCTTTTATCATAATTTATATATGTATTAAGTAATTTATACAAGTTTCAGAAAATTTGAAATTTAAGAAATTGATTTTTCATATCCAAACTAAAAAAATTAAATTAAAAAAGTTGAATTGATTTGGCTAATATGGAAATTGAATTACCTTATCCAAATAAAATTTGAAATTTAAGAAATTTCAAATGATTTATCCAAACAAAATATTTACAAAGAAATTCGAATGAAAGCAATTCAAATTTATAGCATTTCAAATTTTTTAAAATATTAAAATGTCTCGTTAAAAAGCAATGTTAGATTTCAGAAAAAATAAATGCTGAAGTATAAGTCTCTCAAAATTAAAGATATGAAAGGGAAAGAGAAAAGGAAGGAAAGAGTGGCCACAAACAAGTCAGATGCTTTAAATTATATTTTGAAAATCTAACCTTTACAATAATCAAATGTATACTTGTTACAATAAATTATTTGACTCAAACTAATAGGCTCAAATTAACATTAATCAAAACAGATTTACATCATTTAGTCACATCTATGATTTATGTTAAAAAAATTTGTTGAATTTGATAATAATAACTTTAAAAATTATATAAATTGTATGATTTAGTTGGTATGGTTGTATCTTTAAAGTCAATAATAATTAATATTTAATAACATAAACGATATAAATTGTATGATTTAGTTGATAATATTTATGGCACATTCTAATTCTACAAGGTTTTATATTTTATGGTTTGTTTCTTGTCACTATGGTTTCTTTCTTTCTTTGTTCTAGAAAGGTGGCTGAATGCCTCTCTCAATCCCAAAAAAAGCACTAAATCCACCAATTTTCCATACCCATGGAAATGGACCCTTTTTCTTCCTATGGTTCATTTCAAAATGAAAACTTGGATTGACCTTTTTACCTCTAAACTGCACGTTATTGAGTCAAATAAATAATTAGTGAAAAGGAATAGGAAGGAAAGAGAGGCCACAAACAACTCATGTAATTTAAATTATATTTTCAGAATTTAACCTTTCTATTAATAAAATGTATATTTATTATAATAAATTATTTGATTCAAACTAGCATTGTTCAAACAAGTACTGGAAAGTGGTATGCCAGCACATACACACTACTCAAGGATGAATTATATTGAGTATGCTCAAACTAACATGCCTCAATAGATTTTTAAAAAGATAGCAATAACCTTGGGAAATTTTGTAAATCATTCATGAACCAACAATTAAGCATGTTTTAAAAGACATGGATTTTTAAATTTTCATTGTGCCTTCGCTTTTATTCACACTATAATTGTAAAATAATTAAATCACTTTATTTTTTAAAATTATGAAAAGATTTAAATTTAAGATAAGTTAAATTCCTTTAAATACTTTTAACACATAATTGTATACATATTGTTTAATAATAAGAAGTAAGTGTGAGACTATAATTAAATATATTTTTTTTAACAATCCGATTGTTTTATTTTTATTATTATTTATGTCAAAAAGTTTGTTAAATTTGATAATAATAACTTTAAAAATTATAAAAATTGTATGATTTAGTTGGTATGGTTGTATCTTTAAAATCAATAATAATTAATATTTAGTAACATAACTGAAAATAACAAGAATGAAATGAAAATAAAAAAGTAGGCTTGCAAAAATGCCAAAGAAGTTATATAAATTTATCCATTGGATGAGGTATAGAAAAGGTAGATTTTAAATGTATAAGGTTCTATGGTTTATGGTTTTTTTATTCTCTTTCTTTGTTATTGAAACCGTGGTTGAATGCCTCTCTCCATCCCGAATCCCCCACTTCCTCATATCCATGGAATTAGACCCTCTTCTTCTAATGTCCATTTCAAAATCAAAACTTGGGTTGAGCCTTTTGTCCTTAAATTATTTTTATGAAATGGTCTTTGCTTGATATGAAACTCTAGCTAGGATTATTTTGATGGCAATTAAATTGCATATATACAACCAAACAGTAAGTTAGTTAATCAAATATCAAGCCCACGGTTATAAAGTTCAAACCATAAATTAATTAATCAGCCAATAAGAATCAAACAAAATAAAAACATGATAAAAAAAAGGAAATCTACAATGTCAAAGCCTAGCATGGACAAACATCACATGTATAGCCCAATAACTGAAAAAAAAAAAGAGTAAAGAGAACCTGTGTAAGTCTTGAGTCCACAACACAATATTGTTTGAAAAGCCATAAGCTGTACAAAGGTCCATCATTCAACATGGCAGATCCATTGCTCTTGGTTTTGTGGGTAATGCATCATGATGTTTGTTGCTTGTTGACATGAGAAGGGGTATGTTTGTAAACATATTTTTGGGTCACTACATATACATATTGGTACTAAGATTTGGTGTTGGTGGGTGTTTACAGAGGCTTGAACGCATGTATATTCAGTTCATAGCTCATGAATGTCATGACTTTAAGCCTTTTTATGGTTAATGAAGATAAAAGGAAAGTATATGTTAGAGCTAATGTATATTATTTTGTTGAGAGAAAAAATAATAGTGGATAGATTCTATTTGAGTGTTGTTAAGAGAGAAGAAAAAGGTGAAAAATACAAAAAGGAAGGAGATGGTGAGGTCTTACCTCGAGTGTGGAGTGCAGACGACAGTCCCCAAAATGTGAGTTGAGGGATTTTTATTAAGGAGAGATGTGTGCTTTCATTTAATGAAAGTTTGCTTTTTGGGAAACCAATATTGTAGAAGTATGATTTAAGGAGATTTGTTGGTGGCTTGTAGGTGGTAGTATCAAAGATTAGGAAGCAAAAGGTGAGTCGCTAGGGTAGTATAGCACACCTTTAAATGATTTTCTTCTTTTTCTTTTCTTTTTTATAAAACCATATCTGTTTTTTTATTTTGTAATTTGGTTTTTATATTTTTTTCTTTATTTTAAGAAAATGACTCAATTATTAATAATTTTTTTATTTTAATTTTTCTCATTTTTTTTTATCTTCTTTACTTACAGGAAAAAATTGGGTGATCACATAATCCATTTGTAAAAAACTTTTGTTGCATTTGAACTCAAACTTTATATTTTGTCTAGAGGCCCTACACACTTAAAACTTATGATTTCAAAACCGAACTAGTGTTTGAACCAGTGAAAGTACTGGTTCATGATTTATTAATGCAACTATTTGTCGAACTAGTGGTTGAACCGATCTTAATAAAATAGTATTTTTTAACAATTAAAATTATAAAAAAAAATTATTAAGGAGGTAATTATAAAATAAAAAACTATTTTTACTAAATACATCTACATATTGCTGTTTTTATTAATTTTTAATTAAAAACTGATGGACTTGAGAAAAAACGGGTGTATTTAGAAAAATGAAAAAAAAATTATAAAAACAATGAATCAGTTGAACCACCGATTTTCATCAATTTTTCGATTTTAAAACTGGTTCTTTGCTTAGCTAATTCGATTTTCAGCATTAACCGAATTAGATACTAGACTGGTTCACCGATTTTTTGGTCGAACCATTTAGTCCGATCTGTTTTTTAACCTAACTTAAAACACATAAAAACTTTTAATAAGAAATTTCATTACAAACATTATAACATCAATTATGCACGACTTTAAAAGAAATTACTCATGTATTATATATAAAATCTCATGAGTGATAAGTGTATTTTACTCTTATGAAATTGAAGTTTTCACCTAAGACCAACATTTCTTCAAGTCTATTTTATGATAGGATAATTTGTGAATATATTTTAAATAATTTAAAATATATGCATACTTAATAGTCAAATTTAATGTTATTACTTAATATTAAATTATCAAAATTAATATTTAGGGTTTACAAATTAAATATTTAATAAAATTAATTACTTAATATAAAAAAATAAAATTATTTTTTTTAATTATAAAAAATTAATATAAAATATAATTAATGTGGGAAATTTATTTTTTTATTAAATGTAGATGTTACAAAAGAAAATCACATCATCAACGGATATTATAAAATTGAAGCTTGGATCAATGTTTAAGTTAAAGTACAATTTATAAATTAATATATATCAATTAAAATTTAGTGAAGCATTTATGGGATGTGTTAAAGGAGGATATAAGGAAAGTAATGACAGATTTTCATCAATATGGAAAGCTTTCAAGGGGGGTCAATGCCTCATTCATTTAATGACAGATTACCAAGAAGGAGTTCCCAAGTGGATTGGGAGATTATTGGCCGATATTGGGGTGCTCTAGAAAATTATAACAAAAGTGCTGGCAAAAAGACTACAAAAGGTACTTCCAAGCATTATTGAGGAAACACAAATAGCTTTTATTAAAGGAAGGCCATTGTTTGATAGTGTGGTTGTAGTTAATGAAGTGATCCAGGAGGCAAAATATCATAAGAAGCTCTTATTGGTATTTAAGGCTGACTTCGAGAAAGTGTATGACTCTGTTAGTTGGGCGTTGCTATTTTACATGCTATCTCCATTTGGTTTTGGGGACAAATGGTTAAGTTGGATCCATGGTTGTTTGTCTTCATCATTAGTCTCAACATTGGTTAATGGGAGTGATGAAGGAGTTCTGTATGCAAAGTGGATTACGTCAAGGCGATCTGATGGCGCATTTCTTACTCTTAATTGTTGTTGAAGGGCTAGGAGGTTTGATTCAAAAGACTCAGTCGGTAAATCTAATTTCAAGTATTAACCTTAATAAGCATCACTACCAGATAGTATCCCAACAGTTAGACGATACAATTTTCCTGATTTCACCTGAACTTCAAAATGTATTTTTTTTTAAAAGTCCTCTGAGATGTTATGAGTTGGCCTCAGGCATGAGGATTAGTTTCCATAAGAGTAGCTTAGGGGGAATTGGGGTGAAATTGTCGAAGGTAGGTTCCTTTAGGGACAACTCATAGCATCTCAGAGGTGAGCACGTGTGGAAGTCTGTCCTGCATAAAATGAGAGCAAAGTTAACCCCGTGGAGACAAAAGAACCTGTCATCACGGGGCAGGATTTGCCTGATGAAATCTACCCTCTCTATTTTACCTCTTTATTTTCTATCTTTTTTTCAAGGCTTCTAGCAAGGCGTCTAAAGCCATAGAATCTATGCAAAGGAATTTCCTTTTGGGAGGTTCAGAAGAATCCTAAAAAATAGCATGGATCAAATGGGAGCAGGTGTGTAAAGACAAATGCAGCGGTTAGCGGGGACTAATAGATGTGTTGGCTTTTAATAAAGTTCTGTTGGACAAATGACGATGAAGAATTCTATAGGGTGGTGATGTTAGGCACAAAAAGTGGAGGCTCTCAGTGGTGGCATGATATCTTGAAAGTCACTGCTGAAGAAGAATGAAGCGGCTAGCTTTCTAGTGAGGTAAAGCCCTTGATTGGTAATGGTTCTCAATAATCTAATTAAAAATGTGAATTCTTGTTTCTTGACAATTGAATCAGATCACCTGATTTTCAAGTTGTAAAGGGATTTGCAGAGATCTGTTTAGCTTGTTACAACATGTAAATAGAATAGGACTGTTGAGTAATTTTCCTCCAAAGTTTTTTATCATTCTGTTTTTACGTCAAATGAATGGCAATTAGTTGTTATACCTATACAAAAGATGGGAAAAGGAATAGAAATAATATCAACTACTATGCTTTATGATTTTCATTATTTCATGATAGATTTCCTGTTACGAGCTTCATGCTAAAAAATGTGAATGATTCTATGCTTTTTTGCTATGATTGTTACAAAACCAGGCACTAGGAATGGCTATGTAAGTATAAAGTGTGTTTCACTCGCGATTTCAGTTGCAGCTAAAAGATGAAAAATTAACCGAAATGGTTTCAGTTTTATTTTATACTTAAAAAGTTAGTAGTTTTTTAGGTAATTACTAGTTTTTTCAGAAAAGTTATTTTAGTTTAGTTTTTTTTAAGTGTTCTTATGTTTAGTTATTAGTTGATTTTTTTACTTTATTTTTCATTAATTAATAAATTATTTTTCTTTACATATTTTATTTTTCATTCTCTCCTTTATCATAATTTATATATGTATTAAGTAATTTATAAAAGTTTCATAAAATTTGAAATTTAAGAAATTGATTTGTCATATCCAAACTAAAAAATTGAATTGATTTGGCTAATATGGAAATTGAATTGCCTTATCCAAATAAAAACTTTGACGTTTAAGAAATTTCAAATGATTTATCCAAACAAAAGATTTACAAAATGAAAGAAATTCAAATTGATAGCATTTCAAATTTTTTGAAATCTTAAAATGTCACATTAAAACACAATGTTAGGTTTTAAGAAAATAAATGTTGAAGTATAAGTCTCTAATACCAATTTTCCTTTCATTTTCAAAATTAACAATATCAAAGGGAAAGGGAAAAAGAAGAAAAGAGTAGCCACAAACAATTCACATGCTTTAAATTATATTTTGAAAATCTAACCTTTACATTAATCCAATGTATACTTGTTATAATAAATTATTGACTCAAACTAATATTGCTCAAATTAACATCAATCAAAATGATTTTACATCATTGAATCACATATGTGATTTAAAAATTATATTGTATGATTTAGTTGGTATGGTTATATCTTTAAAGTAAATAATAATTAATATATAGTAACATAAATAATAGTAAAGGCAGATTCTAAATAATAATAAAGGCAGATTCTAATTATATAAGGTTTTATGTGTTTATGGTGTGTTTCTTGTCAATGTAGTTTCTTTCTTTCTCTGTTCTAGAAAGGTGGTTGAATGCCTCTCTCAGTTCCAACCAAAGCACTAAATGCCCCAATTCCTCCTATGGTCAATTTCAAAATCAAAATTTGGGTTGACCCCTTTACCCCTGAAAGGCACGTTATTGAGTGAAATAAATAAATTTTTAATGAAAGAGAATACGAAGGAAAGAGTGGCCACAAACAACTGGCATACTTTAGAATAACTTTTTAGAATCTAACCTTTACATTAATAAAATATATATTTATTATAATAAATTATTTGATACAAACTAACATTGCTTAAACAAGTATAGGAACACTACTCAAGAACAAATTATATTGATTGAGTATCTCAAACTAACATGGCTCAATAGATTTCTCAAAAGATAGCAATAACCTTGGGAAATATTGTAAATCATTAATGAACCAACAATTAAGCATGTTTTAAAAGACATGAATTTTTAACTTTCATTGTGCTCCGCTTTTATTCACAATAAGTTGTAAAATAATTAAATTACTTTATTCACACTATAGTTATTAATTATCTTTTGTTTTATTTTTTGTATGCTCTAAAGAATTAATTAAGTTCAAGTAGCTTTCCATAATTATAGTAAAAAATATAATTCTATTTAAATTATTTTTATTTTCTTAATTTATTAATATAATTAAGAATAACATATATCAATATGAATCAAATCATTCTGTAACACTGTGTTACTAATTATTTATATTTTAATTGTTAAATGTAATAATAAATTTTATTTATTATATTTTACTATTATTTAAATAGATATATTATTTAAATATGTAGACATTTAATGCTATATATTATTATATATAATAAATGACTAAGAGAGTGTTAGTTAGTGTACCATTTGAGAGTGTATTAGTATAATATATTTTTTATGAATCAAATCTTATAATACTAGTTTGTTAGTTGAACCTGGAACCTTTATTTTGGTTAACTAATTTATCACCTTATATATTTGTTAGTGTCATATTTTTAAAAAAGACACAAGAAATGTAGGTATATTTAAAGTTTTTAAACCTAAGATTGGAGTAGGTAAATAAAAAAGAATGAAATTATAATTTCTTAAACTAAGGATGAAATTTTTAAGTATTTATTTTTATTATAATTTAAATATATACATTTTACATCAAATATATAAAAATGTAAACAATTTATATGTGAATATTACTTTTAAGTGTGTAGATTTTAATTAAAATGTAATGATCATTTTCATATATCATTACAAGATATATTGAATATTATAGTTTATCCTACAACTTATCAAATATTCTTATAAACTATATATTTTATATTATTAACATTAATTTCAAATAAAAAAGGATATATAATATCTTAATCGGTTAAAGAATGAGAGATGTGAAAAAATGTCATATTTTTTATATTTGTCGTTAATAAAAACTAACATCTAGTCTATAAAAGAAATATTTAAAATAGAAAAGTATATAACATATATAATTAATTTCAATTTATATTTTTTAAATGTGTGAGTCTAATTTTGTTGAATATGATAATAATAATGTTATGATTGGATTTCACACTTATATGATTTTATATTCATGTAATCAATATGAAATAGAAAAAGAAAATAAGTTGTCAGTTTTGTTAATTATTTAATTTTTATATTATTGTAGGTTATTTCATATATCAATATGTATTCTTGCATGGATAATTGTTATTATAAATTATATTATTATATTTTTTATTAAAAATTATTATTTAAAATTTTATATTTAGTGTCATATCTGTAAAGTTAAGCATACCTGCATAACATCATAAATTATTAGATTAAGAAAACATATATGTTGATTTAGTTTTATTTTTATTTTTAGGATACATATATGTTTATTCTTATTTGTAAAATTTTTTACATATTTAATAAAAACAATGCTTTCAATTTCATATAGTTAACCATTATAAATTTAAAATAATTTATTTGAATATTACAATTTTGTCATTGATATATTATGAAATTATTAAATATTTAAAATCATTAAATTTTAATTTAATATTATTAAGACTATATTATATTTTATTAGACATATTATAAATTATGGATGTCTTGATGAATCATTAGTATTTTTACATATTTTTCACTTATCTTTGTTTTATTTTTTATTTCTTTTTCTTCATTTTTTTATTGGTAATGCACCACTTTTTACTAGAAAAAGCATGACCACCACCAGACTATTTATGTATAACTGAACAATATTATTATTTTAATGAAAATTTCAAAATTAAAATTTTTCTATTTATATAATGTTAATTTTTCATATAAATAAATATTTATTTAATATTATTAGTACTACTACAAAAGTTTTCATTTTGTGCGGTTGTTTCATGAGAAAAAAGAAAATACCTGCTATTTTTTAGAAGGAAAAAATTCGTATAAATTTTTTGAGACTTTTTGTAAAAAAAAAATAATTTAATAAAAATTTCCTTGTGAATTTGAAAAGTGACAGCACCTAAGAATAAGTGTTTTATGGATGATTCACGCCTTGCACACTCAAAGGCGAGAACGAAGTAGCGATTGCTCATCCAAGTGGGTTACCACCAAATCAAGAAAAATAAAAACTTATATGTATTGAATTTATACCTCAATTAGCCCTTGAACACCTTTGAAAGAAAAAAGAAGGAAAGCACCCATCTCAAGTACCTTGCTTCCTCTCCTTATCAGTCGAGCTATTTCATTCCTTCTTTTTTCCAAAGTAGGGTTAGCCTGTATGAAAATGGTAGAAAAATTTCTTGTAAATTTTCCTCTAAAAATTATTTGTAGGAGTTTCCTGTGAATTTAAAATTGGCAGCAAATTTTCCTACATATTTAAAATTGGCAGACAATTTTTTTCATATTTGTTACAAATAAAATTATAATACATAAATATTATTTATTTATAAAAATTAATATAAAGTTTTCTAGAAATTTTTTCGCCACATAATGATAAGTTATTTTTTAAATCATTAGTTTTGAAATAATTAATAAATATTTAAAATAATATCATTTTACTAAATCCATTATAATTTATAAAATATCTTAATATTCATAATTTTAGTTGCAAATTAGATTAAATATTATTTTATTGAATGTATATTCCTTTATCTTCTATTCTTTAAATTTTAAATTCAAATCATCGTACATTTAAGTGACAATGTTAATTCATTTGATATTTAACATGTCCTAAAAAATCAAGGTATGTTTTGATACAAATAAATAAAAGAAAGTTGAAGTTGTTATTCAAAATTAAAGGAAATTGTATAGTATAAATGTCAAAAAGCCTATGTCAATTTTGAATGTCCAAGAAGTGAGAAAAACATTTGAAAATTTAAATAACAGAACAACAACACAACCATTAGTGAAACATGAACTAAGATTTGTATTATACATAATTTATTATTTTAATGAAATACCATCGATCCTAAATTCAACATGAAGATGAATGTAGGTTGTGATTTGTAACATAATTTTTTTTAAGTGTTAGTTAAGCATAGAAAATAATAATAATGGTAATAGTTGTCTTGGTTCAAGCATACTTGTCCCGTTCTTGTTTAATTACATATAAACCCAAATTACATTCATAATACCACAGTTTCCAAGCTTATATAATACGAAACAAAATTTAGAAAGTGAATGTTGATATTATCTTTATTAAACAAAAAGAATCTAACCTTTATCTAAATAAATAAACTACTACTTTTGATGGTCTTTAAAAGACTTTTCTTGCATTTTGAACTCCAACTTTATATGATATCTGTAGGCCCTACACACTTAAAACTTATGATTTTAAAATAGGATCCGTGTTTTAACCGGTAAAAGTACTGGTTCACAGTTTATTAGTTTAACTGTTACTGAACTAGTGTTGAACCAGTCCTAAAGAAATATTGTTCTTTATTATTAATATATTATAACAATTAAGATTATAAAATAAAAAAAATTATTAAGAGGTAATTATTAAAGAAAAAACTATTTTTACTAAATACATCTTCATATCGCTAAGTTAACCTCTCTTTTTTATCAATTTTTTAATTAAAAGGGGATGGACTTGAGAAAACAAGGGTGTATTTAGAAAACTTCGAAAAATTTATAAAAAAATGAAACAGTTGAACCCCCGATTTTCATCAGTTTTTCGATTTTAAAATTGGTTTTCTACTTCGTCAGTTTTCAGTATTAATTGAACCAGATAGCAAACTGGTTCATCGGTCTTTCAGTCAAATCAGATACCAGATTGGTTCACCAGCTTTTCGATCAAAGCAGTCGGTCCGATCTGATTTTTTTAACCTAGCTTAAAATACAACAAAAAATTAATAAGAAATTTTATTACAAACATTCGTGCATTATTTCACCAAGTTATATTCAGAATCTATGTAAAATGCAAAAATATATACAAAACCTCATGAGTGATAAGTTTATTTTATCCTTATGAAATTGAATTTTTCACCTAAGACCAACATTTCTTCAAGTCTATTTTATGATAGAATAATTTGTGAAATATATTTTAAATGATTTAAAATATGTGAATACCTAATAGTCAAATTTAATGCCATTACTTAATATTAAATTATCAAAATTAATATTTATTATGAATTAAATATTTAATAAAATTAATTACTTAATATGAAAAATTAAAATTATTTTTTTAATTATAAAAGTGAATATAAAATATAATCAATGTGGACAATTTATTATTTTATTAAATGTTACAAAAGAAAATCACATTATAAAATTGAAGTTTTAATCAATGTTTAAGTTAAAGTCCAATTTAGAATATATATATATATATATATATATATATATATATATTAAAATTTAGATCCTAAACCACTTTATCAAGGACAATTAAGGGAGAAACTGCTACCGCGTGTTGACCAATATTAGCTCTAAAGACCAAATAACTTTTGGCAAATTGACTTGTCTATTTTGTTAGGTTGTTTCGTTGTCTCTAAATGGACTCAGTCATCCTAATCCTAATCCAATATCTATAAGTTATCCAAACTAATTGATACAAAACCTTTTACCCAAGATGAATTTTATTCTTGATTTAAATCTAAGAAAATGATATTAGCAAACACTTTAAAAATTCAAACCAACCCAACCATTTAATTTGTGGTCCACTATAGCTAAACCAATCATAGCTTGTATTACATGAGATTATACCTTACTAAGCATGACATAGATGTAAATATGGTGGCTATAGGTACAAAGGTAGTTGTGAGAACTAATGTTACTATCTTTAAAAATATATTTCAGTCAACCCTTAATTAAATTTCATTCTTGACTTTTTCAACCATTAAGCATTAAGTGGGTTGAAGAATAAAATGTTATTAAAGAATAAAAAACATTTAAAAGGATGAAGTTTTGTTTTGTGAGAATCTTGATGATTTTGCCTTATCATGCCATAACTGAGTCAGTTGTCTCTTGCATAGTTCCATCATTATCCATGACTTTGTTCTGTCCCACAACTAGGGAAATCAGCATCCATACTGTTTAAATTAAACAAGGTAAAAGCAATTAAGATATCAATTAGAGAAGAAGGTGCATCATTAAAGTATCAACTAGTTATATTTCACTTTTACAATCCACTACTGATTATTATTACCACCATCACCATGTGTTGATGTTTATATGTTAAGCATATTAACATGAGTAGTGTTACACATCATTCAAATTTATTAAAAACTATAAAATCAAGATAGAGAAGTATTAAATGAGATATGACCATCAAATTTTATGTTTTTCAATAAACTTTAACCCATAGTAGTAGATAATGTGTTGAAAAAAGTGTTTTGTTAGAATTTCTAAAATAACATTTGTCTTATTAATATGAACAAGATTATGGTTGAAGTTGAAGCTAGATAATTAAATATATGAAATAACTATTTCTATTAAGTAATACATTCACTTACTGTAAGTTGTTGCTGCAAACCGCTAGCTAATGAAATCTAGGAAATAATTGTTTCTATTCAGTAATACATTCATTTACTGTAAATTTTTGCTGCAAACCACTCATTGAGTTAAAGTGAATATAATTATAAAAGTGAATATAAAATATAATTAATGTGGACAATTTATTTTTTTATTAGATTTTACAAAAGAAAATCACATAATAAAATTGAAGTTTTGATCAATGTTTAAGTTAAAGTCCAATTTATGATTAATATATATATATATATATTAATTAAAATTTAGATCCTAAATCACTTTATCAAGCACGATTAAGGGACAAACAACTACCACATGTTGACCAATGTTAGCTCTATAAACCAAATAAGTTTTGGCAAATTGACTTATCTATTTTGTTTGGTTGTTTCATTGTCTCTTAATGGACCCAGTCATCCAAATCCAATATCTATAAGTTATCCAAACTAATTGATACAAAACCTTGTGCCCAAGAGGAATTTTATTCTGGATTTAAATATAAGAAAATGATATTAGCAAACACTTTAAAAATTCAAACCAACCCAACCATTTAATTTGTGGTCCACTACATCTAAACCAATCATAGCTTGTATTACATCATATTATACCTTACTAAGCATGATATAGATATAAATATGGTAGCTATAAGTACAAAGTGAGCTGTGAGAACTAATGCTACTATCTTAAAAAATATATTTTAGTCAAGCCCTAATTAAATTTCATTCTTGACTTTTTCCTTTCAACCACTAAACATTAAGTGGGTTGAAGAATAAAATTCTATTAAAGAATAGAAAACATTTAAAAGGATGAAGTTTGTTTGTGAGAATGTTGATGATTTTTCCTTATCATGGCATAACTAAGTCAGTTGTCTCTTGCATAGTTCCATCATTATCCATGACTTTGTTCTGTCTCACAATTGGGGAAATTAGCATCCGTACTGTTTAAATTAAACATGGTAAAACCAATTAAGATATGAATTGGAGAAGAAGGTGCATCATTAAAGTATCAACTGGTTATACTTCACTTTTACAATCCACTACTGATTATTATTACCACCATCACCATGTGTTTATGTTTATATGTTAAGCATATTAACATGAGTAGTGTCACACATCATTCAAATTTATTAAAACCTATAAAATCAAGATAGAGAAGTATTAAATGAGATGTGACCATCAAACTTTATGTTTTTCAATAAACTTTAACCCATTGTAGTAGATAATGTGTTGAAAAAAGTGTTTTGTTAGAATTTCTAAAATAACATTTGTCTTATTAATATGAACGAGATTATCATTGAAGTCGAAGCTAGCTAATGAAATATAAGAAATAACTGTTTCTATTAAGTAATACATTCACTTACTGTAAATTGTTGCTGAAAACCACTCATTGATAACTTTTACCCATGTACTTATCTAGCAAACATCAATGCTCCACCTGGTGGTTTGATGAGTGCATCATTCATACAGGAGGTGTAAGACACAAAATGTCAAAAATCATCACACATAAAGCACTGGTTAACCATATGATATATTTAAGTTCCTTACTTTCTGGCTCAGTTATTCTGATCCCAACTGATGACAACTTTGCAAAGTACATTGCCCCCAAAGAGAATACCATGTGAAAAAATCCATAACTATAAGGAATATCATCTTCATGTTCAGCTTTGTTTTTTGTAAACTGAAAAGGACAAAAAAAATCACTTCAATATGATGGATATTAACATTACTTTCTATCTAACACAATATGTCCTAGATTAAAATTAAATAATTTTTGTTTGATCATGTTGATGAAAGGACAATGATCAAAATTTTTGGTTATCTTATGTGGGGGGAATTATTTTTTCTTGACTTCTAAAAGAAAAATTTACTTCAACTTGCAACATGATTGAGGTGTCTTGCTAGATCAAAGAAAAAAGGCAGCTTTAGAGCTTCCTAATTTCTAGGAAAGGATTGAGAATGGTATTTTGAAGCAACAAGGAAACGTTATGAATTTATTGGAAAAGGCCTTGAAGCAACAAGGAAAGCTTTAGAACTCTCTAGTTTTGAGGCAACTAGGAATGCTTTAGAACACTAAAGAATGATTCACCTAAAAGCATTTTGAATCAATGCCAGTGGAAAAGGCTGCCATCACAATTGCAAATATGGCAATAAGGAAGCCCTATCAAGAAATTAGAAAATTGTATATAACACAAAATAACAGGATGACTAAAGCATTCATGTGAAGAAATATCCACAATATCAAATTATGGATTTTAATACTATTCAGACACATACTCACAAAAAAAAATATCTTGAAGAGTCAACAAAAAGAATGCAGAGGCCTACAAAAAAATCTAATAGTAGCATTGGTAGTAAAACTTGTAAGAAAACTAGACAGCATATGGTACAATATATGCCACACGGTAAACATGATTAGTGAAAACTTAAAACCCCTATGCATATACTTATATATGTCCTTCAGTTGTTGAATGCTACTAAACACTTTATCCTTGTAGACGGTTCTTGCTTTTATCAGAACACTACATTAACAAGAATTTAGCATCACGATTGAAGCATTGTGGTGCTAAAAATGAATTACAGGTTGACTATGCTAGATATTAGATATCATCACCTTATCAGATCCTATCAAAGTCATTTTCCTTTATCCTTACTTACTAAGAATTTTAACATAATGTTCATCCTAAGCTATTGCATATGCAAGAAAAAAGACTTAATTGTGGTTATTTCCCATCATAGATTTAAGATAAACAGTAACCTAAACATTATTTGAAACCTTCGGCCAATACTAATAGAAAATATACTATTTAATTTAAACCTCAATAATCACCTAAAGAAGACTGAAGGAAGAGTTTTGAAGTCAATAGAGAAGTGTAGAGGAACTAAATAGAAGATTTTCAAATTTAAATAGGTGAAAAACTTACTAGTATAGTTGTACAACCACTGTTTCCTTTTTCTTGATTCTTTGTCTCACATCTTATGGTGGCAGTTTCACTGAAATTCCATGATAGAGATCTACATAAGTCTACCATCGATAAATGAATTTTCAAAATAAAATATATGATTTGAAATAGACATTGAACCAAGTTAGCATGGCATCAACTATTGTTGAGTGAATTTCATTGCATGTAAGAAGACAATTCCATTCTATCTTCATCCAAATAAATATATGCCAACATTTTCCAGCACTTGATTAACAAGGACCAATTTTGTAAATTTTGTTAATTCAATTTAAAAACCAGCTTTCTAAGTAGTGCAAAATACTCCCCCCCTATTTCTCTTCCTTGTTCAAGAAGCTTCCAACATACATCCAACTGTAAAAATACAACCTTAATATATTGGAAGATGTAAATTTTTTAAAAATTATTTTGTAAAAAGTCTCATATAGAACAACATTTTAAAAAAAAAAACTTATGGAAAAGTTGTTTTGACTTTTTTTATATTTTTTTCTTTGGAAGTGCGTCTAGAAAATATCCTCCAAACAAAGTGATGTAATGTATAAATTTTTGTCAAAGAACCATTATATAGATATATAGGTTGGAAAATGCTGACCTTCTGATTGCAGACCAACAAAGAAAAACAATGTAAGAAGCCATAATTCCAGAAGATAAAAGACCTCTATTAACCTGTAATAATTAAACATTTAAATAACAAAACATAGATTTTATTTGTTTTAAAGGAAACAAAAATATTAGGAAAACTTAATAATATATGTTGAATATGAACTTTTAGTTACTTTATACACAATGATATATTGTGCAAACAATACTATTATAGAATGAATGCAAACTATTAGAAATACCACTAGCTACAACAAGTGATCAAAGTAATTTACCTTTGAATTTAAAGATGTGACCATCATTGGAGCAAGTAGAATTACTGTCCATGTGATAAAAAATATATTTAGAGAACATGACATTCTTGAGGCATATGATGTGTACAGATAGACGATTCCACAAATAGAGGCAAAATAAAACAACATTGACATAAAAATTCCAAGAGAGCACCTATGCCAATACAATAACATGTTAATGTATCAAATAATACATACATCATTATTAAGGTTAATGGTCTAATCTAAAAAAATGGTCTTAATGTTCTATAATGACAAACACACTATCACATTTTATCTCTACTTTATAACTGTATTCCTCCCTCAGAAAGTAAACTATCAGATTGGCCTATATTTTGTGATTCATAAGCTTTAAATTATTCATTCTTAATTGGGAGAATATTTTATAAAGTAATATGACCATGAAAACTAACAGATATGATCATATTCAGTTAAGAAACTTGTGGATTCATTATTTGTACCAATATCCTTAAATGTTTTATGATTAATGAGATAGGATTATGGGATTCATTGAAATCCTTAGTGAGCTTAGGATATGAACTTGAAGAATTTAAACGTAAGCATACTTTAAATTTTTTTATGTTTAACTTTCAGATTAATTATATACTATTAGTTTGTTTTTATAATCTCCATAGTCATAACATTTTAAAATAATAAAAAAAGTTAATATCCACATTAATAAAAATTACAAAAACAAATTATGTGTGCCCATATCAAACAATTATTTTCCTATGACATTGAAGTCTTGAGCCATCCAATGCAGGATCTTTTAAATTATGTAAAAGCTAAACCTTCAGTGATCAACTTCTTAATGAGCACTAATATAACCTGTACACAATTCTGATTCAGAATTTAGGTACATTGTCTTCATCCTTAGAACAAGATATAAAATTTGACTTTAGGTTTATCTATGAATTGTTGCAGAAATAATAATGTTTATCTCTGCTCCTTTTCTTCTTCTGGAATCCAGTGCTTATTCCACCAAATGCTAAAATGGATGACACTCACAAGTTGTAAAAGAAGAAATATTTTGTGTAAATATAAAGCACAACATGTATGTAAGTAACAATCTACAAAGAGAAAAATAAGGAAAATAGAATGTATTGATAGAGTCTCTCAAAGAACACCTTTGAGATTCATCATAGATATGAAAGTACACAATCCAAGACTTTTACCATATTAAAGGATATTGACCATTCTTCAAAAGTTTTTATTTTTATTTTTAGTTATTAGTTGATTTATTTACTCCATTTTTCATTAATTAACATATTTTATTTTTCATTCTCTCCTTTATCATAATTTATTTATATATGTATTAAGTAATTTATAAAAGTTTCATAAAATTTGAAATTTAAGAAAATGATTTTCCATATCTAAACTAAAAAAATGAAATTAAAAAAATTGAATTGATTTTATTAATATAGAAATTGAATTTCCTTATCTAAACAAGAAATTTGAAATGTAAGAAATTTCAATTCATTTACCCGAACATAACATTACAAAATGAGAAAAATTCAAATGAAAACAATTCAAATGAATACGATTTCAAATTTTTTGAAATCTTAAAATACTTCATCCAAACACAATGTTATATTTTAAGAAGATAGATGGTAATTGAAGTGTAAGTCTCTAGTACCAATTCTCCTTTAATTCAAAATTAAAAATATGAAAGTGAAAGAAAAAAGGAAGAAAAGAGTGACCTTAAGTCACATACTTTAAATTATATTTTGAGAATCTAACCTTTACATTAATAAAATGTATATTTGTTATGATAAATTATTTGACTCAAACTAACATTAATAAAAACTAATTTACATCATTCAATCACATATATCATTCATGTAAAAAAATTAGTTGAATTTGATAATAATAACTTTAAAAATTATATAAATTATATGATTTAGTTGGTATGGTTGTATCTTTAAAGTCAATAATAATTAATATTTAGTAACATAAATGAAAATAACATAAATGAAATGAAAATAAAAAAGTAGGCTTGCAAAAATGACAAAGAAGTTATACGAATTTATGCCTTGGATTGGGTCTAGAGAAAGCAGATTCTAATTATATAAGGTTCTATAGTTTATGGTTTGTTTCTTTTCTTCCTTTCTTTGTTATTGCAAACGTGGCGGAATGCGTCTCCTATTCTGAATCCCCAATTCCTCGTATCCATGGAAATGGACCTCCTTCTTCCCATGGTCCATTTCAAAATCAAAACTTGGGTTGACCCTTTTGTCCTTGAAATGTGCATTGCTAGTCAAATAATTAGTAAAAGAAAAAAAAAAGAATGGATACAAACAAATCACATGCTTAAAACTAGTAGAAAAAAAATTATAAAAACAATGAACCAGTTGAACCACCAATTTTCATCAGTTTTTCGATTTTAAAACTGGTTCTTTACTTCGTCGATTCAATTTTTAGCATTAACTGAACTAGATATTAGACTGGTTCACCAGTTTTTTGGTCGAATCGTTCAGTCCGATCCGGTTTTTTAACCTAACTTAAAATGCATAAAAACTTTTAATAAGAAATTTTATTACAAGCATTCTATTTCAAAATCAAAACTTGGGTTGACCCTTTTGTCCTTGAAATGTGCGTTACTAGTCAAATAATTAGTAAAAGAAAAAAAAAAGAATAGATACAAACAAATCACATGCTTAAAACTAGTAGAAAAAAAATTATAAAAACAATGAACCAGTTGAACCACCAATTTTCATAAGTTTTTCGATTTTAAAACTGGTTCTTTACTTCGTCGATTCAATTTTTAGCATTAACTGAACTAGATATTAGACTGGTTCACTAGTTTTTTGGTCGAATCGTTCAGTCCGATCCGGTTTTTTAACCTAACTTAAAATGTATAAAAACTTTTAATAAGAAATTTTATTACAAGCATTCTAACATCAATTATTCATGACTTTAAAATAAATTAGTCATGCATTACTGCACCAAGTTATATTCATAATCTATGTAAAATGCAAAAATATATACAAAACCTCATGAATGATAAGTGTATTTTACTCTTATGAAATTGCAGAAATATATAACCATGAAAAGTAACATACCTGATCATATTAAGTTAAGAAACTTTTGGATTCATTATTTGTACCAATATCCTTAAATGTTTTACAATTAGTGAGATAGAATTGTGGGATTCATTGAAATCCTTAGTGAGCTTAGGATATGAACTTGAACAATTTAAATATAATTATACATTTTTAAATAATGAACAAAGTTAATATCCATATTAATAAACATTACAAAAACAAATTATGTGTACCTATATCAAACAATTATTTTCATATGACATTGAAGTCTTGAACCATCCAATGCAGGATCTTTTAAATTATGTAAAAGCTAAAACTTCAGTAATTTACTTAATGAGCACCAAAATAACCTGTACACAGTTCTGATTCAAAATTCAGGTACATTGTTCTCATCCTCAGAACAAGATATAAAATTTGACTTTAGGTTTATCTATGAATTGTTGCAGAAATAATAATGTTTACCTCTGCTCCCTTTATTCTTCTGGGGTCTAGTATTTATTCCACCAAGTGATAAAATGGATGACACTCACAAGTTGTAAAAGAAGAAATATTCTGCGTAAACATAAATAACAATCTGCAAAGAGAAAAATAAAGCAAATAGAATGTATTGATGGAGCCTCTCAAAGAACACCTATAAGATTCATTATAGATATGAAAGTACACAATCAAAGACTTGTACCAAATGAAGGGATATTGACCATTCTTCAAAAAAAAAAAGTGAAGGATTTGAAGCTTACCCTGCACCAATATGAGCAATCTCACTTGAAAGATCAAAGGTGTGCTATGGTTCTTATTCAATGATATCCAAGAGAAGGCAAAGAAAGAATAGAGTTTTGTTTTCAATGAGTGAAAAGTGATAGAAAAGACTTATGCACCCTAAAAAGTTTTACACCGGCAAATTTGTTGACTTTTCTAATTAATACTTTAAAAGTCATGTAAATAAAAGGTTGTGATTAAAAAATTTATTACGGAGGTAATTATAAAATAAAAAACTATTTTTACTAAATACATCTTCATATGGCTAAGTTAACCTCTGTTTTATTAATTTTTTAATTAAAAGTTGATGGACTTGAGAAAACAAGGGGTGTATTTAGAAAAATGCAAAAAAATTATAAAAACAATGAACCAATTGAACCATCGATTCTCATCAATTTTTGATTTTAAAACTGGTTATTTGCTTGGTCGATTCGATTTTCAGCATTAATTGAACTAGATACTAGACTAGTTCACCAGGTTTTTGGTCAAACATTCGGTCCGATCTGGTCTTTTTTTTTAACCTAACTTAAAACACATAAAAACTTTTAATAAGAAATTTTATAACAAACATTCTAACATCAATTATTCATGACTTTAAAAGAAATTAGTCATGTATTATTGCACCAAGTTATATTCAGAATCTATGTAAAATGCAGAAATATATACAAAACCTCATGAGTGATAAGTGTATTTTACTCTTATGAAATTGAAGTTTTCACCTAAGACCAACATTTCTTCAAGTCTATTTTATGATAGGATAATTTGTGAAATATATTTTAAATAATTTAAAATATATGCATACTTAATAGTCAAATTTAATGTTATTACTTAATATTAAATTATCAAAACTAATATTTAATTAAAAATTAAAAAATTAATAAAATTAATTACTTAATATAAAAAAATAAAATTAATTTTTTTTAATTATAAAAAATGAATATAAAATATAATTAATGTTGGAAACTTATTTTTTTATTAAATATAGATGTTACAAAAGAAAATCACATAATCAACAGATATTATAAAATTGAAGCTTTGATCAATGTTTAAGTTAAAGTCCAATTTATAATTAATATATATTAATTAAAATCTAGTGAAGCATTTCTGGGATGTGTTAAAGGAGGATATAAGGAAAGTAATGACAGATTTTCATCGATATGGAAAGCTTCCAAGGAGGGTCAATGCCTCATTCATTTTCTTGATTCCCAAGAAGGAGTGTTCAACTGGATTAGGAGATTATAGGCTGAAATCACTAATTGGTGTGCTCTATAAAATTATAGAAAAGGTGTTGGCAAAGAGACTATAGAAGGTACTTCCAAGCATCATTGAGGAAGCCTAAATAACTTTTATTAAAAGAAGGAAATTTTTTGATAGTGTGGTTGTAGTTAATGAAGTAATCCAAGAGGCAAAACATCATAAGGGGACAAGATTTTCCTGATGAAATTCACCCTCTCTATTTTACCTCTTTATTTTCTGTCTTTTTTCAAGGCTTCTAGGAACATGTCTAAAGCCATACAATCTATGCAAAGGAATTTCCTTTGGAGAGGTTCGAAAGAAGGCTCAAAAATAGAATGGAACAAATGAGAGCAGGTGTGTAAAGACAAATGCAGTAGAGGGCTAGGAGTAAGAGATGGGTTGGCTTTTAATAAAGCTCTGCTGTGTAAATGGCGATGAAGAATTCTATAGGGTGGTGATGCTATTTGGATGAAGATGCTGGAGACAAGGTATAGGGTTGATATTAGGAAGAACCTCGATGTTAGGCGCAGAAGTGGAGGCTTCCGCTGGTGGCATGATATCTTGAAAGTCACTGTAGAAGAAGATTGAAGAGGTTGGGTTTCTAGTGAGGTAAAGCCCTTGATTGGTGATGGTTCTCAATAATCTAATTAATGTGAATTCTTGTTTCCTGACAGTTGAATCAGATCACCTAATTTTCAAGTTGTAAAGGGATTTGCGGAGATTTGTTTAGCTTGTTACAACATGTAAATAGAATAAGACTATTGAGTAATTTGCCTCCAAAATTTTTTATCATTCTATTTTTACGTCAAATGAATGGCAATTAGTCGTTATACCTGTACAAAATATGGGAAAAGGAATAGAAATAATATCAAGTACTATGCTTTATGATTTTCATTATTTCATGATAAATTTCCTATTATGAGCTTCATGGTAAAAAATGTGAATAATTATATGCTCTTTTGCTATGATTGTTACAAAACCAGGCACTAGCAATGGCTATGTAAGTATAAAGTGTGTTCCGCTCGTGATTTCAGTTGTAGCTAAAAGATAAAAAATTAACTGAAATACTTTCAATTTTATTTTATGCTAAAAAAGTTAGTAGTTTTTTAGGTAATTTCTAGTTTTGTCTAAAAGGTTATTTTAGGTTAGTTTTTTTTAAGTTTTCTTATTTTTAGTTATTAGTTGTTTTTTACTTTATTTTTCATTAATTAATAAATTATTTTTATTTAGATATTTTATTTTTCATTCTGTCCTTTATCATAATTTATATATGTATATTTATTATAATTAATTATTTGATTCAAACTAACATTGCTCAAATATGCCACCACATACACACTACTCAAGAACAAACTATATTGAGTATGCATAAACTAACATGGCTCAATATATTTTTAAAGATAGAGTAATAGCCTTGGGAAATGTTGTAAATCATAATGAACCAACAACTAAGCATGTTTTAAAAGACATGGATTTTTAACTTTCATTGTGGCTTCGCTTTTATTCACACTATAGTTGTAAAATAATTAAATTACTTTATTACATTATTTTTTAAAATTATGAAAAGATTTAAATTTAAGATAATTTAAATTCCTTTAAATACTTTTAACACATAACTTTATACATATTTTTTTATAATAAAAAATAAGTGTGAGACTATAATTAAGTATATTTTTTCTAACAATTTGATTTATTTATTTTATTAAAGTTGTATTATGAATTTAACAATAAAAAAATTAGCATGACAGATTTTTTTCTAACATTATTATGTTATATTCAGAAAAAAAAATTGAATTCTTTGTAAAGAAGAATGCAAGTTACATATTGGCAATAATGAAATTTTTTAAAGAAAAGTAAAAAAAAAAAAAACATGTTTCTTCTAACACACATCACACATCTCATGTCACTGTCACTTTAGAATGTATTACCATTTTTTAATAAACCATTGATAAAGATGCACTTTTTCAATTTCATTTTTATATTTTTGTTGAAATAGTCATACTATTACCTTTAAAATAGGATTTTATGACTTTTTTAACTATTATTTTCGACCAAAGTCCTAAATTACTTAAAAAATAGATACTTAAAATATACTATTTAGTTTATTATAGTAAAGTGTGAAATTCTTAATTCTTAACATTCTCTCTATCATAAATTAGTAGAAAAAACGAAAAGTAATTTTTTCTTCTAACTAAAAATATTTTTTGAATTAATATTTTGGTAGAAAATATTAATTACTTAGTAATGGAGATGAGGACATTCTTCTTTTTAATATATAAAACTATGTTGATAGAAAATATTAATTATATTTTTAGAATGGAAAAAGATCTAGTAAGTATAAGATACTTACTCTTTGTTATTTATATTCATTTTCTTATTTAAATCTAATAATTATGATTAATTATGCTTTGTTTTATTTATAGTATGCTCTAAACAATTAATTAAGTTTCATAATTATAGTAAAAAATTACACTTCTATTTAAATTATTGTTATTTTCTTAACTTATTAATATAATTAAGAATAACATATATCGATATGAATCAAATCATTCCATAGCATTGTGTTACCAATTAGTTATATTTTAATTTTTAAATTTAATATTACATTGTATTTATTAAATTTTACTATTATTTAAATAGATATATTATTTATAGTTATATGTAGAGATTTAATGCTATATATTATTATATAAAATAAATGACTAAGAGAGTGTTAGTTAGTGTACAATTTGAGAGTGTATTAGTATAATATATTTTTTATGAATCAAATCTTAGTATTGTTAATAATACTAGTTTGTTAGTTGAACCAGAAACCTTTATTTCCGTTAACTAATTTATCATCTTATATATTTATTAGTGTAATATTTTTAAAAAAGACACAAGGAATATTGGTGTATTTAAATTTTTTAAACTTAATATTAGATTAGGTAAATAAAAAAGAATGAAATTATAATTTTTTAAAATAAGGAGGAATGTTTTATGTATTTATCTTTATTATAACATAAATGTAAATCTTAGTATTGTTAATAATACTAGTTTGTAAGTTGAACCTGAAACCTTTATTTCCGTTAACTAATTTATCATCTTATATAGTTATTAGTGTAATATTTTGAAAAAAGACACAAGGAATATTGGTATATTTAAATTTTTTAAACTTAATATTAAAGTAGGTAAATAAAAAAGAATGAAATTATAATTTTTTAAAATAAGGATGAATGTTTTATGTATTTATCTTTATTATAACATAAATATATATTTTTTATGTCAAATATATAAAATATAAAAATTTATATGTAAATATCACTTTTAAGTGTATATTTTAATTAAAATCTAATCATCATTTTCATATATCATTATAAGATATATTGAATATTATAGTTTATCCTATAACTTATCAAATATTTTCTTATAAACTATATGTTTTATATTTTTAACATTAATTTCAAATAAAAAAGATATATAATATCTTTATTGGTTAAGGAATGAGAGATGTGAAAAAATGTCATAGTTTTGATCTTTGTTGTCAATAAAAACTAACATCTAGTCTATAAAATAAACATTTAAAATAGAAAAGTATATAACATATATAATTAATGTAAATTTATATTTATTAAATATGTGAGTCTGATTTTATAGAATATAATCATAATAATGTAATCAATATGAAATTGAAAAAGAAAATAAATTGTTGATTTTGTTAATTATTTAATTTTAATATTATTGTATGTTATTTCATATATCAATATGTATGCTTGCATAGATAATTGTTATTATAAATTCTATTATTATATTTTTCATTAACTATTATTATTTAAAATTTTATATTTTGCGTCATATCTGTAAAGTTAAGCATACCCGCATAACATCATAAATTATTAGATTAAGAAAACATATATATTGATTTAGTTTTATTTTTACTTTTAGGATACATATATGTTTACTCTTATTTGTAAAAGTCTTTACATATTTAATAAAAATAATGTTTTCAATCTCATATAATTAACCATTATAAATTTAAAATAATTAATTTAATATTACAATTTTGTCATTATATATTATGAAATTATTAAATTTTTAAAATCATTAAATGTTAATTTAATATTATTAATACTATATTATATTTTATTAGACATATTATAAATTATGGATGTCGTCATGAAGCATCAGTATTTTTAGATATTTTTCACTATTATTTGTTTTATTTTTTATTTCTTTTTCTCTATTTTATTTTCTTTTTTATTGGTAATGCACTACTTTTTTTAGTTCGAAAAGCACAGCCATCACCTGGCTATTTGTCTATAACTCAAAAATATTATTATTTTAATGAAAATTTAAAAATTAAAATTGTTTTATTTATATAATTTTAATTTTTCATATCAATAAATATTTATTTAATATTATTAATACTACTACAAAATTTTTCATTTCCTGCGGTTGTTTCATGAGAAAATATTTGCAGAAAATACTTGCTATTTTTTAGAAGGAAAAAAATTGTATAAATTTTTTGTGACTTTTCATAAAAAAAAAAATAATTTATAAGCAGTTCACAAAAATTTCTTTGTGAAGTTGAAAAGTGAAGGTAAACTTTTCTATGAATATGAAAATGGTAGAAAAATTTCTTGCAAATTTTCCTCTGAAAATTGTTTGTATGAGTTTCATGCTAATTATAAATTGGCAGCAAATTTTTCTACATATTTAAAATTTTCAGAAAATTTTTTGCATATTTTCTTACAAATAAAATTGTATAAATTTTTTAGATATTTAAAATTAAAAATTATAATAAATAAACATTATTTATTTATAAAAATTTATATATTAAGTTCTCTATAAATATTTTCACCACATAATGATAAGTTCTTTTTTAAATCATTAGTTTTTAAATAATTAATAAATATTTAAAATAATATCATTTTACTAAATCCATTATAATTTATAAAATATCTTAATATTCATAGTTTTAGTTCAAAATTAATTAGATTAAATATTATTTTATTGAATGCATATTCCTTTATCTTTTATCCTTTAAATTTTAAATTCAAGTTATCGTACATTTAAGTGACAATGTTAATTTATTTTATATTTAACATGTCCTAAAAAATCAAGGTATGTTTTGATACAAATAAATAAAAGAAAATTGAAGTTGTTATTCAAAATTCAAGGAAATTGTATAGTATAAAGGTCAAAAAGCCCACGTCAATTTTGAATGTCCAAGAAGTGAGAAAAAAATTTGAAAATTTGAATAACAAAACAACACAAGCATTAGTGAAACATGAACTAAGATTTGTATTATACAAAATTTACTATTTTAATGAAATAGCATCGATCCAAAATTCAACATGAAGATGAATGTAGATTTTGATTTGTAACGTAATTAGTTTTTTTTTTTAAAGTTAGTTAAGCATAGAAAAAAAATAATAATGGTAATAGTTGTCTTGGTTCAGGCATACTTGTCCCGTGCTTGTTTGATTGCTTATAAACCCAAATTACATTCATCATACCACAGTTTTGAATCTTATATTACACAGAACAAAATTTAGAAAGTGAATGTTGATATTATCCTTATTAAACAAAAATAATTTAGCCTTTATCTAAAAAAATAAACTACTACTTTTAATGGGAATCCATTTGTAAAAAAATTTTCTTACATTTTGAACTCCAACTTCATATGATATCCGCAAGTCCTATACACTTAAAACTTATGATTTCAAAACTGGACCCATGTTTGAACCGGTGAAAGTACTAGATCATGGTTTATTAGTTTAACCGTTGTTGAACTACTGTTGAACCAGTCTTAATAAAATAGTGTTCTTTATTTATTAATATATTATAACAATTAAGATTATAAAAAGAAAATATTTAATAGAAGCTAATTAATAAAGAAAAAATTATATTTACTAAATACATCTTCATATCGCTAAGTTAACCTCTTTTTCTTATTAATTTTTTAATTAAAAAGGGACTTGAGAAAACAATGGTGTATTTAGAAAAATTCAAAAAATTTATAAAAAAATGAAATAGTTGAACCCCCGGTTTTCATCAGTTTTTCGATTTTACAACCGGTTTTTTGCGTGTCAATTTTCAGTATTAACTGAACCAGATACCAGACTAGTTGATCAGTTTTTTGGAGAAACCAGATACCAAACTGCTTCACTGGTTTTTCAGTTGAACTGATCGGTCCGATCCAATTTTTTTAACCTAGCTTAAAACACACAAAAAACTTAATAAGAAATTTTATTACAAACATTCTAACATCAATTATTCACCACTTTAAAAGTAACGAATCATGTATTATTGCACCAAGTTATATTCAAAATCTATGTAAAGTGCAAAAATATATACAAAACCTCATGAGTGATAAGTGTATTTTACCCTTATGAAATTCAAGTTTTCACCTAAGACCAACGTTTCTTTCAGTCTATTTTATGGTAGAATAATTTGTGAAACATATTTTAAATAATTTAAAATATGTGCATACTTAATAGTCAAATTTGATGTTATTACTTAATATTAAATCATCAAAATTAATATTTTTTATGAATTAAATATTTAATAAAATTAATTACTTAATATGAAAAAATAAAATTAATTTTAATTATAAAAATGAATATAAAATATAATTAATATGGGAAATTTATTTTTTTATTAGATGTTACAAAAGAAAATCACATTATAAAATTGAAGCTTTGATCAATGTTTAAGTTAAAGTCCAATTTATAATTAATATATATATATATATATATATATGAATTAAAATTTAGATCCTAAATCACTTTATTAAGGACGATTAAGGAACAAACAGCTACCACGTGCTGACCAATGTTAGCTCTATAGACCAAATAAGTTTTGGAAAATTGATTTGTCTATTTTGTTTGGTTGTTTCCTTGTCTCTTAATGGACTTGGTCATGCTAATTCAATATTTATAAGTTATCTAAACTTATTGATTCAAAACCTTGTACCCAAGAGAAATTTTATTCTTGATTTAAATCTAAGATAATGAGATTAGCAAACACTTTAAAAATTCAAACCAAATCAACCGTTTAATTTGTGGTCCACTATAGCTAAACTAATCATAGCCTGTATTACATAAAATTATACCTTACTAAGCATGATATACATATAAATATTGTGGCTATAAGTACAAAGTGACCTGTGAGAACTAATGCTACTATCTTTAAAAATATATTTCAGTCATCCTCTAATTAAATTTCATTCTTCACTTTTGCCTTTCAACCATTAAACATTAAGTGGGTTGAAAAATAAAATGCTATTAAAGAATAGAAAACATTTAAAAGGATGATGTTTTCTTTTGTGAGAATATTGATGATGTTGTATTTGTCATCATGCCATAACTGAGACAGTTATCTCTTGCATACTTCCATCATTATCCATCACTTTGTTCTATCTCACAACTAGGGAAATCAGCACGCATACTGTTTAAATTAATCAAGGTAAAAGCAATTAAGATATTTTGGACAAGAAGCTGCATTATTAAAGTATCAACGTATTTATACTTCACTTTGGCAATTTACTACTAATTACTATTACCACCATGTCTTGATGCTTATATGTTAAGGATATTAACATAAGGATACTCATGATTGAAATTTATTGGAAACTATAAATCAAGTTTGAGAAATATTAAATGAGATGTGAGACCATCAGATTTTATGTTTTTCAATAAACTTTAATCAATGGTAGTACATAATGTGCTAAAAGTGTCTTAAAAGAGTGTATTGTTAGAATTTGTAAAATAACATTTGTCTTATTAATATGAACAAGATTATGGTTGAAGTTGAAGCTAGCTAGTGAAATCTAGGAAATAATTGTTTCTATTAAGTAATAAATTCACTTACTGTAAATTGTTGCTGCAAACCGCTCGTTGATAACTTTCACCATGTACTTATCCAGCCAACATCAATACTCCACCTGGTGGTTTGATGAGTGCATCATTCATACAGGAAGTGTAGGACATAAAATGTCAAAAATCATCATACATAAAGCACTGGTTAACCATATGATGTATTAAGTTCCTTACTTTCTGGTTGAGTTATTCGAATCCCAACTGATGAACAACATTGCAAAGTACATTGCCCCCAAAGAGAATACCATGTGAAAAAATCCTTAACTGTAAGGAATATCATCTTCATGTTTAACTTTGTTTTTTGTAAACTGAAAAGTACTAAAAAAATCACTTCAATATGAGGGATATTAACATTGCTTTTTATCTATCACAATATGGCTAAGATTAAAATTAAATAATTCTTGTTTGATCAAATTGATGAAAGGACAATGATCCAAATTTTTGGTTATCTTATATAGGGGGAATTATTTTTTTCTTGACTTTTCTAAAAAAAAATTTTACTTCAACTTGCAGCATGATTGAGGTGTCTTGCTAGATCAAAGAAACAAGGAAGCTTTAGAGCTTCCTAATTTCTAGGAAAGATTAAGAATGGGATTTTGAAGCCATAAGGAATCTTTCTGAATTTACTGGAAAAGGCTTTGAAGCAACAAGGAAAGCTTTAGAACTCTCTAATTTTGAAGCAACTAGGTGATGTGAATGCCGAAGACAATGACTTTTCATTTTTGTAACGTTTTATTAATTTAGGAATTAATGTAACATGCAATTAATCATATGTGATAATTGCGTGATAATGGAGTATTTAATTTTTCTTTTGGGAGTTATGATTTTGAACAGCCACCTAGTTCTATAAATAGGGGTTGAATTGTACTCAAAGGACAACCATTGAATTAGTGAAATTATATTTGGGTTTTACCCTTTTGTGAGAGATGAATTTCTCTTTAGAACTTATCAAGGAATTTTTCCTTGTGGCGTTCTCCTAGACTTATCAAGGGTAAATCACCACCCTTGTGGCGTCATATGACTTATCTTCCATCCTTGGAAGTGGCGTCATCTATCTTTTCGTTAAACCATTTTCATCCTTTTCATTTTCTTGTTTACCCAATTCTCATTGTTTTGTTAACTTATTACCTTCCAACCTAGATAGATCCGCAAAACGAATCCAACCCCTTTGGATTTATATCACTAGGAATGCTTTAGTACACTAAAGAATGATTCACCTAAAAGCATTTTGAATCAATGCCTATGGAAAAGGCTGCCATCACAATTGCAAATATGGTAATAAGGAAGCCTTGCCAAGAAATTAGAAAATGGTATATAACACAAAATAATAGGATGAGTAAAGCATTCATGTGAAGAAATATCCACAATATCAAATTATGGATTTTGATACTAATCCAGATACATGCTCACCAAAAAAAATATCTTGAAGAGTCAACAAAAAGAATGCAGAGGCCTACAAAAAAATCTAATAGTAGCACTGATAGTAAAACTAGTAAGACAACTACAGAGCATATGGTACAGTATATACCACATGGTAAACATGATCAGTTAAAACCTAAAACCTTTATTCATATACTTATATGTGCCCTTTAGTTGTTGAATTCTACTAAACACTTTATCCTTGTAGATGGTTCTTGCTTTTATTAGAACACTACATTAACAAGAATTTAGCATCACGATTGAAGTATTGTGGTGCTAAAAATGAATGACAAATCGACTAGGCTAGATATCATATTTCATCACTTTATCATATCCTATCAAAGTCATTTTCCTTCATCCTTAATTACTAAGAATTTTAAAAAAATGTTCTTCCCAAGCTATTTCATATGCAAGAAAAAAGACTTAATTATGGTTACTTCACATCATAGATTTAAGATAAACAACAACCTAAACATTATTTGAAACCTTCAACCAATACTAATAGAAAATATACTATTTAATTTAAACGTCAATAATCACCTAAAGAAGACTAAAGAAGACTGAAGGAAAAATTTTTAATTCAGTAGAGAAGTGTAGAGGAACTAAACAGAAGATTTTCAAATTTAACTGAGTAAAAAACTTACTAGTATAGTTATCAAACCACTGTTTCCTTTTTCTTGATTCTTTGTTTCACATCTTATGGTGGCAGGTTCACTGAAATTCCATGATAGAGATCTACATAAGTCCGCCATATATAAAAGAAATTTAAAAATAAAATATATGATTTGAAGTAGACATTGAACCAAGTTAGCATGACATCACCTACTGATGAGTGAATTTCATTGCATGTAAGAAGATAATTTCATTATATCTTCATCCAAATAAATATATGCTGATAAGTTGCAAAACTTGATTAACAAGGTGTAGTTTTGTAAATTTTATTAATTCAATTTAAAAAAAATGAAGAAAGAAGACTAGGTTTCTAAGTAGTACAAAATACTCCCCTTTCCCACCCAGTTTCTCTTCTACATCTAACCAGCAATATCTAACTGTAAAACTACAACCTCAATACATTGGAAGATATGAAACTTTTTAGAAATTATCTTGTAAAAAGACTCACATACAACACATCACTAAAATAACTTATGAAAAAGTTGTTTTGACTTTTTTCTTTGTATTTATTCCACCAAGTGATAAAATGGATGACACTCAAACTTTGTAAAAGAAGAAATATTTTGTGTAAACATAAACCACAATATGCATGCAAGTAACAATATGCAAAGAGAAAAATAAAGCAAATAGAATGTATTGATGGAGCTCTCAAAGAACACCTTTGAGATTCATCATAGATATGAAAGTACACAATCCAAGACTTATACCAAATGAAAGGATATTGACCATTCTTCAAAAAAAAAAAAAAAAGAAGTGAAGGATTTGAAGCTTACCCTGCACCAATACGAGCAATCTCACCTACAAGATCAAAGGAGTGCTATGGTTCTTATTCAATGATATTCAAGAGAAGGCAAAGAAAGAATGGAGTTTTGTTTTCAATGAGTGAAAAGTGACAGAAAAAAACTTATGCACCCTAAAGAGTTTTTCACAGACATTCAATCACAACCTGTGATATATGGTAAATTTGTTGACTTTACCCATTAATACTTTAAAAGTCATATAAATAAAGGGTTGTGATTAAATGTTAACATAAAGCTTTTTATACTACATGTCTTTGAAACTCGAAAAATAATAGTACTAATGAAAACTATTTGAATGATAAAATTGACAGTTTTTTTCATATGAATAGTTTTGACAAGAACTTTTCCTTTTCTGTAACCCAAATTGTGACACAAGAACCATAAGCAAAATACAAAACCCATGAAAACCAAAATCCAAATGCATTGTGCCAAAAAAGCACATGTTTCATCAATATGACTGTTATTCTTAGTACTGTGTGGTTGTTAAACATACCATATATTGAACAAAGTTAGTTAATCAAATATCAAGCCCACGGTTATAAGTTCAAACCATAAATTAATTAATCACCTAATAAGAATCAAACAAAATCAAAACATGATAGAAAAAAAGGAAATATACAATGTCAAAGCCTAGCGTGGACAAGCATCACACGTATAACCCAATACTCGAAAAAAGAGAGTAAAGAAAACCTGTGTAAGTCTTGAGTCCACAACACCATATTGTTGTAAAGTCATGAAGTACACAAAGGTCCATCATTCAACATGGCAGATCTGTTGCTGTTGGTTTTGTGGCTAATGCATTCATGATATTGTTGCTTGTTGACATGAGAAGGGGTATGTTTGTAAACATATTTTTGGGTCACCACATATACATATTGGTACCAAGATTTGGTGTTGGTGGGTTTTTACAGAGGCTTGAATGCATATATACTCAGGTTCATGGCTCATGAATGTCATGACTTTTAAAGGGAAGCATTTTTATGGTTAGTGAAGATAAAAGGAAAGTATATGTAAGAGCTAATGTATATTATTTTGTTGAGAGAAAGAATAAGAGTGGATAGATTCTATTGTGAGTGTTGTTAAGAGAGAAGAAGAAGGTGAAAAATAAAAAAAAGGAAAGAGATGGTGAGGTCTTACCTCAAGTGTGGAGTGGAGACGACAATTCCCAAAATGTGAGTTGTGAGCGATTTTTATTAAGGAAAGATGTGTGCTTTCATTTAATGAAAGTTTTTTTTTTGGGAAACCAATATTGTAGAAGTATGATTTAAGGAGATTTGTTGGTGGCTTGTAGGTGGGTAGTATGAAATATTAGGAAGCAAAAGGTGAGTAGCTAGGGTAGTATAGCACACATTTAAATGATTTTCTTCTTTTTCTTTTTTTTTCATAAAACCATATTTGTTTTTTTATTTTGTAATTTTTTTTTATATTATTTTCTTTATTTTAAGAAAATAACTCAATTATTAATAATTTCTTAGTTTAATTTTTCTTATGTTTTTTATTTTCTTTAATTACTGCACAAAATTGGGTGATCACAGAATCCATTTGTAAAAAACTTTTCTTGCATTTGAACTCAAACTTTATATTTTGTCTACAAACCCTACACACTTAAAACTTATGATTTTAAAATCGTACTTGTGTTTGAACAGATGAAAGTACTGGTTCATGATTTATTAATTCAATTGTTGTTGAACCAATGGTTGAACCGATCTTAATAAAATAGTATTTTTTATTATTATGCATTATAAAAATTAAGATTATAAAATAAAAAAATTATTAAGGAGGTAATTATTAAAAAAAACTATTTTTACTAAATACATCTTCATATTGCTAACTTAACCTTTGTTTTTATTAATTTTTTTAAAAAAATGGATGGACTTGACAAAACAAGGGGTGTATTTAGAAAAATCCAAAATAGTTATAAAAATAATGAATCAGTTCAACCACCAATTTTCATCCGTTTTTCAATTTTAAAACTGGTTCTTTGCTTGGTCGATTCAATTGACAACATTAACCGAACTAAATACTAGACTAGTTCACAAGGTTTTTGGTCAAACCATTCGGTCTGATCCAGTCTTTTTAACCTAACTTAAAACACATAAAAACTTTTAATAATAAATTTTATTACAAACATTCTAACATCAATTGTTCACAAATTTAAAAGAAATTAGTCATGTATTATTGCACCAAGTTATATTCAGAATTTATGTAAAATGTAGAAATATATACAAAACCTGATGAGTGATAAGTGTGTTTTACCCTTATGAAATAATTTAAAATATGTGCATACTTAATAGTCAAATTTAATGTTGTTACTTAATATTAAATTATCAAAATTAATATTTAATTACAAATTAAATATTTAATAAAATTAATTACTTAATATAAAAAAATAAAATTAATTTTTTTAATTATAAAAAATGAATATAAAATATAATTAATGTGGGAAATTTATTTTTTTACTAAATATAGATGTTACAAAAGAAATTAACATGGTCAACAATTGAAGCTTTGATCAATGTTTAAGTTAAAGTCCAATTTATAATTAATATATATTCATTAAAATTTAGTGAAGCATTTATGGGATGTGTTAAAGAAGGGCATAGTAAAAGTAATGACAGATTTTCATCAATATGGAAAGCTTTCAAGGGGGGTCAACGCCTCATTCATTTCCTTGATTCCCAAGAAGGAATACCCAGGTGGATTGGGAGATTATAGGTCGATATCACTAATTGGGGTGCTCTATAAAATTATTGCAAAACTGCTGGCAAAGAGACTACAAAAAGTACTTCCAAGCATCATTGAGGAAATGCAGATAGCTTTTATTAAAGGAAGACAATTGCTTGATAGTGTGGTTGTAGATAATGAAGTTATCTAAGAGGCGAAACATCATAAGAAGCCCTTATTGGTATTTAAGGCTGACTTCGAGAAGGTGTATGACTCTGTTAGTTGGGCGCTCATGTTTTACATGTTATCTCAATTTGGTTTTGGGGGTAAATGATGAAGTTGGATCCATGGTTGTCTATCTTCATCATCTGTCGGTTAATGGGAGTGCAATGAAGAAGTTCTATATGCAGAGAGGATTACGTCAGGGCAATCTGATGGTGCCTTTGTTATTCTTGATTGTTGCTGAAGGACTAGGAGGGTTGATTCGAAAGGCTCAATTGGTAAATCTAATTTTAGGTACTTAAAGGGCATCGCTTCCAGACAGTATCCCAACAATTTCCCGAACTTCAAAATGTATTTGCTTTGAAAAGTGCTTTGAGATGCTATGAGTTGGCCTCAGGTCTGAGGATTAATTTTCATAAGAGTAGCTTAGGGGGAAATTGCCAAAGGTTTGCTTTGATCCTTACTTGCCGAGTTATGCAAATACCTTTCTCATTCCTTGGGATTCCTTTGGGGGCAAATGTGAGATGTGAGCGTGTGTGGAAGTCCGTCCTGAATAAAATGAGAGCAAAGTTAACCCCGTAGAGACAAAAGAACCTATCATTAAAGGTGAGGATTTTCCTTATCAAATCCACCCTTTCTGCTTTACCTCTTAATTTTCTATCTTTTTTCAAGGCTCCTAAGAAGGTTTCTAAAGCCATAGAATCCATGCAAAGGAATTTCTTTTGGGGAGGTTCGGAAAAAGACTCAAAAATAGCATGGATCAAATGGGGAGCAGGTGTGTAAAGGCAAATGCATCAATAGGCTGGGACTAAGAGATGTGTTGGCTTTTAATAAAGCTCTGCTGGACAAATGAAGATGAATAATTCCACAGGGTGGTGATGCTATTTGGATCAAGGTCTTAGAGATAAGGTATGAGGTTGATATTAGGAGGAACCTCGATGTTAGGCACAGAAGTGGAGACTCCCAGTGGCGGCATGATATCCTAAAAGTCACTACTGAAGAAGAATGAAGTGGTTGGCTTTTTGGTGAGGTAAAGCCCTTGATCGGTCATGGTTCTCAATAATCTAATTAATGTGAATTCTTGTTTCCTGGCAGTTGAATCAGATCACCTGATTTTCAAGTTTTAAAGGGATTTGCAGAGATCTGTTTAACTTGTTACAACATGTAAATAGAATAGGACTGTTGAGTAATTTTCCTCCAAAATTTTTTATCATTTTGTTTTTACATCAAATGAATGGCAATTAGTTGTTATACTGTACAAAAGATGGGAAAAGGAATAGACATAATATCAGATACTATGCTTTATGATTTTCATTATTTCATGATAAATTTCCTGCTACGAGCTTCATTGTAAAAAATGTGAATGATTCTATGCTCTTTTCTTATGATTGTTACAAAACGAGGCACTAGCAATGGCTATGTAAGTATAAAGCATGTTTCACTCGCATTTTCAGTTGTAGGTAAAATGAAAAATTAACCGAAATGGTTTTCAAGTTTTATTTTATACTGAAAAAGTTAGTAGCTTTTTAGGTAATTACTAGTTTTGTCTGAAAAGTTATTTTAGTTTAGTTTTTTTATAAGTTTTCTTATTTTAGTTATTATTTGATTTTTTACTTTATTTTTCATTAATTAATAAATTCTTTTTCTTTAGATATTTTATTTTTCATTCTCTCCTTTATCATAATTTATATACGTATTAAGTAATTTATAAAAGTTTCATAAAATTTGAAATTTAAGAAATTGATTTGTCATATCCAAATTAAAAAAATTGAATTGACTTGGCTAATATGAACATTGAATTGATTTGGCTAATAAAAAAGTTGAAATTTAAGAAGTTTCAAATGATTTATCCAAACAAAACATTTACAAAATGAAAGAAATTCAATTTGATAGCATTTCAATTTTTTTGAAATCTTAAAATGTCTCATTAAAACACAATGTTAGATTTTAAAAAATAAATGATAAAGTATAAGTCTCTAATACCAATTCTCTTTTAATTTTCAAAATTAAAAATATGAAAGGGAAAAAGAATAGGAAGGAATGAGTGACCACAAACAAGTCACATGCTTCAAATTATATTTTAAAAATCTAACATTTACATTAATCAAATGTATACTTGTTATAATAAATTATTTAACTCAAACTAACATCGCTCAAGTTAACATTAATCAAAACAGATTTACATCATTCAATCACATCTATGCTTTATGGTAAAAAAATTTGTTGAATTTGATAATAATAACTTTAAAAATTATATAAATTGTATGATTTAGTTGGTATTGTTGTATCTTTAAAGTCAATAATAAATAATATTTAGTAACATAAATGATAGAAAATTTAGATACTAATTATATAAGGTTTTATGTTTTATTGTTTGCTTCTTCTCAGTGTGGTTTCTTTCTTTCTCTTTTAGAAAGGTTTCTGAATACCTCTCTCACTCCCAACCAAAGCTTAAATCCCCAAATTCTCCGTACCCCTGGAAATGGACCCTTCTTCTTTCTATGGTCCATTTCAAAATCAAAACTTGGGTTGACTTTTGGCCCTGAGCCCCACGTCATAGTCAAATAAATAATTAGTGAAAGGGAACAGGAAGAAAAGAGTGGTCACAAACAATCACATACTTTAAATTGTATTTTGAGAATCTAACCTTTACATTAATAAATATATATTTATTGTAATAAATTATTTGATTCAAACTAACATTGCTCAAACAAGTACAGGAAAGTCGTATGCCACCACATACACACAGAAGAACAAATTATACTGAGTATCCTCAAGCTAACATGGCTCAATAGATTTTTAAAAAGACAGCAATAACCTTGAAAAATGTGTAAATCATTAATGAACCAACAATTAAGCATGTTTTAAAAGACATGGATTTTTAACTTTCATTGTGGCTCTACTTTTATTCACACTATAGTTGTAGAATAATTAAATTACTTTATTACTTTATTTTTTAAAATTATGAAAATATTTAAATTTAAGATAAGTTAAATTCATTTAAATACTTTTAACACATAACTTTATACATATTTTTTAGTAATAAGAAATAAGTGTGAGAGTATAATTAAATATATTTTTTTCTAACAATTCAATTTATTTATTTTTATTAAAGTTGTATTATGAATTTAACAACAAAAGAATTACCATGACAAATGCTTTTTCTAAAATTATTATGTTATATTCAGAAAAAGAACATTGAATTCTTTGTAAAGAAGAATGCAAGTTACATATTGGAAATAATAAGATTTTTTAAAGAAAAGTGAAAAAAAAAATTTCTCTCTAAGTAATATGAATTGTGTCACACCCATGTGACAAAAAATGTTTAGTTTAGTTTATTATATCTTCTAACATACATCAAACATCTCATATCACTTTCACTTTAGAATGTATTACATTTTTTTTAATAAACCATTCATAAACATGCACTTTTTAAATTTCGTTTTTATATTTCTGTAAAATAGTCATACTATTACCTTTAAAATAGGATTTCATGAATTTTTTAACTTTTATTTTCGACCAAAGTCCTAAATAACTTACAAACTAGATACTTAAAATATAATATTTAGTTTATAATATTAAAATGTAAAGTTCTTAATTCTAAACATTCTTTCTATCATAAATTAGTAGAAAAAACAAAAAATAATTTTTTCTTCTAACAAAAAATAGATTTTTTGAATTAATATTTTGTAAAACATATTAATTATTTAGTAATGGAGGATAAGGATATTCTTATTTTTAATATATAAAACTATGTTAATAGAAAAGATTAATTCTATTTTTAGAATCGAAAAAGATCTAGTAAGTATAAGATATTACTCTTTGTTATTTTTATTCATTTTCTTATTTAAATCTAATGATTATGATTATTTATGCTTTGCTTTATTTATAGTATGCGCTAAACAATTAATAACGTTTATGTAGCTTTTCATAATTATAGTAAAAAACTATAATTCTATTTAAATTATTGTTATTTTCTTACTTTATTAATATAATTAAGACTAACATATATAAATATAAATTTTATCATTCCGTAGGCACTGGGTTACTAATTAGTTATATTGTAATTTTTAAATTTAATAATACATTGTATTTGTTAAATTTTACTATTATTTAAATAGATATATTATTTAAATTTATATGTAGAGATTTAATGCTATATATTATTATATACAATAAATGACTAAGGGAGTGTTAGTTAGTGTACCATTTGAGAGTGTATTAGTATAATATTTTTTTTATGAATCAAACATTAGTATTGTTAATAACACTAGTTTGTTAGCTGAACCTGAGACCTTTATTTCCGTTAACTAATTTATCACCTTATATATTTATTAGTGTAATATTTTTAAAAAAGACACAAGGAATGTTGGTATATTTAAAGTTTTTAAACTTAAGATTAGAGTAGGTAAATATAAAACAATGAAATTATAATTTCTTAAAATAAGGGTGAAAGTTTTATTTATTTATTTTATTATAATATAAATATATTTTTTACGTCAAATATATAAAAATGTAAACAATTTATGTGTAAATATTACTTTTAAGTGTGCATATTTTAATTGAAATCTAATCATCATTTTCATATATCATTATAAGATATATTGAATATTATAATTTATCCTATAAATTATCAAATATTTTCTTATAAATTATATATTTTATATTGATAACATTAATTTCAAATAAAAAAGTATATATAATATCTGAATTGGTTAAGGAACGCGAGATGTAAAAAAATGTCATCATTTTAATTTTTATCGTTAATAAAAGCTAACATCTAGTCTATAAGAGAAACATTTAAAATAGAAAAGTATATAACATATATAATTAATTTAAATTTATATTTATTAAATATGTGAGTTTAATTTTATAGAATATAATCATAATAATATTATGATTGCATTTCACACTTTTATTATTATGTTGATTTAGTTTTATGTTTATTTTTAGGATACATATATGTTTATTTTTATTTTGAAAAGTCTTTACATATTTAATAAAAAAATGTTTTAAATTTCATATAATTAACCATTATAAATTTAAAATAATTTATTTTAATATTACAATTTTGTCATTGATATATTATGAAATTATTAAATTTTTACAATCTTAATGTTAATTTAATATTATTAAGAATATATTATATTTTATTAGACATATTATAAATTATGGATGTCCTCAGGCTTTTTAAAATATTTTTCACTTATCTTTGTTTTATTTTTAATTTCTTTTTCTCTATTTTATTTTCTTTTCTTTTTGGTAATGCACCACTTTTTTACTGGGAAAAGCACGACAACTACCAGCTATTTATGTATAACTCAACAATATTATTATTTTAATGAAAATTTCAAAATTAAAATTATTTTATTTATATAATTTTAATTTTTTATATCAATAAATATTTATTTAATAGTATTAATATTACTACAAAATTTTTCATTTCCTGCTGTTGTTTCATCAGAAAAAAAATCTCAAAAAATTTCATAAAAAATCTACAAGAATTTTAGAAAAAATTCCTTGTGAATTTGAAAAGTGACGGTAAAATTTTCTATCAATATGAAACTGGTACAAAAATTTCTTGTAAATTTTCCTCTAAAATTTATTTATAGGAGTTTCCTGCAAATTCTAAATTGACAGGAAATTTTCTTACATATTTAGAATTGGAAGCAAATTTTTTGCATATTTTCTTACAAACAAAATTGTATAAATATTTTTAGATATTTAACTTAAAATTATAATAAATAAATATTATTGATTTATAAAAATTTATATATTAAGTTTTCTAGAAATTTTTTCACCACATAATGATAAGTTATTTTTTAAACATTAGTTTTGAAATAATTAATAAATATTTAAAATAATATCATTTTACTAAGTCCATTATAATTTATAAAATATCTTAATATTCATAATTTTAGTTTGAAATTAATTAGATTAAATATTATTTTATTGAATGCATATTCGTTTATCTTCTTTCCTTTAAATCTTAAATTCAAATTATCGTACATTTAAGTGACAATGTTAATTTATTTTATATTTAACATGTCCTAAAAAATCAAGGTATGTTTTGATACAAATAAATAAAATAAAATTGAAGTTGTTATTCAAAATTCAAGGAAATTATACACTATAAAGGTAAAAAAGCCCACGTCATTTGAATGTCCAACAAGTTAGAAAAATATTTGAAAAATTGAATAACAGAACAACACAAGCATTAGTTAAACATGAACTAAGATTTGTATTATACACATTTACTATTTTAATGAAATAGCATCGATCCAAAATTCAACATGAAGATGAATTTAGCTTGTGATTTGTAACGTAATTAGTTTTTTTTTTAAGTGTTACTTAAGCATAGAAAAAAAATAATAATGGTAATAGTTGTTTTGGTTCAGGCATACTTGTCCCGTTCTTGTTTAATTACATATAAACCCAAATTACATTCATAATACTACAATTTCCAATCTTATATCATACAAAACAAAATTTAGAAAGTGAATGTTGATATTATCTTTATTAGATAAAAATAATTTAGCCTTTATATAAATAAATAAAGTACTACTTTTGATGGGAATCCATTGGTAAAAAACTTATTCTTGCATTTTTACCTCCAACTTTATATGATATTCGCAGCCCTACACACTTAAAACTTACGATTTTAAAATCGGACCCGTGTTTGAACTCGTGAAAGTACTGGTTCACAATTTATTAGTTTAACTATTGTTGAACTAGTGTTGAACTGGTCTTAATAAAAGTGTTTTTTATTATTAATTTTTAATTAAAGAGGGATGGACTTGAGACAACAAGGGTGTATTTATAAATATTCAAAAAATTTATAAAAAAATGAAACAGTTGAACTGCCGATTTTCATTAGTTTTTTTTATTTTAAAACCAGTTTTTTGCTTGGTCGGTTTTAGTATTAACCTAATCGGATACCAGACTAGTTCACTGGTTTTTCGGTTAAACTAGATACCAGACTGGTTCACCGGTTTTTCATCGAACCAGTCGGTCCGACCCAGTTTTTTAACAAAACACAAAATAATTTTAATAAGAAATTTTATTACAAACATTCTAACATCAATTATTCACGACTTTAAAAGAAATTAATCATGTATTATTGCACCAAGTTATATTCAGAATCTATGTAAAATGTAGAAATATATACAAAACCTGATGAGTGATAAGTGTATTTTACCCTTATGAAATTGAAGTTTTCACCTAAGACAAACGTTTCTTTAAGTCTATTTTATGATAGAATAATTTGTGAAATATATTTTAAATAATTTAAAATATGTGCATACATAATAGTCAAATTTAATGTTATTACTTAATATTAAATTCTTAAAGTTAATATTTCTTATGAATTAAATATTTAATAAAATAAATTAACTAATATGAAAAAAAAATTAATTCTTTAATTATAAAAATGAAAATAAAATATAATTAATATGGGCAATTTATTTTTTATTAGATGTTACAAAAGAAAATCACATTATAAAAGTGACGCTTTGATCAATGTTTAAGTTAAAGTCCAATGTATAATTAATATATGAGTTTAATTGGTATACACTGTTAGTGTAAAGATTTTTACACTAACATTCAATCACAACCCTTCATTTATGGTAAATTTATTGACTTTACTCATTACTACTCTAAAAGTCACATACATGAAAAAAGTCATGACTGAATGTTAGTTTAAAAATCTTTTACACTGAAGGTGTATACCTATTAAAATTTAAAATTACTTGAGTCAAACTGACATTGCTCAAACAAGTATATATACACACTACTCAAGAACAAATTATATTGAGTATGCTCAAACTATCGTGCCTCAATAGATTTCTAACAAGTTAGCAATAACCTTAAAAAATGTTGTAAATCATTTAAGTTAAAAGGATGAAGTTTTATTTTGTGAGAATGTTGATGATTTTTCCTTTATCATCATGCCATAACTGAGTCAGTTGTCTCTTGCACAGTTCCATCATTATCCATTACTGTGTTCTGTCTCACAACTAGCAAAATCAGCATCTATATTGTTAAAATTAAAATAGGTAAAAACAATTAAGATATGAATATGAGAAGAAGGTGCATCATTAAAGTATCAAACTGGTTATACTTCACTTTTACAATCCACTACTGATTATTATTACCACCATAACCATGTGTTGATGTTTATATGTTAAGCATATTAACATGAGTAGTGTTACACATAATTCAAAATTATTAAAAACTATTGTTAAATTAATGTTAGATGTTGGTTATTAGTTGTTAGTTGAGGTACATTATGTTTCATTTATTATTGTATGTCAGAGGTTGGTGGTAGTTGTATTCACTACTCTGATTTTCTAGATTGTATTGTATCTCTATTTAATAAGAGATTCTAAGCTGAGTAAAGTTATCTCAAGCTTTTCTATATTCAAGTTGGTATCAGAGCAAGTTTGATTCTGCTCTTTATCGTCTAAAGTCACACAGTAGGCTGTCCGCCACTGTCGTCACTGTCCACCGCCTTCTCCCGCGAGCACAGATCCAGGTGCGCCTCAACGTGCGTGTTCTACCCCTGTAAATCACTCCTCCATACGCCACTCCATGCACCGCCTTAGTCATGCCAAACAAAAAGTGCGTGAGCTCCACACATCGGCAAAATGGTCCCCGTTCGTCGTTGTTCCGGTGCCGTTTGACTCGCCGGAGCCTCTTGAAGCCATTGCTGACTTGCGTGGTTCACTTTGAGCAAGATTTAGTAGATTTAAATCAAATCTCTCTCTCGGGTCTCTGTTTTTCCTCTTTTTCAGATCTAGAAAAATGTCTTCTTCTACCTCAGTCAACTCTGGTCCCATTCTTCCTATTTCTGGATCTACCATCATCACAACAGAAAAGCTTAATGGTAAAAATTATTTAGCTTGGGCTGATTCTGTGGAACTCTGGTTCCTTGGCTAAGGACACCATGAGCATCTAGAAAAGGTAAATATTGAGGGATCAGCTGAATAGCAAGCTCAGTGGAAGAGACTTGACTTTCAGCTTTATGTACTTCTATGGCAGTCAGTGGAGCCTAAGATATTGAGGAACCCCAGAGCTTTCAAAACCTGTTACTCATGTTGGAAAAAAGCCCAAGATATCTACTCTAATGATATCCAACGCTTGTTTGATTGTGTTCAAAAGCTAGCCTCCTTAAAACAAAATGATTCAGATATGGTGTCATATGTTTTCGAAGCTCAAGCCGCTGCAGAGAATTGAAGCTTTTCTTAGAAGCTGATTCTATAGAAGAAATAAAGAAACGACTTGATAACCTCTATATGGTTATGATTCTTCGTGGTATGAACCTGACATTTAATCACATTCGTGATCAAGTTCTAACTGGTCAAGATATTCCTTCCATGGAGAGCTTAACTACTCATCTCCTCTGTGTTCCTACCTTGAGCAATGAGGGTACCTCCCTTGAAAATAATATGGAGTCCTCTATTATGATATCTTCAAGAGGAAGAGGAGGACGTGGAAATAGAGGTCATGGCGGAAGAGGTAATCGTCCACAATGCACTCATTGTAAAAGGATGGGTCATACTCATGAGACATATTACTCACTGCATGGTTTTCCAGACAAGTCTGCTCATGTATCAAGGTCTGAGAAGCCAGAAGAGAGGAAACTATCTGAAGAAGAATATCAAGGATACCAAGAGTATTTGAGGATGAAATCTAATAGCCTTGATGGACCTTCTTCTAGACCTAATGTCTCAACGACCTGGATTTCTCAATCTGTAGAAGGTCAAAACCCATGGATTGTTGACTCTGGTGCTTCAGAATATATCGCTGGTAATAACTCCTTGTTTTCATCTTTATTACCTTCCAAATTTCCACATCTTGTCACATTAGCCAATGGGTTAAAGGTTTCAGCTCAAGGAGTGGGTTCAATTTCTATTTCTCCCTCCTTAAATTTATCTTGTATTTTGTACATTCCTTCTTATCCCAATTTACTTTCCTTGAGTCAATTAACTAAGTCCTTAAATTGTTCAGTTACATTTAACTCTGACTCCTTTGTCATTCAGGACCGTGGTACGGGCAGGCAGATTGGCGCAGGACATGAATCACGAGGCCTCTATTACCTGGAATCTAGCTCTTCAATGTCTTGTCTTGCATCCATCTCTCCTAAATTGTTGCATGATCGGTTTAGACATCCTAGTCTTGCCAAATTAAAGATAATGGCTCCTAGTACTTAGAAAATCCAAATTTTAGAATGTGAAGCTTGTCAATTAGGCAAACATGTTAAGTTTTCTTTTTCAAGTAAAGATAAATCAAGAAGTAATTCAGCCTTCTCTACTGTTCATTCAAATATTTGGGGTCCTAATCGAATTACTTCTTTTAGATTTAAATATTTTGTTACCTTTATTGATGAATATTCTCGGTGCACATGGCTTTATTTAATGAAAGAAAGGTCAGAACTTCTATCCATATTTGTGTCCTTCTTTCATGAAATAAAAAATCAGTTTGGAAAATCAATCAAATGTTTCAGAAGTGATAATGCAAACGAATATTTTTCTTCTGAACTCTCGTCATTTTTGTCCTCTCAACGTATATTACATCAGTCCACTTGTCCCCACACTCCTCAACAGAATGGGATAGCCGAAAGAAAGAATCACCACCTTGTTGAAACTACTCTCTCTTTAATGATTAATGCAAAAGTTCCATTACATCATTGGGGAGATACGATTCTTTCTACCTGCTATCTTGTCAATAGGATGCCCTCTTCTTCTCTTGATAATCAAATTCCTCATTCCATCCTGTTTCCAGCTGAACCTCTATATCATGTTTCACCTTGTGTATTTGGTTCTGCTTGTTTTGTTCATGATATGTCTCCAGGCCTCGACAAATTGTCAGCTAAGTCGATCAAGTATGTTTTCTTGGGATATTCCCGCCCTAAAAAAGGAAAAAAATGTTATTCTCCTGATAACAAGAAGTATTACATGTCTGCAAATGTTACGTTCTTTGAAGATTCTCCCTTCTACTCATCCTCCACACCTGACTCCATTTCCATCCAAGAGGTCTTGCCTCTCCCTCCTCGAGTCCAGAGATTATCATTTCTCTAGACATGTCTCATCAACCTGACCTATTAGTCCAATGCCTATCTTATCTGAAACTGATCATTCTCCCTCAACTCCTCCTCATGGCATGACACCTGAAGCTAACCCCATTATTCCTGATGACTCTCGTGGCTCATGTCCATCTCCATCTTCTTCTTGTACAATGGCTCTTAATTCTCCTCCCATGCCTGATGACAACTCATGTTAGCCTGTTGCCCTTCAAAAAGGTATTCTCTCTTCTCGAAACCCTCATCCTATTTACAATGTTTTGAGTTATCATTGTCTGTCTCCATCTTATTGTTCCTTTATAAATTCCTTATCATCCATCACTATTCCCAAAAATGTTTGTGAAGCACTTGATCACCCTGGATGGTGACAAGCCATGATTGACGAAATGCAGGCCCTTGATCACAATGGAACATGGGAATTGGTTCATCTTCCTCCTAGGAAGAAAGCTGTTGGTTGTAGATGGATCTATGCTATTAAAGTTGGTCCAAATGGTGAAATTGAACGCCTTAAAGCTTGTTTGGTAGCCAAAGGTTACACTCAGATATATGGACTTGATTATGGAGACACTTTCTCCTCGGTGGCCAAGACCACTACTATTTGTCTTCTTCTTGCCATGGTAGTTATTCGCCATTGGCCCCTGTATCAGATGGACGTTAAAAATGCATTCCTACATGGTGAGTTAGATGAGGAGATTTATATGGAACAACCTCCGGGCTTTGTTGCTCAGGGGGAGTCTGGTCTAGTGTGTAAACTCAGGCAATCTCTCTATGGTCTTAAGCAGTTACCAAGGGCTTGGTTTGGAAAGTTCAGCAATGTTGTCCAAGGTTTCAAAATGAAAAGAAGTGAAGCAAATCACTCTGTCTTCTACTATCACAAATCTGTTGCAAATATGTTTATTTAGTTGTTTATGTCGATGACATTGTTATTACAGGAAATGATGAAGTCACAATATCTCAACTAAAGCAACACTTATGCAATCACTTTCAAACAAAAGATCTTGGTCATCTAAAATATTTTCTGGGAATAGAAGTAGCTCAATCCAAAGAAGGCATTGTAGTTTCCCAGAGGAAGTATGTCTTGGATCTTCTGGAGGAAACAAAAATGTCTGATTGTAAGCCAGTCAATAGTCCTACGGACCCATACAAAAAATTATTAGCTGATATGGGAGACTTATACTCAGATCCAGAAAGGTATAGAAGGCTGGTTGGGAAGCTCATATATCTCACTATTACGAGGCCAGATATTTCCTTTGCAGTTGGAGTCGTAAGTCGATTCATGAATTCACCTTGTGTTGATCATTGGAATGGAGTAATGCGTATTCTCAGGTACATAAAAAAGGCTCTAGGCCAGGGTCCGTTGTTTGAAGATAAAGGAAATAGCCAAATTGTTGGATACTGTGATGTTGATTGGGCTGAATCTTATACAAATAAATGCTCTACTACTAGGTATTATGTGTACCTTGGTGGTAATCTTATCTCATGGAAGAGTAAGAAACAGAAGATTATTGCTCGATCTAGTGCAGAAGCTGAATAAAGTTCTATGGCTCTTGTAGCTTGTGAGTTGGTGTGGGTTAAACAACTCATACAAGAATTGAAGTTCTGTGAAATTTCTCCAATGCAACTTTATTTTGATAATCAGGCAGTTATCCACATTGCTTCCAATCCAGTATTTCATGAAAGGACTAAACACATTGAAATTGATTGTCACTTTGTAAGGGAAAAAGTGTTGTCTAAGGAAATTAGGACCAAATTTGTTGGTACCAATGACCAGCTTGCAGATCTATTAACCAAAGCCTTAAAGGGTCCTCAGATTGAATACTTGATTTCCAAGCTTGGAACATATGATTTATATGCTCCAGCTTGAGGGGGAGTGTTAAATTAATGTTAAATGTTGGTTATTAGTTGTTAGTTGAGGTATATTATGTTTCATTTATTATTGTATGTCAGAGGTTGGTGGTAGTTGTATTCACTACTCTGATTTTCTAGATTGTATTGTATCTCTATTTAATAAGAGATTCTAAGCTGAGTAAAGTTATCTCAAGCTTTTCTATGTTCAAGTACTATAAAATCAAGATAGAGAAGTATTAAATGAGATGTGATCATCAAACTTTATGTTTTTCAATAAACTTTAGCCAATAGTAATAGATAATGTGTTGAAAAAAGTGTGTTAAAGAGTGTTTTGTTAGAATTTCTAAAATAACATGTCTTATTAATATGAACAAAATTATGGTCGAAGTTGAAGCTAGCTAATGAAATATAGGAAATAACTATTTCTATTAACTAATACATTAACTTACTATAAATTGTTGCTGCAAACCACTCATTGATAACTTTCACCCATGTACTTATTCAGCCAACATCAATGCTCCACCTGGTGGTTTGATGAGTGCATCATTCATACAGGAAGTGTAGGACACAAAATGTCAAAAATCATCATACATAAAGCACTGGTTAACCATATGATGTATTAAGTTCCTTACTTTTTGGCTGAGTTATTCAGATCCCAACTGATGAACAACATTGCAAAGTAATACATTGAGTTCACATAACTTTATGCATATTTTTTAATAATAAGAAATAAGTGTGAGACTATAATTAAATATATTTTTTCTAACAATGCTATTTATTTATTTTTATTAACGTTGTATTATGAATTTAACAACTGAAAAATTAACATGACAAATTTAAAATATCCATGGGAGTAGATGTTATACATGGCTAAAGATGGCAAAAAGAGTAGAAATAATATCAAATACTATGCTTTGTTATTTTCATTATTATGATTGATTTCCTATTACTATGGTAAAAAATATGAAAGATTCCATGCTCTTTTGCTACGATTGTTACAAATCAAGGTAATTACTAGTTTTGTATGAAAAGTTATTTTAGTTTAGTTTTTTTTAAGTTTACTTATTGTTAGTTATTATTTGATTTTTTTGCTTCATTTTTCATTAATTAAATAAATTCTTTTTCTTTACATATTTTATTTTTCATTCTCTCCTTTATCATAATTTATTTATATATGCATTAAGTAATTTATAAAAGTTTCATAAAATTTGAAATTTAAGAAAATGATTTGCCATATCCAAACTAAAAAAAATGAAATTAAAAAAATTGAATTAATTTTATTAATATATAAATTGAATAGCCTTGTCTAAACAAGAAATTTGAAATGTAAGAAATTTTAATTGATTTACTCAAACATACATTTACAAAATGAAGTAAACTCAAATTAAAACAATTCAAATGAATAGAATTTCAAATTTTTTCAAATCTTATAATACCTCATCCAAATGCAATGTTAGATTTTAAGAACATAAATGGTGAAGTGTAAGTCTCTAGTACCAATTCTCCTTTAATTCAAAACTAAAAATACTAAAGTGAGAGGAAAAAGGAAGAAAAGAGTGACCACAAGACACATGCTTTAAATTATATTTTGAGAATCTAACCTTTACATTAATAAAATGTATACTTGTTATGATAAATTATTTGACTCAAATTAATATTGCTCAAACTAACATTAATCAAAACTGATTTATATAATTCAATAACATCTATTATTTATGTCAAAAAATTTGTTAAATTTGATAATAATAAATTTAAAAATTATATAAATTGTATGATTTAGTTGGTATGGTTGTATCTTTAAAGTCAATAATAATTAATATTTAGTAACATACATGAAAACAAAATGAATGAAATGAAAATAAAAAAGTAGGCTTGCAAAAATGACAAAGAAGTTATATGGATTTATCCATTGGATTGGGTCTAGAAAAGGCAGATTCTAATCTATAAGGTTCTATGGTTTATAGATTGTTTCTTCTCTTTCTTTCTTTGTTATTGAATGGTAGCTGAATGCCTCTATCCATCCCGAATACCCCAATTTCTCATATCCATAGAAATGGACCCTTCTTCCCATGACCCATTTTAAAATCAAAACTTGGGTTGACCCTTTTGTCCTTGAAATGAGCATTACTAGTCAAATAATTAGTGAAAGGGAAAAAGACAGAATGGATACAAACAAATCACATGCTTTAAATTATATTTTAAAAATTTAACATTTACATTAATCAAATGCATATGTTATAACAAAATTATTTGAATCAAACTAACATTGCTAAAAAAAGTATATATACACATTACTCAAGAACAAATTATATTGAGTATGCTCAAACTATCGAGACTCAATAGATTTCTAACAAGTTAGCAATAACCTTGAAAGATGTTGTAAATCATTAATGAGCCACCAACAATTAAGGATGTTTTAAAAGACATGGATTTTTAGCTTTTATTTCCCATGTGTCTCCCTCGCACATGAGCTTTTATTTACACTATAGTCGTAAAATAATTAAATTACTTTATTATTTTATTTTTTAAAATTATTAAAAAATTTAAATTTAAGATAAGTTAAATTCCTTTAAATATTTTTAACACATAACTTTATACATATTTTTTTAATAATAAGAAATAATTGTGACACTATAATTAAATATATTTTTTCTAACAATGCTATTTATTTATTTTTATTAGCGTTGTGTTATGAATTTAACAACTGAAAAATTAGCATGACAAATGTTTTCTTCTAAAATTTAACAAGTATATGAATTGTGTCACAACCATGTGAGACCAAATGTTTAGTTTATTGGATTTTCCAACACACAATTACATTTTTTTAATAAACCCTTTAAAATAGAATTTTAGGACTTTTTTAACTTTTATTTTTGACAAAAGTCCTAAATAAATTAAAAAATGAATACTTAAAATATAATATTTAGTTGATAATTTTAAAATTAAAATTCTTAATTCTTAGCATTCTTTTTATCATAAATTAGTAGAAAAAGCAAAAAATAACTTTTTTTTCTAAATAAAAATAGATTTGTTGAATTAGTATTAAATAGTAATATTTTTGTAGAAAATATTAAATATTTAATAATGGATGATAAGGACATTCTTCTTTTTAATATATAAAACTATTTTATAGAAAAGACTAATTCTATCTTTTAGAATGGAAAAAAATAGATTTCTAATTATTTTCTTATTCATATTTAATAATTAAGATTAATTATGCTTTGTTTTATTTATAGTATGCTCTAAAAAATTAATTAAACTCATGTACCTTTTCATAATTATAGTAAAAACCACAATTCTATTTAAATTATTGTTATTTTCTTAATTTATTAATATAATTAAGAATAACATATATAAATATGAATCAAATCATTTTGTGGGCAATGTGTCACTAATTAGTTATACTTTAATTGTTAAATTTAATAATACATTCTTTATTAAAGATTACAATTATTTAAATAGATATATTATTTGAAGTTATCTATAGAGATTTAACATTATATATTATTATATAAAATAAATTACTAAGAGAGTTTTAGTTAGTGTATCATTTGAGAGTATATTAGTATAATATTTTTTTATGAATCAAACCTTAGTATTGTTTACAATACTAGTTTTGTTAGATGAACTGGGGACCTTTATCTCGGTTAACTAACTTATCACCTTTTATAACCATTAGTATAATATTTTTAAAAAAGATATAAGGAATGTTGAAACAGTTAAAGATTTTAAACTTAAGATTAGAGTAGGTAAATAAAGAAAAATTAAATTGTGTATAATTTCTTAAAATATTGATGAAATTTTATGTGTTTATTTTATTATAATATAAAAATATATTTTTTCCATCAAATATATAAAAATTTAAACAATTTATATGTAAATATTACTTTTAAGTGTGTGTATTTTAATTAAAATCTAATCATTATTTTCATATATCATTATAAGATATATTGAATATTATAGTTTATCTTATAACTTATCAAATATTTTCTTATAAACTATATATTTTATATTCTTAACATTAATTCCAAATAGAAAAGGAGATATAATACCTTAGTTGGTTAAGAAATGAGAGAGGTGGAAAATTTTATGGTTTTTATCTTTGTCATTAATAAAAACTAACATTTAATCTATAAAAGAAACATTTAAAATAGAAAAATATATAACCTATATAATTAATATAACTTTATATTTATTAAATATGTGACTCTAATTTTATAAAATATAATAATAATAACGTTATGATTGGATTTCACACTTTTATGATTTTACCATCATGTAATCAATATGAAATAGAAAAAGAAAATAAGTTGTTAATTTTGTTAATTATTTAATTTTAATATTATTTTATGTTATTTCATATATCAATAATGTATGTTTACATGGATAATTTTTATTATAAATTATATTATTTTACTTTTCATTAATAATCATTATATAAAATTTTATATTTCGTGTCATATCTATGAAGTTAAGGATACCTGCATAACATAAATTATTAGATAAAAAAGACATATATGTTGATTTAGTTTCATTTTTATTTATAGGAATTCTTATTGTAAAAGTCTTTACATATTTAATAAAAAACAACATTTTTAATTTCACATAATTAAGCATTATAAATTTAAAATAATTTATTTGAATATTACAATTTTTTTATTCATATATTATGAAATTATTAAATTTTTAAAATCATAAAATTTTAATTTAATATTATTAAAATTATATTATAATTTATCAGACATATTAAAAATATAGGATGTCATAATCAATCATCAGTATTTTTACATATTTTTCACTTATCTTTATTTCATTTTTTATTTCTTTTTATCTATTTTATTTTTTTTATTGGTAATGCACCACTTTTTTACTAGCAAAAGCACAATCACCACTAGGCTGTTTATGTATCACTTAATAAAATTATTATTTTAGTTTAAATTTCAAAATTAAAATTTTTCTATTTATATAATGTTAATTTTTCATATTAATAAACATGTATTTAATATTATTAACACTACGAGAAAAGTTTTCATTTCATGAAAAAAAAATTGCAAAAAATGTCTGCTACTTTTTAAAAGGAAATATTCATATAAATTTTTCAAGACTTTTCATACAAAAAAAAATATCTATATGAATTTTACAAAACTTTTCTTGTGAATTTGAAAAATCACAGCAAACTTTTCAATGAATATGAAAATGGTAGAAAATTCTGTGAGAAACTTCCTACATATTTAAAATTGGCAGGAAAGTTTTTACATATTTTCTACAAATCAAAATTTGCAGAAATGTTTAGATATTTAAAATTAAAATTGTAGTTTTTAAATAAACTACTACTTTTAATGATGCAAATCTGTCGACCAGGGGTTTCGACGGGACAACAAAAAATAACTTGAAAAACAGAAGAGTTACCTCCCATGTTTATTAAGAAAAACATGGAAAAAAACCTTTAAAATAGAAAGTGGTATGCGAAACCAAATTTGAATTTGAAAGTCAATTACATGTAAGGAAGGTGTTAGCACCCTACAACATCTGTCATAAAGACGGTTACCTCTAATTAAACATGCAAAATTAGATAACTTCAAAAATATCTATTTCACCCCATACAAATTATTATTTTTATTTTATTAATTGGTTTTAATATTTTTTACAAAAAATTATTTATCATTGAGAGATTTATTATTTATAAAAGATTATTATTATTGTACTTTTATCTTTTAAATTAATTAAAATTTTTTATCTTTTTGGGCTCGACAAGAGTGGTTTCCTGCTCCTACGTATCTTCAAGTGCAATGGAGAATCAAAGTTTAGGTAATTCTTTGAGAAAATATTTGTGTGTTTGATATGTTTGATATTTAATTTTTAAATTTATTAAGACTTAGGATTTATGAACTGTCACAGTTCATAGTCCTAGAAATTTAAAATTGACAAGGGATGTACACCCAAAACCAATCCATTAAAACATTTTTATCTTAGAGGTTATTTTTGTTCTTTTATGAATATAATTTTGACTAACAAATTTAGTTTTTAGAGATGAGTTTTAAGACAAAAAGTCCCAACTTATGCGTTAAAATCCTGAGATTAAAAAGACGTCATGTCTAGTTAATCATATTATCTCTATTAAAGAAATATTACAAATAAAAATAGTAAAAAGAAAGTGAAGATTAAAAATTATTTTGTTAAAAGAAAATATGATTAATTATGACAGGAATTAATCAAGGAAGAAATTATAGAATGCGGCACTGTCACAATTTTTATCCTCAAAATTTTATAAGGTAAAGAAATGTCACATTTAATTAACATTATTTTACCAATAAATTTATTTTTTCTAACTAGATGATTTAAATTTTTTTATTATTAGGAACATAATTTTGAATTTTAGAGATGAGATTTATGACAAAAATTTGTCACAACTTATGTCTCAAAATCTCAAAATTAAAGAGAGGTCACATCTAATTAATTCTTTGATCTCTATTAAAAATATTACATTATAAAATTATGAAAAAATTACATTTAAGATATAATTATTATTATTATTAAATAGCTTAAATTATTATTATTAAAAAACTTAAAATATTTTTATGAAATGGTCTTTGGTTGAAATGAAACTCTAGCTAGGATTATTTTGATGGCACTTAAATTGCATATATACAACCAAACATCAAGTTAGTTAATCAAATATTAGGCACACGGTTATAAGTTCAAACCATAAATTAATTAATCACCTAATAAGAATCAAACAAGATAGAAACATGATAGAAAAAAAAGGAAATATATAATGTCAAAGTCTAGCATGGACAAGCATCACACGTATAACCCAATAACCAAAAAAAAAATAATTAAAGAGAATCTGTTTAAGTCTTGAGTCCACAATACCGTACTGTTGGGAAAGTCTTGAAGTTCACAAATGTATTATTCAACATAGCAGATCCGTTGCTACTGGTTTTGTGGCTAATGCATTCATGATATTTGTTGCTTGTTGACATGAGTTTGTAAACATATTTTTGGGTCACTACATGTACATATTGGTACCAAGATTTGATGTTGGTTGATGTTTACAAAGGTTTGAACGCATGTATATTCAAGTTCATAGCTCATGAATGTCATCACTTTTAAAGGTAAGCCTTTTTATGGTTAGTGAAGATAAAAGGAAAGTATATGTAAGAGCTAATGTATAGTATTTTGTTGAGAGAATAAGAGTGGAAAGATTCTATTGTGAGTGTTGTTAAGAGAGAAGAAGAAGGTGAAAAAAAAAAAGGAAGGAGATGGTGAGGTCTAGGGATGACAAAAAATTCGCGCCATGAATACCCGTGAATAAAAACCGCGAAAGTATCCATACGAATAGTATAAATGGGTACCCATTACCCGTGGGTATGAGTTTTTTTCTACTGCTCCTTAAACTAAAATAATATATACATATATAAGCTAAAAAGGATAATATTTTTGGAAAGTAAATCAATTTAAAATGTTAGTTATCAAAATTCATTTATATCAATCTTATTTTTTTATAAAAATTTCATAGTTAATAAAATCATTTATTATAAAAATTCTGATAATATAAAATAAAGATTTTATTTGTATTAAATATTTTCTTATAATATATTATATTAATCTACTTTTAGATCTAATTAATCTTGTAGAAACTAGTATAATTTTATTTCTAGATTTTTCAAAAAATAAATTATTTATTTAATAAAACTTCTTATAAAAATATTTAATTTAAAAAAAAATATTTTTTTAAAATATCCATGGGCACCCATGGATACCCGCGGATATTAAAAAAATATCCAAATTGTTAATTGTGAGGGATTTTTATTGAGGAGAGATGTGTGTCTTCATTTAGTGAAAGTTTGACTTTTGGGAAACCAATCTTGTAAATGCATGATTTAAGGAGATTTGTTGGTAGCTTGTAAGTGGTAGTATGAAACATTAGGAAGCAATAGGTGAGTAGTGAGGGTAGTATAGCATACCTTTAAATGATTTTCTACCTTTTTCTTTCCTTTTTATAAAACCATATCTGTTTTCTTTTTAATTTAGTTTTTATATTCTTTTCTTTATTTTAATAAAATGAATCAATTATTAATAATTTTTTTAGTTTAATTTCTCTCATTTTTTTAGTTTCTTTACTTACCAGACAAAATGGGGTGATCACATAATCCATTTGTAAAAAAATTTTCTTGCATTTGAACTCAAACTTTACATTTTGTCTACAGACCCTACACACTTAAAACTTATGATTTTAAAACCGGACTCGTGCTTAAACCGGTGAAGTACTGGTTCACGATTTATTAATGCAACTGTTGTTGAACCTGTGGTTGGACCGATCTTAATAAAATAGTATTTTTATTATTAATGTATTATAACAATGAAAATTATAAAAGAAAAATTTATTAAGGAGGTTAATATAAAAGAAAAAACTATTTTTACTAAGAGTTTAATTGGTATACACTGTTAGTGTAAAAGATTTTTACACTAACATTCAATCATGACTTTTCATTTATGTGACTTTTAAAGAAGTAATGAGTAAAGTCAATAAATTTAGCATGAATGAAGGGTTGTGATTGAATGTCAGTGTAAAAATCTTTACACTAACAGTGTATACCAATTAAACCCTTTCACTAAATACATCTTCATATTGCTAATTTAACCTCTGTTTTCATTAATTTTTTAATTAAAAATGGATGGACTTGAGAAAACAAGGGGTGTATTTAGAAAAATGCAAAAAAATTATAAAATCAATGAACCAGTTGAACCACTGATTTTCATCAATTTTTTTATTTTAAAATTGATTATTTGCTTGGTTGATTCGATTTTCAGCATTCACCGAACTAGATACTAGACTGGTTCACCAATTTTTTGGTCAAACCGTTCGTTCTGATTCGGCTTTTTTAACCTAACTTAAAACACATAAAAACTTTTAATAAGAAATTTTATTAGAAACATTCTAACATCAATTATTCATGACTTTAAAAGAAATTAGTCATGTATTGTTACAGCAAGTTATATTCAGAATCTATGTAAAATGCAGAAATATATACAAAACCTCATGAGTGATAAGTGTATTTTACTCTTATGAAATTGAAGTTTTGACCTAAAACCAACATTTCTTGAAGTCTATTTTATGATATAATAATTTGTGAAATATATTTTAAATAATTTAAAATATGTGCATACTTAATAGTCAAATTTAATGTTATTACTTAATATATAATTATCAAATTTATATTCAATTACAAATTAAATATTTGATAAAATTAATTACTTAATATAAAAAATATTACTTTTTAATTATAAAAAATTAATATAAAATATAATTAATGTGGGAAATTTATTTTTTATTAAATATAGATGTTACAAAAAAGGATATAAGGAAATACGGAATTAATATATATTAATTAAAATTTAGTGAAGCATTTTTGGGATGTGTTAAAGGAGGATATAAGGAAAGTAATGACAAATTTTCATTGATATGGAAAGCTTTCAAGGGGAGTCAATACCTTATTCATTTCCTTGATTCTCAAGAAGGAGTGCCCAAGTGGATTGGGAGATTATAGGTCATATCACTAATTGGGATGCTCTATAAAATTATTGCAAAAGTGTTGACAAAGAGACTATAGAAGTACTTCCAAGCTTCATTGAGGAAACACAGATAGCTTTTATTAAAGGAAGGCAATTGCTTGATAGTGTGGTTGTAGTTAATGAAGTGATCCAGGAGGTGAAACATCATAAGAAGCTATTATTGGTATTTTAAAGGATGACTTCGAGAAGGTGTATGACACTGTTAGTTAGACGTTCGTGTTTTACATGCTATCTCGATTTGGTTTTGGGGACAAATGGTTAAGTTGGATCCATGGTTGTCTGTCTTCATTATCTGTCTCAATATTGGTTAATGGAAGTGCGACGAAGGAGTTCTATATGTAGAGAGGATAACGTTAGGGCGATCTGATGGCGTCTTTCTTATTCTTGATTGTTGCTGAAGGGCTAGGAGGGTTGATTGACAAAGCTCAGTCAGTAAATCTAATTTCAGGTATTAACCTTAACAAGCATCACTTCCAGATAGTATCCCAATAGTTTGTAGATGATACAATTTTCCTGATTTCGCCTGAACTTCAAAATGTATTTGCTTTGAAAAGTGCTTTGAGATGCTATGAGTTGGCCTCAGGCTTGATGATTAATTTCCATAAGAGTAGCTTAGGGGAATTGGGGTGAAATTGTCGAAGGTGAGTTCCTTTGCTTCAATCCTTAATTACAGAGGTCTGCAAATTCCTTTCTCCTACCTTCCTATTGGGGCAAATGTGATATATGAGCATGTGCAGAAGACTGTCTTGGATAAAATGAGAGAAAATTTAACCCCATAGAGACAAAAGAACCTGTCATTAAGGGGGAGGATTCGCCTGATCAAATCCACCCTCTCTTCTTTACCTCTTTATTTTCGGTCTTTTTTCAAGGCTCCTGAGAAGGTGTTTAAATCCATAGAATCTATGCAAAGGAATTTCCTTTGGGAAGGTTCAGAAGAAGGATAAAAAATAACATGGATCAAATAGGAGCAGGTGTATAAAGACAAATGCAACGGTGGGCTGGGACTAAGAGATGTGTTGGTTTTTAATAAAGCTCTGCTGGGAAAATGGTGATGAAGAATTCTACAGGGTGGTGATGCTATTTGGATCAAGGTGATGGAGGCAAGGTATAGGGTTGATATTAGGAGGAACCTCGATGTTAGGAGCAAAAATGGAGGCTCCCAGTGGTGGCATGATATCCTAAAAGTCATTGTTGAAGAAGAATGAAGTGGTTGGCTTTCTAGTGAGATAAAGCCCATGATTGGTGATGGTTCTCAATAATCTAATTAATGTGAATTCTTGTTTCCTGACAGTTGAATCGGACCACCTAATTTTCAAGTTGTAAAGGGATTTGCGAAGATCTGTTTAGCTTGTTACAACAGGTAAATAGGATATGACTGTTGAGTAATTTTCCTCCAAAATTTTTTGTCATTCTATTTTTATGTCAAATGAATGGAAATTAGTTGTTATACCTGTAAAAAATATGGGAAAAGGAATAGAAATAATATCAAATACTATGCTTTATGATTTTCATTATTTCATGATAGATTTCCTATTACGAGCTTCATGGTAAAAAATGTTAATGATTCTACACTTTTTTGCCATGATTGTTACAAAACTAGGCACTACAAATGGCTATGTAAGTATAAAGTGTGTTTTACTCGCAATTTCAGTTATAGCTAAAAGATGAAAAATTAACCGAAATGGTTTCAGTTTTATTTTATACTTAAAAAAGTTAGTAGTTTTTTAGGTAATTACTAGTTTTGTCTAAAAATGTTATTTTAGTTTAGTTTTTTTTCAAGTTTTCTCATTTTTAGTTATTAGTTTTTTTTTTTACTTTATTTTTCATTAATTAATAAATTCTTGTTCTTTAGATATTTTATTTTTCATTCTCTCCATTACATAGTTTATGTATGTATTAAGTAATTTATAAAAGTTTAATAAAATTTGAAATTTAAGAAATTGATTTGTCATATCCAAACTAAAAAAATTAAATTAAAAAAATTAAATTGATTTGGCTAATATGGAAATTGAATTGCCTTATCCAAATAAAAAATTTGAAATTTAAGAAATTTCAAATGATTTATCCGAAAAAAAAATTTACAAAATGAAAGAAATTCAAATGAAAGCAATTCAAATTGATAGCATTTCAAAGTTTTTGAAATCTTAAAATGTCTTATTAAAACACAATGTTAGATTTTAAAAAAATAAATGCTGAAGTATAAGTGTCTAATACCAATTCTCCTTTAATTTTTTCTTCTAACTAAAAATATTTTTTGAATTAATATTTTGGTATAAAAGATTAATTATTTAGTAATGGAGGATAAGGACATTCTTCTTTTAAATATATAAAACTATATTAATTCTATTTTTAGAATAGAAAAAGATCTAGTAAGTATAAGATACTTACTCTTTATTTTTTCCATTTATTTTCTTATTTAAATCTATTGATTAAGTTTAATCATATTTTGTTTTATTTATAGTATGATCTAAACAATTAATTAAGCTCATGTAGCTTTTCATAATTATAGTAAAAAATTATAATTCTATTTGAATTATTATTATAATAATTGAGAATAGTATATATCAATATGAATCAAATCATTCCGTAGCACTTTGTTACTAATTAGTTATATTTTAATTGTTAAATTTAATAATACATTGTATTTATTAAAATTTAATACTATTTAAATAGATATATTATTTAAATTTATATGTAGAAATTTAATGCTATATATTATGATACAAAATAAATGACCAAGAGAGTTTTAGTAAGTGTATCATTTGAGAATGTATCAGTATAATATATTTTTTATGAATCAAACCTTAGTATTGTTAATAATACTAGTTTGTTAGCTGAACCTGAAACCTTTATTTCCGTTAGCTAATTTATCATCTTATATATTTATTAGTGTAATATTTTTAAAAAATGCACAAGGAATATTGGCATATTTAAAGTTTTTAAACTTAAGATTAGAGTTGGTAAATAAAAAGAATGAAATTATAATTTCTTAAAATTAGGATAAAAGTTTTATATATTTATTCTGATTATAATTGTAACATCCCAAAATTTAAAATACAAAATATTTGAATAAGCATTCAATTAAGAGAAGATAGATTAAGTTGTTAAGAAAAAAAATCAATTAAAGATTAAACTGTTAGGAATTTTGAATAAACAAGATTAAGATAATATTTCCTTTAAAATAGAAATAAGATAAAACAAATATATTATTTTGGATTTAATCTAATCAATCTTTTATAGAAAAATATAGAAAGGGGAAAACCAACCCTAGACTAATATATATAGGGTTAACTAGTTCCCTCAAAATATCATAGATTATTGGATTCTTCTAGGGTTAAGAAAGAGGGACATAGGAGTAGAAGAATTAAAGTGGTGGGATCTCGCTTCAAGATAATTTGTGGATTGCGTGTTTGCATCGAAAACAATTTTTATCATATTTATAATTATTGCTAGAAATTATTTGGATAAATCTTTATATATAAAGATACTTTTTATTACTACGGGTACCATAGTTATTTTTCTGGATTCCGCGCTGGCTGAGAACAACATTATTTGCGAACCTCTTTTAAAAAACTTGTTTTATTCACTGAGATTACCATCTTATTAAAAGTGTTGTTTTCAGAGGTTCATGGAGAAGTTTTGGAAATCAAAAAGGCTTGGAGACCTAGTTTGTTATTAATCAAGTAGTATTTATTTATAACAATTTTAGAATATGATGTATTTGTAATTATTTTTGTTTTCTAAAGGTCTAAATTTGAGGATTATATTTTAATATTATGTAAGAATTTATGTATTTAAATACAGAATTTATTATTTTCTTTAAATTCTTCACAATTTTATTATGGGTTATTAGTGTAATGACGGACATTACAATAATATAAATATATATTTTTTATGTCAAATATATAAAAATTTAAACAATTTATATGTAAATATTACTTTTAAGTGTGTATATTTTAAGTAAAATCTAATCATCATTTTCATATATCATTATAAGATATATTGAATATTATAGTTTATCCTATAACTTATCAAATATTTTCTTAAAAACTATATATTTTATATTTTTAACAATAATTTCAAATAAAAAAGGATATATAATATCTTAATTGGTTAAGGAATGAGATATGTGAAAAAATGTCATAGTTTTGATCTTTGTCGTTAATAAAAACTATCTAGTCTATAAAAGAAACATTTAAAATAGAAAAGTATATAACATATATAATTAATTTAAATTTATATTTATTAAATATGTGAGTCTAATTTTATAGAATATAATCATAATAATGTTATGATTGGATTTCACACTTATATGATTTTATATTCATGTAAAAGAAAATAAGTTGTTGATTTTGTTAATTATTTAATTTTAATATTATTGTACGTTATTTCATATATCAATAATGTATGCTTGCATGGATAATTGTTATTATAAATTATATTATTGTTTTTTCATTAAAAATTATTATTTAAAATTTTATATTTGGCATAATATCTGTAAAGTTAAGCATACTATATAACATCATAAATTAGCTTAAGAAAACATATATGTTGATTTAGTTTTATTTTTATTTTTAGGATATATATATATATATATATATATTTATTTATTCTTATTTGTAAAAGTATTTAGATATTTAACCATTATAAATTTTAAATAATTTATTTGAATATTACAATTTTGTCATTGATATGTTATGAAATTATTAAATTTTTAAAATCATTAAATGTTAATTTAATATTATTAAAACTAAATTATATTTTATTAGGCATATTTTAAATTATGGATGCCTCCATGAATCATCAGTATGTTTACATATTTTCACTTATCTTTGTTTTATTTTTTATTTCTTTTCTCTATTTTATTTTCTTTTTTTATTGGTAATGCACCCCTTTTTTACTTGGAAAGGCATGACCACCACCGGACTATTTATGTATAACTCAACAATATTAAGTTCCATATTTTCTGGCTTAGTTATTTAGATCCCAACTGATGAACAACGTTGCAAAGTGCATTGCCCCCAAAGAGAACACCATGTGAAAAAATCCATAACTGTAAGGAATATCATCTTCATGTTCAACTTTGTTTTTTGTAAACTGAAAAGGACCAAAAAAATCATTTCAAGATGAGGGATATTAACATTGCTTTCTATCTCACAATACGGCTAAGATTAAAATTAAATAATTCTTGTTTGGTCATGTTGATGAAAGGACCATGATACAAATTTTTGGTTATCTTATATGAGGGGAATTATTTTTTTCTTGACTTTTCTAAAAGAAAATTTTACTTCAACTTGCAGCATGATTGAGGTGTCTTGCTAGATCAAAGAAACAAAGAAGCTTTAGAGCTTCCTAATTTCTAGGAAAGGATTGAGAATGGGATTTTGAAGCAACAAGGAATCTTTCTGAATTTACTGGAAAAGGCTTTGAAGCAACAAGGAAATCGTTAGAACACTAAAGAATGATTCACCTGAAAGCATTTTAAATCAATGCTTGTGGAAAAGTCTTCCATCACAATTGAAAATATGGAAGCCCTATCAAGAAATTAGAAAATGGTATATAACACAAAATAACAAGATGACTAAAGCATTCATGTGAAGAAATATCCACAATATCAAATTGTGTATTTTAATACTAATTTAGGCACATGCTCACAAAAAAAAAATATCTTGGAGAGTCAACAAAGAGAATGCAGAGGCCTACAAAAAATCTAATAGTAGCACTGGTAGTAAAACTTGTAAGAAAACTAGACAACATATGGTACAATATATACAACATGGTAAAGATGATTAGTTAAAACTTAAAACCTCTATACATATACTTATATGTGCCCTTTAGTAGTTGAATGCTATACTAAACACTTTATCCTTGTAGACGATTCTTGCTTTTATTAGAACATTACATTAACAAGAATTTAGCATCACGATGGAAGTATTGTGGTGCTAAAAATGAATGACAGATTGACTAGGCTAGATATCAGATCTCATCACTTTATTAGATCTTATCAAAGTCATTTTACTTTATCCTTACTAAGAGTTGTAACAAAATGTTCATCCCAAGTTATTTCATAGCAAGAAAAAAGACTTAATTATGGTTACTTCACATCATAAATTTAAGATAAACAACAACCTAAAAATTATTTGAAACCTTTGACCAATACTAATAGAAAATCTACTATTTAATTTAAACCTCAATAATCACATAAAGAAGAATGAAGGAAGAATTTTGAATTCAATAGAGAGGTGTAAAGGAAGTAAATAGAAGATTTTCAAATTTAACTGAGTGAAACAGCCACTGTTTCCTTTCTCTTGATTCTTTGTCTCACATCTTATGGTGGCAGGTTCACTAAAATTCCATGATAAGTCCACCATCTATAAAAGAAATTTCAAAATAAAATATATGATTTGAAGTAGACATTGAACCAAGTTAGCATGGCATCAGCTACTGTTGAGTGAATTTCATTGCATGTAAAAAGAGAATTTCATTCTATCTTCCTCCACATAAATATATGCCGATATGTTGCAGCACTTGATTAACAAGGGTCAGTTTTGTAAATTTTATTAATTCAATATTTTAAAAAACATGAATAGAGAAGACCAGCTTTCTAAGTAGTAAAAAATACTCCCCCCTTCCACCCAATTTCTCTTCTACGTCCAAACATCAACATACAAATGTAAAAGTACAACCTCAATACATTGGAAGATATGAAACTTTTTAAAAATTATCTTGTAAAAAGTCTCACATACAACACATCATTTAAAAAAAAAACTTATGAAAAATTTGTTTTGACATTTTTCTTTGTATTTATTTTCTCTAAAAGTGCTTCTAGAGAATATCATCCCCACAAAGTGATATAATGTCTAAATTTTTCCTAAGAATCATATATAGATATATGGGCTGGAAAATCCTAACCTTCTGATTGTAGACCAACAAAGAAAAATAATGTAAGAAGCCATAATTCCTGAAGATAAAAGACCTTTATTAACCTGTAATAATTAAACATTTAAATAACATAACATAAATTTTATTTTTTTTAAAAGAAAAAAAAAATATTAGGGAAACTTAATTATATATGTTGAATATCAACAACTAATTACTTTATACATAGTGATATATTGTGCAAACAATACTATTACAGAATCACTACAAACTATTAAGAATACAACTAGCTGCAACGAGTAATCAAAGTAGTGTACCTTTGAATTTAAAGATATAACCATCATTGCAGCAAGTAGAATTATTGTCCATGTGATAAAAAAATATATTTAGAGAACATGAGGTTCTGAGGCATATGATGTGTACAGATAGACAATTCCATAAATAGAGGCAACATAAAACAACATTGACATAAAAAGTCCAAGGGAGCACCTGTTCCATCATAATAACATGTTAATGTATCAAAAACTACATACATGTTATTAAGGTTAATGGTCTAACAAAATGGTCTTAATGTTCTATAATGACAAACACACTATCACATATTATCTCTGCTTTATAATTGTATCACATATTATTCATTCTTAATTGGGAGAATATCTTATAAGTTAATATGACCATAAAAACTAACATATCTGATCATATTAAGTTAAGAAACTTTTGGATTCATTATTTGTACCAATATCCTTAAATGTTTTATATTAGTGAGACAGGATTGTAGCATTCATTGAAATCCTTAGTGAGCTTTGGATATGAACTTGAACAATTTAAACCTAAGCATACTTTAAATTAAATTTGTTTTATGTTTGACTTTCAGGTTAATTATATATTATCAGTTTGCTTTTGTAATCTCCATAGTCATAACATTTTTAAATAATAAACAAAGTTAATATCCATATTAATAAACATTACAAAAAAAAAACTTATGTGTACCCATATCAAACAATTATTTTCATATGACATTGAAGTCTTGAGTCATCCAATGCAGGATCTTTTAAATTATGTAAAAGCTAAAACTTCAATAATCTACTTAATGAGCACCAAAGTAACCTGTACACAGTTATGATTTCAGAATTTAGGTACATTGTCCTCATCCTCAGAACAAGATATAAAATTTGACTTTAGGTTTATCTATGAATTGTTGCAGAAATAATAATGTTTACCTCTGCTCCCTTTCTTCTTTTTGAGTCCAGTATTTATTCCACCAAGTGATAAAATGGATAACACTCACAAGTTGTAAAGGAATAAATATTCTGTGTAAACATAAACCACAACATGCATGTAAGTAACAATCATCAAAGAGAAAAATAAAGCAAATAGAATGTATTGATGGAGTCTCTCAAAGAACAACTTTGAGATTCATCATAGATATGAAAGTACACAATCAAAGACTTGTAACAAATAAAAGGACATTGACCATTCTTCAAAAAAAGAAAAGAAAGTGAAGGATTTAAAGCTTACCCTGGATCAATACGAGCAATCTCACCTGCAAGATCAAAGGTGTGTTATGGTTCTTATTTAATGATATTCAAGAGAAGGCAAAGAAAAAATGGAATTTTGTTTTTAATGAGTGAAAAGTGAGAGAAAAAAACTTATGCACCCTTAAATTTTTACACCAGCATTTGATCACAACCCTTGATATATGGTAAATTTGTTGACTTTACTAATTAATACTTTAAAAGTCATATAAATAAAGGGTTGTGAGTAAACGTCAGCATAAAACATTTTATAATACATGTGTTTAAAACTTGAAAAATAATGGTACTAATGAAAACTATTTGAATGATAAAATTGATAGTTTTTTCATATGAATAGCTTTTACAAGAACTTCTCATTTTCTGTAACCCAAATTGTGACATAAGAACCATAAGCAAAATACAAAACCAACTAAAACCAAAATCCAAATGCATTGTGCCAAAAAAGCACATGTTTCACCAATATGACTGTTATTATTAGTACTGTGTGGTTGTTACACATACCATATATTTGAACAAGTTCTGAACGGAAGAAGAATAGGAGAGCCATACAAGCAATAAAATAGACTTGGCTTCCCACCAATCAGAATGCCACAAATTTTAATGTTCACATAATTTTCCTGTTTTGAATCTAGTAAGAAACATAACTAAGAAAAATATCTAACTTCATCATCAAGGAAGATAGTTATTTATTAATTAGTAATTATAATAATTATATAGAGAACTGGAAATTTGTAAATATATAGTTGATTCATGGTAAGTAACTGGAAATTTTTCCTGTTGAATAAGTTATAGGTTAGAGTATATTTACTTCAGGATTGAGAACAATAAAGATTTTGAATAATACCCTTGGGACTGATGATGATTTAGTATAGCTCTTCAATGCTGTTTCTAATAAAAAACAATATTGACAATGTAAAGTGTTGTTATTTGAGTTCGACTACAATAAAAATGGTGAATGGAGGACTTGATTTTGTGAATGAATGTTGTGAGTGGATCTAGTTGTTGTTTCTAACTGTCTTTATTTTTCTCTGATATGTTAATAACATAACTTAGAAATAGTAGTTTAAATGTTGTTTTTGTTGTTCTTTACTCTGTTGATTGATGCTCGCTGATAATGGTTTCTAGAATCTTGTCCAACTCCTTGCGCATATCTCTAAGTTAGCTTTCATCCGAGTTATGAGATGAATAGGTTTGATTGAAGGGAACAAGTCAACAAGATCAAACCCTGTTTCTCTTGAGGCTACTAAATTTTCTCAAAGTAATGCATCTATTGAATATATGATTCTTCATCTGGTATGTTTTTCCTAGACTTTATGTTGATTTCAAAATCTTGTAACTAACTTTGATGATGATTTATTGTGCATTTTCTATTGCTAAAATATTATTGATCACTTTTCTTGTCAGTATCATCAAGGCAATAAACATCTTAGGAAAAGTATGCCATTTTTCATCCTTCAATTATGTCCATAAGCTATTATTCGTTTGAGCATTGTTTTATCATCTACTCGGTTTGTTCTTAATCTCCTCTATGTGTCCTATTGTTTGGTTTTTGTGGACAGATAAACTTGACCTTTGGATGATTAATCCATATTATTTGTAATCTTTATATTTTGGCATGAATTATTATGGAATATAAATTATGTTTCTAACGTGAGAATTTGTTTTAATTTGACAAGATTTTTATAATAAAAAAAAATAAATATAAAGATATCGGAAGAACCCTGAGGTTCATAAAAAGATGTCATTTGTGGAAACTTGAATTGAATGTTCTCTTTAGCCTCTATTTGAAATTGGCTTTTCCTTGTTCTTTATGTAAATCTAATTTTTTCTCTGTTTCTTTGCCAAACCTTAATTTTTGTTGTTACGGTCTCTGTTGTTGTTAAAATGAGATCAATGGCACTTGAGTTGAGACACAATTTTAAACTATTTTCTTTGTATATTTGTAGCTTTCTACCCGTTACTATGCATGTCCTCCTAGCTGGTTTATGAGAATGGAAAAGGTACAAGCAAGATAATAGCTACTTGGGAAGGAAGGCCAAAGTAAAAGTTTCATAATTCTCTTCAACAGTTATTTATGATTGTACTGCATTTGTCATTTATGGTTTCTCTGCTATAGTGATAGGTTCAGGGGGCTGCGTAGCCTGCACCTCCTAATTCTTCTTGGACTCTCTTTTATTACTTATATATATTGATGTATGAAACGAAGCTGAATGAAGCAAGTCATTTCAGTATTTTTAGTTTCAACTGCTCTTAAATCGCACAATTGATTCTTAATATGACTAGATAAAAAATTTTCTTTACTGCTACATGGCCAGAATCTATTGATAACTTGATTATATTAACCAATGTAACAAAGAGTCTCTTCTTGTTTTGTTCATTTTCATTTCTCAATAATCTAATTAATGTGCATTCTTGTTCACTGGCAGTTGAATCGGATCATCTCATTTTGAAGTTGTAAAATGATTTGAGGAGATCGATTTAGCTTGGTAAAACATGGAAATAAAATAGGAATGTTGAGTAATTTTCTTCCAAAAATTTTCATCATTCTGTCTTAACTCAAATGATTGGGAGTAGTTGTTATACCTGTGCTAAAGATAGGAAAAGGAATAGAAATAATATCAAATACTATGCTTTATTATTTTCATTATTTCATGATAGATTTCCTGTTACTATGTTAAAAAATATGAAAGATTCTATGCTCTTTTGCTATGATTGTTACAAATCAAGGTAATTACTAGTTTTGTCTGAAAATTTATTTTTGTTTAGCTTTTTTTTTAAGTTTTCCTGTTTTTAATTATTAGTTGATTTTTTTACTTCATTTTTCATTAATTAAATAAATTCTTTTTCTTTACATATTTTATTTTTATTCTCTCCTTTATCATAATTTATTTATGCATGTATTAAGTAATTTATAAAAGTTTCATAAAATTTGAAATTTAAGAAAATGATTTGTCATATCCAAATTAAAAAAATGAAATTAAAAAAATTGAATTGATTTTATTAATATAGAAATTAAATTATAAGAAGATAAATGTAATGTTAGATTTTAAGAAGATAAATGGTGAAGTGTAAGTCTCTAGTACTAATCCTCCTTTAATTCAAAACTAAAGATACGAAAGTGAAAGGAAAAAGGAAGAAAAGAGTTACCACAAGGCACATGCTTTAAATTATATTTTGAGAATATAACATTTACATGAATAAAATGTATACTTGTTATCATAAATTATTTGACTCAAATTAACATTGCTCAAACTAACATTAATCAAAATTGATTTGCATCATTCAATCACATGTATTATTCATGTAAAAAAAAATTAAAGTTTGATAATAGTAACTTCAAAAATTATATAAATTGTATGATTTAGTTGGTATGGTTGTATCTTTAAAGTCAATAATAATTAATATTTATTAACATAAATGAAAATAACAAGAATGAAATGAAAATAAAAAAATAGGCTTACATAAATGACAAAGAAGTTATATGAATTTATCCATTGGATGGGGTATAGAAAAAGTAGATTCTAAATGTATAAGGTTCTATGGTTTATGGTTTGTTTCTTCCATTTCTTTGTTATTGAAACCGTGGTTGAATGCCTCTTTCCATCCCAAATCCTCCAATTCCTCATATCCATGGAATTGGACCCTCTTCTTCTGATGGTCCATTTTAAAATCAAAACTTGGGTTGAGCCTTTAAATTATAAAAGAAAGAATAGAGACAAACAAATCACATGCTTTAAATTATATTTTAAAAATTTAACCTTTATATTAATCAAATGTATATGTTATAATAAAATTATTTGAATCAAAATGACATTGTCAAACAAGTATATACGCACTACTCAAGAACAAATTATATTGAGTATGCTCAAACTGTCGGGACTCAATAGATTTGTAACAAGTTAGCACTAACCTTGAAAAATGTTGTAAATCATTAATGAGCCACCAACAATTAAACATGTTTTAAAAGACATGGATTTTTAACTTTTATTTATTTCCCATGTGTCCAACAATTAAACATGTTTTAAAAGACATGAATTTTTAACTTTTATTTATTTCCCATGTGTCTCCCTCGCACATGAGCTCTTATTCACAGTATAGTCGTAAAATAGTTAAATTACTTTATTATTTTATTTTTTAAAATTATGACAAAATTTAAATTTAAGATAAGTTAAATTCCTTTAAATATTTTTAACACATAACTTTATACATATTTTTTAATAATAAGAAATAAGTGTGAGACTATAATTAAATATATTTTTTCTGACAATCCTATTTATTTATTTTTATTAAAGTTGTATTATGAATTTAAAAACCAAAAAATTTACCATGACAAATGTTTTTTTTTTAAATCATTATGTTTTTATTAAAGTTTAATTCTTTATTAAAGATAATGCAAGTTACATATTGGAAATAATGATATTTTTCTAACAAAAGTAAAAAAAAAATAACATATATCTCTCAAGTATATGAATTGTGTTACAGCCATGTGAGAAAAAAATGTTGAGTTTATTGGATTTTCCAACATACAATTACATTTTTTTTAATAAACCCTTTAAAATAGGATTTTAGGACTTTTTTAACTTTTATTTTTTACAAAAAGTCCTAAATAACTTAAAAATAGATACTTAAAATTCTAGAAATAATGCAAGTTACATATTCAGAAAAGACATTGAATTCTTTGTAAAAAATAATGCAAGCTACATATTGGAAATAATGAAATTTTTTTGAAGAAAAGTAAAAAAAAAACATATATCTCTCAAGTATAAGAATTGTGTCAGAATCATGTGAGCGAAAATGTTTTGTTTATTGGATTTTCCAACACACATTTACATTTTTTTAATAAACGCTTGATAAGCATGCATTTCCTATTCCAAATTGTTTCTTACAATCTTGTAGAAATAGTTATACTATTACCCTTTAAAATAGGATTTTAGGACTTTTTTAAATTTTATTTTTGACAAAATTCCTAAATAACTTAAAAAATAGACACTTAAAATATAATATTTAGTTTATAATATTAAAATATAAAATTCTTAATTCTTAACATTCTTTTTATCATAAATTAGTAGAAAAAAACTTTTTTCTAACTAAAAATAGATTTTTTGAATTAGTATTAAATAATAATATTTTGGTAGAAAATATTAAATATTTAATAATGGATGATAAGAACATTCTTCTTTTTAATATATAAAACTATGTTGATAGAAAAGAGTAATTCTATTTTTTAGAATGGAAAAAAATTGAGTAAGTACAAGAGACTTACTTTTTGTCATTTCTATTTATTTTCTTATTCAAATTTAATAATTAAGATTAATTATGATTTTTTTTATTTATAGTATGCACTAAAAAATTAATTAAACTCATGTACCTTTTCATAATTATAGTAACAACCCACAATTCTATTTAAATTGGTATACACTGTTAGTGTAAAGATTTTTACACTGACATTCAATCACAACCCTTCAGGTTAAATTTTTTTACTTTACTCATTACTACTTTAAAAGTACATAAAGGAAAAATCATGATTGAATGTTAGTGCAAAAAGTTTTTACACTGACAGTGTATACCAATTAAACTCTTAAATTATTGTTAGTTTCTTAATTTATTAATATAATTAAGAATAACATATATAAATATGAATCCAATCATTTCATAGGCAATGTGTCACTAATTATTAATATTTTAATTGTTAAATTTAATAATACATTGTATTTATTAAATATTATAATTATTTAAATAGATATATTATTTCAAGTTATATGTAGAGATTTAATGCTATATATTATTATATAAAATAAATTAGTAAGAGAGTCTTAGTTAGTGTATCATTTGAGAGTATATTAGTATAATTTTTTTTTTTTTATTAATCAAACCTTAGTATTGTTAACAATACTAGTTTTGTTAGCTGAACTGGGGACCTTTATCTCCGTCAACTAACTTATCACCTTATATAACCATTAGTGTAATATTTTTAAAAAAGATATAAGGAATGTTAATAGAGTTAAAGCTTTTAAACTTAAGATTAGAGTAGGTAAATAAAAAACTAAATTATGTATAATTTCTTAACATATGGATGAAAGTTTATGTGTTTATTTTATTATAATATAAAAATATATTTTTTCATCAAATATATAAAAGTGTAAACAATTTATATGTATTACTTTTAAATGTGTGTATTTTAATTAAAATCTAATCATTATTTTCATATATCATTATAAGATATATTGAATATTATAGTTTATCCTATAACTTATAAGATATTTTCTTATAAACTATATATTTTATATTTTTAACATTAATTTAAAATAGAAAAGGAGCTATAATATCTTAGTTTGTTAAGAAATGAGAGAGGTAGAAAAATTTTATGGTTTTGATCTTTGTCGTTAATAAAAACTAACATTTAATCTATGAAAGAAACATTTAAAATAGAAAAATATATAACATATATAATTAATTTAACTTTATATCTATTAAATATATGAGTATAATTTTGTAGAATATAATCATAATAATGTTATGATTTGATTTCAAACTTTTATGATTTTGCCATCATGTAATCAATATGAAATGGAAAAAGAAAATAAGTTGTTGGTTTTGTTAATTATTTATTTAATATTATTGTATGTTATTTCATATATCAATAATCTATACTTGCATGGATAATTGTTATTATAAATTATATTATTATTTTATTTTTCATTAATAATCATTATATAAAATTTTATATTTGACGTCATATCTATGAAGTTAAGCATACCTGCATAACATCATAAATTATTAGATAAGAAAACATATATGTTGATTTAGTTTTATTTTTATTTATAGGATACATATATGCTTATTCTTATTTGTAAAAGTATTTACATATTTAATAAAAAACAATGTTTTCAATTTCATATAATTAACCATTATAAATTTAAAATAATTTATTTGAATATTACAATTTTGTCATTGATATATTATGAAATTATTAAATTTTTAAAGAGTTTAATTTGTATACACTGTTAGTGTAAAAAATTTTACACAGACATTTAATTACAATCTTTCATTTAAGATAAATTATTAAATGTTAATTTAATATTATTAAGATTATATTATATTTTATCAGACATATTAAAAATATACGGATGTCATCATCAATCAACAGTATTTTTACATATTTTTCACTTATCTTTATTTTATTTTTTATTTCTTTTTATCTATTTTATTTTCTTTATTTATTGGTAATGCACCACTTTTTTGCTAGAATAAGCACAACCACTACCAGGCTGTTTATGTATCACTCAATAAAATTATTATTTTAATGCAAATTTTAAAATTAAATTTTTTCTACTTACATAATGTTAATTTTTCATATGCATAAATATTTATTTAATATTATTAACACTACTAGGAATGTTTTCATTTCCTGCAGTTTTTTTCATGAAAAAAAAAAATTGCAGAAAATGGCTGCTACTTTTTAGAAGGAAAAATTCATATAAATTTTTTGAGACTTTTCGTCCAAAAAAGAATAAACATGAATTTCATAAAACTTTGTATACACTGTTAGTGTAAAAATTTTTACACAGACATTTAATTACAATCTTTCATTTAAGATAAATTATTAAATGTTAATTTAATATTATTAAGATTATATTATATTTTATCAGACATATTAAAAATATACGGATGTCATCATCAATCAACAGTATTTTTACATATTTTTCACTTATCTTTATTTTATTTTTTATTTCTTTTTATCTATTTTATTTTCTTTATTTATTGGTAATGCACCACTTTTTTGCTAGAATAAGCACAACCACTACCAGGCTGTTTATGTATCACTCAATAAAATTATTATTTTAATGCAAATTTTAAAATTAAATTTTTTCTACTTACATAATGTTAATTTTTCATATGCATAAATATTTATTTAATATTATTAACACTACTAGGAATGTTTTCATTTCCTGCAGTTTTTTTCATGAAAAAAAAAAATTGCAGAAAATGGCTGCTACTTTTTAGAAGGAAAAATTCATATAAATTTTTTGAGACTTTTCGTCCAAAAAAGAATAAACATGAATTTCATAAAACTTTTCTTGTGAATTTAAAAAGTTACAGCAAACTTTTCAATGAATATGAAAATGGTAGAAAATTTTCTTGCAAATTTTCCTCCAAAACTATTTGTAGGAGTTTCCTGCGAATTTTAAATTGGCAGGAAAGTTTTTACATATTTTCTATAAATCAAAATTCGTATAAATGTTAGGATATTTAAAATTAAAATTAAATTAGTAGTTTTTAAATAAACTACTACTTTTGATGATGTGAATCTATCGACAAGGGGTTTCGACGGGACAGTAAAAAATAACTTGAAAAATAGAGGAGTCGTCTCCCATGTTTATTAAGAAAAATATCAAAAAAACCTTTAAAATAGAAAGTGGCATGCCAAACCAAATTTGAATTTGAAAGTCAATTAGATGTAGGGAAGATATTAACACCCTACAACATCCGTCATAAAGACGATTACCTATAATTAAACATGCAAAATTAGATAATTTTAAAAATATCTATTTCACCCATACAAATTATTATTTTTATTTTATTAATCGTTTTTTAATATCGTTTACAAGAATTTATTACTGAGATATTTATTATTTATAAAAGATTCTTTGAGAAAATATTTGTGTGTTTGATATATTTGATATTTAATTTTTAAATTTATTAGAAAATTACATTAGAACATTTTATCTTAGAGGTTTTTTTTTATGAATATAATTTTGATTAACAAATTTAGTTGTTAAAGATGAGTTTTAAGACAAAAAGTCGCAACTTATGCCTTAAAATCACGAGATTAAAAAGATGTTATGTATAGTTAATCCTTTTATCTCTATTAAAGAAATATTATAAATAAAAATAGTAAAAAGAAAGTGAAGGTTAAAAATTATTTTTGAAAGAAAATATTATTAATTGTGACAGGAATTAATTAAGGAAGAAATTACAGAACGTAACACTATCACATTTAATTAACATTATTTTTCCCTTACCAATAAATTTATTTTTTCTAACTAGATAATTTAAAATTTTTTATTATTAGGAACATAATTTTGAATTTTAGAGATGAGATTTAAGACAAAAAGTTGTCACAACTTATGTCTCAAAATCTCAAAATTAAAGAGATGTCACATCTAATTAATTATTTGATCTCTATTAAAAATATTACGTTATAAATTATGAACAAATTACATTTAAGATATAATTATTATTATTATTGAATAACTTCAATTATTTTTATGAAATGGTCTTTGCTTGATATGAAACTCTAGCTATGATTATTTTGATTGCACTTAAATTGCATATATACAACCAAACAGTAAGTTAGTTAATCAAATATCAAGCCCACGGTTATAAGTTCAAACCATAAATTAATTAATCACCTGATAAGAATCAAACAAAATAAAAACATGATAGTAAAAAAAAGGAAATCTACAATGTCAAAGCCTAGCATGGACAAGCATCACATGTATAACCCAATAACTGAAAAAAAAATAGTAAGGAGAACCTGTGTAAGTCTTGAGTCCACAACACAGTATTGTTGGAAAACCATGAACTACACAAAGGTCCATCATTCAACATGGCAGATCCGTTGCTCCTGGTTTTGTGGCTAATGCATTCATGATATTTGTTGCTTGTTGACATGGGAAGGGGTATGTTTGTAAACATATTTTTGGGTCACTACATATACATATTGGTACAAAGATTTGGTGTTGGTGGGTGTTTACAGAGGCTTGAACGCATGTATATTCAGGTTCATAGCTCATGAATGTCATGACTTTAAGCCATTTTATGGTTAGTGAAGATAAAAGGAAAGTATATATAAGAGCTAATGTATATTATTTTGTTGAGAGAAAGAATAAGAGCGGATAGATTCTATTGTGATTGTTGTTAAGAGAGAAGAAAAAGGTGAAACATAAAAAAAGGAAGGAGATGGTGAGGTCTTACCTCGAGTGTTGAGTGGAGACGACAGTCCCCAAAATGTGAGTTGCGAGGAATTTTTATTAAGGAGAGATGTGTGCTCTCATTTAATGAAAGTTTGCTTTTTGGGAAACCAATATTGTAGAAATATGATTTAAGGAGATTTGTTGGTGGCTTGTACGTGGTAGTATGAAATATTAGGAAGCAAAAGGTGAGTAGCTAGGGTAGTATAGCACATCGTAAAATGATTTTCTTCTTTTTCTTTTCTTTTTTATAAAACCATATCTTTTTTTATTTTGTAATTTGGTTTTTATATTCTCTTCTTTATTTTAAGAAAATGACTCAATTATTAATAATTTTTTTAGTTTAATTTTTCTCATTTTTTTAATTTTCTTTACTTACTGCACAAAATTGGGTGATCACAGAATCCATTTGTAAAAAAATTTTCTTGCATTTGAACTCAAACTTTATATTTTGTCTACAGGCCCTACAAGCTTAAAACTTATGATTTTAAAACTGGAGTAGTGTTTGAACCGGTGAAAGTACTGGTTCACGATTTATTAATGCAACTATTTTTTGAACCAGTGGTTGACCCGATCTTAATAAAATAGTATTTTTTATTATTAATGTATTATAAAAATTAAAATTATAAAATAAAAAATTATTAAGGAGGTAATTATAAAAGAAAAAACTATTTTTACTAAATACAACATATTGCTAAGTTAACCTCTGTTTTTATTAATTTTTTAATTAAAAATTGATGGACTTGAATGGGTGTATTTAGAAAAAAGAAAAAAATTATAAAAACAATGAACTAGTTGAACTACCGATTTTCATCAACTTTTCGATTTTCAGCATTAATCGACTAGATACTAGATTGGTTCACCGATTTTTTGGTCGAACCATTCGGTCCGATCTGGTTTTTAAACCTAACTTAAAACACATAAAAACTTTTAACAAGAAATTTCATTACAAAGATTCTAACATCAATTATTCACGACTTTAAAAGAAATTACTCATGTATTATTGCACAAATTATATTCAGAATCTATGTAAAATGTAGAAATATACACAAAACCTCATGAGTCATAAGTGCATTTTACTCTTATGAAATTGAAGTTTTCACCTAAGACCAACATTTATTCAAGTCTATTTTATGATAGGATAATTTGTGAATATATTTTAAATAATTTAAAAATGTGCATACTTAATAGTCAAATTTAATGTTATTACTTAATATTAAATTATCAAAATTAATATTTATTTATGAATTAAATATTTAATAAAATTAATTAATTAATATATAAAAATAAAATTGCTTTTTTTAATCATAAAAAAATGAATATAAGATATAATTAATGTGCGAAATTTATTTTGTTATTTAATATAGATGTTACAAAAGAAAATCATATCATCAACGGATATTATAAAATTGAAGCTTTGATCAATATTTAAGTTAAAGTCCAATTTATAATTAATATATATTAATTAAAATTTAGTGAAGCCTTTTTGGGATGTGTTAAAGGAGAATATAAGGAAAGTAATGAAAGATTTTCATTGATATGGAAAGCTTCCAAAGGGCGATCAATGCCTGATTCATTTAATGACAAATTACTAAGAAGGAGTGCCCAAGTGGATTGGGAGATTATAGGCCGATATTGGGGTGCTCTATAAAATTATAGGAGAAGTGATGGCAAAAAGACTATAGAAGGTACTTCCAAGCATCACTGAGGAAAAACAGATAGCTTTTATTAAAGGAAGGCCATTGTTTGATAGTGTGGTTGTAGTTAATGAAGTGATCCAGGAGGTGAAATATCATAAGAAGCTCTTATTAGTATTTAAGGCTGGCTTCAAGAAATTGTATGACTCTTAGTTGGCATTCCTATTTTAGATGCTATCTCGATTTGGTTTTGGATGTCTTCATCATCAGTCTTAATATTGGTTAATGGGAGTGCGACGAAGGAATTCTGTATGTAGAGAGGATTATGTCAAGGCGATCTGATGGTGCATTTCTTACTCTTGATTGTTTCTGAAGGGCTAGGAGGTTTGATTCAAAAGACTCAGTCGGTAAATCTAATTTCAAGTATTAACCTAAACAAGCATCACTACTAAATAGTATCCCAACAGTTAGACAATACAATTTTCCTGATTTCACCTAAACTTCAAAATGTATTTGTTTTGAAAATTCCTCTGAGATGCTATGAGTTAGCCTCAGGCCTGAGGATTAATTTCCATAAGAGTAGCTTAAGGGGAATTGGAGTGAAATTGTCGAAGGTAGGTTTCTTTGCTTCAATCCTTAATTGCGAAATTCTACAAATGCCTTTCTCCTACCTTCCTATGGGGACAAATGTGAGATGTGAGCATGTGTTTGAAGCATGTCTGGATAAAATGGGAGCAAAGTTCACCTCGTCACGAAAGAATTTGTTGTTAAGGGGGAGGATTTCCCTAATCAAATCCACCCTCTCTGTTTTACCTCTTTATTTTCTGTCTTTTTTCAAGGCTCCTAAGAAGGTGTCTAAAGCCATAAAATCTATGCAAAGGAATTTCCTTTGGGGAGGTTTGGAAGAAGCCTAAAAAATAGCATGGATCAAATGGGAGCAGGTGCGTAAATACAAATGCAGCGGTGGGCTGGGACTAATAGATATGTTAGCTTTTAATAAATCTCTGTTGAGAAAATGATGATGAAGAATTTTGTAGGGTGGTGATGCTATTTGGATCAAGGTGCTAAAGGAGAGGTATGGGGTTGATATTAGGAGGAACCTTGATGTTAGGCACAAAAGTAGAGGCTCCCAGTGGTGGCATGATATCCTGAAAGTCACTGCTGAAGAAGAATGAAGTGGCTGACTTTCTAGTGACGTAAAGCCCTTGATTGGTAATGGTTCTCAATAATCTAATTAAAAATTTGAATTCTTGTTTCCTGAAAATTGAATTGGATCACCCGATTTTCAAGTTGTAAAGGGATTTGCAGAGATCTGTTTAGCTTGTTACAACATGTAAATAGAATAGGACTGTTGAGTAATTTTCCTCCAAAATTTTTTATCATTCTGTTTTTACGTCAAATGAATGACAATTAGTTGTTATAGCTGTACAAAAGATGGGAAAAGGAATAGAAATAATATCAACTACTATGCTTTATGATTTTCATTATTTCATGATAGATTTCCTGTTATGAGCTTCACGGTAAAAAATGTGAATGATTCTATGCTCTTTTGTTACAAAACCAGGCACTAGCAATGGCTATGTAAGTATAAAGTGCGTTTCACTCGTGATTTCAGTTGTAGCTAAAAGATGGAAAATTAACCGAAATGGTTTCCGTTTTATTTTATACTTAAAAAGTTAGTAGTTTTTTAGGTAATTACTAGTTTTTTCAGAAAGTTATTTTAGTTTACCTTTTTGTAAGTGTTCTTATTTTTAGTTATTAGTTTATTTTTTTACTTTATTTTTCATTAATTAATAAATTCTTTTTCTTTAGATATTTTATTTTTCATTCTCTCCTTTATCATAATTTATATATGTATTAAGTAATTTATAAAAGTTTCATAAAATTTGAAATTTAAGAAATTGATTTGTCATATACAAACTAAAAAATTGAATTGATTTGGGTAATATGGAAACTGAATTGCCTTATCCAAATAAAAAAATTGACGTTTAAGAAATTTCAAATGATTTATCCAAACAAAACATTTACAAAATGAAAGAAATTCAAATGAAAGCAATTCAAATTGATAGCATTTCAAATTTTTTGAAATCTTAAAATGGCTCATTAAAACACAATGTTAGATTTTAAGAAAATAAATATTGAAGTATAAGTCTCTAATACCAATTCTCCTTTAATTTTCAAAATTAAAAATATCAAAGGGGAAGGGAAAAAGCAGAAAAGAGTAGCCACAAACAAGTCACATGCTTTAAATTATATTTTGAAAATTTAACATTTACATTAATAAAATGTATATTTCTTATAATAAATTATTTGACTCAAACTAACACTGCTCAAATTAACATTAATCAAAATGGATTTACATCATTCAATCACATCTATGATTTATGTTAAAAAAATTTATTGAATTTGATAATAATAACTTTAAAATTATATTGTATGATTTAGTTGGTATGGTTGTATCTTTAAATAATAATAATTAATATTTAGTAATATAAATAATAGTAAAGGCAGATTCTAATTTTATAAGGTTTTATGTTTTATGGTTTGTTTGTTGTGACTGTGGTTTCTTTCTTTCTTTATTCTAGAAAGGTGGTTGAATGTCTCTCTCAATTCCAACTAAAGCACTAAATCCCCAAATCCCTCTTATGATCCATTTCAAAATCAAAATTTGGGTTGACCCTTTTGCCCCTGAAACGCACTGAAAGAGAACAGGAAGCAAAGAGTGGCCACAAACAAGTCACATATTTTAGATTATATTTTGAGAATCTAACCTTTACATTAATAAAATGTATATTTATTATAATAAATTATTTGATTCAAACTAACATTGCTCAAAAGTACAGGAACACTACTCAAGATCAAGAACAAATCATATTGAGCATGCTCAAGCTAACATGGCTCAATAGATTCCTAAAAACATACCAATAACCTTGGGAAATATTGTAAATCATTAATGAACCAACAATTAAGCATGTTTTAAAAGACATGGATTTTTAACTTTCATTGTGGTTCCGCTTTTATTCACACTATAATTGTAAAATAATTAAATTAATTTTTTTTTTAAATTATGAAAAGATTTAAATTAAAGATAAGTTAAATTTCTTTAAATACTTTTAATACATAAATTTATACATATTTCTTAATAACAAGAACTAAGTGTGAGACTATAATTAAATATATTTTTCTAACAATCCAATTTATTTGTTTTTATTAAAGTTGTATTATGAATTTAACAACCAAAAAATTACCATGACAAATGTTTTTTCTAAACTTATTATGTTATATTGAGAAAAAAACATTGAATTCTTTGTAAAGAATAATGCAAGTTACATATTGAAAATAATGAGATTTTTTAAAGAAAAGTAAAAAAAAACAACATATTTCTCCCAAATTGTATCCTACTCGTGTGAAAGAAAATGTTTAGATTAGTTTATTATACATTCTAACACATATCACGCATCTCACATCACAGTCACTTTAGAATGTATTACCATTTTTTAATAAGCCATTATGTAGAAATAATCATACTATTACCTTTAAAATAGGATTTTATGACTTTTTTAACTTTTATTTTTTACCAAAGTCCTAAATAACTTAAATGATAGATACTTAAAATATAGTATTTAGTTTATAATATTAAAATGTAAAATTCTTAATTCTTAACATTCTTTCTATCATAAATTAGTAGAAAAAAATATTTTTTTCTTCCAACTAAAAATAATTTTTTTGAATTAATATTTTGGCAGAAAAGATTAATTATTTAGTAATGAAGGATAAATACATTCTTCTTTTTAATATATAAAACTATGTGATAGAAAAGATTAATTCTATTTTTAGAATGGAAAAAGATCTAGTAAGTACAAGATACTTATTCTTTATTATTTCTATTCATTTTCTTATTTAAATTTAATGATTAAGATTAATTATCTTTTGTTTTATTTATAGATGTGTTATAAAAACTGGACTCGACAAGCCGGTTTGACCGAAAAACCGGTGAACTAGTCTGGTAACCAGTTCAATCAACCCTCAAAACCGGTGGAACCAAAAACCGGTATAAAAACCAGAAAACCGATCAAGAATCGGTGAAACCAATGGTTCACTGGTTCAACCGGTTTGTATTTAGTTTTTTGAATTTTTTTTTATTTTGCTAAATACACCCCTAATTTTTCTAAATCAACCAATTTTTAACTAAAAATTAATAAAATGGAATTTAACTTATCAATATGAAGGTGTATTTAGTAAAATTACTTTTATCCTTTTATAATTCTAACCTTAATACATTTTTTATTTTATAATTTTAATTATTATAGTATATTAATAATAAAAAATATTATTTTATTAAGACCGATTCAACCGCTGGTTCAATAACGGTTGAACAAATGAACAGTGAACCAGTACCTTCACCGGTTCGATTATCGGTCTAGTTTTAAAAACATAGATTTATAGTATGCTCTAACCAATTAACTAAGTTCACGTAGCTTTTCATAATGATAGTAAAAAATTACAATTCCATTTAAATTATTGTTATTTTCTTAATTATTAATATAATTAAGAATAACATATATAAATATGAATCAAATCATTCTGTAGCACTGTGTTACTAATTATTTATATTTTAATTGTTAAATTTAATAATAAATTTTATTTATTAAATTTTACTATTATTTAAATAGATATATTATTTAAAGTTATATGTAGACATTTAATACTATATATTATTATATATAATAAAGAGAGTGTTAGTTAGTGTACTATTTGAGAGTGTATTAGTATAATATATTTTTTATGAATAAAATCTTAGTATTTTTAATAATACTAGTTTGTTAGTTGAACCTGGAACCTTTATTTCCATTAACTAATTTATCACCTTATATATTTATTATTCTAATGTTTTTTAACAAGACACAAGAAATGTAGGTATTTAAAGTTTTTAAACTTAAGATTGGAGTAGGTAAAAAAAAAAGAATGAAATTATAATTTCTTAAACTATGATGAAAGTTTTATATATTTATTTTTATTATCATATAAATATATACTTTTTACGTCAAATATATAAAAGTGTAAACAATTTATATGTGAATATTACTTTTAAGTGTGTATATTTTAATTAAAATCTAATCATCATTTTCATATATCATTATAAGATATATTGAATATTATAGTTTATCCTATAACTTATCAAATATTTTCTTATAAACTATATATTTTATATTGTTAGCATTAATTTCAAATAAAAACGATATATGATATCTTAATCAGTTAAAGAATGAGAGATGTGAAAAAATGTCATAGTTTTGATATTTGTCGTTAATAAAAAACTAGCATCTAGTCTATAAAAGAAATATTTAAACTAGAAAAGTATATAACATATATAATTAATTTCAATTTATATTTATTAAATATGTGAGTCCAATTTTATAGAATATAATCATAATAATGTTATGATTGGATTCACACTTATATGATTTTATATTCATGTAATAAATATGAAATAGGAAAATAAAATAAGTTATTTCATATAGAAATATGTATTCTTGCATGGATAATTGTTATTATAAATTATATTATTATATTTTTCATTAAAAATTATTATTTAAAATTTTATATTTAGCGTCATATCTATACAGTTAAGCATACCTGCATAACATCATAAATTATTAGATTAAGAAAACATATATGTTGATTTAGTTTTAGTTGTATTTTTATTTTTAGGATACATATATGTTTATTCTTATTTGTAAAAGTCTTTACATATTTAATAAAAACAATGCTTTCAATTTCATATACTTAACCATTATAAATTTAAAATAATTTATTTGAATATTACAATTTTTTCATTGATATATTATCAAGTTATTAAATATTTAAAATCATTAAATTTTAATTTAATATTATTAAGACTATATTTATATTTTATTAGACATATTATAAATTATGGATGTCGTCATGAATCATCAGTATTTTTAAATATTTTTCACTTATCTTTATTTTATTTTTTATTTCATTTACTCTATTTTTTTATTTTTTTATTGGTAATGCACCACTTTTTTACTAGGAAAAGCACGACCACCACGAGACTATTTATGTATAACTGAACAATATTATTATTTTAATGAAAATTTCAAAATTAAAATTTTTTTATTTATATAATGTTAATTTTTCATATAAATAAATATTTATTTAATATAATTAATACTACTACAAAAGTTTTAATTTCGTGCGGTTGTTTCATGAGAAAAAATTTGTAGAAAATACCTGCTATTTTTTAGAAGGAAAAAATTTGTATAAAATTTTTTAGACTTTTCATAAAAAAAACTATAAGAATTTCATGAAAATTTCCTTGTGAATTTGAAAAGTGATAGCACCTAGGAATAGGCATTTTATGGATGATTCACGCCGTGCACACTCAAAGGTGAGAATGAAGCAGCGATTGCTCGTCCAAATGGGTTACCACCAAATCAAGAAAAAGAAAAATGATATGTATTGAATTTATACCTCAATCAGCCCTTGAACACCTTCCAAAGAAAAAAGAAGGAAAACACCATCTCAAGTACCTTGCTTCCTCTCCTTATCAATTGAACTATTTCATTCCTTCTTTTTTCCAAAGCAGGGTTAGCCTGTATGAAAATGGTAGAAAAATTTCTTGTAAATTCTTCTCTGAACATTCTTTGTAGGAGTGTCTTGTAAATTTTAAATTGGCAACAAATTTTCCTACATATTTAAAATTGGCAGGCGATTTTTTGCATATTTTTGTACAAATAAAATTATAATAAATAAATATTATTTATTTATAAAAATTAATATATTAAGTTTTCTAGAAATTTTTTCGCCACATAATGATAAGTTATTTTTTAAATCATTAGTTTTGAAATAATTAATAAATATTTAAAATAATATCATTTTACTAAATCCATTATAATTTATAAAATATCTTAATATTCATAATTTTAGTTTCAAATTAATTAGATTAAATATTATTTATTGAATGTATATTCCTTTATCTTCTATCCTTTAAATTTTAAATTCAAATCATCATACATTTAAGTGAAAAATTCATTTAATATTTAACATGTCCTAAAAAATCAAGGTATGTTTTGATACAAATAAATAAAAGAAAGTTGAAGTTGTTATTCAAAATTCAAGGAAATTGTATAGTATAAATGTAAAAAAGCCTATGTCAATTTTAAATGTCCAAGAAGTGAGAAAAACATTTGAAAATTTGAATAACTGAACAACAATACAAGCATTAGTGAAACATGAACTAAGATTTGTATTATACACAATTTATTATTTTAATGAAACACCATCGATCCAAAATCCAACATGAAGATGAATGTAGCTTGTGATTTGTAACATAATGTTTTTTTTAAGTGTTAGTTAAGCATAGAAAATAATAATAATGGTAATAGTTGCCTTGGTTCAAGCATACTTGTCCCATTCTTATTTAATTACATATAAACCCAAATTACATTCATAATACCATAGTTTCCAAGCTTATATCATACAAAACAAAATTTAGAAAGGGAATGTTGATATTATCTTTATTAAACAAAAAGAATCTAACCTTTATCTAAATAAATAAACTACTACTTTTGATGGTTTGTAAAAAACTTTTCTTGCATTTTGAACTCCAACTTTATGCGATATCTAAAGGCCCTACACACTTAAAACTTATGATTTTAAAATCGAACCCCTGTTTTAACCGGTAAAAGTACTGATTCATGGTTTATTAGTTTAACTATTGCTGAACTAGTGTTGAACCAGTCCTAATGAAATAGTGATCTTTATTTTTAATATATTATAACAATTAAGATTATAAAAGAAAAAAAAAATTATTAGGAGTAATTATTAAAGAAAAAACTATTTTTACTAAATACATCTTCATATCGCTAAGTTAACCTATTTTTTTATCAATTTTTTAGTTAAAAGGGGATGGACTTGAGAAAACAAGGGTGTATTTAGAAAAATTAGAAAAATTTATAAAAAAATGAGACAGTTGAACCCCCGATTTTCATCAGTTTTTCGATTTTAAAACCGGTTTTTTGCTTCGTCAGTTTTCATTATTAACTGAACCAGATACCAGACTAGTTCATTGATTTTTCAGTCAAATCAGATACCAGATTGGTTCACCGACTTTTCGGTCGAAGCGGTCGGTCCGATCTGATTTTTTTAACCTAACTTAAAATACAAAAAAAAATTTAATAAGAAATTTTATTACAAACATTCGTGCATTATTGCACCAAGTTATATTCAGAATTTTTGTAAAATGCAGAAATATATACAAAACCTCATGAGTGATAAGTGTATTTTATCCTTATGAAATTGAAGTTTTCACCTAAGACCAACATTTCTTCAAGTCTATTTTATGATAGAATAATTTGTGAAATATATTTTAAATGATTTAAAATATGTGCATACCTAATAGTCAAATTTAATGTTATTACTTAATATTAAATTATCAAAATTAATATTTATTATGAATTAAATATTTAATAAAATTAATTACTTAATATGAAAAATTAAAATTAATTTTTTAATTATAAAAGTGAATATAAAATATAATTAATGTGGACAATTTATTTTTTTATTAAATGTTACAAAAGAAAATCACATTATAAAATTTAAGTTTTGATCAATGTTTAAGTTAAAGTCCAATTTATAATTAATATATATATATATATATATATAAATTAAAATTTAGATCCTAAACCACTTTATCAAGGACGATTAAGGGACAAACTGCTACCACGTGTTGACCAATATTAGCTCTATAGACCAAATAAGTTTTGGCAAATTGACTTGTCTATTTTGTTTGGTTGTTTCCTTGTCTCTAAATGGACTCAGTCATCCTAATCCAATATCTATAAGTTATCCAAACTAATTGATACAAAACCTTGTACCCACGAGGAATTTTATTATTGATTTAAATATAAGAAAATGATATTAGCAAACACTTTAAAAATTCAAACCAACCCAACCATTTAATTTGTGGTCCACTACAGCTAAACCAATCATAGCTTGTATTACATGAGATTATACCTTACTAAGCATGATATAGATATAAATATGGTGGCTATAAGTACAAAGGGAGTTGTGAGAACTAATACTACTATCTTTAAAAATATATTTCAATCAACCCCTAATTAAATTTCATTCTTGACTTTTTTCCTTTCTACCATTAAACATTAAGTGGATTGAAGAATAAAATGCTATTAAAGAATAGAAAACATTTAAAAGGATGAAGTTTTATTTTGTGAGAATGTTGATGATTTTTCCTTATCATGCCATAATTAAGTTAGTTGTCTCTTGCATAGTTCCATCATTATCCATGACTTTGTTGTGTCTCACAACTGGGGAAATCAACATCCATATTGTTTAAATTAAACAAGGTAAAAACAATTAAGATATCAATTGGAGAAGAAGGTGCATCATTAAAGTATCAACTGGTTATACTTTACTTTTACAATCCACTACTGATTATTATTACCACCATCACCATGTGTTGATGTTTATATGTTAAGCATATTAACATGAGTAGTGTTACACATTAAATTATAAAAGAAAAAATTTATTAAGGAGGTAATTATAAAAGAAAAAACTATTTTACTAAGAGTTTAATTGGTATACACTATTTGTGTAAAAGATTTTTACAGTGAGATTCAATCATGACTTTTCATTTATGTGACTTTTAAAGAAGTAATGAGTAAAGTCAATAAATTTAGCATGAATGAAGGGTTGTGATTGAATGTCAGTGTAAAAATCTTTACACTGACAGTGTATACCAATTAAATTGTTTCACTAAATACATCTTCATATTGCTACTTTAACCTCTGTCTTTATTAACATTTTAATTAAAAATGGATGGACTTGAGAAAACAAGCGGTGTATTTAGAAAAATGAAAAAAAATGATAAAAACAATGAACCAGTTCAACCACTAATTTTCATCAATTTTTCTATTTTAAAATTGGTTCTTTGTTTGGTAGATTCGATTTATAGCATTAACCGAACTAGATACTAGACTGGTTCACCAATTTTTTGGTCGAACCAAATCTTTGTCAAATGCAGAAATATATACAAAACCTCATGAGTGATAAGTCTATTTTATGATATGATAATTTGTGAAACATATTTTAAATATATTTTAAATAATTTAAAATATGTACATATTTAATAGTCAAAATTAATGTTATTACGTAATATTAAATTATCAAATTAATATTAATTACAAATTAAATATTTAATAAAATTAATTACTTAATATAAAAAAATTATGTTTTTTCAATTATAAAAAATGAATATAAAATATAATTAATGTGGGAAATTTATTTTTTTATTAAATATATATGTTACAAAAGAGGATATAAGGAAATAACGAATTAATATATATTAATTAAAATTTAGTGAAGATTTTTCGGATGTGTTAAAGGAGGATATAAGGAAAGTAATGACAAATTTTCATTGATATGGAAAGCTTTCAAGGGGGGCAATGCCTTATTCATTTCCTTGATTCTCAAGAAGGAGTGCCCAAGTGGATTGGGAGATTATAACTCATATCACTAATTGGTGTGCTCTATAAAATTATTGCAAAAGTGCTGGCAAAGAGACTACAGAAGTACTTCCAAGCATCATTGAGGAAACATATATAGCTTTTATTAAAGGAAGGCAATTGCTTGATAGTGTGATTGTAGTTAATGAAGTGATCCAGGAGGTGAAACATCATAAGAAACTATTATTGGTATTTTAAGGATTACTTTGAGAAGGTGTATGACTTTGTTAGTTAGACATTCCTGTTTTACATGCTATCTCGATTTGGTTTTGCGGACAAATGGTTAAGTTGGATCCATGGGTTCTGTCTTTATTATTTGTCTCAATATTGGTTAATGGGAGTGCGACGAAGGAGTTCTGCATGTAGAGAGGATAACGTCAGGGCGATCTGATGGCATCCTTCTTATTCTTGATTGTTGTTGAAGTGCTAGGAGGGTTGATTCGCAAGGCTCAGCTGATAAATCTAATTTTAGGTATTAATCTTAACAAGCATTGCTTCCAGATAGTATCCAAATAGTTTGTAGACGATACAATTTTCCAGATTTCACCTAAACTTCAAAATGTATTTACTTTAAAAACTGCTCTGAGATGTTATGAGTTGGCCTCAGGCTTGAGGATTAATTTCCATAAGAGTAGCTTAAGGGGAATTAGGGTGAAATTGTTGAAGGTGGGTTCCTCTACTTCGATCCTTAATTATAGAGTTCTGCAAATGCCTTAAGAAATTTAAAATGATTTATCCAAAAAAAACATTTACAAAATGAAAGAAATTCAAATGAAAGCAATTCAAATTGATAGCATTTCAAATTTTTTTAAATCTTAAAATATCTTGTTAAAACACAATGTTAGATTTTAAAAAAATAAATGTTGAAGTATAAGTGTCTAATACCAATTCTCCTTTAATTTTTTCTTCTAACTAAAAGCAGATTTTTGAATTAATATTTTGGTAGAAAAGATTAATTATTTAGTAATGGAGGATAAGGACATTCTTCTTTTTAATATGTAAAACTATGTTTATAAAAAATATTAATTCTATTTTTAGAATAGAAAAAGATCTAGTAAGTATAAGATACTTACTCTTTATTATTTCTATTTATTTTCTTATTTAAATCTAATGATTAACATTAATCATGTTTTGTTTTATTTATAGTATGATCTAAAAAATTTATTAAAATCTAAGTGTGTATATTTTAATTAAAATCTAATCATCATTTTCCTATAACTTATCAAATATTTTCTTATAAACTATATATTTTATATTTTTATCATTAATTTCAAATAAAAAAGGATATATAATATCTTAATTGGTTAAGAAATCAATTTAAATTTATATTTATTAAATATGTGAGTCTAATTTTATAGAATACAATCATAATAATGTTATGATTGGATTTCATATTTATATGATTTTATATTCATGTAAAAGAAAATAAGTTGTTGATTTTGTTAATTATTTAATTTTAATATTATTGTATGTTATTTCATATATCAATAATGTATGCTTACATGGATAATTGTTATTATAAATTATATTATTATATTTTCATTAAAAATTATTATTTAAAATTTTATATTTGGCATCATATCTGTAAAGTTAAGCATACTTGCATAACATCATAAATTAGATTGAGAAAAATATATGTTGATTTAGTTTTATTTTTATTTTTAGGATACATATATGTTTATTCTTATTTGTAAAAGTATTTTAGATATTTATCCATTATAAATTTAAAATAATTTATTTGAATATTACAATTTTGTCATTGATATATTATGAAATTATTAAATTTTTAAAATCATTAAATGTTAATTTAATATTATTAAGACTATATTATATTTTATTAGACATATTATAAATTATGGATGTCTCTATGAATCATCAGTATGTTTACATATTTTCACTTATCTTTGTTTTATTTTATATTTCTTTTCTCTATTTTATTTTCTTTTTTTGTTGGTAATGCACCCCTTTTTACTTGGAAAAGCAAGACCACCACGGGGCTATTTATGTATAATTCAACAGTATTATTATTTTAATGAAAATTTCAAAATTAAAATTTTTCTATTTATAAAATTTTAGTTTTTTATATTAATAAATATTTATTTAATATTATTAATACTACTAAAAAAATTTTCATGTCCTGTAGTTGTTTGAGGAGAAAAAATTTGTAGAAAATGCCTGCTAGTTTTTAGAAGGAAAAAATTCGTATAAATTTTTTGTGACTTTTTGTAAAAATTTCCTTGTGAAATTTGAAAAGTGATGATAAAATTTTCTATGAATATGAAAATCGTAGAAAAATTTCTTGCAAATTTTCCTCTGAAAATTACTTGTAGGAGTTTCCTGTGTTATTTAAAATTGGCAGGAAATTTTTTGCATATTTTTTTTACAAAATAAAATTGTATAAATTTTTCAGATATTTAAAATTAACATTATAATAAATAAATGTTATTGATTTATAAAAATTTATATATTAAGTTTTCTAGATATTTTTTTGCCACATAATGATAAGTTTTTTTTTAAATCATTAGTTTTGAAATAATTAAAAATATTTAAAATAATATCATTTTACTAAATCCATTATAATTTATAAAATATCTTAATATTCATAATTTTAGTTTAAAATTAATTAGATTAAATATTATTTTATTGAATGTATATTCCTTTATCTTCTATCCTTTAAATTTTAAATTCAAATCATCGTACATTTAAGTGATAATATTAATGTATTTTATATTTAACATGTCCTAACAAATCAAGGTATATTTTGATACAAATAAATAAAAGAATTTGAAGTTATTCAAAATTCAAGGAAATGGTATAATATAAAGGTCAAAAAGACCACGTCAATTTGAATGTCCAATAAGTGAGAAAAACATTTGAAATTTTGAATATAACATAACAACACAAGCATTAGTGAAACATGAACTAAGATTTGTATTATACACAATTTACTATTTTAATGAAATAGCATCGATCCAAAATTTAACATGAAGATGAAAGTAGCTTGTGATTTGAACGTAATTAGTTTTTTCTTTTAAGTGTTAGTTAAGCATAGAAAACAAATAATATTGGTAATAGTTGTCTTGGTTCAGGCATACTTGTCCCGTTCTTGTTTAATTACTTATAAACCCAAATTACATTCATAATACCACAGTTTCCAAATACAGAACAAAATTTAGAAAGTGAATGTTGATATTATCTTTATTAAACAAAAAGAATTTAGCCTTTATCTAAATAAATAAACTACTACTTTGATGGGAATCCATTTATAAAAAAATTTCCTTGCATTTTGAACTCTAACTTCTTATGATATTCGCAGGCCTTACACACTTAAAACTTATGATTTCAAAACCGGACCCTCGTTTGAACTGGTGAAAGTACTAGTTTACAGTTTATTAGTTTAACTGTTGCTAAACTAGTACTGAACTAGTCTTAATAAAATGGTGTTTTTTTATTATTAATATATTATAACAATTAAGATTATGAAAAGAAAAAATTTATTAGGAGGTAATTATTAAAGAAAAAACTATTTTTACTAAATACATCTTCATATTGCTAAGTTAACCTTTTTTTATTAATTTTTTAATTGAAAAGGGATGGACTTGAGAAAACAACGGTGTATTTAGAAAAATTCGAAAAATTTATAAAAGAATGAAACAATTGAACCCCCGGTTTTCATCAGCTTTTCAATTTTAAAACCAGTTTTTTGCTTGGTCAATTTTCAGTATTAACTGAACCGGAAACAAAACTGGTTCATCAGTTTTCGGTCAAACCAGATACCAGACTAGTTCACCGGTTTCTCGGTCGAACTGGTCGGTCCGATCCGGTTTTTTAACCTAGCTTAAAACACAAAAAAAAAATTTAATAGGAAATTTTATTACAAACATTCTAAAATCAATTATTCACGACTTTAAAAGAAATTAATCACATATTATTGCACCAAGTTATATTTAGAATTTATGTAAAATGCAGAAATATATACAAAACCTCATGAGTGATAAGTGTAATTTACCCTTATGAAATTGAAGCTTTCACCTAATACCAACATTTTTTCAAGTCTATTTTATGATAGCATAATTTTTTAAATATATTTTAAATAATTTAAAATATGTGCATACTTAATAGTCAAATTTTATGTTATTACTTAATATTAAGTGATCATTTTAATTATTTATTATGAATTAAATATTTAATGAAATTAATTACTTAATATGAAAAAATAAAATTAATTTTACAATTATAAGAATGAATATAAAATATAATTAATGTGGGCAATTTATTTTTTTATTAGATGTTACAAAAGAAAGTCACATTATAAAATTGAAGCTTTGATCAATGTTTAAATTAAAGTCCTATATATATATTAATTAAAATTTAGATTCTAAATCACTTTATTAAGGACAATTAAGGGACAAACAACTACCACGTGTTAACCAATGTTAGCTCTATATACCAAATAAGTTTGGCAAATTGACTTCTCTATTTTGTTTAGTTGTTTTCTTGTCTCTTAATGGACTCGGTCATCCTAATCCTATATTTATAAGTTATCTAAACTTATTGATACAAAACCTTGCACCCAATAGGAATTTTATTCTTGATTTAAATCTAAGATAATAAGATTAGAAAACACTTTAAAAATTAAAACCAACTCAACCATTTAATTTATGGTCTACTACAGCTAAACCAATAATAGCTCAGATTATACCTTACTAAGCATGATATAGATATAAATATTGTGGATATAAGTAAAAAGTGAGTTATGAGAACTAATGCTACTATCTTTAAAAATATATATTAGTCAACCTCTAATTAAATTTCATTCTTGACTGTTGCCTTTCAACCTTTAAACATTAAGTGTGTTGAAGAATAAAATGCTATTAAAGAATAGAAAACATTTAAAAGATGAAGTTTTCTTTTGTGAGAATATTGATGATTTTGGATTTTTCATCATGCCATAATTGAGTCAATTGTATCTTGCACTGTTCTATCATTATCAATGACTTTGTTCTGTCTCACAGTTGGGGAAATCAGCATCCATGCTGTTTAAATTAAACAAGGTAAAAGCAATTAAAATGTTAATTGGACAAGAAGCTGCATTATTAAAGTATCAAAGTAGTTATACTTCACTTTGGCAATTCACTACTAATTACTATTACCACCATGCATCCATACTGTTTAAATTAAACAAGGTAAAAGCAATTAAGATATTAATTGGACAAGCTGCTGCATTATTAATGTACCAAAGTAGTTATACTTCATTTTGGTAATTCACCAGTAATTACTATTACCACCATGTCTTAATGTTTATATGTTAAGGATATTAAAATTTACTCATGATTGAAATTTATTGAAAACTATAAATCAAGATTGAGAAATATTAAATAAGATGTGAGACCATCATATTTTATATTTTTCAATAATCTTTAACCAATAGTAGTACATAATGTGCTGAAAGTGTGTTAAATAAGTGTATTGTTAGAATAAAATATGGTTGAAGTTGAAGCTAGCTAGTGAAATATAGGACCAAAAAAATTACTTCAATATGAGGGATATTAACATTGCTTTCTATTTGTCACAATATGGCTAAGATTAAAATTAAATAATTCTTCTTTAATCATGTTGATGAAAGGGCTATGATACAAATTTTTGGTTATCTTATATGAGGGGAATTATTTTTTTCTTGACTTTTCTAAAAGAAAATTTTACTTCAACTTGCAACATGATTGAGGTGTCTTGCTAGATCAAAGAAAGAAGGAAGCTTTAGAGCTTCCTAATTTCTAGGAAAGGATTGAGAATGGGATTTTGAAGCAACAAGGAATCTTTCTGAATTTACTGGAAAAGGCTTTGAAGCAACAAGGACAGCTTTAGAACTCTTTAATTTTGAAGCAACTAGGAATGCTTTAGAACACTAAAGAATGATTCACCTGAAAGAATTTTGAATCAATGCCTATCGAAAAGGCTGCCATCACAATTGCAAATATAGCAATAAGGAAGCCCTGTTAAGAAATTAGAAAATGGTATATGACACAAAATAACAGGATGACTAAAGCATTCATGTGAAGAAATATCCAAAATATCAAATTATGTATTTTAATACTAATTCAGACACATGCTCACAAAAAAAAAAATATCTTGAAGAGTCAACAAAAAGAATGCAGAGGCCTACAAAAAAATCTAATAGTAGCACTGGTAGTAAAACTTGCAAGAAAACTAGACAACATATGGTACAGTATACACCACGTGGTAAAGATGACCAGTTAAAACTTAAAACCTCTATACATATACTTATATGTACCCTTTAGTTGTTGAATGCTAGTAAACACTTTATCCTTGTAATCTCCATAGTCATAACATTTTTAAATAATAAACAAATTTAATATCCATATTAATAAATATTAGAAAAACAAATTATGTGTACCATATCAAACAATTATTTTCATATGACATTGAAGTCTTGAGCCATCCAATGCAGGATCTTTTAAATTATGTAAAAGCTAAAACTTCAGTAATCTACTTAATGAGCACCAAAGTAACCTGTACACAGTTATGATTCAGAATTTAGGTACATTGTCCTCATCCTCAGAACAAGATATAAAATTGGACTTTAGGTTTATCTATGGATTGTTGCAGAAATAATAATGTTTACCTCTGCTCCCTTTCTTCTTTTGGACTCTAGTATTTATTCTATCAAGTGATAAAATGGATGACACTCACAAGTTGTAAAAGAAGAAATATTCTATGTAAACATAAACCACAACATGTATGTAAGTAAAAATCTGCAAAGAGAAAAATAAAGTAAGTAGAATGTATTGATGGAGTCTCTTAAAGAACAACTTTGAGATTCATCATAGATATGAAAGTACACGAGCCAAGACTTGTATCAAATGAAAGGATATTGACCATTCTTAAAAAAAAGAAAGTGAAGGATTTAAAGCTTACCCTGCACCAGTACGAGCAATCTCACCAGCAAGATCAAAGGTGTGCTATGGTTCTTATTTAATGATGTTCAAGAGAAGGCAAAGAAAGAATGGAGTTTTGTTTTTAATGAGTGAAAAGTGAGAGAAAAAAACTTATGCACCCTTAAAGTTTTATACGAGCATTTGATCACAACCTTTGATATATGGTAAATTTGTTGACTTTACAAATTAATACTTTAAAATTCATATAAATAAAGAGTTGTGATTAAACGTCAGTGTAAAACTTTTTATACTACATGTGTTTTAAACTCAAAAAATAATGTTACTAATGAAAACTATTTGAATGATAAAATTGACAGTTTTTTCATATGAATAGTTTTTACAAGAACTTCTCCTTTTCTGTAACCCAAATTGTGACATAAGAACCATAAGCAAAATACAAAACCAACTAAAACCAAAATCCAAATGCATTGTGCCAAAAAAGCACATGTTTCATCAATATGACTGTTATTATTAGTACTGTGTGGTTGTTAAACATACCATATATTTGAACAACTTCTGAAGGGAAGAAGAATAGGAAAGCCATTTATACAAGCAATAAAATAGACTTGACTTCCCACCAACTAGAATGCCACAAATTTTGATGTTCACATAATTTTCTTGTTTTGAATGTAGTAAGAAACATAACTAAGAAAAATATCGGACTTCATCGTCAAGGAAGATAGTTTTTTATTAATCAGTAATTATAATAATTATATAGAGAACTAGAAATTTGTAAATATATAGTTGAATCATGGTAAGTAACTGGAAATTTTCCCTATTGAATAAGTTATAGGTTAGAGTATATTTACTTCAGGATTGAGAACAATAAAGATTTTGAATAATACCCTTAGGACTGATAAGGATTTAGCAGAGCTCTTTAATGTTGTTTCTAATAAAAAACAATATTGACAATGTAAAGTGTTGTCATTTGAGTTTGACTTCAATCAAAATGGTGAATGGAGGACTTGATTTTGTGAATGAATGTTGTTAGTGGATTTAGTTGTTGTTGCTTTTTAACTTTCTTTATTTATTTTTTGATATGTTAATAACATAACTTGGAAATAGTAGTTTAGATGTTGTTTTTGTTGTTCTTTACTTTGTTGATTGATGCTCGCTGATAATGGTTTCTAGAATCTTGTCCAACTCCTTGTGCATATCTCTAAGTTAGCTTTCATCTGAGGTAAGAGATGAATAGGTTTGATTGAAGGGAACAAGTCAACAAGGTCAAACCCTGTTTCTCTTTAGGCTACTAAATTTTCTCAAAGTAATGCATCTATTGAATATATGATTCTTCATCTAGTATGTTTTTCCTAGACTTTATGTTGATTTCAAAAGCTTGTAACTAACTTTGATGATGATTTACTATGCGTTTTCTATTGGTAAAATATTATTGATCACTTTTCTTGCCAGTATCATCAAGGCAATCAACATCTTAGGAAAAGTATGCCTTTTTTCATCCTTCAATTATGTCCATAAGCTATTATTTGTTTGAGCATTGTTTTGTAATCTAATCGGTTTGCTCTTGACCTCCTCTATGTGTCCTATTGTTTGGTTTTTGTGGATGGATAAACTTAACCTTTGGATGATTACTCCATATTATTTGTAATCTTTATATTTTGGCATCCATTATTATGGAATACAAATTATGTTTCTAACATGATAATTTGTTTTAATTTGAAAATATTTTTATAATAATAAAATAAATAAATATAAAGATATCGGGAGAACCCTGGGGTTCATAAAAAGATGTCATCTGTGGAAACTTGAATTGAATGTTCTCTTTAGCCTCTATTTGAAATTGGCTTTTCCTTGTTCTTTATGTAAATCTAATTTCTTTTTGGTTTGCCAAACCATAATATTTGTTATTACGGTCTCTGTTGTTGTTAAAATGAGATCAATGGCACTTGAGTTGAGACACAATTTAAACTATTTTCTTTGTATCTTTGCAGCTTTCTTCCCGTTACTATGCATGTCCTCCTAGCTGGTTTATGAGAATGGAAAAGGTACAAGCAAGATAATAGCTACTTGGGAAGGAAGGCCAAAGTAAAAGTTTCATAATTCTCTTCAACAGTTATTTATGATTGTACTACATTTGTCATTTATGGTTTCTCTGCTATAGTCATAGGTTCAGGGGGCTGTGATGCAAAAATCTTTTGCACTCCCCTTGATCTTTCTTGTTGAGGTTCCAAACACCATGAAATGGATGATGGAGGGGAAAGAAAATGGAGGTGGGGCGCCACTCTCAAAGAGAGATAAGCCAAAGTGTTTAGGTTTACCACAAGGGAAGGAACCCTTGATAAAAACCAACTAAAGAGAGGATCCTCAAGACCTTTTACTAAGAATGTGCTCACAAAGAGATTATTTTCATTCAACTTCAAAGGTGAGATTTACAAATGAGGAAGGAAGAGTATATGTAACCCAATGGGAGAGTTTGGGCACACTTTTCTAGGCAATGTGAGACTTAAGTGAGGCACCTAAGTTCACCCCCATGGGTGCAATTAGCATCTCCTAAATTGAATGGGCTATCCCAAAATCATGTCTTGACTTATGCACCCATTCTAAGCTTACTCCTCTTTTTCAACTAAGACACCTATACCTTCTAAACTAAAAAGAAGATTGTCGAATATACATGGCCTTAAAGGAATTAAAAATATGCTCCTATTTAGCTAATTAAAATAAAGACTATGGCTTCCAATCTTCAATGAACTTTCATCCGTGCCATGCCTTCCTTGAATCCTCTTAACCATGATGCATGCTAGGTGGGATTGCATCACGCTGCATAGCCTGCACCTCCTAATTCTTCTTGGACTCTCTTTTATCATTTATACATATTGATGTATGAAATTAAGCTGAATGAAGCAAGTCACTTCAGTATTTTCAGTTTCAACTACTCTTAAATCTCACAATTGATTCTTAATATGACTAGATCAACAATTTTCTTTGTTGCTACATGGTCAGAATCTATTGATGACTTGATTATATTAACCAATGTAACCAAAAGTTTCTTCTTGTTTTGTTCATTATCATTTCTCAATAATCTAATTAATGTGAATTCTTGTGCACTGGCAGTTGAATCGGATCATCTCATTTTCAAGTTGTAAAAGGATTTGCGAAGATTGGTTTAGCTTGTTAAAACATGGAAATAAAATAGGAATGTTGAGTAATTTTCATCCAAAATTTTTCATCATTCTGTCTTAAGTCAAATGATTGGGAGTAGATGTTATACCTATGCTAAAGATGGGAAAAGGAATAGAAATAATATCAAATACTACGCTTTATTATTTTCATTATTTCATGATAGATTTCCTGTTACTATGGGAAAAAATACGAAAGATTCTATGCTGTTTTGCTATGATTGTTACAAATCGAGGTAATTACTAGTTTTGTATAAAAAGTTATTTTTTGTTTAGCTTTTTTTTTTAAGTTTTCTTATTTTTAGTTATTAGTTTATTTTTTTACTTCATTTTTCATTAATTAAATAAATTCTTTTTCTTTACATATTTTATTTTTCATTGTCTCCTTTATCATAATTTATTTATATATGTATTAAGTAATTTATAAAAGTTTCATAAAATTTGAAATTTAAGAAAATGATTCGTCATATCCAAACTAAAAAAAATGAAATTAAAAAAATTGAATTGATTTTATTAATATAGAAATTGAATTGTAAGAAGATAAATGCAATGTTAGATTTTAAGAAGATAAATGGTGAAGTATAAGTCTCTAGTACCAATCCTCCTTTAATTCAAAACTAAAAATACGAGAATGAAAGGAAAAAGGAAGAAAAGAGTGACCACAAGGTACATGCTTTAAATTATATTTTGAGAATCTAACATTTACATTAATAAAATGTATACTTGTTATGATAAATTATTTGACTCAAATTAACATTGCTCAAACTAACATTAATCAAAACTGATTTACATAATTTAATCACATGTATTATTTATGTCAAAAAACTTGTTAAATTTGATAATAATAACTTTAAAAATTATATAAATGGTATGATTTAGTTGGTATGAGTGTATCTTTAAAGTTAATAATAATTAATATTTAGTAACATGAATGAAAATAACAAGAATAAAATGAAAATAAAAAGTAGGCTTGCAAAAATGACAAAGAAGTTATATGAATCTATCCATTGGATGGAGTATAGAAAAGGTAGATTCTAAATATATAAGGTTCTATGGTTGATGGTTTGTTTCTTCTCTTTCTTTGTTATTGAAACCGTTGTTGAATGCCTCTCTCCATCCCAAATCCTCCAATACCTCATATCCATGGAAATGGACCCTCTTCTTCCGATGGTCCATTTCAAATAAAAATTTGGATTGAGCCTTTTGTCCTTGAAATGTGCATTACTAGTCAAATAATTAGTGACAGAAAAAAGAAAGAATGGATACAAACAAATCACATGCTTTAAATTATATTTTTAAAATTTAACCTTTACATTAATCAAATCCATATATTATAATAAATTATTTGAATCAAACTGACATTGCTCAAACAAGTATATGTACACACCACTCAAGAAAAAATTATATATTGAGTATGCTCAAACTATGGGAACTCAACAGATTTCTAACAACTTAGCACTAACCTTGAAAAATGTTGTAAATCATTAATGAGCCATCAACAATTAAACATGTTTTACAAAACATGGATTTTTAACTTTTATTTCCCATGTGTCTCCCTTGCACATGAGATTTTATTCACACTATAGTCGTAAAATAATTAAATTACTTTATTATTTTATTTTTTTAAATTATGAAAAAATTTAAATTTAAGATAAGTTAAATTCCTTTAAATATTCTTAACACATAACTTTATACATATTTCTTAATAATAAGAGATAAATGTGAAACTATAATTAAATATATTTTTTCTAACAATTCTATTGATTTATTTTTATTAAAGTTGTATTATGAATTTAACAACCAAAAAATTACCATGACAAATGTTTTTTTTGAAAATTATTATGTTATATTCAGAAAAGACATTGAATTCTTTGTAAAAAATAATGCAAGTTACATATTGGAAATAATGAGATTTTTTAAAGAAAAGTAAAAAAAAAAAAAACATATATCTCTCAAGTATATGAATTGTGTCATAGCCATGTGAGAGAAAATGTTGAGTTTATCGGATTTTCCAACACACAATTACATTGTTTTAGTAAACCCTTTAAAATAGGATTTTAGGACTTTTTTAGCTTTTATTTTTTACAAAAGTCCTAAATAAATTAAAAAATAGATACTTAAAATGCTAGAAATAATGCAAGTTACATATTGAGAAAAGACATTGAATTCTCTGTAAAAAATAATGCAAGTTACATATTGGAAATAATGAGATTTTTTAAAGAAAAGTAAAAAAAAAAAAACATATATCTCTCAAGTATATGAATTGTGTCACACTCATGTGAGAGAGAAAATATTTACTTTATTGGATTTTCCAACACACAATTACATGTTTTTAATAAATGCTTGATAAACTTGCACTTCCTGTTCCAATTTTTTTTTTTACAATCTTGTAGAAATAGTTATACTATTATCCTTTAAAATAGGATTTTAGGACTTTTTTAAATTTTATTTTTGACAAAAGTCCTAAATAACTTAAAAAATAGATACTTAAAATATAATATTTATTTTATAATATTAAAATATAAAATTCTTAATTCTTATTCTTTTTATCATAAATTAGTAGAAAAAAAACTTTTTTTCTAACTAAAAATAGATTTGTTGAATTATTATTAAATAGTAATATTTTGGTAGAAAAGATTAAATATTTAATAATGGATGATAATAACATTCTTATTTTTAATATATAAAACTATGTTAATAGAAAAGAATAATTCTATTTTTTGGATTGGAAAAAAATTGAGTAAGTACAAGAGACTTACTTTTTGTCATTTCTATTTATTTTCTTATTCAGCTTCAATAATTAAGGTTAATTATGCTTTGTTTTATTTATAGTATGTTCTAAACAATTAATTAAACTCGTGTACCTTTTCATAATTATAGTAAAAAATCACAATTCTATTTAAATTGGTATACACTGTTAGTGTAAAGATTTTTACACTGACATTCAATCTCAAACCTTCGTTCATGTTAAATTTGTTGACTTTACTCATTAGTACTTTAAAAGTAACATAAATGAAAAATCATGATTGAATGTCAGTGTAAAAATCTTTTACACTGACAGGGTATACCAATTAAACTCTTTAAAAATTTAATAATTTCATAATATACACTAACAGTGAAATCCAATCATAACATTATTATGATATATTATGAAATTGGTATACTGTCAGTGTAAAAATTTTTACATAGACATTTAATCACAACCTTTTATTACTACTTTAAAAGTCACATAAATAAAAAGTCATGATTGAATTTTATACTGACAGTGTATATCAATTAAACTCATTTTTAAAATCATTAAATGTTATTTTTACTTATTTTTCACGTATCTTTATTTTATTTTTTATTTCTTTTTCTCTATTTTATCTTCTTTTTTTATTGGTAATGTACCACTTTTTTACTAGAATAAGCACGACCACCACCAGGTTGTTTATGTATCACTCAATAAAATTATTATTTTAATGCAAATTTTAAAATTAAAATTTTTCTATTTATATAATGTTAATTTTTCATATGAATAAATATTTATTTAATATTAACACTACTAGGAAAGTTTTCATTTCCTCCCGTTTTTTCATGAAAAGAAATTGCAGAAAATGGTTGCTACTTTTTAGAAGGAAAAATTCATATAAATTTTTTGAGACTTTTCGTACAAAAAAAACTTAACAAGAATTTCATAAAACTTTAATTGTGAATTTGAAAAGTCACAGCAAACTTTTCAATGAATATGAAAATGGTAGAAAATTTTCTTGCAAATTTTCCTCCAAAATTATTTGTAGGAATTTCCTGCGAATTTTAAATTGGCAGGAAACTTCCTACATATTTAAAATTCGCAGGAAATTTTTTACATATTTTCTACAAATCAAAATTCCCAGAAATGTTTAGATATTTAAAATTAAAATTAAAGTAGTAGTTTTTCAATTAACTACTACTTTTGATGATGTGAATCTGTCAACAAGGGGTTTCAACGAGACAGTAAAAAATAACTTGAAAAATAGAGGAGTCACCTCCCATGTTTATTAAGAAAAACATCGAAAAAACCTTTAAAATGGAAAGTGGTATGTGAAACCAAATTTGAATTTGAAAGTCAATTACATGTAGAGAAGGTATTAGCACCCTACAACGTTCGTCATAAAGACAGTTACCTCTAATTAAACATGCAAAATTAGATAATTTTAAAAATATCTATTTCACGCCATAAAAATTATTATTTTTATTTTATTAATTGGTTTTTAATATTTTTACAAGAATTTATTACTGAGATATTTATTATTTATAAAATATTATTATTATTGTACTTTTATCTTTTAAATTAATTAAAATTTTTTATTTTTCTGGAATCAGAGTTTAGGAAATTCTTTGAAAAAATATTTATGTGTTTGATATATTTGATATTTAATTTTTAAATTTATTAAGATTTAGGATTTCTGAATTGTCACAGTTCATAGTCCTAAAAATTTAAAATTGACAGGGATGTACACCCAAAGCAATCCATTAGAACATTTTATCTTAGAGGTTATTTTTGTTTTTTTATCAATATAATTTTGAATAACAAATTTAATTTTTAGAGATGAGTTTTAAGATAAAAAGTCACAACTTATGCCTTAAAATCACGAGATTAAAAAGATGTTATGTCAAGTTAATCCTTTTATCTCTATTAAAGTAATATTACAAAGAAAAATAGTAAAAATAAAGAGAAGATTAAAATTATTTTTAAAATAAAATATTATTAATTTTGACACGAATTAATTAAGGAAGAAATTTGAGAACATGACACTATCACAATTTGTATCCTCAAAATTTCATAAGGTAAAAAAAAGTCACATTTAATTAACATTATTTTTCTGTTACCAATAAATTTATTTTTTCTAACTAGATGATTTAAAATTTTTTATTATTAGGAACATAATTTTGAATTTTAGAGATGAAATTTAAGACAAAAAATTGTCACAACTTATGTCTCAAAATTAGAGAGACGTCACATTTAATTAATTCTTTGATCTCTATTAAAAATATTACGTTATAAAATTATGAAAAAATTACATTTAAGATATAATAATTATTATTATTAAATAACTTAAATCATTATTATTAAAAAACTTAAATTATTTTTATGAAATGGTCTTTGCTTGATATGAAACTCTAGCTAGGATTATCTTAATGGCGCTTAAATTGCATATATACAACCAAACAATAAGTTAGTTAATCAAATATCAAGCCCATGGTTATAAGTTCAAACCATAAATTAATTAACCACCTAATAAGAATCAAACAAATAAAAATATGATAGAAAAAAAAGGAAATCTACAATGTCAAAGCCAAGTATAGACAAGCATCACACGTATAACGCAATAACCGAAAAAAAGAGAGTAAAGAGAACCTGTGTAAGTCTTGAGTCGACAACATCGTATTGTTGGAAAGTCATTAAGTACACAAAGGTACATCATTCAAGATGGTAGATTCGTTCCTGCTGGTTTTGTGGCTAATGCATTCATTATATTTGTTGCTTGTTGACATGAGAAGGGGTATGTTTGTAAGCATATTTTTGGGTCACCACATATACATATTGGTACCATGATTTGGTGTTGGTGGGGTGTTTATAGAGGCTTGAATGCATGTATACTCAGGTTCATAGCTCATGAATGTCATGACTTTTAAAGGTAAGCCTTTTTATGGTTAGTGAAGATAAAAGGAAAGTATATGTAAGAGCTAATGTATATTATTTTGTTGAGAGAAAGAATAAGAGTGGATAGATTCTATTGTGAGTGTTGTTAAGAGAGAAGAAGAAGGTGAAAAATAAAAAAAAGGAAGGAGATGGTGAGGTCTTACCTCAAGTGTGGAGTGGAGACGACAGTCCCCAAAATGTGAGTTGCGAGGGATTTTTATTAAAGAGAGATGTGTGCTTTCATTTAATGAAAGTTTGCTTTTTGGGAAACCAATATTGTAGAATTATGATTTAAGGAGATTTATTGGTTGCTTGTAGGTGGTAGTATGAAAGATTAGGAAGCAAAAGGTGAGTAGCTAGGGTAGTATAGCACACCTTTAAATGATTTTCTTCTTTTTCTTTTCTTTTTTATAAAACCATATCTTTTTTTTATTTTGTAATTTGGTTTTTATATTCTTTTATTTATTTTAAGAAAATGACTCAATTATTAATAATTTTTTTAGTTTAATTTTTCTCATTTTATTATTTTCTTTACTTACAGGAAAAAATTGGGTGATCACAGAATCCATTTGTAAAAAACTTTTGTTGCATTTGAACTCAAACTTTATATTTTTTTTGCAGACCCTACACACTTAAAAATTATGATTTTAAAATCGGACTAGTGTTTGAACCAGTGAAAGTACTGGTTCATGATTTATTAATGCAACTGTTTGTTGAACCAGTGGTTCAACCGATCTTAATAAAATGGAATTTTTTATTATTAATGTATTATAAAATTAAAATTATAAAATAAAAAAATTATGAAGGAGGTAATTATAAAATAAAAAACTATTTTTACTAAATACATCTACATATTACTAAGTTAACCTCTGTTTTTATTAATTTTTTTGTTAAAAATTGATGGACTTGAGAAAACAACGGGTGTATTTAGAAAAATGCAAAAAAAATATAAAAATAATGAACCAGGTGAACCGCTGATTTTCATCAATTTTTCAATTTTAAAACTAGTTCTTTGTTTAGTCAATTCAATTTTCAGCATTAACCGAACTAGATACTAGACTGGTTCACCGATTTTTTGGTCGAACCATTCGGTCCGATCTAGTTTTTTAACCTAACTTAAAACACATAAAAATTTTAATAAGAAATTTCATTACAAACATTCTAACATCAATTACTCACGACCTTAAAAGAAATTACTCATGTATTATTGCACAAGTTATATTCATAATCTATGTAAAATGTAGAAATATATACAAAACCTCATGAGTAATAAGTGTATTTTACTCTTATGAAATTGAAGTTTTCACCTAAGACCAACATTTCTTCAAGTCTATTTTATTATAGGATAATTTGTGAATATATTTTAAATAATTTAAAATATGTGCATACCTAATAGTCAAATTTAATGTTATTACTTAATATTAAATTATGAAAATTAATATTTAATTATGAATTAAATATTTAATAAAATTAATTACTTAATATAAAAAAATAAAATTACTTTTTTAATTATAAAAAATGAATATAAAATATAATTAATGTGGGAAATTTATTTTTTTATTAAATATAGATGTTACAAAGGAAAATCACATCATTAACAGGTATTTTGATCAATGTTTAAGTTAAAGTCCAATTTATAATTAATATATATTAATTAAAATTTAGTGAAGCATTTCTGGGATGTGTTAAAAGAAGGATATAAGGAAAGTAATGATAGATTTTCATCGATATGGAAAGCTTCCAAGGGGGGTCAATGCCTCATTCATTTAATGAAAGATTACCAAGAAAGAGTGCCTAAGTGGATTGGGAGATTATAGGGCGATATTAGGGTGCTCTAAAAAATTATAGCAGAAGTGCTGGCAAATAGACTACAGAAGGTACTTCCAAGCATCATTGAGGAAACACAGATAACTTTTATTAAAGGAAGGCCATTGTTTGATAGTGTCGTTGTAGTTTATGAAGTGATCCAGGAGGCGAAATATCATAAGAACCTCTTATTGGTATTTAAGGTTGACTTTGAGAAAGTGTATCACTCTATTAGTTGGGCATTCCTATTTTACATGCTATCTCGATTTAGTTTTGGGGGAAAATGGTTAAGTTGGATCCATGGTTGTTTGTCTTCATCATCGGTCTCAATATTGGTGAATGAGAGTGCGATGAAGGAGTTCTGTATGTAGATAGGATTACATCAAGGCAATCTGATGGTGCATTTCTTATTCTTGATTGTTGCTGAAGGGCTAGGAGGTTTGATTTGAAAGACTCAGTTGGTAAATCTAATTTCAATTATTAACCTTAACAAACATCACTACCAAATAGTATCCCAACAAGTAGATGATACAATTTTCCTAATTTCACCTGAACTTGCAAATGTATTTGCTTTGAAAAGTCCTCTTAGATGCTATGAGTTGGCCTCAGGCTGAGGATTAATTTCCATAAGAGTAGCTTAGGGGGAATTGGAGTAAAATTGCCGAAGGTAGGTTGCTTTGCTTCAATCCTTAATTGCAGAGTTCTGCAAATGCCTTTCTCCTACCTTCCTGTGGGGACAAATGTGAGATGTGAGAATGTGAGCATGTGTGGAAGCATGACTAGATAAAATGGGAGCAAATTTAACCTCATCACAAAAGAACCTGTCATTAAGGAGGAGGATTTTCCTAATCAAATCCACCCTCTCTGTTTTACCTCTTTATTTTCTGTCTTTTTTCAAGGCTCCTAAGAAGGTGTCTAAAGCCATAAAATATATGCAAAGGAATTTCCTTTGGGGAGGTTCGGAAGAAGCCTAAAAAATAGCATGGATCAAATGGGAGCAGGTGTGTAAAGACAAATGCAGTGGTGGGCTGGGACTAATAGATATGTTGGCTTTTAATAAAGCTCTGTTGCGCAAATGATGATGACGAATTCTACAGGGTGGTGATGCTATTAGGATCAAGGTGCTGGAGGAGAGGTATGGGGTTGATATTAGGAGAAACCTTGATGTTAGGCACAAAAGTGAAGGCTCCCAATGGTGGCATGATATCCTGAAAGTCACTGCTGAAGAAGAACGAAGTGGCTGACTTTTTGGTGAGGTAAAGCCCTTGATTGGTAATGGTTCTCAATAATCTAATTAAAAATGTGAATTCTGTTTCCTAATAATTGAATCGGATCACCTGATTTTCAAGTTGTAAAGGGATTTGCAGAGATCTGTTTAGCTTGTTACAACATGTAAATAGAATAGGACTGTTGAGTAATTTTCCTCCAAAATTTTTTATCATTCTGTTTTCATGTCAAATGAATGACAATTAGTTGTTATACCTGTACAAAAGATGGGAAAAGGAATAGAAATAATATCAACTACTATGCTTTTCATTATTTCATGATAGATTTCCTGTTATGAGCTTTACGGTAAAAAATGTGAATGATTCTATGCTCTTTTGCTATGATTGTTACAAAATCAGGCACTAGCAATGACTATGTAAGTATAAAGTGTGTTTCACTCGTGATTTCAGTTGTAGCTAAAAGATGAAAAATTAACCGAAATAGTTTCAGTTTTATTTTATACTTAAAAAGTTAATAGTTTTTTAAGTAATTACTAGTTTTGTCAGAAAAGTTATTTTAGTTTAGTGTTTTTTTTTAAGTTTTCTTATTTTTATTTATTAGTTGATTTTTTTACTTTATTTTTCATTAATTAATAAATTATTTTTCTTTAGATATTTTATTTTTTATTCTCTCCTTTATCATAATTTATATATGTATTAAGTAATTTATAAAAGTTTTATAGAATTTGAAATTTAAGAAATTGATTTGTCATATCCAAAATAAAAAATTGAATTGATTTGGCTAATATGGAAATTGAATTGCCTTATCCAAATAAAAAATTTGATGTTTAAGAAATTTCAAATGATTTATCCAAACAAAACATTTACAAAATGAAAGAAATTCCAATGAAAGCAATTCAAATTGATAGCATTTCAAATTTTTTGACGTCTTAAAATGTCTCATTAAAACACAATTTTAGGTTTTAAGAAAATAAATGTTGAAGTACAAGTCTCTAATACCAATTCTCCTTTAATTTTCAAAAATTAAAAATATCAAAGCAAAAGGGAAAAGGAAGAAAAGAGTAGCCACAAACAGGTCACATGCTTTAAATTATATTTTGAAAATGTAACCTTTACATTAATCAAATGTATACTTGTTATAGTAAATTATTTGACTCAAACTAACGTTGCTCAAATTAACATTAATGAAAATGGATTTACATCACTCAATCACATTTATGATTTATGTTAAAAAAAAATTGAATTTGATAATAATAACTTTAAAAATTATATTGTATGATTTAGTTGGTATGATTGTATCTTTAAAGTCAATAATAATTAATATTTAGTAACATAAATAATAGTAAAGGCAGATTCTAATTATATAAGGTTTTATGTTTTATGGTTTGTTTCTTCTCACTGTGGTTTCTTTCTTTTCTATTCTAGAAATGTGGCCAAATGCCTCTCTCAGTTCTAACCAAAGTGTTAAATCCCCCAATTCCTCCTATGGTCCATTTCAAAATCAAAATTTAGGTTAACCCATTTGCCCCTGAAACGCACGTTATTGAGTGAAAGAAATAATTAGTGAAAGAGAACATGAAGGAAAGAGTGGCCACAAACAAGTCACATACTTTAGATTATATTTTGAGAATCTAACCTTTACATTAATAAAATGTATATTTTATAATAAATTATTTGATTCAAACTAACATTGCTCAAGCAAGTATAGAACACTACTAAAAAACAAAAAAATATATTGAGTATGCTCAAACTAACCTGGCTCAATAGATTTCTAAAAAGATAGCAATAACCACGGGAAATATTGTAAATCATTAATGAACCAACAATTAAGCATGTTTGAAAAGACATGGATTTTAAACTTTCATTGTGGCTCCGCTTTTATTCACACTACAGTTGTAAAATAATTAAATTACTTTATTACTTTATTTTTTAAAATTATGAAATGATTTAAATTTAAGATAAGTTAAATTCCTTTAAATACTTTTAACACATAAATTTATACATATTTTTAATAACAAGAAATAAGTGTAAGACTATAATTAAATATATTTTTCTAACAATCTGATTTATTTATTTTTATTAAAGTTATATTATGAATTTAACAACAAAAAAATTACCATCACAAATGTTTTTTCTAAAATTATTATGTTATATTCAGAAAAAAACATTGAATTCTTTGTAAAGAAAAATGCTAGTTACATATTGGAAATAATGAGATTTTTTAAAGAAAAGTAAAAAAAAAACATATTTCTCCCAAGTAATATGAATTGTATCCTACACGTGTGAAAGAAAATGTTTAATTTAGTTTATTATATATTCTAACACACATCACACATCTCAGATACTTTAGAATGTGTTACCATATTTTAATGAGTCATTGATAAACATGCACTTTTCCCATTTCGTTTTTATATTTTTGTAGAAATAATCATACTATTACCTTTAAAATATGATTTTATAACTTTTTTAACTTTTATTTTCGACCAAAGTCCTAAAAAAATACAATAATAGATACTTGAAATATAATATTTAGTTTATAATATTAAAATATAAAATTCTTAATTCTTAACATTCTTTCTATCATAAATTAGTAGAAAAAACAAAAAGTAATTTTTTATTCTAACTAAAAATAATTTTTTTAATAATATTTTGGTAGAAAATATTAATTATTTAGTAATGGAGGATAAATACATTCTTCTTTTTAATATATAAAACTATGTGATAAGAAAAGATTAATTCTATTCTTAGAATGGAAAAAGATCCAGTAAGTATAAGATACTTATTCTTTATTATTTCTATTCATGTTCTTATTTAAATTTAATGATTAAGATTAATTATCTTTTATTTTATTTATAGCTGTGTTATAAAAACCGGACCGGCCGGTTCGACCAAAAAACCGGTGAACCAGTTTGGTAACCGGTTTGTTCAACCCTCAAAATCGGTGGAGCCAAAAACCGGTATAAAAATAAAAAAACCAGTCAAGAACTGTTGAAAATCGGTGGTTCACGGGTTCAACCAATTTGTATTTGTTTTTTTTTATTTTGCTAAATACATCCCTCATTTTCTAAATCGGCCAATTTTTAACTAAAAATTAATAAAATAGGGTTTAACTTACCAATTTGAAGGTGTATTTAGTAAAATTACTTGTATCCTTTTATAATTATAACCTTAATACATTTTTTCTTTTATAATTTTAAATATTATAGTACATTAGTAATAAAAAAATATTATTTTATTAAGACCAGTTAACCACTGGTTCAATAATGGCTGAACCAATGAACCGTGAATCAGTACCTTCACTAGTTCGATCATTGGTCCAGTTTTAAAAAGATAGATTTATAGTATGCTCTAAACAATTAATTAAGTTCATGTAAATTTTCATAATTATAGTAAAAAATTAAATCTATTTAAATTATTGTTATTTTCTTAATTTATTAATATAATTAAGAATAGTTACTAATTATTTATGTATTAATTGTTAAATTTAATAATAAATTTTATTTATTAAATTTTACTATTATTTAAATAGATATATCATTTAAAGTTATATGTAGAGATTTAATGCTATATACTATTAGCTTTTAATTGGTATACACTGTCAGTGTAAAGACTTTTATGACATTCAATCACAACCCTTCATTTATGGTGAATTTGTTGACTTTACTCATTATCATTTTAAAAGTTACATAAATGAAAAGTCATGATTGAATACTGACAGTGTATATCAATTAAACTCATATTATTATATATAATAAATGACTAAGAGAGTGTTAGTTAGTGTACCATTTGAGATTGTATTAGTATAATATATTTTTTATGAATCAAACATTAGTATTGTTAATAACACTAGTTTGTTAGCTGATCCTGGAACCTTTCTTTCTCTTAACTAATTTATCACCTTATATATTTATTAGTGTAATATTTTTTAAAAAGTCACAAGGAATGTTAGGATATTTAATGTTTTTAAACTTAATATTAGAGTAGGTAAATAAAAAGAATGAAATTATAATTTCTTAAAATAAGATGAAAGTTTTATATATTTATTTTTATTGTAATATAAATATATATTTTTTACGTCAAATATATAAAAATTTAAACAATTTATATGTAAATATTCCTTTTAAGTGTGTGTATTTTAATTAAAATCTAATCATCATTTTCATATATCATTATAAGATATATTGAATATTATAGTACCTATAAATTATCAAATATTTTCTTATACACTATATATTTTATATTATTAACATCAATTTCAAATAAAAAATGATATATAATATCTTAATCGGTTGAAGAATGAGACATGTGAAAAAATGTCATAGTTTTGATATTTGTCGTTAATAAAAACTAACATCTAGTCTATAAAATAAATATTTAAAATATAAAAGTATATAAAATATATAATTAATTTAAATTTATATTTATTAAATATGTGAGTCTAATTTTATGAAATATAATCATAATAATGTTATGATTGGATTTCATACTTATATAATTTTATATTCATGTAATCAATATGAAATAGAAAAAAGAAAATAAGTTGTTGATTTTATTAATTATTTAATTTTTATATTATTGTATTTTATTTCATATATCAATATGTATTCTTGCATGGATAATTGTTATTATAAATTATATTATTATATTTTGCATTAACAATTATTAGTTAAAATTTTATATTTAGTGTCATATCTGTAAAGTTAAGCATACCTGCATAACATCATAAATTATTAGATTAAGAAAACATATATCTTGATTTAGTTTTATTTTTATTTTTATGATACATATAAGTTTATTCTTAGTTGGAAAAGTCTTTACATATTTAATAAAATCAATGCTTTCAATTTCATATAGTTAACCATTATAAATTTAAAATAATTTATTTGAATATTACAATTTTTTCATCCATATATTATGAAATTATTAAATATTTAAAATCATTAAATTTTAATTTAATATTATTACGAGTATATTATATTTTATTAGATATATTATAAATTGTGGATGTCATCATGAATCATTAGTATTAGGAAAAGCACGACTTTGTTTTATTTTTTATTTCTTTTTCTCTATTTTTTTCATTGGTAATGCACAACTTTTTTATTAGGAAAATCACGACCACCACCAGGTTATTTATGTATAAATGAACAATATTAATATTTTAATGAAAATTTCAAAATTAAAATTTTTTATTTATATAATATTAATTTTTCATATGAATAAATATTTATTTAATATTATTAATACTACTACAAAAGTTTTCATTTCGTGCGGTTGTATCATGAGAAAAAATTTGTAGAAAATACCTACTATTTTTTAGAAGGAACAAATTTGTATAAATTTTTTGAGACTTTTCGTAAAAAAAACTATAAGAATTTCATAAAAACTTCCTTGTAAATTTGAAAAGTAACAGCTCCTAGGAATAGGCGTTTTATGGATGATCACACCATGCACTCTCAAAGGCAAGAACAAAGTAGCGATTGCTCATCCAAATAGGTTACCACCAAATCAAGAAAAAGAAAAAATTATATGTGAAGCTATACCTCAATCATCCCTTGAACACCTTCGAAAGAAAAAAGAAGGAAAACACCCATCTCAAGTGCGTTGCTTCCTCTCCTTATCAGTTGAGCTATATCATTCCTTCTTTTTTCCAAAGCAGGGTTAGCGTGTATGAAAATGGTAGAAAAAATTCTTGTAAATTTTTCTCTGAAAATTATTTGTAGGAGTTTCCTATGAATTTTAAATTAACAGCAAATTTTTCTACATATTTGAAATTGGCAAGCAACTTTTTGCATTTTTTACAAATAAATATTATTTATTTATAAAAATTAATATATTAAGTTTTGTAGAAATTTTTTCGCCACATAATGATAAGTTATTTTTTAAATCATTAGTTCTGAAATAATTAATAAATATTTAAAATAATATCATTTTACTAAATCCATTATAATTTATAAAATATCTTAATATTCATAATTTTAGTTTAAAATTAATTAGATTAAATATTATTTTATTGAATGTATATTCCTTTATTTTCTATCCTTTAAATTTTAAATTCAAATCATCGTACATTTAAGTGATAATTTTAATTCATTTTATATTTAACATGTCGTAAAAAATCAAGGTATGTTTTGATACAAATAAATAAAAGAAAGTTGAAGTTGTTATTCAAATTCAAGGAAATTGTATAGTATAAATGTCAAAAAGCCTATGTCAATTTTGAATGTCCAAGAAGTGGAAAAAAAAATTTGAAAATTTGAATAACAGAACAACAACACAAGCATTAGTGAAACATGAACTAAGATTTGTATTATTATACATAATTTACTATTTTAATGAAATAGCATTGATCCAAAATTCAACCTGAAGATGAATGTAGCTTGTAATTTGTAACATAATTTTTTGTGTAAGTGTTAGTTAAGCATAGTAAAAAAATAATAATGGTAATAGTTGTCTTGGTTCAGGCATACTTGTCCTATTCTTGTTTAATTACATATAAACCCAAATTACATTCATAATACCACAGTTTCCAAGCTTATATCATACAGAACGTTGTTGAACTAGTGTTGAACCAGTCCCAATGAAATAGTGTTTTTTATTATTCATATATTATAACAATTAAGATTATAAAAGAAAAAAATTTGTTAGGAGCTAATTATTAAAGAAAAAACTATTTTTACTAAATACATCTTCATATCGCTAAGTTAACCTCATTTTTTATTAATTTTTTAATTAAAAAGGGCTGGACTTGAGAAAACAAGGGTGTATTTAGAAAAATTTGAAAAATTTATAAACAAATGAAACATTTGAACCCCTAATTTTCATCAGTTTTTCGATTTTAAAACCGATTTTTTGCTTCGTTGGTAGTATTAATCGAACTAGATGCCAGACTGGTTCATCGGTTTTTTAGTCAAATCAGATACCAGATTGGTTCACCGATTTTTCGGTCGAAGCAGTCGGTCCGATCTGATTTTTTTAACCTAGCTTAAAACAAAAAAAAATTAATAAGAAAATTTATTACAAACATTCTAAGATCAATGATTCACGACTTTAAAAGAAATTAATCATGTATTATTGCACCAAGTTATATTCAGAATCTATGTAAAATGCAGAAATATATACAAAACCTCATGAGTGATAAGTGTATTTTACCCTTATGAAATTGAAGTTTTCACCTAAGACCAACATTTCTTCAAGTCTATTTTATGATAGAATAATTTGTGAAATATATTTTAAATGATTTAAAATATGTGCATACCTAATAGTCAAATTTAATGCTATTACTTAATATTAAATTATCAAAATTAATATTTATTATGAATTAAATATTTAATAAAATGAATTACTTAATATGAAAAATTAAAATTAATTTTTTAATTATAAAACTGAATATAAAATATAATTAATGTTGACAATTTATTTTTTTTATTAGATGTTACAAAAGAAAATCACTTTATCAAGGACGCTTAAGGGACAAACAGCTACCACGTGTTGACCAATGTTAGCTCTATAGACCAAATAAGTTTTGGCAAATTAACTTGTCTATTTTGTTTTGTTGTTTCCTTGTCTCTTAATGGACTCAGTCATCCTAATCCAATATCTATAAGTTACCCAAACTAATGGATACAAAACCTTGTACCCAAGAGAAATTTTATTCTTGATTTAAATCTAAGAAAATGATATTAGCAAACACTTTAAAAATTCAAACCAACCCAACCATTTAATTTGTGGTCCACTACAACTAAACCAATCATAGCTTGTATTACATCATATTATACCTTACTAAGCATGATATAGATATAAATATGGCGGCTATAAGTACAAAGTGAGTTGTGAGAACTAATGCTACTATCTTTAAAAATATATTTCAGTCAACCCCTAATTAAATTTCATTCTTGAATTTTTCCTTTCAACCATTAAACATTAAGTGGGTTGAAGAATAAAATGTATTAAAGAATAGAAAAAATTTAAAAGGATGAAGTTTTATTTTGTGAGAATGTTGATGATTTTGCCTTATCATGCCATAACTGAGTCAGTTGTCTCTTACATAGTTCCATCATTATTCATTACTTTGTTTTGTCTCACAACTGGGGAAATCAGCATCCATACTGTTTAAATTAAACAAGGTAAAAACCATTAAGATATGAATTGGAGAAGAAGGTGCATCATTAAAGTATCAAGAGGTTATACTTCACTTTTACAATCCACTACTGATTATTATTACCACCATCACCATGTGTTGATGTTTATATTTTAAGCATATTAACATGATTAGTGTTACACATCATTCAAATTTATTAAAAATGATAAAATCAAGATAGAGAAGTATTAAATGAGATGTGACCATCAAACTTTATGTTTTTCAATAAACTTTAACCCATAGTAGTAGATAATGTGTTGAAAAAGGTGTGTTTTGTTAGAATTTCTAAAATAACATTTGTCTTATTAATATGAACAACGTGATGGTTGAAGTTAAAGCTAGCTAATGAAATATAGGAAATAACTATTTCTATTAAGTAATACATTCACTTACTGTAAATTGTTACTACAAACCGCTAGCTAATGAAATATAAGAAATAACTATTTCTATTAAGTAATACATTCACTTACTGTAAATTGTTGCTGCAAGCCACTCATTGACAACTTTCATCCATGTACTTATCTAGCCAACATCAATGCTCCACCTGGTGGTTTGATGAGTGCATCACTCATACAGGAGGTGTAGGACACAAAATGTCAAAAATCATCATGCACAAAGCACTGGTTAACCATATGATGTATTTAAGTTCCTTTCTTTCTGGCTGAGTTATTTAGATCCCAACTGATGAACAACATTGCAAAGTACATTGCCCCTAAAGAGAATACCATGTGAAAAAATCCATAACTGTAAGGAATATCATCTTCATGTTCAGCTTTGTTTTTTATAAACTGAAAAGGACCAAAAAAATCACTTCAATATGACATATATTAACATTACTTTCTATCTGACACAATATGGCCTAGATTAAAATTAAATAATTGTTGTTTGATCATGTTGATGAAAGGACAATGATCCAAATTTTTGGTTATCTTATATGACGGGAATTATGTTTCCTTGAATTATAAAAGAAAAATTTACTTCAACTTGCAACATGATTAAGGTGTCTTGCTAGATCAAGGAAAGAAGGCAACTTTAGAGCTTCCTAATTTCTAGGAAAGGATTGAGAATGGTATTTTGAAGCAACAAGGAATCTTTCTGAATTTATTGGAAAAGGCTTTGAAGCAACAAGGAAAGCTTTAGAACTCTCTAGTTTTGAAGTAACTAGGAATGCTTTAGAACACTAAAGAATGATTCACCTGGAAACATTTTGAATCAATGCCTGTGGAAAAGGTTGCCATCACAATTGCAAATATGGCAATAAGGAAGCCCTGTCAAGAAATTAGAGAATTGTATATAACACAAAATAATAGGATGACCTAAGCATTCATGTGAAGAAATATCCACAATATCAAATTATGGATTTTAATACTATTTAGACACATACTCACAAAAAAATATATCTTGAAGAGTCAACAAAAAGAATGCAGAGGCCTACAAAAAAATCTAATAGTAGCATTGGTAGTAAAACTTGTAAGAAAACTAGACAGCATATGGCACAGTATATGCTACATGGTATAGTATATTGCACATGGTAAACATGACCAGTTAAAACCTAAAACCTCTATGCATATACTTATATATGTCCTTTAGTTGTTGAATGCTACTAAACACTTTATCCTTTGCTTTTACAGAACACTGCATTAACAAGAATTTAGCAGCACAATTGAAAAGTATTGTGGTGCTAAAAATGAATGATAGATCGACTAGGCTAGATATCATATCTCATCACTTTATTGGATCCTATCAAAGTCATTTTCCTTTATCCTTATTTAATAAGAATTTTAACAAAATGTTTATCCCAAGCTATTTCATATGCAAGAAAAAAGACTTAATTATGGTTACTTCACATCATAGATTTAAGATAAACAACAACCTAAACATTATCTGAAACCTTTTACCAATACTAATAGAAAATCTACTATTTAATTTAAACCTCAATAATCACCTAAAGAAGATTGAAGGAAGAATTTTGAACTCAATAGAGAAGTGTAGCAGAACTAAATAGAAGTTTTTCACATTTAACTAGGTGAAAAACTTACTAGTATAGTTATCCAGCCACTGTTTCCTTTTTCTTGATTCTTTCTCTCACATCTTATGGTGGCAGGTTCACTGAAATTCCATGATAGAGATCTACATAAGTCCACCATCGATAAAAGAAATTTCAAAATAAAATATATGATTTGAAGTAGACATTGAACCAAGTGAACATGGCATCAGCTACTGTTGAGTGAATTTCATTGCATGTAAGAAGACAATTTCATTCTATCTTCATCCAAATAAAAATATGCCGACATTTTGCAGCACTTGATTAACAAGGACCAGTTTTGTAAATTTTGTTAATTCAATTTAAAAACCAGCTTTCTAAATAGTGCAAAATACTCCTCCCCCCATTTTCTTTTCCTTGTTCAAGAAGCTTCCAACATACATCCAACTGTAAAACTACAACCTCAATATATTTGAATATGTAAAATTATTTAAAAATTATTTTATAAAAAGTCTCATATAGAACAACATTTTAAAAAAAATTCTCTGGAAGTGCGTCTAGAAAATATCATCCAAACAAAGTGATGTAATGTCTAAATTTTTGTCAAAGAACCATTATATATATGGGTTGGAAAATTCTGACCTTCTGATTGTAGACCAACAAAGAAAAACAATGTAAAAAGCCATAATTCCTGAAGATAAAAGACCTCTATTAACATGTAATAATTAAACATTTAAATAACAAAACATAGATTTTATTTGCTTTAAAGGAAACAAAAATATTAGGAAAACTTAATAATATATGTTGAATATGAATTGTTAGTTACTTTATAAATAATGATATATTGTGCAAACAATACTATTATAGAATCAATGCAAACTATTAGAAATACCACTAGCTACAACGAGTGATCAAAGTAATTTACCTTTGAATTTAAAGATGAAACCATCATTGCAGCAAGTAGAAGTATTGTCCATGTGATAAAAAATATATTTAGAGAACATGAGGTTCTTGAGGCATATGATGTGTACAGATAGACGATTCCACAAATAGAGGCAACATAAAACAACTTTGACATAAAAAGTCCAAGAGAGGACCTGTGCCAGCACAATAACATGTTAATGTATCAAAAAATACATACATTGTTATTAAGGTTAATGGTCTAATCTAAAAAAACGATTTTAATGTTCTATAATGACAAACACACTATCACATTTTATCTCTACTTTATAATTGTATTCCTCCCTCAGAAAGTAAACTATCAGATTGGCTTATATTTTATGATTCATAAGCTTTAAATTATTCATTCTTAATTGGGAGAATATTTTATAAAGTAATATGACCATAAAAACTAACAGATTTGATCATATTCAGTTAAGAAACTTTTCGATTCATTATTTGTACCAATATCCTTAAATGTTTTACGATTAATCAGATAGGATTGTGGGATTCATTGAAATCCTTAGTGAGCTTAGGATATGAACTTGAACAATTTAAACGTAAGCATACTTTAAATTTTTTTTGTTTGACTTTTAGATTAATTATATATTATTAGTTTGTTTTTGTAATCTCCATAGTTATAATATTTTAAAATAATAAACAAAGTTAATATCCACATTAATAAACATTACAAAAACAAATTATGTGTACTCATATCAAACAATTATTTTCATATGACATTGAAGTCTTGAGCCATCCAATGCAAGATCTTTTAAATTATGTAAAAGCTAAACCTTCAGTAATCTACTTAATGAGCACTAATATAACCTGTACACAATTCTGATTCAGAATTCAGGTACATTGTCCTCATCCTCAAAACAAAATATAAAATTTGACTTTAGGTTTATCTATGAATTGTTGCAGAAATAATAATGTTTATCTCTGCTCCCTTTCTTCTTCTGGAGTCCAGTGCTTATTCCACCAAGTGATAAAATGGATGACACTCACAAGTTGTAAAAGAAGAAATATTCTGTTTAAACGTAAACTACAACATGTATGTAAGTAACAATCTGCAAAGAGAAAAATAAAGCAAATAGAATGTATTGCTGGAGTTTCTCAAAGAACACCTGTGAGATTCATCATAGATATGCAAGTACACAATCCAAGACTTTTACCAAATGCAAGGATATTGACCATTCTTCAAAAAAAAAAAGAAAGAAAGTGAAGGATCTAAAGCTTACCTTGCACCAATACGAGCAATCTCACCTGCAAGATCAAAGATGTGCTATGGTTCTTATTCAATGATATTCAAGAGAAGGTAAAGAAAGAATGGAGTTTTTTTTTGAATAAGTGAAAAGTGACAGAAAAACACTTATGCACCCTAAAAAGTATTACATTGCCATTCGATCACAACCTTTGTTATATGATAAATTTTTTGACTTTACTAATTAATACTTTAAAAGTCATATAAATAAAAGGTTATGATTAAACGTCAGCATAAAACTTTTTATACTACATGTGTTTCAAACTCGAAAAATAATAGTACTAATGAAAACCATTTGAATGATAAAATTGACAGTTTTTACAAGAACTTCTCCTTTTCTCTAACCCAAATTGTGATATAAGAACCGTAAGCCAAGTACAAAACCAACTAAAACCAAAATCCAAATGCATTGTGCCAAAAAAACACATGTTTCATCAATATGACTGTTATTCTTAGTACTGTGTGGTTGTTAAACATACCATGTATTTGAACAACTTCTGAAGGTAAGAGGAATCAGAGAGCCATTGATACAAGAAATAAAATAGACTTTACTTCCCAGCAACCAAAATGCCAAAAATTTCAATGTTCATGTAATTTTCTTGTTTCGACTGTAGTAAGAAACATAACTGAGAAAAATATATGACTTCATCATCAATGAAGATAGTTCTTTATTAATCAGTAATTATAATAATTATATAGAGAACGGAAATTTGTAAATATATAGTTGATTCATGGTAAGTAACTGGAAATTTTTTCTGTTGAATAAGTTATAGGTTAGAGTATATTTACTTTAGGATTAAGAACAACAAAGATTTTGAATGATACCCTTGGGAGTAATGAGGATTTAGCAGAGTTCTTCAATGTTGTTTCTAATAAAAAACAATATTGGCGATGTAAAGTGTTGTTATTTGAGTTTGACTTCAATCAAAATGGTGAATGGAGGACTTAATTTTGTGAATGAATGTTGTGAGTGGATCTAGTTGTTATTGTTTTCTAACTTTCTTTATTTTTTTCTGATATGTTAATAACATAACTTAAAAAATAGTAGTTTAGATGTTGTTTTTGTTGTTCTTTACTCTGTTGATTGATGCTTGCTAATAATGGTTTCTAGAATCTTGTCCAACCCCTTGTGTATATCCTCCAGGTTAGCTTTCATCTGAGTTATGAGATGAATAGGTTTGATTGAAGGGAACAAGTCAACAAGATCAAATCCTGTTTCTCTTGAGCCTGCCAAATTTGCTCAAAGTAATGCATATATTGGAATATATGATTCTTCCTGTGGTATGTTTTTCCTAGACTTTATGTTGATTTCAAAAGCTTGTAACTAACTTTGATTATGATTTAGTGTGCAATTTCTATTGTTAAAATATTATTCTTATCAAGGTAATCAACATCTTAGGCAAAGTATGCCTTTTTTTCATCCTTCAATTATGTCCATAAGCTATCATTCATTTGAGCATTGTTTTTTCATCTACTCAGTTTGTTCTAGACCTCTTCTCTGTATCCTATTGTTTGGTTTTTGTGGATGGATAGACTTGACCTTTGGATGATTACTCCATATTATTTGTAATCTTTATATTTTGGCATGCATTATTAGGGAATGTAAATTATGTTTCCAATGTGATAATTTGTTTTAATTTGACATATTTTTATAATAGATAAAATAAATAAATATAAAGATATTAGAAGAACCATGGGGTTCATAAAAAGATGTCATTTATGGAAACTTGAATTGAATGTTCTCTTTAGCCTGTATTTGAAATAGGCTTTTCCTTGTTCTTTATGTAAATCTAAATTATTTTCTGTTTCTTTGCCAAACCATAATTTTTGTTGTTGCTATTAAAATGAGATCAATGGCACTTGAGTTGATACACAATTTTAAACTATTTTCTTTGTATCTTTGTAGCTTTCTTCCAGTTACTATGCATGTTCTCCTAGCTGGTTTATGAGAATGGAAAAGGTACAAGCAAGAAAATAGCTACTTGGGAATGAAGGCAAAAGTAAAAGTTTCATAATTCTCTTCAACAATTATTTATGATTGTACTACATTTGTCATTTATGGCTTCTCTGCTATAGTAATAGGTTCAGGGGCTGCTGTGTAGCCTGCACCTTCTTATTCTTCTTGGACTATCTTTTATTAGTTATACATATTGATGTATGAAATGAAGCTAAATGAAGCAAGTCACTTCAGCATTTTCAATTTCAACTGCTCTTAAATCTGACAATTAATTCTTAATATTACTAGATCAATCATTTTCTTTGCTGCTACATGGGCATAATCAGTTGATGACTTGATTATATTAACCAATGTAATCAAGAGCCTTTTCTCGTTTTTTTCCTTTTCATTTCTGAATAATCTAATTAATGTGAATTTTTGTTTACTGGCATATGAATCGGATCACCTCATTTTCAAGTTGTAAAGAGATTTGCGGAGATTGATTTAGCTTGTTAAAAAATGTAAATAAAATAGGAATGTTGAGTAATTTTCCTCCAAAATTTTTCATCATTCTGTTTTAAGTCAAATGATTGGCAGTAGATGTTATACTGTGCTAAAGATGGGAAAAGAAATAGAAATAATATCAAATACTATATTTTATTATTTTCATTATTTCATGATAGAATTCCTATTACTATGGTAAAAAATGTGAAAGACTATATGCTGTTTTGCTATGATTGTTACAAAATAAGGTAATTACTAGTTTTGTCTGAAAAGTTATTTTAGTTGAGTTTTTTTTTAAAGATTTTTATTTTTAGTTATTAGATGATTTTTTTTACTTCATTTTTCATCAATTAAATAAATTCTTTTCTTTACATATTTTATTTTTCATTCTCTCCTTTATCATAATTTATTTATATATGCATTAAGTAATTTATAAAAGTTTCATAAAATTTGAAATTTAAGAAAATGATTTGCCATATCCAAACTAAAAAAATAAAATTAAAAAATTGAATTGATTTTATTAATATAGAAATTGAATTTCCTTATCTAAACAAGAAATTTGAAATGTAAGAAGTTTCAATTGATTTACCCAAACATAACATTTACAAAATGAAGAAAATTCAAATGAAAACAATTCAAATGAATAGGATTCCAAATTTTTTGAAATCTTAAAATACTTCATCCAAACACAATGTTATATTTTAAGAAGATAGATGGTAATTAAAGTGTAAGTCTCTAGTACCAATTATCCTTTAATTCAAAATTAAAAATATGAAAGTGAAAGAAAAAAGGAAGAAAAGAGTGGCCACAAGTCGCTGCTTTAAATTATATTTTGAGAATCTAACCTTTACATTAATAAAATGTATATTTGTTATGATAAATTATTTGACTCAAACTAACATTAATCAAAACTAATTTACATCATTCAATCGCATCTATCATTCATGTCAAAAAATTTGTTAAATTTGATAATAATAACTTTAAAAATGATATAAATTATATGATTTAGTTGGTATGGTGGTATCTTTAAAGTCAATAATAATTAATATTTAGTGACATAAATGACAATAATATAAATGAAATGAAAATAAAAAAGTAGGCTTGCAAAAATGACAAAGAAGTTATATGAATTTATCCATTAGATTGGGTATAGAGAAAGCAAATTCTAATTGTATAAGGTTCTATGGTTTATGGTTTGTTTCTCCTCTCTCTTTCTTTCTTCGTTATTACAAACATGGCGGAATGCCTCTTTCCATTCTGGATCCCCAATTTGTCATATCCATGGAAATAGACCTCCTTCTTCCCATGGTCCATTTCAAAATCAAAACTTGGGTTGACCCTTTTGTCCTTAAAATGTGTGCTACTAGTCAAATAATTAGTGAAAGGAAAAAAGAAAGAATGGATACAAACAAATCACATGCTTAAAAAAGGTAGAAAATCAAAAAAATTATAAAAACAATTAAGTTGAACTACCGATTTTCATCAGTTTTCCGATTTTAAAACTGGTTCTTTACTTGGTCGATTCGATTTCCAGCATTAACCACTAGATATTAGACTGGTTCACCATTTTTTTTGTTGAATCGTTCGGTCCGATCCAGTTTTTTTAACCTAACTTAAAACACATAAAAAATTTTAATAAGAAATTTTATTACAGATATTCTAACATCAATTATTCACGACTTTAAGAGAAATTAGTCGTGTATTATTGCACCAAGTTATATTCAGAATGTATGTAAAATGTAGAAATATATACAAAACCTCATGAGTGATAAGTGTAGTTTACCCTTATGAAATTTAAGTTTTCACCTAAGACCAACATTTCTTCAAGTCTATTTTATGATAGGATAATTTGTGAAATATATTTTAAATAATTTAAAATATATGCATACTTAATAGTCAAATTTAATGTGATTACTTAATATTAAATTATCAAAATTAATATTCAATTATGAATTAAATATTTAATAAAATTAATTAATTAATATATTATTAAAAATGAATATAAAATATAATTAATGTGGGAAATTTATTTTTTTATTAAATATAAATGTTACAAAAGAAAATCATATGATCAACGAATATTATAAAATTGAAGCTTTGATCAATGTTTAAGTTAAAGTCCAATTTATAATTAATATATAATAATTAATGCTATTTAATTTATTAAGTTCTTCATTAATATATTTTAATAAATATAATTAATTTGATGAATTTAATTATTTTTCAAATATAATTAATTATGTTAATGTTTATTTGGCTATAATAGATTCAAGCTTTTTTTACTTATAAATAGAATAGAATGGTAACACATATGGAACATTAATATTCATTTTATCTTTCTTCTTTGCACATCTAAATAGAAAGACTATATGGAGTCATGGTATAGAAAATTTAAAGCTTTTCTCCATAAATGACCTCAAGCAAACACGGGGAAAGAAATTAGTAACCAAAATTTTTAAAATTTGTGACAAGAGCAAGTTACATATGATTATGTTTACCATTAAAGAATAGCAAATAAGGATCATGAAGAACACTTCCTCTCAAATTTATTATTAACATTCTTTTGAGCTTTCCAGTGAGGTTTGTAAAATATTTTTCAAGTGTGTTTGTATGATGTAATCCTCCCTAGCATGGGCTTGAGCTAGGACCAATAAGGAAGGAGCATGACTTGGATGAAGCTTCAAGGAGATTAGTTTAGGACATGTTCCATTTAATTGTATTCATTTAACCATTTTAGGCTTGTACAAGCAACCTTAAGTCATTAGGATTTTAGTGGTGTAACTAGTTTAATTTTCGGCCTTGTATTTTGGCCTTTAGGTTATATTTCTTTAGGAAGTATAATTAGTCTCCTTGTGGAGTGTGTTAATTAGTTTGGGCTGGTCCAAGAGAGTTTGGACGTGTAGGATCTTATTTCTACACACCTAATTCCTCTTCACACACTTCTAACCAACACATGAAGCATGTAGGAGACATGTAGACCCCCTTCTCTCCTTGTTCCACTCCACATGTGCTTTCTCACTCCTACATGGCTGATTCTTGTTGCTTCTTATTTTAATTTGAATTTTAGAGGTACCATGTCATTTCCTTCCAAAATTCAAATTCAAACTAAAGGGAACATAGATCCATATTTTTAGGGCCATCTTTGGATCTGTAGTTGGCTTAAATTAGTGTCAATTGAGCACATGCTAAATTAACACGAAATTGAGCCAACTAACCCTTGTTTAAGCATGTTGGGTGTTCATGTTACTGTCTAGGCCCATGGTTCATTCTTTGATCTATAAATAGAGCATTCCCTCTTTCATGTAGTTTTTAACACTCATTTTTAATTAAAATATATATTCATTCTCTTCACTTGAGAGTCTCTTCTTCTTTTAGAGAGAATGTTCATGACTTCTCCTTGAGTGAGAGTCCTTCATGCTATTATCAAGGGTTCATTCCCTTGTGGCTAGCTCCCTTAGAGGCTTATCTCCTACCTAGTAGAAGTGGCGCCTACTACCACCACCACCTTCTAGTGTTCCACCTTCATTTCAAAGCTCCAAGAGGACCTCTAAAGCGATGATCCTAGGCGGTATCACCTTCTCCAACAATTGGTCAAGCATGGCTTAGGAAGGGGTTGCATCATTGTAAGTTTGGCTTTTCTTGAATTTTTATTCCCAATTTCGCACTAGTGAGGGATTAAAGAAATTCAATGACAAGGGGAGTGGTTAAGGATGAAAACAATTATGGAGATTGATGGCTCTATTATGTCCATCTACACCATCCATAGGGAAATTTTATGGAGATTGAGGAAAGAAGTAAAGATGACCAAAATTAATAGATGAGAAAATCAAGGTATGCATTAATATCCCTTTCTGTTTTATCATCATTATATTCTTATTCACTACAGGAAATGAAGTGTTATATGAATGTGCGTGTGATATGTGAAAAAGAATGTTTTCAACTATTTTTATTTTCCACTCTTGTTCATAGTATTTTAAAAAAATTAAATTAATGGATAAATGAGACTGCATGAAAAGATCAAGTTTGGTGGTGGTGAATAGTCAATTTACTTTTCTTGAAAAAAATATTATTGTTCTACCCACCCACTCATGAGATAAAAATCCACATTAATAATCAAAGGCAATTTGAGAGAAAATTATCTAAGGAAAGCAAATATTGTTTAGAGTAAAACAATTAATATGTGCCTTGAGATCTTACTATATCATCATTTTATGAATAAAATCTTACTACTTGTCGCATTTATATTCTAACATTTGCTATATGCTCATATTTCTTGTAGGTCACAAAATATGAAGTTACCTTGATGTCACTTTCCTACAAATGGTCATGCTGATGATGCTGCTAACTAGTTGAAATTACAAATGGTCATGCAAATTATGCTAGCTTATTCAACTATGGAGCCTCTCATTGTGTTTTTCCCATTATCATTGAATCAGCTTCATTCTCCAATTAGTTTTAATTGTAATTTAAAAAGAGTTAGAGTATACCAAGCTTTTTAATTTAAGTATGCAAGAATAGATACTACCTTGATGTCACTTTCCTACAAAGGGTGATACTGCTAGATGAAAGCATATAACTCCTAGAGTAAAATTAAGTATATATATATATATATAATTTATTGTAATTTCAATAAATTTTGAATAATGACAAACTTTGTAATTTAACAATGTTTCATACTAAAGTGGAAAATTTTTTGTTGATGTTATAGATGCTTTAAGTGTATTTTATATGTCCCTCTTAATCTTATTATGTTGTATGGCGAATTCTACCGTAGATTACTTTTATATGTGGTTCACAGTGTACAATTTTTCTATTGGTTAGCAAGGATGGATATGCATGTTGATATTGGAGACAGTCTTGGTTCCTAGCTTTTTATTTTATTGATTAATTTTTTATTATAATTTGGTCTTCTAATTTTTTAGCTTGTATATTAAAAAGCTAAGGGTTGTTAAGAGAAGGATTAGGCAAAAAAAACTTGAAAGAAATCAAAGAGAGAGTGTTGTTTTGGAGAAGAAAATTCAAACTTTGGTATTATTTCAATTGTTAAGGTAAGGGAGAGGAGACATTTATCACTTTTAATTATTATGCTTACTTGTTTATTTTATGTTACTTTTAACTATTATTATTTAGTGAGGTGTCCCTATCCTCATTATATTTATTATTTTATATTACTTTTAACTATAATTATTCAGTGAGGTGTTCCTAACCTCGTTCTATTTATTATTTTTTTTTACTTTTAACTATAATTATTTAGTGAGGTGTCCCTAAACTTATTCTATTTATTATTTTATATTACTTTTAACTGTAATTATTTAGTAAGGTGTCTCTAAACTTGTTATATTTATTATTTTATACTACTTTTAGTTATAATTATTTAATTTATTGTTCATAATCTTATATGATTTATTAAATTTTTTTTTATTTTAAATATAATGGTTATATTTTTTTTGTATATAAATATATAATAGAAATTTTAATAAAAGGTTTAATCCTTAAATAAAGATTTGAATTCAACTGTAGTTGGAGGTTTAACCTTGGGGATTTAAATGAGTAAATATTCAAGGTGACATATCCTTGTATTCTTTAAAAATCATGGTAAAGAAACTCATTTATCCTGGCTAGTCACTACAAAAATAATTCAAATTTATAAATATAAACTATATATATAATTTTTTTAATCTATAAGTGATTATTATAATTAAATATATATAGAGAGAAAAATATTTATACTTATTATAAATTGTTATTATTTAAATTGTTATTCATTATTATGTAAAGCATTTACATGATAATTGTTCTCACTCCTTTATTTTCTTGTCACTTATAAAAATGGTATTTGAAAATTTAAAGGATGAATACGCCCAACGCCCCAACCCCCTTTTACTGGAGTCATTTTGGCTACTTTTCCAGACACAAACTGGATCACTAATTGAGAATTCAATCACATTTAGAGGAATTGGTGTATCAACTTTGATGTTTTACCATGAACTAGATGGACCAATGGTGATTGAGGGACCAGTAGTGGTTATTTTTTATCTTTCTCTGACTAATTATACAAATCCATTGTTAAATATTTTTCCACCGGCCATGTAAATATTGTAGGAAATATATATATATATATATAAGTAACGGGGAGACCCGCACATAAATAAAATCTTCCCTATATATATATGTATATAGTAGAAATATGTAATATTGTAAATATAACTGGTGAATATATATAAATATAATTTTGTTTATGATTTCATTTTACTTTATTAAATAAATAATTGAAGAAAAGAATTTTTTGGTAAAAACAAATAGAAAATAAATTATTTCCATGTAATTAATAATATGATTAAACGAAGAAAAAAAAATTATCACAAAATTGAGATAGATAAGATACCGTTACATTTGTGAAATGTTGGAAATGAGCTAACCATGTCACTAAGTTTTAACTTGAATAATTTTAGATGGCAGGAAGAAGAAGAAATACGGAATTAACGGAGGCAGTATAAGCTATTAAAGACATGGCTGCAGATTTAATAAGAAATCAAAGGCCAGAAGGAACTATTGAATCACAAGGATTAATTGAATTTAGAAGGAACAAACTTTGACAATTTCATGGAAGTTATAATCCAGACAAAGCTGAAATACGGATTAAGGAAATAGAAGAAATATTTCGAGCGATGAATTGTCTTGATAATCAAAAAGTAAATTATGTTGTGTTTATATTAGTAGGAGAGACTGAATATTGGTGGGATAGTACTAGAAGGTTATTAGAAGGAGGAGGAATAGATATTACATGGGAAGTATTTACCTCTAAATTTTTAGAAAAGTATTTTCCTAATGATGTGAGAAGGGCAAAGGAAATAGAATTTATGCAATTAAAACATGATAGTAGGAGAATAGGCTTCTAAATTTGAAGAATTAGGTAAATACTCTACTTTTTTCTATCACCCAGATGAAAGAATGAAGTGTATTAAGTTTGAAGATAGACTTAGGCCTGAACTAAGGAAGGCAGTAAGGTTACAAGGAATGTTGGTATATTTAATGTTTTTATACTTAAGATTAGAGTACGTAAATAAAAAAAATTAAATTATGTATAATTTCTTAAAATATGGATGAAAGTTTTATGTGTTTATTTTATTATAATATAAAAATATATTTTTCCATTAAATATATAAAAATGTAAACAATTTATATGTAAATATTAATTAAAATCTAATCATTATATAAAAATATGTTAGTTTTAATTAAAATCTAATCATTATTTTCATATATCATTATAAGATATATTGAATATTATAATTTATCCTGTAATTTATCAAATATTTTATTATAAACTATATATTTTATATTGTTAACATTAATTTCAAATAGGAAGGAGATATAATATCTTAGTTGGTTAAGGAACGAGAGAAGTGAAAAAATATCAAGGCTTCGATCTTTGTCGTTAATAAAAACTAACATTTAATTTATAAAAAAAATATTTAAAACATATATGTTAAGTCTAATTTAATTTTATATTTATTAAATATGTGAGTCTAATTTTATAGAATATAATCATAATAATGTTATGATTGGATTTCACACTTATCTGATTTGACCTTCATGTAATCAATATGAAATAGAAAAAGAAAATAAGTTGTTGATTTTGTTAATTATTTAATCTTAATATTATTGTGTGTTATTTCATATATCAATATGTATTGGATTATAAATTATAAATTATTAATAATTATTATTATAAATTATATTATTATTTTTTTTCATTAATAATTATTATATAAAATTTTATATTTGGTGGCATATCTATGAAGTTAAGCATACTTGCATAACATCATAAATTATTAGATAAGATGATTTATTTTTTTTTATTTATACGATACATATATGTTTATTCTTATTTATAAAAGTCTTTACATATTTAATAAAAAATATTTTTTTCAATTTCATATAATTAACCATTATAAATTTAAAATAATTTATTTTAATATTACAATTTTGTCATTGATATATTAGGAAATTATTAAATTTTTAAAATCATTAAATGTTATATTTTATTAGACATCTTAAAAATTTATGGATCTCATCATGAATCATTAGTATTTTTACATATTTTTACTTATCTTTGTTTTATTTTTTATTTCTTTTTCTCTATTTTATTTTCTTTTTTTATTGGTAATGCACCACTTTTTTACTAGGAAAAGCACGACCACCACCAAGTTATTTATGCATAACTCAATAAAATTATTATTTTAATGCAATTTTTGAAATTAAAATTTTTCTATTATTATAATGTTAATTTTTCATATCAATAAATATTTATTTAATATTATTAACACTACGAGAAAAGTTTTCATTTCTTGCAGCTTCTCATGAAAAAAAATTTGCAGAAAATACCTGCTATTTCTTAGAAGGAAAAATAAATTTTGAGACTCTTCGCACACAAAAAAATATCAACAAAAATTTCATAAAAATTGTCTTGTGAATTTGAAAAGTGAAAACAAACTCTTCTACAAATATGAAAATGGTAGAAAATTTTCTTGCAAATTTTCCCCCGAAAATTATTTATAGGAGTTTCCTACGAATTTCAAACTGGCGGGAGACTTCCTACATATTTAAAATTGGCAGAAAAGTTTTTGCATATTTTTCTACAAATCAAAATTTGCAAAAAAATTATATATTTAAAATTAAAATCATAATAATTAAATATTATTTATTTATAAAAATTTATATATTAAGATTTCTAGAAATATTTAGCCACATAATGATAATTTACTTTTTAAATCATTAGGTTTGAAATAATTTATAAATATTTAAAATAATATCATTTTACTAAATGCGTTATAATTTATGAAATATCTTAATATTCATAATTTTAGTTTAAAATTAGTTAGATTAAATATTATTTTATTGAATATATATTCTTGTATCATCCTTTAAATTTTAAATTCAAATCATTGTACATTTAAGTGACAATGTTAATTTAATTTATATTTAACATGTCCTAAAAAATCAAGGTATGTTTTGATACAAATAAATAAAATAAAATTGAAGTTGTTATTCAAAATTCAAGGAAATTGTATAGTATAAAGGTAAGAAAGCCCATGTCAATTTTGAATGTCTATGGAGTGAGAAAAACATTTGAAAATTTGAATAACAGAACAACACAAGCATTACTGAAATATGAACTAAGATTTGTATTATACACAATTTACTATTTTAATAAAATAGCATCGATCCAAAATTCAACATGAAAATGAATGTAGCTTGTGATTTGTGTTTTTTTTAAGTGTTAGTTAAGCATAGGAAAAAAAATAATAATGGTGATAGCTGTCTTGGTTCAGCCATACTTGTCCCATTTTTCTTTAATTATGTATAAACCCAACTTACATTCATAATACCACAGTTTCCAATGTTTTTTATATCATATAGAACAAAATTTAGAAAGCGAATATTGATATTATCTTTATTAAACAAAGACAATCTAGCCGTTATCTAAATAAACTACTACTTTTTATGAAATCAATTGATAAGTGGATTTCGATAGAATGGTAAAAAATAACTTAAAAAATAAAAGAGTCATCACCTATGTTTATTAAGAAAGACATTGAAAAAACCTTTAAAATAGAAAGTGGTATACGATACCAAATTTGAATTCAGAAATCAAATATGTAGGGAAGGTATCAGCACCTTACAACGTTCGTTATTTCATTAATTGAATTTAATATTTTTTATAAGAATTTATTATTGAGAGATTTATTATTTATAAAAGATTATTATTATTGTACTTTTTATCTTTTAAAATAATTAAAAAATTTTATCTTTTTGGGTTCAACAGGAGCAAGTTTCTGCTCCTATGTATCTCCAAGTGTAATAGAGAATCAGAGTTTACATAGTTCTTTGAGAAAATATTTGTGTGCTTTGATATATTTGATATTTAATTTTTAGATTTATTAAGACTTAGGATTTCTGAGCTATCATGGTTTATATATCCTAAAAATTTTAGTTAACAAGGGTGTACAGCCAAACCAATCCATTGGAACATTCTTATCTTAGAGGTTATTTTTATTTATTTAGGAATATTTTTTTGAAAAAGAAATTCATTAAAACACATGATCACTATCATGAGAAGTGACAGTGACAGGATAAAAATTCAGATACAATAATAGATAGGAACAAATAAAAGGACCCCCCAAGTAACATGATAGTCACCTCCCACAAAGTCAGCTGGTAAAGACACGTTATTTTGCAGATTTACCCTACAAGAATTAGGATTAAACCACAGCAGAAGCACTACAGCTTGATTACTTTGAGTCTCTTCATGCATACAACTGGCTGTAATGATCATTCCACGAAAGAGATGCCTTTAACCTTACCCAACCCTTTGATCCACTTCCAAGAGTTTTGTAGGGAACGATCCCACACTTCTTCGCATAGGAAAGACTTATTTTTAAACATCACCTCTTCCTAGCACCTTATATACCACAGAATTGATAGCCAAACAACACTAAGCCAGGAAGAAGCATTAATACCAAAAGAGTTACAGATGCCCAAGAAATTCCAAAAACTCAACTTGCATGAAGCTAGCAGAACAGAGATGAAACCAAGCCATCTAAAACAATACATCTAAATAGAGTAACTACCCTTACAAGTGAACAAAAGATGAGAAATCACTTCTGACTCTAAATGACATAGGGGACAAAGAGTGTTTGCCATTGGAAGGATTGATCGACGAGCCAATTCAACCTTTGATGGTATTCTGTTACGAGCCACCTTCCAAGCAAAAATCATCACCACCTTTGATTTCTATAACCTACTAAAAAATGGTGATTTATCATCCAGGCCCGCCCCACACACTAAGTGGTATACTTCTTTAACCATATTAGCACCCCACCCCCATCCATCTTTTGCCTTCTTTCTTACTTGGACCCCTTCCAAGACTCTTTCTAACTCCCTAGCCCAATCAATCTCTTAACTAAAAAGTTCCCTCTTCCAACTCAATTTCTGAACCCAATTATTTTACATCATTCCTCGACCTGCGACACCAGCTCCTCCCTTTGATTTGATAAACTGTATAATCTAGGAAATTTTTATCTAAGCCCCTCAGACACCAACCAAGCCCCTTCCCAATACCAAAATAGCAAACCATCTCCAAGCGTAAGTTTTACCGCTGCAGGGAACCAATTGTCTATTCCTTCTTCAGTTGTTGTTCTCAGGATATTGTGCCACCACTAGAGCCACCACTCCTACACCTTACTGACAGGTTTCTTCTAAAATCTGCACCACATCTTGCCTCCAATAATTTAATCCAGGGAATATTACCACCTTGTAGTATCCTCCAGCACCATTTTCCTAACAGATATAATTTTGACTAACAAATTTATTTTTTAGAGATGAGATTTAAGAAAAAAAGTTGTGGCAACTTATGCCTTAAAATCTCATGTCATGTCTTGTTAATATTAAACAAAGTGGAGATTATAAATCATCTTTAGAAAGAAAATATTATTAATTGTGACAGGAATTAATTAAGGAAGAAATTTGATATTGTCACAATTTGTATCCTCAAAATTTCATAAGCTAAAAAAATGTCACATTTAATTAACATTATTTTTCCCTTACCAATAAATTTATTTTTCTAACTAGATGATTTAAAATTTTTTATTTAGGAACATAATTTTCTAACTAGCATGGACAACAAAAATATATACAAAACCTAAAGAGTGATAAGTGTATTTTACTATTCTGAAATTGAAGTTTTCACCTAAGAGAAACATTTCTTCAAGTCTATTTTATGATAGGATAATTTGTGAAATATATTTTAAATAATTTAAAATATGTGCATACTTAATAGTCAAATTTAATGTTATTACTTAATATTAAATTATCAAAATTAATATTTAATTATGAATTAAATATTCAATAAAATTAATTACTTCATATAAAAAAATAAAATTACTTTTTCTTAATTATAAAAATGAATATAAAATATAATTGATGTGGGAAATTTATTTTTTTATTAAATATAGATGTTACAAAATAAAATCTCATGATCAATAGATATTATAAAATTGAAGCTTTCATCAAGGATTAAGTTAAAATCCAATTTATAATTAATATATATTAATTAAAATTTAGTGAAGCATTTATGTGATGTGTTAAATGAGGATATAAGGAAAGTAATGACAGATTTTCATTTGAAAGCTTCCAAGGGGGGCCAATGCCTTATTCATTTCCTTGATTCCCAAGAAGGAGTGGCCAAGTGGATTAGGAGATTATAGGTCGATATCACTAATTGGGGTGCTCTATAAAATTAATCCAAAAGTGCTGGCAAAGAGACTACAAAAGGTTCGAAACATAATTGAGGAAACGCAGATAGCTTTTATTAAATGGAGGCAATTGCTTAACAGTGTGATTATAGTTAATGAAGTGATCGAGGAGGTGAAACATCATAAGAAGCCCTTATTGGTTTTTAAGGCTGACTTCGAGAATGTGTATGACTCTGTTAGCTGGGCGTTCCTGTTTTACATGTTATCTCGATTTGGTTTTGGGGTCAAACGATTAAGTTGCATCATGGTTGTTTATCTTCATCATCGGTCTCAGTATTGGTTAATGGGAGTGCTACAAAGGAGTTCTATATGTAGAGAGGATTATGTCAGGGTGATCTGAAGGGCTAGGAGGGTTGATTCGAAAGGCTCGATAAATCTAATTTCAGGTATTAACCTTAACAAGCATCGCTTCCAGATAGTATGCCAATCGTTTGCAAAGAATAAATTTTTCTTGAAATTCAAAATGTATTTGCTTTGAAAAGTGCTCTGAGTTAGCCTCAGGCTTGAGGATTAATTTCCATAAGAGTAGCTTAGGGGTACTTGCGGTGAAATTGTCGAAGGTGGGTTCCTTTGCATCGATCCTTTATTGCGGAATTCTGCAAACACATTTATCCTACCTTAGGATTCGTGTGGGCGCAAATATGTGATGTGAGCATGTGTGGAAGCCTGTCTGGATAAAATGAGAGCAAACTTAACCCCGTAGAGACAAAGACCGTGTCAATAGGAAGGATAATTTACCTGATCAAATCCACCCTCTCTATTTTACCTCTTTATTTTCTGTCTTTTTTCAAGGCTCCTAAGAAGGTGTCTAAAGCCATAGAATTTGTGCAAAGGAATTTCCTTTGGGGAGGTTCAGAAGAAGGCTAAAAAATAGCATGGATCAAATGGGAGCAGGTGTGTAAAAACAAATGCAACGGTGGGCTAGGACTAAGAAATGTGTTGGCTTTCAATAAAGTTCTGTTAGGCAAATGGCGATGAAGAATTCTATAAGATGGTGATGCTACTTGGATAATGGTGTTGGAGCCCAGGTATGAGGTTGATATTAGGAGGAACCTCGATGTTAGGCGCAGAAGTGAAGGCTCCCAGTGGTGGCATGATATCCTAAAAAGTCACTACTGATGAAGAACGAAGTGGTTGGCTTTCTGGTGAGGTAAAAACCTTGATTGTGATAGTTCTCAATTATCTAATTAATGTTAATTCTTGTTTCTTGGCAGTTGAATCGGATCACTTGATTTCCAAGTTGTAAAGGGATTTGTGGAGATCTGTTTAGCTTGTTACAACATGTAAATAGAATAGGACTGTTGAGTAATTTTCCACCAAAAATTTTTATCATTCTGTTTTTACATCAAATGAATGGCAATTAGTTGTTATACCCGTACAAAAAGGATGTGAAAAAGAATAGAAATAATATCAAAAGTTTAATTGGTATGCACTGTCAGTGTAAAAGATTTTTACACTGATGTTCAATCATAACTTTTCATTTATGTGACTTTTAAAGTATTAATTAATAAAGTTAACAAACTATTATGATTGAAGGGTTGTGATTGAATGTCAGTGTAAAAATCTTTGCACTGACAGTGTATACCAATTAAACTCTAATATCAAATACTATGCTTTATCATTTTCAATATTTCATGATAGATTTCCTGTTATGACCTTTATGGTAAAAAATGTGAAAATGATTCTACGCTCTTTTGCTATGATTGTTACAAAACAAGGTACTAGAAATGCCTATGTAAGTATAAAATGTGTTTCACACTCGATTTTAGTTGTAGCTAAAAGATAAAAAATTAATCGAAATGGTTTCAGTTTATTTTATACTTAAAAAATTAGTAGTCTTTTAGGTAATTACTAGTTTTGTCTGAAAAGTTATTTTAGTTTAGTTTTTTTTAAAGTTTTCTTATTTTTAGTTATTAGTTGATTTTTTTACTTTGTTTTTTATTAATTAATAAAATCTTTTTCTTTGGATATTTTATTTTTCATTCTCTCCTTTATTATAATTTATATATGTATTAAGTAATTTATAAAAGTTTCATAAAATTTGAAATTTAAGAAATTGATTTGTCATATGAAAATAAAAAAATGAAATTAAAAAAATTGAATTGATTTGGCTAATATGAAAATTCAATTGCCTTATCCAAATAAAAAATTTGAAATTTAAGAAATTTCAAATGATTTATCGTGAAACAAAACATTTACAAAATGAAAGAAATTCAAATTGATAGCATTTCAAATTTCTTGAAATCTTAAAATGTCTCATTAAAACACAATGTTAGATTTAAAAAAAATAAATGGTGAAGTATAAGTCTCTAATACCAATTTTCCTTTAATTTTCAAAATAAAAAATATGAAAGGAAAATGGAAAAGGAAAGAAAGAGTGACAACAAACAAGTTACATGCTTTAAATTATATTTTTAAAATCTAACCTTTACATTAATCAATGTATACTTGTTGTAATAAATAGTTTGATTCAAACTAACATTGTTCAAATTAACATTAATCAAGACGGATTTACATCATTCAATCACATATATGATTTATGTTAAGAGAATTTGTTGAATTTGATAATAATAACTTTAAAAATTATATAAATTGTATGATTTAGTTGGTATGGTTGTATCTTTAAAGTCAATAATAATTAATATTTAGAAACATAAATGATAGAAAAGGTAGATTCTAATTATACAAGGTTTTATGTTTTATGGTTTGTTTTTTCTCACTGTGGTTTCTTTCTTTCTCTCTTCTAGAAAGGTGGCTGAATGTCTCTATCAGTCCCAAACATAGCACTAAATCTCCCAATTCTCCATATCCATGGAAATAAACTCTCCTTCTTCTATGGTCTATTTCAAAATCAAAACTTGGATTGACCCTTTTATCCCTAAAACCCATGTTACTGAGTGTAATAAATAATTAGTAAAAGGGAAGAGCAAGGAAAGAGTGGCCACAAACAAGTCACATACTTTAAATTACATTTTGAGAATCTAACTTTTACATTAATAAACTGTATTTTTATTATAATAAATTATTTTATTCAAACTAGCATTGCTCAAACAAGTACAGGAAAGTGGTATACCACCACAAACACACTACTCAACAACAAATTATATTGAGTATGCTCAAACTAACATGACTCAATAGATTTTTAAAAAGATAGCAATAAATTTGGGAAATGTTGTAAATCATTAATGAACCAACAGTTAAGCATGTTTTAAAAGACATGAATTTTTAATTTTTATTGTGACTCCGCTTTTATTCACACTATAGTTTTAAAATAATTAAATTACTTTATTACTTTATTTTTTTAAAATTATGAAAAGATTTAAATTTAACATAAGTTAAATTCCTTTAAATAATTTTAACACATCACTTTATACATATTTTTTAGTAATAAGAAATAAGTGTGAGATTATAATTAAATATATTTTTTCTAACAATTCAATTTATTTATTCTTATTAAAGTTGTATTATGAATTTCACAACAAAAATATTACAATGACAAATGTTTTTTCTAAAATTATTATGTTATATCTAGAAAAAACATTGAATTCTTTGTAAAGAAGAATGCAAGTTACATATTTGGAAATAATGAGATTTTTTAAAGAAAAGTAACAAAAAAAAAGAAACATATTTCTCCCAAGTAATATGAATTGTCACTATGACAAAAAATATTTATCTTAGTTTATTATATCTTCTAACACACATCCCACATCTCATGTCACTCACTTTAGAATGTATTGCAATTTTTTAATAAACCATTGATAAACATCCATTTTTCCAATTTTGTTTTTATATTTCTCTAGAAATAGTCATACTATTACCTTTAAAATAGGATTTTATGACTTTTTTAAGTTTTATTTTTGACAAAAGTCCTAAATAACTTAAAAAATAGATACTTAAAATATAATATTTAGTTTATAATATTAAAATGTAAAATTGTTAATTCTTAACATTCTTTCTATCATAAATTAGTAGAAAAAACAAAAAATAATTTTTCTTCTAACTAAAAATAGATTTTTATAATTAATATTTTGGTAGAAAAAATTAATTATTTAGTAATTGATATAAAGAGATTCTTATTTTTAATATACAAAACTATGTTGATAAAAAAGATTAATTCTATTTTTAGAATGGAAAAAGATCTAATAAGTATAAGATGCTTACTCTTCATTATTTCTATTCATTTTCTTATTTAAATCTAATGATTATGATTAAGATTAATTATGCTTTGTTTTATTTATAGTATGCTCTAAACAATTAATTAAGTTCATGTAGCTTTTCATAATTATAGTAAAAAATTACAATTCTATTTAAATTATTGTTATTTTACTAATTTATTTATATAATTAATAATAACATATATCAATATGAATCGAATGATTATGTAGACACTGTGTTACTAATTAGTTATATTTTAATTGTTAAATTTAATAATACATTGTATTTATTAAATTTTACTATTATTTAAATAGATATATTATTTAAAGTTATATGTAGAGATTTAATGCTATATATTATTATATAAAATAAATGACTAAGAGAATGTTAGTTAGTGTACCATTTGAGAGTGTATTTGTATAATATATTTTTTATGAATAAAAAACCTTAGTATTGCTAATAATGCTAGTTTGTTAGCTCAACCTGGGACCTTTACTTCCTTTAACTAATTCATCACCTTATATATTTATTAGTGTAATATTTTTTTAAAAAAAACAAGGAATGTTGATATATTTAAAGTTTTTAAACTTAAGATTAGAGTAGATAAATAAAAAAGAATGAAATTATAATTTATTAAAATAGGATGAAAACTTTATGTATTTATTTTATTATAATATAAATATATATTTTTTACATCAAATATATAAAAATGTTAACAATTTATATGTAAATATAACTTCAAGTGTGTATATTTTAATTAAAATCTAATCATCATTTTCATATATTATTATAAGATATATTGAACATTATAGTTTATCCTATAACTTATGAAATATTTTCTTATAAACTATATATTTTATATTGTTAACATTAATTTCAAATAAAAAAGGGTATATACTATCTGAATCAGTTAAGGAATCAGAGATGTAAAAAAAATGTCATAATTTTAATATTTATCGTTAATAAAAACTAACATCTAGTTTATAAAAAAAACATTTAAAATAGAAAAGTATATAACATATATAATTAATTTAAATTTATATTTATTAAATATGTGAGTCTAATTTTATAGAATATAATCATAATAATTTTATGATTGAATTTCACACTTATATGATTTCAAATTCATGTAATCACTATGAAATAGATGATTTTAAATTCATGTAATCAATATGAAATAGAAAAAGACAATAAGTTGTTGATTTTGTTAATTATTTAATTTTAATATCATTGTTTGTTATTTCATATATCAATTTGTATGCTTGAATGGACAATTATTATTATATTATCATATTTTTCATTAACAATTATTATTTAAAATTTTATATTTGGCATCATATCTATAAAGTTAAGCATACCTGCATAACATCATAAATTATTAGATTAAGAAAACATATATGTTGATTTATTTTTATTTTTATTTTTAGGATACATGTATGTTTATTCTTACATGTAAAAGTCTTTACATATTTAATAAAAAAATGTTTTCAATTTCATATAATTAACCATTATAAATTTAAAATAATTTACTTTAATATTACAATTTTGTAATTGATATATTATGAAATTATTAAATTTTTAAAATCATTAAATGTTAATTTAATATTATTAAGACTATATTATATTTTATTAGACATGTTATATTTTATTAGACATATTATAAATTATGGATGTAGTCATGAATCATCAGTATTTTTACATATTTTTCACTTATCTTTGTTTTATTTTTTATTTATTTTTCTCTATTTTATTTTCCTTTTTTATTGGTAATGCACCACTTTTTTACTAGGAAAAGCACGACCACCACCAGGCTACTTATGTATAACTCAATAATATTATTATTTTAACGAAATTTTAAAAATTTAAATTTTTCTATTTATATAATTTTAATTTTTCATATCAATAAATATTTATTTAATATTATTAATACTACCACAAAATTTTCAATTTCCTGCTGTTGTTTCATGAGAAAAAATTTGTAGAAAATACCTGCTATCTTTTAGAAGGAAAAAATTCGTATAAATTTTTTGAGAATTTTTGTAAAAAAAAAAATCTATAAAAATTTCCTTGTGAATTTAAAAAATGACGATAAAATTTTCTATGAATATGAAAATATAGAAAAATTTCTTGCGAATTTTTCTCTGAAAATTATTTGTAGGAGTTTCTACAAATTTTAAATTGGCAGTAAATTTTCCTACATATTTAAAATTGGAAGCAAATTTTTTGGATTTTTTTTTTGCAAATCAAAATTGTATAAATTTTTAGATATTTAAAATAAAAAGTATAATAAATAAATATTATTTATTTATAAAAATTTATATCTTAAGTTTTCTAGAAAGTTTTTCGCCACACAATGCTAAGTTATGTTTTAAATCATTAGTTTTGAAATAATTAATAAATATTTAAATTAATATCATTTTACTAAATCCATTATAATTTATAAAATATCTTAAAATTAATAATTTTAGTTTAAAATTAATTAGATTAAATATTATTTTATTGAATGTATATTCCTTTATCTTCTATCCTTTAAATTTTAAATTCAAGTCATTGTACATTTAAGTGAAAATGTTAATTTATTTTATATTTAACATGTCCTAAAAAATCAAGGTATGTTTTGATAAAAATAAATAAAATAAAATTCATGTTGTTATTCAAAATTCAAGGAAATTGTATAGTATAAAGGTAGAAAAAATCACATCAATTTTGAATGTCCAAGATGTGACAAAAACATTTGAAAATTTGAATAACGGAACAACACAAGCATTAGTGAAACATGAACTAAGATTTGTATTATACAAAATTTACTATTTTAATAAAATAGCATCGATCCAAAATTCAACATGAAGATGAATGTAGCTTGTGATTTATAATGTAATTAGTTTTTTTTTAAGTGTTAGTTAAGCATAGAAAAAAAATAATAATGGTAATAGTTGTCTTGGTTCAGGCATACTTGTCCCGTTCTTGTTTAATTACTTATAAACCCAAAATTACATTCATAATACCACAATTTCCAATCTTATATTGTACAGAACAAAATTTAGAAAGTGAATGTTTATATTATCTTTATTAAACAAAAAGAATTTAGCCTATATCTAAATAAATAAACTACTAATTTTGATTGGAATCCATTTGTAAAAAATTTTTCTTGCATTTTGAACTTCAACGTTATATGTTTTTGACATGCCCTACACACTTAAAACTTATGATTTTAAAACTGGATCCATGTTTGAACTAATGAAAGTATTGGTCCACAGTTTATTAGTTTAACCGTTGCTAAACTAGTGTTGAACCAGTCTTAATAAAATAGTGTTTTTTATTATTAATATATTATAACAATTAAGATTTAAAACAAAAAAAATTATTAGCAAGTAATTATTAAAGAAAAAACTATTTTTACTAAATACATCTTCATATCGCTAAGTTAACCTCTTTTTTTAATAATTTTTCAACTAAAAAAGGATGGACATGAGAAAACAAGGGTGTTTCTAGAAAAATTAAAAAAATTTATAAAAAAATGAAACAGTTGAACCCCTAGTTTTCAGCAGTTTTTCAATTTTAAAATCGGTTTTTTCCTTGTTGATTTTCAGCCATAACTGAACCAGATACTAGACTGGTTCACCAGTTTTTTGGTCAAACCAGATACCAGACTGGTTCACCAGTTTTTGGTTGAACCGTTTGGTCTAATCAGGTTTTCTTGACTAGCTTAAAACACAAAAAAACTTGTAATAAGAAATTTTATTACAAACATTCTAAAATCAATTTTCATGACTTTAAAAGAAATTAGTCATGTATTATTGCACCAAGTTATATTCAGAATCTATGTAAGATGTAGAAATATATACAAAACCTTGATCATGAATTATAAGTGTATTTTACTCTTATAAAATTGAAGTTTTCACCTAAGCCTAACATTTCTTCAAGTCTATTTTATGATAGAATAATCTTTTAAATGTATTTTAAATAATTTAAAATATATGCATACTTAATAGTCAAATTTAATGTTATTACTTAATATTAAATTATCAAAATTAATATTTATTATGAATTAAATATTTAATAAAATTAATTAATTAATATAAAAAAATAATTTTTTTTACTATAAAAAATGAATATAAAATATAATTAATGTGGGAATTTTATTTTTTTATTAAATATAGATATTGCAAAAGAAAATCACATGATCAACAGATATTATAAAATTGAAGCTTTGATCAATGCTTAAATTAAAGTCCAATTTATAATATATATATATATATATATGTATATATTAATTAAAATTTAGATCCTAAATAACTTTATTAAGGACGATTAAGGGACAAACAGTTACCACGTGTTGACCAATGTTAACTTTACCAAATAAGTTTTAACAAATTGACTTCTGTATTTTGTTTGATTGTTTCCTTATCTCTTAATGGACTCGACCATCCTAATCTAACATTTATAAGTTATCCAATCTTATTGATACAAAACCTTGTACCCAAGAGGAATTTTATTCTTGATTTAAATCTAAGATATTGAGATTAGCAAACACTTAAAAAATTCAAACCAACTCAACCATTTAATTTGTGGTCCACTACAGCTAAACCAATCATAGCTTGTATTACATCAGACTATATATATCTTACTAAGCATGATATATATATATATATATATATATATATATATATATATATATATTGTGGCTATAAGTGAGCTGTGAGAACTAATGCTACTATCTTTAAAAATATATTTCAGTTAACCTCTAATTAAATTTCATTCTTGACTTTTGCCTTTCAACCATTAAACATTAAGTGGGTTAAAAAATAAAATGCTATTAAAGAATAGAAAAAATTTAAAAGGATGAAGTTTTCTTTTGTGAGAATGTTGATAATATTGCCTTTGTCATCATGCCATAACTGAATAAGTTGTCTCTTGCACAGTTCCATCATTATCCATGACTTTGTTCTGTCTCACAACTGGGGAAATCAACATCCATACTGTTTAAATTAAACAAGTAAAAGCAATTAAGATATGCATTAGAGAAGAAGGTGCATCATTAAAGTATCAAACTGGTTATACTTTACTTTTACAATCCAAAACTGATTATTATTACCACCATCACCATGTATTGATGTTTATATGTTAAGCATATTAACATGAGTAGTGTTACTCATCATCGAAATTTATTAAAACCTATAAAATCAAGATATAGAAGTATTAAATGAGGTGTGACCATAAAACTTTATGTTTTTCAATAAATTTTAACCATAAGTAATAGATAATGTGTTAAAAAAATATTAAAAAGTGTTTTGTTAGAATTTCTAAAATTACATTTGTCTTATTAATATGAACAAGATTATCATTGAAGTTGAAGCTAGCTAATGAAATATAGGAACAACTGTTTCTATTAAGTAATACATTCACTTACTGTAAATTGTTGTTGCAAATTGCTAGCTAATGAAATATAGGAAATAACTGTTTCTATTAAGTAATGCATTCACTTACTATAAATTGTTGCTGCAAACCACTCATTGATAACTTTCACCCATGTACTTATTCAGCCAACTCAATGCTCCACTTGGTGGTTTGATGAGTGCATCATTCATGCAGGAAGTGTAGGACACAAAATGTCAAAAACCATCAAACATAAAGCACTAGTTAACCATATGATGTATTTAAGTTCCTTATTTTCTGGCTGAGTTATTCAGATCCCAACTGATGAACAACATTGCAAAGTACATTGCCCCCAAAGAGAATACCATGTGAAAAAATCCATAACTATAAGGAATATCATCTTCATGTTCAACTTTTTTTTTTTGTAAACTGAAAAGGACAAAAAAAATCATTTCAATATGAGGGATATTAACATTGCTTTCTATCTGTCACAATATGGCTTTGATTAAAATTAAATAATTCTTGTTCGATCATGTTGATGAAAGGACTATGATCCAAATTTTTGGTTATCTTATATGGGGGGAATTATTTTTTTCTTGACTTTTCTAAAAGAAAATTTTACTTCAACTTGCAGCATGATTAAGATTTCTTGCTAGATCAAAGAAACAAGGCAACTTTAGAGATTCCTAATTTCTAGGAAAGGATTGAGAATGGGATTTTGAAGCAATAAGGAATCTTTCTGAATTTACTGGAAAAGTCTTTGAAGCAACAAGGAAAGCTTTAGAACTCTTTAATTTTGAAGCAACTAGGAATGCTTTAGAACACTAAAGAATGATTCACCTGAAAGCATTTTGAATCAATGCTTATGGAAAAGGCTGTCATCACAATTGCAAATATGGCAATAAGGAAGCCCTGTCAACAAATTAGAAAATGGTATATAACACAAAATAACAGGATGACTAAAGCATTCATGTGAAGAAATATCCACAATATCAAATTATGGATTTTAATACTAATTCAGACACATGCTCACAAAAAAAAAATCTTGAAGAGTCAACAAAAAGAATGCAGAGGCCTACAAAAAAATCTAACAGTAGCACTGATAGTAAAACTTGTAAGAAAACTACATAGCATATTGTACAGTATATACCATATGGTAAACATGATCAGTTAAAATTTAAAACCTCTACACATATACTTATATGTGCCCTTTAGTTGTTGAATGCTACTAAACACTTTATCCTTATAGATGGTTCTTTCTTTTATTAGAACACTACATTAACTAGAATTTAGCATCACAATTGAAGTATTGTGGTGCTAAAAATGAATGACAGATTGACTAGGCTAGATATCATATCTGATCACTTTATCAAATTCTATCAAAGTCATTTTTGTTTATCCTTAATTACTAAGAATTTTAACAAAATGTTCATCCCAAGCTATTTCATATGCAAGAAAAAAGACTTAATTAGTGTTACTTCACATCATAGATTTAAGATAAACAAGAACCTAAACATTATTTGAAACCTTCAACCAATACTAATAAAAAATCTACTATTTAATTTAAACCACAATAATCACCTAAAGAAGACCGAAGGAAGAATTTTGAACTTAGTAGAGAAGCGTAGAGGAACTAAACAGAAGATTTTCAAATTTAACTAAGTGAAAACTTACTAGTATAGTTATCCAGCTACTGTTTCATTTTTCTTGATTCTTTGTCTCACATCTTCTGGCGGCAGGTTCATTGAAATTCCATGATAGAGATCTACATAAGTCCACCATCTATAAAAGAAATTTCAAAATAAAATATATGATTTGAAGTAGACATTGAACCAAGTTAGCATGGCATCAGCTACTGATGAGTGAATTTCATTGCATGTAAGAAGAGAATTTCATTCTATCTTCATCTAAATAAATATATATCGATATATTGCAACACTTCATTAACAAGGTTCAGTTTTGTAAATTTTATTAATTCAATTTTTAAGGAAATGAAGAAAGAAGACCAGCTTTTGAAAAAGTTGTTTTGACTTTTTTCTTTGTATTTATTTTCTCTAAAAGTTCTTCTAGAGAATATCATCCAACAAAGTGATATAATGTCTAAATTTTTCCTAAGAACCATATATAGATATATGGTTTGACAAATCCTAACCTTCTGATTGCAAACAACAAAGAAAACAATGTAAGAAGCCATAATTCCTGAAGATAAAAGACCTCTATTAACCTGTAATAATTAAACATTTAAATAACAGAACATAAATTTTATTTTTTTAAAGGAAAAAAAATATTAGGGAAACCTAATTATATATGTTGAATATGAATAGTTAATTACTTTATACATAGTGATATATTGTGCAAATAATACTATTATAGAATCACTGTAAACTATTAAAAATACCACTAGCTGCAATGAGTAATCAAAGTAGTGTACCTTTAAATTTAAAGACATAACCATCATTGCAGCAAGTAGAATTACTGTCCATGTGATAAAAAATATATTTAGAGAACATGAGGTTCCTGAGGCATATGATGTGTACAGATAGATAATTCAACATATAGAGGCAACATAAAACAACATTGACATAAAAAGTCCAAGGGAGCACCTGTGCCAGCACAATAACATGTTAATGTATCAAAAAATACATACATTGTTATTAAGGTTAGTGGTCTAAAAAAATGGTCTTAATATTCTATATTGAAAAACACACTATCACATATTATCTCTGCTTTATAACATATTATTCATTCTTCATTGGGAAAATATCTTATAAAGTAATATGACAATGAAAACTAACATATTTGATCATATTAAGTTAAGAAACTTTTGGATTCATTATTGTACCAATATCCTTAAATGTTTTACAATTAGTGAGACAGGATTGTGGGATTCATTCAAATCCTTAGTGAGCTTAGGATATGAACTTGAACAATTTAAACGCAAGCATACTTTAAATTAAATTTGTTTTATGTTTGACTTTCAGATTAATTATATATTATCAGTTTGTTTTTGTAATAATTTGATATACAATTTGACTTTAGGTTTATCTATGAATTGTTGTAGAAATAATAATATTTACCTGTACTCCCTTTCTTCTTCTGGAGTCCAGTATTTATTCCACCAAGTGATAAAATAGATGACTGTCACAATGTTGTTTCTAATAAAAAACAGTATTGGTGATGTAAAGTGTTGTTATTTGAGTTCGACATCAACCAAAATGGGGAATGAAGGACTTGATTTTGTGAATGAATGTTGTGATTTGTTAATAACATAACTTAGAAATAGTAGTTTAGATATTGTTTTTGTTGTTCATTAATCTGTTGATTGATGCTCGCTGATAATGGTTTCTAGAATCTTGTCCAACCCCTTGTGTATATCCTCCAAGTTAGCTTTCATCCGAGTTATGAGATGAATAGGTTTGATTGAAAGGAACAAGTCAACAAGATCAAACCCTGTTTCTCTTGAGCCTGCCAAATTTGCTCAAAGTAATGCATCTATTGGAATATATGATTCTTCCTGGACTTTATGTTGATTTCAAAAGCTTGTAACTAACTATGATGATGATTTACTGTGCGATTTCTATTGCTAAAACAATATTGGTCACTTTTATTGCCAATATCATCAAGGCTTGTAACTAGAATTTATGCCTTTTTTTCATCCTTCAATTATGTCCATAAGCTATTATTCATTTGACCATTGTTTTGTCATCTACTCGGTTTGTTCTTGACCTCTTCTCTATATCCTATTGTTTGGTTTTTGTGGATGGATAGACTTGACCTTTGGATGATTACTCCATATTATTTGTAATCTTTATATTTTGGCATGCATTATTAGGATGTAAATTATGTTTCTAATGTGATAATTTGTTTTAATTTGACAAGATTTTTATAATAGATTAAATAAATAAATATAAAGATATCAGAAAAACCATGGGGTTCATAAAAAAAATGTCATTTATGGAATTAAAAAAAAATTGAATTGATTTTATTAATATAGAAATTGAATTTCCTTATCTAAACAAGAAATTTGAAATATAAGAAATTTCAATTGATTTACCCAAACATAACATTTACAAAATGAAGAAAATTCAAATGAAAACAATTCAAATGAATAGGATTTCAAATTTTTTGAAATCTTAAAATACTTCATCCAAACATAATGTTAGATTTTAAGAAGATAGATAGTAATTAAAGTGTAAGTCTCTAGTCCCAATTCTCCCTTAATTCAAAATTAAAAATATGAAAGTGAAAGAAAAAAGGAAGAAAAGAGTGGCCACAAGGCACATACTTTAAATTACATTTTCAGAATCCAACCTTTACATTTATAAAATGTGTACTTGTTATGATAAATTATTTGAATCAAACTAACATTAATCAAAACTAATTTACATCATTCAATCACATCTATCATTCATGTTAAAAAATTGTTAAATTTGAATAACTTTAAAAATGATATAAATTATATCATTTAGTTGGTATGGTTGTATCTTTAAACTCAATAATAATTAATATTTAGTAACATAAATGAAAATAACATAAATAAAAAAAATAGGCTTGCAAAAATGACAAAGAAGTTATATGAATTTATCCATTGGATTGGGTCTAGAAAAAGCAGATTCTAATTGTATAAGGTTCTATGGTTTATGGTTTGTTTTTTCTATTTCTTTGTTTGTTATTGCAAACATGGTGGAATGACTCTCTCCATTCCAAATCCCCAATTCCTCATATCCATGGAAATGGGCCCTCCTTGTTTCCATGGTCCATTTCAAAATCAAAACATGGGTTGACCCTTTTATCTTGAAATATGCGTTACTAGTCAAATAATTAGTGAAAGGGAAAAAGAAAGAATGGATACAAACAAATCACATGCTTAAAACTGGTAGAAAAATCCAAAAAAATTATAAAAACAATGAACCAGTTGAACCACCGATTTTCATCCATTTTCCGATTTTAAAACTGGTTCTTTACTTGGTCGATTTGATTTTCAGCATTAACCAAACTAGATATTAGATTGGTTCACCAGTTTTTTGGTTGAATCGTTCGGTCCAATCCAGTTTTTTTTAACTTAACTTAAAACACATAAAAACTTTTAATAAGAAATTTTATTACAAACATTCTAACATCAATTATTCACGATTTTAAAAGAAATTAGTCATGTATTATTGCACCAAGTTATATTAAGAATCTATGTAAAATGTAGAAATATATACAAAACCTCATGAGTGATAAGTGTATTTTACTCTTATGAAATTGAAGTTTCACCTAAGACCAACATTTCTTCAAGTCTATTTTATGACACGATAATTTGTGAAATATATTTTAAATAATTTAAAATATGTGCATACTTAATAGTCAAATTTACTGTTATTACTTAATATTAAATTATCAAAATTAATATTTAATTACAAAGTAAATATTTAATAAAATTAATTACTTAATCTGAAAAAATAAAATTAATTTTTTTAATTATAGAAAATGAATATAAAATATAATTAATGTGGGAAACTTATTTTTTTTATTAAGTATAGATGTTATAAAAGAAAATCACATGATCAACAAATATTATAAAATTGAAGCTTTGATCAATGTTTAAGTTAAAGTCCAATTTATAATTAATATATATTAATTAAAATCTAGTGAAGCATTTCTAGGATGTGTTAAAGGAGGATATAAGGAAAGTAATGACAGATTTTCATCGATATGGAAAGCTTCCAAGGAGGGTCAGCACCTCATTCATTTTCTTGATTCCCAAGAAGGAGTGTCCAACTGGATTAGGAGATTATAGGCTGATATCACTAATTGGGTTACTCTATAAAATTATAGCAAAAGTGCTGGCAAAGAGACTACAGAAGGTACTTTCAAGCATCATTGAGGAAACCTAGATAACTTTTATTAAAGGAAAGAAATTGCTTGATAGTGTGGTTGTAGTTCATGAAGTGATCCAGGAGGCAAAACATCATAAGAAGCTCTTATTGGCATTTAAGGCTGACTTAGAGAAGATGTATGACTTTGTTAGTTAGGCATTCCTATTTTACATGCTATCTCGATTTGGTTTTGCAGACAAATGGTTAAGTCAAATCCATGGTTATCTGTCTTCATCACCGGTCTCAGCATTGGTTAATGAGAGTGCAACGAAGGAGTTCTGTATGCAGAGAGGATTACGTTAGGGTGATCTGATGGCACTTTTCTTATTCTTGATTGTTGCTGAAGGGCTAGAGGGTTGATTTGAAAGACTCAGTCAATAAATCTAATTTCAGGTATCAACCTTAAAAAGCATCACTTCCAAATAGGACCCCAAGAATTTGCAGATGATACAATTTTCTTGATTTCGCCTGAACTTCAAAATGTATTTGCATTAAAAAGTCCTCTAAGATGCTACGAGTAGGCCTCAGGCTTTAAGATTAATTTCCATAAGAGTAGCTTAGGAGGAATTGGGGTGAAATTGCTAAAGGTGGGTTTATTTGATTAATCCTTAATTGCAGAGTTCTGCAAATGCCTTTCTCCTACCTTCCTGTGGGTGCAAATGTGAGATGTGAGCACGTGTGGAAGCCTCTCCTGCATAAAATGAGAGCAAAGTTAACCTCGTGGAGACAAAAGAACTTGTCATTAGGTTGCAGGATTTGCCTGATGAAATCCACCCTCGCTATTTTCTGTCATTTTTTCAAGGCTTCTAGGAAGGTGTCTAAAGCCATAGAATCTAAAGTAATTTCCTGTGGGGAGGTTCAAAAAAAGGCTCAAAAATAGCATGGAGCAAATGGGAGGAGGTGTGTAAAGCAAATGCAGCGGTGGGCTAGAAGTAAGAGATGTTTTGACATTTAATAAAGCTCTGCTGCGCAAATGGCGATGAAGAATTCTACAGGGTGGTGATGCTATTTGGATCAAGATGCTAGAGGCAAGGTATAGGGTTGATATTAAGGAGAACCTCGATGTTAGGCATAGAAGTGGAGGCTTCCAATGGTGGCATGATATCCTGAAAGTCACTGCTGAAGAAGAATGAAGTGGCTTGGCTTTCTGGTGAGGTAAAGCCCTTGATTGGTGATGGTTCTCAATAATCTAATTAATGTGAATTCTTGTTTCCTGACACTTGAATCGGATCACCTGATTTTCAAGTTGTAAAGGGATTTTTAGAGATCTATTTAGCTTGTTACAACATGCAAATAGAATAAGACTATTGAGTAATTTTCCTCCAAAAGTTTTTATCATTCTGTTTTTATGTCAAATGAATGGAAATAAGTCGTTATACTGTACAAAATATAGTAAAAGGAATAGAAATAATATCAAGTACTATGCTTTATGATTTTCATTATTTCATGATAAATTTCCTGTTACAAGCTTCATGGTAAAGAATGTCAACGATTCTATGCTCTTTTGCTATGATTGTTACAAAACCAGGCACTAGCAATGGCTATGTAAGTATAAAGTGTGTTCCACTTGTGATTTTAGTTGTAGCTAAAAGATGAAAAATTAACCGAAATAGTTTCAATTTTATTTTATACTTAAAAAGTTAGTAGTTTTTTAGGTAATTACTAGTTTTATCTGGAAAGTTATTTTAGTTTAGTTTTTTCTAAAGTTTTCTTATTTTTAGTTATTAGTTGATTTTTTAAATTTATTTTTCATTAATTAATAAATTCTTTTTCTTTAGATATTTTATTTTTCATTCTGTCCTTTATCATAATTTATATATGTATTAAGTAGTTTATAAAAGTTTCATAAAATTTGAAATTTAAGAAATTGATTTGTCAAATCCAAACTAAAAAAATAAAATTAAAAAAATTGAATTGATTTGGCTAATATGAAAATTCAATTTCCTTATCCAAATAAAAAATTTAAAATTTAAGAAATTTCAAATGATTTATCCAAACAAAACATTTACAAAATGAAAGAAATTCAATGAAAGCAATCCAAATTGATAACATTTCAAATCTTTTGAAATCTTAAAATGTCTCATTAAAACACAATGTTAGATTTTAGAACAATAAATGCTGAAGTATAAGTCTCTAATACCAATTCTCCTTTAATTTTCAAAATTAAAAATATGAAAGAGATAGGGAAAAGGAAGGAAGCAGTGGCCACAAACAAACTAGTCACATGCTTTAAATTATGTTTTGAAAGTGTAACCTTTACATTAATCAAATGTATACTTGATATAATAAATTATTTGACTCAAACTAACATTGCTCAAATTAACATTAATCAAAACGAATTTACATCATTCAGTCACATCTATGATTGATGTTAAACACATTTGTTGAATTTGATAATAATAACTTTAAAAATTATATAAATTATATGATTTAGTTGGTATGGTTGTAACTTTAAAGTCAATAATAATTAATATTTAGTAGCATAAATGATAGAAAAGGAAGATTCTAATTATATAAGGTTTTATGTTTTATGGTTTGTTTCTTGTCATTGTGGATTCGTTGTTTATCTATTCTAGAAAGGTGGCTGAATGTCTGTCTCAGTCCCAACCAAAGCATTAAATTCCCAAATTCCTCCTATGGTCCATTTCAAAATCAAAACTTTGGTTGAACCTTTTGCCCCTGAAACACGTGTTAATGAGTCAAATAAATAATTAGTGAAAGGGAAGAGGAAGGAAAGAGTGGCCACAAACAAGTCACATACTTTAAATTATATTTTCAGAATCTAACCTTTACATTAATAAAATGTATATTTATTATAATAAATTATTTGATTCAAACTATCAAATATGCCACCACATACACACTACTCAAGAAGAAATTTTATTGAGTATCCTTAAACTAATATTAATCAAAATTGATTTACATCATTCAATCACATCTATTATTTATGTAAAAAAATTTGTTAAATTTGATAATAATAACTTTAAAAATCATATAAACTGTATGATTAGTTGGTATGGTCATATCTTTAAAGTCAATAATAATTAATATTTAGTAACATAAATGAAAATAACAATAATGAAATGAAAATGAAAAAGTAGGCTTGCAAAAATGACAGATGTTATCTGAATTTATCCATTGGATTGGGTCTAGAAAAGGTAGTTCTAAATGTATAAGTTTCTATCATTTATGGTTTGTTTATTCTCTTTCTTTGTTGTTATTGAAATGTGACTGAATGTCTCTCGCCATCCCCGAATCCCCCAATTCCTCATATCCATGGAAATGGACAATCTTCTTCCCGTCCATTTCAAAATCAAAACTTGGGTTTACCCTTTTGTCCTTAAGATGTGCTTACTAGTCAAATAATTAGTGAAAGGGATAAAGAAACAATAGACACAAACAAATCACATGCTTTTAATTATATTTTAAAAATTTAACATTTACATTATTCAAATGTATATGTTATAATAAAATTATTTGAGTCAAACTAACATTGCTCAAACAAGAATATACACACATTACTCAAGAACAAATTATATTGAGTATGCTTAAGCTATCGGAACTCGATAGATTTCTACCAAGTTAGTTAGTAATAATCTTGAAAGATGTTGTAAATCATTAATGAGTCACCAATAATTAAGCATGTTTTAAAAGACATGGATTTCTAACTTTTATTTCCCATCTGTCTCCCCTACACATGAGCTTTTATTCACACAGTCATAAAATAATAAAATTACTTTATTATTTTATCTTTTAAAATTATGAAAAAATTTAAATTTAAGATAAGTTAAATTCCTTTAAATATTTTTAACACATAACTTTATAGATATTTTTTAATAATAAGAAATAAGTATGAGACTATAATTAAATATATTTTTTCTAACAATCCTATTTATTTATTTTTATTAAAGTTGTATTATGAATTTAACAACCGAAAAAATTACCATGACAGATGTTTTTTTTCTAGAATTATTATGTTATATTCATAAAAGACATTGAATTCTTTGTAGAAAATAATGCTAGTATATGAATTGTGTCACAACCATGTGAGAACATGTTGAGTTTATTGGATTTTCCAACACATAATAAACGCTTGATAAACATGCACTTCCTGTTCCAAATTGTTTTTTACAATCTTGTAGAAATAGTCCTACTATTACCCTCTAAAATAGTATTTTAGGACTTTTATAACTTTTATTTTTTACAAAAGTCCTAGATAACTTAAAAAATAGATACTTAAAATATAATATTTAGTTTATAATATTAAAATATAAAATTCCTAATTCTTAACATTCTTTTTATCATAAATTACTAGAAAAATAACTTTTTTTCTAACTAAAGATAGATTTGTTGAATTATTATTAAATAGTAATATTTTGGTAGAAAAGATTAAATATGGATGATAAGGACATTCATCCTTTTACTATATAAAACTATGATGATAAAAAAGAATAATTCTATTTTTTAGAATGGAAAAAAATCGAGTAAGTACAAGAGACTTACTGTTTGTCATTTCTATTTATTTTCTTATTCAGATTGAATAATTAAAATTAATTATGCCTTGTTTTATTTATAGTGTGCTCTAAAAAATTAATTAAACTCATGTACCTTTTCATAATTATAGTAAAAAATCACAATTCTATTGAAGTTATTTTTATTTTCTTAATTTATTAATATAATTAAGAATAACATATATTAATATGAATCTAGTCATTTCGTAGGCAATGTGTCACTAATTAGTTATATTTTAATTGTTAAATTTAATAATACATTGTATTTATTAAATATTACAATTATTTAAATAGATTACTAAGAGAAGTTATATGTAGAGACTGAACGCTGTATATTATTATATAAAATAAATTACTAAGAGAGTTTTAGTTAGTGTATCATTTGAGAGTATATTAGTATAATATTTATTTTTATGAATCAAACCTTAGTATTGTTAACAATACTACTTTTGTTAGCTATGGGGGACCTTTATGTTGGTCAACTAACTTATCACCTTATATAACCATTAGTGTAATATTTTAAAAGAAGATATAAGGAATATTGATACAGTTAAAGTTTTTAAACTTAAGATTAGAGTAGGTAAATAAAGATAAATTAAATTATGTATAATTTCTTAAAATATGGATGAAAGTTTATGTGTTTATTTTATTACAATATAAAAATATATTTTTCCATCAAATATATAAAAATGTAAAAAATTTATATGTTAATATTACTTTTAAATGTGTGTACTTTAATTCAAATCTATATTATTCTATGTTATTTCATATATCAATAATGTATGCTATCATGGATAATTGTTATTATAGATTATATTACTTTTTTATTTTTCATTAATAATGGTTATATAAAATCTTATATTTGGCATCATATCTATGAAGTAAGCATACCTGCATAACATCATAAATTATTAGATTAAGAACATAAGTTGATTTAGTTTTATTTATTTTTAGGATACATATATGTTTATTCTTATTTTGAAAAATCTTTACATATTTAATAAAAACAATGTTTTCAATTTCATATAATTAACATTATAAATTTAAAATAACTTATTTGAATATTACAATTTGTCATGATATATTATGAAATTATTAAATTTTTAAAGAGTTTAATTCATATACACTGTCAGTGTAAATATTTCTACACAGACATTTAATCACAACCTTTCATTTATGGTAAATTTGTTGACTTTATTTTTACATATTTTTCACTTATCTTTATTTTATTTTTTATTTCTTTTTCTCTATTTTATTAAATTTTTAAAAGCATTAAATGTTAATTTAATATTATTAAGACTATATTATATTTCATTAGACATATTATAAATTATGGATGTCTCCATGAATCATCAGTATGTTTACACATTATCACTTATCTTTGTTTTATTTATTATTTCCTTTCTATATTTTATTTTCTTTTTTATTGGTAATGCACCCCTTTTTTACTTGGAAAAGCACAACCACCACCAGGCTATTTATGTATAACTCAAACATATCATTATTTTAATGAAAATTTCAAAATGAAAATAATTCTATTTATATAATTTTAATTTTTCATATCAATAAATATTTATTTAATATTATTAATATTACTACAAAAGTTTTCATTTCCTACGGTTGTTTCATGAGACCAAATTTGCAAAAAATACTTGCTATTTTTTAGAAGAAAAAAATTCATGTAAATTTTTTGAGACCTTTCGTACAAAAAAAATATACAAGAATTTCATAAAAAATTCCTTGTGAATTTGAAAAGTGATGGTAAATTTTCTATGAATATGAAAATGTTACAAAAATTTCTTGCAAATTTTCCCCTAAAGATTATTTGTAGGAGTTTCCTGCGAATTTTAAATTGGCAGCAAATTTTTTGCATATTTTTTTACAAACAAAATTGTATAAATTTTTTAGATATTTAAAATTAAAATTATAATAAATAAATATTATTGATTTATAAAAATTTATATATTAAGTTTTCTAGAAATTTTTTTGCCACATAATGATAAGTTATTTTTTAAACATTAGTTTTGAAATAATTAATAAATATTTAAAATAATATCATTTTACTAAATCCATTATAATTTATAACATATCTTAACATCCATAATTTTAGTTTAAAATTAATTAGATTAAATATTAATTTATTGAATGTATATTCCTTTATCTTCTATCCTTTAAATTTTAAATTCAAATCATTGTCAATTAAGTGACAATGTTAATTTATTTTATATTTAAGATGTCCTAAAAAATAAAGGTATTTTTTTATACAAATAAATAAAATAAAGTTGAATTTTTTATTAAAAATTCAAGGAAATGGTATAATATAAAGGTCAAAAAGCCCATGTCAATTTTGAATGTTTGATAAGTGAGAAAAACATTTGAAATTTTGAATAACGGAACAACACAAGAAATAGTGAAACATGAACTAAGATTTGTATCATACACAATTTACTATTTTAATGAAATAGCATTGATCCAAAATTCAACATGAAGATGAATGTAGCTTGCGATTTGAACGTAATTAGTTTTTTATAAGTGTTAGTTAAGCATAGAAAAAAAAATAATGGTAATAGTTGTCTTGGTTCAGGCATACTTGTCCCGTTCTTGTTTAATTACTTATAAACCCAAATTACATTCATAATACCATAGTTTCCAATCTTATATCATATAGAAGAAAATTTAGAAAATGAATGTTGATATTATCTTTATTAAACAAAAAGAATTTAGCCATTATCTAAATAAATAAACTACTACTTTTGATGGGAATCCATTTGTAAAAAACTGTCCTTGCATTTTGAAATCTAACTTCATCTGATATCCGCAGGCCTTACACACTTAAAACTTATGATTTCAAAACCGAACCCGTGTTTGAAAAGGTGAAAGTACTAGTTTACGGTTTATTAGTTTAACCGTTGCTGAACTAGTGCTGAACCGGTCTTAATAACAAGTGTTTTTTATTATTAATATATTATAACAATTAAGATTATAAAAAGAAAAAATTTATTAGGAGTTAATTATTAAAGAAAAAACTATTTTATTAAATACATATTCATATCGCTAAGTTAACCTTTTTTTATTAATGTTTTAATTAAAAAGGGATGGTCTTGAGGAAACAATGGCATATTTAGAAAAATTCAAAAAATTTATAAAAAAATGAAACAGTTGAACCTCCGGTTTTCATCAGTTTTTTTATTTTAAAACCGGTTTTTTGCTTGGTCGATTTTTAGTATTAACCAAACCAGGATATCAGGCTGGTTCATCAATTTTTCGGTCAAACCAGATACCAGACTGGTTCACTGGTTTTTCGGGCAAACCGGTCGGTCCGATCTGGTTTTTTTAACCTAGCTTAAAACAAAAAAAAAATGTTTAATAAGAAAATTTATTATAAACATTCTAACATCAATTATTCACGACTTTAAAAGAAATTAATCATGTATTATTGCACCAAGTTATATTTAGAATCTATGTAAAATGCAGAAATATATACAAAACCTCGTGAGTGATAAGTGTACTTTACTCTTATGAAATTGAAGTTTTCACCTAAGACCAACATTTTTTCAAGTCTATTTTATGCTAGAATAATTTGTGAAATATATTTTAAATAATTTAAAATATGTGCATACTTAATAGTCAAATTTGATGTTATTACTTAATATTAAATTATCAAAATTAATATTTATTATGAACTAAATATTTAATAAAATTAATTACTTAATATGAAAAAATAAAATTAATTTTTTAATTATAAAAATGAATATAAAATATAATTAATATGGGCAATTTATTTTTATATTAGATGTTACAAAAGAAAATCACATTATAAAATTGAAGCTTTGATCAATGTTTAAGTTAAAGTCCAATGTATAATTAATATATGAGTTTAGTTGGTATACACTGTTAGCGTAAAGATTTTTACACTGACATTCAATCACAAGCCTTCATTCATGGTAAATTTGTTGACTTTACTCATTACTACTTTAAAAGTCACATAAATGAAAAGTCATGATTGAATATCAGTGTAAAAATATTTTACACTGGCAATGTATACCAATTAAACTCTTAATATATATATATATATATATATATTAATTAAAATTTAGATCCTAAATTACCTTATCAAGGACGATTTAGGGACAAACAGCTACCACGTGTTGACCAATGTTATAGGCTAAATAAGTTTTGGTAAATTGACTTGTCTATTTTGTTGGTTGTTTCCTTGTCTCTTAATGGACTCAGTCTATATATATTTATAAGTTATCTAAACTTATTGATACAAAACCTTGTACCCTAGAGGAATTTTATTTTTGATAATGAGATTAGCAAACAATTTAAAAATTCAAACCAACTCAACCATTTAATTTGTGGTCCACTACAGCTAACTCAATCATAGCTTGGATTACATTAGATTATACCTTACTAAGCATGATATAAATATAAATATTGTGGCTATAAGTACAAAGTGAGCTCTGAGAACTAATGCTAGCTACTGTCTTTAAAAATATATTTTGGTCAACCCCTAATTAAATTTCATTCTTGACTTTTGCCTTTGAACCATTCAACATTAAGTGGGTTGAATAATTAAATTCTATTAAAGAATAGAAATCATTTAAAAGGATGAAGTTTTCTTTTGTGAGAATGTTGATGATTTTGCCTTTGTCATCATGCCATAACTGAGTCAATTGTCTCTTGCACAGTTCCATCATTGTCCATGACTTTGTTCTGTCTCACAACTGGGGAAATCAACATCCATACTGTTTAAATTAAACAAGGTAAAAGCAATTAAGATATGAATTGGAGAAGAAGGTGCATCATTAAAGTATCAACTGGTTATACTTCACTTTTACAATCCACTACTGATTATTATTACCACCATCACCATGTGTTGATGTTTATATGTTAAGCATATTAACATGAGTAGTGTTACACATCATTCAAATTTATTAAAAACTATAAAATCAAGATAGAGAAGTATTAAATGAGATATGACCATCAAACTTTATGTTTTTCAAAAAACTTTAGCCAATAGCAATAGATAATGTGTTGAAAAAAGTGTGTTAAAGAGTGTTTTGTTAGAATTTCTAAAATAACATTTGTCTTATTAATATGAAAAAGATTATGGTCGAAGTTGAAGCTAGTTAATGAAATATAGGAAATAACTATTTCTATTAAGTAATACATTCACTTACTATAAATTGTTGATGCAAATCACTCATTGATAACTTTCACCCATGTACTTATCCAACCAACATCCATGCTCCACCTAGTGGTTTGATGAGTGCATCATTCATACAAGAAGTGTAGGACACAAAATGTCAAAAATCATCATACGTAAAACACTGGTTAACCATATGATGTATTAAGTTCCTTACTTTTTGGAGGAGTTATTCAAATCTCTATTGATGAACAACATTGCAAAGTACATTGCCCCCAAAGAGAATACCATGTGAAAAAATCCATAACTGTAAGGAATATCATTTTCATCTTCAACTTTGTTTTTTGTAAACTGAAAAGGACAAAAAAAATCACTTCAATATGAAGGATATTAACATTGCTTTCTATCTGTCACAATATGGCCTAGATTAAAATTAAATAATTCTTGTTTGATCATGTTGATTAAAGGACTATGATCCAAATTTTTTGTTATGTTATATGGGGGGAATTTTTTTTCTTGACTTCTTAAAGAAAATTTTACTTCAACTTGCAACATGATTGAGGTGTCTTGCTAGATCAAAGAAAGAAGGTAGCTTTAGAGCTTCCTAATTTCTAGGAAAGGATTGAGAATGGAATTTTGAAGTAACAAGGAATTTTTCTGAATTTACTAGAAAAGGCTTTAAAGCAACAAGAAAAGCTTTAGAGCTGTCTAATTTTGAAGCAACTGGGAATGCTTTAGAACACTATATATTGAATATTATAGTTTATCCTATAACTTATCAAATATTTTCTTATACACTACATATTTTATATTTTTAATATTAATTTCAAATAAAAAATATATATAATATCTTAATTGGTTAAGGAATGAGAGATGTGAAAAATTGTCATAGTTTTGATCTTTGTCATTAATAAAAACTATCTAGTCTATAAAAGAAACATTGAAAATAGAAAAGTATATAATATATATAATAATTTAAATTTATATTTATTAAATATGTGAGTCCAATTTTATAGAATATAATCATAATAATGTTATGATTGGATTTCACACCTATATGATTTTATATTCATGTAAAAGAAACTAAGTTGTTGATTTTTTTAATTATTTAATTTTAATATTATTGTATGTTATTTCATATATCAATAATGTATGCTTGCATGGATAATTGTTATTATAAATTATATTATTATTTTTCATTAAAAATTATTATTTAAAATTTTATATTTAGCGTCATATCTATAAAGTTAAGCATACCTGCATAACATCATAAATTAGATTAACAAAACATATATGTTGATTTAGTTTTATTTTTATTTTTAGGATACATATATGTTTATTATCATTTATAAAATTATTTAGCTATTTAAATATTATAAATTTAAAATAATTTATTTGAATATTACAATTTTGTCATTGATATATTATTAAATTTGTAAAATCATTAAATGTTAATTTAATATTATTGAGACTATATTATATTTTATTAGACATATTATAAATTATGGATGTCTCCATGAATCATAGTATGTTTACATATTTTCACTTATCTTTGTTTTATTTTTTATTTCTTTTCTCTATTTTATATTCTTTTTTTATTGGTAATACACCCCTTTTTTACTTGGAAAAACACGACTACCACCAGACTATTTATGTATAACTCAACAATATTATTATTTTAATGAAAATTTCAAAATTAAAAATTTTCTATTTATATAATTTTAATTTTTCATATTAATAAATATTTATTTAATATTATTAATACTACTACAAAATTTTTCATGTCCTACGGTTGTTTTAGGAGAAAAAATTTGCAGAAAATACCTACTATTTTTTATAAGGAAAACATTCGTATAAATTTTATGAGACTTTTCGTAAAAATTTCATAAAAATTTCTTGTGAATTTGAAAAGTGACGGTAAAATTTTCTATGAATATGAAAATGGTAAAAAAGTTTCTTGCAAATTTTCCTCTGAAATTATTTGTAGGAGTTTCCTGCGTTATTTAAAATTCACAGGAAATTTTTTGCATATTGTTTTAAAAATAAAATTGTATAAATTTGTTAGATATTTAAAATTAAAATTATAAAAATAAATATTATTGATTTATAAAAATTTATATATTAAGTTTTCTAGAAAATTTTTTGCTACATAATGAAAAGTTATTTTTTAAATCATTAGTTTTGAAATAATTAATAAATATTTAAAATAATATTATTTTACTAAATGCATTATAATTTATAAAATATCTTAACATCCATAATTTTAGTTTAAAATTAATTAGCTTAAACATTATTTTATTGAATATATATTCATTTATCTTCTATTCTTTAAATTTTAAATTCAAATCATCGTACATTTAAGCGACAATGTTAATTTTTTTATATTTAAGATGTCCTAAAAAATCAAGGTATGTTTTGATACAAATAAATAAAAGAAAGTTGATTTTTTTATTCAAAATTCAAGGAAATGGTATAATATAAAGGACAAAAAGCCCATGTCAATTTTGAATGTTCGAGAAGTGAGAAAAACATTTGAAATTTTGAATAACAGAACAACACAAGCAATAGTGAAACATGAACTAAGATTTGTATTATACAAAATTTATTATTTTAATGAAATAGCATTGATCCAAAATTCAACATGAAGATGAATGTAGCTTGTGATTTGAACGTAATTAGTTTTTTTTTAAGTGTTAGTTAAGCATAGAAAAAAAAATAATAATGGTAATAGTTGTCTTGGTTCAGGCATACTTGTCCCGCTCTTGTTTAATTACTTATAAACCCAAATTACATTCATAATACCACAGTTTCCAATCTTATATGATATAGAAGAAAATTTAGAAAATGAATGTTGATATTATCTTTATTAAACAAAAAGAATTTAGCCTTTATCTAAATAAATAAACTACTACTTTTGATGGAATCCATTTGTAAAAAGCTTTCCTTGCATTTTGAACTCTAACTTCATCTGATATCTGCAGGCCTTACATGCTTTAAGCTTATGATTTCAAAACCGGACCCGTGTTTGAACCGGTGAAAGTACTAGTTTACGGTTTATTAGTTTAACCGTTGCTGAACTAGTGATGAATTGGTCTTAATAACATAGTGATTTTTATTATTAATATATTATAACAATTAAGATTATAAAAAAAAATTTATTAGGAGGTAATTATTAAAGAAAAAACTATTTTTACTAAATACATCTTCATATCGCTAAGTTAACCTTTTTTTATTAATGTTTTAATTAAAAAGGGATGGTCTTGAGAAAACAATGGTGTATTTAGAAAAATTAAAAAAATTTATAAAGAAATGAAACAGTTGAAGCCCTGGTTTTCATCAGTTTTTGTATTTTAAAACCGGTTTTTTGCTTAGTCAATTTTCAGTATTAACCAAATCGGATACCAGACTGGTTCATCAGTTTTTCAGTCAAACCAGATACCAGACTAGTTCACTTGGTTATCTTATATGGGAGGAATTATTTTTTTCTTGACATTCCTAAAAGAAAATTTTACTTCAACTTGCAGCATGATTGAGGTGTCTTGCTAGATCAAAGAAAGAAGGAAGCTTTAGAGCTTCCTAATTTCTAGGAAAGGATTGAGAATGGGATTTTGAAGCAGCAAGGAAAGCTTCAGAAGTCTCTAATTTTGAAGAAACTAGGAATGCTTTAGAACACTAAAAGAACGATTCACCTAAAAGCCTTTTGAATCAATGCCTGTGGAAAAGGATGCCATCACAATTGCAAATATGTCAATAAGGAAGCCCTGTTAAGAAATTAGAAATGGTATATCACAAAATAACAGGATGACTAAAGCATTCATGTGAAGAAATATCCACAATATCAAATTATGTATTTTAATACTAATTCAAACAGATGCTCACCAAAAAAAGAAATATCTTGAAGAATTAACAAAAAGAATGCAGAGGCCTACAAAAAAAAATCTAATATTAGCACTGGTAGTAAAATTTGTAAGAAAACTAGACAACATATGGTACAGTATGTACCACGTGGTAAAGATGATCAGTTAAAACTTAAAACCTTTATACATATACTTATATGTGCCCTTTAGTTGTTGAATGCTACTAAGCATTTTATCTTTGTAGACGGTTCTTGCTTTTATTAGAACACTACATTAACAAGAATTTAGCATCACGATTGAAGTATTGTGGTGCTAAAAATGAATGACAGATTGACTAGGCTAGATATTAGATCCTATCAAAGTCATTTTCCTTTATCCTTACTTACTAATAATTTTAACAAAATGTTCATCCAAAGCTATTTCATATGCAAGAAAAATGACTTAATTATGGTTACTTCACATCATAGATTTAAGATAAACAACAACCTAAACATTATTTGAAACCTTCGGCCAATACTAATAGAAAATCTACTATTTAATTTAAACCTCAATAATCACCTAAAGAAGATTGAATGAAGAATTTTGAACTCAATAGAGAAGTGTAGAGGAACTAAACAAAAGATTTTTAAATTTAACTGAGTTAAACAGCCACTGTTCCTTTTTCTTGATTCTTTGTCTCACATCTTATGGTGGTAGGTTCACTGAAATTCCATGATAAGTCCACCATCTATAAAAGAAATTTTAAAATAAAATATATGACTTGAAGTAGACATTGAACCAAGTTACCATGGCATCAGCTACTATTGAGTGAATTTCATTGCATGTAAGAAGAGAATTTCATTCTATCTTCATCCACATAAATATATGTCGATATGTTACAACACTTGATTAACAAGGGCCAGTTTTGTAAATTTTATTAATTCCATTTTTAAAAAAAAATGAAGAAAGAAGACCAACTTTCTAAGTAGTACAAAATACTCCCCCCTTCCACCCAATTCCTCTTCTACATCCAACCATCAACATCCAACTGTAAAACTACAACCTTAATACATTGGAAGATATGAAACTTTTTAAAAATTATCTTGTAAAAAGTCTCATATATAGCACATCATTTAAAATAACTTATGATAAAGTTGTTTTGACTTTTTTCTTTGTATTTATTTTCTCTGAAAGTGCTTCTAGAGAATATCATCCCAACAAAGTGATATAATGTCTAAATTTTGCCTAAGAACCATATATAAATATATGGGTTGGAAAATCCTAACCTTTTAATTGTAGACCAACAAAGAAAAACAATGTAAGAAGCCATAATTCCTGAAGATAAAAGACCTCTATTAACCTGTAATAATTAAACATTTAAATAACAGAACATAAATTTTATTTTTTTAAAAGGAAACAAAAATATTAGGGAAACTTAATTATATATGTTGAATATGAACAACTAATTACTTTATACATAGTGATATATTGTGCAAACAATACTATTACAGATCACTGTAAACTATTAAGAATACCACTAGCTACAATGAGTAATCAAAGTAGTGTACCTTTGAATTTAAAGATATAACCATCATTCCAGCAAGTAGAATTACTGTCCAAGTGATGAAAAATATATTTAAAGAATATTAGGTTCTTGAGGCATATGATGTGTACAAATAGACAATTCCACAAATAGAGGCAAAATAAAACAACATTGACATAAAAAGTCAAAGGGAGCACTTGTGCTAGCACAATAACATGTTAATGTATCAAAAACTACATACATTGTTATTAAGGTTAATGGTCTAACAAAATGGTCTTAATTTTCTATAATGACAAACACACTATCACATATTATCTCTACTTTACAATTGTATCACATATTATTCGTTCTTAATTGGGAGAATATCTTATAAAGTAATATGACCATGAAAACTAACATATCTGATCATATTAAGTAAAGAAACTTTTGGATTCATTATTTGTACCAATATCCTTAAATTTTTTATAATAGTGAGACAAGATTGTGGGATTCATTTAAATCCTTAGTGAGCTTAGGATATGAACTTGAACAATTTAAATGTAAGCATACTTTAAAGTAAATTTGTTTTATATTTGACTTTCAGGTTAATTATATATTATCAGTTTGCTTTTGTAATCTCCATAGTCATAACATTTTAAAATAATAAAAAAAGTTAATATACATATTAATAAACATTACCAAAACAAAGTATGTGTACCCATATCAAACAATTATTTTCATATGACATTGAAGTCTTGAGCCATCCAATGCAGGATCTTTTAAATTATGTAAAAGCTAAAACTTCAGTAATCTACTTAATGTATGATGGAGGACCATCCTTGGGTCATCAAATAGGACCCATCACAAGGTCCATGGCAAGACGAATAGAAGAAGAGGAAGGTCATACCACACCAAGAGCATTAATGATCACATGTGCGGACTTTGGTGCATCTACCTAGTCTTTTGCTTGTTTTCCTTATTTTTCCCTTGTATTTTGGGGAACCTTAATCACTTAGGATTTTATTGTTTATTTTTATTTATCCTTTGTATTATGGGGCAAATTATTTTAGGATTTATTTTGGGACTTAAACCTTGACTTGTCAGGTCAAAAGTCCATTTCTTTCATTTTCTAGACACAAGGGTATTTTAGTCATTTAGGGGGGAGGGACCTAAATTTCATTTGAGGTCCATTTAGGGTTCATTTGAGAGGCATTTAGCTCTCAAAATTTCGTGCAAATGGCCTAGAGGCCTCTCACCCTCTCTTTAAATACCCTAGGTTAGACTACATGTAGTCACTTTGGATATATTGGATATTTGAGAGAGTTTTCCTCATCATTCCTCTTCCTTAGTGATTTATGGATCTCTTGGCCCTATTCCTCTTCTCTCTACCTTAGAAGGAGCTTGGGTCTCCCTAGGATTGACCTTCACCCTATCCAAGTGAAGTGAGTTAGCCAAAGAGACACCATCCAACCACCACCACCCAAAACACTTTTGTCTCCATTTTTCATGAACCACTTTCAACCTTCATAAGCCCCATTTTCACACCTATTTCAGCCCTTGAAGAAGATCCATTTCAACATCTCATCTTGGAGAAGAGTTGGTGACACCCAAAACACAAGGGTAACTAGTGTTCTTCTCCATTCGTTTTTTTTATTTGTCTTCAAAAATATGTTTCTTGTCATGTTTATGTGTTCTCGTTTGTCTTGAGTATTTTTTCTAAATATTGTGTTTAAAAGTTGTCTCTTTTTTTGTGTGGTTCATCATCATTCATGAGCCTTCTTAGTGTTCTTTGAGTTTTTCTCAAAAGCTTGTTCTTTTAGAGCTTTCCTTTGTTTTTCCTTGGCTGCATTTTTTTTGTGATAAACATGATATGCACATCATTTTAATCTTGTTTGAATCCTTGTTGTGTCATGTTTGAAGTTTCCCTCCTTATTTTTCAAAAACTAGTCAAATATATGTATATTTCTCTCACAAGATGCATGAAACTTTGAAAAAAAATCTGGTGTTTTTTCTTTCACATTCTTGGCTAGCTAAACCTTTTTTTAGCCTTAGGAGACTCATATTTGCATGTAAAAATTGACTCTTGCATGCTCCATGTGTTATTTAACTTATGTGTGTAATTAATGCCTTACACATTTTTGGCTAGCCTTCCTTTTGCATGACTACATCATTCCTTGTCTTTATTGCATGATCCTAAGTCAAACAAAGTGTTATATGGCTGAATATATTATGAAAAAAGCTGAACAAAAAACTGCACCTAAACAAGAGCAAAAGACAAGAAACACTTCCCAAAAAGATACCTTTCTTGTACCAGAATAGCAACTTTTATTTACCACCTTTTTGTACCCACTTTTAACACACCACAAGTGTAAAATCCATGCAACATATGAGGTTAAAAAAATAATCAAATCTGATCGTCCTTGGTGGGACACACTTTGAGTGAAAAGAAGTGAAATTTTAAAAAAAAAAATTAAAAGGAATTATTGCTAACTTATGGACCATTTTACCCTTGAACTTTGACCATATTGGACTATTTTGGACTGTCATTGGACCAATTTTATGACCAAAAACTTGGCTGGATGTTGGGCATTGGACATGAAATTTTAATGACAAGGAACATTAAACACTTAAATTTTAATCTAGAGTCATTGTAAGTTCCTTTTGAGTGCTTAACTTTCTTGTGTGCCTTAATTTTTGCTTGTCTTTCTTCACATTCTGTGAGTCTTGTCTCATAATTAAACTTTGAGTTTAGCCTTCTCAATTTTCCTTTTTTAGTTTTTATTTCTTGGCCTCTTGGTTCTCTTTCTCTTGGTTGGCTTCTTTGCTTGGTGTAGGTGAATCACCTTGGGTTCACCTTGTGAATCTTGGGAGATTGAGCTGGAGGAAGTTGCCATAAGTCCCAAAGTGCTTTGGAGAAAATCACCAATTAGTGGGAGTGCAAACACTATAAAGAGAGGACTAACAAGTTTGTTACTTGTGAAGGAACACCAAGTTGAAGGCTTGAAGAATTTCAATTTTGTTTCTTGCTTTTTATTTTAAATTTGCACCTAGTATCTTTCCATTTTTATTATTGTTTGATTTTTGTACCACTTTTTCTTCTTTCTTTTGCTCTTTGTTGTTGTTTTTATTGGGTCCATTTGTACTTGGTCCTTTCTTGTTCGTTTGGGTTGTAATTTGGACACTTTAAACTCTCATTGATTTGTCATAGCTTAGGTGTAATTTGTTTTAGTCGTGGGATTGTTTCCACCTTAGGAATTTTGACTAGTGTATGCCTTTATTACTTTCCTTACTTACTTTGTTGTAGTTGTACGCTCTAGGTTGTTGTATGTTCGTTTAGAAGGTTTCTAAGTGCTTATTAGGGGTCCGTTTCATATCACACACTTGTAGTATCAAAATTTTTTTTGTAAGGCTTACAAAGGGGCAAAGGTTGATAAGTTTCCCACTACTAAGAGTCTTGGTTATTAAGTGACTTCTTGTAGTCCACCTCCCTTTTAGAGTGCCATTTTGATCGCTCCAAGTAATAAGTCTAGCACCAAAATTCTCTGTGAAAACCTTTATCACTCACTCTTTGTAAAACTCTTTTCTAGAAAACCTTTCGTGAAAATCTTTCTTAGATCAAAGATGAGTGATCATTCAAGTGTTCGTGGTCAAAACTCACACCCTAGTAATGCTAGCCTTAAAGATGAACTTAGAGAACTTAGGGAGTATATAAGAAGAAAAGAAGAAGAAAGTGCAAAAAAAGAGGAAGAATTTAGGAAGAGGGAGAGAGAACATGATAAACAAAATGAGAAAATTAGATAAATGCTTGCTAAGTTACTTTCGGGGGTACAAACTAGTGGTTCAAAACATAGAGTCCAACCATCTAGGTCTCAAAAAGGCAAAGGGGTAAGGGTTTCTATGAGTGAAAGTGAGGATAGTGATCATCATCATGCCAAAACCCCAAGTGTTAGCCTCTATAGTAGTCATCATATTATCAAAGGCCCCCAGGAACAAATTAGCAAAGAGAATCCTCCAATAAGGAACCTAATGTCAACCTTCCTTCATTTTTTGGAAAGGACAATGTTGATGCATATTTGGATTCGGAAATGAAGGTTGATCAACTTTTTGCTTGCCATGGGGTAAATGAAGAGAGGAAGGTTTCTTTGGCAACCCTTAGCTTCCAAGGGCATGCCATGTATTGGTGCACTTCTTTAGAAAGAGAAAAAAGAGTGAATCATGAGCCCCCAATTCAATATTGGAATGAACTCCGTAGTGCCTTGAGAAAGAGGCATATTCCTCCATACTATGATCGTGAGTTTATGGATAAGCTTCAAAGGTTGAAACAAGGGTCATTAAGTGTGGAAGAATATAGGCAACAAATGGAGTTACTCATGATTAGGCGGGTATAAAGGAAGAAGAGAGGACCACCATCTCAAGGTTCCAAAGTGGCCTTAATCTTAAAATAAGAGACAAAGTTGAACTTTTGCCATATAGAGATTTTAATGAACTTGTTCAACTTTTTTCAAGAGTGGAGCACCAGCTTAAAAGAAAAAGTTTCAAAAAAGACTTCACTCCATCTTATTCCAAGAATTTTAAGAAGGAGGGTCCCTCTTCCAAACGTTTGTCCAAAGAAGATGAAAAATAAAAATATAACGAAAAAGAAAAAGCATGCTCTTCTAAAGTACCTTCTAAGGAGTCTAAGTCAAGTGACATCAAGTGCTTTAAGTGTCTTGGAAGGGGTCACATTGTTTTTCAATGCCCCACAAATAAAATAATGATTTTAAGAGGCCAAGATCACTATAGTAGCCTTGATGAAGCTACTTCTTCTTCTTCTACTTCAAGTAGTGAAGATGAAGCCATGGATTCCACGGAAGAGACCTTACCTTCTAATGGAGACTTACTTATGGTAAGGAGGCTTCTTAAAAACCAAACTAGTGAGATTAACCAATGACAAAGAGAGAACTTGTTTCATACAAGATGCAAAATTTTATAAAGCACTTGTTCTCTTATTGTGGATAGTGGGTCTAGTTGTAATTGTTGTTGTACTCGATTGGTTAAAAAGCTAGCCTTATCCACAAAACCACATCCTAAGCCTTATCAATTGCAATGGATTGATGAGGATGGAGGTATTGTGGTTAACCAACAAGCACTTGTACCAATTTCCATTGGCAAATACAAAGATGAAGTTTTATGTGATGTTGTGCCTTTGGAAGCTAGTCATGTTTTGCTTGGAAGGCCTTGGCAATTTGATAAGAAAACCATGCATGATGGCCTTACTAATAAAATAAGTTTCCAACACTTAGGCAAGAAATTTATGTCGTGCACTCTAACACCTTCTCAAGTGTGTGAGGACTAACTCAAAATGAAAGCTAGGAGAGAAGAAGACCAAAAAGAAAGAAAACAAAAATAAAAAAAAGATAAAAAGGGTCTTTCTAAGGCCAAAGTAAAGGAAGAAAAGGTATCAAGTTTATAGGAAGGTGTCTCCTCTAAAGATGTTGTTCACTAGAGTCATTTATCACTTAAGAATGATATCAAGAAAACACTCTTGCTTGAACAACCTTTTTACCTTCTATACTTCAAACAGACACTCATTGCCACTGATCATGAACTTGAGTCTCTACCTCAAGAGGTCCACAATCTTTTAAAAGAATTTGATGATGTATTTCCTCAAGAGGTTCCAAGTAGACTTCCACCTTTAAGAGGGATAGAACATCAAATTGACCTCTTCCCGGGGGCAAGCCTTCCAAATAGGCCCGCCTATAGGACTAACCCCCAAGAGACCAAGGAAATAGAAACTCAAGTTCAAGATTTGTTGGAGAAGGGTTGGGTTCAAAAGAGCCTTAGCCCTTATGTTGTTCCTGTTCTTTTAGTGCCTAAGAAAGATGGAAAATGAAGGATGTGTATTGATTGTAGAGCTATTAATAACATCACCATAAAGTATAGGCACCCAATTCCTAGGCTAGATGACATGTTGGATGAGTTACATGGGGCCATTATATTTTCCAAGATTGATCTTAAGAGTGGTTATCACCAAATAAGGATTAAAAAGGGTGATGAGTGGAAAATCGCTTTCAAGACCAAGTTTGGTTTGTATGAGTGGTTAGTGATGCCATTTGGTCTCACCAATGCCTCTATAACTTTCATGCATCTAATGAATCATGTACTTAGGAATTGCATAGGGAAGTTTGTGGTTGTCTATTTTAATGACATCTTGATCTATAGCAAGTCCTTAGATGAGCATCTTGGGCATCTAAGTGAGGTTTTAGAGATTCTTAGGGACAATCACCTCTATGCCAACTTGGAGAAATGTACCTTTTGCATGGAAAATTTAAATTTCTTACGTTTCATAGTTGGCAAAGAAAGAGTGAAAGTTGACCCCGATAAAATCAAGGCTATCCAAGATTGGTCTACCCCAAAAACTGTTGGAGATATTAGAATTTTTCATGGTTTAGCAAGTTTTTATAGAAGATTTGTGAAATACTTATCCACACTTGCATCCCCTCTTAATAAGCTTGTTAAGAAGGATGTAACTTTCATTTGGGGTTAAGCTCAAGGAAAAACTTTTAATGTGCTTAAGGAAAAGTTCACCAATGCACCCATTCTATCCCTTCCAAATTTTGAACAAACCTTTGAGCTAGAATGTGATGCATCCGATCTTGGCATAGGTGTTGTTTTACTTCAAGGAGGCCACCCCATTGCTTACTTTAGTGAAAAACTTTAGAGGCCACCTTAAATTATCCCACCTATGACAAGGAGCTTTATGCCCTTATTAGAGCCCTCCATGTTTGGTAGCATTACTTAGTGACTAGGGAATTTATCATACATACTGATCATGAGTCACTTAAGTACATTATAGGGCAAGGGAAGTTAAATAAAAGACATGCTAAGTGGGTAGAATATCTTGAGCAATTCCCTTACATTATCAAATACAAGAAGGGAAAGTGTAACATGGTGGCAGATGCCTTGTCTAGAAGGCACTCCTTACTCTTTTCTTTGGGTACCCAAATTCTTGGATTTGATAATATAAAGGAGTTGTATGAAGTGGACCAAGATTTCTAATCCACTTTTGCCAAATGCCTCCAAAAGCCTTTTGATAGGTTCTACATCCTTAAGGGGTACCTTTTTAGAATGGGAAAACTTTGCATACCCCAAGGATCCATTAGAAAACTTTTGGTAAAGGAAAGTCGTGAGGGAGGACTCATGGGCCATTTTGGGGTTGATAAAACCCTTAGTCTTCTAAAGTCTAAATTTTATTGGCCTCACATGAGAATGGATGTTCAACAGGATTGCTCCAAGTGTATCACTTGTCTTCAAGCAAAATCAAGAGTGATGCCTCATGGACTCTACACTTCTCTCCCTATAGCTAGCACCCCTTAGGTTGATATTAGTATAGATGTTGTGCTTCGTCTTACAAGGACTCAAAAGGGATTTGATTCTATCTTTGTAGTTGTGGATCATTTTAGCAAGATGGTTCATTTTATACCATGCCACAAAGTGGATGATGCTAGCTATATTGCTAAGCTTTTTTTTAAGGAAGTGGTCCGTTTGCATGGTTTACCCAAGAATATTGTTTCTGATAGGATGCTAAGTTCCTAAGTCATTTTTGGAAAATTCTTTAGCAAAAACTAGGAACAAAGCTAGTCTATTCTACTACTTGCCACCATAAATGGATGGACAAACTGAGGTAGTGAATAGGTACCTATCCACATTGTTAAGGGTGATTTTAAAAGGGAATAAGAAAACTTGGGATGAATGCCTTCCCCACATAGGGTTTGCCTAAAATAGGGTGGTCCACAAGACTACTAATTTATCCCTTTTTGAGGTTGTATATGGCTTTAATCCTCTTACTCCTCTGGATTTTCTTCCACTCCTTAATACTACTTCCTTGTATCACAAAGAGGGAGTATCTAGGGTTGAATTTATAAAGAAGTATCATGAAAAGGTCAAGAGTCAAATTGAAAATCAAACTAAAAAATATTCCAAGTACAACAATAAAGGAACGAAAAGGGTAACCTTTGAAGTTGGGTATTGGGTTTGGCTTCACTTGAGGAAGCATAGATTTCCCACTCAAAGGAAGTCCAAACTAAGTCCTAAGGGAGATGGTTCTGTCCAAGTTCTTAAGAAAATTAATGATAATACATACATCTAGACCTTTCCTCCAATTATGGAGTTAGTTCCTCGTTTAATGTTTGTGATCTTACACCTTTCCTAAGAGCTAATGACATGGAGGAGCTTGAAGATTTGAGGTCAAATCCTTATCAAGAAGGAGGGTACGATGGAGGACCATACTTGGGGCATCAAATAGGACCCATCACAAGTTCCAGGGCAAGAAGAATAGAAGAAGAGGAAGTTCATACCACACCAAGAGCATTGATGATCACATGTGTGGACTTTGGTGCATCTACCTAGTCTTTTGCTTGTTTTCCTTATTTTTCCCTTGTATTTTAGGGAACCTTAATCACTTGGCATTTTATTGTGTATTTTTATTTAGCTTTTTTATTATGGGGAAAATTAGTTTAGGATTTATTTTGGGACTTAAACCTTGACTTGTGAGGTCAAAAGTCCATTTCTTTCATTTTCTAGACACAAAGGTATTTTAGTCATTTAGGGGGAGGGACCTACATTTCATTTGAGGTCCATTTAGGGTTCATTTGAGAGGCATTTATCTCTCAAAATTTCTTGCAAATGGCCTAGAGACCCTCCATCCTCTCTTTAAATACCATAGGTTAGACTACATGTCACTTTGGACATTTGAGAGTGTTTTCCTCATCATTCCTCTTCCTTAGTCATTTAGGGATCTCTTGGCCCCCTTCCTCTACTCTCTACCTTAGAAGGAGCTTGGGTCTCCCTAGGATTGGCCTTCACCCTCTCCAAGTGAAGTGAGCTAGCCAAAGAGACACCATCCAACCACCACCACCCAAAACACCATTCTTTTGTTTCCATTTTTCATGAACCACTTTCACCCTTCATAAGCCACATTTTCACGCCTATTTCAGCCCTTGCAAAAGATCCATTTCAACATATCATCTTGGAGAAGAGTTGGTGACACCAAGGTGGAGCCATCAATGAGCACCAAAGTAACTGTACACAGTTCTGATTCAGAATTCAAGTACATTGTCCTCATCCTCAAAACAAGATATAAAATTTGACTTTAGGTTTATCTATGAATTTTTGCAGAAATAATAATGTTTACCTTTGCTCCCTTTCTTCTTCTGGAGTCTAGTATTTATTCCACCAAGTGATAAAATGGATGACGCTCAAAATTTATAAAAGAAGAAATATTGTGTGTAAACATAAACCACAATATGCATGTAAGTAACAATCTGCAAAGATAAAAATAAAGCAAATAGAATGTATTGATGGAGTCTCTCAAAGAACACCTTTGAGATTCATCATAGATATGAAAGTACACGATCCAAAACTTGTACCAAATGAAAGGATATTGACCATTCTTCAAAAAAAAAAAACAAAGTAAAGGATTTGAAGCTTACCCTACACCAATACGAGCAATCTCACTTGCAAGATCAAAGGAGTGTTGTGGTTCTTATTCAATGATATTCAAGAGAAAGCAAAGAAAGAATGGAGTTTTGTTTTCAATGAGTGAAAAGTGAGAGAAAAAAACTTATGCACCCTAAAAGGTTTTACACCGACATTGAATCACAACCCTTGATATATGGTAAATTTGTTGACTTTACCCATTAATACTTTAAAAGTCATATAAATAAAGGGTTGAAACGTCAGCATAAACATTTTTATACTACATGTGTTTTAAACTCGAAAAATAATGGTACTAATGAAAACTATTTGGATGATGAAATTGACAGTTTTTTTCATATGAATAGTTTTGACAAGAACTTCTCCTTTTCTGTAACCCAAATTGTGACATAAGAACCATAAGCAAAATACTAAACCAAAATTCAAATGCATTGTGCCAAAAAAGCACATGTTTCATCAATATGACTATTATTATTAGTACTATGTGGTTGTTAAACATTCCATATATTTGAACAACTTCTGAAGGGAAGAAGAATAAGAGAGCCATTGGTACAAGCAATAAAATAGACTTGACTTCCCACCAACCAGAATGCCACAAATTTTGATGGTCACATAATTTTCTTGTTTTGAATGTAGTAAGAAACATAAGTAAGAAAAATATTTGACTTTATCGTCATGGAAGATAGTTCTTTATTAAGCAGTGATTATAATAATTTTATAGAGAACTGGAAATTTGTACATATATAGTTGATTCATGGTAAATAACTGGAAATTTTCCTATTGAATAAGTTATAGGTTAGAGTATATTTACTTCAGGATTGAGAACAATAAAGATTTTGAATAATACCCTTGGGACTGATGAGGATTTAGCAGAGTTCTTCAATGCTGTTTCTAATAAAAAACAATATTCACAATGTAAAGTGTTGGTATTTGAGTTTGACTTCAATCAAAATGGTGAATGGAGGACTTGATTTTGTGAATGAATGATGTGAGTGGATCTAGTTGTTGTTGCTTTCTAACTTTCTTTATTTTTTCTGATATGTTAATAACATAACTTAGAAATAGTAGTTTAGATGTTGTTTTTATTGTTCTTTACTCTATTGATTGATGCTCACTGATAATGGTTTCTAGAATCTTGTCTAACTCCTTGTGCATATCTCTAAGTTAGTTTTCACCCGAGTTATGAAATGAATAGGTTTGATTCAAGGGAACAAGTCAACAAGATCAAACCCTGTTTCTCTCGACGCTACTAAATTTGCTCATCTGGTATGAATATATGATTCTTCATCTGGTATGTTTTTCCTAGACTTTATGTTGATTTCAAAAGCTAGTAACTAACTTTGATGATGATTTACTGTGCGTTTTCTATTGCTAAAATATTATTGATCACTTTTTTTGTCAGTATCATCAAGGAAATCAACATCTTAGGAAAAGTATGCCTTTTTTCATCCTTCAATTATGTCCATAAGCCATTATTCGTTTGAGCATTGTTTTGTCATCTACTCGGTTTGTTCTTGATCTCCTCTATGTGTCCTATTGTTTGGTTTTTGTGGATGGATAAACTTGACCTTTGGATGATTACTCCATATTATTTTTAATCTTTATATTTTGGGATGCATTATTATGGAATATAAATTATGTTTCTAACATGATAATTTGTTTTAATTTGGCAAGATTTTTATAATAAATAAAATAAATAAATATAAAGATATGGAAGAACCCTGGGGTTCATAAAAAAATGTCATCTATGGAATCTTGAATTGAATGTTCTCTTTAGCCCCTATTTGAAATTGGCTTTTCCTTATTCTTTATGTAAATATAAATTTTTTTCTATTTCTTTGCCAAACCATAATTTTTGTTGTTACGGTCTCTATTGCTAGTTAGTGTACCATTTGAGAGTGTATTAGTATAATATATTTTTTATGAATCAAATCTTAGTATTGTTAATAATACTAGTTTGTTAGTTGAACCTGGAACCTTTTTTCATTAACTAATTTATCCCTTATATATTTATTAGTGTAATATGTTTAAAAAAGACACAAGAAATGTAGGCATATTTAAAGTTTTTAAACTTAAGATTAGAGTAGGTAAATAAAAAGAATGAAATTATAATTTCTTAAACTAAGGATGAAAGTTTTGTGTATTTATTTTTATTCTAATATAAATATATACTTTTTACGTCAAATATATAAAAATGTAAACAATTTATATGTGAATATTACTTTTAAATGTGTATATTTTAATTAAAATCTAATCATCATTTTCATATATCATTATAAGATATATTGAATATTATAGTTTATCCCATAACTTATCAAATATTTTCTTATAAACTATATATTTTATATTGTTAACATTAATTTCAAATAAAAAAAGATATATAATATCTTAATCGGTTAAAGAATGAGAGATGTGAAAAAATGCATAGTTTTGATATTTTTTGTTAATAAAAACTAACATCTAGTCTATAAAAGAAATATTTAAAATAGAAAAGTATATAACATATAAAATTAATTTCAATTTATATTTATTAAATATGTGAGTCTAACTTTATGGAATATAATCATAATAATGTTATGATTGGATTTCACACTTATATGATTTTATATTCATGTAGTCAATATGAAATAGAAAAAGAAAATAAGTTGTTGATTTTGTTAATTATTTAATTTTTATATTATTGTATGTTATTTCATATATCAATATGTATTCTTGCATGGATAATTGTTATTATAAATTATATTATTATATTTTTCATTAACAATTATTATTTAAAATTTTATATTTAGCGTCATATCTGTAAAGTTAAGCATACTTGCATAACATCATAAATTATTAGATTAAGAAAACATATATGTTGATTTAGTTTTATTTTTATTTTTAGGATACATATATGTTTATTATTATTTGAAAAAGTCTTTACATATTTAATAAAAAGAATGCTTTCAATTTCATATAGTTAACAATTATAAATTTAAAATAATTTATTACAATTTTGTCACTGATGTATTATGAAATTATTAAATATTTAAAATCATTAAATGTTAATTTAATATTATTAAGACTATATTACATTTTATTAGACATATTATAAATTATGGATGTCATCATAAATAATCAGTATTTTTACATATTTTCACTTATCTTTGTTTTATTTTTTATTTATTTTTCTCTATTTTTTATTTTTTTATTGGTAATGCACCACCTTTTTATTTACGACAACCACCAGGATATTTATGTATAAGTGAACAATATTATTATTTTAATAAAAATTCCAAAATTAAAATTTTTCTATTTGCATAATGTTAATTTTTCATATAAATAAATATTTATTTAATATTATTAGTACTACTACAAAAGTTTTCATTTCGTGTGGTTGTTTCATCAGAAAAAATTTGCAGAAAATCCTGCTATTTTTTAGAAGGAAAAACCTTCATATAAATTTTTTGAGACTTTTCATAAAAAAATATATAAGAATTTTATAAAAATTTCCTTGTGAATTTGAAAAGTGACAGGACCTAGGAATAGGCGTTTTATGGATGATTCATGCCTTGCACACTCAAAGGCGAGAAAGAAGCAGCGATTGCTCGTCCAAATGGGTTACCACCAAATCAAGAAAAAGAAAAAATTATATGTATTGAATTTATACCTCAATCAGTCCTTGAACACCTTTGAAAGAAAAAAGAAGGAAAACACCCATCTCAAGTGTCTTGCTTCCTCTCCTTGTCAGTCGAGCTATTTCATTCCTTCTTTTTTCCAAAGTAGGGTTATCGTGTATGAAGATGGTAGAAAAATTTCTTGTAAATTCTCCTCTGAAAATTATTTGTAGGAGTTTCCTGTGAATTTTAAATTGGCAGCAAATTTTCCTACATATTTAAAATTGGCAAGCAACTTTGTGCATATTTTTTTACAAATAAAATTATAATAAATAAATATTATTTATTTATAAAAATTAATATATTAAGTTTTCTAGAAATTTTTTCGCCACATAATGATAAGTTATTTTTTAAATCATTAGTTTTGAAATAATTAATAAATATTTAAAATAATATCATTTTACTAAATCCATTATAATTTATAAAATATCTTAATATTCATAATTTTAGTTTAAAATTAATTAGATTAAATATTATTTTATTGAATGTATATTCCTTTATCTTTTATCCTTTAAATTTTAAATTCAAATCATCGTACATTTAAGTGACAACGTTAATTCATTTTATATTTAACATGTCCTAAAAAATCAAGGTATTTTTTGATACAAATAAATAAAAGAAAGTTGAATTGTTATTCAATATTCAAGAAAATGGTATAATATAAAGGTCAAAAAGCCCACGTCAATTTTGAATGTCCAAGAAGTGAGAAAAACATTTGAAAATTTGAATGACAGAACAACAACACAAGCATTAGTGAAACATGAATTAAGATTTGTATTATACACAATTTACTATTTTAATGAAATAGCATGGATCCAAAATTCAACATGAAGATGAATGTAGCTTGTGATTTGTAACGTAATTTTTTTTAAGTGTTAGTTAAGCATAGAAAAAAAAATAATGGTAATAGTTGTCTTGGTTCAGGCATACTTGTCCCATTCTTGTTTAATTACATATGAATCCAAATTACATCCATAATAGCACAGTTTCCAAGGTTATATCATACAGAACAAAATTTAGAAAGTGAATGTTGATATTGATTTTATTAAACAAAAAGAATCTAACCTTTATCTAAATAAATAAACTACTACTTCTGATGGTTTGTAAAAAACTTTTCTTGCATTTGGAACTCCAACTTTATATGATATCCACAGGTCCTACACACTTAAAAGTTATGATTTTAAAATCGGACCCGTGTTTTAACCGATAAAAGTACCGGTTCACGGTTTATTAGTTTGACTGTTGCTAAACTAGTGTTGAACCATAATTATTAATATATTATAAAAATTAAGATTATAAAAAAAATTATTAGGAGGTAATTGTTAAAGAAAAAACTATTTTTACTAAATACATCTTCATATCGCTAAGTTAACCTCTTTTTTTATCAATTTTTTAATTAAAAAGGGATGGACTCGAGAAAAAACGGGTGTATTTAGAAAAATTCGAAAAATTTATAAAAAGATGAAATATTTGAACCCTCGATTTTCATCAGTTTTTCGATTTTAAAATCAGTTTTTTGCTTCGTCGATTTTCAGTATTAACCAAACCGGATACCAGACTGGTTCACCAGTTTTTCGGTCGAAGCGGTCGGTCCGACCCAATTTTTTAACCTAGCTTAAAAAACACAACAAAATTTAATAAAAAATTTTATTACAAACATTCTAACATCAATTATTCACGAATTTAAAAGAAATTAATCATGCATTATTGCATCAACTTATATTCAGAATCTATGTAAAATGCAGAAATATATACAAAACCACACGAGTGATAAGTGTATTTTACCCTTATGAAACTGAAGTTTTCACCTAAGACCAATATTTCTTCAAGTCTATTTTATGATAGAATAATTTGTGAAATATATTTTAAATGATTTAAAATATGTGCATACCTAATAGTCAAACTTAATGTTATTACTTAATATTAAATTATAAAAATTAATATTTATTATGAATTAAATATTTAATAAAATTAATTACTTAATATGAAAATTAAAATTAATTTTTTAATTATAAAAGTGAATATAAAATATAATTAATGTGGACAATTTATTTTTTTATTAGATGTTACAAAAGAAATCATATTATAAAATTGAAGCTTTGATCAATGTTTAAGTTAAACTCCAATTTATAATTAATATATATATATATATATTAATTAAAATTTAGATATTAAATCACCTTATCAAGGACGATTAAGGTACAAACATCTACCACGTGTTGACCAATGTTAGCTCTATAGACCAAATAAGTTTTGGCAAATTGACTTGTCTATTTTGTTTGGTTGTTTCCTTGTCTCTTAATGGACTCAGTCATCGTAATCCAATATCTATAAGTTATCCAAACTAATTGATACAAAACCTTGTACCAAGAGGAATTTTATTCTTGATTTAAATCTAAGAAAATGATATTAGAAAACACTTTAAATATTCAAACCAACCCAACCATTTAATTTGTGGTCCACTACAGCTAAACCAATCATAGCTTGTATTACATCAGATTATACCTTACTAAGCATGATATAGATATAAATATGGTGGCTATAAGTACAAAGTGAGCTATGAGAACTAATGCTACTATCTTTAAAAATATATTTCAGTCAACCCCTAATTAAATTTCATTCTTGAGTTTTTCCTTTCAACCATTAAATATTAAGTGGGTTGAAGAATAAAATGCTATTAAAGAATAGAAAATATTTAAAAGGATGAATTTTTATTTTGTGAGAATGTTGATGATTTTGCCTTATCATGCCATAACTGAGTCAGTTGTCTCTTGCATAGTTCCATCATTATCCATGACTTTGTTCTGTCTCACAACTGGGGAAATCAGCATCCATACTATTTAAATTAAACAAGGTAAAAGCAATTAAGATATGAATTGGAGAAGAAGGTGCATCATTAAAGTATCAACTGGTTATACTTCACTTTTACAATCCACTACTGATTATTATTACAACCATCACCATGTGTTGATGTTTATATGTTAAGCATATTAACGTGAGTAGTGTTACACATAATTCAAATTTATTAAAAACTATAAAATCAAGATAGAGAAGTATTAAATGAGATATGACCATCAAACTTTATGTTTTTCAATAAACTTTAACCCATAGTAGTAGATAATATGTTCAAAATAGTGTGTTTTGTTAGAATTTCTAAAATAACACTTGTCTTATTAATATGAACAACATTATGGTTGAAGTTGAAGCTAACTAATGAAATATAGGAAATAACTATTTCTATTAAGTAATACATTCACTTACTGTAAATTGTTGCTGCAAACTGCTAGCTAATGAAATATAGGAAATAACTGTTTCTATTAAGTAATACATTCACTTACTGTAAATTGTTGCTACAAACCACTCATTAATAACTTTCACCCATGTACGTATCCAGCCAACATCAATGCTACACCTGGTGGTTTGATGAGTGCATAATTCATGCAGGAGGTGTAGGACACAAAATGTCAAAAATCATCATACATAAAGCACTGGTTAAAGATATGATGTATTTAAGTTCCTTACTTTCTGGCTGAGTTATTCAGATCCCAACTGATGAACAACATTGCAAAGTACATTGCCCCCAAAGAGAATACCATGTGAAAAAATCCATAACTGTAACGAATATCATCTTCATGTTCAACTTTGTTTCTCGTAAACTAAAAAGTACCAAAAAAATCACTTCAATATGACAAATATTAACATTGCTTTCTATCTGTCACAATATGGCCTAGATTAAAATTAAATAATTCTTGTTTGATCATGTTGATGAAAGTACAATGATCCAAAATTTTGGTTATCTTATATGGGGGGAATTATTTTTTCTTGACTTCTAAAAGAAAAATTTACTTCAACTTGCAGCATGATTGAGGTTTCTTGCTAGATCAAAGAAAGAAGGCAGGTTTAGAGCTTCCTAATTTATAGGAAAGCATTGAGAATGGTATTTTGAAGCAACAAGGAATCTTTCTGAATTTGCATAAACTTGGTTTGGCAAGATATTTTTTTTATCCGTTCACAATTATGAACTGGTAATCGATTACCAGGCTATGTAATCAATTATCAGAGAGCTTGTTTATTCAAATTCTGAATTCAAAAGTGACAACGACACAAATTTTTAAATCATGTAATCGATTACCATTTTTATGTAATCGATTACCAGAAAACCTATTATCACAAAAAATTGAAAAGCCACAACCTTTCGTGATAAGGCACAATTTTTAAGTTGTGTAATCGATTACCAGTATATGCAATCGATTACCAGTAAGCTGTTATGAAAAGTTTGAAAAGTCACAACCTTTCACGAAAGAACACATCACTTTGGTTTTAACACTATAAATAAGTGACTTTTCTTCTGTTTTAAATACGAATTCTTCCATTTTTTTACAAAAGAAAAACTCTTGCCCAAACACTTGCAAATTCCAAAAGAGAGTTCTTATAGGATCTTCAAGTTGTATCATTTTCTCTTTAGAGAGACTTCTTCTTCTTCTTCTAATCACTGATTGTATTCAAGAGAGACTTTTTGAGTGAGAAAAGGAATCTCAAACACAAGGAGAGGGCTCCTAAAGTGATTTAGGATTCATTCATTTGTAAAGTGATTTACAAAGATAGTAAAAGCTCAAGTGGGGTTACTTGAGGACTGGACGTAGGCAAGTGGATTGGCCGAACTAGTATAAAAAGAGTTTGTATATTTCTCTTCTCTATACTCTTATTTATTTATCCTGTTTGCATATAAGAACACTTCACTTTCATTTTCAAATTTTCTATTATAAAATAAAAGAGAAACAAAACTAAGTTTAAATTTTTTATCTACTTAATTCACCCCCCTCTTAAGTAAACTGAGGCCACTTATCCAACAATTCACCTGAAAGCATATTGAATCAATGCCTGTGGAAGGCTGCCATCACAATTGCAAATATGGCAATAAGGAAGCCCTGTCAAGAAATTAGAAAATTGTGTATAACACAAAATAACAGGATGACTAAAGCATTCATGTGAAGAAATATCCACAATATCCAATTATGGATTTTAATACTATTCAGACACATACTAACAAAAAAAAATCTTGAAGAGTCAACAAAAAGAATGCAGAGGCCCACAAGAAAAATCTAATAGTAGCATTGGTAGTAAAGCTTGTAAGAAAACTAGACAACGTATGGTACAATATATGCCACAGGGTACAGTATATGCCACATGGTAAACATGATCAATTAAAACTTAAAACCTCCATGCATATACTTATATATGTCTTTTAGTTTTTGAATGCTACTAAACACTTTATCCTTGTAGATGGTTCTTGCTTTTACAGAACACTGAATTAACAAGAATTTAGCATCACAATTGAAGTATTGTGGTGCTAAAAATGAATGACAGATCGACTAGGCTAGATATCTTATCTCATCACTTTATCAGATCTTATCAAAGTCATTTTCCTTTATCCTTAATTACTAAGAATTTTAACAAAATGTTCATCCCAATCTATTTCATATGCAAGAAAAAGGAATTAATTATGATTACTTCACATCATAGATTTAAGATAAACAACAACCTAAATATTATTTGAAACCTTCGACCAACACTAATAGAAAATCTACTATTTAATTTAAACCTCAATAATCACCTAAATAAGACTGAAGGAAGAATTTTGAACTTAATAGAGAAGTGTAGAGGAACTAAACAAAAGATTTTTAAATTTAACTAGGTGAAAAACTTGCTAGTATAGTTATCCAGCCAATATTTCCTTTTTCTTGATTCTTTGTCTCACATCTTATGGTGGCAGGTTAACTGAAATTCCATGATAGAGATCTACATAAGTCCACCATCTATAAAATAAATTTCAAAATAAAATATATGATTTGAAGTAGACATTGAACCAAGTTAGCATGGCATCAACTACGGTTGAGAGAACTTCATTGCATGTAAGAAGACAAGTCCATTCTATCTTCATCTAAATAAAAATATGCTGACATTTTGCAACACTTGATTAACAAGGACAAGTTTTGTAAATTTTGTTAATTCAATTTAAAAACCAGCTTTCTAAGTAGTGCAAAATACCCCCCCCCCCCCATTTCTCTTCCTTGTTCAAGAAGCTTCCAACATACATCCAACTGTAAAACTACAACCTCAACATATTGGAAGATGTAAAATTTTTTAAAAAGTCTCATATAGAACAACATTTTAAAGAAAAAATTATGGAAAAGTTGTTTTGACTTTTTTTTATATATTTTTTTCTCTAGAAATGCTTCTAGAAAATATCATCCAAAAAAAGTGATGTAATGTCTAAATTTTTGTCAAAGAACCATTATATAGATATATGGGTTGGAAAATTCTGACCTTCTGATTGCAGACCAACAAAGAAAAACAATGTAAGAAGCCATAATTGCTAAAGATAAAAGGCCTCTATTAACCTATAATAATTAAACATTTAAATAACAAAACATAGATTTTATTTGTTTTAAAGGAAACAAAAATATTAGGAAAACTTAATAATATATGTTGAATATGAACTGTTAGTTACTTTATACACAATGATATATTGTGCAAACAATACTATTATAGAATAAATGCAAACTATTAGAACTACCACTAGCTACAACGAGTGATCAAAGTAGTTTACCTTTGAATTTAAAGATACGACGATCATTGCAGAAAGTAGAATTATTGTCCATGTGATAAAAAATATATTTAGAGAACATGAAGTTCCTGAGGCATATAATGTGTACAGATAGACGATTCCACAAATAGAGGCAACATAAAACAACGTTGACATAAAAAGTCCAAGAGAGCACCTTTGCCAGCACAATAACATGTTAATGTATCAAAAAATTCATACATTGTTATTAGGGTTAATGGTCTAATCTAACAAAATGGTCTTAATGTTCTATAATGACAAACACACTATCACATTTTATCTCTACTTTATAATTTTATTCTCTCTTAGAAAGTAAACTATCAGATTGGCCTATATTTTATGATTCATAAGCTTTAAATTATTCATTCTTAATTGGGAGAATATTTTATAAAGTAATATGACCATGAAAATTAACAAATATGATCTTATTCAGTTAAGAAACTTTTGGATTCATTATTTATACCAATATCCTTAAATGTTTTACGATTAATGAGATAGGATTGTGGGATTCATTGAAATCCTTAGTGAACATAGGATATGAACTTGAACAATTTAAACGTAAGCATACTTTAAATTTTTTTATGTTTTACTTTCAGATTAATTATATATTATCAGTTTGTTTTTTGTAATCTCCATAGTCATAACATTTTAAAATAATAAACAAAGTCAATATCCACGTTAATAAACATTACAAAAACAAATTATGTGTACCCATATCAAACAATTATTTTCATATGACATTGAAGTCTTGAGCCATCCAATACAGGATCTTTTAAATTATAAATTATATGATTTAGTTGGTATGGTTGTATCTTTAAAGTCAATAATAATTAATATTTAGTAACATAAATGAAAATAACATAAATGAAATGAAAATAAAAAATTAGACTTGCAAAAATGACAAAGAAGTTATATGAATTTATCCATTGGATTGGGTCTAGAAAAAGCAGTTTCTAATTGCTTCTCTTTCTTTCTTTGTTATTGCAAACGTGGCAGAATGCGTCTCTCCATTCTGAATCCCAAATTCCTCATGTCCTTGGAAATGGACCCTTCTTCTTCCCATGGTCCATTTCAAAATCAAAACTTGGGTTGACCTTTTTGTCCTTGAAATGTGCATTACTAGTCAAATAATTATTGAAAGGAAAAAAGCAAGAATGGATACAAAAAAATCACATGCTTAAAACTGGTAGAAAAATCCAAAAGAATTATAAAAACAATGAACCAGTTGAACCACCAATTTTCATCAGTTTTCCGACTTTAAAATTGGTTCTTTACTTCGTCGATTCGATTTTCAGCATTAACTGAACTAGATATTAGACTGGTTCACCAGTTTTTTTGGTCAAATTGTTCAGTCTGATCCGATTTTTTAATCTAACTTAAAACACATAAAAACCTTTAATAAGTTTATTACAAACATTCTAACATCAATTTTCACAACTTTAAAAGAAATTAGTCATGTATTATTGTACCAAGTTATATTTAGAATCTATGTAAAATGAAGAAATATATACAAAACGTCATGAGTGATAAGTGTATTTTACTCTTATGAAATTGAAGTTTTCACCTAGGACCAACATTTCTTCAAGTCTATTTTATGATAGGATAATTTGTAAAATATATTTTAAATAATTTAAAATATGTGCATACTTAATAGTCAAATTTAATGTTATTACTTATTATTAAATTATCAAAATTAATATTTAATTACGAATTAAATATTTAATGAAATTAATTACTTAATATAAAAAAATAAAATTATTATTTTAATTATTAAAAATGAATATAAAATATAATTAATGTGAGAAATTTATTTTTTTATTAAATATAAATGTTAAAAAGAAAATCATATGATCAATGGATATTATAAAATTGAAGTTTTGATCAATGTTTAAGTTAAAGTACAATTTATAATTAATATATAATAATTAATTCTATTTAATTTATTAAGTGCTTCATTAATAAATTGTAATAAATATAATTAATTTGATGAATTTAATTCTTTTTCAAATATAATTAATTATGTTAATGTTTATTTGGCTATAATAGATTCAAGCTTCTTTTACTTATAAATAGAATAGAAGGGTAACACATATGGAAAATTACTATTCATTTTCTCTTTTTTCTTTACACATCTAAATAGAAAGACTATGGAGTCATGGTATAGAAAATTTAAACCTTTACTCCCTAAATGACCTCAAGCAAACACGGGGAAAGAAATTAGTAACAACAATTGTTAAAATTTGCAGCAAGAACAAGTCACATATGATTATGTTTACCATTAAAGAATAGAAAATAAGGATCATGAAGAACACTTCCTCTTAAATTTATTATTCACATTCTTTTGAGCTTTCCAGTGAGGTTTGTACAATATGTTTCAAGTGTGTTTGTATGATGTAATCCTCCCTAGCATGGGCTTGAGCTATGACCAATAAGGAAGGAGCATGACTTGGATGAAGCTTCAAGGAGCTTAGTTTAGGACATATTCCATTTAATTGTATTCATTTTAACCATTTTTAGGCTTGTATAAGCACCCTTAAGTCATTAGCATTTTAGGGGTGTAACTAGTTTAATTTTCAGCCTTGTATTTTGTCCTATAGGTTCTATTTTCTTTAGGAGGTGTAATTAGTCTCCTTGTGGAGTGTGTTAATCAGTTTGGACTGGTCCAAGAGAGTTTAGATGTGTAGGATCTTATTTCTACACCCTTAATTCCTCTTCACACCCTTCTAACCAACACATGAAACATGTAGGAGACATGTGGCCCCCTTGTCTCCTTGTTTCACTCCATATGTGCTTTCTCACTCCTACATGGCTTATTCTTGTTGCTTCTTATTTGAATTTGAACTTTGGAGGTGTCATGTCATTTCCCTCCAAAATTCAAATTCAAACTAAAGGGAACATAGATCCATATTTTTAGGGTCATGTTTGGATCTTTAGTTGGATTAAATTAGTGTCAACTGAGAACATGCTAAATAAACACTAAATTGCCAACTAACTATTGTTTAAGCATGTTGGATGTTCATGTTACTGCCTAGATCCATGTTTCATGCTTTGCTCTATAAATAGAGCATTCCCTCCTTCGTGTAGTTTTTAACACTCATTTTTAATTGAAAGATATATTCATTCTCTTCACTCGAGAGTCTCTTCTTCTTTTAGAGAGAATGTTCATGACTTCTCCTTCAGTAAGAGTCCTTCATGCTATTATCAAGGGTTCCTTCCCTTGTGGCTAGCTCCCTTAAAAGCTTATCTTCTACCTAGGAGAAGTGGCGCCTACTACTACCACCACCTTCTAGTCTTCCACCTCCATTTCAAAGCTCCAAGAGGACCTCCAAAGAGATGATCCTAGGAGGCATCACCTTCTCCAACAATTGGCCAAGCATGGCTTGGGGAGGGGTTGCATCATTGTAAGTCATGGCTTTTCTTGAATTTGTATTCCCAATTTCGCACTAGTGAGGGATTAAAGAAATTCAATGACAAGGGGAGTGGTTAAGGATGAAAACAATGATGGAGGTTGATGGCTCTATTATGTCTATCTACACCATCTATAGAGAAAGGCTATTGTCGCTCCCTAATGTCAATCCATAAACAAGGAAATATGACCTTGAGGAAAGAAGTAAAGATGACCAAAATTAATAGATGAGAAAATCAAGGTATGCATTGTTATCCCTTGCTATTTTAACATCAGTATATTCTTATTCAGTATGGTAAATGAAGTGTTATATGAATGTGCGTGTGATATGTGAAAAAGAATGTTTTCAACTATTTTTTATTTTCCTCTCTTGTTCTTAGTATTTTAAAAAACCTAAATTAATTTATACATGAGAGACTGCATGAAAAGATCAATTTTGGTGGTGGTGGATAGTCAATTTACTTTTCTTAAAAAAATATTATTGTTCTACCCACCCACTTATAAGAGAAAAATCCACATTAATAATCAAAGGCAATTTGAGAGAAAATTATCTAAGGAAAGCAAATATTGTTTAGAGTAAAACAATTAATATGTCCCTTGAGATCTTACAATATCATCATTTTATGAATAAAATCTTACTACTTGTCGCATTTATATTCTAACATTTGCTATATGCTCATATTTCTTGTAGGTCACAAAATATGCAATTACCTTGATGTTACTTTCCTACAAATGGTCATGCTGATGATGCTGCTAATTAGTTGAAATTACAAATCGTCATGTAGATGATGCTAGCTTATTCAACTATGGAGCCTCTCATTGTGTTTTTCCCATTAATATTGAATCAGCTCCATTCTCCAATTAGTTTTAATTGTAATTTAAAAAAACTTAGAGTATACCAAGCTTTTTAATTTAGGTATGCAAAAATATATACTACCTTGATGTCACTTTCCTACAAAGGGTGATACTGATAGATGAAAGCATATACCTCCTAGAGTAGAATTAAGGATATATATAATTTATTGTAATTTCAATAAAGTTCGAATATTGACATACTTTGTAATTTAACAATGTTTCATAATAAAGTGGAAAATTTTTTGTTGATGTTATAGATGCTTTAAGTGTGTTTTATATGTCCCTCTTAATCTTATTATGTTGTATGGCGAATTCTACCATATATTACTTTTATATGTGGTTCAGAGTGTACAATTTTCCTATTGGTTAGCAAGGATGGATATGCATGTTGATATTGGAGACGGTCTTGGTTCCTAGCTTTTTATTTTATTGATTCATTTTTTATTATAATTTGGTCTTCTTATTTTTAGCTTGTATATTAAAAAGCTAAAGGTTGTTAACAGAAGAATTCGGCAAAAAAAAACTTGAAAGAAATCAAAGAGAGAGTGTTGTTTCGGAGAAGAAAATTCAAACTTTGGTATTATTTCAATTGTTAAGGTAAGGGGGAGGAGACATTTATCACTTTTAATTATTATGCTTACTTACTTGTTTATTTTATGTTACTTTTAACTATAATTATTTAGTCAGGTTTCCCTTACCTCATTCTATTTATTATTTTATATTACTTTTAACTATAATTATTCAGTGAGGTGTCCTAATCTCGTACTATTTATTATTTTAAGTTACTTTTAACTATAATTATTTAGTGAGGTGTTCCTAACCTCGTTCTATTTATTATTGTATATTACTTTTAACTATAATTATTTAGTAAGGTGTCTCTAAACTTGTTATATTTGTTATTTTATGCTACTTTTAGATATAATTATTTAATTTATTGTTCATAATCTTATATGATTTATTAAATTATTTTTATTTTATTTTAAATATAATGTTATATTTTTTTGTATATAAATATATAACAAAAATTGTAATAAAAGGTTTAATCCTTAAATAAAGATTTGAATTCAGTTGTAGTTAGAGGTTCAACCTTGAGGATTTAAATGAGTAAATATTCAACGTGACATATCCTTGTATTCTTTAAAAATCATGGTAAAGAAACTCATTTATCTTGACTAGTCACTACACAAATAATTCAAATTTATAAATATAAACTATATATATAATTTTTTTAATCTATAAGTGATTATTATAATTAATATATATAGAGAGAAATATTTATACTTATTATAAATTGTTATTATTTAAATTGTTATTCATTATTATGTAAGGCATTTACATGATAATTGTTCTCACTCCTTTATTTTCTTGTCCCTTATAAAAAAATGGAATTTGAAAATTGAAAGAATGAATGCGTCCAACGCTCCAACCCCTTTTACCGCAGTCATTTCGGCTACTTTTTCAAGCACAAACTGGATCACTAATGTAATCGAGAATTAAGTCACATTTATAGGAACTGGTGTATCAACTTTGATGTTTTACCACGAGCTAGATGGACCAATGTGATTGAGGGACCAATAGTGGTTACTTTTTATCTTCCTCCAACTAACTATACAAATCCCTTGTTAAATATTTTTCCACCGGCCATGTAAATATTGTAGAAAAAAATATATAAGTAACGGAGAGAACTGCACATAAATAAAATCATATATATGTATAGTATAAATATGTAATATTGTGAATATGACTTGTGAATATATATAAATATGATTTTGTTTATGATTTCATTTTACTTTATTAAATAAATAATTGAAGAAAAGAAATTATTTGTAAAAAGAATAGAAAATAAATTATTTCCATGTAATTAATAACAAGATTAAATGAAGAAAAAAATTATCACAAAATTGACATAGATAAGATACCGTTACATTTGTGAAATGTGGGAAATGAGCTAACCATGTCACAAAGTTTTAACTTGAATAATTTCAGATGGCAGGAAGAAGAAGAAATACGGAATTAACGGAGGCAATACAAGCTATTAAAGACATGGTTGTAACTTTAATAATAAATCAAAGGCCATAAGAAACTATTGAATCACAAAGATTAATTGAATTTAGAAGGAACAAACCTTCACAATTTCATGGAGGTTATAATCTGGACAAAGCTAAAATAAGGATTAAGGAAATAGAAAAAATATTTCGAGCGATGAATTGTCCTGATAATCAAAACGTAAATTATGTTGTGTTTATGCTAGTAGGAGAGGCTGAATATTGGTGGGATAGTACTAGAAGGTTATTAGAAGGAGGAGGAATAGATATTACATGGGAAGTATTTACCTCCAAATTTTTAGAAAAGTATTTTCCTAATGATGTGAGAAGGGCAAAAGAAATAGAATTTATGCAATTAAAACAAGGAAACATGATAGTAGGAGAATATGCTTCTAAATTTGAAGAATTAGATAAATACTCTACTATTTTTCTATCACCCAAATGAGAGAATGAAGTGTATTAAGTTTGAAGATGGACTTAGGCTTGAACTAAGGAAGGCGGTAGGAATACAAGGAATGTTGGTATATTTAATGTTTTTAAACTTAAGATTAGAGTAGGTAAATAAAAAAAAATTAAATTATGTATAATTTCCTAAAATATGGATGAAAGTTTTATGTGTTTATTTTATTATAATATAAAAATATATTTTTACAATTAAATATATAAAAATGTAAACAATTTATATGTAAATATTAATTAAAATCTAATCATTATATAAAAATATGTTAGTTTTAATTAAAATCTAATCATTATTTTCATATATCATTATAAGATATATTGAATATTATAGTTTATCCTATAATTTATCAAATATTTTCTTATAAACTATATATTTTATATTGTTAACATTAATTTCAAATAGGAAGGAGATATAATATCTTAGTTGGTTAAGGAATGAGAGAAGTGAAAAAATATCAAGGCTTTGATATTTGTCGTTAATAAAAACTAACATTTAATCTATAAAAAAATATTTAAAACATATATGTTGAGTCTAATTTAATTTTATATTTATTAAATATGTGAGACTAATTTTATAGAATATAATCATAATAATCTTATGATTGGATTTCACACTTATATGATTTGACCATCATGTAATCAATATGAAATAGAAAAAGAAAATAAGTTGTTGATTTTGTTAATTATTTAATTTTAATATTATTGTATGTTATTTCATATATCAATATGTATTGGATTATTAATTATTAATAATTATTATCATAAATTATATTTTTTTATTAATAATTATTATATAAATTTTTATATTTGGCGGCATATCTATGAAGTTAAGCATACCTGCATAACATCATAAATTATTAGATAAGATGACTTAGTTTTATTTTTATTTATAGGATACATATATGTTGATTCTTATTTGTAAAGTCTTTACATATTTAATAAAAAATAGTTTTTTTTCAATTTCATATAATTAACCATTATAAATTTAAAAGAATTTATTTGAATATTACAATTTTGTCATTGAAATATTATGAAATTATTAAATTTTTAAAATCATTAAATGTTATTTAGACATCTTAAAAATATATGGATCTCATCACGAATCATTAGTATTTTTACATATTTTTCACTTATTTTTGTTTTATTTTTTATTTATTTTTCTCTATTTTATTTTCTTTTTTTATTGGTAATGCACCACTTTTTTACTAGGAAAAGCACAACCACCACCAGGTTATTTATGTATAACTCAATAAAATTATTATTTTAATGAAATTTTTAAAATTAAAATTTTCTATTTATATAATGTTAATTTTTCATATCAGTAAAATATTATTAACACTACTAGAAAAGTTTTCATTTCTTGCAGTTTTTCATGAAAAACAATTTGCAGAAATTACCTGCTCTTTTTTAGAAGGAAAAAAATTGTATAAATTTTGAGACTCTTCATACAAATTTTCTTGTAAGTGATAGCAAGCTCTTACAAATATGAAAATGTTGGAAAATTTTCTTGCAAATTTTCCCCTGAAAATTATTTATAGGAGTTTCCTACGAATTTCAAATTGGCGGGAGACTTCCTACATATTTAAAATTGGAAGAAAAGTTTTTGCATATTTTTCAACAAATCAAAATTCATAAAAAATTTATATATTTAAAATTAAAATTATAATAAGTAAATATTATTTATTCATAAAAATTTATATATTAAGTTTTCTACAAACGTTTTGCCACATAATGATAATTTATTTTTTAAATCATTAGTTTTGAAATAATTTATAAATATTTAAAATAATATCATTTTACTAAATCCATTATAATTTATGAAATATCTTAATAGTCATAATTTTAGAAATTAATTAGATTAAATATTATTTTATTGAATATATATTCTTGTATCTTCTATCCTTTAAATTTTAAATTCAAATCATTTTACATTTAAGTCACAATGTTAATTTATTTTATATTTAACATGTCCTAAAAAATCAAGGTATGTTTTGATACAAATAAATAAAAGAAAATTGATGTTGTTTTTCAAAATTCAAGGAAATTGTATAGTATAAAGGTCAATAAGCCCACACCAATTTTGAATGTCCAAGAAGTGAGAAAAACATTTGAAAATTTGAATAACAGAACATCACAAGCATTAGTGAAACATGAACTAAGATTTGTATTATACACAATTACTATTTTAATGAAATAGCATCGATCCAAAATTCAACATGAAGATGAATGTAGCTTGTGATTTGTAACTTGTAATTAGTATTTTTTTTAAGTGTTAGTTAAGCATAGAAAAAAAAAATAATGGTGACAACTGTCTTGGTTTAGCAATACTTGTCCCATTCTTGTTTAATTACATATAAACCCAAATTACATTCATAAAACCACAATTTCCAATGTTTTGTATATCATATAGAACAAAATTTAGAAAGTGAATATTGATATTATCTTTATTAAACAAATAGAATCTACCCTTTATCTAAATAAACTACTACCTTTTATGGAATCGGTCGATAAGTGGATTTCGATAGAACGGTAAAAATTAACTTAAAAAAAAGAAGAGTCATCACCTACGTTTATTAAGAAAGATATTGAAAAAACCTTTAAAATAGAAAGTGGTATGTGAAACCAAATTTGAATTTAGAAATCGAACATTAGGAAAGGTATTGACACCTTACAATGTCCATTATAAAGATGGTTACCTCTAATTAAACATGTAAAATTAGATAACTTTAAAAATATCTATTTCATTCCATACAAATTATTATTTTTATTTTATTAATTGATTTTAATATTTTTATAAGAATTTATTATTGAGAGATTTATTATTTATAAAAGATATTATTATTGTACTTTTTATCTTTTAAAATAATTAAAAAATTTTATCTTTTTGGGTTCAACAGGAGTAAGTTCCTGCTCCTACGTATCTCCAAGTGTAATAGAGAATCAGAGTTTGCATAGTTCTTTGAGAAAATATTTGTGTGTTTTGATATTTAATTTTTAGATTTATTAAGACTTAGGATTTCTGCACTGTCATGGTTTATACATCCTAAAAATTTAAAAATTAATATGGGTGTACACCCAAAGCAATCCATTGGAACATTCTTATCTTAGAGGTTATTTTTATTTTTTTAGGAATATTTTTTTGGAAAAGAAAATTTATTAAAACACACCATCACTGTCATGAGAAGTGGCAGTGATAGGAGAAACTTTCAGATACAGTAATAGATAGGAACAAATAAAAACGACTCCCCAAGTAACATGATAGTCATCTCCCATAAAGTCAGCTGGTAAAGATACATTATTTTGCATATTTACCTACAGGAATTAGGATCAAACCACAACAGAAGCACTACAACCTGATTACTTTGAGTCTCTTCATGCATACAACTGGTTGTAATGATCATTCCACGAAAGAGACGCCTTTAACCTTACCCAACCCTTTGATCCATTTCTGAGAGTTTTGTAGGGAACAATCCCACACTTTTTCACATAGGAAAGGCTTATTTTTAAACACCACCTCATTCCTAGCACCTTACATACCACAAAATTGATAGCCAAACAACACTAATCTAGGAAGAAGCATTAATACTAAAATAGTCTCAAATGCCCAAGAAATTCTAGAAACTCAACTTGCATGAAGCTGGCAGAACAGAGATGAAACCAAGCCATCTAAAACAATACATCCAAATAGAGTAACTACCCTTACAAGTGAACAAAAGATGAGAAATCGCTTCTGACTCTAAATGACACAGGGGACAAAGAGTGTCTGCCATTGGAAGGATTGATCGACGAGTCAATTCAACCTTTTTGACAGTATTCTGTTACGGGCCACCTTCCAAGCAAAAACCATCATCGCCTTTGATTTCCATAACCTGCTAAAAAATGGTGATTTATCATCCAGGCCCGCCCCACACACTAAGGGGTATGCTTCTTTAACCAAATATTGATTAGAGATACCCATATTAGCACCCCACCCCCATCCATCTTTTGCCTCCTTTGTCACTTGAACCCCTTCCAACACTCCTTCTAACTCCCTAACCCAATCAATCTCCCAACTAACAAGTTCCCTCCTCCAACTCAATTTCCAAACCTAATTATTATTACATCATTCCCCGACCTCTGACACCAGCCCCTCCCTTTGATTTGACAAACTGTATAATCTAGGTAATTTTGATCTAAGCCCCTCAGGCACCAACAATCCCCCTCCCAAAACCAAAACAGCAAACCATCTCCAAGCGTAGGTTTTTATTGCTGCAGGGAACCAGTTGCCCATTCCTTCTTTAGTTGTTGTTCTCAGGATATCGTGCCACCATTGAAGCCACCACTCCTGCACCTTACTGACAGGTTTTTTCTAATATCTGCACCATATCTTGTCTCCAATACTTTAATCCAGGGAGCATTACCACTCTGTAGTATCCTTCGGTGCCATTTCCCAATAGATATAATTTTGACTAACAAATTTATTTTTTAGAGATAAGATTTAAGACAAAAAGTTGTCGCAACTTATGCCTTAAAATCTCATGTCATGTCTAGTTAATATTAAAGAAAGTGAAGATTATAAATTATTTTTAGAAAGAAAATATTATTAATTGTGACAGGAATTAATTAAGGAAGAAATTTGAGAACATGACACTATCACAATTTGTATCCTCAAAATTTCATAAGCTAAAAAATGTCACATTTAATTAACATTATTTTTCCCTTACGAATAAATTTATTTTTCTAACTAGATGATTTAAAATTTTTTATTTAGGAACATAATTTTGAATTTTAGAGATGAGATTTAAAACAAAAAGTTGTCACAACTTATCTCTCAAAATCTCAAAATTAGAGAGATGTCACATCTAATTAATTTTTTTATCTCTACTAAAAATATTACGTTATAAAATTATGAACAAATTACATTTAAGATATAATTATTATTATTATTAAATAACTTAAATTATTATTATTAAAAAACTTAAATTATTTTTATGAAATGGTATTTGCTTGATATGAAACTCTAGCTAGGATGATTTTTATGACACTTAAATTGCATATATACAACCAAACAGTAAGTTAGTTAATCAAATATCAAGCCCATGGTTGTAAGTTCAAACCACAGATTAATTAATCACCTAATAAGAATAAAAAAAAATAAAAACATGATAGATAAAAAAGGAAATATACAATGTCAAAGCCTAACATAGACAAGCATCACACATATAACCCAATAATCAGAAAAGAACGTAGAAAGAATTCGTGTAAGTCTTGAGTCCACAATATCGTATTGTTGGGAGAGTATTGAAGTGCACAAAGGTCTATCATCCAACACGGCAGATCCATTGCTGCTGGTTTTGTGGCTAATGCATTCATGATATTTGTCGCTTGTTGATATGAGAAAGGGTATATTTGTAATCATATTTTTGGGTCACTACATATACATATTGGTACCAAGATTTGGTGTTGGTGGGTTTTTACAAAGGCTTGAATGCATGTATATTGAGGTTCATAGATTATGAATGTCATGACTTTTAAAGGTAAGCCTTTTTATGGTTAGTGAAGATAAAAGGAAAGTATATGTAAGAGCTAATGTATATTAATTTGTTGGGATAAAGAATAAGAGTGGATAAATTATACTATGAGTATTTTTAAGAGAGAAGAAGATGATGAAAAATAAAAAAAGGAAGGAGATGGTGAGGTCTTACCTTGAGTGTGGAGTGGAGGCGATAGTTCCCCAAAATGTGAGTTGTGAGAGATTTTTATTAAGGAGATATGTGTGCTTTCATTTAATGAAAGTTTGTCTTTTGGGAAACCAATCTCGTGGATGCGTGATTTTAGGAGATTTGTTGGTAGCTTTTAGGTTGTAGTATGAAAGATTAGGAAGCAAAAGGTGAGTAGTTAGGGTAGTATAGCTCACCTTTAAATGATTTTCTTCTTTTTTTTTTATTTTTTAATTTGGTTTTTATTTCTTTTCTTTATTTTAAGAAAATGACTCAATTATTAATAATTTTTTGTTTAATTTTTCTCTTTTTTTTAATTTTCTTTACTTACCGAAGAAAATTGGGTGATGACAGAATCGATTTATAAAAGCTTTTCTTGCATTTGAACTCAAACTTTACATGTTGTCTATAGGTCCTACACACTTAAAACTTAGAATTTTAGAACTGGACTCGTGTTTGAACCCGTGAAAATAATGGTTCACAATTTATTAATTCAACCGTTGTTTAACCAGTGATTGAACCAATCTTAATAAAATAGTATTTTTTATTATTAATGTGTTATAAAAATTAAGATTATAAAATAAAAAATTTATTAAGAGGTAATTATAACCAGTGGTTGAACCAATCTTAACTAAATACATCTTCATATTGCTAAGTTAACCTTTGTTTTTATTATTTTTAATTAAAAATGGATGAATCCAAAAAAATTATAAAAACAATGAACAGTTGAACCACCAATTTTCATCAGTTTTCTGATTTTAAAATTGGTTCTTTACTTCGTCGATTCGATTTTCAGCATTAATTGAACTAGATACTAGACTGGTTCACTAGTTTTTTGGTCGAACCGTTTGGTCTGATTTGGTTTTTTTAACCTAACTTAAAACACATGAAAAGTTTTAATAAGAAATTTTATTACAAACATTCCAACATCAATTTTCACAACTTTAAAAGAAATTAGTCTGTATTATTACAACAAGTTATATTCAAAATCTATGTAAAATGCAAAAATATATACAAAACCTCATGAGTGATAAGTGTATTTTACTATTATGAAATTGAAGTTTTCACCTAAGAACAACATTTGTTCAAGTCTATTTTATGATAGGATAATTTGTGAAATATATTTTAAATAATTTAAAATATGTGCATACTTAATAGTCAAATTTAATGTTATTACTTAATATTAAATTATCAAAATTAAATGTAATTACGAATTAAATATTTAATAAAATTAATTACTTAATATAAAAAAATAAAATTACTTTTTCTTAATTATAAAAATGAATATAAAATATAATTAATGTGGGAAATTTATTTTGTTATTAAATATAGATGTTACAAAAGAAAATCTCATGATCAGCAGATATTATAAAATTGAAGCTTTCATCAATGATTAAGTTAAAATCCAATTTATAATTAATATATATTAATTAAAATTTAGTGAAGCATTTCTGGGATGTGTTAAATGAGGATAAGGAAAGTAATGATAGATTTTCATTGGAAAGCTTCTAAGGGGGTCAATGCCTCATTTATTTCCTTGATTCCCAAGAAAGTGCCCAAGTGGATTGGGAGATGATAGGTTGATATCACTAATTCGGGTGCTTTATAAAATTATTGCAAAAGTGCTGGAAAAGAGACTACAAAAGGTACTTCCAAGCATAATTGAGGAAACGCAGATAACTTTTATTAAATGGAGGCAATTGCTTAACAGTGTGGTTGTAGTTAATGAAGTGATCCAAGAGGCGAAACATCATAAGAAGCCCTTATTGGTTTTAAAGGCTGACTTTGAGAAGGTGTATGACTCTGTTATTTCGGCGTTCCTATTTTACATGTTATCTCGATTTGGTTTTGGGGACAAACAATTAAGTTGGATCATGGTTATTTGTCTTCATCATTTCCTTATTGGATAATAGGAGTGTGACGAAGGAGTTCTGTATGTAGAGAGGATTATGTTACGGTGATCTGAAGGGCTAGGAGGGTTGATTCGAAAGGCTTGATAAATCTAATTTCAGGTATTAACCTTAACAAGCATCACTTCCAGATAATATGCGAACAGTTTGTAAACGATAAAATTTTCCTGATTTCACCTTAACTTCAAAATGTATTTGCTTTGAAAAGTGCTCTGAGATGCTATGAGTTGGCCTCAGGCCTAAGGATTAATTTCCATAAGAGTAGCTTACGGGTAAATGGGGTGAAATTATTGAAGATGGGTTCCTTTGCATCGATCCTTAATTGCGAAGTTCTGTAAACGCATTTCTCCTACCTTGGGATTCCTGTGGGGGAAAATGTGAGATGTGAGCATGTGTGGAAGCCTGTCCTGGATAAAATTAGAGCAAACTTAACCCCGTAGAGACAAAAGACTGTGTCAATAGGGAGAAGTGAAGCAAAAAGCTTTTTGCACTCCCCTTGATCTTCTCCCTGAGGTTCCAAGCACCATGAAATGGATGATGAAGGGGAAAGAAAATGGAATTGGGCTGCCACTCTCAAAGAGAGATAAGCCAAAGTGTTTAGGTTTTCCATAAGGTAAAGAACCCTTGATAAAAACCAACTAGAAAAGGTTCCTCAAGAGAGAGGATTCTCAAGACCTTTTACTAAGAATGTGCTCACAAAGAGACTATTTTCATTCAACTTCAAAGGTGAAATTTACAATGAGGGGGAATAAGTATATATAGCCTCATGGGAGAGCTTGAGCAACTTTTCTAGGCAATGTGGGACTTAAGTGAGGCACCTAAGTTCACCCCCCATGGGTGCAATTAGCATCTCCTAAATTGAATGGGCTGGCCCAAAATCATGTCTTGACTTATGCACCTATTCTAAGCTTACTCCTCCTTTTTACTAAAGACACTTATACCTTCTAAACTAAAAAAAATATGGCCGAATATACATGGCCTTAAAGGAATTAAAAATATGCTCCTATTTAGCTAATTAAAATAAAATATTTACAAGCTAAAAAAGAAGACTATGGCTTCCAATCTTCAATGAGCTTTCATCCATGCCATGCGTTCCTTGAATCCTCCTAGCCATGATGCATGCTAGGTGGGATTGCATCATCTCCTCCCCCTTGGAGAGGATTTGACCTCAAATCCTGAGACATTTCTTCCTCTTTTTCAAAGTCTGCAAGAAAATAACGAGAAAAGTAAGTATATGCAGACAAGTGGTTTTGGGGGGGAGTGAGAGTGATGCATGCCTCCCTTGATCTTTTTCTAGAGGTTTTCTTCTTTGGTGAAATAGTTTGTGGATAGGTAAGAAGTGAGGTGGTTTTAAGTGCCACTTAAGGTAAGATAAGCCTAAGAGGGAAAGTTTGCCACAAGGGATGGAACCCTTGACAAAAACCTAAGGAATTCTCAAAGAGAGAAGGGTGGACACTAAGAGAATTTTGGCCAACTCAAGGTTTTTCCATTCAATAAAGTGTAAAAAATACAAGAGTGTGAAGAAACGCATTTTTATAGAGGGAGCTAACCTCTTGGACAAGTCATGAAGGAAATGAAAGGCTAGGATTAAAAGGAGTCATCCAAGGGAGGAGGATTGAAGCCCAAAGTCCAATCAATACCCTCCTTTAGATGAGAATTGTGCCCAAGCTACCTCATCCCAGGGCCAAGATTACTCCTTTATTAGTTTTGGGTTTTATTTAGGAAAAGAGGGTGTAGTTATCAAACTACCCCCTTATTTCCTAAATAAAGGCCCAAAAACTAATCTTACCCCTTCTTATTACTAAGACACCTCCTAGAAAATTAAATGAACTAATACATGTCCAAAATAAAATCCTAGGTTCCTAAAAGAAAAATTACAAGTAAATAAGTCATGACTTGCATAACTTGATAGTCATATGGAGGTGAGGTCTTCCTCCTTCTACTCTAGCCATGTCTTCTTCTATTCTCCTAGCCATGGCCCTAGTGATAGGGCCCTTGCTTGGGGAGAATGCATCAGAGAGGTCTATAAGGAGGTCTCTTAGGAATGGGGTAGTGGAGTTTGGCACTAAGGTGTGAAAAGATTTTAGTGTTCATGTGCCTCCACACAGCAGCTCCCCATCCTCTTCCTATTGCACTAGATACTAGCCTCAAAGGTTTTGAAATAGTAGGCGAGACTAATCTAAGTGGAATGGAGCACTCATAAAGTTGGACTTGAGCGTGTGGATCAAGGTGCTCAAAAGGTATAGGCACATCCTCAAATTCAACTTGTTCTTTTTGTAAGAGTTGGCAGGAAGATTTTTCTATGTAGAGAACCTCCTTTGAAGGAAAAGATGGATCTTCCTTAGACTTGGTCTTCCTACCAACAACCTTATTTTCATATTTATCCCCTCTCTCTTAAGCTTCATGATCCTTCGATCCCCCATAACCTCGGTAGGGGTAAAAGGAAGTAAGGTAATCTTTTTCCCTTTATGAGAGATAGTGATTTTATTAGTGAGGCCATTGTGCAAAGTTTCCTTATCATGTTGTCATGGCCTTCCCAAATGTGACTACCTTCCATATGGACTACATGACATAACAGTTTGTCACGATACTTCCCTATGGAGAAGCTAATCTCCACTTGCTCTCTTACTACTACATCATTTTCATAATTAAGTCCATGCAAAGAATAAGGTGAAGGATGAGGAGTAGTAGCAAGTGATAACTTTTCCACCACCCTTGTGCTACAACAATTACAACATGATCCACCATCCACAATGAGAGAACAAGTTTTTCTCAAAATTTTGCATCTTGTTTGAAAAACATTCTCTCTTTGTGTTTGGGTTTCCTTACAAGGATGACTTCCAAGAAGTTGTTTCAATTTGAAGAGATCATCACATGAATGAGTACCCTTTTCATTTGATGTTCCCCTTAAAGTCCTTTTTATTTTAGGGAAAAACAAATCAATGTGCCCTTTTTCTAAACACTTAAAACATCTAGGACTTTGAGAACAAGTGCTCGAACTAGTGGTAGGGGTGTCACTCATACTCAAGGTTTTTCACACATATAGGAAATAACTATTTCTATTAAGTAATACATTCACTTACTGTAAATTGTTGCTGCAAACCACTCATTGATAACTTTCACCCATGTACTTATCCAGCCAACATCAATGCTCCACCTGGTGGTTTGATGAGTACATAATTCATACAGGACGTGTAGGACACAAAATGTCAAAAATCATCATACATAAAGCACTGGTTAACCATATGATGTATTTAAGTTCCTTACTTTCTAGCTGAGTTATTCAGATCCCAACTGGTGAACAACATTGCAAAGTACATTGCCTCCAAAAATAATACCATGTGAAAAAATCCATAACTGTAAGGAATATCATCTTCATTTTTAGCTTTGTTTTTTGTAAACTGAAAAAGACCAAAAAAATCACTTCAATATGAGAGATATTAACATTACATTCTATTTGTCACAATATGGCCTAGATTAAAATTAAATAATTCTTGTTTGATCATGTTGATGAAAGGACAGTGATCCAAATTTTTGGTTATCTTATATGGGGGGAATTATTTTTTCTTGACTTCTAAAAGAAAAATTTACTTCAACTTGCAGCATGATTAAGGTGTCTTGCTAGATCAAAGAAAGAAGGTAGCTTTAAAGCTTCCTAATTTCTAGGAAGGATTGAGAATGGTATTTTGAAGCAACAAGGAATCTTTCTGAATTTATTGGAAAAGGCTTTGAAGCAACAAGGAAAGCTTTAAAACTCTCTAGTTTTGAAGCAACTAGGAATGCTTTAGAACACTAAAGAATGATTTACCTAAAAACATTTTGAATCAATGCCTATGGAAAAGGCTACCATCACAATTGCAAATATGGGAATAAGGAAGCCCTATCAAGAAATTGTAAAATTGTATATAACATAAAATAACAAGATGACTAAAGCATTCATGTGAAGAAATATCCACAATATCAAATTATGGATTTTAATACTATTCAGACACATACTCAGAAAACAAAAATCTTTAAGAGTTAACAAAAAGAATGCAAAGGTCTACAAAAAAATCTGATAGTAGCATTGGTAGTAAAACTTGTAAGAAAACTAGACAGTATATGGTACAGTATATGCTACATGGTAAACATGATCAGTTAAAACTTAAAACCTTTATGCATATACTTATATATGTCCTTTAGTTTTTGAATGTTACTAAACACTTTATCCTTGTAGATGTTTCTTGTTTTTACAAAACACTGCATTAACAAGAATTTAGCATCACAATTGAAGTATTGTGGTGCTAAAAATGAATGACATATCGACTAGGCTAGATATCATATCTCATCACTTTATCATATCCTATCAAAGTCATTTTCCTTTATCCTTAATTACTAAGAATTTTAACAAAATGTTCATCCCAAGCTATTTCATATGCAAGAAAAAAGACTTAATTATGGTTACTTAGCATCATAGATTTAAGATAAACAACAATGTAAACATTATTTGAAACCTTCGACCAACACTAATAGAAAATCTACTATTTAATCTAAACCTCAATAATCACCTAAAAAAGACTGAAGGAAGAATTTTGAACTTAATAGAGAAGTGTAGAGGAACTAAACAAAACATTAATAAATTTAACTAGGTGAAAAACTTACTAGTATAGTTATCCAGCCACTGTTTCCTTTTTCTTGATTCTTTTTCTCACATCTTATGGTGGCAGGTTCACTGAAATTCCATGATAGAGGTCTACATAAGTCCACCATCTATAAAAGAAATTTCAAAATAAAATATATGATTTGAAGTAGACATTGAACCAAGTTGGCATGGCATCAGCTATTGTTGAGTGAATTTCATTGCATGTAAGAAGACAATTCCATTCTATCTTCATCCAAATAAAAATATGTTGATATTTTGCAGCACTTGATTAACAAGCACAAGTTTTGTAAATTTTGTTAATTCAATTTAAAAACCAGCTTTCTAAGTAATGCAAAATACTCCCCCCCATTTCTCTTCCCTGGTCAAGAAGCTTCCAACATACATCCAACTGTAAAACTACAACCTAAATATGTTGTAAGATGTAAAATTTTTTAAAAATTATTTTGTAACAAGTCTCATATAAAACAACATTTAGAAAAAAACTTATGGAAAATTTTTGTCATCCTAACAAAGTGCGTATAGAAAATATCATCCAAACAAAGTGATGTAATGTCTAAATTTTTGTCAAAGAACCATTATATAGATATATGGGTTGGAAAATTCTGACCTTCTGATTGCAGACAACAAAGAAAAACAATGTAAAAAGCCATAATTCCTGAAGATAAAAGGCCTCTATTAACCTGTAATAATTAAACATTTAAATAACAAAACATAGATTTTATTTGTTTTAAAGGAAACAAAAATATTAGGAAAAATTAATAATATATGTTGAATATGAACTGTTAGTTACTTTATACACAATGATATATTGTGCAAACAATACTATTATAGAGTAAATGCAAACTATTAGAACTACCACTAGCAACAATGAGTGATCAAAGTAATTTACCTTTGAATTTAAAGATACGATGATAAAAAATATATTTAGAGAACATGAGGTTCTTGAGGCATATGATGTGTACAGATAGATGATTCCACAAATAGAAGCAACATAAAATAATGTTGACATAAAAAGTCCAAGAGAGCACCTCTGCTAGCACAATAACATGTTAATGTATAAAAAAATACATACATTGTTATTAAGGTTAGTGGTCTAATCTAACAAAATGGTCTTAATGTTCTATGATGACAAATACACTATCACATTTTATCTCTACTTTATAATTGTATTCCTTCCTTAGAAAGTAAACTATCAAATTGGCCTATATTTTATGATTCATGAGCTTTAAATTATTCATTCTTGATTGGGAGAATATTTTATAAAGTAATATGACAATGAAAACTAACAGATCTTATCATATTCAGTTAAGAAAATTTGAATTCATTATTTGTACCAATATCCTTAAATGTTTTACGATTAATGAGATAGGATTGTGGGATTCATTGAAATCCTTAGTGAGCTTAGGATATGAACTCGAACAATTTAAATGTAAGCATACTTTAAATTTTTTTATGTTTGAATTTCAGATTAATTATATATTATCAATTTGATTTTGTAATCTCCATAGTCATAACATTTTAAAATAATAAAAAAAGTTAATATCCACATTAATAAACATTACAAAAACAAATTATGTGTACCCATATCAAACAATTATTTTCATATGACATTGAAGTCTTGAGCCATCCAATGCAGGTTCTTTTAAATTATGTAAAAGCTAAACGTTCAGTAATCTACTTAATCAGCACTAATATAACCTATACACAATTTTCATTCAGAATTCAAGTGCATTGTCCTCATCCTCAGAACAAGATATAAAATTTGACTTTAGGTTTATCTATGAATTGTTGCAGAAATAATAATGTTTATCTCTGCTCCTTTTTTTCTTTGAGGAGAGATGTGTCTCTTCATTTAATCAAAGTTTGACTTTTGGGAAACCAATCTTGTAGATGCATGATTTAAGGAGATTTTTTGGTAGCTTGTAAGTGGTAGTATGAAAGATTAGGAAGCAAAAGGTGAGTAGTTAGGGTAGTATAACATCCCTTTAAATGATTTTCTTCCTTTTCTTTTCCTTTTTATAAAACCATATCTGTTTTTTTTTTAATTTTTAATTTACTTTTTATATTCTTTTCTTTATTTTAATAAAATGACCCAATTATTAATAATTTTTTTTAGTTTAATTTTTCTCATTTTTTTTATTTGGGTGATCACAGAATCCATTTGTAAAAAATTTTTCTTGCATTTGGATTCAAACTTTACATTTTGTCTACAGACCCTACACACTTAAAACTTATGATTTTAAAACTGGACTCGTGTTTGAATTGGTGAAAGTACTGGTTCACAATTTATTAATGCAACTGTTGTTGAACCAGTGGTTCGACCGATCTTAATAAAATAATATTTTTTATTATTAATGTATTATAACAATTAAAATTATAAAATAAAAAATTTATTAAGGAGTTAATTATAAAAGAAAAAAATATTTTTACTAAGAGTTTAATTGGTATACACTGTCAGTGTAAAAACATTTTTACATTGACATTCAATCATGACTTTTCGTTTATGTGACTTTTAAAGAAGTAATGAGTAAAGTCAATAAATTTAGCCAGAATGAAAGGTTGTGATTGAATGTCAGTGCAAAACTCTTTACACTGATAGTGTATACCAATTACACTCTTTCACTAAATACATCTTCATATTGCTAATTTAACCTCTGTTTTTATTAATTTTTTAATTAAAAACAGATGGACTTGAGAAAACAAAGGCTATATTTAGAAAAATGCAAAAAACTTATAAAAACAATGCACCAGTTCAACCACTGATTTTCATCAATTTTTCGATTTTAAAATTGGTTCTTTGCTTGGTCGATTTGATTTTTAGCATTAACCAAACTAGATACTTGACTAGTTCACCAATTTTTTGGTCGAACCGTTCATTCCGATTCGGCTTTTTTAACCTAACTTAAAACACATAAAATTTTTTAATAAGAAATTTATTACAAACATTCTAACATCAATTATTCATGACTTTAAGAGAAATTAATCATGTATTATTGCACCAAGTTATATACAAAACCTCATAAGTGATAAGTATATTTTACTCTTATGAGTAATAGGTGTATTTTACTCTTATGAAATTGAATTTTTTACCTAAAACCAACATTTCTTGAAGTCTATTTTAGGATATGATAATTTGTGAAATATGTTTTAAATAATTTTAAATATGTGCATACTTAACAGTCAAATTTAATGTTATTACTTAATATTAAATTATCAAATTAATATTTAATTACGAATTAAATATTTAATAAAATTAATTACTTCATATAAAAAATTACCTTTTTTTTAATTATAAAAAATGAATATAAAATATAATTAATGTGGGAAATTTTTTTTTATTAAATATAGATGTTACAAAAGAGGATATAAGGAAATAAGGAATTAATATATATTAATTAAAATTTAGTGAAGCATTTTTGGGATGTGTTAAAGGGGGATAAAGGAAAGTAATGGCAAATTTTCATTGATATGGAAAGCTTTCAAAGGGGGTCAATGCCTTATTCATTTCCTTGATTCTCAAGAAGGAGTGCCCAAGTGGATTGGGAGATTATAAGTCATATCACTAATTGGGATGCTCTATAAAATTATTGCAAAAGTGCTGGAAAAGAGACTACAAAAGTACTTCAAAGCATCATTGAGGAAACACAGATAGTTTTTATTAAAGGAAGACAATTGCTTGATAGTGTGGTTGTTGTTAATGAAGTGATCCAGGAGGCGAAACATCATAAGAAGCTATTATTGGTATTTTAAGGATGACTTTGAGAAGGTGTATGACTCTGTTAGTTAGACGTTCCTGTTTTACATGCTACCTCGATTTGGTTTTGGGGACAAATGGTTAAGTTGGATCCATGGTTGTCTGTCTTCATTATCTGTCTCAATATTGGTTAATGGGAGTGCGACGAAGGAGTTCTGTATGCAAAGAGGATAACATCAGGGCGATCTGATGGCGTATTTCTTATTCTTGATTGTTGTTGAAGGGCTAGGAGGGCTGATTCACAAGGCTCAGTCAGTAAATCTAATTTCAGGTATTAACCTTAATAAGCATCACTTCTAGATAGTATCCCAATAGTTTGTAGATGATACAATTTTCCTGAACTTCAAAATGTATTTGGTTTAAAAAGTTCTCTGAGATGCTATGAGTTGGCCTCAGGCTTGAGAATTAATTTCCATAAGAGTAGCTTAAGGGGAATTGGGGTGAAATTGTCGAGGGTGGGTTCCTTTGCTTTGATCCTTAATTACAGAGTTCTGCAAATGCCTTTCTTCTACCTTCTTGTGGGGGGGCAAATGTGATATGTGAGCGTGTATGGAAGCCTGTCCTGGATAAAATAAGAGCAAAGTTAACCCCGCGGAGACAAAAGAACTTGTCATTAGGGGGGAGGATTAGCCTGATCGAATCCACCCTCTCTACTTTACCTCTTTATTTTCTGTCTTTTTTCAAGGCTCCTAAGAAGGTGTTTAAAGCCATCGAATCTATGCAAAGGAATTTCTTGGGGAGGTTCAGAATAAGGCTAAACAATAACATGATCAAATAGAAGCAGGTGTGTAAAGACAAATACAGCGGTGGGCTAGGACTAAGAGATGTGTTGGCTTTTAATAAAGCTTTACTGGGCAAATGCCGATGAAGAATTCTACAGGGTGATGATGCTATTTGGATGAAGGTGATGGAGGCAAGGTATAGGGTTGATATTAGGAGGAACCTTGATGTTAGGCGCAAAAATTAAGGCTCCCAGTAGTGTTATGATATCCTGAAAGTCATTGTTAAAGAAGAATGAAGTGGTTGGCTTTCTAGTGAGGTAAAGCCCTTGATTGGTGATGGTTCTCAATAATCTAATTAATGTCAATTCTTGTTTCCTGACAGTTGAATCGGACCACCTGATTTCAAGTTGTAAAAGGATTTGCGAAGATCTGTTTAGCTTGTTACAACATGTAAATAGGATATGACTGTTGAGTAATTTTCCTCCAAAATTTTTTATCATTCTGTTTTACGTCAAATGAATGCAAATTAGTTGTTATACCTGCACAAAATATGGGAAAAGGAATAGAAACAATATTAAATACTATGCTTTATGATTTTCATTATTTCATGATAGATTTCCTGTTACGAGCTTCTTGGTAACAAATATGAATGATTCTATGCTCTTTTGCCATGATTGTTACAAAACTAGGCATTACCAATGGTTATGTAAGTATAAAGTATGTTTCACTCGCAATTTCAGTTGTAGCTAAAAGATGAAAAATTAACCGAAATGGTTTCAGTTTTATTTTATACTTAAAATGTTAGTAGTTTTTTAGGTAATTAATACTTTTGTTAGAAAAGTTATTTTAGTTTAGTTTTTTTTCAAGTTTTCTTACTTTTAGTTATTAGTTTATTTTTTTACTTGATTTTTTGTTAATTAATAAATTCTTTTTCTTTAGATATTTTATTTTTCATTCTCTCCATTATCATAATTTATATATGTATTAAGTAATTTATAAAAGTTTCATAAAATTTGAAATTTAAGAAATTGATTTGTCATATCCAAACTAAAAAATTGAATTGATTTGGCTAATATGGAAATTGAATTGCCTTATCCAAATAAAAAACTTGAAATTTAAGAAAGTTCAAATGATTTATCCAAACAAAACATTTACAAAATGAAAGAAATTCAAATGAAAGAAATTCAAATTAATAGCATTTCAATTTTTTTGAAATCTTAAAATGTCTCATTAAAACACAATGTTAGATTTAAAAAAAATAAATGCTGAAGCATAAGTGTCTAATACCAATTCTCCTTTAATTTTCTTCTAACTAAAAATAGATTTTTTGAATTAATATTTTGGTAGAAAAGATTAATTATTTAGTAATAGAGGATAAAGACATTCTTCTTTTTAATATATAAAACTATGTTGATAGAAAAGATTAATTCTATTTTTAGAATAAAAAAAGATTTAGTAAGTATAAGATACTTACTCTTTATTATTTCTATTTATTTTTTTATTTAAATCTAATGATTAAGATTAATCATCTTTTGTTTTATTTATAGTATGATCTAAACAATTAATTAAGCTCATGTAGCTTTTCATAATTATAGTAAAAACATATAATTCTATTTGAATTATTTTTATTTTCTTAATTTATTATTATAATTAAGAATAGTATATATCAATATAATCAAATCATTCCGTAGCACCGTGTTACTAATCAGTTATATTTTAATTGTTAAATTTGATAATACATTGTATTTATTAAATTTTACTATTATTTAAATAGATATATTATTTAAAGTTATATGTAGAGATTTAATGCTATATATTATTATACAAAATAAATGACCAAGAGTGTTAGTTAGTGTACCATTTGAGAGTGTATCAGTATAATATATTTTTTATGAATCAAACCTTAGTATTGTTAATAATACTAGTTTGTTAGCTAAACCTGGAACCTTTATTTCTGTTAACTAATTTATCATCTTATATATTTATTAGTGTAATATTTTTAAAAAAGACACAAGGAATATTAGCATATTTAAAGTTTTTAAACTTAAGATTAGAGTTGGTAAATAAAAAAGAATGGAATTATAATTTCTTAAAATAAAGATAAAAGTTTTATATATTTATTTTGATTATAATATAAATATATATTTTTTACGTCAAATATATAAAAATGTAAACAATTTATATGTAAATATTAATTTTAAATGTGTATATTTTAATTAAAATCTAATCATCATTTTCATATATCATTATAAGATATATTGAATATTACATTTTATCCTATAACTTATCAAATATTTTCTTATAAACTATATATTTTATATTTTTAACATTAATTTCAAATAAAAAAGGATATATAATATCTTAATTGGTTAAGGAATGAGAGATGTTAAAAAATGTCATAGTTTTGATCTTTGTCGTTAATCAAAACTATCTAGTCTATAAAAGAAACATTTAAAATAGAAAAGTATATAACATATATAATTAATTTAAATTTATATTTATTAAGTATGTGAGTCTAATTTTATAGAATATAATCATAATAATGTTATGATTGGATTTCACACTTATATGATTTTATATTCATGTAAAAGAAAATAAGTTGTTGATTTTGTTAATTATTTAATTTTAATATTATTGTATGTTATTTCATATATAATAATGTATGCTTGCATGGATAATTATTATTATAAATTATATTATTATTTTTCATTAAAAATTATTATTTAAAATTTTATATTTGGCGTCATATCTGTAAAGTTAAGCATACCTGCATAACATCATAAATTAGATTAAGTAAACATATATGTTGATTTAGTTTTATTTTTATTTTTAGGATACATATATGTTTATTCTTATTTGTAAAAGTATTTAGATATTTAACCCTTATGAATTTAAAATAATTTATTTGAATATTACAATTTTGTCATTGGTATATTATGAAATTATTAAATTTTTAAAATGATTAAATGTTAATTTAATATTATTAAGACTATATTATATTTTATTAGAGATATTATAAATTATGGATGTCTCCATGAATCATAGTATGTTTACATATTTTCACTTATCTTTGTCTTATTTTTTATTTTTTTTCTCTATTTTATTTTCCTTTTTGATTGGCAATGCACCTCTTTTTTACTTGGAAAAGCATGACCACATCAGGCTATTTATGTATAACTCAATAATATTATTATTTTAATAAAAATTTCAAAATTAAAATTTTCCTATTTATATAATTTTAATTTTTAATATTAATAAATATTTATTTAATATTATTAATACTACTACAAAAGTTTTCATGTCCTGCAGTTGTTTCAGGAGAAAAAATTTGCAGAAAATACCTGCTATTTTTTAAAAGGAAAAAATTCGTATAAATTTTTTGAGACCTTTTGTAAAATTTTCATAAAACTTTCCTTGTGAATTTGAAAAGTGACGGTAAACTTTTCTATGAATATGAAAATGGTAGAAAAATTTCTTACAAATTTTCCTCTGAAAATTATTTGTAGGAGTTTCCTACGTTATTTAAAATTGGCAGGAAATTTTATGCATATTTTTTTACCAATAAAATTGTATAAATTTTTTAGATATTTAAAATTAAAATTATAATAAATAAATATTATTGATTTATAAAAATTTATATATTAAGTTTTCTAGAAATTTTTTCCCCACATAATGATAAGTTATTTTTTAAATCATTAGTTTTGAAATAATTAATAAATATTTAAAATAATATCATTTTACAAAATCCATTATAATTTATAAAATATATTAATATTCATAATTTTAGTTTAAAATTAATTAGATTAAATATTATTTTATTGAATGTATATTCCTTTATCTTCTATCCTTTAAATTTTAAATTCAAATCATCGTATATTTAAGTGACAATGTTAATTTATTTTATATTTAACATGTCCTAAAAAATCAAGGTATATTTTGCTACAAATAAATAAAAGAAAGTTGAAGTTGTTATTCAAAATTTAAGGAAATGGTATGATATAAAGGTAAAAAAGCCCACGTCAATTTTGAATGTCCAAGAAATGAGAAAAACACAATTTACTATTTTAATGAAATAGCATCAATCCAAAATTCAATATGAAGATGAATGTAGCTTGTGATTTGAACGTAATTAGTTTTTTTTTAAGTGTTAGTTAAGCATAGAAAAAAATAATAATGGTAATAGTTGTCTTGGTTCAGGCATACTTGTCCCGTTCTTGTTTAATTACTTATAAACCCAAATTACATTTATAATACCATAGTTTCCAATCTTATGTCATACAGAACAAAATTTAGTAAGTGAATGTTGATATTATCTTTATTAAACAAAAAGAATTTAGCCTTTATCTAAATAAATAAACTACTACTTTTTATGGGAATCCATTTGTAACAAACTTTCCTTGCATTTTGAACTCTAACTTCATATGATATTCGCAGGCCTTACACACTTAAAACTTATGATTTCAAAATCGGACCCATGTTTGAACCGGGAAAGTACTAGTTTACTGTTTATTAGTTTAACCGTTGCTGAACTAGTTCTGAACCTGTCTTAATAAAATAGTGTTTTTTATTATTAATATATTATAACTGTAACGTCCTCCATTACAATAACACCTAGATTATAATAATTAAATAATTATTATAAATAGAAATAAAATCTCAAAATAATAAAAAAGATAATTGTAATAACAACGTTCATAAAATGGAAAATCTAAACTACGGCTAAGTCTTCATGCCTCCTTAGCTTTCAGAGCTTCCTCCTCTTCTAACTCTGAAGACAACACTTTTAAAATTAGATGAAAATCTCAGTAAATAAAACAGTTTTTAAATAGGTTCGCAAATAGCGTTGTGCCTAGCCGGTGTGGAATCTGGAAAAACAACTATGGTACCGCAAATAAAGGAGGTTTTTTTTTAAAAAAACAAAATAATTTATTTCAAATAATGTCTAATATGAATAACTTAATAAACACAAAAAGAGAAGGGTATTTTAAATAACACCCTCATAACACAATCGCTGCGAAATATAGTGATGCTCAGGATCACTCGCTCCCACTCTATGGTTCCCAGAACCAAGATTTTTAATAGATTCTTCGAAAGGGTTTATAAGCTCATATTCCATACAATGGCGTCTCACTGCCTTCCCCACGCTATTATTGAGGTATCCAGAATCTCTTCTCCATCCCAGATGGAGGTATCCAAAACCTCTTCCCCGTATTAAACGGAGGTATCTCATACATCCATCCCAAAGAAATGTATATCAAACTTCGTCCCATGTTAAATAGAGATATTTCAAACAAATACTACCATACAATGCGATAAATTTCATATTCAAACATACGAATATAACAATGTTATAAACATTTATTCAACTCCACGCGGCAATAATATACTTTGCGGAATAATCAGCCATATATGCATACAAGGATGACGGAAAATTAAATGAGTTTAAGGAAGGATCATGTACAGATATTATTTTTAAATTAGTCATATATGCATAGAGAGCAATAACATCTCCCATAGAATAATTAGTTATAATTCAGTGTAACGTCAAATTCTATGAGTTTAAGGAAGGATCATGCACAAATCTTACTTTTATGTCGCATTAGACACATAAATATTTTTAGGCTTTGCACGGAAGATTAAAAAAGCTTTAGCACAGTATTCACATTATCACCACAGTACAATCCAGTCCTAGTACATAATGCACTAATTATTAAGTTTTCTTATCAATAATCTTAAAACTATACTTTTCAAGAATTATACCATGGAGGATTTTAAAAGGTTGTTTAACTCACCTCTTGACGTGAGATCCCACCACTTTAATTATTCTGCTCCTATGTCCCTCTTTCTCAACCTTAGAATAATCAACTAATCTATGATATTCTGAGGGAACTAGTTAACCCTATATATAATAGTTTAGGGTTGGTTTTCCCCTCTCTATATTTTCTATAAAAGATTGATTTTACCAGATTAAATCCAAAATAGTATCAAATATTTAATTATTTTATCTTATTCCTATTTTAAAGGGAATATTATTTAATTGATTTTTTTTAACAACTTAATCTATCTTCTTTTAACTGAATGCTTATTCGAATATTTTTATTTTAAATTTTGGGTTGTTACAATAACAATTAAGGTTATAAAAAGAAAAAATTTACTAGGAGGTAATTATTAAAGAAATAACTATTTTTACTAAATACATCTTCATATCGCTAAGTTAACCTTTTTTTTACTAACTTTTTAATTAAAAAGGGATGGACTTGAGAAAACAATGGTGTATTTAGAAAAATTCAAAAAATTTATAAAAAAATGAAACAGTTGAACCCCCGGTTTTCATCAATTTTTCGATTTTAAAACCAATTTTTTGCCTGGTCGATTTTCAGTATTAACAGAACCGGATACTAGACTGGTTCACAAGTTTTTAGGTCAAACCAGATACCAGACTGGTTCACCAGTTTTTTAGTCGAATAGGTCGGTCTGATCCGGTTTTTTAACCTAGCTTAAAACACACAAACAATTTTAATAAGAAATTTTATTACAAACATTCTAACATCAATTATTCACGACTTTAAAAGAATTAATCATGTATTATTGCACCAAGTTCTATTTACAATCTATGCAAAATGCAGAAATATATACAAAACCTCATGAGTGATAAATGTACTTTTTTACCCTTATGAAATTGAAGTTTTCACCTAACACCAACGTTTCTTAAAGTTTATTTTATGATAGAATAGTTTGTGAATATATTTTAAATAATTTAAAATATGTGCATACTTAATAGTTAAATCTGATGTTATTACTTAATATTAAATGATCAAAGTTAATATTTATTATGAATTAAATATTTAATAAAATTAATTAATTAATATGAAAAAATAAAATTAATTTTTTAATTATAAAAATGAATATAAAATATAATTAATATGGGAAATTTATTTTTCTATTAGATGTTACAAAAGAAAATTACATTATAAAATTGAAGCTTTGATCAATGTTTAAATTAAAGTCCCATATATATATATATATATATATATATATATATATATATATATATATATATATATATATATATATATATACATATATATATATTAAAATTTAGATTCTAAATCACTTTATTAAGGACAATTAAGGGACAAACAACTACCACATGTTAACCAATGTTATCTATAGAACAAATAAGTTTTGGCAAATTGACTTGTCTATTTTGTTTAGTTGTTTCCTTGTCTCTTAATGGACTCGATCATCCTAATCCTATATTTATAAGTTATCTAAACTTATTGATACAAAACCTTGTACCCAATAGGAATTTTATTCTTGATTTAAATCTAAGATAATGGGATTAGCAAACACTTTAAAAATTCAAGCCAACTCAACCCTTTAATTTGTGGTTCAGTACAGCTAAACCAATCATAGCTCAGATCATACCTTACTAAGCATGATATAGATATAAATATTGTGGCTATAAGTACAAAGTGAGTTGTGAGAACTAATGCTACTATCTTTAAAAATATATTTTAGTTAACCTCTAATTAAATTTCATTCTTGACTTTTGCCTTTCAACCATTAAACATTAAGTGGGTTGAAGAATAAAATGCTATTAAAGAATAGAAAACATTTAAAAGGATGAAGTTTTCTTTTTTGAGAATATTGATGATTTTACATTTGTCATCATGCCATAACTGAGTCAGTTGTCTCTTGCATGGTTCCATCATTATCAATGACTTTGTTCTGTCTCACAATTGGGGAAATCAGCATCAATACTGTTTAAACTAAACAAGGTAAAAGAAATTAAGATGCTAATTGGACAAGAAGTTGCATTATTAAAGTATCAAAGTAGTTATACTTCACTTTGGCAATTCACTACTAATTACTATTACCACCATGCATCCATACTATTTAAATTAAACAAGGTAAAAGCAATGAAGATATTAATTGGACAAGAAGCGCATTATTAAAGTATCAAAGTAGTTATACTTCACTTTGGAAATTAACTACTAATTACTATTACCACCATGTCTTGATGTTTATATGTTAAGGATTTTAACATGAGGATACTCATGATTGAAATTTTATTGAAACCTATAAATCAAGATTGAGAAATATTAAATGAGATGTGAGACCATCAAATTTTATATTTTTCAATAAACTTAATCAACGGTAGTACATAATGTTCTAAAAGTGTGTTAAAAGAGTGTATTGTTAGAATTTCTAAAATAATATTTGTCTTATTAATATGAACAAGATTATGGTTGAAGTTGAAGCTAGGTAGTGAAATATAGGAAATAATTGTTTCTATTAAGTAATAAATTCACTTGCTCTAAATTGTTGCAGCAAACACTCATTAATAACTTTCACCCATGTACTTATCCAGCCAACATCGATACTCCACCTAGTGGTTTGATGAGTGCATAATTCATATAAGAAGTGTAGGACACAAAATGTGAAAAATCGTCATACATAAAGCATTGGCTGAGTTATTCATATCCCAACTAATGAACAATATTGCAAAGTACATTGCCCCCAAAGAGAATACCATTTGAAAAAATCCATAACTGTAAGGAATATCATCTTCATGTTCAGCTTTGTTTTTGTAAACTGAAAAGGACCAAAAAAATCACTTTAATATGAGGGATATTAAGATTGTTTTCTATCTGTCACAATATGGCTAAGATTAAAATTAAATAATTCTTGTTTGATCATGTTGATGAAAGAACCATGATACAAATTTTTGGTTATCTTATATGGGGGGAATTATTTTTTTCTTGACTTTTCTAAAAGAAAAGTTTACTTCAACTTGCAGCATGATTGAGGTGCCTTGCTAGATCCAAGAAAGAAGGAAGATTTAAAGCTTCCTAATTTCTAGGAAAAGATTGAGAATGGGATTTTGAAGCAACAAGGAATCTTTCTTAATTTATTGGAGAAGTCTTTGAAGCAATAAGGAAAGCTTTAGAACTCTCTAATTTTGAAGCAACTAGGAATGCTTTAGAACACTAAAGAACGATTCACCTGTAAGAATTTTGAATCAATGCCTGTGGAAAAGGCTGCCACCATAATTGCAAATATGGTAATAAGGAAGACCAGTCAAGAAATTAGAAAATGGTATATAACACAAAATAATAGGATGACTAAAGCATTCATGTGAAGAAATATCCACAATATCAAATTATGTATTTTAATACTAATTCAGACACATGCTCACCAAAAAGAAAATATCTTGAAGAGTAAAAAAAAAGAATGCATAGGCCTACCAAAAAATCTAACAGTAGCACTGGTAGTAAAACTTGTAAGAACACTAGACAGCATATGGTACAGTATATACCACATGGTAAAGATGATCAGTTAAAACTTAAAACCTCTAAACATATATATTTATATGTGCCCTTTAGTTGTTGAATACTACTAAACACTTTATCCTTGTAGACGGTTCTTGCTTTTATCACAACACTACATTAAGAAGAATTTAGCATCAGGATTGAAGTATTGTGATGCTAAAAATGAATGGCAGATTGAGTATGCTAGATATCAGATCTCATAACTTTATCAGATCCTATCAAAGTCATTTTCCTTTATCTTTACTTACTAAGAATTTTAACAAAATGTTCATCCTTTTAAGCTATTTCATATGCAAGAAAAAATACTTAATTATGGTTACTTCACATCATAGATTTAAGATAAAACAACAACCTAAACATTATTTGAAACCTTCGACCAATACTAATAGGAAATATACTTTTTAATTTAAACCTCAGTAATCACCTAAAGAAGACTGAAGGAAGAATTTTAAACTCAAAATAGAGAAGTGTCGAGGAACTAAATAGAAGATTTTCAAATTTAACTGAGTGAAACAACCACTGTTTCCTTTTTCTTGATTCTTTGTCTCACATCTTATGGTGGCAGGTTCATTGAAATTCCATGATAAGTCCACCATCTATAAAATAAATTTCAAAATAAAATATATTATTTGAATTAGACATTGAACCAAGTAGACATTGAAGTAAACCAACAAAGAAAAACAATGTAGGAAGCCATAATTCCTGAAGATAAAAGACCTCTATTAACCTGTAATAATTATACATTTAAATAACAAAACATAAATTTTATTTTTTTTAAAGGAAACAAAAAATATTAGGGAAACTTAATTATATATGTTGAATATGAACAACTAATTACTTTATACATAGTGATATATTGTGCAAACAATACTATTATAGAATCACTGTAAACTATTAAGAATCCCACTAGCTGCAATGAGTAATCAAAGTAGTGTACCTTTGAATTTAAACATATAACCATCATTGTAGCAAGTAGAATTACTGTCCATGTAATGAAAAATATATTTAGAGAACATGAGATTCTTGAGGCATCTGATGTGTACAGATAGACAATTCCACAAATAGAGGCAACATAAAACAACATTGACATAAAAAGTCCAAGGGAGCACCTGTGCCAAAACAATAACATGTTAATCAATAAAAAACTACATACATTTTTATTAAGGTTAATGGTCTAACAAAATGGTCTTAATATTCTATAATGACAAACACACTATCACATATTATCTCTGCTTTACAATTGTATCACATATTATTCATTCTTAATTGGGAGAATATCTTATAAAGTAATATGACCATGAAAACTAACATATCTAATCATATTACGTTAAGAAACTTTTGGATTCATTATTTGTACAAATATCCTTAAATGTTTTATATTAGTGAGATAGGATTGTGGCATTCATTGAAATCCTTAGTGAGCTTAGGATATGAACTTGAACAATTTAAACGTAAGCATACTTTAAATTAAATTTGTTTTATGTTTGACTTTAAGGTTAATTATATATTATCAGTTTGTTTTTGTAATCTCCATAGTCATAACATTTTTAAATTATAAACAAACTTAATATCCATATTAATAAACATTACAAAAACAAATTATGTGTACCCATATCAAACAATTATTTTCATATGACATTGAAGTCTTGAGCCATCCAATGCAGGATCTTTTAAATTATGTAAAAGCTAAAACTTCAGTAATCTACTTAATGAGCACCAAAGTAACCTGTACACAGATCTGATTCAGAATTTAGATACATTGCCCTCATCCTCAGAACAAGATATAAAATTTGACTTCCCTTTCTTCTTTTGGAGTCCAGTATATATTCCACCAAGTGATAAAATGGATGACACCCACAGGTTGTAAAAGAAGAAATATTTTGTGTAAACATAAACCACAACATTTATGTAAGTAACAATCTGCAAAGAGAAAAATAAAGAAAATATAATGTATTGATGGAGTCTCTCAAAGAACAACTTTGAGATTCATCATAGATATAAAAGTACACGATCCAAGACTTGTACCAAATGAAAGGATATTGACCATTCTTCAAAAGAAAAAAAGAAAGTGAAGGATTTAAAGCTTACCCTGCATCAATACGAGCAATCTCACCTGCAAGATCAAAGGTGTACTGATGTGATCTTTGATGATCACGTGCCCAAAGGATCCTTTCTAAAGTCACTTGGAAGGGAAATGGATTTATGGAGAGGAAAGGAATAGGGTGAGGCGCCACAAATACTAGGTTTGATAAGCCAAAGGGGAGAGGCCACAAGGGAGGGGTCCCTTGATAACTCTTAGAAGCTCTCACAAAGGAGAAAGGGGGACACTCAAAGGTAAGAACCTCAACCAATATGGTCTCTAGGATTAAATTCAAGAGTAAAAAATACAAGTGAGGGAGGAGCTTCTATTTATAGAGGTAGCTAACCTCTTGAACAAGATAACCTAAAAAAGAAGGGCTAGGATTAAAAGGAGAGATCTAAGGGAAGAGAATTGAGAAACAATTCCCTCCTTAGATCATCAAACTTGGTGCCCAAGTTTCTCAAACCAAGGGTCAAGATTCCTTCTTATTAGCTTAGGGGGTTTATGTAGAAAAGAGGGGTGTAGATATCAAGGCTACCCCTTATTTCCTTCATAAAGACCCAAAAAGCTAAATCCACCCTCTAAATTCCTAAGACACCTCCTAAAAATAAAAAATGGACTAAATACATGTCCCAAATTAAATTCTTAATGCTCCTCAAAATTAAAATAAAGGAAAATTACATTTTATTAACTAAAGTCCCTAGCCTAATATCTTCACTCTCCATAGGAGGTGAAGTCTTCCTTTGTCTGCAAGGGTTAGGTCTTCTTCAATCCTTCTAGCTATGGCCCTAGTGATAGGTCCTTGGCTAGGCATGGTCACATCATCTCCTCCCCCTTGAAGAGGATTTGACCTCAAATCCATGGGGTCTTCGTCATTTTCAGCACCTACAAATGGAGACAAATAAGAATCATTAAAACTGGTGCTTACCCCATAATCCTCAGGCAGATCCAAAATATAGGCATTATTACCGATCCGCTCAAGGATTTGGAAAGGTCCATCTCCTCTAGGGCTAAGTTTGGACTTCCTTTGAGAAGGAAATCTATCCTTTCTCAAGTGAAGCCATACCCAGTCGCCCTTTTCAAAGATGACTTCTTTCCTCCCCCTATTGGCGAAAGTAACATCTCTCAAGGATTGGCGCTCTATGTTAACTTTAACCCTCTCATGTAATTGTTTTACAAAAATGGCTTTTGCCTCTCCTTCTTTATGTACAGCAACATAAAGAGGAAGATGTAAAAGATCTAGAGGAGTACGAGGATTAAAGCCATAGACCCCTCAAAAGGAGAATGCTTGGTGGTTCTATGAACCACCCGGTTATAAGCAAATTCAATGTGGGGAAGGTACTCATCCCAAGACTTATGGTTGCCTTTAAAGAGAGCCCTCAGCATAGTGGATAAAGATCTATTCACCACTTCTGTTTGCCCATCAGTTTGAGGGTGACAGGTAGTGGAAAAAAGAAGTTTAGTTCCCAGCTTAGCCCAAAGAGTTTTCCAAATTGCCCCATGAGGGTTTTTGAAATCCCAAAATGCCCCATGAGCCCACCTTCATGACTCTCTTTTGTAAGTAAGTTCCTAATTGATCCTTGGGGTATACAAAGCTTACTCCCTTTGTAAAGGTACCCCTCACTAATGAAGTACCCATCATGGGCCTTTAATGCAAAGGCAGATGCAGAGGTAGCAAATATGGGGCCGAAATCCTTATCAGACGGATACATAGCCCGAATGTCATCAAATCCCAAGATTTTTGCACTCAAGGATGAATAAAGGGCATGACGCCTAGAAAGAGCATCAGCCACCACATTTTGTTTTCCTTTCTTGTACTTGATGACATAAGGGAAGGATTCAAGATATTCCACCCACGTTGCGTGCCTTTTGTTCAATTTACCTTGACCCCTCAAATATTTTAGTGACTCATGGTCACTATGAATGACAAATTCCTTGGGAGCAAGGTAATGCTCCCAAGTTTGAAGGGCCCTAATTAGAGCATAAAACTCCTTATCATAGGTGGGGTAGTTGAGGGGGGCACCATTGAGTTTTTCACTAAAATACGTAATAGGGTGCCCTCCTTGCAACAAGACAGCCCCCACACCTACACCAGAGGCATCACATTCAAGTTCAAATGTTTTAGAAAAGTCAGGTAATGCCAAGACTGGTGCATGGGTCAGTTTATGCTTAATTAGCTGGAAGGCTTTCTCTTGTTTCTCACCCCAAAGGAAAGGAACTTCCTTTTTCACCAAATCATTTATTGGTGCGAAGAGCGTGGACAAATTAGGCACAAAGCACCTATAAAATCCAGCGAGACCATGAAAGCTTTTGATCTCTGTCACACTCTTTGGGGTGGGCCATTCTTGAATAGCTTTTATCTTTTCGGGGTCAACATGAACCCCTTTTGTGCTAACTACAAAACCTAGGAAAACTGCACTATCTACACAAAAAGTGCATTTTTCTAAGTTACCAAAAAGATGATTACTCCTAAGAAGAGAAAAAACATGCCTTAGATGTCCTAAATGATCATCTAGGTTCCTAGAGTAAACTAAAATGTCATCAAAGTAAACTACACAAAATTTACCAAGGCAATCCCTTAGTACATGATTCATTGAGCCCATGAATGTGCTTGGGGCATTAGTTAGCCCAAAAGGCATAACCAACCACTCATAAAGACCAAATTTAGTCTTAAAATCAGTTTTCCACTCATCACCCTCTTTGATCCTTATTTGGTGGTAACCACTTCTAAGATCTATTTTTGAAAATATTTTTGCGCCATGCAATTCATCCAACATGTCATCAAGACGGGGGATTGGGTGCCTATATTTGATGGTGATGTTGTTGATTGCACGACAATCAACACACATCCTCCATTGGCCATTCTTCTTGGGCACCAACAAGACTGGCGCAGCACAAGGGCTTAGGCTCTTTTGAACCCAACCCTTCTCCAACAGCTCATTCACTTGAGACTCAATCTCTTGGGTCTCCATGGGGTTGGTCCTATAGGCAGGTCTATTAGGTAGACTTGCGCCAGACACCAAATCAATTTGATGTTCTATACCCCTAATGAGGAAGTCCTTTCGGAACCTCATTAGGGAATATGTCATCAAATTCTTTTAAAATATGTTGAACCCCTTGAGGAAGGTGCTCATGTGAATGGGCTGTGGCAGTGCTCTCAGCAGAAAAATGCAAAATGGGAGAAGGATTTGATGCTTCTTTGCAAAAGAGGAGATAAAAGGGCTTGTTAGTCAAAGGAGCTTCTTTTAAATCACGTTTAGTAGCAAATAGGCTCCTTTTACTAATATTCCCTTTTGAGGGGCATCACCTTCCGACTCTCTCTTTACCCTTTTCAAGCTTTAAGGGTAAAGCTTGTTGTATTTTTTTTTGTTTTTGTTTTTCCTCAACTCTTTTCTTTTTCATCGCAAATTGATCTTCAGCCACTTGAGAAGGTGACAAAGGATACAATTTGAAGCGCTTTTCATTATGGGTGAGAATTATTTGGTTGGAGTGACCATGGTGAATAGCTTTTTTGTCAAATTGCCATGGTCTTCCCAACAGGATATGACCAACCTCCATAGGAACTATGTCACAAAGAATCTCATCATTATAAGATCCTATGGAAATTGGAACCATAACTTGTTCATTGACTACCATCTCCCCTTGCTCATTGAGCCATTGCAATTTGTAAGGTTTGGGATGGGGCATGGTAGTCAAGGCTAGCTTTTCAACCAACCTAGAGCTACAACAGTTACAACAGGAGCCACTATCAACAAGGAGAGAACATACTTTGTCATTTACTTTACATCTTGTATGGAAGATGTTCTCTCTTTGTGACTGGCCAAGCTCTAGAGGTTGGCTTCCAAGAAGCCTTTGAACCATAAGGAGGTCCCCCTCATAAGGAAAAGCTTCCTCACACTGTTGTTCAAAAGTATGTCCCCCTTCTTCCTCACTCTCACTAGAGGAGGAAGATGAGCTATTCTCACTACAAATGTCTTGTCCCCTTATGATCATGGTTTTTTTGTTAGGGCATTGAGAGGCAATGTGGCCTCTCCCAAGACATCTGAAGCATTTGATACTACTTTGCCTCTCAGTAGGCTTAGTAGTAGGGGTTTTTCTCTCTACATGAGGTGCCTTTGTATCTTGAAAATGCTTGGGTTCCTCTTTGGGAAAACCCTTGAAAGAGTTTCCCTTAAGTTGGTCTCTCTTTGAGTAAGAGGGAGAATCTTTTTTAAAGCTTTTTCTCTTGAGTTGATTCTCAGCTCTTACACAAAGTTCTACCAACTCATCAAGGTTTGAGTATGAAAGAAGCTCTACCTTATCTCTAATGTCAGAGCTTAATCCACACAAAAACCTAGCAAGGGTGGCATTGGGTTCCTCAATGATATTGGCCCTTAGTATGAGAAGCTCCATCTTTTGTCTATACTCATCAATACTTAGGTTATGTTGCCTAAGTCTTTGGAGCCTATCCAAAAGATCCCTCTCATAATATGAAGGAATGTGCCTTATTCGCAAACAAGTTTTTAAATCATTCCAGTAGCGAATGTTAGGCATTTGTTTACGGGCCCTATCCTTGACTAACCCATCCCACCAATGCAAAGCAGAACCTTGAAAACTATGGGAGGCCAAAGGTACTTTCCTTTCTTCCCTAATTTCATAGCATCGAAAGAGTTGTTCCACTTTGACTTCCCAATCTAGGTAAGTCTCAACATCTTCCCTACCATGAAAATGGGTAGGTCTACCTTTGGTTCCCTAGCATGATTTATGTTCTCTTGAGGAGAATGATGATTGTATGATGAATGAGAGTGATGCTTATGTTGATTTCTATAGTATTCTTCTTCACTAGAGCTAAAATGCCTAGATGGGGATCTTATGAGAATTCCTTTATTTTTTCTATCACTCTCCCTCCCATCTCTCCTCTTACTCTCTTCTCCTCTCCTTCTCTCTTCTTCCTCTTTTTCTCTTTTTCTTTCTAGTTCTTTCCTTCTTCTCCTTTCTTCATCCTCTCTTCTCTCTCTTTGCCTTCTCTCTTCTTGCTCTTTTTTCTCTTTTCTCATTTCCAACATCTCTTTTTTTAACTCTTCCTTCTCTTTTTGTTTTTCCTTTTCTTTTATTTCTTTTTTTCTCTCTTTTTCTTCTCTCCTTTCTTGTTCTTTAGCCATCCATTCCCTAAATTCTAAGTTAAGGTTTTCAAGAGTGTCTCCCTTAGAAGGTTTTCTTTGGTTGACACTCTTACTTGATGAACAACTATGTGCACTAGAATGTGTGTGGGAAGTCATGGTGCTTGGATGCTAAAAACTAAAGGGTAGGCCAAAAACTTTTTTTTTTTGTTTTCTCACCTAAGGTGGCTTGATGAGTCTTTGGAACTCTTAGCCTCTACACGTTTTTTCAAAATAACATAAAATAAAATAAAAGTGCAAGAATGTAAAAGAGAAAGGGCTCTAATCGTGCTCCTAAGGTGTTGAAGGAAGTGTACCACTTCTCCCTTCTTCACCTAATTAACGAGGAACTATGCTAAAATTAACCAAAATTATTACAAACCAAGGGAGGGCCTTAAGGGCACTCAAACTCCCAATCTAAAATTAAGTATACACAATACAAAGAATAAAAAAAATAAAACAAAGTCTTCACTCCAAGCTTTTTGGTGTTTGTCTCCTTTTGATCAAGCCCCTTTGAGTTGCATCAACTCACCCCAAGAATGCTACCCTTGTTTCCTCTTGTTTGGACTTGCCAAAATTTTATATATGGAACCTTTCCCAACCTTTCCTTACCAAGGCCGAATACAACACAAGACAACAAACAAAGGTGAATAACAAAACAAGGTTCACAAATCCAAGTGGATAGATTAAACAATGACAAACTCAAAGAAGTAAAAAAGACAAGCAAGAAAACATAAGGCTCACAAAGGAAGGTAGCACACAAATAACTTTCCTAGATTAGCTCTAAGAGTAGAGATGAAAAAAGACTCAAACAAAAAAAATGAAACCAATAGTTGCACATTTAATAAAATTTAAGTGACCAAAACTAAAAAGCTTACTCAAGTAAAATTTTTTTTTTGAATCACAATTGATTCCTCATATCAAATGTTTCTACTATTAGGTACACAACTTCAAATTTTTCTTTCCTTTGAGTTCTTTATCTTCTTCTTTTTTTTTTAACTTGAACTTTTTCTATTTTCTTTAACTTTTTCTAATCTTTTTACTGCACCTAATAGCTTGTTGAATTGAAATTTTAATGAGGATGCTTGAAATTATAACGCTTGAGTGAATAAGCACAAAGTAAGGTCACACAATTTTCAAGCAATGCATGCAACTAAAGGCAAAACAACTTAGTAGTTCCAAATACCACTGAACTAATGGTGCTTAAGGAATGATTTAGGGCTGATTTTGAAGTAAATTGATTGCTCAAATTACTAACACAATTCACCCAAGCTAAAATTCCATAAAGAGGCACCAATAGTGAAGGTAAACCAAGTGGAAAGCTACTAATAATTCAACATAAAACAAGAAACATATAAAGATTGAATTGAGCAAATATTTAAGAACAACAAAGAGATTAATATGCTTGAACTAAAAGCATAAAAGACTTAAGAGACTCAATAAGAGGTTCACCTCTTAGGAGCTCAATTCAAAATGTTTTTGAAAGCTTTTTTGTAAAAATTTTAAGAGGCTAAAACCTATGGAATTTAAATGAGACAAAATAGGAAACTAACATGACTAGTATTTGACAAAACACAAGATTAAGAAAAAATAACACACCTAAAAATAGAGCAAAAATTTCAGCAAGAGACTCAAAATAAAACGCACAACAAAGTGGCCAAAGTTGATTACCACAATGGTGTGGAAAAATCCTCAACCATGTGGGTTTAATGGTCACAACTTCTTAGGCACACTTTAACATAAAAAACCAAGGGAAAATTATGCAACTTGAACACGAAAATAAGATGCAAAGAAAGGGACAAATAAAATCGCATCAAATTAAATGGAAAATAGGCGCGTAGATAGAAAACAAAAGAGCATATAATTGCAAGAATAAAAAACTATACTACTAGACAATAAAGGAAATAGAGATGACAAAAAATGGAGGACTTTAAAATAAAGAGATCAAAGAAATAAACAACAAAGCAAAAAAAATAATTGAGGAAGAATGTGACCTTTAGAAAGTGGCTCTAGATACCACTTGATGTCATCTTTGATGATCATGTGCCCAAAGGATCCTTTCTAAAGTCACTTGGAAGGGAAATGGATTTATAGAGAGGAAAGGAATGGGGTGAGGCGCCACAAATACTAGGTTTGATAAGCCAAAGGGGAGAGGCCACAAGGGAGGGGTCTCTTGATAACTCTTAGAAGCTCTCACAAAGGAGAAAGGGGGACACTCAAAGGTAAGAACCTCAACCAATATGGTCTCTAGGATTAAATTCAAGTGTAAAAAATACAAGTGAGGGAGGAGCTCCTATTTATGGAGGTAGCTAACCTCTTGAACAAGATAACCTAAAAAAGAAGGGCTAGGATTAAAAGGAGAGATCTAAGGGAAGAGAATTGAGAAACAATTCCCTCCTTAGATCATCAAACTTGGTGCCCAAGTTTCTCAAACCAAGGGCCAAGATTCCTTCTTATTAGCTTAGGGGGTTTATGTAGAAAAGAGGGGTGTAGATATCAAGGCTACCCCTTATTTCCTCATAAAGACCCAAAAAGCTAAATCCACCCTCTAAATTCCTAAGACACCTCCTAAAAATAAAAAATGGACTAAATACATGTCCCAAATTAAATTCTTAATGCTCCTCAAAATTAAAATAAAGGAAAATTACATTTATTAACTAAAGTCCCTAGCCTAATATCTTCACTCTCCATAGGAGGTGAAGTCTTCCTTTGTCTGCAAGGGCTAGGTCTTCTTCAATCCTTCTAGCCATGGCCCTAGTGATAGGTCCTTGGCTAGGCATGGTCACATCATGTACTATGGTTCTTAATTAATGATGTTTAAGAGAAGGCAAAGAAAGAATGGAGTTTTGTTTTTAATGAGTGAAAAGTGAGAGAAAAAAACTTATGCACCCTTAAAGTTTTACACCAGCATTTGATCACAAATCTTGATATATGGTAAATTTGTTGACTTTACCAATTAATACTTTAAAATTCATAAATAAAGGGTTGTGATTAAACGTCAGCATAAAACTTTTTATACTACATGTGTTTTAAACTCAAAAAATAATCCTACTAATGAAAACTATTTGAATGATAAAATTGACAGTTTTTCATATGAATAGTTTTTACAAGAACTTCTCCTTTTCTATAACCCAAATTGTGACATAAGAACCCTAGGCAAAATACAAAACCAACTAAAACCAAAATCCAAATGCATTGTGCCAAAAAAGCACATGTTTCATCAATATGACTGTTATTATTAGGACTATGTGGTTGTTAAACATACCATATATTTGAACAACTTTTGAAGGGAAGAAGAATAGGAGAGCCATTGATACAAACAATAAAATAGACTTGACTTCCCATAAACCAGAATGCCACAGATGTTTATGTTCACATAATTTTCTTGTTTTGAATATAGTAAGAAACATAACTAAGAAAAATATTTGACTTCATCGTCAAGGAAGATAGTTCTTTTTTAATCAGTAATTATAATAATTATATTGAGAACTGGAAATTTGTAAATATATAGTTGATTCATGGTAAGTAACTGGAAATTTTTCCTGTTGAATAAGTTATAGGTTAGAGTATATTTACTTCAAGATTGACAATAATAAAGATTTTGAATAATACCCTTGGGACTGATGAGGATTTAGCAGAGCTCTTCAATGTTGTTTCTAATAAAAAACAATATTGACAATGTAAAGTGTTGTTATTTGAGTACGACTTCAATCAACATCTTGGGAAAAGTATGCCTTTTTTCATCCTTCAATTATTTCCATAAGCTATTATTCGTTTGAGCATTGTTTTGTCATCTACTTGGTTTGTTCTTGATCTCCTGTATGTGTCCTATTGTTTGGTTTTTGTGGATGGATAAACTTGACCTTTGGATGATTACTCCATATTATTTGTAATCTTTATATTTTGGCATGCATTATTATGGAATATAAATTATGTTTCTAACGTGATAATTTGTTTTAATTTGACAAGATTTTTATAATAAATAAAATAAATAAATATATAGATATCGGAAGAACCCCGGGGTTCATAAAAAGATGTCATCTGTGGAAACTTGAATTGAATGTTCTCTTTAGCCTCTATTTAAAATTGGTTTTTCCTTGTTCTTTATGTAAATCTAAATTTTTTCTGTTTCTTTGCCAAACCATAATTTTTGTTGTTACAGTCTCTGTTGCTGTTAAAATGAGATCAATGGCACTTGAGTTGAGACACAATTTTAAACTATTTTCTTTGTATCTTTGTAGCTTTCTTCCAGTTACTATGCATGTCCTCCTAACTGGTTTATGAGAATTGAAAAGGTACAAGCAAGATAATAGCTACTTGGGAAGGAAGGCCAAAGTAAAAGTTTCATAATTCTCTTCAACAGTTATTTATGATTATACTGCATTTGTCATTTATGGTTTCTCTGCTATAGTCATAGGTTCAAGGGGTTGCATAGCCTGCACCTCCTAATTCTTCTTGGACTCTCTTTTATCAGTTATACATATTGATGTATGAAATGAAGTTGAATGAACCAAGTCACTTTAGTATTTTCAGTTTCAACTACTCTTAAATCTCACAATTGATTCTTAATATGACTAGATCAACAATTTTCTTTGCTGCTACATGGACAGAATCTATTGATGACTTGATTATATTAACCAGTGTAACCAAGAGTCTCTTCTTGTTTTGTTCATTTTCATTTCTTAATAATCTAATTAATGTGAATTCTTGTTCATTGGTAGTTGAATCGGATCATCTCATTTTCAAGTTGTAAAAGGATTTGCAGAGATCAATTTAGCTTGTTAAAACATGGAAATAAAATGGGAATGTTGAGTAATTTTGCTCCAAAATTTTTCATCATTCTGTCTTAAGTCAAATGATTAGGAGTAGATGTTATAGCTGTGCTAAAGATAGGAAAAGGAATAGAAATAACATCAAATACTATGCTTTATTATTTTCATTATATCATGATAGATTTCTTGTTACTATGGTAAAAAATATGAAAGATTCTATGCTCTTTTGTTATGATTGTTGCAAATCAAGGTAATTACTAGTTTTGTCTAAAAAGTTATTTTCGTTTAGATTTTTTTTTAAGTTTTCTTATTTTTAGTTATTAGTTGATTTTTTTACTTCATTTTCATTAATTAAATAAATTATTTTTCTTTACATATTTTATTTTTCATTCTCTCATTTATAATAATTTATTTATATATGTATTAAGTAATTTATAAAAGTTTCATAAAATTTGAATTTAAGAAAATGATTTGTCATATCCAAACTAAAAAACATGAAATTAAAAAAATTGAATTGATTTTATTAATATAGAAATAGAATTGTAAGAAGATAAATGCAATGTTACATTTTAAGAAGATAAATGGTGAAGTGTAAGTCTCTAGTACCAATCCTCATTTAATTCAAAACTAAAAATACAAAAGTGAAAGGAAAAACGAAGAAAAGAGTGACCACAAGGCACATGCTTTAAATTATATTTTGAGAATCTAACATTTACATTTATAAAATGTATACTTGTTATGATAAATTATTTGACTCAAATTAACATTGCTCAAACTAACATTAATCAAAATTGATTTAGATCATTCAATCACATGTATTATTTATGTAAAAAAATTGTTAAATTTGATAATAATAACTTTAAAAATTATATAAATTGTATGATTTAGTTGGTATGGTTGTATCTTTAAAGTCAATAATAATTAATATTTAGTAACATAAATGAAAATAACAAGAATGAAATGAAAATAAAAAAATAGGCTTACAAAAATGAGAAAGAAGTTATATGAATTTATCCATTGGATTGGGTATAGAAAAGCTAGATTCTAAATTTATAAGGTTCTATAGTTTATGGTTTGTTTCTTCTCTTTATTTGTTATTGAAACCGTGGTTGAATGCCTCTCTCCATCCTAAATTCCCCAATTTCTCATATCCATGGAAATAGACCCTCTTCTTCCGATGGTTCATTTTAAAATCAAAACTTGGGTTGAGCCTTTTGTCCTTGAAATGTGCATTACTAGTCAAATAATTAGTGAAAGGGAAAAAGAAAGAATGGATACAAACAAATCACATGCTTTAAATTATATTTTTAAAATTTAACCTTTACATTAATCAAATGCATATGTTATAATAAAATTATTTGAATCAAGCTGACATTGCTCAAACAAGTATATATACACACTTCTCAAGAACAAATTATATTGAGTATGCTCAAACTATCGAGACTCAATAGATTTCTAACAAGTTAGCACTAACCTTGAAACATGTTGTAAATCATTAATGAGCCACCAACAATTAAACATGTTTTAAAAGACATGGATTTTTAACTTTTATTTCCCATGTGTCTCCCTCCCACATGAGCTTTTATTCACACTATAGTCATAAAATAGTTAAATTACTTTATTATCTTATTTTTTAAAATTATGAAAAAATTTAAATTTAAGATAAGTTAAATTCTTTTAAGTATTTTTAACACATAAATTTATACATATTTTTAAATAATAAGAAATAAGTGTGAGACTAGAGTTAAATATATTTTTTCTAACAATCCTATTTATTTATTTTTATTAAAGTTGTATTATGAATTTAACAACCAAAAAATTACCATGACAAATGTTTTTTTCGAAAATTATTATGTAATATTCAGAAAATGCATTGAGTTTTTTGTAAAAAATAATGCAAGTTACATATTGGAAATAGTGAGATTTTTTAAAGAAAAGTAAAAAAAAAAACAACAACATATATCTCTCAAGTATATGAGTTGTGTCACAGCCATGTGAGAGAAAATGTTGAGTTTATTGGATTTTTCAACACACAATTACATTTTTTTAATAAACCCTTTAAAATAGGATTTTAGGATTTTTTTAACTTTTATTTTTTATAAAAGTCCTAAATAAATTAAAAAATAGATACTTAAAATGATAGAAATAATGCAAGTTACATATTGGAAATAATGAGATTTTCTAGAGAAAAGTAAAAAAAATAAATATATATCTCAAGTATATGAATCGTGTCACAATCATGTTAGAGAAAATGTTTAGTTTATTGGATTTTCCAACACACAATTACATTTTTTTTAATAAATGCTTGATAAACATGTACTTTCTTTTCCAATTTTTTTTTACAATCTTGTAGAAATAGTTATACTATTACCCTTTAAAATATGATTTTAGGACTTTTATAAATTTTATTTTTTACAAAAGTGCTAAATAACTTAAAAAATAGATACTTAAAATATAATATTTAGTTTATAATATTAAAATATAAAATTCTTACATTCTCTTTATCATAAATTAGTAGAAAAAAAACTTTTTTTCTAACTAAAAATAGATTTGTTGAATTATTATTAAATAGTAATATTTTGGTACAAAAGATTAAATATTTAATAATAGATGATAAGAACATTCTTCTTTTTAATATATAAAACTATGTTGATAGAAAAGAATAATTCTATTTTTTAGAATGGAAAAAAATTGAGTAAGTACAAGAGACTTACTTTTTGTCATTTCTATTTATTTTCTTATTCAGATTTAATAATTAAGATTAATTATGCTTTGTTTTATTTATAGTATGCTCTAAACAATTAACTAAACTTATGTACGTTTTCATAATTATAGTAAAAAACCACAATTCTATTTAAATTGGTATATAGTGTAAAGATTTTTACACTAACATTCAATCTCAACCCTTCCTTCATGTTAAATTTGTTGACTTTACTCATTACTACTTTAGAAGTCACATAAATGAAAAATCATGATTGAATGTTAGTGTAAAAATCTTTTACACAGACAGTGTATACCAATTAAACTCTTAAATTATTGTTATTTTCTTATTTTATTAACATAATTAAGAATAACATATATAAATATGAATCCAATCATTTCGTTGGCAGTGTGTCACTAATTAGTTATATTTTAATTGTTAAATTTAATAATACATTGAATTTATTAAATACTACAATTATTTAAATAGATATATTATTTCAAGTTATGTGTAGAGATTTAATGCTATATATTATTATATAAAATAAATTACTAAGAGAGTTTTATTTAGTGTATCATTTGAGAGTATATTAGTATAATATTTGTTTTATGAATCAAACCTTAGTATTGTTAACAATACTAGTTTTGTTAGCTGAACTTGGGACCTTTATCTCTGTCAACTAACTTATCACCTTATATAACCATTAGTGTAATATTTTTAAAAAAGATATAAGGAATGTTGATACAGTTAAAGTTTTTAAACTTAAGATTAGAGTAGGTAAATAAAAAAATTAAATTATGTATAATTTCTTAAAATATGGATGAAATTTTATGTGTTTATTCTATTATAATATAAAAATATATTTTTCCATAAAATACATAAAAATTTAAACAATTTATATGTTAATATTACTTTTAAATGTTTGTATTTTAATTAAAATATAATCATTATTTTCATATACCATTATAAGATATACTGAATGTTATAGTTTATCCTATAACTTATCAAACATTTTCTTATAAACTATATATTTTATATTGTTAACATTAATTTCAAAAAGCAAAGGAGCTATAATATCTTGGTTAAGAAATGAGAGAGGTGGAAAAATGTCATGGTTTTGATCTTTGTTAATAAAAACTAACATTTAATCTATGAAAAAAACATTTAAAATAGAAAAATATATAACATATATAATTAATTTAACTTTATATTGATTAAATATATAAGTATAATTTTGTAGAATATAATCATAATAATGTTATGATTGGATTTCACACTTTTATGGTTTTACCATCATGTAATCAATATGAAATAGAAAAAAAAATAAGTTGTTGATTTTGTCAATTATTTATTTAATATTGTTGTATGTTATTTCATATATCAATAATGTATACTAGCATGGATAATTGTTATTATAAATTATATTATTATTTTATTTTTCATTAATAATCATTATATAAAATTTTATATTTGACGTCATATCTATGAAGTTTAGCATACCTGCACAACATCATAAATTATTAGATAAGAAAACATATATGTTGATTTAGTTTTATTTTTATTTATAGGATACATATATATTTATTCTTATTTGTAAAAGTCTTTACATATTTAATAAAAAACAATGTTTTCAATTTGATATAATTAACCATTATAAATTTAAAATAATTTATTTGAATATTACAATTTTTTCTTTGATATATTATGAAATTATTAAATTTTTAAAGAGTTTAATTGGTATACACTGCCAGTGTAAAAATTTTACATAGACATTTAATCACAACCTTTCATTTATGGTAAATTTGTTGACTTTACTCATTACTACTTTAAAAGTCACATAAATGAAAAGCTATGATTGAATTTTACACTGATAGTGTATATCAATTAAACTCATTTTTAAAATCATTAAATGTTAATTTAATATTATTAAGAATATATTATATTTTATTAGACATATTAAAAATATATGGATGTCGTCATCAATCATCAGTATATTTACATATTTTTCACTTATCTTTATTTTATTTTTTATTTCTTTTTTTCTATTTTATTTTCTTATTTTATTGGGAATGCGCCACTTTTTTACTAGAATAAGGAGGACCACCACCAGGCAGTTTATGTATCACTCAATAAAATTATTATTTTAATGCAAATTTTAAACTTAAAATTTTTCTATTTGTATAATGTTAATTTTTTATATGCACAAGTATTTATTTAATATTATTAACACTACTAAGAAATTTTTCATTTCCTTCATTTTTTTATGAAATAAAATTGCAGAAAATGGCTGCTACTTTTTAGAAGGAAAAATTTGTATAAATTTTTTGAGACTTTTCATACAAAAAAAAAAAACAATAGGAATTTCATAAAATTTTTCTTGTGAATTTGAAAAGTCACAGCAAACTTTCCAATGAATATGAAAATGGTAGAAAATTTTCTTGCAAATTTTCCTGCAAAACTATTTATGAAATAAAATTGCAGAAAATGGCTGCTACTTTTTAGAAGGAAAAATTTGTATAAATTTTTTGAGACTTTTCATACCAAAAAAAAAAACAACAGGAATTTCATAAAACTTGTGAATTTGAAAAGTCACAGCAAACTTTTCAATGAAAATGAAAATGGTAAAAAATTTTCTTGCAAATTTTCCTCCAAAACTATTTGTAGGAATTTCCTGCGAATTTTAAATTGGCAGGAAACTTCATACATATTTAAAATTGGCAGGAAAGTTTTTACATATTTTCTACAAATCAAAATTTGTAAAAATGTTTAGATATTTAAAATTAAAACTAAAGTAGTAGTTTTTAAATAAACTACTACTTTTGATGACGTGAATCTGTCAACAAGGGGTTTCAACGGGATAGTAAAAAATAACTTGAAAAATAGAGGAGTCGCCTCCCATGTTTATTAAGAAAAACATTAAAAAAACCTTAAAAATAGAAAGTGGTATGCGAAACCAAATTTGAATTTGAAAGTCAATTACATGTAGGAAAGGTATTAGCATCCTACAACATCCGTCATAAAGACAGTTACCTCTAATTAAACATGCAAAATTAGATAATTTTAAAAATATTTATTTCACCCCATACAAATTATTATTTTTATTTTATTAATTTGTTTTTAATATTTTTTACAATAATTTATTATTGAGATATTTATTATTTATAAAAGATTATTATTATTGTAATTTTATCTTTTAAATTAATTAAAATTTTTTATTTTTTTGGGCTCGACAGGAGTGGGCTCTTGCTCCTACATATCTTCAGGTGCAATGGAGAATCAGAGTTCATAGTCCTAAAAATTTATAATTTATAGGGATGTACACCCAAACCAATCCATTAGAACATTTTATCTTAGAGTTTTTTTATTTATTTTATGAATATAATTTTGACTAACAAATTTAGTTTTTAGAGATGGTACAATAATAATATTATAGGAATAACAGTTCATAGTCCTAAAATATTATTATTGTACTTTTATCTTTTAAATTAATTAAAAAATTTTATCTTTTTGGGCTCAACAGGAGTGGGTTCCTGCTCCTACGTATCTTCAAGTGCAATAGAGAATCAGAGTTTGCATAATTCTTTGAGAAAATATTTGTGTGTTTGATATATTTGATATTTAACTTTTAAATTTATTAAGACTTAGGATTTCTGAACTGTCACAGTTCATAGTCCTAAAAATTTAAAATTGACAGGGGATGTACACTCAAACCAATCCATTAGAACATTTTTATCTTAGAGGTTTTTTTTTTATGAATATAATTTTGACTAAAAAATTTAGTTTTTAGAGATGTGTTTTAAGACAAAAAGTCACAACTTATACCTTAAAATACCGAGATTAAAAAGATGTTATGTCTAGTTAATCCTTTTATCTCTATTAAAGAAATATTAAAAATAAAAATAGTAAAAATAAAATATTATTAATTGTGACGGGAATTAATTAAGGAAGAAATTAGAGAATGTGACACTATCACAATTTGTATCCTCAAAATGTCATAAGGTAAAAAAATGTCACATTTAATTAACATTATTTTTGCCTTACAAATAAATTTATTTTTTCTAACTAGATGATTCAAAATTTTTTATTATTAGGAACATAATTTTGAATTTTAGAGATGAGATTTAAGACAAAAAGTTGTCACAACTTATCTCTCAAAAAATCTCAAAATCAGAGAGATGTCACATCTAATTAATTCTTTGATCTCTATTAAAAATATTACATTATAAAATTATGAACAAATTACAGTTAAGATATAATTATTATTATTAAATAAATTAAATTATTATTATTAGAAAACTTAAATTATTTTTATGAAATGGTATATGAAACTCTAGCTAGGATTATTTTGATGGCACTTAAATTGCATACATACAACCAAACAGTAAGTTAGTTAATCAAATATCAAGCCCACGATTAATTGTTCAAACCATAAATTAATTAATCACCTAACAAGAATCAAACAAAATAAAAACATGATAGAAAAAAAAATGAAATCTACAATGTCAAAGCCTAGCATGGACAAGCATCACATGTATAACACAATATCTGGAAAAAAAAGGTAAAGAGAACTTGTGTAAGTCTTCAGTCCACAACACAGTATTGTTGGAAAAGCCATGAACTGCACAAAGGTCCATCATTCAACATGGCAGATCCGTTGCTCCTAGTTTTGTGGCTAATGCATTCATGATATGTGTTGTTTGTTGACATGAGAAGGCGTATGTTTGTAAACATATTTTTGGGTCACTACATATACATATTGGTACCAAGATTTGGTGTTGGTGGATGTTTACAGAGGCTTGAACGCATGTATATTCAGCTTCATAGCTCATGCATGTCATCACTTTAAGCCTTTTTATGGTTAGTGAAGATAAAAGGAAAGTATATGTAAGAGCTAGTGTATATTATTTTGTTGAGAGAAAGAATAAGAGTGAATAGATTCTATTGTGAGTGTTGTTAAGAGAGAAGAAGAAGGTGAAAAATAAAAAAAGGAAGGAGATGGTGAGGTCTTACCTCGAGTGTGGAGTGGAGATGACAGTCCCCAAAATGTGAGTTGTGAGGGAGTTTTATTAAGAGAGATGTGTGCTTTCATTTAATGAAAGTTTGCTTTTTGGGAAACCAATATTGTATAAGTATGATTTAAGGAGATTTGTTAGTGGCTTGTAGGTGGTAGTATGAAAGATTAGGAAGCAAAAGGTGAGTAACTAGGGTAGTATAACACACCTTTAAATGATTTTCTTCTTTTTATTTTCTTTTTTGTAAAACCATATCTATTTTTTTATTTTTTAATTTGTTTTTATATTCTTTTCTTTATTTTAAGAAAATGACTCAATTATTAATAATATTTTTAGTTTAATTATTCTCATTTTTTTTTAATTTTCTTTACTTACAGGAAAAAATTGGGTGATCACAAAATCCATTTGTAAAAACTTTTCTTGCATTTGAACTCAAACTTTATATTTTTCCTGCAGGCCCTACACACTTAACACCTATGATTTTAAAATTGGACTAGTGTTTGAACCAGTGAAAATACTGATTCACGATTTATTAATGCAACTGTTTGTTGAACCAGTGGTTTAACTGTCTTAATAAAATAGTATTTTTTATTATTAATGTATTATAACAATTAAAATTATAAAATAAAAAATTATTAAGGAGGTAATTATAATAGAAAAAACTATTTTTACTAAATACATCTACATATTGCTAAGTTAACCTCTGTTTTTATTAATTTTTTAATTAAAAATTGATGGACTTGAGAAAACAATAGGTGTATTTAGAAAAATGCAAAAAAATTATAAAAATAATGAACCAGTTGAAATATTGATTTTCATCAATTTGTTTATTTTAAAACTGGTTCTTTGCTTAGTCAATTCGATTCTCAGCATTAACCGAACTAGATACTAGACTGGTTCACCAATTTTTTGGTTGAACCAATGTGTCCAATCTGGTTTTTTAACGTAACTTGAAACACATAAAAACTTTTAATAAGAAATTTCATTACAAACATTCTAACATCAATTATTCACGACCTTAAAAGAAATTACTCATGTATTATTGCATAAGTTATATTCAGAATCTATGTAAAATGTAGAAATATATACAAAACTTCATGAGTGATAAGTGTATTTTACTCTTATGAAGTTGAAGTTTTCACCTAATACCAACATTTCTTCAGGTCTATTTTATAATAGGATATTTTGTGAATATATTTTAAATAATTTAAAATATGTACATACTTAATAGTCAAATTTAATGTTATTACTTAATATTAAATTATCGACATTAATATTTAATTACGAATTAAATATTTAATAAAATTAATTAATATAAAAAAATAAAATTACTTTTTTTAATTATAAAAAAATATAAAATATAATTAATGTGGGAAATTTATTTTTTTATTAAATATAGATGTTACAAAAGAAAATCACATCATCAATGGATATTATAAAATTGAAGCTTTGATCAATGTTTAAGTTAAAGTCCAATTTATAATTAATATATATTAATTAAAATTTAGTGAAACATTTCTTGGACGTGTTAAAGTTGGATATAAGGAAAGTAATGACAGATTTTCATTAATATGGAAAGCTTCCAAGGGGGTTCAATGCCTCATTCATTTAATGATAGATTACCAAGAAGGAGTGCCTAAGTGGATTGGGAGATTATAGGCCAATATTGGGTGCTCTATACAATTATAGCAGAAGTGCTGGAAAAAAGACTACAGAAGGTACTTCCAAGCATCATTGAGGAAACACAGATAACTTTTATTAAATGAAGGCCATTGTTTGATAGTGTAGTTGTAGTTAATGAAGTGATCCAGGAGGCGAAATATCATAAGAAGCTCTTATTGGTATTGAAGGCTGACTTCGAGAAAGTGTATGACTCTGTTAGTTGGGCGTTCCTATTTTACATACTATCTCAATTTGGTTTTGGGGACAAAAGGTTAAGTTGGATCCATGGTTGTCTGTCTTCATCATCGGTCTCAATATTTGTTAATGGGAGTGCGAGGAAGAAGTTCTCTATATAGAGAGGATTACATCAAGGTGATCTGATGGCACACTTCTTATTCTTGATTGTTACTGAAGGGAAAAGAGGGTTGATTTGAAAGACTCAGTCGGTAAATCTAATTTCAAGTATTAACCTTAACAAGCATCACTACCAGATAGTATCCCAACAGTTAGATGATACAATTTTCTTAATTTCACTTGAACTTCAAAATGTATTTTCTTTGAAAAGTCCTCTGAGATGCTATGAGTTGGCCTCAGGCCTGAGGATTAATTTCCATAAGAGTAGCTTAGGGGGAATTGGGGTGAAGTTCCTAAAGGTAGGTTCCTTTGCTTTAATCCTTAATTGCAGAGTTTTGAAAATGCCTTTCTCCTACGTTCCTGTGGGGACAAATGTGAGATGTGAGCATGTGTGGAAGCATGTCTAGATAAAATGGGAGCAAAGTTAACCTCGTCACAGAAGAACCTGTCATTAAGGGGGAGAATTTTCCTAATCAAATTCACCCTCTCTGTTTTACCTCTTTATTTTTTGTCTTTTTTCAAGGCTCCTAAGAAGGTGTCTAAAGCCATAAAATCTATGCAAAGGAATTTCCTTTGGGGAGGTTCAGAAGAAGCCTAAAAAATAGCATGGATCAAATGGGAGTAGATGTGTTGGCTTTTAATAAAACTCTGTTAGGCAAATAACGATGAAGAATTCTATAAGGTAGTGATGCTATTTGGATCAAGGTGCTGGATGAGAGGTATGGGGTTGATATTAGGAGGAACCTTGATGTTAGGCACAAAAGTGGAGGCTCCCAGTGGTGGCATGATATCCTGAAAGTCACTGCTGAAGAAGAACGAAGTGGCTGGCTTTCTGGTGAGGTAAACCCTTGATTGGTAATGGTTCTCAATAATTTAATTAAAAATGTGAATTCTTGTTTCCTTACAATTGAATCGGATCACCTGATTTTCAAGTTGTAAAGGGATTTGCGGAGATCTATTTAGCTTGTTACAACATGTAAATAGAATAGGACTGTTGAGTAATTTTCCTCCAAAATTTTTTATCATTCTGTTTTTACGTCAAATGAATGGAAATTAGTTATTATACCTGTACAAAAGATTGGAAAAGGAAGATAAATAATATCAACTACTATGCTTTATGATTTTCATTATTTCATGATAGATTTCTTGTTACGAGCTTCATGGTAAAAAATGTGAACGATTCTATGCTGTTTTGCTATGATTGTTACAAAACCAAGCACTAGCAATGGCTATGTAAGTATAAAGTGTGTTTCACTCACAATTTTAGTTGTAGCTAAAGATGAAAAATTAACCGAAATGGTTTCAGTTTTATTTTATACTTAAAAAGTTAGTAGTTTTTTAGGCAATTACTAGTTTTGTCAGAAAAGTTATTTTAGTTTAGTTTTATTTTAAGTGTTCTTATTTTTAGTTATTAGTTAATTTTTTTACTTTATTTTTCATTAATTAATAAATTCTTTTTTCTTTAGATATTTTATTTTTCATTCTCTCCTTTATCATAATTTATATATGTATTAAGTAATTTATAAAAGTTTCATAAAATTTGAAATTTAAGAAATTGATTTGTCATATCCAAACTAAAAAATTGAATTGATTTGGCTAATATGGAAATTGAATTGCCTTATCCAAATGAAAAAATTGACATTTAAGAAATTTCAAATGATTTATCCGAACAAAACATTTACAAAATGAAAGAAATTCAAATGCAAGCAATTCAAATTGATAACATTTAAAATGTTTTGAAATCTTAAAATGTCTCATTAAAACACAATGTTAGATTTTAAGAAAATAAATGTTGAAGTATAAGTCTCTAATACCAATTCTCCTTTAATTTTCAAAATAAAAAATATGAAAGGGAAAAGGGAAAAGGAAGAAAAGAGTAGCCACAAACAAGTCACATGCTTTAATCAAATGTATAGTTGTTATAATAAATTATTTGACTCAAACTAACATTGCTCAAATTAACATTAATTAAAACGGATTTACATCATTCAATCATATCTATGATTTATGTTAAAAAAAATTGTTGAATTTGATAATAATAACTTTAAAAATTATATTGTATGATTTAGTTGGTATGGTTGTATCTTTAAAGTCAATAATAATTAATATTTAGTAACATAAATAATAGTAAAGGCAGATCCTAATTATATAAGGTTTTATGTTTTATGGTTTGTTTCTTGTCATTGTGGTTTCTTTCTTTCTCTATTCTAGAAAGGTGGCTGAATGCCTCTCTCAATTCCAACCAAAGCGCTAAATCCCCCAATTCCTCCTATGGTCCATTTCAAAATCAAAATTTGGGTTAATCCTTTTGCCCTTGAAACGCACATTATTTAGTGGAATAAATAATTAGTGAAAGAAAACAGGAAGGAAAGAGTGGCCACAAAAAAGTCACATACTTTAGATTATATTTTGAGAATCTAACATTTACATTAGTAAGATGTATATTTATTATCATAAATTATTTGATTCAAACTAACATTACTCAAACAAGGACAGGAACATTACTCAAGACTAGTTATATTAAGTATGCTCAAACTAATATGGCTCAATAGATTTCTAAAAAGATTTGGAAAATATTATAAATCATTAATGAACCAACAATTAAGCATGTTTTAAAAGATATGGATTTTCAACTTTCATTGTGGCTCTACTTTTATTCAAACTATAGTTGTAAAATAATTAAATTACTTTATTACTTTATTTTTTAAAATTATGAAAAAATTTAAATTTAAGATAAGTTAAATTCCTTTAAATAATTTTAACACATAACTTTATACATATTTTTTAGTAATAAGAAATAAGTGTGACATTATAATTAAATATATTTTTCTAACAATATGATTTATTTATGTTTATTAAAGTTGTACTATGAATTTAACAACCAAAAAATTACCATGACAAATGTTTTTTCTAAAATTATTATGTTATATTCAGGAAAAAACATTGAATTCTTTGTAAAGAAGAAGGCAAGTTACATACTGGAAATAATGAGATTTTTTAAAGAAAAGTAAAAGAAAAAACATATTTCTCCCAAGTAATATGAATTGTATCCTACTCATGTCAAAGAAAATGTTTAGTTTAGTTTAGTTTAATAAGCCATTGATAAACATACACTCTTCCAATTTTGATTTTATATTTTTTTAGAAATAATCATACTATTACCTTTAAAATAGGATTTTATGACTTTTTTAACTTTTATTTTCAACCAAATTCCTAAATAAATTAAATAATAGATACTTAAAATATAATATTTAGTTTATAATATTAAAATGTAAAATTATTAATTATTAACATTCTTTCTATAATAAATTACTAGAAAAAACAAAAAGTAATTTTTTCTTCTAACTAAAAATAATTTTTTGAATTAATATTTTGGTAGAAAAGATTAATTATTAAGTAATGGAGGATAAAGACATTCTTATTTTTAATATATAAAACTATGTGACAGAAAAGATTAGTTCTATTTTTAGAATCGAAAAAGATCTAGTAAGTATAAATTACTTATTCTTTATTATTTCTATTCATTTTCTTATTTTAATTTAATGATTAAGATTAATTCTCTTTTGTTTTATTTATAGGTGTGTTATAAAAATCAGACCAGACTAGCCGGTTCGACTAGAAAACCAGTGAACTGGTCTAGTAACTGGTTCGGTCAACCCTCAAAACCGATGGAACCAAAAGCTGGCATAAAAATTGAAAAACCGGTCAAAAACCAGTGAAAACCGGTCAAGAACTGGTGAAATCTATGAAAACTAGTGGTTCACTGATTCAACCGATTTGTATTTTTTTTTTTTTGAAAATTTTTTTATTTTTCTAAATATACCCCTCATTTTTCTAAATCAACCAATTTTTAACTAAAAATTAATAAAATGGGGTTTAACTTACCAATATGGTGTATTTAGTAAAATTACTTTTATCCTTTTATAATTATAACCTTAATACATTTTTTCTTTTATAATTTTAATTATTATAGTACATTAATAATAAAAAATATTATTTTATTAAGACCGGTTCAACCGCTGGTTCAATAATGGTTGAACGAATGAACCATGAACGAGTACCTTGACCGGTTCGATCACTGATCCGGTTTTAAAAAACATAGATTTATAGTATGCTCTAAACAATTAATTAAGTTCACGTAGCTTTTCATAATTATAGTAAAAAATTAAAATTCTATTTAAATTATTGTTATTTTCTTAATTTATTAATATAATTAAGAATAACATATATCAATATAAATCAAATCATTATGTAGCACTACGTTACTAATTATTTACATTTTAATTGTTAAATTTAATAATAAATTTTATTTATTAAATTTTACTATTATTTAAATAGATATATTATTTAAAGTTATATGTAGAGATTTAATGCTATATATTATTATATATAATAAATTACTAAGAGAGTGTTAGCTAATGTACCATTTGAGAGTGTATTAGTATAATATATTTTTTATGAATCAAATCTTAGTATTGTTAATAATACAAGTTTGTTAGTTGAACCAGGAACCTTTATTTCCGTTAACTAATTTATCAACATATATATTTATTAGTGTAATATTTTTAAAAAAGACACAAGAAATGTAGGTATATTTAAAGTTTTTAAACTTAAGATTGGAGTAGGTAAATAAAAGAGAATGAATTTATAATTTCTTAAACTAAGGATGAAAATTTTATGTATTTATTTTTATTATAATATAAATATACTTTTTACGTCAAATATATAAAAATTTAAACAATTTATATGTGAATATTACTTTTAAGTGTGTATATTTTAATTAAAATCTAATCATCATTTTCATATATCATTATAAGATATATTGAATATTATAGTGTAATATTTAATAAAAAGAATGCTTTCAATTTCATATAGTTAACCATTATAAATTTAAAATAATTTATTTGAATATTACAATTTTGTCATTGATATATTATGAAATTCTTAAATATTTAAAATTATTAAATTTTAATTTAATATTATTAAGACTATATTATATTTTATTAGACATATTATAAATTATGGATGTCATCATGAATCACCAGCCTATTTATGTATAACTGAGCAATATTATTATTTTAATGAAAATTTCAAAATTAAAATTTTTCTATTTATATAATGTTAAGTTTTCATATAAATAAATATTTATTTAATACTATTAATACTACTACAAAAATTTTCATTTCGTGCGGTTGTTTCATGAGAAAAATTTGTAGAAAATACCTGCTATTTTTTAGAAGGAAAAAATTCGTATAAAATGTTTGAGACTTTTTGTAAAAAAAAAACTATAACAATTTCATAAAAAAATTTCCTTGTGAATTTGAAAAGTGACAACAACTAGGAATAGGCGTTTTATGGATGATTCACGCCCTGCACACTCAAAGGCGAGAATAAAGTAGCGATTGCTCGTCCAAATGGGTTACCACCAAATCAAGAAAAAGAAAAAGTTATATGTATTGAATTTATACCTCAATCAGCCCTTGAACGCCTTCAAAAGAAAAAAGAAGGAAAACACCCATCTCAAGTGCCTTGCTTCCTCTCCTTATCAGTTGAGCTATTTCATTCCTTCTTTCTTCCAAATCAGGGTTAGTGTGTATGAAAATGGTAGAAAAATTTCTTGTAAACTTTTCTCTAAAAATTATTTGCAGGAGTTTCCTGCGAATTTTAAATTGGCAGCAAATTTTCCTACATATTTAAAATTGGCAGGCAACTTTTTGCATATTTTTTTACAAATAAAATTATAATAAATAAATATTTAAAATAATATCATTTTACTAAATCCATTATAATTTATAAAATATCTTCATATTCATAATTTTAGTTTAAAATTAATTAAATTAAATATTATTTTATTGAATGTATATTCCTTTATCTTCTATGCTTTAAATTTTAAATTCAAATCATCGTACATTTAAGTGACAATGTTAATTCATTTTATATTTAACATGTCCTAAAAAATCAAGGTATGTTTTTATACAAATAAATAAAAGAAAGTTGAAGTTCTTATTCAAAATTCAAGGAAATTGTATAGTATAAATGTCTAAAAGCCTACGTCAATTTTGAATGTCCAAGAAGTGAGAAAAACATTTGAAAATTTGAATAACAGAACAACAACACAAACATTAGTGAAACATGAACTAAGATTTGTATTATACACAATTAAGGGACAAGCAGCTACCACGAGTTAACCAATGTTAGCTCTATAGATCAAATAAGTTTTTGCAAATTGACTTGTGTGTTTTGTTTAGTTGTTTCCTTGTATCTTAGAGGACTCGATCATCCTAATCCTATATTTATAAGTTATCCAAACTAATTGATACAAAACCTTGTACCCAAGAGGAATTTTATTCTTGATTTAAATCTAAGAAAATGATATTTAACCCATAGTAGTAGATAATATGTTGAAAAAAGTGTTAATTGTTAGAATTTCTAAAATAAAATTTGTCTTACTAATATGAACAAGATTATGGTTGAAGTTGTAGCTAGCTAATGAAATATAGGAAATAATTGTTTCTATTAAGTAATATATTCACTTACTATAAATTGTTGTTGCAAACCTCTAGCTAATGAAATATAGAAATAACTGTTTCTATTAAGTAATACATTCACTTACTGTAAATTGTTGCTGCAAACCACTCATTGATAACTTGCACCCATGTACTTATCCAGCCAACATCAATGATCCACTTGGTGGTTTCATGAGTGCATCATTCATACAGTTAGTGTAGGACACAAAATGTAAAAAATCATCATACATAAAGCACTGGTTAACCATATGATGTATTTAAGTTCCTTACTTTCTGGCTGAGTTATTAAGATCCCAACTGAAGAACAACATTGCAAAGTACATTTTCCTTAAAGAGAATACCATGTGAAAAAATCCATAACTGTAAGGAATATCATCTTCATGTTCAGCTTTGTTTTTTGTGAACTGAAAAGGACCAAAAAAATCACTTCAATATGACAGATATTAACATTGCTTTGTATCTATCACAATCTGGCCTTGATTAAAATTAAATAATTATTGTTTGATCATGTTGATGAAAGGACTATGATCCAAACTTTTAGTTATGTTATATGGGGGGGAATTTTTTTTTATTGACTTCTAAAAGAAAATTTTACTTCAACTTGCAGCATGATTGAGGTGTCTTGCTAGATCAAAGAAAGAAAGCAACTTTAGAGCTTCCTAATTTCTAGGAAAGGACTGAGAATGGTATTTTGAAGCAACAAGGAATCTTTCTGAATTTACTGGAAAAGGATTTGAAGCAACAAGCAAAGCTTTAGAACTCTCTAGTTTTGAAGCAACGACGAATGCTTTAGAACACTAAAGAATGATTCACCTAAAAGTATTTTAAATCAATGGTTATGGAAAAGGCTACCATCACAATTGCAAATATGGCAATAAGGAAGCCTGGTTAAGAAATTAGAAAATTGTATATAACACAAAATAACAGGATGACTAAAGCATTCATGTGAAGAAATATCCACAATGGATTTTAATACTATTCAGACACATACTCACAAAAAAAATATCTTAAAGAGTCAATAAAAAGAATACAGAGACCTACAAAAAAATCTAATAGTAGCATTGGTCATAAAACTTGTAAGAAAACTAGACAACATATGGTACAATATATGCCAATTGGTAAACATGATCAATTAAAACTTAAAACATCTATGCATATACTTATGTATGTCCTTTAGTTGTTGAATGCTACTAAACACTTTATCCTTGTAGATGGTTCTTGCCTTTACAGAACATTGCATTAACAAGAATTTAGCGTCACAATTGAAGTATTGTGGTGCTAAAAATGAATGATAGATCGACTAGGCTAGGTATCATATCTCATCACTTTATCGGATCCTATCAAATTCATTTTCCTTTATCCTTAATTACTAAGAATTTTAACAAAATGTTCATCCCAAGCTATTTCATATGCAAGAAAAAAGACTTAATTATGGTTACTTCACATCATAGATTTAAGATAAACAACAACCTAAACATTATTTGAAACCTTTGACCAACACTAATAGAAAATCTACTATTTAATTTAAACCTCAATAATCACCTAAAGAAGACTAAAGGAAGAATTTTGAACTCAATAGAGAAGTGTAGAGGAAATAAACAAAAGATTTTCAAATTTAACTAGGTGAAAAACTTACTAGTATAGTTATCCAGCCACTATTTCCTTTTTCTTGATTCTTTGTCTCACATCTTATGGTGGCAGGTTCACTGAAATTCCATGATAGAGATCTACATAAGTCCAGCATCTATAAAAGAAATTTCAAAATAAAATATATGATTTGAAGTAGACATTGAACCAAGTTAGCATGGCATAAGCTACTGTTGAGTGAATTTCATTGCATGTAAAAAGACAATTCTATTCTATCTTCATCCAAATAAAAATATGCCAACATTTTGCAGCAGTTGATTAACAAGGACCAGTTTTGTAAATTTTGTTAATTCAATTTAAAAACCAGCTTTCTAAGTAGTGCAAAATATCCCCTCACCATTTCTCTTCCTTGTTCAAGAAGCTTCCAACATACATCCAACTGTAAAACTACAACCTCAATATATTGGAAGATGTAAATTTTTTTAAAAATTATTTTGTAAAAAGTTTCATATAGAACAACATTTAAAGAAAAACTTACGGAAAAGTTGTTTTGACTTTTTTTTTATATTTTTTTCTTTGAAAGTGCGTCCAGAAAATATCATCCAAACAAAGTGATGTAATGTCTAAATTTTTGTCAAAGAACCATTATATAGATATATGGGTTGGAAAATTTTGATCTTTTGATTGCAGACCAACAAAGAAAAACAATGTAAGAAGCCATAATTCCTGAAGATAAAAGGCCTCTATTAACCTGTAATAATTAAACATTTAAATAACAAAACATAGATTTTATTTGTTTTAAAGGAAACAAAAATATTAGGAAAACTTAATAATATATGTTGAATATGAACTGTTAGTTACTTTATACACAATGATATATTGTGCAAACAATACTATCATAGAATCAACGCTAACTATTAGAAATACCACTAGCACAACGAGTGATCAAAGTAATTTACCTTTGAATTTAAAGATACGACCATCATTGCAGCAAGTAGAATTACTGTTCATGTGATAAAAAATATATTTAGACAACATGAGGTTCCCGAGGCATATAATGTGTACAGATAGATGATTCCACAAATAGAGGCAACATAAAACAACGTTGACATAAAAAGTCCAAGAGAGCACCTGTGCCAGCACAATAACATGTTAATGTATAAAAAAATTCATACATTTTTATTAAGGTTAATGGTTTAATCTAACAAAATGGTTTTAGTGTTCTATAATGACAAACATACTATCACATTTTATCTCTACTTTATAATTCTATTCCTCCCTCAGAATGTAAACTATCAGATTGACCTATATTTTATGATTCATAAGCTTTAAATTATTCATTCTTAATTGGGAGAATATTTTATAAAGTAATATGAGCATGAAAACTAACAGATTTGATCATATTTAGTTAAGAAACTTTTGGATTCATTATTTGTACCAATATCCTTAAATGTTTTACGATTAATGAGATAGGATTGTGGGATTCATTGAAATCCTTAGTGAGCTTAGAATATGAACTTTAACAATTTAAACGTAAGCATACTTTAAAAATTAAATTTGTTTTATGTTTGACTTTCAGATTAATTATATAATATTAGTTTGTTTTTGTAATCTCCATAGTCATAGCATTTTAAAATAATAAATAAAGTTAATATCCACATTAATAAACATTACAAAAACAAATTATGTGTACCCATATCAAACAATTATTTTCATATGACATTGAAGTCTTGAGCCATCTAATGCAGGATCTTTTAAATTATGTAAAAGCTAAACCTTTAGTAATCTACTTAATGAGCACAAACATAACTTGTACACAATTCTGATTCAGAATTCAGGTACATTGTCCTCATCCTTAGCACAAGATATAAAGTTTGACTTTAGGTTTATCTATGAATTGTTGCAGAAATAATAATGTTTATGTTTGCTCCCTTTCTTCTTCTGGAGTCCAGTGCTTATTCAACCAATTGATAAAATGGATGACACTCACAAGTTGTAAAAGAAGAAATATTCTTTGTAAACATAAACCACAACATGTATATAAGTAACAATCTGCAAAGAGAAAAATAAAGCAAATAGAATGTATTGATGGAGTATCTCAAAGAAAGCCTTTGAGATTCATCATAGATATGAAAATACACAATCCAAAACTTTTACCAAATGAAAGGATATTGAGCATTCTTCAAAAAAAAGAAAGAAAGTGAAGGATCTAAAGCTTACCCTGCACAAATACGAGCAATCTCACCTATAAGATCGCAGGTGTGCTATGGTTCTTATTCAATGATATTCAAGAGAAGGCAAAGAAAGAATGGAGTTTTGTTTTCAATGAGTGAAAAGTAAGAGAAAAAACTTATGCCCCCCAAAAAGTTTTACACCAGCATTCAATCACAACCCTTCATATATGGTAAAATTATTGACTTTATCAATTAATACTTTAAAATTCATATAAATGAAGGTTGTGATTAAACGTCAACATAAAACTTTTTATCCTACATGTATTTTAAACTCGAAAAACAATGGTACTAATGAAAACTATTTGAATCATAAAATTGATAGTTTTTTCATATGAATAGTTTTTAAAAGAACTTCTCCTTTTCTGTAACCCAAATTGTGACATAAGAACCATAAGCCAAGTATAAAACCAACTAAAACCAAAATCCAAATGCATTGTGCCAAAAAAGCATATGTTTCATCAATATGACTGTTATTCTTAGTACTATGTAGTTGTTAAACATACCATATATTTGAAAAACTTCTAAAGGGAAGAGGAATCAGAGAGCCATCGATACAAGAAATAAAATAAACTTGACTTCCCACCAACCAGAATGCCACAATTTTCAATGTTCGTATAATTTTCTTGTTTTAGCTATAGTAAGAAACATAACTGAGAAAAATATCTGACTTCATCATCAAGGAAGATAGTTATTTATTAAGCAGTAATTATAATAATTATATAGAGAACTGGAAATTTGTAAATATATAGTTGATTCATGGTAAGTAACTAAAAATTTTTTCTGTTGAATAAGTTATAGGTTAGAGTATATTTACTTCAGGATTGAGAACAATAAAGATTTTGAATGATATTTGGGAGTGATGAGGATTTAATAGAGTTCTTCAATGTTGTTTCTAATGAAAAACATTATTGGCAATGTAAAGTGTTGTTATTTTCAACTTCAATCAAAATGGTGAATGAAGGACTTGATTTTGTGAATGAATGTTGTGAGTAGATCTAGTTGTTATTGTTTTCTAACTTTCTTTTTTTCTGATATGTTAATAACTTAACTTAGAAATAGTAGTTTAGATGTTGTTTTTGTTGCTCTTTACTCTGTTGATTGATGCTCACTGATAATGGTTTCTAGAATCTTGTCCAACCCCTTGTGTATATCCTCCAAGTTAGCTTTCATCTGAGTTATGAGATGAATAGTTTGATTGAAGGGAACAAGTCAACAAGATCAAACCCTGTTTCTCTTGAGCCTGCCAAATTTTCTCAAAGTAATGCATCTATTGGAATATATGATTCTTCCTCTGGTACGTTTTTCGTAGACTTTATGTTGATTTCAAAAGATTGTAACTAACTTTGATGATGATTTACTGTGTGATTTTTATTGTTAAAATATTATTGATCACTTTTCTTTCTAGTATCATCAAGGCAATCAACATCTTAGGCAAAGAATGCCTTTTTTTCATCTTTCAATTATGTCCATAAGCTATTATTCATTTGAGCATTGTTTTGTCATCTACTCGGTTTGTTCTTGACCTCTTCTCTATAGCCTATTGTTTGGTTTTTGTGGATGGATAGACTTGACCTTTGGATGATTACTCCATATTATTTGTAATCTTTATATTTTGGCATGCATTATTAGGGAATGTAAATTATGTTTCTAACGTGATAATTTGTTTTGATTTGACAAGAATTTTATAATAGATAAAATAAATAAATATAAAGATATCAAAAGAACCACGGGGTTCATAAAAAGATGTCATTTATGGAAACTTGAATTGACTGTTCTCTTTAGCCTATATTTGAAATTGACTTTTCCTTGTTCTTTATGTAAATCTAAATTCTTTTCTGTTTCTTTGCCAAACCATAATTTTTGTTGTTACCATCTTTGTTGTTGTTAAAATAAGATCAATGGCACTTGAGTTGAGACACAATTTTAAACTATTTTCTTTGTATCTTTGTGGCTTTCTTCCAGTTACTATGCATGTCCTCCTAGCTGGTTTATGAGAATGGAAAAGGTACAAGCAAGAAAATAGCTACTTGGGAATGAAGGAAAAAGTAAAAGTTTCATAATTCTCTTCAACAGTTATTTATGATTGAACTACATTTGTCATTTATGGTTTCTCTGCTATAGTCATAGGTTTAGGGGCTGCGTAGCCTGCACCTTCTAATTCTTCTTGGACTCTCTTTTATCAGTTATACATATTGATTTATAAAATAAAGTTGAATGAAGCAAGTCACTTCAGCATTTTCAGTTTCAACTGCTCTTAAATCTTACAATTGATTCTTAATATTACTAGATCGATAAGTTTCTTTGCTGCTACATGGGTAGAATTAGTTGATGACTTGATTATATTAACCAATGTAATCTACAGCCACTTCTTATTTTGTTCGCTTTCATTTCTCAATAATCTAATGAATGTGAATTCTTGTTTACTAGCAGATGAATCGGATCACCTCATTTTCAAGTTGTAAAGAGATTTGTGGAGATCGATTTAGTTTGTTAAAACATGTAAATAAAATAGGAATGTTGAGTAATTTTCCTCCAAAATTTTTTATCATTCTGTCTTAAGTCAAATGATTGGCAGTAGATGTTATACCTGTGCTAAAGATGGAAAAGAAATAGAAATAATACCAAATACTATGTTTTATTATTTTCATTATTTCATGATAGATTTCCTGTTATGATGGTAAAAAATGCGAAAGATTCATGCTTTTTTTGCTATGATTGTTACAAAATGAGGTAATTACTAGTTTTGTTTGAAAAGTTATTTTAGTTTAGTTTTTTTAGAAGTTTTTTATTTTTAGTTATTAGTTGATTTTTTTCTACTTCATTTTTCATCAATTAAATAAATTCTTTTTCTTTACATATTTTATTTTTCATTCTCTCCTTTATCATAATTTATTTATATATGTATTAAGTAATTTATAAAAGTTTCATAAAATTTGAAATTTAAGAAAATGATTTGCCATATCCAAACTAAAAAAATGAAATTAAAAAAATTGAATTGATTTTATTGATATAGAAATTGAATTTCCTTATTTAAACAAGAAATTTGAAATGTAAGAAATTTCAATTGATTTACCCAAACATAAGATTTACAAAATGAAGAAAATTCAAATGAAAACAATTCAAATGAATAGGATTTCAAATTTTTTGAAATCTTAAAATACTTCATCCAAAAACAATGTTATATTTTAAGAAGATGGATGGTAATTAAAGTGTAAGTCTCTAGTACCAATTCTCCTTTATTTCAAAATTAAAAATATGAAAGTGAAAGAAAAAAGGAAGAAAAGAGTGGCTACAAGTCACATACTTTAAATTATATTTTGAGAATCTAACCTTTACATTAATAAAATGTATATTTGTTATGATAAATTATTTGACTCAAACTAACATTAATAAAAACTAATTTACATCATTCAATCACATCTATCATTCATGTAAAAAAATTAGTTGAATTTGATAATAATAACTTTAAAAATTATATGATTTAGTTGGTATGGTTGTATCTTTAAAGTCAATAATAATTAATATTTAGTAACATGAATGAAATGAAAATAAAAAAGTAGGCTTGCAAAAATGACAAAGAAGTTATATGAATTTATCCATTGGATTGGGTCTAGAAAAAGTACATTCTAATTGTATAAGGTTCTATGGTTAATGGTTTGTTTCTTCTCTTTCTTTCTTTATTATTGCAAACGTGTCACCTCTCTCCATTCCGAATCCCAGATTCCTCATATCCATGGAAATGGACCCTCCTTCTTCCATGGTCCATTTCAAAATCAAAACTTGGGTTGACCCTTTTGTCCTTAAAATGTGTATTACTAATCAAATAATTAGTGAAAGGGAAAAAGAAAGAATGGATACAAACAAATCACACACTTAAAACAGGTAGAAAAATCCAAAAAAAATATAAAAACAATGAACCAATTGAATCATCGATTTTCATCAGTTTTTCGAATTTAAAACTGGTTCTTTACTTGGTCGATTCAATTTTCAACATTAATTGAACTAGATATTAGACTGGTTCACCAATTTTTTGGTTGAATCGTTTAGTCCGATCCAATTTTTTTAACCTAACTTAAAACACATAAAAACTTTTAATAAGAAATTTTATTACAAACATTCTAACATCAATTATTCGCGACTTTAAAAGAAATTAGTCATGTATTATTGCACCAAGTTATATTCCAAATCTATGTAAAATGCAGAAATATATACAAAACCTCATGAGTGATAAGTGTATTTTACTCTTATGAATTGAAGTTTTCACCTAAGATGAACATTTCTTCAAGTCTATTTTATGATAGGATAATTTGTGAAATATATTTTAAATAATTTAAAGTATGTGCATACTTAATAGTCAAATCTAATGTTATTACTTAATATTAAATTATCAAAATTAATATTTAATTATGAATTAAATATTTAATAAAATTAATTACTTAATATAAAAAAATAATTTTTTTAATTATTAAAAATGAATATAAAATATAATTAATGTGGGAAATTTATTTTTTTATTAAATATAAATGTTACAAAAGAAAATCATATGATCAATAGATATTATAAAATTGAAGTTTTGATTAATGTTTAAGTTAAAGTCCAATTTATAATTAATATATAATAATTAATGCTATTTAATTTATTAAGTTCTTCATTAATATATTGTAATAAACATAATTAATTTGATGAATTTAATTCTTTTTCAAATATAATTAATTATGTTAATGTTTATTTCGCTATAATAAATTCAAGCTTCTTTTACTTATAAATAGAATAAAAGGGTAACACATATTGAACATTACTATTCATTTTCTCTTTCTTCTTTGCACATCTAAATAGAAAGACTATGGAGTCATGGTATAGAAAATTTAAACCTTTTCTCCCTAAATGACCTCAAGCAAACACGGGGAAAGAAATTAGTAACAACAATTGTTAAAATTTGTGACAAGAACAAGTCACATATGATTATGTTTTCCATTAAAGAATATCAAATAAGGATCATTAAGAAAACCTCCTCTCAAATTGATTATTCACATTCTTTTGAGCTTTCTAGTGAGGTTTGTACAATATTTTTCAAGTGTTTTTGTATGATGTAATCCTCCCTAGCATGGGCTTGAGCTAGGACCAATAAGGAAAGAGCATGACTTGGATGAAGCTTCAAGGATCTTAGTTTAGGAAATTTTCCATTTAATTGTATTCATTTTAACCATTTTTAGGCTTGTATAAGCACCGTTAAGTCATTAGGATTTTAGCGGTGTAACTAGTTTAATTTTTGGCCTTGTATTTTGCCCTATAGGTTCTATTTTCTTTAGGAGGTGTAATTAGTCTCCTTGTGGAGTGTGTTAATCAGTTTGGGCTGGTCCAAGACAGTTTGGATGTGTAGGATCTTATTTCTACACCCCTAATTCCTCTTTACACCCTTCTAACCAACACATGAAGCATGTAGGAAACATGTAGGCCCCTTGTCTCCTTGTTTCACTCCACATGTGCTTTCTCACTCCTACATGGCTGATTCTTGTTGCTTTTTATTTGAATTTGAATTTTGGAGGTGCCATGTCATTTCCCTCCAAAATTCAAATTCAAACTAAAGGAACATAGATCCATATTTTTAGGGCCATGTTTGGATTTAGTTGGATTAAATTAGTGTCAATTGATCACATGCTAAATTAACACTAAATTAAGCTAACTAAACCTTGTTTAAGCATGTTGGACTTTCATGTTAGTGCGTAGGCCCATGGTTCATGCTTTGCTCTACAAATAGAGTATTCCCTTCTTTATGTAGTTTTTAACACTCATTTTTAATTGAAAGATATATTCATTCTCTTCACTTGAGAGTCTCTTCTTGTTTTAGAGAGAATATTCATGACTTCTCCTTGAGTGAGAGTCGTTCATGCTATTATCAAGGGTTCCTTCCCTTGTGGCTAGCTCACTTAGATGCTTATCTCCTACGTAGTAGAAGTGGCGCCTACTACCACCACCACCTTCTAGTCTTCCACCTCCATTTCAAAGCTCCAAGAGGACCTTTAAAGGGATGATCCTAGGCGGCATCACCTTCTCCAACAATTGGTCAAGCATTGCTTGGGGAGGGGTTGCATCGTAAGTCATGGCTTTTCTTGAATTTTTATTCCCAATTTCGCACTAGTGAGAGATTCAAGAAATTCAATGACAAGGGGACTGGTTAAGGATGAAAACAATGATGGACATTGATGGCTCTATTATGTCCATCTACACCATCTATAGAGAAATTCTATTGTCGTTCCCCAATGTCAATCCATAAACAAGGAAATATGACCTTGAGGAAAGAAGTAAAGATGACCAAAATTAATAGATGAGAAAATCAAGGTATGCATTGTTATCCCTTGCTGTTGTAACATCATTATATTCTTATTCACTATAGGAAATGAAGTGTTATATGAATGTGCGTGTGATATGTTAAAAAGAATGTTTTCAACTATTTTTTATTTTCTTCTCTTGTTCATTGTATTTTAAAAAAATTAAATTAATTGATACATGAGACTGCATGAAAAGATCAAGTTTGGCGGTGGTGGATAGTCAATTTACTTTTCTTAAAAAAAATATTATTGTTCTACCTACCCACTCATAAGAGAAAAATCCACATTAATAATCAGAGGCAATTTGAGAGAAAATTATCTAAGGAAAGCAAATATTGTTTAGAATAAAAAAATTAATATGTCCCTTGAGATCTTACTATATAATCATTTTATGAATAAAATCTTACTACTTGTCACATTTGTATTCTAACATTTGCTATATGCTCATATTTCTTGTAGGTCACAAAATATGCACCTTGATGTCACTTTCCTACAAATGGTCATGCTGATGATGCTGCTAATTAGTTGAAATTACAAATGGTCATGCAGATGATGCTAGCTTATTCAACTATGGAGCCTCTCATTGTGTTTTTTCCATTATCATTGAATCAGCTCCGTTCTCCGATTAGTTTTAATTGTAATTTCAAAAAATTTAGAGTATACCAAGCTTTTTAATTTAGGTATGCAAGAATATATACTACCTTGATGTCACTTTCCTACAAAAGGTGATACTGCTAGATGAAAGCATATAACTCCTAGAGTAGAATTAACTATATATATATAAAATTTATTGTAATTTCAATAAAGTTCGAATATTGACAAACTTTGTAATTTAACAATATTTCATAATAAAGTGGAAATTTTTTTGTTGATGTTATAGATGCTTTAAGTGTGTTTTATATGTCCCTCTTAATCTTATTATGTTGTATGGAAAATTCTACCGTAGATTACTTTTATATGTGGTTCATAGTGTACAATTTTCCTATTGGTTAGCAAGGATGAATATGCATGTTGATATTGGAGATGGTCTTGGTTCCTAGCTTTTTATTTTATTGATTAATTTTTTATTATAATTTGGTCTTCTTATTTTTAGCTTGTATATTAAAAAGCTAAGGGTTGTTAACAGAAGGATTGGGCAAAAAAAAAAAAAAGAAATCAAAGAGAGAGTGTTGTTTCGGCGAAGAAAATTCAAACTTTGGTATTATATCAATTGTTAAGGGGAATGAGACATTTATCACTTTTAGTTATTATGCTTACTTACTTTTTTATTTTATGTTACTTTTAACTATAATTATTTAGTGAGATGTCCCTAACCTCATTCTATTTATTATTTTATATTACTTTTAACTATAATTATTTAGTAAGGTGTCTCTAAACTTGTTATATTTATTATTTTATGCTACTTTTAGTTATAATTATTTAATTTATTGTTCATAATCTTATATGATTTATTAAATTTTTTTTATTTTAAATATAATGGTTATATTTTTTTTGTATATAAATATATAACATAAATTTTAATAAAATTTTTAATCCTTAAATAAAGATTTGAATTCAATTGTAGTTGGAGGTTTAACCTTGGGGATTTAAATGAGTAAATATTCAAGGTAACATATCCTTGTATTCTTTAAAAACCCTGGTAAAGAAACTCATTTATCCTTACTAGTCACTACAAAAATAATTCAAATTTATAAATATAAACTATATATATAATTTTTTTTAATCTATAAGTGATTATTATAATTAAATATATATATATATAGAGAAATATTTATACTTATTATAAATTTTTATTATTTAAATTGTTATTCATTATTATGTAAGGCATTTACCTGATAATTATTCTCACTCCTTTATTTTCTTGTCCCTTATAAAAAAATGGAATTTGAAAATTTAAAGGATGAATGCACCCAATACCCCAACCCCTTTTACCGCAGTCATTTCAGCTACTTTTCCAAGCACAAACTGGATCACTAATGTAATCGAGAATTCAGTCACATTTAGAGGAACTGGTGTATCAACTTTGATGTTTTACCACGAGTTAGATGGACCAATGGTGATCGAGGGACCAATAATGGTTACTTTTTATCTTTATCTGACTAACTATACAAATCCCTTGTTAAATATTTTTCCACTCACCATGTAAACATTGTAGGAATATATATATATATATATATATATATATATATAAGTAACGGGGTGAACTGCACATAAATAAAACCTTTCCTATATATATATATATATATATATATGTATATAGTAGAAATATGTAATATTGTAAATATGACTTGTGAACATATATAAATATGATTTTGTTTATGATTTCATTTTACTTTATTAAATAAATAATTGAAGAAAAGAAATTATTTGTAAAAAAAATAGAAAATAAATTATTTCCATGTAATTAATAACAGGATTAAATGAAGAAAAAATTTATCACAAAATTGAGATAAATAGGATACCGTTACATTTGTGAAACGTGGGAAATGAGCTAACCATGTCACTAAGTTTAACTTGAATAATTTCAGATGGCAGGAAGAAGAAGAAATACGGAATTAACAAAGGCAATACAAGCTATTAAAAACATGGCTGCAACTTTAATAAGAAATCAAAAGCCAGAAGGAACTATTGAATCACAAGGATTAATTGAATTTAGAAGGAACAAACCTTCACAATTTCATGGAGGTTATAATCTAGAAAAAGCTGAAATAAGGATTAAGGAAATAGAAAAAATATTTGAACGATGAATTGTCCTGATAATCAAAAAGTAAATTATGCTATGCTTATGCTAGTAGGAGAGGCTGAATATTGGTGGGAAAGTACTAGAAGGTTATTAGAAGGAGGAGGAATAGATATTACATGGGAAGTATTTACCTCTAAATTTTTATGAAAGTATTTTCCTAATGATGTGAGAAGGGAAAAAGAAATAGAATTTATGCAATTAAAACAAGGAAACATGATAGTAGGAGAATATGCTTCTAAATTTGAAGAATTAGGTAAATACTATACTTTTTTTCTATCACCCAGATGAGAGAATGAAGTGTAGTAAGTTTAAAGATGGACTTAGGCCTGAAATAAGGAAGGCGATATAAGGAATGTTGGTATATTTAATGTTTTTAAACTTAAGATTAAAGTAGGTAAACAAAAAAAATTAAATTATGTATAATTTCTTAAAATATGGATCAAATTTTTATGTGTTTATTTTATTATAATTTAATATATTTTTTCCATTAAATATATAAAATGTAAACAATTTATATGTAAATATTAATTAAAATCTAATCATTATATAAAAATATGTTAGTTTTAATTAAAATCTAATCATTATTTTTATATATCATTATAAGATATATTGAATATTATAGTTTATCCTATAATTTATCAAATAGTTTCTTATAAACTATATATTTTACATTGTTAACATTAGTTTCAAGTAGGAAGGAGATATAATATCTTAGTTGGTTAAGGAATGAGAGAAGTGAAAAAGTATCAAGGCTTTGATCTTTTTCATTAATAAAACTAACATTTAATCTTTAAAAAATATTTCAAACATATATGTTGAGTCTAATTTAATTTTATATTTATTAAATATGTGAGTCTAATTTTATAGAATATAATCATAATAATGTTTTGATTGGATTTCACACTTATATGATTTGACCATCATGTAATCAATATTAAATAGAAAAAGAAAATAAGTTGTTGATTTTGTTAATTATTTAATTTTAATATTATTGTATGTTATTTCATATATCAATATGTATTGGATTATAAATTATAAATTATTAATTATTATTATTATAAATTATATTATTATTTTCTTTTTCATTAATAATTATTATATAAAATTTTATATTTGGCGACATATCTATAAATTTAAGCATACCTGCATAACATCATAAATTGTTAGATAAGATGATTTAGTTTTATTTTTATTTATAGGATACATATATGTTTATTCTTATTTGTAAAAGTCTTTACATATTTAATAAAAAATATTTTTTCAATTTCGTATAATTAACCATTATAAATTTAAAATAATTTATTTGAATATTACAATTTTGTAATTGATATATTATGAAATTATTAAATTTTTAAAATCATTAAGTGTTATATTTTATTAGACATCTTAAAAATATATGGATCTCGTCATGAATCATCAATATTTTTACATATTTTTCACTTATCTTTGTTTTATTTTTTATTTCCTTTTATCTATTTTATTTTCTTTTTTATTGGTAATGCACCATTTTTTAACTAGGAAAAACACGACCATCAGTAGGTTATTTATGTATAACACAATAAAATTATTATTTTAATGCAATTTTTAAAATTAAAATTTTTCTATTTATATAATGTTAATTTTTCATATCAATAAATATGAATTTAATATTATTAACACTACTAGAAAAGTTTTCATTTCTTGCAGTTTTTCATGAAAAAAAATTTGCAGGAAGTACCTGTTATTTTTTAGAAGGAAAAAAATTGTATAAATTTTGAGACTCTTTGTACAAAAAAAAAATATCAACAAGAATTTCATAAAAAATTTCTTGTGAATTTGAAAAGTGACAGCAAACTCTTCTACAAATATGAAAATGGTAGAAAATTTTCTTGCAAATTTCCCACCGAAAATTATTTATAGGAGTTTCCTGCAAATTTCAAAATGGTAGGAGACTTCCTACATATTTAAAATTGTAAGAAAAGTTTTTGCATATTTTTCTACAAATCATAATTTTCAAAAAAAAATATTTAAAATTAAATAAGTAAATATTATTTATTTGTATAAATTTATATATTAAGATTTCTAGAAATGTTTTGCCCCATAATGATAATTTATTTTTTAAATCATTAGTTTTGAAATAATTTATAAATATTTAAAATAATATCATTTTACTAAATCCATTATAATTTATGAAATATCTTAATATTCATAATTTTAGTTTAAAATTAATTAGATTAAATATTATTTTATTGAATGTATATATTCTTGTATCTTCTATCCTTTAAATTTTAAATTCAAATCACTGTACATTTAAGTGACAATGTTAATTTATTTTATATTTAACATGTCCTAAAAAATCAAGGTATGTTTTGATACAAATAAATAAAAGAAAATTGAAGTTGTTATTCAAAATTCAAGGAAATTATATAGTATAAAGGTCAAAAAGCCCACGTCAATTTTGAATGTCCAAGAAGTGAGAAAAAAATTTTAAAATTTTAATAACAGAACAACACAAGCATTAGTGAAACATGAACTAAGATTTGTATTATACATAATTTACTATTTTAATGAAATAACATTGATCCAAAATTCAACGTGAAGATAAATGTAGCTTGTGATTTGTAACTTGTAATTAGTATTTTTTTTAAGTGTTAGTTAAGCATAGAAAAAAAATAATAATGGTGATAGCTGTCTTGGTTCAGCCATACTTGTCCAATTCTTGTTTAATTACATATAAACCCAAATTACATTCATAATACCACATTTTCCAATGATTTGTATATCATATAGAAAAAAATTTAGAAAGTGAATATTGATATTATCTTTATTAAACAAATAGAATCTAGCCTTTATATGAATAAACTACTACTTTTTATGGAATCGATCGATAAGTGGGTTTCGACAGAATGGTAAAAAATAACTTAAAAACAGAAGAGTCATCACCTATGTTTATTAAAAAAGACATTGTAAAAAATTTTAAAATAGAAAGTGGTATGTGAAACCAAATTTGAATTAAGAAATCGAACATGTAGGGAAGGTATTAGCACCTTACAATGTTCGTTATTTTATTAATTGATTTTAATATTTTTTATAAGAATTTATTATTTATAAAAGATTATTATCATTGTAATTTTTATCTTTTAAATTAATTAAAAAATTTTATCTTTTTGGGTTGAACAAGAGTAAGTTCCTGCTCCTATGTATCTCCAAGTGTAATAGAGAATTAGAGTTTACATAGTTCTTTGAGAAAATATTTGTGTCTTTTGATATATTTGATTTTAATTTTTAGATTTATTAAGACATAGGATTTCTGAACTGTCATGGTTTATACATCCTAAAAATTTAAAAATTAACAAGGGTGTACACCCAAACCAATCCATTGGAACATTCTTATCTTAGAGGTTATTTTTATTTTTTTAGGAATATTTTTTTGAAAAAGAAGAATTTATTAAAACACACCATCACTGTCATGAGAAGTGACAGTGACAGGATAAAAATTCAGATGCAGTAATAGATAGGAACAAATAAAAAGGACCCCCCGTAACAGGATAGTCACCTCCCACAAAGTCAGCTAGTAAAGATATATTATTTTGCAGATTTACCCTACAAGAATTAGGATTAAACAATAGCAGAAGCACTACAGCTTGATTACTTTGAGTCTCTTCATGCATACAACTGGTTGTAATGATCATTCCACGAAAGAGACACCTTTAACCTTACCTAACCCTTTGATCCACTTCCAAAATTTTTGTAGGGAACGATCCCACACTTCTTCGCATAGGAAGGCTTATTTTTAAACACCACCTCATTCCTAGCACCCTATATACCACAGAATTGATAGCCAAACAACACTAAGCCAGGAAGAAGCATTAATACGAAAAGAGTCACAGATGCCCAATAAATTCCAGAAACTCAATTTGAATGAAGCTGGCAGAACAGAGATGAAACCAAGCCATCTAAAACAATACATCCAAATAGAGTAACTACACTTGCAAGTGAACAAAAGATGAGAAATCCCTTCTGACTCTAAATGACACAGGGGACAAAGAGTGTCTGCCATTGGAAGGATTGATCGACGAGCCAATTCAACCTTTGACGGTATTCTTTTACGGGCCACCTTCTAAGCAAAAACCATCACCGCCTTTGATTTCCATAACCTGCTAAAAATGGGATTTATCATCCAGGCCTGCCCCACACACTAAGTGGTATGCTTCTTTAACCAAATATTGATTAGAGATACCCATATTAGCACCTCACCCCCATCCATCTTTTGCCTCCTTTCTCACTTGGACCTCTTCCAAGACTCCTACTAACTCCCTAACCCAATCAATCTCCCAACTAAAAAGTTCCCTCCTCCAACACAATTTCCAAACCCAATTATTATTACATCATTCCCCGACCTCCGATACCAGCTCCTCCCTTTGATTTGACAAATTGTATAATCTAGGAAATTTTTATCTAAGCCCCTCAGGCACAACCAATCCCCCTCCCAAAACCAAAACAATGAACCATCTCCAAGCATAGGTTTTACTGCTGCAGGGAACTAATTGTCCATTCCTTCTTTAGCTGTTGTTCTCAGGATATCGTGCCACCACTGGAGCCACTATTCCTACACCTTACTGACAGGTTTCTTCTAATATCTGCACCATATCTTGTCTCCAATACTTTAATCCAGGGAGAATTTCCACCCTGTAGTATCCTCCAGCACCATTTTCCAATAGATATAATTTTGACTAACAAATTTATTTTTTAGAGATGAGATTTAAGACAAAAAGTTGTGGCAACTTATGCTTTAAAATCTTATGTCATGTCTATTTAATATTAAAGAAAGTGAAGATTATAAATTATTTTTAGAAAGAAAACATTATTAATTGTGACAGGAATTAATTAAGGAAGAAATTTGAGAACATGACACTGTCACAATTTGTATCCTCAAAATTTCATAAGCTAAAAAAATGTCACATTTAATTAACCTTATTTTTCCCTTACCAAGAAATTTATTTTTTGAACTAGATGATTTAAATTTTTTTATTTAGGAACATAATTTTGAATTTTAGAGATGAGATTTAAAACAAAAAGTCGTCACAACTTATATCTCAAAATTAGAGAGATGTCACATCTAATTAATTCTTTTATCTCTATTGAAATTATTACGTTATAAAATTATGAACAAATTACATTTAAGATATTATTATTATTAAATAACTTAAATTATTATTATTAAAAAACTTAAATTATTTTTATGAAATGGTCTTGTTTAATATGAAACTCTAGCTAAGATGATTTTGATGGCACTTAAATTGCATATATACAACCAAATAGTAAGGTACTTAATCAAATATCAAGCCCACGGTTATAAGTTCAAACCACCAATCAATTAATCACCTAATAAGAATCAAACAAAATAAAAACATGATAGAAAAAAAGAAATATACAATGTCAAAGCCTAGCATGGACAAGCATCACACGTATAATGCAATAACCAGAAAAAAAAGTAAAGAGAATCTGTGTAAGTCTTGAGAACATAATACTGTATTGTTGGGAAAGTATTGAAGTGCACAAAGGTCTATCATCCAACATGGCAGTGCTGCTAGTTTTGTGGCTAATGCATTCATGATATTTGTCGCTTATTGATATGAGAAGAGGTATGCTTGTAATCATATTTTTAGGTCACTACATATACATATTGGTACCAAGATTTGGTGTTGGTAGGTGTTTACAAAGGCTTGAACGCATGTATATTGAGGTTCATAGCTCACATGAATGTCATGACTTTTAAAGGTAAGCCTTTTTATGGTTAGTGAAGATAAAAGGAAAGTATATGTAAGAGCTAATGTATATTATTTTGTTGGGAGAAAGAATAAGAGTGGATAGATTCTACTGTGAGTATTGTTAAGAGAGAAGAAGATGATGAAAAATAAAAAAATGGAAGGAGATGGTGAGTTATTACCTCAAGTGTGGAGTGGAGACGATAGTCCCCTAAAATGTGAGTTGTGAGGGATTTTTATTAAGGAGATATGTGTTCTTTCATTTAATGAAAGTTTGTCTTTTGGAAATCAATCTTGTGGATGTATGATTTAAGGAGATTCGTTGGTAGCTTTTAGGTGGTAGTATGAAAGATTAGGAAGCAAAAGGTGAGTAATTAGGGTAATATAGCTCACCTTTAAAGGATTTTCTTCTTTTTTTATTTTTTAATTTGGTTTTTATATTCTTTTCTTTATTTTAAGAAAATGACTAATTATTAGTAATTTTTTTAGTTTAATTTTTCTCATTTTCGTTAATTTTCTTTACTTACCGAAGAAAATTGGGTGATGACAAAATTGATTTGTAAAAAGATTTTCTTACATTTGAACTCAAACTTTATATGTTGTCCGTAGGTCCTACACACTTAAAACTTATGATTTTAGAACTAGACTCGTGTTTGAACCGCTGAAAATACTAGTTCACCATTTATTAATTCAACCATTGTTGAACTAGTGGTTGAACTGTTGTTAATAAAATAGTACTTTTTATTATTAATGTGTTATAACAATTAAGATTATAAAATAAAAATTTATTAAGAGGTAATTATAAAAGAAAAATTATTTTTACTAAATACATCTTCATATTGGTAAGTTAACCTTTATTTTTATTAATTTTTAATTAAAAATGGATGAATCCGAAAAAAATTATAAAAACAATGAACCAATTGAACCACCGATTTTCATCAATTTTCCAATTTTAAAACTGGTTCTTTACTTGGTCGATTTGATTTTCAGCATTAACTAAACTAGATACTAGACTGGTTCACTAGTTTTTTTGTTGAACTGTTCGGTCCGATCCAATTTTTTTAACCTAACTTAAAACACATGAAAAGTTTTAATATGAACTTTTATTACAAACATTCCAACATCAATTTTCACGACTTTAAAAGAAATTAGTTTGTATTATTGCACCAAGTTATATTCAAAATCTATGTAAAATGCAAAAATATATACAAAACCTCATGAGTGATAAGTGTATTTTACTATTACGAAATTGAAGTTTTCACCTAAAAGCAACATTTCTTCAAGTCTATTTTATGATAGGATAATTTGTGAAATATATTTTAAATAATTTAAAATATGTGCATACTTAATAGTCAAATTTATGTTATTACTTAATATTAAATTATCAAAATTAATATTTAATTATAAATTAAATATTTAATAAAATTAATTACTTAATATGAAAAAATAAAATTACTTTTTCTTAATTATAAAAATGAATATAAAATATAATTAATGTGGGAAATTTATTTTTTTATTAAATATAGATGTTACAAAATAAAATCTCATGACCAACAGATATTATAAAATTGAAGCTTTCATCAATGATTAAGTTAAAATCTAATTTATAAATAATATATATTAATTAAAATTTAGTGAAGAATTTCTAGGATGTGTTAAATAAGGATATAAGGAAAGTAATGACAGATTTTTATTGGAAAGCTTCCAAGGGGGGTCAATGCCTCATTCATTTCCTTGATTCCCAAGAAGGAGTGCCCAAATGGATTGGGAGATTATAGGTCGATATCACTAATTGGGGTGCTCTATAAAATTATTGCACAAGTGCTGGCAAAGAGACTACAAAAGGTACTTCCAAGCATAATTGAGGAAGCGCATATAACTTTTATTAAATGGAAGCAATTGCTTAACAATGTGGTTGTAGTTAATGAAGTGATCCAGGAGGCGAAATATTATAAGAAGCCCTTATTGGTTTTTACATGTTATTTAGGCGTTCCTGTTTTACATGTTATCTCAATTTGGTTTTGGGGACAAACGATTAAGTTGGATCATGGTTGTTTGTCTTCATCATCGGTCTCAATATTGGTTAATGGGAGTGTGACGAAGGAGTTCTATATGCAGAGAGGATCACATCAGGGTGATCTGAAGGGCTAGGAGGGTTGATTCGAAAGGGTCGATAAATCTAATTTCAGGTATTAACCTTAACAAGCATAACTTCTACATAGTATGCCAACAGTTTGCAAACGATAAAATTTTCCTGATTTCGCTTGAACTTCAAAATGTATTTTCTTTGAAAAGTGCTCTGAAATTCTATAAGTTGGCCTCAAGCCGGAGGATTAATTTCCATAATTTCCATAAGAGTAGCTTAGGGGTAATTGGGGTGAAACTGTCGAAGGTGGGTTGAAATAATTAATAAATATTTAAAATAATATCAGTTTACTAAATCCATTATAATTTATAAAATATCTTAATATTCATAATTTTGTTTTAAAATTAATTAGATTAAATATTATTTTGTATTTAAATTTTAAATTCAAATCATCATACATTTAAGTGACAATGTTAATTTATTTTATATTTAACATGTCCTAAAAAATCAAGGTATTTTTATACAAATAAATAAAAGAAAATTGAAGTTGTTATTCAAAATTCAAGGAATTGTATAGTATAAAGGTCAAAAAGCTCATGTCAATTTTGAATGCCCAAGAAGTGAGAAAAACATTTGAAAATTTGAATAACAAAACAACACAAGCATTAGTGAAACATGAACTAAGATTTATATTATACACAATTTACTATTTTAATGAAATAGCATCGATCCAAAATTCAATATGAAGATGAATGTAGCTTGTGATTTGTAATATAATTAGTTTTTTTTTAAAGTGTTAGTTAAGCATAGAAAAAAATGGAAATAGTTGTCTTGGTTCAGGCATACTTATCCCGTTCTTGTTTAATTACTTATAAACCCAAATTACATTCATAATACCACAATTTCCAAACTTATATCATACAGAACAAAATTTAGAAAGTGAATGTTGATATTATCTTTATTAAACAAAAATAATTTAGCCTATATCTAAATAAATAAACTACTACTTTTGATGGGAATCCATTTGTAAAATCTTTTCTTGCATTTTGAACTCCAACTTTATATATTTTCGACAGGCCCTACACACTTAAAACTTAAGATTTCAAAACTAGACCCGTGTTTGAACCGGTAAAAGTACTGATTCATGGTTTATTAGTTTAACTGTTGCTGAACTAGTGTTGAACCGGTCTTAATAAAATAGTGTTTTTTATTATTAATATATTATAACAATTAAGATTATAAGAGGTAATTATCAAAGAAAAAACTATTTTTCCTAAATACATCTTCATATTGCTAAGTTAACCTCTTTTTTTAATAATTTTTTAACTAAAAAGGGATGACTTGAGAAAACAAGGGTGTATTTAGAAAAATTAAAAAAATTTATAAAAAAATGAAACAGTTAAACCCCTGGTTTTCATCAATTTTTCAATTTTAAACTGGTTTTTTGCTTGGTTGGTTTTCAGCCTTAACTGAACCAGATACTAGACTGGTTCACCAGTTTTTTGGTCAAACCAGATACCAGACTGGTCACCAGTTTTCAATCAAACCGTTCGGTCCGATCCCAGTTTTTTAACTAGCTTAAAACACAAAAAAAAATTAATAAGAAATTTTATTACAAACATTCTAACATCAATTATTCACGACTTTAAAAGAAATTAGTCATGTATTATTGCACCAAGTTATATTCAGAATCTATGTAAAATGCAGAAATATATACTAAACCTCGATCATGAATGATAAGTGTATTTTACTCTTATAAAATTGAGGTTTTCACCTAAGACCAACATTTCTTCAAGTCTATTTTATGATAGAATAATTTTTTAAATGTATTTTAAATAATTTAAAATATGAGCATACTTAATAGTCAAATTTAATGTTATTACATAATATTAAATTATCAAAATTAATATTTATTATAAATTAAATATTTAATAAATATAATTACTTAATATAAAAAAATAATTTTTTATTATAAAAAATGAATATAAAATATAATTAATGTGAAAATTTTATTTTTTTATTAAATATAGATGTTACAAAAGAAAATCACATGATCAACAGATATTATAAAATTGAAGCTTTGATCAATGTTTAAATTAAGGTCCAATTTATAATATATATATATATATATTAATTAAAATTTAGATCCTAAATCACTTTATTAAGGACGATTAAGGGACAAACAGTTACCACGTGTTGACCAATGCTAGCTTTACCAAATAAGTTTTGACAAATTGACTTCTCTATTTCATTTGATTGTTTCCTTGTCTCTTAATGGACTCGGCCATCCTAATCCAACATTTATAAGTTATCCAATCTTATCGATACAAAACCTTGTACCCAAGAGGAATTTTATTCTTGGTTTAAATCTAAGATAATGAGATTAGCAAACACATAAAAAATTCAAACCAATTCAACCTTTTAATTTGTGGTCCACTATAGCTAAACCAATCATAGCTTGTATTACATCAGACTATATATACCTTACTAAGCCTGATATAGATATAAATATTGTGGCTATAAGTACAAAGTGAACTGTGAGAACTAATGCTTTAAAAATATATTTCAGTCAACCCCTAATTAAATTTCATTCTTGACTTTTGCCTTTCAACTATTAAACATTAAGTGGGTTCAAAAATAAAATGCTATTAAAAAATAGAAAACATTTAAAAGGATGAAGTTTTCTTTTATGAGAATGTTGATAATACTGCCTTTGTCATCATGCCATAAATGAGTCAGTTGTCTCTTGCATAGTTCCAACATTATCGATGACTTTGTTTTGTTTCACAATTGGGGAAATCAGCATCCATACTGTTTAAATTAAACAAGGTAAAAACAATTAAAAATGAATTGGAGAAGAAGGTGCATCATTAAAGTATCAAATTGGTTATACTTCACTTTTACAATCCAAAACTGATTATTATTACCACCATCACCATGTGTTGATGTTTATATGTTAAGCATATTAACATGAGTAGTGTTACTCATCATTGAAATTTATTAAAAACTATAAAATCAAGATATTGAAGTATTAAATGAGGTGTGACCATCAAACTTCATGTTTTTCAATAAACTTTAACCAATAGTAGTAGATAATGTGTTAGAAAAAGTGTTTTGTTAGAATTTCTAAAATAACATTTGTCTTATTAATATGAACAAGATTATGGTTGAAGTTGAAGCTAGCTAATAAAAATATAGGAAATAACTGTTTGTATTAAGTAATACATTCACTTATTGTAAATTGTTGTTGCAAACCACTAGCTAATGAAATATAGGAAATAACTGTTTCTATTAAGTAATGCATTCACTTACTTTAAATTTTTGCTGCAAACAACTCATAGATAACCTTCACCCATGTACTTATCCAACCAACTCAATGCTCCACTTGGTGGTTTGATGAGTCATTCATGTAGGAGGTGTAGGACACAAAATATAAAAAACCATCATACATAAAGCACTAGTTAACGATATGATGTATTTAAGTTCCTTACTTTCTGGCTGAGTTATTCAGATCCCAACTGATGAATAACATTGCAAAGTACATTTCCCCCAAAGAGAATACCATGTAAAAAAATCCATAACTATAAGGAATATCATCTTGATGTTCAACTTTGTTTTTAGCAAACTGAAAAGGACCAAAGAAATCACTTAAATATGAGGGATATTAGCATTGCTTTCTATCTGTCACAATATGGCTTAGATTAAAATTAAATAATTCTTGTTCGATCATGTTGATGAAAGGACTATGATCCAAATTTTTGGTTATCTTATATGGGGGGAATTATTTTTTTCTTGACTTTTCTAAAAGAAAATTTTACTTCAACTTGCAGCATGATTAAGGTGTCTTTCTAGATCAAAGAAAGAAGGCAATTTTAGAGCTTCGTAATTTGTAGGAAAGGATTGAGAATGAGATTTTAAAGCAACAAGGAATCTTTCTGAATTTACTGGAAAAGGCTTTGAAGCAACAAGGAAAGCTTTAGAACTCCCCAATTTTGAAGCAACTAGGAATGCTTTAGAACACTAAAGAATGATTCACCTGAAGGCATTTTGAATCAATGCCTGTGGAAAAGGCTGTCATCACAATTGAAAATATGGCAATAAGGAAGCCGTGTCAAGAAATTCGAAAATGGTATATAACAGAAAATAATAGGATGACTAAAGCATTCATTTGAAGAAGTATCCACAATATCAAATTATGGATTTTAATACTAATTCAGACACATGCTCACAAAAAAAAAATCTTGAAGAGTCAACAAAAAGAATGCAAACTTGTAAGAAAACTACATAGCATATTGTACAGTGTATACCACATGGTAAACATGATTAGTTAAAACTTAAAACCTCTATACATATACTTATATGTGCCCTTTAGTTGTTGAATGCTACTAAACACTTTATCCTTGTAGATGGTTCTTTCTTTTATTAGAACACTGCATTAACAACAATTTAGCATCATGATTGAAGTATTATGGTGCTAAAAATGAATGATAGATCAACTAGGCTAGATATCATATCTCATCACTTTATCAGGTTCTATCAAAGTCATTTTCATTTATCCTTAATTACTAAGAATTTTAACAAAATGTTCATCCCAAGCTTTTACATATGCAAGAAAAAATACTTAATTATGGTTACTTCAAATCGTAGATTTAAGATAAACAACAACCTAAACATTATTTGAAACCTTTGACCAATACTAATAGAAAATCTACTATTTAATTGAAACCTCAATAATCACCTAAAAAGAAGACTGAAGGAAGAATTTTGAACTCAGTAGAGAAGTGTAGAGGAACTAAACAGAAGATTTTAAAATTTAACTAGGAGAAAAACTTAATAGTAGAATTATCCAGCCACTGTTTCCTTTTTCTTTATTCTTTGTCTCATATCTTATGGTGGCAGGTTCACTGAAATTCCATGATACAGATCTATATAAGTCCACCATCTATAAAAGAAATTTCAAAATAAAATATATGATTTGAAGTAGACATTGAACCAAGTTAGCATGACATCAGCTACTGATGAGTGAATTTCATTGCATGTAAGAAGAGAATTTCATTCTATCTTCATCCAAATAAATATATGCTGATATGTTGTAACACTTGATTAACAAGGTCCAGTTTTGTAAATTTTATTAATTCAATTTTTAAAAAAATGAAGAAAGAAGACCAGCTTTTGAAAAAAGTTGTTTTTACTTTTTTCTTTGTATTTATTTTCTCTAAAAGTTCTTCTAGAGAATATCATCCAACAAAGTGATACAATGTCTAATATTTTCCTTAGAACCATATATAGATATAAGGGTTGGAAAATCCTGACCTTCTGATTGCAGACCAACAAAGAAAAACAATGTAAGAAGCCATAATTCTTGAAGATAAAAGGCCTCTATTAACTTGTAATAATTAAACATTTAAATAATAGAACATATTTTTTTTTAAAGGAAACAAAAAATATTAGGGAAACTTAATTATATATGTTGAATATGAATTTCGATTTTAATAATTAACTATAATAAATGTATTAAAAAAATACTCTCTATGTATATAATTCATGATTATTTTTTTATTATTTATGTAAAATATCTAAAATACATACAATTTTAAAACAATGTTGATTTAGTCACCAGTCCAAGTTTGCGACAAAAATATTTCGGTTGCTATGTTACATTTTTCTAGCAGTGCCAACGGATCCATGTTAGTAGAGTAAAATCCGCCATGGATATTGGCCCTTAAAAGGATGAAAATTTTAAGACGCTCCTTTAGTTAAGGGTTGAGGTCCTCCCACCTAATAAACTAGTCTTTTAGATTAGATTCTTCTCTTATACTCAAGCCCTAACACAGTAACAGTAATAAGGAAATTACATGCTAAAGAAGTTCTCTTTGTAATGATTTAGAATTCATTTAAAACCATCAATTTTAGGAGAGGAAAATCATGTAATAACAAGTAAAACACACAAAAATTAACGATTTTAAATTAATCATGGAAAGAATTCTAGAAAGAAAGTTTGCAAAAGAGTTTTCTAAACATAGGATATATGAACACACTTAAATATTATTATAAATAATTACATTAATGTATTAAACACAACATGTGTAACGTAAAAATTTATCTTCGTGATTATATACTTATCTAAATCAACTTTCTATGCAAGCGTCAATTTAACCAATTATATAAATATTGATTCAAGTACCTTGTCATAAATCCAACACAACGTACTTTAAATAATAAAGTTGTGCATTTCCTAATTAAGGGGTTATGGTTATCATATCCCAACAATGACTCAATAATTTCATATGATCTAAAGAGAGTCAAAAAGATACTTGTCAATGCATCTAGGTCTTGAAGGGTTGCCTATGTCTTTCTTATAGAGGGAGAGATCATTTTAGTTTTTGGATGATGAAGAAGTTTGGAGATATTAATTCTTGGACTCATCATGCATTTCTCCTAAGCCATGGTTGAAGATTCTTGAACAAGGAGGAAGCCACCTAGGATCTACTCTTAGAGGTCCTTGATGAGCCTTGAAATGAAGGTGGAAGACTAGAAGATGAAGGTGAGGTAGGCACCACTTCTACTTTTTAGATGATAAGCCATGAGTGAAGCTAGCCACAAGGGAAGGAACCCTTGATAATAGCATGAAGGACTCTCACAAGAGTGGAGATAACATGAACACTCTCTAAGAACAAACAACTCTCAATTTTAGAGAAAGGTTATTTTCATTCAAATGAGTGTTAAAAATTACATGAAGGAGGAATGCTCTATATATAAAGCAAGGCATAGATCTATGGGCCTAGGCACTAACATGAAGGTCCAACATGCTTAAACAAGGCTTAGTTGGCTTAATTTAGTTTAATTTAGCATGTGCTCAATTAACACTAATTTAATCCAACTAAAGATCCAAATATGGCCCTCAAAATATGGATCGATGTTTCTTCTAGTTTGAATTTGAATTTTGGAGAGAAATGACATGGTACCTCCAAAATTCAAATTAAAATAAGAAGGAATAATAATCAGCCATGTAGGAGTGAGAAAGCACATGTTGAGTGAAACAAGAGGATAAAGGGGCCTACATGTCTCCTACGTGTTTCATGTGTTGGTTAGAAGGGTGTGAAGAGGAATTAGGGGTGTAGAATTAAGATCCTACACGTCCAAAATCTCTTGGACCAACCCAAAATAATTAACACACTCCACAAAGAGACTAATTATACCTCCTAAAAAAAAGATAGGCCAAAATACAAGGCCGAAAATAAAACTACTACACCCCGAAATTCCTAATGACTTAAGGGTGCTTATACAAGCCTAAAAGTGGTCAAATTAATATAATTAACTGGGACATGTCCTAAAATAAGCTCCTTGAAGCTTCATTCAAATCATGCTTCTTTCTTATTGGTCCTAACTTAAACCCATGCTAGACGTGCATGCATCAGCTCATTCGCTTAATATAAGTTTTGAGCAAGTTTGATTTAATATTTGTATTTGTTGCTATGAAGCTCCTCCACTGATTGGGTGCATATCTAAAACTGATAAATGTCTTGTTGCTGCAAAGACAGGGAAGTTATTCTATGTGGTAAAAGGAACAATAGAATGCGAAGTTATGATTTGGAGACAGAAATATCTCACTTTTTGTCTTATGCTCAAAGTTTGGTTGTGCCAAATCCTAACTAAGCTACCTTGCATTTGCTTATGTAAATGGTTTTAGACCCTTACCATTTAATATATGGACATGAGAGATATTGTGATCAAGTTTGGTTATTCCTTAGTTTGATTAGTTTGTTGGATGATTCTATTGGATGTTACTATTTATTTGTTTGCTTTGGTTTATTTTGTTCTATGTTAATTTTTAAATTTTAACCTTCTAATGTATGAGCTACTTAAATTGTTTTCTTGAATTGTGCTGGGGATAGTTTTGGTAGGAACCTGTTTAAATTATAGATCTGCAACCTAAGGTTCATGCGCATCATTGATCTTCATGGTATGAAGAGGAATGGAAAGAAGAAAAATAGCAAATCATGATCACTTTTTTCGTTCTGCTCAAAATCTTATCGTCTTTGTTCTCTTTATCTATGTTGCTCCTAATGTTTCTATTGCTCTACCATCTAATGGAATTGCCCATTATCTGCATTGCAGGACCTTGTTGCATGTAAAGGTTTAGAAACTATTGTTTCTATGGGTTACTCTTTTATTCTAGCACTTTCTAGTATTCTCTCTTGTATTAAAATATAATTGTTGGGGGTAATTGGCTAAGTTGTGCTTTAGATGGATATTTACTCAAGTAGCAAGGTTTAGTGCCGCTGGTATGGGTGCTTTTTTTTCAACTGAAGTCTATTTTTCCATCGTTACAATGTTAATTTTAATGTCTCTTATTTAGGTTCCATTAAGAAAACTAGTAGCAACTAGTTATTTGGCAACCATTCTGTTTTGTAACTCGACTATCTTTGTATTTATTGGTAATTTATTATCCTGTTATATATAGGAGTGTACCATATCTTGACCAAGAGTATTGAGAGAGTTAAAAAAATAAAATAAGTATACTTCAAGAAAATTATAATTTTTTTATAAAAAATTCTATATTTGTTAAAAGAGAAAAAAAAAAAGAGGCTAAAGCATAAAATAAATATACTACAAAAAGATTAAAAATTTTCTAAAAAAATATACATTTACTAAAAGAGATAAAAGAGTCTCGAGGGTCATGGTTTTGCCTGGCTGCTAAGATGATCTGCCAATAAATTTAGGAGCTCTTTCGTAGTACCATTTGATCATATTAAGATTATTATTGTAGCTGCATCATGTTATTTTTAATAGTATATTTATGATATATGTTGAATGGGTTTTGTTGTATCCTCCATCTCTGAATCTTTTTGTTCAATAGTGCCAAAATCATGATGAAGATGAACTTTTATAACTTATACATCCTAAAAATTAGAATTGACAAGGGTATACACACAAACCAATCCGTCAGAATAATTTTTATCTTACAGGTTATTTTTATTATTTTTTAACTAACACTTTTATTTTCAATAAGAACTCTTGAGGATTTTACTACCTACTTTCTAGGGGATTATTTTAGAGAATGTGTATTGTTGTTTTTGTTTTTAATTTGCTTAATGGGATGACAAATTTATAATCCCCCAAGGTAGGCAGAGACCCCTCAAATGGGTTTTTTATGATTGACTCAACCCATCACAGAGTCAATCTTACTATAATCCCATTCAAATAATCATAAAGATATTATAGGATATGATTATCACCAAATCTTAAATTGCCAGATAATGATAAAATATAATTGATTAATACCAATCCACTATTATTTCCAACATTCTCCCACTTGGATGGTATTAATCAATAATACAAAGATAAATCATTAAGCTAGAATGACAATTATAGACAAATCTTATATTAGACAATGAGAAATTTGAGCTACAAAATAATATCCGATAAGGATATATATCATGCACATTAACAAATATTTCTCATAAAGTATATAGAATAATGTAGTTCAATAAAATGATACTACATGGTCTCAAGCATCCAAAAATGCTAAGAGATATGTTACTAAAATGATATTACTTCACACATATCTCATAAGAAAGTTTTCAGACTCCCACTGTTCTAAGACATCAAAACTTAACCAAACCATATGAGTTATAAAACTCCAAAGTTAAGTATTTGATCAGTGAATAAAAAAATGTTTAATTAATATAATTTTTTTTTACTTGAGTCCGAAAAATTATATAGGTGAGAAAGCATAATTTACATGCATCTAATTATTCATCATAGCCCAATAACATATGTAATTACATATAGGCTACATAAATGCTCTATAATATTTGACATTTAACTAATCCGAGTTTCAAAAATGAGTGACTATGTAAGAATCCAAAGATAAGTAGGAAATCCATAAATTCCCTACTAAAACCTCATAGACACCTAGTTTATATAAAATGACACTCAAATTATTGTGGCCACAAAATGTCAATTGAGCAAACACTTAGATAATTGGTCCAAACAAAAAAATTCATAAGTACTTCAATAGTGCAAAATTGTACTCAATAGGAGTACTATCATAATAAGCACTTTTTTACAAAGTAGAAAATCATACTCGATAGGAGTATTGCATCTACAATATACTTATAGAATTTTGACCAAACAAAATGTGAAATTTTGGGTAAATAAATGCACAATACTTAATTGCATACCAAAAGAATTAATGTGCAATGCCCAACAAAATGCTCTTAACATCCATTAAAGATGTCTATTAAGATATAATGAATTATATGTATCTCAATTAAAATAGGACAAAAATAAATAGTCAAGTCCTATAAAGTATGTCATATCATAATTAAATGTGCACAAGAATATATGACAATACAGATAGATAAGTTCGAGACATGATACAAAATTATATACTTCTAAAATTTTAATCAATTAAAATATGAAATTTGGGTAAAAGAGGTGCACAATGCATAATTGTATGCCAAAAGGATTAATGTGCAGTACCCAACAGAATGACCTTAACATCAGTTAAAGATGTCTACAAAGATACAATGGATTTTATGTATCTCAATAAAAATAGGACAAAAATAAATAGAGAAGCCCTATAGAATGTGTCATATCATAATTAAATGTGCACACGATTATATGACAATAAAAAATATATAAGTTTCGAGAGATAATACAAGATTATATATACTCCCACTAATCCTTAATATACCAAAAAAATATTAGGATTATCATTAGGGTACACTAGTATTAAAAGTTCTAGTGATAGTGGGATGATGACTTAATAAAAGTGAATTAAAATTCACTATTATTATACTTAAGGAATTAGAAGTAGTAGAATAACAAATGATTAATGAGAGAAGTGGTTAAAATAACAAGAATATGAAACCTACAAATTCATCCATAAGAATAAATAATTCTCACAAATGGTTTCATAATTAACCACATATTAATCAATCTTTACAAAAATATTGACCCCTATGAGGATCTTGAAAAAATAATTACATGAGTGAGAAAATGGATCACTTGATAAATTTACGTAGAATATGAGATCATAAGCAAGTTCTCAAGTAATCATAAACAAAAATCAAGTGCTACAATAAACAATATTTACACATACTTGAGAATAAAACATGATTACATGCAGCGGAAGAATGAGACCTATTCTTGCATATATTAAGGATATAATAATAAATAGTCTCTAACTCTCATCACAATTTATAATGGACATAGGTTTATTTATATATCCCAAAAGAAAGCCTCTAACTTTTACAAGAATACCATTAACAATATTATAAAATATGGTATGGATAAATTAATCTCTTAAAATTTGAGATTCCTATATTGTCCTTACAAGAATTGCATACTAATATTGCAAATCAATAGAGAGTTTGTTATACAAGAAAATATTTTACAAGAGACCAATATAAAATCCTTAATATAGATCCCAACAATGTGATCACAAATAATGTGATAAGAAAAAATAATTTTATCAAGAACATTTGCTTTTGCACATGTATGATTAATTGGACATTTAAAGTAAAAAACCTTATATCACAACAATTTATTTCATAAGATATTAATTAAAATTCTAATATACAAAATCCTTCCACTTAATAAAGAAAAAATAAGTTGACATAACAAAAAAATACCCAGATGGCTAAATAAAATTCAACTATTTCTTTATCAATATATATATATATATAGAAAATTTGCACCACAAAAAATGCAACATTTTATTTTGTTTTGAAGGAAAAATGTCCAATTAAAAGTTATAAGTCATTATGGAACAAAAAAAAAAATGAGAGTGTAAATTTTGGTTCCATATAAATATAACTAAACATGATCAAATGAGGGAAATAAACTGAACATTACAAAAATAGGGAAATATTATGTAATTCTAAAAGTTCAGTTAAAAGAGAATCCCTAAGGAAATTACAATGTACTATAACTTATATCAATAAAATCCTAATAACGATAGGATATAAGAAAATCATTAATATAAGCCAAGAAAAATACATTGTATAACACCAAATTACATTAATAACAATACACCGATAGAGTATAGTTATCATCAATGCAACAAAAAAAATAATTATATCACAAAATTCACATAAATGCATCCAAAATAGTGAAATTATAATTATGTAAATGAAAAAAGAAATTATGCATATTGTCCAATAAATTTGCATAATTTTAATCACATATATTATATGACCAACATACAAAATTCACATTATTATACCCATGGTAGACAAGTAATAATAATGCAAATTAATAAAAAAAATTATGCTCATAAGAGAAGGACAATTAAGATTGTGCATAATTAATAAAATAACCTAAAATGAATTTATAAATGATAATTCAATATTAAAGAGAGTACAGTATAATTGAAGAATACAAATACTGTAAAGAATTATCACAATGAAAATAGGTAAAAAATTCAAGATTATAATAGTAAAAAAAAATTTAATTTAATCTTGAATTAATCAAATTTTTTTTTATACTAAAAAATACCAATAATATAAAAATATTAAATAAATATGGTATTTTTGAAAAAATAAGAATATAAAAAATTAGCAACAACATTCAATGCTTTTGAGAATGAATTTAAAATTATGAACATTTTGATGAAGTAGTCTGGTCCTTGCTTTGTGCATGGATGAGCTTTTGTTGGTGATGATGATGAGTGAAAATAATAAATATGAGAGTTGTGTTGTGAGTGTTGTTAAGAGAGAAGAAGAAGGTGAAAAATAAAAAAGGAACAAGATGGTGAGGTGAGTTTTCTCACCATGAATGGAGTGGAGATGAGAGTAAAAAAAGTGAGTTCCCCCCTTTAAAGTAGGAAACAAAAAGATGAGAGTAAAAAAAGTGTATATGTAGAAGTGAGAGTCTAAAAAAATGAGTGGTAGTTTGTGTGGGTTTATCTTTTAGAGAACAATATTGTAAAGGATGACTTTTGAGAAGCTAGTTGGTGGCTAGTAGGAAGCTAGTTGGACAAAAGTATGCATGCTATATGGGATAGATGCATAGTGCTGAAAAACAAGATGATAGAAAGTAGAAAACAATTGTGTTTTTTTTTTTTTATTAATTGATATTATTTTATAATTTTCAATTATTCCTCTTTATTTGTATTGAACAATATTATTATTCTTAGATGGGCCCAAATAGCTTGATGTATACAATATTTTAGCTTAATTTAATCATCATTTTTCTTAAACGTTTGCGTTTTTCCAGACAAAATTGAGTGCTAACAAGTATATTATGAAGGAGAACACAAAAACATGTTTAAATTCAAGGATTTTATATTGGAAAAGTTTAATAAGAAAAAATTCAGTTTCTTTAAATATAAACATAAAAACTAGGTCTATACTACCATAAAAACTAAGTCTGGAATTCTCATGTCTTAACCCAAAAAGAAGGTTCCTTTAAATACAAACAAGAAAACTAAAAGATGAAAATAGGATCAACCCATTTAGGGAAAGAAATAAGAAAAATAAAAATTACTAAGTGCAGTATCATTTTAACCCAGAAAGAGAGTGTTGGGACCTAGAGCTTAGCCTACTAACATGACCCACCCTATAAGAGAAAACCTTGTCCTCAAGGTTGGGCGCAACTTGGCCACACGTGATAGGGAGAGGATGCTTGGCATGAATTGTGCTTTCTATGGATGGTGGATGCTGGGCTTGCACATGATTGAATGGTCCTAGTCCTCTTGCATGTTTTGGGCAAGATAACGTATGAATTACACCGTCTTGGAAACAGGGAAGAGCGTCTACATTGAATGTGGTAGAGCAGACACGTGTAGCGTCCAAGATAGGTGTTGTGGTAAGTAAAACATCTTTTTGAATTAACGACCTAGATGAGATTAAACCCCTCGATCAAACAGTGCTCACGGAGAAAGAGAAACTAAGGCACTTAAACAAGGCAATGAATTCACTTTTGAAGAGTTAATGAGTTCAATTGAGAAAAGAGAGTTAGAGAGTCCTTCATTTTCTTTTGAACCTAGAAGTGTCGATGATAGCATTGGGGTGGCTCACTTTAGAGGAAGACGAAACTCATGGGCGACCTTTCCCACCCAACTCAAAATCTCATAAGGTCCGAAGTATTTCCTAGAAAGCTTGGAATGGTAACGAAGGGCCAGTGAACATTGATGATATGGCGTTAACGTCAGCCAGAAAAAATCCCCTTCTTTGTAAGTAACGTCCCTTCCTTTTTATGAGCCTAAATGGACATATTCTGGTGGGTGCATTTGAGGTTTAACTTTAAAGCATGGAGTATTGTTGTGCGAGTGTGCAAGTCAGCTTGAACACCATCGTTATCAATGGTAGCTACAAGCTGATCTCAAATCGTTGGGGGTGAACGACCTTAAAAGGCCTCAAAAGGGGTCATGCCAATCACTGAGTGAAACCAAGAGTTGTACCAATATTCAGCATAATAGAGAAAATGGAATCAGCTACTGGGGTTTTCGTTAAAAAGAAATGGAGGTAAACTTCAAGTAATCTATTTACATTTTCTGTTTGACCATCTATTTCGGGATGGTATGTTGTACTGAATTGGAGCTTTGTGCCTTGTAAGCGGAATAACTCTTCCCAAAACGTGCTAAGGAACAAAGTATCCCTATCCAAAGTGATGGTTCTTAGCATCCCCTGTAAGCAAGAAATTTCAATGGCAAATCGACCAACTAAAGTTTGGATTGAGTAGTGACACAGGAGGTTGATAAAATGCACAAACACTGTCAAGTGGTCGTATGTAACCCATGCCACTGTGTCCCAAAGAATGATGGTAAATAAGTTATAAAATCCAAATTTGATGAAGACTCAACTTCTCTCTAAGATCTACTTCCATGAAAATGTTGGATTAATGTGAAATGGAGTTTGGATAGAAGAGGAATGGAGGGGAAAACGCCACTCTCAAGGGTGAGAGATGAGTTTAGGATGCTTGCCACAAGGAGACATCCTTGATAAAAGTTAGAAGAACTCTTACCTAAGGGAGAGAGGCTCACGACCAAGGATAAAGAGAACTTTCTCTCACACTCACTCAAGGCTCACACTCAAGCTAAAATGTTCAAATTATATTCAATGATCTAAAGATGATTTACATATAGGTGAGAGGTCTTATTTATAGGTTAGAAAGGGTGGGTTAGGCTAACTAGACCATAGGTTATTCTAACCAAGATTAGGCTAACTCTAGTTGAGTCACATCTAACCATGATTAGCTAACTATGGTCATGTCTAGATACAAAAAGGTGTAAATGGTAGAAAGAGATGATAAAAAGTAGTCATGCTTAAGGCATGACTAGGGGGTGTGGCCTGTAGCAACTAAGAGGTAGGAATAGTAGTCATGCCTTAAGCATGCTTAGAGGGATGCGCCCATAATGAGAGGGGTGAGCATAATACATGCTCATCTTCTCTAAAAGCTAGCCCATGTTAGCAAACTCTAACATGATAACTATAGTACCTTTTAGAAAAATAAAAGATGACCTAAAAACTAACCTAAAAACTAAAGGGTAACCTAAATACAATGGTCAAAAGGGAAGGTTGACTTTAGGAGTCAACCTACTAAAAAGTCAAAGTCAACAAAATTATAAAAAGTCCTAAATTCTAATTTATACAATAATCTTCTTCATATATTCTTCAAGGGCCTTGAGCCGGATTGCATCAATAGTAATATCTTCCCATACTTTCTTTAGAATCAGTAGAGGTTGTAGTAACCCTTGTTTCTTGTGGGTAAGGTTTTGCTTTGTTGACTGATACTGCATTCTTTAACTAATATCTGGACTTTCAAATGCATCCTTGGCTAGAAGAAGGAGGATGTGAGTTTGGCCACCATTGGTTTGAGGCTTGAGGGCCTAAGCATTTGCTAAAGAAGGCAAGGGGGTGACCATCTTGATAAATAATTGCGCCTACTCCAATTGTGGAAGCATCTGTTTCAATGCAGAATTGCTTGGGGAAATATGGTAAATGAAGAATGGGGCCCAAAGTGATTTATTCTTTAATATTTGAAAAGTTATAACTGCCTCTGTATTCCATGTAAAACTGGTAGACGTTAAAGAATCTACGAGAAGAGAGGCGAGAGTGGAATATTGCTTTATAAATGTTCTATAAAAACCGGCGAGGCATAGGAAACCCCTAAGAGATGTGAGTGAACATGACTCTGCCAATTAATGAATGCTTATATTTTATCAGAATTAGGTGAAATAGAACCTGACCCAATGAGGATTACTAGAAAATTGTCTATTTCAGATGTTTTTTGAAACGAACCTTAGACAAATCATCAACAAATTTCACACAAATTTCAGACAGTGTACTAATTTTAGACACACTGCATACGGACAAAATTTTTTTTGTAAATCTTCGTTGCAAAGTTTTAAAAGTTGTTAGAAATTTGGTCTGAAATAATTTCAAATGTTTTTTAAACAAATTGGAGACTAAAAAAAATTGTTAAAGTGGGTCCCTATTATCTTGGCTTGTTTTGGGAAAATCTCAAACCAAAAACATTTCACACAAATTTCAGATAAAGCAATTTCAAACAAATTTTAGGCGGAGGAATTTCACAGAAATTTTAGATAGAGTAAATTCATAAAAAATTCAGACAGAACATAGTTCATACAAATTTTAGACAAATTTTTTATCAAATGCATTTCAAACTTGTTTCAATTAAAGCACATTTAGGGTCAATTTTAGACAAATTTTTTGTCTAACTAATTATAGTTTGAACAATATAGACTATTTTAAAAATATATTCAAATTAATATAAACAAATTACAAATGAAATTATTTTTTAGACATATTTCTCATAAAACAAAATATCTATTATAAGAAATAATAAATGAAAAAGAATAGAATAATAGTCATTAAATGGTTAGTCTAGAATAATACATTTAAGGCTAAATTACCATTAGTGCCTCCTATTTAGGGTTTGACTTGCATAATTTAATGATTTGTAAATGTTAATTTTAAAATATAGAAAATGGAACTCAACAGGAATCAAACCTAGGTTTTAATAGTGAAAATGATGAAGTCATTCTACTAGACCAAAGATTAACACCAATTTTATCATGAAATTAAATTTATTTAAACTAATAATGTGGCCAAATTAATTTTAAAAATATAGAAAAATTGGGCAAGGCAAGTTTTGAACCCAAGACCTAGAAATAAAAGTACTAAGGCCATATTGCTAGACCAAAAGCTAATGTTAGTTTTATTTGTGAGATTCAAATTTAGTTAAACTAATCATGTGACAATGTTAATTTTAAAAATATAGAGAAATTGGACAAATTAAGATTGGAACGTACGACGTATGAGAGTGCTAAGACGATGCCACTAGACAATAGGCCCACATCAGTTTTATTGTGTACTTCCCTTTATTTTGTTTTACTATTATAGGTCATTTATGTTGTAAATTTTTTAAATAGAGAAATTTTTTAAATTCTAAAAAAAAGGGATAGATCTAGGTTGTTGTGCCCCATTGCCATGATTACCCACAATCCCTAACCTAAATCCCACCCTCAATCACCCCATCCAACATCCTATCCTGTCTTCAACCTCCTAAATGGATAAATTTTAATTTAAATTTTAATTCTTAATTTTAATTTTTTCTTTATTTTTAATTAGATTTTAAATTTATATTGTTGTTAATATAACTAAATTTTAGTTTTACTTGCTAACCTTTAAATTTTAATTTCAACTTTTAATTCTTAATTTTAGTTTCAAAAACAAATAAAATGTACAACATAAAATGCCATAGAATAGATTTAAAATTAAAATATACAAATAAAATATAAAATCTAATTAAAAATAAAGATAGAAACTAAAATTAAGAATTAAAATTTAAATTAAAAGTTGAAATTTATAAATTAAAGTAACGCAACTAAAACTAAAATATAAAATATAAAATTAAAAATAAAATGTTATTCCAAATAGATTTAATATAAAATGAAGCTAAGTAGCTTTTAGAATTTAAAAAACTTCTCTATTTAAAAAATTTTTGTATTTAAAAAATTTACAACATAAATGACCTAGAATAGTAAAACAAAACAAAGGAAAGTACACAATATAACCAGTGTGGACCTATTATCTAGTAGCATCGTCTTAGCACTCCCGCACGTTCTAGGTTCGAATCTTACTTTGTCCAATTTCTCTATATTTTAAAATTAACGTTGGCACATCACTACTAGAAATCTCATTATTACATGTGGATTTTCCTACGAATTTTTAATAGAAATTCACAGGAAACTAGTTTCTTGTGAATTTACCTGCAAATTTAAATTCTCAGCTAAAACCTTCGTGAGTAATTACTTTCTGCAAAAAAAAATTTGCAACAAATTCCTGCAGATTTTCCTATGAAAAAATTCTGCATGAAATATTAAAATGACAGCAAAAACTGCAAGAAAATTTCCTGCCAAATTTAAAATGGCAGGAAAGAAACCACAAAAAAGTTCATTAAATTTAAAAATATATTTTATAATATTAAAATTGCTATTTGACCTCGTTGACCTATTTTAAATAGTGAAATTTTATTTTGAATGTGCTTTTCTTTGCAGTATCGTTCCTCTGCTTTGGATGCTCTCTTTTGTTGCCTTGCGTATCATGCCTCCTCTCTGGATGCCCTCTCTATTGTTGACCGTCTTCTCTTGGCAATCTTCGTGCCTTCTCTCAGAGGACCTTTGGTGGATGCCCCACAGAGTTCTCTAACTCCGCAAAGACACCTCTCAAGGAAACCCCTACAATTTAATCAAAGAATCATTTCAGTCCAAATCCCAAGACCTAATGTTAGAGTCGCTCTCACTTCTGCAACACCAAACTCTACTAGATTAGTTCTATTTATAAACATCAAAATTGTGTCACCCTTCCTCAATCTGGGGCTTAGGCTTCGTGCTTTATTGTATTTCTGAAACATTGCAAGCAAGAAATTGAGTTGATTTGGTTAGTGACATCCACATGTTTACCCTTTTACTCATTTATTAGTGTTGTTAGCAATTTTACTCATATTAATGTCTCATTAGGTAAACCTTCCATGACGCCAACTTTCCCCAGTCTTTTTACTCCTTCCATTACTAGAATTAGTATCGTTTCTGATATTAAGGTGAGTGAAGAAGACAAAAAGAAACTGCATAAATTGTAGAAAATTAGGGTAAAATACTTGATACTGGTTTATAGGTTGGTTTTACCAGAAAGGAATCAATAGTAACCCAAACTAATAAAGATGGCATATGATAATTATGAATTGAAATTAGTGAAAAGTGACGTATAGTGATGATATAGTTTAGGAATAGTAATTAAGATGATAACGAATGAGTAATTGTGATGGCTGGAAATTATGATTGTTTATTTATTTGGTGGTAATTTTTTGGGTCTAATGTATACTAGTTATAAAAACTTGTATTTTTATTAGCCTTTTTTAAAATTTTGTAGTTCTCTAGAATGCAAATATTATTCGTTCTCCAAAAGGAAGATGTAAGGATATGTAGAAAACTTAAAGAAGAATATGAGTATTTAGAACAAGGAGTGTAATAGTTAATATAGTGCATAATATGTAATTGATATATGAAAGAGAGAGAGAGTTGGTAATGATGAAAAATGATGGGTGATTAGAGAGTGGAGAGTGGAAACAGGAGTGTGGGGGGTGTTATCTGTCCTGCTCAACACCCGACAACCTCATTTCAATTGCTACATTCTTGTCTCCCCTCATGTCTTGTTTTTCTTTATCCCTTCTCATATCAATTCCTAAACTATATCATCACTATTTGACACTCTTGTTGAAAACCATCCCTCTTGTCGAAAAAATAGAGATGGCTAGAAGGTGCTTCCTAATGGTCAAAGTTGGAGACCTCTCTGGTTGCTCTTATGTTTCTCAGAGAAAATGCTGAACTTGGTTTCTATTATAACTAACCATATTTAATCTGTATTTTCTCATATGAATCTTTTTACACTCATAACTCTATTAATAGTCGTATACTCCCATTGACACATTAATCTGTTACTTCTTAATAGTATATGCACATGTCACCTTACCAAATTGATGACATTCATTTTAATTAAATAATTAACTTTATTCTATTTTGGACAACAACATTTGACAAGATGAAAAGAAAAAGTTATACAGAATATCAGATATCAGGAAATTGACAAAACAGGCTGATGTTCAGTGCATGAATGTTTTGTTTCCTTTTCCAGCATAGTAATTGTAAATGTTGGTGATGTTAATTTCCAAATTTTTATTCTATTTGATCTTTCACCCAGAAGAACAACCTGCAGAAGGAACCATAGACTTGTTGACTTGTTGTTGCATGTTAATGGGGTATTTCATGTGCATTTAGCATTCAATTTTTTTTTTCTAACTATCTTAATGTAAGTAAAGTAGTGATGGTTTTAAAATTGATTTATGTTGTTTCTAAACAGGTAGTAAGTATGCTTGTGATTATGTTAAAGAGGTCAATGCTCTCTTTATTTCTCTCCCATACACCAATAATTCCAAAGTATTTGTGCTTTCTATTTTCACTTCTGCTGTGTGAATGATACTCAGCAAATAGATGGCTCTATTTTAACATTGTCTTTAGTGGAGCTTGAGTACAATTTTGTGTCTTTCCCTTAATTAGGTGTTTTTTATGACTAACATGGCCAGTTGTTAGATCTTAGAATCATGGAACAGGCCATAAATATATTTATTAATTCACTAGTATATAAAAGATGCCTTTTGATTACAACAGTTTACAGGCACTAGTGCTTTAATTTATTTGGACTTTTTTTCCTTGACTAATACTCAAGATGGTGAGGATAGGAATAAGTACTTTGTTCCAATTGCTGATAAGTTCTTACCAATGAGATATGAAATTTGATTCCACTTCAAGCTCTATCATACGACCATATCCACTAGACACTTAAGTTACTGTTGTTCAAATTTTCATCCTCTTGTTATAGTAAGGAGTATTTGTATCTGTGTATATTGATTTCCTTATTTATTACTAAAGTTCTTAAGATTTGGTTGGTTTTGACCATAACTCTGATGAGAGTTTAGAAGATTTAGAATTTTTTTTTCATTTGACTTAAGGACTGATAGTGAGTTGTATAACCAAATGAATGATAAATAGGAAAGAAGAAATGTCATATGTAATGAAATAAGATAAGGAAAAACATAACTTGTAAAACGTGTTTGTAAATAAATAAATATTTGTTATAACTTATAGAATGATATGTATTAATGAAAATTGTCCTCTATTCTTGTATCGTATGAAACAACCTTAATTAATCGCTCAATGTTTAAACTTGTTAGTTGTCATTAAGTTGAAAGAGTGAAAAGTTTTAGCTAATCCAGATAACTAACTAATAAAACATCACAATAAGAATTAGAACAATATCTTCATGATGAGATTGAGAATATAATTAATAAAAAAGAAACTCCCTATTTGTATAAAAGATTTATTGAGTTAAATTTCAATGGATGTTGGGGACAAAAGAAATTAAGACAATTTTGGCATCAAGTCATATTCTGCATCTGATATCATAATTATGAATTCTAATTTAAATGAGTTCCCTCATTTATATGCATTTTGATCATTGAATAAATGGGCATATACATTATATGCTAATAGAAAAACTTTAGTTGTTTGGATATATGATTTTCATGTTTTCTTAATTTAATGACCATATGATTATGCCACACATATTTTCTTAATTTTGATGACCATATTTTCATATTATAATGTCGATTTCAACCCATGTTTCAATTCAAAAGAAACTAATTTCATTTGAATCATCTGCTTGTTTTGAAACAAAAAATAATGAGGCATCAACTATACTATATTGTATTATGCAGGTCCGTGACAACTAACACAGTCTTCAAACTATAATTGCAATTAACAAAAGTATATAGTTTTTAAGAGTGCAAGCTCAAACACACATATAATATAAAGGAACTGTTATGTATAGGACTTGTGAGCTACTCTTAGGGGTCTTATAACAATTTAAGTCAAACTAGTGTCACAAATTATACTTAGAGATCACCAATTAAATAGTTAACACCTAAAATATATGCATATATACTCAACTTTTAAAGTATGAAATATATATATTTTGTTGAATCAAGAGATTGTGATTGTATAATCTAGTTATTACCTTCAGTTATTCCCTTAAAACTAAACTAGCCAGATAGCTACGTATGTTTTGTACACCTAATAGTTTTGCTATTAGTTGTGTAATTATTCAGAACATTTCACATTTTTCAAGGCTGCATAATTTATAGTATTTTTGTAATGTTGCAGGCATAACAACAAAGCCTTGGACGATTTTGACAATGATACGGAGAAGTTAACCCTACGTGTTAATGGTGCTAATCAACGTAGTCCTTATTTACTTTGGAAACAAGGGTTATATTAGAGATTACACTAATTTTTACTATGCATTGTTCAATTAAAGGAACTTCCTTTTTTTTGTATATTTCTGGATCTAAAAAGAAAATACCATAATAAAGTTATGCTTAAAGTTCTTAAGTGGTTGGATTCATAGTTCATAAAATTAAATTGTAAAGTGAAAACTCTAAAGCATATTTATTTTGAGAATTTAATATGTAAAACAATGAAATCACGCGTGTACAAAAGTATTGTAAGAATAAGTTTGAATATTAACAAAAGTCGGACAAGTTAAGTTTTAATATTAACAAAAGCTCGACGTGATCTTAGGAGAAAAGCAAATGAATTTTCCAAATTTACTAATTGAAGTATACCCATGCATACTTATTATAAAAATTTAAATTTCAAAATTTCCTAACATATATATGTATGGCTAACGCACATAAGTGTGGAAAGTGTCAACACAATAATTTTAATTTTAATATATATTTGAAAAATAATTAATGTACATTTATTATTAATTTTAACATTCAATTTTCAATATTTAAAAATTACCTTTTGATTATAATAGCAAGAAAATCCATAGGTATTTCTTGCAGATTTTAAAATCCGCAGCAAAGTTTCTTGCCGTTTTTAAATAACAAGAAATTACTTGCGGAATTTAAAATCTGCAGAAAATTTCCTGCTGATTTAAAAATGGTAGGAAACTTACCTGTGGAATTTAAAATTCGCAGGAAATACATGCAAATTATTTTTTCACATGACAATTCGCAAAAAATTCCTACAAATAATTTTTCTCATGAAAAGTTGCAAAAAATATCTGCATGAAAAACAACAAGAAATAAGAATTTTTTTAGTAGTGCATGATTAGTTTAACTAAATTTGAATCTCACAAAAAAAAAATTAACAATGACTTTTGGTCTAGCGCTATGGGATTAGCACTTTTATTTCTAGGTTTGGGTTCAAGTCCTACCTTACCCAACTTTTCTATATTTTTAAAATTAATGTTGCCACATTATTAGTTTAAATAAATTTAATTTCAAAATAAAACTAATGTTGGTCTTTGATCTAGTGGAATGGCTCTAGCATTCTCATTATCAAAACTTGGGTTTGATTCCTGTTTGGTCCCATTTTCTATATTATGAAAGTCAACGTTTCTTTTTAACGGTCAACGACTTAAATCTGACAGAAGGACAAAAATTAAACCTTTGAAAAATTTGAAGGGAAAAGGAGTCCAAAAACAATTGGGGTACAAAGTGAGCTACCCCCTAAATAGGGGGGTATAAGTGATAATTTAACCTACATTCAATTAGATTAATATGAGTGGTTTACATTGTAGACCAAAATAAAATTGACTAGCATCATCATAGCTATCACTTGTCAATAATAATCTAAAACAAACAAGAGTAATTGTTTATCTATTGAAAAATTAAATTACCTACAATCACCATAATGTTCATAAGTCTAACAAAAAACAAAATAGACTAACTAAAATCAATTCACTACTCATGAATATAGGTCAAAGTCACCGTATCAATAGACATCGTAATCATTATCAATATTCATTTGATTGATTTGACTCTTGATTAGTAGAAGAGAACTTTCGAGATAGTGGCATATTCAACTTTTCATATAAAGTACCAAGCATACTTTCAATTGATTCAATCCTTTTTTGTTACTCCTCCAACATACATTTTTGTTGTTGATTGATAAGTTCTTATTCTTTTTCCTTTTCTTGTCACTTTACAAGTTCTTGTCCCAAATTTGATTCATTAGATGTAATTGAGCACGAGCTAGTACTATGATTGTTTCCAGAGATAAATGATCCTATAGAACCCAAACCATACAAGTTTTTATTTTTACCTTTAGGAACTACTTCCTTCCAAATAGTCAAATCATCTAGAACTGTTTGGTTTCCATAAGATAATCCTTCACCATCTTCATTTTGAGAGAATGATACTTCACAAAGTTCTACCTTTCTCTTTCTAAAATCATCCTATAAATTTTTCATATTTTAAGAGAAATTAATTATTTTTCTAAAATTTTAAAGTAGTCGTGAAAAAAAGTTATGTACAAATTGAAACTTGTCAAGATCACATATAAAAGTCTTCCCAACTTTATTATCTACCCAAGTCTTGTCTTTTTTCAAATGACATTCACTAAACACCTCCTCCATGGTAGGTTTGGCTCCGATAGCTTCCTCCAACAATTTTCCATAATTTTAAAGACAAGCTTTTGAGAGTAAAGTGGACAAATTAAATGTTCAAGCAAATAATGTCAAATTTGTCATATCATCCTATGTGCATGTTCATCCATAGATATAGAACCACTAGTATGCATAGAGCTACCTTGATTAGAAGCACAATTTATTGTATTTGCCACCGACCAATTCTTAAACTACTTATGTGATGCTCAATTATGTATTAATTGGTTCCATATTTTGGCTTATAATCTGAACATTTTGCATAACTCTTCCTTTCTTCCCACATAATACCCCTAAATCAAGCATCTCCTTTAATATCAAATATTTGGTGAGTCCTTGCCTCGTGTCTAGGTTCCACCTATATTGTTTCTATAAAAAAAACAAATTGACATGTAAGGAATCATGAAATGTAGGAAGTGACACATATAACAGGAAAAACAGCAAAAGGAAAAAGAAAAGAAGGATAAAGTTAACAGCAAAAATATAATACAACAAAAACAGAGTATTAATATATAAAGTAATTCAATATGATCGATTTGTAATACATAAACTACAAAATAGTCAAATAACACCAAATATAGCTTGTATTACAACAACATAGGTCACGATGCCCTTTAGGAGACGTAAGCAAGCACAAAGGTAATCTTGAAATCGACAAACTTTACCAAAATTGCAATTTATGTTTACCTTAAATTCACCAAACCATAGGTCTCGCATCTCCTTAGTTGGTTGTCCCCAACCTGTACAAATCCAATCAAACTTACTTTTAATTGCAACAGTTAAGAAATGAACAATAGTATATGGGTTAAACCTAACAACAAAATAAATATTATCAGAAAATAAATGGATTAATAATACATAACAAAAATTATAAGAAATAGTATTTTCAAAATAACAATGTCAGATTTACTCATGTAACGTAATGCTTTATTTCAGGAAGACACTCTTGAGCAACTTGTTCAATTTCCGCTGTTTCAATAGTTGTTGATTGACATGTGACAAAGTTTGTTCATGAGAAGTGGGTGTTGTAGATGATGGTTGAGGTAAAGTAGGCGATGGTAATGATATTGGGATTAAGGTTGCATTTGGGGTTGGTCATAGGGTTGGCGTTGGTGATGGGGTTATAGTATGTCTATCTTGTAAGGCATTTATCTCTTTACCAGATGAGCATCTACCTTTACCTCTACATCTAGTGGAAGAAATCCTCCCACCTCTATTTGCACCCCTACCCGACATCTAAAATAAAATACATTTACATATGATATAATACAATAATCACATCAAAATACTTATAAAGATCTAAAACTAGATAAATATTAAGCTAAAGTTACAATTAAGTAGTAAAATATTAAGGTCCAAAATATTAAGAAAGCATTACAAACATGGAAGTATAAAAATTTAATCATAATAGTCACTATAATCACTAAAGCTCTTCTTCATATTCCTTCTCCCTTTTTTATGATCATTATCGTCATCATTAATAAACTGATGATCTTCATCACATCCATCAACCTCAAATCCATAAACGTCATCAAATCTCCCATCATTATCTACCAAGGTAGTAGAAAAATCATGGTCAATTAATATCTGACCAGAATTTTAATGTGTTAGGCCCTCTTGATATGTGATGTCACAAATCTTTTCATTCTCAATCATGCCTCTAGCTTTGTGTTAATTACAAATCACCAATCTGAATTGTTCTTATTTATTATCACATATGGAGCAACATACACTTTAATAGCCTTTTCTGCAATAATAAATGGGTCATACTTTCCATAACTCTTGTTGTACCGAATTTCAACAATACCATATTGTTAATTCACATTTGTTCCACTACCAATTTTAGGATCAAACCACTTACATTTGAGTAAGACAACCCTTTTTATTGGTAGTCCTGGATATTCAATTTCGATTACTTCCTCAAGTAGACCATAAAAGTCATTTTCATATTCACCATAGCCTATTCCTTTAACACATGCTCTGTAATTCATGGTGGATTTACCAATTCCATGTTCTCTTGTGTGAAACTTGAAGCCATTTACAAAGTAAATAGGCCAACTTTTTATGGTTCTCAAAGGACCCCATGCCAAGGCTTGCAAATTTGGATCTATTACATTATTTGATGGAGTGTTGACCTATATAGTATCATTCAACATTGTAAAGAGTTATTAAGAATACTTTTAAGATATAGTATTTATAGAGAACTTTCTTAAAATAGAGACTTACATAATCTTTAAACCATGCAACAAAGCTTTCTTCGATACATTTATCAATGTGTTCATCACTCATGTTAGGGTGAACTACATGCAATGTCTTCACGAAGATCCTAGTATTGCATGAATTTTATTTAAGGGCTTCCATATTTGCTCAGTTAATGAACTAAAAATAATTCGAAGTAAACGTTCCATAAACATGTGACAATCGTGACTTTTTAATCTGTCCAACTTCCCTTCATTTATGTCAACACATCAAGCCAAGTTTGAAACATACCCATCTAGTATTTTTAAACTTTTACCCTTTACAAATTGTCCTCTTTTACACCAAGGTAAATGTGTACTTTGCCTTTGGCTTTATGATCCTCCTGTTACTTTGTACATGCAATTGTAAATCCTTACGCTTGCAATGAACTACCATGTCAATTCTAGTCTTCGCATTATCTTTAGTTCTGCCTTTGTTGTCCATAATAGTATTGAACACATTATCAAATACTTTTTTTTTTTTTCAATGTGCTTAGCATCAAGGTTATGGCGGAGTAAATGAGTGCACCAATAAGGTAGGTCCCAAAAGATGCTTTTCTTTGTCCAATGATGATCAGTGTTACATCTTTGTATGTCAATTTCTTTACAGCAATTATCTTGGGATACTCTCGAACTCTATGCCATATTTGCTCCCTAGTCAACCTAGGAAAAGGGTCTGATTTCTCAACCCTATTCTTGTAAAAGGCATCCTTATTTGTCCTAAAAATGTGATCATTTGGCAAAAAATGTCTATGACAATTAAACAATGACATTTTTTTGCCTTCTTTTAACCATAATTGTCTGTGCCTGTGTACTCTTAATTAAAAGAAATTAAGTACATAAAGTTCAACCATATAATGTCAACAAAATAAAATCAAATTAGTTCGAAGGAAACTAACCCACAAGGTCTTAAGAGTGGAAACTACAAGTTATCAAGCCACTTAATAGTTATCCATAGTGAAAAGAAAAACATTATAAAAGAGCTTATAGGTAACAAAATTCTAGATTTAAGAATTATAGTTGGAAATAATATTTAGTTACTATGATAAAATATCTGAAAGTTTTTTTATTAGATTTCATTTTTATTTGCTTAGTTTTATTTATTATTTATTTTCCTTTTTTAGTGAGATCAACCATTATAAATACATGAACTGAGAATCTAATTTCTATGAATAAATAAATAAAATTAATTTTGTTTCTCAGTGTTGTTCAATCATTATGAGTTTATTTACTATCTTAATAAAGCATAATTATCTAAATGTGGGTTATAAATGAGAAAAAATTATCTTTTGTACAAAATAATTGTGTGTTGATTTTTCCGGTTTTTATTTGGGCCTTAGGCCATTATTATTATTCTTTATCTTGTTGAAATTTAATTTTAGTTTCACAATTATTTTAGTGATGATTTTTAAGACAATAAGTTATCATAACTTACTTATAAAAATTTTTGGATTAAAAAATATGTCTAATCCAATTAATCTACTTTATAAAATATTTAGCTATTATGATAAAATATCTGAAAGTTTTTTTATTAGATTTTATTTTTATTTCCTTAATTTTATTTGTTATTTATTTTTCTTTTTTAGTGAGATCAACCATTATAAATACATAAGCTGAGAATGTATTTGTATGAATAAAATAAATCTTGTTTCTCAGTGTTGTTCAAGCATTATGAGTTTATTTACTATCTTAATAATAGCATAATTATCTAAATGTGGGTTATAATTGAGAAAAAAATATCTTTTACAAATAATTATGTGTTGATCTTTCCAGCGCCTTAGGTCATTATTATTATTTTTTATCTTGTTGAAATTTAATTTTAGTTTAACAATTATTTTAGAGATGATTTTTAAGACAATAAGTTATCATAACTTATGTATAAAAAATTTTGGATTAAAAATATGTCTAATCCAATTAACCTACTTTCTAAATATTATGTTATCATTTTAACTTGTATCACTTAACTAATAATTCTAAATTATTTTTTAAAGAAAACTATTTTTATTTTTATCATTAATTCTAAGCTAGAAACATAGCCTCCTAAAATCTAAATACTGATTAACTAGGATTTGTTAAAGAAAAACACCACCTTTAGGAATTTTTCACTATCTCAGCCATAAACAAAACTATTAAACTTCGATCTATGAATGAAACTTCTGTTTGTTATGAAGTCTAAGGCTATGTTAGTAGTTTAGCACAGCAATTTGTATCAATCTTATTTCTTCATATTTTTTTTGTAATAATATACAATTAAAGGTTATCTAAATATAAATTTTCTAAATCATAATATGAATATATAATAATATAACGGTATCTACAGTACCATATAATTGTATTTTTTGTGTTTTTTATTTTCTTATGAGAGATCGATACATGGACTTGTATTGTTCAATTAATTAGTAAAAGATGCAAATTGAAAGTTAAAGCCTTTATTCCAGTTAAGACAGAACTGTGTGAATATGTGATAGAGAACAAACTATGTGATGTTTGTCTACTTCTCTCTCTGATGCTTCCTCCATTAGAGAATTCACCACAACAAATGAAAATGATATGAGAACATTAAGGTGTGACAGATCACATATGCATGTATATGTTTTAGTGATGAAACAAACATGCTTGAATGCTTATAGAATTAAACACACGAAAAAGGATGAAAATGTGTTAAAAGGGAGTTCTTGTGCAGTTAAATACCTCAACGAATGCATTAAATTTTGAAAACACAAAAATAAAGAAAATGAATAATAAAAAGAAGAAATTAATTAGTGACCATTTTAGTAAAAGGAACTGGAGAAGAAAGCTAGTAATGTAGTATGAATTTGCCTGAATTATGGGAAAATTGGGACACACATAGGGTACAGAGGATTTTAATCTTTAATAGTGCTGAGTTGGTAAAGTGTAGCTGGAACTGCATTCTAACACTTAGCACCCTAAAACAATGTTTTTCTTGTCTTATGAATTTCATCAATTTCTTTATATATTTAGTGATTCTATTTTTATGTTTTAAGTCTTGCTAAATATACGTGGGATTGAGTTTTTTTAGTAAAACATGGTTTACTTTCATATTTGTGAGATTGAGTTTGATTACCTATTATTTTGAATTCATGTCACAAGCAACACACACGTATATATTTCTTTGTAGAACTATTGAAGTAATAAGTAAATCAATCATAATCTTTAGGAATATAAAGATGATAATGAAAATAATACCTTTTAGAAGTACTGGAACAAGAACCTGCAGTAATAATGAAGTTAAATATGCGGAATACAATAAAAACCTGCAAAAAGAGAGCACACCAGTTATGTATACAAGTTAAATCTAACTTTTATTTGTTATTGGTGCACGCAATAGTACCCAAATACTATGTTGTTGCTTCTAATAACCTGGCAAAACAATATACATTTGCAATGGTATCATAACAATATTGCACTAAACTTAACCCAGATCATACTAATAGTTATATATATCCTGCAAAAAAGAAAAACACCAAAATCATTATCAGAATAAATCCATACACCAATAATTAAGCCAGAAACATAATCAATTGAAATCTAAATGGGGTTAACTAGGATCTGACTTAAAACAAGACACCACCTTTGGAAACTTTTCACTATCTCAGCTAAGAGTTGTATTTAAAGGCTGCAAAAATTGAATATCTCAAAATGATGATTTATGAGATACTTGATTAATGTTAACCAATTGGAAACCTGTTGTACATACTGGGACATTTTGTGTGATATGATACTTGAAAGAAATATTTTCAGTGGAAGAAAATCATGTTCATATATAGAATAAGCATCATCGCATCATTCCTATGTGCATAGGTTGATTGTAACTATGCCAACTATACTCAATTTTATTTCCATACTCGTTAGCAAAAATTAAAAGAGTCTATATTTCAAAATTTTCAAAACTTAATAGTTTAATTTAATATATGCAAAATTAATTAAATGTGATTCCCCACAAAGTCCTTCTTTCAACACAATAATCCCAAACTCACACATCAAAAAAGGTTTGCATTCACCCTCACCATGTCTCACCCCTTCAAACCCATTCACAAATCAAACCCCACTTACAAAAAACACAGAAACCTTGTTAGATGTATGATTCTTTAACATATTCCCTTAACCCACACACATCCACAAAAGGTTTCACCTTCACCCTCACCATGTCTCACCCCTTCACATCCAGTGACAAATCAAACCTCACTCACAAAAAAGACAAAAACCAATACACAAAACCTGTGTTCTTCCCATAGGCCACAACCTTCACCAACCATGTATAACCTTCAAAACCCTTAAAAAAAATTTATAGGAAAAACCCCTAAGTAATTGAAACTCAAAACCATTGAAACCCCGAAAGCCTAACCTACCATACTATTGTAATCTATTTTGACACTACCTTAAACCTCATAATAAAATAGGAAAGAAAAATAGCAAATAATAGAAAAAATAAACCATACCATCCACTAGAACTTCAAGAGATATAATGAATTCACAAAGAAGAATTGGTGTTGCACGGTAATGGTGAGGATGTAGAAACGGAGGAGAGGTAGAAGAAGAGGGTGGGAATTTGTGTAATCCCACTTAGCAAGGGATTAAGCTAGGCCCAATAAAGGAGGAGCATGACTTGGATGAAGCTTGAAGGAACCTAGTTTAGGTTATGATTGTTGAATTTGTAATAATTAAATATTTTTACGATTATATTTGCACCCTTTTATTCTTAGGATTTTAGGGGTGTAGTTAGTTTGACTTTCAGCATTTTATTTTAGCCTGCAGGTTTATTTTCCATTATGAGGTGTGTTTAGTCTTTTTGTGGAATGTGTTAATTAGATGAGCTTCGGTTAGAGGTATTTGGACGTGTGGTATTTGTTATCCACACCCCAAATTCCATCTAACACTCTTCTAACCAACACATGTCGGCTTACGGTTTATCCTAAGGCTCATCATATAAACTCAATGTCACTGATCTCAATGACTAAACTCAATTTCCCTGGACTCTATGTATGAATCCATAACCAATCTGATGATCCACCCTAATTATCAAGGATTTGTTTGGGAAGGAATTGGTATTTGTATATCTTACCCTAGTTGGTACAATAATTTCTCAAGAAATTGGGTTATTTGTCCCAGGGCTACCTGCCTATCACAATAATTTGGCTAACTTTCAATTAGGCTACCTGTCCACTGCAAATAAAAAATGACACTCTTTGAGCCAATCACAAACGACACCTGATGAATATTCTCAACCCAAATATCAATAATAATCATCTGAATATTCATTTACTTATAACAATCCAATGATGATCAATGTTACATCATTGTATGTCAATTTCTTTACAGCAATTATCTTGGGATACTCTCGAACTCTATGCCATATTTGCTCCCTAGTCAACCTAGGAAAAGGGTTTGATTTCTCAACCCTATTCTTGTAAAAGGCATCCTTATTTGTCCTAAAAATGTGATCATTTGACAAAAATTGTCTATGACAATTAAACCATGACATTTTTTTGCCTTCTTTTAAGCATAATTGTCTGTGCCTGTGTACTCTTAATTAAAAGAAATTAAGTACATAAAGTTCAACCATATAATGTCAACAAAATAAAATCAAATTAGTTCGAAGGAAACTAACCCACAAGGTCTTAAGAGTGGAAACTACAAGTTATCAAGCCACTTAATAGTTATCCATAGTGAACAAAAAAACATTATAAAAGAGCTTATAGGTAACAAAATTCTAGATTTAAGAATTATTGTTGGAAATAATATTTAGTTTTTATGATAAAATATCTGAAAGTTTTTTTATTAGATTTTATTTTTATTTGCTTAGCTTTTTTTATTATTTATTCCTTTTTTAGTGAGATCAACCATTATAAATACATGAGCTGAGAATCTAATTTGTATGAAGAAAATAAATAAAATTAATTTTGTTTCTAGTGTTGTTCAATCACTATGAGTTTATTTACTATCTTAATAAAGCATAATTATCTAAATGTGGGTCATATATGAGAAAAAATTATCTTTGGAACAAAATAATTGTGTCTTGATTTTTCCGATTTTTATTTAGGCCTTAGGCCATTATTATTATTCTTTATCTTGTTGAAATTTAATTTTAGTTTAACAATTATTTTAGTGATGATTTTTAAGAAAATAAGTTATCATAAATTACGTATAAAAATTCTAGGATTAAAAAATATGTCTAATCCAATTAACCTACTTTATAAAATATTATGTTATCATTTTAAATTGTATCACTTAATTAATAATTATATATTATTTTTTAAAGAAAATTATTTTTGTTTTGATTGTTAATTTGAGAAAACACCTAAGATAACAAATTATCACAACTTGCATCTTTTAATCTCACAATTAAGGTGTCTCATCAAAATAATTCTTCCTTTAACCATTTCAATGTATTTTATGGTGCAATAAAATACACTGGTTTTTAGTAACTATTGTTTCTTTATATGAATATATTTTTTATTTCATTAGACTTATTATTATAGATAAGCGTAATATAAATACTACTTCCTTAGTTGTTTTTTTTTTCTAATGTTTTCTTATTGACTTAAATTAAGAACTAAAATTTTCATGTAATTAACTATCCAAGAATTATATACACTGAGAGCGTAAATTAAATTAAATGAATTAACAAAAAATAAATCAAATTAAACAACAAACACTAGTGAAAAATAAAAGCACATCATAATTAAGATTATCTACTAAATAAAAATAGGTGAATTAAATAAATAAGAAAAATGTAAACAACCTAATAAAATTATACGCGAGACATTGGAATCACAGAGGAAAAATTAAAATTAACAAACTAGTTATGATACAAGTCAGTCAGAGGTGCAAGGCAAGGCAAGGGAGAAACTAACTTTTGGTGTTGGTGCAGGAAATGAAGTACGCAGATCTTATGTTGTTGCTTTTGATAACCTCCTAAAACAATATATATTTGCAACGGTATTAGATTAACATTGTATTAAACTTAGTAAAATTATCAGTTATAAAGCAAAAGAAAAAACACTAAAATCATTAAAAAAAAAATCCATATGCTAAAAACTAAGCTAGAAACATAGCCTCTTAAAATCTAAATAGGGATTAACTAGGATTTATTAAAGAAAGGCACCACTTTAGGAATTTTCCACTATCTCAGCAATAAACAAAACTATTAAACTTCGATACATGAATGAAGCTTGTGTTTGTTATGATGTTTAAGGCTAAGTTAGTAGTTTGGCACAGATAGCAATTTGTATCAATCTTATCTCTTCATATTTTTCTCCAATAACATACAATTAAAGGTTATCTAAATATAAATTTTCTAAATCATAATATGAATATATAATAATATAACAGTATCTATAGTACCATATAATTGTATTTTTTGTGTTTTTTATTTGTTATTCTCTTATGATAGATTGAAACATAGACTTGTATTGTTCCATTAATTAGTAAAAGATGCAAATTGAAAGTTGAAGCCATTCCAGTTCAGAGAGAACTGTGTGAATATGTGATAGAGAACAAACTATGTGATGTTTCTCTACTTCTCTCTCTGATGCTTCCTCCAATAGAGGATTCACCACAAAAAATGAAAATGATATGAGAACATTAAGGTGTGACAGATCACATATGCATGTATATGTTTTAGTGATGAAACAAACATGCTTGAATGCTTATAGAATTAAACACACGAAAAAGGATGAAAATGTGTTAAAAGGGAGTTCTTGTGCAGTTAAATACCTCAACGAATGCATTAAATTTTGAAAACACAAAAATAAAGAAAATGAATAATAAAATGAAGAAATTAATTAGTGACCATTTTAGTAAAAGGAACTGGAGAAGAGAGCTAGTAATGTAGTATGAATTTGCCTGAATTATGGAAAAATTGGGACACACATAGGGTAGAGAGGATTTTAATCTTTAATAGTGCTGAGTTGGTAAACTGTAGCTGGCACTGTATTTTAACACTTAGCACCCTAAAACAATGTTTTTCTTGTCTTATGAACTTCATCAATTTCTTTATATATTTAATGATTCTATTTTTATATGTTTTAACTCTAAGTGGCATTGAGCTTTTTTAGTAAATCATGGTTTACTTTCATATTTGTTAGATTGAGTTTGATTACCTATTATTTTGAATTCATGTCACAAGCAATACACACTTATATATTTATTGTAGAATAACTACTATTGAAATAATAAGTAAATCAATCATAATATTTAGGAATATAAAGATGTTATTGAGAATAATACCTTTTAAAAGTACTGGAACAAGAACCTGCAGTAATAATGAAGTTAAATATGCGCAATACAATAAATGCATTCGTTTAATAGGCACCTCCTTACCACCTTTGCCTACCTTATACCTTGGAGCATGGCAAAAGTCGACATTCTTTTAGCATGATATAATCTTTATAATACAACATAAAACAATCAATGCAACAACAATGTATTTACTACACTTTCCAAGTTTGGAGACTAACTTCTTTGCCCTATAAAAATTAGGAACAAGCAATTTATCTTTAAACAAACCTTCTTTCATAGCTTGAACTATATCATCAAAGCTTTGTTGTGATAGATTTCCTTCACCTTTAATCTTCAACAATCTAACTGCCTTAGATAATTCTAAATGGGTATCACAACTTTCCCATAGTAGTTGTTGTGCAGATCGTAACAAATCAAAAAATTTCTTTGCTTCCCTGTTTGGAGATTCCTCTATGTATTATTTTCAAACTCACTTACAATTTCTGGATCAACAGCATCAAAACCCATAGATTCATATGGATTTCTTTCTGCCTCAACATCAAATGGATCAATACATCCACTTTCTTCATTCAAGCTATTAGAATTTGCCATACTTGAACCCAAATGACTCTCACCATGTGAACCCCAACACCAATAACTTAGTTTAGCCTGATTGCATAATTCACAAACTCTGTAACACCATCAATAAATTCTATTCTTACTCCCCACGATTAGGAAGAAGTTTATTATATACCACACCATAGCATAATTGACCGTTTAACCATAATTGTCTGTGCATGTTTACTCTTAATTAAAAGAAATTAAGTACATAAAGTTCAACCTTATAATGTCAACAAAATAAAATCAAATTAGTAAGAAGGAAACTAACCCACAAGGTCTTAAGAGTTATGAAGTTACTAAAAAAGGGAAACTACAAGTTATCAAGCCACTTAAAAGTTATCCATAGTGAAAAAAAAAAAAAACATTATAAAAGAGCTTATAGGTAACAAAATTATAGATTTAAGAGTTATTGTTGGAAATAATATTTAGTTATTATGATAAAATATCTGAAATTTTTTTATTAGATTTTATTTTTATTTCATTAATTTTATTTGTTATTTATTTTTCTTTTTTAGTGAGATCAACCATTATAAATACATAAGCTGAGAATGTATTTGTAGGAATAAAATAAATTTTGTTTCTCAGTGTTGTTCAAGCATTATGAGTTTATTTACTATCTTAATAATAGCATAATTATCTAAATGTGGGTCATAAATGAGAAAAAAATATCTTTTACAAATAATTGTGTGTTGATCTTTCCAGCGCCTTAGGTCATTATTATTATTTTTTATCTTGTTGAAATTTAATTTTAGTTTAACAATTATTTTAAAGATGATTTTTAAGACAATAAGTTATCATAACTTATGTATAAAAAATTTTGGATTAAAAATATGTCTAATCCAATTAACCTACTTTCTAAATATTATGTTATCATTTTAAATTGTATCACTTAACTAATAATTATAAATTATTTTTTAAAGAAAACTATTTTTATTTTTATCGTTAATTTGAGAAAACACATAAGATAACAAATTATCACAACTTGCATCTTTTAATCTCAGAATTAAGGTGTCTCCTCAAAATAATTCTTTCTCTAACCATTTCAATTTATTTTATGCTGCAATAAAATAAACTGGTTTTTAGTAATTATCGTTTCTTTATATGAATATATTTTTTATTTCATTAAACTTATTATTATAGATAAGTGTAATATAAATACTACTTTCTTGGATTTTTTTTTCTAATGTTTTTTTCTTGACTTAAATTTAAAACTAAGATTTTCTTGTAATTAACTATCCAAGAATTATATATACTGAGAGCATAAATTAAATGAAATGAATTAACAAAAAATAAATCAAATGAAAAAACAAACACTAGTGAAAAATAAAATTTGTATACTTGTAAGGACAAATATCATATTATATGACAGTAGCGATATTCGTACATCCCAAAATATCAAACTAGTGTCCATATATGGTTAGCTATATATAAAAATGGTTAATTTTATTTTACTTTTACATGTTGTTAATTACTATAATTATATCATAAAACTAAACCACTTGTATTTATTTATATAAGATTAATCATATTTTCAACCACATGTAATTAACCACATTACAGTTAATAATCTTGACCACATTTTTACATGTAATTAATCACATGTTATAGTTGATAACCTCAAAATTATTAATCATTTGTCTTCTAAATCTAACTATATTTACATATAATTCATCATATTTTCAAGTATCACTAGGTGTAAAATTTTCAATAAAACAATAATTTTTTCTATGGAAATAAGTCTCTAGCATAAATGACTCTCTAGATGCAAACAACTAGTTGATACGTACATCCATAATTTAATATCAAAACCTCCTAGATATTTGGGCACACAAAATAAAGTGATTAGAGCAAAATGAAAGATCTTAATCATATGCTTTACTGTACATATACTCCCTCCTTCTCTTATTATAAGATGCTTTAAAAAAATAGGCCTCTTAAAAAAGAATGATATTAAATATGTTAATTATTAACTAGGTTTTCTAACCTGTACTACCATGAACAGGATAAATTCAAATAAATATACCACTCAATTATTTGTTGAAACTTATAATACTTATATCATTAGCAATTTTCAATATTTTATATAATTCATACAAATCTTAAGAAGCGAACCAGTAATAGTGTGGAGCAGTCATATTCCATGTAGAGACTTTTTCCCTTGGCCATAATATTTCAATAAATCAATTTGTAATTTTTCAATATTCTACAATGAAGTGCATAAAAAAATTGAAAAGTATAACGCACTAGTGCTATGTTTGTGTAGTACAATTGAAATTACTTGAATGTCACCCTTCAGAAAAACACCTTCCACAATATTGAGATCTTTGAGGCAAAGCCCACGATTGTGATAACCAACTGCTAAGAAGCCATTTTCTAAAAATCACTTGTCTATCAATTTGAAATTATAATCCATGTGTTTGGGATTGTAATCATAAGAATTATAATTCAGGCAAAAGCCCGCATATAGATTCCTTTCGTAGCACTATAAAGAATATTTGACTGCATTTGCTTGTTACTGTATGATAGAGAAGCCTCTCTTAGCCGATCCAGCCTGTTGCTCCCTATTCTTAACGAATGGATTTGATTTACCAAAAGTCATTACTATTTGAGAGAGTCACTGAGCAGCTTCTTGTGCCGCTTTTCTTGTTGAACAAAATATAAGTACAAATTTCCCTCTGGAGTATTGCATGAGAATATCTGAAATCATTTGTACATTTAAACCGTAATATATCTCCTAATATATAGTAAAAGTTAATAGTAGTGAAAAGCTACAAGGCATAAACTTGTCAATTGGCACGATGAGTTATCTTACCGAAAATATAATTTTGAAGACGCTGCATGGTAGTAGTATAAAGCGGAAATAAAAAATATGTTTGATTGGTAAAATGGGTTATTTAAAAGTGACCACTCCTAGAGCAAACAATAAAGATTTTTACAATTTAAACTTTGTTAACTTTAAACTAACCTTCTCAAAGAAGAAGTCATTCTTGGCTGGGGCATGGCCGGTATAAATTTGGAAGTAGAACGATAATAAAACATTTAAAAATTACTGTCATGACTACAGACCATGACGTTGAGTCATTGACTAAAATATTGAATAAAAATTCAAGAATTCAAATAAGGAATCTTTGTTGCTGACATATTTTTTTATCTGAAAAGATGCCAATCAAACTTGGATAAATAGATTTTTTAATAGGACTAAACAAATGTTAATTCAAAGGCAGAGTGAAGATCTATGAATCAACATGCAGCACCAATTTTACTACCATTGTGTCTTACAACATATCTTGTGTAATCTCACAACGTTAGGCAGAGTTATGACAATTTAACCGAACTCAAAGGGAATCCCGTGCAAGCACCACATGCTTTCTATGCTCTTTGATTGGGAAAGGTGAACTTGTGTTTTTTTTCTCCGCATATTGGAATCGTTAGTGAATTATCAATGAAACCTATATATAAAGAGGTAAAGAACTAGATAAGAGCACAAAAACATTGAACTTTCTCTAAAAATAGAAGTAACAACACATGAAGAGAAAGCAACGATGGATGAGTCAGTTCACCTTGTCTTGGGCGTCAGTTTAGAATTCCATAAGGGTAAAACTACTTAGTCTGTAAGGAACTACGTATAAAGGTACTCCTATGAATTTGGGCTACATACAAGGACATGAATTGCCCATAAAAATAAAACAAGGACGTGGATTTTTGGTACTGGTTTATATCAAGCGAAATAACACATACAGGAAAAATAGTACTAATCCTAGTGAAATTTTATTTCCTAATTCTTATGAATTTGAGCAATATAGTAGGATGTGGATTTCAAGTTTTAATGCTGATGGTAAGAGTACATGGACCGGAATTCAAACCTCCAACCCCACTTATTCCAATATAAATCAAAATAATATGTCCCAATACAATAAACTACACTAGAATAAGACTAAGTTAGGAAGCATCCCAAGTGAATTCCCTAGCCACCCTCCATAAATTGTGTTAACTTATACTTATGATCTCAAGTTCAAGTAAAATTAATACAATATATTTATAAGGTGGAAACGGTAGGTAAAAACCATAAATCTATACCTATAAATAAAGGTTGTAAGTAAAAATCATAACTTATAACTACTAAATCAACTGTAGGTAATATTTATAATAAAAAATAATTAATCTACCCGGTAAAAGTCAGATAACATACAACAACAATAATAATAAACATTAATCTACTAGATATCTTTGGAATGTCTTTAAGGGCTGACACAAATTGTATTTGTTTCTCGAAATGTTTCTGATTGTTTTGAAATTTTCTTTCATTCCAAAAAGAAAAAAGAGCACAGATGAGATGACTTTTATAATAGCATTAACTATTGATTAGAAAAGTGAAAATAAATAAACGGAGACTTAGTTAATATAGTAGTAGACAAATTGCTAGGTTAATGAGCTGCTTCATAATGTCAACTATATACACCCCAAACTATAAATAGTATAAAAGTCCAATTGAGGAATTGAGTTAGGATAAGGACGTATAAAACTATTTCTAATGTACACTGTTATAATATTACCATTAAAGTTTTTTAATAGTTTGGCATATATATGTATGCAATATTTCAGTAAAAAAATTATATCACCTGTACTTTGATACCTAGGCTTCTCAAATTCAACTTTGTCTTCCTGAAATAAATACCGCTTCATTAGAAGTCATTGACAATCCTACCAAGGGACATTAGTCAACAAATGGTTTTTGTACATTAACAATAACATAAGCCCATCATTTGAAAAAAAAAAATCTAAAACAAATTTCCTAAAAAGGGAACTCATCTATATTTGAAATTTTGATCTATTAAGAAATTTCCTTTTCTATTGTGTTTAAGTTGCTGCTAGATAGCACGGGAGAAATACATAGTTATTATTTCTTTAATAATAATTAAAAAACACTAGAAATTATTTTTGAGATTGAACACTAACTATAACATTTTTAAGTTAAAAAGGACACATGGAAAAATTTTATACATGAGAAAGGAAAATACATATAAATAAAAGCAATTCAAATACTAAATTAATTAATAGGTGTACCTCTTAAATGTGAGTCTACACTTCCATTAACTGAAAGAAGTTATACCTCTTGATAGTTTCTAATCTTTGTTACAACGGAATCTCCAGATACTAAAGTTGGCTCACAGAGTTTTATTGCTTTGTACAAACCATTCAGATAGTCCCACTTTGGTTGGCTGAACAATCCTGCACAAGAACAAACAAAAATGAAAATAAGTGTATACCAACAACAGGAAATATTGCAATGCATAGAAATATTTCAACCATATTCATTATTCACAAGACTAACAATATAGTTAAATTTTTATTTTATTTTTGGTTGACATTAAACAAATAGAAGAGCAATGTTTCTAATTTGCTATGCCTAACAATATTAAGGAACAAAAGAGGATTTATAGATTATATTTGAGATTTATTTACATAAAATGGAAAAAGTCAGCACTTATTGTCATATAAGTTATTTGGATGCTTTACGCTTTCCATATTCATCAAATGGTGTGTCATAATCATAGCTTGTAGCAATAAAGGGGTCACCAATGCGAGAGGAGTAGATTTCATTTTTGGATTGCCAACAAGGATTTTTATTCTACTAACAGTTGCTTCAAGAGCAGCTCCTCGTGGATTATTCGATGGATGAGCTTCATCAATTAGTAAAAGTGTAATGTCACTAAAAAATCTCAAGCCGCCACTTTCTATAGCATACTGTGACACTGCATCAAATTTAAATTGAACTTAAATCATCTGAACCAAAATATAAAAGGAAAACAAGAAACTAATGTCAAATCAATTCTCCAATGATTAAGTAACAGTAAGAGAACAAAAGGTCACTGATTATTACTAATAATTTAACTGAGATATAGGTTTCTTCTAGTCAGTTTAAAAATAAGAACCCATCTGCTCCCTCCCTATTTTATCTTTCCGAAATAACAAATTAAAAGTATTTATTATAAAAGGAACAAAAAAGTTGCTTTCAATGTCATGAACCAATTTGCACTATCTATTTACAAAGAGAATAGAACAGAACATCTTTCAAAGGCTCAACATAAATAAGATTTGGGTAGAAGCTCCCCACAAAAGAACAGTATGACTAATTGTGGCAGACAAGAAACAAAGCTAAATTAGTTTTTGATTGCAACCTCTAAGTTATCCGTCAAAATGATTGTTTATATAATGTTACTTTTTAAGATATTAACATCCTGATTTCTTATTCACTAAACAAAAATCCTGATTCTAGTTATGATGTTTCTAATTGTGAAGAGCACCTATTCATCTGCAATTGCAATTTGCATGGCCACAAGTTCTAACTTCTAGTTCACCAAGGAAACTCACAACGTTCTTGAAGTAGCCTAACTGGAACCATTTCAGATTCAACAAGCCATTTTTCCTAGAAAAATGAAAATTTTAAAAATCAATATAAATTGTGAAATTTTCCAATGAATTGAGAACCATAACAGTCACTCTAAAATGACAAAGATTTGCACATTAAGATTTGCATCAAATAAAGTGTGCAAGATCAAATACTGACCAGTTTGATGAGACGAGAACAAAACTCTCCTGACATTGTATGCTGCGCAACCAAGAAGAAAGGAGCACATAATTACAATAAGTGGTTTTAATAAAAACACACATTTATAAATCATCCAACACTTGAAATTGAAACAGTATTTAATATCTCACTCATAATTACATATGACATACCAAATATACCACTTTATGAATCAGTCCATTAAGTATCTTATCAATCCCAAATAAGTGTGTGAAAACCATGAGATATAGCAAGAATATGTACAGCCGGATATCCACAGTGAAATTAAAGTTATAATATACATAGAAGAGATCAAATACTTACAAATATCCAAAACTAAAGACACAATCAGCATTCGAAATTCAGAAGTCACTGTCTGACTGTGACAACTAAACATTCAAAATTTAAATAAAATAAATTCCCTATGGCAGAAGAACAAAAATTCTGCCATAAAAAGCACATCATTGCAGCCTAGCAGTGCTATAACAATCTTCCACCATTCTTTTATCATTTCTATTAATTATGCATATTAGGAATTATTCGAAATAAATTATAATTTTTTATTTAAAAAAATATTTTTTATTTGCGGATATCATAGTTGTTTTTCTAAATTTCGCACAGGCTAAGAACAAAGGCTATTTGCGAATCTTTTTTAAAAAATTATTTTATTCACTGAGATTCTCATCTCTTTACAAAATTTTGTTTTCAGAGTTAGAAGATGAGGAAATCGTGGAAGCTAAGAAGTTGTGAAGACTTAGCCCATAGTTTAGATTTTCTTTTATAAATATTTTGTTGCTATTGTTTATATTCATTTAGAGATGTCTACATTTGAAAATTTTATAGGTGGATTTTTTTTAATTTATTTATTATTTTGAAATTTTTATTTTTTATGAATTATTTAATTGATATATTTTGCATTATTACTATAACAACAGATGTTACATATGCCAAGTGAGGGACTAAATGACAGAAAAGGACAAGAGGAATACACTAAGAATAGAAAGAGCAACACATTCAATAGAACAAAAAGTACACATGAAAATGAGAGATAGGCGAGGAGGAGAGGTGCATAGGTGAGGAGAGGTACAAAGACAAAAACACAGACCAAAAAAGAAAGGAGAGAGACACTAATCAAAGTTTTACTTTTTTTATCTAGTGTATTTTTGTTATTTTAAAAAATTATGGAAGAACAGAGAGAAAAAATCCAAATTATAATATAAATATGCTATTTTTTAAATAGAACCTCACACTAAGATTTTATTTTATTATATTTACACACTCATATAAACAAGTGGCATTAGATTTACTCTAAAGTAAACAAACAGCATAGTTTTATTATTATACCATATTAAGTGATGGTAGAAAGAAGAACCGTGCACACATATATTACATCAACAAACAAAACAAGCATAGACATGTAGGAGAATAATATAAAGCAATCATGCATGAGAAACTGCAGTTTTATTCTTATGACACCATCACAGAAATACTTCTGGAATTCATCGTGCTGATCCGGGTCGTGTTATTTTTTATCACGATCATGGTTATAAAAGTCACGTCCCTTATTGTTGAGAGGCACAATGCCACGAAGAGAAGGCCAATTGGGAAGAATAGGCTTTGTTCTTCCACCAATGATGTAATCATCGGTTGTGCCTGGAGCAAAGTTGATAACTGCATAAGCCTCTCCTTTGAACAAGTACGCTTCAGTTTTCCTGTGGGAAGCAAAAGCTGCATCAATATCATTTGCAAAGATGGTGCCATACAAGCTAGGAAACCCATCAGTGATCTTGCGAATGGCAATGAGAGTCTTGGAATCATAGTTCACAAGAGCGTACTTGTCACCTCTGAATAAGTACGCTTCATCCCTGGTGGTTGACTTAAATGCAGCATCTATTCCATGCTCAAACAGTGTACCCTTCAAGAAAGGAAACATGGCACCAATTGGCATAGGACCTGAAAAGAACGAAATATCATTTTAATTATCAGAGATATAAATTGTTAAGTACCTCAAAGATTCATACAAATTAGTCATCTTTATGTGTTTGTGTAATTTGGAAGTCCTACCTAAGCAATTTTATGACCAATTTGCAAAAAAAAAAAAAAAAAATTATCATTAAGAATGAATGGTTTGATTAACTTTTTGGACAGTAAAAATACATATTTTTTTATTATAGCGGCAATTTGGAAGTTGTTTTATTTTAGCTCTCAAAATATGCTTTTCTTTGAAAATAGACTTTGTTATAATTTGTCAACGCTTTAACTGACGCTTTTTCATGTCATTTCTTTCATGTTTTTAATAATAATAAAAATATAATAATCATGTTTTTATTTTAGTTAAATATGTTTTTTGATTTAAATAAGTCTTTGTCATTATATACCTAATCTGGATACATTATAGGTATACTTTTGTAACACGAGTTCGGACTGGATAATATTTAGAATTGTTAAAAAAACATCTGATTATGTAATGTAAATTCATTAAAAGTATATTTTCTTTTTAATAGAAGTATAGATTAGATAATTCAAACTTATATGATAAAAATATATTTTTAATAAATTCAGATTGAACAATCGGATGGTTATTTTTTCACAATTTGGATTACATAATTCAGAGTTTGGATTATATAATCTGAGTTTAAATTACATAATCTGGATGCTTGCAATGGTGCTTCATATTCAATAATTTTGATTTATCAAAACATATAATGGCAATTTGACCATTTAAAAGAGTATAAATTTAGGCCGGTACATATAATACAAGACAAAAATGTATCAACCCAATAGATTTATAGAGTTAGACTTGCACCTAGATTCATATAAAACCGAGCCTATTTTATCTCAAGATTATTAGAAAATTTATTATTTTTCTTTTAAATTTATATAGATTTAAGCAAGAAAAGGAAAATCAGGTATTTTGGCCTAGGACCAAAAATTGATTAAAGTGTAACTAATTTGTCTAATATTGTTTAGCTAAGTGTCACTCATCTATAATTTTCAAAGAATAAAATAACACTTAATTCACTCTACCTGAAAGTATTCTATCATTTGTAGTTCCAGGAGCGTAGTCTATGAAGGCGCTGAGATTACCGGAAAAGATTGCTATAGAATTGTCATAATCGGTGTCAAAAGCACAATCTATTCCATATTCCCCAAATGGTGTATCAATAAGTGATGGAAATCCATCACAAATAAGAAGTGGTCCATTTACAATCTTGTCATTTGTCGACCCCGGAGCATAATCCAGAAGCACATACTTATTTTTCATGAATAAGTAAACTTCATTTAAGCTAGTTGAGCGAAATGCAGCATCTATATAACTTGGTATCTAGGAATTATAAGGTGCTTAAGTTAGATAGAAAAAGAAGAAAACTGAAGAAAGGTCATGAGTTCTATCCTCACGACTAATAAAAAAAAACTAACACTAATTTTTGCTTCATGTTACATTTTAAATAAATTTTGTATTTTGTTTTAGGTAGTTAAGCAAATTTACATGATGCTTAAAATTGTTTTAAAATACTTTAAAAAGTGGTTAATAGTGTTTTCAATAACTCAAAACAAAATATAAAAAAAAAACTACTAATTTTTGTTTGACTGACGTTTTTATTATTTTAATGTTTTGAAAGAAACTAATTTGTTGAGTTTTTCTGAAACTAATTTTCAAAATAAAAAAAAAGTAGTTTTACTTTTTAGTTTTATATTATTATTTTGAAAACTCAAAACATATGGAAAAAAATATTGTTTTGGCTTTTCATTAAAGATACTTTCATAAATATATACAATTTTTGTCAGTTTCACATGTCCAAAACAACTTTCAAATAAGATTTTTCCCTTTTTTCTAGAAAATAATTGTTAATTAGAAACTATTTTTCAAAACTAAAACACAAAACAAACTAATCAATTCCAACATAAAATAAAAGTTAATTCATTAAAAAGCCTACACATAACTAACTAATATATGATCTGAAGGATCATAAACATATTTAAGACAATAGATATAAATAAATAAATAGGTACCTCTACAACTTTATGAGTATACCACTCAAGTGCAGCAACCGTGTTGTCATTTGAGATTTCTCCTTTACTTCGGTGAGGTGTATGAACAATTTCTTCAGGTAGGTCCCTCTCTACACCATTTTCATCCACATAACTATGGATAGGAAGATAACTTATGACCTCAACATATGGATATGCCTGTGGATTGAAATGCTCGTTTATTATTAGCCGGATTTCTCTGATGAAACTTACGTTACTGCAAAACAACATATTAATTTGTGTTACACTAATTTAAATAACACTCAAGTTAATTGTATATATTCAGTATATTAAAATTTAAATACACGTTTGGTACTTCATCGTATAATTTCCTTCCAATTTTGTCTGCTAAATTTAAATATTTTTCTTTTTCGAAAATAAAAATTAAATAGCTTTCCTTCAATTTTATAATATCTCTTAATTAGATAAAAGCTGCATTTGATCAGTTTACTTAAAAATTACTTTTAAAATAAGTTGGATCTGTCAGTATTTATATTTAAATTTTTAAAAAAATTATTTACAAGATAATTTTTTATTTATAAATATATTCTTATAGATAATAAAAAAATAATATATCTAAGAACTTTAAACTTAAAAAAATTAAAATAAAAAATTAAAAAGTGTAATTATGACGTGAATTTTTGTTCGTTGGGAAGAAAATATATTTCTTTCAGCTGCCCCTTCATCCACCTTATCTAAAAATTAATTATCTCAACTACCTCCCTCCATCTTCCACCATAACTCGACACAGTTAGTAGCAGCTCTCTCTTCTCTCACATACAACACAGCTACCCTTTTTCCATTTTTTTTTATTTTGCCTCATTCAAATACTGGAAGAGTTAGTCGAATAATTGAACTTATTTTAAAAAAACACCTAGGGTAATATAGTAATTACCTATTTCTGTTATTTTAGATTATAATTATGTTATTCTAATTAACTAACCTACTTTAATTTAAATCTTTCCACTCTATTTCCCACATGTATCTCTACTTTAATTCAAGAGTGATGATGTATTAATTTAAAGAACTATTATTCACATATACTTTATCTCTATTTCTTTTTTGTTACATTGTGTCACTAATTTTGTCAATTATTTATATATTTCTCATATCCTATGTCTTTTAATGTATATATTATGAGGAATGCTACCATCACTTTATATATATAACACTTTCTTTAGAAATTTTCTTTTTATTTAATATTTTCTCTCCTTATTTATGTAAAACAGTTGTTTTTCAATGAATTATAATCAATTATAAGAGTGTCTCAGATGAGGATGTTAAAAGAGGACCCGTTAGCATTATTTTTAAGAATAATTTTCTTAATTAAAATATTTCATGTTTACAAAATAGATTTAGTGCAAAAACCTACCGAGAAAAAACAAAATGAGGTAAAAAAAGTAAAGAAAAATGTTATGCAGTAATGATGTAAAAGAATGTTTACATCCAATGTTTTTAGACTTTTAAAGTATTCATCCATAAAGTTAATAATTTTATCAAATATATTTTAATTGAATAATAGTGTTTTTTTTTTATAATATTAGTACATGAGATCCAAATCGTCTGTTACAAATGGGTGTTTTGATTTCTGTTACAATCAATAAATAATAGTTATGTTGTTTAATGAATTTTTTTTTATAATTTTTTTTATATTTAACTTATTAAATGACATAATATTTATAGATTAGTATCTTATATAACTTATTAAATCATAGTTGATATTGAGACACTTATTTAAAACAAAAAACATTTATCGGAATGCATGAATATTAAATTAAAAAAAAAAAGTAATAGAAGTTAAGAAGCGGTACCAACTTTGAATCAACATCACGGATGGCTGTGAATGCTATGCAAGAACGAATGTATTGTGGTGCAATGCCTCCCACAAAGCAAACTTCAGCCTGAGAAAGGTGACCATACTGGTTCCTAAGGGTGACAGCCACCCACATACCACCGGGCGCGTAGATCTCATAGCGATAGAGTTGCATAACGCCACCGTGTGGGAGAGTGGAGATTGTTGGTGTTGGTCTCCAATCATAGTTGAGAGTTGTGCTAACAAAGGCATAACTTGCACGCTTATTAGGATCAAGAGGGGCACCAGCATTGTGGATAAACTGATCCAAATTGTAGTATATGTTGTTGGGAGTGTCTCCTTGAGCCCTTGCTTGGAAGCCGTTCTGAAAGATCTCATCATAACCCCTTGTGTCCCAACGGACTAAGGGTCGACGTATGTCATAGAGTGTGTTGCTAGGTCTGTATACAATTTCGTAGTCTAGATTCATCTGCCCAACCATGTTCACCAAATTTTCGACTGCTAGTAAATCTTGCTGCCCCACTGGTTGTGGAAAATTTGCAGCACACCCTCTGAATGGATCATTTGGAGGAATTGACATTTTTCTCAATAAAAAATTAATCAACTAGTTGTAATTGAGTATGAGAGTTCGATACTGCAGTTGGATATACCATAGATACTTATTTATATCATGAGTCAGTGTGATTCAACAAAATGTTTCATCCGATAAAGAACAAAAAAGAGAAGAAAAATTTGCATGTATATCCCATGTGAAAGAAAGTAGAACTAAAAAACAAAAAAAAAAACAAAAAAAACTAAGGGTGTTGATTAGAGATGGGCATTTAATTAATTAAAGCATAGAGCATTTTGTTATTATAATTCTCGGTCACATTGTTGTGCTTGGCCTATGCTTAATCTTTTCCGTTAATTGCGCCAACTCACACACGTTTATTTCAATTCTTTCACCAATTTTACTTTATTGACAAAGTTAGTACTTGTTTATATGTGTATATAAAATAGACATTTGCAGGTCTTTACTAAAATAGACAAATAACAACTTTGTCAATAAAATAAAATTGTTCCAAATATTATTTGTTCTATAAAGTGCTAGTTAAAAAATTCTTTTGAAGTTGAAAGTTAATAGATATATTATTTTTATTATCTAATAAAAAATATATATTATAAAATAAATTTTTAAAATTTAAACATAAATATAGATTTATGCAACTTCTTTTTAAAAATAATTTTAAGTAAAAAATAAACTGGTCAAAGTGAGTCTTAATTTAATCAAGAGATTTTATAAAATTGAAGGAAAACTATTTAAATTGAGCAGATCAAATTGTAAGGAAACTATATGATGATAAACTAAAGGTGTTTATGGTAGGAAAATAACTAGATTAGATCTGAACACTCAAGGAGGAATGTTTACACTCCTTTCAATAGGAAAATTATTTACAAAGGAGTATAATTTATTAAATAGTCATGTTATTTGTTAGAGTCAAAACAATATTATAAAGATAACACAACACATTGGGCCAACGGATACAAAGGTCCAATAGGACAACATGAAAATTTATGCAAAGAGAAAAATAGACACAATTATTGAAATATTGTCTAATAATAATCTTTAACCATTGTTGTGGTTGGGTAACACGCTTGGGCTTGTGCTTCTCCCTCTCGGTTGCTAAAAACACTCCCTACTACCAAAGGGGTCTTGTCCTCAAGGCCTAACGCAATCAAGTGAAAGGCCACAGATTGTGCTTCTGTTGGACAACCACACAGTACTTTTGGAAAGTGGCTTGGAATTGACCAGTGGGAGCGTAACCGCGGGTTCAACGTCTTCGGAAGAGATATGTGGAACGTTTCCATTGGAGGGTACAGCGGTGGACGTGGCTTTGGGAGGGGTACCCGTCTGTAGTACTTGAAGTTGCAAGGGAAGAGTAGGACTACAGGGGAACTGCTTAGGAGTGGAGAGAGACATAGTGAGGCGGAATCTCCCTGGACTAGCAATGACGTGTAACGGGCTGCGGGATCGACATTGTGAAATGGACGAAGCATAGATACACGGACATCTCAAGGTATGGATGAAGGCGTAACAGGAAGTAGTCCCCTTCATTAAAGGTAACATTGATCCTATGTTTGTTTGCCTGTGTTGTAATTTGTTGGCGAGTACGTTGGAGGGATGTCTTTAATTGTTAAAATATGTGTTGGAGTGCAAGTATGAGTTGAAGTACTAGATTTGTAAGAAATTAGAAAGTTGAGTAATATATAAGTGAAAAAGACTTATAACGCAATACTTTAAGGTTTTAGGTTAAAGGTGGTGTCATATTTTCTTATATACAGGCTCGTGTCCTATGGTTATACATCTACACGGTGTTTAACTCCCTCAGTTTGATCTAATATTTGGTATTAGAGCCGATGGTTGTGATTGGTTAATGTTGACGGTGGATTTCCTTCATCGAAAGTCCTCCTAGTAAGAGTTTCTGGAGACATGTCCCCATGTGTTTAAGGGTGGTATGAATAAGGGGTTAGATTGTTGGAATGCAAGTGTGAGTTAAAGTCCTACATTGGTAAGAAATTGAAAAGTTGAGTGATATATAAGTGAGAAAGACTCATAACCTAATGTTTTAAGGTTTTAGGCTAAAAGTGGTGTTATATTCTCTTATATATGGGTTCATGTCCCATTATTGTACATCTTTTCAATGTTTAACCCCTTTGGTTTGACCTAAGAGTAAGAGTTCTTTTTCTTGTAAGAAATCCATGGCCTCCGTGGAAGTGGGAGTGTCAACAAACAAATTGACAATGGAAGGTAGGTGGCGACTAAGTGAAGATAAAGAACCAATGATGAGGGTGGTCGCTTGTAAAGTAGCAGAGGTAAGCTTCTAACCCATGATCCAGAACTTCAGTTTGCTCGTCCATCTGAGGGTGATAAGTTGTGCTGAATTTAAGCCTTGTACCTAGCAGGTGGAAAAACTCCTTGCAAAATTTGCTGACGAACAGAGAGTCACAATCCAAGAAAATGGAGCTAGGAAGCCGTGCAAATGGCAAATATCAGTAGAAAACCAAGCAGCAAAATGTTGGGCTGTGAAATGAGTAGGCATGGTGATCAACTGAGCTGACTTAGTTAAGCGATCACAAGCAATCCAGATAACTGTGTGACCAAATGGATATGGTAAGTGTGTGATACAGTCCATAGAAAGCTTATCCCATATCTTCTCTGTAATGTTGAGAGGTTGTAACAAGCTTGATTTCTTTGTTGATTGGTATTATTTTTTTGGCATGTTTTGCAGGAGTGAACAAACTTCTTAGCGTCAGTGTACAGGCCAAATCGAGCAAAGGTGGCAGATATGCGAGCAACAATTGGTTTTACCCCTAAATGTTTGGCAATAGGGGTGGCATGAAACTCGTGCAACAAACGTTGGCGAAACTCATAAGCATTCGGGATAAAAAGACGGCCTCTGAACAGAACTACCCCGTGTTTTAATGTGTAATCAGGTACTGAGTTTGGATCTTGCTGAATTTCTAGAATAAGCTTCCTTCCTTTTTTATCTATTGGGTAGTAATTTTTCAATGTCTGCAATATTGTGGGGACTAGGGAAGAATTTTCCATCAACAAGGTTAGGTCAGTGTCAGGGTGTGGAAGCGCATTAGTGGCTTTCCAGGTCGGTAAAATATTTTATAATTGTACCCTGAAAGTTTGGTTGCCCATTTTTGCTATTCTGAAGGGTGGAAAGTTTTGGTGAATAAGGCTTTAAGACTTTGTTGATCTTTTATAATGAGAAAATATTGCCTAATTAGGTATCCGTGCCACTTCTTGACAGATTCGGTAACTATATAGAGCTCTTGCATGTAGACCGATGCATTTTCCATTCATGGATAAAGCTTTTTGTGGAAGAAGGCAATAGGTGGCCTTTCTGAGATAGAACAGCACCTACAGTAGAGCTAGAGGCATCCGTTTCCAAAACAAACAATTGATTGAAATTAGGGAAAGCAAGCACGGGAGCACTTGTAATTGTTTGTTTTAAGTTTGCAAAAGCCATGTTTGCTTGTACTGACCATGTAAAAGGATGAACAAATAGTAAGTCAATGAGTGGAGAGGCAAGAGCTGCATAAGAACGAACAAAACGTCTGTAAAATCCTATTAGTCCCAAAACACAGCGGAGAGTTGTGTAAGAGTATTGTTGTGGCCAATCTATTATTGCACGAATTTTTTCTTGGTCCGGTTGTACACCAAGGCGTAAGATAATGTGACCTAAGTAGGTAACTTGAGTAACACAAAAAACACATTTAGACACTTTAGCATAAAACCAATTAGTAACCCCTAAGTCTAAGACAATGTGTATATGGTTCAGGTGGGTGGACATATTTTCACTAAAAATCAATATATCATAAAAAAAGACCACCCAAATTTGTGCAAAAAAGGTTGAAATAAATCATTTGTGGCTGATTGAAAAGTAGATAGGGCATTTGATAGGCCAAAAAGCATAACTAAGAATTCATAGAGGACATCAAATATACAAAGAGCGTTTTTATGTGTGTTGTTAGGTGCTATTCTTATTTGAAGATATCCGAAATGCAGATCTATTTTTGAGAAAAACAGTTGCAGCACCTAATTCGTTTAACAATTCATCAATTGTAGGGATCAAAAAGAAGTCACGAATGGTGATAGTATTTAGAGCCCTATAATCGACACAAAATCGCCAAGACCATTTTTCTTTTCAACTAGTAAAATTGGAGAGGAGTAAGGGCTAGTGTTACTGTTATGCCTTTAGTAAGCATATCCTGAATGAAAGTAGCCATAACGTCTTTTATGAGTGTGGGTATCTGTAGGAACAAAATTAATAGGGGTAGATTTAGGGATAATGTTAATATGGTGGTCGTGTGGGTGGGTAGGGGGTAGGTCGTGGGGTTGTTGAAAAGCGGGCGAGAATTTGATGAGAATGGATTAAATAGCTTTTGGGTGGTTAGGTAAGGTTGGGACTAGTGGTGCGAAAGGTCTCAGATTGTTAGGAAAAGATAAAAGATGAAATGAGGCAGCAGATTCGTAAGAGGTGGTAAATCTGAGTAAAGGAGGCTTGGGTGACAGAAGAGTGGGAATCTCCTTTGAGAGTTGGGGTTTGGCAATTGTGGTTGAAGGTGATTTGTGGGATTGAAAAATATGCTTGTATATTACCCAAGGATTGTAAGCAAGTAATGCCAAGGACAACATCTGCTTCATGGATTGGCAAAAGATAAAATGGGAGTGTGAATGAATGGTGTTGGAAATTTAGGGGAATGTGAAGGCAAAGGCTTAAGCAAGTGATGTGGTTGCCATTTCCAACCATCACGGAAAAGGGGCACTAAGTGTGGATGGTAATTTGAGATGAGAGGCAATCCACAGCTATAGGATATTATGGGAGATTCCAATATTCACAAGAACCATTACGGGAAGACCATTAATGGATCCTTGAAACTTAAGTAAGGGTTTGGGATGCGAGGATCCCATTTATGGCTTAGAGAGAGAGTTGAAAATGAATTGTAGTGTTGGATGGCTCGGTGTTTAAAGGGTCATCAGTGTCATGTGTAACAGGGCTAGGAACATGTAGTAGAGTATCAAAGTGGTCTTTAGCCAAAAGGATTAAAAATTTTGGAGTAACAAATTTATGGTCTGATATCTATTTGGCATCACAATAGTAACACAAGTATGCTGCTTGTCGCTCTTGAAGTTGTTGTTGTGAGAAACAATGTATGGGAAGGTTTGTAGGCGATGAAGGTGGCATTTTTTGAATAGGAGTGGAGTTTGGGGGTCAAATATTGGGCGTATAGGGGTTCCTAAATGGGTGAGGGAAACATGTTTTGGAGTCTTTTAATTTGTATTCAACAAGCTTGGCCATGCCAATCACTTAAGATATCAAAGTAGGTTGAAAAACGGCTAATTCACGTTGTATGTTAGGGATAAGGCCAGAAATGAAACAGTTAAGGACAACATCAGGGGCCAAACTGTTAATACGATTACAAAGGTGTTCAAATGTGGTTTGGAAGTCTGCTACAAATCTTGTTTGGCGTAATTTAAAGTTCAGCTTGATGGTTCTCGAAGGATGAAGGCCCAAAATTGAGTTTTAAGGCCCATGAAAAGGTAAACAAATTTGTCAGTTGGTTATTAGTACACATCCATTTAAACCGTTAAAGAGCGTCATCTTTCATGTAAAAGCTAGCTAGGAAATGTCTTGGTCCCAAGGAACCTAGTAAAACGTAAAGATTTGATTAGCTTGAAAAAGTAAATCTAATAAGTAAAAAGTAAAGATTTGATTAGCTAGTTGAAGCTTGGGTAGGTTAGAGGATGGTAAGGAAAAAGGTGGTAGTTAGGGTGAGGGAAAAGTGGTATGAGGGGAGCCTGGGTTACTAGTTGAGAACTAGGGAAGATAGGTGGTAGAGGTATATTTGAGGTAAAAATGAGGGTGGTAGTGAATATGGGTGGTGGCTGAGGGATGTAAAAGGAGTTGGCATAGGGGTTAAGACCATAGGGTTAGGCTCAGGTGGTATGTTAGGGTGGTTTTGTTGTTCTTGGAGTTTACCAAGGACATCATCTATGGTTTTCTATACAGAGGTGTAACGTGTATCATGGAGTTGTTAAGTGGATTCAAATTGTATGGTAAGGGTTGAAAGCTTTTCAGTAATGGTCTATAGGGTTTCTTTAATTCCCTTTGTGAATTTGTAGGGGGAGCCATGGTAGGTCAATGAAAGCACCAATTGGTAAGGTAATGGCTAGGTTAGGTTTGAACACTGAAGGAGGGAATGTCTACACTACTTTCAATAGGAAAATTATGTACTAAGGAATATAATTCATTGAATAGTCTTGTCATTTCTTAGAGCCAAAGCAAAATTATAAAGATAACATATTGGGCCAATGGACCACAAAGGTCCACGAAGGCAACATGAAAATTTATGGAAAGACAAAAATAGGTACAACTATTGAACTATTGCATAATAATAATTTTTAAGCCATTCTGGTGGATGGGTAACACGCTTAAGCTTGCAGCTATGGGCTTCTCCCTTTTGGTTGCTATTAGTTTATATTTTAATATGCTGAAGATATATAATTTATTTTATTTTTATTTAAATGCAACATAAATTCATATGTTTTCTTGAAGTAATGTAACTTTCATTAGAGAAATCTGGCTAATAATAAATGAGCATTTCTGATGTAATCCTCTCTAGCATGGGCTTAAGCTAGAACGAATAAGAAGGGAGCATGACTTGGATGAAGCTTCAAAGAGCTTAGTTTAGGACATGTTCCATTTTATTGTATTAATTTAAGCATTTTTAGGCTTGTATAAACACCCTTAAGTCATTAAGATTTTAGGGTGTAGTTAGTTCTATTTTCGGCCTTGTATTTTGGCCTATAGGTTCTTTTTTCTTTAGGAGGTGTAATTAGTCTCTTATGGAGTGTGTTAATTAGTTGGGTTTGGTCGATGAGGATTTGGACGTGTGGAATTTAGTCTACACCCCTAATTCCTCTTCACACCCTTCTAACCAACACATGAAGCATGTAGGAGACATGTGAGCCCGCTTATCCCCTTGTCTCACTCTACATGTGTTTTCTTACTCTTATATGGCTTATTCTTATTCATTCCTATTTTAATTTTAAATTTCGAGGTGTAATGTCATCTCCCTCCAAAATTCAAATTCAAACTAGAAGGAACGTAGATCCATATTTTTAGGGTCATGTTTGGATCTTTAGTTGGATTAAATTAGTGTTAATTGAGCACGTGCTAAATTAACACTAAATTAAGCCAACTAGCCCTTGTTTAAGCATATTAGACGTTCTCATTAGTGATAGGCCCATAGCTTAGGTTTTTGCTCTATAAATTGAGAGCACCTCCTCTTGTAAAGCTCTTAACACTCATTTTATGAAAGATATATTTTCTCTACATTAAGAGTCCCTTCTTATGAGAGAGTGTTTATGTTCTCTCCTCCTTGAGTGAGAGTTCTTCACGCTATTATCAAGGGTTCCTTCCCTTGTGGCTAGCCTCCTTCTTTGCTTATCTTCTTCCATAAAAAGTGGCGCCTACCTCCATCACCACTCCTTGTCTTCCACCTCCATTTCTAAACTTCCTAGGTGGCATTCTCTTCCTCAAAGATGGTTTCACCATGGCTTAGGAAGAGTTGCATCATTTGGTATCAAAGCTTAGGCTTTGATAGAGGTTCTTGTTCTAACCTATCTTGCTTTAAATTTTTTGTTCATTGTTTGTATTGTAATCTTCTCTTCTACTCCAATTCTATTTTAATTTAGTCCATTCGTGTTGTTTGTTAATTTTCCTTTACTTGTCTTGAAGTTTTGTTTTCAATTTTTGCTTCCTATCATTGAATCATGTGCTTGTTGCTTAGATCTAGAATTTTCTACGGCCTTATCTTGCTATTTGATGTGTTGTTCATACTTGGTTTAATCCTAAGAAACACTAAATTGTGATCCATAATTTTATAGATGAAGCCACACATGTGTGGCTAGTGTTTTGGATTTGAACCATTGCATTTTCTTGCTGCATTTTGCTAATCCTATTGGTTAATTTTTTTCCAGTTTCGTTTTAGTGTCTTTGTGTCATCCATTTGTACTTGCTTTGGTCCTTGATTTCTTAAGTTTGGAACCTAAGAGATTTTGTGAATTACATCCACATGGCTGTGGCAAAAACCACAGCATTGTGGTCACATCCTTGACTAGCTTTGCATCAAGACTAGGTGCAGTTTTTTGCTTTGTTTTAGTTATGTTTTTTGTGTTAATTTTCAGTTTTATAATCTCCTTGTTATGTCATTAGATTAGTCTTGTTTAGTCCTTAATTTGTCAATTTAAAATTCCTTAGGTTTTACTAAATTTTTTGCGTTGTTTTGAGTATTGAAAAAGTGAGGTTGCTTCTTGAAATTGAGCTTCTAAGAGAGTTTGAACTCTCTTGTTTAAGTCTCTTAAGGAGTCTCCTATGCTTTTAGTTCAGGCATATTCTCTTAAAAAAAATTATAGCTCGATTTCTTCTTTAACTTTTAATGTCTTTGATTGCTTTGTAGTAACTTTTGGTGTGCTTGTTTAAAGTAAGATTTGTGTGGTATAAGGAGCTGCTTTTGGCTGAGTTATTGAGCAAAACTTGTGTGAAAACAAGTTAGTTCATACACTAATCAAGCACTCTTAAGCATACCTTAAAAAACTTCACATTTTAGTGCACTTTGAGTTAGAATTTTCTTAGATTGCATCTTTTGGTTTGAAATTTTGTGGTCTACCTTGCTGATTTTTTCAAGCGTTTAGAATCCTTATTGTCCTCATCAATTTTGCAAATCAAATATGAAATTAGGTGCAGCCAAAGAATTTAAAAAAAAATAGAAGTATTCAAAAGACAATTTGAAAAGAAAGAACAAAAAAAAGTGCTAAAACAAAATAAGAAAAAAAATATATATAGACAAAGTGTTGTACCTAATTGAAAAAATTATTTTAAGTGCAAGTGAGGACCTAAAATCAATGAAATTGCTTGAAACTTGATCATATAGCATTCGGCCATCACTATTATAATTGGTGCAATTTTTTAAAATTATTTGAGTCATTTTTCAATTTAGTCCTTCTTTTAAATCTAGAACCATTTTAGGTTTCTCTTTGTGTGCCTAGCCTTCCTTCTAGCTTTATTTTTAGTTTGTCTTGTTTGTTATTCTTTGTGTCTTGTCTCCATTAATCTTTCCACTTGGATATTTTTCTCTTCAAATTATGCTTTTCTTGCATTACTTTTGCTTGTCCTTCTTTTTGTTCTTGCTTCGTTTGGTTTGACTTTTGTGTAGGTAAGCCTTGAGTAAGGAAGCCTTCCACAAGGATAGCCTCTAAAGAAAGAGTTGAAATAGCTACAAGGACTTAAACAAAAGGAAGAGCATGGACGAATAGTGAAAACACTTCGGGAGAGAGAGCTTGGAGATGAGACATGAAGAATTTTAGTTTGTATTCCTTGGTTTGTAAAAGGCCATTTGTTTTAAGTTTTTAGCTTAGTCTCTCACTAATTAAGGTGTGAAGGAGGAAGTGGTACACCACCTTCCACACCTTTAGGAGCACGTTAGATCATTACCTCTTTTTAGTTTTGTCTTAGTTACTTTAGTTTGCTTCATACGTTTTAGTGTGTGCTTAAGAGTTCCAAAGGCTCTTGCACTTGTAGGTTTTTGTTTAGGAGTAGCTTTTGTGTGTTTTTGTGTTTCAGGTGGTGTCGAGTTCCAAAGACTCATACACTTTAGTGACTACTCTTGTGTGATTGCCCTCTTAGTACTTCCCATAACTCATACTTAACTCCTTATCGCTATGTGAGAGATGACGAAAAAGAAATAAAAATAAGAGAGATATAGAAGAGAGAGAATACAAAGAAAAGATATAGAGAAAAAAGAGAGAAGAGAGAAGGAGGAAAGGGAGAAAAACGAGAGAGAGGGAAGATGGAAAAGGAAAGAATATTGGAAAAAGAGAGAAGAGTATTGGGAGAAGAAAGAAAGAGAAAAGAAAGAAAGAGATGGGTATTAGGAAAAACAAGAGAGAGCAAGAAAAGAAAAATATGAAATATAGATGAGAGAAATAGAAGAAAAATATGAAAATAAAAGACAGAAGAGAGAAGAGAGATGGAAAAGGAAGGATAAAGAGATAGAAGAACGGGCAAGAAGAAAAAGGGAAAAGAGAAAAAAGAAAGAAAACTTAAGAGGGAAAAAGAAAAGAAAAAGAGAGAATTAGGGAAAGAAGAGAAGAAACACCCAAAACCCTTGAAAAATATATAAAATTAGAAAAATAGATTGGTAAGAAGAGGGATCATAGCCAAATCCTAGCTTTGAACTCTAGCTTAGGTCAACCTTCTAACTAATCCATCAAAACACAAGTGGAATTTGAGATTGTGCAAAGATCTTTTGAGCACATTGAATCACAATCTCAAATGCGCCCTGAATTAGATTCTTTTTTAAACTCCTTAACAAATGTTGGACTTGTATCAAAACATTTTGAAAAACAAGTATCTCTAGTCCAATACTTGGAAAAGGTTGAGAGAGAAGTCAAGCTTAAAGAAGGTTTCTTTTTAGTTTCCAAGGAGGACCTTACTCAAGAAGTTTCTCTCTTAAAGAAAGATGAAAGTGAAGTCCTAGTGAACACTTCAAGTTTTGAACTTGAGCCTCCTTCTTTAAGATTTAACCAAAATTCTCAAGGTCAAAACTTGGTCCAACGTGAGAGGGAAGAAGGCTTCAAGAAGATCACTCCTTAAGTCCAAAGATGGATCTTATTAAAGAAACTTCTCTCCTAGTATAAGTGCAAATGGAGGTTGTATCCAAATCATTTGAACATAATAGCCCACAAACTCTAATTGCACATAAAGAAAAGATTTAACCAAGTATGCAAGTTGGACCCCTTTTTATAAAACTCAATCAAGAATATCAAGTTCAACATTTAAAAGAAAAAGAAGTTGTCCTTCAAGAGGACTTCTCCTTGCCATCCAAGGGGAATCTTATTGATGACAACTTTCCCAATGCAAAGAGGAGACTGAGATTGTGCGGAAACCTTTTAAGCACAACAAACTATAACCTCAAGTTATACTTGATGGCATCAAGTGTTGAGCTTAAAACATTTTCTTTTGAGCTCAAACAAGAGTCTCAAGACTTGGATGAAGTTAAGGAATCTTTCCTTGCACAAGTAGGTGTAGAGGTTGTGCCAAAAACTTTTGAGCACAATGAACACAACCTCAAAAACTACTTGTGGATTCGGCCAAGTGTAGTCATGAGATTAGGCTACAAAATTTTCCTATCCATTGCCAATCTCAAAGCCCACTTAAAGAGGCCTTGAAAAAAAGGTCCATCCCTATGCCCATCATCATCTTGTGGGGTGAACAACAAGATAAGGCCTATCGGGGCTCCAAGATAAGGCCCATCATCCCTATGTCCACCCTCTTGCTTGAACATACTTGCATATAATTTGGCTATATTGATTTTAAATGATGCAAATGATTGAAACTTTTGAGTCATTTTTTTTTTGTAATCCATTCTATTCTACCCCATTCTAGGAATTTCTTTTGTGTACCATCTTTCTATCTACACCATTTTTACTTGTTTGTCTTCTTTGGTTATCTTTGTGTTTGTCTAAATAATTCTTTCCCCTTGGATGTTTATCTCTCTTCCTTGAGTTTTCTTTTCTTGTTTTTTTTTATTGCATTGCACTCTCTTGGTTCCTCCTTGGGTGCGCCACTTTGTTGAAGGAAAAGAAAGGTCAAACCAAGCTTTCCACAAGGGAAGCATCTTGAGGTGTGTTGAAGCAAGCTAAGGAAGAGGTTCATTCAAGGGAGCAACACCACTTTGAGAGAGGCAAACACTTGGAGTAGAGAGCAACTTCAAACATCAAGCCTTTTGTTTCTTTTTGTTTAATTGGGTGTAAATTTTATTAAGGCCATTTTAATTGAGGTGTTGGATGCCCATAAGGGTCACCTCTTTGATTGTAATAATTTTTTAGTTTCTCGTTTAGGTGGGAGAAGGAATTGGTACCCCATCTCTCCACCTTAGGTGCACGCCTTTAGATCCTTACATTTGCTTTAAATTTCTTTTATTTGCTTTGCATCTTAGTGTGAAAGGCTTTTGAGTTCCAAAGACTCTTAAGTAATTCACTTAGGGAGAAAACAAAACAAAAGAGTAAGGAGTGTTGCCCATAAGTTCTTCCCAATTTCAAAATGAGCTCACACACATCTAGTAAAGGTAGTGTAAATCAACAAGGTTCGCAAAAAGCCAACAACATGGATAAGTTTGTGAGTGAATTTAGGGAATGGAGGGTAGAAGAGAGAAAAGAAAGAAAAGAAAGGGAGAAAAGAGAAGAAAAGAGGCGTGAAGAGAAAGAAAAATAAAAGAGAGAAAGAGAGTTAAGAGAGGAAAGATGAAGAGAGGAAAAAGAGCGTGAGAAAAGAGAGAGACAAGAACAAGAAGAAAGAGAAGAAAGACGGAGGGAAGAGAAAGAAAGAGAACGAAGAGAAAGAGAAGAAAAAAAGGAAAGAGAAGAGAAAGAGAGGGAAGAGAGAAGAGAAGAGCGTGAAAGAGAAGAAAGAAGAGAATGACGAGTTAGAGAAAGGCATAGGTATAGGTCTGTCTCTAGTGAAAGTGAGGGATATGAAAGACCTAGGGTAAGGAGAGCACAACAACATCATAACCAACCCCAAGTCCAACCTAGGGAACAAAAAGTTGACCTCCCTCATTTTCATGGCAAAGAGGATCTGGAAGCCTACCTTGATTGGGAAATGAAGGTAGAGCAACTCTTTGTTTGTTATAACATAAGTGAAGAAAGAAAAGTTCCGCTGGCAACCCTTAGCTTCCAAGGGCATGCCATGTATTGGTGGATCTCCTTGGTCAATGAGAGGCGTTGCCTTCGTAACCCTCCGGTGGATTATTGGAATGATCTCAAGGGGGCTATGAGGCGGAGACACGTCCCTTCTTATTATGAAAGAGAGCTCTTAGATAAACTTCAAAGATTAAAACAGTACAACTCAAGTGTTGAGCAGTACAGACAAACCATGGAGCTTTTCATGATGAGAGCGGGCGTCACCGAAGAACCAAGGGCCACCGAAGCTAGATTTTTAAGTGGTTTGAACTCTGACATAAGAGACAAAGTTGAGCTCTTACCATATAATAATCTAGATGACCTAGTCCAACTTTGCATAAGAGTGGAAAATCAATTAAAAAGAAAAGGTGGAGCAAAAAGAGAATTTCCATCCTACAATTATGCAAAAAGGGACCAAGGCAAGGGAAGCTCTTCCAAGAGCTCTCCTAAAGAGGAACCATCCAAGCATGTGCATAAAGAACATAAACCCATGCATCATAGAGACAACCCCCCTACTAGTTCTAACAATAGGACTAGTAGTATTAAATGTTTTAAATGTCTTGGGAGAGGCCACATTGCCTCTCAATGTCCCAATAAGAAAACCATGATCATGAGGGGCCAAGAGATTTTTAGTGAGAGTAGCTCATCTTCCTCCTCTAGTGAGAGTGAGGAAGAAGGGGGTCATGAGCATCATGAGCATGACATTGTTGAAAATCCTTGTGATGGAGACCTCTTAATGGTTAGGCGCCTTCTTGGAAGCCAACCCCTTGAGCTTAACCACTCTCAAAGAGAGAATATTTTTCATACACGTTGTAAAGTTTTAGACAAAACCTGTTCTGTCATTATGGATAGTGGATCCTGCTACAATTGTTGTAGCTCAAGGTTGGTAGAGATGCTAGCCTTACACCCAATTCCTCATCCTAGACCTTACAAGCTCCAATGGCTTAATGAGGAAGGGGAAATGGTTGTAAACCAACAAGTGAAGGTGTCGTTCTCCATTGGAAAGTATCAAGATGAGATCTTATGTGATATAGTTCCAATGGAGGCTGGTCATATCTTGTTAGGGAGGCCTTGACAGTTTGACAAACAAGTCATTCACCATGGCTACTCTAATGAGATAATCCTCACTCATAAGAGTAAAAGAATAAAGTTGACTCCTCTCACACCTTCACAAGTGGCTGAGGATCAACTCATCATGAAACATAAAAGAGATGAGGAAAAAAAAAAGTTCAAAGTCAAAAAAAAAAAAGAGCTTTCATCCCTAAAGCTTGAAAAGGGTAAAGAGTGAGAGTTGGAAGGAGGTACCCCTTCCAAAGAGGTAATTAAGAAAGAGAGTCATTTTGCAACAAAAATGGATATTAAAGAAGCTCTCTTGCTTAATCGACCTTTTTATCTCCTTTTTTGTAAAGAGGTACCTTCTGACACTACCACAAGTCATGAAATTGAGTCTCTTCCAAAAGGGGTTCAAAATCTTTTAAAAGAATTTGATGATCTTTTCCCTCAAGAGGTTCCGAGGGGATTACCACCTCTAAGGGGAATAGAACACCAAATTGACCTTGTTCCTGGTGCAAGTCTGCCCAATAGACCCGCGTATAGGACAAACCCCGTTGAGACCAAAGAGATTGAGTCTCAAGTTCAAGACTTGTTGGAAAAGGGTTGGGTTAAAAAGAGCCTTGGCCCTTGTGCGGTTCCTGTTTTGTTGGTGCCAAAAAAGGATGGAAAATGGTGGATGTGTATGGACTGTCGTGCCATCAATAACATCACCATTAAGTATAGGCACCCAATCCCTAGGCTATATGATATGCTTGATGAATTGCATGGAGCCAAAATATTTTCAAAAATTGATCTTAGAAGTGGTTACTATCAAATAAGAATCAAAGAAGGAGATGAATGGAAAATCGCTTTTAAGACCAAATTCGGTCTTTATGAATGGTTGGTGATGCCTTTTGGGCTCACCAATGCTCCAAGCACTTTCATGCGTCTCATGAATCATGTACTTAGGGATTGCATTGGTAGGTTTGTAGTTGTTTATTTTGATGATATTTTAGTCTATAGTAGGTCTTTAGAAGAACATATAGGACACCTTAGGGAAGTCTTAACTGTCCTTAGAATGAATAAACTATTTCCAAACTTAGAAAAATGCACTCTTTGTGTTCCTAGTGTGGTTTTCTTGGGCTTTGTCATTAGTGCCCAAGGGGTCCAAGTGGACCCCCAAAAAATCAAGGTCATTCAAGAATGGCCCACCCCTACTAGTGTGACTGAGATCAAGAGCTTTCATGGTCTTGCAGGATTTTATAGGCGCTTTGTGCCTAACTTATCCACACTAGCTTCACCACTCAATGACTTGGTGAAGAAGGAAGTTCCTTTCTTGTGGGGTGAAAAACAAAAAGAAGCTTTTCAACTGCTCAAGGATAAACTCACTAATGCACCCGTTCTAGCCCTCCCCGACTTTTCAAAAACTTTTGAGCTAGAATGTGATGCATCGGGAGTAGGTGTAGGAGCTGTGCTGTTGCAAGGGGGGCACCCCATTGCTTATTTTAGTGAAAAACTCAATGGTGCGCACCTCAATTACCCCACCTACGACAAGAAGTTTTATGCTTTGATTCGTGCCCTCCAAACTTGGGAATATTATCTTGTTTCCAAGGAATTTGTCATTCATAGTGACCATGAGTCACTTAAGTATTTGAGGGGGCAAGAAAATTTGAACAAGAGGCATGCTAAATGGGTTGAATTTCTTGAAACTTTTCCTTATGTCATCAAATATAAAAAGGGAAAAACAAATGTGGTGGCCGATGCTCTTTCAAGGAGGCATTCTCTCCTTGCCACCCTCAGTGCTTAAATTTTGGGATTTGATGACATAAAAGAAATGTATCCTTCTGACCAAGACTTTAGAACCATTTATACTGCCTCATCTTCCAAAGCCAAAGATGGTTTCTACATGTGTGAGGGGTACTTATTCAAAGAGGGCAAACTTTGTGTACCCCAAGGATCCATTAGGAAATTGCTGACAAAAGAGAGCCATGAAGGTGGGCTCATGGGGCATTTTGGAATTGATAAAACCTTAATGCTTTTAAAAGAAAAATTCTTTTGGCCCCATATGAAAAAAGATGTCCAAAGACATTGCTTGCGATGCATAGCTTGTTTACAAGCTAAGTCCCGAGTAATGCCTCATGGACTTTACACACCTTTACACACTCCTTCTACACCTTGGGTAGATATTAGCATGGATTTTATCCTTAGGCTCCCAAGAACCCAACGAGGTGTAGACTCCATCTTTGTGGTAGTGGACCGCTTTAGTAAAATGGCACATTTCATTGCCTGCCACAAAGTGGATGACGCGAGTCACATCGCAAGGCTTTTCTTTCGTGAGGTTGTCCGCTTGCACGAAATACCCTCAACCATAGTCTCTGATAGGGATGCTAAGTTCCTTGGCCATTTTTGGAAAACTCTTTGGGCAAGGCTAGGAACTAGGCTCTTATTTTCTACCACTTGTCATCCTCAAACAGATGGACAAACTGAGGTAGTAAATAGATCCCTATCCACTATGTTGAGGGCACTCTTGAAAGGCAACCACAAGTCTTAGGATGAATATCTCCCCCACATTGAATTTGCATATAATAGAGTGGTTCATCGAACCACTAAGCACTCCCCTTTTGAGGTTGTATATGGTTTTAATCCTTTCACCCCTCTGGACTTGTTACCACTCCCTAACACCCAAATTTTTCATAAAGAAGGGAAAACTAGGGCTGATTTTGTCAAAAAATCACATGAAAGGGTCAAAACTAATATTGAAACCCAATCTAAGGGGTATGCTTCATCTAGCAACAAGGGGAGGAAGGAAGTCATCTTCGAAAAGGGCGATTGGGTTTGGCTTCACCTAAGAAAGGATCGTTTCCCTTCTAAGAGGAAGTCCAAACTTATCCCTCGAGGAGATGGTCCCTTCCAAATCCTTGAGAAGGTAAATAATAATGCATATAAGTTAGACCTTCCCGAGGATTATGGAGTTAGCACCACCTTTAATGTTTGTGATCTTACCCCCTTTTTAGGTGCTGACATGGAAGAGGACGACCCTTCAGATTTGAGGACAAATCCTTCCGATGGGGGAGGAGATGATGCAATCCTACCTATCAAGGGCCCTCTCACTAGGGCAATGGCTAGGAGGATTGAAGAGGACTTGGCCCGGAAAGACTCATCAAGACCCCAGCTAATGATGGAGATGGATATTTTAGGCCATAGTCCTTAGTTTTCCTCTTGTAAATATTAATTAGCTTTTAATTCCCTTTTAGGCCTTGTATTTTGGCGATTTATTTTAGTTTCTAGAGTTTAGGGTGTAATTAGCTTAGCAAGGGAGGTGAGGGGAGTAAAGGGCCTAATAACACAAAGGAGTGTGGATCTCTTTCCACACCCCCTTGATTAGGCCGTGACACTCCCTAGCTTAAGGCTAGGCACCACTTTTAGTGGGCCTAAGAGGGATTAGTGCTCCTAATACTAATTCGGCCCAAGTCCCACATTGCCTAGTTTTGAGTGACTTGCTCCCTCTTTGGGCTATAAATACACCTAGTCTTTCTTGTACAAATCACACTTGATTGAATGAAGTAAGACTCTTTTTGAGCAATTTATTCTTGAGTGTCTTTGAGAATCCTCTCTTGAGGAATCTCTCCCTTAAAGCTTTTATCAAGGGACCTCTCCCTTGTGGCAAGCAACATAAAATTTTTTGACTCATCTTTCTCCTAGAAAGTGGCGTCAACCCTCTCCAATTTCTAACCTCTCCATCCTCCATTTTCTTAGAGGAAGGAACCTTGGTTGAAGAGATCAAGGGAGTGCATCAACAGGATTTGAGGTCCAATCCTCTCCAAGGGAGAGGAGATGATGTAATCTCCCTAGCATGGGCTTGAGCTAGGACCAATAAGAAGGGAGCATGACTTGGATAAAGCTTCAAGGAACTTAGTTTAGGACATGTTCCATTTTATTGTATTAATTTGACCATTTTTAGGTTGTTATAAGCACCCTTAGGTCATTAGGATTTTAAGGGTGTAGTTAATTTTATTTTAGGCCTTGTATTTTGGCCTATAGGTTCTTTTTTCTTTAGGAGGTGTAATTAGTCTCTTGTGGAGTGTGTTAATTAGTTAGGCTTGGTCCATGAGGATTTGGACATGTGGAATTTAGTTCTACACCCCTAATTCCTCTTCACACCCTTCTAACCAATACATGAAGCATGTAGGAGACATGTGGGCCATTATCCCCTTGTTTCACTCCACATGTGCTTTCTTACTTCTACATGACTGATTCTTATTCCTTCTTATTTTAATTTGAATTTTGGAGGTGTCATGTCATTTCCCTCTGAAATTCAAACTCAAACTAGAGGGAACATAGATCCATATTTTTAGGGCCATGTTTGGATCTTTAGTCGGATTAAATTAGTGTTAATTGAGCACATGCTAAATTAATACTAAATTAAGACAACTAACCCTTGTTTAAACATATTGGACGTTCTCATTACTGATAGGCCATTAGCTTAGGTTTTTGCTCTATAAATTGAGAGCACCTCCTCTTGTAAAGCTCTTAACACTCATTTTATGAAAGATATATTTTTTCTATATTAAGAGTCCCGTCTTCTTGAGAGAGTGTTCATGCTCTCTCCTCCTTGAATGAGAGTTCTTCATGCTATTCAAGGGTTCCTTCCCTTGTAGCTAGCCTCCACTAGCACTCCTTGTCTTCCACTTCGATTTCAAAGCTCTAAAGGACCTCTATGAGTATGATCCTAAGCGACATTTTCTTCCTCAAAGATGGCTCAACCATGGCTTGGGGAGGGTTGCATCAATTTCAATCCATAGGCATATCCATATGTTAAGGTCATAAGTTATCTTCCTATCTATAGTTATATAGATGAAAATGATGTAGAGAGGGACCTACTCAAAGTTCTCCATACACTTCACAGGAGGAAAAGAGAAGCCTCAAATGACAACACGAATGTTGCACTTGAGTGGTATACTGATAAGGTTATAGATAGGGATGACAACAGGGCCGGGTGGAGCACGTATAAAAGAGACGGATATGAAATTTTAATCCTGATCCTAATCCTTTTCGAGTATCTTTGAGTTTGAATATACTCACGGGTACCTAGTTATATTATTTTTAATAATTTAAATTTAATTATAATTTCTTAAATTATATGTTAAGTTATTAATTATATTTAATTTATTAATTAATTGAAAAGTATATGTTAAGTTTTTAATTATATTTTAGTTTCAATTGTGCATAGGGGTGTGGACTTGTACACAGATGTGAGATTAAAAACATATGTATGAAATTTTGTTTAATGGGCCAGGGGTAGGGACTGGACAAGAACTAATTCAAAATCAAGGCAGTACCTATGGGGACGAACATGATTATCATCCCTAGTTGTAGAGGTACCTAGAGATGACAAAGTGAGCCATATTAAATTTGTTAGAATTTTGAGAGGCACAATGACATTGAGAAAAGGGCCAATTGGAAAGAATAAGCTTTATTCTTCCACCAATGATGTAATCATCGGTTATGCCTGCAACAAAGTTGATAAGTGCATAAGCCTCTCCTTTGAGCAAGTACGCTTTATTTTTCCCGTGGGAAGCAAAAGCTGCATCAATATCATTCACAAAGATGGTGCCATACAAGCTAGGAAACCCATAAGTGATGTTGCGAATGGCAATGAGAATCTTGGAATCATAGTTCACAAGAGCGTACTTGTCACTTTTGAATAACTATGCTTCATCACTGCTGGTTAACTTAAATGCAGCATACATGCCCTGCTCAAACATTGTACCCTTGAAGAAATGGAACATGGTAGCAACTGTCATGTCATTTCTTTCATATTTTCAATAATAATAATATAATAATAATAATAATGTAGATTTTTTAAATAAAAGATATTAAGTTAAATATGTTTTTTGTTTTAAATAGTCTTTTTTATTATATACCTAATCCAGAAACATTAAAAGTATACTTTTGTAATATAAGTCTGGATTAGATAATATCTACAATGGTTAAAAGAACTTCCAATTTGGTAATCTAGATTCATTAAAAAAGTATATTTTTTTTAATGCAAGTTCGGATTAGGGAATCCAAACTTGCATGATAAAAGTATACTTTTAATGAATTCAGATTGAGCAATCCGAAGGTTATTTTTTCACAAATTTAGATTATATCTAGACTTGTCAAAACACAAACTTTGAATTGTATAATCTAAGTTCAAATTACATAATCTGAATGCTTGCAACAGTGCTTCGAATTTAGTAATTCTGACTTATCAAAACATATAAAAACAATTTGACCATTTAGAAAAGTATGAACATGCAGGGAGAGAAAACTTCTAAAAATTTAGGCCCGTATATTATACAAGACAAAATCAAATCAACCTAATAAACTTATAAAGTTAGGATTGCAAGAAACCTAGGTTCATAAAGAACTGAGTCTATTTTGCCTTAACATTATTAAAAAATTATTGTTTTTCTTTTAAATTTATATAGATTTAAGTAAGAAAAGGAAAATTAAATCAATTTGACCTAGGATTAAAAATTCATTAAGGTGTAACTAATTTGTCTAATTATGTTTAGCTAAGTGTAAGTCATCTTATAATTTTCAAAGAATAAAATAACACTTAATTCATTTTACATAAAAGTATTTTGTCATCTTTAGTTCCAGGAGCATAGTCTATGAAGGCATAGAAGTTACTAGAAAATTTGAATGCTTTAGAATTGTCATCATCGGTATCAAAGGCACAGTCTATTCCATGTGCCCCAAATGGTGTATCAATAAGAAGTGGTCCATTTACAATATTGTCATCTGTCGACCCCAGAGCATAATCCAAAAGCACATAGTTATTTTTCATGAATAAGTAAACTTCTTTTGAGCCAGTTGAACGAAATAAGCATCTATATAACTTATCTTGTTATATACATGGCGACAATCTTTAATTAAGTGTTTGCATTTTGAGAGAAAATAACAATTATCTTTTCCCTCAATATTCCAAATTCACACAGTTTCTCCAAGACAACCCTCATAGAAGTTTTACTTCTCGTACTTCCTTTATGAATTGTTGATCATGTTATTCATGAATTGTTGTAGCCTAGGAGTGAATTATTCCCAAATGTTAGGTCTTCTTATTAAAACTCAACATCCTTGCCTCTATCAGGTCCTCAAGCTTATGCCTTAATCCCCAACATTTTTTCAGTGGAATGTTCATAGTACCTACCTGATAATAACACTTGGAATTTGGTCATAGCTTTTTGGATATGGTAGTTGGAGAGGTTTCAAAATGAAATGAACAACCAAGAAGTTATGAATAATATATGGTAAAAGTTTAGTATAGATTATAGGTATTGCGAAGAATGTTCTCTTCTGGGTGTTCTCCTTTTTTAGGATTACTATCCGTATTAGGGAGTGGAGCTACAAGTTGGTTTGTTTGAGGTATTGAGTGAGGCAGGGCTTGTGGTGGTGGTGAGGGTTGGTAGGTCATCCCAAATGGGTAAGGTTGTGGATATGGTAGTGGGGAAACTGCTACTATTTGTGGGTTATACATGAACTGGGGTCCGTAGTTAGGTATGAAATGGATAGGATTATAATTGGGCATGTTGATGTGACATTATGCATTTGTTTCTCCTTTTTTCTTCTTGATGGTTATTGAGAGTTTCTTCATCCTTGTCACTCTTATCGATACATGATAAATCTTCCCATTTTTTACTCTTATCTCAACCCTTTCTCCAATGACAACTAAGTCTGAGAAGTTCGAAGATACATTTCCAATCATTTTATAATATAAGGGTGACTAGAGCATATCAATGAACATAGTGATCATATCTTTTTTAGATAATGGAGGTTGAACTTCAGCAGCCACCCCCTCCATCGTTGGGCATTTTCTTTAAAACTTTCACTTTCTTTCTTCATCACGTTATACAATTGCATACGGTTTGGGACCATGTCCATATTGTACTTATATTGTTTCAAGAAGGCCTTAACAAGTCCTTCCAAGTACGTATTTTTGCTTGCTCTATATTCATGTACCAAGCGACAGTTGCTCCTATCAAACTTTCATAGAAGAAATGGACTAGTAACTTTCCAGGAAGATGTCTCCCTTATACGTATCAAACTTAGGAATCTTGAATTTATGGGGAATCACAACATCTAGGATCAAACATAAATCAGCAACACTAAAATCAGAATAAGAAATCCCGTCGATGGCCCTCAAGTGTTCTTCTAATAAGCATAACTTATGGATTGGCTATCTCAAACTGCTTGGAATGAATCACGATAGTCGGTTTAGAGTTGACATTTTGGTGGTTTGGGAGGTTTTCAAAAGGAGTGATATTGTTTAGACGTATATATGCTAGATTGGAATATGGAAGTTGTTAGTCTCATGGTTTAGGCTCAAGGCTTGTATTTGATTTGGAGGTGTGATGGAAGAGGTGTGGGGGTTGTTTTAAGGGTAACTAACTGTAGGTAAGGTGTAAACTAGAGGAAGGCCATATAGAGGGAATGTCTCTTTAACATTAAATTGTGGCAGTAGGTCAAATCTAGGAGAATGAGATGGTGTAGCTTGAGGTTCTTCTAAAGGATTCCCATTTGCACCTTTGATTAAGTGCAATATCTCCATGATCTTTTCCAATTGCAGTTTCATTTGAATCATTTCCTCTTTTAATTCTTCATGTTGTTTCTCTAAGTCATCTACCACCCCTTCCATCATTCTCGACTTTGTGCAAGTCCTGTAAAGGTCTCATAGGATTATTTTCTTTACTGGATCAATTATTTCTATTGTCAGATGAATGATATGACATGAGAATTGAATGTCATTAGAATTGTTATTATTATTATTATTGTTATTTTCTTCCACCTTTTTTAGAGAATCATAAATTTCATTGCTTAATTGTGAATATCCAAGATTGTAATGATATATAAAAGAGAAGTGGTTTTATAGGATAAAAAAGTGACACATTTTTTGTTAATATTCAACTAGAAGTACATTGCATCCAAATTTTAACTTTTTCATCAACTACAACCATCTTTTTAAAATTCTCTATTAACTCCTTACAATGTTAAAAAAAAATCTCCATAGGAGTTGAAAGAGGATTTGCCATTCCCTCAGCTTCCCTAAGACTTTCCAAAATTTATATGATCATTTGATTTAGCAGCCATGCAAGTTTCATGTAACAATCTTTCCAAAAATTTATCTCATCATTCACTGCCCTGATGTCTTCCTTGTTGATTCACTTCCCCAATTCATTTTTCCAAAATATAATTTTTGCATTAAAAACTTTAATGAAGATTTTTCGCTTTTCAATATGGCTCATCAGATGAACTTTCTTTTGTGCTTCTTTGTTTCATTCTGCCAGATTTATCCTTGTAGCTTGTTCTACTTCTTGCCTGCATTGCTTTCCATCTTGGAGCCTACTTTCAAACTCTTGCACTTCCTTTTCTAATTGTTGTTGGAGGTCCTTAAATATCCATTTTTCCTATCTTTTAGCTACTTTTTTAGTTTTTATTTTTTCTTTTAGTTGTTGACTGTCTTCTAATGCTCTGTCTCTCTCGTGCCTTCTCAGTCCCAATTCCTTACCTGCTGCTCCTAAGTAGTCTTGAGTCTTTAGTTTGAGTTCCTCTTCATCCATTGGTCTTTTTAGCTTTGGTTAATGATTGAATTTTCTTAATATTCTCCTTTTGCATTTCTTTCAGAATTTGCTGGGACTCTTTCAAATTCAACTACTTTTTTTCTTCTTTAGATTTTGTCAAGGTTTCTTGAAGTTCTTTGAATTCTCTCATGTCAATGGGTAGTTGTATCGAAATATCCTCGACAATTGGGGTAACTTTGCAAAAAGGTAGTTTGACTTCTTGAACCCTTTTCTTTAGCCAAACCACTACCTCTTTTTCCCATCTCTTTCCCTTTTCTAATAACTTGCTCCCAAGCATGTTAACTTTTTAAAGTATTATTGGGTTTAGTTAGTTTATCTCATGGAAGATAAGTGTGATTAACTCTTCCATTGGTAAGCCCATTATTCAATAACTCAATTTCCTTAAAGTCAAGAAGGGTTATGATTGAAACACCCTTTAGTCCGTACAAAGGGTACATTTTGGAAGCTCCCACATAATAACTTCTTGTATTTTATTGCAATTGGGATATCGATGTATGGATTCTTTGGTGAGATTTACCAAGAATTGTTCCCACTTCTTACTTGTCTTCATCTTAACAGTTTACCACTTGAAGTCCTCTATAGGAGATGATGTCTTGTATTTATGGGAACATACATGAATAGTTAGCCAAATATACAATGCCTATAAAGAACATGCTTACGTTTTCTTCCCCTTTCATAACAAATTTAGAGAACAATATGTGTCTGCAAGTACTACTGGTGTTGGATTTTCTCCCCTATCTCGAGGAGTTAGGAACACATCAGTGGTAGGGAGATCTATGTAATCAACAAGGTGTGGGAAAAGAACAAGCCCATAAATGGTGAAAGCCAATACATCTGTAAAACCATTCCAATCATTTGCTTCCAACAACCACTTCATTCTTGCAGCCAAATAATTTTGAAGAAACCCCTCCACTCCATTTCTTTTCAACTTACTCTCTCTTAATTCTTTCTCTTGCACCCTTAGCAAATTTGCTATTGTATTCGTGGAACAGAGATGTCCTCGGTAATGGTATGACTTGCTATCTTCTAATGAAATCCCAAAAATCTGTTCATATTCTTATAACTAGGTGCTATCTTGAATCCTGAAAGGTGAAACATCTAAAAGGGTGATCATAAAATTGAGTTAATGTAGAAATGACTTCTGTTCTTACATTTAACTCCAATAAATCCAAGATATTCTCAAACTTTCTTGCAAAGGCTATACATTTACAAACTGCTGAAGAGTTCCAAGAACTTCATGTCAGTCATGTTAACTTTTACCTACATTGTTCCTTTTGTTTCATTATTTGATCCCATGTCTCTTTTTAAGATATTCTTGATAAACAAGATTTTATGATTCTCCAAAACCGTTTTAAGGAAGAATGAATATGAATAATTATGCATGTGTGACTATCGTACCACTCTTTTTCTTTTAAGAGAAAGAATATGGAAATTTCATGCTGAAACAAAAAAGAGGGTAAGAAAAGGAATGCCCTAAGTGTCCTACACTGGTATACCTAGAAGAGTTCAACTACCTTATGGGAATAATGGCTTTTTTAACAAGTAAGTCTCAACAGTTGACCGTTTTGTGTACCTTTCCAAAGGTTTTCTAGAGCTCTACACTCATTAGAATACAACCATAAATTGGAAGTGCATTCGAAGTGTGGGCATTCACAAAAAGAGTCACACTCTAAATGAGACTTTCTTCATAACCAAATTAGAAGTGCATCTAAAATGGTACACTAATTGTCTCTCACACTCTATGTTACTCTCAAGCCCAGGTGTAGGACTCATGTGTGAAAAAGTGTATTTGCAGTGTGTGAAGGGGCAAATCCTAAGGTACTCCAAATAGAAACATATGTCATCTAACCTATGATCAATAAATAATACACATAGGAATAAATAAAAACAAGAAAAACATGATCAAATAAAAAAATAATAAAAAAAATAAATAAATAAAGATGAAACTAACATAAGTAAGAGTTATCAATTTTGTATGTTTAATTATTTCAGGCTTGACTATCGAAAGTCCCTTGTGGAGTTGCCATCTATCGACAAGTAGATCTCGATGAGAAGATGAAAAATGATTTAAAAAATAAAGGAGTCACTGTAACATTCTCAAATTTTAAAATACAAATATTCAAATAATCATTCAGTTAAGAGAAAATTAGATTGTTAAAAAATATATTAAAAGATAAAACTATAAGCATTTTTGAATAATAAGAATAAGATAATGTTTTCTTTAAAGTAGAAATAAGATAAAATAAATAAAAATTTGATACCATTTTGAATTTAATCTGTAAAAACTAATCTTTTATAAAAGATAAAAAATATAGAGAAGGGAAAATCAAACTTAAGTTATTATATATGGGTTAACTAGTTCCCTCAGAATATCATAGATTAGTTGGTTATTCTAGAGTTTGAGAAAGAAGGACATAGGAGCAGAAAAAAAATAAATTAAAGTGGTGAGATCTTGCTTTAAGAGGTGAGTAAAACTTCTGTTTTCAACCATCCATGGTATGCTTTTAAAAATTGTTGTTAATGCATTTAATGTTTGTAAATTACCTTGATATACCTCCATTTGGAATGGGGTTGAATTTTGAGATACATCCATCTGGGATGGATGTATGAGATACCTTTGTTTCATACGAGGAAGAGGTTTTAGATACCTCCATCCGGGATGGAGAAGAGATTTTGGATACCTCCATAGTAGTGTCGGGAAGGAAATGAGACGTCATTGTATGGAATATGAGCTCATAAAACTTTTTGAAGAATCTACTGAAAACCTAGTTCTGGGAATCGTAGAGTGTGAGTGAGTGATCATGAGCATCACTATATTTTTTATTATGTGCATGGTGAGGGGTGTTAATGAAAACACCATCCTTTTATTATTTTTATTAATTATTCATATTAGGAATTGTTTGAAATAAAATATAAATTGTGTTTAAAGAAAAATACTTTTTATTACTGCGGGTATCATGGTTGTTTTTCTGGATTTCGCACCGGTTGAGAACAACACTATTTGCGAATCTCTTTTAAAAACTTGTTTTATTCATTGAGATTATTATCTCATTTAAAGTGTTGTTTTCAGAGTCGCACGGAGACGTTTTGGAAATTGAGGGAGGCTTGTAGTATTTGTTTGTAATGATTTTAGAATATAATGTTCTTGTAATTGTTTTCATTTTTCAGAGGCCCAAATTTGAGGATTATATTTTGTTTATTATGTAATAATTCATGTATTCAAATACAAAATTTATTATTTGCGTTAAACTCTTCATTATTATACCCTGAGTATTATTGTAACGATGAACATTACAGTCGCTACCAATATTTATTTAAGAAAACATTAAAAAAGCCTCTAAAAAAATGGTCGATAAAACCAAATTTTGAGTTTGGGGGTCTATTACGCGTAAGAAAGATATTAGTGCCTTACAATGTCCATCTTAAGATGAACCTCTAATTAAATGCACAAAATCAAATAACTTAAATTATATTTATTTCACTCTTAAAACATAAATACTATTTTCATTTTATTATTGGTTCTAACATTTTAACAAGGAAAATATTATTGGAAAATTTCTTTTTTAAAAAAAAAGTTTATTGATATTTATTTTTTTTATTTTTTTTAGTTTTTGGGGACTCGACAGGATTAGACTCCTGCTCCAACGTATCTCCATGTATAATAAATAATCAAAGTTTATGTAGTTCTTGAGATGATTCGAGCATTTGAGACTTTTTATTTGATTATTATTTTAATTTTAATATTCTTTTGTTTATTTTGAAATATTATTACCACAACCAAATTAGAAGAGCATTCAAAATAGTCACGATGATTATTTAATTTAACCATCAAATTAGAAGTGCATTCGAAGTAACAATTATTAAATCATAATAGTTTTTATAACGACTAAATCAAATTTGTATTTGAAGTAGTCATATTAAAGATTTTCATTTATGATTTATATTTTAAAAATTAATTTTAAAGGAGTTCACGATAATGAAATTGGAAGTGCATCCAAAGTGACTATATATTGTTAAATTTTTATTTTAAATTAAATAATTTGAATAACATAATAATAATAATTATAACAACCAATATTTTATAAAAGAAACCAAATTAGAAGTGCAACTAAATTGGTTATTTTAACTTTTTATTTTTGTAATAGTTAAAATAAAAGTGCATCTAAAGCGATCATTATTAAACTTTTAACTTGAATCTAAATAATTTGAATGATGTAATAGTAATTATAACAACTAAATTTTTTTTATGATATTCAAATTAGAAAAACATATAAGGTGGTTATTATTAAATTTTCATTTTTTAAATTAATATTATTATCATTATTATTGTTGCTACATTTAATTGTTATTTTATTACCAGCTATATCACATATTTGTAACAATATCTTAACTGGATAAAAATAAAGTATCCAATAAAAAGAAAATGAAAAAATAGATAAAACAAAAAAAAATACTTACTATTTATATTGACATATTTGCTAAGGACACTCCCATAAAATAGAGTGCATCTAGCAAAATTGGTGATGTAAATAAAAAAAATCTAGAAATAAAATATTTTTTTCTAGTAGGGGATGTATTTAGTGAAAGTGGGGATGCAAATAGTAATATGCACAATCGATAAGGACTTCGGTCAGAGGTGTGTTTATCAAAATAGGCGTGAAAATGATAAATGCAAGAATTCGGTACGGGGTTTCTATTTAGAATAAAGTGGGGTGCAAATAACAATACAAATTAAAAAAAAAAAATATGGGAGAAAAGGAGGACATGTAAACACATGTCTCCCCTGCATCTTAAAAGTTAAAAGGGATTCAAATCTTTAAAATAAAAACAACACTGGCAGGGAGAGGAAGGACAGGGAGAAAAGGATGAGGGAAGGGCTCCATGTGCCAGCGCCATTTTCATCTCCGATGGCACCTTCACCTTCGAAAATCGCTTTTGGTTGTGGTGAATGGTGTAGGTCATTTTTTCTGTCATCTTCCTATTTGTTTTTTGCTAATTATACTTTGTGTTCCTCTATTTTGGCACTTGTGTATATTGTGTCCTTCCATTTTTAATTGTTCACGTTTTGTCCCACCCTTTTATAAATTGCTCACATTTTATTCAATCGTTAAATTTAAATTATTGACTATTAAATTTAGAATGTTGACTCGTCATGTGTTATTATTGTATGATGTGACACTTTATTTTGGCACATGTGCACAAGTGCTACATTATACTTTGTGTCTCTCTATTTTGGTATTTGCACACATTATGTCCTCCCATTTTTTAATTGGGAACATTTTGTCCTTCCCTTTTGTAAATTGTTTACATTTTAATTATCTGTTAAATTTAAACAGTTGACTGTTTAATTTGAAACGTTGACTTGCCACATATAATTATTTTATGATGTGGCACTGTGATTTAGAGTTAACATTTAGAGAGGAAATTTTTTGCTTTTTCATGCCTTATGTGATTGAGAAAGGCTTCTCACAAATGGAGAAACATAGATGCAGATGGAAATTTGTGGAAGTTTCACAAACTCTACTGATAAAATTAATAAATAAACTCATTAAAATTACCTTATGTCTTTTTATAAGAAACTACAATTAGTATAAAAACGAGTCAAAGGAGTATTAACATATACACCTAACAAAGTATTTTTATTTTAAATCTTTTTAATATGATAATAAATTAAAGTATAAAATACAAATAAAAGATATATAATATTATATAATATTAGCGTGTATCACAAAATATACAATATTATATTAGTACTAAATAAGATCATATTGCATTCGGGCTAACTAGCAATTACTAACTTTATAAAATATGTGACTCTGATTACCAATCAACTATAATTGTATACTACTTTCATTGGTTGAATAAAATTTTATGAAAATTAAACTTCAATAAAAATGTTATATGTCATTGAATTCCAATTTTCACATTTTTGTTATCCTTCAAAGTAATATATATTATATGGTTAAATGAATCTTATTCCTTAAGAAATTGGTCCACTACTGGAACCAAAAAGGAAAATCACTTCTGCTATGCACATGAAAGGCGACAAGAAGTTATTCTATAAGTTTTTTTTTTTATTGATAAATATTAGTAGTTTTTGGGGTAGTTTCATTAGAGGAGAAATTCGAACTTATGATCTCTCCCCTTTTTCTAATACATGCACGTTTAGCATAGGCTTGAGTTAGGACAATAATAAAGGAGTATGACTTGGATGAAGCTTCAAGGAGCTTAGTTTAGGACATGTTCCATTTAATTGTATTCATTTAACCATTTTTAGGCTTGTATAAGCACCTTAAGTTATTAGGATTTTAGGGGTGTAGTTAGTTTTATTTTCGGCCTTGTATTTTGGACTATAGTTTTTTTCCTCTTTAGGAGGTGTAATTAGTCTTCTTGTGGAGTGTGTTAATTATTTTGGGCTGGTCCAAGAGAGTTTGGATGTGTGGGATCTTATTTCTGCACCCCTAATTCCTCTTCACACCCTTCTAACCAACACATGAAGCATGTATGAGACATGTGAGTCCCCTTGTCCCCTTGTTTCACTCCACATGTGCTTTCTCACTCCTACATGGCTGATTCTTGTTGTTTCTTATTTGAATTTGAATTTTGGAGGTGCCATGTCATTTCCCTCCAAAATTCAAATTCAAATTAGAGGGAACATAGATCCATATATTTAGGGCCATGTTTGGATCTTTAGTTGGATTAAATTAGTGTTAATTGAGCACATGCTAAATTAACTCTAAATTAAGCCAATTAACCCTTGTGTAAGCATGTTGGATGTTCATGTTAGTGCATAGGCCCATGGTTCATGCTTTGCTCTATAAATAGAGCATTCCCTCATTCATGTAGATTTTGACACTTATTTGAATGAAAATAACCTTTCTCTAAATTTGAGAGCTCTTTGTTCTTAGACAGTGTTCATGTTCTCTCCACTCTTGTGACAGTCCTTCATGCTATTATCAAGGGTTCTTCCTTTGTGGCTAGCTTCACCATGGCTTATTTCCTTCATTGAAGAAGTGGTGCTAATGTTAACCTCCATCTCCTAGTCTTCCACCTCCATTTCTTCAACCTCAAGAACCTCTAAGAGTAGATCCTATGCGGCATTCTCAACCTCAAGGATTTTTCATCCATGGCCTGGGAGGAATGCATAATTTTCTCTCACGTAGACTTTGCCACTAGATTAATCTTATAACTCCTAACTTATTAAGGGTGTGTAGACGAAAAGAGTGAGGAGATTTGAATTTGAGAGATATACTCAGATTCAGTATTATATTACTAGGTAAATGAAATTGGAGATCGTAGGTAGAGAATAATAGTATGTGGGCATGTGTCTTGAAATTCAAATATAAGAAATTAAATGAAATGTGAGATGTATAAGGAAGACAATGCTCTTGATGGTGGTCAAATTCAAAATCCATAAAGAATCAGGGTCTCGGGCCAAGGGATTAGTGGTAAAATAATGTTAAAAGAAGTTTGGGAATGAAAGTTAAGTAATTTAATTCAAAATTCAATGACTTCAATTGGCCATTTTCATTTCACAAGTGTAATTTTTGCAAGATTATATCCCCTCAATGTGTGTGTGTGCTTATATGTATATGTGTGTCTGTCTGTTTGTGCATATGTGTATATGTTTGTGTGTGTGTCTCTGGGTGCGTGTGTTTGTGTCTCTGGGTGCGTGTGTTTGTGTCTATGGGTGTTTGTGTGTGTATGTGTTTGTTTGTGAGTGTGTCTATGTGTGTGCTTGTGTCTCTATGTGTGTCTATATATGTGTGCAGGTGCGTGTGTGTGTGTGTGGGTGCATGTGTGTGTCTGTTTTTATGTGTTTATGCGTGTGTGTGTATGTGTCTATGTGTCTCTGTGTTTGTGTATGTGTGTGTATGTGTTTCTGTCTATGTTTGTTTGTGTATGTGTATGTGTGTGTGTGTGTGTCTGTTTATGTGTCTCTGTTTGTGTGTGGTGTACGTGCATGTCTATGTCTTTGTGTGTGTGTGTATATATCTGTGTCTGTGTGTTTGTGCGTATCTGTGTGTGTGTGTGTCTATGTGTGTATGTGTCTGTGTGTGCATGCATACCTATGCATATCCGTCTGCGTGTTCGTGTGTGCATGCGTGTGTACGCGTGCGCAGACGCATGTGTGTGTTCGCGTGTGTGTGTGTGGTTGTGTGTAAAATATAAAAATATGTGTGTATGTGTAAAATGTAACAATAAGAAAAAAACTAATGTATTATAAAATGTAATATTTTATAATTTCATGTTACATTGGAGATAATGATTTCAATCTATTTACACAAATAATATATATAAAAAAATTATTCAACATTAACCCTCCAAATAGCTTTCTGTGTCTACCCTTCTATTTCATGGGTAGTCAATTAACTTCATCTTTGGTGTAAATATTGTCGAATAAGCCAAAAAAAATTATTGAAAATAAACATATATAACAGGACACATGTACACAACCATAGACAACTCTATACCTCTGGAAGGTTCTGTATACATATTATATTGCAGCCCAGGACCACTCCTTCTGCGGCATATTTTCTTGTTTTATCTTTTCGGGGTATGTTGAATACATTAATCCATCTAAGAATGCCTATAAATGACGGTTACAATTAATGCTATAAATTTCTGAGGATGTATTCTCGTAAATTATTGATTTATTCATCAGCTTAAAGAATATCTCCTTAATTATCAAGTATTAAAGAATAACATGTAATAACTCCATTAGGCCGTTAAATGGAGTTATATAAATTACAAAAGCATCTATATAATATATATTTAAATTTTTATATTATCAAGTATGAAGAACACTAATTAACCATGAGAAGTTTTATCATATGGTTTATTGACTTCTAGATAAGTATTTTACCATTAAAATTAAAATTGATATTTGATAAGAATAAATAATTTTATTTGGTACATGATAAGGTGAAATAATATTTATAACATTAAAATAATTTACTTATCTCTACTATTTGAAATTAATTGCTATTGAGAAATAGACAAACGTTTAGTTATTTTAATTTTTATATATAGGTTATAAATTTTTAATTCAATATTGACAAATTTGCTAAGAATTTGAAAACATTGAAATAAATCACTAGAGTGAATAGCTAATGCTAAATTGATTCTTATTAATTAGTATTTTGTGTTTCTTTACTTGCACACATCTTAAAATATTAGACAAATATTCATATGGAACTTTTATTTTTTTAGCACTTCCAAAAATGTTTTTTTCTCCTTTGAAGTTATTTGGTAACAAGTTCTCGAAAAATATTGTGTACCTTTCCTTGGATGCATCTTTGGATGTAATTGACTTCTTTTGTTCATATCTACAAGGTCATAACATGCCTTATCATTATCCTTTGACTTTTTTTCCAAATGCAACAATGTTCCAATAATGTTATTGCAAACATTTTTCTCAATATGCATAACATCTATATTATGGCGAATAACATTACGTGGCCAATAAGCCAATGTGAACAAAATACTTTTATTTTTCCATGGTAATCGTTGCCAATTCCATGATCTTCCATGTGTCTCAAAACAAAATCTCGAGTGGGTAGACGAGGTGTAGCTTTAAACTCTCGGGTTCCATCAAAATCTACTTTATTGTATCTCCATTTATGATTAGACTCTAACCAACGACGATGACGCATATAACAAAACTTTCTACCATAACGTAACCACTTTGAAGGGGTCTCAAAACCCCAATATGGACAACCAAATTGACCTTCAGTGCTCTGGCTAGACAAATTTGCATATGCAGGAAAATCATTAATAGTCCACATAATTACAGCATGCATTTGGAATGATTCTTTTTTACATGCATAAAATATTTTTACCCCAACTTCCCATAATTCTCTTGATTCTTCCACAAGAGGTTGTATGTAAACATCAAGGTTATTACCTAGACCTTTTGGACCAGAATAAGTAATGAAAGCATAAAATTAGGTTGCTTTATGCACATCCAAGGAGGAAGATTATATGGAATCAAGATAACAGGCCAAGTGTTATGAGGAATTTTCATAGTTCTAAAAGGATTAAAACCATTAGAAGCCAAACCAAGTTGAATGTTACGAGGGTCACAAAAAAACTCAGGATATTGATGATCAAAATCCTTCCAAGCAAATGTATCAGCAGGATGCCTTAAAAGTCCATCTTTAGTTCGACCATCATTATGCCATGTCATAAAAGAAGCTATTTTTTATGATTGAAAAAGTCTTTGTAGTTAAGGTATAAGAGGAAACAAACATAGAATCTTTGCAAGTATCTTTTTCTATATTCAACATCATTAGAGTTACGTTTCCATCTTGAGAAATTGCATATAGGACAACTTTCAATATTAGCCAAATCCTTCCTATACAATATGCACTCGTGGGGACAAACATGAATTTTTTCATATGATAGACCCAACCCAGAAATAATCCTCTTTGTATCATAACGTGATTTGGGCAAAGAATTTTGTTCCGGTAAAGCATCACTTAACAACTCTAACAACATTGAAAAACTTTTGCCTATCCACCCATTTAGACACTTTAAGGGATACAAATGTACGAGGAATGAAAATGTTGTAAACTTCTTACAATTCAGATAAAGCTTTTGCTCTCCCTCCTTTAATAGTTGATAGAACTTCTCTTAACTATTACTCTCTTCAGGTTGTTGAACATTGACTCCATTCCTAAATACTCCAAATTCTCCATCCTCTATGTTTATATTTGTATCATCTTTCTCATTAATTTTATGCATTATAAATGCATTATGAATAAATGTATCCATATCATGATCAAACACCCCCCCCCCTTCTACTTGAGATATGCACAAAGAACTAGAAGAGCCAACTTGTTCACCATGAAAGATCTAGGTAACATATCCTTTTAGAAACTCATTACTAGTTATGTGCTCATAAACATCCATCCGAGAATGCCACTTGCAATTGACAAATTTGATATAAGGGCATAAAATTTTTCTATCCTTGGATGATTTTTTAAATGCAAAATCAAGAAAATTAAGAGCCCCTCTAACATACTTCTCCTTGTTATGAGAGTTATCATGAATCCAACTCTTATCCATTTTACACAATAAAATAAAAAAAAATTAAATATCCATAATATATTAATACTTTATCAATTTAAGGAAGTAAAACAAATTCAGTATCACATATTTTTAAATATGAATTCAATAAAAATAAAGATACAAATTAAAATTTTTTTCTACTAATTTGATAATGGCTACTAAATTCATAACAACTCACAAGCAATAAAATAAATAAATTAGGAATTATAAAGAAATCTGGAGTAGAAGAACTCAAGAGTATCAAGAAGCTAAGCAACACTAACTTATACAATGTCGACAACTAAAAATTCTTATATAAAAAAATAATTGAAAAATTAAAAAAAAGAGTTTGATTTTTATCGTAAATTTAATAATACTTGATTATCAATTCTGCAAAAAATATCTTAAATTAACATTTTCTGTGCATGCCATAGTGGACCATACAAATCAAACAGTTGAAGCTATTCCCCCATCCACAGCTACAACAAATTGGGCTTTTCATGTGCCAGACGTGCGGAAGAAATTTTTACCTAGTAACATTGGCTCACATTATGATTGTAATACGCGATCTAGCAATCAATATTATGTTTCCAGTATTACTGGGCACGTCAATTTGAATTTTCCCTCTGTCTTGTAGTAAAATACGTGTTGAAATAGTAACTGCGTTTGCAAAAAACTCATGATAGATTCATTTAAGGAATTAAAAATATAAAGTAATTAAAAAACTCGTTATAGCTTCAAAAGTTCCAAAGGCATGTAAATAGAGCCCACGACTTATCGCCAAGAGAGTTATTAGAGATTCAAATTCTAATTATTCATACCATTGGGGACCAAAAATGTCTTCAATAGAAAACTGTTTCACCCTTTTTTTAATTACTTAGTAAATTGTGTTTTCTTGTTTATTACCATAGCCTATTTTTTTAACTCCGCTGTTAAAGGGGCAGGTGAGCTATAAGAATAACAAGTCAGTCCCTCAAGGGATGGAAACTCAAGTCTAGGTTATTAAAGAATCAAATACTAAATGGCATAGTAGATGTGCGGGTTGAGGAACTTAGAGATCTGAAGCAGCTGGAGGAACGATTTGCATGCAGGGGATTGAGACTCTATTTGTAAGCTTATTGCTTTATTAGTGTTGGCATTAATATTATTGTTGACATTTTATTGAGACTCTTTTGTACTCTTTATTGATAATAGTGGAGTTATTTCTTTGGTCTGGACGACAAGTGGTTTTTACCCTTGCTTTAAGGGATTTTCCACGTTAAAATCTTGGTATCTTATTCTAGAAAGAGTGGTAATTAGTTAGTGTTATATTTTGTTATTGTTCCTCATAGATTCTTGCGAGATAGGGGGATTTATTTCCACTAGTTTGTTTACATTTGTTGCAAACTTATCTTATTGCCCCCATCAAAGTGGCATAAGAGCTTTTTGGCTTTGGTTTAAGGACTATTTGAGTTGTTTGAATGATGGAGGCAAATACAAAATTGGTTGCCTTGAATGACACTAATTATCACTTGTGGAAAGACAAAATGAAAGACTTTATATTTGTGAAGAAAATTCATATTCCTATTTTTGCTACTCAGAAGCCAAATTCGATGTTTGAAGAAGAGTGGGGTTTTGAACACCAATAGGTATGTGGTTTTATTCGATAATTTGTAGAAGACAATGTTTATAATCACATTGCTAATGAGACACATGCGAGAACGTTGTAGGGAGAATTCTTCTATTTTAGATCACTTGAATGAATTTCAAGTGCTCCTAGATCAGTTATCCAGTATGGGTATCAAATTTGATGATGAATTTTTGGGACTATGGCTACTGAATACTTTACTTGAGGCTTGGGAGACATTTCGGGTTTCTATTACAAACTCAGCCCCTAATGGTGTTGTTTTTTTGCAAGCGGCAAAAAGTGGTGCTCTTAATGAAGAGATGAGAAGGAAGACACAAGGTTCTTCATCTCTACCTGAAGTACTTGTCACTGAAAACAAGGGGAGAAGTCAAAGAAAAGAATTGAAAAGAGGTAGAGAAAAGAGCAGGAGTAAGTCCAAGTCTAGATATAAGAATGTTGAGTGTCACTATTTTCATAAGACAGGGCATATACAGAAATATTGTTTTTTCAGAAAAAAGGAGAACAAAGATAAAAAAGGTAAGCAGAAAAAGAAGGATCATGATGATGATAATCATGTTGCTACTGCTACTTGTGGTGACCTTGTTAATCTCTGTGACAATGAGTTAGTTAATCTTGTATCAAATGAGATCATTTGGATTGTTGATAGTGGTGATACACTGCATGTTACACCAAGGAAGGAGTTCTTCACATCTTATACTTCTAGTGATTTTGGAGTATTAAAGATGGGTAATGTTGGTATGTCTCAAGTGATTGGTGTTGGTGATGTTTGCCTGTAAACCAACATGGGAGTGCAGTTGTTGCTCAGAGGAGTCAAACATTCTCCTGATGTTCGTTTTAATTTTATCTCTTTGTAAATGCTTGATGATAGTTGTTATGATAATCATGTTGGTTCTGGAAAGTGGAAACACACCAAAGGTAACTTGGTTATGGCTAGAGGGGAGAAGATTTCTAAATTGTATTAGACAAAAGCTTTGGTTACTAAAGATAGTGTGAATGCCGTAGATATGGAGGCATATTTGTGGCACTGAAGGCTTAGTCATATAAGTGAAAAAGGGTTGAACTACTTAGTTAAAGAAGATGTTCTTCAAGGGCTAAAAAATGCAAAATTGGAGAGATGTTCTCAATGCATGGCTGACAAGCAAACTAGAGTATCCTTCAAGAAGCATCCTCCCTTAAGGAAGTCAGAGTTATTGCAGTTGGTGCATTCTGATGTTTGTGGTCCATTTAAGGTAAAATCCTTTAGTGGTGCACTTTGTTTTGTTACCTTTATTGATGACTGTTCCAGAAAGCTATGGGTCTATGTCTTGCAGAGAAAAGACCAAGTGCTAGAGAAATTAAAACAATTTTATTCTCTGGTTGAAAGAGAGTCAGGCAAGAAGCTGAAACGTATTCGTACTGACAATGGTGGTGAGTATTGTGGACCATTTGATGTTTGTTGCAAGCAGCATGGTATTGCACATAAGAAGACTCCTCCTAAAACTCCTCAGCTAAATGGTTTAGCAGAGAGGATGGATAGGACATTGCTTGAGAGAGTGAGATGTATGCTGTCAGATGCTAAATTACCTAAGCATTTTTTGGGTGAGGCATTGTATACGGCGGTGCATGTTATTAATCTTACTCCTACTATTATTCTGAATAGTGAAGTTCCAAATAAAATTTGGTTTAGAAAAAATGTGAGCTATGATCATTTGCGTGTCTTCGATTGCAAAGCGTTTGTTCATATTCCAAAGGATGAAAGATCCAAGTTGGATGCGAAGGCAAGGCAGTGCATCTTCATTGGTTATGGTGAAGATGAATTTGGCTACAAGTTCTATGATCCTATTGAGAATAAGCTTGTTAGAAGTCGTGATGTACAATTCATTGAAGACCAAACCATTGAGGACATTAATAAGGTGGAGAAGACTACACCCGAAAAGGATAGAAATCTGACAAATATTGATCCTATGCAATCGCCTAATCACGATCTAGAAGGTAGTGTTGAACATGGTAAACAACAAAGCAATGGTGTTAATCAACAACTTGGAGATGAATTAGATGTTCCTATTAATGATGACCAGGAGGAGCATGAGAGATCACCTGATGAGAATGTTTATGATGTAATTAATCCTCTCAAGCCCAACTCAGGAGATTTAATAGACAGAGACAACCATCTACTAGGTATTCTTCTAATGAATATGTGAATTTGACTGATGATAGAGAACTTGAGTATTTTGAAGAGGCTTTAGAGAGTGAAGAAAAGCAACAATGGCTAGATGCAATGGAAGATGAGATGAAATCCTTGCATGATAATCACACTTATGACTTGGTGAGATTGCCTAAGTGTAAGAGGGCATTAGAAAACAGGTGGATATCCAGGGTGAAACATGATAATAATTCTATGTCTCTAAGGTATAAAGCTAGATTAGTGGTGAAAGGCTTTAGACAGAAAAAGGGTGTTGATTTCAATGAGATTTTCTCACCTGTAGTAAAAATGTCATCCATTAGAGCAGTTTTGAGTTTGATAACTACTCTTGATTTGGAGATAGAGCAAATGAATGTGAAAACTGCTTTCCTTCATGGTGATTTGGAGGAAGAGATCCCCGGTTTGGTGGTTTTCTCCACATAGTCATGAGGGGAAGATTTGTTGGGTATTGGGCCCCTTTCCTATGTGGAGAAAAGATCCAAATTGAGAAGCCCACTTCATATCTTATGTAAGTGAAGTGGAGAAGGTGTCTTCCAAAGAAGAGAGTTAAATAAATAGAAAGAGAGACAACAATAGTGAAACACATCAATTGTTTTGAGAGAAAAGAAGAGTGAAAGCTATTGGAGAGACAAAACTATTCCGTTTTTACACAGAGCTGCAATCATAAATTTTTCACTGTAGATTTGTTCACCGGTGGATCAGGCTGATTTTTAAATACCACGTTAAGATTTTATGTTTCTTTATTCTGACCGTTGGGATCATTAAAAATATATATACATTGGGAGATATTCAGTTTGTATGGAAGCAATCTGTTTGGGGGTCTTCATCGTCCTTGTTCTCTATTTGTAAGTTTATTGCTTTATTGGTGTTAGCATTGATATTAATGTTGACACTTGATTGAGACTCTTTTGTACTCTTTATTGATAATAGTGGAGTTATTTCTTTGGTCTGAATGACCCGTGATTTTTACCCTTGCTTTAAGGGGTTTTCCACGTTAAAATCTTGGTGTCTTGTTCCAAAAAGAGTGGTGATTAGTTAGTGTTATATTTTGTTATTACTCCTCATAGATTCTTGTGAGATAGGAGGATTTATTTCTACTACTTTGTTTACATCTGTTGCAAACTTATCTTATTGCCCCCATCAGGAAGATGGTTGGTGAAGTGAAATGTTCATTTCCATTAAGTGATGGACTTTGTCTTTGAGAACAAAGTGTGGTATAGCATGGGTGGAATGTCACTTAACCATTGGAACTTGAATGATTTTATAAAAGTTGAGGAGCAGGTTATGACTGTCATACCTATATTAAATGCCTCCCAAAGGAGAAGGAATGTTGAAGTAGTTGGCAGAAGTACAAATTTAATACAAAATAGGCACATGATTAGTGATTGAAACATAGTCATACTTTATCTCTCTTACTTTGATATACATTTTCACATACACAAAGTGTGCATTACTTTCCTATAATTATAAAATAAATTTTATATACAACAGTCCAACACCATCAAATAAGACGTATCATATATGATTGAACTTCCACAAAAAATGTTATAACTAAAAATCAAACGTCACATTAAGCCTTAACATTTGATTACTTAACTTGATAACTAATGTTAAAACAAAACAAGCTTAGGGACTATGAAAAAACCTAAAGCATAAGAACTTGAGATGGAGTACCGAGAAGTTGTTGAATGAGCTTAATACCTAATATAAACACAATAATCTTATGCTCAACAAATGTGAGTAAATTAGAAATAAAATCAGAAAACAATACAACTAAGGAGAGTAAAAACAAACGTAATACAAAAGAACTTGAGAACATTTAGAAGAAACAAAATCGAGAGGTTCATTATTGAGTTTCTAAGAAGCAAAGAGAATAAGTCAAAGAATAAGCAAGAATAAGCTTACTGCTACTTTGACAAGGAGTAAAGCATCTTGGCCCACTAGCTTTATTAAGCCACGGGTCTAATAAAGTTTTTTTTGCATAAGAATAATTTTTTAAGACTTTTGTTGAATCATGATCTTTTAACATTTGGAGTTTTTTTAAATTTTTTTTTAACGCGAGTCTAAAAGGTGATTTTTTTTGGATGAATAATTTTTTAAAACTATTTATTAAATATTTTAAAATTTATTAATTAGTTCTTCATGCATACATAATTTTTTTTAAAAATTATATTTTAATTTGATTAAAAAATTATTATTAATCTAAATTTAATGAATTCTTAAAATACTAATTATATATTTTATTCTTATAATTTTGAATAATTAAATAAAAATTATTTGTTAGAATTGTTGAATCATGAATTATGATTAAATATTTTAAAATTTTAATTCTTTATTTAGTATTGATATTGATATTGAATTTTTTTAAATTTTTCATGATTTTATATATAATTATTATTTTAAAAGAACAAGACATTTACCTATACCAAAAAATGGTACGTAGAGATCTTTTGATGTTTTACCTATGTCAACTACTATAAGAAGAAGGTTAGTGGTTGGTATAAGTATTTTAGACTTTTTTAACTTTACTAGTTGATTGTAAGTGAAAGTTGTTTTAATTTGACTTGCAACACTCAAGTGGAAGTATAAGTTTAATGAGGATATTTATCCACACCATGTAACCATAGGTAAAAATGTTTTTAATTTTAGTTAAATTTACCTATCGTGAAAGTCGGTGGGTACATATTTTTTAGTTTTTCTTACTGTTAAACATGCGTAGGTAGAATAAATATTTTAATTTTATCTACAATGATTTATGTCTGTAAGTAGAAGTGTTTGTAGATAAATGTCAACTTTCTTATATATATTATTATTAATTGATTTTGTCAATTTATTCTTCAAATACGCTAAAACAAAAACGTTCACAGTTGAAAGGTCAAATTACATCTATTTTGATGATTTTTATAATGATAATCTCTTAATGGTAATTTTTCAAATTTTTTTCTGTCTCTGTCAAAAAGCCGTTAGTTGTCTTATGTGTAATTCCTAATGATATCAGTTATATGTGCTATGGGATACAAGGATTACTCTGTCGCTTTGACACTTTCCTGTTATGGCCTGGTCTTGCGGTCCATTATGATGTTCTAACAATCATTTTAAACTAATAAATTATAGTTAGTCACCAGTTTAAACTAATAAGTTACGGTCATCTTAATTATCTGCCGCTTGATTATCAAAATAACAAACATATTAATAAACCAAATTATATTTTATATGCTATCACTGTACCACAGTATTTTAAATTAAATTAAAAGGAAAATAATATTTTTAATTATCATTTATATATTTTACATTGTCAAATCTAATAATTTTTTTACTCCTCTATATTAAATTAATACTTATTTATAATAATTCTATTAAAGTTTTAAGTTATAAAAAAAGATAAAATTTTAGATTACTTAAAAGAATTCATTCATCATTTGAGCAAAACTTATAAAAAATAATATAAATTTCTTAAAAGCTATTTGGTGTGGTAGTATCCATTTAAACTACATTAACAACCTTGATAAGTTTCATACAAACAATAAAATCGGCTTAACAAATTTTTAGGTTTAAAACAAATCTTAAAGTGAGAATTTTTTAAACTTAAACTATTATAATATTTTTAGTTAATTTGAGTTAGAATATATAATTAAAAATGAACGTCAATTAAAAAATATTTTATTAATTAAAACTAAGTAAGAGATATTAGACCCAAAAAATAATAAAAATTATACCATAAAATATTTTAATTTTGATAGTACCTAAAACAAAGATTTTATTTTTTGTTTAAATGTTGATAACTTGTTTTCATATGTTATGGGTTGTATGCTGAATTATAAAAATAATAAAAATTATACCATAAAATATTTTAATTTTGATAGTACCTAAAACAAAGATTTTATTTTTTGTTTAAATGTTGATAACTTGTTTTCATATGTTATGGGTTGTATGCTGAATTATAGTGTGAGTTCCTTGCCATTTAAATTTATGGGGATTCCAATTAGGGTTAATCCTCATTTTCTGTTTCATAGGATCAAATGGTGGACCAATTGAATAGGTTAGCAGGCTAGAAGGCAAAAAATATGTCCTTTGGTGGGAGATTTGTAATGTTCAATTCTTTTCTAACTAGTTTGCCTTTGCATTGCTTCTCTTTCTATAAGGCTCCAAAAAAGTAATTCATCTTGTTTGCATGGATGGAAGAGGTGTTACTGTTGTGATTGAATTACTGCAAAATGTTCTATTCATACATGATGCTCAAGATGAATGGGCTAGGAGTTCTACAGAAAATACTTCATTTTCTTTTGTAGCCATACAGGTTCTTATGTTCAGGAGTGTCTAGTGAGAGTTGTTGAGATTTCTAATTGATTCACTGTATAGTAAATTACCAAAGAGATTTTTAATTGATTCACTGTATAGTAAATTACCAAATATAGGTTGATTTATTGCATTAGCTAATTTCCAGGATTAATTAGAGGGATTAGCTTAATTATAGAGATTGGGCAATTTTTTGTTTCCAGAGATATATTTTCTCTACTGCTCTACATATATGTATTTCCTGTAATCATGAAAATATATCTTAGAATGCCATTTCACAATATGGTATCAGAGCTAGGTTCCTTAACCTTGATCCACCATTTTCTTAACTTTTTTTTTTTAAACACCCTGTGAACCCATAAGATGTCTGATAAAAATTCTGCACCCAAATCAGGGTCTACATTGACTCCTGTCATTATTCAATCTGAAAGTGCGTTCAATGCCGAAATCGTTCTAAGTGAAACAAATTACGACATATGGTCACAGATAATGGAAATGCATATCGCAAAGAGGGAGAAACTCTCATATATTCGTGGCAAGGAGAAAAAACCTGCAGAGCAAGATTCTGGTTATGAAAAATGGTATGCAGAAAATCAAAAGGTGAAAAGGTGGTTTCTGCTGTCCATGAGCCCAGAAATTATGAAGCGTTACTTACGCTTAGCCACAGCCCGTGAAATTTGAAGTGCTTTATCTAAGGCATTCTATGATGGAAGTGTTACAAGTATTTACTTTGAATCAAAAGGCCTTTATTGCAAAACAAAATGGTAGCCTCTCTCGGAGTATTATGGAGAATTGATGGAAATTTTTCAGGAATTGGATCATTGTGATAAGGTGGTCATGAAAGATCCCGAAGATGTCACAGCTTATCAGAAATCAATTGGACGACTAAGGGTGCATATATTCCTTGCAGGATTGGATGGTGAGTTTGAACAAATTCGTGGAGAGATTTTATGCAAAGAACCTGTCCTAGAGTTGGAGAATTCTTATGCATTGATTCGTCGAGAGGCAATACGTCAAGTGACTTTGAAAGGTGAATCAAAAAGTTTTGATAGCACAGCCATGATAGCTCGAAACAGAAACTGGCAGGGTCAAACAAAAGGAAACCATCCTAAAGCGAACTCAAATATAGATAAGTCTAAGTTTAAATGCACTCACTGCAATCAGCAGGGCCACACTAAGAGTCGTTGTTTTGAACTTAATGGATATCCAGAGTGGTGGAATCACAGTCGGGATCAACGAAGAAAGAATCCAGTTGCAGCAGCTGTTGAGGCAAAAAATGCAGATAAAGCCTCCAAAGAGTCCACTGCTTTGATGGCAATTAGAGGTTAATGGTGGTGAGTTTTCTGTACCTATTACTAATAGCACATGGATAATTGATTCATGTGCTACTGATCATATGACTTTTGATTCTACACAAATTTCATCCATGAAACCATCCTCAAAAGAATTGATTTCCACTGCCAATGGTGACACAACCTCTGTTATTGGAAAAAGATCCTTAACTCTTACTAATAATTTTACTTTGGATTCTGTTTTAGTTGTTCCATCTCTAGAATATAACCTTTTGTCTGTATCACAAATTACTACATCCCTAAATTGTATTGTTATTTTTTGGTCTAATTTTTGTGTGTTTAAGGACATTCAGACCAGACAGAGGATTGGTTATGGTGTTAAATAAGGAAGATTATACTATTTGGACTTGGTGTCGAAAGATCCTGGGAAGTTAGAAAGCACTTTGACCGTGAAGAGTTCTACCAAACAGAAAGAAGAAACTGAAATTTGGCTATGGCATCGTCGCCTGGGACATGCTTTATTTAGTTACTTGAAAAAATTTTTTCCTTTATTATTTGCAAAGATTGACATCTCTGTTTTTCGTTGTGATGTATGTGAACAAGCAAAAAGTCATCGTGTTCCTTTTCCAATCAGTTTGAATAAAAGTATTGTTCCTTTTATGCTTATACATTCGAATGTTTGGGGTCCTTCTAAGATTTCTACTTTAAGAGGATCACGTTGGTTTGTTACTTTCATAGATAATTGCACTAGAATGACTTGGTTATGGTTAATGAAGTCAAAAGGAGAAGTGAACTTGATATTTCAAAAGTTTCACAAAATGATTGAAACCCAATACAACGCATAGGTTCAGGTTCTTCATGGTGACAATGGTGGTGAATACCAAAGCTTAGACCTCAAGTGGTACTTGGAAGTACATGGGATTATTCATCAAACTACGTGTCCTAATACACCGCAACAAAACGGTGTTGCCAAGCGAAAAAATCGACACTTACTAGAGGTGGTACGTTCTTTATTATTAGAGGCCCATATGCCTTTCTCTTATCGGGGAGAGGCTCTTACAATGGCAACATATGTCATAAATCATATCCCTTCTAGCTGTAATGACTTTCAATCGCCACTGCAGACTCTCCTGAACAAAGTGGTTGCCCTTGGTAGTACAGATTTTCCTCCTCGTGTTTTTGGTTGTGTAGAATTCGTGCATATTCAAAAGAACCCAAACAAATTGGCACCTCGGGCTTTACGATGTGTGTTTCTTGGATATGCTATACACCAAAAAGGGTATCGGAGTTACCATCCTCCAACTAAAAGATGTTTATAAGCATGGATATTGTTTTTCATGAACAAATAATGTATTTCTCTTTAGAATCTGCACTTCAAGGGGAAAACCATAAAGAACTACAGATTCTAGACTATAATTGCCAAGAATATGTATATCTTGAGAAAGACCATTTAGAGGTAAATTGTAGCAACGATAATTCTTGTGCAGATAACTTACAATCAAGTTGTACGGATGAGATGGAAAATGAAATAAATGGGACTTCACATTATGAGGTGGTGACAGAACTTGGTATGACTCCTCTTGATGACACACCAAACCAATCATCTACTGTCATGAATACTCTTAATCTTGTGCCAACAAAAAAACAACTACTAGAATGACACACTAGAGGTATTCCTAAACTCACTTATGAGCCCACTCTTTCTAGTAAGGTTAGATACCCCATGAATAATTTTGTTTCCTACCACCGTTTGTCTGAATCAAAATAAGTCATTTGTAAATCAATTATCTACTGTTGCTATTCCTAACAATGTACAGGAAGCCTTGGCTAATCCACGATGGAAAAATGCGATGAATGAGGAAATGAAAGCCTTGCAACAAAATGAAACATGGGAACTTGTTGACTGTCCACTAGGAAAAAAACCAGTTGGATGTCGATGGATTTATGCTATAAAGTACAAAGCAGATAACACAATTGAAAGGCTAAAAGCAAGGTTAGTAGCAAAGGGCTACACTTAAACTTATGGGGTAGACTATACAGAGACATTTGCTCCTGTGGCTAAACTCAACATAGTTAAAGTGTTGTTATCTCTAGCAGTAAACTTAGATTGGTCGTTACAACAACTTGACGTAAAGAACGCCTTCCTCCATGGAGAATTATCTGAAGAAGTTTATATGGAACTGCCACCAGGATGTATGGTTCCAAAAAAGCATAGTCAAAAGGTGTGTAAATTAAAGAAATCATTGTATGGCTTGAAGCAATCTCCAAGGGCATGGTTTGGAAGATTTTCAGAGGCAATGACTGCTTTTGGCTATCATCAGAGAAATTTCGATCATACTTTGTTTCTAAAGAAACAACACGGTAAGATTACTGCTCTTATCATATATGTAGATGATATGATTGTTACTGAAAATGACCCTGAAGAACAGAAAGCTCTACAAAGCTATTTATTTGGAAAATTTGAAATGAAAGATCTTGGTCCTCTGAAATATTTTCTAGGGATAGAAGTTTCCAGATAAAAAACAAGACTATTTCTCTCCCAAAGAAAATATATCCTAGATCTTTTGCGTGAAACAGGCATGGAAGAGTGTCGTCCTGCTACTACTCCTATTGAAGAAGGATTGAAATTGTGTCTTGAGCCAAATCAAATACCGGTTGACAAAGGAAGATATCAAAGGCTTGTAGGAAGATTAATGTACTTGGCCCATACCAGACCATATCTTACTTATGCATTAAGTGTTGTTAGTTAGTACATGCATAACCCAGGAAAAAAAACATATGAATGCTATCATGCACATCTTAAGGTATTTGAAATCTGCACCTGGAAGGGGTATTTTGTTCACTAAACACACTGATTATCAAGAAATAAGTGTATATACAGATGCAGATTGGGCTGGAGCCATAGATGACAGGAGGTCTACTTCAGGTTATTTCACTTTTGTAGGAGGAAACCTTGTAACTTGGAGGAGCAAAAAACAAAATGTGGTGGCCCGCTCAAGTGCAGAAGCTGAATTTAGAGGTATAGCACTTGGTCTATGTGAAGCATTATGGTTAAAGTTATTGTTGGAAGATTTGGGATACCCTCCTAGGCAACCAATCCAACTGTATTGTGACAACAAAGCTGCATGTGATATTGTCCATAATCCAGTACAACATGATCGCACAAAGCATGTTGAAGTAGACAGATTTTTTATCAAGGAAAAGTTGGATAAGAAGATTTTAGAGTTGCCTAAGATCATAACAGAAGATCAATTGGCTGATATTCTCACTAAAGCAGTTCTAAAACCAGTGTTCTCCAAATTTCTAAGCAAGTTGGGCCTGACTCACATTTATGCACCAACTTGAGGGGGAATGCTGAGATTTCTAATTGATTCACTGTATAGTAAATTACCAAAGAGATTTCTAATTGATTCACTGTATAGTAAATTGCCAAATATAGGTTGATTTATTGCATTAGCTAATTTCCAGGATTAGTTAGAGGGATTAGCTTAATTATAGGGATTGGACAGTTTTTTGTTTCCAGAGATATATTCTCTCTACTACTCTACATATATGTATTTCCTGTAATGATGAAAATATATCTTAGAATGTCATTTCACAATAAGAGTACCACAACAAAAGAATCTCAGGTATTTAATTGGTGGGGAAAGGATAAATTTCCTTTTAAAAGTTATTTCTTGTTAATGCTGTTTAAAGAGTATCTAGTGTACTGGGATTGCTTGTTAATATTACTTTATCCTTCATTTTTTGTGTGGGTATATACATGCCCTGCTGTGATGTGTGCAACTAATTGCAATTAGTTGGAGCTTGACAAGCAAATGTTTTGCTTCACTGATGAATGAAGTTTTTTACTTCACTGTGAATGAATATATACAATTTTTTGCTTGTAAAAAAAAAAAAATTATAGACGCATGCCACCACAAATTAAGAGATGTCTATATGCAACATCACTTAAGAAACCAAACTAATATGAACAAAAGTGAGGATAAAATAACAAAACATACCATAGTGGTGATAGATTTAAAATACTATCCTAAGTATTTATAATACCCTATTTAATATTGATTTATTTAAAATAGACTTAAAATAGTTTAATTTTTTATTGATTCAATTTGATTAAGATTGACGTATAATTAGGTAACAAATTGAAAGAATTAAAAATTTGAATATGAAATTGAATTACTTTAAATAATTAAAATATCAAATTAATATTTAAGTCTAATAAAGAAAATATAATGTTTTTCAGGAAGAAACAATTGAATAATCCAAGATATAATTGAAATAAGGAATGAAGAACTAATGCAAGATAAAGATACAGACCCGACATCTCCATCAATCTATCAATTAGACAGTCAACGTTCATGATGTACAAGTTTAGACACTTTTAGCTTTTATGTCTCAATTTTTCCTTTGGTTTATTTGATCCAACGATGACTTCTATATCATCTCTAGCGGCTCGAGTGTGATTTTCTTCAACGACCTTAATTTGATATTATTTACCGTATTTGGATGGAAAATTAATAAAAAAAATTCAATTTATTAAAAAATTTCAAATATTTTTTGATAGAATATTAATATATTATTTACATGAGAAATTTAAAAAAAATTGAAATTCTAGTATTTTGTAGAAGTATTTTGATTGGTTAAACTTATATATAAAATTATAAAAATTTAACTTTCTTTAAAAAATAAAAATTAAATTCTTCAAGTTTACTTCTTTTGTTGAATCAGCCGAAGTCTACTGAAAAGAAAATTATTGACATATCCTTAATATATCCTTAATGATGATCTGGAAACAACCATTTACTTATGGCCAATATTGCTCGCATAATAAATGTGAAATTATATCTCTATGAACAAATCCCATGAGGGATGTTCTTTTTCTCTTTGAAACATTTCACCATTACAATGATGGAGTGAAGCTTTAATGCTTCATCAAATGTTTGAACAAGCATAAGCTAAATCAAGTTTGGAAACAATATCTTTTGTATACTGAAGTGATATGCAATGTTAAGACATGAAAATTTGGTTTTGGTCCTCGTAGCAAAAGGACCTGAATTATTTAAAGTTTTCTGTACCATAATCAAAGAACTTGTTGACTGGCACGTAGTTAACACACCACGTATCCTTCCCAATCAAAGTTTTCTGTACCATAAATTATTCCTTTCTGTGGGGAGTTGTCCTACTTATCTGTCACGATATATAAAAGCCACTCTCCCAATTGTTGTACACATTTTTTAACACAACTATGCTCCTGCAGCTTCCTTCAATCCAAGTATTGGTTAAAGCAACTTTCTATAAACTATATCAATAAAAAGAATAAAATTGAACATAAAGGGAGTAACTTTTGTAATCATCCATTTTACTAATCCAATTCATGGATGAAAATGTGAAATAATTGTCAAAGGCCTTTACATAGTTAAGGAAAATTTTTAATATTTGTTCTTATATAATAAACCATAATCTTCTTAAAAGAAGAATAGGACAATATTATTCATTACGAAGTCTTTATCTTACAAAATGTTTCAGAGCATATCATATATTACTTATTATCATTACCCCAATTAATCCTATCCAGAGCAGTGAACCTTTGACATAAAAGTTAACAAAAGTAACTTCATACAAAACTTCATTCATCATTAAAACATCAAGCACAAGGAAAATCTTCAATAGTCCCCATTGCAATAGGCCGATACGACTCCTCTTCTATCCATATGCCAAACATATATATGAAAGGAAACAGATAGAGCAAAGATAATTATAAACCATGTTAATCTTAATAAACTATACCGGCAATTGGGACCTAGGTTCACCCTAGGACTTGATTTCTTATAATCCCCACATATAATTCAATCTGACTCATTTTAACACTACACTAAACCCCACTTGATTCCAAATATGGATCCAAGACCATCTATGATGATTTACCCCAATCATCAAAGATTTCATTTGAGAAGTGATTGGTAACATATGTATCTTTCCTAATTTGGTATGATAATCCTCTCGAAAGTCTGGTTCATATGCTTGTCATAAGCACAAATGGCCCCCTATAAGGCCAAGAAATAATTATTTGGTTGATTGCCAATTGGGCTACCTACCCTTCATAACCATTTGGCTGACTACCAATTGGGCTACCTGCCCATTATAAATGGCCAACTATATTTTAGGCCAAGAAAGATATATCCTACCAATCATGAGATTTTGAGCATTCGTCAACAATTATAAATAAATAAATATTCCATTCAAACATCAATATGGGTTCCCCTAAATGTTCACCTACTAGATGAACATCCTCAGCCCAAATATTCTCAATATTTATCTAATATTCATTTACCTAAAATAAATGCTAAGACCTCCCTGATCCTGCCTTTCATCTCACAGTGTACCAACTGTGTCTTCTCCAACAGTGTACTTTGATGCACTTGCATGGTACCTTTACCAAGGAGTCTAGACTCTTTACTAAGCTCTCCTCTCAACTTCTCAGCACATTCTAAGGAATTCTAATTTAACAACCATAGATTATATAATACTCATACTTACAACACATTTTATTTGCCATAAATCAAGTATCAAAACTTTGTTCATAAATCATCATTCACATAATCATTTATTATCAAACTTCATATTATCAAATAGAAATTTATAGTAAGTAATTTAATTTCTTAAAATTATTTATAAAAATAGCAGTACCGATTACTACAAGACATCTTTTCTGATGTAGAAGATCATATCAGACTGGAACTACAGAGCATACTCAGATTGTCTTCCTATTATTCACATTTTTAATTTTATTTCAAAAATAAATATTAATTATTATCTTTTGAAAATATATTTTCTGGTTTAAGATAATTCATTACGAGAATAGTTCATAAAATTTTGTAAATCATAACTTTCATAACTTGATTTATAAAACCATTATGTATGAAAATCAATGTAATAATATAGAAAATCCTCTTGCCATAACTAGGACATCAAAATAAGTTAGCAATGAAAAACTCATATGAAAATCACAAGATCTTGAAATCATAGATTAAGAGTCAGAATAACATCTAGAGTAAATAAAAAGCATAAGGAATAAACACCAACAAATCAATAAGCTAGTAAAATAAAAGTGGTAAACATATATTTATTAAGACTAATACCTCTCGCAGTTTATAAATTCCACTTTCCCCTTACCTTGATAAGAGACTAATTAAGAGTGGTGCAACTTCAATCTTCTTTAGAAGATTTTCCTTCTAACTTCCTTCCTCAGGAGCCTTCTTTTCTCACTCTAAAATCTCATTCTTTTACTTCCTTTGAAGCTTTCTCTTCTCACTAATGCTTTCTCTCTCTTTCTCGCCTTTTCTCCCTAATTTTTCATTTTCCAAAACGCACTTTTTCTCACAATTTTTTGCTCCAAAACGCACCCAAGGACCTTTATTTATAGGGTTTGTGCAGGAAAATCTGTTAAGTGAATTTCTAAATCTCCATTTATTTCTAGAGACTTAGCTTAGTGAAAATTCCTTTCGCTAAGCGACCTCTGGAGCATAATTTCTTCATAGCTTAGCGAATTTAAGCTTAAATCAACTATTCCTTTTGGTTTAATGCTATTGTAGGTTGAGGTTTCACCTTTTGGTTTAGCAATTTCATGAACTAACAACCTTTTTTGATCATGTGAAGACCGTGGTTGAGGCTTAGACCATTGTCCTACCATTTACATGGATTAATGTCTTTTCTTAATTCTTTGAAATCTTTAGTCATGGTTAGTGTTGTTTCCTATGATTCACATGAACCATTATCCTCTCTTGTTTTAATGAATCCTTTGGTAGAGATTGGAGTAGTTATACTACAATTCACATGAATCAATGTCTACCTTTGGTTCATTAAATCCTTTTCTTATTTAATCTCTATTGGATTAATAGTCTTATCCAAACAAAATTGGGGTCTCTACAATAACTAAGTTTCTAACTTTAATACCTAAATTAAAACATAATTTTATACTAATCTGGTTATGAAAATTGGGGTCTTACAACTTCTTTGGTCCTTTTGTTTGAAACTTGTATTGATTTTGATGAAATTTTGTGCCTGTGAACCCACAATATGTAGGAATTGGGCAAAACATAAGTTACCTATTCTACATCCAGGGTAAGTAGAATTCAACATGCAGGTAGCCATGTTTCAACCTAACTTTGTATAATCGTATGCTATTGTCCTGAATGGGATCATGATTTCACATTTTCACACCTCTAATTATGTTGTATCTTCTTCCTCAGTTTTCTCCTAAGTCAATTTTCTCTTTCTCTCTTTTTTGTGGTTGATCTTTTAATTAAGTTCTATTTTGTGTATCATTTTTTAATGTAAGAATATGTTACCATATTGCATGGTAGTGTTGGAAAATGGAGTAGCAAGAATCTCATTAACCTTTTAATACTCAAAATATAACTGTAAAATCCCTTAGCACTCAAAATATAACTTGCTACACAAACCGTAACAGATTATGGGTTATAACTTGCAATCTCGCACTCCTCAAACTTTCTTTTGTTACTTGCTTCTTCTATGCGCATTTTATAGTTCTAAGCACATTTCTAACACTTATATGCATTTCTTCAAATCAGATTGAGGTACCATTTCTCACTTTTAGGGTTAGAATTCTTTTGCATTTTGAATTACGGTCCTCTTCAAAATGTGATATTTTTTTATTGTTGTGCTGGGTGATGTTGTTAAATTATTTGCAAGAATTCTACTTGCTATTTCTCTTTCAGTGAAGACAATTGAATGTAGAGGACACATTCAGAAACATACTTCGTGAAGAGGCATGAGTGAAGATGGCACATATTCGCAATGGCTGATATTTTGCAGTTTTAAAAAAATCTTCAAAGGTCATGATCCAGTTTGTGGAAATGATGCAAGGTTTATTATTAACATTCTCATAGATTCTTTGTATCTTGTTTATTACGGTGCTAATATAAATTTGTAGTTTCAAATTATTGTCACTTTTTTTTTGGATCACAAGCACACATGGACATATAAATCGTCAATTCAATTTAAATTGAACTAAGTAAAATTATTATATAATTAAACACTCTTTAATATTCACTTTGGTATTTGGATATTTGATCACTCTCAAGAAACATCTGTTAAACATGTGATTTATATAAGAGATTAACCCTCCTGGAAGACTCTCTTCTAACACTACTTTTTCATTTTCCTTATGTTTACTTCAAACCAATAAGTGATAATCTTTCTTCCTTTCTATCTAAAAAATTTGAGCATTACAGGTAACAATAAAAATCTTTGAAGAAAAAACATGTCTAAAGTTTCAATTAACGAGATAGTGACCATGGAAAGAAATTACATAAAAGTGGGAAGGGGACTTCTTCAACTTGCACTTTATTATATTTTCTTTTGATTCATTTCAAAGTTCTTGTTAGAGTTGGATACGCATAAATTTTCAATAGACCATAGCACAACTATATATTTAAAACACCAATTCAAAATCTTTCGTTAACTAGAAACAGCCTAACACGAGTGAACAATGCTGATATTATAAAAATACTAAGAAAATAAGTATGTGACATAAATAAAAGAAGAAACATGTTGAAAACTGAGAAAAAGTAAAAATAAAATAGAAACAGAACAAAAATTCAGTCATATAATTTTATAAAAGAAATATTTGTCTTCTCGTGAGATTACACTAAGTCATAAGGACAATAGGCAGGTCATGACAATTTGATAGAAAAGCAATCCATAATGGTCAATCTAATGAGATTACCCTCATCATAAGGACGAGAAATTTAGGTTGTACTTCTCACACCTTCACAAGTGACAAAAGATCAACTATCATGAAAAACAAGAGGAATGAGGAAGAGAAAAAGAAAAAAAAAAGCATACAAAAGGAAGTGCCCCTTCTAAAAAGATTGTGCATCATTTTTCAACAAAAGTGGAGCCAAAAAGAAATATTTTACTTAAACAACTTCTCTACCTTCTACCTTGCATTAAGACACCTTTTGACATTTTCACTAGTTTTGAAGTTGAGACAAAACCCATTGAGATCAAATAAGCAGAATCTTAAGTTCAAGACTTGTTGGAAATAGGTAGGGAGAATGATCTTAAATAGGATCCACCATTGGATTCAAAAAAGGATCTTATTATAGAAACATCTCCCCACCAAAATGATCAAGTAGAAGTTAATATTGTGCTAAAAACCTTTAAGCATATTGAACCATATCCTTAAATTCAACTTGAAGTTGAGGCCACTATAGTTGAAATTAGGATTCAGTCTCAACTTTTGGAAGATAACATTAAAAAATCCCAACTTCTCCTAAAAGAGACCATTGTTAATTAGTCCACTTCTCGCCCCACCATTCTTTCTTGGGATGAAAGAAAAGATAATGCTTACTTAGTGTTGCTAGATAAGTCCTCCAAAGCAATAAGTCCATACTCTAGTTTTCAATCTCTTAGGCTAGAAATTAATGCATTAGGAGCAAGATGGGGAATTGCTACGTGGAGGATTAGGCATAGTGAAATTCTATTAAGTTTACAAAACTTAAGTGCCAACCTCCACTACCCAAATCATAAAAGGCTATTTTACTATAGTTCTCTTACTCCCCCATTCCATACTTGTATCTGCTAATACTATTGAATATCTTTTTGCATAAATGAAAGAAGAGGAAGAAGGCTTGGAATATGGCTAGAAGGATTTAAGAAGTGATATGAATCTAAAAGGAAATGACTTTTAATTTTCTGTAACATTATTTTAATTTTAGGAATTAATGTAACATAAAATTAATCATTTGTGATAATTACATGATAATGGAGTATTTAATTCTTCTTTTTAGAGTTATGGTTTTGAACAACCACCTAGTTCAATAAATAGGGACTGAATTGTACTCAAATAGCAATCATTGAATTAGTGAAATTATAATAATTAGGTTTTTATCTTTATGTGAGAGACGAATTTTTCTCTTAAGAACTTATTAAGGAATTCTTCCTTGTGGTATTCTGCTGGACTTATCAAGGGTAAATCATTACCCTTGTTACATCACATGACTTATCTTCCATCCTTGGAAGTAACATCATCTCCCTTCATCAACCTATTTCACCATTTTCATTTTCTTGTTTACCCAATTCCTATTTTTTGTTAACTTATTATCTTTCAACCTAGATAGATCCATAAAATAACATTAGTATTTTTAGGAATGTATGAAAAGCTTGGGTCTAAATGAGCCCAAGATAAAGAGAGGGCATGAGGATGACAACCTATGGGAAATTTCATAGCAATGTAGCAGCGTGCAAAACTCATTATCTTTGAATTTCACTCCAAGCTAGTCTTACATTTCCTAGAAATGAGTGCCCAACTCACTCCTTTCCCCATAAATAGGCTCTCTCACTCCATTGTATGACACACGAATAAATTAGGATTCCTAGAGAGAGTTTTTAATCTAGTAAAGTATCCTAAGTATTCTCATGAATTGCATTAGTAGGTATAAAAAAGCCTTTTAAAATTATTAATATATGTAAAGTATAAATTATACCACCCTTCATCTTTAATATTTTATCTAATAAGCAAAAATTGGCTTACATTCATCACATACCTTTCAATTTGTCGTAAAATTAGAGGAAGATATCTAAGATCAATTTCCAAAATGGTGATTATAGTTTGACTTTTTTAATTGAAGGTGACTACGGCTAGTTATATAGCAAAATGGAATTCAAATTTTACGGTAAAGCAGCTTTCATAGGTTAAAGATTATATATTATCTTTTTTATTTGTGATTAAATAATATTAAAGATTAATTTTTTTTTATCTATTATTATATTGATATTATTTATTGTGTTACAGAAATTCTTTATAATCAATAATAATCTTATTTATCATATTTTCTCATGATAAGTGAAGCATTTGTGTTATTCAACAGGCGTTAGAATGATAAATAATTCTTTCACCATTGCCCATGACAGAAATTAGTGGCTGATTGCAAGTAACCGGCCTATCAGATAACCGCAGTTCTTTATATACCAAAACCAAGACTTATTTCCATGACTTAAAAATAATCAATAAAACCATAACAATATTGGTAAAGGATTTTAAAGAAGAGATATATAGAGTATGCTGAATAACACACTAATGCAAATGATTCTAGGCAACAAAAAAAAAAAGTATGGCATTATCTACAAAAATTGTGGTCTTGATTTAGGTAGGCGTGGGCTATTCTCAAAAGCAACGGTTTTCTTGAAAAACCCACCAAATTTTAAAAATCATTGTTTTAAAATTGACAATATATATCTTATTGCTGGTTTTTTCTCATTATCAACCAACCTTGGAACTTGAACTATTGGTCCCATATATTTGAGAGTGTAAACCACATCTGTCCAAAACGTGGACATAAGAACAATGTTAGTTCTTTTTTCCCTTTAGTTTCCTTGGAAACCTTTGACTTTAACCACTAATTAGATGTGAACATCTTTCTAAGGTTGTTCTTTTGATTATGCAACCTTTGTAAGGTGAGAAAAGTTGTTGCAAACCTAGTCACTCCATACCTAACCAATTTAATTTTGGTAGTGAATCTTCTCATGGTATTCAAGGCCAAAGAGTGGTTGTCAATGTACCCTAGCTAAAAAACTAACCCTGTTTAGATAGTCTTTTTCACTCTTGCTATCTTCCCAACTAACAATAAATCAAGACAATGGCTACACAAGGTGTCCAATATAAATGCGACCTCTTGACTTGCAATAACTTACCCAAAAACTAAATTTGATAAACTAAAATTAGTTAAAGGCGATAAAATGATGGAATTGGTAAAAAGCAATAAAAGTAACAAAACTCAATTCTCATTTTCATCCTTTTACCAGTGACAAAATATTGTATTTTTTCTTCCTTTTCTTCCTCTTCATTTTTCTCTTCAACCTCAGCTACATATGCTTTCTTCTCAGCCGTTTTCTTCATAAATGCTTTCTTTAGCTGGGGTTTTGCATCTAGGGGAAATTTTTATACAACAATTTACATCGCCTTTGATTCCTATTCGTGTTTCTTTGCTTGGGAAATACCACCGATATTGGTTTTCAAACAAAAATCACAAGTAACTGCCTTTTTGTTAATATCTCAGACTATTCCACTACCAAACCATGTTTAAGTTTGGACCAATGGGTTTTACTAACCTGTTTGAAAGAGTTAGGTGTGAAATCATAGAAGAAGAGAGAAAAGATGAAGAAAAAACCAAAGCTGAGGATGAGCCCAAAACTAACAAGATGCAACAGTAGTAGTCACATTCTTCGAAGTAGGAATGGCGGCAATGATCTTTAGAGCAAAGGTGTCAGAGGCTCGCCGAAGAAGTGCTAATCGAAATGCTCACCGAAGAAGCACGAATGACGATGGTTGGATGAGAAGACGAACGTTTCATAGAGACAAACAAGCGGGAACAAGCTTCTCTGTAATGTTTTTACGTTCTGGAATGTTTGGATAAAAAGGGAACAAGTAAATTTTCTCTTTTTACCCTTCACTAGAAAGAAAATAATCATGAATGAAACGACAATGTTTTGTGTTTCATTTTTTTTAAAAAAAATGAAAACATGTTGCATCGTCTTCTTCGTGCTGACCTGTGACGTCTTGAGACACAAGTGCAGACCCAACAGACACAAGTGTGACACTAAACGTGTTGCAAAATGTAGTGCAACAACCGCTCCACCCAAGCGCTCCGCAATGCCCAACTCCGATACGGCCAGACATCTCTCTGCTCCACTATGGCTAGCAAAGTATTCAAGCTCCAAACTAGGGGTGGGGAAAAACTAGTTTTTTAAAAAAACCGAACCGAACCAAAAACAATTCGGTTTTTAAACTTAAAAAGAAATTTAAAAAACTAGTTTGAAACCGAAGTTTTTCATAAAACTGGTTCTGAATTGGTTCATAACTAGTTCGAAACAATTCTAGATTAAACTAGTTCCAAACTAGTTTTGAATTGATTTTTTTTCAGTTTTTTTTACAGTGTTGTGGATATGACCACAATAGTATGGACAACTAGAGGGAGTGTTTTTCTAATAAGCGTATTTTTCACATAATTGTGGAAAGTTTCACATAGACGTGGGATACAAAAAAAATGTTTTTTTTATAAACCAGTAAAATAAACTATTTTTTATAAAACAGGTTCGGTTCGAACTGAATTGGTTTAAAACCAGTTCAAACAAGTTCGGTTCAAACCGAATGGGTTTAAAACCAATTCAGTTCGAACTGAACTGGTTTTAAAAACAGTTCGGTTAATTTTTATTAAACTGATTCGACTCAAAACTAGTTCGGTTAAAAACCAATTCAATTCAAATTAGTTTTTTTATACACACCTACTCCAAACAAATATAGTTTTCCAAGGTAAAATGATTCCAGACATGGAGATATATGTTAACAGCCTGACAGAACGTCAAACAATCTACAACAAATTAACCAGGAATTCTCTTGCACCATAGGTGGAGCAGATGCTACAAGAGGCTGCTGATTTCTATAGTAAAGTGATAATCATGATATTGTGGTTAATCAAGAGAAATCTAAAGTAATTAAAACATGTGGTGGAAAAGAAAATGAATCATCCAAAAATGCTCTGTATGCACCACTACTAAAGCTAAATAAAGTTATTGGTTATGACTTATGCAGAAAAGTCACCTATATATTTTAGCTTTGTATTTTATGGATATAATCATATATAAAAAGTACTCATATAAGTGGATTAGGACCATATATTACATGTAGTTTCAAGTATGAATAAAAAAAACTTTTGTAAGCATCCCGTAAAAGCTCTAACATACTGAATTCTCTATTCAGTAAACTGAGTACAGAGTACCTTGTGTGCATATCTAGGTAACCTTTAGCCGTGAAAAGAATGCTTGCAATTTGATGAATAAACCAATCCGTAAGCTGCTGAAATATTGCATGCTAAAGTGAACCAACTGTTATTGTATTAAACCATATTTTTCTTCCTCGGGAAAGTGCGGAAGGTTTCAAGTAGTAGGTAAGTCAAATTAGGAATTTGAATAAGAACCACATAAAGAGTAATCAACAACCTCCTTTTTGGCCAGTTCCTTCATAAGAAAAATTGAAAGTGATTGATGTTTAATTTGCAATATTTCACCGGTGAGACAGAAAACTTGATATAAAATACAATCACAAATTCAAGATAGTAAATGAACTCTAAGAAATTGTAATATGCTGAAATAAACGGATTTACCTGCAAAATCAGAAGGCCAGCTATGAGTCCTCGCCTAGATGCCATAATTTCAAGACTATATCGACTCCACCGAACAAATGCTACAAGATCTATTTGGTTCATATTGACACACTCCCATTAAGACAATAAAAATGGAAGCAAACATCACACTAGTAATAATAACAATAACATGTGTTTGAGAAGGAAACAGGTTTCGTGAATCACACGACAACTTGTAGAAGAGTTCCATCCAGGTGACACATTTTTCCTGAAGTAGTATCCGATAGCACGTCACCATCAGTTTCCACACTACAAGTCAAAAATATAAATATAAAATTTATTGAAAAGAAAAAAAGAAACACTGCATTTGTAATATGTACCCCTAAAGAACCTTTCGTTGCTTCAGGTCTCATAAGAGACCTTGTCGACACCGAATTGGTGAGGAAAACACATAATAGCTCTGTCAACAAGCCGTGATTCACTCGACTGTTCCTATTATTTCTCTGAATACGATTAAAAAAGAAAGAAAAGTCACCTATATTGGTTAGAGAAATTTTAGAGAAAAAGAAGCTAGAGGGTGAGCCCTCTCTACACCAACCAAAGACACTTTCCTAAACAACAAATCCAATAAAATGGATTCTGCCATGGTCACCTTTGTCGAAGAGAAAGACATCTCTTGCAATCTCTTTCTCACTCAAACATGTTTATTTTCAAAAAACCCTCACTTTTCCACTCTCATAGTTACCACAAAACATAGAAGCAAATCCTCTTACTCTTTTAATCTCATGGTTACAATCAAACCTAAAACAAAAACCCTCACCTCCAAATCGAAAACCACCATGAGAATTGAAAGGTAGAAAGAAAAATCATATTATAGTACAAATTGAATGGAAAAGTGAACAAACAAAAAACAGAGACAGTGCCGGGAAGCATTTCGTGTTGTTGCTTGCCCTAGCTTTAGACACCCTTATCTTTGGAGAGTTTAAAGAAAAAACGATTGTTTTTCACTGAAACACCCCATTCTACTTCTTCCTGGTTAGAGCAAAGGTTTTAAGCTGGTTAATAATTGGATCGACTCTTAAACTTATTTAAATGTTGCTATTTTAAGTGTTAAGGCAACACTTTATAACAGTTGAGTTGTCAAAATGAGTAAACCCTAAACCCATCAGGCTCACACAATAAAATATGGACAATTGCTTTTAATACTTTCTATCTTCTATTTGCAACCCCTGAGACTTCACAATTTTTTTCAAAACCCAAAAATACCACCCCTTTTCTTACCCTACTTAACTGATGAAACACATCACAGCAGTTGCGCGCACCACCACTGCACCTCTCCAATCGGCTGCTTTGACCACCTATCTGGTCACCTCTTTGAACAATTTTTAGTCACTGCTTCGAGTACCTTTTTAGTCACCGCTTAGAGCACCTTTTTAGTCACTGCTTTGAGCACCTCCCCGGTCACCACTTTGAGCACTTTTCTGATCACCTCTTCGAGCACCTTTCTGATCACCTCTTCGAGCACCTTTCTGATCACCTCTTTGAGCACCTCTCAGCAAGTATGTTCCAGACAACATACTTTGGAATGCAAATGAGATTCAACAAGTATGTTCCGGACAACATGATCCAGAAGGCAAATGAGATTCAGCTAGTATGTTCCGGTCCCCATGATCCGAAAGGAAAATGAGATTCAGCAAGTATATTCCGGACAACATGATCCGAATGTATATAATGCATTCCGGATCAGTTGATCCGGAATGCATTATGTACATTCCAGATCAACTAATTTCGAAGTGGATCAAATGTGTATTATTATTGTGAGTTCCAGATCAACTGATCTGAAACACTGTAACACTTGTGAATCAACATTAGTATGAATAAAAAACACAAACAAACCCTAAATCATAAATCCTAAAGTGTAAACATTAAATCAAGAAGATCAAACCTGAATAAAATTGTGTTTTCCTTTTCAAATAACGCTTAAATTAACAAATAATACCCTAAAGACTTATAAGAATGATTAGGAATTTACAATAGGGGAGAATGTTACAATTGGTGTTTGACACACAAGAGTAGCAAGATAAAGCACAATAACACAAGACAATAAAACAATAAATTCAAAAATTTAAAATCAAATGATAAGGGTATATTAGAAATTTGGAAAAAAATATAAACTTTGGGTGGATGAAAATGGCAAATGGGGGGTGTTAAAAGTGAATGCCTAAAACGTGTTAGGCAGACCTAGTCAATATTTTATTCGAATTGCTATTTTCTAAGTCCAGCTTGGTCCAGTAACAGCCACGGAGCTAAAATGGCTCTTTTAAAAAAATCATTGGAATAACTCTTGAAACCCATGAGAATAACTCGTGAATAACCAAAAATTATTCATGACTTTAATTTATATACAATAAATTAAACTACTAAAATAAGTAGATAACTTGTGAAAATCATAAAACATATACAGTATACTTACTAATTGTGAAAATAAAAATAATAAATAGTTGATACATATTATGCTTATAGAATTATATCTTATTATATAGCTTATTTAAATAATATTATATAGCTTATTTTTATGCCTTTAGAAATTATTCAAATGAAGATTTAAATTCACGACTTCCAGTTTATGCACTGATGATGACGGACATCCATATTCTTTTTAATTTCAATTTGAATTAGTAATGTATAAGATTATTAATACGTTTCTACTTTTAATATATATTTTAAAATTTTATATATTTGTATTTTTATTCAGGTTAGCCAGTGACCCATGATGTTGGGCGGTGATCCGTGGGGCCAGTCGACCCAAGTCCATTTATATAGTCGGGGTAAAAAGACTCACTTCTATTCATGCTCCTTTTTTAGAGTCAAGTTTCGCCGATTTTGTAGGTCTGTCGGTGAAGTTGACACATTTTGACATCTCTAGTAATATGTGATCTAAAGCGTGCACACCTTGTAAAATGTGGTGTATAAATTTTAACGTTTTACTCTTTGTTGCCTAATATAATTAAGCAAAACTTTCACAAAAAATAATTAAAAATTAGTAAAAATAATATATATTAGGCACAACAAATAGAAAGGTTTGCCAGTTCGAGTATGGTCAATAATTTTATCATTGTAGACATGCTCAGTGTGGCCTAAATTCATTTTTGCTTTAGTAACAATGATAAAGAGGACAATTTAAACCATGTAAGGTTGTATATGTGTTTTTTTTTAAACTTAAGGTGGTGTCTTTGGCTTATCCTATCATAAGATTTCCAAGCCACAAAATAAAAAGCAAAACACTATGGGGAGATGAAAAAAAACAAAGCAAATGCAAAAGGAATTTCGTTAGGAATTAAGTAAAAGATAAGAATCCAACAAAAAATACTAGTATCTTAAATGAGAGAATGCCAAGGCTTAAATACCACATTAAGTAACAAGAACTATCCAATATGGGGCTCCATCATAGGTAAGATAGTTAGAGGGATCAAAATTGACATTAGAGGGATTAAACATTGACTACCACTACATTAATAAGAGTTGTATAGAAAGTACTTTATTAGAAAAAATATATATTGCCATAAAAGTTTTCAAACAAATTTATTAAACAAGTTTTTTCTTCATATACTTCTAAGAATAATTATAAAAAAATATTTATTAAAAACTCTTTTTAAAAACTAAAAGAAAAAACAACTAAGTAGCACGTGTTATAGAATAAGAACCATTCATTTTCTTGTCAAAGTATGTTAGAGAAAATCAATGTTAAATTTCAGGGTCATGCATAAACATAAAAATCACATAACAGTGTACATGAATCAAAGAATTACCAAAATAGAGCGATTTTGTGAAAAATTCTTGGAATGGTGTAGTTTTAGTCAAACTCACCACATGCATTGGCTATTTAAATAAATTATTTCAAAACCAGAAAATGAGTTGTCGGTTTGAGAAAATGACAATAGAAAACGCAGAAACCGACAGCTGAAATAGCGGTTTGGTTGGTAGGTACAGGCATTCTTGTCCCTGAACCACCAATTGACATGACGAGTTGGCCTTTTCATCAATTCTGTTCCAAACCGCGAACTGACACGGCAGGTTGGGTTCTTATTCACACACATGCACGTAACTCGTTACAAACTGCCAACTGACATGGAGAGTTGGGCTTTTCACAAGAATTTGCAGGCTCCAAACCGTGAACTGAAATGGCGGGTTGGACTCCCTGTTCATGCACTTGCATGTAGCCCCTTTTAAAAAATTTGAAGGAGCATAATTTTGAAAATTTTGACACCCAAAAATTAATGAAAATATGAAGAAAAATAAAAAGTTAATAATAATATTAATAATTTTAAAAAAGTAGTAAAATGATATATATTTAACAGATATTTTGAGATGCAGGAAAAATTATTTAATTTTTTTCCATTATCTTTTGTATGCCATGATGTAGTCCAAAGAACGTTTTTATTATGGGAGGAGGAGAAGGCTAAAAAAATGATGAATAAGAAAGAAGAAAAATAAAAACTTAATGATAAATTAATAATATTAATAATTTTGAAAAATTAATAAAATGATATATATTTAACAGATTTTAATTGATAAGTTAAAAATTTATAAAAATAATTATTAATATGTAGAATTTTTAAATTTAAATTGAAATATTTAATTTAAATAAAATAAAATAGATAAATTATATTTTCAGACGTAAATAATATATGAAATAATATCTAAATACATATTATTTAAAATGTTAATTTAAATATAGTATATTTGGTTTTCATGTGAAAGTCCGGATAAAAGATATTTTATGTGAAAACTAGTTTATTAATTAGTAACAATAAAATTTAAATATATGACTTTATTTAAATAATTTTAATTAGTTTTTTTTTATATTAATAACCTTCGATTTTGATAATGTATGTGAAATTGAGTAATATATAGTTTAGGGTTTACATAAAATTTTAAATTTAATGACAGTCTTTGAATATGTTTGACATTTTTTTTAATAGTTACACAAAGGATTTTCTTTTATAAAAGCAATTGGAAATCTTTCACAAGAAAGAAAGAAAAAAGAAGAAATGTAACAAGTAAACAACAATATAGAATTTAGGGTGAAGACACTATATGTATTTAATAAATGCGACAAAAACATAATAAAAGTAAGTTGTTAGTCCAAAATGGATAAATTATTATATTCAAATATTAATGAAAATAAAATAAATGTTGACAAATGGAGGAAAAAATATTTAGGATTTAGGGGTTTGCATTCGAACAATGATTCCTTCTATGACCAAATTGTCTACAAATTGAGCATGTAACTTTGGTTCGTGGTTGTGACTCTCCCAAATCTATTTCATTTCTAATTCAGGTTGATTTAGGACGACCGACCCTCGAAACAACGCTGCATTTGGCACAATAAATGTTCTGCTTCTCGGAGGCATTGTCTCAGCATTTCTCAGAGGATTCCATTCTGTGGAATAAGTTTGTATTATGTGTTGCAGAGAGTATACCCTATCAACAAATTGATAATGGTTGATATTCACATGAGCGCATGCTGCTATGACATGAGAGCAAAGGTGGTGATATGCCTGGAAAGCTCCATACTCACAGTATTGCTTGTCAAGCAGCACGACCCAAATTAATTTGACCGCCTCTTTGCGTGGCATGACAAAATATTTCAATAACTTCAAACTTTTTGTTTCGTGTGTCATAGCTTTTGGGTGTATGCATTGATGCAGTAGCTTTGTTTTCCTCCATGGCGTCCATTGATTTTTTGCAATAATGTCTTCCTTCTATAAACTGGGCATTTTCTTCCGCAACTCTTTACACAAAGTACTCAACTAACCTGTCGTGAGTAGATTTCACAAGAGCAGCTACATACATATTTTATGAGCCTTGAAACACTTTTTTAACTGCTTCAGACAAGTTAGTCATCATGTGACCAAATCTTTGGCCTCCTACATGTGGCATGCTCTACTTGCTAACTTCAATCCGATCAATCCATTCCCTTATTTGTGGGCTAGTGTCTCTAAAATTTGTCAATTTCTTTTCAAACTTATATACATTTTGCAGCATGATAAAAAATAGTAGTTTAAGGTAAAAGTTAGTAAAAACTAATAATTTTGACATATTTAATGACATGTTTCGTAGGGTGATAAAGCTATGTAAATTAATTACATATTTAAATTTACCCATTGTTATTAAATCTTGTTTAAGTCTGGTATTGTTGAACTTGTGATTGAAGTTGCTTGCTATATGACAGATGCAGAACACATGATGAGCATGTAGCGGTTTCCACATACGTGAAGCCTGCACTGCACCTACGATGCTTTTATGTGAATATGACATGAGACATAACCCACTTTTTTTATTTACATGTGTTCAAATTTTTGCCAAAAACCATGCCCAGTTACTCAATGTTTCGCTGTCAATGATGGCAAATGCAACTTAGAGGATACAACTGTTTCCATCTTGTGTTGTTGAAAATACAGTGTGCCCTTATATTTTCCATACAAGAAGGTCCCGTCTATGTGTATGATGGGTTTGCACAAGTTAAATGCATCAACAATAGGTTTAAATGTCCAGAAGACACGATCAAATTGTAGAAGTCTTTCCTCGACAACATCATCAACCATAAACTCGGTGGTCTCAAGTTTATAGGCTGACCCAGGACATTTCGCTACCATCCAATCCAACCACCTGGGCAATGTGTCATATGATTCCTCCTAATCACCAAAAACTTTTGCCAAAGCCTTTTGTTTACCCAACCATGCCTTCTTGTACGAAGGTGTGTGCGATAGTTCGCTTTGGATTTTTTTATAATCATTGATATCGCATGTAAACATACCTAATACATTTTAGATAATAGTTAGTTGTTTATGGTTTATGTAATAAAAATTAAAATGTTTACGGTTTAGGATAAACATGTTATCATATTATTACCTAAAATGTAGCTGCAGATAATATTTGACATTAGTTTTGTCCGATCTTGACTGAAATTTGCATTCACGCAATTATGCAACCCCCCCATTTTGTCACTATCCATTTATGTGTCAGTTGTGAGAGTGTTGCTCTCATCTGTCATGGACATCCATTAGTGTGGTTAGGACACTGGATGGAAAATATTGTCAGTCTTGTCTCAACAATTTCATAAGTGTGATATATCTATAGGTAGTGTTGAGAAACATCCAATTTAACTTCATCATTTGACTCAAAATCTAATCCCTTAAATAGCTCTTGTCCATATTCTTATTCGTAAGAGCCTCGAACATGGATTAAGTCCATTTCTTGATCTGGATGTGCCTAATTAATGTTACTATAGTGTGGCGAGGGTAACAAAACTTGGGTGCCTTAAAACAAATATGTAGTATCAAATTAGCGGGGTCATAAAATAGTCGTGTTAAGCAAAAAACGGTTTAAGGTTTACCAACATGCCTAATAATATGTTCATACCTATTATAGGAAATCATACACAACAATGTTTAAACGGTCTTCATTATCTCCCAAATCGGTTATGTCCTTAACTATTGTTGTTGTGTTCCTTATATCACGACTATTGCTTGACACTAATTGATGTTCTGAATACATTGTTCCCTGTGTTGGCATTGATCCTTTAGGATAATCATGTAGCTTCTGCATATAGGCAGTAGTATTAGGTTTCTCAATCTCAACATATAATTCTATCATACATGTTGCATTAGTCGCGAAGAAGATGTTAATCACCATCTGTAAATCACCATCATCAAATACCTGTAAAGCACCAAAATGCCTAAGGTTTTTGTAAACAATATATTCGCATATAATTTTGCTGACAGTTTCATAATGTGAAAAATGTAATTTTGAATGAATTTATGTAACAAATTCGTGAAAACATGTTATTAGAAAACTGCATGTCGGCTCGAGAACAGCTAAATGAAACTCCTTTTGGTTCCATACTAACTTCCCTATTATAGTAAACAATTGCAAAAAGAGTATCCATTGCATAAGTTGTGGAAAAAAATTGTATTTCACTTGCTACACACTGGAAAAAACTATAACCGGACTCGGATAGAACTCCAATCACACTATGGAGAAAAAATTTTAAGTAAGATGTTCCCTGATGGGAAGTAAAATTGGTTAGGTAGTGGGAGGCATGTCCAATTTTCCATTTCAGATGGCGAATTAGACTAGCATGCCAGCCTAATTCGCCATCTGAATTGGCGAATTGGACCTGTTGGCCTGACATGTCAGTCTAAGCCACCAACTGAACTAGTAGTTTCGGCTCACATGTTAGGTCAGCAGGTCCAATTTGCCAATTTAGATGGCAAATTAGGTTGGCATGCTCGTCCAATTCGCCATCTGAAATGGCAAATTGGACCTGTCTCCCACGAGCCCAACAGTAAATTTTACTACCCCATCACGCAACCTCTTCTTTAAATACCCGCTCCTGCTAACCCAAGCCACTCAACTACCATCTCTTTAAATACATCTACTTCAACTATATGAAAATGCATTTTAATGTCAGCATTTCTGAGTTGAAAACTTGGAATCGTGTGAAACTACATTAAATGGGCATTCAAATGTACTTTTTCAAGTTTTATAATGCATCAAATGTACTATTTCAAGTTACAAAAGTAACTTGAAATTTTTCATTGCATGCAAATAGGTGGTGGTAAAATGCAATTTTTCTTTTTCACCACTTGTGTCGTCTTCTTTTATTGTTTTTATCCCATTGTCGTTCCCCTTCCTTCTGTGCTTCCATTTGTTGTCTTTTTTTTTTTCCTTTGCTTATCATTACTTTTTTTTTGTCCTTTACCATTGCGAAGGTTGCTTTGAGCAATTTCTCTGTGCATTTATTTTGTGTAATTTTTTCTGCTATCTGACAACAAAATTGGCAGAGGTGAGTGTGTTCAAGTTGACGGAGTGCACTTGATTATCTTTGTGTTTTTTTGTTTTTTATGTTTTGTGCGATGGTAAGTTGATTTTTTGTGTGTCTTATTTGTACTTGATTTTGTGTCCATCAAACAATGTTACTTGTCGAACATACTCAATCGTGCAGCCATACCAATGGAGGTTGGAGCACAAACGGTGTGATACGATGTTTATGTTAACAATTTCATTGTTCATGGTTAATATGTATTTCGTGTATTGCTTAGGGTTTCATATCCTGCTATTTAGATAAGGCCCAATATCAATTTAAAATAATGCACGACTTGATTCTCACACATGAATGAAGAGGCTATTGAAATATATTGCTTACATTTGGATGAAACTACATACATTCCAAATAAAGTCCATTAAACGTTCACGTTAAATGATGGTCATTTTGCAGGGCTTCAAAATACAACTTCACAAGAAAGTGTTGCAATTATAAATAACAATTTTCAAATAGTAAAAAAAAAATTATATGTGGATTTAAGTAATTTGAAAAATGTTCTTCTTCATTAATTTTATTTTCCTTTATTTGGAAAAGTTTTTGAAAAACTTTATGTATAATGTGTTAGAATTATTATAAATTATCAATGTTGTTGACTTCCATTTTTTGTTAAATTACTTTGTTTCCTAAACCAAATTCCATAAAGAATGTTTGTAAGAATTTTCAATACATTAATAGTTGTGTAAATATGAATTATGCTAGCTTGTAATTAAAGGTTGCATTTTCATGTGCCAAAGCCATAACAACAGTTCAATGTGTGTGTTTGTGGTTATTATTGTCAATGAAATTTCTTTTTCATTTTCATCACGTGTGACATCCTCTTTTAAATCTTTAATTTTGCATTTATTTTTTGTCTGAAATTAAACACGACTCCACGCCAGTCTCTTTATATTTCAAATAATAAAATAATGTTAACAAATTATTTTTTATTTAAAATTGTTTGCTTTTAGACATGTTACATAAAATATTTGGATATAATATGAAATATGATTGCTTTCAATAAATAATATACCTATATATGAGGAGAAAAAAGAAAAAAAGAAGATGAAAGAGTTAGGCTGAAAGTATACCCAATTCATTAAACATACTAACACTCTAATATAGTATTTGGTAGAGTGGAAAAAATAAACATGTAAGTAAAAAGAGAAAAACAAAGTGTCAATTTAAAGTTTATGTAGGAGTCTGTCAGCTTACACATTTAATAAGTTTTGATGAATAAAAATTTATGAATGTAACCATTAAATATTATATTTTTATTAATTAAATAAATTATACAAAAATTAGTGTAAATTATTTAACAGTTCATCAGTAACTTAATACGAATGTATAAAATTATTTTTAAAACTTAAATATCAATTATGTCAAAACTTAGTATATTATTATTAGTATAAATTCATAATATTTAACAGTTTAATATAATCTCTATGAAAGGATTTGATCCTTCTTGAAAGATTTTAATAATAATTATTTGAAAATTCATCTTAACAATAATTTCTAATTAATTAATACTATTCAATTATTTTATATTATATATTATACTTTTTTAATTTCGTAATTTTAAAATTTGGTGAGTTTTAGAGAAAAATAAGTTTATAATATTGTGAATTAAAGTGTAGATAATTATATTAATAACAATGATAATAAAAGACGGTAATCGTAAAAATAACGATGTGACAAAAATAATTTTAATAACATTTACAACAATGATAATAGTAATAGTAATAAGTAATAACTATAGTAATTATGCAGTGTGCTAGTGGTAATAATCCTTATAAAACATAAGTTTTAATAAAAATAAAATTATTCAAGAGAAATAATTAGGAGAAAAAACATTATGACAGATATCTTTTAAAATTAAAGAAGATCAAATTTGTTTTTTAAAATTAAGACAATACAAATTTCAATAAATTTTATAAACTCAGGGGTGTAATTAAAGTATAAAAGTCATGTGCAATGCATGAACATCTTTATATAAATTCATGTGCAATTCATGCGTAATTCAAATTTGACCTTTCGGTTTTAATTTTAAAATCATCATTTATATCTTAAATTTGAAATATAAATTTACAATTTAAATATTCGTATTTAATTTTAAATTTCAATGTTGAATAATGAATTTTAATTTTTAAATATTTTAATTTTTCTGAATTTTAAAATGTCTCAGTTTAGCGACGTGCAAGTCACATTCAGTCTACTAATTGTGATAATCAAGTTAAAAATTTTAAAACTATTTGTAAATATTTTGTAATTATTCATTGTAATGAAAGTAATAAAAATAGCACTTAAATGCAAATTTAAAAAAAAACAGTTATATTAAATTGTCAACTAATTTTACAATTTAAACAAATGAAATAAATCCATACAACGACCATATCAGAAGGGGTTGAAGGGGATGTTCAAATCAATGTCACCAGTATTCGGATTTTGTTCTGACGAACTCCCTCCAAGATACATATGGGGATTTTGTTCACACGAACTGCCTCTAAGAAACATAGGAGCACCAGGGAAAAGTTGATTGGTACCTCATGCTTGATCAAATTGAGATGGCACCCCATATGGGAACGGCGGTTGCCTATATGATGATTGTGGGGCATTGTAGTAACCTGCTTGCTGAGGTGGCATGTAGTACTAGCCAGACGCATCGGGTGGCTTGTCTTGATCATTGCTCTCTAATGTTGGAGACATCATCATTGTGAAACGGAAAGCTAATGTCGTCCTGGGTGTTGCCTGAAGACAAGCTAGTCTCCAAGGAGGATAGGGGAATGATGGAATTTGTAAGGGTCGAACGGTCCTTGGATTTAGCATAGGTATTTCTCTTTCGGTCAATAGCGATTATTCGCTATTACAAGAATAAAGTTGTTGATGCTAAAAAAAAGATGAAGGTGCTGGCCGAAGAGAAAAAGAAGGTGGCCGGGGAGCGAAAGGCAACTGTTGATGCTGTTGTAATGGCGAAGATGCCCTTGAAGGTGGAGCACAGCAAGGTCATTGCCACAGCTAACGCTTGAAAGAGAATGAAGTGCTAGAGAATGACCTGTGGGAGGCCCATGTTGTCCTTGAGGCAAGGGAGGCCACCAGGACTAGTGGGGTATAAGCGAAGTCCAAGGAGGGTGAGGCGAGGGTCTGGGCTGAGCTGGAGAGGAAGACTCTAGAGAATGATATCTCACAGTTAAAGGAGGATGCCGAAAGTTAGTCCAAGAGTTTCATGGTGTGTGCTCTCAAAGAAGGTTTTAATTGAGCCATGGAGCAAGTGAAGGTCTTGGTGCCTGGGGTCGATCTCTCCCTCTGTGATTTATGGGTCGTCATGAAGGATGGTCGTATTATCCCAATGGAAGCGGAACCAGAAGGGGAGGCGTTAATGGTAGAAGGAGAGACTTCTCAACGTTTAATTGAGGTTATTGACGTTGATTCCATAGTCATGGAAGATGGGGAGGTAACCTCTGGCGCTCCCAAGGAGGCAATTGCTGATCGGACCAAGGTAGCTGCAGCTGATGGTAAGGCCGACGCTGGGGCCTCTGCTAAATAGTTTTGTTTTCTTTTTCTTTATGTATGTTGTATTCTGTATAGTATCTGTTTTGTTAAAAATTTTGTCAATACCTTCATCTGTATTTTGTTTTGTTAGTTTAATGAAAGGATGTTGTCATAGCCAGTTTTGTTTTGCATTTGCTTGTATTTTTGTTTCTTACTTGTTGCCGAATATGAGCAATAGAACATCGAGTTGGCGATAGGGCGCCGAGTAGGTGACATGAGTGCCAATGAGGGAGATAGAGCACTGAGTGGGCAATATGAGGGCCAACGAGGGCATCGAGTGCCAAGTAGGTGATATTAGCACCAGTGAGGGTGATAGAGCAACAAGTTGGTGATATGAGTGCTAGCGAGGGTGATAGAGCTCCAAGTAGGCGATATTAGAGCCAGTGAGGGCAATAGAGCACCCAGTAGGAAATATTAGCACCAATAAGGGTGATAGAGCGCTGAGTAGGCAATATTAGCGCTAGTGAGGGTGATATAGTGCCGAGTAGGCGAAGTGAGCGCGAGCGATAAGAGAGAAAGAGTAGATGAATACAGTGATAACGTGTTTTTATTATGGATGCGCCTTGTTAAAACCTCATCGGCCAAAACCCATATTCTTTTCTTTCAGGGAAAAAGACCAAGGTAGGAAAAAGAGTACATCACCTATGCGATCTATTAGCTATAATACATTTTAAGGTGGGTGGTGTTCCATGTGTGTGGGACATCCCTTCCTTTGAGAGTCTATAGTCGGTATGCCTCATTATTGAGATATTTTGTAATCTTGAAGGGTCCTTCCCAAGTGAGGGTGAACCTGCCCTTTTGGTATTCTTTTCGGGCTTCCCCCACCATCTCCATACTAGATCGCCTTCTTGGAAGGTTTGGTTAAGTGTGTTTTGGTTTTATTGCCTTGCTAACCTTTGTTTGTAGGTGAGCTCTCTGAGGGCCGCTTCCTGCCAGATTTCCTCCGTCGTATCCAGGTCAGCTTGTATTGAGTCTGAGTTTCCAATTGGGCTATGATGAGTCCTTTGAAAGGATGGCTCTACGAGTTCAACTAGAATCATGGCTTCCGTGTTGTAGGTCAAGCAGAAAGGGATTTCCCTTATAATTGTTTGGGGATGATAGTGGTAACCCGCCAACACACTGGGTAGTTCGTCCACCCATGCTTTGCGTTAAGCTCCGAGTTTGGCCTTGAGTTCACTCAGGATGGCCTTGTTAACCACTTCAGCCTATCCGTTTGTCTATGGGTGCTCCACCGAGGATACTATATGTTTTATGTCAACATTCGTCATGAACTCCTCAAAGTTGGCTGTTGTGACTGTTTCCCATTATCGGTGGCTATTTCAAATGGTAGGCCGAAATGGCAAATGATCCTCCATGTGAATTCCTGTACTTGTTAGGCCGTGATCGTGGCCACAGGGGTGGTTCGATCCACTTGGTTAAATAATCGATTGTGACGATGAGGAATTTAGTCTACCCAGTGGAAGGGGGAAAGGGTCCAAGTATGTCCATCCCCCACATGGAGAAAGACTAGGGGCGGTGATGTAATGTAGATGTGCAGGTGATGTTCAGGCCCTGCCGCTAAACTCTTAGCACTCGGCGCATTTTCGCACATAGGTAAGACAGTCCTTACGTATGGTGGGCCAGATTATATCTAGTCTGAGTTACCCTTTGGACCATACTCCGAGCTCCGATGTATGATCCACAAATCCCTTTGTGAATCTCGTTCAACACGTACTCGGTCTGCTCCTCCCCGAGGAACTTGAGAAGCGGGCGAGAGAAACCTCTTTTGTAGAGGTTGCTATCGATAACGGGGATGTTGATTGGTGCTTCACCCTGTGGGTCCTATGGGGTCATCGGGTAGCATCCCTAAGGTAAAGAAGGAGATAAAACTTATGATACCTTCATCTAGGATAGAGATGAAATACGAGATACTGCGATTTATTATAGAGAAAATGTTTTAGATACCTTCATTTGGGATGAGGAAGAGATTCGATATACCTCCATAATAGCGTTGGGAAGGTAATGGACACCATTGTATGAAATATGAGGTCATAAACCTTTTTTACAAATCTATTAAAAACCTGGTTCTGGGAACTGAAGAAGGAGAGTGAGTATCACTATATTTTTGTGGATTGCGTGTACGCATGACAATGTTAAATTGAAAAACATTGTGTTGATTATTATTATACTAGAAATTATTTGTATAAATAATAATTTATCTATAAAAAAAACTTTTTTTATTATTGCACGTACTGTGGGTAAATTTTTCAGATTCTACATCGGTTGAGAACAACACTATTTGCGAAGTCTTTTGGAACTTGTTTTACTCATTGGGATTTCCATCTCATTAAAGTGTGTAGTGTCAGAAGAGCAAGAAATTGTGAAAGCTAAGGAGGTTGAAGACTTAGTCCCAAGCTTAGATATTTTTTATTTAGAATGAACATTTTTTCGTTATTTTAATTATCTTTTACCTTTTTTTTAGAGACCTTTACATTTTAGAATTATACTGATGTGATCTTTGATGATCACGTGCCCAAATGATCCTTTCTAAGGTCACTTGGAAGGGAAATGGATTTATGGAGAAGAAAAGAATGGGGTGAGGCGCCACAAATACTAGGTTTGGTAAGCCAAAGGGGAGGAGCTCCTATTTATAGAGGTAGCTAACCTTTTGAACAAGATAACCTAAAAAAGAAGGGCTAGGATTAAAAGGAGAGATCTAAAGGGAGGAGAATTGAGAAACAATTCCCTCCTTATATCATCAAACTTGGTGCCCAAGTTTCTCAAACCAAGGGCCAAGATTCCTTCTTATTAGCTTAGGGGGTTTATGTAGGAAAAGAAGGGTGTAGATATCAAGGCTACCCCTTATTTCCTTCATAAAGACCCAAAAAGCTAAATCCACCCTCTAAATTCCTAAGATACCTCCTAAAAATAAAAAATGGACTAAATACATGTCCCAAATTAAATTCTTAATGCTCCTCAAAATTAAAATAAAGGAAAATTACATTTTATTAACTAAAGTTCCTAGCCTAATATCTTCACTCTCCATAGGAGGTGAAGTCTTCCTTTGTCTACAAGGGCTAGGTCTTCTTCAATCCTTCTAGCCATGGCCCTAGTGATAGGTCCTTGGATAGGCATGTTCACATCATCTCCTTCCCCTTGAAGAGGATTTGACCTCAAATCCATGGGGTCTTCGTCATTTTCAGCACCTACAAATAGAGACAAATCAAAAACATTAAAACTGGTGCTTACCCCATAATCCTCAGGCAGATCTAAAACATAGGCATTATTACCGAACCCCTCAAGGATTTGGAAAAGGTCCATCTCCTCTAGGGCTAAGTTTGGACTTCCTTTGAGAAGGAAATCTATCCTTTCTCAAGTGAAACCATACCCAGTCGCCCTTTTCAAAGATGACCTCTTTCCTCCCCCTATTGGCGAAAGTAGCATCTCTCAAGGATTGACGCTCTATGTTAGCTTTAACCCTCCCATGTAATTGTTTTACAAAAATGGCTTTTGTCTCTCCTTCTTTATGCACAGCAACAGAAAGAGGAAGAGGTAAAAGATCTAGAGGAGTACGGGGATTAAAGCCATAGACCACCTCAAAAGGAGAATGCTTTGTGGTTCTATGAACCACCCGGTTATAAGAAAATTCAATGTGGGGAAGGTACTCATCCCAAGACTTATGGTTGCCTTTAAGGAGAGCCCTCAGCATAGTGGATAAAGATCTATTCACCACTTCTGTTTGCCCATCAGTTTGAGGGTGACAGGTAGTGGAAAAAAGAAGTTTAGTTCCTAGCTTAGCCCAAAGAGTTTTCCAAAAATGGCTAAGGAACTTCACATCCCTATTTGACACTATTGAAGAGGGTATACCATGCAATCAAATAACCTTTTTAAAGAAAAGTCTTGCGATGATGCTCGCATCATCCACTTTATGGCAGGGAATAAAATGGGCCATTTTTGAAAATCGGTCCACCACTACAAATATGGAGTCTGCACCTCGTTGGGTTCTTGGGAGCCCAAGGATGAAATCCATGCTAATATCCTCCCAAGGTGCAGAAGGAGCAGGTAAAGGTGTGGATAGTCCATGAGGCATTGCTTTAGACTTTGCTTGCAAGCAAGCTATACATTTAGAGTAATGTCTATGGACATCTCTACGTATATGGGGCCAAAAGAATTTCTCTTGTAAAAGCATGAGGGTTTTTGAAATCCCAAAATGCCCCATGAGCCAACCTTCATGACTCTCGTTTGTAAGTAAGTTCCTAATTGATCCTTGGGGTATACAAAGCTTACTCCCTTTGTAAAGATACCCCTCACTGATGAAGTACCCATCATGGCCCTTTAATGCGAATGCAGATGCAGTGGTAGCAAATATGGGGCCGAAATCCTTGTCAGACGGATACATAGCCTGAATGTCATCAAATCCCAAGATTTTTGCACTCAAGGATGAATAAAGGGCATGACGCCTAGAAAGAGCATCAGCCACCACATTTTTGTTTTCCTTTCTTGTACTTGATGACATAAGGGAAGGATTCAAGATATTTCACCCACGTTGCATGCCTTTTGTTCAATTTACCTTGACCCCTCAAATATTTTAGTGACTCATGGTCACTATGAATGAAAAACTCCTTGGGAGCAAGGTAATGCTCCCATGTTTGAAGGGCCCTAATTAGAGCATAAAACTCCTTATCATAGGTGGGGTAGTTGAGGGGGGCACCATTGAGTTTTTCACTGAAATATGCAATGGGGTGCCCTTCTTGCAACAAGACAGCCCCCACACCTACACCAGAGGCATCACATTCAAGTTCAAATGTTTTAGAAAAGTCAGGTAATGCCAAGACTGGTGCATGGGTCAGTTTATGCTTAATTAGCTGGAAGGCTTTCTCTTGTTTCTCACCCCAAAGGAAAGGAACTTCCTTTTTCACCAAATCATTTATTGGTACGAAGAGCGTGGAGAAATTAGGCACAAAGCGCCTATAAAATCCAGCGAGACCATGAAAGCTTTTGATCTCACACTCTTTGGGGTGGGCCATTCTTGAATAGCTTTTATCTTTTTGGGGTCAACATGAACCCATTTTGTGCTAACTACAAAAACTAGGAAAACTACACTATCTACACAAAAGGTGCATTTTTCTAAGTTACCAAAAAGATGATTACTCCTAAGAAGAGAAAAAACATGCCTTAGATGTTCTAAATGATCATCTAGGTTCCTCGAGTAAACTAAAATGTCATCAAAGTAAACTACACAAAATTTACAAAGGCAATCCCTCAGTACATGATTCATTAAGCGCATGAATGTGCTTAGGGCATTAGTTAGCCCAAAAGGCATAACCAACCACTCATAAAGACCAAATTTAGTCTTAAAAGCAGTTTTCCACTCATCACCCTCTTTGATCCTTATTTGGTGGTAACCACTTCTAAGATCTATTTTTGAAAATATTTTTGCCCCATGCAATTCATCCAACATTTCATCAAGACGGGGGATTTGGTGCCTATATTTGATGGTGATGTTGTTGATTGCATGACAATCAACACACATCCTCCATTGGCCATTCTTCTTGGGCACCAACAAGACTGGCACAGCACAAGGGCTTAGGCTCTTTTGAACCCAACCCTTCTTCAACAGCTCATTCACTTGAGACTCAATCTCTTGGGTCTCCATGGGGTTGGTCTTATAGGCAGGTCTATTAGGTAGACTTGCGCCAGGCACCAAATCAATTTGATGTTCTATACCCGTAATGGGAGGAAGTCCTTTCGGAACCTCATTAGGGAATATGTCATCAAATTCTTTTAAAATATCTTGAACTCCTTGAGGAAGGTGCTCATGTGCATGGGCTGTGGCAGTGCTCTCAGCAGAAGAATGCAAAATGGGAGAAGGATTTGATGCTTCTTTGCAAAAGAGGAGATAAAAGGGCTTGTTAGTCAAAAAAGCTTCTTTTAAATCACGTTTAGTAGCAAATAGGCTCCTTTTACTAATATTCCCTTTCGAAGGGGCATCACCTTCCGACTCTCTCTCTTTACCCTTTTCAAGCTTTAAAGGTAAGCTTGTTGTGCTTTTTTTTGTTTTTGTTTTTCCTCAACTCTTTTCTTTTTCATCGCAAATTGATCCTCAGCCACTTGAGAAGGTGACAAAGGATACAATTTGAAGTGCTTTTCATTATGGGTGAGAATTATTTGGTTGGAGTGACAATGGTGAATAGTTTTTTAGTCAAATTGCCATGGTCTCCCCAATAGGATATGACCAACCTCCATAGGAACTATGTCACAAAGAATCTCATCATTATAAGATCCTATGGAAATTGGAACCATAACTTGTTCATTGACTATCATCTCCCCTTGTTCATTGAGCCATTGCAATTTGTAAGGTTTAGGATGGGGCATGGTAGTCAAGACTAGCTTTTCAACCAACCTAGAGCTACAACAGTTACAACACGAGCCACTATCAACAAGGAGAAAACATACTTTGTCATTTACTTTACATCTTGTATGGAAGATGTTCTCTCTTTGTGACTGGCCAAACTCTAGAGGTTGGCTTCCAAGAAGCCTTTGAACCATAAGGAGGTCCCCCTCATAAGGAAAAGCTTCCTCACACTTTTGTTCAAAAGTATGTCCCCCTTCTTCCTCACTCTCATTAGAGAAGGAAGATGAGCTATTCTCACTACAAATGTCTTGTCCCCTCATGATCATGGTTTTCTTTTTAGGGCATTGAGAGGCAATGTGGCCTCTCCCAAGACATTTGAAGCATTTGATACTACTTTGTCTCTCAATAGGCTTAGTAGTAGGGGGGTTTTCTCTCTACATGAGGTTCTTTTGTATCTTGAAAATGCTTGGGTTCCTCTTTGGGAAAACCCTTGAAAGAGTTTCCCTTAAGTTGGTCTCTCTTTGAGTAAGAGGGAGAATATTTTTTAAAGCTTTTTCTCTAGAGTTGATTCTCAGCTCTTACACAAAGTTCTACCAACTCATCAAGGTTTGAGTGCGAAAGAAGCTCTACCTTATCTCTAATGTCAAGGCTTAATCCACACAAAAACCTAGCAAGGGTGGCATTAGGTTCCTCAATGATATTGGCCCTTAGTATAAGAAGCTCCATCTTTTGTCTATACTCTTCAATACTTAGGTTATGTTGCCTAAGTCTTTGGAGCCTATCCAAAAGATCCCTCTCATAATATGAAGGAATGTGCCTTCTTCGCAAACAAGTTTTTAAATCATTCTAGTAGCGAATGTTAGGCATTTGTTTACGGGTCCTATCCTTGACTAACCCATCCCACCAATGCAAAGCAGAACCTTGGAAACTAAGGGAGGCCAAAGGTACTTTCCTTTCTTCCCTAATTTCATAGCATCGAAATAGTTGTCCCACTTTGACTTCCCAATCTAGGTAAGTCTCAACATCTTCCCTACCATGAAAATGGGGTAGGTCTACCTTTGGTTCCCTAGCATGATTTATGTTCTCTTGAGGAGAATGATGATTGTATGATGAATGAGAGTGATGCTTATATTGATTTCTATAGTATTCTTCTTCACTAGAGCTAAAATGACTAGATGGGGATCTTATGAGAATTCCTTTATTTTTTCTATCACTCTCCCTCCCATCTCTCCTCTTACTCTTTTCTCCTCTCCTTCTCTCTTCTTCCTCTTTTTCTCTTTTTCTTTCTAGTTCTTTCCTTCTTATCCTTTCTTCATCCTCTCTTCTCTCTCTTTGCATTTTCTATTCTCACTCTTTTTTCTCTTTTCTCATTTCCAACATCTCTTTTTTTAACTCTTCCTTCTCTTTTTGTTTTTCCTTTTCTTTTATTTCTTTTTTTCTCTCTTTTTATTCTCTCCTTTCTTGTTCTTTAGCCATCCATTCCCTAAATTCTAAGTTAAGGTTTTCAAGAGTGTCTCTCTTAGAAGGTTTTCTTTGTTTGACACTCTTACTTGATGAACAACTATGTGCATTAGAATATGTATGGGAAGTCAAGGTGCTTGGATGCTAAAAACTAAAGGGTAGGCCAAAACTTTTTTTTTTCAAGCAATACTCCTCTCTTTTTTTTTTGTTTTTTCACCTAAGGTGGCTTTATGAGTCTTTGGAACTCTTAGCCTCTACATGTTTTTTCAAAATAACATAAAATAAAATAAAAGTGCAAGAATGTAAAAGAGAAAGGGCTCTAATCGTGCTCCTAAGGTGTTGAAGGAAGTGTACCACTTCTCCCTTCTTCACCTAGTTAACGAGGAACTATGCTAAAATTAACCAAAATTATTACAAACAAGGGAGGGCCTTAAGGGCACTGAAACTCCCAATCTAAAATTAAGTATACACAATACAAAGAATAAAAAAAATAAAACAAAGTCTTCACTCCAAGCTTTTTGGTGTTTGTCTCCTTTTGATCAAGCCCCTTTGAGTTGCATCAACTCACCCCAAGAATGCTACCCTTGTTTGGACTTGCCAATATTTTATATATGAAACATTTCCCAACCTTTCCTTACCAAGGCCGAATACAACACAAGACAACAAACAAAGGTTAATAACAAAACAAGGTTCACAAATCCAAGTGGATAGATTAAACAATGACAAACTCAAAGAAGTAAAGAAGACAAGCAAGAAAACATATGACTCACAAAGGAAGGTAGCACACAAATAACTTTCCTAGATTAGCTCTAAGAGTAGAGATGAAAAAAGACTCAAACAAAAAAAAATGAAACCAATAGTTGCACAAAAACTATTAGGTACACAACTTCAAATGTTTTTTTTAATCACAATTGGTTCCTCATATCAAATGTTTCTACTATTAGGTACACAACTTCAAATTTGTCTTTCTTTTGAGTTCTTTATCTTTTTTTTTTTTAACTTGAACTTTTTCTATTTTTTTTAACTTTTTCTAATCATTTTGCTGCACCTAATAGCTTGTTGAATTGAAATTTTAATGAGGATTCTTGAAATAATAACACTTGAGTGAATAAGCACAAAGTAAGGTCACACAATTTTCAAGTAATGCATGCAACTAAAGGCAAAACAACTTAGTAGTTCAAAATACCATTAAACTAATGGTGCTTAAGGAATGATTTAGGGCTGATTTTGAGGTAAATTGATTGCTCAAATTACTAACACAATTCACCCAAGCTAAAATTCCATAAAGAGGCACCAATAGTGAAGGTAAACCAAGTGGAAAGCTACTAATAATTCAACATAAAACAAGAAACATATAAAGATTGAATTGAGCAAATATTTAAGAACAACAAAGAGATTCATATGCTTGAACTAAAATCATAAAAGACTTAAGAGACTCAACAAGAGGTTCACCTCTTAGGAGCTCAATTCAAAATGTTTTTTAAGGCTTTTTTGTAAAAATTTTAAGAGGCTAAAACCTATGGAATTTAAATGAGACAAAATAGGAAACTAACATGACTAGTATTTGACAAAATACAAGATTAAGAAAAAATATCACACCTAAAAATAGAGCAAAAATTTCAGCAAGAGACTCAAAACAAAAGGCACAACAAAGTGGCCAAAGTTGATCACCACAATGGTGTGGAAAAATCATCAACCATGTGGGTTTACTGGTCACAACTTCTTAGGCACACTTTACATAAAAAACCAAGGGAAAATTAAGCAACTTGAACACGAAAATAAGATGCAAATAAAGGGATAAATAAAATAGCATCAAATTAAATGGAAAATAGGCGCGTAGATAGAAAACAAAAGCGTATATAATAGCAAGAATAAAAAGATATACTACTAGACAATAAAGGAAATAGAGATGACAAAAAATGAAGGACTTTAAAATAAAGAGATCAAAGAGATAAACAACAAAGCAAAAAAAATTGAGAAAGAACGTGACCTTTAGAAAGTGGCTTTTATACCACTTGATGTGATCTTTGATGATCATGTGCCCAAAGGATCCTTTCTAAGGTCACTTGGAAGGGAAATGGATTTATGGAGAGGAAAGGAATGGGGTGAGGCGCCACAAATACTAGGTTTGATAAGCCAAAGGGGAGAGGCCACAAGGGAGGGGTCCCTTGATAACTCTTAGAAGCTCACAAAGGAGAAAGGGGGACACTCAAAGGTAAGAACCTCAACCAATATGGTCTCTAGGATTAAATTCAAGTGTAAAAAATACAAGTGAGGGAGGAGCTCCTATTTATAGAGGTAGCTAACCTCTTGAACAATATAACCTAAAAAAGAACGGTTAGGATTAAAAGGAGAGATCTAAGGGAGGAGAATTGAGAAATAATTCCCTCCTTAAATCATCAAACTTGGTGCCCAAGTTTTTCAAACCAAGGGCCAAGATTCCTTCTTATTAGCTTAGGGGGTTTATGTAGGAAAAGAGGGGTGTAGATATCAAGGTTACCCCTTATTTCCTTCATAAAGACCCAAAAAGCTAAATCCACCCTCTAAATTCCTAAGACACCTCCTAAAAAGCAAAATGGACTAAATACATGTCCCAAATTAAATTCTTAATGCTTCTCAAAATTAAAATAAAGGAAAATTACATTTTATTAACTAAAGTCCCTAGCCTAATATCTTCACTCTCCATAAGAGGTGAAGTCTTTCTTTATTTGCAAGGGCTAGGTCTTCTTCAATCCTTCTAGTCATGGCCCTAGTGATAGGTCCTTGGCTAGGCATGGTCACATCATATACTTTGTAAGATCTGTATTTTGTTTACCTTATTTTAATATTAGGAGATATTTTTGACTTATTATTTCGAAAGTTTGTTTATTTTCAATATTATATTATGTGTAATTTCATAAAAACTGAAGAAATGTTACTATAATTTATTATATTTTATATTATAGTAAATAAATTTAAATCAAATAAATATTTTTTGTCAACTTAAAATCTCAATCTAACATCTTAAAAGCAGTCAAGTCTCTTTAACATGTAAGTCAAAGTAATGATTTTTGTTAAATTTAAATATTTTCGATCTAACGACTCACAATTATCCAAAAATTTTATATGAAATATATAAATATAGATTATCAAATTATATATTGAACTATAATTATTAAGAATGTTATATTAAAATCTAATGGTACTAATGAATAATTAATCTTTGTCATTAAATTTAAAAAAAATAAAGGGTTTGATGAAGAGTAAGTCTATTAAACTTACTTTTGGAGTAGGTGAATTTCCTCTCATATATAAATATATAAAGATAAGCTTTATGGAATTGTAAATAAATAAGAACACACCTAATAAGCATAGGAATCCAAATACTATTAAATTAAATTTTAATTATATTAAAATGGCTTAACTATGTCTTTATTTCTTCCTATTTAGCTAAATCTATTTTTCCTCTCAAATTAAAAGATATTGTTTTTTCTCCTAATTCTAAAAATTGTTATTTTTAATCCCTTTGACAATGCAGATCGAACTATTTCCAATTTGTTGTATTTTTTACTTTTTTATACACGATAATTTAATTATTAATTTAAATAAAATTCCTAATGGCTTAAAACCACTAAAATATAAAATTTTTTGTTAAAAATTAATTTTTCATAGTTATTATCAATTATAATTATATGAAAATAATAATAACATAAGAACAATTATGCATGCAAATATAAAAGATTGATATATAAAAATAAAATATATGATATTAAAATTAGATAGCAAGAACTACATATATTTTTTGTATTTATTTCATGTTAACTATATGAGGGGGAAATCCTATAAGTGATTAATTCAATCACAATATTATTATGATTATATTCTATAAGATCATCCTCATATTTTTAATGATTATAATGTTAATAAATATGAAATATATAATTGATAAAAAAATTTAATAATTTATTTGTATAAATTTATATTCAATAATCTTCTCTTATGATGATAACCTTAAAAAAATTGACAATTGACAATTGACAAGCTTAATTTCAATAAAAAAATGCCCACAATATCTTAAAAACATCACTTACAATGAATTGTTTCTAATAAATTATAAATTAATAGAATTTATTTTATTAATAATTTATATATTTAAATCACATTTTAATATTAAAATAAATTTGTGTAATACTTGGACATTGATCTTAACATATTTTAACTTACTTGTTATTTTTTATTATATATAATACATAGTAATATATGTAAATATCTATTTATATATCTATCTTCATAGTACTTTTTTCTTTTAAGGTATAAATGTAGATAGAATCCAATTAGTTTCCCGATGCGCATCTTAATTTTATTCAACTTACTTTGCTAGATAAAGTAGTTTCACCACTAGAATCAGTAGGACATGAGGTGATCTACAGTTATATATTTTATATTATTATGTAATAAAATTATAATTGAGAATTTGAAAAAAAAAATATTAAATTTTAAAGTTATCAAATTAAGATAAAAAAACTTTATAGGAAAAAATTAATATTGTATAATTTTTATAGTAATCCAAAGCATAATATTCTTAATTTTATAGGGATCCAAGAAATTTAATTAATATATTTTACATTATTTTATTAAATTATTTTTAATTTTTTAATTTTTTACAATTATATGAGATCTTTTGTTTATGAATTTTCATAATTTTTTTCCCTTCAAAACAATTCCCACATTTAAACCTCCCATAACAGAACTTAACCTAATTCATTTACTTTTATATTTACATGAACATAAATGGTTTGTGAAGTGGTTTTGTATTTAAAATAAAAAAAAACTAATAAATTTTTAAAATATATTTACGTGAACATAAATTTTTTTCTTATTGTGCCATTTTTTATTTTCCGTTGAAAATTACTTATAATAATTCTTCTCTCTAAGTGATAAAATGTTCATTTATTCTTCACAAAAAATATGGTTATAATTGATAAAAAACAATTAATATAGTTTTAAATTTTAAAAATAAAAACTAAATAAAAGCATAAATTTTTAAAAAAAATAGAAACTTAAAAACGAATGGGTTAATTACTTTTCTTCTATCTCACTAACCAATTAAATCTTAATGTGTCACACATCCAATGTTAGAAGTGATAAGAGGCAATGGCACACCATAAGAAATCTCTTTTTACAGTTTGTTCTTTAAGAATAACATGTATGCAAGCTAGACTTTATAATTTATTATAATAATGAAAAGAAATTATTTTAATTTATAATTTTTATCTCTTGTTCTTTAAATATTGACTTAAGTTGAAAATGAAAGATGAAATTTGGAAAAATTTATTTATTTTTACAAAATAAAATAATAATAATAATAAATAATATTAATAATAATGAATTTTGTTTTAGGTGAAGAACACACCACAAAGACCATTCTGCTTCTAAAATGCCACTAGTTAGAACAAAGCAAAGAGGGTTTGAATTTCAAGCAAAAAAAATGAAGGGGAGAAGAATGAGAATTGGTGGTGATCATGAACAACAACCACACTCATCCTAACGGATGAGAGTGATTAGATGCGACTTGCACTTGCATGGCATCTTTTGTCTCAAACTTGTTCATTCAACCATCCTGCTTGCTCTTCTCCTATATGTTGTCATACTAGTTTTGGGTATTTTTATCTATTTTCGATAAATTGGTATTTTTTTCAATCATGAGAAAATAATGTTTAAATTAAGTTTAAAATGTTGACAGATGTAATTGATTAAAAAAATCAAATTATGTAATTATAAAATTCTAAATGTTTTGATATTGAGAGGGTTATGAAAATCGGCCTCATCACTAACCCAATCAAGGTATGGATTAGTAGTCAGACCGGTTAACCCAATTAACCTAGTTTATATATAAAAAAATATGAAAACATAACATCATCATTTTCACTTTCTACATTCGTAAATTGCATAAAAATAAAGAGAACATAAAAAAAAGAAACAACATCATTTAAATCTTTTTTTAAAGAAACCCAAGCTCAACCCGACCAGGATCAACCCGGTCCTGGTCATTGTTTTTTGCTTAAACTGTTTAGTTCAAACCGAGTCAACTACATACTCGATCTTTTGAAAGAAGTGACCTGATTATGTAATTAGGTCCTGGTCCAACTGATCGATCCAAACCAGTTTTTATAACTATAGATATTCATTTGATTTGTTCAATATATACATACATATATGCACACTTTTTTGACTCCGAAGATAATGGAAATCATGATTTTCTTTTAAAGATCCAAATTGAGACCCTTTTTTTATTTCGATGGAGAACTAAAATTCTAACATAGCATTTTATTCTATCATTGTTAAAGTAAATTGATAGATAGCAGAGCATTGAGTTGAGAGGGGGGCGAGAATGAGAAAGAAGAGTGACTATACTAGTTTTAATTTTATGGTGTTTCATAGTGATATGTAATTTGAGTATGGATAGTGTTAAATAAGTTTGGAATCATCCATGCACCTTTAAATGCTTAACTCATAGAACTAGAATTTCCTTTTGCATAAGTTTTCTGTATTAAGTATCAACCTTTCCTCCAACAGAACTAAATTCAGTGTTTCTTTCTACCTTTATATTGGTCGGGTATATGGTTTTTTTCAATAATGTGACAAAATTCTTGATCCATTTTACATAATCCATGAGAAATATGCAATGGATGATAAGTACTATTCTACAGAATGTTGAGATAATTCTATCATTTGAATAATTGATATCAATTGAACCTGATGATGAGTCATCACTTGTAGTAGTTTTGTGTTGATAAGAGAACTACAAAGTATAGAGATACATGTATAATAATAATAATAATAATAATAGTAATAATAATAATAAATAAATAATTAATGATGATGAAGATGATAATAATCTAATTATAGAGATTAATTATTATAACATATTTAGTTTCTAATTTTCACTTTTCATGTTTCTTCAAATTAAGTGGAGATGAACTCTTATCTGCCCGTACAAAAGTATTATTGTTGCAAGATAATTAATTGAGAAATAAAAATTAAAAAAATAAAATGCTATGCAACGAAGAAATATTGAGCAAATAAAAATAATAAAATGATTAGAAAAACAAAAGAAGAAAACTTTCAGGAAATGAAAAGATAAGAATGGAAAAATATGAATAAGGATTCCTGCCTTCACTTTATAAATTTAAGAATATGCAATCACAATCCAACTACTAAAAGTTTTAATATTTTATATTTTTTATTATAAAATTTATTATTGTGATTAAGATGTTATGCATTCACAAAAAATAACTACAACAAATCTATTTCTAATATATATATATATATATGTTAATAGACCTTTAAACTTCAATAGAAGAATTTTCAATAAATAAAGAAAATATTAATGAAGTAAAACTTCAATATTTTTTGTGAAGTTGTTAATGAAATATGCAATCGTTCAATAGCAAAATCTGAAATTGATTAACTGAAATCGTCGTAAAGGGAATGATTGAAGTTTCATACCTTTAACATATATCTTTTCAAAAATTCTTAATTTGATTATTCTCTAGCCTTATATATAGAAAAATGTTAGAATGAAAAGAAAAAATGTTAAACTAAGAAAGTGGTGAACAAATGACAAATTTAAAACAGAAAAAAATACACATACTACATATTTTTAATAGACATAATAAGGTTAGCTCATTTTCTAATAAAGGAGTTTGGTAGAGGTTATGAGCATTGGTGTTTAAAGGAGCTGCTTAGGGGTAACAATGTAACCTTTTTTTAGAACAATAGTATATTAATAAAAGGTGTAATTTATATCAGTGACTTAATTTAATTTTTAATTTTTTTATTAAAATAAATTAAAAATTGATTTAATGTGAGTATAGATAATAAGATAGTCTAAATGTAAAGTTTGGACTTAATGTCAGAAATATAAATCTAAAGGTTATGCTTGTCGAGGGAGTTTGAGGAGCAAGTTACACCCTTGCATCCAAAATTGTCATTTGAGGTACAGGCTGAGTGGAAAATTATTTCTCACGAGTATATGTCGGGAATATGGGTAGTGAAACAATCCATAAGTTTCTATCAGTTCACATGTATGTGATTGGAGGATTATGATTGTATTGTATTGTTTGTATCAATTCAATTTTGTTCTTTTTGTATGATTGAAGTTCATGTGTATTTGATATTAATTTTTGTAAGTGAGTAGTGTATGGATGAGCCGATACAATATAGTGAAGTTGGAAAATTAATGCTATAATAAGGAAGTTTAGATGTATAGAAATTATGGTTAAAAAGTATGAGTTTGCAATTTTTGAAATTTGTTTTAGATAGGCATGACCTTGCTTAATTATGCACTGCCTGTGCTAATTTATTTACTGTTCCTACTTAGTTATGCACTCCCAATGTTTAGCTATGTATTGTTCTTGCTTAGTTATATGCACTCCCTAGGCTTAGTTATGCATTGCCTTGCTTAGTTATGCACTCCCAATTCTTAGTTATGCACTATGTACGCTTATTTATACACTCCTTGTGGTTAGTTATGAATTGCCCTTGGTTAGTTATGCACTTCCTGTGCTTAATTTTTATGCTTGTATCTAGTTTGTAATCATAGTGGTGTTTGGTATGCACGCCCATGCATATTTCACTAACAACGTTTGTAAGATTTGGATTAAAAAAATGAGTGTTAAGACAATGGAATTTGGAAAAATGATTTGCATGAAAATTGTATCTCTAGATGTTAGTTAACTAATGTCAATAGTTTCACTCCAAAATAATGCCTAGAAGTCACATTATGATCATATTAGTAACTAAAGGTTGATCTGTTAGAATTAAACGATAAATTCATATTTCCTCTAACTTTTGGCATATTAAAGGTTTGAACCAACTCTTCAAGTTAACATGAGAGTTTATAAATAAATTACTTAGATTTTGAACCAAATGAGAATCAATTTGACAGGAGTAATAAAACTCTAAATATTGTAGTGACACCCTACAAAAGGTTATAACACTTAGTTAAAATGCATAAGGTAACCCAAAATTTATAGAAATACAGTAGTGATCTTCAAGACTAAAACTTAAGTGAGCATGTATATTAAAGTGTATATATCAAGCTTTATGAATGGGTTTTTTTGCTATGAGAATCTGTGCTTTGAGTAATTTTTTGCTAATGAGGTTATTTGTGTCACAAGATAAGTTTAACTTTTTATTTAATAGTACATTAACTTCAAGTCTTGCTTGTACATTCGTTAAATCTAGAACTTGTTAAGTAATTTTTAAGTCTTGTTATATTGCATAATCATGTGTTTATATGTGAGATGTGTTGTGTGAGAGGCTATGCATACATTCATGTTGTTTGGATTCAAAAGTTATAAAACAATATTTGGGTTAATTACCTTGAATTGAAAATCTGAAAAGAGTAAGCATAAGATAACAAAGAATGATAAGATACTAGCTAACAGTACAAAGTATTTACTACTCTCAACTTATTCCAGCAAGCATAGCCCATAGATGCATTCTACAATTTTTAGTTATGCTTAACTTCAACAATCTTCTCCTATTGATTTTTCTAGTTGATACTTTCTTATGAGACTTCACTTCCAAACCATTCATAGCTCACATATTTGCAGAAAGAGAAAAAAATACAAATGAGTAAAAATATGAAATTAGTAAATATTAAATTAAGAGACATGCATATAAAAATATGAAATTTCAAAAGTGAAGTAAAGCATATTTAGTAAGTGATGGTCCTTAAGTCTTGGTATAGACAAAATATTAAGATGTATAATATATATCTCAAATAAACTTAAAAATGAATGAAAAACATTTCTTAAGGAAATCCAATCAGGACATACAAAATAAAAATTGTGCAGAATAAATATATGCTTATTTTTAATTTGTTTACTAAGATAGATTTGTTTCTATGTTTGAAACTAACGTGCTTTTGTAGGCATAGACAATGATGTGTTTAATAAAATTAGCTAAAATGTTAGTTAAAAGTTAGAAAATTAATTCTAAGTTTTGGTAAAACTAGTTAATGAACTAGTTGAAAGTTATGAAATTATAAATATAAGGACATAATTAATTATTAAATCAATAATAAGATATTTAAAATAATTATAACATATTTTAATAATTTAAATTGATTACATATTTAAATTATTAATTATTATAATTATATATTTAAATTATAAATTTATATAATTACATATTTAAATTATAAATTAATATAATTATATATTTAAATTATAAAATTCTGTAATTGCATATTTCAATTATAAATTACTATAATTATATATTTAAATTATAATTTTCTAAAAAATATATTTAAATTATAAGTTGCTATAATTACATATTTAATTTATAATGAAGGAGAGAGAGGTTCTGACATATAAGGAAAGAGAATTAAGGAGACAATTAACGAATGATAAAATTATAAAAAACAATTAACTAAGAGTTGTAAAACAAGATATCTTTAGAAAAACCTAACTGGAAGTAACTTTTAGGAAAAGTTAGTAACTATCTGAATGCTTACCAAACCAAAAAGACTTGATATCATTCTAACCATTCCTTTGTTCTTATCTTTCCTTTGAAAATGTATTTGCCACAACTCACAAAAGCCAATGTCAGAATCAATTTAAATTTTCTAATGCATAGAGTGAATCTAAGTGCAACCATGAAAGAGGTTCCCTTATATATCCGTGCAAAGTAGGTTTAAGATGAGAGAAAAAAGTGACCATCACATGAGAAATCAGCAAGAGAGTCAATGAGTGAATGAAAGTGAAAAAGAGACTATCAAAACCTAAATGCGACCATCAAAACCCACTGTTTAGAAGGTTTTCCATTGTCGACAATGTTATCCAAAACATTTAGGTCGAGTATATTTAATCAGGACAGATAAGCTTGGTTAGCTAAATAATTCAATTGAATTGTTTTTTAAGTTTAGATCTGTCCCACAAAATCTACTAACATAATAGACAATAATGTGTGCACACACTTATTTAAAAGATTTATTTTTCATCTCATCACTTATTTTTTTGAAATTTAATGGTTGTAATGAGTAATTATATTAATTATTAGATTTCAAGAAAATGATTAGTTAAGATGAAGAGTAATTATTCTAATAACTTACTATTGGAGTAATACACTCTTTAATACATTCTTCCTAATATACTGTTAAACACATTTCTACTAATACTCTCTATTATTGGTTGAAATTTATTGAAAACTACAAAATTAAGAGATAAGAGAGTCATTTAATGATAAGTGAAAGCATATAATTTGTTGTTTTTTATAAATTTCATTTTAATAATATAAAGTGTGATAGGAGGAATGTGTTAATTAAAGAGTTTGTTGTTGATATTATGAGAGCCAAAAAAATAAAATTTATATATTTAAAAAAATTAAAATTTTTTATAAGCAATTTTATATTTGTTTAAAAGGGAGAAAGAAAGTTTGGGGAAGTCTAAAAAATAAAATAGATATACTACAAGAAAATCAAAATTTAAAAAAAAAAACTCTATATTTACTGGAAGAAAGGAAAAAGGTTTTGGGGAGTCATGGTTCCCTCTAAGTCCTATGAAGATCCGCTAATGATGGATCTTAGGTGAAGAATATTATCGAGCCAAAAAAATAAAATACATATATTTAAAAAATTACAATTTTTAATAAACAATTTTATATTTGTTAACCGGGAAGAAAAAAATTGAGAATGCTAAAAAAATAAAATAGATATATTATTAAAAAAAATCTATATTGATTAAAAGAAATGAAAAAAGTTTGGGGTCATGACTCTCCCAACTCGTATGATATACTAAATATTTTTTTAACAAACTTACAAGAAAAAAAATTATAAAATATCCTTAAATCTCTGGAAACCATATGTAAATTACTAGAATAAAACTCGGTATGGTTGCCAAAGGCACAACATCATTCATCAGGTCCCTTCAAAATCATAGCTAATAGGTAAAGAAATGTAACAGTGATACACTCTTTTATGTTACTTTCTTTAAAATTTAGTTTACTCCTTTCTAATTTTTATAATTCCCTGTCTTTGTTTAGATATGAGATCCAACAAAATCAATGATACTCTATTGTAGGAGTGAATATGAGTTGGGTTGGGTTGGATTTAGGCAAACTCAAGACTCAATCCAAATATAAAATATTGAGTTGAATTTTTGTTTTTTTTTATTAAACCGAACTCAACATGCTCTTGAATAGGTTTGGTTAATTGGGCCACAATTTTAAAAAGTATTTCTTTAAAAATTAATTTTAAAAAAATTTAGAATATTGTTTTGTTAGCTTTTTTAGGATATTTTTTTAAAAATAATAGACTATATAATTGTTATAACATAAAAATAAAAAATAAACTATAGTTACAAATTATATATCAAAACTAAAACAAATTAAAATTAACATACAACTAAATTTTCAAACAAGAATAACTAAAGAAACATTTGTCCAAAATAAAATAAACACAATTTGTTCAAAGTAGAGTCAATTCATACAAATAAATACAAACTATAGAATTTGTCCAAACTAACAAAAACAAAATATAAAAGAGAAACACATAATAACAAAACACATAATTTGAAATTATAATATATAATAATTTAATATTATGATTGAGTTGGATTGGATCTTGAATTCAACTTACCGAACCCGTTACCCAACTAATAGTAGATTGAATTTAATTGAGTTAGGTCGAATTACCATATTTATTTAAGTTGGATTGGATCAGATAGATTCTTCTGGTCACCTAACTCAATAAACATCCCTACTTTATTGAGAAAACATCTGTGTCATGAAATATTTTAATATAATCACAAGTTTTAGTTAAGCATATATGTAAAATTAATTAAATAGCAAGGATACTTTTATAAAAAAATATCTCATAGCGTTTCATCTCAAACATAATGTCACATTAATTATCATATTCAATACAACAAGGGAATACAACATATAACTATAGTATAACCATTATTGAAACATAAACTGACATTTTGTGTAACAATAAACTTTTGAATTATGATGATGTTACAATTAATATTACCTAATCATCTTCCACTACTTAATGACCGAGATTTGTTTTCGGAAATACCATAGCCAAAACGAATGTTTCTTCTGTCAGCAAGATTGGAAGAAGATGATTGTGTTGATTCTAGAAAATTCTTTGTCTCTTCCAAAGTCAAATTGTTTTTTTTTTTCCATTTGTGCTTTTCCATTATGTTTACTCTTTCAAATTCCTTTGCCACTTCTTTTATGGTAGGTTTTTCCTTCCCCTTCAATCTTAAACAACATTATGCAATATTGGCAACATCCATTAATGCCCAACATTTGCCTCATCTATTATATGAATATCTATAATTCTAAGAAATCTACCCTCATTAATTAAAGAATGAAAGTACACTGCAAAGTTTCTATGATCAATTTCATTAAGACAACTCCAAAGCTGAACGCGTTACTCTTCTCATTTAATTGACTTATTTCAAAGTATTCTAGGTCAAGATATCTTAGTGTCTATTTTACCAAAGTGGTTATCTAAGTTTGATCAAGAGGAATAATCCTTGAAGCTCAAAAATATAATACCTTAGTAGTGAAATTGTAATCAAGTAGTATATTTGCAGTTTTCACATCTCTGTATATAATTGGTGTGGAGGTAATTGAATGTAAGAATGCAAAGACCCTGGCAGTTTCTGTTGTTATTTGCATTTCTTGCTTTCCATGTAAGTCTTAAAGATTAACCTTGATCATGAAGATGCTTATAAACAGTACCATTGGGAATAAATTCATAAACAAACAAGGAAACTTCTGCTTCTAAACAACATCCCAAGAGTTTTACCACATTCATATGTTGGTTTGAGAAAGCATGATCACCTCATTGATGAAATTCTAAATTTGGTTTCGGTTTCTAATTCAGGATCTTTTTATTGCTACAACTTTATCATTAGGTAATATTCTTTTGTAAACTGTTCCTTGCCTACCTTGGCCAAAGATCATGCCTTCATAAAAATTTTTACTAGCCTCCTTTAGTTCCTCCAGAATAAAGATTTTAGTTGTTTTAGTTGACCCACTGTACTTGGCTAGTTATTGTAACAATTGGCCACCATTTTGTTGAAAGAATTGCCCTTTAAGTTTGATGAGTTTTTTTTTTTCTTTTAATTTCTTCAATGTTCAATATCCATAAAATATACCCCTGAGAAGTATTGAGATACATATACCCACACTTGGATATAAACAATTGAAAAGAAATTTATTATCTCTTTGTTATTGAGGAATATATATGTTGATTTTATGTTAATGAATACACATGTAATAAAAAATAAACATCATATTATTCAAACAAGGGCATTTATTGTAATGTGACCTAAATTATATGAAAATCACCTTGAAAAGGAATGAATTTAAATTTCACATAAAGAATTAATACATGTGATTTATAACAAATGAAAAACAATAATACATATACTTACTGAAAGTAATTATGATTACGAGCTTGGTCCCACGCTTGCATCTACCTACAAATAATACATGCAATTTTGATATAAAATTTGCAAGATTTTGTTGAACTGCACTAAATATCCATTGCATGTGTACTAATGTTTTTTTAATTCTTAAGAGAAAGACAATCAAATATTTTTTAAACAATTAAGAGAGATATCTATTTAGTGCTAAAAAATTAGAGATATTTTTAATATTTCATCAAAATTTGAAGAAAAACAGTGTAATATGCGAAAAAAATATTAACAATCAAAAGAAGTTTTTTAAATATTTCATAAACTAGAAACATATTTAATTGGTATGAAAACTAAAACTAAAAGGAAAATCGCTAATTTGCTACGAGATAGGGTGTTCAAGATCCCTGCTAGTTTGATTTTGGGTAAAAAAAAATTTAAATCAATTAATTTTAATTGGTTTGGGTGAGTTTGGATGATTGAAATATTTTTTTTAATCCAGACCAAATCAGAAAATAATAAATAGTTTGGATGATAATCAAGTTTGTTAAGTTCAAATCAGAAAAATCGGATCAAAATTAAAAAATAATTTTTTTTGATTAAATAATAAAAAAATAATTTTACACTACAAACTAATTAAATTCATTAATTTTCTAAATTTATAATTTTATAGAAAATAATAAATGTTTCAATACAAGTAATAGATGCAATAAGAAATTTTAAAGTCTTTTTAGACTATTAAAGACAATAAAATATATGTCAAAATAAGTACGTTTAGTCTAGAATTTGATTGTATCAAAATAAAAGTAAAATATAACTAATATTAAGAAAAATTACAAAATTTTAAATACATGATATTAAATTTTATATATATACATATATATATATATATATATATATATATATCATTGTGTTACATGTTTGATTTAAAAATACTTTATCAATAATATAAATGAAAAAAATTATTTTAAAAGAAAATATTTACTAAATATAATCAGATAGATTTTTTAACAAAAATTAATTGCAAGTTATTGAATATTCTATATTAATATTATAACATTTTATTTTATAAGAAAAAACACTGCCCCAAAAGACTCCACCAAAATATAAAATATTTTGATTGTGATTAAATAATAAAAACGTCACCTCTATTGAAAACCAGAATGCATGCATTGATGTGATGTCATGCAACATAGTATACGTGAGTGTAGCGATAAACTTATTTTTTATAACTTTAATTTTAATTAGAATATCTTTAAAATAATATTAAACTATACAAAATGGTTTCTAAAATTAAATCTTATTATATCTATTACTTTTTCATTTTTTAACATTACAAATTTTTTATATTATACTAATTTTCCTAGTTTTACTTTGACTGTCCATTTAAGAAAAAGGCATTAACCATTCATAGGAACTAATTAAAGCAATGTAAGGAACTAAAAGGGGAATAGGTGTAAAAACTCTCCATACTACCCTGATTGTTACATACTTACCTGCTAACCAAAAATTATCCGCACACCAATGTGCCTTATTCCACATCGTTGTGGGAAAGCAAGGATCGCAAGAAGATGATTCATGTTCTGAAGGTCTACCCCAAAATAAGTCCTGACATTTTGTGGGTCTATGGAAAAATTATACATAATGGTTCTGTGTATATAAATTCTTATTTTAACATGTTGTTTTGGAGCGTATTTCCAGGTAGTGATGGAAATAAAAGAAAACCTTAAATCAATAGATACAAGATTATAGTATGTATAGAGAATTAAATATAAAAAGATAGAGGAAAGAGAATCTGTGTACCTCATATATATTGAATTGAAGTTCTTGATCTTCAAGAACAAAAAAACCTATGAATGATTATTGTAGAGATATGAGTTCAATAAGAACTCTTGAGGGTTTTACTACCTACTTTCTAGGGGATTATTTTAGAGAATGTGTATTGTTGTTGTAATTTGCTTAATGGGATAACAAATTTATAATCCCCCAGTGTAGGCAGAGACCCCTCAAATGGGCTTTTTATGATTGACTCAACCCATCACAGAGTCAATCTTACTGTAATCTTATTCAAATAATCATAAAGATATTATAAGATATGATTAATACCAATCCACTATTATTTCCAACATTTTCCCACTTGGATGGTATTAATCAATAATACAAAGATAAGTCATTAAGCTAGAATGACAATTATAGACAAATCTTATATTAGACAATGAGAAATTTGAGCTAAATAATATCCGATAGGGATATATATCATAAATATTTCTCATAAAGTATATAGAATAATGTAGTTCAATAAAATGATACTACATGGTCTCAAGCATCCAAAAATGCTAAGAGATATGTTACTAAAATGATATTACTTCACACATATCTCATAAGAGAGTTTTCAGACTCACACTGATCTAAGACATCAAAACTTAACCAAACCATATGAGTTATAAAACTCTAAAGTTAAGTATTTGATCAGTGAATAAAAAAAATGTTTAATTAATATAATTTTTTTTTACTTGAGTCTGAAAAATTATATAAGTGAGAAAGCATAATTTACATGCATCTAATTATTCATCATAGCCTAATAACATATGTAATTAGATATAGGCTACATAAATGCTCTATAATATTTGACATTTAACTAATCTGAGTTTCAAAAAAGAGTGACTATGTAAGAATCCAAAGATAAGTAGGAAATCCATAAATTCCCTACTAAAACCTCATAGACACCTAGTTTATATAAAATGACACTCAAATTATTGTAGCCACAAAATGTCAATTGAGCAAACACTTAGATAATTGGTCCAAACAAAAAAAAAATTCATAAGTACTTCAATAGTGAAAATTATACTCAATAGAAGTACTATCATAATAAGCACTTTTTTACAAAGTAGAAAATCATACCTGATAGGAGTATTGCATCTACAATATACTTATAGAATTTTGACCAAACAAAATGTGAAATTTTGGGTAAAGAAATGCACAATACTTAATTGCATACCAAAAGAATTAATGTGCAATGCCCAACAAAATGCTCTTAACATCCATTAAATATTTCTATTAAGATACAATGAATTATATGTATCTCAATTAAAATAGGACAAAAATAAATAGTCAAGTCCTATAAAGTATGTCACATCATAATTAAATGTGCAGAAGAATATACGACAATACAGATAGATAAGTCTCGAGACATGATACAAAATTATATACTTCTAAAATTTTGATCAATTAAAATATGAAATTTGGGGAAAAGAGATGCACAATGCATAATTGTATGCCAAAAGGATTGATGTACAGTACCCAACAGAATGACCTTAACATCAGTTAAAGATGTCTACAAAGATACAATGAATTTTATGTATCTCAATAAAAATAGGACAAAAATAAATAGAGAAGCCCTATAGAATATGTCATATCATAATTAAATGTGTATACGATTATATGACAATAAAAAATATATAAGTTTCGAGATATAATACAAGATTATATATACTCCCACTAATCCTTAATATACCAAAAAAAAAATATTAGGATGATCATTAGGGTACACTAGTATTAAAAGTTCTAGTGATAGTCGGATGATGACTTTATAAGATAATAATAAAAGTGAATTAAAATTCACTATTATTCTACTGAAGGAATTAGAAAGTAGTAGAATAACAAATGATTAATGAGAGAAGTGGTTAAAACAACAAGAATATGAAACCTACAAATTCATCCATAAGAATAAATAATTCTCACAAATGGTTTCATAATTAACCATATATTAATCAATCTTTACAAAAATATTGACCCTTATGAGGATCTTGAAAAAATAATTACATGAGTGAGAAAATGGATCACTTGATAATTTTACGTAGAATATGAGATTATAAGCAAGTTCTAAAGTAATCATAAACAAATATCAAGTGCTACAATAAACAATATTTACACACACTTGAGAATAAAATATGATTACACGCAGCAGAAGAATGAGACCTATTCTTGCATATATTAAGGATATAATAATAAATAGTCTCTAACTCTCATCACAATTTATAATGGACATAGGTTTATTTATATATCCCAAAATAAAGCCTCTAGCTTTTACAAAAATACCATTAACAATATTATAAAATATGGTATGGAGAAATTAATCTCTTAAAATTTGGGATTCCTATATTGTCCTTACAAGAATTGCATACTAATATTGCAAATCAATAGAGAGTTTATTATACAAGAAAATATTTTACAAGAGACCAATATAAAATCCTTAATATAGATCCCAACAATGTGATCACAAATAATGTGATAAGAAAAAATAATTTTATCCAGAACATTTGTTTTTGCACATGTATGATTAATTGGACATTTAAGGTAAAAATCTTATATCACGACAATTTATTTTATAAGATATTAATTAAAATTCTAATATACAAAATCCTTCCACTTGATAAAGAAAAAATAAGTTAACATAACAAAAAAATACCCAGAGGGATAAATAAAATTCAACTATTTCTTTATCAATATATATATATATAGAGAAAATTTGCACGACAAAATTGCAACATTTTTTTTTGTTTTGAAGGAAAAATCTCCAATTAAAAGTTATAAGTCATTATGGAACAAAAAGAAAATGAGAGTGTAAATTTTGGTTCCATATAAATATAACTAAACATGATCAAATGAGGGAAATAAACTAAACATTACAAAAATAGGGAAACATTATGTAATTCTAAAAGTTCAGTTAAAAGAGAATCCCTAAGGAAATTACAATGCACTATAACTTATGTCAATAAAATCCTAATACCGATAGGATATAAGAAAATCATTAACATAAGCCAAGAAAAGTACATTGTATAACACCAAATTACATTAATAACAATACACCGATAGAGTATAGTTATCATCAATGCAATAAAAAAATAATTATATCACAAAATTCACGTAAATGCATCCAAAATAGTGAAATTATAATTATGTAAATGAAAAAAATAAATTATGCATATTGTCCAATAAATTTGCATAATTTTAATCATATATATTATATGACCAACATACAAAATTCACATTATTATACCCATGATAGACAAGTAATAATAATGCAAATTAATAAAGAAAATTATGCTTATAAGAGAAGGACAATTAAGATTGTGCATAATTAATAAAATAACCTAAAATCAATTTATAAATGATAATTCAATATTAAAGAGAGTACAGTATAATTGGAGATTACAAATACTGTAAAGAATTATCACAATGAAAATAGGTCAAAAATTCAAGATTATAATAGTAAAAAAATTTTAATTTAATCTTGAATTAATCAAATTTTTTTTATACTCAAAAATACCAATAATATAAAAATATTAAATAAATATGGTATTTTTGAAAAAATAAGAATATAAAAAATTAGCAACCACATTCAATGCTTCTGAGAATGAATTTAATACACGAATCATCATACATGATCGTATCAAAACGATAAAGTTCTCCCTTGACCAAATCACAAAAATATGGGTATAAAAACGAGTCCATGCAACCCCATTAACACTTTCCAAAGTAAAGTTAACACAAATATATTATGTTGCCAACACAAATGACTTATATTGGTCAAACATAAAAAAAAGGAAAACCATTAAGTAATTTTAAAAACAATTTACCCCATAATTATTTAAAAGAAAACTAGGTTTTAAAGGGGTAACACTTAAAAAGAAGTTTCAATATATAATTTACCCATGTAAGAGTAAGGGAATGAAACTTTAACATGTTATTTTAACAATAACAAGTAGCATAAACCCTCATTTTTTTAATTTTTTTTTGTGAAAAATATAATAGTGAACTATATTGTAAAATTTCAGTAATAACACAAAAAATCTTCAATTCAAATTTAATTTTCTAATAGAAAACAACCATAATTCTCTAATAGAAAACAACCATAATATGTATCTAATTTAGCTCTGATACCAATTGATGGAAATAAAAGGAAACCTTAAATCAATAGATACAAGATTATAGTATGTATAGAGAATTAAATATAAAAAGATAGAGGAAAGAGAATCTGTGTACCTCATATATATTGAATTGAAGTTCATGATCTTCAAGAACAAAAAAACCTATGAATGATTATTGTAGAGATATGAGTTCAATAAGAACTCTTGAGGGTTTTCCTACCTACTTTCTAGAAGATTATTTTAGAGAATGTGTATTGTTGTTGTAATTTGCTTAATGGGATAACAAATTTATAATCCCCCAAGGTAGGCAGAGACCCCTCAAATGGGCTTTTTATGATTGACTCAACCCATCACAAAGTCAATCTTACTATAATCCCATTCAAATAATCATAAAGATATTATAAGATATGATTATCATCATATCTTAAATTTCCAGATAATGATAAAATATAATTGATTAATACCAATCCACTATTATTTCCAACAGGTAGGATTAGAGTATTTATCTTAGGTGACTAGCAAAAAGTTATCGTCTTAGAGTTTCGTAGTATTTCCTTTTATATTGATTTTGGTCTTCTCTAGCGAATGCATGATTCTCCATTTAATGTTGACCTTGTGATTAACTGATAACTGTCATTAAATGATCGGATATCATGGGCGAAATATTGCGGGATCATGCAGGTCGGTCATCGAGGTGCACCTCCTGTCCACAAGCTCTTCAACCTCAAAGTCCTATGGGAGTTAAGAGCCTTCTGTCTGTCGGGATCATACGAGTTGGGTCGTTGCGATCCACCTTCATTTTAGTAAGTATGTTTTGATTTTCAATGAATGTTCGATCTATTGCATGATGATCTACAACGCCGCAACACGTGTTTGAATTGGGGTCATCTATTATTCTTGGCCAAGTCGTGATGCAACTTACGTTTACATTGGGGTTGGGAGAGACTCTAAATGACCAACATTAATGCAGCTTATACTCACATTGGGATCACATGACCAGCAATGTGACTCATATTTACATTGGGATCGAGGGCAACTTGTGAACGACCAATAGTGCGACTCATGTTCATATCAGGATTGGGAGGCCTTATGTGACCAACAATTCAACTCATATTCGCATTGGGATCAGTAGTAGCTTGTAAACGACCAGTAATGCAACTCATTTTCACATTGGGATCGAAAGTCTCACACGACCAGCAATGCAACTCATGTTCACATTGGAATCGGGGGTGGCTTGGAAACAACCAGCAATGCAACTCAAGTTCTCATTGAGATTGAGGGCCTTGCGCGACCAACAATGCAACTCATGTTCGCATACGGATCAGGGGAGGCTTTTAAATAACCAACAATGCAACTCATCCATTATTTTTAAAGAGCTTACTTTGCTATATTATCAATGTTGAACTAGAGTTGTTAATAACAAGTTTTCCTTTTTCTTGAAAAGATATAATTTAATGAATCTAAGGGGACGATTGTTATAAGTGTTTTCTATTTTCATTGTCATACAAAACAGAAAATAGTACTAAAAATATGGTTAGTTACAATTTAAGAAGCATTTTCTCTGAAAACATTTTCAGAAAATAATTCAAAACAAAAACAGAAAAAAGTTGTTTTCATTATTTTAAAAAATTTAAACTATTTAAAAACTTAATAAAAATATTGTACTTATAATAAAATCTATAATAAATATACTTTAAATTACACGCATAAATATTTTATAATATTTATAATAAAATTGCTTAAATTAATTTAACAATATCATTTTTTGAAAATAGAAAATGTCAAGAAAAAAACAATTTATAAATATTGAAAACTGTTCTAAGAAAATGACAATAAACAACACCTAAGTTGGTGTTCTCTTATAGTAAAAGTACTTATATTTATTATATATTAATTAATGTATATGTAAAGTGAATTAAATTTATTTATATATATTATATTAAAAAGCAGTACATTTTTTTATCAGTTACTCATATTCAAGAGATGATGTTGTTACTATTAAAGTACAACAACCCCAAAGACTTTGCCAATTCTTAATGCATATATAATTCGCCACATGTACATGAGGACCAACTTTATAAATCGCATTTTATTTTTATGCATAGTAAAGGTTGTTTAGAAAATTTACATGTTACTTGTTAGTTACTTTACTGCTCCAATTTGGGTTTCTTTGAATTCTTTCTTGTAATAAGAAAAAAATAAATCATTTTGTTATTAGTATATACTTAACGAGGCTATTGATAAATTAAATAACTGACAAAAGAAAGCCTTTTTATTCCTCTGAAAGCAATTATATATATATATATATAGCACAACTCCGGTAAGAAAAAAATTTTATAGTAAAAAATAAAAAAATTTAATAATAATCTTAGGATTTTAACAAACAATTCAAATTGAATTGATTATTAAATAAGTTTATAAGGTTCTCTGTGTGAAAGAAGCATTAGCTTGTTTAATGAATAATTCAATTTGAACCGTTTATTAAAATCATAAAGTTATTATTAAGTTTTCTTATTTCACACTATACATATATATTAAGATCAATCACGCATTCTCTTTTCGAGTATCTGTACTCTTTTTTTCTTTGTCATTTTCTTCATCTTATATTAATGACTGAGATTTTTTAAATATTCTTCTTTCTTTTCTCTCAATGGCTGAAATATACCATCTTTTACTCTTATATAAATTTGACTTTATCACTAGATATCTCCTCTATATATATATATATAACATCTTCTATCTCAGGCGTACAATGTGATTTATAAATAGAGAAAATATACAGTGCAATAATTGAAACATTTGGGGATCAAGTAATATGAAATTAAATTTATTGAATGAGTTGAGTAGTAACGGCAAGTTTCTATTTGATCCCGTTTGCTAAGGACATCGCATTTTACCAAAGCAGTAACAAAAATAGTTCCTTTTGGTGTGTTATAATGTGGAAATTCAATGAAACATAGATCACAAAGCAGAATTCAGACACATTTTTATATAGAAATTTATTTTGAAAATTCTAACACACACTTAGCTAACTATGCATGACGGTTAGACATTAGTTATGTCCATGCCCTTGGTTAGGCTTGGGTGGAGGAGGTGAACTGGCCATGGGAGACAATTTTCTCATTTTCAAATCTGCAATTTAAAAGGACAAGATGGATATTGTTAACAGTTCAAGATGTAGTTGCGTATGTTTCTTGATTCAAGAAAGTTTACTTTTACATGTTGTTTAACCAAATTAAGCAAACAATAAATATAAGTCGATGAAATCCTTGAGTTTTTATTTTGTTAGAATGTTAGTTTTGTTAAGAGAGATTGAATGATGCACTCCCTTGATCTCTTCAACCAAGGTTCCTTCCTCTAAGAAAATGGAGGATGGAGAGGTTAGAAATGGGAGAGGGTTGACGCCACTTTCTAGGAGAAAGATAAGTCAAAAAATTTTATGTTGCTTGCCACAAGGGAGAGGTCCCTTGATAAAAGCTTTAAGGGAGAGATTCCTCAAGAGAGAGGATTCTCAAAGACACTCAAGAATAAATTGCTCAAAAAGAGTCTTACTTCATTCAATCAAGTGTGATTTGTACAAGAGAGACTAGGTGTATTTATAGCCCAAAGAGGGAGCAAGGCACTCAAAACTAGGCAATGTGGGACTTGGGCCTAATTAGTATTAGGAGCACTAATCCCTCTTAGGCCCACTAAAAGTGGTGCCTAGCCTTAAGCTAGGGAGTGTCACGGCCTAATCAAGGGGGTGTGGAAAGAGATACACACTCCTTTGTGTTATTAGGCCCTTTACTCCCCTCACCTCCCTTCCTAAGCTAATTACACCCTAAACTCTATAAACTAAAATAAATGGCCAAAATACAAGGCCTAAAAGGGAATTAAAAGCTAATTAATATTTACAAGAGGAAAACTAAGGACTATGGCCTAAAATATCTATCTCTATCATTAGCTGGGGCTTGATGAGTCTTTCCGGGCCAAGTCCTCTTCAATCCTCCTAGCCATTGCCCTAGTGAGAGGGCCCTTGATAGGTAGGATTGCATCATTGAAAGTCTTGATTGTTCGTACCATGAGTGCCGATAAATCGTTAGGATTGTCACGATCGAGATATTATCTGTTTTGGAGCTCGTGGCTTCTTCATCGTTTTGTCTGAAAATGGCGTCTTCATGGATTAAAGGAGGGGGTCTTTATAAACTACCATTGATCTCTATTGCAATATGAGACTTCTGGTGTGTCTACCGGCTCAATGACCAATCATTAAGAGTTTGATTAATTTAGTTTTGTTTTTTAGTTTTTTAACAAGAGTTTTCAAAAACTGTTTTATGGAAAAGGAGAAAAAAAATTATTAGTAAGTATTATTTGAAAACAATTTTGAAGATATGAAAATGGAAAAAATCGTTCCTATTTACTGAAATTTCATTAGTGAAAAGCAAAAACAACATATTCTTATTGTATTTTGAGTTTTCAAAACAAAATAGAAAATTGAAAAACAAACTACTTAAAAACACGAGTTTTGGTTTTAAGGTGGTTTTTTATTTCTAGTTTTAAAATTTATAAAAACAAAAACTAGTTTTGGTTTTAAGTTTTCAAAATTTTAAAAACAACATTATTTTTGTTTCCAAATTTGAAACATGGTTTTCAAATCTTAACGAAAACACTAGTTGGAGGTAGCGGTTAGGACAATCGTTGAAGGTGGCAATGGTGATTGGTGATCGAAGGTTGTGGTCGGTGACTGGTGATCAGAGGTAGTGGTTGGTGATTGGTGGTCGGAAGTAGAGACCGATGACCAAAGGTGGCAGTTAGTGATCGCCGGTCAAAGGTGGCAGCCAGTGATCGTTGGTCGGAGGTAGCGACTGGTGACTGTCGATCGGAGGTGATGACTTGATCATTCCTCCCTAGCAAGGGACCTTGGCTAGGAGGATTAGAGAGAGGACATGGCTAGGAAGGAGCTTCACGAAGACTTTAGGGCCATAGTCTCAAAACTATGTAAATAAATTGTATAGTTTATGTAGTATTTTGAGTGGGTGTAATTTTCGTAATTTTAGGCCTTGTATTTTGGCCTATAGGTTTTATTTTCTCTAGGAGGTGTGTTTAGTCCCTTTAGAGGAGTGCATTAATTAGATGGGTTTGACTTAGAGGAGTTTGGACGTGTGGTTCTCCTTTCCACACCCCTAATTGCTTCTAAAACTCATCTAACCAACACATGAAGCATATAGGAGACATGTGGGGCCCTTTGTTCCCTCATGGGAGGTGCCACATCATGTTTTCTCTCCTACATGGCTGATCTTGTTGCTTCTTATTTGAATTTGAATTTTAGAAGTGCCATGTCACTTCCCTTCAAAATTCAAATTCAAACTAGAGGGAATATAGACCCTAAATTCTAGGGACCATTTTGGATCTTCCTAGAGATTAATCAAGTGCTAATTGGCTCTAGCTCAATTAACACTTGATTAAGCTCTCCTAATATTCCCTAGCTTGCACGTCACTCTTCTCTTCCCCTTAGCCCATTGTTTTTCTTATAAATAGATGTCTCCCCCTCCTATGTTGATTTTACACTTGATATTGAATACAAACCTCTTGTGAGTTCATTTGAGTGTCTTCTTTCTCTCCCTAGTTTAAGACCTTCTATGACTTTTATCAAGGGTTCCTTCCTTTGTGGCAAGTTTCTTCCATGGCTTATCTCACCATGAGTGGCGTCTACACCTTCATTCCTTTCCTTTCCACCACTCATTTCTCCAAAGGAACCAAGCTAGAAGGTGATCTTGGGAATGACATCAACAAGAATGTATCATGACTGATGACTGCTGGTCGGAGGTAGGGCTGGTGACCGTCGGTCATAAGTGGCGGCGGCCAATGACCACTAGTTAGAGGTGATGGTAAATGGTGACAAGTGACATCAAGTAATGACCTTAAATAAAAATAGAAATAGAAATCTGAAAATCAAATTTTATTGTTTTTGAAATTGAGTGAAATTTTTTTCAAAAATAAGTAAAAAACCAAAATAGAACTATTTTCTCAAACATGTTTCTGTTTTCAAAATATATTTTAAAATAAAAAATTCAAACCCACTCCGAACAAAGCCTAAAAACTATAATTATTTTTGGAAATTGTTTTAAAATGACAATAACCAAACAAATTTTTAAAATTTTATAAAACTATTGCTAAATGTGTTATAGACAAACCTGCAATAATTGGAGTAATCTATGAGAAAAGGCCACTATGAGCATAAAAGAAAATGTAGAGATTTATAAGAAAGACTAGTCCTGGCCATCTCTTATTGAATGTTAAAAGCTAAAAGCAAAATAATATACGTGCCTTATAATACAAGTCACCCAAATTTATAATGTCACAAAAGCACTGGAGTCAATGTATAATTTTCTTCCAATTTTAAATTAATAACTTTCCCAAAAATATGCCTCCATACTTGATAGGAAAATTAAAACAAAAAGAAAGAAAGTAGTTCATGTCACACTACTCAACTTTATGTTTCCTTTGATTTAGAGGGTGCATCATTTTAGGAGAATTACCCGAGATGTTGTCAGCTTGTTTGCTTGAAGTGATTTAGGAAAAAAGGGAGTCCCAAACGCAAAAATATGAAGTGGTGGCTAGACAATGAAATATTGTGTTTTAACAACTACGTCTTATTTTTAATAATAATAATAATTATAAAATAGTTATTTATAATAATATTATATTAAATAATAATAAATAATATCAAATTAAAAGATAAAAAATTATTTTTTATTTACCAATTTTAATTCAAATTTTCTTCTTCTTTTATAACTTTACTTTAATTTTTATTTATTTTTACTTATCTCTCCTTTTTTTCACACATATTCCCTCTTTATCTCTTTTCAAACACACAGTTAATTATTGATGTATTGAAGAAATATTTAAATCATATACATAAATCATGATCTTGTCTAGAAATTTGGGTTTCAAATAAAATTATTAGAAATATTCTTTCTAATTAAGAATGATAAAATAAATGAATGAAAGAATTAAAAAAATTAAGTAAAAATGTGAAACTTAAACTATGGCAAAATAAATAAATAAATAATTGTTTTAGCTCTTAAAATAGTCTATTGGTGATTAACAATGATTTGAATTTGGAACTTCAAGCTCTAACTTCCTTTGTGCATGTACTTGGAAGGCTCCAAGATGAAGCCTGAATGCAAGAAATGCTATCATTTTTAATGGAAAAGTAACAAATGCTATAAGGATACTAGCTAGGATTATGGTCTTTTCATGGTAATGGTTTTTTATAATTTTAACTTAAATTCAAGTTTCATCAATTTTTCTTTATGTCTCAATCTACTTAATTGCTTTTGAGTATTAAGGGGATAACTCGGGTTGATTCATTACTTATGAATGGGAGACTTTTTGTCTTTTAATATATAGTGACTCATTAGAAATACTTTGTAACCACATGCATTATAATACACTCCTCTAATCATAGATCTTGTCAACATTTTTTTTTATTTATCTTATCATGTCATGTCATAAATCTTTTTATATGTATATTTTTCTCTTTTTTTCTTTCTCACACTTGTGTGTAACAGCAGATGAAGTGTACAAGCACAATTTTTTAAAAGAAAATACATGTCACACCCATCTAAATAATTTACTTAACGTTAAAATAAGTATTTAATTTTGTATTTTTATTATTTAGTTTTACGTTTTATATAATTTCATATTTTATATTTAAAAATTGTTGAGAAAAATAACGGTTTTAAGATAATTATATTGTTTTTATTTTGGAATACGATTTTAAACTTTTTTTTAAGAAATTTTAGACGTAAAATTATTGACATTATACTCACGTTAATTGAAACTTTTATTAAAATTATGAAACACAATTCGCATTCAAAGTAAAAAGTCATGTATGGTGAAAATGATGCGAAGAGTAAGAATTAAAAAATTTTGATATTAAAATTTTGTATTAATTATTAAATTTATTTTTTTTCTATTTTTATCATGCTTTAAATTCTTTTTGTTAAAAATTGAGTTAGATATTATATTTTCTTGGATTTAAATATAATAAGACAAAATATTCATTTTTTTAATGAGTCAAAAAATGACTTAAAATTATAAAATAATCATTGTTTAAAAAATATTGTTTTGATTGACCTTAAAAAGATAAATAACTAAATTTAATTTTTAAAAAATAAATTAAAGTGAATATAACAAAAATATAAAGTAAAAAATATTTTATATTTCATTTAAAAATGAATGAACATAAATATAAGATTTTAAGTATGTCATTTATTTGAAAAAAAAAACATAAATATATGTTTTCTCAAAATTAGTATGTCATTTATAATTTATTTGAGGATCAATGATAAGTGTGAATTCCTAAACCCATCCATTGTACATCTTTGACCTGAGACCAGACTCGTTATTAATTCTTTGATACCACCAATTTAGATCATGCCAATCCATTAGGGTGAGAGAATCTTTTATCACTTCCTTCTATTTGTTTTCTTACTTATCATTTAATAATAAAATTAAAATATATAAATTATCCTCATTCTTTTAACCTAATTTATTTATTTTTTTAAAAAAAATTATATATTTTGATAATACAATTTGTTTATAATATAATATTTTAAAATTTTATTAAAATTTTATATTTTTTAAATATAAAATTATAAAGTATAAAATATAAAATTTTTACTTTGATAATTGGACTTCGGGTTGGCTTGGTATTCTTTCTCATGTCTACAAATTACCATAATATAAATATTTTGATTATGATTTTGACTATAATTATTACCCTAAACCCTAAATCTAAAATTTTCTATTTTGATTATAATTTTTTTTATATTTTATATAATTCATTAATTGATATGATGTTTATTGATTAATTGAAACAGGAGTTAAGACACCATGTTGAGATAGAAGATTTTCATCCGAGAAGTGATAAGGTACATCTCTTCATCTTTGTTTGTTCCACTTTTTTTTTTTATTTGTTAAACAAATTCTTAATTTCTCTTTGATTTTGATTTGTTTGGTATTTTCTTTTTCTCTTATTAATTAATAATTTTTATTTTTGATATCGAAATTACATTCCCTCAGCTTATACAAGAATTTGTATGCATTGGATATAAAGTGTAGTTACCGCTACTTCCTTTTCTTTTTTCCACATTCACGTAACATTATTTAAAAACTGCAGTTAATGATCCATTCTTCATTCAAGTGGTACTCAATTCAATTTTCTTAAGGTATCGAATTTAAGTTTTGTGTAAAGACAAACTGTGGTTTTAAGAACAAAGTCGTGGATACTTCGTGTGCCACCAACATCGTTATTATAAAAGGAATTATCCATATACGATCTATACAAATTGAATTTCATTTTAATGATGATTTGAAATAGATAAAATTACATTAGTACTTTTCCAAAATTTGTCTTTAATAAACTTATAACCTTTCTATTTAGTTACATTACTTTAGCCCTTAAAGGGGTTGATTTTTGGCTTAAGAGGAAAAGTAAAATATCAGTAAAATTGAATTAACAAAAGTAAAAAAAAATTAAGAAATTTTTTTGTAAGATTCAAAAGTAAATGAGTACTAGGTTTACTTTACTATAAAGTAGTGTAATTTTTTTTATTTAATTATGGGAATTCTTTACAAGAAATAATCATATTCAAGTCTTATATAACTACTATAGCGATAAATTATTGCTACGAATATTTACCTCAGCTACATATTTAGGATTAGGAATTCAAGACATTTGGTTAAACCTTAAAAACAAGTATTGTACCAACTCACTCCAAGTGGAACAATCAGTCCAACAAACACCTTGGTCCATGAGCACGAGAAGATTATTAATTTGAATCCATCTATTTATTTTTGGTGATTTGAATTTAGAGTAAAGTTTAATTAATATATATTGACAATATAAAAATTTTTAGATTAATATTCAATCATACTTCTTTATTTAGATGACTTTTAAAGTATAAATTAAATTAGTAAAGTCAACAAACTTTACATAAATAAATAATTATGATTGAATATCAGTGTAAAATTATTTATACTTTGAGTTTATAGTAATAAAACTCTTGATAGTATTCATGTTTTTCATAAGTTAACAATTGCTACCTATAAAACTTATTATTATGCATGGCAATGGGTCCTCCATTAGCTTTTTGGCACAGATTTTTCATACTTTTATACAGCTGCATAACAATAGTCAACACCAAATAAACATTAAAAACAAACTTGCAATACAGTAGTATATTATTTATTTTGAGTTAAATTCCTCTAAAAGTATTTAGCATATGTTTAAAATTATTTATAAAATCCAGAAAATATTTATCTAAGTAATAAATTATTTAGCTCTGTAATAAATAAATTATTTAGTATCATTTTTAAAAAAATTTAATTTTGCTTAATAACGATCAGAAATACGTAAGGCTTTAAAATATAATTAAAAATTTATCCTACAAAAATTTTGAAACCTAGAAAATAAACTGATTCTGAGTTCGTTCATTTAATTTTTTTCTCTCCTTTAAAAATTTAATTCAATTTTTTGGCAACTTTAAATAAAAAGTAATACTTGGAAACAATTATTTGGGTCCTTAAAAAAGTAATTTAGTTTAATAGGTGTTTTTTTTCAATGAATCTACCAAGATTTCCGTAAATATGTACTTATTGGGAATATCATATTTTAATATTTGGTACAAGTTTTGTAAAAATATTTTCACACTTAATTTATTCCTATGAATGTAATACATACAATTTTATTATTGTTCATGACTTTCATAGACAATGGTGGGTATATTGGATTCCCATAGAATAGAAGTTATTCAACACTTAACATTATCACTTTGAAATGAAAACAATTATTTTAATAAAAAATAATTTTTAATAGTTTCATACTTAGTTAAAATTTTCATACTAAAGTTATTTATTTAAATTTATTTAGTTAGTATATTTCTTTTCGACACGTGGATCTCGACGGGACGATAAAAAATATGTTAAAAAAATCATAAGAGTCGCCCTCAATATTTATTTTGGAAAATATTGAAAAAACATTTAAAAAAAGTGGTTCACAAAACCAAATTTGAGTTCGAGATTTAGTTACACGTGAGGAAGGTATTAACGTTCTACAACTTCCGTCCTAGAACGGGTTACCTTTAATTAAATGTGCAAAATTGGATAACTTTAAAAATATTTATTTCAATCCTTAAGACATACATACTATTTTTTATAAATTTAACATGAAATTTTTATTATTGAAAATAAATTTATTATTTAAAAATGTTTATTATTGTATTTAACCATTTTTTAATATATTTTTTTATCTTTTTTATTCGACAGGAATTGTTTGTTGCATTAGTCCCGTATTGAAGAATAAGAATTTACGTAGTCCTTTATTAAGAGGAGTTGAGTATCAAGTTTTTATTATTTATTTTTGTTTGCATTAATGTATTATAATATTGATATATTATCTTTCATCTTTGTGAAAAATAAATTTACTTTTAAATGCCATTTTAGAGAGAGAGATTTTAAAACCTCTAACTGTTTAGCTTGTGTTTCGAAACTTATCTTTAAAAAGATGTTACATCTTATTAACTCTTTCTCTAGTAAAAATTTTATTATTAACAGTTATTTTGATTAAATTATAAATATCTATTTTGATAGTCTTTCTCTTAAGAATTAAATAAAACATTACTACACATGTAATGAATATTTAGTGCATTTGAGCAAAATCTCACAAACTGTCAATATAATTAACTCTTTTATTTTTATTTTTATTTTTTATCCTTCCTTTTTATTTTGTATATATTATTTTTAATTGATAAATGCTTGTTGTTAATGTGCTAGTTTTGGTAATGAAGAGATTCAAACTCACAATCTCTTTATCTCTCTTTCTCTCTACATGTAAACTTTACTATTAGACCAATCTTATAACTCTTATTTTACCTATTGGCCTATTGATTTGACAAAAATCACCATCTAAAAAGTAAAAATCAACAAATTATGAATGTACTCAACCTTTATTTCTTAAAAGTTGAAGCTCTTTATTCCTTTTGGAAAAAAGAAAGCTGTTATTAACTAATTATCCTTTAGATATTAATGAATGCAAGGAATCCAATGATTGTATCAATTAGAAAAAATGCATTAACTTTCCTCTGGGAGCTACCGTTGTTCTTGCCCATATGGATACAAAGGAGATGGTAAAATTAATGGAATAGGATGCAAACTTGGGACCTAGCTCATAATCATAATCACTTTCAGTAAGTATATGTAATATTATTACAAATCATATGTTATATTATTACAAATCATATGCAATAATTCCTTATGTGAAATTTAAATTCTTTCCTTCAAGGTCAATTTCATATAATTTAGGTCACACTATAACAAATTCATTCCCTTGTTTGAATAATATGATGTTTATTTTTCATTACTTGTGTAATCCATAACATAAAATCAATAGATGCATCAAGACAAAAGAGATAATAAATTTATTTTCAATTGATTATATCCAGGTGTGGGTGTAGTTATCTGAATACTTCTTGGGGGAATCTTTTATGCATATTGGACATTGAAGAAAAAAAACTGATCAAACTTAAAGAGCAATTTTTTCAACAACTAGCCAGTTATAGGTCGACTGAAATAACTAAAATCTTTACTTAGACGAACTAGAGGAGGATAGTAAAAATTTTGATGAAGGCATGGTCTTAGGCCAAGGTGGGCAAGGAACAATTTACAAAGGAATATTACCTAATAATAGAGTTGTAGAAATAAAAAGATCCAGAATTTGCAATCCAAACCAAATTGAGAATTTCATCAATGGGGTGATGATGCTTTCTCAAATCAACCCTAAGAATGCGGTAAAACCATTCGGATGCTGTTTAGAATCAGAAGTTTGCTTACTTGTTTATGAATTTATTCCCAATGGTACAGTTTATGAACATCTTCATGATCATGGTCAATTTTTAAGACTTACATGGAAAATAAGATTGCAAATAGCAACAGAAACTGCTGGAGTCTTAGCATGCTTAGATTCAGCTACCTCTATACCAATTATACATAGATGTGAAAACTGAAAATATACTACGTGATTACAATCTCACTGCTAAGGTTTCTGATTTCGGAATTTCAAGGATTATTCCTCTTGATCAAACTCAATTAACCACTTTGGTAAAAGGAACATTAGGGTATCTTGACCTAGAATAATTTGAAACAAGTCAATTAACAGGGAAGAGTGATGTGTTCAGCTTTGTAGTTGTCTTAGTGGAATTGCTAAGAGGAAAGAAGGCACTTTCTTTTGATAGGCCAGAGCCTCATAGAAACCTTGCAGTGTACTTTCATTCTGTTACTTCAAAATTGTAATATTATGATGATTTACAAGTTTATTGTTATTCAAAATGTTAATTTATGTTTTCAGTGATGGTGCCATAGTTATATGTTGCATTCCTTGTTGTAATGGATGAGGGTTGGTTACCTAGAATTATAGATATACACAGAATAGATGAGGCAAATGATGAGTAATTAATGGATGTTGCCAATATTGCAGAATATTGTTTAAAATTGAAGGGCGAGGGAAGGGCTACAACGAAAGAAGTGGCAAAGGAACTTGGAAGAATAAGCATAATGGAAAATCACAAATGGAAAAAAATCAATTTGACTTTGGAGGAGATAATTTTTTCTCAAATCAGCATAATCTTCTTTGTTCAATCATGTCGACAAAAGAAGCATTCCTTTTGATTTTGATATTTCTGAAAACAATTATTGGTCATTAAGTGGTGGAAGATGATTACATGACATTATTTGTAATATTATCCTAATTTACAAGTTTATTGTTACTCAAAATGTTAATTTATGTTTTCAGTGATGGTGCTATGGTGCTATAGTTATATGTTGCATTCCTTGTTGTATTGAATATGATAATTAATGTGACATTATGTTTTGAGATATAATGCTGTGATATATGAGATATTTTTCTATAAAAGATCCTTAGAATATTGTGGGTATTGATGAATGGTTTCTAAGTTATATTAAATTTACATATATGTTCAATTAAAATCTGTGGTTATCATAAGAAATTTTATAATGATAAAATTTTATCACTTAAAACATAAAAATTTGTCACTAGATATATTTAGTGGTCATATTTTGCTTGGTGTCATTATTAATATGAGAGTTGGTATGAAATTAATGATGATGTTTTTACACGTCACAAAATAATACTTACTATGATAAAAATTTTGTCACTATTACTAATATATAATGCTGATAAAATTAATATCTTTTTACTAATTTTATAAGAAATTTTTTATAATTATTAATACAATTTCAATAATACTTTGAGGGGCATAACACGACCCTTAAAGACATCGCTATCGATGTCAAACTACCTATCTAGATGCCGACAAGTGCCATAGCCTATTGGGTGACCTTGTTGAAGCCTTCAGTATTGTTGCTATCCATTTCCATCTAGCTTGCTTAATGAGCAGTGATTTCTCAGCAGCCACCTACTCCTTGTCATCCTTCAAGGGTGCCAACTCTATGCTGAGATCAGCAACCCTCCTCTCGACCAAGATCATATCATCCACTTTCTCCTCACCCTCTTTCAGCTGCTACTTGAGGAAATTTTGGTTGGTCTCGGCCAAGATTAGCCTTTTTCGTAGACTTGCATTCTCCTCGGACAACTTGGTGGAAGCATTCAAGGCCTCAGAGAGAGAAGCCTGAGTCTTTGCCAGCTCTTTCTTTATTTTTTCCGCCGTGCTAGCCTTCTTGACATCTTGGATGAGCCTTTGGCCGAGCACCCAACCCCGAGCTTGAAACTTGGTGAAGCTGGAGGAGACCTCCTCCAAGCTGGGGGAGTTGAAGATCAACTTCTCCTCTGAAGATAGCTCGGTAACTTTTATTTTCTTATTTATCTTTAAGTCCCCCCGTAGGTAGGACTCTAGAATCGGCACTTGTAACTCTTCTATTTTTGCAAAGTTTGTTTTTGACTTTGACTTCTTTTTCAAAGGCTCATTACCCGCCAGAATCACTTTGACAACACACTTGTTTGGGGGAACCTCAATAGTAACCTTGGTCTTCCCTTTATTCCTTGGATTTTTCAGGTCTGATAGGGGAGGGAGTAGATTGGGGATACTGGAGCCTGGCTCTTCTTGCTCTCCACTTCGCAGGTGAATTGAATGATTTTGAAAGAAAATAGAGGGTTCAACGTATCTTTAAAACCATTAAAGTTGCACACCAAAAGCAAGAAATTCTAGCAAGTTAAAAATGTAGTACAACAAGAAATTAAATAAACTTCCTTTAAAGTCTTTTAGGGACGAGGTGTATAGGAAAAGAATGAAAAATTGCAACTACCCCATCAACAAGACCCATCTCGACACTTCACCAAGACGGGTACAGTAATGATACAAAAAAAGTCAGGCTTTAGGCTCAATATATAGGGCCTTGCAAAGAACTCAGAAGGCTTAGAGAGACGCCTAACTATTTAGATGTAATTGACTCAGTGCCACGTTTAGAACCTGGAGCACGGTCATGGTGAACTCATCAAAAGATACACAAATGTGGAACTCAGTGAAGAACTGCTCGTACATGTAAAATAACTTGCCACCTACACTTTCTCGACCACGGTAGATCCTCTTCGAGGTCTGATAGCAAACCACCAAGAGATCAAATCTTTCTAGTCGTTGTTTCCCAATAGGTCTATGTTTTCTAGCACCCATTTCATATCACGGTTCTTTCGTATGTCAAATGTGTGCTCTAACACCGAAGGATCGACCCACGAGTAATCCTTTGTCGCAGTCACCTTAGCTTCAACCTCAACTACCAAGGGATCAGCAGCCAGAAATAACCCTACTGGCTCCCTACTAGAGACAACAACATTATTGGTGTTTTGCTATCCTAAAGTTTTCCGAGTCTGAGCTACTCTCGGACCCCAAAACTTTGGTTGATCATATGTGAATTGAATAGCTTAGAGAAAACATGGCACTAACCTTTTTTGAAGAGAGTAAAGAAAACATCCGACGATTGATAGGATGCCACGTGGTGCCCAATGGTTACTTGAGGATTCGCATTCCTAGATGACCTCCAACAATGAATGACTTCAGAGTCAACTCAAAAAATTAATTACTTAAGGCACCCATTTCACCCTAAAGTCCTCAAGTCAGCCTAGGAGCTTGTGCACTAGGCCGAGGTCATCTTAGGTCTGAGGTAATCTTAGCAGAATACAGTCAACATCTCCTTTGCATAAGCATGACAAATTAATGTGGGAAATTAGCTTAATTCAATAAAATGACTTAAACATCATTAACACATAATTGGGTTCTTACTAATCAAGCCTATGGATCCTTAACCCATGCCCACGCCTATATATACCATGATAGGTCCACAAATAAAGGTTATTGTGGGCACTACATTTATTATACTTCTACTTGTTTCGACTAACCTCTTTCTAATACTAACTTGAGTGTCGAAATAACTTCTACAGGTCCTCTCTGTCATACCTCTACTTAAGGAGAGGCAAACACACCTCAAACATTTGTATCTTAAACCATACCTCACTTAAGACTTATATCGTTATTGGACTAACACCAATTAGCATCCTCTTTTTTTATAACATAGAAGAGAAATAATGCATCTTATTTCGAGGCATTAATTGCTAGCTAAGATTTAATACAATAATGTCATCAGGATTATCTTACCTCATATTTTGTGGGTCATTAGTTACAAGTTGGGATTTATTAAGAACTCATAAGTCATAATGCATACATAAAATAAAGACTATTTTAAAGAGACTATGATTAAATAAAATAAAAAGAAGTTGAAGTTTGGTTTTATCCTTTGAAAAACAGTAGTACATGTTTTGCTTTTCTTATAATAAAAAACAAATATCTATTAATTTTGAGTCCAATGTTGAGAATTCAACAAGTTGTAGTTTTATGGGTTCCTTGTTTTATTTTCCATTCATTAAGTTGAGTTTTTAGAGTTCTTATCTAAAAGTTGTTCTTTTGGGAATTACATCAGAAAATTCCAATGTCCAATGCAAAAATTTTGTATATAAGAACCAATTCTAGTACATTAAGAACTCATCTAAGTACCGATGATTGGTTGTAAATGTTAGGTTCATTATTGATTGAATAATAAGATGACCAAAATATTCAAAGCATTAATTAGACCTCCACCAAACAACTACCCCATCTCATTATACCTCAATGGCAATGCTGTCATTCGATATCACAATTTGTTTTGAACTTAATTACAATTTGTAAACCTCTTATTTTTAACACATTATGTTGATTATTTTTTGACAGGAAAAAGAGAATGTGTAAAATTCATAGGGCTGAAACAAGAGGTTTCAACAACCTATACAAAAATGTCAAGAAATCAGCAAATGTAACAAGACATCTATCAGTCAACCTCAAAAGAAAAAACCAAGACACCCTCATAGTTCCATAGTCCCTCCCTTTATACCTGCCCACTGAAACCCAACACTACATGTCTAGGATATATATCAAAGGGTTGCTACACCAATTAAAAAAATCGCAACCCCTATTAAAACAAAAATAATACAACAATCATTTCTACGACATAATTTTCACCGATATCAAGATATCTAAGGACTCCAGAGTATTAGCATTATGCAGTATGACTCCTCCATTATTTCTATATTTTGGTACTGTTTCCTTGAGGCAAACTTAAAATCCCTTCTAATTATGAAAATTCATTAAGGAGTTTTTGACAACTTTGAGCCTTGGACCATCACTATCTGTTATTTATTTTTTAAGAAATAGAGATTTTTCATTGCATTAAAGTCATGATTTAATTTGATATGAAGAGAACACAAGACACTAGGAGACAAGAAATACTGAGTAACAAAAATCTCTATAAAACTTTAAACTTTTAATTCAAAGGTGTGCTTTATAGAAGAAGAAAAAAACGTCATTTAGCTAATGAATCAGTGAAAAATATATTTATAAATTTACGCTTAAATGTCTCTTCCACTTGTAAAATAGTCCATTTAATTTTATTTTATTTTTATTTAACTCCTTCATAAATTATATTGAAGCTGCATTGTAAAAGTATTTTATTATACAACTTAATAATTGAATAACTCAATAAGCACTATACAGTAAGAAGATAAGCTAAAGTATTTCAAGAAGGTATTTCATGTTCACATGCACTCACTCGAACTTTCTCTCTCAATCCTCATTACATCGCGCGACGTTTCTATGATTTCATTCAACCCTCATATGAGCTTCTCCATTCCCAAGAACATCCTCCTAAAACAAACAGTGTTTATGCAAAAACAAAACCTAGGCACAACACCGTACCATAACTATGATTTCACAAAAGAGTTTAATTTCTACATACAAAGAGCGTTAAAAAGTCTCATTTATATGATTTTTAAATTATTAATCAATAAATTTTTTAGTTATATATTGTTATTAGTTTGTACGAATTTGATAAAAAATTACTTTTTTTAATCATTAGCAACAGTTATTTGGTAAAGTAACTCATTCACTTTTTAAACAACTTGAATTACTATCTAGGATTGCTCCAATAGGAGAGTTGTTTCAAACAACTCATTAATTTTTTAAACAACTTTACAAACATTTCCTATTGGAGATACTCTTATATAGATGTGATATGATTTTGACCTTATAAAATTTGAATTTTAGGACATGAAATGTAACAGTTTAGTATACTTAAATTTATCTAATTCACATTATAATGATAATATTTTCTTCATATAAATAATTCGTAATAAATACATGACATCTAAACTTTTTTCTTACCATTTTTATTTGTAATATTTTTTATATAGATCAAAGGATTAATTAGATGTGACATTTTTTAAGATATAAATTGTGACAACTTTTATTTTAAAATATCATCTCTAAAACATATATTTAATAAATAATAATAATAAAAAAGGTTTTATTTTTACTCTGAAAAATAAAAATAATATAAAAATAAGGATATTCTAATAAATTGATTCAGGTGTATACCCTTGTCGATTTTAAATTTTAGAACGTAAGAGCTATGACAATTCAAAAATCCTATGTCTTAATAAAACTAAAAAGATAACAAAAAACACCAATACACAAATTTAGTCCAAGAATTACGTAAACTCTTATTCTCCATTGCTCTGGGAGATACATAAGAGTAGGAACCCTTTTCTTTCCAGTCCAAAAACATAAAAAAATAAATTAATAAAAAATAAAATATTCATAATCTTTTAATAAAAAAATTTTCTTGATGATAAAATTCTTGTTAAAAATGTTAAAATCAATAAAATAAAATAGTTTCTGTGTTTTAAGGGGTGAAATAAGTTTTTTAAAGTTATTTAACTTTATACATTTAATAAGAAGTAACTATCTTTATGATGAACGTTGTAGGGTGTTAATACCTTCCCTACGCGTAATTCAAAATTTGGTTTCATAAATTATCTTTTATTTTGAAGGTTTTTCTGATGTTTTACATAATAAACATTGGTGATGATCCTCTATATTCAAATAATTTTTTTTCCATCCCGTCAAAATCCACATGTTGACAAATATAATAGTCAATTTTATAAGTTATCAAATATTTAATCATCAATTTAATTTTTTTATAATCAATTTCAAATAAATATAAACATTTAATAATTTTTTTTGGTGAAGGTATACATTTAATAAACATATTAAAATAGATAGGTTACAAATTTAAGTCCATTTTCAGCATATTAATTTATTTGAGTCAACCATTTTTTTATCTTCATGTTTTAATATACATGTTTCTACTTTCTACTGATAAAAAAAAGTACATCTTTTTAGTTTTTTAAAGTTGAGAAGTATATCCTAATTTATAACGTTGACATATATTAATTTTTCATATTAAAAAATATATTTTAATTCATAGTGCTGATATACAAATTTTTATGTTTAATTTATATTTTTAAAAGTGATCAGATTCAATTTATATTAATATAATTTTCAAATTATTCAAAATTTAATTATATTTTGATAATTAATTTCATGTAATTATTTTCACATACTATAATTTCATTTTACCCATATAATAAAATAAGAGTATTTTATTGCAACTATTTTACTTATATAAAAATATATAAACAAATATATTTTTATTTAATAGTATGATACAATGTTGTTAATTATTTAAGATTTAAAAAACTAATTTATGAACATATAAAAATCTATCAATTTTATATCAACATATATAAGTAAAATATATACCTCATTATGATATTAAAAAGTATTTTAATTTTTCCTTTTCGAAACTTATTTTAAATTTATGTTAAATAATATAAAAAAATCCTTGATAGGAGCAATTTAATTCGTTAAATCAAATCTACTGCTGTGAAAATTTGTATCAATATCTATAAGATATTCAAGCTTAATTAAACCAATTTAATTCATTTATACAAAATAGTTTAATTAGTAAACTTACATTCAATTACAACTCTTAATTTATGTTATGTTTGTTAACATTACGAATTTATAATTTATAAGTCATATAAATTAAAAGATGTGATTAAATGTTAGTGTAATATTATTTTACATTGTCAGTACATACTAATTAAACTTTAAACTAAATTACTAAATCGAAAATTATTTTGAAGTGAATTTTTATTTTTCACAAAAAAAAAGCTTTATGAAATAAAACTTTGAAGTAATTACAGATGTAGCCCTACAGGTTTAGTGTAATTACAGATGTAGCCCTACAGAAGTCTTATGTAGTCATTATTACTATAGTCGTTCTTTTCAAACCACACATGTTTCTATTTATTTTTTATATTATTACGTTTTATTTCATGTGGATATGACATGATTATTTTTTTTCTCCAAGTTTCATAACAACAAATAATGAAGGTGAAAGTAGTGTCGACTGTAAAGTTTTAAAAATATAAGAGTTCATGTGTAATAACATACAAAACTTAGGGGGTACATGTATAATATCATACAAAACTTAGGCAGTACATATGTAATAAATTTATGTATGATATTATAAATTTTTCAAAAGAGGGGTACAACTGTAATGAGTACATAAAAGTAAAGGGTCTGTATAATTTTAAAAAATGGTGCATCTATAATTTAATTTGAGGGGTTCATCCATAATTACATCTAAAACTTTTGATCATGGTTATCAAAATCGCGTTATAACTTGTAAAATCATACGATTTTATGACTTTAGGGACCTTATTGAGTTAAATCATGAGTAAACTCATCTTTCGAGTAAACTCAGTAAACTTGTGATAATATCGGTAAACTCAGGTAAACTTGCGAGTTTACACACGAGTTCACGATATTACCCGAAAATTTCATTTAACCATTATTCCCTCTAAAACAACGTTGTTTAGCATCTTACTCAGGTTTTATCCTCTCTCCACTTCACCACTTCCATTCCGCCAAATCCTAAATCCTCTCTTTGCTTCGCTTCACTCAGTGCATTGCCATTGTGCCATAGCTTCTGTTCCACCATAGCTTCCAGTGGGCACTGATTAACACGGAGGTTTCGTGAATACGTGATTGAGTGATTCTGTTCCACTATAGATTCTGGCGAAATGCAATTCTGCCATAGCAGACGCGGTTCCGATTCTAACTTGATTCTACCACAGCCTCTGACCCTTCATTCATCCATGTTGTGTGTCATTCCATTTATCCATCACATGAATTAGTACAATAAAGCATATATTTTCAAGTATATATTAATTTTAGTTTATATTAAACTTGATCCATGTGAATATATGTACACGTTTGTAGTGGTTCCATATATTAGTTAATTATATATCTCTTGAAATTTATCCAAAACTAAAATTGATCTAATAATTTTTTATTTGAATTAGTCGGTAATTATTCACATTAGATTGTAGTCATTCAATCAATAATATTATAAACAAGGGTACATTTTGTTAAGTTTATTTTTTAAAAAAAAACTTATTTTAAGCAACTTTCTATTTTTTGTGTATTTGGTTAAACTATTTTTTACTTAAAATAGACATTTTTTTGCTTATTTTAATAAACAAATCCTTCATGTCTAGTAAATGTACTTATTAATTTTAATAATTGCTTATTTTCCAATTGTTTTCGTAAATATACTCAATTCCTAGTTATTTATATACTACACATTGTTAAAATGTTAAATTTGCGATTATATTATTTATATATTTTATTTATAGGTATTTAATTATTAATTTTTTATTTGAAGTAAACTATTTATGAGTTTACAAATTGAATTTACAAAACTCCCATTCTTAATATTGATAACCTTACTTTTAAACAATAGTTATGGAAAGCTAAAACTTCCTTTGAAAATATATAAAGAATGGATTTAGGGTAAGAGAACAATATAAGATAATTACTAAGAACAAAAACAAGTAACAAAGTAATCAAATAATGCCATATGTTCTATAAAAAAAATAATGCCATGTTTCCAAATTTACATTATTATTTTATAGAGTAAATTATAATAACATTTCTTAAAATTTAGTGTAATTATATATACATTTGTATTTTTTTAATCATTACTTTCGTATTACTGAAAGAGTGACTGCCTAAGGTTTGATAAGGTTGTCAGTAAAATGTTTTGAAACATATAGAAGATATTATTCTGAGAATTTAATGAATATGCACTAACATTGTAAAAAAATATTTTTAAAATATTAATTGGTAAAGTGAATAAACTTACCATAAATTAAGGGTTGTGATTAGACGTCAGTATAAAAAATCTTACCCTCATAATACATATTAATTAAATTCTTAATATAATGTGTTTTTAAAGTTAAAGGGAGATTAAGATATGAAAACTGAGATAGTATTACCATAATTTACTCTATTTTATGTTATAGTAAATAAATTTAAATCAAATAAATATTTTTTTCAACTTAAATCTCAATCTAACAACTTACAAGCAGTTAAGTCTCTTTAACATTGAGTCAAAACAATGATTTTGTTACATTAGAATGCTGAACGACTCATAATTATTCAAATCTTTTATAAGAAATATATAAATATAAATTATCAAATTATAAATTGTACTATAATTGTTAAGAATATTATATATATATATGTATGTATATAAAGATAACTTTTATTAAATTTAAATAAATAAAACACGTCTAATAATTAATAAGCATAAAAACAATTATAAGGTCATTAATAATTATTTGTTGAAAATTAATTTTTCACATTTTTTATCAATTAGAATTATATAAAAATAATAATATCATGAGAATTATGCATACAAATATAAAAGATTGATATATAAAAATAAGATAAATGATATTAAAATTAAATAATAAAAACTACACATGTTTTTTGTGTTTACTTCATATTGACTATATGAGGGTGAAATCATATTAGTGATTCATTCAATCACAATATTATTATGATTATATTCTATAAAATCATTAAAATATCTTTAACTATTATATAATTAGGTTAGTTATGTTATATTTTTTTAAATGTTATAATAAATATGAAATACATAATTTATAAGGAAATATTTGATGATTTATTTTTATAAATTTATATTCAATAAATAACCTGAAAAAATTGACAATTAAAAAACTTAATTTCAATAAAAAAAATACCCACAATATCTTTAAAAACATCATTTACAATGAATTGTTTATAATAAATTTTAAATTAATCAAATTTATTTTATTGATAATTTTTATATTTAAATAAGATTTTTATATTCAAATAAATTTTGTAATTCTTGGACATTGATCTTAGCATATTTTAAAACTTACTTTAATTTTTTATTATATATAATACATACTGATATATAATTATCAATATTTATTTATATATCTATCTTCAGAGTACTTTAATTTTTGTTTTTCAAGTATAATTTGGATAGAATCTAGCTAGTTTGACCATAAATCTAAATAAATTAATAGGGGTAGCTAGTACATATTGATTCTATTTAACTTTGCTATGGAAAGTAGTTTTACCATTAGAATCAATACCACATGAGGTGATCTACATTTATATATTTTATATTATTATCTAATAAAATTATAATTGAGAACCTAAATTATAATTTAGAACCTAAAAAAATCAATTAAATTTTAAAGTAATCAAATTAAGATAAAAAAGTTATAGGATGAAATTAATATTTTATAAATTTTATAATGATGCAAAGCATAATTTATGGTTAAATTATTCTTAATTTTATAGGGATACAACTTAATTAATATATTTTACATAATTTTACTAAATTATTCCTAATTTTTAAAATGTTTTACAATTATATATGACTTCTTTTATATATGAATTTACTCTTATAAAGTTTAACCAAATTCATTTACTTTTATATTTAAGTACATTTCTACATGTAGAGGGTTTGTGGAGTTGTTTTGTATTTAAAATAAAAAAAAATTTAAATATATATAAATAATATAATAAGTTTCAAAATATAATAAAAATAAAATAATAATTAACTTTAAAATTCTTTAGGTATCACTTGTTAGTTTTTTTATTATGTCATTTTCCATTTTTCTTATTGAAAATCACTCTTAATAAAATGTTCATTTATTTTTATTCACAAAAAAATATGGGTATAATTAATAAGAAATAATTAATGTAATTTAAAAATTTTACAGATAAAAAATAAATAAAACCATAAATTTCTAAAAAAAATAAAACTTAAAAAGGGGACTAAGAAGGTTCATTATATTTCTTTCGTTTTAATAACCAATTAAATCCTTAATGTTCGACACGTACAATGCCACACACTTATATACCTCATTTGACAAAAAAAATCTATTTTCACATTTTTTTCCTTTAAAGATTACCCAAGTTGAATAACATACATGCCAACTAATTAAACTTTATAATTTATAATAATAATAAAAAGAAACAATTTTAATTTCTAATCTTTATCTCTTGCTGTTTAAATATTGATATAAGTTGAACAATAGACCATGAAATTTGGAAAAATTTATTTATTTTTGAAATAATAATAATAATAATAATAAACAATATTAATAATAATGAATAATTTTTTCCACGAGAAGAATACAACACACAAAGTTATGTTCATGCAAGGTTGTAGAGAACCAATGCCTCTTCTACCATAGAATAATTTCTAAGATGCTTTGAAGTTAGAACAAAGTAAAGAGGGTTTGAATTTTAAGAAAGGAAAAAAAAATAAAAAAAAGGAGATAAAAGAATGCAGGTCATGGCCCAAAGTTTGGAATTCGCGAAAATGAAAAGTCATGGTGCTTCACCTATCTTCCTCGTTGCTCTTCTTTACATATGTTGACACATAAGTTTTTGTTATTTTCATATGTTCTTGATAAATTGGATTTTTTTAACCAAGATAAAATAGATTTTGGAATTAATTTAAAAATATTGTACAAATCTAATTTATAAAAGCAAAATAAAAGTAAAAATTTTGATGTACATACAAAATTCTAAATGTTTTGATATTCACTGATAGTGTAAAAATCAAAGTATTGATGTAAGTACAAAATATTTATGTTGAACATAGAAACAAATATAAATAGAATTTTTTAGTTCAATCGTAACTATTTATTTATATGACTTTTAAAGTATTAATCAATATAAAATTTATTACACTTACAATGCATACCAATTAAACTCATATATATATATATATATATATATATATATATATTACTTCTATGACTTTCATTAATATAATGGAAATCGTAATACTTTCTTTTTTTTTATGAAGAACTAAAATCATAATACCATTTTGATTATTTTATTATTGTTAAAGTAAATTGATAGTTAGCATAGAGATAGCAATGGGTAGGATACTATAGTGTTGATCTTCATATCCACGTTTAAGAAATGTATCCATACTCGATCTCATGCTTGCACAGGTAATGACTTTAATCTTCATCCCTGTACACACTGGGCACCTATATACTTATATATGACCCACCCTTTACTTATGTATAGAGATTATAAATAAATATATTTTACAAATAAATAAATATAATATAAAAAACAAACCAACATAATATCAAACATAGAACAAATTATAAAATACTTCCTAAAGTTTTATATGATTATGCATAAACCCTTTTTCTTTTTTATCAAAATATTAAATAATATTGTAAGTTTATTAAGTTATTTTATAAATAACTCATTTTTCTTGTAACTTGTATTTTTATTTTATTAAATTTGTGTAAAATATGTTTATATCTCGTTTTACTCTATAGTTATATTATAATAAAAAATAATATTTTTAGTAATATTATCTACTCAAAATTATCATATTTAATATTATATAATGTAATCATATTAAATTATATATATATACATATATATATATATATATATATATATATATATATATATATATATATATATATATATATATATATATATATATATATATAAAAGGCGCGAGGAGTGACGGGTACCCGTATCAATTTTTGCAGGTAATTATACTCGCTCCCACATGAGAGTATTTTTGCGGGTACCATATAGGGTCTAAGTCCATGATAATAATAATAATAATAATAATAATAATAATAATAATAATAATAATAATAATAATAATAATAATAGTAATCTATATTATTAATATTCCTCTTTTGATGTCCACTTTTTGAAATACATATTCTACCTATATACTTATTTGTTAATTAAAAAAAATATTTCAAATAAGGGATTTGAACCTACAACCTCTGTCTCCTCACTTTGCAACTAGATCAACCTTATAACTTTATAAGAAAATAATTACTTTAAAATATTTATATCCAACATCTACAATTATTCTATTATCAATAATCTATAATATATATATATATATATATTAGAGTTTAAGTGATGTACACTGCCATTACATTGACATTTAATTACAATCATTCATTCATGGTAAGTTTGTTGACTTTATTAGTTAGTACTTTAAAAGTCTCATAAATGAAAAAAAATGATTCAACGTCAGTGTAAAAATCTTTAACACTGATAGTGTATATATATTATAATGCATACTATTAATAAAAACAAAAAGAAAAAACTATTTTGTTAAAATAGATTCAATCCACTACCCATCTCTCCCTTATATATAGTCCCTCCCTTATATATATAGACTTTTGTCACTAGGTCAGTTAACCTTATAACTTTAAGAAAAACTATACATAACTGTCATATTATATCTATAATCTATAATATTATATTATATACTATATCTATACTATTAATAAAGAGAATTATCTTTTTTAATTCATTTTTCAAAATAACTATTCTATCCTTTTTTAAAAACACAAAGAAAACTATTTTGTTAAAAGAGATATTTGAACTAAAGACGTATCTCTCCCCCATATATGAACATTATCGCTAGATAAACCTTATAACCTTCATAGAAAAATTACATTGATATCTAACAGAGGTAATTATCCTAATATCTATCATATATATATATGTATATATATTTGATCATAAATATTTTTAATAAAAATGCAAAAACATATAACAGCATTTTGAATTCTATTCAAACCTCTCCTTTGTTCAATTTTTTAAATTCATTGCAATTCTGACATATTCGTTGATGATATGATATGTTTGTATCATGTTATTATAAACAAAGAAGTAAAAAAATTAATAAAATAAATATTTCAAAATATACTAAACTAAAATTATTATACGCAAAATGACATAGTGAATTATTTATATTATATTATGTAATTACAAAATATATTAAATTAAAATTTTAAAATTGTTATAGCATATCAAAATAGAAATGTAAATATACAAGCATGACAACCTAGGATGGGGTGACTGCATAAGGTTTTATATATTAATGATATTAGATTACTACATTATTTATATATAAATTATTATAACATATCATTAATACTAAGTTATTTATATTGTGTGTGTTCATATTTTTGTTTTAATTTGATATATAGATTATTTTAATTCTAATTCATCTTTTTAATTATTTATGCTATAGTTTTTCAAAACTCAACAAGATATGAATGATGTATTTATATTAAGCAAAATTATTTTTTTAATACATAATACTAAATATTTAAAAATAAATATGAAAAAATTGTTAATTAAGTAAATTAGAAAAATTTAAGTCAAAATAAATAATATAATATTATGTTGCATGTTTGTGTTTCACATTGATTTGATTTGGTCTTTTACTATTGTTTGCACAATTGTACGGAGGGTCCGTTCTTGATTGTTATGTTTTGAAAACATGAATATGTGTGCCCTCAAAAGCAATGAAATATTGGTTCTGGACTCAATCTTAGTTCTGCAAGCACTGTCCATGCTCCCTGCTTTGTCGGGTCTCCGTTCAACATTCTAAACCTCCTTTTTAATATCTACTCTGAGATAGTATAGTGATTACATGCAAAAACACTCTGACGCTTAAGTCAGATGAAAGATTATTATTTTCTTAAAGGAATAATATGTCACCAAAACATTAATAATTAGTAGTCAAACTTGTACTTGTTACCCTATATAATGTTTATGTCTTTGTGCTTAGGGTTAGGTTATTAAGATTTTGATTTACCTAAAAAAGGTAGTTTGGACATTTCACTTGGGGTGATGGATCCTACTCGACCCGAGATATCTGACTGTTATGGGATTAGGTCAGGCTCTACAGGTACATCCAATTCAAGGGTATATCCAATTCTGAGGTAGTTCAATCTAAGATTAGGTCCAGTTCTGAGGCAGGTCCCGTCTAGGATTAGGTCTGATTCGGGAGTTCTTCCGGTATAAATCTCCCTAAATAATGTTTGATATTTAGTTCGGTCTGATATAGGAGTTCTTCCGATGTAGTCTTTACATGAAACACACACTTATCCATCTCTTGAGGTTCACATCATTGATGTATAATAGGTTAATAAATATAGTCTTCTAAGTTTTACAAAGAAATTTATTTGTGTGAGTAGTATATGTTGACTCAATAAGTTAATATTTTAATTCTACTTTTGCTTGGCATGCATGATTAGTCTTTAGGTGAAAAAAGTCTTTTACATATAATTTTTTTTTATTAATTAATCATGTTATTTTATGTGAAATATCATAAACTTTATCAATGACTAATTTCTTTTTAAAAAAAACTAGCTAGCTATTTTTAATGAAATTTCTATTATAATTATGTTTTTTCATTTATAAGGTTAAAAGCACCAAATTTTGCTTTAAAAAAGGGTCAACATTATTCTGACCAATTGATTGTTGGTATAAGAGTATTTATTATACTCTTCATTATATAATATATTTTATATAAAAATAAAATAACACAACACCTACATAGATTCCTTTAATAATTCCCTCTAAATCTTGCATAGTTAATTTGAGATTAATTAAATGAAACCTGTAATTGGGTGGATTTTCTGGCCACATGTGAATCCAATCCTTTAAGGGATGAGCATAGTGTTTGAGAAAAACCCTCCAAAATTTGACCTTGTCAATCCCACCTTTTAAGCTTGTCCCATACCTCACTGGCTTGTGCACATCATTTGACATCAACTTTAATTTCTCCTTTGTGGGCAAGTCAAAAAAATTGGAAGCCTCAAATAAAGCCTCTGCAAGCACTGATTCACTCACTCCATGTTTCACAACCTAAAAGTTGCACATTCAAACTTTAGAAAAGAGCAACTATATATATCAACTTGATAGATATGTAAAGGCTTAAAGACTTTATTGATAGACCAAACATTTTACAAAATATTTTATAAAATTTTGAAAACAATGTAAACAAAAGGGAAAAAAATATGAGACTGGTATATGGATAGAAAGAAGAGAGAGGTAGAAAGGAAGAGAAATAGAAGAAAATGAAAGATATATGATAAGCAAACAGTAGAGAAAAGTAAGAGAGAGATAAAAAAAAATATAATTAATAAAATAGGAGATAAAAAATGAAGACTTAACATAAATGCAATATTAAAATTAGGGATGAAAACGATGTTATCATAAATCTTTTAAAAAGAATTGAAAGTATTATTCTTGAACTGTTAATGGAGTTTTTTTTTTTTGAAACGCATGTTAATGGAGATATACTGTAAATTCGTTGGCAATATGTCTATCTTGGTTCGAATCGAACTCAACTCAAGTATTTGACAATTCACTTTAAAATTATATAACTTATTTATTGTTCTTTGAAAATGACTTATGTGCTCTCATATGGGGAAAAACATCTTATTAGAGTATCTAATACAAAAGCCTACCACAAAAAAATAGGAGAAAAAGGTTGTCGTCATGGGTTTAAATTCTCTATTAACAAAATTAGTATATTAACATCTCTATCAAAACAAAAACTATCTATTGCCTATTGTATTTGATAAAAATTTGACTTGTATTAACTCATTATCTATAGGATGCTTGTGTATAACTTCTTTAAACAATAATTTTTAGGGTTATAAACCATGAGAAGATGGAAGAAAAAACTTACTTGAAAGAAACCCAAGCGACGACAAGCATTTCTTATTTCTTGAATAGCATGAAACCTTGTTGCTGAGTCCTTTTTAAGTGCAGGCACATCAATAACAGCAACATTAGCATACTCTTTGGCTTCCAATATGTTAGGCCTATGCAACAATGGAATCACATATTGTTGAGGAACACAAGAGAGACCCTTCTCTTGAGCACTATCCAATGTTGAAAATGAACTTGAACTTGCATCACGTTCCATTTTCATGTTAAGAATCTCAATGTTGAAAAACCATATCAACAGTGACTCAATGAGTCTCCACAGGATTCACCATTTTATAGTTCAAGATTGAAGCCATGCCTTGGAGACTAAGTTAGTTTCGTGCCGTGAATTGAGACACGTAATATAAAATTGTTTCATGGAAAACTAATGTTTCTAGATACAAATGCTACACATCTTTCGTTTTAAATATTTACCCATTAAAGATTCTGAATTTGGTCTCGTTTTTTTGAAAGATTCATAAAGTATTTATGCTCTGCCCTTTTTCTATTATGTATGACTCTATGTTTATCCTACCATAAGAGACAAAATTGGTATATGAGCAAGAGACAACCCATGGTATGTACAACTAATAAAAGTGATATTTGCAAATTATATATATTTGTTATAGAAATTATTACAAATATTTTTTTTATAGACATAGTTGTTATGGAAGAGACTCATGACCTCTTTTTTTGCCAACAGACCAATTAATAATAAGTTATTGTTTATGGGATTTGATCAAATATTATTTGTATCATTTATGAAATGAATGGATTTCAAATTTGATTAAATTGATTGATCAATTATATGTAGTATCAACATATCTAATTAAATATGTACAAATAAAATGATGGTATGATACATGTAATAGTTTACATATTTGCTATATGGAGAGTTTCAAATCTTATGAATAAAGAAAATTAAAGTAATATTGTTTTAATTTTTATCAAATTATACATAATTTTATTTTTTTTTAATTTTTTTACACTAACATCTCTTTAAATTTAAAAATATATATTATACTAATACTCTATATATGTTTAAGAATATTATACTAGTATTTCTTTTGAATTTTTTTGTAACACTTTTTTTTTTATAGATATGAAAGTAATCAATAGTTAAATATACCCAGAAAGTAATCAATAGTTAAATATACCCAGAATATTAAATATGTCCGGTGGCCACAAGGAATTTAATTAATTTTATTGTTATTAAATGTTCTTTGAAGTGTAACGTACCAAATGTTGTATGACGTTAGAATTGTGACCCCACAACCATGACCTATAAATTCTTATCCACAAACATTAATTGTGGTTTTCTCGATCTCTTTCTATAAAAAATAATTTTATATTTTTCAATTTTTGATTAATATTTTCTTTAAAAAAATGAAATTCTCTCATATAACTATTCGTATTTTTCGTATGACTATGAGTCATAGGAGATTGGAAAATTATGTTTTTTCATATGATTCACGGTGATTTGACACATTTGAAAAAGTAAAAGTGGGACAATGTTCACAGCACAAGAAGGTAATACTCAAAAAATCATTCAGGATATCCAACTAAACTCTTGGAAATAAAATCCTGCGGCTAACTTCACCTCTCATTCTTATACAGAATGGATCATGAAACCAATTCATTATATAGAATGAGCGTATGTCACAATTTTAAATCTCATATCTTGTATGGATTCGGTTTATTTCATGTGCAGAACGCATTTGTTGTGCTTTTTGTATACTTTCCTAATTAAAATTTTTTAGCTTATAAAAAAAATCTATTCCTATTTTTCATGCATCGATATCACTTCTTTCTTGATAAATAGCAATACTCTTCTAGAATATAGACTATAGGTTGAATTTTTTGTTTTACACGACAAAACAATTAGGTTTTAAAATTATGAACAGCATACGTATCGTATCATATATATGTCTATCAAATTTGACGAATATCCGATCATTCGAATCTGCATTTATTATTCGCACTTCAGGTTAAATTTCCTAAGAAATGCAAGTTATTGTTATTGAGTTGTTCCGGCACAACACCAATGGATATATTCAACTTAGATAAAATTAAAAGAAAATTCGATCTCCATATATCATAGCTAAAAAATGATTGTTAGAAAAAACTTTTTTCAAAATTGTTTCATTAAATAAAAAAATTATTGAAAATCACTGATTTGAATAGTTTCACTTATCATTAATTAAATAATTTTCATCTAAATTTGGTGTTTATTTTAACCACATTTTCCTAACACTTCTAAATAAGAAATCACATAGATAGAATCACAATTGAAAATATCAATTATCCCAGTTGAAAATTTTTCAACTTCTATCATTAAATAGTGGGTTTCAAAGCACAACGACATGTCTTAAGTATTTTTTAATCAATATATAAATATTCAAACGACTACAAAACTAGGTTGTGTTTGGATTGATTGATAGAAAACAAATAAAATAAAATAAAACAAGATATAATAAATCATAATATATTAAATAGAATTGAATTAATTAAAAAAACAATGATTTGGAAACATTATTAATTGCATGTTAAGCAAAATATTTGCTCACGACCATGTCATGTGTTATCAGTACAAAATCACATATTTAGAAAGCAAAAGGAAACAACCTCCTAGACTCGCATTAATTGTTTCACATACACGAAAATCATGTTATGTTACACCAAAATCATGTTATGTGAATTTATGCATCACCCCTTCTAACCAAAACCTCACTGATCCCTCTCCCACAACCTTTTTCATGTTATTTCCATAACCATGCCTCCCCTTCCATCAATAAATTCAAGTAAACCTATCATTGGAATACTACTTTCCTTTTGTTACCCATCTTTCATCTTTGACCACATATTATATTTTAATATTCTTACCTAGCTCACATGGTGTTTTCCTTTTCTGTTAGCTGCCACTTTCATTTTCTTAACAAAGATAAGTTAAAAATTTTTATGTCCTTACACCAAAACATTCTTCCTTCTTGTTCCTGCACAGCCTTTCCTAACTCACCAAATTTATCTTCCTTTTATCCTCTTCCCCAACCAACAAAAAGTGTTTAAAAATATATTATAGAGATAATACCTTTTGGCAATATGGAGAAAGAAAGAAAGACAATCTAAAGTGCAAACAACACATATTTTATCAATATAACTCGTCCTACATTGAGATGTGTTTCCTCTCCATGATGCCAATCTTTGTAGGCACCAAATCCAACACCAATTGCCACATATAAATTCTAGTATGGTTGCTCGTTTAGGTAGGCTCAAATATTTAAATAGAAATTTCTTCACTCTGCAATTTAGCTGAGGTTGTTCTATCAAGCCATTCCTTTTCAACATTAATACCAAATAGTTGGCTGTATGAAAATTGACCTTTAATCTGGAAACAAGTTAAAAATTATGCAAGACAACTTTCAGCATCCTAATGGACCCCAAATCCTTCTCTATGATTATTAAAGTGTCATCTACAAATTGCAAAAGAGAAACATTATTTCCATCCTTCCCTACCGAGAATTCCTTCCACAACCCTTTTTGTGTTGCTTAATGTATGAACCATTGACTCAACTCTTTTGCTACAATTAGGATTAAGAATGTGATAGGGGATCCCCTTGCCGTACCCCTCTTCCTACTCCTAACTCCTCTATTAGGTTACCATTTATTACTACCGATATTCTCATTGTGCACACACACTATTTTATCCACAAAATCCATTTTCCCTCAAAACATACTCGCTCCATTGTGAACCCACAAGTAATTCCAATTGACTGAGTTGTATGTTTTCTCAAAGTCCACCTTGAAGCAAGCCAACTCCTTTTGCCTCTGCCTTGCTTCGTCAACCACTTCATTTTCTATTAGCACCCATATGGTATTTTTCTTCTTTATATAAAGGTTAATTGCTTATCCGATATAATTGACTCCATGACCCTTCTTAGTATGTTAGCCAAAACTTTTGCTACCACTTTATACATATACTCAATAAGTGATATTGGGTGGTACTCCCTAATAGTTTGAAGGTACTCACTCATTCTTCGTGCTATGAAGAAGTTGTTTGAACCCTTGACTAACCTCTCATTCTCATGGAATTTAGCCAAAAAAATCCACAAAATCATTGCCAATAGTGTGCCAAAACTCCTTTAAAAACAAAAAAATTCAGGTTCTCTAATTCATGGCTTTAATTTTTCTTACACCCCCCAATTCAAAAAATTTAAAATTTTTTATTGAAGGATGAATTGTTGAGAAACAATTCAAATTATTTTAATTTCAAATCTCTAGATACTGTTTAAAGCAAAATATTATTTTATTTTTAGGATTTGTTTAGATTTTAAAGATATTATTTGTAACATAGATATTTGTTTCCTCATTTAAGATTGGGGTGTTAGGTTTATAAAGAGGGATTCTGATATGAGAAGAATCACCCTAAGTGAGAAAAGGTAGTTATGATGTGGAACGAGAGTTTATAAGATTTCCATTAGTACTATAAACTTATTGTGGATTAAAATAACTCAGTTGTCTTTCTTTTTGCTTAGATGCTACTTTTTATTGCTATAGTGTTTTTTTTATCAATATAAATCAAGAGAAGTAAGTCGATTATGTTATTTGTCGAACACATTTTCCTTATATCTATTAGAAAAATTAGAGAATTAGAAAGAAATTTGTTGTGTTGATATCGTTGTTGTGTTATTCATGCTTGCATTACGATGTATCTCTCAGTTCACTCATCTCGATCTCCTCACTTTCAATCTTCTCAACCAAGTGTGGTTGAATAGTAGTGTTAATTAATTGCTACAAGGAACACCTAATAGTAAGGATATCTTATGCAAAATTAATGCAATATGTTAATATAAATAAATAACATAGCAAATGCATTTATGTAACTGTAAATAAGGTTAAAATAATAATTTAAAAAAAATTACAACTTAGTTCCATTTTAATTAGTTCACTGTCTTATATACCCCTCCATCATCATTTAAATAAAATAAATAATAAATCACTTATTTTGGTTTTGTTAAACAAATGTAGGCAAGTTGTAACATAATTGTGAAATGAATCTTCCCTTTCTAACCCTCATATAAAATCACAATAGTTATCATTAGTTTTTCCTAAGGCTTTGTTAAGGGTGGTTTCAAATTTTTGGTTTTTGATTATGAAATTTATTTTGAAAATAGAAACCTGTTTTGACAAAAATGATTTTGATTTGGTTTTTTAGTTATTTTCCAAATAATTTTCACCCAATTTTAAAAACCATAAAACTTAGTTTTTATATTTCTATTTCTGTTTTTATTCAAGTTCAGTACTTGACATCACTTGCAGCCACTAACCACCATCTCTAACTGACAATCATTAGTTGCCACTTCTGATCGATGGTTACCTATCGCCGCCTATGATCGAAAGTCATTGACTACTTGTAAGGTCCTGTTTTTAATAATGTGATATAAGTGTGTGAAATAAATGAAAGATGGAATTAATTTTAAGTTAACTATAATTGATAAATTAATTATAGAATATGTGGTTGAAGTAATATATATATATATATATATATATATAAATTTTATTGGAGTGAAATGTGGTTATTTAATTATATATGATTGGATTTTATTGAATTAAATGATGGTTTATGGGAAAGTGATGATTATAAGGGTGAAGAGGTGAGAATAATTATTATCTCTTTTATTCGAGGTGTTTGGACAGAATTTTGGGAAGTTTCTAGAAACTTGTTTAGGAGGGAATGCAAATAGCAAGTTGCACTTATTAAGCACACCCCAACCCTGTTTCTTTTCCTTCTTCTTCCCTTTTTTCTTTCTTTCTTTTCTTATTCTTTCTTCATTTTCTTCTACTTCACCATTTTCATTGTTACTCCATTGCCATTTTGTTGAACTCTTGCATTATGGGGTTTGAGCCAACTAAATTCGACAAAATCTCTTTCATTGCTCATGATTCTGAGTAATGATCAGTATACGATACTTACTCTTTATTATTTCTATTCATTTTCTTATTACTCTTTAATATTAATTCTTCTTTATTAATTCTTATATGTAAATATTAATTTTAAGTGTATATTTTTAACTTTTATTTTTTACCAAAGTTCAAAATAACTTAAAAAATAGACACTTGAAATATAATATTTAGTTTATAATATTAAAGTGTAAAATTCTTAACATTCTTTCTATCATAAATTAGTAGAAAAAACAAAAAGTAATTTTTTCTTCTAACTAAAAATAATTTTTTGAATTAATATTTTGGAAGAACAGATGAATCATTTAGTAATGGAGATGAAGACATTCTTCTTTTTAATATATAAAACTATGTTGATAGAAAATATTAATTCTATTTTAAGAATGGAAAAAGATCTAGTAAGTATAAGATACTTACTCTTTATTATTTCTATTTATTTTCTTATTACTCTTTAATAATAATTCTTTTTTATTAATTACTTTATGTAAATATTACTTTTAAGTGTATATTTTTAACTTTATTTTTTACCAAAGTCCTAAATAACTTAAAAAATAGATACTTGAAATATAATATTTAGTTTATAATATTAAAGTGTAAAATTCTTAACATTCTTTCTATCATAAATTAGTAGAAAAAACAAAAAGTAATTTTTTCTTCTAACTAAAAAAAGTTTTTTGAATTAATATTTTGGCAGAAAAGATGAATCATTTAGTAATGGAGATGAGGACATTCTTCTTTTTAATATATAAAACTATGTTGATAGAAAATATTAATTCTAATTTTAGAATGGAAAAAGATCTAGTAAGTATAAGATACTTACTCTTTATTATTTCTATTCATTTTTTTATTACTCTTTAATATTAATTCTTCTTTATTAATTCTTATATGTAAATATTACTTTTAAGTGTATATTTTTAACTTTTATTTTTTACCAAAGTCCTAAATAACTTAAAAAATAGATACTTGAAATATAATATCTAGTTTATCATATTAAAGTGTAAAATTCTTAACATTGTTTCTATCATAAATTAGTAGAAAAAACAAAAAGTAATTTTTTGCTTCTAAATAAAAATAATTTTTTGAATTAATATTTTGGCACAAAAGATGAATCATTTAGTAATGGAGATAAGGACATTCTTCTTTTTAATATATAAAACTATGTTGATAGAAAATAATAATTCTATTTTTAGAATGGAAAAAGATCTAGTAAGTATAAGATACTTACTCTCTATTATTTTTATTCATTTTCTTATTACTCTTGAATATTAATTCTTCTTTATTAATTCTTATATGTGAATATTACTTTTAAGTGTATATTTTTAACTTTTATTTTTGACCAAAGTCCTAAATGACTTGAAAAATAGATACTTGAAATATAATATTTAGTTTATAATATTAAAGTGTAAAATTCTTAACATTCTTTCTATCATAAATTAGTAGAAAAAACAAAAAGTAATTTTTTCTTCTAACTGAATATAATTTTTTGAATTAATATTTTGGCAGAACAAATGAATCACTTAGTAATGGAGATGAAGACATTCTTCTTTTTAATATATAAAACTATGTTGATAGAAAATATTAATTCTATTTTAAGAATGGAAAAAGATCTAGTAAGTATAAGATACTTACTCTTTATTATTTCTATTCATTTTCTTATTACTCTTGAATATTAATTCTTCTTTATTAATTCCTTTATGTAAATATTACTTTTAAGTGTATATTTTTAACTTTTATTTTTTACCAAGGTCCTAAATGACTTAAAAAATAGATACTTGAAATATAATATTTAGTTTATAATATTAAAGTGTAAAATTCTTAACATTCTTTCTATCATAAATTAGTAGAAAAAACAAAAAGTAATTTTTTCTTCTAACTAAAAATAATTTTTTGAATTAATATTTTGGCAGAAAAGATGCATCATTTAGTAATGGAGATGAGGACATTCTTCTTTTTAATATATAAAACTATGTTGATAAAAAATATTAATTCTATTTTTAGAATGGAAAAAGATCTAGTAAGTATAAGATACTTACTCTCTATTATTTCTATTCATTTTCTTATTACTCTTGAATATTAATTCTTCTTTATTAATTCTTATATGTAAATATTACTTTTAAGTGTATATTTTTAACTTTTATTTTTTACGAAAGTCCTAAATGACTTAAAAAATAGATACTTGACATATAATATTTAGTTTATAATATTAAAGTGTAAAATTCTTAACATTCTTTCTATCATAAATTAGTAGAAAAAACAAAAAGTAATTTTTTCTTCTAACTAAAAATAATTTTTTGAATTAATATTTTGGTAGAAAAGATTAATCATTTAGTAATGGAGATGAGGACATTCTTCTTTTTAATATATAAAACTATGTTGATAGAAAATATTAATTCTATTTTTAGAATGGAAAAAGATCTAGTAAGTATAAGATACTTACTCTTTATTATTTCTATTCATTTTCTTATTACTCTTTAATATTAATTCTTCTTTATTAATTCTTATATGTAAATATTAATTTTAAGTGTATATTTTTAACTTTTATTTTTGACCAAAGTCCGAAATAACTTAAAAAATAGATACTTGAAATATAATATTTAGTTTATAATATTAAAGTGTAAAATCCTTAACATTCTTTCTATCATAAATTAGTAGAAAAAACAAAAAGTAATTTTTTCTTCTAACTAAAAATAATTTTTTGAATTAATATTTTGGCAGAACAGATGAATCATTTAGTAATGGAGATGAAGACATTCTTCTTTTTAATATATAAAACTATGTTGATAGAAAATATTAATTCTATTTTAAGAATGGAAAAAGATCTAGTAAGTATAAGATACTTACTCTTTATTATTTCTATTCATTTTCTTATTACTCTTGAATATTAATTCTTCTTTATTAATTCCTTTATGTAAATATTACTTTTAAGTGTATATTTTTAACTTTTATTTTTTACCAAAGTCCTAAATGACTTAAAAAAGAGATAGTTGAAATATAATATTTAGTTTATAATATTAAAGTGTAAAATTCTTCACATTCTTTCTATCATAAATTAGTAGAAAAAACAAAAAGTAATTTTTTCTTCTAACTAATAATAATTTTTTGAATTAAGATTTTGGCAGAAAAGATTAATCATTTAGTAATGGAGATGAGGATATTCTTCTTTTTAATATATAAAACCATGTTGATAGAAAATATGAATTGCTATTACTCTTTAATATTAATTCTTCTTTATTAATTCTTATATGTAAATATTACTTTTAAGTGTATATTTTTAACTTTTATTTTTGACCAAAGTCGTAAATAACTTAAAAAATAGATACTTGACAAATAATATTTAGTTTATAATATTAAAGTGTAAAATTCTTAACATTCTTTCTATCATAAATTAGTAGAAAAAACAAAAAGTAATTTTTTCTTCTAACTAAAAATAATTTTTTGAATTAATATTTTGGTAGAAAAGATTAATCATTTAGTAATGGAGATGAGGACATTTTTCTTTTTAATATATAAAACTATGTTGATAGAAAATATTAATTCTATTTTTAGAATGGAAAAAGATCTAGTAAGTATAAGATACTTACTCTTTATTATTTCTATTCATTTTCTTATTACTCTTTAATATTAATTCTTCTTTATTAATTCTTATATGTAAATATTAATTTTAAGTGTATATTTTTAACTTTTATTTTTTACCAAAGTCCGAAATAACTTAAAAAATAGATACTTGAAATATAATATTTAGTTTATAATATTAAAGTGTAAAATTCTTAACATTCTTTCTATCATAAATTAGTAGAAAAAACAAAAAGTAATTTTTTCTTCTAACTAAAAATAATTTTTTGAATTAATATTTTGGCAGAACAGATGAATCATTTAGTAATGGAGATGAAGACATTCTTCTTTTTAATATATCAAACTATGTTGATAGAAAATATTAATTCTATTTTAAGAATGGAAAAAGATCTAGTAAGTATAAGATACTTACTCTTTATTATTTCTATTCATTTTCTTATTACTCTTGAATATTAATTATTCTTTATTAATTCCTTTATGTAAATATTACTTTTAAGTGTATATTTTTAACTTTTATTTTTTACCAAAGTCCTAAATGACTTAAAAAAGAGATACTTGAAATATAATATTTAGTTTATAATATTAAAGTGTAAAATTCTTCACATTCTTTCTATCATAAATTAGTAGAAAAAACAAAAAGTAATTTTTTCTTCTAACTAATAATAATTTTTTGAATTAAGATTTTGGCAGAAAAGATTAATCATTTAGTAATGGAGATGAGGATATTCTTCTTTTTAATATATAAAACCATGTTGATAGAAAATATGAATTGCTATTACTCTTTAATATTAATTCTTCTTTATTAATTCTTATATGTAAATATTACTTTTAAGTGTATATTTTTAACTTTTATTTTTGACCAAAGTCGTAAATAACTTAAAAAATAGATACTTGAAATATAATATTTAGTTTATAATATTAAAGTCTAAAATTCTTAACATTCTTTCTATCTTAAATTAGTAGAAAAAGAAAAAGTAATTTTTCCTTATAACTAAAAATAATTTTTTGAATTAATATTTTGGCAGAAAAGATTAATCATTTAGTAATGAAGATGAGGACATTCTTCTTTTTAATATATAAAACTATGTTGATAGAAAATATTAATTCTATTTTAAGAATGGAAAAAGAACTAGTAAGTATAAGATACTTACTCTTTATTATTTCTATTCATTTTCTTATTACTCTTGAATATTAATTATTCATTATTAATTCCTTTATGTAAATATTACTTTTAAGTGTATATTTTTAACTTTTATTTTTGACTAAAATCCTAAATGACTTAAAAAATAGATACTTGAAATATAATATTTAGTTTATAATATTAAAGTGTAAAATTGTTAACATTCTTTCTATCATAAATTAGTAGAAAAAACAAAAAGTAATTTTTTCTTTTAACTAAAAATAATTTTTGGAATTAATATTTTGGCAGAAAAGATTAATCATTTAGTAATGGAGATGAGGATATTCTTCTTTTTAATATATAAAACTATGTTGATAGAAAATATTAATTGTTATTACTCTTTAATATTAATTCTTCTTTATTAATTCTTATATGTAAATATTACTTTTAAGTGTATATTTTTAGCTTTTATTTTTGACCAAAGTCGTAAATAACTTAAAAAATAGATACTTGAAATATAATATTTAGTTTATAATATTAAAGTCTAAAATTCTTAACATTCTTTCTATCATAAATTAGTGCAAAAAGAAAAAGTAATTTTTTCTTCTAACTAAAAATAATTTTTTGAATTAATATTTTGGCAGAACAGATGAATCATTTAGTAATGGAGATGAAGACATTCTTCTTTTTAATATATAAAACTATGTTGATAGAAAATATTAATTCTATTTTAAGAATGGAAAAAGATCTAGTAAGTATAAGATACTTACTCTTTATTATTTCTATTCATTTTCTTATTACTCTTGAATATTAATTCTTCTTTATTAATTCCTTTATGTAAATATTACTTTTAAGTGTATATTTTTAACTTTTATTTTTTACCAAAGTCCTAAATGACTTAAAAAAGAGATAGTTGAAATATAATATTTAGTTTATAATATTAAAGTGTAAAATTCTTCACATTCTTTCTATCATAAATTAGTAGAAAAAACAAAAAGTAATTTTTTCTTCTAACTAATAATAATTTTTTGAATTAAGATTTTGGCAGAAAAGATTAATCATTTAGTAATGGAGATGAGGATATTCTTCTTTTTAATATATAAAACCATGTTGATAGAAAATATGAATTGCTATTACTCTTTAATATTAATTCTTCTTTATTAATTCTTATATGTAAATATTACTTTTAAGTGTATATTTTTAACTTTTATTTTTGACCAAAGTCGTAAATAACTTAAAAAATAGATACTTGACAAATAATATTTAGTTTATAATATTAAAGTGTAAAATTCTTAACATTCTTTCTATCATAAATTAGTAGAAAAAACAAAAAGTAATTTTTTCTTCTAACTAAAAATAATTTTTTGAATTAATATTTTGGTAGAAAAGATTAATCATTTAGTAATGGAGATGAGGACATTTTTCTTTTTAATATATAAAACTATGTTGATAGAAAATATTAATTCTATTTTTAGAATGGAAAAAGATCTAGTAAGTATAAGATACTTACTCTTTATTATTTCTATTCATTTTCTTATTACTCTTTAATATTAATTCTTCTTTATTAATTCTTATATGTAAATATTAATTTTAAGTGTATATTTTTAACTTTTATTTTTTACCAAAGTCCGAAATAACTTAAAAAATAGATACTTGAAATATAATATTTAGTTTATAATATTAAAGTGTAAAATTCTTAACATTCTTTCTATCATAAATTAGTAGAAAAAACAAAAAGTAATTTTTTCTTCTAACTAAAAATAATTTTTTGAATTAATATTTTGGCAGAACAGATGAATCATTTAGTAATGGAGATGAAGACATTCTTCTTTTTAATATATCAAACTATGTTGATAGAAAATATTAATTCTATTTTAAGAATGGAAAAAGATCTAGTAAGTATAAGATACTTACTCTTTATTATTTCTATTCATTTTCTTATTACTCTTGAATATTAATTATTCTTTATTAATTCCTTTATGTAAATATTACTTTTAAGTGTATATTTTTAACTTTTATTTTTTACCAAAGTCCTAAATGACTTAAAAAAGAGATACTTGAAATATAATATTTAGTTTATAATATTAAAGTGTAAAATTCTTCACATTCTTTCTATCATAAATTAGTAGAAAAAACAAAAAGTAATTTTTTCTTCTAACTAATAATAATTTTTTGAATTAAGATTTTGGCAGAAAAGATTAATCATTTAGTAATGGAGATGAGGATATTCTTCTTTTTAATATATAAAACCATGTTGATAGAAAATATGAATTGCTATTACTCTTTAATATTAATTCTTCTTTATTAATTCTTATATGTAAATATTACTTTTAAGTGTATATTTTTAACTTTTATTTTTGACCAAAGTCGTAAATAACTTAAAAAATAGATACTTGAAATATAATATTTAGTTTATAATATTAAAGTCTAAAATTCTTAACATTCTTTCTATCTTAAATTAGTAGAAAAAGAAAAAGTAATTTTTCCTTATAACTAAAAATAATTTTTTGAATTAATATTTTGGCAGAAAAGATTAATCATTTAGTAATGGAGATGAGGACATTCTTCTTTTTAATATATAAAACTATGTTGATAGAAAATATTAATTCTATTTTAAGAATGGAAAAAGAACTAGTAAGTATAAGATACTTACTCTTTATTATTTCTATTCATTTTCTTATTACTCTTGAATATTAATTATTCATTATTAATTCCTTTATGTAAATATTACTTTTAAGTGTATATTTTTAACTTTTATTTTTGACTAAAATCCTAAATGACTTAAAAAATAGATACTTGAAATATAATATTTAGTTTATAATATTAAAGTGTAAAATTGTTAACATTCTTTCTATCATAAATTAGTAGAAAAAACAAAAAGTAATTTTTTCTTTTAACTAAAAATAATTTTTGGAATTAATATTTTGGCAGAAAAGATTAATCATTTAGTAATGGAGATGAGGATATTCTTCTTTTTAATATATAAAACTATGTTGATAGAAAATATTAATTGTTATTACTCTTTAATATTAATTCTTCTTTATTAATTCTTATATGTAAATATTACTTTTAAGTGTATATTTTTAGCTTTTATTTTTGACCAAAGTCGTAAATAACTTAAAAAATAGATACTTGAAATATAATATTTAGTTTATAATATTAAAGTCTAAAATTCTTAACATTCTTTCTATCATAAATTAGTGCAAAAAGAAAAAGTAATTTTTTCTTCTAACTAAAACTAATTTTTTGAATTAATATTTTGGCAGAAAAGATTAATCATTTAGTAATGAAGATGAGGACATTCTTCTTTTTAATATATAAAACTATGTTGATAGAAAATATTAATTCTTGTTACTCTTTAATATTAATTCTTATACGTTAATATTACTTTTAAGTATATATTTTTAACTTTTATTTTTTACCAAAGTCCTAAATAACTTAAAAAATAGATACTTGAAATATAATATTTAATTTATAATATTAAAGTGTAAAATTCTTAACATTCTTTCTATCATAAATTAGTAGAAAAAACAAAAAGTAATTTTTTCTTCTAACTAAAAATAATTTTTTGAGTTAATATTTTGGCAGAAAAGATGAATCATTTAGTAATGGAGATGAAGACATTCTTCTTTTTAATATATAAAACTATGTTGATAGAAAATATTAATTCTATTTTAAGAATGGAAAAAGATCTAGTAAGTATAAGATACTTACTCTTTATTATTTCTATTCATTTTCTTATTACTCTTGAATATTAATTATTCTTTATTAATTCCTTTATGTAAATATTACTTTTAAGTGTATATTTTTAACTTTTATTTTTTACCAAAGTCCTAAATGACTTAAAAAAGAGATACTTGAAATATAATATTTAGTTTATAATATTAAAGTGTAAAATTCTTCACATTCTTTCTATCATAAATTAGTAGAAAAAACAAAAAGTAATTTTTTCTTCTAACTAATAATAATTTTTTGAATTAAGATTTTGGCAGAAAAGATTAATCATTTAGTAATGGAGATGAGGATATTCTTCTTTTTAATATATAAAACCATGTTGATAGAAAATATGAATTGCTATTACTCTTTAATATTAATTCTTCTTTATTAATTCTTATATGTAAATATTACTTTTAAGTGTATATTTTTAGCTTTTATTTTTGACCAAAGTCGTAAATAACTTAAAAAATAGATACTTGAAATATAATATTTAGTTTATAATATTAAAGTCTAAAATTCTTAACATTCTTTCTATCTTAAATTAGTAGAAAAAGAAAAAGTAATTTTTCCTTCTAACTAAAAATAATTTTTTGAATTAATATTTTGGCAGAAAAGATTAATCATTTAGTAATGAAGATGAGGACATTCTTCTTTTTAATATATAAAACTATGTTGATAGAAAATATTAATTCTATTTTAAGAATGGAAAAAGAACTAGTAAGTATAAGATACTTACTCTTTATTATTTCTATTCATTTTCTTATTACTCTTGAATATTAATTATTCATTATTAATTCCTTTATGTAAATATTACTTTTAAGTGTATATTTTTAACTTTTATTTTTGACTAAAATCCTAAATGACTTAAAAAATAGATACTTGAAATATAATATTTAGTTTATAATATTAAAGTGTAAAATTGTGAACATTCTTTCTATCATAAATTAGTAGAAAAAACAAAAAGTAATTTTTTCTTCTAACTAAAAATAATTTTTGGAATTAATATTTTGGCAGAAAAGATTAATCATTTAGTAATGGAGATGAGGATATTCTTCTTTTTAATATATAAAACTATGTTGATAGAAAATATTAATTGTTATTACTCTTTAATATTAATTCTTCTTTATTAATTCTTATATGTAAATATTACTTTTAAGTGTATATTCTTAGCTTTTATTTTTGACCAAAGTCGTAAATAACTTAAAAAATAGATACTTGAAATATAATATTTAGTTTATAATATTAAAGTCTAAAATTCTTAACATTCTTTCTATCATAAATTAGTGCAAAAAGAAAAAGTAATTTTTTCTTCTAACTAAAACTAATTTTTTGAATTAATATTTTGGCAGAAAAGATTAATCATTTAGTAATGAAGATGAGAACATTCTTCTTTTTAATATATAAAACTATGTTGATAGAAAATATTAATTCTTGTTACTCTTTAATATTAATTCTTATATGTTAATATTACTTTTAAGTATATATTTTTAACTTTTATTTTTTACCAAAGTCCTAAATAACTTAAAAAATAGATACTTGAAATATAATATTTAATTTATAATATTAAAGTGTAAAATTCTTATCATTCTTTCTATCATAAATTAGTAGAAAAAACAAAAAGTAATTTTTTCTTCTAACTAAAAATAATTTTTTGAGTTAATATTTTGGCAGAAAAGATGAATCATTTAATGATGGAGATGAGGACATTCTTCTTTTTAATATATAAAACTATGTTGATAGAAAATATTAATTCTATTTTTAGAATGGAAAAAGATCTAGTAAGTATAAGATACTTACGCTTTATTATTTCTATTCATTTTCTTATTACTGTTTAATATTAATTCTTGTTTATTAATTCTTATATGTAAATATTAATTTTAAGTGTCTATTTTAATTAAAATATAATAATCATTTTCATATATCATTATAAGATATATTAAATATTATAGTTTATCCTATAACGTATAAAATATTTTCTTGTAAACTATATGTTTTATATTGTTAACATTAATTTCAAATATAAAAAGATATATAATATCTTAATTGGTAAAGGAATGAGAGGTGTGAAAAAATGTCATAGTTTTGATCTTTGTCTGAGTAAAAACTAACATCTAATCTATAAAAGAAACATATAAAATAGAAAAGTATATAACATATAGTTAATTTAAATTTATATTTATTAAATATGTGAGTCTGATTTTATAGAATATATAATAATGTTATGATTGGATTTCACACTTATATGATTTTATATTCATGTAATCAATATGAAATTGGAAAAGAAATAAATTGTTGATTTTGTTAATTATTTAATTTTAATTTTATTGTATGTTATTTCATACATCAATATGTATGCTTGCATAGATAATTGTTATTAGAAATTATATTATTATATTTTTCATTAACAATTATTATTTAAAATTTTATATTGGCATCATATGTGTAAAGTTAAGCATACCTGCATAATATTATAAATTATTAGATTAAGAAAACATATATGTTGATTTAGTTTTATTTTTATTTTTAGGATACATATATGTTTATTCTTATTTGTAAAAGTCTTTACATATTTAATAAAAACAATGTTTTCAATTTTATATAATTAACCATTATAAATTTAAAATAATTTATTTCAATATTACAATTTTTTCAATATATATTATGAAATTATTAAATGTTTAAAATCATTAAATGTTAATTTAATATTATTAAGACTATATTATATTTTATTAGACATATTATAAATTATGGATGTCATAATGAATCATTAGTATTTTTACATATTTTTCACTTATCTTTGTTTTATTTTTTATTTCTTTTTCTCTATTCTATTTTCTTTTTTATTGGTAATGTACCACTTTTTTACTTTGAAAAGCACCAGCACCACCAGGCTCTTTATGTATAACTCAACAATATTATTATTTTAATGAAAATTTAAAAATTAAAAATTTTCTATTTATATAATTTTAATTTTTCATACCAATAAATATTTATTTCATATTATTAATACTACTAAAAAAGTTTTCATTTCCTGTAGTTGTTTCATGAGAAAAAATTTGCAGAAAATAGCTTTTATTTTTTAAAAGGAAAAATTCGTGTAAATTTTTGAGACTTTTCGTACAAAAAAAAAACTATAAGAATTTCACAAAAATTAACTTGTGAAGTAGAAAAGTGACGGTAAAATTTTCTATGAATATGAAAATGGTACAAAAATTTCTTGCAATTTATCCTCTAAATATTGTTTGTAGGGTAATAACATATATAAATATTATTTATTTATAAAAATTTATGTATTAAGTTTTCTAGAAATTTTTTGCCACATAATGATAAGTTATTTTTTAAATCATTAGTTTTGAAATAATTAATAAATATTTAAAATAATATCATTTTACTAAATCCATTATAATTTATAAAATATCTTAATTTCATAGTTTTAGTTTAAAATTAATTAGATTAAATATTATTTTATTGAATGTATATTCCTTTATCTTTTATCCTTTAAATTTTAAATTCAAATCATCGTACATTTATTTTATATTTAACATGTCCTAAAAAATTAAGGTATGTTTTGATACAAATAAATAAAAGAAAATTGAAGTTGTTATTCAAAATTCAAGGAAATTGTATAGTATAAAGGTCAAAAAGCCCACGTCAATTTTGAATGTCCAAGAAGTGAGAAAAACATTTGAAAATTTGAATAAAAAAACAACACAAGCATTAGTGAAACATGAAATAAGATTTGTATTATACACAATTTACTATTTTTAATGAACTAGCATCGATCCAAAATTCAACATGAAGATGAATGTAGCTTTTGATTTGTAACGTAATTAGTTTTTTTTTTTAAACTTAGTTAAGCATAGAAAAAAAATAATAATGGTAATAGTTGTCTTGGCTCAGATATACTTGTCCCGTTCTTGTTTGATTGCTTATAAACCCAAATTACATTCATAATACCACAGTTGCCAATCTTATATCATACAGAACAAAATTTAGAAAGTGAATGTTGATATTATCTTTATTAAACAAAAATAATTTAGCCTTTATCTAAATAAATAAACTACTACTTTTGATCGGAATCCATTTGTAAAAAACTTTTCTTGGATTTTGAACTCCAACTTTATATGATATCCGTAGGCCCTACACACTTAAAACTTATGATTTTAAAATTGGACCCATGTTTTAATCGGTAAAAGTATTGGTTCACGGTTTATTAGTTTAACCATTGCTGAACTAGTGTTGAACCGGTCCTAATCAAATAATGTTTTTTATTATTAATATATTATAATAATTAAGATTATAAAATAAAAAAATTTATTAGGAGGTAATTATTAAAGAAAAAACTATTTTTACTAAATACATATTCATATCACTAAGTTCACCTCTTTTTTTATCAATTTTTAATTAAAAAGGGATGGACTTGAGAAAACAAGGGTGTATTTAGAAAAATTTGAAAAATTTATTAAAAACATGAAACAGTTCAACCCCCGATTTTCATCAGGTTTTTTATTTTAAAACCGGTTTTTTGCTTTGTCGGTTTTCAGTATTAACTGAACCAGATATCAAGCTGGTTCATCGGTTTTTCAGTCAAATTAGATATCAGACTAGTTCACCGGTTTTTCGGTCGAAGCGGTCAGTCCGATTTTATTTTTTTAACCTAGCTTAAAACACAAAAAAGAATTAATAAGAAATCTTATTACAAACATTCTAACATAAATTATTCACGACTTTAAAAGAAATTAATAATGCATTATTGCACCAAGTTATATTAATCTATGTAAAATGCAGAAATATATACAAAACCTCATGAGTGATAAGTGTATTTTACCCTTATGAAATTAAAGTTTTCACCTAAGACCAACATTTCTTCAAGTCTATTTTATGATAGAATAACTTGTGAAATATATTTTAAATGATTTAAAATATGTGCATACCTAATAGTCAAATTTAATGTTATTACTTAATATTAAATTATCAAAATTAATATTTATTATGAATTAAATATTTAATAAAATTAATTACTTAATATGGAAAATTTATTTTTTTATTAGATGTTACAAAAGAAAATAACATTATAAAATTGAAGCTTTGATCAATTGTTTAAATTAAAGTCCAAGTTGTAATTAATATATATATATATATGCATATTAATTAAAATTTAGATCCTAAATCAATTTATCAAGGACGATTAAGGGACAAACAACTATCACGTGTTAACAATGTTAGCTCTATAGACCAAATAAGTTTTAGCAAATTGACTTGTCTATTTTGTTTGGTTGTTTCATTGTCTCTTAATGGACTCAGTCATGCTAATCCAATATCTATAAGTTATCCAAACTAATTGATACAAAACCTTGTACCCAAGAGGAATTTTATTCTTGATTTAAATCTAATAAAATGATATTAGCAGACACTTTAAAAATTCAAACCAACCCAACCATTTAATTTATGGTCCACTATAGCTAAACCAATCATAGCTTGTATTACATCAGATTATACCTTACTAAGTATGATATAGATATAAATATGGTGGTTATAAGTGAGCTGTGAGAACTAATGCTACTATCTTTAAAAATATATTTTAGTCAACCCCAAATTAACTTTCATTCTTGACTTTTTCCTTTCAACCATTAAACATTAAGTGGGTTGAAGAATAAAATGCTATTAAACAATAGAAAAATTTAAAAGGATGAAGTTTTCTTTTGTGAGAATGTTGATGATTTTGCCTTATCATGCCATTACTAAGTCAGTTGTTTCTTGCATAGTTCCATCATTATCCATGACTTTGTTCTGTCTTACAACTGGGGAAATCATCATCCATACTATTTAAATTAAACAAGGTAAAAGCAATTAAGATATGAATTTGAGAAGAAGGTGCATCATTAAAGTATCAATTGGTTATACTTCACTTTTACAATCCACTACTGATTATTATTATGACCATCACCATGTGTTGATGTTTATATGTTAAGCATATTAACATGAGTAGTGTTACACATCATTCAAATTTATTAAAACTATAAAATCAAGATAGAGAAGTATTAAATGAGATGTGACTATCAAACTTTATGTTTTTCAATAAACTTTAACCCATAGTAGTAGATAAAGTGTTGAAAAAAGTGTTTTTTGTTAGAATTTCAAAAATAACATTTGTCTTATTAATATGAACAAGATTATGGTTGAAGTTGAAGCTAGCTAATGAAATGTAGGAAATAAATGTTTCTATTCAGTAATACATTCACTTACTGTAAATTGTTGTTGCAAATTGCTAGCTAAGTGAAATATAGGAAATAACTGTTTCTATTAAGTAATACATTCATTTACTGTAAATTGTTGCTGCAAACCACTCATTGATAACTTTCACCCGTGTACTTATCTAGCCAACATCAATGCTCCACCTGGTGGTTTGATCAGTGCATCATTCATAGAGGAGGTGTAGGACACAAAATGTAAAAAATAATCACACATAAAGCACTGGTTAACCATATGATGTATTTAATTAAGTTCCTTAGTATCTGGCTAAGTTAATCAGATCCCAACTGATGAACAACATTGCAAAGTACATTGCCCCCAAAGAGAATACCATGTGAAAAAATCCATAAATGTAAGGAATATCATCCTCATGTTCAGGTTTGTTTTTTGTAAACTAAAAAGGACCAAAAAAATCAATTCAATATGACATATATTAACATTGCTTTCTATCTGTCACAATATGGCCTAGATTAAAATTAAATAATTCTTGTTTTATCATGTTGATGGAAGGAAAATTATCCAAATTTTTGGTTATCTTATATTGGGGAATTATTTTTTCTTAACTTCTAAAAGAAAAATTTACTTCAACTTGCAGCATGATTGAGGTGCCTTGCTAGATCAAAGAAAGAAGGCAACTTTAGAGCTTCCTAATTTCTAGGAAAGGATTGAGAATGGTATTTTGAAGCAACAAAGAATCTTTCTGAATTTACTAGAAAAGGCTTTGAAGCAACAAGGAAAGCTTTAGAACTCTCTAATTTTGAAGCAACTAGGAATGCTTTAGAACACTAAAGAATGATTCACCTAAAAGCATTTTGAATCAATGCCTGTGGAAAAGGCTGCCATCACAATAGCAAATATGGCAATAAGGAAGCCCTGTCAAGAAATTAGAAAATTGTACATAACACAAAATAACAGGATGACTAAAGCATTCATGTGAAGAAATATCCACAATATCAAATTATGGATTTTAATACTATTCAGACACATACTCACAAAAAAAAATCTTGAAGAGTCAACAAAAAGAATGCAGAGGCCTACAAAAAAATCTAATACTAGCCTTCATAGTAAAACTTGTAAGAAAACTAGACAGCATATGGTACAGTATATGCCACATGGTAAACATGATCAGTTAAAACTTAAAAACTCTATGCATATACTTATATATGTCCTTTAGTTGTTGAATGCTACTAACCACTTTATCCTTGTAAATGGTTCTTTCTTTTATAGAACACTGCATTAACAACAATTTAGCAGCACAATTGAAATATTGTGGTGCTAAAAATGAATGACAGATCGACTAGGCTAGATATCATATCTCATCACTTTATTGGATCCTATCAAAGTCATTTTCCTTTATTCTTAATTATTAAGAATTTTAACAAAATGTTCATCCCAAGCTATTTCATATGCAAGAAAAAAAACTTAATTATGGTTACTTCACATCACAGATTTAAGATAAACAACAACCTAAACATTATTTGAAACCTTCGACCAACAATAATAGAAAATCTACTATTTAATTTAAACCTCAATAATGACTTAAAGAAGACTGAAGGAAGAATTTTGAACTCAATATGGATGTGTTGAGGAACTAAACAGAAGATTTTCAAATTTAACTAGGTGAAAAACTTACTAGTATAGTTATCCAGCCACTGTTTCCTTTTTCTTGATTCTTTGTCTCACATCTGATGGTGGTAGGTTCATTGAAATTCCATGATAGAGATCTACATAAGTCCACCATCTATAAAATAAATGTCAAAATAAAATATATGATTTGAAGTAGACATTGAACCAAGTTAGCATGGCATCAACTGTTGTTGAGTGAATTTCATTGCATATAAGAAGACAATTCCATTCTATCTTCATCCAAATAAAAATATGCCAACATTTTGTAGCACTTGATTTTTCTGATTTTAAAACTGGTTCTTTACCTAGTCGATTCAATTTTCAGCATTAACCGAACTAGATACTAGACTGGTTCACTAATTTTTTTGTCGAACCGTTCAGTCCGATCCCGTTTTTTTAACCTAACTTAAAACACATGAAAAGGTTTAATAAGAAATTTTATTACAAACATTCCAACATCAATTTTCACGACTTTAAAATAAATTAGTCTGTATTGTTGCACAAGTTATATTCAAAATCTATGTAAAATACAGAAATATATACAAAACCTCATGAGTGATAAGTGTATTTTACTATTATGAAATTGAAGTTTTCACCTAAGAGCAACATTTCTTCAACTCTATTTTATGATAGGATAATTTTTTAAATATATTTTAAATAATGTAAAATATGGGCATACTTAATAGTCAAATTTAATGTTATTACTTAATATTAAATTATCAAAATTAATATTTAATTACCAATTTAATATCTATTAAAATTAATTACTTAATATAAAAAAATAAAATTACTTTTTCTTAATTATAAAAATGAATATAAATTATAATTAATGTGGGAAATTTTTTATTAAATATAGATGTTACAAAAGGAAATCTCATGATCAACAGATATTATAAAATTGAAGCTTTCATCAATGATTAAGTTAAAATCCAATTTATAATTAATATATATTAATTAAAATTTAGTGAAGCAGTTATGGGATGTGTTAAATGAGGATATAAGGAAAGTAATGACAGATTTTCATTAGAAAGCTTCAAAGGGGGGTCAATGCCTCATTGATTTCATTGATTCCCAAGAAGCAGTGCCCAAGTGGATTGGGAGATTATAGGTCGCTATCACTAATTAGGGTGCTCTATAAAATCATTACAAAAGTGCTGGCAAAGAGAATACAAAAGGTACTTCCAAGCATAATTTAGGAAATGCATATAACTTTTAATAAATGGAGGCAATTTCTTAATAGTGTGGTTGTAGTTAAGGAAGTGATCCACGAGGTGAAACATCATAAGAAGCCCTTATTGGTTTTTAAGGTTGACTTCGAGTAGGTGTATGACTGTGTTAGTTGGGTGTTACTGTTTTACATGTTATCTCGATTTGGTTTTGGGGACAAATGATTAAGTTGGATCATGGTTGTTTGTCTTCATCATCGGTCTCAATATTGGTTAATAGGAGTGTGGCGAAGGAGTTCTGTATGCAAAGAGGATTATGTCAGGGTGATCTGAAGGGCTAGGAGGGTTGATTTGAAAGGCTCGATAAATCTAATTTCAGGTATTAACCTTAACAAGCATCACTTCCAGATAGTATGCCAACAATTTGCAAACGATAAAATTTTCTTGATTTCGCTTGAACTTCAAAATGTATTTGCTTTAAAAAGTGCTTTGAGATGCTATGAGTTGGCCTCAGGCCTGAGGATTAATTTCCATAAGAATAGCTTAGGGGTAATTGGGGTGACATTGTCGAAGGTGGGTTCCTTTGCATCAATCCTTATTTGCGAAGTTCTGCAAATGCATTTCTCCTACCTTGGGATTCCTGTGGGGACAAATGTGAGATGTGAGCGTGTGTGGAAGCCTATCCTGGATAAAATGAGAGAAAACTTAACCTGGTAGAGACAAAAGACCGTGTCAATGATTTGCCTGATCAAATCCACCCTCTCTGTTTTACCTCTTTTATTTTCTGTCTTTTTCAAGGCTCCTAAGAAGATGTCTAAAGCCATAGAATCTATACAAAGGAATTTCCTTTGGGAAGGTTCAGAAGAAGGCTAAAAATTAACATGGATCAAATGGGAGCAGGTGTGTAAAGACAAATACAACGGTGGGCTAGGACTAAGAGATATGTTGGCTTTTAATAAAGTTCTGTCGGGAAAATGGCAATGAAGAATTCTACAAGGTGGTGATGCTATTTGGATCAAGGTACTGGAGGCAAGGTATGAGGTTGATATTAGGAGGAACCTTGACGTTAGGCACAGAAGTGGAGGCTCCGATTGGTGGCTTGATATCCTGAAAGTCACTGCTGACGAAGAACGAAGTGGTTGGCTTTCTAGTGAGGTAAAAACCTTGATTGGTGATGGTTCTAAATTATCTAATTAATGTGAATTCTTATTTCTTGGGGGTTGAATCAGATCACTTGATTTCCAAGTTGTAAAGGGATTTGTGAAGATCTATTTAGCTTGTTACAACATGTAAATAGAATAAGACTGTTGAGTAATTTTCCTCCAAAATTTTTTATCATTCTATTTTTACGTCAAATGAATGGAAATTAGTTGTTATACCTAGACAAAATATGGGAAAAAGAATATAAATAATATCAAATACTATGCTTTATGATTTTCATTATTTCATGATAGATTTTCCCGTTACTAGCTTCATGGTAAAAAAGGTGAGTGATTCTATGTTCTTTTGCTATGATTGTTATAAAAAGAGGCACTAGCAATGGCTATGTAAGTATAAATTGTGTTTCACTTGCGTTCAATTGTAGCTAAAAGATGAAAAAGTAACCGAAATGGTTTCAGTTTTATTCTATACTTAAAAAGTTAATAGCTTTTTAGGTAATTACTAGTTTTGTATGAAAAGTTATTTTACTTTAGTTTTTTTTAAGTCTTCTTATTTTTAGATATTAGTTTATTTTTTACTTTATTTTTCATTAATTAATAAATTATTTTTTTGTATATTTTATTTTTCATTCTCTCCTTTATCACAATTTATATATGTATTAAGTAATTTATAAAAGTTTTAGAAAATTTGAAATTCAAGAAATTTATTTGTCATATCTAAACTAAAAAACTTAGATTAAAAAAATTGAATTGATTTGGCTAATATGGAAGTTCAATTACCTTATCCAAATAAAATTTGAAATTTAAGAAATTTCAAATGATTTATCCAAACAAAACATTTACAAAATGAAAGAAATTCAAATGAAAGTAATTCAAATTGATAGCATTTCAAATTTTTTAAAATCTTAAAATGTCTCGTTAAAATGCAATGTTAGATTTTAACAAAATAAATGGTGAAGTATAAGTCTCTAATACCAACTCTCCTTTGATTTTCAAAATTAAAGATATGAAAGGAAAGAGAAAAGTGTGGAAAGAGTGGCCACAAAAAATTCACATGCTTTAAATTATATTTTGAAAATCTAACTTATACATTAATTAATCAAATGTATACTTGTTATTTGACTCAAACTAATAGGCTCAAATTAACATTGATCAAAACGTATTTACATCATTTAATCACATCTATGATTTATGTTAAAAACAATTTGTTGAATTTGATAATAATAACTTTAAAAATTATATAAATTGTATCTTTAAAGTCAATAATAATTAGTATTTAGTAACATAAATGATAGAAAAGGCAGATTCTAATTCTATAAGGTTTTATATTTTATGTTTGTTTCTTGTCACTATGGTTTCTTTCTTTCTCTGTTCTAGAAAGGTAGCTAAATGCCTCTCTCCGTCCCAACCAAAACACTAAATCCCCCAATTCTCCATACCAAATGGACCCTCTTTCTTCCTATGATTCATTTCAAAATCAAAACTTGGATTGACCCTTTTGCCTCTGAAATGCATGTTACTGAGTCAAATAAATAAATAAATAAATAGTGAAAGGGAAGAGGAAGGAAAGAGAGGTCACAAACAACTCACGTAACTTTATACTTTAAATACTTTTAACACATAAATTTATATATATTTTTTAATAATAAGAAATAATTGTGAAATTATAATTAAATATATTTTTTCTAAAAAGTCGATTTATTTATTTTTATTAAAGTTGTATTATGAATTTAACAACAAAAAAATTAGCATGACAAATGTTTCTTCTAAAATTATTATGTTATATTTACAAAAAATATTGAATTCTTTTAAAGAAAAATGCATGTTGCATATTGGAAATAATGATATTTTTTAAAGAAAAGTGGAAAAGAAATACATATTTGTCTTAAGTAATATGAATTATGTCACATCCATGTGACACACAAAATGTTTAGTTTAGTTTATTATAACTTCTAACACACATCACACATCTCATTTCATGTATTACATTTTTTAATAAACCATTAATAAACATGCACTTTTCCAATTTCGTTTTTTATAATTTTGTAGAAATAGTCATACCAAATTCTTAAATAACTTAAAAATTAGATACTTAAAATATACTATTTAGTTTATAATTTTAAAATGTAAAATTATTAATTCTTAACATTCTTTCTATCATAAATTAGTAGAAAAAACAAAAAATAGTTTTTTCTTCTAACTAAAAATAGATTTTTTGAATTAATATTTTGGTAAAAAACATAAATTATTTAGTAATAGAGGATAAGGATATTTCTCTTTTTAATATATAAAACTATGTGGATAGAAAATATTAATTTTATTCTTAGAATGGAAAAAGATGTAATAAGTATAAGATACTTACTCTTTATTATTTCTATTCATTTTCTTATTTAAATCTAATGATTAAGATTAATTATGATTTGTTTTATTTATATTATGCTCTACCATTAATTAAGCTCATGAACTTTTCATAATTATAGTAAAAAGTTACAATTCTATTTTTAAAAAAATATTGTTATTTTCTTAATTTATTAATATAATTAGGAATAACATATATCAATATAATCAAATCATTTCATAGCATTGTGTTACTAATTAGTTATATTTTAACTGTTAAATTTAATAATAGATTTATTTATTAAATTTTATTATTATTTAAATAGATATATTATTTAAAGTTATATGTAGAGATTTAATGTTATATATTTTATATAAAATAAATGACTAAGAGAGTGTTATTTAGTGTACCATTTAAGAGTGTATCACTGTAATATATTTTTTATGAATCAAACCTTAGTATTGTTAATAATACTAGTTTTTTAGCTGATCCTGAAACCTTTCTTTCTGTTAACTAATTTATGACCTTATATATTTATTAGTGTAATATTTTTAAAAAAGACACAAGAAATGTTGGGATATTTAAAGTTTTTAAACTTAATATTGGAGTTAGTAAATAAAAAAGAATGAAATTATAATTTCTTAAAATAAAGATGAAAGTTTTATATATTTATTTTTATTATAATATAAATATATATTTTTTACGTCAAATATATAAATATGTAAACAATTTATATGTAAATATTCCTTTCAAGTGTGTAGATTTTAATTAAAATCTAATCATCATTTTCATATATCATTATAAGATATTGAATATTACAGTTTATCCTATAACTTATCAAATATTTTCATATAAACTATATATTTTATATTGCTAATATTAATTTAAAATGTATACTTGACATAATAAATTATTTGACTTAAACAAACATTGCTCAAATGAACATTAATCAAAATGGATTTACATCATTCAGTCACATCTATTCTATGATTTATGTTAAAAAAATTTGTTGAATTTGATAATAATAACTTTAAAAATTATATAAATTCTATGATTAAGTTATTATTGTTGTATCTTTAAAGTCAATAATAATTTATATGTAGTGACATAAATGATAGAAAAGGCAGATTCTAATTATATAAGGTTTTATGTTTTATGGTTTGTTTCTTGTCATTGTGGATTCTTTCTTTATATGTTCTAGAAGGTTGGATGCCTCTCTCTGTCCCAACCAAAGTGTTAACTTTCCAAATTTCTCCTATGGTCCATTTGATAATCAAAACTTGGATTGACCCGTTAGCCCCTGAAACATGTCTTAATGAGTCAAATAAATAATTAGTGAAAGGGAAGAGGAAGGAAAGAGTGGCCACAAACAAACTAGTCAGATGCTTTAAATTATATTTTGAAAATCTAACCTTTACATTATGAAATGTATACTATATAATAAATTATTTGACTCAAACTAATATTGCTCAAATTATCATCAATCAAAACCGATTTAAATTATGCTTTAAATTATATTTTTAAATCTAACCTTTACATTATCAAATGTATACTTGATATAATAAATTACTTGATTCAAACTAACATTGCTCAAATTAACATTAATCAAAACGACTTTAGATCATTCAATGACATCTATGATTTAGGTTAAAAAAATTTGTTTACTTTGATAATAATAACTTTAAAAATTATATAAATTGTATGATTTAGTTGGTATGGTTGTATCTTCTAATTCAATAATAATTATTGTTTAGTAGCATAAATGATAGAAAAGACAGATTCTAATCATATAAAGTTTTATGTTTTACGGTTTGTTTCTTGTCACTGTGGATTCTGTCGTTATATGTTCCACAAAGGTGGCTAAATTCCTCTCTCTGTCCCAACCAAAGTGTTAAATTGCCACATTCCTGCTTTGGCCCATTTCAAAATCCAAACTTGGGTTGACCCTTTTGCCCCTGAAACGCGTGTTAACGAGTCATATAAATCATTAGTGAAAAGGAAGAGTAAGGAAAGAGTGGCCATAGACAAACTAGTTAGATTCTTTAAATTATATTTTTAAAATCTAACCTTTACATTATCAAATGTGTACTTGATATAATATATTATTCGACTCAAACTAACATTGCTCAAATTAACATTTATCAAAACAGATTTACATTATTCAGTAATATCTATGATTTATGTTAAAAAAATTGGTTGAATTTGATAATAATAACTTTAAAAATTATATAAATTGAATGAATTATTTGGTATAGGTGTATCTTTAAGGTCAATAATAATTAATATTTAATAACATAAATGATAGAAAAGGCAGTTCCTACTTGTATAAGGTTTTATATCTTATGGTTTGTTTCTTGTGACTGTGGATTCTTTCTTTATATTTTATAGAAAGGTGGTTATTCCTCAGTCAATCCCAACCAAAGCGTTAAATTCCCAAATTCCTCCTATTGTTTATTTCAAAATCAAAACTTGGGTTGACGCTTTTGCCCCTGAAACGCGTGTTAATAAGTCAAATAAAAAATTAGTGAAAGGGAAGAGGAAATAAGGAATGGCCACAAACAAACTATTCAGATGCTTTAAATTATATTTTGAAAATCTAACTTTACATTATCAAATGTATTCTTGATATAATAAATTATTGGACTTAAACTAACATTGCTCAAATTAAGGTTAATCGAAACGGATTTACATTATTAGTCACATCCACGATTTATGCTAAAAAAATTTGTTGAATTTGATAATAATAACTTTAAAAATTATGTAAATTGTATCATTCACCTAGTATGAGTGTACCTTTAAAGTCAATAATAATTAATATTTAGAAACATAAATGATAGAAAAGGTAAATTCTAATTATAAGGTTTGATGTTTTATGATTTGTTTCTTGTTACTCTGGATTTTTCCTTTATGGGTTGTAGAAAGGTGGCTGAATGTCTCTCTCAGTCCCAACCAAAGCCTTAAATTCCCAAATTCCTCCTATGTTCCATTTAGAAATGAAAACCTGGGTTGACCCTGAAATGCGTGTTAATGAGTCAAATAAAAAATTAGTGAAAGGGAAGAGGAAGGAAAGAGTGGCGATAAACAAACTAGTCAGACGCTTTAAATCATATTTTGAATATCTAACCTTTACATTAATCAAATTTATACTTGATATAATAAATTTTTTGACTCAAACAAACATTGCTGAAATTAACATTAATCAAATAGGATTTACATCATTCAGTCACATCTATTCTATGATTTATGTTAAAAAAATTTGTTGAGTTTGATAACAATAACTTTAAAAATTTTATAAGTTTTATGATTTAGTTGGTATGGGTGTATCTTTAAAGTCAATAATAATTAATATTTAGTAACCTAAATTATAGAAAAGACAGATTCTAATTATATAAAATTTTATGTTTTATGTTTTGTTTCTTGTCACTGTGGATTCTTTCTTTATATGTTCTAGAAAGGTGGCTGCATGTCTCTCTCAGTCCCAACCAAAGCTTTAAATTCCCAAATTCCTCTTATGATAAATTTCAAAATAAAAGCTTGAGTTAAACCTTTTTCCCTCGAAACACGTGTTGACGAGTCAAATAAATAATTAGTGAAAGAGAAAACAAACAAAAGCGCGGCCACAAACAAACTGGAAAGATGCTTCAAATTATATTTTGAATATCTAACCTTAACATTAATCAAATATATATTTGATATAATGAAGTTTTTGACTCAAACAAACATTGCTGAAATTAACATTAATAAAAACGGATTTACATCATTAAGTCACATCTATTCTACGATTTATGTTAAAAAAATTTGTTGAGTTTGATAAAATAACTTTAAAAATTTTATAAGTTTTATGATTTAGTTGGTATGTGTGTATCTTGAAAGTCAATAATAATTAATATTTAGTAGCATAAATTACAGAAAAGGCAGATTCTAATTATATAAGGTTTTATATTTTATGGTTTGTTCCTTGTCACTGTGGATTCTTTCTTTATATGTTCTAGAAAGGTGGCTAAATGTATGTCTCATTCCCAACCAAAGCGTTAAATTCCTAAATTCCTCTTATGTTCCGTTTCAAAATCAAAACTTGGGTTGCAGCTTTTGCCCTTGAAACACATGTTAACGAGTCAAATAAATAATTAGTGAAAGGGAAGTATAAGGAAAGAGGGGCCACAAACAAACTAGTATATGATTTAAATTATATTTTCAATATCTAACCTTTATGTTAATCAAATATATACTTGATATAATAAATTATTTGACTCAAACAAACATTGCTCAAATTAACATTAATCAAAACAGATTTACATCATTTAGGTACATCTATGATTTATGTTAACAAAGTTTGTTGAATTTGATAACAATAGCTTTAAAAATTATATAAATTGTTTGATTTAGTTGGTATGGGTTTATCTTTAAAGTGAATAATAATTAATATTTAGTAAAATAAATGATAGAAAAGGCAGATTCTAATTATATAAGGTTTATGTTTTATGCTTTGTTTCTTGTCACTGTGGATTGCTTCTTTATATGTTCTAGAAAGGTGGCTGCATGTGCTCTCAGTCCCAACCAAAGCGTTAAATTCCCAAATTACAGATACGCTCCATTTCAAAAATCAAAACTTGAGTTGATACTTTTTCCCCTGAAACGCTTGTTAATAAGTCAAATAAAAAATTCGTGAAAGGGAAGAGGAAGGAAAGAGTGGCCACAAACAAACTAGTAAGATGCTTTAAATTATATTTTGAATATCTAACCTTTAAATTAATCAAATGTATACTTGATATAATAAATTTTTTTACTCAAACAAACATTGTTGAAATTAACGTTAATCAAATAGGATTCACATCATTTAGTCACATCTATTCTACGATTTATGTTAAAAACATTTGTTGAGTTTGATAACAATAACTTTAAAAATTATATAAATTGTATGATTTAGCTGGTATGGCTGTATCTTTAAAGTCAATAATAATTAATATTTAGTAACATAAATGATAGAAAACACAGATTCTAATTATATAAGGTTTTATGTTTTATGCTTTGTTTCTTGTCACTGTGGATTCTTTCTTTATATGTATATGTTCTAGAAGGGTGGCTGAATGCCTTAAATTCCCTAATTCATCCTATGCTCCGTTTCAAAATCAAAACTTTGGTTGACCCTTTACCCCCTGAAATGCGTCTTAATGAGTCAAATAAATAATTAGTGAAAGGGAAGATGGAGGAAAAAGTAGCCACAAAGAAACTAGTCATATGTTTCAAATTATATTTTGAATATCTAACCTTTACATTAATCAAATGTATACTTGATATAATAAATTATTTGACTTAAACTAACATTACTCAAATTAACATTAATCAAAATGGATTATCATTTAGTCACATCTCTGATTTATGTTAAAAAAATTTGTTGAATTTGATAACAATGACTTTAAAAATGATATAAATTGTGTGATTTAGTTGGTATGGGTGTATATTTAAAGTCAATAATAATTAATATTTCATAGCATAAATTATAGAAAAGGCAGATTCTAATTATATAAGGTTTTATGTTTTATGGTTTGTTTCTTGTCACCGTGGATTCTTTCTTTATATGTTCCAGAAAGGTGGCTGAATGCCTCTGTCGGTCCCAACCAAAGCGTTAAATTCCCAAATTCCTGTTATGCTCCATTCCAAAATCAAAACTTGAGTTGACCTTTTTGCCCCTGAAATGCATCTTAATGAGTCAAATAAATAATTAGTCAAGGGGAAGAGGAAGGAAAGAGTGGCCCCAAACAAACTAGTCAGATGCTTTAAATTATACTTTGAAAATCTAACCTTTACATTAATCAAATGTATACATGATATAATAAATTATTTGACTCAAACTAACATTACTCAAACTAACATTAATAAAATCAGATTTATATAATTCACATCTATTCTATGATTTATGTTAAAAAAAATTTTAGAATTTTGTACTAATAACTTTAAAAATTATGTAAATTTTGTGATTTAGTTGGTATGATTGTATCTTTAAAGTCAATATTAATTAATATTTACTAACATATATGATAGAAAATGCATATTATAATTATATAAGGTTTTAGGTTTCATGCTTTGTTTCTTCTCACAATGGATTCTTTCTTTATATGTTCTAGAAAGGTGACTGAATGCCTCTCTCAGTACCAACCAAAGCCTTAAATTTCCAAATTCCTCCTATACTCCATTTCAAAATCAAAACTTGAGTTGACCCATTTGCCCCCTGAAACGCATGTTAATGAGTCAAATAAATAGTTAGTGAAAGGGAAGAGGAAGGAGAGAGTGGCCAGAAACAAACTAGTCACATGCTTTAAATTATATTTTGAAAATATAGCCTTTACATTAATGAAATGTATACTTGATATAATAAATTATTCGACCCAAACTAACATTACTCCAATTAACATTAATCAAAAGGGATTTACATCATTTAGTCACATGTATGATTTATGTTAAAAAAATTTGTTGAATTTGATAATAATAACTTTCAAAATTACATAAATTGTATGATTTAGTTGGTATGGGTGTATCTTTAAAGTCAATAATAATTAATTTTGGGTAACATAAATGATAGAAAGACAAATTCTAATTATATAAGGTTTTATGTTTTATGGTCTATTTCTTGTCACCGTGGATTCTTTTTTTATATGTTCCAGATAGGTGGCTGAATGCCTCTCTCGGTTCCAACCAAAGCGTTAAATTCCCAAATTCCTATTATGCTCCATTCCAAAATCAAAACTTGAGTTGACCCTTTTGCCCTTGAAATGCATCTTAATGAGTCAAATAAATAATTAGTGAAGGGGAAGAGGAAGGAAATAGTGGCCACAAACAAACTACTTAGATGCTTTAAATTATATTTTGAATATCTGACATTTACATTATTCAAATGTATACTTGATATAATAAGTCTTTTGACTCAAACAAACCTTGCTAAAATTAACATTAATCAAAATGAATGTACATAATTCAGTCACATCTATTCTATGATTTTATGTTAAAAACATTTGTTGAATTTGATAACAATAACTTTAAACATTATGTAAATTGTATCATTTAGTTGGTATAGGTATATCTTTAAAGTCAATAATAACTAATATTTAGTAACATAAATAATAGGGCAGGAAGATTCTAATTATATCAGGTTTTATGTTAGACAAATTTGTATAATTTTGTAATAATGACTTTAAAAATTATGTAAATTTTATGATTTAGTAACGTATATGATAGAAAAGTCAGATTTTAATTATATAAGGTTTTAGGTTTCATGGTTTGTTTCGTCTCAAAGTGGATTCTTCTTTATATGTTCTAGAAAGGTGGCTGAATGCCCTCTTAGTCCTAACCAAAGCTTTAAATTCCCAAATTTCTCCTATGCTCCATTTCAAAATCAAGACTTGGGTTGATCTTATTGCCCCTGAAACGTGTGTTAATGTGTCAAATAAATAATTCGTGAAGGGGAAGAGGAAGGAAAGAGTGGCCACAAACAAACTACTCAGATGCTTTAAATTATATTTTGAATATCTAACCGTTACATTACTCAAATGTATATTTGATATAATAAATCTTTTGACTCAAACAAACCTTGCTGAAATTAACATTAATCAAAATGGATTTACATCATTCAGTCACATCTATTTTATGATTTATGTTAAAAAAATATGTTGAATTTGATAAGAATAACTTTAAAAATTATATAAATTGTATGATTTAGTTGGTATGGTTGTATCTTTAAATTGAATATTTAGCAACATAAATGATAGAAAAGGCAGATTCTAATTGTATAAAGTTATGTTTTATGGTTTGTTTCTTGTCACTATGGATTCTTTCCTTATATGTTCTGCAAAGGTTGTGGAATGCCTCTCTCAGTCCCACCCAAAGCATTAAATTTCCAAATACCTACTATGGTCCATTTCAAAATCGAAACTTGAGTTGACCCTTTTGCCCTTGAAATGCTTTTAATGAGTCAAATAAATAATAAGTGAAAGGGGAAAGGGAGGAAAGAGTGGCCACAAGCAAACAGTTAGATGCTTTAAATTATACTTTGAAAATCTAACCTTTACATTATAAAATGTATACTTGATATAATAAATTATTTGGCTCAAACTAACATTGCTCAACTTATCATTAATCAAAACCGATTTAAATTATGCCTTAAATTATATTTTAAAATCTAACCTTTACATTATCAAATGTATACTTTATATAATAAATTATTTGACTCAAACTAACATTGTTGAAATTAACATTCATCAAAACAGATTTACATCATTCAGTCACATCTATGATTTATGTTAAAAGTATTTGTTGAATTTGGTAATAATTACTTTAAAAATTATATACATTGTATCATTTGGCTGGTATGGGTGTATCTTTAAAATCAATAATAATTTATATTTAGTAACATAAATGATAAAAAAGACAGATTCTAATTATATAAGGTTTTATGTTTTATGGTTTGTTTCTTGTCCCTTTCGATTCTTTCTTTTTACGTTCTGAATGCCTCTCTCAGTCCTAACCAAACCGTTAAATTCCCAAATTACTGCTATACTCCATTTCAAAATCAAAGCTTGAGTTGACTCTTTTGCCCCTGAAACGCTTGTTAATGAGTTAAATAAATAATTAGTGAAAGGGAAAAGGAAGGAAGAGTGGCCACAAACAAACTAGTCAGATGCTTTAAATTATATTTTGAAAATCCAACATGTAAATTATCAAATGTATACTTGATATGGTAAGTTATTTCACTCAAACTAACATTTCTCAAATTAACATTAATCAAAACCGATCTAAATTATGCTTTAAATTATATTTTCAAATCTAACCTTTACATTATCAAATGTATACTTGATATAATAAATTATTTGACGCAAACTAACATTGCTCAAATTAACATTAATCAAAACGGATTTACATCATTCAGTCACATCTATTCTATGATTTATGTTAAAAAAATTTGTTGAATTTGATAATAATAACTTTAAAAATTATATAAATTGTATGATTTAGTGGTACGGCAGTATCTTTAAAGTCAATAATAATTAATATTTAGTAACATAAATGATAGGAAAGCAGATTCTAATTATATAAGATTTTATGTTTTATGGTTTGTTTCTTCTCGCTGTGGATTCTTTCTTTATATGTTCTAGAAAGATAGATGGATGTCTCTCTTAGTCCCAACCAAAGCCTTAAATTCCAAATTCCTCCTATGCTCTATTTCAAAATAAATAATTAATTAGGGAAAGGGAAGAGGAAGGAAAGAGTATCCACAAACAAACTAGTCAAATGCTCTAAATTATATTTTAAATATCTAACCTTTATATTAATCAAATGTATACTTCATATAATAAATTATTTGAATCAAACAAACATTGCTCAAATTAACATTAATCAAAACGGATTTACATTATTCACTCACATCTATTCTATGATTTATGTTAAAAAAATTTGTTGAATTTCATAATAATAACTTTAAAAATTATATAAATTGTATGATTTAGTTGGTATGGATGTATCTTTCAAGTCAATAATAATTAATATTAGTAATATAAATTATAGAAAAGGGAGATTCTAATTATATAAGGTTTTATGTTTTATGGTTTGTTTCTTGTTACTGTGCATTCTTTCTTTATATATTCTAGAAAGGTGGCTGAATGTCTCTCTCAATCCCAACCAAAGTGTTATATTCCTAAATTCCTCCTATGGTAAATTTCAAAATCAAAACTTGAGTTGACCTTTTCACCCCTGAGACGCGTGTTACTGAGTCAAATAAAAAATTAGAGAAATGGAAGAGGAAGGAAAGAGTGGTCACAAACAAGCTAGTCAGATGCTCTAAATTATATTTTGAATATCTAACCATTACATTAATCAAATCTATATTTGATATAATAAATTATTTAACTCAAACAAACATTGCTCAAATTAAGATTAATCAAAATGGATTTACATCATTCAGTCACATCTATTCTATGATTTATGTGAAAAAAAATTGTTGAATTTGATAACAATAATATTAAGTATTATATAAATTGTATCATTTAGTTGGTATAGGTGTATCTTTAAAGTGAATAATAACTAGTATTTAGTAACATAAATTATAGAACACAAAGATTCTAATTATATAAGGTTTTATGTTTTATGGTTTGTTTCTTGTGACTATGGATTCTTTCTTTATATGTTCTAGAAAGTTGGTTGAATGCCTCTCTCAGTCCCAACCAAAGAGTTAAATTCCCAAATTTCTCCTATGCTCCATTCCAAAATCAAAACTTGACTTGAACATTTTTCCCCTGAAATGCGTGTTGATGAGTCACATAAATAATTAGTGAAAGGGAAGAGGAAAGAAAGAGTGGCCAAAAACAAACTAGTAAGATACTTTAAATTATATTTTGAAAATCTGACCTTCACATTAATCAAATGTATACTTGTTATAATAAATTTTTTGACTCAAAGAAACGTTGTCAAAACTAACAGTAATCAAAACGAATTTATATCATTCAGTCACATCTATTGTATGATTTATGTTAAAAAAAATTGAATTTGATAATAATAACTTTAAAAATTATATAAATTTTCTGATTTAGTTGGTATGGTTGTATCTTTAAAGTCAATAAGAATTAATATTTAGTAACATAAATCATAGAAAAGGCAGATTCTAATTATATAAGGTTTTATGATTTATGGTTTGTTTATTCTCACTGTGGATTCTTTCTTTCTATGTTCTAGAAAGGTGGCTGAATGCCTCTCTCAGTCCCAACCAAAGCCTTAAATTCCCAAATTCCTCCCATGCTCCATTTGAAAATCAAAACTTGAGTTGACCATTTTGTCCTTGAAATGCGTGTTAATGAGTCAAGTAAATAATTAGTGAAAATGAAGAGGAAGGAAAGAGTGACCACAAACAAACTAGTCAGATGCTTTCAATTATATTTTGAATATCTAACCTTTACATTAATCAAATGTATACTTGATATAATAAATTATTTGACTCAAACTAACATTACTAAAATTAACATTAATAAAAATGGATTTACATCATTCAATCACATCTATGATTTATGTTAAAAAAATTTGTTGAATTTGATAAGAATAACTTTAAAAACTACACAAATTGTATGATTTGGTTGGTATGTGTGTATCTTTAAAGTCAATAATAACTAATATTTAGTAACATAAATTATAGAAAAGGCAGATTCTAATTATATAAGGTTTTGTGTTTTATGGTTTGTTTTTTGTCACTATGGATTCTTTCTTTATATGTTCTAGAAAGGTTGCTGAATGTCTCTCAGTCCCACCAAAGCCTTAGATTCCCAAATTCCTACTATGCTGCATTTCAAAATCAAAACTTGAGTCTACCCGTTTGCCCCTGAAAGGCATGTTAATGAGTCAACTAAATAATTAGTCAAAAAGAGGAGGAAGGAGGGAGTAGCCACAAACAAACTAGCAGATGCTTTAAATTATATTTTGAAACTCTAACCTTTACATTAATCCAATGTATTCTTGATATAATAAATTATTTGACTCAAACCCTCAAGTTAACATTAATCAAAATGGATTTATATCATTCACTCACATCTATTCCATGATTTATGTTAAAAAAATTTGTTGAATTTGATAATAATAACTTTAAAAATTATATAAATTGTATGATTTAGTGGTATGGTAGTATCCTTAAAGTCAATAATAATCAATATTTAGTAGCATAAATGATAGAAAAGCATATTCTAATTATATAAGGTTTTATGTTTTATGGTTTGTTTCTTCTCACTGTGGATTCTTTCTCTATATGTTCTGAAAAGGTAGCTGAATGCCTCTCTCAGTCTAGCCAAAGCCTTAAATTCCCAAATACCTCCTATGCTCTATTTCAAAATGAAAGTTTGGGTTCAGCCTTTTTCCCTTGAAATGTGTGTTAATGAGTCAAATAAATAATTGGTGAAAGGGAAGAGGAAGGAAAGAGTGGCCACAAACAAACTAGTCAGATGCTTTAAATTATATTTTGAATATCTAACCTTTAAATTAATCAAATGTATACTTGATATAATAAATTATTTGAATCAAACAAACATTGTGAAAATTATGCTTTGTTTTATTTATGGTATGCTCTAAACAATTAATTAAGCTCATGTAGCTTTTCATAATTATAGTAAAAAGTTACATTTCTATTTAAATTATTGTTATTTTTTTAATTTATTAATATAATTAAGAATAACATATATCAATATGAATCAAATCATTCCATAGCACTGTTACTAATTAGTTATATTTTAATTTTTAAATTTAATAATACATTGTATTTATTAAATTTTACTATTATTTAAAGTTATATGTAGAGATTTAATGCTATATATTATTATATAAAATAAAAGACTAAGAGAGTGTTAGTTAGTGTACAATTTGAGAGTGTATTAGTATAATATATTTTTTATGAATCAAATGTTAGTATTCTTAATAATACTAGTTTGTTAGTTGAACCTGAAACCTTTATTTTCGTTAACTAATTTATGATCTTATATATTTATTAGTGTAATATTTTAAAAAAAGACACAAGAAATATTGCTATATTTAAAGTTTTTAAACTTAATATTAGAGTAGGTAAATAAAAAATAATGAAATTATAATTTCTTAAAATAAGGATGAAATTTTTATTTATTTATCTTTATTGTAACATAAATATATATTTTTTACCTCAAATATATAAAAATATAAACAATTTATATGTAAATATTACTTTTAAGTGTATATTTTAATTAAAATCTAATAACCATTTTCATATATCATTATAATATATATTGAATATTATAGTTTATCCTATAATGTATAAAATATTTTCTTGTAAACTACATGTTTTAATCTTTGTCGTCAGTAAAAACTAACATCTAGTCTATAAAAGAAACAACAAAAATAGAAAAGTATATAACATATATAATTTAATTTAAATTTATATTTATTAAATATGTGAGTTTGATTTTATAGAATACATAATAATTTTATGATTGAATTTCACACTTATATGATTTTATATTCATGTAATCAATATGAAATTGAAAAAGAAAATAAATTGTTGATTTTGTTAATTATTTAATTTTAATATTATTGTATGTTGTTTCATATATCAATATGTATGCTTGCATAGATAATTGTTATTATAAATTATATTATTATATTTTTCATTAACAATTATTATTTAAAATTTTATATTTGGCATCGTATCTTTAACACTAAGCATACCTGCATAATATTATAAATTATTAGATTAAGAAAACATATATGTTGATTTAGTTTTATTTTTATTTTTATTTTTAGGATACATATATGTTTATTCTTACTTGTAAAAGTCTTTACATATTTAATAAAAACAATGTTTTCAATTTCATATAATTAACCATTATAAATTTAAAATAATTTATTTTAATATTACAATTTTGTCATTATATATTATGAAATTATTAAATGTTGAAAATCATTTTTAATTTAATATTATTAAGACTATATTATATTTTTATTAGACATAATATAAATTATGGATGTCATCATGAATCATCAGTATTTTTACATATTTTTCACTTATCTTTATTTTAGTTTTTAGAAGGAAAAATTTGTGTAAATTTTTTGAGACTTATCGTACAAAAAAAAATCTATAAGAATTTAAAAAAAAATTCCTTGCGAAGTGGAAAAGTGATGGTAAAATTTTCTATGAATATGAAAATGGTACAAAAATTTCTTGCAAATTTTCCTCTAAATATTATTTGTACGGTAAATAACAAATATAAATATTATTTATTTATAAATATTTATATATTAAGTTTTCTAGAAATCATTAGTTTTGAAGTAATTAATAAATATTTAAAATAATATCATTTTACTAAATCCATTATAATTTATAAAATATCTTAATATTCATAGTTTTAGTTTAAAATTAATTAGATTAAATATTATTTTATTGAATGTATATTCCTTTATCTTTTATCCTTTAAATTTTAAATCATCGTACATTTAAGAGACAATGTTAATTTATTTTTTATATTTAACATGTCCTAAAAAATCAAGGTATGTTTTGACACAAATAAATAAAATAAAATTGAAGTTCTTATTCAAAATTCAAGGAAATTGTATAGTACAAAGGTCAAAAAGCCCAAGTCAATTTTGAATGTCCAAGAAGTGAGAAAAACATTTGAAAATTTGAATAACAAAACAACACAAGCATTAGTGAAACATGAACTAAGATTTGTATTATACACAATGTACTATTTTTAATGAAATAGCATAGATCCAAAATTAAACATGAAAATGAATATAGCTTTTGATTTGTAACGTAATTTGTTTTTTTTAAAAGTTAGTTAAGCATAGAAAAAAAATAATAATGGTAATAGTTGTCTTGGTTCAGGCATACTTGTCCCGTTCTTGTTTGATTGCTTATAAACCCAAATTACATTCATAATACCACAGTTGTCAATCTTATATCATACAGAACAAAATTTAGAAAGTGAATGTTGATATTATCTTTATTAAAAAAAAATAATTTAGCCTTTATCTAAATAAATAAACTACTATTTTTTATTGGAATCCCTTTGTAAAAAACTTTTCTTGCATTTTGAACTCCAACTTTCTATGATATCCGTAGGCCCTACACACTTAAAACTTATGATTTTAAAATTGGACCCGTGTTTTAACTGGTAAAAGTACCGGTTCACAGTTTATTAGTTTAACCATTGCTGAACTAGTGCTGAACCGGTCCTAATGAAATAATGTTTTTTATTATTAATATATTATAACAATTAAGATTATAAAATAAAAAAATTTATTAGGAGGTAATTATTAAAGAAAAAACTATTTTTACTAAATACATATTCATATCGCTAAGTTCACCTCTTTTTTTATCAATTTTTTAATTAAAAAGGGATGGACTTGAGAAAACAAGGGTGTATTTAGAAAATTTTGAAAATTTATAAAAAAATGAAACAGTTGAACCCCCAATTTTCATAAGTTTTTTCTTTTTAAAACTGGTTTTTTGCTTCGTCAGTTTTCAGTATTAACCGAATCAGATACTAGACTGGTTCATCGGTTTTTCAGACAAATTAGATACCAGACTAGTTCACCGATTTTTCGGTCGAAGCGGTCAGTCTGATCCGATTTTTTTAACATAGCTTAAAACAAAAAAAAGAATTAATAAGAAATCTTATTACAAACATTCTAACATCAATTATTCATGACTTTAAAATAAATTAATCATGCATTATTGCACCAAGTTATATTCAGAATCTATGTAAAATGTAGAAATATATTCAAAACCTCATGAGTGATAAGTGTATTTTACCCTTATGAAATTAAAGTTTTCACCTAAGACCAACATTTCTTCAAGTCTATTTTATGATAGAATAATTTGTGAAATATATTTTAAATGACTTAAAATATGTTCATACCTAATAGTCAAATTTAATATTATTACTTAATATTAAATTATCAAAATTAATATTTATTATGAATTAAATATTTAATAAAATTAATTACTTAATATGAAAATTAAAATTATTTTTTTAATTATAAAAGTGAATATAAAATATAATTAATGTGGACAATTTATTTTTTTATTAGATGTTACAAAAGAAAATCACATTATAAAATTGAAGCTTTGATCAATGTTTAAGTTAAAGTCCAATTTATAATATAATATATATATATATATATATATATTAATTAAAATTTAGATCCTAAATCACTTTATCAAGGACGATTAAGGGACAAACAGCTACCATGTGTTGACCAATATTAGCTCTATAGACCAAATAAGTTTTGGCAAATTGACTTGTCTATTTTGTTTGGTTGTTTTATTGTCTCTTAATGGACTCAGTCATGCTAATTCAATATCTATAAGTTATCCAAACTAATTGATACAAAACCTTGTACCCAAGAGGAATTTTATTCTTGATTTAAATCTAAGAAAATGATATTAGCAAACACTTTAAAAATTCAAACCAACCCAACCATTTAATTTGTGGTTCACTATAACTAAACCAATCATAGATGGTATTACATCAAATTATACCTTACTAAGCATGATATAGATATAAATATGGTGGCTATAAGTACAAAGTGAGTTGTGAGAACTAATGCTACTATCTTTAAAGTTATATTTCAGTCAACCCCTAATTAAATTTCATTCTTGACTTTTTCCTTTCAGCCATTAAACATTAAGTGGGTTGAAGAATAAAATGCTATTAAAGAATAGAAAACATTTAAAAGAATGAAGTTTTCTTTTGTGAGAATGTTGATGATTTTGCCTTATCATGCCATAACTAAGTTAGTTGTCTCTTACATAGTTCCATCATTATCCATGACTTTGTTCTATCTTACAACTGGGGAAATCAGCATCCATACTATTTAAATTAAACAAGGTAAAAGCAATTAAGATATGAATTTGAGAAGAAGGTGCATCATTAAAGTATCAATTGGTTATACTTCACTTTTACAATCCACTACTGATTATTATTATGACCATTACCATGTGTTGATGTTTATATGTTAAGCATATTAACATGAGTAGTGTTACACATCATTCAAATTTATTAAAGCTATAAAATCAATACAGAGAAGTATTAAATAAGATGTGACCATAAAACTTTATGCTTTTCAATAAACTTTAACCCATAGTAGTAGATAATGTGTTGAAAAAAGTGTGTTTTGTTAGATTTTCAAAAATAACATTTGTCTTATTAATATGAACGAGATTATGGTTGATGTTGAAGCTAGCTAATGAAATAGGAAATAAATGTTTCTATTAAATAATACATTCACTTACTGTAAATTGTTGCTGCAAACCACTCATTGATAACTTTCACCCATGTACTTATCTAGCCAACATCAATGCTCCACCTGGTGGTTTGATGAGTGCATCATTCATACAGGAGGTGTAGGACACAAAATGTAAAAAATATTCATACATAAAGCATTGGTTAACCATATGATGTATTTAAGATCCTTTCTTTCTGGCTGAGTTATTCAGATCCCAATTGAGGAACAACATTGCAAAGTACATTGCCCCCAAATAGAATACCATGTGAAAAAATCCATAACTATAATGAATATCATCTTCATGTCCAGGTTTGTTTTTGTAAACTAAAAAGGACCAAAAAAATCACTTCAATATGACAGATATTTATATTGCTTTCTATTTGTCACAATATGACCTAGATTAAAATTAAATAATTCTTGTTTGATCATGTTGATGAAAGGACAATGATCCAAATTTTTGGTTATCTTATATGGGGGGAATTACTTTTTTTTTACTTCTAATAGAAAAATTTACTTCAACTTGCAGCAAGATTGAGGTGTCTTGCTAAATCAAAGAAAGAAGGCAGCTTTAGAGCTTCCTAATTTCTAGGAAAGGATTGAGAATGGTATTTTGAAGCAACAAGGAATCTTTCTAAATTTACTGGAAAAGGCTTTGAAGCAACAAGGAAAGCTTTAGAACTCTCTAGTTTTGAAGCAACTAGGAATGCTTTAGAACACTAAAGAATGATTCACCTGAAAGTATTTTGAATCAATGCCTGTGGAAAAGGCTGCCATCACAATTGCAAATATGGAAATAAGGAAGCCCTGTCAAGAAATTAGAAAATTGTATATAACACAAAATAATAGGATGACTAAAGCATTCATGTGAAGAAATATCCACAATATCAAATTATGGATTTTAATACTATTCAGACACATACTCACAAAAAAAAAAAATCTTGAAGAGTCAACAAAAAGAATGCAAAGGCCTACAAAAAAATCTAACAGTAGCATTGGTAGTAAAACTTGTAAGAAAACTAGACAGCATATGGTACAGTATATGCCACATGGTAAACATGATCAGTTAAAACTTAAAACCTCTATGCATATACTTATATATGTATTTTAGTTGTTGAATGCTACTAAACTCTTTATCCTTGTAGATTGTTCTTGCTTTTATAGAACACTGTATTAACAATAATTTAGAATCACAATTGAAATATTCTGGTGCTATAAATGAATGACAAATTGACTAGGGTAGATATCATATCTCATCACTTTATCGAATCCTATGAAAGTCATTTTCTTTTATCCTTAATTACTAAGAATTTTAACAAAATGTTCATCCCAAGCTATTTCATATGCAAGAAAAGAAACTTAATTATGGTTACTTCACATCAAAGATTTAAGATAAACAACAACCTAAACATTATTTGAAACCTTCGACCAACACTAATAGAAAATCTACTATTTAATTTAAACCTCAATAATCACCTAAAGAAGACTGAAGTAAGAATTTTGAACTCAAAAAAGAAGTGTAGAGGAACTAAACAGAAGATTTTCAAATTTAACTAGGTGAAAAACTTACTAGTATAGTTATTTAGCCACTGTTTCCTTTTTCTTGATTCTTTGTCTCACATCTTATAGTGGTAGGTTCATTGAAATTCAATGATAGAGATCTACATAAGTCCATCATCTATAAAATAAATGTCAAAATAAAATATATGATTTGAAGTAGACATTGAACCAAGTTAGCATGGCATCAACTACTGTTGAGTGAATTTCATTGCATATAAGAAGACAATTCCATTCTATCTTCATCCAAATAAAAATATGCTGACATTTTGTAGCACTTGATTAACAACGACCAGTTTTGTAAATTTTGTTAATTCAATTTAAAAACTAGCTTTCTAAGTAGTGCAAAATACCCCCCCCCCCCCCATCTCTCTTCCTTGTTCAAGAAGCTTACAACATACATCCAAGTATAAAACTACAACCTCAATATATTGGAAGATGTAAAATTTTTTCAAAATTATTTTGTAAAAAGTCACATATAGAACAACATTTAAAAAAAATATGGAAAAGTTGTTTTGACTTTTTTTCATATTTTTTTCCTCTGGAAGTGCATCTAGAAAATATCATCCAAACAAAGTGATGTAATGTCTAAATTTTTGTCAAAGAACCATTATATAGATATATGGGTTGGAAAATTTTGTCCTTCTAACTGTAGACCAACAAAGAAAAACAATGTAAAAAGTCATAGTTCCTGAAGATAAAAGACCTTTATGAACTTGTAATAATTAAACACTTAAATAACAAAACATAAATTTTATTGGTTTTAAAGGAAACAAAAATATTAGGAAAACTTAATAATATATGTTAAATATGAACTGTTAGTTACTTTATACACAATGATATATTGTACAAACAATACTATTATAGAATCAATGCAAACTATTAGAAATAACATTAGCTGCAACGAGTGATCAAAGTAATTTACCTTTGAATTTAAAGATATGACCATCATTGCAGCAAGTAGAATTACTGTCCATGTGATAAAAAATATATTTAGAGAACATGAGATTCCTGAGGCATATGATGTGTACAAATAAACGATTCCATAAATAGAGGCAACATAAAACAACGTTGACATAAAAAGTCCAAGAGAGCACCTGTGTGCCAACACAATAACATGTTAATGTATAAAAAAATACATACATTGTTATTAAGGTTAATGGTCTAATTTAACAAAATATTCTTAATGTTCTATAATGACAAACACACTATCACATTTTATCTCTACTTTATAATTGTATTCCTCCCTTAGAAAGTAAACTATCAGATTGGCCTATATTTTATCATTTATAAGCTTTAAATTATTCATTCTTAATTGGAAGAATATTTTATAAAGTAATATGACCATGAAAACTAACACATCTGATCATATTCAGTTAAGAAACTTTTGGATTCATTATTTGTACCAATATCCTTAAATGTTTTACGATTAATGAGATAGAATTCTGGGATTCAAATCCTTAGTGAGCTTAGGATATGAACTTGAACAATTTAAAAGTAAGCACACTTTAAATTTTTTTATGTTTGACTTTCAGATTAATTATATATTATCAGTTTATTTTTGTGATCTCCATAGTCTAACATTTTAAAATAATAAACAAAGTTAATATCCACATTAATAAACATTACAAAAAAAAATTATGTCTACCCATATCAAACAGTTATTTTCATATGCCATTGAAGTCTTGAGGAATCAAATGCAAGATCTTTTAAATTATGTAAAAGCTAAACCTTCAGTAATCTACTTAATGAACACTAACATCACCTGTACACTATTCTGATTCAGAATTCAGGTGCATTGTCCTCATCCTCAGAACAAGATATAAAATTTGACTTTAGGTTTATCTATGAATTGTTGAAGAAATAATAATGTTTATCTCTGCTCCCTTTCTTCTTTTGGAGTCCAGTACTTATTCCACTAAGTGATAAAGTGGATGGCACTCACAAGTTGTAAAAGAAGAAATATTCTGTGTAAGCATAAACCACAAGATGTATGTAAGTAACAATCTAGAAAGAGAAAAATAAAGCAAATAAAATGTATTGATGGAGTCTCTCAAAGAACACCTTTGAGATTCATCATAGATATGAGAGTACACAATCCAAAACTTTTACCAAATGAAAGGATATTGACCATTCTTCAAAAAAAAGAAAGAAAGTGAAGGATCTAAAGCTTACCCTGCACCAATACGAGCAATCTCACCTGCAAGATCAAAGGTATGCTATGGTTCTTATTCAACGATATTTAAGAGAAGGCAAAGTTTTACATCGACATTCAACCACAAAATTTCTTCATATATGGTAAATTTGTTGACTTTACTTGTTAATACTTTAAAAGTCATATAAATGAAGGGTTATGATTGAACGTTGGTATAAAACTTTTATACAACATATGTTTTAAACTCAAAAAAATAATGGTACTAATAAAAACTATTTAAATGATATAATTGACAGTTTTTTCATATGAATAGTTTTGACAATAACTTCTCTTTTTCTGTAACCAAAATTGTCACATAAGAACCATAAGCAAAATACAAAACCAACTAAAACCAAAATCCAAATGCATTGTGCCAAAAAAGCACATTTTTCATCAATATGATTGTTATTATTGGTACTGTGTGGTTGTTAAACATACCATATATTTGAACAAATTTTGAAGGGAAGAAGAATAGGAGAGCCATTGATAAAATCAATAAAATAGACTTCACTTCCCACCAACCAGAATGCCACAAATTCGATGTTCACATAATTTTCTTATTTTGATTGTAGTAAGAAACATAACTGAGAAAAATATCTGACTTCATCGTCAAGCAAGACAATTCTTTATTAATCAGTAATTATAATAATTATATAGAGAATATATAGATGATTTTATTCTCTGCAATCAAATGTAACACCTCACAATTTACTATATCAAAAGAATGAATTTGTCAAAGTTGTAATAAGTAAGATTTGGAGTAATATGGTCCATTTTAAGTTCAAATAATACTTAATTTTTTTTCTATGTGACTACCTACACTAGGAGGATTCTAAACCTATGTTATTAGCTATAATTCATTAGTGTATTCGGTTTAGAATCTAGTTCAGAAAGTTGTCTCGAAAAAGAGTAAATTATAGCAGCACCAGTTTAATGTAATTACACCTGCACTCCTACTTTTTAACCATACTTTTGCATCTCTTATGGAATGTTAGGGTATGTTTTAAGAGGGATACTAGTGTAATGTTATAAAAAATATAGGGAGTGTTAATTTAATATTTTTATATTTAAAGGAATGTTAGTGTTGGAAAATAAAAAAAAAAAAGAATTTATATATGATTTGATAAAAGTTGAGGGGGTTCATCTATAATTTGGACTTTAGAAAAATATCCATTTGAGTTTGGGCTCATCAAATTAATAAATAGTTTGCATTTCAAGGAAGTTGGCTGAAGATAAAAAGTTGTCATTTTGTAAGTTAACAAAAGAATTGCTTTTTTTACAGGGTTATATACAGAGATGATGTAGCAGTATATAATGATTCATCATGAAGCATAAGCTTTGATAACTTGAAGATACGTAGCATCCTAAACTCACTCGAAGAACTCCCAATGCATGAAAACAATCATCTCCTTCATTTCCACAAACTTGGATATCTGTAGAAATTAATTAGAACAGGATCAATAACAAGAATGAGTAACAAATGGCCAAATATTCTTCACAGGAATCCAAATTCCTTTAAAAATCCTAGTTGTAAGGCTTGATACTTGTCAATATAATCAGGATTGTCCAAATATGAGGCAAACAAAACCTTTGTTTTATATGTGGGAGGAAATTCAAATTTAAGCAATTCAAATTCCATGAATTTCAACTTCAAATTGTTAAAATACGCTGTCCAAAAACATTTTTTTATTATTTTTGTAGCTCATAATATCTTTTGTCTCTCACTTAAAAATAATTATCATTAGTTATAATTAATAAAAGTATCTCTTAACTAATTATTGTAAAATACCTACTGGGTACAGAGAAACAATAATGTTATTTGTTGTTTTGTACATGTTTTGATGATGAGAAATGTATACCATCATAAGGATTGATTTATTTTGCTTAACACTTAATATTTAAAGATAACAATATGAAAATTAGTGTGAGGTCAAATCATCACAATTCCAAAGGAGTAAAGTTACTTATTAATAATACTCACCAGTTTTCCTTTTATAATAAAAAATAATGAAGCTAGATTATATTGTGATAACTGAAATCCATACTGTAAAAAATTGGAAAAGGACAGTTTGCCATACAAAACTTCCACTGATTTGAAGCATGTTTGTGTAGGTTTTATGGAAAAATAAGTGCCGGTTGAAGTTCCATATTGTGTAAAAATTGGGAAGTTCTGTAATTTACAAGTGAGAAAGATCGTAGACCTAATATCTTAAGATTTTGGATTGGAGGTGATATTATATCCTCTTATACGATAGTATACATTTTTTTATATTTGTCCCCTTGAATCTACCCAACAAGTTTCTCTTATTAATATAAACATTCAATCACAAAAGTCTAACGTCAGTTAAAAAATTTAACTTATAAAAAGTCTAACGTCAGTTTAAAATTATAAACAAGTTGTTTTAAGTTTCCATGCATTTTTTTTTCTCCTAAGAGGGTTTCTTAAAAAAAAATCAATTCATAGAAAATTGACCTGCAATGAATAAATGGTAGAAAACTTTGCCCATAGTCACGGAAAAACCAGGCAACAAGATTCATTATCAAGAATATAATGCCAAAATAGTAGCGAGCTCACAGTGATTTCTTTCTTTCCACTGCATAGTCCCTTAGACTAACATCTTCTGATGTTGCTTCAGCAGTTACCTCTGATACACTCATTCTACAATCAAACCAAACAACTTGATTAACCACTATCAACATCTCTTTATCTAACAATGGTAGTGTCACACACCAATAGTGTTTCAAAGATTAGCAAGTATCAAAATGTGTAGCAATACAACAACATTATCCTAATGTTACACTAGAAACGAGATTTAAGTTCAAAGATAGTGAAGTATGCTTTAAAGATAAAATACCTAATAAAGATGCACATCTTACAAATTACAAAATAGGAGTTCAAATCTCACTCAAGGTTTTAGTAAATGGTGGTACACAGCTGGGATTTTGGCCACAACATCAACGTTTCTGGAGTTACTGTAAGTGAATTTATATAAGTTGAAAAATAAGTGATTTCAATATAAATACAAACTTTTTTATGTTGAGTGAAATTATAAAAAGCATTTTTTAATTAAAGACATCTTCATATTTTTTAAATTTTAATTATAAAATGCACATCTTACATATTTTTTATGTTGAATATTTATTTTAGTTTTTTTCTTTTTTAAAAATTTTATCCAAACATCTAAAAAAAGTTACAATAAGTGTTTGATACGTTTGAATAAGTATTTTTTTCTTAAAAAAATTAAACAAATTCGCCCATTTCTATCACATTTGTCCACAATTTCTTGCAACATCAAGGACTGTAACAAAACCACAATTTAAAACCTTGATCCCCTTACAAATGATGCTCATCATACTTGAAATATTCAATTAGCAGTAAAGAAAAGAAACCTAGGATTATAAGTAGAACATAGTGAAAAAGTTATGAACACAATGTAGGAATGTCCAGTTAATGCATATTAACAAACTATAAAGTTCTTACCTTATATTTTACTTAAGAATGCACTTTCTCAAACTAGGACACACTTGAGATAGAGAAAGAGAGAATACAGGTGATGGTGATACTTGTACCAGTTAAAAGAAAGTGCTCATAAATCTCAGCATCAGAAGCAGCAGGTTGAGATAGGTATTTGAAGACTGAAGAAGAAGTTGTATGATGAGTAGTACATTGAAACTGGTGTTTCACACCGTTTGGATTCATAGACACGCTTTTGTTGGTGTCCACATTTGATATGTTGTGATACTTTTACACATAAAATATTTTTTTTGTCCCTTCTTTTTTGACTCTGCATGATTATATAGTAAATCTGCACATTTTGGTGCATACCACTTATGTAGAAGTTTCCTCCTCTTTCCACAATATTATTCTATATTGTATGCAGAAAACAAGCCAAGAAATAATGTTAACAAATCTAATTAGCTTGTCTTAGTAGGAAAAGCCAGCTGTTTGATGAAATTGTCACACAAGATATAACATTATTGTCAGTCCTAGCTCTTGTTCTTCCTCCTCACAAGTTCTTTTTATACTAGTTCAAATTCAAACTCCTAACATTGTAAAACTCACTCACCTGTTGTTTTTTAAACTTTACTATAACCACTAAAACTAAGCTTTCTGAGTACTCAAGAATCTATATTTTAGATCCAAATAATTCAGATAAACACCTTATATGCATATCCATTCAATTGCAACCAAACTTTTTTATATCACTAGGTATGGGAGAATGATTAATATCTTAAAAAACCTAAATGGTAATTTTTTTTTCTATTTTTAGATTAATTTTCTATTGAAAGAGTTAGGATGTCTTGCCAATCAACCTGGAACTTAAGAATCAACCTGGAACTTTATTTTAATTAGATAAAAAATTATGTTAAATATGAGACTCGGATCATTTAAATAAGAAAATTTTGAAAAACTATAGAAAAAAGTTGTTTAAATTAAATAAAATAAAAATTATTGATGTTGAATTAAACAATTTTGCTTAATTTTTAGGGATGCACTAAAGATGTTATTGCCATATGTAAGTATGTAAGAGTAAAAAAAATAAAATAAGATGGGAAACGTTTAGGAGATAGCGGGAATAGTTTGAATTAAGAGTTTGGGAACATTATTAATTTTTAATTATTAATTATTAATTAATAAAACCTGGAATATGGACAAAGAAGGAGAAGACAAGAATGGGTATCCCCATGAAGACCATTTCCAGCTTTCCCTACTGATAAGGTGGAGCCCAATCCAACCACCTCCCCACGCGTCCTCAACAGGGATTAGTAACCGTTGAATATCTTTGTTGCCTAGCAACTTTCATTTTTATTTTTTTAAGAAGTGTTTTTGTTTGAAATTTAACAAAATTAATTTTAGTTAAATTTTTAAGTTGATATTATTTATGTTTAAATATTTTATAAACATGAATGAAGAGTAAAATGTAATGAAAAATTGTTTATTAAATACATTGGTGGTTTCAATTCAAAATCAATTCTCAAATTCTTTTTATAGGTAAATGTTAGTTGTTAATATATTAGTTTTATTAAAGAAACTATTCAACGTAAACCTCTCCCTCTCTCTTCTCCATGCGTGTATGAACTTTTGTTACAAAATCAACTTTAAAACTCTTTTATAGGCAAATGTTATTTGTTGGTGTATTAGTGTGGAAAAATTCTAACCGGCAACCTCTTTCTCCCTTCTTCCCTTATATGGATTGTCACTAGATCAACCTTATAATTTCTGCAATTCTGGATTTTTAATAAAAAATCAAACATATCACAAATTGATCATAAATCAATCCTAAACTCATCAATTTTAGGACATGAAATCAATCATGTACAAAGTTGTTACTTGTTAACCCAAAAAAACTAAAATAAAAATAAATTAAAACTCACCTCCAAGAGACTTTTTTATATTACGCTTTACATCACCTACTATTTTTTAAGAGTTTAAGTAGTATACTTTGTTTATATGACGTTTAATTATAACTTTGTTTATATGATTTTTAAGATATTAATTAGTAAAGTCAATAATAAACTTACCATAACTAAAAAGTTTGTGATAATGTTAGTGTATACTAATTAAAATCTTTTTTTAAATCCTAAAATCTTTTCTTTATTTTAAAAATATTACACTAATATTTATCATCTCAAGTTTTAAAGACACCAGAATATCAGTATAATTTACTTTACAAATTATTAGTAGTTTTTTTTTTGGATAGTTAAAAACTATTAGTAGTCTGTATAAAAAAAACCTAATAGCAGATAAAAACTTACTATTTGAATTTTTTAAAAATAGAATACTAAAGCCACTATTTTTAATGTACTTTTTAACTCACACTACTAGAATTTTAAATATTTTCTATAAATTTTAACTACAAAAATTTAGTATTTATTTTAAAGATAATTAACTATATATTAACTGCAATATTATTTTTCTAATTAAAATCAATATTACTACAAATTAACTAGAGAATAACTATACTTTTTTAAAATTAGAGTTTAATTAGTATACACTGTCAATGTAATATTTACACGGACATTCAATCACAATCATTCATTTGTTGACAGTCAATGTAAATTTGTTGACTTTACTTATTATTATGTTAAAAGTCACGTAAATGAAAAGTCTTGATTGACTATGATTATATATTTTTTATACTATCAGCGTAAAAATCTTTTATACTGACAATGTATACCAATTAAACTATTAAAATTAACTACAAATTAATTATGATTATTTTTCTAATTAATTAGAAACTAATCTCATGTTATCATCCATATTAAAGTATTTTTATAGTTAAATTATATTTAATTATTTTTACTAAAATATTAGTTACAAATTAATTAACTTTTGTGATTAATTTGAAAAACTATTGTAGAATTATTATATTATTAGATGAATTTTATTTAGATCTCTACAAGTAAAGGGATGAATTTTATTTAAATCTCTGTGAGTAATTAATCGGTATAACTTTTTTTTTTAAACATCTTAATAGCAGTTGAAGACAATTTTAGGAAGTTTACAATATCTCACACACACTACTCAACCAAATAAATGAAGCAGACCTCTTGACATAGCTAACCTCTTAATAGAAGTTAAGGACAATCTTAGAAAGTTTACAATATCTCACACACTGCTCAACCAAACAAATGAACTAGACCTCTTGACTTAACTTTACTGTAGTATCAATTAGTATAACTACGTGTATAAGATATAATTTAATTTATTCAATTGTGCAAATCAAGAATTATATTATATTCACCAGTAAAAAAAGAATTTTATTTTATTTTATTTTTTCGTGTGTAAGAATCAAAATTAACTCAAAGTCCTCAAGGATTCGAGATTTTAAATAAGTTCCGCATTATCGTCTTGTTGAACCAACTCACTTGACATATGCAAGAAAATGAACCTTTCTTATAAACCTTTTGTTTTATAATTTGCTGCGAGCAATACCAACGATAAAATCAAATTAATTGGCTTTATTTATCAAATGTTGGTTAAAACAAAAACATTAAAATTTATTTAAATTATGACACTAATTAATGACCCGAAATTATGCCTTAAAGCATATATTTCCTATTTGAAAAAAAAACATGAATACAACATGATTTTTTTATTCAAAATTATCACAAAAACACTATAATAATAGTTAATATATTCATAAAAAACAATAATAGTTAATAAAATAAAGAAACACATAGTTTACGTACAGCAACATATAAAAAACATATATTTTAATAATAATCATTTAATTAATTTTTGTTGTAAAGATTAAAAGTCAATACCATCCAAAAAAGAAAGAAATTAACAACGTCAATAACAAAGGAAATGAAATTGGTAGTTATCATTTCCCATTAATTGAACCTGATTTCGATCATCTTTATTATCTCAATTCTTTCACTTGGATTTGGATTCTGTAACTTTCAGGTTTAATAACTTTACTTCATTCTAAATTATTATAATAATATAAATTTTTTATTTTCTATAAAAAGAAGTTATTTAATTATTATAATAATTTAAAATGAGCTAAAATAATCAAAATTATCAAATCTCAAAGTCAGGTTTTCATGCTCTTTACTTTGCCCCTTTTTTAAATACGACTTAACTTATTTGTAAAGAATTTAAATATATAATTGATGTTAGGTGGGTTAAGTTTGTCCTTAGAGTGATTTAGAGAACTTGTTAAAGAATTTATTTGTGAAACGATGCACATTAGGTTTGGTGAAAGTTGATGAGAAATGAATTAAGAAATGCAGTATTCTTTCTATAATCCGTAAAATAAATTAAATAGTAAAAAATAAAATTGTTCAATTCCTAGTAAATAATTAAAGTAATTAGAGGTTGTATAATCATAAAAGGAGCAAATCTAAGAATCACACTGGCTGGTCAATCACACTAAAGATAAACGATGAAAGGGATTTTATGGAGAATAGGAAAAATTAGGAATTTTAATCACATGGCTTGTTTAGTTAGCCAATTACACTTTAGGTGTACATTCTTACTCTCTTTTTTATTAATAGGATACTTTGTTAGGTATATGTTTAACTATTTATTATTAATAATATTTATTGGTTTAAAAGAAATATTTTGTTTTATGGAAAGGAGTAAAAAAAACAACTCTATTTGGCAATGGTGGAGTTTTAACCATCTCTTTAATAGATTTGGACGTAGTTGTTAATATTATTTAATAGACATTTTGAGAGAAGAATATAGATTTTTTATACATTGGGAGTGTAAAAAGCTTTACATTTCGGGTTAGTTACAATCTTTTATATATGGTAAGTTTGTTGACTTTATCAATTAATACTTTAAAGTCATGTAAATGACAAGTTGTGATTAACCGTCAGTGTAAAACTCTTTTACATTCTCTTTTACATTGACAATGTATAAGTGTTAAACTCTTTTTCTATTACAAGAAAAATTAAAATAAAAAGGACTAAATGAAACTCTTCAAAAGTGGGGAGGAAATAGATCAAGCCATCTGTTGGAAACCTATGGCCTACTCTATATATCTAACACCTAAGTTAACTTGTCTCATTTAATGAAAAGACTTGGCTCAAGATTTTAAAAATTAAGCATTTTTTGTTAAACAAGTCAAGTCATACATAGGCATTAAAAAGACCTATTAAGCTGGATAGACGACATGTTTAACAATAATATTGTCTTTAATAAAAATATTAATATTAATATATTGGTATAACTATTTTAATGAAATAAGGTGAGGAAAGACCGTGGATTCGAACTTCACCACTAACAAAAACGAACATTAATAACAATACTGGCATTTGACCTATAAAAAAACTATTTTAATGAAATTATAAACTAACTCATCTCATTGTCTAACCTTTTCATGTTCTCAAACTCTCTTACACAATAATGATATAAGAAAATAAATCGATAATCAATTACATTTTTTTTTTGTAAAAATTTATCAATTACATGTATAAGGAACTTTTTAGTTAATAAGTTATAATGAAATAAATAGTAAAGGGATTAAATTTAAGTTTTACTTAAATTATTAATTGAATTGAGGTGTAATGGGTTTATAATTGGTGTTAATGCTTTGTGGTTGTATTCTGAACATGGTTAGAAGGGTGGACAGGTGAGAATAATTGTTATTCCTTTAATTCAGAATGTTTTGGTTAAATTCAAGAAAGTTTTTGGAAATATAAATTTTGGAAATAGGAGGGTTGCAATTTGCAAAGTTGGATGACTAAGTATACCCTCTGATCCTTTTTCTTTTCTCCTTCAATTCTTTTCCGCTATTTATTTTCTTCTCACCATCATCCCTCTCTCTCACTCACCATCAAGTTTTGTTTGCTTGCTTGGTCGAGCAAACGTTGATGATATCTGATGCAGTCTCTCCTATTGCTCCTGATTTTGAGTGGTGATCAGTATAGGTAAGTCTGACCATATTTTTTTAAACGTTCATTTTTTATCCTATTGCTCTCTTTGTAAAAGGAATTCCTTTAAAATCATAATTTCTTAGGTTCATGTGTAATTTGGGAATTCTTGATAGGTTCTTAGTTATCCCTTCGGTTGATTTTCTCTGGTTAGGAAAAATTAGCTTTTTAAAGGGAGAAATAGGTAAGGGAAGCATAAAATTTAACTTTAATTTGAAGAATTATATTTTGATGGATGTGAAATTAATAGAAGGTAATTTATTTAGCTATTGAACTGGATTTTATTATTATGAGAAATTGGTGGTGTTGGTGATATTTGATATTGGTTGAAGATTTTGGTGATAAATTATACTTGTTGATAATTTTGGGTGATGATGAATATTTATTGATGGTTTTGATTATATTTGATAGTTATTGATGATTTTGGGTGATGATGGATGTTTATTGATGATTTTGGTGATATTTGATAGTTACTGATGATTTTAGGTGATGAGAGATCTTTATTGATTATTTTGGTTATATTAGATGTTTATTAATTATTTCGGGTGATGTTGGATGTGTGTTGTTGATTTTAGTGATAATTGATCTTTATGATTAATTATGGTAAAATCTTGTTAAGGTGTATATTATTATGATGTATAATCATCAGGTGTATTCTGAATTTGAAGAATGTAGACAGTTAATGAGAAGTAACTTTGTCTTGGGTGAGGTGTATATATTATAGGTGTGGGTGAGGTGTCTTAAGTTACGGTTGCATCTGATATCAATATAATCTGGATATCAAATATGCATGTAGGTGAAGGTAATATATGCTTTTACATTAAGATCTCGGTATACCGAATATGTATACAGGTGGGAGAGGTATCGATGGGATGTATGTGGATGACAGTTGTTTTTTGTAAGGGTCAGGTAGACTCTAGAAAACATTGTCAAATGATTATGCTAAGATTTTGGTTGGTTGTTTGATGGGTCGAGTGGATGCCTATCACCAATGGTGAGAAGTTTATGGTTGTCTTGATATTCAAACTCAATAAATAGTTTGGACGCGTCGTGTCATGTCAATATATAATTAAGTGCTTATGTTTAGATGGAACATAAGTATGATTGATTGTAGTTATATTTGGTGAATTGAGTATGATTGATTGGAAGATATGTTTGGTGAACTGAGTATGATTCATACTTAATCAGAGACAACAAATAAAAAAAGTCAAAATGGTTTTACAAACTAATGAAATTAAAGTAAATTGAAAACTGTAAAAAATTATGAACAATTCATGTTCTTACGTGTATCTATTACTATTCGCTAAATTCATTAAGAGTGTTGAAAGAAACAAGTAATTGGAGAGAGCAACTTAAAAAGGATAATGACTGTGACAACTTAACTCTGTCTCGGACAATCCTTTATTTGGTGTGTATAAAGAAATTGAAAATCAAAATCGAAAGTCAAACTAACGTAAAAGATTGTTAAATGACAAAAAAAAATCTTGAGGGTATTTGTCTAAATACAATATATGTTAATGTGACGTGCAATAATTAAATTCACATGTCATCAAATTCTTAGTTATTACACCAAACAACTTTGGTGTTGTTTAAATACAACACACAACAAAAAAAATAACCTTACTCTTTTATGTAAAAGTTTAATAATTTAATATTTATGCACTTATTATGTTAAAAAAGTTTTTACACTTACATTTAATATATTAACTCTTTGCATACGTAAGTTTGTTTGTTAATTTTATTCATCGATACTTTAAAATCATATGAAGAATGTGGTGTGATTGAATCACATGTAAAATTCTTTTATATTGTCCATGAGTTTTTTGCTTTTTACAATTATATATATATATATAGACACACATACACACACATGAAAACATGTATATTTATTTTACACTGCACATAAGCTTTTACACACTCATATATTTTTGAAAATATTTCCTTACATTGAGTATGTACTCAAGATATCAATTAAAGTAAATAATTAACTAAAATAAACTTATTGATAAAATTTATTTTATTTAACTTGCAAAATTTAATTCAAATTTCAATTATTTTTTACTGTTTGTTTTCATTCTTCAACTTAATATTTGTTCAAACATTCTCATTTTCATAATAATTTACTTTCATTTTTCTTTAAATATCACAAGAAGAAACTTTTTGACAATTCCATGTATATAAATGACAACCAAAAATCTAGTTGTTAGGAAAAAAATATATAACTAAACTATCGGAAAGTTGTTTTTTTCATTGTTGGACACCCTAATAATGCCATTCTTTTTTGGGTAAAAAACTATGTTTAGATTTTTAACAATTATCTTTCTCAACTATTTATTACGAGTTTGCTAATTCCATATCATATTCAATTGATCAATTTCTCTAACTTTTCTCCATTTCCTACTATTATTAATTTAACCTTATTCTTACTTGATCAATTTCATTTTCTAACGTGATCATGATAAAGACAAAATCCATATACTCAGTTGAAGTTTCACCATTACTTTTAATATCTCGTCGTAGAAGATCTCCAAATTTTGTCAAATTAGAGACCATTATAGAAGAAAAAAGACAAAATTTCAATTCATTGAAAAAGACTATTATTGTTTCTTTTCCTTTGTTACTTTCTGGATTTTTGTACATTTTGTTATGTAGAGGAGTGATTTAATAATAATCTTATCTGTATTATATTTTACATGCAACGATACAGGTGAAATTATTTAAAGAGAATGCTTTTATTAGTCATCTTAGATAATTGCTGCTAGTTAAAAAAGTATGCTGTAATTTAAAAACTTTTTTTAGTAGGTATCAAATACAAATACCAATAATTAAGTTTATAATACCCATTATATTCACTTGATTGCAAGTTTTTAAACGTGAACTGTGTAAAAAGTTTAAATAAAAGAAATAATAAAAATTAACATTTGGTATAAGTATCATTTTCTTAACGAAGCACAAAATTAATTTAAATGATTAGCGGGAACAAAATATAAAAATTATTGTATTATTAGATGAATTTTATGATTAATTAACTTTTGTGATTAATTTGAAAATTTATTGTAGAATTATTATATTATTAGATGAATTTTATTTAGATCTCTACAAGTAAAGGGATGAATTTTATTTAAATCTCTGTGAGTAATTAATCGATATAACTTCTTTTTTTTAAACCTCTTAATAGCAGTTGAAGACAATTTTAAGAAGTTTACAATATCTCACACACACTACTCAACCAAATAAATGAAGCAGACCTCTTGACATAGCTAACCTCTTAATAGAAGTTAAGGACAATCTTAGAAAGTTTACAATATCTCACAGGCACTGCTCAACCAAGCAAATGAACTAGACCTCTTGACTTAACTTTACTGTTGTATCAATTAGTATAACTACGTGTATAAGATATAATTTAATTTATTCAATTGTGCAAGAATCAAGAATTATATTATATTCACCAGTAAAAAAAGAATTTTATTTTATTTTATTTTTTCGTGTGTAAGAATCAAAATTAACTCAAAGTCCTCAAGGATTCGAGATTTTAAATAAGTTCCGCATTATCGTCTTGTTGAACCAACTCACTTGACATATGCAAGAAAATGAACCTTTCTTATAAACCTTTTGTTTTATAATTTGCTGCGAGCAATACCAACGATAAAATCAAATTAATTGGCTTTATTTATCAAATGTTGGTTAAAACAAAAACATTAAAATTTATTTAAATTATGACACTAATTAATGACCCGAAATTATGCCTTAAAGCATATATTTTCTATTTGAAAAAAAAAACATGAATACTACATGATTTTTTTATTCAAAATTATCACAAAAACACTATAATAATAGTTAATATATTCATAAAAAACAATAATAGTTAATAAAATAAAGAAACACATAGTTTACGTACAACAACATATAAAAAACATATATTTTAATAATAATCATTTAATTAATTTTTGTTGTAAAGATTAAAAGTCAATACCATCCAAAAAAGAAAGAAATTAACAACGTCAATAACAAAGGAAATGAAATTGGTAGTTATCATTTCCCATTAATTGAACCTGATTTCGATCATCTTTATTATCTCAATTCTTTCACTTGGATTTGGATTCTGTAACTTTCAGGTTTAATAACTTTACTTCATTCTAAATTATTATAATAATATAAATTTTTTATTTTCTATAAAAAGAAGTTATTTAATTATTATAATAATTTAAAATGAGCTAAAATAATCAAAATTATCAAATCTCAAAGTCAGGTTTTCATGCTCTTTACTTTGCCCCTTTTTTAAATACGACTTAACTTATTTGTAAAGAATTTAAATATATAATTGATGTTAGGTGGGTTAAGTTTGTCCTTAGAGTGATTTAGAGAACTTGTTAAAGAATTTATTTGTGAAACGATGCACATTAGGTTTGGTGAAAGTTGATGAGAAATGAATTAAGAAATGCAGTATTCTTTCTATAATCCGTAAAATAAATTAAATAGTAAAAAATAAAATTGTTCAATTCCTAGTAAATAATTAAAGTAATTAGAGGTTGTATAATCATAAAAGGAGCAAATCTAAGAATCACACTGGCTGGTCAATCACACTAAAGATAAACGATGAAAGGGATTTTATGGAGAATAGGAAAAATTAGGAATTTTAATCACATGGCTTGCTTAGTTAGCCAATTACACTTTAGGTGTGCATTCTTACTCTCTTTTTTATTAATAGGATACTTTGTTAGGTATATGTTTAACTATTTATTATTAATAATATTTATTGGTTTAAAAGAAATATTTTGTTTTATGGAAAGGAGTAGAAAAAACAACTCTATTTGGCAATGGTGGAGTTTTAACCATCTCTTTAATAGATTTGGACGTAGTTGTTAATATTATTTAATAGACATTTTGAGAAAAGAATAGAGATTTTTTATACATTGGGAGTGTAAAAAGCTTTACACTTCGGGTTAGTTACAATCTTTTATATATGGTAAGTTTATTGACTTTATCAATTAATACTTTAAAGTCATGTAAATGACAAGTTGTGATTAACCGTCAGTGTAGAACTCTTTTACATTCTCTTTTACATTGACAATGTATAAGTGTTAAACTCTTTTTCTATTACAAGAAAAATTAAAATAAAAAGGACTAAATGAAACTCTTCAAAAGTGGGGAGAAAATAGATCAAGCCATCTGTTGGAAACCTATGGCCTACTCTATATATCTAACACGTAAGTTAACTTGTCTCATTTAGTGAAAAGACTTGGCTCAAGATTTTAAAAATTAAGCATTTTTTGTTAAACAAGTCAAGTCATACATAGACTTTAAAAAGACCTATTAAGCTGGATAGACGACATGTTTAACAATAATATTGTCTTTAATAAAAATATTAAGATTAATATATTGGTATAACTATTTTAATGAAATAAGGTGAGGAAAGATCGTGGATTCGAACTTCACCACTAACAAAAACGAACATTAATAACAATACTGGCATTTGACCTATAAAAAAACTATTTTAATGAAATTATAAACTAACTCATCTCATTGTCTAACCTTTTCATGTTCTCAAACTCTCTTACACAATAATGATATAAGAAAATAAATCGATAATCAATTACATTTTTTTTTTTGTAAAAATTTATCAAATACATGTATAAGGAACTTTTTATTTAATAAGTTATAATGAAATAAATAGTAAAGAGATTAAATTTAAGTTTTACTTAAATTATTAATTGAATTGAGGTGTAATGGGTTTATAATTGGTGTTAATGCTTTGTGGTTGAATTCTGAGCATGGTTAGAAGGGTGGACAAGTGAGAATAATTGTTATTCCTTTAATTCAGAATGTTTTGGTTAAATTCAAGAAAGTTTTCGGAAATATAAATTTTGGAAATAGGAGGGTTGCAATTAGCAAAGTTGGATGATTAAGTATACCCTCTGATCCTTTTTCTTTTCTTCTTCCTTTCTTCTTTTCTCCTTCAATTCTTTTCCGCTATTTCTTTTCTTCTCACCATCATCCCTCTCTCTCACTCACTGTCAAGTTTTGTTTGCTTGCTTGGTCGAGCAAACGTTGATGATATTTGATGCAGTCTCTCCCATTGCTCCTGATTTTGAGTGGTGATCAGTATAGGTAAGTCTGACTATATTTTTTTAAACGTTCATTTTTTATCCTATTGCTCTCTTTGTAAAAGGAATTCCTTTAAAATCATAATTTCTTAGGTTCATGTGTAATTTGGGAATTCCTGATAGGTTCTTAGTTATCCCTTCGGTTGATTTTCTATGGTTAGGAAAAATTAGCTTTTTAAAGGGAGAAATAGATAAGGGAAGCATAAAATTTAACTTTAATTTGAAGAATTATATTTTGATGGATGTGAAATTAATAGAAGGTAATTTATTTAGCTATTGAACTGGATTTTATTATTATGAGAAATTGGTGGTGTTGGTGATATTTGATATTGGTTGAAGATTTTGGTGATAAATTATACTTGTTGATAATTTTGGGTGATGATGGATATTTATTGATGGTTTTGGTTATATTTGATAGTTATTGATGATTTTGGGTGATGATGGATGTTTATTGATGATTTTGGTGATATTTGATAGTTACTAATGATTTTAGGTGATGAGAGATCTTTATTGATTATTTTGGTTATATTAGATGTTTATTAATTATTTCGGGTGATGTTGGATGTGTGTTGTTGATTTTAGTGATAATTGAACTTTATGATTAATTATGGTAAAATCTTGTTAAGGTGTATATTATTATGATGTATAATGATAAGGTGTATTCTGAATTTGAAGAATGTAGACAGTTAATGAGAAGTAACTTTGTCTTGGGTGAGGTGTATATATTATAGGTGTGGGTGAGGTGTCTTAAGTTATGGTTGCATCTGATATCAATATAATCTGGATATCAAATATGCATGTAGGTGAAGGTAATATATGCTTTTACATTAAGATCTCGGTATACCGAATATGTATACAGGTGGGAGAGGTATCGATGGGATGTATGTGGATGACAGTTGTTTTTTGTAAGGGTCAAGTAGACTCTAGAAAACATTGTCAAATGATTATCCTAAGACTTTTGTTGGTTGTTTGATGGGTCAAGTGGATGCCTATCACCAATGGTGAGAAGTTTATGGTTGTCTTGATATTCAAACTCAATAAATAGTTTGGATGCGTCGTGTCATGTCAATATATAATTAAGTGCTTATGTTTAGATGGAACATAAGTATGATTGATTGTAGTTATATTTGGTGAATTGAGTATGATTGATTGGCAGATATGTTTGGTGAACTGAGTATGATTGATTGGTATATATATTTTGGTGATTGAATAGCTATAATGTAATGTTGAATAACTTCTATTCTATGTTTACCCTTGCTTTTGTGTTGTTTTGTATGATTGTGATAATCGGGTTTTGCATGGAAGCAAATAGTAGTGATGGTACTGTGAGACAAGTGGATGACATGTGACTGGGTTGGAAGACTTGATTTGAAGTATTATATGTATTTTACTAAACCTTGTATAATTCTTTGAACTTTGTGTCATTAGTAGAGTATAGTATGTATTGTAATGAAGTATGACTAAAATATGTAGTATGGTGATGAACTTAGTATTTAGCTTATACCTATATGTATGTTGAGGTACGTAGATGTGGTTTAAGTGTGTTAGTTTTTACCAAGGAGTTATGCACCTGAGTTCTGTAGTCTACATGGGTTCGTTAGGTGGTGAGTCTCGCCTAGCAAGAATTTTTCTTAGTTTTAGAATTGTTTAGATTTGCGTCCAACGAGAGTTCTCACCCGACGCAAATTCTTCTCTATTAGAAATTGATTTGGTTTTGCGTACAACAATATGTCTTGCTGAGTTAAGTTCCAACACTGGAACAATATGATTCAAGGTCCTCACTATAAGGTCTTGTTTTTAATATTATGTGATAAGTGTATGAAATAAATCAAAGAGAGAATTAAATTTAATTTAAGCATAATTAATAAATTAATTATGAAATATTTTATTCGGTTCTATATATATGTGTGTTTTATATTGATGAAATATGGTTATTTAGTTAGAAATATGATTGAATTTCAATAAATTAAAGAATGTTATATATGTGGATGAGATTACTTAAGTGAGAGGGGAGAAGTTTGTATATATTCTTTTGAGTTGAGGTTGATGGACTAGTTTTACATATGTTTTATTCGAAAAATCTAATTATAGAAGTAAGGGTAGCAAAACAGAATCACTGAGCTCAATCCTCGACTTTTTCTTTCTCTCTTTCTTGTTTCTATGATTGACCTCATTAATCACAAAGTCAATCTTTCATTCAAATAACCAATAAACATATGATAATAACCATATATTAAATTGTCAAATAATTATAAAAGATAATTGATTAAAACTAATTCAGAATTATATCCAACATACTTCTACTCGGATGGTATTAATCAACAATCAATATACAAATCATTAAGCTATAATGACACAATTATATATAAATCATATATTAAATAACAATATGAAAATCTCAACTATAAAATAATATCAGATAGAGATACATATCATTTGTGTTAACTAAATAAATATATATTTTTATAATAAATATTAGTTGTTTAATTTATTATTTTTTCATTATGATAAGTATATATTTATTATATTAATTTACTTAATAAATTATATGTTTAGTATAGTTATTTAATTAAATATTTGGTTAGTGTAGTTAATTACATGTCGTATAGTTATTTAATTTCTTATATTTTTAGTATAGTAATTTAATTAATTTTTGGTGTACTTAATTTATTATTTTTATATTTTTATTTAATTTATTATTTTTCTATTAAAATAATTACATATTTATTATATTAATCTACTAAATGAATTATTTGTTTAGTATAATTATTTAATTAAATATTTGGTTAGTGTAGTGTAGTATAATTATTTAATTTCTTTTTTAGTGGAGTAATTTAATTTCTTAATTTTAATATAGTTATTATTTTTTTATCTCTTTGACCCCTATTTGTTGTTTTTTACTCTTCGCAAATCATTGCCGAAGAATAAAAACATTTGCAAAATTATAAATTAAAAAAAAAATCAATATGATTATTGAATAATTAATTACCTATAATGATCTTTAAACTAGAAAATTTTAAATATAGTATTCAAAGTCTAAATAAGGTCAATATTAATAAACAAATATTTCAAACACGTTTATTTGAACTGAGAAAAAAAAAGTACAAACAAATGAAAACCTAATTTTTTTTTTTTTACTTTTTCCCCCTTTTTTAGCTGCGACTTCCATTTTAAAAAAATATGTTTCAATATATCTCAATTTATTTTTCAAATTATAAATAAAAATAATTAAAATTTTAAACAATAAATAAAACAATATATGTTTCAAATTTCAAATTTAAAGCAATATTTATTTCAATTTTCAAATTTAAAATAATAATTAAAACAATATTTATTTAAATTTCAAATTGTAAAATAAATTTCACACATAAATAAGAAAATATTAAATATATTTATATATTAATTTTTTCAAGAAAATACTAAATATATTTATAAAGATAAAAAATTCATTAACTACTAAGTAAGTTTTTCTTTAAACTTGTATATTTTATGAGTTATAACAGTATTTATTTGAAACAACCATATATTTAGAAGTCAGTCTCAAAAATTAATAATCAAATCAAGATAACTCAATGCTAACAGATCCACACTAACTTATTTTTGTACTTTTTTTCCCTTTTTCAGTTACGTATTCTATTTAAAAAAAAGTATATGTTAGAAATATGTCAATTTATTCTACAAATTATAAATTAAAATTTTAAATAAATAATTATAAAATTTAAAACAGTATTTATTTCAATTTTTCAAGTTATTTAAAACAATATTTATTAAAATTTAAAAAAAATATTTATTTCAAATTTCAAATTTTAAAATAAGTTTCAAATTTTAAATGTTAAATAAATTTACAAATTAATTTTTTCAAAAAAAATTCTATATATTTATATATTAATAAATTATAGAGATAAAAAAATATATTAACTACTAAATAAGTTTTTTTAAAACTTTATTTTTAGGAGTTATAGTAGTATTTATTTGAAGCAATCGTGTATTTAAAATTGAATAATTGTATATTTAAAACTGGATCTAAAAATTAACTTTTTAATTTCCTTTTAAATAAACAATAACGTACATAACAAATTAGTCTTCAGTGGATCTCACAGGAAAGTAAAAAAAAAATGCAATTTTTTTTTTATTCTTCGGAGATGCACGGCTGGAGAGTAGAAAAAATTTACAAATCTTTTTAAAAAATTATAAAAAAATATTTGCAAATCTTTTAAAATAAATATTGGATAGCACACACCCAACACATCACTCTTACATACAACCAATTACACTTACACAACTACATAGAATAAAAAAATAAACTATTACTATAGAAACACATTTATGGACATAAATGATGTTTTCTCCCTTGTAAATATATTGTTCTATATAAAATAAAAAAATATAGTGATTGAAGATTTTACACATTTATTCTCACTCAATGTTTTCTTTTTCATTTGTTTTTTTACTATTTTATTATGTAAAAAATTATTTTTTCTCATCCAAACAAAAAATAATGATTTTAGTACCATTTTTTCATATGTTTTTATATACTATTGTACTATTATAAATAATCTAACATTTCTATGTATTCCAATCACATTTTTTATTTTTTTTAAAGCACATTCTTAATTAGTAAATCATACTCCTTCGTTCTTTATATTATATAAAATAAGAATCCATTGTAGAAATTATTTTATATTATTTGAATTCATAACTAACCCAATATCAATTCTAAATTTTTTTCTGCAAATCTAAATATAAAATTTATCAGTTATTCATCAACATGCACTCATTAACTTTTATATGACAATGCATTTTTTAGGGTGGATTGACCTTGTAGAAATGAAGGAAAGATTTTTCATTTTTCAATGACATGAGAAACACAGAGTTGCATTGCATGCGTTTTTATTTTTCATGAAGTAGTCAAACATCATTAATGTCCATAAATATGTTTCTGAGTAATAGTTTAATTTTTATTTTTATTAATTTCTAAATTATGATTGGTTGTGTGTAAGAGTAATCTCTTAAGTGTGTGCCTATGCAATTTGAGTATTTAATTTGGCAATTAATGTCCATAAATACATTGTTGAGTAAGAGTTTAATTTTTTTATTTTAATTAATTTCTAAATTGTAATTGATTGGGTGTAAGAGTGATGTGTTAAATGTGCCTCTGCAAGATTTATTATATTATTTTTAAAAAAATTTGAGTATTTAATTTGACAATTTCCAAAACTAAAACAATCATCATGATTCATATTCTCATACTTTACATAATACGATATTATTACTACAAATAGTCATATGATTCTATGCATTTGATTTTCTCATGTCATTGATATACGTAAGTATTACATTATTAATTGTTTTCAGTTTTTATAATAATACCTACATTTTATGATAAATTATAATTTGCAAGAATAAAATATCTAAAAAAAATTATACAAATTAATATACTAGATTGCTAATATTATCATAGTAATAAATATTTGAATTATTTATATGTGAAAACTTTTATTATTGTATAATTTTTTTTTACATAAAATTGATTAATTATTTTTTATAAGAAACTAATTATTTATACATAGCGAATAGTAATACATATTTAAGATTGGGAAAAAAATACAACATAGTCAATTTATTTTTAATTTAAATATCCTTTTTTAATGTTGAGGACATGCAAATAAATTAAATATCCTCTTTAAAAAATTTGGTATTTGAGTTTGAAAAGACGAATATTAGATCATTATTATTTAGATGCTAGACCTAAAAAATTTAACCCATTGTAATTGAATTGGAAAACAAAATTTGTGGATTTATTTTGGCCATTTTCAAAAGTATTTAGTTTGGAAAATTAAAAAATTGAGACCACCATGATGATTCATAATTTCATCCATACATTATATTATAGTTGTCATCTAAATAACAATTTATTACTTTATTTTTTAGTTCAGGTTTTGAATTTACAAGTATAACATATTTTTAAAAAGAGAAAGAAAGAATAAAAACAAACATCACCTACATTTAAATTAACATTTAAAAATATAAATAAATAAATAAATATTATTAAAGTATTTAATAATAGCAAGAATACACAATAATAACCGCCATAAGAAGTTACAAGCTTTTGCAACATTAATGACACACTAGCCTTTGATAATTTCAGTTTTATCACAAAATTATTGGCCAAAAAGGCGAATGAATTTTTTTAGCGGATGGTGAGGGGTGAAGAAATGGGAGATTTCATTTTGTGTGTCTTCCTAGTCCTTGAGTTGAACACCAATACTTCAAGAAATTGCATTTTTTGACTCCAAGCACACCTGGCGTACAACAAATGAGGAAATTGGATATCTCTTAGTTTAATAAGAACAATGAATTTGATGTCCCAAATAAATAAAACCAAGTCTCATATCTATTGAACATAGTAGAATTTGAAATTACCCAAAACTCAGAAAAATAAAATAAAAAACTCTATCACTAGTACATGATTCATACTTAATCAGAGACAACAAATAAAAAAGTCAAAATGGTTTTACAAACTAATGAAATAATAAATTAAAGTAAATTGAAAACTGTAAAAAGTTATGAACAATTCATGTTCTTACGTGTATCTATTACTATTCGCTAAATTCATTAAGAGTGTTGAAAGAAACAAGTAATTGGAGAGAGCAACTTAAAAAGGATAATCACTGTGACAACTTAACTCTTTCTCGGACAATCCTTTATTTGGTGTGTATAAAGAAATTGAAAATTAAAATCGAAAGTCAAACTAACGTAAAAGATTGTTAAATGACAAAAAAAAATCTTGAGGGTATTTGTGTAAATACAATATATGTTAATGTGACGTGCAATAATTAAATTCACATGTCATCAAATCCTTAGTTATTACACCAAACAACTTTGGTGTTGTTTAAATACAACACACAACAAAAAAAATAACCTTACTCTTTTATGTAAAAGTTTAATAATTTAATATTTATGCACTTATTATGTTAAAAAAGTTTTTACACTTACATTTAATATATTAACTCTTTGCATATGTAAGTTTGTTTGTTAATTTTATTCATCGATACTTTAAAGTTATATGAAGAGTGTGGTGTGATTGAATCACATGTAAAACTCTTTTATATTGTCTATGAGCTTTTTGCTTTTTACAATTATATATATATATATATATATAGACACACATACACACACATGAAAACATGTATATTTATTTTACACTGAACATAAGCTTTTACACACTCATATATATTTTTGAAAATATTTCCTTACATTGAGTATGTACGCAAGATATCAATTAAAGTAAATAATTAACTAAAATAAACTTATTGATAAAATTTATTTTATTTAACTTGCAAAATTTAATTCAAATTTCAATTATTTTTTACTGTTTGTTTTCATTCTTCAACTTAATATTTGTTCAAACATTCTCATTTTCATAATAATTTACTTTCATTTTTCTTTAAATATCACAAGAAGAAACTTTTTGACAATTCCATGTATATAAATGACAACCAAAAATCTAGTTGTTAGGAAAAAAATATATAACTAAACTATCGGAAAGTTGTTTTTTTCATTGTTGGACACCCTAATAATGCCATTCTTTTTTGGGTAAAAAACTATGTTTAGATTTTTAACCATTATCTTTCTCAACTATTTATTACGAGTTTGCTAATTCCATATCATATTCAATTGATTAATTTCTCTAACTTTTCTTCATTTCCTACTATTATTAATTTAACCTTATTCTTACTTGATCAATTTCATTTTCTAATGTGATCATGATAAAGACAAAATCCATATACTCAGCTGAAGTTTCACCATTACTTTTAATATCTCGTCGTAGAAGATCTCCAAATTTTGTCAAATTAGAGACCATTATAGAAGAAAAAAGACAAAATTTCAATTCATTGAAAAAGACTATTATTGTTTCTTTTCCTTTGTTACTTTCTGGATTTTTGTACATTTTGTTATGTAGAGGAGTGATTTAATAATAATCTTATCTGTATTATATTTTACATGCAATGATACAGGTGAAATTATTTAAAGAGAATGCTTTTATTAGTCATCTTAGATAATTGCTGCTAGTTAAAAAAGTATGCTATAATTTAAAAACTTTTTTTAGTAGGTATCAAATACAAATACCAATAATTAAGTTTATAATACCCATTATATTCACTTGATTGCAAGTTTTTAAACGTGAACTGTGTAAAAAGTTTAAATAAAAGAAATAATAAAAATTAACATTTGGTATAAGTATCATTTTCTTAACGAAGCACAAAATTAATTTAAATGATTAGCGGGAACAAAATATAAAAAATTATTTTTTTTTACAAGATAAAAATTAATATAGTGTAAGTATTATTTACTGTATTTTAAAGAATTAGCAGAGTTATGAATGTGAGCGCGGGATTATTTTTTTTAAGTGAAATTTAATTTTTTGAGTTATTATAGAAATATTTAATCATTTATGCTATAATTAGTGACTGAAAATAGTAACGGCTAAATTGTTTATTGATTATATGGTTAAAATTTAGAATTAATAGCGTTAAATAAATTTGAGAAAAAAAGTTGTACCACATGAGCCTAAGAAATTTTATATTAATTCAACCACATTCTTCTTATTTATTTTTTATACATTTATTGATTTTATATAAATAAAAAGTTATAATTAAAATTTAATATAATTTTTTTTTACATTTTTAATGCATATTAATTAAACAAGATATTATTTTGTAAATAATTATAAAAGAATTTTGGGTGCTATTTCAGTCCCTATGAACCATTATCGTTTAGCTATTTTCTACCACCACCAGTAATACAGGAAACATTTGGAACATCATACCTCGGATTAATCTTGAAATTCCATTTATCTCCATGTTCGTTTACCAAATCATTACCAACAAGGTTTTTTATGAAAGCATGTTGATAAAATCCCAATTCCATATACTATAACATAATTAATTTTTTCAATAATATAAAAGAAATTTTACAAAAGCTCATAATATTATTATTATATGTTAAGTTACCAATTTCTATGAGGGTTACGGGATCAGTTTCACTACTAGAATATTGCTGAAATCCGCAGGTAATTCTTGCAGATTTTCATGTGAAAATCAAGTGGTAGAAAATATTCCTGCCGATTTAAAAATTTGAAGGAAATTCTTGCAGGTTTTCCTGTAAAAATAAGGTAATTTCATACAGATTTTAAAATTCACAAGAATTACCTACGACTTTATGCTACAATAATTATATGCAGATTTGATGTCTGCAGGAATTACCTGCAGTTTTAGTATCCGCAGGAATTACCTACAGATTTTCATGCAATTTTCTGGAAATCTTAAAAAATTAATTTAAAATTATAAATTACAATAGAAACTAAAACTAAAAATGAAATAAAAAATAAAAACAAAAATATAAATTTAAAAACTGAATTAAAAAGTAAGAATTTAATAATTAAAACTAAAAATCCTAATGAATATTATAAATTATAAATAAAAAATTTAAACTAATTAAAAAACATAAATTAAGTACTAAAAATATAAATTAAAATTAAATGAAAAATAAAACTAAAACTAAAATTAAAAGTAAAGATAGAAATTAAAGTTAAGAATTAAAATTTAAATTAATGTTGAAAACTATAAATTGAAATAAAAGCTAAAATATCAAATTGAAAATTTAAACCAAAATCTAAAAATTAAAGATGCAATATATAAAATTTGAAATTGAAAATTAGAATTTAAAGTTGTCTTCCAACCTAATCTACTCTCTCCATTTGAAGCTTTAGCCATTTAAAGTTGTCGCCGTGTGAAGCCCTTGTCATTTAACCATAAACCTATTTAAGCTTCTGGTTCTGATTCACCGAAGTGAAACATCGAAGCCAAACTCAAGTATGCACGATTGTTCAATCATGTTTTGCTCATTCTTTTATTTTAGCATTTACAGCGTTCAATTATGTTTTGATCTCTCAAAACGGTTGGTTTCGATTCAAAGTTATCTTTCAAGGTGTTGCACTCTCTTAAATAGTTTTAGGGCTTCTACATTTTTAGGGCTTGCTCAAAATGTTTTAATTGTTTCTCCATTGCTTCAATCACTGTTGTTCGACTTCAATTTTTTCTTACCTCTACTTTTTGTTCGCATTTTAGTATATATTTTTATCATAATTTTCTATTTCTACTTTGTATGCAGCTGTCTAATTTTTGTATAGATTTTTTACCTCTATTATCATTATCAAGGAAGAGCGTCGTAATTTCCTTCATTTGATTACTTGGCTTTGTACTGTGCTGGGTGGAACCTTTGTTATGACAGGTTTTGTCTTTGATTTCAGTCCCAATGAACTATAGTGATTATGAATAGAGTAGTGAACATTATAATTTAATTCTCTAACCTTTGCTGTGACATGTTTTGTTTTTTCCTTTCTCTCTCCTTGTTATGCATTTAGTAAAACTGTGAAGGTTGCATAGGTTATGCTATAACTTGGATTAATCACTTGTCATAGCTCTAACATGAAGAACCATAAATATAAACACACAGAAAAATGCTCTTAAAAAAGAACCACCTTGTTTCTGATTGTTTGATTATTTGTATTGGGAGAAGGAATATAAAATTGACCACATTTATCTTCCACTGTCACAGTGTCACTATTTGCTTTCTAGTTCGGAGAGGTTGTATATTATGATACAAAATGTTCAATTTGATCTTGAACAATTTAAGCATCACTTGAATTGGCAATAGAATGCTAGACAAGACTCTCATCATGTTGTATGACATAATTGCCAGCTCTATATATATATATATATAGCCAACATTATTAGCAAATGCAACTTGGTCTTCAAAACCATCATGATCGTGCATTGTGATAGCTAGATTTGTCCCCATGATCATTAATTAAGATGTATAGCTGATTGCGCCGACACAAAAAGATGGAGTGTAAATTTTGAAAGTAATAACTAATTCTTGGTGATTCTACAAATTCATCATAATACTAATCATTCTTACCCTTGTGTGGGATTTTTAAGTTATGTATAACTACTAACTAGTCAAAGACTAACAGAAGAAAAACTAATGATGGTGAGGGATGAAATAAAACTTCCAGTTTCATTTGGTGCTCCATGTTGGTCTGGCCAGAAAACAATTCATTTATGAAAAAAGGGTAGCTACAGTCATACACATTGTTATAATATATTATATATGTGAAAGAAGAATAGTACCTATTAAACTAGTGTTGGTGAAGGCATCAACAGTCATATGTGATCTATGTTTTTTTTTTTTTCTTGTATGTGTGGCTAGAGGGGGGTCCATTATCTATTTTATATATTAAAAACACAGATCCATTTCTGGTTGCTTATTTGATGATCTGCAGAAGATTAAAACATGAGTATTAAAAAAATATAGCATAACTAAAATGCTAATTATTAAGATAAATCAAACCTTTGCTGTTAAACATCTGATGCCTGATATAATGTTATTTGTCTTCTCATTTCATGCTAAATGCTAATTCAAAAAAATACCGGATGGACACCCTTCTCTATTCATTCTATCATGCAAGATTGTGATTGAAGTTGGACATGAACTATATCACAAAACAAATCACAATTATGCAAAAGATTTGCTCAAGATAAAGGGGAAAAGGCACACCAATCACCAAATGACAGTGCAATGCAAAATTACAAGAAGAAAGCATGTTATATAGCATAACATATAACGTTGAAGTAGTTCCATTACACCTTTTAGTAATTTCTTTACAAAATATTGATTTCTATCTCTAATACTCCTATATATCACCATTATTGTTACCTATATATATCCTTTGTTTTCATAATTGTTCCTGCTACTACTAATTCCCTATCACCCAACCACTATATGAAAGAATTCAATATATTTTATTTTTGTAACAGAGAGCTATAATGTTATAAAGTTTCAAGGTGTCTTCATAAACTGAGTTAGAACATTTTAAATGGAGTATAAACTTGTTTTAATTGGTATAAAAATATATTATTGAATTACATAGGCACAACTAATTGCAACGTAAATAAATTAATTGAACATGCAACACCTGCCATCTTACAATTTGAGAAGAATGTAAGAAACTAGATTTTAATTTATAGAATAAATTTGATTCATATTGCTTACTTCTATAAATGTAATGGTTAGTAGATTTTTGTAATATATTCTTTCAAAAGTTTTTGTGCATTTATTTAAGAATAAAATAATCAACTTTATGTATCCTATTACTCATGTGTCTAAACTTCATTTACGCCAGGTTTGATACATTCTTTGTTGTTGGATCCCCTCTTGGTGTAGTTCTTGTGCTTCGTAATATCGGAATTGGCATAGGTAAGCAAGTCCTTTATATAGTATTATACATTTTTTTTCTGATCTTTATTGATATCTCAAATGCAGTAAACAATTTACCTCTTGGTTTGGTTCTTTAAAAGTGTTATCTGAAATATCTTAAAATCAATTTGTGTAACGATAAAATCATTACGAACTAATTTGCTTGAGTTTTTTTTTCAGGTCCAACAGTCAGAGTATATAACTTTTACGAACTAAATAAAAATAAAACTTATTGTGAACTAAACTCAGGCATCAATAGAAATAAAACTTAGGAAATTCCTCTGCACAAAGTTAAAGCTTCGAAACTAAAAGTTAGTACTCCAAGTGTATAAAGTTTTATACGGACAATCAATCACAACCTTTTATATATGTCAAGTTTTTTAATTTTATTAATTAATACGTTAAAAGTTATATAAATGATTAGTTGTGATGAAATGAGAGAAGTGCCTAGCTGTTAAATTCTATTAATTAAACTCTTACTAACTAATACTTTAACTATTATATAAATGAAGAGTTGTATTGAACATTATCATAAAAATCTTTTACATTATGAGTGTATATTAATTAAAATCTAATAGTTTATCTCGTGTTTCAATTAAATTAACTTATATTTTTTATAATTTTAAAAATTTAATAAAAATTTCAACAGCAATCAATAAATTCATAGGCAAGGTAAAAAAAGAGCTTAGAAAAATGCTACACATGATTGAAATATTGAAGCATGTTCTTATCTAAAGGCATTAAATTCTACACATGATTTCTTTTCCATTTTAAAATATAGCAACTAACTATTGGTTTATAACTAATCCAATTTCATTAAGATTCTTCTTAGATAAACTTCGTCAATAAAACTTAAATGTAGGAGAAAATAATAAGTAAAATATACTGAATTTTTCATACATGTTAAAATCAACTTATGGATGAGAAGATTATATAAAATTACATAATTCTAATAAGTTAATTTGAACTTATTGAGATTATTTTATTTTATTTACTATAAGTACTTATAGATGACTTTATCCAAATATATACCTAAATATTCTTCATATTGAGCATTTGTTAGAGGAATATTTGTTAGGCAAGGACAAGAGAGAAGAAATTAAAGTGGAAATTTAGTTTAAACTATGATTGAAATTACTTAAAGATACTTTGAATAATTAACGTCCACTTTGTTCAATAGTGTAGTGAAAAATATTCAAGATGCGGCTAGTACCTAACATATTGTCAAATGCAACGGTCAACTTATAATCTTTTTAAGAAGCAAAGTGTTTACTTTTATGCTTTATATTGGAAAATGCACACTGCAATTCCCCTGTTCTTTTACTTTCCATATGTTTTGTTACTTTTGATTAAATCTCTGAACACTTTTACTATTTTATTCTCTATCTTTGCTAATTTTGGTGTATCAGTTTACTATAAAATCTCACCATTTCTTCCTAAAATTTTTTTCCCCAAGTGTCATAATTTGGCATAAAGCTAAATTCAGTACTAAAGATAAATAAGATAATACGGAATCCAATGAAAATCTTTTGATCTCAGACATTGTAAAGCTTTATATTATTTCACCAATCTTCTGAACTAACGAATGGGTTAAACCATTAATTTGAAATGACAAAATAAAACATAAATTAAAGACTAAAAAATATAACTTAAAATTAAATGACAAAATAAAACTAAAAACTAAAAATAACATAGGCTATAGAAAAAATGGAAACATAAATGAATGTTAAAACCTCAATAATGTATATATATAATAGAAATTAATGTGTAATCAACCAAATTATCCAAACAATTTTCTCAATCAAACAATATTTTATAATGTGTTTCAACAAAATAGAAAAAAAGAGTATATACTATCAGGGGCCTTATTTTCATGTACTGTTGTCTAGAGTGGTGATGATGAACAGATTATTAATCCATGCAAGCTCTGTTTAGCCAGTCTTGAAGGAATTGTTCCTTCTCTTGCTTGATGTGGTTCTCAACTTCTTTTTAGCATGGTGAATACAATTTGAAAACTGGTCGTTTTGGTTATTCTTGGCATTAGCATGGTCATTTGGTGGTGTTGTAGGTTCAACAGTGCTCTGCTCTCGACTAATGCAGGACACTGTTCCAATTTTATACTCAAAATGTCAAATGAAAATGGTGAAAGTTTCATCGTTATCCCTTTAAAGTGCCTTTGCCTATGTATTCTTCTTTGAATTTGGCAATAGGCATCCCCATCCTCGACTCATAGTCATACCCACCTTCAAATGAACCAACCCTTGATACCTGCCTATCACCCTTTGAATTTGGTGAGCTCCCATTCCCCATTCTTTGGTTTAGATTTTCTACAATGTATGTTAACTTTCCAAGTACTTTGGAACGCTGCTGAACGTGATAAAGTACAAGAAAAATTTGAAGAATAATTAATTATAAGGATATTTTAAAAATATTTAAAATAAATATGTGAACTTTTATTAAAATATGATTAGCTTAACAACACTTGCAGTGTTATTTACTTTTGGTGTATTTATCAATGTTTGATATACTGTTCGATTTGTGGTAAGAAGGCAGTCAAAAGAGCCCGGTGCCAACTCAGGCTACCCAAGAAAAACAGGCAAAGCTACTAAGAAAGGACTTGGCTTAGCTAATAATACAAAGTGGCCATTAAGAAACTGCATTTAACTGGTTTTTTAAATCTATATCTCCTCTTTTTAATTCTAATAAGAGAGGTTTTCTACTTTATTTCCATTAAGTGTGAATATTGGGATATAGTTGATTTGACTTCTGAATTTTAATGTGTTTTACTAATAAAATTAATGTATTAACAATTAATATAAAATGTTAAAAAAAACTGAACTCATCCTCAACCTCAATTTAATTCTTACCATTGAAAAGTATAAAATTTCTTCTGAACATATATCGAATTAGTTTCCATACACACTTAGTAGTTATTGAAAGATATGACTTTACATACACACAAGTCACAACAATGTTTATTTTTGTCTCTCTTGTTGGGGGCTGCTCTCGCAAGAGCCATAATTGGGCTTGGTGTCTGGGGTACTTGATTCAACTTTCTACAGTGCCATCTTACCCTCCAAATAGATGATATTTCATGAAAGCAATTTCCATCAACGTTAATAATGGAATCCGTAAATATTCCCTAATATTTGCAACTTTTTAGTCAATTTTGACACTTAGTTTGCTCATTCCACAAAATCAACAGTCCTAATTCCAAAAATATTCTGCCATTTCAAGCTATAGGCTAGGTGGTATATCCGGCTATCTGAGGATGTTTTGCCAAAAATATTATTGCTTGCGGCTTCCATATGGATTCAAGCAAACCCAAACCAAAGCTTTTTAATCAGTTTGGTCTCATTTTCAAGTAAACTCAACCCAATCATACCCCTACTTGCATGTTTATGAATGTTAGGCAGAAAATACTTACTTGTAATTTCTTCATTATATTTGTATCTACAAAATAAAAATTCTAAGCAACTATAATTTTTCTGTATAATGCATTTCAATATCCTTTTCATCATATGAGCTGAACCAGAGTCAAACAAGCTATAATTTGACCAGACAAGTTAAAATACACAATTCAATATACTTTCATCATTTATGTAGTCAAATATATACCTTTAAAACGGGCAACATATCCTTTAAAGGGGTCAAATTTTACCAATTCTTACTTTTTTTATTTATCAAATTTAAATCCCAAATCTTATATCATCAAAACCAAACTGCTTAGTAATTGAATAAGAGACTAATGACGCAAGGTTTAAAGGCCACTAATACCTTTGTTTCGCTAGCCCCTAAAAATATAGTTATCTATTGAAAACATCTTCAAAAAAAATTGAAAGAAAGTTTCTAATTAATAAAGTTATAGTATTAAGAGTAGTGATTTTCTTTTTGGAAAATATGCTTATCATTTTTATCCTCTTATCATGACTTTCCCTCTTGTAATCAGTATCGTTGTCTCTCCAAGAAGTCTCATTAGTTGACTCGTGATCTATTCATCTTAACCAAAATATAAACTTTTTTCATTATTTAATATTATAAATGCAAATTGTCTCCCATCTTATAAACTTGAATGTAGAATTAATCGAAATGATTATCTACTGTCTAATAACTTGTTTGCTTAGGTGGATAAAAACACATATGTTGACTTGCGTGTTGGTGATGTTATTTGATTTGGCCGGTAGGTATTTGCATGGTTATTTTTCTATTATGCTTGTAAACACGTTTTTCCTCTGGTTCACATTGTTCTGGTTCTCACTTAAGCCTTTCTTACTTCCTTTTTACTATTTTAGATGGTGTAATAAGGTTATTTGTTATCTTTTTGTCTTTCTTCTTAATACAACCTTTTGCAATTTATTGTGTGTTGCCACTGTAAAGTCTGTTACAGACTCATTACGCTCAACATACTTTAGCACTAAGCAATCAATATTGAAGTTTCATCATTGGAGAGTTTGTGGATAAGTCTATACTCTAACTTTCTGATTGTTTCTTTTGTTATCATCGAATTTGAAGTACATTTTTACAACTTCCCTATCACTATTCTTATGGTTCTCCATATTTCTTTTTTGCCTCATGGTAGGTAGAGAAATGCCTACTATAGAATAAATATTGTTGGCCTGAGAATGTTTCAATAGATGAGCGGGAGATAAAAGGAAAGATATCCAAGCTATGGAATGTATTAGCGAGAAAGATGGTAGAATCTCTCCTAAAATGGTTTGGTTGGGAACAATACCAAATCAGGCCTTAGTAAGAAAAATTAGATAAGATAACTCAAAAAAGAAGGACTTTGAAAGAAGCCATTACAAAGATCTTGCCCCAAATAATAGTCTTATCGAAATTTTGGGTTTTGACATAGCTGTTTATGAAATAAGCAGAGAACATATTGTATAAGTTTTATTTGAAAACTGTTTTGAAGATTTAAAAATGGAAAAACTTGTTCATATTTATTAGAATTTCATTAATGAAAAGCAAAAAAAACATATTCTGATTGTATTTTGAGTTTTCAAAACAAAAATATAAAATTGAAAACCAAACTACTTTTAGTTGTTCTTGTTTTTTAGTTTTTAAAAACTAAAAAACCAGAACTGTTTTCAGAAAACACTATCAAAACAAGTTTTTTAGTTTTTAAAAACTAAAATGCTGAAAACAGTTTCATAGGGGTGAAACAAGCACTTCAAAATTGTTGTCAAACAAGCACTTAATTTAGGAAGAAGAAGCTAGCAAGAGGCGCGACAAAGAAAATAATGGGTAGGATATTTAAGGAGAGAGGGTGAGTGAATTAGATATAGGGGTAAAATGGAAATTAAAAAAAATGAAAATAGTAAGTGTAAATTCAAATTGATGGGAGTGTTAATTCAAAATCTCCTAGATTTGTTTGTTTTTGTCGGCCAACCCAAATCTACAGTGAGTGAGTCAGGTTGGCCACATGTTTAAGTTTTTTTTAACTTAACACCGTTAACAATAATAAAGAATAAGGCTTTTTATAAAATTATATATAAGTTTTTGCTTTATTTTAAAAATTTTATTTTATGTCAGTTATATATGTTTTGAGATTTTTCTTTTTTATTTTCAAATAAGTCACAATAAATATTTGTATAATTTATTTGTATTGTCCTTCTATCAACATAATAAATATTTAGAATAAAAACTATGTTAGATACAACTACCCTTACATATAATTTTTCTTTTCAAATGTAACTATCTCTCTGCATATAATTTTTCAACAAATCTTCAAAGTTTAAAAATATTCTCTCAAAATTAGCACAATTCTAAATATATTTCACAAATAATCTTACTAAAATTTCTTCTACTAATGTTTTGTCATATGTAGTAAAAAATAAGAGAAAATACTTATATACTATCAACCCAAAAAGTTTTATGTTAACATTAAATCACAATCTTTTATATATAGTGAGTTTTTTAACTCATTAATACTTTAACAAAATCATATAAATAAAGAATTGTGACTAAATATTAATCTAAAACTCTTTTACACTGACCGTTTATAAGTGTTAATCTCAAAAAATAATATCAAATTAATTTCTTGTGAACGAAAGTCTAGGCACCTATCAAGAGCTTCAACATTTGTGTTGTCTAGTTCATATGGGATAAAAGTATGAGTTTAACATTTTTACACTATCAATATAAAAGAGTTTTATATTGGCAGTTAATCATAATCTTTGATTTACATGACTTTTAAAGTATCAATTGGTAAAGTCAACAAACTTACCATATATAAAGGGTTGTGATTAACTGTCAATGTAAAACTCTTTACACTGAGAGAGTATAAGTTTTTTTCTCAAAAAATATTCACATTCATCCTCTTAGTTATTTGCTACAACATGTTTTTTTCTACCTCTTCCAGGTTCTCCATGTTTTCTTTGTCAGCATTATCTGGTCCTTTCATGGATGGATCAAAGTTATACTCATGACATTACATATGTATTAGTATCATCATGATTGTGAGCAAGTTTGGGACGAATTTTTATTTTCCTAATTTAACTTTCTTCTTTTAAATTTAAACTATTCATGGGAGAAAAAATGGAAATCCTCATTAAATTTTAAAAGACCATTTTGTAGAAAATAAAATTGTTTTCATGAAAACAAAAATGAGTTTAATTAGTATGTACTATCACTGTAAAAGAATTTTATATTGATGTTCAATTACAATTTTTCATTTATGACTTTTAAAATATTAGCTGGTAAAGTCAACAAACTTAACGTAAATAAAGGGTTTTGATTGAATGTCAATGTAAAACAATTTACTTATTTATCATTAAATAAATTATATATATTAAGTTATTAATTTTATTTTAATTTAAAAATTATATGAAAAAGAAAAATTAATAACAAGAAAATATAAATTAAAGCTTAAGAATTAAAACTTTAATTAAATGTATAACTTTAAACTTATTATATAATTATTAAAATTATAACAGACGCATACGAGTTCAAGTACAAGGCAAAAATTCATATACACATACCCGTACCTGGGGGTTGGTATACGGACTCAAGTCCGCGAACCGGTCTGTGGACCTCCAAGTTCGTGTGGATTTTGGACCCTTTTTCTAAAAAAAATCATAACTATAGGAGAAATTTAAGCTCGGTCCTCAAAACCCGTGGACTTCATAGGTTAAATCCGCTGGCTCACGAGTTTGGTCCATAACCCGTTTAAAGGAATAAAATTGTCATTTAGATTATTAGTTTATGTTAATGTTATAACTTTTTTGTTGTAAATTGTGATATTTTACACTTTTAATATTGAAAATATTTAATATTTTAGATTATTATAAATAATGATATAATATTTAGTATAATATTTTATAATTTAGTTAGTTAAAAAATATTAAATTTTTTTTAAAATTGTTTTTAAAAAGGTTATATGTATATGTGGATTCGTGGACCGATCCTTTAAGCCTGCAGACTTCGTGGACTAGATGCGACTTGCAAAAATTATCTATTTATTTTAGTGGATCATATGTATCTAGATCATTTAAATATGGGCTTCGTGGACCAAATTTAAACAAGCCAGATAAATCCATATACCTATCCTACCTGTTTATCATATCGGGTAATATCTGTACCCATACTTGTCAAAGTGAGTGATACTTGTCAAAATCAGGGCGAGTTTGGAGTGATATCCATGGGTATTGGTATTTTTGTCATAAATACTCTAAAGAGGTGTTAGTGTAATGCATAAGAGGAGTGTTAGTGTAATGTTTTCAAACATACAAAGATACAAGTGAAATGACAACACAAAAGTAAGGAATGTGTACTTTAAAGAAAAAAGAGGTGCATTTATAATTTCATTAAATACAAGAAGATCTATCTATAATTTACTCTAAAATTAATTGTATTATATGGATTATTGAAACAAGCTAATCTTCATAATAATTTCCACTTTCTAGCTTACATACTCTTAATTAGAATAAATTTTCTAAAATAAATTTCTTATATATGCCTCAATTTGAAGATAGCTTTCCAAAGAATAGAGGCCAGGAAACAGTGGCAAGGTAGTGATGGAGCTGGTCTGTGTGAAACATAGTCTCATGAAAAAAATCAAGGTTTTGTAAGTAGCAACATGATTTGTTTTTGCTCGCTATGTTGCATCACTTCAATCACAACAACCATTGCCTTAAGTATAATTTAGTTTGACATAATATCTCAAGCTTTTCATACACCGTATCTTCATATAGAAGACACGTAATATTAATATCTTTCATATAATAAAATTAAGAAAAAAACTTATACACTCTTAGTAATATACAACATTTTACACTGATATTTAATAACAAATCTTTATATATATATATTTGAACCCTAGTATAAAACCCTTTTATCCTGTTAGTGCAAAAGCATTAAACTCTTATTAATTACGTGGAAGGTATACGACTTTTTTTTTTATAAAGACATAATATTCAATTACTTTAAAAAGTTTGTTAACCTTAACAATTAATGAATTTAATACTTTAAGAGTCATATAAATGAAAGATTATGATTGAACTCTATTGTAAAATGTAACGTCCATCGTTACAGTAATAACCCATAATAAAATAATGAAGAATTTAAATCAAATAATAAATTTTGTATTTGAATACATAAATTCTTACATAATAAACAAAATACAATCCTCAAATTCGGGTATCTAGAAGACAAAAAAAATTACAAGTACATTATGTTCTAAAATCGTTACAAACAAATACTACAAGAAATTTTTTTATTAATAAAAAACTAGGTTTTGAAGCCTCTTCAATTTCCAAACTTCTCCCTGGAGCTCTGAAAGCAAAACTTTTAATGAGATAATAATCTCAGTGAATAAAACAAGTTTTTAAAAGAGGTTTGCAAATAGTGTTGTTCTCAGTCGGCGCGGAATCCGGAAAAACAACCGTGGTACCCGCAGTAGTAAAAAGTATTTTTATTTATATATAATCACGATTTAACCCAAAAAATTTCTAGCAATAATAAAAATACAATAAAATAGTTTTTTATACAAACACACAATCTACAAATTATAGTGATACTCATGATCACTCGCTCTCACTCTACGGTTCCCAGAACCAAGGTTTTTGGTAGATTCTTCAAAAAGGTCTATGAGCTCATATTTCATATAATGGTGTCCCACTGCCTTCCCCATGCTATTATGAAAGTATCCAGAATCTTTTCTCCATCCCAGATGGAGGTATCTAAAACCTCTTCCCCGTATGAAACGGAGGTATCTCATACATCCATCCCAGATGGATGTATCTCAAAATTCAACTTCATTCCAAATAGAGGTATCTTAAAACAATTAGCAAAGTAATTTGCAAACATTAAACGCATTAAGAACAATTTTTAAAATCATACCATGGAGGGTTAAAAACAAACGTTTTACTCACCTCTTAAAGCAAGATCCCACCACTTTAATTTGTTTTCTTCTGCTCTTATGTCCCTCTTTCTCAACCCTAGAATAATCAACTAATCTATTATATTCTGAGAAAACTAGTTAACCCTATATATAATTGCTTAGGGTTGATTTTCCCCTCTCTATATTTTTATCTTTTATAAAAGATTAGTTTTTAGAGATGAAATTCAAAATGAAATAAAATACTTTTTATCTTATCTTACTATTATTTTAAAAGAAACATTATCTTAACTTATTTTTTAATTTAAAAATCCTAACAATTTAATCTTTTAATTTTATCTAACAAAATAAAATATATTATTTTATCTTATTTATATTTTAAAGGAAATATTATCTTAATCTTCTTATTCAAAATTTCTAACAAATTAATCTTTTAATTAGTTTTTTTTAACAACTTAATCTATCTTATCTTAAGTAAATGATTATTTGAATATTTGTATTTTAAATTTTGGGATGTTACATAAAACTCTTTTACACTATGCATATAAATATTAAACACTTATTAAATACATGAAATACATACAACTTTCTTTTGTAAAGACCTAATTGTACTTTTTATTAAGTTATCTTTTTTATTTTTGTAATGTTCTTTGAGTTACTCTTGGAATATATCTCTATATATAAAACTGTTAACTTATCTTTCAATTAATATTACTCATTTTATTTTATTTTTTTATAAATAAAATGAATTTATTACAAAAGACACCAACAATGACCATAAAACATATTACAAAAGTAAGTAAAAAAGGGTTTGTTCCATACAGTTGAATATTGCACACACCTCAGTGTATGGTCCCGTGCCACGAGGCTCATCCTTATGCATGATGCTCAGCCACAACACGTGTGCTTGGCATAGGCTTCCCTACCATGGTGTGCGCACTCAATGCATGCTTCCTTGTCTTGAGGTGTGTGTCTCGTGCACGCTTCCTAACCACGACATATGCACCCAGTGCATGTTGTCGAGCCATAATGTGTGTGCCTAGTAAAGACTCCCCAACCTCGATACACACATCCATTGCATGCTGCCCTACAGCTACGAACGAACCCGGTTCATGCTCCTTCCCACATCATGTGAGCCCAGTGCATGCTTACCTGCCATGGCGCGTGCCCGGTGCATGCTGCCTAGTCATGGAGCATGCACCTACTGCACCCTTCCTAGCCATGGCGTGCATGCCTAGTGCATACTCCCTTGCCTCGAGGCGGGCGCCTAGTACAAACTGCCTTGGCACAACATGTGTGCTCAGTGTACCCTTCCTAGCCATGGTGGGCACCTAATGCATACTCCCGTGCCTTCATGCACATGCTCGATGCACCTTCCTGATCAATTTATGACCCTTCTGACGTGTGTTCCAATGAATGCTCCCCTACATCAATCCACGAGCTCGATGCGTGCTACCTTGCTATGACACATGCCCATTGTAGATTGATCTGCCACAATGCGTGCACCCAATGAAAGCTTCTAGCCACAATGTGTGCACCCATTGAACACTAGCCTACCAAGACACATGCTCGATACACGCTGTCCTACTAAGGTGCACATGCCCAATCCACGTTTCCCTGTTAAGGCCTGCATGCTCAGTCCATACTGCTTGACCATGGCACATGCTCCCTTGTCTCGAGACATGTGCCAGATGTATGCTACCCTGTCATGGTGTGTGCACCTAGTGAATGTTGTCTGCCATGACATGATGTCCGTTGCACGCAGCCTTGCCACTATGCTTGTGCTGGTGTATGCTGTCCTACCACGTCATGCGAACTTGGCGCACGCCCTTTGCCTCAAGGTGCGTGCCCCATACATGCTACCATGCCATGATGCATGCGCCGAATGCATGCTTCTCGAGGCACGTGCCTGGAGTAGGCTGTTGGGCCATGACATGTCCGCCTGGTCCATGTTGCCCTACCACAGTCAGTGCACCTTATGTACACTTGCTTACCATAGTGTGCTTGTTGAAACACATGTTGGAATTCAAGGATTGAAAATCTTGAAGAAGCCATCATGTCCTTTGAAGCTCTTTGGAGTTTTGGTTTTGAAGAAGTATGATGTTTTGATTTTAAGTTTAAGCTTAATTCATTTTTATAGTACCAAACACATTTGATAAATGTGCTACTTGTATTGTGTGTTTAGATAGGCATGGAAATATGTTTGAGTAGCTGAGGGATAAATTACATAGGCTAGAAAGTGCTGAAAAATCATCAAAATTAGATTTTGTAGTAAGGTAATCGATTACATTATTATGGTAATCGATTACCCTTCAAGAAAATTGGGTATTCTTATTCCTATTCTCAAGAGTAATTGATTACCTGAAAATAATAGTCAATTATACCCGAGACCATGCTTTTATGGGTTTGTTTTGTAGTAGTAAATTAGATAATCTACTGGGTAATCGATTACCCTGCTACAAACTCATATAAAAGCATTTTTAAACCATATTTTTTTATAACTAACGAAAGGTCAAAAGAAAGCTTCCTTATAACTAACAAACTAATCTGATTTGAATTTTTCCAGTATTGATATTTGTATGTGTGGCATGCATAAATGAAATTTTAGTGGAAAATTGATTAGTGGAAGGCTAAATCTAAAAGCTGAATGTAGGTCAGGTTGACCGAACCAGTATAAAACTACTGTGAAAATTCTCTCTTTTCTTACACTCTTTATGATTGCTTGAATTGATTTCTTTATTGATTTGTGAATGAGTTTCTTTGCTACAACTTTATTTTGAATCTTTATTCAGAAAAATTGATTCTATTGATATTCCTTAATTGAGATTGTTATTGGGTTATTAAATCATTGAATCTTGATATTACACATTCATTATCCATAATCTTTTATTGAAAAGAATTATGATTGAAATTCATATTTTGATTTAGCTATGTGCAAACTAAAAACCATCATTGAAGGAATTATTATTGATCAAGCTTGATACCCAAAACATAGAAAGTGTTGAATCTTAATATTTGTTTCAAGTTCTTTTGAAAACCCATTTTTGAAAACACTAAGGTATATTTTGGAAATTTCTTAAAGGGGATATTTTTGAAAAATCTAATATTATTTTTTAATAGAAAATTTTGAAAAATATTTTGAGAATCTATTCAACACGCCTTCTAGATTCCCCCTGGGGCCAACAACACGCTCTTGTACCTCGATTTGTATGCCTTGTGCACACTACCCTACTCAACGTGTGCGCTTGGTGCATATTGACCTACAATGGTATGGTTGCTCGATGCACCTTTCCAAGCCACAGTGTGCATGCCCGATGAACGCTCCCTTACATCGATGTGCATGTAGCTCCGTAACATGTGTGTGCCTTGTGACCTCTTCCAAGCCACGATGCACACTTTCCTGCCACTCCTTCTAGGGAAGAAATCCCTTATTAGTGGATCTCAATGAATTTTAATTACAAACTTATTCACCTTATGCTTTGACATCTTTCTATTTAACATTCAACTGGATGATATGATTGACTTGGTGATTCCAAGTGGTAACAATAGGATTATTTATCAGATCTAAGAGTTCCATTAAAATTACTATTTTAGGTCATGCTAATAATTAGGACCATTATGCTTCTATTTGCATATATTTAAATATAGGTTTAATTATATTCTTCATCATCCATTTCAATTAAGATATATTATTTTGTAGTAGTTTAAATGATAATTTTCTATTAATATTTTTTTATTTGTTATAGGTATTTTGTGATATTAAAGAATTGCTATGGAGATTCTTGAAGGGATTCACTCTCTGGACTTGCATATTTGTTTGAAATTGGAAAGTCTTTAGACTTAGAAATAGCTTTTACGCTTACTTAGAAATAGTTTTCAAAAAATAAGTTTTAATTTTGGTATTTTTGTTGTATTTATTTATATAAATAAATGTATATTTAAACAATTTAATAATTTATATATGATTTTTTTTATTAATTTATTGAAATCCTTTATTGGTTTATATCAACTTAATCAAAGTTATTTGAGGTTGTATAATCTGTTTAGCTTTATATTATTATAATTTGCAAATTTAGGAAGACATGTTACATACATAAAGAAAAATGAAACAAACACAACATAATAAATTTACTTTCTAAAACGATTATTTTAAACCACATTTTAAAAAGGCCATTTTTTAAAAGAATTATTTGAAAAGAACGTTTTAAATAGGCCATTTTGGAAAATAGTTATTTAAAAAACATTTAAAAATGGTTAAAAAACCATTCTTAAATGTTAGACTTTTAAAAACCAAGACATTCAAAATAGTTCTAGATTTGTTGGTGTTTTTAGTTAATGAAAACTTAGATGCTGTCTGACTTGTGCTCTATGCTCTTTCATTGTGGACACAATTTGACCAATGTTACAATTATTTAAGCTTGTTAAATTCACGTACATTTCGATCATGAGATATGACACAACATGTTTAAAGGGAAACTCTCTTCTCCAAGATGATTCTAGCAAAATCCAAACAAATATTCATTTATGACAAACTACAAGTTATTTGGCCCAATTATTTGATGTATTGTTTTAAAAACTTGACTAATTCTATTTGTTCAATCGAAAATTAGTCTAGTAACTGGTCTGGAAAAAAAAAAAAGTAGAGCACTTCAGAACAAAGAACCGGTTGAATAAACCTTTTAAAATTTTATTTTTTAATTAAAAATTAATCTAAAGAATTTTTAACATAATAATAAATACATATTTAAATATTTCACATAAAAATTATATGTTATCTTAATTGTGCTCTCTGCTCTCTCATTATGGTGCAAGTTGAACAATTTTGCAATTATATAAACTTTGTTTCACAAGATGCTTAAATGAGCATATTTTTTGTTTATTAGTTGGTTAAATAAGATTAATAATGCTAAAGGAAAACTTTCCATTCTCCATCATAGTTCTAGCAAAATCCAAAAAAATATTCATTTATGACAAGCTACACGTCATTTGGCCATATTATTTTATGCTTTCTTTTAAAAACTTGGCTATATAAGCAAGAATTGTCATATTAAACAATAATACAATTCTATACGTTTACAATTCATTATATTTTTACTTTGCCATATTAAACAATAATACAGTATCATATTAGTTATATATTATAAACAAAGAATTCTAGAATTCTTATAGTTATGATGATTTTATGCATAACATAATGACATAATTGCAGGTAAATAAGTGTGTTTAGGGTCTTTCACCTGACTTGGTTAGAAAACCAATTGATGCTGCAAGGGAACCTTTTCATTCACCAATTTAGGTCAGCATATTCCATCATTATTCAATCATAGTTCTCTCGTTGTCAATTAATAAAATTTTATATATAAGAGAACAGGCAAAACATGAAATTTTTATGACAAAAATAATACAATATCATACCTTGTTACCTGTTGTATAAAGATTGTCATATTAAAATATAATACAATTTTGTGCGTGTTTGTAAGTTTATAATTCATCATATTAAACAATAATACAAGATCATATTAGTTATACATTATAAACAAGGATTCTTATAGTTAAGATGATTTTATGCTAAACAAAATGTATTGAAGGTAATCAAGTGTGTAAATGTATAAGGCCCTTTCACCCAACTTCATTAGAAAACCAATTAAAGGCAAAATAACTTTTTCATTGAAAAGCATGAAATGAAGACAAAATGCAAAAGAAGATGACCAAGCATTCCAAGTAGCTGTTAGTTATTGCTCTCTTTATGCTTGTTGTTTTTGCTGTTGTACATCTTTTTCCTTTTTTTTTAGTTGAGAAGTATATCCTAATTTATAATGTGACAAATATTAATTTTTTATATTAAAAAATATATTTTAATACATAGTGTTGATATATAAATTTTTATTTTGAATTTATATTTTAAAAAGTGATAAAATTAAATTTATTTTAATATAATTTTCAAATTACTCAAAATTTAATTATATGTTAATAATTAATTTCATGTAATTATTTTCACATATTATATTTTTATTTTATCCATATAGTACAATAAGTGTGTTTTATTGTAACTATTTTACTTATATACAAATATAAAAATAAATATATTTTTATTAATAGTATATGATACATTTTGTTAATTATTTAAGATTTAAAAATAGTTTATAAATATATAAAAGTATATTCATTTTAAATCAATATATACATCATTGTGATCTTAAAAAATATTTTAATTTTTATTTTAAAAAATTATTGTCAATTTGTATTAAATTATATAATAAAAAGCATTAATATAAGTCATTTAATTCATTAAATCAAATCAACTGCTGAGAAAATGTTTACCAATACCTATGAGATGTTTAAGCTTTAAATTAAATTACTAAATCAACAGTTATTATCAAGTGAAAATTTTAATCAACAACTTAATGAAATAGAAATGTTGATTAATAGGATACAAATTTACATTATTATTTTATAGAGTAAATTATAGTAATATTTCTTAAAATTAGTATAATTACACATACATTTCTATTTTTTTTAATCATTACTTTGTAACCCTGAAAGATTGAAGTCTAGAGTTTGAAAGGAATACTAGTATAATATTTTTAAACATATCAAAGTATTAATATAATATTTTTAAAGTTAACGAGAGATTTAGGTAGGAAAATAAAAAATGTTGAATTATATAAAATTTGATAAAAATTGAGGATGTATCATTATAATTTAATCTATTTTATATTATAGTAAATAAATTTCAAATCAAATAAATATTTGTTGTCAACTTAAAATATCAATCTAACATCTTACAAGTGCTAACATCTCTTTAACATATATCAAGTCATAGCAATGATTTTTGTTAAAATTATTATTTTTAATCCTCTTAACTTATTTGGAAAAAAATTATTATCGATTCACTTTATATAAATTTAAAAAATTATATTTTTCACTAGCAATTTAGTTATTGGGTTTATATTTTGTAATATTTGAAAAATATTGTACAAAGATTCATAATAATTGCATAAATCATTCTGTTGTGGAAGTACAAATAGAACTATTTAATTTCTAATTTATTGTATTTTTTACTTTTTAGACATTATAATTTAATTATTAATTTAAATGCAATTCTAATGGCTGAAAACCACAAGAAAATATAAAATTATTGGTTAAAAATTATATTTTTTCATGGTTTTTATATATTAGAATTATATGAAAATAATAATAATAATATAAGAATTATACATGCAAATAAAAAAAATTATATATAAAAATAACATATATGATATTAAAATCAAATAAATAGAAGTACACATATTTTTTGTGTTTACTTCATGCAGACTATATGAATGTGAAATTATATATTCTATTAATTAATTAAATTACAATATTATTATGGTTATATTCTATAAAAGCATCCTCATATCTTTTAACAATTACAAAGTTAAGTTAGTTATGTTAGGTATTTTTTAAAGGTTAATAAATATGAAATATATAATTTATAAGAAAATATTTGACAATTTATTTTTATAAACTATTATATTCAATAAATTTTCTCTTATAATGATAACCTTAAAAATATTGACAATTAAAAAGCTTAAATTCAAGAGAAAAAAAATACACACAATATCTTAAAAACATTATTTATAATGAATTGTTTCTCATAAATTATAAAACAATAAAAATTAATTTATCAATAATTTTTTTATTATAATAAATTAATCTTAGCACATTTTAAAACTTGTAATTTTTTATCATATAGAATGATATAGTAATATATATATTTATATATCTATCTTAATAGTATTTTTTGTTTTTCAGATATAAATCTAGATTGAATTTAACTAGTTTCTTAATAAAATATAACTAATTAATCACAAAAAATCTAAATAATTTAGAAGGGATAGCTAGTACATCTTGATTTTATTGAGCTTTTCTAAATAATTTCTAGGGATAGCTAGGAATTTATTGAGCTCTTAAAAATATAATTGAAACCTAAATTATAGTTCAGAAACTGAAAAAGTAGATTAAATTTTAAAGTGATTAAATTAAGATAAAAAAATTTATAGGATGAAAATAATATTTTATTAATTTTATAGGAATCCAAAACATAGTTTAAGTTAAATTATTTTTAATTTTATAGGAACCTGAGGAAAGTTAATTAATATACTTTACATGGTTTTAGTAAATTATTCTTAATTTTTTATTATCATATATAAGTTCTTTACTTATAAATGAATTTTCATAAATTTTTGTTTTTTCTTTCTGATATTTTCTTTTGTCTTATCTATACGTCCAACCCTTAAATTTAAACCTCCAAAAGATTAACCAAACTCATTTGCTTTTACATTTAAGTAAATTTCTATAGTTACATGGTTTGTAGAGTTGTTTTGTATCTAAAATAGAAGCAAAATTATATAAAGATAAATAGTCTAATAAGTTTTTAAAATATAAAAAAAATTAATTTTAAAATCTTTATCTATCACTTGTTTGTTTTCTTTTTCTTATCGTGCTATTTTTTATTTTGATCCTTGAAAATAACTCATAGTAATTCTTCTTTCTAGGTGATAAAATGTCCACTTGTTCTTCTAGACAGAAAATATGGATATAATTAATAAAATTTAATAAATGTAGTTTTAAATTTTACAAATAAAAACATAAATTTTCTTAAAAACAGAACTTAAAGAAGGGATAGAGATAATTAATTAATTTCCTTCCTACCATCTCATTAACCAATTGAGGAAGGATCCTTAATGTGTCACACATGCAATTAAATCCTTAATGTGTCACACGCAACGTTAGAAGAAGTGAGGATACCATGTTAGGAGTTGAATAATATATCTGCAAACTAAACTAAACTTTATAATTAATCTAGTAATGAAAAGAAACATTTCTCACTTGTAATTTTTATTTCTTGTCTTTGAATATTAAGCTAATTTGAACAATGAAAATGAATTTTTGATAAATTGCAAGACAATACAAAGTTATGTTGACGCAAGAATGCAGATAAACCAACCTTCTTCTGTTACAGCAGCATGATATTTTCTAATATGTTTCAAAGTTGGAACATAAGAGAGTTTGAATTTCATGAAAGAAAGGAAAAAAATGCACAGTGGTGATTTTGAGTCAAAATGACAATTTGAAATCCAAGAGAAACAATATCAGTAGTAGTTACAAAGAAAAATAATGCTAGTTCAAATAAACAGAGGAGAGCTACCCATGTTTGATAAATTGATATTTGAATTAAGTTAAAAATGTTGAATAAATCTAATTTGATAAAAATAAAATCGTAGTAAAAATTTTGATGTAATTACAAATTCTTAATATTTTGATATTCATTTGATTTATTGAACATAGAAACAAATATAAGTATATATATATATATATATATATTATATATATATATTTATATTTGTGTCTTCCGGAAATCATGATTTTTAAATTTTAAGATTTTTTTTTATCATAGAAAACTAAAATCCTAATAGCATTTTATTTTATTATTGTTAAAATAAATTGATAAATATAAAAAATTGAAAGGAGCAAGAAGAGAGAATGGAGAGAGAAGATTGACTAATTCTAGTTGAAAACTTTAATCGTATATAATAAATTCAGCACAACTAAATTAATTAAATGCAAATCTGCAATATTCTAATAGAGTCATTTATGAAATATTACTAATTTACAAAATTACCCTGAGACCAAGAGAGTAAATATCAATATATCATAGATATGATATACATTTTTGTTTTTGAAGGTAACTAACCTATGTTGATTTGATATAATTTGTGTTTCAGACCTCACTTGTGAGATTTAGATTAATTTGGCTCAAATGGTTTATAAAATCAATTGCATCAAAATTAATTCTAGCTATAATTAAATTAATGGATACTTTATCTTCCTTAAATTTTTTAATCTCATGATAAATTTGGTTAACATCACACAAGAAGCATTAAGTTAAGCAGATAGATTTAGAATAGTTATGTCTGTAAATGGAACACTTTAAATGCTATGCCAGATGCAAGATATGCATGACGTATGATTGCTTACCTGAGTGTAGCAAGTTTCACAGTAATCTGTACTTTAAGTATTGATAGTGGTAAATGAGTTTGGAATCATCCATGCACCTTTATATGCTTAACTCATAAAATTAGAATTGACTTTTGCGTGTTAACCTGTATTAGTTGTTGTTATTTCATTCTCCCTTGTACTTTATAGATATTTTTCTGTCCTGATACACTCAAATTGAATACAATAATAGGTATTTTTACAGACTATTTGTTACTTGCAAGTTTCAAATTTTGTGTCCCTTGACTAGGTTATGCACCAAATTAATTTTGGCTCTACGTCTTTCACATTAGGTGCAACTTCTTAAGACCTCTTTTGCTTTTCTAGCTCTTGCTATTGTAGGAGTTTCAAGTCTTTCAAATACTTTGTTGTCTTTGTTTGTAGCTGAATTCTCATAAATCTCATAGTACACTTTTGGGTTTTAATAATCACTATGCTAATCACTTCATCCTGCCCACACGTAATAATATACATAATATATATAAATAACGATATTTGCTTCATCACATAGTTTGCTGAAATATATATAATGTGTATTCATCCATTTCTATTCGCTGCCATATTTAGTTTGTTATTGTTATGATAATAATAATAAGCTAGTTAACTTTTAATGGCCTCATAATTTATTAATTGTGAAACAAATGTATGGTTGAGAGTCAAATTAATTAAATGAGTTGTATTTTAAGATATAGTCTGAGCAAGTATAAATGGTTTGTGTGTTTTACCTTTTTCTTTTCACTTTTTGATCAACTCAATAAACAAACCCTCAAATTTAGTAGATATTCTCATTTCAAACAAACATACGTCTTGTTTCAGAATAATGTTTTTCAATTGAGAATTCTTGAGCCAACATAATAACTCATAAATAACACATTTTCCGTTTTGAAATAATTTTATTTCGATAATATTTCTAAATTATTTTCATTCTATAATATAAATATTTTCCAATTTCCTCCTTCTATATTAATATTTATTAACTACTTGATAATTGTAAAATTAACTAAATTTTGATAGATGGTTCATTAATACTGTTTTGTTATGCATTATGTACTAGATGTTCCCCGGGCCGAGTCTACCACTTACTGGGTCTACCTCCTTGAACACTAATAACATCTTCCTTGCTTCGTTCCTTGACGCCGGTGAAGTTGTGTACTAGAAGAAATCCATCACCCAAGTCAAATTTTTATTCAAGGCCAGGTTTGGAAAAGATAAATACTAGTCATTCCTGTTATAAGTAAAGAAAAAACCCCTAATTGTGTAGGCCCAAACCCAAGAAGGTAAATATTATAAATGATAAAGCACAGAAACATGCTGAACTCTCTCTCATTATTATATTTCTGACACTTGATAACATATTTTGAGAGGAGTATCATTGTAAGTCCTGTGCTTACACTGACGAAAGAGACTCCTTTGGACAATAAGTTCCCTACCCATTTTTTTAGGAACACATTTTTTGTGTTTTAAAAATTAATCGAAAGTATTTTTAACATAAATAAAAATACATATTTAAATATTTCACATAAATATCTTTTATTTTGTCTACTTATGAAATATATAATCTAGTGATTTATACTAATTTATTATTTTTTAAATCTTATTTATTCTTTCACAATTCTATATTATTTTATTATTTAAAATATTATATAGAATATTTATAGGCTTACATGTAATTTGATTTTCCTATTTTTTAAAATTTTCACTTTTGATCTCTCTATCTTAAAATGGAGATATTTAACCTCTTATTTTTTAAAATCCATAATTTAGTTCTCTATCTTAAAATAAAGACATTTAATTCTTAATTTCAGAAAATTCCGGAATTTGATATTTTCAGTAAAATAAAAAATAATAAATGTTTTTATTCATTAAGAAATTAAGTCATTATCCAAATTTATTCATGAGATTATTTGTTACATAACATCATAATCAGCTTAATTTAGAATAATAAGTGTTTTCAGTTAAAAAAAGGCCAAAGAGCATGAATTTTACGAAATTAAGGACAAAATGTATAACAGACAAAAATTGTGAATTTTATATAATTAAGAGGCAGAATGTCTCTATTTTAAATAGAAAAACTAAAATAAGGGGATTATAATTACATTTAAGACAATACTATAAGCTGGTTCAACCAGGTTCAGTTACTGTTGAAGTGTTAAACCTTAAACCATTTTACTTGTTCAATCACCACTTTGCTTTTAAAAACATTAAATTTTGAGAAATCATAATAATTTATAAAATATTCATAAGCTGCACACAATTTAAAGTATTTTGTATATTAACATTATTTAATATTATATTATTAAGTAATATCAATTATAAAAAATATTATACTATTTTAAGACTGTGTTTACAGAAAAATGACATTTTTTTTATTTTGGTCTTTTACAATTCTTTTTAGTTTTGGTCCTCGTTGGTAAGTAATAATGGTTTTAGTCTCTATTATCAACTAAAAGTATTAATTAAGCACTTTAAGAACCTGGTGACTTATTATGTCATTATATAATTTTATCAAAAGATTTTTTTAGAGTATTTTTTAGAAGGAAGGTTCAAATAACATTAATGTAACTTTAAAAGTATTATTCTCAAATATTGGAGCAAATCTCATTCATCGAAAGAGAAAAAAGAAGAATATTTAGAAAATCTCAGAATAACTAAAATTTAAATCATGTCAAGTTGTCGGTGCATGCTAATTAAACTCTTTAATAAAATATAAAATTAAAGAATAATTGCTTATAAAAAAATTAAAAAATAATACAACTACAATCAAAATTATCAATTTGATGAAATGTTAGATTATTTAATATAATATTTGACTTGTATGAATATGAAATAACTTTAAACATGTCTAATGTGATGGTTGTTAGATTAAAAATTATTTTTAAAATTATCAGAATTATTTTTAAGTTAATAAAATAATTCCATCTCTTCTCACTTTATCAAAGAGTAATTTTAGCTGTACTGAAAAGAATGTTAGAGAGGATAAAAGATTATCAGTTGACAAAGTCGCCTACCAACTGTGACTTCCACTGGAGTCACGCATTCACTGTGTGGTCCATGTATGCCTTCGTCGTGCCTTTCACGGACCATCGTCGCCATCCCTGCTGCAACCCTTGCCGGCTCTGCCACCATCTTCCCTCGCCACCACACATGCGTCATCTCCTTCCCAGAACCTAAACGCAACCTCCTTCAACACTACCCAACCTTTCATCTCCACCGCTTTACCTTCTTCCTCTTATCCAAATGTTTCAACTCACCTGCCTAGGGATCAGTTACCTTTGTCTTCAAGCCCACCAAACACATGCCCCTCAACTGTCCTGCACCACTCCCATCCTAAATCCCACCCGTCCATTCTCCAACGATCCAACCCTCTTGTTAACTCTCCATAATTACGTATCCAGCCTTTGCCTATCGTTTCACATGCCCACAATAACACACATGCACCCCTTTCAATCTCACAGTCCAAATCTGGCACCACATCAGTAATCTCCACCCCTCGCCAACCTTGTATCACACTTCAACGACAATGTGTCGGTAGAGTAGGAGGCATTGTTGTGGGTTCTATGGGTCTGATTTTGTCTGATTTTTTAACCTCTTTTAATTTTGTTTTTTGTTAAGTTTTATCAGCTATGATAGACCCTTGTGTGGCCCAATGTTGTTTTTGTTGCTTTCCTAGTATTTAATATCCTTTCAGGGTTTATGCTAGAGGAATAAATAATTTCTGCAGTTTTTCATTTCTTTTTTTTTTTTCGTTTTTTGGTAACTTTGGTTCCTAGATGCAATCAATGTGAGTGACCCAGTAGCAACTGCTTTACAAGAACCACCACTTAATTCTTATAAATTGATACAATTCTTCTATGGCTTTTACCCGTGGTTCTTCTCTTGATTCGTCCATGTTATCTTGTGTTGTAGCAGGTGTAGGTTTTTAAAGGAGGGATAAAGTTGAAACAGGCCTAGCAAAGGAAAAAGTGATGCTCTTGGTATCTATATATAGAAGTTACTGGAACCAATTAACAAAGAAAGAAGAAAATAAAACCAAATATCTAGAATAAAAAACATAATTTTAACATGGTTCCGGCGTGGTGCTAATAACCATAGCCAATGCCAAAGACAAGCACCTATATATATTTTAGCTTTCAATTTAATTAATTAATTAATTAATAATTATTTATATATGAATTATTTTAGATTTATTTTTATCAATTTATGCTTTATCTTTGTTTATTGATTCTATTGAAATAATTTATAAATATCTATTAATCAAATTTATTGAAAGTTATGTAATGTTCTCGACAAGCATATTATTATAATTAACAAGTTTTTGGATATATATATATATATATAAATAAATAAATGATGTAAACTTTTAAAACGTTTTTTAAAGTGTTTTACAAAACACCTATTTACAACATTTATCCTAAAAAATATAGGAAAAAGTACTTTCTAAAGCGTTTTTTTTTTAAAAACCTTTTAATGAATAACTTTTTACAACGGAAAAGTGTTATAAAAAATTTATAACACCAACTTTTATAACATTTTTAAAAATGTTTTAAAAAGCCTTAAATAAATAATGTAAAAAGCTATTTTCTAGTAGTAGTTTATAACATTCAACAAGTTTATAAGTAATTAAAAATACAGTTTATCCAAAAAATTACATTGAATTAACTTGTCATATATCCTAACGATGTGGTACGTTATTTAGTTGCTAATGATATTGTTATATTTGAGTTATACATTTTCTAAAAAACAGAACCAAAATCAAACAAAAAATTTAAGGACAAAAAAATGTGAAAAAATTGGTTAAACCAGAAACCAGTTCCTGTTTGGTTTAATTGTGGTTGAAATTTTTGGTTTCCCACAAAACCAGTTAAAAACCTATCATAAACGGGTGAAACCTGGCGTTTTAACCAATTCAACTAGTTCAATTTTTTTTTTTAATTTTTCAATGTATATTTTCTTAAATGCACTCCTCTTTTTCTTAAGTCAACCCCCTTTAATTCAAAATTAATATAAGAATGTTAACTTAGTAATATGATGGTATATTTAGTAAAATTCTTTTTTCTTTTATAAGCACATTCTTTCTATTTTTTTCTTATATATTATGACTTATGAAGTATAAATGATTTATAATCCTTTTATATTTAATATTATGAATTTCGTGATATTTTTTGTTTAATATAGTTGTTATAGTATTTTATTAAGATCAGTTAAACCACTAGTTCAACTAGTAAACTATAAACCAATATCTTCATGAATTTTTATTCACCAGTTTCGTTTTAAAAACATTGACTATATAAATACTATTACATTATCACCTTCCCCTTTGTCTTTTCTCATGTTACCCCAAACCCTCATGAACTTTTGAATCACCTTTGCAACATATTCAAACACCTTACAACAAAAATACCACAATTGAATATTATTGACTAGAACCACGAGTAGTTGAGTTGGTATTATGTATCTGGATTTGGTTAGATTCCTGCAAAGAAAGTAATGGTACCAATAGATCACTAAGAATTTATTATTGAATTCACTGAGGAAACAATGGAAGACTATTGACTAAGCATTTTAATTAGGGGTTGTACATTACATTACATTGGATTCGACTTTAGCTAAGTAGGACACTAGGACTATTATGATCATCAAACTATTTGGTACAAAGGTGATAAATAAGATAGAAATAAATAACAAGAAAAAAATAGATGAGAAATAAAATAAAACTAGAAATGTAAGGCTAAAAATAATAAATAGTAATATATAAGGAAAGAGATAAAAAAATAAGTTAAATTAGGTAAAAAAAAAGTATGATACATCCCACCTTAATTTTTCCAAATGTGTATTTTTTGTTTCTATTGTATTATGAATATATATTTTGCTTTTTTTAAAAAAAAAAATTGTAGAACTAGTTATTCACATTATCAAAATTTAGTGATTTTTTTTACATTAATATATGAGTTTAATTTGTATACATCAATATATATTTGGCACTAACAGTGTATACCAATTAAACTCTTAATGTATTGCTAATTTTTAACAAAAACTATTGATGTAACACATTGACATATAGTACTAATAGTGTGTTGATAGTGGGAAGATTGATAGTAAGAAAATATTCTAAAAAAAAAAAAGTGGCATAAAGAATTATAGGTTTGGTGAGTGCCAACAAGTTGTACTAACAGGAAATTATGTTGGTTTTTGCTAGCTTTACATAATTACTTAATTGACAACACTATTTCTCTTCTCATCTAGATTCCTTCTTTCCTTGTTTTATATAATCTCAGGCTTGACTAATGCCACTAGTTTTCCTAATTGGCAAAATTTTATTAAACCATGTTATGTCCTAAGCATCTAATAATTTTTTCCACCAGACATGTAATTATTAATTCATTTAATTGTCTCCTTTTATTAGCTTAAATAATTAAATTACTGGTAATTACATCATCACAGCTTGACCACATCAGGGTAGATGGACCACATCATGATATTTCTTTATTGGTATGGTATCTTTAAATATAAGTGAGAAAAAGATAAATATTACATCATCATAGCCTGTCCATATCAGGGTAGAGGGACCACATCATTTGACACCACATCAGGATTACATTATCAGTTTGCTGAAGAAGAATGGTATATGAGTGAGAAAAAGATAAATATTCCTCCATTTGCAAAATAGTGGTTGCAATTCTTCAACTCATTGAGGATCACTTCACTTCCCCTCTTTCTTAAAGTCCTCAAAGCTCATCTTCCCACACACTCCTTTACCATTTGAAGCATCCATTCCATTCTTCCTTTGTGTCTTACAGCTTCTATTTCACCCTCCCTAGAAAAAGAAACTTATCGTTTTCCCACCCTATAGCCAACACAGCCAAATACCCATTCTTTAAGGATAAAGCTTTCCACAAAAAATGTCTCTTTTTCCTTCATCCTTTGACAAATCGAAGCTAAAGCGCCACCAAAAGTGTTAATAGATCTTTGTTCCTTCATTTCTATTAGTAAGTACAACAACAACTTTGGGTGGTGTCAAATGGGTAGAGAATGGTGACGTTGCCATATTCACCTCCCTGTAGAAACAGCTAAAGTATCATTCCATACCAGTTTGAGGCGACCCAAAGTTGTTCCTTCAACCCCTCTTTTCTTATAACTTACAACCAAAATTTTTTAAAATAAGATATAAAAAAGTAAATTTTTTATTGTTTATCTATTTTGGCTTTGTTATAAATACCCACACACATCCACACCCACCCAAATATGTTATATTGTACCCTATTTTATGAACAAGAAAATAAGCTCTTAAATGCTTATTAAGGACAACGTAAGTGATTTTGAATTTTTAGTAATAAATACAAATGCACAAAGGGTACATAAGAACACTAAAGTCGTAAGAAGAATTTGAGGATGAGGTTTCACAAAAGTGTAGTTTGAATTTGAGGTTGCACCATCTCTAATTCAAATTATAGAGAAGTTGAAACCATAGAATTAGCTAGGGAATTTAAAAATGATACTCATGTGAATATGTATATATGCAAAAATACATAATTTTACACAAAATAAAAAATTAGTTATCATTTAATTTCACTAATATAAAATATAAAATAAATTTATTTTCTAAACACCTTTTATTTGGAACATGATATAAAAAATAAAAGAAAAAAACATTTATACACCGATATTTAATCACAATATTTTATATATAGTAAGTTGATTTACTTTATCCATTATTGATTTAAAAGTCATATTAATGAATGATTATAATTAAACGTCGGTATAAAATTCTTTTACATTGATCGTTGGTAGTGTTCAACTCAAAATAAAAAGAGTCATACAATGTAATTAAATAAATGGTATTTTATAAATAATAGCATTAAACTAAATTAATTGAATTTATTTATATTTTTTAGTCACTACACAACTCACATTTTTTCTTAGAGAAGTAATATAATTGATAAATATCCTTCTATGTTAGGATACAGTATTATACTAGACTCCCTATTCCATATATCCTTAGTCTTGGTATAATATAAATTCTTGATGGAGAAGTAAAACGAAAAATAACATCATTCAACACATACATAAATAATAGTGGGTCAAAGAACGTAAATAAATATGCATATTGGAAGGTTAAATTGAAGGGTCAAATAGAAAACATAAATGTAGGTTTTGAGATGAAAATTAAATTAAGAACAGTTACCATTTGGGGCATAGAAAGCGATTTGCAACATGTTGCGGTTGAGGTTTTAAATACTTTTGAATATTTTATATTCAGTATATATTGGGTTTGGGTTTGTGAAGAGTTAAATGCTTTTGAATATTTTGAATAAGGCTTCACAACAGTGTTCATGATGAGCCAAGATCTGATTCCATACACGATTTATAGATAATGTTTACTCTAGTTGGTTTATTTTCTTCAAATGAAAAGTTAGGTTAAAAAGTATTTATATAAAAATATTTAATTAAATTTTAAATAAATTTATTTTATTGCAAAAACATCAAGCAAATTATTTTATGTCATTTAATTTTTCACAAAACAATTATTTTATAATATTTTTTTTTCATTAGACAATAAAAAAATTATCAAACAAATTTTAATTTAAAATAAACATATAAGCTAAAATAGTTATATTTAATAAACAATGATTATTGCTTTCGGCATAATGAGTGCTAAGGCCAATTATATTGTTGGGAACAAGGCACTAAAGGAGAGAAGAGAGAAATAAACAACACTAAGAAGTATTTGTTTTGGTGCATTTGTAAACCTTACATAAGTTTGCTTATATAGCAAAGTGAAGAACACCATCTCACAATACTAAGCAATGTGGGACTAAAAATCAAACTACAAAACTAACAATTCTCCCACTTGGAGTTTGATTATCACTTATTATAGTTGCCTTCATCATCAATCATTCTTGAAGGCCAGTTGAGACACTGCAAAGCCTCAACTTCTCTGTTGTGACAACCTTTGTCAACATATCTGCTGGGTTCTTACTTCCTAGTATCTTCTTCAACCTTAGTACTTCATTCTCAAGTAGAGATCTGATAAAGTGATAACGAAGATCAATGTGCTTCATTCTGGAGTGAAATGTTGAATTCTTAGCTAGATATATTGCACTCTGACTATCACTATGCAAAACACACTTTTCCTGGATGAATCCCAACTCTGTTAACAATCCTTGAAGCCATATCAATTCTTTGCTAGCTTCTGTTACTGTTGCATACTCAAACTCTGTAGTGGACCGACCAACGATCTTTTGTATCTGTGACATCCAAGTAACAGCTATAGTTCCAACAGTAAATATGTAGCCAGTGGTACTTCTTCGATGATCAATTTCTCCAGCAAAGTATGCATCTACGTAGCCTTGTACTTTTAATTCACCTTTACTAAAGCACAAACACTTCTCCTTAGTGCCTCGTAGATATCTCAAAATCCATTTCACAGCTTCCCAATGAGCTTTACCTGGATTTTGACATAAACCTTCTTACAACCCCCACTGCATAACCAATGTCTGGTCTTGTGCATATCATCGCGTACATTAGACTTCCAATGGCTGAAGCATATGGAATTTTTGCCATTAACTCTTTGTCTTCCTCCGTCTTAGGAGATTGGTATTTTGATAGACGAAAATGAGTAGCCAAAGGTGTGCTAATTGGTTTGGCATTGCCCATGTTGAATCTTTTCAAAACACGGTTGATGTACTCTGTTTGAGATAACTGCAAGGTTCCCTTTTGCTTATCTTGCATGATTTGCATCCTAGGATCTTCTTTGCTAGTCCTAAATCTTTCATGTCAAATTCTTTTGACAACTGCTGCTTCAAGTTTCTGATCTCACTCATATCTAAACCTGCTACTAACATATCATCGACATAAAGTAGCAAAATGATATAACTGGAGTTGTACCTCTTGAAGAAACAACAATGGTCAGCATTGCACTTCTTAAAACCTTCCTTGTGCATGAAGCTCTCAAACTTCTTATACCATTGTCTTAGAGCTTGTTTCGGACCATATAAGCTCTTCTTTAATCTGCACACCATGTTTTCTTTTCCTTTCTCTAAGAAACCTTCAGGTTTATGCATGTAGATTTCTTCATCCAAATCTCCATGAAGAAACGTAGTCTTCACATCCAATTGCTCTAGGTAGAGTTCTTCACTGGCAACAATACTTAACACGGATCTGATAGTATTGAGCTTCACAATTGGAGCAAATATCTCGGTGTAATCCACTCCTTCCTTATGTTGGAATCCTTTTACAACTAGTCGAGCTTTATATCTTTTGGAGTCATTGTGTTCCTCCTTCACACGATACACCCATTTGTTGTGAAGTGCCTTATTTCCTATAGGTAACTTTGCTAGTTCCCATGTTTAATTTGAGATTAAAGACTTCATTTCATCTTTCATGGCAAGCTCCCACGTGCTCGCATCTGTGGTTTGATATGCTTTTGAATAGTCTTCAGGCTCTCCTCCATCTGTTAACAACATGTAGTTCATGTATCTCCTGTTAGGCACATGAACTCGAGAAGACCTTCTCAATTCAGGAATTGAAGTAAATTGTTGCTCTCTGCCTAATTCAATTACTTCCTCTGATTGAGAACTCTCAACTGGTGGACTTTCTACAGCATCATCCACCTCTACATTAGTTGGCCCACTCGATTTTGAGTTGCTGACACTTGTATTATGCTTATCCTTGTACATCACTCCTTCGTTGAAGATCACGTCTCTACTGCGGATCATCTTTTTGTTTTCATCATCCCACAGATGGTAGCCAAACTCATCTTCACCATAACCGATGAAAGTGCACCTTTTTTATTTGCGATCAAGTTTGTTCCTTCCTTGATCGCTAATGTGCACATAAGTTGTACACCCAAAAACTATAAGATGTGAGAGTTTTACTTCTTTTCCGCTCCATACCTCTTCTGGTATTTTATGCTCCAATGGTACTGATGGACCTCGGTTGATCAAGTAAGCTATTGTATTGACTGCTTCTGCCCAGAATTGCTTCGGTAGGCTTAACTGCACATGCATGCTTCTGGTTCTTTCAGTCAACGTTCGATTCATACGCTCTGCTACACCAATGTGTTGAGGCATACCTGGCATGGTTCTCTCCATTCTGATTCCGTGCTCATAGCAAAACTTCTTAGATCTGGTGTCTACATATTCACCACCATTGTCGGATCTAAGCTTTTTAATCTTCAATCTTGTCTCATTTTCTACCATAGTTTTCCAAATCTTGAAAGCTTCAAATACTTCAGACTTGTGTTTTAAAAAGTAAACCCATACCTTTCTGGAGTGATCATCAATAAAAGTTATGAAGTATTGCTTCCCACCAATGGAAGGGACAGTCGTTGGTCCCCAAATATCAGAGTGGATGAGCTCAAGCCTTTCTTTCTTTGGGGTTTTTCTACTTGTTTGAAAGCTGACTCTCTTCTACTTTCCAAGTATACAGTCTTCGCACATGTCAATTTCTACTGACTGAAGACCTAGTAATTTTCCTTTTGAGTGCATGACCTTCATCCCTTTCTCACTCATATGCCCAAGTCTTTGGTGCCATAGATTGGGGCTTTCATCTGTTGAAACTGCAATCAAATGACATGCTTCTGCTGTCTTGTAAAGAGTACCACTCTTTTTGCCTCGAGCAATTGTCATCGCACCCTTTGAAATCTTCCAATCATCACCGTGGAAGATTGTCGTGTAGCCTTCACTGGCTAACTGGCCCACTGAGATTAAGTTCTTAGTCAGGTCGGGAATATGTCTGACATTTTTTCAATTCCCATACTGACCCGTTTAACTTAATCTTTATTGCACCTTTACCTACAATCTCACATGACTGCTCATTACCAAGGTAAACCTTACCAATTCCAGGAACATAATTCTCGAATAGTTCTGTTTGTGAGGTAGGATGAAAAGATGCTCAGAAGTCTAATACCCAAGACTCCTCCTTATCTTCAAGAGAGCATATCAACACCTCATATTTTCCTGAGGTGGAGGCAACGTTTGCTTTGCCCTTTGCTTCTTAACTCTTTTGTGCACTTCTGCACTGGTTTTTGTAGTGCCAGTTTTCCCACAATTCCAACACTAGATCGCCTTCAAGTTTTGGAAACTACGATGATTTCTGGACTTGGATCGTCTCTCCTTTGATTTGCCGTATCCGCTTTCTTTGGTTGAACTTCTTCCTCTTGACTCTGTATGCAATACTGAAGAGGTTGATGGTTCACCCGACTCTCTCTGCTGAATCTCTTCACTGAGAACCAAATTTTGAACATCATCAAATCTTAACTTATTGCTTCCCGATGAGCTACTCACAATCATGACTATAGCATTCCAACTTTCTAGCAGGGAATACAAAAGTATTAAAGCCCGTACTTCCTCATCGAACTCAATCTCAACTGAACTCAACTGAGTTGTAACAGTGTTTAGTTCATTGAGATAATGTGCCACCGAAGCACCTTCAGACATCCGCAGATTGAACAATTGCCTCATCAAGTGAACTTTGTTTGAAGTTGATGATTTCTCGTACATGTTGGAAAGAGCCTTCATGAGACCTGTTGTCGTCCTTTCTTTTGCAATGTTGAAAGCAACATTACAGGATAACATCAGTCTAATGGCTCCAAGGGCTTGTCTATCAAGGACACTCCAATCTTTCTCCTTCATACCCTCTGGCTCCTTTCCTATGAGTGGTTGATACATATTCTTCTGATACAGATAATCTTCTATCTGCATTTTCCAAAAGCCAAAGTCCGCACCATCAAACTTTTCAATTTTCATCTTGCCTTCATCCATTGCCATTGTCCTACTGCTTTTGAAGAAAAGCCCCCACTAATTCTCTAGACTGAGATCCCCAAGAACAAGAGAAAAAATATTTTCTGATATGGAAGATCAGACACAACTGCAGCCACAAAGCATACTAAGAAAAATTACTCTAACCAAATCTTTTCTGATGCGGAAGATCAGACACTGCTGCAACCACAGAGCATACTAAGAAATGGGCTCTGATACCACTTGTTGGGAACAAGGCACTAAAGGAGAAAAGAGAGAAATAAACAACACTAAGAAGTATTTGTTTTGGTGCATTTGTAAACCGTACATAAGCTTGCTTATATAGCAAATTGAAGAACACCATCTCACAATACTAAGTAATGTGGACTAAAAATCAAACTACAAAACTTAATCAAACTACAAAACTAACATATATATGGATATAATATTGACACAAATTTAGTATATAGTAAAGCAGTTCCAATCCAAATAAAACAAAATATTTTTAATTTGTGTGTTTATATTTTTTTTACTATATTCATATGTTTATTTAAAAATTTAAATAAATTAAACAGACCTCCTAGGAAATGATATAACTAAATTAAAGATTTAGTGATTCCTATTTATTTTACTATAGAAAATATAAAGGCAGTTTAGCCAATGTGATCCATTACCCTAACTTTTAACTTACATCTTTAAAGTTAATAAAAATATAATTTATTAATTATCACAAAAATATATAGACACAATTCAATCACATATTTATAGAGTTATGAAAATAAGTGGGACACATAGATTAGCTTGTAGTCCAACAAAATAGGTTAAGTTGAAATTGAAAAACTAAACTTATATAAAATTATCCTATTTTGTAATTGATATTATTTAAATTATTTAATATATATTTACATATATTCTAAAAAAAAGGAATCGAATTAGACTAGTCTGATGGGTCAACAAACATGGATTAGAAAAAAAGCAACACATTAATTATAGAAAATCCATTTAACACTTCTACCTATATGTACATCTTTGAATCTTGGTACTTCACAAATCTCTTCGAAGCACATGTTGCAAGAATCATGACCACCCCTGGAATTATAAGATGATGAAAAAATGTTAGCCTCTTTATCTTTGGATCAGTCATGAAGCTTGAAGTCGTTTCCAATGGTTCAGATGAGTTATAGTTTACTCATATTTTATTTTCTCAAAAACATTTAACTTACATTATTGATGTAACTTATTTGCTAGTTTTCCAACTCACAAAGCAAGTTTATGCCATATGCTTTGTCACACATTTTCAACTTAACTCTTCTACAAAACTAACAACCACTTACTAATATACAACAAATTTGTCATTGTAATACTATCATAAATCAGCAGCTTCCATACACAAATAGAACTATAAAACCATATAAGCAAGACCCATAGGAAATTTTGATTTTTAATTTATATATTTAAAATTGATTAAATTAAATTTATATTAATATGATTTTACTTATTAAAATTTAATTATATGTTAATAATTAATTTCATGTAATTATTTTCACATATTATAATTTTGTTTTATCCATACAATTAGTGTATTTTATTTTATTTTCATGTTAATAAATATATTTTTATTTAATAGTATGATAAAATTTTTTTAATTATTCAAGATTTAAAAAACTAATTTATAAACATATAATAATCTATCCATTTTTTTTCACCAAAAAAAATTCTATCCATTTTATATTAACATATAAGTAAAATATATACATTATTATGATTTTAAAAAGTATTTTAATCTTTTATTTTAGAAAATTATTTTAAATTTGAGTTAAATTATATAATAAAAAGCATTAATATGAGCAATTTAATTCATTAAATCAAATCAACTGCTGTGAAAAGTTTTATAAATAGGTATAAGATATTCAAGCTTAATCACATCAATTTAATTCATTTAAACTAAATTACTAAATCGACAATTATTATGAATTGAATTTTTATTTTTGCAAAAAAAAATTAATGAAATAAAATTTTGAGGTAATTAAAAATGCAGCCCTACATGTTCAGTGTAATTGCAAATATACCTCCTTCTTTTCTTATACTACACAAACCCTCTTACTTATATGTACTTATTACGATTGTACCCTCTTTCCAAACTACACAAAATATATTTTTACATATTTTTCCATTATTACATTTTATTTTGTGTGAACATGATATGATTTTTTTTTTCAAGTTTGCTAATACTCAAACAATGGAGGGGAAAGGAGCGTTGGTTGTAAATTTTGAAAAATATAGGGAGTGCATGTATAATAATATACAAAACTTAGGAGATACATATATAATATCATACAAAACTTAGATGATACATCTGTAATAAATTTATATATGATATTATAATATTTTGGAAAGAGGGGTACAACTACATGAGTATGTCAAAGTAAGGGGATTTGTATAGTCTAATAAAAAGGAGATGTGCATATGTAATTAAATTAAATTTAAGGAGTACATCTGTAATTACCTCTAAAACTTTTGATCAATAATTATGAAAAGCTAAAACTTCCTTTATATATAAAGAATGGGTGTAGTGTAAGAGAGCAATGTAACATAATTAGTGAGAATAAAAATTGACAAAAACAAAGTAATCAAATAATAGCATATATTCTATAAAAAAATAATGTCACATGTCCAAATTTACATTATTATTTAGTGTAATTATATATACATTTTTATTTTTTTAACCATTACTTTCGTACCCTTGAGAGTCAGTGATGGTCTAAGGTTTGAGAGGAGTGCTAGTGTAGCATCCCAAAATTCAAAATACAAATATATTAAAAGATTAAACTATAAAAAATTTTGAATGACTAGATTAAGATAATATTTATTTTAAAATAGAAATAAGATAAAATAAATCAAGATTTGATCTCATATTGAATTTGTTCTTACCAAACTTCGGTAGAACCTCGTCACCTCCCTTGTTTGGAAGGCTGGCAGCTCCCTCAGATAGGTAGGTACCTGCAAAATTTATGAAAATTTTATAAATTACTTAATACATATATATATTATGATAAAGGAGAGAATGAAAAATAAAATATCCAAAGAAAAATAATTTATTAATTAATAAAAAACAACGTAAAAAAATCAACTAATAAATAAAAATAAGAATTTTTTTTTTAAAAAAAATGAAACTAAAATAAATTTTCAGACAAAACTAGTAATTACCTAAAAAACTACTAATTTTTTAAGTATACGAGAAACTGAAACCATTTTGATTAATTTTCATCTTTTAGCTACAACTGAAATCGCGTGTGAAACACACTTTATACTTATATAGCCATTCCAGTGCCTTCTTTTGTAACAATCATAGCAAAAGAGCGTAGAATCATTCACATTTTTTACTATGAAGCTCATAACAGGAAATCTATCATGAAATAATGAAAATGATGAAGCATAGTATTTGAAATTAGAGTTTAATTGGTATACACTGTCAGTGCAAATATTTTTACACTGACATTCAATCACAACCCTTCATTCATAATAGTTTGTTGACTTTATTGATTAATACTTTAAAAGTCATATAAATGAAAAGTTATGATTGAACGTCAGTGTAAAAATATTTTACACTGATAGTGTATACCAATTAAACTCTTGATATTATTTCTATTCCTTCTCGCATATTTTTTGTACAGGATAATAACTAATTGCCATTCATTTGATGTAAAATAGAATGATAAAAGCTTTTGGAGGAAAATTACTTAACAGTCCTATTAGATTTGCATGTTAGAACAAGCTGAATATGTCTCCAAAAATCCCTTTACAAGTTGGAAATCAAGTGATCCGATTCAACTGCCAAGAAATAAAAATTCACATTAATTAGATAATTGGAAAGCCAACCATTTTGTTCTTCATCAGCAGTGACTTTCAGGATATCATGCCACCATTGGGAGCCTCCACTTTTGCGCCTAACATCGAGGTTCCTCCTAATATCAACCTAATACCTTGCCTCTAGCACCTTGATCCAAATAGCATCACCACCTTGTAGAATTCTTCATCGCCATTTTCCCAATAGAGCTTTATTAAAAGCCAACACATCTTTTAGTCCTAGCTCACTATTCCATTTGTCTTTGCAAACCTGTTCCCATTTGATCCATGCTATTTTTTATCCTTCTTCTGAACCTGCCCAAAGAAAATTCCTTTGCACAGATTCTATGGCTTTAGACACCATCTTAGGAGCTTGAAAAAACACAGAAAATAAAGAGGTAAAACAGAGAGGGTTGATTTGATCAAGCAAATCCTCCTCCCTATTGACACATTCTTTTGTCTCCATGAGGTTAAGTTTGCTCTCATTTTATCCAGGACAGGCTTCCACACATGCTCACATCTTACATTTTCCTCCACAGGAATCCCTAGGTAGGAGAAATGCATTTGCAGAACTCCACAATTAAGGATCCATGCAAAGGAACCCACCTTCAGCAATTTCACCCCAATTACCCCTAAGCTACTCTTATGGAAATTAATCCTCAAGCCTGAGGCCAACTCATAGCATCTCAGAGCACTTTTCAAAGCAAATACATTTTGAATTTTAGTTGAAATTAGGAAAATTTTATCGTTTGCAAACTGTTGGCATACTATCTGGAAGCGATGCTTGGTAAGGTTAATACTTGAAATTAGATTTATCAAGCCTTTCAAATCAACCCTCCTAACCTCAGATCACCTTTATGGAATCCTCTCTGCATACATGAGTGTAATTATGAAGAGGTACATGAGTGTAATTAATTGTTTACAACATACTATTAATAAAACAAAGCATAATTAATCTTAATTATTAAATCTGAATAAGAAAATAAATAGAAATGACAAAAAGTAAGTCTCTTGTACTTACTCAATTTTTTTGCATTTTGAAAAATAGAATTATTTTTTTCTATCACCATAATTTTACACATTAAAAAGAGTAATTTTCTTATCATCCATTATTAAATATTTAATCTTTTCTACCAAAATATTACTATTTAATACTAATTAAAAAAAATCTATTTTTAGTTAGAAAAAAAGTTTTTTTTTCTACTAATTTATGATAAAAAGAATGTTAAGCATTAAGAATTTTATATTTTAATATTATAAACTAAATATTATATTTTAAGTATCTATTTTTTAAGTTATTTAGGACTTTTGTCAAAAATAAAATTTAAAAAAGTCCTAAAATACTATTTTAAAGGGTAATAGTAGAACTATTTCTACAAGATTGTAAAAAACAATTTGGAACAGGAAATGCATGTTTATCAAGCGTTTATTAAAAAAATGTAATTGTGTGTTGGAAAATCCAATAAACTAAAAATTTTATCTCACATGATTGTGACACAATTCATATACTTGAGAGCTATATGTTTTTTTTTTACTTTTCTTTAAAAAATCTCATTATTTCCAATATGTAACTTGCATAATTTTTTACAAAGAATTCAATGTCTTTTCTGAATAGGTAACTTACATTATTTCTAGCATTTTAAGTATCTATTTTTTAAGTTATTTAGCACTTTTGTAAAAAAAAAGTTAAAAAAGTCCTAAAATCCTATTTTAAAGGGTTTATTAAAAAAATGTAATTGTGTGTTGGAAAATCCAATAAACTCAACATTTTCTCTCATATGGCTGTGACACAATTCATATATTTGAGAGATATATGTTTTTTTTTTTTTTACTTTTCTTAAAAAAATCTCATTATTTCCAATATGTAACTTGCATTATTTTTTACAAAGAATTCAATGTCTTTTCTAAATATAACATAATAATTTTCGAAAAAAACATTTGTCATGTAATTTTTTGGTTGTTAAATTCATAATACAACTTTAATAAAAATAAATAAACACGATTATTAGAAAAAATATATTTAATTATAGTCTCACACTTATTTATTATTATTCAAAAATATGTATAAAGTTATGTGCTAAAAATATTTAAAGGAATTTAACTTATCTTAAATTTAAATTTTTTCATAATTTTAAAAAATAAATTAATAAAGTAATTTAACTATTTTACGACTATAGTGTGAATAAAAGCTCATGTGCGAGGGAGACACATGGGAAATAAAAGTTAAAAATCCATGTCTTTTAAAACATGTTTAATTGTTAGTGGAAAATTAATGATTTACAACATTTTTCAAGGTTAGTGCTAACTTGTTAGAAATCTATTGAGTCCCAATAGTTTGAGCATACTCAATATAATTTTTTCTTGAGTAGTGTGTATATATACTTGTTTGAGTAATGTCAGTTTGATTCAAATAATTTTATTATAACATATGCATTTGATTAATGTAAAAGTTAAATTTTTAAAATACAATTTAAAGCATGTGATTTGTTTGTATCCATTCTTTCTTCTTCCTTTTCACTAATTATTTGAAATGGACCATCGGAAGAAGAGGGTCCATTTCCATGGATATGAGGAATTGGGGGATTCAGATGGAGAGAGACATTCAACCACGGTTTCAATAACAAAGAAAGAGAAGAAACAAAACTATAAACCATAGAACCTTATACATTTAGAATCTACCTTTTCTATACCTAATCCAATGAATAAATTCATATAACTTTTTGTCATTTTTGCAAGCCTACTTTTTATTTTCATTTCATTCTTGTTATTTTCATTTATTTTACTAAATATTAATTATTATTGACTTTAAAGATACAACCATACCAACTAAATCATACAATTTATATAATTTTTAAATTATTATTATCAAATTTAAAATTTTTTTTTACATAAATAATACATGTGATTGAATTATGTAAATCAGTTTTGATTAATGTTAGTTTGAGCAATTTTAATTTGAGTCAAATAATTTACCATAAAAAGTATACATTTTATTAATGTAAATATTAGATTCTCAAAATATAATTTAAAGCATGTGCTATGTGTCACTCTTTTCTTCCTTTTTCCTTTCACTTTCGTATTTTTAGTTTTGAATTAAAGGAGGATTGATACTAGAGACTTACAATTCACCATTTTTTAATTTCATTTTTTTAGTTTAGATATGAAAAATCATTTTCGTAAATTTCAAATTTTATGCAACTTTTATAAATTACTTAATACATATATAAATAAATTATGATAAAGGAGAGAATGAAAAATAAAATATGTAAAGAAAAAGAATTTATTTAATTGATGAAAAATGAAGTAAAAAAATCAACTAATAACTAAAAATAAGAAAACTTAAAAAAAAAAGCTAAACGAAAATAACTTTTCAAACAAAAACTAGTAATTACCTCGATTTGTAACAATCATAGAAGAAGAGCCTACAATCTTTCGTATTTTTTTACCATTGTAATAGGAAATCTATCATGAAATAATGAAAATAATAAAGCATAGTATTTGATATTATTTCTATTCCTTTTCCCATCTTTAGCACACGTATAACATCTACTCCTAATCATTTGACTTAAGACAGAATGATGAAAAATTTTGGAGGAAAATTACTCAACATTCCTATTTTATTTCCATGTTTTAACAAGCTAAACCGATCTCTGCAAATCCTTTTACAACTTGAAAATGAGATGATCTGATTCAACTGCAAGTGAACAAGAATTCACATTAATTAGGTTATTGAGGAATGAAAATGAACAAAACAAGAAAAGGCTTTTGATTACAATGGTTAATATAATCAAGTCATCAACTGATTCTCCCCATGTAGCAGCAAAGAAAATGATTGATCTAGTAATATTAAGAATCAATTGTGAGATTTAAGAGCAGTTGAAACTGAAAATGCTAAAGTGACTTGCTTCATTCAGCTTCATTTCATACATCAATATGTAGAACTGATAAAAAAGAGTCCAAGAAGAATTAGAAGGTGCAGGCTACGTAGCCCCCTAAACCTATGACTATAGTAGAGAAACCATAAATTACAAATGTAGTACAATTGTAAATAACTGTTGAAGAGATTTATGAAACTTTTACTTTTCCTTCATTCCTAAGTAGCTATTTTCTTGCTTGTACGTTTTCCATTCTCATAAACCAACTAGGAAGACATCCATAGTAACAGGAAGAAAGCTACAAAAATACAAAGAAAATAGTTTAAAATTGTGTCTCAACTCAAGATCTCATTTTAACAGCAACAGAGACCGTAACAACAAAAATTATGGTTTGGCAAAGAAACAGAACAAAATTTAGATTGACATAAAGAACAAGGAAAAGCCAACTTCAAATAGAGGCTAAAGAGAACATTCAATTCAAGTTTCCATAGATGACATCTTTTTATGAACCCCAGGGTTCTTCCAATATATTTATATTTATTATAAAAATCTTGTCAAATTAAAACAAATTATCACATTAGAAACATAATTTATATTCCATAATAATGCATACCAAAATATAAAGATTACAAATAATATGGAGTAATCATCCAAAGGTCAAGTTTATCCATCCACAAAAACCAAACAATAGGACACATTGAGGAGATCAAGAACAAACTAAGTAGAGGAAAAAACAATGCTCAAACGAATAATAGCTTATGGACATAATTGAAGGATGAAGAAAGACATACTTTTCCTAAGATGTTGATTGCCTTGATGATACTGACAAGAAAAGTGATCAATAATATTTTAGCAATAAAAACCACACAGTAAATCATCATTAAAGTTAGTTACAAGGTTTTGAAATCAACTTAAAGTCTAGGAAAAACATACCAGATGAAGAATCATATATTCAATAGATGCATTACTTTGAGCAAATTTAGTAGCCTCAAGAGAAACAGGGTTTGATCTTGTTGACTTCTTCCCTTCAATCAAACCTATTCATCATATAACTCGGATGAAAGTTAACTTAGAGATATGCAGAAGGAGTTCGACAAGATTCTAGACACCATTATCAGTGAGCATCGATCAACAGAGTAAAGAACAACAAAAACAATATCTAAACTACTATTTCTAAGTTATGTTATTAACATATCAGAAAAAAATAAATAAAGTTAGAAACCAACAACAACTATATCCACTCACAACATTCACAAAATCAAGTCCTGCATTCACCATTTTGATTGAAGTCGAACTCAAATAACAACACTTTACATTATCAATATTGTTTTTTATTAGAGATAGCATTGAAGAGCTCTGCTAAATCCTCATTAGTCCCAAGGGTATTATTCAAAATATTTATTGTTCTCAATCCTGAAGTAAATATACTTTAACCTATAACTTATTCAACAGGAAAAATTTCCAGTTACTTACCATGTATCAACTATATATTTACAAATTTCTGGTTCTCTATATAATTATTATAATTACTGATTAATAAAGAACTATCTTCCTTGACAATGAAATCAGATATCTTTCTTAGTTATGTTTCTTACTACATTTAAAACAAGAAAATTATGTGAACATCAAAATTTGTAGCATTCTGGTTCGTGGGAAGTCAAGTCTATTTTATTGATTGTATCAATGGCTCTCCTATTCTTTTTCCCTTCAGAATTTGTTCAAATATATGGTATGTTTAACAACCACACGGTACTAATAATAACAGTCATATTGATGAAACATGTGCATTTTTGGTACAATGCATTTGGATTTTGGTTTTAGTTGGTTTTGTATTTTTCTTATGGTTCTTATGTCACGATTTGGGTTACTGAAAAGGAGAAGTTATTGTAAAAACTATTCACATGAAAAAACTGTCAATTTTACCATTCAAATAGTTTTCATTAGTACCATTATTTTTCGAGTTTAAAACACATGTAGTATAAAAAGTTTTATGTTGATGTTTAATCACAACCCTTTATTTATATGACTTTTAAAGTATTAATTGGTAAAGTCAACAAATTTACCATATATCAAGGGTTGTGATTGCATGTTGTGTAAAGATTTTTAGGGTTCATAAGTTTTTTTCTCTCACTTTTCACTCATTGAAAACAAAACTCCATTCTTTCTTTGCCTTCTCTTGAATATCATTGAATAAGAATCATAACACTCCTTTGATCTTGCAGGTGAGATTGCTCGTATTGGTGCAAAGTAAGCTTCAAATCCTTCACTTTCTTTTTTTTCTTTTTTTTTTTTTGAAGAATGGTCAATATCCTTTCATTTTGTACAAGTCTTGGATTGTACTTTCATATCTATGATGAATCTCAAAGGTGTTCTTTGAGAGACTCCATCAATACATTCTATTTGCTTTATTTTTATCTTTGCAGATTGTTACTTACATGCATATTGTGGTTTATGTTTACACAAATATTTCTTCTTTTACAACTTGTGAGTGTCATCCATTTTATCACTTGGTGGAATAAATATTGGACTCCAAAAGAAGAAAGGGAGTAGAGGTAAACATTATTATTTCTACAACAATTCATAGATAAACCTAAAGTCAAATTTTATATATTGTTCTGAGGATGAGGACAATGTACCTGAATTCTGAATCAGAACTGTGTACAAGTTACTTTGGTGCTCATTAAGTAGATTACTGAAGTTTTAGCTTTTACATAATTTAAAAGATCCTGCATTGGATAAGACTTCAATGTCATATGAAAATAATTGTTTGATATGGGTACACATAATTTGTTTTTGTAATGTTTATTAATATGGATATTAAATTTCTTTATTATTTAAAAATGTTATGACTATGGAGATTACAAAAACAAATTGATAATATATAATTAATCTGAAAGTCAAGCATAAAAAAATTTAATTTAATGTATTCTTACGTTTAAATTGTTCAAGTTTATATCCTAAGCTCACTATAATATGTGATACAATTATAAAGCATAGATAATATTTGATAGTGTGTTTATCATTATAGAACATTAAGACCATTTTGTTAGACCATTAACCTTAATAACAATGTATGTATTTTTTTATACATTAACATGTTATTGTGTTAGCACAGGTGCTCCCTTGGACTTTCTACGTCAACATTGTTTTATGTTGCCTCTATTTGTGAAATTGTCTATCTGTACACATCATATGCCTCAAGAACCTCATGTTCTCTAAATATATTTTTTATCACATGGACAGTAATTCTACTTGCTTCAATGATGGTTATATCTTTAAATTCAAAGGTACACTACTTTGATTACTCGTTGCAGCTAGTGATATTTTTAATAGTTTACAGTGATTCTATAATGGCATTGTTTGCACAATATATCACTATGTATAAAGTAATTAGTTGTTCATATTCAACATATAAGTTTCCCTAATATTTTTTGCTTCCTTTAAAAAAAATAAGAATATGTTCTATTATTTAAATGTTTAATTATTACAGGTTAATAGATGTCTTTTATCTTCCAGAATTATGGCTTTTTACATTGTTTTTCTTTGTTGGTCTGCAATCAGAAGGTCAGGATTTTGCAACCCATATATCTATATATGTTTCTTAGGCAAAATTTAGACATTATATCACTTTGTTTGGATGATATTCTCTAGAAGCACTTTCAGAGAAAATAAATACAAAGAAAAAAGTCAAAACAAATTTTTCATAAGTTATTTTAAATGATGTGTTGTATGTGAGTCTTTTTACAAGATAACTTTTAAAAAGTTTCATATCTTCCAATGTATTGAGGTTGTAGTTTTATAGTTAGATGTTGCTGGTTGGATGTAGAAGAGAAATTGGGTGGGAAGACGAAGTATTTTGTACTACATAGAAAGCTGGTCTTCTTTCTTCATTTTTTTTAAATTGAATTAATAAAATTTACAAAACTGGGCCTTGTTAATCAAGTGTGGCAACTTATCAGCATATATTTATTTGGATGAAGATAGAATGAAATTCTCTTCTTACATGCAATGGAATTCACTCATCAGTAGCTGATGCCATGCTAACTTGGTTCAATATCTACTTCAAATCATATATTTTATTTTGAAATTTATTTTATAGATGGATATAGATCTCTATGATGTGAAGTAACCAATTAATTCTTTTTTCTTGCATATGAAATAGCTTGGTATGAACATTTGTTAAAATTCTTAGTAATTAAGAATAAAGGAAACTGACTTTGATAGATCTGATAAAGTGATGAGATATGATATCTAGCCTAGTCGATCTATCATTCATTTTTAGCACCACAATACTTCAACCGTGATGCTAAATTCTTGTTAATGCAGTGATCTAATAAAAGCAAGAACCATCTACAAGGATAAAGTTTTTAGTAGCATTCAACAACTAAAGGAAAAAATATAAGTATATATATAGAGGTTTTAAGTTTTAACGGATCAAGTTTACCATGTGGTATATACTGTACCATATGCTTTTTAGTTTTCTTACAAGTTTTACTATCAGTGCCACCATTTGATTTTTTTGTAGGCCTCTGAATTCTTTTTGTTAACTCTTCAAGATTTTTTTTTGTGAGCATGTGTCTGAATTAGTATTAAAATCTATAATTTGGTATTGTGGATATTTCTTCACATGAATGCTTTAGCCATCCTATTATTTTGTGTTATATACCATTTTCTAATTTCTTGACAAGGCTTCCTTATTGCCATATTGCAATTGTGATGGCATCCTTTTCCACAGGCATTGATTAAAAATGCTTTCAGGTGAATCATTCTTTAGTGTTCTAAAGCCTTCCTAGTTGCTTCAAAATTAGAGAGTTCTAAAGCTTTCCTTGTTACTTCAAAGCCTTTTCCAGTAAATTCTGAAAGATTCATTGTTGCTTCAAAATCCCATTCTGAATCCTTTCCTAGAAATTACAAAGCCCTAAAGCTTCCTTGTTTCTTTGATCTATCAAGACACCTCAATCATGCTGCAAGTTGAAGTAAAATTTTCTTTTACAAAAGTCAAGAAAAAAATAATTCCCCCCATATAAGATAACAAAAAATTTGGATCATGGTACTTTCATCAACATGATCAAACAATAATTATTTAATTTTAATCTTAGCCATATTATAAATTAGGAATGATGCACTCATCAAACCACTAGGTGGAGTATCGATGTTGGTTGGATAAGTACATGGGTCAGTAAGTGAATTTATTACTTAATAGAACCAATTATTTCCTATATTTCACTAGCTAGCTTCAACTTCAACCATAATCTTGTTCATATTAATAAGACAAATGTTATTTTAGAAATTCTAACAATACACTCTTTTAACACACTTTTAGCACATTATGTACTACCATTGATTAAAGTTTATTGAAAAATATAAAATCTGATGGTCTCACATCTCATTTAATATTTCTCAATCTTGATTTATAGTTTTCAATAAATTTCAATCATGAGTATCCTCATGTTAATATCCTTAACATATAAGCATCAAGACATGGTGGTAATAGTAATTAGTAGTGAAATGTCAAAGTGAAGTATAACTACTTTGATAATTTAATAATGCAGCTTCTTGTCCAAAATATTTTAATTGCTTTTACCTGGTTTAATTTAAATAGTATGGGTGCTGATTTCCCCAGTTGTGAGATAGAACAAAGTCATAGATAATGATGGAACTATGCAAGAGACAACTGACTCAATTATGGCATGATGACAAATGCAACATCATCAATATTGTCACAAAAGAAAACTTCATGCTTTTAAATGTTTTCTATTCTTTAATAGCATTTTATTTTTTAACCCACTTAATGTTTAATGGTTGAAAGGCAAAAGTCAAGAATGAAATTTAATTAGAGGTTGACTGAAATATATTTTTAAAGATAGTAGCATTAGTTTTCACAAGTCACTTTGTACTTATAGCCACAATATTTATATCTATATCATGCTTAGTAAGGTATAATCTGATGTAATACAGGCTATAATTGTTTAGCTGTAATGGACCACAAATTAAATGGTTGATTTGGTTTGAATTTTTAAAGTGTTTGCTAATCTCATTATCTTAGATTTAAATCAAAAATAAAATTTCTCTTGGGTACAAGGTTTTGTATCAATAAGTTTAGATAACTTATAAATATTGGATTAGGATGATCGAGTCCATTAAGAGAGAAGGAAACAACCAAACAAAATAGACAAGTCAATTTGCCAAAACTTATTTGGTCTATAGAGCTAACATTGGTCAACACGTGCTAGCTGTTTGTCCCTTAATCATCCTTAATAAAGTGATGTAGGATCTAAATTTTAATTCATACACACACACACATATATATATATATATAAATTATAAATTGGACTTTAACTTAAACATTGATCAAAACTTTAATTTTATAATGTGATTTTCTTTTGTGACATCTAATAAAAAAATAAATTTCCCATATTAATTATATTTTATATTCCTTTTTATAATTAAAAAATTAATTTTATTTTTTCATATTAAGTAATTAATTTTATTAAATATTTAATTCATAATAAATATTAATTTTGTTGATTTAATATTAAGTAATAACATCAAATTTGACTATTAAGTATGCACATATTTTAAATTATTTTAAATATATTTCACAAATTATTCTATCATAAAATAGACTTGAAGAAACGTTAGTCTCAGGTGAAAACTTCAATTTCATAAGGGTAAAATACACTTATCAGTCATGAGGTTTTGTATATATTTCTGCATTTTACATAGATTTTGAATATAACTTGGTGCAATAATACATGATTCATTTCTTTTAAAGTCGTGAATAATTGATGTTAGCATGTTGGTAATAAAATTTCTAATTAATTCTTTTTTTGTGTTTTAAGCTAGGTTAAAAAAACTAGATCAGACTAACCAGTTCGACCGAAAAACTAGTGAACTTGTCTGGTATCTGGTTTGACCGAAAAACTGATGAAATAGTCTGGTTTAAAATCGAAAAACTGATGAAAACCGAGGGTTCAACTATTTCATTTTTTTATAAATTTTTTCAAATTTTTCTAAATACACCATTGTTTTCTCAAGTACATCCATTTTTAATTAGAATATTAATAAAAAATAGGTTAACTTAGCGATATGAAGATGTATTTAGTAAAAATAGTTTTTTCTTTAATAATTACCTCCTAATAAATATTTTCTTTTTATAATCTTAATTGTTCTAATATATTAATAATAAAGAACACTATTTTATTAAGACTGGTTCAACACTAGTTCAGCAATGGTTAAACTAATAAACCATGAACTAGTACTTTCATTGGTTCAAACACGAGTCCAGTTTTGAAATCATAAGTTTTAAGTGTGTAGGGCTTGCGAATATCATATGAAGTTGGAGTTCAAAATGCAAGTTTTTTACCAATGGATTCCCATCAAAAGTAGTAGTTAATTTATTTAAATAAAGGCTAAACTATTTTTGTTTAATAAAGATAATATCAACATTCACTTTCTAAATTTTGTTCTAAATGATATAAGATTGGAAACTGTAGTATTATGAATGTAATTTGGGTCTATAAGCAATCAAACAAGAACTGGACAAGTATGCCTCAACCAAGACAACTATTACCATTATTATTTATTTTCTATGCTTAACTAACTTTAAAAAAAAATTAATTACGTTACAAATCAAAAGGTACATTTATCTTCATGTTGAATTTTGGATTATGTTATTTCATTAAAATAGTAAATTGTGTATAATTCAAATCTTAGTTCATGTTTCACTCATGCTTGTGTTGTTGTGTTATTCAAATTTTCAAATATTTTTCTCACTTCTTGGACATTCAAAATTGACGTGGACTTTTTGACCTTTATACTATACAATTTCCTTGAATTTTGAATAACAACTTCAAATTTCTTTTATTTATTTGTATCAAAACATACCTTGATTTTTTAGGAAATGTTAAATATAAAATAAATTAACATTTTCACTTAAATGTACGATGATTTGAATTTAAAATTTAAAGGATAGAAGATAAAGGAATATACATTCAATAAAATAATATTTAATCTAATTAATTTTAAACTAAAACTATGAATATTAATATATTTTATAAATTATAATGGATTTAGTAAAATGATATTATTTTAATTATTTATTCATTAATTCAAAACTAATGATTTAAAAAATAACTTATCATTATGTGGCGAAAAAAAATTTCTAGAAAACTTAATATATAAATTTTTATAAATAAATAATATTTTTTTATTATAATTTTAATTTTAAATATCTAAAAAATTTATACAACTTTATTTGTACAAAAAATGTAAAAAATTTCCTGCCAATTTGAAATATGTAGGAAAATTTGCTACCAATTTAAATTTGCATGAAACTCATACAAACAGTTTTCAGAGGAAAATTTGCAAGAAATTTTTCTACCATTTTTATATTCATAGAGTTTACTGTCACTTTTCAACTTCACAAGGACATTTTTTTAAAATTCTTATAGATTTTTTTTTTAGGAAAAGTCTAAAAAAATTTATGACTTTTTTCCTTCTAAAAAATAGCAGGTATTTTCTACAAATTTGTTCTCATGAAACAAACGCAGGAAATGAAAACTTTTGTAGTAGTATTAATAATATTAAATAAATATTTATTTATATGAAAAATTAAAATTATATAAATAGAAAAATTTTAATTTTTAAATTTTCATTAAAATAATAATATTGTTGAGTTATACATAAATAACATGGTGGTGGTCGTGCCTTTCGAAGTAAAAAAGTGGTGCATTACCAATAAAAAAGAAAATAAAATAGAGAAAAATAAATAAAAAATAAAACAAAGATAAGTGAAAAATATGTAAAAATACTGATGATTCATGACGACATCTATAATTTATAATATGTCTAATAAAATATAATATAGTCTTAATAATATTAAATTAACATTTATGATTTTAAAAATTTAATAATTTCATAATATATAATGACAAAATTGTAATATTAAAATAAATTATTTTAAATTTATAATGGTTAATTATATGAAATAAAAAAAAATTGTTTTTATTAAATATGCAAAGACTTTTACAAATAAGAATAAACATATATGTATCCTAAAAATAAAAAGAAAACTAAATCAACATTTATATGTTTTCTTAATCTAATAATTTATTATGTTACGCAGGTCTGCTTAACTTTACAAATATGATGGCAAATATAAAATTTTAAATAACAATTTTTAATGAAAAATATAATAAGATAATTTATAATAACAATTATCTACGCAAGCATACATATTGATATATGAAATAGCATACAATAATATTAAAATTAAATAACTAACAAAATCAACAATATATTTTCTTTTTCAACTTCATATTGATTACATGAACATAAAATCATATAATTGTGAAATCCAATCATAACATTGTTATGGTTATGTTCTATAAAATCAGACTCACATATTTAATAAATATAAATTTAAATTAATTATATATGTTATATACTTTTCTATTTTAAATGTTTCTTTTATAGACTAGATGTTAGTTTTTATTGACGACAAAGATCAAAACTATGAAATTTTTTCACGTCTCTCATTCCTTAAGTAATTAAAATATTATATATCTTTTTTCTTTGAAATTAATGTTAACAATATAAAATATATAGTTTATAAGAAAATATTTTATAAGTTATAGGATAAACTATAATATTTAATATATCTTATAACGATATATGAAAATGATGATTAGATTTTAATTAAAATATACACTTAAAATTAATATTTACATATAAATTGTTTATATTTTTATATATTTGACGTAAAAAATATATATTTATGTTATAATAAAGATAAATACATAAAACCTTGATCCTTATTTTAAGAAATTAGAATTTCATTCTTTTTTATTTACCTACTCTAATATTAAGTTTAAAAACTTTAAATATACCAATATTCCTTGTGTCTTTTTAGAAATATTACACTAATAAATATATAAGATGATAAATTAGTTAACGGAAATAAAGGTTTCAGGTTCAACTAACAAACTAGTATTATTAACAATCCTAAGATTTGATTCATAAAAAATATATTATACTAATACACTCTCAAATTGTACACTAACTAACAATCTCTTAGTCATTTATTTTATATAATAATTTATAGCATTAAATCTCTACATATAACTTTAAATAATATATCTATTTAAATAATATTTAAAATTTAATAAATACAATGTATTACTAAATTTAAAATGAAAATATAACTAATCAGTAACACAGTGCTACTGAATGATTTGATTCATATTGATATATGTTATTATTAATTATATTAATAAATTAATAAAATAACAATAATTTAAATAAAATTGTAATTTTTTACTATAATTATGAAAAGCTACGTGAGGTTAATTAATTGTTTAGAGTATACTATAAATAAAACAAAGCATAATGAATCATAATTATTAGATTTAAATAAAAAATTAATAGAAATAATAAAGAGTAAGTATCTTATACTTACTAGATCTTTTTCCATTCTAAAAATAGAATTAATATTTTCTATCAACATAGTTTTATATATTAAAAAGAAGAATGTCCTCATCGCCATTACTAAATAATTAATCTTTTCTACCAAAATATTAATTCAAAAATTATTTTTAGTTAGAAGAAAAAATTAATTTTTGTTTTTTCTACTAATTTATGATAGAAAGAACGTTGAGAATTTTACTCTTTAATATTATAAACTAAATATTATATTTTAAGTATCTATTTTTCATGTTATTTAGGACTTTGGTCGAAAATAAAAGTTAAGAAAGTCATAAATTCCTATTTTAAAGGTAATAATAGTATGATTATTTCTACAAAAATATAAAAACGAAATTGGAAGAGTGCATGTTTATCAATGATTTATTAAAAAATGGTAGTGTATTCTAAAGTGACAAACATGAGATGTGTGATGTGTGTTAGAAGATATAATAAACTAAACTAAACATTTTCTGTCACATGGGTGTGACCAATTCATATTACTTGGGAGAAATATGTTTCTTTTTTACTTTTCTTTAAAAAATTTCATTATTTCCAATATGTAACTTTCATTCTTCTTTACAAAGAATTCAATGTTTTTTTTCCGAATATAACATAATAATGTTATAAAAAACATTTGTCATCCTAATTTTTTGGTTGTTAAATTCATAATAAACTTTAATAAAAATAAATAAATCAGATTGTTAGAAAAAAATATATTTAATTACAGTTTCACACTTATTTCTTATTATTAAAAAATATGTATAAAGTTATGTGTTAAAAGTATTTAAAGGAATTTATCTTATCTTAAATTTAAATCTTTTCATAATTTTAAAAAATAAACTGATAAAGTAATTTAATTATTTTACAACTATAGTGTGAATAAAGGAGCCACAATGAAAGTTAAAAATCCATGTCTTTTAAAACATGGTTAGTTGTTGGTTCATTAATGATTTACAATATTTCCTAAGGTTATGACTATCTTTTTAAAAATCTATTGAGTCATGTTAGTTTGAGCATACTCAATATAATTTATTCTTGAGTATGTGGTGGCATATTTGAGCAATGTTAGTTTGAATCAAATAATTTATCACAATAAATATACATTTTATTAATGTAAATATTAGATTCTCAAAATATAATTTAAATTATGTGACTTGTTTGTGGCCACCCTTTCCTTCCTCTTCCCTTTAACTAATTCTTTATTTGACTCATTAACATGAGTTTCAGGGACAAAAGGATCAACCCAAGTTTTCATTTTGAAATGGATCATAGAAGGAATTTGGGAATTTAACGCTTTGGTTGGGATGAGAGAGGCATTCAGTCACCTTTCTAGAACAGATAAAGAAAGAATCTACAGTGACCAGAAACAAACCATAAAGCATAAAACCTTATGGTTAGAATTTTCCTTTTCTATCATTTATGTTACTAAATATTAATTATTATTGACTTTAAAGATACAACCATACCAACTAAATCATACAATTTATATAATTTTTAAAGTTATTATTAACAATCTCAACAAATTTTTTTAACATAAATCATAGATGTGACTGAATGATGTAAATTCATTTTGATTAATGTGAAGTTGAGCAAAATTAGTTTGAGTAAAATAATTTATTATATCAAGTATACATTTGATTAATGTAAAGGTTAGATTTTCAAAATATAATTTAAATCATGTGACTAGTTTGATTGTGGCCACTCTTTCCTTCCTTTTCCCTTTCCCTTTCATATTTTTTTGTTTTGAAAATTAGAAGAGAATTGGTAGTAAAGACTTATACTTCAGCGTTTATTTTTTTTTAGATCTAACATTGTGTTTTAATGAGACATTTTAAGATTTTAAAAAATTTGAAATGCTATCAATTTGAATTGCTTTCATTTGAATTTCTTTCATTTTGTAGATTTTTTGTTTGGATAAATCATTTGAAATTTCTTAAGTTTTAAATTCAATTTGTAGCCAAATCAATTCAATTTTTTTTTAATTTTATTTTTTTAGTTCAGATTTAACAAATCAATTTCTTAAATTTCAAATTTTATGAAACTTTTATAAATTACTTAATACATATATAAATTGTGATAAAGGACAAAATGAAAAATAAAATATCTAAAAAAATTAATTATTAATTAATGAAAAATAAAGTAAAAAAATAAAATAATAACTAAAAATAAGAAATTTTAAAAAAATTAAACTAAAATAAATTTTCTAACAAAACTAGTAATTACCTAAAAAACTACTAACTTTTTAAGTATAAAATAAAATTGAAACTATTTCGGTTAATTTTTCATCTTTTAGCTACAACTGAAATCGTGAGTGGGACACACTTTATACTTATAGAGCCATTTCTAGTGTCTGGCTTTGTAACAATCATAGCAAAAGAGGATAGAATCATTCACATTTTTTACCATAAAGCTCGTAACAGGAAATTTATCATGAAATAATGAAAATCATAAAGCATAGTACTTGATATTATTTCTATTCCTTTCCCTATATTTTGTACAGGTATAACGACTAATTGTCATTCATTTGACGTAAAAACATAATGATAAAAAATTTTGGAGGAAAATTATTCAACATTCCTATTCTATTTACATGTTGTAACAAGCTAAACAGATCTCCGCAAATCCCTTTACAACTTGAAAATCAGGTGATCCGATTCAACTGTCAGGAAACAAGAATTCATATTAATTAGATTATTGAGAACCATCACCAATCAAGGGCTTTACCTCACCAGAAAGCCAGCCACTTCGTTCTTCTTCAGCAGTGACTTTCAGGATATCATGCCACCACTGGAAGCCTCCACTTCTATGCCTAACATCGACGTTCTTCCTAATTTCAACCCTATACCTTGCCTCTAGCATGTTGATCAAAATAGCATCACCACCCTGTAGAATTCTTCATTGCCATTTGCACAGCAAAGCTTTATTAAAAGCCGACACATCTCTTACTCCCAGCCCACCACTGCATTGTTCTTTACACACCTGCTCCCGTTTGCTCCATGCTATTTTTTAGCCTTCTTCCGAACCTCTCCAAAGCAAATTCCTTTGCATAGATTCTATGGCTTTAGACAACTTCCTAGAAACCTTGAAAAAACGATAGAAAATAAAGAGGTAAAATAGAGAGGGTGGATTTCATCAGGCAAATCATGCCCCCTAATGACAGGTTCTTTTGTCTCCACAGGGTTAACTTTGCTCTCATTTTATGCAGGATAGGCTTCCACACGTGCTCACATCTCACATTTGCCCCCACAGGAAGGTAGGAGAAAGGCATTTGCAGAACTTCGCAATTAAGGATCGAAGCAAAGGAACCCATGTTCACTAATTTCACCCCAATTCCTCCTAAGCTACTCTTATAGAAATTAATCCTCAGGCCTAAGGCCAACTCATAGCATCTCAAAGAACTTTTGAAAGCAAATACATTTTGAAGTTCAGGCAAAATCAAGAAAATTGTATCATCTGCAAATTGTTGGGATACTATTTGGAAGTAATGCTTGTTAAGGTTAATACCTAAAATTAGATTTACCAACTAAGTCTTTCGAATCAACCCTCTAGCCCTTCAGCAACAATCAAGAATAAGAAAGGTGCCATCAGATCGCCCTAACGTAATCTTCTCTGCATATAGAACTCCTTCATTGCACTCTCATTAACCAATACTAAGACCGGTGATGAAGATAGACAACCATGGATCCGAGTTAACCATTTGTCCCGAAAACCAAATCAAGATAGCATGTAAAAAAGGAACGCCTAACTAACAAAGTCATACACCTTCTCCAAGTCAACCTTAAATACCAATAAGAGCTTCTTATGATGTTTTGCCTCCTGGATCACTTCATTAACTACAACCACACTATCAAGCAATTGCCTTCCTTTAATAAAAGTTATCTGGGTTTCCGCAATGATGTTGGAAGTACCTTCTGTAGTCTCTTTGCCAGCACTTTAGCTATAATTTTATAGAGCACCCCAATTAGTGATATCAGCCTATAATCTCCTAATCCAGTTCAACACTCCTTCTTGGGAATCAAGAAAATGAATGGCACATTGACCCTCCTTGGAAGCAGTCCATATCGATGAAAATTTGTCATTACTTTCCTTATATCCTCCTTTTAACACATCCCAGAAATGCTTCACTAGATTTTAATTAATATATGTTAATTATAAATTGGACTTTAACTTAAACATTGATCAAAGCTTCAATTTTATAATATCCTTTGATCATGTGATTTTCTTTTGTAACATCTATATTTAATAAAAAAATCAGTTTCCCACATTAATTATATTTTATATTCATTTTTTATAATTAAAAAAATTAATTTTATTTTTTTATATTAGGTAATCAATTTGATTAAATATTTAATTTGTAATTAAATATTAATTTTGATAATTTAATATTAAGTAATAACATTAAATTTGACTATTAAGTATGCACATATTTTAAATTATTTAACATATATTTCACAAATTATCCTATCATAAAATAGACTTGAAGAAATGTTGGTCTTAGCTGAAAATTTCAATTTCATCAAAGTAAAATACATTTATCACTTATGAGGTTTTGTATATATTTCTACATTTTATATAGATTCTGAATATAACTTGGTGCAATAATACATGAATAATTTCTTTTAAAGTCGTGAATAATTGATGTTAGAATGTTGTAATAAAATTTCTTATTAAAAGTTTTTATGTGTTTTAAGTTAGGTTAAGAAAACCAGATCGGACCGAATGGTTTGACCAAAAACCTGGTGAGCTAGTCTAGTATCTAGTTTGGTTAATACTGAAAATCGAATCGACAAAGCAAAGATCAGTTTTAAAATAAAAAAATTGATGTAAATCGATGGCTCAACTGGTTAATTGTTTTTATAATTTTTTTGCATTTTTCTAAATACACCCCTTGTTTTGTCAAGTCCATCAACTTTTAATTAAAAAATTAATAAAAAAAGAGGTTAACTTAGCAATATGAAGATGTATTTAGTAAAAATAGTTTTTGCTTTTATAATTACTTCCTTAATAAATTTTTTCTTTTATAATCTTAATTGTTATACTACATTAATAATAAAAAATATTATTTTATTAAGATCGGTTCAACCACTGGTTCAACAACAGTTAGATTAATAAATCGTAAATCAGTACTTTCACCGATTTAAAAACAAGTCCGGTTTTAAAATCATAAGTTTTAAGTGTGTAGGGTCTGTGGACAAAATATAAAGTTTGAGTTCAAATGCAATGAAATTTTTTTACAAATGGATTCTATTATCACCCAATTTTGTCCGTTAAGTAAAGAAAATAAAAAAAAGAGAAAAAAATAAACTTAAAAAATTATTAATAATTGAGTCATTTTCTTAAAATAAAGAAAAGAATATATAAAAAAATTACAAAATAAAAAAAGAGATATGGTTTTATAAAAAAGAAAAGAAAAAGAAGAAAATAATTTAAAGGTGTGTTATACTCACCTTTTGATCTAATAAAATAAAAATAATAATTAATATGGAGTGAAATAGATATTTTTAAATTTATCTAATTTTGCATATTTAATTAGAGTCTTTATCACAGACATTGTAGGGTGCTAATACCTGCCCTACGTGTAATTGACTCATATTCAAATTTGTTTTCGCATTCCACATTCTATTTTAAAGGTTTTTTCAATGTTTTTCTTAATAAACATAGGATGAGACTCCTCTATTTTTCAAGTTACTTTTTGTTGTCCTGTCAAAACCCCTTGTCGACACATTGCCATCATCAAAATTAGTGATTTATTTAAAAACCACTACTTTAATTTTAATTTTAAATATCTAAAAATTTATGTGAGTTTTGATTTGTAGAAAATATGTAAAAAATTTCCTACCAACTTTAAATATGTACGAAGTTTTTTGCCAAGTTGAAATTTGCAAGAAACTCCTACAAATAATTTTTAGAGGAAAATTTGCAAGAAAATTTTATACCATTTTCATATTCATTGAAAAGTTTGCTATGAATTTTCAAATTCACAAGAAAATTTTTATGAAATTTTTGTAGATATTTTTTATTTTACGAAGAGTCTAAAAAAATTTATACGAATTTTTCCCTCTAAAAAGTAGCAGGCATTTTCTGCAACTTTTTTTTCATGAAAAAACTGCAGGAAATGAAAACTTTTCTAGTAGTGTTAATAATATTAAATAAATATTTATTGATATGAAAAATTAACATTATATAAATAGAAAAATTTTAATTTTGAAATTTTCATTAAAATAATAATTTTATTGAGTGATAAATCAACAACTTGGTGGTGATTGTGCTTTCCCTAGTAAAAAAGTGGTGCATTACCAATAAAAAAAGAAAATAAAATAGAGAAAATGAAATAACAAAAAAAATAAAGATAAGTTAAAAATATGTAAAAATATTGATGATTGATGACAAAATCCATATATTTTTAATATGTCTAATAAAATATAATATAATCTTAATAATATTAAACTAATATTTAATGATTTTAAAAATTTAATAATTTCATAAGATATCAATGACAAAATTATTCAAATAAATTATTTTAAATTTATAATGGTTAATTATATGAAATTGAAAACATTATTTTTTATCAAATATGTAAAGACTTTTAATAAGAATAAACATATATGTATCCTATAAATAAAAATAAAACTAGATCAACATATATGTTTTCTTATCTAATAATTTATGATGTTATGCAGGTATGCTTAACTTCGTAGATATGATGCCAAATATAAAATGTTATATAATGATTATTAATGAAAAATAAAGCAATAATATAATTTATAATAACAATTATCCATGCAAGCATGCATTATTGATATATGAAATAACATACAATAATATTAAAATTAAATAATTAACAAAATCAACAACTTATTTTATTTTTCTATTTAATATTGATTACATGATGGTAAAATCATAAAGGTGTGAAATCTAATCATAACATTATTATGATTATATTCTATAAAATTAGACTCACATATTTAATAAATATAAAGTTAAATTAATTATATATGTTATATGTTTTTATTTTTAAATGTTTCTTTTATAGATTAAATGTTAGTTTTTATTAATGACAAAGATCAAAACCATGACATTTTTTCACCTCTCTCATTTCTTAACCAACTAAGATATTATATCTCCTTCTCTATTTGTAATTAATGTTAACAATATAAAATATATAGTTTATAAGAAAATATTTTATAAGTTATATGATAAACTATAATATTCAATATACCTTATATTGATATATGAAAATAATTATTATATTTTAATTAAAATACAGACACTTAAAAGTAATATTTACATATAAATTGTTTACATTTTTATATACTTTATGGAAAAAAATATAGTTTTATATTATAATAAAATAAACACATAAACTTTTATCCATATTTTAAGAAATTGTACATAATTTTATTTTTCTTTATTTAGCTACTCTAATTTTAAGTTTAAAAACTTTAACTGTATCAACATTCGTTGTATTTTTTTAAAATATTACACTAATGGTTATATAAGGTGATAAGTTAGTTAACCGAGATAAAGGTCCTCAGTTCAGCTAACAAAACTAGTATTGTTAACAATACTAAGGTTTGATTCATCAAAAAAATATTATACTAATATACTCTCAAATTATACACTAACTAAAACTCTCTTAGTAATTTATTTTATATAATAATATAGCATTAAATCTATACATATAACCTCAAATAATATATCTATTCAAATAATTGTAATATTTAATAAATACAATGTATTATTATATTTAACAACTAAAATATAACTAATTAGTGACACATTGCCTACGAATGATTTGATTAATATTTATATATGTTATTCTTAATTATATTAATAAATTAATAAAATAACAATAATTTAAATAGAATTGTGTTCTATAATTATGAAAATGTACATGAGTTTAATTAATTTTTTAGAACATACTATAAATAAAAAAAGAGTTTAATTAGTATACACTGTTAGTGTGATAATGTTTACACTAACATTCAATCAATCACAACCCTTCGTTTATGGTAAGTTTGTTGACTTTACTAATTTGTACTTTAAAAATCACATAAATGAAAAGTTATGATTGAATATCAGTGTAAAAATTTGTTTACACAGACACTGTATATCAATTAAATTCATAAAAAAAAACATACTTAATCTTAATTATTAAATCTGAATAAGAAAATAAATAGAAATGACAAAGAGTAAGTCTCTTATACTTACTCGATTTGTTTCCATTCTAAAAAATAGAATTAGTCTTTTCTATCAACATAGTTTTATATATTAAAAAGAAGAATGTCCTTATCATCCATTATTAAATATTTAATATTTTCTACCAAAATATTACTATTTAATACTAATTCAACAAATATATTTTTAGTTAGAAAAAAAGTTATTTTTTATGTTTCTACTAATTTATGATAAAAAGAATGTTAATAATTAAAAAATTTATATTTTAATATTATAAACTAAATATTATATTTTAAGTATCTATTTTTTAAGTTACTTATGACTTTTGTCAATAATAAAAGTTTAAAAAGTCATAAAATCCTATTTTAAAGGGTAATAGAATGACTATTTCTACAAGATTGTAAAAAACAATTTGGAACGGGAAGTGCATATTTATCAAGGGTATATTAAAAAAATGTAATTGTGTGTTGGAAAATCCAATAAACTAAACATTTTCTCTCACATGTTGTGACAGAATTCATATACATGAGATATATGTTTCTTTTTTTTTTTTTTTTACTTTTCTTTAAAAAATCTCATTATTTTCAATATGTAACTTGCCATTTTTTTTAAAAAGAATTCAATGTCTTTTCTGAATATAACATAATAATTTTAGAAAAAACATTTGTCATGGTAATTTTTTGGTTGTTAAATTCATAATACAACTTTAACAAAAGTAAATAAATAGGATTTTTAGAAAAAATACATTTAATTATAGTCTCACACTTATTACTTATTATTAAAAAATATGTTTAAAGTTATGTGTTAAAAATATTTAAAGGAATTTAGCTTAAATTTAAATTTTTCTATTATTTTAAAAAATAAAATAATAAAGTAATTTAATTATTTTAGGACTATATCGTGAATAAAAGCTCATGTGTGGGGGATACACATGGGAAATAAAAGTTAAAAATACATGTATTTTAAAACATTTTTAATTCTTGGTGGTTCATTAATGATTTACACCATTTTCAAGGTTATTGCTAACTTGTTAGAAATATATTGAGGCACGATAGTTTGAGCATACTCAATATAATTTTTTCTTGAGTAGTGTGTATATATACTTGTTTGAGTAATCTCAGTTTGACTCAAATAATTTTAGAGTTTAACACGATACACTGTCAGTGTAAAAGATTTTTACACGAACATTCAATCATGACTTTTCATCTATGTGTGACTTTTAAAGTGGTAATGAGTAAGGTCAATAAATTTGTGATTGAATGCTAGTGTAAAAATCTTTACACTGATAGTGTATACCAATTGAACTCATAATTTTATTATAACATATACGTTTGATTAATGTAAGATTTTTACACTGACATTCAATCACAACCCTTCATTCATAGTAAAATTGTTGATTTTACTCGTTACTACTTTAAAACTCACATAAAGGAAAAGGCATGATTGGATATCAGTGTAAAAATCTTTTACACTGATGGTGTAAACCACTACTTAAACTCTTAATTTAAAGGGTTAAATTTTTAAAATATAATTTAAAGCATGTGATTTGTTTGAGTCCATTATTTCTTTTTCCTTTCACTAATTATTTGACTAGTAACGCACATTTTAAGGACAAAAGGGTGAACCCAAGATTTGATTTTGAGATAGATCATGGGAAGAAGTAGGGTCTATTTCCATGGATATGAGGAATTGGGGGATTTGGGATGGAGAGAGGCATTCAGCGCCACGTTTCAATAACGAAGAAAGAAAGAGAAGAAACAAACCATAAACCATACAACCTTGTACAATTAGAATCTTCCTTTTCTAGACCCAATCCAATGGATAAATTCATATAACTTCTCTTTCATTTTTGCAAACCTACTTCTTTATTCTCATTTCATCATGGTATTTTCATTTATGTTACTAAATATTAATTATTATTGAGTTTAAAGATACAACCATACCAACTAAATCATACAATTTATATAATTTCTAAAGTTATTATTATCAAATTTAACAAATTTTATGACATAAATAATACATGTGATTGAATGATGTAAATAATTTTTTATTAGTGTTAGTTTGAGCAATGTTAATTTGAGTTAAATAATTTATCATAACAAGTATACATTTTATTAATGGAAAGGTTAGATTCTCAAAATATAATTTAAAGCATGTGACCTGTGGCCACTCTTTTCTTCCCTTTTTTCCTTTCACTTTCATACTTTTAATTTTGAATTAAAGGAGAATTGGTACTATAGACTTACACTTCACCATTTATCTTCTTAAAATCTAACTTCTTGAAATCCTATTCATTTGAATTGTTTTCATTTGAATTTCCTTCATTTTGTAAATGTTATATTTGAGTTAATCAATTGAAATTTCTTACATTTCAAATTTCTTGTTTAGATAGGGAAATTCAATTTTTATATTAATAAAATCATTTAAATTTTTTTAATTTCATTTTTAGTTTGGATATGACAAATCATTTTCTTAAATTTCAAATTTTGTGAAACTTTTATAAATTACTTAATACATATATAAATAAATTATGATATAGGAGAGAATGAAAAATAAAATATGTAAAGAAAAAGAATTTATTTAATTAATGAAAAAATGAAGTAGAAAAAATCAACTAATAACTAAGAATAAGAAAACTTAAAAAAAACTAAACTAAAATAACTTCTCACACAAAACTAGTAATTACCTCATTTTGTAACAATCATAGCAAAATAGCATAGAATCTTTTGCATTTTTTACCATAGTAACAGGAAATCTATCATGAAATAATGAAAATAATAAAGCCTAGTATTTGATATTATTTCTATTCCTTTTCCCATCTTTAGCACAAGTATAACATCTACTACCAATCATTTGACATAAGACAGAATGATGAAAAATTTTGGAGGAAAATTACTCAACATTCCTATTTTATTTACATGTTTTAACAAGCTAAACCCATCTCTGCAAATCCCTTTACAACTTGAAAATGAGGTGATTCAATTCAACTGCCAATAAACAAGAATTCAATTAATTAGATTATTGAGAAATGAAAATGAATGAAACAAGAAGAAGCTATTGATTACATTGGTTAATATAATCAAGTCATCATTAGGTTCTACCCATGTAGTAGCAAAGAAAATGTTTGATTTAGAAATATCAAGAATCAATTGTGAGATTTAAGAGATGTTGAAATTGAAAATGCTAAAGTGACTTGCTTCATTCAGCTTCATTTCATAGATCAATATGTATAATTGATAAAAGAGAGTCCAAGAAGAATTAGGAGGTGTAGGCTATGCACCCCCTAAACCTATGACTATAGCAGAGAAACCATAAATAACAAATGCAATACAATCATATACAACTGTTAAAGAGGATTATGAAACTTTTACTTTGACCATCATTCCCAAATAGTTATTTTCTTGCTTGTACCCTTTCCATTCTCATAAACTAGCTAGGAGGACATGCATAGTAACTGGACGAAAGCTGGAAAGATATAAAAAAAATTGTTTAAAATTGTGTCTCTACTCAAGTGCCATTGATCTCATTTTAACAGCAATAGAGACAGTAACAACAAAAATTGTGGTTTGGAAAAGAAAAAGAAAAAAAAAATAGATTTACATAAAGAACAAGGAAAACCCAATTTCAAATAGAGGTTAAACAGAAACATTTAATTCAAGTTTCTATAGATGACATCTTTTTATGAACCCCATGATTCTTCCGATATCTTAATATTTATTTATTTTATCTATTAGAAAAATCTTGTCAAATTAAAACAAATTATCACGTTAGAAACATAATTTATATTCCATAATACTGCATGCCAAAATATAAAGATTACAAATAATATGGAGTAATCATCTAAAGGTCAAGTTTATCCATCCATGAAAACCAAACAATAGGACACATAGAGGAGGTCAAGAACAAATCGACTAGATGACAAAACAATGCTCAAACGAATAATAGCTTATGGACATAATTGAAGGATGAAAAAAGGCATACTTCTCCTAAGATGTTGATTGCCTTGATGACACTGACAAGAAAAGTGATCAATAATATTTTAGCAATAGAAAACACACAGTAAATCATCATCAAAGTTAGTTACAAGCTTTACAAATCAACATAAAGTCAAGGAAAAACATACCAGATGAAGAATCATATATTCCAATAGATGCATTACTTTGGGAAAATTTGGCAACCTCAAGAGAAACAGGGTTTGATCTTGTTGACTTGTTCCCTTCAATCAAACCTATTCATCTCATAGCTCAGATAAAAGCTAACTTAGATATATGTAGAAGGAGTTGGACAAGATTCTAGAAAGCATTATTAGAGAGCATCAATCAACAGAGTAAAGAACAACAAAAACAACATCTAAACTACTATTTCTAAGTTATGTTATTAACATATCAGAAAAAAATAAAGAAAGTTAGAAAACAACAACAACTAGATCCCCTCACAACATTCATTCAAAAATCAAGTCCTCCATTCACCATTTTGATTGAAGTTGAACTCAAATAACAACAATTTACATTGACAATATTGTTTTTTATTAGAAACAACATTGAAGAGCTCCGCTAAGGCCTCATCCCTCCCAAGGGTATTATTCAAAATCTTTATTGTTCTCAATCTTGAAGTAAATATAGTTTAACCTATAACTTATTCAACAAGAAAATTTTCTAGTTACTTACCATGAATCAACTATATATTTACAAATTTATAGTTCTCTATATAATTATTATAATTACTAATTAATAAAGAACTATTTTCCTTGACGATGAAGTCAGATATTTTTCTTAGTTATGTTTCTTACTATAGTTAAAACAAGGAAATTATGTGAACATTGAAATTTGTGGCATTCTGGTTGGCGGGCTGTCAAGTCTATTTTATTGCTTGTATTAATGGCTCTTCGATTCCTCTTCCCTTCAAAGTTTGTTCAAATATATGGTATGTTTAACAACCACATAGTACTAAGAATAATTGTCATATTGATGAAACATGTCCTTTTTTGGTACAATGCATTTGGATTTTGGTTTTAGTTGGTTTTGTACTTGGCTTATGATTCTTATGTCACAATTTGGGTTACAGAAAAGGAGAAGTTCTTGTAAAAACTATTCATATGAAAAAACTGTTAATTTTATCATTCAAATAGTTTCATTAATACCATTATTTTTTGAGTTTAAAACACATGTAGTATAAAAAGTTTTATACTAACGTTTAATCACAACCCTTTATTTATATGACTTTTAAAGCATTAATTGGTAAAGTCAACAAATTTACCATATATCAAGATTGAATGCCGCTATAAAACCTTTTAGGGTGCATAATTTTTTTTCTCTCACTTTTCACTCATTGAAAACAAAACTCCATCTTTCTTTGCCTTCTCTTGGATATCATTGAATAAGAACCATAGCACACCCTTGATCTTGCAAGTGAGATTGTTCATATTAGTGCAGGGTAAGCTTCAAATCCTTCACCTTTTTTTTTGAAGAATGGTCAATATCCTTTCATTTGGTACAAGTCTTGGATTATGTACTTTCATATCTATGATGAATCTGAAAAGGTGTTCTTTGAGAGACTCCATCAATACATTCTATTTGCTTTATTTTTATCTTTGTAGATTGTTACTTACGTGCATATTGTGGTTTATGTTACACATAATATTTCTTCGTTTACAACTTGTGAGTGTCATCCATTTTATCACTTGGTGGAATAAATATTGGACTCCAGAAGAATAAAGGGAGTAGAGGTAAACATTATTATTTCTGGAACAATTCATAGATAAATCTAAAGTCAAATTTTATATCTTGTTATGAGGATGAGAACAATGTACCCGAATTCTGAATCAGAATTGTGTACAGGTTATTTTGGTGCTCATTAAGTAAATTTCTGAAGTTTTACCTTTTACATAATTTAAAAATCCTGCATTGGATGGCTCAAGACTTCAATGTCATATGAAAATAATTGTTTGATATAGGTATACATAATTTTTTTTTTGTAATGTTTATTAATATGGATATTAACTTTGTTTATTATTTAAAAATGTTATGACTATGGAGATTACAAAAACAAACTGATAATATATAATTAATTTCAAAGTCAAACATTAAACAAATTTAATTTAAAGTATGCTTACATTTAAATTGTTCAAGTTCATATCCTAAGCTCACTAAGGATTTCAATTAATCCCACAATCCTATCTCACTAATTGTAAAACATTTAAGGATATTGGTACAAATAATGAATCCAAAAGTTTTTTAACTTAATATGATCAGATATGTTAGTTTTCATGGTCATATTACTTTATAAGATACTCTCCCAGTTAAGAATGAATAATTTGAAGCTTATTAATAAGAAAATATAGGTTAATCTGATAGTTTACTTTCTAAGGGAGTAATAAATTATAAAGTAGAGATAAAATGTGATAGTGTGTTTGTCATTATAGAACATTAAGACCATTTTGTTAGATTAGACCATTAACCTTAATAACAATGTATGTATTTTTTTATACATTAACATGTTATTGTGCTGGCACAGGTGCTCTCTTGGACTTTTTATGTCAACGTTGTTTTATGTTGCCTCTATTTATGGAATCGTCTATTTGTACACATCATATGCCTCACGAACCTCATGTTCTCTATCTATATTTGTTATCACATGGACAGTAATTTTACTTGCTGCAATGATGGTTGTATCTTTAAATTCAAAGGTAAATTACTTTGATCACTCGTTGTAGCTAGTGGTATTTCTAATAGTTTGCATTGATTCTATAATAGTATTATTTGCACATTATATCATTGTGTATAAAGTAACTAACATTTCATATTCAACATATATTATTAAGTTTTCCTAATATCTTTGTTTCCTTTAAAACAAATCAAATCTATGTTTTGTTATTTAAATGTTTAATTATTACAGGTTAATAGAGGTTTTTTAACTTCAAGAATTATGGCTTCTTAAATTTTTTTTCTTTGTTGGTCTGCAATTAAAAGATTAGAATTTTCCAACCCATATATCTATATAATGGTTCTTTGACAAAAATTTAGACATTACATCTCTTTGTTTGGGTGATATTTTCTAGATGCACTTCTAGAGAAAAAAAAATATCAAAAAAAGTCAAAACAACTTTTCCATAATTTTTTTTAAATGTTGTTCTATATGAGACTTTTTACAAAATAATTTTTAAAAAATTTTACATCTTCCAATATATTGAGGTTGTAGTTTTACAAGTTGATGTATGTTGGAAGCTTCTTGAACAAGGAAGAGAAATGGGGGGGAGTATTTTGCACTACTTAGAAAGTTGTTAAAAAGATTTACAAAACTGGTCCTTGTTAATCAAGTGCTGCAAAATGTCAGCATATTTTTATTTGGATGAAGATAGAATGGAATTGTCTTCTTACATGCAATGAAACTCACTTAACAGTAGCTGATGCCATGGTAACTTGGTTCAATGTCTACTTCAAATCATATATTTTATTTTGAAATTTCTTTTATAGATGGTGGACTTATGTAGATCTCTATCATGGAGTTTCAGTGAACCTGTCACCATAAGATGTGAGACAAAGAATCAAGAACAAGGAAACAGTGGCTAGATAACTATACTAGTATGTTTTTCACCTAATTAAATTTGAAAATCTTCTATTTAGTTCCTCTACACTTCTCTATTGAGTTCAAAATTCCTTCTTCAGTCTTCTTTAGGTGATTATTGAGGTTTAAATTAAATAGTAGATTTTCTATTAGTGTTGGTAGAAGGTTTCAAATAATGTCTAGGTTGTTGTTTATCTTAAATCTATGATCCGAAGTAACCATAATTAAGTCTTTTTTCTTGCATATGAAATTGCATGGGATGAACATTTTGTTAAAATTCTTAGTAATTAAGGATAAAGGAAAATGACTTTGATAGGATCCGATAAAGTGATGAGATATATATCTAGCTAGTCGATTTGTCATTCTTTTTTAGCACCACAATACTTCAATTGTGATGCTAAATTCTTGTTAATGCAGTGTTCTGTAAAGGAAAGAACCATCTACACAGATAAAGTGTTTAGTAGCATTCAACAACTAAAGGACATATATAAGTATATGCATAGAGGTTTTAAGTTTTAACTGATCATGTTTACCATGTGGCATATATTGTACCATGTGGCATATACTATACCATATGTTGTCTAGTTTTCTTACAAGTTTTACTACCAATGCTACTATTAGATTTTTTTGTAGGCCTCTGCATTCTTTTTGTTGACTCTTCAAGATTTTTTTTCTTGTGAGTATGTGTTTGAATAGTATTAAAATCCATAATTTGATATTGTGGATATTTCTTCACATGAATGCTTTAGTGATCCTGTTATTTTGTGTTATATACAATTTTCTAATTTTTTGACAAGGCTTCCTTATTTCCATATTGGAAATTGTGATGGCAGCCTTTTCCACAGGCATTGATTCAAAATGCTTTCAGGTGAATCATTCTTTAGTCTTCTAAAGCATTCCTAGTTGCTTCAAAACTAAAGAGTTCTAAAGCTTTCCTTGTTGCTTCAAAGCCTTTTCCAGTAAATTCAGAAACATTCCTTGTTGCTTCAAAATACCATTCTCAATCCTTTTTTAGAAAATAGGAAGCTTTAAAGCTGCCTTCTTTCTTTGACCTAGCAAGACACCTCAATCATGTTGCAAGTTGAAGTAAATTTTTCTTTTAGAAGTCAAGAAAAAATAATTCCCCCATATAAGATAACCAAAAATTTGGATGATTGTCCTTTCATCAACATGAGCAAAAAATAATTATTTAATTTTAATCTAGGCCATATTGTGACACCAAAAGTAATGTTAATATCTGTCATATTGAAGTGATTTGTTTGGTCCTTTTCAGTTTACAAAAAACAAAGCTGAACATGAAGATGATATTCCTTACACTTATGGATTTTTTCACATGGTATTCTCTTTGGGAGCAACGTACTTTGCAATGTTGTTCATCAGTTGGGACCTGAATAACTTAACCAGAAAGTATGGAACTTAAATACATCATATGGTTAACCAGTGCTTTATGTATGATGATTTTTGACATTTTGTGTCCTACACCTCTTGTATGAATGATGTATTCATCAAACCACCAGGTGGAGCATTGATATCAGCTGGATAAGTACATGGTGAAAGTTATCAATGAGTGGTTTGCAACAACAATTTATAGTAAGTGAATGTATTACTTAATAGAAACAGTTATTTCCTATATTTCATTAGCTAGCGGTTTGCAACAACAATTTATAGTAAGTGAATTTATTACTTAATAAAAATAGTTATTTCCTATATTTCATTAGCTAGCATCAACTTCAACTATAATCTTGTTCATATTAATAGAGACAAATGTTATTTTAGAAATTCTAACAAAACACACCTTTTTCAACATATTATCTACTACTATGGGTTAAATTTTATTGAAAAACATAAAGTTTGGTGGTCACATCTCATTTAATACTTCTCTATCTTGATTTTATAGTTTTTAATAAATTTGAATGATATGTAACACTACTCATGTTAATATGCTTAACATATAAAAATAAACACATGGTGATGGTGGTAATAATAATCAGTAGTAGATTGTAAAAGTGAAGTATAACCAGTTGATACTTTAATGATGCACCTTCTTCTCCAATTCATATCTTAATTTCTTTTACCTTGTTTAATTTAAATAGTATGGATGCTGATTTTCCCAGCTGTGAGACAGAACAAAGTCATGGATAATGATGGAACTATGCAAGAGACAACTGACTCAGTTATGGCATGATAAGGCAAAATCATCAATATTCTCACAAAAGAAAACTTCATCCTTTTAAATGTTTTTTATTCTTTAATAGCATTTTATTCTTCAACCCATTTAATGTTTAATGGTTGAAAGGAAAAAGTCAAGAATGAAATTTAATTAGGGGTTAACTGAAATATATTTTTAAATACAGTAGTATCAGTTCTCACAACTCACTTTGTACTTATAGCCACCATATTTATATGTATGTCATGCTTAGTAAGGTATAATTTGAGGTAATACAAGCTATGATTGGTTTAGCTGTAGTGGCCCACAAATTAGTTGGGTTGATTTGAATTTTAAAGTGTTTGCTAATATCATTTTCTTAGATTTAAATCAAGAATAAAATTCCTCTTGGGTACAAGGTTTTGTATCAATTAGTTTGGATAACTTATAGATATTGGATTAGGATGACTGAGTCCATTAAAAGACAAGGAAAACACCAAACAAAATAGACAAGTCAATTTGCCAAAACTTATTTGGTCTATATAGCTAACATTGGTCAACATGTGGTAGTTGTTTTTCCTTTAATTGTCCTTGATAAAGTGATTTAGGATCTAAATTTTAATTAATATATATATACATACATATATATATATATATACTAATTATAAATTGGACTTTAACTTAAACATTGATCAAAGCTTCAATTTAATAATGTGATTTTTTTTGTAACATCTAATAAAAAAATAAATTGTCCACATTAATTATATTTTATATTCACTTTCATAATTAAAAAATTAATTTTAATTTTTCATATTAAGTAATTAATTTTATTAAATATTTAATTCATAATAAATATTAATTTTGATAATTTAATATTAAGTAATAACATTAAATTTGACTATTAGGTATATGCATATTTTAAATCATTTAAAATATATTTAACAAATTATTCTATCATAAAATAGACTTGAAGAAATGTTGGTATTAGGTGAAAACTTTAATTTCATAAGGGTAAAATACACTAATCACTCATGAGGTTTTGTATATATTTCTGCATTTTACATAGATTTTGGATATAACTTGGTGCAATAATGCATGATTAATTTTTTTTAAAGTCGTGAATAATTGATTTTAGAATGTTTGTAATAAAATTTCTTATTAATTTTTTTTGTGTTTTAAGCTAGCTTAAAAAAATTGAATCGGACCAATCGCTTCGATTGAAAAACCGGTGAACCAATCTGGTATCTGATTTGACTAAAAAATCGATAAACCAGTCTGGTATCCGGTTCGGTTAATACTGAAAATCGACGAAGCAAAAAACCAGTTTTAAAATTGAAAAACTAATGAAACAACCGCAGGAAATGAAAACTTTTGTGGTAGTATTAATAATATTAAATAAATATTTATTGATATGAAAAATTAACATTATATAGATAGAAAAATTAAAATTTGGAAAATTTCATTAAAATAATAATATTATTGAGTTATACATAAGTAGCCTGGTGGTGGTCCTGCTTTTCCTAGTAGAAAAGTGGTGCATTACCAATAAAAAAGGAAAATAAAATAGAGAAAAAGAAATAAAATATAAAAAAAGATAAGTGAAAAATATGTAAAAATACTGATGATTCATGACGACATCCATAATTTATAATATGTCTAATAAAATATAATATAGTCTTAATAATATTAAATTAACATTTAATGATTTTAAAAATTTAATAATTTCATAATATATGGAGGAAAAAATTATAATATTCAAATAAACTATTTTAAATTCATAATGGTTAATTATATGAAATTGAAAACATTTTTTCTTTTAAATATGTAAAGACTTTTACAAATAAGAATAAACATATATGTATCCTAAAAATAAAAATAAAACTAAATCATCATATATGTTTTCTTAATCTAATAATTTATGATGTTATGCAGGTATGCTTAACTTTACAGATATGATGTCAGATATAAAATTTTAAATAATAATTGTTAGTGAAAAATATGATAATATAATAACAATTATCCGTGCAAGCATTGATATATGAAATAACAAACAATAATATTAAAATAAATAATTAACAAAATCAACAACTTATTTTATTTTTCTATTTCATATTGATTACGTGAATATAAAATCATATAAGTGTGAAATTCAATCATAAAATTATTATGATTATATTCTGTAAAATTAGACTCACATATTTAATAAATATAAATATAAATTTAAATTAATTAAATATGTTATATAATTTTCTATTTTAAATGTTTCTTTTATAAACTAGATGTTAGTTTTTATTAACGATAAAGATTAAAATTATGACTTTTTTTTACATCTCTGATTCCTTAACCAATTCAGATATTATATATAATTTTTTTATTTGAAATTAATTTTCACAACATAAAATATATAGTTTGTAAGAAAATATTTGATAACTTATAGGATAAATTATAATATTCAATACACTTAAAGTGATATTTACATATAAATTGTTTACATTTTTATATATTTGATGTAAAAAATATATATTTATATTATAATAAAATAAATACATAAAATTTTCATCCTTACTTTAAGAAATTATAATTTCATTCTTTTTTATTTATCCACTCTAATCTTAAGTTTAAAAACTTTAAATATATCAACATTCCTTGTTTCTTTTTTAAAAATATTACACTAATAAATATATAAAGTGATGAATTAATTAAAGGAAGTAAAGGTCCCAGGTTAAGCTAACAAACTAGTATTATTAGCAATACTAAGGTTTTTTATTCATAAAAAATATATTATACTAATACACTCTCAAATAATACACTAACTAATATTCTCTTAGTCATTTATTTTATATAATAATATAGCATTAAATCTCTACATATAACTTTAAATAATATATCTATTTAAATAATAGTAAAATTTAATAAATATAATATATTATTAAATTTAACAATTAAAATATAACTAATTAGTATCACAGTGCCTACAGAATCATTTGATTCATATTGATTACATTATTCTTAATTATATAAATAAATTAATAAAATAACAATAGTTTAAATAGAATTATAATTTTTTTACTATAATTATGAAAAGCTACATGAGCTTAATTAATTGTTTAGAGCATACTATAAATAAAACAAAGAATAATTAATTTCAATCATAATAATTAGATTTAAATAAGAAAATGAATAGAAATAATTAAGAGTAAGCATCTTATACTTATTAGATCTTTTTCCATTCTAAAAATAGAATTAATCTTTTCTATCAACATAGTTTTATATATTAAAAAGAAGAATGTCCTTATATCAATTACTAAATAATTAATCTTTTCTACCAAAATATTAATTCAAAAAATCTATTTTTAGTTAGAAGAAAAAATTATTTTTTGTTTTTTTACTAATTTATGATAGAAAGAATGTTAAGAATTAAGAATTTCACACATAATTCGTATTACTTGGAAGACATGTTTTTTTTTTTACTTTTCTTTAGAAAATCTCATTATTTTCAATATGTAACTTGCATTCTTCTTTACAAAGAAGTCAATGTTTTTTCTAAGTATAACATAATAATTTTAGAAAAACATTTTTCATCGTAATGTTTTTGTTGTTAAATTCATAATACAACTTTAATAAATATAAATAAATTGACTTCTTAGAAAACATATATTTAATTATAGTCTCACACTTATTTCTTATTATTAAAAAATATGTATAAAGTTATGTGTTAAACGTATTTAAAGGAATTTAACTTATGTTAAATTTAAATTTTTTCATAATTTTAAAAAATAAAGTAATAAAGTAATTTAATTATTTTACAACTATAGTGTGAATAAAAGCGGAGGCACAATGAAAGTTAAAAATTCATGTCTTTTAAAACATGCTTAGTTGTTGGTTCATTAATGATTTATAGCATTTCCCAAGGATATTGCTATCTTTTTAAAAATCTATTGAGCCATGTTAGTTTGAGCATACTCAATATAATCTGTTCTTGAATAGTGTGTATGTGGTACTATACCACTTTCCTATACTTGTTTGAGCAATGTTAGTTTGAATCTACCTTTTCTATCATTTATGTTACTAAATATTAATTATTATTGACTTTAAAGATACAATCATACCAACAAAATCATAGATGTGATGGAATGACTTAAATCCGTCTTGTCTTGGTTAATGTTAACTTGGGCAATGTTAGTTTGAGTCAAATAATTTATTTTGACAAGTATACATTTGATTAATGTAAAGGCTACATTTTCAAGCCATAATTTAAAGCATGTAACTTGTTTGTGGTCAGTCTTTCCATCCTTTTCCATTTTCCTTTTATATTTTTTATTTTGAAAATTAAAGGAAAATTGATATTAGAGACTTATACTTCACCATTTTCTTTAAATCTAACATTGTGTTTTAATGAGACATTTTAAGATTTCAAAAAATTTGAAATGCTATCAATTTGAATTTCTTTTATTTTAATTTCTTTCATTTTGTAAATGTTTTGTTTGGATAAATCATTTGAAATTTCTTAAATTTCAAATTTTTTATTTGGATAAGGCAATTGAATTTTCATATTAGCCAAATCAATTCAATTTTTTTAATTTCATTATTTTAGTTTCGATATGACAAATCAATTTCTTAATTTTCAAATTTTATGAAACTTTTATAAATTACTTAATACATATATATATATATTATGATAAAGGAGAGAATAAAAAATAAAATATGCAAAGAAAAATAATTTATTAATTAATAAAAAACAACGTAAAAAAATCAACTAATAAATAAAAATAAGAAAATTTAAAAAAAAACTAAACTAAAATAACTTTTCAGACAAACTAGTAATTACCTAAAAAACTACTAATTTTTTAAGTATAAAATAAACTAAAACCATTTCGATTAATTTTTCATCTTTTAGCTACAACTGATATCGTGTGTGAAACACACTTTATACTTACATAGCTAATCTAGTGCCTTCTTTTGTAACAATCATAGCAAAAGAGCGTAGAATCATTCACATTTTTTACTATAAAGCTCATAACAGGAAATCTATCATGAAATAATGAAAATGATGAAGCATAGTATTTGATATTAGAGTTTAATTTGTATACAATGTCAGTGCAAATATTTTTACATTGACATTCAATTAAAACCCTTCATTCATAATAATTTGTTGACTTTATTGATTAATACTTTAAAAGTCACATAAATGAAAAGTTATGATTGAACGTCAGTGTAAAAATATTTTACACTGATAGTGTATACCAATTAAACTCTTGATATTATTTCTATTTCTTCTCGCATATTTTTTGTACAGGATAATAACTAATTGCCATTCATTTGATGTAAAAAAAGAATGATAAAAGCTTTTGGAGGAAAATTACTCAACAGTCCTATTATATTTGCATGTTGTAACAAGCTGAACATGTCTCCAAAAATCCCTTTACAACCTGGAAATCAAGTGATCCGATTCAACTACCAAGAAATAAGAATTCACATTAATTAGATAATTGGAAAGCCAACCATTTTGTTCTTCGTTAGCAGTGACTTTCAGGATATCATGCCACCATTGGGAGCCTCCACTTTTGCACCTAACATCGAGGTTCCTCCTAATATCAACCTAATACCTTGCCTCTAGCACCTTGATCCAAATAGAATCACCACCTTGTAGAATTCTTCATCGCCATTTTCCCAATAAAGCTTTATTAAAAGGCAACACATCTTTCAGTCCTAGCTCACTGTTGCATTTGTCTTTGCACACCTGCTCGTGCTATTTTTTGGCCTTCTTCCGAACCTTCCCAAAGGAAATTCCTTTACACGGATTCTATGTCTTTAGACACCTTCTTAGGAGCCTTGAAAAAACACAGAAAATAAAGAGGTAAAACAGAGAGGGTTGATTTGATCAAGCAAATCCTCCTCCCTATTGACACATTCTTTTCTCTCTACGAGGTTAAGTTTGCTCTCATTTTATCCAGGACAGGCTTCCACACATGCTAACATCTCACATTTTCCCCCACAGGAATCCCAAGGTAGGAGAAATGCATTTGCAGAACTCCGCAATTAATGATCCATGCAAAGGAACCCAACTTTAGCAATTTCACCCCAATTACCCCTAAGCTACTCTTATGGAAATTAATCCTCAAGCCTGAGGCCAACTCATAGCATCTCAGAGCACTTTTCAAAGCAAATACATTTTGAATTTTATTTGAAATTAGGAAAATTTTATCGTTTGCAAACTAATGGCATACTATCTGGAAGCGATGCTTGTTAAGGTTAATACCTGAAATTAGATTTATCAAGCCTTTCAAATCAACCCTCCTAACCTCAAATCACCCTGACGTAATCCTCTTTGCATATAGAACTCCTTTGTCACACTTTCATTAACCAATACTGAGATTGATAATGAAGACAAACAACCATGATCCAACTTAATCGTTTGTCCCCAAAACCAAATCAAGATAACATGTAAAACAAGAACACTCAACTAACAGAGTCATACACCTTCTCGAAGTCAACCTTAAAAACCAATAAGGGTTTCTTATGATGTTTCACCTCCTGGATAACTTCATTAACTACAACCACACTATTAAACAATTGCCTCCATTAAATAAAAGCTATATGTGTTTCCTCAATTATGCTTGGAAGTACTTTTTGTAGTCTCTTTGCCAGCACTTTTGCAATAATTTTGTAGAGCACCCCAATTAGTGATATCGACCTATAATCTCCCAATCCACTTGGGCACTCCTTCTTGGGAATCAAGGAAATGAATTAGGCATTAACCCTCCTTGGAAGCTTTCTAATGAAAATCTGTCATTACTTTCCTTATATCCTTATCTAACACATCCCATAAATGCTTCACTAAATTTTAATTAATATATATTAATTATAAATATGATTTTAACTTAATCATTGATGAAAGCTTCAATTTTATAATATTTGTTGATCATGAGATTTTCTTTTGTAACATCTATATTTAATAAAAAAATAAATTTCCCACATTAATTATATTTTATATTCATTTTTATAATTAAGAAAAACTAATTTTATTTTTTATATTAAGTGATTAATTTTATTAAATATTTATTAATTTTGATAATTTAATATTAAGTAATAACATTAAATTTGACTATTAAGTATGCACATATTTTAAATTATTTAAAATATATTTCACAAATTATCCTATCATAAAATAGACTTGAAGAAATGTTGCTCTTAGGTGAAAACTTCAATTCATAATAGTAAAATACACTTATCACTCATGAGGTTTTGTATATATTTTTGCATTTTACATAGATTTTGAATATAACTTGGTGCAATAATACAGACTAATTTCTTTTAAAGTCGTGAATAATGATGTTGGAATGTTTGTAATAAAATTTCTTATTAAAACTTTTCATGTGTTTTAAGTTAGGTTAAAACAACCGGATTGGACTGAATGGTTCGACCAAAAAACTAGTGAACCAGTCTAGTATCTCGTTCGGTTAATGCTAATAATCGAATCGACCAAGTAAAGAACCAGTTTTAAAATCAGAAAATTGATGAAAACCAGTTTTTATATTTTTTTTGGTTTCATCTATTTTTAATTAAAAATTAATAAAAACAAAGGTTAAGTTAGCAATATGAAGATGTATTTAGTACAAATAATTTTTCTTTTACAATTACCTCTTAATAATGTTTTTCTTTTATAATCTTAATTGTTATAACACATTAATAATAAAAAATATTATTTTATTAAGATTGGTTCAACAATGGTTGAATTAATAAATTGTGAACCAGTAGTTTCACCGGTTCAAACACAAGTCCAGTTCTAAAATCATAAGTTTTAAGTGTGTAGGGCCTACGGACAACATGTAAAGTTTGAGGTCAAATGAAAAGAAAAGCTTTTCACAAATCGATTCTGTCATCACCCAATTTTCTTCGGTAAGTAAAGAAAATTTAAAAAAAAAACAAGAAAAATTAAACTAAAAAAATTATTAATAAGTATTAGAGATTTATACTTCACCATTTATTTTTTAAAATCTAACATTGTGTTTTAGTGAGACATTTTAAGATTTAAAAAATTTGAAATGCTATCAATTTGAATTTCTTTCATTTTATAAATGTTTTGTTTGGATAAATCATTTGAAACTTCTTAAATTTCAATTTTTTTATTAGCCAAATCAATTCAATTTTTTTAATTTCATTTTTTTAGTTTGGATATGACAAATAAATTTCTTAAATTTCAAATTTTATGAAACTTTTATAAATTACTTAATACGTATATAAATTATGATAAAGGAGAGAATGAAAAATAAAATATCTAAAGAAAAAGAATTTATTAATTAATAAAAAATAAACTAAAAAATCAAATAATAACTAAAAATAAGAAAACTTATAAAAAAACTAAACTAAAATAACTTTTCACACAAAACTAGTAATTACCTAAAAAACTACTAACTTTTTCCATATAAAATAAAACATGGAAATCATTTTGGTTAATTTTTCATTTTAGCTACAACTGAAAATGCGAGTGAAACACATTTTATACTTACATAGGCTTTGCTAGTGCCTCGTTTTGTAACAATCATAAGAAAAGAGCATAGAATCATTCATATTTTTTACCATGAAGCTCGTAGCAAGAAATCTATCATAAAATAATAAAAATCATAAAGCATAGTATTTGGTATTATGTCTATTCCTTTTCCCATTTTTTGTACAGGTATAAGAACTAATTGCCATTCATTTGACGTAAAAAAGAATGGTAAAACCTTTTGGAGGAAAATTACTCAACAATCCTATTCTATTTACATGTTGTAACAAGTTAAATAGATCTCTACAAATCCCTTTAAAACTTGAAAATCAAGTGATCCGATTCAACTGGCAAGAAACAATAGTTCACATTAATTAGATTATTGAGAACCATGACCAATCAAGGGCTTTACTCAACAATCCTTAATTAATTTGATTTTTTAATTAAGTAATTAATTTTATTAAATATTTAATTTGTAATTAAATATTAATTTTGATAATTTAATATTAAGTAACAACATTAAATTTGACTATTAAGTATGCACATATTTTAAATTATTTCACAAGGGTAAAATATAATTATCACTCATGAGATTTTGTATATATTTCTGCATTTTACATCGATTATGAATATAACTTGGTACAATAATACATGACTAATTTCTTTTAAAGTCATGAATAATTGTTGTTAGAATGTTTGTAATAAAATTTCTTATTAAAATTTTTTATGTGTTTTAAGTTAGGTTAAAAAAACTGGATGAGACCCAATGGTTTGACCAAAAAACCTGGTGAACTAGTCTAGTGTCTAGTTCGGTTAATGCTGAAAATCGAATCGGCCAAGCAAAGTACGAGTTTTAAAATTGAAAAATGGATGAAAATTGGTGGTTGAACTGATTCATTATTTTTATAATTTTTTTGGATTTTTCTAAATACACCCCTTGTTTTCTCAAGTCCATCCATTTTTAATTAAAAAATTAATAAAAATAGAGGTTAAGTTAGCAATATGAAGATGTATTTAGTAAAAATGGTTTTTTATTTTATAATTACCTCCTTAATAAATTTTTTCTTTTATAATCTTAATTGTTATAATTCATAATAATAAAAATTACTATTTTATTAAGATCAGTTTAACCATTGGTTCAACAACAATTGCATTAATAAATCGTGAACCAGTACTTTCACCGGTTCAAACACAAGTACGATTTTAAAATTATAAGTTTTAAGTGTGTAGGGCCTGTAGACAAAATATAAAGTTTGAGTTAAAATGCAAGAAAATTTTTTTACAAATAGATTCTGTGATCACCTAATTTTGTGCGGTAAGCAAAGAAAATAAAAAAAATGAGAAAAAATTAAACTAAAAAAAATATTAATAAGTGAGTCATTTTATTAAAATAAAGAAAAGAATATAAAAACCAAATTACAAAATAAAAAATAGATATGGTTTTATAAAAAAGAAAAGAAAAAGAAGAAAATCATTTAAAGGTGTGCTATACTATCCTTGCTACTCACCTTTTACTTCCTAATCTTTCATGCTACCACCTACAAGCCACCAACAAATCTCCTTAAATCATACTTCTACAATATTGGTTTCCCAAAAAGCAAACTTTCATTAAATGAAAGCACACATCTCTCCTTAATAAAAATCCCTCATAACTCACATTTTGGGGACTGTCATCTCCACTCCACACTCGAGGTAAGACCTCACCATCTCCTTCCTTTTTTTTTTCACCTTCTTCTTCTCTCTTAACAACACTCACAATAGAATCTATCCACTCTTGTTCTTTATCTCAACAAAATAATATACATTAGCTCTTACATATACTTTCCTTTTATCTTCACTAACCATAAAAAGGCTTACCTTTAAAAGTCATGACATTCATGAGCTATGAACCTGAGTATACATTCGTTCAAGCCTTTGTAAACACCTACCAACACCAAATCTTGGTACCAATACGTATATGTGGTGACCCAAAAATATGTTTACAAACATACCCCTTCTCATGTCAACAAGCAACAAATATCATGAATGCATTAGCCACAAAACCAGCAACAACGGATCTGCTATATTGAATGATGGACCTTTGTGCACTTCATGACTTTCCAACAATACGGTGTTGTGGACTCAAGACTTGCATAGGTTCTCTTTACTCTTTTTTTCTGGTTATTGGTTATACATGTGATGCTTGTCCACGCTAGGCTTTGACATTGTATATTTCCTTTTTTTTCTATTATGTTTTTATTTTGTTTTATTCTTATTAGGTGATTAATTAATTTATGGTTTGAACTTAAAACCGTGGGCTTGATATTTGATTAACTAACTTGCTGTTTGGTTGTATATATGCAATTTAAGTGCCATCAAAATAATCCTAGCTAGAGTTTCATATCAAGCAAAAACCATTTCATAAAAGTAATTTAAGTTTTTTAATAATAATAATTTAATTTATTTAATAATAATAATTATTATATCTTAAATGTAATTTTTTCATAATTTTATAACATAATATTTTTAATAGAGATCAAAGAATTAATTAGACGTGACATCTCTCTAATTTTGAGATTTTGTGACAACTTTTTGTCTTACATCTTGTCTCTAAAATTCAAAATTATGTTCCTAACAATAATAAAATTTTAAATCATCTAGTTATAAAAGTAAATTTATTGGTAAGGGAAAAATAATATTAATTAAATGTAACATTTTTTTACCTTATGAAATTTTGAGGATTCAAATTGTGACAGTGTCACATTCTCAAATTTCTTCCTTAATTAATTCCTGTCACAATTAATAATATTTTATTTTAAAAAATAATTTTTAATATTCACTTTATTTTTAATATTTTTATTTGTAATATTTCTTTAATAGGGATAAAAGGATTAACTAGACATGACATCTTCTTAATCTCGGGATTTTAAGGCATAAGTTGGGACTTTTTGTCTTAAAACTCATCTCTAAAAACTAAATTTGTTAGTCCAGATTATATTAATAATTCCAAGTCTTAATAAATTTTAAAATTAAATATCAAATATATCAAACACACAAATATGTTCTCAAGGAATTACGTAAACTCTGATACTCCATTGCTTTTGAAGATGCATAGGAGTAGGAGCCCACTTTTGTCGAGCCCAAAAAGATAAAAAAAAATAATTAATTTAAAATATAAAAGTACAATAATAACAATCTTTTATAAATAATAAATCTCTCAATAATAAATTATTGTAAAAAATATTAAAACCAATTAATAAAATAAAAATATTAATTTGTATGGAGTGAAATAGATATTTTTAAAGTTATCTAATTTTGCATGTTTAATTAGAGTCTTTATGACGAACGTTCCTACGTGCAATTGACTCTCATATTCAAATTTGTTTTCGCATACCTCTTTCTATTTTAAAGGCTTTTTCAATGTTTTTCTTAATAAACATAAGAGGTGACTCCTCTATTTTTCAAGTTACTCTTTGTTGTCCCGTCAAAACCCCTTGTCGACAGATTCCCATCATCAAAAGTAGTGATTTATTTTAAAACTACAACTTTAATTTTAATTTTAAATATCTAAAAATTTCAGTGAATTTTGATTTGTAGAAAATATGTAAAAAATTTCCTTCCAATTTTAATATATACGAAGTTTTCTGCCAATTTAAAATTCGCAGGAAACTCCCACAAATAATTTTTGGAGCAAAATTGGCAAGAAAATTTTCTACCATTTTCATATTCATTGAAAAGTTTGCTATGAATTTTCAAATTCACAAGAAAATTTTTATGAAATTCTTGTAGATATTTTTTATTTTCTTTTATACGAATTTTTCCTTCTAAAAAGTAGCAGGCATTTTCTGCAACTTTTCTTTCATGAAAAAACTGCAGGAAATGAAAACTTTTCTAGTAGTTTTAATAATATTAAATAAATATTTATTGATATGAAAAATTAAAATTATATAAATAGAAAAATTTTAATTTTGAAATTTGCATTAAAATAATAATTTTATTGAGTGATAAATAAACAGCTTGGTGGTGGTGGTGCTTTTCCTAGTAAAAAAGTGGTGCATTACCAATAAAAAAGAAAATAAAATAGAGAAAAAGAAATAACAAATAAAATAAAGATAAGTGAAAAATATGTAAAAATATTGATGATTGATGATGAAATCCATATATATGTTTAATATGTATGATAAAATATAATATAATCTTAATAATATTAAACTAATATCTAATGATTTTAAAAATTTAATATTTCATAATATATCAATGACAAAATTTTAATATTCAAATAAATTATTTTAAACTTATAATGGTTAATTACATGAAATTGGAAACATTGTTTTTTATCAAATATGTAGAGACTTTTACAAATAAGAATAAACATATATGTATCCTATCAATAAAAATTAAACTAGATCAACATATATGTTTTTTTATCTAATAATTTATGATGTTATGCAGGTATGCTTAACTTCATAGATATGACTCCAAATATAAAATGTTATATAATGATTATTAATGAAAAATAAAATAATAATATAATTTATAATAACAATTATCCATGCAAGCATAGATTATTGATATATGAAATAACATACGATAATATTAAAATTAAATAATTAATAAAATCAACAACTTATTTTCTTTTTCTATTTCATATTGATTACATGATGGTAAAATCATAAAAGTGCAAAATCCAATCATAACATTATTATGATTATATTCTACAAAATTAGACTCATATTTAATAAATATAAATTTAAATTACTTATATATGTTATATATTTTTCTATTTTAAATATTTTTTTTTTATAGATTAAATGTTAGTTTTTATTAACGACAAAGATCAAAATCATGACATTATTTCAGCTCTCTCATTTCTTAACCAACTAAGATATTATATCTCCTTCTCTATTTAAAATTAATGTTAACAATATAAAATATATAGTTTATAAGAAAATATTTGGTAAGTTGTAGGATAAACTATAATTTGAATATATCTTATAATGATATATGAAAATGATGATTAGATTTAATATACTCTCAAATGATACAGTAACTAAAACTCTCTTAGTAATTTATTTTATATATAATATAGCAGTAAATCTCTATATATAACTTCAAATAATATATGTATTCAAATAATTGTAATATTTAATAAATACAATGTATTATTAAATTTAATAATTAAAATATAACTAATTAGTGACACATTGCCTATGAAATGATTTTATTCATATTTATATATGTTATTCTTAATTATATTAATAAATTAAGAAAATAACAATAATTTAAATAGAATTGTCATTTTTTACTATAATTATGAAAATGTACATGAGTTTAATTATTTTTTTAGAGCATACTATAAATAAAAAAATAGTTTAATTGGTATACACTGTCAATGTAAAGATTTTTACACTAACATGCAATCAATCACAACCCTTCGTTCATGGTAAGTTTGTTGCCTTTACTAATTCTTACTTTAAAAGTCACATAAATGAAAAATTATGATTGAATGTGTGTAAAAATATTTTACACTGACAGTGTATATCAATTAAACTCATAAAAAAAGACATACTTAATCTTAATTATTAAATCTGAATAAGCAAATAAATGGAAATGACAAAGGTAAGTCTCTTGTACTTACTCGATTTTTTTCCATTCTAAAAAATAGAATTAGTCTTTTCTATCAGCATAGTTTTATATATTAAAAAGAAGAATGTCCTTATCATCCACTATTAAATATTTAATCTTTTCTACCAAAATATTACTATTTAATACTAATTCATATATTTTTAGTTATAAAAAAAGTTATTTTTTATTTTTCTACTAATTTATGATAAAAAGAATGTTAAGAATTAAGAATTTTATATTTTAATATTATAAACTAAATATTATATTTTAAGTATCTATTTTTTAAGTTATTTAGGACTTTTGTCAATAATAAAAATTAAAAAAGTCCTAAAATCCTATTTTAAAGGGTAATACAATGACTATTTCTACAAGATTGTAAAAAACAATTTGGAATAGGAAGTGCACATTTATCAAGGGTTTATTAAAGAAATGTAGTAGTGTGTTGGAAAATCCAATAAACTAAACATTTTCTCTCACATGTTGTGACACAATTCATATACTTGAGATATATGTTGTTTGTTTTTACTTTTCTTTAAAAAATCTTATTATTTTCAATATGTAACTTGCATTATTTTTTATAAAGAATTCAATGTCTTTTTCTGAATATAACATATTAATTTTAGAAAAAACATTTGTCATGATAATTTTTTGGTTGTTAAATTCATAATACAACTTTAATAAAAGTAAATAAATAGGATGGTTAGAAAAAATGCATTTAATTATAGTCTCATACTTATCTCTTATTATTAAAAAAATATGTATAAAGTTATGTATTAAAAATATTTAAAGGAATTTAACTTAAATTTAAATTTTTTCATAATTTAAAAAAAATAAAATAATAGAGTAATTTAATTATTTTACAACTATAGTGTGAATAAAAGCTCATGTGTGGGGGATACACATGGAAAATGAAAGTTAAAAATCCATGTCTTTTAAAACATGCTTAAATTGTTAGAAATAATAGTTTGAGCATACTCTGTAACGTCCCCCGTTACAATAACACCCCAAAGAATAATAATTAGGTAATTATTGAAAATAATAAAAAAATCAAACAATAAATAAAAATATATTGTCCTTACAAAGTATCATTCTCAAATGTGGACATCTCAAAATTTGAATAACAATATTCAGAAAAAAGAAAAATCTTCTAAATTATAATAACAACGTTCATAAAAAGGAAAACCTAAACTATGACTAAGTCTTCACGCCTCCTTGGCCTTCTCGACTTCCTCCTCTTCTGACTCTCAAAACAACACTTTTTAATGAGATGAAAATTTCAGTGAATAAAACAAGTTAAAAAAATTTCGCAAATAGTGTTGTTCTCAGCCAATGCAGAATCTGGAAAAACAATCATGGTACCCCCGCAAAAAGATGTTTTTAACGAAACAATATAGTTTGTTTCAAATAATTAATTTCTAATATGAATGAATTAATAAACATAAAAATAGAATGGTGTTTTCATTATCACCCTCATGATGCACACATTCGATAGTGATACTCAAGATCACTCGCTCTCACTCTACGGTTCCTAGAATAAAGGTTTTTTAATAGATCCTTCAAAAGGGTTTATGAGCTGATATTCCATACAATGGCGTCCCATTGCCTTCACCATGCTATTATGGAGGTATCCAGAATCTCTTCTCCACCCCGGATGGAGGTATCTAAAACCTCTTCCCCATATTAAAATGGAGGTATCTCACACTTGATCTCCATCCAAAATGGAGACATCGTAAATTTCCCCCACTATAAATGGAGTATCTCAAACAAGATAATCTCTAAAAATAAGTTTAAAACACTAAGCATCTCAATTGGAATTATTAGCTTCACAGTGTCAATATTATCAATAAAATTATGAATTAAGAAGTATTGTATGGTATTCATAAATGCACAATAGTCGTAAAGCATAACCAATGCACTAATTAATGTCAACAACGCTTGAACATACCACTTTGCAGAATTCATGAAGGGACCTTAATATTATATATATATATATATAATAAATGGAAATCATCAAATGTAGCCTCGTTGTGAAACCTAATTTGCTAAGCATACATAAGAATATACAAAACTAATTTTAAATCTTTGCAATTAATTATAATCGTGGGATGACATGCTATTTCTTTTTAATCAGCAATTAATCAAGATTCAATTCCCGTATCCTTAAATCGCATCTCGAATTTATGTTTTAAAGTATTTATTTCCTCACGTAAATATACCATGGAGTTTTAGAAAAGACATTTTACTCACCTCTTGAAGCGAGATTCCACTACTTCAATCCTTCTACTCCTAGTTTGAGTCCATTATTTCTTTTTCCCTTTCAGTCATTATTTGACTAGTAACGCACTTTTCAAGGACAAAAGGGTCAACCCAAGTTTTGATTTTGAAATAGATCATGGGAAGAAGAAAGGTCCATTTCCATGGATATGAGGAATTGGGGGATTCAGGATGGAGAGAAGCATTCAGCGCCACATTTCAATAATGAAGAAAGAAAGAGAAGAAACAAACAATAAACACTAGAACCTTGTACAATTAGAATATGCCTTTTCTAGAACTAATCCAATGGATAAATTCATATAACTTCTTTGTCATTTTTGCAAGCCTACTTCTTTATTTTCATTTCATTCATGTTATTTTCATTTATGTTACTAAATATTAATTATTATTGACATTAAAGATACAACCATGCCAACTAAATCATACAATTTATATAATTTCTAAAGTTATTATTATTAAATTTAACAAATTGTTTGACATAAATAATACATGTGATTGAATGATGTAAATCAGTTAGTGTTAGTTTGAGCAATGTTAATACTAGAGACTTACACTTCACCATTTATCTTCTTAAAATCTAACATTGCATTTGGATGAGGTATTTTAAGATTTCAAAAAATTTGAAATCCTATTCATTTGAATTTGCTTCATTTTGTAAATATTATGTTTGAGTAAATCAATTGAAATTTCTTACATTCCAAATTTCTTGTTTAGACAAGGCAATTCATTTTTTATATTAATAAAATCAATTCAATTTTTTAATTGCATTTTTTTAGTTTGGATATGGCAAATCATTTTCTAAAATTTCAAATTTTGTGAAACTTTTATAAATTACTTAATACATATATAAAAAAATTATGATATAGAGAATTAAAAATAAAATATGTAAAGAAAAATACTTATTTAATTAATGAAAAAATGAAGTAAAAAAAATCAACTAATAACTAAAAATAAGAAAACTTTAAAAAAACTAAACTAAAATAACTTCTCACACAAAACTAGTAATTACCTCGTTTTGTACCAATCATAGCAAAATAGCATAGAATCTTTTGCATTTTTTACCATAGTAACAAGAAATCTATCATGAAATAATGAAAATAATAAAGCATAGTATTTGATATTATTTCTATTCCTTTTCCCATCTTTAGCACAAGTATAACATCTACTATCAATTATTTGACTTAAGACAGAATGATGAAAAATTTTGGAGGAAAATTACTCAACATTCCTATTTTATTTACATGTTTTAACAAGCTAAACCTGATGCAATCCGGCTCAAGGCCCTTGAAGGATATATGAAGAAGCTTTATTCCATTGTATATATTAGAATTTAGGACTTTTTATAATTTTGTTGACTTTGACTTTTTAGTAAGTTGACTCCTAAAGTCATCCTTCCCTTTTGACCATTGTATTTAGGTTACCCTTTTAGGTCATCTTTTATTTTTCTAAAAGGTACTATAGTCATCATCTTAGAGTTTGCTAAGATGGGCTAGCTTTTAGAGAAGATGAGCATGTGTTATGTTCACCCCTCTCATTATAGGCGCACCCCTCTAAGCATGCTTAAGGCATGACTACTATTCCTACCTCTTAGTTGCTAGAGGCCACACCCCCTAGTCATGCCTTAAGCATGACTACTTTTTACCACCTCTTTATACTATTTACACCTTTTTGTATCTAGACTAGATTAGGGGTAAATTCATTAGTTGATTATACATGACCATAGTTAGCTAATCATGGTTAGATGTGACTCAACTAGAGTTAGCCTAATCTTGGTTAGATTAACTATGGTCTAGTTAGCCTAACCTATCCCTTCTGACCTATAAATAAGACCTTTCACCTACATGTAATCATTTTTTGGATCATTGAATATAATTTGAGCATTTTAGCTTGAGTGTGAGAGAGAGTTCTCTTCCTCCTTGGCCGTGAGCCTATCTCCCTTGGGAGAGAGTTCTTCTAGCTTTTATCAAGGATCCTTCCTTGTGGCAAAGCATCCTAAACTCATCTCTCACCCTTGAGAGTGGTGTTTTCCCTTCCATTCCTCATCTATCCAAACTCCATTTCACATTAATCCAACCTCTTCATGGAAGTAGATCTTAGGGAGAAGTTGAGTCTTCATCATATGGTATCAAGAGCCAACTTCCATTGAGGTGAAGTTATTCTAATTTCTTCTAATTTTGTGCTTCACCTTTGCTTCTTGTTCTTGTTATTTTTTTTTTAATTTCCATCTTGTCCATTTAATTTCCATTATTGTCTTGTTTTAGTTTGTCTTGTGTTGCTTTAAATTTTTTCTTTATTTTAATATTGTACTCTATATTTTGTTTCATTTTATGGTTCAATTTTTGTTGCTTCTTTCCATTGAATCATGGTGTGTTCTCTCTAGGATTTTTTCAATATTCTGCCCAGATTTTTTATTTTTTTAATATTCATATGTTATCCTAAGAGGATCATGATGATGACTTCACAAAATTTGTGAAAGAAGCCACACAATTGTGGTCTTGATCCTTGGATGCATTTTGTGCCTTTTGCTTTGTGTTATGCTTTTATTTCTCTGTTTTTACTGCATCTATTTCTCTATTTTTTCCAACCCCTATTTCTCTGTTTTTGAGTCACATTCTTGGTCATTTTGAGTCATTTATTTTCAGTTTTAATCCTCCTATGTTGTGTCTTAGTTTGTTATTGTTTAGTTCTTTTAATTGTCATTTAAATTCTATTGTTTAGCTCTTTTATTTTACCATAAAAGTGTGTTGTTTCTCTATTGGAAATTGAGCATCAAAGAGGCATACTCTTAATCCCATGTCCTTATAGTCTCACATGTTATTTAGATCTTAGCATGTTCTTAAAAAAAACAATCTTCAAAAAAATTAATGCTCAATTTCTTCCAAATTTCATTCACTTGTTCAATAATTTTAGTAGCTTAATTTTGGCTAGTTTTTGTGGTGATTTTTGTTGATTGGCTTTGAGAGGCATGTTCGGTATGTAATTGGGCTTATTATTGAGTAATCAAGTTGGCCTTAACTTCCATAAAACTATCCTTGTGCCATTTATTTTTTATCACCTAAAATTACTAGTTCATATTAGGTTGCTTTGCTTCTTAATTTTGCATTTTTGTATATCAATTATGGTGGCCATTTCCTATCCTTTGTTCAAGCATTTATGATTCTTTGACTCCTCACCATATTTTCTTCAAAATTTTTTTAAGAGGTGTAGAAAAATTCTATGAAAAAAATAGAAATCAAAAGAAAACAAGTAAAAAAAACGCGTTAGTAAAAAAAAATTGTTAAAAAAAAGAAGTAAAAAGAACAAAATATCTTTAGTGCACCTCATATTGTACCAATCACTAAAAGGAGTGCTAAAAAAAATTAATGAATCTTGCTTGATCATGCTTGCATATAATTTGGCCATATTGATTTTAAATGGTGCAAATGATTGAAACTTTTGAGTCATTTTTCGTGTTTTTGTAGTACATTCTATTATAGGCCCATTCTAGGAATTTCCTTTGTGTGTCACCTTTCTTTCTACACCTTAATTTTTGCTTGTCTCATTTCATATAATCTTTGAGTTTGCCAAATAATTGTTTCATTTGGAAGTTTAGCTTTGCTTCATTTGTGTTTTGTTTGCTTTGTGCCTTCTTCCATTTCCTTTCCCTTGTTGTGCGCCACCTCTATATGTGTAGGGACCGAAATTTGGAGACTTGCCACTTGGTAGCATTTTGGGTATTGATTAAAGGCATAAGAACCTATTCTTGGAGGAGGGACTTACCAAAAGGGGAAGCATACACTTGAGAGGAAAAACACTTGGAAAAGAGCTATAACTTCAATCAACATTTCTTTAATTTTTGCATTTTAAATTGGTGTATTTTGAGGCCATTTTTAATTAGAGGTGTTGGATGCCCATAAGGGTCACCTTTTTTGTGTGTAATAATTTAGTTTCTCGTTTAAGTGTGAGTGAGGAATTGGTACCCCTAACTCATACTTTAAGAGCACGTTAATCCTTAAACTTTGCTTTGATTTTTTCAATTTATTGCTTTTGGCGTTTTAGTCAAGTATTTCAAAGTACCAAAGGATTAAAAACACTTTAGGTGAGAAAACCTTAAAGAGAGAAGTGTTTCTTGCATTTTCTTAGTCCTTAAACCTTACATTTTTAATGTCTTAACACACATCTAATAATGTTAGAAGTGTTAATAAGAGTAGGATAAATCAAAGAGAAAAAGAATGGGAGGAATATAAGAAAATGTTAAAAAGAGAAAATGAAGAGTATGAAAAAGAGAGAAAAGAAACAGAGGAAAAAAGACAAAAAGAAAGAGAGGAATATAGGAAAGAAAGAGAAGATAGGGAACAAATAAGACAAGAGAGGAAAGAGCAAGAGAAAAGAAAAAGAGAAGGGAAAGATAAAATAGAAAAAGAAGAAAGAGAGCAAAGAGAAAAAGAGAGACAAGAAAAAAGAGAAAAAGAAAAGCGAGAAAGAGAAGAAAGAGAAAAAGGAAGAGAACAGAGAAGAGAAAAAAAGAAAAGAGAAAGAGAAGCACGGGAGCAAGAAAGAGAAAAGAGAGAAAAGAGTTAGAAAGAAAAGAAAGGAGAGGAAAACAAGAAAAAGAACAAAGAGAGCTAGAAAGAAGGGAAGAAGAGAGGAAACAAAAAGAGAGAGATGCCTGTAAAAACCCATATGGTAACCTTTACACACTTTATAAGGACCCAGAAGAACCTAGAATAACCTATGACATTCATACTTCTTCTAGTAAGAAGGAAGACCGTAAGAGGCTTCCTAAGAAAAACGAAAACCCTTCTAGGCATAAACCCAAAAGGCATTCATCCAAAAGAAAGTGTATTAAGAGAAAACCCTTGAACGGGAGTGACGCCCCTAATACTAGTACGAGCAATCGTCCTAGGAACCTTAAGTGATTTAAATGCTTAGAAAAGGGTCACATTGCTTTTACATTGCCCTAAAAGAAAAAGGACTTTAGGGGGAAAATCAAATGAAGAGGGTACTCATTCATGTGATGATCTCTTGAAAGTGAAAAAGCTTCTTGGAAGCCATCCTTATAAAGATACTCATACTCAAAGAGAGACTGTTTTTCAAACACGATGTAAAGTTTTGGGAAAAATTTGTTCTCTCATTGTGGATGGAGGGTCGTGCTGCAATTTTTGTAGCACAAGGTTGGTGGAAAAGTTGGCTCTTACTACTACTCCTCATCCTTCACCTTACTCTTTACATGGACTCAATGATGAGAAAGGTGTAGTAGTAAGAGAGCAAGTGGAGATTAGCTTCTCCATAGGGCACTATAAGGACATAGAGGCCACACCCCCTAGTCATGCCTTAAGCATGACTACTTTTTATCACCTCTTTATACTATTTACACCTTTTTGTATCTAGACTAGATTAGGGGTAAATTCATTAGTTGATTATACATGACCATAGTTAGCTAATCATGGTTAGATGTGACTCAACTAGAGTTAGCCTAATCTTGGTTAGATTAACTATCGTCTAGTTAGCCTAACCTATCCCTTCTGACCTATAAATAAGACCTTTCACCTACATGTAATCATTTTTTGGATCATTGAATATAATTTGAGCATTTTAGCTTGAGTGTGAGAGAGAGTACTCTTCCTCCTTGGGCGTGAGCCTCTCTCTCTTGGGAGAGAGTTCTTCTAGCTTTTATCAAGGATCCTTCCTTGTGGCAAAGCATCCTAAACTCATCTTTCACCCTTGAGAGTGGCGTTTTCCCCTCCATTCCTCTTCTATCCAAACTCCATTTCACATTAATCCAACCTCTTCATGGAAGTAGATCTTAGGGAGAAGTTAAGTCTTCATCAAAACCCATATTTGCAAATCCCTTTACAACTTGAAAATAAGGTGATCCAATTCAACTACCAGTAAACAAGAATTCAATTAATTAGATTATTAAGAAATTAAAATGAACGAAACAAGAAGAAGTTCTTGATCACATTGATTAATATAATCAAGTCATCAATAGATTCTACTTATGTAGCATCAAAGAAAATGTTTGATCTAGTAATATCAAGAATCAATTGTGAGATTTAAGAGAAGCTGAAACTGAAAATGTTGAAGTGACTTGCTTCGTTTCATACATCAATATGTATAATCGATAAAAGAGAGTCCAAGAAGAATTAGGAGGTGTTGTATGCTACGCACCCCCGAACCTATGACTATAGCATAAATAACAAATGCAGTACAATCATAAATACCTGTTGAAGAGGATTATGAAACTTTTACTTTGGCCTTCATTAGAAATGAAAATGAACGAAACAAGAAGAAACTCTTGATTACATTGGTTAATATAATTAATTAATCAATAGATTCTGCCCATGTAGCAGCAAAGAAAATGTTTGATCTAGTAATATTAAGAATTAATTGTGAGAGTTAAGAGCAGTTGAAACTGAAAATGCTGAAGTGACTTGCTTCATTCACCTTCGTTTCATATATCAATATGTATAACTGATAAAAAAGAGTCCAATAAGAATTAGGAGGTACAGGCTACTCACCCCTGAACCTATGACTATAGCAGAGAAACCATAAATAACAAATGCAGTACAATCATAAAGAACTGTTGAAGAGGATTATGAAACTTTTACATTGACCATCATTCCCAAGTAGCAATTTTTCTTGCTTGTACCTTTTCCATTCTCATAAACCAGCTAGAAGGACATGCATAGGCATAGAACTGGAAGAAAGCTGGAAATATACAAAGAAAATAGTTTAAAATTGTGTCTCTACTCAAGTGCCATTGATCTCATTTTAAAAGCAACCGAGACAGTAACAATTAAAATTATGGTTTGGAAAAGAAATAGAAAAAAAATTAGATTTACATAAAGAACAAGGAAAAGCCAATTTCAAATAGAGGCTAAAGAGAACATTCAATTCAAGTTTCTATAGATGACATCTTTTTATGAACCCCATGGTTCTTCTGATATCTTGATATTTATTTATTTTATCTATTAGAAAAATTTTGTCAAATTAAAACAAATTATCATGTTAGAAACATAATTTATATTCTATAATAATGCATGCCAAAATATAAAGATTACAAATAATATGGAGTAATCATCCAAAGGTCAAGTTTATCCGTCCACAAAAACCAAACAATAGAACACATAGACGAGGTCAAGAAAAAAACAACTAGATGACAAAACAATGCTCAAACGAATAATAGCTTATGGACATAATTGAAGGATGAAAAAAGGCATACTTTTCCTAAGATGTTGATTTCCTTGATGACACTGACAAGAAAAGTGATCAATAATATTTTAGCAATAGAAAACGCACAGTAAATCATCATCAAAGTTAGTTACAAGCTTTTGAAATCAACATAAAGTCTAGGAAAAACACACCATATGAAGAATCATATATTCCAATAGATGCATTACTTTGAGAAAATTTGACAGCCTCAAGAGAAACAGGGTTTGATCTTGTTGACTTGTTCCCTTCAATCAAACCTATTCATCTCATAGCTCAGATAAAAGCTAACTTAGAGATATGCATAAGGAGTTGGACAAGATTCTAGAAAGCATTATCAATGAGCATCAATCAATAGAGTAAAGAACAACAAAACAACATCTAAACTACTATTTTTAAGTTATGTTATTAACATATCAGAAAAAAATAAAGAAAGTTAGAAAACAACAACAACTAGATCCACTCACAACCTGCATTCAAAAATCAAGTCCTCCATTCACCATTTTGATTGAAGTCAAACTCAAATAACAACACTTTACATAGACAATATTGTTTATTATTAGAAACAATATTCAAGAGTTCTGCTATGTCCTCATCACTCTCAAGGGTATTATTCAAAATCTTTATTGTTCTTAATCTTGAAGTAAATATACTTTAACCTATAACTTATTCAACAAGAAAAATTTCCGGTTACTTACCATGAATCAACTATATATTTACAAATTTCCAGTTCTCTATATAATTATTAAAATTAATGATTAATAAAGAACTATCCTCCTTGACGATGAAGTCAGATATTTTTCTCTGTTATGTTTCTTACTATAGTTAAAACAAGAAAACTATGTGAACATTGAAATTTGTGCATTCTGGTTGGTGGGCAGTCAAGTCTATTTTATTGCTTGTATCAATGGCTCTCCTGTTTTTCTTCCCTTCAAAAGTTGTTCAAATATATAGTATGTTTAACAACCACACAGTACTAATAACAACAGTCATATTGATGAAACATTTTCTTTTTTGGCACAATGGATTTGTAAAAAATTATTCATATGATATGTTTTAGTTGATTTTGTATTTTGCTTATGGTTCTTATGTCACAATTTGGGTTACAGAAAAGGAGAAGTTCTTGTAAAATCTATTCATATGAAAAAATTGTTAATTTTATCATTCAAATAGTTTTCATTAGTACCGTTATTTTTCGAGTTTAAAACACATGTAGTATAAAAATTTTTATACTAACATTTAATCACAACCTTTTATTTATATAAATTTTAAAGTATTAATTGGTAAAGTAAAAAAATTTACCATATATCAAGGGCTGTGATTGAATGCTGATGTAAAACTTTTTAGGGTGCATAAGTTCTTTTCTATCACTTTTCACTCATTGAAAACAAAACTTCATTCTTTCTTTTCATTCTCTTAGATATCATTGAATAAGAACCATAGCACTTTTCTAAGTTTGGAAAAAGTTTATTTATTCTAAGGACAAATAAGACTTCCCTAAGGTGTCTTATATGTTCTTCTAAAGACCTATTATAGACTAAAATATCATCAAAATAAACAACTACAAACCTACCAATGCAATCCCTAAGTACATGATTCACGATGCGCATGAAAGTGCTTGGAGCATTGGTGAGCCCAAAAGGCATCACCAACCATTCATAAAGACCGAATTTTTTCTTAAAAGCGGTTTTCCATTCATCTCCTTCTTTGATTCTTATTTGATGGTAACCACTTCTAAGATCAATTTTTGAAAATATTTTGGCTCATGCAATTCAACGAGCATATCATCTAGCCTAGGGATTGGGTGCCTATACTTAATGGTGGTGTTGTTGATGGCACGACAGTCCATACACATCTGCCATTTCCCATCCTTTTTGGGCACCAACAAAGTAGGTACTGCACAAGGGCTAAGGATCTTTTGAACCCAACCCTTCTCCAACAAGTCTTGAACTTGAGACTCAATATCTTTGGTCTCCATGGGGTTTGTCCTATACGCGGGCCTATTGGGCAAACTTGCACCAGGAACAAGGTCAATTTGGTGTTCTATTACCCTTAGAGGTGGTAATCCCCTTGGAACCTCTTGAGAGAAAAGATCATCAAATTCTCTTAAAAGATTTTGAACCTCTTTGGAAGAGACTCAATTTCATGACTTGTGGCAGTGCCGGAAGGTACCTCTTTACAAAGAAGGAGATAAAAAGGTCGATCAAGCAAGAAAGCTTCTTTAATATCCATTTTTGTTGCAGAATGACTCTCTTTCTTAATTACCTCTTTAGAAAGGGTACCTCCTTCCAACTCTCCCTTTTTACCCCTTTCAAGCTTTAGGGGTGGAAGCTTTTTTTATTTTTTTTGACTTTGAACTTTTTTTTTCCTCATCTCTTTTATGTTTCATGATGAGTTTATCCTCAGCCACTTGTGAAGGTGTGAGAGGAGTCAACTTTATTCTTTTGCCCTTATGAGTGAGGATTATCTCATTAGAGTAGCCATGGTGAATGAATTGTTTGTCAAACTGCCAAGACCTCCCTAACAAGATATGGCCAGCCTCCATTGGAACTATATCACATAAGATCTCATCTTGATACTTTCCAATGGAGAATGGAACCTTCACTTGTTGGTTTACAACCATTTCCCCTTCCTCATTAATCCATTGGAGCTTGTAAGGTCTAGGATGAGGAATTGGTTGTAAGGCTAGCTTCTCTACCAACCTTGAGCTACAACAATTGCAGCAGGATCCACTATCCACAATGAGAGAATAGGTTTTGTCTAAAACTTTACAACGTGTATGAAAAATGTTCTCTCTTGGGAGTGGTTAAGCTCAAGGGGTTGGCTTCCAAGAAGGTGCCTAACCATTAAGAGGTCTCCATCCCAAGGGTTTTCAACAATGTCATGCTCATGATGCTCATGACCCCCTTCTTCTTCACTCTCACTAGAGGAGGAAGATGAGCTACTCTCACTAAAAATCTTTTGGCCCCTCATGATCATGGTTTTCTTATTAGGCCACTGAGAAGCAATGTGGCCTCTCCCAAGACATTTAAAGCATTTAATACTACTAGTCCTATTGTTAGAACTAGTAGGGGGGTTATTTCTATGATGCATGGGTTTATGTTCTTTATGCAGATGCTTGGATGGTTCCTCCTTGGGAGAGCTCTTGGAAGAGCTTCCATTGCCTAGGTCCCTCTTTGCATAATTGTAGGATGGAAATTCTCTTTTTGCTCCACCTTTTCTTTTTAATTGATTTTCCACTCTTATGCAAAGTTGGACTAGGTCATCTAGATTATTATATGGTAAGAGCTCAACTTTGTCTCTTATGTCAGAGCTCAAACCACTTAAAAATCTAGCTTTGGTGGCCCTTGGTTCTTCGGTGACGCCTGCTTTCATCATGAAAAGCTCCATGGTTTATCTATACTCCTCAACACTTGAGTTGTACTATTTTCATCTTTGGAGGTTACCCAAGAGCTTTCTTTCATAATAAGAAAGGACGTGTCTCCGCCTCATAGCCCCCTTGAGATCATTCCAATAATCCACGGGAGAGTTACGAAGGTGGTGCCTCTCATTGACCAAGGAGGTCCACCAATACATGGCATGCCCTTGGAAGCTAAGGGTTGCCAGTGGAACTTTTCTTTCTTCACTTATGTTATAACAAACAAAGAGTTGCTCTACCTTCCTTTCCCAATCAAGGTAGGCTTCCACATCCTCTTTGTCATGAAAATGAGGGAGGTCAACTTTTTGTTCCCTAGGTTGGGCTTATGGTTGGTTATGATGTTGTTGCGCTCTCCTTACCCTAGGTCTTTCATATCCCTCACTTTCACTTACTTCACTAGAGGCGGACCTATACCTATGCCTCTCTAACTCCTCTTTCTCTTCTTTCTTCTCTTTCACGCCCTTCTCTTCTCTCTTTCTTCTCTCCATCTTTTCTTTCCCTTTTTTCTTCACTTTCTCTTCGTTCTCTTTCTTTCTCTTCCCTCCGTCTTTCTTCTCATTCTTGTCTCTCTCTTTTATCCTCTCTTTATTTCTCTCTTTTCTCACGCTCTTTTTCCTCTCTTCGTCTTTCTTCTCTTAACTCTCTTTCTCTCTTTTCTTTTTCTTTCTCTTCACGCCTCTTTTCTTCTCTCTTCTCCCTTTATTTTCTTTCTTTTCTCTCTTCTAACCTCCATTCCCTAAATTCACTCACAAAACTATCCATGTTGGTTGTTTTTTGAGAACCTTGTTGATTTACACTACCTTTACTAGATGTATCTGAGCTCATTTTGAAAGTGATTGGGAAGAACCTAAGGGCAACACTCCTCACTCTTTTGTTTGGTTTTCTCCCTAAGTGAATTACTTAAGAGTCTTTGGAACTCAAAAGCCTTTCACACTAAGATTCAAAGCAAATAAAAGAAATTAAAGCAAAGGTAAGGGTCTAAAGGCATGCACCTAAGGTGGAGAGATGGGTACCAATTCCTTCTCCCACCTAAATGAGAAACTAAAAGCTATTACAATCAAAGAGGTGACCCTTATGGGCATCCAACACCTCAATTAAAATGGCCTTAAAAATTACACCCAAAAAAGGCAAAAATTAAAAATTGGAAGTTTTGATGTTGCTTTTCCACTCTAAGTGTTTGCCTCTCTCAAATTGGTGTTACTCCCTTGAATGAACCTCTTCCTTATCTTGCTTCAACACACCTCAAGATGCTTCCCTTGTGGAAAGATTGGATTGACCTCTCTTTTCCTTTCTCAAAAGTGGCACACCAACAGCAAGAGAGTGCAAGAAGTAAAGAAAAACATGAAAAGCTCAAAACCAAAGGAGGACACACATCCAAGTGGATAGATTAAATGTAGACAAACACAATGAATAAGAATAAGACAAGCAAACAATTAAAGGTATTGAAACAAAATTAGCACGTCAAAATGAACTTAGAATGGCACTATATTAGAGTAGACTTAAAAGCAACAAGACACTTAAAAAATTTTGTAAGATTTGCACATTCACTTTGTGTTGACCGAAAAAGCAAATTCAAGCTAGATGTAACAAAGTTTGCACACTCCTTCTAATAAAATCAAAACAAATTGAGGTGTACTAAATATAATTTGTGCTCTTTTCACTTGTTTTCTTTTTTCTTTAATTACTTTTACTAACTCTTTTCTTTTTTGCTTGATTTGTCTTCTACCTTTATATATATATATATATGTATATTTCGTCTTCTCTTTCTTTTTTCGCTACACCTCTTCAACAATTTTAGAAAATTTAAAAAGAAAATGAGGAGTGTAAGAGAGAGATTCACTTGAAATAAAATGAAGAATTCAGCCAACAAAATTTAATAATAAAGGTGCAAATCAAGGAAAATAAAGCAACACAACATGCACTAGATTTTAGGGTGTGTTAAGCAAAATTTAATGAGACTTTTAGAGGATCTAGGCAAGCTTGATTTCTCAAGTGTTTAAGCCCAAAACTCACGCCTATTTTGATCTCAACAATAGCCAAAACAATTCACCCAAAAGAATTAATGCAATGCTAAGCTACTAAAATGAACAAGAGTTTTAGGAAGAAATTGAGCACAATTTTGAAAGTTTTGTTTTGAGATCATGCTAGAACTAATAGCATGTAGACTTCTTAGAAGACTTACTCAAGAGGATGAACCTCTTTGATGCTCAATTTCAAGAAGTAACACACACTTTTTTTATGTATAAAATAAAAAGTAGCACAAGTGAAAATTTAATGTGACAATTAAGGACTAAACAAGACAATCTAAATGAAAAAACAAGGAAGATTAAAAGCTGAAAAATAAAGTGCAGAAAAATAAAACTCACACTCTCAACAAGAAAAAAACACCTAAAGCAAAAAAAAAATGGAAAGGAAAGGAAAACAAAAGAAGTGATTCCAAAAGCTTAGACCACACTTGGGTGGCTTCTTTCACAAAGGTTGTGAAATCATTAACATAAGATTTCTTAGGAAAATCACAAGAGGAAGAAGAAGGAATTAAAATGGCAAAAAAAGGAATCCTAAAGCATGACAAAGTGATTCAATGAAAGAACAAGAAGTTGAACCAAAGAAATAAAAGTTCAAGGAATTAAAAGACAAGAAATAAATCTACTACTAACAAGACATGAAAGGAGAATAAAATGAAAATAAAGGAACAAGAATTACAACATAAAAAACTGCAGAAAAATGGCTAAGAAAGACACATGAAACTTAAAGAAAAGGACAAGGAAATGAACCTTCATGAAGATGGCTCTTGATACCAAATGATGCTCTCCCTTGATCTCTTCAACCAAGGTTTCTTCCTCTAAGAAAATGGAGGATGGAGAGGTTAGAAATGGGAGAGGGTTGATGCCACTTTCTAGGAGAAAGATGAGTCAAAAAATTTTATCTTGCTTGCCACAAGGGAGAGGTCCCTTGATAAAAACTTTAAGGGAAAGATTCCTCAAGAGAGAGGATTCTCAATGATACTCAAGAATAAATTTCTCAAAAAGAGTCTTACTTCATTCAATCAAGTGTTATTTGTACAAGAGAGACTAGGTGTATTTATAGCCCAAAGAGGGAGCAAGACACTCAAAACTAGGCAATGTAGAACTTGGGCCTAATTAGGATTAGGAGCACTAATCCCTCTTAGGCCCACTAAAAGTGGTGCCTAGCCTTAAGCTAGGGAGTGTCACGGCCTAATCAAGGGGGTGTGGAAAGAGATCCACACTCCTTTGGGTTATTAGGCCCTTTACTCCCCTCACCTCCCTTCCTAATCTAATTACACCGTAAACTCTAGAAACTAGAATAAATGGCCAAAATACAAGGCCTAAAAGGTAATTAAATGCTAATTAATATTTACAAGAAGAAAACTAAGGACTATGGCCTAAAATATCTATTTCCATCATGAGCTGGTCTTGATGATTCTTTTCGGGCTAAGTCCTCTTCAATCCTCCTAGCCATTGCCCTAGTGAGAGGGCCCTTGGTAGGTAGGATTGCATCAAACCTAAATTCAAATTTTATATCTTGTTTTAAGGATGAGAACAATGTACCTGAATTCTGAATCATAACTGTGTATAGGTTATTTTGGTGCTCATTAAGTAAATTACTGAAGTTTTAACTTTTACATAATTTAAAAGATCCTGCATTGGATAGCTGAAGACTTCAATGTCATATGAAAATAATTGTTTGATATAGGTACACATAATTTGTTTTGTAATGTTTATTAATATGGATATTAACTTTGTTTATTATGGAAAAATGTTATGACTATGGAGATTACAAAAACAAATTGATATAATTAATTTGAAAGTCAAACATAAAAAAAATTCAATTTAAAGTATGCTTACGTTTAAATTGTTCGAGTTCATATCCTAAGCTCACTAAGGATTTCAATGAATCCCACAATCCTATCTCACTAATTGTAAAACATTTAAGGATATTGGTACAAATAATGAATCCAAAAGTTTCTTAACTTAATATGATCAGATATGTTAGTTTTCATAGTCATATTACTTTATAAGATATTCTCCCAATTAAGAATGAAGAATATGTGATACAATCATAAAGCAGAGATAATATGTGATAATGTGTTTGTCATTATAGAACATTAAGACCATTTTTTTAAACCATTAACCTTAATAACAATGTATGTATTTTTTGATACGTTAACACGTTATTGTGTTGGCAAAGGTGCTCCCTTGGACTTTTGTCAATGTTGTTTTATGTTGCCTCCATTTGTTGAATTATCTATCTGTACACATCATATGCCTCAGGAACCTCATGTTTTCTAAATATAATTCTACTTGTTGCAATGATGGTTATATCTTTAAATTCAATATTACTCATTGCAACTAGTGGTATTTTTAATAGTTTACAGTGATTCTATAATAGTATTGTTTGCACAATATATCACTACGTATAAAGTAATTAGCTATTCATATTCAACATATATAATTAAGTTTCCCTAATATTTTTTGTTTCCTTTTAAAAAAAAATAAAATTTATGTTCTGTTATTTAAATGTTTAATTATTATAGGTTAATAGAGGTCTTTTATCTTCAGGAATTATGGCTTCTTACATTGTTTGGATGATATTCTCTAGAAGCATTTTCAGAAAAAATAAATACAAAGAAAAAAGTCAAAACAACTTTTTCATAAGTTATTTTAAATGATGTCTTGTATGTGAGTCTTTTTACAAGATAATTTTTAAAAACTTTCATATCTTCCAATGTATTGAGGTTGTAGTTTTACAATTGGATGTTGCTAGTTGGATGTAGAAGAGAAGTAGGAGGAGGGAGTATTTTGTACTACTTAGAAAGTTGGTCTTCTTTCTTATTTTTTTTAAATTGAATTAATAAAATTTACAAAACTGGACCTTGTTAATCAAGTGCTGCAACATATCGACATATATTTATTTGGATGAAGATAGAATGAAATTCTCTTTTTACATGCAATGAAATTCGCTCAACATTAGCTAATGTCATGCTAACTTGGTTCAATGTCTACTTCAAATCATATATTTTATTTTGAAATTTCTTTTATAGATGGTGGACTTATGTAGATCTCTATCATGGAATTTTAGTGAACTTGCCACCATAGGATGTGAGACAAAGAATCAAGAAAAAGGAAACAGTGGCTGAATAACTATACTAGTACATTTTTCACTCAGTTAAATTTGAAAATCTTTTGTTTAGTTCCTATACACTTCTTTACTGAGTTCAAAATTCTTCCTTCAGTCTTTTTCAGGTGATTATTGAGGTTTAAATTAAATAATAGATTTTCTATTGTGTTGGTGGAAGGTTTTAAATAATGTTTAGGTTGTTGTTTATCTTAAATCTATGATGTGAGGTAACCATAATTAAGTCTTTTTTCTTGCATATGAAGTAGCTTAGGATGAACATTTTGTTAAAATTCTTAGTAATTAAGGATAAAGGAAAATGACTTTGATAGGATCTGATAAAGTGATGAGATATAATATCTAGCCTAGTCAATTTGTCATTCATTTTTAGCACCACAATACTTCAATTCTTATGCTAAATGCTTATTAATGCAATGTTATAATAAAAGCAAGAACCATCTACAAGGATAAAGTGTTTAGTAGCATTCAACAACTAAAGGGCACATATAAATATATGTATAGAGGTGTTATGTTTTAACTTATCATGTTTACCATGTGGCATGTACTATACCATATGTTGTCTAGTTTTCTTACAAGTTTTACTACCAATGCTACTATTAGAATTTTTTGTAGGCCTATGCATTCTTTTTGTTGACTCTTCAAGATTTTTTTTTGTGAGTATGTGTCTGAATTAGTATTAAAATACATAATTTGATATTGTGGATATTTCTTCACATGAATGCTTTAGTCACCCTGTTATTTTTTGTTATATACCATTTTCTAATTTCTTGACAGGGCTTCCTTATTGCCATATTTGCAATTATGATGGCAGCCTTTTCCACAGGCATTGATTCAAAATGCTTTCAGGTTAATCGTTCTTTAGTGTTCTAAGGCATTCCTAGTTGCTTCAAAATTAGAGAGTTCTAAAGGTTTCCTTATTACTTCAAAGCCTTTTCCAGTAAATTCAGAAAGATTCCTTGTTGCTTCAAAATCCCATTCTCAATCTTTTCCTAGAAATTAGGAAGCTCTAAAGCTGCCTTCTTCCTTTGATCCATCAAGACACCTCAATCATACTGCAAGTTGAAGTAAAATTTTCTTTTAGAAAAGTCAAGAAAAAAATAATTCCCCCTATATAAGATAATAAAAAATTTGGATCATAGTCCTTTCATAAACATGATCAAACAATAATTATAATCTTTGCCATATTGTGACAGATTGAAAGCAATGTTAATATGCCTCATATTGAAGTGATTTTTTTTGGTTCTTTTCAGTTTACAAAAACAAAGTTGAACATGAAGATGATATTCCTTATAGTTATGGATATTTTCACATGGTATTATCTTTGGGGGCAATGTACTTTGCAATGCTATTCCTCAGTTGGGATTTGAATAACTCAACCAGAAAGCAAGGAACTTAAATACATCATATTGTTAACCAATGCTTTATGTATGATGATTTTTGACATCTTCTGTCCCTACATTTCCTATATGAATGATGCACTCATCAAACCACTAGGTGAAGCATTGATGTTGACTGCATAAGTACATGGGTGAAAGTTATCAATGAGTGGTTTGCAGCAACAATTTACAATAAGTGAATGTATTACTTAATAGAAATGGTTATTTCCTATAATATTTTCATTAGCTAGCTTCAACTTCAACCATAATGTTGTTCATATTAATAAGACAAATTTTATTTTATAAATTCTAACAAAACACACTTTTTTCAACATATTATCTGCTACTATTGGTTAAAGTTTATTGAAAAACATAAAGTTTGATGATCACATCTCATTTAATACTTCTTTATCTTGATTTTATAGTTTTTAATAAATTTCAATGATGTTTAACACTGCTCATGTTAATATGCTTTAACATATAAACATCAACACATGGTAATGGTGGTAATAATAATCAGTAGTGGATTGTAAAAGTGAAGTATAACCAGTTTGATACTTTAATGATGCACTTTCTTCTCCAATTCACATCTTAATTGCTTTTACCTAGTTTGATTTAAACAGTATGGATGCTGATTTCCCCAGTTGTGAGGTAGAACAAAGTCATGGATAATGATGGAACTGTGCAAGAGACAACTGACTCAGTTATGGCATGATGACAAAGGCAAAATCATCAACATTTTCACAGAAGAAAACTTCATCATTTTAAATGTTTTCTATTCTTTAATGGATTTTTATTCTTCAACCTACTTAATTTTTAATGGTTTAAAGGAAAAAGTCAAGAATGTAATTTAACTAGGGGTTGAGTGAAATATATTTTTAAACATAGTAGCATTAGTTTTCACAGCCCACTTTGTACTTATAGCCATAATATTTATATATATATCATGCTTGGTAAGGTATAATCTGATGTAATACAAGCTATAATTGGTTTAGCTGGAGTGGACCACAAATTAAATGGTTGAGTTGGCTTGAATTTTTAGAGTGTTTGCTAATATCATTTTCTTAGATTTAAATCAAGAAGAAACATCCTCTTGGGTACAACGTTTTGTATCAATTATTTTGGATAACTTATAAATATTGGATTAGGATGACTGAGTCCATTAAGAGACAAGGAAACAACCAAACAAACTAGACAAGTCAATTTGCCAAAACTTATTTGGTCTATAGAACTAACATTGGTCAACAAGTGGTAGCTGTTTGTCCCTTAATCATCCTTGATAAAGTGATTTAGGATCTAAATTTTAATTAATATGTACTTAAACATTGACCAAAGCTTCAATTTTATAATGTGATTTTATTTTATAACATCTAATAAAAAAATAAATTGCCTATATTAATTATATTTTATATTCACTTTTATAATTAAAAAATTAATTTCAATTTTTCATATTAAGTAATTAATTTTATTAAATATTTAATTCATAATAAATATTAATTTTGATAATTTAATATTAAGTATGCACATAAATTATTCTATCATAAAATAGACTTGAAGAAGTGTTGGTCTTAGGTTAAAACTTCAATTTCATAAGGGTAAAATACATTTATCACTCATGAGGTTTTGTATATATTTCTGCATTTTACATAGATTCTGAATATAACTTGGTACAATAATACATTATTAATTTCTTTTAAAGTCATGAATAATTGATGTTAGAATGTTTGTAATAAAATTTCTTATTAATTTTTTTGTGTTTTAAGCTATTAAAAAAATCGGATTGACCGACCAGTTCGACCAAACAACCGGTGAACCAGTCTGGTATGTAGTTTGATTGAAAAACCGATGAGCCAGTCTGGTATCTGGTTCGGTTCATACTAAAAATTGACCAAGAAAAAACCGGTTTTAAAATAAAAAACTAATGAAAATCGGAGGTAATTGTTTCATTTTTTTATGAATTTTTCTAAATACACCCTTGTTTTCTTAAGTCCATCCTTTTTTAATTTAAAAATTAATAAAAAAAGAGGTTATAATTAGTAAAAATAGTTTTTTCTATAATAATTACCTCCTAATAATTTTTTTTGTTTTATAATCTTAATTGTTATAATATATTAATAATAAAAAACACTATTCTATTAAGACCAGTTCAACACTAGTTCAGCAATGATTAAACTAATAAACTGTGAACCAGTACTTTCACCGATTCAAACACGGGTGCAGTTTTAAAATCATAAGTTTTAAGTGTGTAGGGCCTCTCGAAAACATAGAAAGTTGGAGTTCAAAATGCAAGAAAAGTTTTTTACAAATGGATTCCCATCAAAAGTAGTAGTTTATTTATTTAGATAAAGGCTAAATTCTTTTTGTTTAATAAAGATAATATCAACATTCACTTTCTAAATTTTGTTCTCTAAGATATAAGATTGGTAACAGTGGTATTATGAATGTAATTTCGGTTTATATGTAATTAAACATGAACGGGACAAGTATGTCTGAATCAAGACAACTATTACCATAATTATTTTTTTGTATGCTTAACTAACACTTAAAAAAAACACTAATTACGTTACCAATCACTAGCTACATTCATCTTCATGTTGAATTTTGGATCGATGCTATTTCATTAAAATAGTAAACTGTGTATAATACAAATATTAGTTCATGTTTCACTAATGTTTGTGTTGTTTTGTTATTCAAATTTTCAAATGTTTTTCTCACTTCTTGGATATTCAAAATTGCGTGGCTTTTTGATCTTTATACTATACAATTTTCTGAATTTTGAATAACAATTTCAATTTTCTTTTATTTTTTGTATCAAAACATACCTTGACTTTTTAGGACATGTTAAATATAAAATAAATTAACCTTGTCACTTAAATGTACGATGGTTTGAATTTAAGATTTAAAGGATAGAAGATAAAGGAATATACATTCAATAAAATAATATTGAATCTAATTAATTTTAAACTAAAATTATGAATATTAAGATATTTTATAAATTATGATGGATTTAGTAAAATGATATTATTATAAATATTTATTAATTATTTCAAAACTAATGTTTAAAAAACAACTTATCATTGTTTTTATAAATATTTATTTATAAATATTTATTAATTATCTAGAAAACTTAATATATAAATTTTTATAAATCAATAATATTTATTTATTATAATTTTAATTTTAAATATCTAAAAAATTTATAATATTTTTTTTGTAAAAGAAATGCTGAAAATTTGCTGCCAATTTTACATATGTAGGAAAATTTGCTGCCAATTTAAAATTCGCAAGAAAGTCTTAAAATAATTTTTAGAGATAAATTTGCAAGACATTTTTGTACCATTTTCATATTCATAGAAAAGTTTACCGTCACTTTTCAAATTTACAAAGAAATTTTTATGAAATTCTTGTAGATGTTTTTTTGTACAAAAAGTCTCAAAATATTTACATGAAATTTTTCCTTCTAAAAAATAGAAAATATTTTCTGCAAATTTTTTCTCATGAAACAACAGCAGGAAATGAAAGATTTTGTAGTAGTATTAATAATATTAAATAAATATTTATTGATATGAAAAATTAAAATTGTATAAATAGAATAATTTTAATTTTGAAAATTTCATTAAAATAATAATATTGTTGAGTTATACATAAATAGCCTGATTGTGGTCGTGCTTTTCTCAGTAAAAATGTGGTGCATTACCAAAAAGAAAAGAAAATAAAATAGAGAAAAAGAAATAAAAAATAAAACAAGGACTTTACATTATCAATGACAAAATTGTAATATTCAAATAAATATTTTAATTTATAATGGCTAATTATATGAAATTGAAAACATTTTTTTTATTAAATATGTAAAGACTTTTAAATATATGTACCCTAAAAATAAACTTAAAACTAATAACTAAAATTAGACTAGATATTATGATTATATTCTAAAATTATTAAATTAGAACCATAGACAAAATTGTAATATTCAAATAAATTATTTTAAATTTATTATGATTATATTCTATAAAGTTAGACTCACATATTTAATAAATATAAATTTAAGTTAATTATATATGCATGTTATATACTTTTATATTTTAAATGTTTCTTTCATAGACTAGATGTTAGTTTTTATTAACAACAAAAATTAAAACTATGACATATAATAATATATAGCATTAAATTACATATAAATTTAAATAATATATCTATTTAAATAATAATAAAATTTAATAATATAATGTATTATTAAATTTAATAATTAAAATATAACTAATAAGTAAAACAATTCTACGAAATTATTTGATTCATATTGATATATGTTAGTCTTAATTATATTAATAAATTCAGAAAATAACAATAATTTAAATAGAATTGTAATTTTTTACTATAATTATGAAAAGCTACATGAACTTAATTAATTGTTTAGAGCATACTATAAATAAAACAAAGCATAATTGATCTTAATCAATCAGTAGATTTAAATAAGAAAATGAATAGAAGAATGTCTTTATCCTCTATTACTAAATAATTAATCTTTTTTACCAAAATATTAATTCAAAAAATCTATTTCTAGTTAGAATAAAAAATTATTTTTTGTTTTTTTCTAAGAATTAAGAATTTTACATTTTAATATTATAAACGAAATATTATGTTTAAAGTATCTATTTTCTAAGTTATTTAGGACTTTGGTTGAAAATAAAAGTTAAAAAAATCATAAAATCCTATTTTAAAGGTAATAGTATGACTATTTCTACAAAATTATAAAAAAAAAATTGGAAAAGTGCATGTTTATTATTGCTTTATTAAAAAATTGTAATACATGAAATGAGTTTTCTGATGTGTCTTAGAAGATATAATAGACTAAACTAAATATTTTCTGTCACATGGATGTGACATAATTCATATTACTTGGGAGAATTTTTTTTTTCACTTTTCTTTAAAAAATATCATTATTTCCAATATGTAACTTAGAATTTTTCTTTAAAAAGAATTCAATGTTTTTTTCTAAATATAAGATAATAATTTTAGAAAAAACATTGGTCATGGTAATTTTGTTGTTGTTAAATTCATAATACAACTTTAATAAAAATAAATAAATCGGATTGTTAGAAAAAATATATTTAATTATAGTCTCACATTTACTTCTTATTATTAAAAAATATGTATACAATTATGTGTTAAAAGTATTTAAAGGAATTTAACTTATCTTAAATTTAACAATTAAAATATAACCAATTAGTAACACAGTACCTACAAAATCATTTGATTCATATTGATATATGTTATTCTTAATTATATAAATAAATTAATAAAATAACAATAATTTAAATAGAATTGTAATTTTTTACTATAATTATGAAAAGCTACATGAGCTTAATTAATTGTTTAGAGCATACTATAAATAAAACAAAGCATAATTAATCTTAATCATAATCATTAGATTTAAATAAGAAAATGAATAGAAACAATGAAGAGTAAGCATCTTATACTTATGAGATATTTTCCCATTCTAAAAATAGAATTAATCTTTTCTATCAATATAGTTTTATATATTAAAAATAAGAATGTCCTTATATAAATTACTAAATAATTAATCTTTTTTACCAAAATATTAATTCAAAAATCTATTTTTAGTTAGAATAAAAAATTATTTTTTGTTTTTTCTACTAATTTATGATAGAAATAGAAAGAATGTTAAGAATTAAGAATTTTACATTTTAATATTATAAACTAAATATTATATTTTAAGTATATTTTTTTAAGTTATTTAGGACTTTTGTCGAAAATAAAACTTAAAAAAGTCATAATATCCTATTTAAAAGTTAATAGTATGACTATTTCTATAGAAATATAAAAACAAAATTGGAAAAATAGATGTTTATCAATGGTTTATTAAAAAAATTGTAATACATTCTAAAGTGAGTGACATGAGATGTGGGATGTGTGTTAGAAGATATAATAACCTAAGTTAAGCATTTTTTGTTAGAGTGACACAATTCATATTACTTGGGGGAAATATGTTTTCTTTTTACTTTTCTTTAAAAAATCTCATTATTTCCAATAGGTAACTTGCATTCTTCTTTACAAAGAATTCAATGTTTTTTCTGAATATAACATAATAATTTTAGAAAAAACATTTTTCATGGTAATTTTTTTGTCGTTAAATTCATAATACAACTTTAATAAAAATAAATAAATCGAATTGTTTGAAAAAATATATTTAATTATAATCTCGCACTTATTTGTTATTATTAAAAAATATGTATAAAGTCATGTGTTAAAAGTATTTAAAGAAATTTAACTTATCTTAAATTTAAATCTTTTCATAATTTTAAAAAATAAATTAATAAATTAATTTAATTATTTTAAAACTATAGTATGAATAAAAGCGGATTCGCACTGAAAGTTAAAAATTCATGTCCTTTAAAACATGCTTAATTGTTGGTTCATTAATGATTTATAGCATTTCCTAAGGTTATTGCTATATTTTTAAAAATCTATTGAGTCATGTTAGTTTGAGTATACTCAATATAATTTGTTCTTGATTAGTGTGTATGTGGTGGTACACCACTTTCATGTACTTGTTTGAGCAATGTTAGTTTGTATAAAATAATTTATCATAATAAAAATACAATTTATTAATGTAAATGTTAAATTCTCAAAATATAATTTAAAGTATGTGACTTGTTTGTGGACACTATTTTCTTCCTCTTCCCTTTCACTAATTATTTATTAACACGAGTTTTAAGGACAAAAGGGTCAATCCAAGTTTTGATTTTGAAATAGACCATAGGAAGAAGGAGGGTCCATTTCTATGGGTATAGAGAATTGGGGGATTTAGTGGTATGGTTGGGACAGATAGAGGCATTCAGTCACCTTTCTAGAAGAGAGAAAGATAGAAACCACAATGAAACTACAATGAGAAGAAACAAACCATAAAACATAAAACCTTATATAATTAGAATCTACCTTTTCTATCATTTATGTTACTAAATATTAATTTTTAAAGATACAATTATACCAACTAAATCAAACAATTTATATAATTTTTAAAGTTATTATTATCAAATATAACAATTTTTTTAACATAAATCGTAGATGTGATTGAATGATGTAATTCCATCTTGATTAATGTTAATTTAAGCAATGTTAGCTTGAGTCAAATAATTTATTATAAGAAGTTTACATTTGATTAATGTAAAGGTTAGATTTTCAAAATATAATTTAAAACATGTAACTTGTTTGTGGTCACTCTTTCCTTCCTTTTCCATTTTGCTTTCATATTTTTAATTTTGAAAATTAAAGAAAAATTGGTATTAGAGACTTATACTTCACCATTTATTTTTTTTAAATCTAACATTGTGTTTTAATGAGACATTTTAAGATTTCAAAAAATTTGAAATGCTATCAATTTGAATTTCTTTCATTTTGTAAATGTTTTGTTTGGATAAATCATTTGAAATTTCTTAAATTTCAAATTTTTTATTTGGATAAGGCAATTGAATTTTCATATTAGCCAAATCAATTCATTTTTTTTAATTTAATTTTTTTAGTTTCGATATGACAAATCAATTTCTTAAATTTCAAATTTTATGAAACTTTTATAAATTACTTAATACATATATAAATTATGATAAAGGAGAGAATGAAAAATAAAATATCCAAAGAAAAAAAATTATTAATTAATAAAAAACAAAGTAAAAAAATCAACTAATAACTACAAATAAGAAAACTTTAAAAAAACTAAACTAAAATAACTTTTCATAAAAAACTAGTAATTACCTAAAAAATACTAATTTTTTAAGTATAAAATAAACTGAAACCATTTCAATTAATTTTTCATCTTTTAGCTGCAACTAAAATTGCGTGTGAAACACACTTTATACTTACATAGCCATTGCTAGTGTCTTATTTTGTAACAATCATAGCAAAATAGTGTAGAATCATTCACATTTAACAGGAAATCTATCATGAAATAATGAAAATGATAAAGCATAGTATTTGATATTAGAGTTTAATTGGTATACACTATCAGTGCAAATATTTTTACACTGACATTCAATCACAACCCTTCATTCATAATAGTTTTTTTACTTTATTAATTAATACTTTAAAAGTCACATAAATGAAAAGTTATGATTGAACGTCAGTGTAAAAATCTTTTACATTGACAGTGTATACCAATTAAAATCTTGATATTATTTATATTCGTTCTCGCATCTTTTTTGCATAGGTATAACAACTAATTGCCATTCATTTGACGTAAAAATAGAATGATAAAAAATTTTGGAGGAAAATTACTCAACAGTCCTATTTTATTTACATGTTGTAACAAGCTAAACAGGTCTCCAAAAATCCATTTACAACTTGGAAATCAAGTAACCGATTCAGCTGCCAAGAAACAACAATTGACATTAATTAAATAATTGAGAACCATCACCAATCAAGGTTTTACCTCACCAGAAAGCCAACCACTTCATTCTTCATCAGCAGTGACTTTCAAGATATCATGCCACCATTGGGAGCCTCCAATTATGCGCCTAACATCAAGGTTCTTCCTAATATCAACCTCATACCTTGCCTCCAGCACCTTGATCCAAATAGCATCACCACCTTGTAGAATTCTTCATCGCCATTTGCCCAACAGAGCTTTATTAAAAGCCAAAACATCTCTTAGTCCTAGCCCACCGTTGCATTTGTCTTTACACACTTGCTTCCATTTGATCCATGCTATTTTTGAGCCTTCTTCCGAACCTTACCAAAGGAAATTCTTTTGCACAGATTCTATGGCTTTAGACACCTTCTTAGGAGCCTTGAAAAAAGAAAATAAAGAGGTAAGTTTCCTCTCATTTTATCCAGGATAGGCTTGCACAGACACTTACATCTCACATTTGCCCCAACAGGAATCCCAAGGTAGGAGAAATGTGTTTCCAGAACTCCGCAATTAAGGATCGATGCAAAGGAACCTATCTTTGGCAATTTCACCCCAATTACCCCTAAACTAGTCTTATGGAAATTAATCCTCAGGCCTAAGGCCAACTCATAGCATCTCAGAGCATTTTTCAAAGAAAATACATTTTGAAGTTTACGCGAAATCAAGAAAATTTTATCGTTTGCAAACTGTTGGCATACTATCTGGAAGCAATGCTTGTTAAGGTTAATACTTGAAATTAGATTTATCGAGCCTTTTGAATCAATCCTCCTAACCCTTAAGACCACCCTAATGTAATCCTCTCTGCATACAAAACTCCTTCTTCACACTCCCATTAACCAATATTGAGACCGATGATGAAGACAAACAACCATGATCCAACTTAATCGTTTGTCCCCAAAACCAAATGGAGATCACATGTAAAATAAGAATGCCCAACTAACAGAGTCATACACCTTCTTGAAGTCAGCCTTAAAAACCAATAAGGGCTTCTTATGATGTTTCGCCTCTTGGATCACTTCATTAACTAAAACCACACTGTTAAGCAATTGCCTCCATTTAATAAAAGCTATCTACGCTTCCGCAATTATGCTTGGAAGTACCTTTTGTAGTTTCTTTGCCAGCACTTAATGATTTTATAGAGAACCCCAATTAGTGATATTGATCTATAATCTCCCAATCCACTTGGACACTCCTTCTTGGGAATCAAGGAAATGAATGAGGCATTGAGCCCCTTGGAAGCTTTCCAATGAAAATCTATCATTACTTTCCTTATATCCTCATTTAACACATCCGAGAAAGGCTTCACTAAATTTTAATTAATATATATTAATTATAAATTGTATTTTAACTTAATCATTCATGAAAGCTTCAATTTTATAATATCTATTGATCATGAGATTTTCTTTTGTAACATCTATATTTAATAAAAAAAATAAATTTCCCACATTAATTATATTTTATATTCATTTTTATAATTAAGAAAAAGTAATTTTATTTTTTATATTAAGTAATTAATTTTATTAAATATTTAATTCATAATTAAATATTAATTTTGATAATTTAATATTAAGTAATAACATTAAATATGACTATTAAGTATGCACATATTTTAAATTATTTAAAATTTGTATTTCACAAATTATCCTACCATAAAATAGACTTGAAGAAACGTTGCTCTTAGTTAAAAACTTCAATTTTGTAATAGTAAAATACACTTATCACTCATGAGGTTTTGTATATATTTGTGCATTTTACATAGATTTTGAATATAACTTGGTGCAATAATACAAACTAATTTCTTTTAAAGTCGTGAATAATTGATGTTGGAATGTTTGTAATAAAATTTCTTATTAAAACTTTTCATGTGTTTTAAGTTAGGTTAAAAAAATCGGATCGAACCAAAGGTTCGACCAAAAAACTAGTGAACTAGTCTAGTATCTAGTTCGGTTAATGCTGAAAATCGAATCGACCAAGTAAAGAATCAAAAATAAAAAAAGCTGATGAAAATCGATGGTTCAACTAGTTCATTTCTTTTATTTTTTTTTTGGATTCATCCATTTTTAATTAAAAATTAATAAAAACAAAGGTTCACTTAGCAATATGAAGATGTATTTAGTAAAAATAATCTTTCTTTTATAATTACCTCTTAACAATTTTTTTCTTTTATAATCTTAATTGTTATAACACATTAATAATAAAAAATACTATTTTATTAAGATCGGTTCAACCACTGGTTCAACAACGGTTGAATTAATAAATCGTGAACTAGTATTTTCACCGGTTCAAACGTTCAATTCTAAAATCATGAGTTTTAAGTGTGTAGGACCTACGAATAACATGTAAAGTTTGAGTTCAATTGCAAGAAAAGCTTTTTACAAATCGATTCTGTCATCACCCAATTTTCTTCGGTAAGTAAAGAAAATTTAAAAAAAATGAGAAAAATTTAACTAAAAAAATTATTAATAATTGAGTCATTTTCTTAAAATAAAGAAAATAATATAAAAAACCAAATTAAAAAATAAATAAAAGAATAAAATCATTTAAAGGTGAGCTATACTACCCTAACTACTCATCTTTTGCTTCCTAATCTTTCATACTACCACCTAAAAGCTACCAACAAATCTCCTTAAATCACGCATCCACAAGATTGGTTTCCCAAAAAACAAACTTTCATTAAATGAAAGCACACATATCTCCTTAATAAAAATCCCTCACAACTAACATTTTGAGGGACTGTCGTCTCCACTCCACAGTCGAGGTAAGACCTCACCATCTCCTTCCTTTTTTTTTATTTTTCATCATCTTCTTCTCTCTTAATAATACTCACAGTAGAATCTATCCACTCTTATTCTTTCTCCCAACAAAATAATATACATTACCTTTTACATATACTTTCCTTTTATCTTCACTGACCATAAAAAGGCTTACCTTTAAAAGTCATGACATTTATAAGCTATGAACCCCAAGCCTTTGTAAACACCTACCGACACCAAATCTTGGTTCCAATATGTATATGTAGTGACCCAAAAATATGATTACAAACATACCCTTTCTCATATCAACAAACGATAAATATCATGAATGCATTAGCCACAAAACCAGCAGTAATAGATCTGCCATGTTGGATGATAGACCTTTGTGCACTTCAATACTTTCCCAACAATACGGTATTGTGGACTCAAGACTTACACAAATTATCTTTACTTTTTTTTCCAGTTATTGGGTTATACGTGTGATGCTTGTCCATGCTAGGCTTTGACATTGTATATTTCCTTTTTTTTTCTATCATGTTTTTATTTTGTTTGATTCTTATTAGGTGATTAATTAATTTGTGGTTTGAACTTATAACCGTGGGCTTGATATTTTATCAACTAACTTACTGTTTGATTCTATATATGCAATTTAAGTGCCCTCAAAATCATCCTAGCTAGAGTTTCATATCAAGCAAAGACCATTTCATAAAAATAATTCAATTTTTTTAATAATAATAATTTAATTAATTTAATAATAATAATAATAATAATTATATCTTAAATGTAATTTGTTCATAATTTTATAACGTAATTTTTTTAATAGAGATAAAAGAATTAATTAGATGTGACATCTCTCTAATTTTGAGATTGAGACATAAGTAGGGACAACTTTTTGTTTTAAGTCTCATCTCTAACATTAAAATTATGTTCCTAAATAAAAAATTTTAAATCATCTAGTTAGAAAAATAAATTTATTGGTAAGGGAAAAATAATGTTAATGAAATGTGACATTTTTTTAGCTTATGAAATTTTGAGGATACAAATTGTCACAGTGTCATGTTCTCAAATTTCTTCCTTAATTAATTCCTGTCATAATTAATAATATTTTATTTCTAAAAATAATTTATAATCTTCACTTTATTTAATATTAACTAGACATGACATGACATTTTAAGGCATCAGTTGCCACAACTTTTTGTCTTAAATCTCAGCTCTAAAAATTAAATTTGTTAGTAAAAATTATATCTGTTGGGAAAATGGCACTAGAGGATACTACAGGGTGGTAATGCTCCCTGGATTAAAGTATTGGAGACAAGATATAGTGCAGATATTAGAAGAAACCTGTCAGTAAGGTGTCGGAGTGGTGGCTCCAGTGGTGGCACGATATCCTGAGAACAACAACTGAAGAAGGAATGGACAACTGGTTCCCTGCAGCGGTAAAATCTAGGCTTGGAGATGGTTTTCTATTTTGGTTTTGGGAGGGGGATTGGTTGGTGCCTGAAGGGCTTAGATCAAAATTTCCTAGATTATACATTTTGTCAAATCAAAGGGAGGAGCTGGTGTCGGAGGTCGGGGAATGATGTAATAATAATTGGGTTTGGAAATTGAGTTGGAAGAGGTAACTTTTTATTTGGGAGATTGATTAGGTTAGGGAGTTAGAAGGAGTCTTGGAAGGGGTCTAAGTGAGAAAGGAGGCAAAAGATAGATGGGGGTAGGGTGCTAATATGGGTATCTCTAATCAATATTTGGTTAAAGAAGCATACCACTTAGTGTGTGGGGTGGGCCTGGATGATAAATCACCATTTTTTAGCAGGTTATGGAAATCAAAGGCGGTGATGTTTTTTGCTTGGAAGGTGGCCCGTAACAGAAAACCGTCAAATGTTGAATTGGTTCATCGATCAATCTTTCCAATGGAAGACACTATTTATCCCCTGTGTCATTTAGAGTCAGAAGTGATTTCTCATCTTTTGTTCACTTGTAAGCGTAGTTACTCTATTTGGATGTATTGTTTTAGATGGCTTGGTTTCATCTCTGTTCTGCCAGCTTCATGCAAGTTGAGTTTCTGGGATGGAATTTCTTGGGCATCTGTGACTCTTTTGGTATTAATGCATGTTACTAAATATTCATTATTATTGACTTTAAAGATACCACCATACCAACTAAATCATATAATTTATATAATTTTTAAAGTTATTATTATCAAATTTAACAAATTTTTTGACATGAAACATAGATGTGATTGAATGATGTAAATTAGTTTTGATTAATGTTAGTTTGAGTTAAATAATTTATCATAACAAGTATACATTTTATTAATGTAAAGGTTAGATTCTCAAAATATAATTTAAAGTATGTGACTTAAAATCTAACATTATGTTTGAATGAAGTATTTTAAGATTTCAAAAAATTTGAAATCCTATTCATTTGAATTGTTTTCATTTGAATTTTCTTCATTTTGTAAATCTTATGTTTGGGTAAATCAGTTGAAATTTCTTATATTTCAAATTTCTTGTTTAGATAAGGAAATTCAATTTCTATATTAATAAGATCAATTCAACTTTTTTAATTTCATTTTTTTTAGTTTGGATATGGAAAATCATTTTCTTAAATTTCAAAATTTATGAAACTTTTATAAATTACTTAATACATATATAAATAAATTATGATAAAGGAGAGAATGAAAAATAAAATATGTAAAGAAAAATAGTTTACCTAATTTATGAAAAATGAAGTAAAGAAGTCAACTAACAACTAAAATAAAAAAACTTTTAGAGAAAACTAAACTAAAATAACTTTTTCAGACAAAACTAGTAATTACCTCATTTTGTATCATAGCAAAAGAGCATAGAATCTTTTGCTTTTTTTACCATAGTAACAGGAAATCTATCATAAAATAATGAAAATAATAAAACATAGTATTTGATATTATTTCTATTTCTTTTCCCATATTTAGCACATGTATAACATCTATTGCCAATCATTTGACTTAAGACCAAATGACGAAAAGTTTTGGAGGAAAATTACTCAACATTCCTATTTTATTTACATGTTTTAACAAGCTAAATCTCCGCAAATCTCTTTACAACTTGAAATCTCTTTACAGGTATGCTTAACTTCATAGATATGCTGCCAAATATAAAATTTTATATGATAATTATTAATGAAAAAGAAAATAATGATATAATTTATAATAATAATTATTAATAATTTATAATTTATAATCCAATACATATTGATATATGAACTAACATACAATAATATTAAAATTAAATAATTAACAAAATCAACAACTTATTTTCTTTTTCTATTTCATATTGATTACGTGATGGTCAGATCATATAAGTGTGAAATCCAATCGTAACACTATCATGATTATATTCTATAAAATTAGACTCGCATATTTAATAAATATAAAATTAAATTAGACTCCACATATATGTTTTAAATATTTTTTTATAAATTAAATGTTAGTTTTTATTAATGACCAAGTTCAAAGCCGTGATATTTTTTCACTTCTCTGATTCCTTAACCAACTAAGATATTATATCTCCTTCCTATTTGAAATTAATGTTAACAAAATAAAATATATAGTTTAAGAAAATATTTGATAAATTATAGGATAAACTATAATATTCAATATATCTTATAACGATATATGAAAATAATGATTAGATTTTAATTAAAACTGACATATTTTTATATAATGATTAGATTTTAATTAATATTTACATATAAATTGTTTACATTCTTATGTATTTAATGGAAAAAATATATTTTTATATTATAATAAAATAAACACATAAAACTTTCATCCATATTTTAATAAATTATACATAATTTAACTTTTTTATTTACATATTCTAATCTTAAGTATAAAAACATTAAATATACCACATTCCTTGTATCCTTACCGCCTTCCTTAGTTCAGGCCTAAGTCCATCTTCAAACTTAATACACTTCATTCTCTCATCTGGGTGATAGAAAAAAGTAGAGTATTTCCCTAATTCTTCAAATTTAGAAGCATATTCTCCTACAGTCATGTTTCCTTGTTTTAATTGCATAAATTCTATTTCTTTTGCCCTTCTCACATCATTAGGAAAATACTTTTCTAAAAATTTAGAGGTAAATACTTCCCATGTAATATCTATTCCTCCTCCTTCTAATAACCTTCTAGTACTATCCCACCAATATTCAGCCTCTCCTACTAGCATAAACGTAACATAATTTACTTGTTGATTATCAAGACAATTCATCGCTCGAAATATTTTTTCTAATTTCTTAATCCTTATTTCAGCTTTGTCCGGATTATAACCTCCTTGAAATTGTGAAGGTTTGTTCTTTCTAAATTCAATTAATGCTTGTGATTCAATAGTTCCTTCTGACCTTTGATTTCTTATTAAAGCTGCAGCCATGTCTTTAATAGCTTGTACTACCTCCGTAAAAAGTAGTGTAAGTATTTTGTAAATTTCTCCAAATCCATTCTGAGAGCACCTTTTAATCCTCCACGACGCACAAGGTATGAACTAGATTGAAATAAGGATCATAAATGAACTTTGAGAGAGGTTGAATAACCTCATATGGATATATATAACTCATAGTATCTCTCTTTTATTTATTTCAAGTTTTTTTTTTGCTCAATCCTTTTGTTAACAACCCTTATTTATAGGCTTTTGGATAGTGAAGCAAATTTTTTTTTTCATCATTGCTTTCATTAAATTCTTACCTCCAGATAACGTACGTGCTCTGAGTTATGGATAAGTCTAGACTTATCCTTCTCGTTTATATATATATATATATATATATACTTTGCCAATCACTGTTAGGTTTTACATAACGTTATTGTTATTGTCATTTTCATTTTTTTAGCTAGTTTTTTTTCCTAATCTATTTATTTATTTTATAATATTATTTAAATAAAATTGGAGTTTTATAATTTATTATCCCTAATATAATAAACCTAAAAATTATTTATGAAGAATAAAAACTTCAACTTTAGTATAAAATTTTATACTATATATTTAATAGGTATTTTTAAAGTATTTATTTGTAGTATTTACTTATACAAATTAATAATAAAATATTGTACTAAAAATTTAAAATATGATATTTGTTTGTCTAAAAATATAGTATATGATTAGATATTATTTAGATTAATTTACTAGAAATTTAAAATTATTTAATTAAATATTTTATTAAAATTTTGAGAATATTACAATAAGCCTTAAGATTGAAGGCTTGTCACAAGAGAGAGGACCCTTGATAAAAACTACTAGAAGACACACCTCAAAAGAGAGGATTCCCAAGATACATACTTTACTAAGAATGAAATACTAAAAAAGGGGTCTTAGATTCAATCATTCAAGTATGTGCGTACATGTGAAGTATGGTGGGTATTCAATCATTCAAATGTGTGCATACATGTAAGCAATGTGGGACATAGCTTATTTAGCTCAAAAAGCCAACTAAATGAGCTTAGCCTCCACTAATCCTTAATGTCCAAACTAAGCATGTTTAGGGATGCAATTAGCGCCCTTTCTAGTAGACAAGGGCCCCATATTAGTCATGCTTTATGAGTGGAAGGACGGGTGCAAAAACAAGCCAAGGTGTGTGGAAAGAACCACACATCCATGCTCATTCTAGCGTACTTCTAAGATACACTCCACATACTAATTAGTGACACCTCCATGCTATAAACAATTAAAAGAAAATGGCCGAAATACATGACCCAAAGGGAAAGGACAAGAATACCCACCTAGGTACTAAAAACTGGAATATGTGCAAACAATTTTAAACTATGACTATGGCCTAAGGTCTTCAATGAGCTCTATCCTTGTCATGTCCTCCCTCCTCTTTATAGTCATGGTCCATGCTAAGTAAGATTGCATCATCATGGGTGATGAAACTTCAACTTTTCTTAGTTAATAGTTTTGTGCTATGTATATGAAGTGTTTAAAATTTCCTTATGAGCTTTATTAATTAAGAATCTTGCAAAGAACATTTTTAGAGCCTAAAGTATTTACTTATTTATCTACATTTTGTTATATCATAGTTTTGGAAAATAAGTTTTGTGATGCGAATTGTTTTTCCTAAGTGCTAAGTCTAGTATTTTTAAATAAACATTTTTATATTTTTTTGTAATTAAAGAATATAAAATTTTGGGTAGAAGGGTGTCACATGGATGGTATGTTTTATGTTCATTCTTAATAATATTTTTGTTGCTTAAGAATTAGTTATTTATATATAATACATTTATTTTTACTTTAAAGTTGAATTAGATTGGTAACGCTCCTCTCTTGGTGGAGGTGTTCAAGAAAACACACACAATTAAGGATAACTCTTGGGTGGATAAAAATCAGAGAAAGTTACCTAAGTTAACATAGTATATAATTTTGAAAAATGTTTGAATAACTAATTGACTCTTAGGTTGATTATTTTACTTTTTTTTCCATGTAATTAGGGAAGCTTTATGGAAAACACTTGAGAAATGGGGAAAAAAGAGGCAAAAATTGGTTTTTCTTTGTAGAAGTTCAAGATTCAGTAAAGCATGATCATGCTCCACAAAATGGTTGTGCTAAGTCAACAATGTTCAAAAGTCAGTTAAAAAAACATAGCCATGCTCATGTTAAGCATGGTGTACTGTGATTTTCATGTTGATGCTCTCTTGTTTAGCATGACCATGCTATTACAAAGCATGACCACATCCTTACTCGTAGTCAAGCACAACTGTGCTCACCAAAAGCACGATCGTTTTGTTTGAATTTTGAGAAGTACGCTAAGATATCACAATGACACTCACTTTAGAATTCATGCTAAACATGAACTTATGTCATTGTTATAATTAAATACCAAGAGAAAATAAATTAAATGTGTTCAATTTTGCTTTGACAAAGATCGAATAGACTTGTGATATGAAAGTGAGAAATAATGACTGAACATTGGACTGAACCAATTCACAATACTTTGCATCATTTGTAATTCTCTTTTGTTTATTATGATGTACAATGTAATTTCTAAGAGATTTGACTCTACTTTATCCATGTCTTGATGATCCCTTTTTCTATGGTTGTGATATAAATTGCTTTATAACCTCTATACTTTACAATGAAATTCAATGTTATTCAATAATTAAATTATTCCACTATTTTTATTTGTTAAACAAAATTAGCTATGCTAATTTCTTAATCGTTTTAATATTCATGAATACTAATATTTGAATTATAGAATAATTGAATTTCTTCTTTTGCAAATGAATAAATGTGTTGGGTGAACCTACAATTGATTAATAAACTTAATAAACCCTTTTAACCAATAAACTGACTCTAATTTGAATTCTTTTATGATCAATTACAAAATAATTTAGGGTTTGATTGTTTATATATGAATGAACAAATGCACAAAAAATTCAATAGGTATTGATAATCAACAAATAAGAAGAATTGAATTTCTTAGTAAATATGTGTAAAACCATTGTAATTGAATTCACAATCCTAGGCTTTAATCCAATGAATCTCAATCTCATTACTCACTATCTATTCACATTTTATTCTTTGTTTGAACGATCGAACAAACACATCTTGAAATCATGGTCTATACTAATTTTTATTTTTACTGTCTAAATTAAATTGATTGAGAACCACTTCTAGTCCTTTGAGTATGATATTTGGACTTAGGTCCATTGTTAACATTGTGTAGGGTACACTTGCCCTAAAACGATCATATTTTACACATCATTAAACATGTAACCTCTACTAGCAAAACCCAATGGCTTGTCTCTGCCTCAAAAGTGAAATTATGGATTGATACCGTTGGGGAAAAATCTTGAGGATGACTTTATGGGTAGAGATAAGCCTTCCCGTTATAGGACATATGTGGAATATATGATCTAGGATTGACATCACCACATTAGACTACATAATCTCATGTTGCAATTCCTCCAAAATGGATTGAACCAATAAAGAAAATGAACAACATCTTAAAGGTTATAAGGCACAAGAGGAAATGATTAATTCCATTAAGCAACATACATCAATTGTGCACATCCTTTCCAAGTGTCTTGAATCTAAAAATCCTCATTTAGACTATGATGATGATGATTTCTCTTATAATAATGATCGATATAGACAAGGGTGAAGACTTGTTCTTTGTTAAACCTTTGAATATTTTAGGGTTATGTACTAATTTTAAGAATTTTTATTATACCTAGAACTTTATTAATTTGTATTATGTTCTTGATATTTAAGATGATTATGTTCTTGTGTTAAAACGTTTATGAAATATTACATTGATGCTTGTTTTCTTTTGATTCTTGTATTTAAAATTGAGTATTATATCCAAATTTTGTTTATTGTATATAAATTTAGCAATTAAAAAATGATTTTAAAAAAAGGAACAATTTTAGTGGACTAAGCGCAAGGTATTATAGTGAGCTTGTTGCAGTGGCCTTAACCCAATGTAATAAAAACAATTAATACATAAAAACTACTAGCTAACTTTAAAGTTTAAATAACTATATATCCTATTAAATATTTTTCTTAATATAAATAACAAATATAGAGAAACATGTTAATATGTGTTATAAATATTGATTAAGTTATCAATATGTATTATGAACTTTAGAATACTGATCATAATCTAAGGTATTTAATAAAATATGGAAAGAATCATATATGTTTGGAATTGGATTATGATTTTATTAGGTTGAGGATTCACATATGCAATGTGCTTGATGAGATATTTTAGAATTGTCAATTTGTCCTGGAAAGATAAGAATATTCATACCGATAATCTGCATCATGGCTATGAACCACATGTTTTGAGTAACAATTTTGGATGTACATACTATGTAAATTAAACATAATATGATATGCAAAATATATGTTTAGTGTAATGTCTGTCATGAACTTTGTTTCTTGGAGTGCTATGCTTACATGTCATTCAAAGGATGAAATTTTAATGAAATTATTGAAACTATTTTAGCTAATGATGCTTAATTTCTACACAGGTATACTATATTTGAAGAAGGAAATTTGATTCTTGGTTATACTAGTAATTCCTAGCACCTTATAGCAATGTATGGAAGATGTGGTGAGATTTCAATGGAACAAAAAGTATTTTTATTTACATTTCACTTATAATCAAAGAAGAACAAATATTAAAAAAAAAGTAACCCAATTGTAAATTGTAAATCTATTAGATTCTATCTCACTATTTTCAATCATACAAATAAAAATTTGTGTCGAAGGAAAAGATGGAAATATATACTTGCAAATTCTGCCTGAACTCTAATTTATATAACATATATCAAATATTTAGGGGCATCATTATACTATGAAATAAACTCTATCAACCTTAAATTATGATGTTAACTTACATTCAATACCAACTGTTTTACAAAAAAGTATCCAAATACAGTGAAATAATAAAATAATTAAATAGCCAATGAATCTTAATAATACATAAAAGAGAATAAGAGAAAGAATAAATTGCAAAACACGTCCACTTATCAGAATTCACAACCATTTATTTTATTCAAGCGTACAATTTTATTATAGTTCTTGTACAAGATCATCTATTTGCATCCAACTTTCAGTTCTTTCAGCTTTCACCATCATCGCTGCAACAATTTATCTTTGTTACCATGATCTATCATCAATCAATTGATTTGTGTTGTGCTCTATTAACAAGGACTTTCACATCACATGTTTTTGAAACCCCCTTTCTTTTTTTGTTTTACTATTATTTTTTGCAACTTTCTATGTGCATTGTGCATTAACCAAAAGTTGTAGAATTGAAAAGATAGAAAACAAAAATCTTAGTACCTTGAATTGAAAATTCTCACAAGTGGATTAATTAATCTCCAAAAGGACAAAATTAAAATTGGGTATACAGAGAATTGAAATCAATACTTTATTAATAATAGTTTAGCTATCTGATCATAAAAGTGGAAAAAGAGGCAAATGATTGGAAGAAACGTAAAAAATAATTTTTTTTATTTTTTTAACTATATAGTATTGATAGTATATGAAAAGAAAATTTGTAATTGCTACTATTTTCTTAGCTTTTTAATATACAAGCTAAAAATAAGAAGACCAAATTATAATAAAAAATTAATCAATAAAATAAAAAGCTAGGAACCAAGACCGTCTCCAATATCAACATGCATATCCATCCTTGTTAACCAGTAGGAAAATTGTACACTGTGAACCACATATAAAAGTAATCTATGGTAGAATTCTCCGTACAACATAATAAGATTAAGATGGACATATAAAACACATTTAAAGCATCTATAACATGAACAAAAAAATTTCCACTTTATTATGAAACATTGTTAAATTACAAAGTTTGTCTATTTTGAACTTTATTGAAATTTCAATAAATTATATATATATATATATATATATATATATATATACTTAATTCTACTCTAGGAGTTATATGATTTCATCTAGCAGTATCACCCATTGTAGGAAAGTGACATTAGGGTAGTATATATTCTTGCATACCTAAATTAAAAAGCTTGGTATACTCTAACTTTTTTGAAATTACAATTAAAACTAATCGGAGAATGGAGCTGATTCAATGATAATGGGAAAAACACAATGAGGCTCCATAGTTGAATAAGCTAGCATCATCTGCATGACCATTTATAATTTCAAAGCATCATCAGCATGACCATTTGTAGGAAAGTGACATCAAGGTAACTGCATATTTTGTGACCTACAAGAAATTACAAGTAGTAAGATTTTATTCATAAAATGATGATATAGTAAGATCTCAAGGGACATATTAATTGTTTTACTCTAAAAAATATTTGCTTTCCTTAGATAATTTTCTCCCAATTTGCCTTCGATTATTAATGTGGATTTTTCTCTTATGAGTGGGTGGGTAGAACAATAATTTTTTTTTTAAGAAAAGTAAATTGACTATCCACTACCACCAAACTTGATCTTTTCATGCAGTTTTATGTATCAATTAATTTAATTTTTTTAAAATACTATGAACAAGAAAGGAAAATAATAAATAGTTAAAAACATTCTTTTTCACATATCACAAACACATTCATATAACACTTCATTTCCTATAGTGAATAAGAATATAATTTTGTTAAAATAGCAAGGATAACAATGCATACCTTGATTTTCTCATCTATTAATTATTGTCATCTTTACTTCTTTCTTCAAGGTCATATTTCTTTGTTATGGATTGACATTGGGGAGCGACAATAGACTTTCTCTATAGATGGTGTAGATGGACATAATAGAGCCATCAATCTCCATCATTGTTTTCATCCTTAACCACTCCCCTTGTCATTGAGTTGCTTTAATTCCTCACTAGTGAGAAATTGGGAATAAAAATTCAAGAAAAGTCATGACTTACAATGATGTAACCCCTCCACAATCCATGCTTGACCAATTATTGGAGAAGGTGATGCCACCTAGGATCATCTCCTTAGAGGTCCTCTTAGAGCTTTGAAATGGAGGTGGAATACTAGAAGGTGGTGGTGGTAATAGGCGTCACTTCTACTAGGTAGGAGATAAGCCTCTAAGGATGCTAGGCACAAGGGAAGGAACCCTTGATAATAGCATGAAGGACTCTCACTCAAGGAGAAGTCATGAACATTCTCTCTAAAAGAAGAAGAGACACTCAAGTGAAGAGAATGAATATATCTTTCAATTAAAAATGAGTGTTAAAAACTACATGAAGGAGGGAATGCTCTATTTATAGAGCAAAGCATGAACCATGGGCCTACGCACTAACATGAATGTCCAACATGCTTAAACAAGGGTTAGTTGGCTTAATTTAGTGCTAATTTAGCATGTGCTCAATTGACACTAATTTAGTCCAACTAAAGATCCAAACATGGCCCTAAAAATATAGATCTATGTTCCCTTTAGTTTGAATTTGAATTTTGGAGGAAATGACGTGACACCTCCAAAATTCAAATTTAAATAAGAAGCAATAAGAATCAGCCATGTAGGAGTGAGAAACCACATGTGGAGTGAAAGAAGGAGACAAGGGGGCTCACATGTCTCCTACAGGCTTCATGTGTTGGTTAGAAGGGTGTGAAGAGAAATTAGGGGTTTAGAAAGAAGATCCTACACTTCCAAACTCTCTTGGACCAGCCCAAACTAATTAACACACTCCACAAGGAGAATAATTACACCTCCTAAAGAAAATAGAACCTATAGGCCAAAATACAAGATAAAATATTAAACTAGTTACACCTATAAAATCCTAATGACTTAAGATTGCTTATACAAGCCTAAAAATGGTTAAATGAATACAATTAAATGGAACATGTCCTAAACTAAGCTCCTTGAAGCTTCATCCAAGTCATGCTCCTTCCTTATTGGTCCTAGGTCAAGCCCATGCTAAGGAGGATTACATCATACAAAAACAAAAACAGAAGAAACAAACCATAAACCATGGAACCTTATACAATTAGAATATGCTTTTTCTAGACCCAATTCAATGGATAAATTCATATAACTTCTTTGTCATTTTTGCAAGCGTACTTTTTTATTTTCATTTCATTTATGTTACTAAATATTAATTATTATTGACTTTAAAATACAACCATACCAACTAAATCATATTATATTATTTTTAAAGTTATTATTATCAAATTTAACAAATTTTTTGACATGAATGATAGATGTGATTGAATGATGTAAATTAGTTCTGATTAATGCTAGTTTGAGTCAAATAATTTATCATAACAAGTATACTTTTTATTAATATAAAGGTTAGATTCTCAAAATATAATTTAACGTATGTGACTTGTGGCCACTCTTTTTTTCCTTTTTTCTTTCACTTTCATGTTTTTAATTTTGAATTGAAGGAGAATTGGTACTAGAGACTTACACTTTAAAATATAACATTTTGTTTGGATGAAGCATTTTAAGATTTCAAAAAAATTGAAATCCTATTCATTTGAATTGTTTTCATTTGAATTTTCTTCATTTTGTAAATGTTATGTTCGGGTAAATCAATTGAAATTTCTTACATTTCAAATTTCCTTTTTAGATAAGGAAATTCAATTTCTATATTAATAAAATCAATTCAATTTTTTTAATTTCATTTGTTTAGTTTGGATATGGCAAATTATTTTCTTAAATTTCAAATTTTATGAAACTTTTATAAATTACTTAATACATATATAAATAAATTATGATAAAGGAGAGAATGAAAAATAAAATATGTAAAGAAAAAGAATTTATTTAATTGATGAAAAATGAAGTAAAAAAATCAAATAATAAATAAAAATAAAAAAACTTTTAAAAAAAACTAAACTAAAATAACTTTTCAGAAAAAACTAGTAATTACCTCGTTTTGTAACAATCATAGCAAAAGAGCATAGAATCTTTCGCATTTTTTAGCATAGTAACTGGAAATCTATCATGAAATAATGAAAATAATAAAACATAGTATTTGATATTATTTCTATTTCTTTTTCCATCTTTAGCACAGGTATAACATCTACTGCCAATCATTTAACTTAATACAAAATGATGAAAAATTTTGGAGGAAGATTACTCAACATTCCTATTTTATTTACATGTTTTAACAAGCTAAATCGATCTCTACAAATCTCTTTACAACTTGAAAATGAGGTGATCTGATTCGTCTGGCAGTAAACAAGAATTCACATTAATTAGATTATTGAGAAATGAAAATGAACGAAACAAGAAGAGGCTCTTAATTACATTGGTTAGTATAATCAAGTCATCAACTAATTTTCCCCATGTAGCAGCAAAGAAAATGATTGATCTAGTAATAGTAAGAATCAATTGTGAGATTTAAGAGCAGTTAAAACTGAAAATGCTTAAGTGACTTGCTTCATTCAGCTTCATTTCATACATCAATATGTATCACTGATAAAAAAGACTCCAAGAAGAATTAGAAGGTGTCGGCTACGCAGCCTTCTAAACCTATGACTATAGTAGAGAAACCATAAATGAAAAATCTAGTGCAATTATAAATAACTGTTGAAGAGATTTATGAAACTTTTACCTTTTCCTTCATTCCCAAGTAGCTATTTTCTTGCTTGTACCTTTTCCATTCTTATAAACCAGCTAGGAGGACATGCATAGTAACTGGAAGAAAGTTGCAAAGATACAAAGAAAATAGTTTAAAATTGTATCTCAACTCAAGTGCCATTGATCTCATTTTAACAGCAACAAAGACAGTAACAACAAATATGGTTTGGCAAAGAAACAGAAAATAAATTAGTTTTACATAAAGAACAAGGAAAATCCAATTTCAAATACAAGCCAAACAGAACATTCAATTCAAGTTTCCATAAATGACATCTTTATATTTATTTATTTTATCTATTATAAAAATATTGTCAAATTAAAACAAATTATCACATTACAAACATAATTCACATTCCCTAATAATGCATGCCAAAATATAAAGATTACAAATAATATGGAGTAATCATCCAAAGGTGAAGTCTATCCATCCACAAAAACCAAACAATAGGATACAGAGAAGAGGTCAAGAATAAACCAAGTAGATGACAAAATAATGCTCAAATGAATAATAGCTTATGGACATTATTGAAGGATGAAAAAAAGGCATACTTTGCCTAAGATGTTGTTTGCCTTGATGATACTGGCAAGAAAAGTGATCAATAATATTTTAGCAATAGATATCGCACAGTAAATCATCATCAAAGTTAGTTATAAGCTTTTGAAATCAACATAAAGTCTAGGAAAAACATACCAGAGAAAGAATCGTATATTCCAATAGATGCATTACTTGGAGCAAATTTGGTAGGCTCAAGAGAAACAGGTTTTGATCTTGTTGACTTGTCCCCTTTCATCTCATAACTCGGATGAAAGCTAACTTGGAGGATATACACAAGGGGTTGGACAAGATTCTAGAAACCATTATCAGTGAGCATCAATCAACAGAGTAAAGAACAATAAAAACAAAATCTAAACTACTATTTCTAAGTTATGTTATTAACATATAAAAAAAATAAAGAAATTTAGAAAACAATAACAACTAGATCCATTCACAACATTCATTCATAGAAATCAAGTCCTTCATTCACCATTTTGATTGAAGTCAAACTCAAATAACAACACTTTACATCGTGAATACTGTTTTTTATCAGATACAATATTGAAGAGCTCTGCTAAATCCTCATCACTCCTAAGGGTATCATTCAAAATCTTTATTGTTCTCAATCCTAAAGTAAATATACTCTAACCTATAACTTATTCAATAGAAAACATTTCCAGTTACTTACCATGAATCAACTATATATTTACATATTTCTAGTTCTCTATATAATTATTATAATTACTGATTAATAAAGAACAATCTTCCTTGATGATGAAGTCAGATATTTTTCTCAGTTATGTTTCTTACTATAGCTAAAACAAGAAAATTATGTGAACACTGAAATTTATGGCATTCTGGCTGGTGGGAAGTCAAGTCTATTTTATTGCTTGTATCAATGGCTCTTTGTTTCCTTTTCCCTTTAGAAGTTGTTCAAATATATGGTATGTTTAACAACCACACAATACTAAGAATAACAGTTATATTGATGAAACATATGCTTTTTTGGTACAATGCATTTGGATTTTGGTTTTAGTTGGTTTTGTACTTTGCTTATGGTTCTTATGTCACAATTTGGCTTACAAAAAAGGATAAGTTCTTGTAAAAACTATTCATATGAAAAAAAATGTTAATTTTATCATCCAAATAGTTTTCATTAGTACCATTATTTTTCAAGTTTAAAATACATGTAGGATAAAAAGTTTTATGCTGACGTTTAATCACAACCTTCCTTTATATAACTTTTAAAGTATTAATTGGTAAAGTAAAAAATTTTAGCATATATGAAAGGTTGTGATTGAATGCTGGTGTAATACTTTTTAGGGTGCATATGTTTTTTCTCTTACTTTTCACTCATTGAAAACAAAAATCCATTCTTTCTTTGCCTTATCTTGAATATCATTGAATAAGAACCATAACACACCTTTGATCTTGCAGATGAAATTGCTCGTATTGGTGCAAGGTAAGATTCAGATCCTTCACTTTCTTTTTTTTTTTTTTTGAAGAATGCTCAATATCCTTTCATTTGGTACAAGTCTTGGATTGTGTACTTTCATATCTATGATGAATCTAGAAGGTGTTTTTTGAGAGACTCCATCAATACATTTTATTTGCTTTATTTTTCTCTTTGCATATTGTTACTTAAATGCATGTTGTGGTTTATGTTTACATAGAATATTTCTTCTTTTACAACTTGTGAGTGTCATACATTTTATCACTTGGTAGAATAAATACTAGACTCCAGAAGAAGAAATGGAGTAGAGGTAAACATTATTATTTCTGCAACAATTCATAGATAAACCTAAAGTCAAATTTTATATCTTGTTTTGAGGATGAGGACAATGTACCTGGATTCTGAATCAGAATTGTTTACAGGTTATTTTGGTGCTCATTATTTTAGCTTTTACATAATATAAAAGATCCTGCATTGCATGGCTCAATACTTCAATGTCGTATGAAAATAATTGTATGATATGGATACACATAATTTGTTTTTGTAATGTTTATTAATATGGATATTAACTTTGTTTATTATCTAAAAATGTTATGACTATGGAGATTACAAAAACAAACTGATAATATATAATTAATCTGAAAGTCAAACATAAAACAAATTTAATTTAAAGTATGGTTACATTTAAATTGTTCAAGTTCATATCATAAGTTCACTAAGGATTTCAATGAATCCCACAATCATATCTCACTAATTGTAAAACATTTAAGGATATTGGTACAATAATGAATCCAAAAGTTTCTTAACTTAATATGATCAGATATTTTAGTTTTTATGGTCATATTACTTTATAAGATATTCTCCCAATTAAGAATGAATAATATGTGATACAATTATAAAGTAGAGATAATGTGTGATAGAGTGTTTGTCATTATAGAACATTAAGACCAGTTTGTTAGACCATTAACCTTAATAACAATGTATATATTTTTTGATACATTAACATGTTATTGTGCTGGCACAGGTGCTCCCTTGGACTTTTTATGTCAATGTTGTTTTATGTTGCCTCTATTTGTGGAATTGTCTATCTGTACACATCATATACCTCAAGAACCTCACGTTCTCTAAATATATTTTTCACACATGGACAGTAATTCTACTTGTTGCAATGTATATATTTTTTATGGTCATATTACTTTGATTACTGATATCAGTTAGTGGTATTTTTAATAGTTTACAGTGGTTCTGTAATAGTATTATTTGCACAATATATCACTATGTATAAAGTAGTTAGCTGCTCATATTCAACATATATAATTAAGTTTCCCTAATATTTTTTATTTCCTTTAAAAAAAATAAAATTTATGTTTTGTTATTTAAATGTTTAAGTATTACAAGTTAATAGAGGTTTTTTATCTTCAGGAATTATGGCTTCTTACATTGTTTTTCTTTGTTGGTCTGCAATCAGAAGGTAAGGATTTTCCAACCCATATATCTATATATGGTTCTAAGGCAAAATTTAGACATTATATCGATATTCTCTAGAAGCACTTTTAGAGAAAATAAATACAAAGAAAAAAGTCAAAACAACTTTTTCAAAAGTTGGTCTTCTTTCTTCATTTTTTAAAAAATTGAATTAATAAAATTTACAAAACTGGACCTTATCAATCAAGTGTTGTAACATATCAGCATATATTTATTTGGATGAAGATAGAATGAAATTCTCTTCTTACATGCAATGAACTTCACTCATCAGTAGTTGATTCCATGCTAACTTGGTTCAATGTCTACTTCAAATCATATATTTTATTTTGAAATTTCTTTTATAAATGGTGGACTTATATAAATCTCTATCATGGAATTCCAGTGAACCTGCCACCATAAGATGTGAGACAAAGAATCAAGAAAAAGAAAACAATGGCTGGATAACTATGCTTGTAAGTTTTTCACTCAGTTAAATTTGAAAATCTTCTGTTTAGTTCCTCTACACTTCTCTACTGAGTTCAAAATTCTTCCTTCAGTCTTCTTTAGGTGATTATTGAGGTTTAAATTAAATAGTAGATTTTCTATTAGTATTGGTCGAAGGTTTCAAAAAATGTTTAGGTTGTTGTTTATCTTAAATCTATGATGTGAAGCAACCACATAATTAAGTATTTTTTCTTGCATATGAAGTAACTTGGTATGAACATGTTGTTAAAATTCTTAGTAATTAAGGATAAAGGAAAATGGCTTTAATAGAATCTGATAAAGTGATGAGATATGATATCTAGCCTAGTCGATTTGTCATTCAATTTTAGCACCATAATACTTCAATCGAGATGCTAAATTCTTGTTAATGCAGTGTTCTAATAAACGCAAGAACCATCTACAAGGATAAAGTGTTTAGTAGCATTCAACAACTAAAGGGCACATATAAGTATATGTATAGAGGTTTTAAGTTTTAACTGATCATGTTTACCATGTGGTATATACTGTACAATATGCTATGTAGTTTTCTTACAAGTTTTACAATCAGTGATACTATTAGATTTTTTTGTAGGCCTCTGCATTCTTTTTGTTGAATCTTTAGGATATTTTTTTTTGTGAGCATGTGTCTGAATTAGTATTAAAATCCATAATTTGATATTGTGGATATTTCTTCACATGAATGCTTTAGTCATCCTATTATTTTGTGTTATATACCATTTTCTAATTTCTTGACAGGGCTTCCTTATTGCCATATTTGCAATTGTGATGGCAGCCTATTCCACAAGCATTGATTCAAAATGCTTTCAGGTGAATCATTCTTTAGTATGTTCTAAAGCATTCCTAGCTGCTTCAAAATTAGAAAGTTCTAAAGCTTTCCTTGTTGCTTCAAAGCCTTTTCCAGTAAATTCAGAAAGACTCCTTGTTGCTTCAAAATCCCATTCTCAATCCTTTCCTAGAAATTCAAAATCTCTAAAGCTACCTTGTGTCGTTGATCTAGCAAGACACCTTAATCATGCTGCAAGTTGAAGTAAAATTTTCTTTTAAAAAAGTCAAAAATATAATAATTCCCCCCCACATAAGATAACCACAAATTTGGATCATAGTCCTTTCATCAACATGATCGAACAAGAATTATTTAATTTTAATCTAAGACATATTGTGACAGATAGAAAGCAATGTTAATATCCCTCATATTGAAGTGATTTTTTTGGTCCTTTTTAGTTTACAAAAAAACAAAGTTGAACATGAAGATGATATTCCTTACAATTATGGATTTTTTCACATGGTATTCTCTCTAGGGGTAATGTACTTTGCAATGTTGTTCATTAGTTGGATCTGAATAACTTAGCCAGAAAGTAAGGAACTTAAATACATCATATGGTTAACTAGTGCTTTATGTATGATGGTTTTTGACATTTTGTGTCCTACACTTCCTGCATGAATGATGCACTCATCAAACCACCAAGTGGAGCATTGAGTTGGTTGGATAATTGCAGTAACAATTTACAGTAAGTGAATGCATTACTTAATAGAAACAGTTATTTGCTATATTTCATTAGCTAGCGGTTTGCAGCAACAATTTACAGTAAGTGAATGTATTACTTAATAGAAACAATTATTTCCTATATTTCATTAGCTAGCTTCAACTTCAACCATAATCTTGTTCATATTAATAAGACAAATGTTATTTTAGAAATTCTAACAAAACACTTTTTAACACTTTTTTAACACATTATCTACTACTATTGGTTAAAGTTTATTGAAAAACATAAAGTTTGATGGTCACACCTCATTTAATACTTCTATATCTTGATTTTATAGTTTTTAATAAATTTCAATGATGAGTAACACTACTCATCTTAATATGCTTAACATATAAACATCAACACATGGTGTTGGTGGTAATAATAATCAGTTTGGGTTTGTAAAATGGAAGTATAACCAGTTTGATACTTTAACCAGTTTGAAACAACCACAGGAAATGAAAACTTTTGTGGTATTATTAATAATATTAAATGAATATTTATTGATATGAAAAATTAAAATTATATAAATAGAAAAACTTTAATTTTGAAAATTTCATTAAAATAATAATATTGTTGAGTTATATATAAGTAGCCCCGTGGTGGTCGTGCTTTTCCTAGTAAAAAAGTGGTGCATTACCAATAAAAAAAGAAAATAAAATAGAGAAAAGGAAATAAAAGATAAAACAAAGATAAGTGAAAAAAATGTAAAAATATTGATAATTCATGACGACATCCATAATTTATGATATGTCTAATAAAATATAATATAATCTTAATAATATTAAATTAACATTTAATGATTTTAAAAATTTAATAATTTCATAATATATGGATGACAAAATTTTAATATTCAAAAAATTATTTTAAATTTATAATGGTTAATTATATGAAATTGAAAACATTTTTTTATTAAACATGTAAAGACTTTTACAAATAAGAATAAACATATATGTATCCTAAAAATAAAAATAAAACTAAATCAACATATATGTTTTCTTAATCTAATAATTTATAATGTTATGCAGGTATGCTGAACTTTACAGATATGACGCCAAATATAAAATTTTAAATAATAATTGTTAATGAAAAACATGATAATATAATAACAATTATCCATGCAAGCATACAAATTGATATATGAAATAACAAAAAATAATATTAAAATTAAATAATTAACAAAATCAACAACTTATTTTCTTTTTCTATTTCATATTGATTACATGAATATAAAATCATATAAGTGTCAAATTCAATCATAAAATCATTATGATTATATTCTATAAAATTAGACTCACATATTTAATAAATATAAATTTAAATTAATTATATATGTTATATACTTTTCTATTTTAAATGTTTCTTTTATAAACTAGATGTTAGTTTTTATTAATGATAAAGATTAAAATTATGACATTTTTTTACATCTCTGATTCCTTAACCAATTCAGATATTATATATCCTTTTTTATTTGAAATTAATGTTAACAATATAAAATATATAGTTTATAAGAAAATATTTGATAAGTTATAGGATAAACTATAATATTCAATATATTTTATAATGATATATGAAAATGATGATTAGATTTTAGTTAAAATATACGCACTTAAAGTGATATTTACATATAAATTGCTTACATTTTTATATATTTGATATAAAAAATATATATCTATATTATAATAAAATAAATACATAAAACTTTCATCCTTATTTTAAGAAATTATAATTTCATTCTTTTTTATTTATGTACTCTAATCTTAAATTTAAAAACTTTAAATATATCAACATTCCTTGTTTCTTTTTTAAAAATATTACACTAATAAATATATAAGGTGATGAATTGGTTAAAGGAAGTAAAGGTCCAAGGTTGAACTAAAAAACAAGTATTATTAGAAATACTAAGGTTTTTTATTCATAAAAGATATATTATACTAATACACTCTAAAATGGTACACTAACTAACATTCTATTAGTCATTTATTTTATATAATAATATATAGCATTAAATATCTACATATAAATTTAAATAATATATCTACTTAAATAATAGTAAAATTTAATAAATACAATGTATTATTAAATTTAACAATTTAAATATAACTAATTAGTAACACAGTGCCTACAGAATCATTTGATTCATATTGATATATGTTATTCTTAATTATATAAATAAATTAACAAAATAACAATAATTTCAGTAGAATTGTAATTTTTTACTATAATTATGAAAAGATTCATGAGCATAATTAATTGTTTAGAGCATACTATAAATAAAACAAAGCATAATTAATCTTAATCATAATCATTATAAATAATGATGAGTAAGCATCTTATACTTATTAGATCTTTTTCCATTCTAAAAATAGAATTAATCTTTTTGATCAACATAGTTTTATATATTAAAAAGAAGAATCAATTACTAAATAATTAATCTTTTTTACCAAAATATTAATTCAAAAAATCTATTTTTAGTTAGAAGAAAAAATTATTTTTTGTTTTTTCTACTAATTTATGATAGAAAGAATGTTAAGAATTAAGAATTTTATATTTTAATATTATAAACTAAATATTATATTTTAAGTATCTATTTTTTAAGTTATTTAGGACTTTTGTCAAAAATAAAACTTAAAAAAGTCATAAATTCCTATTTTAAAGGTAATAGTATGACTATTTCTGTAGAAATATAAAAACGAAATTGAAAAAATGGGTGTTTATCAATAGTTTATTAAAAAATTGTAATGCATTCTAAAGTGAGTGACATGAGATGTGGGATGTGTGTTAGAAGATATAATAAACTAAGCTAAATATTTTATGTGAGAGTGACACAATTTATACTACTTGGGAGAATTTTTTTTTTTTTTTTTTACTTTTCTTTAAAAAATCTCATTATTTCCAATATGTAACTTGCATTCTTCTTTACAAAGAATTCAATGTTTTTCTGAATATAACATAATAATTTTAGATAAAAAAATTGTCATGGTAATTTTTTTATTGCTAAATTCATTATACAAATTTAATAAAAATAAATAAATAGAATTGTTAGAAAAAATATATTTAATTATAATCTCACACTTATTTCTTATTATTAAAAAATATGTATAAAGTTATGTGTTAAAAGTATTTAAAAGATTTTAACTTATCTTAAATTTAAATCTTTTCATAATTTTAAAAAATAAATTAATAAAGTAATTTAATTATTTTAAAACTATACTGTGAATAAAAGCAGAGTCACAATGAAAGTTAAAAGTTCATGTCTTTTAAAACATGCTTAATTGTTGGTTCATTAATGATTTACAACTTTTACCAAGGTTATTGCTATCTTTTTAAAAATCTATTGAGTCATGTTAGTTTGAGCATACTCAATATAACTTGTTGTTGAGTAGTGTGTATGTGGTGGTATACCATTTTCCTGTACTTGTTTGAGCAATGTTAGTTTGAATAAAATAATTTATTATAATAAAAATACATTTTATTAATGTAAATGTTAGATTCTCAAAATATAATTTAAAGTAGGTGACTTGTTTGTGACCACTCTTTCCTTCCTCTTCCCATTCACTAATTATTTCTTTGACTCAGTAACACGGGTTTTAGGGACAAAAAGGTCAATCCAAGTTTTGATTTCAAAATAGACCATGGAAAGAATGAGGGTCCATTTCCATGGGTATGGAGAATTGTGAGATTTAGTGCTATGGTTGGAATTGATAGAGACATTTAGCCACCTTTCTAGAAGAGAGAAAGAAACCACAATGAAACCACAGTGAGAAGAAACAAACCATAAAGCATAAAACCTTATATAATTAAAATCTACCTTTTCTATCATTTATGTTACTAAATATTAATTATTATTGACTTTAAAGATAAAACATTTTGAAATTTATTATTATCAAATTCAATAAATTTTTTTAACATAAATCATAGATGTGATTGAATGATGTAAATCCGTCTTGATTAATATTAATTTGAGCAATGTTAGTTTTAGTCAAATAATTTATTATAATTAGTATACATTTGATTGATGTAAAGGTTAGATGTTCAAAATATAATTTAAAGCATGTAACTTGTTTGTGGTCACTCTTTCCTTCCTTTTCCATTTTCCTTTTATATTTTTAATTTTGAAAATTAAAGGAAAATTGGTGTTAGAGACTTATACTTCACCATTTATTTATTTTTTAAATCTAAAATTTTAAGATTTCAAAAAATTTGAAATGCTATCAATTTGAATTGCTTTCATTTTAATTTCTTTAATTTTGTAAATGTTTTGTTTGGATAAATCATTTGAAATTTCTTAAATTTCAAATTTTTTATTTGGATAAGGCAATTGAATTTTCATAATAGCCAAATCAATTCAATTTTTTTAATTTCATTTTTTTAGTTTCGATATGACAAATCAATTTCTTAAATTTCAAATTTTATGAAACTTTTATAAATTACTTAATACATATATAAATCATGATAAAGGAGAGAATGAAAAATAAAATATCCAAAGAAAAAGAATTTATCAATTAATAAAAAACAAAGTAAAAAAATCAAATAATACTAAAAATAAGAAAACTTTTAAAAAAAAAAACTAAACTAAAATAACTTTTTAGACAAAACTAGTAATTACCTAAAAAACTACTAATTTTTTAAGTATAAAATAAACCGAAACCATTTCGATTAATTTTCCATCTTTTAGCTACAATTGAAATCGCGTGTGAAACACACTTTATACTTACATAGCCATTGCTAGTGCCTTATTTTGTAACAATCATAGCAAAAGAGCATAGAGTCATAATAGGAAATCTGTCATGAAATAATGAAAATGATAAAGCATAGTATTTGATATTAGAGTTTAATTGATATACACTGTCAGTGCAAAAATTTTTACACTGACATTCAATCAAAACCCTTCATTCATAATGGTTTGTTGACTTTATTAACTAATACTTTAAAAGTCACATAAATGAAAAGTTATGATTCAATGCCAGTGTAAAAATCTTTTACACTGATAGTGTATACCAATTAAACTCTTGATATTATTTCTATTCCTTCTTGTATCTTTTTTGTACTGGTATAACAACTAATTGTTATTCATTTAACATAAAAATAGCATGATAAAAAATTTTGGAGGAAAATTACTCAACAATCCTATTCTATTTACATGTTGTAACAAGCTAAACAGGTCTCCAAAAATCCCTGTACAACTTGGAAAGTAAGTGATCCTATTCAACTGCCAAGAAACAAGAATTCACATTAATTAGATAATTGAGAACAATCATCAGTCAAGATTTTTACCTGACCATAAAGCCAACCATTTTGTTCTTCATTAGCAGTGACTTTCAGGATATCATGCCACCGCTGGGAGCCTCCACTTCTGCGTCTAACATCGAGGTTCCTCCTAATATCAACCTCATACCTTGCCTCCAGCACCTGGATCCAAATAGCATCACTACCTTGTAGAATTCTTCATCATTATTTTCCCAATAGAGCTTCATTAAAATTCAACACATCTCTTAGGCCTAGAGCACCATTGCATTTGTCTTTACACACCTGTTCCTATTTGATCCATGCTATTTTTTAGCCTTCTTCCGAACCTCCCCAAAGGAAATTCCTTTGCACAGATTCTATGGCTTTAGACACCTTTTTAGGAGCCTTGAAAAAACACAATATTTTCACCGTTTCAAACACGAGTCCAGTTCTAAAATCATAAGTTTTAACTATGTAGGACCTACAGACAACATATAAAGTTTGAGTTCAAATGCAACAAAAGCTTTATACAAATCAATTCTGTCATCACCCAATTTTCTTCGACAACTAAAGAAGATTAAACTAAAAAAATTATTAATAATTGAGTAATTTTCTTAAAATAAAGAAAAGAATATAAAAACAAAATTAAAAAATAAAAAAAAATCATTTAAAGGTGAGTTATACTACCCTAACTACTCACCTTTTGCTTCCTAATCTTTCGTACTACCACCTACAAGCCACCAAAAAAACTCCTTAAATCATACTTCTACAATATTGGTTTCCCAAAAAGCAAACTTTCATTAAATGAAAGCACATGTCCCTCCTTAATAAAAATCCCTCACAACTCACATTTTGGCGCACTGTCATCTCCACTCCACACTCGAGGTAAGACCTCACCATCTCCTTCCTTTTTTTTATTTTTCATCATCTTCTTCTCTTTTAACAATACTTACAGTAGAATCTATCCACTATTATTCTTTCTCCCAACAAAATAATTTACATTAGCTCTTACATATACTTTCCTTTTATCTTCACTAACCATAAAAAGGCTCACCTTTAAAAGTCATGACATTCATGAGTTATGAACCTCAATATGCATGCGTTCAAGCCTTTGTAAACACCCACTAACACCAAATCTTGGTACCAATATGTATATGTAGTGACCCAAAAATATGATTACAAACATATCCTTTCTCATATCAACAAGCAAAAAATACCATGAATGCATTAGCCACAAAACTAGCAGCAACGGATTTTCCATGTTGGATGATAAGCCTTTGTGCATTTCAATACTTTCCCAAAAATATGGTATTGTGGACTCAAGACTTACACAAATTCTCTTTACTTTTTTTTCCGGTTATTGGGTTATACGTGTGATGCTTTTCCATGCTAGGCTTTGACATTGTATATTTCCTTTTTTTTCTATCATGTTTTTATTTTGTTTGATTCTTATTAGGTGATTAATTAATTTGTTGTTTGAACTTATAACCGTGGGCTTGATATTTGATTAACTAACTTACTGTTTGGTTGTATATATGCAATTTAAGTGCCATCAAAATCATCCTAGCTAGAGTTTCATTTCAAGCAAAGACCATTTCATAAAATAATTTAAGTTTTTTAATAATAATAATTTAATTTATTTAATAATAATAATAATTATATCTTAAATGTAATTTATTCATAATTTTATAATGTAATATTTTTAATAGAGATAAAAGAATTAATTAGATGTGACATCTCTCTAATTTTGAGACATAAGTTGTGACAACTTTTTTTTTAAATCTCATCTCTAAAATTCAGAATTATGTTCCTAAAAAAAAAATTTCAAATCGTCTAGTTAGAAAGATGAATCTATTGGTGAGGAAAAAATAATGTTAATTAAATGTGACATTTTTTTAGCTTATGAAATTTTGAGGATACAAATTGTGACAATGTCATGTTCTCAAATTTCTACCTTTATTAATTTCTGTCACAATTAATAATATTTTCTTTCTAAAAATAATTTATAATCTTCAATTTCTTTAATATTAACTAGACATTACATGAGATTTTAAGGCATAAGTTGCCACAATTTTTTGTCTTAAATCTCAGCTCTAAAAAATAAATTTGTTAGTAAAAATTATATGTGTTGGGAAAATGGCACTGGAGGATACTACAGGGTGGTAATGCTCCCTGGATTAATGTATTGGAGACAAGATATGGTGCAGATATTAGAAGAAACCTGTTAGTAAGGTACAGGAGTGGTGGCACGATATCCTGAGAACAACAACTGAAGAAGGAATGGACAACTAGTTCCCTACAGCGGTAAAATCTAGGGTTGGAGATGGTTTCGCTGTTTTGGTTTTGGGAGGGGGATTGGTTGGTGCCTGAGGGGCTTAGATCAAAATTTCCTAGATTATACAGTTTGTCAAATCAAAGGGAGGAGCTGGTATCGGAGGTCGGGGAATGATGTAATAATAATTGGGTTTGGAAATTGATTTGGAGGAGGGAATTTTTTAGTTGGGAGATTGATTGAGTTAGGGGGTTATAAGGAGTCTTGGAAGGGTCCAAGTAAGGGTGCTAATATGGGTATCTCTAATCAATTTTTGGTTAAAGAAGCATACCACTTAGTTTGTGGGGTGGGCCTGGATGATAAATCACCATTTTTTAGTAGGTTATGGAAATCAAAAGCAGTGATGGTTGGAAGGTGGCTCATAATAGAATACCGTTAAAGGTTGAATTGGCTCATCGATCAATCCTTCCAATGGCACACACTCTTTGTCCCCTGTGTCATTTAGAGTCAAAAGCGATTTCTCATCTTTTGCTCACTTATAAGGGTAGTTACTCTATTTGGATGTATTGTTTTTTATGGCTTGGTTTCATCTCTGTTCTGCCAGCTTCATGCAAGTTGAGTTTCTGGAGTTTCTTGGGTATTTGTGACTCTTTTGGTATCAATGCTTCTTCTTGGCTTAGTGTTGTTTGGCTATCAATTTTGTGGTATAGGGTGCTAGGAATGAGGTGGTGTTTAAAAATAAGCCTTTCTTATGTGAAGAAGTGTGGGATCCTTCCCTACAAAACTCTTGGAAGTGGATCAAAGGGTTGGGTAAGGTTAAAGACATCTCTTTCATGGAATGATCATTGCAGACAGTTGTATGCATGAAGAAAGTAATCAGGCTGTATTGCTTCTGCTGTGGTTTGATCCTAATTCTTGTAGGGTAAATCTGCAAAATAATGTATCTTTACCAACTGACTTTGTGGGAGGTGACTATCATGTTATTTGGGGGGTCCTTTTTATTTGTTCCTATTTATTACTGTATTTGAATTTTTATCCTGTCACTGTCACTTCTCATGATAGTGATGGTGTGTTTTAATAAATTTTTCTTTTTAAAAAAATATATTCCTAAAAAAATAAAAATAACCTCTAAGATAAGAATGTTCCAATGGATTGGTTTGGGTGTACACCCTTGTTAATTTTTAAATTTTTAGGATGTATAAACCATGATAGTTCAGAAATCCTAAGTCTTAATAAATCTAAAAATTAAATATCAAATATATCAAAACACACAAATATTTTCTCAAAGAAATATGTAAACTCTGACTCTCTATTACACTTAGAGATATGTAGGAGCAGAAACTTACTCCTGTTGAACCCAAAAAGATAAAAAATTTTAATAAATTTAAAAGATAAAAAGTACAATAATAATAATAATAATAATCTTTTATAAATAATAAATCTTGCACTAATAAATTCATATAAAAAATATTAAAATCAATTAATAAAATAATGGACGTTGTAAGGTGCTAATACCTTCCCTACATGTTCGATTTCTGAATTCAATTTGGTTTCACATACCACTTTCTATTTTAAAGGTTTTTTCAATGTCTTTCTTAATAAACATAGGTGATGACTCTTCTGTTTTTTAAGTTATTTTTTACTGTTCTGTCGAAATCCACTTATTGAATGATTCCATAAAAAGTAGTAGTTTATTTAGATAAAGGCTAGATTCTCTTTGTTTAATAAAGATAATATCTAAATTTTGTTCTATATGATATACAAAACATTGGAAACTGTGTTATTATGAATGTAATTTGGGTTTATAGGTAATTAAACAAGAACGGGACAAGTATGGCTGAACCAAGACAACTATCACCATTATTTTTTTTCTATGCTTAAATAACACTTAAAAAAAATACTAATTACAAGCTACAAATCACAAGCTATGTTCATCTTCATGTTGAATTTTGGATCGATGCTATATCATTAAAATAGTAAATTGTGTATAATACAAATCTTAGTTCATCTTTCACCAATGCTTGTGTTGTTCTATTATTCAAATTTTTAAATGTTTTTCTCACTTCTTGGACATTCAAAATTAACATGGGCTTTTTGACCTTTATACTATACAATTTCCTTGAATTTTGAATAATAACTTTAATTTTCTTTTATTTATTTGTATCAAAACATACCTTGATTTTTTAGGACATGTTAAATATAAAATAAATTAACATTGTCACTTAAATGTACAACGATTTGAATTTAAAATTTAAAGGATAGAAGATACAAGAATATATTTCAAAACTAATGATTTAAAAAATAAATTATCATTATTTGGCAAAACATTTCTAGAAATCTTAATATATAAATTTTTATAATAAATAATATTTGCTTATTATAATTTTAATTTTAAATATATAAATTTATTTTGCAAATTTTGATTTGTAGAAAAATATGCAAAAAATTTTCTACCAATTTTAAATATGTAGGAAGTCTCTTACCGATTTGAAATTCGCAGGAAACTCCTATAAATAATTTTCAGGGGAAAATTTGCAAGAAAATTTTCTACCATTTTCATATTTGTAGAAGAGTTTGCTGTCACTTTTCAAATTCACAAGAAAATTTTTATGAAATTCTTGTTGATATTTTTTTTTTGTACGAAGAGTCTCAAAATTTATACAATTTTTTTCCTTCTAAAAAATAGTAGGTATTTTCTGCAATTTTTTTTTCATGAAAAACTACAAGAAATGAAAACTTTTCTAGTAGTGTTAATAATATTAAATAAATATTTATTGAAATGAAAAATTAACATGATATAAACAGAAAAATTTTAATTTTAAAAATTTCATTAAAATAATCATTTTATTGAGTTATCCATAAATAACTCGTTGGTGGTCGTGCTTTTCCTAGTAAATAAGTGATGCATTAGAAATAAAAAAAGAAAATAAAATAGAGAAAAAGAAATAAAAAAGATAAGTGAAAATATATAAAAATATTGATGATTCATAATGAGATCCATATATTTTTAAGATGTCTAATAAAATATAACATTTAATTATTTTAAAAATTTAATAATTTCATAATATATCAATGACAAAATTGTGATATTCAAATAAATTATTTTAAATTTATACTGGTTAATTATATCAAATTGAAAAAAAATATTTTTTATTAAATATGTAAAGACTTTTACAAATAAGAATAAACATATGTGTATCCTATAAATAAAAATAAAACTAAATCATCTTATCTAATAATTTATTATGTTATGCAGGTATGGTTAACTTCATAGATATACCGCCAAATATAAAATTTTATATAATAATTATTAATGAAAAAGAAAATAATAATATAATTTATAATAATAATTATTAATAATTTATAATCCAATACATATTGATATATGAACTAACATACAATAATATTAAAATTAAATAATTAACAAAATCAACAACTTATTTTCTTTTTCTATTTCATATTGATTACATAATGGTCAAATCATATAAGTGTTGAATCCAATCATAACACTATCATGATTATATTCTATAAAATTAGACTCACATATTTAATAAATACAAAACTAAATTATACTCAACATATATGTTTTAAATATTTTTTTATAGATTAACTGTTAGTTTTTATTAACAACAAAGATCGAAGCCTTGATATTTTTTCACTTCTCTGATTCCTTAACCAACTAAGGTATTATATCTCCTTCCTATTTGAAATTAATGTTAACAATATAAAATATATAGTTTATAAGAAAATATTTGATAAATCATAGAATAAACTATAATATTCAATATATCTTATAATGATATATGGAAATAATTATTAGATTTTAATTAAAACTAACATATTTTTATACAATGATTAGATTTTAATTAAAATTTACATATAAATTGTTTAAATTTTTATATATTTAATGGAAAAAATATATTTTTATATTATAATAAATAAACACACAAAAATTTCATCCATATTTTAAGAAATTATACATAATTTAATTTTTTTTATTTATCTACTCTAATCTTAAGTTTAAAAACATTAAATATACCAACATTCCTTGTATCCCTACCGCCTTTCTTAGTTAAGGCCTAAGTACATCTTCAAATTTAATACACTTCATTCTCTCATCTAGGTGATAGAAAGTAGAGTATTTACCTAATTCTTCAAATTTAGAAGCATATTCTTCTACTGTCAAGTTTCCTTGTTTTAATTGCATAAATTCTATTTCTTTTGCCCTTCTCATATCATTAGGAAAATACTTTTCTAAAAATTTAGAGGTAAATACTTCCCACGTAATATCTATTCCTCCTCCTTCTAATAACCTTCTAGTAGTATCCCACCAATATTCAGCCTCTCCTACTAGCATAAACACTACATAATTTACTTTTTTATTATCAGGACAATTCATCACTTGAAATATTTTTTCTATTTCCTTAATCCTTATTTCAGCTTTGTTTGGATTATAACCTCCATGAAATTGTAAAAGTTTGTTCCTTCTAAATTCAATTAATCCTTGTGATTCAATAGTTCCTTCTGGCCTTTGATTTCTTATTAAAGCAGCAGCCATGTCTTTAATAGCTTTTACTGCCTCCATTAATTCCGTATTTCTTCTTCTTCCTACCATATGAAATTATTCAAGTTAAAACTTAGTGACATAGTTAGCTCATTTCCCACGTTTCACAAATGTAATAGTATCTTATCTATCTCAATTTTGTGATAATTTTTTTCTCTTCATTTAATCCTGTTATTAATTACATGGAAATAATTTATTTTCTATTTTTTTTTACAAATAATTTCTTTTCCTCAATTATTTATTTACTAAAGCAAAATGAAATCATAAACAAAATCATATTTATATATATTCACAAGTCATATTTATAGTATTGCAAATTTCTACTATATACACACATATATATATATGGAAGATTTTATTTATGTGCGGTTCTCCCCGTTCCTTATTTTTTTTTTCCTACAATATTTACATGGCCTATGGAAAAATATTTAACAAGGGATTTGTATAGTTAGTCAGAGGAAGATAAAAAGTAACCACTACTAGTCCCTCAATCACCATTGGTCCATCTAGCTCGTGGTGAAACATCAAAGTTGATACACCAGTTCCTCTAAATGTGACTGAATTCTCGATTATATTAGTGATCCAGTTTGTGCCTAGAAAAGTAGGTGAAATGACTGCGGTAAAAGGGGTTGGGTGTTGGGTGCATTCATCCTTTGAATTTTCAAATTCCATTTTTTTATAAGGAACAAGAAAAATAAAGGAATGAGAACAATTATCATGTAAATGCCTTACATAAAAACGAATAACAATTTATAATAAGTATAAATATTTCTCTCTCTATATATATATTTATAAATTTGAATTATTTTTGTAGTAACTAGTCAGGATAAATGAGTTTATTTCCCATGATTTTTAAAGAATACAAGGATATGTCACCTTGAATATATACTCATTTAAATTCCCAAGGTTAAACCTCCAACTACAACTGAATTCAAAACTTTATTTAAGGATTAAACCTTTTATTAAAATTTTTGTTATATATTTATATACAAAAAAAATATAACCATTATATTTAAAATAAAAAATAGTTTAATAAATCAAATAAGATTATGAACAATAAATTAAATAATTATAACTAAAACTAGCATAAAATAATAAATGTAACAAGTTTAGAGACACCTTACTAAATAATTATAGTTAAAGGTAATATAAAATAATAAAAAGAACGAGGTTAGGGACACCTCACTAAATAATTATAGTTAAAAGTAACTTAAAATAATAAATAGTACGAGATTAGGGACACCTCACTAAATAATTACAGTTAAAAGTAACATAAAATAATAAATAGAACGAGGTTAGGAACACCTCACTGAATAATTATAGTTAAAAGTAATATAACATAATAAATAGAACGAGGTTAGGGACACCTCACTAAATAATTATAGTTAAAAGTAACATAAAATAAGCAAGTAAGTAAGCATAATAATTAAAAGTGATAAATGTCTCCTACCCCTTACCTTAACAATTCAAATAATACCAAAGTTTGAATTTTCTTTTCTGAAACAACACTCTCTCTTTGATTTCTTTCAAGTTTTTTTTGCCCAATCCTTCTGTTAACAACCCTTATTTATAGGCTTTTGGATAATGAAGTAAATTTTTTTTTTCATCGTTGCTTTTATTAAATTCTTACCTCCAGATAACGTACGTGCTCTGAGTTATGGACAAGTCTAAGACTTATCCTTTTTTCATTTATATATATATATATATATATATATATATATATATTTATTGTCAATCACTATTACGTTTTATGTAACGTTATTGTTATTTTCATTTTTTTAGTTAGTTTTTTTTCCTAATCTATTTATTTATTTTATAATATTATTTAAATAAAATTGTAATTTTATAATTTATTATCCCTAATATAATAAACCTAAAAATGATTTATGAAAAATAAAATATTCTACTAAAATTTAAAATATGATATCTGTTTGTCTAAAAACATAGTATTATATCAGATATTATTTAGATTAATTTACTAAAAATTTAAAATTATATAATTAAATATTTTATTAAAATTTTGAGAATATTACAATAAGCCTTAAGATTGAAGGCTTGTTACAAGAGAGAGGACCCTTGATAAAACCTACTAAAAGACACACCTCAAAAGAGAGGATTCCCAAGATACTTTACTAAGAATGAAATACTAAAAAAAGGATCATAGATTTAATCATTCAAGTGTGTGCATACATGTGAAGTACATGAATAAGAGACTCTCAAGTGAAGAGAATGAATATATCTTTTCAATTAAAAATGAGTGCTAAAAACTACATGAAGGAGGGAATGCTCTATTTACAGAGCAAAGCATGAACCATGGGCCTAGGCACTAACATGCTTAAACAAGGGTTAGTTAGCTTAATTTAATGTTAATTTAGCATGTTCTCAATTGAAACTAATTTAATCCAACTAAAGATCCAAAAATGGCCCTAAAAATATGGATCTATGTTCCCTTTAGTTTGAATTTGAATTTTGGAGGGAAATGACATGGCACCTCCAAAATTCAAATTCAAATAAGAAGCAACAAGAATCAGCCATGTAGGAGTGAGAAAGTACATGTGGAGTGAAACAAGGAGACAAGGGGGCTCACATGTCTCCTACATGTTTCATGAGTTGGTTAGAAGGGTGAGAAGAGGAATTAGGGTTGTAGAAATAACATCCTACATGTCCAAACTCTCTTGGACCAGTCCAAACTAATTGACACACTCCACAAGGAGACTAATTACACATCCTAAAGAAAATAGAACCTATAGGCCAAAATACAAGGCCGAAAATTAAACTAGTTACACCCCTAAAATCCTAATGACTTAAGGGTGCTTATACAAGCCTAAAAATGGTTGAATGAATACAATTAAATGGAACATGTCCTAAACTAAGCTCCTGGAAGCTTCATCCAAGGCATGCTCCTTCCTTATTGGTCCTAGCTCAAACACACTTGAAACATATTGTACAAACCTCACTGGAAAGCTCAAAAGAATGTGAATAATCAATTTGAGAGCAAGTGTTCTTCATGATCCTTATTTTCTATTCTTTAATGGTAAACATAATCATATGTGACTTGTTCTTGTTACAAATTTTAACAATTGTTTTTACTAATTTCTTTCCCGTGTTTGCTTGAGGTCATTTAGGGAGAAAAGCATTAAATTTTCTATACCATGACTCCATACTCTTTCTATTTAGATGTGTAAAGAAGAAGAGAAAATGAATAGTAATGTTCCATATGTGTTACCCTTCTATTCTATTTATAACTGAAAGAAGCTTTAATCTATTATAGCCAAATAAACATTAACTTAATTAATTATATTTGAAATTAAATTCATTAAATTAACTATATTTATTAAATATATTAATGAAGCACTTAATAAATTAAATAGCATTAATTACTATATATTAATTATAAATTGGACTTTAACTTAAACATTGATCAAAGCTTCAATTTTATAATATCCGTTAATCATATGATTTTTTTTGTAACATTTATATTTAATAAAAACATAAATTTCCCACATTAATTATATTTTATATTCATTTTTAATAATTAAAAAAAATAATTTTGTTTTTTTATATTAAGTAACTAATTTTATTAAATATTTAATTCATAATTAAATATTAATTTTGATAATTTAATATTAAGTAATAACATTAAATTTGACTATTAAGTCTGCACATATTTTAAATTATTTAAAATATATTTCACAGATTATCCTATCATAAAATAGACTTGAAGAAATGTTGGTCTTAGGTGAAAACTTCAATTTCATAACAGTAAAATGCACTTATCACTCATGAGGTTTTGTATATATTTCTGCATTTTACATAGATTCTGAATATAACATGGTGCAATAATACATGACTAATTTCTTTTAAAGTCATGAATAAATGATGTTAGAATGTTTGTAACAAAATTCCTTATTAAAAGTTTTTATGTGTTTTAAGTTAGGTTAAAAGAACCAGATCGGGCCGAACGATTTTGAAATGGACCATGGGAAGAAGGAGGGTCTATTTCCATGGATATGAGGAATTGGGGATTCGGAATGGAGAAAGGCATTTCGCCAGTTTGAAATAACAAACAAAGAAAGAGAAGAAACAAACCATAAACCATGGAACCTTTACAATTAGAATCTGGTTTTTCTAAACCCAATCCAATAGATAAATTCATATAACTTCTTTCTCATTTTTGCAAGCCTACTTTTTTATTTTCATTTCATTTATGTTACTAAATATTAATTATTATTGACTTTAAAGATACAACCATACCAACTAAATCATATTATATAATTTTTAAAGTTATTATTATCAAATTTAACAATTTTTTTGACTTGAATGATAGATGTGATTGAATGATGTAAATTAGTTCTGATTAATGTTATTTTGAGTCAAATAATTTATCATAACAAGTATACATTTTATTAATGTAAAGGTTAGATTCTCAAAATATAATTTAAATTATGTGACTTGTAGCCACTCTTTTCTTCCTTTTTTCTTTCACTTTCATATTTTTAATTTTGAATTACAGGAGAATTGGTACTAGAGACTTACACTTTAATTACCATCTATCTTCTTAAAATCTAACATTGTGTTTGGATGAAGTATTTTAAGATTTCAAAAAATTTGAAATCCTATTCATTTGAGTTGTTTTCATTTGAATTTATATCATTTGAAATCCTATATCAATGACAAAATTGTAATATTCAAAATAAATTATTTTAAATTTATAATGGTTAATTATAGGAAATTGAAAACATTGTTTTTTATTAAATATATAAAGACTTTTACAAATAAGAATAAACATATATGTGTCTCATAAATAAAAATAAAACTAAATCAACATATATGTTTTCTTATCTAATAATTTATGATGTTATGCAGGTATGCTTAACTTCATAGATATGACATCAAATATAAAATTTTATATAATGATTATTAATGAAAAATAAAACAATAATATAATTTATAATAACAATTATCCATGCAAGTATACATATTGATATATGAAATAACATACAATAATATTAAATAAATAATTAACAAAATCAACAACTTATTTTCTTTTTCTATTTCATATTGATTACATGATGGTAAAATCATAAAAGTGTGAAATCCAATCATAACATTATTATGATTATATTCTATAAAATTAGACTCGCATATTTAATAAATATAAAGTTTAATTAATTATATATGTTATATATTTTTCTATTTTAAATGTTTCTTTTATAGATTAAATGTTCGTTTTTATTAATGACAAAGATCAAAACCATGACATTTTTCCACCTCTCTCATTTCTGAACAAACTAAGATATTATAGCTCCTTTTCTATTTGAAATTAATGTTAACAATATAAAATGAGTTTATTTGGTATACACTGTTAGTGTAAAGATTTTTACACTAACAGTTAATCACAACCCTTCATTGATGCTAAGTTTATTGTTGTACTGATTAGTACTTTAAAAGTCACATAAATGAAAAATTATGATTGAACGTCAATGTAAAAATCTTTTACACTGACAGTGTATACCAATTAAACTCATATAAACTACATAGTTTATAAGAAAATATTCGATAAGTTATAGGATAAACTATAATATTCAATATACATTATAATGATATATGAAAATAATGATTAAATTTTATTAAAATACACACATTTAAAATTAATATTAACATATAAATTGTTTACATTTTATATATTTGATGCAAAAATATATTTTTATATTATAATAAAATAAACACATAAACTTTCATCCATATTTTAAGAAATTATACATAATTTAATTTTTTTATTTACCTACTCTAATCTTAAGTTTAAAAACTTTAACTGTATAAACATTCCTTATATGTTTTTTAAAAATATTACACTAATGGTTATATAAGGTGATAAGTTAGTTGATGGAGATAAAGGTCCCCAGTTCAGCTAACAAAACTAGTATTGTTAACAATACTAAGGTTTGATTCATAAAAAAAAAATATTATACTAATATACTCTCAAATGATACACTAACCAAAACCCTCTTAGTAATTTATTTTATATAATAATATATAGCATTAAATCACTATATATAACTTGAAATAATATAATTATTTAAATAATTGTAATATTTAATAAATACAATGTATTATTAAATTTAACAATTAAAATATAACTAATTAGTGACACATTGCCTACCAAATGAGTGGATTCATATTTATATATGTTATTCTTAATTATATTAATAAATTAAGAAAATAACAATAATTTAAGAGTTTAATTGGTATACACTGTCAGTATAAAAGATTTTTACACTGACATTCAATCATAATTTTTCATTTACATGACTTTTAAAGTAGTAATGAGTAAAGTCAACAAATTTAACATGAACAAAGGGTTGAAATTGAATGTTAGTGTAAAAATATTTACACAAACAGTGTATACAAATTTAAATAGAATTGTGGTTTTTTACTATAATTATGAAAACGTACATGAGTTTAATTAATTTTTTAGAGCATACTATAAATAAAAGAAATTATAATTAATCTTAATTATTAAATCTGAATAATAAAATAAATAGAAATGACAAAAAGTAAGTCTCTTGTACTTTCTTAATTTTTTTCCATTATAAAAAATAAAATTATTCCTTTCTATCAAGATAGTTTTATATATTAAAAAGAAGAATGTTCTTATCATCCATTATTAAATATTTAATATTTTCTACTAAAATATTACTATTTAATACTAATTTAACAAATCTATTTTTAGTTATAAAAAAAGTTTTTTTCTACTAATTTATGATAAAAAGGAGGTTAATTAAGAATTTTATATTTTAATATTATAAACTAAATATTATATTTTAAGTATCTATTTTTTAAGTTATTTAGCACTTTTGTCAAAAATAAAATTAAAAAAAAGTACTAAAATCCTATTTTAAAGGGTAATAGTATAACTATTTCTACAAGATTGTAAGAAACAATTTGGAACAGGAAGTGCATGTTTATCAAGAGTTTATTAAAAAAAATGTAATTGTGTGTTGAAAAATCCAATAGACTAAACATTTTTTCTCACATGATTGTGACACAATTCATATACGTGAGAGATATATGTTTTTTTTTTTCTTTAAAAAATCTCATTATTTCCAATATGTAACTTGCATTATTTTTTACAAAGAATTCAATGTCTTTTCTGAATATGTAACTTGCATTATTTCTAGCATTTTAAGTATCCATTTTGTAAGTTATTTAAAACTTTTGTAAAAAATAAAAGTTAAAAAAGTCCTAAAATCCTATTTTAAAGGGTTTATTAAAATAATATAATTCTGTGTTGGAAAATCCAATAAACTCAACATTTTCTCTCACATGGCTGTGACACAATTCGTATACTTGAGAGATATATATTATTTTTTTTTTCACTTTTCTTAAAAAAATCTCATTATTTCCAATATGTAACTTGCATTATTTCTTACAAAGAATTAAATGTCTTTTCTGAATATAACATAATAATTTTTGAAAAAAACATTTGTCATGGTCATTTTTTGGTTGCTAAATTCATAATACAACTTTAATAAAAATAAATACATAGAATTGTTAGAAAAAATATATTTAATTATAGTCTCACATTTATTTCTTATTATTAAAAAGTATGTATAAAGTTGTGTTAAAAATATTTAAAGGAATTTAACTTATCTTAAATTTAAATTTTTTCATAATTCTAAAAAATAAAATAATAAAGTAATTTAACTATTTTACGACTATAGTGTGCGAGGGAGACACATGGGAAATAAAAGTTAAAAATCCATGTCTTTTAAAACATGTTTAATTGCTGGTGGCTCATTAATGATTTACAACATTTTTCAAGGTTAGTGCTAACTTGTTAGAAATCTATTGAGTCTAGATATTTTGAGCATACTCAATATAATTTGTTCTTGAGTAGTGTGTATATATACTTGTTTGAGCAATGTCAGTTTGATTCAAATAATTTTGTTATAACATATGCATTTGATTAATGTAAAGGTTAAATTTTTAAAATATAATTTAAAGCATGTGATTTGTTTGTATCCATTCTTTCTTTTTCTCTTTCACTAATTATTTGACTAGCAGCGCATATTTCAAGGACAAAAGGTTCAACCAAGTTTTGATTTTGAAATAGACGATCGGAAGGAGAGGGTCCATTTCCATTGATATGAGGAATTGGGGGATCCGAGATGGAGAGAGGCATTCAACCACGGTTTCAATAACAAAGAAAGAGAAGAAACAAACCATAAATCATAGAACCTTATACATTTAGAATCTACCTTTTCTATACCTAATCCAATGGATAAATTCATATAACTTCCTTACCATTTTTGCAAGCCTACTTTTTTATCTTCATTCTTGTTATTTTCATTTATGTTACTAAATATTAATTATTATTGACTTTAAAGATACAACCATACCAACTAAATCATACAATTTATATACTTTTGAAAGTTATTATTATCAAATTTAACAAATTTTTTGACATAAATAATAGATGTGATTGAATGATGTAAATCAGTTTTGATTAGTGTTAGTTTGAGTCAAATAATTTAACATAACAAGGATACATTTTATTAATATAAATGTTAGATTCTAAAAATCCAATTTAAAGCATGTGCCTTAATGTAAATATTAAGAATGAATTGTGAGATTTAAGAGCAGTTGAAACTGAAAATACTGAAGTGACTTGCTTCATTCAGCTTCGTTTCATACATCAATATGTATAACTGATAAAAAAAAGTCCAAGAAGAATTAGGAGGTGTAGGCTATGCAGTCCCCTAAACCTATGACTATAGCAAAGAAACCATAAATGACAAATACAGTACAATCATACATAACTGTTGAAGAGAATTATGAAACTTTTACTTTGGCCTTCCTTCCAAGGTAGCTATTATCTTGCTTGTAATTTTTCCATTCTCATAAACTAGGTAGGAGGACATGCATAGTAATGGGAAGAAAGCTACAAAGATACAAAGAAAATAGTTTTAAATTGTGGCTCAACTCAAGTGCCATTGATCTCATTTTAACAGTAATAGAGACCGTAACAACAAAAATTATGGTTTGGCAAAGAAATAGAAAAAAATTTAGATTTACATAAAGAACAAGGAAAATCCCATTTCAAATAGAGGCTAAAGAGAACATTCAATTCAAGTTTTCACAAATGACATCTTTTTATGAATCCCAGGGTTCTTCCGATATCTTTATATTTATTTATTTTATTTATTATAAAAATATTGTCAAATTAAAACAAATTATCACGTTAGAAACATAATTTATATTCCATAATAATGCATGCCAAAATATAAAGATTACAAATAATACGGAGTAATCATCCAAAGGTCAAGTTTATCGATCCAGAAAAACCGAACAATAGGACACATAGAGGAGATTAAGAATAAACAGAGTAGATGAGAAACAATGCTGAAATGAATAATAGCTTATGGACATAATTGAAGGATGAAAAAAGGCATACTTTTCCTAAGATGTTGATTGCCTTGATGATACTGACAAGAAAAGTGATCAATAATATTTTAGAATAGAAAATGCACAATAAATCATCATCAAAGTTAGTTACAAGCTTTTGAAATCAACATAAAGTCTAGGAAAAACATACTAGATGAAGAAGCATATATTTAATAGATGCATTACTTTGAGCAAATTTAGTACCCTCAAGAGAAACAAGGTTTGATCTTGTTGACTTGTTCCCTTCAATCAAACCTATTCATCTCATAACTCGGATGAAAGCTAACTTAGAGATATGCACAAGGAGTTGGACAAGATTCTAGAAACCATTATCAGTGAGCATCAATCAATAGATTAAAGAACGACAAAAACAACATCTAAACACATGTAGTATAAAAAGTTTTATGCTGACGTTTAATCACAACCCTTTATTTATATGACTTTTAAAGTATTAATTGGTAAAGTCAACAAATTTACCGTATATCAAGGGTTGTGATCAAATGCTAGTGTAAAACTTTAAGTGTGCATAAGTTTTTTTCTCTCACTTTTCACTCATTAAAAACAAAACTCCATTCTTTCTTTGCCTTCTCTTGAATATCATTAAATAAGAACTATAACACACCTTTGATCTTGCAGGTGAGATTGCTCGTATTGGTGTAGGGTAAGCTTTAAATCCTTCACTTTCTTTTTTTTTTTTTTTTGAAGAATGGTCAATATCCTTTCATTTGGTACAAGTCTTGGATCGTGTACTTTCATATCTATGATGAATCTCAAAGTTGTTCTTTGAGAGACTCCATCAACACATTCTATTCGCTTTATTTTTCTCTTTGTAGATTGTTACTTACATTCATGTTGTGGTTTATGTTTACACAGAATATTTATTCTTTACAACTTGTAAGTGTCATCCATTTTATCACTTGCTGGAATAAATACTGGACTCTAAAAGAAGAAAGGGAGCAGAGGTAAACATTATTATTTCTACAACAATCCATAGATAAGCCTAGAGTCAAATTTTATATCTTGTTATGAGGATGAGGACAATGTACCTAAATTCTGAATTAGAACTGTGTACATGTTACTTTGGTGCTCATTAAGTAGATTACTGAAGTTTTAGCTTTTACATAAAGATCTTGCATTTGATGGCTCAAGACTTCAATGTCATATGAAAATAATTTTTTGATATGGGTACACATAATTTGTTTTTGTAATGTTTATTAATTTGATATTAACTTTGTTTATTCTTTATAAATGTTAAGGCTATGGAGATTACAAAAACAAACTGATAATATATAATTAACCTGTCAAACATAAAACAAATTTAATTTAAAGTATGCTTACGTTTAAATTGTTCAAGTTCATATCCTAAGCTCACTAAGGATTTCAATGAATCCCACAATCATGTCCCACTAATATAAAACATTTAAGGATATTGGTAGAAATAATGAATCCAAAAGTTTCTTAACTTAATATGATCAGATATGTTAGTTTTCATGGTCATATTACTTTATAAGATATTCTCCCAATTAAGAATGAATAATATGTGATACAATTGTAAAACAGAGATAATATGTGATAGTGTGTTTGTCATTATAGAACATTAAGACCATTTTGTTATACCATTAACCTTAATAACAATGTATGTAGTTTTTGATACATTAACATGCTATTGTGTTGGAACAGGTGCTCCCTTGGACTTTTTATGGCAAGGTTGTTTTATGTTGCCTCTATTTGTGGAATTGTCTATCTGTAGACATCATATGCCTCACGAACCTCATGTTCTCTAAATATATTTTTCATCACATGGACAGTAATTCTACTTACTGCAATGATGGTTATATCTTTAAATTCAAAGGTACACTACTTTGATTACTCGTTGCAGCTAGTGGTATTCTTAATAGTTTACAATGATTCTATAATAGTATTGTTTGCACAATAAATCACTATGTATAAAGTAATTAGTTGTTCATATTCAACATATATAAATAAGTTTCCATAATATTTTTTGTTTCCTTTAAAACGATAAAATTTATGTTCTGTTATTTAAATATTTAATTATTACAGGTTAATAGAGGTCTTTTATCTTCAGGAATTATGGCTTGTTACATTGTTTTCTTTGTTGGTCTACAATCAGAAGGTCAGGATTTTCCAACCCATATATCACTTTGTTGGGATGATATTCTCTAGGAGCACTTTCAGAGAAAATAAATACAAAGAAAAAAGTCAAAACAACTTTTTCATAAGTATAAATGCTAAGATGTTACAGGTTTTGATGATGCCAAAAGTGACAAATAATATTGATACAAAAGCAAGAAAACAAAAAGCAAAAAACAACATTGACAGAGATTCAGGATAATGTTAAGATAGAAAAATAAATTAACTCAGTTATTGTGTAAAACAATCTCTAAGAATTTGCATAAACGTAGTTTGGCAAGATATGCTTTTTTATCAGTTCAAAATTATGAACTGGTAATCGATTACTAGGCTCTGTAATCGATTACAAGAGGGCTTTTTATTCAAATTCTGAATGCAAAAGTGACAATGACACAAATTTTAAATCATGTAATCGATTACCATTTTTATGTAATCGATTACCAGAAAAGTTGTTATCACAAAAACTAAAAAGTCACAACCTTTCGTGAAAAGGCACAATTTTTAAGTCGTGTAATCAATTACCTATGGATGTAATCGATTACCAGTAAGCGTTTATGAAAAGTTTGAAAAGTCACAACCTTTCATGAAAGAACACATCACTTTGGTTTTAACACTATAAATAAGTGACTTTTCTTCTGTTTTGATACACGAATTCTTCCAATCTTTTACAGAACAAAAGCTCTTGCCCAAACACTTGCAAATTTGAAAAGAATTCTTATAGGTTTTTCAAGTTGTATAATTTTCTCTTTAAGAGAGTTTCTTCTTATTCTTTTTCTGATCACTCACTGATTGTATTCAAGAGAGACTTTTTGAGTAAAAAAAGGAATCTCAAACACAGGGAGAGGGCTCCTAAGGTGATTGAGGATTCATTCATTTGGAAAGTGATTTAAAAATATAGTAAAACCTCAAGTGGGGTTACTTGAGGACTGGACGTAGACAAGTGGATTGGCCGAACCAGTATAAAAAGAGTTTGCATATTTCTCTTCCCTATACTCTTATCTATTTATTCTGTTTGCATATTTGAACAAGAAAGCTAAGTTTAAATTTTGATCTACTTAATTCACCCTCCCTCTTAAGTAAACTGAGGCCACTTGTCCAACAATTCGTATCATAGCAGGTAATCTTGAATAAGGTTTAAAAGCCTCAAGAATCAAATGGCCTCAAATTTTCTCTTTCCTGAGGGTAACTCGATAAATAGACCTCCTATCTTTAATGGAGAGGGCTATCATTATTGGAAAACCCGAATGCAAATTTTTATAGAGGGAATAGATTTAAATATATGGGATGCAATTGAATTTGGTCCATTCATCCCTACAATGCAAGTAGAAAATAAAATTGTAGAAAAGCCTAGAGAATAATGGAACGAAGATGATAGAACAAGAGTTCAATATAATTTAAAAGCCAAAAATATAATCACTTCTGCACTAGGAATTGATGAGTATTTTAGGGTGTCAAACTGTAAGACTGCAAAAGAAATGTGGGACATATTAGAAGTAAAACATGAAGGTATTAGTGATGTCAAAAGATCCAGAATAAACTCTCTCACTCATGAATATGAACTTTTTAGAATGAATCAAAATAAAAATATACAAGACATGCAAAAAAGATTCACACATATAGTTAATCATCTTGCATCTCTAGGAAAAGTTTTTCCAAATGAAGATCTTATCAATAAGGTTCTGAGATATTTAAGCAGGCAGTGGCAACCAAAAGTAACAGCAATTGTAGAATCTAAGGATCTCTCGACAATGTCTCTTGCCACATTATTTGGAAAACTTCAAGAACATGAACTCGAATTGATAAGACTTGAACAACATAAAGAAAATGACAAAATGAAGAAAGGCATTGCACTCAAAGCCTCCTCATCCACTCATGAAGAAAAAGACAAAGAAGATTCAAATGATGATCTAAATGATGACGAAGACTTTAGTCTTTTTGTGAAAAAGTTTAACGAGTTTTTAAGAAATAAGGGAAATCGAAAGAGAACAACGTTCAATACAAGGAAGAAAGGGGAAAACTCAACTTCCACCCCAAGATGTTATGAATGCAACCAACCAGGACATCTAAGACTAGACTGTCCTATCTACAAAGAAAAAATAGAGAAATCTAATAAAACAACCTTCAAGGAAAAGAAAGGAAGGAAGGCATATATCACTTGGGAGGAAAATGACATTGATTCATCAAATGACTCCGACAATGAAATTGTGAATCTTGGTCTCATGGCCAGAGACTATGATAGCGAAGAATAGGTAACCTCCTTTAACCTTGAAACTTCCTTTTCATTTTATGAACTTCAAGAAGCATTTAATGATCTGCATAAAGAATCATTAAAACTTGCAAAACTAGTATCATCTTCCAAGAAAACAATTTCAAACTTGGAAGCAGAAATTTTAAAATTAAATAAATAATTAGAGAATCTTAGATCTGAAGTTAACACACTATAATTAAATTCAAAACAACCAATTGAAAGCAATATAGAAAATAAACCTCATTCATGTGCATCATGCAGTAAATATAAAGAAGAAATTGTTAATCTAAAAATCACACTGGCTAAATTCACTTCGGGCAAGAACAATTTAGATATTTTATTAGGAAAACAAAGATATGTCTTTGATAAATCAAGAATAGGATATAATCATTTAAAACAACAGAAAATGTTTAAAAATTTCTTTGTATCAACTCAAGCAACTACTTCTCCATCTTTGACATGCTTTTATTGTTGCAAGAAAGGACATAGTGCATCAACATGCCATTTTAGGAAAAACAATAATAAAAATAGAAATATGATATGGGTTCTAAAAGGATCCTCAATTAAAACTAACACACAAGGACCCAAGAAAATTTGGGTAGCAAAGTCATGTAATCTATTTTGTGTTTGAAGGAATCTTTGAAAAAAAACTGGTACATTGATAGTGGTTGCTCAAAACATATGATAGGAGATACTTCAAAGTTTCTCATCTTGAATACCAAGAACAATGGACATGTAACTTATGGAGACAACAACAAAGGTAAAATTCTAGGGGTCGGAAAAATCAGTACGAATCTCTCTACCTCAATAGATAATGTTTTGCTTGTTGATGTACTTAAACATAACTTACTTAGCATAATTCAATTATGTGACAAAGGTTTCCTAGTATTCTTTGATTCACATAAATGTGTTATTGAAAGTAAAAATGATAAGAAAATTACTTATGAAGGAAAAAGGATTAACAATGTATATATGATAAATCTAGATAAAACTACAAATCATACTCAATGTTTCATAAGTAAAGAAGATGAATCTTGGTTGTGGCATAGAAGAATTTCTCATATCAATATGGAACATCTGAATAAACTAGTTTCAAAAGATTTAGTAATAGGATTACCCAAAATCAAATTTGAAAAAGATAAACTTTGTGATGCATGCCAAAAAGGAAAACCAGTAAGAACTTCATTTAAGTCTAAAAATATTATCTCAACCTCTAGACCCTTACAACTCTTGCACAGGGATCTTTTTGGTCCTTCAAGAACTATGAGTTTTGGAGGTAGTTATTATGCCCTTGTAATTGTAGATTATTACTCTAGATTCACTTGGACATTATTCCTTGCTCATAAAAATGATGCCTTTCATGCATTTAAGAAATTTGCTAAAATTGTTAAAAATAAAAAGGAACTCAAAATTACTTCAATTAGAAGTGACCACGGAAGAGAATTTGAAAATAAAAACTTTGAATTATTCTATGATGAAAATGGAATTGATCATAATTTTTCTGCACGTAGAACTGCTCAACAAAATGGAGTAGTAGAGAGGAAAAATAGATCATTAGAAGAATTAGCAAGAACCATGCTTAATGACATAAAACTTCCAAAATACTTTTGGGTTGAAGTCGTCAATACTGCATGTTATACGATGAATAGAGCACTTATAAGACCTATTTTAAAGAAAACACCTTATGAGCTTTACAATGGAAGAAAACCAAATATTTCCCATCTTCACATATTTGGATGTAAATGCTTCGTATTAAATAATGGAAAAGATAATTTAGAAAAATTTGATGCTAAATCAGATGAAGGAATATTTCTTGGGTATTCCTTAAATAGTAAAACTTATAGAGTATATAACAAAAGAACTATGTTGATTGAAGAATCAATACATGTTGCTTTTGATGAATCTAACAATTTTTTGTCAAGAAAGGATATGCTTGATGATGTAATAGAAACTCTACAAGATACAAACATTCATGAAGAAGGTCATAAAAGTAAGAAAGAAGAAAGCAGTACAGATTCCATACATCAAACAGATCAAACCAGTTTGGATATTCCAACGGAGTGGAGAACCTTAAAGAACCATCCTCTTAATAACATCATTGGAGATATTTCAAAAGGGTTAATTACGAGACACTCTCTTAAAGATGTATGCAATAACATGGCTTTTGTATCTATAATTGAACCTAAAAGCATAAATGAAGCCTTAATTGATGAAAATTGGATCATTGCTATGCAAGAAGAATTAAACCAATTTGAAAGAAGCCAAGTATGGAAACTAGTTGCTAGACCTAAGGACTATCAAACAATTGGAGCTAAATAGGTATTTAGAAATAAATTAGATGAACACGGAATAATCATAAGAAACAAGGCAAGATTAGTGGCCAAAGGATATAATCAAGAAGAAGGAATGGATTATGAAGAAACTTATGTTCCAGTAGCAAGATTAGAAGCCATTAGAATGTTACTTGCATTTGCTTCTATAATGGACTTCAAACTATATCAAATGGATGTCAAAAGTTCCTTTTTAAATGGATTCATTCAAGAGGAAGTATATGTTGATCAACCTCCAGGATTTGAAAATCCAGAATTTCCTAATCATGTTTATAAATTAAAAAATGTTCTCTATGGTTTAAAACATGCTCCTAGGGCTTGGTATGAATTATTAAGTACATTTCTCTTGGAAAAAGGGTTTACAAGAGGAAAAGTTGACACCACACTATTTATTAAAATAAAAATGCATGATATTCTTTTAGTTCAAATCTATGTTGATGATATCATCTTTGGTGCCATTAATGACTCTTTATGTAAAGAATTCTCCGAGGATATGCAAAGTGAATTTGAAATGTCCATGATGGGGGAGTTAAATTTCTTTCTTGGCTTACAAATCAAACAAACTAGAAATGGAATATTCATCAACCAAAGCAAGTATTGCAAAGATCTGCTTAAAACATTTGGAATGGAAAATGCTAAGCAAATGGCTACACCAATGAACACTGCTTACTACTTGGACAAAGATGAAAACGGTAAATCAATAGATATCAAATGATATCGAGGTATGATTGAATCCCTTCTTTATCTCTTAGCAAGTAGGCCTAATATCATGTTTAGTGTTTGTCTATGTGCTAAATATCAAGAAAATCCAAAAGAATCTCATCTCAGTATTGTTAAAAGAATTATGCGATATTTATTAGGAACTCCTAACTTAGGGTTAGGGTATCCTAAAAATATGTCCAAAAAATTAGTAGGATATTCTAACTCATATTTTGCTGGATGTAAAACAGATAGAAAAAGTACTAGTGGCACTTGTCACTTCATAGGTTCAGCTCTAGTTTCATGGCATAGCAAAAACCAAAATAGTGTTGCTCTATCTATAGCCGAAGTAGAATATATCGGTGCTGGAAGCTGTTTTGCTCAAATTCTTTGGATGAAGCAACAACTCTCTGACTATGGACTAACACTAGAACAAATACCTATTCGTTGTGATAAGACCAGTGCAATAAATCTCTCAAAAAATCCTGTTTTACACTCTCAAACAAAACACATTGAAATATGCATCACTTTCTTTGAGATCATGTTCAAAAAGGAGATTGTATTCTAGAATTTGTAGACACCAAAAATCAATTAGCCAACATCTTTACTAAACCTTTACCCAAAGAAAATTTCTTTACAATTTGAAGAGAATTAGGTATTATGAATTTGACTGATGTTGATTCCTGAAGGTTAGATGAATGTAATCGATTACAATATATGGTAATCGATTACCAGCACATTCGCAGAATTCTGGATTTTTCATGTAATCGATTACATGGTTATGTAATCGATTACCAGACGGCTCTACAACCTGGTTTTACATGTGTAATCGATTACACAAAGTGGTAATCGATTACCAGTTATCCCTAACTATATGTTTAGCGCTTTCTCTCTCCACATGTAGCACCCTCTCAGCTCCTTCCTCAAAATGGCACCAACACCTTCAAATCTTCAATTCTCCTTAATTTTTGCACCAAAACTCATTCCATAACTTGCAAATCCTTCCTATTACTCTCCTTTTGAAAGTGCACCAAACAAATCTCTCAAAAACTTCCTCAAAATGGCTGAATCTTCAAAAAGACACCGGGGCTCTTCCTCCTCCAGTGCCACCAGAAACTGCCAACGTGGTGGTGCCAATAATCCCTCCGCACTCCCGCACTCCTCTATTCCTTTATTTTCCACCACTGCTCAACGAGAGAGGTATTATGCTAATTTTTCCAGTCATGACATTCTTGACCCCAAATATGTCAATGATGAGTTCTTTGATGAAGAACATTTTGATTTTTATGACACCTTCTGTGCTTATGGGTTACTTGATTTTCTAACTTTAAAAGAACCTGATTTTCTTGATTTAGTTCTAATATTCTATAGCAACATGCGTATTAACGATGGCATTATTTATAGTGAAGTAAACAAAATTCCTATTGTCATTGATCAATGACTCTTTTACACTCTGACAAAATTATAAAGTCAAGGGGTTTATTTTGAAGGCTCTATTGTTGATGAGTGGAAGAATGATTATTTTACTTATAATGCTTGTCTAATGGTCACGATTGAAAATGCTAATATTACTAGTCGATTACTTGCTGGTTCTCTGAAGTTTGAATGTCGGATTATACATTATATTATCGTTCGGGTATTACTCCCTCGTTCAACGAATCTTGCTCAAGTAACGGAAGAAGATTTAATCATCGTGTGGGCATTTTTGACTGGGAAACCCATCAACTGGGCTCATCTTGTGTGTAACCGTATGAACAAAGCATTATGTGACAATGCTTTTCTCCCATATCCACAAATTATTACCATATTCCTAAAACACTTCAATGTTTTCCTTGATGGTGTCCCTTTTATCAAGGTCAAGAGATCATTTGAAATTGGTTCTGCCACTCTTTCCTCTTCTAGTTATTGCGAAAATCTAGACCATCAATGGGTTCATAAGCAGGATCATCAAGCTCATTCTCCTGATGATCGTACTCCTGCCCCACCACTGCCGGCTCCACACTCTGCCATTGAACGTTTTACTTTTGTCGATGATATGGGACATCTTCGTTGATACTTTGACTCTACTTAGCTTATGTTTTCATCATATGTATGATATCATTATGTTAATCTTGTGCTCATTTTAAACTCCTTGCTTAAACAGTCATTTATCTTAACTGATTAGTCTTTCAATTGTTCTTTTCTTCCCGCCTTTCATTATTTTTTATGTTGCCAAAGGGGGAGAGGCTTGTAAGGCAAGGAAATTAAATTAGGATATTATTGCTTTTGAAAACTAAAATTATTTCTTGCTTTATTTCAAGAAAACTGTTTACAAACAATACAATACTTATAAAGTCAATAAATATTAAACTAAGGGGGAGTGATTGATAAATATATATTTCACTGTCTTTCCTTCCCTTAAAGATGGTTGTCATCATAAAAAAGGGGGAGAATGTAAATGCTAAGATGTTACAGGTTTTGATGATGGTAAAAGTGACAAAGAATGTTGATACAAAAGCAAGAAAACAAAAAGAACAAAACAACATTGACAGAGATTCAATATAATGTTAAGATAGAAAAATAAATTAAGTCAGTTATTGTGTAAATGAATCTCTAAGAATTTGCATAAACTTAGTTTGGCAAGATATTCTTTTTTATCAATTCAAAATTATGAATTGGTAATCGATTATCAGGCTATGTAATTGATTACCAGAGGGCTTGTTATTCAAATTCCGAATTCAAAAGTGATAACGGCACAATTTTTAAATCATGTAACTGATTACCATTTTTATGTAATCGATTACCAGAAAAGTTGTTATCACAAAAACTGAAAAGTCACAACCTTTCGTGAAAAGGAACAATTTTTAAGTTGTGTAATCGATTACCAGTGGATGTAATCGATTACCAGTAAGCTTTTATGAAAAGTTTGAAAAGTCACAACCTTTCATGAAAGAACACATCACTTTGGTTTTAACACTATAAATAAGTGGCTTTTCTTCTGTTTTAATAACGGATTCTTCCAATCTTTTCCAAAACAAGAACTCTTGCCCAAACAGTTGCAAATTCCAAAAGAATTCTTATAGGTTTTTCAAGTTGTATTATTTTCTCTTTAAGAGAGTTTCTTCTTCTTCTTCTTCTGATCACTCACTGATTATATTCAACAGAGACTTCTTGAGTGAGAAAAGGAATGTCAAACACAGCGAGAGGTCTCCCAAGGTGATTGAGGATTCATTCATTTGTAAAGTGATTTCCAAATATAGTAAAAGCTCAAGTGGGGTTACTTGAGGACTGGACGTAGGCAAGTGGATTGGCCGAACTAGTATAAAAAGATTTTGCATATTTCTCTTCCCTATACTCCTATCTATTTATTCTGTTTGCATATTTGAACACTTCACTTTCATTGTCAAATATTCTAATATAAAATCAAAGAGATAGAAAACTAAGTTTAAAGTTTGATCTACTTAATTCACCCCTCCTCTTAAGTAAACTGAGGTCACTTGTCCAACAAGAAGTTATTTTAAATGATGTGCTGTATGTGAGACCTTTTACAAGATAATTTTTAAAAGGTTTCATATCTTCCAATGTATTGAGGTTGTAGTTTTACAGTTGGATGTTGATGGTTGGATGTCGAAGAGAAATTGGGTGAAAGGAGGGAGTATTTTGTAATACTTAGAAAACTGGTCTTCTTTCTTCAGTGTTTTCTTTTAAAAAATTGAATTAATAAAATTTACAAAACTGGCCCTTGTTAATCAAGTGTTGTAACATATCGGCATATATTTATGTGGATGAAGATAGAATGAAATTCTCTTCTTACATGCAATGAAATTCACTCAATAGTAGTTGATGCCATGCTAACTTGGTTCAATGTCTACTTCAAATCATATATTTTATTTGGAAATTTCTTTTATAGATGGTGGACTTATCATGGAATTTCAGTGAACTTACCACCATAAGATGTGAGACAAAGAATAAAGAAAAAGGAAACAATGGCTGTTTCACTTTGTTAAATTTGAAAATCTTTTGTTTAGTTCCTCTACACTTATATATTGATTTCAAAATTCTTCCTTCAGTCTTCTTTAGGTGATTATTGAGGTTTAAATTAATAGTAGATTTTCTATTAGTATTGGTCGAAGGTTTTAAATAATGTTTAGGTTGTTGTTTATCTTAAATCTATGATGTGAAGTAACCATAATTAAGTCTTTTTTCTTGCATATAAAATAGCTTGGGATGAACATTTTGTTAAAATTCTTAGTAAGTAAGGATAAAAGAAAATGACATCGATAGGATCTGATAAAGTGATCAGATCTGATATCTAGCGTAGTTAATCTGTAATTCATTTTTAGCACGACAATACATCAATCGTGATGCTAAATTCTTGTTAATGTAATGTTCTCATAAAAGTAAGAACCGTCTACAAGCATAAAGTGTTTAGTAGCATTCAACAACTAAAGGGAACATATAAGTATATGTATAGAGGTTTTAAGTTTTAACTGATCATCTTTACCACGTGGTATATAATGTACCATATGTTGTCTAGTTTTCTTACAAGTTTTAGTACCAGTGCTACTATTAGATTTTTTTGTAGGCCTCTGCATTCTTTTTGTTGACTCTTTAAGATATTTTTTTGTGAGCATGTGTCTGAATTAGTATTAAAATACATAATTTGATATTGTGGATATTTTTTCACATGAATGCTTTAGTCATCCTGTTATTTTGTGTTATATACCATTTACTAATTTCTTGACAAGGCTTCCTTATTGCCATATTTGCAATTATGATGGCAGCCCTTTCCACAGGCATTTATTCAATATGCTTTTAGGTGAATCGTTCTTTAGTGTTCTAAAGCATTCCTAGTTGCTTCAAAATTAGAGAGTTCTCAAGCTTTCCTTGTTGCTTCAAAGCCTTTTCCAGTAAATTCAGAAAGATTACTTGTTGCTTCAAAATCCCATTCTCAATCCTTTCGTAGAAATTAGGAAGCTCTAAAGCTTCCTTCTTTCTCTATAAGTTTAAGTAAAATTTTCTTTTAGAAAAGTCAAGAATTCTTTTAGAAAAGTCAAGAAAAAAATAATTCCCCCCATATAAGATAACCAAAATTTTGTATCATGGTCCTTTCATCAACATGATCAAATAAGAATTATTTAATTTTAATCTTAGCCATATTGTGACAGATAGAAAGAAATGTTAATATCCCTCATACTGAAGTGAGTTTTTTGGTCCTTTTCAGTTTACAAAAAACAAACCTGAACATGAAGATGATATTCCTTACAATTATGGATTTTTTCACATGGTATTCTCTTTGGGGGCAATGTACTTTGCAACGTTGTTCATTAGTTGGGATCTGAATAACTCAGCCAGAAAATAAGGAACTTAATACATCATATGGTTAACCAGTGCTTTATGTATGACGATTTTTCACATTTTGTGTCCTACACTTCTTGTATGAATGATGCACTCATCAAATAGCCAGGTGGGGTATCAATATTGGCTGGATAAGTACATGGGTGAAAGTTATCAATGAGTGGTTGGCAACAACAATTTTGAGCAAGTGAATTTATTACTTAATAGAAACAATTATTTCCTATATTTCACTAGCTAGCTTCAACTTCAACCATAACCTTGTTCATATTAATAAGACAAATGTTATTTTAGAAATTCTAACAATACACTCTTTTAACACACTTTTAGCACATTGTGTACTACCATTGATTAAAGTTTATTGAAAAATATAAAATCTTATGGTCTCACATCTCATTTAATATTTCTCAATCTTGATTTATAGTTTTCAATAAATTTCAATCATGAGTATCCTCATGTTAATATCCTTAACATATAAACATCAAGACATGGTGGTAATAGTAATTAGTAATGAATTGCCAAAGTCTATAACTACTTTGATACTTTAATAATACAGTTTCTTGTCTAATTAATAGCTTAATTGCTTTTACGTTGTTTAATTTAAATAGTATGGATGCATGGTGGTAATAGTAGTTAGTAGTGAATTTCAAAAGTGAAGCACAACTACTTTGATACTCTAATAATGCAGCTTCCTGTCCAATTAACATCTTAATTGCTTTTACCTTGTTTAATTTAAACAGTATGGATGTTGATTTCCCTAATTGTGAGACAGAACAAAGTCATTGATAATGATGGAACCGTGCAAGAGACAACTGACTCAGTTATGGCATGATGACAAACGCAATATCATCAATATTCTCACAAAAGAAAACTTCATCCTTTTAAATGTTTTCTATTCTTGAATATCATTTTATTCTTCCACCTACTTAATGTTTAATGATTGAAAGGAAAAAGTCAAGAATGAAATTTAATTAGAGGTTGACTGAAATATATTTTTAAAGATAGTAGCATTAGTTCTCACAACTCACTTTGTACATACTAGCCACAATATTTATATCTATATCATGCTTAGTAAGGTATAATCTGAGCTATGATTGCTTTAGCTATAATGGACCACAAATTAAATGGTTGAGTTGGTTTGAATTTTTAAAGTGTTTGCTAATCTCATTATCTTAGATTTAACTAAAGAATAAAATTTGTATTGGGTGCAAGGTTTTGTATCAAGAAGTTTAGATAACTTACAAATACAGGATTAGGATGACCGAGTCCATCAAGAGACAAGGAAACAACTAAACAAAATAGACCAGTTAATTTGCCAAAACTTATTTGGTCTATAGAGGTAACATTGGTTAACACGTGGTAGCTGTTCATCCCTTAATTGTCCTTAATAAAGTCATTTAGACTCTAAATTTTAATATATATATATATATATATATATTAGACTTTAATTTAAACATTGATCAAAGCTTCAATTTCGTAATGTGATTTTCTTTTATAAAATCTAATAAAAAAATAAATTGCCCATATTAATTATATTTTATATTCATTTTTATAATTAAAAAAATAATTTTATTTTTTCATATTAAGTAATTAATTTTATTAAATATTAATTCATAATAAATATTAATTTTGATAATTTAATACTAAGTAATAACATCAAATTTGACTATTAAATATGCACATATTTTAAATTATTTAAAATATATTTAACAAATTATTCTATCATAAAATAGACTTGAAAAACGTTGGTCTTAGGTGAAAACTTCAATTTTATGAGGATAAAGTACACTTATCACTCATGAGGTTTTGTATATATTTTTACGTTTTACATAGATTCTAAATATAACTTGGTGCAATAATACATGATTAATTTCTTTTAAAGTCGTGAATAATTGGTGTTAGAATGTTTGTAATAAAATTTCTTATTATTTATTTTTTGTGTTTTAAGCTAGGTTAAAAAAACTGGATTGGACTGATTGGTTTGACCGAAAAACCGGTGAACCAGCCTGGTATTTGGTTTGACTGAAAAACTGATGAACCAGTCTGGTATTCGGTTTGGTAAATACTAAAAATCGACCAAGCAAAAAACTGGTTTTAAAATCGAAAAACTGATGAAAACCGGGGGTTCAATTGTTTCATTTTTTTATAAATTTTTTGGATTTTTCTAAATACACTATTGTTTTCTCAAGTCCATCCCTTTTTAATTAAAAATTAATAAAAAAAGGTTAATTTAGCGACATGAAGATGTATTTAGTAAAAATAGTTTTTTCTTTAATAATTATCTCTTAATAAATTTTTTCTCTTTATAATCTTAATTGTTATAATATATTAATAATAAAAAACACTATTTTATTAAGACGGGTTCAACACTAGTTCAGCAATGGTTAAACTAATAAACCGTAAACTAGTACTTCCACTAGTTCAAACCAGGTTCGGTTTTGAAATCATAAGTTTCAAGTGGGTAAGGCCTGCAGATATTATATGAAGTTAGAGTTCAAAATGCAAGGAAAGTTTTTTACAAATGGATACCCATAAAAAGTAGTAGTTTATTTATTTAGATAAAGGCTAAATTATTTTTGTTTAATAAAGATAATATCAACATTCACTTTCTAAATTTTGTTTTATATGATATAAGATTGAAAACTGTGGTATTATGAATGTAATTTGGGTTTGTAAGTAATTAAACAAGAACGGGACAAGTATGCCTGAACCAAGCCAACTATTACCATTATTATTATTTTTTTCTATGCTTAACTAACACTTAAATAAAAAAACTAGTTACGTTCAAGTCACAAGCTACATTCATCTTCATGTTGAATTTTGGATCAATGCTATTTCATTAAAATAGTAAATTGTGTATAATACAAATCTTAGTTCATGTTTCACTAATGCTTGTGTTGTTCTGTTATTCAAAATTTCAAACGTTTTTCTCACTTCTTGGACATTCAAAATTGATGTGGGTTTTTTACGTTTATATTATACCATTTCCTTGAATTTTGAATAACAAATTCAACTTTCTTTTATTTATTTGTATCAAAATATACCTTGATTTTTTAGGACATGTTAAATATAAAATAAATTAAATTGTCACTTAAATGTACGATGATTTGAATTTAAAATTTAAAGGATAGAAGATAAAGGAATATACATTCAATAACATAATATTTAATCTAATTAATTTTAAAATAAAATTATGAATATTAAGATATTTTATAAATTATAATGGATTTAGTAAAATGATATTACTTTAAATATTTATTAATTATTTCAAAACTAATGATTTAAAAAATAACTTATCATTATGCGGCGAAAAAATTTCTAGAAAACTTAATATATAAATTTTTATAAATCAATAATATTTATTTATTATATTTTTAATTTTAAATATCTAAAACATTTATACAATTTTATTTGTAAAAAAATATGCAAAAAATTTCTTGCCAATTTTAAATAATGCAGGAAATTCCTACAAATAATTTTCAGAGGAAAATTTGCAATAAATTTTTCTACTATTTTCATATTTATAGAAAAGTTTACCATCATTTTTCAAATTCACAAGGAAATTTCTATGAAATTTTTACGAAAGGTCTCAAAAAATTTATATGAATTTTTTCCTTCTAAAAAATAGCAAGTATTTTCTGCAAATTTTTTCTCCTAAAACAATTGCAGGACATGAAAAGTTTTGTAGTAGTATTAATAATATTAAATAAATATTTATTAATATGAAAATTAAAATTATATAAATAGAAAAATTTTAATTTTGAAATTTTCATTGAAATAATAATATTGTTGAATTATACATAAATAACCTAGTGGTGGTCGTGCTTTTCCAAGTAAAAAAGGGGTGCATTACCAATAAAAAAATAAAATTGAGAAAAGAAATAAAAAATAAAACAAAGATAAGTGAAAATATGTAAGCATACTGATGATTCATAGAGACATCCATAATTTATAATATGTCTAATAAAATATAATATAGCCTTAATAATATTAAATTAACATTAACAATTTTAAAAATTTAATAATTTCATAATATATCAATGAAAAAATTTTAATATTCAAATAAATTATTTTAAATTTATAATGGTTAAATATATAAATACTTTTACAAATAAGAATAAACATATATGTATGCTAAAAATAAAACTAAATCAATATATATGTTTTCTTAATCTAATATATGATGTTATGCAGGTATGCTTAACTTCACAGTTATGACACCAAATATAAAATTTTAAATAATAATTTTTAATGAAAAAATAATAATATAATTTATAATAACAATTATCCATGCAAACATACATTATTGATATATTAAATAACATACAATAATATTAAAATTAAATAATTAACAAAATCAAGAACTTATTTTCTTTTACATGAATATAAAATTATATAAGTGTGAGATCCAATCATAACATTATTATGATTATATTCTACAAAATTAGACTCACATATTTAATAAATATAAATTTAAATTAATTATATATGTTATATACTTTTCTATTTTAAATGTTTCTTTTGTAAACTAGATAGTTTTTATTAACGACAAAGATCAAAACTATGATATTTTTTCACATCTCTCATTCCTTAACCAATTAAGATATTATATATCCTTTTTTATTTGAAATTAATGTTAAAAATATAAAATATATAGTTTATAAGAAAATATTTGATAAGTTATAGGATAAACTATAATATTCAATATATCTTATAATGATATATGAAAATGATGATTAGATTTTAATTAAAATATACACACTTAAAAGTAATATTTACATATAATTTTTTTATGTTTTTACATATTTGACGTAAAAAATATATATTTACATTATAATAAAAATAAATATATAAAAATTTTATCCTTATTTTAACAAATTATAATTTCATTCTTTTTTATTTACCAACTCTAATCTTAAGTCTAAAAACTTTAAATATGCCAATATTCCTTGTGTTTTTTTTCAAAATATTACACTAATAAATATATAAGATGATAAATTAGTTAACGGAAATAAAGGTTCCAGGTTCAGCTAACAAACTAGTATTATTAACAATACTAAGATTTGATTCATAAAAAATATATTATACTGATACACTCGCAAATGGTACACTAACTAACACTCTCTCTTGGTCATTTATTTTGTATAATAATATATAGCATTAAATCTCTACATATAACTTTAAATAATATTTCTATTTAAATAATAGTAAAATTTAATAAATACAATGTATTATTAAATTTAACAATTAAAATATAACTAATTAGTAACGCGGTGCTAGAGAATGATTTGATTCATATTGATATATATTATTCTTAATTATAATAATAAATTAAGAAAATAACAATAATTCAAATAGAATCATAATTTTTTACTATAATTATGAAAAGCTACATGATCATAATTAATTGTTTAGATCATACTATAAATAAAACAAAACATGATTAATCTTAATCATTAATTTAAATAAGAAAATAAATATAAATAATAAAGAGTAAGTATCTTATACTGACTAGATCTTTTTCTATTCTAAAAATAGAATTAATCTTTTCTATCAACATAGTTTTATATATTAAAAAGAAGAATGTCCTTATCCTCCATTACTAAATAATTAGTCTTTTCTACCAAAATATTAATTAAAAAAATCTATTTTTAGTTAGAAGATAAAATTCAAGGATAATTGGTATTAGACACTTACACTTCAACATTTATTTATTTTTTAAATCTAATATTGTGTTTTAATGAGACATTTTAAGATTTCAAAAAATTTGAAATGCTATAAATTTGAATTGTTTTCATTTGAATTTCTTTCGTTTTCCAAATGTTTTGTTTGGATAAATCATTTGAAATTTCTTAAATTTCAAATTTTTTGTTTGGATAAGGCAATTCAATTTCCATATTAGCCAAATCAATTCATTTTTTTTTTAATTTCATTTTTTTAGTTTGGATATGACAAATCAATTTCTTAAATTTCAAATTTTATGTAAATTTTATAAATTACTTAATACATATATAAATTATGATAACGGGGAGAATGAAAAATAAAATATCTAAAGAAAAATAATTTATTAATTAAAAAAAATAAAGTAAAAAAAATAAACTAATAAAAATATACTAATAACTAAAAATAAGAAAACTTGAAAAAAAACTAAACTAAAATAACCTTTCAGAAAAAACTGAAACCATTTTGGTTAATTTTTCATCTTTTAGCTTTTAACTGAAATCGCGAGTGAAACACACTTTATACTTACATAGTCATTGGTAGTGTCTGGTTTTGTAACAATCATAGGAAAAGAGCATATAATCATTTACATTTTTTACCATGAAGCTCGTAACAAGACATCTATCATGAAATAATGAAAATCATAAAGCATAGTATTTGATATTATTTCTATTCCTTTTCCCATCTTTTGTACAAGTATAACAACTAATTTCCATTCATTTGACATAAAAACAAAATGATAAAAAATTTTGGAGGCAAATTACTCAATAGTCATATCCTATTTACATGTTGTAACAAGCTAAACAGATCTTCGCAAATGCCTTTACAACTTGAAAATCAGGTGGTCCGATTCAACTGTTAGGAAACAAGAATTCACATTAATTAGATTATTGAGAACCATCACCAATCAAGGACTTTACCTCACTAGAAAGCCAACTACTTCATTCTTCTTCAACAATGACTTTCAGCATATCATGCCACCACTATGAGCCTTTACTTTTGCACCTGAGATCGAGGTTCCTCATAATATGAACCCTATACCTTGCCTTCATCACCTTGATCCAAATAGCATCACCACCCTATAGAATTCTTCATCGCAATTTGCCCAGCATAGCTTTATTAAAAGCCAACACATATCTTAGTCCTAGCCCGCCGCTGCGTTTGTCTTTACACACCTACTCCCATTTGATCCATGTTATTTTTTAGCCTTCTTTTGAACTTCCCCAAAGGAAATTCCTTTGCATAGATTCTATGGCTTTAAACATCTTCTTAGGAGCCTTGGAAAAAGGCAGAAAATAAAGAGGTAAAGTAGAGAGGGTGGATTTGATTAGGCCAATCCTCCCCCCTAATGATAGGTTCTTTTGTATCCACGGGGTTAACTTTGCTCTCATTTTATCCAGGACAGGCTTCCACACACGCTCACATATCACATTTGCCCCCACAGGAAGGTAGGAGAAAGGCATTTGCAGAACTCTATAATTAAGGATCGAAGCAAAGGAAAAACCCACCTTCGACAATTTCACCCCAATTCCCCCTAAGCTACTCTTATAGAAATTAATCCTCAAGCCTAAGGCCAACTCATATCATCTCAAAGCACTTTTCAAAGCAAGGCAAAATAAGGAAATTTGTATCATTTACAAACTATTGGGATACTATCTAGAAGTGATGCTTGTTAAGGTTAATACCTGAAATTAGATTTACCGACTGAGCCTTACGAATCAACCCTCCTAGCCCTTCAGTAACAATCAAGAATAAGAAAGACGCCATCAGATCACCCATGCGTTATCATCTTTGCATACAAAACTTCTTCGTGGCACTCCCATTAACCAATATTGAGACAGATAATGAAGACAGACAACCATGGATCCAACTTAACCATTTGTCCGCAAAACCAAATCGAGATAGCATGTAAAACAGGAACATCTAACTAACAGAGTCATACACCTTCCCAAAGTCATCCTTAAAATACCAATAATAGCTTCTTATGATGTTCACCTCCTGATCACTTCATTAACTACTACCACATTCTCAAGCAATTTCCTTCCTTTCATAAAAGCTATCTTGTTTCCTCAATGATGCTTGGAAGTACTTCTGTAGTCTCTTTGCCAGCACTTTTGCAATAATTCTATAGAGTATCCCAATTAGTGATATGACCTATAATCTCCCAATCCACTTGGGCACTCCTTCTTGAGAATCAAGGAAATGAATAAGGCATTGACCCCATTGAAAGCTTTTCATATAAATGAAAATTTGTCATTACTTTCCTTATATCTCCCTTTAACACATCCCAAAAATGCTTCAAAAAATTTTAATTAATATATATTAATTCCTTATTTCCTTATATCCTCTTTTGTAACATCTATATTTAATAAAATAAATAAATTTCCCACATTAATTATATTTTATATTCATTTTTTATAATTAAAAAAGGTAATTTTTTATATTAAGTAATTAATTTTATTAAATATTTAGTTCATAATTAAATATTAATTTGATAATTTAATATTAAGTAATAACATTAAATTTGACTATTAAGTTTGCACATATTTTAATTTATTCTAAATATATTTCACAAATTATCATTTGTAAAATAGACTTCAAGAATGTTGGTTTTAGGTAAAAACTTCAATTTCATAAGAGTAAAATAATACACTTATCACTCATGAGGTTTTGTATATATTTCTGCATTTTACATAGATTCTGAATATAAATTGGTGCAATAATACATGACTAATTTCTTTTAAAGTCATGAATAATTGATGTTAGAGAGTTTCTAATAAAGTTTCTCATTAAAAGTTTTTTTCTGTTTTTAGTTAGGTTAAAAAAGTCGGATCAAACCGAAAATTTGACCAAAAAATTGGTGAACCAATCTAATATCTACTTCTGTTAATGGTGAAAATCGAATCAACCAAGCAAAGAACCAATTTTAAAATCGAAAAATTGATGAAAATCAGTGGTTCAACTGGTTCATTGTTTTTATAATTTTTTTGCATTTTTGTAAATCCATCCCTTGTTTTCTCATATCCATCCATTTTTAGTTAAAAAATTAATAAAAATAGAGGTTAAATTAGCAATATGTAAATGTATTTAGTTCGATTAATGCTGAAAATCGAATCGATGAGGTAAAGAACCAGTGTTAAAATCAGAAAACTGATGAAAATCAGTGGTTCAACTGGTTCACTGTTTTTATAATTTTTTTGGATTTTTCTACCAGTTTTAAGCATGTAATTTTTTTGTATTCATTCTTTCTTTTTCCCTTTCACTAATTATTTGACTAGTAATGCACATTTCAAGGACAAAAGGGTCAACCCAAGTTTTTATTTTAAAATGGACCATGGGAAGAAGGAGGGTCCATTTCCATGGATATGAGGAATCGGGGATTCAGAATGGAGGGAGGCATTCTGCCATGTTTGCAATAACAAATAAAGAAAAAGAAGAAACAAACCATAAACCATAGGACCTTACACAATTAAGATCTGCTTTTTCTAGACCCAATTCAATGGATAAATTCATATAACTTCTTTGTCATTTCTGCAAACCTACTTTTTTATTTTCATTTCATTTATGTTATTTTTATTTATGTTACTAAATATGAATTATTATTGAATTTAAAGATACAACCATACCAACTGAATCATATAATTTATATCATTTTTAAAGTTATTATTGTCAAATTTAACAAATTTTTTTACATGAATGATACATGTGATTGAATGATGTAAATTAGTATTGATTAATGTTAGTTTGAGTCAAATAATTTATCATAACAAGTATACATATTATTAATCTAAATGTTAGATTCTCAAAATATAATTTAAAGTATGTGACTTGTGGCCACTCTTTTCTTCTTTTTTTCTTTCACTTTCATATTTTTAGTTTTGAATTAAAGGAGAATTGGTACTAGAGACTTACACTTCACCCTTTATCTTATTAAAATCTAACATTGCATTTGGATGAGGTATTTTAAGATTTCAAAAAATTTGAAATTCTATTCATTTGAATTGTTTTCATTTGAATTTACTTCATTTTGTAAATGTTATGTTTGAGTAAATCAATTGAAATTTCTTACATTTCAAATTTATTGTTTAGACAAGGAAATTCAATTTATCTATTAATAAAATTAATTCAATTTTTTTAATTTCATTTTTTTTAGTTTGGATATGACAAATCATTTTCTTAAATTTCAAATTTTATGAAACTTTTATATATTAATTAATACATATATAAATAAATTATGATAAAAGGAGAGAATGAAAAATAAAATATGTAAAGAAAAAGAATTTATTTAATTAATGAAAAATGAAGTAAAAAAATCAACTAATAACAAAAAATAAGAAAACTTAAAAAAAACTAAACTAAAATAACTCTTCAGACAAAACTAGTAATTACCTCGATTTGTAACAATCATAGCAAAAGAGCATGGAATCTTTCGTATTTTTTACCATAGTAATAGGAAATCTATCATAATAATGAAAATAATAAAGCATAGTATTTGATATTATGTCTATTCTTTTTCCCATATTTAGCATAGGTATAACATCTACTCCCAATCATTTGACTTGGGACAAAATGATGAAAAATTTTGGAAAAAAATTACTCAAGATTCCTATTTTATTTACATGTCTTAACAAGCTAAACTGATCTCTACCTTTACAACTTGAAAATGAGATGATCCAATTCAACTGCCTGTAAACAAGAATTCAAATTAATTAGATTATTGAGAAATGAAAATGAAGAAAACAAGAAGAGGCTCTTGATTACAGTGGTTAATATAATCAAGTCATCAATAGATTCTGCCCATGTAGCAGCAAAGAAATTGTTGATCTAGTCATATTAAAAATCAATCAATTGTGAGATTTAAGAGCAGTTGAATCTAAAAATGCTAAAGTGACTTGCTTCATTCAACTTTGCTTCATATACCAATATGTATAACTGATAAAAAGAGTCCAAGAAGAATTAGGAGGTGCAGGCTAGGCAACGCCCTAAACCTATAACTATAGCGGAGAAACCATAAATAACAAATATAGTACAATCATAAATAATTGTTCAAGAGGATTATGAAACTTTTACTTTGGCCTTCATTCCCAAGTAGTTATTTCCTTGCAATTAGTGGTATTTTTAATAGTTTATAGTGATTCTATAATAGTATTGTTTGCACAATATATCACTATGTATAAAGTAATTAGTTGTTTCCCTAATATTTTTTGTTTTCTTTTAAAAAAATAAAATTTATGTTCTGTTATTTAAATGTTTAATTATTACAGGTTAATAGAGGTCTTTTATCTTTAGGAATTATGGCTTCTTACATTGTTTTTCTTTGTTGGTCTGTAATCAGAAGGTCAGGATTTTCATTGTTGGTGAGAAGTCAAGTGTATTTTATTGCTTGTATCAATGGCTCTCCCATTCTTCTTCCCTTCAGAAGTTGTTCAAATATATGGTATGTTTAACAACCACATAGTACTAATAATAACAGTCATATTGATCAAACATGTGCTTTTTAGGCACAATGCATTTGGATTTTGGTTTTAGTTGGTTTTGTATTTTGCTTATGGTTCTTATGTCACAATTTGGGTTAGAGAAAAGGAGAAGTTCTTGTAAAAACTATTCATATGAAAAAAATTGACAATTTTATCATTCAATTAGTTTTCATTAGTACCATTATTTTTTGAGTTTGAAACCCATGTAGTATAAAAATTTTTATGCTGAAGTTTAATCATAACCCTTTATTTATATGACTTTTAAAGTATTAATTGGTAAAGTCAACAAATTTATCATATATCAAGGGTTGTGATCGAATGCGGTGTAAAAATTTTAGGGTGCATAACTTTTTTTCTCTCACTTTTCACTCATTGAAAACAAAACTCCATTCTTTCTTTACCTTCTCTTGAATATCATTGAATAAGAACCATAGCACACATTTGATCTTGCAAGTGAGATTGCTCATATTGGTTCAGGGTAAGCTTTAAATCCTTCACTTTCTTTTTTTTTTAAGAATGGACAATATCCTTTCATTTGGTATAAGTCTTAGATCATGTACTTTCATATCTATGATGAATCTCAAAGGTGTTGTTTGAGAGACTCCATCAATACATTCTATTTGGTTTATTTTTCTTTTTGCAGATTGTTACTTACATGCATGTTGTGGTTTATGTTTAAACAAAATATTTCTTCTTTTACAACTTGTGAGTGTCATCCATTTTATCACTTTGTGGAATAAATACTGGACTCCAGAAGAAGAAAGGGATCAGAGGTAAACATTGTTATTTCAGAAACAATTCATAGATAAACCTAAAGTCAAATTATATATCTTATTCTGAGGATAAGGACAATCTACTTGAATTTTGAATCAGAAGTGTGTATAGGTTACCTTGGTGCTCATTAAGTAGATTACTCAAGTTTTAGCTTTTACATAATTTACAAGATCTTGCATTGGATGGCTCAAGACTTCAATGTCATATGAAAATAATTGTTTGATATGGGTACACATAATTCATTTTTTTAATGTTTATTAATATGGATATTAACTTTGATTATTGTTTAAAAATGTTATGACTATGGAGATTACAAAAACAAACTGATAATATATAATTAATTTGAAAGTCAAACATAAAACAAATTTAATTTAAAGTATGTTTACGTTTAAATTGTTCAAGTTCATATCCTAAGCTCAGTAAGAATTTCAATGAATCCCACAATTATGTCTCACTAATTGTAAAACATTTAAGGATATTGGTACAATAATGAATCCAAAAGTTTCTTAACTTAATATGATCAGATATGTTAGTTTTCATGGTCATATTACTTTATAAGATATTTTCCCAATTAAGAATGAATAATATGTGATACAATTGTAAAGCAGAGATAATATGTGATAATGTGTTTGTCATTATAGAACATTAAGACTATTTTGTTGGACCATTAACCTTAATAACAATGTATGTATTTTTTGATACATTAACATGTTATTGTGCTGGCACAGGTGCTCCGTTGGACTTTTTATGTCAACGTTGTTTTTTGTTTCCTCTATTTGTGGAATTGTCTATCTGTACACATCATATGCCTCAGGAACCTCATGTTCTCTAAATATATTTTTCATCACATGAACAGTAATTCTACTTGCTACAATGATGGTTATATCTTTAAATTCAAAGGTACACTACTTTGATTACTCGTTCCAGCTAATGGTATTTTTAATAGTTTATAGTGAATCTGTAATAGTATTATTTACACAATATATCACTATGTATAAAGTAATTAGCTATTAATATTCAACATATATAATTAAGTTTCCCTAATATTTTTTGTTTACTTTAAAAAAATGAAATTTATGTTCTGTTATTTAAATGTTTAATTATTACAGGTTCATAGAGGTCTTTTATCTTTAGGAATTATGGCTTCTTACATTGTTTTTCTTTGTTGGTCTGCAATCAGAAGGTCAAGATTTTCCAACCCATATATCTATATATGGTTCTTAGGAAAAATTTAGACATTATGTCACTTTGTTGGGATGATATTCTCTAGAAGCACTTTCAGAGAAAATAAATAAAAAAAAAGTCAAAACAACTTTTCCATAAGTTTTTTTTTAAATGGTGTGCTGTATGTGAGACTTTTTACATGATAATTTTTAAAAAGTTTCATATCTTCCAATGTATTGAGGTTGTATTTTTACAATTGGATGTTGATGGTTGGATGTAGAAGAGAATTTAGGTGGAAGGGGGGAGTATTTTGTACTACTTAGAAAGCTGGTCTTCCTCTTTTAGCTATCTAGTTTTCTTACAAGTTTAACTGATCATCTTTACCACGTGGTATATACTGTACCATATGCTGTCTAGCTTTCTTACAAGTTTTACTACCAGTGTTACTATTAGATTTTTTGTAGGCCTCTGCATTATTTTTGTTGACTCTTCAAGATTTTTTTTTGAACATGTGTCTAAATTAGTATTAAGATACATAATTTGATATTGTGGATAATTCTTTACCTGAATGCTTTAGTGATCCTATTATTTTGTGTTATATACCATTTTCTAATTTTGTGACATGGTTTCCTTATTGCTATATTTGCAATTGTGATGGCAGCCTTTTCCATAGACATTGATTCAAATGCTTTTAGGTGAATCATTCTTTAGTGTTCTAAAGCATTCCTAGTTGCTTCAAAATTAGAGAGTTATAAAGCTTTCCTTGTTGTTTCAAAGCCTTTTCTAGTAAATTTAGAAAAATTCCTTGTTACTTCAAATTCCCATTCTCAATCGTTTCCTAGAAATTAGAAAGCTCTAAAGCTGCCTTCTTTCTTTGATCTAGCAAGACACCTCAATCATGCTACAAGTACTGGTTCACAGCCCTTCTCAATATTTACATATATGATATTCACAGCCCTACACACTTAAAACTTATAATTTTAATACCGGACCCGTGTTTGAACTTGTGAAAGTACTGGTTCACAATTTATTAGTTTAACTATTGTTGAACTAGTGTTGAACCAGTCTTAATAAAATAGTTTTTTTTGTTATTAATATATTATAACAATTAAGATTATAAAAGAAAAATACATATTAGGAGGTAATTATTGAAGAAAAAACTATTTTTACTAAATAAATCTTCATATCGCTAAGTTAACCTTTTTTTTATTAATTTTTAATTAAAAAGGGATGGACTTGAGACAACAAGGGTGTATTTAGAAATATTCAAAAAATTTATAAAAAAAATGAAACAGTTGAACCCCCAATTTTCATTAGTTTTTCGATTTTAAAACTGGTTTTTTGCTTGGTCGGTTTTTAGTATTAACCGAACCAGATACTAGACTGGTTCATCGGTTTTCGGTTAAACCAGATACCAGATTGGTTCACCGTTTTTTTGTCGAACCAGTCGATCCGATCCAGTTTTTTTAACCAAGCTTAAAACAAAAAAAAATTAATAAGAAATTTTATTACAAACATTCTGACATGAATTATTCACGACTTTAAAAGAAATTAATCATGTATTATTGCACGAAGCTATATTCAGAATCTATGTAAAATGCAGAAATATATACAAATCCTCATGAGTGATAAAATTATTTTACCCTTATGAAATTGAAGTTTTCACCTAAGACAAACGTTTCTTCAAGTTGATTTTATGATAGAATAATTTGGTAAATATATTTTAAATAATTTAAAATTTGAGCATACTTAATAGTCAAATTTCATGTTATTACTTAATATTATATTATTAAAATTAATATTTATTATGAATTAAATATTTAATAAAATTAATTACTTAATATGAAAAAATAAAATTAATTTTTTGAATTATAAAAATGAATATAAAATATAATTAATATGGGCAATTTATTTTTTTATTAGATGTTACAAAAGAAAATCACATTATAAAATTGAAGCTTAGATTAATGTTTAAGTTAAAGTCCAATGTATAATTAATATATGAGTTTAATTAGTATACACTGTTAGTGTAAAGATTTTTACATTAACATTCAATCACAACCCTTCATTCATGGTAAATTTGTTGACTTTACTCATTACTACTTTAAAAGTCATATAAATGAAAAGTCATGATTGAATGTTAGTGTAAAAATCTTTTACACTGGCAAATAGACTTGTCTATTTTGTTGGTTGTTTCCTTGTCTCTTAATGGACTTGGTCTATATATATTTATAAGTTATCTAAACTTATTGATACAAAACCTTCTACTCTAGAGGAATTTTATTCTTGATAATGAGATTAGCAAACAATTTAAAAATTCAAACCAACTCAACCATTTAATTTATGCTCCACTATAGATAAACCAATCATAGCTTGTATTACATTAGATTATACCTTACTAAGCATGATATAGATATAAATATTGTGGCTATAAGTACAAAGTGAGCTGTGAGAACTAATGCTAGCTATTATCTTTAAAAATATATTTCAGTCAACCCCTAATTAAATTTCATTATTGACTTTTGCCTTTGAACCATTAAACATTAAGTGGCTTGAAGAATTAAATGCTATTAAAGAATAGAAAACATTTAAAAGGATGAAGTTTTCTTTTGTGAGAATGTTGATGATTTTGCCTTTGTCATCATGCCATAACTGAGTCAGTTGTCTCTTGTACAGTTCAATCATTATCCATGACTGTGTTCTGTCTCACAACTGGCGAAATCAGCATTCATACTATTTAAATTAAACAAGGTAAAAGCAATTAAGATATGAATTGGGGAACAAGGTGCATCATTAAAGTATCAAAATAGTTATACTTCACTTTTACAATCCACTATTGATTATTATTACCACCATCACCATGTGTTAATGTTTATATGCTAAGCATATTAACATGAGTAGTGTTACACATAATTCAAATTTATTAAAAACTACAAAATCAAGATAGGGAAGTATTAAATGAGATATGATCATCAAGCTTTATATTTTTCAATAAACTTTAGCCAATACTAATAGATATGTGTTGAAAAAGTGTGTTAAAGAGTGTTTTGTTAGAATTTCTAAAATAACATTTGTCTTATTAATATGAACAAGATTATGGTCGAAGTTGAAGCTAGCTAATGAAATACAGGAAATAACTATTTATATTAAGTAATACATTCACTTACTGTAAATTGTTGTTGCAAACCACTCATTGATAACTGTCACCCATGTACTTATCCAGCCAACATCAATGCTCCACCTGGTGGTTTGATAAGTGCATCATTCATATAGGAAGTGTAGGACCCAAAATTTCAAAAATCATCATACGTAAAGCACTATGATGTATTAAGTTCCTTACTTTTTGGCTGAGTTATTCAAATCCCAATTGATGAACAACATTGCAAAGTACATTTTCCCCAAAGAGAATGTTGAATTTTAGATCGATGCTATTTCATTAAAATAGTAAATTGTGTATAATACAATTAGTTCATGTTTCACTAATGCTTGTGTTGTTGTTCTGTTATTCAAATTTTCAAATGTTTTTCTCATTTGTTGGATATTCAAAATTGATGTAGGCTTTTTAACATTTATACTATACAATTTCCTTGAATTTTGAATAACAACTTCAACTTTATTTTATTTATTTGTATCAAAACATACCTTGATTTTTTAGGACATGTTAAATATAAAATAAATTAACATTGTCACTTAAATGTACGATGATTTGAAATTAAGATTTAAAGGATAGAAGATAAACGAATATGCATTCAATAAAATAATATTTAATATAATTAATTTTAAACTAAAATTATGAATATTAAGATATTTTATAAATTATAATGGATTTAGCAAAATGATATTATTTTAAATATTTATTAATTATTTCAAAACTAATGTTTAAAAGATAACTTATCATTATGTGGCAAAACAATTTCTAGAAAACTTAATATATAAATCAATAATATTTATTTATTATAATTTTAATTTTAAATATCTAAAAAATTTATACAATTTTGTTTGTAAAAAAAATATGCAAAAAATTCTAAATATGTAGGAAAAAATTTAAAATTTGTAGGAAACTCCTACAAATAATTTTTAGAGGAAAATTTGCAAGAAATTTTTGTACCATTTTCTTATTCATAGAAAATTTTACCGTCACTTTTCAAATTCACAAGGAATTTTTTATGAAATTCTTGTAGATTTTTCTTTTGTATAAAAAGTATAAAAAAATTTACACGAATTTTTTCCTTTTAAAAAATAGCAAGTATTTTTTGCAATTTTTTTCTCATGAAACAACCGCAATAAATGAAAAATTTTGTAATAATATTAAATAAATATTTATTGATATGAAAAATTAAAATTATATAAATATAATAATTTTAATTTTGAAATTTTCATTAAAATAATAATATTGTTGAGTTATACATAAATAACTTGTTGGTTGTTGTGCTTTTCCTAGTGAAAAAATGGTACATTACCAAAAAGAAAAGAAAAGACAATAGAGAAAAAGAAATTAAAAATAAAACAAAGATAAGTGAAAAATATTTTAAAATACATGAGGACATCCATAATTTATAATATGTCTAAGAAAATATAATATAGTCTTAATAATATTAACTTAACATTTAATGATTTTAAAAATTTAATAATTTCATAATATATCAATGACAAAATTGTAATATTAACATAAATTATTTTAAATTTATAATGGTTAATTATATGAATTTAAAACATTGTTTTTATTAAATATGTAAAGACTTTTCAAAAAAAGAATAAACATATATGTATCCTAAAAATAAATATAAAACTAAATCAACATATGTTTTCTTAATCTTATAATTTATGATGTTATGTAGGTATGCTTAACTTCATAGATATGATGCCAAATATAAAACTTCATATAACGATTATTAATGAAAAATAAAAGAGTAATATAATTTATAATAACAATTATCCATGCAAGCATACATTATTGATATATGAAATAACATACAATAATATTAAAACTAAATAATTAAAAAAATCAACAAATTATTTTATTTTTCTATTTCATATTGATTACATGATGGTAAAATCATAAAAGTGTGAAATGCAATCATAACATTATTATGATTATATTCTATAAAATTAGACTCACATATTTAATAAATATAAATTTAAATTAATTATATATGTTATATACTTTTCTGTTTTAAATGTTTCTTTTATAGACTACATGTTAGTTTTTATTAACGATAAAGATTAAACGATGACATTTTTTTACATCTCGCTTTCTTTAACCAATTCAGATATCATATATCCTTTTTTACTTGAAATTTATGTTAAAAATATAAAATATATAGTTTATAAGATAATATTTGATAAGTTATAGGATAAACTATAATATTCAATATATCTTATAATAATGATATATGAAAATGATGATTATATTTGAATTCAAATATACACACTTAAAAGTAATATTTACATATAAATTATTTATGTTTTTATATATTTGACGTAAAAAATATATTTATATTATAATAAAATAAATACATAAAACTTTCATCCTTATTTTAAGAAATTGTAATTTCATTATTTTATATTTACTTACTCCAATCTTAAGTTTAAAAGCTTTAAATATACCAACATTCCTTGTGTCTTTTTTAAAAATATTACACTAATAAATATATAAGGTGATACATTAGTTAACAGAAATAAAGGTTCCAAGTTCACCTAACAAACTAGTATTATTAACAATACTAAGGTTTGATTCATAAAAAAATATTATACTAATACACTCTCAAATGGTATACTAACTAACACTCTCTTAGTCATTTATTATATATAATGATATATAGCATTAAATCTTTACATATAAATTTAAATAATAGTAAAATTTAATAAATACAATGTATTATTAAATTTAAAAATTAAAATATAATTAATTAGTAACGCAGTGCCTACAAAATGATTTGATTTATATTTATATATGTTAGTCTTAATTATAATAATAAAGTAAGAAAGTAACAATAATTTAAATAGAATTTTAATTTTTTACTATAATTATGAAAAGTTACATGAGCTTAATTAATTGTTTAGAGCATACTATATATGTTAGTCTTAATTATATTAATAAAGTAAGAAAATAACAATAATTTAAATAGAATTGTAATTTTTTATTATAATTATGAAAAGCTATATAAGCTTAATTAATTGTTTAGAGCATATTATAAATAAAATAAAGCATAATTAATCTTAATCATTAGATTTAAATAAGGAAATGAATAAAAATAATAAACAGTAAGATCTTATACTTACTAGATCTTTTTCGATTCTAAAAATAGAATTAATCTTTTCTATCAACATAGTTTTATATATTAAAAATAAGAATATCCTTATCCTCCATTACTAAATAATTAATCTTTTTTACCAAAATATTAATTCAAAAAATCTATTTTTAGTTAGAAGAAAAAATTATTTTTTGTTTTTTCTACTAATTTATGATAGAAAGAATGTTAAGAATTAAGAATTTTATATTTTAATATTATAAACTAAATATTATATTTAAAGTATCTATTTTTTAAGTTATCTAGGACTTTGGTCAAAAATAAAGGTTAAAAAAGTCATAAAATCTTATTTAAAAGGTAATAGTATGACTATTTTACAAAAATATAAAAACGAAATTGGAAAAGTGCATGTTTATGAATGGTTTATTAAAAGAAATGTAATACATTCTAAAGTGACACAGATATGAGATGTGTGATGTATGTTGGAAGATATAATAAACTAAAATAAATTTTTTTTCTCACATGGGTGTCACACAATTCATATTACTTAGAGAGAAATATGTTTTTTTTTTCACTTTTCTTTAAAAAATCTCATTATTTCCAATATCTAACTTGCATTCTTCTTTACAAAGAATTCAATGTTTTTTCGGAATATAACATAATAATTTTAGAAAAAACATTTGTCATGGTAATTTTTTGGTTGTTAAATTCATAATACAACTTTAATAAAAATAAATAAATCGAATTGTTAGAACAAATATATTTAATTATAATATCACACTTATTTCTTATTACAAAACTATGTATAAAGTTATGTGTTAAAAGTATTTAAAGGAATTTAACTTATCTTAAATTTAAATCTTTTCATAATTTTAAAAAATAAAGTAATAAAGTAATTTAATTATTTTACAACTATAATGTGAATAAAAGTAGAGTCACAATGGAAGTTAAAAATCCATGTCTTTTAAAACATGCTTAAAATTGTTGGTTCATTAATGATTTACAACATTTTTCAAGGTTATTGCTATCTTTTTAAAAATTTATTGAGCCATCTTAGTTTGACCATACCCAATATAATTTATTTTGTGTGTATGTGGTGGCATACCACTTTCTTGAACTTGTTTAAGCAATGTTACTTTGAATCAAATAATTTATTGCAATAAATATACATTTTATTAATGTAAATTTTAGGTTATCAAAATATAATTTAAAGTATGTGACTTGTTTGTGACCACTCTTTTCTTCCTCTTCCCTTTCACTAATTATTTATTTGACTAGTGACGCGGGTCTCAGGGCTAAAAGGTCAACCCAAATTTTGATTTTGAAATGGACCATAGAAAGAAGGAGGGTTCATTTCCATGGGTATGGAGAATTGGGGAATTTAAGGCTTTGGTTGGGATGAGAGAGGCATTCAGCCACCTTTCTAAAGTGACACAGATATGAGATGTGTGATGTATGTTGGAAGATATAATAAACTAAAATAAACTTCTTTTCTCACATGGGTGTCACACAATTCATATTACTTAGAGAGAAATATGTTTTTTTTTTTTCAGTTTTTTTTAAAAAATCTCATTATTTCCAATATGTAACTTGCATTCTTCTTTACAAAGAATTCAATGTTTTTTCGGAATATAACATAATAATTTTAGAAAAAACATTTGTCATAGTAATTTTTTGGTTGTTAAATTCATAATACAACTTTAATAAAAATAAATAAATCGAATTGTTAGAACAAATATATTTAATTATAATATCACACTTATTTCTTATTGCAAAACTATGTATAAAGTTATCTGTTAAAAGTATTTAAAGGAATTTAACTTATTTTAAATTTAAATCTTTTCATAATTTTAAAAAATAAAGTAATAAAGTAATTTAATTATTTTACAACTATAATGTGAATAAAAGTAGAGTCACAATGGAAGTTAAAAATCCATGTCTTTTAAAACATGCTTAAAATTGTTGGTTCATTAATGATTTACAACATTTTTCAAGGTTATTGCTATCTTTTTAAAAATTTATTGAGCCATCTTAGTTTGACCATACCCAATATAATTTATTTTGTGTGTATGTGGTGGCATACCACTTTCCTGAACTTGTTTAAGCAATGTTACTTTGAATCAAATAATTTATTGCAATAAATATACATTTTATTAATGTAAATTTTAGGTTATCAAAATATAATTTAAAGTATGTGACTTGTTTGTGACCACTCTTTTCTTCCTCTTTCCTTTCACTAATTATTTATTTGACTAGTGACGCAGGTCTCAGGGCCAAAAGGTCAACCCAAATTTTGATTTTGAAATGGACCATAGAAAGAAGGAGGGTTCATTTCCATGGGTATGGAGAATTGGGGGATTTAAGGCTTTGGTTGGGATGAGAGAGGCATTCAGCCACCTTTCTAAAAGAGAGAAAGAAAGAAACCAGAGTGAAAAGAAACAAACAATAAAGCATAAAACCTTATATAATTAGAATTTGCTCTTTCTATCATTTATGTTACTAAATATGATTTATTATTGACTTTAAAGATACAACCATATCAACTAAATCATACAATTTATATAATTTTTAAAGTTATTATAATCAAATTCAACAATTTTTTTTAACATAAAGCATAGATGTGATTGAATGATCTAAATCCGTTTTGATTAATGTTAATTTGAGCAATGTTAGTTTGAGTCAAACAATTTATTATAAATGTTAGATTTTTAAAATATAATTTGAAGCATGTGAATTGTTTGTGGTCACTCTTTCCTTCCTTTTCCTTTTTCCTTTCCCTTTCCTATATTTAATTTTGAAAATTAAAAGATATTTGGTATTAGAGACTTATACTTCACCATTTATTTTTTAAAATATAACATTGGGTTTTAATGAGACATTTTAAGATTTCAAAAAATTTGAAATGCTACCAATTTGAATTTCTTTCATTTTTTAAATGTTTTGTTTGGATAAATCATTTGAAACTTCTTAAATTTCAATTTTCATATTAGCCAAATCAATTCAATTTTCATATTAGCAAAATCAATTCAATTTTTTTAATTTAATTTTTTTAGTTTGGATATGACAGAATCATTCACATTTTTTACCATGAAGCTCGTAGCAGGAAATCCATCATGAAATAATGAAAATCATAAAGCATAGTATTTGATATTATGTCTATTCCTTTTCCCATCTTTTGTACAGGTATAACAACTAATTTCCATTCATTTGACATAAAAACAAAATGATAAAAATTTTGGAGGAAAATTACTCAACAGTCCTATTCTATTTACATGTTGTAACAAGTTAAACAGATCTCTACAAATCCCTTTAAAACTTGAAAATCAGGTGATCAAATTCAACTGCCAAGAAACAAGAATTCAAATTAATTAGATTATTGAGAACCGTGACTAATCAAGAGCTTTACCTCACCAAAAAGCCAACCACTTCGCTCTTCTTTAGTAGTGACTTTCAGGATATCGTGCCACCACTAGGAGGATGTCCAGCACCTTGATCCAAATAGCATCACCACCCTGTGGAATTCTTCATTTGTCCAGCAGAGCTTTGTTAAAAGCTAACACATCTCTTAGTCTCAGCCTATTGTTGCATTTGTCTTTATAAACTTGCTCCTATTTTATCCATGTTATTTTTTAGCCTTCTTCTGAACCTCCCCAAAGGAAATTCCTTTGCACAGATTCTATGGCTTTAGACACCTTCTTAGGAGCCTTGAAAAAGCACAGAAAATAAAGACGTAAAACAGAGAGGGTGGATTTGATCAGGCAAATCCTCCTCCCTATTGACACGGTCTTTTGTCTCTACAGGGTTAAGTTTGCTCTCATTTTATCCAGGATAGGCTTCCACACACGCTCACATATCACATTTTCCCCCATAGGAATCCTAAGGTAGGAGAAATGCGTTTACAGAACTCTGCAATTAAGGATCGATGCAAAGGAACCCACCTTCGGCAATTTCACCCCAATTACCCCTAAGCTACTATTATGGAAATTAATCCTCAGGCCTGAGGCCAACTCATAACATCTCAGAACACTTTTCAAAGCAAATACATTTTGAAGTTGAGGCAAAATCAGGAAAATTTTAACGTTTGTTTGCAAACTGTTGGCATACTATCTAGGTTAATACCTGAAATTAGATTTATCGAGCCTTTCGAATCAACCCTCCTAGCCCTTTAGATAACCCTGATGTAATCTTCTCTGCATACAAAACTCCTTCATCATACTCCCATTAACCAATACTGAGACCGATGATGAAGACAAACAACCATGATCCAACTTAATCGTTTGTCCCCAAAACCAAATCAAGATAACATGTAAAGCAGGAACGCCCAACTAACAGAGTCATACACCTTCTTAAAGTCAGCCTTAAAAACCAATAAGGGATTCGTACGATGTTTTGCCTCTTGGATCACTTCATTAACTATAACCAAACTGTTAAGCAATTGCCTCCATTTAATAAAAGTTATCTACGTTTCCTCTATTATGCTTGGAAGTACCTTTTGTAGTCTCTTTGCCAACAGTTTTGCAATAATTTTATAAAGCACCCCAATTAGTGATATCGACCTATAATCTCCCAATCCACTTGGGCACTCCTTCTTGGGAATCAAGGAAATGAACGAGGCATTGATCTCCCCTTGGAAGCTTTCCAATGAAAATTTGTCATTACTTTCCTTATATCCTCATTTAACACATCCAAGAAAGGCTTCACTAAATTTTAATTAATATATATTAATTATAAATTGTATTTTAACTTAATCATTCATGAAAGCTTCAATTTTATAATATCTATTAATCATTAGATTTTCTTTTGTAACATCTATATTTAATAAAAAAAATAAATTTCCCACATTAATTATATTTTATATTCATTTTTATAATTAAGAAAAAGTTTTTATGTATTTTAAGTTAGGTTAAAAAGACCAGATCAAACCAAATGGTTTGACCAAAAACCTGGTGAACTAGTCTAGTATCTAGTTTGGTTAATGCTGAAAATCAAATTAACCAAGCAAAGAACCAATTTTAAAATTGAAAAACGGATGAAAATCGGTGGTTGAACTGATTCATTATTTTTATAATTTTGTTGGATTTTTTTAAATACACCCCTTGTTTTCTCAAGTCCATCCATTTTTAATTAAAAAATTAATAAAAACAGAGGTTAAGTTAGCAATATGAAGATGTATTTAGTAAGAATAGTTTTTTATTTTATAATACCTCCTTAATAAATTTTTTCTTTTATAATCTTAATTGTTATAATGCATAATAATAAAAAATACTATTTTATTAAGATCGATTCAACCATTGGTTCAACAACAATTGCATTAATAAATCCTGAACCAATACTTTCACCAGTTCAAATACAAGTACGATTTTAAAATTATAAGTTTTAAGTGTGTAGGGCATGTAGACAAAATATAAAGTTTGAGTTCAAATACAAGAAATTTTTTTACAAATGGATTCTGTGATCAACCAATTTTGTGCGGTAAGTAAAGAAAATAAAACAAATGAGAAAAATTAAACTAAAAAAATTATTAATAATTGAGTCATTTTCTTAAAATAAAGAAAAGAATATAAAAGCCAAATTACAAAATAAAAAAATAGATATGGTTTTATAAAAAAGAAAATAAAAAGAATAAAATCATTTAAAGGTGTGCTATACTACCCTAGCTACTCACCTTTTGCTTCCTAATCTTTCATACTACCACCTACAAGCCACCAACAAATCTCGTTAAATCATACTTCTACAATATTGGTTTCCCAAAAAGCAAACTTTCATTAAATGAAAGCACACATCTCTCCTCAATAAAAATCCCATCACATTTTGGGGACTGTCGTATGCACTCCACACTAGAGGTAAGACCTCACCATCTCCTTTCTTTTTTCTATTTTTCATCTTCTTCTTCTCTCTTAACAACACTCACAATAGAATCTATCCACTCTTATTATTTCTCTCAACAAAAGAATATACATTAGCTCTTACATATACTTTCCTTTTATCTTCACTAACCATAAAAAGGCTTACCTTTAAATAGAAATTGTTTACATTAGCCACAAAACCAGTATGTATATGTGGTGATCCAAAAATATGTTTACAAACATACCGCTTCTCATGTCAACAAGCAACAAATATCATGAATGTATTAGCCACAAAACCAGCAGCAACAACCATTTCATAAAAATAATTTAAGTTTTTTAATAATAATAATTTAAGTTATTTAATAATAATAATAATTATTATATATTAAATTTAATTTGTTCATAATTTTATAACGTAATATTTAATAGAGATCAAAGAATTAATTAGATGTGACATCTCTATAATTTTGAAATTTTGAGACATAAGTTATGACAACTTTTTGTCTTAAATCTCATCTCTAAAATTCAAAATTGTGTTCCTAATAATAAAAAATTTTAAATCATATAGCTAGAAAAAATAAATTTATTAGTAAGGGAAAATAATGTTGATTAAATGTGACATCTTTTAAACTTATGAAATTTTGAGGATACAAATTGTGACAGTGTCACATTCTCTAATTTCTTCCTTAATTAATTCCTGTCACAATTAATAATATTTTCTTTTAAAAATAATTTTTAATCTTCACTTTTTTTACTATTTTTATTTGTAATATTTATTTAATAGAGAGAATAGGATTAACTAGACATAACATCTTTCTAATCTTGGGATTTTAAGGCATAAGTTGCGACTTTTTGTCTTAAAACTAATCTCTAAAAACTAAATTTGTTAGTCAAAATAATATTCATAAAAGAACAAAAATAACCTTTAAGATAAAAATGTTCTAATGGATTGGTTTGGGTGTACATCTCCTATCAATTTTAAATTTTTAGGACTATGAATTGTCACAGTTCAAAAATCCTAAGTCTTAATAAATTTAAAAATTAAATATCAAATATATTCTCTATTGCACCTGAAGATATGTAGGAGTAGGAACCCACTCCTATCGAGCCCTAAAAGATAAAAAAATTTAATTAATTTAAAAGATAAAAGTACAATAATAATAATATTTTATAAATAATAAATCTATCAATAATAAACTCTTGTTAAAAATATTAAAACCAATTAATAAAATAAAAATAATAATTTTTATGCGGTGAAATAGATATTTTTAAAGTTATCTAATTTTGTATGTTTAATTAGAGGTAACCATCTTTATGAAAGACATTGTAAGGTGTGCTAATAGCTACCCTACATGTAATTGACTTTCAAATTCAAAGTTTCGCATACCACTTTCTATTTTAAAGGTTTTTTTATGTTTTTCTTAATAAACATGGGAGACGACTCCTTTGTTTTTCAAGTTATTTTTGCTGTCTCGTTGAAACCCCTTGTTGCAAATTCCCATAATCAAAAGTAGTAGTTTATTTAAAAACTACTACTTTAATTTTAATTTTAAATATATAAAATTTTTGTGAATTTTGATTTGTAGAAAATATGTAAAAACTTTCCTATCAATTTTAAATAGGTATGAAGTTTTCTGCTAATTTAAAATTCCCAGGAAACTGGTACAAATAATTTTCAGACGAAAATTTGCAAGAAAATTTTTCTACCATTTTCATATTCACTGAAAAGTTTGCTATGACTTTTCAAATTCACAACAAAAGTTTTATGAAATTCTTGTAGATAGTTTTTTTTTGTACAAAAAGTCTCGAAAAATTTACATGAATTTTTCCTTTTAAAAAGTAGCAGACATTTTTTGCAATTTGTTTTTTCATAAAAAAACTGTTTAAAATGAAAACATTGTAGTGTTAATTATATTAAATAAATATTTATTAATATGCAAAATTAACATTATATAAAAAGAAAAATTTTAATTTTAAAATTTGCATTAAAATAATAATTTTATCGAGTGATACATAAACAACTTGGGAGTGGTCATGCTTTTCCTAGTAAAAAAGTGGTGCATTACCAATAAAAAAGGAAAATAACATAGAGAAAAAAAAAATAAGTGAAAAATATATAAAAATACTGATGATTGATGATGACATCCATATATTTTTAATTTGTCTGATAAAATATAATATAATCTTAATAATATTAAATTAACATTTAATTATTTTAAAACTAAGTTTAATTGATATACACTGTCAATGTAAAAGATTTTTATAGTGACATTATGACTTTTCATTTATGTGACTTTTAAAGTAGTAATGAGTAAAGTCAACAAATTTACCATAAAAAAAAAGTTGTGATTAAATGTCTGCACAAAAATATTTATACTAAAAGTGTATACTAATTAAACTCTTTAAAAATTGTAATATTCAAATAAATTACTTTAAATTTATAGTGGTTAATTATATGAAATTGAAAACATTGTTTTTTATTAAATATGTAAAGACTTTCACAAATAAGAATAAACATATATGTATCCTATAAATAAAAATAAAAATAAATCAACATATATGTTTTCCTATCTACTCATTTATAACGTTATGCAGGTATGCTTAACTTCATGATGCCAAATATAAAATTTTATATAATGATTTTAATGAAAAATAAAATAATATAATTTATAATAACAATTATCTATGCAAGCATACATTATTGATATATAAAATAACACACAATAATATTAAAATTAAATAATTAACAAAATCAATAGCTTATTTTCTTTTCCTATTTCATATTGATTACATGAATATAAAATCATATAACTGTGAAATCCAATCATAACATTATTATGATTATATTCTATAAAATTATACTCACATATTTAATAAATATAAAGTTAACTTAATTATATATGTTATATATTTTTCTATTTTAAATGTTTCTTTTATAAATTAAATATTAGCTTTTATTAACAACAAAGATCAAAACCATGAAATTTTTCCACCTCTCTCATTTATTAACCATGAAATATTATATCTCCTTTTCTATTTGAAATTAATGTTAACTATATAAAATATATAGTTTATAAGAAAATATTTGATAAGTTATAAGATAAATATAATATTCAATATACCTTATAATCATATATGAAAATAATTATTAGATTTTAATTCAAATACACATATTTAAAAGTAATATTAACATATAAATTGTTTACATTTTTATATATTTAATGGAAAAATATATTTTTATATTATAATAAAATAAACACATAAACTTTCATTCATATTTTAAGAAATTATACATAATTTTATTTTTCTTTATTTACCTATTCTAACTTTAAGTTTAAAAACTTTAACTGTATCAACATTCCTTATATTTTTTAAAAATATTACACTAATGGTTATATAAGGTGATAAGTTCGTTAACCGAGATAAAGGTCACCGGTTTAGCTAACAAAACTAGTATTGTTAACAGTACTAAGGTTTGATTCATAAAAAAAAATATTATACTAATATACTCTCAAATGATACACTAACTAAAACTCTCTTAGTCATTAATTATATATAATAATATAACATTAAATCTCTACATATAACTTCAAATAATATATCTATTCAAATAATTGTAATATTTAATAAATACAATGCATTATTAAATTTAACAATTAAAATATAACTAATTAGTGAGACATTGCCTTTGAAATCATTTGATTCATATTTATATATGCTATTCTTAATTATATTAATAAATTAATAAAATAACAATAATTTAAATAGAATTGTGGTTTTTTACTATAATTATGAAAATGTACATGAGTTTAATTAATTTTTTAGAGCATACAATAAATAAAAAAAGTTTAACTGGTATACGCTGTCAGTGTGTAAAGATTTTTACACTAACATTCAATCAATCACAACCCTTCATTTATGGTAAGTTTTACAAATTCGTAGTTTAAAAATCACATAAATGAAAAGTTATAATTGAACGTTAGTGTAAGTCTAGTTTAAAAGTCACACTGACAGTATATATCAATTAAACTCATAAAAAAGGCATACTTAATCTTCATTATTAAATATGAATAAGAAAATAAATAGAAATGACAAAGAGTAAGTCTCTTGTACTTACTCGATTTTTTTCCATTCTAAAAAATAGAATTAGTCTTTTCTATCAACGTAGTTTTGTATGTTAAAAAGAAGAATGTCCTTATTATTCATTATTAAATATTTAATCTTTTCTACCAAAATATTACTATTTAATACTAATTCAACAAATATATTTTTAGTTAGAAAAAAAGTTATTTTTTATTTTTCTACTAATTTATGATAAAAAGAATGTTAAGAATTAAGAATTTTATATTTTAATGTTATAAACTAAATATTATATTTTAAGTATTCATTTTTTAAGTTATTTAGGACTTTTGTCAATAATAAAAGTTAAAAAAGTTGTAAAATCCTATTTTAAAGGGTAATAGAACAACTATTTCTACAAGATTGTAAAAAACAATTTGGAACAGGAAGTGCATGTTTATCAAGGGTTTATTAAAAAAATGCAATTAACATTTTTCAATGTTATTGCTAACTTGTTAGAAATCTATTGAGACACGATAGCTTGAGCATACTCAATATAATTTGTTTTTGAGTAGTGTCTATATATACTTGTTTGAGCAATGTCAGTTTGACTCAAATAATTTTAAAGTTTAATAGGCATACACTGTCAGTGTAAAAGATATATCTTTACACTAACATCAGTCATGATTTTTCATCTATGTGACTACTTTTAAAGTAGTAACGAGTAAAGTCAATAAATTTACCAGGAATGAATGATTGTGATTGAATGTGAGTGTAAAAATATTTACACTAATAGTGTATACCAATTAAACTCATAATTTTATTAGAGTTTAATTGGTATACACTATCAGTGTAAAGATTTTTACACTTACATTCAATCACAACCTTGCATTTATGGTAAATTTGTTGACTTTACTCATTACTACTTTAAAAGTCACATAGATAAAAATTCATGACTGAGTTTCATGGTAAAAATCTTTTACACTAACAGTGTATACCAATTAAACTCATTTTACTATAACATATACATTTGATTAATGTAAGAGTTTAATTGGTATGCACACAGTCAGAGTAAGGATTTTTACACTGACATTCAATCACAACCCTTCATTCATAGTAAATTTGTTGACTTTACTCGTTACTACTTTAAAAGTCACATAAATGAAAAGTCATGATTGGATGTCAGTGTAAAAATCTCTTACACTGACAGTGTATACCACTTAAACTCTTAATGTAAAGGTTAAATTTTTAAAATATAATTTAAAGCATGCGATTTGTTTGAGTCCATTATTTCTTTTTCGCTTTCACTAATTATTTGACTAGTAATGCACATTTCAAGGACAAAAGGGTAACCCAAGTTTTGATTTTGAAATAGATCATGGGAATAAGGAGGGTCCATTTCCATGGATATGAGGAATTGAGAGATTCGGGATGGAGAGTGGCATTCAATGCCACGTTTCAATAACGAAGAAATAAAGAGAAGAAACAAACCATAAACAATAGAACCTTGTACAATTAGAATCTGCCTTTTCTAGACCCAATCCAATGGATAAATTCATATAACTTCTTTGTCATTTTTGCAAGTCTACTTCTTTATTTTCATTTCATTCATGTTATTTTCATTTATGTTACTAATATTAATTATTATTGACTTTAAAGATACAAACATACCAACTAAATCATACAATTTATATAATTTCTAAAGTTATTATTATCAAATTTAACGAAGTTTTTCACATAAATAATACATGTGATTGAATGATGTAAATCAGTTTTGATTAATGTTAGTTTAAGCAATGTTAATTTGACTAAAATAATTTATCATAACAAGTATACATTTTATTAATGTAAAGGTTCGATTGTCAAAATATAATTTAAAGCATGTGACTTGTGGTCACTCTTTTCTTCCTTTTTCCTTTCACTTTCATATTTTTAATTTTGAATTAAAGGAGAATTGGTACTAGAGACTTACACTTCACTATTTATCTTCTTAAAATCTAACATTGCATTTGGATGAGGTATTTTAAGATTTCAAAAAAATTGAAATCCTATTCATTTGAATTTCCTTCATTTTGTAAATGTTACGTTTGAGTAAATCAATTGAAATTTCTTATATTTCAAATTTCTTTTTTAGATAAGGCAATTCAATTTTTATATTAATAAAATCAATTCAAATTTTTTAATTTCATTTTTAGTTTGGATATGACAAATCATTTTGTTAAATTTCAAATTTTGTGAAACTTTTATAAATTACTTAATACATATATAAATAAATTATGATATAGGAGAGAATGAAAAATAAAATATGTAAAGAAAAAGAATTTATTTAATTAATGAAAAAATGAAGTAAAAAAAATCAACTAATAACTAAAAATAAGAAAACTAAAAAAAAAACTAAACTAAAATAAATTTTCACACAAAACTAGTAATTACCTCATTTTTTAACAATCATAGCAAAATAGCATAGAATCTTTCGCATTTTTTAGCATAGTAACAGAAAATCTATCATGAAATAATGAAAATAATAAAGAATAGTATTTGGTATTATTTCTATTCCTTTTCCCATCTTTAGGATAAGTATAACATCTACTACCAATCATTTGAGTTAAGACAGAATGATGAAAAATTTTGGGTGAAAATTACTCAACATTCCTATTTTATTTTCATGTTTTAACAAGCTAAACCCATCTCCGCAAATCCCTTTACAACTTGAAAATAAGGTGATCCAATTCAACTGCCAGTAAACAAGAATTCAATTAATTAGATTATTGAGAAATGAAAATGAACAAAACAAGAAGAAGCTCTAGATTACATTGGTTAATATAATCAAGTCATCAATAGATTCTGCCCATGTAGCAGCAAAGAAAATGTTTGATCTAGTAATATCAAGAATCAATTGTGAGATTTAAGAGAAGTTGAAACTGAAAATGTTGAAGTAAACTTGCTTCATTCAGCTTTGTTTCATACATCAATATGTATAATTGATAAAAAAGAGTCCAAGAAGAATTAGGATGTGCCGACTATGCACCCCCCTGAACCTATGACCATAGCACAGAAACCATAAATAATAAATGCTGCAGTACAATCATAAATAACTATTGAAGAGGATTATAAAACTTTTACTTTGGCCTTCATTAGAAATGAAAATAAACAAAACAAGAAAAAACTCTTGATTCCATTGGTTACTATAATCAAGTCATCAATAGATTCTGCCCATGTAGCAACAAAGAAAATGTTTGATCTTGTAATATTAAGAATTAATTAGAGTTAAAAGTAGTTGAAACTAAAAATGTTGAAGTGACTTGCTTCATTTAGCTTCATTTCATAGATCAATATGTATAACTGATAAAAGAGAGTCCAAGAATAATTAGGAGGTGCAGGCTATGCACCCCCTGAACCTATGAGTATAGTAGAGAAACCATAAATAACAAATGCAGTACAATCATAAACAACTATTGAAGAGGATTATGAAACGTTTACTTTGATGATCATTCCCAAGTAGCTATTTTCTTACATGTACCATTTCCATTCTCGTAAACTAGCTAGGAGGACATGCATAGTAACTGGAAGAAAGTTGGAGAGATACAAAGAACATAGTTTAAAATTGTGTCTCTACTCAAGTGCCAATGATCTCATTTTAACAGCAACAGAGACTATAATAATAAAAACTATGGTTTGGAAAAGAAATAGAAAAAAATTTAGATTTAGATAAAGAACAAGGAAAAGCCAATTTCAAATAGAGGCTAAAGAGAAAATTGAATTCAAGTTTCTGTAGATGACATCTTTTTATGAACCCCATGGTTCTTCCGATATCTTTATATTTATTTATTTTATCTATTAGAAAAATCTTGTCAAACTAAAACAAATTATCATATTAGAAACATAATTTATATTCCATAATAATGCATGCCAAAATATAACGATTACAAATAATATGGAGTAATCATCCAAAGGTCAATTTTATCCATCCACAAAAACCAAACAATAGGACACATAGAGGAGGTCAAGAACAAACCAACTAGATGACAAAACAATGCTCAAACGAATAATAGCTTATAGACATAATTAAAGGATGAAAAAAGGCATACTTTTCCTAAGATTTTGACTACTGTGATGACACTGGCAAGAAAAGTGATCAATAATATTTTAGCAATAGAAAACTCACAGTAAATCATCATCAAAGTTAGTTACAAGCTTTTGAAATCAACATAAAGTCTAGGAAAAATATACCAGATGAAGAATCATATATTCCAATAGATGCATTACTTTAAGAAAATTTGGCAGCCTCAAGAGAAACAAGGTTTGATCTTGTTGATTCGTTCACTTCAATCAAACCTATTCATCTCATAACTCGGATAAAATCTAACTTAGAGATATGCAGAAGGAGTTGGACAAGATTCTAGAAAACATTATCAACGAGCATTAATCAATAGAGTAAAGAACAACAAAAATAACATTTAAACTACTATTTCTAAGTTATGTTATTAACATATCAGAAAAAAAATAAAGGTTAGAAAACAACAACAACTAGATCCACTCACAACATTCATTCAAAAATCAAGTCCTCCATTCACCATTTTGATTGATGTCAAACTCAAATAACAACACCTTACATAAACAATATTATTTTTTATTAGAAACAACATTGAAAAGCTCTACTAAGTCCTCATCACTCCCAAGGGTATTATTCAAAATCTTTATTGTTCTCCATATTAAAGTAAATATACTCTAACCTAAACTTATTCAACAACAAAAAATTTCCAGTTACTTACCATGAGTCAACTATATATTTACAAATTTCCAGTTTTCTATATAATTATTATAATTACTGATTAATAAAGAACTATCTTCCTTAATGATGAAGTCATATATTATTCTTAGTTATGTTTCTTACTACAGTCAAAACAAGAAAATTATGTGAACATCAAAATTTGTGGCATTCTGGTTGGTGGGAAGTAAAGTCTATTTTATTGCTTGTATCAATGGCTCTCCCATTTTTCTTCCGTTCACAACTTGTTCAAATATACGATATGTTTAACAACCACATAGTACTAATAATAATAGTCATATTGATGAAACATTTGCTTTTTTGGCACAATGCATTTGGATTTTCATTTTAGTTGGTTTTTTATTTTTCTTATGGTTCTTATGTCATAATTTGGGTTACAGAAAAGGAGAAGTTCTTGTAAAAACTATTCATATGAAAAAACTGTCAATTTTATCATTCAAATAGTTTTCATTAATACCATTATTTTTCGAGTTTAAAACACATGTAGTATAAAAATTTTTATATTGACGTTTAATTACAACCTTTTATTTATATGACTTTTAAAGTATTAATTTGTAAAGTCAAAAAATTTACCATATATCAAGGGTTGTAATTGAATGCCGAGGTAAAAATTTTTAGGGTGCATAAGTTTTTTCTATCACTTTTTACTCATTGAAAACAAAACTCCATTCTTTTTTTGCCTTCTCTTGGATGTCATTGAATAAGAACCATAGCACACGTTTGATCTTGCAAGTGAGGTTGCTCATATTGGTGCAGGGTAAGCTTCAAATCCTTCACTTTCTGTTTTTTTTTTTTTGAAGAATGCTCAATATCCTTTCATTTGGTACAAGTCTTGGATTATGTACTTTCATATCTATGATGAATCTCCAAGGTGTTCTTTGAGAGACTCCATCAATACATTCTATTTGCTTTATTTTTCTCTTTGCAGATTGTTACTTACATGCAGGTTTTGGTTTAGGTTTACATAGAATATTTCTTTTTTTACAACTTATGAGTGTCATCCATTTTATCACTTGGTGGAATAAATACTGGACTCCAGAAGAATAAAGGGAGCAGAGGTAAACATTATTATTTCTTCAACAATTCATAGATAAACCTAAAGTCAAATTTTATATCTTGTTCTAAGGATGAGAACAATGTACCTGAATTTTGAATCAGAACTGTGTACAAGTTATTTTGGTGCTCATTAAGTAAATTACTGAACTTTTAGCTTTTAGATAATTTAAAAGATCCTGCATTGGATGGCTCAAGACTTCAATGTCATATGAAAAGCATTGTTTGATATAGGTACACATAATTTGTTTTTGTAATGTTTATTAATATGGATATTAACTTTGTTTATTATTTAAAAATGTTATGACTATGGAGATTAAAAAAACAAATTGATAATATATAATTAATTTGAAAGTCAAACATAAAACAAATTTAATTTAAAGTATGCTTATGTTTAAATTGTTCTAAGTTCATATCCTAATCACTAAGGATTTCAATGAATCTCACAATCCTATCTCATTAATTGTAAAACATTTAAGGATATTGGTACAAATAATGAATCCAAATTAAGAATGAATAATATGTGATACAATTAGAAGATATTCTCCCAATTAAGAATTAACAATATGTGATACAATTATAAAGCAGAGATAATATGTGATAATGTGTTTGTCATTATAGAACATTAAGACCATTTTTTTAAGCCATTGACCTTAATAACAATGTATGTATTTTTCTATACATTAACATGTTATTGTGCTGGCATAGGTGCTCCCTTGGACTTTTTATGTCAATGTTGTTTCATGTTGCCTCTATTTATTGAATAATCTATCTGTACACATCATATGCCTCAAGAACCTCATGTTCTCTAAATATAATTCTACTTGTTGCAATGATGGTTATATCTTTAAATTCAGTATTACTCGTTGCAGCTAGTGGTATTTTTAATAGTTTACAGTTATTCTATAATAGTATTGTTTGCATAATATATCACTATGTATAAAGTAATTAATTGTTCATATTCAACATATATAATTAAGTTTCCCTGATATCTTTTGTTTTCTTTAAAAAAAATAAAATTTATGTTCTATTATTTAAATGTTTAATTATTACAGGTTAATAGCAGTCTTTTATCTTCAAGAATTATGGCTTCTTACATTGTTTTTCTTTGTTGGTCAGAAGGTCAGGATTTTCCAACCCATATATCTATATATGGTTCTTAACAAAAATTTAGACATTATATCACTTTGTTAGGATGATATTCTCTAGAAGCACTTTCAAAGAAAATAAATACAAAGAAAAAAGTCAAAACAACTTTTTCATAAGTTATTTTAAATGATGTGATGTATGTGAGTCTTTTTACAAGATAATTTTTAAAAAGTTTCATATCTTCCAATGTATTGAGGTTGTAGTTTTACAGTTGGATGTTACTGGCTGGATGTAGAAGAGAAATTGGGTGGGAGGAGGGAGTATTTTGTACTACTTAGAAAGTTGGTCTTCTTTCTTCATTTTTTTTAAATTGAATAAATAAAATTTACAAATCTGGACCTTGTTAATCAGGTGCTGCAAGATATCAACATATATTTATTTGGATGAAGATAAAATGAAATTCTTTTTTTACATGCAATGAAATTCACTCAACAGTAGCTAATGTCGTGCTAACTTGGTTCAATGTTTACTTTGAATCATATAATTTATTTTGAAATTTATTTTATAGATGGTGGACTTATGTAGATCTCTATCATGGAATTTCAGTGAACCTGCCACCATAAGATGTGAGACAAGGAATCAAGAAAAAAGAAACAGTGGTTGGATAACTATACTAGTACATTTTTCACTCAGTTAAATTTGAAAATCTTCTGTTTAGTTCCTCTACACTTCTCTACTGAGTTCAAAATTCTTCCTTCAATCTTTTTTAGGTGATTATTGAGGTTTAAATTAAATAGTAGATTTTCCATTAGTGTTGTAGAGAGTTTCAAATAATGTTTAGGTTGTTGTTTACCTTAAATCTATGATGTGAGGTAACCATAATTAAGTCTTTTTTCTTGCATATGAAATAGCTTGGGATGAACATTTTGTTAAAACTCTTAGTAATTAAGGATAAAGGAAAATGACTTTGATAGAATTTGATAAAGTGATGAGATATAATATCTAGCCTAGTTGATCTGTCATTCATTTTTAGAACCACAATACTTCAATTGTGATGCTAAATGCTTGTTAATGCATTGTTCTAATAAAAGCAAGAACCACCTACAAGGATAAAGTGTTTAGTAGCATTCATCAACTAAAGGGCACACATAAGTATATGTATAGAGGTTTTAAGTTTTATCTGATCATGTTTACCATGTGGCATATACTGTACCATATGTTGTCTAGTTTTCTTACAAGTTTTACTACCAATGCTACTATTAGAATTTTTTGTAGGCCTATGCATTCTTTTTGTTGACTCTTCAAGATATTTTTTTTATAAGTATGTGTCTGAATTAATATTAAAATACATAATTTGATATTGTGCATATTTCTTCACATGAATGCTTTAGTCACCCTGTTATTTTTTGTTATATACCATTTTCTAATTTCTTCATAGGGCTTCCTTATTGCCATATTTGCAATTATGATGGCAGCCTTTTCCACAAGCATTGATTCAAAATGCTTTCAGGTTAATCGTTCTTTAGTGTTTTAAAACATTCCTAGTTGCTTCAAAATTAGAGAGTTCTAAAGCTTTCCTTGTTGCTTCAAAGCCTTTTCCAGTAAATTTAGAAAGATTCCTTGTTGCTTCAAAATCCCATTCTCAATCCTTTACTAGAAATTAGGAAGCTCTAAAGCTGCCTTCTTTCTTTGATCTAGCAAGACACCTCAATCATGCTGCAAGTTGAAGTAAAATTTTCTTTTAGAAAAGTCATGAAAAAAATAATTCCCCCCATATAATATAATAAAAAATTTGGATGATAGTCCTTTCATCAACATGATCAAACAAGAATTAATTAATTTTAATCTTAGCCATATTGTGACAAATAGAAAGCAATGTTAGTATGCCTCATATTGAAGTGATTTTTTTGTCCTTTTCAGTTTACAAAATACAAAGTTGAGCATGAAGATGATATTCCTTATAGTTATGGATCTTTTCACATGGTATTGTCTTTGGGGGCAATGTACTTTGCAATGTTGTTCATCAGTTGGGATCTGAATAACTCAGCCAGAAAGTAAGGAACTTAAATACATCATATGGTTAACTAATGCTTTATGTATGATCATTGTTGACATCTCTTGTCCTACATTTCCTGTATGAATGATGAACTCATCAAACCACTAAGTGGAGCATTGATGTTGACTAGATAAGTACATGAGTGAAAGTTATCAATGAATGGTTTGCAAAAATAATTTACAGTAAGTGAATGTATTACCTAATAGAAACAGTTATTTCCTATAATATTTCATTAGCTAGCTTTAACTTTAACCATAATGTTGTTCATATTAATAAGACAAATGTTATTTTAGAAATTCTAATAAAACACTCTTTAACACACTTTTTTCAACATATTATCTACTACTATTGGTTAAAGTTTATTGAAAAACATAAAGTTTGATGATCACATCTCATTTAATACTTCTTTATCTTGATTTTATAGCTTTTAATAAATTTGAATAATGTGTAACACTACTCATGTTAATATGCTTTAACATATAAACATCAACACATGGTGATGGTGGTAATAATAATCAGTAGTGGATTGTAAAAGTGAAGTATAACCAGTTTGATACTTTAATGATGCACATTCTTCTCCAATTCATATCTTAAATGCTTTTATCTTTTTTAATTTAAACAGTATGGATGCTGATTTCCCTAGTTGTGAGACATAACAAAGTTATGGATAATGACAGAACTGTTCAAGAGACAACTGACTCAGTTATGGCATAATGAAAAAGGAAAAATCATCAACATTCTCACAGAAGAAAACTTCATTCTTTTAAATGTTTTCTATTCTTTAATAGATTTTTATTCTTCAACCTACTTAATGTTTAATGGTTCAAAGGAAAAAGTCAAGAATATAATTTAATTAGGGGTTGACTGAAATATATATTTTTAAAGATAGTAGCATTAGTTCTCACAGCTCACTTTGTACTTATAGCCACAATATTTATATCTATATCATGCTTAGCAAGGTATAATCTGATGTAATACAAGCTATGATTGGTTTAGCTGGAGTGGACCAAAAATTAAATGGTTGATTTGGTTTGAATTTTTAGAGTGTTTGCTAATATCATTTTCTTAGATTTAAATCAAGAAGAAACATCCTCTTGGGTACAAGGTTTTGTATCAATTAGTTTGGATAACTTATAAATATTGGATTAGGATGACTGAGTCCATTAAGAGACAAGGAAACAATCAAATAAAATAGACAAGTCAATTTGCCAAAACTTATTTGGTCAACAAGTGGTAGTTGTTTGTCCCTTAATCATCCTTGATAAAGTGATTTAGGATCTAAATTTTAATATATATATATATATATATATATATTAATTATAAATTGGACTTTAACTTTATAATGTGATTTTCTTTTATAACATCTAATAAAAAAATAAATTGCCCATATTAATTATATTTTACATTCACTTTTATAATTAAAAAATTAATTTTAAGTTTTCATATTAAGTAATTAATTTTATCAAATATTTCATTCATAATAAATATTAATTTTGATAATTTAATATTAAGTAATAACATAAAATTTGACCATTAAGTATGCACATATTTTAAATTATTTAAAATATATTTCATAAATTATTCTATCATAAAATAGACTTGAAGAAATGTTGGTCCTAGGTGAAAACTTCAATTTCATAAGGGTAAAATACACTTATCACTCATCAGGTTTTGTAAATATTTCTGCATTTTACATAGATTCTGAATATAAGTTGGTGCAATAATACATGACTAATTTATTTTAAAGTCATGAATAATTGATGTTAGAATGTTTGTAATAAAATTTTTTATTAATTTTTTATGTTTTAAGCTAGGTTAAAAAAATTGGATTGAGCGACCAGTTTGACTAAAAAACCGGTGAACCAGTCTGGTATCTAGTTTGATCGAAAAACCGATGAACCAATCTGGTATCTGGTTCGGTTAATACTGAAAACTGACCAAGCAAAAACCGATTTTAAAATCGAAAAATTGATGAAAACTGAGAGTTCAACACTTTCATTTTTTTATGAATTTTTCGAATTTTTCTAAATACAGCCTTGTTTTCTCAAGTCCATCCTTTTTAATTAAAAAATAAATAAAAAAGAGGTTAACTTACCAATATGAAGATGTATTTAGTAAAAATAGTTTTTTTGTTTAATAATTACCTCCTAATAAATTTTTTTGCTTTATAATCTTAATTGTTATAATATATTAATAAAAAAAGACACTATTTTATTAAGATTAGTTCAACACTAGTTCAGCATTAAACTAATAAATCGTACTTTCACCGTTCAAACACGAGTCTAATTTTAAAATCATAAGTTTTACATGTGTAGGACATGTCGAAAACATATAAAGTTGGAGTTCAAAATCCAAGAAAATTTTTTTACAAATGGATTCCCATCAAAAGTAGATAATATCAACATTCACTTTCTAGATAAAGCCTAAATTCTTTTTGTTTAATAAAAATAATATCAACATTCACTTTCTAAATTTTGTTCTCTAGGATATAAGATTGGTAACTGTGGTATTATGAATGTAATTTGGGTTTATATGTAATTAAACAACAACGGGACTAGTATGTCTGAACCAAGTCAACTATTACCATAATTATTTTTTTGTATGCTTAACTAACACTTAAAAAAACCTAATTACGTTACAAATCACAAGCTACATTCATCTTCATGTTGAATTTTGGATCGATGCTATTTCATTAAAATAGTAAATTGTGTATAATACAAATATTAGTTCATGTTTCACTAATATTTGTGTTGTTTTGTTATTCAAATTTTCAAATGTTTTTGTTCTTGGACATTCAAAATTGACGTGGCTTTTTTATTTCTATACTATACAATTTCTTGAATTTTTAATAACAACTTCAATTTTCTTTTATTTTTTGTATGAAAACATACCTTGACTTTTTAGGGCATGCTAAATATAAAATAAATTAACCTTGTCACTTAAATTATGATGGTTTCAATTTAAGATTTAAAGGATAGAGGATAAAGGAATATGCATTGAATAAAATAATATTTAATATAATTAATTTTAAACTAAACTTATGAATAATAAGATATTTTGTAAATTATAATGGATCTAGTAAAATGATATTATTTTAAATATTTATTAATTATTTTAAAACTAATGCTTAAAAAATAACTTATCATTTTGTGGCAAAAAATTTCTAGAAAACTTATTATATAAATTTTTATAAATCAATAATATTTATTTATTATAATTTTAATTTTAAATATCAAAAAATTTATACAATTTTGTTTGTAAAAAAAATGCAGAAATTTTCTGCCAATTTTAAATATGTAGGAAAATTTGCTGCCAATTAAAAATTCCCAAGAAAATCTTACAAATAATTTTTAGAGGGAAATATGCAAGAAATTTTTGTACCATTTTCATATTCATAGAAAAGTTTGGCGTCACTTTTCAAATTCACAAGGAAACTTTTATGAAATTTTTGTAGATTTCTTTTTGTACTAAAAGTCTCAAAATATTTACACGAATTTTGTCCTTAAAAAAATAGCAAGTATTTTCTGCAAGTTTTTTCTTATGCAACAACAACAGGAAATGAAAAATTTTGTAGTAGTATTAATAATATTAAATAAATATTTATTGATATGAAAAATTCAAATTACATAAATAGAATAATTTTAATTTTGAAATTTTTATTAAACTAATAATATTATTGAGTTATACATAAATAGCTAGGTGGTGGTCATGCTTTTCGTAGTAAAAATGTGGTGCATTACCAAAAAGAAAAGAAAATAAAATAGAGAAAAAGAAATAAAAATAAAACAAATATTTTTACATTATCAATGACAAAATTGTAATATTCAAATAAATTATTTGAATTTATAATAGTTAATTATATGAAATTGAAAACATTGTTTTTATTAAATATGTAAATACTTTTAAAAAATAAGAATAAACATATATGTATCCTAAAAATAAAATTAAAACTAATAACAAAAATTTGACTAGATGTTATGATTATATTCTAAAATTATTAAATCAGAACCATATTCAAAATTGTAATATTCAAATAAATTATTTTAAATTTATTATGATTATATTCTATAAAATTAGACTCACATATTTAATAAATATAAATTTAAATTAGTTATATATGCATGTTATATACTTTTCTATTTTAAATGTTTCTTTTATAGAGTAGATGTTAGTTTTTATTAACAACAAAAATTAAAACTATGACATTTTTTCATATCTCTCATTTCTTAACCAATTAAGATATTGTATATCCTTTTTTATTTGAAATTAATGTTAACAATATAAAATATATAGTTTATAAGAAAATATTTGATAAGTTATAGGATAAACTATAATATTCAATATCTTATAACGATATATGAAAATAATGATTAGATTTTAATTAAAATGTACACACTTAAAAGGAATATTTACATATAAATTTTTTACATTTTTATAAATTTGACATAAAATATATATTTATATTATAATAAAAATAAATATATAAAACTTTCATCCTTATTTTAAGAAATTATAATTTCATTCTTTTTTATTTACCTACTCTAATCTTAAGTTTAAAAACTTTAAATAACTCAACATTCCTTGTGTCTTTTTTTAAAAATATTACCCTAATAAATATATAAGGTGATAAATTAGTTAATAGAAAGAAAGGTTTCAGGATCAGCTAACAAACTAGTATTATTAACAATACTAAGGTTTGATTCATAAAAATTACATTATACTAATACACTCTCAAATGGTACACTGACTAACACTCTCTTAGTCATTTATTTTATATAATAATATATAGCATTAAATGTCTACACATAACTTTAAATAATATATCTATTTAAATAATAATAAAATTTAATAAATACAATGTATTATTAAATTTAACAATTAAAATATAACTAATTAATAACATAGTGCTACAAAATTATTTGATTCATATTTATATATGTTATTTGTAATTATATTAATAAATTAAGAAAATAACAATAATTTAAATAGAATCGTAATGTTTTACTATAATTATGAAAAGCTACATGTGCTTAATTAATTGTTTAGAATATATTATAAATAAAACAAAGTATAATTAATCTTAATCATTAGATTTAAATAAGAAAATGAGTAGAAATAATAAAGAGTAAGTATCTTATACTTACTAGATCTTTTTCCATTATAAGAATAGAATTAATATTTTCTATCCACATAGTTTTATATATTAAAAAGAAGAATGTCCTTATCTCCATTACTAAATAATTAATCTTTTTTACCAAAATATTAATTCAAAAAATATATTTTTAGTTAGAAGAAAAAAATATTATTGTTTTTTCTACTAATTTATGATAGAAAGAATGTTAAGAATTAAGAATTTTACATTTTAATATTATAAACTAAATATTATATTTTAAGTATCTATTTTTTAAGTTATTTAGGACTTTGGTTGAAAATAAAAGTTAAAAAAGACATAAAATCCTATTTTAAAGATAATAGTATGACTATTTCTACAAAATTATAAAAACAAAATTGGAAAAGTGCATGTTTATCAATGGTTTATTAAAAAATTGTAATACATGAAATGAGATGTGTGATGTGTGTTAGAAGATATAATAAACTAAACTGAACATTTTCTGTCACATAGATGTGACATAATTCATATTACTTAGGAGAAATATTTTTTTTTTCACTTTTCTTTAAAAAATATCACTATTTCCAATATGTAACTTGCATTTTTGTTTAAAAAGAATTCAATGTTTTTTTCTAAATATAACATAATAATTTTAGAAGAAACATTTGCCATGGTAATTTTTTTGTTGTTAAATTCATAATACAACTTTAAGAAAAATAAATAAATCGATTGTTAGAAAAAATATATTTAATTATAGTCTCAAACTTACTTCTTATTATTAAAAAATATGTATACCATTGTGTTAAAAGTATTTAAAGGAATTTAACTTATCTTAAATTTAAATTTTTTTATAATTTTAAAAAATAAAGTAATAAAGTAATTTAATTATTTTACAATTATAGTGGGAATAAAAGTGGAGGCACAGTGAAAAGTTAAAAATTCATGTCTTTTAAAACATGCTTAATTGTTGGCTCATGAATGATTTACAACATTTCCCAAAGTTATTGCTATCTTTTAAAAATCTATTGAGCCATGTTAGTTGAAGTATACTCAATATAATTCGTCCTTGAGTAGTGTGTATGTGGTGGCATACCACTTTCCCATACTTGTTTGAGCAATGCTAGTTTGAACCAAATAATTTATTATAATAAATATACATTTTATTAATATAAAGGTTAGATTTTGAAAATATAATTTAAATGACGTGAGTTTTTTGTGGCCTCTCTTTCCTTCTTCTTCCCTTTCACTAATTATTTATTTGAGTCAGTAAGTTGCCTTTCAGAGGCAAAAGAGTCAATCCAAGTTTTGATTTTGAAATGATCCATAGGAAGAAAAAAGGTTCATTTCCATGGGTATGGAAAATTGGGGGATTTAGTGTTTTGGTAGGGATTGAGAGAGACATTCAGCCACCTTTCTAGAATAGAGAAAGAAAGAAACCATAGTAACAAGAAACAAACCATAAAACATAAAACCTTTTAGAATTAGAATCTGTCTCTGCTATCGTTTATGTTACTAGATATTAATTATTATTGACTTTAAAGATACAACCATACCAACTAAATCATACCATTTATATTATTTTTAAAGTTATTATTATCAAAATCAACAAATTGTTTTTAACATAAACCATAGATGTGACTGAATGACGTAAATCCGTTTTGATTAATGTTAATTTGAGCCTATTATTTGACTCAAATAATTTATTATAATAAGTATACATTTGATTAATGTAAAGGTTAGAGACTTATACTTCAACATGTGACTTGTTTGTGACCACTCTTTCCTTCTTTCCCTTTCATAACTTTAATTTTGAAAATCAAAGGAGAATTGGCATTACAGACTTATACTTTAGCATTTATTTTTTTAAAATCTAACATTGCATTTTAATGAGACATTTTAATATTTTAAAAAATTTGAACTGCTATCAATTTGAATTGCTTTCATTTGAATTTATTTCATTTTGTAAATGTTGTTTTTGGATAAATCATTTGAAATTTCTTAAATTTCAAATTTTTTTTGGATAAGGTAATTCAATTCCATATTAGCCAAATCAATTCAATTTTTTTAATTTAATTTTTTTAGTTTGGATATGACAAATCAATTTCTTAAATTTGAAATTTTCTTAAACTTTTATAAATTACTTAATACATATATAAATTATGATAAAGGAGAGAATAAAAAATTAAATATACAAAGAAAAAGAATTTAATAATTAATGAAAAATAAAGTAAAAAAATCAACTAATAACTAAAAATAAGAAGAATTAAAAAAAACTAAACTAAAATAACTTTTCAAACAAAACTAGTAATTACCTAAAAAACTACTAACATTTTAAGTATAGAATAAAACTGAAAACAATGCGGTTAATTTTTCATCTTTTAGCTACAATTGAAATCGCAAGTGAAACACACTTTATACTTACATAGTCGTTGCTAGTGCCTCTTTTTGTAACAATCATAGCAAAAGAACATAGAATCATTCAGATTTTTTACCATGAAGCTTGTAATAGGAAAATCTATCAGGAAATAAGGAAAATCATAAAGCATAGTATTTGATATTATTTCTATTCCTTTTCCCATCTTTCATACAGGTATAACAACTAATTGCCATTCATTTAACGTAAAAATAGAATGATAAAAAATTTTGGAGGAAAATTACTCAACAGTCCTATTCTATTTACATGTTGTAACAAGCTAAACAGATCTCCACAAATCCCTGTACAACTTGAAAATCAGGTGATCCAATTCAACTGTCAAGAAACAAGAATTCACATTAATTATATTATTGATAATTATTACCAATCAAAGGGCTTTACCTCACCAGAAAGCCAACAACTTTGTTCTTCTTCAGCAGTGACTTTCAGGATATCATGCCACTAACTAGGAGCCTCCACTTCTGCTCCTCACATCGAGGTTCCTCCTAATATCAACCCTATATCTTGCCTCCAACTCCTTGATCCAAATAGCATCACCACCTTGTAGAATTATTCATCGCTATTTGCCCAGCAGAGCTTCATTAAAAGCCAACACGTCTCTTAGTCCTAGCCCACAGCTGCATTTGTCTTTACACACTTGCTTCGATTTGATCTATGCTATTTTTGAACCTTCTTCCGAACCTCCCCAAAGGAAATTCCTTTGCATAGATTCTATGGCTTTAGAAACCTTCTTTAGAGCCTTGAAAAAAGACAAAAAATAGAGAGGTAAAATAGAGAGGGTGGATTTGATCAGGCAAATCCTCCCCCCTAATGACAGGTTCTTTTGTCTCCATGGAGTTAACTTTGCTCTCTAATTTTATCCAAGACAGGCTTCCACACATGCTCACATCTCACATTTGCCCCCATAGGAATCCCAAGGTAGGAGAAAGGCATTTGCAAAACTCTGCAATTAAGTATTGAAGCAAAAGAGCCTAGAATCATTCACACTTTTTACCATGAAGCTCATAACAAGAAATCTATCATGAAATAATGAAAATGATAAAGCATAGTATTCGATATTAGAGTTTAATTGGTATACACTGTCAGTGCAAATATTTTTACACTGACATTCAAGCACAACCCTTCATCCATAATAGTTTATTGACTTTATTAATTAATACTTTAAAAGTCACATAAATGAAAAGTTATGATTGAACGTCAATGTAAAAATCTTTCACACTAACAGTGTATACCAATTAAACTTTTGATATTATTTCTATTCCTTCTCGCATCTTTTTTGTACAGGTGTAACAACTAATTGCCATTCATTTGATGTAAAAAAAGAATGATAAAAAATTTTGGAGGAAAATTACTCAACAGTCATATTCTATTTACATGTTGTAACAAGCTTTTTACCTTACTAGAAAGTCAACTAGTTCATTCTTCATCAGCAGTGACTTTCAGGATATCATGCCACCACTGGGAGCCTCCACCTCTGCACCTAACATTGAGGTTCCTCCTAATATCAACGTCATACCTTGCCTCTAGCACCTTGATCCAAATAGCATCACCACCTTGTAGAATTCTTCATCGCCATTTGCAAAATAGAGCTTTTTTAAAAGCCAACACATCTCTTCGTCCTAGCCCACCGTTGCATTTGTCTTTACACACCTACTCCCATTTGATCTATGCTATTTTTTAGCCTTCTTTCAAACTCCCCAAAGGAAATTCGTTTGCACAGATTCTATGGCTTTAGACACCTTCTTAGGAGCCTTGAAAAAAGACAGAAAATAGTGGATTTGATCAGACAAATCCTCCTCCCTATTGACATAGTCTTTTGTCTCAACAGGGTTAAGTTTGCTCTCATTTTATATTCATGAGCTATGAACCTCAATATACATGCATTCAAGCCTTTGTAAACACCCACCAACACCAAATCTTGGTACCAATATGTATATGTAGTGACCCAAAAATATGATTACAAACATACCCCTTCTTATATCAACAAGCGACAAATATCATGAATGCATTAGCCACAAAACCAGCACCAACGAATCTACCATGTTGGATGATAGACCTTTGTGCACTTCAATACTCTCCCAACAATACCGTATTGTGGACTCAAGACTTACACAAATTCTCTTTACTTTTTTTTCGGTTATTTAGTTATACGTGTGATGCTTATCCATGCTAGGCTTTAACATTGTATATTTCCTTTTTTTCTATCATGTTTTTATTTTGTTTGATTCTTATTAGGTGATTAATTAATTTGTGGTTTGAACTTATAACCGTGGGCTAGATATTTGATTAACTAACTTACTGTTTGGTTGTATATATGCAATTTAAGTGCCATCAAAATCATCCTAGCTAGAGTTTCATATCAAGCAAAGACCATTTCATAAAAATAATTTAAGCTTTTTAATAATAATAATTTAAGTTATTTAATAATAATAATTATAACAGATTTAGTAAAATGATATTATTTTAAATATTTATAATTATTTCAAAACTAATGATTTAAAAAATAAATTATCATTATGTGGCAAAACATTTCTAGAAATCTTAATATGTAAATTTTTATAAATAAATAATATTTACTTATTATAATTTGAATTTTAAATATATAATTTTTTTTTGCAAATTTTGATTTGTAGAAAAATATGCAAAAAATTTTCTGCCAATTTTAAATATATAGGAAGTCTTCCGCCAATTTGAAATTTGCAGGAAACTTTTATAAATAATTTTTGGGGAAAATTTGCAAAAAAAAATTTCTACCATTTTCATATTTGTAGAAGAGTTTATTGTCACTTTTAAAATTCACAAGAAATTTTTTATGAAATCCTTGTTGATATTTTTTTTTTTCATACGAAGAGTCTAAAAAATTTATAAAATTTGTTTCCTTCTAAAAAATAGCACGTATTTTCTGCAATTTTTTTCATGAAAAATTTCCAGAAATAAAACTTTTCTAGTAGTATTAATAATATTAAATAAATATTTATTGATATGAAAAATTAACATTATATAAATAGGGAAATTTTAATTTTAAAATTTGGATTAAAATAATAATTTTATTGAGTTATACATAAATAACCTAGTGATGGTCGTGCTTTTCTTAGTAAAAAAGTGGTGCATTACCAATAAAAAAATAAAATAAAATAGAGAAAACAAAATAAAAAATAAGACAAAGATAAGTGAAACCTATGTAAAAATACTGATATATCAATGACATTTTTAAGATGTCTAATAAAATATAACATTTAATGATTTTAAAAATTTAATAATTTCATAATATATCAATGAAAAAATTGTAATATTCAAATAAATTATTTTAAATTTATAATGGTTAATTATATGAAACTGAAAAAAAATATTTTTTATTAAATATGTAAAGACATTTAAAAATAACAATAAACATATATGTATCCTATAAATAAAAATAAAACTAAATAATCTTGTCTAATAATTTATGATGTTATGCAAGTAAGCTTAACTTTGTAGATATGCTGCCAAATAGAAAATTTTATATAATAATTATTAATGAAAAACAAAATAATAATATAATTTATAATAATAATTATTATTAATTTATAATTTATAATCCAATACATATTGATATATGAAATAACATACAATAATATTAAAATTAAATAATTAAAAAAATTAACAACTTATTTTCTTCTTCTATTTCATATTGATTACATGATGGTCAAATCATATAAGTGTAAAATCCAATCATAACATTATTATGATTATATTCTATAAAATTAGACTCACATATTTAATAAATATAAAATCAAATTAGACTCAACATATATGTTTTAAATTTTTTTATATAGATTAAATGTTAACTTTTATTAAGGACAAAGATCAAAGCCTTGATATTTTTTCACTTCTCTCATTCCTTAATCAACTAAGATATTATATCTCCTTCCTATTTGAAATTAATGTTAAGAATATAAAATATATAGTTTATAAGAAAATATTTTATAAATTATAGGATAAACTAATATTCAATATATCTTATAATGATATATGAAAATAATGATTAGGTTTTAATTAAAACTAACATATTTTTATATAATGATTAGATTTTAATTAATATTTACATATAAATTGTTTACATTTTTATATATTTAATGGAAAAATATTTTTATATTATAATAAAATAAACAATAAAAATTTCATCCATATTTTAAGAAATTATACATAATTCAATTTTTTTTTTATTTACCTACTCTAATCTTAAGTTTAAAAACATTAAATATACCAACATTCCTTGTATCCCTACTGCCTTCCTTAGTTCAGGTCTAAGTTCATCTTCAAACTTAATACACTTCATTCTCTCATCTGAGTGAAAGAAAAAAGTAGAGTATTTACCTAATTCTTCAAATTTAAAAGCATATTCTCCCACTATCATGTTTCCTTGTTTTAATTGCATAAATTCTATTTCTTTTTCCCTTCTCACATCATTAGGAAAATACTTTTCTAAAAATTTAGATGTAAATACTTCCCATGTAATATCTATTCCTCCTCCTTTTAATAACCCTCTAGTACTATTCCACCAATATTCACCCTCTCCTACTAGCATAAACACAACATAATTTTACCTTTTGATTATCAGGACAATTCATCGCTCAAAATATTTTTTCTATTTCCTTAACCCTTATTTAAGCTTTGTCCGGATTATAACCTCCATGAAATTGTGAAGGTTTGTTCCTTCTAAATTAAATTAATCCTTGTGATTCAATAGCTCCTTCTGGCCTTTGATTTCTTATTAAAGCTACATCCATGTCTTTAATAGCTTGTACTGCCTTCGTTAATTCCATATTTCTTCTTCTTCCTGCCATCTGAAATTATTCAAGTTAAAACTTAGTGATATGGTTAGCTCATTTCCCACGTTTCACAAATGTAACGGTATCTTATCTATCTCAATTTTGTGATAATTTTTTTCTTCATTTAATCCTATTATTAATTACATGGAAATAATTTATTTTCTGTTTTTTTTACAAATTTTTTTTTCTTAATTATATATTTAATAAATTAAAATGAAATCATAAACAAAATCATATTTATATATATTCACAAGTCATATTAACAATATTATATATTTCTACCATATACATATATATATATATAGGAAAGATTTTATTTATGTGTGGTTCTCCCTATTACTTTTATATATATATATATTGAAGCTTTGTAAATATGTAAGATACATTTCAAATATGTAAACTTTGTAAAAACATATTCCTACAATATTTACATGGCTGACGGAAAAATATTTAAAAAGGGATTTGATAGTTAGTCGGAGGAAGATAAAAAGTAACCACTACTGGTCCCTCAATCACCATTGGTCCATCTAGCTCGTGATAAAACATCAAAGTTATACACTAGTTCCTCTAAATGTTATTGAATTCTCAATTACATTAGTGATCCAGTGCCTGAAAAAGTAACCGAAATGACTACGGTAAAAGAGGTTGGGGCGTTAGGTACATTCATCCTTTAAATTTTCAAAATCCATTTTTTTACAAGGGACAAGAAAATAAAGGAGTGAGAACAATTATCATGTAAATGCCTTACATAATAACGAATAATAATCTAAATAATAACAATTTATAATAAGTATAAACATTTCTCTCTCTATATATATTTAATTATCATAATCACTTATAGATTAAAAAAATTATATATATAGTTTATATTTATAAATTTGAATTATTTTTGTAGTAACTAGTCAGGATAAATGAGTTTCTTCACCATGGATTTTAAAGAATACAAGGATATGTCACCTTGAATATTTACTCATTTTAATCCCCAAAGTTAAACCTCCAATTACAACTGAATTCAAATCTTTATTTAAGGATTAAACCTTTTATTAAAATTTCTGCTATATATTTATATACAAAAAAAATATAACCATTATATTTAAAATAAAAAAATAATTTAATAAATCATATAAGATTATGAACAATAAATTAAATAATTATAATTAAAAGTAGCATAAAATAATAAATATAAAAAGTTTAGAGACACCTTATTAAATAATTATAGTTAAAAGTAATATAAAATAATAAATAGAACAAGGTTAGGGACACTCACTAAATAATTATAGTTAAAAGTAACTTAAAATAATAAATATTATGAGATTAGGGACACTTCACTAAATAATTATAGTTAAAAGTAACATAAAATAATAAATAAAACGAGGTTAGGATCACCTCATTGAATAATTATAGTTAAAAGTAATATAAAATAATAAATAAAATGAGGTTAGAGACACCTTACTAAATAATTATAGTTAAAAGTAACATAAAATAAACAAGTAAATAAGCATAATAATTAAAAGTGATAAATGTCTCCTCTCCCTTACCTTAACAATTGAAATAATACGAAAGTTTGAATTTTCTTCTCCAAAACAACACTCTTTCTTTGATTTCTTTCAAGTTTTTTTTGCCCAATCCTTCTGGTAACAACCCTTATTTATAGGCTTTTGGATAGTGAATGTAAAATTATTTTTTTCCATAATTTCTTTCATTAAATTCTTATCTCCACATAACATAGGTGCTCTGAGTTATGGATAAATCTAAGACTTATCCTAATATATTTATTTATTTTATAATATTATTAAATAAAATTAGAATTTTACAATTTATTATCCCTAATATAATAAACCTAAAAATATTTATGAAAAATAAAAACTTCAACTTTAGTATTAAATTTTATACTATATATTTAATAGGTATTTTTAAAGTATTTATTTGTAGTATTTACTTATACAAATTAATAATAAAATATTGTACTAAAAATTTAAAATATTATATTTGTTTGTCTAAAAAAATAGTATTATAATTAGATATTATTTAGATTAATTTACTAAAAATTTAAAATTATATAATTAAATATTTTATTAAAATTTGAGAATATTACAATAAGCCTCAAGATTAAGGCTTCTCACAAGAGAGAGGACCCTTGATAAAAACTACTAGAAGACACTCCTCAAAAGAGAGGATTCCCAAGATACTTTACTAAGAATGAAATACTAAAAAAGGGGTCTTAGATTCAATCATTCAAGTGTGTGCATACATCTGAAGTATGGTGGGTATTCAATCATTCAAATGTGTGCATACATGTGAGCAATGTAGGACATAGCTTATTTAGCTCAAAAAGCCAACTAAATGAGCTTAGCCTCCACTAATCCTTAATTTCCAAAATAAGCATGCTTAGGGATGCAATTAGCACCCTCTCTAGGAGACAAGGGCCCCACGTTAGTCATGCTTTATGAGTGGAATGAGAGGTGCAAAAACAAGCCAAGGGGTGTGGAAAGAACTACACATCCATGCTCATTCTAGCCCCACTTCTAACATACACTCCACATACTAATTAGTGACACCTCTATGCTCTAAACAATTAGAAGAAAATGGCCTAAATACATGATCCAAAAGAAAATGACAAGAATACCCACCTAGGTACTAAAAACCTGGAATATGTGAAAACAATTTTAAACTATGACTATGACCTAAGGTCTTCAATGAGCTCTATCCTTATCATGTCCTCCCTCATCCTTCTAGTCATGGTCCATGCTAAGTAAGATTGCATCATCATGGGTGATAAACTTCAAATTTTCTTAGTTAATAGTTTTTTTCTATGTATATGAAGTGTTTAAAATTTCATTATGAGCTTTATTAATTAAGAATCTTGCAAAGACCATTTTTAGAGCCTAAAGTATTTACTTATTTATCTGCATTTTGTTATATCATAGTTTTGGAAAATAAGTTGTGTGATGCGAATTCTTTTGCCTAAGTGCTAAGTCTAGTATTTTTAAATAAATATTTTTATATTATTTTGTAATTAAAGAATATAAAATTTTGGGGTAGAAGGGTGTCACACGGATGGTATGTTTTATGTTCATTCTTAATAATATTTTTACTGCTTAAGCAATAGTTATTTATATATAATACATTTATTTTTACTTTAAATTGGAATTAGATTGGTAAAGCTCCTCTCTTGGTGGAGGGATTCAAGAAAACACACACAGTGAAGGATAACTCTTGGGTGGATAAAAATCAGAGAGATTTTCCTAAGTTAACATAGTATATAATTTTGAAAAATGTTTGAATAACTAATTGACTCTTAGGTTGATTGTTTTACTTTTTTCCCATGTAATTAGGGAAGCTTTATGGAAAATTTAATTAAGAAACCAATTTTTTACCTTACTTTTTTTAGGTTTAATAACTATAAAAAAAAGAAAGAATGTATATTTGTTGAAAAAACTCGTTTTTCAGTATTTATTATCACTTTAGACAGGTACTTGAGAAATGGGAAAAAAAGATGAAAAAATTAGCTTTTCTTTGTAGAAGTTGAAGATTCAGTAAATCATGATCGTGCTCCACAAAATGGTTGTGCTAAGTCAACAATGTTCAAAAGTTAATTAAAAAGAGCATAGTCATGCTCAGATTATGCATGGTTGTATTGTGATTTTCATGTTGATGCTCTCTTATTTAGCATGACCATGCTATTACTAAGCATGACCACATCCTTGCTCACAATCAAGAACAATTGTGCTCACCAAAAGCAGGACCGTGTTGATTAAATTTTGAGAAGTACGCCAAGATAGCACAGTGATACTCACTTTAGAATTCATGCTAAACATGAACTTATGTCATTGCCATAATTAAATACCAAGAGAAAAAAAATTAAATGAGTTCAATTTTCGTTCTGACAAAGATCGAATAGACTTGTGATCTGAAAGTGAGAAATAATGACTGAACATTGGACTGAACCAATTCGCAATACTTTGTATCATTTTTAATTCTCTTTTATTTATTATGATGTACAATGTAATTTATAAGAGATTTGACTCTACTTTATTCATGTGTTGATGATCCCTTTTTCTAAGGTTGTGATATAAATTGCTTTATAACCTCTATACTTTGCAATGAAATTCGATGTTATTCAATAATTAAATTATTCCACTATTTTTATTTGTTAAACAAAATTAGCTATGCTAATTTCTTAATCGTTTTAATATTCATGAATACTAATATTTGAATTATAGAATAATTGAATTTCTTCTTTTGCAAATGAATAAATGTGTTGGGTGAACCTACAATTGATTAATAAACTTAATAAACCCTTTTAACCAATAAACTGACTCTAATTTGAATTCTTTTATGATCAATTACAAAATAATTTAGGGTTTGATTGTTTATATATGAATGAACAAATGCACAAAAAATTCAATAGGTATTGATAATCAACAAATAAGAAGAATTGAATTTCTTAGTAAATATGTGTAAAACCATTGTAATTGAATTCACAATCCTAGGCTTTAATCCAATGAATCTCAATCTCATTACTCACTATCTATTCACATTTTATTCTTTGTTTGAACGATCGAACAAACACATCTTGAAATCATCGATCTATATTAATTTTTTTACTGTCTAAATTAAATTGATTAAGAACCACTTCTAGTCCTTTGAGAATGATATCTAGATTTAGGTCCATTGTTAACATTGTGTAAGGTATGCTTGCCCTAAAATGATCATATTCTACACATCATTAAACATGTATGCCTCTACCAGCAAAACCCAATGGTTTGTCTCTGCCTCAAAAGTGAAATTATGGATTGATACTGTTGGGGCAAAATCTTGAGGATGCCTTTATGGGTCTAGAGATAAGCCTTCCTGTTATAGGACATATGTGGAATATATGATCTAGGATTGACATCACCACATCAGACTACATAATCTCATGTTGCAATTCCTCCAAATGGATTGAACCAATAAAGGAAATGAACAAACAACATCTTAAAGGTTATAAGGCACAAGAGGAAATGATTAATTCCATTAAGCAACTTACATCAATTGTGCACATCCTTTCCAAGTGTCTTGAATCTAAAAATCCTCATTTAGACTATGATAAGGATGATTTCTGTTATAATAATGACCGATATACAGAAGGGTGAAGACTTGTTCTTTGTTAAACCTTTGAATATTTATTAGCGTTATGTACTAATTTTAAGAATTTTTATTATACCTAGAACTTTATTAATTTGTATTATTTTCTTGATATTTAAGATGATTATGTTCTTGTGTTAAAAGGTTTATGAAATATTACATTGATGTTTGTTTTCTTTTGATTGTTGTATTTAAAATTGAGTATTATATTCAGATTTTGTTTATTGTATATAAATTTAGCAATTAAAAAAATAATTTAAAAAAAAGAACAATTTTAATGGACTAAGCGCAATGTATTATAGTGGGCTTGTTGCAGTGGCCTTAGCCCAATGTAATAAAGACAATTAATACATAAAAACTGCTAGCTAACTTTAATGTATAAATAACTATATATCCTATTAAATATTTTTCTTAATATAAATAACAAATATAGAGAAACATGTTAATATGTGTTATAAATATTGATTAAGTTATCAATATGTATTATGAACTTTAGAATACTGATCATAATCTAAGGTATTTAATAAAATATGGAAAGAATCATATATGTTTGGAATTGGATTATGATTTTATTATATATAGTTTCATGATTCACATATGCAGTGTGCTTAATGAGATGGTTTAGAATTGTCAATTTGTCCTGAAACTATTATAGCTAATGATACTTAATTTCTACACAAGTATACTGCATTTGAAGAAGGAAATTTGATTTTTGGTTATACTAGTAATTCCTAGCACCTTATAACAATGTATGGAAGATGTGGTGAGATTTCAATGGAACAAAAAGTATTTTTTATTTACATTTCACTTATAATCAGAGAAGAACAAATATTAAAAAAAAGTATCCCAATTGTAAATTGTAAATCTATTAGATTTTATCTCACTATTTTCAATCATACAAATAAAAATTTGTGTCGAAGGAAAAGATGGAAATAAATACTTGCAAATTCTTCCTAAACTCTAATTTATATAACATATATCAAATATTTAAGGGCATCATTATACTATGAAAGAAACTCTATCAACATTAAATTATGATGTTAACTTACATTCAATACCAACTGTTTTACAAAAAAGTATCCAAATACAATGAAATAATAAAATAATTAAATAGCCAATGAATCTTAATAATATAAAAAAGAGAATAAGAGAAAGAATAAATTGTAAAACACGTCCAATTCTAAGAATGATAACTTTCACATGTGATCCACCAGTTATCAGAATTCGCAACCATTTATTTTATTCAAACGTACAATTTTATTATAGTTCTTGTACAAGATAATCTATTTGCATCCAACTTTCGGTTCTTCTAGCTTTCACCATTATCGCTGCAACAATTTATCTCTGTTGCCATGATCTATCATCAATCAATTGATTTGTGTTGTGCTCTATTAACAAGGACTTTCACATCACATGTTTTTTAAACCCCCTTTCTTTTTCTGTTTTACTATTATTTTTTGCAACTTTCTTTGTGCATTGTGCATTAACCAAAAGTTGTAGAATTGAAAAGATAGAAAACAAAAATCTTAGTACCTTGAATTGAAAATTCTCACAAGTGGATTAATTAATCTCCAAAAGGAAAAAATTAAAATTGGGTATACATAGAATTCAAATCGATACTGAATTAATAATAGTTTAGATATCTGATCCTATAAAGTAGAAAAAGAGGCAAACGATTGGAAGAAACGTAAAAAAGACAATTTTTTATTTTTTTAACCTAAATAGTATTGACAGTATATGAAAAGAAAATTTGTAATTTTTACTATTTTCTTAGCTTTTTGAATATACAAGCTAAAAATAAGAAGACCAAATTATAATAAAAAATTAATCAATAAAATAAAAAGCTAGGAACCAGACCATCTCTAATGTCAATATGCATATCCATACCAATAGGAAAACTGTACACTGTGAACCACATATAAAAGTAATCGACGGTAGAATTCACCGTACGACATAATAAGATTAGATTAAGAGAGACATATAAAACACACTTAAAGCATCTATAACATCAACAAAAAATTTTCCACTTTATTATAAAACATTGTTAAATTACAAAGTTTATCAATATTCGAACTTTATTGAAATTACAATAAATTATATATATATATATATATATATATATATATATATATATATACTTAATTCTACTCTAGAAGTTATAAGCTTTCATCTAGCAATATCACCCCTTTGTAGCAAAGTGACATCAAGGTAGTATATATTCTTGCAATACCACTACCCACCATTGATAATCTATTGAAGAGAGGCGTTGAGATTCCAGGAGAAGGGGTTCTATGTGTCCTCTGTAGAAGCAATATGGAAAGCAGGACTCATCTGTTCTTAGCGTGTGTCAAAGCTCAATCAATGTGGTGTAATATAATGAGTTGGCTGGGAATCCAGGGACCTATTCTGGGGATCTGCATCAACTGTTTCTTTCATCGTCAGCATGGGTGGTGGGAAAGAGAAAAAAGAAGTGCAGGTATGTTTTCTGGCTGGCTGCTTGTTGGGGAATTTGGATGACTAGGAACCAGATTGTCTTTGATAGAATTCAGGTGGAGTCAGTAGACATTATGATGACTATTAAGATAATCTCGTGGAAATGGTTGTCATATTCTTTTGGGTTTAATAGGGGGTGTGTATTCTCGGATTGGTATGCTAACCCGAGAGAGTGCTTATTAAATATGCCTTAGGTGGAGAGGGGTTAATTACCATGCTCCAATTGGAAATGGAGTAGTATGGGTTTTGCCTCCTTGTACTTTAAGAAACTCTTGGTTTCTCTATTAATAAAATCTTTGCTTTTCAAAAAAAAAAAAAGTATATATTCTTGTATACCTAAATTAAAAAGCTTGGTATACTCTAACTTTTTTGGAATTACAATTAAAACTAATCAAAGAATGGAGCTAATTCAATGATAATGGGAAAAACACAATGAGAGGCTCCATATTTGAATAAGCTAGCATCATGTGCATGACCATTTGTAATTTCAACTAGTTAGCAGCATCATCAGCATGACCATTTATAAGAAAATGACATCAAGGTAACTACATATTTTGTGACCTACAAGAAATATGAAAGCAAATGTTATAATATAAATGCGACAAGTAGTAAGATTTTATTCATAAAATGATGATATAGTAAGATCTCAAGGGACATATTAATTGTTTTCCTCTAAACAATATTTTCTTTCCTTAGATAATTTTATCTCAAATTGCGTTTGATTATTAATGTGCATTTTTCTCTTATGAGTTGGTAGGTAGAACAATAATATTTTTTCTTAAGAAAAGTAAATTGACTGTCCACCACCACTAAACTTGATCTTTTCAGTCTCATGTATCAATTAATTTAATTTTTTTAAAATACTATGAACAAGAGAGAAAATAAAAAATAGTTGAAAACATTCTTTTTCACATATCACATGCACATTCATATAACACTTTATTTCACATAGTATATAAGAATATAATGATGTTAAAACAACAAGGGATAACAATGCATACCTTGATTTTCTCATCTATTAATTTTGGTGATCTTTACTTCTTTCCTCAAGGTCATATTTCCTTCTTTATGGATTGACATTGGGGAGCGATAATAGACTTTCTCTATAGATGGTGTAGATGGACATAATAGAGCCATAAATCTCCATCATTGTTTCCATCCTTAACCACTCCCCTTGTCATTGAATTTCTTTAATTCCTTACTAGTACGAAATTGGGAATAAAAATTCAAGAAAAGCCATGACTTACAATGATGCAACCTCTCCCCAAGCCATGCTTGACCAATTGTTGGAAAAGGTGATGTCGCCTAGGATCATATCTTTAGAGGTCCTCTTGAACTTTGAAATGGAGGTGGAAGACTAGAAGGTGGTGGTGGTAGTAGAGGCCACTTCTACTAAGTAGGAGATAAGCCTCTAAAAAAGCTAGCCACAAGGGAAGAAACCCTTGATAAATGCATGAAGGACTCTTACTCAACGAGAAATCATAAACATTCTCTCTAAAAGAAGAAGAGACTCTCAAGTGAAGAGAATGAATATATCTTTCAATTAAATGAGTGTTAAAAACTACATGAAGGAGTGAATGCTCTATTTATAGAGCAAAGCATGAACCATGGGCCTACGCACTAACATGAATGTCAAACATGCTTAAACAAGGGTTAGTTGGCTTAATTTAGTGTTAATTTAGCATGTGCTCAATTGACACTAATTTAATCCAACTAAAGATCCAAACATGACTCTAAAAATATGGATCTATGTTCCTTCTAGTTTGAATTTGAATTTTGGAGGGAAATGACATGGCACCTTCGAAATTCAAATTCAAATAAGAAGCAACAAGAATCAGCCATGTAGGAGTGAGAAAGCACATGTGGAGTGAAACAAGGAGACAAGGGGACCCACATGTCTCTTACATACTTCATGTGTTGGTTAGAAGGGTGTGAAGAAGAATTAGGGGTGTAGAAATAAGATCCTACATGTCCAAACTCTCTTGGACCAGCCCAAACTAATTAACACACTCCACAAGGAGACTAATTACACCTCCTAAAGAAAATAGAACCTATAGGCCAAAATACAAGGCCGAAAATTAAACTAGTTACACCTCTAAAATCCTAATGACTTAAGGGTGCTTATACAAGCCTAAAAATGGTTAAATGAATACAATTAAATGGAACATGTGATAAACTAAGGTCCTTGAAGCTTCATCCAAGTCATGCTCCTTCCTTATTGTTCCTAGCTCAAGCCCATGCTAGGGAGGATTACATCATACAAACACACTTGAAACATATTGTACAAACCTCCCTAGAAAGCTCAAAAGAATGTGAATAATCAATTTGAGAGGAAGTGTTCTTCATGATCCTTATTTTCTATTCTTTAATGGTAAACATAATCATATGTGACTTGTTCTTGTCACAAATTTTAACAATTGTTGTTACTAATTTCTTTCCTTGTGTTTGGTTGAGGTCATTTAGGGAGAAAAGCTTTAAATTTTCTATACCATGACTCCATAGTCTTTCTATTTTAAATGTGCAAAGAAGAAAGAGAAAATAAACAGTAATGTTCTATATGTGTTATTCTTCTATTCTATTTATAAGAAAAAGAAGCTTGAATCTATTATAGCCAAATAAACATTAACATAATTAATTATATTTGAAGAAGAATTAAATTCATCAAATTAATTATATTTATTACAATATATTAATGAAGCACTTAATAAATTAAATAGCATTAATTATTATATATTAATTATAAATTTGACTTTAACTTAAACATTGATCAAAGCTTCGATTTTATAATATCCGTTGATCATATGATTTTCTTTTGTAACATTTATATTTAATAAAAAATTAATTTGCCACATTAATTATATTTTATATTCATTTTTAATAATTAAAAAAAATAATTTTATTTTTTTATATTAAGTAATTAATTTTATGAAATATTTAATTTGTAATTAAATATTAATTTTGATAACTTAATATTAAGTAATAACATTAAATTTGACTATTAAGTATGCACATATTTTAAATTATTTAAAATATATTTCACAAATTATTCTATCATAAAATAGACTTGAAGAAATGTTGGTCTTAGGTGAAATCTTCAATTTCATAAGAGTAAAATACACTTACCACTCATGAGGTTTTGTATATATTTCTGCATTTTACATAGATTCTGAATATAACTTGGTGCAATAATACATGACTAATTTCTTTTAAAGTCGTGAATAATTGATGTTAGAATATTTGTAATAAAATTTCTTATTAAAAGTTTTTATGTGTTTTAAGTTAGGTTAAAATACTAGATCGGACCGAATGATTCAACCAAAAAACTGGTAAACCAATCTAATGTCTAGTTCGGTTAATGCTGAAAATCAGATCGACTAAGTAAAGAACCACTTTTAAAATCGGAAAACTGATGAAACTTGGTGGTTCAACTGGTTCATTGTTTTTATAATTTTTTGGATTTTTCTACCAGTTTTAAGCATATGATTTGTTTGTATCCATTCTTTGTTTTTCCCTTTCACTAATTATTTGACTTGTAACGCACATTTCAACGACAAAAGGGTCAACCCAAGTTTTAATTTTGAAATGGGCCATGGGAAGAAGAGGGTCCATTTTCATGGATATGAGGAACTGGGGATTCGGAATGGAGAGAGGCATTCTGCCACGTTTGCAATAACAAAGAAAGAAAGAGAAGAAACAAACCATAAACCATAGAACCTTATACAATTAGAATCTGTTTTTTCTATACCCAATCCAATGAATAAATTCATATAACTTATTTGTCATTTTTGAAACCTACTTTTTTATTTTCGTTTCATTTATGTTACTAAATATTAATTATTATTGACTTTAAAGATACAACCATACCAACTAAATAATATAATTTATATCATTTTTAAAGTTATTATTATCAAATTTAAAATTTTTTTTTACATGAATGATAGATGTGATTGAATTATGTAAATTAGTTTTGATTAATGTTAGTTTGAGTCAAATAATTTATCATAACAAGTATACATTTTATTAATGTAAATGTTACATTCTCAAAATATAATTTAAAGTATGTGACTTGTGGCCACTCTTTTCTTCCTTTTTTCTTTCACTTTCATATTTTTAAAATTAAATTAAAGGAAATTTAATTTCTATATTGATAAAATCAATTCAATTTATTTTAATTTCATTTTTTTAGTTTGGATATGGAAAATCATTTTCTTAAATTTCAAATTTTATGAAACTTTTATAAATTACTTAATACATATATAAATAAATTCTGATAAAGGAGAGAATGAAAAATAAAATATGTAAAGAAAAAGAATTTATATAATTGATGAAAAATGAAGTAAAAAAAATAAACTAATAACTAAAAATAAAAAAAAAACTTTTAAAAAAAACTAAACTAAAAAATAACTTTTCAGACAATACTAGTAATTACCTCGCTTTGTAACAATCATAGGAAAAGAGCATAGAATCTTTCGCATTTTTTACCATAGTAATAGGAAATCTATCATGAAATAATGAAAATAGTAAAACACAGTATTTGATATTATTTCTATTTCTTTTCCCATCTTTAGCACAGGTATAACATCTACTGCCAATCATTTGACTTAAGACAGAATGATGAAAAGTTTTGGAGGAAAATTACTCAACATTCCTATTTTATTTACATGTTTTAACAAGCTAAATCAATCTCCGCAAATCTCTTTACAACTTGAAAATGAGGTGATCTGATTCATCTGCCAGTAAACAAGAATTCACATTAATTAGATTATTGAGAAATGAAAATGAACAAAACAAGAAGAGGTTTTTTATTACATTGGTTCATATAATCAAGTCATCAACTGATTTTGCCCATGTAGTAGCAAAGAAAATGATTGATCTAGTAATACTAAGAATCAACTGTGAGATTTCAGAGCAGTTGAAACTGAAAATGCTGAAGTGACTTGCTTCATTCAACTTCATTTCATAAATCAATATGTATAACTGATAAAAGAGAGTCCAAGAAGAATTAGAAGGTGTAGGCTACACAGTCCCTGAACCTATGGCTATAGCAGAGAAACCATAAATGACAAATGTAGTACAATCATAAATAACTGTTGAAGAGAATTATGAAACTTTTACTTTTTCCTTCATTCCCAAGTAGCTATTTTCTTGTTTGTACCTTTTCCATTCTCATAAACTAGCTAGGAGGACATGCATAGTAACTGGAAAAAAGCTGTAAAGATACAAAGAAAATAGTTTAAAATTGTGTCTCAACTCAAGTGCCATTGATCTCATTTTAATAGCAACAACAAAAATTATGGTTTGGCAAAGAAACAGAAATGAATTTAGATTTACATAAAGAACAAGGAAAAGCCAATTTCAAATAGACACTAAAGAGAACATTCAATTCAAGTTTCCATAAATGACATCTTTTTATTAACCCCATGGTTCTTCCGATATCTTTATATTTATTTATTTTATCTATTATAAAAATATTGTCAAATTAAAACAAATTATCACGTTAGAAACATAATTTGCATTCCCTAATAATGCATGCCAAAATATAAAGATTACAAATAATATGGAGTAATCATCCAAAGGTCAAGTCTATCCATCCACAAAAACCAAACAATAGGATAAAGAGAAGAGGTCAAGAACAAACCAAGTAGATGACAAAACAATGCTCAAATGAATAATAACTTATGGAGATAATTGAAGGATGAAAAAAAGGCATACTTTGCCTAAGATGTTGATTGCCTTAATGACACTGGCAAGAAAAGTGATCAATAATATTTTAGCAATAGAAATTGCACAGTAAATCATCATCAAAGTTAGTTACAAGCTTTTGAAATCAACATAAAGTCTAGGAAAAACATAGCAGAGGAAGAATCATATATTCCAATAGATGCATTACTTTGAGAAAATTTGGCAGGCTCAAGAAAAACAGCGTTTGATCTTGTTGACTTGTTTCCTTCAATCAAACCTATTCATCTCATAACTCGAACGAAAGCTAACTTGGAGGATATACACAAGGGGTTGGACAAAATTCTAGAAACCATTATCAGCAAGCATCAATCAAAAGAGTAAAGAACAACAAAAACAACATCTAAACTACTATTTCTAAGTTATGTTATTAACATATCAGAAAAAAATAAAGAAAGTTAGAAAACAATAACAACTAGATCCGCTCACAACATTCATTCACAAAATCAATTCCTCCATTCACCATTTTTATTGAAGTCGAACTCAAATAACAACATTTTACATCACCAATACTATTTTTTATTAGAAAAAACATTGAAGAACTCTGCTAAATCCTCATCACTCCTAAGGGTATCATTCAAAATCTTTATTGTCCTCAATCCTGAAGTAAATATACTCTAACCTATAACTTATTAAATAGAAAAAATTTCCAATTACTTACCATGAATCAACTATATATTTACAAATTTCCAGTTTTCTATATAATTATTATAATTACTTATTGATAAATAACTATCTTCCTTGACAATGAAGTCAGATATTTTTCTCAATTATGTTTCTTACTATAGTCAAAACAAGAAAATTATGTGAACATTGAAATTTGTGGCATTCTAGTTGGTGGGAAGTCAAGTCTATTTTATTGCTTGTATCAATAGCTCTCTGATTCCTCTTCCCTTCAGAAGTTGTTCAAATATATGGTATGTTTAACAACCACACAGTACTAAGAATAACAATCATATTGATGAAACATGTGCTTTTTTCGCACAATGCATTTGGATTTTGGTTTTAGTTGGTTTTGTACTTGGCTTATGGTTCTTATGTCACAATTTGGGTTACAGAAAAGGAGAAGTTCTTGTAAAAACTATTCATATGAAAAAATTGTCAATTTTATCATTCAAATAGTTTTCATTAGTACCATTGTTTTTCCCGTTTAAAATACATGTAGGATAAAAAGTTTTATGCTGACGTTTAATCACAACCCTTCATTTATATGACTTTTAAAGTATTAATTGGTAAAGTTAACAATAGGAGGTGAGGAAATCAAATAAGGGGGTGTGAAAATTAAAATTCACACATGATCTTGCTTCAAAAAGGCCCACCTTCTACCATACATCCCACACAAATAACTTATGGCACCCCATGCTCAAATACAAGGGAATATGGCCGAAAATAAAAAGGCCTAAAATATACTAATAGCACCCACTAAAAATACTACACAAACTACGCAATATTTACACACAATTTTAAGACAATGACCCTAAATATGTTCATGAAGCTCTCTCCTAGCTATGTCTTGTCCCAACTCTCCTAGAAGAGTCCTTTCTAGGTGGGATTGCATCAGTAGTGGTTAGTAATCTGGATGGCTGTAATTTGGCCTTTGTGGAAGGCATGAAATGACTTTAGTTTAAAAAAAATATGGTAAACTTGCACCTTATCTTTCAACATTTAGTATTCTTGTTTTGGTCTTAGCTCAAAGGTTGCCACTATGATTTTAATCTCTCCTTTGCCTTATGGTCATCTAATTTAAAAGCTTGATAGGTATTATTGACAGATAAAAGATTGAGTGTAGGGATGCTTTTACATTCATATTATGTATAATGTATGATACTGTCCCTGCTAGAGTTTTTCTCAAGTTGATACTATCTTTCATTGTGGAAAACTTCAAAGCCTCCACTCTAGTTAAGGTTATAGGTAAGTTGTGGGGCTTTCTTGTTAGGATTTGTTTTGTTTTGACATTGGGTATGTTTCATTCCACCACTTGTATTACGTTCTATTTGAGTTCACCTTTTCTCTAATAGCTAGTAACCATAGCTAGTGAGGTCTCTACTTTAGTTCGTGTATTTCTGCACCCCTGGTGTTTATTAATATAGTTATATTGCTTACCAAAAAAAAATCATCTATTTTTCATGGGATTATTCACAATTGCACAAGTTAAAAAAATTCTTCTTAACAATTATTAATTAAGTTGATAATTATCCTTATATATACTATTAGTAACTACCCTAGCTAGCTACTAAATATTTCTCACTAATTTTCTTCTTTTAAATTTCTTAGGAGCTATGCTGTTTCTTTTTCTTTCGAAAGTCTTGTTTTTTCTTTATGCAGTTTATTATTCCTGCATAGTTCTTATTTCAAGTTAACGGCTTCATTGTCTTTGAACAAATATAATGAAAGCAGAGACATCTTAAGCATGCAAAAGAGTAGCATCGTGTACTTATAGGAGCATTCTACCCACAAAATTCCTTATGTTAGAAAAAGAAACAATTCAAGAAGACATGCCATGTTGTAGTGAGGAACATGAAGCAACCACACATGTTTTCTTACTATGTGATGATATTAGACCCATTTGGCTTGCATCTCCATTAATTGTATCTTAGAGTGGAATCCTAAAACAATAACAATAATGCCATCACTTAAATTGAGGGTGTAAAAACAAAAGATCAAACATTGAGTATTTTACAGTTTTATAAAACTGTTTTCAGTATTTTAATATTTAAAAACTAAAAAACTCATTTGTTTATTGTATTCTTAAAACAGTTTCTGAAAATAATTCTGTTAAACAGAAACAAACTATGAGTAATTTGTTTTTCAGTTTTTTATTTTTGTTTTGAAAACTGAAAATACAATAAAAATATCTTGTTTTTTGCTTTTTATTAATAGAATTTCAGTAAATATGAACAATTTTTTTATTTTCATATTTTCAAAATAGTTTTCAAAGAACTTACCTAACAAGTTTTTTTTTTTTCTTCTTCCAAAAATCAGTTTTTTAAACTTATTTTTTGAAAACTCTTCAAAAATTAAAAAAAAACATCAAACCAATTAACAATCCCTTTTGTTAATAAGTAAGAAATTATCAAAAATTGAACAATCCTTTTATTATAAGCAAGAAACGATCAAACATTGAGCAATCCATCGTGTGAAAGTGATGACATTATTGTTATTGTCTAAGGATTCCATTCTAAGATGCAATGGAGATGCAAACCAAATGAGCTTAACCTCATCACAGTAAGAAAACATGTGTGGTTGCTTCATGGTCCTCACCACAACATGACATGTCTTCTTGAATTGTTTCTTTCTCAAACATAATGAATTTTGTGGGTAGAATGTTCCTATGAATACACGATGTTACACTTTTTCATGTTCGAGATGTATCTGCTTTCATAATATTTGTTCAATTAAAGACAACGAAGTAACCAATTTGAAACAAGAACTCTGCGTGAAGAAAAAGCAACAAGAGATTCAGAAAAGAAACAGAAACCACGTACCTTCCAAGAAATTTAAAACAAGAAAATTAATGATTGAAGAAACATTTAGTACGTAGCTAGCTAGGGTAGTTGCTAATGGTACGTATAAGGATGATTATCAACTTGATTAATTAATAATCGTTACTGCGAATAATGCGATCAAAGATGGATGATGATGATAGGGAAAAAGGAAACCACTAATCAAGAAAACTTTCAAGACAAAAAAATAACCATTATGAAAAATCATATTAGGAAAGCTACTTTACTAGACGAGAAAGAATGAAAGAAAAATACTTGCTGTATAGTCTTTTTAATTGGGTTAGGATACTGTTCATGTGTGTCTCTATGTATATATAAAGAAAGAGGTATAAAGAGAGAGGTGTCTGTTTATTTATTTAGGATTAACTATACATTATGCCTAATTTTTACGATTTCAAAAATTCTAACCCCAAATTTTTAATTTAAAATATTATATCCAGAACTTTTAAGGTTTCTAATTAGTATTCAAAGTGGATGGAAGATTAATTATTGTAGGGTTAATATTAATGTAGACACTACCATAACTGATTATTTATTTATATCTATTTACAATTAGTAATTTATTATTTGTGCAAGAAGAACTTTGCAAGGCATAATAATCAATTATCTATGCAAAGAAGTATTTTTAAATGTAAAATAATTTATTATTTACTTAAAATAATTGACTGTACACTAACATTAATATTGAATATGTCGTATATTACATCTATTATCAATTAAAAAAGTTTAAAATTTGAAAATTATAATATCTTAAATTAAAAATTTGGAGTCGTAAAACTTCAAGGTGAAAATATGCAATTAAACATTTATTCATCTTTTTATTAAAATGTAAAAGTTTTCTAAAAGGTAAATGCTGCCGTAAGGGACAATCTTTTCAAAGATTTGCTACACTATTTTTTTATGAAGTGCATTGGTAATTTTTAATTAATTATAGTGTTAAACATTATTGAAAAAATGTTGCTAACTATCTGATTTTGTAGATGGAGTGGATTAACAAATTATATTTACAAGCACACCACATTAATGAAAATGATATTGCTTGTTAATTAACTCCAAGTAAAAAAAAAAATAGTTACGTTCCATAAAATCTAAGCAACCAAATTAAATTGGCAAACTTATATAAATATCTTTACAATTTAATAATTTTTAATTTTTTAATTGAATATAACTTTATCTTAAAATCATATTTTCAATTTTGGCTCATTTGGAGTTTAACATTCAGTTGGTAATTCAAAAATTGTTGTTGGATATTGTTCACAGAGCTAATTTTGAGTCATAAAATCCAATAGTTAGAGTTGTCAAAATGAGTTGACACGACCCATATGAATCCATCTATCTTGATTCACCTGAAATACATGTCATCCCTATTGGGACAAAAACATATAATCAACAGTTTTTTCCTTATTTATATTGATAAAAAACTTATCAACAATACAATGTAATGTTGAGATTGTTGAAGAAGATTGAAAGAAACTTTGATAGAGTTATCTCAAGTCTCAGTAGTTCGTAGGTTTTGGTTTTACTCTTCTTAATTTATTTTGTGGTACCAAAACATGTTTCAAAATGTGTGATACTTACATTGTGTATTTAGCTAGGCATGAGTATGTCATTTATTTGTTTGAGTATTTGATTTCTATAATTTTCATGATTGATTCAAGATATTTATGATGTTTTGGTTGTTTCGAAAGCATAGGTGTTAATATTGCTTAGCTAAGTGTTGATTTACCTCAAGGGTAATCAATTACGTAAGTTAGTAATAGATTACCTTGGCTTGAACAACTAGAAAATTCATAAAATATATGTTTTATCGGGAGTTAATTAATTATCCTATTTAAATAATCAATTACCCTGCGAGAAAACTTCGTAACTCATTGCAAGATATCTGCAATAATCGATTACCAGTTTTAGATAATCAATTATCACAAAGAAGGAGTATTTCTGGGTTGTTTTGATTGAACTACCAGGTAATTAAGTGATTAGAATGGTAATTGATTACCCTAGTCTATTACTCATTTTTAAACCTTTTTCAATAAGATTTATTTAACGAAACAAAAAAGGTTTTTAGGTTTTCATGAAAGAAAAAGTGAATTTCAAGAGAGAAAATATTTGAAAATGAAAGAAAAACCTAGAAATACTTTGATTAAGTTTCAAGAATCATTGATTGAAGGAGAAAGGAATCCAAGAACTACGCTATTGTGTTTTGGGTATTCTTCATGCAAGGTGATATTGTTCTTAACCCAAAATTTTTGTTTTTGTGTGTGTTTAATAATCTTTTGAGGTGTGTTCTTGAGATTATTGTGGAATCTCATGATGGGGTATCATGAGTGAGGCTATTGTGAATGATGGGATGTCATGGTTTAGAGATCTCTTGTGGGGTGCAAATATATGCCTCTATTTTTGTTGAGTATGTTAAATCTTTCTATAAATTTGTATGTGTGGAATGCATGTATCTGATTTTAGTGGAAAGCAAATTGACGAAAGGCTAATTCTGAAAACTGCATGTAGGTCATTGAGGACTAAACCAGTATAAAGAGTTGTGTTAATATCTCTCTATTCTTACTCTTTGATTGATTAATTTTGTGTTGAAATTTTACTGCAGTGATTAAAATCTATGTATGTGTAATATTGCAATCTTGAATTAGTTAATTGGATATATTACAACTATTTAGTTAAACACGTCATTGAGGATTTTATTTTGGTCTTGGTATTGTCTCTATCTTGGAAGAGTTGATTCACTGTGCAAGTTCAATTTCAATTAAAATTTTCTTTTAGAAATCTTAGATAGATTTTAGAGATTTCTTAAATTTTGTTTTTGTAAAAGATTTGGTATGTTGTGTAAATTGTAAAAAGCTTTTTGGAATCTATTCAATCCACACCCTTTTATGGGACAACAAGTAACACCTAAGTAAAAAGAAAGATAAAAAAGTCATTTTATTTATGTAGTTTGCACTTCATGCTTATATCCACAATATGTTTTTGGAACTATTGAAAAATCTACAAATGCTTCTGTTCTTTTTGTTCACATGGTTCATACCTTATGCCTACATTAACAACAAGCTTTTTCAGATTATTGGAAAACTTACAAATCCTCCGTCCACATCATAACCACTCTTTCATTTAGGGTGTAACCCCTCTTCAGGTGAGTGTTTCTTCTTATTTTAGAAACTTTATTTATAGACTTAACATCTTAATCTCAAATGAGGAAACAAATCTCTATTTTACATATAATATCATTAATACCTAAACAAATCCTAAAGATAAAACAATATTTCTTTCTAAACAATATCTAGAGATTTAAAATTAAAATAATTTAAATTATTTTTCCAACAAGCCCAACTCGACTAACTTCATTTGTAATGTAAAATTTTCTGGCTCAACCCACCATGGGTTGGTAGGTTAAAAGGGATTGGTTCACCAACCTACCAAAAATAAAAAAATTATTTTTTAAAATAAAAAAATTATTTTTTCTTAAAAATAAATTTGACTATTTAAAAGAACTTTTAAATTTGAATAATTAATTATAGCATTATTTTTAATTTTAATGCTTTAAAAATTAAAAAAATATTATTATTAAATTATATTTTTAACTAAAACTATACATTTACGACATATTAAATATTTGTTTAAAAATATAAAATATTATTTAATTGATATCAATAAGCTAGAAAATATATTGTCATAAAATATAAGTCAAACAAATAACATAATATTTTAAATATAAAAATAATAAATATTTTATATTCATAAATAATAAAAAATAATTTTGGATGGGTTGATGGGTCAACCGGCCCACCATAGTTCAACCCAGTGAGTCGGATGATAAGTGAGTCAATCCATATTTTGAATATAACAATTTTCTTTTTAAGTCAGTCTAACTCATACCCATAATTAGAGGTGTCAAAACGAATTAGCTCAACCCACACATGTTGGCCCACCGTGGGTTATAGAATAAATAGGTCAGGTCAGCCTGACTAACTAAAACAAAGATATCTGAATTTTTAGTCCAAATTGGCCCACCATTGGCTGGTGGGTTAGGTGGATTGGCTCACCAGACTTTCAAAAAAATTAATTATTAAATTTTGTTTCTGATTTTTTTCTTTTTTAAGTGAGATTTTTTTATAAAAAAGATGCAAATTATAAATAATATTAGAACAACATATATACATAATGGATTCATGTCATCAACATTCAAATTATAAATAATATTAAAACAACATACATACATAATATTAAAACAACATACAAATTAGGGGTTTTACTTTAAAATTTTAGGGAAATTTTGATTTTGACTTTGGTAGTATTAGAGTTTTCACGTTCAGGGAAAAAATTGAAAAGGAAAAACAAAATTAGAAAAAATATACACATGCTAATACTAATATAAGTGAAACAAAAAAAGTTGAAAATTTTTTTTATGAGCCGGTGGGTCAACCCAACCTGGCTTGATCTCAACCCACCAACCTCATGGATGGACCAGTTTGTCCCACCGAACCGAACCTGTTTTGACCCTTCTACCCATAATAGCCCGAACTGACCCACTTAAGTCATTTTCATGGTTATTCAAAGTAGGGAATCAACCTAAATTTTTATAGGACACTATAATTCTAAATCTTTAATTGTGTATCAATCACCTCTCTTCGTATGATTTTATTAGTGCCTTGTAACCCATCCTATTTAAGTGTAATTAGCTTGGTTTTATAAAAATAGAAAAAAAAAAGGCAAACAATTAAATTAAAGAAACGGCATAATATGATAACTTTTTTTTAAGGAAGAAAAATTTAAATTATAATAATTTCATTTTTTTTTAAAATACTAAAAAACTTTTAGGCTATGTCTGCGTTAATCTACTAGATTTGTCAACCTATGTTTTAAAGTGTTTTACTTGATATTTTTTTCATAAGCATTAAGGGTGAAAGTCCAAGCTGTCAACACGATATCTTAGGATACAAAATTGATTGAAATTATTAACCAACAATTTCAAAATTATTAGCCATAAAATTACTAAACTAAATGAAACTTATATAGACAATGGTTAATATTTATACACTATCAACTTAATACAACTAAAACTAATATAATTTTTTTTATTAATAATAATCATAATTACTCGACTCAAGATTTATTTATACTTAAAGTTCATTATCTCTCTAAAAACATATTATGTGAGAATCAAGTATTCCAACAGTATAACTAATTAAACTACACCGCTTAAATATATTTTTCTCCTATAAAACAGAGAAATATGAAATGTCAAAGGTAACATATAGCCAACATCTTTGTCTAAAGTGAAAGTTAAGTTTATTCTTTATGGTCATATCATAAAAGATATTGTGATGTGCAAAAATTAATGATTTTGGATATTTTTTCCTTTGACAGCCTTGTTTATTAATTTGCCACTACAGATCATCATCCTGACTTTATTTCTCATTTCCTTCCAATGAAGAGGTTGTCAAGTGATTTGCAGCATGATCATAGTTTGTCTCAAGATTAGAATCTGCTCAACTCTCATGCAGAAAAATGGGTAACAAATGAAGACAAAATGAAAGTAGTGATTGGAATAGTGAAATTTTGTTTGTGGGGAATCTCTACTTTGATCATGTTCTTATGTTTTTATCTTTGCATATGAAAAAATTGAGTGGTGGTTGGAAAAATGAAGGGTTATGTTTCTATCTTTTGCATCTCATAAAATAGTAATGCAAAAGGTATCAAAAGGAAATGATTTTAATATTACATTGTTTGGTAAACTCAATAAAAATTACAAGAAAGTCATTCCCTAACTAGATCAACTGATCAAAGTGTGTCCTAAGCCTTGAAACAAAATTACTAAAAACTAATGTTTTGTATTGAAAACTACCTTTTCCATCCATTAGGTAATCATAAGATGAAGGAAATATCATATTTTTTTATTACAAATTACTTTTAAAATACTTTTTCAATAATATCATAATTAATTAAATGTCAGTTTTCAATACTATAAATAAAATTAATTATGATAAATACTGTCAATATTGTTTAAAAAATAAAATTTTACTCAAAACCATTAATTTCTTCATTATTTAATAATTTATCTTTTTAAAATATTTATATTAATAAAGTTAATTATTTAATAATATAAAAAATTAAATTAATTTTAGTTAGTATAGAGGCTATAAATATTTTTATACAAGATTCTCAAGACAATTAATTTAGATAATTTAACGTAATTATTGTATAATTTATTTTTATTGAAATAATATACTAAAATAATTTAAATTTAATTATTTAATAATATCATAAATTAAAATATTTTAATTATAATAAAAAATACAAGCATTATTTACAAAAAAAAATTCTACCCAAAAGTATTAATTTCTATATTACTTTATAATTTATTTTTTTCTGAAATAGTTATATAAATTTTTCTAATTATCAATATTAATGGGAAATTTATTTTATTAGTATTTTAAAATTTTCTATATCTGTAATAAATTTTTATAAATATTCTTAGGTTAAATATGTTTTTGTTCTTGATAAATTATTGAATTTTTTATACTTTTATAATAATTTTTTTTCGTGTTTCATCCTTAATAAATTTTTAATTTGTGTTTTACCCTAAATATGTTTACATAATCCTTTAAAAATCTCTAAAAAGTTATTGAGATATGATAAAAATAAAATAAAAAATTTATTAAGGAACAAATGGAAAAGAATAATATAAACCAAAAATAAAACTTACTAGTGACTAAAAAACATCTTTTAAGTCAATATCTTTACCTAATATGTATAACATATCTATGACTTAATGACTTTCATAGAATCTATGACTATGAAGAGATATAATTCGTGGTCACCCTACATCTGCCACTGTCGATCAATACCTAATGCATTTTTTTAGCACATCACTTACATATTTGTTGAATATAACACAATTTTGATAGTTTATTTGTGGTAATTTTATTTTATAATAAAAGCTTGAATTATTTTCTTTTTTAGAGATACTCTTGTATCTTTATGTGAATAGCCACAACTGTACCGTGGAATAATGTACTTTTTTTTTTACATCTTTCACACGTTTGTAAATATAATTAAACTTTTGTGAAAAACTCCTAGCACAGCTTTTATATTTTATTTTATTTAATTTAATATATGGTTAAATAACTAAATAAACATGTGTTCTAGGAATCTACGCAGAAAATGTATAAAAACAACTTTAGACTACTTTTGTCATTATCTAAATTACAATTATTATATTATATGTATCTTTTCAAATGCTTCCTATATAATATATTTTGTTTGTAATAATTTTAAGTACGATTTGAACTGTTTCTAACACAATATTATTTAATCTACCTTTAATACTGAACGATATACAAAAGACTGTAGTAACGAAGATATATAAAAGACTCAGACACTTCGACTGTAAGTGTGATATCTATTGGAAGTTGAACCTGAATATAAAAAGAGGACTTAATTTGAGTTTGGTTCAGAAGAATTTAATTTGAGTTGACAATTTAATTTCTATATTTTAAAAAACAAAATAGTTAATTCCTGTAAAACATTTATATTGGTATTAAATCACGTTTTTGTTGATTTTAAAATAAATAAGTCATAAATAATGGAATGTAAGGCCAAGTAAACTTAAGAGAAAGAGCACTTTTTTTTTCTTAGTTATAAATACACGGTTAATGAGTATTCGGATCAGGAGTGTTCGGCCTTTGATAAAATGTGTTACTCTAAGATGTTGATATTCAGCCAAACAAGGTTAAACAGTTTAATTTTGATTATTACGTCTAACACAAATTTAAGGCTGTGTTATCTAATTCTTAATAAATTAGGTAAGGCCCAACAGGTAAAAGTCTAATTCATCATTATAAATAGGTAACAAATATTGAGATAAAAACTAAGATATTCCAAAATTACTGTTCATTACTTTGGTCGAACACGGCCAAATTTAAGCGTCAGAGTACATTTTGTAGGTACTCCACCTCTTAGAAAGGATATTAAACACTCAACAATATCAAGACTTGAAGACATAAATATTTGGAGCGGAAACACAATTACAATAATTATAAAAAATACTTTCATTTTGAATTTTAACTATATTTGCATTAAGAAAAACTAAACTTTTTTCACAATAATTAAAAAGCTTTTTATTTTTATAACTATAATTATTAATAAGAAAAAATTAAAAGAATGAACTAAAATATAATATAGTCCAACATAGGGGCTATTGCAAAGTGGTAGCTCAGAACAAGATTGCATAATTGTTTTACATTAATTACAAACAAATTAAAATTTTTCTTTGTATTAAAGAACTAATTAAACAACAATAAACACATGTTGCCTTAGAAAATGGAGAAGGTAAAGGAAAAACTAAGGAACATTATTCGAATGTGAAATATTTTTTGTGATATGCTTTTTTATTTTCAAAAGTATTTTTGTAGTAATTCTTTTTCTAAAATCCAAATTTTGTGGAAGAAAGATTTAGACTACTTTTATAAGAAATGTATCTAAAATGTTAGTTTTTAAATTAAATAAAAATATATAGGACTTTTAAAATTGTTAGTGTCTAACAAAGAATTCAAAACAATTATTAAAGGAAATAAAAATAACTTAATAGTTATAAGTTATGACTATGTTAAAAATAACTTTCTAAAATCCCAAAATGATGATGTTTCCAAACTCATCCAACATCTTTGCAAACTCTGCGCCTAGTTCACGGTTCTCACACCCCTCAACACAGATCTGCAAGAACTCAGAGTACGGAAGGAACATTCCGGAACGTTTTCACTTTCTCCATCTGTGCCGCATGAGAATCTTCCTCAGGTTGTTCACGTGACCATTTGCATTTCAATATCATACAAAATCCAAATTGTGGTTCAAAATTGTTATAGAAGATTAAAACAACACCAATTAACTTATGAACGAAATTAAAACAATCAACAATAATTTATAGAAAATTAAACTTCAATAGTACAGTTTCAAAGTTGAGAGTGGTTAGGATTAGGAGGGTTTGATTAGATTAGTTCTGTTTTTTAGTTTTTGGGAAAAAAAATGTTTAATAAGTATTATTTTAAAAACTATTTCTGAGATGTAAAAATGGAAAAACTTATTTATATTTATTAAAATTTCATTCATGAAAATAAAAAAACAACATATTCTAATTGTATTTTGAGTTTTCAATACAAAAATAGAAAACTCAAAAATAAAACTATTCAGTTGTTCCTGTTTTTATTTTTTAAAAACTAAAAATCAGAACTATTTTCAAAAAACACCAATCAAACAAATTTTTTAATTTTTAAATATTAAAATACTAAATATAATTTTATAAAACTGTTATAAATAAACACTAAACATTTTCACATTTTCTTTTCAGCTGCCGCAAGTCTCTATCTCAGCTATGCTATTTACTCCTGCAAAGTAGATCTCACGGAATTATATACATAATATATATAAACAGCTACTAACTTATGTGAACATGGAGAGAGAAAGCAGCTCGATTTTCCCGGAAATGCAGAGAGAAAGCTAACAAAAAAGAAAAAAGGAATTTATGGCATAGATAAAGGTTTCAACTTTCTAGGCCACATAGAAGAGATAGAAAGTGTGAGTACGTGAGTGCAGCCAGGATAAAAAGAAAACTTTCATTTCACAAATGTGCTACAATTAAACAAGTTTTCTAAAAAAACGCTATTATGTTTTTTATTTCTCAAATATATTTTATTTTTCTCCCTCATTTAGTTAATATATATGTATATAGTTAGCTATTTTTACAAGAATCAAAAACAGAATTCTTAAAGAATTAAAATTAAAAATATAAAAAAATAATATTAAAAACTAAAAATTAAAAACCCAAAACTAAAATTAAATTATAAAAATTCAAAATAAAAATTAAAAACTAAAATATAAAATTTAAAATTAAAAACTAAAAGCTAAAAACTAAAAATTAAAAGTAAAAAATAAACGCTAGAAATTAAAATTAAAAAAAAAAGTTAACATTAAAATTAAAAATTAAAAATTAAACATTAAAAATTAAAAACTCAAATTAAAATTAAAAAATAAAAAATAAAATTAAAAAATAAAAACTAAAAATTAAAAATTAAAAACAAAACATTGAAAATTAAAAATTAAAAAACAAAAATTAAAAACTAAAAATTAAAACCAAAAATTAAAAATTAAAAATTAAAAACTAAAAATTCAAATTAAAAATAAAAAAATCAAAATTATAAATTATAAATTATAAATTATAAATTATAAATTATAAATTATAAATTATAAATTATAAATATAAATTATAAATTATAAATTATAAATTATAAATTATAAATTATAAACTATAAATTATAAGTTATAAATTATAAACTATAAATTATAAATTATAAGTTATAAACTATAAATTATAAATTATAAATTATAAATTATAAATTATAAACTATAAATTATAAATTATAAATTATAAAATAAATTATAAATTATAAATTATAAATTATAAATTATAAATTATAAAATAAATTATAAATTATAAATTATAAATTATAAATTATAAATTATAAATTATAAATTATAAATTATAAATTATAAATTATAAATTATAAATTATAAATTATAAATTATAAATTATAAATTATAAATTATAAATTATAAATTATAAATTATAAATTATAAATTATAAATTATAAATTATAAATTATAAATTATAAATTATAAATTATAAATTATAAATTATAAATTATAAATTATAGATTATAGATTATAAATTATAAATTATAAATTATAAATTATAGATTATAGATTATAGATTATAAATTATAAATTATAAATTATAATTATAAATTATAAATTATAAATTATAAATTATAAATTATAAATTATAAATTATAAATTATAAATTATAAATTATAAATTATAAATTATAAATTATAAATTATAAATTATAAATTATAAATTATAAATTATAAATTATAAATTATAAATTATAAATTATAAATTATAAATTATAAATTATAAATTATAAATTATAAATTATAAATTATAAATTATAAATTATAAATTATAAATTATAAATTATAAATTATAAATTATAAATTATAAATTATAAATTATAAATTATAAATTATAAATTATAAATTATAAATTATAAATTATAAATTATAAATTGTAAATTGTAAACTCAAAACTAAAATTTAAATGATTAAATAAAAATTAAAAACTAAAAACTAAAAATTAAAAATAAAAAATTAAAAGTTAAAAAGTAAAAATTAAAAATAAAAAATTTAAAAGTTAAAAAGTAAATATTAAAATAAAAATATTAAAATAAAAATATTAAAATAAAAATATTAAAATAAAAATATTAAAATAAAAAGTTAGAAATTAAAAACTAAAAGTAAAAAATTAAAATTTTAAAGTAAAACTAAAAAATTAAGATTACACTAAAAATCTCAAATTAAAATAAAAACCTAAAATTAAAAAAAAGTTATCCAAAGTTCGTAACCACAACCACTATCTCGTCCGAAGTGATGTTGTTTTGTGTGTCAACGTGTGTTATACAACATCGGTTGTGATGCAGACTGATGTAAATAAAGTCCAATTATTTACAAAAATGCTTTACCTATCAAGACCACAGTTAACATCATGGTGTTGTACTTTCTTTTTTTAGTAGTGTGTAACTTTTCACAATCAATTTCAAATATTATGTCATAGAAACACAATTTTCCTTATTACTATAAAGCTTACTTACATTATTGGGCCTCTACAACTTCTGCTCATAACATTCTTCATGAGAATTTGTGTCTGCACCATTCAATGCATATATGAATTATTAGCAATATCTTTTTTCAACTTTATTCTAACACACAACACTTTTTTAATATAACACATTAAAAGCTAGATATGGTAACATTCCTAAATATTAGTGTAATTACAAATGCACTCTACTTTTTTACACTTTTATATTCCTACTGTTGGTTTTGAGACTTGAGAGTCTGGGCTAGTTCCCACATATAGTGCAAATGTTCTTACCCCGATCTCAAGACATGGTTAGGGCCAGCATTGTCTGTTTTAGAACTTGATAACTCTGTCACAGTTTTATCGTGAAAAAGAAGCTTCAGGAATTAAGGGAGAAAAATGTTTATAAATTATATTTGGCCTCGAGTCCTAAATGATGTGGAAAACTTCAAATTTATTGGAACATGTGTTTGTTAGTGTAACATTTGAAAGGGATGATTTGTACAGTTTTGAATCATACACAGAGTATTAGCGTAATATTTCTAAACATGAATATATGTTAGTGTAAGAAATTAAAAAAAAGTGAAATTGTATATATTTGATAAAAGTTGATGAGGTGTTTATGGACTTTGTTAGTTGAATATTTGAATATACATCTTTCTCCCCTTCTCCATCTCTCATGGAGACCACCTTATAACTCCACTTTAGACACCTAATAAATCTTCAATATACTTTACGAGTATTTAATAATTAATCTAAGAATTTAGAACTAAATTTATTGTTTATTAAAAATAAAGACACTAAAAATTATTTCTAATAATTTGTAAAAATATTATTTTATTCATAGGATAGTCACACGATGATTTATTTTACTAATGTTGACTTAGGAATTTTAGAACTAAATTGATTGTTTATTAAAAAATAAAACACACGTTAAAAAATAAAATTCCGAATAATTTTTAAAAAATCTCATCAAAATAATAGAAAAAAGGTTGTAAATTCATAACTATGTATATTTACTATTCAATTCAAATATAATTCTATTCTCTCAAACAAAAAAATAAATAAAAATTTTAACTAAAATACCTCACTCAATCTTAGCAAAATAAATCATCATGTGATTATCCTATGAATCAAACAATATCTGAGTTTACAGTAATCCTATTTAAAAAATTGAATTAAAGTCAATATTAATTTAAAGACTAATTAAGAAATAGTTTAAAAGTACTTGCATAACTTTATGAATTTAAAGACTACTTAAGAAAGTTTATATATAAACTAAATTGATTGGTTATGAAGGCTTAATAAATTTGAGTTAATAATAAAAGATTTATTGAAAAGATGAAAAAAAAAAGTGAAAAGAAAACTGTGATTTACCTGATGCAAGAATTGTGTCAAAAGAGTCTTTGAAAACAAGACCAAAATCAGTCCAGTGATTGACTAATTTAGAAACACCAAAGAAAGAACTAGGGGTTGGTAATGGGTTTAGGGTTTAGGGTTTGGACCCATTTGGCTAAATTCGAATAAATTTATCCTCTTAAATTTTTCACCTATTTTTTACTATTTAATCTTGTGGGTTGATGATTTTTGAGTTAAACAAGTTGCGGATCGGGTTGGGCAGGTTTGCATAATTTGGACTTTGATTTATCATTTTTTTTTTTGCAAAAATTATAAACTTTCAAACAAAAATTGGTTTATAAAAATAAAAAAAATTATGTCATGGTCTTAAAAAATGTTTTAGACCGAAAAAATACATTTATATATTTTTCAATTAAAAAACATGAATATTAAAGAATTAATATTTCTATAATTGGTTTTAAAAAATTACAAAAATAGGAGGTTCAGGTCGAGTATCGGTAGTTTCTAAAAATCAAACCCACATCTGCCTATTGCAATTTATTCGAAACCATACGTCAACTTGTTTTTACTCCTCAACCTATCCGAAACCAACCGGATATCAAAATTTTTTAATGGGTTTGTTGGGTTGGATTGGGTTACAGTTTTTTGTCACCCCTACTCATAACCTCCCTCACTTCCAATTTTACCCTTTCAAAAACCCACAAATTACATTTATGCAATAGCTCTCACACACCATTCCCATGCCCCTCTCATCCAACTCCTCTGAGCATCTTCAAGGGTAGACCAAACCCTTTGAACTTACCTTACTTTTTTGTGGATCCCACAATGTCACATCATCCTGAAGATTATGTTTTGTGATGTTGGAATAATTTTAGTGGACCTTGCAAATTTACGTTATCAAATTTAATATTTATTTTTAATTTATTTTTAAATAATTTAAATTAAATAATTATATAATTTGGTTATCAAATAAATTTAGAACAAAATAAAAATATTAACAACTTAAAATTTTATGAATTTTTTTCTCACATTTTCTCTCTCACACTCTAATGACTCTTTGTATGAACTCTTTTTCCTCACCTTTTCTCTTACACATGCTTACCCCCTGCCCACTCGCCCCAATCCTCACTTTTCACATTTTCACCAAACCCCCTCTCCCCCCACCTCTCTTCCTTTTCCCTTTCTTTTTCCTTCACCTCGCCTCCACCATTTCTTCTTTCTTCCTCTTCCCATTTCTTCTTCCCTCGTGCCCCCTTCTCTTCTTCTCCTTCCCCTCACATTTTTCCCTTTACCTAAAACCCATAATGTTGCAAGCCTTCATATCAAACCGCTATGACCCCTTAGGCCCCCATCGTTGCAGCGCCTCTACTGTCGTGAGCTCCCACCGCGAGATCTCCCCCTTTCGATTGCGAGCCTCCACTGCCACCGCTATTTAAATTTTAAAAATTAAAATTTAAATAATTATTATTATGATAATAATAATAGAAATTCTCTTTTATTTTTTAAGCTACAAAGTAGATGTAATTAAGAAAATTAATAAAAAAATAAAGGATAAAATATGTTTTAGCTATTAAAATATTGTTCAATATTAAATACATTTTTAAAAAATATTTAGTGGTCACTAATTTTAAAATGAATTACTTTTGGTCTCAAAATATCTTTAAAGTAAAACTACATCACGTGGCTTCATCAAATTTTCGAGTATGATCTTTGATATAACAATTAAATTAATGAGATGAGAAGGTTAAATATCATACATGTTTAATAATAATAAAAAATTAATTATAGAAGATAATTTTTAATTTATAAATAAGTTATTGAAATTCAATTTTAAATTAGGTATAAAAATGAAAAATTAAAAAAAGATAAATAAGTTAGAAAATCAAATATATAGATAGAGATATAAGAACAATTATTAAGTGATTGGTTAATTTTTATATAATTAATAAATTTGAAATTAAAAAAGATAATAATTAGAATTAAAGTATAAAATAAGATATTAGAGTACCACTAATGTGTGAATAACTAGTAGGGGTTGTTCCAACTTAGCTAAGTATTTAAGTTTTGACATCACATTTTTGCCTTACACTACCATTACTTGGTCTTGCACAAAATCTTTGTCAGACATAAGGACTTGGCATCGCACCATGACTTAATCATATATCAAGACTTTGCTAGCTTGTACTCATATGTATTTAATATATTTATTTTTTTTAGGAATGTTTCTCATCCATTTATCAGAGACAAAATTTAAAAAGCAAAAATGCGATCAAAAGTTTGTTAGCATAATGGTCCTACAAAATTCAAATACGATTGCTTTTAATAGAGGATATATTTAGTAATTAAGCTAAAAGAATAAGAGATTAGAGAAAAAAAATAAGTGTAGAATGCTCCGTCTCAAAGAAAATAAGGGTGAATATCAAGTAAAGAAAAAAAGAAGGGTTTCTATTGACTTCTAACATTTGACCTATAAAAAAAAGAAAATAAGAAGGGTTAAAGTCAAATTCACCAAGTTAAAAAATTTTAGAATAAATTGCAATAATATCCCAAGATTTTTTAAATAATTAATTTTGCATCCAAGTTAAAAAATTTTAGAGTAAATTGTAGTAATATCCCAAGATTTTTTAAATAATTACTTTTGCATCCTTAAGGAGATGTTAGTATAAGATTTGAGAGAGATGCTACTGTAATATTTTCAAACATATAGAGAGTGTTCGTATGTTATTTTTAAACTTAAAGAGAGTTTATTATAGGAAAATAAAAAGAGTAGAGTTATGTATAATTTGATAAAGATTGTGCCCAAAATTGTAATTTTTAGAAGAGGGAGAATACCTAATTAAGAAATTGAGAAGAGTCAATAAAAAATTTATTATTATTATATAAATAAAATGTAAACACTTTTTTGTTCAAAATAAGATCACCTAGACAAATTTTTATTATTTTATTTATTTATTATATTTATAAATTTTAATTTTTAAAAATAAGAAAAAACATATTAAAAAAACTATAAAAAAATAAAGTAAGGATATATGAGCGCATTTTTCCCACTCTAAATAAAGACACTTTAAATAATTTACTTTTAACTATTCAATATTTTATTCATTTAAAAAGTCCTATTAGTTAGTTATTCACTTATGTGTCTTTTAAGTATATATTATTTATTTTAAGTATATATCTTTAGTTAAGGGGTCTAACTCAGTTGGTTGAAAAATATGAATTTTTATGAACTTTCTACACCCATGTTCGATTCTTATATGGACAAAAAAAATTACAATATCTATGAATATTTTTCAAACAATTGAATTAGATTTCTTTGATTTTTAAATATGCACTTCTTTATTCTAAATTATAAGAAAAATATTACACAATTTTTTATTAAGTTGTAACCAAATTTCAATTACTTTTAGAAAAAAAATACTTACACACAATCATTGTAAAACATTTAATGCATAGGTGTTAAACTCTTACTTTATCTGATTTAATTGTGACTAAAGATTATTTTAAGAGAAAATAAGTGATCTATTGATAGTGAAAAATAATTGTACATTGTGATCCAATTATAAAGTATTATTTATTATTTATGCTAAGTTTGTTTACTTTTATACTAATTGGTTTAAAAGTCATATAAATAGTAATTTTTTTTATCAGCAAAATACTATGTTTAAATAAAAATAAAAAATGTACCAAAAGTACCATTAAAAAGTTACATGAAATGTTATATTGCATTAACATTTTATCCACAAAAAATAGAAGTAACAAGGTAGCCTAACATAAAAAGTTGAATGCATCCATGTAGACCCATTGAGTGCACCTTTACCTACTTATGAACCAGCACATGAATATTCGCAAAGGCATTTGGAATGATTGCACTCCACAAACCTAGAGACTCCCTACATAGGTGTGTTAGATTCAACAAGAAAAGTTGAATGTTGATTCACATACCCCACAAACCTATGGCTTTCCCCACGAGGTTGTGGTTAACTTAGCTAAATTTACAACCTGCAGGCCTCGATCCACACCCTTGTGTGACATTCCATACAGTTGTGTTTGAGATATAAAAAAAACACATTTGGGATTTCGTGCTCTACATGCTTGAAGTTTCGCCCACATAGGTGTGTTAAACGCAACAACAAAAGCTAAATACCAGATTATGAAAATCAAACTAGATTAGCGGTTCAACTAGTCAAACCTAGAACCGGCCAATGGTTCAATCCTTTTATACAAAAAACCAATGTTGAAAGAGAAATGGGAAAGAACCAGGTGAGAATTGGAAAAACTGGAAAAAATTGGTCAGTTAATGGATTTTGTAGTTTTTTTTTTTTAATTAAGCCATTTTCACAAACACAAGGATAAAAAAACAAAGACCAACAAAAGAGAGATTCATGTGCGCAAAATGTTCCCCACTTGCTAGCACCAGTACCAAGCTTTGTTCATAACAAAGTATTAAAACCTATTAAGAAACTATTATATGCAATGTGGGACTTTACCTCTTTATAACATTTTAAAGCTAGCAACACTTGAATTTCATATGATGTATATTTTGTACTATAATATATAGCTTATTTTTTATTAGTATATTACTATATTAGTAAAAATATTAAAAAATATTATTTTGTTGAACCTAGCTCTGACTAAACCTTTAAATCTTATGTTAATGCCTTCATTAGTTCAATGTTCGATCCTGTTTTAAAAATATTGTGAAAACTAACTCACGCCTCACAGACTTTTGTCCTTTTCCACATGGATGTGGTTAACTTGGCTAGATTTAAAATATGTAGCCCTCAAGCTACATGCTTTTGGTGTAAGCCATAGGATTGTGTTAAACACATAAAAAAGAATACATATGGGATGGTTGTGGCGCAAAAGCTTGTAAATTCTCCCACATAGGTGTGTTAGATGCCACAGTAAAAGCTAAATACTAACTGACGTACCCTACTTACCTTATGCATTTCATTTTTATCTATTATAAGGTTTTATTTTAATTAGAATTTCATCTATTTTTATGTTATTTAGGTTTCATATTTGTGTTTTAGGTTTTTTTAATTATATTTTAGAATTTGTTATGCCTTTAGTATTTTTTGGTGTTTAGGATATAATTCGCTAGATATTGATGCACTTTTGGACTGATTTGGAGCATTGGAGTGAACTTGGAACTCTAGAGAAAATTCAAAAGAAAAAAAAAAATTCAATTATGAGTTAATAAATAAAGATTGTACTCCCGTGAAAAAATATGCAATCCCTTGTGTAATTAGTTTAATTGTTGTATTGTTATGACTTTTTTGGGTTTAGACATAAAAACTCATTAGTTCAAATTAAGAGTTTTTGTTCGAAACTGAGATCCTGAACTTCTGATTCAAAGATGACATAGAGAGCAAGACTTTGAGTTTTTTCTTTTTCCTCTTTATTTCCGGGTTTGATGCAATTTTATTCTTTTGTTTTTAATAGTCATGAACATGTGCGATTATATGCTTTTTATTTTGGGATTGAGATTTAACCATTGACTCTATTGATGATGAATTAAGTATTTTTATTGTTCTTATGTTGGTTTCTCTTGATTTCTTCTCTATTGATTTTATTAGATGCAATACGCTTGATCACCATTTTTGTAGTAATAGATAATCAGGAAATGACAGAAATGTGAACTTAATTATCGGAACCCTAGGGAAGAAACTTAGGAATTAAATCATAAAAGTAGGTTTAACCCTTTGAGGACTCAATGAATTAACCAAGAACTTAACCGGTTTAATTGGTAAGGGTCAATTCAATCAGATACGCCTTTATACCTTGAAAGAGGACAAAGGTTACGTTAGGTTAATTCACGCTTCTGAGAGAACCTATAAGAGCATAAAAGATAATTAATTTTGATTCAATAAGCAATCATGGTGTGATACCCATAATCCAAGAGGTTTACTAAAATTTGAATTTCAAATACTTGAATTATTTCTTCCTTTATTTTATAAGATATCTACTATATTTCAAATATATTAAAAATCTAAAAAATCTACATTTTATTTTAGTTACAATTTTCTAATCTTTGATATTATATTATTTAAAACTATCATCTTATTTTGATTTTAGAAGTCATCTCAATTTTATTTTTTATTTTTATTTTTATCAATTATAGAACTTTAATTTTTTATTTAAATTACCTTTAAATATTAATTAAAATTATAAACAATTATGTCTTTGACAAACATATAGTCTTTGTGGAAGAACGATTATTATTATTATTTGACGACATCGTACAATTGCTATTTTCACACGTCAATTTTTTGGCCTGTGTCTCTTGGTTCAGTTATATTTGTTTTTAATTTTAATTAATAATAATTTTAAATTTGGTTTTGTTTTTTATTCTATTTTATTTTATCTTTATGTTTTGTTTCCTTAATTAGTTTTATTTATTTCTTTTCTTTTATTTTATTTTTAATTAACACGTTTGTTTCTTTTCTTTCTTTCTTTTTTCAAACTTCACACTTTTCTCTCTCTTTCTAGTTTTGTTATCAAATATCGATTTTTAATTTCAATTAATTTTTTATTTTCAAATTTAATTTTTTTATTCTCTTTTATTTTTTGTCCTTATTTAATTTTATTTGATTCTTTTAATTAATTTTGTTTTTAGTTATACTTTCCATTACTTTTATCCTTAATTAGTTTTTTTTTTGTTTTTTTTTACTGTTCCTTCTGAATTTAGTAAGTTTTAAAATATTTTATTTTTAATTAATTTGCTATTAATATTGAATTAGTTTTGATTTGTTATTAACTTTTTTTTTTCTTTTTCAAACTTCACTTTTTTTTTCTTTTCTCTAATTTTGCAGGATATTTTATAGTGTATGCCAAGATCTCAGCATCTTGGAAAACCAATAGAAAGAGATCTTGAAATTGAAAAAATGTTCCATACAAGGAGAAAAGCACAAAACACAAAAAATAGTTACAATAAAAAAATAGAATCTAGTCATGGCTGAAGAAAAGGTAAATGCAAAAAGACCTCTTAGAGATTATGCAACCCCAACCATTCATGGGTTGATAGGAGAAAAATAGCTAGACCTGACATTGAAAAAGCAAATTTTCAAATTTTCCCACACTCCTTCACATGCTGAAGCAGAACAAATTCAATGGGTTACCTTCTGAAGACCCTATAGATAACATAAAGGGTTCCTAGAAATTTGTGAAACCCAAAATTTTCAAGGAATAACACAAGACGCATTGCGCCTATGCCTCTTCCCACTCACACTAGCAGGAAAAGCAAGGGCATAAATGAGAACTATCCTTAGGGATAGTGTTACTACACGGGCATTGTGTGAAAGATCTTTCTTAGAGAAATACTACCCACCTTCAAAGACGGACGAGATGAGAAGAAAAATTACTAATTTTCGTCAAGGTGATACAAAACCTTTTCTTGAAGCTTGGGAGAGATTTTTAGAGCTCTTACTATCCTGTCCTCACCATGGCCTTGAGAGACCCTTGACAATCCATTTCTTTCATAATGGATTGAACTACAACAGTAAGATGTTGTTACATTCTACAACAAGGGATCATTTATGTGGAAGCCATTACATGAAGCAATTGATATAATTGAGGTTGTAGTGAAAAATCAACACCAATGGGTAGCCATAACTCACAAAGGGGAATTCCTAGTAAGTATGAGGTAAATAATGTTGACCTTATTCTGCCAAAATTTGATGCATTAAATAAACGATTTGATAAGTTAGAAAAAGACAACGTTAATGCAATAGGTGCTTCTAATGTTTTTTGTGAGATTTGTGGTTTACAGGAACACTTGGCTATTGACTGTCAAGTAAGGATGCTAGATAGTCAAGAGAACACCATTAAAAATATTGCTGCAACTCATAATTTTTATGGCCATGCTAGGAAGCAAACATTTAACCCTTACTCCAACACTTATAATGAAGGGTGGAGAAGTCATCTTGATTTCTCTTACCACAATAACCAAGGGCTAGGAAATCAAGGAAGAGGATACTCATAAAACAACTTTTGGCAAGCAACCTATTCTAACAAAGGGCAAAATAGTTAGAAAGTTTACCAACAAGGCTCCCAATCCTCACTTTCCAAGATAGAAAACTTAATGGAGGGGTTCGTGATGAGTCAAAAGAAAATGAATGGGACCATGGGAAACTCTATCAAGGAGTTGACCACTCGAATCGACAATATAGAACTTCACAACAAGCAATTGGAAAATCAAATTTCTCACATAGCTCAACATATGCCTTCTTCTAGCAAAGCGCCAAGTAAGCCTGAAACTAATCCAGCTGAGCATGCTTATGCAATAGTTACTAAGAGTGGTAAAGTTTTGGATGAACTTGTCATTAATAAAACTAAAAAAGGAGTGGAGGAAGTTCAAGAGGAAACGTAATTGATTATTGAACCTGAAAAAGAAAATAACTTTGAAAAACAGGCTGCAATTCAACTTGTTTCACCTATGCCTACCAACCACCCATTCCATTTCCACAACGACTAGCAAGACCTAATCTTTTTCCTAACTTGAGAGAGAAATCAAATTATCTTTTCCTTATCCTACCGTTAGGGGCTAATCTTTTCCTCTTCTTAATTGTCGAGCTTAAGACATAAAACAAGCACTTTTTGAGAGGCAACAAAACCACTGTGAATTTTTTCTAAACTTTTTTTAAATATTTTGTTATTTTGTTCATCTTCGTTCTTTTTCAATTTTATACTTTTGGTTGTTTATTTTACGTTTTAGGAAAGACATGAAAAAAAATTAGAATGAAGAAGTTATATGTATAAAAAACAAAAGAAAAGAAGGGAAAAAGAGAGGCAAACCATCAAGGAAGAAAGTTGAAGAAATCTAGAGAGTTGCACTCTCTCACACTTAAAGTGCACTCCGAGTCCAAAGTTTGTGTGTTAAGAAAATTATTTTTCTTGAGTGTTGCACTCTCATGCAACTGAAGTGCACTCTGAGCACAAATTTCGTGAAATTCATAATTATTTTTCCAAAGAGTTGCACTCCTGTGCAACTGAAGTGCACTCCGAGGGAAAAAAATATTGAATTCTAAAAATTTATTTTACAGAAACTTACACTTTCGTGCAACTGTAGTGCACTCTGAGTGCGAATTTTGTGAAATTCCAATATTATTTTTACAAAGAGTTGCACTCTCGTACAATTATTTTTGACTTTCGGTATAATTTGAAATAATTCTCTCTTATTTACTACGCACCAATATTAAACCTTTTTCTTTATTTCTTCAATCTTTGTGATATATTTTATTTTATTTATATTTCAAATCTTATATTTTTCCTTTCTTCTTGCGCTAATCTTTCCTTTTATTTTCATATTAATATTTTGATTTGTTTCAAATTTTATCAATTTTTTTTCTCTTTGTTCTTTATTGAGATATTCAACACCACACATTTTTGTGGGAACAACTTTATAATATTCATATCCATGACTATCCTAGTCGTTATCCTTACCGATGATAGGTTCATTCCCTTACTCTTAGATTTAAATTGGGGACAATGTAACTCTAAGTTTGGGGTTGCTTGGGGTTTTGGTTTTAGTTTATTTTACCTTGTTTGAGGTATTTTATTTTATTTTCTCTTATTTTTATTTTTTCTTATTTTATTTTTTCAATTATCATTGAGCAATCCATATTTTGTTTGGTTGTTGGAGTCATTAAATAAGAATCTTGTTACTCTTAAAAATTTGCAGTAGTTTATTGTATTGGTGGATGTCTTAGCAAGTTGTAGAATTAGCATTGTTCTCTCTAAGATCATGCCTGAGTGAATTTAACAATATATGTGAGTTTTTAGACAAAATAGGGGTACATCTTAACCGAAAAAAAATAAAATTCTTAAGTATGATTTCCTCTAAATTTCATTTTCTAGAAGTTGTTTTGAAACCATTGTTGAAGCTTGCTCTCTTTCAATTAGAATAAATATGATCAAGGAAATTAGGATTTTTCTTTTAAACCATTGACCTTGTAAAACACTTTGCCCATTAGTTGCCTCATTGAGCCAAACACTTTAAACTTTCTTGATGCTTGTATATCGATGTTTTGATTTATCTTAGTGACTTGTTATAAGTACATGTGGCAATTGGTGTGTGAAGTGTTAATGTGTAATAATTGTTTTACATACTGTTTAATAATATGTAAACATCGATATTTGAAAAAAAAGAAAAAAAATTAATTTATGAACAGAATGTGAGTTAAGGTTCCAAAAAAAAGAAAAGAAAAAAAGAGAGGAATTAAGGAATATAAAATAAAAAAAGAGAAAAGAAAAGGAAAGGTATACCCAAGTGAATATAGTAGTAGAAAAAGAGAAAAGAAAAAGGAAAGGGTATGCCCAAGTGGATATAGTAGTAGATGCAACAAATTAACACTTCTTTCTTCTTTATGATGTATTTTATAATGGGAACTAAGATTGATTTGTTTTCAAATTGTGTATTTCCCTTTTCTTTCTTGTTTCTCACCTGCAATTTCACCTTGGCCACATTACATCCCAATAAAAGACCTTGTGATTTATCTTGGTTGAAAGATCATAAAAGTGAAGATAAGGTTTCTCACCAATCCTATGGTAAGATGCTTTCTTTGAGGAGAATGGGAGAAATTTTCTTTACCCTTAAACACTTGAGATTTGTGAGTTTAGTGAATCCATCATTTCGAGCATACTTTAAGGAAAACTATCTCTAATTGGACTTGATTGAGATTTCATCCATGTGACTATTTTTCATTCTCGGGTGTCCTGTTTTGGTGATCTACATTTTATTCTGAGCCACCTTATTGCTTGAGGACAAGCAAAATTCTAATTTTGGGGTTGTTTGATGCATTGCATTTTTTATCTATTTTTAAGTTTATTTTAATTTGAATTTTATCTATTTTTATGTTATTTATGTTTATTATTTACATTTTAGGTGTTTTTAATTATATTTTGGAATTTGTTATGCTTTTAGTATTTTTTGGTGTTTAGGATATAATTGCTAGATATTGATGCACTTTTGGATTGATTTGGAGCATTGGAGTGAAGCTTGGAGTTCTGGAGAAAATTCAACACAAAAAAAAAATTATGAGTTAATTAATAAAGATTGTACTCCCATGTAAAAATGTGCACTCCCTTGTGTAATCAATTTAATTGCTCTACTGTTACCACTTTTTGGGTTTATACATAAAAAACCCATTAGTCTAATAAAGTTTCTGTTCGAAACTAGGGTCCTGAACTTCTGATTCAAAGATGACAAAGAGAACTAGACTTGAAGCTTTTCATTCTCTTTATTTTCGGGTTTGATGCAATTTTATTCTCTTGTTTTTAATAGACATGAACATGTGTCAGTAATACTTTTATTCTAGGATTAGGGTTTAACCTTTAACTCTATTGATGATGACTTAAGTATTTTTATTTTTCTTGTGTTCGTTTTTCTTGATTTCTTCTCTATTGATTTTATCGGATACAATATGCTTGATCACTATTTTTGTAGCCATAGATAATTAGGGAAGGACCAAAAGATGAACTTAATTATTGAAACCCTAGGGAAAGAACTTAGTAATTAAATCACCAAAGTAGGTTTAACCCTTTGAGGACTCAATGAAATAACAAAGAACTTAATGGATTTAATTGAACATAGCTACCATGAAAGTAGGGATTAATTCAAGTAGATATGCCATCGTACCTTTAAAGAGGACAAAGGTTACCTTAGGTTAATCCACCCTTCACAGATAACCTGCAAGAGCATAAAAGATAACTAATTATGATCCAATAGGCAATTATTGTGTGATACTCCAATCTTAGAAGTTTTCTAATATTTGAATTTCAATTCCTTGAATTATCATTTCCTTTTATTTACCTAATATTTTCTCACTTTGAAATATAAAAAAACCTAAAAAAATTGTCTTTATATTAGTCACAATCTCCTTAATTTAGATTTTATCTCATTTAAAATTGGTATCTTTATTTTATTTTAATTATGGAATTCACTTCACTTTATTTTCATTATTTTAAATTATAGAACTTTAATACTTTTTATATTAATAGAAATAATTTAAAAATTAATTAAAATTATAAACAATTATTCTTTTCCAAACGCCCAGCTCTTGTGAAAAAATGATTATTATTATTATTATTTGACGACACCATGCACTTGCGGTTTACACACATCAATGCCTATGACATTATCACGAGGTTGTGGTTAAGTGGACTATATGATTGGTTGACTTGTATCAAATTCTCAACATTTTTAAGAAATATAATTTTTTTTTATTAAGATGGCTGCAATGAAATGTTGTCCATCAATATTCTTTTTTTTTTTAAGGAGGTAAGTCAATATTCTTAATTAGTTTAAAGATGTTAAATATTATCCATGACGCATTTAAGTTCATAAATGATTTCACTGTAAGTGAGTTTAATCTTCACATAGTTTCCAACTAGAAACTCAATAGCTATAATAACTACCCTCTTAATTCTTTTATTAGATGGAAAGCCTATGTCCTGCATTGGTATTTTAATTTCTATCTCAATTAATGTCATTTAATGATTTATATAAGATATAAAAAAAGACACGAATTATTTAAAAAATAAATTCATTAAATGATATAATATTTGTTGATTGGTTAAAATAGAAAATAAGACACGAATTTGAGACATAGGATTTTCATTCTTCTTTTAGTAAATTTGAAAAGAAATTAAAGACTTTGGTCTGTATTAATAGTAATAAAAAAAGGTTTTTCTAATGTGTGCCCATGACACATGTTAACAAGTATTAGAATTCAATTTTAAATGTAACTTTTGATGTATTTATTATGTGAGAGAGTGAAGATAGTTAAAAATCATTAAGTATGTTTTTTAATACTTCCCAATTTTAACCTTGCATTTTCACTTCACTCATGTTTTAATTTTTACTTCTATATTTTTTTATATTATTACTTCTACGTTTCTTTTCATACTATTTAAAAAATATAAACTCAATGTAATGCATATCCATTTAAAATACAATAATGCTCATCATTATTATATTTTTAAATTAGGTATTGTGTTGAATTTAAACAACAATATTGAAGACTTTAAATTGAAACTATTTTATGCATTTTGCACTATTATATTTCACATTTTATTTATCGCTAAAACTAATAATATAAAAATAAAATAAAATGAGGAAGACATTGTTATTGATATAAGATGACGTTTAGTTTGAAAAAATATTTTCTGTTTTCATTTTCTATTTTCATTTTTTGAAAATTGTTTTCATTTTTAAGTTTTCAATATTTAGAAAATATGTTTGTTTTCATTTGATACTTTCTAAATTTTGTTAAATTTAATCAGTTTTAGTAAAAATATTATAAATTATTTATATATGTAGTTTGAAATGCATCTATGTATTATTTTTTATATAATTAGAATATTGTTATTAAGTTTTCACATAGTGTTAACTTTGGAAAACACTGAAAACAATTTTTTTCTATTTTCAGTTGTTTTTTGAAAATGTTTTCAATGAAAATATTTTGTAAATTGTAAAAAAACATATTTTTACTATTGTTTTCTGTTTTATTTGAAAATAAAAACAGAAAACGCTCCAAACAAACACCACCTAATAAATATGCATTGCATTGAATTTATTCTTTTTTCTTAAAAAAATAATATGAAAAAATGTAAAAATAATAATATAAAAAATGTAAAAGAATTAAAAGAGGATTAAAGTGAAAAAATTGGAAGTAAATTATTATTAGAAAACATATTTAATATTCTTTAAGTATCTTCACTCTCTCATATAATAAATACATCAAGAGTTACATTGAACATTTGATTCTAACATAAACACAGGACACACATTAGAAAAATCGATAAAAAAATACTTTGGTCAATGTCGTGAAAAACTCATATTTTATGGGTAAACAAATGTTAGTTCTTTAAGACTTAGCCACTTATTACCATGATTTATCATAACTAAATATATGTAATGTAATCATATTTGTTAAATCAATAATAAAAATTGCTTTACTCCTAAGAACATAAGCATACTTATCAAATCTTATTAACTTATTATTTGTATGTGTATTTTGATTTATCATTTTAAATTTTGGTTGCTATATATTGTTAACTTGTCATCACCGCTACTGTCATAACAATTTAGGATGTGCTTGGGTTTTGGTTGAACAAAGCTCAATTTTTTTTTCTCAATCCAACATAGTAGTTATTTTTTTTAATGCACAAACAAACCTACACCAATCTAAACTCAAACTTAATATCCTATTAAATCATGGTAATAAGTGATGAAGAAAAATTAATACAACTATACTTGAAATTCTCCACTACCGCAAAATACAGAAAAATTTTAATTAGTATGAATAGTTATTATAATAGTACATTTAATTATAATTCTTTATTTATAATAAATTTATTAGATTTCTAATTAATATTTTAAAAATTATATAAATAAAGAAGTGTAATTACGTTAAACTCCTTTACATTATAAATTCATACTAATTAAGTTGATTCATAAAAGAAATTAATTTCTGGTCTAAAGAAATCAAACTCCAATTACATCTCAATGGAACAACCAATAATCAAAGATAAAAAGCTGTACATCTAACAAAAATTAAAAATTAAAAGCAGAAGTAAATTGTAGCCCCACAAAAATCAACATTATTAATTCATTTTTCTGGATCAGTAGAGAGATTAACAATCCCCTGAAAATCATTTTCTAAAAACTCAGAAGCCTCATCTATGACTTCCTCAATCCAAACCCTGTCACCATAATCAAAGGCAAACTCAGCTATAGTCTGTGCCACTTTGTTGGCTGTGTCACACACCAATGTGAGAGAAGTTTCTCTCCCATGTGTCATCATTCTGCACTCTTCCACCAGTGACTCAAGGAAGGAATAGAAACCAGCCATTGTATCTGTTTTTCTCCACTCACTGTGTAACTGTTTGCATTCAGTTTCAAACATAACCTCAGGGAAACATAACTCCCCTGATTTCTCTATAACCCACGTAAAGCAGAGTGCCTCTGCTATTGGTTGCTCATAACACCAATATGAATGCTATTATTAACTTACCTTGAACACTGAAGGTACAAATTATACACATAGCTTCTATGTAGTGCTATATCCAAAATTAAAGGTTTTAGACATACGATTTTATTTTTCTTAGGAGTATTTTTTATTAAATGTTTCAATTGATAATCAAATCAGCAAAAATTATTACACATTAGAGAAGTATCATGTCAACTGTAGTACCGATAAATAATCATGTAACACTCGATTTGATAATTTTAAAAGGAAATATCAACCATATTATCTGACAAATTGTGCAGATTACAAATAATCATCCGTAAATTTATTTAAACTGAAAAATAAGTAACTTATTCTCAAATGATTTTTACGAAAAAAAAAATTTATGTTTAGGTATAATTATAAAAGGTAATTTTTTAAATAATTAACTTCTTATTTTTTTAATAGAAAAAACTAATTAACCAACGCTATTATTCAAATGCAACTCTTTATGTAAAGTAAGGTTGTTGATTTTATTAATGAATACTTCAACATAATTATTTGTATTAAATAACAGTATAAATATTAAATTTTTTTCAGCATACAATTTCCACATAAACTTATTTCAAGTAAAAGTAAATTATTTTTCATTTATTATCAACTTTTTTTTTAAAATTTAGTTAAACATTTAAAAGATTAAAATAAATATTTTTTTAAACATTACTTTTATATTCCTAAAAGAATGTTAATATAAAATTTAAAAAGGATACTAGTATAATATTTTTTAACATATAAAAATATTAGTATAATATTTTTAAATTTAAATGAGTTAGAGTAGAAAAATAAAAAAGAGTTGAGAAATGTGTTATTTAATAAAATTTAATCAGGGGATGATAATGTAATTGAATTTTATTATTATTATCATCCGATAATAGCATCATTGTATATTGGGGCGTATAGTATTACAATTCGGGAAAAAGAGGTTCATTGAACTTGCCATTGTAAAAACATAATCAGCATGTAAAAACACAAAAAGAAAATTTGGAAAAAGAAACAAGAAATTAGAACAAGTAAAGAAATACTATTATTATGATTATTATCCGCAGAGCTTCATTCAGGGGGAAAATAGTCAACAAAAAAAAAAAAAAAGGAAAAAGAAAATCCGAAGAGCTTCATGTATAATGGGGCATAGCTCCGAAGAGCTTCATGTATAATGGGGCATAGCATTCTAACTACGCTTTGGAAAAATGAGTTTTGTTGAACTTGACATTGTTATAACGAAAACTGCATAGGAAAGAACAAAATTTGAAACCAAACAAGAAAGTATATTTTAGTAATATATTATTATTGTGAATATTAATTACCCGAAGAGTTTCATTAATTGTATAATCTATAATGGGACCAAGAAAAATGTGATAGAGTAGTTAAATAGTAAAAATAACTTCCAGCTCAAGACGTTAATTTGAACGTGCCATTCTTATATGTCATACTCTGCATGCAAGAAGAGAAAGAAAAATTTGGAAAAAGAAACACAACCTCCAAGAAAAACAAGAAATAATGGTAATGTAATTATTAATAGCGTATAGTTATTATTATATTTTTTTGGTAAGCAATTAAGCTCTTATATTATTATTATTATTATTATCTGAGTAGCTTCATAATAGGGCCATAGCATTCTAACTATATACACAATTTTTGTGTAATTTTCAGTGTACATTCTTCATAGTTAAGAATGATTATCAACGGAATTAACAAACTTAATTGATGATTAATGAGAAGAAAAATCTAACCTCTGAATGAATATTGTGATGAAAGATGATGGGCAGGAAGAAAGAACTAAAAGAAATCTGTCAAGATAAGATAAAATAAAATCCTAAAAAACTAAACATTTCGAAAAAGAAAACAATAAATAAAAAAATTCGAAGAAAGACGTAGGAAGTTGGAGAAAATGCACAAAATTAAGATTGAATTAATGAAGAGGATGAACATTTTGAAGAATAAAACTTACTCGGAGGAAGAAAGGACGAGAAAGAAAGTTGAAGAAATGTTACCGGGATGCTTTGAATTGGGTTAGGATTCGGTTTTTGTTGAAAAATCAAATATATATATACATATATATACTACCTTTGTTTTGTAGCGTAAACTGTTTTTATTTTTTGTAAACTATGTGTTTTGAGTAATTTACGTGTTTCACATAAAATATGCAAAAATAATAATTTCATTTTTTCAAAAATTTTTTATATTAATTTAGTCCTTTCAATATAAAATATAAATATATATTATAAGAAAAGTTGATAAAATAATATATACATATTTGTAATCTTTATAATAAATACTCATTTATATTTATAATTAATTTTCATATTAAAATTAAAAATTAAATTATAATTATAATTATAAATAATGGTTTAACAGAGACCAACTCAATTGGTTTTAAGGACGGGTTCTTTATCATTTTTTACTAGTTTGTAGTTGGTTCGATTAATTCTTAATAAGTTATCGTCAATTCTAAAATTTTCTGGTTTTGTATGCTAATCGAACTGGCGGAACATAGTTCTATTTTGTAAAATATGCCAATTTCTATTAAACCTAGCTGTTTCCAAGAAGCTCATCTAGAAAATTCTAAGAGATATAATAAGTGCAGATTCTAGAAGCATCTTCTAGAAAAATCTATTTAGAAGATAATTCGAGAGTATCATATAGAATTATCTAGAATGTATGACTAAGTCGTATTTATGAAGAAAATTTTAGAAGGTTATTTGTAACCATTAGATTAAATTTGTATTGACAAAATCCTAACCATTGGTTTAGGAGGAACCACTATTATAAACAAGAATAATGTCCTAAAGTTTGTATCAAATCATAAATCAAGAAGTGATCAAGTATACAAGTAACACCTTCCTTGCAAATTCTAGTCCCTCCCCATGCTCAAATTTCCTTCATTACTATAATTTTATTCTAACAAATTGGTATCGGAGCTTGAAGATCCTACCTAAAGAGATGGCGAGTAGTGGCATGGTTTCGTTCCAAGTCCCATTGCTCAACAAGAGCAACAATGACAATTGGAGCATCAAGATGAAGTCCTTGGCTCTCAAGATTTTTGGGAGATAGTAGAGAGAGGTCACACCGAGCCAGAGAATGAAGATAATCTCTCTCAAACTTAAAGGGATAGTTTGAGAGACTCAAGAAAGAGAGACAAGAAGACTCTATTTAATCGGTCAAGGATTAGATGACGATGGTTTTAAGAAGATTTCAGAAGTAAAGTTGGCAAAAGAAGCATGGGAGAAGCTTTAAACCTCATACAAGGGAGCAAATACGGTGAAAAAGGTACGCCTACAAACTTTAAGAGCCGAGTTTGAAGCATTGCATATGAAGGAAAAGTTGATGACGTAAAAATTATGGAGAAAATTCTTAGATCATTAGATCCAAAATTTGATCATATTGGCCCTCATTGAAAACAAAAGACTTAAAGATTATGACTATAGAGCAACTTTTGGGCTCATTGCAGCCTTATGAAGAAAAGAAAAAGAAAAAGAAAAGGCAAAGGATTATTGAGCAATTACTTAGGACACAAATTGATTCAACCAACAAAGGTAGTGGTTGTAATAATCAAAGTCAACAAGAACAAATCCATGGTGGAGCTCGAGGACAAGGAAAAGGTTGTTACAGAGATTATGGACATCAATAACAACTTCCAAAGAGGAGGAATTTCAGCAAGAGGTAGCTCAATAAGAGGTCGTGTTCAAGGTTACTCAAGATCAAGGTATGACAAGTCTACTATGAAATGTTACAATTGTGAGAAGTTTTTGGTCATTATGCTTCCGAATGTGACCACTTAAAAAACAAAGTTGAAGAGAAGGAAAATTATGTTGAATAAACAAACAAAGAAAGAAATATCTTATTGATGGCTTATGTGGAGAATGAAAGAAGTGAAGACAATAAATGGTACCTAGACACCAGAGCTACTCCTCACTCTTTTTTGTTGTTTTCTCTCCTAAAGTGTTAAAAGTCTTTGGAACTCAAAACACTACTACAAAACATAAAAAGCAAGCAAGAAGCAAAAGAAAATAAATGCAAGATAGGGAGCTAAGGTTGTGTTCCCGGGATGTAAAGAATGGTGTACCACTTTCTTCCTTTAAACCAAAACGAGAATCTAAGAAACTATTACAAGTAAAAGAGGTGACCTTTATGCGCATCCAACTCTAACAAGGCCTTTGAAATGAATTAAAAGAAAAGATAATAAAGTGCAAGTTAAAGAAGTCCCCTTCCCACTTTTATGTGATTTCTTTCCGTGGTCACTAACTTGTTCATTGAAACTTTAGACATGTTTTTTCTTCAAAACTTTTTATTATTACATGTAATGCTCAAAATTTTAGATAGAGAGGAAGAAAGATTATCACTTATTGGTTCAAAGTAAGCATAAGGAAAATGAAAGAGCCGTGTTAGAAGAGAGTCTTCAAGGAGGGTTAGTCTTTGGTATAAATCACATGTTTAACAGATGTTGCTTGAGTGATCAATATCCAAATTCCAAAGTGAATATTAAAGAGTGTTTAATTATATAATAATTTTACTTTGTTCAATTTAAATTCAATAGATGATTTATATATCCATGTGTGCTTATGATCCTAAAAAAAGTGATAATAATTTGAAACTACAAATTTATATTAGCACCTTAATAAACAAGATACACAAAATCTATGAGAATGTTAATAATAAACCTTGTATCACTTCCACATACTGGATCATGACCTTTAAAGATTTTTTTAAAACTACAAAATATCAGCCATTGCGAATATGTGTCATCTTCACTCAGACGTCTTCACGAAGTATGTTTCTGAATATGTCCTCTACATTCAATTGTCTTTCACTGAAAGATAAATAACAAGTATAATTCTTGTAAATAATTTAACAACACCACTCAGCACAACAATAAAAAAATATCAAATTTTGAAGAGGATCGTAATTCAAAATGCAAAAGAATTCTAACCCTAAAAGTGAGAAACAGTACCTCAATCTGATTTCAAAAAATGCATAGAAGTGTTAGAAAGTAACAAAAGGAAAGTTTGAAGAGTGCGAGCGATTGCAAGTTATAACCCATGATCTATTACGTTTTTTGTAGCAACAGTTATATTTTGAGTGGTAAGGGATTTTATAGTTATATTTTGAGTGTTAAAAGATTAATGAGATTGTTGCTACTCCATTTTCCAATACTGCCATGCAATACTGTAACATATTCTTACATTAAAAAATGATACACAAAATAGAACCTAATTAAAATATCAACCACAAAAAAAGAGAGAAAGAGAAAACTCACTTAGGAGAAAATTGAGGAAGAAGATACAACATAATTAGAGGTGTGAAAATGTGAAATCATGATGCCATTCAGGATAGTAGCATACGATTATACGAAGTTAGGTTGTAACCTAGCTGCCCGCATGTCGAATTCTACATACCTTGCTCGTAAATGGGTAACTTATGTTTTTCACAATTCCTACATATTGCGGGTCCACAGGCACAAAATTTTCATCAAAATCACCGCAAGCTTCAAACAAAAGCACCAGAAGGAAGTTGCAACACACCAATTTTCATAACTAGATTAGTATAAAATTATGTTTTAATTTAGGTATTAAAGTTAGAAACTTAGTTATTGTAGACACCCCAATTTTGTCTGGATATGACTATTAATCCAATATAGGTTAAATAAGAAAAGGATTCAATGAACCAAATGTGGACATTGATTCATGTGAATTGTAGTACAACTACTTCAATCTCAACCAAAGGATTCATTAAACCAAGAGAGGATGATGGTTCATGTGAATCATAGGAAACAACACTAGCCATGACCAAAGATTTCAAAGAATCAAGAAAGGACATTAATCCATGTAAATGGTAGGACAATGGCTTAAGCTTCAACCAAGGGCTTCACAAGATCAAAGAAGGTTGCTAGTCCATGAAATTGCTAAACCAAAAGGTGAAACCTCAATCTACAATAGCATTAAACCAAAAAGAATTGTTGATTTGAGCTTAAATTCTCTAAGTCATGAAGAAATCATGCCCTAGAGGTCGCTTAACGAAGGAATTTTCGTTATGAGAAATCTCTAGAAATAAATGGAGATTCAGAAATTCACTCAGTGGATTTTCTTGCACAAAGCCTATAAATAGGGGTCCTTGTGGCATTTTGGAGCAAAAATTTGTGAGAAAGGGTGCATTTTGGAAAATAAAAAATTAGGGAGAAAAGGGGAGAAAGAGAGAGAAAGCATTAGGGAGAAGAGACAGCTTTAAAGGAAGCAAAAGATGAAAAATCTATAGTGAGAAAGGAAGGCTCTCGAGGAAGGAAGTTAGGAGGAAAATCTTCCAAGGAAGATTGAAGCTGTGGTGGTTCTGCACCATTCTTAATCAGCCTCTTATCAAGGTACGGGGGAAGTGGGATCTATAAACCACGAAAGGTGTTAACCTTAATAAACTATATGTGTTTACCGCTTTTATTTTACTACCTTATTGATTTGTTGGTGTTCTTTCCTTATACTTGTTATTTACTCAAGATGTTATTCTAACTCTCTGTTTATGATTTCAAGATGTTGTTGTGATTTTCATGAGTTTTTCATTGCTAACTTATTTCGATACCTTGGTTATGGCAAGAGGATTGTCTATGTTATTACATTGATTTTCATACATAATGGTTTTATAAATCAAGTTGTGAAAGTTATGATTTATAAAATTTTTATGAACTATTCTCAAAATGAATTATCTTAAACCGGACAATATATTTTCAAAGGATAATGAATTAAAAGCATAAGTAAAAATGTGAATAATAGGAAGACACTCTGAGTATGGTTTGTGTTTGTGGTCTAATCCTATCTTCTACATCAGAAGTTGTCTTGTAGTAATATGGTACTGTTCTTTTTATAAATAATTTTAGGAAATTAAATTACTTACTATAAATTTCTATTTGAAAATATGAAGTTTGATAATAAATTATTCTTTGAATGATGATCTATGAACAAAGTTGTGATACTTCATTTATGGCAAATAAAAGGTGTTGTAAGTATGAGTATTATATAATCTGTGGTTGTTAAATCAGAATCCCTTGGAATGTGCTGAGAGTTGAGAAGAGAGCTTAAGAGTCTATGTTCCTTGGTAGAGGTACCATGTAGGTGCATGAAAGTACAATGTTTGAGAAGACACAGTTGGTACACTACGAGATGAAAGGCAGGATCAAGGAAGTCCTAGGATTTGTTTTAGGCAAATGAATATTTAGATAAATATTGAGAATATTTGGGTTGAGGATATTCATCTGGTAGATGAACATTCAGGGGAATCCATATTGGTGTTTGAATGGAATATTTATTTATTCATAACTTTTGATGAATGCTCAAAATCTTATGACTGATAGGATATATCTTTCTGTGCCTGAAATATAGTTGCCCCTTTATGATGGGCAGGTAGCCCAATTGGCAGTCAGCCAAATGATTATGATAGGTAGGTAGCCTAATTGGCAGTCAGCCAAATAATTATTTCTTGGCATTATGGGGGCTCATTTGTGCTTATGATGGGCATATGACGCACACTTTCGAGAGGATTATCGTACCAAATTAAGAAAGATATAGATGTTTCCAATCACTTCCCAAATGAAATCTTTGATGATTAAGGTAAATCATTGATGGTCATGGATTCATATTTGGAATCAAGTGTGGTTCAGTATAGTGTTAAGACAAGTGAGATTGAATTAAATGTGGGGATTATAAGAAATCAAGTCCTACGGTGAATCTAGGCCATCATTGCCTGTAGTTTATTAAGATTAACATTTATGATTTATAAGTATCTCACTCTTCTGTATATTTTCTCTATGTGTTTCCTTTCATATATATGTTTGGCATATGGATAGAATAGGAGTCATATCAGCCTACTGTGATGGGGACTACTGAAGATTTCCCTTGTGCTTCATGTTTTAATGATGAATGATGTCTTGTATTAAGTTACTTTTGTTAACTTTTATGTCAAAGGTTCACTAATCTAGATAGGATTAATCGAGGTAGTGGTAATGAGTAATATATGATATACTGTGAAACATTTTGTAAGATAAAACTTCGTAATGAATACTACGGTCCTATCCTCCTTTTAAGAAGATTATGGTTTTTTATGTAAGAACAAATTTTGAAAATTTTCCTTAACTAAGTAAAGGCCTTTGGCAATTATTCCACATTTTCATCAATGAATTGAATTAGTAAAATGGGTTGTTGCAGAAGTTACTCCCTTTATGTTCAATTTTATTCTTTTTATTGATATAGTTTATAGAAAGTTGCTTTGACCAATACCTGGATAGAAGGAAGCTTCAGGGACATAGTTGTCTTAAAAAATGTGTACAACAATTGGGGGAGTTGCTTTTATATATCGTGATAGATAAGTTGGACAACTCCCCACAGAAAGGAATAATTTATGGTACAGAAAACTTTGATTGGGAAGGAGACGTGGTGTCCTCACTACGTGCAAGTCAACAAGTTCTTTGATTATGGTACAGAAAACTTTAAATAATTCAGGTCCTATTGCTACGAGGACCAAGACCAAATTTTCATGTCTTAACACTGCATATCACTTCACTATACAAAAGATATTGTTTCCAAACTTGATTTAGGTTATGCTTGTTCAATCATTTGATGAAGCATTAAAGCTTCACTCCATCATTGTAACGGTAAAATGTTTCAAAAAGAAAAAGAAGATCCCTCATGGGATTTGTTCATAGAGATATAATTTTTCACATTCATTATGCGAGCAATATTGGCCATAAGTAAATGGTTGTTTCAAGATCATCATTAAGGATATATTAAGGACATGTCAATAATTTTCTTTTCAGTAGACTTCGGCTGAATTCAACCAAAGAAGTAAACTTGAAGAATTTAATAATAAATTGATTTTTCTATTAATTTTCCATCCAAACACGGTAAATAATATCAAATTAAGGTCGTTGAAGAAAATCACACTCGAGCCACTAGAGATGATATAGAAGTCATCGTTGGATCAAATAAACCAAAGGAAAAATTGAGACATAAAAACTAAAAGTGTCTAAACATGTACATCATGAAGTTGACTGTCTAATTGATAGATTGATTGAGATGTCGGGTCTTTATCTCTATCTTGCATTAGTTCTTCATTCCTTATTTCAATTATATCTTGTGATTATTCAATTATATCTTGTGATTATTCAATTGTTTCTTCTGAAAAACATAATATTTTTCTTTATTAGACTTAAATATTAATTTGGTATTTTAATTATTTAAAATAATTCAATTTCATATTCAAATTTCTAATTCTTTCAATTTGTTACCTAATTATACAATACGTCAATCTTAATCAAATTGAATCAAGAAAAAATTAAACTATTTTAAGTCTATTTTAAATAAATCAACATTAAATAGGGTATTATAAATACTTAGGATAGTATTTTAAATCTATTACCACTATGGTATGTTTTGTTATTTTATATCCTCACTTTTGTTCATTTTAGTTTGGTTTGTTAAGTGATGTTGTATATCATAGACATCTCTTAATTTGTGGTGGCATGCATCTATATTTTTTTTCATAAGCAAAAAATTGTATATATTCATTCATAGTGAAGTAAAAAACTTCATTCATCAGTGAAGAAAAAATTTTCCTGTCAAGGCTCCAACTAATTGCAAGTAATTGCATACATCACAGTAGCGCATATATATACCCACACAAAAAATTGAAGGATAAAATAGCATTAACAAGCAATCCTATTGCTATATACTCTTTAAACAACGTTAACAAGCAATAACTGTAAAACGCAATTTATCCTTCTACCAGCATTTGAATACCTGAGATTCTTTTGTTGTGGTACTCTCACTAGATACTCTTGAACATAAGGACATGTATGGCTACCAAAAAAAATGAAGTATTTTCTTCAGAACTTCTAGCCCATTCATCTTGACCATTATGTACAAATAGAAAATTTTGTAGTAATTCAATCAGCAAAAGTAACAGCCCTTCTTTCCATGCAAACAAATTCTTTCTCCAAGACCAATTCCAGGATAGTATACCCACCATTGTACCCTTCAGGCATTCTATTATGGTTTTCTCTCTTCTTACTCTTATTGTTCTAAATTGGTTTTCTTCTCTCTTCTTTGTCTTCTTCTAGCTTCGTTTTCTTCTCTCTTCTTCCTCTTCTTCTTCTATCTTCATTTCCTTCTAGGTTCGCTAGGTTTTTGTATTCTTATTTGTTTTTGTTCTTCTCCTTCAGTTCTTACCTTATCACATCTTCTCTTCTCCCACATGAACATTGGGTAGTTCATTCTCCTTCTATTTCATGGTTATTGTTGAAGATCTCAACCATTTTCCTTGTCGACTCCATTGCTAAGAATTTTTGTGCTTATTAGAATCAAGGTTTCCTTTTAGGGAAGCTTATTTTTCTCTTTCACTTTTGCTGCTCATATTGTGCTTTACATTAGGGATTTTTTTAGTTGTTCGCTTTTTCGGTTAAACATGAATAATAAAGTATGTGTCTCACAAAATTTCCTTGTTTGAATGAAGTTCATTGTATTTGAATATTGTTGTGGTTAGGTATTTTTTTAGTTTTTCAAGTTTGCATTGCTGTGTAAAATAAATAAAGCTGGTTAGGTGTTTGATGAAATATCCCACCTATGAAAAGTTTCCTAGTTGTTGAAATTCCTTGTATATAAAAGCCTTCAATAATGCCTTTTTTATCCTATTCCCTTTTTAGTATGGTGAACAAATCACTTATTGTATTTGCATTTGGTGATGTTGCCTTTAACCAATGAAAAGTGACTTGTTATACTTTGGCCAATAACTACTATATCCCTGTCAAATGTCCTTAACTTTTTTTAGTAACTGGTATTTGTGTCAAATCCCCATTCTAATGGATGTAATGTTGTTTGGTTGCAGAAATTCTAGTGAATTTCACCACCATTAAATGCATAGTAAGTACATATTACCATGTTAAATGTGAGTATGAAATATACGAATGTTAGATAGAAAAGATATATTGTGCTTATTTGGAAAATATATCTTTATGTTGTGGTTAGAAGGAAAAGATGTCTTTCATAGTTCAATTTATGAAACACAATGATTATATTCTATTTAGATGGAAAAGATATGTTAAATGAGTGTAATCTTTATGAAAATGCCTTCAATCACTTAACAATATTGAAAGAGTAGTTTGGTAAGTAATCATATTGAAAGAGTAGTTTGGTAAGTAATCATATATAAACTTAATTAACCACTTGAAGGTTTTGGTTTGTTTTTTCCAAAATTCTTTCTTATTTTTGTTTTGATGTGGCCTATTATACCTTAGATGAGAGGTTGTGGTTTTGTGTGGAAAGGGGTTGGTGACGTACTTGGAAGGAAAAATGTGTTCAAGGTGGAACAATGATTTGGATTAGATGTTACCAACTCATTTTAGGTAGGCCCTTTAGAAGAATAACTTGGTGGGTGCCCAATACCAACTTGTAACAATATAAACTTGTTGTACTATGATCCAATATTACAAGCTTCAAGAAATTGGAAAAGAGAGAGGGTTGTGAAGTTGCTAAGTACACACTAATGACAACTGACTGCCAAGCTTAGCAGCCTTTTCTCCATAGCTTTTGGTCTCATGTGGAGAAAATTTTCAGAAAAATTGTATTTAACCAAATATTAGTCAGACTTAACAACTTATTTGTTCAGGGTTAACCATTTACCAGTGAATCTGAAAATTTCTAACAAATGTTTTCTTCTTCACCCAAATAATTTAGAAAACCATATTCTAAACTGAATTATTATATTTGATTACTAAGCAAGATGGGTGGAAAGTGATTTGGCCCCATGTGGACAAAATTTTTAGAAAATTGTATTTAACCAAACGTTACTCAGACTTAACCACTTATTTGTTCAAGGTTACCACTTAACACTGATGCTGAAATTTCTAACAAATGCGCCTTTGTTTACCCAATAATATAAAAGACCATGTTCTAAAATGAACATAAGATATTTTAGTGCTAAGCAAGGTGGGTGGAAAGTGATTTTGCATCACGTATAAAAAATTTTCAAAAAATTGTATTTAACCAAATGCTACTCAGACGTAACCCCTTATATGTTCATGGTTAACCACTTAACACTGACTATGAAAATTTCCTAGTGCTTGATGAAATACCATGTGTGTAGAAAACTTTCAATAATTCCTTTTTTACCCTATTCCCTTTTCAGTGGTGAAGAAATCACTTTGTCATATTTTGCATTCATTAATGTTTCCTTTTATGAATCAAAAGTAAAATTGCTCAATACACGCTAATAGCGATTGACCCCGAACCTGGGTAACCTTTTCTCCATATTTTGCATTACATATTACTCTTTTAGATTGAGAACTATGGAGTTGTCTATGAAGTTGTATGTTGTGTAGATTAGGGCAACTCAGACACTAAAAATGAAGTTAAATGAAAAACTTAAAGGCATAAAGTTTGTTAACCTTTATGTTAAATTTTAGGCTACTGCGATGATGATGACAATAAACATGGAACTACATTGAACTCAATCAAGAATAGTGATAGAGGGACATTGGTTATGGGTGTTGTTAAACTGTGTAAGCTGAATGGTTTCGAGATGCCACAACAGCAATTGAGGTATTGCTGGTTTGTTTGATTTATATTATGTTTGATTTACTTTAGTATTATTATTATCATTATAATTATTTTCATATTTGACCGTTAACTTGTCAAACTATATTACTTTGGTAATTTTTGTGCTGACCACTCTGTAATGATAATTTTTCATTTTTTTTTCTCTCTGTTGGTAAAAAAGCGAACAACTAACTTACCAAGAAAACCTGACCAATGTTGAATCTGGTATCACAGAAGGTGAAATAATCATAAAACTACAACCTTATCTCATTATTGGAGCAACACAGCAATATCTCATTTTAGGCTACTGCGATGACGATGACACTAAACATGGAACTGCATTGAACTCAACAAGAATAGTGATAGAGGGACATTGGTTGTGGGTGTTGTTAAACTGTGTAAGCTGAATGGTTTTGAGATGCGACAACAATAGTTGAGGTATTGCTGGTTTGTTTGATTTATATTATGTTTGATTTACATTAGTATTATCATTATCATTATGTTAAACTGTGTACCTAATAATCTCTTACACATTACTAATGAATATAAATTCTATAACCATAAATCAAATATTGAAAGTCACATAATATTATGTTTCGTATCATCATCCATTTGACTTTTAGTAACTTTAACATTCTTTAAAAACAATAATGATATTCATACAAGAATAATACAATTATTATCCAAAGACATCTTTTTTAATGTAGAAGATCGGATTAAACCACAACCACAAAACATACTTAGTTTGCCTTTGACTATATGTTATATTTACTTATTTCACTTATACAATCAGAATACAAACATTTACAAATCAAGAAACTAATAATAAAACAAGAACTAAATAAAAGCAATAGTACACACAGTTTATTAAGATTAACAACTCCTTCGATCTATAACTCTCACTCCCCTCCTTACCTTGATGAGAACTTGATTTAATAGTGGTGTAGAACCTTTGAAACCTTAATCTTCCTCTCAAGATTTCTCCCTTCCCTTCTCTTTCTCCAGAGCTTCCTCTTTCAAGGACTTACTTTCTTCCTTCTCTCTTCCCTTTCTCAAGTGCTTCTTCTTTTAAAGGCTTGCTCTTTCTTTCCTCCTTCTCTCTGCTTTTTCCCCTCCAATTCACAATATGACTGCCACTATTTTTAGTAAAAATCTGGGTCTGCTTGCTTAGCAAATTCTGGTAGTTAAGCCACTGCCAAATGTATTTTTGCTACCTTTGTCTCACATTTCTAAGCTATGAAGCTTCGTTAAGAGAAATCTGGGTCTGTCTCTTATCGACGAAGCTTGGCTTAGGGATTGTCAATTCTTAACATTGAAGAAATTCACATCACTTAGCGACGGATTTTCTGAGATGGATAATACTAAAATTTAATAATATCTATTTCAAATTTCTAAATTGAAATTAAAGGTGTTACATGATTCCTCTTAACTTGTTCAAAATCAATATAGGACCTCTAGGAAATAGGCTTTCTAACTTAACTAAAATTAGACAAGAAGATTAAGAAATTATGCGCACAAAACTCAAAACTGAACATAAAAATTAAACAAAGAAAAAGAAGCAATAATAAACCAAAACGCTATGTGAACAATGAAAAGAAAATGGCACAGAATGCTATTCAAACACAGCATGACTTTTGAACTGAATAAGGTGCAAATTTGATGAAAACTCAATACAAAATTATAGGACCAGAATGATAAGTTTTAGGCATGAGAAATTTAGGAAGAATGGAAAAAAATTGGTGAAAGGTATCACACACCCAAGGATGAAAGATAAGCTTAGAGATTGAACATACAAAGGAGTGGTAATCTTTGATAAATTTCTAATTCATGGATTACTAAGAACCCAAGAGAAAGCTCTCATAGAACTTGATAATTTGCAATCGAAAGTTTGATTGTTCTTTCAAGAGTTTTGCACAACCTATATAACAAGGTTTTTCCAATCAGTGAAAGTTACAAAGAAAATCTGGTAATTAAATCAAATTATTGTACTTAAAACTAGAAATGTAGCTGCCTAAAATTAAGTAACACTCAACCACTAATTGTAATTAATCTGGTTGCACTAATAATGTTAATAAAACTTAGCCAAATAAAAAGGCTTTTGTTTGCATAATAACTTAACCACTATCTACCAAGTCTAGCCACAACTTCTCTTTTGCACTCCGGCTTGAGTTTTATTTATGACAAGTTGCCACCACACAACCTCTCCTTCAATCATGAGGCAATTGGTCAACTTGTGTTTTCATTCTTCAAGGCTTGGTCCTATTTTATTAGAGACTACCAACACTTGTTGTAAAGCTTCCTTAGGTTTCGTTGTACTTCAAGTACTTCAAGCTCCTTACTCTTGGTCATGTCCTCATTAATATTCCCTTTCCTACCTCTCAACCATTCCCCCAAAATTAATTAACTAATATTGATATTATTAATAAACTTAATTATTCTCCTATTACTATATTAATGTAAATATAAGTAAATATTTAATTATCCATGATATTTTATATTTATTAAGTATAATTAGTATGCAATGACAGTGTAAAGAGTTTTATACTAACGTTCAATCACAATTTTATATTTATATCACTTTTAAAGTATTAATTGATAAAATAAACAAACTTACCAAAAATAAAGAGTTGTCATTTAATGTCAATATAAAAATTTTTACACTGATAATATATACTAATTAAACTTTTATTTATTTTCCTTTCACTAATAAACTATTCAATAAAACGGTCTTTACATACATACACATATTCATATACCCAATTCCTTTCTACCACATATAACAACATCCGTTTCAATAGTTTCTATCAAATCGATGTGTATAATTCGATGAAATATTATTAAGCGCATGATATATGTTATATTGGGGTGGTTTAATTTATTTATATCTATGAAAATTAATCAGGACAAATTATTAGACAACGTTTTTCCTGACTAAACTTTATTAAGAGATCATACTTCATGCATTTGTATCCCAAATGATTGTGGTATTTGTTGTCAGCTTTAATTCTTTCCAACATCATCAACACCCTAAAATAAAATAATTCTATTAGTTTGTAGTTTTGAAATATTGCAAAACATATAAAGGTGACAACACTACTAGAAATTCATCTATTACGTGTGAATTTTCCTGCCGATTTTTTCTAAAAAATTGCAAGAAATAGCTTTCCTGGAGATTTACTTGTGAAATATTATCCCCAACTAAAACCTTTATGGAAAATTTTTTCCTAAGGAAATTTATAACCGCAGCAAATTTTTCTACGAAATTTTCTACCAAAATAATCGTATAAAATTTACCTACAATTTTTTATTAAAAAAACCACAGAAAAATCCGCAGGAAATTCCTGCGGTTTTTAAAAAATCGCAGGTAATTACCTGCCGTTTTTCAAAACCGCAGGAAATTACCTGCGGATTTTTCTGCGATTATTTCAATGGAAAATATTTATTTTTTAAAAAAAATAAATTTTTATAATTTATTATAATAACTTGGTAACTTTTTATTTAAATAATTATATTAAAAATTTAAATTTAATTATTTAATAATATCATAAATTAGTTATTTAATTTGTATATTTTACTATAGTTGTTAATAACTTCCTTTTTAAAATATACTAAAAATAATTTAATTATAATTAGTAAGCAATATCATAAAATAAAATATTTTTAATTTATGATAGAAAGTATAAATATTTTTAATGACTTAATATACTTATTTTATAATTTAATTTGTATACAAATAATTTATATTATTGTCAAATAATCTTTATTTCACTTGATTGATAAGTATATAAATACAAATATAATTACGAAAAAAAATTATATCTATTAATAATAAAATAAAAGAATTTTTTTCAACACATGAATAGTTTCTTTTTTGTTTAACTTCTCTTTCTAATTTTTATGTCTCTTATATTTTAATATTTTATTTTTCACATTTTCTTATAAGACAACAAAGGTTATCATTTTATTTACTAATAATCTATATTATTATTATTATTATTATTATTATTATTACATACTAAATTAAAATAAAAAATTATATAATTGTACCTCTACAATATTCATGACAAAATTACAATGATGGAGTAAATTTAATTATTGTACAAAATGATATATGAATTGTACTTCTACAATATATAAATATATAGTAACTGACTAACACCTAAAATTTGGTGTAAAAATAAAATAATATATAAAGCATATTATACATGTAACACCTAAAAATTTAATAAAAAAAAGGACATACACAATTCAAAAAGATATGGCTTACAAATATATATATATATATATATATATATATATAGGGGAAATATCTAGTGAGAATGAAATAATAAATGAGAAAGAAAGAAAAATATGATAATATTATCTAGTATTTTATTATTACTTATTACTCATGCCATAAGGCATAAGTCTAAGGTTTTACAAAACAATCCATCACTACAATCTCCACTGCAGCGCCAAATTTGAAGTCAATGTTATATTTTCGTAATTGTCTAAAATTTATAACCATTGCCATGAAATCAACACTGAAATAATACATAAGTTCATAACCATTCCTTTGCATAAGAACAAAGTTCCAACGACCTGCACCAAAAAACTGCATTTGATTTTGGATTTTCGATATGGCACTTCATAAACACACAGAAAAGAGAGACCACCCTGGTAAAATTGTAAGCTATCAAATCAATGGCAATAGAAATGAATTTAACAATATGGTTTAGCCATAATAAACTCTTTTTAAGTTTATTCTAATTACAAATAATTGGATGGTTGGAACAAGTGGTGCATTATTATTTTTGCACACACTGTTTTTGTAGTTCTGGTAAAGTTGATATTACTTACATAAACATTTTCCACAGTATCATACTTTTTACCCAGGCTGCCAATGCTGATTCATCCATCCATGTTAATAGAAGAAATTTGTTAAAGTTAGAAATAACAAAGGATATCTTTAATTATTATTGTAAATGCTATAAATATTAATTGAACAGAAAATATGTTTTAGGTCTCTAAATTCTTAAAATATTAAATATGTTCTCAAAAAAATGTATTTGGTGTATCTAATTTTGAAATACATTTATCGTCATATTTTAAATAACGCTTTATAGAAAGAGAAAATATAATTTAGATAACATTTGAAAAACTAAAAAGTAATAATATATTTTAAAAATAAAATCCTAAAATAATACAATATTTCTTTGACGTATATTTAATATATTAAAAAGTTTTTTAAACAGGCAAAATATATTTTCCTTAATCTAATCAAGGAATTAATATTTAATAGTTTAATCATGTGCAAGTCTGTAATGGTTCCATAATAAGTGCATTAGTTGAAGAGATCACTTGCAAACACACACATTAAACACTACTAATACATAATTAGAAAATAATTATGCTCGGGTAGCATAAAAAATTTTATAATAACATTGAATCATAATCTTATGTATGATAAGTCTATAAACTTTACTATTAATCTTAATCATGTAAAGGAATATTGATTAAATCAGCATAAAAGTTTCTTAATCATGTAAAGGAATATTGATTAAATCAGCATAAAATTTTTTTACTGTGTCCGTGCATAAATATTATTAAACTCATAGATAATTTATATAAACCTTATTCCGTGGCCTGGTCCACAAGAAATTCCAGTAACATTGACATGAGAGGAGCCACCACTGATGGCAACACAATCATCTTCTAGTTGTAGATGAATTGAATGGCATTGGTATGATGAATTTTCTAAAAGGGTGCATAGTTTTCTGGCACCGTGTGTCCAATGGGTAAATGGAGTATCATGTTGTTAAAATCAGTATCATGAGAAAAAAATGCATACTATTAAATAGGTACCAAATCTACCAAATAACAATACAACAAAAATGCATCCATATATTCAGATTCACATAGTAAAATATATATGATATACCTTCCCCCACTTATTCTTGAGAAACTTCATCTCCGAAAAGAGTGTTTGAGCTAGACTCCGGTGACTCATAAACATAGCTTGAAAACCAATTTTTTATGTCTGGAGGCTCTGAAATAGAAAAAAACAAAAATAGTTTAGAGAAGTTCTCTTGATACCCAAATCATAACTACAATTTATAAAAAAGTTATAGAAGTATGGAAAAATATAAACCAGAAAAGAGCGAGCATGAGCCGAAAGGCTCCAGATCCTGTAAGAAAAAAAAATTAGATATAAAATTTATATAACCATAAATACCAATAAACTAAATTTATTTCTACTTTTAATTCAGAAAAAAAAAAATTGACTAGAGGCTTCACCTAAACCCTAAACCCTAAACCCTAAACCCTAAACCCTAAACCCTGCCACTTTTAGTTATAATTATTTAATTTATTGTTCACAATCTTATATGATTTATTAAATTTTTTATTTTATTTTAAATATAATAGTTATATTTTTTTATATAAATATATAACAGAAATTTTAATAAAAGGTTTAATCCTTAAATAAAGATTTGAATTAAGTTGTAGTTAAAGGTTTAACCTTGGGGATTTAACTAAGTAAATATTCAAGATGACATATCCTTGTATTCTTTAAATACCATGGTAAAGAAACTCATTTATCCTGACTAGTCACTACACAAATAATTCAAATTTATAAATATAAACTATATATATAACTTTTTTTAATCTATAAGTGATTATTATAATCAAATATATATATATATAGAGAGAGGAATATTTATACTTATTATAAATTGTTATTTGTTATTGCGTAAGGCATTTACATGATAATTGTTCTCACTCCTTTATTTTTTTGTCCCTTATAAAAAAAATGGAATTTGAAAATTCAAAGGATGAATGTGCCCAACGCCCCAACCCCTTCTAGTGCAATCATTTCGGCTACTTTTCCAGGCACAAACTGGATCACTAATGTAATCGAGAATTCAGTCACATTTAGAGGAACTGGTGTATCAACATTGATGTTTTACCACGAGCTAGATGGACCAATGGTAATTAAGGGACCTATAGTGGTTACTTTTTATCTTCCTTTGACTAACTATACAAATCCATTGTTAAATATTTTTCCACTGGCCATGTAGGAAAAAAAATATATAAGTAAAGGGGAGAACCCCACATAAATAAAATCTTCCCTATATATGTATTATGTATATGGCAGAAGTATGTAATATTGTATATATGACTTTGAATATATATAAATATGATTTTGTTTATGATTTCATTTTACTTTATTAAATAAATAATTGAAGAAAATAAATTATTTGTGAAAAAATAGAAAATAAATTATTTCCTTGTAATTAATAACAGGATTAAATGAAGAAAAAAAATTATCATGAAATTGAGATAGGTAAGATACCGCTACACTTATCTTCCTTCAAGGAAGTGGCACCACACCTTCATTCTCTAGCTTTCCATCCACCACCTTGGAGCTTGGAACTTTTGGAGAAGATCATGGGGAGTGCAAGTCAAAATTCATCACATGATATCATCAAAATCTTGTTCACCTAAAAGTGGTGTTCATCCCAAACAAAATGCAACAATAAGTAGCAAAGGGATGAAAATATGTTACACATGTTAAGGCACATATAGAGAGAATAATCAGTCACCTAAAGCACAACAAATAAGCACATAAATTCATTCCACACCCATGACTAGGATTAAACATCAATATATATAAATTCCTTTATACTAATCATGCTTATGCAATGCAGACTCATGCATGCTCTCTCAAGTGCACACCTGAACTGGTCCTTTTCTACAATTGTGCAATGCAAAACAACAAGAAGCCTTGGTTTAGAGCACCAAACTATAGGTATCCTTACATAACTTCTTCGACTACCATTCTCATTTATCATGTCATCAACAAGATAAACCATAATATAAACATCGAACAATGTCATCATAATGTACCCTCAACCATAGCTGGGATATCACCTTGTCAAACACATTTTGACCATTGTCATCAACACAGTATACATCCAGTTATAATATACATCAATATATCTTACAGTGGAACAAATCCACAATCCATGCACCTTATATAACTTTCAAACATTCTATCATTCACCACATTCACAATTAAAAAAATATAAAACAATATTGTAACTAATCACAAGAATCCTTGCACCTCCTCTCTTACAAACCCAATTGTTATAACTAATCATAAGAAACCACAAAAAAGAACTACTCCAACAATCCAACAGATTAATACAAACACCATATTATATTTATATTTTTCTATTTGTAATTTTATATGAATAATCAAAATAATATTTTGGGAAAAAATAAATCATAATAAAATTTAGAGCTAATTTTGGATGCATTATCTCAAGCTTAGTATACTTATAGATGCACTCCTTTTTTTTAATTATACAGCCCCCCTAGGTTTACGTACTCATTACAATGGTACCCTACTTCCCAAACGATGTTAAATCCCTTAACAAACCAAGTTATGTGATTTTTAATTAAATTGAAAAGACAAATTATCCTTCTCATTTTCATAAAGCAAAAGCTTATCTTTGTCTTCCCATTTGATGGTTTCATGGTTTTTCGCCAAAGAAGGAAAACTTTCATCCATTGAATGCATATATGCTATATCAATCTTGTTTATTTTTGCATTATTACGTTTGTATTTCATGTGAACATGATATGAATAATTTTTTTAAAGTTTCACAATTGTGTGACAATGTAGGTAAGAGGGATGTCGACTATAATGTTAGAAAAATATAGGGGTACATGTGTAATATAGCGTACAAAACTTGAGGGTACATCTATAATATTATACATAAATTTATTACACATGTACCTCCTATGTTTTGTATGATATTACACATGTACCCCTAAGTTTTGTACGATATTACACATGTACCCCTATATTTTTCAACTCTCACCTCCGTTGTCGCACTATTACGAAGCTTAAAAAATGAATTTATATCACGTTCACACAAAATACAAACGTAATAATGGAAAAATAAATAGGATTAATTTACCATATACATATTCAATGGATGAAAGTCTCCCTTCTTTAGCAAAGTAACATGAAATCATCAAACAGGAAGACAAAGAGAAAATTTTCTTTTATGTGAGGGAGATAAGTAATCTTATCTTTTAAATATAATTAAAAATCACATGACTAGCACATGTCTTGATATGTTAATAGATATAAAACCATTTGAAAATAAAGGGGTATAGTTGTAATGAGTACGTAAAAGTAAGTGGTGTGTATATAGTTTAAAAAAAGGGTGCATCTCTAATTACACTAAACCTGAGGGAATATATTCATAATTACCTCTAAATTTATTAGTTCTCATATTTTTTACAAAAAATATAATTCAAGTAAAAATGTAACTAATCACCTTTCATTTTAATGTAAATATATTTAATATACTACTAAGTATTTTAAATTCATAATTATATGTTGGCTTAAATAAGTTTTTTTTTCCTAAAGTTTCACCAAAAATCACTAAAATTTAAAAGTATTTTTTAATCTCTTATTCACTTTTAGTCCTTCTTCTTCACTTAACACCATTAAAAAATTGTTGATAAGGAGCTCATTTTTGTACTTGTGAATCACTCTCCACCTTAACCCTAACTCCCTTAATCTTCAATTTTACATCTGACACAACCAAATACACCGAAACTTATAAACAAACAATGTTAATACAATAAAAAAATTAATTTGAGACTAAAAAAATATTTTTGAATTTCACTTATGTATATACATGTAAAAACTAAAAATAAGTATAAATAGTACTAATAGTTAGAAGTGTCAAAACGGACCGGGTCGGTCGGGAAAAAACATGTTTCATGAAACAGCCTCAATTACTTAGACTTACAAATTTCAACTATGTCAATGATTAGGAAAAGGCACAAAAAAATAAAGAAAATAGAAAGAAGAAAACAATTCCTCACACAGGTGGATCCATGAGCATTGCACGCAAGAAACAAAAAATGGTAACCTATGTCTTGTTATATTGTGAAATTTTTAAGTAGCCACTTAAATGTAATATTTAATTTGGTCAATTTGTAGGAATTTGAGTGTGGTCACAAAGTTAGTAGAGGAGAAGTATGGATCGCTACACATAAGCATGCTAATGGAGAATTTGTGAATGACAAAGCTAGAGAAATTGGAGTAAGTTAAGTTCTATTAATGATTATAATGATTATAATGGAGAATTTGTGACTGGCAATGCTAAAGAAATTGTGTTTTTATAGGAAAAAATTGAAGCATATGAATCGAGTAGAAGTATTTCAAAAGATATATTAAGTGAAGATTCTTTAGCTAAGGCTCTAGGAAGTGAAGAACATTGTGGACGTGTTCGAGGATTAGGATTAGGACCTTGCCCAACTAGGGTGTTTGGATACACTGTATGTTCGTACAATGGGATAGCATCATCTTCCACTTCTTATAGACAGTTACAAAATCAGGTTAGTATTCTTATAGTGTGTTTGAAGTTAGTGAATTTTGGTAAAATATTAATGCATATTCTCAAAATGTAATAAATTATGACATTGAGTTAGTTTGGTTCTACATATTTTAATGAGATTGTAGATTTGATCATGCAAGAAACTAATATAGTTATGTACTACAATTTTGGTTTTCATATTGAATATGGAATTGATGCAAAATTTGATACTACATATTTTCTTTAGGATATATTATGTATTTTAAAGTTGCTGAGTTTTTTGTGTAAATTAGTGTTGAATATAGAATTGATGTAGAACTTAGTACTCCATATAGGTTTTGTTGTTTTTGAAACAGGTTATTAAATAGATTACAAGTGTGTTTTGAAATAGGTTACTGAATTGACATCACAAATAGGTGAACAACGTAAGCAAATACAGGAAAAAGATAAGAAAATAGAAGAATATAGTAAAAGGTTTGAAGCAATGATGAGTTTTGTTGCACAAAATTATCAAGGTGAAGGCTTTCCTAACATGGCTACATTTCAAGTTTCACCGGTAACATTTTAAATTTAAATTTAAATTTAATTTATAAACATTTCAATATATAATTTATATTTCTAATTATGTTTTAGATTATATTTTAGGCATCTGACCGAGGAAGTGCACAACCAACTAATGTACCTAATCATTCTCCAAATGATTCCGAACACAACCAAGAATAGGATCACATTTGAATGCCAGAAATGTTCTATTTTTTAAAGATATGCTAGAAATGTTTTAGGAAAATTTGTGTTTGACTCTTTTCTTACTTTCAGAGAGATGCTAGAAATGTTTTCTTATATTTTAGGGATATTTATTTTTACCACTATGAGCTTGAAATTGTATTGGATGACATACTTTTGATACATTTTTTTACTCATTAATTTTGTGGATTACTTATTTTCTTGTATTTTAATTTTTGAATATTTTTTTAAATTACACATTTTTATATTTAAAGGAAGGAATTTAGATTTAATTAGGACACAAATTGTGAAATGCTATAATATTATTTATGAATAATATTTTATGGATGGATAATATATATATATATATATATATGCATTATAACATTGAATGAGGTTTAAAATTGATAGTACAATACAGGAGCCATAAAAATTGTACATATTTTTTATTGTGTTAATAGGAGGTTTATAGTGTTTACCGAGGTTTTGAAACTATACCTAAAATATAGTGTTAATGGGGGTTTATAACCATAGATAAAAATACATGGGTAATATTAATTGCATTAACCGGGGTTAATAACTATAGGTATAAAAATGAAGGTTCCATAACTGTTGGATAATGTTTACGCATTAACGGGGGTTCACAACTGTTGGTAAAATGCGAAGGTTTTAGAACTGTCGGGAATGTTTACGCAATAACGGGAGTTCTTAACTGCAGGGAATGTTTATACACTAACGGGGGTTCAAAACCATCGCTAAACTACGGGGGTTTGACAACTGCTACTAATGTCTATCGCATTAACGGGGGGTTTATAACGTTTATAACCGCAGGTAAATTATGTGTTTCCGAGGGTTGAAAAAAACCGTGGCTAATGCCTTTGTCGCAGATGTTTTAACAGGGGTTGGCACAACCGCTGAAAATGCAATTCCGTGGAGCTTAAACCGTCGGGAATGCCAAATTTAACCCCGCTAAATGCATCCTTTTTTGTAGTGAATAGAGGAAGAATCACAATACAAAATCACAATATTCTAGACATTAGAAATTTCTCCACAATTTCCCATATGATAGAACTACCAAAAGAGGAGTTACCCCTAGTTTTAAAACTAATTACCCTTATATACACCAAGCAACACTTATCATATGAGATAAGTACATAGAACCCAAACAATAACCAACACTTTTTGATATATGAGAAATATAGATAGTTGGATGGCCTTCGGAGAGCAAAGGTCCAAATTTCGTCAATAAGGAAAGACTTCCCTTTGAAAGCGACATCATTTATGGCAAGCCAAATTCCCCACAGTACTGCTAACTAGATTACATTAATGATTTCTTTGCTTAAATTACCCTTTAGTTGAATAGTTCCCAAATGTTGCCAAAATAAAGATTGGCAATCAAAAGGCAACAAAAACAGAAGTCCTAACAATTTGTAATAGCACATCCACACCCGATAACTAAAAGGGCAAGTAAATAAAAGGTGACTTACTTATTCAGGATGATAAGAGCAAACCAGATAGAGCATACTCGAAGGAGAGAGAATATTCAGCTTGACCAGTTCAACCCTAGAAGGAATTCAATTATGAGCCACCTTCCAAGAGAATGCTACCACCTTTGATGGAACCTTGGAGCTCCAAAGATAGGAGAAGAATGGAGAAACTCCACCTCGAGAAACACCAATAGCAACATGATATCCATCCTTAACCAAATAGTGATCAGGATTACCATCGCCCCCTACCCACCCCCAACTATCCTTCTCACCCCTCTTCAACTAAGCCCCTTCCAAAACTCTCACCAAATTTCTCACCTCTTCGTCCTCCCAACTCTATAAAGCCCTTCCAAAACCTCCATTCTTCTCCAGCCCTAAACCCTAAACCCCAACCTCAGATATACTAGACTCTTTTTGCTTGGATAATTGGAAAAGTGTAGGAAATAGAGACTTTTGCCCGCCCAACACCCTCCAGTCTCCTTCCTAAAACCTGAGCAATATACCATCCCTCAATAGATGTTTTAAATTCCCCAAGAACCACTCCCCCTCCCCTCATCTATTGTAACCCTTAGAAGGTCATTCCACCATTAAGACCATCCCTTCCTATGCTTAACAACCAAATTATGCCTGATGATAGTACCATATTTAGCTTCCAAGACCTTAATCCATAAAGAATGGCCCCCCTATAGAATCCTCCAATGCCACTTCCGCAGTAGAGCTTTATTGAATGCCACCACATCTTTCACCCTAAGGCTTCCATGTGTCCTTTCCTTGCAAACCTCCTCCTGTTTGATCTACACAATTTTAAGACACTCATCTGAGCCTCCCCACAAAAATTGCCTTTGCATAGACTGAATAGTGTAGGCACCTTTTTTTGAACCCTAAAAAGAGACAACATATAGTGGAATAGAAGAAATGGTGGATTTGATCAGACAAGTCTGCCATCTCAAAGATAAATTTTTTCTTTTTCATAGTGTTAGTTTAGCTCTCATCTTGATGCATGCACGCCTAGCATGGGCCGGAGCTAGGACCAATAAGAAAGGAGCATGACTTGGATGAAGCTTCAAGGAGCTTAGTTTATGACATGTTCCATTTAATTGTATTCATTTAACCATTTTTAGGCTTGTATAAACACCCTTAAGTCATTAGGATTTTAGAGGTGTAGTTAGTTTTATTTTCGGCCTTGTATTTTGGCCTATAGGTTCTTTTTTCTTTAGGAGGTGTAATTAGTCTCTTTGTGGAGTGTGTTAATTAGTTGGGCCTATCTAGAATGCATTTGGACATGTGGTCATTAATTTCCACACCCCTAATTGCTTCTAAAACCCTTCTAACCAATACATGAAACATGTAACAGACATGTGAGCCCCCTTGTCCCCTTGTTTCACTCCACATGTGCTTTCTTACTCCTACATAGCTGATTATTTTTAATTCTTATTTGAATTTTAATTTTGAAGGTGCCATGTCATTTCCCTCCAAAATTCAAATTCAAACTAGAAGGAACATAGATCCATATTTTTAGGGCCATGTTTGGATCTTTAGTTGGATTAAATTAGTGTTAATTGAGCAATGCTAAAATAACACTAAATTAAGCCAACTAACCTTTGTTTAAGCATGTTGGAGGTTCACCATTACTATTTTTGGCCCATGGTTCATGCTTTGCTCTATAAATAAAGTTTCCCTCCTCTTGTATCATTTTAACACTAATTTGAATGAAAATAACCTTTCTCTAAATTTGAGAGCTCTTTGTTCTTAGAGAGAGTTGATGTTCTCTCCACTCTTGTGAGAGTCCTTCATGCTACTATCAAGGGTTCCTTCCTCTGTTGCTAGCTTAACCATGGATTATCTCCTTCATTGAAGAAGTGGGGTCAATCTTCACCTCCATCTCCTAGTCTTCCACCTCCATTTCTTTAACGTTGGAACCTTTATGAGCAAGGATATTGAGAGCATTCTCTTCAGCAAAGATTCTTAAATCTTGCCTTGGGGAGGGATGCATCATTTGGTATCAGAGCTTAGGCTCTAATAGAGGTTCTTCCTATCCTATCTCTAGCTTTTATTTTTTCGGTTCATTAGTTGTGTTCATCTTCTTTTTCTCTTCCAATTCTATTTTAATTCATCACTTTTGTGCTGTTTGATATTGATCCTTTAGTTGTATTGAATTAGTTGATGTCTTGTGGTTTTGTATCAATTTTTGCTTGAAAAAAAAATTCAAAAAAATTCTAGGCAAATTGTGGTCAGTTCCCTAAAAAGTTTGGTTCAATTTTTGTTCCTATGGTTGAATCACATGCTTGTTTAGATCTGGATTCTTCCGCTGGCTTATCTTTCTATTTGATGTGTTGTTCATGCTTGGTTTAATCCTAAGAAACACTAAATTGTGATTCCATAATTTTGTGGATGAAACCACACATGTGTGGTTAGTGTTTTGGAATAAACCATTGCATTTTCTTGTGTTATTTTTGCTGTTGCTATTTCCTTTTTTTTTTCAGTTCGTTTTTAGTGTTTAAGCATTTCATTTGAGCTGGTTTTTTTCTTTTTTTGCTGGATTTTGGTGCCTAAGAGGATTTGTGAACTAAATCCATACGATTGTGGCAAAAACCATAGTGTTGTGGTCACATCCTTGGCTAGCTTTTGCATCAAGAACCTTGCGCCTCTTTTGATCTGTTTTGTGCTCTATTTTTAGGATTTTATTTTTCAGTCTTTAATCTTCTTGTTATGTCATTATAATGTCATGTTTAGTCCTTAATATTGTCATATTAATTTCATTAGGTTTTACCTAATTTTGTGTTGTTTTGAGTCTTGAAAAAAAGAGTTGTGTTCACTTCTTGAAATTGAGCTTCTAAGAGAGTTAGTCTCTCTTGTTTAAGTCTCTTAAGAAGTCACAATTGCTTTTAGTTCAAGCATGTTTTCAAATGAAATTCTCAAAAAAAAAAAAAAATTATAGCTCAATTTCATCTCCTAAATTTTAGTACATTGTGTTGCTTTTAGTGGTAGCTCTTTTGTGCCATTTTTGTGAAGTGAGCTTTTGGAATTGGTGCCTTGAACTTTTGGACGTGACTTGAGCCTAAACTTGTGCAAGCAAGAAGCTCTAAAACACTACCAAAGTTTCTAAAAGCTTTACCTAAACTCACTTCTAATTTTGGTGCATTTTGAGTTACTAAAGTTTTCATTAATTGTACTTTTGGTTTGAAATTGTGTGGCCTTGCTTAAGTTTGTTTCAAGCGTTTAATACCTCTTGGTTCCTCCTAAAATTTTCTATCGAAATCTTAAATTAGGTGCAGCCAAACGAATTTTAAAAAAAAGAAAAAAAAGAAAAGAAAGTCAAAAGAAAATTTGAGAAAGAAAGAACAAAAAAAAGTGCAAAAACAAAGAAGTAAAAAAAAATACAGACAAAATTGGTGTACCTAATAGGAAATCATTTAAATTGCAAAAGAGGACCTAAACTCAATATAAATAGCTTGAAACCAGTTCATAAATCATTCAGCCATTCACCTTTTAATTAGTGCAATTTTTGAAAATTATTTGTGTCATTTTGCATTTTAGTCCTTATTCTAGTCTAGAACCTTTCTACGATTTTCTTTCTGTGCTTAGTCTTCATTTCTAGCCTTATTTTTAGTTTGTCTTATTGAATTCTTTGTGTCTTGTCTCCATTAATCCTTCCATTTGGATAGTTTACCATTAAAATTATACTTTTCTTGCTTTACTTTTGCTTGTCCTTCTTTTTGGTTCTTGCCTTGGTTTGGTGCCACTTTTGTGTAGGTAAGTCTTGAGTAAGGAAGCCTTCCACAAGGGTAGCCTCTTAAGGAAGATTTGAAATAGCTAAAAGGAATTGAACAAAAGGAAGAGCACAGACAAAGAGTGAAACACCTTGGGAGAGATCGCTTAGGAAAGACTTGAGGAATTGTTTCTAGTTTAATTCCTTAATTGTTAATTCTTAGTTGTATTTTCTTTTCCTTGGTTCGTAAAAGGCCATTATTCTTAAGTATTTAACTTAGTCTCTCGCTAATTAAGGTGTGAAAAAAGAAGTGGTACACCACCTTCCATAACTTTAGGAGAACATTAGATCCATTTCCTTTTTTAGTTTTTTGCCTTAGTTTACCTTAGCTTATTTCATGCGTTTTTAGAGGGGTGTATGGAGTTCCAAAGGCTCTTGCACTTGTAGGAATTCGTGTAGGTTAGTGTTATATTCTCTTGAATTTTCTAGGTGGTGTTTGAGTTCCAAAGGCTCATACATCTTTTAGTTGAGAAACCAAAACAAAGGGTGAGATGAGTGGGTTCTACTCTAGGAACAAAGCTCTCCTTAGTGCTTACCATGATCTAAATTCTCCTTTGTTTTCTAACCGTTGGGAGATAATTGAAAAACAAAGAGAGGGGGGATGCGAAAGAGAAAGAAAAATAAAAGAGAGATATAGAAGAGAGAGGATAGCAAGAAAATATATAGAGAAAAAAGAGAGAAGAGAGAAAGAGGAGAAGGAGAGAAAAGAGAGAGAAGAGAGATGGAGAAGGGAGGATGAAAGAAAAAGAGAGGAAAGAAAGAAGAAATAGAGAAGAGAATTGGGAAAGATAAAAAAAGGAAAGAGATGAAAAATGGGAAAGAGAAAGAGATAAGATATGGGAAGAAAAAGAGAAACAATGGAGAAGGGAAAAAGAAGAAAGTTGGGAGTGTTTAGAAAAGAGTTTGATAAGATTGGAAAGAGAAATAAAAAGAGAAAAAGAGGAAAAAGAAAGAGAAAGATAGCTCAAGAGGGAAAGAGAGAAGAAAAGGAGAGAAGGGAAAAAAAGAGATAGAGAGCACACACCTACCCTTGAAAATTTTGAAAATAAAAATTTAGAAAAAGAGATTGGTGAGAAGAGTAACCCTAGCCAAGAGTTAGCTTTAAGTTCTAGCTTAGGGCAACCTTCTAACAAATCTTTGAAAACAAAATATGAGTTTGAGATTGTGCCAAATTCTTTAAAGCACATTGACTCAATCTCAAACTCCCCTTAAGAATGATTCTCCAACAAAACCTTTAACAAGTGTTGGACTTGTATCATTACCTTTTCAGAAACAAGTATCTCAAGTCCAATGCTTGGGAAAAGTTAAGAGAGAAGTCAAGCTTCAAGAAGGTTACTTTTTCAATTCCAAGGAGGACCTTACTCAAGAAACTTCCCTCTTGGAGAAAGGTGAATGTGAAGTCCTACTTGACACTTCACCAAGTTTTGAACTTGAGGCTACATCATTAATGAGTCAAATGGCCTTATCACCTACGGACGTCTGCTCATGTTGGCTCAGTTGTAGATTCCCCTGCTCTTATTCATTCTCAATTAGGTCATCCTAGTCTTGCCAAGCTTCAGTGCCTTGTACCGCGTCTATCTAAGTTGTCTAATCTGTCCTGTGAGTCATGTCAATTAGGTAAACATAGTCGGAGTTCTTTTCCTCAGAGTGTCCCCAAACGAGTTGTATCTCCTTTTGCTTTAGTTCACTCAGATATTTGGGGTCTGAGTCGTGTTAAGTATAGTTTAGGTTTTCAGTATTTTGTAACTTTCATTGATGATTATTCTCGATGTACTTGATTATTTTTAATGAAAAATCGTTTTGAGTTGTTTTCCATCTTTTAGGCCTTTTATAATGAAATAAAAACTCACTTTGGTGCATCTATTCGTACTTTTCATAGTGATAATGCTCGTGAATACCTTTCTTAATCTTTTTAGATCTTCATGTCTTTTCATGGTATTCTTCATCAAACTTCCTGTCCCTATACCCCTCAACAAAATGGGGTCACCGAGCGTAAGAATAGACACCTTCTTGAAACAACTCGAACTCTTTTACTTCATGGTCATGTTCCTCCAATATTTTGGAGGGATGCTGTTCTCACTGCGTGTTACCTTATCAATCACATGCCTTCTTCTGTCCTCCATAATCAAATCCCTCACTCTATTTTGTTTCCTCATGATTCCCTTCATCCTTTACCCCCTAGAGTTTTTGGCTCCACTTGTTTTGTTCACAACCTTAGTCCAGGTCTTGATAAATTGTCTCCTCGATCTCACAAGTGTGTCTTTTTAGGCTATCTTAGGTCTCAAAAAGGGTATAAGTGTTTCTCACCTTCCCTTCGTCGCTACTTGATTTCCGCTGATGTCACCTTCTTTGAGTCTTCTCTCTATTTTTCATCCAATTCCTCCTCTTCTGAGTCTGATGTCTCCTCCCCCTCTCCTTTTGTCTTCCATCCCATAGACACCGTTGTTGTACCCACCAACCCGACACCTACTTCACCTCCTCTCTGGGTTTATCATTGCTGCCAACATGTTCAACTTCTCATTGGGCCAGCCACTGACTGTACTCCGCTGCCAACTACTCTGTCTCCTCCGGCTCCTCCATGTGCGCCTGATCTCCCTATTGCTCTTCGTAAAAGGTACACGCTCCACTTGTAATCCCTCCCCTCATTATGTTAATTTGAGTTATCACCGATTGTCTCCATCTTTCTATGCTTGTCTGTCTTCCATTTCCATTGTGTCCATTCCTAAAACTGTCAGTGATGCTTTATCCCATCCGGGTTGGCGGCAACCCATGCTTGATGAATTGCGTGCTCTTCAGAATAGTGGTAGTTGGGGTCTTACTCCTTTGCCTTCTGGAAAATCTGTTGTTGGTTACCGGTGGATCTTTACTATCAAAGTGGGCCTTGATGGCACTATTGATCGCCTAAAAGCTCGTTTAGTTGCCAAAGGTTATACTCAGATATTCGGGTTAGACTATACTGACACCTTCTCTCCGGCTGCCAAGATGGCTTCTATTCAACTTTTTTTAGCCATGGTTGCGCTACGTCATTGGCCCCTCTATCAGTTAGATATAAAAAATTCCTTCCTTCATGGTGATTTGCATGAGGAGATTTATATGGAGCAACCTCCTGGTTTTGTTGCTCAGGGGGAGTCTTTCTAGATTGGTATGTCGTCTCCACAAATCTTTATACGGTCTTAAACAGTCTCCCACGGCATGGTTTGGTAGATTCAGTGAAGTAGTTCAACAGTTCGGTATGAATCATAGTGAAGCTGATCATTCTGTGTTCTATCGTAATTTAGGAGGTGGTTGCATCTACATGATAGTGTATATTGATGACATTGTTATCACAGGTAGTGATACCCATGGAATTTCAAAGATAAAACAACATCTTTGTCATCATTTTGAGACGAAAGACCTTGGCAAACTTAGATATTTTCTGGGCATTGAGGTAGCAGAATCTAACAATGGGATTGTGATTTCTCAGAGGAAGTACGCATTGGACATTTTAGAGGAGGCTGGGCTAATGAACTCCAAGCCCAATGACACACCTATGGATCCATATGTTAAACTTCTCCCAAGTCAGGGGGAGCCACTTTTATATCTTGAGAAGTATAGGAGACTGTTGAAAAACTGAACTACCTCACAGTCACTCGTCCTGACATATCCTTTGCTGTCAGTGTGGTAAGTCAGTTCCTTAATTCACCTTGCACTGGACATTGGGATGCTGTCATCCGCATTCTGAAGTACATTAAAGGAGCCCCAGGAAAAGGTTTGTTATATGGGCATAATAATCATACTCAGGTTGTTGGATACTCAGATGCAGATTATGCAGGTTCTCTCATTGATAGGAGATCTACTTCTAGATATTGTGTCTTTATTGGTGACAACTTGATTTCTTGGAAAAGTAAAAAGCAAGATCTAGTGGCAAGATCTAGTGCAGAAGCAAAGTACAGAGCTATGGCTTTAGCAACTTGTGAACTTATTTGGCTCAAACAGCTCCTTGATGAATTAAGATTTGGAGAGGTTACACAAATGACTCTAATCTGTGATAACCAAGCTGCCCTGCATATTGCCTCAAATCCAGTATTTCATGAGAGAACCAAACACATTGAAGTAGATTGCCACTTCATTCGCGAGAAGATTGTATCTGGAACCATTTCTACCCAGTTTGTTAATTCCTATGATTAGTTAGCCAATGTTTTCAAAAAATCATTACAAATTCCTAGGATTGATTATATTTGTAACAAGTTTGGTACATATGATTTATATGCACCAGCTTGAGGGGGAATGTTAGATTCAGTTTAGTATATGGGCCTAAGCCCATTTCCTTGTATTTACCTATTGTATAGTATAGTATATATATATATATATAATATCTCCTTGGTTGTAATAAAAAAACATAAGGATTCATGCATATTCAGCTCTTTCTTCAAAGTATAAAGGATAACAACTTAGTAATGATTTTGTAAATCTTTCTGTAATTCTCTAGATATCCAGGACAATCTTTCTTAGGGATTAATGAGATAAAGAAGGTCCCGAGAATACTTCACAAATTTCATGTTGTAACCATCCGGTCCAGGAGCCTTTAAAACTATCACACTCCCAAATGGCAGCTTTAATCTCCTCCTCTATGAATTCCTTTTCTAAAGCCATACTTTGTTTCATTGAAAGACGTTTGAATTTCACTCCATCTAATCTTACACCAACATCCTCTTTAGCCTGAATCTTTCTTGAAAGAACTTTTTAACCATTTGTTTAACCTCCAGCAGGTTATCAATCCAATTTCCATTGACCAACAAACCAAATATACCATTGGTTTTCCTCCTCTAATTGATAGAGGGATGGAAGAAACGCGTGTTCACATCTCCATGATGAAGCCACTTAACCTCTACTCTCTATGCTAGTAATGTTTCTTAGAAGATACTCCATTTTTTCAAATTCCCAACCACGTTCATTCTCAAAGTGATCTCCTCATCTCGTAGATCACCTTCCTCAGCTTTTTTATCAAATGCAACAATTTTCTTCTTCAACTCACAGACAGACTCCTCCACCAAACCAATAATACTTTTACTCCACCCCTTAATTTCAACTTTAAGGGCCTTTAACTTCTCTTTCAGCACATAAGCCTACCAACCTTGCACTTCAAGACTATTATACTTCTGCCTAATGAAGTTGCTAAAACCCCCACAATCTAGCCAACCATTAATGAACTTAAACGGTTTAGCCCCCCAATTGGAATTAGATTTTTTAAGCACTATGAGGTAGTGATCTGATAAAATCATGATTCAAGTTCAATTGGAAACAGTTTGAGGCTAAATTCATCCACTCATGGGACACCAGGAATTTCTACCAACTCCGTATTCAAAATAAACTCCGAGAAATCATTGGCACAGTAAGAGATGTACCAATTACTCCATTTTATCTAATATGTTCCTCTGCCAGCCTAATAGCATTGAAATCGCCCGCTACACACGATACACATCCATGAAGCTTGTGTTTGAGCTCTAATAAATCCTTCCACAAATCCTTCTTCCTTGATATTGAACATAGGGCATAGACATTAACAAAAATCTATTCAACCATCTCTTCCTTAAACCTCCATTTCACCCCAAGCAACCCTAGACCTTAGTAAGATTCTGACATCTTAAAATCCTCTACATTCCATACACATAGAAGCCCCATTGACAGATTAGTAGTCAGCATTGTACTCCAGCCCACATTATCATTTTCCTACATCACACAATATATTTTCCTATCTATATTAGCAACCTTCATTTCTTGCAAGCAAAGAAAGTTCACCTCTTTCTTAAAGACTATTTAATAGACAGATCTCCATTTTCCCCTTCCCCTAATGCCTCTAATGTTATAGGAAAGTACATTTAACATTTTTCTTGATATAGGTGTAAGAACTTAGTACGTACTCTTTCAAGCCCTCACTCTCAGGGATGAAGACTCAATTTTTGTTTGAGTGATCTTGTGAGATTGTGAGTTGTAATATTTTATAATATTGTTTTGATAATGAACACTAACAAGCTTAGGATGAGTATTATATGTTTTATACTTGAATGCTTGTGACTCATGCATCCATATAGTCTAGAGTAAATTCTTGATCCATTGTGAGCATACCTTGATCATATTATCACTTAATTCTTGAATCTAACCTAAATTGAATTATCCATGTGAAAGCATGAATGAGATACTATTTTAAAAGCTTTATAAATGTGTTTTATCTCATCCATGTTCTATATAATTAGTAAAGTAAACTATTTGATTGATTAGAAAAGCATACTTGAGATAATTGAATAAATTGATCCTGAAATGAGTAGATTAACTTGAAGAACCATTTAATTGATTAGATACTTGGTTTAATGGATTAAAAAATAATGGATGTTTTTTTTTATATAAAAACTACACTTGAAAACTTTGAAAAGAGATCTAAAAAATGAAAAATCATTGTTACATATCTTTTGAGAGAAAAGAACGTACAATTTTTAGAGAAAAATCCACTGATTATACATCCTTCTCATCAAGTTCAATCATCTAATTAAGATTATGTCAAGATTTGAGATTCTTAATCATTGTTCTCAATAGTTTTGGTAACTGAATTGTTCTAAATCTTTTGCATCAAAGATACTTAGGTAATATCTATCTTTTACTCTTTTTTACACGTTTTTGGTTTAAACTTGTTTTCTAGGTAGGTTTCCTAGAATGTGAATTGATGCAATAGGTTTTTATATGTGTAGAATCATTTCTTGATAGGTGTTCAAGGAATTGTGCATATTGCGACTGCATGTGCATATGAGTTTGTTTGTAACTTATTTGATTCTAGTCGAATCAATCTAAAGATGGGTTGTCTTATGGATTGAAACTGGATGTAGCCCTAGGTTTGGGTGAATCAGTATAAATTTCTTATGTATTCTTTTTCTCTATCTCTACATCTCTTTGTATTGCTTTAATCGCTTCCATATAAATTCATAAATTTTGAATTGAATTTAATCTTTGCGCCTTCTTGATGTGTTTGAAATAAAGTCATAAATTTCTATGCAAACCAAATCATGGCAAAATGTCTCATTGATTCATTAAAGAAAAGGCTCTATTTTTTTAAGAGAAAGAAAAGAATTTTTTAAAAGATACAAATTCAACCGCTCTTGGTTTGATATATTCCAGCCATTAATTCTTACACTTAATGATCAAAGCTTGCTTTGATAGTCATTCAAAACTTGTTTGAAAAATCAATATGGTTGCAAATAATCAAACCTTTGTGGTAGGTGCTTCAATAAATAAACCTCCTCTCTTTAATGGAGAAAACTATGTGTTTTGGAAAATTCTGCCAAGGATCTTTAATGAATCAATAGACAAAGGTATTTGGGATGCCATAGAAAATTATCTTTTTATTCCAATGGTTAGAATAGAGGATTTAGAGATTCCAAAAGATTTTTTTAATTGGACCCAAGATGAACAAAAGTGTGCATAGTATGACATAAAAGCTAAAAATATGTTGGTTTTTGCTTTAACTCTTGATGATTTTGTTTGTGTCTTACAATGTGATGATAAAGGAAGCATAACTTCCTATCATAAGTTAGCTATGTGTAGAGTTGTCAAAAAGGGTCTACCCCCAGGCTGACTTGTGGGCCTACAAAATGGATTAAACTGGACTTTAAAAAAGGAGGTCCAAATAGAAACGAGAGCCTTTTTGGCTCAGCCTATTTTTCTTGATTGTGTATATGGACTTGGGTAGGGTCAGCCTAACGGGCCATGTTTTGACTTGAAAAAAATAAAAATCTATAAATTTAAAAATATATAAAAATAATAATAATATTAATATATTATATATTGTTAAAAATAAAATAAACAAAAATTTGACTTAAGAAATATAAGCCCAAATTGAACGTGGTTTGCAAATTGATTAATTATATTTAAAATTTAGCCAATGTTCCTGGGTTAATTATGTTATTTAATTATCATTATATATTATTTTTATGGTGTTTACTATTTAGGTGTTTAATTGTTATGATTGTTCTTATGTTATTATGATAGATAATAAATTCAATATTTATGTATTATGTTTAATTTTTTATTTTGAGGAAATGGTATGAATTATTTTATTTTTTTTTTAAATTCTAATTAATTTTTAAGTAATATTATAAGGTTTAAAGTTTGAGATTTTTTTAAAAGGCTCATTTTGGCCCATACAAGGCCAGACTGGTTTTAAAAAATAGTTAACCAAATAAAATATAGGTTGGGCTAACCCTAACCATTTTATTATGTGAGCCCGATGAGCTGAGTCGAGTTGCCCATTTTGACAACTCTAACTATTTAATAAGGTTTTAATATCTCCTCTTTTTTCAATCATTGTTTTTTGCATGATCCAAAAGGTCATTTTAACTTGATGAGAAGTGGAGTTGATATCATCTACATGCTAGATCTTGAAAAAGCATCTTCTAGTAAATCAATTTATCTAATCAACAAAAATGATAATGCATGGCTTTGACATAAAAGATTATTTCATATTCATATGATTCATTTAAACAAACTCATTGTCAAAGACCTAAATTGGACTCCCAAATTTGAAATTTAAAAAGGATAAACTTTGTGATGTTTGTTAAAAGGGAAACAAGTAAAAGCCTCTTCTAAACCCAAAAGACCAATTTTCACTTCTAAACCTTTGGAGTTGTTACGATTAAACTTGATTGGTCCCTTAACTATAAGTTTGGGAGGCAATTATTACGTACTTGCCATTGTTGTTGATTTTTCAAAGTCTATTTGGATTCTTTTTCTTGCACGTAAAAGTGATGTTTTCAAGGTTTTTAAGAAACTTGTCAAGTAATCCAAAATGAAAAGATTTGAAAATTAAAACCTTAAGGACTGACCCAAGGCAAATTCTAAAATGGGTTCTTTGAAAATTTTGCAAAGAAAACGGGATTTCTCAAAAAAAATTTCAGCACCTGTAAAGAAAAGAAAAATAGGTCTTTTAGGGAACTTGTAAAGATTATACTCAATGAAACAAATTTGCTAAAATATTTTTGTACTGATACAAGGAGCACAGCTTGTTACGTTCTGAACAGAATTATTATAAATAGGCAACAGAGAATTTCATCAAATCAATTTTCTTTAAATACGTTTTATTGTCAAATTTTTGTGCCGGACTAATTACATTCATCCCCATCTATCATGTACGACAACACGCGCTAACAAGACAAGAAAATTTATTTCAGTTCATGGTGGGTAATGTGAACATTATGTAAGATATACAAATTAGTTGTTTTTTTTTTTGTAAAGATATACAAATTAGTTAGCATAAGTTAAAAAATGGTAAAAAAAAAAATAGTAGGGACTTTTTATTTAAGCGAAATATTTTGTGACATAACATGACATTTTTCATTAGAAAAAGGAAAATTATGTGTATTGCTTTATATCAACATATATGGATAGATTTTGGTTTAAATATGTATATGATGGATGATAAATTAAAAAACTTCACATTGGATCTTGCGTTTTGGGTTGGATTTTCAATTAAATTGTTATTTTATTTTGAGTGTTTAAAACACTTTAGATAAAATTTAAAATATTTTCAAAAGTAGTTTAAACAACAATTTAAGACTTAAAATAAAATAAATTTATTAAAGAGAACACAAATAAAAAACTTATCAGAGATTCAATCCAAAATTTTCAATATATCAGATCTGAATGTACATTTTATTTTACCCATTCTATTTGGAAGGTCTAGAATAGTCTAATAGTCTCACGTATATTCTCTAGTATGGTATAAGCTAGAATACGATTTGAGAAATAATAGAAATATACCATCTAACACATTTTATTATATTGTAATCTATGGAAATCTATAAAGTTAAGAAAGAGAAATATTAGATGAGATTACTAAAAATTGTATTTTTTTTAATTAATTTTAACTAATGATAGAGATTGCTAGCATATTATTCAGCCGTATAAGAGTTTTTTGAATGTGCTATCCTTTTGTGGAAGTTTATGTTTGTCTTATTCAATCTAGTGGGTCTATTCATATGAGCGTCAGTTTAAGAAAAACAGCTTAAACATGCAAAGTATTCCTTTGATGGGTAGAGAGTGTACTCAACTGTAAAAATATATATGTCCCATTTATTGTTCCTTATTAGCACAGAAAAACCCTATCCCATAGTTATCACAAACAACAATATAACGATATAGATACTCCTGCAGACATTCAAACCTCAGGGTTTGATTTTGTTGTTTTTTTCCTTTTAATTATTGCTTTTGCATTGTTATCTTCCTGTGGCCATTCATCATTTGGCTGCAATGAAGAAGAGAGGCAATCACTTCTCAATTTCAAAAGAAGCTTCAAAGATCCTTCATTAAGGCTTTCCTCTTGCGAAGGATGTGATTGCTGCCAATGGAAAGGTGTATCTTGCAGCAATGTTACTGGGCATGTTGTCAAGCTTGATCTTAGGAATCCTTGCTACCCTCTTAGGGACCAAGGAGATTTTTCACCAAACTGATCCTTTTATAATAGTGAGCTTGAAGCTTAGCAAGTTCGTCCTTCTATATTGTAGCTTAAATACCTCACTTATTTAGACTTGAGTCGAAACAAATTTCATAATAGCTCCATATCAATGTTCATCCAATCTTTGGAGCATCTGCATGTCCTTTCTCTCTCTGACTGTCAACTTTCTGGGAGGATCCCAAACATTCTTGGAAACCTCACAAAATTGAAGCTTCTTGATCTAAGCTTCAACACTAATCTATATGCTTCTGACTCTTATTGGATTTCTCATCTTTCTTTACTCCAATACCTTGACATGAGTTATGTGTATCTTGGTAAGACACAAAACATGTTGCATGTACTCAACACACTTCCTTCTTTGTCAATAATAGAGATGGAGAATTGTAATCTAAACGAGTTGCACCCTCATTACCTTGTTAGAGCCACAAACATATCCAAACTGTAGGTACTTAATCTTGTAGATAATGCTCTTGAAGCTCAAATTATTCATGCTTTTTATAATCTAACTTCCATTACATTTATTGACCTTTCTCTTAATAACTTGAATTCCTCTCCACTCTGGTTGAGTAGTTGTAACAAACTTGTCTCCCTATTTCTTGCAAATAATGTTTCTCCTGGCTCATTTCCTTCTGTGTTACAAAATCTGACTTCTTTGATTTACCTCGACCTTTCAAAAAATAGTTTTGATTATGTTCCATCTTGGTTGGGCAGGATAAAGGGTATTCAATACCTTAATCTTGTTATAAAACTTAAATTAAGAAACTTTATTTCTTGTTGTTTGGTATTCCTAGATAGCATTTGGTACTCCTAGATAGCATTAATGGTTTTAGGTGGCAGACCTATAAGCATCATCATTTGTCTCTAGCATTTGAAAAGACAAAACTTTTTATTTATCTCCAGCATGTGAAGGGGCAAATCTTTTTGCCTATAAATACTTGTATCAGCACATTTGAAATAAAGCAGAAAAAGAAAGAGTTTTTTAAAGAACTGCCAACCTTTTGCTTTCTTGTTGCCAACAATTTGGTATCAGAGCTACCGAGAGTTTTGTGAGGAAAGAACGTCGCGGTGTGCGCTGGCAGAGAGAGAGGAGCGACTGAGAGTTTTGTGAGTTGTGTGAGTTGAGTGTAAACACTTGAGAGAAATGGTAGGTCTAACCAATTGCATCCCGCTACCCAAGTTGACGAAAGACGTTAACTATGACAACTGGAAGGTGCAGATAAAGGCCCTTCTCGGCTCCCAAGATAATTGGGATGTGGTCGAGACTGGGTATGAGGAACCAGCGAGTACAGATGGATATTCAAATGTCCATTTGAACGCGTTGAAGGCCGTTCGAGCTAAAGACAAGGCGGCTTTATATCTGTTATACCGAGCTGTTGACGAATCCGGCTTTGAGAAGATAGCAAATGCAAAATCTTCCAAAGTAGCATGGGATACACTCGAAAAGGCAAACAAAGGAGACGAACGAGTAAAGAAGGTCCGACTTCAAACCCTTAGGCGCGAACTGGAAAACATGAGGATGAATGAGTCCGAAAGCGTATCCGAGTTCATTACTTGGGTGGAGACCGTGGTGAACAAACTGAATCAGAATGGTGAGATTCTTTCTTCAAACCGAGTTGTTGAAAAGATTTTTAGGTCATTGAGAGATGAATTCGAAAATATCGTATGTAGGATCTATCAACACTCACCATTGAAGAACTTGCAGGGTCCCTGGAAGCACATGAGCAGAGACGAAAAAACAAAAGGGGGAGTCCCTTGAACAAGCTCTCCAGGCGAAGGCGACTATAAAAAAGGATAATGTGTTTTATGCTCAAAGTACTAGAGGCCAAGGAAGAGGCAGAAGCCAAGGTGGTAGAGGAAGAGGAGAACAAAGAAGTGAGCAAGTCGGCCAACAAAACTGGCGTGGCCGAGGTCAGGCCCGAGGTGGTCGAGGTAAGACTCGAGGTGGTTGGACAAACACAAACAACATTGAATGCTATAACTGTGGGAAGTATGGGCATTATGCCAAGGATTGCTACTCGGTAAAATGCTACAACTGTGGAAAGATGAGCCATATTTCCAAAGATTGTAGGTCCGAGAAGAAAAATGAAGAGCCAACAAACTTTCTTGCCGAGAAAGAAGATGAAGGATTGCTGCTAGTGACAAACATTCCAGAAACCAAGGTCAAACCGAGCTATTCTAATAATTTGGTTTGGTACTTGGACACCGGCGCAAGTAACCATATGTGTGGCGACGAGAGTTTATTCAAAGTACTTTCAAAGGTGGAATCCGGATCCATTTCTTTCGGCGATGCATCAAAAGTAACCGTCAAAGGTCAAGGAACGATCTAGTATCAACAGGAAAATGGACGAATCGGAGAGATCAGAGATGTATACTATGTACCTGATCTCAAAAGCAACATACTGAGCATGGGACAAATAATGGAGAAGGGGTACTCGGTTCTGATGAAGGATCGAGAATTACAACTGAGGGATAAACTCGGAAGGCTCATCGCCCAAGTAGAAATGAAGAAAAATCGCATGTACAAACTTGAGTTGAAAATAGTTCAAGATAAATGCATGCAACTTGATATGGAGGATGAGGCCATGAAGTGGCATTTGCGGTTCGGTCATCTTCACTTCGGAGGGTTGACTAAGTTGGTGAAAAAGGAGATGGTGCTCGGTTTTCCCAAAATGGAATTTGAAAAGAGGTTCTGTGAAGAATGTGTGACCGGAAAGCAAGCGAGGACTTCTTTCCCACAGAGCTCTGAGTACCGAGCAAAGAAGCAGCTCAAACTGATCCATACCGACTTGTGTGGGCCAATAACTCCAGAATCATTTAGTGGTAAGAGATATTTCGTCTCTTTCATTGATGATTTCTCAAGAAAGACGTGGTTTTACTTTCTAAAGGAGAAGTCAGAAGTGTTTGAAACTTTCAAGAAGTTCAAAGTGATGGTAGAGAAAGAAACAAACAAAGTCATCGAAACAGTCTGATCTGATAGAGGAGGCGAGTTCACTTCTGCCAAGTTCAACAAATACTGTGAGGAACATGGAATCAAACGTTTCTTGACGGCTCCATATTCTCCGCAACAAAACGGTGTAGCAGAACGAAAGAACCGAACCATTCTCGACATGGTTTGATCTATGTTGAAAGGGAAGAATATGCTGAAGAAGTTTTGGGCAGAGGCGGTGCAATGCGCAGTCTATGTGCAAAATAGATGTCCACATGCAAAGTTAGGCGAAAAGACGCCTCAGGAGATTTGGAGTGGTGTGAAGCCGAGTGTCTCTCATCTAAAGGTGGCCTATGGGCAAGTACCAAGTCAGCACAGGACAAAATTAGAAGATCGGAGCAAGAAGTACATATTTATCGGGTATGATAAAAATTCTAAAGCATATAAATTGTTTGATCCTGTTAACAAGAAAGTAGTGGTGAGCCGAGATGTTCATGTGGAGGAAACGAAGGAGTGGTGCTGGAGTAACCTAGTCGAAAAAGAAACTAGCTCGGAGATTGTTGTACCTTCAACAACAACAACCACCGAGCCCTCAGATGAAGAAACTGAGCCACAACAGCCCAGGATGAGAAGTCTACAGGAAATATACGACACTACAAATGAAGTTCATGTTGTATGTCTTCTGGCCGACTCTGAAGACTTGAGCTTTGAGAAAGCTGTCCAAGAAGAGAAGTGGAGAACAGCCATGGATGAGGAGATTGGAGCGATTGAACGCAACAAGACTTGGGAATTGATCGATCTTCCTGAAGGAGCTCGACCCATTGGAGTAAAATGGGTGTACAAAAAGAAGATGAATGTTGAGGGAGAGGTTGAGCGTTATAAGGCTCGACTTGTGGTAAAGGGCTATAGACAGAAAGAGGAGATAGACTACGATGAAGTATTTGCTCCTGTCACGAGAATGGAGTCAATCCGACTCCTGGTATCGTTAGCTGCTCAAAACCAATGGCCAATTCTACAAATGGATGTGAAGTCGGCCTTTCTAAATGGAGTACTGAAAGAGGAGGTGTAATTCGAGCAACCACTCGGGTACATGAAGAGAGGGGATGAGAAGAAAGTGCTGAGATTGAAAAAGGCCCTCTATGGACTGAAGCAGGCTCCCCGTGCCTGGAATGAGAGAATTGACGGGTATTTCAAGAAAACTGGGTACGAGCAATGTCCGTACGAACATGCTTTGTACACAAAGAAATCAGGAAAGGATATGATGGTAGTTGCTCTCTATGTCAATGACCTCATATTCACCGGAAGCAACACGAAGCTGATTAAGGAGTTTAAGGAGGTAATGGAAAAAGAGTTCGAGATGACAGACTTAGGCCTAATGAAATATTTTCTTCGCCTGGAAGTGAAGCAATTGGAAGAAGGGATTTTTATATCCCAAGAGAGCTACGCGCTTGAAATTCTAAAGAAGTTTAAAATGGAGGACTGCAACCCAGTTTCTACTCCAATGGAACCAGGAACTAAACTCTCGAAGTTTGATGGAAGAGAACGAGCTGATTTTGGGAGATATCGAAGTTTAATTGGAAGTCTAAGGTACCTTACAAGCACGAGACCCGACTTAATGTTGAGTGTTGGGATAATGAGCAGATTCATGGAGGATCCAAGCTATACACATTGGAAGGCCTTGAAGAGAATTCTGAGATATATTCGAGGAACCCTATCACTTGGTCTTTTCTATTCAAAATCAGATGACTATTAACTAGTGGGTTACTCAGATAGCGATTGGTGTGGTGATGTTGATGAACAGAAAAGTACTTCGGGTTACGTATTCCTACTCGGAAATATAGCTTTCACTTGGCTGTCAAAGAAGCAGCCCATTGTAACCCTGTCTACTTGCGAGGCAGAGTATGTGGCGGCCTCTTAGAGTGTGTGTCATGCAGTCTGGCTTTTAAATCTATTAAGGCATTTGGGAGTGATCCAAAATGAAGGGACTGTGATCCGAGTTGATAACAAGTCGGCGATCGAGTTGGCAAAGAACCCAGTTAATCACGGAAGGAGCAAGCACATCGACATCCGTTTTCATTTCATCCGAGAACAAGTCAAAGAAGGAAAATTTAAGCTGGAGCATGTTGAAAGTCGAGGTCAAGCCGCGGATATACTCACCAAGCCACTGCCGACCACATTGCTGGAGAATTGCAAAAGGCTTATGGGAATGAGAAATGGGAAGAGTATTTAAGTTTAAGGGGGAGATTTGTTATAAAACTTAAATTAAGAAACTTTATTTCTTGTTGTTTGGTATTCCTAGATAGCATTTGGTATTCCTAGATAGCATTAATGGTTTTAGGTGGCAGACCTATAGGCATCACCATTTGTCTCTAGCATTTGAAAAGACAAAACTTTTGATTTATCTCCACCATTGAAGGGGCAAATCTTTTTGCCTATAAATACTTGTATCAGCACATTTGAAATAAAGCAGAAAAAAAAAGAGTTTTTTAAAGAACTGACAACCTTTTGCTTTCTTATTGCCAACAAATCTTTCAGGGAATAACATATTGATGGATCTCTATCATCTATTTTGGGAAATTGTTGTCATCTTCATGCATTGGATATGTCAAGAAACAATGTTCGAAGAGATGCACTCGGAGACTATATACAACCTGGATGCATTAGGCACATAATGGAATTGGATTTGAGTAACAATAAATTTAATGATAGTTTGCCTGAATGGTTGGGGCAACTTGAAAATCTATGTGATTTGCGTGTATATGACATAATTTGGTTGGGACCCTTTCTTGTGATATAATGATAAAACTTGTTAATTTGGAGGTATTGGAGCTTTCCAACCATAACTTGATCGGGTATCTTCATGATTGTTTTGGCCAACTTGTCAAATTAAAAGATTTACTTCTTTCTTCTAATCATTTTCTTGTTGTCATTTCCAAGAGTCTAGAGAAACTTGTAAGCCTAAAATGTATAGATCTTTCAAGAAACTCTTTATCTGGTACAATTCCTCGAACCATTGGTCAACTCCAAAAGTTGAACACCCTTTATCTTTCTAACAATAATTTACATGGAAAAATTCCAACTTCTCAACTTGCACAACTTAGACATGTCCCTGAATCATAGAGTTTGGCATCTGAGATAAGATGACTCAAACAACTTGCCTACTTGAACCTTACCAACAACAATTTTACTGGGTCACTTCCTCAAGACATTGTTGATAGGTTTTGGAAATAACCTTATTAGTGCTCCCTTTTCCAAATTCTTTGTGTAAAATAGACTCCTTGTACAATCTTAACCTTGCAAGTAACATGTTATCAGGTAAAATTCCTAATTGTTGGAAGGTTTCTCAATGACTGAATGAGATAAATTTTGCATGCAACAAACTATCTAGTCTTATTCCAAGCTTTCTCGGTAACCTATCCTTGACATGGTTGCATTTCAACAATAACAGTCTTCATGGGAGGTTTCCATTATCTTTAGCAAATTTAAAACACCTACTTATTTTAGATCTAAGGGAAAACCATTTGTCTGGGATTATACCTTCATGGATTGGAAATATTTTATCCCCAATGCAAATTCTAAGGCTACGACAAAACATGTTGAATGGAACAATTCCCTTACAATTGTGCAAACTTTCTGCATTGCAAATCTTGGATCTTTCAAACAACAACTTCAAACAACAACTTGATGGGATCAATCCCTCACTGTATTGGAAATCTCATCGAAACGATTTCAGTTAAGAAATCTTTTGTCACCCAACCGAGTGAAGGGCTAGATATATTGAATGGTTTGAACAAGAGGTGAGACAAGTCATAAAAGGAAGAGAACTTGACTATACCAGAAATTTAAAATTGGTAGCAACAAGGATTTGTCAGATAATAATTTGAGTGTATCTATTCCAAAAAGAATAATATTACTTTCTGCATTGCAAGGCCTAAATCTATTATACAATCACCTATCAGGACATATCCCTAAAAAGATAGGAGACATGAAATCACTAGAATCTTTTGACCTCTTTCATAGTAAACTTTTTGGCACTATTTCAGATAGTATATCAAGTTTAACTTGGTTACGCCACTTAAATTTGTCATGTAACCACCTTTCAGGACCAATTCCAAGAAGAAATCAATTGTCAAGCCTTGATGATCCCTTTATTTATGCTAGCAATCCATTTCTTTGTGGACATCCACTGCCAAATGAGTGTTTTGCTAACGATTCCCAACATGGAGAAGTTGAAGATGGAGATGGAAACGAACACAAACTGGAGAAATTATAGTTTTACTTTGTCATAGCACTTGGCTATGCCATTGGATTTTGAGCTATGATTGGAAGCTTATTGATGAACAGGAAATAGAGACATGCTTATTTTTAATGCACCGATGAGACAATTTGTAGAGCAAAAGTGACAATTACAATCCAGTTAGCAAGGTTTAAAAAACTGATGTATGGTAGTTGATTTTGCTGAGTGATAGTGTCTTTATGCCTTTTGTATCTGTATTATACCCTTGGAAGATTTTTGTTGAGTGATGTTCATTTTGCTTCACCTTTTATTAAAAGCTAAAAATGATAATTGTACAATTTCCATATTAATAGTGTAGTACTGTATTGTTCTAGTTCAGATATAATTCACAAGATATCTTGCATTATTACTTGGAAAATGTTAGTAATTAGAGTAAAAACTGATACACAACCACCTCATGGGGATTGTTTATTTGTTATGGCATTGGTTGAATGGAAGATAATTATTAACAAATTATTTTATAACATTTAAAGACTGGTGATGCCCCTATGATAATTCTATAGCTACCTTTGGGAACTCTTTCTAAGGGTACCAATTTTACTTTTCATTCACCATGATCCCCTGTTTAAACAAATTTTTAGTATCTCCTGAAAAGCAATCAGTGAGAGATAGATGGTTTAATAATTTAAGACTCGACCAGAATTGATAAAGATGAAACACAAAGTATGACTCAAAGTTTTCGCTGAAATGTTTATACTAAAGTTATGCTCTAAATGCTCCATTGGAACACCTGAAAAAACAAACCGAATAGGGTGGAAGATATGGAACAATAGAACAACTTCTCACAAAGAGAATCATAAAAGGGGAGCTGACTATTTTTACTACCACTTGTTTAGCTCTTAATGATTTTAAAGTTCATATTTGATACATATGCTCCATAAAAAATTTATCAGTCACAATGGCATTGAATGACTTGTATGCAAAGTGTAATTTGTCGTCAGAGAAAGGGGGTTCAACTTGAAGTTTAGTGCTACTAACTGCTGTTTTTGTATGTAGGTTCAGGGTCAGTAGCTAGCTTCTTCACCTTTTCGACAGTGTTGTACATTGCATCCATGGAGAAGTTATTTTAAAACCGTGGTGAATGTGCTCAACTGCCCATAAAATTATGATGATGAATTGGAAATGATCTTCATTAATTACAACATGTAACTCCTAAAGCAATATTTACTTAGCTATATTTGTTAAAGATGTTGCTATACATGAATTCACCAAACTATTGTCATATTTTTTTAAATAAATACATGAATTCACCAAACTATTGTCATATTTTTTTAAATAAATGTTACTATAGGTTGTGCTACGGTGCTACCACAATATTATACATTTTTTTAGACATTATGCATTAATTGAAGATTTGTGCCTCTTTTTCTACTTTTCCATAATTATTGATTTTGGAATTATGCATCTGTGATATGGAATTGTGCTTCTTTAGTTTGGTCTTGAACTTCTGATTTTGGTTCATGATTACTGTTGTTGATTTTGGGCCTGTGTTTGAGATTTTAATTAATTATTCTTTTATAAGTCAAATGGTAGTTGATATTATGTTAGTTTTTGTTAGTGAAAGGGTTCAGATCTACTACCTCTCCCTCATCTCTTCTCTACATGTGTGGGCCTCAAGTGGAGAGATTTTAATTAATTGTTACTATGAAGAAGCAATTAATTTTGAAAATATGATTTATGTGTGAGACTTGAATCATTCTTGGAGTCAAAGTATTAAAGAACAATGTCTTTTTGTTTAGCTATTGTTACTTGCTTTTTACTTTAATTGAATATATGTTTATGCTAAGAATACTTGTCTGCTGCATATTTTAATTAATTAATTAATGACTTTTGTAATCAAAATCAGTTGTGACAAAAAATGTTTAGCCTAGTTTATTATATCTTCTAACACACATCCCACATCTCATGTAACTCACTTTAGAATGTATTATAATTTTTTAATAAACCATTGATAAACATCCAATTTTTCAATTTCATTTTTATATTTCTTTAGAAATAGTCATATTATTACCTTTAAAATAGGATTTTATGACTTTTTTAAGTTTTATTTTCGACAAAAGTCCTAAATAACTTAAAAAATAGATACTTAAAATATAATATTTAGTTTATAATATTAAATGTAAAATTCTTAATTCTTAACATTCTTTCTATCATAAATTAGTAGAAAAAACAAAAAATAATTTGTTCTTCTAACTAAAAATATATTTTTTGAATTAATATTTTGGTAGAAAAGATTAATAAGAACATTCTTTTTTAATATATAAAATTATGTTCATAGAAAAGATTATTACACTGACATTAAATCATATCTTTTCTTTTCATTTACATGACTTTTAAAATATTAATTGGTAAAGTTAACAAACTGACCATAAATCAAGGATTATGATTGAATGTTAGTATAAAAAATATTACATTAACCGTGTATACTAATTAAACTTAAATATAATATTTAGTTTGTAATTTCAAAATGTAGAGTTGTTAGTTGGTAACATTCTTTCCTTCCATAGGTAAAAGAACAAAAACAACCCTTCTATGATGTAGATTTAAATATTAGGCTTTTAAAGTGCTGGGCTAATTTATTTAACTTTTTTTTTGCATGTTTTTTTTAATATAATAATATTGTAATCACTCGCCTCGAGATTTAGTCACACTTAAGATTCATCACCCCTTCACAAGAGTGTACTACATGGGATTTGAACTCAGTGTATGTTGTCAATGGAATTATATTCATTGAGTCTTTTTTCTGCATGTTTTAAGTGCTCAAAACAAGACTATTTATATTATAAAAAATTTAGTACATTTTTCTCATAAACAATTATAGCACTATTAACGAGACATATCTTACATAAATACTTTCTTAAAGTAACATTTGATTTTAGCAGTGTGCATCTAATTAATTTTATAATTTAAATTATTCAAAACATGCTATTTTTTAATTATAAATATTATAAAGTTAATAACTTTTTCTATTCACGTTATAGTTATAAAATAATTTATTTACTTCATTATTTGTATTTTAAAATTATTAAAAGATTTACATTTAAGATAAATTTGCCTTTAAATGTTTAAAGATAATTTTTTCATATAACATTATAAATATTTTTTTATAATAAAAAATAATGTGAAACTATACAATATATTTTTTCTGCTAATCCTATTGATTTATTTTGTATTAGGTTTGTATCTAAATCTGGAAAAATTACAAATGACAAATTTCTTTATTAAACTTATTATGTTTTAATAACGAAAGGCATTGGATACTTTGTACATAGAAACGTGTGTTATATATTTGAAATCATGAGATTTTTTAAAGAAACAAAATAAGTGAAGAAAGGATAGTTCATAAACCATCTATAAAAAGGTATTTTTTAATGATGAAAATTTTCTGTCCCAAATCGTATCTCATTTCTTGTCCCAATCAATCAATAGATATATAAAAATTACAAAAGAAAAATTTTCATTTATTGATTGATTAGGATAGAGAATGAGACACGAATTTGGAATAAAAGATTTTCATCCTTTTTTAAAACAGTTTTATATCAAAAGACGTAGAAGATAATAATGGACAATAAGGTTTAAAAACGTCCAAAAAAATAGCTTTGAAGAATTGTTCAGTTTATCAAAAGCTTCTAATAAGCACACATTAATTAAAATAGCTTTTTATAAAACTATTTAAGTTATAAACCAATTATAAATATAAGATATTATAATAGAATATTAAAAAGAACAATGTTTTATACTACTTCACTCAATGAATATGTCTAATCTCTTCTAAGTACATCTTAGAAAGTTTCACTATTTCAACAGAAATACAAATAAATACTCTTCCAACCACTTCTGACTTACAACAAGTATTCTCACTACTTCTGCTTTACAATAAAAACTCCTCTAAGTTTGAAAATCAAGTATTGTTTGATACTAAGTCACTCATGGCTTTCCACCAATTTTTTTCTTTACAATAAGTCACTCTTGACTCAACCCAGGTATTCTTTTAATAACAAGAAAATCTCCTAGCTCAATAAAAGGTTAAGATGTTAGGATTCTCAATTTACTCTCACAGAGAAAATATTTATATTTTGCTTACAAAGGTAACTTCACTTAAGTGAAGAATATGTAAACCAAGCTTAGTATAAGGTTCTCTATATGAGGCTTATAATTACTCGAGATGAGTGTATATGGACAAAAATTGCAAAAGGAAAGGATAGAGAGAATCTATACAAAGATATCATTCACTTCAATTAGATTGGATGATTATCTTCTTCCTTGATTTTGAGCTTGCATTAAATACACCTCTAAAAGCTTATCACTAACTTGTCCCCTTTTTTCTAATATTGAGCTTTACTTATTATGTTTTTACACTACTTTACTCTTGTTGGTGGCTTTACAGACTCAAAGTGTGTGAGAAATGCTTTCTCAAGGTGATTTTCAACTTTTAGGTTTGTTCTGCACTATAGTTGGTTCGTCTACTTGCACAATTCAAATTCCACTCTCTTGCGCCATAGATCAATGATTATTTACCAAGTAGAAGTCAACTTAATTATCAACTCCAGATTATCAAAGTAAATAGTGAGTTTCTAATCATATACTTTGTGTTTTTCATTAACTTTTGAGCTTAAAACAAAGTCTTCATTCAAAGTTTTGATCTTTGAATCTCTCATCAAATTGGCCTGAATTGTTCCTCTCAATGTTAGTCCAATTAACTTGTACCTTTATTCAAGTGATATGAATAATTTGATCTTCATTATGATAAATTGACAGTTCATCTTCCAGGGATACATACATATGTAGAAAGTAAGTCTTCATATGGTTAGATGGTTCCATAAGATAATGTCTTCTAATACGAGAATATGATCCCTTCCTTGAGAAAGTCTTCATAAGATGGTCAACTTAGGCTCCTTTAGAAGATGTTGACTTCGTTCAATACGAATTGTGAGACAATCTAGTATCTCTAGTAGATGTTTTTTATTAGATGGTTTCTCAGAAGAATAGAAGTTTGGTTCTTCAACCTTCAATAGAAAAATATCACACCTTCGACTCTTTAATCAGGACGTAAGTGCTATAGTCTTCTGATTTTCATATCTTTTGATTATGACATGTCTTCTTATTTGTACTAGTAATCAGAAGATATACAACCAGAAGCTAAGAAGTTTAGATGATCATAAGCATTATTGAACGATAAGAAGATCATCGTATCAAAGCTGAGAATATCAAAAGGTGGTTGTTCAAATGCTATCAAAAGTTAAGTTAGTGAGAAGATGCTATTGAAAAAGTGGAACATCATCAGGTTATGAGAATATGTCATTATCAGAAAATTTCCACACAAGAACCTTTAGAGTATTAGAAGATATCAATTAGAAGCAAACTATTCAAATATTGGAGAGAAGACAAGACGAGCACAAAGACCAAAGCTAATGATTAATTAATCATCACATAACGAAGTAAAATGTTGCATAATCAACATTTATTTGTCTTAATAGATCAATTGGTTGTTCGAATTTTGTTAACCTAATACATATCTTACATAAATACTTTTTTAAGTAATATTTGATTTTTAGCACAGTCTGCATCTAATTAATTTATCACTCTAATATTCAAAATGATATTTATAAATTATAAATATTATGAAATTAATAAATTTTTTTATTCACATAGTTGTAAAATAATTGAATTACCTTTTTACTTTATATTTTAAAAATATGAAAAGATTTAAATTTAAGATCAGTTAAATCTCATTAAATTTTTAACATAATTTTTATATAATAATATAAATATTTTTTAATAATAAAAACTAAATGTGACACTTTAATAAAATATATATTTTTACTTATTAAATTAATATATTTTTTATTGGATACTAAATCTAACAACAGGAAAAATTACAAATGAAAACTTTCTTTTCCAAAATCATTTTGTTATAACAACAAAAGGCATTGGATACTTGGTATAGAGGAATTCAAGTTATATATTAGGAATCATGAGATTTTTGAAAAAACAAAAAAAGTGAAAGAAAGATATTTCATAGTGTGTGAAAATCATTTATAGTTTTCAAATATGTATTTTATTTCCGGTGTCTCTTCCCGATATTTGTGCATTGTGTCACAGGTGATGAAAATGAAAAAAAAAATGTCCATGTATTGTATCATTCAACACATAGGTCACACTTTTGTGAATCCAAAATAATATTTTAAAAATACACATGCTACTAATGACACATTTTAAAATAATATTTTAAAACAAGATAATATATATAAAAAAAATTTAGTACATTTTTCCTCAAACAAATATAATACTTTTACCAAGTCATATCTTACATAAATACTTTTTTAAGTAATATTTGATTTGAGTAGTATGCATCTAATTAATTTTACACTTTATTTAAATTGAATTTTTTTATTATTTTATATTTTAAAATTATAAAAAATTAAATTTAAGGTAAGTTAAAGTTTTTTAAAATTGTTAAACATAATTTTTCATATAATTTTATAAATATTTTTTAATAATAAGAAATAAATGTGAGATTATAATAAAGTATATTTTTCTATATATTGGTCTTATTAATTTATTTTTTGTTGGAGTTGTATTAATTGTAAATTTAAAAACAAAATTATTTTCTAAAGTATTAGGGTGATTGACCTAAGTGGATCTTTTTGTTCCTAATTTTTGTTATCATCTTCAATTTTGATTAGATTGGTTGATTGCAAATTTCTGAATTTTGTTGTGGCATTTACTAATTATAGACCATTTACATGGATATTCTATTGTTGTATCCTCTTTCATGAGTCCTTGAGTCTTTCACTTTTCAAAGCTCACACATGGTTCATAAATGTCATCCCAAGATTCAACTTAATAGAAATATTTAGAACCGTAGGATACACTAGATTAAACTAAACAACATTGCATATATAACAAAATTTAGTTTGTTGAGGAAAAGTTGTAAATATATAGTTGATTCGTGGTAAGTAAATGAAAGATTTTCAATAATACCCTTGGTTGTGACGAGGATTTGGTAGAGCTCTTCAATGTTGTTTCTAATAAAAAACAATATTGGTGATGTAAAGTGTTGTTATTCTAGTTCGACTTCAATCAAAATGGTGAATGGAGGACTAGATTTTGTCAATGAATCCTGTGAGTAGATCTAGTTGCTGTTGTTTTCTAACCTTCTTTATTTTTTTTTTCTGTTATGTTAATAACATAACTTAGAAATAGTAGTTTAGATGTTATTTTTGTTCTTCTTTACTGCATTGATCGATGCTCACTGATAATGGTTTCTAGAATCTTCTCTAACTCCTTGCGCATATCTTCGAAGTTAGCCTTCATCTGAATTATGAGATGAATAAGTTTGATTGAAGGGAACAAGTTAACAAGATCAAATCCTATTTCTCTTGAGGCTACCAAATTTTCTCAAAGTAATGCATCTATTGGAATATATGATTCTTTATCTGGTATGTTTTTCCTAGACTTTATGTTGATTTCAAAAGCTTGAAACTAACTTTGATGATGATTCACTATGCAGTTTTTACTACTAAAATTTTATTGATCACTTTTCTTGTTACTATCATCAAGGAAATCAACATCTTTGGTAAAGTATGCCTTTTTTCATCCTTCAATTATGTCTATAAGCTAATTCATTTGAGCATTGTTTTGTCATCTACTCGGTTTGTCCTTGAGCTCCTCTCTGTGTCCTATTGTTTGGTTTTTGTGGATGGATAAACATGACCTTTGGATGATTACTCTATATTATTTGTAATCTTTATATTTTGGCATGCATTATTAGGGATGTAAATTATGTTTCTAACGTGATAATTTGTTTTAATTTGACAAGATTTTTATAATAGATAAAATAAATAAATATAAAGATATCGGAAGAACCATGGGGTTCATAAAAGATGTAATTTATGGAAACTTGAATTGAATGTTCTCTTTAGCCTCTATTTGAAATTGGCTTTTCCTTGTTCTTTATATAAATCTAAATTCTTTGCTATTTCTTTTCCAAACCGTAATTTTTGTTGTTACTATCTCTGTTACTATTAAAATGAGATGAATGGCACTTGAGTTGAGACACAATTTTAAACTATTTTCCTTATATTTTTGCAGCTTTCTTCCTGTTACTATGTATGTCCTCCTAGTTTCATAATCCTCTTCAACCGTTATTTATGATTGTACTTCATTTATCATTTATGGTTTCTCTACTATAGGTTCATGGGGCTTGCATAGCCTTCACCTCCTAATTATTCTTAGACTCTCTTTTATTAGTTATCCATATTGATGTATGAATTGATGCTGAATGAAGCAAGTCACTTCAACATTTCCAGTTTCAACTGCTATTAAATCTCAATATTTATTCTTAATATTACTAGATCAACCATTTTCTTTGCTGCTACATGGGTAGAATCTGTTGATTACATGATTATATTAACCAATGTAATCAAGAGTCTATTCTTGTTGTTGCTCATTTTCATTTCTCAATAATCTAATTAATATGAATTCTTGTTTACTGACAGTTCAATTGGATCACCTCATTTTCAAGTTGTGAAGAGATTTGCGGAGATCGATTTAGCTTGTTACAACATGTAAATAATGTAACGTACGTCGTTATAGTAATAACCCATAATAAAATTATGAATAATTTAAAGTAAATAATAAATTTTCTATTTGAATGCATGAATTCTTACATAATAAACAAAATATAATCCTCAAATTTAGGTCTCTAGAAAATGAAAACAATTACAAGTACATTATGTTCTAAAATCATTACAAACAAATACTACAAGAAATTTTTTTATTAATGACAAACTAGGTCTTCAAGCCTCTTCAATTTCCAAAACTTCTCCCTGAAGCTCTGAAAACAACACTTTTAATTAGATTATAATCTCAGCGAATAAAACAAGTTTTTAAAAGAGGTTTGCAAATAGTGTTGTTTTGAGCCGGTGCGGAATCCGGAAAAACAACCATGGTACCTCTAGTAATAAAAAGTATTTTTCTTTATATATAATTATGTTTTAACCCAAATAATTTCTAGCAATAATAAAAACACGATAAAATAGTTTTTGATACAAACACACAATCTACAAATTATAGTGATACTCATGATCACTCTCGCTCTCACTTTATGGTTCCCAGAACCAAGGTTTTCAGTAGATTCTTCAAAAAGGCCTATGAGCTCATATTCCATACAATGGCATTCCATTGCCTTCCTCAAGCTATTATGGAGGTATCTAGAATCTCTTCTCCATCCCAGATGGAGATATCTGAAACCTCTTCCTCATATTAAATAGAGGTATCTTTTACAACCATTCCAAATGGATGTATATCAAATTTTATCCCATTACAATTGAATATATCTCACTCAATTAGCGCAACATAAAAAATATAAACTTATACTATTAAAGCGGTAAGCTAATACTATTTTATGATTCAAAAACATATATATATATATATATATATATATATATACACACACACATACACACACATATTTTAAAAGTCATACCATGAAGGGTTTTAAAACTCATTTTACTCACCACTTGAAGTGAGATCTCACCACTTTATTCTTCTGCTCCTATGTCCCTCTTTCTCAACCCTAGTAGAATCAACTAATCTATGATATTCTGAGGGAACTAGTTAACCCTATATATATTAGTTTAGGGTTGGTTTTACCCTATCTATATTTTTCTATAAAAGATTAATTTTTCCATATTAAATCCAAAATAGTATATTTGTTTTATCTTATTTCTATTTTAAAGGGAATAATATTTGAATCTTGTTTATTCAAAATTTATGACAGTTTAATCTTTAATTAATTTTTTTAACAACTTAATCTATCTTCTCTTAACTGAATTATTATTCTAATATTTATATTTTAAATTTTGGGGTGTTACATTAAATAAAATAGGAATGTTAAGTAATTTTCCTCCAAAATTTTTCATCATTCTGTCTTAAGTCAAATTATTATTGTTAGTTGTTATACCTGTATGGAAGATGGGAATAGAAATAGAAATAATATCAAATATTATGCTTTATTATTTTCATTATTTCATGATAGATTTCCTGTTATGAGCTTCATGGTAAAAAATGAAAATGATTCTATGCTTTTTTTCATGATAGATTCTATATGCTGAAAAGAATTCCTACAAATATGGAATTGGCTAAAAGAAATATTCTCCCCTTAACTGGCAAAAGGAACCCTCTTTGAAGGATGGAACCAAAATCTGTTATTCACCTTGTTCTTACTGAAGTTTGGCAGAACAACTATCCTCTTGATCCTCCGGGACTTGGAGCTCTAGGGAGTAAGAGGATAGAAATTAGAGTGTGAAAGATTAAATACCAGAGGGGGGCCTGGTGCCCCCCTTTTAAGGAGGTCTCCAGGTGTGGTTCCAAATTACCTTTTTTACCATTCTGCTTGAGATTTGTCTCCAGTTAAAATTTTTAGCATTCTGCTTGAGATTTGTCTCTAGGTTTCCTTTTACCATTTTGCTTGAGAATTGTCTCTAGGTTTCCTTTTTACCGTTCTCCTTAAGATTTGTCTCTAGTTACCCTTTTTAGGGATTTTGGGTCTGGATATTGTTGGTTTAGTGCCAAGGTAGTGAGGCATCAGGCTCAGGGTGTTGAGCAAAAACCGAGGTGTTGTAGGATGGTTGTTCTAATGATGGAGGCCCTAGAAGGATGGAGATCGAGCTCTAGTGGGGTACATATGCCCCCTAGCCTTGAGGTTGATCCAAAGTAGTATGAGACCAAAAAGGCCAGAGAATAAAAGGTCATGAACTTGTTAGCATGCAATGTCGAAGCCTCTGTTGAAGATAGACACATGTTTTTAGTGTTGAATTACTGTTACATGTTTTTCGTGTTGTATTTCGTTGTCATGTAATCGTGTCATTTAGGGAGTAATGAAGTTAAGTTTCCAATTTGGTACCTTTATTCTTTCTTTCACGCTTTGTCGGTGAGAGTGAAGCAGGGATGACATTTTTTTCTATGTTTAGACGCCTGCACAAGTTATGGAGAGGGTGAGTATAGCGCCGAGCAGGCAAGTTCATTATTGAGCAAGCAACTAGAGTGTCGAGTAGGTGATAAAGTGTTGAGTAGGCAATATGGTGCTAAGTAGGTGGTTAAACATCGAATAGACGATATGGCATCGAGTAGGTGGTAGTGTGTCAAGTAAGCAAAGGAGATTTGGGTGTTAGTGCATTGAGTAGGTGATAAAGCATCGAGTAGGCAATAGAGCGTCAAGTGGGCGATAGTAGTCTCGTCAGACCAAAGTGCCAAGTAGGTGATGAAAGCGGTAGGTAGGCGATAATGGTCTTGTTAAACCAGAGTGCCAAGTAGGCGATGAAAGCGCTAGGTGGGTGATGAAAGCATCAGGTGGGCGATGAAAGTGCCAGGTGGGCGATAGAAGTGTCAGGTGGGCTATAGAGCCCCGAGTAGGCGATAGAGCGCTGAGTAAGCAATACATCACTGAGTAAGCAATAGAGTGTCGAGTAAGAAATAGAGCGTTGAGTAGGCAATAGAGTGCTGAGTAGGAGATGGTGGCCTCGTCAGACCAGAGCCCTGAGTTGTTTGGCGATACTGACTAGAAAATAAAGGAAAACATGCAAAAAGAGAAAATAGTGGATAAAAATGGTAAAGGTATGAAAGGTAAACATTTACTAATGTGCCATTGATTTGTGTTTACAAACTGATGTGCTTCATTAAAACCTCTTCGACCAATACCCATATGAAAGGTAAACATTTACTGATGTGTTATTGATTTGTGTTTACACACTGATGTGCCTCATTAAAACCTCCTCGGCCAATACCAATATTCTCTTTATATGGGGAAAAAGACTGAGGTGTAGTTGGTAGGCTCCACTGCAGAGGGTCTTGGTAATTCTAAACGGTCATTCCTATGTCTAAGCTACCTGTGTTGATCCTTTCTGAGCCATTTGCACCTAGTAGATGCTTCTTCCATGTCGATGAACTTGGAGGATCGCTCTAGGAATTCATCAATTGTCCTCGAGCATCGCTTTGCCACATTATCAACGAACCTTCCAGATCTAAATCCATGATCTGAGTGATAATCTTGATAGCCAACCTGTGAATTCACGCGTGACTCTTCATCCCTCTGTTGGAGCCCGATCAAGTCATTGGTCAAGACTATTTATGGTCGGCAAGCCATGTAATGGGCTGTTAACTTTCCTACCAAAGTATCGAATGAGTCAATAGAGTGGCGGGGGAGCCTCAACCACCAATTGAAAGAGATACCTAGAAGAGAAGTAAGGAACATTTTGCACTGCAAGAGAAGTAGGGAACATTCAACACAACACACGATAATCATTTGAGTAGAGATTTACTTGGGTGAGGAATGCCTCAATGTGGTCGTTAGGGTTGGTCAATCCTTTGTAGAGTTCGATTGCCAACGGTTTCCAACCTTGAGGGAGAGCATTGTCAAGTATCCCATTGGCAAAGGGATGTCGTCAAAGTATAGGTTGACAAGTCATGAGAGCAGCATCTCTGTTGGTATTTTGCTTCTCTATTCCTTTCCTGACATTAGTGGCCTCGCTCTAGGTTGACTTTTTGCATGTTGAAGTGTGGTTGTTTGTATAGTGATTGTTTCTAGACATTCCTTTGTCAGGGGAATCTTTGCGAGGGTGGGATTTGGATCCCCTGTTGTGGGTGTCTGCAATGGTCCTGTTATGGTGATGACTTTGGGTCTTGTTGTCGCTAGTGTGATCATGTGGATTGTTCTTTTTGTTGTGTTGACTATCTTGGAGGTCTTAAATCATTGTTCTCATGACAGCGTTCTCCTCTTTCAGGAGGTGGAGGTCGGTATCATGTTTTTAGCCATTTCTTGCATTCTTCTGAGTTCCTCCATGAGGTTTGTTTCATTCATGTTGGAAGGAAAGGGATCGCTCCTGTTTTGCATCATGAAGGAGGGAGTAGAGACAGGACGTAGGAATTTTTATGTTCCCACAAACGACACCAAATGTTTTTACCAGATTTTTGCAGAATGGCTATCCTCTCGATCCGATCCTTCGGGCCTTGGAGCTCTAGGGGACAGATGTGCTCCTACAACAAGGACTACGACGCCCAAGTCAATAAGAGAGTAAGATGATAGAGATTAAACTGTGAGAGATTAAATACCTAAGGGGGGCCTAGTGCCCCTCTTTTAAGGAGCCCTCCAAGTATGGTTCCAAGTTACCTTTTTTACGGTTTTGCTTGAGATTTATCTCTATTTATCCTTTTTACCATTCTACTTGAGATTTGTCTCTAGTTACCCTTTTTACTATTCTCCTTAAGATTTGTCTCTAGTTACCCTTTCTAGGGATTTTGGGCCTGATTATTGTCAGGTCGATGCTAAGGTAGTGAGGCACCAAGCTCAAGGTGTTGAGCAGAGCATCAGGGTGTTGCAAGCTGGTGGTTCTGATGATGGAGGCCCTAGGAGGGGTGGAGACCTAGTGGGGTATACACCTATAATTCTAGCTATATGATTTGGATAAAATGCTTTAAGTGGTTAGGATATTTGACTATACAACCCTGGTGATTGTGAAAAAAGCTTTTGGCATTTGATGGGTATCTCCAAGTATGGTCATTTTGATATTATGAATATAATGTGGTTGGTTGTTGTATGGGTATCTGGCTTGTAAGCAACGCGATAATCTTTAAAGGTGATAAATTCATTGCTGAAGAAGTTTGGAAATTGGATTTGCACAGGTCTTGGCTTTGGATTAAGGGGGTTTGTAATTTCTTGCATGTATCTTTGTGTTAGTGGTCAATCCATCTAATTTTATGTTTCAAAAGGATGAGGTTTAGATCTGTTAAGCTTTCTAGATCCTGATTTTGTCTGATTGTATGAGGGTGTCCTTTTTCAAAGTTTATTACTTTGTGGGGAGATCTTTTGTAAGATTTGATGGTGGGATCCCCCTAAGCTTTATTTGTTAAGGTTGTCTATCAGTGTTCTTAACTGTACAATTTTGTCTGTATGCTCTCTATTTTTTTCTGTCATTCCTTATGACAGGGGTAAAAGAAATTGCTGAATAAATTTGTCTTTTACTAACAAAAAAACAAAACAAGGTAATTACTAGTTTTGTCTGAAAAGTTATTTTAGTTTAGTTTTTTTTAACGTTTTCTTATTTTTAGTCATTAGTTGATTTTTTTACTTCAGTTTTATTAATTAATAAATTCTTTTTCTTAAGATATCTTATTTTTTATCATAATTTGTATGTGTATTAAGTAATTTATAAAAGTTTCATAAAATTTGAAATTTAAGAAAATGATTTGCCATATCCAAACTAAAAAAATGAAATTAAAAAAATTGAATTGATTTTATGAACATGGAAATTGAATTGCTTTATCCAAATAAGAAATTTGAAATTTAAAAAACTTCAATTGATTTATCCAAACATAACATTTACAAAAGGAAGTATATTCAAATGAAAACAATTCAAATAGATAGAAATTCAAATTTTTTTGAAATCTTAAAATACCTCATCCAAACACATGTTAGATTTTAAAAAGATAAATGGTAAAGTGTAAGTCTCTAGTACCAATTCTCCTTTAATTCAAAATTAAAAATATGGAAGTCAAAGAAAAAAGGAAGGAAAGAGTGAGCACAAGTCACATGGTTTAAATTATATTTTGAGAATCTAACCTTTATATTAATAAAAATGATATATTAAATTTGATAATAATAACTTTAAAAATTTATGTAAATTCTATGATTTAGCTGGTAAGGTTATATATTTAAAGTCAATAATAATTAATATTTAGTAACATAAATCAAAATAACATGAATGAAATGAAGATAAAAAAGTACGCTTGCAAAAATGACAAAGAAGCTATATGAATTTCTCCTTTTGATTGGGTACAGAGGAGGCAGATTATAATTATATAAGATTCTATTGTTTATGGTTGTTTGTTTTTGTTTCTTCTTTATTTCTTTGTGATTGTAACGTGGCTGAATGTCTCTCTATCCCAACCAAAGTGCTGAATCTCCCAATTCCTCATACCCATGGAAATGGACATTCCTTCTTCCCATGTCCATTTCAAAATAAAAATTTGAGTTAACCCTTTTACCCTTGAAATGTGTAACAAACAAATCACATCTTTAAGTTACTAGTCAAATAATTAGTGAAACAAAAAAAAAAGAAAGAATTGTAACAAACAAATCGCATGCTTTAAATTATATTTTGAAAACTCAACCTTTACATTAATCAAATGTATATGTTGTTATAAAATTATTTGACTCTGACATTGCTCAAACAAGTATATATACATACTAGTCAAGAACAAATTATATTGAGGAATGTTGTAAATCATTAATGAGCCAACAATTAGCATGTTTTAAAAGACATGGATTTTTAACTTTCATTTATGGTGTGTCTCCCCGTGTATGAGTTTTTATTCACACTATAGTCGTAAAATAATTAAGTAACTTTATTATTTTATTTTTTAAAGTTATAAAAAAATTTAAATTTAAGATAACTTAAATTCCTTTAAATATTTTAAGACATAAATTTATACATATTTTTTAATAAGAAGAAATAAGTGTGAGACTATAATTAAATATATCTTTCTAACAATCCTATTTATTTATTTTTATTACAAAGTTGTATTATGAATTTAACAACCGAAAAATTATCATGACAAATTTGTTTCTAAGATTATTATGTTATATTCAGAAAAGACATTGAATTCTTTGTAAAAAAAAATTCAAGTTACATATCGGAGATAATGAGATTTTTCAAAGAAAAGTGAAAAAGAAGCATATTTCTCTCAAGTGTATTGATTGTGTCACACCCATATGAGAGAAAATGTTTAGTTTATTGTATTTTTCAACACATCTCATGTATTACAATTTTGTTAATAAACCCTTGATAAACATGCACTTCCGGTTCCTTTTTTTTTTACATTTTTTCAGAAATAGTCATACTATTACCCTTTAAAATATGATTTTATGATTTTTTTTAACTTCTATTTTCAACAAAAGTCCTAAATAACTTAAAAAATAGACACTTAAAATATAATATTTAGTTTATAATATTAAAATGTAAAATTCTTAACATTCTATCTATCATAAATTAGTAGAAAAAACAAAACAATAACTTTTTTTCTAACTAAAAATAGATTTGTTGAATTAGTATTAAATAGTAATATTTTGGTAGAAAATATTAAATATTTAATAATGGATAATAAGGATATTCTTCTCTTTAGTACATAAAACTATGCTGATAGAAAAGATTAATTCTATTTTTTAGAATGGAAAAAGATCGAGTGAGTACAAGAAACTTACTCTTTATCATTTCTATTTATTTTCTTATTTAGATCTAATGATTAGTATTAACTATGTTTTATTTTATTTATACTATGCTTTAAAAAATTAATTAAATTCTTGTAACTTTTCATAATTATAGTAAAAAACCACAATTCTATTTAAATTATTGTTATTTTCTTAATTTATTAATACAACTAAGAATAACATATATCAATATGAATCATTTTCTTGCGTAGGCAATGTGTTACTAATTAGTTATATTTTAATGGTTAAATTTAATAATACATTGTATTTATTAAATATTACAATCATTTAAAAAATATAATATTTGACGTTATATGCTGAGATTTAATGCTATATATTTATTATATAAAATAAATTACTAAGAGAGGCTTAGTTAGTATACTATTTGAGAATGTATTAGTATAATATTTGTTTGATGAATCAAACCTTAGTATTGCTAATAATATTAGTTTTGTTACCTTTATCTCTGTTAACTAACTTATTACCTTATATGTCTGTCTGTTAGCGTAATATTTTTAAAAAAGATACAAGGAATTATGGTATACTTAATGTTTTTAAACTTAAGATTAAGGTAGGGAAATAAAAAAATTAAATTATATATAATTTTTAAAATATGGATGAAAGTTTTATGTGTTTATTTTATTATAATATAAAAACATATTTTTCCATTAAATATATAAAAATGTAAACAATTTATATGTAAATATTAATTAAAATCTAATCATTATATAAAAATATGTTAGTTTTAATTAAAATCTAATCATTATTTTCATATATCATTATAAGATAGATTGAATATTATAGTTTATCCTATAATTTATCAAATATTTTTTTATAAACTATATATTTTATATTGTTAACATTAATTTCAAATAGGAAGGAGATATAATATCTTAGTTGGTTAAGGAATGAGAGAAGTGAAAAAATATCAAGGCTTTGATCTTTGTCGTTAATAAACACTAACATTTAATCTATAAAAAAATATTTAAAACATATATGTTGAGTCTAATTTAATTTTATATTTATTAAATATGTGAGTCTAATTTTATAGAATATAATCATAATAATGTTATGATTGGATTTCACACTTATATGATTTGACCATCATGTAATTAATATGAAATAGAAAAAGAAAATAAGTTGTTGATTTTGTTAATTGTTTAATTTTAATATTATTGTATGTTATTTCATATATCAATATGTATTGGATTATAAATTATAAATTAATAATAATTATTATTATAAATTTTATTATTTTCTTTCGCATTAATAATTATTATATAAAATTTTATATTTGGCGGCATATCTATGAAGTTAAGCATACCTGCATAACATCATCAATTATTAGATAAGATGATTTGGTTTTATTTTTATTGATAGGATACATATATGTTTATTCTAATTTGTAAAATTCTGTACATATTTAATAAAAAATATTTATTTCAATTTCATATAATTAACGATTATAAATTTAAAATAATTTATTTGAATATTACAATTTTGTGATTGATATATTACAAAATTATTAAATTTTTAAAATCATTAAATGTTATATTTTATTGGACATTTTAAAAATATATGGAGAGTCATCAATATTTTTACATATTTTTCACTTATCTTTGTTTTTATTTTTTATTTCTTTTTCTCTATTTTATTTTTTTTATTGGTAATGCACCACATTTTACTAGGAAAAGCACGACCACGACTAGTTTATTTATCTATAAATCAATAAAATTATTATTTTAATGCAATTTTTAAAATTAAATTTTTCTATTTATATAATGTTAATTTTTCATATCAATAAATATTTATTTAATATTATTAACACTACTAGAAAAGTTTTAATTTCTTGCAGTTTTTCATGAAAAAAAAATTTTCAGAAAATACCTGCTATTTTTTAGAAGGAAAACAATTGTATAAATTTTGAAACTCTTCGTGCAAAAAAAAAATATCAATAAGAATTTCATAAAAAATTTCTTGTGAATTTGAAAAGTGACAGCAAACTCTTCTACAAATATGAAAATGGTAGAGAAATTTCTTGCAAATTTTTTGCCATAAATTATTTATAGGAGTTTCCTGCTAATTTCAAATTCGCGGGAGACTTCCTACATATTTAAAATTGGCAGAAAAGTTTTTTTTATATTTTTCTATAAATCAAAATTCGCAAAAAAAATTTATATATTTAAAATTAAAATTATAATAAGTAAATATTATGTATTTATAAAAAATTATATATTAAGTTTTCTAGAAATGTTTTGCCACATAATAATAATTTATTTTTTAAAACATTAGTTTTGAAATAATTAATAAATATTTAAAATAATATCATTTTACCAAATCCGTTATAATTTATGAAATATCTTAATATTCATAATTTTAGTTTAAAATTAATTAGATTAAATATTATTTTATTGAATATATATTCTTGTATCTATCCTTTAAATTTTAAATTCAAATCATTGTACATTTAAGTGACAATGTTAATTTATTTTATATTTAATATGTCCTAAAAAATCAAGGTATGTTTTGATACAAATAAATAAAAGAAAATTGAAGCTGTTATTGAAAATTCAAGAAAATTGTATAGTATAAAGGTCAAAAATCCCACGTCAATTTTGAATGCCCAAGAAGTGAGAAAAACATTTGAAAATTTGAATAACAGAACAACACAAGCATTAGTCAAAGATGAACTAAAATTTTTATTAAACACAATTTAGTATTTTAAAGAAATAGCATCGATCCAAAATTCAACATGAAGATGAATGTAGCTTGTGATTTGTAACTTGTAATTATTATTATTTTAAGTGTTAGTTAAGCATAGAAAAAAAAATAATAATGGTGATAGCTGTCTTGGTTCAGCCATACCTGTCTTGTTCTTGTTTAATTACATATAAACCCAAATTACATTTATAATACCACAATTTCCAATCTTTTGTATATTATATAGAACAGAATTTAGAAAGTGAATATTGATATTATTTTTATTAAACAAATAGAATCTAGCCTTTATCTAAATAAACTACTACTTTTTATGGAATCGGTTGATAAGTGCATTTCGACAGAATGGTAAAAAATAACTTAAAAACAGAAGAGTCATCACCTGTGTTTATTAAGAAAGACATTGAAAAAACCTTTAAAATAGAAAGTGGTATGAGAAACCAAATTTGAATTCAGAAATCGAACATGTAAGGAAGGTATTAGCACCTTACCATGTTCATTATAAAGACGTTTACCTCTAATTAAATATACAAAATTAGATAACTTTAAAAATATCTATTTCATTTCATAAAAATTATTATTTTTATTTTAATAATTGATTTTAATATTTTTTATAAGAATTTATTATTGAGAGATTTATTATTTATAAAAGATTATTATTGTACTTTTTATCTTTAAATTAATTAAAATTTTGTATCTTTTTGGGTTCAACAGGAGTAAGTTCTTGCTCCTACGTATCTCTAAGTGTAACAGAGAATCAGAGTTTACATAGTTCTTTGAGAAAACATTTGTGTGTTTTGATATATTTGATATTTAATTTTTAGATTTATTAAGACTTAGGATTTTAAGCTGTCATGGTTTATACATCCTAAAAATTTAAAAATTAACAAAGGTGTACACCCAAACCAATCCATTGGAACATTCTTATCTTAGAGGTTATTTTTATTTTTTTAGGAATATTTTTTTTGAAAAAGAAAAATTTATTAAAATACACCATCACTGTCATGAGAAATGATAGTGATAGGATAAAAATTTATATATAGCATTAGATAAGAACAAATAAAACGGGACATGATAGTCACCTCCCACAAAGTCAGCTGGTAAAGATACATTATTTTGCAGATTTACCTACAAAAATTAGGATCAAACCATAGCAGAAGCACTATAACCTGATTACTTTGAGTCTTTTGATGCATACAACTAGCTGTAATGATTATTCCACGAAAGAGATGCCTTTAACCTTACCCAACCCCTTTTGATCTACTTCTAAGAGTTTTATAGGGAACGATCTCACACTTCTTCGCATAGGAAAAACTTATTTTTAACACCACCTCATTCCTAGCACCCTATATACCACAACATTGATAGCCAAATATCAAGCCCACGATTATAAGTTCAAACCAAAAATTAATTAATCACCTAATAAGAATCAAACAAAATAAAAACATGATAGAAAAAAAAGGAAATATACAATGTCAAAGCCTAGCATGGACAAGCATCACACATATAACCCAATCACCGGAAAAAAAAGTAAAGAGAATATGTGTAAGTCTTGAGTCCACAATACCGTATTTTTGGGAAAGTATTGAAGTGCACAAAGGTCTATCATCCAACATGGCAGATCCGTTGCTGCTGGTTTTGTGGCTAATGCATTCATGATATTTTTTGATTGTTGATATGAGAAGGGGTATGTTTGTAATCATATTTTTGTGTCACTACATGTACATATTGGTACCAAGATTTGGTGCTGGTGGGTGTTTACAAAGGCTTGAACGCATGTACATTGAGGTTCATAGCTCATGAATGTCATGACTTTTAAAGGTAAGCCTTTTTTATGGTTAGTGAAGTTAAAAGGTAGATTCTACTGTGAGTATTGTTAAGAGAGGAGAAGATGATGAAAAATAAAAAAAAGGAAAGAGATGGTGAGGTCTTACCTCGAGTATGTAGTGGAGACGACAGTCCCTAAAATGAGAGTATTGAGGGATTTTCATTAAGGAGATATGTGTGCTTTCATTTAATGAAAGTTTGTCTTTTGGGAAACCAATCTTATGGATGCGTGATTTAAGGAGATTTGTTGGTAGCTTTTACGTGGTAGTATATAGGAAGCAAAAGGTGAGTAGTTAGGGTAGTATAGCTCACCTTTAAATGATTTTCTTCTTTTTTTTATTTTTTAATTTGGTTTTTATATTCTTTTCTTTATTTTAAGAAAATGACTCAATTATTAATAATATTTTTAGTTTAATTTTCCTAATTTTTTTAATTTTGTTACGAAGAAAATTAGGTGATGACAAAATCGATTTGTAAAAAGCTTTTCTTGCATTCGAACTCAAACTTGATATGTTGTCCGTAGGAACTACACACTTAAAACTTATGATTTTAGAACTGGATTCGTGTTTGAACTGGTGAAAATATTGGTTCACGATTTATTAATTTAACCGTTGTTGAACTAGTGGTTGAACTAATCTTAATAAAATAGTATTTTTTATTATTAATGTGTTATAACAATTATAAAAGAAAAAATTTATTAAGACGTAATCATAAAAGAAAAATTATTTTTACTAAATACATCTTCATATTGCTAAGTTAACCTTTGTTTTTATTAATTTTTAATTAAAAATAGATGAATCCAAAAAAATTATAAAAACAATGAACCAATTGAACCACTGATTTTCATTAGTTTTCCGATTTTAAAACTGGTTCTTTACTTGGTCGATTCGATTTTCAGCATTAACCGAACTAGATACTAGACTAGCTCACCAGTTTTTTGGTCGAACCGTTCAATCTGATCCGATTTTTTTAATGTAACTTAAAACACATGAAAAGTTTTAATAAGAAATTTTATTACAAACATTCCAACATCAATTATTCATGACTTTAAAAGAAATTAGTATGTATTATTGCAACAAGTTATATTCAAAATCTATGTAAAATGCAAAAATATATACAAAACCTCATGAGTGATAAATGTATTTTACTATTATAAAATTGAAGTTTTCACCTAAGAGCAACATATCTTCAAGTCTATTTTATGATAAGATAATTTGTGAAATATATTTTAAATAATTTAAAATATGTGCATACTTAATAGTCAAATTTAATGTTATTACTTAATATTATTAAATATAGATGTTACAAAAGAAAATCTCATGATCAACAGATATTCTAAAATTGAAGCTTTCATGAATGATTAAGTTAAAATCCAATTTATAATTAATATATATTAATTAAAATTTAGTGAAGCATTTCTGGGATGTGTTAAATGAGGATATAAGGAAAGTAATGATAGATTTTCGTTGGAAAGCTTCCAAGGGGGGTCAATGCCTCATTCATTTCCTTGATTCCCAAGAAGGATTGCCTAAGTGGATTGGCATATTATAGGTCGATATCACTAATTGGGGTGCTCTATAAAATTATTGCAAAAGTGTTGGCAAAGAGACTACAAAAGGTACTTCCAAGCATAATTGAGGAAACACAGGTAGCTTTTATTAAATGGAGGCAATTGCTTAACAATGTGGTTGTAGTTAATGAAGTGATCTAGGAGGCAAAACATCATAAGAAGCCCTTATTGGTTTTTAAGGTTGACTTCGAGAAGGTGTATGACTCTATTAGTTGGGCGTTCCTATTTTACATGTTATCTTGATTTGGTTTTGGGGACAACGATTAAGTGGGATCATGGTTCTTTGTCTTCATCATCGGTCTCAATATTGGTTAATAGGAGTGTGACGAAGGAGTTCTATATGCAGAGAGGATTATGCCAGGGTGATCTGACGGTGCCTTTCTTATTCTTGATTGTTGCTGAAGGGCTAATAGGGTTTGATTCGAAAGGCTCAATAAATCTAATTTTAGGTATTAACCTTAACAAGCATCACTTCCAAATAGTATGCCAACAATTTGCAAATCATACAATTTTTTCCTGATTTTGCCTGAACTTTAAAATGTATTTGCTTTGAAAAGTGCTCTGAGATGCTATGAGTTGGCCTTAGGCCTGAGGATTAATTTCCATAAGAGTAGCTTAGGGGTAATTGGGGTGAAATTGCCGAAGGTGGGTTCCTTTTCTTTGATCCTTAATTGAGGAGTTCTGTAAATGCATTTCTCCTACCTTAGGATTCCTCTGGGGCAAATGTGAGATGTGAACGTGTGTGGAAGCTTGTCCTGGATAAAATGAGAGAAAACTTAACCCCGTGGAGACAAAAGACCATGTCGATAGAGAGGAGGATTTGCCTGATCAAATCCACCCTCTTTATTTTACCTCTTTATTTTCTGTCTTTTTTCAAGGCTCCTAAGAAGGTGTCTAACACCATAGAATCTGTGCAAATTAATTTCCTTTAGTGAGGTTCAGAAGAAGGCTAAATAATAGCATGGATCAAATGGGAGCAGGTGCGTAAAGACAAATGCAACGGTGGGCTAGGACTAAGAGATGTGTTGGCTTTTAATAAAAGTCTGTTGGGCAAATGGCAATGAAGAATTCTACAAGGTGGTGATGCTATTTGGATCAAGGTGCTGGAGGCAAGGTATGAGGTTGATATTAGGAAGAACCTCGATGTTAGGCGCAGAAGTGGAGGCTCCCAGTGGTGGCATGATATCCTAAAAGTCACTGCTGACGAAGAACGAAGTGGTTGGCTTTCTGGTGAGGTAAAAACCTTGATTGGTTATGGTTCTCAATTATCTAATTAATGTGAATTCTTGTTTCTTGGCAGTTGAATCGGATCACCTGATTTCCAAGTTGTAAAGGGATTTGTGGAGATCTGTTTAGCTTGTTACAACATGTAAATAGAATAAGACTATTGAGTAAGTTTCCTCCAAAATTTTTTATCATTCTGTTTTTATGTCAAATGAATGACAATTAGTTGTTATACCTGTACAAAAAAGATGGGAGAAGGAATAGAAATAATATCAAGAGTTTAATTGGTATACACTATCAGTGTAAAAGATTTTTACGCTGACGTTCAATCATAACTTTTCATTTATGTGATTTTTAAAGTATGAATTAATAAAGTCAACAAACTATTATGAATGAAGGGTTGTGATTGAATGTTAGTGTAAAAATCTTTACACTGCCAATGTATACCAATTAAAATCTAATATCAAATACTATGTTTTATCATTTTCATTATTTCATGATAGATTTCCTGTTATGAGCTTCATGGTAAAATATGTGAATGATTCTATGCTCTTTTGCTATGATTGTTGCAAAAGAAGGAACTAGCAAGGGCTATCTAAGTATAAAGTGTGTTTCACATGCGATTTTAGTTGTAGCTAAAAGATGAAAAATTAATCGAAATGGTTTCAGTTTATTTTATACTTAAAAAATAAGTAGGTTTTTAGGTAATTACTAGTTTTGTCTAAAAAGTTATTTTAGTTTAGTTTTTGTTAAGTTTTCTTATTTTTAGTTACTAGTTGGTTTTTTTACTTTATTTTCATTAATTAATAAATTCTTTTTCTTTGGATATTTTATTTTTCATTCTCTCCTTTATCATAATTTATATATGTATTAAGTAATTTATAAAATTTTCATAAAATTTGAAATTTAAGAAATTGATTTGTCATATCGAAACTAAGAAAAGGAAATTAAAAAAATTGAATTGATTTGGGTAACATGAAAATTCAATTGCTTATCCAAATAAAAAATTTGAAATTTAAGAATTTTCAAATGATTTATCCAAACAAAACATTTACAACATGAAAGAAACTCAAATGAAAGAAATTCAAATCGATAGCATTTCAAATTTTTTAAAATCTTAAAATGTCTCATTAAAACACAATGTTAGATTTTAAAAAAATAAATGGTGAAGTATAAGTCTCTAATACCAATTTTTCTTTAATTTCAAAATTAAAAATATGAAAGGAAAATGGAAAAGTAAGGAAAGACTGACCACAAACAAGTTACATGCTTTAAATTATATTTTGAAATCTTACCTTTACATTAATCAAATATATACTTGTTATAATGAATTATTTGACTCAAACTAACATTACTCAAATTAACATTGATCAAGACGGATTTACATCATTCAATCACATCTATGATTTATGTTAAAAGAATTTGTTGAATTTAATAATAATAACTTTAAAAATTATATAAATTGTATAATTTAGTTGGTATGGATGTATCTTTAAAGTGAATAATAATTAATATTTAGTAACATAAATGATAGAAAAGGTAGATTCTAATTATATAAGGTTTTATGTTTTATGGTTTGTTTATTCTCACTGTGGTTTCTTTCTTTCTCTCTCCTAGAAAGGTGGTTGAATGCCTCTATCAATCCTAACCATAGCACTAAATCCCCCAATTCTCTATACCCACGAAAATGGACCCTCCTTCTTCCTATGGTCAATTTCAAAATCAAAATTTGGATTGATCCTTTTGTCCCTAAAACCTATGTTACTGAGTCTAATAAATAATTAGTGAAAGGTAAGAGGAATGAAAGAGTGGCCACAAACAAGTCACATACTTTAAATTGTATTTTGAGAATCTAACCTTTACATTAATAAAATGTATTTTTATTATAATAAATTATTTTATTCAAACTAACATTGCTCAAACAAGTACAGGAAAGTGGTATACCAACCACCACATACACACTACTCAAGAACAAATTATATTGAGTATGCTCAAACTAACGCAACTCAATACATTTTTAAAAAGATAGTAATAGCCTTGGAAAATGTTGTAAATCATTAATGAACCAACAATTAATCATGTTTTAAAAGACATGAATTTTTAACTTTCATTGTGACTCCCTTTTTATTGACACTATAGTTTTAAAATAATTAAATTACTTTATTACTTTATTTTTTAAAATTATGAAAAGATTTAAATTTAAGATAAGTTAAATTCCTTTAAATACTTTTAACACGTAACTTTATACATATTTTTTAATAATAAGAAATAAGTGTGAGATTATAATTAAATATATTTTTCCTAACAATTCGATTTATTTATTTTTATTAAAGTTGTATTATAAATTTAACAACAAAAATTACCACGACAAATGTTTTTTCTAAAATTATTATGTTATGAAAAAACATTGAATTCTTTGTAAAGAAGAATGCAAGTTACATATTGAAAATAATGAGATTTTTTTAAAGAAAAGTTAAAAAAAACACATATTTAGCTTAGTTAAAAAAACACATATTCAAAAAAACTTTTAATAAGAAATTTTATTACAAACATTCTAACATCAATTATTAATGACTTTAAAATAAATTAGTCATGTATAATTGCACCAAATTATATTGAGAATCTATGTAAAATGTAGAAATATATACAAAACCTCAATCATGAATGATAAGTGTATTTTACTCTTATAAAATTGAAGTTTTCACCTAAGATCAACATTTCTTCAAGTCTATTTTATGATAGAATAATTTTTTAAATGTATTTTAAATAATTTAAAATATGTGCATACTTAGTAGTCAAAATTAATGTTATTACTGAATATTAAATTATCAAAATTAATATTTATTATGAATTAAATATTTAATAAAATTAACTACTTAATATAAAAAAAAATTTTAATTATAAAATATTAATATAAAATATAATTAATGTGGAATTTTTTTTATTAAATATAGATGTTATAAAAGAAAATCACATGATCAACGAATATTATAAAGTTGAAGTTTTGATCAATGTTTAAATTAAAGTCCAATTTATATATATATATATTAATAAAAATTTAGATCCTAAATCACTTTATTAAGGACAATTAAGGGACAAACAGTTACCATGTGTTGACTAATGTTAGCTCTACCAAATAAGTTTTGACAAATTGACTTCTCTATTTCGTTTGATTGTTTCTTTGTCTCTTACTGGACTCGGCCATCCTAATCCAACATTTATAAGTTATCCAATCTTATTGATACAAAACCTTGTACCCAAGAGGATGTTTCTTCTTGATTTCAATCTAAGAAAATGATATTAGCAAACACTTAAAAAATTCAAACCAACTCAACCATTTAATTTGTGGTCCACTACAGCTAAACCAATCATAGCTTGCATTACATAAGACTATATATACCTTACTAAGCATGATATAGATATAAATATTGTGGCTATAAGTACAAAGTGAGGTGTGAGAACTAATGCTACTATCTTAAAAATATATTTCATTCAACCCCTAATTAAATTTCATTCTTGACTTTTGCCTTTTGACCATTAAACATTAAGTGGCTTAAAATATAAAATGCTAAAAGAATAGAAAACATTTAAAAGGATGAAGTTGTCTTTTGTGAGAATGTTGATAATTTTGCCTTTGTCATCATGTCATAACTGAGTCAGTTGTCTCTTACACAGTTCCATCATTATCCGTGACTTTGTTCTATCTCATAATTGGGGAAATCAGCATCTATACTGTTTAAATTAAACAAGGTAAAAACAATTAAGATATGAATTGGATAAGAAAGTGCATCATTAAAGTGTGAAACTGGTTCTACTTCACTTTTACAATCCAAAACTGATTATTATTACCACCATCACCATATCTTGATGTTTATATGTTAAGCATATTAACATGAGTAGTGTTACTCATCATTGAAATTTATTAAAAACTATAAAATCAAGATAGAAGTATTAAATCAGGTGTGACCATCAAACTTTATGTTTTTCAATAAACTTTAACCAATAGTAGTAGATAATGTGTTAAAAAAAATGTTAAAAAGTGTTTTGTTCGAATTTCTAAAATAACATTTGTCTTATTAATATGAACAACATTATGGTTGAAGTTGAAGCTAGCTAATGAAATATAGGAAATAACTGTTTCTATTAAGTAATACATTCACTTACTGTAAATTATTGCTTCAAACCGCTAGCTAATGAAATATAGGAAATAACTGTTTCTATTAAGTAATGCATTCACTTACTGTAAATTGTTGCGGCAAACCACTCATTGATAACTTTCACCCATGTACTTATCCAGCCAACCCAATGCTCCACTTGGTGGTTTAATGAGTGCATCATTCATGCAGGAAGTGTAGGACACAAAATGTCAAAAACCATCATACATAAAGCACTACTTAACCATATGATGTATTAAGTTCCTTACTTTCTGGCTGAGTTATTCAAATCCCAACTGATGAACAACATTGCAAAGTACATTGCCCCCAAAGAGAATACCATGTGAAAAAATCCATAACTACAAGGAATATCATCTTCATGTTCAACTTTGTTTTTTGTAAACTGAAAAGGACCAAAAAAATCACTTCAATATGAAGGATATTAACATTGCTTTCTATCTGTCACAATATGGCTTAGATTAAAATTAAATAATTCTTGTTCTATCATATAGATGAAAGGACTATGATCCAAATTTTTGGTTATCTTATATGGGGGAATTATTTTTTTCTTGACTTTTCAAAAAGAAAATTTTACTTCAACTTGCAGCATGATTTAGGTGTCTTGCTAGATCAAAGAAGCAAGTCAGCTTTAGAGATTCCTAATTTCTAGGAAAGGATTGAGAATGGGATTTTGAAGCAACAAGGAATCTTTCTGAATTTATTGGAAAAGGCTTGAAGCAGCAAGGAAAGCTTTAGAATGCTCTAATTTTGAAGTAACTAGGAATGCTTTAGAACACTAAAGAATGATTCACGTGAAAGCATTTTGAATCAATGCCTGTGGAAAAGGCTACCATCACAATTGCAAATATGGAAATAAGGAAGCCCTGTCAAGAAATTAAAAAATGGTATATAACACAAAATAACAGGATGACTAAAGCATTCATGTGAAGAATTATCGACAATATCAAATTATGGATTTTAATACTAATTCAGACACATGCTCACCAAAAAAAATATCTTGAAGAGTCAACAAAAAGAATGAAGATGCCTACAAAAAAATCTAATAGTAGCACTGATAATAAAACTTGTAAGAAAACTACAGAGCATATAGTACAGTATATACCACATGGTAAACATGATCAGTTAAAACTTAAAACCTCTATACATATACTTATATGTGCCCTTTAGTTGTTGAATGCTACTAAACATTTTATCCTTGTAAATGGTTCTTGCTTTTATTAGAACACTGCATTAACAAGAATGTAGCGTCATGGTTGAAGTATTGCGGTGCTAAAAATGAATGACAAGGCTAAATATCATATCTCATCACTTTATCAGATTCTATCAAAGTCATTCTCCTTTATCCTTAATTACAAAGAATTTTAACAAAATGTTCATCCCAAGCTATTTCATATGCAAGAAAGAACACTTAATTATGGTTACTTCACATCATAGATTTAAGATAAACAACAACCTAAACATTATTTGAAACCTTCGACCAATACTAATAGAAAATATAATATTTAATTTAAACCTCAATAATCACCTAAAGAAGACTGAAGGAAGAATTTTGAACTCAGTAGAGAAGTGTAGAGGAACTAAACAGAAGATTTTCAAATTTAACTGAGTGAAAAACTTACTAGTATAGTTATCTGGCCACTGTTTCCTTTTTCTTGATTTTTGTCTCACATCTTATGGTGGCTAGTTCACTGAAATTCCATTGTAGAGATCTACATAGGTCCACCATCTGTAAAAGAAATTTCAAAATAAAATATAGGATTTGAAGTAGACATTGAACCAAGTTAGCATGACATCAGCTACTAATGAGTGAATGTCATTGCATGTAAGAAGAGAATTTCATTCTATCTTCATCCAAATAAATATATGCCGATATGTTGCAACACTTGATTAACAAGGTCCAGTTTTGTAAATTTTATTAATCAATTTTTTAAAAAAATGAAGAAAGAAGACCAGTTTTTCAAAAAGTTGTTTTGACTTTTTTCTTTCTATTTATTTTCTCTCAAAGTGCTTCTAGAGAATATCATCCAACAAAGTGATATAATGTCTAAATTATTCCTAAGAACCATATATAGATATATGGGTTGGAAAATCCTAACCTTCTGATTGCAGGCCAACAAACAAAAATAATGTAAGAAGCCATAATTCCTGAAGATAAAAGACCTCCATTAACCTGTAATAATTAAACATTTAAATAACAGAACATAATTTTATTTTTTTTTTTAAGGAAACAAAAATATTAGGGAAACTTAATTATATATGTTGAATATGAACAGCTAATTACTTTATACATAGTGATATATTGTGCAAATAACACTATTACAGAATCACTGTAAACTAGTAAAAATACCACTAGCTGCAACGAGTAATCAAAGTAGTGTACCTTTGAATTTAAAGATACAACCATCATTGCATCAAGTAGAATTACTGTCCATGTGATGAAAAATATATTTAGAGAACATGAGGTTCCTGAGGCATATGATGTGTACAGATAGACAATTCCACAAATAGAGGCAACATAAAACAACGTTGACATAAAAAGTCCAAGGGAGCACCTGTACCAGCACAATAACATGTTAATGTATAAAAAATACATACATTGTCTTTGTTTTTCTTTACTTTGTTGATTGATGCTCGCTGATAATGGTTTCTAGAATCTTGTCCAACCCCTTGTGTATATGAGATGAATAGGTTTGATTGAAAGAAAAAAGTCAACAAGATCAAACTCCATTTCTCTTGAGCCTGCCAAATTTGCTCAAAGTAATGTATCTATTGGAATATATGATTCTTCCTCTGGTATGTTTTTCCTAGACTTTATGTTGATTTCAAAAGCTTGTAACTAACTTTGGTGATGCTTTACTGTGTGATTTCTATTGCTGAAATATTATTGATCACTTTTCTTGTCAGTATCATCAAGGCAATCAACATCTTAGGCAAAGTATGCCTTTTTTTCATCCTTCAATTATGTCCATAAGCTATTATTCATTTGAGCATTGTTTTGTCATCTACTCGGTTTGTTCTTGATGACTTCTCTATATCCTATATTATTTGTATGATTACTCCATATTATTTGTAATATTTTGGCATGCATTATTAGGGAATGTAAATTATGTTTCTAACATGATAATTTGTTTTAATTTGACAATATTTTTATAATAGATAAAATAAATAAATATAAAGATATCGGAAGAACCATGAGGTTCATAAAAAGATGTCCTTTATTGAAACTTGAATTGAATGTTCTCTTTAGCCTGTATTTGAAATTGGCTTTTCCTTGTTTTTTATGTAAATCTAAATTCTTTTCTGTTTCTTTGCCAAACCATAATTTTTGTTGTTACTGTCTTTGTTGCTGTTAAAATGAGATCAATGACACTTGAGTTGAGACACAATTTTAAACTATTTTCTTTGTATCTTTGCAACTTTCTTCCATTTACTATGCATGTCCTCCTAGCTGGTTTATGGGAATGGAAAAGGTACAAGCCAAAAAATAGCTACTTGGGAATGAAGGCAAAAGTAAAAGTTTCATAATTCTTTTCAACGGTTATTTATGATTGTACTACATTTGTCATTTATGGTTTCTCTACTATAGTCATAGGTTCAGGGGGCTGCGTAGCCTGCACTTCCAATTCTTCTTGGATTCTCTTTTATCAGTTATACATATTTGATGTATGAAATGAAGCTGAATGAAGCAAGTCACTTCAGCATTTTCAGTTTCAACTGCTCTTAAATCTCACAATTGATTCTTAATATTACTAGATCAATAATTTTCTTTGCTGCTACATGGGCAAAATCAGTTGATGACTTGATTATATTAACCAATGTAATCAAGAGCCTCTTCTTGTTTCGTTTATTTTCATTTCTCAATAATCTAATTAATGTGAATTCTTGTTTACTAGCAGATGAATCAGATCACCTCATTTTCAAGTTGTAAAGGGATTTGCGGAGATCGATTTAGCTTGTTAAAACATGTAAATAAAATAGGAGTGTTGAGTAATTTTCCTCCAAAATTTTCATCATTTTATCTTAAGTTAAATGATTGGCAGTACATGTTATACATGTGCTAAAGATGGAAAGAGAAATAGAAATAATATCAAATACTATATTTTATTATTTTCATTATTTCATGATAGATTTCTTGTTACTATGGTAAAAAATGCGAAAGATTCTATGCTCTTTTGCTATGATTGTTACATAATTTATTTATATATGTACTCAGTAATTTATAAAAGTTTCATAAAATTTGAAATTTAAGAAAATGATTGCCATATCCAAATTAAAAAAATAAAATTAAAAAAATTGAATTGATTTTATTAATATAGAAATTGAATTTCCTTATCTAAAAAGAAATTTGAAATGTAAGAAATTTCAATTGATTTACCCAAACATAACATTCACAAAATGAACAAAATTCAAATGAAAACAATTCAAATGAATAGGATTTCAAATTTTTTGAAATCTTAAAATACTTCATACAAACACAATGTTAAATTTTAAGAAGATAGAGGGTAATTAAAGTGTAAGTCTTTAGTACCAATTCTCCTTCAATTCAAAATTAAAAATATTAAAGTGAAAGAAAAAAGGAAGAAAAGAGTAGCCACAAGTCATATACTTTAAATTATACTTTGAGAATGTAACTTTTACATTAATAAAATGTATACTTGTTATGATAAATTATTTGACTCAAACTAACATTAATCAAAACTAATTTACTCATTCAATCACATCTATCATTCATGTCAAAGCATTTGTTAAATTTGATAATAATAACCTTAAAAATTATATAAATTATATGATTTAGTTGGCATGATTGTATCTTTAAAGTAAATAATAATTAACATTTAGTAACATAAATGAAATGAAAATAAAAAAGTAGACTTGCAAAAATGACAAAGAAGTTATATGAATTTATCTATCGGATTGGGTCTAGAAAAAGCAGATTCTAATTATATAAGGTTCTATGGTTTATGGTTTATTTATTCTCTTTCTTTCTTTGTTATTGCAAATGTGGTGGAAAACCTCTCTCCAATCCGAATCCCCAATTCCTCATATCCATGGAAATGAACCCTCCTTCTTCCCATGGTCTATTTCAATATCAAAACTTGGTTTGACCCTTTTGTCCTTGAAATGTATGTTACTAGTCAAATAATTAGTGAAAGGGAAAAATAAAGAATGGATATAAACAAATCACATATTTAAAACTGGTAGAAAAATGTAAAAAAATTATAAAAACAATGAACTAGTTGAACTACCGATTTTCATCAGTTTTCCGATTTTAAAACTGGTTCTTTACTTTGTCGATTCGATTGTCAGCATTAACCAAACTAGATATTAGACTGGTTCACCAGTTTTTTGGTTGAATCGTTCGGTCCGATCCAGTTTTTTTAACCTAACTTAAAACACATAAAAACTTTTAATAAGAAATCTTATTACAAACATTCTAACATCAATTATTCACGACTTTAAAAGAAATTAGTCATGTACTATTGCACCAAGTTATATTCATAATCTATGTAAAATGCAGAAATATATACAAAACCTCATGAGTGATAAGTTTATTTTACTCTTATGAAATTGAAGTTTTCACCTAAGAGCAACATTTCTTCAAGTCTATTTTTTGAGAGGATAATTTGTGAAATATACTTTAAATAATTTAAAATATGTGCATACCTAATAGTCAAATTTAACGTTATTAGTTAATATTAAATTATCAAAATTAATATTTAATTATGAAATAAATATTTAATAAAATTAATTTCTTAATATAAAAAAATAAAATTATTTTTTTTTAAATTATAAAAAATGAATATAAAATATAATTAATGTGGGAAATTTACTTTTTTATTAAATATAAATGTTACAAAAGAAAATCATGTGATCAACGGATATTATAAAATTGAAGCTTTGATCAATATTTAAGTTAAAGTCCAATTTATAATTAATATATATTAATTAAAATTTAGTGAAGCATTTTTGGGATGTGTTAAAGGATGATATAAGGAGAGTAATGACAGATTTTTTATCGATATGGAAAGCTTCTGAGGGGGTCAATGCCTAATTCATTTCCTTGATTTCCAAGGAGTGTCCAAGTGGATTGGGAGATTATAGGCCGATATCACTAGTTGGGATGCTATATAAAATTATTGCAAAAGTTCTAGCAGAAAGGCTATAGCAGGTACTTCAAAGCATCATTGAGGAAACACGGATAGCTTTTATTAAAGGAAGGCAATTGCTTGACAGTGTAGTTGTAGTTAATGAAGTGATCCAGGAGGCAAAACATCATAAGAAGCTCTTATTGGTATTTAAGGATAACTTCGAGAAGGTGCATGACTCTATTAGTTCGGTGTTCCTGTTTTACATGCTATCTCGATTTGGTTTTGGGGACAAATTGTTAAGTTGGATCCATGGTTGTCTATCTTCATCATCGGTTTCAATATTTGTTAACAGGAGTGCGACGAAGGAGTTTTGTATGCATAGAGGATTACATCAGGGCGATCTGATGGCACTTTTCTTATTCTTGTTTGTTGCTAAAGAGATAGGAGGGTTGATTCAAACGGCTCAGTCGATAAATCTAATTTCAGGTATTAATCTTAATAAGCATCACTTCTAGATAGTATCCCAATAGTTTGCAGACGATACAATTTTCCTAATTTTGCCTGAACTTCAAAATGTATTTTCTTTGAAAAGTGCTCTGAGATGCTATGAGTTGGCGTCTAGCCTAAGGATTAGTTTCCATAAGAGTAGCTTTGGGGGAATTGGGGTGAAATTGCCAAAGGTGGGTCCCTTTGCTTTGATACTTAATTACGGAGTTTTGCAAATGCCTTTCTCCTACTTTGGGATTCATGTGGGGGCAAATGTGAGATGTAAGCGTGTGTGGAAGCCTATTCTGGATAAAATTAGAGAGAAAATTTAACCCGTGGAGACAAAAGAACTTGTCATTAGGGGAGAGGATTTGCCTGATCAAATCCACCTTTTTTGTTTCACGTCTCTATTTTCTGTATTTTTTCAAGGCTCCTAAGAAGGTGTCTAAAGCCATAGAATCTATACAAAGGAATTTCCTTTGGGAAGATTCGGAAGAAGGTTAAAAAATAGCATGGATCAAATAGGAGCAAGTGTGTAAAGACAAATGCAGTTGTGGGCTAGGACTAAGAGATGTGTTGGTTTTTAGTGAAGCTTTGCTAGGCAAATAGCGATGAAGAATTCTACAGGGTGGTGATGCTATTAGGATCAAGGTGCTAGAGGCAAGGTATAAGGTTGATATTAGGAGGAGCTCGATGTTAGGAGCAGAAGTGAAGGCTTCTAGTTGGTGGCATGATATCTTGAAAGTCATTGTTGAAGAAGAACGAAGTGGCTGGTTTTCTGGTGAGGTAAAGCCATTGATTGGTGATAGTTCTCAATAATCTAATTAATTTGAATTCTTGTTTCCTGACAGTTGAATTGGATCACCTGATTTTCAAGTTGTAAAGGGATTTGTTGAGATCTATTTAGCTTGTTACAACATGTAAATAGAATAGGACTGTTGAAAAATTTTCCTCCAAAATTTTTCTATTCAAGAAATTGTATAGTATAAAGATCAAAAGCCACGTCAATTTTGAATGTCCAAGAAGTAAGAAAAACATTCGAAAATTTTAATAACAAAACAACACAAACATTAGTGAAACATGAACTAGGATTTGTATTATACACAGTTTACTATTTTAATGAAATAAGGTCGATCCAAAATTCAACATGAAGATGAATGTAGCTTGTGATTTGTAACGTAATTAGGTTTTTTTAAGTGTTAGTTAAGCTTACAAAAAAATAATTATGGTAATAGTTGTCTTGGTTCAGACATGTCCCGTTCTTGTTTAATTACATATAAACTCAAATTACATTCATAATGCCACAGTTACCAATCTTATATCATACAGAACAAAATTTAGAAAGTGAATGTTAATATTATCTTCATTAAACACAAAGAACTTAGCCTTTATCTAAATAAATAAACCACTACTTTTGTTGGGAATCCATTTGTAAAAACCTTTTCTTGCATTTTGAACTCCAACTTTATATGTTTTCGACGACCCTACACACTTAAAACTTATGATTTTAAAACTGGACCCGTGTTTGAACCTGTGAAAGTACTGGTTCATGGTTTATTAGTTTAATCGTTGCTGAACTAGTGTTGAACCAGTGTTAATAAAATAGTGTTTTTTATTATTAATATATATTAAGATTATAAAACAAAACAATTTATTAGGAGATAATTATTAAAGAAAAACTATTTTTACTAAATACATCTTTATATCGCTAAGTTAACCTCTTTTTTGTTAATTTTTTAACTAAAAAGGGATGGATTTGAGAAAACAAAGGTGTATTTAGAAAAATTCAAAAAATTTATGAAAAAAATGAAACAATTGAACCCCTGGTTTTCATAAGTTTTTCGATTTTAAAATCGTTTTTTGCTTGGTCGGTTTACAGTATTAACCAAACTAGGTACCAGATTGGTTCATTGCTTTTTAGATCAAACCAGATACCAAACTGGTTCATCGGTTTTTGGTCAAACCGGTTGGTCAATCTGATTGTTTTAACCTAGCTTACAACACACAAAAAATTAATAAGAAATTTTATTAAAAACATTCTAACATCAATTATTCACGACTTTAAAAGAAATTAATCATGTATTATTGCACCAAGTTATATTCAGAATTTATGTAAAATGCAGAAATATATACAAAACCTCATGAGTGATAAGTGTATTTTACCATTATGAAATTGAAGTTTTCACTTAAGACCAACATTTCTTCAAGTCTATTTTATGATAGAATAATTTGTGAAATATATTTTAAATAATTTAAAATATGTGCATACTTAATAGTCAAAATTAATATTTATTATGAATTAAATATTTATAAAATCAATTACTTAATATGAAAATTAAAATTAATTTTTTAATTATAAAAGTGAATATAAAATATAATTAATGTGGGCAATTTATTTTTTATTACATGTTAAAAAAGAAAATCACATTATAAAATTGAAGCTTTGATCAATGTTTAAGTTAAAGTCCAATTTATATTTAATATATATATATATATATATATATTAAAATTTAGATCCTAAATCACTTTATCAAGGATGATTAAGGGACAAACAACTACACTTGTTGACCAATGTTAGCTCTATAGACCAAATAAGTTTTGGCAAATTGACTTGTCTATTTTGTTTGGTTGTTTCCTTGTCTCTTAATTGACTCAGTCATCCTAATCCAATATTTATAAGTTATCCAAACTAATTGATACAAAACCTTGTACCCAAGAAGATGTTTCTTCTTGATTTAAATCTAAGAAAATGATATTAGTAAACACTTTAAAAATTAAAACTAACTCAACCATTTAATTTGTGGTCCACTCCAGCTAAACCAATCCTAGCTTGTATTACATCAGATTATACCTTACTAAGCATGATATAGATATAGATATTGTGGCTATAAGTTTAAATTAATCAAGATAAAAGCAATTAAGATATTAAAGTATCAAACTGGTTATACTTCAGTTTTACCATCCACTACTGATTATTATTACCACCATCACCATGTGTTGATATTTATATGTTAAAACATATTAATATGAGTAGTGTTACACATCATTGAAATTTATTAAAAACTATAAAATCAAGATAAAGAAGTATTTAATGAGATGTGATCATCAAACTTTATGTTTTTCAATAAACTTTAATCAATAGTAGTAGATCATGTGTTGAAAAAGGTGTGTTAAAGACTGTTTTGTTAGAATTTCTAAAATAACATTTGTCTGATTAATATGAACAACATTATGGTTGAAGTAGAAGCTAGCTAATGAAATATTATAGGAAATAACTATTTCTATTAAGTAATACATTCACTTACTGTAAATTGTTTCTGCAAACCACTCATCGATAACTTTCACCCATGTACTTATCCAGTCAACATCAATGCTCCACCTAGTGGTTTGATAAGTGCATCATTCATACAGGAAATGTAGGACACATGTTGTAAAAATCATCATACATAAAGCACTGGTTAACCATATGATGTATTTAAGTTCCTTACTTTATAGCTGAGTTATTCAGATCCTAACTGATGAACAACATTGAAAAGTCCATTGCCTCCAAAGAGAATACCATGTGAAATGATCCATAGCTATAAGGAATATCATCTTCATGTTCAACTTTGTTTTTTTTAAACTGAAAAGGACCAAAAAAATCACTTCAATATGAGGCATATTAACATTGCTTTCTATCTATCACAATATGGCTAAGATTAAAATTAAATAATTCTTGTTTGATCATGTTGATGAAAGGACTATGATCCAAATTTTTTATTATCTTATATGGGGGGAATTAAATAACCATTCAAAATAAAATTTTACTTCAACTTGCAACATGATTGAGGTGTCTTGCTAGATCAAAGGAAGAAGGTAGCTTTAGAGCTTCCTAATGTCTAGAAAAGGATTGAGAAAGGGATTTTGAAGAAACAAGGAATATTTTTGAATCTACTGGAAAAGGCTTTGAAGCAACAAGGAAAGCTTTAGAACTCTCTAATTTTGAAGCAACTAGGAATGCTTTAGAACACTAAAGATCGATTAACCTGAAAGCATTTTGAATCAATGCCTATGGAAAAGGCTATTATCACAATTGAAAATATGGAAATAAGGAATTCGTGTCAAGAAATTAGAAAATGGTATATAGCACAAAATAATAGGATGACTAAAGCATTCATGTGAAGAAATATCCACAATATCAAATTATGTATTTTAATATTAATTCAGACACATACTCACAAAAAAAATATCTTGAAGAGTCAACAAAGAGAATGCATAGGCCTACAAAAAATTCTAATAGTAGCATTGGTAGTAAAACTTTAAGAAAACTAGACAACATATGGTACAGTATATGTCACATGGTAAACATGATCAGTTAAAACTTAAAACCTCTATACATATACCTATATGTGCCCTTTAGTTATTGAATGCTACTAAACACTTTATCCTTGTATATGGTTCTTGCTTTTATTAGAACACTGCATTAACAAGCATTTAGCATCACAATGAATGATAGATCGACTAGGCTAGATATTATATCTCACCACTTTATCATATCCTCTCAAAGTCATTTTCCTTTATCCTTAATTACTAAGAATTTTAACAAAATGTTCATCCCAAGCTATTTCATATGCAAGAAAAAAGACTTAATTATGGTTACCTCACATCCTGTAGAGGAACTAAACAAAAGATTTTCAAATTTAACTGAGTGAAAAACGTACTAGTATAGTTATCTAGCCACTATTTCCTTTTTCTTGATTCTTTGTCTCACATCTTATGGTGGCAGGTTCACTGAAATTCCATGATACATAAGTCCACCAGTTATAAAAGAAATTTCAAAATAAAATATATGATTTGAAGTAGACGTGGAACCATGTTAACATGGCATCAGCTACTGTTGAGTGAATTTCATTGCATGTAAAAAGAGAATTTCATTCTATCTTCATCCAAATAAATATATGTCGATATGTTGCAGCACTTGCTTAACAAGGTCTAGCTTTGTAAATTTTATTAATTCAATATAAAAAAAGTTTGAAGAAAGAAGACCAGCATTCTAAGTAGTACAAAATACTTCCCCCTCCCACCCAATTTCTCTTCTACATCCAACCAGCGGCATCCAACTGTAAAACTACAACCTCAATACATTGAAAGATATGAAACTTTTTAAAAATTATCTTGTAAAAAGACTCACATACAACACATCATTTAAAATAACTTATGAAAAAGTTTTTTTGATTTTTGTATTTATTTTCTCTGAAAGTGCTTCTCGAGGATATCATCCAAACGAAGTGATATAATGTCTAAATTTTGCCTAAGAACCATATATAGATATATAGGTTGGAAAATCCTGACCTTCTGACCAAGAAAGAACAACAATGTAAGAAGCCATAATTCCTGAAGATAAAAGACCTCTATTAACCTGTAATAATTAATCATTTAAATAACAGAACATAATTTTTTTTATTTTTTTAAAAGAAACAAAAAATATTAGGGAAACTTAAGTATATATGTTTAATATGAATAACTAATTACTTTATACATAGTGATATATTGTGCAAACAATACTATTACAAAATCACTGTAAAATATTAAAAATACCACTAGCTGCAACAAGTAATATTGAATTTAAAGATATAACCATCATTCCAACAAGTAGAATTATATTTAGAGAACATGAGGTTCCCGAGGCATATGATGTGTACAGATAGATAATTCAACAAATAGAGGCAACATAAAACAACATTGACATAAAAAATCCAAGGGAGCACCTGTGCCACCACAATAACATGTTAATGTATCAAAAAATACATACATTGTTATTAAGGTTAATGGTATAAAAAAATGGTCTTAATGTTCTATAATGACAGACACACTATCACATATTATCTCTGCTTTATAATTGTATCACATATTATGCATTCTTAATTGGGAGAATATCTTATAAAGTAATATGACCATGAAAACTAACATATCTTATCATATTAAGTTAAGAAACTTTTGGATTCATTATTTGTACCAATATCCTTAAACGTTTTACAATTAGTGAGATAGGATTGTTGGATTCATTGAAATCCTTAGTGAGCTTAGGATATGAACTTGAACAATTTAAACGTAAGCATCCTTTAAATTAAATTTGTTTTATGTTTGACTTTCAAATTAATTATATATTATTAGTTTGTTTTTATAATCTCCATAGTCATAACACTTTTAAATAATAAACAAAGTTAATATCCATATTAGTAAACATTACAAAAACAAATTATGTGCACCCTATATCAAACAATTATTTTTATATGACATTGAAGTGTTGAGCCATCCAATGCAGGATCTTTTAAATAAAAAGCTAAAACTTTGGTAATTTACTTAATGAGCACCAAAATGACCTGTACATAGTTCTGATTTAGAATTCAGGTACACTGTCCTCATGCTCAGAACAAGATATAAAATTTGACTTTAGGTTTATCTATAAATTGTTGTAGAATTAATAATGTTTACCTCTGCTCCTTTATTCCTCTAGAGTCCAGTATTTGTTCCACCAACTGATAAAATGGATGACACTCACAAGTTGTAAAATAAGAAATATTTTGTGTAAACATAAACCACAACATGCATGTAAGTAACAATCTGTAAAGAGAAAAATAAAGCAAATAGAATGTATTGATGGAGTCTCTCAAAGAAAACCTTTGACATTCATCATATGTATGAAAGTACACAATCCAAGACTTGTACTAAATGAAAGGATATTGACCATTCTTCAAAAAAAAAAAAAAGTTAAGGATTTGAAGCTTACCCTACACCAATATGAGCAATCTCACCTGCAAGATCAAAGGTGTGCTATGGTTCTTATTCAATGATATCCAAGAGAAGGCAAAGAAAGAAAGGAGTTTTGTTTTCAATGAGTGAAAAGTGATAGAAAAAAACTTATGCACCCTAAAAAGTTTTACACCGACATTCAATCACAACCCTTGATATATGGTAAATTTGTTGACTTTACCAATTAATACTTTAAAAATCATATAAATAAAGGATTGTGATTAAGCGTCAGTATAAAACTTTTAATACTACATGTGTTTTAACCTCGAAAAATAATGGTATTAATGAAAACTATTTGAATGATAAAATTGATAGTTTTTTCATATGAATAGTTTTTACAAGAACTTCTCCTTTTCTGTACCCAAATTATGACATAAGAACCATAAGTAAATACAAAACCAACTAAAACAAAATCCAAATGCATTATGCCAAAAAAGAAAATGTTTCATCAATATGACTGTTGTTATTAGTACTGTGTGGTTGTTAAATATACCATATATTTGAACAACTTGTGAAGGGAAGAAAAATAGGAGAGCCATTAATACAAGCAATAAAATAGACTTGACTTCCCACTAACCAGAATGCCACAAATTTTGATGTTCACATAATTTTCTTTTTTTGATTGTATGAAGAACAATAGCTAAGAAAAATATATGACTTTATCGTTAAGGAAGATAGTTCTTTATTAATCAGTAATTATAATAATTATATAGAGAACATGAAATTTGTAAATATATAGTTGATTCATGGTAAGTAACTGGAAATTTTTCTTGTTGAATAAGTTATAGGTTAGAGTATATTTACTTCAAGATTGAGAACAATAAAGATTTTGAATAATACCCTTAGGAGTGATGAGGACTTAGCAGAGCTCTTCAATGTTGTTTCTATTAAAAACAATATTTTCTATGTAAAGTGTTGTTATTGGAGTTCGACTTCAATCAAAATGGTGAATGGAGGACTTGATTTTTGAATGAATGTTGTGAGCGGATCTAGTTGTTGTTGTTTTCTAACTTTCTTTATTTTTTTCTAATATGTTAATAACATAACTTAGAAATAGTAGTTTAGATGTTGTTTTTATTGTTCTTTACTCTGTTGATTGATGCTCACTGATAATGGTTTCTAAAATCTTGTCCAACTCCATTTGCATATCTCTAAGTTAGCTTTTATCCAAGTTATGAGATGAATAGGTTTGATTAAAGGGAACAAGTCAACAAAATCAAACCCTGTTTCTCTTGAGGCTGCCAAATTTTCTCAAAGTAATGCATCTATTGGAATATATGATTCTTCATCTAGTATGTTTTTCCTAGACTTTATGTTAATTTCAAAAGCTTGTAACTAACTTTAATGATGATTTACTGTGTGTTTTCTATTGCTAAAATATTATTGATACTTTTCTTGTCAGTGTCATCAAAGCAATCAACATCTTAGGAAAAGTATGCCTTTTTTCATCCTTCAATTATGTCCATAAGCTATTATTCTTTTGAGCATTGTTTTATCATCTAGTCAGTTTGTTCTTGACCTCTTTTATGTGTCCTATTGTTTGGTTTTTGTGGATGGATAAATTTGACCTTTGGATTATTACTCCATATTATTTGTAATCTTTATATTTTGGCATGCATTATTATGGAATATAAATTATGTTTCTAACATGATAATTTGTTTTAATTTGACAAGATTTTTCTACTAAGTCAAATAAATAAATAAATATAAAGATATCGGAAGAACCATGGGGTTCATAAAAAGATGTCATGTATGGAAACTTGAATTGAATGTTCTCTTTAGCCTCTATTTGAAATTGGCTTTTTCTTGTTCTTTATGTAAATCTAAATTTTTTTCTATTTCGTTTCCAAACCATAATTTTTTTTGCTACTATCTCTGTTGCTGTTAAAATGAGATCAATGGCATTTGAGTTGAGACACAATTTTAAACTATTTTCTTTGTATCTTTCTAACTTTCTTCCAGTTACTATGCATGTCCTCCCAGCTAGTTTACGAGAATGGAAAAGGTACAAGCAAGAAAATAGCTACTTGGGAATGATGGTCAAAATAAAATTTTCATAATCCTCTTCAAAAGCTGTTTATGATTGTACTGCATTATGGTTTATCTACTATAGTCACAGGTTTAAGGGGGTGCGTAGCCTGCACCTCCTAATTCTTCTTGGATACTTTTTTATCAGTTATACATATTGATCTATGAAACGAAGTTGAATGAAGCAAGTCACTTAAGCATTTTTAGTTTCAACTGCTCTTAACTCTCACAATTGATTCTTAATATTATTGGATCAAACATTTTCTTTGCAGCTACATGGCCAGAATCTATTGATGACTTGATTATATTAACCAATTTAATCAAGAGTTTCTTCTTGTTTCATTCATTTTCATTTCTAATGAAGGCCAAAGTAAAAGTTTTATAATCCTCTTCAACAGTTATTTATGATTGCACTGCATTTGTTATTTATGGTTTCTCTGCTTTAGTCATGTGTTCAGAGGGGGTGCATAGCCGGCACCTCCTAATTTTTCTTGGACTCTCTTTTATCAGTTATACATATTGATGTAAGAAACGAAGCTCAATCAACCAAGTCACTTCAACATTTTCAGTTTCAACTTCTCTTAAATCTCACAGTTGATTCTTGATATTACTAGATCAAATTGCTACATGGGCAGAATCTATTGATGACTTGATTATATTAACCAATGTAATCAAGAGTTTCTTCTTGTTTCGTTCATTTTCATTTCTCAATAATCTAATTAATTGAATTCTTGTTTACTGGCAGTTGAATTGAATCACCTCATTTTCAAGTTGTAAAGGGATTTGTGGAGATGAGTTTAGCTTGTTAAAGCATGTAAATAAAATAGAAATGTTGAGTAATTTTCCTCTAAAATTTTTCATCATTCTATCTTCTGTGAGAAGTTATTTTAGTTTAGTTTTTTTTTAAGTTTTCTTATTTTTAGTTATTAGTTGATTTTTTTTCATTAATTAGATAAATTCTTTTTCTTTACATACTTTATTTTTCATTATCTCCTTTATCACAATTTATTTATATATGTATTAAGTAATTTATAAAATTTTCACAAAATTTGAAATTTAAGAAAATGATTTGTCATATCCAAACTAAAAAAATGAAATTAAAAAAAAATTGAATTGATTTTATTAATATAAAAATTGAATTGCCTTGTCTAAACAAGAAATTTGAAATGTAAGAAATTTCAATTGATTTACTCAAACATAACATTTACAAAATGAAGGAAATTCAAATGAAAACAACTCAAAAGGAAGAAAAGAGTGACCACAAATCGCATGCCTTAAATTATATTTTGATAATCTAACCTTTACATTAATAAAATGTATACTTGTTATGATAAATTATTTGACTCAAATTAACATTGCTCAAACTAACATTAATTAAAACTAATTTACATCATTCAATCACATGTATTATTTATGTAAAAAAATTTGTTAAATTTGACAATAATAACTTTAGAAATTATATAAATTGTATGATTTAGTTGGTATGGTTATATCTTTAAAGTCAATAGTGATTAATATTTAGTAACATAAATGAAAATAACATGAATGAAATGAAAATAAAGAAGTAGGCTTGCAAAAATAACCAAAAATTTATATGAATTTATCTATTCGATTGGATCTAGAAAAGGCAGATTCTAATTGTACAAGGTTCTATGGTTTATGTTTGTTTCTTGTCTTTCTTTCTTCATCATTGAAACGTGGCGCTGAATGCCTCTCTTCTTCCCATGATCTATTTCCAAATCAAAACTTGGGTTGACCATTTTGTCCTTGAAATGTGAGTTACTAGTCAAATAATTAGTGAAAGAGAAAAAGAAATAATGAATTCAAACAAATCACATGCTTTAAATAATATTTTAAAAATTTAACCTTTACATTAAGAGTTTAAGTGGTATACACTGTCAGTGTAAAAAATTTTTACACTGACATCCAGTCATGAATTTTCATTTATGTGACTTTTAAAATACTAACAAATAAAGTCAAAAAATTTACCATGAAGGAAGGGTTGTGATTGAATGTCAGTGTAAAAATCTTTACACTGATAGTCTATACCAATTAAACTCTTACATTAATCAAATCTATATGTTATAATAAATTTATTTACTTTACTCATTACTACTTTAAAAGTCACATAGATGAAAAATCATGATTGAATGTCAGTGTAAAACTCTTTTACACTGAAAATGTATACCAATTAAACTCTAAAATTATTTGAGTCAAGATGACATTGCTCAAACAAGTATATATATATACACTACTCAAGAACAAATTATATTGAGTATGCTCAAACTATTGTGCCTCAATAGATTTCTAACAAGTTAGCAATAACATAGAAAAATTTTGTAAATCATTAATGAGCCACCAACAATTAAGCATCTTTTAAAAGACATGGATTTTTAACTTTCATTTCCCATGTGTATCCCCCACACATGAGCTTTTATTCACACTATAGTCGAAAAATAATTAAATTAATTTATTATTTTATTTTTTAAAATTATGAAAAAATTTAAATTTAAGTTAAATTCCTTTAAATATTTTCGACACATAACTTTATACATATTTTTTAATAATAAGAAATAAGTGTGAGACTATAATTCAATGTATTTTTTCTAACAATCCTATTTATTTACTTTTATTAAAGTTGTATTATGAATTTAACAACCGAAAAATTACCATGAAAAATGTTCTTTCTAAAATTATTATGTTATATTCAAAAACAGACATTGAATTCTTTGTAAAAAATAATGCAAGTTACATATTGGAAATAATGATATTTTTTAGAGAAAAATAAAAAAAATAACATATATCTCAAGTAAATGAATTGTGTCACAACGTGTGAGATAAAATGTTTAGTATAATAATTAAACTCTTTTTTTATTTATAGTATGCTCTAAAAAATTAATTAAACTCGTGTACATTTTCATAATTATAGTAAAAAACCACAATTCTATTTAAACTATTGTTATTTTCTTGATTTATTAATATAATTAAGAATAACATATATAAATATGAATCAAATCAGTTTGTAGGTAATGTGTCACTAATTAGTTATATTTTAATTGCTAAATTTAATAATACATTGTATTTATTAAATATTACAATTATTTAAATAGATATATTATTTGAAGTTATATGTAGAGATTTAATGCTATATTATTATATAAAATAAATTACTAAGAGAGTTTTAGTTAGTGTATCATTTGAGAGTATATTAATATAATATTTTTTTCTGAATCAAACCTTAGTATTGTTAACAATGCTAGTTTTGTTAGCTGAACTGGGCACCATTATCTCGGTTAACTAACTTATCACCTTATATAACCATCAGTGTAATATTTTTAAAAAATACAAGGAAGGTTGATACACTTAAAATTTTTAAACTTAAACTTAGAGTAGGTAAATAAAGAAAAATAAAATTATGTATAATTTTTTAAAATATGGATGAAAGTTTATGTGTTTATTTTATTATAATATAAAACTATATTTTTTTCATCAAGTATATAAAAATGTAAACAATTTATATGTAAGTATTAATTTTAAGTGTGTGTATTTTAATTAAAATCTAATCATTATTTTGATATATCATTATAAGATATATTGAATATTATAGTTTATCCTATAACTTATAAAATATTTTCTTATAAACTATATATTTTATATTGTTATCATTAATTTCAAATAGAGAAGGAGATATAATATCTTAGTTGGTTAAGAAATGAGAGAGGTTAAAAAATGTCATGGTTTTGATCTTTGTTGTTAATAAAAGCTAACATTTAATCTATAAAAGAAACATTTAAAATAGAAAAATATATAACATATATAATTAATTTAACTTTATATTTATTAAATATGTGAGTCTAATTTTATAGAATATAATCATAATAATTTTATGATTGGATTTCACACTTTTATGATTTTACCATCATATAATAAATATGAAATAGAAAAAGAAAATAAGTTGTTGATTTTGTTAATTATTTAATTTTAATATTATTGTATGTTATTTCATATATCAATAATGTATGTTTGCATGGATAATTGTTATTATAAATTATATGATTATTTTATTATATGACATTTTATGTGTCATATCTATGAAGTTAAGCACACCTGCATATCATAAATTATTGATAAGAAAACATATATGATGATCTAGTTTGATTTTTATTTATAGGATACATATATGTTTATTCTTATTTCTAAAAGTCTTTACATATTTAATAAAAACAATGTTTTAAATTTCATATAATTAACAATTATAAATTTAAAATAATTTATTTGAATATTAAAATTTTATCATTTATATATTATGAAATTATTAAATTTTTAAAATCATAATATTAGTTTAATATTATTAATATTATATTATATTTTATCAGACATATTAAAAGTATATGGATTTCGTTATCAATCATCAATATTTTTACATATTTTCACTTATATTTATTTTATTTGTTATTTATTTTTCTCTATTTTATTTTCTTTTTTTATTGGTAATGCACCATTTTTTTACTAGGAAAAGCACAACCACTACCAAGCTATTTATTTATCACTCAATAAAATTATTATTTTAATGCAGATTTCAAAATTAAAATTTTCTATTTATATAATGTTAATTTTCATATCAATAAATATTTATTTAATATTATTAACACTAATAGAAAAGTTTTCATTTCCTGCAGTTTTTTATGAAAAAAAATATGCAGAAAATGCCTGCTACTTTCTGGAAGGAAAATTTGTATAAATTTTTTGAGGCTTTTCCTAAAATAAAAAATATCTACAAGAATTTCATAAAACTTTTCTTGTGAATTTGAAAAGTCATAGCAAACTTTTCAATGAATATGAAAATGGTAGAAAATTTCTTGAAAATTTTCCTCCAAAAATTATTTGTAGGAGTTTCCTGTGAATTTCAAATTGGCTGAAAACTTCGTACATATTTAAAATTGGTAGGAAATTTTTCACATAATTTTAATTAACATTATTGGCTGAAAACTTCTTACATATTTAAAAAATTGTCACATTTAATTAACATTATTTTTCCTTTACCAATAAATTTATTTTTCTAACTACATGATTTAAAATTTTATTATTATTAGGAACATAATTTTGAATTTTAGAGAAGAGATTTAAGAGAAAAAGTTGTCACAACTTATGTTTCAAAATTAGAGAGATGTCACGTCTAATTAATTCTTTGATCTCTATTAAAAATATTACGTCATAAAATTATGAAAAAATTACATTTAAGATATAATAATTATTATTATTAAATAACTTAAATTATTATTATTAAAAAACTTAAATTATTTTTATGAAATGGTCTATGCTTGATATGAAACTCTAGCTAGGATTATTTTGATGGCACTTAAATTGCATATATACAACCAAACAGTAAGTTAGTTAATCAAATATCAAGCCCACGGTTATAAGTTCAAACCATAAATTAATTAATTACCTAATAAGAATCAAACAAAATAAAAACATGATAGAAAAAAAAGGAAATATGCAACGTTAAAGCCTAGCGTGGACAACATCACACTATAACCCAATAACCCAATAACCCAAAAAAAAAGTAAAGAGAATCTATGTAAGTCTTGAGTCCACAATACAAAAAGTCTTGAAGTGCACAAAGGTCCATTTTTTAACATAGGAGATCTGTTGCTGCTGGTTTTGTGGCTAATGCATTCATGATATTTGTTGCTTATTAACATGAGAAGGAGTATGTTTATAACCTAATAACCCAAAAAAAAAGTAAAGAGAATCTATGTAAGTCTTGAGTCCACAATACAAAAAGTCTTGAAGTGCACAAAGGTCCATTATTCAACATAGGAGATCTATTGCTGCTAGTTTTGTGGCTAATGCATTCATGATATTTGTTGCTTATTAACATGAGAAGGAGTATGTTTATAATCATATTTTTGTGTCATTACATATACATATTGGTACCAAGATTTGGTCTTGGTTGGTGTTTAAAGAGGCTTGAACGCATGTATTTTGAGGTTCATAGCTCATGAATGTCATGACTTTTAAAGGTAACCTTTTTTATGGTTAGTGAAGATGAAAGGAAAGTATATGTAAGAGCTAATGTATATTATCTTTTTTAAAGAAAGAATAAGCGTGGATAGATTTTATTGTGAATGTTGTTAAGAGAGAAGAAGAAGGTGAAAAATAAAAAAAAGTAGGAGATGGTGAGGTTTTTACCTCGAGTGTGGAGTGGAGACGACAGTCCCCAACATGTGAGTTGTGAGGGATTTTTATTGAGGAGAGATATGTGCTTTCATTTAATGAAAATTTTCCTTTTGGGAAACCAATATTGTAGAAGTATGATTTAAGGAGATTTGTTGGTGGACTGTAGGTGGTAGAATTAAAGATTAGGAAGCAAAAGGTGAGTATAGCACACCTTTAAATGATTTTCTTCTTTTTCTTTTCTATTTTATAAAACCATATCTCTTTTTTTATTTTGTAATTTCTTTGTATATTCTTTTCTTTATTTTAAGAAAATGACTCAATTATTAATAATATTTTTACTTTAATTTTTCTCATTTCTTTTTATTTTCTTTACTTATCGGACAAAATTGGTGATAACAGAATCCATTTGTAAAAACATTTTCTTGCATTTGAACTCAAACTTTATATTTTGTCTACAGGCCCTACACACTTAAAACTTATGATCTTAAAACTGGACTTGTGTTTAAATTGGTGAAAGTACTGATTTATGATTTATTAATGCAACTGTTGTTGAACCAGTGGTTGAACCGATCTTAATAAAATAGTATTTTTTATTATTAATGTATTATAACAATTAAGATTATAAAAGAAAAAATTTATTAAGGAAGTAATTATAAAAGAAAAACTATTTTTACTAAATACATCTTTATATTGCTAAGTTAATCTCTATTTTCATTAATTTTTTAATTAAAAATTGATGGACTTGAGAAAACAAGAGGTGTATTTAGAAAAATGCCAAAAAATTATAAAACCAATGAACCAGTTGAACCATCAATTTTCATCAAATTTTCAATTTTAAAACTGGTTTTTTGCTTGGTCAATTCGATTTTCAGCATTAACCGAACTAGATACTAGACTAGTTTACCAGGTTTTTGGTCAAACCATTTGGTCCGATCCAATTTTTTTAACTTAACTTAAAACACACAAAAAATTTTAATAAGAAATTTTATTACAAGCATTCTAACATCAATTATTCACAACTTTAAAAGAAATTAGTTGTATTATTTCACCAAGTTATATTCAGAATCTATGTAAACTGCAGAAATATATACAAAACCTCATGAGTGATAAGTGTATTTTACTCTTATGAAATTGAAGTTTTCACCTAAGACCAACATTTCTTCAAGTCTATTTTATGATAGGATAATTTTTTTAAATATATTTTAAATAATTTAAAATATGTGCATACTTAATAGTCAAATTTAATGTTATTACTTAATATTAAATTATCACAATTAATATTTAATTACAAATTAAATATTTAATAAAATTAATTACTTAATATAAAAAAATAAAATTAATTTTTTTAATTATAATAAATGAATATAAAATATAATTAATGTGGGAAACCTATTTTTTTATTAAATATATATGCTACAAAAGAAAATCACATGATCAACGGATATTATAAAATTGAAGCTTGGATCAATGTTTAAGTTAAAGTCCAATTTATAATTAATATATATTAATTAAAATCTAGTCAAGCATTTCTATGATGTGTTAAAGGAGGATATAAGGAAAGTAATGACAAATTTTCATCGATATGGAAAGCTTCTAAGGAGGGTCAATGCCTCATTCATTTTCTTGATTACTAAGAAGGAGTGTCCAACTGGATTAGGAGATTATAGGTTGATATCACTAATTGGGGTGCTCTATAAAATTATAGCAAAAGTGTTGGCAAAGAGACTACAAAAGGTACTTACAAGCATCATTGAGGAAACCCATATAACTTTTATTGAAGGAAGGCAATTTCTTAATAGTGTGATTGTAGTTAATGAAGTGATCCAAGAGGCAAAACATCATAAGAAGCACTTATTGGTATTTAAGGATGACTTGGAGAATGACTCTGTTAGTTGGGAGTTCTATTTTACATGCTATCTCAATTTGGTTTTGGGGACAAATGGTTAAGTCAGAATCATAGTTGTTTGTCTTCATCACTGGTCTCAGTATTGGTTAATGAGAGTGCAACGAAGGAGTTCTGTATACAGAGAGGATTACGTTATGGTGATCTGATGACACCTTTCTTATTCTTGATTTTTGCTGAAGGGCTAGAGGGTTGATTTGAAAGACTCAGTCGGTAAATCTAATTTCAAGTATTAACCTTAACAAGCATCACTTCTAGATAGTATCCCAAAAATTTGGAGACTATACAATTTTCTTGATTTTTCCTGAACTTCAAAATGTATTTGCTTTGAAAAGTCCTTTGAATTGCTATAAGTTGGCTTCAAGCCTGAGGATTAATTTCCATAAGAGTAGCTTAGGAGGAATTGGGGTGAAATTGCTGAAGGTGGGTTCCTTTCCTTTGATCCTTAATTGTGAAGTTCTGCAAATGCCTTTCTCCTACCTTCCTGTGGGGGGAAACATGAGATGTGAGCATGTGTGGAAGCCCGTCCTGCATAAAATTAGAGCAAAGTTAACCCCGTGGAGACAAAAGAACCTGTCATTAGAGGGTAGGATTTGCCTGATGAAATCCACCCTCTCTATTTTACCTCTTTATTTTCTGTCTTTTTTTCAAGGCTTCTAGGAAGGTGTCTAAAGCCATAGAATCTATGCAATGGAATTTCCTTTGGGGAGGTTCAAAAGAAGGCTAAAAAATAGCATAGAGCAAACGGGAGCAGGCATGTAAAGACAAATGCAACGGTGGGTTGGGAGTAAGAGATGTATTGGCTTTTAATAACGTTGTGTTGTGCACATGGTGATGAAGAATTCTACAGGATGGTGATGCTATTTGGATCAAGATGCTGGAGGTAAGGTATAAGGTTGATATTAGGAAGAACCTCGATGTTAGGCACAGAAGGGGAGGCTTCCAGTGGTGGCATGATATCCTGAAAGTCACTGCTAAAGAAGAACAAAGTGGCTTGCTTTCTGGTGAGGTAAAGCGCTTGATTGGTGATGGTTCTCAATAATCTAATTAATGTGAATTCTTGTTTCCTGACAGTTGAATTGGATAACTTGATATTCAAGTTGTAAAGGGATTTGTGGAGATCTATTTAGCTTGTTACAACATGTAAATAGAATAGGATTGTTGAGTAATTTTCCTCCAAAATTTTTTATTATTTTGTTTTTACGTCAAATGAATGGAAATTAGTCGTTATACCTGTACAAAATATGGAAAAAGGAATAGAAATAATATCAAGTACTATGCTTTATGATTTTTATTATTTCATGATAAATTTCCTATTGCGAGCTTCATGGTAAAAAATGTGAATGATTCTATGCTCTTTTGCTATGATTGTTACAAAACCAGGCACTAGCAATGACTATGTAAGTATAAAGTGTGGTCCACTCGCGATTTTATTTTAACTTAAAATGTTAGTAGGTTTTTAGGTAATAGTTTTGTCTGAAAAGTTATTTTAGTTTAGTTTTTTTTTTAAGTTTTCTTATTTTTAGTTATTAGTTGATTTTTTTACTTTATTTTTCATTAATTAATAATTATTTTTCTTTAGATATTTTATTTTTCATTCTGTCCTTTATAATAATTTATATATGTATTAAGTAATTTATAAAAGTTTCATAAAATTTGAAATTTAGGAAATTGATTTGTCAAATCCAAACTAAAAAAATAAAATTAAAAAGATTGAATTGATTTGGCTAATATAAAAATTCAATTGCCTTATCCAAATAAAAAATTTAAAATTTAAGAAATTTCAATTGATTTATCCAAACAAAACATTTACAAAATGAAAGAAATTCAAATGAAAGCAATTCAAATTGATAGCATTTCAAATTTTTTGAAATCTTAAAATGTCTCATTAAAAAACACAATGTTATATTTTAAAAAAATAAATTTTGAAGTGTAAGTCTGTAATACCAATTCTCTTTTAATTTTCAGAATTAAAAACATCATGAAAGGGAAAGGGAAAAGAAGGAAAAAGTGGCCACAAACAAACTAGTCACATGCTTTAAATTATATTTTGAAAATCTAACCTTTACATTAATCAAATGTATACTTGATATAATAAAGTATTTGACTCAAACTAACGTTGCTCAAATTAACATTAATCAAAACGGATTTACATCATTCAATCACATCTATGATTTATGTTAAAAAAGTTTGTTGAATTTGATAATAATAACTTTAAAAATTATATAAATTGTATAATTTAGTTGGTATCGTTGTATCTTTAAAGTCAATAATAATTAATATTTAGTAACATAAATGACAGAAAAGGAAGATTCTAATTATATAAGATTTTATGTTTTATGGTTTGTTTCTTGTCACTGTGGATTCTTTCTTTATGTATTCTAGAAAGGTGGCTGGATGTCTCTCTCGGTCCTAACCAAAGCGTTAAATTCCCAAATTACTTCTATGATCCATTTCAAAATCAATACCTGAGTTGACCCTGCGGGTTACATAAATAATTAGTTAAAGAAAAGAGGAAGGAAAGAGTGTCACAAACAAGTCACATACTTTAAATTATATTTTGAGAATCTAACCTTGACATTAATAAAGTGTATATTTATTATAATAAATTATTTGATTCAAACTAACTTTGCTCAAATATGCCACCACATACACACTACTAGAAAACAAATTATATAGTATGCTCAAACTAAGATGACTTAATAGATTTTTAAAAAGATAGCAATAACCTTGGGAAATATTGTAAATCATTAATGAACCAACTAAGCATATTTTAAAAGACATGGATTTTTAACTTTCATTGTGGCTCCGCTTTTATTCACATTATAGTTGTAAAATAATTAAATTACTTTATTTTTTAAAATTATGAAAAGATTTAAATTTAAAATAAGTTAAATTCCTTCAAATACGTTTAACACATAACTTTATACATATTTTTTAATAGTAAGAAATAATTCTGAGACTATAATTAAGTATATTTTTTCTAACAATCCGATTTATTTATTTTTATTAAAGTTGTATTATGAATTTAACAACATACTTTTAGCATGACAAATGTTTTTTCTAACATTATTATGTTATATTCAGAAAAAAAAAACATTGAATTCTTTGTAAAGAAGAACGCAAGCTGCATATTGGAAATAATGCGATTTTTTAAAGAAAAGTGAAAAAAAAACATATTTCTCCCAAGTAATATGAATTGATGTGACAGAAAATGTTTAGTTTAGTTTATTATATCTTCTAACACACATCACACATCTCATGTCACTGTCACTTTAGAATGTATTACCATTTTTTAATAAACCCTTGATAAACATGCACTTTTCCAATTTTGTTTTTATATTTATATAGAAATAGTTATACCTTTAAAATAGGATTTTATGAATTTTTTAACTTTTATTTTCAACCAAAGTCCTAAATAACTTAAAAAATAGATACTTAAAATATAATATTTAGTTTATAATATTAAAGCGTAAAATTCTTAATTCTTAACATTGTTTCTATTATAAATTAGTAGAAAAAATAAAAAGTAATTTTTTCTTCTAACTAAAAATAATTTTTTGAATTAATATTTTGGTAGAAAAGATTAATTCTATAGTAATGGACATCAAGACATTCTTCTTTTTAATATATAAATATATAAAACTATGTTGATATAAAATATTAATTCTATTTTTAGAATGGAAAAAGATCTAGTAAGCATAAGATACTTACTCTTTATTATTTCTATTCATTTTCTTATTTAAATCTAATAATTATGATTTATTATGCTTTTTTTTATTTATAGTATGCTCTAAACAATTAATTAAGCTAATAGTTTTTCATGATTATAGTAAAAATATACAATTCTATTTAAATTATTGTTATTTTCTTAATTTATTAATATAATTAAGAATAACATATATCAATATGAATCAAATCATTCTGTAGCACTGTGTTACTAATTAGTTATATTTTAATTGTTAAATTTAATAATACATTGTATTTATTAAATTTTACTATTATTTAAATAGATATATTATTTAAAGTTATATGTAGAGATTTAATTCTATATATTATTATATAAAATAAATGACTAAGAGAGTGTTAGTTAGTGTACAATTTGAGATTGTATTAATATAATATATCTTTTATGAATCAAATCTTAGTATTGTTAATAATACTAGTTTGTTAGTTGAACCTGAAACCTTTATTTCCGTTAACTAACTTATCATCTTATTATTTTAATGAAAATTTAAAAATTAAAATTTTTCTATTTATATAATTTGAATTTTCAAATCAATAAATATTTATTTAATATCATTAATACTTCTACAAAAGTTTTCATTCCCTACTGTTGTTTCATGGGAAGAAATTTGCAGAAAATACCTACTATTTTTTAGAAGGAAAAGATTTGTATAAATTTTTTGAGACTTTTCATAAAAAAAACTATAAGAATTTCACAAAACTTTCCTTGTGAAGTTGAAAAGTGACGGTAAACTTTTCTATGAATACGAAAATGGTAGAAAAATTTCTTGCAAATTTTCCTCTCAAAATTGTTTGTACGAGTTTCATATGAATTTTAAATTGGAAGCAAATTTTCCTACATATTTAAAATTGGCAGGATATTTTTTGCATATTTTTTTACAAATAAAATTGTATAAATTTTTTAGATATTGAAAATTAAAATGATAATAAATAAACATTATTTATTTATAAATATTTATATATTAAGTTTCCTAGAAATTGTTTTTCGCCACATAATGATTAGTTACTTTTTAAATCATTACTTTTGAAATAATCAATAAATATTTAAAATAATATCATTTTACTAAATCCATTATAATTTATAAAATATCTTAATATTCCTAGTTTTAGTTTAAAATTAATTAAATTAAATATTATTTTATTGAATGTATATTGCTTTATCTTCTATCCTTTAAATTTTAAATTCAAATCATCATACATTTAAGTGATAATGTTAGTTTATTTTATATTTAACATGTCCTAAAAAATCAAGGTATATTTTGATAGAAATAAATAAAATAAAATTGAAGTTTTTATTCAAATTTCAAGAAAATTGCATAGTATAAAGGTAAAAAAGCCCACGTCAATTTTGAATGTCCAAGAAGTGAGAAAAACATTTGAAAATTTGAATAACAAAACAACACAAGCATTAGTGAAACATGAACTAAGATTTGTATTATACACAATTTACTATTTTAATAAAATAGCATCGATCCAAAAATTAAACATGAATATGAATGTAGCTTTTGATTTCTAATGTAATTAGTTTTTTTTAAAGTTAGTTAAGCATAGAAAAAAAATAATGGTAATAGTTGTCTTGCTTCAGGCATACTTGTCCCGTTCTTGTTTGATTGCTTATAGACCCAAATGACATTCATAATACCATAGTTTCCAATCTTATATCATACAAAACAAAATTTAGAAAGTGAATCTTGATATTATCTTTCTTAAACAAAAATAATTTAGCCTTTATCTGAATAAATAAACTACTACTTTTGATGGTTTGTAAAAAAATTTTCTTGCATTTTGAACTCCAACTTCATATGATATCTGAAAGCCCTACACACTTAAAACTTATGATTTCAAAATTGGACCCATGTTTGAACTGGTGAAAGTACTAGTTCACGGTTTATTAGTTTAACCGTTGCTGAATTAGTGCTAAACCGATCTTAATAAAATAGTGTTCTTTATTATTAATATATTATAAAAATTAATATTATAAAAATAAAATATTTATTAGGAGGTAATTATTAAAGGAAAAACTATTTTTACTAAATACATCTTCATATCGCTAGGTTAAACGAAATGATTAAAGGAAAAACTATTTTTAATTGAAAAGAGATGGACTTGAGAAAACAATGGTGTATTTAGAAAAATTTGAAAAAATTTTTAAAAAAAATGAAACAGTTGAACCCCTGGTTTTCATAAGTTTTTCGATTTTAAAACCGATTTTTTGCTTGTCAATTTTCAGTATTAACCGAACCAGATACCAGACTGGTTCATCAGTTTTTCGATCAAACCAGATACTAGACTGGTTCACCGGTTTTTCATTAAAACAGAAAAAAAAATAATAAGAAATTTTATTACAAACATTCTAACATGAATTATTCACGAGTTTAAAAGAAATGAATCATGTATTATTGCACCAAGTTATATTAAAAATCAATGTAAAATGCAGAAATATATACAAAACCTCATGAGTGATAAGTATATTTACCCTTATGAAATTGAAGCTTTCACCTAAGACCAACATTTCTTCAAGTCTATTTTATGATAGAATAATTTGCGAAATATATTTTAAATAATTTAAAATATGTGCATACTTAATAGTAAAATTTGATTTTATTACTTAATAGTAAAATTAATTAATTATATAAAAAATAAAATTAATTTTTTAATTATAAAAATGAATATAAAATATAATTAATATGGGCAATATATTTTTCTATTAGATGTTACTAAAGAAAATCACATTATAAAATTGAAAATTTGATCAATGTTTAAGTTAAAGTCCAATTTGTAATTAATATATATATATATATATATATATAAAATTTAGATCGTAAATCATTTTATTAAGGACGATTAAGGGACAAACACCTACCACGTGTTGACCAATGTTAGCTCTATATACCAAATAAGTTTTGGCAAATTAACTTGTCTTTTTTTTTTTTTTGTTTCCTTGTCTCTTAATGAACTCGATCATTCTAATCCAATATTTATAAGTTATCTAAACTTATTGATAGAAAACCTTGTACCCAAGAAAAATTTTATTCTTGATTTAAATCTAAGATAATGAGATTAGCCAATATTTTAAAAATTTAGACCAGATCAACCATTTAATTTGTGGTCCACTACAACTAAACCAATCATAGCCTGTATTACGTCAGTTAGACCTTACTAAGCATGGTATAGAGATAAACATTGTGGCTATAAGTACAAAGTGACTTGTGAGAACTAATGCTACTGTCTTTAAAAATATCTTTCAATCAACCTCTAATTTAATTTCATTCTTGAATTTTACCTTTCAACCATTAAACATTAAGTGGGTTGAAGAATAAAATGCTATTAAAGAATAGAAAACATTTAAAAGGATGAAGTTTTCTTTTGTGAGAATATTGATGATGTTGCATTTGTCATCATGCCATAACTGTGTCAATTGTCTCTTGCATAGTTCCATCATTCTCCATGGCTTTGTTCTATCTCATAACTGGCGAAATCAGCATCCATACTATCTAAATTAAACAAGTTAAAATAAATTAAGATATTTTGGACAAGAAGCTGCATTATTAATGTCTCAAAGTAGTTATACTTCACTTTGGCAATTTACTACTAATTACTATTACCACCATGTCTTGATGCTTATATGTTAAGGATATTAGCATGATGATACTCATGATTGAAATTTATTGAAAACTATAAATGAAGATTGAGAAATATTAAATGAGATATGAGACCATCAGATTTTATATTTTTCAATAAACTTTAATCAATGGTAGTATATAATGTGCTAAAAGTGTGTTAAAAGAGTGTATTGCTAGAATTTCTAAAATAACATTCGTCTTATTAATATGAACAAGATTATGGTTGAAGTTGAAGCTAGCTATTGAAATATAGGAAATAATTGTTTCTATTAAGTAATAAATTCACTTACTATAAATTGTTGCTGCAAACCACTCATTGATAACTTTCACTCATGTACTTATCCAACCAACATCAATACTCCACCTGGTGGTTTGAAGAGTGCATCATTCATACAGGAAGTGTAGGACATAAAATGTCAAAAATAATCATACGTAAAGCATTGGTTAACCATATGATGTATTAAGTTCCTTACTTTCTAGCTGAGTTATTCAGATCTCAACTAATGAACAACATTGCAAAGTACATTTCCCCCAAAGAGAATACCATGTGAAAAAATCCTTAACTGTAAGGAATATCATCTTCATGTTCAAGTTTGTTTTTTGTAAAATCAAAAGTACCAAAAAAATCACTTCAATATGAGGGATGTTAAAATTGCTTTCTACTTGTCACAATTTGGCTAAGATTAAAATTAAATAATTCTTGTTTGATCATGTTGATTAAAGGATCATGATCCAAATTTTTGGTTATCTTATATGGGGGAAATTATTTTTTTCTTGAATTTTTTAAAAGAAAATTTTACTTCAACTTAGAGCATGATTGAGGCGTCTTGCTAGATCAAAAAACCAAGGAAGCTTTAGAGCTTCCTAATTTCTAGGAAAGGATTGAAAATGAGATTTTGAAGCAACTAGGAATGTTTTAGAACACTAAAGAATGATTCACTTGAAAGCATTTTGAATCAATGCTTGTGGAAAAGGCTGCCATCACAATTGAAAATATGGCAATAAGGAAGCCCTATCAAGAAATTAGAAAATGGTATATAACACAAAATAATAAGATGACTAAAGCATTCATGTGAATATCCACAATATCCAATTATGGATTTTAATACTAATTCAGACACATGCTCACAAAAAAAAAATCTTGAAGAGTCAACAAAAAGAATGCAGAGGCCTACAAAAAAATCTAATAGTAGCATTGATAGTAAAACTTGTAAGGAAACTACAGAGCATATGGTATAGTATATACCACATGGTAAACATGATCAGTTAAAACTTAAAACCTGTATACATATACTTATATGTGCCCTTTAGCTTTTGAATGATACTAAACACTTTATCCTTGTAGATGATTCTTTCTTTTATTAGAACACTACAATAACAAGAATTTAGCATCACGATTGAAGTATTGTGGTGCTAAAAATGAATGACAGATCGACTAGGCTAGATATCATATCTCATCACTTTATTAGATCCTATCAAAGTCATTTTCCTTCATCCTTAATTACTAATAATTTTAACAAAATGTTCGTCCCAAGCTATTCCATATGAAAGAAAAAAGACTTAATTATGGTTACTTCACATCACAGATTTAAGATAAACAACAACCTAAACATTATTTGAAACCTTCAACCAACACTAATAGAAAATCTACTATTTAATTTAAACCTCAATAATCGCCTAAAAAAGACTGAAGGAAGAATTTTGAACTCAGTAGAGAAGTGTAGAGGAACTAAAAAGAATATTTTCAAATTTAATTGAGTGAAAAACTTACTAGTATAGTTACCTAACCATTGTTTCCTTTTTCTTGATTATTTATGTCACGTCTTACAGTGGCAGGTTCACTAAAATTCCATGATAGAGATTTACATAAGTCCACCATCTATAAAAGAATTACAAAATAAAATATATGATGAGTGAATTTCATTGCATGTAAGAAGAGAATTTCATTCTATCTTCATCCAAATAAATATATGCTAATAAGTTGCAACACTAGATTAACAAGGTCTAGTTTTGTAAATTTTATTAATTCAGTTTTAAAAAAATGAAGAAAGAAGACCAGCTTTCTAAGTGGTACAAAATACTCCCCCTTCCCACCAAATTTCTCTTCTACATCCAACTAGCAACATCCAACTGTAAAACTACGACCTCAATACATTGGAAGATATGCAACTTTTTAAAAATTATCTTGTAAAAAGACTCACATACAACACATAATTTAAAATAACTTATGAAAAAGTTGTTTTGACTTTTTTCTTTGTATTTATTTTCTCTAAAAGTGCTTCTAAAGAATATCATCCAAACAAAGTGATGTGATGTCTAAATTTTGCCTAGGAACCATATATTGATATATGGGTTGGAAAATCCTGACCTTCTGATTGCTGACCAACAAACAAAAACAATGTAAGAAGCCATAATTCCTAAAGATAAAAGACATCTATTAACCTGTAATGATTAAACATTTAAATAATAGAACATAAATTTTATTTTTTTAAAAGGAAACAAAAAATATTAGGCAAACTTAATTATATATGTTGAATATGAACAACTAATTACTTTATACATAGTGATATATTGTGCAAACAATACTACTATAGAATCACTGTAAACTATTAAAAATATCTACAACGAGTCATCAAAGTAATGTACCTTTGAATTTAAAGATATAACCATCATTGCAACAAGTAGAATTACTGTCCATGTGATGAAGTATTATGATTTACCGTGAGTTTTCTTTAGCTGAAATATTATTGATCACTTTTCTTGTCAATGTCATCAAGGCAATCAACATCTTAGGAAAAATATGCCTTTTTTCATCCTTCAATTATGTCCATAAGCTATTATTTGTTTGAGCATTATTTTGTCATCTACTTGATTTGTTCTTGACCTCCTCTATGTCCTATTGATTAGTTTTTGTGGATGGATAAACTTGACCATTGGATGATTACTCCATATTATTTGTAATCTTTTTATTTTGGCATGCATTATTATGGAATATAAATTATGTTTCCACCGTTATAATTTGTTTTAATTTGACAAGATTTTTATTATAGATGAAATAAATAAATATAAAGATATTGGAAGAACCATGGGGTTAGTAAAAAGATGTCATCTGTGGAAACTTGAATTGAATGTTCTCTTTAGCCTGTATTTGAAATTGGCTTTTCCTTGTTTTTTATGTAAATCTAAATTTTTTTTCTGTTTCTTTGCGAAAGCATAATTTTTGTTGTTACTATCTCTGTTGTTGTTAAAATGAGATCAATATAAGAAATTTAAATATGAAGGAAATTCAAATGAATAGGATTTCAAATTTTAATTAAAAATTAAAGATACGAAAGTGAAACGAAAGAGGAAGAAAAGAGTGACCCCAAGGCACATGCTTTAAATTATATTTTGAGAATCTAACATTTACATTAATAAAATGTATACTTGTTATGATAAATTATTTGACTCAAATTAACATTGCTCAAACTAATATTAATCAAAACTGATTTACATAATTCAACCACATCTATTATTTATGTCAAAAAATTTGTTAAATTTGATAATAATAACTTTAAAAAACATATAAACTGTATGATTTAGTTGATATGGTTGTATCTTTAAAGTCAATAATAATTAATATTTAGTAACATAAATGAAAATAACAATAATCAAATAAAAATAAAAAATTAAGCATGCAAAAATGATAAAGAAGTTATATGAATTTATCCATTGGATTGGATCTAGAAAAGGTTGATTCTAAATGTATAAGTTTCTATTGTTTATAGTTTGTTTATTCTCTTTATTTGTTATTGAAATGTGGCTCAATGTCTCTTGCCATCCAAATCCCCCAATTCCTTATATCCATAGAAATGAACCCTCTTCTTCCCATCCCATTTCAGAATCAAAACTTGGGTTTACCCTTTTGTCCTTAAGATGTGCATTACTAGTTAAATAAAATAATTAGTTAAAGGGATAAAGAAAAAATAGACATAAACAAATCACATGCTTTAAATTATATTTTAAAAATATTTAACCTTTACATTAATCAAATGTATATGTTATAATAAAATTGTTTGAGTCAAACAAACATTGCTCAAACAAGTATATAGACACTACTTAAGAACAAATTATATTGAGTATGCTCAAACTATCGGGACTCAGATTTCTACCATGTTAGTGACAACGTTGAAAAATGTTGTAAATCATTAATGAGCCACCAATAATTAAGCATTTTTTAAAAGATATGGATTTTTAAATTTCATTTCCCATTTGTCTCCCCTGCACATGAGCTTTTATTCACACTGTAGTAGTAAAATAATTAAATTACTTTATTATTTTATTTTTTAAAATTATGAAAAAATTTAAATTTAAATTAAGTTCCTTTAAATTTTTTTAACAGATAACTTTATACATATTTTTTAAGAATAAGAAATAAGTGTGAGACTATAATTAAATATATTTTTTCTAACAATCCCATTTATTTATTTTTATTAAAGTTGTATTATGAATTTAACAACCAAAAAAATTACCATGACAAATGTTTTTTTCTAAAATTATTATGCTATATTCCGAGAAGACATTGAATTCTTTGTAAAAAATCATGAAGTTACATATAAAAAATAATGAGATTTTTTAAAGAAAAGTAAAAAATAAAAAAATCATATATCTCTCAAGTATATGAATTGTGTCACAACCATGTGAGAGAACATGTTTAGTTTATTGGATTTTCCAACACACACATTCTCTTAAGAAACGCTTAATATATATGCACTTCCTATTCCAAATTGTTTTTTACAATCTTGTAGAAATAGTCCTACTATTACCCTTTAAAATAGGATTTTAGAAGTTTTTTAACTTTTATTTTTGACAAAAGTCCTAAATAACTTAATAAATGGATACTTAAAATAGAATATTTAGTCTATAATATTAAACTATAAAATTCTTAATTATTAATTCTTAACATTCTTTTTATCATAAATTACTAGGAAAAAAATAACTTTTTCTAACTAAAAATAGATTTGTTGAATTAGTATAAAATAGTAATATTTTGGTAGAAAAGATTAAATATTTAATAATGGATGATAGGGACATTCGTCTTTTTACTATATAAAACTATGTTGATAAAAAAGAATAATTCTATTTTTTAGAATGGAAAAAAATCGAGGATGTACAAGAGACTTACTGTTTGTCATTTCTATTTATTTTCTTATTCAGATTGAATAATTAAAATTAATTATGCTTTGTTTTATTTATAATATGCTCTAAAAAATTAATTAAACTCATATACCTTTTCATAATTATAGTAAAAAATCATAATTCTATTTAAATTATTGTTATTTTCTTAATTATTAATATAATTAACAATAACATATATAAATATGAATCCAATCATTTTGTAGGCAATGTGTCACTAATTAGTTATATTTTAATTGTTAAATTTAATAACACATTGTATTTATTAAATATTATGATTATTTAAATAGATATATTATTTGAAGTTAGATGTAGAGATTTAACGCTATATATTATTATATAAAATAAATTACTAAGAGAGTTTTTTTAGTGTATCATTATATTAGTATAATATTTTTTTTATGAATCAAACCTTAGTATTGTTAACAATACCAGTTTTGTTAGCTAAACAGGGGACTTTTATGTTGGTCAACTAACTTATCGCCTTAAAAAAATATATAAGGAATGTTGATGCAGTTAAAGTTTTTAAACTTAATATTAGAGTAGGTAAATAAAGATAAATTAAATTATGTATAATTTCTTAAAATATGGATGAAGGTTTGTGTTTATTTTATTATAATATAAAAATATATTTTTTCCATCAAATATATAAAAATGTAAACAATTTATATGTTAATATTACTTTTAAATGTATGTATTTTAATTAAAATCTAATCAATATTTTCATATATCATTATAAGATATATTGAATATTATTGTTTATCCTATAACTTATCAAATATTTTCTTATAAACTATATATTTTATAATGTTAACATTAATTTCAAATAGAAAAGGAGATATAATATCTTAATTGGTTAAGAAATGAGAGAGGTGGAAAAATGTCATGGTTTTTATCTTTTTTGTTAATAAAAACTAATATTTAATTTATAAAAGAAACATTTAAAATAGAAAAATATATAACAGATAATTAATTTAGCTTTATATTTATTAAATATGTAAGTATAATTTTATAGAATATAATCATCATAATGTTATGATTGGATTTCACACTTTTATGATTTACCATCATGTAATCAATATGAAATAGAAAAAGAAAATAAGTTGTTGATTTTGTTAATTATTTAATTTTAATATTATTGTATGTTATTTCATATATCAATAATGTATGCTTGCATGGATAATTGTTATTATAAATTATATTATTATTTTTTTTATTAAAAATTATTATTTAAAATTTTATATTTGGTGTCATATCCGTAAAGTTAAGCATACCTGCATAACATCATAAATTAGATTAAGAAAACATATATGTTAGATTTAGTTTTATTTTTATTTTTAGGATACATATATGTTTATTCTTATTTGTAAAAGTATTTACATATTTATTAAAACAATGTTTTCAATTTCATATAATTAACCATTATAAATTTAAAATAATTTATTTTAATATTACAATTTTGTCATTGATATATTATGAAATTATTAAATTTTAAAATCATTAAATGTTAATTTACTATTATTAAGACTGCATTATATATTATTAGACATGTTATAAATTATGGATGTCTCCATGAATCATCAGTATGTTTACATATTTTCGCTTATCTTTGTTTTATTTTTTATTTATTTTCTCTATTTTATTTTCTTTTTTTTTGTAATGCACCTCTTTTTTAGTAGGAAAAGCACGACCACCACTAGGCTATTTATGTATAACTCAGCAATATTATTATTTTAATTAAAATTTAATAATTAAAATCTTTCTATTTATATAATTTTAATTTTTCATATTAATAAATATCTATTTAATATTATTAATACTACTACTAAAGTTTTCATGAGAAAAAATTTGCAGGAAATACCTGCATTTTTTAGAAGGAAAAAATTCGCATAAATTTTTTGAGACTTTTCGTAAAAATTTCATTGTGAATTTGAAAAGTGATGATAAACTTTTCTATGAATATGAAAATGGTAAAAAAAATTCTTGCAAATTTAAAAATTATTTGTAGAGCGTTATTTAAAATTGGCAGGAAAGTTTTTGCATATATTTTTACAAATAAAATGGTATAAATTTTTTAGATATTTAAAATTATAATAAATAAATATTATTTATCTATAAAAATTTATATATTAAGTTTTCTAGAAATTTTTTCGCCACATAATGATAAGTTATTTTTTAAATCATTAGTTTTGAAATGATTAATAAATATTTAAAATAATATCATTTTACTAAATCCATTATAGTTTATAAAATATCTTAATATTCATAATTTTAGTTTAAAATTAATTAGATTAAATATCATTTTATTGAATGTATATTCCTTTATCTTCTACCCTTTAAATTTTAAATTCAAATCATCGTACCTTTAAATGACAATGTTAATTTATTTTATATTTAACATGTCCTAAAAAATAAAGGTATATTTTGATACAAATAAATAAAAGAAAGTTGAACTTGTTATTAAAAATTCAAGGAAATGGTATAATATAAAGGTAAAAAAACCCACATCAATTTTCAATGTCCAAGAAGTGAGAAAAACATTTGAAATTTTAAATAACAGAACAACACAAGCATTAGTGAAACATGAACTAAGATTTGTATTATACACAATTTACTATTTTAATGAAATAGCATCGATCCAAAATTCAACATGAAGATGAATGTAGCTTGTGATTTGAATCACTTATAAACCCGTTCTAACATACTAGTCCCGTTCTTGTTTAATCACTTATAAACCCAAATTACATTCATAATACCACAATTTCCAATCTTATATCATATAGAACAAAATTTAGAAAGTGAATGTTGATATTATCTTTATTAAACAAAAAGAATTTATCCTTTATCTAAATAAATAAACTACTACTTTTGATGGGAATCCATTTGTAAAAAACTTTTCTTGCATTTTGAACTCTAACTTCATATGATATCCACAGGCCTTACACACTTAAAACTTATGATTTCAAGACTGGACCCGTGTTTGAACTGGTTAAAGTCCTAGTTCACAGTTTATTAGTTTAACCGTTACTGAACTAGTGTTGAACTAGTCTTAATAAAATAGTGTTTTTATTATTAATATATTATAAAAATTAAGATTATAAAAAGAAAAAAATTTATTAGGAGGTAATTATAAAAGAAAAAACTATTTTTACTAAATACATCTCCATACTATTTAAATTAAACAGGGTAAAATAAATTAAGATATTAATTGGACAAGAGCTGCATTATTAAAGTATCAAAGTAGTTATACTTCATTTTGGCAATTCACTACTAATTACTATTACCACCATGTCTTGATGTTTATATGTTAAGGATATTAACATGAGGATACTGATGATTGAAATTTATTGAAAACTATAATCAATACTGAGAAATATTAAATGAGATGTGAGACCATCAAATTTTATATTTTTCAATAAACTTTAATCAATGGTAGTATATAATGTGCTGAAAGTGTGTAAAAAGAGTGTATATTGTTAGAATTTCTAAAATAACATTGTCTTATTAATATGAACAAGATTATGGTTGAAGTTGAAGCTAGTTAGTGAAATATAGGAAATAATTGTTTCTATTAAGTAATAAATTCACTTGTTCTAATTTTTGTTGCAAACCACTCATTGATAACTTTCACCCATGTACTTATCTAACCAACATCGATACTCCACCTGGTGGTTTGATGAGCGCATCATTCATACAAGAAGTGTAGGACACAAAATGTGAAAAATTGTCATACATAAAGCACTCGTTAACCATATGATGTATTAAGTTCCTTATTTTCTGGCTAAGTTGTTCAGATCACAACTGATGAACAACATTGCAAAGTACATTGCCCCCAAAGAGAATACCATGTGAAAAAATTCACAACTGTATGGAATATCATCTTCATGTTCTACTTTGTTTTTTGTAAACTAAAAAAGACCAAAAAAAATCACTTCAATATGAGGGATATTAACATTGCTTTCTATCTGTCACAATATGGCTATGATTAAAATTAAATAATTATTGTTTGATCATGTTGATGAAAGGACCAGGATACAAATTTTTTGTTATCTTATATGGGGGGAATTATTTTTTTCTTAACTTTTTTAAAAGAAAATTTCACTTCAACTTGCAGCATGATTGACATGTCTTCCTAGATCAAAGAAAGAAGGCAGCTTTAGAGCTTCCTAATTTCTAGGAAAGGATTGAGAATGGGATTTTGAAGCAACAGGGAATCTTTCTAGATTTACTGGAAAAGGCTTTGAAGCAACAAGGAAAGCTTTAGAACTCTCTAATTTTGAAGCAACTAGGAATGCTTTAGAACACTAAAGAACGATTTACCTAAAAGCATTTTGAATCAATGCCTATGGAAAAGGCTGCCATCACAATTGCAAATATGGAAATAAGGAAGCCCTGTCAAGAAATTAGAAAATGGTATATAAAACAAAATAATAGGATGACTAAAGCATTCATGTGAAGAAATATCCACAATATAAAATTATGCATTTTAATACTAATTCAGACACTTGTTCACAAAAAAAAATATATCTTGAAGAGTCAACAAAAAGAATGCAGAGGCCTACAAAAAATCTAATAGTAGCCCTGGTAGTAAAACTTGTAATAAAACTAGACAACATATGTTTTACAATTGTATCACATATTATTCATTCTTAATTGCGAGAATATCTGATAAAGTAATATGACCATGAAAACTAACATATCTTATCATATTAAGTTAAGAAACTTTTGGATTCATTATTTGTACCAATATCCTTAAATGTTTTATATTAGTGAGACAAGACTGTGGGATTCATTGAAATCCCTAGTGAGCTTAGGATATGAACTTGAACAATTTAAACATAAGCATACTTTAAATTAAATTTGTTTTATCTTTGACTTTCAGGTTAATTATATATTATCAGTTTGTTTTTGTAATCTCCATATTCATAAAATTTTTAAATAATAAACAAAGTTAATATGCATATTAATGAAAATTACAAAAACAAATTATGAGTACCATATCAAACAAGTATTTTCATATGACATTGAAGTCCTGAGCCATGCAATGCAGGATGTTTTAAATTATGTAAAAGCTAAAACTTCAGTAATCTACTTAATGAGCACCAAAGTAACCTGTACACAGTTTTGATTCAGAATTGAGGTACATTGTCCTCATCTTTAGAACAAGATATAAAATTTGACTTTAGGTTTATCTATGAATTGTTGCAGAAATAATAATGTTTACCTCTCCCTTTCTTCTTTTGGAGTACAGTATTTATTCCACCAAGTGATAAAATGGATGACACTCACAAGTTGTAAAATAAGAAATATTTTACGTAAACATAAACCACAACATGCATGTAAGTAACAATCTACAAAGAGAAAAATAAAGCAAATAGAATGTATTGATGGAGTCTCTCAAAGAACACCTTTGAGATTCATCATAGATATGAAAGTACACAATCTAAGACTTATACAAAATGAAAGAATATTGACCATTCTTAAAAAAAAAAGAAAGTGAAGGATTTAAAGCTTACCCTGCACTAATACGAGCAATCTCACCTGCAAGATCAAAGGTGCGTTATGGTTCTTATTTAATGATATTCAAGAGAAGGCAAAGAAAGAATGGAGTTTTGTTTTTAATGAGTGAAAAGTGAGAGAAAAAAACTTATGCACCCTTAAAGTTTTACATCAGTATTTGATCACAACCCTTGATATATGGTAAATTTGTTTACTTTACCAATTAATACATTAAAATTCATATAAATAAAGGGTTGTGATTAAACATTAGCATAAAAATTTTTATACTACATGTGTCTTAAACTTGAAAAATAATGGTACGAATGAAAACTATTTGAATGATAAAATTGACAGTTTTTTCATATGAATAGTTTTTACAAGAACTTCTCTTTTTCTGTAACCCAAATTGTGACATAAGAACCATAAGCCAAATACAAAACCAACTAAAATTAGAATCCAAATGCATTGTGCCAAAAAAGCACATGTTTCATCAATATGACTGTTACTATTAGTATTGTGTGGTTGTTAAGCATACGATATATTTGAACAACTTTTGAAGGGAAGAAGAATAGGAGAGCCATTGATACAAGCAATAAAATAGACTTGACTTCCCACCAACCAGAATGCCACAAATTTTGATGTTCACATAATTTTCTTGTTTTGAATGTAGTAAGAAAAATAACTAAGAAAAATATCTGACTTCATCGTCAAGGGAGATAGTTCTTTATTAATCAGTAATTATAATAATTATATAGAGATGAATAGGTTTCTAGAATCTTGTCCAACTCCTCATGCATATCTCTAACTTAGCTTTCATTCGAGTTATGAGATGAATAGGGTTGATTGAAGGGAACAAGTCAACAAGCTCAACCCCTATTTCTCTTGAGGCTACTAAATTTTCTCAAAGTAATGCATCTATTGAATATATGATTCTTCATCTAGTATGTTTTTCCTAGACTTGATGTTGATTTCAAAAGCTTGTAACTAACTTTGATGATGATTTACTATGCGCTTTCTATTGCTAAAATATTATTGATCACTTTTCTTGTTAGTATCATCAAGGCAATCAACATATTAGGAAAAGTATGCCTTTTTTCATCCTTCAATTATGTCCATAAGCTATTATTCGTTTGAGCATTGTTTTGTCATCTACTTGGTTTGTTCTTAATCTCCTCTATGTGTCCTATTGTTTAGTTTTTGTGGATGGATAAACTTGACCTTTGGATGATTACTCCATATTATTTGTAATCTTTATATTTTGGCATGCATTATTATGGAATATAAATTATGTTTCTAACGTGATAATTTGTTTTAATTTGACAAGATTTTTATAATAAATAAAATAAATAAATATAAAGATATCGGAAGAACCCTAGGGTTCATAAAAAGATGTCATCTATTGAAACTTGAATTGAATGTTCTCTTTAGCCTCTATTTGAAATTGGTGTTTCCTTGTTCTTTATGAAAATCTAAATTTTTTTTCTGTTTCTTTGCCGAACCATAATTTTTGTTGTTATGGTCTCTGTTGCTGTTAAAATGAGATCAATGGCACTTGAGTTAAGACACAAGTTTAAACTATTTTCTTTGTATCTTTGTAGCTTTCTTCCTGTTACTATGCAGGTCCTCCTAGCTGATTTATGAGAATGGAAAAGGTACAAGCAAGATAATAGCTACTTGGGAAGGAAGGCCAAAGTAAAAGTTTCATAATTCTCTTCAATAGTTATTTATGATTGTACTGCAACTGTCGTTTATGGTTTCTCTGCTATAGTCATAGGTTTAGGGGGCTGCGTAGCCTACAACTCCTAATTCTTCTTGGACTTTTTTTTATCAGTTATACATATTGATGTATGAAACGAAGCTTGATGAAGCAAGTCACTTTAGTATTTTCAGTTTCAACTGCTCTTAAATCTCACAATTGATTCTTAATATGACTAGATCAACAATTTTTTGCTGCTACATGGGCAAAATATATTGATGACTTGATTATATTAACCAATGTAACCAAGAGCCTCTTCTTGTTTTGTTCATTTTCATTTCTCAATAATCTAATTAATGTGAATTCTTGTTCACTGGAAATTGAATCAGATCATCTCATTTTCATGTTGTAAAAGGATTTGCGGAGATCGGTTTAGCTTGTTAAAACATGGAAATAAAATAGGAATGTTGAGTAATTTTCCTTCAAAATTTTTCATCATTCTGTCTTAAGTCAAATGATTGGGAGTAGATGTTATACTTGTGCTAAAGATGGGAAAAGGAATAGAAATAATATCAAATACTATGGTTTATTATTTTCATTATTTCATGATAGATTTTCTATTACTATGGTAAAAAATACGAAAGATTTTATGCTCTTTTGCTATGATTTTTATAAATCGAGGTAATTACTAGTTTTATCTAAAAAGTTATTTTTGTTTACCTTTTTTTTAAAGTTTTCTTATTTTAGTTATTAGTTTATTTTTTTACTTCATTTTTCATTAATTAAATAAATTCTTTTTCTTTACATATTTTATTTTTCATTCTCTCCTTTATCATAATTTCTTTATATATGTATTAAGTAATTAATAAAAGTTTCATAAAATTTGAAATTTAAGAAAATGATTTGTCATATCCAAAATAAAAAAAATGAAATTAATAATATCAACATTTGTTTCTAAAATAATGTCTTATATAAAGTACAGGAGGGAATATTTGTCTATGGAAATATTTTAAAAATACTAATTTTAAATAATTAAATAATTCATTTATTCCATTTCTCTCAATGTTTTTGTTCTTAAGGAGGATCTACTATTAGTGAAATATATTAAAAATTTAAATATTAAAGAAGAATAATTTAATAAAATATAATATTTAAGTTTTATTAAATATTTTTAATCCATTTATGTTACAATGTTTTTATTATAAGTATAAATAAAATTTTATATAAAATAATAATCCATTGTAGAAATTATTTTATATTATTTCAATTCATAACTAACCCAATATCAATTCTAAATTTTTTTCTACAAATCTAAAATATAAAATTTATCAGTTATTCATCAACCTGCACTCACTAGTTTTTATATGACAATGCATTTTTTAGGGTGGATTGACCTTGTAGAAATGAAGGAAGGATTTTTCATTTTTCAATAACATGAGTTCTCAAATACTATGACAGAAGAAACACAGAGTTGCATTGCATGCGTTTTTATTTTTCATGAAGTAGTCAAACATCATTAATGTCCATAAATACGTTTCTAAGTAATAGTTTAATTTTTATTTTAATTAATTGCTAAATTATGATTGGTTGTGTGTAAGAGTAACCTCTTAAGTGTGTGCCTATGCAATTTGAGTATTTAATTTGGTAATTAATGTCCATAAATACATTTTTTATTAAGAGTTTAATTTTTTTATTTTAATTAATTTTTAAATTGTGATTGATTGTGTGTAAGAGTGATGTGTTAAGTGTGCCTTTGCAAAATTTATTCTATTATTTTAAACAAAATTTGAGTATTTAATTTGAAAATTTCCAAAACTAAAACAATCATGATGATTCATATTCTCATAGTTTACATAATAAGATATTATTACTACAAATAGTCATATGATTCTGTGCATTTTATTTTCTCGTGTCATTGATATACATAAGTATTAAATTATTAATTTTTTTCAGCTTTTATAATAATACCTTCATTTTATGATAAATTATAATTTGCAAGAATAAAATATCTAAAAAAAAGTATACAAATTAATATACTAGATTGCTAATATTATAATAGTAATAAATATTATTGTATAATTTTTTTTACATAAAATTGATTAATCATTTTTTATAAGAAACTAATTATTTATACATATGATTACACATATTTAAATTTTATTATTATGGGCATTGAAAATAAGATTTCTGATGTTATATTTAAGATTGGAAAAAAAAATACAACATAGTCAATTTATTTTTAATTTAAATATCTTTTTTAATGCTGAGGACATACAAATAAATTAAATATCCTCTTTAAAATTTGGTATTTGATTTTGAAAAGATGAATATTAGATCATTATTATTTAGATGCTAGACCTAAAAAGCAACTGCTATTGTAATTGAATTGGAAAACAAAATTTGTGTATTTATTTTGGCTATTTCCAAAAGTATTTAGTTTGGAAAATTCCAAAAATTGAGACCACCATGATGATTCATAATGTCATCCATACATTATATTATAGTTGTCATGTAAATAACAATTTATTACTTTATTTTTTAATTGAGGTTTTGAATTTACAAGTATAAAATATTTTTAAAAAGAGCAAGAAAGAATAAAAATAAGCATCACCTACATTTAAATTAACATTTAAAAATATAAATAAATATTATTAAAGTATTTAATAATAGCAAGAATACACAATAATAATTGCCATCAGGAGTTGACAAGCTTTTGCAACATTAATGATGCACTAGCCTTTGATAATTTCGGTTTATTCACAAATTGTTGGCCAAAGAGGCGAATGAATTTCTTTTAGAGGATGGTGAGGGCTGAAGAAATTGGAGATTTTGTTTTGTGTGTCTTTCTAGTCCTTGAGTCGAACAACAATTTCGAGAAATCGCATTTTTTTACTCCAAGCGCACCTGGCGTGCAGCAAATGAGGAAATTGGATATCTCTTAATTTAATAAGAACAATGAATTTCATGTCCCAAATAAATAAAACCAAGTCTCATATCCATTGAACATAGTAGAATTTAAAATTACTCAAAACTCAGAAAAAAATAAAATAAAATAAAATTCTATCACTAGTACATGATTCATACTTAATCAGAGACAACAAATAGAAAAAGACATAATAGTTTTACAAACTAATGAATAATAAATTAAAGTAAATGAAAAACTGTAAAAAGTTATGAACAATTCGTGTTCTTACCTGCAGACAGTAGATGAGAAAGCTGAACCTCTACTGCACATATTCACTACTTTGAAACTATAAAACTCAAAAACTGCAGAACGAAATTGATAGCTATTACTATTTGCTAAATTCATTAAGAGTGGTGAAAGAGACCGGTACTTGGAGACAGCAACTTAAAAAGGATAATGACTGTGACAACTTAACTCTTTCTTAGAAAATCCTTTATTTGGTGTATAAAGAAATTGAAAATCAAAATTGAAGGTCAAACCAATGTAAAAGATCGTTAAATGACAAAAAAAATATCTTGAGGGTATTTTTGCAAATAAAATATATGTTAATGTGACATGAAATAATTAAATCCACATGTCATCAAATCCTTAGTTATTACACCAAACAACTTTGATGTTGTTTAAATCCACACTTCATTTGATATATTAACTCTTTGCATAGGTGAGTTTGTTGATTTTATTCATCGATACTTTAAAATCATAGTGTGTTGTGGTTAAATCACAATGTAAAACTCTTTTATATTGTCCTTGAGTTTTTTTGTTTTTACAATTATATATATATATATATAGACACACATACACACACATGAAAACATGTATAGTTATTTTACACTGGCCATAAGCTTTTACGCAGTCATATATATTTTTGAAAATATTTCCCTACATTGAGTATGTACGCAAGATATCAATTAAAGTAAATAATTAACTAAAATAAACTTATTGATAAAAATTATTTTATTTAACTTGCTAAATTTAATTCAAATTTCAATTTATTTTTTACTGTTCGTTTTCATTCTTCAATTTAATATTTGTTCAAACATTCTCATTTTCATCATAATTTACTTTCATTTTTCTTTAAATATCACAAGAAGAAACTTTTTGACAATTCCATGTATATAAATGACAACAAAATATCTACAATATCCCAATGATATGATGTTTATTGATTAATTGAGATAGTAGTTAAGACACCAAGTTGAGACATAAGCTTTTCATCTGAGAAGTATAAGGTACTCTTCATCTTTGTTTGTTCCACTTTTTTTTTATTTGATATATTAAACAAATTATTAGTTTCTCTCTGATTTTGATTTGTTTGGTATTTTATTTTTCTCTTATTAATTAATAATTTTTATTTTTTATATCGAGATTACATTCCTCAGCTTATACAAGAATCTGTATGCATTGGATATAAAGTGTAGTTACCGCTACTCTCTTTTCTTTTTTCGACATTCACGTTTTTCCTTGAGAAAAAACATTATTTAAAAGATGCTGTTAATTATCCGTATATTACAGATAAGTCCTTCATTCAAGTGGTACTCAATTCAATTTTCTTAAGGTATCGAATTTAAGTTTTGTGTAAAGAGAAAGTGTGGTTTTAAGAACAAAGTCGTGGATACTTCGTGTGCCACCAACATTGTTATTATAAAATGAATTATCCATATATGATCTATATAAATTGAATTTCATTTTAATGATGATTTGAAATAGAGAAATTTACATTAGTACTTTTCCAAAATTTGTCTTTAATAAACTTATAACCTTTCTATTTAGTTACATTACTTTAGCCCTTAAGGGGTTGATTTTTGGCTTAAGAGGAAAAGTAAAATATCAGTCAAATTGAATTAACAAAAGTAAAAAAAAAAAAAAAAAAAGAAAAGTTTTTGTAAGATTCAAAACTAAATGAGTATTAGGTTTACTTAGGATAAAGTAGTGTAATTTTTTTTACTTAATTATGGGTATTCATTACAAGAAATAATCATGTTCAGGTCTTATATAACTACTATAGCGATAAATTATTGTTACGAATATTTACCTCCGCTACATATTTAGGATTATGAATTCAAGGCATTTGGTTAAACCTTAAAAAGAAAGTATTGTACCAACTCATCCAAGTAAACACCTTGGTCCATTAGCATGAGATAATTATTAACTTAAATCCAGCTATCAATTTTTAGTGATTTGAATTTAGAGTAGAGTTTAATTAGAATATATTGATAGTGTAAAAAGTTTTACATTGATATTTAATCATACTTCTTTATTTAGATGACTTTCAAAGTATAAATTAAATTAGTAAAGTCATCAAACTTACATGAATAAATAATTATGATTGAATGTGTATTTATATGAGAGTTTATAGTAATAAAACTCTTGATAATATTCATGTTTTTCATAAGGTAACAATTGCTACCTATAAAACTTATTATTATATAAGACCATGGATCCTCGATGAGCTTTTTTGCGCAGATTTTTTATGCTTTTATACAACCGTGTAACAATAGTCAACACCAAATAAACGTTAAAAACAAATATGCAATAAAGTAGTATATTATTTATTTTGAGTTAAATTCCTTTAAAAGTATTTAGTATATGTTTAAAATTATTTTTCAAATCTGGAAAATATTTATCTATGTAATACATAAATTATTTAGTATCATGTTTTAAAAAATTTAATTTTGCTTAATAACGATAAAAAATACGTAAGGCTTTAAAATATAATTAAAAATTTATCCTACAAAAATTTAGAAACCTAGAAAATAAACTGTTTCTGAGTTCGTTCATTTAATTTTTTCTCTCCTTTAAAGATTTAATTCAATTTTTTGGCAACTTTAAATAAAAAGTAATAATTGGATACAATTATTTGGTCCTTAAAAAATAATTTAGTTTAATAGGTGTTTTTTTCGATGAATCTAGCAAGATTTCCGGAAATATGTACTTATTGGTAATATCATATTTTGATATTTGGTACAAGTTTTGTAATTTTTACGCTTAATTTATTCCTATGAATGTAAAATACACACAATTTTATTATTGTTCATGACTTTCATGGAAAATGATGGGTATATTGGATTCCATAGAATAGAAGTTATTGAACACTTAACATTATCACTTTAAAATGAAAACAATTATTTTAGTAAAAATAATTTTTAATAGTTTCATACTTTGTTAAAATTTTCATACTAAAGTTATTTATTTAAATTTATTTAGTTAGTATATTTATTATCGACACGTGGGTCTCGATGGGACGATAAAAAATATGTTAAAAAATCATAAGTGTCGCCCTCAATATTTATTTAGAAAAACATTAAAAAAACCTTTAAAAAATGTGTTCAATGAAACCAAATTTGAGTTTGAGCGTTGGTTACGCATAAGGAAGATATTAACCTCCTACAACGTCCATCCTTACCTTTAATTAAATATGCAAAATTGAATAACGTTAAAAATATTTATTTCAATCTTTAAGACATACATACTATTTTTTTATAAATTTAACATGAAATTTTTATTATTGAAAATAAATTTATTATTTAAAAATAATTATTATTGTATTTAAACATTTTTAAATATATATTTTTTTATCTTTTTGGCTCGACAAAAATTGTCTGTTGCTCGTATGCATATGTGTAATGGAGAATTAGAATTTACGTAATTCTTTATTAAAAATATTTGAGTATCAAGTTTTTATTATTATTTTTTTGCATTAATATGCTATAATATTGATATAGTATCTTTCATCTTTGTAAAAAGTAAATTTACTTTTAAATGCCATTTTAGAGAAAGATTTTAAAACTTCAAACTGTTTAGCTTGTGTTTCGAAACTTATGTTTAAAAATTTTATTATTAGCAATTATTTTGATTAAATTATAAACTAATTATAAATATCTATTTTGATAGTCTTTCTCTTAAGAATTAAAAAAAAAAAACATTACTACACATGTACCGAATATTTAGTTTATTTGAGCAAAATCTCACAAACTATCAATATAATTAACTCTTTTATTTTATTTTTTATCCTTCCTTTTTTATTTTGTATATATTCTTTTTTATTGATAAATATTAGTTGTTAATGTGCTACTTTTGGTAATGAAGAGATTTAAACTCACAATCTCTTTCTCCCTACATGTAAACTTTACTATTAGATCAATCTTATAATCCTTATTTTACCTATTGGCCTATTGATTTGACAACCATCACCATCTAAAGAGTAAAAATCAACAAATTACGAATGTACTCAACCTTAATTTATTAAAAGTTGAAGCCCTTTATTCCTTTTGGAAAAAAGAAAGTTGTTATTAACTAATTATCCTTTAGATATTAATGAATGCAAGCAATCCAATGATTGTATCCAGTAGAAAAAATGCATTAACTTTCCTCCCAGGAGCTACCGTTGTTCTTGCCCATATGGATACAAAGGAGATGGTAAAATTAATGGAATAGGATGCAAACTTGGCACCTAGCTCATAATCATAATCACTTTCACTAAATATATGTAATATTATTACAAATCATATGTATTAATTCCTTATGTGAAATTTAAATTCTTTCCTTCAAGGTCAATTTCATATAATTTAGGTCACACTATAACAAATTCATTCCCTTGTTTAAATAATATGATGTTTATTTTTCATTACTTGTGTAATCAATAACATAAAATCAACAGATGCATCAAGAAAAAAGAGATAATAAATTTCTTTTCAATTGTTTATATCAAGGTGTGGGTGTAGGTATCTCAATACTTCTAGGGGGAATCTTTTATGCATATTGGACATTGAAGAAAAAAAAACTCATCAAACTTAAAGTGAAATTTTTTCAACAACTAGCCAAGTATAGGTCGACTGAAACAACTAAAATCTTTATGCTAGAGGAACTAAAGGAGACTAGTAAAAATTTTGATGAAGGCATGGTCTTAGGCCAAGGTGGGCAAGGAACAATTTACAAAGGAATATTACCTAATGATAGAGTTGTAGCAATAAAAAGATCCAGAATTTTCAACCCGAACCAAATTGAGAATTTCATCAATGAGGTGATGATGCTTTCTCAAATCAACCCTAGGAATGTGGTAAAACCCTTGGGATGCTGTTTAGAATCAGAAGTTCCCTTACTTGTTTATGAATTTATTCCCAATGGTACTGTTTATGAACATCTTCATGATCATGGTCAATTTTTAAGACTTACATGGAAAATAAGATTGCAAATAGCAACAGAAACTGGTGGAGTCTTAGCATGCTTAGATTCAGCTACCTCTACACCAATATACATAGATGTAAAAACTGAAAATATACTACTTGATTACAATCTCACTGCTAAGGTTTCTGATTTTGGAGTTTCAAGGTTATTCCTCTTGATCAAACTCAATTAACCATTTTAGTAAACGGAACATTAGAGTATCTTGACCTAGAATAATTTGAAACAAGTAAATTAACAGAGAAGGGTGATGTGTTCAGCTTTGGAGTTGTCTTAGTGGAATTGCTAACAGGAAAGAAGGCACTTTCTTTTGATAGGCCAGAGCCTCATAGAAACCTTGCAGTGTACTTTCATTCTGTTACTCAAAATTGTAATATTATCATGATTTACAAATTTATTGTTACTCAAAATGTTAATTTATGTTTTCAGTGATGGTGCTATAGTTATATGTTGCATTCCTTGTTGTGATGGATAAGTGTAGGTTACCTAGAATTATAAATATCCATATAATAGATGAGGCAAATGATGAGTAATTAATGGATGTTGCCAATATTGCAGAATATTATTTAAAATTTAAGGGTGAGGGAAGGGCTACTATGAAAGAAGTGGCAAAGGAACTTGAAAGCATAAGCATAATGGAAAAACAAAATTGGAAAAAAATCAATTTGACTTTGGAGGAGATAAATTTTTCTAAAATCAGCATAATCCTCTTCGTTCAATCATGTCCACAAAAGAAGCATTCGTTTTGATTCTGATATTTCTAAAAACAACTCTTGGTCATTAAGTGGTGGAAGATGATTACGTGGCATTATTTGTAATATTATCATAATTTACAAGTTTATTGATACTCAGAATGTTAATTTTATGTTTTTAGTGATGGTGCTATAGTTATATGTTGCATTCTTTGTTGTACTGAATATGATAATTAATGTGACAATATGTATTGACATAAAATGCTGTTATATATGGGATATTTTTCTATAAAAAATCCTTAGAATATTGTGGGTATTAATGAATGGTTTCTAAGTTATATTAAATTTACATATATGTTTAATTAAAATTTATAGTTATCATCAGAAATTTTATGATCATAAAATTTTGTTACTAAAAACATAAAAATTTGTTACTAGATATATTTAGTGGTCATATTTTCCTTAATGTCATTATTAATATGAGAGTTAGTATTAAATTAATGATGATGTTTTTGTACATCACAAAATAATACTTACTGTGATAAAAATTTTGTCACTATTACTAATATATAATAGTGATAAAATTAAGATGTCACGAATATACAAAATGATAGTGATTATATAATCATCACTGTTAAGAATTTATAATAATATTTGTTTACTAAATTTTATAAGAAATTTGTTATAATTATTAATACAATTTCAATAATATTTTGAGGGGCATAACATGACCCTTAAAGACATCGCTATCGATGTCGAACTACCTATCTAGATGCTGACAAGCCCCACAGCCTACTGGGTGACCTTGTTGAAGCCTTTAGTGTGGATGCTCTCCACTACCATCTAGCTTGCTTAATGAGCAGTGATTGCTCAATAGCAACCTACTCCTTGTCATCCTTCAAGTTTGCCAACCCTGTGCTGAGATTAGCAACCCTCCTCTTTACCAAGATCATATCAGCCACTTTCTCCTCGTCCTCTTTTAGCTGCTACTTAAGGAAATTTTGGTTGGTCTCGGCTGAGATCAGCCTCTTCCGTAGACTTGCGTTCTCCTTGGACAACTTGGTGGAAGCATTCAAGGCCTTGGAGAGACAATCCTGAGTCTTTGCCAGCTCTTTCTTTATTTTGTCTGCTTTGCTAGCCTTTTTCCCATCTCGGATGAGCTTTTGGTTGAGCACCCAAGCCCGACCTTGAAACTTGGTGAAGTTGGAGGAGACCTCGTCCAAGCTAAGGGAGTTGAAGATCACCTTCTCCTCTAAAGACAGCTCAGTAAATTTTATTTTCTTATTTATCTTCAAGTCCCTCCGTAGGTAGGACTCCAAAATCGACACTTGTAACTCCTCTTTTTTTGCAAAGTTTGTCTTTGACTTTTACTTCTTTTCCAAAGGCTCATTACTTGCCAGAATCACTTTGATGACATGCTTATCTGGGGGAACCTTGATAGTAACCTTGGTCTTTCCTCTATTCCTTGGAATTTTCAGGGCTGATGGGGAGGGAGTAGATCAGGGATACCGGAGCCCGACCCGCCAACGATAACCTCTTCTTGCTCTCTACTTCGCAGGCAAAGCGAATGATTTTGAAAGCAAATAGAGGGTTCGACATATCTTTTCAACCATTAAAGCTACACACCAAAAACAAGAAATTCAAGCAAGTTAAAAACCTAGTACAATAAGAAATTAAAGAAACTTCCTTTAAAGTCTTTTAGAGACGAGGTGTACAGGGAAAGAATGCAAAATTGCAGCTACCCCATCAACGAGACCCATCTCGGCACTTCACCGAGACGGGTACCGTAACGATACAAAAAAATTCAGGCTTTAGGCTCAATATATAAGGCCTAGAAAAGAACTCGAAAGGCTTGGATAGACGCTTAACTATTTAGATGTAGTTGACTCAGTGCCACATTTAGAACCTAGAGCACTGTCAAGGTAAACTCGTCAAAGGACAGACGAACGTGGAACTCGGTGAAGAGTCGCTCATACATGTAAAAGAATTTGCCACCCAGACTTTCTCGACCATGGCAGATCCTCTCCAAGGTCTGACAGCAGGCCACTAAGAGATCAAATATTTCCAGTTATTGTTTCCTAGTAGGTCTACATTCTCTAGCACCCATTTCATGTTGCAATTCTTTCATATGTTGAATGTGTGCTCTAACACCAAGGGATCAACCCACGCGTAATCCTTTGTCTCAGTCCCTTCAACCTTAGCCTCAATTACCAAGGGCTCAGCAGCCAAAAATGACCCACCGACTCCCTACTGGAGACTACAGCATTATTGGTGTCTCCTATCCTAAAGTTTTCTGAGCCTGAGCTACTCTCGGACCCCAAAACATTGGTTGGTCGCATGTGAATTGAAGAGCTTAAAGAAAACATGGCACCAACCTTTTTTGAAGAGAGGAAAGAAAACATCCGACGATGGATAGGACGCCACGTGGTGCCCAATGGTTACCTGCAATTTGCATTCCTAAATGACCTCTGGCAATGAATGACTTCAGAGTCAACTCAACAAATTAATTACTTAAGGCACCCATTTCACCCTAAAGTCCTCAAGTGAGCCTAAGGGCTTGTGCACTAGGCCGAGGTCATCTCAGCTTTGAGGTAATCTTAGTAGAATACAGTAAACATCTCTTTTGCATAAGCATGAAAGATTAATGTGGAAAATTAGCTTCATTCAATAAAACAACTTAAACAGCATTAACACGTAGTTGGGTCCTTAATAATCAAGCTCATGGACCCTTAACCATGCCCACGCCTATATATACCATGAAAGGTCCACAAATAAAGGTTGTTGTGGGCACTACATTTATTATACCTCTACTTGTTCCGACTAACTTCTTTCTAATACTGACTTGAGCGTCGAAATGACTTCTACAGGTCTTCTCTGTCATACCACTACCTAAGGAGAGACAAACACACCTCAAACATTTGTATCTTAAACCGTACCTCACTTAAGACTTATATCGTTATTGGACTAACACCAAGTAGCATTCTCTTTTTTTATAACGTTGAAGAGAAATTATGCATCTTATTTCAAGCCATTAATTGCTATCTAAGATTCAATACAATAATGTCATCAGGATTACCTTACCTCATGTTTTGTGGGTCATTAGTTACAAGTTGGGATTTAAGAACTCATAAGTGATAACGCATACATAAAATAAAGACCATTTTAAAGAGAATATGATTAAATAAAATAAAAAGAAGTTGAAATTTATTTTTATCCTTTGAAAAACAGTAGTACATGTTTTGTTTTTCGTATAATAAAAGACAAATATCTATTAATTTTTAGTCCAATGTTGAGAATTCAACAAGTTGCAGTTTTATGGGTTCCTTGTTTTATTTTCCATTCATTAAGTTGAGTTTTTAGAGTTCTTATCTAAAATTTGTTCTTTTAGGAATTACATCAGAAAATTCCAATGTCCAATGCAAAAATTTTGTATATAAGAACCAATTCTAGTACATTAAGAGCTCATCTAAGTACCGACGATTGGTTGTAAATGTTAGGTTCATTATTGATGGAAGAATAAGATGACCAAAATGTTCAAAGCATTAATGACCTCCACCAAACCACTACCTCATCTCATTATACCTCAATGCCAATGTTGTGTCAATTGCTTTCTGTACCACAATTTGTTTTGAACTTAATTACAATTTCTAAACCTCTTATTTCTAATACATTTATGTTGAGTATTTTTTTACAGGAAAAAGAGAATCTGTAAAATTCATAGGGCTGAAACAACGGGTTTCAGCAACCTGTACAAAAATGTCAAGAAATCAATAAATATAACAAGACATCTCTCAGTCTGCCTCAAAAGAAGAAACCAAGACACCTTTACGGTTCCATAGTCTCCCCATTATACCTATCGACGGAAACCCATCACTGCATGTCTATCATATATATCAAAGGATTGCTATACCAATCAGAAAAACCGCAACCCCTATTAAAATCAAAAGAATACAACAACCATTTCCAAACTATGGAGTATGATTCTTCCATTATTTCTATATTTTGGTACTGTTTCCTTGAGACGAACTTAAAATCACATCTAATTATGAAAATTTATTAGGGAGTTTTTTACAACTTTGAGTCTTGGACCATCACTATTTGTTATTTATTTTTTAAGAAATAGAGATTTTGCATTGCACTAAAGTCATGATTTAATTTGATATGAAGAGAACACAAGACACTAGGAGACAAGAAATACCGAGTAACAAAAATCTCTATAAAACTTTAAACTTTTAATTCAAAGGCGTGCTTTATAGAAGAAGAAAAAAATGTCATTTAAAAAATATGTATAGCCCTATAGCTAATGAATCAGTAAAAAATATATTTATAAATTTACGCTTAAATGTCCCTTCCACTTGTAAAATAGTCCATTTAATTTGATTTTATTTTTATTTAACTGGTTCATAAATTATATTGAAGATGCATTGTAAAAGTATTTTATATATACAACTTAATAATTGAATAACTCAATAAGCACTATACAGTAAGAAGATAAGATAAAGTATTTCAAGAAGGTATTTCATGTTCACATGCACTCACTCGAACCTTCTCTCTCAATCCTCATTACATCGCGCGACGTTTCTATGATTTCATTCAACCCTCATATGAGCTTCTCCATTCCCAAGAACATCCTCCTAAAGCAAACAGTGTCTACGCAAAAACAAAACCTAGGCACAACACCCTACCATAACTACGATTTCATAAAAGAGTTTAATTTCTACACACTGAGGGTAAAAACGTCTCATTTATATAATTTTTAAATTATTAATCAATAAATATTTTTTATTTTTTTTATTTTTTTAGTTATATATTGTTATTAGTTTGTACAAATTGGTGAAAAATTACTTTTTTTAATCATGAGCAAGAGTTACTTTAAGTAACTCATCCACTTTTTAAGCAACTTGAATTACTACCTAGGATTGCTCCAATGAGAGAGTTGTTTCAAGCAACTCATTAATTTTTTAAGTAACTTTACAAGCATTTCCTATTGGAGAGACTCTTATATAGATGTGACATGATTTTGACCTTATGGAATTAGAATTTTAGGACATGAAATGTGACAGTTTAGTATACTCAAATTTATCTAATTCTCATCATAACGATAATATTTTTTTCATATAAATAATTCGTAATAAATACATGACATCTAAACTTTTTCTTACCACTTTTATTTGTAATATTTTTTATAGAGATCAAAGGATTAATTAGATGTGACATATTTTTTTTCCGAGATTTTAAGATATAAGTTGTGACAACTTTTATTTTAAAATATCATCTCTAAAACATATATATAATAAATAATAATAAAAAAGGTTTTCGTTTTACTCCGAAAATAAAAATAATATAAAAATAAGGATATTCTAATAAATTGATTCGGGTGTACACCTTTGTCAATTTTAAATTTTAGAACGTAAGAGGTACGATAGTTCAAAAATCCTAAGTCTTACTAAAACTAGAAAGATAACAAAAAATACCAATACACAAATTTAATCTAAGAATTACGTAAACTCTTATTCTCCATTGCTCAGGGAGATACGTAAGAGCAGAAACTCTTCTCTTTCGAGTCCAAAAACATAAAAAAATAAATTAATAAAAAGATAAAAATATTAATAATCTTTTAATAAAAAAATAATTTTCTTAATGATAAAATTCTTTTTAAAAATGTTAAAATCAATAAAATAAAATAGTTTTTGTGTTTTAAGGGGTGAAATAAGTTTTTTAAAGTTATTTAACTTTATACATTTAATTAGAAGTAATTGTAACGTTTTAGGGTGTTAATACCTTCCCTACACCTAATCAACTTCAGAATTCAAAATTTGGTTTTGTATTTTAAAGGTTTTTCTAATAAACATTAGTGGTGACTCCTCTATATTCAAATAATTTTTCTTGTCATCCCATCGAAATCCACATGCTGACAAATACAATAGTCAATTTTATAAGTTATCAAAGATTTAATAATCAATTTAAATTTTTTATAATCAATTTCAATTAAATAAAAACATTTAATAACTTTTTTATGAAGGTAAACATTTAATAAATATATTAAAATATGTAGTTACAAATTTAAGTACATTTTTAGGATATTGATTTATTTGAGTCAACCATTTTTTTATCATCACATTACAAATGTGCTTTAATATACATGTTTCTACTTTCTACTAATAAAAAAAAGTACATCTTTTTAGTTTTTTAAAGTTGAGAAGTGTATCCTAATTTATAACGTTGACATATATTAATTTTTTTTATATTAAAAAATATATTTTAATTCATAGTGTTGATATATAATTTTTTATTTTCAATGCATATTTTTAAAAGTGATAAAATTAAATTTATATTAATATAATATTTCAAATTATTCAAAATTTAATTATATGTTGATAATTAATTTCATGTAATTATTTTCACATATTATAATTTTATTTTATCCATATAATAAAATAAGTGTATTTTATTTCAACTATTTTACTTATATAAAAATATATAAATAAATATATTTTTATTTAATAGTATGATACAATTTTGTTAATTATTTAAGATTTATATAACTAATTTATGAACATATAAAAATCTATCAATTTTATATCAAAATATATAAGTAAAATATATACATGATTATGATCTTAAAAAGTATTTTAATTATTTATTTTAGAAAATTATTTTAAATTTATGTTAAATAATATAATAAAAAGCCTTGATAGGAGCAATTTAATTCGTTAATCAAATCTACTGCTATGAAAATTTGTATCAATATCTATAACATATTCAAGCTTAATTAAATCAATTTAATTCATTTATAGTGAATAGTTTAATTATTAAATTTACATTCAATTACAACTCTTAATTTATGCTAAGTTTGTTAACATTACCAATTTATAATTTAAAAGTCTTATAAATTAAAAGGTGGGATTAAATGTTAGTGTAATATTCTTTTACACTGTCAGTATATATTAATTAAACTTTAAACTAAATTACTAAATTGACAATTAATTTGAAGTGAATTTTTATTTTCAAAAAAAAATTATGAAATAAAACTTTGAAGTAATTACAGATGTAGCCCCACAAGTTTAGTGTAATTACAAATACTTTCTCTTTTTTTTAAACTACATATATCTCCTTATTTTAATGTAGTCATTATTAATGTAGTCCTCCTTTTCAAACTACACATGTTTCCATTTATTTTTTCATTATTACATTTTATTTCATGTCGATGTGACATGAATTATTTTTTTTCTTCAAGTTTCATAACAGTCAAACAATGAAGGTGAGAGAAGTGTCGACGGTAAAGTTTGAAAAATATAGGGGTGCATGTGTAATAGCATACAAAACTTAGGGGGCAGATGTATAATATCATACAAAACTGGCAGTACATATGTAATGAATTTATGTATGATATTACAAAATTTTCAAAAGAGGGGTACAATTGTAATGAATACGTAAAAGTGATGATGCAATCCTACCAACCAAGGGCCCGCTCACTAGGGTAATGACTAGGAGGATTGAAGAGGACTTGGCCCGGAAAGACTCATCAAGACCCCAACTCATGATGGAGATAAATATTTTAGGCCATAGTCCTTAGTTTTCCTCTTGTAAATATTAATTAGCTTTTAATTCTCTTGTAGGCCATGTATTTCTGCCATTTTTGCTAGTTTGTAGAGTTTAGGGTGTAATTAGCTTAGGAAGGGAGGTGAAGGGAGTAGAGGGCCTAATAACCCAAAGGAGTTGTGGATCTTTTTCCACACCCCCTTGATTAGGTCGTGCCACTCCCTAACTTAAGGCTAGGCACCACTTTTAGTGGGCCTAAGAGGGATTAGTGCTCCTAATCCTAATTAGGCCCAAGTCCCATATTGCGTAGTTTTGTGTGCCTTGCTCTCTCTTTGGGCTATAAATACACCTAGTCCCCCTTGTACAAATTACACTTGATTGAATGAAGTAAGACTCCTTTTGAGCAATTTATTCTTAAGTGTTATTGAGAATCCTCTCTCTTGAGGAATCTCTCCCTTAAAGCTTTTATCAAGGGACCTCTCCCTTGTGGCAAGCAACATAAAATTTTTGACTCATCTCTCCTAGAAAATGGCGTCAACCATCCCCCATTTCTAACCTCTCCATCCTCCATTTTCTTAGAGAAAGGAACCTTGGTTGAAGAGATCAAGGGAGTGCATCACCAAAATAAGTCCTGACATTTTGTGGGTCTATGGAAAAATTATACATAACTGTTTTGTATTTATAAATTTTTATTTTAACATATTGTTTTGGAGCGTATTTCCATGTATGATTAGAGTATTTATCTTAGGCGACTAGCAAAAAGTTGTCATCTTAGAGTTTCATAGTATTTCCTTTTATATTGATTTATGACTTCTCTAGCGAACGCATGATTCTCCATTTAATGTTGGCCTTGTGATTAACGGGTAACTTCCATTAAATGATCAGATATCATGGGCGAAATATTGCGGGATCATGCAGGTCGGTCATTGAGGTCCACCTCCGTTCCACAAGCTCTTCAACCTCAAAGTCCTATGGGAGTTAAGAGCCTTCTGTATGTCAGGATCATACGAGTTGGGTCGTTGCGATTCACCTTCATTTTAGTAAGGATGTTTTTATTTTCAATGAATGTTTTCAGTCGATTGCATGACGATCTACAATGCCACAACACATGTTTGCATTGGAGTCATCCATTATTCTCGACCAACTCGTGACGAAACTCACATTTACATTGGGGTTGGGGGAGACTCTAAACGACCAACATTAATGCAACTTATACTCACATTGGGACTCATATTGCAGAATGTGACTCATATTTACATTGGGACTCTTGCAACCAACAATGTGACTCATGTTCGCAAATGGATCAGGGGTGGCTTGTAAACGACCAACAATGCAACTCATCCATTATTTTTAAAGAGCTAACTTTGCTATATTATCAATGTTGAACTAGAGTTGTTAATAACAAGTTTTCTTTTTTCTCAAAAAGATATAATTTAATGAATCTAAGGGGACGGTTGTTATAAGTGTTTTCTATTTTCATTTTCATAGAAAACAAAAAATAGTACTAAAAATATGCTAATTTAAGAAGCATTTTCTCTGAAAACATTTTCAAAAAATAATTAAAAACAAAAACAGAAAAAAGTTGTTTTCATTATTTTAAAAAATTTACACTATTTAAAAACTTAATAACAATATTGTAATTATAATGAAATCTATAAATATATTTTAAATTATACATATAAATACTTTATAATATTTTTACTAAAATTGCTTAAATTAATTTAATAATATCATTTTTTGAAAATAGAAAATATCAAGTGAAAAAACATTTTCTGAATGTTGAAAACTGTTTTAAGAAAATAGCAATAAACAACATCTAAGTTGGTGTTCTCTTATAGTAAAAATACTTATATTTATTATTTGTTAATTAATACATATGTAAAGTGAGTTAAATTTATTTATATATATTATATTAAAAGCAGTACATTTTTTTATCAGTTACTCATATTCAAGAGATGACGTTGTTACTATTAAAGTACAGCAACGCCAAAGACTTTGCCAATTCTTAATGCATATATAATCTTCCACAAGTACATAATGACCAAAATGTGAAAATTAGAACAAAAAATTGACATAAAAATATAAAATAAATTAAACCACATTTTTATATATAAATCTTCTCTTCTAAAACGAAAAATATAAATTTAATTAAACATCACATGGCTCTCCTTTACATATATAATTTTTCCTACACCTGACCTTATAATTTTGATATATAAGGATTTTCCAGGGATGGGAGGAGCAATAGAAAATTTGAAGTATGCCAAATCAGTAATTACTTGCTAAAAGTTCTTTCCAACCATTTTAGTATTTTTTTTTTCTTACACTTAATAATTGTTATATATTATTCTTACAAAATAAAACCTCACTTTTATTTTTAATTTAAAATTTAGACAGATTTTATTTTTATTTTTAATATAAGTCAAATGTTAGTATTAATTGTTAATTAACTTTTAGGAGGGATTCATAACTTCTCCCTTTTTCTTATCATTGATCTCTCTTGAGGTAAATTTTGCTATTGAACCAATTTTATAACTCGCATTTTATTTTTATGCATAGTAAAGGTCGTTTAGAAAATTTACATGTTACTTGTTAGTTACTTTACTGAGCTGCTCCAATTTGGGTTTCTTTGACAATTATTTTAAATTTATGTTAAATAATAACAAAAAGTCTTTATGGGAGCAATTTAATTCGTTAAATCAAATCTACTATTGTAAAAATTTGTATCAATATCTATAAGATATTCAAGCTTAATTAAATAAATTTAATTCATTTATACTAAATAGTTTAAATAGTAAATTTACATTCAATTACAACTCTTTAATTTATGTTATGTTTGTTAACACTACCAATCTATAATTTATAAGTCATATAAGTTAAAAGATGTGATTAAATGTTAGTGTAATATTCTTTTACACTGTTAGTACATACTAATTAAACTTTAAACCAAATTACTAAATTGACAATTATTTTGAAGTGAATTTTTATTTTCAAAAAAAAAATTATGAAATAAAACTTTTAAATAATTATAGATGTAGCCCCATAGGTTTAGTGTAATTACAAATACTTTCTCTTTTTTTTAAACTACACATATCTCCTTATTTTTATGTAGTCATTATTACAGTAGTTCTCTGTTTCAAACCACATCTGTTTCTATTTATTTTTGCATTATTACGTTTTATTTCATGTGGATGTGACATAATTATCTTTTTTCTTCAAGTTTCGTAACATCAAACAATGAAGGTGAGAGAAGTGTCGACTGTAAAGTTTTAAAAATATAGGAGTTCATGTGTAATAGCATACAAAACTTGGGGGTACATGTATAATATCATACAAAACTTAGGCAGTACATATCTAATAAATTTATATATGATATTAAAAAATTGTCAAAAAAAGGGTACGACTGTAATGAGTACATAAAAGTAAAGGGTCTGTATAATTTTAAAAAATGGTGCATCTACAATTAAATTTAATTTGAGGGGTGCATCCATAATTACATCTAAAACTTTTGTTCATGGTTATCAAAATCGTGTTATAACTTTTAAAATCGTACGATTTTATGACTTTAGGGACCTTCTTGAGTTAAATCATGGGTAAAGTCGTTTTTTGAGTAAACTCGGTAAATTCGTGATAATATCGGTAACCTTAGGTAAACTTGCGAGTTTACACACGAGTTCGTGATATTACCCGAAAATTTCATTTAACCATTTTTCTCTCTAAAACGATGTTGTTTAGCATCTTACTCAAGTTTTATCCTCTCTGCACTTCGCAACTTCCATTCTGCCAAATCCCTAAATTCTCTCTTTACTTCACTTCACTCACTGCATTGAGTGCATTCCCGTTGTGCCATAGCTTTTGTTCCACCATAGCTTCTGGCAGGCACTCATTAACACAGAGGTTTCGTGAATATGTGATTGAGTGATTCTGTTCCACCATAGATTCCGGCGAAATGCAATTCTACCATGGCAGACGCAGTTCCAATTCTGACTAGATTCCACCACAGCCTCCGACCCTCTATTCATCCATGTTGTGCGCCGTTCCGTTTATCCATCACATTAATTAGTACAATAAAGCATCTATTTTCAAGCATATATTAATTTTAGTTTATATTAAACTTGATCCATGTGAAAATATGTACACGTTTGTGTTGGTTCCATATATCAGTTAATTATATGTCTCTTAAAATTTATCCAAAACTAAAATTGATCTAATAATTTTTTATTTGCATTAGTTGGTAATTATTCACATTAGACTGTAGTCATTCAATCAATAATATTATAAACAATGGTATATTTTGTTAATTTTATTTTTAAGAAAAAACTTTTAAGCAACTTTCTATTTTTTTGTGTATTTGGTTAAACTATTTTTTACTTAAAATAGACATTTTTTTGCTTATTTTAATAAACAAATCCTTCATGCCTAGTAAATGTACTTATTAATTTTAATAATTACTTATTTTACATTTTTTTTTAAATGTACTCAATTCCGAGTTATTTACATACTACACATTGTTAAAATGTTAAATTTGCGATTATATTATGTATATATTTTATTTATAAGTATTTAATTATTGATTTTTTATTTGAAGTAAACTATTTACAAGTTTACAAATTGAATTTACGGAACTCCTATTCTCGATATTGATAACCTTACTTTTAAACAATAGTTATGGAAAGCTAAAACTTCCTTTAAAAATATATAAAGAATGGATGTAGGGTAAGAGAGCAATATAAGATAATTACTAAGAACAAAAATAAGTAACAAAGCAATCAAATAATGCCATATGTTCTATAAAAAAAATAATGCCACATTTCCAAATTTACATTATTATTTTATAGAGTAAATTATAATAACATTTCTTAAAATTTAGTGTAATTATATATACATATCTATTTTTTTAATTATTACTTTCGTATTACTAAAAGAGTGACTGCCTAAGGTTTGATAAGGTTGTCAGTATAATATTTTGAAACATATAGAAGATATTATTATGAGAGTTTAATGCACTGACATTGTGAAAGAATATTTTTAAAATATTAATTGGTAAAGTCAATAAACTTACCATAAATTAAGGGTTGTGATTAAATGTCGGTATAAAAAATATTACCCTCACAATACATATTAATTAAATTCTTAATATAATGTGTTTTTAAAGTTAAAGGGAGATTAAGATATGAAAAATGAGATAGTATTACTGTAATTTACTCTATTTTATGTTATAGTAAATAAATTTAAATCAAATAAATATTTGTTGTGAACTTAAAATCTCAATTTGACAACTTACAAATAGTCAAGTCTCCTTAATATTGAGTGAAAGCAATGATTTTTTTTTACATTAAAACCCCGAACGACTCACAATTATTCAAATCTTTTATCAGAAATATATAAATATAAATTATCAAATTATATATTGTACTATAATTGTTAAGAATATTATATATATATATATACAAAGATAAATTTTATTAAATCCTAAATAAACAAAAACACGTCTAATTATAAGGTTATTAAAAGTTGTTTGTTAAAAATTATTTTTCACAGTTTTTATCAATTAGAATTATATAAAAATAATAATATCATCAGAATTATGCATACAAATATAAAAGATTGATATATAAAAATAAGATATATGATATTAAAATTAAATAATAAGAACTACAAATGTTTTTTGTGTCTACTTCATACTGACTATATGAGGATAAAATCATATTATTGATTAATTCAATCATAATATTATTATTATTATATTCTATTAAAGATTATAAAATTAGGTTATTTATGTTATATTTTTTTAAATGTTATAATAAAAATGAAATACATAATTTATAATAAAATATTTGATGATTTATTTTTATAAATTTATATTCAATAAATTTTCTCTTATAATGATAACCTTAAAAAAATGCCAATTAAAAAGGTTAATTTCAATAAAAAATACCCACAATATCTTAAAAAATCATTTAAAATGAATTGTTTATAATAAATTTTAAATTAATAAAAATCTATTTTATTGATAATTTTTATATTTAAATCAGATTTTTATATTCAAATAAATTCTGTAATGCTTGGACATGGATCTTAGCATATTTTAAAACTTACTTGTAATTTTTTATTATGTATAATACATAGTAATATATAATTATCAATATCTATTTATATATCTATCTTCATAGTACTTTAATTTTTGTTTTTCAAGTATAATTTGGATAGAATCTAGCTAGTTTGACCATAAATCTAAATAATAATGTAGGGGTAGCTAGTACATCTTGATTCTATTTAACTTTGCTATGAAAATTAGTTTTACCACTAGAATCAATACCACATGAAGTGATCTACAGTTATATATTTTATATTATTATCTAATAAAATTATAACTGAGAACCTAAATTATAATTTAGAACTGAAAAAAATCAATTAAATTTTATAGTAATCAAATTAAGATAAAAAAGTTATAGGATGAAATTAATATTTCATAAATTTTATAATAATCCAAAGCATAATTTATGGTTAAATTATTCTTAGTTTTGTAGGGATACAACATAATTAATATATTTTACATAATTTTACTAAATGATTGTTAATTTTTAAAGTATTTTACAATTATATATGAGTTCTTTTACATATGAATTTACTTTTATAAAGTTTAACCAAATTCATTTACTTTTATACTTAAGTAAATTTCTACACCTAGAGGGTTTGTGGAGTTGTTTTATATTTAAAATAAAAAAATTTAAATTATATATAAATAAATAATCTAATAAGTTTCAAAATATAATAAATATAAAACAATAATTAACTTTAAAATTCTTTATGTATCACTTGTTTTTTTATTATGTCATTTTCCATTTTTTTCATTGAAAATCACTCTTAATAAAATGTTATTTATTTTTATTCACAAAAAATATGGGTATAATTAATAAGAAATAATTAATGTAATTTGAAACTTTTACAGATAAAAAAATAAATAAAACCATAAATTTTCTAAAAAAAACTTAAAAAAGGGACTAAGAAGGTTAATTACATTTCTTCCGTTTCAATAATCAATTAAATCCTTAATATGCCACACGTACAATGCCACACACTTGTACTGCATTTGACAAAAAAAAAACGCTTTTCACATTTTTTTCCTTTAAAGATTACCCAAGTTGAATAACATACATGCTAACTAATTAAACTTTATAATTTATAATAATAATGAAAAGAAACAATTTTAATTTCTAATTTTTATCTCTTTTTGTTTAAATATTGATATAAATTGAACAATAGAACATGAAATTTGGCAAAATTTATTTATTCTTAAAAATAATAATAATAATAATTATAATAATAAATAATATTAATAATAATGAATAATTTTTTCTGCGAGAAGAACACAAGACACAAAGTTATGTTCATGCGAGGTTACAGAGAACCGATGCCTCTTCTACCACAGTGTAATTTCTAAGATGCTTTGAAGTTAGAACAAAGTAAAGAGGGTTTGAATTTTAAGTAACAATTTTTAATTAAGTACAAAATTTAAATGTTTTGATATTCACTGATAGTGTAAAAATCAAAGTATTGATGTAAGTACAAAATATATAAACATAGAAAAAAATATAAATAGAGTTTCATTAGTTTAATCAGAACTATTATTTATATAACTTTTAAAGTATTAATTAATATAAAATTTATTACACTAACAATACATACCAATTAAACTCATTCATATATATATATATATATATTACTTCTATGACTTTCATTAATATAATGGAAATCGTAATACTTTTTTTTTTATGGAGAATTAAAATCGTAATAGCATTTTAATTATTTTATTATTGTTAAATTAAATTGATAGTTAGCATAGAGATAGCAATGGGTAGGATACTATAGTGTTGATCTTTATGTCCACGTTTAAGAAATGTATCCATACTCGATCTCATACTTGCACATGTAACGACTTTAATCTTCATCCCTGTACAAACTGGGTACCGATATACTTATATCTGACCCGCCCTTTAGTTATGGATAGAGATAATAAATAAATATATTTTCGAAATAAATAAATATAATATAAAAAAAAACCAACATAATATCAAACACAGAACAAATTATAAAATACTTGCTAAAGTTTTATATGATTACGCATAAACTTTTTTTTTACCATAATATTAAATAATATTGTAAGTTTATTAAGTTATTTTATAAATAACTCATTTTTCTTGTAACTTGTATTTTTATTTTATTAAATTTGTGTAAATTATGTTGTATATCTCTTTTTACTCTATAGTTATATTATTTATCATATATTATAATAAAAATAATATTTTTAGTAATATTATCTACTCAAAATTATCATTATTTAATATTATATAATGCAATCATATTAAATTATATATGTATATATATATATAAAAGGCACGAGGTGTGACGGGTACCTGTACCCATATTTGTAGGTAATTATACTTGCTCCCACATGAGAGTATTTTTGCAGGTACCGTATAGGGTTTAAGTCCATGGATAATAATAATAATAATAATAGTAATCTATATTATTAATATTTCTCTTTTGATGTCCATTTTTTGAAATACATATTCTACCCATATACTTATTTGGAAATTAAAAAAAATATATTTTCTCAAATAAGAGATTTGAACCTACAACCTCTGTCTCCTCACTTTGCAACTAGATCAACCTTATAACCTTATAAGAAAAAAATTACTTTAAAATGTTTATATCCAAAATCAATAATTATTTTATTATCAATAATCTATAATATATATATATATATATATATATATATATATAAATTTAATTGGTATACACTATCATTACATTGACATTTAATTAAATCCTTCATTCATGGTAAGTTTTTTTATTTTATTAGTTAGTATTTTAAAAGTCACATAAATGAAAAATTATGATTCAACGTCAGTGTAAAAATCTTTAACACTGACAGTGTATATATTATAACGTATACTATTAATAAAAACAAAAAGGAAAAACCATTTTGTTAAAAGAGAGATTTGACCCACGACCTATCTCTCCCTTATATATACTCCTACCCTTATATATATATATACACTTTTGTCACTAGGTTAGTCAATCTTATAATCTATACATAATTGTCATATTATATCTATAATCTATAATATTATATTATATACTATATCTATACTATTAATAAAGAGAACTCTCCCTTTTAGTATTCATTTTCAAAATAACTGTTCTACCCTTTTTAAAAAACACAGAAAAACTATTTTGTTAAAAGAGATATTTGAACTAAAGACCTATCTCTCCCCATATATGGACATTGTCACTAGATCAACCTTATAACCTTCATAAAAAAATTATATTTATATCTAACAGAGGTAATTATCCTAATATCTATTATATATACATATATATATATATATATATATATATTTATACATTAATCAATCTTCCTTAAACACTGTTAATATATGCATACTTTTGATCATAAATATTTTTAATAAAAATGCAAAAACATATAACAACATTTTGAATTCTATTCAAACCTCTCATTTGTCCAATTTTTGAAATTCATTGCAATTCTAACATATTTGTTGATGATATGACATGTTTGTATCATGTTATCATAAACAAAGAAGTATAAAAATTAATAAAATATATTTCAAAACATACTAAACTAAAATTATTATACGTAAAATGGCATAGTGAATTATTTATATTATATTATGTTATTACAAAATATATTAAATTAAAAATTTAAAATTATTATAGCATATCAAAATAGAAATGTGAATACACAAGCATGACAACCTAGGATGGGTGAGTGCACAAGGTTTTATATATAAATGATATTAGATTACTAAATTATTTATATATAAATTGTTATAACATATCATTAGTACTGAATTATTTATATTGTGTGTGTTCATATTTTTGTTTTAATTTGATATATAGATTATTTGAATTCTAATTCATCTTTCTAATTATTTATGCTATAGTTTTTCAAAACTCGACAAGATATGAATGATGTATTTGTATTAAGCAAAATTAAAATTTTTTTTAATACATAATACTAAATATTTAAAAATAAATATGAAAAAATTGTTAATTAAGTAAATTAGAGAAATTTAAATCAAAATAAATAATATAATATTGTGTTGCATGTTTGTGTTTCACGGTGATTTGATTTGGTCTTTTACTATTGTTTGCACGATTGTACGGAGGGTCCGTTATTGATTATTATGTTTTGAAAAACATGAATAATCTATGTGTGCCCTCAAAAGCAATGAAATATTGGTTCTGGACTCAATCTTAGTTCTGTCCATGCTCCCTGCTTTTCCGGGTCTCCGTTCAACATTCTAAACCTCTTTCTTAAGGGAATAATATGTCACCAAAACATTAATAATTAGTAGTCAAACTTGTACTTGTTACCCTTTATAATGTTTATGTCTTTGTGCTTGGGGTTAGGTCATTAAGATTTTGATTTACTTAAAAAAGGTAGTTTGGATATTTCACATGGGGTGATGGATCCTATCTGAGCCAAGATATCTGACTATTATGGGATTAGGTCAGGCTCTATAGGTACGTCCAATCCAAGGGTATATCCAGTTCTGAGGTAGTTCAGTCTAGGATTAGGTCCAGTTCTGAGGTAGGTCCAGTCTAGGATTAAGTCTGGTTCGGAAATTCTTCCAGTATAAATCTCCCTAAATAATGTTTGATACTTATTTAGCTCTGATATCGGAGTTCTTCCGGTATAGTCTCTACATGAAGCACACACTTATCTATCTCTTGTGGTTCACGTCATTGATGTATAATAGGTCAATAAATCTAGTCTTCTAAGTTTTACAAAGAAATTTATTTGTGAGTAATATATGTTGACTCAATAAGTTAATATTTTAATTCTACTTTTTCTTAGCATGCATGATTACTCTTTAGGTGAAAAAAGTCTTTTACATTAATTTTTTTTATTAATTAACATGTTATTTTATGTGAAATATCATAAACTTTATCAATGACTAATTTTTTTTTTTTTTAAAAAAAAACTAGCTAGCTATTTTAATGAAATTTCTATTATAATTATGTTTTTTCATTTATAATGTTAAAAGCAGCAAATTTTGCTTTAAAAAAGGGTCAACATTATTCTGACCAACCGATTCTTGGTATAAGAGTATTTATTATACGCTTCATTTATATAATATATTTTATATAAAAATAAAATAACACAACACCTACATAGATTCCTTTAATAATTCCCTCTAAATCTTGCATAGTTAATTTGAGATTAATTAAATGAAACCTGTTATTGGGTGAATTTTCTGGCCACATGTGAATCCAATCCTTTAACGGGTGAGCACAGTTTTTGAGAAAAACCCTCCAAAATTGGACCTTGTCAATCCCATCTTTTAAGCTTGTCCTATACCTCACTGGCTTGTGCACATCATTTGACATCAACTTTAACTTCTCCTTTGTGGGCAAGTCAAAAAAATTGGAAGCCTCAAATAAAGCCTCTGCAAGCACTGATTCACTCACTCCATGGTTCAGAACCTAAAAGTTGCACATTCAAACTTTAGAAGAGCAACTATATGTATCAACTTGCTAGATATGTAAAGGCTTAAAGACTTTATTGATAGAACAAGCATTTTACAAAATATTTTATAAAATTTTGTAATCAAAGTAAACAAAAGGGAAAAAAATATGAGACTGTATATGGATAGAAAGAAGAGAGAGGTAGAAAGAAAGAGAAATAGAAAAAAATGAAAGATATATGATAAGTAAATGGTAGAGAAAAGTAAGAGAGAGATAAAAAAAATATTAGTAATAAAATAGGATGAAAATGATGTTATCATGAATCTTTTAAAAAGAATTGAAAGTATTATGTTTGAATGGTTAATGGAGATAGACCATAAATTCATTGGCAACATGTCTATCCTGGTTCAAATCGAACTCGACTCAAGTATTTTACAATTCGCTATAAAATTATATACTCATTTATTGTTCTTTGGAAATAATTTATGTGCTTTCATATGGAGAAAAACACCTTATTAGAGTATCTAATACAAAAGTCCACTATGGAAAAAATGAGGAGAAAAAGATTGTAATCATGGATTTAAATTCTTTATTAAAAAAATTAGAATATTAACATCTCTATCAAAACAAAAACTATCTATCGTATTTGATAAAAATTGACTTGTATTAACCCATTATCTATAGGATACTTGTGTATAACTTCTTTAAACAATAATTTCTAGGGTTATAAACCATGAGAAGATGGAAGAAAAAACTTACTTGAAAGAAACCCAAGCGACGATAAGCATTTCTTATTTCTTGAATAGCATGAAACCTTGTTGTTGAGTCCTTTTTAAGCGCAACCACATCAATAACAGCAACATTAGCATACTCTTTGGCTTCCAATAAGTTAGGCCTATGCAACTATGGAATCACATATTGTTGAGGAACACAAGAGAGACCCTTCTCTTGAGCACTATCCAATGTTGAAAATGAACTTGAACTTGCATCACGTTCCATTTTCATGTTAAGAATCTAAATGTTGAAAAACCAAAGCAACAATGACTCAATGAGTCTCCACAGGATTCACCATTTTATAGCTCAAGATTGAAGCCATGCCTTGGAGACCAAGTTAGTTCGTGCTGTGAATTGAGACCCGTAATATAAAATTGTTTCATTGAAAACTAATGTTTCAAGATACAAATGCCACACAGCTTTCGTTTTAAATATTTACCCATTAAAGATTCTGAATTTGGTCTGGTTTTTTCGAAAGATTCATAAAGTATTTATGCTCTGTCATTTTTCTATTATGTATGATTCTATGTTTATCTTACCATAAGAGACAAAATTGATATATGAGCAAGAGACAACATAGGGTATATACAACAAATAAAAGTGATATTTGCAATTATATATATTTGTTATAGAAATTATTACAAGTATTTTTTTACAGGGATAGTAATTAGTGAAGAGATTCAAATTCATGACCTTTTCTTTTTTCAACTCACCAAATTATACAAGACCAATTAATAATAAGTTATTGTTTATGGGATTTGATCAAATATTATTTGTATCATTTATGAAATAAATGGATTTTAAATTTGATTAAAGTGATTAATCAATTATATGTAATATCAACATATCTAATTAAATATTTACAAATAAAATTATGGTATATACATGTAATAGTTTACATATTTACTATATGGAGAATTTCAAACCTTATAAATAAAGCAAATTAAAGCAATATTGTGTCAATTTTTATTAAATTATACATAATTTTACTTTTCTTTTAATTTTTCTATACTAACATCTCTTTAAATTTAAAAATATATATTATACTAATACTCCATATATATTTAAGAATATTATACTTGTATCTCTATTCAATCTTTCCATAACACTTTTTTATAGATACGAAAGTAATCAATAATTAAAAAGATAAAAAATTATATATAATTACACTAAATTTAAGAATATTGCAATAATACAATTCTTTAATAGAAAATTAAGATAAAAACTGCCCTATTTATACAAGATTGGTAATACCAGGTTTTCAAGTTTGTCTAGAAGCCTCATAAAATATACCCAGAATGTTTAATATATCCCGTGGCCACAAGGAATTTAATTAATTTTATTGTTATTAAATGTTCCTTGAAGTGTAAGGTACCAAATGTTGTATGACGTTAGAATTGTGACACCACAACCATGACCTATAAATTCTTATCCACGAACATTAATTTTGGTTTCTTCGATCACTTTCTAGAATGAAAAATTAGCACACAAATGTATTTCGTTAAATAAAAAATAATTTTATATTTATATTTTCTTTAAAAAAATGAAATTCTCCCATATAACTATTCGTATTTTTCGTATGACTATGGTTCATAGGAGATTGACAAATTATATTTTTTATATGGTTCACATTGATTTAACATATTTGGAAAAGTAAAAATGCGACAATGTTCACAACACAAGAGAATGATACTCAGAAAATCATTCAGATATCTAACTAAATTCTTGAAAATAGAATTATGCGGCTAACTTCACCTCTCATTCTTATACAGAATGGATCGTGAACCCAATTCATTATATGAAATGAGTGTGTGTCACAATTTTAGATTTCATATCTTGTATGGATTCGGTTTGTTTCATGTGCAGAACACATTTGTGGTGCTTCCGTATGCTTTCTTTATTAAAATTTTTTAACTTATAAAAACAAATTTGTTCCTATTTTTCATGCATCGATGTCACTTCTTTCCTGATAAATAGCAATACTCTTCAAGAATATAGACTATAGGTTGAGTTTTTTGTTTTACACGACAAAAGAATTAGGTTTTAAAATTATGGACTGCATAAGTATCATATATATGTCTATCAAATTTGACGAAGATCCTATTTTCGAATCGGCATTTTCCACACTTCAGGTTAAATTTCCTAAGAAATGCAAGTTATTGTTATCGAGTTGTCCCGACACAACACGAATGGATATATTCAACTTAGACAAAATTAAAAGAAAATTCCACATCAATATATATAGTTAAAAAAAGATTGTTAGAAAAAACTTTTTTCAAAATTGTCTCATTAAATAAAAAAATTATTGAAAATCACAGTTTCTCTTATCATTAATTAAATAATTTTGTTTCATTTGTTACGAAATGACTTTCTGTATCTAAATTTGGTGGTTTATTTTAACCACGGTTTCCTAACACTTCTAAATAAGAAATCACATAGATAGAATCACAATTGAAAATATCAATTATCCCAGTTGAAAATTTTAAATTCTGTCATTAAATGGTGGTTGTCAAAGCATAACGATATGTCTTAAGTATTTTTGAATCAATATATAAATATTCAAACGACTACAAAGCTAGGTTGTGTTTGGATTGATGATAGAAAACAAATAGAATAAAACAAAATATGATAAATCATAATATATTAAATAGAATTGAATTAATTAAAAAAACAAGGATTTGGAAACATTATAACTTATCATTTTCTATATTAATTAAGAGTTTAATTGGTATACACTGTCAGTGTAGAAGATTTTTACACTGTCATTCAATCATGACTTTTCATTTATGTGACTTTTAAAGTAGTAATGAGTAAAGTCAACAAATTTATCATAAATGAAGAGTTGTGATTGAATGTCAGTGTAAAAAATATTTACACTGACAGTATATACAAGTTAAACTCATTAACTAAATTTAGTTAATTATTTAGTCTATTAAATACATTATTTTTAAGCCAAAAAATCATTAATTGCATGTTAAGCTAAAGATTTTCTCACGACCATGTCATGTGTTATCAGTACAAAATCAGAGATTTAGAAAGCAAAAGGAAACAACCTCCTAGACACGCATTAATTGTTTCACATACACCAAAATCATGTTATGTGAATTTATTCATCACCCCTTCTAACCAAAACCTCACCTCTCCCTCTCCAACAACCTTTATCATGTTATTTCCATAACCATGCCTCCCGTTCCATCAATAAATTGAAGTCAACCTATCATTGGAACACTCCTTTTCTTTTGTTACCCACCTTTCATCTTTGAGCAAATATTTATATTTTAATATCCTTACCTAGCTCACATGGTATTTTCTTTTGTTGTTAGATGCCACTTTCATTTTCATAGCAAAGGTAAGTTAAAACTTTTTATGTGTCCTTACACCTAAACATCCTTTCTTCTTGTTCCTGCACAACCTTTCCTAACTAACCAAATTTATCTTCCTTTTATCCTCTTCCCCAACCAACAAAAAAATGTTTAAAAATAGATTATAGAGATAATACCTTTCGGCGCTATAGAGAAAGAAAGAAAAACAATCGAAAGTGCAAACAACACATATTTTATCAATATAACTCGTCCTACATTGAGATGTGTACCCTCTCCATGATGCCAGTCTTTGTAGGCACCAAATCCAACACCAATTGCCACATATAAATTCTAGTATGGTTGCTCGCTTGGATAGTCCCAAATATTTAAATGGCAATTTCTTCACTTCTGCAATTTAGCTGAGGTTGTTCTATCAAGCCATTCCTTTTCAACATTAATACCAAATAGTTGGTTGTTATGAAAATTGACCTTTCATCTGGAAACAAGTTCAAAATTATGCCAGACAACTTTCCGCATCCTAATAGATCCCAAATCCTTTACTATGATTATTAAAGTGTCATCTAGAAATTGCAAAAGAGAAACATTAATTCCATCCTTCCCTAGCGAGAATTCCTTCCACATCCCTTTTTGTGTTGCTTAATGTATGAACCATTTGACTCAACTCTTTTGCAGCAATTAGGATTAAGAATCTGATAGGGGACCCCCTTGTCACACCCTTCTTCCTACTCCTAACTCCTCTATTAGGTTGCTATTTATTACTACCGATATTCTCATTGTGCTCACACACTATTTTATCCACTAAATCCATTTTCCCTCAAAACACATTCTCTCCATTGTGAACCCACAAGTAATTCCAATTGACTGAGTCGTATGTTTTCTCAAAGTCCACCTTGAAGTAAGTCAACTCCTTTCGCCCCACCTTGCTTCGTCCACCACTTCATTTGCTATTAGCACCCCGTATAGTATTTTTCTTCCTTTGTATAAAAGTTGATTGCTTATCCGATATAATTGACTTCGTGACGCTTCTTAGTATGTTCACCAAAACTTTTGCTAGCACTTTATACATATACTCAATAAGTGATATTGGGTGCTACTCCCCAATAGTTCGAAGGCACTCACTCATTCTTCCATATTAGTGCTATGAAGCAGTTGTTTGATCCTTGACTAAAAATCCACAATTCAAAAACATAAAAATGCAGGTTCTCTAATCCATGGCTTTAATTGTTCTCACACCCCCCAATTCAAAAAATTTAAAATTTTTAATTGAGGGATGAATTGTTGAGAAACAATTCATATTATTTTAATTTCAAATCTCTAGATACTGTATAGAACAAAATATTATTTTATTTTTAGGATTTTTTTAGATTTTAAAAATATTATTTATAAAATAGATATTTATTTCCTTATTTAAGATTAGGATATTAAGTTTATAAATAGGGATTCTGATATGAGAAGAATCACCCTAAGTGAAAAAGGTAGTTATGATGTCGAACGAGAGTTTATAAGATTTCCAATAGTCCCAAAAACTTATAGTGGATTAAAATAACTCTATTAACTTTCTTTTTTCTTAGATGCTACTTTTTATTGCTATAGTGTTTTTTTTATCAATATAAATGAAGAGAAGTAAGTCAATTATGTTATTTGTCCAACACTTTTTCCTCATATCTGCTAGAAGAATTAGAGAATTAGAAAGCAAGTTATTGTGTTGATATCATTGTTGTGTTATTCACGCCTGCATTACAATGTATCTCTCAGTTGATTCATCTCAATCTCCTCACTTTCAATCTTCTCAATCAAGTGTGGTTGAATAGTAGTATTAATTAATTGCTACACGGAACACCTAATAATAAGGATATCCTATGCAAAATTAATGCAATATGTGAATATAAAGAAATAACATAGAATTTATTTAACCGTAAATAAGGTTAAAATAATAATTTAAAAAAATTTACAACTTAGTCCCACTTTAATTAGTTCACTGTGTTATATACCCTTCCATCATCATTTAAATAAACTAAATAATAAATCACTTATTTTTTAACCCTAAACCCATATAGGATTAAAATGTTAACTTCATAATTAGTGACTCTTTAGGTTTTGAACCTTAGACCTCTTCATAATACAAAATAGGTCATACCACTAAACCAAGTGTGAAATTTGATTTTATTTTGCAATTCAAATCTACTTAACCTTTAATTAATATTAGTTTCAAAATTAATTAAAACATAAATGTAAATATACAAAAGTAGGATTAAAATTAAAAACTAAAAATTTAATTTATATATTTATTAATTATTTATTAATAATAAATTCCTAGGAACTATAATTTAAAAATTAAAACTAATTAAAAATAAAATTAAAATTATTAAAATATAAAACTAAGAACTAAAATTAAAAATAAAATATAAATTAAAATTAAGAATTAAAACTTAAATTAAATTTTTTTAATAATTTTAATTGTTAATTTAAATTTAACTTCTATTTACATTTAAATTTAACTTTTAATATAAATTTTAATTCTTAATTTTAATTTCTATTTATATTTTATTTTTAATTTTATTTCTTAAGTTAATTTAAATTAAAAATTAAAATCTAATTTGACTTAAGAATTAAAATAATTTATTTAATTTAACTTTTAATTTAAATAAAACTAAGAACTAAAATTAAAAATAAAATAGAAATTAAAATTAATAATTAAAATTTAAATAATTTTAGTTCTTAGTTTTGTTTTTTAATAATTTTAATTTATGTTTTTAATTAGTTTTAATTTTTAATTTATAATCCCTACGAATTTATTATTAATAAATATATAAATTAAATTTTTAGTTTTTAATTTTAACTTTTAGTTTTAATCCTACTGTTGTATATTTACATTTATGTTTTAATTATTTTGAAACTAACACTAATTAAAGATTAAGTAGATTTGAATTATAAAATAAAACTAAACTTGACACTTAGGGTAGTGGTATGAGTTATGGTTTACCATAAAGAGGTCCCAAGTTGAAACCATGCCAGGATGTTTTTCTTTCTACATTTTTCTTAATTTATAATCCTAGGTATTTATTATTAATAAATATATAAATTAAATTTTTAGTTTTTAATTTTAACTTTTACTTTTAATCCTACTGTATATTTACATTTATGTTTTAATTAATTTTGAAACTAACACTAATTAAAACTTAAGTAGATTTGAATTGCAAAATAAAATCAAACTTGATACTTAGTGTAGTAGTACGACCTATTGTATATTATAAAGAGGTCCAAGGTTTGAACCATGCTAGGATTTTTTCCTTTCTACATTTTTCTAATTAAAATTGTCACATCATCAAATTAATTAACTCTTAATTTCAAAACCTAACGATGCCACATATCTAATTACGAAGTCAATATTTTAATCTTGACGGTCAATGGTCTCATTTTGACGGAAGGGCAATTTGTTAACATTTTTTAAACTTGGAGGGCAAAATTGAAACAAAAATTTAAAGGAGGGCAAAAAGCTAACAAGAACTAAAATTGGGGGTCACCAATTAGAATTTAGCCTTCTATATTTTGTCACCAATAACAAATTAAAACATAACAAAATTGAAATCTTAAACAAATGTAGACAAGTTGTAACGTAATTGTGAAATGAATCCTCCCTTTCTAACCCTCAAATAAAATCACAATAGTTATCATTACTTTTTCCTAAGGCTTTGTTCAAGGTGGTTTCAAATTTTTGGTTTTTGATTATGAAATGTATTTTGAAAATAGAAACTTGTTTGACAAAAATGGTTTTGATTTGGTTTTTTAGTTATTTTCTAAATAATTTCACCCAATTTCAAAAACAATAAAATTTAGTTTTTATATTGCTATTTTTTTTTATTTAAGTTCATCATTTGCCATCACTTGCAGCCACTACCACCATCTCTAACCGGTAATCATTGGCTGCCACCTCTGATCGATGGTTACCTACCGCCACCTATGATCGAAAGTCATTGACTACTTGTAAGGTCCTGTTTTTAATAATATGATATAAGTGTGTGAAATAAATAAAAGAGGGAATTAAGTTTAACTTAACTGTAATTAATAAATTAATTATAGAATATGTGATTGAAGTAATATATATATATATATATGCATAAATTTTATTGGAGTGAAATGTGGTTATTTAATTATATATGATTGGATTTTAGTGAATTAAATGATGGTCGATGGGAAAGTGATGATTAGAAGGGTGAAGAGGTGAGAATAATTATTATCTCTTTGATTCTAGGTGTTTGGACAAAATTTTGGGAAGTTTCTAGAAACTTGTTTAGGAGGGAATGCAAATAGCAAGTTACAGTTACTAAGCATACCCCAACCCTCTTTGTTTTCCTTCTTCTTCCCTCTTTTCTTTCTTTCTTTTCTTCTTCTTTCTTAATTTTCTTCTACTTCACCACTTTCATTCTTACTCCATTGCCATTTTGTTGAACTCTTGCATGATGGGCTTTGAGCCAACTAAATTCGACAAAATCTCTTTCATTGCTCATGATTCTGAGTAATGATCAGTATAGGTAAGTTTGATCATAATTCTTCAAACCTTTTCTGTTAGTTTTCAATCCTATTACTCTCTTTGAAAAGAGAATTCCTTTAAAATCCTAATTTTGTAGGTTCCTAATTAATTTGAGAATTCTTTATAGTTATGAGTGATCCTTTCGGTTGATTTTCTCTAGTTTGAGAAAAACAAATTTTTAAAGGGAGAAATAGGTAAGAAAAGCTAAAACATTGACTTTATTTTGGAAATTTGTGTTTTGTGGAAGTGAAATCTATAGAATGAAAATTGATTGAGTTTTGAAATAAATTTGATTATTATGAGAAGTTGGTTATTTTGGTGAGAAAGGATCTTTGTTGATGCTTTTGTGTGATGATGGATGTTTATTAATGATTTTGGTGATATTTGATATTTGTTGTGGTGATTTTGGGTGATGATGAATGTTTATCGATGATTTCAATTATATTGGATCTTTGTTGATGATTTTGGGTGATGATGGATGTTTGTTGATAATCTTAATGTTAATTGATACACGATGATGATATGTATGCTGAATTTGATGAAAGGCGATAACTAAGTCGTAACTTTCCCTTGGGTAAGGTGCAATATTATATATGCGGATGAGATGTATTGAGTTACAATTGCATCTGAGGTCAATGCAATTTGAATACCAAATATGCATGCAGATGAGGTAATATATTGTTTTACATTGCGATCTGGATACCAAATATGCCGGTAAAGGTACCAATGGGATACTGTGTTTGTTTTTTTTATCACTATGATGATCGTGCTTTGCAGGGAGCAAATAGCAATGTCAAAGATGAGAGGTTGGGGGATGAGATGTGATTGTACTTGGATAATTGACCTAAATTATTATATGTTTTGAATCAAACCTTGTATAATTTTTTGAAATCTTATGTAATAAGTAGAGTATAGGATAGTATGGATGATCAAGTATGTTTTGTAATGAGTATAATTGGAATATGTTGCACTGAGGTGAACTTAATATAATGTTTATACCTATATGAATGTTGAAATCAAAATGATGTAGAATTGGTAAAATTAAGTTGTTTTTGCATATGATTATGTAGCTGAGTTCTGCAGTCTCCATGATCTTATTGGGCAGAGAGTCTTGCCCAGTGAGAAATTTTAGGATTTGTACCCAGTAAGAAGTCTCGACCAACGCAAATTATTCTCTGATAAAAATTAACTTATATTTGTACCTAGAGGAAAAACTCACTAAGCAAAGTTCCTTCATTAGAACAATTTATTTTTTCAAGGTTCTTATTGAGTGACACTGGTCACCGAACGAGCTACCTTGTTGCTCGGCTCATTGAGCAACCTATTTTGCTTGGTAAGCTTGAGTTATGTATGTTTTGATTTATTTGATGTGAGATTTTAATACTTTAAGATTTATAATGTTGGTTATGGTATTGATGAAATTGATAGTTTGGTATAAATAATTCGAGTTTTAAATATTATGAGAATTGATTATAATTTATATAGCAATACTACCAAATGTACTAGTAATTTTGGGATTTTACATTACCAACCTCAATTGATGGCCATGAGCCACCATCTTCGATTATTAATCACTAGTGAGTCACTGGCCTCTACTTTTGACCGTCGATTACCGGCCGCCACCTTCGACCAATGGTTACTGACCCCCACCTTTGATATCGTAGGTCACCTACGATCACCTCTGATTGTTATTAGTTGTTATCTTTGACCGACAGTCACTGACCACTGTTTCCAACCTTTACCTCTGACACCGTCGACTTTCATCTCTAAGGAGGTATGATTCATGTGTGGTTAAGATTTAAAAGCAATTTTTTAAATTTGAACAAAAATAATGTATTTTTTAAACATTTGAAAACAAAATCAAAACTACTTTTTACTTTTATAAATTTCAAAACTAGAAATCAAAAACTGTCTTAAATGAAGCCTTAAGCAACTGGATAGTTAACCTACTCATGAAGAGTACCGTGATAATTTGCATTTTACTATGAGTTTAATGCTTATACACTAGTTGTGTGAAAGAGTTTTACACTGACGTCCAATCATATATTTTCATTTATATAACACTTAATCAAAATTATATATAAATGATTATGATTGAATACCAGTGTAAAACTTTTTATACTGACAGTCTTTTTCACTTTTACTATTTTGAGCATTAATTTGACCAAGTGGTTCTTTCATATTCTCACGTATCACACACACATACATACATACATATATATATATATATATATATATATATATATATAAAAGCATTGGGATCAATTAATATTAAGCTAACAACACATGAAAAGATTCTTCGCTAACAAAGTTTATGGTGTCATTGCTTCGTTATATTAAATAGTAATATCTTCACATCTTTAGTAATAAGAAGGTGATGATTAAATCAAATTTATTAATAAAATAAGTAAATTTAGGTTTTAGAATTAAATATAATTAATAATATTTTTAAATTTATCATTCACGTATTGAAGAAAAGAAGAAAAAAAATATTTATTAATGATTAGAGAAATAAAATACTCTTAATAGAAAAAATAAAAAAGGTATTTTAGTAAGAAAAACAATCCATTCAGAACACCAAGTAAATTTTAAAATTCCATCTTAAAATTAGAGTCGAATGTAGTAATATATATTAGAAAGGAACCAATATTTTCTATTTTAAACTAATAAAAATCATTATTTATATATTAAAATCACATTCTAGATATGTTAGAAATTAATTTTAATGGTATTTTCAAATTTTTAATTGAGAATATTAAACAAATATAACTCACGAGTCATCTACCAACTAAAACAATAATAATCACTAAGTGCATGGACCAACTAGCAGCAGGGTGTTCCAGCTTAGCTATTGGCCTTAAGATCGATTCATAGGTATACAGTTAGATTAAATACTTGGAAGAAGAGCTTGTTACTCATAGTAGTCCCACAAGGTTCAACAAGATTACCTCTGATAGAGGATACCTATAATTAGGCAAAACAATTAAAATAATAATAAAATATTGGCTAAATGTTAAGTGTGCTCCATTATTTTTAATGTTTTTCATTTTGGTATATTATATTTTAAAATTTTTATTTGTGTCCTTTATGATTTTGAAAGTTTCATTTTGACCCTTTATGCAATGATATGTACATAGCAATGATAAAAATATACCTGTACTCGTAGATGTCACCCTGAACTTCAAGAATTACCCACTTTGACCGAATACAAGTATAAGTATTACTCAATGTAATGAACCGACGTAGGTACGAGTATGTAACTACCTACCCTATACTTGCCCATTATAATTAATTAATTATAACAATTATATAATAAGCTTAAAGTTATATATTTTAATTAAAAATTTTACTTATTAAATTTTAATTTATAATTTCTTGTTACTTATTATTCTTTATATATTTTTTAAATTAAAATATAATTAATAACTTAATATATAATTTATTTAATAATAAGTAAATTTAAATTATAAAAAATAATATAGCAGGTTACTCGTAAGTACATTTTCCCTTGAGAATTATCCTTTTAAGTAGAAAAGGTAGATAAAATAAATAACACAAGAATATAACTTGGAAATGTTGGAATAAAATTATAGTAATGAAGGAAATATTTGAGAAAGAGGAAGGACTAGAATTTGGAAGGAAGAGGTGACTTGTTTATTTGATCACTTCTTGATTTATGACTTGATACAAACTCTAGGACATTATTCCTATTTATACTAGTGGCTCCTCCTAAACCAATGGTTTAGATTTTTCCAACACAAATCTAATCTAATAGTTACAAATAAACTTCTAGAACTTTCTTCATAAATACAATTTACTCACATATTCTAGATAATTTTATATGTTACTCTAGAATTATCTTCTAAATGGATTTTTCTAGAAGATGCTTCTTGAATTTGGAGTTATCATATCTCCTAGAATTTTCTAGAATTTGGACTTCTTGTTTAAATAAGAGCCAAAATCAAGTTTATATTTGAACACCCCCTCTTAAACTGTTACCCGGAGTATACTTCTCAACCTGGTGAAGTCTTCTTTCTTAAATTTAAATCTTCGTCTTCTTTTCCCTTGATTTCGTAACCTTGAGGTTGTTCAATGTAAACTTCTTCTTCAAGGAATCCATTAAGGAAGATAGATTTCATCACATCCACTTGATGTATCCTCCAATGATTTCGAGCAGCTCTTTGATCATAGCCCTTTGCCACCAATTTTGTCTTATATCTTTACACTTCCCCCTTAGCATTCTTCTTAGCTTTGTACACTTATTTCACACCAATCACTTTGTGTCTCGTTGGAAGAGAAACTAGTTCCCATGTATCATTTCTTTTTATTGCTTTGATTTCTTCATCCATATCATTTTTCCAATCTTTGTTTTCTATTGCTTCTTGGAAGTTTATAGGCTCACAATTAGCAAATAGGAAAAAAAGAGTGAGATTATCTTGATTTTCAGTTACCTCATAAAGTTCTTGTAGGCTCCTGAAGCATGGACTTCTTTCATCTAAATTCACCTCTTCTTGAGTATTTGGTGAAATCACTGGAGTACAAGGCTCCTTTCTTGCTTAGTCTATAATCGATTGTTTTATGTCTTCTTCAAAACTTGGAAAGAAGTTTTTAATTTCATCACTTGATCTCCAATCTCATTATTCTTCTTCATAAAAAACAACATCTCGGTTTATGATTGTATTTCCTATATTTGGATTGTAGAGCTTATCACCTTTGGAATTGGAGTCATAACCAATAAAAATGTACTTCTCACTTTTTTCATCCAACTTGTTTCTTTTCTCAGCTGGTATGTGTACATGAGCAATGCTTACAAAGATTCTGAGATAGGAAATGTCAAGTTTCCTTCCACTCCATGCATCTTGTAGTGTTTTTCCTTCCATAGTCTTCACAGTACTTTCAAAATTCATTTTATGTGAACTCTCCTCCACGATCAAATCTCATGTTTTTATTGAAAAATCATCAATGAAGAGAAACGATCAGATCTCATTGCTTTGATTTGAAGACCACTTCCTTTCTCAAAAAGGGCTTTGAACTTCTTGAAATTCTCAAAGACCTCTAATTTATGCTTCAAAAAATACACTCATGTTTTTTTCTTCAAAAATAATTAATTGAAGAGAAGGAAATAATTACTCTTACAAGTGAGCTTGGCTTGATCAAACCACACACATCTATATGTATGAGTTCTAATGGTTTTTGAGCTCTTGAGTGAGAATCCTTCAGAAAACTCTTCTTCAATTGCTTTCCAAGTAGACATCCTTCACACACTTGATTAGCGTGATTGATGCAAGGTAATTCTCTCATCATTTCCTTCTTGGAGAGCAACTCTAATCCTCCAAAATTGAGATACCTAAATCATAGATGCCAAAGCTAAGACATATCCTTGTAGCACATCTTGAGACATTTTGCTACATCATTTTGAATGTTAAGCACGAACATTTTATTTCTTGACATTGGAACATTTTAAGCGAATATCATAACCTTTCTCTAGGAGTTGGCCTAGGCTCAAGATACTACGTTTCATGTTGGGCACATAATAAACATTTGAGATAAATTGATGTTCACCATTCTTCAAGAGGATAAGAATGTTACCTTTTCCTTTGACTTTTATCTTAGATTTATCTCCAAAAGCCACCTTGCATCTCACCGATTCATCAAGCTCCACAAACATGCTCCTTTTTCCACACATATGATTGCTTGCTCTGGTGTCTAGGTACCATTTATTGTCTTCACTTCTTTCATTCTCCACATAAGCCATCAATAAGATATTGCTTTCTTTGTTTGTTTATTCAACATAATTTTTCTTCTCTTCAACTTTGTTTTTTTAAGTGGTCACATTCGGAAGCATAATGACCAAAAACTTCTCACCATTGTAACATTTCACAGTAGACTTGTCATGCCTTGATCTTGAGTAACCTTGAACACGACCTCTTGTTGAGCTACCTCTTGTTGAAATTCCTCCTCTTTAGAAGTTGTTATTATTGTCCATAATCTTTGTAACAACCTTTTCCTCATCCTCGAGCTCCACCATGGCCTTGTTCTTGTTGACTTTGATTATTACAACCACTACCTTTGTTGGTTGAATCAATTTGTGTCCTAAGTAATTACTCAATAATCCTTTGCCTTTCTTTTTCTTTTTCTTTTCTTCATAAGCTTGTAATGAGCCCAAAAGTTGCTCTATAGTCATAATCTTTAAGTATTTTGTTTTCAATGAGGGCCAATATGATCAAATTTTGGATCTAATGATCAAGTTTTTCACCATTTCTTTAAAGCTGATTAGTGACTGTTAAGACTCTAAAGAAATAGTCAAATATGAGTTCTCCTTCATATGCAATACTTCAAACTCGTCTCTTAAAGTTTGTAGACGTACCTTTTTCACCGCATTTGCTCCCTTGTATGAGGTTTAAAGCTTCTCCCATGCTTCTTTTGCCAACTTTACTTCTGAAATCTTCTCAAAACCATCGTCATCTAATCCTTGATCGATTAAATAGAGTCTTCTTGTCTCTCTTTCTTGAGTCTCTCAAACTATCCCTTTAAGTTTGAGAGAGATTATCTTCATTCTCTGGTTCGGTGTGACCTCTCTCCATCTCCCAAAAATCTTGAGAGCCAAGGACTTCATCTTGATGCTCCAATTGTCATAGTTGCTCTTGTTTAGCAATGGGACTTAGAACAAAACCATGCCACTACTCGCCATCTCTTTAGGTAGGATCTTCAAGCTCTGATACCAATTTGTTAGAATAAAATTATAGTAATGAAGGAAATATTTGAGCATGGGGAGGGACTAGAATTTGCAAGGAAGGTGTTACTTGTATACTTGATCACTTCTTGATTTATGATTTGATACAAACTTTAGGACATTATTCTTGTTTATAATAGTGGTTTCTCCTAAACCAATGGTTAGGATTTTGTCAACACAAATTTAATCTAATGGTTACAAATAACCTTCTAAAACTTTCTTCATAAATACGACTTAGTCACACATTCTAGATAATTCTATATGATACTCTAGAATTATCTTCCAAATAGATTTTTCTAGAAGATGCTTCTAGAATCTGCACTTATTATATCTCTTAGAATTTTCTAGATGAGCTTCTTGGAAACAGGTAGGTTTAATAGAATTTGGCATATTTTACAAAATAGAACTATGTTCAGCCGGCTCGATTAGCATACAAAACTAGAAAATTTTAGCATTGATGATAACTTATTGAGAATTAATCCTACAAACTAGTCAAAAACGATAAAGAACCAGTCCTTAAAACCAATTGAGTTGGTCTCCGTTAAATCATTATTTATAATTATAATTATAATTTTAATTTTTAATTTTAATATGAAAATTAATTATAAATATGAATGAGTATTTATTATAAAGATTACAAATATGTATATATTATTTTATCAACTTTTCTTATAATATATATTTATATTTTATATTGAAAGGACTAAATTAATATAAAAAATTTTTGAAAAAATGAAATTAGTATTTTTGCATATTTTATATGAAACACGTAAATTACTCAAAACACATAGTTTACAAAAAAATAAAAATAAAAAAACACAGTTTACGCTGCAAAACAAAGGTAGTATATATATATATATATATATATATATATATATATATATTTGATTTTTCAACAAAAACCGAATCCTAACCCAATTCAAAGCACCACGGTAACATTTCTTCAACTTTCTTTCTCGTCCTTTCTTCCTCCGAGTAAGTTTTATTCTTCAAAATGTTCATCCTCTTCATTAATTCAATCTTAATTTTGTGCATTTTCTCCAACTTCCTACGTGTTTCTTCGAATTTTTTTATTTATTGTTTTCTTTTTCGAAATGTTTAGTTTTTTAGGATTTTATTTTATCTTATCTTGACAGATTTCTTTTAGTTCTTTCTTCCTGCCCATCATCTTTCATCACAATATTCATTCAGAGGTTAGATTTTTCTTCTCATTAATCATCAATTAAGTTTGTTAATTACGTTGATAATCATTCTTAACTATGAAGAATGTACACTGAAAATTAGCCAAAAATTGTGTATATAGTTAGAATGCTATGGCCCTATTACGAAGCTACTCAGATAATAATAATAATAATATAAGAGTTTAATTGCTTACAAAAAAAATAATAATAATAACTATACGCTATTAATAATTACATTACCATTATTTCTTGTTTTTTTTGGAGGTGGTGTTTCTTTTTCCAAATTTTTCTTTCTCTTCTTGCATGCAGAGTATGACATATAAGAATGGCACGTTCAAATTAACGTCTTGAGTTGGAAGTTATTTTTACTATTTAACTACTCTATCACATTTTTTTTTGTCCCATTATAGATTATACAATTAATGAAGCTCTTCGGGTAATTAATATTCACAATAATAATATATTATTAAAATATACTTTCTTGTTTGGTTTCAAATTTTGTTCTTTCCTATGCAGTTTTCGTTATAACAATGTCAAGTTCAACGAAACTCATTTTTCCAAAGCGTAGTTAGAATGCTATGCCCCATTATACAATGAAGCTCTTCGGATTTTCTTTTTCCTTTTTTTTTTTTTGTTGGCTATTTTCCCCCTGAATGAAGCTCTGCGGATAATAATCATAATAATAGTATTTCTTTACTTGTTTTAATTTCTTGTTTCTTTTTCCAAATTTTCTTTTTGTGTTTTTACATGCTGATTATGTTTTTACAATGGCAAGTTCAATGAACCTCTTTTTCCCGAATTGTAATACTATACGCCCCATTATACAATGATGCTATTATCGGATGATAATAATAATAAAATTCAATTACATTATCAACCCCTGATTAAATTTTATTAAATAACACATTTCTCAACTCTTTTTTATTTTTCTACTCTAATTTATTTAAATTTAAAAAACATTATACTAATATTTCTATATATTAAAAATATTACACTAATATTCTTTTTAAATTTTATATTAACACTCTTTTAAGAATATAAAAGTAATGTTTAAAAAAATAAAAAATACATATATAATTATATTAAATTTTGAAAATATTACTATAATTCACACTACTACTGCTGTTACTGGTACTGGTACTGGTACTGGTACTGGTACTGCTGCTATTACTCTTACTATTACTGTTACTGTTACTGCGACTGTTACTACGGAGATGAAACGCATCTGGTTCGGCTCCCTGTTGAAACACCGCGTGGATGTGCTCCCGACAGAGAGCGTAGCCACCCTTCTGGACTGGATGAAGCACTGCGCAGACACGCTGGACGCAAAGGGCATGGGGATGGTGTGCGCCATGATGTGGGCGCTGTGGAACAGGCGTAATGCGTGGATGTTGAGGCGAAGGAGGATGGAGTTTATAACATGTTTGAATTAAAAGAAAGTGGTGAAGTTTATAACATGAGAAAATTGTTGCATGTCACCTTTGATCCACATTAATAACAATTTGTTGTTGATAATAAGGGTGAATTGACTTATATATTTTAAGAGAAAATTACTTATTTAAATAAAATAAATATTTATTGTAATTTTTTAAATGTTTAACTAAATTTAAAAAAAAAAAAGTTGATAATAAATGAAAAATAATTTACTTTTACTTGAAATAAGTTGATGTGAAAATTGTTTGCTGAAAAAAATTTAATATTTATGCTGTTATTTAATACAAATAATTATGTTGAAGTATTGATTAATAGAATCAACAACCTTATTTTACATAAAGAATTGTATTTGAATAATAACATTGGTTAATTAGTTTTTTCTCTTAAGAAAATAAGAAGTTAATTATTTAAAAAATTACTTTTTATAATTATATCTAAACATTTTTTTTTTCGTAAATATCATTTGAGAATAAGTTACTTCTTTTTCAGTTTAAATAAATTTACGGATGATTATTTCTAATCTGCACAATTTGTAAGATAATATGGTCGATATTTCCTTTTAAAATTATCAAATCGAGTGTTACATGATTATTTATCGGTACTACAGTTGACATGATACTTCTCTAATGTGTAATAATTTTTGCTGATTTGATTATCAATTGAAACATTTAATAAAAAGTACTCTTATGCAAAATAAAATCATATGTCTAAAACCTTTAATTTTGGATATAGCACTACATAGAAGCTATGTGTATAATTTGTACCTTCAGTGTTCAAGGTAAGTTAATAATAGCATTCATATTGGTGTTATGAGCAACCAATAGCAGAGGCACTCTGCTTTATGTGGGTTATAGAGAAATCAGGGGAGTTATGTTTCCCTGAGGTTATGTTTGAAACTGAATGCAAACAGTTACACAGTGAGTGGAGAAAAACAGACACAATGGCTGGTTCCTATTCCTTCCTTGAGTCACTGGTGGAAGAGTGCAGAATGATGACACATGGGAGAGAAACTTCTCTCACATTGGTGTGTGACACAGCCAACAAAGTGGCACAGACTATAGCTGAGTTTGCCTTTGATTATGGTGAGAGGGTTTGGATTGAGGAAGTCATATATGAGGCTTCTGAGTTTTTAGAAAATGATTTTCAGGGGATTGTTAATCTCTCTACTGATCCAGAAAAATGAATTAATAATGTTGTTTTTGTGGGGCTACAATTTACTTCTGCTTTTAATTCTTAATTTTTGTTAGATGTACAGCTTTTTATCTTTGATTATGTAATTGGAGTTTGATTTCTTTAGACCAGAAATTAATTTCTTTTATGAATCAACTTAATTAGTATTTATTTATAATGTAAAGAAGTTTTACATAATCACACTTCTTTATTTATATAATTTTTAAAACATTAATTAGAAATCTAACAAATTTAGTATAAATAAAGAATTATAATTAAATGTACTTTTATAATAACTATTCATACTAATTAAAATTTTTCTGTATTTTGCGGTAGTGGAGAATTTCAAGTATAGTTGTAATAATTTTTCTTCATCACGTATTACCATGATTTAATAGGATATTAAGTTTGAGTTTAGATTGGTGGTATGTTTGTTTGTGCATTAAGAAAAAATAACTACTATGTTGGATTGAGAAAAAAAAATTGAGCTCTAATAATGTGCTTATGTTCTTAGGAGTAAAGCAATTTTTATAATTGATTTAACAAATATGATTACATTACATATATTTAGTTATGCTAAATCATGGTAATAAGTGGGTAAGTCTTAAAGAACTAACATTTGTTTACCCATAAAATATGAGATTTTCATGACATTGACCAAAGTATTTTTTTATCGATTTTTCTAATGTGTATCCAGTGTATATGTTAGAATCAAATTTTCAATGTAACTCTTGATGTATTTATTATATGAGAGAGTGAAGATACTTAAAGAATATTAAATATATTTTCTAATAACAATTTACTTCCAATTTTTTCACTTTAATCCTCTTTTAATTTTTTTACATTTTTATATTATTATTTCTACATTTTTTCATATTATTTTTTAAGAAAAAAGCATAAATTCAATGCAATACATATTTATTAGGTGGTGTTTGTTTGGGGCATTTTCTGTTTTTATTTTCAGATAAAACAGAAAACAGTAATGAAAATATGTTTTTTTACAATTTAGAAAATATTTTCATTGAAAACATTTTCAAAAACAACTGAAAATAGAAAAAAATTATTTTCAGTGTTTTCAAAAGTTAACACTATGTGAAAACTTAATAACAATATTCTAATTATATAAAAATAATACATAGATGTATTTCAAACTATATATATAAATAATTTATAATATTTTTACTAAAACTGATTAAATTTAACAAAATTATTTTTGAAAATAGAAAATATCAAGTGAAAACAAACATATTTTCTAAATATTGAAAACTTAAAAATGAAAACAGTTTTCAAAAAATGAAAACAGAAAATGAAAACAAAAAATATTTTTTCAAACTAAACGTCATCTTATATCAATAACAATGTCTTCCTCATTTTATTTTTTTTATATTATTAGTTTTAGTGACAAATAAAATGTGAAATTTAATGAAAAATGGATAAAATAGTGCTAAAAGGATAAAATAGTTTCAATTTAAAGTCTTCAATATTGTTGTTTAAATTCAACACAATACCTAATTTAAAAATATAATAATGATGAGTATTATTGTATTTTAAATGGATATGCATTACTTGGAGTTTATATTTTTTAAATAGTATGAAAAGAAACGTATAAGTAATAATATAAAAAAATGTAGAAGTAAAAATTAAAACATGAGTGAAGTGAAAATGCAAGGTTAAAATTGGAAAGTATTAAAAAACATACTTAATGATTTTTAACTATCTTCACTCTCTCACATAATAAATACATCAAAAGTTACATTCAAAATTGAATTCTAATACTTGTTAGGCACACATTAGAAAAACCTTTTTTTATTACTATTAATACAAATCAAAATCTTTAATTTCTTTTCAAATTTACTAAAAGAAGAATGAAAATTCTATGTCTCAAATTCGTGTCTTATTTTCTATTTTAACTAATCAACAAATGTTATATTAATTAATGAATTTATTTTTTAAATAATTCATGTCTTTTTTTATATCTTATATAAATCATTAAATAACATAATATTTATTTATTCATTGAGATAGAAATTAAAATACCAATGCAGGACAGAGGCTTTCCATCTAATAAAAGAATTAAGAGGGTAGTTATTACAGCTATTGAGTTTCTAGTTGGAAACTATGTGAAGATTAAACTCACTTATAGTGAAACCATTTACGAACTTAAATGTGTCATGGATAATATTTAACATCTTTAAACTAATTAAGAATATTGACTTACCTCCTTAAAAAAGAAAGAATATTGATGGACAACATTTCATTGCAGCGATCTCAATAAAAAAAAAATATTTCTTAAAAATGTTGAGAATTTGATACAAGTCAATCAATCATATAGTCCACTTAACCACAACCTCGTGATAATGTCATAGGCATTCATGTGTGTAAACTGCAAGTATATGGTGTCGTCAAATAATAATAATAATAATTTTTTCACAAAGACTGTGCGTTTGGAAAAGAATAATTGTTTATAATTTTAATTATTTAAATTATTTCTCTTAATATAAAAATATTAAAGTTCTATAATTTAAAAGAATGAAAATAAAGTGAAGTGAATTCCATAATTAAAATAAAATAAAGATACCAATTTTAAATGAGATAAAATCTAAATTAAGGAGATTGTGACTAATATAAAGATAATTTTTTTAGATTCTTATATATTTCAAAATGAGAAAATATTAGGTAAATAAAAGGAAATGATAATTCAAGGAATTGAAATTCAAATATTAGAAAACTTCCAAGATTGGAGTATCACACAATAATTGCCTATTGAATCATAATTAGTTATCTTTTATGCTCTTGCAGGTTATTGTGAAGGGTGGATTAACATAAGGTAACCTTTGTCCTCTTTCAAGGTACGATCGTGGTAGCTATGTTCAATTAAATTCATTAAGTTTTTGTTAATTCATTGAGTCCTCAAAGGGTTAAACCTACTTTGGTGATTTAATTACTAAGTTCTTTCCCTAGGGTTTCAATAATTAAGTTCATCTTTTGGTCCTTCCCTAATTATCTATGACTACAAAAATAGTGATCAAGCATATTGTATCTAATAAAATCAATAGAGAAGAAATCAAGAGAAACAAACATAAGAAAAATAAAAATACTTAAGTCATCATCAATAGAGTCAAAGGTTAAACCTCAATCCTAGAATAAAAGTATTACTGACACATGTTCATGTCTATTAAAAACAAGAGAATAAAATTGCATCAAACCCGAAAATAAAGAGGAAAAAGGAAAAACTTCAAGTCTAGTTCTCTATGTTATCTTTGAATCAGAAGTTCAGGACCCTAGTTTCAAACAGAAACTTTATTAAACTAATGGGTTTTTTATGTCTAAACCCAAAAAGTGGTAACAGTAGAGCAATTAAACTGATTACACAAGGGAGTGCATATTTTTACATGGGAGTACAATTTTTATTAATAACTCATAATTTATTTTTTTTTTTAAATTTTCTCCAGAATTCCAAGCTTCACTCCTATGCTCCAAATTAATCCAAAAGCGCATCAATATCTAGCAGTTATATCCTAAACACCAAAAAATACTAAAAACATAACAAATTACAAAATATAATTAAAAACACCTAAAATGTAAATAATAAACCTAAATAACATAAAAATAGATAAAATTCAAATTAAAATAAACTTAAAAATACATAAAAAATGCAATGCATCAAACAACCCCAAAATTAGAATTTTGCTTGTCCTCAAGCAATAACCTGGCTCAGAATAAAATGTAGATCACAAAAACAAGACACCAAAGAATGATAAAGAAAATATTCACATGGATGAAATCTCAATCAAGTCCAATTAGAGATAGTTTTCCTTAAAGTATGCTCGAAATGATGGATTCACTAAACTCACAAATCTCAAGTGTTTAAGGGTAAAGAAAATTTCTCCCATTCTCCTCAAAGAAAAACATCTTACCATAGGATTGGTGAGAAACCTTATCTTCACTTTTATGATCTTTCAACCAAGATAAATCACAAGGTCTTTTATTGGGATGTAATGTGCCCGAGGTGAAATTGTAGGTGAGAAACAAGAAAGAAAGGGAAATACACAATTTGACTACAAATCAATCTTAGTTCCCATTATAAAATACATCATAAAGAAGAAAGAAGTGTTAATTTGTTGCATCTGCTACTATATCCACTTGGGCATACCCTTTCCTCTTTCTTTTCTCTTTTTCTACTACTATATTCACTTGGGTATACCTTTCCTTTTTCTTTTCTCTTTTTTATTTTATATTCCTTAATTCCTCTCTTTTTTTCTTTTATTTTTTTTGAACCTTGACTCACATTCTGTTCATAAATTAATTTTTTTTCTTTTTTTTCAAATATCACTGTTTACATATTATTAAACAATATGTAAAACAATTATAACACATTAACACTTCACACACCAATTGCCACATGTACTTATAACAAGTCACTAAGATAAATCAAAACATTGATATACAAGCATCAAGAAAGTTTAAAGTGTTTGACTCAATGAGACAACTAATGGGCAAAGTGTTTCACAAGGTCAATGGTTTGAAAGAAAAATCCTAATTTCCTTGATCATGTTTATTCTAATTGAAAGAGAGCAAGCTTCAACAATGGTTTCAAAACAACTTCTAGAAAATGAAATTTAGAGGAAATCATACTCAAGAAAGATTTTTTTTTTTTTTGGGTTAAGATGTACCCCTATTTTGTCTAAAAACTCACATATATTGTTAAATTTACTCAGGCATGATCTTAGACAGAACAATGCTAATTCTACAACTTGCTAAGACATCCACCAATACAATGAACTAATGCAAATTTTTAAGAGTAACAAGATTCCTATTTAATGACTCCAACAACCAAACAAAATTGGGATTGCTCAATGATAATTGAAAAATAAAATAAAATTAAAAATAAAAATAAGATAAAATAAAATAAAATGCCTCAAACAAGGTAAAATAAACTAAAACCAAAACCCCTAGCAACCCCAAACTTAAAGTTACATTGTCCCCAATTTAAATCTAAGAGTAAGGGAATGAACCTATCATGGGACAGTCATGGATATGAATATTATAAAGTTGTTCCCACAAAAGTGTGTGGTGTTGAATATCTCAATAAAGAAGAAAGAGAAAAAAAATTTATAAAATTTGAAACAAATCAAAATATTGATATCAAAATAAAAGGAAAGATTAGCGCAAGAAGAAAGGAAAAATATAAGATTTGAAATATAAATAAAATAAAATATATCACAAAGATTGAAGAAATAAAGAAAAAGGTTTAATATTGGTTCGTAGTAAATAAGAGAGAATTATTTCAAATTATACCGAAAGTCCAAAATAATTGTATGAGAGTGCAACTCTTTGTAAAGATAATATCGAAATTTCAAAAAATTCACACTCAGAGTGCACTACAGTTGCACGAAAGTGTAAGTTTATGTAAAATAAATTTTTAGAATTCAATATTTTTTTCCCTCAGAGTGCACTTCAATTGCACAGGAGTGCAACTCTTTGGAAAATAATTATGAATTTCACGAAATTTGCACTCAGAGTGCACTTCAGTTGCATGAGAGTGCAACACTCAAGAAAAATAATTTTCTTAACACACAAACTTTGGACTCGGAGTGCACTTTAAGTGTGAAAGAGTGCAACTCTCTAGATTTCTTCAACTTTCTTCCTTAATGTTTTGCCTATCTTCTTCCCTTCTTTTCTTTTGTTTTTTATACATATAACTTCTTCATTCTAATTTTTTTTCATGTCTTTCCTAAAACGTAAAATAAACAACCAAAAGCATAAAATTGAAAAAGAAAGAAGATGAACAAAATAACAAAATATTAAAAAAAAGTTTAGAAAAAGTTCACAGTGGTTTTGTTGCCTCTCAAAAAGCACTTGTTTTATGTGTTAAGCTCAACAATTAAGAAGAGGAAAAGATTAGTCCCCAACGGTAGGATAAGGAAAAGATAGTTTGATTTCTCTCTCAAGTTAGGAAAAAGATTAGGTCTTGCTAATCGTCGTGGAAATGGAATGGGTGGTTGGTAGGCATAGCTGAAACAATTTGAATTGCAGCCTGTTTTTCAAAGTTATTTTCTTTTTCAGGTTCAATAATCAATTACGTTTCCTCTTGAACTTCCTTCAATCCTTTTTTAGTTTTATTAATCACAAGTTCATCCAAAACTTTACCACTCTTAGTAACTATTGCATAAGCATGCTCAACTGGATTAGTTTCAGGCTTACTTGGAAACTTACTTGGCGCTTTGCTAGAAGAAGGCATATGTTGAGCTATGTGAGAAATTTGATTTTCCAATTGCTTGTTGTGAAGTTCTATATTGTCAATTCAAGTGGTCAACTCCTTGATAGAGTTTCCCATGGTCCCATTCATTTTATTTTGACTCATCACGAACCCCTCCATTAAGTTTTCTATCTTGGGGAACGTTTTCTGAAAATGGCTTAATTTAAAAAAAACTACAAAATCCATCAACTGACCGATTTTTTCTAGTTTTTCCGATTCTCACCTGGTTCTTTCCCATTTCTCTTTCAACATTGGTTTTTGATATAAAAGGATTGAACCATTGGCCGGTTCTAGGTTTGACTAGTTGAACCGCTAATCTAGTTTGATTTTCATAATCTGGTATTTAGCTTTTGTTGTCGCATTTAACACACCTATGTGGGTGAAACTTCAGGAATGTAGAGAACGAACATCCCAAATGTGTTTTTTTTTATGTCTCAAACACAAATGTATGGAATGTGACACAAGGGTGTGGATCGAGGCCTGCAGGTTGTAAATTTAGCTAAGTTAACCACAACCTCATGGGGACAGCCATAGGTTTGTGGGGTATGTGAATCAACATTCAACTTTTCTTGTTGAATCTAACACACCTATGTAGGGAGTCTCTAGGTTTGTGGAGTGCAATCATTCCAAGTGCATTTGCAAATATTCATGTGCTGGTTCATAAGTAGGTAAAGGTGCATCCAATGGGTCTGCATGGGATGCATTCAACTTTTTATGTTAGGCTACCTTGTTACTTCTATTTTTTGTGGATAAAATGTTAATGCAATATAACATTTCATGTAACTTTTTAATGGTACTTTTGGTACATTTTTTATTTTTATTTAAACATAGTATTTTGCTGATAAAAAAATTACTATTTATATGACTTTTAAACCAATTAGTATAAAAGTAAACAAACTTAGCATAAATAATAAATAATACTTTATAATTGGATCAGAATGTACAATTATTTTTCGCTATCAATAGATCACTTATTTTCTCTTAAAATAATCTTTAGTCATAATTAAATCAGATAAAGTAAGAGTTTAACACCTATGCATTAAACGTTTTACAATGATTGTGTGTAAGTATTTTTCTCTAAAAGTAATTAAAATTTGGTTACAACTTAATAAAAAATTGTGTAATATTTTTCTTATAATTTAGAATAAAGAAGTGCATATTTAAACATCAAAGAGATCTAATTCAATTGTTTGAAAAATATGCATAGATATTGTAATTTTTTTTTGTCCACATAAGAATCGAACATGGGTATAGAAAGTTCATAAAAATTCATATTTTTCAACCAACTGAGTTAGACCCCTTAACTATATATACTTAAAATAAATAATATATACTTAAAAGACACATAAGTGAATAACTAACTAATAGGACTTTTTAAATGAATAAAATATTGAATAGTTAAAAGTAAATTATTTAAAGTGTCTTTATTTAGAGTGGGAAAAATGCGCTCATATATCCTTACTTTATTTTTTTATAGTTTTTTTAATATGCTCTTTCTTATTTTTAAAAATTAAAATTTATAAATATAATAAATAAATAAAATAATAAAAATTTGTCTAGGTGATCTTATTTTGAACAAAAAAGTGTTTACATTTTATTTATATAATAATAATAAATTTTTTATTAACTCTTCTCAATTTCTTAATTAGGTATTCTCCCTCTTCTAAAATTACAATTTTGGGCACAATCTTTATCAAATTATACATAACTCTACTCTTTTTATTTTCCTATAATAAACTCTCTTTAAGTTTAAAAATAACATACGAACACTCCCTATATGTTTGAAAATATTACAGTAGCATCCCTCTCAAATCTTATACTAACATCTCCTTAAGGATGCAAAAGTAATTATTTAAAAAATCTTGGGATATTACTGCAATTTACTCTAAAATTTTTTAACTTGGATGCAAAAGTAATTATTTAAAAAATCTTGGGATATTACTGCAATTTACTCTAAAATTTTTTAACTTGTAAATGTGACTTTAACCCTTCTTATTTTCTTTTTTTTATAGACTAAATGTTAGAAGTCAATAGAAAACCTTCTTTTTTTTCTTAACTTGATATTCACCCTTATTTTCTTTGAGACGGAGCATTCTACACTTATTTTTTTTCTCTAATCTCTTATTCTTTTAGCTTAATTACTAAATATATCCTCTATTAAAAGCAATCGTATTTGAATTTTGTAGGACCATTATGCTAACAAACTTTTGATCGCATTTTTGTTTATTAAATTTTTTCTTATTACTAAATATATCCTCTATTAAATTTAGTCTCTAAATATATCCTCTAATATCTTATTTTATACTTTAATTCTAATTATTATCTTTTTTAATTTCAAATTTATTAATTATATAAAAATTAACCAATCACTTAATAATTGTTCTTATATCTCTGTCTATATATTTGATTTTCTAACTTATTTATCTTTTTTTAATTTTTCATTTTTATACCTAATTTAAAATTGAATTTCAATAACTTATTTATAAATTAAAAATTATCTTCTATAATTAATTTTTTATTATTATTAAACATCTATGATATTTAACCTTCTCATCTCATTAATTTAATTGTTATATCAAAGAATCGGAATCATACTCGAAAATTTGATGAAGCCACGTGATGTAGTTTTACTTTAAAGATATTTCGAGACCAAAAAAGTAATTTATTTTAAAATTAGAGACCACTAAATATTTTTAAAAATTTATTTAATATTGAACAATATTTTAATAGCTAAAACATATTTTATCGTTTAATTTTTTATTAATTTTCTTAATTACATCTACTTTGTAGCTTAAAAAATAAAAGAGAATTTCTATTATTATTATAATAATAATTATTATTATTATAATAAGTATAATGAAAAATAATTCAAAAAAATATTTTTATGGACTTAATAAACACTTTTCTTTTATTTCTTTAATCGATTGCATTAATTATCTTCCTTACCCAAAAATTTCCTCTGACAATGACATTGCCCCATTAAATTTACACTTACACTTTAAAGTATTAATAAATAATAATTAATAACTCCACTACTAATAGATATCTTTACCCATTTGGTTGTTATTGTAGAAGATAATTTGATGGCTTTAAAAGTGTTAGAAACAGTTCAAATCGTACTTAAAATTATTACAAACAAAATATATTATATAGGAAGCATTTGAAAAGATACATATAATAATTGTAATTAGATAATGACAAAAGTAGTCTAAAGTTGTTTTTATACATTTTCTGCGTAGGATTTCTAGAACACATGTTTATTTAGTTATTTAACCATATATTAAATTAAATGAAATATAAAAGTTTGTGTTCGGAGTTTTTCACAAAAGTTTGACTATATTTACAAAGGTGTGAAAGATGTAAAAAAAAAAGTACACTATACGTTCGATCATAGAGTTGTGACTATTCACACAAAGATACAAAAGCATCTCTAAAAGAGAAAGTGATTCAAGCTTTTGTTACAAAATAAAATTACCACAAATAAACTATCAAAATTGTGTTATATTTGACAAATATGTAGGTGATATGCTAAAAGAAATGCATTAGGTATTCATTGACAACCGCAGATGTAGGATGACCACGAATTATGTCTCTTCATAATCATAGTTTCTACAAAAGTCATTAAGTCATAGATATGTTATACACATTAAGTAAAGATATTGACTTAAAAGATGTTTTTTAGTTACTAGTAAATTTTATTTTTTATTTTTATTATTTTTTCCCATTTGTTCCTTAATAAATTTTTTATTATTTTTATCATATCTCAATAACTTTTTAGAGATTTTTAAAGGATTATGTAAACATATTTAGGGCAAAAGACAAATTAAAAATTTATTAAGGATGAAATACGAAAAAAAATTTATTATATAAGTATAAGCAATTCACTAATTTATCAAGAACAAAAACATATTTAACCTAAGAATATTTATAACAATGTATTACAGATATAGAAAATTTTACAATATTAATAAAATAAATTTTCCATTAATGTTGATAATTAGAAAAATTTATGTAACTATTTCAGAAAAAATAAATTATAAAGTAATATAGAAATTAATACTTTTGGGTAGAATTTTATTTTTTGTAAATAATGCTTGTAGTTTTTATTATAATTAAACTATTTTAATTTATGATATTATTAACTAATTAAATTTAAATTATTTTAGCATAATTATTTCAATAAAAATAAATTATACAATAGTTACATTAAATTATCTAAATTAATTGTCTTGAGAGTGATGAATCTCGTATAAAAATATTTATAGCCTCTATACTAACTAAAATTAATTTAATTTTTAATATTATTAAATAATTAATTTTATTAATATAAATATTATAAAAAGATAAATTATAAAATAATGAAGAAGTTAATGGTTTTGAGTAAAATTTTATTTTTTTAAACAATATTGATAGTATTTATCATAACTAATTTTATTTATAGTATTGAAAACTGAAATTTAATTAATTATGATATTATAGAAAAATTATTTTAAAAGTAATTTTTAATAAAAAAATATGATATTTCCTTCATCTTATAATTACCTAATGGCTGGAAAAGGTAGTTTTCAATACAAAACATTAGGTTTTAGTAATTTTGTTTCAAGGCTTAGGACACACTTTGATCAGTTGATCTAGTTAGAGAATGACTTTCTTGTAATTTTTATTGAGTTTACCAAATAATGTAATATTAAAATCATTTCCTTTTGATTACCTTTTGCATTACTATTTTATTAGATGCTAAAGATAGAAATATAACCCTTCATTTTTCCCACCACCACTCAATTTTTTCATATAGTATTTGATCACATACAAAGATAAAAACATAAGAACATGATCAAAGTAGAGATTCCCCACAAAAAAAAAAATTCACTATTCCAATCACTACTTTCATTTTGTCTTCATTTGTTACCCATTTTTCTGCATGAGAGTTGAGCAGATTCTAATCTTGAGACAAACTATGATCATGCTGCAAATCACTTGACAACCTCTTCATTGGAAGGAGATGAGAAATAAAGTCAGGATGATGATCTGTGTAGTGACAAATTAATAATCATGGCTGTCAAAGGAAAAAATATCCAAAATCATTAATTTTTGCACATCACAATATCTTTTATGATATGACCATAAAGAATAAATTTAACTTTCACTTTAGACAAAGATGTTGGCTATATGTTACCTTTGACATTTGATATTTCTCTGCTTTATAGGAGAAAAATATATTTAACCGGTGTAGTTTAATTAGTTATACATGTTGTGTTTTGTTAGAATACTTGATTCTCACATAATATATTTTTAGAGAGACGATGAAATTTAAGTGTGAATAAATCTTGAGTCATTTTTAGTTGATAGTGTATAAATATTAACCATTGTCTATGTAAGTTTCATTTAGTTTAGTAATTTTATGCTTAATCATTTTGAAATTGTTGGTTAATAGCTTCAATCAATTTTGTCTCCTATGATATCGTGTTAACAGCTTGGACTTTCACCCTTAATGCTTATGAAAAAAATATCAAGTAAAACACTTTAAAACATAGGTTGACAAATCTAGTAGATTAACGCAGACATAGCCTAAAAGTTTTTTTGTATTTTAAAAAAAATGAAATTATTATAATTTAAATTTATCTTCCTTAAAAAAATGTTATCATATTGTGCCGTTTATTTAATTTAATTGTTTTCCCTTTTTTAATTTTTTTCTATTTTTATAAAACTGAGCTAATTACACATAAATAGAATGAGTTACAAGACACTAATAAATTCATACCATAAAAGAGACGTGATCGATACACAAATAAAGATTTAGAATTATAGTGTCCTATAAAAATTTAGGTTGATTCCCTACTTTGTATAACCATGAAAATGAGTTAAGTGGGTTAGATCAGGTTATTATGAGTAGAAGTGTCAAAACGGGTTTGGTCTGGTGGGACAAACAGGTCTACCCAACACATGAGCTTGGTGGGTTGAGACCAAGCTAGGCTGGGCTGACCTATCGGCTCACAAAAAAAAATTTCACCTTTTTTTGTTTCACTTATATTAGTATTAGCATGTGTATGTTTTTTCTAATTTTGTTTTTCCTTTTCAATTTCCCCCCTGAACGTGAAACCCCTAATACTATCAAAGTCAGAGTCAAATTTTTCCTAAAATTTCAAAGTAAAACCCTTAATTTGTATGTTGTTTTAATATATGTATGTATGTTGTTTTAATATTATTTATAATTTGAATGTTGATGTCATGAATCCATTATGTATATAGTTGTTCTAGTATTATTTATAATTTTCATCTTTTTTATAAAAAAATCTCACTTAAAAAAGAAAAAAATCAGAAATAAAGTTTAAAAATTAATTTTTTTGCAAGTCTGGTGGGCCAATCCACCTAACCACCTGCCAATGATGGGTTGAAAATTCAGGTATCGTGTTTTTAGTGAGTCGGGATGACCTGATTTGTTTATTAACCCACGGTGGGCCAAACTAACCCGTTTTGACACCTCTAATTATGGGTATGAGTTAGACTGAGTTAAAAAAGAAAATTGTTATATTGAAAATATGGGTTGACTCACTTATCATCTGACTCATTGGGTTAAAACTATGCTAGGCCGGTTGACCTATCAACCCATCTAATTTTTATTTTATTTTATGAAAATTTATTATTTTTATATTTTAAAATATTATGTTATTTGTTTGACTTGTATTTTATGACAATATATTTTCTAACTTATTGATATCAATTAAATAATATTTTATATTTTTAAACAAATATTTAAATGTTGTAAATGTATATTTTTAGTAAAAAATATAATTTAATAATAATATTTTTTTAATTTTTCAAGCATTAAAATTAGAAATAATGATATAATTAATTATTCAAATTTAAAAGTTCTTTTAAATTGTCAAATTTATTTTTATGAAAAAATAATTTTTGTTATTTTAAAAAAAATAATTTTTTATTTTTTAGTAGGTTGGTGAGTCAATCCTTTTTAACCCACCAACCCGTGGTGAGTTGAGCCAGAAAATTTTATATTACAAATGAAGTTAGTTGAGTTGGGCTTGTTGGAAAAACAATTTAAATTATTTAAATTTTAAATCTCTAGATATTGAGTAGAAAGAAATATTGTTTTATCTTTAGCATTTGTTTAGGTATTAAAGATATTATATGTAAAATAGAGATTTGTTTTCTCATTTAAGATTAAGATGTTAAGTCTATAAATAAAGTTTCTAAGATAAGAAGAAACACTCACCTGAAGAGGGGTTACACCTAAATGAAAGAGTGATTATGATGTGGAGGGAGGGTTTGTAAGTTTTCCAATAATCTAAAAAAGCTTGTTGTGAATGTAGGCATAAGGTGTGAACCATGTAAACCAAAGGAATAGAAGCATTTGCAAATTTTTTAATAGTTCCAAAAACATATTGTTGATGTAAGCATGAAGTGCAAACTACATAAATAAAATAGCTTTGTTATCTTTGTTTTTACTTAGGTGTTATTTGTTGGTCCCATAGAAAGGTGGGGTTTGAAAAGATTCCAAAAAGCCTTTTACAATTTACACAAAATACCAGAGCTTTTACAAAAACAAAATACCCCTTCAAGAAATCTCTAAAATCTATCTAAGATTTCTAAAGAAAATTTCAATTGAAATTGAACTAGCACAATAAATCAACTATTCCAAGATAGAGACAATACCAAAACCAAAATAAAATCCTCAATGATGTGTTTAATTAAATATTTGTAATATATCGAATTAACTAATTCAAGATTGTAATATACACATACAAAGATTTTAATCACTGCAGTAAAATTTCAACACAAAATTAATCAATCAAAGAGTAAGGATAGAGAGATATTAACACGAGTGTTTATACTGGTTTAGTCTTCAAGTACCTACATCCAGTTTTCAGAATTAGCCTTTCGTCAATCTGCTTTTCGCTAAAATCAGATACATGAATTCCACACATTCAAATTTACAGAAAGATTTAACACACTCAACAAAAATAGAGGCATACCTTTGCACCCCACAAGAGATCTCTAAACCACGACACCCCATAATTCACAATAGCCTCACTCATGATACCCCATCATGAGATTCCACAATAATCTCAAGAACACGCCTCAAAAGATTATCAAACACACACAAAAACAAAGATTTCGGTTAAGAATAATATCACCTTGCATGAAGAATACCCAAAACACAATAGCGTAGTTCTTTGATTCCTTTCTCCTTCAATCAATGATTCTTGAAACTCAATCAAAGTATTTCTAGGTTTTTCTTTATTTTTAAAATATTTTCTCTCTTGAAATTCACTTTTTCTTTCATGAAAACCTAAAAACCCTTTTTTGCTTCGTTAGATAAATCTAATTGAAAAAGGTTTAAAAATGAGTAACAGACCAGGGTAATCAATTACCATTCTAATCACTTAATTACTTGGTAGTTCAATCAAAACAACCGAGAAATACTCCTTCTCTGTGATAATTGATTATCTAAAACTGGTAATCAATTATTGCAGAGATCTTGCAATTAGTTACCAAGTTTTCTCGCAGGGTAATCGATTATTTAAATAGGGTAATCGATTAACTCCTGATAAAACATAGATTTTATGAATTTTCTACTTGTTCAAGCTAAGGTAATATATTATTAACTTACGTAATTGATTACCCTTCAAATAAATCAACACTTAGCTTAACAATATTGACACCAATGCTTTCCAAACAACCAAAACATCATAAAGATCTTGAATCAATAATGAAAATGATAGAAATCAAATACTCAAACAAATAAATCACATACTCATGCTTAGCTAAAAGCACAATATAAGTACCACACCTTTTGAAATGTGTTTTGATACCGCAAAATGAATTAAGAAGAGTAAAACCAAAACCTACAAAATACTGAGACTTGAGATAACTTTATCAACGTTTCTTTCAATCTTCTTCAACAATCTCAACATTACACTATATTGTTGATAAGTTTTCTATCAATATAAATAAAGAAAAATTTGTTGATTATACGATTTTGTCCCAATAGGTATGACATGTATTTCAGGTGGATCAAGATAGATGGATTCATATGGGTCATGCCAACCCATTTTGACAACTCTAACTATTGGATTTTATGACTAAAAAATGAGCTCTGTTAACAATATCCAACAGGAATTTTTGAATTACCAACTGAAATATTAAACTCCAAATGAGCCAAAATTTAAAATGTGATTTTAAGATAAAGTTATATTCAATTAAAAAATTAAAAATTATTAAATTGTAAAGATATTTATAAGTTTGCCAATTTAATTTGGTTTCTTAGATCTTATGGATTTGCTAAGGAACGTAACTATTTTTTTTACTTGGAGTTAATTAACAAGCAATATCATTTTCATTAATGTGGTGTGCTTGTAATTATAATTTGTTAATCCGCTCCATCTACAAAATCAGATAGTTATCAACATTTTTTCGATAATTTTTAACACCATAATTAATTAGAAATTACTATTGCACTTCATAAAAAAATAGTGTAGCAAATCTTTCAAAAGATTGTCCCCTACGGCAGCGTATACCTTTTAGAAAACTTTTACATTTTAATAAAAGGATGAATAAATGTTTAATCGCATATTTTGACCTTGAAGTTTTGCGACTCCAAATTTTTAATTTAAAATATTATAACTTTCAAATTTTAAAATTTTTCAATTGATAGCATATGTAATCCTAGCTACGACATATTCAATATTAATGTTGAGTCTACAATCAATTATTTTACACCTTAAAAATACTTTTTTGCATAAATAATTGATTATTATGCTTTGCAAAGTTTTTCTTGTATAAATAATCAATTATTAATTGTAAACAGATATAAATAAATAATCAGTAATGGTGGTGTCAACATTAATATTAACCCTACAATAATTAATCTTCCATTCAATTTAAATACAAATTAGAAATCTTAAAAGTTCTGGATATAATATTTTAAATTAAAAATTTGGGGTTAGAATTTTTGAAATAGTAAAAATTAGGCATAATGTATAGTTAATCCTAAATAAATAAACAGACCCCTCTCTCTTTATACCTCTCTTTATATATACATAGAGACACACATGAACAGTATCCTAACTCAATTAAAAAGACTATACAGCAAGTATTTTCTTTCATTCTTTCTCGTCTAGTAAAGTAGCTTTCCTAATATGATTTTTCATTTATGGTTATTTTTTTGTCTTGAAAGTTTTCTTGATTAGTGGTTTCCTTTTTCCCTATCATCATCATCAATCTTTGATCGCATTATTCGCAGCCGCACAAGTTAGAAAATTTCTTCTTAACGATTATTAATTAATCAAGTTGATAATCATCCTTATACGTACCATTAGCAACTACTCTAGCTAGCTATGTACTAAATATTTTTTCAATCATTAATTTTCTTGTTTTAAATTTCTTGGGAGGTACGTGGTTTCTGTTTCTTTTCCGAATCTCTTGTTGCTTTTTCTTCACGCAGTTTTATGAATATTCTTGAATTGCTCTTGTTTCAAGTTGGTGACTTCGTTGTCTTTAATTGAACAAATATAATGAAAGCAGATACATATCGAACATACAAAAGAGTAACATCGTGTATTCATAGAAACATTCTACCCACAAAATTCATTATGTTTGAGAAAGAAACAATTCAAGAAGACATGTCATGTTGTGGTGAGGACCATGAAGCAACCACTCATGTTTTCTTACTATGTGATGAGGTTAAGCTCATTTGGTTTGTATCTCCATTGCATCTTAAAATGGAATCCTTAGACAATAACAATAATTCATCACTTTCACACAATGGATTGCTCAATGTTTGATCGTTTCTTGCTTATAATAAACGGATTGTTCGATGTTTGATTATTTCTTGCTTATTAATAAAATGGATTGTTAATTGGTTTGATTTTTTTTTAATTTTTGAAGAGTTTTCAAAAATAACTTTAAAAAACTGATTTCTGGAAGAAGAGAAAAAAAACTTGTTTATTAAGTATTCTTTGAAAACTATTTTGAAAATGTGAAAAAAATGCTCATATTTACTGAAATACTAATAAAAAGCAAAAAATAAGATATTTTCATTGTATTTTCAGTTTTCAAAATAAAAATAAAAAACTGAAAAACAAACTACTCATAGTTTGTTCCTGTGTAACAGAATTATTTTCGGAAACTGTTTTAAGAATATAGTAACCAAATGAGTTTTTTAGTTTTTAAATATTAAAATACTGAAAACAGTTTTATAAAACTATAAAACACTCAATGTTTGATCTTTTGTTTTGCACCCTCAATTTAAGTGATGGCATTATTGTTATTGTTTTAGGATTCCACTCTAAGATGCAATTAATGGAGATGCAAGCCAAATGGGTTTAATATCATCACATAGTAAGAAAACATGTGTGGTTGCTTCATGGTCCTCACCACAACATGGCATGTCTTCTTGAATTGTTTCATTTTCCAACATAAGGAATTTTGGGGGTAGAATGCTCCTATAAGCACATGATGCTACTCTTTTGCATGCTCGAGATGTCTCAGCTTTCATTATATTTGTTTAAAGACGATGAAGCCGTTAACTTGAAACAAGAACTATGGAAGAATAATAAACTGCATAAAGAAAAAACAAGACTTTCGAAATGAAAAAGAAAAAGAAACAACATAGCTCCCAACAAATTTAAAAAAAGAAAATTAGTGATTGAAGAAATATTTAGTACCTAGCTAGGGTAGTTACTAATAGTATGTATAAGGATAATTATCAACTTAATTAATAATTGTTAAGAAGAAATTTTTTAACCTGTGCAATTGTGAATAATCCATGAAAAATAGACGATTTTTTTTGGTAAGAAATATAACTATATTAATAAACACTACGAGTGCAGAAATACACGAATTACAGTAGAGACCTCACTTGTTATGATTACTAGCTATTAGAGAAAATGTGAACTCAAATAGCACGTAATACAAGTGGTGGAACGAAACATACTCAATGTCAAAACAAAACAAATCCTAACAAGAAACCTCCACAACTTACCTATAACCTTAACTAGAGTGGAGGCTTTGAAGTTGTTCACAATGAAAGATAGTATCAACTTGAGAAAAACTCTAGCAGGGACACTATCATACATTATACATAATATGAATGTAAAAACATCCCTACATTCAATCTTTTATCTGTCAACAATACCCAATCAAGCTTTTAAATTGGATGACCATAAGAAAAAGGAGAGATTAAAATCATTGTGGCAAGCTTTGAGCTAAGACCAAGACAAGAATACTGAATGTTGAAAGATAAGCTGTAAGTTTACCATATTGTTTTTTAAACTAAAGTCATTTCATGCCTTCCACAAAGGCCAAGTCACAGCCATCCAGATTACTAACCACCACTAATGCAATCCCACCTAGCAAGGACTCTTGCTAGGAGATTTAGGAGAAGACATGGCTAGGAGGGAGCTTTATGAAGATATTTAGGGTCATTGTCTTAAAGTTGTGTGTAAATATTGCATAGTTTGTATAGTATTTTTAGTGGGTGCTATTAGTATATTTTAGGCCTTTGTATTTTCGGCCATATTCCTTTGTATTTGAGCATGGGGTGCCATAAGTTATTTGTGTGGGGTGTATCGTAAAAGGTGGGCCTTTTTGAAGCAAGATGATGTCTGAATTTTAATTTTCACACCCCCTTATTTGATTTTCACACCTAAACATACACATGTGCATGAATAGCATATAGGACCCATAATTCCCCTCCTAAATGGTGCCATTTATCTTCTTTCTCCTAGGTGGCATCTACTTGTCTCTTAATTCAAATTTAAATTTGAATCAAGGGAACTATATCCACTATTTTAGGATCTAAATGACACATGAGGGAACTAGATCCACTAACCTAGGGCCTTGTTTGGATCTTCTATCTTCCTAAGTCCTAGCCTTAGTTGGACTCCAACTCTCCCCCTCCCCTATATAAATAACACTTACCTCACTTTTTGTAAGAACCTTTTGATCATTTTATGAAATCTACTTTGTGAGAACTCACTGTGAGTGTCTTGTTCTCTTTAAACTTGAGAGTGCTCTATAGATTTTATCAAGGGTTCCTTCCCTTGTAGCAAGCTTCTACAAACTTACGCTTATCTACTCTTGCAGGGGCACCTCAACCACCATTTCTCTACTATCCATCTCCATTTTCCTCAACCTAAGAACTTCAAGAAGAAAGATCATGGGAGAGGCAATCCAAGATTGCATAAACCACTTCTTTAATAACCGAAGATTGTTCGATAATTTTCTCAGGTCTCTCCACCAGAGAGACATATATTTATTATATTCTCCTAAGTTAAACCCTCCAACCATCATATTTTGAGTATAATATCCTTACCAACAATTGGTCTTTTTGTGTGGCCAATAACCACCTCCATTTTCCAGGCATGACCTTATTAAAGGAGAAAGTATGTTTTAAACCCAGTCCTTCATTATCTTTTGAATCACATAATGCTCTCCATCTTACCCATGCTATTTTTTCTTGACCATCTTGATTGCCCCAAAGGAATCCCCTTTGAATTTCAATTAATTTAGTCCCCACCTTAGCTAGCAGTTTGAAAAAAAAAGGGAAAAAGTGGGATTGAAGACAAAACTGATTTTATTAAACAAATTCTCCCTATAAAGGACATTTGCCTATGCTTTCAGCTAGCCAATTTCTTTTCAAATTTCTTGATAATAGGCTTTGAAGTTGCTGTTTTTATAGGGCTAGAACCTATTGGGATGCCTAAATACTTGAAAGGGAGCAGTAACATTTTACAATTTAGCTTAACAACGAACCTCTCAACCTCTGACCTTGTCAACCCTACACTGCCAAAATAGCTTTTGTGATAATTTATTTTTATCCTAGAGGATAATTCAAACCTCCTGCACACTTTTAATAGTGATAATGTAGTTTGAAGTACATTCCTCTAAGAAGATTGTATCATCTGCAAACTGAAGAATGGACAGTGAAATGTTTCTCTAGCCAACAGTGTAAGGTTGGTAAAAAACTTTTGTAACAACTTCTCTCATGATACTAGCGAGACCTTTGGCTACTATTATGAACAGTAAAGGTGTAAAGGGATCTTCTTTCCATAGACCTCTCTTTGGAGTGAATTTTGTAGTTGGTGAATCGTTAACCAAGGTAGAGATTCTGCTCGAAGACAACCTTTCTGAAATCCATTGAATCCACTCTCATAAAACCCAAGTTTCATTAGCCTATATGTAAGGAATTCCCACGACATAGATTCATATGCTTTTTTGTACTCCAACTTGAAGATAATGAATTTTTTCCTCTTGTGTTTAGCCTTATCCAGTATGATAAAATTAAATCAATAGTTACAGATGGTTCAAACTTTTAACGACTATAATAAGAATTTAATTAATTTGTACTTTAGCTGTAAAATGTTTTACACTAATATACAACCATAACTTCATTAATACTTCATGTATGGTAAATGAAGAGTTATGATTGAATATTAATGTAAAACTCTTTTCCACTGTCAATGCATACTAATTAAATTCCTACAACAAAAATAAAATTCAATCAATGACTACAAATATATAAGTATTAATTAAAAGTAAAATTTTGTAGATTAATTATCATTTACAAAACATTATATCATAAAATAAAAATTTAAATAGTGACTAAATAATAATTTTTAATTTTTAAAAAAAACTAAAGTATAGAAAAAATATTTTAAACTTAAGTTTTCTCTTATTTCTTTTTTAGTTTGATAGAATTAGGTTAGCATGTGAAATAATTTGTCTAATAAATTTAACTAATTAATTTAATTTTTATCTATTTTAAAATACATATTAGTTAAAATTTATTAACTATTAATGAGTTTGGTGAAAATTACTAATTTATTTTAAAATAAAAATAAAATTAATAATTTCTATATTACATCAATTTTTTAGATTTTTTTACTCATGACTTGATAGTTACAAATTATAAATATATTTATTGTGGTAATTAGTATTATAAATATAATTTTATTATAAATATATAATAATTAGAATTATGTGAGTAAGGTTGGCCTTGTGGCAAAGTCCACACATATGGGGAGGATGAGAGGTCGTGAGTTTGAATCCTTCCACTTAAAAAAATAAGCACATTAACGACTAATATTTGATATATATAGTGTGTAAAACTTTTTACACTACCAAAATATAATTTATTTTTTATTAAAAATGTTATTCTTTTTTATTTTATGAAATTGTCTAAAGAATGATCATCTTGGTTTAACATTTTTTTTCTTGTTTTGTTATTGCTATTATAATTTGAAAGAATAATCACCTTCTTCTGTATGTGTATCGTGTTTATGTTTATTATTATTTTTTATTAAATAAAAGATAAAAGTTAATCACGTAACCAATTTGGTTAAACATAGATAGCAAGGATTTTGGTTAAACATAGATAGCAAGGATTGAAAACCAAATATTATAGAATAATCAATTCTATATTTTTTATTATTTTTTGACATATATAACTTAATATTTTTTATTTATCATTTTAGATTTTATTTAATTTATATTTGATCATTATTTTTTAAGTATTACATATATATTTTATATACATTTGTACTTTTTAATTTTGAAAAATAAAAATAAAATAATTAAATTTTTACTTGATATTTTCAACTAACAATTTTCCTTTTGTGAAGACATTTTAATACACATTAAATTTAGAGTATTAGTACTTAATTATGTTCAAAATTATTTTTTTCATATATTTTTAATAAACAATGTAACTAGTACCATTAATTTTAATATATAGTTATCATTAAATCAGATTTTATTACGAATGGAGAGTTCCATACTCCACTGACCCTTTTAAATCTAAATGTCTTTGTTTTGTCTTACATGATACAATACATGTCCTTTATACTGATTTTCAAATTTCATTTTTTTTTTTCTAACTAAAACATTGGAAATTATATTAACTAATTTTTTACTCTTTTATTTTGTATAAATAGATATGAAAAACACTTAAAAATTTTTATTTTTTCATTTTATGGATCCTTTTTTAAAACCTAAACTAACATTTATTAAAATAAAAATAAGATTCTTAATTTTGATTTTAAATCACTATTACATATATAATTATAAATAAATAATATGTAATATTATAACATTAAAAAATATTAATAAAGATTTTTTTTAATTTTTTCAAAAAAATGTTTTATAAATTTAAAGAAGAAGATAATTTTTGTGCGAGAGTGTCATGTGACAAGTGTGATATTCTTTTATATATAGTAATTATAATATTCAAAATAAAAATCAAAATTTAGAGTTTGAATAATTTGGTTTTGTTTTTTAATTTTTGTTTGGTAACTATTGTTTGAAAACTATTGTAGAGATATGAAAATAAAAAAAAATTGTTCATATGTACAAAAATGTCATTAATGAAAATAAAAAACAACTTATTTTCTTATACCCTAAACCCTCTTGTACAAAATTACAAAACTAAAAAGTAAAACTACTTACCCTAAAAAACCAAATTTTTTAAAATCATCTTAACAAAAAAGTAACAAACGAGTTTTTTAGTTTTTAAATACTAAAATCATGAAAATAATTTATAAAATTTTTTCCAAATAAATACTTAACTTTTTAATTTTTAAAATAATTATAAATTTAAATAAGTAATTGATGCATGCACGCCTACCATGAGTTTGAGGTAGGACCAATAAGAAATGAGTATAACTCGAATGAAGCTTCAAGGAGCTTAGTTTAAGACATGTTCCATTTAATTGTATTCATTTAACCATTTTTAGGCTTGTATAAGCACCCTTTACGTCATTAGGATTTTAGGGGTGTATCTAATTTTATTTTCGGCCTTATTTTGGCCTATAGGTTCTTTTTTCTTTAGGAGATGTAAATAGTCTCTTTGTGGAGTGTGTAAATTAGTTTGGCCTATGTAGGATGCATTTGGATGTGTGGTTATTAATTTCCATACCTCTAATTGCTTTTAAAACCCTTCTAACCAACACATGAATCATGTAGGAGACATGTGGGTCCCCTTGTTTCACTCTATATCACTCCTACATGACTGATTCTTATTCCTTATATTAATTTGAATTTTGGAGGTGCCATGTCATTTCTCTCCAAAGTTCAAATTCAAACTAGAAGGAATATAGATCTATATATTTTAGGGTGATATTTGGATCTTTAGTTGGATTAAATTAGTGTTAATTGAGCACATGTTAAATTAACACTAAATTAAGCCAACTAACCCTTGTTTAAGCATGTTGGACGTTCACCATTAGTATCTTAAGCCCATGGTTCAAGCTTTGCTCTATAAATAGAGCTTCTCTCCTCTCGTATCATTTTAACACTCATTTGAATGAAAATAATCTTTCTCTAAATTTGAGAGTGTTCATTTCTCTCCATTTTTGTGAGTCCTTCATGCTATTATCAAGGGTTTCTTCCTTTGTGACTAGCTTCACCATGACTTATCTCCTTCATTGAAGAAGTGGGCCCAATCTTCACCTCCATCTCCTAGTCTTCCATCTCCATTTCTTCAACCTCAAGTACCTCTAAGAGTAGATCCTAGGAGGCATTCTCTTGCTTAAGAATTGTTCAACCATGGCTTGGGGAGGAATATTTCAATAATTTTGTGTGACAATGTCAAATGACAAGTGCGACATTCTTTTATATATAATAATAACATAAACGTTCTTTGATATATATTAACAATATATAATAGATAGATAAATATTTATTATTATAAATAAATAATATATAATATTATCTAATTAGATAGAAATTAATTTTTAGTGTAAAAATTTGAATTTATGTATATGAAATTATTAAAGATAAAATGAATATATTATTTTGTAATAATAAATTTGGAATTGTAGAGTTTTTAAAATATAATTATGTTAAATACTCATAAAAAAAGATTATCAAAGGGTATTGAGTAGAATTGTCTATCATCAAATTTAAAATATTTTGATTATTATATTATTAATCATAGAGCAATGTATTTATATAAAATAGTTTATATTATTATATAAATATTAATGAAGAAAAGTTTAGTACAAATATGTATTTATATAAAAATTTCAATCACATAATTGAATAATATATAAAAATATTTATATAATATTTTTAATAATTTTAAATTATTTTTTAATATATTAAAATTTATTTAATAAATAGTTTTGAATTTAGAAATATTATTTTAAATAAGAGTTTTACTTATGAAAAAAATATAAAAGAAAAAAGAGAAAATAAAAAACATAAAAAAAATGAACAAATAAAAAAATACAAAAGGACAAAGACAAAAAAAAAACTATATTTTAAGAGTTTAATTAGTATGCATGATCAGTGTAAAAGTTTTTACAATCACAACAAGCACAACTTTTTATTTATGGTAAGTTTGTGACTTTACCAATTAATACTTTAAAAGCTATATGAATGATATTAATTAAATTCTAATTTAAATATTGAGTAAATATTTAGAAATAAAAATTAATAAATCTTTATCACGTGATTTAATGTGAAATTGATGGTACTATATATGTATACGTTAGATCTAGAAACACCTAATAATATCTCTAGTGGGAGAGGGTAAAGGCGTAAAAGTAAAGGAAGGGCTATATATAACCTTTTAACTAAAAGCAAAGATGAGCAAAAAATCACATTGATTAACCTTTTAACAACAAATCAGATCATGGATTACAAAAAAAATTATTTATTTTATTTTTTAAAGACATAAAAAATAAAAATAAAATTATAGAAACACATCTTATTTTTTAAAAGAATTTAATTAGTATAGACTATCAGTGTAAAATATTTTTACACTCATAGTTAATCATAACTTTTTATTTATATGTCCATTAAATTAGTAATGAGTAAAGTCAACAAATTTACCATGAATGAAGGGTTGTGATTGAAGATCAGCGTAAAGATCTTTACACTGATCTTCAATCACAACCGTTCATTCATGGAAAATTTGTTGACTTTACTCATTACTACTTTAAAAGTCACATAAATGAAAAGTTATGATTGAAAGTCAGTGTAAAAATATTTTACACTGACAATGTATACCAATTAAACTCTTTAAAATAACATAAAAATAAAACTACATATAAAAGAGTAATTTATAAAATACTATGCTCTGTCACTCATTCATATTCGTTTTTTGGTTTCGATTTTGGTTGTCGCAGCAAAAAACATTGTGGGGCAGCTCACCTCGCGGGTCTATGCATTATCATCAAAATTGATATTAGTCAATATTGGAAAAAAATGTTAAGTATGCAATAAATATCTTATTATTAAAATAAAAGTATTTATCAAAGAATGAGGGCTCCTAAACACTTACCTATAAGTGGGAGGAAATACACTTGATATAGGGATGACAGGAAAACTAAGCCGCTTGGACCGTTTCCTAGTTACAAAAGATTGGATGGAAGCATGGGGAAATTTGGAGCAGTGGGAGTTACCCATGAGTGTGTCTGATCACTGTCTAGTGATGTTAACAGTGAGGGGTAACAAATTGCGGTCCAAAGCCTTTTCACTTTCTAAATTATTGGCTCGATGACAAGCAGTTTAAATCATTTGTGGAGGAAGAGTGGTCAAAGATATTTGTTGAAGGCAGGAAGACATTTATTCTTAAGGAGAAATTGAGACTCATCAAGCAGAAGATCAAAATGTGGAATCAGCGGTTGTTTAGAGATATTAATAAACATATTGATGTAGAAAGGCAAGGACTTCACAAACTAGACCTTTTAAATGAGGAAAGGGTTTTAATGGCAGAAGAGCTTAAAGATCAGACGGATAAAGTGAACAAATTTGCAAAGGTGGATGGCTAGGAAGTGCTTTATGGTCAGACAACAATCGAGGTTACAGTGGATTTGGGAAGGAGATGCAAATACTAGCTTTTTTCATAAGGCCCTGTTGGCTCGCAAGAAGTACAATGAAATCTTAAGTTTAGAGTTCTATGGATGTGAAGTGTGGGAGGTTAACAATCTAAAAGGTAAAGTCAAAGAATTTTTTGAAGGTCACCTTGCGGAAGGCGAACGAAATAGGCCTTGGTTGGACAAACTAACTTTTATGATGTTGTTAAGTGAGCACAAAGGTTATTTAGAGAGGCCTCAAGGGTTCGGAACTGGATGGGCTCAATTTTAAGTTTATTAAAGAATTTTGGCCTTTCTTACAACCAGATTTTATAGCTTTCTTCCAAGAGTTTCATCAGAATGGAAAGCTAGTGAAAGGTTCAAATTTGTCTTTTATTATATTGGTGCATAAAAAACAAAACCTCGACAGATTGGTAATTACTGTCCTTATTAGGTGTATGTACAAAGTGCTTTAAAAGGTGTTAGCTAAGATATTGAGAGGAGTCATCCATACTATCATTTTGGAGAATCAGTCGGCGTTTATGAAGGGTAGAAAAATTTTACATGGGGTTCTAATCATGAATGACTGGTGGATGATGCAAAGAGAAGGAAGTTAGACCTAGTGTATATGAAGGTAGATTTTGAAAAGGCTTATGACTTAGTGAGTTGGAGGTATCTATGGTATATCATGGAAAGGATGGGGTTTGGTATCAAGTGGCTAAAGTGGATTAAGGAGTGTTTCAGTATGGCAAGAATCTTAGTGTTGATCAATGGTAGCCCTATGGAATAATTTAATGTGTATGGGGCCTACATTAGGGAAACCCTTTATCTCTCTTTTTGTTCCACCTGGTAACTGAGAGTTTCAGACAAATGATTTATGAAGCAGAGAGTTGAGGCCTATGGCATGGGTATAGTGCGCGAAGAGGAGATCTAAGTTACACTCACCTTTAATTTGATAGCAAAGAAGGATTGGAGTCTATGGAGGTAATTAAAGCGATTCTACAAAATGTTGAGCTAGTATCGGGGCTGAAGGTGAACTTCTACAAGAGTCAGATTATTGGACTACACGTGCTAGTAGGTTGGATGGCTACAGTGTCAGGTATGTTGAACTGTAAGGTTAGGGATCTACCGATGAAATACTCGAGATTGCTATAGGGGCTAACCCTTCATGAATCAGCACATGGGCCCTAGTGGTTGCTGTTGTTAAAAAGAGACTTGCTTCTTGGGATAGTAAACACATTTCCATTATGAGGAGGTTGGTGCTCTTAAAATACATATTATATCTCCATTTTTTCTAAATTTTTGTGGGGAGGCTCAGAGGGAAGAAGGAGAGTGACTTGGGTATCATAGGAGAATGTTTGTTGAGATAAGGATAAAGGTGGATTGGGGTTGAGAGACTTAAGGGAATTTAATTTAGCGTTGGTGGGTAAGTGGAAGTGGCAGGCAAGGGTAGAACGTCATTTGATGTGGGGTAGACTATTGAAGGCAAAGTGTGGTATGGAAGGAGGGTGTTGGGAAAGAGTGACTTGCAACGGCTCTAAGTGGTGGACGGATTCACAATTTGTCGATTAAGAGAGTCAGGGGAGAGGGGCATAGTGGTCAGAAAATGTGAAGCACGTCGTTAGGGAGGGAGATTAGGTTTTATTTTGGAAGGACAAATAGCTAGGTGATCATACATTCAGCCACTCTCTTGAGCGGTTGTACGAGCTAACAGAAAATTCAATGGTGTCAGTAAAAATAATGTGAAGTTTAGGGCAGAATGGTAGTGGTAGTGGAGGAGGAAGAGTTGGTGGATGGATTGGTAGAGAGACTAAAGGATGTGGTGGTAAGAGAGAGCAGATGATAGATGGGTGTGAAATACAAATGACTCTAGTCAATCCACAGTATCTTCAGCGTGTAAGGTTCTGACAAGAGCTTTTTCACTCAATCTCATTATCATTTCTTCAATATGTTATGGGATGCTAGAGTGCCTTCAAATATTCAAATACTGGTTTGGGAAATGGATGTGGACCTACTAGGAGTAATTTGCTATGGAAAGGCATAATCCAACTAGGTTCAAAAGTAGTTTGTGGCTTGTGTGGAATCTTTGAGGAGATTAGTGCGCATGTCTTCTTCATATGAGATGTATCAGTACAGGTTTGGTAATATATTTGTAGATGGTGGGGAATCTCTATGGAAGTACCAATAGAAGTCAGGTATCACTTCCATGAATTTTTAGGTTTGGTGGACGAATAAAAGGAGGTTCGAAAAGTGTGGTCTTATTTGTGGTTCAGAGGAATTTGGCATTTGTGGAGAGTAAGAAATGCGATGGTCTTCAGAGCTCAAGTGGGGGATATATCTCAACACCTTCAAGATATCCAGTACAACTCATGAGAAAGGAGTCAAATCAATTAATATATTTCATATTTTAATTTACTAAATTTAGTAACATAACCTAATTTTGATTTGCAATTTGTGTCTTTGTTATAATATTATGAATTTAGTTGATAAATGGATTTAACTATTTTGAGGTATATAATTATTTTTTATGATTTGATGAATTTTTTTTTAGTTTTGTTATCATATTTTCTGGATCTGAACTGAACCAACCGACTATTATTGTTCAGTTTGGTTTAGATAAGAGGAAAACATTTCAGCTAGGGATGACAACAGGACAAGGGAAGTGATGAGTATAAAGTAGGCGGATATGAAATTTCAATCTTCGTCCTCATCCCCATTGGGTATTTTCGGGTTCTAATATACCCATAGGTACCCTGTTATATTATTTTCATAATTTAAATTTACTTATAATTTATTAAAAAATTATATGTTAAGTTATTAATTATATTTTAATTTTAATGGTCCACAAAGGTGTAGATTTGTATAATATGAGATTAAAAATATGATAATTTCTTCCTGCACCTCCATACTTTCTTCCTAAACTCCATAATTTTTTAAAATAACCAAAATGCCCTAGTAAAAAATGTAAAAAATTCATTACCTGTCTTGTAAAAAAAATTGCAAATTCTTTTACAAGTTTGGATGACCTTGTCCGCACTTGTAAAAAATTTGCAATTACAAGTCTGGACAGGCCCATCCGGACTTGTAATTTCAAATTTGTAACATATTAAATCAATTTTGGACACTATAAATTTTATTTTATCCAAACTACATCAATTCATGTAACAATATGAATCAAGTTATAACATATTAATTCAAGTCCGGACAGTACAAAATTTGTAAAAGTATAAAATTCCAGTAGGTTAAATCAAGTCTGAACAGGTTTGGATAATGGAATTTGTAAATTTTTTTATGAGTCTAGATAGACCTATCCGGACCTATAAAAATGATTGCAAATTCTTTTACGAGAAAGGTAATGGAATTTTTACTTTTTTTTTACCTAGGAAATTTTCGTCATTTTAAAAAATTATGGAGATGCAAGGAGAAACTATAGAAGTGTAGGGAGAAATTCCCAAAATATATGTATAAAATTTTGTTTAACATATAAATTTAACAGGAACAAGAGGACCAACAATGTAGGTTTTAACTTTAGTAAGAAAAAAAGTATTAATTTAGTCAAACTACAAAGGAGAAAGGTAAAATGAGAAGATGGAGTACTTCTCAACGTATATACATGAATGTCCTAAGAGTCTATCGTGATTGAAAATTGAAGGCAAATCAAATCAAATTTATGACTATATACATAGCACGCTATTTTTTTTCTCATTTTTTCTATCTATTAAAGTAACTTTCTTTTTTTATTTTCTTCTCTCTGCTTTTTATTTTTCTTTAAAATTTGAACAGTGTTTCTTTTCTTTCCTATAATATGATTTTTCATTTTAGTTCTATTTTGTCTTGACCAGTGATTCCTTTTTCTTGTTTCCTATCATCATCGATCTTTCATCGCATTATCCACAGCCAAACACAAGTTACAAATTGTCTTCTTCTCAAAAATTATTAATCAAGTTGATAATCAATTATCCTTATTCAACATTAATTTTTTTCTTGTGTTAAATTTCTTGGTTTCTATTTTGAAAGTTGTGTTGTTTTTTTGTTCTTCATGCAGTTTATGATTCTTGCATTGTTCTTGTTTCAAGTTGATGGCTTTACCAGATTATTTTAACAAATTGGTGTTGGATGGTATAATGAAAGCAAAGACATCTCGAACATGCAAAAGAATAACATGGTGTGCTTATAGGAACGTTCTACCCACAAAATCTCTTATGTTAGAAAAAGGGTTAATTTCAGATGACACGTGTCCATGTTGTGATGATGACCATGAAACCACAACACATGTTTTCTTGCTATGTGATGAGGTTAAACCCATTTGGCTTGCATCTCCATTGCGTTTTCGAATGGATTATTTAAACAAAACCAAGAACAATGTTAGCACTTTAACACATTGGATTGTGAAGTGTTTGGATGTGTTGAATGAGATTGAGATGGGTGTGATGTGTGCTATGATGTGGGCAGTTTGGCACAAACTCAAGTGACATTAATTTTTTCTCTAAGATTGGCACCTCCTTCAGCCAATCAAGTGACATTAATTTTTTCATCAAATTATGATAACACATATTTTTTGTGTTTGTAACTAATCATATTTTTATATTTAAAATGACATCAAAATACACATAAAATTTTAGTATAATCAAAGTTTACTAAATTTTCTTTGTCCAAGAAAAATTCTAAATAATAACAATAGTTTGTCATAAGTTTAAATAAAAATTTACAATAATATCCAACACTCCAAATCTCCAATATTTCAATACCATAAATTCAATCACTTCAACATGAATAAATTAAATACTTTAATTTTTCTAAATGAGTGAATTATGTGTAAGAGTAGTGTAAGTGTGTATGTGTGGCAGAGACCTTCATACACACCTACACTAATTTATTAACAGGTGTAGGTATACCCATTAAAATATCCATGAATATCCATTTTCAAACTCATCAGCTACACATCACAGATTTTATTAGCATATATTCGCATATACAAATAATTTTGTCATCTAGATTGAAAATAGGTACTCCTGCATGTTGCATAATACATAGCCTAGTAAAAATAAACCATTGCTACATGTTCAATACAGCCATATATTCATTAAACCAAGCAGTTGACTTCCATTCAATTCTCAATTATGATCAATATAAGGGCAAAGTATAGTTTCATTATAAAAACTTTCAATGTAACATTTAGATTCATGTTTATGATATTAAGAGAACTCAATATTGTATTATTAGAATATTGTAAATGTAAAATTCGTGGTAGGTTTTGAATACCCATTAAACTTATTTAATTTCTTCAGACTATTTTTTAGTACAATTTTATTAAAATTTATTTTGTTTGATTGTTGTGTTGATGGTGAGTTATAGGGGCAATATGTTCCTCTGGACCTCTATATAAATGTGTCACTTTCCTACAATAGTCATACCTCACCTTCTACTTTCTCTTTTCTCCCTTTTAGAGTTCTTAGGTTATGTTTCTGTAGCCTTGTCAATTTCTGTAACCTCTGAAATTTTGAGAAGTTCGTATTATATCTTGAAGGATTTGGATGGGATACTATGGATAAGTCCTCTAGGGCAGTGCTACTGTTACGGCTCAGGAAACTAATTTTGTGTACTTTAGCCTATTTTTCTAACAATCTAAAGTACTTATTTTCGTACACAAAGTTGCAGTCAATAATGTTCTTCTTCCACCAAATAACCCTCCTAACCCTAATATCAACTACCAAATCCCTACTAGACATGGCCAAAATTGATGTTTTTTTCGACCAAAATTTTCATCGTTGGCAGGAACGTGTTCACACTTTTCTTGACATGTATAGTGTAGCCTTTTGCCACAGACTGGCCAGACCCTATAGCTTATGCCAATCAACTTGATAAGTGGAATCAAGTGTACTACTCATATAGGGATGCAAAGGAAATTCGGGATTCATTAACTCTAAAATATACTATTGAGAATGTTGTAAGACAAATGTTTGTCATCAGATACTACTACTGATGGGCAATGAATGATGATAAGGACATCAACATACAACTTAATAAGTACCACAAACTTCTACAAGATATGAAAGCTTAAAGCATCATTCTGCCAAATGAGTTCATAGTCAAACTATTGATTGAGAAGCTAATACAATCATGGACCAACTACAAACAACAAGTAAAGCATAGGCACAAAAAGATGTCACTGTCGGATGTCATCACACACATTATCATTGAGGACACCAACAGAAAGGAGGTTGTTGCTGCAAGGGCTAAAGCTTTATCTGCTAGGGGGAATATGGTGCAACACAAACCAAATAAGAAACGGTATACTTAAATATCTAATCACAATAAAAACAAACATTATGTCCCACAAAATACTACCTCTAACACTACCTTTAATAAAAATGAGAATTACTATGTTTATGGAAAACCAGGGCATTTTGTCTTTGTGTTTGGGGTTAGGTCATTAAGATTTTGATTTACCTAAAAAGAGTAGTTTGGACATTTTACTTAGGGTGATGGATCCAACCCGAGCCGAGACATCTGATTGCTATGGGATTACGTCAAGGTCTGTAGGTACATCCAATCCAAAGGTATATTCGGTTTTGAGGTAGTTCAGTCTAGGATTAGGTCCAGTTCTGAGGTAGGTCCAGTCTAGGATTAAGACTGATTCGAGAGTTCTTCTGGTAAAAATATCCCTAAATAATGTTTGATATTTCAATAATATAAATAAACAATATTATTTAAAAATAAAATATGTTCTAAATATAATCAATTAAATTTTTTAACAAAATTAATCAAAAGTTATTGAATATTCCATATTAATATAATATTTTTCAAAAATAGCCCTATTATTATAAGGAACAACACTGCCTTATAGGATCGCACTAAAATATAAAATACTTTGATTGTAATTAAAGAATAAAAGTGTTAGCTTCTATAGCAAACGATAATAGATCAATGTGATGTCATTTTCTCCATGCAATATAGTATATGTCAGTGCAGGGACAAATTTACAAGAGAATAACTTTTAATTAGATTATCTTATTTTAAAAAGTAAAATACATACCTTTTTAAAATTTGTTCTTTTAAGTTATTATATCTAGTATTTTCCCTTCACTATAACTTTTTTTTTTTTACTTTTATTATGTTAATTTTTCTAAGATTTTACTTTGATTTTTCTTCTTATACAAAAAATAAAAACTATATTACTACTATTTTTTAGGAGACATGAACCACTCTTAGAGAGTAAAAGTAATGTAAAAAAATTAAAAAAAGTGATAGATTTAAAGAGTTAAATATATTAGAAGTTTGGTGTAATTTGCTCTATTTTAATTCATCATTGAATTGAATTTTTTTTATAAATAGATCCAATTTTTTTTGTTACCCTAAGATAAAAATAGAAATAATTTATACTTCATAATATAGATTATGAAAACACTTTTTTTTTTACATTTATTCTTTCTTTCCTTGCATATATATATATATATATATATATATATATATATATATATATATATATATACACACACACACACACGAAGAGAGATGTTTTTGCCATTCCTATCAAGTAGATAACATATCCTACCACAATATCGTGAATGTAAGAGAGGAAGGGAAACACTATGAACGTGAAATAGGCAACAGGAAAACAGTGATGTTTTATGTACTTAATTAATAAATTCAAAAAATCATGTATTTTGTTATTTATAAGGGCATTTTATGTGAAAATATTTCAATAACTATTATAATTAAATAATTATATAATATAATTTTAAAATTTAAATATATATATATATATATATATAGTTATTAAATTGTTAAGGAAATAATTATATAATCGTAATTTGTAGAGTTGAGAAAGAATACCAATTAGCCAACCCAAAGTCCAATTACCAAAGTAATCCAAAGTTGGTGGATATAATTCGTATGAGAGAACCATTATAAAAAGAATGATCCATATGTGATTGAGTTTCAATTTAATGATGATATGAAATAGAGAATTACATAAACTTTTTCAAAATTTGTCTTTGGTAAAACTATTGCTATATATATATTTTTTTACATTACTTTAGCTTCCTACAAGGGGTTATTTTTAGTTTAAGAGGAAAAACGTATAACATCAAGAAAATTGATTTAACAAAAGTAAAAAAAAATTAAGAAGATTTTTTGTAAAATTCAAAACTGAATGAGTACTAGGTTTACTTAAGAGAAAGTAATGTAATTTTTTATCTAATTATAAGTATTCTCCACAAAAAATAATCATGTTGGAGTTTTGGATGGAAATTTATCCCTCCAATATTTTAGCCAATACATATTTAGGATTATTCAACACACTGTGGTAAGCCATAGAAACAAGTAGTGTACCAATTCGGTCCAAGATCCACCAATCAGTCTAACAAACACTTCGACCTATGAGCATGAGGTGACCTAGCTCATATCAAAACATACATAATGTAAGGTCTTGTTTTAATTATATGTTATAAGTGTATAAAAAAAATAGTAAACGAAATTAAATTTAATTTTGGATATGATTAATAGATTAATTAATGAATAATTAATTGTGTTATTTATATTAATAATGAATAATTGGTGGTGTTATTTATATTGATATTATGTGCTATTTTGATGTATGTGACTAGAATTAAATGGATTATGAAAATTGAGTGATTTGGTTTAGTGAGAGGCGATACTATGTATCTATCTATATATCTATATATATGTATATACATGTATATACGCACACACATGCACACACACATATATATACAATCTTGTGAATAGAACTATTTAGAAAGTTATTTGAAAATCTAATTATGAGGGGGTTAAGGTTACAAATAAGAAATTATAAACACAACCCTAGTTCCTTTTTCTTTTGCCATTTTGTTTTCTCCCTAGTTGAGATGACAAACTCAAACAAAGGAGGGATTTAGTAAGAAAAAGTTTAATCTAGTAGGGTTTTTCATTAAGTCGAACGACCTAGAGATATGATCTGAACCAATCAAACCCAAATAGATTTGGTTGTGTTTTTATTGTGATTGCATAAAATCTAACTCAACCCAATTCATTACGGATTGGGTGACGAGTTTAGTAAGTTGAACATGAAATACATCTCAAGCCAACTTAAGCATAATATTAAATTATTATTATTATTTTAAATTATGTATTTTGTTATTATGTGTTTCTTTTGATATCATGTTTTTTGTTAATTTGGATAAATTATATATGTAGTTTGTATTTATTTTTATGGATTAATTAGCTTGGATAACCTGTGTTTATTTTTATTTCAGACAAATGATTTTTTAGTTATTATTGCTTGAAAATTTATTTTTATTTAAACTACGATCTCTTATCGAGAGAAGCTACTTTATTGACAGAAAAATCTTGGTATGGTTGGGCTCAATTAATTTTTCACTTAAAAATTACTTTTAAGTCGGAATCGTTCAAACAATATTTATACTTAAATTTGTAAAAAAATTATTTTTAAATGTATATTTTTTTTATAAATATGCTTTTTCTTTAGACAATTAAAAGAAAATTAATCAACAACTTTTAATTAAAAAAATTTAAGTTAACAGATATTTTATACTTATTGTATATTAAAAATAGTTTTAAGTTATAAATAAGGCAGTCTAAATGGAATAAGAAATCTTGTTTTGTTGCACAGTTATACTATAAGTTTCTCCGAATTCAAGACGTGTTCCTTCCTTAATTTGATTTAATTTGGTTGCCTTACGAATGATCTGCAATTTGCAATTGATTATTGACTTTACCTTTAATGTGTATTAGTTATTGACTTGACCTAAACTATACGTGTGATTCTTTTTATCACACCCAACTCTCTCTATATATAATAAAGCTATAACAAGAATAGAAATACAACAATCGTATTAGCCTCTATTTCTTCATGAAAATGAAGCACTTTTCTTTCACGTTACTTGCATATTCTTCTATATATCTCCACTTGGTTTCTCTTTTTCCATTCAACTCACTATGTTTTGTTCCAAATACCGCCTTTGTATTAGGAAATGAGACTGATTATTTGGCATTGTTCAAATTCAAACAATCCAGATTCAGTGATCCATATGGAATCTTCTCCTCTTGGAATAGTTCTACTCATTTTCGTAATTGGCATGGAATTACATGCAATCCCATGTTTCAAAGAGTTACAGAGTTGAACTTGCCAACATACAAGCTGGAGGGATTCATGTCTCCTCACATTGGCAATCTCTCTTTTTTGAGAAACCTCAACCTTGCAAACAACAACTTCTATGGAGAAATTCCACAAGAAGTGGGACAATTATCACAATTGCAACAACTACATGTCCAAAACAACTCGTTGGTAGGAAAAATCCTACAAATTTAACTGGTTGCACCGATCTCAAGCACTTATACTTATATTTGAACTATTTGGTTGGCAACATACCAATTGAAATTCGTTCACTTAAGAAGCTTCAACATTTGAATATTGCTCTTAATCAACTTAGTGGAGTTGTCCCATCATTCATAGGTAATCTTTCATCCCTAACTATGTTCTCGATTTCTAGGAACAATTTAAAGGGAGATATTCCACAAGAAATATGCAGTCTCAAAAGTTTGACATTTATAGCTTTGGCTATCAACAATTTGACTGGAATATTACCTTCCTGTCTTTATAACATGTCATCTTTAACTGACGTCTCAGTTACAGCAAATCAATTTTATGGGTCTCTTCCACCCAACATGTTCAACATGTTTCTGAATCTCCAAGTATTTGAATGTGGAGGCAATCAAATCTCAAGGTCAATCCCATTTTCTATCACATATGCGTCTCTACTTTCAATACTTGATATCGGTACAAACTATTTCATTGGAAAAGTTCCAAGTCTAGGGAAGTTGCAAAATCTTCGACATCTATCTTTGTTAATAAATAATCTAGATTACAATTCAATTAATGATTTGAAGTTTTTAAAATCATTGAAAAATTGTAGTAAATTGGAGCACCTAGATATATCTTCCAATAATTTTGGAGGTCATTTGCCAAATTTCATGGGCAATTTCTCCTCCCAACTTCATAAACTATATATTGGGGGTAACCAGATAACAGGAAAAATTCCCATTGAATTAGGAAATCCGGTAAATTTATTCCTTTTGACCATAGACGGAAACCATTTTGAAGGGATTATTCCAACTAATTTTGAGAAATTACAAAACTTGTGAGTATTAAGATTTCGAAGCAACAATCTTTCAGGAGATATACCAGCATTCATAGGCAACCTCACTCTATTGTTTCATTTAAGTTTAGGAGATAATATGTTAGAAGGGATTATTCCTCCAAGTATAGGAGATTGTCAAATGTTACAATACTTAGACCTTCCTCAAAACCACCTCAGGGAACCATAACTTTAGAAATTTTTAATCTTTCATTTCTAATGTTAGATTTGTCAAAAAATTCATTGAGTGGTAATATCCCCAAAGAAGTGGGTAGGCTTAAACATATCAATTTGCTAGATGTATTTGAGAATAATCTATTTGGTGACATTCCCGGAACTATTGGAGAATGCATAATGATGGAGTACCTCTATTTGCAAGGGAATGCTTTACAAGGAGTCATACCAACCTCTTTGGCATCACTCAAAGTTCTTCAACGTCTCGACCTCTTGCGAAACAACTTGACTGGATTAATTCCTAATGTTCTACAAAGCATTTCTTCCTTATAATATTTCAATGTATCTTGTAACATGTTGGATGGTGAGGTACCAAGTGAAGGTGTCTTTCAAAATGTAAGCGGGTTAGTGGAGACCGGAAACAATAATCTTTGTGGAGGTATTCTTGAATTGCACCTACCACCATGCCTTGTTAAATATAGGAAACATGCAAAACACAACAAGTTTAAGTTGGTAGCAGTGATAGTTAGTGCGATTGTTTGTCTTTTTATATTGTCAATTATCCTAACTATCTATTGGATGAGGAAAAGGACCAAGAAATCATCTTTGGATTGACCAACAATTGATCAAATGCCTAAAGTTTCATACCAAACCCTACATAATGGATTCTCAACTACAAATTTGATAGGGTCTAGAAATTTTAGCTCTGTCTACAAAGGAATTATTGAGTTAGAAGAGAATTTTGTTGCTATAAAGGTCCTAAAAGTTGAAAAAAAGGGTGCTCACAAGAGTTTCATCGCTGAATGTTATGCTTTTAAAAATATTAAACATCGAAATCTGGTTCAAATTTTTACATGTTGTTCCAATACAAATTACAAAGGTCAAGAATTTAAAGCTCTAATGTTTTAGTACATGAAAATGGAAGTTTAGAGCAATGGACGCATCCTATGACACTAAATGTGGAGCACTCAAGAGCATTGAACCTTGATCAAAGATTAAATATGATGATTGATGTTGCTTCTGCATTACATTATCTTCATCATGAATGCGAACAATCAATCATTCATTGTGATTTAAAACCAAACAATGTCCTTCTTAATCATGACATGGTTGCTCATGTTAGTGATTTTGGCATAGCAGGACTTCTTTCAACCATTAATCGTAAAACTTCTAAGCAAACAAGTATAATTGGAATAAAGGGAACTATTGGCTATGCTCCTCCAGGTATGCTTTATATTTTGAATCATTAGCATTATTTTAGTGTCAAGCTAAGTATCTAAACATTACTATATGTATAACAGTGTGTTAAATACCTTTCAAACACAACACATGTAGGACATCTCTCAATCATTCAACAATGTCAGTATTTTATTTTTGCTTAAATAACTTTTGAGTCCTAGTAAATCATTCAATTTTGCAATTGATACCTAATAAAAAATTGTCTTGGGTAGTGCCATTAGGTTGTGCGCATTATGTTCACATGTCATCAGCTGAATGGAAGTCATGTAACTATTTAAAATATGTTTGAAATTCTTAATAAATTAGTGAATTTTATCCTATGTTTTTTAATTTTTTTGTTGCCTTGAGTTTCTAATATTTAAAAATTAAATAAAATTCATGCATAAATATATTTATTATAAATTAATTTTTTAATAAGCAGTGGCGAAAATGGGCTTGGCAAAAAAATTATACCTATCGAGGATCAGGAATACAAAAGTGGAGATTATAGTTATTAAATTTTCAAGTTAACTTACTAGCTCTTATAAATTTACGAGTCTATTTACTCTAAACAAGTTAATTTGTGTACAAATTCTCTTTTTAGTGAACTTTGGGTAGACTCGATATATTTTTTACAATCTAGACTCTCGAATTTACTATTGAGTCAACAAGTCAACAAATTAAAAAAAGGACCAAAATGTTTGTTATTTTAGGTTATTTTACAACAAGTGTTGGTAGCCTCTAATAAAATAGGACCAAGCCTTGAAGAATGAAAACACAAGTTGACCAATTGCCTCATGATTGAAGAAGAGGTTGTGTGGTGGCAACTTGTCATAAATAAAACTGAAGCCGGAGTGCAAAAGAGAAGTTGTGGCTAGACTTGGTAGATAGTGGTTAAGTTATTATGCAAACAAAAGCCTTTTTATTTTGGCTAAGTTTTATTAACATTATTAGTGCATCCAGATTAATTACAATTAGTGGGTTGAGTGTTACTTAATTTTAGGCAGCTACATTTCTAATTTTAAGTACAATAATTTGATTTAATTACCAGATTTTTTTTGTAACTTTCACTGATTGGAAAAACCTTTTTATATAGGTTGTGCAAAACTCTTGAAAGAACAATCAAACTTTCGATTGCAAATTACCAAGTTCTATGAGAGCTTTCTCTTGGGTTCTTAGTAATCCATGAATTAGAAATTTATCAAAGATTACCACTCCTTTGTATGTTCAATCTCTAAGCTTATCTTTCATCCTTGGGTGTGTGAGACCTTTCACCAATTTTTTTCCATTCTTCCTAAATTTCTCATGCCTAAGTCCTACAATTTTGTATTGAGTTTTCATCAAATTTGCACCTTATTCAGTTCAAAAGTCATGCTGTGTTTGAATAGCATTCTGTACCATTTTCTTTTCATTGTTCACATAGCATTTTGATTTATTATTGCTTCTGTTTCTTTGTTTAATCTTTATGTTTCAGTTCTGAGTTTTGTGCGCATAATTCCTTAATCTTCTTGTCTAATTTTAGTTAAGTTAGAAAGCCTATTTCCTAGAGGTCCTATATTGATTTTGAACAAGCTAAGAGGAATCATGTAACACATTTAATTTCAATTTAGAAATTTGAAATAGATATTATTAAATTTTAGTATTATCCATCTCAGAAAATCCGTCGCTAAGTGATGTGAATTTCTTCAACGTTAAGAATTGACAATCCCTAAGCCAAGCTTCATCGATAAGAGACAGACCCAGATTTCTCTTAACGAAGCTTCATGGCTTAGAAATGTGAGACAAAGGTAACAAAAATACATTTGGCAGCGGCTTAGCTACCAGAATTTGCTTAGCAAGCAGACCCAGATTTTTACTATAAATATTCGTAGCCATATTGCGAATTGGAGGGGAAAAAGTAGAGAGAAGGGGGAAAGAAAGAGCAAGCCTTTAAAAGAAGAAGCTCTTGAGAAAGGGAAGAGAGAAGGAAGAAAGTAAGTCCTTGAAAGAGAAAGCTCTGGAGAAAGAGAAGGGAAGGGAGAACTCTTGAGAGGAAGATTAAGGATTCAAAGGTTCTATACCACTATTAAATCAATCTCTCATCAAGGTAAGGAGGAGAGTGAGAGTTATAGACCGAAGGAGTTGTTAATCTTAATAAACTATGTGTACTATTGCTTTTAGTTAGTTCTTATTTTATTATTAGTTTCTTGATTTGTAAATGTTTGTATTCAGATTGTGTAAGTGAAATAAGTAAATATAACATATATTCAAAGGCAAACTAAGTATGCTTTGTGGTTGTGGTTTAATCCGATCTTCTACATAAAAAAAATGGCTTTGGATAATAATTGTATTATTCTTGTATGAATATTATTATTGTTTTTAAAGAATGTTAAAGTTACTAAAAGTCAAATGGATGATGATACGAAACATAATATTATGTGACTTTCAATGTTTGATTTATGGTTATAGAATTTATATTATTAGTAATGTGTAAGAGATTATGAGGTACATAGTTTAACATAATGATAATGATAATACTAATGTAGATCAAACATAATATAAATCAAACAAACCAGCAATACCTTAATTGCTGTTGTGGCATCTCAAAAATATTCAGCTTACACAGTTTAACAACACCCACAACCAATGTCCCTCTATCACTATTCTTGATTGAGTTTAATGTAGTTCCATGTTTAGTGTCATCATTATCGCGGTAGCCTAAAATTTAACATAAAGGTTAACAAACTATATGTCTTTAAGTTCTTCATTTAACTTCATTTTTAGTGTCTAAGTTGCCCTAATCTACACAACATACAACTTTATAGACAATTCCATAGTTCTCAATCTAAAAGAGTAATATGTAACAACTAACCCTAAAAATAATACAATAGGATAATGTGTAGTGGATGGATGCTATTACGACCATTTAGAATTAAAAAGTTAACCCTAAAACATACATCATATCATTAGTGAGATTAAAGGTGTAGAACAGAAAATAGATCAACACAAAGTAAGCAATAAAAGTCATGATTGGTAGGAAAATTTAACGAGATTGCTAAAAATGACCTTGGAGGTCAGGGGTGACCAAAAACTATGGAGAAAAGGTTGCCCAGGTTGGGGTCAATTGCTACTAGTGTGTATTGAGCAATTTTACTTTTGATTCATAAAAGGAAACATTAATGAATGCAAAATATGACAAAGTGATTTCTTCACCACTGAAAAGGGAATAGGGTAAAAAAGGAATTATTGAAAGTTTTCTACACACATGGTATTTCATCAAGCACTAGGAAATTTTCAAAATCAGTGTTAAGTGGTTAACCATGAACACATAAGGGATTACGTCTGAGTAGCATTTGGTTAAATACAATTTTTTGAAAATTTTTTATACATGATGCAAAATCACTTTCCACCCACCTTGCTTAGCACTAAAATATCTTATGTTCATTTTAGAATATGGTCTTTTATATTATTCGGTAAACAAGGGTGCATTTGTTAGAAATTTCAGCATTAGTGTTAAGTGCTTAACCTTGAACAAATAAGTGGTTAAGTCTGAGTAACGTTTGGTTAAATACAATTTTCTGAAAATTTTGTCCAGATGGGGCCAAATCACTTTCCCCCCACCTTGTTTAGTAATCAGATATAATAATTCAGTTTAGAATATGGTTTTCTAAATTATTTGGGTGAAGAAGAACGCATTTGTTAGAAATTTTTAGATTCACTGGTAAGTGGTTAACCCTGAACAAATAAGTTGTTAATTCTGACTAATATTTGGTTAAATACAATTTTCTAAAAATTTTCTCCACATGAGACCAAAAACTATAGAGAAAAGGTTGCTAAGGTTGGCAATAAGTTGTCATTAGTGTGTACTTAGTAACTTCACAACCCTCTCTCTTTTCCAATTTCTTGAAGCTTGTAATATATTGGATCATAGTACAACAAGTTTATATTGTTACAAGTTGGTATTGGGCACCCACCAAGTTATTCTTCTAAAGGGCCTACCCAAAATGAGTTGGTAACATCTAATCCAAATCATTGTTCCACCTTGAACACATTTTTCCTTCCAAGTAAGTCACCAACCCCTTTCCACACAAAACCACAACCTCTCATCTAAGGTATAGCCACATCAAAACAAAAATAAGAAAGAATTTTGGCGAAGACAAACCAAAACCTTCAAGTGGTTAGTTAAGTTTATATATGATTACTTACCAAGCTACTCTTTCAATATTGTTAAGTGATTGAAGGCATTTTAATAAATATTACACTCATTTAACATATCTTTTCCATCTAAGTAGAATATAATCATTGTGTTTCATAAATTGAACTAATGAAAGATATCTTTTCCTTCTAACCATAACATAAAGATATATTTTCCAAATAAGCACAATATATCTTTTCCATCTAACATTCGTATATTTCATACTCACATTTAACATGGTAATATGTAATTACTATCCGTTTAATGCTGGTGAAATTCACTAGAATTTCTGCAACCAAACAACATTATATCCATTAGAATGGGCATTGACACAAATACCAGTTATTAAAAAAAGTTAAGGACATTTGACAGGGATATAGTAGTTATTGGCCAAAGTATAACAAGTCACTTTTCATTGGTTAAAGGCAACATCACCAAATGAAAATACAATAAGTGATTTGTTCACCATACTAAAAGGGAATAGGATAAAAAAGGCATTATTGAAGGCTTTTATATACAAGGAATTTCAACAACTAGGAAATTTTTCATAGGTGGGATATTTCATCAACCACCTAACCAACTTTATTTATTTTACACAGCAATGCAAACTTGAAAAACTAAAAAAATACCTAACCACAACAATACCTTCATTCAAAAAATGAAATTTTGTGAGACAAATACTTTATTATTCATGTTTAACCAAAAAAGCGAAGAACTAAAAAAATCCCTAATTTAAAGCACAATATGAGCAGCAAAAGTGAAAGAGAAAAAGAAGCTTCCCTAAAAGGAAACCTTGATTCTAATAAGCACAAAAATTCTTAGCAATGGAGTCGACAAGGAAAATGGTTGAGATCTTCAACAATAACCATGAAATAGGAGGAGAATGAACTACCCAATGTTCGTGTGGGAGAAGAGAAGATGTGATAAGGCAAGAACTGAAGGAGAAGAACAAAAGCAAATGAGAATACAAAAACCTAGTGAACCCAGAAGAAAATGAAGATAGAAGAAGAAGAGGAAGAAGAGAGAAGAAAATGAAGCTAGAAGAAGACAAAGAAGAGAGAGGAAAACCAATTTAGAACAATAAGAGTAAGAAGAGAGAAAACCATAATAGAATGTCTGAGGGGTACAATGGTGGGTTTTATGGAATTGGTCTTGGAGAAGGAATTTGTTTGCATGGAAAGAAGGGGTGTTACTTTCGTTGATTGAATTACTACAAAATTTTCTATTCGTACATAATGGTCAAGATGAATGGGCTAGAAGTTCTGAAGAAAATACTTCATTTTGTTGGTAGCCATACATGTCCTTATGTTCAAGAGTATCTAGTGAGAGTACCACAACAAAAGAATCTCAGGTATTCAAATGGTGGTAGAAGGATAAATTGCCTTCTAAAGTTATTGCTTGTTAATATTGTTTAAAGAGTATATAGTGTAATAGGATTGCTTGTTAATGGTATTTTATCCTTCAATTTTTTGTGTGGGTATATATATGCGCTACTGTGATGTATGCAACTACTTGCAATTAGTTGGAGCCTTGACAAGGAAAATTTTTTCTTCACTGATGAATGAAGTTTTTTACTTCACTATGAATGAATATATACAATTTTTTGCTTATGGAAAAAATATAGATGCATGCCACCACATATTAAGAGATGTCTATGATATACAACATCACTTAACAAACCAAACTAAAATGAACAAAAGTGAGGATATAAAATAACAAAACATACCATAGTGGTAATAGATTTAAAATACTATCCTAAGTATTTATAATACCCTATTTAATGTTGATTTATTTAAAATAGACTTAAAATAGTTTAATTTTTTTCTTGATTCAATTTGATTAAGATTGACGTATTATATAATTAGGTAACAAATTGAAAGAATTAGAAATTTAAATATGAAATTGAATTATTTTAAATAATTAAAATACCAAATTAATATTTAAGTCTAATAAAGAAAAATATTATGTTTTTCAGGAAGAAACAATTGAATAATCACAAGATATAATTGAAATAAGGAATGAAGAACTAATGCAAGATAGAGATAAAGACCCGACATCTCAATCAATCTATCAATTAGACAGTCAACTTCATGATGTACATGTTTAGACACTTTTAGTTTTTATGTCTCAATTTTTCCTTTGGTTTATTTGATCCAACGATGACTTCTATATCATCTCTAGTGGCTCGAATGTGATTTTCTTCAACGACCTTAATTTGATATTATTTACCGTGTTTGGATGGAAAATTAATAGAAAATTCAATTTATTATTAAATTCTTCAAGTTTACTTCTTTGGTTGAATTCAGCCGAAGTCTACTGAAAAGAAAATTATTGACATGTCCTTAATATATCCTTAATGATGATCTTGAAACAACCATTTAGTTATGGCCAATATTGCTCGCATAATGAATGTGAAAAATTATATCTCTATGAACAAATCCCATGAGGGATCTTCTTTTTCTTTTTGAAACATTTTACCGTTACAATGATGGAGTGAAGCTTTAATGCTTCATCAAATGATTGAACAAGCATAACCTAAATCAAGTTTGGAAACAATATCTTTTGTATAGTGAAGTGATATGTAGTGTTAAGACATGAAAATTTGGTCTTGGTCCTCGTAGCAATAGGACCTGAATTATTTAAAGTTTTCTGTACCATAATCAAAGAACTTGTTGACTTGCACGTAGTGAAGACACCACGTCTCCTTCCCAATCAAAGTTTTCTGTACCATAAATTATTCCTTTCTGTGGGGAGTTGTCCTACTTATCTATCACGATATATAAAAGCAACTCCCCCAATTGTTGTACACATTTTTTAAGACAACTATGCCCCTGAAGCTTCCTTCTATCCAGGTATTGGTTAAAGCAACTTTCTATAAACTATATCAATAAAAAGAATAAAATTGAACATAAAGGGAGTAACTTCTTTAACAACCCATTTTACTAATCCAATTCATTGATGAATGTGGAATAATTGCCAAAGGCCTTTACTTAGTTAAGGAAAATTTTCAAAATTTGTTCTTACATAAAAAATCATAAGCTTCTTAAAAGGAGGATAGGACCGTAGTATTCATTACAAAGTTTTATCTTACAAAATGTTTCACAATATATCATATATTACTCATTACCACTACCTCGATTAATCCTATCTAGATTAGTGAACCTTTGACATAAAAGTTAACAAAAGTAACTTAATACAAAACATCATTCATCATTAAAACATGAAACACAAGGGAAATCTTCAGTAGTCCCCATCATAGTAGGCTGAAATGACTCCTATTCTATCCATATGCCAAACATATATATGAAAAGAAACACATAGAGAAAATATACAGAAGAGTGAGATACTTATAAATCATAAATGTTAATCTTAATAAACTATACAGGCAATGAGGGTCTAGATTCACCGTAGGACTTGATTCCTTATAATCCCCACATATCATTCAATCTCACTTGTTTTAACACTATACTCAACCAAACTTGATTCTAAATATGAATCCATGACCATCAATGATGATTTACCCTAATCATCAAAGATTTTATTTGGGAAGTGATTGGTAACATCTATATTTTTCTTAATTTGGTACGATAATCCTCTCGAAAGTGTGGGTCATATGCCCATCATAAGCACAAATGGCCCCCCATAATGCCAAGAAATAATTATTTGGCTGACTGCCAATTAGGCTACCTACCTATCATAATCATTTGGTTGACTGTCAATTGGGCTACTTGCCCATCATAAATGGCCAACTATATTTCAGGCACAGAATGATATATCCTATCAATCATGAGCTTTTGAGCGTTCATCAAAAGTTATGAATAAATAAATATTCCATTCAAACACGAATATGAATTCCACTGAATGGTCATCTACCAGATGAACATCCTCAACCCAAATATTCTCAATATTTATCTAAATATTCATTTGCCTAAAACAAATCTTAGGACCTCCTTGATCCTGCCTTTCATCTCGTAGTGTACCAACTGTGTCTTCTCAAACATTGTACTTTCATGCACCTACATGGTACCTCTACCAAGGAACATAGACTCTTAATTAAGCTCTCGTCTTAACTTCTCAACACATTCCAAGGAATTTTGATTTAACAACCACAGATTATATAATACTCATACTTACAACACCTTTTATTTGCCATAAATAACAAGCATAAGGAATGAACACCAACAAATCAATAAGATAGTAAAATAAAAGCGATAAACACATATAGTTTATTAAGGTTAACACCTTTTGTGGTTTATAAATCCCACTCCCCCCTTATCTTGATAAGAGGCTGATTAAGAGTGGTGCAGAACCACCACAGCTTCAATCTTCCTTAGAAGATTTTCCTCCAAACTTCCTTCCTCTAGAGCCTTCCTTTCTCACTCTAGAATTTTCATCTTTTGCTTCCTTTGAAGCTGTCTATTCTCCCTAATGCTTTCTCTCTTTTTCTCCCCTTTTCTCCCTAATTTATCATTTTCCAAAATGCACCCTTTCTCACAAATATTTGCTCCAAAATGCCACAAGGACCCCTATTTATAGGCTTTGTGCAGGAAAATCCACTGAGCGAATTTCTGAATCTCCATTTATTTCTAGAGATTTCTCACAACGAAAATTCCTTCATTAAGCGACCTCTAGGGCATGATTTCTTCATGGCTTAGAGAATTTAAGCTCAAATCAACAATTTTTTTTGGTTTAATGCTATTGTAGGTTGAGGTTTCACCTTTTGGTTTAGCAATTTCATGGACTAACAACCTTCTTTGATCTTGTGAAGCCCTTGGTTGAAGCTTAAGCCATTGTCCTACCATTTACATGAATTAATGTCCTTTCTTGATTCTTTAAAATCTTTGGTCATGGCTAGTGTTGTTTCCTATGATTCACATGAACCATCATCCTCTCTTGGTTTAATGAATCCTTTGGTTGAGATTGGAGTAGTTGTACTACAATTCACATGAATCAATGTCCACATTTGGTTCATTAAATCCTTTTCTTATTTAACCTCTATTGGATTAATAGTCTTATCCAGACAAAATTAAGGTATCTAGAATAACTAAGTTTCTAACTTTAATACCTAAATTAAAACCCAATTTTATACTAATCTAGTTATGAAAATTGGGGTGTTGCAACTTCCTTCTGGTCCTTTTGTTTGAAACTTGCGGTCATTTTGATGAAAATTTTGTGCCTGTGGACCCACAATATGTAGGAATTGTGAAAAACATAAGTTACCCATTTACAAGCAAGGTATGTAGAATTCGACATGCGGGCAGCTAGGTTACAACCTAACTTCGTATAATCGTATGCTACTATCCTGAATGGCATCATGATTTCACATGTTCACAACTCTAATTATGTTGTATGTTCTTCCTCAATTTTCTCCTAAGGGAGTTTTCTCTTTCTCTCTTTTTTTGTGGTTGATATTTTAATTAGGTTCTATTTTGTGTATCATTTTTGAATGTAAGAATATGTTACAGTATTGCATGGCAGTATTGGAAAATGGAGTAGCAACAATCTCATTAATCTTTTAACACTCAAAATATAACTATCAAATCCCTTACCACTCAAAATATAACTGTTGCTACAAAAAACGTAATAGATCATGGGTTATAACTTGCAATCGCTCGCACTCTTCAAACTTTCCTTTTGTTACTTTCTAACACTTCTATGCATTTCTTGAAATCAGATTGAGGTACTGTTTCTCACTTTTAGGGTTAGAATTCTTTTGCATTTTGAATTACGATCCTCTTCAAAATTTGATATTTTTTATTGTTGTGCTGAGTGGTGTTGTTAAATTATTTGCAAGAATTCTACTTGTTATTTCTCTTTCAGTGAAAGACAATTGAATGTAGAGGACATATTCAGAAACATACTTCGTGAAGACGTAGGAGTGAAGATGACACATATTCGCAATGGCTGATATTTTGTAGTTTTAAAAAAATCTTTAAAGGTCATGATCCAGTATGTGGAAGTGATGCAAGGTTTATTATTAACATTCTCATAGATTTTGTGTATCTTGTTTATTAAGGTGCTAATATAAATTTGTAGTTTCAAATTATTATCACTTTTTTTAGGATCATAAGCACACATGGATATATAAATCATCTATTGAATTTAAATTGAACAAAGTAAAATTATTATATAATTAAACACTCTTTAATATTCACTTTGGAATTTGGATATTGATCACTCAAGCAACATCTGTTAAACATGTGATTTATATCAAAGACTAACCCTCCTTGAAGACTCTCTTCTAACACTGCTCTTTCATTTTTCTTATGCTTACTTTGAACCAATAAGTGATAATCTTTCTTCCTCTCTATCTAAAATTTTGAGCATTACATGTAATAATAAAAAGTTTTGAAGAAAAAACATGCCTAAAGTTTCAATGAACAAGTTAGTGACCATGGAAAGAAATCACATAAAAGTGGGAAGGGGACTTCTTCAACTTGCACTTTATTATCTTTTATTTTAATTCATTTCAAAGGCCTTGTTAGTGTTGGATGCGCATAAAGGTCACATCTTTTACTTGTATTAGTTGTTTAGATTCTCGTTTTAGTTTAAAGGAAGAAAGTGGTACACCATTCTTCACATCCCAGGAACATGATCTTAGATCCCTATCTTGCATTTATTTTCTTTTGCTTCTTGCTTGCTTTTTATGTTTCATAGTAGTGTTTTGAGTTCCAAATACTTTTAACACTTTAGGAGAGAAAACAACAAAAAGAGTGAGGAGTATGGCCTTAGGATTGTCCCTTAACACTTTACACCAACTTTACACATATCTAGTAATAAAGTTGTTAATCAAGAGTTTTCTACTAGACTAGGATTAATGGACAATTTTGTGAGTGAGTTTAATGAGTGGAGGGTTGAAAAGAGAAAAGAAAGAGAAGCAAGAGAGGGGAGGATAGAAAATGAAAAAAGAGAAAGGAGAGAATGTTATGTAAAGAAAGGGAGAGATAAAGAGAAGAAAACAGAGAAGAAAGAGAGCGGGAGAGAGAAGAAATGAGAGAAAAATAAAGAAGACAAAAGAAATAAGAATGTGAGAGAGGGAAGAAAAAGAGAGATTAGAGAGACAGGAGAAGGAAAAGAAAGAGAGATTAGAGAGGAAAAAGAAAGAGAAAGAGAGATGTGAGAGAAAGGAAAGAGAAACAAAGAGAAGAGAAAGAGAAGAAAGAGAAAGAATAATGAGACATGGAGAGAGGGGGAGGGAGGGAATATAGGTCTAGGATAAAATCAAGAATGAGTGAGGTGAGTGAGATTGAATATTATGAGATAAAAGAAAGAGGGGAGGAACCTAGGAAGAAAGATGAGCCTAATCCTAGTTAAGGAACAAAAGATAAATCTCCTATCTGTCTATGGGACAAATGTTGCAGCCTACCTTGATTAGAAGATAAAGGGAGAACAACTATTCACTTGCTTCCAAGTAAGTGTAGAAAGAAAAGTCTCCCTTGTAACCTTTAGCTTCGAATGGCATGCAATATTGGTGAACCTCACTTCTTAATGAGAGGCGACACCATCATAACTCCTCTATTACTTATTGGAATGATCTTAAAGCGGCTATGAATCATAGGCATATCCCTCTTATTATGAAAGAGAACTCCTTAATAAGTGTCAAAGTTTAAAAATAACACAATTTGAGTGGTGAAGAATATAGACAACAAATGAAGCTTTTCATAATGAGGGCAACATCAATGGGGAGCCTAGGTCCACCATTGTTAGATTTCTTAGTGACTTAAGTGTGGATAGTGAGGAAAAAGTTGAACTCTTTCTATACAAAGATCTAGATGACTTAGTTCAATTTTTCATTAAGGTTGAGCAACAATTTAAAAGAAGAAATTCTTCTGAATGAGACTACTCATCTTACCCTTATGCAAATAGTTATTTTGAAAAGTAGACCACGAAAAGGAGAGTTTCCTTTATTAATATAAAATATAATATTATAGATTACTGGTTATACATATAGATTATAGATAATAGGACAGTTGTGTATGTTGGATATAATAATTTTAAAATAATTTTGTTCTTAAGGTTATAAGGTTGATCTAGTAACAAAGTTTACTTATAGAAAGGGAGAGGGTGTACGTTTGAATCACTCCTATGACAAAATAGTTTATTTTTTAATTTTCAAATAAGTATAAGGGTAGAATAGGTATTTAGAAAAGTGGACATCAAAAGAGAGAATTTTTATTAATAGTATACATATATATAAATAAAAATGCAACATGAAATTAGAAAGTAGCACTTTTTATATCCAATTAATTTTTTTTTGTCTTATATACTACATTTATACACAATGTTAAAAGAATTTCTAACTGATTTCCATATAGAAGAATATATACAAGATTTAATATGTGATGATATTCTTTAAATAAAGATATTTTGACCGTACTTAATTATTTCAAAATACTTAATGTTTATGTAGTTTAAGAAATTAGAAGAATAAAATAGAAATTTAGCAATGAGTTATATTATATTCAAACATAATTTTTTTTCCTAATTAAGGATTTAAACTTTCTAAGTAGCGTCCTAAGAAAGAAATAGAGATGAAAAAATTAATTATACAAATATTATTTATTTTTAATAGACCATAGCACAACTATATATTTAAAACACCAATTCAAAATCTTTTGTTAAACAGAAAAAACCTAACATGAGTGAGCAATGCTGATATTATAAAAATATTAAGAAAATAAGTATGTGACATAAATAGAAGAGGAAATATGTTGAATACCGAGTAAAGAAGAAAAATAAAATAGAAACAGGACAAAAATTGATCCATATAATTTTATAAAAGAAATATTTGTCTTCTTATGAGATTACCTCGGCCATAACGATAATAGGTAGGTCATGGCAATTGATAGAAAAACAATTCATAATGGTCAATATAATGAGATTACCTTCACCATAAGGACAAGAAATTTACGTTGTACCTCTTACACTTTCACAAGTGGCAGAAGATCAACTTATCGTGAAAAACAAAAGGGATGAGGAAGAGAAAAAGAAAAAAAAAAGAAGAAAAAAAACATACAAAAGGAAGTGTCCCTTCTAAGAAAATTGTGCATCATTTTGCACCAAAAGTGGAGCTAAAAAGAAATATCTTACTTAAACAGCTTCTCTACCTTCAACCTTGCATTAAGACACCTTCTAACATATTCACTAGTTTTGAAGTTCAGACAAAACCCATTGAGATCAAAGAAGTAGAATCTTAAGTTCAAGACTTGTTGGAAATAATAGGGAGAAAAATCTTAAACAAGATCCACCTTTGGATTCAAAAGAAGATCTTATTATAGAAACATCTCCCCACCAAAATGATCAAGTAGAAGTTAAGATTGTGTCAAAAACCTTTGAGCATATTGAACCACATCCTCAGGTTCAACTTGAAGATGGGGCTACTATAGTTGAAATTGGGATTCAGACTCAACTTTTGGAAGATAACATTGAACAATCCCAACTTCACCTAAAAGAGACATTGTTGATTGGTCCACCCATTACCCCATCATTCTTTCCTGGGGTGAAAGAAAACATAATGCTTACTTAGCCTTCATATATAAGTCCTACAATGCAATAAGTCCATACTCTAGTTTTCAATCTCTTAGGCTAGATCTTAATGCATTAGGAGCAAGATGAGGAACTGCTGCATGGAGGATTAGGTACAGTGAAAATCTACTAAGTTGACAAAACTTAAGTGTCAACCTCCACCACCCCAATCATAAAATGCTATTTTACTATAGCTCTCTTACTCCCCTATTCCATACTTGTATCCTGCTAATACTATTGAATATCTTTTTGCATAAATGAAAGAAGAGGAAGAGGGTTTGGACTATGGCTAGAAGGATTTAAGAAGTGATATGAATCTTGAAGGCAATGACTTTTAATTTTTTGTAACATTATTTTAATTTAGGAATTAATGTAACATAAAATTAATCATTTGTGATAATTACATGATAATGGAGTATTTAATTCTTCATTTTGGAGTTATGATTTTGAACAATCACCTATTTCAATAAATAAGGACTAAATTGTACTCAAAGGGCAATCATTGAATTAGTGAAATTATAATTAAGTTTTTACCCTTTTGTAAGAGATGAATTTTTTTCTTAACAACTTACCAAGGAATTCTTCTTTGTGGTGTTCTATTGAACTTATCAAGGGTAAATCACCACCCTTGTAGCATCACATGACTTATCTTCCGTCTTTGAAAGTGATGTCATCTATCCCTTTACCAAACTATTTCACCCTTTTCTTTTTCTTGTTTACCTAATTCCTATTTTTTGTTAACTTATTATCTTTCAACCTAGATAGATCCAAAAAATGACATTAGTATTTTTAGGAATGTATGAAAAGTTTGGGTCCAAATAAGCACAAGATAAAGAGAAGGCATGAGGATCACAACCCTGTTGAAAATTTCACAGCAATGTGGCGGTGTGCAAAACTCATTATCTTTGGGTTTCACTCCAAGCTAGTCCCACATCTCCTAGAAATGAGCACCCAACTCACCCATTTCCCCATAAATAGGCCCCTCACTCCATTGTATGACATACTTTAATGATGAATTAAGACTCCTTTAGAGAGTTTTCGATCTAGTAAAGTGTCTCGAGTATTCTCTATTGAGGAAACTCTTCCTTTACTACTTTTATCAAGAATCATTTCCCATGTAACAAACCTTCAAGTTTTAAGACTTATATCCTTTTAAAGGAGTGACGTCTCCACTGCCCATTCCATGCCTAATTCATGTCCATCTCTTTAAGTGTGGAGCCTTCAATGGAAAAGAAAAAAAGAGAGTGTAACATGAATTGCATCAATATGTATAAAAAATCCTTTCAAAATTATTAATATATGTAAAGTATAAATTATACCACCCTTCATCTTTAATATTTTATCCCATTAGAATGAATAAGCAAAAATTGGCTTGCATTCATCGCATACCTTTCAATTTTGTCCTAAAATTAGAGGAAGATATCTAAGTTCACTTTCCAGATTACAGTCTGACTTTTTTTATTGAAGGTGTGACCAGGACTAGCTATATAGCAAAATGGAACTCAACTTTTGCAGTAAGGCAGCTTCCATAGGTTAATAAAGATTATACATTATCTTTTTTATTTGTGATTAAATAATAATTAAAGATTAAATTTTTGTTATCTATTATTATATTAATATTATTTATTGTGTTACAGAAATTTTATATAATCAATAATAATCTTATTTATCATATTTTATTATTATAAGTGAAGCATTTGTGTTATTCAACACACGTTAGAACGATAAATAATTCTTTCACCATTTCACATGACAGAAATTGGTGGCTGATTGCAAGTAATGGCCTATCAGATAGCATATGTAGGGTTCATTTGCTTACAACTATATGATAATCGCAGTTCTTTATATACCAAAATCAAGACTTATTTCCATGACTTAGCTAAATTATGTTTCAAATCTCTGTTAAGAGTTAAAAAATCAACAAAACCATAATAATATTGGTAAAGGATTTTAAAATGCAAAAATGATTTCATGCAACCAAAAAAAGTATGGGATTATCTACAAAAACTGTTGTCTAAATTTAAGATAATGGTTTGGCAACAAATTTCAAGTCGTGATCTAGGTAGGCATGAGCTATTCTTAAAAGCAACAATTTTCTTGCAAAACTCACTCAATTTTAAAATTCATTGTTTTAAAATTGACAATATATATCCCATTGCTCGTTTTTTCTCATTATCAATTAGCTTTAGAACTTGAACTATTGGTCCCATACATTTGATAGTGTAAATCACATCTGCCCAAAAAGTGGACATGAGGACAATGTTAGTTCTTTTTTTCCCTTCAGTTTCCTTGGTTTCCTTTTACTTTAACCACTAATTAGATATGAATATCTTACTAAGGTTGTTCTTTTGATTATGCAACCTTTGTAAGGTGAGAAAAGTTGTTACAAACCTAATCACTCCATATCTAACCAATTTAGTTTTGTTAGTGAATCTTCTCATGGTATTCAAGGCCAAAGAGTGGTGGTGAATGTACCCTAGCTAGAAGAGTAACCCCTGTTTGGATAGTCTTTTTCACTCTCGCTATCTTCCCAATTAACAATAAACCAAGACAATGGGCTACACAAGGTGTCCAAAAATAAATGCGCCCTCTTAGCTTGCAATAACTTACCTAAACTAAATTTGATAAACTAAAATTTGTTAAAAGCGATAAAAGGATGGAAATGGTAAAAAGCAATAAAAGCAGAAAAACTTAATTCTCATTACCGCCCAAAACAAAGTTGTTTCCATTGTTGTTTATAACTTGGACAACATTACTCTCTTCAACCTCTTCAACAAATTTATCTAACAATTCAAATACTTTCTCTCCGGTCTTTGTGTAGGCAGATGTGTCAACGCTCCTGACAAACACAGAGTCAGATGACAATTTAGTAAGAAATTTATCAAAGTTCTATTATTCTCATTTGTCCATTCATCAAACATAATTGAACACTCAAATTTTTCTCTTTCTACAATATGGTCTTTCATCAAATTTTGTGTGTACTCTAACCCTTTTTTCAGAAGAGGAACCCTACATTCATTGAATGATGGAGGCTTTAGATGCTTTTCATAATTGCCGATTACTTGTAGCATCAACTTAAAACTTTTTTTATCTCACAACATTGAAAGTAATGTTGTTTATCGAAAGCAAACGTTCTATATATTGTATTGTCCTTGCTCTGACTTTTTTATCAACCGCATCAATGATACTAGCTCGCCTTTTTTTCTTGCTCATTTCGATGGTTTTCTCTGGTTTTTTAAAGAACAATAAATGAATGGGACCTTTTTCTATTTCTTGGTTGTAGCTTCTGTTGTAGGCCTTTTACTAATGACCAAATTTTGTGTTTTTTCTACCCCTTCTTCCTTTTCATTTTTCTCTTCAAGCTTAGCTGCATATGCTTCCTTATTAGCCATTCTCTTCATAAATATTTTCTTTAGCTAGGGTTTTACATTCAGGGGAACCTTTGTACAATTGTTGACATCCCCTTTGATTTCTATTTGGTGTCTCTTTGTTCAGAAAATACCACTGGCTTTCAAACAAAAATCACAAGTAATTACCTTTTTGTTATTAACATCTCTTATACTATTCCACTACCAAACCATGTCTATTTTTGGGTTAGTAAATTTTATTAACCTATTTGAAGAAGTTGGCTGTGAAGTCATAAAAAAAGAGAGAAAAGATGAAAAAAAACCAAGAATTGAAGAAGCAGTGGATGTGGGCCCAAAACCAACAAGACGCAACATCAGTAGTCACATCTTTCAGAGCAACAATTACGGCAATGGTCTTCAGAGCTGAGGCGCCATTGGCGCTCCCGGAGAAGCGCGAACACGGTGGTTGATGAGAAGATGAACGTTGCAGAGAGACGAACAAGCGGGAATAAGCTTCTCCCAACGTTTTTACGTTCTAGAATGTTTGGATAAAAACAAAATATAAACATGAATGAAACGATGTTTTGTGTTTCAATTTTTTTTTAAAAAAAATTAAAACAGGCTGCACCGTCTTCTTGGTGTAGACCTGTGACGCCCTGAGACCCTAGATGCAAGTGCAGAACTGACGGATGCAAGTGCAACACGAAACGTGTTCTCAACCGACCGCAAAATGCAGCACGACAACCGCCCCACTCCGCTGCTGATTTCTATAGCAAATTGATAATCATGATATTGCGGTTAATCAAGAGAAATAGAAAGCAATTAAAAACATGTGGTGGAAAAAAAATAATCATCCAAAAAGGCTATATATGCACCACTACTAAAGCTCAATAAATTTATTGAATTGGCGTTACTCTACCAGCAAGTTAAAAGGGTCATTTAATTCAATTCCTTAATAAGAAACTAGCCTGCATATATTTATTAGTTTCTAACAACATAATCAATGGTTCAGATGAATGAATATCAATATATATACATAGAATATTAACAAACTTATTCATTTAACAACTTTGTTATAAATGATAAATTTTATAGGAGATTTATATTAACTAATATTAAGTAATAAGGTGGTTTAGTGGTCCAAGATAATAATTTTTAGGTTGAGTACATGCTTATTGGTTATGACTTATGTAGATAAGTCACCTATATATTTTAGCTTTGTATTTTATGGATATAAACATATATGAAAAGTATATAAGTGGATTACGACCATATATTACATGCAGTTTCAAGTATGAATAAAAACCTTTTTGTAAGCATCCCGTAAAAGCTCTAACATACTGAATTCTCTATTAGTAAACTGAGTACAGAGTACCTTGTGGCCATATCTAGGTAACCTTTAGCCGTGATAAGAATGCTTGGAATATTGATGAATAAACCAATCAGTAAGCTGCTGAAATATTGCATGTTAAAGAGAACCAACTATTATTGTATTAAACCATATTTTTCTTCCTCGGGAAAGTGTGGAAGGTTTCAAGTACTAGGTAAGTGAAATTTGCAATGCGCCAAAACCAAAACAAGCCACCTCGTAAGGAATAAATGAATTCCAAAATTTTTTTTAAATAAGAACCACATAAAGAGCAATCAACAACCTCCTTTTTGGCCAGTTCCTTCACAAGAAAAATTGAAAGTGATTGATGTTTAATTTGCAATATTTCACCAGTGAGACGGAAAACTTGATAGTACATGAACTCTAAAGAAATGGCAATATGTTGGAATAAACGGATTTACCTGCAAAATCAGAAGGCCAGCTACGAGTCCTCGACTAGATGCCATAATTCCAAGACTGTATCGATTCCACTGAAGAAATGCTATAAAATCTATTTGGTTCATATTGATACACTCCAATTAAGACAATAAACATGGAAGCAAACATCACACTAGTAATAATAACAATAACCTTAAATTGTCCTGTTAACATGTGTTTGAGAAGGAAACAGGTTTGATGAATCACACAACTTGTAGAAGAGATCCATCTGGGTGACACATTTTTCCTGAAATAGTATCCGATAGCACATCACCATCAGTTTCCACACTACAAGTCAAAAAGAAAAATATAAAATTTATAGGAAAGGAAAAAGAAACACTGCATTTGTAGCATGTACCCATAAAGAACCTTTTGTTGCATTAGGTCTCATAAGAGACCTTGTTGACACCGAATTTGAGAGGAAAACATGTAATAGCTCTGTCAACAGGGCATGATTCACTCGACTGTTCTTATATTTCTCTGAATACGATTAAACAAGAAAGAAAAGTCACCTATATTGGTTAGAGAAAACGAGAAATTTTAGAGAAAAAGAAGCCTAGAGGTGAGCCCTCTCTGCACCAACCAAAGACACTTTCCTAAGCAACAAATGCAATAAAATGGATTCTGCCATCGTCACCTTTGTTGAAGAGAAAGACATCTCTTGCGATCTCTTTCTCATTCAAACATGTTTATTTTCAAAAAACCCTCACTTTTCGACTTTCATAGTTACCACCAACCTTAGAATCAAATCCTCTTACTCTCTTAATCTCATGGTTACAACCAAACCCAAAACAAAAACTCGCTTACTCTTACACTCAACTCCAAATCGAAAACCACCATGAGAATTGAAAGTAGAAAGAAAGATTATATTATAGTAGAAATTGAATGAAAAAGTGAACAAATAAAAAACAGAGAAGGTGCCCGGAAGCATTTCGTTTTGTTGCTTGCCCTAGCTTTAGACACCCTTAACTTCGGAGAGTTTGAAGAAAAAATGATTGTGTTGGACCTAATTTTGTTTTTCACTGAAACACCAAGTTCTACTTCTTCGTGGTTAAAGCAAAGGTTTTAAGCTGGTTACTAATTGGACTGGCACGTACACTTATTTAAACGTTGTTATTTTAAGTGTTAAGGCAACACTTTATAATATGTACAATTGTCATGAGTGGGTTTTTCCAGTTCATTGGACTTCCAGAATAAAATGGATTAGGTTGACCAAGCTTATATTTTACTCGACTTGCTATTTTCTAAGTCTTATTTGGTCCGGTAACGGGTCACTGGGTTAAAATGATTCTTTTAAAAAAATCATGCAAATAACTTGTGAAAATCATGAGAATAACCCGTGAATAACAAAAAATTATTTATGACTTTAATTTTTATACAATAAATTAAACTACATAAGGTAAATAGATAACTTTGTGAAAACCATGAAACGTGTATAGTATACTCACCAATTGTGGAAAGAAAAATAATAAATAGTTGATATGCTTATAGAATTATAGCTTATTTAAATAATATTATGTGCTTATTTTTATGTCTTTAGAAATTATTAAAATGAAGATTCAAATTAACGACTTCCAGTTTATGCACCGACGTACATCCATATTTTTCTTAACTTCAATTTGAATTAACAATGAATAATGTTATTAATATGTTCCTATTTTTAATATATATTATAAAATTTTATATATTTGTATTTTTATTCAGGTTGGTCGGTGACCTGTGAGGTTCAACGATGACTCTGAGTTGGTCGACCCAAGTTCATTTATATATTCAGGACAAAAAAAATAACTTTTATTCGCACCCCTTTTTTAGAGTCAGGCCAAACATATTTTGCCAACTCTAATAATATGTGTTCTAAAGTATTCACGTCTTATAAAATGTGGTGTATGATTTTCAATGTTTTACTTTCTGTTGCCTACTATAATTAGACAACACTTTCACAAAAAATAATTAAAAATTAGTAAAGACAATATATATTAAGTGCAACAAATAATGTTGCCTGTTCTAGTATAGTCAACAGTTTTAACATTGTAGGCATGTTCAATATGGCCTAAACTCTTTTGCTGTAATGACAATGATAAAAGAGAAGAATTTAAACCACGTAAGGTTGTATGTTTGTGTTTTTTTTTAAACTTAAGGTGGTGTCTTTGGCTGATCCTATCATAAGATTTCCAAGCCACAAAATGAGAAGCAAAACACTATGGGGAATATGAAAAAAGAACAAAGCAAATGCCAAATGACAAAGGGACCTGGTTAGCACTTAAGTAAAAGATAAGAGCACAACCAAAAGACTAGCATTTTAAATGAGAGAATGTCAAGGCCTAAATAGCACACTAAGTAATAAGAACTACCAATATGGGAGTCCTATCATATGTGAGATAGTGAGAGGGATCAAACATTGACTAGCACCGCATAAGAGTTGTATAGAAAGTATTTTATTAGGAAAAATATATATTGCCATGAACGTTTTCAAACAAAATTTATTAAACAAGTTTTTTCTTCATATTCTTCTAAGAACAATTATTAAAAGTTATTTTATTAAAACTCTACCAACCAAGTAGCATGTGTTATAGAATAAGAACCATTAATTTTCTTGTCAAAGTATGTTAGCGAAAATCAATGTTAAATTTTAGGGTCATGCATAAACATAAAAATCATATTCACAAAACTGTTGCCAAAATTTAGGATCTTCTACCAGCTTTGTTACATATACAAGACTTTGTAATGCCCTATGAAATATTTGTAATGCATCTCTATGTAAAAGAGGATTTTCCATTTTCTTTTCTGTGTGCACCCTAATCTTGTAAATGTGTTCTCAACATGATCCTGTTCTCCCTCAAGAACTCTTTGTGGAAATCTTGTCGTGGGTTTCCGTGAAGGATCTCATGCGATTCAGGTGTGTTTCAAAGTGGTGGAATTATCTTCTCTCCGATCCTACATTCATTAAATTGCATCTTCAGAGGTCCTCAAAAAACACTGAGATCCTATTAACCTTCAGAGACTATGAGAATGATCAAAGCAGGTATTGTGTCACACCCTGCACCGTACAAGGTTTAATTGAGAACCCATCATCCACTATTGATGCTTGTCATCGATTCAGCCATGATTACACCATCTTGGGTGTGTGCAATGGTTTGGTTTGCTTACAAGATTCTTACCGTGGAGATGAATATGAAGAATACTGGGTCCGGTTTTGGAATCCAGCCACAAGGTTAATGTCTGAAAATTCACCACACATAGGTTTTCGTTCCAATGATTATAATTACCCTTATTTGTTTATGTTAGGGTTTGGATACAATGATTGGAGTGACACTTACCATGTAGTGTTTCTAGATAATCAACCCCAAAAGATGGAGGTGAGAGTTCATAGTTTGGGTGACACTTGTTGGAGAAATATTATAACTTGTCCACCTTCTCCAAGTCTAAGTCTTCATGGAGCATATGTGAGTGGCACTTTGAATTGGTTGGCACTTCCCATGTTGAGTTCTGGTTATCGTTGGGAAACTGTAACTGTTGATGAATTACTAATCTTTTCATATGATCTAAGGAATGAGACATATAGTTATTTGTGTATGCCTGATGGTCTTTTAGAAGTTCCTCCTGAAGTACCTGTACTTGAGATATTTAAGGGTTGTCTATGTCTTTGTCACCAAAACAAGACCCATTTTGTTGTTTGGGTAATGAGAGACTTTGGAGTGAAAAATTCTTGGACTCAGTTGCTGAATGTAAGTTATGAGCACCTTCAAATTCATGTACTTCATGGCTTTCCAACTCTTCCTGTGATTTTGTGTGTATCTGAAAATGATGAGATCATATTGCTTGGAAACTACGATGGCATGGAGTTTATTTTATACAATACGAGAGATAGTAGAATAGATCGTTGTGAACATTTCAATGAAGGAAAATTGTATTTTTACTCTTATGATTATGTTCAAAGCTTGATTATGCCATATCGAAATTAAGGTACCCTATATTTTATTATATAAATTTATGTTACGTTATGAAAGTATATATTGTTGAGAACTTGATCATTTGAGTGTGGACAGGTTCACAGGACAGAGCAAGAAACGGTTTGGTGGTTCCTTAATTAGTTTGATTACTATGTTGGACGATTATTACTTTTGGCTAACTGTATCCACTTTGGTTTTGGCTCCATTTTTCTCTTATTGTTGACTCAGAATCTTCTCACCAAGAAAACAGTTTGATGGTTTGGGTGGTAGATTTGATCATCCGGTGCATAAGTCTGCTAGACGTGTTTTTTTTTTAATGGACATAATAGTCACATCTATTGTAGAGTGTCTGGAAGCACCATACTTTTTTCAATATAATATTTTTTTCAATTTCAACTCTTGTTTTTTTCACTTGTTCTTTTGGGTGATTTTTGAGACTTTCTCAACCACAAATACCTTAAATATTACGTGGTGTTGGGTAAAAATTGCATATAGCAGGACATATGAGTTGTGTAGCTTAGGAAAAGTAACTTTTTCTACAATATCAGAGGATCCCCACTTCGGCATCTGATGTATATAAATTTCACACACTTTTTCGGCTAAAGTTGTACGCTATATGTAAGCTTATTTGTTTCATTAATTCAATTACTATTTTATTAGCAAAAGTAACTTTTGCTACTATATCAGTAGATACCCCAATCTAATAAGATTGCTCTTTTTGCAAATTATAAATCTGGTATCTCATGCTTCAATAATTTTGCCATATATGGAGTGGTAGGAAGGAGGATGGTTTATTATTGTAGCTATCTTTTACATTAATTATATGATACTTTAATATCTCTCGTATGTTCTTTTGGGATCAATGATTAGAATTACTTCTTAACGATGATGGTGTTTTGATACTTTACACATAAATTGTAATGGTAAGCTGTTGAATTACCTCTTACCAATCTAGGTGTACAGGAAATATCTTTTAGGCCTAGGATTATTGCTTAAAGGCATCATGTTAGAATTCCATCTTGGTATGATTTTTTTTTCTCCCTCTTTAAGGTTGGAAGTGATTCAAGACTTAGTAATCATTTTCTCTTCTCAAGCTCATCACACGACCTAACTAATTTAAGGCTTTTCTCTTAAAATCTCCCATTTTTTTCCTGCACCTCTATATTTTTTCAAATGACCAAATTGCTTTAGGTATTTTGAAGTATATATAGATGTTTCATGAGGAGTTCTCGACACCCAACTCCATGATTTCACCCTTGCTCTCAACGTATTCGACTGCATCTTCTTTGGGAGGCTTGAGTTTTGAGTCGAGTAGTTGCTTGAGTTTACCAATAAAGAGGGTTCTAGCTCTGACATCTTCGAATGAGACAATGGAACTGGTACATTGGTGATGTTGGCATTTTGAAAATAGAAGGTGATGGTGGCACCATTGACAATGACTTGGTGGATGAGAGAGATTATTTGGCTAGAGATTATAGCGATTTGATAGGTGGTAATATAAATTTGGATTATTTCGGATTTGACTAGAGACGAACACCATTCTTTAAAAGTGCACTTTTGTATACAAGTTTGGATTAAGTAATTTGGATGAGTTAAAAACATACATTTACTAAATCTGAATTAGGTAATTCAGATTCATTAAAAAGTATACTTTTGTAGTAAAAGTCACGATTAGGTAATTTAGACTTGTGTAAAAACCTTTGAATTAGGTAATTATGAGTTTCTTTTACAAGTTCAGATTACCTAATTTGAGTTTGTAAAAGAATATATTTTAATACATTCGAATTTGTGAAAAAAAAAAAGAACAATCTCTAAATTACCTAATTCAAACTTTGGAAAAAATAAAACTTTAATGAGTTATTCAAGCTGTGATTTCTACTCAAGGGTATTTTGGTCCTTTAATATGTTACTGAGATATAGGAAGAATTTTACTATATGTAAGAAGGAAAAGCCCTAATTTAAGCTTGCTAGTTATTCAAGCTTCATAATTCAATGTCTACTCGAGTTACTAAAAAAATACAATATAATTGATTCAGTCGATATTAAAAAAATAATATGAAAAAATCATTATATCACAATTTTATACGACTAAAATAAAAAAAATCATTTTATATTCAAAGTGTGCATAAAAAGCTAAATAACAAGTTTATAAATAATATAAAAATCAAATGATTTATAATATCAAATTATAAGAAATTAAGAAATGAGAATTATAATTGATATGTTAATATGACTGAGTAAATTATATATTTTATAAAAAATTTTAATAGATAAAATAATTTATAGTTATTTATAAACCTTATAAATATGTATTATATTGATCTTAAAAAATTTTATACTAAAATTAAAAATTAACAAAATTTTAATAATTAAAAAAAATACTGAATCAAATTAGTGCTATGTACAAATTGTCAAATTCATGACCAATTTTGGTTGGTGCTAAATACTCTGTTTTATATGGTCACCAAGTCAGTCGTGAGACCAGTTTTGGTCGATTCAACAAAGACCAACCTTAGCCCTTGTTGGGGGCGACTGCAGCCCAAGACAAGAAGTGACCCATTTTTTTAAATTGTAACATATAGTTGACGTATAATTTTTTTACATTATTTTTGTAGATATAATAAAATTGTTGTCTTATTTGATGTACTAATTTTTATCTAAATTAATATTTGATATGTGATTAAAAACTATAATTTTCTATGCATTATATTTTTGTATTATATTAAAAATATATATTAAATTTTTAAAGTTTTTATTTTTTAACAAGATGAAATACAAATAAAATTTAAACTATAGAAGAATTAAAATAAAAATTTAGTATATTACAATAATAGATAAGAATAAAACTTATGTAAACTTTAACATAGAATGATGGTATTTTCTTATTGGTAAATAATAACAACGAAATTAGAGAATTTTTTTTTAGATGTCTAAATATAACACTTAGATTAAATGATATTTTTAATTAATATTAAAGTCAACTATAAACTAATAAATAAAAAAAATTGACAATTTATTATTAGAAAAAAATTAAAAGATATAAAATTAGAATATTATTGGGTGAAAAAAAGATTTAGCTTTTAAATTTTATTGTAGCAATTCCAATGATAGAAGGTATTTAATATATACTTATATATTGTGTGTAAAGTTGTAAAAGATAAATTGACACTCAATTTTTGTTAAAGTAAATTTATTTTTTAACATGAAAATAATAACAATAATATATTTTTTTCTTCAAATAATGAAATAATATATTTTTAATTTTTATTAAAATATTTTAAAAAATTTAGAGTCCTTGATTTTTTAAAAATTATGAGTGTATAAATTTTGGAATATGTATTCATGTTGATTTATAATAAATTTGAAAAGGATAGAGATAAAATGTGATATGTAACAGAAAATATGTGTATTTGTATTTATTTTAGAAGTGAGGTATCACTATATAGATACTTATATTTATGTTTGTTTAAAGAGATATGTATATCGAACATAGAAAATAACATATGAGTAAATTGATTAGAAAAGTTATGGTTTGTTTAAAGAGATATGTCTTTTAAAAGTTATTAAAATTATATTATTATTTCTTGCTTTGTTTTTTGAGAGTAGAATGAAATGAAATTGAGTATAAATAATTAAATTAAAATGAAATTAATGATAAAGTTGTGGGTTGATACTAGTGTTTGAAAAAAAAAATATATTCCCTTTCTTTTTTACGGATAGAAATCCAAATGAGTTAATAATGTAATAAAATGTATACCTTTTAATAAAATAAATATTTATTTTTATACAATATGTATTTATAGTTTCTAATACATGTATGAAAGGAATTTTTATAATTTTGTCCTGGATTCATAAAGACTGATGACCGAAGCTTTGAAAATAAAAGGGGACTTTGTTTATAACAAATTGGTTTATCCAATCCAATTTTGTTGACATCGATAATAATAGTTAACAGCCCTTGCACTTTGAAAGATGATGTCCAATCATCAAAGGTTATACTAAAACTTCTATGTAATTAGGAGAATTTACAGATTGTATTTGGCTAAGTAGAAATTGTACTTTCTTCAAGACCACTTGGTGAAGAGTGAACCCTGACTTGTCTCAGATCTTCTTCATTTTTTATTCTTGTAATTGGCTATCCAATAATATGGGGGATACGACGTTGATCAATGGGGTATCATAGCATATAATCATTCCCAGTACAGTTCATGCAATGGGGAAGGTCCACAATAATTTTACTTTCAATAGTGCGTATTTTTACTTTAAGGGTAATGTTGACTTACTGGTTCATTAGCCCAATAGTTAATCTACATCTGGAACCTTAATTTGTATCCTGTCTTAACTAGGTCTGACATCCACATCCACAAGGATAATGTTGCATGATCAAGTTGTAACCTACGTAGGATGAGGAAGATCGATGGCTGGGATCTTTTGATTGTAACATGGATTAAATAATATGACTATCATAGAATTATTGGGGTTGTCTTTATTCTTTAGTTTGCTAGGAATAAGGGATCCAATGACTGTCTCTTAATGTAATTCGAAAGTGGTTATTGGGTTTCTAAATGGAAGTGTTGTGCACTCTCACCCATCTAGCAAATATTGCACATTTGTATCCTTTAGGATTCCTGTTTTAGAATGTCTCCCTACTTTCTATTCCCCTATTATGTAAGGATATTATGGGAGTAGTCATGGATGATATTGTTCTTCTGTGAGGATTGTCTTTTGAACTTTTAACCTTCCTCCATATCACAAAAAATACTAATAGTTTGTCCAATAAAAAAACAAGTTAATTTTAAGATAAAACTATGAAAAAGCTTTCTAGTCAAAGACATTTTAGGCATGACATCAATCTCTAACAAGACATTTCTAATTTTATAATAGTTCAATAATTATTTTTATCAGCTAATTTTTTTTTTTACAATAATTAATTAGTATCCCCTTGTTTTGACCATTTTACTCTTCTTTGAAATTTTGGAATTGAGAAAGAATTACTAGACCCATAATTTTTCATTATTTAATTTAATTGTGAAAATCTCAGTCAATTTTGTTCCATTCTATCAAATAATATAGAGAGAGAAACAGAAGAGATTCACTTATCATAAAAGTAATTTTAAGAGACTTACTCTTAATCTTAATCATTGATTCTCTTGAAATATAATTTATTAAGATTAGTTACTTAGTACAATCATTTGATTTCAAGAAAATAAATGGTTAGATGAAGAGTAAGTTACTCTTAGAGTAAGTAAGTCCCTTATATAAAAAATAAAAGGAGAGATTTTTTTAATCCAACAGTAAATATAAGAGTTACTCTTCATCTCATAATTTTTTTATGACTCTCTTTTATCATTGCAACCAAGATTTATATAAGAGTAAACGAAATTATTGAGTTTAAGTATTTTCCTATATTTTTCATGTTTCAAGAATAATAAACTTTAACTTGAAAAATAAGAATTCTTGCATGATAAATAAAAAAATCTTTCAAATAATTAAATAAAAAAATTATAAAGAAGAACAGAGTTATATATTTCTCTAAAATGATATTTATATAAACAAATTGTATTTGGGAAAATTCTATTAAGACAAACCATGAATTTTAAGAAAATATTATCAAAACACTTTTAACATATTTTTTTAACACATTGTAATGATACATTTTTTGTATTAATATTGTAAAAAAATTATACCTTTAAGAAATAAAATGAGTAAGGATGACAAAAGGTAGAATTAGGGTAGGTATTATAATACACATCTTCATACTTGTGTTTAAAAAATGTATCTGTACCTAACTCATATTTGCACCGATAACAACTATGTCTCTATCATAATACTTGTTGGCTAATTATATACTCATACCATACATATGAGTCATGCTTTACAAATATATAAAGATAATTAATTAATATTTTTTATGCATATAATATGAAAAATAAGTCAACATAATACTAAACATAAAATAAATTATAAAATAACCCTAAATTTGATATGATTATATAAGAATTAATGGCTTGAATGTATCAAACAAGAAAGGGGTGAATTGGTTTTCAAAAATTTTCTTTCTTTATCTTCAAAAAATAGAACATTTTTGTTTGTTGAATCAATGAATCTATTTTGCAGTAATTTGGTTTGCTTAAAGATTAATGTCTTTAATTCAAACAAGACAAGAATATGCATATATTGATTTAATTCAGAATTTACAAATCAATTTAGAAGAGATTAAACAATATAAGGTGGTGTAGAAATAAGGAAAAAGAATTACAAAAGAGATTTTTGTTGGTTAACCCAAACCTAGGGCTATGATGCAATCCAAATGGCTTCCTTGATCTTTACTTCCATAAAGATGCTTGAAGAGGTGAAATAGAGGATGAAAAGGAAAGAAATGGAGAATGAATATGTCACTCTAAAGGTTCGAGATAAGTATAGAGGACTCTTACCATAAGGAGGGATCCTTGATGAAAGGTAGAAGGAGCACTCTCTCAAAAGAGAAACTCAGCCAAGAAAAGACTCACTCTCACACCAAAAGATCAAAGCTAATTCAATTGATTCAAAGATGTGTACATGTAGGTGAAGAGTCCTATATATAGGGTAGTAGGGGTGGGTTAGGTTAATTAGACTCATGGGTTAATCTAACCAAGATTAGAATAACTATCACTACTACAAAGTAGGTATTTTACAACACTTTTTTACAACAATTATTTTATAAATGTTTTAATGAAAAATGTGGTGGCAAACTTTTAATTTTTTTCAAAAGATTTAAAACTATTTTTTAAATTTTTTTTGTAATATATTTAATCAAAATAATTATTATAAAAATTGTTGTGAAGATTTTCTTATTTTAAATATTTTATCTCAACATATCCAAAGTCAATGGAGGGGTGAGTTACAGTGGTGGGAGAGATGCATACAAATCGTGATTTGGCAGCAATTTGTGGCACTAGAGGTGATGCATTCTTGTTGATGCTTCTCCCAAGATCATCTTCTAGTCTAGGTTTTTTTGAAGAAGTAAGTGATGGAAAAGGTGGAAATGGTGGTGGTGGTGCCACTCAATGAAAGATAAGCCATGGTAGAGTTTATCACAAAGGAAGAAACCCTTGATAAAAGTCATAGAAGCTCTCAAGGAAGGAGAGAAAGTAAACACTCAAATTTACTCACAAAGTGTTTTGTATTCAATCAAATGTAAAATGTACAATGAAGGGGGAGGTGCTTATTTATAAGCAAAAAACATGGGCCTAAGAGATTATTAGAAGTTGGACGTCCACCACTAGGAGAGGATAAGAGAGATTAATCAAGTGTTAATTGAGTTAGAGTCAATTAGCACTTGATTAATTCTAGGAAGATTCAACCATGCCCCTAATTTTAAGATCTTTATTCCCTCTCAATTTGAGTTTGAATTTTGGAGGAAAGCCACATGCCAACTCAAAATTCAAATTCAAAAATGAGAGCAACATGAATGACATGTGGATGACACCTTGGAAGAGAGATAAAATGGTGTAACTAGAAGGGAGAACCAAGGGGATTCACATGTCTCTCAGATCTTCATGTGTGAGTTGGAGAGGTGTGGAATTAACTTAGGGGGTGTGATTCACAAAAAACCACATACCTAAGCTTCTTTAAAAAGGCTCAAACTATTCTATACACTTCACAAAAAAGACTAGTGACACCTCCTAAATTAAAATAGACATAAAGACCAAAATACAAGACAAAAAAAAAACAAAAAACACCTCCAAGTCCCAAAATAAAAAACTTATTTTACAAGGACTAAAAAGAAGACTATGACTTAATTTCTAACATCTTGATCTCTACGAGAATGTGAGGTCTTCTTCCTTCCTCTTTTGCTATATCTTCTTTAGTCTCTTAGACATGACCCTTATAATAGGACTATTGCTAGGTAGGTATACATAAAGAGGAGACGGGTCTTGTAGATGAGGTATGAAACTTCGATTTTGAAGAATACAACATCGAGCTCCACGAAAAGCGTGTGTATGCTGAAGTCAGGCACTCAGCGTAGATAGTGGGAAACGGCGGCACGACAACGACGTTGCTGGACATTAACAAGACTCTTTACTGATTGTGCTGGAATTTCATGATTTTGTTCTTATGACGTATATAACAGGGATCAAAGCAACAGACATGTTGATGATTATAATTCAAGAGATATTAATGAGGAGGATTCCCTACAGATATGGTCTTATGCCATTTGATTATTAAAAATATCTTTTAATGAGTGCAATCAATCCTAAGTGTTATAGAAAATTAAAGGGCCAATTGTAAAACTATTTCACTGTTGAATGCTAATACTTTGGAAGTACTTATGCTTGTGTACTTCCATTTTTTTTGTGACATTGAATTATAGGTAACAAACCTATATTTCTTCTTGTACTTTTCACATATATATATATATATATATATATATATATACACTAGGTTATTTTAAGGTCTTTTATATTTTTCTTTTTACATCTTTTAGGAAAATCACTTGTGTATTTTCCTTTGTCCTATTTCTCTTAGCCCTAAAAAATCATTTGGTTGTAAATGTTTCTATGAATTTTATAAAAAGTATAGTATCTTAATTTTATTTGAATTTAATTGGTATAAACTGTTAGAGTAAAGATTTTTACACTAACATTTAATCATAACCCCTTCATTCATGGTAAATGTTTTGAATTTACTTATTACTACTTTAAAAATCACATAAATGAAAAGTCATGATTAAATATTAGTATAAAAATATTTGACACGTGCATATCAATTAAACTCTTTTTATTTTACTCTTTAAGTAATTGGTTGCCTTTGAACAACCATAAATTAGTCAAAGAAGTTCAAAAATTAAACTGAGTTTTTAATGATACCATTAAATAACAGTTGTCTTTATTTTTCTTAGTATTTTGATTTTGAATAAGATAATGTGTATAAAATCAAAAGTTAATTTCTCATTTCTTCCTTAATTTTCTAGGCCTTGTCAAGCATATTTCCATATGCCAATGAGAATCTCCACCTAATAACAATTATTACTTTCACAGATTAGAGAACTAATGGCCAGAGGAATATGGATGGATCCTTCACCTTATTTCTAGATAACCCATTAGTTTCCTTCACCTAAAGGCATAATAATAATGTTGGAATGATTATTTGTGCTACCATTATACTAACAGTTTCCAATAGGAAGTATTTAAGAAACAAATTTATTCATCAAAACGGGGCTACTATCAAGGAAAGTTATGAATAAAATCTTGAAGCACATCATCTCAAAAGGTTTATTAATTTGACCTGTCAATACTGGCTAAGAACTTATTGTGATTGAAATAATATGTTGCAGTGTTATTTTCATCTTACCATACTTTACTTTTACCATGACTTTCACTTACCTTCAATATTTTGTTTATTTGAGTGTTACTTTTTTTTTTTTTTCAGTGTTGCTTTTATCTAACTTATTTGAATTTCTTATTACATGGTTTTTCCTTTCAATCTTCTACTATTAGTGGATGCTTCGACTTTAAAGAGACAATTAAGTTACTCGGGTCGATCTCATCTTATAAGGGAACTCACTAGCAGTCTCTTCTATTTTCATTCTTCTTTCCTTACGTTACTATAGTATTTAAAATTTTAATTCTCAACTCTTCATATATATATATTTTTTTTAACTTCACTCACTGGACTAAGTCTTTTTCGCTACCCTTTTGGTATTTAGGTAACTATTTTGGAGAATTCACTAGCTTTGACACGTATGAAAATGGTGAAGAGATTGGCTTTAATACTGGGATTTATGCTACACACAAGGTATTTTTTACTATCATTGAATGATTCTAAAGATAGAGAAAGGAGATTCATTTAGTCTTGTATCATTTAGGAATTGAGTCTTTTCCTCTTTAAAATCAGACATTTTTTATGAAGAGAAGAGAGATATTAGAAATGTTAATATTAAAATAATTATATTTAGTAATAAAGACTGAAAGAAAATCTATACTACTAGATATATGGGATTTAGTAACATTAAAAAAATATCACTAAATCATAAGAAAATGTTACTAATATGATTTAGTAACATTTTATCAAATGTTACATATATCCTATGTTAAAGATAACATTTACAAAAAATGTTACCAAAATTTTTAGTAACATTTTTTCAAATAAAATGAAACATTTTATAAATGTTACTAAAACTTTTTAGTAACATTTTTTAAATAGAAAAGTAACATTATAAAAATGTTACTAAAAACTTTTAGTAACTTTTTTAATAAAAAGGCAACATTTCTAAAGATGTTACTAATAGTTTTTAGTAATATTTTTTTTATAAAAAGTAACATTATTAAAATGTCACTAAAAGTTTTTAGTAATATTGTTTTTAATATAGGCAACATTATAAAAATCTTACTAAAAATAATTTGTAACATTTTTTAAATAGAAAAGCAACATTACAAAAGTGTTACTATTGCAATTTTTTTTTAACATTTAACAAATGTTAATAAATTTTTTATTTTAAAATAAAATAAAATATAATATAATTTATAATAAATATTAAATAAATTTTTACACTATAACATAAATTAATATTGAAAGAAATGATTTAGCAATAAAAATTCATGGAGAATGAAAAAAAGATTCAGGAAAATTAATGCATAGGCTTGTAATTGAAATATTATAGGACACGTTAAAATTCATTACATCATAATCAATATGTCCAATACATCAAAATTCACTACATTAGAAATTAACAATCCATAAACACAATTACGTGCAAGTTTAGCAATTCTGCATTAATAAAGAGAAGATAAGTATGAGTACAGAAGGCAACGAAAGTATAACAATTCCAACTAACTATAAATTACATTTCTTTCCTTGATTCATAAAGATAGATTATAAATTAAATATTACAATACAAGACATGAATCTCTATGGTTATGGATTATGTTTGTTTAGTAAAGAAGAGTACATGCTGCACTACATTATTTGTTTTTAGTTTATTACATTCATATAGACAAAGTATTCTTTTATCAGTAATAAAAAGAACCAATAATAATGATAGCACAAAGTATTATTTTGTCATTTTTTCTCCTTGATTGGTTTCACATCAATATTTCATTATATATAATTATTTCATGTTGTTTTTGCTACTCTGCTTTTTTCTCTTGTTCCTTTAAATTGCAACATTTATCATAAAATCCCAATGAAATTCCAAAGAATCATCAATAACATATTTTCAATTAATGGCTATGTAAGCTCACTATCTACCCTTCATATACCTTTAAATACAAAATTTGCAACCAATAAAGTATAATAATGCTATAAAAACCCAATGTGACAAAAAAGATAGGTTTGCAAGGAAAACAAAAAAACATTACACACAATGATATTCCAAAATAGGAATGAGATTTAATCACAGCAAGTTACATATATAGTGTACATGCTTATTTATGTAATTTCATTTTCTGCAACCATATTAATTTAAAGTTCCTACACAACTTGCTCAAGTTCATCCACTACTAGAAATATAAAAAACAAAAGCAATTTTAGATAAGCATGTTAAATACAATACAATTATGTAAGGAGGTATGAATTCATGGACTACCTAATGAAGAAAAACATATACAAATCAGCTACAAAACTCACCAAGGTGCAATTGTGAGGAATAAGCATTTTGAATGTTTTGTGTCATGTTAATCATACCACACTCTACTAAACCATAATAACATAGTATGGATTTCTAATGAAAAAATAAAAAATATTAGTTCACATACCTCTCAACTAGCTTCTTGACTTGAAGCAATATTTTCCACATTATGAATTTCTAAGGAAAAAAACAGAAATAAAATAAAGTTTCTAAATAAGTATATTGTAAAAATGAAACTATATAGAGACAACTATTTCAACTTATGTTTCTTATGTTGTTTCTTGTGAGATTTCTCTTCTTTGGTTTACATTCCCTTTTCCCTATTTATTGTCCTTGAACAATATTAGTAGTTTTGCTTGTGCCAGATGAAATTTATTAACAAACAATTAGCATAACGGAACAAAACAAATTAAACAAATTACTTTTTCAGAATTAATAACAAAAATAATAATTTTTACGAATAAAAACTATGATGTGATAATAAATTATACCAATACCTTTCTTTTCATCAATTGAAATGGTGTTTTCCTCTTAGTTGAAATGCTATGTTAAAATAAGCCTCCTTTTCCTGATATAAATTTCAAGAGGTTCAATTAATATTAAATTACTTAAAAGTTAAAAAAAGACTTAGAGTTAATTTGTTAGTCATATACTTCCAAGCTTCAACAACCTTCTTATTGACCTATTACCCCCAAGAATAGTTGTTACACTCGACAAAGAATCTTATTTCCTTGGGCAACATTTTCAAATGCAAAATCTAGAAAAAAATCCAATCCATCCAAATACCTAGTAGATGATTTAGGTGCTATCATCCAACTCTTGTTCATAACAATGTTGTGGAATAAAAACAAAATACCTAAAAGAAACAAAGTAAATGGAAATTAAAAAATATTATTAAATACAATTTATTTAACTAGGTTGGTTTTTAAAGGTTTACAATTTGATTATCGATATGGTTAGTTTGAAGCATGTTAACTAGGGGTGTTCATAAATTCGATTCAACTCGACGAATCTGGTAAACTGAACCAAACCAATTAGTTTGGTTCAGTTTTTCACTTGATCAGTCTGGACCCGACACAAATTGACTAGAAACGACCATGTCAGGTGGTTTGTGATTTTTGCATTTCAAAACTACGATCAAGCCCGAACCAACCCAAAAGTGTGTGTATATATATATATATATATATATATATTATATTCTTGGTTCGGTTTTTATTTTCCCCTAATATTAATAAATTATACTCAGCTTAATCACATCACAATTATGAAAATGAAAAGTTCAACACAGTCCCAATATGTAATAACATAAAGTCATAAACCTTCAAAATAAACTATACATACCAATACTCATAGATTCACAAGTTCACCAATAACAATATGCCCTACCTAATATGAGAGAAATAAATAAAGAAGTGAACACATAAATCCTCATTTAATTAAGAGCACACAAAAAAAAGAGAAAGATAAATACTAACTTTTACATATTTTCTCAATCTATTATATTATATGGAATTCTTTCTTTTGTTTTTTCAATCGAACGAAAGAAAAAGGTTTTGATAAAACAAAAAAGTAGACAAATGTATTGGTGAAATGATGAGAATTGAATAATGAAATAAATATTTCTTGAATGGTTTTCACCGCTTGGAGTAGTGAAATAACTCTCTCTAGAATGGTTTTCACCACTCAGCCATGCAACCACAACATTTAAGGCACCCCATCTAACTTCTTTTACATGCCATAAGCTTTTCCAATGCTATCCTATGACAGTAAAAGGTTATCTAACATTAATAATAAGAAGGAAAGTAATTGCATTAGGAAAAAGAGAATAGCATAATTTAAATGACCCACAAAATCTAATTGAAAATAATACAATAATTGAAAACCTCTTTTTTTACTTTACGGTGGATATTGAGTTTTTTAGAACAACATTAACTATATTCTAGAAGAGCATATTTCCCCTCCCCCCTCACTCAATGACGTGATATATTCAGGTACGGATGATTTTTCATTAGTAATATGTAGATCACTAATATGCAAGAGATATTAAATTTATACAATAAAAATTTATATAGTTTGTTTTTTATCTCTTATCTTATAATATTGATTCCACAGCCATGAATCATTCGAAAAAGTTATAATGAGACAGATGAGCATTCAGTAATACTTAATTTTTGCATGTGATAGATGCTTCTTTTGAAAAATATATACTATAATGAAAGAAAAGAAAATGAGCAAAGCACTCCTCATTCGGGAGAGAGTATTTAATAGTTTGGAACGTACTATCACATATCTATAGTCTTTGTTATCAACCATTTTTTTATATGTAGAGATGAGTTTATTAAGCTTAAGAGGAGAAATTATTTAATGGTTCAAGATTATTATATTATATAATTATTTAATTAGTTTATATTGTAAATGTAGAAATTTATTTATGCTTCAAACTACCACATTATCTATAGTCTTAATAAATAATAATTAATCAAGTTTTTTTTAAAAAAATTTGATGATTAAATCGATTAATTTAATATATATAGTATGGTTATCAATCAAAATCATAGATAATGTTACCGTTTGGATAAATTTAATAATTTTTCGTGAAAAGTGACACCAGATTTCATTTAGTTTTTCTTAACAGATAATTACTTTTCACTAAGGAGCCATGGCTTACGCTCATCATATCTGAGATCTTTCTTTCAACAGTAATAATCTCTCCTTAATATTGTTTTCTTTCTATTAAATTCCTGCCATGTCAATTTCTAAAGTGAACATTCCATGGCTTAAATAAAGCATATAAAATTTTGAACAATCTTTAGTTTTTCTGAGAAAAAAGGAAGATTGTCTAAAAAAATTTTATGCCGGATTTTTCTTATAAAATCTATATAACAATATTACTTTAACTAATTTACTTATTAACATGTAACTACATTAATTTATGCCAGAAATTTGTCATTCAGATTTCAGAGTATAAGCAGTGACTAATGTGTGTACATGTGAAGGGATTTTTCTTATAAAATCTATATAACAATATTGCTTGGCAATGTACAGTGTGAACACACTATACATTTTCTTTCTTATGCAATTTGGCATACCAGCTGTGGTGTGATATTTATGCATCGGCTGGCCTATCTATGTAGCTTGTACTAGAGATATAGAGTATTAACACTACTAGAATTTTTTATATAATTAGCTTTAAGATTGATATGTTCAATAGAGTAATATTCATTTTCTATTTTATCCTTTTTCTATCTTCTTTTTCATTTGAACCATGATTTCTAACATCTTCATGCATCAGTGACTGCACATTTTTAGAAGCATAAGGGATGCTTACGTGAAGGGAAAGAGAATGGAGACCAGGTGAACTGTTATGCGGATTGCCACGGTTTGTTCTTTTTGGTTGTAGAGAAATAGTTGTGTTTTCAAGTAGGAACAATCAAACAAAAGACTTGGTTGTGAAAGTTATCAAAATAAGGTCTTGGAAGCGGTTAAAGGTTAGATGCAAAAATTTCACACAATCATTTGCTAAATGGTCCATGTAGCCCGAGATGTGTTTATAACACAAAGGGAAAACTTATGCAGAATTGAAGGACATGGGATGCTTGGGGAAAGGACAAGTGGACGTACAGGGATTGCACATAAGAGAAAGATGGAATAATCATAATTAATTATGTAGTATAATATGATGGTAGAATGTAAAGGTGTAAAACATATATATATATTGTTGGGGTGATGGGATACACATCACTTTTATAGATCAGAATAGACATATATGTGCCAAATGGAACATATATTTTGTTCATTATTATAGCTAGTATAAGTTAGGCTAACTAGTTATATTCAATAATTTTTTTTAAAAGTAGTATTTGGGGTGGCAGTCCAACTGGAAGATGTGGCAAGGTTTGCAGGATTATTAAATTGCTCCATTCTGCACATATATTCCCTTTAAATACGTATACCTTGCCATACAGATAGCTATCAATATGTCTAGAGAAGCTTCATGGTCTTGTGTGGTGAACAACATAAAAAGAGAAGTTAAGCTTATTGAATCAGAGACAATTATCCATTGGGGACATATTATGTTTCGTAAACTTAACTCTTTCAACAATCCAATTCTATTTTTCTTGTCCTTCTACAAAGTTCCAAGTGTGCGGTTATCAAGAATATTAAGTTGAAGAGCTTCTTTAGGGTGGAAGGAGTAGAGACAAAAAACTGCTTGGTGTTACACAAATAAAAGAATTAGTGGATTAGAAGTAATGGATATGAGGGCATTTTACAAAGAACTTATTGCAAAATGGAAGTGGAGACAAATGATCGAGAAGGATGCAAAGTGGGTCAAGGTTATTAGAGCCAAAAGGAAGAACATGTCAACACCAAACTTCACAAAAGATTTAGCATAGTGGAAAGGTGTTATGGATGCAGGAAAACAAAATAGTTGGTTTGAAAGGAACATACACAGAGAATTAGGCGAAAGTAACCAAGTGTAATATTCTGGGAGGATCATATTGGTATCACAAAGTACGCTAATTAAGCACAACTTTTTCCAGATTATTTTCTTTGTCCAATCGAAAGGAAAAAATAGTAGAAATGGGGAGAGGAGTGGAACAGGTATATATGGTTTCTAATTAATTTATGCATGTTTAGAATATACGGTAATGAGTTCAAAACTCATTTTAAACATTTTTTTTTTTGAATTTTCATTTTTCACATGTTTAAATGAAGTTCATGCATGTCCTAACGTAGTATGTCACTTTGCTAAATAATAGTTATTGTGATGCTAGCAACTCACTAAATTCATAAAATAGAAGAACGCATATACAAAATCTGATTTGAAAAGCCTATGCACAATGCTTAGATTTTTAATTAAGTAAGGTCTCACTTAAAAGAATACTACACATCTAACCCAAACTTCATTTTTCAACCATTTTAATCTTCAAGGTTTTAAAAATAAGTCTAGTTTTGGAATTTTAGCTCCTTGAAGAATCTTTTAGCCTCTCTGACAACAACATGACGACAATTAATGCTACATTTGTCCACAATTTATCGTAATATAAAAAAATGAGACAAAACTACAACTGCAATTCAAAATCATGCCTATGATGAACATCTTACCAAACCATAGAAACCAATGCATCTACGATTATGTTGAAGCTTGAGAAGACCTTGAATCACATGCTCCTTCTTCTCATCTCCTTCATCCAACTCGCAATCTCTTCATCTACTTAAACTTTGCACTTCAAAAATTCAATTGCATCATCATAATAATGGAAATGAAAATTGAGTATCTAGAAATTAGTGGAAGAAAAAGAAGTGTGAAAACGAAAAAAATAACAAATCTAAGAACGACAGTGTTACAAGATTGAAGAAAGAATGGGTATGAAGTTAAATAAGCAACTAATCCTAAAAGGTTGAGAAAATAGAATTGGAAATAGTTTGAGACTTGAATTAGAGAGACCCAAACCAAGAGAGAACAAAACGCATAGAACAAAGATACTGAGAGAAAGCAAAGACAAAATCAGAGACAATAAAGATGCGAAACTAAAAGGGAGGCAAATAAGAAAAGAGAGAAGGAAAACTTAGAGATAATAAAGCAAAAATTAGAGGATGAAACACAGAGAACGAACCCAAAAAAGCGAAATCGCAGAGAATGAACTTAGAGAGCGAAATTGTAGAGAATTAAATTTAGAGAAACGAGAGAAGGAAAAATTAGAGATAATAAAGTAAAACTTAGAGAATGAAACTTAGAGGATGAAACGCAAAGGATGAACTTGAGAGAGCGAAATTACAGAGAACGAACCTTAGAGAGAAAAATTGCAGAGAATGAAAATTAGAGAAAAAAAGCAAAACTTGGAGACATCACAACTTTTTTTACGGTGAATAAAAAAAGAAATAAAAAAATTTAATCAAGTTATTTTTCCACTAGTTTCTATTCAACAAGTTTTAATTTAAGTATTTAACTAGTAAATTTATTGGTTTTAAAATATAATAAAAATTTAATTATTTATTAAAGTGTAAATAATTTAAAATTATAAAAATAAAAAATTTAAAATTAAATTTATAAAAAACAAATAATAACAAAAAGTACTTTTTAAGAAAAAAATAATATGATTAATGAAAAATTTAATAAGAATGTATTTTTAAAAAAATAGTAATCTTTAGTAACATTTTTAAAAAATGATACTATAAAATGAATTAATTTCTTCTATAATGACATTTATTTAAAAAATATCACAATATTATAGTAATATTATCTACGGTGACATTTATTTTAAAAAAATATCAGTATAGTATATAAAATTTATCTATAGTAACACTTTTAAGAAATGTCACTAAATATATAAAATGTGGTAATATATTTACATAGACATAAAATATAGTATTTAATTATTTTTACATGTTAATATTAAATTAATTAGATTTATTAATAAAGATTTAAAAATTATAAATCATTTGATATATATGGTAATGTGTTTTATAACTAAATAATATGTTGAAATACTTTAAAAAATATAAATTAAAATGAAGAAAAAAAGTTGAAAGTGTTAACATTACTATCCCATTGGGTTGGCTAGTATGGAATAGAAGAAAAAATAAAATGTCAAGCAAAATAAAATGAAGGAATTCACAGGGGATAAGATGGAACTAGCAAACAACATTGGTTCTCCATTCCAAATTATTTAATCGCATAACACCATTTGATTTCTATTCAAGTTACTTGAAAGTGTCTCTACAATTTTCATTGTGGAAACTATTGAACTTTTGGTTTTCGGATGCAAATTTGCATGTAGTTTACTTTGACTGGAAAACGGAGGTGAAGAAGCTTTTGCTAAGTAGAATTTCTAATGATTAATTATTCTTAAACGGCAATATGTAAAAGTGTACATTGTTATTTTGAAGTCTTAATTTAGTTAAAATGCTATTTTATTATTGGGTTAGTTAAAAAGCTATTCTTTTATTAGAGTTAGATATTTTCTGTTATCATCAGTAGTTAGTCAGTTGATTCATAATTACCATGTATAAATACCTTCTTTGTGTAATACTTCAGTTTTAGTTTTGGTTAGAATAAACTTCTTTTTTCCTTCTTTTTAACACTTTTAATATTTTTTAGATAATAATAATGATGATAAAAATTACATCATATATTTGTTTTTTAATGCAGATATTTCATGTTTTTGAAGAACTATATGCAGAGACTTTTTATATGGAATTTGTATTCAATGGACAAGATATTTTTTTAATTAGAACAAGCTAGTTTTTAGGCTGATTTAGAATGTTTTTGGATTTAATTAAAGATAAGTTGTTTCTACCCATTTGCGTTCGGCACAAATTAGTTTTAGAACGTTTTAGAGGAAATAAATTCAAAATTTTATGCATATTTCAACAAGTTTTTAATTTTATATATGAATTAATTTCAATTAATTTTTATCAATTTGTACTTTATTTTTGTTTGTTAATTTTGTTGAAGTAATTTATAAATATATTAATCAAGTTTTTTAAGAATTGTGCTTTTAACAAGCATGTTATTATAATTTATAGGTTTTAGGGATGTGCATAGTATAATTATTGTATTTTGTTTTTAAAACAATTATTACAAAAATGATGTAGAAAAAATTACTTTTTAAAAGAAAATTTAAAAAAAGCGTTTTAAAACAAATACATTTTATAGCATTCATTAAACCACTTTTTGTTAAAAGTGTTTTCAAAAAATAAATTTTTACAACATTTATGGGTAAAAGGTGATGTAGGAGGAAGATTTTTTTAGAACCTTTTTCAGAAGAAATGTTTTAAAGAAAAAACTTTTACAATGTTTAAAAAGGTGTTGTAAAAAGTCTAATTTTCTTACACCACCAGCTTTTACAAAACTTGTAAAAATATTGTAAAAAGGTTTAAATAAGTGTCGTAAAAGACTTATTTTCTAGTAGTATATGGTTATGTATAAATAACCAAGAACATGCCCTTAATCTAATCTAGATACATTCAGTGTGAGCTAGTAAAAATAGGTGGCAAAGAGTAGTCATGTTTTGTTCCTGACAAAGGAGGTGATATGACTAGTAAAAAGAGGATAGGAACAGTAGTCATGCTTTGTATATGACTAAGGGGTGTGATTCCAAAAGAGGGAATGGGCTTATCATTTGCGCTCGTCTTCTCTAAGAATCTAGTGCAACCTATCATACTCTAACCTGATGACTATAGTACCCTAGAAAAGAATGGATGATCTAAATACAAGGGTCAAATGAGAAGTTCAACTTAAGGAGTCAACCTACTTAATAGTCAAAGACAATAAAAATACAAAGAAAATCCTAAATTTAATTTATACAACAAAAGAAAGGAAAGTTTTCATGTATCTTTCCAAAGGGTCCTTGGGCTGGATTGCATCAAGCTACATCCATTTTCAATTAACAAGACTACCCGTCTTTAGAGTAATTTCACTAGAATCAAATGAGTTAAAACCAAATTCACATGCACATGTAACACAACATGCACACTTTTTTGAAAACCTATCAATAATTGATTCCTACATACAAAAATCTATTACATGCAATTTCAGCTTCTAGGAAACTACCTAGAAATCAAATTTCAATTAAAACATGTAAAACAGGGTTCAAGAATGATATCACCTGAGTTTCCTAAATGTACATGGATAGAGACAATTTCAGGACATCAAACTATCAAAACAATTATCAAGAATGATAAATCTTGAAAACAATCTTGGATCATTGAACTTGATGAGAAGAATGTGTTTACAACTTGTTTCTCTAAAATATAACACTTTCTAATCTCAAAAGATATGAGGTATTGTGTATTCATATTGAGATCTTATTTCTTAGGTTTATCAAGTGCAGGCTTTTTATATAAAAACACCTCCATTCTGATTTAATCAATTAAAGTAAGTATCTAATTGATTAAATTGTTCTTCAAGCTAATTTAAATACACCATGATCAATTTAATAAATTATCTCAAGTATTTAATTGATTAAATCATTCTTGAGACTTGACTTAACCACTTAAACAAAGATTAATCGATTATCTTAGTATTTAATCAATGAACTTCGTGTTAATAAATTATCTTAGTCATTTAATAGATTAAAATAGTAGGTTTCCTTTTTCAATAAATCAAATAACTTCCTTAATCAATTACATGCTACATGGATGAGATAAAAAACAAACTTTAAAGCTTTTAAAAAAGAATAAATCATTCATGATTTAACATGGCTAATTCAAGATAAATTAGATTCTAGAATTGAAATCATATGATCAAGGTATGCTCACTTGTGCATAATAGATCAAGAAATTATCTAGCTTAGATGGATGCATGAGTCATAAGAATTAAAGCATAAAGAATATGACACTCATCCTAGACTTGTTATTCATCTTTTAAACAACATTAGTCATACTATTACAACTCTCATTCTCACAAGATCATTCATACAAATCTCGAGTCTTGATTCTCATAAGATTTCAAGAAAAGATTACACAGATATTTATTTAATTAAGATTACAAATAAATTTGGAAGAGATTAAACAACATAAATAGATGTAGTGATAAACCGATTTTTGACCCTATTTTTATCATGTTTAATTAGGGATAGCAATAGGGCGGGGCGGGTGTGGGTTTGACCCTCCCCATCCCCGTCCCCACAAAGTGCGAGTTCGAGTTCATGCATAAAAAGAGGGGTATGAAATTTTAATCTCCATGCTTATCCCCGTCAGATATTTTCAGGTTCAGGTATATCCGCGAGCACCTGTCATATTATTTTTTACAATTTAAATTTACTTATCTATTATTAAATAAAAATTATATATATTAAGTTATTAATTATATTTTAATTAAAAAATTATATAAAGAAGAATTAATAATAAGAAATTATAAATTCAAGCTTAAGAATAAAATTTTTAATTAAATATATAAGTTTAAAATTATTATATAATCATTAAAATTATAACAGGGTGGGTACGGGTGCAGGTACAAGGTGAGTAGTCACATACTCCTACCCGTACCCGTACCCGATTTAACACATCGGGTAATACTCGTACCCATACCCAGTCAAACCGGGTAATACCCATCAATATCAGGGCGGTTCGGGCGGGTACCCATGGGTATGCGTATTTTTTCCATCTTAATGTTTAATACTTATTTGTAAGGAAAGAATTGTATATTTATTGAAAATACTTACTTTTTAGTGTTTATTCTCACTTTAGATAGATACTTAATAAACAGGAAGAAAAATGAGCAAAATTAGGTTGTTCCAAAGCAATTACTGAAGAAGCTGTACTTAATTTAGGACAGTTGTAGTATGATTCAATGGCCTCAAGTATAGTTGTGCTAACCAGTAGCATGGTCGTCCATTAAAATTTCTAGAAAGATGCCAAAACAGCACATCCATGCTTATTCCATCATACCCATGCTAAAAAAACCCAAACTATTTTTATAAATGCCAGAAGATAAGATACAAAATGGGAGTCACTTTGACTTAGAAAAGGAATAGATCTATGAATTAGAGGAAAAAAACAACAAGGAAGTTTTGAATTAAGTCAATTAACATTGCTCTATATAGTAATTTCTTCTCTATTTAATGTATTGTGTAATTATTAAGATGTTTGACTATACATTACTCATGTCTAGGTAATCTTTTTTTTCTAGGATTGTGATGTAAACTCTTTATGATTTTGCTTGTACCTTGCACTATTATTCAATTTTATTTATTTAGTGATTAATTGAATTCTCTATTACAGTTGTACATATTAAATATTTAAATAGTCGTGATCATTTATATTCAAATAATTGATATGTGAAGAAAGTAGGTTATTGCTCTGATAGAATTAACTAAATTTATTAGTAAAACTCCAATTGGGCAAAAAGAAACGATCCTAATTTGAAATCTTGCATGCCTAAAATGGATAACAAGTTAGCAACATAGTGTAGTGTGAATGACCAAATGCACCACAACAACTTCGTACTTCATTAGTGATCAATGAATAACAAAGAATGAGACTGCTTAGTAAATACGAGGTAAGAACATTTGTGGTAATCACAATCCTATGTCTTAATCCATTGAATTCTAAACTCATTACTTTTTCCTGTTTGCATACTAATTTGAGTCTGAACCATCAAACACACATATTAAATCATTATTTCTCTTAGATTTTTGAATTGATTTATTTGGGAACTACATCTAATCCTTTAGGTACAATATCTAAACTTAGGTTCACTATTATTATTGTGTAGGGTATGCTTGCCCTTAAGCAGTCATATTTTATGCATCATAGGGATAGGAAAAAAGAAACACACAAGAAATTTATACCAGTTCATCCAAGCCCAGGGCTACAACAAATTTCAATCCGCAAGGCCGCACGTCTTTGGACTGATTACACTAGAATAAAATAAGTTACAACCAAACTCACATGCACATGCAACACAATATACAAACTTTGTTAAAAACCTATCAAGAATTGATTCCTACATGTAAGAACCTATTACATGCAAATTCACCTTCTAGGAAACCTACCTAGAAATCAAATTTCAATTACAAAATGTCTAAAATAGGGTTCAAGAAGAATGGGAAATCTTGAATGTACACAGATAAAGAATATTTCAAGATATCAAACTATGAAAACAATGATCAAGAATGAGAAATCTTGAAAACAATCTTGCTTAAATCACTTAACTTGATGAGAAGAATGTGTTTACATTTTCTTTTTCCTTGAAAAAATTGCACTTTCTAATCTCTCAAAAGATACAAAGTATTGTGTATTTGTATGGAGATTTTTTTTCTTAAGTTTTTGAAGTGGAAGTTTTTATATAAAAACACATTCATTCTAATTTAGTTAATTAAAGTAAATATCTAATCGATTAAATTATTCTACAAGTTGATTTAAACACTTTAGGATCAATTTAATTAACTATCTCAAGTATTTAATTGATTAAATTGTTCTTGAAACCTGAATTAGCCATGAAAACATAGATTAATCGATTATCATTAGTATTGAATTGATCAGCACTATTTTAATCAATTATCTTAGTCATTTAATAAATTAAGCTAGTAAGCTTTCTTTTTCAGTCAATCAAATAAGTTCCTTAATCAATTGCATGCTAGATAGATGAGATCAAAATAAATTTTAAAGCTTTTAAAAAAATTATCTTATTCATGCTTTCACATGGCTAATTCAAGATAGATTAGCTTCAAGAATTGAAATCATATGATCAACATATGCTCACTTATGCACAACAAATCAAGAAATGCTCTAGCCTAGATGAATGCATAAGTCACAAGAATTCAAGCATAAAACATATAACACTCATCCTAGGCTTGCTAATTTTCATCAACAAAACAACATTAATTATATTATTACAACTCTCATTCTCAGAAGATCACTACTATGAATATTGAGTTTTCATCCTTGAGAGTGATAGCTTAAGAGAATGAGTTCTCATAAATTACACATAAACTATGTTTTTTTACCATAACATGAAAAAATGTTCTAAATTTATTAAGAGTTACTATATAAATAACTCAATTTTTATTCTAAATTGTATCTTTATGTTATTAGGTTTATGGATATTTTTATGGGTACCTAGAAGGTCTAGCCCATTTTTTTTCTCAAAAACAAAATCCAGTTCAACGACCATTTGAAACGATACAAGAAGATTATTCTATGAATAAATTGAATAAACTAGGATTATTTTTCTTCTATTAGTGTTATTTTGTATGCTCTTGTATTTAGGTGGTATATTTGTAATTTCCTTTGGACTATGTATTTAGGCCATTTGTTTTAGTTGTATAGAGCATGGAGGTGCCACTAATTAGTATGTGAAGTATATAGTAGAAGCAGACTAGAATGAGCATGGATGTGTAGTTCTTACCACACCCCCTTGACTTATTTTTGCACCCCTCCTTGCATTCATAAAGCATGATCAACATGTGGACCACCCCTTTGTTCCCTCTTGGGGCGCTAATCCATGGTCTAAACAAGGCTTAGTGTGGACGTTGAGGATTAGTGGATATTAAGGTTGATTGATTGGCTTTTTTAGCTAATTAAGCTAAAGTCTCACATTACTCATATCTAATGCCCAAGCTCTCCTTCACTCCCTACAATACCCACCTTACCTCACTTGTATTTTCACACTTGAGTTCAATGAATGTAAGACTCCTTTATTGAACTTTTTAATCCTTAAGTGTCTTGAGAATCCTTTCTTTGAAGAGTCTATTCCTAAAGCTTTTATCAAGGGTCTTCTCCCTTGTGGCACACTTCCTAGTCTAAAGACTTAGTGCTTGTTTGGCAACAGTTTTATAAAACTATTTTCACTGTTTTAGTTTTTAAAAACTAAAAAACTTGCATGGGTAGTGTTTTCTGAAAACAGTTTTTGAAAACAGTTCTAGTTTTTTAGTTTTTAAAAACTAAAAAACTTGAATAGTTAAAAATAGTTTTGCTTTTCAGTTTTCTGTTTTTTGTTTTGAAAACTCAAAATATGATGAGAATATGTTGTTTTTTTGCTTTTCATTAATGAAATTCTAATAAACATTAACAAGTTTTTCCATTTTTCCATCTTTAAAACAATTTTCAAATATCACTTGCCAAACAAGGTTTTTTTTCTTTTCTTCCCGAAAATAGTTTTTGAAAACTATTTTTGAAAACTCTTTTCAAAAACTAAAAAACAAAACAAAATCAATCAAGCTCTTATTTTCTCTCAAAAGTGGCTTTTCCATTTTCGTCCTCTTAATCTTCTATCTTCCATTTCTTAAAGTTGGGAACCTCCATGCAGATGATCGCAACTGCAAAAGGATTTTCATCTTCAAATGTCTTCCAAAAACACTCCCATCTTATTAGGATTGAAAAAACCAACAGTGAAATAAAGGAATAAATGCACCCTACTGTCAAGGTTGGCCCAATAATAATAGAAAAAAGTTCTAACTTTTAAAGAATAAAATATTAATATTAAATATTTATTTGTTTTATACATCTTATAACTTTTTTGTTATTTTGATATTTAAGATATAAGTACTCATTAGTTTTAATTAATAAAAATATTTTTAATTATTTATATGGAATGTAAATTTTTAATTATATTTTTATTTAAATTAATTTAATAAAAATATTGTTAAACTCTCTCCTTTCTCTCTTTGATTTTTTCACTTATCTTTAATTATTTACTCCACACTTAAATGAAGAATTCTTTTTTTTAAATAAAAGTTATTTCCTGCAAACACCAGTTGTAATTATCTTTATAAAAAATAGCTTGTATAGTTAAAAATCATCTTAAAACTATATGAGTAAATGCTTTTTTAAGTCTTTGAATATATTAATTACTACTAGATGTAACAATTCCTATTTATTATACACTTAAAGTATCATCAAGGATTTTAATGATTTTAAATAAATTGGTTAACATTAAAATTATTATTTTAATTTAAATTCTATAAGATAGAATGTTTAAAATTTGGATAAAAGTGCTTATATAAATATCTTTATTCAAATTTTAAACATTCCACTTTATAAGAACTATATTAAAAAATAGTTTTGATATTAAACATCACTCTAGTTAATATATACTATTAGATATGCTCTCTTACCATTATGAAATAAAAAGCAGTGATTTAAGGGTGTTGAGCAAGAGAAACGTTAGTCAACTAAAAGGTTTTCAAAGTATTAGTTATCGGAATATATGGATGAGACTTTCTTTGTTGGAAAAGAATATAAGATGACACTTTTATGATCAAAAGCAATAAATTAAAATTTGTAAAGTCATCAAAGGGTAGGCACCTATCACATACATTTGTCAAGTCTTCACTAAAATAGAGAAGTACTAACTTTGTCAATAAAGTATAATTGGTGAAAGAATTGAAATAAACGTATGGGTTGGGGCAACGGAAAAGATTACGTATAGGGCAAGCACAATGTAACCAAGAATTATTAGGAGAGTCATATGTGTTTTTCCTAATTTAAGAAGTATTCATACATGTCTTTTTTCTAACCTGTAAAATCTTAGATTTATGTAGTTATTTTTTTATAAATTGAAATAAATTTTATTTATTTATAAAAAATTCTTAAAAAATATATTTTATTATAAATCTTAGAGGCAGTTAATTTAATTTATCTCTCTTTCAAATGGAAATTTAAGTTTAAATGTGCACTCATCCACCACTTTTTCGTTGTTTTATTTATAAAAAAATGACATGTATAAAATCTAGAATTTAATTGGTTAAAAAAAAACAAATATTCTATCCATAAATTAGGAAAGATACCGCAAACTTTATCTTATTATTATCATTGAAAAATATTCATTTTAAATTTTTTTATGAGCGATATATATTTTTATTATTGTTGTTATTGTTATATTATTTTTTAATATATTTACTTTTATTGTAAAAAAATATGTTTTTGTTTTTATTTTTTAGAAGGTTTACTTATTTATACGTGTCTATATTTTTTGTAGCTTACTTCACAGTGAAATAAAATAAGATAAAATATATAATTAAGTTATTTCATTCAACTTTAATTTCCAAATAATATTTAAAAATTTAAAAAACCTAAAAACTTTAAACTAGAACTGGCTTTGTTGTTTTTAAATTTTAAAACTAAACATAAAATTAATTTATTAGACATCTCTTTATAAAGTTTTTTACATATATTTTTTTTGTCAATTCTTCCACTAGAGAAAAGTTTGATCAATTGTATAAAAAAGAGGGCTGGGGCAAGTATTATTGTCCTTCGTATTAATATTACATAGTGATATTATTAAATTACCAATAAAAAAAAATTAATGTCATATTTAAAACTAAATGCAACACAATTTTTGAATAATTGTTTTTTCAAATCCAATCCTTCATCTTTTTCTGTAATATTTTTTTACTGTATTTTCATTATGAATTAATGACTCATCGGTTTAACAATATTCATTTCGTAAGATAAAGGTTTTTTTTTAATCTCCTTTTTATCAAGTATATTCTCTTAATATTAATTGTGAGGTTAAGGTTAAATAAAAAAAATACTAGTCATGAGAATGTATGCTTTTCTATATATGAAAGAGAGTGCACTATTACCTCCATGTTAATATTACATTAGAAAATTCAATTAATATAATTATGATTGTAAATAAAAAACAATTAATGTCATATTTAAAAACTAAATGCAACATAATTTATTTTTTTTCAAATGCAATACTATGTAGTAATTTTTTCCTATAGTATTATTTAGATGTATAAATTAGTGACTCTTCAATCTAACGATGTCCATTAATAGAGACCAAGATAAAGGTCTTTTTTTGTTTTGGAATCACCCATTTGTCATGTATTGTCTTGATATTAATTATAAGGTTAACGTCAAATAAAAAAAAGAAAAAAAACTAGTTATGAGAATGTAGACAAAGCTTTTATCTAAGGCAATAAATTTAATTTTGAATAGATAATGTAAGGCAATAAATTAAAATTTGTCAGGAACATATATGGAATTTGTCATAATCACAGGGACACATTGTACATTTCTCAAGTCTCCGCTAGAATAGACAGATACCAACTTTTGTCAATAAAATAAAATTGGTCATAGACTTGCAACCAGCATATAAATTCTGGCATTCAAAAACATAAGAGCTTAATAATTATACGAAAGAAAAAGATATTATCCTCATTTGGTAAAATTGAGTTTAACTCAATTTTATAAAATTGGTCTATAAGTGAGATTTACACCTAATTTATATATAATTGTTATTAGGGCATATTATTATTATTACAAATAGTGAAATTTAGTCTAACTTAATCTTACAAAATTAACTTGTAAAGTGAAATTTGCACTTCACTTATATACTATTATTATATGAGGTCTCCAACAGAACTCGGCCTTTCATGCCGAGAACGGGACATCACTAGCGTGAAATTTAACATTTATGGATGGTTTGATAACAAGTGACATGATAGACTCAACAACAACAAATCTCTACCATAAACCCTTATAAACTGATACCATATTACAAATGTGAATTTGGGTCTAACTTAATCTTATAAAACCGGCTCTTAAGATGATATTTCACCTTACTTATATACTAGAGTTTTCCATCCTATGTAACCTCACACAAGTTAAGCATTAATGATATATAGTCCTATTTTAATGATGACTTTTGAAGTAAAAAATAAATTTCTTTCTTATTTATTATTGATTCACTTTTCTATATTTTTTCTTTTGCTAACAATTTGAATAATTATTTCTTATGCTATTTTTTAATTTAATGTTACTATCATATAAATTTTAGTAGAATAATATATTTTATTTTATTGAGATTAAAATATTCATAGAAATAATTTAAATTTAATTATTTGATTATAGTTATTAAAATATAATAATAAAAAATTATAACATAAAATTTTCACACTAATACAGTTTTTTAAGTAAATAACATAATATTATTTCTTTTAAGCAATAAAATATTCAATTCATGTAATTTTGAAAAGGAGAAAATAAGGTGACATTTTTTTGCATGTTTTTTGTTTTTATATTCACAGAAAATAGAAAACATTAGTAAAAATATGTTTAGTTACAATTTAAAAAATATTTTCTCCTGGAACATTTTCAAAAAAACTACAAATAGAGAAAACAAATTTCAATTTTTTCAAAAATAAAAAATATATAAAACTATAATAACAGTAGGAGAGAAAGATTGTGCAACATCAATGATTCAACGTCAATATATATATTTTTTATATTATTGATACATATTAATTAAACTCTAAAAATATCATAATTATATAAAAAACTATATATAAATGTTTTTTGAAGTGTATATAAATATTTTATAATATTTTTACTTACATTGATTAAATTTAACAATATTATTTTTGAAAACAGAAAATATCAAGTGATAACAAACATATTTTCTTAATGCTAAAAACTTAAAAATAAAAAGTTTTTTAACTAAAAATAAAAAATAAAAACAATAAACATTTTCTCAAACCAAATATCACTTGAAAAGATGATATAAAAAAAAAGTATAATATTTTTCATTGTGTGTTTGTAACCTAATAATTATGCAAATTGGTTTGAAAAAATAAGTCAATAATAATTAACAAGAAAATTTGTTTTTCCCCTACAAAGTTCTCATTAATGATATATTAAAAGTTAATTAAAATGAAATATGTGAAAAGTTGTAGAAGATAGAAAAATCTTATATAATATTATTTGTTCATTTTACTAAAAAAGTATGGGACTAATCCATGTGACCCTGTCATGTTAAACTAACATTTATGAGTGAAAAGAAAAAATAATTAACGTCACATTCAAAAACTAAATGTAACACAATTATTTAATACTATTTCCTCAAATTCAAATATCTTTTAGTATTTTTTCCCCTATAGTTTTTTAAATGTATAAATTAATGACACCTGGATCTAACGATATCTGTTTCATATAGACCAAGATAAACGTCTTTTTTGTTTTTTTTTTTTTTTGGGAATCCCATATAAGCGTTTGTCAAATAAAAAAAAAAATACTACTAGTCATGAGAATGTAGACAAAACTTTTATCTAAGGCAATAAATTTATCTTTGAATAGATATGTAATGCAATAAATTAAGATCTGATGTTTTCAGGAATATACGGAATTTATAAAGTCACTACCAACTTTTGTAAATAATATGAAATCGGTCATGACTTGCAACCAGAGTATAAATTGGGCATTGATTTGATTTTGTTTTCTATTTTTTGAAAAGAGTTTTAAGAATAGTTTTTAAAAACTATTTTAGAGAAAAAAAATTTGTTTACTAAGTATTATTTAAAAATTATTTTAAAGATATAAAAATAAAAAACACTTGTTCATATTTATTAAAAATTTATTAATGAAAAGTGAAAAAACAACAGTGTATTTTGAGTTTTTAAAAAAAGAATAGAAAATTGAAAAGCAAAACTACTTTCAGTTATTTCTGTTTTTTAGTTTTTAAAAACTGTTTTCGGGAAGAAAAGAAAAGAAAAAGACTTGTTTAATAAGTGTTATTTTAAAACCGTTTTGAAAATATAAAATGGGAGAACTTATTCTTATTTATTAAAATTTCATTAATGAAAAATAAAAAACAAAAGACTCTGAGTATATTTTGAGTTTTCAAAACAAAAATAGAAAACTAAAAGCTAATCACTTTTAATTGTTCCTATTTTTTAGTTTTTAAAAATTAAAAAATTAGAACTATTTTTAAAATACACTACCAAACAAGTTTTTAAATATTAAAATATTGAAAACAGGTTTATAAAACTATTGTCAAAGAAGTACTCAATATTCAAGAGCAACGTTTTATTTTTTAAGAACGAAGAATTATGATTATCGAAAAATGAAATAAATTGCATCACATAGTACTAATTCTTAATATTTTTAACTTATTATTAATTTCACCATAAAAGTTTGTGATATTAAGTAAGTTGGTAATCCAAAAAAAAGTCGTCTAAATATTTTTTGAAGGAAGTAAGTCATCTAACTATTAAAATATATAAAATAAACCTATTAGATTATCATAAGTTAATAAAGTGATTGTTGTAGGTATTATATATTCGAATGACCTTCTGTCAAATATTTTTTTAGGGGATTAAATTGATACGATTTAAATTTTTGGGAAAGTAAATAAGAAATTTAATATTTTAAGTAATTAAATAATTGGTAATAGCACTACATTAATTTATTAATTTATACTAATTCAATTATTAGCAAACTATTTATTTTCTAATAAAATTTAAATGATTAAACGTATCTATTAAATTATTTTTACAAAACAGTGAATTTATACGAGTTCTATATATTTTATTAATTAAAATAAAAATATTTTTATTTCAATTATTAATATATAGAAGTAAATTAAAGTACAGAAAGCAAAAAATTTAACTTTTTAGTGACTGCTAAGCACATAACTAAATAACAATACTAAGAATTATTAAAATTGAATTTGTGAAGTGCATTTTCGTAGACTACGATGAATTAAAGAGAAACTATTTTAAAATTGTATTCATGAACATTGCGTTATTGACTTATTTTTTTAAAGTATTATTCATGAAATTCAGGGACTTTATTAATTTATTTTTTCAAGCTATTAGCACATAACTTTTAGTTTAAATAGGTTTGGAATCGTCGTTAGTGAATTTTGTATTTAGTCACTATATTTTTATTTTATTTTTTTTACTTCTTCCAAATTGCAGAAAAACTTCAAGAAGTTGTAGGTTTTTTTCTACTAATTGGAATTCTCCCTTCACCATTAATGTAGATGGTTTACATGGTTCACAACTATTTATTTTATTAAAGTACGCTTACTTAGTCAATATTTAGATCTAACTTTCTGTAATTTTTTATTTTATTTAGCCTAACATTTTCCACATCTAATAATTTTTTTATTTCTTGATTCCTTTATTAAACACTATATAAATACTTTTTAAACCATTTTGAAGCAATTTTAAGCCATCTAAAGTGTTGTAGGGACTCAAAACATCAAAATAAAAAATTTGTTAAATAGCAATCACAAATAAAAAATTTATTAGGGATTGAATGCAAAATTTATTAATATATGCTAAACGTAAAATATATTTAAGTCTGATTTTTAAACTACTATCTTTTATCAAGAGAAGCTACTTTATTGACAGAAATTCTAGGTACGGTTGGGTTCAATTAATTTTTTACTTAAAAATTACTTTTAAGCTGAAATGGGTCAAACAGTATTTATACTTAAATTTGTGAAAAACAAATTGACAATGTATATTTTATTTTATAAATATGCTTTTTCTTTAGACAATTAAAAGAAAAATTAATCAACAACTTTTAATTAAAAAAATTTAAGTTAACAAATATTTTATACTTATTGTTAAGTTAAAAATAGCTTTAAGTTATAAATAAGGCAGTCCAAATGGAATAAGAAATCTTGTTTTGTTGCACAGTTATACTATAAGTTTCTCCGAATTCAAGCCGTGTTCATTCCTTAATTTGATTTAATTTCGTTGCCTTACAATTGATTATTGACTTTACCTTTAATGTGTATTAGTTATTGACTTGACCTGAACTATACGTGCGATTCTTTTTTATCACACCCAACTCTCTCTATATATAATAAAGCTATAACAAGAATAGAAATACAACAATCCTATTAGCCTCTATTTCTTCATGAAAATGAAGCACTTTTCTTTCACGTTACTTGCATTTTCTTCTATATCTCTCCACTTGTTTTCTCTTTTTGCATTTAACTCACTATGTTTTGTTCCAAATACCGCCTTTGTATTAGGAAATGAGACTGATTATTTGGCATTGTCAAAATTCAAACAATCCATATTCAGTGATCCATATGGAATCTTCTCCTCTTGGAATAGTTCTACTCATTTTTGTAATTGGCTTGGAATCACATGCAATCCCATATTTCAAAGAGTTACAGAGTTGAACTTGCCAACATACAAGTTGGAGGGATCCATATCCCCTCACATTGGCAATCTCTCTTTTTTGAGAAACCTCAACCTTGCAAACAACAGTTTCTATGGAGAAATTCCACAAGAAGTGGGGCGATTATCACAATTGCAACAACTACATATCCAAAATAACTCATTGGTAGGGAAAATCCCTACAAATTTAACTGGTTGCACCGACCTCAAGCACTTATACTTATATTTGAACTATTTGGTTGGCAATATACCAATTGAAATTCGCTCACTTAAGAAGCTTCAACATTTGAATGTTGCTCTTAATCAACTTACTGGAGTTGTCCCATCATTCATAGGTAATCTTTCATCCCTAACTATGTTCTCGATTTCTAGGAACAATTTAAAGGGAAATATTCCACAAGAAATATGCAGTCTCAAAAGTTTGACCTTTATAGCTTTGGCTATCAACAATTTGACTGGAATAATACCTTCCTGTCTTTATAACATGTCATCTTTAACTGACCTCTCAGTTACAGCAAATCAATTTTATGGGTCCCTTCCACCCAACATGTTCAACATGCTTCTGAATCTCCAAGTATTTGAATGTGGAGGCAATCAAATCTCAAGGTCAATCCCATTTTCTATCACAAATGCGTCTATGCTTTCAATACTTGATATCGGTACAAACTATTTCATTGGAAAAGTTCCAAGTCTAGGGAAGTTGCAAAATCTTCGACATCTATCTTTGTCAATAAATAATCTAGGTTACAATTCAATTAATGATTTGAAGTTTTTAAAATCATTGATAAATTGTAGTAAATTGGAACACCTAGATATATCTTCCAATAATTTTGGAGGTCATTTGCCAAATTTCATTGGAAATTTCTCCTCCCAACTTCATAAAGTATATATTGGGGGTAACCAGATAACAGGAAAAATTCCCATTGAATTAGGAAATCTGGTAAATTTATTCCTTTTGACCATGGAGGGAAACCATTTTGAAGGGATTATTCCAACTACTTTTGGGAAATTACAAAACTTGCGAGTATTAAGATTGCGAAGCAACAATCTTTCAGGAGATATACCAACATTCATAGGCAACCTCACTCTATTGTTTCATTTAAGTTTAGGAGATAATATGTTAGAAGGAATTATTCCTCCAAGTATAGGAGATTGTCAAATGTTACAATACTTAGACCTTCCTCAAAACCTCCTCAAGGGAACTATACCCTTAGAAATTTTTAATCTTTCATTTCTAATGTTAGATTTGTCAAAAAATTCATTGAGTGGTAATATCCCCAAAGAAGTGGGTACGCTTAAACATATCAATTTGCTAGATGTATCTGAGAATAATCTATTTGGTGACATTCCCGAAACTATTGGAGAATGCATGATGATGGAGTACCTCTATTTGCAAGGGAATTTTTTACAAGGAGTCATACCAACCTCTTTGGCATCACTCAAAGTTCTTACACATCTCGACCTCTCGCGAAACAACTTGACTGGATTAATTCCTCATGTTCTACAAAGCATTTCTTCCTTACAATATTTCAATGTATCTTTTAACATGTTGAATGGTGAGGTACCAAGTGAAGGTGTCTTTCGAAATGTAAGTGGGTTAGTGGTGACCGGAAACAATAATCTTTGTGGAGGTATTCTCGAATTGCACCTACCACCATGCCTTGTTAAATATAAGAAACATGCAAAACACAACAAGTTTAAGTTGGTAGGGGTGATAGTTAGTGTGATTGTTTGTCTTCTTATGTTGTCAATTATCCTAACTATCTATTGGATGAGGAAAAGGACCAAGAAATCATCTTTGGATTCACCAACAATTGATCAGATGCCTAAAGTTTCATACCAAACCCTGCATAATGGAACTAATGGATTCTCAACTACAAATTTGATAGGGTCTGGAAATTTTAGCTCTGTCTACAAAGGAATTATTGAGTTAGAAGAGAATTTTGTTGCTATAAAGGTCCTAAAACTTGAAAAAAAGGGTGCTCACAAGAGTTTCATTGCTGAATGTAATGCTCTTAAAAATATTAAACATCGAAATCTGGTTCAAATTTTTACATGTTGTTCTAGTATAGATTACAAAGGTCAAGAATTTAAAGCTCTAATTTTTGAGTACATGAGAAATGGAAGTTTAGAGCAATGGATGCATCCTATGACACTAAATGTGGTGCACTCAAGAACATTGAACCTTGGTCAAAGATTAAATATCATGATTGATGTTGCTTCTGCACTACATTATCTTCATCATGAATGTGAACAATCAATCATTCATTGTGATTTAAAACCAAGTAATGTCCTTCTTAATGATAACATGGTTGCTCATGTTAGTGATTTTGGCATAGCAAGACTTCTTTCAACCATTAATGGTAAAACTTCTAAGCAAACAAGTACAATTGGAATAAAGGGAACTATTGGCTATGCTCCTCCAGGTATGCTTTATATTTTGAATCATTAGCATTTATCTTAGTGTCAAGCTAAGTATCTAAACATTATATGTATAACAGTGTATTAAATACATTTCAAACACAATACATGTAGGACATCTCTCAATCATTCAACAATGTCACTATTTTATTTTTTCTTAAATAACTTTTGAGTCCTAGTAAATCATTGAATTTTGCAATTGATACCTAATAATTTTTTCTTCGCATGTGGTACCCAATAAAAACTTGTCCTGGGTAGTGCGATTAGGTTGTGCGCATTATATTGATTTGTTGACTCAATAAAACAATCGTTGAGAATGTTTTACCATTATTATCACCTTAAAAAATTATCATATTGTCATCATGCATTGTTGTTAGTAGTTATTTAACTTTTGTAGAATTCATGGTTTAATATTTTGATTTATTTTGTTTTTGAAATGTTTATTTGATATGTTATTTATAAATATTTTACTATTTTGATATATTATAGGATTAATTATATTTTTGCCCACTATGTTTTTTAAATGTTCATTTTGTCACACTATTATTTTTAGATTCAAATTCTTTCTATAATTCTTTAAATAGATGAATGTCAATTCACTATTATTTTTAAATTCAATTTTGTTCGACAATTTTTTAAATAGTTTGAATGTCATCATTTTTGTTAAATTAAAGCTAGCACAATAATACTTGTAATGTCTACCCTTATTTAAATAGTTTCTATGTCTACATAAAAAAGGGCACTATTAAAACCTAAACAAGCCTTATAATACACCTTTAGTATTTTATGTCAACATTTAACATCACAATGCTAACGGTAGGAACTCAAGGCAATTATTTTTATTTGGTACACAACATGAAGAAAGAATTTATTGCGTTAAATATCACAAAATTTGGATATTTATTGAGTATTCAAACAAATTTTAAACTGAACATGCATTATACTATTACTTTGTAGCTTTTCTACTCAACTGATCACCAGTCAAGATAACAGACATCTCAATGGTTAATGTCCTCAACCTAACTGAAGGAACTCAATAAAAAAAATTTATTTTATTGGGTATCCAATATGAAGAAAAAAATTAAATAGCCATAAAAAAGTTTGATAATATATTGGGGACACAAAAATTATTTAATATTTTTTTTTTAACTCTAGCACTTCTTTGACAAAATTTAAATACTACTCCAATGTAAATACACCATAATTCATGATAATTTTTTTATTGGTTACTCAACGAAGAAAAAAATTATTAGTACCTATTATAAACTTTGGATATTTATTAACGACTCAACAAATTTTAATCATGAACACAACACCATTGTTGTGCTACCTTCCATCTTAACTGATGAGTTGCCAACATAACAAACACGTTAATAGTTAATATCCTTAACATAATGGAAAGGAAAATTATATATGAATACCTCATGTGCTATTACATACCTAGTAAGAAGAAGAAAAAAGAGAAGGATATATAGATATGATAGAATTTATAATGTGATAGGATGAAAGAGATAGAAAGAAATAAAAGGTGTTGATAAGGTGTATAAAATAGAGGAGGTGTATGTCTATCATTACTTTAACGAAAAAGACTCTTTACAAATTTTTTATTTTATTGGATACTCAATGCAAAGAAAAAATTTATTATGTACCCATCCCATGATTTGATGATATAGTGGGACCAAAAATTGTTTAAGCATTTTTTCAACTCTGACATTTCTTTCACAAAATTTAAATAGTTATCAAACAAAATTACACAACAATTCAGGAAAGTGAGTCAACATCTATTCTTTGACTAAACACTTGCCCAACACAATTACACCACAATCCTATCATAAAAAAATAAAATAAAAAATTCAACATATTATATAAATGTTGCAAGGTTTGTAACATTTTTAGAGAATAGCTTAGTTTCATAGGATTTAACTAGTTATTTTAACTATTACGAGGCATGTTTCTTAACGAGAAAAAAATTTTATACACTAATAATGTAAAATGTTTAATACTATTATTTCTTTACAACTCTTCGTGTACGGTAAGTTTATAATCTTTATCAATCAATATATTAAACGTCATATAAATGTTGAATTATGATTAAATAACAGTGTAAAATTCTTTTGCACTATCCGTACATGAACATTAAACTCTTCTTAATATTGATCTATATATAAAGTTATTATTATATGAAAAATGTTAGGCAACTAATTTAACATCTACATGTTTAAAATGTAAATTATATAAATTTTAATTCTTAATTTAGATTTTTGTAATACAGTTTGTGTGTGTGTAAAGTGGTGTTTCTTAGCTATGTTCCAATGTCAAATATATGTCATGTGTGGTGGTGTTTATGCCATAGTTGATAGGTTATTATTAAATAGTATTTTGCATTAACAGTTTTCAATATATGTTTTAGAATATGGTATGGGTTCTGAGGTGTCAACTTATGGCGATGTGTATAGTTTTGGGATACTTATATTGGAAATGCTATGTGGAAAAAGGCCCACCGATGAAATGTTTGAAGATGGTAAAAATCTTCAGAACTTCGTTGTAGATTCTTTTCCAGATAATGTTCAGCAAATTTTGGATCCACGACTTATTTCAACATTCGAAGGAAATTATGAGAATCTTGATCCAAATGTTGACAAGTGCTTAGTTTCACTTTTTAAAATTGGACTTGCTTGTTCTATGGAATCACCAAAAGAAAGAATGAACATGATTAATATTACCAGAGAGCTTAACCAAATAAAAAAGGTCATTTTGATTGGTAAGTCAAATATTAAACAATGTGATTTTTTGTATATAGTTATAAAATAAGAAATAATTATTATTGTAATAAATATTTATATGCTTAATAAAAAATTCCATATATAATTTATTTTTTCTTTTTCTTTTTTTTTTTACTTATTTCAAAAGTACATGAAGTAGTTGTACATAGTTTTGACTTATCAAAGAAAAAGAAGACTATTACCTGATTCTTTTTATGTAGACATAATTCATCTTTTTGTCACCTTTATATGTTTTGCAATATTTCAAAACTACAAACTAATAGAATTATTGTATTTTAGGTGTTGATGATGTTGGAAAGAGTTAAAGCTGGGAACAAATACCACAATCATTTGGGATACAGGTGCATGAAGTATGATGTCTTGACAATAAGTTTAGTCAGGAAAAACATTGTCCAATAATTTTTCCTGTTTAATTTTCATAGATCTAAATAAATTAAACCACCCAATGTAATATATATCATGTACGTAATAATATTTTATCGAATTATACACATCGATTTGATGGAAACTATTGAAAAAGATATTGGTATATGTAGTAACAGGAATTGGGTATATGAATATGTATATGTATGTAAGGACCGGTTTATTTAATAGCTTATTAGTGAAAGGAAAATAAATAAAAGTTTAAGTAGTATGTGCTATCAATGTAAAAATTTGTACACTGACATTAAATCATAACCCTTTATTTATGGTAAGTTTGTTTATTTTATCAATTAATACTTTAAAAGTCATATAAATATAAAGTTATTATTTAACGTTAATGTAAAACTTTTTTACACTGTCAGTGCATACTGATTAAATTTAATAAATATTATGGACAATTAAGTATTTACTTATATTTACATTAATATAGTAGTAAGAGAATAATTAAGTTTATTAACAATATCGATATTAGTTAATTAATTTTTGGAGAATGGTTGAGAGGTAGAAAAGGGAATATTGATGAGGACATGACCAAGAGTAAGGAGGTTGAAGCACTTGGAGGACCTATGACAAAAGTAAGGACAACAAAGCTAAGGAAACTTTACAACAAGTGTTGGCAGCCTCTAATAAAATAGGACCAAGCCTTGAAGAATGAAAACACAAGTTGACGAATTGCCTCATGATTGAAGGAGAGGTTGTTATGGCCTTAATGGAAGGGCAAATTGTCGTAAATAAAACTCAAGCCGGAGTGCAAAAGAGAAGTTAAGATTTGTGACCATGGTAAATAGTGATTGAATTATAATGTAAATAAAAGCCTTTTTATTTTGGCTAAGTTTTATTAACATTATTAGTGGAGCCAAATTAATTACAATTAGTGGGTTGAGTGTTACTTAATTTTAGGCAGCTACATTTCTAGTTTTAAGTACAATAATTTGATTCAATTAGGAGATTTTTTTTGTGACTTTCACTTATTGGAAAAACCTTTTTTATATAGGCTGTGAAAGACTCTTGGAAGAACAGTCAAACTTTCGATTGCAAATTACCAAGTTCTATGAGAGTTTTCTCTTGGGTTCTTAGTAACCCATGAATTAGAAATTTATCAAAGATTACCACCCCTTTGTGTGTTCAATCTCTGAGCTTATCTTTCATCCGTGGGTGTGTGAGACCTCTCACCAAATTTGTTCCTTTCTTCCAAAATTTCTCAAACTTATCATTCTGGTCCTACAATTTTTTATTGAGCTTTCATCAAATCTGCACCTTATGCGGTTCAAAATTCCTGCTGGATATGAATACCATTCTGCGTCATTTTATTTTCATTGTTCACATTGCATTTTGATATATCATTGCTTCTTTTTCTTTGTTTAATTTTTATGTTTCAGTTTTGAGTTTTGTGTGCATAATTCCTTAATCTTCTTGTCTAATTTTAGTAAAGTTAGAAAGCTTATTTCCTAGAGTCCTAAATTGACTATGAACAAGCTAAGAGGAATCGTGTAACATCTTTAATTTCAATTTAAAAATTAAAAATAGATATTATTAAATTTTAGTATTATCCATCTCAAAAAATCCATCGTTAAGTGATGTGAATTTCTTCAACATTAAGAATTGACGATCCCTAAGCGAAGCTTCGTCGATAAGAGACCAACCCAGATTTTGCTTAGTGAAGCTTCGTGGCTTAGCAATATGAGACAAAGGTAACATAAATACATTTGGCGGCGGCTTAGCTACTAGAATTTGCTTAGCAAACAGACCCAGATTTTTACTATAAATAGTGGCAACCATATTGCGAATTGGAGGGGGAAAAAAAGAGACAAGGGAGAAAGAAAGAGCAAGCCTTTAAAAGAAGAAGCTCTTGAAAAAGGGAAGAGAGAAGGAAGAAAGTAAGTCTTTCAAAGAGGAAGTGCTTGAGAAAGAAGGGAAGAGAGAACTCTTGAGAAGAAGATTAAGGTTTCAAAGGTTCTACACCACTTTTAAATCACCCTCTTATCAAGGTAAGGAGGGGAGTGAGAGTTATAAACCACAAGAGGTGTTAATCTTAATAAACTATGTGTACTATTACTTTTAGTTAGTTATTGTTTTATTATTACTTTCTTGATTTGTAAATGTTTATATTTTTATTGTCTAAGTGAAATGAGTAAATATAACATATATTCAAAGGTAAACTAAGTATGCTTTGTGGCTGTGATTTAATCCGATCTTCTATATCAGAAAAGATGTCTTTGGATAATAATTGTATTATTATTGTATGAATGTTATTATTGTTTTTAAAGAATGTTAAAGTTACTAAAAATCAAATGAATGATGATACGAAACATAATATTATGTGATTTTCAATATTTGATTTATGGTTATAGAATTGATATTTATTAGTAATGTGTAAGAGATTATAAGGTGAACTTAGCAAGAAACTCTAGGTTCCCTAGTAAAGATATTGTACCAGTAGGAATATGATATGGAATTATAATTTGTCATTGATGAGTATAAATGTTTGGGTAAGAAATTATCTGTATTTGGGTTAAAAAGATTGATGGTGGATTTGAGATATCAAAATGAGATGATATGGTGATATTATCAACTCTAAAATTATTTTAAGATATATATATATATATATATATATATAGTTATTATGATTCTTTGATTAAGGATTATATATTATGATTATTATAAACCGCAGGAGGTGTTAATCTTAATCAACTATGTGTGTTATTGCTTTTATATAGTTTAAAATGAGTTGTTGTTTTATTATTACTTTCTTGATTTGCAAATGTTTATATTTTGATTCTCTAAGTGAAATGAGTAAATATAACATATATTCAAAGGCAAACTAAGTGTGCTCTATGGTTGTGGTTTAATCCGATCTTTTACATTAGAAAATATGTCTTTGGATAATAATTGTATTATTCTTGTATGAATGTTATTATTGTTTTTAAAGATACTAAAAATGAAATGGATGATGATACGAAACATAATATTATGTGATTTTCAATATTTGATTTATGGCTATAGAATTGATATTCATTAGTAATGTGTATGAGATTATGAGCTGAACTTAGCAAGAAACTCTAGGTTCCCTAGTAAAGTTATTATACCAGTAGGAATATGATATGGAATTATAATTTGTGATAGATGAGCAGAAATATTTGGGTGGGAAATTATTTTCATTTGGGTTAAAAAGATTGATTGAGGATTTAAGATATCAAAATGAGATAACATGATGACATTATTAACTCTAAAATTAGTTTAAGATATATATATATAGTAATTATGATTCTTTGATTAAGGATTATATATTATGATTCATTATTGATGACTTGGTGATCATTAAAAATGTGCTGAGAAATTGTAAGATGAACTTAGTAAAAGCTCTAGGTTCCCTATTGGAAGTATTATACTAGTGTATGTTTGACAAGTTTTTGGGAAGCTATGATTTGGTATTTTACGAGGTAAAGTGAGTTTTTAGGATATATCCTTTTCAAATAAAAAGGAATAATGTGTAATAACTAGTATGATATAAAAATGTTATACCCGATTAGGGGCAAATTAGCTGAGGATTAGTATAGGAATTCTGGTCAGAATACTATATCTGATTGGGAGTCAAGACTATGGGAATTGGCTGAGAATTAGTATATTAATTCTAGTTAAGGACCTGAGGATTATATCTGGTTGGAGGATGAGATTACTGAATAATTGCTTGTGGATGATTTGATATGTTAAATGATGTGCTGATATTATCAACCTTGAAACATAGTTTACTTATATAAAAACATATATATCCACCATGATCTTATGTTTGAAACGATGATTATGCATGGTGATTGATGTAGAAATATTGTGATGGGTGATTAACCCAATTGACGAATAGCTGAAATATTGTGATAGGTGGTTGGCCCAATTGGTGGATAGCCAAAATACTATGATGGGTGGTTATCCTAATTGATAGGTGGTCATAATGTTGATATGGGTGGATAGTCCAATTGGTGGGTAGCCAAAATGATGTGATTGTTTAGATTCTAGAGTGAGAGATTGAGTTAGTAATGAGATGGGTGAGATTGAGTATCTAATGAACTCATGTGGAACCAAGTCCTAGGTTCAAACTTAGACCCATTGTTTTGTTAGGTTTATTAAGATTAACATTTATGGTTTATAATTTTCTTACTCTTTTATGTTTATTCTATTTTTTTATTTTTATATGCATTTGGAATATAAGTAGAAGAGGAGTCAGGTCAAACTTCTATGATGGTACTGCTAAAGATTTCCTTCATGCATGATGTAATGATGTTTGCTTAAGTTGGTTTTATTAAAGGTCCACTGCTCTAATTTAGGTATAATTTAGGTAGTGGGGATAATTGCTAATGATGTACTATGAAACATTTGTAAAAAAAAGGTTTTGGGTAATGAATATTGTTGTTCCATATCTATTTTAAGAAGATTATGGTTTTGTATGTAATATCAAGTTTTGAAAATTTCTCATAACTATGTAAATGCCTTTGGAAAAAATTATTCACATTTTAATAAATGAATTAGGTAGGATATTTTGGGCCTTACAAATCGTATCAAATATAATTCTTGCTTCTCATTTCGAGAAGTTTTGGTTGTGTTTTGATAAGTTTTTGGAAATCTATTTAAAAGAGGGGTTGCAAATAGCAAATCAAACTTACTAATTTCACTCTCGATCATCTTCTTCTTCCTCCACCCTCACTTCATTTTCTTTTCTTTCAATTCTTCCTCACTTTCCACCACAAAATTTTCTCTTCCTCACCATCCTCTCTCTATTTTGTGTGTGAAGCTTTTGGTTGATAAAATTGGATATAGTTTCTTCTATAGCTCCTAATACTTAGTAATCACAGTTATGGTAAGTCTAATTGTGAATCATCAAAACTTTTCCCATCCATTTTCGATCTTGTTGTTCTTGTTAAAAAGGAAATTTCTTTAAAATTTTGATTTCTAAACTTCTTGTTTTATCTAGAATTCTTGTCAGATTTTTGAGTAAATTCTTTGGACAGATTCTTCTCCTTTGCTTGTAGCTGGCTTTTGAGTGGAGAAATAGGTAAGGAAATTTCAAACTCTATTCTAATTTAAAGAATAGGTGGATGATTGAAATTTTGATTTGTGTTTTGAATTTGATTATATTATGAGATTTTTGTGAATAATTTGTTTGATTATGATTAGAAAGGAATTGTGATTGTGATTTGAATATTGTGAAATATGATTGTGGTATTGAATTATTGAATATTTTGAGATTAGGGAATGATTGATTAATGAGAAATGAAATGTGATGTGGACTGTTATGAGTAGGTAACAAAGTGTTGATTGTGGTGTATTGGATTAGAGATACATAATGGCTATAGTGATTCTTGGTATTAAGGTTGGGTTATGGCAAGTAAATATCGGTATCAAGGCTGAATTATGGTGAAACTATACCTAAAGGGATGTACTAAGATAGAAACTAGTTGTCATGTTGGATTAAGAGGATGCTAGACAATAGTTGTGTATCAAATGAGTATGCTTAGACTTAACTGATTATCAAAATAAGCCAATAGATGCTAGATATCAGTGTGGGGAAGTCAGATAAGCTACCGAGTATTCAAATTTAATGAGTCTTTCTAGAAAGTGTCAGAGTATATGTTGATTGCTTAGGTTCATGGTGAACATAAATGTGTGAGTTATTATGAATGTGATTAATATTAAATATAAATGTTATTACATGCATGAGCTTACCCTTGCAATTTGTGTTCTTGTTTGTGCATAACTATGATGATCGTGATAGTGGTGATGATGCTGAGGGACAACATGTAGTGGTGTGACTGATGTTGGATTGTGCATGGGAGTGTCCATGATGTCATTTTGTGTTTAAATATACAATTAAGTAAATTATGTTAGAAACATTGCGGTTTAAGTTTTGGAAAACATTGCGGTTTATGGATATCTTAGCGATTATGTTTGTATTAGAGACTTACCTAGATATGTTGAAATGAGACAGATGAAGTGTGATGTATATGATGTACGAATGAATGGATTGTATGTAACAAGTTGTTTGATTATGTAGTAAAGGTTCTACAATCTGCAGGATCTTGTTGGGCAACAAGCCTCACGCAACGAACTTTAGCCTCTATTAGGATTATATTGCAGCTTTACGCCCAATGAGAGGTTTCGTCTAGTGCAAAGTTGTCTTGGTTTGAATTTTTGAGGGATTTGTGCATAGCGAGAAGTCTTGCTAGTTCAAATTACTCACTATTTAGAATTAAATAGGTTTTTTGCCTAATGACGTATCTCGCTGAGCAAAGTCCTTATTATTGACACAATCTAATACAAGGTTATCAGGCAATGATTGTAGCTAGACGAGGTACCCTGAGTCTCATCAGGCAACATGTTTTATTGGGTGAGATGTTGTTTTTTATTATGTTGCATATTATTTCAAATATTGAATGCATGAATATGTGTATAATGTTAGAGTGACTGTCTTGTGATAAAAAAATTATACCTCTATTTTTGGTTTATAAATTGTATGAGACAATATTTGCAATAAGTAAATTTTTGGTATAAATAAGATTAGAATTCTAGGATGTTACAATATACACCTTCTGAGAATATGAAGTAGTGTAAGAGTATATTTGGGCAAACATTTTCAAAAGTATTTTTTAAAAAAGAATTAAAAATGTAAAAAAAAATTCTAATTTTTTAAAATATACATGAATTTTTACAATCTTTTAAAAGAATAAGTTACGCATATTGCCCCACACTACCTTGAATTTCAGTTTTGGAAAGATATGGTTGATATTCAAAGAATGTGACTCTATTGAATGATAAATTTTCTTAATAATGGGTAACACAGATATTTTTTTTCTTAATTCGATGAATATCCTAAGAATATAGGATTCAATGATTTGGATTATGTTTGGATCTATTTATGGAGAACATGGACAAAAGATATGATGAACACCCAAAAGGGTCAAGTTAATGATCTAAGAATAAGTTCCCATAAAGACTTGCCAAGGTATTTGAAATTTTAGAACTAAGTTTTGCATCTCGTTTATAAGACCAGTGGTTGCAAAAGTAATGACTAAGTATATGTCATTTCAATAGTATGTGAGTTATATGGTGGTTAAGTAGGTTGAAGAGAAAGCGATGAAAAGTGTTTGTAGATTTGATTCACATAATTAATAAAAAAATGAACATTCTAATCATTAATATTTGATCATAAGAAAGAAAATATGTTCTGAGAAGTTAGAACCAAGGATTGAATTGGCATACTAACAAGTAATGTTAGATTTTAGAAAATATGTTTTTTCATTTTACAAACAAAGTTTCATTTTACTCATTTATATTTTCAAAAGTTTTATTTTAATCCTTTATGAAATGGTACAGGCAAGCTTGTTTCCCATCTATTTTGTTTGTGTGAGACTTCACTTTTGTACACACTCCATGTCATACGCAAATATACAATTATTGCATTTAGCTACAATGATTGTGACGTTAAAAATAAATTATATTGTAGAAAGTAATGATGATGTATTATGGTAAATGTAGTTTGAGAAGATTAATAACATTAAAAAATATAGTCATGATTTCTGATGATTACTATTTCAATTAACTGTTTCAAGATTTTTAAGTTTATATCAAAATTAATGGAATACAAAAGAACATACTAAAATTAAAATTTGAAAATATAAATAATCATGATAAGACTTTTAAAACTTAATTTATCAAAACATGTAAAAGAAATAAACATAACAAATCAAAAGCAACATTTAGCCTTAATTTTATTTTTCTAGATTCGGACAAAGTATTGAATTAAAGTATTCCCTTATTTCTAATTTATCTTCCATGAGAGAGGTCCTTTGTAGTTTTAGTGTCATCATCATTAAACGTCACAAACCATTAGGTGCCATTTTGGGTTTTTAATCGTTGAAGGTCCCAAACGTATTGTGGGTTATAGGAAAGATAAATTTGTATGCAATGCTAAAAAAATCAAGTATGCTTTCTAAGTTAGCATATTTCAAATAATAAGAATTGGGATGGATGAAAATCCTTTATCTTTAATTCCTATTTCATTTTCTACTCACTAATTAAAAAATGTCATTTCATTTAATAACCTACATAAAAAATAAAAGAAAATTTTTTACACTACTAGAAATCTCAAAATCATAGTGTAATAATTCATCACAAAATTACTAAAATACGCTCACAAAAGGGTTAGTAACAAAATTTGTGATGGACAAAAAGTTCTCACAATATTTGGTGTACAAAAACATTAGCTAGGGATATTTTTTTAACCTTGCAAACAATGACGGAATTGAGTTTGTTGCTAAACCTCTAAATTCCATCACAAATCATCAAAATAAGTAAACTATAACATAAAAAATCCTTCGTAAATTGTAAAGGATTTTTTCGTCACTAACATTGAGAAATTGAATATTCATCAAAATATTCTTCACATTCTGTGATGGTCAAAAAATCTTTCAGAAGTTTGAGACAATCACTATAAGAAAAAAACTTATTACTGACACATAAAATCTGTCAAAAATAGCTAAAATCCTTTAAATTTTGTATTTCTATATTTATTTTATATAATTTTTAAGAAGAATAAACAAAAAAAAAGTAACTAAAATAATATAAAAATTATTTAAATATATTTAACACAAGTAATGATGATATATGTCTATCAGGTCAATAATACAGCATTTACAAATATTGATTAAAGATAAAACTAATATTTCATATACAAAAGTTTTAATTCAAACATCTAAAATAAAATATCGTAACTTAAAGAAACATGTATAAGATAACGTCTTCTCAAACTTGACCTCTTCCACTCCAATTTCTTTTTATGATACTCAAAGGAGTTGCCAACAAAATCACTCTCAAATTGCTAGACAAAAAGTAACCAAAAGTCAATTTTGAGAAATGAATCAAATTAATAGTTATACAACTTAAAAATTTTGCTTAATTTTAACTTAATGCAATAAAAGAAATAATGTGATTTTGCATATATAAGGAATGCAATGTAGAATCATATTATTTATTTAAATTAATAAATCTTTATTTTTTAAATAGACAATTAACACCAATGTAAAATCACTAATATCAATCAAAATAAAATAAAATGACTTGATTAAATTTTTAGTTCTTAGAATATTACTAAATTTCACTATAGATATTTTTTCGTCCTTGAAATTTTGTATTGTTTTTAAGAATTAAATTTGTCTAACTTTGACCAAATTTAAGGACAATAAAAATTATTCTTCATTTTTAAGAACGAAAAGTAAAATTTAATCAAATTTCAGAAACTAAAAACTTAAGTTAGTCAAATAAAGAATATTTATCCAAATTTATTTAATAGTTAAAATAAAATAATCATGTAACTTAGTCTTGTTACCATGATGATTAAAGGCTTGCTTTAAGGTGCTCAACATGATGATTTCTATTTGCAACGAGTCGAAGTAACCATCATTACCAAACTAGTTTGATTTAATGAATTTTAGTCAAAGATTCAAGATAAGTACCAGGAAAATGCAAGGTCGAACTACAAGGTAATCTTAGACTAGTATAACAAAATGCATTCTAGTTCTAGATACAACATACAAGACAAGTTGGTTCCATAAGCAAAGATTAAGTGTTTGTTAGATAACAATTTTATAAAACTGTTTTTTGTATTTTAGTATTTAAAAACTAAAAAATTTATTTGGGTAGTGTTTTCCGAAAATAGTTTTTGAAAACAGTTATAGTTTTTTAGTTTTTAAAAACTAAAAAACAGAAACAACTAAAAGTAGTTTTTCTTTTCAATTTTTTATTTTTATTTTAAAAACTCAAAATAAAATCAGAATATGTTATCTTTTACTTTTCATTAATAAAATTTTAATAAATATGAACAAATTCTTCTATTTTTACGTTTTGAAAACATTTTTCAAATAGAACTAGCCAAACAAGTTGACGTGAATCCTCTTGCGGAATTAGAATTCTGGACAAGGACCTCCAAGAATTGTATTGGCTGCCTTATGAAAATTTGAACCAAAGAAAGGAAGAATTCATTGAGCAACGAAGCATGGAATCGATTGGAAAGTGAATCAAAGACTTAGCGTGAAATGACGGCTTCAAAAAAATGCAGAATTTTGATTAAATATTCCAGCACAGGTTAAAAGACAAATGACGTCCAGTTTGCTAATTGAAAAGAATATAATTCTGACCAGAAAAGGGCAATCAGCGCTTGATAGAAATAATTGCAACAAACGCTTCAAAGTTAAATTGATTGAAAATATGCAGAACGTTAGCTCATTACTAAGAATTATCACAACAAAAGGTTACGCACAAATCAAGCAAAATTGGGGCAGATTTAAATCACAATTTTAGCACTTAATTGGAAACCCAAAATAGATGCAGAAATTCAAAACAAAAACACAGCGTGCCGGGTCAAAAATTCTGCGTGAGAATCAACTTCAATTGGAACAATGAACAAAACAGAAAATTGAAGAAACAAGACAGAAAATGGTGAAAGGAGGCGTCACACTTACAGGAGGAAGATAAGCCTGAGAATACACACACAAAGGTATGGATGGCCTTTGATAATTCTCAAAGAAAAATCCTTGGCTGTTTAGAACCCAGGAAGAAGCACTCTCAAGAGTCTGTTTTTCTGAATCAGTCGTCCCCCTCTTGCCCAGCTGAGCGCCCCCCTTTTATGGCTGTTTGCTTCCCCAAATTTGATGCAACCCCTAACTTAATTAAAGCTAAATAATTGTCCAATAAAAATACTAACATAACATCCTAAATAATTAACAAAAATCTGGTCCCTATTTGCCCAAGCTGGCTACACATTTTTAAGAATTTGTAACAGCCACTTATACAATTTATTTGAAATAATTTACTAATAAAATCAGCCAAAATTATTATAGAGATGTTGGCCGCTCAGCTCCCTCTTCAAACAGGATGCAATTGACAATTTTATCCCCACAGTCTGCAAGATTTGGCTCTCTTTGAAAAATGCCTGTCAACACTTGTTGCAAAGCTTCCTTAGCTCTCTTTGTCCTTGCCCTTGTCATGGGTCCTCGAAGCCCTTCAAGTGCTTCAAGCTTTTTGTCCTTCATGTCCTCATCACTCCCCCCGCCCTCTTGAAGAGGATTTGTCCTTAAATTAGAACCATCTCCATCTGCATCAAAGAGAGTTAAATCAGACACATTAAAAGTAGCACTAACATTGTACTCACCAGGTAAATTAATTTTATAGGCATTGTCATTGATCTTTTCTATGACTTGGAAAGGGCCATCTCCCCTTGGTTGGAGTTTTGAATTTCTTTGCTCAGGAAACCTCTCCTTTCTCATGTGTACCCAAACCCAATCACCAGGTTGGAATACCACCTTCTTTCTACCTTTGTTAGCATGCCTTGCATAGCTTTCATTTTTCTTTTCAATTTGAGCTCTCACTTGCTCATGCAACTTCTTCACAAATTCAGCTTTAGCCTGTGCTTCTTTATGCTTAAACAAAGAAATGTTAGGCATAGGCAATAAATCAAGAGGAGTTAAAGGATTAAATCCATATACAATCTCAAATGGTGAACAATTGGTTGTACTATGGATAGCCCTATTATAAGCAAACTCAACGTGAGGTAGACATGCTTCCCAAGATTTAAGATTTGTTTTCAAAACAGTCCTAAGCAAGGTGCCTAAAGTCCTATTAACTACCTCAGTTTGCCCATCAGTTTGTGGGTGACAAGTAGTAGAAAACAACAATTTAGTACCAATCTTACCCCACAAGCTCCTCCAAAAGTGACTAAGGAATTTTGCATCCCTATCACTTACAATGCTTCTTGGTAAACCATGAAGTCTTACTATTTCCTTGAAAAACAAATCAGCCACATGACAAGCATCATCTATCTTCTTGCAAGGTACAAAGTGTGCCATCTTGGAAAACCTGTCAACAACAACAAACACAGAATCCTTTCCATTCTTTGTTCTAGGCAGCCCTAAAACAAAATCCATAGAAATGTCAGTCCAAGGATATTCTGGAACAGGCAAAGGAGTATACAACCCTTGAGGCTTAACCTTAGATTTAGCCTTTTTACAAACAATGCAGTGATCACAATACTTATGCACATCACGCTTCATATGAGGCCAAAAGAAATGCTCTTGCAAAATTTCCAAAGTCTTTTGAACCCCAAAATGACCCATCAAACCCCCTTCATGTGATTCACTTACAAGCAACTCTCTAATGGAACATTTAGGCACACACAATTTATTGGATTTAAACAAAAATCCATTATGCCTATAATATCCATTTTCAGAAAGCTTTTCACATGCAGCAAATATTTAAGCAAAATCCACATCATGTTTATACATATCTTTCAAAGATTCAAGACCAAACAATTTAGTCTCAAGCATAGAAAGTAATGCATGCCTCCTAGAAAGCGCATCAGCCACTACGTTCCCTTTTCCCTTTTTATGCTTGATAACATATGGAAATTGTTCTAAAAATTCTACCCACTTAGCATGCCTCTTATTAAGCTTACCTTGACCCTTTAAATATTTTAAAGACTCATGGTTGCTATGAATGACAAATTCCTTGGGTAACAGATAATGCTGCCATGTTTTTAAAGCCCTCACCAACACATATAATTCCTTATCATAAGTAGAATAGTTAAGGGCAGCCCCACTTAACTTTTCACTGAAATAAGCAATTGGATGACCATCTTGCAATAAAACAACCCCAATACCCACATTTGATGCATCACATTCAATTTCAAATGATTTTGCAAAATTAGGCATGGCAAGAATAGGTGCATTAACAAGCTTATGCTTAAGGGCAGCAAAGGCCTCTTCTTGTTTCTCTCCCCATTTAAAACCCACATTTTTTTTAACAATTTCATTTAGAGGTGCAGCCACAGTACTAAAATCTTTAACAAATCTCCTGTAGAAACTTGCTAAACCATAAAATCCCCTCATTTCACTCACGGTTTTAGGTGTAGGCCATTCTTGGATGGCCTTAACCTTTTCCACATCAACCTGTACCCCTTTAGCATTAACAACAAAGCCTAGGAATACTACATGATCAGTACAAAAAATGCATTTGTCCAAATTGGCATACAATTGTTCTTTTCTAAGCACATTCATAACAGCCCGTAAATGTTCAACATGCAATTCAAGACTAGTGCTATAGATCAGAATATAATCAAAGTACACCACAACAAATTTTCCAATAAACTCTCTTAAGACATGATTCATTAATCTCATGAAAGTACTAGGTGCATTTGTCAAACTAAAGGGCATAACCAGCCACTCATACAATCCATATTTAGTCTTAAAAGCAGTTTTCCATTCATCTCCTTCTCTAATCCTAATCTGATTATAGCCACTTTTTCAGATCAATTTTAGAAAACACACATGCACCATATAGTTCATCAAGAAGATCATCTAACCTGGGAATTAGATGTCTATATTTAATGGTGATGTTGTTTATGGCTCTACAATCAGAACACATCCTCCATGAGCCATCCTTCTTGGGTACTAGAATCACAGGTGCAACACATAGACTCATGCTGTCTCTTACCCACCCTTTGCTCATGAGCTCAGTAACTTGCCTTTTGATCTCTTTGGTCTCCTGTGGGTTGCTCCTATAAGCTGGACGATTGGGCAAAGAAGCTCCTAGAATGAGATCAATGTGATGCTCAATTCCCCTCACAGGTGCCAAGCCATCAGGTACATTTGCTGGAAACACATCCTCAAAATCCTGCAAAAGAGACTCAATACAAGAAGGCAATTCAAACTTGTCAAACTGGTTAGCATACAAAATTTGATTTTGACAAAGCAATAAGTAGAGGGGCTGTCTTGCGCAAAGCACCCTCCTTACCTCCCTTTCTCTTGCTAAACACAGCTGCTTGCCCTCAAGTGTTTCACTCTTATTCTTTTCTCTCTTTTTTCTTTCAGGTGTTTCACTTTTTTTTCTCTCAGGAGTTTCACTTTTTCTCTCATTTGCTAACTTTTCTCTCATTTTTAATTGATCCTCACATACCTTTTTAGGGGAAAAGGCTTGAGAACCACCTTTTTATCCTGATACATAAAGGAAATTTTATTAGTGAAACCATCATGAATGGCTTTGGTATCATACTGCCACGACCTCCCTAAAAGGATATGGCTGGCCTCCATGGGAACCACATCACATAAAACCTTATCTTGATACTTCCCAATGGAGAAAGGAACCTCTGCTTGCTGTTTCATTTTAACTTCTTCTCCTTCACTAAGCCATTGGAGTTTATGTGGTCTAGGATGCAGTGTAGTGTCCATGTTCATCTTTGACACTAATCTTGAACTCACCACATTGGTACAACTCCCTCCATCAATAATTACCAAACAAACATTACCATTGACTGAACATCTTGTGTGAAAGATGTTCTCCCTTTGAGATGCATCTTCGGCCTTGACTTTACTTCCCAACAGTCTCCTAATCATGTACAACTCTCCTTCATTAGCCGCCAATTCTCCATCACTCTCCTCTTCTTCTCCACCACTAGCTTCTGATTGCCTTGTGTATTCCCTATTATCTTTTAGAAGAACAATCTTCTTTGTGGGACACTCATAGGCATAATGACCCATGCCCAAGCACTTGAAACACTTCACTTCTCTAGTCTTTTTTGGTGGATTATCATCTTTCTTTTGAGGGGATTTTCCATGGCTAGAAGGTGTTGTATTACTAGATGAGGCAGCTCCTTCTTTCCTGCTATCCTTCCAATTGGAATTATTAAAATTGGTAGAACTCCTTCTTGTTGCACTTTTTCTTTTTAACTGTTGTTCTACCTGAATGGCCTTATGTAACAGATCCTCCATTTCTACAAATTCCTGCAACTCAACAACATCTCTAATATCATGATTTAAACCACTAAGGAAGCGAGCCATAGTTACCTCAGGATCTTCTTCAATTTTTGCTTGGATGATAAGCACCTCCATCTCCTTATAGTACTCCTCCACTCCCTTGCTTCCTTGAGACAATTTTTGAAGTTTCAATTTTAAGTCTCTATGGAAGCTAGAAGGTACATACCACTTTCTCATGAGCCTCTTCATTTCAGTCCAAGTGTCCACCATAGGCTCTTCATCTTTAATCCTCTCCCTTTGCAACTTGTTCCACCAAATCAAAGCATAATCTGAAAATTCAGCAGCTGCAAGTCTCACCTTTTGCTCCTCACTATAATTGTTACAAGAGAACACATGCTCAATTTTTAACTCCCACTCCAAGTATGCCTCAGGATCACTCCTACCCTTGAAAGGAGGCACATTCAACTTCACTCCTTCTATTCTTCCTTCATTTCTATTTGTCCTTCCTCCTCCTCCTGCTGGTGGGGTTCTATTCTCCAACTGATCCAACCTCTCATGGAACTCATCATGTTGTTGCTTCATCAATCTCTCTAAATGCTGAGATAGTGCAACAATTTGAAGCTGAAGATCATTGTTATTATTTCTTTCCGCCATGATAAACAAACAGGTCAAATGTCTCAAGAAAAAGTATGTATGTGGTGTTTGAAAATGTTCTCACCCACTCAAGTGTTTGCGCTAAAAAAATATTGGCTTTTACTATAATGAAACTCTCTTGCCTTTTTCCTCTCTATTCCTCCTTAAGTTCTTAACAAACCAAAAAGAGAATAAACTCAATGACAACACCAACCTGTGTGCAGCCCAAATAACTCAAGAAAAGCTAACAAAAATGACTCAAATGAAACACAAAGAAGACCACAAACAAATAGGACAGCAACCAGAATTTTGACACCAACAAAGGGTTGAAATTTTGGCTTAAAATGAAGCCAATAGGTGCAGCAAAATTCAGAATTGTATACTAACAAGGTGCAGTATTTTCTTCCTCAATTCAAACACAATATTACCTTAAGAATGAGCTTAAATTTTTTCTAATAACATGAACCATTTAGCCCAATTTTTTTTTTTTTAACTCGATTTTTGCATGCTTTCTTTCACTTCTATTTTTTTTTTTTTAAAAAAAAATTCAGAACTGTTTTAAGGACCTAACTTTTGCAATGGTTCAGTCAAAGAAATAACAATAAGGTAACATTATGATATGATGAAAATTAAGGACAGAAATTACCCAGAACAGTAGCCTTGCAATTCCTAGAAACCATAGCTCTGATACCAAATGACGTGAATCCTCTTGCGGAATTAGAATTCTGGACAAGGACCTCCAAGAATTGTATTGGCTGCCTTATGAAAATTTGAACCAAAGAAAGGAAGAATTCATTGAGCAACGAAGCATGGAATCGATTGGAAAGTGAATCAAAGACTTAGCGTGAAATGACGGCTTCAAACAAATGCAGAATTTTGATTAAATATTCCAACACAGGTTAAAAGACAAATGACGCCCAGTTTGCTAATTGAAAAGAATATAATTCTGACCGGAAAAGGGCAATCAGCACTTGATAGAAATAATTGCAACAAACGCTTCAAAGTTAAATTGATTGAAAATGTGCAGAACGTTGGCTCATTACTAAGAATTATCATAATAAAAGGTTACGCAAAAATCAAGCAAAATTGGGGCAGATTTAAATCACAATTTTAGCACTTAATTGGAAACCCAAAATAGATGCAGAAATTCAAAACAAAAACACAGCGTGCCGGGTCTGAAATTCTGTGTGAGAATGAACTTCAATTGGAACAATGAACAAAATAGAAAATTGAAGAAACAAGACAGAAAATGGTGAAAGGAGGCGTCACACTTCCAGGAGGAAGATAAGCCTGAGAATACACACATAAAGGTATGGATGGCCTTTGATAATTCTCAAAGAAAAATCCTTGGCTGTTTAGAACCCAAGAAGAAGCACTCTCAAGAGTCTATTTTTCTGAATCAGTCGTCCCCCTCTTGCCCAGCTGAGCGCCCCCCTTATATGGCTGTTTGCTTCCCCAAATTTGATGCAACCCCTAACTTAATTAAAGCTAAATAATTGTCCAATAAAAATACTAACATAACAGCCCATATAATTAACAACAATCTGGTCCCTATTTGCCCAAGCTGGCCGCACATTTTTAAGAATTTGTAACAGCCACTTATACAATTTATTTGAAATAATTTACTAACAAAATCAGCCCAAATTATTATAGAGATGTTGGCCGCTCAGCTCCCTCTTCAAACAGGATGCAATTGACAATTTTATCCCCACAGTCTGCAAGATTTGGCTCTCTTTGAAAAATGCCTGTCAACACTTGTTGCAAAGCTTCCTTAGCTCTCTTTGTCCTTGCCCTTGTCATGGGTCCTCCAAGTCTTTCAAGTGCTTCAAGCTTTTTGTCCTTCATGTCCTCATCACAAGTTGTTTTTTTTTTCTTTTTTTCTCAAAAATAATTTTTGAAAACTATTCTTAAAAATCCTTTTCAAAAACTAAAAAATAAAATCAAACCAATGCAGTACTAAATCACAACTTGAATCGAACAGATTACAAACCTTTGCGAGTGTGGAAATGAGTAGGCTTGCGAAATTTTCACTTGTAATAACCACAAAGAGCACGTTTTGAAGATAGAATGTGGAGTGACCATGCCCGCTTCGTTAGAAACACCCTTCCTATTCCTAAAATAAACCTCAAAAGGCATATTTTTCTACAGAAACAGAACAAAGCAATGATGACCAAAACTAAAAAACACATGTCATAACCAAGAAATAACATATAGCATAAATGAAAAAAAATAATAAAGGAAATAATACTAATCTAAAGCAAGAAAATTTCTAAATAACTATTTTATGCTGTTGCCAATGCCAGTTGATGCAGGTGAAAAAGAAAGCATGCATATTGCTAAACAGATGATTATGATTTGAGTTTAATTGGTATATACTGTCAGAGTAAAAGAATTTTACACTAACATTCAATTATAACTTTTTATTTATGTGACTTTTAAAGTACCAATGAGTAAAGTTAACAAATTTACTATGAATGAAGGGTTGTGATTGAATGTCACCGTAAACATCTTTACACTGATAGTGTATACCAATTAAACTCTTATGATTTTAACCCAAAATAAAAAAATTCTAATTCAGAAATGCGTAGAGTACAATAAAGACTTCTACATTAAAAATAGAAAAGCAGCACAAAGTGAGGTAGCTATCCTCCTCTACTAATCTAAAAGCAAATGAATAACAGAGGGAAACATTTTAATGACAACCCAACAATAATTAATTAACCAAGTTTAAGACAATTAATCGATGACATCGTTAATAAACTGTTCCACTAGCACTGACCCTTCAGGGAAAAAAAAACTTGCACTATTTAACCAAAAATGTCGTCAATGAGACTACCCACTTTCTCATTCATCCCTTCTCACACCACACCCAAAAACGGAGACCAAGAAAAGGAGGCACCTTTACACAACCACGACAATGGCTGAAGTTTGCGCAGGCAGCCAGAAATGTTGTTTATGGGAACAAATATAAAAATTTATATATAAACATCTTATAGCATTTTATACATTTTTTTAATTTCTATATTTTATTTATTATCAAATTATATTATTTAACGTATTTTTATTTTATTTATTGTTTTATGTTAATTAATATTAATTTTTATATATAATTTATTTTAATATAAAAATTGAGAAATCATATAATTTCCCTGCTCTAAAAGAGACCACAATTTTCAAAGAGAATTGAGTAAGACCTCTATTGAAGAGCTGCTAGTGAGTTATTGAGCTATCCCTTTATAAGTTTACATACCCTAAGGTTTAACCTAAAACGTGATGTAGGACCTATTTTAGATACATAAAAGGTGTTTTCCAAATCTTGAGATACTTTTTATCCATAAATTTTTTTATAACCCTAAACTTGAGTTTTCTTGACTCCGTATGTTGAATGTGAGTGATTGCCTGATGGAAATAAAAGGAAACCTTAAATCAATAGATACAAGATTATAGTATGTATAGAGAATTAAATATTAAAAAGATAGAGGAAAGAGAATTTGTGTACCTCAGATATATTGAATTGAAGTTTTTTATCTTCAAAAACAAAAAACCTATGAATGATTGTTGTAGATATATAAGTTCAATAAGAACTCTTGAGAGTTTTACTACCTACTTTCTAGGGGATTATTCTAGAGAATGTGTATTGTTGTTGTAATTTGCTTAATGGGATGACAAATTTATAATCCCCCAAGGTAGGCAGAGACCCCTCAAATGGGCTTTTTATGATTGACTAAACCCATCACAGAGTCAATCTTACTATAATCCCATTCAAATAATCATAAAGATATTATAAGATATGATTATTACCATATCTTAAATTGCCAGATAATGATAAAATATAATTGATTAATACCAATTCACTATTATTTCCAACATTCTCCCACTTGGATGGTATTAATCAATAATACAAAGATAAATCATTAAGCTAGAATGACAATTATAGATAAATCTTATATTAGACAATGAGAAATTTGAGCTACAAAATAATATCCGATAGGGATATATATCATGCATGTTAACAAATATTTTTCATAAAGTATATAGAATAATGTAGTTCAACAAAATTATACTACATTGTCTCAAGCATCCAAAAATGCTAAGAGATATGTTACTAAAATGATATTACTTCACACATATCTCATAACAGAGTTTTAGACTCCCACTGATCTAAGACATCAAAACTTAACCAAACCATATGAGTTATAAAACTCCAAAGTTAAGTATTTGATCAGTGAATAAAAAAGTGTTTAATTAATATAATTTTTTTTACTTGAGTTCGAAAAATTATATAGGTGAGAAAGCATAATTTACATGCATCTAATTATTCATCAAAGTCCAATAACATATGTAATTACATATAGGCTACATAAATGCTCTATAATATTTGACATTTAACTAATCCGAGTTTAAAAAATGAGTGACTATGTAAGAATCCAAAGATAAGTAGGAAATCCATAAATTCCCTACTAAAACCTCATAGACACCTAGTTTATATAAAATGACACTCAGATTATTGTGGCCACAAAATGTCAATTGAGCAAACACTTAGATAATTGGTCCAAACAAAAAATTCATAAGTACTTCAATAATGCAAATTGTACTCAATAGAAGTACTATCATAATAAACACTTTTTACAAAGTAGAAAATCATACTCGATAGGAATATTGCATCTACAATATACTTATAGAATTTTGACCAAACAAAATGTGAAATTTTGGATAAAGAAATTCACAATACTCAATTGCATACCAAAAAGGATTAATGTGCAATGCCCAACAAAATGCTCTTAACATCCATTAAAGATGTCTATTAAGATACAATGAATTATGTATCTCAATTAAAATAGGACAAAAATAAATAGTTAAGTCCTATAAAGTATGCCATATCATAATTAAATGTGCACAAGAATATATGACAATACAGATAGATAAGTCTCGAGACATGATACAAAATTATATACTTCTAAAATTTTGATCAATTAAAATATGAAATTTGGGTAAAAGAGATGCACAATGCATAATTGCAGTACCCAACAGAATGACCTTAACATCAGTTAAAAATGTCTACAAAGATACAATGGATTTTACCTACCTCAATAAAATTAGGACAAAAATAAATAGAGAAACCCTATAGAATATGTCATATCATAATTAAATGTGCACACGGTTACATGACAATAAAAAATATATAAGTTTCGAGAGATAATACAAGATTATATATACTCCCACTAATCCTTAATATACCAAAAAAATATTAGGATTATCATTAGGGTACACTAGTATTAAAAGTTCTAGTGGTAGTGGGACGATGACTTTATAAGATAATAATAAAAGTGAGTTAAAATTCACTATTATTCTACTTAAGGAATTAGAAAGTAGTAGAATAACAAATGGTTAATGAGAGAAGTGGTTAAAATAACAAGAATATGAAACCTACAAATTTATCCATAAGAATAAATAATTCTCACAAATGGTTTCATAATTAACCACATATTAATCAATCTTTACAAACATATTGACCCCTATGAGGATCTTGAAAAAATAATTACATGAGTGAGAAAATGGATCACTTGATAATTTTACGTAGAATATGAGATCATAAGCAAGTTCTCAAGTAATCATAAACAAAAATCAAGTGCTACAATAAACAATATTTACACACACTTGAGAATAAAACATGATTACACGCAGCGGAAGAATGAGACCTATTCTTACAAATATTAAGGATATAATAATAAATAGTCTCTAACTCTCATCATAATTTATAATGGACATAGGTTTATTTATATATCCCGAAATAAAGTCTCTAGCTTTTACAAGAATACCATTAACAATATTATAAAATATGGTACGGAGAAATTAATCTCTTCAAATTTGGGATTCCTATACTGTCTTACAAGAATTGCATACTAATATTACAAATCAATAGAGAGTTTGTTATACAAGAAAATATTTTACAAGAGACCAATACAAAATCCTTAATATAGATCCCAACAGTGTGATCACAAATAATGTGATAAGAAAAAATAATTTTATCAAGAACATTTGTTTTTGCACATGTATGATTAATTGGACATTTAAAGTAAAAATCTTATATCACAACAATTTATTTTATAAGATATTAATTAAAATTCTAATATACAAAATCCTTCCACTTGATAAAGAAAAAATAAGTTGACATAACAAAAAAATACCCAAAGTGCTAAATAAAATTCAACTATTTCTTTATCAATATATATATATATATAGAAAATTTGCACCACAAAAAACGCAACATTTTTTTTTGTTTTGAAGGAAAAAATGTCCAATTAAAGGTTATAAGTCATTATGGAACAAAAAGAAAATGAGAGTGTAAATTTTGGTTCCATATAAATATAACTAAACATGAACAAATGAGGGAAATAAATTGAACATTACAAATATAGAAAAATATTATGTAATTCTAAAAGTTCAGTTAAAAGAGAATCCCTAAGGAAATTACAATGCACTATAACTTATATCAATAAAATCCTAATACCGATAGGATATAAAAAAATCATTAACATAAGCCAAGAAAAGTACATTGTATAACACCAAATTACGTTAATAACAATACACTGATAGAGTATAGTTATCATCAATGCAATAAAAAAAATAATTATATCACAAAATTCACGTAAATGCATCCAAAATAGTGATATTATAATTATGTAAATGAAAAAAAAGAAATTATGTATATTGTCCAGTAAACTTGCATAATTTTAATCATATATATTATATGACCAACATACAAAATTCACATTATTATACCCATGGTAGACAAGTAATAATAATGCAAATTAATAAAGAAAATTATGCTCATAATAGAAGGACAATTAAGATTGTGCACAATTAATAAAATAACCTAAAATCAATTTATAAATGATAATTTAATATTAAAGAGAGTACAGTCTAATTGGAGAATACAAATACTGTAAAGAATTATCAAAATGAAAATAGGTCAAAAATTCAAGATTATAATAGTAAAAAAATTTTAATTTAATCTTGAATTATCAAATTTTTTTTATACTCAAAAATACCAATAATATAAAAATATTAAATAAATATGGTATGGTATTTTTGAAAAAATAAGAATATAAAAAATTAGCAACCACATTCAATGCTTCTGAGAATGAATTTAACACACGAATGATCATACATGATCGTATCAAAACGACAAAGTTCTCCCTTGACCAAATCACAAAAATATGGGTATAAAAATGAGTCCATGCAACCCCATTAACACTTTCCAAAGTAAAGTTAACACAAATATATTATGTTTCCCACACAAATGACTCATATTGGTCAAACATAAAAAAAAAGAAAACCATTAAGTAATTTTAAAAACAATTTACCCCATAATTATTTAAAAGAAAACTAGGTTTTAAAGGGGTAGCACTTAAAAAAAGTTTCAATATATAATTTACCCATGTAAGAGTAAGGGAATGAAACTTTAATATGTTATTTTAACAATAACAAGTAGCGTAAACCCTCATTTTTTTTTTTTTGTGAAAAAGATAATAGTGAACTATATTATAAAATTCACTAATAATACATAAAATCTTCAATTCAAATTTAATTTTCTAATAGAAAACAACCATAATTCTCTAATAGAAAACAACCATAATATGTATCTAATTTGGCTCTGATACCAATTGATGGAAATAAAAGGAAACCTTAAGTCAATAGATACAAAATTATAGTATGTATAGAGAATTAAATATAAAAAAGATAGAGGAAAGAGAATCTGTGTACCTCAAATATATTGAATTGAAGTTCTTGATCTTCAAAAATAAAAAACCTATAAATGATTATTGTAGATATATAAGTTCAATAAGAACTCTTGAGAGTTTTACTACCTACTTTCTAGGGGATTATTCTAGAGAATGTGTATTGTTGTTGTAATTTGCTTAATGGGATGACAAATTTATAATCCCCCAAGGTAGGCAGAGACTCCTCAAATGGGCTTTTTATGATTGACTAAACCCATCACAGAGTCAATCTTACTATAATCCCATTCAAATAATCATAAAGATATTATAAGATATGATTATCACCATATCTTAAATTGCCAGATAATGATAAAATATAATTGATTAATACCAATCCACTATTATTTCCAACATTCTCCCACTTGGATGGTATTAATTAATAATACAAAGATAAATCATTAAGCTAGAATGACAATTATAGATAAATCTTATATTAGACAATGAGAAATTTGAGCTACAAAATAATATCCGATAGGGATATATATCATGCATGTTAACAAATATTTCTCATAAGGTATATAGAATAATGTAGTTCAATAAAATTATACTACGTTGTCTCAAGCATCCAAAAATGCTAAGAGATATGTTACTAAAATGATATTACTTCACCCATATCTCATAACAGAGAATATATAATTTACCCATGTAAGAGTAAGAGATATGTTGTGTCCAACCAAAGGAGTTAAACACTGGGGAAAGGTATAACCATGGGATACGAGCCCATATATAAGAGAATATGACACCACCTTCAACCCAAAACCTTAAGTTATGGGTCTTTCTCACTTATATATTACTCAACTTCCCAATTTCTAACCAATGTGGGACTTCAACTCACACTTGCACTCCAACAAGCGGAAGTATACATTTAATGACGACCCCTTGTTCACCCCGCCCTTAAACATAAGGGGACACGTCTCCTGAAACCCTTATCAGGAGGACTTTCGATGAAGGAAATCCACCGTCAACCTGCCGATCACAACCATCGGCTTTGATACCAGTTGTTGGGTCCAACCAAAGGAGTTAAACACCGGGGAGAGGTATAACCATAGGATACGAGCCCATATATAAGAGAATATGACACCACCTTCAACCCAAAACCTTAAGGCATTAGGTTATGGGTCTTTCTCACTTATATATTACTCAACTTCCCAATTTCTAACCAATGTGGGACTTCAACTCACACTTGCACTCCAACATTGCCCTCAAACATGGGAATAGCACATACGAAACCCTAAACCTTAAATTCTAAACTGAGAAACAAACAGTGTTTCTAACAAAGGTGGTGGGTGACGAGCTGGGAGAGGAGATGGTGAGGCGTCTGGTGCCGTTAAGGGCTATGCATCATACGAGGAACAATTGGCGCAAAGGAAGAAAGATGAAAGACACTGGCATCTGGAGGGTTTATTTAGGGTGCAAGGACTGTAGGGTCCTGCTGCCTTAAATCCAATGGTGCATATACATTAACGTAGAATATTTATTTAGAGTCCAAGGGTCGTTGAAATTTAATATTTATTGATGTAATATTATAAACTACTTTACAATAATATCTTTAATATTAAATATTATATAAGCAATCAATAATTATTAATTGATAGAGAGCGATCATTAACTTAAAATATTTTATTAGTGGAATAAAATGGTAATAAATTAAAATAATTGTAAAAAATTGAAAGGTGACTAAATATAATTTAATCCCAAAATTAAATATTTACAAACAATAAATAAGTTATAAAATAATAGTTAGTGGGTAACTAATTAAATGATAAGATAGGAATAAAATTGAATTAAATTGGTAAAATCATAAATAAGAACTTATTGGATAAAAAGGATACAAATAATATAATTTTATAATTAACAGATATTTATTTAACAATTTTTTTCTGATTAAAAAAATTTATTCATTTAATCTTAAATATTTTAAAAATTTTACTTTTATAAATTACTTTTCCAAAATTAAAATAATAAAATTAAAATTAAAATAAATTATTTAAAATATATAGTAATTATTCTTTTATTTTAACAAAATATTTATAAATTTAATGTGGATATTAATTTTTCTGTCTATTCTAATTAAATGGTTATTCTTTTTCTTTAAAAATAGTAATAAGAAATACAATTAACATATATTAGGTTAATTTAATATTTTAAAAGATAAAATTTAAATATTTACAAATAATAAATAAGTTATAAAATAATGGTTAGTGGGTTACTAATTGAATGATATGATAAGAATAAAATGAAATTAAATAGGTAAAAACGGAAATAACAACTTATTGGATTAAAGCATACGATTAATATAATAATACAATTAAAAAATATTTATTTAACAGTTTTATTGTGATTAAAATAATTTAATTATTTGATCTCAAAATTTTAATAATATTACATCTGTAAATTACTTTTCCAAAATTATAATAATCAAATTTAAATTACAAAATAATCCTAAAACTCTTAATGCTATTTCAACCTTAATAGTAATTGTTCTTTAAAACTAGAATTATAAAATTTTATTTAAAATATATAGTAATTATTATTTTATTTTAACAATATATTTATAAATCTAATGTTCATATTAATTAGAGTTTAATTAGTATGCATTGTCAATTTATGGTAAGTTTGTCGACTTTATCAATTAATACTTTAAAAGTCATATAAATAAAGTTTTGTAACTGAACGTTAGCGTAAAACTCCTGTAAGTCTTGGATAAGAATCTACAACGCACTAGAACGCCCTTGTTGACGATCCTTTACTCCGACAGCATCTAGGGTTCCTCGAACAATGTGATATCTCACACCGGGTAAATCCTTAGCCTTTCCCCCTCTTACTAAGACTACAGAATGTTCTTGTAAATCATGGCCAATACTGGGTATATAAGCAGTAATTTAAAATCCAGAGGTTAAGCGTACTCTGGCAACTTTACATAAGGCAGAGGAAATTACATTAGTAGGAATATAAGTTGAAACATCTCCCGATTGAGTTTCAACTATCGGTAAAGCAGTCATACTTCTTTTGCCTAACTGAGAACTTAATTTAGCGACTCTTTCCAAAAGACGCAAATGCAAATAAAAAACATCCCCTGGGTAAGCTTCTCGATCAGGCGGTCTTCGTAATAGAAGAGACATTTGGCGATAAGCCTGTGCTTGTTTGGAGAGATCGTCATAAATGATTAAAGTGTGACGTTCACGGTACATAAAATATTCAGCGAGAGCTGCTCCTGTATAAGGGGTCAGGTATTGTAATGTAGCTGGAGAATCCGCTGTTTCAGCTACTACAATAGTGTATTCCATTGCTCCTCTTTCTTGTAATGTCGTCACCACTTGAGCCACAGAAGATGTTTTTTGACCAACAGCTACATACAGTGCATACTAATTAAACTCTATTGATTATCCTATTTATTCTAATTAAATGGTTATTCTTTAAAAATAGTAATAAGAAATAGAGTTAATTACAAATGCACTCCCTCGAGTTTAATGGAATTACATATGGCACCCTCTTCTTTTTTTTCTTTTACATTACACATAACCTTCTTATTTTTATGTATTCTTTACAAGTATAGCCCCTATACATTTGTAAACCTTATACTAATACCTCCTAAGGGGTTGTAAAAATAATGTCTAAAAAAGTAGAAAGTGCATGTGTAATTATATTAAACCTCGAGAGTGCATATGTAATCAGCTCTAAGAAATAAAACTGAGATATATTTGGTTAATTTAATATTTTAAAAGATAAATATTAAATATTTACGAATAGGAAATAAGTTAGAAAATAATGGTTAGTGGGAAATTAATTAAATAGGTAAAAACGAAAATAAAAACTTATTGGATTAAAAGGATCCGAGTCATATAATAATATAGGGTATTTTTAGGGTGAAACACCTCATGGGTGTGTCACCAGTTCAACACAATTTCATATCTGTTAGATATATTAATATTTTATTCAATGAATAAGATTTTATATAGGTAACTAATACAATTACTTTTTAATTGCTATATGACCCTTTAGTGTTTTTGCTAAAATCTTGGTTGCATTTGTTTATTTTGCAATTTAAACCATTTTTTTATCAAAATCACATGAAATATATCTTTAGCATAAGGTCTAGAATAATTTATTTGTTTTTTCTTAATTTCAGATGGTTTAATATTGCTATCATTTGTGCTTATCAATTTCTTGAAAAAAAAAATAAATCTATCAACGAAATAGTAAGAGAAAAGGTAAATAATAAAACCCGACTTTATTTAAAAAGTAATACAATACCGAATAATGTTTAAATTGTTAAAATTGCATCATTCTATTTACAACAACCAAATAAAAACAATACCGAATAATGTTTAAGTAATTGACTATAATGCTAGAAAATACTACTATCTTGCTGCATTAGAGTGAACAGAATTAAAATACATAACTTTAATTCCTTTCATATAATTATTTATTAAAGTAAAAACCTTACTTTAATAGAAAAATTATAATATTTACTGTTAACGAAATACAGTACTATATTTATACGTGGAGTTGTGAATTTTTCAATTCAAAATTCCCTAACATTTTATTAATATTTTTTTTTATTTTATAAAAATTTACTGTTTATTAATTCAAGAGAAAATCTAGATAGTCATTAATATGTGAGTGCAAATGATAAAGGGTGTAGCCACGTCATGCATGCAAAATCTAGACAGTCATTACGCTTCGGATTCCAAACAACAGCTATTGCGTTTCTTTCGCTTTGGTATGGAAGCTTGTAGAATACGAGTTTTCAATGCATATAACAATTAAAAGTCCTTAGCAAAAATAACATACCCTTTATTGCAATTGACAAGTTCCTAAGGATAAATAATAAAACTTAACAATTATAATTTTCCCTATCATACAATCTTTAATAAAAGGTCATTTTGTAAAAAAAAAAAAAAAAATTGTTGCACGGGTGAAACACCTATGAGGTGTTTTACCCTAGAAGAAGAAGATTAAGATGTGGAAACAAGGAGATGGGAGTAAAGATGAGAAGTTCTTGGCTGAGAAAGTTCTGGAATTGGAGACCGCGGACATCCACTTAGGCCTAGGAGTCATTGGGAGTGACAGCCACAAACAAGAGATCTTATAGGAGTATTGGGGGAAGGCAAGGAGTATGGAACAATTAATTTTTCAGAAATCTCGGGTAAAATGGGCTCGTTAGGGGGATAGGAATACAAGTTATTTTCACAGATGTTTTAAGGAGAGATGTTATGCTAACTCCTTGTTGTCACTTACATCAGATGAGGGGTGGATGGAGGGAGTTCAGGATATTCGGCAACAAGTGTTTAATCATTTCTCAATGCTCTTTAATGAGGATAGACAGCTGAGAACAAGCTTGGATGGGGTGTCTTTCAATCAGTTGAATGATCACCAGAGACAGGGCCTAGAAGAGCCTTTTTCAGCGGAGGAGATAAAGGAGGCCGTTTGGGCTTGTGAGGGAGGTAAAAGTCCGGGTCCCGATGGTTTTGGCTTCCATTTCTATCAATCATGTTGGGAAATAATAGGGGAAGACGTCAGAAAGGCAGTTCAAGAATTCCACCAGTCAGGCGCTCTACCAAGAGCCGTGTCATCATCATTTCTTACGCTTATTCCCAAGGTGGCAAAGCCGGTCAGGTTAGATCAGTATAGACCAATCTCTTTAATTTCAAGCATTCAAAAGATTATATCTAAACTGCTGGCATTGAGAATGAAGAAAGTCATGGGGCACTTAATCTCAAAGTGTCAGTCAGCTTTCTTGCAAGGCAGATCGATCCTGGATGGAGTACTGGTAGCAAATGAAATTGTGGACTGGGCAAAAAGGAAAAAGAAACCATGTTTTCTGTTTAAGGTGGATTTCCAGAAGGCGTTCGATTCGGTAAACTGGGATTTTTTGGATTATATGTTGGCGAGGATGGGGTTTGGGTGCACATGGAGAAAGTGGATGTTCAGTATCGTGAGGAATAACAAAGTTTCAATTCTAGTTAACGGAAGCCCGACAGAGGAGTTTAAGCCGGGGAGAGGTTTGAAGCAGGGAGATCCACTATCCCCTTTTTTGCTTCTTCTGGTTGCTGAAGGTCTAGCTGGTTTGTTCAGGTCCGCGGCAGGGAAAGGGATGTTTAAAGAGCTCAATATTGGGGCCGGCGCAAAGTTCTCTATCATGCAATACGCAGATGATGTTTTGATGATGGGAGAAGCGGATCTGAAATCAGTATGGTATTTGAAGGTCATACTCCGGGGGTTCGAGTTGTCATCAGGGCTAAAGGTGAACTTCAGCAAGAGCCAATTTTTTGGCTTAAATGTTGGAGACTCATTTACAAGAGCAGTAAAAAATCTTTTGAATTGTTTTGTATCTTCACCGCCATTTAAGTTTCTGGGGGTTCCGGTGGGAGCGAATCCAAGGAGGGTACAAATGTGGGCACCAATCATTGAACAATTTCAGAGGAAATTGGCATTGTGGAGGGCGAAACAAATGTCGTTCGCAGGAAGGTTAGTTATGATAAATTCAGTACTGTCAAGCCTTCCATTATACCTATTCTCCTTTTATAAGGTGCCTAAGAAAGTCCTAAAAGTCATCACCAACTTACAACAGTCCTTTTTGTGGGGAGGGACCAGCCAGGAGAACAAAATTGCGTGGGTTAGCTGGAATCAGGTGTGTCGTCCCAAGGAAGAAGGGGGGCTCGGAGTGAAGTGCCTGTGGAATTTTAACCTGAGTCTGTTAGCAAAGTGGAGGTGGAGGTTATTATCAGAGCCAAATGCAATATGGGCGAGCCTGCTGGAGACTAGATATGGACACACATACAACTCTAATCAAAGGCAGCACAATTTAGCCTCAGCTTCGCAGTGGTGGCGGGATTAATGGGACATTGATGGGCCGAAAGTAGAGAAATCAGACTGGTTTGTGGAAAACGCTAGGAGAAAAGTGGGTAATGGACATGATACGTTGTTTTGGGAACAGAATTGGACTGGTGAGGGTCCTCTCAGTTTAAAGTTCCCCAGGCTTTATGGGCTAGCAGCTGATAAAGGTACCAGTGTCAACCACAAAAAGCTACCAGCTGAGGGGTGGAGTTGGGTATGGAGGAGGGAACTATTTGTTTGGGAAGAAGATCAGCTCAGTCAATTACAAACTATGCTACAGCCAGTGGTAATTGCGGACGATAGCCTGGATAGATGGGTCTGGAGGTCTAGTAGGGATGGAGTGTTCTCAGTAGCTGAGGCTTATGTGGTACTGAGCTCACATCAGAACTCAACGAATATCCCCGAGGTGGAACCGAATCAATTGAGACGCATGTGGGAAGATAGACTCCCATCAAAGGTAATTGCATTCTCTTGGAGATTATTGATAGATAGATTACCCACCATCGATAATCTGCTGAAGAGAGGTGTTGAGATTCCAGAAGAAGGGATTCTATGTGTTCTCTGTAGAAGCAACATCGAAAGCAGGACTCATCTGTTCTTAACGTGTGCCAAAGCTCAATCAGTGTGGGGTAATATAATCAGCTGGCTGGGAATCCAGGGACCTATCCCGGGGGATCTGCATCAACTGTTTCTATCATCATCAGCATGGGTGATTGGGAAGAGAAAAAAGAAGTGCAGGTATGTTTTCTGGCTGGTTGCTTGTTGGGGAATCTGGATGACTAGGAACCAGATTGTCTTTGATAGAATTCAGGTGGAGTCAGTAGATATTATGATGACTATTAAGATCATCTCGTGGAAATGGTTGTCATATTCTTTTGGGTTTAATAGGGGGTGTGTCTTCTCGGATTGGTATGCTAACCCGAGAGAGTGTTTATTAAATATACCTTAGGCGGAGATGACTTAATTCCCATGTTCTAATTGGACATGCAGTAGTATGGTGTTTACATCCTTGTACTTCAAGAAACTCTTGGTTTCTCTTTGGAATAAAATCTTTGCTTTTCAAAAAAAAAAAACCCTAGAAGCACCCAATAATATAATTAACAAATATTTTAACAGTTTTTTATTTTGTGATCAAAATATATTTTTATTTGTGATGCATTATTGGAATGCTCTCCTTAGGATCTTGCTTCAAAATGCTCCTTTGTTGAAGAAGATGGTGATGAGTAGGAGAGAAAAGGTAGATGGAAGCGCCATGCTTCTAAAGCCTTGGATGTAGAAGCTTGTCACAAGGGAAGGAACCCTCGATAAAAACCATAGAAGCACTCTCAAGGTTTGAGAGAAAAAGACACTCTTAAGAGTCTCACAAAGTCTAATTTGTATAAAATGAGCAAAGATCCTTACAAGAGGGAGTAAGGGGTTATTTATAGAGGGAAAGAGAGTGTTGGACATTCAAGCTATAAGGCATAAAAGAGAAAGATCCAAACAAGTCCCTAAAATTTAGGATCTATGTTCCCTTTAGTTTGAATTTGAATTTTGGAAGGAAGTGACATGACACTTCTAAAATTCAAATTCAAATAAGAAGCAACAAGAATAGCCATGTAGGAGAAAGAGTGTGATGTGGTGCCACTCTAAGGGGAACAATGGGCCCTACATGTCTCCTACATGTTTCATATGTTAGTTAGATCGGTTTTGGAAGCAATTAGGGATGTGGAAAGGAGAAACCACACGTCCAAACTCTTCTAGTCAAGCCCAACTAATTAACACACTCCTCTAAAGGGACTAGACACACCTCCTAGATAAAATAAAATCTATATGCCAAAATACAAGGCCTAAAATTACGAAATTACACCCACTCAAAATACTACATAAACTACACAATTTATTTACATAGTTTTGAGACTATGGCCCTAAAGTCTTCGTGAAGCTCCTTCTTAGCCATGTCCTCTCTCTAACCTTTCTAGCCAAGGTCCCTTGATAGGGAAGAATGCATAAATTTAATCTCAAATATTTTAATAAATTTAATATATATATATACACATATCGGAAACATAACAAACACATAATACACTGGCTGAAAGAACCGACTTGCTCTGATACTACTAAATGTGACATCCTTCTATCCCAAAATTCTTTATTATTTAATTACAAAATAATATACAAATTTTTTTTATTTAAATACTAGATTTGACACTTAGGTTAAAAGATTTACATTATGTAATATACACTTATTTTCTAAAACTATGATATAACAAAACGTATACATATAAGTAAACACATTAGGCTTTAAAAATTTCCTTTACAAGATTCTTAATTAATAAAGATCATAATGAAACTTTAAATAATTCGTTTACATGATGAAAACTATTAAATAGTCCTTTGTATCATAATGTCACACCTAATTAGAGCAACCAACTAAAATAGGTAAAGAAAAAGCTAAGCTTCATCATCCATGATATGATCAAACCTGAAACTGCATTCAGCCCAAACAAAATGCAACAAGTAGCAAGGGTGAGAATTCGTTTTACACATGTTAAGGCACATATAAAGAGAATGAATTGTTAACTGAAGTTAAAAAAAACATGTAAATTCATTTCACACCCATAACAGAAATTATACATCCATACAAATAAATTCATTCATGCTAATGATACTCATGCATGCTCTCTCAGGTGCACACCCAAGTGGTCCTCTTCTATGTCAGTAACAATAGGTACAATCATCTCACCATAGGTCCACTCGAAGTAAATCATCTTCTATGTCAATAAAATGTTAGGTACAATCTGCAATGCAAAACAAGCAAAAAAAATCTGGTCCAGAGTACAACACAATGGGTGATCCTTACAAAAAATCCTTTGACTGTCACACTCATGCATGCTCTCTCAAGTACGTGCCTGAATCGGTCCTCTTGTACAGTAACACGTAAGTACAACTACCTTACCATAGGTCCACCCAAGTGAATCTTCTTCTACATAAGTAGCATGTAGGTACAACCATGCAATGCAAAACAACCCAAGAAGACCTATTGAGAGCACCACACAATAAGCGATCCTTGACAAAACTTTTTTAACTACGATATTCATGCGTCATGTCATCACAACATAAATCATAATGCCAACATTTAATCATGTCATAACACTCTACCCCCAACTACAGCTGGGATGGCACTTCGTCAGACATGCCCTGACCATCATCATCAACATAAATCACAATATCAATATCAAATCAAGTCATTACACACCACCCCTAATTATAGTTAAGATGACACCTCATCAAGCACACCCTGACCATCATCATCAAGAAACCATATGTCTAATTAAAATCAACCTCAATATAACATAGTTGAACAAATCTCCAATTCACACACCTTAAATAACTTTCAAACATTCAATCATTCACCACACTCACAATTACAAGATACATTACAATAATCTAATAATATCATCATAATTCACCCCTAACTACAACTGAGATGGCACATCATCAGGCACACCCTGACTATTGGCAATCATTAATACATTATACGCTCAATTGTAATCAACACAACAATATACTGTGAGTCATATCCCAAATCCATGCCTCTCAAAAAACTTTCATACATTCAATCATCCACGACGCTCATAATTAATTATAATATACATCACAATATTTCACATCACCACAATCAACACCATTACAACTCGCACTATCCCTTCTTATCTTACCCTTTTATTGCATCGTGTAGTCTAAATACAATATCTATAGTTATACTAATGATATGAGGGTGGTATAAATATTCCTAGAAAGATAAAACAATTATCTAAAACTTTTATGCTAATTTTGATAGTTACTTTTATCATCTTTTATTTTTAAAAATTACAAACTCGTAGCTATTAACCCCAAATCTGACAGCTTGACCTTTACTCCCTATTTTATTCATAACTGAGTTATATACATAGTTTTTAGTGATTCTAACTCCGACATAAAGACAACATAAAATGCTACAACTTTTTTGAAGAACATGAAACCTACTAAAGTCATTTAGGTCATGTCGTAGGGCTTACAATAGACAAACATATGTTTCACACACTAGATTAGAAACTTAAATTCTAACTCACGTAACTTGATAAGTTCTTAACATGTTTATATGATTCTTGAGCATAGATTATATCCCCATATGTCTAGTTTCTAAAATGAGAAACGGAACTCAATTTGGTTAACCACACAGGAAGATATTATAGAAACACTGAGGTATGTTCATACAAAAAATTTTAGATAAAAAGTATTCCACTTATATGAGGTTCTTAAAATATATTTCAGACTCCACACCCTCAAACTTTCTAATTCTCTATCTCTAATACTTAATTATCATCACACCCTACAATTGTAGTGATAATCATCATTTTTTCCATCATTCCCCTCAATGGAGAATAGTTCAATTAACAGAGCAATCCCTCAGTCATCACAATCATATGATTAAAATTCTATATAGTTTAATAATTAATAGTATTCATAGAAACAAATAAACCAAAACAATCAATAGTCCAATAATATAGCATCAACTCAATATTTAATACAAACACTCATTACTATGCTTAGGGGTACTAATATCTAGGTATAAAATGGAGAAACTCGATGAATCATTACATCAAAATAATATGATATTCCACATGATCCCTAACAAATACAACAAAATAACATCATACAAACACCAATTAATTATTCAGAGGCACCAAATGCATTGATTTCAGGTTGTCATTTCTTCCCATTATTGTGTTCAAAGTACTAATCTCTAGGGTGTAAAATGGAAAAAGCCCAATGCCAACATAATCATTACATCTAAATAATCCTATAATGTACATGCACTCAAACAATCCAATAAAATAAATTAGTTAGACATCTAATACTTATTCATGAGTTAAAATTATATTTTAGGAACCTTATTAAGTTGAATACTTGTTATTTGAAAATTTTTGTATGAACATACTTCAATATTTTTATAATATATTTCTATGTAGTTAACCAAAGTGATTTCCGTTTATTGTCTTATAAGATAGATATTTTAGGCAACAATTTAGGCTCAAGAATCATATAAGCATGTTAAGAATTGACCGACTTACGTGAGTTAGAAGTTGAGTTTCTAATCTAGTGTGCGAAACATATGTTTGTCTATTTTAAGCCATGCAATGCATCCTAATTAACTGCATTAAGTTTCGTGTTCTTATAAAGTTGTAGCCTTATTATCTTGTTGCTGGAGTTAAATTCACGAAAAAAGGATGTATATAACTCATGTTATGAATACGATAGTGAGTAAAGGTCAAGCAATCAGATTTAGGTTAATTATTGTGGGTTTGTAATTTTTAAAATAGTAGATGATAAAACTACCTCTAGACATCAACATAAAAGTTTTCGGTAATTGTATTATTTTTTTTAATAAAAATTGTACCACCCTTATATCATTATTCCAACTATAGATATTCTATTTAGACTACATGATGTAATAAAAGAGTAAGATAAGAAGGGATAATATGAGTTGTAATGCGTTGATTGTTGTAGTGTGAAATGTTGTGATGTATCTTATAATTGTGAGAATGGTAGATGACTGAATGTTTGAAAGTTATTTGAGGTGTGTGAATTAGGGATTTTTTCCATTGTGTGATATTGATGTTCATTTCAATTGGACACAGAATGTGTTGATGACGATGGCGAGAGTATGCTTGATGAGGTTCCATCCCAACTACAATTATGGATGGATTGTGATGATATGATTAGATTTCGATATTATTATTTTTGTTGATGGTGATGGTTAGTGTGTGCCTAATGAGATGTCATCCCAACTACTGTTAGGGGTAGAGTGTGATGACATGATTAGATGTTGATATTGTGGTTTATGTTAATGATGATAGTTAGGGTGTGCCTAGTGAGGTGCAATCCCAGCTACAGTTGAGGATGAAGTATGATGACATGATTAAACGTTGGCATTATGATTTATGTTGTGGATGACATGACGTATGAATATGGCAGTCGAAAAAGTTTTGTAAGGATCACCCATTATGTGCTGCTTTGGTTAGGTCTTCTTTGGTAGTTTTTCATTACATGGTTGTACCTACATGTTACTGGCGCAGAAGAGGATTTGATGGAGGACCATCCTTGGGGCATCAAATAGGACCCATCACAAGGTCCATGGCAAGAAAAATAGAAGAAGAGGAAGGTCATACTACATCAAGTGCATTGATGATCACATGTGTGGACTTTGGTGCATCTACCTAGTGTTTTGCTTGTTTTCCTTATTTTCCCCTTGTATTTTTGGGAACCTCAATCACTTAGGATTTCATTTTTTATTTTTATTTAGCCTTTGTATTATGGAGAAAATTAGTTTAGGATTTATTTTGGGACTTAAACCTTAACTTATGACGTCAAAAGTCCATTTCTTTCATTTTCTAGACACAAGGGTATTTTAGTCATTTTGGGGGGAGGGACCTACATTTCATTTGAGGTCCATTTAGGGTTCATTTGAGAGGCATTTAGCTCTCAAATTTTCGTGCAAATGGCCTAGAGGCCTCCCACCCTCTCTTTAAATACCCTAGGTTAGACTACATGTAGTCACTTTTGGATATATTGGATATTTGAGAGAGTTTTCCTCATCATTCCTCTTCCTTAGTCATTTAGGGATCTCTTGGCCCTCTTCTTCTCCTGTCTACCTTAGAAGGAGATTTGGTCTCCCTAGGATTGGCCTTCACCCTCTCCAAGTGAAGAAAGCTAGCCAAAGAGACACCATCCAACCACTACCACCCAAAACACCATTCTTTTGTCTCCATTTTTCATGAACCATTTTCACCCATCATAAGCTCCATTTTTCACACCTATTTCAGCCCTTGAAGAAGATGCATTTCAACATTTCATCTTGGAGAAGAGTTGGTGACACCATGGAGAAGGTGGAGCCATCATGTGGTATCAAGAGCTAAGGTGGTCTTCAAGGGTAACTAGTGTTCTTCTCCATTCTTTTTTTTTCTTTGTCTTCAAAAATATGTTTCTTTTCATGTTTATGTCTTCTCCTTTGTCTTGAGTATTTTGTCTAAATATTGTGTTTAAAAGTTGTGTCTTTTTTTTGTGTGGTTCATCATAATTCATAAGCCTTCTTAGTGTTCTTTGAGTTTTTCACAAAAGGTTGTTCTTTTAGAGCTTTCCTTTGTTTTTTCATGGCTGCATTTTTTTTTGTTTGTGATGAACATGCTATGAACATGATTTTAATCTTGTTTGAATCCTTGTTGTGTCATGTTTGAAGTTTCTCTCCTTATTTTTCAAAAACAAATCAAACATATGCATATTTCTCTCACAAGATGCATGAAACTTTAAAAAAAATCTGATGCTTTTTCTTTCACATTCTTGGCTGGCCAAACCTTTTGTGAGCCTTAGGAGACTCATATTTGCATGTAAAAATTGACTCTTGCATCCTCCATGTCTTATTTGACTTATGTGTGTAATTAATGCCTTAGACATTTTTTGCTAGCCTTCCTTTTGCATGACTACATCATTCTTTGTCTTTATTTCATGATTGAGTTGGAGGAAGTTGCCATAAGTCCCAAAGTTCTTTGGAGAAAATCACCAAATAGTGGGAGTGCAAACACTACAAAGAGAGGACTAACAAGTTTGTTACTTGTGAAGGAACTCCAAGTTGGAAGCTTGAAGAATTTCAATTTTATTTCTTTCTTTTTTATTTTACATTTGCGCCTAGTATCTTTCTATTTTTATTCTTGTTTGATTTTTGTACCAATTTTTCTTCTTTCTTTTGCTCTTTGTTTTTGTTTTTATTGGGTCCATTTGTACTTGGTCCTTTCTTGTTCATTTGAGTTGTAATTTGGACAGTTTAAACTCTCATTTGATTTGTGATAGCTTAGGTGTAATTTGTTTTAGTGGTGGGATTGTTTCCACTTTATGAATTTCTACTAATGTATGCCTTTGTTACTTTCCTTACTTACTTTGTTGTAGTTGTATGCTCTAGGTTGTTGTATGTTCATTTAGAAGACTTCTAAGTACTTATTAAGGGTTCGTTGCACATCACACACTTGTAGTATCAAAATTTATTTTTGTAAGGCTTACAAAGGGGCAAAGGTTGATAAGTTTCCCACTACTAAAAGGCTTGGTTATTAAGTGACTCCTTGTAGTCCACCCCCCTTTTAGAGTGTAATTCTAACCGCTCCAAGTAATAAGTCTAGCACCAAAATCTCTTTGTGAAAACCTTTATCACTCACTCTTTGAAAAAAAATCTTTTCAAGAAAACATTTTGTGAAAATCTTTCCTAGATCAAAGATGAGTGATCATTCAAGTGTCTGTGGTCAAAACTCACACCCTAGTAATGCTAGCCTTAGAGATGAACTTAGAGAACTTAGGGAGTATATAAGAAGAAAAGAAGAAGAAAGTGCAAAAAAAGAGGAATAATTTAGGAAGAGGGAGACAGAACATGATAAACAAAATGAGGAAATTAGAGAAATACTTGCTAAGTTACTTTCAGGGGTAGGAACTAGTGGTTCAAAACATAGAGTCCAACCATCTAGGTCCCAAAAAGGCAAAAGGGTAAGGGTTTCTATGAGTGAAAGTGAGGATAGTGATCATCATCATACCAAAACCCCAAGTGTTAGCCTTTATAGTAGTCATCACAATAATGATTATTATCAAAGGCCCCCAAGAACACATAAGCAAAGAGAATGCTCCAATAAGGAACCTAATGTCAACCTTCCTTCATTTTTTGGAAAGGACAATGTTGATGCATATTTGGATTGGGAAATGAAGGTTGAACAACTTTTTTCTTGCCATGGGGTAAGTGAAGAGAGGAAGGTTTTTTTTGCAACCCTTAGCTTCCAAGGGCATGTCATGTATTGGTGGACTTCTTTAGAAAGAGAAAAGAAAGTGAATCATAAGCCCCCAATTCAATATTGGAATGAACTCTGTAGTGCCTTGAGAAGGAGGCATATTCCTCCATACTATGACCGTGAGCTTATGGATAAGCTTCAAAGGTTGAAACAAGGGTCATTAAGTGTGGAAGAATATAGGCAACAAATGGATTTACTTATGATGAGGGCGGGTATAAGGGAAGAAGAGAGGACCACCATCTCAAGGTTCCAAAGTGGCCTTAATCTTGAAATAAGAGACAAAGTTGAAATTTTTCCATATAGAGATTTTAATGAACTTGTTCAACTTTGTTCAAGATTGGAGCACCAACTTAAAAGAAAAAGTTTCAAGAAAGACTTCACTCCATCTTATTCTAAGAATTTTAAGAAGGAAGGTCCCTCTTCCAAACCTCTCTCCAAAGAAGATGAAAAAGAAAAAAATAAAGAAAAAGAAAAAGCATATTCTTCTAAAGTACCTTCTAAGGAGTCTAAGTCAAGTGACATCAAGTGCTTTAAGTGTCTTGGAAGGGGTCACATTGCTTCTCAATGCCCCACAAAGAAAACAATGATTTTAAGAGGCCAAGATGACTATAGTAGCCTTGATGAAGCTACTTCTTCTTCTTCTACTTCAAGTAGTGAAGATGAAGCCATGGATTCCATTAAAGAGACCTTACCTTGTGATGGAGACTTACTTATGGTAAGGAGGCTTCTTAACAACCAAACTAGTGAGATTGACCAATCACAAAGAGAGAACTTGTTTCATACAAGATGCAAAATTTTAGAAAGCACTTGTTCTTTCATTGTGGATAGTGGATCTAGTTGTAATTGTTGTAGTACTAGATTGGTTGAAAAGCTAGCCATATCCAAAAAACCACATCCCAGACCTTATCAATTGCAATGGATTCATAAGGATGGAGGTATTATGGTTAACCAACAAGCACTTGTACCAATTTCCATTGGCAAATACAAAGATGAAGTTTTATGTGATGTTGTGCCTTTAGAAGCTAGTCATGTGTTGCTTGGAAGGCCTTGGCAATTTGATAAGAAAACCATGCATGATGGCCTTACCAATAAAATAAGTTTCCAATACTTAGGCAAGAAATTTGTGTTGTGCCCTCTAACACCTTCTCAAGTGTGTGAGGACCAACTCAAAATGAAAGCTAGGAGAGATGAAGACCAAAAAGAAACAAAACAAAAATAAAAAAAAAGATAAAAAGGGTCTCCTCTAAAGATGTTGTTCACAGGAGTCATTTATCACTTAAGAATGATATCAAGAAAACACTCTTACTTGAACAACCCTTATACCTTCTATACTTCAAAGAGACACCCATTGTCACTAATCATGAACTTGAGTCTCTACCTCAAGAGGTCCATAATCTTTTAAAAGAATTTGATGATGTATTTCCTCAAGAGGTTCCAAGTGGACTTCCACCTTTAAGAGGGATAGAACATCAAATTGACCTTATCCCGGGGGCAAGCCTTCCAAATAGGCCCACCTATAGGACTAACCCCCAAGAGACCAAAGAATTAGAAACTCAAGTTCAAGATTTATTGAAGAAGGGTTGGGTTCAAAAGAGCCTTAGCCCTTGTGTTGTTCCTGTTCTTTTAGTGCCTAAGAAAGATGGAAAATGGAGGATGTGTACTGATTGTAGAGCTATTAATAACATCACCATAAAGTATAGGCACTCAATCCCTAGGCTAGATGACATGTTGGATGAGTTACATGGGGCCATTATATTTTCCAAGATTGATCTTAAGAGTGGTTACCACCAAATAAGGATTAAAAAGGGTGATGAGTGGAAAACTGCTTTTAAGACCAAGTTTGGTTTGTATGAGTGGTTAGTGATGCCATTTGGTCTCACCAATGCCCCTAGCACTTTGATGCGTCTAATGAATCGTGTACTTAGGAATTGCATAGGGAAGTTTGTGGTCGTCTATTTTGATGACATCTTGATCTATAACAAGTCCTTAGATGAGCATCTTGGGCATCTAAGTGAGGTTTTAAAGATTCTTAGGGACAACCACCTCTATGACAACTTGGAGAAATGTACCTTTTGCAAGGAAAATTTAAATTTCTTAGGTTTCATAGTTGTCAAAGAAGGAGTGAAAGTTGACCCCGAGAAAATCAAGGCTATCCAAGATTGGCCTACCCCAAAAAGTGTTGGAGATATTAGAAGTTTTCATGGTTTAGCACGTTTTTATGGAAGATTTGTGAAAGACTTACACTTGCATCCCCTCTTAATGAGCTTGTTAAGAATGATGTACCTTTCATTTGGGGTGAAGCTCAAGGAAAAGCTTTTAATGTGCTTAAGGAAAAGCTCACCAATGCACCTATTCTAGCCCTTCCAAATTTTGAAGAAACCTTTGAGCTAGAATGTTATGCATCCGGTCTTGGCATAGGTGTCGTTTACTTCAAGGAGGCCATCCCATTTCTTACTTTAGTGAAAAACTTCATGGGGCCACCTTGAATTATCCTACCTATGACAAGGAGCTTTATACCCTTATTAGAGCCCTCCAAGTTTGGGAGCATTACTTAGTGACTAGGGAATTCATCATACATACTAATCATGAGTCACTTAAGTACATTAGAGGGCAAGGGAAGTTAAATAAAAGACATGCTAAGTGGGTTGAATATCTTGAGCAATTCCCTTACATTATCAAATACAAGAAGGGAAAGTGTAATGTGGTGGCGGATGCCTTGTTTAGAAGGAACTCCTTGCTCTTTTCTTTGGGTTCTCAAATTCTTGGATTTGATAATATAAAGGAGTCGTATGAAGTGGATCAATATTTCCAATCCACTTTCACCAAATGCCTCCAAAAGCCTTTTGATGGGTTCTACATCCTTGAGGGGTACCTTTTTAGAATGGGAAAACTTTGCATACCTCAGGGATCCATTACAAAACTTTTGGTAAAGGAAAGTCATTAGGGAGGACTCATAGGCCATTTTGGGGTTGATAAAACCCTTAGTCTTCTAAAATCTAAATTTATTGGCCTCACATGAGAGTGGATGTTCAACGGTATTGCTCTAAGTGTATCACTTGTCTTCAAGCAAAATCAAGAGTGATGCCTCATGGACTCTACATTCCTCTCCCTATAGCTAGCACCCCTTGGGTTGATATTAGTATGGATTTTGTGCTTGGTTTTCCAAGGACTCAAAGGGGATTTGATTCTATCTTTGTGGTTATGGATCGTTTTAGCAAGATGGCTCATTTTATACCATGCCACAAAGTGGATGATGCTAGCTATATTGCTAAGCTTTTCTTTAAGGAAGTGGCCTGTTTGCATGGTATACCCAAGACTATTGTTTCCGATAGGGATGCTAAGTTTCTAAGTCATTTTTGGAAAATTCTTTTGCAAAAACTAGGAATAAAGCTTGTCTATTTTACTACTTGCCACCCACAAACGGATCGGCAAACTGAGGTAGTGAATAGGTCCCTATCCACATTGTTAAGGGCAATTGTAAAAGGGAATAAGAAAACTTGAGATGAATGCCTTCCCCATATTGAGTTTGCCTACAATAGGGTGGTCCACAAGACTACTAGTTTGTCCCTTTTTGAGGTTGTATATGGCTTTAATCCTCTTACTCCTCTTGATTTTCTTCCACTCCCTAATACTACTTCCTTGTATCACAAAGAGGGAGTATCTAGGGCTGAGTTTATAAAGAAATAGCATGAAAAGGTCAAGAGTCAAATTGAAAATCAAACTCAAAAATCTGCCAAGTACAACAACAAAGGAAGGAAAAAGGTAACCTTTGAAGTTGGGGATTGGGTTTGGCTTCACTTGAGGAAGGATAGACTCCCTACTCAAAGGAAGTCCAAACTAAGTCCTAGGGAAGATGGTCCTTTCCAAGTTCTTAAGAAAATTAATGATAATGCCTACATCCTAGACCTTCCCTCCGATTATGGAGTTAGTTCCTCTTTTAATGTTTGTGATCTTACACCTTTCCTAGGAGCTAATGACATGGATGAGCTTGAAGATTTGAGGTCAAATCCTTCTCAAGAAGGAAGGCATGATGGAGCACCATCCTTGGGGCATCAAATAGGACCCATCACAAGGTCCATGGCAAGAAGAATAGAAGAAGAGGAAGGTCATACTACACCAAAAGCATTGATGATCACATGTGTGGACTTTAGTGCATCTACCTAGTGTTTTGCTTGTTTTCCTTATTTTCCCCTTGTATTTTGGGGAACCTTAATCACTTAGGATTTCATTGTGTATTTTTATTTAGCCTTTGTATTATGGGGCAAATTAGTTTAGGATTTATTTTGGGACTTAAACCTTGACTTGTGAGGTCCAAAGTCCATTTCTTTCATTTTCTAGACACAAGGGTATTTTAGTCATTTAGGGGGGAGGGACCTACATTTCATTTGAGGTCCATTTAGGGTTCATTTGAGAGGCATTTAGCTCTCAAATTTTCATGCAAATGGCCTAGAGGCCTCCCACCCTCTCTTTAAGTACCCTAGGTTAGACTACATGTAGTCACTTTTGGATATATTGGATATTTGAGAGAGTTTTCCTCATCATTCCTCTTCCTTAGTCATTTAGGGATCTCTTGGCCCCCTTCCTCTCCTCTCTACCTTAGAAGGAGCTTGGGTGTCCCTAGGATTGGCCTTCACCTTCTCCAAGTGAAGTGAGCTAGCCAAAAAGACACCATCCAGCCACTACAACCCAAAACACCATTCTTTTGTCTCCATTTTTCATGAACCACTTTCACCCATCATAAGCTCCATTTTTCACACCTATTTCAGCCCTTGAAGAAGATCCCTTTCAACATTTCATCTTGGAGAAGAGTTGGTGACACCATGGAGAAGGGGGAGCTATCAGGATTGATGCACTCCCTTGATCTTGCTCCAACCAAGGTTGTTCCTCTTTAGAAATGGAGGATGAAGAGGTTAAAAAATAGGTGTGGGAGACTCCAGTTTCTCTTGGAAGAGAAATATGAGTAAAAAATTTTATGTTAGCTTACCACAAGGGAGAAGACCATTGATAAAAGCTTTAAGGAAAAAAATCCTCAAGAGGGAGTGGTGCAACCTCAAAAATGTTCCAAGCAAACTTGATATCACTCTCCCTTTATCTTGTTCCAAAGAAGTTCTTAAGAAGGAAATAGAGGATGAAGGTAGGTGCCACTTCTATGGAGAAGATAAGCCTTGATGAGAAAACTTGTCACAAGGAAAGGGACCTTTGATAAAAGCCATAGAAGAACTCTCAATTTATGGGAGAGAACATGAACACTCTAGAAAGAAACTCTCAATTTATAGAAAGAAAATCTATTCATAAAAGTGTTCCAATGATACAAGTGGTGTTGGCCTCAATTTATAAAAGGAAATTAGGGAGGGATTAGCTAAATTAACTAAGTGTTAGTTTGTCTAAGATCCAATTAACACTTGGTTAATTTAACTAGATCCAAACAAGACCTTAATATTTAGGATCTATGTCCCCTCTAGAATTCAAATTTGAATTTGAGAGTGCCATGTAGACTCACTCCAATTCCAATTTGAATTCAAATGTGCCATGTAGGAGTGAGAGTGTAAATTGGTGCCTAGCTTGGGGAATGAGGGGGGCCCATTTGTTTTTCACGCTTCATGTGTGCTAGAAGGGTGAGGGAAGCTCTCTAGGGGGTGTGGGCAGCACACACCTCATGCCCAAAAAGCTAAAGAAGCCTAATCTTCAAGCTCACACTCCATATAAAATGCTAGTGACACCTCTTATCCTAAAATAGAGAAAATAGGCCAATATACAAGGCCTAAAATAAAACTAGTTATACTACCAAATTACTACAAGACTTAGGGCATAAATGCAAGATACTCAAGCTAATTATATATATCAAAATAGACTATGGCCTAAAATAGGCTTCTTCAAGCTCCATCCAAGCCATGTCTTTCTTTTATTCTTCCTAGCTTAATTCTTTGCTAGGCGGGATTGCACTAGAGAGGTTTCTTAAATGAAACACTACTAGATTAAATGCTCAAAATGAGTCTTACTTCATTCATTGAAGTGTGAGGATACAAGATAGTGGGAGGAGTATAAATAGCTCGATGGGGGAGTTTGGTCACATAATCCAAGGCAATGTGGAACTTGGGCTTAAGGCTAATTAATCCTAGTCTTAAGCCCTAAGAAAGTGACACCTAATTCAAGCATGAAGGAGTACAAATATCAACCTAAGGGTGAGGCCCAAGATTCCTAAGCAATAGTCCTCCATTAAGCCTATTCCACAAAACTCATTAAAGACACCTCTTCTTCCTAAACTAAAGATAATTAGCCAAAATATATGGCCTAAATGAAATTAAAAGAAATTTAATATTTACAAAGGATAAAACTAGGAATGATGACCTAAGATCTGCACTTCAATCAAGAGTTGAGGTCTTGAGAACTCTTTCTGGACCATGTCCTCCTCTATCGTCCTAGTCATGGCCCTAATGGTAAGACCCTTGGTAGGTAGGATTGCATCATATCCTCCCCTTTTGGAAGGATTTGATCACAAATTCAAAGTCTCGTTCACTTCCTTGTCAATGCCTAAAAAAAGAGTTAGATCATAAAAATTAAAGTAGTGTTAACACCACAATCCTTTGGAAGGTCTACGTTAAACATATTATTGTTTACCTTCTCAAAGATTTGGAAGGGATCATCTCCTCTAGGTTAAGTTTGGACTTCCTCTCAGAAGGAAAATGATCCTTTCTTAGGTGAAGCCAAATGCAATCCCATTTTGGAAGATGACTTCCTTCCTCCCTTTGTTACTAGCCGCAGCATACCCCTTAACTTGGTTCTCCATGTTGGTTTTTACCCTCTCATGTAACTTTTTAATAAAATCAACCCTAGCTCCCCATCTGATGCATGCACGCCTAGCATGGGCTTGAGTTAGGACCAATAAAAAATAAGCATGACTTGGATGAAGCTTCAAGGAGCTTAGTTTAGGACATGTTCCATTAATTTGTAATAATTTGACCATTTTTAGGCTTGTATAAGCACCCTTAAGTCATTAGGATTTTAAGGGTGTAGTTGGTTTTATTTCTGGCCTTGTATTTTGGCCTATAGGTTCTATTTTTCTTTAGGAGGTGTAATTAGTCTCTTTGTGGAGTGTGTTAATTAGTTGGGCTTGGCCTAGGATCTTTTGGATGTGTGGTATTTATTTCCACACCCTTAATTGCTTCTAAAACCCTTCTAACCAACACATGAAACATGTAGGAGACATGTGGATCCCTCCTTGATCCCTAGTTTTACTCCACATGTGGTTTCTCACTCCTACTGGGCTGATTCTTGTTGCTTCTTATTTTAATTTGAATTTTGGGGGTGACATGTCATTTCTCTCCAAAATTCAAATTCAAACTAGAGGAAACATAAATTCATAGTTTTAGGGCCATGTTTGGATCTTTAGTTGGATTAAATTAGTGTTAATTAAGCACATACTAAATCAACACTAAATTAAGCCAACTAACCCTTGTTTAAGCATATTGGACATTCTCATTGGTGCCTAGGCCCATAGATTAATGTCTTGCTCCATATATAGATCATTCCCTCCTTCATGTAGCTTTTAACGCTCATTTGAATGAAATTATATTCTCTAAATTTGAGAGTCCTTTGTTCTTAGAGAGTGTTCATATTCCCTCTTCTCTTGTGAGTGTCCTTCGTGCTATTATCAACAGTTTCTTCCCTTGTGGTTAGCTTCACTATTTTGACTTATCTTCTGCAACAAGAAGTGGCGCCTACTTTCACCACCGTCTTCTAGTCTTCCACCTCCATTTCACAAGCTCTAAGAGGACCTATAAGAGTAAATCCTAGGTGGAATCACCTTCTTCAACAATTTTTCAACCATGACTTGGGGACGGATGCATCATCTAGTATAAAAATTTAGGGTCTAATAGAGGTTCTTAATCTATCGTCTTGTGTTCATCTTCTTCTTCTACTCCATTCTATTTTTCTTGTCAGCACCTCCGTGTTGTTTTGTTAATATTTCTTGCTTGTCTTGTGTTAATTGGCTTGTTATTGTGATTTTGTTCGGTTCATTAATTCTAAGTCATTTCTCTTTATTTTAATCGGTGCAATTGTGTTGTGTGCACTTTACTTTGAAGTTAATCAGTTCAAATTTCTTATTATTCCTTTGAATCATGTGTTCTTGTGTTTAGGGATTCTTTTCCACAGTTAACTTTTGTTTTGGGTCAATTTCATACTCAAGTGAAGTCCTAAGAAGCACCTTACCATTAAACCACACCTCTATAGCAAAAACCACAGCGCTGTGGCTAGGTGTTTTGGAATTCATTTTTGCATTTTCTTGTGCAATTTTTTTGCTGTTGCTGTTTTTTATTTTGCTAGTTCGTTTTTTTTAATGCTTTGAGCTATCCAATTGTGCTTGTTGTGGTCTTTGTTTGCTTGAGTTTGGAGCCTAAGAGGATTTGTGAAATAAATCCAGATGGTTGTGGCAAAAACCACAACGCTGTGACATCCTTGGCTAGCTTTTTCATCAAGATTTTAGCGCATAATTACTCTGTTTTGTGCTTTTATTTTTAGGAGTTTATTTTTCAGGTTTTAATCTTCTTGTTATGTCATTAGAATGTCATGTTTAGTCCTTAATTTATCACATTAAATTCCTTAGGTTTCACTAATTTTTTTGTGTTGTTTTTGGCCTTGCAAAACTATGCGGTTGCTTCTTGGAATTGAGCTTCTAAGAGAGTTTAATCTCTCTTATTTAAGTCTCTTTAAGAGTCTCCTATGCTTTTAGATCAAGCATATTTGAAAATTATTTCACTCATTTTACTTTCTAGTCCTTATTCTTATCTAGAACTTTTCTAGCATTTCTCTTTGTATGCCTAGCCTTCTTTCTAGCTTTACTTCTAGTTTGTCTTCTTTGTTATTCTTTGTGTATTGTCTCCATTACTCTTTCCACTTGGATAGTTTGCTATTCAAATTATGCTTTTCTTGCTTTACTTTTGCTTGTCTTTCTTTTGGTTCTTGCCTTGGTTTGGTGCAACTTTTGTGTAGGTAAGTCTTGAGTAAGGAGACCTTCCACAAGGGTAGCCTCTTAAGGAAGAGTTGAAACAGCTACAAGGACTTGAAAAATTGTTGAAGGAGGAGATACTGCCTAGGATCGACTCTTAGATATCTTTGATGAGCCTTGAAATGGAAGTGGAAGACTAGAAGATGAAGGTGAGGTAGGTGTCACTTCTACTTTGTAGATGATAAGCCATGAGTAAGAAAGCCTTCAGAAAAGGTAGCTCATGCTAATTAGATATAAGGACTTGAACAAAGGGAAGATCATGGAAAATGAGTGAAACACCTTGGAGAGTTTTGCTTGGAGAAGAGACTTGAAGAATTCTTGGTTTCATTTCTTGTTGTAATTCTTAATTGTAGTTTCTTTTCCTTTGCTTCTAAAAGGCCATTTGTTTTAAGTGTTTAGATTAGTCTCTTGCTAATTAAGGTGTGAAAGAGGAAGTAGTACACTACCTTCCACACCTTTAGGAGCATGTTAGATCCTTACCTCTTAGTTCTTGTTTTAACTTTACCTTCATTGTTTTTGGCGTTTTTAATAGAGTGTGTGAAGTTCTAAAGATTCTCACACTTGTAGGAAATCATTTAGGTTAGTTTCTGTATGCGTATCCATTTTCTAGGTTAGTGTTTGAGTTCCAAAGTCTTTTAGTAGAGAAGCCCAAAAAAGAGGGTGAGATGAATGGATCCTATTCTTCCATTCGTTCCTACCATAACCCAAATTCTCCCTTATTTTACACTTTTTTTTCCTACTATGAGAAATTATAAAGATAGAGAGAGGAGTGTAGAGAGAGAAAGAAAAATTAAAGATAAGTATATAAAAGAAAGAAAAGAAAAATATGAGAAGGAAAGAAGAGAAAAATATGAAAATAAGAGGAAAGAAAAAGAGGAAAGGGAAAAGAAAGAGAGAGAGGAGAGATGGAAAATGGAGGATAGAGAGAGACAGAAGAGATGGAAAAGAAAGGATAAAGAGAGAGAGGAAAAAGAGAGAAAAGAAAAAGAACGAAAGAAAAAGAAGGAGGAAAGAAGAGAAAATGGAGAAAAGAAAGAGAAGAAAGTTGGGAGGATGTAGAAAAGAGTTTGATAAAATGGGAAAGAGAAAGAAAAAGAGAAAAAGAGGAAAAATAAATAAATAGAAAACTCAAGAGTGAAAAAGAGAAGAAAAAGAGAGAAGAGAGTATGGCGAGAATGAGAGAAAAAGGAGAGAGTGGAAGAAAAGAGATAGAGAGCACATACCTACACTTGAAAATTTTAAAAATAAAAATTTAGAAAAGGAGATTGGTGAGAAGAGTGACCTTAGCCAAGATTTGGATTCTAGCCTTGGTCAGCCTTCTAACCAACTCTTAAAAATACAAGCTAGGTTTGAGATTGTGCCAAAACCTTTTGACCACATTGACTCACAATCTCAAAATCAACTTGAGTACGATTCTCCAACAAGCATTTTAACAAGTGTTGGACTTGTATCATTAATTTTTGAAAAATAAGTACCTCAAGTCCAATACTTGGAAAAAGGTTAAGAGAGAAGTCAAGCTTAAAGAACATTTCTTTTTAGTTTCCAAGGAATACTTTTCTCTCCTCCCTAATGGAGTAACATTGGAAGAGTTTATCTACCTTCATTTTTCAATCAAGGTAGGCTTCCACATCATCCTGCCCATGAAAGAGATGGAGATCCATTTTGGGCTCCCTAGGTTGGATGTCATGATGATCATGATCGTTATGTTGGATGACTCTCCTCACCCTAGGTCTAGGAATTCCCTCATATTGATCCCCTACACTTATCTCACTATACCTTGAGGGACTAGACCTATACCTTTTTCCTCTCTTTTTCTTCATTCTCTTTTTTTTCTCTCTTTTTCTTCTCTTCTTCTTGCTTCCATCTCTTTTCCATCTATTCTTTCTCTTCTCTCTCTCTTTTCTCTCATATCTCTCTTTCTTTTTCCTATTTTCTTTTCTTCTCTCTTACCTCTCTTTCCAATCTCTCTTTTCTCTCTCTCTCATTTCTCTCTCTCTTTTCTTTTTCTTTTTCATCCCTCTTCCTTTCTTCTCTAGCCTCGCTCTCAAGCTTTTCTTTTCTTTCCCTCTCATCCCTCTCTTTTCTCTCTCTTTTTTTCTTCCCTCCTCTTTTCCTGTCTAGTATATCTCTTTTTTCTTATGTTGTTCTCCTTAACCCTCCACTCACAAAATTCATGCACAAACCTATCAAAAGTGGTCACCTTGGGTGATGCAATCCTCCCTAGCAAGGGACCTATCATTATGATGCAATCTCACCTAGCATGCATCATGGCTAGGAGGACTCAAGGAAGGCATGGCATGGACAAAAGCTCATTGAAGATTTGAAGCCATAGTCTTCATTATTTTTAGCTTGTAAATATTTTATTTTAATTAGATAAATAGGAAAGTATTTTTAATTCCCTTAAGACCATGTATTTTCGGCCATCTTCTTAGTTTATAAGGTATAGGTGTCTTTAGTTAAAAAGGAGGAGTAAGCTTATAATGGGTGCATAAGTTAAGACATGATTTTGGGCTAGCCCATTCACATTAAGATATGCTAATTGCACCCATAGGGGGTGAACTTAGGTGCCTCACTTAAGGCCTAAGACTTGAGTTAATTAGTTTTAATCCTAATTAAGCCCAAGTCCCACATTGCCTAGAAAAGTGTGCCCAAGCTCTCCCATTGGGCTATATATACTCATTCCCCCTCATTGTAAAATTTCACCTTTGAAGTTGAATGAAAATAGTCTCTTTGTGAGCACATTCTTAGTAAAAGGTCTTGAGGATCCTCTCTCTTGAGGAACCTCTTCCTAGTTGGTTTTTATCAAGGGTTCCTTCCCTTGTGGCAAACCTAAACACTTTGGCTTATCTCTCTTTGAGAGTGGCACCCCACCTCCATTTTCTTTCCCCTCCATCATCCATTTCATGGTGCTTGGAACCTCAAGGAAAAAGATCAAGGGAGGCATGCATCATTTGGTATCAGAGCCTGGTTCCATGAGGTTCTTTTCTAGTCTTAATTTTCTTTAATTTTTTTCAGCTTTTCTTCTTAGAGTTCTTGCTTTTTCCTTTATTTTTTCCAGCCTTTGATTCTTGTCATTTAATTCCTTTTATGTCTTGTTAGTTTATGTTTTTGTAGTTTTCATTTTATGCAATTTATTTCCTAGTTTTTATTGGTTTCTAGATTCAATTTATCTTGTTCTTTTCCATTGAATCTTTATATGTTTCCTTTAGGATTGTTTCTTTAATTTTCTGCCCAGCTTTTTATTTTTTCCTTATTCTTGTGCAAATCCTAAGAAGATCATTGTAATGACTTCACAAAATTTGTGAAGGAAGCCACACATTGTGGTCTTGATCTTTGGATGCACGTTGTTCTTCTTATTTGAATTTTTAATTCTATTTTCCTGCACCTATTTTTATGTTTTTCCAGCCCTTTGTTCTCTGTTTTGGGCATATATTTCTGGTTATTTTGAGTCATTTAATTTCAGTTTCTAATATTCCAAGTTGTGTCTTAGTTGGTCATGTTATAGCCCTTTTATTGTCTCTTAATTCTACATAGTTTTGCCTTTTTATTTTTACCATAAAAGTGTGTTATTTCTCTTTTGGAAATTGAGCATCAAAGAGGCTTACTCTTGATCCCATGTCCTTAGAGTCTCACATGCTATTTAGATCTTAGCATGTTCTTAAAAAAAAAATATTCAAAAAAATTAATGCTCAATTTCTTCCAAATTTCATTCACTTGTTCAATAATTTTAGTATCTTAATTTTGTTCTAGTTTTTGTTGTGATTTTTGTTGATTGGCTTTGAGAGGCATGTTGGGTATGATTGGGCTGATTATTGAGTAATCAAGTTGTCCTCAACTTCTATAAAACTCTCCTTGTGCCATTTATTTTTTATCACCTAAAATTACTAGTTCATATTAGGTTGCTTTGTTTCTTAATTTTGCACTTTTGTATATCAATTATGGTGGTCATTTCCTATCCTTTGTTCAAGCATTTATGATTCTTTGACTCCTTACTATATTTGCTACAAAATGTGTTAAGAGGTGTAGCAAAATTGTTTAAAAAAAAAAAAAGAAGAAGAAAAGAAATCAAAAGTGTAAAATAAGTAAAAAAAAAAAGTTAGTAAAAAGTGCTAAAAACAAGTAAAAAGAGTACAAAAAAATAAAATAAAAATTAGTGCACCTCAAAATTATTAAAAAATTCAAAGGAGTGTTAAATTTTGTTGAAATTTGCTTGAATTTATTTGACTATGATTTAGCCACCTTGCTTTACAATTGTGCAAATCATTGAATTTGTTGAGTCTTTTTTGTTTTAAGTCCAATTCTATTTTAGGCCCATTCTAGGAATTTTTTTTTGTGCCAACTTTCTTTCTACACCTTTTATTTCTTGCTTGTCCTTATTGGCTTTCTTTGTGTTTGTCAAATAAATTCTTTCCACTTGGATGTGTTCCTATTCTTGTTAAGTGCTTTTTATTGCTTTTTGCTTTCAAATTCTACTTCCCTTGGTCTCTTGCTTGGGCGCTTGTTTTCTCTTGGTAGGTAGCCAAATTGTTGAAATTTTCACAAGGGTAGCATCCTTAGGAAGTGTTGATTTAAAACCAAGGAAGAGGAGACTTGAAAAAGAGGCCAAGACTAGAGTGATACACTTGGTGAGGAGCACTTGAAGAAAGGAGCTACATTCAACTACTTTTAATTTTCTTTGTTTAATTTGGGTGTATTTTTAAAGGACATTTTAATTAGAGGTATTGGATGCCCATAAGGGTCACCTCTTTTGTCTGTAATAAACCTTAGTTTCTCGTTTTAGTGTGGATAAGGAATTGGTACCCCTTATTCATACTTAGGAGCACGTTAGAATCCTTTAGCTTTGCTTTAAATTTCTTTATTTGCTTTCAACGTTTTAGAAAGTGTTAGAGTTCCAAAGACTCTTAACACTTTAGGAGAAAACAAAAAAGAGAGGAGTGTTTTGCATATTAGTTCCCTAGGCCTTACACTTTAACATGTTTTCACACACTTCTAGGAGTGTTAGGAGTAGTAATGAAACTAAGGAAAATAAAGGAGAAGAATGTGAGAATAGAATAAAAGAAAAGAATGAGAAGAGTGATAAACCAACCTTGCCCACATATCCATACTCTATTGATTGGGAAATAGTAGAAAAACAATGTAGGGAATTTTGGAAAAATGAGAGAAAACAAAGAGAGATGAGGAAAAGAGAACAAGAGGAACTAGATAGAGAGGAGAGAAGAGAGAAAGAACAAAAAGAAAAGGAGAGACAAGAAAGAAAAGAAAGAAGAGAAAAAGAGAGACAAATAGAGAGTAGGGAAAATGAAAAGAAAGAAAGAGAAGCAAGAGAAAAAGAAAGAGAAGAGAGAAGATAAAAAGAGAAAAGAGAAAAAGAAAGAGAAAAAGAAGAAAACAAAAGAAAAGAGTTAGAGAGAAAAGAGAGAAGAGAAAGGAGAGAAAAAGAGAAGAAAGAATTGGAAAAGAGAGAAAAGGAACAAAATAAGTTAGAAAGAAGGGAAGAAATGAAGATACAAAAAGAGAGAGATGCCTATAAGAGCTTTTGTGGTAACATTTACACACATTATAGAGACTTAGAGGAGCCTAAAATAATCCATGACATTCATGCTTCTTCTAGTAAGAAGGAAAACCCTAAGAGGCATCCTAAGAAAAAGACAAACCCTTCTATAATTAAACCCAAAAGAGAGCCATCCAAAAGAAAGCATATTGAGAGAAAACCCTTGAGTATGAGTGATACCCCTACCACTAGTTCGAGCACTCGTTTTCAAAGTCCTAAATGTTTTAAGTGTTTAGAAAAAGGGCATATTGCTTTGTTTTGCCCCAAAAGAAAAAGGACTTTAAAGGGAACATCAAATGAAAAGTGTATTCATTCATGTGATGATCTCTTCAAAGTGAAACAACTTCTTGGAAGCCATCCTTGTAAGGAAACCCAAACACAAAGAGAGAATGTTTTTCAAACAAGATGCAAAATTTTGGACAAAACTTGTTCTCTTATTGTGGATGGTGGATCATGTTGTAATTTTTGTAGCACGAGGGTGGTGGAAAAGCTATCACTTGCTACTACTCCTCATCTTTCACCTTATTCTTTGCATGGACTTAATTATGAAGATGGTGTAGTAGTAAGAGAGCAAGTGGAGATTAGCTTCTTCATAGGGAATTATCACGACAAAGTGTTATGTGATGTAGTCCCTATGGAAGCTAGTCACATGTTGCTGGGAAGGCCATGGCAACATGATAAGGAAACTTTGCACAATGGCCTCACTAATAAAATCACTCTCTCTCATAAAGGGAAAAAGATCACCTTACTTCCTCTTACCCCTACCGAGGTTATGGAGGATAGAAGGATCATGAAGCTTAAGAGAGAAAGGGATAAAAATGAAAATAAGGTTGTTGGCAGGAAGACCGAGTCTAAGGAAGATCCGCCTTTGCCTTCAAAGGAGGTTCTCTACATAGAAAAATTTTCCTGCCAACTCTTACAAAAAGAACAAGTTTAATTTGAGGATGTGCCTATATCTTTTGAGCACCTTGATCCACACCCTCAAATCCAACTTGATGAGTGCTCCATTCCACTTAGACTAGTCTCGCCAACTATTTCAAAACCTTTGAGGCTAGTATCTAGTGCAATTGGAGGAGGATGGGGAGCTGTTGTGTGGAGGCACATGCACACTAAAATATTTTCAAACTTTAGTGCCAACCTCCACTACCCCATTCTTAAAAGGCCTCCTTATAGACCTCTCACTTCCCCCAAAATCACTTGTCTGCATATACTTACTGCTTTCCTTATTTTCTTGCAGACTTTGAAAAAGCGGAAGAAAGACCTCAGGATTTGAGGTCAAATCCTCTCCAAGGGAGAGGAGATGATGCAATCTCACCTAGCATGCATCATGGCTAGGAGGACTCAAGGAAGGCATGGCATGGACAAAAGCTTATTGAAGATTTGAAGCCATAGTCTTCGTTATTTTTAGCTTGTAAATATTTTATTTTAATTAGATAAATAGGAAAGTATTTTTAATTCCCTTAAGACCATGTATTTCCGACCATCTTCTTAGTTTATAAGGTATAGGTATCTTTAGTTAAAAAGGAGGAGTAAGCTTATAATGGGTGCATAAGTTAAGACATGATTTTGGGCTAGCCCATTCACATTAAGATATGCTAATTGCACCCATAGGGGGTGAACTTAGGTGCCTCACTTAAGGCCTAAGACTTGAGTTAATTAGTTTTAATCCTAATTAAGCCCAAGTCCCACATTGCCTAGAAAAGTGTGCCCAAGCTCTCCCATTGGGCTATATATACTCATTCCCCCTCATTGTAAAATTTCACCTTTGAAGTTGAACGAAAATAGTCTCTTTGTGAGCACATTCTTAGTAAAAGGTCTTGAGGATCCTCTCTCTTGAGGAACCTCTTCCTAGTTGGTTTTTATCAAGGGTTCCTTCCCTTGTGGCAAACCTAAACACTTTGGCTTATCTCTCTTTGAGAGTGGCACCCCACCTCCATATTCTTTCTCCTCCATCATCCATTTCATGGTGCTTGGAACCTCAAGGAAAAAGATCAAGGGAGGCATACATCACCTCTCATCCCTCTCTTTTCTCTCTCTTTTTTTCTTCCCTCCTCTTTTCCTGTCTAGTATATCTCTTTTTTCTTATGTGGTTCTCCTTAACCCTCCACTCACAAAATTCATGCACAAACCTATCAAAAGTGGTCACCTTGGGTGATGCAATCCTCCCTAGCAAGGGACCTATCATTATGGTCATGGCTAGGAGGATAGAGGAGGATATGACTAGGTTGGATGGAAGAAGACCTCACCTCTTGATGCATATAGAAATTACACCATTGTCTTCATGTTTATATCCTAAGTGGAGTGGTCTAACTTCTATTGTTTTGCCCTTGTATTTTGGCACATGTTTCGTAAGTTTTAATTCTAGGAAGGTGCACTTAGATCCTTGTGGAGTGTATTAACTAATTAGGCTCATTAAGGGTGTGGTGTTTTGGCTTTTTAACCACACCCCTCCTTCCTAATTAAACCTCAATTAGTTATCACATAAAGCATGGAGGAGGCAAGGTAGGTCCCTTGTTCCCCCTTAGAGGTGCCAAAAATCAACTAATTACCACATGGCATCCTACATGACACTTAGTGAGATCTAACATCCATGATTTTAGGAGCATGTGCCAATTATTTGAATTTGGCTCCTCTTTGAATCTCCCTCCTTTTCTCATGGCCTACCTTCCCCTCTCTAGCTATAAATAAAACCCTCCACTCCCTTGTATTCCTTACACTTGATTTTGAATGAAATATTGAGAGTTTTGCTTCATCGTGAGTGTCCTTTCTTCTCTTATTTTGAGAGAGTTCCTAGAGCTTTTATCAAGGGTTCCTTCTATTGTGGCAAGCAACCTTCCTTGGGGCTTATCTTCTTTTGAGTGGTGCCTCCTACCTCTACCTTCTTCCTCATCACCGAATTCACTTCACTCAATGGCCTCTTGAAGTTGATCCTAGCCTCCAAAGGAGGAGTGCATCATTGGGGGAGCCCTTCGATTCACACTCTTGTTACTAGAAAGTGTGTGATTCTATTGACATGTGCTTGGATTTTTCTAAGTCTAAGGTTAGGCCAACAATCACAAGATTCACTCCTCCCTCTTTTTGTGTTTTCTCACCTAAGAATACAAGAGCCTTTGGAACTCAAGTCTTCCACTAAAAACGCAAAAGCAATAAAGCACTAAAATAAAAGAGTAGGGTTCCTAAACGTGCACCTAAGGTATGAAGGGGTGTACCACTTCCTCCTTCACACCTAAAAACGAGAATCTACTAGCTATGACACACAGAAAAAAGGTGACCCTTATGGGAATGCAACAGCTCCTAGGAAAAGTCGTTTTATACAAGGAATGCATACAAAAGAAATAAACACAAGGTCTTCCTCCAAGCTCCCTCCAAGTGTTTCACCCTATGACTTGCTTCCTTCCTTGATCAAGTCCTTCTTGGCTTGTTCAACATGTCCTAGAGTGCTACCTTTGTGATAGGCTTCTTGTCCAAAGCTTTTCTACAAAAAAAGTGGCACTACACCAAGCAAACCAAGGAATATAAGCAAGTAAAAGCAAGAAAAGGTTCAACACACAGAAAGGAAACTTATCCAAATGGAAAGAATAAAATGAGACAAACTAGAAGGAAATAGAATAAAGAAAAATTAAAATTAAGAGATAATGAAAGAAGGTAAGCACACTAAGAATTCCTAGATAGGTACTAGAGTAGATTAGGGACTAAAAATAAAAAATGGCACAAAATATTTTCAAAAATTGCACCAAGAATTGAAGCTGTGGTCGAGAGCTCTATGGTCCAAATCCAAGAAAATTCAACCAAATTTTTGTACTCTATTAAAATTTTTAGTTTTCTATTAGGTACACCTAATTTTCTATTTTTACTTTTACACTTTTGCACTATTTGTTTTCTTTGAATTTTGTTTTGCTTCTTCTTCTTTTTATACACTTAGATGTACCTAATTACTTTTTGAATTGAAATTTTGTGAGAAGTTTAGAGGTATAATTCGCTTGGAAATTAACCAAAGCAAAGACACACAAAATTTGAACTAAAATACAATTTAAGAAAATACTAAAAACAACTCAAGTGCACTATAATTAGAGGTGATTTAGGTAGTATGTTGAGTTTTTGGTTTTGTTTTTTAAGCTTCCTTGTTTGCACAAGTTGGAGTTCAAGTCATCGCCAATATCTGAATAGTCTCCAAGCAAGGAATCACCTCACCAATTGCACACACAAGAGGTACTAAAATTCAGCAAATACAAAGCAATTATGAGATTGAAATTTAGCTAAAATTTTTTGAAGAATTTGTTTATATGAACATGCTTAGGCTACAAGCATGTGAGACTTCTCAAGAGACTTAAACAAGAGGAAGCGTCCTCTTAGATGCTCATTTTCAAGAAGACACCACAATACTTTTAGAGCAAAATGAAAGAAAATAAAGGAGGTAAAACTTAAGGAAATTAATGTGACAAAATTAGGACTAAACAAGACTAATCTAAGACAAAACTTAAGAATATAAAACTGAAAATAGAAACCTATTAAAGCAACAACAAGACCGAAAAAAACAGCAAATGGAGAGCAAAAATGAGTCTAAAACACCTGAACCACAACACTATGGCTTTTGCCATAGAGATGTGGGCTCACGGTTTGGTGTTTCTTAGAAACATCATATTGGTCCTAGGGGCGAATCTAGAAGGGGGATTGAATAGACTCACCAAAATAATTTCAAAATTTTTCTATTAAGAAATAATACCAGAGTTTTCAACAATAGCCCCTTAAAGAAATTTTCAAAATCTACCTTATAGTTTTAAAAAATGGCAAGAAAAAGGTTGCGACAAAGTCAAGATTCAACTCTTTAAATGCTTTTGGCAATAAGCTTGATGTATAAGAATTTCTCCAATGATGGTTTACAATTGCACTTATTGAAAATACAATGTGAATTGCAATAACAGACTTATTAACCACCAAAGGAATGGGTAAAGAAAGAATAGAATCAAGCTTTAATCACAATTCTTATTTCACTAACCCAATCTCAATTACACAACAATGATATTAAAAATCACAATCTTGCTGCAATAAAATCACTATTAAAGATGCAGCTGCAAAAACCCACTCAAAGAACCATCAAGAATTCAATATAATCAAGATTAGAGAGTATAAGGAAAGAGAGATTTTGCACAGTGATTTATATTGGTTCAGTCAACCTGACCTACATCCAGATTACAGACTTAGCCTTCTGCTAATTTGCTTTCCACTAAAATCCTATACATGCACACCACACATACAAATTTTAATCCTAGAAAGATTTAAACCACACACAACCCCACAAGAGTTTGCTAAATCGTGACACCCTACTACTCACAACGCCTCCCTCACAACACCCCGTTGTCAAATTTCACAACAATCTCAATAACACCTATAAAGATTGTCCATGACTTGTGCAAAAAGACAAAGTTAAGGGTATAAAAAAATATCACCTAATCTTATCATAAATACCCAACAAGAAAGATCAAATCTCACAATTATCTCTTCCTTGGATCATGTAATTCTTGAATCTTCAAATAATAAAAAAAGGGTTTCGTTCTTGGAGAGAATTGGGCAAATCAATTAGCAATAGCAAGCATTCAATGGACCATTCATTTTTTTATTCCAAAAATTGTTGTAAATTTGTTTTAAAAATACTTTTATATGAGTTTTGCAGTAGGGTAATCGATTGCCTACTTGATTACCTGTTATCATGCCTCAAAACTGGTCTAGAATGCATACTCTCTGAAATAATCGATTACTATTTTCAGGTAATCGATTACTCCCGAGAGCAATAATCTAAGTACCCAAAAATCTCGAAGGGTAATCAATTACCATAATAAGGTAATTGATTACCTTACCATAAAATGCACTTTTGATGATTTTACAACACTCACCAACATATGCAATCTATCCTTAAGCCATTCCAACACATTCTCATGCCTATTTAAACACACAATACAAGTACCATACCTATCAAACATGTTTGATACTATAAAATTGATTAGAGAAAAACGAGAATTAAACACAAAACCAAAACACAAAAAGGGATTGATGACTTCAAGCTTTCCAAACCTTCAATTCCAACAATCTCCCTCTTTTTGGTTTTGATGAGTCAAACACTTCTAGCACACATTTATAGCATTTGCTCTTGAGTCAAACAGTTTGATTGATCTTCAAACTAGGCAATGAGGTTGAATTATTCGATCTCCTATGTAAGCAAATCTTCTCCCTAGTACCATTCAATTTTCAATTTTTTTCATTCAAATCTTCTCAAAGCTTCTCCCCCTTTTGGCATTTAAAAAAAAAGGTTAAAAATGAAATACAAGGATATAATAGAACATTATATATGGGATAAAACCACCAGGGACGGCTTTCAAAATACTGCATTAAAGCTGCCAACATTCTGCACTATTCTGCAGCAAAATTTTGCATAAAACTAGTAGAATTCTGCAATATTATGTAGTAGAATTCGTCATATAAAAAGCTTAAAATGTTGCATAAAATGTCTCTTCGATTTCTTTCAAAATACTTGCAAAATTGAATCAAGATTTCTAACCTTTGTTCCTTAAAAACAGGGTACATGTTAGCACAAATAAAGTCAAATTGCAGCAATAAGTTCAGCCAATTTCACACCTATTCACAGCAAATTCACACGAATACAAATCAAAAGTTAAGTTTTCATTGATTCTTCTATTGATGTTACAATATTAATTAGTAGTTACAAGTCAACGCTTAACCAAGGTGCAATTAAAGAGGTCCTAATCAACTGAAATTTAACAACTAAACTGAAATTTGAAATAAAGCCTCAGAATGCCAAAAAAAAAAAAAACATAATGAGATCCTACATGCCTAAATCCTAGAATGAAGTGCACTGAAACTTTCCTAGTTTCCTAGAAAGGGATCATCTAAGAGATCCAACCTCTCAAAGATTGATTCCAGATCTCTGAACTTCTTTTCATGCATTTCCTTTATGTCACCCTTCTACTCGAGGATCATCTCTTCAAATGGTGTTAGTGCTTTTGGTTCCACTTCATCTTCATAATCTTCAACAATGACTTCATCTTTATTCACCAACCCTTCATCAGTCTCACTAGCTTTATCATTTTAAGTGCCCTGTCTTCACAAAATGGACATGTCTAATCACTTCTCTTGCTTCATTGGATGTGTCCACACCATATGTTTTAAGCACCTTAGAGACAAAACAGCAGAGGAACACTTGTACTCATCAAGCCTCTTAGTTTTTATCATGGTATCCTTGATCACATTCAGCTAAATTACCTTGATGTTGTTCTTCATGGCACACATGAGGATCATATCTTCTCCATAATCTGGGCATGATTACTACCTCTAGCAGCTAAGATCCACACTATAGAATAATGAAGTAAGCGTTCATCCACCTTCATATAGCCAGTGTTGAATACAATTTTCATCCTATAATCCTTCTTTGAGCTCTTTCCAATTTCCCATTCAGCAGGCTTTACTAGCATAGATTTGAAAACTTCCATTTTCTTATAATTCACACCATTATACTTAATGTCATCTACACTCACATCTACGCCCTCATTGACAATTCCACCAGTAGTCATGAAAATCTCATCAGTGAGCACAATTTCTTCTTCTTAACCTCAGAAACCAAATTTCCAAAATTATCATACTTCAAATTATGAAAGAACACCCTCACGAAATTAGGATAAAACTTGCCCTTGAACTGAACAAACTTAGATAGGCTTTGAAACTCTAAGTCATCATGAAAGCTAAAACCATTTTCAGTCAACCAAGAGAATAGAAAGACCTTAGGAGAATTTAACTCCTTTCCAGCATAGATTCTGAAGAATTCGTCCTGTTGCTCTTGATTAGAGAAACACTCATGAGCATAATCCCTAGCCTTAGCCGGTGACCCTTGTGCAAGTCTGATGCATGCCTCCCTTGATCTTTTTTTAGAGGTTTTCTTCTTTGGTGAAATGGTTTGTGGAGAGGTAAGAAGTGAGGTGGTTTTAGGCGCCACTTAAGGTAAGATAAGCCTAAGAGGGAAAGTTTGCCACAAGGGATGGAACCCCTGATAAAAACCTAAGGAATTCTCAAAGAGAGAAGGGTCGACACTAAGAAAATTTTGGCCAACTCAAGGTTTTTCCATTCAATAAAGCGTGAAAAATACAAGACTGTGAAAGACCACCTTTTTATAGAGGGAGCTAACCTCTTAGACAAGTCATGAAGGAAATGAGAGGCTAGGATTAAAAGGAGTCATCCAAGGGAGGAGGATTGAAGCCCAAAGTCCAATCAATACCCTCCTTTAGATGAGAATTGGTGCCCAAGCTACCTCATCCAAGGGCCATGATTACTCCTTTATTAGTTTTGGGTTTTATTTAGGAAAAGAAGGTGTAGTTATCAAACTACCCCCTTATTTCCTAAATAAAGGCCCAAAAACTAATCTTACCCCTTCTTATTACTAAGACACCTCCTAGAAAATTAAATGGACTAATACATGTCCAAAATAAAATCCTAGGTTCCTAAAAGAAAAATTACAAGTAAATAAGTCATGACTTGCATAACTTGATGGTCATATGGAGGTGAGATTTTCCTCCTTCTACTCTAGCCATGTCTTTTTCTATTCTCCTAGCCATGGCCTTAGTGATAGGGCCCTTGCTTGGGGAGAATGCATCAAGGTCTCTTGGGAGTAGTGGGCTTCCTTGGAGTGAGCTTAGAGCGAAACTCTCTTTCAGTGGTTGTGCGCTTCACTCGCTTACCCATGTTGCTATTTCCTTCTTCCATAAGGATTGAGTGGTGGAGTTTTGCAGAGAGGTCTTCGGTCTTGAGGATGAGAGAAAACAAACCACAAATAATCTTGAAACCCATGAATTGGAGTGGGTTTCTTAAACCCTAGAAATTTTCGCACAGAGAAAGCCTTTTTGGAATATAGGAATAAGAGGATGGAATGAATGAAGTGTGCACCACTTTCCAATTTAAACTGAGGAGGGTGTCTCAACTCAGGTAATTGATTACTACTTTATGGTAATTGATTACCATGAGGCCCAAACTTGGTTCTGGAAACACCAGCCTCTGGATTAATCAATTACCACTACAAGTAATCGATTACCACAATGTAATATGCCTCTAAATATGATTTTCATGCTATTTCATTCCAATCTAACATGATGTTATGCTTTTAATGCATGAGCAGTGATCAAATGCGAGCAATTTCAATCAATTCATGTAGTGTCTCATACAAAATCACTCAATTCATACAATTATGCATACAAAGTCAATCAAAATTAGTTAGAATCATAGTTCATGGTTGCTTACTATACCAAGCTATCTTTTGAGCTTGTAGAGCCTTTCTCTTGGTAGTGGCTTTGTAAATATGTCAGCTGCTGGAACTCAGTTTCTATGAATTGGACTTCATAATCTCTTTTTCTCTACATGATCTCTCAAGAAGTGATGACAAATATCTATATGTTTTATCTTTGAATGAAGTATAGGATTCTTTGTTAAATTAATTGCACTTGTATTGTCACATTTGAGAGGTATTTTGTTGATTGTGATGCCAAAGTCTTCAAGTTGCTATTTTAGCCATAAGGATTGAGCATAACAACTTCCAATATTTATGTATTTTTCCTCAACAGTTGATAAAACAACACATGCATGCTTTTTTGCTTGTCTAAGATACTAGACTGTTGCCAAATAGATGATAGGTTCCATTTGTGCTTTTCTTGTCTAATTTGCAACCTGCAAAGTCTGAGTCAAAAAAACCAATTAAAAAATGATTTGTACCTTTGGGATACTACAATCCCACATCAAGTGTTCCTTTCAAGTACTTCCTGATCCTTTTCACTGTAGTCATGTGTGATTCCTTTGGTGTAGCCTGATACCTAATATACAGACAAACACAAAACATAATGTTAGGTCTACTTGCAGTTAAATATAATAAAAAACCAATCATTCCCCTGTATTTTTATATTTCAATAGGAATTCCTTTTAAGTCAGCATCTAGATAATAGTTGGTTCCCATAGGAATATTGGAAACTTTGCAGTCTTTCATGTCAAATTTTTTTAGCAGCTCCTTTGTATACTTGGTTTGGTGAAGGAAGATCCCTTTCTCCATTTTCTTAACTTGCAAACCTAGGAAAAAGTTCAGTTCTCCCATCATAGACATATCAAACTCCCCCTGCATTTTGGAAACAAAGGTCTCACAAAGGCAGGTGTTAGTTGAACCAAATATAATATCATCTATGTGTAATTCAACCAACAATATATGTTTGGAACATCTCATGATGAATAGGTTTTTGTCTACCTTTCCTCTTTCAAAGTTCTAAGACAAAAGAAATTTACTTAACTTTTCATACCATTGCTTCAAAGCTTACTTAAGTCCATAAAGGGCTTTCTTAAGCTTGTATACATGATGAGGAAATTTGTGATCTACAAAACTAGGAGGTTGTGAAACAAACACTTCTTCATCAAGGAAACCATTCAAAAAGGAACTTTTCACATCCATTTGATATAGTTTAAATTCAAACACACATGCAAAAACGAGAATGAGCCTAACAGCTTCTAATCTAGCAATAGGAGCATATGTTTCACCAAAATCTATACCTTCTTGTTGATTATAGCCTTTAGCTACTAATCTAGCTTATTTCTGGTTATGGTTCCTATTGCATCTAGTTTTTTTCTAAACACCCATTTAGTTCCTATGACATTCATGCAACTCTTATATGGCACTAGTTCCCAAACATCATTTCTCTTAAATTGATTTAATTCATCATGCATGACTAATAACCAAAATTCATCATTCAAAGCATCATCCAGACACGATGGTTCAATTTGAGAAACAAAACCATATGTTCACAAATAGATTTAGAGAATGTTTAGTAGTAACTTTCTTCTCAAGTCACTGAGTATATTGTTAACTGAGAGATCTCGAGGTGTCCTTCATTCTTTGGGTAGAGATTGAGCTTCAACTTCATTTGCATCAAACTTGCCAAGATAATCTTTATTGTTCAAAACGAAACATTTACATCCAAATACGATAAGGTGAGAGATATTTGGTTTTCTACCCTTGAACGATTCATATGGTGTTAATTTAAAAAATGGATAAATCAAAATTCTATTAAGAACATAACATGAAGTCCTCACAACATCAACCCAGAAGTACTTAGGCATAGAATTTTCATTGAGCATTGATCTAGCTAATTCAATAAGAGATTTGGTTTTCCTTTCCACCACTCATTCTGTTGCGGTGTTCTCAAAGCAGAAAACTATGATCAATGCCATGCTTTTCACAAAATTTCTCAAACTCATAATTTTTAAATTCAACACCATTGTCACTTCTCAAGGACTTAATTTTCAAATCTTTTTCATTTTAGATCCTTTTGGCAATTTTGAGAAAAGCACGGAAGGCCTTACTTTTGATAGATAAGAAAGCTACCAATGTAAATCTAGAATAATCATCAATTATAACAAACTCATACAAGTTTCCACCTAGATTTACAGTTCTAGAAGGACCAAATAGATCCATTTGCAAAAGTTCAAGTGGTCTAGTGGTAGAAACTGAATTAATGGATTTAAAAGATTTTTTAGATCGCTTTCCCTTTTTACATGCATCACAAAGGCCATCTTTAGAGAACTATAAGTTAGGTAGACCTACTACAAGATTTCTAGATGCAAGTTTATTCAATTGTCCTAAATTTATATGTGCAATGCGTCTATGCCAAAGTGATGATAAATCATCCCTAGATGATAAGCATGTGATGTTTGATGCAGAATTGTCAATGCCAAGCACATAGATGTTATTCATTCTCATGCCAACAAACAAAACATAATTTGATGCATCATTAATAGTGCAACACTCATTGTCAAAATTGATTTTATAGTTTTTGTCACATAATTGACTTATACTAAGAATATTCCATTTAAGATCATCATCAAGTAAAGTATCATCAATCTGAATAGAGATTTTGTTACCAATGCTTCCAATACTAATGATTTGACCTTTATTTTTATCTCGTAAGTGACAAAACCACTTGTTTTTGGTTGAAGAGAAATGAACTTGCTTCTATCTCCCGTCATGTGCCTTAAGCAACCACTGTACAGGTACCACAGGGACTTCTTTGCTTTTAGGCACACCTGCAAAACAAGTTAATTGCTTATTTTGGTACCCAAATAGAGTTGTGTCCATTTAGATTAGTGATAAGTTTTGATCCTTTGAGAACCCATATATATTTCCCACTTGGAACTCCAATCCTCCTGATAAGGCAATTATAAGTAGTATGTTCATTGTGAAAACAAAAATGACAAGAAACATAAGGTCTATAAGATCTTTGGAATAATCGATTACTATTTTCAGGTAATTGATTACTCCCAAGAGCAATAATCTAAGTAACCAAAAATCTCAAAGGGTAATCAATTACCATAATAAGGTAATCAATTACCTTACCATAAAATGCACTTTTGATGATTTTATAGCAGTCCCCAACTTATGCAATCTATCCCTAAGCTATTCAAACACATTCTTATGCCTATCTAAACACACAATAAAAGTACCATACCTATCAAATGTGTTTGGTACCATAAAATTAATTAGAGAAAAACTAGAATAAAACACAAAATTAAAACACTAAAAGGGATTGATGACTTCTTCAAGCTTTCCAAAAAGGCTTCTTAAAGCTTTCCAAACCTTCAATTCTAACACATCATTGAAGACAAAATCAACTCAAAAAAAGAGGTAAACGTAGAATTGAGATCCTAACACACAATCAAGTGGTTCAATGAAAGATTTAAACAATTTAAACTTAACAAAATCAAGAGAACATGCACAAAATTCAAGAAAATAAAACAACAAGACAAAATAACACTAGACAAGTAAAGAAAATAGGACAACACGGATTGAAGCTAAAAAACTAGAAGAATGAGATGGAGAAGAAGATCATACTATTCGAAATTTAGAAGAAGATTAAAGGAAGAAGATGAACCTCAAGAAGGAGGCTCTGATACCACAAGGGAAGTCCCATGATTTACTTATTTAGAGGTTCCTTGGAAGAAGATGAAGGTGGAAAGGATGAGATGAATTGTGGAAGCACCACTTTATGGAGAGATAAGCCTTGGAATAAGCTTGCTACAAGGGAAGGAGCCCTTGATAAAAGCTAAAGGAGAACATTCAAAAGGGAATAGAAAAAGACACTCAAGAATAGCTCACAAAGGTTTTTCTATATTCAATCAGTTGTAAAATGATACAAGAGGGTGGAGGTGCCTATTTATGAGAAAAGGAAAGGGCTAGGAGTGTTGAGAAGTGTATGTCCACTTTAGTAGGTGATTAGGATGAATTAATTAAGTGTTAGTTGAGCTAGAGGCAACTAACAATTAGTTAATTCTAGGAATATCCAAATAAGGCCCTACTAAAGTGGATCATGTTCCCTTAAAATTCAAATTTGAATTTGAGAGTGCCATGTATAGACTCCCTCCAAATTCAAATTAGAATTCAAATATGCCAACTAGGAGAGAGAAAGAGTAAGTTGGCATATCTAGAGGGAATCAAAGGGCCTCACTAGTCTTTCATGCTTCATGTGTGTCTTAGAAAGGGGTGTGGGGAAAACCAAGGGGTGTGGTTATCAAACCACACATCCAAAGGCTTCCCCAAAAGGCCCAAACTAATAAACACACTCCACATAAAGACTAGCTACACCTCCTAACTAAAAAAGAGAATATAGGCCAAAATACAAGGTAAAAAAGATAACTAAATGCACCTCCTTAAAGCTAGAATGAAGGACGAAAATATACAACTCAAATAAAGGACTATGCCCTAATGATCTTCACTTCAATTAGGAGTTGAGGTCTTCCACACTCCTTCCTAGCCATGTCATCCTCAATCCTCCTTATCATGACCCTTGTAATTGGACCCTTGGTAGAAAGGATTGCATTAGGTTTCATCATTGCGTGTGTCTCACATCGAGCTGCTCCTGGGGCAATGCTCGGTCCCATAATTCCCTTTCTTTGGACTATTGGTTCTTGAGGTTGTGTAGTTGTGCCTTCATGGTGGAATTTTCTTCCTATAGGGTGTGAAGGTCGACCTTGTTTGATGCAAAAAGCTTTTGCACTCCCCTTGATCTTTCTCCTTGAGGTTCCAAGCACCATGAAATGGATGATGGAGGGGAAAGAAAATGGAGGTGAGACGCCACTCTCAAAGAGAGATAAGCCAAAGTGTTTAGGTTTACCACAAGGGAAGGAACCCTTGATAAAAACCAACTAGGAAGAGGTTCCTCAAGACCTTTTACTAAGAATGTGCTCGCAAAGAGACTATTTTCATTCAACTTCATTGGAAAAATTTACAATGAGGGGGAATGAGTATATATAGCCCATGGGAAAGTTTGGGCACATTTTTCAAGGCAATGTGGGACTTAAGTGAGGCACCTAAGTTCACCCCCCATGGGTGCAATTAGCATCTCCTAAATTGAATGGGCTAGCCCAAAATCATGTCTTGACTTATTCACTCATTCTAACCTTACTCCTCCCTTTTAACTAAAGACACCTATTGATGCAATCCTACCTACCAAAGGCCCTATCACTAGGGCCATGGCTAGGAGAATAGAAGAAGACATGGCTAGAGTAGAGGGACGAAGATCTCACCTCTATATGACCATCAAGTTATGCAAGCCATGACTTATTTACTTGTAATTTTTATTTTAGGAACCTAGGATTTTATTTTGGACATGTATTAGTCCATTTAATTGTCTAGGAGGTGTCTTAGTAATAAGAAGGGGTAAGATTAGCTTTTGGGCCTTTATTTAGGAAATAAGGGGGTAGTTTGATAACTACACCCTCTTTTGCTAAATAAAACCCAAAACTAATAAAGGAGTAATCTTGGCCCTTGGATGAGGTAGCTTGGATTCTCATCTAAAGGAGGGTATTGATTGGACTTTGGGCTTCAATCCTCCTCCCTTGGATGACTCCTTTTAATCCTAGCCCTTCATTTCCTTCATGACTTGTCCAAGAGGTTAGCTCCCTCTATAAAAAGGTACTCCTTCACACTCTTGTATTTTTTACACTTGATTGAATGGAAAAACCTTGAGTTGGCCAAAATTCTCTTAGTGTCCACCCTTCTCTCTTTGAGAATTCCTTAGGTTTTTATCAAGGGTTCCATCCCTTGTGGCAAACTTTCCCTCTTAGGCTTATCTTACCTTAAGTGGCGCCTAAAACCACCTCACTTCTTACCTCTCCACAAACCATTTCACCAAAGAAGAAAACCTCTAGAAAAAGATCAAGGGAGGCATGCATCATTTGGTATCTAGAGCATTGGTTCTAGAGGTCTAAACTCTCTTCCTATCTCATTTATTTTTTCTTTCCGTTTTCCTATTTTATTTTATCTTTAATTTCCGCAATTTTTTCTAGCTTTCCATTGTTGTTTATCATTTCCATTTATGTCTTGAGTTTATTGTTTTGAGTTATAGTTTATTTGCACCATTTATTTTTTGCTTGATGCAATTTATATTGTTCTTTTCTTTGCATCTACGTCTCTCCCATATTCATTAATTTCCGCTTAAGCTTTGAGTTGGGTGCTTTCTTGCTTGAATTTTGGTTTTGAGAATTTCTTGCTAAAAATCCATGCCGTTGTGGTGAATTCCACAACCTTGTGGTCAAGAAATTTAGACCAAATTTTTGTGTTTCCTTGCACCTAGTTGCCTTGTTTTTGCTTTATTTTTAGCTTTTATTTTTCACTTTTGTACTCTTGTGTAGTTGTCTATAAGTCATGTTTATAGTTTCCCATTTTTTCTATTAATTCCTTTTAAGTTTAGCCTCTTTTGTTTTTACAAAAAAAAATTTGAAACTTCTTAAATTGAGCAACATAGAGGGTCATACCTCATGTCTAAGTCTCTTTAGAAGTTCATGTGCTTTTAGTTTCAAGCATATTCTTAAAAAAAAATTCAAAAATAGTTGCTCAATTTCCTTTGTCTTTATTTTCCTTATACGTATAATTAGTAGCTCATTTGTGTGGTAAAGGTAGTTCTTGTTTGTGGGTGCTTTCACTTAAGCTATAAGTTTGGTATTTGTGTTCAACAAATTACTAAAAACTTAACAAAGCTTGAGTCCAGTGGCACACCAAACTACTAAACCATTAACACATCTATAGCTACTTTGCATTTTGAAGTCATTTCTAGTAGTACCTAAATTGTTGCTTTTAATTTTCTTTATTGTTCCAAGCGAATAAATCTTTGTTATCAAGCACCAAAATTCACAATCAATTTAGGTGCATCTAGTAAATATTCAAAAAACAACAACAAGAAAACAAAGTCTAAAATAAAATACAAAAAAAAACAACGAAGGATTCAAAAAAAAAAAGAGAACAAACAAAAGAAAAGAAAGTTTGAAAAAAATTCATTTGATGTACCTAACCTAAAATTAGCAAGTGCTTCAACTTTGAACTTGGAACCTTAAAAGAAATTTTATTACTTTTGGTACACTAGAACTTGATATTTGTGTTCTTCTACTCTTTAATCTAGTGCCATTCTTAGGTATTCCATTGGGTGCTCTCTTTCTTTTGTTTACCTTTTAGTTGTTGCTTGTCTTTTAAATCATTTTTCTAGTTTGTCTTATATACTCTTACCATTTGGTTAAGTGTCCTTTTGATTGTGTCATCTTTTATTGCTTTTTGAATTTCTATTCGCACCTCCCCTTGCTACTTTTGGTTTCTTTGGTTTGTGTGTTAGTGTCACTTTTGGGAGAAAGCTTGAAAAAGGAGCTTACCACAAGGGTAGCATATTTTGGAAGGTTGGACTAAGAGCCTAAGGGATCACCTCAAAAGGAAATACACCTAGCCGTGAGGACTTTGATTTGAGGGAGCATTTGGAGAATCATTTTTTGAAGACTTTACTTTTTTCTTTAATTTGGGTGTATTAATTTTGTAGTTGGGAGTTTGAGTGTCCTTAAGGCCCCCCCTTTGGTTGTAATAAAATTTAATCAATTTTTTAGTTTCTCGAAAATTAGGTGAAGAAGGAAGAAGTGGTACACTTCCTTCAACACCTTAGGAGCTCAGTTTAGATCCCTTCTCTTTTAAATTTTTGCTTTAAAATTCTTGCTTTATGTTTCTTATTCAAAGCGCTTAGAAGGCTAAAGAGTTCCAAAGACTCATCAAGCCATTTTAGGGAAGAAAACACAAAAAGAGAGGAGTGTTTGTTTGTGAAAATTTTTTAGCCACCTTTTTCCTCTTAGAAATTCAAGCACAATGACATCACACACCCACTCTAGTGTTCATAGTTATTCATCAAACAAGAGTGTAAACCAAAGAAATATTTCTAAAGATTACACTCTATAAAACTTAAACATGGACTTTAGGGAGTGGATGGCAAAAGAACAAGAGAGAAGAGAAGAAAAAAGGAGAGAAAAAGAGTCCAAGGAGAAAAGAAAAATAAAAGAAAGAAAGGAAGAAAAGAGAGAAAAAAGAGAGAAGGAAGAGAGAAGAATAAGAGAAAGGAGAGAAGATGAAGAAAGGAGAGAAAGAAAAGAAAGAGAAAGAAGAAGAAAAAAGAAAGCATGGGAATGGTGAGAATTACAAAATGAAAGGGATAGTCTTAGGTTCCCCATCTAGACATACCCATAGGAGTGAAAGTGAGGAAGAATACTACAATCATCCTAGGAGAAACTCACATTCATCCATGCATGATAATGGGGCCCCTCCAAGGGAGCCCAAAATTGATCTCCCCCCATTTCATGGGAGGGAAGATGTGGAAGCCTACCTTGTTTGGGAAATCAAGGTAGAACAACTCTTCACTTGCCATGAGGTAAGAGAAGAAAGAAAGGTTCCAATGGCAACCCTTAGCTTCCAAGGGCATGCCATGCATTGGTGGGTTGGGTTAACCAATGAGAGAATCCGCACCAATATGCCTTCCATAAGATATTGGAATGATCTTAGAAGTGCTCTAAGAAGAAGGCATATTCCCTCTTGGTATGAAAGAGATCTTTTGGATAGACTCCAAAGGCTAAGGCAAACCAACCTTAGTATAGAAAAGTATAGACAAAAGATGGAACTTCTTATCTTGAGGGCGGGTATCATTGAGGAACCCAAGGCCACTATGGCAAGGTTTTTGTGTGGGTTGAGCCCCGAAATTCGTGATAAGGTGGAGCTCTTCTCATACAATTCCCTTGATGAGTTAGTTCAACTTTGTATCAAGGTGGAAAATCAACTTAGAAGGAAAACTTTTAAAAAGGATAACCCACCTTATGTAAAGAGGGACCAACCTACGGGGAACTCTTTCAAGAGTTACCCCAATGAGGAACATCCCAAGCACTTCAAAGAGCATAAAACATCACATATAGAGAGAAAAACCCCTACTACTAACTCTCACGAGAAAGTTAGTAGTATCAAATGCTTTAAATGTCTTGGGAGAGGCCACATTACCTCTCAATGCCCTACTAAGAGAAACATCATCATGAGGGCCCAAGATGTTTATAGTAGTAAGTCTAGCTCACACTCCTCTAGTGAGAACGAAGGAGAAGGGGTTCATGCATACCAATCTGATTGTGATGAAACCGCTTATGCATGTGAGGGAGCACTCTTAATGATAAGAAGACTTCTTGGAAGCCAACCTTTGAAAGTGTCCTCATCTCAAAGGGAGAACATATTCCACACTCGCTGTAAGGTGAATGACAAAATATGTTCTCTCATTGTGGATAGTGGGTCATGCTGCAATTGTTGTAGCTCAAGGTTGGTGGAAAAGCTAGCCTTGACCCCACTTCCCCACCCTAAGCCTTACAAGCTTCAATGGCTCAATGAGCAAGGGGAAATGGAGGTCAATGAGCAAGTCAAGGTTCCAATTTCCATTGGGTCTTATAAAGATGAGATCCTGTGTTACATAGTCCCAATGGAAGCTGGCCATATCTTGCTAGGAAGACCATGGCAATTTGATAAGAAAGCCATACACCATGGTCATTCCAATAACATCATCCTCACTCATAAGGATAAGCGCATTAAGTTGTGTCCTCTAACACCTTCGCAAGTAGCGGAGGACCAACTCATCATGAAACATAAGACAGATGAAGAGAAAAAAAAAGCAAAGTTTTACCCCTAAAGCTTGAAAGGGGTAAAGAGGTTGAGTTGGAAGTTGGTGCCCCTTCCAAGAAAGTCATTAGTAAAGGGAGTTTATTTGCGACAAAATTGGATTTAAAGGAAGCCCCCTTAACTAACAGACCTTTCTATCTCCTCCTTTGCAAAGAGGCATCCCCCATTTCTTCCCCCTCCACTTTTTTCCCTTCTAGTTCTAGCACTGCCATAGAACTTGGACCTGAGAACCTACCTCAAGAGGTTCAAGAGCTTTTAAAGGAGTTTGGTGATATATTCCCTAATGAAGTTCCCAAAGGACTTCCTCCAATTAGGGGTATAGAACACCAAATAGACTTGGTACCTAGGGCTAGCGTGCCTAATAGGCCTGCTTATAGGACTAACCCCATGGAGACCAAGGAGATTGAATCTCAAGTCCAAGAACTATTGGAGAAGGGTTGGGTTCAAGAGAGCCTAAGCCCTTGTGCTGTGCCAGTTTTGTTGGTGCCTAAGAAGAATGGCCAATGGAGGATGTGCATTGATTGTCGAGCAATCAATAACATCACCATCAAATATAAGCACTCTATCCCTAAGCTTGATGACATGCTTGATGAATTGCATGGGGCCCAATTATTTTTAAAAATTGATCTTAAGAGTGGTTATCACCAAATCCGCATCAAGGAAGGTGATGAGTGCAAAACCGCTTTTAAGACCAAGTTTAGGCTGTATGAGTGGTTGGTAATGCCCTTTGGGCTTACCAATGCCCCAAGCACCTTCATGAGGCTTATGAATCATGTCCTTAGGGATTGCTTAGGAAAATTTTGTGTTGTTTATTTTGATGATATCTTAGTGTATAGTAAGAGCCTAGATGAACATGTAGGCCATCTTAGGCGCGTCTTTTGCATTCTTAGGTCACACCAACTCTATGGAAATCTTGAAAAATGTAATTTTTGTGTGGAGAGTGTGGTGTTCTTAGGTTTTATAGTTAATAAAAATGGGGTTCAAGTAGACCCCGACAAAATCCAAGTCATCCAAGAATGGCCCACCCCAAAAAGTGTGACTGAGATCAAGAGTTTTCATGGTCTCGCGAGCTTTTACAGGCACTTTGTGCCTAACTTCTCCACACTTTTCTCACAAATCAATGATTTGGTGAAGAAGGATACTCCTTTCCTTTGGGGTGAAAAACAATAAAAAGCCTTTGAACTTATCAAAGAGAAACTGACCCATGCACCAGTTTTAGCTCTTCTTGACTTTTCTAAAACTTTTGAGCTAGAGTGTGATGCATCGGGAGTGGGTATGGGAGCTGTGTTGTTACAAGGTGGTCATCCCGTGGCTTATTTTAATGAAAAACTAAATGGAGCCGCCTTAAACTACCCCACCTATGATTAAGAGTTTTACTCTTTGATAAGGGCCCTTCAAACTTGGGAACATTATCTTGTACCCAAGGAGTTCATCATTCATAGTGACCATGAGTCACTTAAGTATTTGAAGGGTCAAGGCAAGCTTAATAAAAGGCATGCTAAATGGGTAGAGTTTCTTGAGACTTTCCCTTATATCATCAAATACAAGAAAGGAAATCATAATGTGGTGGCTGATGCTTTGTCTCGTAGACATACCCTTTACACCACCTTAAGTGCAAAGATTCTTGGATTTGATAATATTAGAGAAATGTATCTTTCTGATAAGGATTTTGGATCCATTTATGCTGCCTCTACGTTTGCATGTAAAACCCAAAATGGGTTCTTTGTGAGTGAGGGGTACCTTTTCAAAGGTAGCAGACTTTGTGTACCCCAAGGATCTATGAGAAATCTGTTGACAAAAGAGAGCCATGAGGGTGGGCTCATGGAGCATTTTGGAATTAACAAAACTCTTCTGCTTTTACAAGAAAAATTCTTTTGGCCCCATATGAAGAAAGACGTCTATAGACATTGTCTTAGATGCATTGCTTGCTTGCAAACTAAGTCTAAGACAATGGCTCATGGATTGTACACACCCTTACCTGCTCCTTCTGCACCTTGGCTGGATATTAGTATGGATTTCATCCTTGGCCTGCCTCGAACCCAACGAGGTGCAGACTCTATCTTTGTAGTGGTAGATAGATTTTCAAAAATGGCTCACTTTATACCATGCCACAAGATAGATGATGCGAGCAACATTGCGAGACTTTTCTTTAAAGAAGTTGTCCGTTTACATGGAATTCCCCAATCCATAGTCTCTGATAGAGATGTGAAGTTCCTTAGCCACTTTTGGAAAACATTGTGGGCAAGGCTAGGAACTAAACTCTTATTTTCTACCACATCTCACCCCCAGACTGATGGGCAGACTGAGGTAGTAAATAAATCTATATCTACTATGCTTAGGACACTTCTTCGAGGAAATCACAAGTCTTGGGATGAATACCTACCCCATATTGAGTTTGCATACAGCCGGGTGGTTCAAAGGACCACCAAGCATTCTCCCTTTGAAGTTGTTTATGGCTTTAACCCCCTTACTCCTCTTCATATCTTGCCCTTACCCTTCCCTTCTTCTGTTCACAAAGAACAAATAGTAAGAACGGATTTTGTTAAAAAATTACATGAAAGGGTAAAGGCCAATATTGAACATCATTCAAAGGAGTATGCTAGTAAAGCCAATAGGGGCAGGAAAGAAATTATCTTCAATGAAGGGGATTGGGTATGGCTTCATTTGAGGAAGGATCGCTTCCCTATTCAAAGGAAATCCAAGCTTAGCCCCCGAGGAGATGGTCCCTTTCAAGTCCTCAAGAGAGTGAACAACAATGCATACATATTAGATCTCCCTGAGGACTATGGTGTCAGTACTACCTTTAATGTTTGTGATTTGATCCATTTTGTAGGTACTGATGAAGAAGAAGAGGACCTATTAGATTTGAGGTCAAATCCTTCCCAAGGGGGAGGGGATGATGCATTCTCCCCAAGCAAGGGCCCTATCACTAGGGCCATGGCTAGGAGAATAGAAGAAGACATGGCTAGAGTAGAGGGACGAAGATCTCACCTCCATATGACCATCAAGTTATGCAAGCCATGACTTATTTACTTGTAATTTTTATTTTAGGAACCTAGGATTTTATTTTGGACATGTATTAGTCCATTTAATTTTCTAGGACGTGTCTTAGTAATAAGAAGGGGTAAGATTAGCTTTTGGGTCTTTATTTAGGAAATAAGGGGGTAGTTTGATAACTACACCCTCTTTTGCTAAATAAAACCCAAAACTAATAAAGGAGTAATCTTGGCCCTTAGATGAGGTAGCTTGGGCACCAATTCTCATCTAAAGGAGGGTATTGATTGGACTTTGGGCTTCAATCCTCCTCCCTTGGATGACTCCTTTTAATCCTAGCCCTTCATTTCCTTCATGACTTGTCCAAGAGGTTAGCTCCCTCTATAAAAAGGTGCTCCTTTACACTCTTGTATTTTTTACACTTGATTGAATGGAAAAACCTTGAGTTGGCCAAAGTTCTCTTAGTGTCCACCCTTCTCTCTTTGAGAATTCCTTAGGTTTTTATCAAGGGTTCCATCCCGTGTGACAAACTTTCCCTCTTACGCTTATCTTACCTTAAGTGGCGCCTAAAACCACCTCACTTCTTACTTCTCCACAAACCATTTCACCAAAGAAGAAAACCTCTAGAAAAAGATCAAGGGAGGCATGCATCATTAGTGCTCCTAATCCTAATTAGGCCTAAGTCCGACATTGCCTAGTTTTGAGTGTCTTGCTCCCTCTTTGGGCTATAAATACACCTAGTCTCTCTTGTACAAATCACACTTTTCTATCCTACAATTATGCAAAGAGGGACCTAGGCAAGGGAAGCTCTTCCAAGAGCTCTCCCAAAGAGGAACCATCCAAGCATGTGCATAAAGAACATAAACCCATGCATCATAGAGACAACCCCCGTACTAGTTCTATCAATAGGACTAGTAGTATTAAATGCTTTAAATGCCTTGGGAGAGGCCACATTGCCTCCCAATCAAGGTTATCAAAATTGAGAGTTTACGTAAACTCGTGGGAGTGCAGTAAACTCGACTCGTAAAATCTTAAGAGTTTACTTCATTAAAAATATGACTATAAATCACATAAAAATTGAAAGTTTTCAATACATAATAATTTCAAATCCACATAATGAATTCAAATTACTCCAAATAAGTAGAAATTAAAGTTGAAACACTTAAAATGTCAAAACTTTTTTAGACATAAGAACAAATTATATGCAAAACACTCAAAATTAGAGTCAACATAGAAAAATATTACTTAAGAAGTTTGTTCACGAGTTTACTCCGATTTTACCGAGTTTACTCCAAGTTTACTACTTTTCCGATTTTACTGCGATTTAACTCATTTGAGACTTGTAAACTCATAAACTCGTATGATTTTACGAGTTAACTCGCGATTTTGATAACCATGCTCCCAATGCCCTACAAAGAAAACCATGATTATGAGGGGCCAAGATATTATAAGCGAGTCTTCCTCTTCTAGTGAGAGTGAGGAAGAAGAGGACCATACACATTTTGACATAGAGGAAGGTCCTTGTGATGGTGATCTGCTAATGGTAAGAAGGCTTCTTGGAAGTCAACCTTATGAATTAAGCCCTACTCAAAGAGAGAACATCTTTCACACAAAATGCAAAGTTTTTGACAAAACATGTTCTCTCATTGTAGATAGTGGCTCATGTTGCAACTGTTGTAGCATAAGGTTGGTAGACAAGTTGTCTTTGACTCCAATTCCTCACCCTCGTCCTTACAAGCTTCAATGGCTCAATGAGAGTAAGGAAATTGTAGTCAACCAACAAGCAAATGTGCCCTTTTCCATTGGAGGTTATGTTGATAAAATCCTTTGTAATGTAGTTCCAATGGAAGTGACACATATCATGTTGGGGCGGCCCTGACAATTTGATAGAAAAGTTATTCATCATGACCACTCCAATGAGATAACCCTCACCCACAATGACAAGAAAATTAAGTTGACTCCTCTTTCATCTTCACAAGTGGCAGAGGATCAACTTCTTTTGAAAAAGAAGAGGGATGAGGAAGAGAAAAACAAAAAAAGAAAAAAACATGCATTGAAAGTTGATGGGTTGGAAGGAAGTGCCTCTTCCAAGTTTGTTGTTCAAAAGGAGAGCCATTTTGCAACAAGAATGGACTTTAAACATAGCCTTCTTCTTGAACAAACTCTCTACCATCAACCCATCGAGGCACCAACTATCACTTCCCCATATATTGAGCTTGAACCCATTACAAGTAAGCATATCATGGCACCTCAAATTCAAGATTTGGGAGAAGTTACAAGGGAGGAAGATCTTCAAGAAGATTGTCCTTTGAACCCCAAGGATGATCTTATTGAATCTCTTTCTTCTCTTAAAGAAGTGGAAATTGAGGTTGTGTCCATATCATTTGAGCAAAGTGCATCACAACCACAAGACCTACTTCAAGATGAGGCCCTCTTCGAGCATGAAATTGAGCCTAAACTTTTTCATAGTCAACTTAAGTTCAAAAACAAGAGACCATAAAAGAATGGTCTACCTGTAGGCCCATCATCCTATCTTGGGTGAACAACAAGATAAGACTTATCGAGCTTTCTTGGATGAGCACTCCAGTGCACCAAGTATGACATTAGTCCATTCATGAAAATTGGGATGTGCCACTACTAGTTTGTACCATGTATGGTCATAAGAATTTCTACCTCTCCACAAATTGCACCAAATGTTCCTAGCAGATTCAGTAGAACCTGCAACCTCTCATGTCTAAGGCACCAGGGGCTCCACAAGGATAGGTGAGTACTATAAAGAGACTCTGATACCCAAATCCGATGTTGAATATGAGAGGAGATTGATATGAATAAAATAGTACCTAGAGATGGGGGTTGACCCTTTCATGCTTATTTCAGTACACTATGGTTTTTTCTAGGGTTACCTTTCTTAAGAAAAGGGTCTTTGCCTATTGGGATGGGGTCGAGAGGGTGATGGTATGGAGGTAGGTGTCGATGTGTGTTATGGAGATATTGAGTGCTTGGGTGCTGAACTTAAGTAAGGGGATACACTAAAGAAATAATATTCGTAGATCAATCTACATTTTTTATAGACATATTACTTATGAAATATTCATAGATAACTTCACATGTCTAGAAACCATGTTATCGAATGGATATTCCATAGGTAAAATGTAGATAAATTAAAATTTATGATTGATATATGTTCACAAGGTAAAATATCTATGGATAAATAGATTTTTCATACGAAAATCTATATTCCATCGAAAATGACAATTTACCTAATATCTTGTTTCGTGGGTCCGTAGATGATAAGCTTTTTTCTTGTAATAACATGTGCATTAAGGACACATGTGCACCATGTAAAAAAATTATGTATAAAATTAATTTTTAAATAGATTATGATTCATTTATTTTATATTATCTGCTTTGTTATAAATAAATTAACCATGTGCATTAGGGGCGTGTGCGCAGTCTTAAAAATTTTAACACCAATTTTTAAATAAATTATCATTCATTTATTTTATATTATCTTCTTTCTAATATATATTATTCATTTCTTTTAGTGTACTTGTAAAACGTGTAACCATGATATTTTCATATTATAAAATTAAATTCGTATAAACTGAGGTTGGCTCAAAATATTATAAATATTTGTCGATTAAGAACTACCCTTCCAAATATATTTTATTGATTTTAAAATTATTGTTAGTTGAAGATTTTTTTTAATGTTTGTACACAATTGATTAAGAGAGAAACGGCTACCATTTATATCAATAACTAAAAATAAGATTTAATTTTAGAGTTTAATTACTATTCACGATCAGTTTAAAAATTATATAAATGAAGAATTGTTAATAAATATCGATATAACAATCTTTTAAATTAATTTTTTAATTTTATAATTAATGTTATAAAAAATTTTTATTGAATTATTTATTTTATTAATAGATTTAGTTTTTTCAAATGAAGGTTGCAGATTCCCAAGCATCACAATATCACCGAGGCATCTCAACGTCGTTGGAATCCCCAAGAAGGCAAGAACTAAAAATCATACGGAACAAATCACTACTTAATTTATTAAAGAGAAAAATAAAAGAAGCAACGTTAAACCAAGAAAGTAGATGACAAAATGAATTCTAATGCTATGCGTATTCACAAAATATTTTCATACAAAACAGGTAATTACTAGTAAAAATGAGTTAAATATAGATAAATTTAAACTTGGAAAAAAATATAAGTGTGGGTAGATATGAGTATTATAGTATTCAACATGTCACACCCCAAACCTTTCATATATATATATATATATATATATATATATATATATATAATTATTATATAATATTACATAATTATAATTTTGGGTAAAAAATTTGTTAAAAATATTATTTGTGTTATAATCCATGATAAGTAATATAATCATAGAATAAAAAGAGAAATATAATATATTTTATACAAATTTGCTAATTAAGTTATTTATAAAATAATCTTAACAAACTTACATTATTATTTAATGTTATAATAAGAAAAAACATAGGTATATGTGTAATGATATAAAATTCTAAGGAGTATCTTATAATTTGTTTTATATTTAATATTATTTTTTTATATTATGTTTATTTAATTATGTAAAAAATATATTGATTTATTCTCTCTGTAAATAGTAAAGTGTGAGTATGAATAGATAGGTATCCAGAGGGTACGGGAATAGGAGTTCAAATTTCAACTGCGTAGGTATGAGATCGGGTATGGGTACATTTTTTAAACATAGATATGAAGATGAGTACTATACTACCCTTTCCAACCCTTACCCATTGTAATCCCTACAAGCAATTCTACTTTAAACCCCAATATATTTAGAACTACTTTTAAAGATGATAAATTTTATTTGATGATTAAACATTAATTATTTTTCTAAAAGCCATTGAAATGATAAATAAATTGTTAAAGTGAAACAAATTGTTCAATCCTTTTTTAATAAACTGTACTATATACTTCTTAATTAGTATATTTATAACACTTAAATCAAAATTCTTATTTTTATTAGGAGATTACTAATGAGTATCACAAAAATATTGTTCGAAGAAATAAAAATTAAAATTTTAATATAAATATTTATTGTATTAAAAATATTAATTTGGTATTATAAAGGTTTTTTAATTAACTAACGTATTATTAACAATAATTTGTGATTTAAATTTTTTGGTTGAAATTTTAAATATATTTTTTAAAATTTAAATTTATCTAAGACTATTAGAGTATATGAGCCATATATCATATTTATTGAAAAAAGTGTAAAAAAAGTCTACAAGAAAAAGATGTTTGGATGTTTTCAATCGCAATTGCAAATCACATTGTAGATTTGTAGCCTATAGGAAAATAGAGAAAGATTGTTAACAGACAAAAGATTTAAATGTGATAATTAGTCCTTCAAATTTAGGGTGAATCCTATTTTGTCTCCCAAATTAAAAAAAAAAAATTTTTTTGTTCCAATTTAAAAAAAAAATTATAATTTTAATTAGTCCATCAAAATTGCTACTAGTGATAATTTTATAATTCAAAATCTTGTGAAATGTATCCATGTAAACTCTTCTCATATAGTATTTTGTGATTGGAATTTGTTTTATTGTGGAATGAATAATCTTGTGAATGAAATTTTCAGTTTTTGATTTTAAAATTTATAAAATCATTGTTTTGGTTTTAAGTTTTTAAAATTTTAAAATTAAAATTGTTTTGGTTTCCAAATTTAAAACATTATTTTCAAATATTCACCAAATAAAATCTCTCCTCCTTAGAGATAAAAAATTAACTATTGATGACCAGTGGTTAGTACTAAAGATAGAGGTTAGAGGTGACGGTGGACAATTGACGATAAGAGGAGGTGGTGGTCGATGATCGTCGATTAGGCATGAAGGCTAGTGACTGTCGTTGGAGGTAGTAGCTGGTGACCATTAGCTAAAGGAGATGGTCAATGGTAGCAACTGACATCAAGTAATGAACTTAAATAAAAATAGAAACAAAAATCTAAAAATTAAATTTTATTGTTTTTGAAATTGAGTAAAAAACCAAAAACCAAAACCATTTTTGTCAAACATGTTTCTTTTTTCACAATACATTTCAACACCAAAAATCAGAAACTCAGAATCACTTCGAATGGATTTAGTTTTAATTTTGAGAAAAGAAATTACATTGAAGCTTTAAAGAATTTGAGGTAAAATTGCATCTAAATAAAAATAAAAATATACATTAGTATAACTTAAAAATATAATATCAGTTTGAGTAATATAAGAATATAAAAACATCGATCACTATAACATTTTAGTATAAAAATATTTCATCAATATTTTTAAAACATAGAGTTATTTTATTATAATTACAATAAATATTAAAATAAATATATTTATAAATTTACATATTATAATAAAAGATGTTTCTCTTTAAAAACTTATATATTGCATATCAGTTTGAATAATAACAAAACGTTAACATCGTTAATTTCACATGCATTGCACAATGTGGCTAATAGTTTTTTTATTCCAATAAAGCCGTCTTTGTTCAAAGGGTCGACGTGAATACTATTTAATTAATCAAATGTGGGAATAAAGTTGCACTCTTGCACATTAGTGGTCTACATTGTAATAAGCTCGCGGTCCATTAAGTCGCTATAATGGTTCGACACGTAACGGCATCTTCAATAAAAATAATCTATTTAGATTAGTTTATGTATTGAATAATGTGTTAGATGATATTCATAGCATTAAACAATTCAAATATAATAAAAATTTTTAAATATTTACTCTTAATTATATTAGCTAGCTCTTCCTTATCCTAAAGATATTATTTTAACATGAATCAATATAACAACTATTGCATTAAGCAACTCACTCTCAATTAAAAACAACCAACTGTGTCACATAGATGTCGGCTCAAATGATAACCAACAAATGCTTGAGTAAAGAAATCACGAAGAAACCCTTATTAAAGATGCTCCAATTAAATGATTTTAAATTGCTTAGACAAGGTTGCATACATAGTTTTAAAAATCGTAACTGACATGGTCAAAACACACTTATAAAATTAAAATTACTATTTGATCCATATGAATCATTTTATTTTTAAAATATATAAAAATTTTATACCTATATTAAAATAAACCAAGTAATTACTGCTTATATACAAAATATCAATTATTCAAAGTAATTAAAAATAATTAAGCATATACATTCTTCCAACGCAACAATTGAATCTTGATATAGTAATTTTTTGACTAATTTAAAAAAAGAAATAGAATGACTATATATGATCAGTATTCATTGATATAGTAATTTTTTGACTAATTTAAAAAAAGAAATAGAATGAATATATATGATAGTATGGTTCTCAGGTTCAACTAAAATGAGTTACCAATTTGATTGCAATAGGTCACTAGCTTAGGTGGGTCGTGTCGGGTAGAGATAAGCATTTGAGTTCAAGTTTGTGGACTATCTGCAAAATTCGCAACGTACATGGTATGTAATGTGAGCCTAAAAGTTTAGACTTGTTTAAATATGCAACCTTTTTAGGCTTGGCCCACAAAACCCGTGGACTCAAGGGTCTTTGCAAACCTCTGCATATTCAAAATTTAATAAAAATTATATTATATTATTTATAAAAATGGAGTGTCATAAGTAAAAACAAGATCAACAAAAAAAAAATTAAAGATCAACGAAAAAAAAGTTAAAAGACAAAAAAATCCAATACTTTTTTATGACATTTAAAAATTGATATTTGAGATTTTATATTAAACACATTTATATTTTATTTTTGTGCATTTTAAATTTAAACTATTTTATTTTATATTTTAGAATTAAGAATTGAGATTATATTTAATTATTTGTGTTAACATTTAATATTTAACTAGTAAGTAATAACTAACAAGTACTCTAATTTTCCTTAATTATTGCCTAATGACTTTAGATATGTATTGAATTTTTCTAATAATTAAAAATGAGACAAATTGATTTTAAAAAAAAATGTTTTTATGCAAGTTGATCCATGAGCTTTAGACTTTGCGGGACGGATACGGACTCAAATATAATGAGACACTTATAATGTGAGCTTTGCAAACTGAGTTTCACAGCTAGCAAGTTTCATGGATCAAGTTACCCGCATATCCATATCTAGTGTCGGGTTACATTAAATTGATGATATAATCACTTTGACAATCAACCAGCCTGTCATACTACTGATTTCTGATTCTTTCTGGGTCAATTGATCAAACCGGCCGTATCGGTACGTATAGGTTTCTAAACTTATTTGGATGATCAATTATTGTAAAAATAAGATGAAATAAAATGAAAAAAAAAGAAAAAGTAGGATGAAGTAAGATGAGACAACTTAGTAACTCTCTTTTATTTATATGTATATTCACACGTTCTCTTTAAAAAAAAAACATTCACCTGTTTTTTATTTATTTATTATTTAGGAATAGTTTAGCTTCTCGTGAGGGCTTATTCTCTTTTCTATTGTTTATTGGAGGAAATATTTTGTTCTATGACACACACTCGTAATATAAATAAGTGTCTACGGCATATTCAACTGCAGCATCGAACTCTCATTCTCAATTACTACTAGTTCATTAAAATTTTTCATTGAGAAAGATGTCAATTCCTCCAAATGATCCATTCAGAGGGTGTGCTGCAAATTTTCCACAACCAGTGGGGCAGCAAGATTTGCTAGCAGCAGAAAATTTGGTGAACATGGTTGGGCAGATGAATCTAAACGACCAAATCGTATACAGACCTAGCAACACACTCTATGACATACGTCGCCCCTTGGTTCGTTGGGACACAAGGGGCTACAATGAGATCTTTCAAAATGGGTTCCAAGCAAGGGCTCAAGGAGACACTCCCAACAACATATACTACAATTTGGATGAGTTTATCCACAATGCTGGTGCCCCTCTTGATCCTAATAGGCGTGCAACTTATGCCTTTGTTAGCACCACTCTCAACTATGATTGGAGGCCAACACCAACTATCTCCACCCTCCCTCGCGGTGGCGTTATGCAATTCTATCGCTATGAGATCTATGCTCCCGGTGGTATTTGGGTGGCTGTCACCCTTAGGAACCGGTATCGTCACCTTTCTCAGGCTGAAGTTTGCTTTGTTCGAGGCATTGCACCACAATACATTCGTTCTTGCATGGTATTCACAGCCATCCGTGATGTTGATTCAAAGTTAGTACCTCCTCTTAACTCCAATTACCCTTTTCAGTTTAATATTCATGCATTAATATCATAAAAAATTTTATATTATTATTTAATCACAATATTAATTTATTGATTATATTAATAAATATTTTGAAAGTCAGATAAACATTGGAGTCTAATTGAATACCATTATAAAAATCTTTTATAACACTATATTTTCTACCTTGTTTTGTTTTTTCTTGGTAATTTTTTTTATCTAACTCTGTATTTTGTAGACATAAAATATTTTAATTAAGAAAATTATTCTTAAATAATTAGATTGTTATTATATAGTATACAAGATAGAGTTTAACATTTATGTACTTACCGTATAAAAAAATTTTATATTTATGTTCTATCACAATCTTTTATTAGTATGACTTTTAAAATATTAATTGGTAAAATTAATAAATTTATTATATATGAAGGTTGTAATTCAGTCACAGTGTATAACTACTACTTTTTATTCTGATGATGATATTATAATGTGTTTTTTCTTTACAAGGAATGCTAACAACAAGAGACTCGTAATTGTTTATAATTCATTTAAAATCAACTAATTTAATAAACACAAATGAAGAGAGAGAAATATTAAATTAAAAAAAAGAGAGTGTTATATAAGGTGTTTAAATATTAGAATCCCTCGTAATATATACGTTAGAAGAGATAAGATGTGAAAAATAGATAAGTAATTACAAAATTAGTGACATGGTATCTAACAAAAAAGGAATACAGATAAAGTATATGTAAATAATAGTTGGTTAAATCATCACTCTTGAATAAAGTGCATATGAGAAATTGAGTTGAAAGATTTAATCAACATAGGTTAGTTTAAGAGGTATAAAGTGCATGTGAAAATTTGAGTGGAAAGATTTAATCAAAGTAGGTTAGTTAGAATAAAATACTGTAAATGCAAAAATGACGGAGATAGGTAATTACTATATATATATATATATATATATATATATATATATATATTTTAAAGTAAATTCAATTATTCGAATAAGTCTACCAGTATTTTAATAAGGCAAAAGAAAAAAAAAACCTCCAGAAAGGTTAAGTGATGTGTATGAGAGAAGAGAGAGCTGCTACTAACTGTGTTGTGTTATGCTGGAAGAGGATGGAAGAGAGAACAATAATGGATCTGAGGAAGGAGATTGTCACGGGTAGCTATTAAAATAATAAATTTTCAGATAAGGTGGATAAAAGGGTAAGTGAAGGAAATAAACTTCTTTGCAACCAACAAAATTCACGTTATAATTCTGCTTTTTAATTTTTTAAACTATTTAGTATTTTTTCAATTTTTATCAAATTATACCTATGTTTACTTTTTTTTTTATTGCTTAAAACTATTTTTCTTTTTAAATTTATAATAGAAGGGTTGTTCTAATTTCCTCGATCGTGACGTTTTCTTTTTGACGTTTCCCAGTGAACAACGGAAAGCATTGCTTTATTCAATAAATATAAATTATTTGTGAAATTTAATTATTTTAGTTTAAAAATTATTTTTAAATTAAAATTTGATAGATGTATTTTTTTTTCTTATCTAATAAAACTATATTTATGAATAAAAAATTATTTTATAAAATATTTTTTTTAGAAATTTAAATATAAATATTGATTTGACCTAACTTCTTTGAAAATAATTTTTAAGTAAAAAATAAACTGACCAAATGAAGTTTTAATCTAATTAAGATATTTTATAAAATTGAAGGAAAAGTAGTTAAACTTAATTAGTAGACCAAATTGGAATAAAATTTATGATGATGTACCAAACGTGTAAATTTAAATTTTTATACGCTGAAGATATGTATAATTTATTTGAGCGTTATTGAAATGTAACATAAATTAATATTAATTTGTTTTGCAGTAATGTAAGTTTCATCAGAGAAATCCGGCTAATAATAAACGAGCATTTCAATCCGCAAGCGTATCCATATGTTGAGGTTATAAGTTATCTTCCTATTCATAGTTATGTGGATGAAAATGGTGTGGAGAGGGACCTACCCGAAGAAGTTCTTCACACACCTTCCAGAAGGAAAAGGGAAGTCTCAAATGACAACACGGATGCTGCACTTGAGTGGTATACTCATAAAGTTGTTCAGGTACTTATGTAAAGAAATTAGGCAGAATTTCTTATAATTAAATTTGCATGAAACAATGTAAAATGTTTATTTATAATCATTCCTCACAACCCAAATAAATCGGAAAATAAAAATATTATTTTTATAAATATTTTTTTTTCTTTTCCTCTCTCTTTTTCTGTCAATGTTGAAATATAAAATATATTGATTGTATGTATTCTTTATACAAGTACATAACCTTTATCATTCTTACATTTTATTTTTCTATTCTTAAACATTCTTTAGCTTTGTTAATTTTTCTTGTATTATGAAATGAAAGAATACAGTCTTCTTTTTATTTCTTTTTTATTTATATGAATTTTAAAATATCAAACTTTTAAAGTTTTACATTGATAGTATATAGAAATTAAACCCTCTCTCTCTATATATAGAGAGAGATAGAGTTTAATTAGTATGCACTATCAATGTAAAACTTTAAAAGTTTGATATTTTAAAAGTCATATAAATGAAAATGTATGATTAAATGTCAGGGTAATATATTTTTTTACACCGTCAGTGTATACTAATTAAACTTTTATATATATATATATATTTTGCCCAAAATACTTATGATCCTTGATATATTAGTTAGTTTTATGTTTACTCTTTAATTGATAAATTTTTGTTTCATGTTGAACTTGATTAATTTAGTTTTGTTTTTAGTCTTTAAAAAAAAGTTTTGAAAAATAATTTTTGATTAAGAGTTGTTTTCAGGAAAAAGATAAAGAAAAACTTGTTTTATACGTATTATTTGAAAACTATTTTTGATATGTAAAAATTTTAAAAATTGCTCATATTTATAAGAAGTGTTTTTAATAAAAAGCAAAATACAGTATTTTCTTTGTGTTTTGAGTTTTCACAATAATATATAAAATTGAAAAACAAAACTATTGATAGTTTTTCATTTTTGTTTTTGGAGATTAGTCTAAAGAAAAACTAACCAAATTAATTTTTTTTTAAACCTTGAAATACTAAAAATAGTTTTATAAAACGTTAGTAAAAAAAATGTAATAATTTTTATTTTCTTCTGAGTTATTAATTAAACCACTTTTAAAACTATTTCAAAATCATTTTAAGCACCATCTATATTGGTTTAACTAACTGAAAGAAAATAAAATATTTATTTAAAAAATAACATGAATAAAAAATTAAGGCTATTTAGAGGTGTAGATGAAAACGTATGACCTTACTTTATTTTCTTTTTATAACTAAAACACTTTATAATTCGTAGATACAAAGTTATATAGATGCTGCATTTCGTTCAACTAGCTCAGATGAAGTTTACTTATTCATGAAAAATAAGTATGTGCTTCTGAATTATGCTCCGGGATCGAAAGATGATGAGGTTGTGAATGGACCACTTCTTATTTGTAACGGGTTTCCGTCACTTATTGATACACCATTTGGGGAACATGGAATAGATTGTGCCTTTGACACTGATGACGACGATTCTGAAGCATTCATATTTTCTGGCAACCTCTGTGCCTTCATAGATTATGCTCCAGGAACTACAGATGACAAAATAATTTCAGGTATGAAGTATCATTTTATTTTTTGAAAATTTATAGGATCATTGACACTTAGATAAACAAAGTTAGATAAATTTTTGGTCCTAGGCAAAATTGGCCAGTTTTTCCTTTTCTTGCTAAATCTATATAAATTTAAAAGAATAACAATAATTTTGAATAATGTGGAACAAGATAGACTTAGTTTTATATGAATGTAGGTTTCTTGAGTCAAGTCAAACTTTGTAGGTCTATTGGGTCTGGTACTATATATGGGCCAAATTGTCTTTATATAATTTGATAAGTTTGAATTACTAATCCAAAACCATGTTGAAAGCTTTCAGATTATGTAACAGTTATGCAATTCAAAGTGTTCATTTTCAAAAGTCTGAATTATATAATCTCGATTTGTAAAAAAAAAAACCTTTAAATTACTCAATCCGAATTTATTAAAAGTATGTTTTTGTCATACAAGTTCTGAATACGTAATCCAGATTTGTTTTACAAAAGTATAATTTTAATGAATTCATATTACCTAATTACAAGTTTTTTTACATGTCTAAATTGTCTAATTTGGACTTATGATACAAAAGTAAACTTTTAATGAATGCAAATTAGCTAATCCAAAATATATATACTTTAAGTTTAACACTTATTTATACACTATCAATATAAAAAAGTTTTATATTAATATTTACTCATAATCATTTATCTGCATGACTTTTAAAATATTAATTAGTAAAATCAATAAACTTATCAATATATAAAGGATTTTCATTTAATGTTAATGTAAAATTTTTTCAATGAAAATATATAAATGTTTTTCTCATATATTATTAGTTCTTAATATTTTTGTGTTGTGCTTTAGAATCCAAATTAGACAAAAACACGAACATGAATAATTTGTTTGAACCTTTCAGCTACTTAACCATTTATAACTTCAATGATATTTCACTCTTTTCAGGTCCTATGCCAATAGCTTCCATGTTTCCTTTCTTCAAGGGCACAGTCTTTGAGCATGGCATAGATGCTGCATTTAGGTCATCCAGCAGCGATGAAGCGTACTTATTCAGAGGTGACCAGTACGCTCTCATAAACTATGATTCTAAGGATCTCATTGCGATTCGCAAAATCACTGATGGGTTTCCTAGTTTGTACGGCACCATATTTGCAAACGATATTGATGCAGCTTTTGCTTCCCATAATGAGGACGAAGCCTACTTGTTCAAAGGAGAGTCTTATGCTCTTATCAACTTTGCTCCAGGTTCAACCGATGATTACATTATTGGTGGAATAAAGCCTATTCTTCCCAATTGGCCTTCTCTTCGTGGCATTGTGCCTCTCAACAATAAGGGACGTGACTTTTATAACCATCATCGTGATGAAAAAGATCACGACCCGGATCAGCACGATGAATTCTAGAAGTATTCATATGATGGTGTCATAAGAACAAAGACTCCAGAAGTTTCTGATGCAGGCTTGCTTTATATTATATTCTCCTACCTCATGTGGATGCTTGCTTCATTTATGTTGATGTAATATATGTGTGGACTTTCTTATTTCTACCATGACTTAATATGGTTTAATAACAAAACTATTCAGTTTGTTTACATTAGAGTAAATCCAATGGTTGTTGTTTATAGGACTAATAAGTATAACAAAATAAAATCTTTGGTTTAGATACTATCAAAATTAAAATATTTTATGGTATAATTTTTATTATTTTTTAAGGTCTAATATCTCTTAATTAGTTTTAATTAATAAAATACTTTTTAATTGACGTTCATTTTTAATTATATTTTCTAACTCGAATTAACTAAAAATATTATTAGTTTTAGTTTAAAAAAATTATCATTTTAAGATTTGTTTTAAACCTAAAAATTTGTTGAGCAGATTCTATTATTTGTATGAAACTTATCAAGGTTCTTAATTTAGTTTAAATTGATACTACCACACCAAAGAGCTTATAAGAAATTTACATTATTTTTTATAAGTTTTAGTCAAATGATGGATGAGTTCTTTTAAGTAATCTAAAATTTTATCATTTCTGATAACTTAAAACTTTAACATAATTATTATAAATAAATATTAATTTAATATAGAGGAGTAAAAAAATTATTAGTTTTGACAAGGTAAAATATATAAATGATAGTTAAAAATATTACTTTCCTTTTTAATTTAATTTAAAATACTGTGGTGTAGTGATAACATATAAAATAAAATTTTGTTTATTATGTTTGCTATTTTGATAATCAAAAGGCAGTTAATTGAGATCACGGTAATTTATTAGTTTAAAATGCTGACTAACTTTAATTTATTAGTTTAAAATGATTGTTAGAGCATCATAATAGACTGCAAGACCAGGCCATAACAGGAAAGTCTCAAAGTGTTAGACTAATTCTTGTATCACATAGCACATGCAAGTGACATCATAACATTAGGGGTAATATGATTTATGAATCACTTGGTGAGAGAAATACCATGAGTGAACACTTGCCTACATGGCAGTTTTATTAATTTTTTAATTGAAAAAAATTAAAAACAAAATTGGAAATTGTTAGTGTAAAACCTACATTCTTATTCTTACTTGTAAAATTGTGTTGTTCTTTTCACCTCAGAACCTATACTCTGCTTCCTTCTTCGTTCTTCTTCAACCCCTACTACTGCTTCGTTCTTCTTCCTCACCGTTCATTGCTCCATTCCTCAATTGCTGCGTCTTTGGTAGATCGTTTGTGCTTCTGCCTCCGCTCCTGTCGAACCGATTTTGATTACTATTCCTTCTTGGTAAGACTGATTTCCTTTGCTTCTTCTTCCTTTCCTTTGCATTAGGTTTTACCCAGGCTGCTAAAAATCCATGCAATGCTGGTTCTAAAGACCCTTGAACTATTATTATTTCTGCATCCCACCTTGTTGCATTATTGCGTGAATGTTTTAATTATGCTACATGCCAACATTCATTTTCATATTTCTAGTTCATCTCTTTCAGCTAAAAAAAGTTCTTTTTTTTCTCTACAATTGTGCTAAAAGAAGTTACTATATGTTGGGAATTGGAAAATGCATTCCCCATTGGCCTAATTTGGGTCCTATCAGCTCAAAGTTTCAATTTTTATTTTTCAGGAATTTTTTTCCTCTCTGTTACTTTGTACATGAATAAGAAGTGATTGTTCAGTTTGAAGTCATTGTGCTAAAAGAAGTAATTTTTCCTCTCAGAAAAGTGCTTCTTCCTGTAAATAGACATTTTAGGCCATAGTCCTTAGTTTTCCTCTTGTAAATATTAATTAGTTTTTAATTCCCTTTTAGGCCATGTATTTTGGCCATTTATGCTAGTTTCTAAAGTTTAGGGTGTAAATAGCTTAGGAAAGGAGGTGAGGGGAGTAAATGGCCTAATAACTCAAAGGAGTGTGGATCTCTTTCCACACCCCCTTGATTAGGCCGTGACACTCCTTAGCTTAAGGTTAGGTGCCCCTTTTAGTGGGCCTAAGAGGAATTAGTGTCCCTAATCCTAATTAGGCCCAAAGTCCCACATTGCCTAGTTTTAAGTGTCTTGCTCCTTCTTTTGGGCTATAAATACACCTAGTCTTTCTTGTACAAATTACACTTGATTGAATGAAGTAAGACTCTTTTTGAGCAATTTATTCTTGAGTGTTATTGAAAATCCTCTCTCTTGAGGAATCTCTCTCTTAAAGCTTTTATCAAGGAACCTCTCCTTTATAGCAAGCAACATAAAATTTTTGACTCATCTTTCTCCTAGAAAGTTGCATCAACCCTCTCCCATTTCTAACCTCTCCATCCTCCATTTTATTAGAGGAAGGAACATTGGTTGAAGAGATCAAGGGAGTACATCATTTGGTATCAAGAGCCATCTTCATGAAGGTTCATTTCTTCCTCCTTTTTCTTTAAGTTTCATGCGTCGTTCTTAGCCATTTTTTTGCAGCTTTTGTTTATGCTTTAATTCTTGTTCCTTTGTTGTCGTTTTATTCTCCTTTCATGTCTTGTTAGTAGTAGATTTATTTATTGTCTTTTTATTCCTTGCACTTTTATTTCTTTGGTTCAATTTCTTGTTCTTCCATTGAATCACTTTGTCATGCTTTAGGATTCCTTTTCTTGCCATTTTAATTCCTTCTTCTTCCTCTTGTGATTTTCCTAAGAAAGCTTATGTTAATGATTTCACAACCTTTCTGAAAGAAGCCACCCAAGTGTGGTCTAAGCTTTTGGAATCACTTCTTTTGCTATCCTTTCCTTTCCATTTTTTTGCTTTAGGCGTTCTTTTTTCTTTCTTGTGAGTGTGAGTTTTATTTTTCTGCACTTTATTTTTCAGCTTTTGATCTTCCTTGTCTTGTCATTTAGATTGTCTTGTTTAGTCCTTAATTGTCATATTAAATTTTCACTTGTGCTACGTTTTATTTTCTACATAAAAAGAGTGTGTGTTACTTCTTGAAATTGAGCATCAAAGAGGTTCATCCTCTTGAGTAAGTCTTCTAGGAAGTCTACATGCTATTAGTTCTAGCATGATCTCAAAATAATTTTTTCAAAATTGTGCTCAATTTCTTCCTATAATTCTTGTTCATTTTAGTAGCTTAGCATTGCATTAATTCTTTTGGGTGAATTGTTTTGGCTGTTGTTGAGATAAAAATAGGCATGAGAAGGCTTAAACACTTGAGAAATCAAGTTTTCCTAAACCCCCTAAAAGTCTCATTAAAGCTTCCTTAACACATCCTAAAATCTAGTGCATATTAGGTTGCTTTATTTTCCTTTATTTGCACCTTTATTATTAATTTTGTTGGCTGAATTCTTCATTTTATTTCAAGCGAATCTCTCTCTTACACTCCTCATTTCTTTTTAATTTTTCTAAAATTGTTGAAGAGGTGTAGCAAAACAAAAAAAAAAAGAAGAGGAAATATATATATATATATATATATATATATATATATATATATATATAAAGGTAGAAGACAAATCAAGCAAAAAAAAAAAAAGAGTTAGTAAAAGTAATTAAAGATAAAAGAAAACAAGTGAAAAGAGAACAAATCATATTTAGTGCACCTCAATTTGTTTTGATTTGATTAGAAGGAGTGTGCAAACTTTGTTACATCTAGCTTGAATTTGTTTGTTCGGTCAACACAAAGTGAATGTGCAAATCTTAGAAAATTTTTTAAGTGTCTTGTTGCTTTTAAGTCCACTCTAATCTAGTATCATTCTAAGTTCATTTTGACGTGCTAATTTTCTTTCAATACCTTTAATATTTTTCTTGTCTTGTTCTTATTCATTGTGTTTGTCTACATTTAATCTATCCACTTGGATATGTGTCCTCCTTTGATTTTGAGCTTTTCTTGTTTTTCTTTACTTCTTGCACTCTCTTTCTCTTGGTGTGTCACTTTTGAGAAAGGAAAAGAGAGGTCAATCCAAGCTTTCCATAAGGGAAGCATCTTAAGGTGTGTTGAAACAAGCTAAGGAAGAGGTTCATTCAAGGGAGCAACACCAATTTGAGAGAGGCAAACACTTAGAGCGGAAAAGCAACATCAAAACTTCAAATCTTTTACTTTTTTCCTTTTTTGGGTGTATTTTTTAAGGCCATTTTAATTGAGGTGTTGGATGCCCATAAGGTCACCTCTTTGATTGTAATAGCTTTTAGTTTCTTGTTTAGGTGGGAAAAGGAATTAGTACCCCATCTCTCCACCTTAGGTGCACGCCTTTAGACCCTTACCTTTGCTTTAATTTCTTTATTTTCTTTGAATCTTAGTGTGAAAGGTTTTGAGTTCCAAACACTCTTAAGTAATTCACTTAGGGAGAAAACCAAACAAAAGAGTGAGGAGTGTTGCCCTTAAGTTCTTCCCAATCACTTTCAAAATGAGCTCACACACATCTAGTAAAGGTAGTGTAAATCAACAAGGTTCTCAAAAAACAACCAACATGGATAAGTTTGTGAGTGAATTTAGGGAGTGAAGGTTAGAAGAGAGAAAAGAAAGAAAAGAGAGAGGAGAAAAAAGAAAGGAGGTGTGAAGAGAAAGAAACAGAAACGAGAGCAAAAGAGTTAAGAGAAGAACAACGAAAAGAGGAGAAAGAACGTGAGAAAAGAGAAAAAGAAAGAGAGGAGAAAAGAAAAAGACAAGAAAGAGAAGAGAAAGAAGAAAGGCGGAGAGAAGAGAAACAAAGAGAACGAAGAGAAAGAGAAGAAAGAAGGGAAACAGAAGAGAGAGAGAGGGAAGAGAGAAGAGAAGAGCGTGAAAGAAAAGAAAGAAGAAAAGTTAGAGAGAGGCATAGGTATAGGTCCGCCTCTAGTGAGGTAAGTCGAAGTGAAGGATATGAAAGACCTAGAGTGAGGAGAGCACAACAACATCATAACCAACCCCAAGCCCAACCTAGGGAACAAAAAGTAGACCTCCCTCATTTTCATGGCAAAGAGGATGTGGAAGCCTACCTTGATTGGGAAATGAAGGTAGAGCAACTCTTTGTTTGTTTTAATATAAGTGAAGAAAGAAAAGTTCTGCTGGCAACCCTTAGCTTCCAAGGGCATGCCATGTATTGGTGGACCTCTTTGGTCAATGAGAGGCGTCGCCTTCGTAACCCTCCTGTGGATTATTGGAATGATCTCAAGGTGGCTATGAGGCGGAGACAGGTCCCTTCTTATTATGAAAGAGAGCTCTTGGATAAACTCCAAAGATTAAAACAGTACAACTCAAGTATTGAGGAGTATAGGAAAACCATGGAGCTTTTCATGATGAGAGTGGGCGTCACCGAAGAACCAAGGGCCACCGAAGCTAGATTTTTAAGTGGTTTGAGCTCTAACATAAGAGACAAAGTTAAGCTTTTACCATATAATAATCTAGATGACCTAGTCCAACTTTGCATAAGAGTGGAAAATCAATTAAAAAGAAAAGGTGGAGCAAAAAGAGAATTTCCATCCTACAATTATGCAAAGAGGGACCTAGGCAAGGGAAGCTCTTCCAAGAGCTCTCCTAAAGAGGAATCATCCAAGCATGTGTATAAAGAACATAAACCCATGCATCATAGAGACAACTGCCCTGCTAGTTCTAGCAATAGGACTAGTAGTATTAAATGCTTTAAATGTCTTAGGAGAGGTCACATTGCCTCTCAATGCCCTAATAAGAAAACCATGATCATGAGGGGCCAAGAGATTTTTAGTGAGAGTGGCTCATCTTCCTCCTCTAGTGAGAGTGAGGAAGAAGGGGTTCATGAGCATGACATTATTGAAAACCCTTGTGATAGAGACCTCTTAATGGTTAGACAACTTCTTGGAAGCCAACCCCTTGAGATTAACTACTCCCAAAGAGAGAACACTTTTCATACACGTTGTAAAGTTTTAGACAAAACCTGTTCTCTCATTGTGGATAGTGGGTCCTGCTGCAATTGTTGTAGCTCAAGTTGGTAGAGAAGCTAGCCTTACAACCAATTCCTCATCCTAGACCTTACAAGCTCCAATGGCTTTAATGAGGAAGCGGAAATGGTTGTAAACCAACAAGTGAAGGTGCCATTCTCCATTGCAAAGTATCAAGATGAAATCTTATGTGATATAGTTCCAATGGAGGTCGATCATATCTTGTTAGGAAGGCCTTGGCAGTTTGACAAACAAGTCATTCACCATGGCTACTCTAATGAGATAATCCTCACTCATAAGGGCAAAAGAATAAAGTTGATTCCTCTAACACCGTCACAAGTGGCTGAGGATCAACTCATCATGAAACATAAAAGAGATGAGGAAAAAAAAAGTTCAAAGTAAAAAAAAAAAAAAAGCTTCCACCTCTAAAACTTGAAAGGGGTAAAGAGGGAGAGTTGGAAGGAGGTACCCCTTCCAAAGAGGTAATTGAGAAAGAGAGTCATTTTGCAACAAAAATGGATATTATAGAAGCTCTCTTGCTTGATCGACCTTTTTATTTCTTTCTTTGTAAAAAGGTATCTTCTGGCACTGCCACAAGTCATGAAATTGAGTCTCTTCTAAAAGGGGTTCAAAATCTTTTAAAAGAATTTAATGATTTCTTCCCTAAATAGGTTCCAAGGGGATTACCATCTCTAAGGGGAATAGAACACCAAATTGATCTTTTTCCTGGCGCGAGTCTACCCAATAGGCTCACGTATAGGACAAACCCCATTGAGACCAAAGAGATTGAATCTCAAGTTCAAGACTTGTTGGAGAAGGGTTGGGTTCAAAAGAGTCTCTTAGCCTTTGTGCGGTCCCTGTTTTGTTGGTGCCCAAAAAGGATGGGAAATGGCGGATGTGTATGGACTGTCATGCCATCAACAAGATCACCATTAAGTATAGACACCCAATCCCTAGGCTAGATGATATACTTGATGATTGCATGGAGCGAAAATATTTTCAAAAATTGATCTTAGAAGTGTACCATCAAATAAGAATCAAAGAAGGAGATGAATGGAAAACCGCTTTTAAGAAAAAATTCGGTCTTTATGAATGGTTGGTGATGCCTTTTGGGCTCACCAATGCTCCAAGCACTTTCATGCGCTTCATGAATCATGTACTTAGGGATTGCATTGGTAGGTTTGTAGTTGTTTATTTTGATGATATTTTAGTCTATAGTAGGTCTTTAGAAGAACATATAGGACACCTTAGGGAAGTCTTATCTGTCCTTAGAATAAATAAACTTTTTGCAAACTTAGAAAAATGCACTTTTTATGTTCCTAGTGTAGTTTTCTTGGGCTTTGTCATTAGTGCCCAAGGGGTCCAACTGGACCCCCAAAAAATCAAGGCTATTCAAGAGTGGCCCACCCCTACTAGTGTGACTAAGATCAAGAGCTTTCATGGTCTCTTGGGATTTTATAGGCGCTTTGTGCCTAACTTCTCCACACTAGCTTCACCACTCAATGACTTGGTGAAGAAGGAAGTTCCTTTCTTGTGGGGTGAAAAAGAAGAAAAAGCTTTTCAACTGCTCAAGGATAAACTCACTAATGCACCCTTTCTAGCCCTCCCCGACTTTTCAAAAACTTTTGAGCTAAAATGTGATGTATTGGGAGTAGGTATAAGAGTTGTGCTATTGCAAGAGGGGCACCCCATTGCTTATTTTAGTGAAAAACTCAATGGTGCCCACCTCAACTACCCCACCTACGACAAGGAGTTTTATGCTTTGATCTGTGCCCTCCAAACTTAGGAACATTATCTTGTTTCCAAGGATTTTGTCATTCATAGTGACCATGAGTCACTTAAGTATTTGAGGGGGCAAGGAAAGTTGAACAAGAGGCATGATAAATGAGTTTAATTTCTTTAAACTTTTCCTTATGTCATTAAATATAAAAAAGGAAAAACAAATGTAGTTGCTGACGTTCTTTCAAGGAGGCATTCTCTCCTTGCTACCCTCAATGCTCAAATTTTGGGATTTGATGACATAAAGGAAATGTATCCTTCTGACCAAGACTTGGGAACCATTTATACTTCCTCATCTTCCAAAGCCAAAGATGGTTTCTACCTATGTGAGGGGTACTTATTCAAAGAGGGCAAACTTTGTGTACCCCAAGGATCCATTAGGAAATTGTCAACAAAAGAGAGCCATGAAGGTGGGCTCATGGGACATTTTGGAATTGATAAAACCTTAATGCTTTTAAAAGAAAAATTCTTTTGGCCCTATATGAAAAAATATGTTGAAAGACATTGCTTGCGATGTATAGCTTGTTTACAAGCTAAGTCCCGAGTAATGCCTCATGGACTCTATACACCTTTACCCACTTCTTCTACACCTTGGGTAGATATTAGCATGGATTTTATCCTTGGGCTCCCAAGAACCCAACGAGGTGTAGACTCCATCTTTATGGTAGTGGACCACTTTAGTAAAATGGCACATTTCATTCCCTGCCACAAAATGGATGACGCGAGTCACATCACAAGGCTTTTCTTTCATGAGGTTGTCCGCTTGCATGGAATACCCTCAACCATAGTCTCTGATAGGGATGCTAAGTTCCTTGGCCATTTTTGGAAAACTCTTTGGGCAAGGCTAGGAAATAAGCTCTTATTTTCTACCACTTATCATCCTCAAACGGATGGACAAACTGAGGTAGTAAATAGATCCTTATCCACTATGTTAAGGGCACTCTTGAAAGGAAACCACAAGTCTCGGGATGAATATCTCCCCCACATTGAATTTGCATATAATAGGGTGGTTGATCGAACCACTAAGCACTCCCCTTTTGAGGTTGTATATGGTTTTAATCCTCTCACCCCTTTGGACTTATTGCCACTCCCTAACACCCGAATTTTTCATAAAGAAGGGGAAGCTAGGGCTGATTTTGTCAAAAAATTACATGAGAGGGTCAAAACTAATATTGAAAACCAATCTACGAGGTATGTTTCATCTAGCAACAAGGGGAGGAAGGAAGTCATCTTCAAAAAGGGCGATTGGGTTTGGCTTCACCTAAGAAAGGATCGTTTCCCTTCTAAGAGGAAGTCCAAACTTAGCCCTCGAGGAGATGGTCCCTTCCAAATCCTTCAGCAGGTAAATAATAATGCATATAAGTTAGACCTTCCTGAAGATTATGGAGTTAGAACCACTTTTAATGTTTACGATCTTACACCCTCTTTAGGTATTGACACAGAAGAGGACGACTCTTCAGATTTGAGGACAAGTCCTTCCGACGGGGGAGGAGATGATGCAATCCTACCAACCAAGGGCCCTCTCACTAGGGCAATGACTAGGAGGATTGAAGAGGACTTGGCCCGGAAAGACTCATCAAAACCCCAGCTCATGATGGAGATAGACATTTTAGGCCATAGTCCTTAGTTTTCATCTTGTAAATATCAATTAGTTTTTAATTCCCTTTTAGGCCATGTATTTTGGCCATTTATGCTAGTTTCTAAAGTTTAGGGTGTAAATAGCTTAGGAAAGGAGGTGAGGGGAGTAAAGGACCTAATAACTCAAAGGAGTGTAGATCTTTTTCCACACCCCCTTGATTAGGCCGTGACACTCCTTAGCTTAAGGTTAGGTGCCCCTTTTAGTGGGCCTAAGAGGAATTAGTGCTCCTAATCCTAATTAGGCCCAAGGTCCCATATTGCCTAGTTTTAAGTGTCTTGCTCCTTCTTTTGGGCTATAAATACACCTAGTCTTTCTTGTACAAATTACACTTGATTAAATGAAGTAAGACTCTTTTTGAGAAATTTATTCTTGAGTGTCATTGAGAATCCTCTCTCTTGAGGAATCTCTCCCTTAAAGCTTTTATCAAGGGACCTCTCCCTTGTGGCAAGCAACATAAAATTTTTGACCCATCTTTCTCCTAGAAAGTGGCGTTAACCCTCTCCCATTTCTAACCTCCCCATCCTCCATTTTCTTAGAGGAAGGAACCTTGGTTGAAGAGATTAAGGGAGTGCATCAATACATATTTTGCTACCTTGTGAGTTTTGTTTCTTAGAATATTGTGCCTTGAGTTGTTTATCATTTCACCTATGAACTAAACTTGGAGATTTGAAAACAGAAAGTCTCAATCTTTAGGCTTTACCCATGCTGCTACAAATTCATGCAATGGTGGTTCTAAAGACCCTTAAACTGTTACTATTTCAGCATCCCACCTTGTTGCATTATTGTGTGAATGTTTTATCTTCTTCAACTAAAAAAGCAACTGAATGATGAGCATTTGTTTTTATTTTTAAGTAAAAAAAACACATGTTGAAATCAGGAACAATATGGCATTCTAGGCAAGTAACAGTTCAAGGAGTTCTTGTTCTTGTATTACTAATTCTGTAAACTCCCTATCAATCAAATGTGTGGTCCTACTATTCCTTGTGCTAAAAGAAGTTACTGTATGCTGGAAATTGGAAATTAACTTTTATTACTTGTTCTTTATTTTGTGCTAAAAGAAGTGATTTCATTTGTTTTTTGTTACTTTAGATAGATATTGTCAAAGTATGGTGTTAGTGGGATAGATATTGTTGTAATGGACATATTCTCTTTATTTTGCCACATTATAGACGATAGAGTCTTTTAACTCTAATAAATAATCAAATTTAAGAAGTTCATAACCATTTCTTTTTCTAATAATGATGCATAAAGCATTACATTAGTGTGTGTCCATTATTAACAGAAAAGTTTCACTTTTATTCTTTAATTTGTGAGTGGTTATGGTTAAGACCATATTATATGAAATACTTTTTGTCATCCGAAATTGAGTTTCAATCGTTATTGAACTTTTGTTGTATTGGGGTTTACTGCTCCTTGAACCTAAGAAAAAGGTTTGTGTTGTGTTGCATTGTGATTTTTACCAAGGTTTAGCCATGGGTTCTTCTCGCAATGTTGGAAGAACTGATAGGTCATGCTCTTCTGCTACAATGGGGTCTTTTTCATCAAGGATTAAATGGAAACATTGTTTATGTGGTGAAAGAGCTTATATATACACATCAACCCATGAAAACAATCGAGAAAGGGTTTTTTGGAGATGCCCTAATTGGAATGTATGTTTTTTTCATCATTTTATTTTACAGAATTTGTTTAGTTTGTGATGTTAGGATGAAAAATTCAGTAATTGATACGACATGTTATTGTAAGGCCAAAACTCATGAAATTATTTTAGATGGATGGATGAAAATGCACATGATGGTTCGGAACAAGACAGTAGGGATGAGACTAAGCAACATATACAACAGGCAATGGAAAACTTATTGAACTTAGAAAAGAAGCCTGATTTGGAGAGGAGGAAATGACACATTATGTATTATTTTTTGGTTACCTGTTGGACAACCACTTTAATTATGTGCATTATGTTGTTTATGTTCATAATTAGGAATTAAGGTAGGAGGTGTTGGTTGTCAGCAATTTAAATTTAGGGGTAAGTTGTAGGATATGTTAGTTTGGGAGTTGTATGTTGGAATGAAGTGAAACACCCATTTGATGATAGTTGGATTGTTTTGTCATACTGTGAAATTGTGTTATGTAATGTAACGAAGGACCCATTTGATTACAATGTATCCGTTGCCAATTATTTGTAAATTTGTTTGGTCTGTTGATTGTTTTGCATAATTGGGTTAACAAGCAATAGTGAAAGATTCAATTGTGCAGAATTTTCGTTGTGCTTTGCACCTAATATTGTACCCTACAACTCAAATCCATTTCAATAGTCTTAGTAATAGTTAAGTTATGATGGTTACCATTTAATATTTTAACTCACAAGGCCATAAGAAAAAATTTAGAAAAATGTGGTTAACCAATTGTTATATGGAGTTAACCACCTATGCTGTTAAGGACTAACCACTTGAAAATTTTGAGAAAAATGCAATTAACCACATGATATGCCCAGTTAACCACTTATTTTGTACTAAGTTAACCACTTGACCTTGACTCTACAATTTTGAATGCATTTGTCCTTGCTGACCCAAATAATTCCAAACACAATGTTTTCTCTATTAAACTAAGTATAATTGAGTAGTAACTCAATTGACTCAAACTGATTTGGCCCTATAACCAGTTGAAAAATTTCAGAAAAATGTAGTTAACCACATCATATTCCCAGTTAACCATCTTTGTTGTACATATATAACCCCTTAACCTCTATTCCTTAATTTGTCCTTGTTGCCCCAAAGAATTTGAAACACCATGTTTTCTCTATGGAACTAAGTATATTTTAGTGGAACTAACTTGAGTGAAAGTGATTTGGCCCTGTGTGTTGAAAAGTTTTAGAAAATTGAGTTAACAAAATGATATTCTTAGTTAACCACTTATTTTATACTGAGTTAACCACTTAACCTTCACTCTGAAATTTCAAATGAATTTGTCCTTGTTGCCCCCAATAATTTCAAACACCATGTTTTCTCTATTAAAACAAGTATATTTCACTGGAAATAACTTGAGTGAAAGTGATTTGGCCTTGTGTGTTAAAAAGTTTCAAATAAATGCAGTTAACCAAATGATATTCCTAGTTAACCACTTATTTTGTACACAGTTAACCACTTAAGCTTCATTCTAAAATTTTGGTGGAATTTGTCCTTGTTGCCCAAAAGAATTTCAAGCACCATGTTTTCTCTATGAAACTAAGTATATTTCAGTGGAACTAACTTGAGTGAAAGTTCTGGCACCGTGTGTTCAAAAGTTTTAGAAAACTTCAGTTAACCACATGATATTCCTAGTTAACCACTTGTTTTATACTGAGTTAACCACTTAACCTTTACTTTGAAATTTTAAAGGAATTTGTAGTTGTTGCCCCAAATAATTTGAAACACCATGTTTTCTCTATTAAACTATGTATATTTTAGTGGAACCAAGTTGAGTGGAAGTGATTTGGCCCTGTGTGTTGAAAAGTTTTAGAAAACTGCAGTTAACCACATGATATTCCTAGTTAACCACTTATTTTATACTGAGTTAACCACTTAACCTTGACTATGAAATTTTGAAGGAATTTGTAGTTGTTGCCCCAAATAATTTCAAACACCATGTTTTCTCTATTAATCTAAGTATATTTCAGTGTAACCAAGTAGACTGGAAGTGATATGGCCCCGTGTGTTGAAAAGTTTTAAAAAAATATAGTTAACCACATGATCTTCGTAGTCAATTATTGATTTTGTACACAGTTAACCACTTAAGCTTTACTCTAAAATATTGAAGGAATTTGTCCTTGTTTCCTCACAGAATATGAAACACCACGTTTTCTCTATTAAACTAAGTACATTTAAGTGGGTCCAAGTTTAGTGAATGTGATTTTGCCCTATGTCTTGAAAAGTTTTACAAAAATGCAGTTAACCAAAATGATATTTCTAGTTAACCACGTATTTTGCACATAGTTAACCACTAAAGCGTCACTATGAAATTTTTGAGGTATTTGTCCTTTCTGGCCCCAAGAATTTGAAACACCATGTTTTCTCTATGAAACTAAGTATATTTCAGTGGAACTAACTTGAGTGAAAGTTATTTGGCACCGTGTGTTGAAAAGTTTAAGGAAAATGTAGTTAACCACATGATTTTCGTAGTCAACAACTGATTTTGTACACAGTTAACCACTTAACCGTTACTCTGAAAAATTGAAGGAATTTGTCCTTGTTTCCTCAAAGAATATCAAACACCATGTTTTCTCTATTAAACTAAGTAAATTTAAGTGGGACCAAGTTGAGTGAATGTGATTTGGCCCTGTGTGTTGAAAAGTTTTAGAAAAATGCAGTTAACCACATGATATTCCTAGTTAACCACTTATTTTATACTGAATTACCACTTAACCTTGACTATGAAATTTTGAAGGAATTTGTAGTTGTTGCCCCAAATAATTTCAAACACCATGTTTTCTCTATTAATCTAAGTATATTTCAGTGTAACCAACTTGAGTGGAAGTGATATGGCCTCGTGTGTTGAAAAGTTTAAGAAAACTGTAGTTAACCACATGATATTCGTAGTCAACCACTGATTTTGTACACAGTTAAACACGTAACCGTTACTCTGAAATATTGAAGGAATTTGTCCTTGTTTCCTCAAAGAATATCAAACACCATGTTTTCTCTATTAAACTAACTATATTTAAGTGGGACCAAGTTGTGTGAATGTGATTTGGCCCTATGTCTTGAAAAGTTTTACAAAAATGCAGTTAACCAAAATGGTATTCCTAGTTAACCACGTATTTTGTACACAGTTAACAACTAAAGCTTCACTATGAAATTTTCGAGGAATTTGTCCTTTTTGGCCCCAAGAATTTGAAACACCATGTTTTCTCTATGAAATTAAGTATATTTCAGCGGAACTAACTTCAGTGAAAGTTATCTGGCACCGTGTGTTGAAAAGTTTAAGAAAAATGTAGTTAACCACATGATTTTCGTAGTGAACCACTGATTTTGTACACAGTTAACCACTTAACCTTTAGTTTGAAATATTGAAGGAATTTGTCCTTGTTTCCTCAAAGAATATCAAACACCATGTTTTCTCTATTAAACTAAGTATATTTAAGTGGGACCAAGTTGTGTGAATGTGATTTGGCCCTATGTCTTGAAAAGTTTTGCAAAAATGCAGTTAACCAAATGATATTCCTAGTTAAATACTTAGTTTGTACACAGTGAACCACTAAAGCTTCACTCTGAAATTTTGGAGCAATTTGTCCTTGTTGCCCCAAAGAATTTGAAACACCATGTTTTCACTATGAAACTAAGTATATTTCAGTGGAACTAACCTGAGTGAAACTTATCTGGCACCGTGTATTGAAAAGTTTCAAAAAACTTCAGTTAACCAAATGATATTCCTAGTTAACCACTTATTTTATACTGAGATAACCACTTAACCTTGACTCTGAAATTTTGAAGGAATTTGTAGTTATTTGCACAAAATAATTTCAAACACCATGTTTTCTCTATTAATCTAAGTATATTTCAATGGAACCAATTGAGTGGAAGTGATATGGCCCCGTGTGTTGGAAAGTTTGAGAAAAATGTAGTTGACCACATGATCTTCGTAGTTAACCACTGATTTTGTACATAGTTAACCACTTAAGCGTTACTCTAAAATATTGAAGGAATTTGTCCTTGTTTCCCCAAAGAATATCAAACACCATGTTTTCTCTATTAAACTAAGTATATTTCAGTGGGACCAAGTTGAGTGAATGTGATTTTGCTCTGTGTCTTGAAATGTTTTAGAAAAATGCAGTTAACGAAATGATATTCCTAGTTAAACACTTCATTTATACACAGTGAACCACTAAAGCTTCACTCTGAAATTTTGGGGGAATTTGTCCTTGTTGCCCCCAAGAATTTGAAACACATGTTTTCTCTATGAAACTAAGTATATTTCAGTGGAACTAACTCGAGTGAAAGTTATTTGGGACCGTGTGTTGAAAAGTTTCAGAAAAATTCAGTTAACCACATGATCTTGATAGTTAACCACTTATTTTATTCTCAATTAACCGCTTAACCTTGACTCTGGAATTTTGAAGAAATTTGTTGTTGTTTCCCAAAATAATTTGAAATACCATGTTTTCTCTATTAAACTAAGTATATTTCAGTTGAACCAAGTTGTGTCGAAGTGATTTGGCACTGTGTGTTGAAAAGTTTAAGAAAAATCTAGTTAACCACATGATCTTCCTAGTTAAGCGCTGATTTTGTACACAGTTAACCACTTAAGCTTCACTCTGAAATTTGGAACGAATTTATCGTTGTTGTGCCAAAGAATTTGAAACACCATGTATTCTCTATTAAAATATGTATATTTCAGTGGAAATAACTTGAGTGCAAGTGATTTGTCTCTGTTTGTTAAAAAGTTTCAGAAAAATACAGTTAACCAAATGATATTCCTAGTTAGCCACTTATTTTGTACACAGTTAACCACTAAAGCTACACTCTGAAATTTTGGAAGAATTTGTCCTTGTTGCCCCAAATAATTTGAAACACCATGTTTTCTCTATGAAACTAAGTATATATCAGTTGTACTAACATGAGTGAAATTTATCTAGCACCGTGTGTTGTAAAGTTTCAGAAAACTTCAGCTAACCAAATTATATTCCTAGTTTATGAAAATGCAGTTAACCACATGATCTTCCTAGTTAACCACTGATTTTGTACACAGTTAACCACTTAAGCTTCAGTCTGAAATTTTGGAGGAATTTGTCATTCTTGCCCCAGAGAATTTGAAACACCACGTTTTCTTTGTGAAATAAGTATATTTCAGTGGAACTAAGTTGAGTGGAATTTATTTGGCACCGTGTGTTGAAAAGTTTCGAAAAACTTTAGTTAACCACATGATATTCCTTGTTAACCACTTATTTTATACTGAGTCAACCACTTAACGTTGATGGCTCCGCCTTTTCCATGGTGTCACCAATTCTTCTCCAAGAGGAAATGTTGAAATGGATATTCTTCAAGGGTTGAAATAGGTGTGAAAATGGAGCTTATGATGGGTGAAAGTGGTTCATGAAAAATGGAGACAAAAGAATGGTGTTTTGGGTGGTGGTGGTTGGATGGTGTCTCGTTGGCTAGCTTACTTCACTTAGAGAGGGTGAAGGTCAATCCTAGGGAGACCCAAGCTCCTTCTAAGGTAGAGAGGAGAAGATGCGGGCCAAGAGATCCCTAAATGACTAAGGAATAGGAATGATGAGGAAAACTATCTCAAATATCCAATATATCCAAAGTGACTACATGTAGTCTAATGATGTGACCATGCCTAGCCAAGGACCTATCACTAGGGCCATGGCTAGAAAGATTGAATAAGACCTAGCCCTTGCAGATAAAGAAAGACTTCACCTCCTGCGGAGAGTGAAGATATTAGGCTAGGGATGTTACTTAATAAAATGTACTTTTCCTTTATTTTAATTTTGAGCAGCATTAGGAATTTAATTTGGGAAATGTATTTAGTCCTTTTTTTTATTTATTTTAGGAGGTGCCTTAGGAATTTAGAGGGTGGATTTAGCTTTTTGGGTCTTTATGAAAGAAATAAGGGGTAACCTTGATATCTACACCCCTCTTTTCCTACATAAACCCCCTAAGCTAATAAGAAGGAATTTTGGCCCTTGGTTTGAGAAACTTGGGCACCAAGTTTGATGATCTAAGGAGGGGATTGTTTCTCAATCCTCCCCCCTTAGATCTCTCTTTTTAATCCTAACCTTTCTTTTTTAAGTTATCTTGTTCAAGAGGTTAGCTACCTCTATAAATAGGAGCTCCTCCCCTCACTTGTATTTTTTACACTTGAATTTAATCCCATAGACCAAATTGGTTGTGAGGTTCTTACCTTTGAGTGTCCCCCTTCTCCTTTGTGAGAGCTTTTAAGAGTTATCAAGGGACCTCTCTCTTGTTGCCTCTCCCCTTTGGCTTATCAAACCTAGTATTTGTGGCACCTCACCCCATTCCTTTCCTTTCCATAAATCCATTTCCCTTCCAAGTGACCTTAGAAAGGATCCTTTGGGCATGTGATCATCAAAGATCACATCAAGTGGTATCTAGAGCCACTTTCTAAAGGTCACGTTGTTTCTCAACTTTTTTTTTGCTTTGTTGTTTATCTCTTTGATCTCTTTATCTAGAGCCACTTTCTAAAGGATCCTTTCTTTGCATCTTATTTCCATGTTCAAGTTGCTTAGTTTTCCCTTGTTTTTTATGCTATAGTGTGCCTAAGAAGTTGTGACCATTAAACCCACATGGTTGAGGATTTTTCCACACCATTGTAGTGATCAAATTTGGCCACTTTGTTGTGCCTTTTGTTTTGAGTCTCTTGCTGAAATTTTTTCTCTATTTTTAGGTGTGTTATTTTTTTATTAATCTTGTGTTTTGTCAAATACTAGTCATGTTATTTTCCTATTTTGTCTGATTTAAATTCCTTAGGTTTTAGCCTCTTAAAATTTTTACAAAAAGCTTTGAAAAACATTTTGAATTGAGCTCCTAAGAGGTAAACCTCTTGTTGAGTCTCTTAAGTCTTTTATGCTTTTAGTTCAAGCATAGTAATATCTTTGTTGTTCTTAAATATTTGCTCAATTCAATCTTTATATGCTTCTTGTTTTATGTTGAATTATTAGTAGCTTTTCACTTGGTTTACCTTCACTATTGGTGCCTCTTTATGGAATTTTAGCTTGGGCAAATTGTGTTAGTAATTTAAGCATTCAATTTACTTCAAAATCATCCCTAAATCATTCCTTAAGCACAATTAGTTCAGTGGTATTTGGAACTACTAAGTTGTTTTGCCTTTATTTGCATGAATTGCTTGAAAATTGTGTGACCTTATTTTGTGCTTATTCACTCAAGCGTTATTATTTCAAGCATCCTCATTAAAATTTCAATTCAACAAGCTATTACGTGCAGGAAAATGATTAGAAAAAGTTAAAAAAAAATATATATATTAGAAAAATTTCAAGTTAATAAAAAAAAAAGATAAAGAACTCAAAAGAAAGACAATTTTGAAATTGTGTACCAAATAGTAGAAACATTTGATATGAGGAACCAATTGTGATTCAAAAAAAAAATTACTTGAGTAAGCCTTTTAGCTTTTGGTCACTTAAACATTATTAAGTGCGCAACTATTGGTTTCATTTTTTGTTTGAGTCTTTTTTTCATCTCCATTCTTAAAGCTAATCTAGGAAAGTTATTTGTGTGCTACCTTCATTTGTGAGTCTTATGTTTTCTTGCTTGTCTTTTTTACTTCTTTGAGTTTATCATTGTTTTTATCCACTTGGATTTGTCAGCCTTGTTTTGTTATTCACCTTTGTTTGTTGTCTTGTGTTGTATTCGGCCTTGGTAAGGAAAGCTTGGGAAAGGTGCCATACATAAAATTTTGGCAAGTCTAAACAAGAGAAAACAAGGGTAGCATTCTTGGGGTAGGTTGATGCAACTGAAAATGGCTTGATCAAAAGGAGCAAAACACCAAAAAGCTTGGAGTGAAGACTTTGTTTTATTTTTTTATTCTTTGTATTGTGTAAACTCAATTTTAGATTGGGAGTTTGAGTGCCCTTAAGGCCCTCCCTTGGTTTGTAATAATTTTGGTTAATTTTAGCTTATTTCCTCGTTAATTAGGTTAAAAAGGAAGAAGTGGTACACTTTCTTCACACCTTAGGAGAACGATTAGAACCCTTTATCTTTTAAGTTCTTCCACTTTTAATTTTTTTGCAAAAAATGTGTAGAGGCTAAGAGTTCCAAAGACTCATCAAGCTGCCTTAGGTGTGAAAACAAAAAAGAGAGGAGTGTTGCTTGAAAAAACAAATTTTGGCCTACCATCTAGTTTTTAGCATCCAAGCACCATGACTTCCCACACATATTCTAGTGCACATAATTGTTCATCAAGTAAGAGTGTCAACCAAAGAAAACCTTCGAAGGGAGACACTCTTGAAAACCTTAACTTAGAATTTAGGGAATGGATGGCTAAAGAACAAGAAAGGAGAGAACAAAAAGAGAAAAAAAAAGAAATAAAAGAAAAGGAAAAACAAAAAGAGAAGGAAGAGTAAAAAAAAGAGATGTTGGAAATGAGAAAAGAGAAAAAAGAGCGAGAAGAGAGAAGGCAAAGAAGAGAGAGAAGGCAAAGAAGAGAGAGAAGAAAGGATGAAGAAAGGAGAAGAAGGAAAGAACTAGAAAGAAAAAGAGAAAAAGAGGAAGAAGAGAGAAGGAGAGGAGAAGAGAGTAAGAGAAGAGATGGAAGGGAAGGTGATAGAAAAAAGAAAGGAATTCTCATAAGATCCCCATCTAGGCACTTTAGCTCTAGTGAAGAAGAATACTATAGAATCAACATAAGCATCACTCCAATTCATCATACAATATCATTCTCCTCAAGAGAACACAAATCATGCTAAGGAGCCAAAGGTAGACCTACTCCATTCTCATGGTAGGGAAGATGTTGAGACTTACCTAGATTGGGAAGTCAAAGTGGAACAATTCTTCTGATGCTATGAAATAAAGGAAGAAAGGAAAGTACCTTTGGCCTCCCTTAGTTTTCAAGGTCCTGCTTTGCATTGGTGGGATGGCTTAGTCAAGGATAGGGCCCGTAAACAAATGCCTGACATTTGCTACTGGAATGATTTAAAAACTTGTTTACGAAGAAGGCACATTCCTTCATATTATGAGAGGGATCTTTTGGATAGACTCCAAAAACTTAGGCAAAATAACATAAGTATTGAGGAGTATAGACAAAAGATGGAGTTTCTCATACTAAGGGCCAATATCATTGAGGAACCTAATGCCACCCTTGCTAGGTTTTTGTGTGGATTAAGCTCTGACATTAGAGATAAGGTAGAGCTTCTTTCATACTAAAACCTTGATGAGTTAGTAGAACTTTGTGTAAAAGCTGAGAATCAAATCAAGAGAAAAAACTTTAAAAAAGATTCTCCCTCTTACCCAAAGAGAGACCAACTTAAGGGGAACTTTTTCAAGGTTTTCCCAAAGAGGGACCCAAGCACTTTCAAGATACAAAAGCACCTCATGTAGAGAGAAAACCCCTACTACTAAGCCTACTAAGAGGCAAAGTAGTATCAAATGCTTCAAATGTCTTGGGAGAGGCCACATTGCCTCTCAATGCCCCAACAAGAAAACCATGATCATGAGGGGACAAGACATTTGTAGTGAGAATAACTCATCTTCCTCCTCTAGTGAGAATGAGGAAGAAGGGGGACATACTTTTGAACAAGAGTGTGAGGAAGCTTTTCCTTATGAGAGGGACCTCCTTATGGTTCAAAGGCTTCTTGGAAGCCAACCTCTAGAGTTAGGCCAGTCACAAAGAGAGAACATCTTCCATACAAGATGTAAAGTAAATGACAAAGTATGTTCTCTCTTTGTTGATAGTGGCTCCTGTTTTTTAACTGTTGTAGCTCTAGGTTGGTTGAAAAGCTAGCCTTGACTACCATGCCCCATCCCAAACCTTACAAATTGCAATGGCTCAAGAAGCAAGGGGAGATGGTAGTCAATGAACAAGTTATGGTTCCAATTTCCATAGGATCTTATAATGATGAGATTCTTTGTGACATAGTTCCTATAGAGGCTGGCCATATCCTGTTGGGGAGACCATGGCAATTTGACAAGAAAGCCATTCACAATGGTCACTCTAACCAAATAATCCTCACCCGTAATGAAAAGCGCTTCAAATTGTATCCTTTGTCACCTTCTCAAGTGGCTAATGATCAATTTGAAATGAAAAAGAAAAGAGTTGAGGAAAAACAAAAACAAAAAAACACAACAAACTTCACCCTTAAAGCTTGAAAAGGGTAAAGAGAGAGTCGGAAGGTGATGCCTCTTCCAAAGGGAATATTAGTAAAATGAGCCTATTTGCTACTAAACGTGATTTAAAAGAAGCTCTTTTGACTAACAAGCCCTTTTATCTCCTCTTTTGCAAAGAGGCATCAAATCATTCTCCCATTTTGCATTCTTCTGCTGAGAACACTACCACAGCCCATGCACATGAGCACCTTGCTCAAGGGGTTCAAGATATTTTAAAGGAATTTGATGATATATTCGCTAATGAGGTTCTGAAAAGACTTTCTCTCATTAGGGTTATAGAATATCAAATTGATTTGGTTCCTGGTGCAAGTTTACCTAATAGACCTACCTATAGGACCAACCCCATGGAAACCCAAGAGATTGAGTCTCAAGTGAATGAACTGTTGGAGAAGGGCTGGGTTCAAAAGAGCCTAAGCCCTTGTGCTGTGCCAGTCTTGTTGGTGCCCAAGAAGAATGGCTAATGGAGGATGTGTGTTTATTGTCGTGCAATCAACAACATCACCATCAAATATAGGCACCTAATCCCCCGTCTTGATGACATGTTGGATGAATTGCATGGGGCAAAAATATTTTCAAAATTAGATCTTAGAAGTGGTTACCACCAAATAAGGATCAAAAAGGGTGATGAGTGGAAAACTGCTTTTAAGACTAAATTTGGTCTAGCACATTTATGCCCTTTGGGATAACCAATGCCCCAAGCACATTCATGCACTTAATAAATCATGTACTGAAGGATTGCCTTGGTAAATCTTGTGTAGTTTACTTTGATGACATTTTAGTTTACTCTAGGAACCTAGATGATCATTTAGGACATCTAAGGCATGTTTTTTTTCTTCTTAGGAGTAATCATCTTTTTGGTAACTTAGAAAAATGCACTTTTTGTGCAGACAGTGTAGTTTTCCTAGGTTTTCTAGTTAGCACAAAAGGGGTCCATGTTGACCCCGAAAAGATAAAATCTATTCAAGAATGGCCCACCCCAAGGAGTGTGACATAGATAAAAAGCTTTCATGGTCTCGCTGGATTTTATAGGCGCTTTGTGCCTAACTTCTCCACACTCTTCGCACCAATAAATGATTTGGTGAAAAAGGAAGTTCCTTTCCTTTAGGGTGAGAAACAAGAGAAAGCTTTCCAGCTAATTAAGCATAAACTGACCCATGCACCAGTCTTGGCATTACCTGACTTTTCTAAAATATTTGAACTTGAATGTGATGCCTCTGGTGTAGGTGTGGGAGCTGTCTTGTTGCAAGGAGAGTACCCCATTGCGTATTTCAGTGAAAAACTCAATGGTGCCCCCCTCAACTACCCCACCTATGATAAGGAGTTTTATGCTCTAATTAGGGCCCTTCAAACTTGGGAGCATTACCTTGCTCCTAAGGAGTTTTTCATTCATAGTGACCATGAGTTACTAAAATATTTGAGGGGTCAAGGTAAATTGAACAAAAGGCATGCAATGTGGGTGGAATATCTTGAATCCTCCCCTTATGTCATCAAGTACAAGAAAGGAAAACAAAATGTGGTGGCTGATGCGCTTTCTAGACGTCATGCCCTTTATTCATCCTTGAGTGCAAAAATCTTGGGATTTGATGACATTCAGGCTATGTATCCTTTTGACAAGGATTTCGGCCCCATCTTTGATGCCTCTGCGTCTGCATTCACATTAAAGGCCCATGATGGGTACTTTATCAGTGAGGGGTATCTTTACAAAAGGGAGTAAGCTTTGTATACCCCAAGGATTAATTAGGAACTTACTTACAAAAGACAGCCATGAAGGTGGGCTCATGGAGCATTTTGGGATTTCAAAAACCCTCATGGTATATGGCTTTATAACCGGGTGGTTCATAGAACCACCAAGCATTCTCCATTTGAGGTGGTATATGGCTTTAATCCTCGTACTCCTCTAGATCTTTTATCTCTTCCTCTTTCTGTTGTTGTGCATAAAGAAAGAGAGGCAAAAGCCATTTTTTTAAAACAATTACATGAGAGGGTTAAAGCTAACATAGAGCGCCAATCCTTGAGATATGCTACTTTCCCCAATAAGGGGAGGAAAGAAGTCATCTTTGAAAAGGGCAACTGAGTATGGCTTCACTTGAGAAAGGATAGATTTCCTTCTCAAAGGAAGTCCAAACTTAGCCCTAGAGGAGATGGACCTTTCCAAGTCCTTGAGCGGATTGGTAATAATGCCTATGTTTTAGATTTGCCTGAGGATTATGGGGTAAGCACCAGTTTTAATGTTTCTGATTTGTCTCCATTTATAGGTGCTGAAAATGATAAAGACCCCATGGATTTGAGGTCAAATCCTCTCCAAGGGGGAGGAGATGATGTGACCATGCCTAGCCAAGGACCTATCACTAGGATGATGGCTAGGAGGATTGAAGAAGACCTAGCCCTTGCAGACAAAGGAAGACTTCACCTCCTGTGGAGAGTGAAGATATTAGGCTAGGGACGTTACTTAATAAAATGTACTTTTCCTTTATTTTAATTTTGAGGAGCATTAGGAATTTAATTTGGGACATGTATTTAGTCCATTTTCTTTATTTATTTTACGAGGTGTCTTAGGAATTTAGAGGGTGGATTTAGCTTTTTGGGTCTTTATGAAGGAAATAAGGGGTAGCCTTGATATCTACACCCCTCTTTTCCTACATAAAACCCCTAAGCTAAGAAGAAGGAATCTTGGCCCTTGGTTTGAGAAACTTGGGCACCAAGTTTGATGATCTAAGGAGGGGATTGTTTCTCAATCCTCCTCCCTTAGATATCTCATTTTAATCCTAGCCCTTCTTTTTTAGGTTATCTTGTTCAAGAGGTTAGCTACCTTTATAAATAGGAGCTCCTCCCTTCACTTGTATTTTTTACACTTGAATTTAATCCTAGAGACCATATCGGTTGTGAGGTTCTTACCTTTAAGTGTCCCCACTTCTCCTTTGTGAGAGCTTCTAAGAGTTATCAAGGGACCCCTCCCTTATGGCCTCTCCCCTTCGGCTTATCAAACCTAGTATATGTGGCGCCTTACCCCATTCCTTTCCTCTCCATAAATCCATTTCCCTTCCAAGTGACCTTAGAAAGGATCCTTTGGACACGTGATCATCAAAGATCACATCAAGTGGTATCTAGAGCCACTTTCTAAAGGTCACGTTGTTTCTAAATTATTTTTTTGCGTTGTTGTTTATCTCTTTGATCTCTTTATTTTCAAGTCCTTTATTTTTTGTCATCCTTATTTCCTTTATTGTCTAGTAGTATAACTTTTATTCTTTAAAGTCCTTTATTTCCTTTAAAGTCCCAAATAATTTTAAACACCATGTTTTCTCTATTAAACTAAGTATATTTTAGTGGAACCAAGTTCAGTAAAAGTGATTTGGCCCTATGTCCTGAAAAATACAGTAACCAAATCATCTTCTTCGTTAACCACTTATTTTATATTGAGTTGACCACTTAACCTTCACTCTGAAATATTCAAGGAATTTGTAGTTGTTGCCCCCAAGAATTTCAAACACCATGTTTTCTCTATTAAACCAAGTATATTTCAGTGGAACGAATTGAGTGGAAGTGATTCAGCCCTGTGTGTTGAAAAGTTTCAGAAAAATGCAGTTAACTAGATGATCTTGCTAGTTAACCACTAATTTAATACACAGTTAACCACTTAAGCTTCACTCTAAAATTTTGGAGGAATTTGTCCTTGTTGCCCCAAAGAATTTGAAACACCATGTTTTCTCTATGAAGCTAAGTACATTTCAGTGGAACTAACTTGAGTGAAAGTTATCTGGCACTGTGTGTTGAAAAGTTTCAGAAAACCTCAGTTAACCACATGATATTCATAGTTAACCACTTATTTTATACTCAGTGAACCACTTACCCTTGACTCCGAAAATTTGAAAAATTTTGTAGGATTTTCCAAAAAAAAAAAATTGAAACACCATGTTTTCTCTATTAAACTAAGTATATTTCAGTGGAACCAAGTTGTGTCAGAGTGATTTCGCCCCTTGTGTTGAAAAGTTTAAGATAAATTTATTTAACGACATGTCTTCCTAGTTAAGCACTCATTTTTTACACAGTTAACCACTTAAGCTTCACTCTGAAATTTGGAACAAATTTGTCGTTGTTCCCCAAAGAATTTGAATCACCATGTTTTCTCTATTAAAATATGTATATTTAAGTGGAAATAACTTGAGTGTAAGTGATTTGTGCCTGTGTGCTAAAAAGTTTCAAAAAATGCAGTTAACCAAATGATATTCCTAGTTAGCCACTTATTTTGTACACAGTTAACCACTAAAGCTTCACTCTGAAATTTTGGCAGAATTTGTCCTTGTTGCCCTAAAGAATTTGAAACACCATGTTTTCTCTATGAAACTAAGTATATTTCAGTGGAAATACCTTGAGTGAAAGTTATCTAGCACCGTGTGTTGTAAAGTTTAAGAAAACTTCAGCTAACCAAATTATATTCCTAGTTAACCACTTATTTTATACTGACTTAACCACTTAACCTTGACTATAAAATTTTGAAGGAATTTGTAGTTCTTGCCCCAAATAATTTCAAATACCATGTTAAGTATATTTTAGTGGAACCAAGTTGATTGGAAGTCATTTAGCCCCGTGTGTTGAAAAGTTTCTGAAAAATGCAGTTAACCACATGATCTTCCTAGTTAACCACTTATTTTGTACACAATTAAACATTTAAGCTTCAGTCTGAAATTTTGGAGGAATTTCTCGTTGTTGTGCCATAGAATTTGAAACACCACGTTTTCTTTATGAAACTAAGTATATTTCAGCGGACCTAAGTTTAGTGACATGTTTTAGAAAACTTCAGTTAACCACATGATATTCCTAGTTAACCATTTATTTTATACGCAGTTAACCACTTAACCTTGACTCTTAAATTTTGAAGGAATTTGTAGTTATTGCCCCAAATAATTTCAAACACCATGTTTCCTCTATTAAACTAAGTTTATTTGACTGGAACCAAGTTTAGCGTAAGTGATTTGGCCCCATGTGTTGAAAAGTTTAAGAAAAATGTAGTCAACCACATGATCTTCTTAGTTAACCACTAATTTTGTACAAGGTTAACCGGTTAAGCTTCACTCTGAAATATTGAAGGAATTTGTCCTTGTTTCCCCAAAGAATATCAAACACCATGTTTGCTCTATTAAACTAAGTATATTTTAGTAGAACCAAGTTGAGTGAATGTGATTTGGCCTTGTGTCTTGAAAAGTTTTAGAAAAACCTAGTTAACCACATGATATTCCTAGGTAACCACTTATTTTAGACTGAGTTAACCACTTAACCACATGAATTTGAAACACCATGTTTTCTTTATTCAACTAGGTATATTTCAATGGAACCAGGTTGAGTGGAAGTCATTTGGCCACGTGTGGAAAAGTTTTAGAAAAATGCAGTTACCACATGATATTGCTAGTTAACCACTTATTTTATACTGAGTTAACCACTTAACCTTGACACTGAAATTATGTAATTTGTATTTGTTGCCCCAAATAATTTCAAACACCATGTTTTCGCTATTAAACTAAGTATATTTCAGTCAAACCAAGTTCATTAAAAGTGATTTGGCCCTCTGTCTTGAAAGGTTTCAGAAAAATGCAATTAACCAAATCATCATCCTCGTTAACCACTTATTTTATACTGAGTTGACCACTTAACCTTCACTCTAAAATATTGATGGAATTTGTAGTTGTTTCCCCCAAGAATTTCAAACACCATGTTTTCTCTATTAAACCAAGTACATTTCAGTTGAACGATTTGAGTGGAAGTTATTCATCCCCGTGTGTTGAAAAGTTTCAGAAAAATGCAATTAACTAGATGATCTTGCTATTTAACCACTGATATTGTACACAGTTAACCACTTAAGCTTCACTCTGAAATTTTGGAGGAATTTGTCCTTGTTGCCCCAGAGAATTTGAAACACCATGTTTTCTCTATGAAACTAAGTACATTTCAGTTGAACTAACTTGAGTGAAATTAATCTGGAACCGTGTGTTGAAAAGTTTAAAAAAACTTCAGTTAACCACATGATATTCCTAGGTAACCACTTATTTTATACTTAGTTAACCACTTAACCGTGACTATGAAATTTTGTAGGAATTTGTAGTTGTTGCCCCAAAGAATTTGAAACACCATGTTTTCTTTATTCAACTAAGTATATTTCAATGGAACCAGGTTGAGTGGAAGTCATTTGGCCACGTGTGTTGAAAAGTTTTAGAAAAATGCAGTTAACCACATGATATTGCTAGTTAACCACTTATTTTATACTGAGTTAACCACTTAACCTTGACACTGAAATTTTGATTGAATTTGTAGTTGTTGCCCCAAATAATTTCAAACACCATGTTTTCTTTATTAAACTAAGTATATTTTGGTGGAACCACGTTCAGTGAGAGTGATTTGGCCTTGTGTCTTGAAAGGTTTCAGAAAAATGCAGTTAACCAAATCATATTCCTAGTTAACCATTTATTTTATACTGAGTGATGCAAAATGCTTTTCCACTCGCCTTGATCTTTCTCCTTGAGGTTCTAAGCACCATGAAATGGATTATGGTGGGGAAAGAAAATGGAGGTAGGGAGCTACTCTCAAAAAGAGATAAGCCAAAGTGTTTAGGTTTGCCATAAGGGAAGGAAACCTTGATAAAAACCAACTAGGAAGAGGTTTCTCAAGAGAGAGGATCCTCAGGATCTTTCACTAAGAATGTGCGCACAAAGAGACTATTTTCATTCAACTTCAAAGGTGAAATTTACAATGAGGGGGAATGAGTATATATAGCCCGATTAGAGAGCTTGGGCACAATTTTCTAGGCAATTTGGGACTTAAGTAAGGCACCTAAGTTCACCCCCCATGGGTGTAATTAGCATCTCCTAAATTGAATGGGCAAGCCCAAAATCATGTCTTGACTTATGCACCCATTCTAAGTTTACTCCTCCTTTTTAACTAAAGACACCTATATCTTCTAAACTAAAAAGAATATGGTCGAATATACATGGCCTGAAAGGCATTAAAAATATGCTCTTATTTACCTAATTAAAATAAAATATTTACAAGCTAAAAATGAAGACTATGGCTTCCAATCTTCAATTAACTTTCATCCACGCCATGCCTTCCTTGAATCCTTCTAACCATGATGGATGCTAGGTGGGATTGCATCATTGAGTTAACCACTTAACCTTCACTCTGAAATATTCAAGGAATTTGCAGTTGTTACCCCAAAGAATTTCAAACACCATGTTTCCTCTATTAAACTAAGTATATTTCAGTGGAACCAAGTTGAGTGGAAGTGATTATGCCCCGTGTGTTAAAAAGTTTCAAAAAAATGTAGTTAAATACATGATCTTCCTAGTTAACCGCTGATTTTGTACACAGTTAACCACTTAAGCTTCACTCTGAAATTTTGGAGGAATTTGTCGTTGTTGCCCCAAAGAATTTGAAACACCATGTTTTCTCTATGAAACTAAGTATATTTCAGTAGAACTAACTTGCGTGAAAGTTATCTGGCACTGTGTGTTGTCAAGTTTCATAAAACTTTAGTTAACCACATGATATTCCTAGGTAACCACTTATTTTCTACTGAGTTAACCACTTAAGCTTCACTTTGAAATTTTGGAGGAATTTGTAGTTGTTGCCCTAAATAATTTCAAACACCATGTTTTCTGTATTAAACTAAATATATTTCAGTGGAACAAAGTTGAGTGAAAGTGAATTGACCCTGTGTCTTGAAAGGTTTCAGAAAAATGCAGTTAACCAAATCATATTCCTAGTTAACCACTTATTTTATAGTCAGTTAACCACTTAACCTTCACTCTTAAATATTGAAGGAATTTGTAGTTGTTCCCGCAAAGAATTTCAAACACCATGTTCTCACTATTAAACTAAGTATATTTCAGTGGAACTGAGTTGAGTAGCAGTGATTCAGCCCCGTGTTGAAAAGTTTCAGAAAAAGGAAGTTAACCACATGATCTTCCTAGTTAACCTTAGATTTTGTACACAGTTAACAACTTAAGATTCACTCTGAAAGTTTGGAGGAATTTGTCCCTGTTTCCCAAAAGAATTTGAAAAACTGTTTTTTCTCTATGAAACTAAGTATATTTCAGTGGAACTAACTTGAGTGAAACTTATCTAGCACCGTGTCTTGAAAAGTTTTAGAAAGCTTCAGTTAACCACATGATACTCCTTGGTAACCACTTAGTTTATACCGAGTTAACCACTTAACCTTCACTCTAAAATTTTTAAGGAATTTGTAGTTGCTGCCCAAAAGAATTTGGAACACCATGACTTCTCTTTTCAACTAAGTATATTTCAATGGAACCAAGTTGAGTGGAAGTGATATTGCCACGTGTGCTGAAAAGTTTCAAAAAAATTCATTTAACCACATGATATTCCTAGTTAACCCCTTATTTTATACTGAGTTAACCACTTAACCTTGACTCTCAAATGTTCAAGGAATTCGTAGTTGTTTCAGCAAATAATTTCAAACACCATGTTTTGTCTATTAAACTAAGTATATTTCAATGGCACCAAGTTGAGTGAAAGTGACTTGGCCTTGTGTCTTGAAAGGTTTCAGAAAAATGCAGTTAACCAAATCATATTCCTACTTAACCACTTATTCTATACAGAGTTAATCACTTAACCTTGACTCTGAAATATTGAAGGAAATTGTAGTTGTTTCCCTAGAGAATTTAAAGCACCATGTTTTCTCCATTGAACTAAGTATATTTCAGTGGAACCAACTTGAGTGGACATGATTCAGCCCCATGTGTTGAACAGTTTTAGAAAAATGCAGTTAACCACATGATCATCCTAGTTAACCACTGATTTTGTACACAGTTAACCACTTAAGCTTCACTCTGAAATTTTGGAGGAATTTGTCCTTGTTGCCCCTAAGAATTTGAAACAACATGTTTCTCTATGGAACTAAGTATATTTCAGTGGAACTAACTTGAGTGAAACTTATCTGATACCGCGTGTTGAAAAGTTTCAGAAAACTTCAGTTCACCACATGATATTCCTAGGTAACCACTTATGTTGTACTGAGTTAACCTCTTAACCTTCACTCCAAAATTTTTAAGGAATTTGTAGTTGTTTCCCTAGTGAATTTGAAACACAATGGTTTCTTTATTCAATTAAGTATATTTCAATGGAACCAAGTTGAGTGGAAGTGATTTGGACACATGTGTTGAAAAATTTCAGAAAAATGTGGTTAACCACATGATCTTCCTAGCTAACCACTGATTTTGGACATAGTTAACCACTCAAGCTTCACTCTGAAATTTTTAAGGAATTTGTCCTTGTTGACCCAAAGAATTTGAAACACTGTGTTTTCTCTATGAAACTAAGTATATTTCAGTAGAGCTAACTTGAGTCCAAGTTATCTGACACCGTGTGTGGAAATGTTTCAGAAAATATTAAGTAACCACATGATATTCCTAGGTAACCACTTATTTTATATTGAGTTAACCACTTAAGCTTGACTTTGAAATTTTGAAGAAATTTGTAGTTGTTGTCCCAAACAAGTTGAGACACTGTGTTTTCTCTATTCAACTAACTATATTTCAATGGAACCAAGTTGAGTGGAAGTGATTTGACCACATGTGTTGAAAAGTTTCAGAAAAATGCAGTTAACCATATAATATTCCTAATTAACGACTTATTTTATACTATGTTAACCACTTAACCTTGACTTTGAAATTTTGAAGGAATTTATAGTTGTTGCCCCGAATAATTTCAAACACCATGTTTTGTCTATTAAACTAAGTATATTTCAGTGGAACCAAGTTGAGGGCAAGTAAATTGCCCCAGTCTCTTGAAAGTTTTCAGAAAAATGCAGTTAACCAAATCATATTCCTAGTTAACCACTTATTTTCTACTGAGTTAACGACTTAAGCTTCACTCTGAAATATTGAAGGAATTTGTAGTTGTTTGTCCCAAGAATTTCAAGCACCATGTTTTCTCTAGGAAACTAAGTATATTCCAGAGGAACCAAGTTGAGTGGAAGTGATTCAGCCACGTGTGTTGAAAATTTTTAGAAAAATGTAGTTACCCACATCATCTTCCTACTTAACCACTGATTTTGCACACAGTTAAGAACTTAAGCTTCACTCTAAAATTTTGATGGAATCCATAGTTGTTTCCCTAAATAATTTCAAACATCATGTTTTCTTCATTAAACTAACAATATCTCAGTTGAACCAAGTTACGTGGAAGTCATTCAACCCCGTGTGTTGAAAAGTTTTAGAAAAATGTAGTTAACCGCATGATCTTCCTAGTTAGCCACTGATTTTCTACACGGTTAAAGACTTAAGGTTCACTATGAAATTTTGGAGGAATTTGTCTTTGTTGCCCCAAAGAATTTGAAAAATGTTTTCTCTATGAAACTAAGTACATTTAAGTGGAACTAACTTGAGTGAAAATTATCTGGCACCGTGTGATCCACTCCCTTGATCTCTTCAACCAAGGTTCCTTCCTCTAAGAAAATGGAGGATGGAGAGGTTAGAAATGGAAGAGGGTTGACGCCACTTTCTAGGAGAAAGATGAGTCAAAAAATTTTATGTTGCTTGCCACAAAGGAGAGGTCCCTTGATAAAAGCTTTAAGGGAGAGATTCCTCAAGAGAGACGATTCTCAATGACACTCAAGAATAAATTGCTCAAAAAGAGTCTTACTTCATTCAATCAAGTGTGCTTTGTACAAGAGAGACTAGGTGTATTTATAGCCGAAAGAGGGAGCAAGGCACTCAAAACTAGGCAATGTGGGACTTAGGCCTAATTAGTATTAGGAGCACTAATCCCTCTTAGGCCCACTAAAAGTGGTGCCTAGCCTTAAGCTAGGGAGTGTCACGGCCTAATCAAAGGGGTGTGGAAAGAGATCCACATTCCTTTGTGTTATTAGGCCCTTTACTCCCCTCACCTCCCTTCCTAAGCTAATTACACCCTAAACTCTAGAAACTAAAATAAATGGCCAAAATACAAGGCCTAAAAGGGAATTAAAAGCTAATTAATATTTACAAGAGGAATTAAAATATCTATCTCCATCATGAGCTGGGGTCTTGATGAGTCTTTCCGGGCCAAGTCCTCCTCAATCCTCCTAGCCATTGGCCTAGTGAAAGGGCCCTTGATAGGTAGGATTGCATCATCTCCTCCCCCATCGGAAGGATTTGTCCTCAAATCTGAAGGGTCGTCCTCTTCCATGTCAGCACCTAAAAAGGGGGTAAGATCACAAACATTAAAGGTGGTGCTAACTCCATAATCCTCGGGAAGGTCTAACTTATATGCATTATTATTTACCTTCTCAAGGATTTGGAATGGACCATCTCCTCGAGGGCTAAGTTTGGACTTCCTCTTAGAAGGGAAACGATCCTTTCTTAGGTGAGGCCAAACCCAATCTCCCTTTTCGAAGATGACTTCCTTCCTCCCCTTGTTGCTAGATGAAGCATACCCCTTAGATTGGGTTTCAATATTAGTTTTGACCCTCTCATGTAATTTTTTGACAAAATCAGCCCTAGTTTTCCCTTCTTTATGAAAAATTCAGCTGTTAGGGAGTGGTAACAAGTCCAGAGGGGTGAGAGGATTAAAACCATATACAACCTCAAAAGGGGAGTGCTTAGTGGTTCGATGAACCACCCTATTATATGCAAATTCAATGTGGGGGAGATATTCATCCCAAGACTTGTGGTTGCCTTTCAAGAGTGCCCTCAACATAGTGGATAAGGATCTATTTACTACCTCAGTTTGTCCATCTGTTTGAGGATGACAAGTGGTAGAAAATAAGAGCTTAGTTCCTAGCCTTGCCCAAAGGGTTTTCCAAAAATGGCTAAGGAACTTAGCATCCCTATCAGAGACTATGGTTGAGGGTATTCCGTGCAAGCGGACAACCTCACGAAATAAAAGCCTTGCGATGTGACTCGCGTCATCCACTTTGTGGCAGGGAATGAAATGTGCCATTTACTAAAGCGGTCCACTACCACAAAGATGGAGTCTACACCTCGTTGGGTTCTTGGGAGCCCAAGGATAAAATCCATGCTAATATCTACCCAAGGTGTAGAAGGAATGGGTAAAGGTGTGTAAAGTCCATGAGGCATTACTCGGGACTTAGCTTGTAAACAAGCTATGCATTGCAAGCAATGTCTTTGGACATCTTTTTTCATATGGGGCCAAAAGAATTTTTCTTTTAAAAGCATTAAGGTTTTATCAATTCCAAAATGCCCCATGAGCCCACCTTCATGGCTCTCTTTTGTCAGCAATTTCCTAATGGATGCTTGGGATACACAACGTTTGCCCTCTTTGAATAAGTACCCCTCACACATGTAGAAGCCATCTTTGGATTTGGAAGATAAGGAAATATAAATAGTTCCAAAGTCTTGGTCAGAAGGATACATTTCTTCTATGTCATCAAATCCCAAAATTTGAGCACTGAGAGTGGCAAGGAGAGAATGCCTCCTTGAAAGAGCATCGACCACCACATTTGTTTTTCCCTTTTTATATTTGATGACATAAGGAAAAGTTTCAAGAAATTCAACCCATTTAGCATGCCTCTTGTTCAACTTTCCTTGCCCCCATAAATACTTAAGTGACTCATGGTCACTATGAATAACAAATTCCTTGGAAACAAGATAATGTTCCCAAGTTTAGAGGGCACGGGTCAAAACATAAAACTCCTTGTCGTAGGTGGGGTAGTTGAGGTGGGTACCATTGAGTTTTTCACTAAAATAAGCAATGGGGTGCCCCCCTTGCAACAGCACAGCTCCTACACCTACTCCCGATGCATCACATTCTAGCTCAAAAGTTTTTGAAAAGTCGGGGAGGGCTAGAACGGGTGCATTAGTGAGTTTATCCTTGAGCAGTTGAAAAGCTTCTTTTTGTTTTTCACCCCACAAGAAAGGAGCTTCCTTCTTCACCAAGTCATTGAGTGGTGAAGCTAATGTGGAGAAGTTAGGCACAAAGCGCCTATAAAATCCTGCGAGACCATGAAAGCTCTTGATCTCAGTCACACTAGTAGGGGTGGGCCATTCTTGAATGACCTTGATTTTTTGGGGGTCCACTTGGACCCCTTGGGCACTAATGACAAAGCCCAAGAAAACCACACTAGGAACACAAAAAGTGTATTTTTCTAAGTTTGCAAATAGTTTATTCATTCTAAGGACAGATAAGACTTCCCTAAGGTGTCCTATATGTTCTTCTAAAGACCTACTATAGACTAAAATATCATCAAAATAAACAACTACAAACCTACCAATGCAATCCCTAAGTACATGATTCATGAGACGCATGAAAGTGCTTGGAGCATTGGTGAGCCCAAAAGGCATCACCAACCATTTATAAAGACCGAATTTGGTCTTAAAAGCGGTTTTCCATTCATCTCCTTCTTTGATTCTTGTTTGATGGTAACCACTTCTAAGATCAATTTTTGAAAATATTTTGGCTCCATGCAATTCATCAAGCATATTGTCTAGCCTAGGGATTGGGTGCCAATACTTAATGGTGATGTTATTAATGGCACGACAGTCCATATACATCTGCCATTTTCCATCCTTTTTGGGCACCAACAAAACAAGAACCGCATAAGGGCTAAGGCTCTTTTGAACCCAACCCTTCTCCAACAAGTCTTGAACTTGAGACTCAATCTCTTTGGTCTCAACGGGGTTTGTCCTATACGCGGGTCTATTGGGCAGACTTGCTCCAGGAAAAAGGTCAATTTGGTGTTCTATTCCCCTTAGAGGTGGTAATCCCCTCGGAACCTCTTGAGGGAAAAGATCATCAAATTCTTTTAAAAGATTTTGAACCCTTTTTGGAAGAGACTCAATTTCATGACTTGTGGCAGTGCCAGAAGGTACCTCTTTACAAAGAAGGAGATAAAAAGGTCGATCAAGCAAGAGAGCTTCTTTAATATCCATTTTTGTTGCAAAATGACTCTCTTTCTTAATTACCTCTTTGGAAGGGGTACCTCCTTCTAACTTTCCCTCTTTACCCTTTTCAAGCTTTAGCGATGAAAGCTTTTTTTTTTTTACTTTGAACTTTTTTTTCCTCATCTCTTTTAAGTTTCATGATGAGTTGATCCTCATCCACTTGTGAAGGTGTGAGAGGAGTCAACTTTATTCTTTTACCCTTATGATTGAGGATTATCTCATTAGAGTAGCCATGGTGAATGACTTGTTTGTCAAACTGCCAAGGCCTCCCTAACAGGATATGGCCAGCCTCCATTGGAACTATATCACATAAGATCTCATCTTGATATTTTCCAATGGAGAACGGCACCTTCACTTGTTGGTTTAGAACCATTTCCCCTTCCTCATTAAGCCATTGTAGCTTGTAAGGTCTAGGATGAGGAATTGGGTGTAAGGCTAGCTTCTCAACCAACCTTGAGCTACAACAATTGCAGCAAGATCCACTATCCACAATGAGAGAACAGGTTTTGTCTAAAACTTTACAATGTGTATGAAAAATGTTCTCTCTTTGGGAGTGGTTAAGCTCAATGGGTTGGCTTCCAAGAAGGCGCCTAACCATTAAGAGGTCTCCATCACAAGGATTTTCAACAATGTCATGCTCATGATGCTCATGACCCCTTTCTTCCTCACTCTCACTAGAGGAGGAAGATGAGCTACTCTCACTAAAAATCTCTTGGCCCCTCATGATCATGGTTTTCTTATTGGGGCACTGAGAGGCAATGTGGCCTCTCCCAAGACATTTAAAGCATTTAATACTACTAGTCCTATTGTTCGAACTAGTATGGGGGTTGTCTCTATGATGCATGGGTTTATGTTCTTTATGCATATGCTTGGATGGTTCCTCTTTAGGGGAGCTCTTGGAAGAGCTTCCCTTGCCTAGGTCCCTCTTTGCATAATTGTAGGATGAAAATTCTCTTTTTGCTCCACCTTTTCTTTTTAATTGATTTTCCACTCTTATGCAAAGTTGGACTAGGTCATATAGATTATTATATGGTAAGAGCTCAACTTTGTCTCTTATGTCAGAGTTCAAACCACTTAAAAATCTAGCTTCGGTGGCCCTTGGTTCTTCGGTGACGCCCACTCTCATCATGAAAAGCTTCATGGTTTTTCTATACTCCTCAACACTTGAGTTGTACTGTTTTACTCTTTGGAGTTTATCCAAGAGCCCTCTTTCATAATAAGAAGTGATGTGTCTCCGCCTCGTAGCCCCCTTGAGATCATTCCAATAATCCACTGGAGGGTTACGAAGGCGGCGCCTCTCATTGACCAAGGAGGTCCACCAATACATGGCATGCCCTTGGAAGCTAAGGGTTGCCAGCGGAACTTTTCTTTCTTCACTTATGTTATAACAAACAAAGAGTTGCTTTATCTTCATTTCCCAATCAAGGTAAGCTTCCACATCCTCTCTGCCATGAAAATGCGGGAGGTCAACTTTTTGTTCCCTAGGTTGGGCTTGGGGTTGGTTATGATGCTGTTGTGCTCTCCTTACCCTAGGTATTTCATATCCCTCACTTTCACTTACTTCACTAGAGGCAGACCTATACCTATGTCTTTCTCTAACTCGTCTTTCTCTTCTTTCTTCTCTTTCACGCTCTTCTCTTCTTTCTTCCCTCTCTCTCTCTTCTCTTTCCTTTTTTTCTTCTCTTTCTGTTGTTTCTCTTTCTTTCTCTTCCCTCTGTCTTTCTTCTCGTTCTTGTCTCTCTCTTTTCTCCTCGCTTTCTTTCTCTCTTTTCTCACGCTCTTTTTCCTCTCTTCGTCTTTCTTCTCTTAACTCTCTTTCTCTCTTTTCTTTTTCTTTCTCTTCACGCCTCTTTTCTTCTCTTTTCTCCCTTTCTTTTCTTTTTTTTCTCTCTTCTACCCTCCATTCCCTAAATTCACTCACAAACTTATCCATGTTGTTGGTTTTTTGAGAACCTTGTTGATTTACACTACCTTTACTAGATGTGTGTGAGCTCATTTTGAAAGTGATTGGGAAAAACCTATGGGTAACACTCCTTACTCTTTTGTTTTGTTTTCTCCCTAAGTGAATTACTTAAGAGTCTTTGGAACTCAAAAGCCTTTCACACTAAGATGCAAAGCAAATAAAAGAAATTTAAAGCAAATGTAAGGATCTAAAGGCGTGCACCTAAGGTGGAGAGATGGGGTACCAATTCCTTCTCCCACCTAAACGAGAAACTAAAAAATTATTACAATCAAAGAGGTGACCCTTATGGGCATCCAACACCTCAATTAAAATGGTCTTAATAAAATTTACACCCAATTAAACAAAAAGAAACAAAAGGCTTGATGTTTGAAGTTGCTCTCTACTCCAAGTATTTGCCTCTCTCAAAGTGGTGTTGCTCCCTTGAATGAACCTCTTCCTTAGCTTGCTTCAACATACCTCAAGATGCTTCCCTTGTGGAAAGCTTGGTTTGACCTTTCTTTTCCTTCAACAAAGTGGCGCACCCAAGGAGGAACCAAGAGAGTGCAATACAATAATAAAAAAAAACATGAAAAGAAAACTCAAGGAAGGGAGATAAACATCCAAGTGGAAAGAATTATTTAGACAAACACAAAGATAACCAAAGAAGACAAGCAAGTAAAAATGGTGTAGATAGAAAGATGGTACACAAAAGAAATTCCTAGAATGGGCCTAGAATAGAATGAACTACAAAAAAAAAAAATGACTCAAAAGTTTCAATCATTTGCATCATTTAAAATCAATATGGCCAAATTATATGCAAGTATGTTCAAGCAAGATTCATTAATTTTTTTTTAAATCACTCCTTTTAGTCATTGGGACAATATGAGGTGCACTAAAGATATTTTGTTCTTTTCACTTCTTTTTTTTTTTAACAATTTTTTTTTACTAACACGTTTTTTTTTTCACTTGTTTTCTTTTTAATTTCTATTTTTTATACAATTTTGCTACACCTCTTAACAAAATTTTGAAGCAAATATGGTGAGGAGTCAAAGAATCATAAATGCTTGAACAAAGGATAGGAAATGACCACCATAATTGATATACAAAAGTTCAAAATTAAGAAACAAAGCAACCTAATATGAACTAGTAATTTTAGGTTATAAAAAATAATGGCACAAGGAGAGTTTTATGGAAGTTGAGGCCAACTTGATTACTCAATAATCAGCCCAATTACATACCCAACATGCCTCTCAAAGCCAATCAACAAAAATCACCACAAAACTAGCACAAAATTAAGATACTAAAATTATTGAACAAGTGAATGAAATTTGGAAGAAATTGAGCATTAATTTTTTGAAGATTTTTTTTTTAAGAACATGCTAAGATCTAAATAGCATGTGAGACTCTAAGGACATGGGATCAAGAATAAGCCTCTTTGATGCTCAATTTCCAATAGAGAAATAACACACTTTTATAGTAAAATAAAAGAGCTAAACAATGGATTTTAAGTGACAATTAAAAGGACTAAACAATACCAAAATAAGACACAACGTAGGAGGATTAAAACTGAAAATAAATGACTCAAAATGACCAAGAATGTGACACAAAAATAGAGAAATAGGGGCTGGCAAAAATAGAGAAATAGGTGCAGGAAAAAATTAGAGAAAAAGGTGCAGGAAAATAGAATTAAAATGCAAGAACTCTAAATGAAAGAAGCAAAAGTGCATCCAAGGATCAAAACCACAATTTTGTGGCTTCCTTCACAAAGTTTGTGAAGTCGTTACTATGATCATCTTAGGGTAAGCACTAGAATAAGGAAAAATTAAAAAGATGGGCAGAAATTTAAAGAAACAAACCTAAAGGAAACATACAAAGATTCAATAGAAATGAACAAAATAAATTGAATCTAGCAAGCAATAAAAACATAGAAATAAAAATTGCAAGAACTAAAACATAAACTTCAAGACAATAAGGAATTTAAATGACAATAAAGGAAGCAAGAAATAAAGTATAAAAACTGCAGAAAAAAGAAACTAAAGAAAGACACATAAACTAAGGAGAAGGAGGAGGAAATGAACCTTCATGAAGATGGCTCTGATACCAAATGATGCACTCCCTTGATCTCTTCAACCAAGGTTCCTTCCTCTAAGAAAATGGAGGATGGAGAGGTTAGAAATGGAAGAGGGTTAACACCACTTTCTAGGAGAAAGATGAGTCAAAAAATTTTATGTTGCTTGCCACAAGGGAGAGGTCCCTTGATAAAAGCTTTAAGGGAGAGATTCCTCAAGAGAGAGGATTCTCAATGACACTCAAGGATAAATTGCTCAAAAAGAGTCTTACTTCATTCAATCAAGTGTGCTTTGTACATGAAAGACTAGGTGTATTTATAGCCCAAAGAGGGAGCAAGGCACTCAAAACTAGGCAATGTGGGACTTGGGCCTAATTAGTATTAGGAGCACTAATCCCTCTTAGGCCCACTAAAAGTGGTGCCTAGCCTTAACCTAGGAAGTGTCACGGCCTAATCAAGGGGGTGTGGAAAGAGATCCACACTCCTTTGTGTTATTAGGCCCTTTACTCCCCTCACCTCCATTCCTAAGCTAATTACACCCTAAACTCTAGAAACTAAAATAAATGGCCAAAATACAAGGCCTAAAAGGGAATTAAAAGCTAATTAATATTTACAAGAGGAAAACAAAGGACTATGGCCTAAAATATCTATCTCCATCACGAGCTGGGATCTTGATGAGTCTTTCCGGGCCAAGTCCTCTTCAATCCTCCTAGCCATTGCCCTAGTGAGAGGGCCCTTGATAGGTAGGATTGCATCACCGTGTGTGGAAAAGTTTCAGAAAACTTCAGTTAACCACATGATATTCCTAGGTGACCAGTTATTTTATACGGAGTTAACCACTTAACCTTGACTCTGAAATTTTGAAGGAATTTGTAGTTGTTGTCACAAATAATTTGAAACACCGTGTTTTCTCTATTCAACTAAGTATATTTCAATGGAACCAAGTTGAGTGGAAGTGATTTGGCCACGTGTGTTGAAAAGTTTCAGAAAAATGCAGTTAACCACATAATATTCCTAGTTAACTACTTATTTTATACTGAGTTAACCATTTAAGCTTGACTCTGAAATTTTGAATGAATATGTAGTTGTTTCCCCAAATAATTTCAAACACCATGTTTTCTCTATTAAACTAAGTATATTTCAGGTGAAACAAGTTGAAGGAAAGTGATTTGGCCCTGTGTCTTGAAAGGGTTCAGAAAATTGCAGTTAACCAAATGAAATTCCTAGTTAACCACTTATTTTATACTGAGTTAACCACTTAACCTTCACTCTAAAATATTGAAGGAATTTGTAGTTGTTGCCCCAAAGAATTTCACACACCATGTTTCCTTTATTAAACTAGGTATATTTAAGTGGAACCAAGTTGAGTGGAAGTGATTCATCCCTGTGTGTTGAAAATTTTTAGAAAAATGTAGTTAACCACATGATCTTCCTAGTTAACCACTAATTTTGTACACAGTTAACAACTTAAGCTTCTCTCTGAAATTTTGGAGGAATTTCCGTATGATGCCCCAAAGAATTTGAAACACCATGTTTTCTCAAGGAAACTAAGTATATTTCAGTGGAACTAACTTGAGTGAAAGTTATCTAGTACCATGTGTTGAAAAGTTTTAGAAAATTTTAGTTAACCACATCATATTACTAGGTAACCAGTTATTTTATACTAAGTTCACCACTCAACCTTGACTCTGAAATTTTGTACGAATTTGTAGTTGTTGCCCCAAAGAATTTGAAACACCATATTTTCTCTATTTATTTAAGTATATTTTAGTGGAACCAAGTTAAGTGGAAGTGATTTGGCCACGTGTGTTGAAAAGTTTCAGAAAAATGCAGTTAACCACATGATCTTCCTAGGTAGCCACTGATTTTGTGCACAGTTAAGAACTTAAGCTTCACTCTAGAATTTTGGAGGAATTTGTCAGTGTTGCCCCAAAGAATTTGAAACACCATGTTTTCTCTACGAAAGTCAGTATATTTTAGTGGAACTAATTTGAGTGAAGGTTATCTAGCACCGTGTGTTGAAAAATTTCAGAAAACTTCAGTGAACCACATGATATTCCTAGGTAACCACTTATTTTATACTAAGTTAACCACCTAACCTTGACTTTGAAATATTGAAGGAATTTGTAGTTGTCGCCCCAAAGAATTTTAAACACCATGTTTTCTCTATTAAACTAAGTATATTTTAGTGGAACCAACTTGAGTGGAAGTGATTCAGCCCTGTGTGTTGAAAATTTTCAGAAAAATTGTAGTTAACCACATGATCTTCCTAGTTAACCACTGATTTTGGACACAGTTAAGCACCTAAGCTTCACTGTGAAATGTTGGAGGAATTTGCCTTGTAGCCCCAAAGAATTTGAAACACCATGTTTTCTCTATGAAACTAAGTATATTTCAGTAGAACTAACTTGAATGAAAGTTATCTGGCACCTTGTGTTGAAAATTTTCAGAAAACTTCAGTTAACCACATGATATTCCTAGGTAACCACTTATTTTATACTGAGTTAACCACTTAACCTTCACTCTAAAATTTTTAAGGAATTTGTAGTTGTTGCCCCAAAGAATTTGACACATCGTGGTTTCCCTATTCAACTAAGTATATTTCAATGGAACTAAGTTGAGTGGAAGTGATTTGGCCCCGTGTGTTGAAAAGTTTCAGAAAAATACAGTGAACCACATGATCTTCCTAGTTAATAACTGATTTTGTACATAGTTAACCACTTAAGCATCACTTTGAAATTTAGGAGGAATTTTTCCTTGTTGCCCCAAACAATTTTAAATACCATGTTTTCTCTATGAAACTAAGTATATTTTAGTGGAACTAACTTGAGTGAAAGTTATCTGGCACCGTGTGTGTAAATGTTTCAGAAAACTTTAGTTAAGCACATGATATTCCTAGGTAACCAGTTATTTTATAGTAACTTAACGACTTCACCTTGACACTGAAATTTTGAAGGAATTTGTAGTTGTTGCCCCAAAGAAGTTGAAACACCATGTTTTCTCTATTTAACTAAGTATATTTCAATAGAACCAGGTTGAGTGCAAGTGATTTGGCCCCGTGTGTTTAAAAGTTTTAGAAAAATGCAGTTAACTATATGATATTCCTAGTTAACCAATGATTTTGTACACAGTTAACCACTTAAGCTTCACTCTGAAATTTTGGAGGAATTTGTCCTTGTTGCCCCAAAGAATATGAAACACCATGTTTTCTCTATTGAACTAAGTATATTTCAATGGAACCAAGTTGAGTGGAAGTGATTTGGCCACGTGTGTTGAAAAGTTTCAGAATTTTCACTTAACGACATGATATTCCTAGTTAACTACTTATTTTATATTGACTTAACCACTTAAGCTTGACTTTGAAATTTTGAAGGAATTTGTAGTTGTTACCCTAAATAATTTCAAACACCATATTTTCTCTATTAAACTAAGTATATTTCAGTGGAACCAAGTTGAGTAACAGTTATTTGGCCCTGTGTGTTGAAAGGTTTCCGAAAAATGCAGTTAACCAAATCGTATTCCTAGTTAACCATTTATTTTATACTAAGTTAACTACTTAACCTTCACTCTGAAATATTGAAGGAATTTGTACTTGTTGCCCCAAAGAATTTCACACACCATGTTTTCTCTATTAAACTAAGTATATTTCAGTGGAACCAAGTTGAGTGGAAGTGATTCAGCCCCATGTCTTGAAAAGTTTCAGAAAAATGCAGTTAACCACATGATCTTCCTAGGTAGCCACTGATTTTGTACACAGTTAAGAACTTAAGCTTCACTCTAGAACTTTGGAGGAATTTGTCTGTGTTGGCCCAAAAAATTTGAAACACCATGTTTTCTCTACGAAAGTAAGTATATTTTAGTGGAACTAACTTGAGTGAAAGTTATCTGGCACTGTGTGTTGAAAAATTTCAGAAAACTTCAATGAACCACATGATATTCCTAGGTAACCACTTATTTTATACTGAGTTAACCACTTAACCTTGACTCTAAAATTTTGTAGGAATTTATAGTTGTTGCCCCAAAGAATTTGAAATACCATGCTTTCTCTATTTAACTAAGTATATTTCAATATAACCAAGTTGAGTACAAGTGATATGGCCACATGTGTTGAAAATTTTTAGAAAAATGTAGTCAACCATATGACATTCCTAGTTAACCACTTATTTTATATTGAGTTAACCACTTATTATATTCCTAGAGAAAACATCGTGTTTCAAATCGCTTGTGGTTAACTGCATTTTTCTGAAACATTTCAACACACGCGGCCAAATCACCTTCACTCACCTTGGTTCCATTGAAATATACTTATTTGAATAGAGAAAAGATGGTGTTTCAAATTCTTTGGGGCAACAAATACAAATTCCTTCAAAATGTAAGAGTTAAGGTTAATTCGTTAACTCAATATAAAATAAGTGGTTAACCCACTATAAAATAAGTGGTTAACCAGAAATATGATGTGGTTAACTGCATTTTTCTGAAACTTTTCAACACACGGGGCCAAATCACTTTCACTCAACTTGGTTCCATTGAAATATACTTATTTGAATATAGAAAACATGGTGTTTCAAATCATTTGGGGCAAGAACTACAAATTCCTTCAAAATGTTAGAGTCAAGGTTAAGTGGTTAACTCAGTATAAAATAAGTGGTTAACCAGGAATATCATTTGGTTAACTGCATTTTTTTTAAACTTTTCAACACACGGGGCCAAATCACTTTCACTCAACTTGGTTCCACTGAAATATACTTAGTTGACTAGAGAAAACATGTTGTGTGAAATTCTTTGGGGACACAATAACAAAGTCCTTCAATATTTCAGAGTGAAGGTTAAGTGGTCAACTCCGTATAAAATAAGTGGTTAACTAGGAATATAATGTGGTTAACTGCATTTTTCTGAAACTTTTCAACACACAGAGCCAAATCACTTTCCCTCAACCTGGCTCCGTTGAAATATACTTAGTTGAATAGAGAAAACATGGTGTTTCAAATCATTTGGGGCAACAACTACAAATTCCTTCAAAATTTCACAGTCAAGGTTAAGTGGTTAACTCAGTATAAAATAAGTGGTTAACTAGGAATATCATTTGGTTAACTGAATTTTTCTGAAAGTTTTCAACACACGGGGCCAAATCACTTTCACTTAACTTGGTTCCAGTGAAATATACTTAGTTGAATAGAGAAAACATAGGGTTTCCAATTCTTTGGGGCAACAATTACAAATTCCTTCAAAATTTGAGAGTCAATGATAAGTGGTTAACTCAGTATAAAATAAGTGGTTAATTAGGAATATCATTTGGTTAACTGCATTTTGTTGAAACTTTTCAACCCGCTGGGACAAATCACTTTCCCTCAACCTAGTTCCATTGAAATACACTTAGTTTAATAGAGAAAATATGGTCTTTGAAATTATTTGGGGCAACAAGGACAAATTCGTTCAATATTTTATAGTGAAGCTTAAGTGGTTAACTATGTCCAAAATAAGTGGTTAACTTGGAATATCATTTGGTTAACTGCAGTTTTCTGAAACAGTTCAACACACGGGGCGAAATAACTTTCACTCAACTTGGTTCCATTGAAATATACTTATTTGAATAGCAAAAACATGGTGTTTCAAATTATTTGGGGCAACAACTACAACTTCCTTCAAAATTTCAGAGTCATGGTTAAGTGGTTAACTCATTATAAAATATGTGGTTAACAAGGAATATCATGTGGTTAACTGCATTTTTCTATAACTTTTCAACACACACGGCCAAATCACTTTCCTACAACCTGGTTGATGCATTCTCCCCAAGCAAGGGCCCTATCACTAGGGCCATGGCTAGGAGAATAAAAGAAGACATGGGTAGAGTAGAAGGAGGAAGATCTCACCTCCATATGACCATCAAGTTATGCAAGCGATGACTTATTTACTTGTAATTTTTCTTTTTGGAACCTAGGATTTTATTTTGGACATGTATTAGTCCATTTAATTTTCTAGGAGGTGTCTTAGTAATAAGAAGGGGTAAGATTAGCTTTTGGGCCTTTATTTAGGAAATAAGGGGGTAGTTTGATAACTACACCCTCTTTTCCTATATAAAACCCAAAACTAATAAAGGAGTAATCTTGTTCCTTGGATGAGGTAGCTTGGGCACCAATTCTCATCTAAAGGAGGGGATTGATTGGACTTTGGGCTTCAATCCTCCTCCTTGGATGACTCCTTTTAATCCTAGCCCTTCATTTCCTTCATGACTTGTCCAAGAGGTTAGCTCCCTCTATAAAAAGGTGCTCTTTCACACTCTTGTATTTTTTACACTTTATTGAATGAAAAAACCTTGAGTTTGCCAAAATTCTCTTAGTGTCTACCCTGCTTCTCTCTTTGAGAATTCCTTAGGTTTTTATCAATGGTTCCATCCCTTGTGGCAAACTTTCCCTCTTAGGCTTATCTTACCTTAAGTGGCACCTAAAACCACCTCACTTCTTACGTCTCCACAAACCATTGCACCAAAGAAGAAAACCTCTAGAAAAAGATCAAGGGAGGCATGCATCATTTGGTATCTAGAGCATTGGTTCTAGAGGTCTAAACTCTCTTCCTACCTCATTTATTTTTTCTTTCCGTTTTTCTATTTTATTTTATCTTTAATTTCCGCAATTTTTTCTAGATTTCCATTGTTGTTTATCATTTCCATTTATGTCTTGAGTTTATTTTTTTGAGTTATATTTTATTTGTGCCATTTATTTTTTGCTTGATGCAATTTATATAATTCTTTTCTTTGCATCTACGTCTCTCCCATATTCATTAATTTCCGCTTAAGCTTTGAGTTGGGTGCTTTCTTGCTTGAATTTTGGTTTTGAGAATTTCTTGCTAAAAATCCATGCCGTTGTGGTGAATTCCACAACCTTGTGGTCAAGAAATTTAGACCAAACTCTTGTGTTTCCTTGCACCTAGTTGCCTTGTTTTTGCCTTATTTTTGCCTTATTTTTAGATTTTATTTTTCGTTTTTATACTCTTGTATAGTTGTCTATAAGTCATGTTTATAGTTTCCCATTTTGTCTATTAATTCCTTTTAAATTTAGCCTCTTTTGTTTTTACAAAAAAACTTTTGAAACTTCTTAAATTGAGCAACATAGAGGGTCATACTTCATGTCTAACTCTCTTTAGAGGTTCATGTACTTTTAGTTTCAAGCATATTCTTAAAAAAAAAATCCAAAATAGTTGCTCAATTCCCTTTGTCTTTATTTTCCTTATACGCATAATTAGTAGCTCATTTGTGTCGTAAAAGTAGTTCTTGTTTGTGGGTGCTTTCACTTAAGCTATAAGTTTGGTATTTGTGTTCAACAAATTACTAAAAACTTAACAAAGCTTGAGTCCAGTGACACACCAAACTACTAAACCATTAACACATTTATAGCTACTTTGCATTTTGAAGTCATTTCTAGTAGTACCTAAAATATTGCTTTTAATTTTCTTTATTGTTCCAAGCGCATAACTCTTTGTTATTAAGCACTAAATTCCCAATCAAGTTAGGTGCATCTAGTAAATATTCAAAAAAAAAAAAAGAAAACAAGAGAACAAAGTCTAAAATAAAATAAAATAAGAAAACAACGAAGGATTAAAAAAAAAAGAAAGAGAACAAACAAAAGAAAAGAAAGTTTGAAAAATTCATTTGATGTACCTAACCTAAAATTAGCAAGTGCTTCAACTTTGAACTTGGAACCTGAAAAGAAATTTTATTACTTTTGGTACACTAGAATTTGATATTTGTGTCTTTCTACTCTTTAATCTAGTGCCATTCTTCGGTATTGCATTTGGTGCTCTCTTTCTTTTGTTTACCTTTTAGTTGTTGCTTGTCTTTTAAATCATATTTCTAGTTTGTCTTATATACTCTTACCATTTGGTTAAGTGTCCTTTTGATTGTGTTATCTTTTATTGCTTTTTGAGTTTCTATTCGCACCTCCTTTTGTTGCTTTTGGTTTCTTTGGTTTGTGTGTTAGTGCCACTTTCAGGGGAAAACTTAAAGAAGGAGCTTACCACAAGGGTAGCATATTTTGGAAGGTTGGACTAAGAGCCTAAGGGATCACCTCAAAAGGAAACACACCTAGCCGTGAAGACTTTGATTTGAGGGAGTATTTGGAGATTCATTTTTTTGAGGACTTTACTTTTTCTTTAATTTGGGTGTATTAATTTTTTAATCGGGATTTTGAGTGCCCTTAAGGCCCTCCCTTTGATTGTAATAAGATTTAGTCAATTTTTTAGTTTCTCGAAAATTGGGTGAAGAAGGAAGAAGTGGTACACTTCCTTCAACACCTTAGGAGCTCGCTTTAGATCTCTTCTCTTTAGAATTTTTGCTTTAAAATTCTTGCTATTTTTTTTTCTTGTTCAAAGCGCTTAGAAGGCTAAAGAGTTCCAAAGACTCATCAAGCCATTTTAGGTAAGAAAACACAAAAAGAGAGGAGTGTTTGTTTGAAAAAAGGTTTTTTTCGCCTACCTTAGTCTCTTAGCATCCAAGCACAATGACATCACACACTCACTCTAGTGCTCGTGATAGCCAATCATCAAACAAGAGTGTAAAAAAAAGAAGAGTTTCTAAGGAATACACTTTAGAAAACTTGAACATGGATTTTAGAGAGTGGATGGCAAAAGAGCAAGAGAGGAGAGAAGAAAAAAGGAGAGAAAAGGAAGCCAAGGAGAAAAGAAAAGCAAAAGAAAGAGAAGAAGAGAAAAGAGAAAAAAAAAGAGAAAGAGGAGAGAAGATTAAGAGAAAGGAGAGAAGGCCAAGAAAGAAAAGAAAGAAAGGAAAGAGAAAGAAAAAAAGAAAGAGAAGAGGAAAAAAGGAAGCATGAGAGTGGTGAGGATTATAAAATGAAAGGAATAGTCATAGGATCATCCTCCAGATGCAATAATAAGAGTGAAAGTAAGGAAGAGTATTATAACCATTCTCAAAGACATTCCCATTCATTCATGCACAATAATGGGGGCCCTCCAAGGGAGCCTAAAGTTAATCTCCCCCCATTTCATAGGAGGGAGGATGTGGAAGCCTACCTTGATTGGGAAATCAAGGTAGAACAACTCTTTACCTGCCATGAGGTAAGAGAAGAAAGGAAAGTTCCTATGGAAACCCTTAGCTTCCAAGGGCATGCCATGCATTGGTGGGTTGGGTTAACCAATGAAAGAATCTGCACTAATATGCCCTCAATAAAATATTGGAACGATCATAGAAGTGCTTTAAGGAGAAGGTATATACCCTATTGGTATGAAAGAGATCTTTTGGAAAGACTCCAAAGAATAAGGCAAACCAACCTTAGTGTAGAGGAGTATAGACAAAGGATGAAACTTCTTATCTTGAGGGCGGGTATCATTGAAGAACCCAAGGCCACTATGGCAAGGTTTTTATGTGGGTTGAGCATCGACATTCGTGACAAAGTTGAGCTCTTCTCATACAATAACCTTAATGAGTTGGTCCAACTTTGCATCAAGGTGGAAAATCAATTGCAAAGAAAAAGCTTTAAAAGAGACCATCCTCTTTATGTAAAGAGGGATCAACCAAAGGGGAGTTCCTCCAAGATCTACCCCAAAGAGGGACACTCCAAGCATCACAAAGAGCATCAAGCATCACATTTAGAAAGAACACCTCCTACTGCTAACTCTCAAGAGAAAGTTAGTAGTATCAAATGCATTAAGTGTCTTGGGAGAGGCCACATTGCCTCTCAATGCCCTACTAAGAGAAACATCATCATCAGGGCCCAAGATGTTTATAGTAGTGAATCCAGCTCACCTTCCTCCTTTAGTGAGAGTGAGGAAAAGGGGATCCATGCATACAATTCTGACTGTGACGAGACTGCTTATGCATATGAGAGAGACCTCTTGATGATAAGAAGGCTTCTTGGAAGGCAACCTTTGAAATTATCCTCATCTCAAAGGGAGAACATATTTCACATTGGCTGTAAGGTGAATGATAAAATATGCTCTCTCATTGTAGATAATGGGTCATGCTGCAACTGTTGTAGCTCAAGATTGGTGGAAAAACTAGCCTTGACCGAACTTCCCCACCCTAAGCCTTACAAGCTTCAATGGCTCAATGAGCAAGGGGAAATGGAGGTCAATGAGCAAGTAAAGGTTCCAATTTCCATTGGGTCTTATAAAGATGAGATCCTATGTGACATAGTCCCAATGGAAGCTGGCCACATCTTGCTAGGAAGACCATGGTAATTTGATAAACAAGCCATACACCATGGTCATTCCAATAATATCATCCTCACTCATAAGAATAAGCATGTCAAATTGTGTCATCTGACACCTTCCCAAGTGGCAGAGGACCAATTCATCATGAACCATAAGAGAGATGAAAAAAAAAACAAAAATAGAAAAACAAAGAAAAAGCTTTACCCCTAAAGCTTGAAAGGAGTAAGGAGGATGAGTTGGAAGTTAGTGCCATTCCAAGAAGGTAATTAGTAAAGGGAGTCTATTTTCTACAAAATTGGATTTAAAGGAAGCTCCCTTGACTAACAAATCTTTCTATCTCCTCCTTTGCAAAGAGGCATCCCCCGTTTCTTCCCCCTTTAGTTCTATCACTGCTATAGAACTTGGACATGAGAACCTACCTCAAGAGGTTCAAGAGCTTTTAAAATAATTTGGTGATATATTCCTTAACGAATTTCCCAAAGGACTTCCTCCAATTAGGGGTATAGAACACCAAATAGACTTGGTACATGAGGCTAGCTTGCCTAATAGGCCTGCTTATAGGACTAACCGCATGAAAACCAAAGAAATTGAGTCTCAAGTCCAAGAACTATTGGAGAAAGGTTAGGTTCAAGAGAATTTCAGCCCTTGCGCTGTACCAGTCTTGTTGGTGCCCCAGAAGAATGGACAATGGAGGATGTGCCTTTGAACTTATCAAAGAGAAACTGACCCATGCACCAGTTTTAGCTCTTCCTGACTTTCCTAAAATTTTTTAGCTAGAGTGTAATGCATTAGGAGTGGGTGTGGGAGTTGTGCTGTTATAAGGTGGTCATCCTGTGGCTTATTTTAGTGAAAAACTAAATGGAGCAGCCTTGAACTACCCCACCTATGATAAAGAGTTTTACTCTTTGATAAGGGCCCTTCAAACTTGGGAACATTATCTTGTACCCAAGGAGTTTGTCAATCATAGTGACCATGAATCACTTAAGTATTTGAAGGGTCAAGGTAAGCTTAATAAAAGGCATGCTAAATGGGTAGAATTTCTTGAGACTTTCCCTTATATCGTCAAATACAAGAAAGGAAAACATAATGTGGTGGCTGATGCTTTGTCTCGTAGACATACCCTTTAAACCACCTTGAGTGCAAAGATTCTTGTATTTGATAATATTAGAGATAAGGATTTTGGATCCATTTATGCTGCCTCTACATCTGCATGTAAAAGCCAAAATGGATTCTTTGTGAGTGAGGGGTACCTTTTCAAAGGTAGCAGAATTTGTGTACCCCAAGGATCTATGAGAAATCTGCTGACAAAAAAGAGCCATGAGGGTGGACGGCTCATGGGGCCTTTTGGAATTAACAAAACTCTTCTGCTTTTATAAGAAAGATTCTTTTGGCCCTATATGAAGAAAGACGTCTATAGACATTGTCGTACAATTGCTTGCTTGCAAGCTAAGTCTAAGACAATGGCTCATGGATTGTACACACCCTTACCTACTCCTTCTGCACCTTGGTTGGATATTAGTATGGATTTTATCCTTGGCCTGCCTCGAACCCAACGAGGTGCAGACTCTTTGTGGTGGTAGATAAATTTTAAAAAATGGCTCACTTTATACCATGCCACAAGATAGATAATGCGAACAACATCGCGAAACTTAAGTATTTGAAGGGTCAAGGTAAGCTTAATAAAAGGCATGCTAAATGGGTAGAATTTCTTGAGACTTTCCCTTATATCGTCAAATACAAGAAAGGAAAACATAATGTGGTGGCTGATGCTTTGTCTCGTACACATACCCTTTACACCACCTTGAGTGCAAAGATTCTTGGATTTGATAATATTAGAGATAAGAATTTTGGATCCATTTATGCTGCCTCTACATCTGCATGTAAAAGCCAAAATGGGTTCTTTGTGAGTAAGGGGTACCTTTTCAAAGGCAGCAGAATTTGTGTACCCCAAGGATCTATGAGAAATCTGCTGACAAAAAAGAGCCATGAGGGTGGACGGCTCATGGGGCCTTTTGGAATTAACAAAACTCTTCTGCTTTTATAAGAAAGATTCTTTTGGCCCTATATGAAGAAAGACGTCTATAGACATTGTCGTAGATGCATTGCTTGCTTGCAAGCTAAGTCTAAGACAATGGCTCATGGATTGTACACACCCTTACCTACTCCTTCTGCACCTTGGCTGGATATTAGTATGGATTTTATCCTTGGCATGCCTCGAACCCAACGAGGTGCAGACTCTATCTTTGTCGTGGTAGATAAATTTTCAAAAATGGCTCACTTTATACCATGCCACAAGATAGATTATGCGAACAACATCGCGAAACTTTTCTTTACAGAAATTGTATCATGTTCAACAAAAATGGTTCTATTATGGTAAGGGATGTATTTCTGGAGCAACTTCATCAAAAGAAACAGGAACAATCAAATCTTTTGAAAGAGAGCATATGGCTTTAAGAACTTTCTTAAAATGTCTATGAATTGTATCTAATGAGTGTTGAAAACAATCTGCTGCAAATCTATTACGCACAGTTTGGAAAATAATGAGCAAAAATATGGCAACCTACTCTTGAATAGTTAAAAACCTGGTGTCTTTAATTTTGTTCCTTTTTTTTAACAACTGATAGAGTTTAATGAACTGGGATGATGTCATTCTAAATGTTTCATAACAGCTTCTAGGATGACCATTTAGTACTTCAACCACCCATTCATGTCCACTTAATCTAGAAGTCCTTTGAGGTTAAGGGGTTTTCTTTAACAAACTGGTATATTCAAACATCATATAAAGACACAAAACATTTTCAATCTCTTTATCTAAATCATCTACTAAGCTTCTAATAATGGCATTCATCACCACTATCCTGCAAATTAACAATAATATAGGAACAAATATAAATATTTTCTAAACACAAAAAATTAGGACAAGAAATAACAATCATAAACCCAACTAAAAATAGAAACATAGTTTCACAAATGCAAAGCATAAAAATACAAGTCTTAATAAAAAAAACATAATGAAAAAATTCAAACAAACACATGTCTTAATCTAAATATTAAGGAAAAAAACTCAAAAATTAAGAACTAGATCTTTCTTTTGCTCATCTGATACCGCTAGAAACACATCTCTCCAAGCGGGCTCAGCTATGAATACCTTTATCGCCTTTGTAAAGGGAGCACTGCCAATGTCTTTAAGTTTTTCAAGAGTGCTTAAACAAGTCATTAGTTTCATTTTATCTTCATTATTTTGTCCATCTAGTTCGTCTACCATAGCATTAGAGGCTGACCCTACAACCTGGCTTGTGCTCATCCTTTCCAAAATATCAACTTTTCTTTTTGAATTTTCACTCACTAGTTTCAAAGCATTAGCAAATGCCATTTCAAAGTTTGTCCTTGATTTTATTTTCCTAGTGTCAAAACTAATCCTTGCCTTTTTTCTTGTTTGAGAGTTTTGTTATTCTTGATCAAAAACATCTCCTTCACTTTTATCGCCATCACTTATTGAAGGATTTTTTGTAAAAGGATGTTGATTTACACCAAAGGTGATTGTGTCTCCAAAAAGGACACACAGTTTATCATAATGAAGATAATTTTTTCTCTTAAATTGTTTCGCTGGTTTATATTTCTACAACATCATAATATTAATTGTTAATGAGATCTATAAAAGAATAACATCATATTATATCATAATAAAGAAATAAATCAACATTAAAACACACATCACACAGTTTCTTCCATTCGTCATCTGAGGCAATAATTTGTCCGTTGGTAGAATTGAAGCCTAGTCCAGTTTCCATTTTAAGCAAATTAGTGAAACCTTTCCATTTTCCTCTAAGCTAATTAAATATGTTCTTAAATTGATCTTTTGTCTATTCCTTGTCAAATTTTCTTTTCATTTCTTCCTTGATATGTTGCCATGCCATTCTAGTAAGAGTAGTTGTTTGTCAATTGCCCTCCTTAACTTCATCTTCCATTAAAGCTATGAAATATGATTCAACATTTTGTGGTCATATATCTTTTTTGGTTGGTACAATCTCAACAACATCCTCTCCAACCACTTCATTCTCACTTGCCATACTGAAACAAACCATATTTAGAAATAAACTCTAAAGAATATAATAAATTTGCCATTACATTATATGAATAAGAATAATATAGTAATATAATAAGGAGAAGAAATCAATTTGTGTGTGCCAAATTGGTGAAGCAAGCGGCTAGGTTGAGAACAAAGAATTAGTAAATGTTAATTAACTAGTTTCATGTCAATCTTACTTCAATATTTGTTTAGTATTTTGTTAATTAATTAATTTCATGTCCAGTGAAATTTTGCAGCACATTTCATAGAAATATACCACAGTAACCACACATTAATGTCCAATTCCTACAAACCTTCTCAATTTCTTTATTTCTTTTCCCTTTTATTGTTTGAAACCTTTGAACACCACATTCACAATAAAATTTTTAAAATAAAAAGGAGAATTAGTAATTACAAAGGAAATAAAATTGAATTAATACCAACAAGTACAAGGTGCAATCAACTTACAACCAATTAAAATTTCATAATTGAAATAGACTACAAATCTCAACTATGAGATTTTATCAAAAGATTATAACAATAGCTAACTAAAACAAACTAAATACCAGAATTTTCTGCAACAATAATTTGTTGAGAAAGCTTTTCAACATCCAACTAAAATAGAAAATAAAATCACAAAATTTGCAACAACAATTAGCTGAAAGAGCTTTAAAATTTGGTTTCCATGGTGAGGATATTTCAATAATTCTATTAGAGGATTTGGATCCAAAACTAATGTATATGTCTTCGGGCTACCATTAATCATGCTCAAAGTAATAAAACCCATAGCAAACAATGCTTGCAAGTAATTTCAACTTCTATTATTTCACTTTCACTATCCTAAACTTGATGCATCTAACAAGTGGAGGATAGTTGACAATCTTGAAGATGAAGACTTAAATTCAGATGCTCAAGGTGGCTCTCAAGCTGGCTCAAGTGACACAGAAAATGCATAGCTAGTGGCTTCTTCCACCCAACTCTTAAATCAGAATAAAACCAAACCTAATAACTTTCAAGAGCCTAAACTCACAGGAGAAAGGCAAATTTTGATTGGTTAGAGCAAACATAAAAGTTATTTTTTATGTTGGTCCTAGGGGGGAATCTAGAAGGAGGGGAGTTGAATAGATTCACCAAATTATTTTTAAAAAATTACTATTCAACAGTATCAGAGTATTTTCAAAAACAACCTCTTTTTGAAATTTTCAAAATCTACCTTCTTTTACGAAAACGGGTTTTCAAGAATTCAACCGTTAAGGCAAACCACGACAAGAGTTTGCTATAGCATGACACCCCGCCACTCATAAAACCTCACTTGCAACACCATGCTGCAAGATTTTCCCACAATCTGAAAAACACCTCAAGAGATTGATAACCTAGTGCAAAAACACACAAATAGGTACAGAACAATATCACCAGATGTGAAGAATACCCAAACGGAAAGATTAGAACTCAATAGAGTCTCTTCCTTGAATCTTGAATTGGAAGCACTTTCAAACCATAAAAAATGTGTATGAATCTTGGAGAGAATTCTTAGAAATCGTGTGTGAGAATCAAGCACTTGATTAGACTGTTCAAAAGTTGTTAAATCTGTTTTCAAAATACTTTTATATAAGTTTTTATGTAGGGTAATCAATTACCCAATTGATTACCTAATATCCTGCACAAAACTAGATCAAAGTGCTTGTTCTCGGGAGTAATCAGTTATTGATTTCAGGTAATCGATTACCAAAGAGAGCATCGATTTCAGTTCTCACAAATTCTCGTAGGGTAATCAATTATCATTTTTAGGTAAATGATTACCTTACCTAAAAATCTATTTTTGAAGCTTTTCCAGCACAGCCCAACCTATGTAATTTATCCAACACTATCCCAAACACATTCTCAAGCCTATCTAAAACACACAATACATGTACCATACCTATAAACGTGTTTGCTACCGTAAAATTAATTTAAGAGCAAAAACAAAGAGAGAAAATCAAAACCAAAATTCCACTAGTCTTCAATGTAGTTCCTTTGGTTCCAACATCTTACACATTTCCAAACCAAAGAAACAAACCCCATTGTAACAAAAACCTCTTAATACATAATAAAATAAATCTACTATGAATTAGCCAATGACAATTAACTAATTAAGGCAGCAAAATAGCATTGATGCAAGCAATAATTAAATCTACTATATATCTACTATGAACTCTTAGCACAAAAAAAGTCTTAACCATGAAATTGGAATGACAATTTCTCTTTCACCCAACTCTTAAATCACAATAAGCTAAACCAGACAACCTTTAAGAACACATTCACAAGAGAAAGAGAGATTTTGATACGTTAGAACAAATATCATCATCTTTCTTAGAGAGTCACTTTAAAAGGGTCAATGCAGTTTTCAATTTGGTGAAAGGTACTCTCAATAACATAAAACATATTTTTTACACTTTTTCAGAGCAAACAAATAAACCTCATTGTATCCTTCATGGTCAGGGCAAGGTCAAAAAACTTACAACCTAACGTTGGTGGCAGCGATGGAAGATCTGAATGGAGGTGGCTATAGATAGCGAAAGATTTACACTGACGTGACGATGAACGCTGCAAATCAGTTTGTCCAAGTTAAATCCGTAAAGCAAGCGACATTAAAGGATACATCCATGTAGTTAGACACCAAGAACGAGAAGAAACAAGAGAGAAGAAGAAGAAATTGAATCAATAATAAGGAAAACTCAAATTGGAGAGCAAAGATTGAACAAAGAGAAGAAGAATCGAACCTGTGTGGTGGTTAGTACCGAATAAGTGGTGACTCACAGTGGTCGATGCTGAACAAAGGTGAACGAGGGAGAAGCAACAGTAATTGACCCTATCGAGAGTTGAGAGTGAATGACGGGAAACAAGCTGGATCAATGGTGACTCACAGTGGTTGGTGCTGAACAAAACTAAACGAGGGAGAAGCAACAGCAATAGAGCCCTATCAAGAGTTGAGAGTAAGTGACGAAAAACAAGAAATGAAAATCCACGTTTTTATGTTTTTAGAAACTAAAAATCGTTTTGAAAATGTATGTAAAAACCAAAACAACTCTATTTTACCGGAATAAGTCTCAGTTTTAAAAACAATTTGAAAACCAAAAACTCAAAACTAGCAACCACCTTGAATGGAGCCTTATAAAGTTATGATACCTCTAGTGCCCTATAATTACATATTATTATTTTGCTGATAAAAAAAAGTGGTTGGTTGACTTATCCTAATAAATAAATTATAATTTTATCTTAAAATTTAATTCTATTTCTTTTATTTCTTTTAAAACATCTTAAATGAAAATATCTATTATTTATAAACTTAAATTTAAGAACATAGTTGATAAATAAAAAACAAAGCTATAAATAAGATAAACAAGTCAAATTTAAACATTACATTTGTTTAAACAAGCCAAGTCGAAACTTTATATAAACAAACCAAACTCGGATATCATTTATATTATGGAAATGAAGATTGAACTTGGGTGTTTGGTTTGATTCGACTTGTTTAAACACCTAGCAAAATAGCATGAGACATTTTTTCTGTAGTCAATTCAGTCATCGTAACGCTTATAAAAAAAAAAAAGAAAAAGAAATCAGTAACTTATAACATGTGTAGTCAATTAAGCGGCATGTTTCATTCTTTCAAAAAAAAAAGAAAATAAGTGGCATAGTTGACTTATAATATGCGAAGATTGTGCTGTCACAACTTTTTCAAGATGGTCATCTTTTCAGATTGATTTTCCGAGTCATCAGTCAACTATGAAACAGTAAGACATTCTTCTCTGTAGTAATGCCAGTTAACGAGTCTAAAGAATGGTATAGAAATATTCACAAAATTAATTGATCATAGCAATATTATGGAACAAATCCTTTGTTGTGCTTGTTAGCCTTTGATGCTTGACTTAACTAACTTGCTGAGGCAGAACATGGAGGCATGAAGAACCCACTGCGAAGAGTTATATAGAAGAGCCGATACCTAGAATAAGAATGCTTGTTTGTGCTATGCTCTACTGGAGTAGCAATCCAGTTTAGCAGAGATCTCCAGGATATGCAAAATTCATTTGAATCAATTGTTCTGGCTCCACCAGTCACCTCCATGACAAAAACCTCTGAAATGCTAGGTAGATATAGTAAATAAATCTTTCACAATTTGCAGTTTCAGGGGGGAAAATCAGAAAAAAAAGAGTAAATTATAGAAACACCTCCTAAACTTTAATCAAATTACATATAACCTTTTTCTTTTCTCTTACACTAACATCAAAGTTTAAAAATACTATATTAACACTTTCTTATAAGTTTGAAAATATTACACAAACATTCCCTGTAAAGAAAGTAAAAGTAATAGTTAAAAAAGAGTAGTTGTGTAATTACAAAATTTCAAAATTGTTCTTGTAATTTATTAAAAAAATAAAACCATAAGAAAGACTCGGAGATATCCCTTTATCAAGTAAAGGTGTCTTTACTAATGGCAGCACAATGACAAGATGTTGAGGCTCAATACGCAGAAAAAAATCATCTTGGGCACTCCAGTTTTATAGGCCTATAACTCATAAGCATGACATTTGTTGCTATATACCAGGCAGTCTACAAAATATGCACGCAGAAATCATCCACATAAATTTAGTCAGCAAGCTTTGACAATTGATGAGAACATGACAAAAACAGGGAACAGTGGTATACAAGATCTACAAATGAAATGGATGATACCACATTTGACGGCGAAAAATAAAAGTACTAAAAAAAAGACCATTTCTAAGAGTCCTAGAATAACTTCAAATAAAACAGTTCATATGTTAATTTTTTGCAGTAGTAACAATCATGGATTGTGTACATAAATAACTTACCAGAGCTCATTGGACTCCATTGCTGGAACCGAAAAGGAGATGGTATGTAAAGGACAGAAGCACCAGAAACACTGTTATGTCTGGATATGGGAAGATATTGCCTCCGGAAAATCCTTGGCATCCAATTGCCAAAGCATGATAAAGCACAAAGAAGTAGAATAAACGAAAGCAACAAAATGAGTACAAGAACAAACAAGAGGGCTTATCTTTATATGGAAAAACTCCAAGTCCCGAAGACCATATCTAGTGGAAAATGCCTTTCCAGCTTCCAACAAGGCAACCTGATGCATGCACGCTTAGCATGGCACGCTTAGCATGGGTTTGAACTAGAACCTATAAGAAAGGAGCATGACTTAGATGAAGCTTTAAAGAGCTTATTTTAGGAAATGTTTTATTTAATTGTATTAATTTGACCATTTTTAGCCTTCTATAAGCACCCTTAAGTCATTAGGATTATAAGGGTGTAACTAGTTTAATTTTCGGCCTTGTATTTTGACCTATAGGTTCTATTTTCTTTAGGAGGTGTAATTAGTCTCCTTGTGGAGTGTGTTAATTAGTTTGGCCTGGCCCAAGAGGATTTGGATGTGTGGTTATTAATTTCCACACCCGTAATTCCTCTTCACACCCTTCTAACCAATACATGAAGCATGTATGAAACACGTGGGTCCCATTGTCCTATTGTTTCACTCCACATGTGCTTTCTTTCTCCTACATGGCTGATTCTTGTTGTTTCTTATTTGAATTTGAATTTTGGAAGTGTCATGTCATTTCCATCCAAAATTCAAATTCAAACTAAAGGGAACATAGATCCATTTTTTTAGGGCAATATTTGGATATTTAGTTGGATTAAATTAGTGTTAATTGAGCACATGCTAAATTAACATTAAATTAAGCTAACTAACCCTTAATTAAGTATGTTGGACATTCAACTTGAGGTTCCTAAACCCATGGTTCATGTTTTGCTCTATAAATAGAGCATTCTCTCCTTCATGTAGATTTTAACACTCATTTTGAATGAAAATTATACTTCTCTAAATTGAGAGCTCTTTTGCTCTTGAGAGTGTTCATATTCTCTCCTTAGTTAGAGTTTTTCATGCTATTATAAGAGTTCCTTCCATTGTGGCTAGCTTCATCCTTTGGCTTATCTCCTTTAACAAGAGTGGCGCCTATTCCTCCATTTTCTAGTCTTCCACCTCCATTTCTTTAACGTTGGAACCTCTATGAGCAAGGATTTTGAGAGCATTCTCTTTATTAAGGATTCTTCAAACTTGTCTTGGGGAGGGATGCTTCACAACCCCAAGTGTCCAAGTGATATTTTCAGAGGCAACAGTTATCTGATTATCATTAATGTGCAAACCCTCTCTGAACATAGAGGCAATGTAGGGTGCTCTGAAGCAGTACTGCTCAATAAATGGTTCTTGGCAACATCCCATCTCTTTTCACAAAAATCCCTACCCTTTGCCAACACATCATCAAGTGTGGCCTCGGAAGTCAAATTGAAAAACCTATACACCACATAAAATCCAGAAATGACATAAAAGTGTCCGTATGGTCGAGGCAGATTTTCACGCAATGCACAAGGCTGTGCTCCACAATCAAGGCCAGCACCAAGATCAGACCATTCAGAAAATTCAGAGCAACTTTCGCAAGCCCACTACACTCCTCCCAATTAGGAGCACCAACAAGCACTAATGGAGTTCCCAACCCTCCACCCCTACCTAAGTCCTTCCAACCTTTGCCATTGGGGGAACATCGAGAGCACAAGTATTCTTCCCTATACCCATCCTTCAAGCAAGGATGTTTCAACTCAATATTCGTTTCACTACCCACATCTACATGACAGATCCAAAGTCCTTGCTAAATAGATACACCACAGACTTACCAAAAGCCTCATTGAGACCATACCCCGGAAGTGAATAGGCAGTGAGATGATGGCTCACAGATCCAATCCTAACGTACAAACTGGTCTCAGTATTCAGCTGCTGATCACTCTCAAACGTGACCTGCAAGGAAGAACCACCCAAGTCAAATGCACCATAAGTAGCCTTCCTAGGCCTAACCCCAAAAATGCCACTATCATAATTGAGCGCTATCCACCCAAAATAGGCCTCCTCAGGACCGGATATAATCTTAACCCAATCCCTTGTACACAGAAAGGGAGAGTCTTTAAGCACAGACCAAGCATTATCCAACAACCACTGAGAATCAGTGACCCAGTGGCATAGAGAAACAGCGAAGTAGACTTATGAGAACTCACCGCTATCTGCTTCTTCGCCCACCTAAGCAATGGTTTCAAAGCTTTGTGCAACGCAGAGACGTTGCACACCAATTTATCAATTCCATCCTCCGTTTCCATTCGATCATAGGCACGCCCACTGGGCTTCTTGTGAAAGCTATCCCTCAGCGATTGGAAGACTGCTATGGCGTTTGAAGCGAATGGAGGCGTGGTGGACATAAACGCGCGTACCGGTGCTCCCGCAATCGAGTACAACGCAGTACTTGCCCGAACCGTGGTTCCAATAGGAGTAAAGAGGAGGAAGATAAAGGAGACCAGGTAGAAAACGAGTTTGAGGCATTTCTGGCGCGATGAAGAGGGTTGCGTTCCGTCCACTGACGAAGAGACTCGAAGGTTGTTCAGAATATTTCATGGGTGAGAAATTTCATCAAACACTTAACCTATTTTTTTTATTTTTCAAAATCTGAAAAACTAAAAAATACTTAATCACAACAATATTCAAAAAAATACTAAAAAAACAGTGCATCACACCTTTTAAATTTTATTTTTCATGAAGCACACATACTTTATTACTCACGTTTAACAGAAAAAGTTAACAAATTTAAAAGAAAAATGTTTTGTGCTTTAGCGGTTTTTTCCACGTCACCACCAGTTAAGAGGTGTCTCATGGGTGGATGCACTGTTTCAGTGGCAGTGATACGTGTACCATTACTCTATTTATATTGAGAGAAGGATAGATTGGAGGAAAAAAATTCATATTTTTTCATTACACACCAATATTTCATATTTTTACAATAAAAGACAATAAAAGAAAATATTACAAATGTAAAAGTTTTAAGAAAAAATGAGTGATGGGACATAAACCAATAAAATAACAGAGTCGTAACAATATGATATGAAGATAATTTTATTTAGAACATGTTGAGAATCATAATTTAAGTTGTTTTAAAAAATTAATTTTGTTTTAAAATATTTTGATTATTTTGATAACTTTTTCTTATAAATTTTCAGTGTTTTTTTAACCACAGTTATATAAGAAGTTGATAATTTGTAGTTTATAATTATTTTTGAACAGTTTATTTTTACTTTAAGTTATTTTCACACTTTTTATTATTTTATAAAAATATATTTTTTATACATTTAAACAAGATTAATTATTTTCAAATTATTTTTAACAATTTTATTCAAATAAAAATAATTTTAATAATAATTATTATAAAATAGTTAATTATACATATAATTATTTTAAAATAATGTCACTCTTCTTTCAATTCCCAAAACAGTATGTGTAATGAATAGGGAAAAAAAACTATGCGCATTTCTGTAATCGTCATTAGAAGTACTTTTTTATTTTATCAAATTTTATCCCTATATCTAATTTTATCCCTATATCTAATTTCAATTTTCTAATCCTCTGTTTCTCATATTCAAATAGTGTAGTATTGATATATGATTTGGAAATTAAATTTGCTATTACCCCCAAAACTACCCATCAGTGCAGCAATATCAATAGTGGTCATTGGTCAACAAAGATTTTTTTTATATATATAAAGTATTGCTTCTTTCTTTTTTGTGAAAACAAAATTTTTACTTTCGTCAATCATGCTCTAAGGGACTTTCTATAAGAGCAATTTTTTTTAATATCCTACCATTTTTGCTATTCGCATAATCCACGGTTTATAATTTCTTATAAATTCTCAATGTGTTTTTATCTGATTTTTAAACCTTTTAATTTATTTTTTTTTACATTATTGTTGTACATTATTTGCACCCTCCGTGTAATTTCTTATAAATTTTTTTATCCTAAAATCTTTTGTTGCATGCACATGTTGCCTTCTTTATTTAGGGTTTTCCTCAAACTTTCTCAACCTTACTAACATAGGTGAGTTCTTTATATGACTCCAGATCAATTGATTTGGAGTCCCTTTTATTGATGACTTTTCTTGTATTATCTATTATTACTTATGCATCAATTGTTTGAAATCCATTAGTATTTGAGACTATGCGAATCTTGAATAGTTCCTTGAAAGTTTGAGAAGCAAACATTGATACTTTGGTTTAGAACGTAGCTATCATATTTGACCTCTCTCACTAGTAACTAACAATTGAAAACTTAGCATAAGAACTTTACTTTATTAATTAAATAATTTATAGTTTATTTTCCTTGTGAGGAATGGGGAGGTTTCATTGAAAGAATAAAATGTTTTTGGTTTCAGCATACTCTTTCTCATATCAACAAACATTGTCTTCTCTTCTGCAACCAAACAACCAACATATGGATGACCAACTAATATTTCAGCTAAATCATGATTGTGAGACCTACAAAGTAACTTTGGTGTCCATCCTTCACCATTTTTCAAAGGTCTTCCTATTAGTCTAAGGGATACTCACATTTTGTAGTACTGGTCGTTTCTCATAACAACTTATCCTTGTATTGTTTATACTTACTACTCTTCTCACAACTCAATATAACAATAGCCTTCCTTCCTCTTTGCCCATTGGTTGTATCTAACCTTAGTATCACAATGACAAAACCATGTTGGTAGGAAATTTATCGAACCCACTTGAGTACGTCATCCCTACTAGCAAAAACCTGCATTAAAAAATATATAATAACACAATATTAAAAATTGCATCATCATTTTTGTTAGTGATCTCAAATGTTTCAAAAAATAATCACCTTCATTATTATAAATGCCAAAACAATCCATTTTACTATTATTCACTTCAATAATCTTCGCATTACTTTATTCTTCTTTAAACACACATGCGCGCGCGCACACACACACACACACACACACATATATATATATATATATATATATATATATATATATATTTATCTCTATTTGTAGGAACTTCCTTTGCCATGTCTCACCTACAAGACAACAAATTTTAATTTTTTTAAATTCACATAAAGCATTTTTTATTATCATTAGGGTACACTAGTATTAAAAGTTCTAGTGATGGTAGGATGATGACTTTATAAAATAATAATAAAAGTGAATTAAAATTCACTATTTTTCTACATAAGGAATTAGAAAGTAGTAGAATAACAAATTATTATTGAGAGAAGTGGTTAAAAAATAAGAATATGAAACCTACAAATTCATCCATAAGAATAAATAATTCTCACTAAATGGTTTCATAATTAACCACACATATTAATCAATCATTTAAAAAATATTGACCCTTATGAGGATCTTGAAAAAGTAATTACATGAGTGAGAAAAGGGATCTCTTGATAATTTTATGTAGAATATAAGATCATAAGCAAGTTCTCAAGTAATCATACAAAATCAAGTGCTACAATGAAAAATATCCACACACACTTGAGAATAAAATATGATTATACACAATGGAAGAATATGAGACCTATTCTTACAAATATTAAGGATATAATAATAAATAGTCTCTAACTTTCATCATAATTTATAATGGACATAGGTTTATTTATATATCCCAAAATAAAGCATATAGCTTTTACAAGAATACCATCAACAGAAATATGGAGAAATAATTTCTTCAGATTTGGAATTCCTATATTGTCCTTATAAGAACTGCATACTAATATTGCATATCAATAAAGAGTTTGTTATACAAGAAAATATTTTATAAGAGACCAATACAAAATCCTTAATATAGATCTCAACAACGTGATCACAAATAATATGATAAGAAAAAGATAATTTTATCAAGAAAATTTTTTTTCCACATGTATGATTAATTGGACATTTAAGGTCAAAGTCTTATACCAAGACAATTTATTTTATAAGATATTAATTAAAATTCTAATATACAAAATCCTTCCACTTATAAAGAAAAACAAAATAGTTGACATAACAAAAGAATACCCAAAGGGCTAAATAAAATTCAACTATTTCTTTATTACACTAGAAATATGTTGAGTAATGTCATACCGATAGGGTAAGTCTACTACCTGCATAATAGTAATATATATATATATATATATATATATATATAGAGAGAGAGAGAGAGAAAGAGAGAGAGAAAATTTGCACCACAAGAAAAAAATGTAACAATTTTTTTTTGGAAGAAAAAATATCCAAGAAAAAATATATAAATAAGTCATTATGGAATTAAAGGAAAATGACAGTATAAATTTTGGTTCCATATAAATATAATTAAACATGATAAAATTAGGGAAATAAACTGAACATTACAAAAATAGGGAAATATTATGCAATTCTAAAAGTTCAGTTAAAAGAGAATCCCTAAACAAATTACAATGTACTACGACTTATATAAATAAAATCCTAATACCGATACGTTATCAAAAAACATTAACATAAGCAAAGAGAAATACATTGTACAACACCAAATTACATTGATAATAATACACCGATATGGTATAATTATTATTAATGTAATAAATAAATAAATAATTATATCACAAAATTCACATAAATGCATCCACGATAGGTGAAATTACAATTATGTAAATAAAAAGAGAAATTATGTTTATTGTCCAATAAATTTGCGTAATTTTAATCATATATATTATATGACCAACATAAAAAATTCACTTTACTATACTCATGATAGATGAGTAATAATAATGCAAATTAATAAAGAAAATTATGTGCATAAGAGAAGAACAATTAAGATTGAGCATAATTAATAAAATGACCTAAAATTAATTTATAAGTGATAATTTAATATTAAAGAGAATACAATATAATTGGAGAATACAAATACCTAAAGAATTATCACAATGAAAATAGGTTCAAAATTCAAGATTATAATAGTAAAAAAATTTTAATTTAATCTTGAATTATCAAAATTTTTATACTCAAAAATACCAATAATATTAAAATATTAAATAAATATGATATTTGTGAAAAAATAAGAATATAAAAAATGAGCTACCTCGTTCAATGCTTCTGAGAGTGAATTGATCGTATCAAAACGACAAGATTCCCATTTGACTAAACAACAAAAATATGGGTATAAAAAAATGTGTCCATGTAACTCCATTAATACTTCCCAAAGTAAAGTTAACAATCTTATGTTATAAAAAGGAAAATCCTTAAGTAATTTTGAAAACAATTTATCTCATAATTGAATTCAAAAGAAAATTAGGTTTTAAAGGGATAGCACTTAAAGAGAAGTTTCTATACATAATTTACCCATATAAAATAATTGAATGAAACTTTAATATGTTATTTTAACAATAACAAGTAACGTAAACCCTCAATTTTTTTGTGCAAAAGATAATAGTGAACTATATTATAAAATTTCACTAATAACACAAAAAATCTTTAATTCAAATTTAATTCTCTAATAGAAAAACAACCATAATTTATACCTATTTGTGTAGGTAAAAGTCATTAATTTATACCTATGACTTCCAATTGTAAGTAAAAGTATAATAAGAGTATAAATATGAACATATAAAATGAGTCATCAAACATCCACCAGCTAGATGTCAAGTCCACTTTTCTAAATTAAATGGAGTAGTATAAGAAGAGATATACGTGGAGCAACGACAAGTTTTTGTGAGCAAAGGAAATGGAGGCAAAGTGTTACAAATGAGAAAAGCTTTATATGATTTGAAGCAAGCTTCTCAGGCATGGTACAGTAGAATAGATCAGTACTTCATCGATCAAGGATTCAAGAGGAGTAAGAGTGAGCCAACACTATACATCAAAACCCAAGGTCAGTATGACACTCTCATTGTCTCCTTGTATGTAGATGATCTTATCTACACTGGGAACAATATAAAGATGATGAAAAAATTCAAAGAAGTCATGATGAAGACATTCAAAATGGTCGGCCTTGGATTGATGAACTACTTTCTTGGTATTAAATTAAAGTCAGTTAAAAGGAAGAAGGGGCATTCATTTGTCAAAAGAAATATATAGAAGATTTACTCAAGAAGTTCAACATGGTTGCAAGAGTGTCACTACTCCGCTCATGACAAATGAGAAACTACAAAAAGATGATGGAGCACTAGAAGCTAATGCATCTTTTTATAGAAGTCTGATTTGGAGTTTACTACAGTTAACAGCCACATGACCAGGCATCATGTATGTTGTAAGTCTTCTATTAAGATTTATACAAAGCTCAAGCCAAATTCACTCTAGAGTAGCTAAAAGAATCCTCATATATTTAAAAGGTACAAAAGAGTTTGGTATATGGTATACAACCATGAGCAACTCAAGTTTACTTGGGTACACCGATAGTGATTGGGCAGGATCGGTAGATGATATGAAAAACACCTCTAGCTATGCCTTCTCACTCAGATCAGGAATATTTTATTGGGCATCAAAGAAGCAAGACACGGTTGCACAATCAACCATAGAGGCAGAATACATGGCAGCAGCTAAAGCTACAAGTCAAACAATTTGGCTACAAAGAATACTTACAAAAATGGGAGAACAACAAGATGAGCTACTACAATCTACTGCGACAATAAATCAGCAATAGCAATGGATAAAAATCTAGTGCATCATAGCAGGGCAAAACACATAGCAATCAAGTATGACTTCATCAGAGAAGTAGTTGTTACTAAAGAAGTCAAGCTAGACTATTGCAAGAGTGAAGATCAAGTTGCTGATATATTCACAAAGGCATGACCCTGACCAAGATTCGAACAATTTTGCACTATGTTCGGAGTTATCCAAATTTGCATCAAGGAGGAGTGATGAAAATTGATACAAATTCTAAAATAATGTAGACAATTACATATAGTAGAATATTCTAAAATAATACATGATAGCTCTAGAATTATCTAGAGATACAATACTCTAGAATAATGCATGATAGCTCTAGAATTACATGTAAATAGAAAACTCTAGAATAATGTATGATATCTCTAGAATGATTGTGTTGAAGCCTATAAATAAGTTATGTACTCAACATTTGCAATCAACCCAAGAAACTAGCAAGTCATTTCCATTCTAAACTATTCCAATTATTTTTCTAAGCCTGTTTTCCTTTCCACTAAGTCTATACTACAAATTGACCTCCTTATCCTTTTTACCAATCAAAGAAGCTTTAATCATTTCATAATTGTAAAACTATCACCCTTTAATATCCGAAATGATTATGACAACCTTGTAAGTGTCACTACACTCATCATATCCGAACCCAAAGGTATATAAAACCTCTCCGACTTTATCATTGCATATGTGTGGTGACTCTTGAGACATGACCCTGGTGAAAGGGTTCCAAAATCACATCCAATATTATTCTTCAAAATCATCTCTAATCCACGAATCTTGTAAGCAAACTAACCCGTTACACACACCCAAGACAATGTAATCGAGGTTGAGTAGGGTGCAGGCATCAGCGATGGACGAGGGGTCGTCTAGTAAAGCAGATATGGAACACAGCGCGACACATTCCTTGCTTTCACCGTTGTCGTTTTCAAACCCTAATAGGATATTTCTACGAGGAGTTACTTAGGGAGAACGAAATGATACAGAGAAGAAGACATTTATGCTGTGATAAGAGTGTGTGCAGAGGAAAGAAGTTTAGAAACTTTTACTTAATAATTTATTTATGTTGTGATGAAGTGCGTGGAGTGTAAACAAAATGGATTCCCTGTAGTCATATAAATATAAAATCTCAATTACAATAATAAATTTTACAATAAAAAATATAAAATATTAAAAGTTTTTACTTTTAAATTGTGGCTGCATATTCCTATAGCCATAAAATGATTGTATGGAATCCAGATCGAGTTTAAGCAAGGAAAGAAACCTTAGTTTACTTAAAAGTTGTAATACATCAATTTCCTTAAAATGTATATTTAACCATTAAACTATAAAAAAATAAATAGTTAAAAAAAATATAAGAGATCATCTAATTATTCTTTTTTTTTAAAAAAATAATTAAAACTTAAAACAAACTGCAAATGTATTTCTTTGCATATAAACGGGAAGTGATCCCTACTTTAGCTAATCATTTATAAAAGCTTCGAAAAGACACAAGCTAAACGAATATATATTTTTATCTATTGTTTTACCCTTCTCATGTGATATAATATATATTTTTTAAAATTATATTCATCAATACATAAGTTTAAATATTAATAATTATATCTAGAATTTAAATGAAAACTTTTAAAAGTAACTAAAATTTAGAGAGAAAATAGAAATTTAAAATAAACTTGCATAGGAAGCTAATTTGTATGACAATCTACTTTTAAATAAAATTAAATTTTAAGCTGTACAAATTAATTTTTTTACCTTTTTTCTTTTTAATAAGTATTTTTTTTAACCTTTTTGGTCTGTTCAGTGTTTTTCTGTTAATTTCTTCTTTTTTATGCTCTTTTGTTTCAGTATTTTTCTTTCTCCTTTCTTTTTCCTTTTATCTTTCTTTTTTTTTTTCCTTTTATGTTTCTTTAATTGTAAATTTTTCTCATTTCTTCAATAATTTATCTTTTATGTTATTTTAATATCTTATATCTTTCTTCTATCCTAATTTCATCAATATTTTCTAGTTTAATTTTTTTCTAATTTTATTTATTATTTCATATTTCAATATTTGTGTATTTAATATGATATAAAATAATTTATTAAATATATTTTATTGTTTCTCCAAATTAATTTAAATTATTTAACAAAAAAAATTATATTAAATTTATCTTAATTTACATTAGGTATAAACTACAACTACATTAGGTATAAATTATTTTTTTGTTTGTAAGATTATGTTATACTCTGTAAGTGACAATATATCAAGACAATTTCTGACATATGTTCGGAACAAAATAATATAAAGGATTATATATATATATATATATATATATATATATGTTTTGTATCTTTTTTATTTTATATATTTTTTTGTGATCTCTGATCTAAATTTAATATATATTAAGAGTTTAATTGGTATATACTGTCAGTGTAAAGGATTTTTACATTGATATTCAATCATGACTTTTCATTTATGTAACTTTTAAAGTAGTAAGGAGTAAAGTCAACAAATCTACCATGAATGAAGGGTGATGATTGAATGTCAGTGTAAAAATATTTACACTGATAGTGTATACCAATTAAACTCATATATTAATTACATGCCAAATTTTAATTTGGAAAAAAAAAGAAAATAATGTTAGAAACCTTTTTTTTTTTTCATTTTGATGCTTACCATATTGTTGTGGCTTTTTCAACATGGGGTATTTGAGGTGAGACAAAATAGAAAATGCATTAATTGTTCACCCACAGCAGTGTAATATCTCACATAAGTGTGATAGATGTCATGGCAAAAGGATGTGCACTAGTGATTTGACCATAGAGATGTGTTGCATCACACAATCATATGCTTGAACTTTTGTTATACTTTTTCTTGTAGTTCGTTTCCCACACCTCTATGGTGATATCCACACCGAAGTAGGTGAACCCCTTATCCAATTTCTCTTATAGCACATATCTCATAACTCTATGAAATATTTCACAGCATTATAGACAAAACTCTTATGCACTTACTCTTTCAGCACACCTTCCACACCTGTGATATATACCATAGTACTTTGGTTTTAATACATCGGATAGTCACTTAAAAGTTTAGCTTATCTTATACTTTGTCTCTGACCTTTAATAAATCACATATACTGTTGAGTTTTTTGTATGATCATAATTTTTATTAACTATTCTAAGTAGAAACAATATCATTCGGAATCAGCTTAAGCAAAACTTTGTCTCTTTGTAAAAATATCTTGTACTCTACCATAATTAAAAAGATTAATTTATTATATTTAACTAACTATTTAGATTTAAGACAAATATTTCAACAAAAATTATCAAGTAATCATAATAAACTATAGAAACTAATGTATTTGAGCATAATTTTGTTACATGAAAATATTTCTAGACTCTATCATAAATCAATCTATTTTAATCTATGATGTTATCAATTGATTTAAATCCTAAACAACAAATTATACTTAAAAATGATAGAAATTAATGTTCTTCAATTGTCTGCATAAAAAATAGTATCTATCATACCTAAAATTAATTTATTTTATTTTATTATTAATTGATTATTACGTTGTGCTATCATTTGGTCTTTGAAATTTGTAGACACTGATATTTAGATTCATGAATAAATTTTTTAACAAATTAGACACTGACTCGTATGTTGTTATACCTAAAATTTGTAAATTAATTCTTAAAATATTTTAAATAAAGCTTTTAATATTTCAAAAGTATTGTCTAAAGTGTTTTAAAAGTTAATGTATATAAAAATAAAATATATTGTAAGCTTTGATTCACTATATCTACAATGGAGGTAAATAAAAAAAAATATAGTGGTGCCCCAATTTTCCTTTGAAGAAAATGGGGTGGTTAACCTATCTATTCTAGCATTTGGTTCCAGATTAGATTTTTAGAGAGATCATGAGCACACTACTGCTGTCTAACTTAATGGAAGTAGATCACATAATATGGGCTAAAAGTAAAATTGGAATGTTCACAACAAGGTTTGCATATGAGATGATTAGGCATAATGAAAGGCCACCAAGAAACCCTTCATGGCGAAGACTGTGAAGGTTACTTGTGCATATGCGAGACAAAATCTTTTTATGGAAGTGTATGCATGGAGAAATTGTCACCAACGAATTCAGGGAGCTTAGAGGTATGTCACTGGGCTCATGTCCTATTTATTACATGTATGCATGTCCTATTTATGCTCAACAAGTGGAAACTGGGCTTCATGTTCTTTGAGATTGTAGTTTCACTGGACAAAATTGGCAAAGACTGCATCCTAATTTGGCCCAAAGTTTCTTTTGTATGGATTTCAGAGATTGGTTAGTAGGGAACATGGTTGAGAATACAGTACAAAATGGAATTCCTTGGCACAATACTATCTCAATTATGGCTCACACAATTTGGAATGCACACAATGATTTGGTATTCAATGGGGGCCAACTTGATTTTGACAAGATTGTTTAAGTAGTGGTTCACCATGCACGCCAAGTTTGTCATATTAATAACCTTGACATTCTGCATGTTTCCCGTAGGCAGGCAATTCAAGAGGTGAAGTGGCATACACCTTTTGCAGGGTGGGTCACAGCAAACACTGACGGTTCGGTTAACCATCATGGACAGGGTGCTACCTGGTCTACTAAAAATGAGGAAGGTTAGTGTCTTAGGGGCTTTGTAAGGAATTGGGATCAACTGATGTCACAATGGAATAATTATAGGGGATAGCTTCCACTCTTCACTTTTTTGGGATAAGGGCATTCAGAAACTTTGGGTTGAAAGTGATTCCAAGGTGGCTTTTAGGTTTATCCATGAAGGGGTTGTGAGATCACACCCATATTGGCTGCTAGTGTGTTTTATTAAAGAGTAGGTTTATAAGGACTAGGACATTGTGTTTGTCCATATCTTTAGGAAGCCTAATATAGTACCTGATAAGTTAGCAAACATTACTTATTTGTATCCTTTAGAGACCCATGTTTTAGATTGTCCCCTTGTTGCTTGTTCCTTATTGCAAAAGGATGCTATGGGTATAGCCATAGCCTACATGGTATGCATGTAAGTTTGTTTTGGGGGGCATAGCCCTCTTCAATATAAAAATAAATAAATTAAAAGAACCTTAATTATGATAGTATCAGCAATGCTTCAAATAAAATAACACCTTTTTGAAAAGAAAAAAACACTTTTATTTCATAAGAAAATAGGCATGCGCATGATATATTCATTAGAAAATGACACCATTACTAGAAGCCCTTAATTCATTGATTTTTGTATTTTCCTTTGCACTTTTTGAATTCATAGTATCACTAGTTGAATCATAAAGGGTAATCCTTGTTATCCTAGTTCACTTAAAAGTTTGTCTGTTTGATAAAAAGTTGCAAACAAATATGCACAGTCATATTAAAATGTTTTTTTCACCATATCAAGTATGTAGATAAAGAGTTCTTTCAGCTTAACTAAAAGGTTCCGAATTAGAATTCGAATTCTAATTATATATGTAGTTGCACTAAATAATTAGGGGAAGAGTTTTCCGCCTGACACTGTGGTTAGATCTTATAAGTTTAGTATTAAGGTAAGGAAAAATAACAAGGGTAATTTGGAAAATTATGTACAAATGGAATTCACCTCGAAAACTTAAGGGTTGGGATTGAGAAAAATAACATTTAAATGTTGAAATAATGAAACTTGAGATCAAAGGAGCTATCAAGAGGAGTCGTGGAAGAATATATCTTACTTGAGATAAAGCAATCAAGGAAGAGACCTCAACCACTCATCAAAAGGAAAGATATCAAGCAAAGATAGGAAGAGTGTTCTTCTAGAGATATCAACTAAGAAAGTGACTACCAAAGTAGCTTTGTCTTGAGAAGAAGGGTAAAAGGATAGTATTCTCGAGCACATAGGGAAAGAACAACAATTGAGAGGAACTTTGACAATTAGAGAAAAACATCAGAAAGTCTTCTCTGAACTTGGCCTTAGAAGAAAGAATCAAGGAATGCCATATCAAAGAGATAAGGATCAAAACTTAAAGCAGAAGTTACTTCCTGTATAAAGTAGTTATTGAAAGTTAGGAAGTTTAGATAGTTTATTTCTGTTAAGGAATAAAATAATAATTTCCTTTTTTACATATAACCAAGTTTCTGTTATAAAAAACTCTATAAATACTCATTACCATTGCCAAAATTAGGGTTGGAACACTTACATAAGATCTTACTAAACTCAAGGCTTAGGGAACGACAGGAGTGGAAAGATTGAAATTTACTTTATTGTTCTCGCATTTACATTCATGTTTTTACTTTCATTTAATCTTTAACGTCTTTTACATTCACATTTATCGCTTTATAAGCATTAGATCTTTAATATTTTCTTTTGAGGATTTACTTTGCAATTCATTTACTTTTTATTTGCATTACTTTTGAATCAATTTTTCTTAAACAGACTTCAAGTACATCCTACTTGGAATTTATTTTTCTTTTAAATTTGAAGTTAACAAGGGAGAATAATCATGTTTTCATCAAAATTTCAAACAATTAAGTCATCATTTCATGCTTTTCAGTTTAAATGCTAATTATTACTAGTTTGAATAAAAAGAACTCACACTCGTACCTTTTGTATTCTAAAGTTCCCCAAATAAATATAAATTTGTTTAGTTTTAGAAATTGAATAGAAATCTATTGATTTCAAATATTTGTTTTATTAAAATAAATTTCATCACAAATAAATTGGCATTATTGGTGGGATTAGATATACTAAAGGGTTTTTCTATAACAAACTAGTTTTCTAGATTAACCATGAATGGGACTTAGAAATTGAAGGGTTATCATGAGTGAAAATCAAAATGGTCAGAACATTGATCAACGACAATCTCCACAAGAAAAGGCCCAAAATATCCAAAATAATGAGGTGAATCGCACTCCCAAGTCAGATAATGGTTGAGGCGACACTAAGGGCAGATTGTCATTAAACTTAGCCCAAACTCACACAATAGGGGATGGCACTATCCATCCTCGAGGTACTAACATGGCTTCATCATTTAATGACATCGTAATCAATGAGATAAATCTGCGTGGGGCCATGTATGCTGGAGCATGACCCATAATTACTTTATTTGAGAACATCCCTCTATTCTTAATAGCACCAATGTAGAGGGTAAAACCTTCTAATCAAATGAGTATGCCCATATTAGACTAATCAATATTCCATTTGTAAATAATGTTGGTCAATCTCTCAATAATCCCATCTTATCAGATTAAAATGCTAATCAAACAGCAGGACCCATTGGGGTACAGGGGCAAGAGACTATGTTAGCATGCAAGATAACAGAAATGTACCGCCCAGACAAAATGTCGAGAATTAACCTCACATAGAGGCAAACAATGCAGGATATATGAAAAAAATAGTGGGCAATCAAGATCTACACCTAATAGATCAAGCAGTAGAACTATCCCTAAATAGATTAGGGATTGATGCGGCAGTAAATAATCACCCTTGATTTATTTCTACTTTTCCTAATATTATTTTCTAGACTAACATCCCTCGAGGACAAAAAATACCAAAACTTGCCAAGTTCTCAAGGGAAATGGGTATTCATGAGAATTTAAAAATGAAATAGTTTTCATGCTCACTTACCAAGAATGACTTTACTTGGTTTACAACCCTTCCCTCGAACTCGATCTACGCTTAGGGGCAACTAGAGAGTGCCTTCCTTGAGAAATTCTTCAGAGGGGAAACAAAGGTTTGTTTGACCGATCTAATAAATATTATGAGAGACCAATCTGAGAGCATAGATGATTATTTGAATCGATTTATGCAAACTAAATCAAGGTTTTTTACTCAAGTGCTAGAATACGAATTAACTAAAATGGAAACAACGGGCCTCAAATTCCACGTTAGAAAAAAATTAGTGAATCAACCAATCTAGGACATGGCCCAACTGGTGGAAAAAGTAAAAAGAGTCGAGCAAATAAGGTTCGAGAAAGAGAGAAACAGGAAATAAGAGAAATTCCCTTGGAAAGAAAAAGTGGCATATCTCAATTTATACGAAGATGATAAGGATCAAGGGTCTGATACTGAAGGTTAAATTGAGGAGGAAATTAACCTAACTGAAATCAAACTTGAACCTCCTTACTCCTGCCAATTATTAAAACTTGGGAAAACAAAGGATAAGATTCCCAAAAGGACATGTACATTTGATGTAACAAAGGCCGATAAAAATTTTGATATTTTACTTAAAGTTAAGCAATTTTTTTTAAAGATGATCATAATTACCTACTGCAGAACACAGAAAGACTAAAAAACGCTATAAATATCACAATGTATATGGTCATTGGACTAATAATTACATATGTTTAAGGGATATGATACAAGATGCTTTAGATTACATGATACTTAGGTTTGAAGAAAAGGATATGAAAGTGGATACAAATCCATTTGAAAGTCAGGTTTTGTATATTGAGCCTGTGTAGAACTATGTCATTGACATTAATGAGGTCCTACAAGGATGCAACCCTAAGTATACACGTGCAACAATATCAGAGGAGGTAGTATAAAAGACTGACTTCTATAAAGTCAAGGTAGAGGAAATCTTCCGAAAGGTTGGGGAAACTTTATCTAGTTTTTTGGAAAGAAAGAAAGGAGAAGATGTTGGAGTCACAATGTGTCCACAGTGTAACACCGTGTTTGAGAAAAAGACAATAAAAGATTTCGAAAATTCGAAATATAGAGAAAGGGTGATCAAGGCTAAGATAAAGGACAAAGGAAAGAGAGCTATAGAGATGTTTAAAAGTAGGGAAAAGAACTTCATGAAGCATGGAAATGTGGTGAGGTTCTACAAAGATGTCCCCTTAACATTTAAGCGAAATTCTAAAGTGCTACCAACTAATGGATTAGTGGCGGAGGATCTCATGCTTATATTTGGCACAAAGGGCTCAATAACAACACCTCGATTGTTGAGGGATAAGGAGCCTTTCCATACCCACTAGACACTAGGAGAGTATCAACTAAGTGGTTGAGGGGCATGATCAAAACTCAATTTGGAAGATTCTAGAGAGAGAAGCAGTGGGAAAGGGAAAGGATGCAAAACTAGGTACCATCCAAAAAGACTTCTATAAAGGAAGGGCAAAGGCGGACCACGTAGAAATCAAAGATTGCCATGATTCAGGCTTTGATGACAACCTTGGAGACATGATAAAGATCGTATGGATCTTGCTTATAGTGTTCAAGGACCGAATACAAGAATCTCAGGTTTCAAAGGACAAGGAAAGGGAAGAATTCTACAATGAACCTATTTTTTAGGAACGAAACATCTTGGCAACAACAATTTCGTACGTTACCCTTATCATGAATGCAACTTCCTTTAATAGACCTTCTTGTGAAGAACTGGGTCATCTGAAGCCTCTAATTCTTATTGCTTTCATAGTGGGCAAAAGATCAATAGGGTGTTAGTAGATGGAGTAGCAACTGCTAATATCTTGCTAAGGTTGATGTTAAGGAGATTTGGAAAAATACTAAAGGATTTGGTTCCCTACAACAGTGTCTGACTTTGCTGGCAGATCCTCAGATTTTGATGGTATGATTGCCTTAGAGGTAATAGTTGGAATCTCTTGAAGACCCACTATATTTGTAGTAGTGCCATCCAATGCCAGTTTTAACATACTACTTGGGTGTGAATGGATACATAGCATAGGAGCAATTCCTTCAATTGTCCATCAAAAGATCTTCTTCTGGAAGTTTGAAGGAAAACTGGAAATGGTAGAAGCAACTCATACATCATATGAGGCTTATGTCTCAATGGTAAAGGATCCCATTAAGGCCTTGACAATCCTGACACCCTTTCGAATAGAGAATTTGGATGACTTTAATGATCGCAATACACCTTAAATTAAACAAATAAATATTAAAATGTTTTTATTAACATATAAATTATTTGTAAATTAAAATGAAATGATAAATTTGTAGAAATAAAATTTCTTATATATATGTTAATTTTTTTATACATACTTACGTACACACATTTATATATATATATATGAAATGAAAAATTTGTAGATATAACATTAATATGTTGATATTATTATATATATATATATATTTATAACAATTCAAAACATTATTATTTACAAAATCAATATGTTAGTTTTTGAAAATATGCTAGGTTCATAACTCCTAAATTTTGTCATGGTCGCCATTGTTCAAGGAAGAACTACAATAAAAAAAGTTATATTTATCCAATGAGTATACTCAAGTTATCTATGCAACAAATCATGTAATAATCATATTAAATCAAGTGAACTTTCTCGACTACATGTTTTGTGTAAAAGTTGTAGAAAGTTAAATGATAGGATGCATCCTTTTTAAGACAATCACAAGAATGCTTGTGATCTATCACAAAATATTTCTATTCATAATTACATAGAATGCATCACCCATAACTTTCATTTCAAAGTTATTAGAGAGAAACTTCTTAACATAATGTAACATAGTAACATCATTAGTATCAAACAAAATCTCATCAAAATAAATGACTAAAATTACAAATCTATTCCCACTGAGCTTCATGTGGATACACCAATAAACAATGTTCTCTACAAAATCACATGTGATGGTACTTAGATTCCATTCTTTAGAAGCCTATTTCAACTCATATAGACTTCATTAATTTACACATCAAGTTCTTCTTTCCTGGGAAAATAAACCCTTTAGGTTGGTCCATATAAACTTCTTCCTCTAAGTCACTATTTAGAAAAGCATTTTTTACATCCATTTGGTGAAGCTCTAAATCATAATGAGCCACAAAATCCAACACAATGCTCAAAGATTCCTTCATTGAAACTAGAGAGAAGGTCTCTTTATAGTCAATGTCATCCTTTTGAGAGAAACCTTTCGCTACGAGTCTAACTTTATATTTTTTATATTGCCTTTCGAGTCGTGTTTAATCTTCAAGACTCATTTGCAATAAACTTACTTTGAACCTTCATGCAATTCAACTAGATCCAAAAATTTATTGTCATCCATTGACTTCAACTCTTCTTTCATAGCATTGAGCCATTTCTCAAAATTGTCACTTTCCATGGCTAGTTTAAACGAGATATGTACTTCTTCAATGCTCAATTAAAATTCTGATTCAAGTAAATACATGATGGAATAACTTGGAATAGCTGGTCTTGTTGGCCTTTCAGGCCTTCTTGGTTCTATTTTGTGCATCCCTTCTATCACCTATTTATTTGTGTGTTGCATTAATTTATTAATTGTTTGTTCATCTTGTGGTTTTGAATATTATCATGTTGTCTACCAGTGTTGTTTAACCATAATACAATCACATGAACAACATCTTGAGAAGGAACTTTAGGTGAATAAGATTCACAAGTCTAAAAAATATTCAGCTTTTCTAATTTTTCACTCCCAATAAATTGATCATTCTCAATAAAATTTAGTGTTATCAAACTCAACTATTTTTGTATTATGGTTAGGACAATAGATTTGTAACCTTTGGATATTTCAGGATAGCCATTGAAAAACTCACTTATGGTTTTCGCATCAAGCTTTCATTTCATGTGGATTATACACTTTTATTTCTACCGGACAATCCTAAACATTGAAATTCCTTACACTAAATTTTCTTCTCATCCATAGTTCAAAAGCAGGAACCCTATTAAGTAAATGTGCAATGATCCTTAATACATGTACCACAAAGATAAATGTAAAGTACTATAATTTTACATAGATTTAACTGTATCCATTAGTGTACGATTCCACTTTTCTGCTACACCATTCTATTCTATTGCGATGTGCCAAACATAGTATACTATATACATATATCTCTACTTTTATAGGATTTTGCAACTAAACTTGGAATTGTCCATTAATATTATATTTATCACAAAATTCACCATATTTATGAGACCTTATAACTTTCACTTACTTGTTTAAAGTGTCTTCCAACCTTATTAATAAATAACTTTTTCACATCCACTTATTAAGATTTTTCATATAAAAGATACAAATACAATCACTGACAAAATTTGTGTTTACAAATATCCTATCTTACCCGTAAAAGGAAGCCACCTAAGTTAGATTAATATGATCAATATTCTTTAAAAACACGTTATGTATTAGCCATTTGATATTTTTTTCATCTATAACTAGTTCTGTTATAGAAGATGCAATAATTCAATGAATTGAGTGGTTGGTTAATGAATCACGTGTCATTTTTGTAAAATTATATGACCTCAATTTGTGTCCTGTTTCTGTTTTTATTTTATTCTTCTAACTTTTTTTAAACTACATAAATATTAAGTTTGTGAAATAATTAAGTACGTTCAAAATATCTTTATTTAAAAAATATCATGTCATATTAAATCTTATATATATTCTTTTAAATGAGTTGGAAATTCATTTAACATGAATGTATAAATGTAGTATGTAAGAGAAAATAATTAATGGGTTATAAAAAGTTCTATTTCATAATTTCATGTTGTTTTTTACTTACATATATTGGAGATAATGATTTTAATCTATTTATACAAATAATATCGAAAACTTTTTTACAAAATAAATCCTCCTTCTCAAGGTGTGTGTATCTATATGTCCTGCTTAGATGGGTAGTTAACTTCGTCTTTGGTGTAAATATTTTCCAATATGCCAAAAACATGATTGAAAATAAGCATATCTAACAGGACAAATGTACACAACCGTAGACAACTTCATAGTAAGACAGTAGAAAAGGAATAAAAGGAACAAAACATGAGCAAGTTTCAGTACATACATAAAATATATATAAATTTGGAAAGTTATGCATTTATGCTATACTTCTGCAATGTTCTGTACACGTATTATATTGCAGCCCACGACCACTCCTTCTGCGGCATATATTGTATACATTAATTCATCCAAAGAATTCTTATAATTTACAGTTCCAATGGAACAAATCTCAAAGGCATATATATTGTCATAAATTATTCATCAACTTAATTGATCAGCTTAAATAATAACTTACGAGTTATAGGTATTTCACGTAGGAGAGAAGAGAAGTCGAGAATTTAAATATCTTTATTAACGAAATTATCATATTAATAATTAATATTTACTTATTTTAAAAAAAAAATTAAATAATAACTTATGTTAATAGCAGTAGTGATTTTCTTTTTAGCTCCAGCAGTAGACCTCGCTATTACATTTTATATATTTAGTGACATTTTCTTAGTAACATTTGTTAAGAGTATTACTATAGATAAATTTTATATACTATAGTAATATTTTTTAAAATAAATGTCACCGTAGATAATATTACTATAATATTGTGACATGTTTTAAATAAATGTTACTATAGAAGAAATTAATTCATTTTATAGTATCATTTTTTTTAAAAATGTTACTAAAGATTTTTATTTTTTAAAAAATACATTCTTATTAAAATTTTTCATTAATTATATTACTTTTCTTAAAAAGTACTTTTTGTTATTATTTGTTTTATATAAATTTAATTTTAACGTTTTTATTTTTATAATTTTAACTTATTTACACTTTAATAAACAATTAAATTTTTATTATATTTTAAAACTAATAAATTTACTAGTTAAATACTTAAATTAAAACTTGTTGAATAGAAACTAGTGGAAAAATAATTTTATTAAATTTTTTTATTTATTTTTTTATTCACTGTAAAAAAGCTTAGATGTCTCCGAGTTTTGCTTTTTTTTTTTCTTTCATTCTCTGCAATTTGGCTCAAGATTTGTTCTCTACAATTTCACCTCTTCGCATTTCGTCCTCTAAGTTTCATTCTCTAAGTTACGTTTTCCTTCTCTCGTTTCTCTACATTTTCTTCTCTGCGATTTCGCTCTGTAAGGTCCATTCTCTGCGATTCGACTTTCCGAGGTTCGTTCTCTGCGATTCAACTCTCCGAGGTTTGTTCTCTGCGATTCGACTCTCCGAGGTTCGTTCTCTGCAATTCGACTCTCCAAGGTTCATTTTCTGCGATTCGGCTCTCTCAGGTTCGTTCTCTACGATTTCGCTCTCTTAGATTCGTTCTCTGTGATTCGGCTCTCTCAGTTCATTCTCTGCGAGTCGGCTCTCTCAGGTTCGTTCTATGTGATTTCGCTCTCTCAGATTCGTTCTCTGCGATTTCGCTCTCTTAGGTTTGTTCTCTGCGTTTCGTTCTCATAGTTTCGTTCTCTGCATTTGTTATCTGCCTCTCTTTTGGTTTTGCATCTTTATTGTCTCTGATTTTGTCTTTGATTTCTCTCAGTATCTTTGTTTTGTGCATTTTGTTCTCTCAGTAAAAATTGAAACTACATCTGTGCAAGTGACTGATTCTTGCATAAACACAACTATAAAGTACAACCAATAAGAAACTCAAGATATATTGAAATAAAATTGAAAAACTAATGAAGTACACATAGAAGTTATTTGAATGTTCTTGAGGTTTTTTATTGGTTGTAAAATTCTTATCAGTAAATATGAAAATAAAATTTAAAATCAAGCAAAACTTAAATGCAGACCCTTATGATCAGAATTAATTAAAATTTTATTTCAGTTTTTGGATGATAAAGGCTTCAAGAAAGACACAACCATTGGAGGTGAACCCAATGCTTCAAGGGTAGCTACTGGAACTCTCAAGAAAGACACATTTTCCCTAAGAACAATTATATCAATACTTAATTGATCCAAGTAATATCTACAATCACCCAGCATAGAATTGTACTAAAAATTTATGATGAGGATATGATTGGTTTAAGCTTATTTTTATTTAGAATAATTTAGACAGTCTTTTGTTGATAGGCAAAACTTTTGTTAAAAAAGAATTAATGAATTTAATTTTGTAAATAAAAATGTATCAAAATATGAAAATAAAAATTAAATAGCCAATTTTAAAAAACTAATTAGAAAACGATTATTTGTTAGATAAACTAAACAAAGAAAGATGCAGGGGAACTAAAGTAATAATTAATAGTAAGTTACATAGATGGTAAAAGGAAGTAAGAAAACAGAAATTCGAAAGTGAAAGCAGGAGGGCAAACTAAAAAGAAGAATGCAAGGGATTAAATATATATATAACTAGTAGGGACAGATTCACATTTCTTTAGTATGAGTCAGGGCAGAGGACTGTCTCATTTGGGCTGGTGTAGTTGGTGTAGGGGTCATAAAGTCTGTCTTTGAAGTATGAGCTTTTGTAGTAGCTAGTCAGAATTGGACGAGCTACAATTCCTCTAGCTGTAGTTAGTACACTAAAGAATTGTAGTTAGTATATAGCTTCACTTAGTGCACTTGTTTACTATAAATTACAAAATGCATGTTTATGATTATGTGTTGCTGAAACAAACACACGAAAGAGTTAACTTGCTAGGACAAATATAAGTTGATTTTTCAAAACCGTACACATGGAACCAAACATCAGAGTCAAAATGTCGTTGGGGACCAAGATATAAAGTCAAAATGTTATAAAGATGGGAACAAAATATTCATCAAGTTAAGAAAAATACAAATCTAGTGAATCTAAGTTTTCGTTTATAAAACATCAGAGTCAATCTTTTCTGCTCTATCTTACATTGGATTGGAATATACAATATTTCTAATTTAGATACATATCATAATTATCTTCATTAGTTTAAAATGAATTTTATTTAAATCAATTCAATTCTATTTTAAACTAATGGTAGGAGAATTTTATAATAATTTGTATGAGATTTTAAGTTTAAATTTGGTTGTTGTATTATACTCACAAAAATCAAATATCAATCTGTTGTGAATAAATAAGAATATATATTAATAAGCATATAATATACAAACTAATAAAATATTAACAATTAATTGATTTATAGTATGTTTTAAAATAAATAGAGAAGTATAATAGATATTAAAATGTGAAAGCTATAACCATTAGTTTTTTAGAATGAACAATTACATCTCAAATTTGAAATTAGAAAGTTGTTAGTTAACTAAGTTAAGAATATTGGGCATATACAAGAGTGTAACATATATCATTTAGTGCTACTTAAAAACATATTACCCATTTTCAATATTCTCTGCCTCGTTTGATATGTGGTTTGCGAACACAAGTGTTTGTTTGAGATTGATTTTGAAGTAGCAACAGGGTAATAGTCCAAGGTTGTTTAGGTTGTGAGCTGTGTAGTCCTGCTAAGATCGATGGATTTGGGAGGTTAGTCCAAGGTTGTTTGAGATTGATTTTGAAGTAGCAACAGGGTAATAGTCCTTTTAAGCAATGTCTGATGATGAGTAAGTGGGAGGTTAGCTCTGGCTTTAATCTGAATTTGGGAGGAGGCGAAGTTATTTCCAATTTTCCACAATACAACCATAGCAAATTTCAGCGCAGTGTTCTGTAAAGAACTTGAGTCAAGCACATAAGGATCACAACATCAACTGGATGATTACTGATATTGTTCTTGCTGTGGCTTGTAGATGATGAAAATGCAGCATTTTTCTGACTTCGGATGCATTGATGATGATATATAGACTCTTCTATGTGACATTTTCATCATCTACAATCACATAATTTGAATACTGCATTGTTGTGATCCTTCTCAATGCATGCAGTATTTGCTGTGGTCACAGAATTTGGAAGGCTGCCACTGATATATCGATTCTCTGCAGGGTTCATCCTTAACTTTGTTGTCTTATTTTGATACACTGCATTATTGGCTTTGGACTCATATGTTAGTTTAGCTGTGAAAATTTGGTTAGCATCATGTCTTGTTATTATTTGTACCCTGTTTTGCTGGCTGTATTGCTCTACATTTGTCTGGGTATCTGTCTAATTTTAATTTCTTCTGGCTATATTAAGGTTGTAGCATTATAGTTAATATTTGGTAACCATTCTCATGCTTAGTTTAGGTTGTTTTGTTTCCTTTTTCCTTTGTATTTAATGTTCATCGTAATACCTTTGCACCTCTGCTGCTAGTGGTTATATATATTGCTTGCTTATAAAAAAAAAAAAGAAAAACTTTTAGTTTGAGCATAAGTCATGATAAGGGGATAAAACAGTACTACGAATACAGTCCTCTAGAGAGAAATAGACGTACACTGAGCATGCATGAAATGATAATTATCGTAATTAATTCGAACCATGTTACTATGTAGGAGTGTTAAGAAGCTAGTTGAGAGGTACGTGAACTCATATTTTTTCTTTTTTCATTAGAAATCCTTAGGGTATGTGAACTCATATTAATGGACTAGCTTATTTGTGTTGTATGTTTCATTCCTATATTTCAGCAACTCTTGTCATATGAAGATTATAAAGTTTTATATATATATATATATATATATATATATATATATATATGACAATCAGTTTCGTAGTTACTGTCTTACTGATATTTTTTCTTGTTGCAGGCTCTCTTTGCTAAGAATCCATCAATTACCCAAGCTACAGTTGGTAATTGTTTTATCTATTCTTATTTCCCTTTCTAGTTTCTTCTATGAGATGTTTGTCTGTCTTATTATCGTTTGTGCTTGATTGATACCTTGTTTGCTTCTGTGCTTGTTGGCATATCTTTGTAGTTGATATTGTGGGTTATGCAATATCAAATTCTTGGTAAGAGATGGTAAATTAGCATTGTAGTTGCTTTAGGCATATGGATTTTATTCCAGAAATTTTTGTTTTTTACTTTTTTGATGTTTGTTGTATGTGGACCAGCCAGCTTGATTTTCATTATAGTATTATTTAGTAGCAACTTATCCGTTGGAAGACTTTCATGAGATCACCAAGTTTCTATTATAATCTTTAACTAACTTGGTTAATGAAGGTGAAGAGGATTGTGAATAAAAAATAGTCATCAAGCTTAAATTGGTTGAAAAAATTGAGATAGGCAAAAGTTCCAAGTGGGGCATGATTCTGTCTGGAGTTGACGATAAATTTTTGGTGGGAAGAAGTATAAGGGTTGAAGAGTTATCTATTTATTTACTTTTTTACAAATATAGGAAGAGTAGTCTTCCATTATTTTGTATTTTTTTTCCTTAGCCCGTTGTTTTGTTTTCCGATGGTTTAAAGCAGATAGGGAAACATCTAACCAAAGAAAAAGAATCACCTTATTCTTTCCTCATTTTAAGAAATAGTAGAGTTTAGATATATTGCAATTTTAAACTGGTTTCATTCAGTAATCAGTTCCTTCTTTTTAATGTTAATAGTTTCTAAAATCTAAATTAAACAATTAATAATATTGTTAATATCAATATATTTACTAAGTGTATCAATGGGTTTCAATTGGATATAAGTATAATTCAGTTTTTTCTGTTTAAAAATACAGTTGCATGTTGTTAATAAAAAGTGTCTGTAGTTTTAATTGTATTATTATAATTATTGTTCAGTGTTTTATTCTTTCCTTGTCACTATTGCTTTCTTTTTTATTTTGGGTAACAATTCCTAGTGCAAGTTTTTTATTTGGTCTTGAGTGACTCTGGTTGGCTGGCATCTCATTCCCAGTTACTGCTCCAAACTTTTTATTATATTATACATAAAGTATCTTTTTGCTAATTGAGACACTTAATTAACTTATTTGAGCAGTTGTGAATGGTTTTAATATTTATATCCTTTGATCATTCAAAATTATCACTAATTATGAATCTTAAATAACTAACATCGATAGAGTATCTTTGTTGTGTCACCAACTTTGAGTGGTTTGTTAGTACAAAACTTGATTAAGAAGTAGGACCTTTGTACAATTGAAAATCTTAAGTAGTCAAAGTCTTTTATTTGTTAGAAATCACAGACACCACCCCTTTGGTTGCATGCAAAATGCCTTTAACTTCATTTGGAAAGCTTTATAATATTATCCTTCTCTTTCTATTTTAATACTTTCTAGTTTTGTTTGCGGATTCTGCCACCTTCAACATAGCCATGTATATAATTCAATAACTAGTTTTATTTTCTTCTGCCACTGACACGTGTGACACTGCATAACGGTTGCTTGCTTATGGTAATTAGTATGTGTAAATATTGATTACGAAGAATGTACAAGCTGGAGGACTAGGAATAGACCCAATGTTTGTTTTTGGTTAGTTTGTGTCAGGTCCAGACCGATCAATTGAAAAAATTGAACCAAGCTAATCAAGGAAAGAAATGTGATTTATAGTTAGTTGGAATTGTTATACTTCTGTTGCCTTTTGTACTGATACTTATATTCTCTTTATTAATGCAGTGCAGGGTTGCTAAACTTGCATGTAATGATGTTTACGGGTTGTTAATTTCTAATGTAATGAATTTTGATGTATTGGACATATTGATTACGATGTAATGAATTTTAAACATATTGATTATGATGCAATGAATTTTGATGTATCCTATAATATTTCAATTACAAGCTTATGCTTTAATTTTCTTGAATCTTTTTTTCATTCTCATTGACTTTTTATTACTAAATTATTTCTTACAATATTAATTTATGTCATAGTGTAAAAATTTATTTAATATTTATTATGAAAATATATTTTATTTTATTTTAAAAATAAACAATTTAATAACATTTGTTAAATGCTAAAAAACATTTGCAATAGTAACATTTTTGTAACGTTACTTATCTATTTAAAAAATATTACTAATTATTTTTAGTGACATTTTTACAATGTTGCCTATATTAAAAAAAATATTACTAAAAACTTTTAGTGACATTTTTAGAAATGTTATCTTTTTATTAAAAAAAGTTACGAAATGTTTTTAATAACATTTTTATAATGTTACTTTTCTATTTAAAAAATCTTACTAAAATGTTTTAGCAACATTTATAAAATGTTACATTTTATTTTAAAACAATGTTACTAAAAATTTTTAATAATATTTTTTATAAATGTTACCTTTAAAATACAAAAATATTTCTAAATATCATTAGTAACCTAGGGTATACGCAACATTTGATAAAATGTTACTAAATCATATTAGTAACATTTTCTTATGATTTAGCGATATTTTTATAATGTTACTAAAACACATGTATCTAGTAGTAGTGCCTATATTTCTTATGAAATAAGATTCATTTAACTAGATAATTAACCTCTTCTAGTAAATATATAATATATGTTGATAATAAGATATATAAGAAAATTAAACTTCAATAAAATATAACATTTTTATTAAATTTAATTTTTCGTAAAATTTTATTCAACCAATGAAGTAGTATACAATTATTTTATAATTGATTGGTTAAATTAATCAGAGTCACATACTATATAAGGTTACTAATATATAATTGGTTGGTATGAACTTGATTTCTAACAATTAAAGATTGGTCATCATTAGTTATTAATAGATACTTCACATAGGGGCGGAGGCAGCCAAGGGGTTACGACCACTCCTACATTTTGCAACTCACTTATTATATTTTTATATTGTATAACCTAATTTTGTCTGTCATTTTATTTTCTATTAGTATTATTTTTTCACTTTTTGGGCCTAAAATAGGGTCTTTATAGCCCAATTAATAAAGAAAAGTAGAAAAAACAGAAATACAAAGTCCAAATTATGAAAGTGTATTTAGCAATAGAAAGTGTAAATAGTAATGTGCAGCCTAAATGCCAAAGGTGTAGTTAGTATAAAGGGTATAAATAGAAAATGTGAAAAATAATAAAAAAATAACAATTTTGGCATCAATCCTTGCAAGCTAGTCAAACCAAAAGCACAGGTTACCATCAAGAGAAAAGAACAAAGCAATTAATCCATACATCTCTTTCAAATTAAAAAAAAAAAAGATTACCAGCAAAGGACATATAAAGAAGAGAACAAAATAATTAAAAGAAAAGAAAAAGAAACATCAAAGACAGTAGCTCTACAATCACAATCACTGCTTCAAAGCAAGTTGGCCTGAGCTATTTTAGATAATTTTTTTCAATTGCTACTTTTTTTCTCTACAATGCTATCTTGGTTCAATACGCTTTGCTGCTCACTGCAAGCTCCGTACCCACTGCACCCTTACTTATGATTTTGCACATCTTGCTCCAAAAAGTCAAATCTTCATTAAATATGGTTGAACCATTTCAAAAATAGTACTCAAAAGCAAGCAGAAAATGAACTATAAAGAAGGGCATTGGGGACTAAAAACCGGGGGGGGTGAGAAAAAATTTCTGAAGAAGAGGAGAGGATTAACTTACACTCATTTCTCTATTTTTTTTTTTCGTAAACTCAGTAAAAAGACAATAACAGGAAGAGGAAAACGAAAAATTACTTACCTCTGTCTGTAGGTGATGCCAGACGAGATGCTATCGTCGGAGATGAAGGTGGAGGCAGCATGGACATGGAGGTGCCCCTTTCACCTTCATCATTCTGTTCTGCGATTTGCAATATGGGATTTAAAATTCCCTTTCATGCTCGTCCTCTTTATTACATGCATTACTCTTTTTTTTTAAGCTTGGCATTTTACTGAGTTCACCTGATAAATGTTATTGACACCAACTTTTAACTCTCATAACCAAGTTACTATCTACACCTCGTTTCTTGCTAAGTACACCCTTCTAGCCCCAAGCATTATGGGTTGTCCATTTTTTATTCGTACCTCGATTTCCACTAAGCATACCTCTTTCATTTTAGGCCAAAAATATGTTATTTTTAACTTTTTATACGTATAAATAGTAAGTTTTTATTTTGTTTTATTTATTCTATAATTTTCTTTTATTTACTTCATTTTTTTTATCTAGTTAAAATATTGTTACGACTATGTGAAATAACAAGTAATAAAATGACGATTAAATCTAGCACCAATTATATTAATTTAAAAAAATAATAATTTAATAATAACCACTTTGTATGCTTTCTAATTTACATATCATAAAATTTTTAGCTATTATAATTATTATTAGGTTATTTAAATAATTTAATTGAAAGAAAAAATTAATAATGGTCACTTTCAATACACTTATAATTTGACTATCATGAAAGCTAAAATAATCATTTTAGATGTACTTCTAATTTGACTTCTTTTATAAAATCTTGGTTTTTATAATTATTATTATGTTATTTAAATAATAAGTTATGCTTCTCTATTACACATGGAGATACGGAATAATAATAATCTTTTTAAATAATAAATTAATTCATTCTCAATAATAAAAATTTTCATTTTAAATTTATAAAATAAAAAATAGTTTTTATGTTTTAAGGAGTGAAATAAATATTTTTAAAGTTATTTAATTTGTATGTTTAATTAGAGGTAATCATCTTTATGACAGACGTTGTAAGTTGTTAATACCTTTCCTAGACATAATTAACTTCTGAGCTCAAAATTTGGATTCGCTGACTACTTTTTTTGAAGGCTTTTTCAATATTTTTCTAAATTAATATTGGTGACGAATTGTTTGATTTTTAACATATTTTTTGCCATGCCATCAAGACCCACATGTCAACATATATTTATAAAATTAATGTGGGTTCTTCTTAATTATTTTAAATTATAACATTTGATTTAAAAAATAACATTTTAGAAATTAACTATATATTTAAAAACCCAAACATTCATGATCTGGATGTGAAGAGTCAAATTACTTATTCCTTGATCTTTTAGTGAACTATCTCTCGAGGGATTGTGAAAGATGTTCCACTAGAAATACTTGTTATTGCTTCAACTCATTTATTTTTCCAATGAATATATTAGTATTCTCTAACTTTTTTATTAATTATTTATTTTTTTTAATTGAACTTTTTATACTCTTGAATTAATTGCACTTTATAGCGTCAACTTTTATAATTATTTAATTTATAATTCTCAATTTTTAAATAAAAGATTTTGAAATTCAGCTTTTATAACTTCTCAATTCATACTCAAATATACAGAAGACAACTACTCAAATAAAAGATTTTTAATTGAACTTTGTTTACTCTTGAATTAATTGCACTTTTAGCCTCAACTTTTATAAATTTTTAATTATAATTCTCAATTTTTAAATAAAAGATTTTGACATTCAGCTTTTATAATTTCTCGATTCATATTCAAATATACAGAAGGCAACTACATTTGAGTATCAATTGATAATAGAAGTTTTCAAAGTTGAGTAGCAATTGTCTTAGTTTAAAAGTAAATGACTATAATTTGTAGATTTATAAAAGTTAAGGATCATAAAGCACAATCTTGATTTATTCCTTTAAAAAAATATTGTTTTCTATCATTTTAATTTATGTCATGCTTAATTGTTTGTATACTTATGTTCTTTGATGATGTTTAAACAATTTCAAATTCTATTTTCTCAACATGCATTGGATCATTTGAGGAATAGAGTGGGTAAGGTAATTTTGGAACAGGAGGTGGAAGAGGGAGGTGAATGATAAGTGGATGTGTGCAGCAAAAAATTCAAAGGTTTACAATGTCGTATTGGTATTCAAGATTTTGTCAGCAAACCTGCAACAATAGCAGCAAGATTTCTTCCATAAAATTTGGGCCAAAGGTGTACCTCAAAGGTTCAAATACTGGTATGGCGATTGGATGCAAATAAATTACCAGCAAGAAAGAACTTGGTAAAGAAAAAGATATTTTTTAGTGATGAGAGTAGGTGTGAGATGTGTGACACAATACAAGAATCAAGTTCCCATTGTTTTTATATTGCCCAGTGTCTTGTAGAATTTGGATTTAAATTTACACTTGTTTGGAATTTCTATAACATTAATATATTTAGCAACAATCTCATACATGGACTCCAATTTCAAGGATTGGTTAGTGGCAAAAATGAAGTTCAACAAGTCTGGTCTAGCCTTTTATGTGATTTGCAAGCTCTAGCACATGTGGAAGACACATAATGCTTTAGTCTTTAAGTAAAAGCCTCTTGATATTCCTACTTTTGTTCAAGTAATCGTGATGAGTTCGTCAAAATATAATATAGGATAGCAAAATTAATCTTAAATAGTTTTCCGGTGTTGATAATGAATCAATTTTTTTGTGTATGACGAATGGGTGTCTTTCTCTAGACTTATTTTTTGAAATCATTGTACTTTGCTTTGGATGGCAGCATTTCTTGGGCTATTGAGCTTTTTCATTACTTCAATCTTACTTGGGTTATAAAAAAATTAAAATTCCTCAAAATTTGCATTTATTGTTTAAGTACGTGTATAAGCTTCTTTAATTGTTGAATTTTTATGGTAAAGTTAATTAATGAGATAAAAGGAATAAAAATAAGCATAAATTTTATAATTTTTATATAAGTAAAAAACAGAATATGTTGGTTATTACATTCACCTAAATACGAAACTCAATATTAAAATAGATGATTAATATACATGTTAGTAAAAATGTATGCAATAATTGTAAAAGAGAAAATAAGATAAAGGAATATAAATACAAACACAGACACAACAGTTTTTATCTTTTCACTAGTAATTAATAAAGAGAATAATCCTTTCACCGGACACAATTCTTTAAAAGCACGTTATGTACTGGACATTTAATATTTTCTTCATATGTAATAGATTCTGTTCCAGAAGATGCAATAATTCAATGAATTGAGTGGCTGGATCGTTAACAACAGACGTGTAATTTTTGTAAAATTATATGCCCTCAATTTGTGCCTTATTTATGTTTATTTTTCTTCTTAATATTCTCAGTTTTCTACATGTTCACTCTTTTATTTTGTCACACTCTTATTTTCTTAATATTTTTATAATATCAGTTAGAAATTCTTTTAACACGAATTTGTAAATGTAGTATATAAGAAACATAAATAACTGACGGGTTATAAAAAAAAGACTATTTTATAATTTCATGCCACATTTTTATTTACATTGTAGATAATAATTTCAATCTATTTATACAAATAATATCTAAAAAAATTATTACATAATTAATCCTCTTCTAATAGCTTTCTGTATCTATATATCCTCCTTACATGCGTAGTTAACTTCATCTTTGGTGTAAATGTTTTCCAATTAATAAGCAAAATTGATTGAAAATAAGCATATCTAAGAGGACAAATGTACACAACCACGGACAACTTTATAGTGGGACAGTAGAAATTGAATAAAAGGAACAAAACATTAGCAAGTATAAGTAGGGCACACATAAAATGTATATAAATTTGGAAAGTTAGACATCTATGCTCTACTCCTGCAAGGTTATCTACGCGTATTGAAGCACACGACCACTCCTTCTGCGGAATATGTGTTAGGTATAACCAGGGTAGAGCAGCTTAATCTGTGAAAAATGAGATTCAAATAGAACCAACTTTTTTTTGTCTGAGTATGTAAATGGGCTTGAGCTGGGTTAGTTGGATGGGACATAGACGGCCAAAATACAAATATAAATATAAAAATTTTAAAAATACATATTAATAATATATGATATATTGTTAAAAATATATTAAATAAAAAATATAAACAAAAATGTTCGTTGCATGTGAAGTAATTTATATATATGGTTAATATACATGTAAAGAGTACATATAAAAGTATGTTCAATGTTGTTTAATGATATATTTTTAACAAATGAAAGTTATATATGTTGTTCTAAAATGTATATCAAAATAATATATATATATATATATATATAAATAATATTTTGATGTTATTTTAGACTTATTTAGGATGTGTTTTGGATTGATTTAATCTATTATTTTGAATTTGTTGAAGCTTCTATTATAAAATAAATTGTATTTCTTTTATAAAAGTTTCAATTTTTATTTTTTAAAAAATATGCCCATTTTAGGCAATGATCCAATATAGGGCAATACTGTACTTAGAAATATACAACTTGAATAAAATATGGGTCAGGCTAGCCTTACCCCTCTTTGTTGTAAAAGCTTGATGGGTCAGGCCACTTGAAATGCCACACACTGCTCGAGCCTTTGTTAGTAAGACTTCAAATGCATGGAATTCAACGTAAACTTAAGAAGATGTATAACCATAGGACACAAACCAACATATGTGAAAACATAATACCACTTTCAATCTAAAACCTTAAGCATTAGGTTTGTTGGTTTTTCTCACTTATATATTACTCAACTTTCCAATTTTTACACAATGTGAGACCTCAACTTACACTTCTACTCCAACATAGTTGTACACATTAATCCATTCAAACAATTCCCATAATTTATATTTCCAATGTGCAAATTTCTAACATATATATTGTCATAAACTATTCATTAACTTAAATAATAACTTAAGAGTTATAAGGTTTCAGTGACAAATTTTAGAAGGTAGAAAAAGAAGTTGTAAGTTCAAATCGTTACACTAACAAAATTAACAATTAATATTTATTTATCTAAAAAAATATAAAAAAGTACTTCTTATCCCCTTCATGTGAGTAGCGGTAGTGATTTTGTTTTTCGGCTCCCGTATTAGACCAATTTTTTATTAAATAAGATCCATTTAACCGGATAATTAATCTCTTCCAGTAAATATAATATATGTTGCTTTCAAAAGATAGTAAAATATGAAAATTAAACTTCAATTGAAGTTTGAATTTTAATTTTTCAACAACGTTTTTCAAATGTTATACAATGACTGTATGATTGATTGATTAAATTAATCAGAGCCACATATTATATAAAGTTACTAATAGCTGGTTGGTTCGAATGGTGTTCAACTTGATTTCATTATTATTACTGCTACAAATAAGGTGAACAACGCAACCATCACTCCAATTTTTTTTGGAGTAATTTTTAATCTATTACTAAAGAATGAAATCACTTTTACTTCTTACTTTCTTTCTTTCTCTTTCTTTAATTATCATTTATTTTTTATTATTTTAGTTGAATTATGCATTTTTTTAATTTTTTAATTGCATTTCTTTAGTTACCAAAGGTCAAAATTAATATACCATAACTATCATTTTAGTAACTAAATGCAAAACATTATGCTTCTCTACTTCTATTTTTTTATATAAATCATTAGATGTCGCCTTGTGTGTTCGTACTTGTTGGTTAATATCTCTTTTAAACTCAAATAATATATTTCTTGTCATCATTATAAAATTTAAATTAATTTGGGACACATATGAGCAAGTTTATTTAAACTAAAAAATAGGTGATTTTAAAATAAGTGATTTATTTAGAAGTGGGTTTTATAAAATCAGAGACATTTTATGTTTTGATACAATTATAAAAATTATTTTTTAAATATATTAGTTTCTTGCTTTTCCTAAAATTCTGGATCTGCTTATTTTGAGAAGCTACTCTAATTTTTTTAATAGAAAAAATTTTAATTGTTAATGTGTTAATTTTTATTAATGAAAAGATTGAAACATGTGACTTCGGCCTCTCTTATCTCTCTACTTTACCACAAGAAGCTACTCTAATTAACTTCACAAAATAAATTGTTTTTAAATTTTTTCAGTTTATACATTTTGTAAAAATTTTTAACAAACTTCTAAAAATTACATTCAATGTTTATTCTGTTTAAGTAGTTTATTTTTTCTCATAAAATGTGTAAAAAAACTCAGTCAATGTAATTATTTAAAACTTGAAGACACACTATCGTATTTAAAATATAGAAAAATAATTTGTCAAAATTTAATAAAATATGAGGATACAATATAATTAATCTTTTTTAGGAGATTTAGTTAAACCTTGTTCTTTTAAGTCATAAATTTTTAAGGTATCCACCATCACAAAAATTCTTGGCTTTACCCGCTTCACACCGATAATATGTAATAAAAAAAGAAAAAGAGAAAGAGAGGGATTGATGATTAAAGTTGAGTGAGGTTGCATATGCTTTTTGTAGTGAGAAGACTAACTAGAGAGTGTGAACCATAAGTGAGGAAAACCAAGAACATAAAGACACACAATAATATTATATCTAATGGTAATTAAGTATTTGATTACAAGGAGTGTGAGTTTGTGCATATATATGTTTTTGGTCATTAGTGATGATAAATAAATATGTATTCGTAAGTAATTTCTGAATTTCTCTCGAAGTTGATGGAGAATTTTGGCAATTTGACCGAATACGGGTACCAGTATGGGGAATACCCAATTTGTTAAGTTAAGAATGAGGACGAAAATGGAGATATACATACCACTCCATACTCGTACCCATTTCCGTACCATCTCACCTTACTCTTATTTGAATGACTAAAATATTCATTTGTTTTAAAAAGAAAAAAGAAAGATCTGACATTTAATTAATAAATTACAAACTTTGCATTTATTAAATAACTTTGGAATTAATACTATTTTATTCAAATAAATTATTTTCTACTAAAATATTATTATATTTTTTTGCGGATATGAAATGAGTATGGGTATACTCGATACCCGATGTGATGCGAACATAAATCTCAATTTGTTAGGTATCGGGATAACGATAAGATGAGTTTCAGAAACAAAAATGGGGATGAAAATGTCATACCTATCTATGCCCGTCCTGTTGCCATGCCTATTCGTCACTCCCATCTATACAAAACATGAGTATTTGCAAAAATAATTTGCTATATAAAAGAGGATTTTTAGTAAAACAATATCAAATTTTCATAAAGACAACGTAACACATGTCTTTTCGTTTTTAATTAATCATTTTTTTTTGTTAAAAATTACATCAAAGTGTGGAAATAAAATTATATTATCAACAAAATTTACTAAGTTTTGATCATTCTAAATTAAAACACAAAGACAAATAATATTGGTTAAGTATTTTACTATTTTAACCTTTTTACTGTATGCTTAAGTATTTTACTATTTTAACCCTTCAATATTATTTAACCTGTATCTACAAGACAAAATACCTTAATCCAATCCATATAATAACAAGTGTAAATATATCTATTGTTAGGACTAGTTAATTTTTCATAGTGAATTTTATCTAGAGATACTCACGGATGCATGTACATGATTTTGGCATCTCTAATTGGACCACCATGTGTCTTCTGTGATCTATAGCCATGTTTTACCTATCATAGCATGAGTATCTCTATATATATCTATAGCCATGTTTTACCTATTACATCATTTCATTGAGTACACAGCAAACACCAAACTACAAACATGGGTACTTGGAATTTCAGAAAGCAGAATGTAATCCCTTACATTGAACTCATCTCCCTAACCTTGCTCCTTGCCCTAAACAAAGTGAACACCGAATCTGAAGCCTTTAGCTTCAACCACTTCAAACCAGGAATCACCGACCCGGATTTGATCCTCCAAGGTGACACCCGCAGGACACAATCTGGGCTATTGCAACTCACCAAGGTTGACCAAAATGGCATCCCAATTTGGAACTCCACTGGTCGTGCCATATATGCTGATCCTTTCCACGTTTGGGACAGCACCACAGGCAACGTTGCCAGCTTCGAAACGCGCTTCGCCTTTTCCATCAACCAAACACACCCTATCCACGCTGATGGCTTTGTCTTCTTCATGGCCCACAGAAACTCCAAGCCCGGAAAAGGTGGAGGAAACCTCGGACTCTTCGACAGCTCAGAAGAGCATAAATCGTACCAAACTCTTGCCATAGAGTTTGACACTTTCCGTAACTCTTTTGACCCTCCTCAAGTTCCACACATTGGAATCGATGTCAACTCCATCAGATCCATCAAAACCCACCCTTTTCATTTGCACAATGGCCAAGTTGCTCGCGTTGCAATCTCATACGATGCTTTCTCCAAAATCTTGTACATTGCCCTAGTTTACCCTCCCAGTGGCACCATTTACCACGTCACTCACATTGTGGATTTGAAAGAGGTTCTTCCCGAGTGGATAGATGTTGGTTTCTCAGCTTCTTCGGGACTAACTCCAAACGCTGCTGAAACACACGATATTTATTCTTGGTATTTCTGTGTCTCGTTGCCTGAAGATACCGATGAAATTGCTGCTTCGAAGAACAACCCCTTTAAAAGATGCTACTAAATGTGGCACGTGATGGTAACTGTGTATAATAAACACTTGAAACAATGGTATTGCTGCTACTGTAATGCACAACAAATGTGGAAGTTACTAAATGTTATCGTGCCAAAGTAGAGACAGTTAACTTGGCATCTATGTAAGTCTGTTTCTACCTATAAATAATATATTATTATTATTATATCTGTACAGGTATGTTTATTTTTTTAACTATTAGAGTATTATTGTTTGGCTGACGATATCACTGGTCACTCAACACACTCCTTTCACGTTAATCGCTAAACATTCTGAATATAAAATTTAATATATGTGGATGGTTAAATAGTAATATAATATCTTATAAAAAATTGTAAAATTGAATCTAACTTATTTTCATAAATCTGTCTTAAGTTTACCCTGTATTTATATACTCTTATTTGATATTATCATTATCAGATTTTGTTTAATAATGTTGGTCTAGGTCGGAAGTGTTGAGTACCTACAAAAGGTACTATTGAGACTTAACTCAAAGATAAATCTCAACTCAGAACAATTATATCGCAAATAATATAAGTTAAAAATAAAAAAAATGAAATCAAATAAGTTTTTATACCCTTATTTACAGATCTGAACATGAGCATAGAACACAGATAATTTTGTTTACAATTGGATTCTAACTGTATTTAACATTTTGGCTTGTTATGTTCTTGTCGTTAAGCTGAACTGTTACGTTCTTGCTTTCCTGGTTGTCTTAAACTTATGGACCTGAACGTAGGTTATGTGGTCTCAGCCATTACGGAACTGAGATCTTTACATATATCTTTTGTGATCCTAACTGTTACAGTGCCGAAGTCTTTACTTTTAGTTGTTTGCCCTTGTTATTTGGATAAGCTATGGATCTATACAGTGTAATTATAATTATCCTTTCTACAACTAAATTAAGAAGAAATAAAGTAAAAAAGTTGCAGATTCGATTTCCACCCGTAAAAATCCTGACATTTTAAGAGATGTTTGATAAAAAATATTAAAATTATATAAAAACACATTGTTTATTAAACATTTATATTTTTCTTCCTCAATCACTAAAAAAAATTGGATTTAACAGAGGGTTTTTTTACAAGGCGACTATAACCCTTGGAAACGCATTGAACCATCAAGGGTTTACGTAACCCTAGTTAAGTGACTGATTTTTAGTGGAACCGCAAGTAATTTCTTGTGACTCCTTTATTTATAATAATTTTATTATAACTTTGAAGTTACTATTAGGAGAAGAGTGGAGAACTGAAAGCGTGTTTTAGGTAGATCGATAACGTTGTTGCTTAGATTGATGATTTCTTTGACGAGATTGTTGAAGGGAGGTAAAGGCTTTTGAACTTTTACAGTCATAGATGAGTTTGCCGTTGCAAATATTAGTGTTGTTTATAACTGAACAAACTAAAAATCGAATTGAAAAAGTTGAAAATTCCAAAAACTAAAGCGATTTAATTTAGGGTAATTTAGTTTTGTAATTACCAAATTATAGTAATTCAGTTTATAGTTTGACATATTAAAACTATATTAAATTAAATCAAATTACACATATTAATTATTTTAGTAAATTGAACGAGAAGACATATATAATTATTTATTATTTTCAAAGTTTCTATGATTTGAAATTAATCTTTAATTTTATTTTTTAATTAATATTTATTTGTAAGACTATTTATTTACATTTTATTGGATATAATATGATAAAAATTAATATATAATATTTAAATGGATTGATTATTTATATTTTAATTTTATGACTGCTAATTTTATATAATTTTATTAGAAGCAATTGATTTTCGGTATAATTTTGAAAATAAAAATTTTTAATTATATATTTTTTAATACTTAATAATAATAATTTTAAATTGTAAAACTGAAACAAATAGTATAAAACTATTTTTTTTTTACTTTGATTCAAATTAATTTTAAACCCAAAATTGTGCTAAACTTCACTACAAATACTCCCACCAAATATTGGATCTGGATTTAGCACTTTCAGGTGTCTGTAACTTTTAATGAATTACTAATACTTAACCCCGAATCCTATTTTAATTTTGTATGTTTCACTAGCTTTAGTCGTATGCATTATGAAATTGATTTAATGTTTATGCTGCAGAGATTTGGAAGTCATTGGGATCTAATATTTTGTTTATTGTTATTGTGGTATATGTTATATAGGAAGGGATACTCTTAATGATGAGTTTAAAGAGGCTGTGTTTTGATATTTATTTTCTTTTGGTGGTAGAGATTTGCTAAGGAAACTCGAATAAAGACAAAGCTAGGTTACGTTAGGTAGTTGTGAAAGCCACACTTGGCCAAAAAATAAACTTGGAGGGCATTATATGATCAACTATGGTGATTTTACAAAGACCCAAACCTTGCCCTACCCCTTATTTTCTCTTCTACTTTTGTGGATTTAAACTCTTATAGAAGGAATTTAACATCTGAAATTTCATATCCTATTATCTATTTTATTTATTGGAATTAATGATCATAAATACTATAAAACTTATGTAACATATAATATAGCATCTCTAAGTTTACAATTCCTATTACAAAACAATTGCACCCCATAATTAACATAGCGAAGTACAACGTATTTCATGTGTTAAAATGAAATGTATTTTATTCTTAGTAAATCTGATTTTTTATGAAAACTATAAGCTAATATATATAAAATATTAGCACTTTATGTAAAATGTTTACTTTTAGTGTTGATTGTTTTGCTATAATGATGGTAGCGGTGATAATGATTGTATTGTTGGTGGTAACGGCCGTAACAATAATGGTAAAACATGAATTATAACAAGAGATAAAAATAATTAAATGCTCTTGCTTGCAAATATTAAATAACATATTTTGTTTTAATTACATTAAACGACAAATAAGAAATATGTGAGAATATAAAAAAAATTTAATACTTATATAGTGTCCTAGGACCATTCATTTGTGAGATTCCTTGAAAACAACTTAACAATTAAAAAAGGTATAGAGGGAATTGTTTTAACACTTTATTTTTATTCCTAAATTATAATTAGGGACGATAATATGTATTCATACTTAATTACTAGTAAATTGAGTTTGGGTATACATCAAGTCTAAATTTGCAAAACTTATATGATTATAAGATCGGGTGCGAGTATTATGGTATGCATCATGTCCCATCTCACACATAATGTATAATATTAATTAATAAAATTATATTATATAATGTTTCATAATTATAATTGTGGGTGAAATAATTTACTAAAAATTTTATTTGTATTATCATCTATGTTAGGTGATATAATGATAAAATTAAAAAGAGAGAAATAATATATTTTATACGAATTAAATTATTTATGGAGTTACTCTTACACTTATTAATTATTTGTATAAATTAAGTTATAATAATCTTTTTATTGAATTCTTTTATATTTACTTATGCATAACCAAATTTAGATATATCAATTAATTACATAAATATATAATTTAATATTTATTCATATTAATATTTTAACTCATTCATTATGCCATCAAAATTTAACATGTAAAATTAATCATTATAATAATTTTTATAAAATTTAAAACTTACTTATAATATACAACTAAAATAAAGACAGATGAAATAATTAATATTTATTTTAAAACAACATTAAATATATCAAAATATCACTTAATATGGATTTGATATTTACTTTTTTTTTAGTAATTCCAACCTAAAAATTATGAATGATTATGTTTCTTTCTTATCTTTGTAACGTTTGAATTTTGACTAAGTTTAAATTTGCCTAATGTAAGAGAAAATTATAGTTATGGTTCTTTGTTTTTCTAAAATCCTATTTTTCCATATAAAAATTTCATTTGGCTAATAACTAGGTATGAGATGGTGATAGTGTAGGAAAAATTCTTTCTATAATACTAGAAATTTCTAGTAGGCGAGAGAAAGACTCATGGGGTGTATAAGACCTATGTATGTGTGTGTGTGATAACTTGTAATTAGCAAGACACACACTACCTCATATTCACAGATAATTCTTGAGATAACTCGCAATTAATCGTACTTGGACCAGGATTAGTAGCCCATGAGCATCAAACCAACAAGAAACAAAGGTAACTAGTTCATTCATACGCTAATATATTTCATCAGAGATCTAATTTAACTTGAGCATTAGTGTGACTTCTGTAGGTCACAATCCCATATCCAGGAGGAGAGGAATTCTGACCAAGTCTAGCCTTAACTGAAGACATTGGAGCACACTAAATAGGAGATAAGTACTAGGCCCTTTATACAGGAATACTTTATATTAGGTTCTTATACAATAATAATATATATTTTGTGAGTTAATGTTATGGAAGGAAACCCTCCAAAAGTCTTGGGTATGGATTAGGAAAGTTTCAAAATATTCCTTGTTCTCTTTATATGACTAGTTTGTCCAACCAAAGTATTGTATTAACAAACTAGACAGTAAGTAATATAGGAATTTTGTTGGGAGCCTTAAGTATCTGCAATATATTACAATAAGTAGGGGGTAAGGTTGTACCCGTCGATATGAACTTAATATATTGGGGATCCATGTAGGCATCTTTCAATCATATCTTGTGATTGAAAAATGTCCTACAACATCATAATAAAATTATTTGTCTTTTCCAAAAAAAAAAAAAAGAGGAACAATATATATAAAGAAAGAGATAGATAGAGAGGGACTGATGTCGGGATGTTCCACCATCACATTTGGTTTATGTGGTGTGATCCCATGCTTGATTACAATTACATATAATAATATCATAGTGTGGTTAGTGTTCTTCGTTTTCCTTATTCATGGTTCACACATTTATGTTGGTATTCTCATCCATATTAAGCTTGTGTGCAACCACTTTAGAAGATTTGAGCCATAAGACAATTTTGTTTTAATTAATACAAAATATATATATATATATATATATATATATATATATATATGACAACTCGGTGAGAAAAATAGTTACATGAGAAATGAAAAAACATAATAATAACCATATAATTTTAATAAATGGGACAATTGGGTTATTGATATATATAAAGAGAGATAGTGAGGTACTCATCCAATGAAGCACCATTACATGTGGTTCGTATGGTGTTGTCTAATGCTTGATTAGCATATATAATTAGCGAAAACATACACGCAGTAGTCTTTGTAAATTCACATTTTCATTTCACTATGTTAATTAATTATGTTGAAATTTGATATAGTACATAATATTTGAAAGGGTTACTTCTAGAGTAATTATAAATGACTCACTTTTCATTTTCATAATTCATTTTCTTGAAATCTAATAATTGTAAAAAATAACTATTCTTAATCATTAGATTTTTAAAAAATAAGGAATACAGATTCTTAGAGTAAGTGGACCCCAAATCATAATATTTTCATAATTTTTTTCACTATTTCAAGTTGAATTGTAGTTGTAGTATTTTGGATGCTTTTGAGGTATTGAGGAGAGTTAATGTGTGTGAGTATAGAGGTAGTGGGATACAACGATGAATAGTGTTTTAATAAATTGAATTTCAAAGTTACATAAATGGTACTTCTGATATTAATAATTGTGGACACTAAAAAGTGTATTCTCTTTATTCAACTGAATAGATATTATAATAATATTGTGGACACTAAAAAAAGTGTATTCTCTTTATACAACGGAATAGATATTATAATAATATTGTGTGGTTAGTGTTCTTCGGGTTCCCTCACTCAAGGTTCACACCTTCAAGTTGGTATGCTCATCCACATCAAGCATGTACAACCACTTTGAAAAATTTGAGCCTAAAATATTGTATGGTTATTTAAAGTTTTTTATTAATACTGTAGCCTTTTCAATCGCAAAATTATTTATTAATATTTTTAGTTATGTAATTCTAATATCTCACCTTCAATAAATAAATGAGCTAATCAATTCAATCTATCTTGTAATTTTAATTTAAATTATAATTTTTATGAACTTTGTATATCATTTTTATGAATCAGAACAAACTTAACAATAGAACCATGTTGAAACTCAATTAATTTATCAACCTTCTCTCTGTTCTTTTTTTAATTTTTCAAAACCATATTCATATTTCTTTTATGATATTTTAATATTATATTATTACAATTCTATAGAAGTATAAGAACATATCAAATCAAATGAAAAGACAATAATATAAAATATATACCAAAATTGCAAAATAATTAAATAAGAGAAGATTATAAAACGATAGAAGTATAAAATAATTAATAAGAATCAATTTAGCATTAGCTATTCACTCTAGTGATTTACTTCAATTTTTTCAAATTCCTAGCAAATTTGTCAAAAACCATCCAGGAACAACTACCAAAAACATAGTGACAATGGCGCATGTGAATTCGTATTTTCAACTTATTTTGGTCTGTCAATTAGTTACTACAAAAATAATATTTAAGAGATCCAATTATCGTAAGAATAAATATAACAAATTTATTTTTTATTTTTATCATTTATTTCTTTAAATATAATGGTTATAATAAGCAACTAATATTTACCAATAGATTTTAAAAACTGAATGTTAGGGTTGAAGAGTAAGTCTCTTATACTTACTCTTGAAGTGAGTGTATCATTTTGTCATAATATTTTCATAATTTTCAGTACTATTGGAACTTGGATTGTAATTATATGTGTTTTAGATGCTTGTGAGGTATTGAAGGATGGTGGGTATATTTGAGTTTGAGGAGTGAGATAGTGGGGTAGAAGAATAAAGAGTGTTTTAATAAACTGTATAAATATTATAATAATATTTTGGTGTGTTTCTGTTATTCATTTTCCTTGATTACTTATAATTCACACTTTCAATTTGGTATCCTCATCCACATTAAGTATGTATACCACTTTAAAAAATACGATGCCTAAGAAAATTTCTTTTATTTAACTTAAGGCAAAAGATTTAAATTATTTAATATAATATTAATATTAATCATCAAGTTTTATATTAATCTTGTAGCTTTTTTTAGTGGCAATTTCGTTAATATGTTATAATTAAGTAATTTTAATATTTCATGTTCAACAAACGAGCTAATCCATTCGATCTATCTTATCATTTCAATTTATTAAAATTATAACTATCAACATTTTCAATATTATCTATATACCGGTGGGTGTTCTTTCATTTTCTTATCAAAATAACTTTTTCTATCATTTTTATGAATGATAACAAACTTTTCAAGAGAACATCATTGAAACTCAATTAAGTTAACAACTTTTTTTTCATCTTTAAATTTTTTAAAACCAAAGTCATATTTCTTATTTGACATTTTAATAGTTTGTATTATTAAAAATTTTATAAAGTATAAGAATATTTAAATAAAATGAAGAAATAACAATAAATAAATATATATATATATATAAGAAAATTGCAAAATAAGTAAATACGAGAATATGAAACGAGAAAACTATGAAATAATTAATAAAAATCAACAAATTTAGTATTAGATATTCACTTTATTATAGTATATAATTTTTTAATGTTATATATTCTTTATGTGTGCCCTACTTTTGCTAAGATTTTCTTCTTTTCATTCATTTTCTACTGTCCCACTACAAGGTTGTCCATGACTTGTGTACATTTGTCATGTTAGACAGGCTCATTGTCAATATTTTATTTTTTTTTGTTTTGCTTATTAGAAAATACCTTTACACCCAATACGAAGTTAACTACCCATGTAATAGCACTACATAGCAGGATAGACACAAAGCTGTCAGAAGGATGATTAATGTGGAAATATATGTTTTTTGTATTATTTGTATAAAGAAATTGAAATCATACCCCCCGTATATTTAAATAAAAATATGACATTAAATTATAATTACTTTTTATTTTATAATTCATTTATTAGAATACAGCTACAAACAAAGGTAGCAAGGTGCTTGAAGGACTTGGAAAACTTATGACAAGATAGTAACTATTCTTGAGGTTGCACTTAATGTGAAGGATATGGAGCAAAATTAATTCAATGCATGGTCATCATGGAATATTCATAAAATAGAGGACTTTGCTGCAAAATTTTTTTAGTCAAAGTTGTTTTAATTAAATAAAGTTGTAATAAGTATAGCTAGTGTTGTGTTATGTGTCCATGTTTTAGAAACAAAGTTTTTTAATTTTTCTTTTACTTTGTAGTGTTGGATTTTAGTGGCTGATTAGTTTTCTTAAGTGTGGCTATTGCCTTTTTATATGTACTAGTAGGGATGTTATGAAATAAATAAACTTCAATGTTAATAAATTTATACAATTAAAAGTTGATTGTCATCAGTCTCTGTATTTATTTCCATTTCAAGGCAAATAGACAGACCAACTTTTGATAAAAAAAAATTTCTTTGTGAGAGTGTATCTCCTAATTTCTTGTTTGAACCAAATTTGAGAGTTATCAAGGACCTTTCACTCCCTTATAGCATATTTGAGGCTTATCTTGCTTGACACCTCCCCCAAAACCACCACCATCTTTACCAGATTACTACCTTATTTTTTTCTTCTTAACCTTTTAGATAAACACCAATTTTGAATTTTAAAAAAAAAAACACCTATCCAACTTTTGAGAGTCATCATCCCCACCACCCATTTCATCGATCTATTCTAAAAATAGTCCTAGACAATCCATTATGAATTCTTGGCAAAGAGAATTCACATCATCCATTAGTTCTTTTTCTTATCTATTACGTTTTAGAATTTCTAGCTCATTTCCATATAAAAGAATATATATATATATATATATATATATATATATATATATATATATATATATATATATATATATATATATATATGAGAGAATGAATTCACTTACTCCAAGACTAAGTTTAAGGGATTTATTTTTTATTCTAATATTTTATTTTTTTGAAATCTAATGGTTGTAATGAGTAACTAATGGTTATAGGAGTAAGTGGATTATGTCCCTATATCTATCTATATATATATATATATATATATATAATTTAATATGAGAGGATGATATTTTGTCAATAAAATGAGCTACATAAAAGATAAAAAAACCATTAAATAACATGTCACTTTTTATTGTTGGGAGCCGGAAAAGAAACATGAAAGGAGGGGATTTTCATCATCCAACTAATTAAGATGGCTTGATTTTATAGCTAATATGGATTATGGGTAAAACACTTGTATGTTTCAATGGGGTTGGCAAAATCCATTTTGAATAAGTTTTTATTTTGTTTAACTGATTATGATTAGCATTGATATTAGGATTATCTGATTTATGTTTGGATATTAAAAAGGAAAATTTAATGTAAAATTGATCTACCACAAAAGTTAATCTGAGTTATTTCCACGTCAAATTAATTCTAAAATTTTCTTCAATACAAAAGAAACATGTCAAAATTTATCTTAAATTAAATGCGAAATCGATGTTAATTATAGAAGACATAATTATCCATTATTCTTACAATAGTTATTATTATTATTTTATATATTATTCATATGTAGAAACTGTATTACATACATGTATGTGTAACTGTTTCTGCTTTAGCACACGATAGCATAATCATTGGAATACAAAATAAACATGTGAAAATTTATCTTAAATTAAATGCAAAACCAATGTTAATTATGGAAGACATCATTATCCATTATTCTTATTATTATTTTATATATTATTCATATGAAGAAACAGTTTTACATACATGCAAGTGTAACTGTTTCTGGTTTAGCACACGATAACATAATCATTGGAACAGGTGTTTATATGATGTTTAGCTTTGAAGGGTGTTGTGGTCCAAAGTAGCAATACCATTGTTTATGCCTGGGAAGGAGGCAGAGAAAGACCAAGAATGAACATGGTGCGTTTGAGATCCTTGGCCAGTGGAAGCCGAGAAACCAATAAGAACCCTTTCAGAAAGAACTTCTTTGAGATCCACAATTTCAGCCACTTGGTAAACAATTCCAACGCTAGGGTAAACTATGGCAGCATGCAAGATTTTAGATGAAGCATCATATGTTATGGAAACATTGGCAACTTCTTCATTGTCCAAGTAAAAATAATGGGATTTGATGGATCGAATTGAGTTGACATCAATTCCAATGTGTGGAACATGTCCAGAGTCAAATGAGTTTTGGAAAGTGTCAAACTCAATGGCAAGAATTTGGGAAGATTTATCGTCTTCTGAGGTGTTGAATAGTCCAAGGAATCCTCCACCTTGTGCTGGCTTGGTGTTTGTTGGTGCCATAAAGAAGGCTAAGCCATCAGCACCGAATCGGTGGGTTTGGTTAATTGAGAAAGTGAAACGAGTTTGGAAACTGGCCACTTTGTTTGTGGTGCTGTCCCAAATTTGGATAGGGTCAGCAAATAGGGCACGACCAATAGAGTTCTTGATTGGGGTGCCATTTTGATCAACCTTGGTGAGATGTAACACCCCAGATGGTGTCACATAGGCATCGTTTTGGAAGATCAAATCCTCATCACCTGGTTCGAAGTCAACGAAGTTGAATGATTGGGGTTGGGTTGAGTTCACTTTGTTGAGGAGAAGGAACAAGATTAGGGAGATAGACAGTGGAATGCAAAGGGAATGTCCATGGCTTTTCAAGTTGTAGCCACCCATGTTTTCTTAATCAAAATCATGAAATAGATAGATGCATTTTGAGAAAACATCATATATATAGACTTAACTAAGATTACTTGACTTGTTTTAAAATATTTTATTTTAATAACTTATATTTTCAAAGTATTTATAGATAATTTAATCATTTAAATAGTTTGATATCATTTAAAACCAATATAATATTATATATTTTTGGCACGCACACATATTATATCTTATTATTTTAATTTATTGTAAAAATTGAAAGGAGTTACGTTAAAAGCAATCTGTTGAGGCCTATGAAAACAAAAGTATTTTGTTGAGTGTATATGTTAATACTCCTTTGAGTCACTTTTATACTTATGGAAAGGTCATAAATAGTACTAATGTTCCATTATATAGAAGAGTTTACTGGTTAATTCTATGAGTGGAGTTTATGAAAGTTTCACAAATTTACATAATTTTTTCAGTATACGTTGAGTTTCTCAAAAACCGATTATAAGTTTAACAAGAAAAGAATGAATTGTTATAAAAAAATACTCCAAACAAATATAAAATATATAAATATTATAATAAATTATTATGGTGTAGCTAGGGTTCTTGGTTTCCCTCACATAACGTCCAAGGTAAGTTAATTAGTCTCTTGGACGACATCAACAATGTACCTTTCATCATCAACCATCTCTCTTCCAGCTCCCATTCTCGAATTTGAAAGGATAATAAATACAAAAATATCAGCTTCAAAGATATATGTGTTAACACGTACAAAATCAACAATGGTAAATACTGACCTAAAAACAATAATGCATTCAGTAGTATATATATATAGCTATTAATAAATACAACTGTACACATAATTCCTAAATTATTCATATATATCTTCAATAACTATTAATAAAGCACAAAATGTCTCTCTTTCTCCGTACATGTATAACACCAAATGCGCGAACACACAATTTAAACTTTGTAGAATTTAAATTATAATTTTTTGTTTAATTAATTAAATTATTTTATTGATTTAATGATAAACGGATAACTTTAAAAAGTTCATTAATATTTAAAAAAATATATATAATCGTTAATTATCTTTGATTTTTTTTCTGGTCAACTTATTGTTTTCTTTAATTAAATTAGTTTATTAAATTTAATAATTGTGATATAGATTTTATACAATTCCTTGATATTTAAATAATGTATGACATTCAAAGTTTAATAACAATAAGTAAAATATGTATTGAAAATATGCCAAAAATATTATTAAAAATAGGAATATCTAACAGGACAGATGCACAAAACCATGGACAACTTTATAGTCGGAGAGTAGAAAATGAATAAAAAGAACAAAACATGAGCCGGAACCACTCCTTCTGCAGCATATGTTCTACACATTAATCCATCCAAACAATTCCTATAATTTACGGTTCCAATGATATAAATAATTTTTTAAGCATATATATATATATATATATATATATATATATATATATATTTATTGTCATAAACTATTCATCAGCTTAATTGGTCAGTTTAAATAATAAATTAGAAGTGTTTAAAGCCAAAATATTATTAATATTGAAAAAATTATACATAAGAAGTGTCAGTTTATCAATTACACATCAGTCATAATAGGTGTCTTTTTATCAATTACACAACAGTCATGATAGGAAAAACATTAAAAAGTACCTCTCTTCAAACAGAGAATAAAGGGTTCATAAAATGTTAGGCTGGCAACAAGACGCCAGTTTCATGAATTTGATTAAATCTCTTGAGTTATCCCAATAATATTAATTGTTTGATTCTTAAAGATAATAATATTTTGAGTCTTTAATATGTGTGACAAACTAATATACAAAAGACTTTCTAACTTAAATTCTCTACTATTTCGTCCTCCCATGCAAATAATTAACTCCCTCATTTAGAGTCATTCCCTACTCATCTCTCCCACCCTCATCTCTTGCACCGCTTTATGTTTATCTTCTATTGGCCCAAACAATGTGCCATACTCACGACAAAAGCTCCGTTCTCCAACCTATAATCTCCAATTTCATTTACTTAGTAATGTAATATTGAATCTGAGTATATCTCTCAAACTCAAATCTCCTCACTTCTTCCGCCTACACACCCTCAATAAGTTAGGATTATAAGATTAATTTAGTAGTGAAGTCTACATGAGAGAGAAAGGAAAATATCATAGATTCAAATTTTTCCACTAATAAAACTAACACAAAAATTACTAATATTTGTCTATAAAAAAACACTTATTAATAACTTCTTGTCGCCTTTCATATGTGCATAGCAGTAGTTATTTTCCTTTTTGTCCCAGTATTGGACTAATTTCTTAAGGAATAAGATTCATTTAACCATATAATTAACAATATAATATATGTTACTTTCAAAGATAATAAAAATGTGAAAATTGAAATTCAATGACATATAACATTTTTATTGAAGTTTAATTTTCATAAAATTTTATTCAACCACTGAAAGTAGTATACAATTATAGTTAATTGGTTAAATTAATCAGAGTCACATATTTTATAAAGTTACTAATTAACCCAATGTAGTATGATCTTATTTAGTACTAATATAGTATTGTATATTTTATAATACACGCTAATATTATATATATATATATATATATATATCTTATTATTTGTATTTTTATTTTGATTTATTATCAAATTAAAAAGATTTAAAATAAAAATATTTTGTTAAGTTCATATGTTAATACTCCTTTGACTCGTTTTTATACTAGTTGTAGTTTCTTATAAAAGGACATAAGGTAGTTTTAATGAGTTTATTTATTAATTTTATCAGTAAAGTTTGTGAAACTTCCACAAATTTACATAAATTTTATATGACACGTTTGATTTTCTCAACAAACAATTATAAGCTTGAAAAGAAAAGAATGAATGGTATTAAAAAGCTAATAATCTAAACAATATATAATATTATAATAATACTATTAATCTTTTTTTTTTTTTTTTTTTTTGAAAAGCAAATATTTATTTATTTATTTGGAAGAGAAACCAAGAGTTTCTTGAAAATACAAGGATGCAGACACCATACTACTTGATGTCCCATTAGAACGCGGTAATTAACCTTTCACCGCCTAAGACATATTTAATAGGCACTCTCTCGGATTAGCATACCAGTCCGAGAATGCGCACCCCCTATTAAACCCAAAAGAGTATGACAGCCATTTCCAGGAGATGATCTTAATAGTCATCATAATGTCTACTGAGTCCACCTGAATTCTATCAAAGACAATCTGGTTCCTAGTCATCCAGATACCCCAACAAGCAGCCAGCCAGAAAACATACCTGCACTTCTTTTTCCTCTTTCCAACCACCCATGCTGATGATGATGAAAACAATTGATGCAGATCCCCCGGGATAGGTCCGTGGATTCCCAGCCAGCTCATTATATTACTCCACACTGATTGAGCTTTGGCACACGTTAAGAACAGATGAGTCCTGCTTTCCATATTGCTTCTGCAGAGTACACAGAGAACCCCTTCTTCTGGAATCTCAACGCCTCTCTTCAGCAAGTTATCAATGGTGGGAAGCCTATCTATCAATAATCTCCAAGAGAATGCAATTACCTTTGATGGGAGTCTGTCTTTCCACATGCGTCTCCATTGATTGGGTTCCACCTCGGAGAAAATCATTGAGTTCTGATGCGAGCTCAGTACTGCATAAGCCTCGGCTACTGAGAACCCTCCATCCCTACTAGTCCTCCAGGTCCATCTATCCAACCTGTCGACCGCAATTACTACTGGCTGTAGCGTAGTAAGTAATTGACTAAGCTGGTCTTCCTCCCAGACAAATAACACCCGCCTCCATACCCAACACCACCCGTCGGCTGGTAGCTTTTTCTGGTTAATACTGGTGCCTTTATCAGCCGCTAACCCATAAAGCCTGGGGAACTTTAAACTGAGAGGACCGTCACCAATCCAATTCTGTTCCCAAAACAACGTATCGTTTCCGTTCCCCACTTTTCTCCTGATGTTATCCACAAACCAGTCTGGCTTCTCTGCTTTAGGCCCATCAATGTCCCATAAGTCCCGCCACCACTGCGAAGCTGAGGCTAAATTGTGTTGCCTTTGATTAGAGTTGTATGTGGATCCATATTTAGTCTCCAGCAAGCTGACCCATATTGCATTTGGCTCTGTTAATAGCCTCCACCTCCACTTTGCTAACAGACTCAGATTAAAGTTCCACAGGCACTTCACTCCCAGACCCCCTTCTTCCTTAGGACGACACACCTGATTCCAGCTAACCCACGCAATTTTGTTCTCCTGGCTAGTCCCACCCGACAGAAAGGACCGTTGTAGACCAGTGATGACTTTTAGGACTTTCTTAGGCACCTTGTAAAAGGAGAATAGGTATAACGGAAGACTTGACAGTACTGAATTTATCATCACTAACCTTCCTGCGAACGACATTTGTTTCGCCCTCCACGATGCCAATTTCCTCTGAAATTGTTGAATAATGGGTTCCCACATTTGTACCCTCCTTGGATTCGCTCCCACCGGAACCCCCAAAAACTTAAATGGCGGTGAAGAGGTTGAACAATTCAAAAGATTTTTTGCTGCTGATGTAAATGAGGTTCCAACATTTAAGCCAAAAATTTGACTCTTGCTGAAGTTCACCTTTAGCCCCGATGACAGCTCAAACCCCCGGAGTATGGCCTTCAAATACCACACTGATTTCAGATCAGCTTCCCCCATCATCAAGACATCATCAGCGTATTGCATGATAGAGAACTTTGCCGCTGCCCCAATATTGAGCTCTTTAAACACCCCTTTCCCTACCGCTGACCTGAACAAACCAGCTAGACCTTCAGCAACCAAAAGGAACAAGAAAGGGGATAGTGGATCTCCCTGCTTCAATCCTCTCCCCGGCTTAAACTCCTCTGTCGGGCTTCCATTGACTAGAATTGAAACCTGGTTATTCCTCACGATGCTGAACATCCACTTTCTCCATGTGCACCCAAACCCCATCCTTGCCAACATATAATCTAAAAAATCCCAATTTATCGAGTCGAACGCCTTCTGGAAATCCACCTTAAACAGAAAACATGGTTTCTTTTTCCGTTTTGCCCAATCCACAATTTCATTTGCTACCAATACTCCATCCAGGATTGATCTGCCTTGCAAAAAAGCTGACTGACACTTTGAGATTAAGTGCCCCATGACTTTCTTCATTCTCAATGCCAGCAATTTAGATATAATCTTGTGAATACTTGAAATTAAGGAGATTGGCCTATACTGTTCTAACCTGACTGGCTTTGCCACCTTGGGGATAAGCGTAAGAAATGATGATGACGCTGCTCTTGGGAGAGCACCTGACTGATGAAATTCTTGAACTGCCTTTACCACGTCTTTCCCTATTATATCCCAACATGATTGATAGAAATGAAAGCTAAAACCATCGGGACCCGGACTTTTACCACCCTCACAAGCCCAAACTGCCTCCTTTATCTCCTCCGCTGAAAAAGGCTCCTCTAGGCTCTGCCTCTGATGATCATTCAACTGATTAAAAGACACCCCGTCCAAGTTTGTTCTCGGCTGTCTATCCTCATTGAAGAGCCTTGAGAAATGGTTGAACACGTGTTGCCGGATATCCTGAACTCCCTCCAACCACCCCTCATCAGATGTAAGTGACAGCAAAGAGTTAGCATAACATCTCTCCTTAAAACATCTGTGGAAGTAGCTTGTATTCCTGTCCCCCTGACGAGCCCATTTGACCCGAGATTTCTGGAAAATGGACTGTTCCATACGCCTTGCCTTTCCCCAATACTCCGATAAGATTTCTTGTCTCTGGCTGTCACTCCCAGTGACTCCTAGGCCTAGGTGGATATCCGCAGTCTCCAATTCCAGAACTTTCTCAGCCAAGAACTTCTCGTCTTTACTCCCGTCGCCTTGTTTCCATGTCTTAATCGTCTTCTTCAAACCTTGCAGCTTGCACGCTAGCTGGTACAGCCGCCAACCTTGCCCATGGTGATCTGCCCAGAAGTTTTTCACTAGGTCCCTAAATCCCGGCTCCTGTAACCAATGATCAAAGAACTTAAACGGTTTAGGACCCCAATTCTGAGACTTCACTTCTGTGATTATCCAACTGTGATCAGAGAACTCTCTAGAGCCCACTCTTTGTGCTATGATTCCCCACTCCTCCTTCAGATCTGTGGAAAATAGAAACCGGTCCAACCTACTCGATGACTCTCCATTCGGACTAATCCACGTTGGTCCTTTTCTGATGACTGGGATGTCGAGGAGCCCCATAGAATGAACAAAGAATTTGAAATCAGACATCTCAATTGTGGATAGTGGGTTTAGTTGTAATTTTTGTAGTACTAGATTAGTTGAAAAGCTAGCCTTATCCACAAAACCACATCCTAGACCTTATCAATTGCAATGGATTCACGAGGATGGAGGTATTGTGGTTAACCAACAAGCACTTGTACCAATTTCCATTGGCAAATACAAAGATGAAGTTTCATGTGATGTTGCACCTTTGGAAGCTAGTCATGTGTTGCTTGGAAGGCCTTGGCAATTTGATAAGAAAACCATGCATGATGGCCTTACCAATAAAATAAGTTTCCAACACGTAGGCAAGAAATTTTTGTTGTACCCTCTAACACCTTCTCAAGTGTGTGAGGACCAACTCAAAATGAAAGCTAGGAGAGAAGAAGACCAAAAAGAAAGAAAACAAAAATAAAAAAAGATAAAAAGGATCTTTATAAGGCCAATGTAAAGGAAGAAAAGGTATCAAGTTTAGAGGAAGGTGTCTCCTCTAAATATGTTGTTCACAAGAGTCATTTATCACTTAAGAATGATATCAAGAAAACATTTTTGCTTGAACAACCTTTATACCTTCTATACTTAAAAGAGACACTCATTGCCACTAATCATGAACTTGAGTCTCTACCTCAAGAGGTCGACAATCTTTCAAAAGAATTTGATGATGTATTTCCTCAAGAGGTTCCAAGTGGACTTCCACCTTTAAGAGGGATAGAACATCAAATTGACCTCATTCCGGGGGCAAGCCTTCCAAATAGGCCCCACTTATAGGACTAACCCCCAAGAGACCAAAGAAATAGAAACTCAAGTTCAAGATTTGTTGAAGAAGGGTTGGGTTCAAAAGAGCCTTAGCCCTTGTGCTATTCTTGTTCTTTTAGTGCCTAAGAAAGATGGGAAATGGAGGATGTGTACTGATTGTAGAGCTATTAATAACATCACCATAAAGTATAGGCACTCAATCCCTAGGCTAGATGACATGTTGGATGAGTTACATAGGGCCATTATATTTTCCAAGATTAATCTTTAGAGTGGTTATCACCAAATAAGGATTAAAAAGGGGGATGAGTGGAAAACCTCTTTTAAGACCAAGTTTGGTTTGTATGAGTGGTTAGTGATGCCATTTGGTCTCACCAATGCCCCTATCACTTTCATGCATCTAATGAATCATGTACTCAGGAATTGCATAGGGAAGTTTGTGGTCGTCTATTTTTATGACATCTTGATCTATAGCAAGTCCTTAGATGAGCATCTTGGGCATCTAGGTGAGGTTTTAAAGATTCTTAGGGACAACCACCTCTATGCCAACTTGGATAAATGTACCTTTTGCAAGAAAAATGTGAATTTATTAGATTTCATAGTTGGCAAAGAAGGAGTGAAAGTTGACCCCGAGAAAATCAAGCTATCCAAGATTGGCTTACCCCAAAAAGTGTTGGAGATATTAGAAGTTTTCATGGTTTAGCAAGTTTTTATAGAAGATTTGTGAAATAATTCTCCACACTTGCATCCCCTCTTAATGAGCCTGTTAAGAAGGATGTACCTTTCATTTGGGGTGAAACTCAGGGAAAAGCTTTTAATGTGCTTAGGGAAAAGCTCACCAATGCACCCATTCTAGCCCTTCCAAATTTTGAACAAACCTTTGAGCTAGAATGTGATGCATCCGATTTTGGCATAGGTGCCTTTTTACTTCAAGGAGGTCACCCCATTGCTTACTTTAGTGAAAAACTTCATGGGGCCACCTTGAATTATTCCACCTATGATAAGGAGCTTTATGCCCTTATTAGAGCCCTCCAAGTTTGGGAGCATTACTTAGTGACTAGGGAATTCATCATACATACTGATCATGAGTCACTTAAGTACATTAGAGGGCAAGGGAAGTTAAATAAAAAACATGCTAAGTGGGTTCAATATCTTGAGCAATTCCCTTACATTATCAAATACAAGAAGGGAAAGTGTAATGTAGTGGCAGATGCCTTGTCTAGAAGGCATTCCTTGCTCTTTTCTTTGGGTTCCCAAATTCTTGGATTTGATAATATAAAGGAGTTGTATGAAGTTGATCAAGATTTCCAATCCAGTTTCACCAAATGCCTCCAAAAGCCTTTTGATGGGTTCTACATCCTTTAGGGGTACCTTTTTAGAATGGGAAAACTTTGCATACCTCAAGGATCCATTAGAAAACTTTGGTAAAGGAAAGTCATGAGGGAGGACTCATGGGCCATTTTGGGGTTGATAAAACCCTTAGTCTTCTAAAATCTAAATTTTATTGGCCTCACATGAGAGTGGATGTTCAACAGCATTGCTCCAAGTGTATCACTTGTCTTCAAGCAAAATCAAGAGTGATACCTCATGGACTCAAAGGGTATTTGATTCTATCTGTGGTTGTGGATCATTTTAACAAGATGACACATTTTATACCATACCACAAATTGGATGATGCTATCTATATTGCTAAGCTTTTCTTTAAGGAAGTGGTCCATTTGCATGGTCTACCGAAGACTATTGTTTCTAATAGGGATGCTAAGTTCCTAAGTCATTTTTGGAAATTTTTTTGGCAAAATATAGGAACAAAGCTTGTCTCTACTTGCCACCCACAAACGGATGGGCAAATTGAGGTAGTGAATAGGTCCCTATCCACATTGTTAAGGGCAATTTTAAAAGGGAATAAAAAAATTTGGGATGAATTTCTTCCCCACATATAGTTTGCCTACAATAGGGTGGTCCACAAGATTACTAATTTGTCCCCTTTGAGGTTGTATATGGCTTTAATCCTTTTACTCCTCTAGATTTGCTTCCACTCCCTAATACTGCTTCCTTGTGTCACAAAGAGGGAGTATCTAGGGCTGACTTTATGAAGAAATATCATGAAAAGGTCAAGAGTCAAATTGAAAATCAAACTAAGAAATATGCCAAGTATAACAACAAAGGAAGGAAAAAGGTAACCTTTGAAGTTGGGGATTGGGTTTGACTTCACTTGAGGAAGGATAGATTCCCTACTCAAAGGAAGTCCAAACTAAGTCCTAGGAGAGATGGTCTTTTCCAAGTTCTTAAGAAAATTAATGATAATGCCTACATTCTAGACCTTCCCTCCGATTATGGAGTTAGTTCCTCTTTTAATATTTGTGATCTTACACCTTTCCTAGGAACTAATGACCTGGATGAGCTTGAAGATTTGAGGTCAAATCCTTCTCAAGAAGGAGGGCATGATGGAGGACCATCCTTGGGGCATCAAATAGGACTCATCACAAGGTCCATGGCAAGAAGAATAGAAGAAAATGAAGGTCATACTACACCAACAGCATTGATGATCACATGTGCGGACTTTGGTGCATCTACCTAGTGTTTTGCTTGTTTTCCTTATTTTTCCCTTCTATTTTTGGGAACCTTAATCACTTAGGATTTCATTGTGTATTTTTACTTAGCCTTTGTATTATGGGGCAAATTAGTTTAGAATTTATTTTGGGACTTAAACCTTGACTTGTGAGGTCAAAAGTCCGTTTCTTTCATTTTCTAGACATAAGGGTATTTTAGTCATTTAGAGGGGAGGGACCTACATTTCATTTGAGGTCCATTTAGGGTTCATTTGAGAGGTATTTAGCTCTTAAATTTTCATGCAAATGGCCTAGAAGCCTCCCACCCTCTCTTTAAATACCCTAGGTTAGACTACATGTAGTCACTTTGGATATATTGGATATTTGAGAGAGTTTTCCTCATCATTCCTCTTTCTTAGTCATTTAGGGATCTCTTGGCCCTCTTCCTCTCCTCTCTACATTAGCAGGAGCTTGGGTCTCCCTAGGATTGACCTTCACCCTCTCCAAGTGAAGTGAGCTAGCTAAAGAGACACCATCCAACCACCACCACCAAAAACACCATTCTTTTGTCTCCATTTTTCATGAACCACTTTCACCCATCATAAGCACCATTTTTCACACCTATTTCAGCCCTTGAAGAAGATCCATTTCATCTTGGAGAAGAGTTGGTGACACCATGGAGAAGGTGGAGCCATCAGATAACTCCTCAAGCTCCTACACATATTCTTATCATTTCTTAAGTCAAATATTGGTTAAGTGGTCTATCCAAGGTATTAATTAGTGGATCTTTGTATAAAATATTTATATTTTAGTAGTTTATAGCTTATTTTTCTAAACTATTTCAAGTAGCTTAGTAAATGCATAATTTCACTATATTTGTAGAAAAAATGAACACTAAACAAGTATCTTCACAAGAACCAGTACCACCATCTTAAGAACCAACTTCACAATCTTCACAACAACCGACGCTGCATGGACCACAAAATACAGCTCTTGTAGGAAGTTCTACTGGTACAGGTGAAGGTCTAATAAGTGAACCTATGCAAGTTGAACAAGCTGCTTTGGAGATGCAAGATGACAATGAAGAGTCAACAACACAGATAGAGAAAGGGAAACTAAAAAGTGTTGTATCACAACACTTTCAAAAGAAAAAAGCTGATGGAAGGGATAAAGCTGAGTGTAATTATTGCAGTAAATTACTTTGAGGAGAATCAAAGAATGGAAAAAAGCATTTGCATGTTCATATGGAGAATTGTTTACAACGAAAGTTGACAATGAGAAATAAGGGAGGGCAATCAGTTCTAATGCCTAAGATAACACCGGGGAAACAAGAATTGTCTGTTGGTACTTTTAATGCAGAATCTTCAAGGATGGACCTCGTTAAAGTAATAATCATGCATGATTATCCACTTTCAATAGTGGAACATGTTGGTTTTAGGATATTTATGGTTGGTCTTCAACCATTGTTTCAAGTCCCTGCCAGAAACACCATTAAGAAAGACATATTTTGTGTCTATGATTTTGGAAAAGACTCGATAATGAATTTGTTAGATACAAATGATGGAAGAGTGGAAATTACATCCGATATATGGACAACAAGCAATCAAAAGAAAGGGTTCATGGCTGTCACAACTTACTTCATTTATAGCTCTTGGATATTACAGAGTCATGTTTTAAGGTACAAACATTCTCTATTTTATAATTCCAAACTTTTCAGCAAGTTATTGTGTTGAATTTTCTTAATCATTTTGTATGATATATAAGAAAGACTTTGTCATGCTTTGGTTGATTGTCTGTTAGATTATAATATTGAAACAAAGTTATCAACTATCACTTCTGACAATTGTAGCACAAAGGATAGTATGATTGACAAAATCGAGGATAAGTTGCAACTAGGAACCTTGATTAAGGAAGGGTCATTACTTCATATGTGATGTTGTGCACATATCCTTAATTTAATAGTTAAAGAAGGATTAGGGGTTGTCAAGGAAAGGGTAGAAAAAATTTGAGATATTGTAGCTTATTGGTCTGCAACACCTAAAAGGGTGGAAAAATTTGAGGAAACAGCTAGAAAATTGTGAATCCCTTGCACAAAAAAATTGACTTTAGATTGTCCAACCAAATGGAATTCAACTTTCAAGATGCTTGATATTACTATATCTTATAGGGACGTGTTTTGTCATTTAAAGCAACGTGAAGCTCAATACTCTTGTTTGCCAATTGAGAGGGAGTGGGAATTTGCAAAGGATGTTTGTGGAAGGTTAGTGATTTTTTAATGATATTACGAAAACAATTTCTAGAACCCAATACCCAACTACTAACATTTATTTTTCCAAAATTTGTGAGATCAAGATTGTTATAAATGAATGGATTAATTATTCTAATTAAGGATATGGCACACCAAATGTTAAAAAAATTTGAAAGTTATTGAAATGTGATTCATGACATAATGGGTGTTGCAAGAGTCTTATATCCAAGATATAAGATGGACTTACTTGAATATTATTTTGGTAAATTGTATGATCTTGACTCTTATGATCAAGTTAGTAAGATTCGTCAATTGTGTTATGATTTGGTTTCTGAATATCAAATAAAGAAGAATGAAAACTTTGGTAGTCGGGCTCCATCATCTGATGTGAATAAGAGGTTTACTCATCCATTGAGTGAGTTTGAATAGTTCATGGTTGCTAAAAAGAGATCAAGAACTTCATATATGAAAACAGAGTTGGATCATTACTTGGAGGAAGATGTTTTACCTATTACTAATGATTTTAATATCTTAATGTGGTGGAAATTGAATGGGGTGAAATATCCAACTCTACAAGCAATTGCAAGGGATTTATTAGAAATTCCAATCTCTACAGTTGCTTCAGAATCTGCATTTAGTAACAGTGGTAAAATATTAAGTCCTCATCGTAGTAGACTTCATCATACTACTTTATAGGCTTTGATGTATGTTAGAAGTTGGTTATGGAATGCAGAGAAAACAAGTCAAGTTTTGAATTCTTTAATATATTATCTATTTTTAATTGATTGATACTTTAACTTTCTCAGCATTTACTTATTACTTTATATTTCATAATTGTAGGTTCTAAAGCAATTGAAGAAGCAGCTACTGTAATGAATGAAATTGAATTTGATGATGATGGTATATTTATTTTCCTTGTTTTAAAAAAGTAAATTTTTCGTTTGTTTCTAATTTTTTATTTATTTGAAAATAGGTGGATTGATGATTAGTGGTTTTACCCAACAATTGCAAGATTAGTATTTCATTTCTCCTATTATATGGTAAATTCAATTTTCTAATTAAATTTATTTTGCCAATATAATTTCATCATCTTATACTTTACAATTTTGTAAATATTGAGCCTTATAATTTTGATTTCCTGGACAGGGACACTATGATAATTTGGAGAAATCATTTATGAAGTTTTAGAAGAAAAATGTGTCATTTATTATTATTTTTTTTAAAAAAAAGACTCAAACTCACTTCATCATTATTATGACTGTAACATGATGGATTATGATCTAATGCGTGAACTACTTTAGTTCTAGTTATTTTGCTTCAATATTACGTGTTCTTATTACGTTATAAAAAAATATTAGTAAAAAAATTCACAAGTGATATTTAGTGAGAGAAACATAATACAGAAAACATAGATATATTAAGGTGATAAGAAAAGAGAAATTTATTTATTATGTTTTATTTTTGCAAATAGAAATTTAAAAAAAACTGCTTCAACATCATGAGATTTTTTTTTTTTTGCGAATACAAATCTAAATGAAATTGTGGGTTCAGGTTCGAGTTTGATAAAAACAGAGAAAAAAAACCATTAATTTGTAACACGTTAACAGGTTCGGGTTCCGGGACGGGGATATCCAATAAAAATCGGGAACGGTGATGAGGTCTCTAAATGGCTACCCGCCGGAGATCAGGGACGGGTTCAGGGATAATTATAGGGTCGGGGAGAGGGACAGAGAACATAATACCCGTCCCTGTCCCTTGCCATCCCTAATTTTGGTTATTGAGCCAGCACATTGGCTTATTTTGTACAGGACCCAAATTCTCCAAAGAGGGGACTAGAACAATTGCTAAGATCTGTAGGTTGAACAATAGTATTAGGGGAAGGTTAGATTGTTAGAAAAACTGTACAATTGTGAATAGATGGAAAGTCCAAAGGTTGAAAACTTGTAATGGAATTAGTTTGATGCGTTCATTGTATGCCATAATAGAATTAGGACAAGTTAGAAATAAATTGTATTAATTTCCGGGCTAAACTGCAATTTTGGTTAAAACTTCCTTTCACTCTGTTTGTGCTCTATTTATAATTTTTTATATTTTACAGTTGCATTAAATAAGTCAAGTACTCTGCTAACTAGATATTAACATCTTATGTCGTGGATTATTCAGATTTGACCAGGATGGGAAGAAAATTGAAGATTTTGTAGGTTCCAAAACAGTTATTCAGGTTAGGAGATTTTTCAGCATAATGCCTATTTTTTCTTTTCATGTCTATATTCAATTAGGGCATTATTTGTCACTAATAACTAACGAATCTTGCTAGATTTGAATCCATACCCATAAATACTTCTTGAATGTTCAAAAGAATGGGACTGTGGAACATGTGCCTCCCCTCGTCCAAAGCACAAAGTTGTTCATCCTTATCCACAAAAGGCGTAAAAAATGGTTTGCTTCTATTTGAGATGGTGACATTCTGCCAGAGCTAGCAAATCGATGGCCTGTCAAGATGAACTCAACAATCTCTGTGGAAATGAAGGCATGCATATTTGTTTTGATGTCAATGGTCTACGTTTACTATATATTAAATGGACATGTCCACCAATTATTATGTTATATGACGTTACTGATTCAGCTGATATTGGATCAAAGGGGATAACACAAATTACCAACAATAGTCTTAGTCGTGCTGGAAATTTAACTAGAAGGCTACCAACTGCTGAGATACCAAAGCAAGGGAAACGAGCTCTGGTGCTTCATGGTAATCTTCTAATATACTGATTTTTGTTTTGCATTCATTTTCAAATTGAATTTAGTAATGTATAATCATTTTCATTTTGACCATATTTCTCAGGTTTGCCAGATTTTTCTGAAGTTTACAGTTTTATTGGAAGTGTATTTGATCCAAATACAAACGACTATGTTCAGAAGCTGAAGGAAATGGATCCTATAAATTTTGAAACTGTAAGTTGAAAACTTGAATGAAACTTACTTTATTTAATTAGATGATATGTTACTCCGTCCACTCTAACAGAAGTGATTAGGGGGGAGCTGTATAATTATATAAATAAGGATTCACTTAGAAAAAACAATGTTGACATTATGAAGACAACGAAACATACTGGATGCATGGCTAATTCATAATAACTATTATTCCCCTTCCCAAAGAATAATAGGGAAATTTGATTAGGCTATTTGAGAAAGTTATATTAGGTGCTTGTGTGTGCATAAAGTGATACAGCCTCTTAGTTTGAGTATTCTAATGGAAGTGTGTTAATCCTGTTTGCTCAGTATAAAGTCACTAAACTATTTTCCAAGGGAAGAAGGTATCTTAAGATAACATTTTTTATCAATTGAGTGTGTTAAACATTATTTGAAAGGAAAAAAGACGTGATCATATCAAAGGGGATAGAATTGAAATCAACTAATCAGTTTAATTGTCATCTGTGTACTCAGATTGAGAACCTTGTTGCTAGAATTTGTCAGTCTTGCATGTCCTCTAACGTAGTAAGGCATGTTGAAATTAGTGTGGGTTTGTTTTGAAACAGAGTCACACAAGAACTTGTTCAATGGAATATTGGACACTTAATATATTAGGTGCATAAATTGATTTGGTTCATTGAAAGTAGTATTATTGAAGCATGATAGTGATGATATGATTGGCAGGTTCCAGTGGCATTAATAGTGACTTTGTATCAAGGCATGCTTCTATACAAAGGTAAGAGAGTGATGTCATCCAAAGGAGATGATATCAATGTACTTGCAAAAGATACACAGTTATTGATCAAGGTGGGGAGTGTGGGGTATTGTTCTTCCTTATTAATGTTTAACAAATTGCACCTGTGATTTTTAAATACTGTCGTGTATCATGTGCACTTTTTTCTCTTATTAGGTTCCCTTTGTAACATAGATTCATTTATGGTGGTGTACTATTACTACTTACATGTAAATGTACTTCCGAATATTGACAATTAAGGAATATAATTTATCTTTAAAGCATGTACTTTTTGCAGTCTAACGACTAGTTGAATTATGCAATTATGGAAGGATTTTTATTGTTTGCATGCTAAATAATTTTATAAATAGACTTTTACCTACCTTTAAGGTAATAGGTATAAGTTTATGATTTTTATCCACAGCTATGACTGTAATTATAAGTTAGTGACTTTTACCTACAGTTAGAAGATGTAGATATAAGTATATGACTTTTACCTATAAACATTTTAATTGTTGGTAAATTTTATAGTAACACACTATTGGCCGTCATTGTATACTGCCTCAAAGTAGTTGGTACTTTTACCTATAGATTTTGGACTTTTAGTGACAATAATTGTTTGTAGGCATAGATCATTTTTCTTGTAGTGTGCCGAATATGAATTATGACCAGCTTCAAAATTGTATGGATCCTCTTAAATACCGCCACAGGTTTATTCCGCCAATTTTGTGCATGAGTGATAATGGTGATACCATATTGCTAGCAAACTATGGATGTGCTGAATATAGAAGGGCATGAAGATTTCAAGGGCGGAAAACTTTTGTTTCGGTCCTATGATTATTTTCAAAGCTTGGTTTGACCACATGGAAATTAAGGTACCTGCATTTGCCAATGTAAATTTATGTTAAATTATATGTGGTTTTATAGCCTTCCTTGTCATAAATTTGATGTATGGACATGATAAAGAGGCTGAATACTTTTTTGCTGGTTCCTTAGTTTTATTACTTTCTTTGATGATTCTTTCTATCGGCAATTGTTAATTGTTTCTCTGCCGTCGGTGTTTGCTGTATTTTCTTTTCTTTCTTAATACCTTACACAGATACTGTTAAGTCTTCACTTCCTCTTTTGGAAAAAATATTATATTGGCAAAAATAAAAGAACACATTGAGCAAAGAATATAATTTTTTCACTCTTGGCTTTGAAGTTGAACGTTCCCATTTGCAATTTGCAATCTCATATATAAAACATTCGCCTACATTTTTTTACTCTTGGCTTTTGAAGTAGAACTTTCTAATTAATATGTTGATTGAATTATTTTCTTAATCTGATTACTGCTTTTTAGGAAAAGTACGTTATTACCTCGGCTACAAATCACTCCCCAATCTAACAAGATTATTTCAAAATTATAAATCTGCAATTTCATCTTGAAAATCTTTGAGCATTTTTCATGCCATGTGGAGGAATGGAGAGGATGGAAGAAAGTGGCATGTATAATATTGTGGATATTTTTTTAAAGTAATCTTGGGTTTGTATTGATGGCTCTCTTTTAAGTTCTTTTCAGATCAATAATTGCAAATTACTACTTAGCAATTCGGCGGTTTTATAAGCTTACTTATGGGATAATGGTGAACTGATGAGTTATCTCTTAGCAAGTAATATGTTATTGGTGGTATGTTTTTGGTGGTATGTTTTTCTCTTCTTATCCCCACTCTCTTAGCAAGTAATATGTTATTGGTGGTATGTTTTACAAGCTTGAAATATCATCTCCATTTAGGAAATTTGTTGCAGTTGCTCATAATCTTGGTTAAAAATTACTATGTTATTGGTGGTATGTTTTTCTCTTCTTATCCCCACTCTCTTTTTCCATTTATCAATGTGAAAAAATGAAATTTCCTTTCATTTATAGACCGATATATGGCTGCACGTTTGAGCATGATTTTGTTATTCTTGGTTTAGGCCCCTTTCTCACCTTCTGAATTCTTATACTGATATATATTATAACCAATTCTAATTACATTTCTATAAATAAAATATTTGCCAGGAATCATCTTGCGTGTCAAAATAAAAAAAATTAATTTATCTTGCGTGTATACATATGCTGGATCTTTCCACTTTAGTATCTCAGCATTAAAATTTTAACTCATCTAATTTCTTTAATCTGCCTAAGTTTTGTACTTTTATCCTTTCCATGTGTGAGCTACTTAGATTGTTTTCTCTAATTGTGCTACTTACAATTGTTGCAGTCAGATATGCAACCCCAACTTGAATCTGGCAGATGTGAAACAAGATATTATATGAGATTACCTTTGGTTAGTTTATTGGGCATTACTATTATTGTCAGTTTTCTTATTGGTGCATGAGTCCTTTAAATTATAGGAAAATGTAAGGTATCTTTATTAATTTTAAAGATATTGATACTTTAGTTTTTTATTTAATAATTTTGGTACATATTTAAATATGTATGATACTTTCTGTATCACTGTATTGGATACATCATACATATTACATCTGAAAGACGTATGGTATCTTTGGATCATAGGTTAGAGCCGATATGAGCACAAGGATCTTTATGAGTTCAAAAAGTATCTTGAGGAACAATTGGGAGATTACCTAGTTTCTGAAGATGATAAAGTTGTTTAAAAGATGATAGTAGAAGTGCTGCCAAAGAGAATAATATGTGTTTGGAAACCAAGAAAATTGCCACAACCTCAAGTTAAAATTTTATTGGATAAAATAATTATAATATCAATATCTCTAAAATTAATAAAGACATAATAAATTTTCCCTTTTAGTTCACAAGCTAAACACGGTAGCGGATCACAATATTTAACTCGATTGTTAACTGATTGTAAACTTTCCACAATATTTTCAGTGCTTCAATTCAATAATTTATTAATTAAAATATTACTTCCTTTTCATTAATTTAATTTAAAATATTTTGAGGTGTCGTGACAACATCCAAAAAAAATATTGGTTAATTAATATGTTTTCTATTTTGGTAATCAAAAGACAGATAATTAATATCATGGTAATTAATTAGTTTAAAATTGTGACTAACTGTAATTGATAATTAGTTTAAAATGGTTGTTAGCAAATCCATAATGCAGATTGTGTATTTTCATTACACTTAGTAAACAAAAAAAAAAAAACTATACCTAAATCTTAAGCCATAAACTCTAAACAAAAAAATTATACAGACCTCACTTGAAGTGGTACAATGTGAAAATGACACAAGTTTCCAAGACACGGACGTTATACCAAAATGTTTGAAGACACACTGTATTGGAGAGAAAAAAAGGGAGGGTGTACATAGTTTATAATATGACGAGGATAGTTTGGATATTTTAAAAATTGGGAGTGCAAAAACAAAATCCCCACTAAACCCCCTACCACCTTACTTTGTATCCACATAAAACAGAACTTACCCAATAGTTATATCAGAAAATACATGCATTTAGTAAACAAATAAACAAAAAGTAAATTAATTGCTCATACCTTCAGGTTTGTTTTTAGGAGAAATTTACGGTGTTTTTATTAATTTTAGGAGTATTAATAGTATAATTTTTTTATCCAATAAAATTTTAACTTGAGGTTGTGGCAATTTTCTTGACTTCCAAACACATATCACTCTCTTTGGTAGCACTTCTACTATGATCATTTAAAAAACTTTATCATGGGAAACTAGGTAATCCACCAGTTGTTCCTCAAGGTACTTTTCAAACTTAGGAGGATCCTTGTGCTCATATCAGTTCTAACTTATGATCCAAGGATGCCATACGTTTTTCAGATGTAACATGTATGATGTATCCATTACAGTGATACATAGTATCAATTAATACCCATAAAATTAATAAGAGCATAGTAGATTTCCTCCAAATCTAAAAACATTTTTAAGTGTATTGAATGAAATGAAAATTTATTTATTTATAATAATATATTAAATTTTTAAATTGTCAAAAAAACTAAAAGTTTAGATTAGTAACGATTATTGGACCGAAACTAGTAAAAAATAGTGTGAATTTCTTATGAGCTATTATTTGGTGTGGTAGTATCCTTTTAAAATATACTAAAAGCCTTGATAAGTTTCATATAAACGACCAAAGTCGTATCAACAAACTTCAGATCTAAAACAAATCCTAAATGAGGTTTTTTAGCCTTTTAAGATACCTACAATATTTTATGAAATTAATTTAGTAAGAAAATAGAATTAAAAACACATCTTTCATGCAGTCAATTAAAACCCATAATTAACTCACTTAATCTAAATGTCCAAATAGTTATAAATAGAACCCACCACACTTTGTATCATTTACATTTTGGTAAATAGAATTTGCTCATATTGTGAGTCCTTCTTAGAGTGTCTTGTTCTCTCTTCTTTGTGAGAGTCTTTCATTATCGCTTTTATCAAGGGTTCCTTCTCTTGTGGCAAACCTTATCTAATCATAGCTTATCTCCTTTGAATGATGCCTATATAATTCATCTTCTAGCTCACCATCTCCATCTTTGACACTTAGAAAACTCTTTGAAGCAAGATAATGAAAGATGCAATCAAGGATTACATCAAGTTCACCACCAAGTACACCATCTCTCTACAACATGAAACCACATCAGTCACCATCGTCAGCCTTCAGCAAGGAGATAATGAGTTGTTGCGCACCTTCATCTATCGATTCTCCAAGATAGTCATCCAGATCAAAAACTTGGAAGTCGAAGTTGCATTACATTTTATCATCATTATATTTGAATGTAACATCCTCAAATTTTTAAAATAAAAATTCTCTCACATAATAAATAAATAATTATTATAGTTTAATAATATAGAGAAAAAAAGATAATAATTAGATGAGAATCAATTAAATAACTAAAACATCAAAGATAAATTAATTTAAGATCATATTTCTTTTAAAATAGAAATAAGATAAAATAATTAAAGATTTGCTATTATTTTGAACTTAATCTATAAAAATTAATCTTTTAAAAAAGATAAAAGGGGAAAAATCAACCCTAAGCTATTATATATAGGTTAATTAGTTCCTTCAGAATATCATAGATTAGTTGATTATTCTATGGTTGAGAAAGAGGGACATAGGAGCAGAAGAAAACAAATTAAAGTAGTGAGATTTTGTTTCAAGAGGTGAGTAAAACATCTGTTTTAACCCTCCATGGTATGGTTTTAAATATTGTTGTTAATGCGTTTAATGTTTGCAAATTAATTTGATAATTGTTTTGAGATACCTCCATTTGGAATGGGGTTGAAGTTTGAGACACATTCATCCAGGATGGATGTATGAGATACCTCCGTTTAATACGGGAAAGAGGTTTTAGATACTCCATCTGGGATGGAGAAGAGATTTTGGATACCTCCATAATAGTGTTATTGTATGGAATATGAGCTCATAGACCTTTTTGAAGAATCTACTGAAAACCTGGTTTTGGGGACCGTAAAGTGTGAGTGAGTGATCATAAGTATCACAATAATTTGTGGATTGTGTGTTTGCATCGAAAACTATTTTTATCATATTTATAATTATTGCTAGAAATTATTGGATAAATCTTTAGTTATATATAAATAAAGATACTTTTTATTACTGCGGGTACCATAATTGTTGTCTTTCCGGATTCTGTGCTGTCTGAGAACAACATTATTTGCGAACTTCTTTTAAAAGCTTGTTTTATTCACTGAAATTATTATCTCATTAAAAGTGTTGTTTTCGGAGATACATGGAGATGTTTTAAAAATCGAAGAGGCTTGAAGACCTAATTTATTATTAATCAAGTAGTATTTGTTTTAACAATTTTAGAATATGATATATTTGTAATTATTTTTATTTTCTAGAAATATAGATTTGAGGATTACATTTTAATATTAGGTAAGAATTTATGTATTTAAATATAGAATTTATTATTTTTTAAATTCTTTACTATTTTTATTATAAGTTAATACAGTAACGACGGACGTTACAAAGTTCATAAATAATGTATGCAAGAGATGACCCAAGGAGATGGACGAATTCCTAGAACAGGCCTCTGGGATATCTAGAGGGAAACACTAGAAACTCAACGGAACCAGCTCAGGGGCTCTGACAACTCGAAGAAGCGGAACATAATTAGGATAGAGATTGTCATCGTCCTACATAGGATATAGAATTCAAACGCACAGACCAACCTCCCCAACCGAGGTATACCACTTATGCCCCACTGGCAGAATCAACAACCCGAGTCCTAGAAGAAGCGTTTAGCATTAATGTTCTTTGCCTCCTCTTACGAGCTAGCAGATAAAAGCAAGCACTATAGGTATCACTAAAACTACGACCACATCACGAAAGACTACATCGCCTCAAAGATAAGATCAAAGAACTAGAACAACAAGGGCACTCAATCGATTTCTCTGTAGACACACCTTGGCCCCCAAAAGTGAAAGTCACCATTGAGCATCTCGGAAGCATTTAGATCAAGAATGTCACACACAAAACTAGTGAGAGAAGTTGCACACCAATTAACCACCATAGGAAAACCAGTCCCAAACAGGCAGACTAGTCTGAGGAGTCATCAAAATTATTATTAGTGGATTTGCAGGGTGTGGGAGATCTAGCTTAGCCAAAAAAATGGGACGCTACATTATTAATATTCTACATTATTTAGAAAGGATAGAAAATTTGGTAAAGATTAAAGAACATAAAAAGGGAAATATTGCATAAAATTGTCCATTTCTCTATATCCCAAAATACATCAAAATAATAATTTAAATAAACTCAACTAGATTTAATTCAATCACAATTATACATGTGTCATCATCTTATCGAATTAAAATAAAAATATTAAAATATAAAAATCGTATTAATTAAGGCACTTTATATAATCTCTCAACCATTTAATTTTATTTTTTTTGGGCCGATAGCCCATCCTAACATTACCCAAGGCCCACTTTGAACCTTACCCTCAAAGTCCTTCGATAATTGAAAATTGGCATAAATAATATTTTAATAAGGATATTTGTTGGGCTAGAGGTTGGCCAAAATTTAAAAACAAAATGCACAAAAATATATTGGTTGGTAGTTGGACCCGAGTTTAGGCTAGAGTATGATAAGACAGTTGATGTTTGTGCATTTTACCATATATTTGCATTTTGTGTAAATAGGAGAGATTCTTTTGTTGAATGAAAGGGTAAAATTCTTGTTGTGCAAACAGAGCATTCATAGAGGGTTATTATAGATTGTTTTGTGTCAAATTTAGACTTTATAGTGGTGGTGATACATAGAGTCATTTGGTTAGGGAGATGGTAAGTCGAGTATAAAAAGGTGTTGTAGAGGGAAGAAACATTGGTTAATTCATATAGGTGGCTAAGATTGGGGAATTGATTTAAGGGAAAATGCAATGTAGGAGTGTGTGAATTGATTTTTGGAGATGCAAAAAAGGTACAAGTTTGAATACCAGGAGGAGATGCAGGCAGAAGGGATTTACATAATTTGGTTGTCCATTACGTCCGAAACTATCATTCATTTAAAAAAAAAAGAGTTTGCGTTTTTAAATTCTTCACATTCACTTAAGTCCACATGTGGCTCCACTTTTCTCATGCGTAATTACAACCGTCCGATCTGCTCATCCTTTCTCCTACCCAATACGAACGCTCCCAACTAGCACAATCCACACCCATCCTTCTCACCCAATACCGCTTAGCCAGATCATGGACCATCTTTAAATTTTTACTTCTAATTAGGAGTATTTAAACAGAATCAAATCGAACTGAAAATCGAAAATCGGACCACCCAAATCGAAAATTGCAAAAAATATTTTAGTTTGAGCTGGTTTGATTTTTATAATTTTTAAACTGTATGGTTACAGTTCAGTTTGTAGTTTAAGATGTTGAAACTGTATCAAACTAAACCAAATCGTTCATCTTTAGTTATTTTAGCAAATTTCAAAGAAAACATGTATAATTGCTCATTATTTTCTAAGGTTATAAGATTTTAACTTAATCTTTAACTAATATTTTTAATTAATATGAATTAGTTGATAATAAATATTTTAGCAAATTATTTTATTTAATTTTATTGGATAAAATTTGAGGACAACTACTAGAATGTAATATTTAAGGGAATTGATTTTTTATACTTTAACTTTAATTGTTACTACTTTTATATAATTTTGTTGGGAGTGACTAAACTTTTATGAAATTTTGGAAATAAGTTTTTTTTATGTATTTTTTAATATTTAATATAGAAATTTTAAACCATAAAACCAAACAAAACAAAACTTCAAAAGATTAGTTTGATTTGAATTTTATAATTAATCTAAATCGAACCAAACTTATTTTTATAATTTAATTCAAATTAGTTTTAAACTCAACCATCATACCGCGAAAGTCTTGTTCCACTATCCAATACATGATATCAACACACTTTTTAACACACTCCTTATACACTTTATTATTGGTTGAAATTATTTGAAAACTACAAAACTAAAAAAGAGTGTTAGTTAATAACAAGTGAGAATCACATAATTTATTGTTTTCAATAAATTTCAACAATCATATAAAATTTATTCAAAGAAAAATATTAAAGAGTATGTTGCTAAACACCTCGACCAAAGCTTTATAATCTTAAACGCTCTTTCGTTTTATGCCTTATATCTTTATACCTTATATCATTGTCAAGGGATAAATATATCTTTTCAGGCTGCTTCTATACGGACTCTACAGGGAAAGTTAAAGTTTTAAAAAACTATCATTATCCACGTTTTCATATTTATACGTTAGTTTCAAATGTATACAAATTAATTTTAATAATATTTTATTTAAAAATATTGACATGTAAAGAATTAATTAATTTTATTTTAAAACAAATAAGCCTTTAGTACCACCATTACAGTACTTAATATATATAAATATTTTCACAAAAAAAAAGAAAATATAAATATTGTAACTTTACATGCGACAAAGTGATTTTTAAATAAATTTTTTTATTTTGTTAATTTTATCTTGAGGTAGTTTTACCATCTTTTAGACTTCTCCATATGCACTCTGTATTCATCCCAATTTGAATCTATTCATTTCCTTTTCTATTTCTTTGTTTTTTTTATTAAAAAATAATTTATTTAAATTCAACAATTTTATCAAAATAATATAATTTTTTTACTTACATGAAAACACACCCTTAAAGTGTAAGTCAATTATTTAATCAATTTTTCTTTTTGGTATTTTTTCCTTTTCTTTTATGTGTGTTTAGCCAATAAACAAAAGAATTCACTCTACGATTAATTCTATTTATTCCTCTATGTTAGCCACGTATCAAACTTTACTAAGGTATTATTTTATCTTTAAAAATATGATGTAATAAAGAGTCCAAAAAGAGAAATTTCTATAAATTCTAGTGCTTAGTTAACCATAATTTTATAAAATTGTTATCAGTATTTTTTTAAATAGTTTTCAAAACTAATTTTGCATTTTTAGTTTTCAAAAATTAAAGAAGGAGAACAACTATAAATAGTTTTATTTTTAAATTTTTTAGTTTTGTTTTAAAAACTCAAAATATAAGGAGAATGAGTTTTTTTTTATTGATATTTTAGTAAATATGAATAAGTTCTTGACTTTTTTCATTTTCAAATCTCCAAAACAGTTTTTAAACAATATATTCTAAACAAGTTTTTTTTTCCTCTTCTTCCAGAAAATAATTTTTGGATACTATTTTTCAAAAATTAAAAAATCAAATCAATCAATCTCCTAGTCTTTTTATGTAGACATCAATACACAAGGTGTTGGGATAGGTTATAGGTACAAAAGAAATAAAATTAAAGGTTGAAAAATTATATAGGTGGATCCTTAATAATACGATTTTTATATTTTTATTTTCATTTTCTAAGATGATAACACGTGTATAGTTGTCATTGAATTAAGTATAGTTGTATCTATTTAAAGTATTATTTTAATGTATTTTGGGATATGAAGAAAGGGATAATTTTATACATTATTTTCCTTTTTATGTTTTTTATTGCAATTTTTAGGTAAATTAGAGAACCCATGTTTTTTATCTATACCATTGGTGCTTTCATAGTGCTTACTCCCTCCTACACCGGGTTAGGATCTCTCTCTTTCTTTTCTCTCTACTTTCTTCCATTATTAAACTTTTGAGTACATAAATGTTACATACTATAAAATTTATATCTTTATTTAATTAACTTTTTCAAAAGTATAGGAAATGGTAAAAAATAAAAGGAAATGGACAAAAAAAAAATAGAGAGATCCATTTCCCTCCTACACTCACCTATATGATGAAAGATCACCACCTTCTTCAACTCTGTCATTTCCAAACAGCTAGATGCCATGATCTAGCAATTGCATAATCAATTAAAAAAGAATTTTTCATTCCATTCTCCTCCAACACTCATTTGATTCCATGGTAGTTATATTTTATGAAAAGATTCAAACTTTTCACTCTTCCCACTAGTGCTACCCTTCATATACACCTTCTCCCCCATTTTCAATGGCCCTAACAACCATGTCCCTCTCATTTATACTATCATCCATTACCGTGGATACAAGTGCCACACCATCTTTGCACTCACAAAACATTTCTCTAGTTTGGAGTGTACATTGTGTGTTTTAATTAATACCAACACTAGCTCCCGCTTTTGCCTACATCTCCTCCTTGTATTCATACTTCTACCTGTTTAGTGTCATCAAAAATCAATTTACAAAACTCCCACACATTGTATTTTCCCTAAAATCAATTCCACCACATGAATCTGCAAAAGTTTTTCCTGCTACGACACCTTTTATACTCCACAACTATAAAGTCCAGATTTGACACAAGACAATCCACAACAACCATCTTTAAATGCTCTTTCTACACAACAAGAATTTCACTCTTCCATTCAACAAAAGAATCTCTCTTGTTTACACAAATGCTAGGATAGTAAAATCATATTTTCACATCCCATTGTTGCCATCATCAATGCAACAAACCAACAATTTGGTTCAAAAGTTTAGCAAACTAGGTCTCATGTTCAATAACTTGAGCAACACTCTACCCCAAACTCTGGTCCAACTACCAACCAATATGTTTTTGTCTATTTTCTAATTTTTGGTCAACTTCTAGCCCAACAATTATCTTTATTAAAAATATTATTTGTGCTCATTTTCAATTTTTTAAGGACCTAGAGGGCAAGGTCCTAAGTGGACCTATGGTTAATGTTAGGATGGGCTATGTGACAAAAGAAATATAACTAAATGGTTGAAAGATTATATAGATTGTCTTAAATAATATGATTTTTATATTTATATTCTAATATTTTTATTATAATTTCCTAAGATGTATAATTGTCATTGAATTAAGTCTACTTGGGCCTATTTAAAGTATTATTTTGATGTATTTTGGGATATTGTGAAATTAATGATTTTATGCAATATTTTCCTATTTATGTTCTTTACTGTAATTTTTCTCTCCTTTCTCATCAATATAGAATATTAATATTGTAACATCTCATTTGTTTAGAAAAATAATATATTAGTAAAAAGATGTAATTTATATTAATAAACTTAAATTTATTTATTATTTGTGTTTATTGAAATAAATTGAGAATTGATTTTAGAAAATAAATATGAGTGTAAATATTAAGAAAGATTAACTACTACTAGAAAGTTTAATCCAATTATTATTAACTTAGAGTAATTTAGAATGATTAAAGTGTTGCGTTTCAGTTTCATGTTATAACCGTAAAGATTTGAAATAAAGCTACATAGTCAATCATGTCGAAAAAGCTTGAGAAGTAATATTTGGAGACTTGAAGTGACCTCCTTTGTATCCAAGATTTTGGTGAGAATTAAATGAGAAAATTACATGCCCCTCCTTTTCACTTCTCATCCAAAACTCCTCTTCGCGTTCGAAAACATGCTCTTGCTTTTGGCTTTTTCTCTTTTCCACTGTGCGTAGATCCAATATATAATTAATTATTAATTAGAAACTCGTGTAATTTTGTAAAATTTTTTACGTGTATTTAATTATCTAAAAAATGTGTACTTAATTGAAACTCTTGTAATAAGATACCAAACGTACGTGTACTTAATTATAAAACAATTGTTTCGTGAAAAATTAATTGACATAAAATCATTTACGTAATATCTTTGAAATAAAATAAATTTATTTAAAATTTAATTAAATATTTTTATATAAATACTATTTAACCTAACTTTTCATTAACAGTGAAGCCTTAAAACTTAGCTCAAAGTATTCAAAAGCATTTAACTCAACAGCAATATGTTGCAAATGGCTTTCTATGCCACAAATGGTAACTATTCTTAATTTAATTTCCATCTCCAAAACCTACCTACTCAGCTTACCTTCCATTTTTAAGGCACTCATTTATGTTTTCAGTTTGATCCTTCAGTTTAACCTTCCAACATGCATATTTATTTACCCTCTTTGACCCACTATTATTTATTTGTGTTGCCCATGAATGATTTCATTTTACATTTTACCTCTCTGTCAAGAGTTTATATGATACCAAGGGTAAGGACACGGAATAGGAAGGCTTGAATAAGATATGACCTTAATTAGATGAAATATATAAATTTTTCACACATATTTAAAATGATATTACAAATATATAAAAAAATCTAAATATATAAAAATTAATATATATATATATATATACTATTAATAAAGGAAATACCCATTTTTGATATTTACTTTCAAAATACTTATTTTATCCTTACACGTATTTTAAAATTAAGAAAAGAAACTAATTGGTCATAAGAGGGACATGAACCTATAACCTCTTATTTTCAAAACATATACTTTACCACTACACCAACCTTATAACTTTAAGCAAAAAATTACTTTAAAGTATTGATATACAACATACCTAATTTGTCTAATTATATCTATAATGTATAATATATGATATTTTATTATATACTATATATTTATACTATTAATAAAGGGAATACCCCCTTTTCTATATCTATACTATTAATAAACGTAATACCCCATTTTGATGTCCACTTTTCAAAATACCCATTCTACCCTTACACCTGTTTTAAAATTAAAAAATTAAACAAATTTGACATAAGACAAACTTGAACCCGTAAACTCTTAATTTTCAAAGATATACTTTACCACTAGACCAACCATACAACTTTAAGTAAAAGTTACTTTAAAATATTGATATCCAACATACATAATTGTTCAATTATATCTATAATGTATAATATATGATATTATACTATATACTATATTTATACTTCTATACTATTAATAAAGGGAATACCCCCTTTTGATGTCTACTTTTCAAAATACCTATTCTACCCTTACACCTATTTTAAAATTAAAAAAATAAACTAATTTGTCATAAGAGGGACTTGAACTCATAACCTCTTAATTCCCAAGGATATATTTTACCATTAGACCAACCTTATAACTTTAAGCAAAAAATTACTATAAAATATTGATATCCAACATACATAGTTGTCCAATTATATTTATGATATATAATATATGATATTATATCTATACTTCTATACTATTAATAAAGGAAATTTCCCCTTTTAATGTTCACTTTACAAAATACCTATTCTACCCTTACACCTATTTTAAAATTAAAAAAGTAAACTAATTTGTTATAAGAAGGACTTGAACCCATAATCTCTTATTTCTCAAAGATATAATTTACCACTAGACCAACGTTATAACTTTAGGTTAAAAATTACTTTAAAATATTGATATGCAACATACATAGCTGTCCAATCATATCTATGATGTATAATATATAATATTATATTATATACTATATCTATACTTCTATATCTATACTATTAATAAAGGCAATACCCCATTTTGATATCCAGTTTTCAAAATACCTATTATTAACTTCTCCCTATTAATATATGCGTACATTTCATGATAAATATTTTTAATAAACATGCAAATACGTGCGACAATATTTTGAGTTTATTCAATTTTTCCTCTTTTCATTTTTTCATATTTATTGCATATTTGATATATCCATTGATGATCTGACATGTTTTTGTCATGTTATCATAAACAAAAAATATAAAATTAACAAAATATATTTCAAAACATGTCACATAACCATTTATATTTCAAAACATAAAAATTTACAAAAGATTTTAAAATAGAAATGCAAATACACAGGCGTGGTCGCTAGTATTTAACTATTGAATTGATAAAACTTACATATATATATATATATATATATATATATATATATAAATAAAGAAAGTGAAATATATTGTTGAAAATATGAAGAGGAAATGAAGGTATTTTAAAAAACATTGATATTCGAATTAGGTAAGAAGATTTTTTCAACGGAAATATCTGGCAATCATAAATTATAAAAGCAAAAAATTTAATTCAATAATTATCTTACGTAGTATTAATTATATTTGGCCTAATCATAAATATAGTAACTAGTACTAGTTAGCAAATTAAGGGTTGAGTAGTGCGAGTAATTAATTTAGTAATGTTCCTGTAAGGAAGGGTAGAATAAAATAGCAACAAGGCCACTTTGAGACATAAATTGGATGTGAAAGATATATGGTAGGTTATGCACTTAAAACATCAGAAACTCATTTATAAATTTTTAGAATATTTTTTTTTATCCTGTAGGGTTACGTATGATTGAAGAGGGTTGCTAAATTTTTTTTTAGCATATTTTTAGTTATATCTTAATAAATTAAATTTAAATGAAAAATAAATATTTTAAGAAAAGATTCTTCTACCGTGAAAAAACGAATGTCCTTGTGCAATCTGTTTCTTGTGAAGAATGACTCTGAGGGTTAAAAACCACATTAAGAATTACATTCATATATTTATATGCCTTGAATAGGTCACTTCCACGTTATATTTAGGAATATTTATTGTGTAAGATAACTTTATGACCTAATATGAACTAAATGAACCCAAATTTTTTAGTGATTATGTCAAACATGATCCAACCCAACTAAACACTCAATCAGTTACCATAAGTTGAGTCATGTGTTTTCAATTTTCAACTCTAAGACCTAATCCAACCTAACCAATAATAATATTAATAAAAATTAAAATACAAAATTAGATAAGATCTTATAGTTGTTCAACATGACATTATATTTTTAGTTTTCGTTTTAACTATTGTTTTTTGAGTTGATATGAATATATTTTATATTAGTGTATGTTTTATGATTTAAATTTTGATAACACTTTATTTATTTTCTAATTTTAATTTATTTTAGTTTAATATTGTAATTGTAGTTATAATTTTCTACTTATTTTTACTTTACAATAATTATATTATCAATTTTTAAAAATATAATGAAAAATCTATCAAAAACTATTTTGGAATTTTAAATAAAAAAATTGAATTACATCTGACCGAATTGACCCAACCCAACCCAACCCAGCTCATTTATGAGCGGATTTGATTGGGTTGAATTTTGAGTAAAAATTACAGAAATCCAACCCAAACTATTTTAATTGGATTGCACGATGAATTTCATGAAATTTGATAACTGTGTGCACCCTTATTTTATAGAGTTCAATTAGTATGCACGGTAAAAAAATGTACACTTATATTCAATCACAACTCTTGATTTACTATAAGTTTGTTGATTTTATCATTTTATACTTTAAAAGTCATATAAATTAAAAGAAGAATTTAATTAGTATACATTGTTGGTATAAAACTTTTTATGCCAACAATAATAAGTTTATTGACTTTACCAGTTAATATTTTAAAAGTTATATAAATGAAAATATGTGATTAAACGTCATGTAATATTCTTTTACACTATCAGTACATACTAATTAAACTCTTAAAAGAATATGATTAAATGTTAACATAATACTCTTTTATACTAACAATACATAGCGATTAAATTTTATTTTATATCCTTAATTGGAGTAAAACATTATACAAGGAAATGACAAAAATAAGTCATAAATAAGAAATGAACGATTCACTTTGGTGATCCATCTGGCCATCTCCCAATTTGAAATGGGTGATGTTAGAATTTCTCTTTTAACAATAAATTTATAATCATTGAAGAAATTATTATATTAGTATATATAAAGATGCCTTTAGGAAATATATATCCAAATAAATAAAAACTATTTGGAATGAAAACTTGACCTAATTCATTGTCTTTCGTTCTTGATTGAAAATTTGGAATGAAAAACTATTTGAATATGTTGTTTACACGGGATAGACAACATTATTAATTCCTTAGTTAATTGCAAAAAACAATGTAAGATTGAAAAAAAAAATCTGCAACATGAAAATATTCAATCATCACACGCGTTTAATTTCAACATAAAAATTTGATTCTTAACTATATTGATCAAAATACGTTATATAATAAAACCCCTTAATCAATTTTAAGATTCATGAGCAAAATGAGACAAATCACACCCAAAAATGGACTACTTTTTAGCAAAGGAATTTTATTTTTATAATTTTTAAATATAATAAGACAGTTTAAAATTGTCACATATTAATTATATGTGCAAAAAGATGTCCAGATTATAGTAAGTATTATTTTGTGACAATTTTAAAGTATTATTATGTTTAAATTATTAACAACGTTGATTTTAAACTAATAGAAATAGAAGGAATAAATTGACCAAAATATAATATATAAAAAAGATTAAGTTGACTATTTTAGAAGATAAGAATGAAACTGAATTAAAAAAAAAAAAGGAGTATTTAAAGTATCTTGTATATAGTTTTATCCATGAATTAAAGCATGTGAATTTATGTAACATTGAGCAGTATAATTGTGAAATTAATTTGGTTATGGTGATGAATGTTCAGCATCATAGGCGCATCAATTGTGATCATCTTTACTTGCTTTTGTGCAGAGTAGTACTGTTGACCCAGAAAGCAGAATATAGTCTCTCAGCACTTATCAAGTCCATCAAAATCAGTGGAATCACACTGATTCCTGCAGTCACATGTCTGTGCCGTTTTCCGCAGGGCTTCTGATAATTCTTTTAAGTTAGATACTTCTATTAGTTGATATTTGTTATTTTTGTGTTTTGTAACTGTTTTGAACTTCGGCCTCTTCTTTTCATTCGCGTGTCACTCTCAGATGTATATCAGAATGGGATTATGCTGAATCATCATATTGTAGTTGAGCCATTCTCTCTCAGTTTTCTCCTTCTGCATTCGTTATCTCCACTACTAGAACAATACTGATCTTTTGTCATTTTTCTTGCAGAAAATAATTTATAGGTAATTCTTACATATTTTTATCCAAAAATCAAGTGGTAGAAAATATTCTTGCAAATTTAAAAATCTGAAAGAAATTCATGCAAACTTTACCGCAGAAATATTTTTGAAGGTAATTTCTTGTGAATTTTAAAATCTGCAAGAATTATCATGGTTTTACCCGCAACTTTACACTATAGTAATTACTTGTGCTTGCCTTATCTGTAGGAATTATTTGTAGTTTTGATTTTCACATGAATTATCTGTGATTTTGATTTTCACACGAATTACTTGTGGTTTTTCCTATAATTTTTAGGAGTTTTAAAAATTAATTTAAAATTATAAATTTAAATAAAAACTAAAATTCAAATTAAATAAAAAATTAAAAACTAAAATATAAAAAAAAAGTTAAAATCAAAAAGTAAAAATTAAAAATTAAAATTCGTTTATTTTATTTGTTAGTTTTTTGTTTTTAATTTTTTTAAATTTAAATTTAAATTTTTATCTATTTTTTTAATTTTTATGTTATTTTCTAATTTTTAACATTTAAATTGAGTCTAAATTTTAGTTTTGATTTTTTAATTGAATTTGAATTTTATTTTATTTTATTTTTTTAATTTTAAATTTAAATTTTCATTAATTTTTACTTAGTTATATTTTGTAATTTTTAATTTCTAACTTTTAATATTGGTTAACTTTAAAAATTCGTTTCGTATGAAATTTTGATGGGAGTAAATCTATAGAGTGAAAAGAATTTCACTTTTATATTTAGATTAATGAAACTGTTTTTTAATATAAAAAATATTTTTTATCAAATATCTATTATATGAAAATTATTAAATTAATAATTTTATTCTTAACAATTTAAAAATAAAAATATGTGTTACTTAAGATGTATATAAACACTTTAGGGTGCACAAGTCGATAACTCTAGTTTTATTTTCCTTTAACTCTAACTGTACTCTTTGCTAAAAGCTCTGCAACAGAGAGAATATGAATAGCTCCCTCTCCAAGGGTTCAGAGGAAGAACATTCTTGAGGAATCCGCGTCCTCCAAGCATCGTTGTTACTCGACTTCAACCTCAATGTCTCTCTTGGATCGCGCTGCCTCATCCTCAATAGCAACGGATCCGGTAACCTAATCCTCAAAATTCATGTTCCTTATCACTGTTCTTCATTGCACCTACTTCGTTAATTGCGTTTGCGCAGGGAAAACAAGTTTGCTGAAGATTATAGCAGGGAAGCATATGGTTGGAGGAAGAAACATTGTGCGCGTATTCAATTATTCTGCATTTCACGATACTTGACTTGTTTGTTGCGGAAATGTCGCTTACTTGGGCGGCTCCTAGAACCAAAGGCTCCACCGTGAGTTTTGAGTTTCTCTTTATCATTTTCTAATCAATGTCTTTCTGAATGAATCAATTATACCATTAGAACCTAAGATTGTTGTGTATCTATATTAATTGTTAATCTTTTCTTTATAATGCTTCTGTTTACATGGTTATTTAAAATAATTTTTAGTTAATGATAGTGTTTTGTTTTTATACTAATTTCTCTCTAAGAAATTCCAATTTTGAGCTGTTGTTTTCTTCTACTTGTTTTTTAACAGGTCCAGATCATATGATGTTTTATGTGTGTATTTAAAGTATAATTATTCACTAACTTATAAACTAATTTATAATAGTAACTAGGTATTAATTCTAACACATGATTTTATACCACAGGTATGAAACCCACATGATTGTATACCACAGGTATGAAACCCACTAGGAATAATTAGTGTAATCACTGCTTTCAACTTTCCATACACTGTTCTAGGTATGTTTTTCCATCGTATTTTAGTGCATATAACAACAAATTCCTTTTATGTGTTGCGCTAAAATAAAAACTATGATCTTTTATGTGGTGAAGGGTTGAGGCAACAGTAGAGGAAAAAGATGGCATAAAAGCAAATAAGTGGGGTAGGGGTAGGGAAAGACATTCTAAGATTGTGACAATAATTATGTGTTGTGCTAAAACAAAAACTATGAGCTTTTACACACTAATGTCCATTCGTTTCTTTTAGATATAAAAAACGCCTGTAAATTTTTTAGGATACTAGTAAAATGTTATTTGACTCACTCCATCATTATTAGATGAGTAGTAATTAAATGTATTAATTAAAGAGTACGTTGTTAACATTTTTTTTCTTTTTTAATTGGTTTCGACGAACAAAGCCTGCGAGCATGATTTTGTTATATAGATGCCATGATTGGATTAACTATATATTTTCTTTTGTATGAGATCAGAGAAACCGTTCCAGATTAAAACTTGCAATAGTTCATTGTAGCATTAATGTACTCCAAAAACTTGTTAACAAACATCCAAGACGGATGTATGCAATTTATTATCTTTGATAGACGTCTTGCACCTAAGTTATCATACACAAGGACAATAATAAACAACAATTAATAGATACCCAATTAATATATACAATTTAAAACCAATCTGGTTAATTTTAAAAATTACAATGATTTTTAAACCATTTAACAGTATCACTTTATTTTTTGACCCATCTTAACACCATGCATATGCCATTAGAATTTCATATTACTTTATCAAATTTCAGACTAAAGATTATAAATAAAATTGATACACATGTAGGTAAAAGGTTAGGTGGGTCAATTAGTCGGAGCCAATCTCACTCGTATAGAAATTATTAATATTAATTATTAGAAATTAGTTGGAGTCAATCTCACTCACTAGGATGCACCAAATTATTTATAAGTATGTGTTACCTTAAATCTCCAACAAAATCACCAAATTATTTTAAATTAATAAATATATTATAAATTAATTTTAGGTATTTATTTATTTTAAAAAAAAAATCACATATCTCTGTGGAAAATTTTGAAGAAAAATCCTCAAGAAATTCCTGCTGTTTTTAACAACGGCAGGAAATTTACCTGCAATATTTAAAAACCGCAAAAATTTCTTGCGGATTTTTCTGCAAAATTTAAAAAATTATAAAGTTTTTTTCTAAAAAATCACATATTTTCTGCGAAAAATTTAATGTAAAATTCATGCAGTTTTTAAAAAGGGGCAGCAAAATTACCTGGGGTTTTTAAAAATGGCAGGAAACTTATCTGCAAATATTAAAAACAGCAGGAATTTCTTGCTGTTTTTTTTTTTGCGCTTAAAATACGTAGGTAAATTTAAAAATTTATTTAGCCTTTTTTTTGCAATTTTTATTTTTAAAAATCACAGATAAGTTTCATGTGATTATTTTGGTAAAAAATTTCGTAGAAAAATTGCTGCAGTTATAAATTTCTCCAAAAAAAAAATTATCTAGGTTTTAGTTGGAGATTTATATCCGTAAGAAAATCTGTAGGAAACTAATTTTCTATTGTTTTTTGAAAAGAATCCGCAGGAAATTCTGCAGGTAATGCCAAAAATTCTAGTAGTACACTAACATTGGTTTATAAAAATAAATTCAACTTTACAAAAAAACTAATATATTAGTAACCCTAAACCCATGAAGGTTTGTTGTTTTCCAATCCTCATGGGTGTTTGGATCCAAGTCACCTTCCTGTCTTAAATCATGCCCGGTTTTTGTTTGAACTTTCACATAAAAACTTCGTATTATTATTAGCTTTAGATTTTTTTATATCTAAATTCTTACCCACGTTTATGGCCTCGTAACAATAAGGAACTAAACACGTTATAAAATATAAATAGAATATTTTGGTAATCAATATTTTACACAATTGTTTAATATTCAAACATTACCTTACAACATTAAAAACATAGCTCCAATGGACAGCAGCCAACAATGGGAAGGATAGGAGCTGTGACACTGCAATCTCCTTTTTTGGTCCACTGTACTTTAACGTTGAATAAGGACAACGATTGGCACAATTTTCCAGTGACTAGAATGAAGAACATAAGCTAGCTATGACTCATGTGTTGTGTCCAATTAGTGAATATTAACTCTATTTATTGCTTTCTTTTCTCCTGGTACATTTAGAATTCACAACATTTTCGAAGGAAAGGTAAATATTGGTGGATCCTAAATGGTTAATAGGAGACAAAAGACACATGAGATGTGAATCCCGGCGGTTCGTGGTTCGTGGATAGTATACTAATTGATGTGATGAGGAAATTAGGTCAATATTACCATTTCATTAGTGTTTAGATCCTCTTCATTGCATGAGAATAAGATGATACACCACCACCACGACGTATTTAAGTTTAAATTGTATTTTTTTTTCAAACAATTATATTAATAACTCAATTTGGAATTTAAATAGAGACATTTAAAGTTTTTTATCTTTTTTAAGAGTGTATTTCATTCTTTTTTTTCACAAACTTAACATGTGTTGTGACACCTTATGTATATTTATCTCCCCAACTATTTTCTCTATCTATAATATTGATGTATAAATATTATCAACGTTAGAAATCCAATGAGTAAAGTCTCGTAGGTATATTATAATCTAGTGGACCTTTGTGTTTGTCGGCCCAATATGTTATCTTTATAATGTTGTTTTTGCACTAAGAAATGAGTATTTAGTGAATTGTATTCCTTAGTAAGTAATTTTCATATTGAGAGTAGTGTAAACATTCCCTCCTTGAGTGTTCAGACCTAACTTATAATTTCATTCCAATTTGGTTTGCTAAATTTAAATAGTTTTCCTTCAATTTTATAAAATCTCTTGATTAAATTAAGATTCCATTTGACCATTTTATTGTTTACTTAAAACTTATTGTTAAAAAGAAGTTGCATAAATTTATATTTATGTTTAAATTTTTTAAAAATTTATTTTATAATATATTATTTTATTAGATAACAAAAAATAATATATTTATTAACTTTCAACTTCAAAAGAATATTTTAACTAGTATTTTATTGAACAAATAATATTTCTAACAATTTTATTTTATTGACAAAGTTGTTTCTGGTGGTAGCAGAATTCCTATCTGGCTTATTTAACTCAACAATTGATAAAGGGGTGTACAAAGAGCTCAATATTGGTGATGAGACAGAGTTCTCAATGTTGCAATATGCAGATGATGTGATTATGATGAGGGAAGCAGATCTGTAATCAGTATGGTATTTGAAGGTAATTCACTGTGGTTTTGAGATGACATCAGGGCTGAAGGTGAATTATAGTAAAAGTCATTTTTTTTGTCTAAATGTGGATGAGCCATTTAAATGTGCTGTGAATAATATCTTGAATTGTGCGGTGTCTTCACCGCCATTTAAATTTTTGGGGATATCGGTGGGGGTTAATCCAAGGAAGGTAGTAGTGTAGACGCCGATTATTGAACAATTTCAGAGGAAACTGTCAGGGTAGAAGGCAAACCATCTGTCGTTTGCAGGAAGGTTAGTCCTGGTTAATTCAGTATTGTCAAGCCTACCACTGTATTTCTTCTCCTTTTACAAGGCGCCCAACAAAGTTCTGAAAGTTATTACGGGACTACAACGTTCCTTTCCGTGGGGGGGAAAAGATCAACAGACCAAGATTGCGTGGGTTATCTGGGATAACGTGTGCCGCCCTAAGGAAGAAAGAGGTCTGGGGGTAAATTGCCTATGGAAATTTAATTTGAGTCTATTAGCAAAGTAGAGGTGGCGATTGTTAACAGAGGATAATGCAATATGGGGACCGTTGCTGAAAAGTAGGTATGGTGAGTCTTATAAATTCAACAATAGACCAGGTAATTTCTCTCAAACTTCTTAGTGGTGGAGGGATCTATGGGCTATTGATGGACCGAAAGCGGTGACACCAAAGTGGTTTGCAAGCAACGTCAACAAAACTGTAGGAAATGGTAAGGACACTTTCTTTTGGGAGCATAATTGGTTAGGAAATGGAGCTATTAGGTTAATGTTCCCAGGCTGTATGGGATAACGGTAGATAAGTTCATTACCATTAATGGAAATAGGGAGTCCTCACTAGCAACATTGGGGTGGAAATGGGTATGACGGAGGGAGCTATTTGTATGGGAGGAAGAACAGCTTCGATATTTAGAAAGCGTGCTGCAGTCGGTGGTCATTCTGGATCAGGTGTCCGATGTATGGGGGTGGAGATCAAGTAACGATGGACGATTTTCTGTGGCGGATGCATACAGGGCTTTATATGCTCAACAAACTCCATCAAGATTAATTGAGGTTGGACCAAAGGACTTGCGAAGAATGTGGGAGGATAAATTGTCATCAAAGGTAATTGCTTTGTCTTGGAGGTTATTGTTAGATAGATTACCAACCATGAATAATCTATTAAAGAGAGGAGTGGAGATTCCAATATCGGATGCTTAGTGTGTGCTTTGTAAGAGTGACATTGAGAGTAGGAATCATCTTTTTTTAATGTGTCCCTATGCTCAATCAGTGTGGAATAAAATGATCAGCTGGTTGGGGGTTCAAGGACAACTCCCAGGGATCTCACTCAGCTTTTCCTTTCATCTTCTGCATAGGTGGTAGGGAAGTGAAAGAAGAAATGTAGGTTTGTTTTCTGGCTTACTAGGTGTTGGGGTATTTGGATAGCTAGAAACTAGATTGTTTTTTATAGGTTAGGGCAGACTCTGTCAATATTATGATGAATATAAAAGTAATCTCATGGAAATAGTTATTATACTCTTTTGGTTTTAATAGAGGGTGTGTTTTTTCGGATTGGTTTGGAAATCCTAGAATGTGCATGTCAAATATTAGGTAGGATTTTCAATTTACTGAGGAGCATCAATAGGAGTGGTGCTCAAGTCAGATTGTATAATAAGAAAACACTTTGTTTCTTTCCCTTATTGTTTTAATAAATTATTTGCTCTAAAAAAAACAGAAATATCCACATATGATCAAGTACTAACTTTGTCAATAAAGTAAAATTGGCGAAATAATTGAAATAAACGTGTATGGGTTGGCGCAATTAACGGAAAAGATACGTATAGGCCAAGCACAATGTGACCGACAATTATTATTGTTATTAAAAAAATATTCACTTAAAATTTTTTTATGACCGTTATATATCTTTATTATTATTGTTATATTGTGTTATTTTTTAATATATTTACTTTTATTTTAAATTTTTTTTAAAAATTAATTTTGCTATTCTTATTATTTATTAGAAGGTGTAATTATTTTTTACGTGTCAATGTTTTTTTTAGCTTACTTCATAGTGAAATGAAATAAGATAAAACATATAATTAAGTGATTTTATTTAACTTTTAACCTCCATATTTGAAAAAGAAAACTAAAAGCTTAAAATTAAAAATGGCTTTGTTTTTTTTTTTTAATTTCAAACTAAGAACAAAATTAATTTATTACACATCTCTTTATTAAATCTTATACATATATTTCTTTCATTTCTAAATAAGTGTCATCTTATCCTATGATGTTTTACATAGACAAAAGAATTTGATACTGAGTTTAATATTTATTTATAAACTGACATGCGTAATTTTACACGGTTTTCAATCATAACGCTTAATTTATATTTTTTTAATTTATATTATTTTTAAATTATTAGTTGATAAATTTTTTTATACACAAGGCATAAGTTGTTTTCTCTAATATTAATATTATATTACAAAAATAAAATGATATTATTAAAATCGAGTAAACAAACAATCAATGTGATATTCATAGTTCAAATGCTATACTTGTTTTACTTTGTTTTGTAGTATTATTTTATAGTATTTTACATGTATAAATTAATGACTCTTCCGTCTAACAATATCCATTTTTTTTTCCCGTTTGTCAAGTCTTCTCTTTATATTAATTGTGAGGTTAAGGTTAAATAAAAGAAAAATACTAGTCATGAGAATGTAGACAAAACTTTTATCTAAGACAACAAATTTAATTTTGAATAGATGAAGGACATAAATTAAAATTGTCAAGTTTTCAGAACATATGAAATTTGTCAAGTAACACGTACATATGATACATTTGTCAACTCTTCACTAAAATAGACAAGTACAAATTTTTGTCAACAATATGAAATTGATCAAGACTTGCAACCAAAGTATAATTGGGCATTGAAAAACATACATGCATCTACATATAGGAAGAGGCCAAATACAATATTATACAAGACAAGATTTTTTTTAAGAATCTGACTAAGAATTATGATTATTTAAATACATATAATAGACCTTATTAGATTATTATAACTTAATAAAGTAATTATTTAGATATTATTTCGAATGACCTTTTGTTCAAATAGTTTTTTGGGGGATTAAATTGATACGGTTTAAATTTTTAGGGAAGTAAATAAGGCATTTAATATTTTAAGTAATTAAATAATTGGTGATAGAACTCCAATAATTTATCCTAATTAAACTTATTCAATTATTAGCAAACTATTTATTTTTTCTAATAAAATTCAAATTATTAAAACATAGTTATTAGATTATTTTACGTAACTGTGCAAATATACGAGTTCTATATATTTTATTAATTAAAATAAAAATATTTTTTATTTCAATTCTTAATAAAAATAAATTGAAAGTACAGAAAGCTAAAATTTTAATTTTTTAGTGACTTCTACCCACATAATTAAATAACGATGTCAAGAATTAGAGGTCATAAAAGATTATTCAGTAGCAAAAGTCACGTGTGCGAAAAGGAGAAAAATATAGTAAATTTGAATTCTTACATTAACAATAAGTAACACATTAACAACTCATATTTGTTTATCAACTTAAAAATTATATAAACAAAATTGTCAAAATTGCAATTCTAAAATTGAATTTGTCAGGCTACGATAAATTAAGGAGAAACTATTTTAAAATTGTATCCATGTTCATTTCGTCGTGGTCATTTTTATTATTGTTGTTGTGAGAGAGAGGCACTTCGTGCCTCTTTATATTATTAAATAAAAAAATAAAAAAATAAAACATGAAAAATAAAAAGGGAAAAAATCACATAAATAAAGAGAAGTTATATAAAATTTAGTAATTACTTAAGGATAAAAAGTACAAGGTATTCTCATAATTATAGATTATTATTATTATTATTATTATTATTATTATTATTATTATTATTATTATTATTATTATTATTATTATTATTATTATTACTTATCTAAAGTATTTTAAAGCAATTTATATTATCTAAAGTGTTTTAGAACCCAGAACAAAATAAGAAGTTTTTTAAATATGAATCACAAAGCAAAATTTTATTAGGAATGGAATGTAAATTTTGTTAATATATAATTAACTTGAAATATATTGGAGCCTAATTTTTAAACTACTATTTATTTATATTTGAGAAAAGCTATTTTATGAACAGATAATTCATAGTACTATTGGCTTTATTTTTTTCTTAAAAGTTACTTTTATCCATTTATAGTTACATTTGTAAAATTTTATTTTTTAATGTAAATTTTTATTTTATAAATATATTTTTTCTTTATAAAATAAAAATTAATAACTAATCAACAAGTTTTACGTTGAGGATGATTTATAAATCTTTTATACCAGAAAGTAAGATTTTTTTTTTCTTTAAGTGAATGTACAAAAGATGATGATTAAATGAAAGTAAGGTCGAAATTGGTGTTTACAGGATGAAAAAAAATGTTATCAGTTTTTATAAATTGAATTCTTAATGTCGTGATAAAAGAATTTAAATTATCTAAGTTTGTATAAATTACAATTATCTTTTATACATATTTTATATTTATATATTATCTTTATATATTATCTTTTATCTTTTATAAAATTTTCTCCATTTAAAAAAAAAAGTTGTCTTGTGGAAACATCACCTTTTGTTTATGAAATAATTTTATTTTTTATTAAAGATGTTTACAAAAAAAGAATAAATTCTACGGGGCACAATTGCTTCCATGCATACTCGTTTGAAATGCATCCACCACCAAGTAGGTAAAAGATCGTGTTTTATGTGGATTGGGATAAGAGACATAAAAGATCGTGTTTTATGTTTAAATTGAATTTTGTGAAAGCATATTATTCGGTAAGTTGGAATTTTCTAGATTATATGCTGAACAGAATAGGGTTTGACACTAAATGGAAAATGTGGATACATAACATTGTTCGGAGTAGCAATGTCTCCATACTAGTGAATGTGTGTCCAAATAATGAATTTAAGCCAGGTAGAGTGTTGACGCAGGGAGATCCACTTTCTCCTTTTCTATTTTGGTGGTGGCGGAAGCGCTATCTGGACTGTATAAATCAACTATCCGCAAAGGAGTATACTCGATGCTAAAGGTAGGTGACGATGCGGGATACTCAGTGCTTCAATATGAAGATGATGTGATAATGATGGGCGAGGAAAATTTGCAAACAGCGGGGTGTTTGAAGATAATTTTGCAGCGTTTTGAGATGACTTCGAGTTTGAAGGTCAATTTCAGCAAGAGCCAATTCTATGGTTTAAATGTATCTGACTCATTTAGTAGTGTGGTGAGCAGACTTTTGAATTGCAATGTAACCTCACCGCCTTTGAAATTCTTGGGGGTACCTGTGGGAGTGAATCCAAGTAGAGAAGAAGTGTAGAGGTCGGTCATAGAATAGTTTCAAAGGAGATTATCAGGATAGAAGGCAACCAATATGTCTTTCACAGGGAGGTTGGTACTGGTGAATTATGTTTTGTCGAGTCTTCTGCTATATGTTTTTCCTTTTACAAGGTGCCAAAAAAGGTGTTGGATGTCCTCACACAATTGCAACACTCGTTCTTATGGGGTGGTAACGACCAAGACCATAAGATTGCATGGTTAAGTTGGGACAAGGAGTGTCGTCTGAAGGATGAAAAAGGATTAGGTGTGAAATGACTGAGGACGTTCAACCTAAGTTTATTGGCAAAATGGAGATGCAGACTTTTAACAGATGAGAAGGCTATATAGGGATCAATGCTAATATGTAGGTATGGGGAGGTACAGATATCCTTAGAAAGGCTCACATCATTTACTCAAGCATCGCAGTGGTGGAAGGATCTTTGAGGGATTGACGGTCCAAAGGCGCCAAAACCAGGGTGGTTTGATAATTGTGTCTTGAGGACGATAGGGAAAGAGGGAAATACCCTATTTTAGGAGCAAAGGTGAATGGACGGTGGGGTTTTGAGTGCACTATTCTCTAGGCTGTACGGAATAGCAGAGGATAAGTTCATCTTAATTAAGGACAAAAGGGGCATGGAGGTAGCTCAATCATCATGGAGGTGGGTGTGGCAAAACTCTTTGTCTGGGAGGAATATATGCTTCATGGTTTGGAGGTGCAACTCGAGAACATGGTGCTTGTCGATCAAGTCTCTGATAACTAGGTTTGGAATACCAACAAAGATGGGGTTTTTTAGTGCACATGCATATAAGGTCTTGAGAGAAGATGAGATTGTCTCTACTATTATACCGGTAGGACCACTAGTTTTGCGTAGAATGCGGAAGGAGAAATTACTGTCCAAGGCAATCGTGCTTTCTTGGAGGTTGCTATTGGATAGGCTACCTACAATGGATAATTTGGTAAGGCGGGGGGTAGACAATCAACAACTCAATCCAGTTTGCGTGTTTTGCAAGAACAATGCAAAAAACAGGGACCATCTCTTTCTAATGTGCCCGCAAATACAAAGGCTATGGTATAATGTACTAGGTTGGGTAGGGATACAATCGCCTCTTCCAGGGGACATGATCCAAGTATTCCTACAATCCAGCGGTTAGGTGGTAAGCAAATGAAGGAAGAGATGCAGGTACGTCTTCTGACTTGCTGGGTGCTGGTGCATTTGGATCAGTAGGAATTCTATTGTATTTGATAGGGTAATAGTTGAGTTGGTTGATATGTTGATGTCGATTAAGTTAATTTCGTGAAGGAGTACATTGTGGGATGGAATATTGTACTATAAACATTTTGTTTTATCTTTATTGCTTAATTAATATACTTTCATTTTACTCTTAAAAAATAAAATCCGCCACCGAGTATAACAATTAATTAGAGATTACCAAAAAATGTATCTATTGGTAAAATAAATAACTAATTTAATTGGTATCTATATATAGCTTACATGTAAAATAAATAATTTTCCTACATTTACTGTTTTTTTTAACAATTTCTCTTTTTACTTATTAGGAAGACATGAGATAGTGATAAACTTTAATTATATATAAATTAACTTGTTTTAATTTAATTTTCATATAAATCTTAATGATTCAAATTTATTATTTTCATATAAATATTTATGAATTCATTGTTAGTCTCTTATCAGAGGCAAGCACAATCTATAAAAAATACTTTATAAATATCAATAAAGAATAATAAATACATCTGAAGGTGTATTTTTAACTAATGGAGCAAATGATAAGAGGCTACTGTTTGGAACCTCCTTGATTGCCCTATTGCCATGCCTTATGAAAATTTACTCTTGCACAATATAAAATCATCATATTTGTAAAAAATTGTTTATATTTTTTATTATATTTTCATTTAAGATTATCAATTGAATATATATATAGTATTATATAATATATTAGAAAATATAAATATCACTATAACATTAATTAACATAAAAATAAACAGCATCATATATTATTGTTTTAAAAAAACATTATTATACTTAACTTCAGCAATATATTATAAAACTTATAGTTGTTTTATTATATATGATAATTTTTAACATAAATATATTTATAAATTTAATATTATAATAAAATAAGTATTTTTTTTTATTAAAATTTAATATTACATATCAGTTAGAATAATAACAAAATGTTAATTTCTCATGCACTGCACAATCGACATACATTTATTTTTTTTCAACAAGGCTAATTCTTTGTTCCAAGGTTCATATACTAATATATAGGTAATTAATGGTTTTTAGTTGCTTAAAACGCGATTTTGATAGTGGCAAAAAATAAAATAAAAAATTTATTGAAAATATTATTAAAAGTAAATAAACAAATAAATGACAAATGCAGCTAATGATAGTGCATGATAACAATAAACAGCGCCTCTGCAGCAAGATATGCACCGTTGATTTAATACAAATCCTATGGCAGCATTAGTATCTATGATTTAGGTAACTGCGATAAACGATTAAGAATATAAACATGCAGTGTCACTTAAACCTATTATCGTCTTAGAGATTTCACTTTGAAATTAACTCAATTTATAAAATAGAAATATTTAATTGTTAAAAAATAAATTTCTTTAATCTGAAATATCGTGTTAAGATTCAAAAATTAATTTATATTAAAAATTAAAAAACAAAAAAATTGATATAAAGAATTCTCTATGCTTCAATTAATCAAATGTCCATCTCTGATCAACAACTCTTATTTTATTTTTTTATTTATCTCTCTCGTACCATCAAATCATAAATTAATTCGTTCATACTAATATATTATTTTTTCTTTCTTTCACATGGGATGTACATGCAAATTTTTCTTCACTTTTTTTTCTTTATCGGATGAAACATTTTGTTGTATTATACCCACTCATGATATAAACAAGTATCTATGGTATATCCAACTCTATCAAACTTATTCAATTACAACTAGTTAATTAATTTTTCATTGAGAAAAATGTCAATTCCTCCAAATTCTTTCATACTAATATATTATTTTTTCTTTCTTTCACATGGGATGTACATGCAAATTTTTCTTCACTTTTTTGTTCTTTATCGGATGAGACATTTTGTTGTATTACACCCACTCATGATATAAATAAGTATCTATGGTATATTCAACTGCACTATCAAACTCTCTTACTCAATTGATAAATTTTGTTGTATTACACCACTCATTTGATAAATTTATTAACTTTATACATTAATACTTTAAAAATCATAAAAATATTGGAGTGTGGTTGAGTAATAATATAAACTCTTTTAAATCATTGCTGCATAACATTTTTATTTACTTTTTATTACCTCATTTTGCTCTTTTACATCATTGCTGCATAACATTTTTCTTTACTTTTTTTTGTACCTCATTTTGTTTTTTCTCGGTAGGTTTTTGCACTAACTCTATTTTGTAGACCTGAAACATTTTAATTAAGAAAATTATTCTTGAAAATAACGCTAACGGATCCTCTTTTAACATCATCATCTGAGACACTCTGATAATTGTTTATAATTCATTGAAAAACAACTGTTTTACATATAATAAGGAGAGAAAAATATTAAATAAAAAGAAAATTTCTAAAGAAAGTGTTGTATATATAAAGTGACGGTAGCATTCCTCATTATATATTAAAAGACATAGGATATGAGAAATATATAAATAATTGGCAAAATTAATGGCACAGTGTAACAAAAAAGAAATAGAGATAAAGTATATGTAAATAAATAGTTCTTTAAATTAATATATCATCACTCTTGAATTAAAGTAGAGATGCATGTGGGAAATAGAGTGGAAAGATTTAAATTAAAGTAGTTTAGTTAATTAGAATAACATATTATAAATCTAAAATAACGGAAATAGGTAATTACTATATTACACTAGGTGTTTTTTTAAAATAAATTCAATTATTCGACTAACTCTTCCAGTATTTGAATAAGGAAAATAAAAAAAAAAATGGAAAAAGGGTAACTGTGTTGTGTGTGAGAGAAGAGAGAGCTGCTACTAACTGTGTCGTGTTATGGTGGAAGATGGAGGAGGTAGCTATTGAGATAATAACTTTTTAGATTAGGTGAATGAAGGAGCAGCTGAAAGAAATATATTTTCTTCACAACGAACAAAAATTCACATCATAATTGCACTTTTGAATTTTTTTAGAAATTACATTAATTTCTGTTTCACCTATATAGTTTATTTTTAAAATTAAGAGTTAATTTTAAGTTAAAGTAAAAATTAGAGCTTAAAAAAATAAATATAAATTATTTGTAAAGTTTTAATTTTTATTTTAATTTTTTTAAGTTTAAATTCTTAGATATATTATTTTTTATTATCTATAAGAATATATTTATAAATAAAAAAATAATTTTTTAAAATATTTAAATATAAATATTGATTAGATCCAACGTATTTTAAAAGTAATTTTTAAGTAAACTGATCAAATGCAGCTTTTATCTAATTAAGAGATATTATAAGTTGAAGGAAAACTATTTAATTTTTATTTTCAAAAAGACTATTAAAATTTAGCAGACAAAATTGGAAGGAAATTATATGATGAAGTACCAAACGTGAATTTTAATTTTAATATGCTGAATATATACAATTTACTTGAGTGTTATTTAAATTAATGTAACACAAATTAATATGTTGTTTTGCAGTAACGTAAGTTTCATCAGAGAAATCCGGCTAATAATAAACGAGCATTTCAATCCACAGGCATATCCATATGTTGAGGTCATAAGTTATCTTCCTATTCATAGTTATGTGGATGAAAATGGTGTAGAGAGGGATCTACCTGAAGAAGTTGTTCGTACACCTCACCGAAGTAAAAGAGAAATCTCAAATGACAACACGGTTGCTGCACTTGAGTGGTATACTCATAAAGTTGTAGAGGTACCTATTTATATATATTGTCTTAAATATGTTTATGATCCTTCAGATCATATATTAGTTAGTTATGTGTAAGTTTTTTAATGAATTAATTTTTATTTCATGTTGGAATTAATTAGTTTGTTTTGTGTTTTAATTTTGAAAAATAATATCTAACTAACAATTGTTTTCTAAAAAAAGAGAAAAAATTTGTTTGATAAGTATTGTTTTAAAATTATTTTGAATATGTAAAAAAGAAAAAAAAACTGTACATATGTTTTGAATTTTTAAAATAATAATATAAAACTAAAAAGTAAAACTAGTCAAAATTATTTCTTTGTGTTTTGAAAATTAGTTTAAAAAAACCTAACTAAATGAGTTTCTTTTAAACGTTGAAATACTAAAAACGGTTTATAAAATTTCAGTCAAACAAGCACTTAAATTTTTATTTTGTTTTGATTTATTGAAAACACTATTTAACCACTTTCTAAAATATTTTAAAATAATTTTAAGCACCATCTAAATTTGTTCAACTACCTAAAACAAAATACAAAATTTATTTAAAATATAACATGAAGCAAAAATTAGAGTTAGTTTTTTTTTTTAAGGGTGAAGATAGAACACATGACCTTTCTTTAATTTCTTCTTTTTCTATCTAACTTAAGCACCTTATAATTCTTAGATACCAAGTTATATAGATGCTGCATTTCGTTCAACTAGCTCAAATGAAGTTTACTTATTCATGAAAAATAAGCATGTGCTCTTGAATTATGCTCCGGGGTCGACTGATGATAAGGTTGTGAATGGACCACTTCTTATTTGTGATGGGTTTCCATCACTTATTGATACACTATTTGGGGAACAAGGAATAGATTGTGCCTTTGACACTGATGATGATGATTCTGAAGCATTTATCTTTTCTGGTAATATTTGTGCCTTCATAGACTATGCACCTGGAACTACATATGACAAAATAATTTCAGGTATGAAGTATAATTTTATTTTTTTTAAATTATAGGATGACTGACACGTAGCTAAACAAAATAAGATAAATTAGTTACGCCTTAATCAATTTTAGTCCTAGGTCGACTTGACCTATTTTTCCTTTCCTTTTCAAGTCTATAAAAATTTAAAAGAAGAACAATAATCCTTTCAAGTCTATAAAATAAGCTTAGTTTTATATGAATTGAGGTTTCTTGAGGCAAGCCAAACTCTACAAGGCCCCCCTGTTGGGAAGACCTATTTTTCTATGGTACTATATATATGGGCCAAATTGTCCTTATATATTTTGATAAGTTCAAATTATTGAATCCAAAACCTTATTGAAAGGTTACATATTATGTAATTTGAATTCCAATTATGCAATTCAAAGTTTTTATTTTGAAAAGTCTAGATTATGGAATTCAAATTTATAAAAAAAAAACCTCAAAATGACTAAATCATGTTTTTGTCATACAAGTTCAAGTTATCTAATTTGGACTTGTTTTACAAAAATATATTTTTGATGAATTTATATTAGCTAATTGGGGGGTTTTGTTTTTACAGGTGTAAGTTATCTAATTCAGACTTATGTTACAAAAGTATTAATTAGCTTTAATAATATTTCACTCTTTTTAGGTCCTATGCCAATTGATTTTTTTTTTGAAAGGCTAAGAATTTATTGAATAAAGAAACCAAGAGTTTTTTAGAATACAAAAAAACGGACAACATACTCCTCCATATCCTATTGAAGCATGTTATAACTTAACCTCCTAAGACATATTTAATAAACACGCTCTAGGGTTAGCGTACCAATTCGAGAATGCACACCCCCTACTAAACCCGAAGGAATATGACAACCATTTCCACGAGATTACCTTTATAGCCATCAGAATGTCTATTGAATCCACCGGTATTCTATAAAAAATAATATGATTTCTAGTAATCCAGATTCCCCAACAACCAGCCAGCCAGAAAACATACCTGCACTTCTTCTTTCTCTTCCCAACGACTCATGCTGACGATGAAAGAAAAAGTTGTTTCAGATCCCCCGGAATAGGTCCTTGGATTCTCAGCCAGCTAATTATATTGCTCCACACTGATTGGGCCTTGGCACACGTTAAGAACAGATGATTCCTACTTTCCATATTGCTTCTACAGAGGACACATAGAGCCCCCTCTCCTGGAATCTCGACCCCTCTCTTCAGTAGATTATCAATGGTTGGTAATCTATCCAGCAATAATTTCCATGAGAAAGCAATTACCTTGGAGGGTAGTCTATCTTCCCACATTCGTCTCAAGTTGTTGGGTTCCACCTCGGTGAATGTCGGTGAGTTCTGTTGCGTGCGCAGTACCACATAAGCCTTAGCAACTGAGAAACCTCCATCCCTACTAGACCTCCAGGTCCATCTATCCAACCTGTAATCCACAATTACCACTGGCTGTAGCACACTTTGTAAGAGACGAAGCTGATCTTCTTCCCAAACAAATAGTTCCCTCCTCCATACCCAACTCCACCCCTCAAATGCTTCCTTTTTCTGGTTAATAGTGGTGCCCTTATTTGCTGCTAACCCATATAACCTGGGGAACTTTAAGCTGAGAGGTCCATCTCCTATCCAATTCTGTTCCCAAAACAACGTATCCTTTCCATTCCTGACTTTTTTCATGACATTATTCACAAACCAATCTGGTGTCACCGCTTTCGGCCCGTCAATGTCCCATAGATCCCACCACCACTGCGAAGCTGTAGATAAATTCTGCTGTCTTTGGTTAAATTTGTATGTCTGGCCATATCTACTCTCCAGCAAACTCGCCCATATTGCATTTTGCTATGATAATAACCTTCACCGGCACTTTGCAAGCAAACTCAAATTAAAGTTCCACAGACACTTTACCCCCAAACCCCCTTCTTCCTTGGGCCGACACACCTGTTTCCAGCTAACCCACACAATTTTGCTCTCCTGGTCAGTCCCTCCCCACAGAAAGGAGCGTTGTAGACCGGTGATGACTTTTAGGACATTCTTGGGTACCTTGTAAAAAGAAAAGAGGTATAGTGGAAGGCTAGACAATACTGAATTTATCATAACTAACCTTCCTGCGAACGACATTTGTTTTGCCCTCTACATTGCCAATTTCCTCTGAAATTGTTCGATGATTGGTGCCCACATTTGTACCCTCCTTGGATTCGCTCCCACCGGAATCCCTAAAACTTAAATGGCGGTGATGATACAGCACAATTCAACAGATTTTTTACAACTCTTGTAAATGAATCATCTACATTTAAACCAAAAAATTGGCTTTTACTGTAATTCACCTTTAGCCCCAATGTCAGCTCAAATCCACGAAGAATAACCTTCAAATACCATACTGATTGCAGATCAGCTTTCCCCATCATTATAACGTCATCTGCATATTGCAGAATTGAAAACTTTGCCTCAACACCAAAATTGAGCTCTTTAAACACTCCTTTCCCTACAGCTGTCCTGAACAATCCAGCTAAGGCTTCGGCTATCAGAAGAAACAAAAAAGGAGAGAGTGGGTCTCCCTGCTTCAAACCTCTCCCCGGCTTAAACTCATCCGTTGGACTCCCATTGACTAAAATTGAGACTTGGTTATTCCTTACAATACTATCCATCCACTTTCTCCATGTACTCCCAAACCCCATCCTAGCCAACATATAATCCAGAAAATCCCAATTTACTGAGTCGTACGCCTTCTGGAAATCCACCTTAAACAGAAAACATGGTTTGTTTTTCCTTTTCGCCCAATCCACTATTTCATTCGCTGCTAGTACCCCATCCAGGATCGATCTACCTTGCAAAAATGCTGATTGACACTTTGCGATTAAGTTCCCCATGACTTTCTTCATTCTCAATGCCAACAGTTTGGATACGATCTTTTGAATGCTTAAAATTAAAGAGATTGGTCTATACTGTTCTAACCTGTCCGACTTTGTCACCTTGGGAATGAGTGTAAGAAAAGAGGATGTCACTGCTCTTGGTAGGGCGCCTGACTGATGGAATTTTTGAACTGCCTTTACAACGTCTTCCCCTATTATATCCCAACATGATTGATAGAAATGAAAGCCAAAACCATCGGGGCCCGGGCTTTTGCCTCCATCACAAGCCCAAACTGCCTCCTTTATCTCCTCTGCTGAAAAACGCTCTTCTAGGCTTTGTCTCTGCTGATCATTCAACTGATTAAAAGACACCCCATCCATCTTTGGTCTCGACTATCGATCCTCGTTAAAGAACCTTGTGAAATGATTTAACACATGATGCCGAATATTCTGAATGCCCTCCAACCAACCCACATCTGATTTGACTGCTAACTGCCAGTAAGGAGTTTGCATAACATCTCTCCTTAAAACATCTATGAAAATAGCTTGTATTCCTATCACCATTTAGAGCCCATTTTACCCGAGATTTCTGAAATATGGAATATTCCATGCTCCTTGCCTTCCCCCAATACTCTGATAAGATCTCTTGTCTCTGTTGATCACTCCCATTGGCTCCTAGGCCTAGCTGGAGATCCGCCCTCTCCAATTCCAAAACCTTCTCTGGCAAGAACTTCTCATCTTTACTCCCATTTTCTTCTTTCCACATCTTAATCTTCTTCTTCAAGCCTTTTAACTTACACACCAACTGATACATCCTCCATCCTTGCCCGTGATCTGATGTCCAGAAGTCTTTCACTAGGTCCATAAATCCTGGCTCCTGCAACCAATGATAAAAAAACTTGAAAGGTTTAGGGCCCCAATTTTGAGTTTTCACTTCTGTAAGTATCCAGTTGTGATCAGAGAACTCTCTAGTACCCACTCTTTGAGCTATAACTCCCCATTCCTCCATCAGATCCGGGGAAAATAAAAACCGATCCAACCTACTAGATGACTCTCCATTCGGACTTATCCACGTTGCTCCTTTTCTGATGACTGGAATATCCAACAGACCCATGGAGTGGATAAAGAATTTGAAATCAGACATCTCAATTGTTAAATGATAGTCTAATCTCCCTTTAAACTCACTCCTATCCAGCACTGCATTAAAATCTCCTCCCAGTACCTACTTAACCTCCGGGAAGCCTCGTTTTGTCATCATCAGATCGTCCCATACCTTTCTCTTACCTTGTAACGAGCATGGAGCATATATATTAACCACACAATTAACTGCAGTAGAACTCTTCCCTCTAAAGCCGATTCCAAGGAATCCCTGCCCTTGTATAACCCAGACAACTTCCAACAACTATTTCTTCTAGATTGTCAGACAACCTCCACTAAGCCCTGTTGACGGTAAAATTCTCCAATCGCACCCTGTCGACCCCCAAACCTCCTTCAATCTTCATTTAATTACTCCGATTACTCCTCGTTTCCCTTCTTTCCTGCTCCCCTTTATCCCTCATTTCCATGTTCCGTAATTCCTGAATGTATATAATGTCTGATTGTTGACCGGATATTCCGATTTCCTTCATCGCCTTCCATATTTTTTCCTCTTCATCCTCCTTATTACCTTGTCCTATCTCATGTTCCTTTGGGACCTCCAATTGTCGTCGCCTCATTACTTCACCCCCATCCAAACTGTTCCTCCTTAGTTGCTTCCATATTGATATCTCTCTCCTTTGCCCTCCTCCTCCTCCGGACACCTCTTCACCACCTACTAAAACCCATTTCTTGTAATCATATGGTAATGTAGAAATAGAGTCATTTTTTCCGTAATCATTATTCACCATAGTGGCCTCCTTCCCTTCGTAACCAATGTTTATTCCGAAAACTTTCCTGCAGTGCTGAATAGTAAATCCTGTGACTGAGCCCATAACATGGCCTTCACTGTTCCTGCCCCGGCCCATTCTCCAAACACCCGATCCCCCAACGCCAAGCTGGATTGAGAGCCGCACGGATCCACGTATTGGGCCTTCGCCCGCACGCCCACGCTGGGTCCAGGCCCGGAGACAGCGGTCTGAATTTTCAACGCTGATTCGCGCGCCAGTTGTACGTGAAACTCGAGTTGCGTGTCTCGACCTCCGTGCCCGTCAGAACGGTCAGAACCCTGCTCGCGTCAGGTTGTCCCCTCCGACGTGACGTGCATTCAGACTTCGTGCTCCGTGCTGTCAGACTTCGTTCCCCACGCATAAGCCACATCCCGTCTACCTCTTCCCCATTACTTTCCCGTGAAGCAATCTCCTGTCCCACTTCCTCTGAAAAGCCATTCGCATACACCGTTTTATCTCTGCTTCTACCCCTTCCCTTCTCCCCTATTCCCTGCTTCTTACCCAATTCAGTCCACACCCCTGTTCGCCACTTCCTTTCCGGCGAGGTCCCTCTACCTGATGTGGACCGATTTGTTTCTTTGTCAGCCGGATCTCCTCCGAGCCGGAGAGTCGGGCCACCGTGTTCAGCGTTCCGAAGCTCCACCTCCTCCCAGTCCTTCCATATTCCATTGTGAAACATATCCTGCTTCAGCTCAGCCAATCTTCTTTCCGCCTCTGTCGACTCATCAAACTCCTCCTCCCCCGGACAGGAACTCATTTCCGACCCCTAGCTAGTATTATCTCTACTGTGCTTCATCTCGTTCATCTGTTCCACCTCCGTCACCCTAATATCGAACTCCCACCCATCTATACTCACCCGTACAGTCGCATCGAGCTGCCTCATGTCCTTTCTGGACAGCACCATCTGTGCTACATCGTAACGTTCGTTTTTTAGAGTGATTTCCTCCACATACAGTAACTCTCTGAAGGGAGCGAGTAACGTGGAGAAAAAATTTTCTCCCCATACATGTAATGGAATCCAATAGCAGTTCACCTTGACCCTCCTATTCGTGTTAACCGATCCCGGCTCCTACTTCTGAATCCCGGTAAACCATTGGTCAAACCACTGCTGCTTCCTTTTCATGATCTCCTGTAATGTCTCCTCCCCTTCTACTTCCAACAGTACCTTGTTTGCCCCCATGGGAGTTGTGCTCACATTGTAAATACCGTGAGTCATTAGGAATAGCTGCGTCCTGAAAGTCGTCCCTCTATTACGTACTTCTCCCACAAACGCCTTCTGGAGCCGAATCATGTTTTCCACTGGTGTCGTGTACCGCAGGTTGAATTGCGCATCCTCCTTCCTTTCTGCCACTAGTCGCACATCTGTATTCCTAGCACCCTCATGAGCACTTACTACCGATGCGTAGGATTTTTTCATGTTACCATTATTCCTCCTGTGTTGCCCCGTTTGCCTAACCCCTGTATGATGTGCATTTTGAACTAGTTTCCCCCTCCATATGTTCCTCTGTCTGTGATTCTGCTCTGTTCGCTGATCATACCATGATAAGTTTACCCACAGCTTTTCCGTTCCAATAAAGATATTGTCCAGTTTAATCACCAACATTTTCACATCTTCTAAGTCCCTAAACCTTGCAAACCCGAACCTTTGTCCCCTCCTGTTCCGCTTGTTTGGAATCACCACATCCTGGACTTTGGCGTACCTGCCGAAGATCTCCCACATATCTTTGGCCATATAGTCTTCTGGAAAATGGGTGAAAAAAACCGAGGTTCTACACCCGTTTCCTTTCCCTCCCTCCGTTAATGATTTCCTTCCTCCATTAACATCCTTTCTTCTCCTCACCTCGGTCCAACCTTCCTCCATCCTTTCTTCCCTATGCCAATTGATGCCATGTTTCCATTCTTTAAGGGCACAGAGTTTGAGCATGGCATAGATGCCGCATTTAGGTCATCCAGCAGCGATGAAGCGTACTTATTCAGAGGTGACGAGTACGCTCTTATAAACTATGATTCTATGGATTTCATTGCAATTCGCAAAATAACCGATGGATTTCCTAGTTTGTACGGCACCGTATTTGCAAACGATATTGATGCAGCTTTTGCTTCCCATCATGAGGATGAAGCCTACTTGTTCAAAGGAGAGTCTTATGCTCTTATCAACTTTGCTCCAGGCACAACCGATGATTACATCATTGGTGGAAGAATAAAGCCTATTCTTCCCAATTGGCCCTCTCTCAATGGAATTCTACCTCTCAACAATAAGGGACGTGACTTTTATAACCATCATCATGATGAAAAAGCACACGACCCAGATCAGCACGATGAATTCTAGAAGTATTTATATGATGGTGTCATAAGAATAAAGACTGCAGTTTCTCATGCATGCTTGCTTTATATAATTCTCCTACTTCATGGCTATGCTTGTTTTGTTTATGTTGATGTAATACATGTGTGCACGGTTCTTCTTTCTACCATCACTTCATATGGTTTAATAATAAAACTGTGTTGCTTGCTTACTTTAGAGTAAATTCAATGCCACTTGTTTGTATGACTGTCTAAATATAATAAAATAAAATCTTTGTTTGAGGTTCTATTTAAAAAGTAACATATTTTATATTAAAATTTTTAATTGACTGCATCAAAGATGTGTTTTTAATTCTATTTTCTTACTAAATTAATTCATAAAATATTGTAGGTATCTTAAAAGGCTAAAAAACCTCATTTAGGATTTGTTTTAGATCTGAAGTTTGTTGATACGACTTTGGTCGTTTATATGAAACTTATCAAGGCTTTTAGTATAGTTTAAAAGGATACTACCACACCAAATAATAGCTCATAAGAAATTCACACTATTTTTTACTAGTTTCGGTCCAATAATCGTTACTAATCTAAACTTTTATTTTTTTTGACAATTTAAAAATTTAATATATTATTATAAATAAATAAATTTTAATTTCATGTAGTGCACTACCAAATTCTTTTAGATTTGGAGGAAATCTACTATACTCGTATTAATTTTATAGGTATTAATTGATACTATAGTTTTTTTTTCTAATAATTTTCATACATATTTAAATATGTATGATACTCTATGTATCACTGTGTTGGATACATCATTCATGTTACATCTGAAAAATGTATGATATCCTTGGATCATAGGTTAGAACCGATATGGGCACGACGATCCTCCTGAGTTCGAAAAGTACCTTGAGGAACAATTGGGAGATTACCTAGTTTCCTAAGATGATAAAGTTTTTTAAATGATCATAGCAGAAGTTCTACCAAACAGAGGAATATGCGTTTAGAAGCCAAGAATATTGCGACAACCTCAAGTTAAAATTTTATTGGATAAAAAATTTATAGTATTAATACTCCCAAAATTAATAAAGACACAGCAGATTTCCCCTAAAAACATACCTGAAGGTATGAGCAATTAATTTACATTTTGTTTGTGTGCGTACTAAATGTATGTATTTTCTCATGTAACTATTGGGTAAGTTGTGTTTTATGTGGATACAAATTCAGGTAGTGGGGATTTAGTGGGGATTTTGTTTTTGCACTCCCAATTTTTAAAATATCCAAACTATCCTCGTCATATTATAAACTATGTACACCCTCCCTTTTTTTTCTCCAATACAGTGTGTCTTCAAACATTTTGGTATAACGTCCGTGTCTTGGAAACTTGTGTCATTTTCACATTGTACCACTTCAAGTGAGGTCTGTATAATTTTTTTTTTTAGAGTTTATGGCTTAAGATTTAGACATAGTTTTTTTTCTTTACTAAGTATAATGGAAATCACACAATCTGCATTATGGATTTGCTGATAAACATTTTAAACTAATTATCAATTACAGTTAGTCACAATTTTAAACTAATTAATTACCATGATATTAATTAGCTGTCTTTTGATTACCAAAATAGCAAATATATTAATTAACCAATATTTTTTTTGGATGTTGTCACCACACCTCTAAATATTTTAAATTAAATTAAATGAAAATGAAGTAATAATTTTAATTAATGAATTATTGAATTGAAGCACTGAAAATATTGGTAGAAGTTTACAATTAGTTAACAATCGGGTTAAATATTGTGATCCGCTGCCGTGTTTAGCTTGTCAATTAAAAGGGAAAATTTATGATTTTTTTATTAGTTTTAGAGATATTGATACTATAATGATTTTGTCCAATAAAATTTTAACTTGAGGTTGTGGCAATTTTCTTGTCTTCCAAACACATATTACTTTCTGTGGCAGCACTTCTGCAATGATCTTTTAAGAAACTTTATCATCTTGGGAAACTAAATAATTTTCAATTGTTTCTCAAGATACTTTTTGAATTTAGGAGGGTCCTCGTGCCCATATTGCTTATAACCTATTATCCAAAGATATCATATGTCTCATACGTCTTTCAGATATAACATGTATGATATATCTAACTATATAGAGTATTTCTTTTCGTAACGGGAGCAAGATTTCCGAAACTGCTACAGTGTATGGATGGAACAGTGTCATTTCAGAATACAGTGATTTCGGAAAAAATGACTCCATTTCTACGATGTCATATTACTATAAGAAATGGGTATTAGTAGGGGGAGAAGAGGTGTCCGGAGGAAAAAGGAGGGCAAAAGAGACACGTAGATATATGGAAGCATTTACGGAGAAACAGTTTTAATGGGAATGAACTAATGAGGCGAGGGCAATTACATGACCCAAGTGAGGATGAGCAACGGAAAGGCCAAGAGGAGGATGAGGCCGAGAAAATTTGGACGGCATTGCAGGAAATCGGAATATTTGGTAATCAACCAGATAACAAATACATACTGGAATTACGGAAAATGGAGGAGAGGGATAACGGTGCCAAGGAAAGAAGGGGAACGACGAGAGACCAGAATATTTAAATGAACATTTTCTCTTTAAATATGAGGGGGTTCCGGGATCGGGTCAAACGAAGAAGGATCAGGAGAATGTTGCGGAATAATGACATTGATATCTGTTTATTACAGGAGACAGTGTAGATCGGTAAATGACTAGGAAGTGCAGGAGGTGTGGGGATCCGTAGGGTGCGAATGGAGAATACTACCGTCAGTAGGGCTTAGTGGAGGATGCCTGACTATCTGGAAGAAACAACTTATGGAGGTGGTCTGGGTCATTCAAGGGCAGGGCTTCCTCGGAATTGCTTTCCGAGGGAAAGATCCAACCGAAGTTAACTGTGTGGTAAATGTATACGCTCCATGTTCGCCACAAGGCAAGAGGAAGCTCTGGGATGACTTGATGATGACGAAACGAGGATTTCCGGAGGTTAAGTGGGTACTTGGTGGAGATTTTAATGCAGTGTTGGAGAGGAGTGAGTGTAAAGGGAGATCAAGCTACCATTCCAGAATTGAGATGTCCGACTTTCAATTCTTTATCCAGTCAATGGGTTTGTTGGATATTCCAGTTATCAGGAAAGGAGCAACGTGGATAGCTCCGAATGGTGAGTCTGCCAGTAGGTTGGATCGGTTTCTATTTTCCCCAGAATTGATGGAGGAATGGGGGGTTAAAGCGCAAAGAGTCGGTACTAGAGAGTTCTCAGATCATAGCTGGATCCTAACAGTGGTAGATGAACAGAATTGGGGTCCTAAACCATTCAAGTTTTTTGATCATTGGTTATTGGAGCCAGGCTTCATGAAGCTAGTGAAAGAGTTCTGGTCATCAGACCACGGTCAAGGATGGAGAATGCATAAGTTGGCGTGTAAACTGAAAGGCTTGAAGTTGACAATAAAAAAGTGGAAAGACGAAACTTGTAGTCGAGATGAGAGTTTTCTGGCAGGAAAAGTGGCAGAGTTAGAGATGGTGGATCATCAGTTAGGCCAAGGGGTTAATGGGAGTGGCCATCATAGACAAGAAATTTTGTCAGAATATTGGGGGAAGGCAAGGCGAATGGAACGGTCCATGTTACAGAAATCTCGGTGTAAATGGGCTCTGAATGGTGATCGCAATACACAATACTTCCACAAATGCTTCAAGGAGAGATGTTATAAAAATTCATTACTGGCTGTTAAATCAGATGCTGGGTGGGTAGAGGGAGTCCAGAATATTCGGGAGCATGCCTTTCATCACTTCTCAACGTTTTTAACGAAGAAGAATAGACAAGACCAAAGATGGATGGGGTGTATTTCAACCAGTTGTCTGATCAGCAGAGTCAAAGCCTAGAGGAGCCCTTCTCAGCGGAAGAAATAAAAGAGGCGGTTTGGGCTTGTGAGGAAGGGAAAAGTCTGGGTCCTGATGGATTTGGGTTTCAGTTCTACAAATCATGTTGGGAGATAATAGGGGGCGATGTGGTAAGTGCAGTTCAAGAATTCCATCAATCAGGGGCCTTACCAAGAGGAGTGACATCATCCTTTCTAACCCTCATCCCCAAGGTGGCAACACCAGACAGGTTAGCTCAGTTTCGTCCAATTTCCTTAATTTCTAGCATTCAAAAGATTGTTTCCAAACTGCTGTCATTGAGAATGAAGAAAGTATTGGGGAACTTAATATCGAAGTGCCAGTTAGCCTTTTTGCTAGGTAGATCGATATTGGACGGGGTTCTGGTTGCAAACGAATTAGTAGATTGGGCGAAAAGCAAAAAAAGGCCTCGTTTCTTGTTTAAGGTGGATTTCCAGAAGGCATATGACTCGGTAAATTGGGATTTTTTGGATTACATGTTAGCTAGGATGGGCTTTGGGAGCTTATGGAGAAAGTGGATAAATAGTATTGTTAGGAACAGCCATGTGTCAATTTTGGTCAATGGGAGCCCAACGGAGGAATTTAGGCCGGGGAGAGGCTTGAAACAGGGAGACCCACTATCTCCCTTTCTGTTCCTAGTGGTAGCTGAAGCCTTAGTTGGTTTTTTTAGGTCAGCGGTAGGGATAGGGGTATTTAAAGCGCTCAAGATTGGAGCTGGGGCAGAGTTTTCAGTGATGCAATATGCAGATGATGTTCTTATGATGGGGGAAGCAGATCTGAAATCAGTATGGTACCTGAAGGTTATTCTCCGTGGATTTGAGCTAACATCGGGATTAAAAGTGAACTTCAGCAAAAGCCAATTCTTTGGTTTAAATGTAGCAGATACATTCACATACGCTGTAAACAATATTTTGAATTGTGTTGTATCATCCCCGCCTTTTAAATTTTTGGGGATTCCGGTGGGAGTGAACCCAAGAAGGGCAGATATGTGGACACCAGTTATCGAACAATGTCGGAGGAAATTGGCAGTGTGGAGGGCGAGACATATGTCGTTTGCAGGCAGGTTAGTGATGATAAATTCAGTTTTGTCTAGCCTTCCATTGTATTTCTTCTCCTTTTACAAGGTGCCCAAGAAAGTCCTAAAAGAGATTACCGGCCTACAGCATTCTTTCTTGTGGGGAAGGAAGGATCAGAAGAACAAGATTGCCTGGGTTAGTTGGGAAAATGTGTGTAGACCTAAGGAAGAAGGGGGTCTGGGGGTAAAGTGCCTATGGAACTTCAATTTGAGTTTGCTTGGAAAGTGGAGGTGGAGGATATTAACAGAGCAAAATGCAATATGGGCAAGCCTACTAAAATGCAGATATGGTCATACGTATAATTCCAATCAAAGACAGCAGAATGTATCTACAGCCTCTCAGTGGTGGAGGGATCTATGGTCTATTGATGGCCCGGAGGCAGCCATACCATACTGGTTTGACAATAATGTCATGAAAAAGGTAAGGGATGGAAAGGAGACTCTCTTCTGGGAGCAGAATTGGTTAGGCAATGGGTCCTTTAGTTTAAAGTTTCCTAGGTTGTTTGGGTTAGCGGTAGATAAGGGCATCTCTGTAAATGACAAAAAGGAGGCATCAGGGGGGTGGAAGTGGGCATGGAGAATGGGGCTATTTGTATGGGAAGAAGGGCAGTTACGTCTTCTGTAGAGTATGTTGCAGCAAGTGGTGATGGTCGACCTTAGATCGGACAGATGGATCTAGAGACCTAGTTCGGATGGATTTTTCTCAGTTGCTGATGCTTATTCGGTGTTGTGCTCACAACAGTCAAGTCCAACACTAGTAGCGGTGGAGCCCAGAGATTTGCGTCGGATGTGGAGAGATAGACTACCCTCTAAGGTAATAGCCTTTTCATGGAGATTACTGTGGGACAGGTTACCAACCATAGATAATCTACTAAAGAGAGGCGTTCAGATACCAGGTGCGGAGCCCCTATGCGTATTTTGTAAGATTGCCCCTGAGGATAGAGATCATCTGTTTTACAGTGTGCCAAGACCCAATCGGTGTGGAACAACATTATTACCTGGTTGGGAATTCAAGGACCGATTCCGGGTGAACTGTCTCAACTTTTTATTTCATCGTCAGCCTGGGTGGTAGGAAAGCGAAAGAAGTAGTGTAGGTTTGTATTCTGGATCATGGTGATTTGATATTATCTGGATTACGAGAAACCGGATTGTGTTCGAGAACATATCGGTAGATTCAGTCGACATTTGTATATCTATAAAGGTAATATCCTGGAATTGGCTATCATACTCCTTTGGTTTTAATAGGGGGTGTGGGTTCTCGGATTGGTATGCTAACCCTAGGTTATGCTTGTTAAATTTGCGCTAAGTGAATAGACCTTACCTATTTCCGATAGAATACGGATGACAAAAGTATCGTTTGTATTCTAAGAAACCTTTGGTTTCTATTATTGAATATATACTTAGCTTTTAAAAAAAAAAAATATTGAGTATCATACATATATAGAGTATCAATACCTATAACTTAAAAGACTCATGCACCAATAAGAAAACTACAATAATAGCAATGCCCAATAAACTAAACAAAAGTAATCTCATATAATATCTTGTTTCACATCTGCCAGATTATCCGTATTGAAGTTGGGGTTGCATATCTGACTGCAACAATGGTAAGTAGCACAATTAGGGAAAACAATCTAAGTAGCTCACACGTGGAAAGGGTAAAAGTACAAAACTTAGGCAGGATTAAAGAAATTAAATGAGTTAAAATTTTAATGCTGAGATACTAAAGTGGAAAGATCCAGCATATGTATACATGCAAGATTTTTTTTTTTTTTTTTTATTTTGACACGCAAGATGATTCCTGGCAAATATTTTATTTATAGAAATGTAATTAGAATTAGTTATAATATATATCAGTATAAGACTTCACAAGGTGAGAAAGGGGCCTCAACCAAGAATAACAAAATCATGCTCGAACGTGCAGCCATATATCGGTCTATAAATGAAAGAGAAATTTCATTTTTTGACATTGATAAATGTAAAAAGAGAGTGGGGATAAGAAGAGAAAAACATACCACCAATAACATAGCAATTTTTAACCAAGATTATAAGCAACTGCAACAAATTTTCTAAATCGAGATGATATTTAAAGAACTTCACGTAGATGACTTGCTAAGAGATAAGTCATCAGTTCACCATTATCCCAAAAGTAAGCTTATAAAACCGCCGAATTGCTAAGTAGTAATTTGCGATTATCGATCTGAAAAGAACTTAAAAGAGAACCATCAATACAAACCCAAGATTACTTTAAAAAAATATCCACCATATTATATATGCCACTTTCTTCCATCCTCTCCATTCCTCCACATGGCATGAAAAATGCTCAAAGATTTTCAGGATGAAATTGCAGATTTATAATTTTGAAATAATCTTGTTAGATTGGGGAGTAATATGTAGCCGAGGTAATAACGTACTTTTCCTAAAAAGCAGTAATCAGATTAAGAAAGTAAATCAATCAACATATAATTAGAAAGTTCAACTTCAAAAGCCAAGAGTAAAAAAATGTAGGTGAATGTTTTATACATGAGATAGCAAATTGCAAATTTGGAAAGTTCAACTTCAAAAGTCAAGAGTGAAAAAATTACATTCCTCGCTAAATGTGTTCTTTTCTTTTTCGCCAATATAATATTTTTTCCAAAAGAGGAAGTGAAGAATTAACAGTATCTGTGTAAGGTATTAAGAAAGAAAAGAAAATACAGCAAACACCGACGGCAGAGAAACAATTAACAATTGCCGATAGAAAGAATCATCAAAGAAAGTAATAAAACTAAGGAACCAGCAAAAGTATTCAGCCTCTTTATCATGTCCATACATCAAATTTATGACAAGGAAGGCTATAAAACCACATATAATTTAACATAAATTTGTATAGGCAAATGCAGGTACCTTAATTTCCATGTGGTCAAACCAAGCTTTGAAAATAATCATACGACCGAAAAAAAGTTTTCCGCCCTTGAAATCTTCATGCCCTTCTATTATATTGTAAGTATTGTCTCTCTTGTTATACAGAGCCAACACATCCATAGTTTGCTAGCAATATGGTATCACCATTTTCACTCATCCACAAAATTAGCGGAATAAATCTATGGCTGTCTTTCAGAGGATCCATACGATGTTGAAGCTGGTCATAATTTATATTCAGCAAGTGAGTCCAAGAGTTTTGAACTCCAAACTCCATCTTCAGCCAAAAACCAAAATGTCTCTCCCATGATGAGAAAAACAGACAACCCTTCAAAACCCTAAGTTGAGGATATGCTACTTAATAAGACCATCAGGCTTCCTCATACAACCATATATCTCATTCTTTAGATCATAAGAAAAAATTATCAAGTCATCGGGAGTATCAGGTCTCCATTCATAACCACAGACATGCCACGACCACCTAACCAATCTGCAAAATGGTAATTAGTTAACAGTGCCACTCGCATAGGCCCCATTTTGATACAAAATAGGAATAATTGGACAAGTTAAAGAACTTTTCCAACAAGTTTCACCAAACAGTGAACTATAACCTCCATTTTGTACTCTCTAATATCCAAAATGACTATTATAATCTTGTAAGTGTCACTACACTCATCATACCCAAACTCAAAGGTATATAAAAACTCTCCAACTTTATCATTGCATACGTGTGGGGACTCTTCAAACATGACTCTCGTGAAGGGGTTTTAAAATCAGACCAGTATTCTTCAAAATCATCTCTAACATAACATATGTGGCGGCTCTCCGTGACTCTGCTGTCTTGTTTTTAGCTTGTTTGTGAATCTAATTGTTTTAGTTACTATTGTGTTTGGAATTAATTTCCATCTACGGATGAAATTAATTATTTTAAGTTGAGAATAAATTATTTTAGAATATGATTTTAATTAGTTGCTAACCATACAAAGATAAATTTATTAATTATGATTTGAAGAAATAATTTCGATATGATAAAAAATTTTATTTTAGTTTTTCTTTTTAGTAATAATTAATTCAATGCAAGAAATTTATTTTAGTTACAGTTTGGGCATTAAATTAAATTCTTTATTAACAACAAAAGAGGAAAACAAGTTAGGTTTATACAAGAGTAAATAGAAGAGATAGAGATAAGATCACAATTCATCAATGTGATCCCATCTCTATCCTTTCTTAAAAAAGAAATAGTTTTTTTCTCTCACCTCACTTTCACTCCATATTGCACGGATGGTAATGGAAAATAAGGGAAACAAGCCACTTTTTTTGCTTTTATCTTCATCTCCATGAATTTCATCTTCATCTTTCTCGTAATTTCTCCATTTTCACTCTAATCCAACATAAGAATTTCAACTATTTGAATTTCCCTCGCTTTAATGTTTGATTCTCTTCTCCTAATTCCTTTTTTGCTCACTTAATCTTACTCTCTTTAGAAAAAACTTGTGCTAGAACGCACTCTCTTCTATTTTAATCGAAATCTCTTAGGGTAAGGGGGGTTGTACCCAAACTTTGAGCTCTATTTGTGTTGTTTTCCTAAAATTAAATCTATTACGTTTTTGCTACTATCATGCTTCATTCTGCTACGTTCCAACTATTATTTTTAGATTTTAAGTTCAAAAATGGATTCATTGGGTATGAAAATCTAGGGCTAGACTCAAGATTCACCTAAAGCGAAGATTCTTGGTAAAAGATATGACTAAAACAAGTTTATACCTCTTTTGTAAAATTTTCCCTTTTTAATATGATAGGAATAGTGCTCGACGGGATGAATGGTACTTTTATTTACTAATTTGGATATTGGAAATGATAGCTTTATATGTAAAATTATATGTTTACTATTTTCATTTGAAGGACCAATTTAGGATTTTCTACATGATGAGTTATTTATGAGATCAGGTAGTGTTATACTGAAATTTGAATTGAATATTGTATGATGAAATAATTATTTATGAACTTTAGGATAGTTAATTTATATGTGGCATGTGAATTTATTTCCTATATACATATTTTTTGAGATTTGCACATGTTAGTTGAGTCCAAGGGTGTTCGATCCTTGGCATGCTAGTTTGGATGATATATTGTTGTGGTGATGGTAGCAAATTTATTTGAATTAATTATTTGAACTATGTGGGGTGTGAGAAATTATAGCCTTTATATTGACTGTTATTGTATGAATAAGTATCCCTTCTTAAATTGTTAAATGTTGATGTTATTGATAAATGAGTATGGCTATTGTTGTGTGGAAAGGATGAAAGATGTATGATTTATGAAAAAGAAATACGAGTTATGGAAAATAAATACGGTTTATGAGAAAGAAATACAATTTTATGGAAAAGAAATATGGTTAATGAGAAAGAAATACGGTTTATCGAAAAGAAATAGGTTTATGGTAAAGAAATACGGTTAATGAGAAATACATACAATTGATGAGAAACAAATAATATTTACGAGAAAGAAATACGATTAATGAAAAAGAAATTTTGGTGGGATGTAAAAGGAATTCTAAAGAAAAGTTTTGCGTTGGAATCAAAGATCAAATCATTGTTAACTTGTATTTTTCTCTAATTACATGTTAGTAGGATATATATATTTATATGTTGGCATGTTATATGTTAGATATTTATGTATGTTTGTTGCATCAGAGTTTCGGAGAGTGCGGTAGACTCATTCTTACAAATCATTTTCAGGGCATGATAAGTCCCAAAAGGAACATACAACTAGTTGAGACTAGATACTCTTATGAAGAGGCTGGGAGTGCTAGAAATGATGTCTACTTTATATATAATAAGTTTTTGTTATATGTTTTTGGTGTACAAACCCACCCTTACATAACTATAGAAGTAAGCATGTCATACATGGTTCCTTTCGACTAGACTTTTGGAATGCATATACAACATATTTAGTATTACTATGCTTAGTTTGGTACCTTGAGACCGACAAACGCTTTGAGATTTTACTAGGAATTCTATGATCATCATGCTAAAGGAGTACCTACACATAAAAATTTTGCCAGGATACTGCAGTCAAGGTTCATAATGATGAAGGAGATCTGAGTTTAGAGGACATGCTTTAGCAGGGTAGTTTAAAGGATGGAAAATTGTAAATATAGAAATAGTCTATGTTTCCCTCTTATTTTGGATAAAAACTGCTTTGAGTGTAGGAAGTTTCCTTTTTACATGTCTTTTTGGTATAGGAAATGTTTTATGCTCTGTACACCTTTTTAGAAAGTATAAGTTGTATGTAATCTTTTTTGCTAGAGGTGGTATAAATTATTTTCTCTATGAAAGAATGCAGTATTCATGTATATAGATTGTTATATGTAAATATTACTATTCATTTATCTTCTCCCTTTGAGAAATTTAGATCTCTGATTTTCCAACAAAAATATGTCAACTAAAAAAATAGATATTAAAAATTAGATCACTTACTTTCTTTTTAGTAAATTGGAAATTAATGGTTTAAATGAGATAAAATATAAATTAGCAATTATATAATAATGATATAATTTATTTGGCATCACAGACACACCAAAGACAATGTAATTTAGGTTGAGTAGGGCGGAAGAATTAATAGCAGATGATGGGTGTACGAACCTTTTTAAAAAAATAATAAATAAAAAAAAACCAAAAATGTTATTTCCATACACTGTCAAAATACACAACAATATTCAGAATATACCTAAATACCAAAGAGCTCAAAATAGAAATTTTCATGAAAAAATAAAAATAAAAAACAATAAAAACCACAGAAATCAAAGGATGAAAATGAAAGGAGAGTGGTCAACCTGAACCACTGTCATGCTTGAGCTATATGAATCAATAGAGATGTTTTTTGGCTCAACTATATTACTAACACACTCCCAAAAAATTTGGAAAAGACGTTCAAATTTTTTTTGTGAGAAAAACGTTTTCATGTTGACTCTATAAAATAGGGCACTTGAATCAGAAGAGGGTACCTTTTTTGGAAGAAAATTTTGAAGAAAAGAGTTTCTTTTTCGGAGCAAAAGAAGTAGCTTGGAAAAAGAAGAGAAAAAGGCGAGGTGGAGAGTGAAAGGGAGTGCTTTGAAGGCTAAACAGGTATTAATCCACACTGTTTTTTTTAAAATCCAGTAAGAAAAATAATGAAAATAGGATAGAAAAATCACTTACCCTTTTAACTACCACCAGAAGCAAGTTCCAGTGGTGTCGGTATCGTCGGAAGAACCACCAAAGACGGACCATCGCTAGAAAACCTCTCCACCTTCTTCACTCTCTTCACACTCCACCCCCCCCCCTCCCCCCAAACTTTACTTTTGCTAAAAAAAGAGGAAGATGCAAGGTAGCTTAAAGGGGATGTGTGCAGCTTTTTACTCTTTTTTTTCTAAATCATACTTCACTAAGTTCACCTACAAAATTGCTATTTGCACCCCCCTTTGGTCAAAACCGCTATCTACACCTCCATTTATTGCTGTTTGTGGCCAGACCCAATAATAAATGGGTACTATCTGCACCTCCCTATTTTTACTATTCGCACCTATTTTACATCATGACCTGTTTTGCTGTTTTCACTTCATTTACTATTTGCACCGCTGTTTTTTGCTAAACGTATTTCTTTCATTTTAAAGCCCAAAATACATTATTTTTAGCCTTTTGTGAGTATGAATTGTAATTTTTTATTTTATTATTCTATCATTTTATTTTATTTACGTTTTGCTAATTAACATGTTGTTACGAATATTCGAAATAGCAATTAATAAAATTAAATCTAACAATAATAATAATGTTAATAATATTAATTTAGAAAATGAAATTTATAATAAATATTTTACATGTTTTTCCAACTTAAATGTATAAACCTTTAGCAGTTATAATTACGAAAGAAAATTCAATAATGGTCACTTTAGATGCACTTCTAATTTGACTATTACAAAAACTAAAATAACCACTTTAGATGTACTTCTAATTTGGTTTCTGTTTATAAAATCTTGGTTATCATAATTATTATCATGTTATTTAAGTTATTTAGAACAAATCATTGTCACTTCGGATGCACTTCTAATTAAACATATTGCGTCATTTAAATTATTTAAAAAACATGTAATAATGGTCACTTTAAATGCACTTCTAATTTAACTATTACGAAAACTAAAATAATCACTTTAGATGCACTTCTAATTTGGTTTATTTTTATAAAAGCTTGGTTATTATAATTATTATCATGTTATTTAAATTATTTAAAACAAATAATTGTCACTTCGGATGCACTTTTGATTTGACGGTCACACTAAATAATTATCCTAACCACTTTGGATGCACTTCTAATTTGGTTGCGGTAATAATATTTTAAACTAAACCCAAAAAAGAAAAAATTAATTACTAAAAATAAAAACCTAATAAACAAACCATTATCGAGAACTACATATACTCGGATTCTCCATTACACATGGACATACGTAGGAGCAGGAACTTACTCCTGTCGAGCCCCGGAAATAAAAATAAAATAAGTCAATTAAAAATTAAAATATTAATAATATTTTATAAAAATAAATTTTTCAATAATAATTTTCTCAATAAAATGTTAAAAAAAATAAAATAAAGTATTTGCTATATTTCAACCATTTTAAGGGTGAAATAAATATTTTTAAAGTTATCTAGCTTTGCATGTTTAAGTAGAGGTAAATTGTCCTTAAGACGAATGTCGTAGGGTGCTAATACCTTCCCTGCGCGTAATACACTCCCGAACTCAAAATTTGATTTCGTAGACCACCTCTTTTAAAAGGTTTTTTCAATGTTTTCCTAAATAAATATTGGTAGCGACTCCTCTTATTTTCATAAACGAACTCTTCTTTGTCCCGTCGAGATCCCACGTGTCGACAGATGGCAACTCCGTTAGGGACATTCGAGAGTCAAGCCTAAATAATTAAATATGCAAAATTAATAACTTTTATTTATATTATTTTCACCCCTAATTTATTTATTTTATTTCGTTTAGTTGTTTGCTCATACTTTTCTTATTTATCTGTGTATTGTTTTAATTGAACTATAGGTTAGATGATGTATGTTTCTATTATATGGAGTAATTTAGGATTTGCCCCTCACATATTGTAAATACACTTTTCACACACATGAGTGGGGTCCTACACTCGGGCTTGAGAGTAACCTAGGGAGTGAAGGATAATTAGTGATACCATTTTAGATGCATTTCTAATCTGGTTATCACGAAAGTCTCGTGTAGAATGTGACTCTTTTTGTGAATACCCACACTTTGGATGCACTTCCAATTTGTGAATGTATTCTAAAATAAGTATAAATAGCTATCAAATAGCTCTAGAAAGTCTTTGGAAAGGTACAAATAGCTATCAACTGGTGAAACTCACTCGTTAAAAAGCCATTAGTTCTATATGGTAGTTTGACTTCTCTAGGTATACCCTTTTAGGACACTTGGGGCATCTTTTTCTTACTCACCTTCCTTTGTTTCAACATGTAACTTCCTTAGTCTTTCTTTTAATAGAAAAAGGATGGTATGATAGTTTCCACATGCATAATCACTCACATACATTCTTCTATAAAACAGGTTTTGGAGAATCATAAAATCTTGTTGATCAGGAATATCCTAAAAAGAGACATGGGATCAAATAGTGATACAAAAGCAACAATGTCTGTAAAGGTTAAGATGCCTGATATGAAGTTCCTAGAACCCTTCAATAATTTAGTGAGAGGAACAAACGAGTAGCCTTTGCAAGGAAATATGGGAACATATTAGATTTGTTGGAATTAAATGTGCAAACAGAAGTTATTTCTGCACTAATCCAATTTTATGATCATCCTCTTAGATGTTTCACCTTTCAAGATTTCCAGATAGCACCTATGTTAGAAGAATATGAGCGGATTTTTGAGATTTCATTAAAAGATAGCAAGTCATACCAGTATCGAGGACATGTCCCTTCAATGAATATAATAGCAAATCTACTAAGGGTGCAAGAGAAAGAACTGAGAGAGAGGAAATTGAATAGAAATGGAGTGGAGGGTTTTCCACAAAATTATTTGGTAGAAAGGATGAAGCAGTTCAAATGATTGGGATGGTTTTACTGATGTATTGGCCCTCACCATTTATTGGCTTGCCCTCTTCCCATACCTTGAGGATTACATAGATCTCTCTGCCACAGATGTGTTCCTAGCTCATCGACACAGAGGAGAAAATCCAACATCAGCAGTGCTTGCAGACACATTTTGTGCTTTAAAACTTTGTCATGAAAAGGGAAAAAAAAAGTTAACATGTTGCTTACCGACGTTGTATATTTGGTTAATTGTCCATATATGTTCCCATAAGTACAAGGCCACATCTCCCATAGAGGACTTCAAGTGGTGCACTCTTAAGGTAAAGACAAGTAAGGAGTGGGCTCAGTTCTTAGTAAACCTCACTGAAGAATCAATACGTTGGTTCCCAAATTGCAACAAAATAGAAGAAGTTATTTACCAATGTGGGTGCTTCCCTAATGTACCCCTTGTAGGGACTAAAGGGTGTATCAATCACAACCCTTCATTGACTTTAAGGAAATTGAGTTATCCAATACTAGGCCCACCAATAGAAGATTCAATCACACTTTTCTTCTATAAGATGAATCAACTAGGCTCAGCGATACTTATAAAAATTAACCATGCTTGGGAGCAAGTTATTAGGAAAGGGAAAGGGACAAGGGGAAGAAGCAGTGGTGCAAATGAAAGCTACCGTCATTGGCTAAAGAAAAGGGTTCAAGAAGTCAAACTGCCTTTCTGCAAAATTAGCCAAATCATTGAAGAGATTCTGCTACCACCACCAATTGACATGAGGGAATTCAAAGAACTTCAAGAAGCCTTGGCAAATTTGAAGAAGAAAATAGAAAGTTGAAGAAAAAACTGGAAGAGTCTCACCAAATGATGAAAACAATGCAAGAGTAAAATGCTCAAAAAATGCAGTCATTAACTAAAGCTAACAAAATAGCAAAGGAGGAGGAAGAACTCAAACTCAAGACTCAAGACTGCTTAGGAGCTGCCAGCAAAGAGTTGGGATTGAGAAGGCGCAAAAGAGACAAAGCATTGGCAGATAATCAACAACGAAAGGAAGAAATAAAAAAAGGCAAAAGTAGCTGAAAAATAGGCATAGAGGATGTTCAAAGACCTCCAACAACGACTAGAAAAGGTGGTGCAAGAATTTGAAAGTAGACTCCAAGATGAAAGGATATGTAGGGTAGAAGCAGAACAAGCTGCAAGGATGAATCTGGCAGGGATGCTGAGTTTCAAGGAAAAAGGACCCAACATTGGGAATAACCTGCTCTGAGGGCACAGTAGTTCATCTGTAAATGCAACTGAGGTGGAGTGTGATAATCCATTCGTTAAGGATATACAAGATGTAGAGACTTCCATGAGGTTCATCTTTGAAAAACTTTGTGACTTTGGAATGATTGAGGGAAAAGGAAATTGTTGTCTTTCAAAGGGCAAACACTCGGTTAAAGATTGTAAGGATTTTAAGCAGACTTTGCAAAGATTAATGAACTCAGGGTTGGTCCAGATTGGTCATTTACAACAGGGTCAAGATGTATTTATGACCCAATTAGAAGAAAAGAAAATTACTACTGCTCCAATGCCATTGGTGATTCACTTTACAAGAAATGCCAATCCATCCACTCCTCAGACTCCCAAGCCTATCATAGTGTAGGTTCCTGCCTCTTTCCTTTACAAGGATCCTAAAGCAGTTTGGTGGAAATATGATGTCAAAGTGAAACTAAGTGACAGTGGAGGTGAAGAATAGAAGAACGCCAGTTGTGTTGAAGGAATTCCCATGACAAACATTACAGGAGGGGGAGGAATGATGCGTAGCGATAGAATCTACAGTCCTAAAAATATTAGAAGAAATGACCCGAGAAGAAAAGGAAACAAAATCGCTGAAATAGAGATTCCCGAGGAAAATAGGATTGATGGAAATGAGATAATTAATGAAAATGAGAAGAAGAAGGCAGGTCGGATGATGAAGCTTCTGAGTTTCTTAAGTTCATACGACAAAGTGAGTATAGGCTTATTGATCCATTGAATCGAACCCAGACTAGGGTATCTCTCTTGACTTTGCTGATGAACTCAGAAAGCCATAGAAAATTGTTGATGAAGATCTTAAATGAAGCCCATGTTGCTCATGACATTACACTAGACAAGTTTGGAGGAATAGTAGGGAATATTATTGCTAACAATTACCTCACATTTACAGATAATGAAATACCAACTGAAGGAAAGAGACATAATAAAGCTTTTCACATCTCAATCAAATGCATGGATCATGTCATGGCTAGAGTATTGATTGATAATGGTTCTCTTTAAATATGATGCCAAAATTGACACTAGATCGATTACCTTATGATGGGATTCATATAAGACCAAGCTCTATGATTGTGAGAGCTTTTGATGGATCGTGTAGGGAAGTGATGGGAGAAATTAAGATTCCAATTCAGATTGGCCCTTTCACTTTTGAAGTCACCTTCTAGGTCATGGACATCAAGCCAGCATATAGTTGTTTATTGGGCAGGCCATGGATGCATTCAGTTGGAGTGGTCCCTTCTACCTTACATCAAAAGCTGAAATTCATAGTGGATGATAAGTTGGTAATAATCTTACGTGAAGAAGATGTGTTGGTGAGTGGCCCTCCTCCTACTCGTTATATTGAGGTAGCTGAAGAAGCCCTTGAGACTTCTTTCTAGTCCTTGGAAATAATTAGCACTGCCTATGTAGAGTCTTTACCTAAAAGTTTGCAACTTTCTGGAGCTACCTTAATGGCAGCGAAGGTTATGTTGAGCAAAGGATATCAGATAGGTCGTGGGATAGGGAAAAACCAAGAAGGAATCACGAAGATATTGGAGTTTCCTGAGAATAAGAATCGGTGTGGTTTGGGGTTTAGGCCTACTAAAGCTAAGAAAAAGAGGATCATGGAGGAAAAAAAGAGAAATGCGATTGTCTCGACTAGAGAACCGAGAGCCAAAGATCAGAAGAATTCCTATTTGTAATCTTTATAAGAGCTTCTGAAGTGGAGGATTAACGCATGCAGATCAAATGTCTATGGCTAAAGAGGAACAAGATGATGACAAACATGCCAACTGCGTGTACCCATGCGACCCTCATGAAGAGCTGCAGAATTGGAAGATTGTCGAATTCCTTGTGATTCTTAATTCAAAGTAATTGTAATGCACTTTTTTATTATGCCCATATCTTAGTGTTACTTTTTGTCAAGATGGGCTCACATGTTAATGTTTTATTATATGATTTAAATAAAATGCATTTTGCAAACCCTTAGCTATCTACTTTTTGTTCCTTTGTGTCTCTTTCCATCCCTCTATCTCCTTTGTTTATTTTGTTTCTTTTAAAACCTAAATTCAGATATGAAAATCATCATTTTGAAAGTAAGAATGATAATATCCCTTGCTATAATTTTGATCATTCTATCTACCAAGTTGATGAGGACAATGATTATTTGGAAACTCCTCTCAACATGAAATGGTTGGTAGAACAAAAGGATCAAATGATTCAACCCCAAGAAGAAGAGATTGAATTAATCAATTTGGAAAGTGAAAATGACAAAAAGGAAATTAAAGTGGGTATCGCTATAAAAGGAAAAGAGCGAGATAGGCTGCTTAAACTTTTAGCAGACTATGTTGACATCTTTGCATGGATATATCAAGACATGCCTGGCCTAGATCCAAGCATAGTTGAGCATAAACTTTCCTTAAAGCCAGGGTGCTTCCCCGTCAAGCAAAAGTTGAGGCGAATGAAACCAGAGGTGTCCTTGAAGATCAAGGAAGAAGTCAAGAAACAATTTGATGCGGGATTCCTTGCAGTTGCTAAATATCCTCAATGGGTCGCTAACATAGCATCAGTCCCGAAGAAAGATGGAAAAGTCAGAATGTGTGTTGATTATCGAGACTTAAATAAAGCCATTCTAAAATATGACTTTCCACTACCTCACATTGATGTCTTGGTTGATAACACTGTTGAACATTCCTTTTTTTTCCTTCATGGACGAGTTCTCTGGATATAATTAGATTAGAATGGCGTCTGAGGACATTGAGAAGACAACATTCATCATGCCTTGGGGAATGTTTTGTTATAAAATGAGGCCATTTGGTTTGAAAAATGTTAGGGCAACATATCAGAGGGCAATGGTGACCTTATTCCATGACATGATGCATAAGGAGATAGAGGTATATGTGGATGACATGATCGTCAAGTCAAGAATAGAAGAAAAGCATGTTGCCCACTTGCAAAAATTGTTTGAACATTTGAGAAAATATAAGCTTCGACCGAACCCTGGTAAATGCACTTTCGGTGTGAAATCCAAAAAATTGTTGGGATTTGTGATTAGTGAAAGAGGCATAGAAGTCGATCCTGACAAAGTGCGAGCAATCTTGCATATGCCGACACCAAGTACAAAAAAGGAAGTATGTGATTTCCTTGGGAGGTTAAACTACATTGCAAGGTTCATATCCCAATTGACCGCCACATGTAGCCCGATCTTCAAGTTGTTGTGTAAACATCAAATAGTGGTATGAAATGAAGATTGTCAGCAAACATTTGACAAAATTAAGCAATATCTGCAAGAGCCCCCAGTTTTAATACTGCCAGTTTTGGGGAGGCCACTTATTATGTATCTAACAGTACTTGAGGAGTCCATGAGTTATGTATTAGGGCAACATGATGAATCTGGTAAAAGAGAGCATGCTATTTATTACTTGAGCAAAAAGTTCACAGCTTGTGAAATGAGATATTCTTTGTTATAACGAACATGTTGCGCCCTTGCATGGGCTGCTTGTAGGCTAAGTTAGTATATGTTATGTCATACTACTTGGTTGAATTGCTCGAGAAGCTTGCTCTTATTGGTCGAATTGCTCGGTGGCAAGTCTTGTTGTCAGAATATGGCATTCTTTATGTCACACAAAAAGCTATCAAAGGCAGCGCCTTATCCCGTTGAAGATATAATGAATTTATTTGAAGAAGAGTCTATAGATGGGGCTAGATGGACGTTATTGTTTGATGGCGCTTCAAATGCATTGGGGCAGTATTAATCTCTCTTAAAAATCAATTTATCCCGTGCACTACAAAATTGAGTTTTGATTGCACAAATAATATGGCGAAATATGAAGCATGTGCAATAGGAATCTTATAGCTGCCATCGACTTTGACATTAAAATTTTGGATGTATATGGGGACTCAGCCCTAGTTGTCCATCAAGTCAAAGGGGAATGAGAGACTAGAGGCAATAAATGAATCCCTTATTACTCTTATATTAAGGGATTTATGGAACAACTCGATGAAACTACCTTCCGTCACATCCCTTGAGAAGATAATTAATTGGCTGATGCTTTAGCTACTTTGTCCTCGATGTTCAAGATAAGTCAGGAAGTAGATGTGCCACTCATAAGAATACAAAGTCGAGAGCAACCAATTTATTGTCAAGCAATAGAAGAAGAAGTTGACGAGAAACCTTGGTTTCATGATATTAAGTGCTATGTGAAAGACAAAGAATATCCTTCAGGCGCTTTTGAAAATGACAAAAGAACATTAAGGAGATTAGCGATGGGATTTTTCCTAAATGGTGATGTGCTTTACAAGAGAAACCACGACATGGTATTGCTTAGATGTGTTGATGCTAGTGAAGCGAAAGATAATGGAGGACGTTCATAAAGGTTCATTTGGAACACATGGAATGGACATGCAATGGCAAAAAAGATCTTAAGAGTTGGTTATTATTGGTTAATTATGGAAACTGATTGTTGCAGTCTTGTGAGAAGATGTCATAAGTGTCACACATACGCTGACAATATTCATGCACCCTCAATGCCTTTGAATACTTTAGCTGCACCATGGCCATTTTCAATATGGGGAATTGATGTGATTGGACAGATTGAACCTAAGGCTTCGAATGGGCATCGTTTCATCCTCGTCACTATTGATTACTTCACCAAGTGGGTAGAGGTGACATCTTACGCTAGTGTAACCAGAAATGTAGTGGTTAGATTCATTAAGAGAGACCTAATTTGTCGATATGGATTGCCTAGTCACATCATTACTGACAATGGGACCAATTTGAACAATAAGATGATGAAAGAGTTGTGTGACGATTTCAAGATTCAACATCATAACTCTTTGCCATATTGTCCAAGATGAACGGAGCGGTAGAGGCAGCAAATAAAAATATACAAAAGATTGTGCAAAAGATGGTGGTGACCTATAGGGATTGGCACAACATGCTCCCATTTGCGTGCATGCTTATCGTTCCACTGTACGCACTTCAACTGGGGCAACCCCATATTCTTTAGTGTACGGGATAGAGGTTGTGCTACCTATTGAGGTCGAAATCCCTTCACCGAGGGTATTAGCAGAAACACAACTTGAGGAGGCCGAATGGATTCAAGCTCGCTATGACCAGTTAAATCTCATTGAAGAAAAAAGATTAATCGCGTTATGTCATGGTCAATTGTATCAGAAGAGGGTGAAAAGAGCCCATCATAAAAAGGTTCATCCTTGAGAATTTCAAGAAGGTGACTTGGTTCTCAAGAAAATACTGCCAACCCAAAAAGATCATAGAGGAAAATGGACCCCTAATTATGAAGGACCATATGTGGTAAAGAAGGCCTTTTTCAGGAGGCGCTCTGATCTTGACAAATATGGATGGTGCAGACTAACCTCTCCCTATAAAATCTTATGCAGTAAAAGAGTATTATGCTTAAAATAAGAAAAAGGAAAAAGAGAAAAAGAAAAAAGTTCGCTAGGTCGAAAACCTGAAAAGGCGGCCTAGGAAAAATTAGAATGACCAGGTAGGTTGAAAAATCTGAAAAGAGCAGTCTAGGCAAAAGATAGAACCATGAAAAGACACAAATTCGCTAGACTGAAAACTTGGAAAAGGTGGTCTAGGAAAAAATTAGAGCAACTCATGAAGAAAAATTGCATCGAAGTATAAGCTAGGGCAGTTTGGCACCTCGTGAACAAAGTCAAAGAATTTGAAGAGTCTGGGAAATTAAAAAGGGAGTCCAACCAAACAATCGGGTTCCTCAAGAAGCCGAATAGATAGAATGCTTAAAGTGTTAGATTCATGGATTAAAACTGTTACTTTGAATATCTCAATTATCAGTTACCCCATTCTCTTTTGCTTAAAATTCAATTTTTGACTTCCTTTTGTGTAAGACGTCTTTTTGTATCCGCCATTTTTCTTTTGAATCAATAGACATTTCTATCTTTACCCACTATTCATGGTTATATTTTATCATTTCATGTATTAAGAACGAAGCATGTAATGATCTTAAATGCATTATAATTACGACAAAGAACTTTAAAAATTAAAGGAAATACGACAATTTCTTAATCAATTTTGTCAAGGGTACCAACAAATTATCAGTCAAGACCTTAACTTTTTAGCCATACCTAGCTGTGAAAGAAATATCAGACGTCAAAGAAGGAAAACCACCCGTGAATGTCGCGGTGCTTAAAGCCTTAAGGGGTCGAGGGTTAGAAATAATAACAAAAGAAAAATGAATGGGAAAAAGAATCACCATGCATATCATGTATTGTCTTACCACTCTTCTCATTTTGGGTCCTTATGGCTACTCCATTTCTCATTTTGGGTCTCTGCGCCCACTCCATTTCATATTTTGGGTCCTCATGCTCATTACATTTACATTTTGGGTCCCCGTGCCTATTACATTCTGTATTTTGGGTCCTCGTGCCATTACAATTTACATTTTGAGTCCCCGTGCCCATTACAATTTACATTCCGGGTCCCCATGCCCACTACATTTTACATTTCGGGTCCCCGTGCCATTACATTCTGCATTTCGGGTCCCCGTGCCCATTACAATTTACATTCTGGGCCCCCGTGCCCACTACATTTTACATGTTGGGTCCCTGTGCCCATTACATTTTACATTTTGGGCCTCTGTACCTATTACATTTTACATTTTGGGCCCCCGTGCCCATTACAATTTACATTTTGGGCCTCTGTGCCCATTACATCTCATATTCTGGGTCCCCGTGCCCATTACAATTTACCTTCTGGGTCCCAGAGCCAGCTATAATTTACATTTTGGGCCCCTATGTCCATTACAATTTACTTTCCGGGTCCCCATGCCATTATAATTTACATTTCGAGTCCTTGTGCCATTGAATTCAGCATTCTGGGTCCCCATGCCCATTCCAATTTACATTTTGGGCCCCCGAGCTCTCTACAATTTACATTTCGGGTCCCTATGTCCATTGAATTCTGCATTTTGGGTTCGTGTGCCGTTGCAATTTACATTTTGGACCTTTATATACTCACTACTTTATTTTGTTCCACGTTCTTTTGCATGTCCATATCAACTTGTTCATATTCTGACGGCTTTTGCATTCTCACATCTAGCCGAAATTAAGGTCTATATCTTTATTTATATTTTCCTGAATAATATAAAACTTAGGTTTTTCATATTATCTGGTAAAATCTAAATAAAGAGGGGCAATTGTACGCACCAATTTAAAAAAAATAAAAAAATAAAAAATCCAAAGAAAAACAAAATGTCATCTCCATACACTACCAACATACACAACAATGTTCAGAATACACCTCAATACCAGAGAGCTTAAAATAGAAATTTTCATGGAAAAATAAAAATAGAAAAACAACAAAAACCATAGAAATCAGAGGATGAAAATGAAAGGAGAGTGGTCAATCTGAACCACTGTCATGCCTGAGTTCTCTGAATCAATAGAGATGCTCTTTGGCTCAGCTATATCACTAACACAATCCTAAAAAATCTGGAAAAAACATTCAAATTTTTTTTGTGAGTAAAACGTTTTCAAGTTGACTCTATAAAATGGAGCACTTGAATCACAAGAGAGGACCTTTTTTCGGAAGAAATTTTTGAGAAAAGAGTTGATTTTTCGGAGTAGAAGAAATAGCTTGAAAGAAGAGGAGAAAAAGGCGAGGTGGAGAGTGAAAAGGAGAGTTTTAAAGGCTAAACATGTATTAATCTACAATGCTCTTTTTAAAATCCAATAAGAAAAATAATCAAAATAGGATAGAAAAATTACTTACCCTTTTAACCACCACCGGAAACGAGTTCCGATGGTGTTGGTGTTGGTGTCGCTGGAAGGACCGCCGGAGACAGGCTGTTGCTAGAAAACCTCTCCCCCTAATTCTGTCTCCTTCATGCTCCCCCCCCCCCTCCCCCTCTACAACTTTACTTTTGTTAAAAAAAGAGGAAGATGCAAGGTATCTTCAAGGGGATGCAGCACGCATCCCCAGATTTTTACTTTTTTTTTTAAATCACACTTCACTAAGTTCATCCTACAAAATTTCTATTCGCACCCACTTTTGGTCAAACAGTCAGACAACTATCTACACCTCCATTTCTTGCTGTTTGTGCCCAAGACCCAATAATAAATGGGTACTACCCGCACCTGCCTGTTTTTACTATTTGCACCTGTTTTATATCATGACCTGCTTTGCTGTTTTCACCTTCGTTTACTGTTTGCACCGCTGTTTTTTGCTAAACATATTTCTTTCATTTTAAAGCCCAAAATTCATTATTTTTAACCTTTTGTGAGTATAAATTGTAAGCTTTTATTTTATTATTCTATCATTTTCTTTTATTTACGTTTTGCTAGTTAACATGTTGTTACGAATATTCGAAATAGCAATTAATAAAATTAAATCTAACAATAATAATAATGTTAATGATATTAATTTAAAAATGAAATTTATAATAACTATTTCACTTGTTTTTCCAACATAAATGTATAAACCTTTAGCGGTTATAATTATGAAAGAAAGTTTATCAATGGTCAATTTAGATGCACTTCTAATTTGACTATTACGAAAACTAAAATAACCACTTTAGATGCACTTCTAATTTGGTTTCTTTTTATAAAATCTTGGTTATCATAATTATTATCATGTTATTTAAATTATTTAAAACAAATAATTGTTACTTCATATGCACTTTTGATTCGACGGCCACACTAAACAATTATCCTAACCACTTTGAATGCACTTCTAATTTGGTTGCGGTAATAATATTTTAAACTAAACCCAAAAAAGAAAAAATTAATTACTAAAAAAAAACCTAATAAACAAACCATTATCGAGAACTACATATACTCTGATTCTTCATTACACATGGAGATACGTAAGAGCAAGAACTTACTCCTGTCGAGCCCTGGAAATAAGAAATAAAATAAGTCAATTAAAAATTAAAATATTAATAATATTTTATAAAAATAAATTTTTCAATAATAATTTTGTCATTAAAATGTTAAAAACAAAAGGCTAAATTATAATTGGTGCCCCCCGATTTTAGTTCTTGTTAGCTTTTTGCCCTCCTTTAAATTTTTGCTTCAGTTTTGTCCCCAAAGTTTAAAAAATGTTAACAAATTGTCCTTTTGTCAAAATGGGACCGTTGACCATCAGGATTAAAACGTTGACTTCGTAATTAGTGACGTGACATCGTTAGGTTTTGAAATTAAGAGTTAATTAATATGATGATGTGACAATTTTAATTAGAAAAATGTAGAAAGAAAAACATTCTAGCATGGTTCAAACCTTGGACCTCTTTATAATGTACAATAGGTCATACCACTACTCCAAGTGTCAAGTTTAGTTTTATTCTGCAATTCAAATCTACTTAATCTTTAATTAATGTTAGTTTCAAAATTAATTAAAACATAAATGTAAATATACAACAGTAGGATTAAAATTAAAAGTTAAAATTAAAAACTAAAAATTTAATTTATATATTTATTAATTATTTATTAATAACAAATTCCTAGAAATTATAAATTAAAAATTGAAACTAATTAAAAATATATATTAAAATTATTAAAATATAAAACTAAGAACTAAAATTAAAAATAAATAGAAATTAAAATTAAGAATTAAAATTTAAATAATTTTAGTTCTTAGTTTTATTTTTTAATAATTTTAATTTATGTTTTTAATTAGTTTTAATTTCAATTTATAATTCCTTAGAATTTATTATTAATAAATAATTAATAAATATATAAATTAAATTTTTAGTTTTTAATTTTAACTTTTAGTTCGAAAGTAACGCAGATATGGAGCACGATGCAACAGATTTCTTGATTTCAAGTGGGTGTTTTTGGAAGACCACTTGGAGTTTGATTAATGTAGAATTGAAAATGAAGTTTGATAAATGTAGGATCAAAGATGAAGGAGTTGCACTACTTGGAAACGCATCTAAAACGCGTGAGATCGTTTGATGGAAGACACGACACAATTTCTGCGAGGATTTCCATTGGGAGAACGAAAGGATTCTCGGAAGAAGACATTTACGCTGTGACAAGAGTGCATGTAGAGAAAGGAGAGAAACCCTAATTTCTTTAATTGTTTAAGAAAATGTTACGTACTTACATTTTATTTGTTTAAAAAATTATATCATGTATTTGATAAAAGAAATTATTGCAAATATAACAAAAAAACATGTTAAGTATAATTTCAAAAAAAAAACTTTAAAAATATTAATATAATTCTAGATATATTTAATCTTTTACATAAAAATTCTTTGCATGATATTTCTCTTTTGTGATTTATCTTGAGTGGTCGGCAGAATTTAAAAAAATATTAAAATAAAATTGTGTGGTCATATTAATATTGTTGGAGTGTGCTGCATCTTATCTTTGTAAAGTCCATGAAATAACTTAAGGGGAAAATGGTTTGATGTATATATACACGTATGTGTTGAGAAGGCAATTTCAAGTTTAGACCTTTTCGATTTCGTGTTATAGATTCTTATTAATTTCTACAACGCATGCACATATCCTTCCTGTACGCACCATTTTCTTAACAACAATAATAAAAAAAATAATAAATCCAGAAAAAAATAAAATGTCATTTCCATACATAATAATATTCAAAATACACCTTAATATTGAGAGCTCAAAATGAAAATTTTCATAAAAAAATAAAAATAAAAACAACAAAAACTACAAAAATCAGAAGATGAAAATGAAAGAAGAGTGGTCAACCTACTGAGATGCCTAAGCTCTCTGAATCAATGGAGATGCTCTTTGGGTTAGCTATATCACTAACATAATCCCACAAAATCTGAAGATAAAAATTTTAAATTTTCATGAGTAAAATGATTTTAAGCTGATTTTATAAAATGGGACACTTGAATCAGAGAAAGAGAACCTTTCTTTGGAAGAGATTTTTTTTTAAGAAAAAGTTACCTTTTTAGAGAAAAAATAGTTTGAAAGAGGAGAAAATAAGAACGAGGTGAAAAGCAAAAAAGAAAAATTTTTAAAGACTAAACAGATATGAATCTATACTACTCTCTTTAAAATACAATAAGAAAAATGATCAAAATAAAATAGAAAAATTACTTACCTTTTTAATTAATACCAGAATTGATTTCCAGTGACATGGATTGGCGTCGAAAATAGCATGAGGGGGGAGGAACTCATTTCTCTTTTCTTCTTCACGCTATCTCTTCTTCTTTTATTTCTTCAAAAGGGTTTGAAAAAGTTGTGTGCAGATTTAGCGTAAAGGGGACACGCAGGCGTCCCCACATTTCACTTTCCGTTTTTTGTTTTTTCTTTTCCTTTTTTTAGGGTTTAGATAGTTTACTAAGTTCATCTTTGCGAAACTACTATTCGCACCCCTTTAGGTCCAACACCCCGCTGCTGTCTACATCTCCATTTCTTACTATTTGCGCCCAGCCCAATAACAGACGGGTACTATCCGCACCTCCTTTTTCTACTATGCGCACCTATTTTATGTCCTGACCCGTTTTTATGTTTTCACCTCCGTTTACTACTTGCACTGCTTTTCTTGCTAAACGTATTTCTTTCGTTTTAAAGCCCAAAATGTATTATGTTTAGCCTTTTTTGAGTATAAATTATAAGTTTTTATTTTATTTATTCTATCATTTTCTCTTATTTACGTTTTGCTAGTTAACATGTCGTTATGAATATTCGAAATAACAATTAATAAAATTTCAATTAAATCTAACAATAATAATAATGTTAATAATATTAATTTGAAAAAATAAAAATTTATAATGAATATTTTATATTTTTTTTCCTTTAAATGTTATAAAACTTTAGTGGTTATAATTATTTAAGGAAAATTTAATTATGGTCACTTTTAATGCACTTTTAATTTGACGATTACGAAACTAAAAGAACTATTTTAGATGCACGTCTAATTTGGTCTTTTATAAATTTTTACTTGTAATAAATATTATTACGTCATTTAAATTATTTAAGGAAAATATAATAATGGTTACTTTAGATGTACTTCTAATTTGACTATTATGAAAACTAAAATAACCACTTTAGATGCACTTCTAATTTGGTTTCTTTTATAAAACTTTGGTTGTTATATTTATTATCATGTTATTTTAATTATCTAAATTAAATAATAATCACTTTCGATGCACTTCTAATTTGATTATTGTAAATTATAAGAAAAGGATTATGATCACTTTAGATACACTTTCAATTTGATTATTGTGTAATCCTTTAAAATTATCTTTCTATGTAAAAACATAAAATGTAAAGCTTAAATTATGACTACTTCAGATGCACTTTTTATTTAGTCATTACAAAAGCTATCATAATTTAGTGATTGTTGGTTTGAATGCACTTCTGATCTGATGGTTACGTTAAATAATTATCGTGACCACTTTGGATGTACTTCTAATTTGGTTACAGTAATAATATTTTCAAATAAACCCAAGAATATTGAATTTTAATTACTAAAATGCATTAATCATTTCAACAACTATGTATACTATAATTCTCCATTACACATGGAGATACGTAGGAGTAGGAACTTACTCCGGTCGAGCCTCGAAAAATAAAAATAAAATAAATCAATTAAAATATTAATAATAATTTTCAATAATAATTTTCTCATTAAAATGTTAAAAGAAAAAATAAAATAAAGTATTTGTTATATTTCAATTATTTTAAGGGTGAAATAAATATTTTTAAAGTTATCTAGCTTTGCACATTTAATTAGAGGTAACCGTACTTAAGACGGACGTTGTAGGTTGCTAATACCTTTCCTACGTGTAATAGACTCCCAAACTCAAAATTTGGTTTTGTAGACCACCTCTTTTAAAAGGTTTTTTCAATGTTTTTTCTAAATAAATATTGGTGGCGACTCCTCTGACTTTCATAAACTAATTTTTTGCCATCCTGTTAAAACCTCACATGTCGACAAACCTTACTTAATTATTTATACATAAAGAAGAGATTAGTTTATAATGAGAATAAATATAACAAACTTATTTGATTTCACAAAAGACACACGTATGCACTCACACACATGCCCACGTACACTTTTATTTCTACTTATTATAAATAAGGAAATTGTGTTTGTGATTTAAATAAAAACTTTTAAATGTAATTATTTAAATAAAAATTAGAAGATATTCTACCACTTGATAACATTAAACACAAGTCACTTTACTAGTTTTTTTCTCTAAACCCCTATACTTGTATTTATATCGTAAAAACAAAATAAAATCCTATAAATAGGTCATAATAAATTACATTGTCCAAATTAATTTCTAAATCATTACATAAATACCTTTTTTAAAATGTTTATTTCAAGGTTCTTTAAAATCAATTTACACACCAAAATGATATGTATGAAAATCTACTTTAAATAAAATAAAATTTTAGGAAAAATTATTTTTTTATATTTTTTCTTTTTTAGCAAGTATTTTTTAATTTATTGGTATTTTTAGTGTTTTCTTTCAATTTCTTCTTTATTATGCTTTATTTCCTTTCTTTTCCATTTTATCTTTCTTTTTCTCATTTTATGTTTTTTTTAATTTTAATTCTTGATTTATTTATTGATCTTTTTATGTTATTTTAATATTCTTATATTTTAATTTCAATTTTTCTTATCTTCTTCAAAAAAAATTTATTTTATTTTAATATAGTCTACTTTTATATTTAATATGAAGTTATAATGTTGTGTAGTGACAAAACTCATGTATAGGAAGATAGAGGAGGAAGAGATGGTGGGTTTGAATTTCTTCATTGTAAAACAAATTTATATTGAATATATAATTTATTTCTTTGTATTTCTTCTTCTTTTCTTTTGATTGTTTTATTTAAGTTTTGAATTAAGTAAATATATTTCAATATTAAAAAAATAGTTTAAGTAATTAAAATTACTCTTTTACTCTTCTATGCATTAGTGGTTCTGCTCACAAAGGTGTGATACATCTCACATATATGTGGTGGTAAGAGGCTATGAATTAGTGGCTTGACCTTGGATAGATGTACCACATCACACAGTCATATAGTTGAAAATTTGATGTACTTTCTCTTGTAGTTCTCTCCCTAAACCTCTTTGGTGATATCCACACCGAAGTAGGCAAACCACTGATGCAATTTATCGTTTAGCACATCTCCCACATCTTTGTTGGATATTGCACAACACTGTGGATGAAATTCTTATGCACTTTCTGTAACGCCCCCGTTACAATAACACCCAAGGTATAATAATTAAGTAATTATTATAAATAGGAATAAAATCTCCAATATAGCATAATAACAAATGAGTTAAATTTTTACATAATTGAGAAATAACAATAGAAAAATAATAATAATTAGATGAAACTTTGAATTTTAGTACGCAAAAAGAAGGCAAAGTTGAGTTTCGTTTTCAGCCATTACCCAAGTTCGTAACTGTAAAAGCTTTCTTTCTATGCATTATATATGTGTATGTTAATGTGGTGAAATCAAATTGATAAAATCAAATCGAATTTTAGTTATAAAATAATATGTGTAATCGTAGCATGAATTCTATTCGGTCACAAGAGTCAAAATAATATACATAATTCCTATAGTTTGCACACCTAAAATTATGGTAAAATTCATGGATGATCGATAGCAAAATAGTTGTTCTATTAGTATTTTTAAATTCTTTCTTTTTTATGAAAAACCTTAAAAATTTTATTTCTCTAAAACATACCATGGAGGGGTTTAAAGAAAAGTTTTACTCACCTCTTAACGCGAGATCCCACCACTTTAATTCTTCTGCTCTTATCTCCCTCTTTCTCAACCCTAGAATAATCAACTAACCTATGATATTCTAAGGGAACTAGTTAACCCTATATGTAGTAGTTTAGGGTAGGTTTTCCCCTCTCTATATCTTCTATGAAATATTGATTTTATCAGATTAAATGCAAAATAGTATCAAATATTTAAATATTTTTATCTTATTCCATTTTAAAGGGAATATTATCTGAATTTGTTATTCAAAGTGATATCAAATCTTTTTATTTGTTTTAGCTTATTTCTATTTTAAAGAACCTGAATTTGTTGTTCAAACTAATATCAAATCTTTTTATTTGTTTTATCTTATTTCTTTTAAAGGGAATATTATCTGAATTTATTATTCAGAGTGATATAAAATCTTTTTATTTGTTTTATCTTATTTCTATTTTAAAGGGAATATTATTTGACTTTGTTATTCAAAGTGACATCAAATCTTTTTATTTGTTTTTTTAACAACTTAATCTATCTTCTCTTAACTGAATGTTTATTCGAATATTTGTATTTTAAATTTTGGGATGTTACATTCTCTCCCTCCTCAGAGAATTTCATCCTCGAAATTAACGTCACTAATAAAATTAACATGTAACACATAAATCCACATATAAAGGTAGTATACCTCAATCAAAGAGATACGAATATTGTTGTCTAACATCATCCTCAAGTTCCCATGTAGCCTTTTCTGGAGTCAATCCCTCCCAAATCACCTTCAAGAATGGGATTATCTTGTTCCTCAGAGTTTTAGTGCTTTTGTCGATGATTTGAATATGCTTGGGCTTAAAAGTCAAATTACTTTTTAGTTGTATTGACTTAGGAGCTAGAATATGTGAGACATCTTGTACGTACTTCCGGAATTGAGAAACATGGAAGACATCGTGGAGGTTTGACAATCGAGGTGGAAGAGCCGGTTGGTAAGCAACACGACCAACTCTTTTTAGAATTTGGAAAGACTAATGAAACGAGGGCCTAGCTTTCTGACCTTCATTGACCTCCATAACCTAGTCTTAGGAGTGACTCTCAAAAATACATGTTCGCCTTCTCGGAATTCTAAAGGTTTCCTCCTATTGTCGACATAATTCTTTTGTCTACTTTGAGCTGTGCGCATCTTCTCTTTAATCATCTTAATCTTGTATGTGGTTTCTTACACTAAATCTGGTCCTATCAGAGTCTTCTCACCTACCTTACACCAACATAAAGGGGATCTACACTTTCTTCCATAAAGAGCTTCGTAAGGTGCCATACCTATGCTATCATGATAACGATTGTTATATGCAAACTCTATAAGGAGTAAACATCTCTCCCAACTCCCTTCTTCATCTAAGACACACGCCCTAAGCATGTCCTCAAGGGTCTGAATGGTCCTCTTTTATTGACCGTCGGTTTGAGGGTGGTACGTTGTGCTAAAACACAACTTTGAGCCAAAAGCTTGCTAGAATGCCCTCCAAAATCTAGAAGTGAATCTAGGTTCTCTATTTGATACTATAGACGTGAGTATGCCATGAATTTTAACTATTTCTTTGATGTATAGGTCTGCTAACTTGCTTAGATTGTAAGTTGCCTTAATTGGCAAGAAGTGAGCCGACTTGGTTAACCTATCCACAGTTACCCATATGGCGTCAAGACCTAGGCGGGTCTTAGGCAACCCCATTACAAAGTCCATGGAGATATTTTCCCATTTCCACTCAGGAATTTCCAAGTGTCTCAACAACCCAAAAGGCTTCTGGTGTTCTATCTTAACCTTTTGTCACACTAAACACCTAGTCACAAAACTAGCCACATCCTTCTTCATCCCTGGCCACCAATACATCTTCTTCAAATCCTGATACATCTTAGTTATCCCTGGATGTATGGTGAACTTACCCTTATGACCTTCTTCTAGAATTTTCTCTCTAAGATTTCCCCTTTAGGAACTATGATTCTATCCTTGAACATCACTAAATCATCAGCAGACAAGGTATAACCTTCCTGGTTCACTAGAGACTGTAAGTCTTGGTTTAAAAGTTGTTCCTTGTTAATTAACTCTCTCAAGTCACTACCTATCTCTAACCTATACAATCTCATACTTAAGGCATTTAATGACACACTTAAATTTAGGTCCCTAAACTCCTCTATCAAGTTCATCTCTTGCACCATCAAACTAGACATATGTAACGATTTCCTACTTAGGGCATCAGCCACTACATTGGATTTTCCTGGTGGTACTTCAACTCAAAATCATAATCCTTAAGAAACTTCATCCACTTTCTCTATCTCATATTCAACTCCTTTTGATCAAACAAATACTTAAGGCTCTTATGGTCACTAAAAACTTCAAATCTTGCACCATACAAAAAGTGCCTCCAAATCTTTAAAGTAAACACCACGGCTGCCAACTCAAGGTCATGGGTGGGATAATTCCCTTCATGAGTCCGAAGTTGCCTAGATGCATATGCCACTACTCTTCCTTCATGTATCAACACACATCCTAAACCATTTCTAGATGCATCGCAATACACAACAAAGTTCACTAAAGGATGATGTGATCTGATCACTTGCCCAAAGGATCCTTTCTAAGGTCACTTGGAAGGGAAATGGATTTATGGAGAGGAAAGGAATGGGGTGAGGCACCACAAATACTAGGTTTGATAAGCCAAAGGGGAGAAGCAATAAGGGAGGGGTCCCTTAATAACTCTTAGAAGCTCTCACAAAGGAGAGGTGAGACATTCAAAGGTAAGAACTTCACAACCAATATGATCTCTAGGATTAAATTCAAGTGTAAAAAATACAAGTGAGGGGAGGAGCTCCTATTTATAGAGGTAGCTAACCTCTTGAACAAGATAACCTAAAAAAAGAAGGGCTAGGATTAAAAGGAAAGATCTAAGGGAGGAGGATTGAGAAACAATTCCCTCCTTAGATCATCAAACTTGGTACCCAAGTTTCTCAAACCAAGGGTCAAAATTCCTTCTTATTAGCTTACATGGTTTTTGTTGGAAAAGAGGGGTGTAGATATCAAGACTACCCCTTATTTCTTTCATAAAGACCCAAAAAACTAAATCCACTCTCTAAATTCCTAAGACACTTCCTAAAATAAAAAATGGACAAAATACATGTCCCGAATTAAATTCCTAATGCTCCTCAAAATTAAAATAAAGGAAAATTATATTTTATTAACTAAAGTCCCTAGCCTAATATCTTTACTCTCCACAGGAGGTGAAGTCTTCCTTCGTCTACAAGGGCTAGGTCTTCTTCAATCCTTCTAGCCATGGCCCTAGTGATAGGTCCTTGGCTAGGCATGGTCACATCATTTATTCCCCCTTGGAGAGAATTTTATCTAAAATCCATGGGGTCTTTATCATTTTCAGCACCTACAAATGGATACAAATCAGAAACATTAAAACTAGTGCTTACCCCATAATCCTCAGGCAGATCTAAAACATAGGCATTATTACTGATCCGCTCAAGGATTTGGAAAGGTCCATCTCCTCTAGGGATAAGTTTGGACTTCCTTTGAGAAGGAAATCTATCCTTTCTCAAGTGAAGCCATACCCAGTCGCCCTTTTCAAAGATGACCTCTTTCCTCCCTCTATTGGTGAAAGTAGCATCTCTCAAGGATTGGCACTCTATGTTAGCTTTAACCCTCTCATGTAATTGTTTTACAAAAATGGCTTTTGCCTCTCCTTCTTTATGCACAGCAACAGAAAGAGGAAGAGGTAAAAGATCTAGAGGAGTATGAGGATTAAAGCCATAGACCACCTCAAATGGAGAATGCTTGGTGGTTCTATAAACCACCCGGTTATACGCAAATTCAATGTGAGGAAGGTACTCATCCCAAGACTTATGGTTTCCTTTAAGGAGAGCCCTTAGCATAGTGGATAAAGATATATTCACCACTTCTGCTTGCCCATTAGTTTGAGGGTGACAGGTAGTGGAAAAAAGAAGTTTAGTTCCCAGCTTAGCCCAAAGAGTTTTCCAAAAATGGCTACGAAACTTCACATCCCTATCTGACACTATTGAAGAGAGTATGCCATGCAATCGGACAACCTCTTTAAAGAAAAGTCTTGCGATGTTGCTCGCATCATCCACTTTGTAGCAGGGAATAAAATGGGTAATTTTTGAAAATCGGTTCACCACCACAAATATGGAGTTTGCACCTCGTTGGGTTCTTGGGAGCCCAAGGATGAAATCCATGCTAACATCCTCCCAAGGTGCAAAAGGAGTAGGTAACGGTGTGTATAGTCCATGAGGCATTGCTTTAGACTTTGTTTGCAAGCAAGCTATACATCTAGAGCAATATCTATGGACCAAAATGCCCCATGAGCCCACCTTCATGGCTCTCTACGCATATCGGGACAAAAAAATTTCTCTTGTAAAAGCATGAGGGTTTTTAAAATCCCAAAATGCCCCATGAGCCCACCTTCATGGCTCTCTTTTGTGAGTAAGTTCTTAATTGATCCTTGGGGTATACAAAGCTTACTCTCTTTGTAGAGATACCCCTCACTGTGAAGTACCCATCATGGGCCTTTAATGCGAATGCAGATGCAGAGGCAGCAAAGATGGGGCCGAAATCCTTATCAGAAGGGTACATAGCCCGAATGTCATCAAATCCCAAGATTTTTGCTTTCAAGGATGAATAAAGGGCATGACACCTAGAAAGAGCATCAGCCACAACATTTTGTTTTCCTTTCTTGTACTTGATGACATAGGGGAAAGATTCAAGATTTTCCACCCACGTTGCATGCCTTTTGTTCAATTTACCTTGACCCCTCAAATATTTTAGTGACTCATGGTCACTATGAATGACAAACTCCTTGGGAGCAAGTAATGCTCCCAAGTTTGAAAGGCCCTAATTAGAGCATAAAACTCTTTATCATAGGTAGGGTAGTTGAGGTGGGCACCATTGAGTTTTTCACTGAAATACGCAATGGGGTGCCCTCCTTGCAACAAGATAGCTCCCACACCTACACCAGAGGCATCACATTCAAGTTCAAATGTTTTAGAAAAGTCACATAATGCCAAAACTGGTGCATGGGTTAGTTTATGTTTAACTAACTGGAAGACTTTCTCTTGTCTCTCACACCAAAGGAAAGGAACTTCCTTTTTCACCAAATCATTTATTGGTGTGAAGAGTGTGGAGAAGTTAGGCACAAAGCGCCTATAAAATCCAGCGAGACCATGAAAGCTTTCGATCTCTGTCACACTCTTTGGGGTGGGCCATTCTTGAATAGCTTTTATCTTTTCAGGGTCAACATGGACCCGTTTTGTGCTAACTACAAAACCTAGGAAAAATACACTATCTACACAAAAGGTGCATTTTTCTAAGTTACCAAAAAGATGATTACTCCTAAGAAGAGAAAAAACATGCCTTAGATGTCCTAAATGATCATCTAGGTTCCTAGAGTAAACTAAAATGTCATCAAAGTAAACTACACAAAATTTACCAAGGCAATCCCTCAGTACATGATTCATTAAACCCATGAATGTGGTTGGGGCATTGGTTAGCCCGAAGGGCATAACCAACCACTCATAAAGACCAAATTTAGTCTTAAAAGCAGTTTTCCACTCATCACCCTCTTTGATCCTTATTTGGTGGTAACCACTTCTAAGATTTATTTTTGAAAATATTTTTGCCCCATGTAATTCATCCAACATGTCATCAAGACGAGGGATTGGGTGCCTGTATTTGATGGTGATGTTGTTGATTGCACAATGCACAACAATCAACACACATCCTCCATTGGCCATTCTTCTTGGGTGCCAACAAGACTGGCACAACACAAAGGCTTAGGCTCATTTGAACCCAACCTTTCTCCAACAGTTCATTCATTTGAGAATCAATCTCTTGGGTCTCCATGGGGTTACTCCTATAGGCAGGTTTATTAGGTAGACTTACGCCAGGCACCAAATCAATTTGATGTTCTATACCCCTAATGGGAGGAAGTCCTTTCGGAACCTCATTAGGGAATATATCATCAAATTCCTTTAAAATATCTTGAACCCTTGAGGAAGGTGCTCATGTGCATGGGTTGTGGCAGTGCTTTTAGCAGAAGAATGCAGAATGGGAGAAGGATTTGATGCCTCTTTGCAAAAGAGGAGATAAAAGGGCTTGTTAGTCAAAGGAGCTTATTTTAAATTACGTTTAGTAGCAAATAGGCTCCTTTTACTAATATTCCCTTTGGAAGGGGCATCACCTTCTGACTCTCTCTTTACCCTTTTCAAGCTTTAAGGGTGAAGCTTGTTGTGTTTTTTCTTTGTTTTTTTTTCCTCAACTCTTTCCTTTTTCATCGCAAATTGATCCTCAGCCACTTGAGAAGGTGACAAAGGATACAATTTGAAGCGCTTTTCATTATAGGTGAGGATTATTTGATTGGAGTGACCATGGTGAATGACTTTCTTATCAAATTGCCATGGTCTCCCCAACAGGATATGGTTAGCCTCCATAGGAACTATGTCACAAAGAATCTCATCATTATAAGATCCTATGGAAATTGGAACCATAAATTGTTCATTGACTACCATATCCCCTTGCTCATTGAGCCATTGCAATTTGTAAGTTTGGGATGGGGCATGGTAGTCAAGGCTAGCTTTTCAACCAACCTAGAGCTACAACAGTTATAACAGGAGCCACTATCAACAAGGAGAGAACATACTTTGTCATTTACTTTACATCTTGTATGGAAGATGTTCTCTGTTTGTGATTGGCCAAGCTCTAGAGGTTGGCTTCCAAGAAGCCTTTGAACCATAAGGAGGTCTCCTTCATAAGGAAAAACTTCCTCACACTCTTGTTCAAAAGTATGTCCCTGTTCTTCCTCACTCTCATTAGAGGAGGAAGATGAGCTATTCTCACTACAAATGTCTTGTCCCCTCATGATCATGGTTTTATGGGCATTGAGAGGCAATATGGCCTTTCCCAAGACATTTGAAGCATTTGATACTACTTTGCCTCTTAGTAGGCTTAGTAGTAGGGGGTTTTCTCTCTACATGAGGTACTTTTGTATCTTGAAAGTGTTTGGGTTCCTCTTTGGGAAAACCCTTGAAAAAGTTCCCCTTAAGTTGGTCTCTCTTTGGGTAGGAGGGAGAATCTTTTTTAAAGTTTTTTCTCTTGAGTTGATTCTCAGCTCTTACACAAAGTTCTACCAACTCATCAAGGTTTGAGTATGAAAGAAGCTCTACCTTATCTCTAATGTCAGAACTTAATCCACACAAAAACCTAGCAAGGGTGGCATTGGGTTCCTCAATGATATTAGCCTTTACTATGAGAAGCTCCATCTTTTGTCTATACTTCTCAATACTTATGTTATGTTGTCTAAGTCTTTGGAGTCTATCTAAAAGATCCCTCTCATAATATGAAGGAATGTGTCTTCTTTGCAAACAAGTTTTTAAATCATTCCAGTAGCGAATGTCAGACATTTGTTTACGGGCCCTATCCTTGACTAACCCATCCCACCCATGCAAAGCAAGACCTTGAAAACTAAGGGAGGCCAAAGGTACTTTCCTTTCTTCCCTTATTTCATAGCATCGGAAGAGTTGTTCCACTTTGAGTTCCCAATCTAGGTAAGTCTCAACATCTTCCCTACCGGGAAAATGGGGTAGGTCTACCTTTGGCTCCCTAGCATGATTTGTGTTCTCTTGAGGAAAATGATGATTGTATGATGAATGGGAGTGATGCTTATGTTGATTTCTATAGTATTCTTCTTCACTAGAGCTAAAATGCCTAGATGAGGATCTTATGAGAATTCCTTTCTTTTTTCTATCACTCTCCCTCCCATCTCTCCTCTTACTCTCTTCTCTTCTCCTTCTCTCTTCTTCCTCTTTTTCTCTTTTTCTTTCTAGTTCTTTCCTTCTTCTCCTTTCTTCATCCTCTCTTCTTTCTCTTTGCCTTCTCTCTTCTCGCTCTTTTTTTTCTTTTCTCATTTCCAACATCTCTTTTTTTTAACTCTTCCTTATCTTTTTGTTTTTCCTTTTCTTTTATTTCTTTTTTTCTCTCTTTTTCTTTTCTCCTTTCTTGTTCTTTAGCCATCCATTCCCTAAATTCTAAGTTAAGGTTTTCAAGAGTGTCTCCCTTAGAAGGTTTTCTTTGGTTGACACTCTTACTTGATGAACAACTATGTGCACTAGAATATGTGTGGGAAGTCATGGTGCTTGGATGCTAAAAACTAAAAGGTAGGCCAAAGACTTTTTTTTTCAAGCAACACTCCTCTCTTTTTTTTGTTTTTTCACCTAAGGTGACTTGATGAGTCTTTGACACTGTTAACCCCTACACGTTTTTTCAAAATAAAATAAAAGTATAACAATGTAAAAGAGAAAAGGTTCTAATCTTGCTCCTCAGGTGTTGAAGGAAGTGTACCACTTCTCCTTTCTTCACCTAATTAATGAGGAACTAAGCTAAAATTAACCAAAATTATTATAAACTAAGGGAGGGCTTTAAGGGCACTCAAAAACTCCCAATCTAAAATTAAGTTTACACAATACAAAGAATAAAAAATAAAACAAAGTCTTCACTCCAAGCTTATTAGTGTTTGGCTCATTTTGATCAAGCCCCTTTGAGTTGCATCAACCCACCCCAAGAATGCTACCCTTGTTTCCTCTTGTTTGGACTTGCCAAAATCTTGTGTATGACACCTTTCCCAAGCTTTCCTTACCAAGGCCGAATACAACACAAGACAAAAAATAAAGGTGAATAACAAAAAAAGGTTAACAAATCCAAGTGGATAGATTAAACAATGACAACCTCAAAGAAGTAAATAAGACAAGCAAGAAAACATCAGGCTCACAAAGGAAAGTAGCACACAAATAACTTTCCTAGATTAGCTCTAAGAGTGGAGATGAAAAAAGACTCAAACAAAAAATGAAACCAATAATTGCACACTTAATTAAATTTAAGTGACCAAAAGCTAAAAAGCTTACTCAAGTAATTTTTTTTTAATCACAATTGGTTCCTCATATCAAATGTTTCTACTATTAGGTACACAACTTCAAAATTGTCTTTCTTTTGAGTTCTTTATCTTTTTTTTTTTTTTAACTTGAAATTTTTCTAATATATTTATTTTTAACTTTTTCTAATCATTTTGCTGCACCTAATAGCTTGTTGAATTGAAATTTTAATGAGGATACTTGAAATAATAATGTTCGAGTGAATAAGCACAAAGTAAGGTCACACAATTTTCAAGTAATGCATGCAACTAAAGGCAAAACAACTTAGTAGCTCCAAATACCACTGAACTAATGGTGCTTAAGGAATGATTTAGGGCTGATTTTGAAGTAAATTGATTGGTCAAATTACTAACACAATTCACCCAAGCTAAAATTCCATAAAGAGGCACCAATAATGAAGGTAAACCAAGTGGAAAGCTACCAATAATTCAACATAAAACAAGAAGCATATAAAGATTGAATTGAGCAAATATTTAAGAACAACAAAAAGATTACTATACTTGAACTAAAAGCATAAAAGACTTAAGAGACTCAACAAGAGGTTCACCTCTTAGGAGCTCAATTCAAAATGTTTTTGAAGGCTTTTTTGTAAAAATTTTAAAGAGGCTAAAACCTATGGAATTTAAATGAGACAAAAAAGGAAACTAACATGACTAGTATTTGACAAAACACAAGATTAAGAAAAAATAACACACCTAAAAATAGAGCAAAAATTTCAGCAAGAGACTCAAAACAAAAGGAGCAACAACGTGGCCAAAGTTGATCACCACAATGGTGTGGAAAAATCCTCAACCATGTGATTTTAATGGTCACAACTTCTTAGGCACACTTTAATATAAAAAACAAGGGAAAACTAAGCAACTTGAACACGGAAATAAGATGCAAAGAAAGGGACAAATAAAATTGAATAAAATTAAATAGAACATATTCGCATAGATAGGAAACAAAAATGAATATAATAGCAAGAATAAAAAGTTATACTACTAGACAATAAAGGAAATCAAGATGACAAAAAATGAAGGACTTTAAAATAAAGAGATCCAAGAGATAAACAACAAAGCAAAAAAAAATTGAGAAAGAACGTGACCTTTAGAAAGTGGCTCTAGATACCACTTGATGTGATCTTTGATGATCACTTGCCCAAAGGATCCTTTCTAAGGTCACTTGGAAGGGAAATGGATTTATGGAGAGGAAAAGAATGGGGTGAGGCACCACAAATACTAGGTTTGATAAGCCAAAGGGGAGAAGTCACAAGGGAGGGATCCTTTGATAACTCTTAGAAGCTCTCACAAAGGAGAAGGTGTGACACTCAAAGGTAAGAACCTCACAACCAATATGGTCTCTAGGATTAAATTCAAGTGTAAAAAATACAAGTGAGGGAAAAAGCTCCTATTTATAGAGGTAGCTAACCTCTTGAACAAGATAACCTAAAAAACGAAGGGCTAGGATTAAAAGGAGAGATTTAAGGGAGGAGGATTGAGAAATAATTCCCTCCTTAGATCATCAAACTTGGTGCCCAAGTTTCTCAAACTAAGGGCCAAGATTCCTTCTTATTAGCTTAGGGGGTTTATGTTGGAAAAGAGGGGTGTAAATATCAAGACTACGCCTTATTTCCTTCATAAAGACCCAAAAAGCTAAATCCATCCTCTAAATTCCTAAGACACCTCCTAAAATAAAAAATGGACTAAATACATGTCCCAAATTAAATTCCAAATTCTCCTAAAAAATTAAAATAAAGGAAAATTACATTTTATTAACTAAAGTCCCTAGCCTAATATCTTCACTCTCCACAGGAGGTGAAACATTTCTTTGTCTGCAAGGGCTATGTCTTCTTCAATCCTTCTAGCCATGACTCTAGTGATAGGTCCTTGGCTAGGCATGGTCACATCAAAGGATTTGGAATAGTCAATATAGGTGATGAAAGCAATCTCTTCTTGAGCTCCTGAAAACTTTCTTCGCACCTATTATTCCACTCAAAGGGTTTCCCTTTCCTAGTCAGCATGGTCAGAGGTAAGGCTAGTCTAGAGAACCCCTCTATGAACTTTCTATAGTAACCTGCCAATCCTAGAAAACTCTTCACTTCAGTCACTGGTTTAGGTTGCTTTCATTCTAACACTGCATCAACTTTACTAGAATCAACTACTACACCCTTCTTGGAAATGGTATGCCCTAAAAAATTCACCTCATCAAGCCAAAACTCACACTTTTCTAGCTTGGCGAACAAGTTTTGATCCATCAAAATCTGCAACACTATCCTTAAGTGTGTCTTATGTTCTTCTGGCATCTTTGAGTATATCAAGATAGCGTCTATCAATACCACCACAAAACTATCCAAGAAAGAAAGATTCGATTCATGTAATCCATGAAGACTGCCAGAGCATTAGTCACACCAAAGGGCATCACTACATACTCATAATGTCCATACCTCATCCTAAAGGCTGTTTTAGGGATGTCTACACTCTTAACCCTAATCTGATGATACCCTGATCGTAAATTTATCTTAAAGAATGTCGACGCTCCCCTTAACTGATCTAAAAGGTTATCTATCCTAGGCAAAGGATACTTATTCTTAATAGTCACCTTATTTAATCGCCTATAGTCTACACATAACCTCATACTTTCATCTTCTTCTTCATTAAGAGTATCGGTGCTCCCCAAGGTGATACACTGGGCTTAATGAATCTCTAACATCTCCTCTAATTGTTTATTAAGTTCACTCAGCCCCAAAGGTGACATCCTGTAAGGTGCTACTGAAACTGGACTACTCCTTGGCATAAGGTCTACGCTGAACTCCACATCTCTATTTGGAGGCAAACTAGAAACCTCTTTAGGAAAAACATCTTGGAATTCACACACTACAAGTATAGTTGCCACATCTAAGTCAACCTCTACTCTAGCCGAAAATAAGAGCATGTATCCTTGGGCCCCTTCAACTAAGCACTTGAGGCAGGAGGCAATAGAGGTAACATGATTTGACACAAAGGAGTCAATGATCATGGGTTGTGCAACAATAGAAATAGTCTTATCAAAAAAATTTATAACAACACGATTTGCAGACAACCAATCCATACTAAGTATGACATCTAAACCAGACAAAGGCAAACATATTAAGTTAACAGGCTATGACACATCTTGATACACTAAGGGACAGTTCAAGCAAACAATGGAAGTGACATGCTTGTCCTTTGCAGGAGTAGCAACACTCAAATCATATGGCAATTTAGAAATAGGTAAGGCCAACCTTTTTGCACAGTTAAAAGATATGAAGGAATGTGTTGCTCCTGAATCAAAGAATATAATTATATCTTTCTTTTTAATAAAGCCCATACCTTGAATCAAACCATCAAACTCCTTTACCTCTTCTCCTTGGATTGTAAAGATTCTCCCTTGGTTTTGGGGCCTTGGTTGGGATTGCCCATCATTTTTGCAATTCCTAGCATAGTGTCTCATCTTCTCACATTTGTAGCAAGTAGTGTTTAGTGCAGGACACAAGCGATCTCCATGAATAAAGCCACATTTATGACATTCACTACCTTTGTCGATCTTTACTCCTTGTGTCTTCTTACTTTTAGTGATGGTGGACATCGGTCGGAGCTGATTTTGAAATTTCCTGTCTTTGTTATTGGTCTTCTTCTCGTAATAATTAGCCTTCTCCTTAGATTGTTGTGGTGTCATTACTGCTTGGATATTCTGCTCTGCCACCCGACACTTATTTACTAACATAGGATAGTCTCTAATTTCCAGGATGCCAACACTACTCTATAACTCTGGCTTTAGGCCCTGCTCAAACTTGATAGCTTTCCATTCATCTTGTGGATGATCTCTTAAAAAACAAGAAAACCTAGCCAAGCTCTAAAACTTAACCACATACTTTGCTACAGTCATCTCTCCTTGGCAAAGGTTAAGGAACTCAACCTCTTTTTGAATGCGAACATTGTGAGGAAAGTATTTTTCCAAGAATACCGCCTTGAATCTGTCCCAAGTGATAGGAGCTCCTTGAGTTACCAAACCACCTCGGGCGCTGTTCTACCAGTGTTCAGCATCTGATTCTAACAAGTAGCGAAGTCCACTTTTCTTGCATCCGCACACCTCATAACTCGAAAAATCTTCTCCAGCTTCTGGATCCATTCTTCAGCCTCGACAGGATTTAAGCTACCTCGAAAGGATGGTGGATCATGGTTACGAAATTCAGATAACCCTGTGTACTGGGCATTTAGGGGTGCAATTGCTCCTGTGATTGCTCCACCTCTGTTTTGCCCCATCTGACGGATAACATCCGTCTACACTTGCATAACTGTGGGCATCCGGTCCAAAGCTGCTGCAAGTGCATCATTCGCGTTTGCCCCATGCCTATTAGTCGCCATAAATTTGCCTATCATCAATCAAACATTGGGTTGATCAAGTCCAATATCTAAAGGATAACATGCAATTTTATAACTCTAATAAGCAATACTATGCGTCCACAATTGATTTTTTTTAACGAAAAAAAACCCACTACCACAGTCCGATTTAGAATCAAACCGCTTTGATACCATAATGTAACGTCCCCCGTTACAATAACACCCAAGGTACAATAATTAAGTAATTATTATAAATAGAAATAAAATCTCCAATATAGCATAATAACAAATGAGTTAACTTTTTACATAATTGAGTAATAACAATAGAAAAATAATAATAATAGATGAAACTTTGAATTTTAGTACGTAAAAAGAAGGCAAAGTTGAGTTTCATTTTCAACCATTACCCGAGTTCGTAACTGTAAAAGCTTTCTTCTAGGCATTATATATGTGTACGTTAATGTGGTGAAATCAAATTGATAAAATCAAATCGAATTCTAGTTATAAAATAATATGCATAATCGCAACATGAATTCCATTGGGTCACAAGAGTCAAAATAGTATACATAATTTCTATAGTTTGCACACATAAAATTATGTTAAAATTCATGAATAATCGATAGCAAAATAGTTGTTCTATTAGTATTTTTAAATTCTTTCTTTTTATGAAAAACCTTAAAAATTGTATTTCTCTAAAACATACCATGGAGGGGTTTAAAGAAAAGTTTTACTCACCTCTTGACGCGAGATCCCACCACTTTAATTCTTCTGGTCCTATCTCCCTCTTTCTCAACCCTAGAATAATCAACTAACCTATGATATTCTGAGGGAACTAGTTAACCCTATATATAGTAGTTTAGGGTTGTTTTCCCCTCTCTATATCTTCTATAAAAGATTGATTTTACCAGATTAAATGCAAAATAGTATCAAATATTTAAATATTTTTATCTTATTCCTATTTTAAAGGGAATATTATCTAAATTTGTTATTCAAAGTAATATCAAATCTTTTTATTTGTTTTATCTTATTTCTATTTTAAAGGACATGAATTTGTTGTTCAAAGTAATATCAAATCTTTTTATTTGTTTTATTTTATTTCTTTTAACGGGAATATTATTTGAATTTGTTATTCAGAGCGGTATCAAATTTTTTTATTTGTTTTATCTTATTTCTATTTTAAAGGGAATATTATCTGAATTTGTTATTCAAAGTGATATCAAATTTTTTTATTTGTTTTTTTTAACAACTTAATCTATCTTCTCTTAACTGAATGTTTATTCGAATATTTGTATTTTAAATTTTGGAATGTTACACTTTCTCTTCCACCGCAACGCTTACACCTATGCGATATGTAACAGTAATGTGGTTTTCAGACATTGGCTAGCCACTTCAAAGTTTAGCTTATGTTATGTCTTTGGCCTTTAATACAGCACAAATATTGTTGAGTTTTTTTATGCATTTGTATTAACTATTTAAAATATGAAACAATATCATGAATAATGAGCTTAATTAAGAAAAACTTTATTTCCTGCAAAATGACTTGTACTCTACTGTAAATAAAGATTAATTTATGATATTTAATTAGCTATTTAGATTTAATAAAAATATTTCAACAAAAATTAAGTAATCATAATAAATTATAGCAACACGTATGTAACGTTCTTAAAAAGGATTTTTTCTCCATAAAAGTAGTAAGTATCATACATAAAATTTATTATATTTTATTGTTAATTGATTATTATGTTGTGCCACATAGATGTGGCACGCGTCAATAAACTTTACGAAATTTTTTATGAGTAAGCTATCATTTTGGCTTTGAAATTTGTAAATACTGGCACTGAGATCCATGAATAAAATTTTTAGTCAAATTACACTGCTAGATAATTATGTCATTATGGAAATTAATTCTTAAAATATTTTAGATGGAATTTTTAAAGATTTAAAAGCACGGAAGTGTTTTAGGCATTAATGTATATAATATTAAAAAAATTTAGCACTAACATAGTAGAAAATATTTCTCAATTCTAACATATTTCAAGGAAAAGCAATTTGGGGTTTACTGAATTTTTTATTTTATTTTAAAATAGGTTTGTAGCAATGAGAAATTTAGTTGCTTTAATTTTTAACATAAGCTATTACAAAAAGTAGTTTAACTGCAAACAACACGGTTTTATTCTTAAACCATGCACTTTACATTGTGATAGAAAGAAACATCCACAAATATATTTCATCAAGAAAAAGGAAACCGTGAGGCAGTCACAAAGCAAGCAAACATAAGAAACTCAAGTCTTTATTCTTATCAGACTACCATCATATTAAAATTCATCCTGCTGATCCGGTTCAGGATCCTGTTCATGATGGTGATGAACATGAGATTCAAGGCCCTTATTGTTGAGAGGAAAAATTCCACTGAGAGAGAGACAATTGGGTAGATTAGGCTTTATTATTCCACCAGGGATGTAATCACCGGTTGTACTACGAGCAAAATTGATAAGATAATATGAGTCTCCTTTGAATAATTAGGCTTCCTTTTCCCTATGGGAAGCAAAAGCTGCATCACCATCTTTGCATACAAGCTAGGAAACATAAATGATGTTGCCAATGGCCATGAGATTCTTTAAATTATAGTCCACAAGAGCATACTTAACACTTCTGAATAAGTATGCTTCATGCTATCTGGATGACCTAAATGCAGCATCAATGCCATTCTCAAACACTATATCCTTCAAGTAGGGTCTTATTTTTAATAAAATGTTATAAGGGCATGAAATAAATAAAAAAAGAAATTAAATTTAAGTTCTTTTTTTATTAATAAATTAATGGAGGAGTAATTGGTTGTATTAATTGTAGAGATATTGTGTGATGGAATTTTAATAATGTTTAGTAATGTGAGGAGGTAAGCATAATTGTTATTCCTTTGAGTTGAGGTGTTGTGATTGACTTTCGGGAAGTATTTGAGAATCCACTTAAAGAAGGTGCAAATATATATTACTAAACACACACCCATTTCTTCTTTCTTTCCCTCTCTCTTCTCCTATCTTCTTCATTCTTTTCTCCTTCAATTTCTCTTCATTCCCATCACTATTTCCTCTTTCTCTCTCTCTTGTAACGACCTTAATCGTAACTAAAAGTATTTATAAAAATGTGAGAGATTTCAAAATCAATCTTACATAAAGAACTATAATCTTCTTATAAACATTGTGAGTCAAATGTAGTCATTATAATATCTCATTGTACAAAATACATAAAATATAAAATACATTAATTGTTACCAACATTTTTTTTAAACGACCCTAATTCAGAGCAGTGAATTCCTTACGAACCTAAAATTACTTGAACATCAAGAGTATATCAATTAGAAGTTCAACATGTTCAAAGGAGATCCTCTGAATCCTTCAACATATCCTATTGATCAGACTCATCTTCTATTTGTACCACAAACATATATGAAAAGAAACACATGAAAGAAAACACACGAAAGGAGTGAAATTTTTATAAACCACCAACGTTAATCTTAATAAACTTAACAAACAATCGGGGCCTAAGGTTTGACCTATGATTAAGTCTCACTTGACTCAATATATGGACTCAACCTTACTCATCTCAATGTTTGAACTCAATCCCACTTGATTCTATGTATGGATCCATAACCAATCTATGATGATTCACCCTAATCATTAATAATCTGTTTGGGAAGTAATAGGTAACTGTATATCTCTTCCTAACATTGGTACAAAATTTCTCGGGAAATTCGGCAATCTTTCTACCTATAACAAAATATATGCAAACATTCTTTTAGCTCAAAATATTAACGATACTCTTTCAGCCTGAGAAAGATATACCCTACACAATCTTAAGGATGTTGAGCAGTTATGGAAGGTTTTAAGCCGATGATGTCCTAGCCCAAGTTTCAACATGGTCCACCCTGCATATTCATCTACCTGATGATAGTTCTAGCCCAAGTGACAACATGGTCTGCCCTAAATATTCGTCTCCCTAGCTTAAAACTATCTTAGGCCTCAACCCAGTCTCTGCCTTTAACCTCGCAGTGTACCAAAATGTGACTTCCAAAAACATGGCACTCATACACCTACAATGTACCTTTACAAGGGAACCTAGGACTTTGCCAAGTTCATTTCACTACATCTCAACCCAGTTCCAAAAGTTACTAGACTTGCCAATCACAAAAGTACATTGTACTTATATTCCAATCATCATTCACATAATACTTTATGAATCAATCTCAAGAAATTGAAAGATCATAATAGATATCCAAATTAATTTCTTAGCTTAAAGTTTCTATCCCAAGAATAATAATCCATAATAATAAATATTGATACAAAATTGATTCATTTTTAATACTAAAATACATTTTCATAACCACAAAGCTTACTTAGATTATCTTTTATAAATTTAAAAATATGATTTTTGAGAAGCATCATATTTATTATGATATTTTCATAAATAAATTTAATTTACACACAATCCCTTGAATATATAAGATATAAATATATTTTACCATGAATATTCAGTATATAATTAATAAGCTTTTAAATATAATACACACATATATAAAATATAAGATAATTATTAATTATTTCAAAGGTAATAGTTTTTATAAATCAAAATTACAAAAACCAAATTTTATCATAATTTAATTTATGATGGAGAGTAATAAAAATAAATTTTAAAGCAAAATTGAAATAAATAATAGCAATGAACTGGAATATATTATATGAAAATAATATGATAAAATAATTTGATAGAAAAGGGTCAAAATATGATTTTTGAAAAATAAGTCAACTGACAAAATAAATGGTAAATAACAACAAAGGACCAGCTTTTAACATCCGGAGGATAAGTGAAATAATAAAAATAAAAAAGGACTAGATGTAATATTTGAAGAGTAATAATAATAAACAACAAAGGATCACAAATAATATATGGAGAATATTACAAAATACTAAAAATAATATATGGAAAATATTGATAAAGAACTAGAATATCTTAAGAATATTAATAAATGACTAGAAGTAATATTTGGAGAATATTAATAAAGGGCCAGAAGTAATATCTGAAGAATGTTAATAAAGAACCAATAGTAATATCTAGAGAATATTAATAAAGGAACACAAGTAATATCTATAGAATATTAATAAAGGACCAGAATTAATACTTGGAGAATATTAATAAAGGACCAGGAGTAATACCTGGAAAATATTAATAAAGGACCAAAAATAGTATCTGGAGAAATAAAAGTTTAAATAGTTAGATATTACTCAACAATCAACTAAGCATCTGAAAATTGAAGTTAGAACAATTAGTATATTAATGAACAACCAAAACTTAGTTTTAAAAGTAATAATAGTCATAAGAATAGTAAAAACATATTATTAAGATTAACACCATAAAAGCTTAGTATAAATCTCACTTCCTCCCCCCTTACCTTAGTAAGAGCTTGATGAAGAATGGTGAATGACATTGAATCCTAATCCAAGCGCTTAAGAAACTTGATTTTCTTCCCCTAATTCGCATATGGCTCCCCTATTTATAGCAAAAATCTGAACCCAATCGTTGAGCAAAAGTATGGTCTCTGAGCCAATTTAATTACAAAAAATAAATTCGCTTAGCAATGAATGGTTCATTGAGCGACGGTCAATGTGTTTCAGCCTCATTTTTCCCTTTGCTTAGTGATAGAGCTTTTGCTAAGTGAATTTTTCGGTCTGGGTATTTTCGCTGAGCCAATCTAATTTTGCTTAGCGAATTTTGTTTCAAAAAATTGTATTTGTTTCATAAAATTCCTAAAAATTGCAATAATAAGTTTTGTAATTTAACAACATATTTTTATTTTACCATATTATAATATTATTTTGATATGAATAGAACTTCCAAATACTTATTTCTAATTTCTAAGTTGAATTTCAAACAAATTATATTATAATTTAGTTATTAAAAATAGGTATGTTACATCTCTCACTACTAATCTTTTGTTTCTTTGCATGGTCAATGAATCGTTGATGGAATATGACAAAATTTCTTCCATTGCTCCTGATTTAATATTGATTATTCTAGGTATATCTTATCCAAATTCTTCAGGTCTTTTTTCATTTGTTTTCAGTTCAATCATTTCTATTGAAGAAAAATTTTGTTTAAAATCCCATTTTCTTAGGTTCCTTTTTTGTTTTGGGATTTTTTATAGGTTTTGAGTGATTCTTACTGTCGAATTCTCCTTTCTCATCAAACTTTGCTTTTAAGGGAGAAATAGGTAAAGAGAGTTTTATATTTTGTAATTTTAAAGAGATTTTGATAAGTGATGTAGAAAACATTTCATGTGATTGACTTATGTTTTGAATAGTGATTTGAACTAGGAATGTGTTTGATTATCAAATGTGTTTGTGTTCAATAAAGTATGTCTGACTTGCGATTTGGATGTTTTTGAGGTGATTGAACTATTTTGTGATATTGCATATATAGATCTTATTGAATGTTTGAAATGATGAGTAATTAATTGTGATATTGGCTATTATTGGGAGTAACGAAGCCTTTGCTATGATGATACATGGAATTAGGGATACAACAAATAGGTCTAATAAGTAATTAGGGATAAAACGAGTAGGTTTAAGTGATCCTAGTGCTAAGTTTTAGTTAAGGCAATGATACAGTGCTAAGGTTCGTTTAGGGCGATAATACACCAACAAGTTATACTCAAATAACAACTAGGTGTTAGTATTAGGTTAGGTAGACGTTAGACACTAGCTGAAATTCATTTGAGGGCCAGTATTAAGCCCATTGGATGCTAGACTTTAGTTGAAACTATCAGATGAGTAAGTCTAAACTTTGGTTGGTTGTTAGTATTGGGTCAGGTTGACACTAGACACCAATTATGAGAAGTCAGATAGGCTACCTTGATATCCGAAGTCAATGCATGTGTTTTTTTTTAAAAAAATTGAGTCTTAAGATTATGTTATAATGATTGCTTATGTTCAGAGGGGATATAAGCATGTTAGATGATTGATGTATGATTACTTGATGATTTTGGTGAAATGTTGTATCTTTGTGATTATAATATGCCTATGATCATATTTATTTTATTCTAGTAAGCTTACCCTTGCAAATGGCAGTGGTGATGCTGCTGGAAGACAAAAGAGTTAGGATTGAATCTGCATAATGATGAAACTTAAATATGCCTTAAGATATAGACTTCTAATTGAACTGTGTAGAAATTATTGTAAAGGTATACACTGTTAAGAATAGATCAGGTTTTATGTACATGAATGCTAGTGGTGGTTGAGTTTAAAAGTGTTTATGGATAATATGCTTATGATGAGTTTCCTTGGTTTAGTTTAGTAGATTTTTCTGGTTTCTGCATTCTGCAAAGTCTCGCTAGGCGACAGATTTCGCCAAGTGCAAAGTTGTCGCTGGTAGGCAATTTTTTGGTTTTGCACCTAGCAACATGTCTCGCTCAACGCAAAACACACTTTACTATCCTTTTTCCCATAGGCGTATCCTTACGTCTGGTGAAGGAAGAATCTTTGACTAAGGCTAAAAAAAGGGTTGGTGGAGCAGCAAAGTTGCAAAGTAGCTGATGCAGACACATAGTGTAAAATACAGAGTAACTTGCTTTGCTCTATTTGATTTGTTTTCTTTTTAGTTTTTGGATTATTTTTCTTTTTTATGCAATCTAACTAGCATGGAACTTAGCTAGGAAGAATAAAGGAAGACTCGGCAAGGATAAAGTTTCATTGAATATATTAGGCCATAGTCTTGAATTTAAATTGCTTGAAAATATTTCTAATTGTTTAAAAGGTAAGGGCACTTTGGTCTTTTCCTCTTTTAGGCCTTGTATTTAGCCATTTTCCATTGTTACAACATGAGGTGCTATTAGTTAATATGTTGAGTGTGTGTAAAAGAGGAATTGATCCATTTAGATGTGTGTATTGTTTTCATTTAACACTATTTATTTACGTATAGTATGATATATCTCATGATTCTCATCTAACACTGTTTATACATGAGAAAAGATTATGTATAGTAAAGATAATTAAATAGAGCATACATATACATAATAGAGCTAAGATGTAGACATAATTTGTGCTAATCAGAGTAATTATAATAAGGTAAATCAAAGTACATTAAAGCAATACTATATCAGACTAGTTAAACTAGAGGATATAGTGAAAAGATAAGAGAAAACATGTATGTTTATATTATTACACTTATAAAACATACAACTATATCAAAATTCCTACTTTTCCCGCTTTTGTTATCATCAAACTAAGGTTTTGAAGGGAGTTTCAATTAACAAATTGTCATTGTCATACAGTGTGGAAAAGGTGGTGTTTTCTATGTGAATGTTGAGGTTGGTGGTTGTACAGTTAGGGAGGATAGAGATTCAGGAATAGAGAAAAGTTTTGTTGAAATAGGTAATGTCATGATTTAATGAGGTGGACACTACAAAATAATAGTATAAATAATAATTATTTTAAAATGACGGTGATTTTTAATCACCATTATTTATCATTGTGGTTATCAAATTCTTGTGTTAATTCTCTAGCTCTTACAAGTCTATAAATCTACTTATCCTTGCTGGTTAACTTGTACATAAATTATCTTTTCAATTAACTTTTGCTAAACTTAATTATAGATTCAATACAAACTTCATAGACTCTTGAATTTACTACTGAGTTAACAGTTAATAATTTGAGTTGTTTTCTATACATTTATAGTTTACTTCTATTTAGTGTTTCATTCATAAATTTGAAAATGCTTTTGACTTCAAGAACATTAAACATTTATTTACCAACAATACCAAATATTAATGGAAATACTCTATTGTTATTATATTTCGCAACTTATTATCTAACAGTGATGTATATAGACATAGTTATTTAATTATATCATGTAATTTATGATTTACTATTTTCAATTATTACTTTGTTTCAATGTTTAATAATATGTTATTTATAAATATTTTATCATTTTTATATGAAGTAAATTTTTATAAGTCTATGAGTCCAGTTCATAATTCGAGTCTATGAAACTCTCACTAGTCTATATATACTCTCAAGCTTGATAACTTGTTTCCTATTTGTTTTTTTTATGGTTCTAAAATCATCATAATCATATTTTAAACAGTTTTAATTAATATTATCATTTATTATTTTATTTTAACTTAACAAATAAAATTAATCCGCTTTATAATGGTCACATCTATTACTGACATTAAATTGTTTAACAGAATTGTGACCGATGGCCTACACCAATAAATTTAAATTTTTGAGCCACCAAATTAATACAAAATACTTTTGCAAACAAAATTATCATTTCATATTTCACAAAAGCCTGAAACATTGTTTACATTTTAAATTTTCATATTAAAAATTTATTAAAAGACTTAAGTATTTAAATTAGAGTTTAATTGGTATACACTGTGAGTGTAAAAATTTTTACACTAAAATTCAGTCACAATCCTTCATTCATAATAAATTTATTGACTTTACTCATTACTACTTTCAAAGTCACATAAATGAAAAATCATGATTAAATGTTTTACACTTACATTATATACTAATTTAACTTTTTAAATTAATGAACTAATTTGTTAGTTTAAAAATTAATACATTTAGAAAGTTAATATGTTACAATAATAAGATTCACATTTAAAATGAAACAACAATAGAAAAAAGGTTAATAATTAATAAATATTATTTATTAAGTATTCTACGTATTTATATGTAGGCCACTTTTCGTATAGTCTTCTCTTTATATCATGTTTTTCTCGATGAGAAAATTTGAACCAAGGAAGGTAAATTGCACTTGAACTACTGTGTCTATAAAAAAAATCACAAATAAATAGGTAAATATATGTTTATTAGTGATGGATTTGGAGCATATATTTATTTACTCACAAAATGAATTGAAACAATAAAAATTGACTCTTAAAATTAGTGAATCGTTATGTATATATTTGTCTGTGTGATGGATTTGGAACATATATTTATTTAAGAGACTTATTTCTTCGTAATCATTCTATCATTTTCTTAAAATTTAATGGTTTAAATTAATTACTCATTACAATCATTAGATTTTAAGAAAATTGATGATGAGGATAAATAGTAATTCCTTTAAACTTACTATTGAAGTAAGTTGATCCATCCTCATGTGTGTGTGTATATATATATATATATATATATATATATATATATATATATATATATATATATATATATATATATAGAAAGAGGGAGAGAAAAGACAACTCAAGTGAGAAAAAAAGTTATACTGATAAATGAGAAAACATAATAATAATTGTAGGATTTAAATAAATGTTTTATATTGAGTTGTTAATTAAACAAGTTTACGTTGTTCTTTAAAACAGAGACCTTTCTCACAAAGCAAACCCTAACCTAATACATAGCTTTTTCATGTCATCCCTACATAATCCTATACAAGATCGCCACCGCCCTCACTCTAAACCACCACCACTGTTGCTAAGCCACTACTAACAACAGTACTCACAATGATAGTGGTAGTGGCGGTGATGGCGATAGTAGGGTTGGCAGTACCAACAATGGTGATGGCGGTGGCAACAATGTTGGCAATGGTGATAGTGGTAGTTCGCCCCCCACCGTCGATGCCACCACCACCATTGTCAGTACCACCACAGCCACCACCATCATCATTGGTGGTGGCAGTACTGACTGTGGTAGTGGTGGATTACGGATGGTGGCAACCTTGTAGAGGATTCTACGGAGGTGACAAGAGAGAAAGGTGCGTTAAGCTAGGTTTTAGTTTGTGGGAGAGGTCTTTGTGTGAGAACTACATGACTTGTTTAATTAACAATCCAATCAGAACTATTTATTGAAATCCTATCGTTACTACTATGTTTTCTCATTTTTTGTCATAACTCTTTTCTCATAACAAGTCTTTTTTCACACTCGAGTTATCCTCTCTCTTTGTATATATATTTCAATGGCTAAAATTTGTTTCTCTCACTCTCATATAAATTTAGCTTTCTCACTATATATATATATATATATATATATATATATATATATATATATATATATATATATATACACACACACACATACATGAGGATGAATCCACTTTAAGAGTAAGTATAGCAAACTTGCATAATGTTTGATTTAAGAAAATGTTTTCTGTTTTTATTTTCTAAAAATAGTTTTCATTTTCAAATTTTCAACATCCAGAAAATGTTTGTTTTCACTTGACATTTTCTATTTTCAAAAAATAATATTGTTTAATTTAATCAATTTAGTAAAAAAATATTATAAAGTAATTATATGTATGATTTAAAATATATTTATATATAGCTTTCGTTATAAATTATAATTACAATATTATTATTAAGTTTTTATATAATTTTAATTTTTGAAAACACTAAAAGCAACTTTTTTCTATTTTTTTAGTTGTGTTTTGGAAATATTCCTAGAGAAAATACTTTCTACATCGCAACTAAGCATATTTTCAGTACTATTTTATGTTTTCTGTTAAAATGAAAACATAAAACACCTAAAACAAACGCTATGATCTTCAACCCAATAATTTATTTTCTTGAAATCTAATTGTTAAGATTAGTTAATTTATTAGATTTCAAGAAAATGAATGGTGTGGATGAAGAGTAAGTCTCTTCTTAATTACTCTAGGAGTACGAGGATCCCGCGTCTCTCTATGTGTAGAATAAATTAATTTAAGAGACATACTTTTCATTCTAATAATTTATTTTCTTGAAATCTAATGATTGTAATTAGTAACTAATTTCAACTATTAGATTTAAACAAAATGAATGGCCATGATGAAATATATATGAGTTTAATTTGCATACACTGTTTGTAAAAGATTATACACTAACATTTAATCACAATCCTTAATTTATAGTAATTTTGTTCACTTTACCAATTACTATTTTAAAAGTCATATAAATGAAGAGTTGATTAAATGTCAGTGTAAAATTTTTACACTGTCAATGTATATTGATTAAACTCAATATATATATATATATATATATATATGGGAAATGTTAATATGATCTCACCTATTTTTTAGTTGGATCATGTTAGCATAATGCTCCAATAATTTTGGATAAAATAACCAGCCACTCATTTGTTAAGACAAACTAATTTAGGGATATTTTGGTAAATAATAATTTCTCTTACATACCCACTCATTCATTCTCTTTTAGCATTTATTGTCCGACACTATTTTTTCTCTCTTCTCTCTCACTAGTATTAATACTTCAAACATTATTCTTTTTCATCTCTCACCAATGTATAATATTAATATAAGGCTTAAATAAGTTTTTTTTCTTAAATTTTTACAAAAAATAACTTCTGGTCCTTAATATCTAAAATTATATATTTATCCTTGATTCACTTTTTTCCCCTCTTTTCCCGTTAACACCGTTAAGAATTATCATTATGTATAATAATACTTTATCAATTAAAATATATGTTAATATAATATATTGATGTAATTTACATTTTATAAAAATCAACTTAAATTTATATTTAGTTGAAAATTATTTTTTAATTAAAAATAAAATATCTTAATTTGACATAAATTATTATATAAAATTAATTTTTAAAATTATTATACATAATAGTTATTTATAATAATATTAATATTTTAAATTGATGAGAGATGAGAAGCAAGTGAGTTTGAAAAATTAATGCAAATTAGATAGGAAAGAGATAAAAAGTTATGATAATAAATGATAAAAGAGAGATAAAGAACTTATGTATAAGAAAAATGATTATTTATTAAATATGCCTTAATTAATTTATGTTAACAAATAGGGTCGTTGGTTATTTTGCCTAATTATTGGTGCACGGTGCTAATATGATAAAACTATAAATAGGTGGAATCATATTAACATTTCCGTGTGTGTATATATATATATATATATATATATATATATATATATATATATATATATATATAAATAGATAGATATATAGATAGATAGAGAGAGAGAAAAAAAAAACGTATCATGTGGGAAATTTATTTATATGAGAGAGTGAGAAGATTTAATTTTAGCCACTAGCTAGATTAGAATATCAGTCTAGATTAAAACAACCTACTTAAAGATATCATGTGTTTACTTCACAATTACGTACCACCACCACCACTACCGTCACCACCCACACTGATGCCACCCCTCACACCATTGTGGTCATAGTAGTCGTAAGTAATGATACAAGAGGTACATGATATCTTTAAGTGAGTTATTTTAATCTGAACAGTATATTCTAATTTAGTGGCTAAAATTAAACACTCATTGTCACATAAAAATACATTTTTCACATGATAAATCACCTATATATATATATATATATATATTTATATATAAGTTGAATTAGTATGAACTATCAATGTAATAGAGTTTTAAACTCACGTTTAATCATAAATCTTCATTGATATGATTTTTAAAGTATTAATTACTAAAGTCAACAAACTTACCATGAAGTGTTGTGAAGATTTTAGTGAAATTTTTTTTACACTCATAGTGCATACTAATTAAACTCTCTGTGCATAGGGGAATGCTAACATATTTCCACCTAGTTTTTAGTTAGAGCATGTTAGGGATGGCAACGAGGCGGGGCGCGTGCAGGTTTGGACCCCATGTTCCCATCACCTGAAAGTACGAGGTGAGTTCGGGTATAAAAAAAATGGATATGAAATTTTAATCCCCATTGTTGTCCCCTATTGATATTTTCAGGTTCAGGTATAACCGTAGGTACCTGTTATATTATTTATTTATAATTTAAATTTAATTATTTATTATTAAATAAATTTTATATATATTAAGTTATTAATTATATTTTTTAAAAAGTATATAAAGAATAATTAATTACAAGAAATTATAAATTAAATTTTAAGAAATAAAATTTTTAATTAAATATATAACTTTAAACTTATTATATAATTACTAAAATTTTAATAGGATGAGTACGGGTTCGGGTATGGGGTAGGTTGTTACATACCCTTACCTGTACCCGTACTCGGTTCATCACATCGAGTAATATTCGTACTCATACCCATATCGGTCAAAGTGGGTAATACCCATAAAAATTAAGATGGTTTTTCGGCTTTACCCATGAGTATACGTATTTTTTTATCCCTAGAGTATGTTAGCACAAGTCTTGTGAAAATTGACTCGGTCACTAACCCAGTCAAGATAGTGGGTTGATGGGTTAGTGATCAGACCGATTAGCCCAGTTTAACCAGTCCATATATAAAAAATAAAAAATATATATAAAAAACATAACATAGAAATTCTCACTTCCTACATTGGCAAGTTGTATAAAAATAAAAAGAAAATAAAAAAGTAAGAAATGACAAAAAACCCAAGCTTAACCTACCTCGAGTTAACCTAGTCTAGATCACTGTTTTAGCTTGAACCAACCGGCTCAGTTATGTGACTAGGTTTTGATCCAACCGGCCTGACCAATTTTTACAACTATGATTAGTACCTTACACCAATAATTTTGGACAAAAATAGTTAACCACCTCATTATCTCACCAACATTAATTTTCAAACTCTCTTCTCTCCCATTAATATAGAATATTAAGATAATTATAAATAATAATTATGTATTATATAGAGAGAGGGACGACATATCATATAAGGTATCTTACATAAGAGTAAGAAGAGCAAATCACAACAATTGAAATAAAAATTAATGGTTAAGATCAAATAATATACATACATTCATTATCTCTCTTCTAGCATTTATTATCTGACTTTTTTTCCCTCTCCTCTCTCCATGGCTAAGATTTTTCATATATTCTTCACTTTCCTCTCTTAATATTTTCTCACTCAATTTTTAGTTGGATTGTACTAGCAAACAACCCTAAAAATTATTTAACAAAATAATCATAATCTTTTAGTTTAAATAGTTTATTTCAAGGTTATCATAGTCATTTATCACTCAATTATTACAAGACGTAAAATTCAAATTAAAATCTTATTTAACAATTAAAACTTTAAAAAAGTTTATCTATGAAATATTTTAATTATTCTAAAATATCTCTATTATCGTCACTATTATGACCATTGCCACCATCCCACCATTGGGACAACATCATTATCACCATGGTTGTTATTCCTACCACTAATATTATTGTGACTATTTGTGTTGCCACCACCCTTGCCATCTCTATGACTATTGTTGTTACGATAACAAAAATCATGGTGCAAGAACAATAGTCATGGTGGTAGTGACGATGGTAGTGGTGGCAATAAAAAAAGCCATGATGACATTAATAATAATGGTGATGATGATTATGACAATAATGACAATGGTAAAATCAACAATCATTATGATAATGTGATGTCGACCATGAGATAGTTATAGTAGTGATGGTGTTAGTGGTAGTGACGATAATTAATTAAGATATTTTAGGATGTGATGTGGTGTCAACCATAGCTAAGATGGTAGTTATGGCCGTGATGATGTGGTGGTAGTGATGATAATTAAAATATTTTAGAATGTGATAATTAAAATATTTCATAGATAATATTTTTAAAAGATTTTATGTTAAATGGTATTTTATTTAAATTTCAAGTATTTTAATCCTTAATTGTGTATTATTTTTAATCTTTACCTAAAGTTATTTGAGTATTAAATGAATGTAATACTCTTGAAGAAAATTATTTTAAAAAAATATAATGGTTTTTGTCAAATAATTTTGGTGTTGTTGGCTAATGTAAGAAACCTTATAAATAATTATAATTTTTTTAAAAAAATAATTAATTATTTATTAACTTTTGCTTAGTTATTAACAAAATAATACTTAGAAGTATGCCAGGCAAATTCTTTATTAACTATGCTTAATTAACACTTGTTTTTTAATCGCGGATTGTCTAAAAAGGTATATTCAATTATGTGGTTGGTGGATCATTTTCACAGCACTTTATAATGTGTTTCACAATCATGAAGTTATGGACTTAGTGGAATATTAGAATTGAGATAAACATGGTAAGTTATACAGTTTATTGAACTCTGACACGTATGGAAAACTAGAAATGTTATAATATTAAAATATCACTCACAAGATGTTCTAGACATAATTTAGGGGGTACAATTGACAACGTGGTAGTGATGCTATGCAACAAAGTTGACGACTCACTCATATTTTAAATAAGTTATGAATCTCATGTTTTGTGTTCATCAATTGATGATCTAGTTTTGTACATTTTTTTTTATTTTTTTAACTACTTGTCTTTTGTTAAAGTAGACACTTCTTGTGCTTTGTGATAATAATATTCATTGAATTATAAAAAACAAACTATGCTTAATTAACTAATTATGAATGAAATTAATATCTGAAAGGGTATAAATAAGATTCCATGTTGGATGTGTTTAGTTACATGTTCATGCTTAATTAGAAAGAATTTAATTAGGAACGAAAAGTTACATAATAAAGGTAGAAAGCAACACGGCAATACCAGGTTTGGATGAGTTAAGTTTGAACACTCAAGGTTATGCTTGGTTAATGTTGTATTTGAATTTTTTTTAATGTTTATGAGAGTGAATTTTCAATTTATTTTTAAGATTTCCTTTTTCAATTTAGCTATCCACACAAGTATTATAGGACTCTCTCCAGCATTGTCATCTCTAGTTGAAACTCAATTTTCCTCAAGGTGTCCAAGCTTAATATCAATTTGACTAAAAGACACATGGTGGTGTATTGTATGAAGACTTATAAAAGCAAGTGATGTGTGTGTTATGAAACTTTTTTCCTTTTTGACAAAATTAATTTATGAAAAAAGTACTTAAAAAAATATATGAAATTATATTTATATATATATATATATATATAAAATAAAATCATAAAATTGCACTATTTTGATACTTCTTCGAAACTATCATATATAGTGAACAAAGGAAATTGTTATAATGATTAAAGGAAATTAGTTAACACTATTTAATTTTACTAAACTCAATAAAAAATATAAAGTTATTTTTAAAATATTTTTCACTTGAACTTGATATATAGTGAATAAAAAATAATTATTGAAAATAGAAATCTCAATTAATTAAGGGGTTTTTAGAAAAGAAGTGTTAGAAAAACACTCTCATAATCTTTCTTTTTAAAGTCTTTTTATAATTCAAAATCATTGACGGTTTTATTTGTTATTAAACAGTTCTTTCTCTAAAAATTAGTGTTTTTTATTTAATAAATTCTAACTAATTATATAGAGAGTTTGAGAAAGATAATTTGTAATAATATCTTTATTGTTAGATCTTAAGATGTAATCTTCCGTTTAAGATTTGACATCTTGAAGATCTTATACTAAAAGTGGAACAAGGATCTCAATGGTTAAGAATAGATTTTTTTACAAGATCCCTTAAGATTTGTATGGGAATAGAAAACACATATGCTTATTTATTAAAAATTAAAAAAATAATATTTAAAAATACTAATATATTATATATTTTATAATTTTAATTTTAAATTTAAATGATATATTTTATAATTTTAAAAATAAAAAATATTAAATTTAAAAAATATGTAATCAAAATATAAAGTAGAAATTAAAAAAAATGTTATTAATATTTTTATTTTATTTTATTTTTAATGATAAATTCAATTAATTAATTTTTATTTTTAAATAAATTATATATTTTATAAAAAAATAAATTGTAAATAAAAAGCAAATAGTGAGTCATATAAAATGCTGAAAGATGAGATTTTCCATTAAACCAACAAATAAGAGATCTTAAGAATGATATGACATGGCGAGACTAAAAAAAAATGGTTCAAGATCTAAATTTATCAATAAAGATACCCTAAGAGAGTTTCCTTGCAATCCTCTTTTTAGAATGATATGTGAACAGGATAGACACACTTCAGCCTTGACTGAAAACCTCGGCAACTACTTACAAAGACTTCGGCCTCAACACATGGTCAGGGCCAAATACCGTTCTCGGCCAGGTACACTCGGCCTATGATGAATCAAGCTTAATTAACACAAATTTTAATTATTAGCCACAAACTCACGTTAAGGTCATATTACCTAAATCCAGATTGCTTAAGTAAGGCCTAATAGACAAAGGCCCAGTCCATCCCTATAAATAGGTAACAGTATCAAAGGTAAAGTAGGACTGTAAAATATTCATTATCTGTCACTCTAAACTGAATACCACTTTAACTTAAGCGTCGAAATGTCTTTTACAGGTACCACCCCAGTCTGGTTTCCCACATGCGGATATTCAAGTTGGAGAGGTAACAAAGGAAATATGAGTAAACCAGGTTTTAGAAACAATATCATTAAAAAAAATGAAGATATTTACCATTTGTTTATATTCGAATCTAAATATATTGTTAGGGAGCACTTGGGAAATCCAATTGATGTATTTTACAGGCTAAAATTGTGCATTTGTGAGTTTTTTTTATGGCTATCTTACTGATATGAATCGTCGTTATTGAGATTTAAATATGACTTTTTCGATAGTAATAAAAATAAAAATGTGAGATTTCGATTCAAAGTAGACAATATTTTGCCAAATGTACAGACGTGGTATATAACAAAGAACACAAATCATTGCCATTTGCACACACACTCACAAAAAAAAAAAAAAGTTGTTTTAAGAAAGTATATATATATATATATATTATTGGTAATAAAGGGTTTCGTGAATATATTTTATGTTAAAATTAATTTCTTTATAAAAATGAATATTGCAGGCCAAATAACCCGACCCTCCATTTAACTTTTGAAATGAAAGTGAAATAATGGTATTAATATTTCTCCATATATGATTTAAGTAAAGTATTTAATTAATATTGTAAGAGAAACAACTAAATAATTAATTATTTAAATAATAATATTTAAATAAAAATTAATTAATTACTATATGAGAAAGCTAGATTCAAGTTTGAATGCTATATTCAACATAGTAAATTGCATGTATAGCATAACCAGAACTCAGTGAGAGCTTTACATGACACTGAAAAATGCTTTCAAATTTCAACATTGAACGCAGAAAAATGTTTAGATATCTGCTGCAACAGAATCATATGTGGACTGGGTCGCATACTCTGTTTTCTTTCAGCGAGTTGACTCAGTCACATACTAAGTTTTGTTTCAGCGAGTTGACTCGGTCACAGACTCAGTTTCCTCTTAGCATGTTGACTGGGTCACAACACAGGGCGATTCCAATGTTCCCTGAGGAAGAGGGTGAGGGCCAGTGGGAGAAAGTTGCTGAAGAGATCTTGGAACGGTATCATCAGACATTGTTTCATGACTCGGAAAGAACAGAGTCGACTCGGGTCAAGTTGCCGGGTGACTCAACTCACTCGCTGGTGGAGGATTCTAGTTTACCAATTTCTGTTGGAAGAAGAAAAGGGACAACATGGAAACCCTGGACTGAAGAAGAACACAGGTATATACAAAAGAAATTAACAACTATTGTTAGTGTAAAATGCTTTATAATTTATTATATATTTATTTTGGTTTAATTTTTTATTCAGGTCATCTTAAAATTTTTTAAAAACCCTATTCTAATAATGAAATTTGAGGTTTTAAATAGAAGTATAGTATTAATAAAAGATTGGTGTAAATTTGTAGACATTTAAAATCTAAAAATCATCAATAATTAGAGGTTTTGTGCCGAGTGTTCGCTTACAAAGTTGTTCTGAGAGCTTAATTTTAAAACCATAATTATTTTGTAATTTCGAATTCTTATTTTATTTCTAAAATTTTATTTTCACTATTTGTTGTGTAACTTTGGAATGTTTAATTTGTTAATTTGACATCTAGTATTTAACAAAAAAAGTGACACCACAGGTAGTAACGTTACGACCATATTTCTCTTAAATATTAGAGAGAGGACCAAATTTTCAAAAAATAAAAAATGAAAGGATTAATTTTGCAAGTGTAGTTTAATATTATTTAGAGTAAATTACATTCTACTCCCTTAAAAATTTAAGTATTATATTGTTATTAGCGCATGTTATTCTTAGGAATTATTTAGCTCATGTTGAAAGCTATAGTTTAGTTTATTTAAGTTAATTAACATTGTTAAATGTAAATTATATTATCATCTTTTAAGGGACATGAATGTTATATAGGGACATTTCAACTTATGATAAAATATAGAATAAATTATATTTTTTTCTCCTCACTCATGTGAGCACTACATTACTTCTCCTCTCTTATACCAAATTATATTTTAGTATATTTAAAATAGTATCGCTAAAAATATTTTTTAAATAATTTAGAACAATTTTTTTATCAGAATATATACTAAAATATTTTAGTTTGTCAAGTTTAAATCACTAACTCGATTGAGATTTTTGTAATGAACCTTTAGTTTTAAAAATAATTAAAAATAGAAATTTTGAGACTATTATTAAATTGTATATATTGGAATTAAATATGTTTTTGTTTCTTTAAAAATATTTATTAAATATGATTTTTATACTTACAAATATTTTTAATATGGATCCTTTAAAAAATATTCATCAGTTTCAGTTTTTTCTTTTAATTCTCAAAATAAAAATTTGAGAATTAACAACATTTTATGATTCCAGTTACTGGTCACATATTATTTGCGAGTATGAGTATGACAGGATAGTTTTGTATAAATTGTTTTGGTAAAGTAGGATTCTAATATGATCTCAACATATAAAAAATAAAAGACTCAAAAAAATTATATACGACTTTCTTGTCAGACTTAATATGATGACATCATAGCTAAAAGATTAATAGTTAGGTGAAACACCAATTTTAGCTTTTTTTTTAAAAAAAAATTTGAGGAACCAAACAAATAATTTTATTTTGAATGATTCAAATTAAATGTAGTGAATTTTTTAAAGGACGAAATGTACATTTAATCCTAAACATATATAGAAAATATGTTAAATGAGAAAAATATTTTTATTGTTTATATATATATATGACAATAATACTCATATCTATAATATCTTCTTAGTTTGTTATAAGTATGAGTAGTAACTTTTAAACTTATTAAGTATGGTTATATAATCACCAGCACTTTAGTTGTACCTATTCTATTATAATTATAATGATTAATGATAAAATTAAATTATATATTTGATTACAAATTTTATTTTTTATATTTTTATTTTTAATTTCTTTTTATTTATTATTTTTATATATTTTTTAAAATTAAAATATAATTAATAACTTTAATATATATTTTATTTAATTATACATAAATAAATTAAAGATGTAAAAAGAAAAATAACAAGTTAACTATGGGTATAAAAAAAATGTCCCGAGATAAATATTAAATATACCTAAATCCGATTGCGTCTAGCATTTGCTTTAGACGGAAATGTGTGATGAATATTAAAATTTCACACACACAATTTTGAGATGATAAAATTTAATTTAATAATGGTTTCTAGAAATGTAAATTTAAGTAATAAAGTTATATATTTAATATGCATATTATAGAGAAATTCTTTTTAATAAATATTTTATTACTGTGTTACAGTAGTATAAATATACAAACTGATAACTTAAATTGGAGACAGTTAAGGAAACAAACTCCACCAATTTAGCACTGACAATTAATCTAAATAAAGAGAAAACAGATATATAAAATAAAAACTAATTATTATAATTTAAAACTAATTATTATAATTGATATTCTCCCGCAAGTTGGACGATCTGGAAGAGAGATGCAACTTGGACAGTAATGAGTCAAACCAAGGACGAAGCAGAGGCTTTGTGAGTATATCAGCAAGCTGATCATCAGTAGATACAAAGGACACGCGAAACTTGTCTTTTTGAACATTTTCACGAACAAAGTGATAGGCTAAGGCTATATGTTTCATTCGAGAGTGGAAAACAGGATTAGTGCTGAGAGTTGTGACACCAAGATTGTCACAATAGATAACCAGATTGCTTGTGGGCATGTGACCAAGTTCAGTGAACAAGGATAGGACCTATAGAAGTTCACTGGCCGTGTCAGCCAAGACTTTGTATTCTGCTTCGGTTGAGGAACGAGCAACAGAGCGTTGTTTCCGGGAGCTCCAAGAGATGGGAGTACTACCAAGATACAACAAATAACCAGTGGTAGAGATATAATCATCCTTATCACCCGCCCAATCTGCATCTGAGTAAGCATGAAAGGTTAGTGGAGCAGTTTCCGAGATGAAAATGCCTTTGTTGCAAGAGCCCGCCAAATAACGGAGCACCCGTTTGAGGGTAGACCAATGCGCTGTTCTAGGGTGTTGCATGAACTGTGCAAGTTTGTTGGTACTGAAGGCGATGTCTGGGCGAGTAAGACTTAAGTATTGAAGACTTCCAACGAGTGCGCGATACTTAGTTGGGCAAGGTAGGAGATCACCGGAATCCTTGAGTAATTGAGCACTGGCGGACAAGGGAGTGGATGCTGATTTTCTGTTAGCCATGCCTGATTTATGGAGTAGATCAGTGTTGTATTTCCTTTGTGAAAGAAATAGTCCTGTAGCGGAAGGAATTACTTCGACGCCCAAGAAATAGTTAAGACAGCCGAGTTCTTTCAGCGAAAACCGAGCAGCAAAGGTGGAAATAAGGTTGGACAACTCTGTAGAGGAACTCCCAGTGACAATGATATCATCAACATATACTAATAAATATAGTGTGGAACCTGACTTTTGGTAGATGAAAAGAGATGCATCTGCAGTTGAGTTGACAAAGCCAAGAGAAAGTAGAAACACTCGAAGCTCTGTATACCAGGCGCGAGGTGCTTGCTTTAACCCATAGAGTGCCTTTTTGAGGCGACAAACATGATTAGGGAAACTTTTGTTGACAAAACCAGGGGGTTGGAGCATGAAAACTTCCTCTTTGAACGTCCCTTGAAGAAACGCATTGTTGACATCAAGTTGGCGAATGGACCATCCTTGACGAACTGCAAGTGTGAGAACAATGTGAATAGTGACTGGTTTAACAACTGGACTGAATATCTCTATATAGTCCTAACCAGGGCCTTGGTGAAAATCTTTGGCGACTAGTCGAACCTTGTACCGATCAATCGAGCCATCTGAGTGTCTTTTGATTCGAAAAACCCATTTGCAGCCAACCAAATTTTGAGTAGAGGACCGATTGACAAGTTTCTAAGTGTTGTTGCGGTGTAAGGCGTCGAACTCAGCTTGCATAGCTGAGCACCAATCAGGGTTGCGAAGAGCTTGGGTGATGGTGTTGGGCTCGAGTGGAGAAAAGGGTTGGACATGGAGGTTAAGCTTCTTGAGAGGTTTGACAATGTTGTTTTTGGACCGGGTGATGATGCCACCTCCATCGGTTTGGGGACTCCTGTTAGGGTTGCATAGGGTTAGGATGGTGGCATAGAACATTGTGAGGATGAGGTTGAGGTTGGCGGTGAGGGAGGGAATTCAGAGTGTTCAGTGGAGGGTTGGCCGAAGTTAGGGAGTTGGGGAAGGATGAAGATGAAAGGGAAGCCGAGATCTCCTCTGATGAGTTTAGATTGGTATTGACCATGGGTTGGTTTATAGGATGGAGTATTGAGAGTTGAAGTGGGCCTTGTTGTTGCTCTGTACTCAGACTGGCTTGAGTTACTAGGGAGCTGTACGGGAATTTAGATTCAACGAACTTGACATGGCGAGAGGTGTAGATCCTTCCTGTGGTTGGATCGAGACACAAGTATGCATGTTGATCAGTCGAGTAACGTACAAAAACACACATAGCAGACTTTGGTGCAAGTTTATGGTTAGCATATGGTTTAATCCAGGGAAAACACAAACAACCAAAACACTTTAACTTATGATAATCCGGGATAATTTTGAGTAATTTTAAATAGGGTGACTGGTACCTAAGAATTGATGTTGGGAGACGATCTATGAGATAGGCAGTTGTTGTCATGGCCTGAGGCCAAAATGTGAAGGGCAAACCTGAGTGGTGGAGGAGAGAGAGATCGGTTTCGGCAATTTGCCGATTTCGGCGTTCGAAAATTCCATTGTGTTCAGGTGTATGAGGTGGGGTGGTGTGATCACTTATTCCATGAATACTTAAAAAAGGACGGAGACCAATATATTCGCCACCATTATCCGGGTAAAGAATTTTGATGTTGTGATGAAAGAAATTTTCAACAAGTGACTTAAATTTGGGAAATAGAGTTTGCACATCAGATTTACGTTTTATCGGATATAGCCAAATATAGCGAGTAAAATGATAAAAAAACATGCAATAGTAGCGAAGACCATCAATTGATAAAACAGGGGAAGTCCATACATCAGAGAAAATTATTTCCAAAGGATAAGATGATTTAACAGTAGATTTATGGAAGGAAAGTTCATGACTTTTGCTAATTTGACATGAGTTACAATCTAATTGCTGGAATTTATTTGAACCCAAAGAAATATGCTGCTGAATAAATGTGAAGATAGAAGAGGAGGGATACCCAAGTCTATGGTGCCATGAAGCAGAGGAGTCTGTGTGGACAGAGTGGACTGACGGAGAGTTGGCTGGACAAAGATAGAGTCCATCCACACATGAGCCATTATGGGTTGTTTGACTTGTCTGTAAGTTCTTCACATAAAAAGAGTTTGGCAAGAAAACAACAGCAGAGTTAGTTTGTTTGGTGAGTTGAGAAACAGAAAGGATTTTCTGTTGCATGGAAGCAACACACAAAGTATGTGAGAGGGATAAATCATTAAGTAAAAGTGTTCCAGAATGAGAGATGTTTAAACCTGAACTGTTACCCATAAACAATGAGTCTGGACCCGTGTACGGATGATGAAGCGCTAGATTGGTAAGATCATTGGTGACTTGATGCGTCACTCCACTGTCAACCAGAAAATTAGTTTGAGATGTGCCAGCAGTTGCAGTATGAACCTGAACCTGTCTAGGGTTAGCAGAAGAGGAACGAGGAGGCATCAAGACACTAGGGTGCTGCTGCTGGAAGGTGTGACACTAAGACAAGACATGGCCCTTGACATTGCACCATTGACAACGACCAAGAAACGATTTTCGATTGCTAGGTGGTGAAGTTGATGATGCAGAAAATTGCCCAGACCGAGTTTTGTCATAATGGTTGGGTCGAGCCTGTGCATTCAAGGCTGTCATGGGAGCAGGAACCTGCCGTTGAGAAGCAACAAGGGAGAGTTCTTGAATGAGAAGTTTCTCGAGGAGATCATAAAAAAGAATGGCAATGTCCCTTGCATTGACGCCGTCAATGACAGCTTTATAACCGTCGTCGAGGCCATGCAAGACATGGTCGATCATGTCTTCAACGGAGACAGGAGGGTCAAGTGAGGCAAGGAGATTTGCCATTTGCTTCAGAGAATGCATATAAGTGGTGATGGATTAGGTACCTTTGGACGCCATGTGGAGACGCTCCTTTAACTGCTTGAGGTGGCTATGGGATGCCTTGGCATAGGTGCGCTAGAGAAGAGTCCAAAGATCATGTGATGTCGTTGTTTGAGACACTAGGGATGCCACTTCAGGAGAGAGAGTGGTAAGGAGAGAACCGTATATGAGACGGTCCTGTCGACGCCAAGTTTGATAAGTAGGATTCGGAGTTGTCACCGAAGGTTCAACGGTGGTGGAGACCGTCAGCGCTGGCGCAGGAAAGGATCCATCGGGATATTTGAGAAGATCATAGCCATCAAGGAGAGCTTCAACTTGAAGTTTCCAGGTCAGGTAATTGGAGGGAAGAAGCTTGGTGACACTACTAAGAGTGATGCAAGTAAAGAGTTTTGATGGCTCATGAGGGTTGCTAATATATGAAGAGTTGTCGTTGGCCATGGGAGGCAAAGAGAAAGGAAGGAGCGACGTCCTGTGTTGGAGAAAAAAAAGACGAAGGAAGAAGAGGATCGTGTATTAGGCTGATACCATATAGAAAAATTCTTTTTAATAAATATTTATTACTGGGTTAAGTAGTATAAATATACAAACTGATAACTTAAATTGGAGAGAGTTAAGGAAATAAACTTCACCAATTTAGCACTGACAATTAATCTAAATAAAGGGAAAACAGATATACAAAATAAAAACTAATTATTATAATTTAAAACTAATTATTATAATACATATATCAGTATATATTAGATTTATTCTTTAGCAAAAATTGTATAACAATTATTAAACTCAACAAAAAATATTTAATAATAACATTAAATTAATCATAGAAGATATGAATAAATATAATATATTATATTTTGTTACCATGATATCAGTACGGAGTGTACAATATTTACTCTTAACGACTAATAATCTTTATCAAAATTGGCTACAATGAGCTTTTTTATCAACCATGTTTTATACATTTTCAAGATTATGAAAAATGCTACTCCTTTTAGAGTATGTTTACAAAAGTTATACATGAATAACATTAACTAAATACTACTTTAATGTTCGTGTTTATTTTTATTGAATTTTATATTTGTATATTATTTGTTTTAATTTAATTAGTTCAAAACATGCTTTACGAAAATAATAATTAAAAGTAAATATTATTAACATGTGTAATTTAATGAGCCATAAAAAAATAATTTATTTAAATAAATAATCAAAGTTTTAATTAAGAGATAAATTGTTATATAAGTTGTATTATAATAATATATACGTTTTTGTTCCTAATTACAAAACTGAATTTTAATATTTTTTCTCCTATTTTTATAAAAGGTTGTTTTGTATTAATTATGCTTTACTAAAACATCCTTATTAATATAAATTTATGAAATTAAATATTACTCTTAATTTTGACTTTCTCTTTCCTATTTAAATTTGAAAAGATGAATAGCGTCTCATTAATTTAAAAATATTATATTTATAGAAGATTTAAATTTTATATATATATATATATATATATATATATATACAAACACGTATATGCATGGTTTTTATATCGGTTTACATTTATTTTGAAACAAATATTATGACAAGTTTTTTAATGTGTGTATAAGTTTGCATCTTAAGGGAAGCGATTATGTATTTTAACACAGGAATGGGGGACATTGTGATACTTACATCTTTGAGCCATGTAAAAGATAATTTAGTAATTATTTTTTTAGTTTAATTGGTATACACAGTTAGTGTAAAGATTTTTACATTAACGTTCAATCACAACTTTAAAAGTCTCATAAATGAAAAATTTTTTACATTGATCATGTATACCAATTAAATTTTTATTTTTTTAATATAACTTATAAGAAACTTTAAAAATGGAATAAATTGTCAATCTCGTAGCGAGATAGTATATATTTTAACATTAAAAGGAAGGATGATGTAGCATTTGTTTCTATTATATATATAAAATTTTCTTTAGGTTTAAATATATATTTTCTCTCAGAATTCTTTTCTATTTTTTTTTTAATTTATAAAAATTTTAGGTGTCGTTTGGTTTAAGAAAATATTTTTTGTTTTCATTTTCTAAAAATTGTTTTCATTCTTAAGCCTTTAACATTCAAAAAATATGTTTGTTTTAGTTTGATATTTTCTATTTTAAAAAAAATAATATTGTTAAATTTAATTAATTTTAGCAAAAATATTATAAATTATTTATATATATAGTTCAAAACATTTATATATTATTTTTTATATAATTACAGTATTGTTATTAAGTTTTTTCATAATGTTAATATTTGAAAACACTGAAAATAACTTTTTTCTGTTTTCTGTTTTTAGTTATTTTTTAGAAATGATTTCAACAAAAATATTTTCTAATTTGTAATCAAATATATTTTTATAATTATTTTTTGTTTTCTCTAAAAATAAAAACAAGAAACGATCAAAACAAGCATCACTTTAGATCTTTTACTATTCTTATTTTCCAAAAAAAATTATGCAATAAGTAAAATTATGACATCGTTATCATCACATCAACATTAATGCCACATTAGCATAAAAATGTTTAAACTTTTTTTTTTTCGATAAGAATTAAACACAAGGTGTCAGAGATTACAAGAACAACTCATGTTACATATTCCCTTTAAGATATTTGCTTTATTTTTTCTATTTATTGTTTGCTTAAAATTTAAATTAATTTCTCACATCTCTTTTGCATTTTTTATAGGTTATTTCTTCTTGGACTCAAAATATATGGTAAAGGAGACTGGAAAAATATTTCAAAACATTGTGTCAAGACAAGAACTCATGTTCAAGTAGCTAGTCATGCTCAAAAATATTTTCTTAGTACAAGTGCCTCAAACAAAAGGAGTAAAAGAAAAAGCATTAATGACATAACGTTAAAGAACAAACATATGCTTACTCACGACTTTAATCAACAAAACAGGGTCCCTCCTCCAGAATTGCAACCACTGAACCAAGCTCAAGGATTATCACAGATGAATTCATTAGATGATTTTGCAGTTGAATTTGAAATTTCAGTTGAAGATCCCTCTGTAATTGATGTTGAAATAGTTCACATTGAACACTCCAAGCTACGAGGTGTTAGGAAAATCAACCTTGGGAAAATAGACATGGTTCACCGTGGAAGGTATGGTATTAACTTATATTCATGGAAGCAAAAAAATTAAATTATTAGTGCTTGTTTGACAATAGTTTTATAAAACTGTTTTCAGCATTTTAGTATTTAAAAACTAAAAAACTCCTTTGAATAGTGTTTTCTAAAAATAGTTTTCGAAAACAGTTATGATTTTTTAGTTTTTAAAAACTAAAAAACAGAAACAGCTAGAAGTAGTTTTGTTTCTCAATTTTCTATTTTTGTTTTAAAAACTCAAAATACAATCAGAATATATTGTCTTTTGCTTTTCATTAATGAAATTTTAATAAATATAAATAAGTTTTTCCATTTTTATATCTTCAAAACAATTTTCAAAATAACACTTACCAAACAAGTTTTTTTTCTTTTCTTCCAAAAAACAATTCTTAAAAACTTTTTTCAAAAACTAAAAGACAAAACTAAACCAATCAAGTTCTTAGTAATCATTTTGTGCTTTTTTTAATCAGTATATATTAATAATTAATTAGTTTGCTTGTTTTTGTAGTGGATGGAATTTGAACCTCTCTCCATCCTTCTAGCCTTTTTACTATTTTTACTTTAACGACTTTTACTTTTTATTACTATTTCAGTTTTTTAAAAAAAACATCTGACTTTTAGGAAGATTGTTTTGCCTAATAATTAGTAAACCAGTTTTGATAGTCTTATATTTGTAAATTATAAATAAGTATTACTAATATATTTTTATAACATTTTATCAAACATGGTGTATATATAATTCATGTCACTGTAGCTTAAAATGTTACTAATAAGCTTTATTAACATTGATTACACACAATATATATTTGGTAGAATTTTACAAAAATATAAATAATATTTATTAATAATTTGGCGAAATTTTTTAAATGCTGCCAAATAATTTTTAGCAAAATTTTTCTTCAGTGTCAAGCAAAAATATGTTACTAAGGTTTTGTATATATCATTATTATAATTTTGAACATTTACCCATATCTTTTATTACAAATATATCTAACTAACAAAATTGGTGATGAATTTATTTTTTGCAGAGTTGAGTGCAATTCCCCCAATATATCAATGGTTTTTCAATATAATCCATGCAATAATAAAGTGGTGCAGTTTGGAAGTATAAAAAGGATCATCACAAAAAGACAGATTCTAAAGTGGTCCAGTGGGCGTTTGATCGGTCTTGTAGATCTAATGTGAATTTTAAAATTATGTTTTTTTTATTAAATAGAATTTAAAATTATGTTAGTTACTTTTATCCTTGATAAATAGATACCTTAGTTTTTTTTTTTCTTTTTTCAGAATTACTGTATTCATCGATTCAATAGTTCACTTTCATTCTACTTTGTTATGTTTCTCTTTGATTGTTTATAGCATATCTTCTGTTACATGTATCAAATTCATCACTAGGATTGACCTAGTAATAGAAGGTAATTTGGATAACATAGATAAGTGTGGCTGCACCTTTCACTTGCTTCTATATATTTATACATCAGCTATGTAAGGAGAATATATCTATTCCTATTAATTTAAGTCACCATAAAGTATTTTTATTAATGAAAAGAAAGTGATGTTAAATTGGAGTAAAATATTTTCTTTTATCAGTAAAATGAACTTGATTCTTCAGGAAACGAAATGGATTGAATATTACAATAGAATGGCACGTTAGGGGCAAGTTGTGGCTGAGCTAGGAAAAATTATAATATCGTACGGAGAGCACGTCATGTATGATTTTAATAAATAAATATATAATATATAATTATTTAATTAAGATAATTTGTAAAATAAACTGATAAATTAATAATATATTGCATATCGGATAGTTGACACTATAGATGATATTGTGATCCTAAACTATATATAAAAGATAAATAGTTTATTAAAAATATTATTTTCAGTATTAATGTTTAATCATTGAGTTGAATCAATTTTATTATAAATCATTATTATGCAGTTGCTGCTGATTAGTCCAGGATAGTTTTATATATCCTAATCCCAATCTTAATAATTATGCACATGCAACTTATGTCAACACATAATTATGCGCGTACAATTAATGTCATCCCATCCTAATTTATTTTTGTCATACTATAGTACTATTTTAAGAAATTTTTATTCATAATTTTTAAAAAAAAGTTGGTATAAGTTAATAATTAAATTCAACATATATAATTAAGTTTAGAATAAGGAACCCCAATTATTGGTTTTTCTATTAATTGACTCCCATATAATTATAATGGTCCAGCCTAGGATTATACAGAGTAATTAATTAACTAGACCTTTTCTTTTCAGGCCTGTATCAACCCATTTTTTCAACATTAATTTGAGAATCCGAAGAAAATTAATGGTGCAATTCAAGCTCGTAACCATAACCTTGTTGATGTTGTGGTCATCATGGTGGAGCTTTGAGGGTGCAGTAGGAGACCCTCAACTTTTTCTACTCAAATGGGAGTGCAGTGTTGTGTCAGTCCATGATTTGTCCAACTTCTACCAAAATCTAAACGCTAGTTTGGAAGTGCTGAGAGAGAACATTAGCAACGAAAGAAAGCACTTTGCCACGGCTCAATCAACAAGTGGAACAGATCCTGTCTATGCTATGTTTCAGTGCAGGAACTACCTCTCCAAGGATGACTGCGCCGCCTGTTTAGCCGCCGCTGCCACCAGAATCCGTGGCTGCTCCACAGGGAACGGTGCCCATGTCATTTATGACGGATGCATCCTCAGGTAAACATGAATATAATATTTGTTCGATAAGGTTTGGCTCGGTTGGTTAAATAAAAAAAATTATTATTACATGTCATTGAATCATCGTATCATCTAAGATTTCAACAAATTATTATGTACCATATATGTCTATTGGTTAGAAATATAAATGATACAGTAGTCTGCAACGATATAATGAATTATAATCAAGTTCTAGTTTGATTGGTTGAATATAGTAATATTTATTCAATAATAGTCCATTCTTATGCTTGAACTTTTTTTTAAATCTTACTATGTATATATCTTACTATGTATATATCCTTTGAAAAAGAGATTAGGAGAGAAAAAGAAAGAGTTATACATGACAAAGAGGAGAAGTTATTCGATAGTTTCGGATCATCATGTCATTATGGTTCCAACTACTTAATATGCAAAATATAATTATTTAATTAATTTCTCTTATAAATTGTGCTGATTAAATTATACGTAGTGATTAGTTGAAATCATAGATAACGTGGTGATACAAACCATTTAATATCTTTTCGACAAATAGAGGATTAAGAAAACCATTTAGTTTGTCGATAAATGCTCCTAGATTGTTTTAATCTAATATGTGATGTTGAGTTTAGGTTTTAAATATACAATTGTCTTATACGCAAAGTGAGAATAGGTAGTTTTGTTACCTACTGTACATGATTCAGATAAGTAGGTTATATTAACATTTAACACAAATTTCCAACAGTGGCTAGAGTGTTTATATATGTTTTCTTCACAAGAACATGTATGTAGGTTTGAAATTCATGAAAAACTAAGTCAGAATTAATTGACTTTGATGTTTGAGGTACGAGAACAATGAGTTCTTAAAGCAGAATATCATTTCTAGCAGCCACACAATTTGTGGAAATGAGACTGCAGATGAAAGCACTGATTTTGGTGCAGTTGGACAACAAGTGCTGAAGGATCTAAAAATAGCAACACCCCAAATTAGTGGTTACTTTGCATCTACCAAGACACAAGTGGCTGGTGGTGCTATCTATGCCATTGCACAATGTGCTGAAGCTCTCACACAACAAACTTGTTTGGATTGTTTATCAATTGAGCAGAGTGGCATACAAGAGTGTCTTCCCAATACAGATGGTAGAGGAGTCAATCCTCCTGTGTGCTTTATGAGATACTCAGAAACACCCTTTTTTGCTGATAACCAAATCACTGATATTAGCCACTTCTTAAAACAAGGTATAAAAATTAATGACAAAAGTAATGTCACTTGAATGAATAAGCATGGGCTAGAGGTGCCATCTCTTATGGTATAAAGATACTCACATTCTCTTAAGAGACTTTTTCTAAACATTGATTATTACCTGAAATATATTAATTACGTGTTTAAATTTGGATTTGCAAACTTAAGTTTGAAGTAAACCTAAGTTATCAAAGCATGCTAATGCTTGTTTTTTAAAAATAGTTACACCCTTAGTTATTTGTCTCGAACTGCATGCATATCAAATTGGAATAATAATAATGTATTGTTCTTAGGTATTTCAAAATTAAGTTTTTGGTTCATATTTTGTAGACCAATTCTTCTTGATTCATATCGTTGTTAATATATTTTTTTTTAAGTTCTAGCTTTCCATAAAGATAAAAAAATATTAGATCTCCGCCGACACAAGTAAGTTGTCAATAAAATTTCAAAATGACATTTTATTTTTCTTTCGACCCTATTTTTTATCTTTATCATTTAGGAAAGACAGAGAAATTTCTAATGAAATCTAAACATGCACTAAAAATGACATGTTTTCATAGTATCATTTCCAATTTATTAAGTTAATAATATATATATATATATATATATATATATATATATCACTTATAATTCCTTAGTTTTCTTGTCCAAACAAATTTTACAGAAAACAATGTGTGCATCGAAAGTGTGAAGAACTTTACACCGTCATATTAAATTAAAATGTATGATTATTAAATTTGTTCACTGTTATAACTATCTTAAAAGTTATACCTAGTATGCTTGATTAATGATTGAGTGCAATGAAAAAAAATACAAATCTTTAGTAGAAATTAGTATATTTGGATGAAGAATTTTAAGAGAGTAATTCATTTTATTTTGTAATTTTAAATGCTTTATGATGAAATACCTTGTTTAGATAAAGAATTTCAAAAGAATTTGAAATTCTAGGCATTTTAGAAAGCATTTTGATTAGTTAAAATTGTAGAATTTCAATTTCCTTAAAAAAAGTAAGAATTTTAAATTTTTTAAACCTAGCTTTCTTTTACTAAAATCAACTAAAATTAATTTTTACTTGATATCAGTTAGGGGTGGCAAAATGGGATAGACCAAGCGGGCTGACCCACCAACTGACCCTCATTTTTATGGACTAAACTAGTGTATTCAACCACTTGTCAGTTTTGGCATGTCCTATCTAACTCGCCAATTTAATGGGCCAAAAGCGGATAGATTGATGCCTCAACCCACTAATATTATATTTTATATTTTAAAAATTATAATATTTATATAAATTAAGAAATAATTATAATAATTAAAATATAAAATAAATTATCAAGTAGAATTTATAAAATGGATTTGCTAAGAAAATAAAATAAATTTTGTCATAAATTTATTTGTCATTTATTTATGTCAAAGAAAATTATTTCTATTTATTTAATTGTAAAGGCATTAATTGTTTGAGAAACTAAAAATTTATTTTTAAATAAAATTTTATAGTATTTTTTAAAAAGAATTCTTTTTAAAAATATTGTTTAATAAAATAAATTTTTATTTTATTTGAAAAATAAAGTCATTTGAATTGAAAGAATTTCAAATTCAATATATTTTAAATTTCTTACATTTATAAAATTCTTTATCCAAATACAATGTTAAGTTTTTTTATCCAAATACAATGTTAAGTTTTAACTAATAGTGAATAATGTATTAAAACATATTACTCTTATATTGTAATATATAAATCTTGAATAGACTCCTTTCAAAATGTTATTTAGAATATTTATGGTGAACTTCTTTTCTATCTTGTAAGGGGGAGGAGATTCATTGAAGAAGATGGTCGTTATTGGTGGTGGTGTTGCTGGTGCACTCCTTATTATAATATTCCTTATTTCAATAATATTTCCCAGGCATAGAAGATTCCAAAATCCAAAAAGAATTTCTAGAAGTAAGACTATTTGGATAGTCTTTATTTGATGCTTTGTATCCAACAATTGCATATTTATCAAGTTTTTTTTTTAAATAACCATTTTTATGAATATAATTAAAGATTTAATTAGTATACATTGTTATTTTACATATAATCAATTACAATTTTTTGTTTATAGTAAATTTGTTGAGTTTACTAATTAATGTTTTTTAAAAATTATATAAATAAAGAGTTCTGATTGAACGTTCATGTAAAATTTTTTACATTATTCATGCATGCTATACTAATTAAACTCTATAATTAATTTATTTATAAAGAAATATCAAACACATTATTTGCTTAACAGGTACCGTAATGGGAGCATCTGAGTTCAAAGGTCCTACAGAGTACAAGTACAGTTATTTGAAAGTAGCAACAAAAAATTTTAGTGAAAAAAATAAAATAGGAGAAGGGGGTTTTGGTACTGTATACAAGGTAAACACGAATTATTAATTACATTTAAAATTTGATTTTAAGAGTTTTCCTTTCTTTTACAATGTAAACTTGTCAATTGAGTTCTTCGTAACAAAAGCTTATATTAATTAAAAGCTACACATCTAGTAATAATTTTTTATTATGTTGCTATTGAACAGGGAACCATGCCAAATGGGAAAGTTGTTGCAGTTAAAAGATTAATCACAGGAGATTCGAGCAAGATAAACGATGAATTTGAAAGGGAAGTAAAATTTATAAGTAATGTTAATCATATAAATCTTGCTCGGCTTCTTGGTTATTGCAGTAAAGGTGAAGAAAAAATTCTTGTTTACGAATACATGGCAAACAGTAGCCTAGACAAATTCTTATTTGGTAATTAGATTTAATTTATGTGACTTTTATTTTCTTAACCCACTTCTTTTCTCCTCTAATGTTTTGAGCATTTAACCTTGGGAGATAGGAAAAAGAAAAGGTTCTCTTAATTGGAAACAACGCTATGATATAATTTTGGGCACAGCAAAGGGATTAACTTATCTACATGAGGAATTTCACATTTCTATCATACATAGAGATATTAAGAGTGGCAATATCCTATTGGATGAACAACTTCAACCCAAAATTTCTGACTTTGGGTTGGTGAAACTCTTACCTGGGGACCAAACCCATCTTCACACCAGAGTTGCTGGAACATTGTAAGTCAAAATAAAATAAATGGGTTAAACTTGAAAATTTTTGTGTAAAATACTAAAATCTACTACCATTATGTGCATTTACTTAAAGTTCTTGACATTTATACAAGCATTAAGTTGTGGCGAAAGGCACTATTATATAAAGACTTTGAAATGTTATGTATAAGTCTTCTATCATCAATTATGGATGATGCATTATGTTTACTTGTCAGGGGATACACAGCACCTGAGTATGTACTTCATGGTCATTTATCAGAAAAGGCAGACACATACAGTTATGGAATTGTAGTCTTAGAAATCGTAAGTGGTCGAAAGAGTACTGATGTGAAAGTTATTGATGATAATGGTGATGAAGAATATCTTCTTCGACAAGTAAGGAATTTCCCAGTAATATATGCCAAAAATAAGTTGTTATCATCTAACATTTTACCATACAACCTTGATGTTTCAGGCATGGAATTTGTATGAGAAAGGAATGCTCTTAGAGTTAGTGGATAAAAGCTTAGACCCTAATAACTATGATGCTGAAGAAGTAAAGAAAGTCATAAGCATTGCTTTGTTGTGCACTCAAGCTTCTGCTGCAATGAGGCCAACCATTTCTGAAGTAGTAGTCTTACTCAGTTGCAATGACTTACATGAGCAAATAAGACCTTCAAGGCCTATATTTTTCAGTCAAATTTAAGGCCTCATAGATATTTATATTTCAACTGGTTCTCTACATCTAATACTACCGCATTGCCTCCAATTTTATAGTACTTGGCTGATGATCAATTAATACTTACATGCTGCAAATGATTCTTATCTAGCTCATTATTCAAGATGTGTATCCAATAGATCTTATTTTAAATAGCATATTAAACCTTAGTTTTCTTAAGAATGCACATAACTCTTTCCTTTCTAAAGCATTTGTGGAAACCCTTACATGGTTAGATGATGCAATGTATATGTTCATTGAGTAACTAGAAGTGTTATTGTACTATTTGCGTAAGAAGTTTTAGTGCTGTAACATTTTTTCAACAATGAAGAACAATTATTCTAGATCAAGTTAGAAAAAATATATCCCCAGTTTATCTATTTTAAATTGCTCTCTTCAATCCTTGTTGTGTTTGTATAATAAAATTATTTTTGAGGTTTCCATAACCTCACCATAACTACAGTTAGGCCTGTAATTTTAATAACAACACACCTAGTACAACAATTTTAAACTAATTAACTTGTATATACATACATTACTTATGTAATCAACTCATAATTATTGAATGACTTTCTAATCAATTTGCTCCTACATCTCATGTGTGAAGTTTCATTTAAAGCTTTTAGACAAATGTGCTATTTGTGAGATTGGCCTTTGTTTCTATACTTAGCAAGAAAGATAAGTGTGATGACGAGAAGTTGTCTTTATCACGTGGGAATAGAACTTTTTCTGTCCATGGCTTTCATTCTAGGTTCATGATGGGGAATGAATAATTACAAAGATTTCGATGTGTCTGCTCTCTCTCTTTTCTCTCAAAGATGTTTTTCCTTTTTCTTTGTAAAGTTCAAAAGGTATATACAGCCAAAAGATCTTATATATACTTAATGTTTTGATGATAACAAATAAAATTAAATTTAATTATCTAACGATTGTTTTGAAAGATATATAGAGCACTACAAATCATTTACCGGAAGTTAGAATGAGAAACATTTCTCAAAGAGTAAAACCATTTAATACATAAGTGATCAAAAGCTTCTATATAAGTAAAACATAAGAAGCTTTTACGTTGTAAAAGACTTTTAATAGTGACAAAAAGATTCTTATCCTTATACAAATTAATATATAGAATCTCGTTATGCACTAACTTTGCTGTGTAAAATTCTCATTCAAATTCAAATGTACAAATCGAATGTAAATTCTTATCAAGAACAAAGAAACTTCTATCCCTAAGATAATCTTACTGTAAGTGATGCATGTCTCCCTTGATTTTTTTCAAGAGGTTTTCTTCTTTGGTGAAATGGTTTGTGGAGAGGTAAGAAGTGAGGTGGTTTTAGGCGCCACTTAAGGTAAGATAAGCCTAAGAGGGAAAGTTTGCCACAAGGGATGGAACCCTTGATAAAAACCTAAGGAATTATCAAAGAGAGAAGAAGGGTGGACACTAAGAGAATTTTGGTCAACTCAAGGTTTTTCATTCAATAAAGTGTAAAAAATACAAGAGTGTGAAGGAGCACCTTTTTATAGAGGGAGCTAACCTCTTGGACAAGTCATGAAGGAAATGAAGGGCTAGGATTAAAATGAGTCATCCAAGGGGGGAGGATTGAAGCCCAAAGTCCAATCAATACCCTCCTTTAGATGAGAATTGGTGCTCAAGCTACCTCATCCAAGGGCCAAGATTACTCCTTTATTAGTTTTGGGTTTTATTTAGGAAAAGAGGGTGTAGTTATCAAACTACCCCCTTATTTCCTAAATAAAGGCCCAAAAGCTAATCTTACCCCTTCTTATTACTAAGACACCTCCTAGAAAATTAAATGGACTAATATATGTCCAAAATAAAATCCTAGGCTCCTAAAAGAAAAATTACAAGTAAATAAGTCATGGCTTGCTTAACTTGATGGTCATATGGAGGTGAGATCCTCCTCCTTCTACTCTGACCACGTCTTCTTCTATTCTCCTAGCCATGACCCTAGTGATAGGGCCCTTGCTTGGGGAGAATGCATTATCTCCCCTCCCCCCCTTAGGATGGATTTGACCTAAAATCTGATAGGTCTTCCTCTTCTTCATCAATACCTACAAAAGGGATCAAATCACAAACATTAAAGGTAGTACTAACACCATAGTCCTCAAGGAGATCTAATATGTATGCATTGTTGTTCACTCTCTTGAGGACTTGAAAGGGACCATCTCCTCGGAGGCTAAACTTGGACTTCCTTTGAGTAGGGAAGCGATCCTTCCTCAAATGAAGTCATACCCAATCCCCTTCATTGAAGATAATTTCTTTCCTTCCCCTATTAGCCTTAGCAACATACCCTTTAGAGTGTTGTTCAATGTTGGCTTTGACCTTCTCATGTAATTTTTTAACAAAATCCGCTTTAGCTAATCCTTCTTTATGAATAGAAGAAGGGAAAGGTAAAGGAAAAATATCAAGAGGTGTAAGAGGGTTGAAGCCATAAACAATCTCAAAGGGTGAGTGCTTGGTGGTTCTTTGGACCACCCTATTATATGCAAACTCTATATGGGGAAGGTACTCATCCCAAGACTTATGATTTCCCCTAAGAAGTGCCCTTAGCATAGTGGATAAGGATCTATTTACTACCTCAGTTTGCCATCAGTTTAGGGATGACATGTGGTAGAAAATAGGAGTTTAGTTCCCAGCCTCGCCCACAAAGTTTTCCAAAAGTGGCTAAGGAACTTAGCATCTCTATCAGACATTATGGATTGAGGTATGCCATGTAGACAGACAACTTCTTTGAAGAAAAGTCTTGCAATGTTTCTCGCATCATCTATTTTGTGGCAAAGTACGAAATGGGTCATTTTAGAAAACCTATCCACTACCACAAAGATAGAGTCCGCTCCCCTTTGGGTTCTAGGAAGTCCAAGGATGAAATTCATGCTTATGTCTACCTAAGGAGCGGAGGGAGCGGTAAGGATGTGTAAAGTCCATGAGGCATTACTTTAGATTTAGCTTGTAAACAAGCTATGCATCTAGAGCAATGTCTTTGGACATCTCTTTTCATATGGGGCCAATGGAATTTTTCTTTTAAAATGAGCAAAGTTTTGTTTATTCCAAAATGCCCCATGAGCCCACCCGCATGGCTCTCTCTCACAAGCAATTTCCTAAGAGATCCTTGGGGTACACAAAGTTTACTTTCTTTGAATAAGTACCCCTCACTCACATGAAACCCATCAATAGGTTTAGACAAGAAGGTAGCAAAAATGGGGCCAAACTCTTGGTCAGAAGCATATTGGTCCTTCATATAATCAAATCCTAAGATTTGGGAGCTCAAAGTGGCAAGAAGAGTATGTCTTCTAGACAGGGCATCGGCCACTACATTGTGCTTCCCTTTCTTGTATTTGATTATATAGGGAAAAGTTTCCAAAAACTCAACCCATTTTGCATGCCTCTTGTTGAGCTTACCTTGACCCTTCAAATATTTTAGTAACTCATGGTCACTATGAATGACAAACTCCTTGGGAATAAGGTAATGTTCCCAAGTTTGAAGGGTCCTTATTAAGGAGTAAAACTCTTTGTCATAGGTGGGGTAATTGAGGGCGGCACCATTTAGTTTTTCACTAAAATAAGCCATCGGGTGGCCGCCTTGCGATAACACAACACCTATTCCAACATCTGATCCATCACACTCTAGGTCAAAAGTTTTTGAAAAGTCAGGTAGAGCTAGAACAGGGGCATGGGCGAGTTTTTCCTTAATAAGCTCGAAGGCTTTTTGTTGTTAAACACCCCAAAGGAAGGGAACTTCCTTCTTTACCAAAGCATTGATTGGTGAGAAAAGTGTGGAGAAATTAGGCACAAAGCGCCTATAGAAACTCACGAGACCATGAAAGCTCTTGATCTCAGTCATTCTTTTTAGGGTGGGCCATTCTTGGATGACTTTGATTTTGTCGGGGTCCACATGAACCCCATCTTTATTGACTAAAAAACCTAAAAACACCACACTCTCTACAAAAAAATTACACTTTTCAAGGTTTCCATAGAGTTGGTGTGACCTAAGGATGCAAAAGATGCGCCTAAGATGACCTGCATGCTCATTTAGGCTCTTGCTATACACTAAAATATCATCAAAATAAACTACACCAAATTTTCCTAAGCAATCCCTAAGGACATGATTCATAAGCCTCATGAAGGTGCTTGGGGCATTGATAAGCCCAAAGGGCATTACCAACCACTCATAAAGCCCAAACTTGGCCTTAAAAGCAGTTTTCCACTCATCACCTTCCTTTTAAAAGCAGTTTTCCACTCATCACCTTCCTTGATGCAAATTTGGTGATAACCACTCTTAAGATCAATTTTCGAAAATAATTGGGCCTTATGCAATTCATAAATCATGTCATCAAGCCTAGGGATAGGGTGCCTATATTTGATGGTGATGTTATTGATTGCTCGACAATCAATGCACATCCTCCATTGGCCATTCTTCTTGGGCACCAACAAGATTGGCGCAGCACAAGGGCTTAGGCTCTCTTGAACCCAACCCTTTTCCAATAGTTCTTGGACTTGAGACTCAATCTCCTTAGTCTCCATGGGATTAGTCCTATAAGCAGGCTTATTAGGTAGGCTAGCCCCAGGTACCAAGTCTATTTGGTGTTCTATACCCCTAATTGGAGGAAGTCCTTTGGGAACTTCATTAGGGAATATATCACCAAACTCCTTTAAAAGCTCTTGAACCTCTTGAGGTAGGTTCTCATGTCCAAGTTCTATGGAAGTACTAGAATTAGAAGGGAAAGAAATAGAGGGGGAAGAAATGGGGGATGCCTCTTTGCAAAGGAGGAGATAGAAAGGTCTGTTAGTTAAGGGGGCTTCCTTTAAATCCAATTTTGTCGCAAATAAACTCCCTTTACTAATGACTTTCTTGGAAGGGGCACCAACTTCCAACTCAACCTCCTTACCCCTTTCAAGCTTTAAGGGAAAAGCTTTGCTTTTTTTTTTCTCCTCATCTCTCTTATGTTTCATGATGAGTTGGTCCTCCGCCACTTGTGAAGGTGTTAGAGGACACAACTTAATGCGCTTATCCTTATGAGTGAGGATGATGTTATTGGAATGACCATGGTGTATGGCTTTCTTATCAAATTGTCATGGTCTTCCTAGCAAAATATGGCCAGCTTCCATTGGGACTATGTCACATAGGATCTCATCTTTATAAGACCCAATGGAAATTGGAACCTTGACTTGCTCATTGACCTCCATTTCCCCTTGCTCATTGAGCCATTGAAGCTTGTAAGGCTTAGGGTGGGGAAGTGGGGTCAAGGCTAGCTTTTCCACCAACCTTGAGCTACAGCAATGGCAGCATGACCCACTATCTACAATGAGAGAACATATTTTATCATTCACCTTACAACGAGTGTGGAATATGTTCTCTCTTTCAGATGAGGACACTTTCAAAGGTTGGCTTCCAAGAAGCCTTCTTATCATCAATAGGTCTCCCTCACATGCATAAGCGGTTTCATCACAATCAGATTGGTATGCATAAACCCTTCTCCTTCGCTTTCACTAGAGGAGTGTGAGCTAGACTCACTACTATAAACATCTTGGGCCCTCATGATGATGTTTCTCTTAGTAGGGCATTGAGAGGCAATGTGGCCTCTCCCAAGACATTTAAAGCATTTGATACTACTAACTTTCTTATGAGAGTTAGTAGTAGGGGTTTTTCTCTTTACATGTGATGTTTTATGCTCTTTGAAGTGCTTGGGATGTTCCACTTTGGGGTAACTCTTGAAAGAGTTCCCCTTAGGTTGGTCCCTCTTTACATAAGGTAGGTTATCCTTTTTAAAAGTTTTCCTTCTAAGTTGGTTTTCCACCTTGATGCAAATTTGGACTAACTCATCAAGAGAATTGCATGAGAAGAGCTCCACCTTATCACAAATTTCGGGGCTCAACCCACACAAAAACCTTGCCATAATGGCCTTAGGTTCCTGAATGATACGTGCCCTCAAGATAAGAAGTTACATCTTTTGTCTATACTTTTCTATACTAAGGTTGGTTTGTCTTAGTCTTTGGAGTCTATCCAAAAGATCTCTTTCATACCTAAGGGAATATGCCTTCTTCTTAGAGCACTTCTAAGATCATTCCAATATCTTATGGAGGGCATATTGGTGCGGATTCTCTCATTGGTTAACCCAACCCACCAATGCATGGCATGCCCTTGGAAGCTAAGGGCTGCCATTGGAACCTTTCTTTCTTCTCTTACCTCATGGCAAGTGAAGAGTTGTTCTACCTTGATTTCCCAATCAAGGTAGTCATGAAATAGGGGAAGATCAATTTTGGGCTCCCTTGGAGGGGCCCGATTATTATGCATGGATGAATGGGAGTTTCTCCTAGGATGATTGTAATATTCTTCCTCACTTTAACTCCTATGGGTATGTCTAGATGGGGAACCTAAGACTATCCCTTTCATTTTGTAATTCTCACCATTCCCATGCTTTATTTTTTCTTCTTCTTTCTCTTTTCTTCTTTCTCTTTCTTTTCTTTCTCTCCTTTCTTTATCTTCTCTCCTTTCTCTTATTCTTCTCTCTTTTTTCTCTCATTTCTTCCTCTCTTTCTTTTATTTTTCTTTTCTCCTTGGCCTCTTTGTCTCTCCTTTTTTCTTCTCTTATCTCTTGTTCTTTTGCCATCCACTGCCTAAAATCCATGTTTAAGTTTTCTAGAGTGTAATCTTTAGAAATATTTCTTTGGTTTACACTCTTGTTCGATGAATAACTATGAGTACTAGAGTGCGTGTGTGATGCCATTGTGCTTGAATTTCTAAGAGACTAAGGTAGGCAAAAAAAACTTTTTTTTCAAACAAACACTCCTCTCTTTTTGTGTTTTCTTACCTAAAATAGCTTAATGAGTCTTTGGAACTCTTTAGCCTTCTAAGCGCTTTGAACAAGAAAAAAAAGCAAGAATTTTAAAGCAAAAATTCAAAAGAGAAGGGATCTAAAGTGAGCTCCTAAGGTGTTGAAGGAAGTGTACCACTTCTTCCTTCTTCACCCAATTTTCGAGAAACTAAAAAATTGACTAAATCTTATTACAATCAAAGGGAGGAGGCCTTAAGGGTACTCAAACTCCCAACTAAAAAAATTAATACACCCAAATTAAAGAAAAGGTAAAGTCTTCAAAAAGAGGAATCTCCAAATGCTCCCTCAAATCAAAATCCTCACGGTTAGGTGTGTTTCCTTTTGAGGTGATCCCTTTGGCTCTTAGTCCAACCTTCCAAAATATGCTACCCTTGTGGTAAGCTCCTTCTTCAAGCTTTCCTCCAAAAGTGGCACTAACACACAAACCAAACAAACCAAAAGCAATAAGGGGAGGTGCGAATAGAAACTCAAGAAGCAATAAAAGATAACACATTCAAAAGGACACTTAACCAAATGGTAAGAGTATATAAGACAAACTAGAAAGATGATTTAAAATACAAGCAAGAACTAAAAGGTAAACAAAAGAAAGAGAGCACACAATGGAATACCTAAGAATGAAACTAGATTAAAGATTAGAAAGACACAAATATCAAGTTGTAGTGTACCAAAAGTAATAAAATTTATTTTAAGGTTCCAAGTTCAAAGTTGAAGTACTTGCTAATTTTAGGTTACGTACATCAAATGAATTTTTCAAACTTTCTTTTCTTTTGTTTGTTCTCTTTTTTTTTTTTTTTAATCCTCGTTGTTTTTTTTTATATTTTATTTTAGACTTTTTTCTCTTGTTTTTTTTTTAATATTTACTAGATGCACCTAACTTGATTGGAAATTTAGTACTTAATAACAAAGAGTTGTGCGCTTGGAACAAAAAAGAAAATTAAAAGCAACATTTTAGGTACTACTAGAAATGACTTAAAAATGCAATGTAGCTATAAATGTGTTAATGGTTTAGTAGTTTGGTGTGCCACTGGACTCAAGCTTTGTTAAGTTTTTAGTAATTTTTTGAACACAAATACCAAACTTATAGCTTAAGTGAAAGCACCCACAAACAAGAACTAATTTTACCACACAGATGAGCTAATAATTATAGGTATAAGGAAAATAAAGACAAAGGGAATTGAGCAACTATTTTGGAATTTTTTATTTAAGAATATGCTTGAAACTAAAAGCACATGAAGCTCTAAAGAGACTTAGACATGAGGTATGACCCTCTATGTTGCTCAATTTAAGAAGTTTCAAAAGCTTTTTTGTAAAAACAAAAGAGGATAAACTTAAAAGGAATTAATAGACAAAATGGGAAACTATAAACATGACTTATAGACAACTACACAAGAGTATAAAAGTGAAAAATAAAAGCTAAAAATAAGGCAAAAACAAGACAACTAGGCGCAAGGAAACACAAGAATTTGGTCTAAATTTCTTGACCACAAGGTTGTGGAATTCACCACAATGGCATGGATTTTTAGCAAGAAATTCTCAAAACCAAAATTCAAGCAAGAAAACACTCAACTCAAAGCTTAAGCGGAAATTAATGAATATGAGAGAGACGTAGATGCAAAGAAAAGAATAATATAAATTGCATCAAGCAAATGATAAACAACAATGGAAAGCTAGAAAAAATTGCAGAAATTAAAGTTAAAATAAAATAGGAAAACGGAAAGAAAAAATAAATGAGGTAGGAAGAGAGTTTAGACTTCTAGAACCAATGTTCTAGATACCAAATGATGCATGCCTCCCTTGATCTTTTTCTAGAGGTTTTCTTCTTTGGTGAAATGGTTTATGGAGAGGTAAGAAGTGAGGTGGTTTTAGGCACCACTTAAGGAAAGTTTGCCACAAGGGATGAAACCCTTGATTAAAACCTAAGGAATTCTCAAAGAGAGAAGAAGGGTGGACACTAAGAGAATTTTGGCCAACTCAAGGTTTTTCCATTCAATAAAGTATAAAAAATACAAGACTGTGAAAGAGCACCTTTTTATAGAGGGAGCTAACCTTTTGGACAAGTCATAAAGGAAATGAAGGGCTAGGATTAAAAGGAGTCATCCAAGGGAGGAGGATTGAAGCCCAAATTCCAATCAATCCCCTCTTTTAGATGAGAATTGGTGCCCAAGCTACCTCATCCAAGGGCCAAGATTACTCCTTTATTAGTTTTGGGTTTTATTTAGGAAAAGAGGGTGTAGTTATCAAACTACCCCCTTATTTCCTAAATAAAGGCCCAAAAGCTAATCTTACCCCTTCTTATTACTAAGACACCTCCTAGAAAATTAAATGAACTAATACATGTCCAAAATAAAATCCTAGGTTCCTAAAAGAAAAATTACAAGTAAATAAGTCATGGCTTGCATAACTTGATGGTCATATGGAGGTGAGATCTTCTTCCTTCTACTCTATCCATGTCTTCTTCTATTCTCCTAGCCATGGCCCTAGTGATAGGGCCATTGCTTGGAGAGAATGCATCAGTAAGACTCTGTTTTTATTAAAATAATTTTAGTGTGTGAAATAATTAAATTTAATTTTAATTTTTATTAATTAATTAACAATGGGGTCTTTTATTTTGGTGTTTATAATGTAGTATATTTTATTTAGCATTGTGAATATTTATTTTTAGATGTGCTTGAATTTTTGTGAGTTTAGTTAGATAGGGTGTGTGGTACGTGATTTGTTGGGCTAAAGTTAATGGACTCTTTTAAAAGAAAAAAAGGGGTTCAGTTAGCAAACAGGGGTTACTAAATACATCCCTACTCCTTTAAAACCATCAAAGGCAGTTTGTTCCTTCATTTTTCCTTCTTTCTTTCTCACTGTTATTTTCTACTCTCTTTCATTCTCTGATGCAAACCAAGTTTGCACTCCCTTAAGCTTTCTCTTTGAGGTTCCAAGCTTGTGAAACCTCCATGGATGCCTCTCCCATCATCCTCTTCTAGCAATTCCAATCGGTAAAATGGCTGGTGGAAAAGGAAGGAATGCTGGTGAAAGTGGCACCATTCAAGGAGATAAGTCACTTTAGTAAGGAAGCTTGACACAAGGAAAGGAACCTTTGATAAAAGTCATGAGGATGCTCTAGCAAGTAGAGAAGAAAGGACACTCAAGAAAATTCTCTCAAGGAAAATCTTATGCATTCAAGTGTAAAATATACAAATGAGAGGAGGAGGATATTTGTAAGAAATCAATGGGTTAAGAGAGAGAGTGAAAGTGAACATCCACTTTAAGGGCTAATAATTGGTGTTTTTTTTTTAGGCAAGAGAATTTTATATTAAGGCACTAGAGGACACTCAAGCAGAAAGAAATACAGGGAAATAACAGAAACACATCATCTAATTAGAACATAAAACCACATGAAATAGAATATAATACAAGCATAAAAAGAAAGGGAAACATAGCAGTAGCCTATGCTGACAATGGGGTAGCCTTCTAGCTCCATTTCCAATAGTCAGGGCATACCAATGCATCAACAGTATATACCAGCAACAAAGCAACCTATAATGCATATAATAGTACCTGTATATTTAGACTTACCAGCACCATATCAAACAACCACAGACATTTCCCTATTAAATATATATGCAGCAACTACATCACCAAAGATAGTAGAATATACCAGTAACCTATGCCAATAATGGCCAGCCTACTAGCAGTAATACCACTAGCCAGGACCATACGAATTCACCAGTAATACAACATCATCAACTAGTTATACATCATACTCTAGAAAAATCCAGCAGAACAACATTTACATTAGAGGCATAATATGGCCACATTTTACATCAGACCCTTTCAAAATACACCATCATACCATCAAAACCAATTCAGCAACACACCCTTACCCTAACAATACAACAACACAAACTAGCACTGCCCATCCTACTAGTATGTTCAGCAGAATCAAAATGCTAAACCTCTTGAGACATATAGCTGAGAAGATGCAGTGGCTGCATAACAAGTTACAAATTCAACCCCAAACACACTTGTGGATTAGCTATCCATTCATTAAGAGAGAAAGCAAGGTCTTTTTGGCAGTTGTATAGGCATTTCCAAGCAAGGATATAAAATTCAACTTTTGTGTTCCATAAATCAATATTAATGTTCCTGAAAATAAAACTATTGCCAACATAGCCAGAAGCAAATAATAGTCACTAACTTTGATAGCCTAGTCCCATGATAAGCATACCACAACAAACCATATCATATCACGAAGCAATAACACGTCCTTAACATGCACCATCAATTAGAATAAATTAAAACATATCAAAAGTTCAAATTAACCCCAAGCAGCAATTTTTCAGCACCTTACAAAACAGAACACGAAATCAACCCCAAACACTAGTAATAAGCCCTTAACCAAATCAAACTTATCCCATCATATGCAATTTAGCTTATTGTTGTTCAATTCAATAGTTCAACAACAAACATCAAACGACATGTACCCTAGACTTCTCCAGTTCAGCATACAACACATACAACAGCACACACCAACACACCACCCACCAATAAAAGTTCACTACTTCAACATACCTGGCACAATAACTTGCAGCCAAAATTCACATCCAAGGTCAAACTGAGGTGGTTTTCCTACCAGGAATCATGTTGCAACTAGAATTCACCAAAGCTGAGAATCTCCACCAAAGATATATTGTTGCCACAGATCTCCTCGCAGCCAGAATTCACCTTTATAGCCACCAAATTCATCCTCTGCTCACAGGTTCGATTTTGACAGGTGGGGTTCCTCCCATGCCATCAAGTAGTATGTAGACATGTTGGTTAGAGTTATCTTCCATATAGCTGTTGTTTTCAATTTCCAAGCAAAGCCAAATAAATACACCAATTTATAATAGAGAACAAACTCCCCATAATGTTAGTGGGTATAGCCAAAACCAAGCTATTAAGAATTTAGCAGACCCATACTAGTAGAAGTATTAGCAGACCATAAGTCAAAAGAGACCAATAATTCTTTACACCCACTTTTGATCCAACTCTAGGTCAGGAAAAAAGACTTTCTCTCAATGTTTTCACTGCCAACTGTTATGTTCTTGAAGATAAATTGATTTCTATGTTTCCAAATACTCCACAGAACTACAATCCAAATGGTCATCCACCAATATTTGGTTTTGCTCTTTCCAATCCATGCTTGATGTTGCAGAATATGATGTTGAGCAGTTGCTGGACTAGCTGATGAGATACCTATCCTCCTATACAAAAAATTATAGATTCTTTGTGTCATCTTGCACTGAAAAAGTAAGTGATTTGTTGATTCCACTTCATTCTTGCAATATATTCAAAGTGATTCTTCCTTATGGAGCTGAACTCCCATTCTTATAAGGTTCATCTTTGTTGGTAACCTATCTCTAAGTACCTTTCAGCCAAAAAACAAGAATCTTAGGGGAACCTTAATTTCCCAAAGCAGTTTAAATATTTCTTATGGTTGCTCTATGGAGGACCAATCTTGTAAAGTTGCATAAGATGAAGAGATAGTATAAGTACCAATAGGGTCCGGACTCCAGACCCAATTATCCTCACCATCCACTATAACTCTCACTCTTTCTATGAATAAGTTGAATTCATTGACCAGTGGTTCCTCCCAACTAAACCAGTGTCTCCTCTACTCAAACTTCCATTCCCACTCTCCCCCTACGCAATGCCCAAATGTATTTATCATCCCCTCTCTATTGATTGAGTTAAGGAACACATAATTGAATTTCTAATTTAGTACTTCGCCCCCTAGCCAATTGTCTTGCCAGAATTTAAATTTAGACCTATCCCCTACCTTCCATTCTAATCTTTGGTCAAACCATCGGAGATTTTTTTTCCTTGACACACCTTTCTCAAGTCTCTCCACCATATTGACATATGGTTGTTGTCGCCACCTTGCATAAGGCTTCTCCACCCATTGTATTTGAAATTATGTTTTCCCACAACAATCCTTTTTGTGTCATCAATAGCCACCTACATTTTCCTAGAAATGCATCGTTGAAAAAGAATATGTCTTTCAATCCCAACCCTCATCTATCCTTCGGTCATATATAGATTTCCAACTCACCCAAGCTATCTTTGAAATTTCTCCCCTTTGATTCCACAGAAAATTTCTCTGAATTCTAATGATTTTTCTTGTGACTTCCATTGGCATTTTAAAGAAATACCAATAAAATAATGGCATTGACAACAACACTGATTTGATGAGACATAAGCTAATGCATGCCTCCCTTGATCTTTTTCTAGAGTTTTTTTTCTTTGGTGAAATGGTTTATGGAAAGGTAAGAAGTGAGGTGGTTTTAGGCGCCACTTAAGGTAAGATAAGCCTAAGAGGGAAAGTTTGCCACAAGGGATGGAACCCTTGATAAAAACATAAGGAATTCTCAAAGAGAGAAGGGTGGACACTAAAAGAATTTTGGCCAACTCAAGGTTTTTCCATTCAATGAAGTGTAAAAAATACAAGACTGTGAAGGAACACCTTTTTATAAAGGGAGCTAACCTCTTGGACAAGTCAAGAAGGAAAGGAAGGGCTAGGATTAAAAGGAGTCATCCAAGGGGAGGATTGAAGCCCAAAGTTCAATCAATCCCCTCCTTTAGATGAGAATTGGTGCCCAAGCTACCTCATCCAAGGGCCAAGATTACTCCTTTATTAGTTTTGGGTTTTATTTAGGAAAAGAGGGTGTAGTTATCAAACTACCCCCTTATTTCCTAAATAAAGGCCCAAAAGCTAATCTTACCCCTTCTTATTAGTAAGATACCTCCTAGAAAATTAAATGGACTAATACATGTCCAAAATAAAATCCTAGGTTCCTAAAAGAAAAAATTACAAGTAAATAAGTCATGGGCTTACATAACTTGATGGTCATATGGAGGTGAGATCTTCCTCCCTCTACTCTAGCCATGTCTTCTTCTATTCTCCTAGCCATGGCCCTAGTGATAGGGCCCTTGCTTGGGGAGCATGCATCATCTCTTCCCCCTTGGGAAGGATTTGACCTTAAATCTGATAGGTCTTCCTCTTCTTCATCAGTACCTACAAAAGGGATCAAATCACAAATATTAAAGGTAGTACTAACACCATAGTCCTCAGGGAGATCTAATATGAATGCATTGTTGTTTACTCTCTTAAGGACTTGAAAGGGACCATCTCCTCGGGGGTTAAGCTTGGACTTCCTTTGAGTAGGAAAGCAATCCTTCCTTAAATGAAGCCATACCCAATCCCCTTCATTGAAGATAATTTCTTTCCTACCCATATTGGCTTTACTAGCATACTCCTTTGAATGATGTTCAATGTTGGCCTTTCTCCTCTCATGTAATTTTTTAACAAAATCCGCTCTTGCTATTCCTTTTTTGTGAACAGAAGAAGGGAATGGTAAGGGCAAGTTATCGAGAGGTATGAGGGGGTTGAAGCCATAAACAACTTCAAAGGGAGAATGCTTGGTGGTCCTTTGAACCACCCGGTTGTATGCAAACTCAATATGGGGTAGGTATTCATCCCAAGACTTGTGATTTCCTTGAAGAAGTGCCCTAAGCATAGTAGATAGAGATCTATTTACTACCTCAGTCTGCCCATCAGTTTGGGGGTGACATGTGGTAGAAAATAAGAGTTTAGTTCCTAGCCTTGCCCACAATGTTTTCCAGAAGTGGCTAAGGAACTTCACATCTCTGTCAGAGACTATGGACTGGGAAATTCCATGTAAACAGACAACTTCTTTAAAGAAAAGTCTCGCGATGTTGCTCGCATCATCTATCTTATGGCATGGTATAAAGTGAGCCATGTTTGAAAATCTATCTACCACCACAAAGATAGAGTCCGCTCCCCTTTGGGTTCTAGGAAGTCCAAGGATGAAATCCATGCTTATGTCTACCCAAGGAGCGGAGGGAGCCGGTAAGGGTGTGTAAAGTCCATGAGGCATTACTTTAGATTTAGCTTGTAAACAAGCTATGCATCTAGAGCAATGTCTTTGGACATCTCTTTTCATATGGGGCCAATGAAATTTTTCTTTTAAAATAAGCAAAGTTTTGTTTATTCCAAAATGCCCCATGAGCCCACCCTCATGGCTCTCTCTCACAAGCAATTTTCTAAGAGATCCTTAGGGTACACAAAGTTTACTTTCTTTGAATAAGTACCCCTCACTCACATGAAACCCATCAGTAGGTTTGGACAAGGAGGTAGCAAAAATGGGGCCAAACTCTTGGCCAGAAGCATATTTGTCCTTAATATAACCAAATCCTAATATTTGGGAGCTCAAAGTGGCAAGAAGAGTATGTTTTCTAGATAGGGCATCGACCACTACATTGTGCTTCCCTTTCTTGTATTTGATTATATAGGGAAAAGTTTCGAAAAACTCAACCCACTTTGCATGCCTCTTGTTGAGATTACCTTTACCCTTCAAATATTTTAGTGACTCATGGTCACTATGAATGACAAACTCGGGAATAAGGTACTGTTCCCAAGTTTGAAGGGCCCTTATTAAGGAGTAAAAATCTTTGTCATAGGTGGGGTAATTGAGGGCGGCACCATTTAGTTTTTCGCTAAAATAAGCCACGGGGTGGCCGCCTTGCAATAACACAACACCTATTCCAACACCCGATGCATCACACTCTAGCTCAAAAGTTTTTGAAAAGTCAGGTAGAGCTAGAACAGGGGCATGGGTTAGTTTTTCTTTAATAAGCTCGAAGGCTTTTTGCTGTTTAGCACCCCAAAGGAAGGGAACCTCCTTCTTCACCAAATCATTGATTGGTGAGAAAAGTGTGGAGAAATTAGGCACAAAGTGCCTATAGAAACTCGCGAGACCATGAAAGCTCTTGATCTCAGTCACACTTTTTGGTGTAGGCCATTCTTGGATGGCTTTGATTTTGTCGGGGTCAACATGAACCCATCTTTATTGACTGCAAAACCTAAAAACACCACACTCTCTACACAAAAATTACACTTTTCAAGGTTTTCATATAGTTCGTGTGACCTAAGGATCCAAAAGACGCGCCTAAGATGACCTAATTGGAGGAAGTCCTTCGGGAAATTCATTAGGGAATATATCACCAAACTCCTTTAAAATCTCTTGAACCTCTTGAGGTAGGTTCTGATGTCCAAGTTCTATGGCAGTGCTAGAACTAGAAGGAAAAAAGTGGAGGGGGAAGAAATGGGGGATGCCTCTTTGCAAAGGAGGAGATAGAAAGGTTTGTTAGTTGAGGGGGCTTCCTTTAAATCCAATTTTGTGGCAAATAAACTCCCTTTAATAATGACTTTCTTGGAAGGGGCACCAACTTCCAACTCAACCTCCTTACCCCTTTCAAGCTTTAGGGGTAAAGCATTGCTTTTTTTTTCTCCTCCTCTCTCTTATGTTTCATGATGAGTTGGTCCTCCGCCACTTGTGAAGGTGTTAGAGGACACAACTTAATGCACTTATCCTTATGAGTGAGGATGATATTATTGGAATGACCATGGTTTATGGCTTTCTTATCAAATTGGCATGGTCTTCCTAGCAAGATATGGCCAGCTTCCATTGGGACTATGTCACATAGGATCTCATCTTTATAAGACCCAATGGAAATTGGAACCTTGACTTGCTCATTGACCTCCATTTCCCCTTACTCAGTGAGCCATTGAAGCTTGTAAGGCTTAGGGTGGGGAAGTGGGGTCAAGGCTAGCTTTTCCACCAACCTTGAGCTACAACAATTGCAGCATGACCCACTATCCACAATGAGAGAACATATTTTTTCATTCACCTTACAGCGAGTATAGAATATGTTCTCCCTTTGAGATGAAGACACTTTCAAAGGTTGGCTTCCAAGAAGCCTTCTTATCATCAAGAGGTCTCCCTCACATGCATAAGTGCTTTCATCAGAATCAGATTGGTATGCATGAACCCCTTCTCCTTCGCTCTCACTAGAGGAGTGTGAGCTAGACTCACTACTATAAACATCTTGGGCCCTCATGATGATGTTTCTCTTAGTAGGGAATTAAGAGGCAATGTGGCCTCTCCCAAGACATTTAAAGCATTTGATACTACTAACTTTCTCATGAGAGTTAGTAGTAGTGGTTTTTCTCTCTACATATGATGTTTTATGCTCTTTGAAGTGCTTGGGATGTTCCTCTTTGAGGTAACTCTTGAAAGAGTTCCCCTTAGGTTGGTCCCTCTTTACATAAGGTGGGTTATCCTTTTTAAAAGTTTTCCTTCTAAGTTGATTTTCCACCTTGATGAAAAGTTGAACTAACTCATCAAGGGAATTGTATGAGAAGAGCTCCACCTTATCACGAATTTATGGCTCAACCCACACAAAAACCTTGCCATAGTGGCCTTGGGTTCCTCAATGATACCCGCCTTTAAGATAAGAAGTTCCATCTTTTGTCTATACTCTTCTATACTAAGGTTGGTTTGCTTAGTCTTTGGAGTCTATCCAAAAGATCTCTTTCATACCAAGAGGGAATATGCCTTTTTCTTAGAGAACTTCTAAGATCATTCCAATATCTTATGGAAGGCATATTGGTGCGGATTCTCTCATTGGTTAACCCAACCCACCAATGCATGGCATGCCCTTGGAAGCTAAGGGTTGCCATTGGAACCTTTCTTTCTTCTTTTACCTCATGGCAAGTGAAGAGTTGTTCTACCTTGATTTCCCAATCAACGTAGGCTTCCACATCTTCCTTCCCATGAAATGGGGGGAGATAAATTTTGGGCTCCCTTGGAGGGGCCTCATTATTATGCATGGCTGAATGGGAGTTTCTCCTCGGATGATTGTAGTATTCTTCCTGATCTGACCATGCCTAGCCAAGGACCTATCACTTAGGCTATGGTTAGAAGGATTAAAGAAGACCTAGCACTTGCAGACAAAGGAAGACTTCACCTTCTATGGAGAGTGAAGATACTAGGCTAGAGACTTTAGTTAATAAAATGTAATTTTCCTTTATTTTAATTTTGAGGAGCATTAAGAATTTAATTTGGGACATGTATTTAGTCCATTTTTTATTTTTAGGAGGTGTATTAGGAATTTAGAGGGTGGATTTAGCTTTTTGGGTCTTTATGAAGGAAATAAGGGATAGCCTTGATATCTACACCCCTCTTTTCCTACATAAACCCCCTAAGCTAATAAGAAGGAATTTTGGCCCTTGGTTTGAGAAACTTGGGCACCAAGTTTGATGATCTAAGGAGGGAATTGTTTCTCAATCCTCCTCCCTTAGATCTCTCCTTTTAATCCTAACCCTTCTTTTTTAGGTTATCTTGTTCAAGAGGTTAGTTACCTCTATAAATAGGAGCTCCTCCCCTCACTTGTATTTTTGACACTTGAATTTAATCATAGAGACCATATTGGTTGTGAGGTTTTTACATTTGGGTGTCCCCCTTTCTCCTTTGTGAGAGCTTCTAAGAGTTATCAAGGGACCCCTCCCTTGTGGCCTCTCCCCTTTGGCTTATCAAACCTAGTATTTGTGGCCCCTCACCCCATTCCTTTCCTCTCCATAAATCCATTTCCCTTCCAAGTCACCTTAGAAAGGATCCTTTGGGCACGTGATCATCAAAGATCACATCAAGTGGTATCAGAGCCACATTCTAAAGGTCATGTTCTTTATCAAAAATTTTAATTTCTTTTTTGTTTATCTCTTTACTCTCTTTATTTTAAAGTCATTCATTTTTTGTCATATCTATTTCCTTTATTATCTAGTATTATAGCTCTTTATTCTTGCTATTATATGCGTTTTTGTTTCCTATCTACTCGCCTATGTTCCATTTAATTTGATGCGATTTTATTTGTTCCTTTCTTTGCATCTTATTTCCGTGTTCAAGTTGCTTAATTTTCCCTTGGTTTTTTATGTTAAAGTGTGCCTAAGAAGTTGTCACCATTAAAGCCACATGGTTGAGGATTTTTCCACACCATTGTGGTGATCAACTTTGGCCACTTTGTTGCACCTTTTGTTTTGAGTCTCTTGCTGAAGTTTTTGCTCTATTTTTAGGTGTGTTATTTTTTCTTAATCTTGTGTTTTGTCAAATACTAGTCATGTTAGTTTCCTATTTTGTTAAATTCTATAGGTTTTAGCCTCTTAAAATTTTTACAAAAAAGCCTTCAAAAACATTTTGAATTGAGCTCCTAAGAGGTGAACCTCTTGTTGAGTCTCTTAACTATTTTATGCTTTTAGTTCAAGCATATTAATATGTTTCTTGTTTTATGTTGAATTATTAGTAGCTTTCCACTTGGTTTACCTTCACTATTGGTACCTCTTTATGGAATTTTAGCTTGGGTGAATTGTGTTAGTAATTTGAGCAATCAATTTACTTCAAAATCAGCCCTAAATCATTCCTTAAGCACCATTATTTCAATGGTATTTGGAACTACTAAGTTGTTTTGCCTTTAGTTGCATGCATTGCTTGAAAATTGTGTGACCTTACTTTGTGCTTATTCACTCAAGCGTTATTATTTCAAGCATCCTCATTAAAATTTCAATTCAACAAGCTATTAGGTGCAACAAAATGATTAGAAAAAGTTTAAAAAAAATAGAAAAAGTTCAAGTTAAAAAGAAAGAAGATAAAGAACTCAAAAGAAAGACAAATTTGAAGTTGTGTACCTAATAGTAGAAACATTTGATATGAGGAACCAATTGTGATTTAAAACAAATTACTTGAGTAAGATTTTTAGTTTTTGGTCACTTAAATTTTATTAAGTGTGCAACTATTGGTTTTCATTTTTTGTGTTTGAGTCGTTTTTCATCTCCACTTTTAGAGCTAATCTAGGAAAGTTATTTGTGTGCTACCTTCCTTTGTAAGCCTTATGTTTTTTTTGCTTGTCTTCTTTACTTCTTTGAGTTTGTCATTGTTTAATTTATCCACTTGGGTTTGTGATCCTTGTTTTGTTATTCATCTTTGTTTGTTGTCTTGTTTTGTATTCGGCCTTGGTAAGGAAAGGTTGGGAAAGGTTCCATATATAAAATTTTGGCAAGTCCAAACAAGAGGAAACAATGGTAGCATTCTTGGGGTAGGTTGATGCAACTCAAAGGGGCTTGATCAAAAGGAGATAAACACCAAAAAGCTTGGAGTGAAGACTTTGTTTTATTTTTTTTATTCTTTGTATTGTGTATACTTAATTTTAGATTGGGAGTTTGAGTGCCCTTAAGGCCCTCTCTTGGTTTGTAATAATTTTGGTTAATTTTAGCTTAGTTCCTTGTTAATTAGGTGAAGAAGGAAGAAGTGGTACACTTCCTTCAACACCTTAGGAGCACGATTAGAGCCCTTTCTCTTTTACATTCTTGCACTTTTATTTTATTTTATTTTATTTTAAAAAAATTTGTAGAGGCTAAGAGTTCCAAAGACTCATCAAGCCACCTTAGGTGAGAAAAAAAAGGAGAGAGGAGTGTTGCTTGAAAAAAAAAAGTTTTTGGCTTAACCTTTAGTTTTTAGCATCCAAACACCATGACTTCCCACACACATTCTAGTGCACATATTTGTTCATCAAGTAAGAGTGTCAACCAAAGAAAACCTTCTAAGGGAGACACTTTTGAAAACCTTAACTTAGAATTTAGGGAATGGATGGCTAAAGAACAAGAAAGGAGAGAATAAAAAGAGAGAAAAAAAGAATAAAAGAAAAGGAAAAACAGAAAGAGAAGGAAGAGATAAAAAAAAGAGATGTTGGAAATGAGAAAAGAGAAAAAAACCGAGAAGAGAGAAGGCAAAGAGAGAGAAGAGAGGATGAAGAAAGGAGAAGAAGGAAAGAATTAGAAAGAAAAAGAGGAAGAAGAGAGAAGGAGAGGAGAAAAGAGTAAGAGGAGAGATGGGAGAAAGAGTGATAGAAAAAATAAAGGAATTCTCATAAGATCCCCATCTAGGAATTTTAGCTCTAGTGAAGAAGAATACTATAGAAATCAACATAAGCATCACTCTCATTCATCATACAATCATCATTCTCCTCAAGAGAACATAAATCATGCTAGGGAACCAAAGGTAGACCTACCCCATTTTCATGGTAGGGAAGATGTTAAGACTTACCTAGATTGGAAAGTCAAAGTGGAACAACTCTTTCGATGCTATGAAATTAGGGAAGAAAGGAAAGTACCTTTGGCCTCCCTTAGTTTTCAAGGTTCTGCTTTGCATTGGTGGGATGGGTTAGTCAAGGATAGGGCCCGTAAACCAATGTCTGACATTCGCTACTGGAATGATTTAAAAACTTGTTTGCGAAGAAGGCACATTCCTTCATATTATGAGAGGGATCTTTTGGATAGGCTCCAAAGACTTAGGCAACATAACCTAAGTAGTGAGGAGTATAGACAAAAGATGGAGCTTCTTATACTAAGGGCCAATATCATTGAGGAAACCAATGCTACCCTTTCTAGGTTTTTGTGTGGATTAAGCTCTGACATTAGAGATAAGGTAGAGCTTCTTTCATACTCAAACCTTGAAGAGTTGGTAGAACTTTGTGTAAGAGCTGAGAATCAACTAAGAGAAAAAAGCTTTAAAAAAGATTCTCCTTCTTACTCAAAGAGGGACCAACTTAAGGGAAACTCTTTCAAGGGTTTTCCCAAAGAGGAACCCAACCATTTTCAAGATACAAAAGCACCTCATGTAGAGAAAAACCCCCTACTACTAAGCCTACTGAGAGGCAAAGTAGTATCAAATGCTTCAAATGTCTTGGGAGAGGCCACATTGCCTCTTAATGCCCTAACAAGAAAACCATGATCATGAGGGAACAAGACATTTGTAGTGAGAATAGCTCATCTTCCACCTCTAGTGAGAGTAAGGAAGAAGGGGGACATACTTTTGAACAAGAGTGTGAGGAAGCTTTTCCTTATGAGGGGGACCTCTTTATGGTTCAAAGGCAAATTGCAATGGCTCAATGAGCAAGGGGAGATGGTAGTCAATGAACAAGTTATGGTTCCAATTTCCATAGGATCTTATAATGATGAGATTCTTTGTGACATAGTTCCTATGGAGGCTGGTCATATCCTGTTGGGGAGACCATGGCAATTTGAAAAGAAAGCTATTCACCATGGTCACTCCAACCAAATAATTCTCACCCATAATGAAAAGCGCTTCAAATTGTATCCTTTGTCACCTTCTCAAGTGGCTGAGGATCAATTTGCGATGAAAAAGAAAAGAGTTGAGGAAAAACAAAAACAAAAAAAAGCACAACAAGCTTCACCCTTAAAGCTTGAAAAGGGTAAAGAGAGAGAGTCAAAAGGTGATGCCCCTTCGAAAGGGAATATTATTAAAATGAGCCTATTTGCAACTAAACGTGATTTAAAAGAAGCTCCTTTGACTAACAAGCCCTTTTATCTCCTCTTTTGCAAAGAGGCATCAAATCCTTCTCCCATTTTGCATTTTTCTGCTGAGAGCACTGCCACAGCCCATGCACATGAGCACCTTCCTCAAGGGGTTCAAGATATTTTAAAAGAATTTGATGATATATTCCCTAATGAGGTTCCGAAAGGACTTCCTCCCATTAAGGGTATAAAACATCAAATTGATTTGGTGCCTGGTGCAAGTCTACCTAATAGACCTGCCTATAGGACCAACCCCATGGAGACCCAAGAGATTGAGTCTCAAGTGAATGAGCTGTTGGAGAAGGGTTGAGTTCAAAAGAGCCTAAGCCCTTGTGCTGTGACAGTCTTGTTGGTGCCCAAGAAGAATGGCCAATGGAGGATTGTGTTGATTGTCGTGCAATCAACAACATCACCTTCAAATATAGGCACCCAATCCCCCATCTTGATGACATGTTGGATGAATTTAATGGGGCAAAAATATTTTCAAAAATAGATATTAGAAATGGTTACCACCAAATAAGGATCAAAGAGGGTGATGAGTGGAAAACTGCTTTTAAGACTAAATTTGGTCTTTATAAGTGGTTGGTTATGCCTTTTGGGCTAACTAATGCCCCAAGCACATTCATGCGCTTAATGAATCATGTACTAAGGGATTGCCTTGGTAAATTTTGTGTAGTTTACTGTGATGACATTTTAGTTTACTCTAGGAACCTAGATGATCATTTAGGACATCTAAGGCATGTTTTCTCTCTTCTTAGGAGTAATCATCTTTTTGGTAACTTAGAAAAATGCACCTTTTGTGTAGATAGTGTAGTTTTCCTAGGTTTTGTAGTTAGCACAAAAAGGGTCCATGTTGACCCCAAAAAGATAAAAGCTATTCAAGAATGACCCACCCCAAAGAGTGTGACAGAGATCAAAAGCTTTCATGGTCTTGCTGGAGTTTATAGGCGCTTTGTGCCTAATTTCTCCACGCTCTTCGCACCAATAAATGATTTGGTGAAAAAGGAAGTTCCTTTCCTTTGGGGTGAGAAACAAGAGAAAGCCTTCTAGCTAATTAAGCATAAACTGACTCATGCACCAATCTTGGCATTACCTGACTTTTCTAAAACATTTGAACTTGAATGTGATGCCTCTGGTGTAGGTGTGAGAGCTGTCTTGTTGCAAGGAGGGCACCCCATTGTGTATTTCAGTGAAAAACTCAATGGTGCCCCCCTCAACTACCCCACCTATGATAAGGAGTTTTATGCTCTAATTAGGGCCCTTCAAACTTGGGAGCATTACCTTGCTCCCAAGGAGTTTGTCATTCATAGTGACCATGAGTCACTAAAATATTTGAGGGTCAAGGTAAATTGAACGAAAGACATACAACATGGGTAGAATATCTTGTATCCTTCCCTTATGTCATCAAGTACAAGAAACGAAAACAAAATGTGGTGGCTGATGCTCTTTCTAGGCGTCATGCCCTTTATTCATCCTTGAGTGCAAAAATCTTTGGATTTGATGACATTCGGGCTATGTATCCTTCTGACAAGGCGGCCCCATATTTGCTGCCTCTGCATATGCATTTGCATTAAAGGCCCATAATGGGTACTTCATCAGTGAGGAGTATCTTTACAAAGGGAGTAAGCTTTGTATACCCGGTGCCTCTGCATCTGCATTCATATTAAAGGCCTATTATGGGTACTTCATCAGTGAGGGGTATCTTTACAAAGGGAGTAAGCTTGTATACCCCAAGGATCAATTAGGAACTTACTTACAAAAGAGAGCCATGAAGGTGGGCTCATCGGGCATTTTGGGATTTCAAAAACCCTCATGCTTTTACAAGAGAAATTCTTTTGGCCCCATATGCGTAGAGATGTCCATAGACATTGCTCTAAATGTATAGCTTGCGTGCAAGCAAAGTATAAAGCAATGTCTCATGGACTATACACACCTTTACCTGCTCCTTCTGCACCTTGGGAGGATATTAGCATGGATTTCATCCTTGGGCTCCCAAGAACCCAACGAGGTGCAGACTCCATATTTGTGGTGGTGGATCGATTTTCAAAAATGGCCCATTTTATTCCTTGCCACAAAGTGGATGATGCGACCAACATCACAAGACTTTTCTTTAAAAAGGTTGTCCGATTGCATGGTATACCCTCTTCAATAGTGTCAGATAGGGATGTGAAGTTCCTTAGCCATTTTTGCAAAACTCTTTGGAATAAGCTGGGAACTAAACTTGTTTTTTCCACTACCTGTCACCCTGAGTTATCAAGGGACCCCACCCTTGTGGCCTCTCCCCTTTGGCTTATCAAACCTAGTATTTGTGGCGCCTCACCCCATTCCTTTCCTCTCCATAAATCCATTTCCCTTCCAAGTGACCTTAGAAAGGATCCTTTGGGCACGTGATCATCAAAGATAACATCAGGGAAATTTTGCCACAAGGGATGGAACCCTTGATAAAAACCTAAGGAATTCTCAAAAAGAGAAAGGTGGACACTAAGAGAATTTTGGCCAAATCAAGGTTTTTCCATTCAATAAAGTGTCAAAAATACAAGAGTGTGAAGGAGCACCTTTTTATAGAGGGAGCTAACCTCTTGGACAAGTCAAGAAGGAAAGGAAGGGCTAGGATTAAAAGGAGTCATCCAAGGGAGGAGGATTGAAGCCCAAAGTCCAATCAATCCCCTCCTTTAGATGAGAATTGGTGCCCAAGCTACCTCATCCAAGGGCCAAGATTACTCCTTTATTAGTTTTGGGTTTTATTTAGGAAAAGAGGGTGTAGTTATCAAACTACCCCCTTATTTCCTAAATAAAGGCCCAAAAGCCTAAACCCTAAACCCTTCTTATTACTAAGACACCTCCTAGAATATTAAATGGACTAATACATGTCCAAAATAAAATCCAAGGTTCCTAAAAGAAAAAAATTACAAGTAAATAAGTCATGGCTTGCATAACTCGATGGTCATATGGAGGTGAGATCTTTCTCCCTCTACTCTAGCCATGTCTTCTTCTATTCTCCTAGCCATAGCCCTAGTGATAGGGCCCTTGCTTGGGGAGCATGCATCATAAGCGACCTACATATGATTGATGCCTATGTTTCCAGCTTGCCAATTTTCCTTGCAGCTTCTTGATTATCGGTTCCCAAGTCGCCACCTTCCTAAGGCTAGAACCAATAGGTATACCTAGGTAGATGAAAGGAATCTTCAGAATTTTGCTATTAAGTGTGTGTGCATATGACAGAATCTCCATGTTTGATAGGCATATCCCACCGAATCTACTCTTATGGTAATTAATCTTCAAACTAGAGGAAAGCTTAAATCATCTAAGGATAGACTTCATGACAAGTATATTGTTATACGAGAATTGTCCAAGGAATATAGTGTCGTCTGCAAATTGAAGGATGGATACTGGTATCTATTTCTTTCCTACCAAGAATGGATTGCATAGCCCTTGCTGGATAGCTTGCCTCATCAACCCTACTAGTCCTTCCACCACTATTGTGAATAGAAAAGGGGTAAGAAGGTCCCCCTGCCTTAGACCCTTCTTTGGCAAAAATTCTATTGTCGGAGAACCATTGACCGATGTATATACTCTTGTTGATATTAGCTCAGTTGTTACCCATTAAATCCACTTCTGATTAAAGCCCATTCTCCCCATCATGTACTTGAGGAAGTCTTAAGACACTGAGTCATACAATTTTTCAAAGTCAATTCTAAAGACAAGACATTTTCTCTTTCTCCTTTTAGCCTCATCAAGAGCTTCATTCAGAATTATAGAGCTGTGTAGAAGATGGCTTCCCTCAATGAAAGCGCTTTGAACCTGATCTATAACCTTATGCAAGATTTTCCCAACTCTCCTTGCCAGTTGGTTAATTAAGTGTTAATTGAGCTAGAGCCAATTAAAACTTAACTAATCCTAAGCTAGATCCAAACAAAGCCCTAAAAAAGTCGATCATTGCCTTCTTGAAATTCAAATTTGAGTTTAAGAGTATCATATAGACTCCCTCCAAAATTCAAATTTGAATGTGGGTTCCATGTAAGGGCCACATAGGAAGGAGAGAGAAAGTAGCGCCTAAAGGAGGGAACTAAGGGGGTCCACATGCCTCTCATGCTTCATGTATGACTTAGAGGGTTGTGGAACAAACTTAGGTGGTGTGGCTTTACAAAACCACACAACCAAGTTACTCCAAAAAGCCCAACTAATCAACATACTCCACAAAAAGACTAGCTAAACCTCCTAACTCATAAAATAAAAGTATGGGCCAAAATACAAGGCCAAAAAGCAAACTAAGCACACCTCCTAAATCGTAGAATGAAGGACGAAAATATACAAGGTAAAAATAAGAAGCTTATAGCCTAATCTTCACTTCAAGTAGGAGGTGAGGTCTTCATTCCTCCTTCCTAGCCATGTTCTCTTCAATCCTCCTAGCCATGACCCTTGTGATGGAACCCTTAGTAGGTAGGATTGCATTACAAGCATCCAAGAAATGGAGAATGGAAGCGGAAGAAAATGGAGGGGGAGCACCACTCTTAAAGAAAAAGATAAGCCAAAATTGTTTAGGTTTACCACTAGGGAAGAAACCCTTCATAAAAGTAAACTAGGAAGAGGTTCCTCAAGAGAAAGAATCCTTAAGACCTTTTACTAAGAATGTGCTCACAAAGAGACAATTTTGCACTCAATTCCGAGGTGAGAATTACATGGAGTGAGAGGACCTATTTATAAGAAGTAAGAGGTTGAGATTAGGAAGCTAAAGAAGGACATCCAAGGCCAATCCATACCTAATCTAGTTTAGTCTAACTAACTAAGATTTCCTCTCCTAAAAAGGTGCATATAGTCAAGGAAAGTGGGCTCTCGTGTTTTTCATGCTTTGTGTGTTAGAAAGCAGGGTGGAAAAATGAGCTAGGAGGTGTGGAAATGACCCACACTCCCAAATTTGGGCTAGACCTCTTTTTACACACTCCATATAATTACTCAAGGTACTACTTAGCTTTTACAAGGAAAATGGCCAAAATACAAGGCCTTAATTCAAGGATACCTCACCTCTAATTACTAAGGTAATTAAAATATTTACAAACTGAAGAGAATGAAGACAAAGACTTTAATTCTTCAATCAAGCTCCATCCACGCCATGTTTTCCTCTCATCCTCCTAGCCATGATGCATGCTAGGTGGAATTGCATCATTCTCTACTTTGCATATCGTCAGATCCCGCCATGAAAGCTAGTGATTTCTCAAATTTCTCCTTACTCTAACCTTGGACTCTATAGTGAGTAAGTGATTGTTCCACTCTCTTGAACCAAATTCCTTTTCTTTAGGGATTACATGTATTTCTTCATGGGAGGGTAACCATGAATTTCTAATTTCTCTAGTGTTATTTGGTTTTAATGGGAATTTTGGTTTGTTTTTCAGTTGGGGTGGTGAGCAAAAGGTTGTTGATTTATGTGGGGAAAGATTGCTTGTGAGGTCCTAACTCTCCCCCTTTCTCCCTTTTAAGATCAAGCTTGAGTTTAGGTAAGGGAAGGTTAATTTTAGTTTTAATTTGGGATATTTTGAGCTAATAGTGTAATTATGTAATTGATGTTAGATTATGGATATTTTGGAATTGTATTGTTGATTGAGTGAGCTTTTAATCTCTTGCAAGTGGTTTGGGAAGTTGGGGATAGATGGCATGTGGATGGAAAATTGTATATGATTATGCAGGTTCGCACCACATCGTTGTGGTAAACCCTACACGGGTGTGATAAACTTGTTAGGAGGACATTATGCTTCTGGACCTTGCCCACAACGCTATAAAAAATTCTAGAATTGTGTCAGACACACTAAGAGAAAAATATCGTGCTTTGTGTTGCAAATTGTAGTATATGCTTTAAAGGTTGATACTTAATGCTTATTGTGAAATAAATAATCAATAATTTTTGCTATTTTAGTATTAATATATGACTGGAATATGAGTATGAAAAATTGTTATGGTGGGAATTTGATTATAAGTATGAAAAGAAAGGAATATGGTTAATGTTATATTTTGACTTAATAGTGTATGAACATTTGTGGTTACGTGAATGTGGCTATATAGGTGTAATATGTGGAATGACATTTAATATTTATTGTGGATATAAACTGAATATTTGTGGTTATGGGATTATGATTTATGTATGAAGAAAGGAATGAATTGTATTGAAGTGTTATTTTAAAATGAGTTGGTTGTTCTAGTGTTGATTTTAGTGATAAACAAAATTGTGTGATATGATGTATATTTGAAATAATAGTTTGATGGATTGTTATATAGGCTCTTACGGGGAGGCAACTGAGCCTTGTCTGTTGTACATTGAATTAGGGATACATAGTGGTCAATGTAATTTAAGGTGCTAGTGTGGGTACCAAAGTGATATACATTGTGATCTAGAGTGTCAGTGTGGACACCAGAAAGATATACTCAGATTTGTGATCTCAAGGTGTCAGTGTGAACAATAGAAAGCTATACTCTAATAGCAACTAGGTGTTATTAAGGACATTATTGGGTCAATGCATATCCACAATTAGACGCATCAGATAAATATGTTGGACTTCAACTGGTTATCGGAGGGTCAAGTAGACGCTAGATACCAGTGTGGGGGAAGTCAAATAGGTTGTTGAGTATCCAAATTGAATGGGCTTTTTTTGGAAAACATCTTTTTAAGCGATTATGTGATTTTGAGTACTTATGTTCATAGGGAACATAAGTGTGCTTGCTTGTAGGGTGACCTTATGTAATGAATATTGATGCTTAATTATATTGTATTCATATTTAAATTGAATTCTTGTATTGTGTGCTTACCCTTGCTTTTGCGTTTTGAATTTTGATGATCCTATTTTGCACGAGAGCATATGGCAAAGTTGTGGCAGAGAGGTAATATGCTCATGATTAGAGAGGATTTGGGATAGCTTAGAAGATTGTTCTAAGTTGGATTTTGATGTTCTATGATTATTTGTATTCAAATGTTTATATTCTACGAAGGAATGATAATTATGTATGTAAATTTATGGATTATGGTAGTAATTTGCAATTAGACACTTGAAATAAGGAGTTTGATGATAGTAACATAGTATGCAAATGGAGGGAATAATTAATTTGTTCATTATGATTGTATGAATTTTATGCAGCAAGTGTCTTTTTGAGATTCTGCAGAGTCTTACTTGGTGAAGCCTCTTTCCCCAATATATAGCTGCTCATATGATATATTTACACAACTTTAAGCTTAGTGACTCTTCTTGTTGGCCAATATGTCCAAACTTCTCGCTCGACGACATTACTCGCTGAGCAAGATATTCTAGATTTTGTTCATGTTTCTTTAAAAATTTTACAATTGAGTATATTTTGTTTTCTAAAAAGGAATTTTTAGGTTAATATTTAATGGTGTTGTATTTTATATTCAAATTTTTGGGATGTTACAATTACCTTTTAGGATATACCCATGAAAAGCAAACATTCAAAATATTTCAGAAGTATTAGATGGAAGTATAGCATTTTAATTGAAGTTTTCAGTCTCAACAAGAAAATTGAAGAAAGCTATTAACTCTATGCATATTATCAGCTCGATGTGACAACACAAAGTTCCTTCTTTAACGGCTACATGCATCAATGTCATATATAAAGGATGTCTCGTACATGAAGAAGGACAATGAAATTTTTTAATATCTTTCAAGAGCCAACGATTTCTCTCTTCCCTAATTCTTTACTGATACATATCAAACATTTAGTTTGAGGGATCAAACTGTCTAGTGTTACGATGTTGACTAAGAGCTTCTTATATTCTTCACTTTGTGAAGTTATGTATTTCTTGAGAGAAAACTTGTATATCCTTTTTTGAGAGTTTTTTTTTGTAATACTTTATTTTTTCAGTGTTTGGAAAGCCAGAAATGGCTTAGTGTCAAATAATACTTGTTATTTAAACTCAAGGGGAGTTTAAGGGTAAAATCAAAAGTGGTATCAAATTCTCTTCGTAATCCAAAAGTGATAGTAAGAATACTTATTTTATTTTTCAGTTTGAAATAGTGGAACCTTCTAAGAGGCGCTTAGAAGAGAATTGAACATAGCTTAGTTAAGAGTTAACCAATATAAAAACAAATTTCTTACTACCTCTATTACAATGTTTTTCTTTGCTGTCTTGTTATACTTTGAAAAGTTTTAGAAGAAAGCTGCTTAAAAACTTATTTTAAATCAATAGATCGTTTATCTTCTTAAGGCTCTCATTTAGCTTCTTTAGAGAGTGTTTTCAAAAGCTTTTTCAAAAACTTTCTTATAGTTCTATTCAAGTCCCATTCTGAAGTTAACCTATTATTTCATCTCTCTCCCTCTTAATCTTGAACCCTTTGGTTGATGATACTTTAGTGATCCCTCCTCCATGGGGGCACCAACTTCTATCTCGTTATTCTCCTTTTCTTATATTAATTTTTGCTTTTGTATCATAATTAACAAGATCTTTAGGATAGTAATGGTGTGCTACAAGTTGTATTGGTTTGGAAAGGTAGGCTTAGAGGGGGATTTTTATGGTGAACACAATGTTTGACTCGTGAGGTTTCTTGAGTGCCTCCATGTGTTTTCTCCCTTGTGCCATTAAGGCAGAGTAAGTCTTTCATTTACTAACTGATGCATTCTCCCCAAGCAAGGGCCCTATCACTAGGGCCATGGCTAGGAGAATAGAAGAAGACATGGCTAGAGTAGAGGGAGGAAGATCTCACCTCTATATGACCATCAAGTTATGCAAGCCATGACTTATTTACTTGTAATTTTTATTTTAGGAACCTAAGATTTTATTTTGGACATGTATTGGTCTATTTAATTTTCTAGGAGGTGTCTTAGTAATAAGAAGGGGTAAGATTAGCTTTTGGGCCTTTATTTAGGAAATAAGGGGGTAGTTTGATAACTACACCCTCTTTTGCTAAATAAAACCCAAAACTAATAAAGGAGTAATCTTGGCCCTTGGATGAGGTAGCTTGGGCACCAATTCTCATCTAAAGGAGGGTACTGATTGGACTTTGGGCTTCAATCCTCCTCCCTTGGATGACTCCTTTTAATCCTAGCCATTCATTTCCTTCATGACTTGTCCAAGAGGTTAGCTCCCTCTATAAAAATGTGCTCCTTCACACTCTTGTATTTTTTACACTTGATTGAATGGAAAAACCTTGAGTTGGCCAAAATTCTCTTAGTGTCCACCCTCCTCTCTTTGAGAATTCCTTAGGTTTTTATCAAGGGTTTCATCCCTTGTGGCAAACTTTCCCTCTTAGGATTATCTTACCTTAAGTGGCGCCTAAAACCACCTCACTTCTTACCTCTCCACAAACCATTTCACCAAAGAAGAAAACCTCTAGAAAAAGATCAAGGGAGGCATGCATCACTGAAAACCATTTTCTTGTTTTGAAGCAGATATTTTGTTCAAGGTCGATTGCATTTCACACACTTATTTCAAGTTCTATGATGCATGCTCCCTTGATCTTTTTCTTGAGGTTTTCTTCTTTGGTGAAATGGTTTGTGGAGAGGTAAGAAGTGAGGTGGTTTTAGGCGCCACTTGAGGTAGGATGCCTAAGAGGGAAAATTTTCCACAAGGGATGGAACCCTTGATAAAAACCTAAGGAATTCTCAAAGAGAGAAGGGTGGACACTAAGAGAATTTTGGCCAACTTAAGGTTTTTCCATTCAATAAAGCGTAAAAAATACAAGAGTGTGAAGGAGCACCTTTTTATAGAGGGAGCTAACCTCTTGGACAAGTCAAGAAGGAAAGGAGGGGCTAAGATTAAAAGGAGTCATCCAAGGGAGGAGGATTGAAGCCCAAAGTCCAATCAATCCCCTCCTTTAGATGAGAATTGGTGCCCAAGCTACCTTATCCAAGGGCCAAGATTACTCCTTTATTAGTTTTGGGTTTTATTTAGGAAAAGAGGGTGTAGTTATCAAACTACCCCCTTATTTACTAAATAAAGGCCAAAAAGCTAATCTTACCCTTTCTTATTACTAAGACACCTCCTAGAAAATTAAATGGACTAATACATGTCCAAAATAAAATCGTAGGTTCCTAAAAGAAAAATTACAAGTAAATAAGTCAAGGCTTGCATAACTTGATGGTCATATGGAGGTAAGATCTTCCACCCTCTACTCTAGCCATGTCTTCTTCTTTTCTCGTAGCCATGGCCCTAGTGATAGGGCCCTTGCTTGGGGAGTATGCATCATTCTAGTTGTACAAGTAATGACATTTTCTATTTTTTTAAGTTTGATTAACATTCCAAAGATTAAAGATCCATGGTAGAGAATAAAGTTTGAGGGAAGACATGATCCACCCCAAGGACCCTTTGAAAAGGATATTAGAACATCCTTCTCGGATTTGATTGAATAAATTAGGTTTAGGGTTTCCATTGTATTAGTATTATCTTGACTTTCTTAGTAGGTTGACTTTCATAGTTGACCTCTTTTTCTGTTGTATTTTCTATTTCCTTTGTATTTGGGCTTTCTTTTATTTTTGGATAAGAGGTGCCATTAGTTAGTTTGTGGAGTTTGTGAGAAGTTTGGTCCAAATGAGCCCAAGTTAGAAAAAGATTGAGAACTAAAGTTCTATGGGTTATGCCCTAGTTGTGTAGCTGAGTTCACACTTCTTCTCCTCTAGTCTTAAAGCCCAAGACCCCTTGTCCCTAGTCTTTGCTCTCAAGACTCCTTCAAATCCAATCTTGGTGCCCAAGATTCACTCTTTTACTCTAATCTTGGAGCCTAAGACTCACACTTCTACATGGCCAACATATGATCCCACTTGCCCCTTACTTTATCTCAAGAGAGCAAGGAGACAACACACATGATAAGTGACTTGGAAAATTTAGCTTAGGGATAATTAACCTTGATTAGTTGTTTTTAAGAGTTAACTAATCCTTGGTTAATTAGTCTTATTTACACCTCCTAATCACACCACCAACTCTATAAATAAGTCCATTTTCCCTCCATTTTTTAGATTTGATCGTTTAGTGAATTAAGAGTATTTTCACTAAGTTATTTTCTGTCATTTTGGTTGAGCTCTTCTTTCATCAAGTAGAGCTCTCATCTAGCTTTTATCAAAGGTCTCTCCCCTATAGTAAGCATAAAAGCTTATCTCCTTTGTGAGTGACACCTAGCATCTCCATTTCTGATCTCTTGCACACTTTGTTTCACCATGTTTACCTTAATAAGGAAGAAGATCCATGGAATTTCATCAGACATCACTAAGAAATAAGAGTGATCTATTATAGTTAGTAGGTGTTTTCCTTCCTTATTGATAAGTTATGCAAAAAATTCAAATATGTAAAGTTGATTCACATCTTATTCACATCTCGTCCATTTCAAATCCATTTTAGTGGATTGGTTTCATATTTAAATCTATTTTTTTATTTTAAATCCAATACAATTAATTCAATATGGATTAAATATTTATTATGATTTATAAAAATCTAAAATTCAAACTGTTATATATAGTTGTTAATAAGATGTTGAAATTAAGGGCAAGTTTAAAATGGTTGATCAAAGTTGAAGTTGAACATGCCTAAATCAAAATGACCAAAATTGGCTAAAAAATATCCCAGGCGAGTTTAAGTTAAAGATGTGTCAATTAAGTTGAGCATGTTGTCATTAAGGTTGAGCCAAGAGTGCCACTACCAACCTAAATGGGTCAAAATTATATGACTTTGGTGAGGCCGAGTAGAAGATATGTTAGCAAAGCTGAGTATGCCATGGCCAAGGTCAAGCTATACATGCCTTGTCCAAAACTTGCCAAAAGAAGCTAATAAATGCTAGTTTTACATGCAGTTAAAGCTCTAATGAGAATTAAAAGCTTTCTTGTTGATCCTCAATATTTCTTCAATAACTCGTATGGTGATGTTTTGAATTCTTACAATTGGGCCATAATAAATATTCAATTTCATTGTTTTACTTCTTCTTAAGATTCTACTTCTTATTTCATCATTTTATTTTCATAAGGATTCCAAACCAAAATATATTTGGCACTCTCTCACCAAGCATAGTGATGCAATCTTGCCTGGTATTGACCTTAGCTAAGAGGATGGAGGAAGACATGGCAATGATGAAACTTATTGAAGACCTTAGGTCATAGTTCTTGAATTATTTCCTTGTAAATATTATTGCATTTTGTATTTTTCTTTGGGCCATGTATTTCATCCATTCCCTTAGTTTAGTACTTAGAGGTGTCTTTTAGTGATTGTGAAGTGTAAGTAGTAGGTGGACTTTTAGCTTATGGAGGTTGGGCTCCTATCCACACCGCTAGGATTGGTTTTGCACCCTCTTTCCTTGCTTAAACTTGAACATGTCGTTTAGGGAGTGTAAGACTTGATTAATTAGCCTTAAGATCTAATTAATCCATGTCCCACATTGCCTAGAGTTGCACACCCAAGGCTCCCTCTCCCCCTATATGTAACCTCCTTACTTTCTTGTATTGGCACATTTGAATGATTGAATAGAAAACTCTTTTTTTAGAGCATTTCATCTTAGTAAATTGCCTTGAATTTCCTCTCTTTTGAGGATATTCTTCCTAAGCTTTTATCAAGGGTCCTCTCCCTTGTGGCAAGCATCTAAATTAAAGACTTATCTTCTTTCTCTTTAAAGGAAGCGATGTCCCACCACCACCTTCTAGCCTTTCATCTTCCACATTCTTGGAGGTTGGAACCTTGGATGGAGATGATCATGAGAAGTGCAAATGATCTTGCATCATTAGGCAACTTAACAAACCCAAAGACTATGTGAATAAAACATGCTATGTATAGTAAATTAGTGTGTAAAAAATGCTCAAGCTTTTGCCTGCCGTCAAGCTCGCAAGGACACTAGTAATTTATAGTTGATGTGTTAATTCTAGTATTTTTTATATCCATTATTTAGTACTATTATATGACTATAAATTTTTTTTTTCAAAATCTTGATGATTAAGCTTCACACATCACCCCTATATATTATTTGGAATGTTAATTAGATACACTAATGAAATTAAGTCCAGTTTTGAGTACTCTTGTTAAGTTTAGAAAGGTTGTACCACCAGATGATCTTAGATACTCTAAGTGGTTTTGACGATAACAAATAAAATTAAGATTGACATTTTACTGTTTATATTAGAGAATACATATATATACACAAACACGCACACAAATAAAGGAACACCGTTATAATAAGCATAAGATGATCAAATGAATCATATAACATTCGTATAACTCAGCAATATGCATGTCTTATAAGATAAGAAGGTTCATATAAGAAGCGTCTACTAAGATAAAGTATTAAATGCATCAGAAGGTATTATATAATGATAAGAAGCATAAGATCGGAAGAGTATCTAATGATAATATCAAATATTCTAACCAAGCATGTATATTATCTATCAATTCATTAGAGGCTCTGAAACTTATTAGATCATCTGACTATAAGTGTTATAGGGCATATACCAATGTAAAGTTAAGGAAGCATCATATTTTAGAAAACACAATATTATGTACTAGACAAGAGCTTTATAATGTTGTGAACATAAGAAGCATCCTATGGTAAAATATTTTTGTGGTGATAAAGAATGTTCTTATTCTCATCTTTTATTCGACTTGACTTTTGTGCAGAATGTTTGTATCATCTTATCTATCAAAGGCAACACTCTAAAGCAGCTTGTCTACCAAAGATGATTCATCTTGAAGGGATATTCTCTGAAATGCTCATCATTCAAATTCTAGTTCAAAGTACCTTTTATTAGTATGACAGTTCAAGAAAGTTAAAACAAGAAGAAATTCAATAGATGACAAGCTAGTTGTAACAGTTATTCAGTCTGTGCAAATATCAGAATTCATGGAAAAGTTATAAGCTTTTGTTTTTAATAATATCTTATAATTGGTTGAATTAAATAAAAAGATAAATTTAATTTAATTTAAGTGTAATTAATAAATTGATTACGAAATATGTGGTTTAATTAGTGAATTAATTAGTGATATATATATATATATATATGTGTGTGTGTGTATGTTCATGACTAAGCTTAGTTAAGTGAGAGATTGTAAATATTTATATTCTTTTGAGCTGGGATATTCAAGATGGTTTTACAAGAATCTATTTGTGAGGGGGCTACGGTTAGTAAATTAGAATGACCAAACACAACCCCAAATCCTTTATTATAAGTTTAGTATAAATTGTACTTATGTTTTAGTTATTTATATTAGAACTTTTATAAGACATTTAATAATTATATAAAAATTAAATATAACCATTGTTAGAATTGAGACCTTCAATTTTAAGATTTTATGGATATAATTTGAATATTATTTACTTTCTATTATATTTTATTGTAATTTATTCTAGTTATTTAAAGATTTGTATAAAAATATCATTTATGTTGTACATAAAATTGGTTAATTAGTAGGGAGACACATATTAATTATAAATTAAAAAAATTATGTACTAAATTTGTTGTGGAATAAATTTCTAACAAAAACAGAAACAATATCTTTCATGAAAATCAAATTCAATTCTTCACAATTTGTGATGGATTTTTTATCTGTCACAACTAGTGAAGAATTTAATCTTTCACAATTTGTGCAGGATTTTTGTCCATCACAATTAGTGAAGGACATTCATGTTAAATTTTGTTCATCTATTTTCATCCTTAATTGTGATGGAAATTTTATTCTACGCCATGGAATGTATTTCGTCAATATTTGTGAAGGAACAAACGAATCCATCAGTAAAGTCTTTGTGATGCAGGTTCTGTGATAAAATCTTTTCCGTCACAAATACCATCACTAATTATCTTTGCGACAGAATTGTGTTGATTTTGTGATGGATTTCATCCATCACTAATTTTGACTTTTTTAGTAGTGCTAGTGCAGAAAGCAAAAGTTGTGGAAAGATTGGATTGTGGAGGCAATCTAGTGAAGACTCGTGGAGATGGATCTTAAGGAAGCAGAGGAAGGTATAAGAAACCCTATACTAGGGATGGCAACGGGGCGGGGTGAGTGCAAGTTTGACCATCCCCATCCCCGTCCCCGCAAAGTGCGGGGTGGGTTCAGGTTCAGGTATAAAAAGAGCAGGTATGAAATTTTAATTCCTATCTCCATCCCCATCGGGTATTTTTGGGTTCGAGTACCCGTCACCTTATTTTTTGCAATTTTAATTAATTTATTTATTATTAAACAAATTATATTATTAAGTTATTAATTATATTTTAATTTAAAAAGTATATAAAGAATAATTAATAACAAGAAATTATAAATTAAAGTTTAAGAATTAAAATTTTTAATTAAATATATAAATTTAAACGTATTATATAATCATTAAAATTATAACGCGACAGGTATGAATTCGGGTATCGGATGGGTAGTCACATACCTGTACCCGTACCCTACCCGGTTTAACACATCGAATAATACCCGTACCTATACCCAGTCAAACCAGGTAATACCCGTCAAAATCGAGGCGGGTTTGAGCAGGTACCCACTGCATAGGTATTTTTGCTATCCCTACCCTATACTAGACCTCAATTCTCTAAGTGAGAGCAAGGAAGGTATGTTTAACATAAATTCATATTAGATATTATGAATATATGATAAGGTTATTTAGAGTGATGGATGATTCAACTATATCAAGAACAAATGGGGACAATAATTGAGATCTTAAGGACAATTGGTTAAGTAGGAATTGTAGTAAGAGGAGGTGGAGTTCTTGAGTCATAAGATTTTAGTTGAGAAGTTGTATACGTCCAACTAAGGTGGGTAGTGTATAGCGAAAATGTTTGGAAATTTTAAAGGAAACTAAAAAATTTTATCAATTGTATATTGTTAAAAATTCTAAGAGGAATTCAAAAGGTAGTAGTCCCTCAACCTAACTTCTCAATAAAGATTAACCTTTTGGGTTTGAATCGATGCTTGTGAGAAGAGTTTAATGAATGATAAATGCAAGGTGGGTAAGTTCACATATTCGGTAATGTTTGACTCTCATAAGTCTTTTACATGATAGTAAAGTGTTTCCCTAATTGGTTCGTATATTGATATTTGAAAAGAAAGTTGGAACTTATGTTTCAAGGCGGTTGAAGACTTAGAAGTTTGATATGTTCACTAACCAAAAGAGTTTGAAATACTTTTGATCAATAAAGAGATGAACATAAACCAACAACTATGGATAAAATCGTAAAGGCTTATGATTTTAGTGGATGAACCTATTCTAGAAGATGAAGCTACATATTTAAACCATTGTCAGATGTGAAAATACAACTATGAGACAAGAGAGGAAGGTATGGAGGAAGTTGTGAATTGGGAAAAGAAGGATTGTCCTCGAGATTGAAATTAGTGATGAATTTCAATATGGGATAAAGTGTAATATATTTGCTCTTTATCGTCAGATTCAAGGTGGCATAAAGTATACAAAGGAAATAGAAAAGGTGTGAATGTAAGGAGCACTAATAAAGAAAATGAAAAAAAAAATAAAAAACTTGAGCACTGCAATTCTGCTTTGAAAATAGTATTGAGGAGCGAAATCTTGTTTGGGTCATTAGTGATTATGAATCAGTGGATGGGAAGTGCAAGGCACATATTCAAGTATAGAAAGTTTTAATTTGTGGCTGATATCCTTAAAGCAACCATGGTTAACTCCTTGAGACGAACTAGGTTGACTATAGCAGGCAAAATTTAAGCACAGCCAAAATCTCTAGATTCACCATACTAGATGAATATGCAAGAGTGGACTTAGAGTTAGAGGCCAATATCCTTAATCTGTTAATCATCAGGTGTTTCAGTATCACACCATACCCAAATTGATAAGTGTTAGTTAGAAAAACTCAGACAATCCAATTAGAGCAAAAACTATGTATTTTAGGTACCTTAGAAGTGACCCAAGTGAGGAAAAAAAGACCAACTTTGGCATTGCATACCTTTCCAAATAGGATGATTTTTGGAATGAAACTTTTTTGTACAATTTGGTATTACCAAAATATAGTTGTTCATTAAACTCCATAGTTAGTGGATGATGCGTAAAATATGACCGCTTTAAGGTCAAACATACTCTGCATAGTAGTAACAATGAACCTTAGTATGAATATCGTACCCAAATGACTAGATCTATTTCTCAATTAAACAATTAGGAAAAAGAGTAAAGAAAAAAAAATTAATTATATAATACTTATGTGCTCAATAAATCAAACTCAAAATAGTAAACAGAATATGAAAGTAATAAGTTTGGAATTTAATGGGTTGAGATTTAGGATTGTAATTTCTACTACAATGTTCCACAACTAAAAAATTAATTAGGTTTTAGAACGCTCTCTTAAAACGTTTATCTCATATCCGTTTTAGAAATAAAATGCGGTGCCAACTCCGCCAATTTTCAATTTTTTTTTTAAGATGAATTAATAATCATTTTATTATTAGATTTAATCAATTTTTTAAAAATTTAAAAACATACTTGTCTTATTCTTTGTTTTTTCTCATTCCCACGAGGTTCCAAAACCCCGTTGTGTACTCTCTCTTCCGAAGTCATTCTCTCTTCCAAAGTCATCGTCTTCTGACCTCACCGTCATTGACACAATCTCACCGGCACTGTCACGCCGTTACCAGAGTCAAACGTCACACCGTTAGTGTCACACAGTTATCGGAGCCACGCATCACACTGTCACTAGCACCCTAAACAGGACCTTTATCAGCGTCAACTTTCTTTGGCACCTCCATTGGTAAGTGATTCATCGACTCATTACACATATGCTTAACGTTTACTAATTAGGGTTTGATTTGTTCTCCTTTTAGCACAAGATTATACGAACCTTGGGTATCCGAATAAAGCTTCTTGCTAGTGTGAGTGGAGAAGATGAAGAATGTGAGTGTGAGATTAGGGATTTTGAGTGAGTGTGAGCGAAGAGAGGATGAAGAACGTGAGTGTGGGCATGAGTGTGGGATTTTGAGTGTGAATGTGAGTGAAGAAAGGATTAAGAACGTGAGTGTTGTGGGATTGGGGATTTTGAGTGAGTGTGAGTGTAGAGAGGATGAAGAACATGAATGCACTCTTGGTGTGGATGAAGTTCACGCAAGTGGGTTGCGTTCAAGTCGCTTGTGTCAAGGACCATTCTAGTTTGACCTCCTAGAAACGTCATTGGGGAATCCCCTTTCTGATATCTCTTTGATTCACCGTTATCCCATCCGTCATCTATGCTAACTTGCATCAATCTCTGTTTATGAATGTAGTATTGTAAGAAATAATCTAAATTGCATGGATTTATTTCTATGCTAACTTGCATCAATCTGTGTTGTTCAATTTTAACTGCACCTTTTTGCTAATCAATTGTTAATTTACATCCATGCTTGTATCTATATGAAGTTATGTGTTTATGGGTATGTTTAGGATATCACTGCTATTAGGATAGATAAAGATACAGTCTATAAATTTTATTTGAAGGTAGAAGGTATATCATGAAGGATTTGAGATACTCTATTTGGCATTGACACTATATATGTTCTCTGCACTATTGGTGTTGCTTTAATGCTATTTGTTTGGTCAGAAAAAAACTCGTTTTTGCTTTCTTTGTTTTTGGCTATACTTATTACTTATTCTTCATCTATTTTTTAGTGCTTACCACTCTAAATTTTCATTTCAACACTGTTCTTATAAACCTCTTGAAAATAAAGAAATTGCATTTGGAATGTAAAAATTATAATTAGTAATTTCTTAAAACCACATTCTGGATATGAAAATTTGCATCCATAATCTAAAACCAAACAAGCACATTTTTTTTAAAAATCAAACTCAAATCATTATACTCAAATGCTAATGCCATTGTTTTATTTTATGTATAATTGACTTTGTGACCTTGTAACACATAGCATCAAATTCTTGGGCAGAAGTGACTAAAATAAAAGGGTGCTCTAGTTAGAAAATGTAACCAATTAATGGCAGTTGCCACTTGCAGTGAATGTTTGGTTATCATACTATATAATATATTTATGTTTTCTCTATCCCTTATCATTTTACCATACTATATAATATAGTTATAATTTCTCCAATCCTGATTATAAGATTCTTCTTAGAAATTTCTTTATCATTTTTATAATTTTAAATATATTTATTTTTATAAGGTCATTCCCCAACTCTAGGCACACGTCACTATGACCCATAGTTTCACACGTGAAAACCCCTTTTGTTTTGGCATAATTTGTGATCTACAATTGTTGTTCTCCTTGCCATGCTTAAATTCTGCTTCAGCACTTCTCTCATCATTATTGTTATTATAAAACTCAAATTATTATTGTTATTACAAAACTTACATACTTTTATTTTTATAATAATAAGAATAACAATTTCATGTATTATCATCTTTTATTATTCCAATTTTGGATTTATAGTTTTATATTAAATACTATACTTATAAATTGAACTTTTTTTATTCATAATATGGCTTCAACAGCATCAACATTGATTCTCTGCTGTGTAAAAAGCCATGTAAGCTTCTTCTTTTATTATGTATTGTTGTTCTCTATACTTTACTTCACATGCTTCATGTTTCAACAAATATATTTACCATTTATATTTTATTAATTGAGTCAAAAACATTCTTAACGAGTGAGATTTAAGTTTCTTTTATATCTAAGTATTTAATTCTGTAACTCTTAACTTTAAAAAAAATTGTAATCATATAGCTTAAACTAATTTAATATTTTTAACATTTGTTATTTAATGCTTAATGATATTAAGGATACATAATTAATAATTTACCCTATAATAGTTAGTAACATTGAAAATAGACTACAACTTTTTATGAACTTACTTAGACAATGTCACTTGAATTCTAGTGTTGTCAAATATAAAACTTAATCTTATAATTACATTTATAGGGATAAATGATAAATAAATAAAAAATTGACTATTATATTTCTTAATTAAAATTAATATCTTCAAAAGTTTATAATAAGACTGATGAATAACAACTTGACTTTTCCAGTTCTCCTGTCAAGTTTTTTATCAAAGCTTCTAGTTTTATAGAAATTCACCCTTAGTCGCCATTAATATATATTGTTTTCACTTTCTAATTTCCTATGTGAGACAAAAAACATTATAATCCAATAATTAAACTACAATTTTATGCAGATAATTAAAGTGAAGGATTCAAATAGTGGAGAATGTATATTTTTATAATTAACTTATGTTCTATCACCACTTGCTTGTCATAGTCAGTTTATGCATCTCTGTTTTATCTCCACTTGCTTGTCATAGTCAGTTATGTGCCTATTGTGTACATTATTTTTCTTGATAGCTGAATGGATTGCAAAAATGATTATTTAAAGTTGATTTTCATTGTAGATCATGCTTATACTACTATTAGGCATGGACCATTTTAAACATGCGTCTGTCTATATGGGGCATGCACCAACAATATTTCTTAACCCATTGTTACATTAGTATAATGGATTAAATTAAAATATGAAAATAAACACATTTCACATGCTTTGCATAACTAGTCGTTGTGATTGTTTTTTTTTTTTTTGGTTGCATATTTTGGATTTAGTCTTGTTTACTCCATTAAAGGATGTAAATATGTAATTCCCTTTCATATTTGTTTTGCTGATGAAATTGTAAGTCTTGTTTTATTTAAAGAGAGAAATATTACTCGTATGTGTAGAAACCTTTCATATTTGTTATGGACGACATGGAACAATTCTAATTTGTCAAATATGAAGTATGAAGTGAGTGAGGATCATAGCAATTGTTTTTGGTTCTGTTTCAATGTAATATAAACATCTCTAAGAAAGCTTTTGGGGCAAATGTTAAAATATACAAGCCTTTGGTTTCAACAAGCATGTTAATTGCACCCGTAGTTGGTCTATTAAAGATATTAAATTCAAAATTACATTTGGAATTTTACTATATTCCATTTTAAAATGTGCAAATTCAATTTTCTGCATGTTTGTTACCTAAAAAAATAAAAAAGAAACTCACGTACACGTAATTTATAAACATTCCATGATCCTCAATTAACCAGACATCATCATGATAATCATCTAGCTACATTGTTACAAAAGGCGTGGTTTAATTCTAGAGAAAAAAAATGGCAAACCATAAATAAAAAAATAAAAATAAAAAATAGAAAAAATCAAAGCAATGAAACACACATACAGCTTATACTTATTATCATAATTAGATTTTCCGTCTAAATTAGATTTTTAATTTTTAAAGGAGTGTAGTCATTTTTAATTCTATCATGATATGAAAATATAACTTTACTTCATTTTAGATTTTGTACTTCTACCAATTTTGACGTTGACTTTCGAATTAATTTTGGTTGTGTGCTCAATAACATGTATTGTTTGTGTAGTATTAATATTTTTTGTTGCTGTCACTCTTCGGTGATTATAATGATGGTCTTGTAGACATTACAAGATAAAACATTAATATAATTGTCTCTAGGTATGTTTACTTTCTCCTTTTCAATTGAAAATCCAGCATTTTACATGTATATATATATGTAATTAATCTTTTCCAATTGAATAAATAACTACTGCAAAATTGTCCTGCAAGTTTTAAAACAATTGAATTAATAATAATCAATCTTTTTTATCTAAAATAATGTTATCAATGGCGGATGGCGGAACATAGCGAAAGGCTAAAATTCTGCCATAAAAACACGCTATTGCGTCTTATGGCACTGTCATGGCAGACATTTTTTCAGAAATTTTATATAGCGGTTGACAAAAAATCTGCCATGTCATGGCGCTATTGCCCGCCATGACAGTTATTTAACAACATTCATCTAAAATATAATGGAAGTATAGCAAAGTTGCTTACCATATAGTCTACACTATTATCTTCGCCGTTCCCATCCAGATGTTTTTCAATCTCATGCAATTACTTGAAAACTGACTTCTAATCTTTGTTCACAAAATCCAAAGCTTAGTTGAACAAAGCAAACAATAATTTCTTTCTTTGGCTTTCAGTTTATTTACCTATTTCTATCAGTAGTCTTTATTTGTCAATGATGGATTAAATTGTTTTAAGTAATATTTGGATCTTTTTAGAATTAATCAAGTGCTAATTGGCTTTAACTTAATTAACACTTGATTAATTCCTCCTAATGATCTAATAAAGTAGATGTCCACTTTAGCTACTCCTAATCCTATTTCTTTCTTATAAATAGGCACTTCCACCCTTTGTATCTTTCTTACACTTTATTGAATATACAAAATACTTTGTGAGTTATTCTTGAGTGTTTTGTTCTCTCTTCCATTTGAGAGTTCTTCTATGGCTTTTATCAAGGATTTTTTCCTTTGTGACAAGCTTCTTCTTAGGGTTATCTCTCTATAGAGTGTCGCCTCCACCATTCATCTCAACCTTCTCCACCTTCATCTTTTTCAAGAAACCTTTTAAGAAGTTGATAATGGGAATGCATTGCAAAGATGCATCACATTGAAAATAAATCCATAATGAATATTTTGAATGATATAAGGATTAGTGGAATTATGTGATGATGTCGTTTGCAAGTAGTTGAATATGTGTATGGTCGTATAGGTGAAGTTAGGGATGGTAATGACGCAAAACAGTGACAGATTTGGCCCTTGTTTTTGTGCTTGCATGGAGAGGTGGGCATAGAAATTCAATATTCATTCACGTTTTCATCAAATTTGTTTGAGTTTAGATATACCTATATAATTACTATATTTTATAATTTTAATTTACTCAATATATAGTTTAAATTGACTTATATGTTGAGTTATTAATTATATTCTAATTTAGGTAGTGTATAAAAATTATAAAAAAATAAAAAAATTAATGATCAATAATTAAGAATTAAATTATATTTTTATTAAAGTAAAATTTTAATATTTCTATTCACTATAATTACAATTATTTAACCATAACTAATTAATTTAAATTTCTAAAATTATAACAAAAAATATCTTAAATTATGTATACACATGTTTTGACAAAAATATAAAAATATAAATATTGTGGGTATGGATAAAGATATAAATAACTTTATATACCATCTTCATCCCTTTTAAAAGGTGGGGTATTATTCATATTCATACTATGCCCAGTTAAAGGGAGTATTACCCCGTCAAATTAAGTCAAAGTGAAGAAGGAAAGTACCACAAGTACGAATTTGTTTGTGTAATGCAGGGGCAATGAGAGCCGAGTGAGGTCATTTCTTAATGTTTATGTAGAACATGGATTTTAAGAAAGTGCTTTATTGGAATTTTAGGATTGGACAATGCACCATATATAATCTTATACACAGGGTAGAGTAAATTGTATACACAAGGTTGTGAGAGTTTACTTAAATTTGTGATACATCAGTAAATTCAACTCATAAACTTGACTTGAAGAGTTTTAAGAGTTATTTTGTTAAAAAAATATTTATAAATAATATAAAAATTAATAGTTTCAACCACAATTAAGTTCAAATCTAGTTAATAAGTTTAAAATACTTCAAATAAATAGAAATTAGAGTGTCAACACTCAAAATTTCAAAACCATTTTCTCACATAAAACAAATTAGAATCAAAATATTCAAAATTAATAGTTTAATCCAATTTTATTCGATTCCACCAATTTTAGTACGAGTTTGATATCTTTAATTCTATATTCTATTTAACTCATCAAAAGTTTGTGAACCCTTAAAACATACTATTTTTACGAATTAACTCATGATTTTGGTAACATCTGTGAATCATATAATCATGTTACTAAAATTTCCTCAATTGTGTGTATCAATAATTAATTCTCATATTAATATTTTATTGGAAATTAAAAAATCAATTATCAATTAAGTTAAATGGATAATAAATCAAAATGAAATAACCCAATTAAATGTATTTTATGTAATAAATTTAATGTCTTTTATAATTGTATATACTAGTAATAGTTTAATTGTGTTTATGATGTAATTTAATTTGAATGAAATATCAGGTAGATCCCAAAAAATTAAAGCATTGATGTATAAGTATTAAAATTTCCTAAATTTTGTATATCAATAATTAATAATTAATTGTCTTATTAATATTTTATTAGAAATTTCTTATCGAAAAAATATACATTATTAGAAATTACAAAATCAATTATCAATTAAAGTTAAATGGATAATTAAATCAAAATTAAATAACCCAATTAAATGTCTTTTATATAAAAAATTTAATGTCTTTTATATTATCAGTAATCGTTTAATTGTGTTTTATTATGTAATTTAATTTGAGAAAAATGGAAAGCAAGTTTCGAAAAGATTAAGGCCGTAGCATTTTGGTCCCTAAAAAACACCAAATCCCTATTCTTTGTATTATATGCATGTTAGTCTCTACGTTATTACGTTGTTTAGCATATTCATTGTTAGTTGTTAAGTACTTATGTGACAACATTTTAATCATTCAAATGTATCTAAAATTCTTTTACGAATCTAGATGTTAGTGCTTGAAACTTTCAGAGATAGCTTGGTATTTCATTCAATTTAATTTTAATGTAATTGTGAATATAATTAAATTTGTATATTCTATTTTTTAATTATATTCTCTTATCTTAATTATAAGAAAAAAATTTTACAATATGGTATCTAAAGTTTTTTCATTAAAATTTTGTTTAATAATCACTACTAGAAAAATGTAGAATACCCAGCTAAATATTTTTGTCACAAACGGTGACCAAACCACCATCAGTTAAAAAAAAGTTATTTGAATAGTTTAGCAACAGCTTTAGAAACCAACTGTTCGATGGCTAACATATGGTCACTATTTGCATCCCAAAAAAGCATCACTTCATATACAAAATAATATTTTAAATATAGCGGCAGATTTAGCGACTAAACATTTAAATTTTTAACTACTCAATCATTTTCTTTCACTAATGTAAAATAATTGTGTAAACAGCCACGGAATAAAACCAGTGGCTACAAGACAAGTATATTTATTGTTTTAGTAGCGACCACAAATAATTGATTGCTATTTGTAACATTAGTTTGTGTTGCATTGTTAGCGACCAAAAATGAATTTGATGACTACAACAAAATTATTTAAAAATTTTATATATTTTAGATATTTTGCATAATAATATGAAAATAATCATAAAAGTATATGTAGAGAGTATATTTTTTAAATTTTATTATAATTAATTATTAAAATATTTTTCAATAATAGTTGTTAAACAAATATAATTTAAATTTTTTTTCATTAATATATAGGATAAAATTTATGATAATTTTTTTAAAAATTTAGATAAAATTAAGAATAATTACAAATGCACCCTGTAAGTTTATTGTAATTATATATGAACTCTCTGTCTTTTTAAATATTAATTTTGTAACCTTTAAAGAGATGTTTGTATAAGGCTTGAAAGAGTTGCTAGTGCAATGCTTTTAAATATATAAGGGGTATAATTGTAATGAATACATAAAAATAAGGGGGTGATATATACATAAAATCAAGTGTAATATTAATCTTTAATATTACTACTTTACTTTATAAATTAATTAAAATATATTCAAATTTAATTTATATTAAAATAAAAATTAGAAATATACTTTAGTATTATTGGTTTAATTTATAGTTTTAAAGATATTTTTATTTATATATCTTGATATTTGAACCAAACAAAAAAATTGGTTTACAAAAAATAAACCTCAAAATTTGAAATTAAAAAATTTGGGAAAACTGGCGAGCTAGTATGCCAGCTCACTATTAGTATAGCAAGTTAGTCCACTCTGTACTTTTGTTTTAGGTCATAAGCTGGGTAGGTGAAAGCAATTCGGGATGACCTATTTGTTCATCACTATTTAAATGTTAATAACTATTGAACAATACCATTTAAATTGTTTTGATTAAAAGGACTAAAATTTAGGGCATTCATGGATCCGATTAGATTAGAGGTAAAATAAATCTAATATGATCAAAATACATGGGCTGGCCCAGCCTAGCCATTAGGCTTACATAATAATAACATGGGTCGGTAGGCCCAACCTTTAACAATCAATTTTTATAAATGAGGCACTTTAGTTATTTTAAATTAATTGAAATTTAGTCATTTCTTATAATTAATTATTTCAAAGATATGGTAAGATGATTTAGTTAATAAAAATTTAGTTATTTCGATGGTTTGAGTTATATTTGAATGTGGTAAGATGATTGTGTAAACATTGGTTGATTATATATTAATTTTATGTTTTGATTAAGTGATGTAAATATTTTATGTGGGTTGAGTGATGTTTCTTTGAGTTGTTCTTGCATTTTGTTAATTAGTATTTAAATTGTCTTAAATTGCATGAGTAAACAATGTGATTAATCTTATGTTTTGGTTGGTTGAATAATGATCTTATCATGTGGTAAAATGATAATGTGTTTGACTTCATCTGGAGCCTTTGTAAAATTTGTTAATTATTGGATTTGATTGATTTTTTTATAGTAGGTTTTATGATATTAATATTTATATTCAATAGTGAGATTGGCTAAACAATGTATGGAGTGAGAGATAATAGAATCAGAATAATAATTGTATCCAACTAGTGGCAAATTTCATCTGGAACATCTATAGTAGTTGTTAACCATTGGATTTGGCTTATTTTTTTTACAGTAATTTCCTAAGATAGTAATATTTATTTTGAACAGTGGGATCATCGAAGTACACTATGGAGTGAGAGATAATACAATCCTAGTAAGAACTGCATTTTAAGATTTTACACTAGTGACAAATTTCTTCTCAAGCTTCTATAGAATTCTTTAACTGTTAGATTTTGTTTAATTTTGGATAGGAGCTTCTAAAGATAGTAGTATTTATTTTCAACGGTGGGATCATCGACATAATGTATGGACTAAGAGATGATAAGTCATAGTAAGGACTATGTTTTTAGGATCTTACACTTGTGCAAGACTTCATTTGGAGCGTTTATAGCATTTGGTAACCGTTGGATTTGGTTTATTTTTTTATAGTAGGTTTATAAGATATTATATTTCCAATGGTAAGATTTTCTAAATAATTTATGGAGTGAGAGATAATAGAATCAGAGTAATAACTACATTTTTAGATGTTACATGAGTGACAGATTTCGTCTGGAACATCTATAGTATTTGTTAACCATTGAATTTGGTTTATTTTTGGACAATAGTTTATTAAGATAGTAATATTTATTAAGATAGTAATATTTATTTTAAACAGTGGTAGATCAGAATGTTTAGTCAATCAAAATGTTCTCAATCTACTACCATTCAACCTGAAGTGACAAATCAGATAAAGGAGATGCGTGACACAATTGAAAAATTGAATGTTGAACTCATGTCTAAAGCCAATAAAGAAAAGACACTTGAGGAGCAAATGGTGAACTAATGTAGACTCATGATCACAAAACTATGCAACTGCAATGATTCAACAACAACATGATCAAATTTGTATGCAAAGTGAACAAATAAAGCAACAAAATGCAGCTTATATTACAACACATAAATCTTAAATCTCTCATGGCAACATCTAGTACAACTATAGTAGAAAAAGACGATCACGTTGATAATGGTGGACTTTATTGACTGAACTTATTGGATGAATATCTATTTTATTTTTATTGACTATGTTGATGTTTTTATATTGTTGGTACTTATTTATTATATTTTGGTAGTTAATTTCGTACACTTATTGTACTTTTTCGTTGGTTGTTTATTAAGAATATGTTTTTTTGTTAGTATTAAGTATTGCATTTTTTTCTTTATTATACATTTCCAACAAATTATATTAATCATTTTATATTTCATGATAACAAAAATATAATATATTTATTGTTTTTATTCTTATTAAGTAGGTTAAAAACTAAATAAGCATCAATAATTTATTGGGAGAGGCTACTGTACCTCATCTTATTTAATAGGTATAGATACTTTCTTTTTTCTGACCAATCAGAATATAATGTAATATTTTTATAATTAAAATAAATTTTATTTGTTTATTTATAAATAAGTCCTTTAAAAAATTATTTATATTTTGGTCTTTCTAGTTGTGTCCCCCACTGCTGAGGTATTGTTTTTTGTTTCAGGTTGAGATTGGGTCATAGAGTGAGTCACCCGCTCCAACCCCATTTGAAGAAAAAGGTTGCTTAACCCATCCTCCATGGTGTTCAACTTCGAACTCATCAGCCATCTCCGCCAGTTCCTCTAGAGCTCCGATCTCAACACCACCACCTCCACGGTCCGCTGCTAGTTGGAGGCCAATTTCGGAATCAATTTATCCGACCGTAAGGCATTCATTAGGGAACAGGTGGACCGAGCACAACTAAAACTACCAAGTAGAGGAACAACATCAAAACCACAAGGTAGAGGATGCACTTGATCATCTCGACCAAAGCCAACCCTCCGATTCCAACGAAGAAGATGAAGAGGATAAATCCACACACGCCAAAAATGCCAAGAAGAATAAAGCACGATTAGTCACTTTTCTCTTTCGATTCAAAACCAACATTCCGTTTTTTCTTTCAATTTTTCTCATTCTTTGTGTCTTGTTGTATCCAATTTCATTACTGTAGATTCCCTGCCATTTTTTGCAATCAATGGGTCATCGCAGGATGTTAATATTTTGGGGGTTTTCTTTTTAATAAAATTTTTATTGTTGTGTGATGTCACAACGTCACAAGCACATGACTTTCTATTGTTCTGAATAATTGGGGTTCACTCTCAAACGATGTTACATTGCTCTTTGTAAAAATTGTGTGTTTTTCAAGTTAGTAACCAGGTTACTTGCCTCATAGGATTACATGAACGAGAAAGTGTTTGATTTTAGCTTTTTTTATGCATTCTTTGCTTTTCTTAACACCCTAATATCGTTTAACATGTTTTCTTTTACAGCAATGCTAATGAAGAATGAAATTTTAATTCTATTTTTTTCTCCCTCTGTATATGTGAAGATTGTAATTAATAATATAGCCTCATTTTAGTAGTATAATATACCTTTCTATAATTGTAGATTAAGTCTTGTTATCTCCCCTACCCCCTTCTTTTTGCTAATCCAATAGTTGCTTGTGAAGTTAATTTTTCTGTCATCTAACTGGTGTATCCTTGAATCTAGACGGTTGCTTTAGCAAGAAATTCCTTGAAAATCTTTTGATCACACAATGGGATGTTCCAATCCCTCTTAACAACATATAATTAGTCACTTTTATTAATTGTTACTATGGTTGGATTCCTAAAGTAAAATGCTGATATATTCATACAATTGAATAATTGTTGGCAGGAGAATTGATCCACAGGTTTCCTTTTTTAGTTGTACAATCTCCTAGTCTAATTCTTTTCTTCCCAAGATCATGTAAAACATTATTATATATTAATATTTGTCATTATGTTAGCACATTGTTTATTTCTCAATAGACTTTGAAGTTAACATGATCTGGATGCTAGTGTAACGCCATCCAAACCATTAGCTATTGTTGTCTTTAGTCCTAAGGTTAAAAATATAGATTTAAACTACTTTAAAGTGTTTTTCTCGAACTATTATCTTCAAGCTACTATCAGTTTGTAATTGTATGTTTCTTCAGTCATAACCTGAAACAAAGTTCTTCAAGCACTAAAGAAAATTTTCTCTATCACAAATATCAAGATTCTGATTCTATTATGACTCTATTATGATTCATCTTAATATATACAAGCATTATTGGTGTTGCCACATAAAGTATATACAAGTACAGAAGTACCTTAAGTGTCAATTTTTTCCATTGCTGAAACCCTTGTTTTAACAACTTCTGTTTTATCTTGTGCCTTAGATCTGGCAAGTTAGGTGATGAGGTAGTAAAGAAAAGAGGTGGTGCTTTTTGGGAGAGTCTACTGTACCTAATCTTATTTGATAGGTATTGATACTTCCTTTTTCTGACCAATCAAAATGTAACATAGTATTTTTATAATGTCATTGTCCATTGATATTTAGTGTGTTTGGATGAGTATTTACAAAAGTTTATTTTAAAAGAAATTAATTTTGTAAAATTGATTTCAGTTAGAATTGATTTTGAAGTAAAGAAATGTATGTTTTGATGTTTACCTTAAAAGCAAGTTTGATGCAAAACATAGTATAAAATTTTCAACTCAACATAGTTATGTTCATCACTTCTATAATCTGGCAACTTAAGATTTTGAGGCTAATTTAATTTTACGTAACAGTAACCAAACACCTCTAGTCTAATGAAGCAAAATCAATTCTAAAGTTGTCCAGCTGAAACCAAAGATACATTATGTTTGAAGTAAAACTTGATATATTTTCACTTATATGTTCTTAATAATACAAACAAATATTATTTTTTCAACCAAAATCATGTGTCCTAAGTTGAATGTGCGTTTAACACGTTCTAATATGGTTGCAAATATGGCTATTATATGACACTAATTTTCATCTTCTATGTCAAGTTTCCATCTACCCATCAAGGAATCCTGTAAGGTAGATTTTGGTATAATCAGTAATATAGGAATATTGTGCTCTGTAATATTCATCTTCCAGGCCAAGTTGCTATCTACCCATCAAGAAATCCTACAAGGTAGATTTTGGTATAATCAGGAATATGGGAATATTGTGCTCTGTAATTTAGATAGTCTACTAGCCATTCACTGCTGATCAACTTCTCTGTTTTGTTTTTACTTGTTTCTTTTGTAGAGAATTTGGTCTGGTTTTTCAATGATTTTTTTTGGCAGCTTCCGTACACAAGATATATGATGATTAACAAGCCTTTCATTATTTGTTTGCTTTGTGGTATCAAATAATATTGGCGCCAAGTGATTAATACCAAATACCATAAGTATCTATTTTATATTAACTTATTTACCATCTATTCTCTTGATTTAGAAGGATTTCCAACATTTGGTTGCATTTTTTTAAGTCAGGTTGAGCTCCTATGTAAACTCACCATGGCTGCAATAGTTACAGAGGACGTGGAAGAGAAGAAGAGGAGATGGGATAATGTTCATTTTGCTGTTCAGTTAACATGCAGTGATTCTAACAGTGGTTTATACCAATAGAAAGTGAGAACATATTGTATATATTGAACAATATTGTGTTTGTATATATTTTTCCTTTAGAACTAGAATAAACTAACTGGTTCTTGACTAGAAATTCAGATTAGCAGTTACATGGATTTTGAATATTTAGCAGTAAATTGTAACGGTGAATGCATCAAGCCAAAAGTTTAAGATGAAATGCGTTAAATTAAGAAATAAAGTTTTGACATCAATGTGGTTGATCACATCCACATTACAAATAAGAAAAGGGTTGAAATAATACTCTGACAAAGGGCAAAATTAAATATCTTTATAGTGAAACGAATGAATCTTCTAGAACATATGTTCTTCTTACTGACATTCTCAGTAGACTGTGGTGGTGATGGTCATGCTGATGCTTAATTTTTTATTGGAAGTGAGCACACTTGTTATCAAAATCAATAAATCTTGGAACCTTGAGCATAAGTGAGAAATATTTTTCAAGAAAACCAGGGTTTTGCCTTATAAAAGCATTTAGTAGCGTCTTATGCTTCTCTGAGAACTTAATAAAAGCCACATTTTTCTCTTCTACTTTCACAGTAGTTCCAGATGCTTTCTAGGCAATTACAGATTTGCAGGCATACTCAACATAAAAAATAACAAGAACACTTGAGTCATGGTTGGCATCTAGCTAGGCAGGATGCAATTTCTCACAAACCACGAAGAAATATTTAATGTATGGTAAAATATTTTGAGAGCCAGCTGAAAGTGGAGGCATTACATCAGACGGTTTAGATATCATAATATGACAAAAACTCATATATGGACTCTGAGTAGGATTCTATCTTGCTTATGCAATAGCTCAGCTTATGCCACAACAACTCTAATGCTGAATTTATTTCCCAAACCTCAAAAAGAGTAAGAGTACCTCTATCTTTCTCTTTCTCAGTCAGCAAAGTAACAAGTGAACTCAAGGCCTGCAAAACTCTCAAAATGGCAGCTCTATATGTAGAAGTAGTACTAAGCAGAGCTTTCATTGCTGCACTAAAGATACCTAATTCATTCATTGCAAAGTATATGCATTACCTCTGCCAGCCAGCTCAGTAAGAAAAACCTCACAATGAGTTGGAGAAATGGTCAAGGATTTCTTAATTACCCCTGCAACAAGTATATGCATTATCTAACAAAGTAAGGGAATGCACAAAAAGTAAGATTAACTCAATAGTTACTAAAATAGAATTGTATTTAAAAGAATATTTAATCAAATGCTATGATTGGTGATTAATAACAATTGTGGCATTACAAATAGAAAAGGCAAACAAATGCAAATATAAAAAAAAATGATGATGGCTTAGTAGATATTAGGGGCTTTTCAGATGACTTATTTCTAGAACTGTCAATGATAACATCCAATAAATTTAACAGCTAAAAACATAGATACAAAGACAATTATATCAGCACTGTTAGAAAGCAAATGAAATTAAATGACATTTCATTACCACCAAAGCATCACCTGCTCAAGATGGTCTATGCTCCTTAAATAAAATGGTTGGTTCAAAAGACCCAAAAGCATTGCAATGGAGATGTACCCTTCAATACTTTAACTTATATTTACCTTATCCTCAATAACCATCACAGCTTTGCCCCTTGCATCCTTTGGTTCTTTTATAATAGGATGAGGCAGCCAAAACTGGAGCAAAAGTTTTGCCACGTACAAATGATTGCGAGCAATACATGTGATAGTTTTAAGTATTTTACAAAGTAATTGAGGAACTCCTATGCGATTAAATAATAGGAAAGGTATTAATAAATTCATTCATTGTTAATAAAAAATACCCAAATATTATAAGTGGAATCTCCAATACAAGAAGCTTGTGAATTAAGAAAATGAAAGACATTTAAGAGAAATTCATTAGGAAGAATTAGAACCATAAGCACCAACAAGAAATTGTATTTGGGTTATATAATTAAAACAAGGATAATTGTTTATAAACACCAAATAAATAAAATCAATCATGTATCAAGTATTTTTACCATCAAGAGATTGAGAACGTGAATACATATCATTGCTCTAATAACCATATAATCTATATGGTGGCTCAACTTGACTAAAATAACTGACAGTCCTTTTAACGTAAAGCATTAATAGAAAGATGCATGAAAATACCATTTGTAGATCGGGAGATAGAAATTAATTTTAGTAAATATGAAAAGGTTGTTACTTTCCATGGGAGACCAGAAAGAACAAAAAAGGTTGGACTGTTATTTTTATCAAAAGTCTAACAAAAAAAATGTTAATCTAAACAAGAAGGAACAAAAAAACTATGCAACTATTTTATAAAGCTTCTTTTGTATCCACCAAAATGAATCTTCACATGTCTATTCAAAATCCTTATCTACAACCAAATAAAGATGACACATCATTGTAGTTTAAAATCAAAAGATACTAAAAGTGTAGATAAACAAGAAATACTGGACCTCTCCTCTTTATATAAGTTTAAATAATGTATTTATATTACAAGAAAACTTCAGCAAATTACCTTACACAATAGCATTTTCGTGCCAGTAATTTTTTATATGGACTACTTTGGTGGGACATCCTTTCCACCTAGCACAATAGCATTATAGTGAGAACATTACTCCATAAATATACTTTATAAAGCTATTTAGAAAAAAATTTGTTTTGATCACCATTTTTTAGTGCTTCTTCAAGTATTTCAGAACATGATTTGACATTCTTATCCATTGACAATCCATGATAATGCTGAAACAATATATTTTAAATTTTTAGGTACAAAGCAAATGATATAGAAGATACAAGGAAAAAATCATCAAAATAATACAATAATAAGAAAATTAACAACCTGGGGTACTTGTAATATATTGTCAGAATAAGTTGGAACTCTACGAAAATTTGGTATGTTCCACGACCTTTGGCTTGAAGTGGCATACCCATATGATGGAAATTGCATCGGGGGAACTATAAATTGTACCATAGGTTGACTGCGGATATCATAAGCAACATTGAGGATATTGTAGTTTGTACTGGAGGGGACCATAGGTTGTGGTTGGGACATAACAGCATGACCTTCATGTGAACAAACCTGTTTGATTATGTACAATAAAAACATTATAAATTGTTAAGCCACGTATAATACTAAAATCCTATACTTACATGAGCATGATCTGAATTTTGTTTCGACCTTTTTCCATGCTTTTATTGTTGAGTGCAGTCACCACTCAATTTCCCTTTACCTTCTTATTGAAAATAAAACAACTATCAGAATGAAACCAAAAGAAATAGTAATGATAGTCAAATTAAATTAAACTTAAATTAAGTTGTCATTGGAGCTTCTTGGGTTAGTTGATAGTACTTTGTCTTGGCCCTTGTTTATATCATATATCATTATTTCTTTATCCTACAAAATCAAATAAATTTATGTCATCCCTACATAATTGAAAATGCTAACCATTTAAATTCATGTTTATGAAACATTAGAAAACACTTACACTATCAACTGTCACGTTGAATTCAGAAGACGTTCAATCAGATAATTGTCCATCATTCGTACTCTTATCATTTGTACCAATAAGCATTAGGCACGTTCTCACATTGTGTTTTGTACTACTATAATTTGAACAACGTCTCTTTCAATGTTGCTCTTCTTGGGAGCACCTTTAGTCTTGACCATAGTGGGATCACGAAAATGCTTAAATGACAAGTTTTGTGAGCCAACAGGGTCCTCCAACTTCTCATACTTATTTGTAAGCTTCAATATGTCATCCATAACCTCATTGTATTATGCTTTCTTTTTCGAAGCTATCTTGCAAAACCTAGTACTAGCAGCGCAATAGGCAGCAAATTGAGCTTGTTCCATGACATCACAATGTACTTCCTCCGATGAATCTAACGATGCAAAAGATATTTTTGCATTTTTCGTCCACCTTGTCAAAATCAAACTAGTTGGAATGTGGTATACATGCTCCACTTTCATGACACAAAATATATGCAAACACGGAGTACCATGAGACTCAAAATGCCTACAATCACAATTAAATGTTAATTTTGAAGTATCACACACAACTCGTATTTCCACACTGGGCTCACAATGTTTACCCAGCCTGCAGATCAATTGGTCCCCACTGACCTCTCGGTCAGTAACAAATAATGCACCTGCCAATATAATTTTCTCTTTAACTTCTTTAAAAATCTCTATTGTGTAGATTTTTGCAATGTCTTTTTCAATGTTGCAAAGAGATGTTGTCAGAACAAGTTTTGAATATAGAGATTTAAAATCAACTTCCATCTCATTATTTTTGTACCCTCTCAAAGCTTGCTCAAACTTATGCATAAAATGAAAAATGCTACATTTGTTCTTAATATATGTCTTCATGATTGAATTAATTGCTTCGCATTGTGATGTCATACGTATACAAGCAAGAAACTTATCACGACAGTATGCAGTAGCCCATTATGACCTATTCTCATATTGAAAACCCATTTGTTGTTGACAACCTTATGCTTCTCTACCATTTTTATCCAAAAATCTTCAAATTCCTCCAAAGAGAAATTTGAGTATATCGCTTTGTCAAAATCCCTTAAAAATGGAGAACTTTTAGCATGCTGACGTGCATTCTTTTGCAAGTGCCAACCACAAAGTCAATGACATGCATCAGGAAAAATATGCTTTATAGCCTCTCTCATGGTCCCATCTCCATCTGTCACAACTACTTTGGGATGTTTATTGTCCATTGCTTCTAAAAAAGATTTTGGAACCCACTCATAAGTCTCAGTTGTTTCATCTGACAACTTGGGAATGGTAGTTGCAACCATAGAAAATTACCAAAGGATAATTGTATTTTTTTATATGTCATATCAAATGCAAGAACATCACCAAAACAAAGGAAATCAAATCTGCTATGTCCATCTGCCCAAAAAAGTTGCTTTATTCTACCATCATCCTTCCCATGGAGATAACTTAATGAAGCAACAATATCACCACCTTTAATCTGAGCACAAAGTTGACTATCAAAATAATTGTATAAGTCTTTCTTTGTAAAACCAAGATGATGATGTCCACCCTTTTGAGCCACCATGTATCCCATTATATGACAGGTTCTAACACCATACAAATGTAGGGTATCAAGTTGAGCTTTATCTGCATCCAAGGTTATCAAAATCAAGAGTTTACGTAAACTCGTGAGAGTGTAGTAAACTCGACTCGTAAAATCGTAAGAGTTTACTTTATAAAAAAATATGACTATAAATCACATAAAAATTGAAAGTTTTCGATACATAATAATTTCAAATCCACATAATAAATTTAAATTACTCCAAATAAGTAGAAATTAAAGTTAAAACACTTAAAATGTCAAAACTTTTTTAGACATAAGAACAAATTATATTCAAAACACTCAAAATTAGAGGCAACATAGAAAAATATCACCTAAGAAGTTTGTTCACGAGTTTACTCCAATTTTACCGAGTTTACTCTGCTTTTACGAGTTTACTCTGATTTTATTGAGTTTACTACTTTTCTGATTTTACTGCAATTTAACTCATCTAGGACTCGTAAGCTCATAAACTCGTACAATTTTACGAGTTAACTCGCGATTTTGATAACCATGTCTGCATCTGTCACTCCATGATAAGCTGGGAATAGGTGCACATGTTTTGAAGGGGTTAATTCATGGTTGTGTGTATCTTCAAAATGTGTGACTATCCATTTTGATTTCTTCAACTTGTAGTGTACACGAAGTCTGGCTTAACACTCAGTGCGGGTGATACATATATTATCTCTTGTCTATCTGTTCTTTTAAAGTGTGCTGGGTCTCTCAATCCTTTTCTATTGTAGACAAATTGATGCATTATGATTTGTTTCTTCACATTACGTTTTACTATATCCTTTCTTACCAGAAAACCAAGACATTTTGCATATTTCTCATAAAAATCATAAGCTTCTTCTATAGTACCAAAATCTAAGTTTCGTACCTCATCAGTCGTTAAGTCTGTAATCCTTTTATACTTCCCATCTCCTATATCCATAGTCGGATTCTCAACCCGATCGCATTGCATATTATGATATAAACTATCATTTTCATCACAGGATGTAGAATAGTTAACATCTCCTTTCGGTGACACATCATCCCAATTATCCATTGGCAAAATAACTAGGATATCTATATCATACAAAAAAAAAATAACTAATTTCAATACTCGTGGTCATGTTTACCTAATAATTCATACAAAAACCTTTCTAGGGATATTGATGGGTCAAAATGAGTAAAAAGAAACATGCAACTAGGAATTGACAAAACATGAAGAGATGTGTTACATCAATTTCAAGAAAAATAATCACAAATTATACTAAGCCCTCTCAATATCATATACACTAACAAACAAATTATACTGCAATAGGAATAAGGATGTTACTGTCTTAATGATAATGAAAAAAACAAGTAAACACAATAAGGAGAGGTTATTAGCTATACACCATTTTTTTTAATGTAATTGGCATCCAATATTTACTTCTACAATCTCACCTTCTTTAAGGAAGTTTGCACACATTGGTTGGACTCTACTAAGTACTAAAAAATTTAATTGAGGCCAAATGTGATGAGCCACCAGTAGTGCCCAATGGAATCTCTCTTATGATGTTGCAAAAGTACTAATGGAGCCACTTTCCTACACAGTCCTAACGCAATATGATCATTAAGGTAGGAAAGTCTGCCATCATTATAATCAATACTTTGTCATTGAAAAATACACACTATATATATTATAATGTTTTAAAAGTCGTCTTCAAGATATATATTATCTACACTGCACTTATTGGAATAGTGGAATTAGCTGGATTTTGTATTCAACTAGAGCTTGATGCCTTCGGTAATACCCTGGCCATGTTGCATGCCACAATAAAAATATACCTATTTTACCTTTTGTTTCCCAATGTGTCCTATTTCACATACCATACTATAATAATTTGGTCATCAGTAAGTAGTTTGAATTTGAAATTATTTCAATTTTGTGGATAGTATGTTCAAATGTTATTTAACACAACTTCGTCCTCCAAGAGATGCTCCTATATGAAGGAGCATGGTGCTATCTATCTTACACCTTTTTCACATCGTTTAGCTGAAGAAATTTACAATCATGAGTACCAAAGGTTGAGGTGTAGAGTCAACTATCATGCTTTAAGATTCAAGCCAACTATCATGCAGCTAAGTCAATTAATAGTTGATAAGCTACGTGCACAAGGTCCCTTCATGTCCACACATCTTTGGATGGACATGTTAGCATTTGTTGGGTAAGTTATTGGGTTGGACTGGTCTGACTGGACATTATGTTTATATGTCTACTAACTTTAAATAGGGTATAAATTCTATCTAATTGTTTTATTTCCTACAATATCAAGAGTTTAATGCATGTTTTTCTTTGTTTTAAAGCCATGAATGTTTATACTAAAGCTTGATAAAACAACCATAAATCAAATATGTGAAATTTTCCTTGTTATTGTTGTCTGAAATGAATTGCCTATGTACATATGATATATGACTAGTTATGTGCATATTTTCCTTGTGGATGGGGACAGACAAAAAACAAACCAATTAACATTAAGTAAAGTTAAAAATGATTTAAAATTCCTATATGAACCAAGAAAACAACATAAATAATCTGTAAAGTCAGAACTTTTTATCATATTAGATTCTATCTTAAAGGTGAATTACTTTTCAATTAGATTATTCTACAAGTATATAAACAAAGTCCATTTTGTAGAATCATTCTAACTATAAAGGTGTACATTTTTTCAAGGAATAATAGAACTAAAACTTGTTATTGAAGTACAAAGAGTGTTTAGGCACACAAAATCTACCAAGATATGAAATGGAAACTAAAACCAATTCAGAGCTTTAAAAGCATATATTAGTAATTAATTTGTCTTCTTGTGAATAATGAACAAAATGATTCTAAAGCTATCTACTTGAGACTATACCAACCACTAATATCTAAGGCAACACCACCATCTCACTACAATGCAAGAAATCCTCTAAACTACCATACATGTTACTATAATTTTTTTAAAGATATTCAAAATTGAGATTTTTGTTGAAAAGATAGAAAAGGAAAATACAACAACAACAAAACCACTGTAATTACAACAAAAAAAATATGCATCACTAGGGAAATTATAGCAACAACATAGTACAATAGGAAACAAGAGCAGCATGGCAGCACATACATAGAATCACGAAAAACTTGAAACATAGTAGGATTAGAGTAGAATCAAATTTTGGAAAATGCTGAAGAAATCAAATGAAGAAAATAACTAACCAAAATTAAAACAATTACTCACCGGATGTGCGAATTGAATGGAATCAGAGTGGAATCAAGAGTTTCAGTGCACCTTTCTAAGAAAGAAATGGAATGATTAAATTGACAAATTGAATGAACAATCGTGAAGCAAGGAGGAACAAAGAAATTGAGAAGGTGGTAGGAAAAAATTAGAAAGGGACGAACAACAAAGGAACTCGAAACCTGAAATGTTTTTTATCGTTTGATTTTAAAGAAAGAATAGAGAAGAACAAATGTGGGTGATAGGGGAAAAAACAGAGAAGAACAAACGTGGGTGAGTGGGGAAAAAATGTGGCATAACCTTTTTCCATTTTCCTAAAAGAAAACTTCAAAATGAATGTAGTGTTTTTTAATTGATTTTATTTAAATATTTTCATATTTTATACATGCTTAATAAATACATGAGATTTTGATTTATCATATAAATATATTTATTAAATTAATGATTACATAATTAAAGATATAGAATTATAAATTTAATTTTAAAAATATTATAGTCATTGAACTTAGATTATTCTTACAACTTACTTATAATTAATTTTTTAAAAAAAAGTACTTTTTGAATTGTTCTAATTTAAAACTTGTAGATAAATAATAGATGAGCATGGTTAATTAATTATAAAAAATATACGAGATATTTTACCTTAAGAAATTATCTTTTTTAATTTAAAAATATGAGTTGATAGACAGAGTTGAAAACATTAGATTCATTAAACTCAACTTATCCTAACAATGTACTCAAATTATTTTTTTTTAAAAGAATAGTATATTCTTAAGATAAACTAATTTTAAACTTCTAGATAAATAATATTATAGATAAGTATGGTTAGCCAATTAGAGAAAATACACAACATATTTTATCTTAAGAAATTATCTTTTTTAATTTAACAATATGAGTTGATAGATAGAGTTCAAAACATTAGAATCATTAAACACAGATTATCCTAACAATGTACTCATAATTATTTTTTTTTAAAAAAATAGTATATTCTTAAGAGAAACTAATTTTAAACTTCTAGATAAATAATATTATGAATGAGTATGGTTAGCCAATTATAGAAAATATACAAGATATTTTATCCTAAGAAATGATCTTTTTTAATTTAAAAATATGAATTGATAGATAGAGTTCAAAACATTAGAATCATTAAACTTAGATTATCCTAACAATCTACTCAAATTATTTTTTTTTAAAAAAATAGTATATTCTTAAGTTAAACTAATTTTAAAATTCTAGATAAATAATATTATAAATGAGTATGGTTAACCAATTATAGAAAATATAAAGATATTTTATCTTAATAAATGATTTTTTTTTAATTTAAAAATATGAGTTGATAGATAGACTTCAAAACATTAGAATCATTAAACTTAGATTAGCCTAAAAATGTACTGAAATTATTTTTTTAAAAAAAAATAGCATATTCTTAAGATCAACTAATTTTAAACTTCTAGATAAATAATATTATAAATGAGTTTAGTTAGCCAATTATAGAAAATATACAAGATATTTTATCTTAAGAAATGATCTTTTTTAATTTAAAAATATAAGTTGATAGATAGAGTTCAAAATATTAGAATCATTAAACTTAGATTATCCTAACAATGTACTCAAATTATTGTTTTTTTTTAAAAAAAGATAGTATATTCTTAAGATAAACTATTTTTAAACTTCTAGATAAATAATATTATACACGATGTTTTGATAGATGTTTCCAATGTGATTTCGACCAACTCCTGATATGATTTTGGATGAATGTGAGACATCGTTGCTGGCATATATTTTTACAAAGGATGCACAATATGCCAATAAGTATGTGATTTAATTAATATATGATTCATATATGTAATACCAAATTATATTCATATCATTTATATGTATATGGTCTTTGCAAGGATGGAAGTTGTAATAAGTCATGGATCTTTTAAAGGAGATAGGAAAGCACTACAATCTCTTGTACCCAATGGTTGGATGGACCAGGAGGTAAGTCAAATTGCATAGATATAAGAACTATATTTAAATAATATTTTTATTCTACTAATGCTAAGTTTATTACATTTTTATTATAAATTGTAGGTTCTTAATGCATTGGCTACCAAGCTGACACATATTCATAGAAAGACTGAGATTAAATTAACTATCTTGTTCCTACCAACCACATTTGCAGTATAAATACTTCTATGGTGCAAAATTATTATTTTAAAAATGACAAATCTTATAATTTTCTTCTTTTGGACAACGATATGTACATGATGCAGTTCCAACGCCAACTCCTGAAAAAGTTATGCAAGATCTTCATTACTACATGGGCAAATTAGACCATGTACGAAAGGTAATAATATAAATAGTATGTTTAACAAATTCATTAATATTTGAAAAATTATGGAAAACTTAATTTTTGAAATTTTCTATTTTGCTAGATTTTTTTACCTATTAATGACCAAGGCAACCATTGGTATTTATTAATTCTTGACTTTGATGAGAAAAAATTATTAGTGTTTGACTCTTTGCATAGTTCCGAAACAAAAGGGGTCGACACTATAAAGTGTAAAAGTTGGTAAGTATCTCTTAAACTCATTCATTTTATTTATCCTTTGTTATTCTTATTGTTGCTTTCTAACATATGTAGGCAATGTTTCTACAACAAATGTTCATGATAAAGTCCTTTTATGATTGCTCAACTAGTGCGGTTGAAAATGACATATGGAAGTTCGCTATTGTTGAGCCAAAGGGCCTTGGATATCAACATCATGGATCGTAAGTGCTTAACATCTCTCTTCTTTAATTATATAATGAGATAATAATTTGAATGATTATATATTAGTGGTGATTGTGGAGTGTGGGTAGCGAAATGGATGAAAAATTGTCCATGGCAGGACAATTATGATAAAATATTTGTAAGTATACAATTATATTTATTATTTTATCACTCATGATAAATATAAATAATCATATTATTTGTGTTGTCTTTGACAGGTTGATCATACTACACGTACACGTATAGCATTGGAATCAGTCAATGATGAGTACAACGAAACATTAAAAGAAATAATGTCTAAAGCTTTTGATTATTGCATGAGATGCAAAGATTTATTATGAATTGAGAAGAAACTTGGGATAGCGAAAACTTCCATAGACTTATAAGTAGATATTTATTATTCATTCTAAAGTATTTGTTAGTTTGAATTTTGTAGTATTTTTTTAGTAGTGCTGAATTTTAATTTGTTTTTAAAAATGTTTTACATTCTCAAACTTTCAGAGGATGTTTTACACTGATTTGATTTGTTATGAATACAATTGTTCTTAATATTAACCGATGATTTTCATTAAAAAAATTAAGATAAAATATCTTGAATATTTTTTATAATTGACTAACCATGTTCATTTATGATAACTATTATTTATCTAGACGTTTTTAATGAGAATAACTAATAATATATTAGTTAAAAAAAACTGCTTAGAGTAAGTTGTTAAGATATTTATAGTTTAATGATTCTAATGTTTTAAACTCTATTTATTAACTATTATTTTTAAATAAAAAAGACAATTTTTTAAGATAAATATCTTGGATATTTTCTATGATTGACTAACCGTACTGATTTATAATACTATTTATCTAGAAGTTTAAAATTAGAACAACTAATAAATTGCATTTATCTCATGTTTTTAAAATTTACTAATCATTGTTTATTTATGATAACTATTAAAAATCTAAAAGTTTTAAATTAGAACAACTTAGAATATCCTATTTAAAAAAAAAATAATTATAACCAAATTGAGATTTATGTATATAAATATTTATATGTAAATTTAATAGCTTTAAAAAATGGTTTACAAACATCTTTTCACCAAACCAAATGAACTTGGTGGAAGTGTAACAAGAGAGTATCATGATAAAAAATAAATATCCTAATTGAAAAACTAATTATGAAACTCAATACAGCCATCAACTCATCTAAAGTGCAAACACTAACTCCTTCTCTCCAAAACAAGAAAACCTTTAAAATTCCAAATCATACAATATGTCCTCAATTTCTATTGGTATAAACCACTGTAAGAATAACTACATACTAAATGAACAGCAAACTGAAAATTACCCCATATCCTCTTCCTCTTCCATGTCCTCTGTACCTATTGTAGCTCCGTTGAGCTTAAAAAAATGCAACCAAATGTCAGAAATCCTTCTAAATCAAGAGAATAGATGGTAAACAAGTTAATATTTGGTATTAATCACTTGGCACCAATATTATTTGATACCACAAAGCAAACAAATGATGAAAGGTTTGTTAATCATCATATATCTCATGTACATAAGTTGCCAAAAAAACATTGACAAACCAGACCAAATTCTCTACAAAAGAAACAGGTAAAAACAAAACAAAGAAGTTGAATAGCAGGGAATGACGAATGGCTGTTAAACTATCTAAATTACAGAGCACAATATTTCCATATTCCTTATTATACCAAGATCTACTGATGTGACCATGCCTAGCCAAGAACCTATCACTAGGGCCATGGCTAGAATGATTGAAGAAGACCTAGCCCTTGCAGACAAAGGAAGACTTCACCTCCTGTGGAGAGTGAAGATATTAGGCTAGGGACTTTAGTTAATAAAATGTAATTTTCCTTTATTTTAATTTGAGGAGCATTAGGAATTTAATTTGGGACATGTATTTAGTCCATTTTTTATTTTAGGAGGTGTCTTAGGAATTTAGAGGGTGGATTTAGCTTTTTGGGTCTTTATGAAGGAAATAAGGGGTAGCCTTGATATCTACACCCCTCTTTTCCTACATAAACCTCCTAAGCTAATAAGAAGGAATCTTGGCCCTTGGTTTGAGAAACTTGGGCACCAAGTTTGATGATCTAAGGAGGGAATTGTTTTTCAATCCTCTTCCCTTAGATCTTTCCTTTTAATCCTAACCCTTCTTTTTTAGGTTATCTTGTTCAAGAGGTTAGCTACCTCTATAAATAGGAGCTCCTCCCCTCACTTGTATTGTTTACACTTGAATTTAATCCTAGAGACCATATTGGTTGTGAGGTTCTTACCTTTGAGTGTCCCCCTTTCTCCTTTGTAAGAGCTTCTAAGAGTTATCAAGGGACGTCTCCCTTGTGGCCTCTGCCCTTTGGCTTATCAAACCAAGTATTTGTGGCGCCTCACCCCATTCCTTTCCTTTCAATAAATCCATTTCCCTTCCAAGTGACCTTAGAAAGGATCCTTTGGGCACGTGATCATCAAAGATCACATCAAGTGGTATCAGAGCCACTTTCTAAAGGTCATGTTAATTCTCATTTTTTTTCTTTGTTGTTTATCTCTTTGAACTCTTTATTTTAAAGTCCTTCATTTTTTGTCATCTCTATTTCCTTTATTGTCTAGTAGTATAGCTTTTTATTCTTGCTATTATATGCACGTTTGTTTTCTATCTACGTGCCTATGTTCCATTTAATTTGATGCAATTTTATTTGTCTCTTTCTTTGCATCTTATTTTTTCCTAATATTGTGTTTTGTCAAATACGAGTCATGTTAGTTTCCTATTTTGTCTCATTTAAATTCCATAGGTTTTAGCCTCTTAAATTTTTTACAAAAAAGCCTTAAAAAACATTTTGAATTGAGCTCCTAAGAGGTGAACCTCTTGTTGAGTCTCTTAAGTCTTTTATGCTTTTAGTTCAAGCATATTAATCTCTTTGTTGTTCTTAAATATTTGCTCAATTCAATCTTTATATGTTTCTTGTTTTATGTTGAATTATTAGTAGCTTTCCACTTGGTTTACCTTCACTATTGGTGCCTCTTTATGGAATTTTAGCTTGGGTGAATTGTGTTAGTAATTTGAGCAATCAATTTACTTCAAAATCAGCCCTAAATCATTCCTTAAGCACCATTAGTTCAGTGGTATTTCGAACTACTAAGTTGTTTTGCCTTTAGTTGTATGCATTGTTTAAAAATTGTGTGACCTTATTTTGTGCTTATTCACTCAAGCGTTATTATTTCAAGCATCCTCATTAAAATTTCAATTCAACAAGCTATTAGGTGCAGCAAAATGATTAGAAAAAGTAAAAAAAAAATAGAAAAAGTTCAAGTTAAAAAAAAAGAAGATAAAGAACTGAAAAGAAAGACAAATTTGAAGTTGTGTACCTAATAGTAGAAACATTTGATATGAGGAACCAATTGTGATTCAAAAAAAATTACTTGAGTAAGCTTTTTAGTTTTTGGTCACATAAATTTTATTAAGAGTGCAACTATTGGTTTCATTTTTTTGTTTGAGTCTTTTTTCATCTCTACTCTTAGAACTAATCTAGGAAAGTTATTTGTGTGTTACCTTCCTTTGTAAGCCTTATGTTTTCTTGGTTGTCTTCTTTACTTCTTTGAGTTTGTCATTGTTTAATCTATCCACTTGGATTTGTGAACCTTGTTTTGTTATTCACCTTTGTTTGTTGTCTTGTGTTGTATTCGGCCTTGGTAAGGAAAGGTTGGGAAAGGTTCCATATATAAAATTTTGGCAAATCCAAACAAGAGGAAACAAGGGTAGCATTCTTGGGATGGTTTGATGCAACTCAAAGGGGCTTGATCAAAAGGAGACAAACACCAAAAAGCTTGGAGTGAAGACTTTGTTTTATTTTTTTTATTCTTTGTATTGTGTATACTTATTTATAGATTGGGAGTTTGAGTGCCCTTAAGGCCCTCCCTTGGTTTGTAATAATTTTGGTTAATTTTAGCTTAGTTCCTCGTTAATTAGGTGAAGAAGGAAGAAGTGGTACACTTCCTTAAACACCTTAGGAGCACGATTAGAGCCCTTTCTCTTTTACATTCTTGCACTTTTATTTTATTTTATTTTATTTTAAAAAACTTGTAGAGGCTAAGAGTTCCAAAGACTCATCAGGTCACCTTAGGTGAGAAAAAAAAAACAGAGGAGTTTTGCTTGAAAAAAAAAGGTTTTTGGCCTAACCTTTAATTTTTAGCATCCAAGCAGCATGACTTCCCACACACATTCTAGTGCATATAGTTGTTCATCAAGTAAGAGTGTCAACCAAAGAAAACCTTCTAAGGGAGACACCCTTGAAAACCTTAACTTAGAATTTAGGGAATGGATGGCTAAAGAACAAGAAAGGAGAGAAGAAAAAGAGAGAAAAAAAGAAATAAAAGAAAAGGAAAAACAAAAAGAGAAGGAAGAGTTAAAAAAAGAGATGTTGGAAATGAGAAAATAGAAAAAAGAGCGAGAAGAGAGAAGGCAAAGAGAGAGAAGGCAAAGAGAGAGAAGAGAAGATGAAGACAGGAGAAGAAGGAAAGAACTAGAAAGAAAAAGATAAAAAGAGGAAGAAGAAAGAAGGAGAGGAGAAGAGAGTAAGAGGAGAGATGAGAGGGAGAGTGATCGAAAAAAGAAAGGAATTCTCATAAGATCCCCATCTAGGCATTTTAGCTCTAGCGAAGAAGAATACTGTAGAAATCAACATAAGCATCACTCTCATTCATCATACAATCATAATTCTCCTCAAGAGAACACAAATCATGCTAGGGAGCCAAAGGTAGACCTACCCCATTTTTATGGTAGGGAAGATGTTGAGACTTACCTAGATTGGGAAGTCAAAGTGGAACAACTCTTCCGATGCTATGAAATATGGGAAGAAAGGAAAGTACCTTTGGCCTCCCTTAGTTTTCAAGGTTCTGCTTTGCATTGGTGGGATGGGTTAGTCAAGGATAGGACCCGTAAACAAATGCCTAACATTCGCTACTGGAATGATTTAAAAACTTGTTTGCGAAGAAGGCACATTCCTTCATATTATGAGAGGGATCTTTTGGATAGGCTCCAAAGACTTAGGCAACATAACCTAAGTATTGAGGAGTATAGACAAAAGATGGAGCTTCTCATACTAAGGGCCAATATCATTGAGGAACCCAATGCCACCCTTGCTAGGTTCTTGTGTGGATTAAGCTCTGACATTAGAGATAAAGTAGATCTTCTTTCATACTCAAACCTTGATGAGTTGTAGAACTTTGTGTAAGATATGAGAATCAACTCAAGAGAAAAAGCTTTAAAAAAGATTCTCCCTCTTACTCAAAGAGAGACCAACTTAAGGGAAACTCTTTCAAGGGTTTTCCCAAAGAGGAACCCAAGCATTTTCAAGATACAAAAGCACCTCATGTAGAGAGAAAACCCCCTACTACTAAGCCTATTGAGAGGCAAAGTAGTATCAAATGCTTCAAATGTCTTGGGAGAGGCAACATTGCTTCTCAATACCCCAACAAGAAAAAACCATGATCATGAGGGACAAGACATTTGTAGTGAGAATAACTCACCTTCCTCCTCTAGTGAGAGTGAGGAAGAAGGGGGACATACTTTTGAACAAGAGTGTGAGGAAGCTTTTCCTTATGAGGGAGACCTCCTTATGGTTCAAAGGCTTCTTGGAAGCCAACCTCTAGAGCTTGGCCAATCACAAAGAGATAACATCTTCCATACAAGATGTAAAGTAAATGACAAAGTATGTTCTCTCCTTGTTGATAGTGGCTCCTATTGTAACTGTTGTAGCTCTAGGTTGGTTGAAAAGCTAGCCTTGACTACCATGCCCCGTCCTAAACCTTACAAATTGCAATGGCTCAATGAGCAAGAGGAGATGGTAGTCAATGAACAAGTTATGGTTCCAATTTCCATAGGATCTTATAATGATGAGATTCTTTATGACATAGTTCCTATGGAGGCTGGTCATATCCTGTTGGGGAGACCATGGCAATTTGACAAGAAAGCTATTCACCATGGTCACTCCTACCAAATAATTCTCACCCATAATGAAAAGTGCTTCAAATTGTATCCTTTGTCACCTTCTCAAGTGGCTGAGGATCAATTTATGATGAAAAAGAAAAGAGTTGAGGAAAAACAAAAACAAAAAAAAGCACAACAACCTTCGCCCTTAAAGCTTGAAAAGGGTAAAGAGAGAGAATTGGAAGGTGATGCTCCTTCGAAAGGGAATATTAGTAAAAGGAGTCTATTTGCTACTAAACATGATTTAAAAGAAGCTCCTTTGACTAACAAGCCCTTTTATCTCCTCTTTTGCAAAGAGACATCAAATCGTTCTCCCATTTTGCATTCTTCTGCTGAGAGCACTGCCACAGCCCATGCACATGAGCACCTTCCTCAAGGGGTTCAAGATATTTTAAAAGAATTTGATGATATATTCCTTAATGAGGTTCCGAAAGGACTTCCTCCCATTAGGGGTATAGAACATCAAATTGATTTGGTGCCTGGCGCAAGTCTACCTAATAGACCTGCCTATAGGACCAACCCCATGGAGACCTAAGAGATTGAGTCTCAAGTGAATGCGCTGTTGGAGAAGGGTTGGGTTCAAAAGAGCCTAAGCCCTTGTGTTGTGTCAGTCTTGTTGGTGCCCAAGAATAGATCTTAGAAGTGTGTTGATTGTTGTGCAATCAACAACATCACCATCAAATATAGGCACCCAATCCCCCGTCTTGATGACATGTTGGATGAATTGCATGGGGCAAAAATATTTTCAAAAATAGATCTTAGAAGTGGTTACCACCAAATAAGGATCACAGAGGGTGATGAGTGGAAAACTGCTTTTAAGACTAAATTTGGTCTTTATGAGTGGTTGGTTATACCTGTTGGGCTAACTAATGCCCCAAGCACATTCATGCGCTTAATGAATCATGTACTGAGGGATTACCTTGGTAAATTTTGTATAGTTTACTTTGATGATATTTTAGTTTACTCTAGGAACCTAGATGATCATTTAGGACATCTAAGGCATGTTTTTTCTCTTCTTAGGAGTAATCATCTTTTTGGTAACTTAGAAAAATACACCTTTTGTGTAGATAGTTTAGTTTTCCTAGGTTTTGTAGCTAGCACAAAAGGGGTCCATGTTGACCCCGAAAGGATAAAAGCTATTCAAGAATGGCCCACCCCAAAGAGTGTGACAGAGATCAAAAGCTTTCATGGTCTTGTTGGATTTTATAGGCATTTTGTGCCTAATTTCTCCACGCTCTTTGCACCAATAAATGATTTAGTGAAAAAGGAAGTTTCTTTCCTTTGGGGTGAGAAACAAGAGAAAGCCTTCCAGCTAATTAAGCATAAACTGACCCATGCACCAGTCTTGGCATTACCTGACTTTCTAAAACATTTGAACTTGAATGTGATGCCTCTGGTGTAGGTGTGGGAGCTGTCTTGTTACAAGGAGGGCACCCCATGGCATATTTCAATGAAAAACTCAATGGTGCCCCCCTCAACTACCCCACCTATGATAAGGGGTTTTATGCTCTAATTAGGGCCCTTCAAACTTGGGAGCATTACCTTGCTCCCAACGAGTTTGTCATTCATAGTGACCATGAGTCGCTAAAATATTTGAGGGGTCAAGGTAAATTGAACAAAAGGCATGCAACGTGGATGGAATATCTTGAATCCTTCCCTTATGTCATCAAGTACAAGAAAGGAAAACAAAATGTGGTGGCTGATGCTCTTTGTAAGCATCATGCCCTTTATTCATCCTTGAGTGCAAAAATCTTGGGATTTGATGACATTCGGGCTATGTATCCTTCTGACAAGGATTTCGGCCCCATCTTTGCTGCCTCTGCATCTGCATTCACATTAAAGGCCCATGATGGGTACTTCATTAGTGAAGAGTATCTCTATAAAGGGAGTAAGCTTTGTATACCACAAGGATCAATTAGGAACTTACTTACAAAAGAGAGCCATGAAGGTGGGATCATAGGGCATTTTGGGATTTCAAAAATCCTCCTGCTTTTACAAGAGAAATTCTTTTGGCCCCATATGCGTAGAGATGTCCATAGACATTACTCTAGATGTATAGCTTGCTCGCAAGAAAAGTCTAAAGCAATGCCTCATGGACTATACACACCTTTACCTGTTCCTTCTGCACCTTGGGAGGATATTAGCATGGATTTCATCCTTGGACTCCCAAGAACCCAACAAGGTGCAGACTCCATATTTGTTGTAGTGGACCGATTTTCAAAAATGGCCCATTTTATTCCCTACCACAAAGTGGATGACGCGAGCAACATCACAAGACTTTTCTTTAAAGAGGTTGTCCGATTGCATGGCATACCCTTTTCAGTAGTGTCAGATAGGGAGGTGAAGTTCCTTAGCCATTTTTGGAAAACTCTTTGGGCTAAGCTAGGAACTAAACTTCTTTTTTCCACTACCCGTCACCCTCAAACTGATGGGCAAACAGAAGTGGTGAATAGATCTTTATCCACTATGCTGAGGGATCTCCTTAAAGGCAACCATAAGTCTTGGGATGAGTACCTTCCCCACATTGAATTTGCTTATAACCGGGTGTTTCATAGAACCACCAAGCATTCTCCATTTGAGGTGGTTTATGGCTTTAATCCTCGTACTCCTCTTGATCTTTTACCTCTTCCTTTTTCTGTTGTTGTGCATAAAGAAGGAGAGGCAAAAGCCATTCTTGTAAAACAATTACATGAAAGGGTTAAAGCTAACATAGAGCGCCAATCCTTGAGAGATGCTACTTTTGCCAATAGCGGGAGGAAAGAGGTCATCTTTGAAAAGGGCGACTGGGTATGGCTTCACTTGAGAAAGGATAGATTTCCTTCTCAAAGGAAGTCCAAACTTAGCCCTATAGGAGATGGACCTTTCCAAATCCTTGAGCAGATCGGTAATAATGCCTATGTTTTAGATCTGCCTGAGGATTATGGGATAAGTACCAGTTTTAATGTTTCTAATTTGTCTCCATTTGTAGGTGCTGAAAATGATGAAGACCCCATGGATTTGAAGTCAAATCCTCTCCAAGAGGGACGAGATGATATGACCATGCCTAGCCAAGGACCTATCACTAGGGCCATGGCTAGAAGGATTGAAGAAGACCTAGCCCTTACAGACAAAGGAAGACTTCACCTCCTGTGGAGAATGAAGATATTAGGCTAGGGACTTTAGTTAATAAAATGTAATTTTCCTTTATTTTAATTTTGAGGAGCATTAGGAATTTAATTTGGGACATGTATTTAGTCCATTTTTTATTTTAGGAGGTGTCTTAGGAATTTAGAGGGTGGATTTAGCTTTTTGGGTCTTTATGAAGGAAATAAGGGGTAGCCTTGATATCTACACCCCTCTTTTCCTACATAAACCTCCTAAGCTAATAAGAAGGAATCTTGGCCATTGGTTTGAGAAACTTGGGCACCAAGTTTGATGATCTAAGGAGGGAATTGTTTCTCAATCCTCCTCCCTTAGATCTCTCCTTTTAATCCTAGCCCTTCTTTTTTAGGTTATCTTGTTCAAGAGGTTAGCTACCTCTATAAATAGGAGCTCCTCCTCTCACTTGTATTTTTTACACTTGTATTTAATCCTAGAGACCATATTGGTTGTGAGGTTCTTACCTTTGAGTGTCCCCCTTTCTCCTTTGTCAGAGCTTCTAAGAGTTATCAAGGGACCCCTCCCTTGTGGCCTCTCCCCTTTGGCTTATCAAACCTAGTATTTGTGGCGCCTCACCCCATTCCTTTCCTCTCCATAAATCCATTTCCCTTCCAAGTGACCTTAGAAAGGATCCTTTGGGCACGTGATTATCAAAGATCACATCATCTACCTTCTAGGATTCCTTGATGGGTAGATAGCAACTTGGCATGGAAGATGAAAATTATAGAGCACAATATTCCCATATTCTTGACTATACCAAAATCTACCTTACAGGATTCCTTAATGGGTAGATAGCAACTTTGCATGGAAGATGAAAATTAGTGTCATATAATAGCCATAATTGCAATGACATTAGAACATGTGAAACACACATTCAACTTAGGACACATGATTTTGGTTGAAAAAATAATATTTGTTTGTATTTTTAAGAACACATAAGTGAAAATATATCAAGTTTTTCTTCAAACATAATGTATCTTTGGTTTCAGCTGGACAACTTTAGAATTGATTTTGCTTCATTAGACTATAGGTGTTTGGTTACTATTACGTAAAATTAAATTAGCCGCAAAATCTTAAGTTGCTAGCCTCTAGAAGTGATGAACATAACTATGTTGAGTTGAAAATTTTATACTATGTTTTGAATTAAACTTGCTTTTAAGGTAAACATCAAAATATACATTTCTTTACTTCAAAATCAATTCTAACTGAAATCAATTTTACAAAATTAATTTCTTGCAAAATCAACTTTTGTAAATACTGATCCAAACACACTAAATATCAATCTACAATGACATTATAAAAATATTATGTTACATTTTGATTGGTCAGCAATAAGGAAGTATCAATACCTATTAAATAACATGAGATACAGTAGACTCTCCCAAAAGCACCACCTCTTTTCTTTACTACCTCATCACCTAACTTGCCAACTCTGAAGCACAAGACAAAACAGAAGCTGTTAAAACAAGGGTTTCACCAATAGAAAAAATTGACACTTAGGTACTTCTGTACTTGTATATACTTTATATGGCAACACCAATGGTGCTTGTATATATTAACATGAATCATAATAGAATCAGAATCTTGATACTTGCTATAGAGAAAATTTTTATTAGTGCTTGAGGAACTTTTTTTGAGAATGGTTTATTGTTATGCTCAAGAAATATACAATTACAAATTGATAGTAGCTTGAATATAATAGTCTGAGTAAAACATTGTAAAGGAGTTTAAATCTATATTTTTAACCTTAGGACTAAAGACAACAATAGCTAATGGTCTATATGATCTTGGAATAAACAATGTGCTAACATAATGAAAAATATTAATATATAATAATGTTTTATATGATCTTGGAAAGAAAAGAATTAGACTAGGAGACTGTATAACTTAAAAAGGCAACATGTGGATCAATTCTCCTGCCAACAATCATTCAATTGTATGCATATATCAGCATTTTACTTTAGGGATCCAACCATAGTAACGATTAATAAAAGTGACTAATTATATGTTGTTAAGAAGGATTGGAACATCCCATTGTGTGATCAAAAGATTTGCAAGGAATTTCTTGCTAAAGCAACCATCTACATTCAAGGACACACCAGTCAAATGACAGAAAAATTAACTTCACAAGCAACTATTGGATTAGCAAAAAGAAGGGGGTAGGGGAGATAACAAGACCTGAATCTACAATTATAGAAAGGTACATTGTACTGCTAAAATGAGGCTATATTATTAATTGCAATCTTCACAGATGCAAAGGGAGAAAAAAAGCAGAATTAAAATTTCATTCTTCATTAGAATTTCTGTAAAAGAAAGCATGTTAAACGATATTTGGGTGTTAAGCAAAGCAAAAAATGCATAAAAAAACTAAAATCAAACACTTTCTCATTCATGTAATCCTATGAGGCAAGTAACCTGGTTACTGACTTGAAAAGCATACAATTTTTACAAAAAGCGATGTAACATCGTCTAAGAGTGAACCTCAATTATTCAGAACAACAGAAAGTCATGTGCTTGTGAGGTTGTGACATCACACAATAATAAAAAATTTATTAAAAAGAAAACCCCCAAAAATTAAAATCCAATGACGACGCCATTAATTGCAAAAAATGGTTGGGAATCTACCGTAATGAAATTGGACACAGCAAGACGCAAAGAATGAGAAAAATTGAAAGAAAAAACGCAATGTTGGTTTTGAATCGAAAGAGAAAAGTGACTAACTGTGCTTTATTCTTCTTGGCATTTTTGGCGTGCGTGGGTTTATCCTCTTCATCTTCTTTGTTGGAATCGAAGGGTTGGCTTTGGTTGGGATTATCAAGCGCATCCTCTACCTCGTAGTTTTGATGTTGTTCCTCTACTTGGTAGTTTAAGTTGTGCTCAATCCACCTGTTCCCTAATGAATGCCTTACGGTCAGATAAATCGATTCCAAAATCGGCCTCCAACTGGCAGCGGACCGTGGCGGTGGTGGTGTTGAGGTCAAAGCTCAGAAGGAACTGGCGGAGATGGCTGATGAGTTTGGAGTTGAACACCATGCAGGATGGGTTAGTGAATTTAAGAATTTTAATAATTTAAAATTCATAAAATATAATATCTAAAGAATTAGACAATATTAAAAAATGAATTATATCAGAAATTTTATAATAATTTATAAGATGTTGTTTTTTATCAATATTAGTTGATACAAATTATAGTCACTTATGTCCCTGGTTCATGTTTCGAGTATATAGGACATCAAACCGGGCCTAATTTCTAAAGAGAAAATTCCCCCCTACAAACGAATCATTTTTAATTAAAAACTATTCTAATTAATTAAAGATATTCACAGTAATATTAGCAACTTCGATAATATTTGTTATGAAAAAAAAATATGAATTATAATTTTTAATACTTATGTCTAAATTTTAAACGTCATATAATATAGCACCAAGGGAGAAAATGAAAACCATTGACAAAAGCACTTTCAGCATCTGTCCGTAACATGATTTATCTGTTCCATCAATAATCTAATTAATCTAAATTTCATCGAATTAACAGATAATGACACAGCATTGACTTTGTATAAAAATTCACTGGCTGCCAAGAGTTTCCGTTCGTGTGGTTTATGTATTTCCAAACAAAATATCATAATTTATCTAAATTAATTATATTTAACCAATTCCATGCTGTGAATTAGTTGTACACATCGTATACGACACCCAGTAATGACAAAATGATAAATTCACTTAGATAACGCAGCCTCCAATCATAGAGTTAATTTATCGATAAAATATATTATCACATGATTGTATATTATTTTAATTTACTATAATGGATAAAATATGTTGTTGTCCCGTTATTTTTAGCCAAAGTTTGATTTATTTTTTTTTAATTTCAAATCATTTTATGTGTTTTGTTGAAAAATAATTTATGTTGTCATAAAAATTTATTTTTAGCTTACAAATGTTTTACTTTTTTAATTTTTGTTTTTACTATATATTCATGATGATAATATTATACATTTTCTTGTCATATAACAATTGATGATGTCATAGTCACATAACTATCATGTTTGCTCATACACACATACATTTATTCATCCATCTATACATGAGTGTGTATCAATGATATAAAAATTGGATTGAACCCGTCACTCATGCCAATGATTTGGTGTTCTCTTTGAAAACGCTATGCATTTGAGTGATTCTTTAGATAATGTTCACATTCAATTCTTGTTTTAATGTAAATAAATGAATTTAAATATTTTTTTAATAAATAATTGAATGCAGATTGAGTTAGTTGAATACAATTTAATAGTCTATAATCAAATGCAACTTTTACACACATTGAATGATTTGGTTTTGACTTCCTAATTTAATAAAATTTATTGATTTATTAGTTATATACTTAGGTTACATTGCTGTATTCAGTGAAGGTGAAACGTGCCATATTTTCTGTTTATTTTAAGTTTAAAGATAAAATATTTTAAGAGTTTAATTAGTATTTACTTTCAGAGTAAAATTTTTTAAGATATTTAAAATTATGTTAGTATATTATTTTTAAAGTTTAATTAGTATGCATTGTCATTATAAATAATTTTATACTTGTAAATCACAATATTTAATTGTTGATTTTACCGATTAATATTTTAAAAATCATATAAATAAAAGAATGTGATTAAACCTTTATTTTTAATTTTTTAATTATAAATTGTCAACTAGTAAGAATCAGCTACCACTAAACTATTCAGTTACCGCCTATGTCCATTCATAATAATACGATTTTAATAATATTAGTTGATATAATGACAAACATACATACACCACCCTCATTCACAAACAAACTACATATGTTATTTAATCAACCAAACCTTTTTATTAGATTTTCTTATAGGTCAACGATTTTCTTGAAGACCTATAACCCAAAAAACCTTGGTTATGAGTTATCACAATGATGTGCACCTTAATAGTAAGTAGTAAGACTTTAAACTATAATAGTGATGTCTAACCTAAATATTCCAATACAAGGACGAGACATTAGGAACGGCAAGACGGACGTGGGTTTGGCTATCCCTATCCCCGCAAAGTGCAGACAGATTCATGTTTGAATATAAAAAGAGTAGGTATGAAATTTTAATCTCGTCTCCATCGAGTATATTTGGGTTCGAATATACTCGTGACTACCCATTATATTATTTTTTATAATTTAAATTTACTTATTTATTATTAAATAAATTATATATATATATATATTAATTTATTAATTATATTTTAATTTCAAAAGCATATAAAGATTAATTAATAACAAGAAATTCTAAATTAAAGTTTAAGAATAAATTTTTTAATTAAATATATAACTTTAAACTTATTATATAATTATTAAAATTATAACGGACGGGTACGGGTTTGGGTAGTCACATACCCATACCCGTGCCCATACCCGGTTCATCACATCGGGCAGTACTTGTACCTATACTCGGTCAAAACAGGTAATATCCGTCATAATTGGAACGGGTTCAAGCGAGTACCCACGAATAACATGAGCATTTTTGTCATTCCTGCAAGGCATGCACTTTCTACTTCTGTCCCGTCAACATCATGGTTTAACCCAAATTAATTTAATTTGTGCAAAGTGTTTGGATTGAGGAGATAAAAAATATATTTGCATATAAAAAATTAAATAAGAAAATTATTGATAAAAAAATGTATATATTAAATAAATTTTTATAAAAATATTTGAATAGTTTATTTTAAAGGCCAAAAATGTTGCTATCATTAGTAATGTTAGTTTTTGTTAACGGTAAAGTTCAAACCCACTACCTTCCTTCACCTCCCTCCTTAACCAACTGAGTTACCTTATATTCACAATATTTTAATAGGTTGTTCACAAGATTATTTGATTAACAAAAATTAACACGAGGTAATCTTTGATTAATTTTTAAATCAATTGTAATAAAATCAAGATAAAAGAAAGACTAAAACCTTATATAGGGCTTGATTGGTTTGATTTTATTTTTTAGTTTTTTAAAATAGTTTTCAAAAACGATTTTCTTGAAGAAGAGAAAAAAAAACTTTTTTGCTAATTTTTATTTGAAAACTGGCTTGAAGGTGTGAAATGAAAAAAAAAAGTTCATATTTATGAAAATGTCATTAATGAAAAGCAAAACACCAACATATTCTCATTGTATTTTGAGTTTTCAAAACAAAAAATAAAAAACTGAAAAGTAAAACTACTTATAGTTATTCCTAGTTTTTAAAAACTAAAAAATTAGAATTGTTTCGAAAACTTTTTTAAGAATCCTAAAAAATAGTAACCAAACAAGTTTTTTAGTTTTAAATATTAAAATACTGAAAATAATCTTATGAAACTATAGTCAAGCAAGCACTTAATTACTAATACAATCTTTATATACTTTAAAATATTAAAAAATATTATTATCATTAAAAAAAATTAATAATACTTAAATATTTTTTGAAAAATAAATATTAATATATATTATATAGTTGTATAAATGGAGAAAAAAATACTTATACATAATATTATAAAAGAGTAATAAAATAATTTATCAAAAAATAAAAAAATAAGACACGAATATTGATAGTTTTAAAATCTAATTCTCAAATAAAAAATTAATTAAATTAACATATTAATTTTTTTAAAAAATACATGTTTTTTAAATAAGCATTAAAATATACACGTTAAGAATAATATAATTAAAATTTTATTATTATAAATATTAAAAAAATTTAAAAAGTTGGGATGCCAATGTCCGTTATCAAAAAAATATTAAAATGTGCATGACCTATATTTTGCTTTTAAATAGATTACAATAGAGCATTGACTTTGTATCCTATCACTGCCAACAGATTCTGCTGGGCGGCTTGTGATATTTTAACTAGTCTTGAAAGCATTTTCATTTAATTTTAACTAAAAAAATTTAAGAATAACTAAGTTTATATTTTTTTTTAAAACCTAATTAAAGTCTAAAAAGAATAACTTATCTTTTGCTTTTTATTAATAATATATCTATAAATATGAACAAATTTTTTCATTTTCACATCTCCAAAATAGTTTCAAACAACATTTACAAAGCAAGTTTTTTTTTCTTTTTTTCTAGAAAAATTTCAAATTTTTTTATAAAAACTATAAATAAAAATTTCACCAATCAAATCCATAGCATCTTAATTGCGTTATTAAGGTTTTTTAAAGTTCAACGGACTATTTTTTATCAGCAAGTTAATTAGTTTATAATAAGTCAAATCTTATAAACAGATTTTGCTGGCTATTTTTATTGATACCATGTTGGAGATCCAACTAAATTATTCACTAATTCTTTTTGACAAATAAGTTAGTCACTAATTGTTCTGTACCAACAACAGAAATTATGAAGTATTAAAGCAAGGATGAAAGTTTTTAAAGAACAAATTGAAATTATATATAAATATATAACATATGCTAGTGTCATACATATCAATAGTTGGTTCGAGTGGTATTATCAGTTCGGTCTCAACATCTTAAATTTGAGCTTTATGGATGAAAAAAAAGTTATTAAACTATTTAGTAAAATTACTTTTATTTTTTTATAATTATAATTTTAATACATTTTTTTATATTTTAAATATTATAGTACATTAATAATAAAAAAATACTATTCTATTAAGATCGGTTCAACTGCTGGTTCAATAATGATTGAACCAATAAACTGCAAACCAGTGTCTTCATCGGTTCGATTACCGTTACTTTATAAAAACATAGTTATTAATTGAGAAGAGAGAGCTCACTATCGGTGGTTTTTCAGCATACATCAGTTATAAAAAATATTGTCAATTACACATTTATTTTTATTTATGATTAATTATTTAATTTCTAAATATAATAACAAAAAATTTCAATAATATTTTTCATTCAACTTTTTGAAATAATAAAATTAATAACAACATATTAAAAATAGTTGTTAAGATTTCTCTTTTTTATTTTAATTACATTTTCTAATTTGTATATATTTTAAGATAATTAATTATAATAATAAAATTGATTCATGCAATGCATGGATTAAAGCTAGTAATGTAATATTTTCAATGGAGTATGGATTTCTTTTATAAGAAATTCTTGCAATATTTTTTCCTTAAATAAATAAATATTAATATAATTAATTTTTTTCCGTTCATCTCTATCCAAAGTTTTCAATTTTTAGAACTTAAATAAAAATTAAATCTTCCTTCATATTTTGAAAATTATTCAATGACTTTCAATTAAAGATCTAAATAAATCTAAGGTTTGTGTACAGAATGATCAATATGAAAACAATCTTCAGTTTAATATCAAAATAATTTTATTTGAGCTTGGTATACTTCAAACTCTCTTTTATTGTTTTCCCAATCTATCTAAACCTACATGTCACAAGTATACAATAAAATGTAGATAATATTTTAATCTAAAAAAAGTAAACGCTTTTGAAAATTTTCATGCATGGTTTTGCTTGAATCAGCCGGTTATTTTATAATTTATAATTTATAATTTATAAATTGAAAGAAGTAAACAATTTTCAATGATATATTTAAAAATAATACTGTATCACTCTTTTATCATTTTTATTACATTAATGATCATGATTATAATTTATATTATTTTTTAATGTATTTGAAGTGAGGATAGAATAAAACTTGCAGGATACTAGTCGAACACGTTCCGTTTTCAATGGAGAATATTTATTTTTTAATTGGATATGTACAGGACTACAACTCATTTATATAATTTTACATAAATTAACTGAAATTATTATTATTATATACAATAGCAAACACAATTAATTTTAATAAACTCTTATTTATATATATATCGTAGTCGTAGGGATTTTCTTATTATTATTAATTTTGTAATAAAAATATTATTAATTTTCTTAATTCTAAGTCAGGTACATGAACCCATATATACAAGAAACCTAAACCCAGATACCATATGTAATAAGGTTAATCATCATAACACGTAAATGATGTAATCATAGCTTATTACTTTTTTTAAATAAAAAATTTGAATACACCATAGTTGTGAAAACCAGTTCAGACTAGTCGGATCAGGACCCGGTTACATAACCAGCTAATTTTCCCGGCAAACCAAGCATGCGGTTGGCCTGGTTTGAACCGGCTGATTCAAGCAAAACTGGTGACTCGGCCCATTGAGCTTCTGGGCATGCAGTTAACCCGGTTTGAATTGGCTAATTAAGCAAAAACCGGTGACCTGAGTCAACCGAGCTTGAGTTTTTTTTTTAAAAAAAAGAAAACATTTAAATGATGTCATTTAATATTATAAACAGGGTTAAATTGGGCTAACTGATCCGACCACCAACCCATTGACCCACTGCCTTGACTGGGTTAATGATTGGACCAGTTTTTACAACACTGGAATACACAGTATTTGAGAACCTTTTAATATTTCGGTTTAATAAAATTTTCTCTCTATTTTAATACCTTAAAACATTTATATTTTGAATTTGCACCTTTAAAAAGATTTATTTTAGTTCCTATTTTTGTAAATATTTAACATTCTAAAATTTGTAATTTTGAATAATAAGATTTTAAAAAATAAAAATAATAATTTACACATTTAGACATAGATAGATTGCCTCTCAATAATCATAAGAAAAGTTAAATAATAATACATATTTCTTAATTTGTAATATATTTCTTATCTTATTTTTTATTAATTATATTAGAGAATATATTTATATTTCTCAGATATAAGTTAGCAAATGATGCAATTATTTTTTTTATATAATGGATTTATCTTTATTCATTTAGAATATTTGTATTAGATAATATAGTTATCTTTTTATATTTTAGATAATTGTAATAGATAATGTAATTTGTGTAGTTACATATACTAGTTTAATGTGTTCAATTGGATAATTACTCTAAAACAAACACCATGACTAGAAGATATACTCATGTTTACTCGTGTTTACAACACATATTACTAATGTGTTTTCTGTTTGTTGCTAATCTAACATAACAATTACCTTGGAACCATTTGTCCAACGAGACACTCTAAAACATAAACCACCACTAGTTTTATGATATACATATGTACACACAAATCAATAAAATATACTCATATGTAAAAATTGGGTAATTAATCTAAAACATAAATCACCACTAGTTTCATGATATACGCATGCAAATACAAATGAATAAAATATACTCGTGTTTTTTTACACCACATATTACTATTGTGTTTTCTCTTTGTTGCTAATCTAAAATAACAATAACCTCAATACTCTTTGTTCAACAAGACACTCTTTGCTTATCTTAACACTTTTTGCCAACGTAGGGCACTCTAACTTAAAAACTTTGCCTAAAAATGACACTCTTTATCTTGCGTACTCCACTCAACATAAAGAAAACTTGATTATCTAAAGGATAAAAAAGACATCAAGAACAAAGTTTAGATTCCACTAGAAAATTTTACAATATTTGGATACATCACTAGGAAAAAAATCAAAAGTTACAAAAATCAAAAGGGAAAAACAAAATCAAGCATTGACAGTAGCACCCTTGGCTTCAACAACCTTGGTAGCCATTTCAGCATCCTCCATAGTCACATCCTTAGCTCCCATGATGCATGCACGCCTAGCATAGGCTTAAACTAGAACCAATAAGAAAGGAGTATGACTTGGATGAAGTTTCAAGGAGCTTAGTTTAGGACATATCCCATTTAATTGTATTAATTTGACCATTTTTAGGCTTGTATAAGCAACCTTAAGTCATTAGGATTTTAAGGGTGTAGATAGTTTTATTTTTGGCCTTGTATTTTGGTCTATAGGTTCTTTTTTATTTAAGAGGTGTGATTAGTCTCTTTATGGAGTGTGTTAATTAGTTTGGGCTGGTCCAAGAGAGTTTGGACATGCAGGATCTTATTTCTACACCCCTAATTCCTCTTCACACCCTTATAACCAACACATGAAGCATGTAAGAGACATGTGGGCCCCTTTTACCCGTTGTTTCACTCCACATGTGCTTTCTCACTCCTACATGGTTAATTCTTATTCCTTCTTATTTTTATTTTTATTTTGGAGGTACCATGATATTTCCCTCCAAAACTCAAATCCAAAGTAGAGGGAACATAGATCCATATTTTTAGGGTCATGTTTGGATCTTTAGTTAGATTAAATTAGTGTTAATTGAGAACATGCTAAATTAACACTAAATTAAGCCAACTAACACTTGTTTAAGCATGTTGGACATTCATGTTAGTGCCTAGGCCCATAGATCCATGCCTTGCTCGATATATAGAGCATTCCCTCCTTCATGTAGTTTTTAACACTCATTTAAATGAAAATAATTTTCTCTAAATTTGAGAGCTCTTTGTTCTTAGAGAGTGTTCATGTTCTCTCACTCTTGTGAGAGTCCTTCATGCTATTATCAAGGTCCCTTCCCTTGTGGCTAGCTTCACTCATGGCTTAACATCTACAAAGTAGAAGTGGCGCCTAACTCACCTTCATCTTCTAGTCTTCCACCTCTATTTTAAGGTTCATCAAGGACCTCTAAGAGTAGATCCTAAACGAAATCTCCTTCTCCAAGAATTCTTCAGCCATGGCTTGGGAGGAATGTATCATCCCAACTCTATATGTTAGCTAGGCTGGGGTTTGGGAGCTTATGGCGAAAGTGGATAAACAGTATTGTCAGGAACAATTATGTATCAATTCTAGTCAATGGGAGCCCAACAGTTGAGTTTAGGCCGGGAAGAGGTTTGAAGCAAGGAGACCCACTATCTCCTTTTCTGTTTCTAGTGGTAGTCGAAGCCTTAGCTGGATTGTTCAGGCCAGCTGTAGGGAAAGGGGTGTTTAAAGAGCTCAATATTGGTGCTGGAGCAAAGTTTTCAATACTGCAATATGCAGATGATGTTATCATGATAGGGGAAGCATATTTGACATCGGTATGGTACCTAAAGGTTATTCTTCGTGGATTGGGGCTCACATCGGGATTAAAAGTGAATTACAGCAAAAGCCAATTCTTTGGTTTAAATGTAGAAGATTTGTTCGTATGTGTTGTAAACAACCTCTTGAATTGTGTCATCTCATCACCGCCATTTAAATTTTTGGGGATTCCGGTGGGTGTGAACCCGAGAAAGGTAGAAACGTGGAAACCAATCATCGAGCAATTTCAGAGGAAGTTGGCAGGGTGGAGGGCACAACATATGTCGTTCGCAGGAAGGTTAGTTATGATAAATTCAGTATTGTCTAGCCTTCCATTGTATTTCTTCTCATTTTATAAGGTGCCCAAGAAAGTCCTAAAAGCCATTACGGGTCTACAACGGTCTTTTTTGTGGGGAGGGAAGGATCAGGAGAGCAAAATTGCCTGGGTTAGTTGGGAGAATGTGTGTAGGCCTAAGGAAGAAGGGGGTCTGGAGGTAAAGTGCCTATGGAACTTCAATCTGAGTTTGCTTGCAAAGTGGAGGTGAAGGATATTAACAGAGCACAAGGCAATATGCGCGAGTTTACTGGAATGTAGATATGGTCACACATACAAGTTCAATCAAAGACAGCAGAATTTATCTAAAGCCTCTCCGTGGTGGAGGGACCTATGGGCTATTGATGATCCGGAAGCGATCATACCAGACTGGTTTGGGAACAATGTCAGCAAAAAGGTAGGGGACGGAAAGGATACTCTCTTTTGGGAACAGACTTGGATAGGGGATAGATCCTTTAGTCTAGAGTTTCCCAGGTTATATGGGTTAGCGGTAGATAAGGGCACCACTGTTAATGACAAAAAGAAGGCAACAGAGGGGTGAAGCTGGGAGTGGAGGAGGGAGCTATTTGTATGGGAAGAAGAGCAGCTCCGTCTTCTGCAAAGCAGGCTGCAGCAAGTGATGATTGTGTATTTCAGATCGGATAAATGGAGCAAGAGGACTAGTAAGGATGGAGTCTTCTCAGTTGCTGAGGCTTATTCGGTATTGCGTTTGCAACAGCCGATGTCTAGACTGATTGAGGTGGAGCCCAGAGATTTGCGACGAATGTGGAAAGATAGATTACCCTATAAGGTAATTGCTTTCTCATGGAGATTACTGTTAGACAGGCTACCAACCACGGCTAATCTATTGAAGAGAGGCATTGACATCCCAGGTTAGGAGGCCCTATGTGTCTTCTGTCACAATGCTACTGAAGACAGCAATCATCTGTTCTTAAGGTGTGCTAAGGCCCAACATGTGTGGAATAATTTCATTAGCTGGCTGGAAATTCAAGGACCTATTCCGGGGGAGGTGTCTCAGCTTTTTCTTTCATTGTCAACATGGGTGGTTGGAAAACGAAGGAAGGACTGTAGGTACGTTTTTTGGTTTGCTGGGGTTTGGAATATCTGGATTACTAAAAACCAGATTATTTTTTATAATATACCGGTGGACTCAGTCGACATTGTCATGTCTATAAAGGTAATATCGTGGAAATGGCTATCATATTCCTTTGGTTTTAATAGGGGATACAAATTCTCGGATTGGTATGCTAATCCCAAACTATGCTTGTTAAATATGATATAGGTGGATAGTCATGATATGCTCCAATAGGATTCCGAGGAGTAAATAATCTTGTTTGTAATTTAAGAAACAATTTATTTCTTTTACTGAATATATGCTTAGCTTTTCAAAAAAAAAAAGGGATGGGGACAAAAGTCCTAACCCATGGATTGTCATCCATAATTTGAATATCAATTTTTTAATAAATAATTATTTTTAAAAATATTACTTATATTTTTCCAGAATATAAAAAATATTTACTAATTTTATTTTTAAAAATTAAAACTACAATTTTTAAATATAACAATCTTAATAGTTATTACCATAATAACTATAACCCAACTAATTTTATACATATCTCTATATTAGTTATAGTCTTAACCATTAAAACAAATACAACTAATGCTATATCTTTTTTAGAAAACAACTAATTTTATATAATTTTACACTAGTTAACAAAAATAATAATAATAATAATTATATACAACAACAACCTAATTAATTTTAATAAACTTTTATATATATATATATATATATATATATATATATATATATATATATATATATCCGATCAAGATACAGCAAATTAATCCATACATACAAGAAATTATTGGTTAGTACCTAAACACAGATACCACCTATATATATATATATAGTAATCCATGTAGATTTAATAATAAGGTAATTACTTTTTTTAAATTAAAAATCTCAATACAGAATATTTGACAACTTTTAATATCTCGGTTTAATAAAATATTATCTCTATTTTAATCCCTTAACCATTGTTATTTTGAATTTGCTCCTTCAAAAAGTTTGTTTTTGTTTTTAGTTCTTCGTTTTATGCTTTATATGTAACATTGAAAATCTAACAATGTTAGTAAGGAGTTTAACAAGATAATTTAATCTATTTTTTAATAGACTATACTTTTAATCACTTATAAATATGCGCGATGCTACATATTATTTTAAATAGATAAAATATTAAAAATATAACTTATCCTAAAATATTATATAGGGTTATCTTTTTTAACTCTATGATCACATGTTAAGTCGCTGAACTATAAAAATACTTTAATTAAGATTCTGTTTGGTGTGATTTTTAATTTCTAGTTTTTAATTTTTAGTTTTGAAGTTTATAAAACAAAATTAGTTTCGGTTTTAAGTTTTGAAAATTTTAAAAAACAACATGTGTTGTTTTTTCTAACTTTAAAACATTGTTTTCAAATCTTAACCAAAATATTAGTCAGAAGTAGCGGTTGAGACAGTCATTGAACGTGACCGTTGGTGATTGGCGATAGAAGATGGTGGTCAGTGACCGGTAATCAGAAGTGGTGGTTAGTGACTGGTGGTCGGAAGTAGCGGTCGGTGACTGGTGATCGAAGGTGGCAGTCGGTGGTGATGGTGATATTTGATAACATGACTAAAATGAAATATAAAATTCAAAGGGCCAAATTAAAAAAATAAATCATTAAAAAACTCAAACAAAAAAATACTATTTGAATCAAAATGTTATTTAACCCTAATATTTCTACATATATAAAGGCCAATATTGAATTATTTTCTTTTTCTATATATAATGCAAACCAAGTTCCTCTCATACACACCAATCCACACTTCTCTCTCATACCAAACATACATAGCTAAACAAAATGATGATACAACTTAACCTTCTGGCCCTAATAACTTTGGTATGGGGTAGTAGTATTAATGTTGAATATGCAGTTGCAACCCCAAATATAATAAACAGTGGGTGTAGCCCTTTCAACGCTTCCAACCCAAGTAGCTTCTTTGCAAATGTGAATGATACATTCAAAGAGCTGAGAGGAGAAATTAATAGAAACAAAAGCATGCACTTTGGCACATCAAAGAAATCGAGGGGTGAAGTTAATACATATACTATGTTTCAATGTAGAAACTATCTCTCCAAAAATGATTGTCTTGCTTGCTTTGACACTGCCTCCACCCAAATATTCCGCAACTGCTCACAAGCCAACGGTGCCAGACTCATCTACAATGATTGCTTTCTCAGGTATATTGTTAGGATACTCCAAATGTTGTTTCTGAAACTTTCTACGGTTGAAATTTATAAAAAATTAACCATTTTGTTAGTTTTACTTCTCATTTTAAATAATTCTCTTTTATAAAATATTGTTTTTATGAAAAAGTTTCTTATAAAGTTTTAAATTACTCCTCTATACTTATATTCCTTTGAGTTATCTCTCCCATATATATTCACCTTATTAAGTCGCTAATGACCAATAATTTGAGCCTGTGGTTGTAAACACTGATATTGACTTTAATTTTATTATCTTTTGAAGAAAAAAACTCTAAAACTGTTCTGTTCTTTTTAGAATAAAACATGTGTGTAGTACTATAAAATACTATGATTTTAATCTCTCGAATTTGTTTATATTTTTTTTATTTTAAAATATATCATTTTTATTCTATTAATGATATTCAAAAAAAATTATCTCTTTTACATATAAAGCTCTTTCAAAACCATAGGAAGATGTGTATTTTAAATTTGAAGACCAAAATTAGATTTTTTTTAAAACTAAAATTATATTTTAAAGATTCTAGAGAGATTGAAAATATATATTTTATTCTTATTTTTATTTAAACTTTCTACTGTATAATATATCTGAATTTTTTATACATTAGGACAATCTTTTTTACTATATATAAGCGTTCATTTTTATATATTATTATTTTCACTTTTCTTTTGAGCTAAAAAATGGATAATAAAAAGTAAAGTAATATAAATCTTAATTAAATGTAAAAACGTACTTAAGATAACAAAATGACCTTCTCTAATCCATTTACGCTAGCCTCACCTGTGATCCGTGAAAAAGGGTTAAGTTTAGCTAAGTTTAATACCCAACACAACCCATTTAGATTGTGTAATTGTTTTTAGAAAATAATATAAAACTTAATTTCAATAATATATCACTTTATTATTTTTTTGGAAAATTAAAAATAAATTAATAAACTAAATCATTAATTTTGAGGAATAAATTATTTAACCGGGGTTTAGTTTATGTGGTTTTCTAATTTTGTTTGTGTTTATGTGATAATGAGACAAAGTCATCATTTTATAAATAAACCAAAGTCATGATAAGTTTTATTTCATTTTATTGAATAAGTTTTAAAAAGCCTATAAACTAATTTATTTTAAGTTTTAATTATTTGAATAATTTTATTTATTTATTTAGAATAGATCTATTTATTAATTGTACACTATATAAGTGAAAAATCACAACACCCATAAAAATATAAAATTAATATTAATTAATCTCTTTATTATTTTTCTTATTTTTTGCACTATATACTTTTGAAATAATATTTTTAAAAAATATGTAAGTTTAATAACATGGATTTGTTTCACAATTTTTTTATTTTATTTTGTTTACATATAGTATTCATCGGTGTAAAATTAATTTTAAATTATTTATTCCTCATAATTAATGGTCCATTTAGGCATGACGCTTATTAATATGTTGTAATAATGTATATTTTTTCTGAAATTTAGAAGAAATAGGATAGTTTCTTATCTTATTATTATGAGGTTATTAACCTCTATAAATATACATGAGTCAGCTACATATTTTAGGAAATGCAGACTGTCAATCCTAAAACAGATCCCTATAATTATGGAATTAATTAAACATAAATGATCCTAATAAAAACAACACACAACTGTTGCATGAATACAGCACATCAAATATAAAGACATCCTAAAATTACGTCACGTCAATTACTGCTGCACAAATCACGGTTTTTGACACTCCCCCTCAAGCTGGTGAATAGGTGTTTTCCATTCCCAGCTTGGATATAATTCCTTCAAAGTTACTGCAGTTCAGTCCCTTGGTGAGGATGTCTGCAAGTTGGTTCTGAGTAGACACATATGGTGTGCAAATCATGCCACTGTCAAGTTTTTCCTTGATAAAGTGTCTATCAACTTCAATATGTTTAGTTCTATCATGTTGCACCGGGTTGTGGGCTATGCTAATTGCCGATTTATTGTCACAGTATAATCTCATAGGTTCGTCCCACTTTATCTTCAAGTCTTCCAATATAATCTTCAGCCATAGAAGTTCACATATTTCGTGAGCCATTGCCCGAAATTCCGCTTCAGCACTTGATCTAGCCACTACACTTTGTTTTTTACTCTTCCAAGTGACTAAGTTTCCACCAAGGAAGGTACAGTATCCCGTGGTTAATCTTCTATCTACAACTGACCCTGCATAATCTGCATCTGTATATGCTTCAAGACTTACACTCTTGTTTCGTTTGAACAAAATTCCTCTTCCAGGGGTTCCTTTTAAGTACTGAACAATTCTAAGGGCAGCTTGTAGATGAGCTTTCTTTGGTTGGTGCATAAATTGACTAACTAGACTTACAGCAAAAGCAATGTCTGGTCTAGTATGAGATAAGTAGATAAGCCTGCCCACAAGTCTTTGATACATCTCCTTGTCCACAGCAATATCCTCCTCCATACTTCCCAATTTTATATTTGGATCAACTAGAGTGTTTGCTGGTCTGCAGCCTGTCTTCCCTGTTTCTTTAAGCGAGTCAGTAATATACTTTTGTTGAGATATAAAGATCCCTTTCTTGGAATGAGCAACTTCAATTCCCAAAAAATATTTAAGTCTCCCTAGCGTCTTGATCTCAAATTCAGTGGCAAGACATTCACTTAACACTTGTTGTTCCTGCTTGTCGTCCCCACTTACTATAATATCATCTACATACACTAATAAAAGTGTTACTCCTCCTGAAACTGAATGTTTGATAAATAATGTGTGATCTCCTTGGCTCTGTTTGTAGCCCAAACCTGTCATGACCTTGGTAAATCTTCCAAACCATGCTCTTGGGGATTGTTTCAGCCCATATAGAGCCTTTCTTAGTTTGCAAACAGTTTCAGCAGCAACATGTCCGTTGTAACCAGGTGGCAATTCCATGTATATTTCTTCTTCAAGATCTCCATGCAAAAAGGCATTCTTCACATCAAATTGTTGCAGATCCCAATCATTATTAGCTGCTAATAACAATATTACTCTGACCGTGTTTATCTTAGCAACCGGGGCAAATATTTCCAAGTAATCAACTCCATAGGTTTGAGTGAAGCCTTTAGCCACCAACCTTGCTTTGTGACGTTCGATTGTCCCATCGGCCCGATACTTTATTGTATACACCCACTTGCATCCAACTGGTTTTTTTCCAGGAGGTAAGATGATAAGTTCCCATGTTCTATTTTTGTGTAACGCCTCCATTTCCACATCCATAGCATGTTTCCATTTCCTGTCAGTCAATGCTTCAGATACAGAGGAAGGTGTGTGTGTGGAGTTGAGGTTAGTGAGAAAAGTTTTATGGGTAGGAGAGAATTTTTCAAAGGATAAAAAATTTGACAATGGGTAACGTGGTTGTTGGGTGCATGTTCTAGTTCCCTTTCTAAGGGCAATGGGAAAGTCCAGATTTTGGTCCACCTGTACTTCTATATTTTCAGACAAGAGTTCATTAGAATAACTTAAATTTATAGGATTTGAAGGTGTTACCTCATGCAGTGACGGTGGGTTGGATTCTTGGACATTGCCGGATCTTGGAATGGCCTCAGGTGTAGGTGCAGGCTGTTTCATTGGTTCAGGTGCAGATGTAGGAGGTCTCACTGGTTCAGGTGGTTCAGGTGCAGAATGCTCAATACTTCCCTTAGTTTCAGGTACAATTTCAGATCTGAACATCATATTTGGGAACATGAGAGTCTCATCTTCCTCTCTTACTGTCTCCCCCTGAAGATGAGGTTGTTTAAAGTAACTTTCTTGTTCATTGAAGGTGACATCTCTTGACAAATAGAATCTTTTTGAGAGGGGTTAAAAACATTTGTACCCCTTTTGTGTGGTAGAGTATCCTAAGAAGACACACTTAACAGCCCTAGAATCCAACTTTCCCCTTTCATTACTATGAACATGCACAAAGGATACACACCCAAAAATCCTAGGTTGGAGTTTATTTGTAGGGTCTAAGTGTGGGTAGAATGAGGATAGAACTTCCATGGGACTTTTTGAGTTTAAAATTTTAGTGGGTAACCTATTAATTAGGTAGGTGGCAGTAAGAATAGCTTCCCCCCAAAATCTCTTAGGAACATGGTTTTGAAAAAGTAGAGCTCTAGTTTGATCTAATAGGTGCCCATTTTTCCTTTCTGCAATTCCATTCTGTTGAGGTGTGTTCACACATGAGGACTCATGGATTGTCCCTTCTCGTTGGCAAAAGGAGTTTGGTACAAGATTAAAGTAGTCCTTGGCATTGTCAGGCCTAATTCTTTTGATACTAACTCCAAATTGATTTTTAATCATTGAGATAAATTGGATAAAAATGGAGCTGACTTCAGATTTTTGTTTTAATAAAAACACCCAAGTCACCCGGGTGCAATCATCAATGAATGTTAAAAACTATTTAGCACCTGAGATATTAGGAACATAAGCAGGACCCCATACATCAGTGTAAACAAGAGAAAACGGGAGAGAACTCATCTTATTGCTAATGGGAAAAGGTACACGCTTGTGTTTCGCAAACTCACACACCTCACAATGGAGACTCTCCACATTTAAATTTTTAAACAGGGAAGGAAACAACACTTTTATGACTCGGAATGACGGATGTCCTAGCCGGTAATGGTAAAGTTGAACTTTCTCTTTATTGGTCATGGTGGATGTAGATATAAGACTGTTGGTAGGCAGATTAGGATTCTCCATGTAGTATAGGCCATTCCATTCTCTAGCATGTCCAATCGTCCTCCCCGAGTTCTTTCCTGCAATATACAAGCATTGCTGTAAAAGAGAACATTACATGAAAGATCTTTGGTGAGTTTTTGTATAGAAATCAGGTTGGTAGATAGTTTAGGGACATGAAGGACATTTTTTAAAGTCATGGATGGGCTTATTTGGACCTCTCCTTGTTCGGCTGCAGTTATAAGGGTTCCATCTGCGGTGGAAATTTTCTTGTTGCTGGGACATGGAGAATATGTGGAGAAGTATTTGGGTAAGGGGGTCATATGGTCAGTGGCTCCAGAGTCTAATATCCAGTAATGTGTAAATGGTGTATCTGAAACATTGAGCCCAAACAAAAATGGAAACTTACCAAAATATGTCAATGAGCACGTACCTGTACTTGTGGGCTTCTCCAATTTACTAAGAATTGGTCTTACCCGTTCTATTTCTTCATGATTCAACTGTACAGATTCTTTACTTTGCCCATTAGCAATGTATGCTTGTCCTTGCCCTCCTTTTTTGTGTAAGCCTCCTTTCGGCCCCCATTCTCGGCTTGGGGTTTTTGGCCCCCATTCTCGGCTTGAGTTTTCTCCTTTCGATCCCCATTCTCTGCTTGAGGTCTTTCAATCTTTCATCCCCCATTCTCGGCTTGGGGGTTTTTCGTGTAATTTCCAACATTTTTCCCTTGTGTGGCGCGGCTTGTTACAATAAGTACACCAAGCCTCCTCATGTTTTTTCTCCATACTGGGAACCCAATTTTTTCTCTGGTTAGCAATCATAATTGTTCCTCCTTCGGCTATCATTGCAGAGCTTTCGATGGTTGGGTTTTCCAGCATCAGCCCTCTCCTGCTTTCTTCACTCCGGATAATGGCCACCACTTCATTAAGCCCTGGAACTTTTTCTTTTCCCAGGATTTGGACTCGGACTTGGTCATATTCAGGGTTTAGGCCTACCAAAAAATCATAGACCCTATCTTGTTCAATATACTCCTTTAGAATTGCTGAGTCCTCTGAGCACTTTGCTTTTATAACTCGATAGTGATCCAATTCCATCCATAGAGACTTGAGTTGATTGGCATATTCTGTGACTGATTTATTTCCCTGTTTGGCAGCCACGGTTTTCACTTTTACATCATAGATTTGAGCAGCATCCTTCGCCTTAGAATAAGTTTGTTCAACTGCCTCCCAAATTTCCTTTGCTGATTTCAGAAACATACAGGTATCACTGATTTCTGGAATCATCGAATTCCACAGCCACGCCATAATCATAGAGTCTTCTTCATCCCATGATTTGAATTTAGGATCAGTTTCATTAGGTGCATTACCGTTCAAGTGACTGATCTTCCCTTTTCCTTTCAAGATGGTCCTAATGATTTGAGACCATTTGAGATAGTTCTTCCCATTTAACCGATAAGTTGGATGAATATTCTGCATTTCTCCAACGGTTTGAGGGCTGTCCCCAGTTTCCAGGTTCACGACTTGAGCCATAACAAGGTGAGATTAAGGTAGAGAATTCTGCTGCAATGAAGGCTAGCACCAAGACTTAAAGGTAGCGCAACAATGAAGGCTGCGATTTTAGGTTATAGGTCGCGCAGCAATGAAGGCTGCGGTTTAGGTTTGACGGCACGGTCAGAGACTCCCAGGGATCGGGTGCTCTGATACTATCTGAAATTTAGAAGAAATAGGATAGTTTCTTATCTTATTATTATGAGGTTATTAACCTCTATAAATATACATGAGTTAGCTACATATTTTAGGAAATGCAGACTACCAATCCTAAAACAGATCCCTATAATTATGGAATTAATTAAACATAAATGATCCTAATAAAAACAACACACAACTGTTGCATGAATACAGCACATCAAATATAAAGACATCCTAAAATTACGTCACGTCAATTACTGTTGCACAAATCACGGTTTTTGATATTTTTCATAAATAAAGTATTACTTTATATAAAATAAAAATAAGAATATTATAATTTAGGTGTGATATTTTGTTAACCTCATGTTTTTAAATGGGACATCCAAGTTGTAATAGCTAACGATTCCATTTTTTTTTCCATTACGAACAAATTATTATCCTCATCACTGGTAACTGAAAAAAATAAATGGATTATGTAGATGTGGCACCTTATTGACCTTGTGTTTTAAGATTGCACTCATTGAGTTATGATAATTCTGTGTTGTCAAATTTTAAAACCGATCTTGGAACAATTAGTTATAATTGTGCTGAAAATTTTCTATATAAAAAAACACTTATACACGGTAAAACGGTAAACGTAAAAGGTTTTTAATTATAAATTTTAATTGGTTGATTTTATAAATTAATATTTAAAATTTATATAAATAAAAAATTATTATTGAATATCAATGTTACAATATTAGTGCATAGATGTTAAACACTTTTTTATAAACTATTTATTTGATTTTTGATGTTGGATATTCTCAAAATGTCTTGAAGGTATGAGAGTGAAAGGTTCTATCAACAGACCAATGAACTTGGTGGGGGAGTAACATGTGGGAACTTCAGTTCAAATGCCACTAATTTTAAAATAGTTGGAACACAAGCCCTAAAGGATCTCCAAACAGCAACACCTAAAACTAAAGGTTTTTATGCTGCTACTAAGACAAAGGTTGTTGGTGGCAATGCAATTTATGCCATTGCACAGTGTGTTGAAACTGCCACAGAGGCTAAATGTTTGGATTGCATGACTGTTGGATACAACAATTTACAAAGTTGCCTCCCCAACACAGATGGTACAGCATATGATGCTGGTTGTTTTATGAGATACTCCATCACACCCTTGTTTGCTGATAATCAAACCATTGATATTGCACCCTATTTAAAACAAGGTACAATTAATATTGCAATTATCCCCTTTAGTTTATGCATATATAAATAAAAATGGTTAGGCTTTACTTTTCATAGTTTTTAAGACATTTCTATCATAATTATAAAAGTATGGTTTTAAAAATTTTTACTCTATGTAAATATTATAGTGTTTTTCTTTTTAGTCTTTTAAAAATTGTTAATCTTGACTCCATAAATTATTTTTAACAGGTTTAATTACAAGTCTACTATTTTGACAATTTTTAATATTTTTTATTCCTATTTTTAAGTCATAACATTATGTTGTAATTGCTAAAATTGTTGAATATAATATGTCCTGTTGTAAGTGAATTAATGTTGACTATTAAATTATTATGGTTGAGTAACACGAGATAATAATAATTTCATAATTAAGATATCCTAATTTTATAATTTAAAAATGACTTGTTAATTATATTAATTAATTAGGATCTGTGATGTTATTAAATTATTGACATGTGTCAGTAAATATTTATTACTTAACAATAAACGATAATCCACTAATACCTGCACACAAATTCAATAATATTTGTCACTATTAATTAAACATCTATTTTTTATTAATCCTTGCAAATTAGGTTATTTATAAATAGGATATGAGGGAGAAATAGTTTTACTTTTGTACTAAAAAGTTAAAACCAAAACTTTTCATATTTAACAACTAATCAATACTTTAAATCTAAAAGAAAGTGCCTAAAGAAACCAAAAACATGACTTTAATTTTGAATTGATGTCAACTTCTATTACTGCATTGCAGGAGGTTCAAGCAAGAAGTGGGCCATTATAGGTGGTAGTGTTGGAGGTGTTGTTCTCCTTCTTGTGTTATTTGTCCTGCAATGGTCTAGAAGAACAAAGAAGGTTAACAGGGGTAAGTAAATGAGGAAAGTTTTCAATGCAATGCTTGTTAATTATTAAATTAGTTCATCATTAATGCTTTTCAAATCAAAACATATAATATTAATGATAAGTAGTACAAAAAGGGTTTGTTCAAAACAATTTTTTCTTCAACATCATATTTTGTTTACTTCAAACACTTAACTCCACAATCATAATTTCTGAATTTCATTTCCTAATTTCTTCTTGATTGGTTTTGATGATTATTTTGTAGATAATAATCTATTTTTAAAAGATCTCTTTAATAATTTTCATATCTCTATTTATTTATTACAAAATTAAAAGTCACGTTTTTCTTAGCAGGTGACATATTGGGAGCAACTGAGTTAAAAGGTCCCATTAACTATAAGTATAAAGATTTAAAAGCTGCAACAAAAAATTTTAGTGCAGAAAATAAACTAGGAGAGGGAGGTTTTGGTGCAGTATACAAGGTAAGTTTGCATATTAATTTTTCACTATAATATATATATATATATATATATATATATATATATATATATATATATATATATATATTATAAGTATGTTTGTTCCTGACGTCACTCTACATTAACAATATTAACGTATGGTGTGATGATGTCATGCTGACATCATGTTCATGTCATTAGAGACCAATAAATGCAAATTAGCATATTTACATTTTACAGAATTAAAAACAAAAAATTTAGGACTAAGTGCAAAAATTGATATATTTACAGGACTAAAAGCAAAAAAAAAAATATTTTTAGGAAAAAAAGTAGTTAACAATTAATCTAAATATTAAAAAAGATAAATGTTTAAGTTTCCACAAATGACTTAGAAAAAGATTTCCCTTTGTCAACTTTCTAGACTTTTCCTGTTTGTAACACAAACTAATAGCAGGAACTAAAAACAAAACATTTAAAAATTACAGAAACTAAAAGAAATTTACAAAAGTAAAAACTAAGATTTGGCATGTGAGTTTTCTTATAGTTGTCAATTATCCTGTTTTATTTTATATGTTTTATATTTATAAGTAATTATAAAAATATTGTCTTAGTTTATTTCGTAATTAGTCATTTTCCTAATTTTCTTTACAGAATTGTAAAGATATGAAATGAAGTTAAAATAAGGTCAATTTTTTTAAAAATATTAAAAGAAAAACAGTTTTTCAGGAATAAATATAGACCCGTGATTTCCATGATCAAAGAAATAAATACTTAAAATCATAATTATAAAGTTAGAGAACTTTTCCATTTCTAAAACATACATGTGTTGCGATATTGGCAAAAGACCAAAATATCATGAAAGAAATAATAGGTATAAGTTGTCTCTATAGAGACTTGTGCAACATTTTGGTAAATAACAATTAATTATGTAAATTATGGAAGTTTGAGTATTTAAAACAACATATATAATTGAAATTAAAGAGAAAATATTTTCATTAAAAAATTAAAGGGTAAATACAAATAAGACAAAATATGTCTAAAACTTGGTGAGTGTGTAACAAAAATAATTGTTTTCAATGAAATAGGATTGTGAAGGTGTTTGATTCATCATACATTCTATCATGTAAATAATTATAATTAAATAATGTATTTTTAATACAGCTTCTAACTCTAATCCTTTAGATGAAATAACCTAAATTAGTTATTTGAATAAATTACATATACCTCTTCAAAAGTTTACTCTTATTGCACCTAGCACTTATCTATTTGTGAACCATTCGTATAAAAGTTATCCTTAGTTTTTGTATTTTCATTGCACCAATTCTTAAAAGGCTTTACTTTTTTTGCACTAATTCCTTTTTCTTATTATTTTCAAACCTCCTTTAGGTAAAAATTCAAATTAGTTTGCTTAATAAGACATTATGCATCAATTTTATTGTTTAGATTTTAATAAAAAATAGCATATATGTCAAATAATTGCATCAATCACGGCATTCTTGCAAGAATAATTAACAATTATCAGCATGTCATTATGTAGGGAACTCTAAAGAATGGAAAAATTGTTGCCATCAAGAAATTAGTTTTGGGAAAATCAAGTAAGGTAGAGGATGATTTTGAAAGTGAAGTGAAGCTTATAAGCAATGTTCATCATCGACATCTTGTTAGACTTCTTGGTTGTTGCAGCAAAGGCCATGAAAGAATCCTAGTTTATGAATTTATGAAAAATAGTAGCCTTGACAAATTCTTATTTGGTAACTATTTATTATTTTTTCCTCTCTTCTCAACAATCTAAGTATGTACATAAAACTAACTTGGGAAATTTACAACAGGTGACAAAGGTTCCCTTAATTGGAAACAACGATATGATATAATTTTAGGCACCGCAAAAGGATTGGCATATTTGCACGAGGAATTCCATGTGTCCATCATACATAGAGACATAAAGACTGCTAATATCCTTTTAGATGATCATCTTCAACCCAAAATTGCTGATTTTGGGTTGGCAAGGCTTCTTCCTCGAGATCGTTCTCATCTTAGCACAAAATTCGCAGGAACATTGTAAGTAATAAACAATGACATTAAGATTTTGGGTTGACATTAATTTGAGCGTCAAGTTTTAAACAAAAGAGACAATAATTAATTATAAAACTCATGTAAAAAGATTAATGTAATATGTCAATAAGTGTTTTTTTATTAATAGTGAACGATATATTATGTACTTGTTAGGGGATACACAGCACCTGAATATGCAATACATGGTCAATTGTCAGAGAAGGCTGACACTTACAGTTATGGTATTGTGATCCTAGAAATCATAAGTGGTCAAAAGAGTACCGATGTGAAAATGGTGGAAGGGGATCGTGAATACCTTCTTCAAAGAGTAAGCAAGTTTCTATATTACAAGAATTGTTGTTTTTCTCATTTTTAGTTTATAATTAAGTGTGAGACAATTCATGTTTTTTTAACAGGCATGGAAACTATATGAGAAAAACATGCACTTGGAGCTTGTGGACAAGGAGATAGACCTGAGTGAATATGATGCAAAAGAAATAAAGAAAATTATAGAAATTGCATTATTATGCACTCAAGCTTCAGCAGCAGCAAGACCAACAATGTTTGAATTGATAGTGCTACTAAAAAGCAAGAGCTTAATGGATTACTTGCGACCAACTATGCCTGTGTTTGTTGAAACAAATATGATAAATAAAGAGGACATCCCTATTGGTTCATCTAATGCTACTATCTCCATTTCTATTCTATCGGCCCGATGATTATAAAATGATAAAGGGGATTGTATTCTTCATATCACAAGCTTTGTTTAATAAACTTCTCAATATGTACTTTAAAATTTCTCAATATGTAGTTTTCAATAAAGTTTCATTTCAATTTTTTTTTTTTTTTGCGTAGAAATAATCATGCTGATGATAAAGAGTAAATCAATCTCTTATACTTATTTCTAAAATAAGTGGATAATTTCTCTCTATATACACACATCTCATATACTTATTCTTAAAATCACTACAAAAAAAATGACCTATGTCTACAGGCATTTACTGTCACTAAAAGTTCAAAATCTATAGGTAAAATACCACCATATAATTAAAAGATATAAAATTTTTCCAATAGAAGAAGTTTGACCCCCCCTAGAATGTATTCTAGTTTTATTTATTTTTAGGAACTTATCTATTCTGTTTTTTAATGTGCCAGACAATCCGAAATAATTCTGGGGGGGTCATTTGGTTTTTTGATCTAGAATAAATAGCTTCAAGAAATGAGAGAATTAAGAATACCCACTAGAAATACTAATGCAATCCATAATGATGTACCAGAAAATACAACATTGTTGTTACTCGACCAACCTTCAGGAGAAGCAAATACAACAGGTACACTAATCAATAAAATAAATGAAATAGCAATTAATAAAAATACAATAGACTTTGATCTGCACCTGTTTCCTCCATCAACTTTAAAGGGGTGTATAATGACAAATAATCATGTGTCACTATAAGGCCTACAATTAAAGTGTCTACAGGTAAAATGCATAAACTTATATCTACATCTTCTAATTGCAGGTAAAGGTCATTAACTTATAGCTACAACCATAAAATGTAGGTAAAAGTCATAAACTTATACTTATCACTGTAACCGTAGGTAAAATCCTATTTATATAATTATTCAACATGTAAATAATAAAGATCTTTCCTTAATATATTGCATCCTTCAACTAGTCACTAAACTACAACAAGTACATGTTTGAAAGTGAAATTGTATTCCTTATATTGTCAATAATAAAAAATACATTTGGATTCAAGTAGTAAGACTTTAAGAAAAATCTTTTAAGTAATAGTATAACAACAAACAAAATTTAAGCAAATCTTACATTTCATAATAAGAAAACTTTGGCCACTATTTTCAACACAACAAGATTATATCCATGTTTCCATTAAGTAGAGCAATCTTTTCCATACTTCTCCCACATATTTCTATCAACAAATTAGTAAATTGATAATATTAAATTAACATAAAATGAGAAAGACAGACACAAATCATAAATTAGTATACATTTTTTTCCTTAAAAATTTAAATACAAGAACAATCCAATTAAACAGAGAAACAAACTCCAATGGACGATAATAAAGGAATGACGACAATTTTGAGGGTTCAAATATCAGCCAAAAGAACACATGCTAATTCACACTAAGGGTTCATCAAGTAAAATGTTCTTTTCATAGGAAATGAGAACATATAAAATAATGAAAGTTTCTAAATTATCTCCAACATGAATCCTATGCATACCATTGGGGGTGGTAAAACACGAGCATCAATCAATGCTAGTTCCTCCTCACTTGAATTCCAAAGTGACTTGCAGATTTGTTTGTGTTAAAATTGCTCTGCCTCACAACCTGCCAAATTTAAACTATTAAAAGATTGAAATATATGGAGCTAAAAAATTAAGCGAGTAATAGTGACGTGAAAGTGGAATAAGAAGTCACAAATGTGAATTTTTCATTAACCAAACTAAGTAATAATTAACATTGTCTATAGAAAAATGTTGGTTATATATGTCCATATTTCATTTACCAAAAACTTTTAATTTTAAAACTTTAGAATATTAAATATAAAAAAATATAAAACTTTAGAGTGTTAGAAAATATAAAAAAACTTAATTAATTATAAAAAAATATTGCTTGACTTATAAAAAAACATAATTAATTATCAAATTTTATCGCTTCGGTAATTTTTTCAGAGAATATATATATATATATATATATATATATATGGAAATGTACTAGATTTTTTTTATATTTTGGTTTGAGAAAGATTTTTTTATTATACATGGATACTTATAAGTTTTTGTTGTTTGAGTTGTTCTGATTATGCACTCCTCGAATAGCATAGCACAGCTTCTTATTCTTCTCCCAGTTATATTATAATAATATTTAAAACAAGTAATAATAATAAATTTAATAAAATCTAAGTTCCTGAGACTATTCAGAGACTTGCTTAACAGATAATTAAAATTTCTTAGTCATAGAATAAAGACTTAAGTTTAAAAAATAAAAATTAATTGATGCTAAAAAAAATTAATGACATGGTAATGGTTGGTCATTGGACGATGTAAAATTTAATCAAACTATTAAGAAACTACTGCAAAAACCATAAATGAGCATGCCAGATTTAACCAAACTATTAAGAAACTACAATTCCTAAAACATTTGGGAAATTAAAAGAAACAGATGACCCTGGATTAAAACTCTAGCCATAAACTATTTAAGTAGGATTCTATCATTGTGTAAAGAGCTTTCTCACACCGAAGGTCTTTGACATGCAGCAAACCGTTGCCAGCTTATAAAAGCCATCACCAGGGATGTGAAGAGCTCAAAGCCTACCACTTTGGGAAAGTGTCACCCCAATCCATGAGTGCTTAATTAGTTTTTCATCTAAATTATTTAAAATTCCTGAATGGGTGACTAAATTATTATTTTAAGGGCAAGGAAAGACCTTGTGATAGATGACATGGTTGCTACTATCCCTGCACTCAAATATATAATAGGCATGAGGGTCTTGGGATTATTTTTTTGAAGCCACATCAAAGATCCAAGAGCAGTAAGAGATATGCTCAACACACCTATACATATGCAAGTGCAGAAATCTTGTAATTTACAGATAATACACATACTACAAATTGAAAATGAAGTGAGACGTGTTTTCACCTATAGAACATGCCAACTTAGAGAAACTGTTTCATCATGCTAAAAACATAGAATTAAAAAAAGTTGATAATTCCAGGAGAATATTACTGACCAAATGCTTTAGTTTGACCTGAGAACAAAATTTAAAACAATAAAAGAATTTTAACAAGAAAGTTACCAAATTTGCGTTAGCCTTTAGGCCATGAAGAATATAATCCCAAGTAAATTCTAATCCTGTGGCACCAAACCAAAGAGGAGTCAACCGATACAGTAGAGTCAGCAAACGCCCAACCTATCACGAGAAAAGTACCAACAAGGAACAAATGAAGATCAGAGAAGCAAAGTAACACATGAGACATCAGGAGTTGACCCTAGAAGGAGAATATTACTTCATGATACACACAGATTAAAAGAGCACACAAAATGATAATAGCCTGTCACACATACCCAGTCCAATTGCTTGAAATTTAAGATTCTAAGAGAGGTTCTTGTGGGTCAAGCGGGTCAAGGCAAAATAAAGCCCAACAACATTTATAAAACCTATTAATGTCTTTAAAAATTCCTTTGAAACTTGTTTGAGAGCGGAGAATTTCTTCATGTACTTCCATAATTTCTTCCTACATCTCTATAAAAGTAGGAAAAGTCTCAAATATGCTAGGTTAAAAAAATTTAAAATTAGTAAAAAAATTACAAATTTGTTTACAAGTCCGGATAGGCATGTCCGGATTTGTAAAAAAAAATTTACAAATTTTTTACAAGTCCAGACAGGAGTTTCTGGACTTAGTCCCGACTTGTACAAAAAATTTACAATTTTTTTACAAATTCGAATAAGGGTGTCTGAACTTGTAAAAAAAACTAATGTACCGAGAAAAGATAAATGCAAAATTGAACCACAAAGAACAAATCAAATGCAAAGGAGATGAACAACACACAAAGAAGAAGAAAAAACAACTGATTCAATGAAAAGAAAAACGAAGTCCTTCAAGAGAAGTTAAAGAGAGATGCAAAACGAGAAATTGCAAAATGAGAGGTGTAGATGAAAGATAAAAGAAAAAAAATGCGTAGTAATTAAATTTTTACTATTTTCATTAAATATTTTTTTGATATTATGAGAAATTATGGAGATATAGAGAGAACTTATTGGAGTGCACAGATAAATTCTTTTGAGAGTGTTGTTCAAGGCATCAAAAAAGTATTAACAATTTAGAGTAGTGATATTGAGAGACAACGCCCATTTCAGTTGGGTGAGAACACTGATAGTACCCTCTCTGGTATTCAATCCCATTACCAAGCGGTTCAAGATGCCCAAAAACAGGCGAGTAAAAAGACCTTCCAACAACATCATACCAACATTCAAAATAAAATCCATTGTCATTGCAAAACACAAAGTAACAAACCAAAATTCAAGCATTTACAAAATAACAGAACAATTCATACTCCACAAACAAATTGCACAAATAGCATTAGCAATATTCCTAACAGAGCAAACTAATAACTTATTCAATTAAAGAAAATGTGTAAATTAGGAAACCCTTAATGAACAATGACAACAAAATTGCACAAACAGAATCCTACCAAGAACGTGAACCAGCAACCAGCGACGACGTGAGCGAGCAGTGCGGCGGCGTGGACGAGCAATGCGGTGGCGTGGCCGAGCAGCACGGCGGTGTAAGCAACCATCGTGGCGGCATCAGCAACAACGGGGTGAGAGAGCACGAACCGTGGTGAAGATTAAAAATGCCTTGAATAAAATATAATTACATGTGAGGTTTTATATAAGTAATAATTTTGTTCACATATATTTTTATAGTAAAAAAATAAAAATAAAATATTGGTAAAAAATATAAAATTAGTTAAACTATTAAATTAATATTTTATTTTTTTATCTTAAATATTTAATGTAAAATAATAAAAGTCTTTTAAATCTTTCAAGTATCAACATCAAATTATATTTATTAGATATTTTAAGAGTTTTATGAATATTAAACTTTTGTAAGTAAAAAATTTCTTTTACCTACACTTAACTGTGTGTATAGGTAAAAGTGTGTGTAGACATATATGTGAATCTATATATATATAATATAATTATTCCTATCAAGAGGAAATCAATCTCTTATATTTATTCATGAAATAAATGTACTATTTCTCTCTATATATACATGCACACGCATCTCATATACTTATTCTTAAAATATGTGAATGTCTCTCTCTATCTACACATTTCTTATAATTATTCTTAAAATAAGTGGATTTCTATATACACAAAGACATAGACACACTTACACATACATAAATATGAAACATTGTATTTGTGTATATTTAGTATAATTTTTTTTCAAAACTTTTATTGTTTTATTCAGCTTACCAATAAATATTAAAAAATCGAGTGCATACATAAAAATTAGACCAATACATAAGTAAATCCATACCTAACAAATCATCAAAGTTAAAAATGTTAAAAATAGAAAAAGGTGTAACAACATAATCAATTAATTCATTTTTAACAGCAATTACATTTTTGAAATCTTTGTGAGTGATTTGGGTTTTACTATGTTTAACAATGATGGAATTTTCATATTTGATGATCTAATCTATCCACATCAATTAGATCATCCTATTTTGAAAATTCATTTATCCATAATTAATAGATATTATTAACCCAAACCATGGCATATCACTAAGATACTAATTAATACACTTCAACAGTCAGATACTATAACAAGTATTAAGCATCAAGTTATATAATTCAGAATCATATATGCATTCAGAAGTCACAGTCCTTCTTAACTTCTAATTCAGAATCATCCATAAAAGTTTCTAATAACATCAAGTTATATAATTCAGAATCAAATATGCATTCAGAAGTCAGTCCTTCTTAACTTCTAATTCAGAATCATCCATAAAAGTTTCTAATAGTTTGACCTTTAATTGGTCACATAAGCGAGTATATCTCTTATTTTTTTAGTGAAACAGTTGAGGTTAGTTAATGACACAAAAACATCAAAATTTCTAAGTAAATTTTGCTATGGCAAAAATAATGAGAATGAGTTTAATTGGTATATACTGACAGGATGAAAAAATTTTACATTGAAATCAATCATATTCCTTAATTTATATGACTGTTAAAGTATTAATTAGTAAAATCAACAAACTTATCATAAATTAAGGGATATGATTGGATATTAATGTAAAATTTTTTACATTGTTAGTGTTGTACCCTCCCAACGTCCTTCTCAACTTGGCAAGCATCTTGGAACACCTCCAACTCGCCCGACACCTCAACCACACACCAGCTCGGCCCTGAGGCAAAGGCCTAAATCAAAAGTCCATCTCCATGAAAAAGGTAACTCCCTAAATAAAGTAACTTGGAATGACACCTTGAAGTCTCCTTAAAAGGGAGGGGCACCAGACCCCCTGAGGTATCTAATTCTCATACTCTTATCTCTACCCTCTCACTTCCTCACTAACTTGGACGTTAGAGTCCCTTTTACAGGTATACAGTGTCTCTCGGAGCCCCAAAGCCCGTAGGGTCGAGAAGACACTAGTTCTGCCAAACTCTAGTAAGAACATTTGACATTGTCTATGGGGAAGTAAAAATTCCTATGCCCCCGCTTTACCCATCCCTCATGGTGCAGATTTAAGGTGGTTCGCCGATCTCCTCCACGAAAAATGTAAGCGAGGCCAACCTCCTCGAGGAGTTCAGGAAAATGCAAGAGATGGCTCAGAAGCATGAGGCTAACCTACTACTACTCAAGGAAGAAAACGCTACCATGAGGACGGTGATCCAGGACCTCCAAGGCCAACAACCCACAAGTGGCCACGAAGATCATAGCAGCGATAACGAAGCAAGAAGTTGGCACCACAGCAGGACCATCGGGAGCACGCGCTATGGTGAAGCTAGCAAAAGAGTATCTGAAGGGGATCACTCAACTGGTCAACACACCTCGGGGTTGAGTAGGGGCCCGGATCACCAAGACAAGCAACGAATAAGAGAGACCTCTTCGTAGACGAGATCCTAGACTACCCACTGCCTTAAGGATGGAAACCCCTGACGATCAAATCCTACGACAGTATGATATGAATCCACTGTCAGTTTAGGATTCTGAAAGGACCCTAGGAATTTAGCTGGCCGCGTTAACAAAATTAATCAACGTGGAATGCAAACAATTGCCAAAAATAAATTGATTAGAATTACTGTCAAACTCTTAGACATAGAATGGAAATTAAAAGTTATTGAAATTGAATGAGTAAACGAGTTTTCGAATAGTGTAAGACTTTCCTGTGCAATTGATCATAGAGTTTGCTGGGCAGAATTGAGTATGAATGGAAAAGACAGAAAATGGAATTGGAATTGATAGACTCCACACTTCCAAGGATGGAAGATATGTCTACGAGATTGCACACACAAAGGGGTGAATTACCTTTGATAAATCTCAAAAAGATTTTGGATTGCCAAGAACCCAAAGGAGAGAAAACTCAACTAGTTTTTTTATTTCCAAAATATTCTGCCTTACATCTCAGTCTTGCCCAAATTTATATGCCTAATAAACTCAGCTTGTGTAGGTTTAGTGGCTTTCTAAATTCAGCTGAAGTTACAAAATAATAAAAACTAATAATGGGCAGCTTAATAACAAAGTGTAACTGCCAAAGTAAATTAAACACGTATACTAATTATAATTGATAACCTAGGTGGCTGCAACTTTAATTAGACAATTCTGGTTGCCCACCATTAACTAAGTAAACTCCAAGAAAATGAGTTTAATTTATTTCAAACTTCTCTTCCATTAAGGTCAAGCATTGCTCTCTTCAGTCCTTTGTCATAGGTCCTCATAGGTCCTCCAAGTCTTTCAAGCTTGATCTCCTCATCACTCCCCCCCTCTTGAAGAGGATTTGTCCCCAAATCAATAGCATCTTCATCTGCATCAAAGAGAGTTAAATCAGACACATTAAAAGTAGCACTAACATTATACTCATCTGGAAGATCAATCTTATAGGCATTGTCATTGATCTTTTCTAGAACTTGGAAAGGACCATCTCCCCTTGGTTGGAGTTTTGACTTTCTTTGTTTAGGGAACCTTTCCTTTCTCATGTGTACCCAAACCCAATCACCAGGTTGGAACACGACCTTCTTCCTACCCTTGTTAGCTTGCCTTGCATAACTCTCATTTTTCTTTTCAATTTGAGCCTTCACTTGCTCATGCAGCTTCTTCACATACTCAGCTTTAGCTTGTGCTTCATTATGCTTAAACATAGAAATGTTAGGCATGAACAACAAATCAAGAGGAGTCAAAGGATTGAACCCATACACAATTTCAAACGGAGAACAATTAGTCGTGCTATGGACAACCCTATTATAAGCAAACTCAACATGAGGCAAACATGCTTCCCAAGACTTAAGATTTTTCTTTAAAACAGTCCTAAGCAATGTGCCTAAAGTCCTATTGACTACCTCAGTTTGACCATCAGTTTGTGGGTGGCAAGTAGTAGAAAACAGCAATTTAGTACCAATTTACCCCACAAGGTCCTCCAAAAGTGACTAAGGAATTTTGCATCCCTATCACTCACAATGCTCCTTGCCAGTCCATGAAGTCTCACTATTTCCTTGAAAAATAAATCAGCCACATGGCTAGCATCATCCACCTTTTTGCAAGGAATGAAATGTGCCATCTTAGAAAACCTATTAACAACAACAAACACAGAATCCTTTCCATTCTTTGTTTTAGGCAACCCCAAAACAAAGTCCATAGAAATGTCAGTCCAAGGATATTCAGGAACAGGCAAAGGAGTATACAATCCATGAGGCTTAACCTTAGATTTGGCCTTTTTACACACAATGCAGTGGTCACAAAACTTATGCACATACCGTTTCATGTGAGGCCAAAAGAAATGCTCTTGCAAAATTTTCAAAGTCTTTTGAACCCCAAAATGACCCATCAAACCCCCCTCATGTGATTCACTTACAAGCAACTCTCTAATGGAACATTTAGGCACACACAATTTATTGGCTTTAAACAAAAATCCATTATGCCTATAATATCCATTTTCAGAAAGCTTTTCACATGCAGCAAATATTTCAGCAAAATCCACATCATGTTTATACATATCTTTCAAAGATTCAAGACCAAACAATTTAGTCTCAAGCATAGAAAGTAATGCGTGCCTCCTAGAAAGCGCATCAGCCACTACGTTCCCTTTTCCCTTTTTATGCTTGATAACATATGGAAATTGTTCTAAAAATTCTACCCACTTAGCATGCCTCTTATTAAGCTTACCTTGACCCTTTAAATATTTTAAAGACTCATGGTCGCTATGAATGACAAATTCCTTGGGTAACAGATAATGCTGCCATGTTTTTAAAGCCCTCACCAACGCATATAATTCCTTATCATAAGTAGAATAGTTAAGGGCAGCCCCACTTAACTTTTCACTGAAATAAGCAATTGGATGACCATCTTGCAATAAAACAGCCCCAATACCCACATTTGATGCATCACATTCAATTTCAAATGATTTTGCAAAATTAGGCATGGCAAGAATAGGTGCATTAACAAGCTTATGCTTAAGGGCAGCAAAGACCTCTTCTTGTTTCTCTCCCCATTTAAAACCCACATTTTTTTTAACAATTTCATTTAGAGGTGCAGCCACAGTACTAAAATCTTTAACAAATCTCCTGTAGAAACTTGCTAAACCATGAAATCCCCTCACCTCACTCACGGTTTTAGGTGTAGGCCATTCTTGGATGGCCTTAACCTTTTCCACATCAACCTGTACCCCTTTAGCATTAACAACAAAGCCTAGGAATACTACATGATCAGTACAAAAAATGCATTTGTCCAAATTGGCATACAATTGTTCTTTTCTAAGCACATTCATAACAGCCCGCAAATGTTCAACATGCAATTCAAGACTAGTGCTATAGATCAGAATATCATCAAAGTACACCACAACAAATTTTCCAATAAACTCTCTTAAGACATGATTCATTAATCTCATGAAAGTACTAGGTGCATTTGTCAAACCAAAGGGCATAACCAGCCACTCATACAATCCATATTTAGTCTTAAAAGCAGTTTTCCATTCATCTCCTTCTCTAATCCTAATCTGATTATAGTCACTTTTCAGATCAATTTTAGAAAACACACATGCACCATATAGTTCATCAAGAAGATCATCTAACCTGGGAATTGGATGTCTATATTTGATGGTGATGTTGTTTATGGCTCTACAATCAGAACACATCCTCCATGAACCATCCTTCTTGGGTACTAGAATCACAGGTACAGCACATGGACTCATGCTGTCTCTTACCCACCCTTTGCTCATGAGTTCAGTAACTTGCCTTTCGATCTCTTTGGTCTCCTGTGGGTTGCTCCTATAAGCTGAACGATTAGGCAAAGAAGCTCCTGGAATGAGATCAATGTGATGCTCAATTCCCCTCACAGGTGGCAAGCCATCAGGTACATTTGCTGGAAACACATCCTCAAAATCCTGCAAAAGAGACTCAATACAAGAAGGCAATTCAAACTTGTCAAACTGGTTAGCATACAAAATTTGATTTTGACAAAGCAATAAGTAGAGGGGCTGTCTTGCGCAAAGCACCCTCCTTACCTCCCTTTCTCTTGCTAAACACAGCTGCTTGCCCTCAAGTGTTTCACTCTTATTCTTTTCTCTCTTTTTTCTTTCAGGTGTTTCACTCTTTTTCCTCTCAGGTGTTTCAGTCTTTCTCTCATTTGCTAACTTTTCTCTCATTTTTAATTGATCCTCACATACCTCTTTAGGAGACAAAGGCTTAAGAACCACCTTTTTATCCTGATACATGAAGGAAATTTTATTAGTGAAACCATCATGAATGGCTTTGGTATCATACTGCCACGACCTCCCTAAAAGGATATGGCTGGCCTCCATGGGAACCACATCACATAAAACCTTATCTTGATACTTCCCAATGGAGAAAGGAACCTCTGCTTGCTGTTTCACTTTAACTTCTTCTCCTTCACTAAGCCATTGGAGTTTATATGGTCTAGGATGCGGTGTAGTGTCCATGTTCATCTTTGACACTAATCTTGAACTCACCACATTGGTACAACTCCCTCCATCAATAATTACCAAACAAACATTACCATTGACTGAACATCTTGTGTGAAAGATGTTCTCCCTTTGAGATGCATCTTCGGCCTTGACTTGACTTCCCAATAGTCTCCTAATCATGTACAACTCTCCTTCATTAGCCGCCAATTCTCCATCACTCTCCTCTTCTTCTCCACCACTAGCTTCTGATTGGCTTGTGTATTCCCCATTATCTTTGAGAAAAACAATCTTCTTTGTGGGACACTCATAGGCATAATGACCCATGCCCAAGCACTTGAAACACTTCACTTCTCTAGTCTTTTTAGGTGGATTATCATCTTTCTTTTGATGGGCTTTTCCATGGCTAGAAGGTGTTGTATTACTAGATGAGGCAGCTCCTTCTTTCCTCCTATCCTTCCAATTGGAATTATTAAAATTGGTAGAACTCCTTCTTGTTGCACTTTTTCTTTTTAACTGTTGTTCTACCTGAATGGCCTTATGCAACAGATCCTCCATTTCTACAAATTCCTGCAACTCAACAACATCTCTAATATCATGATTTAAGCCACTAAGAAAGCGAGCCATAGTTACCTCAGGATCTTCTTCAATTTTTGCTTGGATGATAATCACCTCCATCTCCTTATAGTACTCCTCCACTCCCTTGCTTCCTTGAGACAATTTTTGAAGTTTCAATTTTAAGTCTCTATGGAAGCTAGAAGGTACATACCGCTTCCTCATGAGCCTCTTCATTTCAGTCCAAGTGTCCACCATAGGCTCTTCATCTCTAATCCTCTCTCTTTGCAACTTGTTCCACCAAATCAAAGCATAATCTGAAAATTCAGCAGCTGCAAGTCTCACCTTTTGCTCCTCACTATAATTGTTGCAAGAGAACACATGCTCAATTTTTAACTCCCACTCCAAGTATGCCTCAGGATCACTCCTACCCTTGAAAGGAGGCACATTCAACTTCACTCCTTCTATTCTTCCTTCATTTCTATTTGGCCTTCCTCCTCCTATTGGTGGGGTTCTATTCTCCAACTGATCCAACCTCTCATGGAACTCATCTTGTTGTTGCTTCATCAATCTCTCTAAATGCTGGGATAGTGCAACAATTTGAAGCTGAAGATCATTGTTATTATTTCTTTCCGCCATGATAAATAAACAGGTCAAATGTCACAAGAAAAAGTATGTATGTGGTGTTTGAAAATGTTCTTACCTACTCAAGTGTTTGCGCTAAAAAAAAAAAAAATTGGCTTTTACTATAATGAAACTCTCTTGCCTTTTTCCTCTTTATTCCTCCTTAAGTTCTTAACAAACCAAAAGAGAAAAACTCAAAGACAAACACCAACTTGTGTGCAGGCAAATAAGACACAAGAAAACTAACAAAAATGACTAAAATGAAACCCAACGAAAGCAACAAATACTAGGACAACACTGGATTTTTTTTTTTTACACCAACAAGACAGAAGAAATTTGTCTCAAAATGAAAACAAAGGAAGTACGAAAAGAAATGGACAAAAACTGGGCACACAAAAACAAAGGTACAAACAGCCACAACCAGAATTTTGAGTAGAAAATTGTGCAGCCAATTTTAACAGGTAAAGACACAAACAGAGGATAAAATTTTGGCTTAAAATGAAACTAACAAGTGCAGCAAAATCCAGCAAGAATGTGCAGTATATGTGAAGCCAAAACAAAGTGGAATTGACACAATTTGTAACCAAGAAGTGCAGCCCAAAATTTCAGAAATGTAAACAAACAAGGTGCAGTAATTTTTCTTTCAAATCAAACACAATATTACCTTCAAAATGAAGAATTTCTAGCATGAACCATTCAGCCAATTTTATATATATATATATTTTTTAAACACATTTGCATTCTTTGTTTTGCTTCTTTTTTTTTTCTCTATATTTTTTTTTCTTCAGATTTTCAAAATTCCTCTTCCTTTTTTTTTTTTTTAGAATCTCAGATTTTTTTAAGGGCTTAACTTTTGCAATGGTTCATCCTAACTGATTGACAATTAAGGTAATATTATTGATGATAAGAATCAAGGAAAAAAATTACCCGGAGTGCAGCCTTGCAATTCCTAGAAACCTAAGCTCTGATACCAAATGATATGAATCCACTGTCAGTTTAGGATTCTGAAAGGACCCTAGGAATTTAGCTGGCCGCGTTAACAAAATTAATCAACGTGGAATGCAAACAATTGCCAAAAATAAATTGATTAGAATTACTGTCAAACTCTTAGACATAGAATGGAAATTAAAAGTTATTGAAATTGAATGAGTAAACGAGTTTTCGAATAGTGTAAGACTTTCCTGTGCAATTGATCATAGAGTTTGCTGGGCAGAATTGAGTATGAATGGAAAAGACAGAAAATGGAATTGGAATTGATAGACTCCACACTTCCAAGGATGGAAGATATGTCTACGAGATTGCACACACAAAGGGGTGAATTACCTTTGATAAATCTCAAAAAGATTTTGGATTGCCAAGAACCCAAAGGAGAGAAAACTCAACTAGTTTTTTTATTTCCAAAATATTCTGCCTTACATCTCAGTCTTGCCCAAATTTATATGCCTAATAAACTCAGCTTGTGTAGGTTTAGTGGCTTTCTAAATTCAGCTGAAGTTACAAAATAATAAAAACTAATAATGGGCAGCTTAATAACAAAGTGTAACTGCCAAAGTAAATTAAACACGTATACTAATTATAATTGATAACCTAGGTGGCTGCAACTTTAATTAGACAATTCTGGTTGCCCACCATTAACTAAGTAAACTCCAAGAAAATGAGTTTAATTTATTTCAAACTTCTCTTCCATTAAGGTCAAGCATTGCTCTCTTCAGTCCTTTGTCATAGGTCCTCATAGGTCCTCCAAGTCTTTCAAGCTTGATCTCCTCATCACAGTAGTAACAACCTTGACGACCACATCGAGGTGTTCTTTACCTAGATAAACTTCTTTATGTGATCTTTGATGATCACTTGCCCAAAGGATCCTTCTAACGTCACTTGGAAGGGAAATGGATTTATGGAGAGGAAAGGAATGGGGTGAGGCATCACAAATACTAGGTTTGATAAGCCAAAGGGGAGAGGCCACAAGGGAGGGGTCCCTTGATAACTCTTAGAAGCTCTCACAAAGGAGAAGGTGGGACACTTAAAGGTAAGAACCGCACAGCCAATATGGTCTCTAGGATTAAATTCAAGTGTAAAAAATACAAGTGAGGGGAGAAGCTCTTATTTATAGAGGTAGCTAACCTCTTGAACAAGATAACCTAAAAAAATGGGCTAGGATTAAAAGGAGAGATCTAAGGGAGGAGGATTGAGAAACAATTCCCTCCTTAGATCATCAAACTTGGTGCCCAAGTTTCTCAAATCAGGGGTCAAGATTCCTTCTTATTAGCTTAGGGGGTTTATGTAGAAAAAGAGGGGTGTAGATATCAAGGCTACCCCTTATTTTCTTCATAAAAACCCAAAAAGCTAAATCCACCCTTTAAATTCCTAAGACACCTCCTAAAATAAAAAATTGACTAAATACATGTCCCAAATTAAATTTCTAATGCTCCTTAAAATTAAAATAAAGGAAAATTACATTTTATTAACTAAAGTCCCTAGCCTAATATCTTCACTCTCCACAGGAGGTGAAGTCTTCCTTTGTCTGCAAGGGTTAGGTCTTCTTTAATCCTTCTAGCCATGGACCTAGTGATAGGTCTTTGGCTAGGCATGATCACATCACCTCTACTCCAATGATAACAAGTGTTATGCAGGATGTTTCCTACTTCCCTTGCAAGTACTGCCCTTAACTGGTGGTCATGACTACCCTACCAGTCCATCAACTTCTTCTACACCCTGATGGAAAAATTCACTGCCCATTATGTGGCTTGCCGACCACAAAGAGCGTCAACTGACGACCTCACCAAGCTCCTACAAAGGGATAACCTGTCAGGGAGGTTTTCACAAGGCACACCCTAATGTAAACACAGGCATGCTAATAAGATGTTCATCATTATCCTCATTTCTTGCAGCTACTAGTTATCGCCCTCGCAACAATCTCAGCTACTCCACGTTTTTGGCCCCGCAACCTATCGATTACTCAGTGCTCTCAGCCTTCGCGGCTATCACCTACTCGGTGTTCTCGGCCCTACACAACCATTCACCTCCGTGGCACACACCACTCGATAACACCACGCTCAATTACTTCACGACGTTAGCCAACACACTACTTGCTTAGGCCAATCCTGAATACAGATAAACGCAAAATAATAAACAAGAAACAAACGGAACACAAGATCTAAACCCTGCGAAGTAGCTGCGTAAAATGTTTCATGAAATTCTAATTGCTCATTACAAAAAGAAATCCAAAAACCCTAACAAATAAGGTGTGACAGGTTGTCCCTCAGTGACCCCTGAGCAGCTTCGGGTCCAGCAACCACCCTTTTCCCCGCCTTTATCGTCTTGCATCCACGTCAATAACTTCTATCGAATCTTGGGCCTAACTCGTTACCCCTTTGGTCTCGGTCACCTCCATGGGTTCCAGCTCAGGCAAGATGATATGGTCGTCCTCAACAGATGCCCAGAGATCACAAGAAGAGAAATCTACCCCTAGTGCCAATACCCTCACCTGCTCCATGTCCCTTCGGAAGCGTTCTTTCAAGGTCGTCATCATCAGGCCATTTGATTGGTTGTCCGTGCCCTCCTCTAGTTGGGCCACCTCCTCCCGTAGAACCCCTTTATCCATCTTCACTCGTGTCAGCTCACCTTCCTTCTGCTCGAGCACTGCCTTCATTCTTTGCAGCTCTTTCTCCAACGCCTCATTCTCCTTCAAACGTTTGTTGACCGTAGCCTCCAGCCCGATTACCTTACCTTTCTCCACCTTCTGGGCAATCTTCACCTGCATGACGACATCAACAACCACCTTAGCCTCCTTTGCCATTTTCTTCCTCTTCTCAGCCATTTTCTTCCTTTCCTCGGCATGTGCCTTCATTTTCTTCTCAGCATCCACCATTTTGTTCTTGTAGTAGCGCATGGTCGCTATGGACAAAGAAGAAGTGATGCATCCTTCCCAAGCCAAGGTTGAAGATTATTGAGAAAAGGAGGAAGTCTCCTAGGATCTATTCTTAGAGGTTCTTGAGGTTGAAGAAATCGAGGTGGAAGACTAGGAGATGGAGGTGAAGATTGACACCACTTCTTAAATAAAGGAGATAAGCCATGGTGAAACTAGCCACAAAGGAAGGAACCCTTGATAATAGCATGAAGGACTCTTATAAGAATTAAGAGAAGATGAACAGTCTCTAAGAACAAAGAGCTCTTAATTTTAGAGAAAGGTTATTTTCATTCAAATGAGTGTTAAATCTACATGAAGGAAGGAATGCTCTATTTATAAAGCAAAGCATGAACCATGGGCCTATTCACTAACATGAAGATCCAACATGCTTAAACAAGGGTTAGTTGGCTTAATTTAGTGTTAATATAGCATTTGCTTAATTAACACTAATTTAATCCAACTAAAGATCCAAAATGGCCCTAAATATATGGATCTATGTTCCCTTTAGTTTGAATTTGAATTTTGGAGGGAAATGACATGACACCTCCAAAATTCAAATTAAAATAAGAAGGAATAAGAATCATCCATGTAGGAGTAAGAAAGCACATGTGGAGTGAAACAAGGGGACAAGGGAGCCCACATGTCTCTTACATATTTCATGTGTTGGTTAGAAGGGTGTGAAGAGGAATTAGGAGTGTAGAAATGAGATCTTGCACGTCCAAACTCTCTTGGACTAACCCAAACTAATTAACACACTCCACAATGAGACTAATTACACCTCCTAAAGAAAAAAAAACCTATAGGCCAAAATACAAGGCCGAAAATAAAACTAACTATACCCCTAAAATCCTAATGACTTATGGGTGCTTATACAAACCTAAAAATGGTCAAATTAATACAATTAAATGGAACATGTCCTCAACTAAGCTCCTTGAAGCTTCATCCAAGTCATGCTCCTTTCTTATTGGTCCTAACTCAAGCCCATGCTAGGTGTGCATGCATCAGGAAGACCTCGGTCGAGTCAAGCGAACCCTTAGCCCCAGCAAACTCTATCATGCCTTGATCCTCCTTTGAGAGAAGTCCTTCATCAGATATCACACACGCCAATGTCAGCTCGACAGTCCACAACGAGGTGGCTTCAGGTGTGACGGTTCAATGGTCAAGGCGAGTCACTCACTCTTTGTGGTAATGATACACCATCTGCCTACGACGAGGTGTAGAAGACCCAAAGCAAGCAACAGAAAAACAAATGTTATACAACTAACACACCTACTAACACCACCAAACCAAGGCATACCTAAACCACTGTGGGAGGCAGTGGACATAAAAACTATGACAAGAGGGGAAGGATAGTTGTTGATCGACACTACAAAAGTTGACACCTCGAACCTCGGTGCCACCAGAGCACCGCCTTGGTCGGGCACTTGACCTCTAGGGTGAGGAGGGTCAACCCGAGTCTTCTTCGAATTAGGAGGGACTACCAGGGCATCATTCCTCTTCCCATTTTTCCTCCTCATTAGCTTCTCTACGGCCTTGGCCCCCTTCGCTTTTTTGGCGGCAGAAATGGGACTTTCATTGCTGCAAAATCGGAGTCCTTCGTAATACCTGCCAAGACATATGATAGGGATTAGTTCCTTAACCACCTCAATAAAGTTTCTAAGCATATCTAAAAAGACAGACACTCACTACTCAAAGCACTATTTACATCGACAGTGTACTCTAAATTTAGAACCGCTTTCACACACATCTATCGAGGAAATCGGTTAATCACCGCAATATCCTTCTTATTCTTTTGAGTCAATAAATGCTCAGGCCTAGACTTGAATCAACGAGGACACCCCTGCTAGTACACTGGGAACTGGGGAGTTCACCCATCCTTTGTAAAACATAAATCGCGGTGGTCGGCATACCTCGAGTTCGCCCAAATCTTGAAAAAGTTAGACTTAAAACTTTTTCACGACCCATTCAGTAAGGTAAACAGTGCCCCGTACTAATACCCGATCATCGACATTCACCCCACCTTAGACTCTTCACCACCCTTCACCAAGTAAAAGTAAAGAAACTTGTTCACTATGGGCACAATCCTAGGCACCTTGCACATGATATTGAGTCCCCTCAGGAAACCCTTGCTATTAGGATGAAGCTGGGTTGGCACCACATTGGGCTCAGTCAGCACCTCGTACTGGAAATTTGTGAAGGGAAGCATGACCTCGGCATGGCAAAATAAGTCAGTTAACACGTAAGTAAATGAAGCTTCCTCTTCCGCAACCCCAAAATATACCCTTTCCCTAGACTCGTGGGGCTCCAGCAACACCTAATCTAGTCTGTCCAAATGAAAACATATGTTCATCTCAACCCTAAACCTCACCAGGTCCTCTTGAGTTGCCATAACGCTAGGATACGACCCCACTTCCTCCGAGACCAGGTTATACCCTTCTTTAATAATCAGAGGCAAAACTTTTTTATCCCTCTTCCTACCCTTATTTGCCCCTTTACCCTTCACCATGGCTCGGTCATTGCAGGGGTGCCCTCTTCCTCGCTGTCTATTAGTACTAGCCTCCGACGATACCTTGACACGTCCCTGAACTCATCCAATCCATTAGAAGCCCTACCCAGCGCAACCGTCGTGGTGTCAGCCAAAACCTCCCCAACACTGGTGCCATCAGCCACCGCACCCTCATCCAAACCAGCAAATGGATTCTCAAACTCCACCTCACCTAGAGGACTCAGCGAACCTAGTGACGAGTGTATCTCACTGCCTTCACCTATGTCCTTCACCTCCCTCTCCATCATAGATCCTCTAAGGCTCTCAGACAAACTCTCACTCTCACCCTAAAAAAAGCCTAAACTTTCGGAAGACATCCTAGACGCTAAACACATGCCAGAATAAAAGGGAAATAACGTACCAGTTCTAGACGAACATGCAGGAATGGCAAGCAATGCGTGAACAAACTAAGGCAAGCACCACACGAACAAACCTGCAAGCAGTTTTCACAAATGCAGGCAAACTGACACACCAGACATCTCAAATATCAAGCAAATTTCCCACACATGCTTAAAAACCACTATATTGCCTTTTTAACTTCCAAAACGCACGAGAAAAGGCAACAACTGTCAAACCACGAAACCCCACAAACCAACCCTTGAATGACATATATGCACTTGACTCACCTATCCCACCTAACCCCCTATTCACAAAGCCTTAGCACCACCCTCACTTCTCAGACTTGCTCGAGGCTGGGGGGCATGTATACCCTCCCAACTCCTTCTCAACCCTGTAACCATCTTAGAACACCTTTAACTCTAACACCTCAGGGCCCAACACCTCGACCATGACACTAGCAACTCGACAACCATCTCAGAACACCTCCAACTACAAATAAACTCCACCAGTTTGGCTCCAAGGCAAAGGCCCAAACCAAAAGCCCATCTCCATAAAAAAGGTAACTTGAAACCACATCTTGAAGTCTCCTTAAAAGGGGGAGCACCAGACCCCCCGAGGTATCTAATTCTCATACTCTTCTTTCTACCCTCTCACTCCCTCACTAACTTGGGCGTCAGAGTTCTTTTTGCAGGTACACAACTGTCTACCAAAGTCCTGAAACCCGTAGGGTCGAGAAGGCACTAGTTCTGCCAAACTCGGGTAAGAACAATGACATATCAATCAAACTCTAAACAAATAGAGTTTAACATCTATACATTGACAGTGTAAAAAAATTTTACATTGACGTTTAATCACAATTTTTTATTTATGATTTGTCTCGTAGCTTTACCGAATAAAATAATGCCATTTAAAAAGAACATCGAAATCTAAATCACAAACATACCTATATTTTTACAATTCAATTTCCAAAAGAATCCGTCTAATACAACCTTAACCATTAATTATCACCATTCAAAATTATCAATTCATCAATAACCAATATGCATGCATCAAAATTTAAGTAGAAATCAAACTTCCCTTATTAGTCGATCAAAAAGAAAATAATAAAAAAGAGAAAATTTCATGTAGCTCCCCAAGCATTTTCTAGGACAGCTAAATTATGACAAAAAATAAAAATAAAATCACTGAAAATCCATAAACTGTGTCACTAATGGTTGTGCAAGGAAAATTTTATTAAAAGATTATAAATATATAAGTAATTTAAAAAAGTAAATATATATTAATTTTATTAAAAAATTATACATTTTATTAAATTAAAAATTTTAACAAATTTTAAAAAATACTATATTTTTATTCAACAATTATCATAATTTTAATGTATAAAATCATAATTTTCAATAATTTTAATGTTGTATAAAATATTATCTCATTATTCGAAGTAGAGAATATATATTATTTGTATTATTATCGATTAAAAATTTATTTTACCAAAATTGGATTGTCAATTTTGATATGACAATGTTGAACACTATATCTAAGATTATAAAAAAAATCTTATGCTAATAGAATGCTGCAATGAAATTCATACGCCTAAATCCTTTTTCTGTTGTCATAAGGTTATAATCTTGTACATTTTGTTTAATTTATATAATTTTTGTTTTTTTATATGGATAATCATTGTGATATTAATTATTAATTAAATTTAATATGCTAATTAAAAATATTTATTTAATATTTATATTTTGGACACTTAAAAGAAGTATTATAATTTGAATACTATATCTATCACAAAAAGATATTATAATTTATTTATTAATGTATTAAATTTTAATTTTAAGTTGTCAATAAATTGAGTTTTTTATTATTTAATCATGATATTGGTCTAAATTAGTCATAGGCAGAAGTTATGACCAAATTTCATTAGGGACCTTCAATGTATAGAACATGAGTATTTTTCTCTTGAGATGTAATTCGCTCCATATCCAAAATGACATAGTAAAAGAACACAAACTGTTACTACTTGTATTTATTAGAATTGGTAGTTTTATTTTCTTTTGTATCTTTTATCTCGTAATCAAACATTTCAAAAAATCATTCAATGTAAATTTCTAAAATGTAACATATTTTTTAAAAAATTAACACAAAAAAAAAACATTTTATAATCACATAGCGTTATATTTAAATTTAGATAAAAAAATGAGATAATGATTTAATGATATAAAATAATATAAAATTTTATTTACACATAGTATAAAATTTAAAATTTTTAAACCCTTTAATCGTGATCCGAGACCGTGGCCTATCTATTAATTGAACTTAATTTGAACCAAGCGGTGTGGGGACTAAGTCATGACAGGGTTATGTGTCTCTAAAGCAGGCTCGTCGTTCATAAGTGTGAGGGAAAGTACGGGAACAAATTAAAGTTACAGAAAGTTGAAACACTAAAAATACATTTTTTTAAACCCTAAAGCATAATAAATTTATTAGTAATTTTTTAAACCATATATAGTAATAAAATAGTGTTTATAAAATAGTTAATTTTATAACTTATTTAATTCATTATATACAAATCTATTTTTTAATATATTATAAATATGATATATCTTTTTGTGTTGTCTTATAGGTGATATACACTTTGTGACTTTAGCATTTATTTTTTTATAAATCAAATATTAATGATTAATGTATTAGTTTTTTTAATGAAAAACCAATTTTATAACTTCCGACTTTATTCATTATATATAAGGTTATTTTTTATGCTATATTAATCACCTTTTTGTCTTCTATTTGATTTTATTCTTATCATTAATTTTTTATTACCAGCAAGCTACATTAGCTATTGTACGCACCAGTTTTTTTTAAAATGATAAAAAAAACTCAGAAAAAAATAAAATATTATTTTTATACACCGTTAACATACACAATAATGTTCAGAATATATATCAATATTAGAGAACTCAAAATAGAAATTTTCATGTAAAAATAAAAATAAAAACAAGAAAACAAAAGAAGAAAATGAAAAGAGAGTGGTCAATCTGAACCGCTGTCATGTTTCAGCTCTCTGAATCAATAGAGATGTTTTTTGCCTCAACTATATCACTAATACAATCCCAAAAAATCTCGATAAAAAAGTTCAAATTTTTGTGAGTAAAACGATTTCAAGCTGACTCTATAAAAGGGGACACTTGAATCAGAGGGGGACTTTTTTCAGAAGAAAATTTAAAAAAAAAAAGAGATATTTTCTGGAGGAGAAGAAATAGTTTGAAAGAAAATGAGAAAAATGTGAAGTAGAGAGCAAAAAGAAGAGTTTTAAAAGCTACAATAAATATTAACCTATATTACTCTTTTTAAAATATAATAAAAAAATAATAAAAATAAGATAGAAAAATTACTTGTACCTTTAATCAACACTGCTAGAAACAAGTTTCGGTGGTGTCCGTGTCGTTGAAAACACCGCCGAAAGTCCTCCACGTTATCTTTTCTCCTTCACTCTAAAGCATAACCTTTCAAAGTAAAAAAAAAAAAAAACAAACCATAGTCCTTAACAAGTTAACTTTTCGAAAGTTAACGTCCATTTTTTTATTCGAGCCTCTGATGGCGTAAAGGGGACGCAGCACAAGTCCCTGCAACAATTTTCTTTTTGAAAAAAATCATATTTTACTAAGTTTATCCCTGTAAAAATGCTATTCCTACCCTCCTTTTAGTCCAACAATCAAACCATTATCTGCACCTTCATTTCTTGTTATTTGCGCCCAATACCCAATAACATACAAGCCCTATCTGCACTTCCCTATTTTTACTATTCGCACCCTTATTATATCATGACTTATTTTATTGTTTTCGCCTCCGTTTACTATTTCCACCAGTATGTTTGCTAAACGCCCCTCCTTCGCTTTAAGGCCTAAAATGTGTTATTTTTAGCTATTTGCAAGTATAAATAATTTTTTTCTTTATTATTTTATATTTTTCTTTTATTTACTTTACTTTTCTTCTAGTTAATACATTGCTATGAATATAAGAAATAGTAAATAATAAAATGTCGATTAAATCTAACAATAATGATAATGTTAATAATATTAAATTAAAAAAATAAAACTCAATAATAACTATTTCACATGCTTTTCGAAGTTAAATGTCATAAATTTTTAATTGTTATAGTTATTATTACGGAAGGAAAATTTAATAATGATCACTTTAGATGCACTTTTAATTTGACTATTACGAAAATTAAAAGAACCACTTTAGATACACTTGTAATTTGGTTTCTTTTATAATTTTTTATTGTTATAATTAATGTCATGTCGTTTTAAAGGAAAATTTAACAATGATCACTCTAAATGCACTTCTAATTTGATCATTATGAAAATTAAAAGAATCACTTTAGATGAATTTCTAATTTGGTTCCTTCTATAAAATTTTGGTTATTATAATTATTATTATTTTATTTAAAATAAATAATAGTGACTTTAGATACACTTCTAATTTGACTATTGTAAATTATAAAAAGGTTTATTATGATCACTTTATATACACTTCCAATTTGATTATCGTGAAATCCTTTAAATTTTTTTTAAATAAATATAAAACGTAAATTTTTAATTATGACTACTTCAAATGCATTTTTGATTTAATCATTATAAAAGCTATCATAATTTAGTAATTGTTACTTCAGATGCACTTCTTATTTGATGGTTACGCTAAATAATCATCGTAAAAACTTTAAATGCACTTCTAATTTGTTTGCGATAATAATATTTCAAAATAAACCCAAAAATAAAAAAATTAATTACTAAAATTAAAAACCTAATACACAAATCATTATAAAAAACTACGTATACTTTGATTAAATAAAATAAAAGTATTTGTTATATTTCAAGTATTTTAAAGGTGATGTAAATATTTTTAAAGTTATCTAGTTTTGCACGTTTAATTAGAGGTAATCATCCTTAAGACGAATTTCATAGGATGTTAATACCTTCCTTACGCGTAATAGACTCCTGAGCTAAAAATTTGTTTTCGTAGACCACCTCTTTTTTAAAGGTTTTTCAATGTTTTCCTAAATAAATATTGGTGGCGACTCCCCTTATCTTCAAAAATAATTTTTTGCCGTCCCGTTGAGACCCTACGTGTCGACAACTGTGCTATAAAGACATTTCACTAGATTTCCACTAAGACCGTTTTTCCAAATTTCTCCACGTATGGATGTATTCCCTCATTCTATAAGGATTCTCCTGACCTATTTAACCATGTCATTTTCCACTATCTGCCCATCATTTCTCCGAGATGAAAATCATGTGTCCCAAATTGATGTCTCGTTTTCTGTCTCAACCGATCAATAAAAATCATATCATTTAATGAATTTTATTTTATAAATTTTTTATATCTTATGCAACTCATTAAATAAGGTGGTATTTATTAATTGGTTGGGAAAAAAAAAGAAACATCAATTTGGAAAACAGAATTTTCATCCCATATTAACCCTTCCTACGCCATTTCCATTCCCCTCGATACTGCACTTATTTGCCAACTGATGACCTCAAACCCTCTCCCTTTCACCATCTCCCTAACCACCACATATCCCCAAATTACAACTTCCTCTTTTTTATGGTACAAAACCTCTTGAGTAGATATTTCAAGTTGAACAATTTTTCTAGTTTTGTAATATCCCACCATATCAATGCCTTTTGAAATTATCCTTTTACATGGACAGAATGACTTATATGCATATGCTAAAAACATCAGGATCCAGATGCTTGAAAAAATCTTTTAAATATCTAGTTGCAAGCGTCTCAAACATTCAGGGCCCGATTTGATATTTTACTCGTAAAAGTACACATAAAAGTTTAAATACAATATATCATAATAATGAAGTTTAAATTTTAAATAATAAAATATACCAATATTCATTAACAAGAAATTTACATTTAAAAGAAAACATAAGAAACTTTTATAATATAAAGTTATGAGTTTAATTGGTATACACTGTTAGTGTAAAAATTTTTACACTGATATTCAATCACAACCCTTCATTTATGGTAAGTTTATTGACTTTACTAATTAGTACTTTAAAAGTCACATAAATGAAAAGTTATGATTAAACGTTAGTGTGTATACCAATTAAATTCTAAAGTTATTAGAAAGTAAAATATGAAAAATTGTAAATTAATATATATGATTAAATTATATATTTTATAAGAAAATTGATAAAATCATATATATGTACCTATTTTTAATCTTATAAATATGTATTTATATTTATGTTTAATTTTTTATATTAAAATTAAAAAGATAATTATTTAATTGAAGATTGATTTAACCAATATTCAGAACCCACGATGATCAATTTGACCAACTTCCACTGGTTCTAAAATCTTCCAATTCATCGAATAGTCACAAGACCAATTTCCAATTCAATCCGTCAAACCATCTGATACGGTGTGATTTTGAAAACTAGGGATATTATTTGTGTACTAATAAAAGTATGCTCTTTCATCTTTTGTGTTTTAATAAATTTCGAGCAAAATAGAGGAAGAATTATGATGGGTTTGCTTTTAAGGAAATAATTTTATAAAGAAAGAAATAAGAAGTGTGTAATTCACAAGAGAAAAATAGAGAAAAAATAAATTTAAAATGGTAGATTTTATTATATTATTTTATATTTATTTTTCTGCATCTTTTTCTTTTCAAAATTTTATTTTTTTATTTTTCTGCTTTTATTTATTTGTCCCTTATCGCATCTGTTCAATTTATTTATTTATCTCTTATACTTGTCACGTGTGGGTTACTCAACATATATTAATTATATTGCGCATTAGATAATTATTTAAAAACAGTCAATTCACGCAAGAGCCAATTATGGTAATGTTGCTGTGGAGTCGATTACTGGATTATCATAGATACGTGACTACTGCTTTGTCGTCACGTTATAATTTTAAACCCAAAATACCCTTAAAAAAAAGAAATAATAATAATCAAAATTTCATATTCATTCATTTTATAAACGAAGCCGCATATAAATTTAACACAGGAGAAAAATATCAAACATATATATAACACAGGAGAAAAATATCAAACATATATAAACAATTAGGATGAGGACTCACTATTTTGATTGATAACATGGGTTTTGATTGTAGGGAATAAGTAACATAAATTTAAAGTAGTTTAAACATTTTAATACATCCAACATTATAAAAGCACATGGAGAAATTAAAAAATTGAATGCATATAACAAACCATATGAATGCAGTCTTTTTTCACAGATTGCATGGAAGGAAAGACCCTTTTGGATAATTACTCGTAAGAGCTTTCATCTCTTCCTCGAACATGGGCATGGCAGAAGATGGCAGCGATGTGAAATATCTTAAGCCTCCACTCATTGAGGGATCCAATTTATTGGGACGCAGGATATCATACATACTAGTTGGTCCACAAACATCACTTGGAACTGGAATCGTATTCACCGGTTCTTTCCATCCAAAATCAACTTGGTATAAATTAACCAAATTTCTCCAATCAGATAAAATGGTTACTGCACCACTTTCGTAATCAAACCGCAATGGTTTAGTTTCTATAGTATCAACAAAATTTGTGACATAATCGTTGCCTAAACAAGGTATTAAGGTATGTCTTATGCGTTTCACAACCTCCAAGAGTGGTTGGTGGATGAGTTCCTTCACTACTAACTTAACATATGATTCCACAATGGCATTTCCGTAATAAAAAGTGGGCAAAGGATCCTCGAAAAGTTCCCTCACTTGGATTGTGATATTAAGCAATGTTTCTCCATCGTAGTTGAGTTTTAGGGCTTTGGCTCTTGCCCTCCAAATGTAGGCAGCGAGACACTCAAAGGTAGTGAACCCTTTCTTCAAATTCAACACACTTAGGTTAACCTCTTTCATGAGACTCATCTTGAGTCTTGCTATGCTCTCTTTGTCCACCTTGAAGCATGCATGCACATATTTGGTTGATGGCAGAAATGGTGAAACTGCAACATTGGCATTTTCCATGGGATTTTTCAAGGGATTACTGGTAATTTTGCCCACTAGTCTCTCTCTTTCCCACACAGGTTTCACAGATGGCTCACTTTCTCCACGTGCAAGTTCACCCACTGTGAATAACAATTGGGTTATTCCAGTTCCATCAAAAACAGTGTGGTTGAAGCAAAATGCAAACGTGAAACCCCCACACAGGAATTTGGTCAACCTAATAACCAAAGGGTATTGGTTTCCATGTTCATCTTCAGATGGAAAATCAACCCTAAACTGCCTTGCTAGTTCAACGTCATGGGTATCTAGGTAATTAAGAGATGAGAGGTTGCAATTACAAATAGCCTCTTGGAATGGAACTCCATCAGAGGTGCAGTTGATTCTCAATTTTCCATCTTCATGTTTTATTAACTTTCCTGCAATAGGATAATAGTAAACCAGTGCCTTTGAAAAGGCCTTTTTTATCACTTTTGCAGGGTCAGGTTTAGGGCTATTGCTGCTATCTGCATGGGAATTTTGATTTGTTGTTAATGACTCATATACTAATATGGCTTGTGTCAAGAAATTGAGGTCATTGTCAATGCTAGACAATGAAAGAACGGTTCTGGGAGTGGGTTTGGAAGGTCTTATGAAGACAATTTCTTTGTTTTCAAAACTAAGGAGGGTTTCAATGTTCTTGTTGGATGCCATGGAAGAATTAGCTAGCTAGAATAATAGTAGAGGAGTGGAGTGGAACACATTTATACATGTATATATATATAGTGGAGTCATAAAATAAGAGCAGTGATATGTGTAGCACTGCAAAGTGACAAACCTCTATCTACACCCTTATTTTATTAATTAATTTATTTTTTAATATATTTATTTTAATTATTTAAATAAACTATAATAAAATATATATTAAAAAATAGGTGTGGGGTAGTGCTACTGCTAGATACTATTTGGGGTGTATGCTTATCCTTGTTTTTTCGTCCACGAAAACTGCATGTTGATACTTAATATATTAACCTAAACCACAATACTAATAATGTTTCTTTCTTCTTTCTTTATCATTTTGATATTTTTTAACATTAAATTTTTCTTATTTTCTTCATTTATTTATTGTTTTAATGCTATTTTATTTTTATTTATTATCTTTAGTTATTATTTTATCCTTTGTATTTTCTATTTCAATGTCTCCTTTTTATGCTTTTTTAGAAAATAGTTTAGTAAATATATTCTAATATTTTAAACATAATTTTAAATTTTATTTTTTAATTTTTCTTTTTATATAATTTTTTATTTCTTAATTTATCCATTATTTTCTTGATTATAATTCTTTATAATTTTTTATATTTTTATTTATAATATTTCAAAAATTAATTTTTCACATGTTTTTTAATATATTAAAAAAAATAATTTTAAATTAATTAAAAAAATATTAAATTATTTTTTTATAAATTTTTTCTGTTTTTCATTTTACATTTTATTATTCTCTTCATTATTTTATCTTTTAATGTTATTTTGTTTTGATTTATAACCATTATTTATTATTTTATTCATTTTATATTTTCTAAATTTCTATATTCTTATATATTTATATTTAATATTTTAGTCTGTTAAAAATTATTTTATCCAATATATTTTAATATCTTACCCAATAACATTTAATATATATTTATATTATATGTTAAAATTATTTTATTAAATACATTTTAATATTTCATAAAAAATTTATTTTTCTAATAATTTATTTAACTATGAACCAAAATATTTTTAAAAAAAATGATGTTTAATTAATATTTTTCAAATACTAACATAGTGAAAGAAAAAAATATTTTATTCTTTTCATGTATAAAATTTTCCTATGCTAACAGTTTTAAGACCGTGAAAAATAGTAGTTTCTAACCAAAGGAGTTGAGAGACATTTAAATGTAGTATCAAAATTAAAAAAAAATAGAAATATAAATAAAAATAAATATATAAAATATAATTATTAAACATATTTTTATGCAAATAGTCTTAAATTAAGGATAAAAAATTCTTAAATATTTTTTATAAATAATTAAAAGAATAAAAACATAAAAAGAAAAGAATAAAAAATTAAAATAAAAAGTCAAAGACAAAAAATGTTTATGAAAATAAAAATATAAAAATATATAACATAAAAAATATAAAAATAATAACATAGAAAAGGAAGATAATAAATATAAATAAAATAACATAAAAATTAAGTAAATAATAAATTAAAAAAAAATAAAAAAGAAAGGATAAAATTGAAAATGAAAAACAAGAAAAAAAAGAATAAATTAAAAGAAACAAAAAAGCCAAAAGACAAAAGGCATTTAAAGTAGGACACATGTTAAAAAACTAAAGGCAAAAAGATAATTTAATCATCCTAAATTATAATATATATATATATATATATATATATATATATATATATAAATAGTTCATATTTTATCAACTTTATATTAGAAATGTTAAAATTGAACCTAACTAAATCTTATGAAATAGACTTGTAAGGTGAAGTTTGCACATTAGATATATACTATTTATTCTTATCACATCTCTAGTCAATGTGCATTTCTAATATACCCCTCACATTGAGGATTGGACATCATGAGCTCAAATTGTAACATATATAGTGAGGGATGACAATCAACCTACTCTCGTGGGTACCAACATGTCATCATTGCCCTGACTTAGATGGAGAAAACATGTGTTGACCAAGGTTGATGTCAGGTTTCTTCCATGTCTAGGAAAATCGAGGGTGGGGAAAATGTGGGTTTTTTGGTCTTTGCCTCAGTTCCGCTTTTATGTTAAACAAAAATTTATTCATATATTGGTAATTTCATATGTTTGTGTACAAATTTACATTCATGTGGACCATTAAAACATGATTGCACAAGAATCACAGTGTTGTGAAAGATTCACTGTGAGTAGTGATATACTTTGTAAATTAAAATATATTTAATAACTTAAAATTTTTGAAATATAATAAATAGTGATTATGTAGATATATATAATATTTAGCAACTTAGTAAATAATAACATTAAGTCATTATCTAGTTTTAAAAAAAAAAAAACTATTAAAATACAGATCCATTATAATTTAGAAGAAAACAAAGAATTAGTTTGAATATTAAAAAGAGAAAATATAACAGAAACTATTTTCAAATTAAAATATTAAGAATTTATTATTATGAAATGATTAGTATAGTTTAGATAAAATATTTGTTATATTTAAATTGGTGATCCGTTACAACGATATATATATTAATTCTATATTTATATATAGAAAATATATTTGATATGAAAATATATGTAGAATTTAAATAAGATGATCTTATATTTTATTTAGTCTTATATATCATATTTAATATAATGAAAGAAAAATAAAGATAAAATAATATATTAAATTTATTTAGATAAAATTAAAAGATTAAACTGTTAGGATTTTCAAAATAAAAAATAAGTTAGGTTAAGATAACATTGTTTTTAAAATAAAAGTTAGATAAGATTAGGAAAAACTTATCTAATTTAAAATTGAATGCTAAAACTAATCTTTTACAAAGAGAGAGTGAGAAAATTGAATGCTAAAACTAATATTTTACAAAGAGAGAGTGAGAAAAATCAATATAAGTTATGAGGCTTATGTGATTCTAAGAACTGTAGATTGTCAATACTCATAATAGGAGACTAGTGTGTTGCTCAAGGGTTGAGTAGAGAAAGAGAAGGAAAAGAGAAGAGAAGAATAAATTGAGATTATAGAGTTTTGCTTCAAGAGGTGAGTAAACACATTTTTTTACTTCATGGTATGACTTTTAAATATTTCAAATAACTTTTGATAATATGATATTACTATATAACACTATCTTGTGTAAAATTATTTGCTTTATATACTATAATTTGAAACTTACCTTTTTCAATATGTTGATTTACATATATTAATGTGCGTTCGACTTTGCGATGGGAATTAATTAGTGTCCTTGTCCTTGCCTAATATCTTAATTATGACTATTCATATCAAAATCTGAAGTTGCATGCAATAGCAACGGGGCGGGTTTAGCCCTCCTTGTCCTCGTCCCTGGAATATCCGAGGTAGAGGCATGTATAAAGAAAATGGGTATGAAATTTTAATCCACATCCTCATCCCAGTCGAGTATTTTCAGGTTCGAGTATACCTGCGGGTAATTCATTATATTATTTTTTATAATTTATATGCACTGGTAATTTATTTAAATTATATGTTAAATTATTAATTTATTAATTAATTAAATAATTTTTTTAAGTTATTAATTATATTTTAGTTTTAATGGTTCACAATGATGTGAATTTGTACATAGACATGTAAAATTAAAAATATATGTATAAAATTTTATTTTACATAAAAGTAGGGAGAGACGAGGGCGAGGATGGGACAAGGACCAACAAACCCATCCCTGTCCCTCTCCTATCTTTTTATGTGGGGATGGGGGTGGGTCGAAGACCAACAATGCGGATTTTTTTTGTTAAAATTAAGGCGAGGATGGGATGGTACCCGTGGGGATGAGCATGATTGTCATCCCTAATTGAAGTCAATAAGCTAAATAATTTGATATTTATTAGCTTCAAAACCTTTGCGAATCATTGTCTTGCGTTTTTCTATTCATATACATTGATGGATTAATATTGCATGTTCTTTTACATTCAATTACTATATTGATTATTTGATGGGCTAATGTTTCTTTTTATTAATTGATATTGATGTAAAGATTGTTTGAGATACCTCCATTTAATACGGGATCAAATTTTTTATATTTTATATTAATTATTTTTTACTAAAATATATTTATATTAGTATAATTTTTTATAAAAAATATTTTCTCTCTTTAGTCCGTAATAAATATTTTCTCTCTCCATTTTTAGAGGGTCAATTTTAAGGGTGCGTTTAGTAAAATTAGTTATGAAGCTAGTCAAAAGTTGAAAATTCAAAAGTTAGCTGAAAAGCTAATTGTAAGGGCTTGATTGGTTTGATTTTGGATTATAGTTTTGGAAAAGAGTTTTGAAAAATAGTTTCTAAGAATTGTTTTCTAAAAGAAAAAAAAAAACTTTTTTGATAGTGTTGATTAAAAAACTCTTAGGGGAGATGTGAGATCCTAGTTTTTAAATAATAGAAAAAAAATGTGTGAAGTAAATAAAAGGAGAAATTAAATATAATTTTGATGGTGATTATTAAGTTAATCAGAAAAATAAATTGTATTGGAATAATTCAGAGGAATTCGTTAGATGTGAGAAACATGTGTGTGTGTGTGTATATATTTATATATATATATATATATATATATATATATATATAAATAAATGTTTTAGTTAGAATTCACTTTGGAATTAAAGTTATAAAGAAATTTCAGTTAGAAAATTACAATAGCTAAATATAGCTTCAATCTCTTTTTCTTTCTCACTCTTACTTTTCACTTTCTCTGTCTTCCCACAAATTCTCTCCCATTTCTCTAAACCTCTCTCCCTTGCATGTGGCACCTAGGAGTGTCAGATTCCAACATGGTCTCTTCCATTACTCCTGATTCAAAGAGTTGATCCTCATAATTAAGTTTGATCCTATTTTCTCAAATATTTTACTGTTCGTTTCTAGCTTGATCTTCCCGTTGAGGGGAGACTTCATTGAAAACCTATTTCTCTTAAATTATTCTTTGGATTTGGGTTTCTATAAGGTTTTGAGTGATTTATGGTTGTGGATTCTCCTCTATCTTCAAAATAATCATTTTTAGGGAGAATAAGTATGGAAAGCTCTTTTTGTTGATTTTAGTCAATGGAATAATGATTGGATAGTTGAGAGATTTGAGTTCTTTGAGATAACAAGTATTTTGACTGTGTTTTGAGCTATCTCAGATAACATGTATTTTAACTGTGATTTGAGTTAATTGAGTTAGCATATGTGTTAGTTGTGATTTGAGCTAATTGAGTTAGCGTATGTGTTAATTGTAATTTGAACTAATTAAGTTAGCATGTATGTTGATTATTATTTGAGTTATTCAAAATAGTGTATATAGATTTCATGGTTGGGCTATTTGAGATAGTGTGTATGTTAATTGTATTATTGAGTTATGTATAATAGCGTACATGTATGAATAAGCTATTTAGGATAGTGTGTGCATTGATTGCATGATGGAGCTATTTGAGATAGTGTGTTTGTTGATTGTGTGAATATCTGTATGATTATTCATGATTTGTTTCGGGGTTGTTACTTGTTGTAATTGAGCCATGTGCATTGAATTAGGGATATTTGTAAGGTCTTTGTGATCTTGGTGTTTTACACCAAAAGGATGTACACTCAGATAGAGACTGGGAGTTCAATGTATCCTATGGGTGCCAAACATCAATTGGAAGTATCATATGAATATTTCCCCAACTTAGCTTGTTGTCAATGGGATCAAATGGATCCCCGACATTAGTTGAAACGAAGGACCTAAGTGGGTCACTTCGGTATTTGAATTCAATGTGTGTTTTCTAGAAAAAGTTGAGTCTTATGGTCTTATTGAGATTTGTGCTTATGTTAAAGGGAATATGAGCTTGTATGGCATGATTGTTGTGAATTGTATCATGTTTAATGGTTGAACTATAGCATGTTGAAATTGATAGTTTTATTATGTTTCATTGAATTGACTTATTTTGTTTGAAATTACAATTGTTTGTATGTGTTTGTATATGACAACGATGATTGTATTTTGCATGGAAGTAGATGATAGTGGTGGACCTTAGAAGTAACAGAACTAGGGATAGAAGGATGATGGCTTAATAGGGACTAGAGAGTCCATTTTGTATTGTATAGTTTATGTACACAGGTTATGTTGAATATGTTATGTAAACTTATAGAGTTGTGTTTAAGTATGAGTTGTGATTTACTTAAATGATATTGAGCATGAGTACAAATGTTTCTATGATGAAACTAAGTAACTGGTACACTAAATGTATGTGTAAAGTTAGTAGTGTATGTATGATTTGAATATTAAGTGTAATAGAGAAAGGTGGAAAATTTACAACTGAGGTTCTGCATTCTGCAGGACCTCTGTTAAGTAGTTTCGCAGCTTTCAGCTCAATAATGTGTCTTACCCAGCACAAAGTTGTCTTAGGTTGAATTATAATTAGATTTGTGCCCAACGAGAGGCTTTGCTCAACACAAATTACTTTCTGTTTGGAATTAAACAAAGTTTTTGCCTAACGACATCCCTTTTACTAGGAAAATCTGATACAGGATACTCGCTAGGCGACAGCGGTCACTAGGCAACAGTGGTCGGTGGGTGAGCTACCCTAGTCTCGTTGGGGGGCTTCACTGGGCAAGATGATGTAGTGTATACCATGACTTAACTGTTGCTGAGTTTTTTATTGTACTAAGTTGATGAATGTATACATGTTTGTTTCTTTTATGCATTTCGAATAATAAATTATGTGAAAGTCAAAGTGATGGAGGACCATCCTTGTGGCATCAAATAGGACCCATCACAAGGTCCATGGCAAGAAGAATAGAAGAAGAGGAAAGTCATACCACACCAAGAGCATTGATGATCATATCTGCGGACTTCGGTGCATTTACCTATTCTTTTGCTTGTTTTGCTTACTTTTCCCTTGTATTTTGGGAAACCTTAATCACTTAGGATTTCATTGTGTATTTTTATTTAGCCTTTTTATTAGGGGGCAAATTAGTTTAGAATTTATTTTGGGACTTAAACCTTGACTTGTGAGGTCAAAAGTCCATTTCTTTCATTTTCTAGACACAAGGGTATTTTAGTCATTTAGGGGGGAGGGACCTACATTTCATTTGAAGTCCATTTAGGGTTCATTTGAGAGGCATTTACCTCTCAAAATTTCATGCAAATGGCCTAGAGGCCTCCCACTCTCTCTTTAAATACCCTAGGTTAGACTACATATAGTCACTTTGGATATATTGGATATTTGAGAGAGTTTTCCTCGTCATTCCTTTTCTTAGTCATTTAGGGATCTCTTGCCCCCCTTCCTCTCCTTTCTACCTTAGAAGGAGCTTAGGTCTCCCTAGGATTGACCTTCATCCTCTCCAAGTGAAGTGAGCTAGCCAAGGAGACACCATCCAACCACCACCACCCAAAACACCATTCTTTTATCTCCATTTTTCATGAACCACTTTCACCCTTCATAAGTCCCATTTTCACACCTATTTCAGCCCTTGAAGAAGATTCATTTCAACATCTCATCTTGGAGAAGACTTGGTGATACCATGGAGAAGGTGGAGCCATCATAAAGGTTTGTTTATCTGTAAGTAAAATCGTACAAAGTACTAGTATTTTTGGATATTACAGGAGATTTGAAAATGATAAAACTTGTTTATATTTATAAAAATGTCATTAATGAAAAACAAAAAACAACTTACTCTCTTTGTATTTTGAGTTTTTAAAACAAAAATACAAAACTGAAAAGTAAAATTGTTTACAGTTATTTCCTTTTTTTAATCTTTAAAAACTAAAAACTCAAAACGGTTTTTGAAAATTATTTTAAAAAAATACTAACCAAACACGTTTTTTAATTTTTAAATACCAAAATACTAAAATAATTTTATAAAACTTTAGCCAAACAAGCATAAGTGTTTGGTAAAACTAACTAATCAACTGATAGAAAGTTGTAAAATAACTAATGAGGATATAATTAATTATTAGATCAATAATGGTGTATTTAAAATAATTATAAAATATTTTAATAATATAAATTGGTTACATATCTAAATTATTATAATTTTATATTTTAAATTATAAATTTCAATAATTATATATTTAAGTTATAAATTATTATAATTTAATATTTCAACTATGAGCTGAACAATGACAAATTCACATTCTTAAAGTAATGTTTCTCTCTCCATGCGCATCTCATGGTAATAATTAATATATAACCCGACAACACATGAAAAAAAAATGGTTACTTTACAATGAATAAAAAAAACCCACTTGTAATAAATACCAATTTTCTATTTTAAATGGGAAAGAGGTCATAATCAACTCTTCTTAATGAAATTATCAGAGGTCATAATCAACTCTTCTTAATGAAATTATCAGAGGTCATAATCAACTCTTAATGAAATTATCACCTATCGATCAACTTCATTTCTTTCTTAAAAAATTGACAATGATCGTCAATGCCATTAAGTTTGTTTTAAGCTATTCGATGTTCCAAACACTGACTTTTGTTTGTTGTTTTTCTCTAAAATATTTTTTGAAATAAATTAATTTCTAATGATTATATATATCGTGTGTAATTAAGTTAAATAAAATAGTGTTTGTTTCAAATTATGTAATTTTTTATTTTTGAAAATAATATTTCTAGAAATAAAATTTTTAGATATTTTAAAAAATATGTTGAGTAAAAATTAAAGTTCATAGGAATATTTCTTTACTACCTGAAATGATTAAAATTTGCAGTTCGGTTAATATATAATTTCCTAGAATATAGATATGATGATCAAAATACCCTTGTTATTTAAAATATATATATTTTTATATTAACTAAAAATAAGATAAAATTATAATTAGTTGTTGCCGGTTTAATTTCACATATTTTTATGTTCATAATCGACGAAAATAAATAATTATATTTATATACAAATATAAAAACAAACATAGATAAGTTACAAGATTTACAACATCTCAATACGATCTATAATAAGCATAAAAAAATGTATAACCAAGAAACAACAAAGAAAAGAACTTATACAAACCTCCCAAATAAAGAGTTTCAACGCATATGATAAATCTTTGAAGATTTTAAGATAAAACAACATGGCAACAATACATTTAAACAAAAAAAAAAAAAAAAAACAATCAACCTGATCAACTCTGGCATCATGCTCATAAAAGTGTTGTTATCTCTTTTATTACAAATCCTTATGTGAATTTACTCTGGGGTGTGAAAATTATGTATGGTACACAAGGCAATTAAAATAATATTCACAAATTCTGCATGTCATGTTTTAGTAGTCTATTAAGTTTGACAAACCAACTTATTTAGTAATAATATTGTTTTTAATAATTAAAAATAATATTAATATGATGTATAATACAATATAATAGAATAATTATTTTAATATTTTTTTTAGTAATCCACTTGACTACCTAACCTCTTAGTAGATTACTTTATTAATTAGATATGTTTCCGTATGAATAATAATGCATTGATATGTTTTAATAAAATAATAATATAATATAGTGTTAGTTTTATATAAAGCGAGATATATATTATGTATAAAAAAACGTGAAAGTCTTAGCTTACTGCATGAGTTTTTATTTTAGCATATTTTTATATTTAGATAATTGGGATAATTTTGTATCAATAAAAGTAGCACCGAGTCTTTAAAACAAAAATCAAATAACCTTTTAAATAGGTTAACAAGTTAAACCAAGTTTATACAATGGTTGGCCATGTAGAGAAGATGTTTTTAAAATTCAATTTAAGTGTAGCAATACAGAGAGTATTTATAAAGTACAAGAGAGAGAATAAAGTAACAACAACTAATAAATCTAAGCAGAAAATAATCTTAACAACGCTACATAAGATTTGGATTTAAATTATTCTTGTGTGAGTAGTCTAATACGCCCCGGTAAGATGGTGGAAGTCAAGTCAACACCAATCTTGTCCATGAAAAACCTATGGTGTGGAGATAGAAGTGTTATGTCCAAGTGCAACAATAAAGGAAATATAGAGAGGTGAATAGATTTCCTCAAAAGCGTTTTCTTTTCCAATTAAAAAGTTATTTCCATTCAATCCAAGATTCACCAAAATTTCTATTCAAATAATTAATAAAATTGTCAAGATTGAGAAAAGATAGAAAATGCATAAGAGATTATATACTGGTTTGACATAAAAGGCATACATCCAGTTATGATTTATCCACTCAACATAAATCTTCCACTAAATCTTTGCGAGTTACAAACAATATGCACACACAAAAATTTCTACACACTTTCCTTAAACGCTACAAGAACACATAGGCTATCCTATGATCAAAGCCCAAACATTCAAAAACTCTATGCACTTCTAACAAAAATCAAAATGAAAGAATGGATTAGATTACACCAGATTCGTGCAGCTAATCCACATTTATGCTTTTCTCAAACATTCCACATTCAAGACTCAGAATCATAATCTAGTAAAGAAAGATGTTATCTTACCTTAGGAACTTACTCAGAGAATGGGGAAATGTTTCCAAGATTTTTCTAAATGTTTTTCCATTCGTTTTCTGACAAGAATAAGCAGTCAACTATTTAAAGAAAAATGATTTTAACAAGTTTAATCGATTAAAAAATAAGGTAATCGATTAAAGTGTTCCAAATAGATGTTGGAATAACAAATAAGAACTATGTAATCGATTATGAGAAGTTAGTAATCAATTATTTTGTTTCTTTCTTCAGTTTTAGTTTAGTTTTATATCTATTGTAATTTATTAGAAAATTTCATAACTTGTTAAAATAGAGAAGCCTAATTTTGAGCCAAAATGCAAAATAAATGTGTAATTGATTATGAAAATGTTGTAATAAGTTATGACAATCAGGTTTTCAAAACTTAGTATTTTGTTCAATCTCAATTGAAGTTTTTGATCAAATAACAAATTACTAAAAGCTATAATAAATTATTTTGATGTTGAACTTGCTTCTAACTATAAAACTAACTTTGAACTTAGATTACTGATCATTCAAAAACATTGACTTGGATAAAACATTCATACATGCCTCTACTAAACAATCAATGCAAAGTCACACCTTTGAAATGTGTTTGGCTTGAAAAATAGCAAAATCAAAACTAAAACTACTAGGGAAACAAAGGAGATAATGAATGCTTGTCTATGCTCCAACAATATCTTCCTTTTTGGCTTTGCCAAAGCCAAACAAAATCAAAGCTTTGTACCTGTTGCGTGAACCTGTTTCTAGATAAAACAACTTGAAACATACAAATTAGGCATCATGATAACAAATTCAAGATATTAATATAGCTTTGTTCTCCTCTCCCTTTTGGCATTGTAAAACTAAAATGACTTGAATAATAAAGACTAAACAAATAAGTTCAGAATCAAGTCATGTAAAATGAAATCATCATTCATATTTAGAACATATTTCATTACAAAACATAAACATTTCACAAACATTAAGCAGAAAGATAGCAGAATTGATATCAAGACAACAAATACCAACAAGCAAAACAACAGAAAATAGATTAAAATGGTCAGTAAAATGATGTAAGGCTTGGATTCTTAGATGGCTTAATCAATTTTCTAGACTACTAGCACCAAGCTGATCAACACGATTGGAAATGACTTCAAGATGGCCTTTCAAGTCTTCATAGTCTTGTTGACGCTTTGCTTCTAAGGCATCTAACTTCCTAATTACCAATAGCTCAAATGATGAAAGAGGTCTTGCTTCTTCCTCTTGAGCTTGTCCTTCTTCATATGCCACTTGATTCTTCTTAATCCAACCTCCTTGTCCATCTTCAAAAAATCCCATCTGTCTTAGCTGCTTCTTCTTTAGCCTTCCTTCAAGTTTCACAAAATTTGATATTCATCTTTAACATCCACTCCAAAATGTTTTAAAATTTAAGAGATGAGAACAACATACAGACATTTGTACTCATTCAACCTCTTTGTTTTCAGAATTGTATCCTTGATCACAAATATCTAATTCACTTTCAAATTTCTCTACATTGCATATATCAAAATCAAATCATCTTCAATGAGTTAGGCATGGTTGCTTCCTCTAGGATTTATGGTCCATGAAATAATGTAAGCTAATAATCTGTCATTCATCTTCAGTTGAATTACACCAAATCTATCCTCCAATGGTTCCTACGGATTTTTCATCAAACTTTTGTAAGTGGTAGTCTTGTTGAAATCTAGTCCTTATTGCTCTATGCCATTTACATTTGGATGAAAACCAGTATCTTGAAAATTAATCAATGTCATTTTGTGCTCATTAGTGACTTCAAAGTTTACCCGCTTGACAGATGCACATAAGTTTCCACTTTCTCTATTCACATATGCAGATGTGTAAAATACTTTCAGTAACTCTAAATAGAATATACCTTTAAGTTCTACTAGTATTTTCATCCCTAGTCTTTCTTGAATATAAAAAAATGTAAAATTTTGATCTTTCAACCATTGTAAGTTTAAAAATCTTGGAGGTACCAGTTTCTTGTTGCTATAGATCAGTTGATACAATTGAAGTAGTCTCTTTGAACTGAACCACACGATCTTCTTAGGCATTGGCTCTTTTCCCTTTGATGTACCCACTAGTTCTTTCTCTTCTTGGATGCTTTGCTTTGAAGTTAAGGTTCAACATTCTTGGATTCTCTATGCTTGATCCTCTTAAGAGGCTCAAAATTTGAAGACATTTTCACAGGTTGGGGTTGAATGGGTTAAGAAAGGGCGATTTCTAATTTCAGAGGTGTAAGAGGTAATGGTTGAGGGTTAGGTTTTTATGCTGATGAAAAGGTTTTCATGCTCATAAATGTTGAAGGTTTGAAGGTGAAAGACAAAAAGTTGCACCACTTGAACCAAAACAAAGCTTCAGTACTAGAAGACGCAAAACTGATCCATGTAATCGGTAACCATAATTCATAACCTATCTCTAGGTAAGGGTTTTGTGAATATATCAGCAAGTTATGAAGTGGTCTCAATAAACTAAATATCATAACCTCCTTTTTTTGTATGGCCTCTTATAAAATGATGTCTTATCTCTATGTGTTTAGTTTTAAAATGAAAAATGGGTTTCTAGTGAGGTTAATGGCACTGGTGTTATGACATCTTAGAGGAATGTTCTCTAAATACAATCCATAATCTGAAAGTTGTTGTTTGAGCCACAAACTTTGAGTACAACAGCTTTCAGCTCAGCCTTAGCAGTTGACAAAGCAACACAAGCTTGCTTCTTACTATACCATGACACAAAACCATTTCCAAAAATATGACAAGTGTCACTAGTGCTTTTCCTATCTAGTTTGCATCTTATAAAATCTGAGTAAGAGTACCCTATAAGAACCAGCTCTACTCCTTTGGGATACCAAAAACCAGTATCTAGTGTACCTTTGAGGTATTTAAGAATCCTCTTGTTGCTGTGAAGTGTGACTCGTTAGGTTTGGATTGAAATCTTGTGCACATACACACACTAAACATCATATCAAGTTTGCTAGCTGTAAAATAGAGTAAGGATCTAATTATACCTCTGTATTTAGTTTCATAAAAAGGTTTCCCTTTCTCATGTGAATCTAAATAATATCCAGTAGACATAGGTGTTGCAGACTCCTTATATTTCTCTATTTCAAACTTTTTAAGCAATTTTTTGCAATACTTTGATTGATGTAGAAATGTGCCATGCTTCATTTGCTTTACTTGAAGTCCGAGAAAGTCATTCATCTCTCCCATCATGGGCATTTTAAACTCCCCCTACATCTTTGCTACAAAGTTCTTACAAAGTTTTTCATTAATTGATCCAAAAGTAATATCATCCATATAAATTTGAACTACGAGTATATCTTTCACACCATTGCCTTAGAGCTTGTTTTAGCCTATATAAAGCCTTCTTAAGCTTATAGACATCGTTTGGAAAGATTGGATCAATAAAGCCAGGTGGTTGTAAAACATAAACTTCTTCCTCAATAAAATCATTTAAGAAAGCACTTTTCATGTCCATTTGATAAATTTTAAAATCCATGGAACATGTATAGGCAAGAAGAAGTCTCACAACCTCAATTCTAGCCACAGCTGCATATGTTTCATTAAAGTCAATGCCTTCTTGTAGATTGTACCCTTTGGTAATTACCGAGCTTTATTATGAGTGATGAATACATCATTCCTCTTGAACTAATTAAGTTCTTCATGCATGGAGTTGACCCAAAATTCATCTAATAAGGCATCTTCAATACAAGAGTGTTCAACTTGAGAAACAAATTCAACATGCTCACAAAATAAATTCAGAGAAGTTTGAGTAAAGACTCCCTTTTCAAAGTTATCAATGATATTGTCTAAGGAAAGGTCTCTTGGAGTAATACATTATTTTGGTAGACCATGTTCAACATTTTGTGTAGGTTGTGTGGTCTGCTCATGCTCTCATTTCTCTTCTTCATAAGGTAAAGGATTCATGACACTTGTCTCAAGTTCATCAAAAACATCTTTCCCACCTATAACAAGAATCTTCCCTTTGTTGTTTTCCCCATATGTGACATAGCTTCCTACTTTGCTTTTGAAACTTACGAATTTCTCTTTGTCTCTTATCATATATCTTGAATAGCCGTTATCTAAGTACAACATGCCTTTCTTGGCTGTAAAGCATACCTACACCACAAGTTAATTTGAGGATTTAGGTACCCAAATGGTTTTGGGTCCATTGATATTAGTACCACAACTAATTCCTTTGGGAATCCATTTCATTTTTCCACTAGAAATTGCATATTTCTTAACAAAACATGATGGTGATTTATGGCCTTTTTGCACGCAATAATGACATGTGAAGAAAGGTGAAGTGGATGGGTTAGCAAATCTGAAAAAGTTTTTATAATTTCTGTTTTTACCATTTGATTGAAAACCCAAACCAACTTTATCCATTGAGCACCTTTGTTAGTTGAGAAGGGCATCTAAATTAGCCTTTCCCATTGTGAATTTTGAAAGTTTCCTTTCCAAATATTTCAGTTTAATTGTTACTCACATTCATATTTTCAAATTTGCAATCACAAGAAAGAGTTTCGTTAATTTGTTTTTGAAAATCTTCATTTTGTTTCTTCAAAACTGAAACTTCTTCCTCTAGTGCCTTGCACTTTAAAATGTGAAGCTTAGATTAGTCTTTCAAAGTTTTGTTAGCCAATGTAAGTCTTTGTGACTCATCATGCAATTCATTAAATGCATCTAAAATGAGCCATAATCCATTTCACTATCACAAGATGAAGAATCACTTACAACACTTGAGATATCATCCCCCTTTTTCCATAAGACATAAATTTGCTTCTTCATCTTCTAAACTTTCACTAGCAAAGATACTTGTGTCATTGTCCTCCCATGCTATGCAAGCTCTCTTCTTCTATGATTGAGTGACCTTCTTATCTCCATTTTTCAGCTTTTTCAAATAAATTGTGCATTTGGATTTTATATGGCCCAATTTTCCACATTCAAAGCATGTAAAATTTGAGCTTCCTTAGTCAGTCTTCTTGTTCCCTTTTGTTTTAATTGGAACTTTCCTTATAGGCCTTTTGTTGTTAAGGAACTACTTGAATCTTCTAACTAGAAAATTTAGATTTCACTTTCCGACTTATTGCTATCCTCATCTTCACTTTCTGAACTCATTTCATTTGTTGAGCTCTTGAATGCAACCCTCTACTTTTTCCCCTTTCTTCCTCTTTATTCATCCTTATCATATCGATCTCATGCTCCCTTGATTTTCCAAATAATTAATGGTTTGTTAGGGTTCTTGAGTCCTTTGATTCAGAAATTGTTGTGACTTTAACTTGCCAATTTCTATTGAGAGATTTCAACACTTTCACATTTAATTCTTCTTCATAAACAATCTTGCCAAGTCCTTTTAGGTGCTTGACAATATGAGTGAATCTCTTTTGCACATCTCCAATGTTTTCTCCTTACTTCATGCTGAAAGTTTTGTACTCTTGGATTAGATAATTCTTCCTTGATCTTCTTACTTCCTCCGTTCTTTCATGTTCTACTTGAATTAGATCCCATATTTTGTTGTTGTTGTACATGCAGAAATTCTAAACAATTCATTAGAGTTGAATGCAGAATGTTATGGTGCTTTTAGCTCTAGAATCCCACTGATCTTTTCTAATTTCTTGTAGAGTCCAGGACTCAAAGGATTTATCTTCACATAGTCCATTAATAATTTGTTTTAGAGGTTTGTAACCTTCCTCTACAACTTTTCAAATGCCTCGATCCAGGGATTCCATAAAATTTTCATACATACTTTTCAAAAAGGATAGTTAACACCACAAAATATAGGTGACTTATTGATTTATGGGCTTTAGCGAATGGAAGCTGATCTTCACTCATTGTTTCACTTGGATTTTTTAGAACAAAAGACTTGTGTAAAATACAAGAACTAAACTCTTATACCAATTGTTATGTCCAAGTGCAACAATAAAGGAAATACAGAGGGGGTGAATGTCTTTCTTCAAAAACGTTTTCTTTTCCAATTAAAAAGCTATTTCCATTCAGTCCAAGATTCACCAAACTTTCAATTCAAATAATCAATAAAATTTCCAAGATTGGGAAAAGATAGAAAGATGCACAAGAGATTATACTGGTTTTGCATAAAAGGCCTACATCCAATTCTGATTTATCCACTCTGGATAAATCTTCCTATAAATCTTTGTGAGTTACAAACACTATGCACACACATAAATTTCTACACACTTTCCTTGAACCCACAAGAGAAGATAGGTTATCCTATGACCAAGCTCTATGATCAAAGCCTAAACATGAAAAATCTATACACTTCTAACAAAAATCAAAATGAAAGAATGGATTAGATTACACTAGATTCGTGCAGATAATCCATATTTATGCTTTTCTCAAACATTCCACGTTCAAGACTCAAAGAATCATAATCTAGTAAAGAAAGATGTTATCTTGCCTTAGGAACTTACTCAGAGAATGGGGAAATGTTCCCAAGATTTTTCTAAATGTTTATCCATTCATTTTCTAACAAGAATAAGTAGTCAACTATTTAAAGAAAAATGATTTTAACAAGTTTAATTGATTAAAAAATAAGGTAATCGATTAAAGTGTTCCAAATAGATGTTGGAATAACAAATAAGAACTATGTAATCGATTATGAGAAGTTAGTAATCAATTATTTCATTTCTTTCTTCAGTTTTAGTTTAGTTTTATATCTATTGTAATCTATTACCAAATTTCATAACTTGTTAAAATAGAGAAGCTTGGTTTTGAGCCAAAATGCAAAATGAATTGTGTAATCGATTACGAAAATGTTTTAATGAGTTATCACGATAAGGTTTTGAAAACTTAGAATTTTGTTCAATCTCATTTGAAGTTTTTGATCAAGTAGAAGATTACTAAAAGCTATAAAATTGATTGATACCTTTGGTACCATAAAATTGACTTAAGAGAAAAAACAAGGAGAGCGAAAACAAAACCAAAACTTCAATGGAATGCCTTTGGTTCCAACAATCTCCCCCTTTTCGGTTTTGATGAGCTAAACCACTCTTAAGCTAAGCTTCATTCTTCTAGTACCTTTGCTCTTGAATCAATACACTTGAGAATTGAAGCAATATATTCACCATGTCTTCTCCAAGTCTTTTACAAGTCTTTTCCCCCTTTTGGCACTTCAAACAAAAAGGTGAAAAAGACAAGATGCATATAAAATCAAATGATATGTGAGGGAAGATGAAATAGTTGGGAGGGCTTAATTCAACAAGATTGAGACTCCAACTGGTGCAGTGCTAATGATGCACAAAAACATTAAGAAAATTTGCAGAATTATGCAGAAAAATGTTGCACAAATAGTCCATAAGTGAAAAAAAACTCCAGAAAATGAACTTCCACGGTCTTGCAAATATAAGATATATATATCTGCAGAATTTAATTTCTCTCTTTATTTTTAATTTTAATTTTAGTTTTTACTTTATTTTTCATTTAATTTTGAATTTATAATTTATAATCCTAGGAATTTATTGAAAATTAAACTTAAAATTATTAATAAATATATAAATTAAATTTATAATTTATTATTTATAATTTTAACTTTTAAATTCAGTTTTTAGTTTTAATTTTAGTTTTTTGGATAGTAATAAAATGGGAGGAATGTTTGCAGTTGAAAATAAGATGGATGACATTCACAGAAGGTCTTGTATTAGGTTTTAATCATGGTGTGCACGAGGTCCAAAACAAAAGAAATTAAAAGACAAAATTTAAAAAAAAATCGGTATTTGGTCTACTGGTATGATTCTTGCTTTGAGTGCATCACGTCCTGAGTTTGATTCTCAGAATGCCCCTACTGATGTATATTTAAATTTATGTTTGAACTTCATGTATTTAATTATGCAAGTCAACGTTGTCATTCTAACAGTCAACAGTCTCAATCTAATGAAAAGGCAAAAGTTACACTTTTAAAAAAGTTTAGAGGCAATAAGAGAAAAATAAAGGGACAGGGAGGGGGGGCAAAACATGAGCAAGTAATAAAATAGTGGGCCATCAAATGTAATTAAGCCTAAAATAAATTATTAAATAGAATTCATAAAAATAATTTTTTTAATAATAAAATAAACTTTATCATGAATTTATTTGTCGTTTATTTTTGTAAAAGCAAAATATTGTCAAAAAAATAAAACTAATTATGAAAGGTTACTTTTTGTGATTTTTATATTTATTTTTTTTAAAATCATGACTTTCTATTTTTTTGAAAATATTGATAAAAATAATTATGAAAGGTTACTTTTTTGTGATTTTTCTATTTATTTTTTTAAGATCATGATTTTTTGAAAAAATAAAAATTTATTTTAAAACAAAACTTTTTATTATTTTTAAAAAATAAAAAAAAAACAAAGTTTCAAAATTTTGGAAGGTTAGCCGCTAACCCGTCTAATGGAGGGGCAAGCCAAGTGATTTGGCTGCCCTAATTATGGCGGGTCAGCCACAGACTAATTTTCAGTGAGGCAAAGGCGGTGCAGGCCAAAATGGAGCCAGTTGACCCGTTTTACCACCCCTATATGTATGTTGTTTCAGTATTATTTATAATTTACATATTTTTTATAAAAAATCTCACTTAAAAAAGAAAAATAAAAAACTAAATTTAATAATTAGTTATTTTTGTGCAAGTCTGGTGGACCAACCCACACAACTCAGCAATTCGTGGTGGGCCGATGAGGCTGAAAATTTAGGACTCTTTATTTTGGTAGGTTAGGCTGGGTCAACCTAACCTGTTTATTATGTAACCCATGGTGGACCAGCCTGTGTGGATAAGACTAACCTATTTTAACACTACTTTTTACTCCACTAGCACTGGTAAAATAGGCCCAAATCGACCAACCACGAGTTCGAGTCAAGCTTAAAAAATAAGGGACTTACAAAATAGACTAGATGAGGTACCCTGACCCACCCAATCTATGAGTCAGGCGAGCTCGCACTAGGCCTGACTGGACTGGCCCGTAACCCACAAATAAATAGCCCAAATCAGCCAATTTTTCTCATCTCATCACTAACTCACGTGCTTATTTTTAAATTAAAACTTCGTTGATGATTCTGTACGTGTGTGTTTGAAGCTTTAGCAAGGATACGAAAATTTGAATGTAAATGTGCTAGGGGTGTTCATGGATCTGGATCAATTCATGAATATAAATTGATCCAATAGATCTGTGAATCGATTCAGACGTAATCAAATCAAATTTGATCCAATCCGACTATAGATGGATTGGATCATGAATTTAAAGTTTGAAAATCGATAGATCCGTGGATTGACCCATTCAATTTAAAGCTTAATATTTTTATTTTATATATTTATCTATTTATCTACACCGTCAGAACGACCCGTTCAACCCGTTAAACATGACCTACTTAATAAACGGGTTGACTAACCTACCAACCCATGAAAAGTTAAGAAAATATTTTTTAGGAAAATTTTTTGGACTATTTTTAAAAATATTAAAATTGAAATAACTTATGAAGGCAAAATTTAGGTGGGTTGGTGGATCAACGCACCCCATCACTAATTGAAAAATAATTTTAAAAAAATAAACAATTATATAGAAGCAAAACACATGATTAAGTCTATTTACTTTAATAATTAATTAATATAAAATATCAAAAATATGAAAAAAAAATCTAAAATAAAAAAAAGATAAGAAAAGATACTTTTTTTTTCCTCCCAAAATCCCAAATTGTGTGTTTATTTGCCCCCAAAACCCCACATATATGCAGAGTTGCTTTCCTTTTGCCCAAAACCCCAAATAGGTGCAGAGTCCCCTTTTTTCTTTTTCCAAGTGTTTCTCGTGAGTTCTCTCATCACTAATCTTGCGTATCTCTTCACGTTGTTTCTGTCTTTGGTATCATCCTTCATTAATCTTGCGTTTTTCTTTAGATTTTCTCTCAATCTATTACCTGCTAATTTTATTCTATCTGTGTGGTTTTATATTTTGATATCGTTTGTGTGTGGTGTTTACTAGTTTTATCCTGCGTTTGCATTCTGCTATAAAAAACAAGTGATATATATATATATATATATATATATATATATATATATATATATATATATATATAGAAATTTCATCCTAGTTACACGGATTACCGCCGTGTAACTTTTCGTACTGATCATGACCATTGTCAAATATTTCATCGGAGATCCTTCCATTTATAAAGATCGTTCTGGAGATCTTCTATCTACTCTTAAGTGTAAGACTTTAGGAAATTTTAGGTGGTATAGGGACACCTTTCTTACTCGAGTCTATACTAGAGATGACTGTCACCAACCTTTTTGGAAAGAAACCTTCCTAGCTGGACTCCCAAAATCCTTAGGAGACAAAGTTAGAGAAAAAATCTGTTCTCAGTTTAACGGTGAAATCCCTTATGATCAGTTAAGTTATTGCAATATCGTAGCTTACGTACAAAAAGTTGCCCTTAAAATCTATCAGGATGGAAATATCCAAAAACAATTAGCCAAAGAAAAGGCTCAGAATCGCAAGGATTTGGGAAATTTCTGCCAACAATTCGATCTTCCTTGCTCTAAGGGCCCGGGAAAACCCAAACATCGGAAACTTTCTCAGCACCAGGTGAGGAAACCCCAACGAAGAGTCTCTAGGTTCAAGACTCGCCAACCCAATACCAAACTCAGCAGACCTCCTGATCCTAATCTTCCTCGGCAGGACACTAATCTTCCCAAATTTTCTAGAGAAACTAGAAATTGTTATAAGTGTGGTTGCAGAGGTCACTTAGCAAGATTTTGTCGAATCTCCTCTAAGGTTCGTGAACTCAATCTTGATCCTATTGTCCAGGATCAACTTAACAATCTCTTGATAAATTCTTCTGATCATAGTTTCTCAGAAGAAGAAGAAGATGAAAATGTCAAGATATCTTCAGACGACATCCAAGCTGATGATGATCTTTCCTCCTCTAGATGTGAAGATTCTGAATCTCCCCTTATCAATTTCATTCACAATGATGAGCAAAATCTATTGCTTGATGCTTTAGAATCCATTCAAGACCCTCAGAATAGGAAAGAGTATCTTGAAAAATTGAAGAAAATCCTTTCCAAACCCAAACCTACGCATTCTGATAAAAGGTTTGTCAATAATAAGTCTGACCTTACTCAAACTCTCAAACGATTGGAAAAATCTTCAGCCAAGCCAGTTACTATTCAGGACCTCCAGACTGAAATTCGCTTTCTTAAATCTGAGATCCGAGATCTAAAAACTCAATCACAGTTGCACGAGACTTTCATATCTCAAATAACTGCAGCTCTAAGTGATAACATGGTACAAAATGACCATGAAAACTGTAATCAGGATTATGAGTCTGATCATAATTCATCAAACGATGATACTCTCTTCAACAACTTACTCAATCAGTGTAGCATCCAAAAATTCTATATTGATGTTACCATTCTTATAGAAGATTTTGTTCTCAAAACCATCACTCTGTTTGATACTGGAGCTGATTCAAATTGTATTTTGGAAGGACTTATTCCGACCAAATATTTCCATAAAACTTTCGAAAGACTTAGGACTGCCAGCGGTTCTAAACTAGAAATCCAGTATAAGCTTCTTTCGGCAATCATAAAAAAAGATAATCTCCAGATAGAAACTCCATTTCTTCTGGTAAAAAATCTCAAGAATGATGTAATCCTAGGAACACCATTTATCAAGTCCATCTTCCCTATTAATATTTCCGGTGTAGGTATATCTACCTAGCATTTAGGGAAAACAATCCTGTTCAAATTCCTAGACAGACCCGTCCATAGGAATATCAATCAAGTTGATTGTAAACTTAATCAGATCAATTTTCTAAAAGAAGAAATTTCTTTCAAACAAATTGAGAACCAACTTTCTCTTCCTCATATTAGACAATGAAATAGAAATCTTTCTCATCGTTTTCAATCTACCATTTGTTCTGATCTTCCTAATGCTTTCTGGGATAGGAAGAAACACATGGTTAATCTTCCTTATGAAAAGGATTTCACTGATAGACAAATTCCGACCAAAGCTCGGCCTATCCAGATGAGTCATGATCTCGTAACTCATTGTCAAACTGAAGTCAAGGATCTTTTATCCAAAGGTTTAATCAGAAAGAGAAAAAGTTCGTGGTCTTGCGGTGCTTTCTATGTCAACAAAGCCTCTGAAATTGAGCGAGGGGCTCCAAGGTTGGTTATCAATTACAAACCACTTAATCAAGCTCTTCAATGGATTAGATATCCAATTCTGAATAAAAAAGATTTACTTTCCCGATTACATTTGGAAAAAATCTTTTCAAAATTTGATATCAAATCTGGATTCTGGAAAATCCAAATTAATCCCAGTGATCGCTACAAGACAGTCTTCACTATTCCCTTTGGGCAATACGAATAGAATGTAATGCCCTTTGGTCTCAAAAATGCTCCTTCGGAATTCCAAAATATCATGAATGATATTTTCAATCCCTATTCCAATTTCTGTATTGTATATATAGATGATATTCTTATATTTTCTCAATCTGTTGATCAACATTTCAAACATCTTGAAACCTTTCTCAATGCCATCAAAAGAAATGGTCTAGCTGTTTCTAAAACTAAAATCTGTCTTTTTCAAACTAAAATCAAGTTCCTAGGTCATTATATCTTTCAAGGAACCATCAAACCTATTTGTCGAGTCATTGAATTTGCTGACAAATTCCCTAATCAGATTCTAGAAAAAACACAACTTCAAAGATTCTTGGGTTGTTTAAATTATGTCGCTGATTTCTTTCCTCAGCTCAGTAACATGGCAAAACCTCTATATGACAGACTCAAAAAGTCTTCTCCTCCGTGGACTGATATCCACACTAATCTAGTAAAACAAATCAAACAACAGGCTAAAGTATTACCCTGTCTGTATCTGCCTAACCCTAATCTCCTTAAGATTGTTGAAACCGACGCCTCTGACATAGGTTATGGTGGTGTCCTCAAACAACGCATGCATCATAAAGAAACTTGCATTGCATTCACTTCAAAACATTGGAACAAAGCACAACAAAACTATTCAACTATTAAAAAGGAAGTTTTGGCTATTGTTCTATGCATATCAAAATTTCAATCTGATTTATTAAATAAAAAATTTTTAGTTTGGGTTGATTGTAGATCAGCTAAAGAAATTTTACAAAAGGATGTAAAAAATTTATCATCAAAACAAATTTTTGCCCGTTGGCAAGCAATTTTAAGTATTTTTTATTTCGAAATAGAATATATCAAAGGTACTTCCAATACTCTCCCTGATTATTTGACACCTCCAAAATTAAAAGTGAAAGTCGCCTCGTTCAGAGGTCGTGGAAATACAGTCTGGGGATCATCCGAGACAAGAAAATCAATTTCCTCAGTAGAGGATGATCAATCCATCCAAGTCTCCGAAGACTGCAAATCAAGGGTCATCTATCCAGGCTAGGTCATCAACTCAGCAAGCCATCATCAAAACTGGGTCACCTACCCCACAAACTACCAAAGGGTCTACTACCCTAATAACCAAACCATCTTATTATACGATGGCTCTCCCTACCCTTCAAGCTCTTAAAGATTGTGAACTTACCAATCTTCCTTCCAAATCTTGGAAACAAATCTTTTCAGAAGAATCTGACGACCTTTTCTAGAACCAAAATCTGAAATCCATTATTTCAGAAATAGCTCAATCCAAAATAAACTTGCATCCAAAACAACTAGTTGAGCACCCTCAACCAATTGCCCAAAAATAGCCTTCTTCCTATCAACCAAAAGAAGGAAGATTTTATCCAACTATCCAAATGGAACTCGAATTCTGGGATTCCAATCCAAACAAGATTTGCAAAAAAGTCTTTCCACCAAATTTTTTGTTTAAACCTCTTAGTCTCAACAAGACTAGGAAATTTTATGAATTTATTTTGGTGGATTCAAAATCTGTTTCAATTAAACATAATTTTGATAAAAATGATAACCAAGTTATCACTCATTCAACACTACAAATTTTAAAAGTTTTAACTTTTAAAGATTTTGAAAACAAACCAAATCAAGTAAGAAAATTTTCCCAGCCTTTTGACCCGATTGGTTATACATACTGGGATTATATTCATGCTTGGACCAATGTTTTTTGGTTTCAAAACAAACATCATCGGCACTCTTGGCTGATTTATTTTAAGAAAAATGTTCGATATTTCTTCCCTCAGTGGTTCGCTGAGTGGTGGGATTTCTTCGGACCCATCCAATCTATCCTTCCTGAAGATGTAAAGGTAGGATTTAATCAGTTTAAAGCAAGAATTGAAGAAAGGAATAATCCATTCCACCCATCTCTTTGATTCTTCTCAATTTTTTGCTTGGCTTGGATATTCGCCTAGCACCATCAGTACCAGAAGAACTCAACAAATCCGAAGCTCCTTCCAATGTTAGGAAAACAAGCCTCTGTTAAATGGTGGGATCAATTCAATGCCTCCAATGCTAATACTGATGGAGTGGCTTTATGGTTCCAAAAGAACCCAAAAAGTCTTAAACCGGTAGACCCCGAGACCTGTCAGTTTCTTAATCGCAAAGCCAAAATTGCAGCTGCTCTTGCAAGATCAACTGATAATGAAGCCTTAGCTGCAAATCTTGAATCTCCTTCAGATAGACTCCGAAGCAAGTTCGTCTAAAGGCAAGAACAAGAAAGAAGCCTCGTCTCTATCCTCTTCCTCCGGTTCATTTTACCAGATCGAAGAGACTGACGAAGACTGACCTAAAACCCGCACACATTTTTGCGGAAAGTCACTATTCATCTCCGAGCACTGTAGCGGAGCCTCCATTCACTGTTCAGTACTGTACACTGTTCACTGTAGCGGAAAATTTAGTTACTGTTTTAATAGTACATTTTACTGTTGTAATAGTAATTTTTTATTTCTATAAATTGTAACGATTAGAAAGACAGGGGCGCATATCGAGATTCTCTCTCTCTCTCTCTCAGTCTCAACCTTTGTAATTCTCTTTCTCAATGAATACAACTGTTTTGTATTATTATCTGCATTCTCAAATCATATTTGCGAAAACCTGAGATTTGTAAGCCTAGTTCGCCAGGTGTGTTCTTGATACCTGGTCTTGTGCGAATTACCGTCATGTAACATCCGGTTTATCTGTTGCATGCATTGCATATCTCTTATTCTCTCCTTCTAGTTGTTAGATCCTGCTTTCTGGAGTCAGATCCTGATGCGGAAATAGGAGTTTATTGTTCTGGATCTAAGTTTAGTTTTATCATTCAAATTATTCTTTAATGCTATTCTATTCCAGGTCTATAGACTAATGCTTTATTTCGTTTTCTTCGTTTTGGTAATATTTATGTTTTGTTTATATATTTTTGCTTTTGCCTATCTCTTTCGTTATTATGACTTCTTTGAGTAATGATTCATGGTGTCTCTGGTATAAGGCCTGGGGCTGTGTATGGCAGTAAGGCCCAAGGAGAGGCGGTAAGTCCAGTTTGCCTATGTGTCTTTTACCGGCTGTCTCTACCATGGATGGTTATTTCAATGATGTAGTAATTCTTAAGAGATGACATTTTGTAAATTTTTACCTGTATTCTGAACGCACTGTATAAAAAAAAAGTCTGTAACCTGGATATCTGAATACCTTTGATAATAATTTTGTGTTAAACTTAGATTTAGATCCAAATTAATAATTTCTTATGGAACCGCATGAAGGCAATGATGCTAGAAGATTTTAAAATATGAGTCAGTTTCTTCACTCCCTCTCCCGTTGTTTCTCTCTCTCTCTCAGTCTCAACCTTTGTAATTCTCTTTCTCAATGAATACAACTATTTTGTATTATTATCTGCATTCTCAAATCATATTTACGAAAACCTGAGATTTGTAAGCCTAGTTCGCCAGGTGTGTTCTTGATACTTGATCTTGTGCGGATTACCATCGTGTAACATCCGGTTTATCTGTTGCATGTATTGCATATCTCCTATTCTCTCCTTCTAGTTATTAGATCCTGCTTTCTGATATATATATATATATATATATATATATATATATATATATATATATATATATATATATATATATATATATATATATATTTTGACGTTTTGGCTTTAAACGTTTCTTCCGTTACGTTCTGTGTGTAGATATATTTATGATGTTTCTATTTTAAAGGTTATTGTTATTATTTTATGACACGCCTTTCATATATTATATATATTCTATTGTTTTATAAATTGTTAATATTATATATATATATATATATATATATATATATATATAAATAAATAAAGAAAAGGGTTCAAATAACAACAGTATAATTTTAGAAGTATTATACTCAATATTAACTGTTGAAATTATTTTAAATCTAATGATTCTGATTTATTCTAAATTCAATATGAGATCGGATCTTTATTTATTATCTTATTTTTATAATTTTATCTTAAATCTATTTATTTTTAGTCTTTTAATTATTTAATTAATCTCATCTAATCTAAATATTTAATTATTAATTATTTTAAATACAAAACTAAACATATATTTAAATTAGATGAGAACCAATCAAATAATTAAAAATTAAAGATAAATTGATTTAAGATAACGATACTTTTAAAATAGAGATATGATAAAATAAATAAAGATTTGATCTCATATTGACTTTATAATCAATTAGAATCGTTAGATTTAAAATAACTTCAACAGTTAATATTGAGTGTAATACTTTTAAAATTACAATGTTGTTATTGGAAACCCCATCATATATAAATTATATATTATAATATTTTAGAAATATTTACTTATTAGTTTTTGAATTTTCTAAAATTATAATAAGTTATGCTCATGTTAATGTTTTAAATTATAATTTTATTTTATTATTTTATTTTTTTCAAAATTTTATAAGACCATAAACATGATATTGATTTTTATTTAATCATATTTATATTTTTTTAAATTTTAATTATTATTATTATTATTATATATACATACACCTATTATTATTATTATTACTATTATTATTATTATTATTATTATTATTATTATTCCTATTCCTATTCCTATTACTATTATTATTATTATTATTGTAAAATAAAATGAAAAAAAATTAAAATGAGAAGTTTCATAATTATTTTATTTACATATATATTTATTAATTTATAATTTTTATTATAACTTTTAATTAATTCATATATATGCATTTATTGATTTAGCACTATGTTCCGAAAAAAATTGTTTCCGCAAGAAAATATAATGAAATAATAATTTTAAATTTTTATTACATGCATACTAAAATATTAGATAAATAATGTTTAATTAACATGAAAATCTTATGCATTTTATTCCTTGAAAAAAGTTCCAATACTAGACATCTTGCTATATGGAAATAACCACCATGTTTACAAAACAACATCTTGTTGAGTGGAAAATCCCCTTAAGTGAAAGTAGAAAATAAAATCAATTTTCTTCTTCAAATGTAGATCTTGTTGAGTGGAAAATCCACTTAAGCTAAAGACGGCGGGTTCAAATAAAAATGGTAGAGTTCATGGCATTGGAAAAAGCTTGGAGATTAGCATTACAACACATGTTCATCTTCAACAGTCGAAGGAAGGTCCTTCTTCAAATTTAAATCATACCACACCAATGAAAGAAGAGATCACTACATTATCTACACAAATGTCTCAAATGCAAGAGCAGATGCAAGCACAACTATAGGCACAAATGAAGTCACAGACAAATATGCAAGGATAGATGCAGGCACAAATGCAAGCACAAACGCAAGTACCAATGAAGCACAAGCAGAAATGCAAGCTCTTTTGCAACAACAGATGCATGAACAAATGCAATTACAATTACAAAGTTTAAAGAAAGAAATATTACCTACCTTAAACCAATCATTAGTTAAAAAACATGAAAGAATTAAAAAGATGTTGTTTAGTTTTATTTTAATTATGTATTAAGTTTTATCTTGACAATGTAGGAAGTTTTTTATGTTAATACTCCATAAGTTTGGAAACTTTTCATTCTACATTGATATTCATTAATCTCATTATATTTGAAGGTTAATTAATTTAATTTGTATATTAATTTTTTATGCTAAATAATGCAAAATATTGATTTGTACTATAATTTCAATATATAAAATAATATTTAGCAGAATAATTGTATGATATATAAATTCTATAAACGAGAGATTTTCAAGAGAAAAGTAATGACTAATATACAACGGAGTAGGGTATGGTTTATGAGGTTTTTGATACAAAATATCTAAAGAAATCTTACTAGGAATTTTCTACAAAATAGCTAGGGAGCTTTTGCCTAGGCATTTGTTGCAAAATAGCTAGCGATATGTTGCTAGAAATTAGCTACAAAATAGCTAGGGAAGGTTCAGGAGGCATTTGCTATGGAATTGTTAGTGATATTTTGCTATGAATTTGCTATAAAATAGATAAAAGAATTTGCTATAAAATAGATAAAAACATTTTGCTAGAAATTTGGTGTGAAATAACTAGGGATATTTTGCTAGATATTTACTAAAAAATAATTAGGAACATTTTACTAGAGAATTACTATAGAATAGCTAGAAATAACTCTAAATATTTTGTTGTATGTAGTGACAAAATAGAGAAGGATTTTCTAAAAATATATTTGCGAGGAATTAACTATAGAATTGTGAGAAAATAATTACAAGAAATTAGCAAGAAAATAACGAGGTATCATTATCACTAATTAGTGAGGGAACTATGATGACACCCAAGTAAAATTGACGAGTGACGTATTGAAGGATTAGCAACAACTAAGGTCATAGGATACCGAGGACTAACTCTGTCGCTAATTAGCTACTTATATTTAGCGAGGGAATATGTCATACAAATGCATAGCTAATCTCTCACAAAGGTTGCTTGCGAGGGATTATAGAAAGAATAGCGAGGTTGTTGTCCATACTTAATACGTTATTTTTTTCTAGTATAAAGCTTGAAAAGGGTAAAGATGTTGAGTTGGAAGGTAGTGCCCTTCCAGGGAGGTTCTAAGGAAAGAAAGTCACTTTACTACAAAAGAAGATATTAAGAAGGCTTTCTTACTTAACAAACCTTTCTATCTCCTCCTTTGCAAAGAGACACCAACTTGCATTGCCATAATTCTTGAGATTGAGTCTCTTCCACAAGGGGTTCAAACTCTCCTTAAGGAATTTGATGATCTATTTCCTAAGGAGAATCCTAAGGGGTTGCCTCCTCTAAGGAGCATAGAATATCAAATAGACCTTGTTCCTAGTTGTAGCCTTTCCAATAGGCCTGTATATAGGACAAACCCCCTTAAAACTAACGAAATTAAGTCTCAAGTTCAAGATTTCTTGGAGAAGGGTTGAGTTCAAAACAGTCTTAGCCCTTGTGTTGTGCCAGTCTTATTAATGCCCAGGAAGGATGGAAAATGGAGAATGTGTGTTGTTTGCAGAGTAATTAATAACATTACCATTAAATACAGGCATCTAATTCCTAGTCTTAATGACATGTTAGATGAATTACATGGATCAAAGCTTTTTTCAAAAATCTAAAAATTGGTTATCATTAGATAAGAATTAAAGAAGGTGATGAATGGAAAACCGCTTTTAAGACCTAATTTGGGCTTTATGAGTGGCTAGTGAATCATGTCCTTAGGGATTGTCTTGGAAAATTCTGTGTTGTCTATTTTGATATCATTCTTGTATATAGTAGGTGCCTATATGATCACTTAGGACATCAGTCTTTTGCATTCTTCGGAACAACCACTTCTTTGCAAACATTGAGAAGTACACATTTTGTATGGAGAGTGTGGTCTTTTTAGGGTATGTTGTTAGTGCACAAGGGGTCCAGGTGGACCTCGAGAAAATCAAAGCCATCCAAAAATGGTGCACCCTAACAAATGTGATTGAGATCAAGAGATTTCAGGGTCTTGAGAGTTTCTATAGGCACTTTGTGTCTAATTTCTCCACACTTGCTTCACCACTCAATGAGTTGGTGAATAAGGATATCTCATTCCTTTAGGTGAGAAGCAAGAAAATCCTTCCAACTTATCAAAGATAAACTCACCAATGCACTAGTTCTAGCTTTTCCTGATTTCTCTAAAACATTTAAGCTAGAATGTGATGCATCTGGAGTAGGTGTGGGAGCTATTTTGTTGCAGGGTGGACATCATATTGCCTAATTTGGTGAAAAAATTCATAGAGCCTCCTCAACTACCCCACCTATGATAAAGAGTTTTACTCTTTGATAAGAGCATCCAAACTTGGGAACATTATATTGTTTTCAAGGAGTTTGTCTTTCACAGTAACCATGAGTCACTTAAGTATCTGAGAGGGCAAGGTGAACTCAACAAAGTCATGCAAAATGGGTTGAATTCCTTGACACATTCCTATATATCATCAAATATAAAAAGGGAAAGACAAATGTGGTAGTTGATGCCTTGTCTAAAAGGCATACTTTTTTCACCACTTTGAGTGCTCAGATTTTAGGATTTGATGACATTAGGGTCATGTATCCTTTTGACAAGGACTTTGGGTTCATTTTTGCTGCCTCTTCTTTTAAAGCTCATGATGGGTTCTATCTGAGTGAGGGGTATTTGTTCAATGAAGGAAAACTTTGCATGCCCCAAGGATCCATCAGAAAATTGCTAACCAAAGAAAGCCATGAAGGTGGTCTCATGGGGCATTTTGGAATTCAAAAAACCCTTATGCTTTTAAAATAAAAATTCTTTTGGCCTTATATGAAGAAAGATGTCCAAAGACATTGCTTAAGAGACATAGCTTGTTTACAACCTAAGTCTAAAGTGATGCCTCATGGACTCTATACACCTTTACATGTTCTTTCTATGCCTGGTGTACATTAGTATGGACTTTGTCCTTGGGGTTCCTACAACCCAATAAGCTATAGACTCCATCTTTGTGGTTATAGATCATTTTAGTAAAATGACCCATTTTATTCCATGCCATAAGGTGGATGATGCGAGAAACATCACAAGACTTTTCTTTAGAGAGGTTCTCAGATTGCTTGGGATACCATCTACTATTGTGATTGATAGAGATGCAAAGTTCCTTGGCCACTTTTGGAAAACTTTATGGAAATGCTAGGAACTGATCTTCTTTATTCCACCACTTATCATCCTTAGACTGATGGGTGAACTGAGGTTGTAAATAGATCTTTATCCATAATGTTAGGGCAGTTCTTGAAGGCACTCATATGTCTTGGGATTAGTACCTTCCCACATTGAGTTTTCATATAATAAGGTGGTTCATAGGACCACCAAGCATTCCCCTTTTAAGGTTGTGTATAGGTTTAATCTTCTTACTCTTTTGGATATAGTGATTCAACCTACTTCCTACCTCTTTCATAAAGATGGGAACTCTAGGGCTGAATTTATAAAGAAATTACATCATAGGGTTAAATCTAACATAGAAAACCAATCAAAAAGGTATGAATCTTCTACCAATAGGGGGAGGAAAGAGATGATCTTCCATAAAAGGGAATTAGGTTTGGCTTTATCTTAAGAAGGATCGCTTTCCTTCTAAAAGGAAGTCAAAGCTAAGTCCTAGAGGAAATGGTCCCTTCTAAGTTCAAGAGAGGGTAAATGATAATGCACATAAGTTAGACCTCCTTAAGGGGTATGAAGTTAGCATCACTTTTAATGTTTGTGATTTATCTCCTTTTGTAGGTGTTTATGAGAAAGAGGGCATTGCTTATTAGAGGTCAAATCCTTCCCAAGAGGGATGTGATGATGCAATCCTGCCTTCTAAGGGTTTTATCACAAGGTTCATGACAAGGATGATAGAGGAAAACTTGGCTAGGAGGGAGTATGAAAGACCTTCACTCTTATTTGAAATGAAGACATCTAGGTAATAGTCTATTTGATTGTAAATAGATTGTATATTGCACCTATTTTCTTGTATTTTGTGCCTAGTATTTTGGTTGTGTATTTAGCTTTCTTTGAGACCTTGTATTTTGGCATATTTATTTTAATTTTTAGGATAAGGGTGTCATTAATCTTTTATGTGGAATGTGTGTTTGAATGTGGGCCTTTTTTGTAGCATAGAGACGTGTGGTTATCTTCCCACGCCCTTCTTATTTATTCTCCACACCCTTCTAGCAACACATGAAGCATGAGAGACAAGTGGCCCCCTTGTTCCCAACAATAGGCTCCAATTACACTCTCTCCTAGGTAGTGCCTACATGGCACAATTCAAATTCAAATTTGAATTAGAGGGACCTAGATCCCCTTATTTAGGGGCATGTTTGGATCTAGTCAAGTTAACTATGTGTTAATTAGCTCATTAGCTAAATTAACACCTAGTTAACTCTCATAATCCTCTCCTTAATGTGGACATCTACTTTGCTATAAATACCCACCACCATCACTTGTTTCTTTTCACACTTAAATGATATTAGAATTCTCATATTATGAGCATGTTCCTTGAGTGTCTTCTTCTCCTTGAGAGAACTTCCTTCTTATGACTTTTATGAAGGGTTCATTCCCTTGTGGCAAGCTTCCTATCAAGGCTTATCTTCCTTGAAGTGGCGCCTAGAATTTGAAGGGGGGGAGGCATGAGCAAGTAAACAACATACTGTTTCAACAAGGTGATGGTGTTTGCTTCCAAGAGACCATTATGTTTACAGGTGTGAGAAGGGTGATGAGATGAGTGATACCATGTTGTAGGAGGAAGGAATGTAGCTAATTTAGGAAAATGTGCAGAAAAACATAGGAAAAAATAAAAAAAAAATGCAAACACCAAATAGAATGATTTTGATAAAATCTACACGCTAATGGCTTGTATATCCGGCAACGGTGTCATTTTGATGGAGATATGTCGAGATCAATATCAAACAAAAACTAGATTTTCCCCAATTTTGTAATATAAGGCACAACCTAGGTCATTTCCCAAAGATATAAATCATATGCAGTTTAGATTTCATCAAACAATTAGAAAATATAGGGGTTTTAATTGCACAAAATGAAAAGAGAAATTATAAAGAATAAGACCAAAACTTAGAAAAAAAATAGAGAATGAAAACATCGATTCAAGGTTCCTAGCGATGCGTTTAAGTAATCATAATTCTAAAAGATCATGTGAAATTGCATCAACATTCACAGGTAATTCAATTGAGCCAGATCACAATCGCAATATCAAGATTCTCATGAATCTTAAGATTGCAATTGTGAATCTCATAATTCTAGTAATGTGTTTAAGTAGTCATAATTCTAAAAGATCATGTGAAATTGCATCAACACTCATAGAAAATTCAATTGAACCTGATCATAATCGCAATCTCAAGATTCTCATGAATTTTAAGAAATCTAATCGGTTGAAATAGTTTCTCAATCGATCACCTAACCTCTTGCAATTCAAATCAATCAATCTGAAATGATTGCAATCATAGATTTGATTTAGTTTTTGGCATTAGATTCATAACATATTAATATTCTTTTTCAACAGTTGGATCATGGAAATAATATTTGGAGTGAGACACAATAAAGTCAAAGTAAGAATTGCAATTTTAGAATCTTACACTAGTTACAAAATTCGTTTGTAGCCTTTATAGAATTCGTTAACTATTACATTTGTTTATTTTTAGACAGTCAGTTCACAAGATATTAATATTTATTTTCAACGGTTGGATCATGCAAATAATGTCTCGAGTGAGACATGATAAAGTTAGAGTAAGAACTATATTTTTAGGATCTTAAATTAGTTGCAAACTTTAATTGGAGCTTTATAGAATTTCTTAATCATTGGATTTGGTTTAATTTTGGATAGAAGGTTCATAACACATTAATATTTATTTTTAATGGTTGGATAGTGGAAACAATATCTAGAGTAAGAGATAATAAAGTAAGAGTAAAAACTATATTTTTAGCATCTTACACCAACGACAGACTTCGTTTAGAGTCTCTCCATAATTCATTAACCGTTGAATTTAGTTTATTTTTGGAAAGTAGGTTTGCAAGTTATTAATAGTTATTTTTTATAGTTGGTTCAGCGAAATAATATCTCGAGTGGGAAATAATAAAATGCAAATAATAGTTATTATAAGAAAATTAGTTATAATTATTAACGTAATTAATATGTCACTTAAAAATTATTTCAACTTATTTGCTAATCATTTTTTATTCAGTGAAACAAAATTAATAATATGGCATTTTTATTAGTCTTATATTAATATTTATTTTTATAGTTATTTCAATACAATAAATATAAAAAAAACGTTATGTTAATTTTGTGATGCCATCTATGACGAATTATTTAGAGAGGAAAATAGTGCATCATAGAATCTATCATGAAATGACTTGATTAAATGTCTGTCATAAACCTTATAAAATCCCTCACAAAAATTGCCATAGATTGCAAGGGATCCGTTCCTTCACAAAAGTTTGTCACAAATACTACTTTTTCTAGTAGTGTATAATGGAGAATGAAACCCAAAATCACATTCTAAACTTATATATATTTTCCATTTTTTCTCTAGCATCGCAAAATAGCATTTCTATTTGTACCCTTTATAACAAAAACATACATTATACTCTTATTTTCTAAATTAGTTGATCAAGAACATATAAAAAATTAAATTTCAGATCAATGGATATGTAACTCATATTTATTATATTTTTTGGATCAATGACCCATAATTCATCATTTTATGTGTTTCGCATCAATGAATATGGAAAACATAACCAATATTTAGTTTTTGTATCAATGGATCCGAAACTTATATCAAAATAAATTCTAAATAATTTTATACAAATAACATCAAGTTGGAAGTTAATGTCAAATCAACTAATCAAAAGTCGCACAGAATAAAATTATGACCAACTTATATTAGATTGTACAATGGTGGTTTTATGACGGTTGGTCAATGAGAGTGAGAACATCGGAGAAAAGGAGAGGAGAGATACAAGGAAATGAGTTGTGGCTCAAGTATAAATAAAAGTTTTGGAATGCTAAATTAAAAGGTAATAGAAAAATTTTTCAAAACATATTAACCCATGGGAGGTGCAAATAAAAAATTTAGGGATATTAAAAGAAAGTTCTTATAAGGCGTAGTTGTTCGAATGTCATATTTTTTTAGGCCATCAAATTCATGGGTCTTTTCTTTTTACACCGCTATCTGTTTTTTGCATTTAAAAATTTTGAAAATTCTCAAAATATTCTATATTGAGGATTTCTTAATCCAGAACATATTTTTTTAAGTGTATTGAGTATTTTAGAATCTATTATATACTTTTTTCTACTTATATTATAGGTTTTATAATCCGTAAAATAATTTTAACCATATTACGGATTTCATAATCCGTAATGTGGTCTTTCACCATATTCTGTATTTTGTAATTTATAATCTCCTTACCTGACCAATAGGATTTTGTGTTTTAGATGCATCGCAGACTACATAATTTATGATTATGTAATTATGTTGACATGTGAAATAGTAGAAAAGTTGCTACCAATTAAAAAACCTTTCAAGAAAATGTTTTAAGAAATAAATTTTGAGTTTATAAGTCAATTACGCGTAGGGAAAGTACTAGTATCTTACAACATTTATCCTAAAACAATTACTTTTAAATAATTAACTTGAAAAACATTTATTTCACTCCTTAATATATAAAAATTATTTTTATATTTTATCAATTTTTTTATACATTTTAACATGAAAATTTATTATTATTGAGAAGAAACTTATTATTATTATTGTAGTTTTACCATTTTAAATATACCTTTTTCGTCTTTTTGGCTCAACAGAAATCATCACCTACTCCTATGTATCTCCATGTGTAGTGGAGAATAAGAGTTTATGTAATTCTTTATTAAAAATATGTGCCAAAGATTTTTTTTTTATTTTGTTATTAACTATGTTTTATTTAATTTTTACATTTCAATATTAATCTAACGCGTAAATTGTTGTAGCTAATTAATTTTAATTGAATGTACTAATTATAAAGAGAATTTAAAACTTCAACTATCATGATTAAGGTTTTAAAATTTCAGAATTGAAAAATATGTCATATCTAAACTATATTCTTTGTTAAATTGAGAACTAACAATAAATATTTGTATTTAAATATAATATTACAATTATTAAGACACAATTTTAACTTTTTACCTGTAAATTTTCTATTTAATATTTTTATTTATCAACTTCATATGCATTTAATCGTTCAATAGTTCCATAAAAGAGAAATTTTAAAACATCAAACCATCTTAACTTGTTTATAAAACTTTAGAATTAGAAAGATGTCACATCTAATTACTTTTAATAATTATGATATATCTTATTATAAACTATGTAAAATTTCATATTATATAAGTTTAGAAAATAAAATACCATTAATTGTGATGAAATTCATTAGAGGAGAAATTTAATTAAGTACACCAAATTCACAATTTCTATCCTTAAAATTTCGAAAAGTCAAAAAATATCATTCTAATTCGCTTCTTATTCTACTCCTTGATAATTGAATTGATTGAATTTATTTGTATATATATATATATATATTCATTATTTTTCATATTTCATTTTTTTAAACAAATCATTAAAACTTAAAACTATGTGCAGATCACATTTTTTAAAAAAAAAAATAATAAAGACCACTTAGTTATGCTTTTTAGCACGCCTAATATAATACTAAGTTGGTTTTAAAATAATATTGTTATGTCAATTTGAATAAAGTAAATGAAAAGGAGAAAAAAATAAAAAAATAATGAACGTATAAATAAAATGATAATGAAGCTAAAACTCTCATACTAGTATACAGAACCATAACATCTTGAAATTATGGAACCTTTCTTAACCATACAAATCTAAAAGGGACAAACAAAAGAGCTAATAACGTAAAAAAGGGAAAGAAACTTATATGCAGCACAAGAAAAAACAAGACCCACAACAAGAGAGGAAGGTCTCGGTGACGACATCACCAACGTGGTTGTAAACAACTGAAGCTGATTTCTTTGTGGTGTTAGACACAAAGATTTTTTTGGTGGTATTGGTATTGTGTGATGTTGCAGAGGTGAGTTTGATTTTGTTTATTGGTTACATTTGAATGGTTTAGTGCCTTAGATGTGTTTATGGCTTGGGTTTGAGTCTTTAGAAGTCACATTTTTGTTACTCTTTTGATGTACTTCATTACTTCAGTTAAAAAAAAAAAAAAAAACTAGCAAAGTGATTGGTTTTAAATATCATTAGGTCTCATCAACGATTAATAATAGGTACGGAAGAAAATGAGAAGTTAGTTGTGTAGAGCCTCATTGTTTATGTTTATGCTTGTTCTTCTTTTCACCTCTTTTAATTCTCTATTCACTTTTTCTCATCACAATATTACACTATGTTTGCCTCCTTGCTCTGTCAACAACCCTTCTTTTTTATATAGGTTGATTGTATTTATACCCACAATCTCCCCTTTTGTCTTATAATTTCAAACACTAGTTTTTATGCATAAAACAAAAAGCTTGATGCAATTTTGCTTTATTGTTTTATGTAAGTCTAAAATATTACTGGTTGAGGAGTGTTGTAATTAAGGTGTAATCCGTATTGTTTCTATGTGTGACAAAAAAAAAAAAAAAAGAGAGCAAAGTTGTTTTTGGGTAAAAGAATAGATTTGGAGAACCAATTGAAAAGAGGTCTAGGACCGCACTCAAAGTAATCTAACACTTTTTTTTTCTCAATAATTTTTTCCACTAATTTCTTCTTTTTGTTTTTTTTTTAAAAAACAATTTTGTATTATGTTATTTTTTTAAATATTTTTTGTTATTTTTTGGATGGAAACTTATTTAAAAATTAAGCACGGAAGTGATTTTAAGCATAAAAATAAATAAATAAAATTAAAAATAGAAAAAATTAGGTATTCACACATAATCTGCAATTATGTAATTACATAATGGTGAAATAAATGATCTATAATGTATTATTATTAAATCAATGTATTACGGAACAAGTGATTTTGTATTATTACAACTATCTTTTCCATTGTTTTGGATTTCATGATCAATAATGGAGAAAAATATGTTAAGGATTTCATAATTTGCAATATGGGAAAAAATTTGCTTTCCGATAATGAAATTTTTAAGTATGAAACATTTTATTGATTAAAACAATTAATTTGTTTTTCTTCAAGGACAAAACTTACAATGTGACATTGTGAAAACTCTCTAAAACAAGAAACTAGGACATACCGTCGTGGGTACAACATATAGCAAAAAAAAGTTCAAAACAAAAGTTTAGAGGTGTGTTTGACAATGAAACAAGAAAAAATAAAAGAAAAAACAACTTTACAAAATGGTAAAAATAAAATAGTCATTTTCAATTTATGAAGGGTGCAAAAAGAAAAATTGGAATGTAAAAAAAAAAGGCCTAAATCACAACTTACACACATAACAAACAAGGGAAAATCTATTGAATTAATTTTCAGTGAGATTTTGTGAAATCTTGTGATGAGGTGTTAAAAGTTGTGATGCAAACTCAAGTTTGCCTCCCTTGATGTTCGTCCAATGGGCTACAAAAGCTCCAAGAAATAGATTAATGGAGAGGAAAGAAATGTTTAAATGGGGCACCACTGTCCTTAGAGAGATAAGCAGGAACCCTTGATAAAAGCAAGAAGAGGTTCCTCTAGAGGGAGGATTAGGCATGACAATCAAACCCATACTCGTGGGTAACCATTCGTACCCGCCCCGAGTTTGACGGGGAATCCTAGGTTGATCGGGTTCGGGTTCGAGTAATACCCGATTAGAAAAAACGGGGACGGAGACGGGTATTGTGATACCCGCCTCATACCTGTACCTTTCCCCGATACATATATTTACTATAATGCCTATATATTGATAGGTTGTCTTATTGTTTTATCTTAGGATGGTATAGTAAATGCATATAGAAGTTAAAAATAGAAAACAAAGGGATCGGTACCAGTGTATGCCTGTATGACTCATGAGAGTAAGAGTGACTGAGTGCGTTTGGACTCTAGAGAGAAGTGTTGCTGCGTTGGTAGATCTAGGGTTTGCTCGTTGTCCAGCTGTTCTCTGTTGCCGACTTGGTCTTTCTCTGCTGTCGAGTTGGTAGATCTAGGGCTTACTCGTCGTTACGTTCTCTTCCATGGGTAATAAACTAATGTCATTGAACCTTTTGCATCTTTTATGAAACAAAAAAAATGTTGTAATGGGAGGAAAATAGTCTTTCAATTGTTTTCTGTTAATATTTGAGTTGATTGATCAGAGTTGGCACAATATGTTTGATATTCAGTTTTACCCCGAGGTCCCATACTGTTTTAACTTGTTTCCTTTTATTGGAAATTTGAGTCCCAATTTTATGTTGCTTGTCATTGTACTGTACTTTATCCTTCTCTCAAATTAGTCCCAATTTTATATGATTTATAATCAAAACTTCTTGTCATAGCCATCAGAAAGACAGAGCTAAAACAAGGAAAAAAAGACCATTGATCAAGGCTTATTTTTTACTAGTATTTATTATTTTATTAATATTTTGAGTTTACATTAGAGTACATTAGAATATCTACCTAAAGTGCTTAACTTTACATTGTTTCTACATTGCTGTTGAAGTGTTTAAATAAATTTTGGCCAGAAAGAAAGCTATAAGTTGAAATTTTAAGAATCAGTGTCATCTTAATAGTTTAATAGTAATAGTCTCTAATTTTCTAGAACACACTATATTCAGTTAGCATTTTGTTAAGTTTGCTAATGTCTTAGTAGCATCCTTGAAAAGTTTCTTGTATTCTATATATATCATTATATCATGCATATTATATTCAAGTTTCATTCAAAAAGTCACACTAAATTTGTGCAAAAAGTCAAGTTTCATCCAAAAAGTCACACTAAATTTGAATTTGATATTATATTCAAACTAAACCGCATGTAATTTTTATGTTTGATTTTAGATTGTTCTTGACTATTGATAGAAGACATAATACCTATTTTAGTACATGTTAAAAACACATTGAATGAAAAAATAATGTTCTAATTTGAGTATAGAGTCTATATTGAGTTTTTTTATCCTAACTTTATGTCAATATAATATAACCTATATCGTGTTTTTTTTTTTAACATATACATAACACATGCCTATTTACATAAGCTTGTCAAATTTGGTATAAAAAATACACTATATTATAATCTAGACCTTGTTTGTTTTTATAAAAAGTAAAATTAAAATTTTATCTAGAGCAAAACTATATGCTAGGAAGACTCTTCATAAGTGAAAAATTATTGATAATATATGGTTCCTTGCTAAGTTACTTAGTGACAAACCCCTACCAAATATAGTACACAATAAAAAATTAAAGTTTTAATATATGTGCCTAATGAAATTATATTGTAAATTGCCTAACATCCAATTAGTTATTTAATACACAAAGAATGAGTGAAAGTCCTAGAAAGTTATAAACAGTAATAGTTGAATTTTGAAAGAAATTTTTTTAAAAAGATTAGTCTTTAATTTTTTATCTTTGTGCAAATTGATCCTTAATATACACTGTAAATCACTTTTTAAAGCATGGAATGACATTTTCTTTTGGTCAACGAGGAACGGTAATGACAAGTTCATAGTCTCTAATTTTCTAAAACACACTATATTCAGTTAGCATTTTGTTAAGTCTGCTAATGTCTTAGTAGCATCTTTGAGAAGCTTCTTGTATTCTATATATACCACTATATCATGCATATTATATTCAAGTTTCATTCGAAAAGTTACACTAAATTTGTGCAGAAAGTCAAGTTTCATCCGAAAAGTCACACTAAATTTGAATTTGATATTATATTCAAACTAAATCATATGTAGTTTTTATGTTTAGTTTGAAAGACTTTTTAACTAAAATCCAAACCAAACTGCATTGCAAAGACTCCTACATGGTATACTTGTGATAAAAAAAGAGAAAAAAATTATCATCAATTTGTAACATGTTAATAGATTCGGGTTTGGGGCGAGGATACCCAATAAAAATCGGGGACGGAGATGAGGTCCCTAGATGGCTATTCGTCGGGAATCGGGGACGGGTTCGGGGACAATTATGGAGGTCGGGGACGGGGATGGGGAACATAATACCCATTCCCGCCCCGTTGCCATCCCTAGGGAGGATCCTCAAGATGTTTTACTCATAAATGTGCTCAAGAGAGACAATTTTCATTCAATTCAAAGGTGAAATTTACGATGAGTGAGAGGTCCTATTTATAGGGACTCGGAGGTTAGGATCAGTGGGCTAATCATGGACTCCTAACAAGGCCCACCCCCTAAGTAGGATTAGTTAACTAACTAGGGAACAAATCACCATAAGTAGCGCCTAGAATCTAGTAAGGTGAGTCCCCATGTTTATCATGCATTCTGTTAAAAGGAGGGGTGCAAAAATGAGCTAGAGGTGTGGAAATGACTCATACTCCTATATTTGGGCTGCACCTCTTTCTACACACACTTTACATAATTAGTAAGGGAACCACCTTACTAATTACATGGAAAATGGACAAAATACAAGGCCTTAAAAGGAGATAAGTTACGCCCTAATTATCTAAGAAATTATAAAATATTTACAAGATGAATTTCCTAAGACTAAGGCTCCATGTCTTCAATGAGCTCCCCATCCAAGCCTAGTCTCCTTCTCTTATATCCACCTAGCCTCAACAAGTATGATGTTTAGAGGGAGTGAGAGGCCTTTGAGAAGACCTCTTGGGAATGGGGTAGTGGAGGTGGAAACTTAAGTTTGAAAAAGTGCGGTTGTGCCTCCACACAACAGTTCCCCAATTCATTCCTAATGCATTAAGGATAAGTCTCATAGGGTTCAAAATTTGGTTTGAGACTATCATTGGTGTACTAGAGCACTCGTCCAAGAAGGCTTGATCAGACTTGTCTTGTTGTTCACCTTGAGACTGGATGATGGGCCTAGGGGTAGACCATTCTTGGATGGTCTCTTATTTTTGCAAAAGTTTTGGCTTAATCGTATGCTCAAATGGGGCCTCATCTTGAAGTATATCTTGAGGTTATGCTATATTGTACTCAAATGATATGAGCACAACCTCAATCTCTATTTCTTTAAGGGAAGGAGTAGATTCAATAAGATCATCCTTGGGATCCAAAGGGAAATCTTCTTGAATAGTTTCCTCCCTTGCAACTTCTCCCAAATCTTGAACTTGAGGTGCAATGTCAAGCTCACTAGTAATAGTTTCAAGCTCAATACTTGGAGAAGTGTGAGTTGGTGCCTCTATGGGTTGATGGTAGAGAATTTGTTCAAGGAGGAGGCTATGTTTAAAATCCTTTTTTGTTGCAAAATGGCTCTCCTTTTGAACAACCACCTAGGAAGAAGCATTTTCTTCCAACCCATCAACCTTTAATGCATGTTTTTTTTTTTGTTTTTCTTTTCCTCAACCTTCTTCTTTTTCAAAAGAAGTTGGTCCTCAGCAACTTGTGAAGGTGAAAGATGAGTCAACTTAGTTTTCTTGTCATTGTGGGTGAGGTTATCTCATTGAAGTGGCCATGATGAATAACCTTTCAGTCAAATTACCAGGGTTACTCGAACAAGATATGTGTCGCTTCCATTAGAACTACATTGCAAAGGATTTTATCAACATAGCCTCCAATGGAAAAGGGCATGTTTTCTTGTTGGTTGACTATAATCCTTACTCTCATTTAGCCATTGAAGCTTGTAAGGATGAGGGTGAGAAATTGTAGTCAAAGACAACTTGTCTACCAATCTCATGCTACAAAAATTGCAACATGAGCCATTATCTCCAATAAGTGAACATGTTTTATGAAAAACTTTGCATCTTGAGTGAAATGTATTCTCTCTTTGAGTAAGGCTTAATTCATAATGTTGACTTCCAAGTAGCCTTCTCACCATCACAAGGACCTTCCTCTATGTCAAAATACACATGGTCCCCTTCTTCCTCACTCTCACTAGAAGAGGAAGACTCGCTTACAATATCTTACCCCTCATGATCATGGTTTTCTTTGTGGGCATTAGGAGGCAATGTGGCCTCTCCCTAGACATTTGAAAGAGCTCCACTTTTGTTGGTCCTTACATGAATAAGAGTGGTGTGAAGTGTTAAAGTAGTCCTCCTCTTTAATAGTTACTCCACTTTTATACAAATTTGGACCAAGTCATCTAAAATTATGTGGCAAGAGTTCAACTTTATCATGGATTTCAAAATTCAAACCACTTAAGAATCTAGATAAGGTAGTTCTTGGCTCCTCAGTTATGCTCGCACTCATCATGAAAAGCTTCATTGTTTGGTGATACACTCCTACACTCAGATTCTTTTGTTTGAGTCTTTGAAGTTTATCTAAAAGTTCCCTTTCATAATAAGAAGGGACGTGTCTTTGCCTCATCGCCCCTTTAAGATCAAACCAAAAGTCAATTGGGGGCATACAATTGCAAAGCCTCTCATTAACTAGAGTAAACCATCAATACATGGCATACCCTTGGAAGCTTAGGGTAGCCAAAGGCACTTTCCTCTCTTCACTCGCTTGGAAGCAAGTGAAGAGTTGCTCTACCTTCATTTCCATATCAAGGTAGGTTTCCACATTATCTTTGCCTCAGAAAGGTGTGAAGTCTATCTTTTGCTCCTTAGGGGTTTGGTTTCTTCTCCCTCTAGGCCTATTATGGTCATTATGATCATCTTCACTAGAACTAGACCTACAACCTTTCCTTCTTCTTCTTCTCTTCATCACTTCTCTTTCTTTCTTCTCTCTCTTCTCTTTCCCTCTCTTCTCTATCTCTCTCTTCTCTCTTTTCTTTCTTCTCTTTCTCTCTTTTCTCTTTCTTTCTCTTCTCTTCTCTTTCCCTTCTTTCTCTTTGTTCATTCTCATATCTTTCTTTTCTCTCTTTCTTTCTCTTCATGTCTTTTCTCCTCTCTTTCTTCGCTCTCTTTTCTCTCTTTTTCTTTTTCTAATCTTCTTCTTTCCTCTCTTATATATCTCTCTCTCTTCTTTCTTTGCTTTCCTCAACTCTTCACTCCCTAAAAAATTCACTCACAAATTTATCTAAGGTGCCTACCTTAGGTGTAAACTCTTGGTTGACACTATTGTGACTTGAAGTGGGTGAATCTATTTAGAGTGCAAAGGCTGAAATTAAAATGAGTTTGAAAAATGCAAGCAAGCAAAGAACACTCCTCTCTTTTTTAAGGTTTTCTCAATTAAAAGTAACTTAAGCCTTTGGAACTTAAGCATTTTTCCTAAACGTGGAAGCATTAAAGACAAGATTAAGGATCTAAACAAGCTCCTAAGTATGAATAAGGGGTACCAAGTCCTTATCCACACTAAACGAGAAACTAAGAGGTGACTCTTATGAGCATCCAACACCTCAATTAAAAAGACTTTATTAAAATTACAACCAATTAAAGTAAAAAGTAAAAGAATTCTTGGATGACGTTCTTTCTTTAAGTGTTTGCCTCACAAGTGTCTCACTCAAGCCTTCATCGCTTCTTCAAGTCTCCTCTTCCTTGGCTTAGATCAACACTCCCTAAGATGCTACTCTTGTGGGAGTGTTCAACAATGGCCACCTAACCAAGCAAAAGAAGTGCCCAAGCAAAAAGGACCAAGGGAAGCAAGAATTGAAAGCAAAAAGCAAGAAAAACACTTAATTAACAAAGAAAGGCAAACATCCAAGTGGAAATAAGTTATTTAGACATACACAAGGATAACCAAAGGAGACAAGCAAGTAAAATGGTGTAGAAAGAAAGCAAGGATAACAAATAGAACCTAGAATAGGTCTAGATTAGAGTGGATTAAAAGAATAAAAACTCAACAAAATTTTTCAATGACTTGCACTATTTTAAATGCTTATGGCTGAAACTTACTAAAATTATTTCAAGCAAATTTTAACAATTTTTAGCATTTCTTTGAATGATTTAATAGTGTTAAGGGCACTAAAAATTTTGTACTCTTTTTACTTGTTTTCTTTGTACCACTTTTACTTTTTGAAACATGCTATGATCTAAAGTATGTGGGACTTCTTAAACATTAACTCACAAGAGGTTACTCCTCTTGGTCACTTAATTCCTCAAGAAAGAGATACACTTTAATGCACAACATACTTTTGGTGAAAATTTAAAAAGGCAACACAACATAGAATTGAAAGACAATTAATGCCTATATATAATTGCTCTAATTCAATAAAAAATATTAATGATATATATTTAATTAAAAAATTTCAAACTGTAATTAGTTTTCCTAATAATATACATCACTTAAATTATTACAAATTCAAAATTCTCAATTCTGGTGTAGCAACCAAATGTTTTGCTAATAATTGTGAGTCCATAATTTATTTATTTTTTGTAAAAGGTATGGGTAAAGTCTAACCATAAGTAAATGAAGAAGCAAAAAGATTACAATTTAGATTAGACTGATAAATCTCCATCAGGTACTCTGGAATAAAAACAAAAATATAGGATTCTTGATCCAAAGACATTCCTAGTTTAGTAAAATTATCCGCTATAAGGTTTTCCTCTCCAGGGTCATAGATAAAGTTGCAATCCAACATCTTTCCACTTGAAATGTGACAACTTTCTAATTATAAATTTTTATAATAGAAGTCATGATGGTTTGACGTTTTAAAATTTCTTTCTAATGGTACTATTAAATGATTAAATCCATATGAAGTTAATAAATGAAAATATTAAATTGAAAATTTTCAAGTACAAAGTTAAAGTTGTGTCCTAATAATTATAATATTATATATTTAAATTCAAATTTGTGACAGTATGAAGTTTTAAATTCAATTTATAATTAGTACTTTTAATTAAAATTAATTATCTAAAAAAATTTATGTGTTAGATTAATATTAAAAATTAAATAAAACATGGTTAATAACAAAATAAAAAAAGAAACTTTGACACAAATATTTTTAACAAAGAATGAACTACGTAAACTCTTATTTCCCACTACACATGGAGATATGCAGGAGTAGGTGATGATTCCTATCGAGCCAAAACGATGAAAAAGGTATAATTTAAAATAGTAAAACTACAATAATAATAATTTTTTAAAATAATAGGTTTCTTCTCAATAATAAACATTTTCATGTTAAAACTTATAAAAAAATAATAAAATATAAAGAATAATCTTTATGTCTTAAGGAGTGAAATAAATGTTTTTCAAGTTATCTAATTTTGCACATTATTTAAAAATAACTGTCTTGGAAAAATGTTGTAGGGTACTAGTACCTTCCGTACGCATAATTGACTTTCGAACTCAAAATTTGATTTCATAAACCACTTTCTTAAAAGATTTTTTCAATGTTTTCCTAAATAAATATTGGTAGCGACTCATCTATTTTTTTCACATACCGACATTATATAATTACATAATCGTAAATTGTGTGATCTGTAATGCATCTATAACACAAAAATCTTATAGGTCGGGTAAATACATTACAAATTACAAAATACATAACACAGAAAAAAAACACATTACGAATTATGAAATCTCTAGTATAGGTAAAAAATACATTATGAAATATAGCATCTATAATACAAGTAAAAAAAGTATATTTTAGATTAAGAAATCCTCAATATAGGATATTTTGGAAATTTTTAAGTGCAAAAAAAGATAGCAATGTAAAAAGAAAAGACCCATGATTTGATGGCCTAAAGAAATATGATAGTGAACAACTATGCCTCATAGGAATTTTCTTTTAACATCCCACATTTGTTATTTACACCACCATGGGTTAATATGTTTTGAAAATTTTCTTTATTACCTTTTAATTTAATATTCCAAAACTTTTATTTTTACCCTCAACTACAATTCATTTCCTTCTATTTTTCCTCTCCAATGCGCTTACTCTCATTGGACAACCAATGTAAAACCATTATTATACAATCTAACATAAGTTATCACAATTTTATGTTGTGGGACTTTTGATTAGTTAATCCAGCATTAACTTTCAACTTCATGTTATTTGTGTCAAATTATCTAGAATTTATTTTTATATATGTTATAGATAAATTGATTTGGAACTAAATATTTATTATGTTTTTCAGATCAATTGATTCAGAATACATAAAATGATTAATTCTGGGTCACTATCCAAAAAAATAATAAATATAAGTTCCAAATGAATTGATGTAGAATTTAAATTTTTATTTGTTTTAAATCAATTAATCCAAATAATAAGAGTATTTTGTGTGTTTTTGTTATAAAGGGTACAAGTAGAAATGTTATTTTGCAGCGGTAGAGGAAAAATGCAAACTATAGGTGCAGAATGTGATTTGGGGTTTGATTCTCCATCATGTGGCTACAAAGGTAAAGGACAATTGAATTTCGTCTGAGTAATAAAATAATTTAATTATATTTTTAGTTTTCCTTTTTAATTATATCTGGCATAAAGTTAACGAGTATTTTAGTATTTTAAATGGAGTTTAATTGATATACATGTAAAAGATCTTTAGACTGACAATCAATCATGACTTTTTATTTATGAGACTTTTAAAGTAGTAACTAATAAAGTCAATAAATTTATCATAGATAAAGGATCATGATTGACTGTCAGTGTAGAAATATTTACACGGACAGTGTATATCAATTAAACTCTTTTAAATATATATGTATCATATTTTAAATTTTCATATATCTTAAACAAAATGTGATATTTGAAAGTCAAAAGGATATTCAACCTGTTAAGACATTAGTTTAAGTTTCATTAATTTAACTGTGATTAAACTTATATTAATAAAATAATAATAAAGAAAATAAAATAATAAATTGAATGATATTAAATAAATATAATATCATAACTTTATAACACTTAAGATGAAAGTAAAATATTATTTTTATAGTCAAAGCACAAATAAAAGTCTAAATAAAATATATTATAATAATGAAGTTTAAATTTTAATAATTAATAAAATATAACAATATTCATTAACAAGAAATTTATATTTAAAATAAAAATAAAAAGATTTTATAATATAAAGTTATTGGAAAGTAAAATATGAAAATTTGTAAACTAGTATACATTAGTAAATTATATATTTTATAAAAAAATTGATAAAATAATATATATACATATACCTATTTGTAATTCTTATAAATATGCATTTATATATTTATTTTTAATTTTTTATATTAAAATTTAAAAATAAATAATAAAAATTATAAAATAATTATTTTAATTGAAAATTGATTTGTTCAATCAATATTTAGAACAGTGTTGATCAGTTTTAACCAATTTTCACTAGTTCTGAAATCTTCTAATTCATTGAATCAGATAGTAAACCAATTTTCAATCCAATCAATCGAATCATTCAATTCAGTCTGATTTTAAAAAATATTAAATATAATAGTGAAGAGTCATGGGAGGAGAGAATAGGAGCTGACTCTACACATGTATTATTTTTTTTATTTCTGAACATTTCCTATTTGTACCCTTAATATTCACAAAACACACCCTCTTTTTAGCCCCCATTATGCTTTTTCTTCACAAAGTATTGGGTTGTAGTAGCTGGTATATGTGTGACGTAAATAATATATGTGTACTTTCTTTTTTTTCCTTTTTTAATTTTTAACTTCATCTGCACTCAAAAATATATTTTAGGGTCAAAAAGTGAAAATTAAACATTGAAAAAAATAATAAAAGAAACAGAGAAAATTGGATATGACAATTATATGAATCTTTTAAATTTTTTGTAGCACATTTTAACATCATAAATTGATCATAGCTTGATTTATTAAATTCATTCAAACACCCTGCACTTTCAATGAAATAGCAAACCAATACAAGTTTTCGGAATAATTTAACGAATTTAAACAAAAAAATTAAAAAAAGAAATATAACGAATGGAAAATTCTAAAATCGCAGTGGTCAACATTGGATGAAAGAGAGTTGTTGAATTTGCGAACAATTTTCTGATTCCAAAACCCTCTCTCTTTCAGATTCTTAGCAAAAACCACGGCCACCTCCACCATTTTCTCAACTCTGACAATGGACACACCACCGCCAATTCACCGTTTCATCGAATCTTCTTCCATTCTTGTTAATTCATCAAGGTCAAGATTTTTTTCATTGATGTAAATACTCATCCTTAACAGCAATTCTCACCATTCGTGAATGAATTTTACTTTCTGGTATAATTATACATGCATCTTATTTTTTAATCATTACTTTCATAATCTTGAACATGTATTAGTGTAGGGGTGAACACTAGTTGGATTGGGTTCACTCGGGTTTAGACAAACTCAAAACTAAATCCAATTATAAAAAATTAGGCAGTTTTTTTTAGCATTTCATCATTTGCTATTCACACCCCTTAATGTTAATAATTTTCTACAAAATCCCAAAACACTCTTACCCTCTTTTATCCTAAGTTTTTTAACAAACATTACCTAGTTTCATGGGTTTATACATATCTTTATCTACCTCTTTGAAAAAGCATGTTAGTTTCTCCATTTCACACTCTCACCCTCTTCGAAGATATATATTTTGTTATCTCTATTTTTGGGAACTTCCTCTACCATGTATTCTCACCTACGAGAAAAAAAAACATAATTTTTTAAAATTCACATAAATCATTCTAGATCAAGTGATCTAGAATGCAATAGTGGACTTGACAAATTGTATTTTGAACAAGTTAATTCGGAATGTAAATAATGTATTATGGATCAACTGATCCGGACTACATTATGGATCAACTATCCGGAATAAAATAATGGACTTGAAAATTGTATTCCGAATAGGCTAATCCATAATGTACATAATGTATTCTAAATTAGTTGATCTGGAATACATTATGTATATTCCAAATCAAGTGATCCAAAATTGTAACAAATTTGTATTCTGGACAAACTGATCCGGATTGTACAAAATTATTCTAGAAATCCGAAATGCATTATGTACATTTTGGATCAACTTGTCTAGAATACAATTGTCAAGTCCATTAGTGCATTATGAATCACTTGATCCAGAATGATTTATGTGAATTTAAAAAAAAATATATGTTTTTTGTCTTGTTGGTAAGGATACATAACAGAGGAAATTCCTAAAAATAAAGGCATATATATATAAATATTCAAGGAGAGATGGTGCAAAATGCAGAAACCAATGTACTTTTTCAAAGATGTGAGTAAAGATGCGCACGCAATCGTGAAGTTGGATAATGCTCTGTAAAAAAAACTTAGTAAAAGAGGATGAGCGTGTTTTGGAGTTTTGCAAAAGATTGTAAACATTGACGGTGTGTGAATAGAAAATGAGGGAGTGTTAAAACAAATTATCTACTTTTTAATCATTATTTCATAATCTTGAACAGATGTTAGTAGTTAGTGTAACATTTGAAAGAGGTGATAATATAATATAATGTTTTTAAATATATAAGAACAGTTAGTGTAACGTTTTTAAATTTTAAAAAAATTAATATAAGAAAATAAAAAAAAAGTAAGATTATGTGTAATTAAATAAAAATAAAAAAAACATTGTTGTAATTTACTCTTAATAACAAAATGAAATCAAGTGAAAAGAGATTATTATAACCTAAGCAGAAGTTTCAATTTCCAACTTAATGTCATTTACTAACGGGTTAAATGAAGAACTAACTTATGTAATAAAATAAAACATGAGAAGCTAACATAGCAAAAATCTCATTAAAATTTAGCAATCAATGTCTCATATTTCTAGGAAAATGATCACTCATTTTTGTTATTGTATTTGTACAGAGAATTTTAAAATTATAAGGATTTAAAATACAATAAATTTAAAATTCTTTCAATTGAAATGACTTTATTTTTTTAAATGTGTTGTTTGGATAAGGTAATTCAAATTATTGAATTTTAATTTTCTTGTTTGGATAGAGTATTTCAACTCCTACTAAAAATAAAAATTTATTTTACTAAATAATATTTTGAAAAAAAAATTCTCTTTTAAAAAAATAATATAAAATTTTATTTAAAAATAAATTTTTAGTTTCTAAAAAAGGTAATGCTTTTACAATAAATAAATAGAAAAATCTCAAAAGTAAATCTTGCATAATTGGTTTTATTTTTTTTACAATATTATGCTTTTACATAAATAAATGACAAATAAATTTATGACAAGATTTATTTTATTTTCTTAGAAAATCTATTTTATAAATTCTGCTTAATAATTTTATTTAATATTTTAATTATTATAATTATTTTATTAATTTATATAAATATTATAATTTTTAAAATATAAAATATAATATTGGTGGGTTAGCGAGACAAAACAAAATGGAAAAACGGTTGAATATACTAGTTTGACCAGCAAAAATGAGGGTTAATTGGCGGGTCAGCCCGCTTAACCCATCCTGTTTTACCACCCCTAACAAATATCAAGTAAAAAATAATCTCAGGTTGATTGATTTTGCTAAAAGAAAACTAGGTTTGAAAATTTTCAAATTCTTATTTTTTTGAAGGAATTTGAAATTCTACAATTTTAACTAATCAAAATGTTTTTCTAAAAGGCCCAGAATTCAAATTCTTTTAAAATTTATCATACAAACAAGTATTTTATCACAAAGGATTTGAAATTTTAAAATGAAATAAATTACTCTCTTAAAATTCTCCATCCAAACACACTTAAGATTCTAACCATGTCTAATTTCTATTTCAAATGTTTTATGTGTATATATAATTTTGTGTACATTATTTTCTTAATAGAATCTCATCTTTTAAGTAAATACTTGATAAAATTCAGATGGGTGATTATCCTAAATTTTAGCTTAATATTTTTATATTATTTCTACATTAAATAAAATTTATGACTTATAATCAAATTAATTACAAATGTGACATATCCACCATAAACAATTTAATTAAAAACATAAATCTGTAAACATAAAATAAGAGAAAGATCAAATTAACTAGATCAAATATAATTTATGAATTACACATTCTTTTTAAACTATGTATTTCTATTTTTGTTGTTACTTTTGTTTTGACTTCCATCCAGGTTATTGTTACTATCACCAATGGTATTTAGATTTATCCATTTGATGATGCACATATTGTTATGCCAATTAATATTATAAGTAATGGGTCTTTACTTGGTAAGGTTATACGATCAATGTTTTATTTTTTTTTCTTTTGATGAGTATTTTGGCACTTGAAATATTTTTTAGCAAGACTAGCAATTTAAGATGAGTTCTTGTAACAACACATGGCTAGCCATGCTTTTTTAATCTCCTTTACAATACTTCTTAAATCCATAAAGAAACAATCTATAAACAAAAATCAAGAGATGTGAAATTTTATATAAACAAATACCATGAAATAAATCTACATGTAAAGATGCATATATTTGATTTCGGAAGATTCTTTACTTAGACATCTTTACCGGCTTGTTTCATGCATATTTGGTTTTACTTTACATTGATTCTATAATCAAAATTAATTTTTAATTAAATTTTAAATATTTGATTTCACATCGAAGAAAGAATAGATTTCAAGTTCATATTTAATTTTATATTAAAACAAATTTAAATAACTTCTATGTTACATAAGAATTTTATATTAAATTTTTCTCATAAATTATTTTTATAATAAAAATACTTAAATATAAATTACATTATATCAAAATCATTTTTTTTTTCAAAATATTGAAACACACTGTTATATCGTGTGTTTACATATTAAGGCAAATAGGCAAATAGTATATTTATTTCTGTGTGTTCATAGTGTTGTTTTGCTTCTCTCATCTTAGAGTCATTTGAATAGTTTCGTTAAATCAACCTATATTGATAGTGTTCCATTATCTTTAGGAAATATAGTCATACAAATTTATTATAAAATTAGAACAATTGGAGAAAAAAAAATAGAAATTTTTCAAATTTGTTCTGGAAAAGTTAAATGTGCAGTTGAAAAATTGAAATTTTTAAAGAAAAAGCCAAGCATCTATGTTTTTTAACTTCTATAATAAACCAAGTATGTCACTTTTAATTTTGAAAGTTATATAAAAAATCTCATAGAAATAAAATAAGAAATTAGCATAGAGTTATTTTAGTTATGTCAAACCCATAAACTTTTAATTATATATGGTGAGAAGGTTATCCGTAGTATGTGATGCTTGATTATGATACTCAAACAAAGAAAATATATACAATTTTAAATTAATCTATTCGAACAATATTTAGCTTTTTCTAAAAGAAAAAACTAAAACATGATAGTGGACAAAAAAATCATAACATTTATAATCACTATAGCATATACAAAACTATGTTCTTATTTTAAATTGTACTCAATATAGATAAACTTTTTTATTTTGCATTGTACTCTTAATTTTTATAATATATATTTAAAATATCTGATGACTTATTTAATTGTTAAAATTAATACATTAAATAAATATATTTTAAAAATTTATTTAATTTAATGTCTCCCTAATATAAATGTATTAAATTCATTTTTAAAATTAATTTGTGCATGCGTTAAATTTTTTCTTAAAATTAATTTTTGAGATATGCCTTCCATTCTTTAGATGTTCTCAAAATGAGATGTATAGAAGAAAAATTTAGTTAATAAAAAAAAGTAAGATATATTTATTGTTATCAATTAAATTAGTCACTTTTAGTTTTTGTCCACTTAGGTAATTAGATCACATAAATAAAATAAAATAAAAAATTATATATTGACTAAAATGTCTTTAGTTAATATCTTAGGACGTTAATGTTTGAACTACTAATGCTAGTAGTGATATTAATAAGGTTAGTAGTGATATTAATAAGGTATATTGGAAGAAAGGAAATAGTTATTTGATTCAAAACTATTTACCTAAAATGAGACAAAAATTGATTCCATTAAATATTTATTCAACATATATTTTTATTTTTTATTGATGTTTACTTCTTTTTTTTTTGGTTTCTTAGTGTATCTCTGGCTAAAACTTCAAGACTAATAAGGAATGAAAGATTACATGTTCAAAAAATAAGGTTATTTATCAATAATGTTAGAAATTGATATTTACTTAAAAAAAAGTCTGTTTATTTATTTAATTACTTGGAATATTTTAATATTTATACTCTTATATTAAAATAATTTTTAGATTTACGTGAAATGTCTTCAAATTATATTTTTATATATAGGAATGTAAGTAATAATTTTTTTTTCACAATACTTCTTCACATTTTATAGGAGTTATATGATTGGTTTTATTAAAATGTTTAATGTGAAAAGAAAGTGGAAGGAAACAATTTTGGGTTTTAAATCTCTCAACTAACAAAAAAGAAAACTTCACATTTAATCCTATTGAAACAAATTATTCAAAATCAAAATTTTTTAATCTTATTTTTAATGTATAGTATTTTTCAAAGAATTAAAAAAATAATAAATAATGTTAAAGGGAAAATTTTTTTAATATTTCCCTAAAAATAGATAGAACTCAAAAATAAGTTAGTACATGTTTGTCCCCGTCCCTATCAGAATAGAGATGGTGGGTTTATTAGTTCTGTCATTGTCAATGTCCATATCTGTTTTTATGTTAAATAAAATTTAATATATAATTTTAATTTCACATGTTTATATACAAATTTATACATAGGTAAGTCATTAAAACTAAAATATAATTAATAATTTAATATATAATTTATTTAATTAATTAATAATTTAACATATCATTTATTTAATTAATAAATGAATTAAATATAATTAATAACTTAGTATATAATTTATTTTATAAATTATAAATAAGTTTAAATTTAAATTTAAATTATAAAAAAATAATATAATAGGATACCGACAAGTATACACAAACCCAAAAATACTCAACAGAGATGAGAGATTAAAATTTTATATACGCCCCTACTCTTGCCTCTCACTCTGTTGCCATCCCTAATTTTGAGATACTTTACCAAACACTTTTGGATCTCAACTAGTTTATAAGTTGATCAAATAAACTAATAGTGAATTTGGATCTCTCTATCAATACTCTATCCAACCTTTACAGCAAAGTTTGATGCATCTAGCCACTGACACTCAAATAACTAGATGCATGATTAATTTCTTTCTTTTTTATTGTCATCACAATTAATCCAAATATTTTTATTAAATACTTTATTTAAAAAATTTATATATATTCAAAAATTAATTATAAAATATATTTGAAAATAATAAAATTAAATATTAATGTATATTAACATAATATATATTTTTAATTTATATTTTTAATATTTATTTTAGATAAAATATTAGAGAATAATTTAAATTTAACTATATAATTTTAAAAATTACCTTTTAATTATTATTAATTTAATATTTGTAATTATTTTACATAATTCACAAAAGATATTTTATAGTAAAGAAACTTGAGTATAAATATTTATATAAATATGAGGCTAAGATAATTTTTTATTTCTTATTATTAAATTTTTATTTATTAATAAAATGTATAGTATATAGTTAATCATATTGTAATGATATCATTAAATATATATAATTTTTTATTTTTAATATGTGTTGTAAGATAAATTGTAAGCCTTATTAATATATATTAAATTTTATAATAATTAATTTTTATTTAATAATTAAACCAAACTACACTTTAAACATTCTTAATCTCATATAATATTTCATAAAAATTGATTATTTTATTTAAAATTTTCATATATTTAATGAATATATGAAATTTCATTATTAAAACTATATTATTAATGAAAAATTAATTATTACAAATTTAATATATACTAATAGACTTCAAATTTAACTCACAACATATATTTAAAAATAAAAATTACATATTTAACAATATAATTACGATTAATTGTATTTTTTTATTAATAAATACAAATTTAATAATAATAAATAAACAATCCTCTTAGTACCATATTTATATAAATACTTATGATTAAATTTAATTATTTTTCTAATGGGTTATTTTAAGATATTTTTTATGTATTATATAAAATAATTACAAATAGAAATTTTTATGGATAATAATGATTAAAAGATCATTTTAAAATTGTATAGTTAAATTTAAATTATTTTATAATACTTTATCTAAAATAATATTGCAATATAAATTCAAAAAATATATTATGTTAATATAAATTTAATTTTATTATTTTCACATATATTTTATAAATTAAATTTTTAAATATATATAAACTTTTTTAAAAAAATAATTAATAAAAATAGTCTTATTAATTGTTATGACAAAACAAAAAAAAAAAGTTAATTATTCATATAGTCATTACTCATGAATGCATAGTATTGTTTATTACTTATTTTAGTAGAGCTGCAGGATGTATCATCTAATGATTGAAAATTTTGTTAAAGAGACGAGAGAAAAAGTATTATTAGAAAAAATTCAAATTCAACTCACAACTAATTTATTGGACTTACCAAACACACACTAAATAAAAAACATTGTATCACATTATTTATTAATTTAAAGAATTTATATCGTCAAACAACCATATACCCAATTCCTTTTTTTCAACTCCTTTCTTTGTAAAAAAAAATTATAAAAAAGAAGAACATTTTTATTAGTGGGTGAGTTCAATATGGAACAGAAATAGTGAGAAAAGAAACAAAATAGCACTAAATATAAAAGTTGTATGGAAAAAATAGTAAAAAAATGTAACATGTGTCTGGCTAAGATCAATATTTTAAGGATTCGGATGTTTTTCTTCATCATATTTTATGTGTTATAGTTTATGTATTTTTACACTTTATCTAATTAGATACAATTATATAATGTGAATCTTATTATTTTTTTTTCTTATTTTTTTATTTAGTTTATTTATTGATAAAAATAATATAAACTTTAACTTTTTTTTAATTAAATAATAGACAATGCATATGACGAAACTATATATCTTATGTTTAGTTTATTTTTTAATTAAATAATAAGCTATGTATGTAAGAAAATTTTGGTATATGAAAAATAAGAAAAAAAACTTTTGTATCATCAAACTATATTTCTTACTTTAGAAATAAAAATTATCAACATACTGATAAAAAATATCAACTTACTGATATTTTATATTTATAATTTGTCTATTTTAAGTTTTAACTCTAGATAATTTCTTTTTCTCATCCACAAAAGACTTTAAAAAATAATATAAATTCCTAAAAAATATCAAATAGCAATATAATATTAAAAAACTTGAAGCAAAATAAAAGTTGTTTGTGTTTGGGATTGTAATTAATTTTAGAAACCAAAATATCTGCAACAACTAGTTTCACTTTCTAATAGGTTAATTAATTTTTAAGAGTGATTGAAAACTTAATATTTTTTCAAATTACACTACTTGACATTATTAAGAATAATTTTAGGATTACAAATCCATTATTATATATAAATATTGTAATATTGTTATGTATGTTTACATTTATACATGTATATATAATAATGATTAAACTCATTTTTAAGTCTGTGTATAATAACTAGAATTGTGCAAATTTATGTTATTAAATATGTGTGCAATACAGATAAAATAGTATATTAAAGAACTATTTATTCATCGATGCTATTCAAAAGAAAATTTAAACTATAAAATACTATGGACAAATTAAATTTTCCTTGGATACTGAGACAATTACATGCATGTCGTTATATATGTTTTAGGAGTTACTTTTGTTTTTGTTTTTTAATTTTAAAATAGACAATTATTAGAAAAATAAATAAATTGAAAATCAAATATACTGTACGAAAAGTGTTTATTCCCTTATACACATGATTATGTATGATGTATATTATAAATATATGTTATCAACTTAAGAAATTGTTATTATTTCAAATATAGCTTTTATACAGTATTAAAAATATAAAAAAAAATATTGTAAGGAAAATATAAAAAATTAAATGAAGGAAAAGAATATGAAAAACAAAATAATTTCTAAAAAATATGCTAAACCAAGAAAGAAAAAAGACATCAAAATCAATTTTATGTGACAAAAAAAGTTAATTTAAAATTGTAACGATGATGATTAAAAAAAAATAGAGCAATCTAAGGATTTGAAAATAAATTAATTAATAGATAATAATATTAGTAGTTAGTAATAGATAAAAAGGAAAAAAAAAAAAGAAAGCTAGAAGAGGAATAAGAAAATTAATTAGACAAAGTAAAAGATAAGAAATCTTGATGATAATATTAAAAGATATAATAATAATAATTTCTTATAAAAGATACTAAAATAGATGAAGAAGAAAAAAAATGTATAAGAAAAATAATTTGTAAAAGATAAAAAAATAAGATTTAAAAATTAGGTGAAAAACAAAATAAAAATAATTTATAATTATAGCAATTACAAAGAAGAAAAATGGTAAAATAGATGAAGAGAAAGCATGTAAAAAGAAAATGAAAATATGAATGAAGAATTTTGACTGTAACTTACAAATACAAATAGAAGTGGCAGTTTTATTATTACCGAAATGGAGAGTATAAAATAAAAAGAGATGTTATTTTTTTTACATTTTTATTAATATGATGCATATGTATCTTTTGTATAACAAAAAAGTGATTTTTTTTATTATTCATTCTTAAAAAAGCTAATATAATATTTTTGTTTTTTAATTTTTGTTTTACTTATTTCTTTCTCATAAAAATATGGAATACAATGAACTATTTTTTTCATTGAAATTTAAAAAATAAACATTTAAATATTCCTCAAAAGAATAGATAAGTCATCAATTTTTAGGATTAGGTTGTATTAAATGTTTTAAGTTTTTTCCTACTATTTACCAATATAATACCTAAAAAACTCAAAAAATAATAGTAAGAGATAACCTGAAGAATGCATTGATACCTTATCATTTTTCTATCCTTTTAAATCTAATAAAAAAAATAAAATTTCAGAAAGTATGCATATCAAATTACAAACAAAAACAGAGTTATATAGTGAAAGTAAAAACATAAAAATGATATGCAACAGAAGTGCAAACAAGAAAAGTGAAAGGCAAATCAAAAAGTGGGAATTCATGAAAAAATTGTGGGTAGTTAGGTGAGTTGTTACATAAAAAATTCAAAATAAAATCAAAATGATGCTCTGAGTAAAATAAATAAAATTATCGGTAGTTAATTGAGTAGTTACATGAAAAATTTTAAATAAAATAAAATAAATAGGAGGATATTAAGTAAAGATGAAGATTCCATTTGAATGTGGTTCTTCGACAAGATAGAATTGTGAGTAACTAATTGAGTGGTTCCATGAAAAATTTAAAATAAAATAAATATAGAAAATGATACGAGAACTTAGAAAACTGCAAGAATTAAACGGTAGAAAAGGTTTAAAAAAAAAAAAAACCTGCTAGGAAAAATATTGCAGTTTCAAGAAGTAAAAAGTGACCACCAAATAAAATATTTTTTTTATATATTGTTATAAATATTTTAGCTTTTTTAATTTAATTTTAAAGATTAAGAGTTTGATAGATATACACTGTCAGAATAAATTATTTTTATACTGACATTTAAAAACTATTTATTTATGTGATTTCTAAAGTAGTAATGAGTAAAGTAAATAAATTTAACATGAACGAAGAGTTGTGATGAGATGTGAGTGTAAAAATATTTACTGATCGTGTATACCAATTAAACTCTTAATTATATACCTAAAACTATTAAATATATACAATTTGTCAATGGTATTGTTGGGTTGTTTTAATAGTTTAATTTAACTAATTTGATATATAGGAAGTAATTAATATTTTGTTATAACATTATAAATTTTGTAGATTAATGAGTTTAACTAGTTTAAGATATAAAACGATTTTTTATGATTTAATGAAAAGGAAATTGATTTTTTAATTTTATAATTGATTTTCCTCGAATCCAAAGGAAACCAATTGATTATAATTAGTTTCAGATTAGGAAAAAAATTAACAATCTAAACCAACTCAAACTAATTAAAACTAATTGATTCAATTTTATTTTTTTCTCAAAACTAAATGAACCCAAATCATGAACAGATTCGTTTATTTACTATCTTATCTTTACAAGACAGCGGAATGCTTCCTTTAGTATTTATTGACATAAAAAGTTGAGTATTTAGATGAAACAAATAAGATGTGGGAGTATTAATTTATTATTGTTTATGATTAAGATACACGAAATATTTTGTTCCAAAATCATATTTATTAGGTACATATGATGTCCTTTTATAATACTTAAGATGAAACTAGAACATTATTTTATAGTCAAGAATTGGGTCGTAGTATCTAGTATATGTGTGAATTGGATTTGTTTTATGTGCAAAACGTATTTCTTGTTTTCCCTATGTTTTGTTTAGTAAAAATCTTTTATTTATAAAAAAACCTTTAGTGTATGTGTGGTGAAAATAGTAAGTGTTTATTTTTTTCTGCTTTTTCATTTTTAACTTAAAATGCACTCAAAAATCTTTTTTACCGTCACAAGTGAAAATACTTTTATTTATGGAAACCTCCTATATACTTATTATTCTCAAAACACATCTCTTTCTAATCTATTCCTCATAGATATTTTTTGCTTTAAATAAGTTTTTTATCTTTAAAGTTACTTAAAATTCAAAAATACTTTTTATTTATATTAATTTTTGTGTTTAATGTTGTTGTATAAGATTAAAAAATATTAATAGAACTAAAATATTTTTTGTGTTTAATTTTATTGTATAAGATTAAAAAATATTTAATAGAACTAAAATATTATTTTTTATATTTATCATATTCAAGATAAAAGTAGTGTTTGATTATTTTATAAGACGTAAAATCAATAATGTCTTTTACATTGATAAGTTGGAATGATAAATTATTAGAAGATAAAAAAGTATTAGTATAGAAAATAAATGTAGTTTAAAAAAAAAGAAAAGATATATTTATCTTTATCAATTAAATTAACCATTTTTGTTTAATTTTGATGAATTTAGTTAATTAAATATTATAAATAAAAAAAATATATTGACTAAAATGTTCTTGTTTAAACTTTTGATGTTTGAACTTTTGAAAAAAGAAAGGAAAAAATTTATTTTGTATGAAACTATTTTCATACAATAAAAAAAAGATGGATTTCCATTAAATATTTATTTGATATATGTTTTTATTTTTAATTGATTTTTTCTTCTTCTTTTCCAATTGTCCGTGTAGTAGAAACTTTAAGACTAAAAATTGAACGAGTAGTTACATGTTTAATAAGGAATAAGGTTATTTACTAATAAATTGATATTTATTTTAAAGAAAAGTAGCCTGTTTAATTACACAAAATATGTAAATATTTATACTATTATATTAAAATAGATTTTGTATTTATATAAAATGTCTTCAAATTATACTTTTATATATAATATTTATTAACATTAATATTTTATACTATTAAAAAAACTATACTCTTATTTTTTTCAGAGTTTAATTAGTATGCACGGATAATTTAAAACAGTTTTACACTAACGTTTAATCATAACTTTTTATTTACGTGATTTCTTTTAAAATATTAATGAATAAAGTCAATAAACTTAAGATTGAATGTTAGTGTGAAACTCTTTACATTAACGTTTAATCATAATTCTTCATTTATCACTTATGTGACTTTTAAAATATTAATGAATAAAGTCAACAAACTCATTATAAATCAAGATATATGATTGAATGTTAGGGTAAAAATTTTTTTACATTAAAAATGTATACTAATTAAATTCTATTTTAACGTAATAAGTCTATTTATAATTAAAAAATGAAACTCACAATATTTTCAAAAGAATCAAATCAATAATAAAGAATATTAAAAGAAAATATTTAATATTTCTCTCCTTGAAAACTCTCGACTAAAGACAAAGGGTTTAAACTTGGTGAATTAAAATAAAAATTAATTAATTTTAAGTAACCTTATTTAATGTCATTTTTGAAATAATATACTTATGATTAACGATAGTTTAGAAAATATGTTTTTTATGAATAAATAAAAATAAATGAAAATTAACATTTTTTTTCAGAAAAAAATTAGATAAACTATTAAAAAATTAAAAACATATATTATTTTATATTTAAATAATAATTTAAAATATAAAAATTAAAGATATAATCAATAATATTCTAAAATAATTTTATGTATTAATTTACATGTTATCAGATAACATAGTATTTTTTGTTTTATTAAATAATAGTTATGATCATGATATTAATGAGAAGTTTAAATATTTTTATTTAAGTTTAAAAATTATAAAAATAACTTTTTTAATCATATGTACGTTTAACACACCGAGACATAGTATAAATACCTAAAAAGTATCAAATAACAAATATAATATTGAAAAACTTCAAGCAAAATAAAATATGTTTATGCTTGAAGTTGTAATTAATTTTAGAAACCAAAATATCCGCAACAAATAATTTCACTTTCTAATAGGTTAATTAATTTTTAAGAGTGACTGGAAATTTAATATTTTTCCAAATTACACTACTTGACATTATTGAGAATCATTTTATGATTGCAAATCCATTATATTATAGATAAATATTGTAATATATTTTTTTATTGTTATGCATGTTTACATTTATGTATAATGATTAAACTCATATTTAAGCTTGTGTATAATAATTAGAATTGTGTAAATTTATATGAAGAATTTTTACTTTAACTTACAAATACAAAATAAAAATGATAGTTTTATTATTACCAAAATAGAGATTATAAAAAAAAAAGTTAAATTATATTTGGTGTCCCTCATTTTAATTCTTATTAGTTTTTTCTTCCCTTTAAATTTTTTCTTCAATTTTGTCCCCAAATTTAGAAAATATTAACAAATTGTTCTTCCATCCATTAAAATGAGACCATTGACTGATTAAAAAGTTGACTTGACAATTTTAATTTTAACTAGAAAAATATAGGAAGGAAAAAGTCCTAACATGGTTCAAACTTGGGACTTCATTGTAATACACCATAATTCATACCACTATACCAAGTATCAAGTTTGATTATATTTTGCAATTCAAATCTACTTAAGCTTTAATTAATGCTAGTTTCACAATTAATTAAATGATAAATGTAAATATACAACAGTAGGATTAAAACTAAAAGTTAAAATTAAAAACTAAAAATTTAATTTATATATTCAATAATAAATTCCTAAGATTATAAATTAAGAAAAATGTAGAAAAGAAAACATCCTAGCATGATTCAAACTTAGGACCTCATTGTGATGCACCATAGGTTATACCACTACACCAAGTGTCAATTTGGTTTAAATTTGCAATTCAAATCTACTTAAGTCTTAATTAGTGTTAGTTTTAACATTAATTAAAACATAAATGTAAATATATACCAGTAGGATTAAAACTAAAAGTTAAAATTAAAAACTAAAAATTTAATTTATATATTTATTAATAATAAATTCCTAGCAATTATAAATTAAAAATTAAAACTAATAAAAAATATAAATTAAAGTTATTAAAATATAAAACTAAGAACTAAAATTAAAAATAAGATAGAAATTAAAATTAAGAATTAAAATTTAAATTAAATTTTGTTAATAATTTTAATTCTTAATTTAAATTATAATTATAATTTAAATTTAACTTCTATTTACATTTTAATTTAAATTTTAAGTCTTAATTTTAATTTCTATTTCTATTTTATTTTTAATTTTATTTATTAAGTTAATTTAAATTAAAAATTAAAATTTAATTTAACTTAAGAATTAAAATAATGTATTTAATTTAAATTTTAATTTAAATAACACTAAGAACTAAAATTAAAAATATAATAGAAATTAAAATTAAGAATTAAAATTTAAATTAAAATTATTTTAATTTTAGTTCTTAGTTTTATTTTTTAATAATTTTAATTTATGTTTTTAATTATTTTTAATTTTTAATTTATAATTCCTAGGAATTTATTATTAATAAATAATTAATAAATATATAAATTAAATTTTTAGTTTTTAATTTTAACTTTTAGTTTTAATCCTATTGTTGTATATTTACATTTATGTTTTAATTAATTTTGAAACTAACACTAATTAAAACTTAAGTAGATTTAAATTGCAAAATAAAACCAAATTTGACACTTAGTGTAATGATATGACCTGTGGTGCATCATAATGAGATCCCAAGTTTGGATCCTGTTAGGATCTTTTCCTTTCTACATTTTTCTTAATTTATAATCTTAGGAATTTATTATTAATAAATATATAAATTAAATTTTTAGTTTTATGTTTTAATTAATTTTGAAACTAGCATTAATTAAAGCTTAAGTAGATTTGAATTGCAAAATATAATTAAATTTGATACTTGGTGTAGTGGTATGAGTTATGGTGCATTACAATTAGGTCATAAGTTTGAACCATGTTAGAACCTTTTCTTTTCTACATTTTTTAATTAAAATTGTATTAAGCACAATTTGTTAACATTTTTTAAACTTAGAGCAAAACCAAAAATTTAAAGGGGCGGAAAGCTAACAAGAACTAAAATCGGGCACTAAATATAATTTACCCAAAAAAGATAAGTTATGTTTTTTACATTTTTATTAATATGGTGCAGATATATTTTTTTATAAAAAAGAAGTGATTTTTTTTATTATTCATTCTTAAAAAAAGCTAATACAAATTTTATGTTTTTTAATTTTTGTTTGACTTATTTCTTTCTCATAAAGATACTGAATATAATAAACTATTTTTTTCATTGAAATTTATAAAATAAACGTTTAAATATTCCTCAAAAGAATAGATAAATTGTCAATTTTTAGGATTGAGTTGTATTATATGTTTTAAGTTTTTTCCTACTATTTACCGATATAATACCTAAAAACCTAAAAAAAAAAAAAATAGTAAGAGATAACCTGAAGAATGCATTGATACCTTATCATTTTCCTATCCTTTCAAATCTAATAAAAAAAATATTCAGAAAGTATGTAGATCAAATTACAGACAAAAACAGAATTGTACAGTGAAAGTAAAAACATAAAAATAATATGCAAGAAACAGAATGCAAATAAGAAAAGTGAAAGGCAAATGAAAAAGTGAGAATTCATGAAAAAATTAATTGTGGGTAGTTAGGTGAGTGGTTACATAAAAAATTCAAAATAAAATAAAAATGATGCCCCGAATAAAATGAATAAAATTATGGGTAGTTAAGTGAGTAGTTACATGAAAATTTTAAATAAATAGGAGGATATTATATAAAGATGAAGATTCCATTTGAATGTGGTTGTTCCACAAAATGAAATTCTGAGTAACTAAGATCGAGTGGTTCCATGAAAAATTTAAAATAAAATAAATATACAAGAATAGTACGAGAACTTAGAAAATTGCAGAAAATTAAACGGTAGAAAAGGTTTTAAAAAAAGATACCTGCTAGAAAAAAATATTGCAGTTTTAAGAAGTTTTAAAACTTTTAGAAAATATTATCAACAACATAGTGGTAAAAAAAATGGCTACCAAATAAAAGTATCTTTGTTTGTATATTGTTATAAATATTTTATCTTTTATAATTTTAAATATATGTTTTAAAATTTTTAAAAAGATTGATTTTTCAAATTATACCTCGGTGATCAGGTTAATCGGATGAAACCAACCATGTAAACCGAACCAATTAATTTAGTTTGATTTTTTGATTTGACTAAATTTGGAATCTAATTAAAGAAATTTGTTTATGATTTTAGCACTTCAAAACTACCAAATCCAAACGAAACAAAAAATACATATATTATCTTATATTTTTTATTGAATTGTTTTATATCAAACAATTTAAGTTGTTTTAATAGTTTAATTTGACTAATTTAATATATATAAAGTAATTGATATTTTTTTATAATATTATACCTTTAGTAGATTAATGAATTAATTAATTTGAGGTATAAAATTATTTTTTATGATTTCATAAAAAAGAAATTGATTTTTTAATTTTTTAATTAATTTTTTTCAAATTCAAAAACAAAACCTATCAATCATAATTGATCGGTGTAGGAAAAAAAAGTTTCAACAATATGAACAAATCCCTTTATTTTTCTCTCAAAATCAAATCCACCCACATTGTAAACAGTTTATCTTTATTTACTATCTTATCTTGACAAGACAGTGGAATATTTCCTTTAGTATTTATTGACATAAAAAGTATTTAGATGAAACAAATAAAAGGTGGGAGTATTAATTTATTATTGTTTATGATTAAGATGCACAAAATACTTTGTTCCAAAATCACATTTACTAGGTACATATGATATCCTTTTATAATACTTAAGATGAAACTAGAACATTATTTTGTAGTCAAGAATTGGGCAGTAGTATCTAGTATATGTGTGGATTCGGTTTGTTTTACGTAAAAAACCCAAATTTCATGTGTTTTTGTATGTTTTGTTTAATAAAAATCTTTAATTTATAAAAAACCCTTCAGTACATGTGTGGTGGAAATAATAAGTGTTTATTCTTTTTTCTGCTTTTTTTTTATATAATTTTCAACTTAAACGGCACTCAGAAATATTTTTACAGTCAAAAGTGAAAATACTTTTATTTATGGACACCTCCTATACACTTATTATTCCCAAAACACACCCTCTTTCTTATTTAATCCTTATAAATATTTTATGCTTTAAATAAGTGTTTTGTCCTTAAAGTTTTATTAAATATCACTTATAATCTTTAAAATTCAAAAATATTTTTATTAGTCCTTGATTTACTTTTAGTTTTTTCTCTGGTTAACACCATTAAAAAACTAGTGATAAAAAGTACGTTGTTTTTACTAGTGAATTACTCCTTTTTGAATCCTAAATCTCTCCCCCTCCCAATCTTCAATTTCACATTCGGCATAGTTAAATATATTAGAACTTATAAACCGACAATATTAATATAAAAAATAAATTAATTTCAAAAACTAAAAATATTTTTGAATTTTAAGAACCAGAAATGATTTTGTGTGAAACTTGAAGGACAAAAAATTATGAAAGCCTATTTTTACTATGGACACCTCCTGTACACTTAATATTAGCTAAACAAACTCCCTTTCTGTTTTAGTCCCCGTTACATATAGATCAATCATGTCTGCCTCACGGGTATCGCCCCATCCCGGTCCTGATTTTGACAAAAAAATCACATTGTTGGTCTCTGCTCCCATCCCATCTAAGGTAATCAAGGATGAGGACGGGTGTGGGTTTGTTGGTTCTAACCTTGTTCTCGCCTCTGCCTTGCTTCTATGTTTAATATATAATTAGTTAATTAATTATATATTAAACAAAATCTCACATATCTGTGAACAAATTCATACCCCTATGGAGCATCAAAACTAAAATATTATTAATGATAACTTAACATATAATTTAATTAATTAATTATAAATAAATTTAAATTTAAATATAAAAAACTAATATAATGAGATACCCGCCGGTACACTGGAGATTAAAATTCATGTGTTGTCGCCTTCGTCCAGTGTTTTCTGGTGATGGGGATAGAGACGGGGAGAGTCAAACACACCCCTATCCCACCCCATTGCCACCCATAAGTGTTTACTTTCTTCTTCTTTGTATCTTTAACTTGGACTGCACTCAAAAATATTTTTCAGAGTCAAAAGTGAAAATCAAACATAAAAAAAAAAATAGTAAAAGAAACAGAGAAAATTAGATACGACAATTATATTAATCTTTTAAATTTTTTAAAGTGATCATAGCTTGATTTATTAAACTTATTCGATCAGAAGTACAAAGCAATACAAGTTTCCGGAATAATTTAAGGAATTTAAACAAAAAAAATTAAAAAAGTCTCACAATGGAAAATTCTAAATGGGAGAGGATTGAAGAATGAGTTGTTGAATTTGTGATCAACACTTTTTATCTTCCCAAACCATCTCTCTTTCCAAATTCTAGAATCACTTTCCTTGAGTCAATACTTAAGATAATTCAGTTATTCTAAATTTTATCCTAATATTTTTATCTTATTTCTACATTAAATAAAAATTATGATTTATAATTAATTAAACATGTGACATATCCCATTAACTTTTTAATTGAAAGCATAAACTCGGAAATATGAAATAAAGTTAAAATCAAAATACACACTTGTTATCAAATTATGTATTGTTGTTTTTGTTGTTACTCTCATTCTCACTTTCATCACTATTGTTGCTACTATCAACAATAGTAAAGCTTTTAGATCTATCTATTTGACACCACATGTTGCTACTATGTTGATTAATGTTGTCTGTAACCATGTCTTGACTTGGACTCAATAAGGTTATATCATGAATGCTCTTTCTTTTTCTTTCTTTTGATGAACTAGTTTGACGTTTGAAATATTTTTGGGCATGACTAGCCACTTGAGATGGAGTTCTTGTAACAACGCAGTTTCTTGCAATGCTTTTCCAATCTCCTTTACCATACTTCTTAAGTCCATCAAGAAACAACCTACAAACAAAAGTCGAAAAATGTGAAATTTTATGTATACATATATGAAAAAATAAAATAAAAGCAAATATCTTTGGATGAATCTACATACTAAAATGCATATATTTAATAAAAGGAAGATTCTTCACTAGACATCTTTGACTTCTTCAATGCATATTTGTTTTCACTTTACATTGGATCCGTCGTCAAAATTGACTATGATTAATTAGAATAGTTTTTATGTTGGATCAAGAATTTTAAACAAAATTTTTCTCTTAAATTTTTTTATAATAAAAACATTCAAACATAAAACAAATTATATCCAAATTAACTTTAAATTAATCTCATTCAAAATCAATTTTATCCCAATCATTCAAATACAAACTTATACAATGTTTACACATACTAATTAAATAGACAACTATGCAAATACCACCTTTGTTCCTCTTCTGTCCATGGTGTCCCTTTGCTTCTTCCACCCTTAGAATCATTTGAATAGTTTGGCAAATCAACTTGACCCGATTCAATGAGGGCCAAATCATCAAGTAATCTTTGATAATGTTCCACTATCTCCATTGGTGACTTGCCCCAAACATGAGATGCAATTTTTTCAAACCTCATCTCATCATTCTCGGGTATGAGGGCTAGGGCTATCTCAAAGGTCTTGTTTTGTTGCCAACTCCAATTTTCCTCCTTCTTGTTTTCTTCCCCATGTGATTCACTCATCTTATTTTATCACTAGCGAAAATTCAATGATTTCTCTTTTGTTAATTCACCCTTATTTTTATCTTAACCAACAAACAAATTTAAATTTTAAAAATATAGCAAAACATGAGATAAAATAAAATAAAATAACACGATTTTAAAATTTTCAGTTTAACAGTATTCTATAGTTACCATTCTCCCATTTTTTAACTTCTATAACCAATGAATAATGTCACTTTTAAATTTCAAACTTATGTAACAAACCTCATCAAAATAATAAATAAAAAAAAAATACCATACAATTATTGGCTATGTCAAATTCATACACTGTAAAATTATACATGATAGCGGTGGAATGGGATATTTGATCATGGGTACTAGAAACAAAGAAAATATATGGAGTTTTACACTAATGCATTGAACAAACAATACTTAGATTTTTCTAGAAAGTAATTAAAACATTACTTTGACTCAAAAATGATTTTAGCTCTTGACAAAAGGTCGTTGACGAACATCCATAATCACTGTAGTATTTGCAAAATTATTTTCTTATTTTATAGTGTAGTCCATGACATGTGGATAAGCTTTCTTATTTTGCATAGTGGTACAATTAATTTTTATCATATATATTTAATATGTGGTGAGATATTTAATTATTAAAATTAATGCAATAAATGAATATATTTTCAAAATTTATTTAATTTAATGTCTTCATGAATGAATGCATTAAATGCATTTCTTGAATTAATTTGCGTATGCATTAAATATGTTCTTGACATTAATTTTTGAGATATGCATTCAATTGTATAAATTAGTGTTCTGGAAATTATTTCTGAAATGTACTTACCATATACATTAATTTTTGTGTTTAATGTTATTGTATAAGATAAAAAAATATTTAATAGAACTAAAATATTATTTTTTTTATATTTATCATATTCAACATAAAAGTAGTGTTTGATTATTTTATGAGACGTAAAATCAATAATGTCTTTTACATTAATAATTTTTAAATTTATATATCTCTAATTAAAAAATAAGTTGGAATGATAAATTATTAGAAGAGAAAAAAGTATTAGTATAGAAAAAAACGTAGTTTAAAAAAAAATATTTATATTTATCAATTAAATTAACCATTTTTTGTTTAATTTTTATGAATTTAGGTAATTCAATATTATAAATAAAATTTAAAAAATTATATATTGACTAAAATGTCCCTGTTTAATATCTTGGTGTTTGGTGTTTGATGTTTGAACTTTTTAAAAACGAAAAGAAAAAAGTTATTTTGTATGAAACTATTTTCATACAATAAGAAAGAAATTGATTTCTATTAAATATTTATTTTATATATTTTTTTATTTTTTAATTGATTTTTCCTTCTTCTTTTTCGATTCTCGGTGTAGTGGAAACTTCAAGACTAAAAATCGAACCATTAGTCACATGTTTAATAAGGAATAAGGTTATTTACTAATCATCATGTTTGGAATTGATATTTATTTTTAAAAAAATATTCAGATTACCTGCCTAATTATCCGAAATATGTTATTTCATACTATAATATTAAAAGATTATATATTTATATAAAATGTCTTTAAATTATACTTTTATATATAATAATGTTAGTAATACTCTTTTTTAAAAGTATTTCTTAACATTAATATTTTATATTATTGAAAAAATTATTAAAAATCATAATATAATACGCACTAGTAGTGGAAAAGAATTTTACATTAGTATTTAATCTTAACTCTTTGTTTTTTGACTTTTAAGATATTAATGAATATAATCACAAAACTTATCCTAAAGAGTTGTCATTAAATGTTAATGTAAAACTTGTTACACTAACAATATATTAATTAAACTCTATTTTTTAATATAGTAAGTCTCTTGATAATTATGAAATGGACCTCACAATATTTTCAAAAAAATAAAATCAATAATAAAGAATGTTAAAAGAAAATATTTCTAATATTTCTCCATCAAACAATATTACTCTCAACTCAAATTTAAGCACAATAGAGTGTTTAAACTTGGTGAACTAAATACAAATTAATTAATTTTAAGTAACCTTATTTAATGTAATTTTTTGAAACAGCTTACTTATGATTAAGGATAGTTTATAAAATATGTTTTTTTATGAAATAAATAAAAATAAATGAAATTAACGTTTTCTTTTCAGAAAAAATGAGATGAACTATTACACAATGTAAAAACATATATTATTTTATATTTGAATAATAATCTTAAAATATAAAAATTAAAGATATAATTAATAATATTATAAAATAATTTTATTATTAATTTACACGTTATCACATACATAATATCTTTTGTTTTTTTTAAAAAATAGTTATGATAATGATATTAATGAGAAGTTTAAATATTTTTATTTAAATTTAAAAATTATAAAAATAAATTTTTTAATCATATGCATGGTTTAACACACCCAGACAAGAAACGATATTTTTCTTTTAAGATAATAGTTACGTTGATGATATTGATGAGTTTAAATATTTTTATTTAAATTTAAAAAGTTTACAAATAACTACTACATACGTATAGATATTTTACTCTAAGTTGTCAATAACTTTTATATATAAATATTATTAATTTTAATTAGATGATTTTCAATAACAAATTATTTAAAATTCAAATTCATGAGATACATCTCATTCTTTTACTACTTACTTATAGATTTGGTATTGGTAGCTTTTTTTAGCACCACTCATTTGTTATTCATACATCTCAATGTTTATCAACTTTTTGCAAAATTCTAAAACACGGGAATTTGAATAAAAATTTATCCTAATTTTAAGTAATACCTACTCTTTTAATTTATTTTTTTTAAATTCTCATTTTATCTCTTATTATCCCTCTCTTTTTCCCCTAACATAATTTTCTCCACCCTCACTCTCTCTCCTCTCTCCTCACCTTATTTTTGCCCAATCCTTTGTCTTCTTTCTCCTCACCTCTTAGTTAGTGTATACGTGTAGTATAATTATTTATTTATTATTATTTTTAGTATACTAATTTAGTTCTTATTTTTTTAGTATAGTAATTTAATTAATTTTTGTGTACTTAATTTATTATTTTTAGAATAGTTTTTTAATTTATTATTTTTCATTATAATAAATACATGTTTATTATATTAATTTAATTAATGAATTACATGTTTAGTATAATTATTTAATTAAATATTCGGTTAATGTAGTTAATTAGATGTAGTATAGTTATTTAATTTCTTTTTTTTTAGTATAGTAGTTTAATTAATTTTTAGTGTACTTAATTTATTATTTTTATATTTATTTAATTTATTATTTTTATATTTATTTAATTTATTATTTTTATTATAATAATTACATATTTATTATATTAATTTACGTAATGAATTATGTGTTCAGTATAGTTATTTAATTAAATATTTGGTTAGTTTAGTATAATATAATTATTTAATTTCTTATTTTTTTAGTAGAGTAATTTAATTACTTATTTTTTAGTATAATAATTTAATTTCTTAATGAATTGTGTTTTTAGTATAATTATTATTTTTTTTATCTCTTCGGCAACCGTTTCTCGGAAAGTAAAAAAATAAAAATTATAAATTAAAACAAAAAGTCAATATGATTATTGAATAATTAATTACCTATGATGTTATTTAAACTGTAAAATTTCAAATATAGAATTCAAAGACAAAATAAAGTTAATATTAAAGAAAAAAAATAAAACAAAAATATCATAAAAAAATATTTTAAACATGTTTATTTGAAGTGAGAAAAAAAAGAACAAACAAAAAATAACTTATTTTTGTACTTCTTTTCCCTCTTTTATCTGCAGCTTCCATTTTTTTTTTTAAATAAATATTAGAACATATCTCAATTTATTTGACAAATTATAAATTAAAATAATTAAATTTTAAATAACTTTAACTATAAAATTTACAACAATAATTAAAATAATATTTATTTCAAATTTCAAATTTTAAAATAAATTTCGCACATAAATAAGAAAATATTAAATATATTTATATATTAATTTTTTCAAGAAAATATAAAATATATTTATATATTAATAAATTATAAAGATAAAAAATCCATTAATTACTAATTAAGTTTTTCTTTAAACTTATATTTTTTAGGAGTTATAATAGTATTTATTTGAAACAATCGTGGATTTAAAATTGAATAATAATGTACACTCAATCTCAAAATTAATAATTAAAATAAGATAATTTCATATTAACAGATCTACACTAACTTATTTTTGTATTTTTTTTCCCTCTTTTAGCTGCGGCTTCCATTAAAAAAAAGTCAGAACATATCTCAATTTATTTTGCAAATTATAAATTAAAAATTTTAAATAACTTTAATTATAAAAATTAAAACAATATTTATTTCAAATTTTAAAATAAATTTCTCACTTAAACAAGGAAATATTAAATATATTTATATATTAATTTTTTCAAGAAAATATTCAATATATTTATATATTAATAAATTATAAAGATGAAAAATTTATTAATTACTAATTAATTTTTTCTTTAAACTTGTATTTTTTAGGAGTTATAATAGTATTTATTTAAACAATTGTGTATTTAAAACTGAAAAATCGTGTATTTAAAACTGAATCTCAAAATTAATAATTAAATAGAGACAATTTCATACTAATTGAGCACTATTAAATTTTCCCTTAAAAGACATAAAAAAAAAATTACTCTCGAACGCAATCTCATCGGAGAGTAAAAAACATTTGCAAATTTTTTTTACTCATTGACGATGCACTACCGGAAAGTAAAAAAATACATTGTCGGAGAGTAAAATCATTGAGGGTATATTAGGATTTTACCTATTGAAACTATAGTGGGTAGGAATTAAAATTTCCCAAAATACCTTCACCCTCTTATGCTCTAACATTTTTTATAAAACATCACCTAATTTCACGGCTGCACATATACCTCTACTCACCTCTTTAAAAAAGTATATTGGTTTCTCCATTTTGTACCCTCAACCTCTTTGAACATATATGTTTTCATATCTATTTTTACGGAACCTCCTCTACCATGTATACTTACCTGCGAGACAAAAAACTAATTTTCTTTTAAATTCACATAAATAATTCTAGATCAAGTTATCCACAATGCAACAATGGATTTGCCAATTGTATTCCAAACAAGTTGCTCTGGAATGTAAATAATATATTTCAGATCAACTAATCCAAAATACATTATGCACATTACAATTCAACCTATCCGGAATGTAATAGTAGACTTGAAAATTGTATTCCGGACAAGCTAATCTGGAACGTAAATAATGTATTCCAGATTAGTTGATCCAAAATATATTATGTATATTTCATATCAAGTGATCTGGAATTTTAACAAATTTGTATTCTGAACAAGATGATCCGGAATGTACATAAAGTACTTTGGATTAGTTGATCCAGAATACATTATGAACATTCCATATCAACTTGTCTAAAATACAATTGTCAAGTCCATTCCATAGAATGATTTATGTAAATTTAAAATATTATATGTTTTTTTTTTGTCTTATAGCTGGATATACATGGTAGATGAAGTTCCTAAAAATAAAGGTAAAAAAATATATATGTTCGAAGAGGATGAGAGTGTGAAATAGAGAAGTCAATGTATTCTTTCAAAGAGGTGGATAGAAGTGTGCGTGCAACTTTAAAGCTAAGTGATGCTTTATCAAAGGAGGGTGATAGTGTTTTGAGGTTTTGTAGAGAATTGAAACATTGAGGGGTGTAAATAGAAAATGAGAGGATTCTAAAAGAAAATGCCTTTGGTTTAATACTTTTAAAATATAATATTATTAGACAAAATAACACAAATAAACTAAATAAAAAAATAACTAAAAGTATGTTTGTCAAAACTAACTTGCTAGTTGCTAGCTGATAAGTTCTTAGCTTATAATGTTTGCTTGCTAGAACTAGTTTTCTATTATAGACAAATGTTAGTTGTTAGTGAGTTAGTTTGTTAGTGGAGGGATTTGAACTCATGACTTGTTGTTCCCCATCTCTTCACATATGGACTATGCTACCAGACTAACTTTATAACTCCTTTTGCTAAAACTAACTGATAAGGTAATTAGTAAATGTAATTATAATTTTATATTTTTAAAAATAATTAAATTATATTAAAATTTTTAGTGATAAAATATTTAATTGAAAATTAAAATAAATATTCAAATTGATAAAATAAATAGGTAATATAACATGTAAATTGATCGACCATGAAATGAATACGACAGGAAGAAGACATTTTTTTGTCTTTGTAAAATTGAAAATAGGTAATATAATATGTAAAAGGAAATTAAGGATAACATGTATTAAAATATAAGAGATAGTAATGAAAGAAAATGAAAGAAGTTATAAGAGCTAGTGATGCATGCACGTCTAGCATGGGCTTGAGCTAGGACCAATAAGAAAGGAAGATGAGTTGGATGAAGCTTCAAGGAGCTTAGTTTAGGATATGTTTGAATATTCTTGAGCAAAGGAGGAAGCCGCCTAGGATCTACTCTTAGAGGTTCTTGAGGTTGAAGAAATGGAGGTGGAAGACTAGGAGATGGAGGTGAAGATTGACGCCACTTCTTCAATGAAGGAGATAAGCCATGATGAAGCTAGCGACAAAGGGAGGAACCCTTGATAATAACATGAAGGACTCTCACAAGAATAGAGAAAACATGAACACTTTCTAAGAAGAAAGAGCTCTCAAATTTAGAGAAAGGTTATTTTTATTCAAATGAATGTTAAAATCTACATGAAGGGGGGAATGCTCTATTTATAGAGCAAAGCATGAACCTTGAGCCTATGCACTAACATGAACGTCCAACATGCTTAAACAAGGGTTAGTTGGCTTAATTTAGTGTTAATTTAGCATGTGCTCAATTAATACTAATTTAATCAACTAAAGATCCAAACATGGCCCTAAAAATATGGATCTATGTTTCCTCTAGTTTGAATTTGAATTTTGTATGGAAATGACATGATACCTCCAAAATTCAAATTAAAATAAGAAGTAACAAGAATCAGCTATGTAGGAGTCAGAAAGCACATGTGGAGTGAAACAAGGGGACAAGGGGGCCCACAGGTCTCTTACATGTTTCATGTGTTGGTTAGAAGGGTGTGAAGAGGAATTAGGGGTGTAGAAATAAGATCCTACACGTCCAAACTCTCTTGGACTAGCCCAAACTAATTAACACACTTCACAAGAAGACTAATTGCACCTCCTAAAGAAAATAGAACCTATAGGCCAAAATACAAGGCCGAAAATTAAACTAGTGACACCCCTAAAATCCTAATGACTTAAGGGTGCTTATACAACCCTAAAAATGATTAAATTAATACAATTAAATGGAACATGTCCTAAACTAAGCTCCTTGAAACTTCATCAAAGTCATGCTCCTTTCTTATTGGTCCTAGCTGAAGCCCATGCTAAGCGTGCATGCATCAGCTAGAGCTAGTTGAAATAAATTTTAGCGTATAAGCTAAAAGCTCCTAAAATAGTGCAATGCAACAGTCTCTAGAGATAAGAGAGTTGATGTCCAACAAATAGTACAGTGTTCACCTAAGCTCCTAAGAGTAGTGTCACACTTATAAACTTACTTTTCACTTCCACTTAGAATGGTTATGAATCTCTGTTATCGTGGGTCTTTGGTGTCTATTGTCAAAGGCACATATTGTGCTTTCTTTTTCGATTCTTAAATAAAATCATTTGACTTATAAAAAAAAACTCCTAAAATAAACTACTTTAAAATAACTTACCAAACATTTGTGTTTTGGTCAAACTAGCTTATAAACTAGTCAAATAAATTAATAGCTCACTTATTCGACTTACCAAACATGGTCTAAATTCAAAGAATTGTGCCACATTTATATGCAAACATTTATATCTTAAGCTAAAATTAAAACAAAATGTGTGATAAAAGTAAAGATAAGAAAAAAAAAACAAAAAAGAAGTGAAATAGAATGGAAATTGAGGTTGTTTAGTTGAAAAGAAATTGATTGGTATGAAAAGGACCAAAACTTAATTATAAAATTAAAGTGAATACAATTACAAAGTTATCTACATATTTATTACTCGTGTGAACAAAATATAGATAATTTTTAAACCATAAATTATCTTTGCACCTTAGTAACTTTTCATTTTTCATTTTATCAAACATTGGGTAATTTTAAAAGAATTATATTGTCTATAAAAAAAATGCACATTGAATAAAAATTGTAATCCGAAATATAACACTCGAAAGTTACGAATATATGATTCATGATTGTTATTTAAGTATATTAGGGATCACATAACTCGTAAGTTTCATTTTTTTTAGGCTGATTTTATTAATCATGTGTATTGCAGATCATGTCATCCGTAATTGAAAAGTACAATAGATCACATGAACAGTAACATTTTGGTTTGATTAATTTGATTTTTTTTAATTTTTGAAAAGAGTTTTCAAAAATAGTTTTGAAAAACTGTTTTCTAGAAGGAAAAAAAGAAACTTGTTTAGTAAGTATTATTTGAAACCTATTTTGACAATGTGGAAATGGGGAAACTCGTTCAAATTTATGGAAATGTCATTAATGAAAAGTAAAAACAATATATTCTCATTGTATTTTGAACTTTCAAAACAAAAATAGAAAATTGAAAAGTAACACTACTTACAATTGTTCCTCTTTTTTAGTTTTTAAAACTAAAAAATAGAACTGTTTTTGAAAACTATTTTAAGAAAACTTCTTATTCGGGGTGGTTTTGAGTTTCAGGTTTTTAGTTTTGAAATGTATTTTGAAACAAAAAACATGTTCGGAAAAAGATGGTTTTGTTTTGGTTATTTACTCATTTTGAAAAAAATTTCATTCAATTTCAAAAACAATAAAATTTGGTTTTCAAATTTCTGTTAGTTTTTATTTAAGTTCATTATTGACGTTACTTGCCACCATTGACAATTACCTCTAATTAGTGGTTACCGACTGCCACCTCTGACCAGAAGTTACCAATTGCCACCTTTGATTGGTAGTCACCAATCGAAGGTCAACGACTGCCACCTTTGATAGGCAGTCACCAGCCCCCACCTCCAACTAGTGGTCATCAGTCATCACCTCTGACCGATTGTTATTAGTTGCCACCTCCGACTTACGATCACCAGTTGTCACCTCCGATCGGTAATCACCAACCGCCACCTCCAACTGGTAGTCACCAATCATCATTTCCGACTGGCGGTTACCGGTCGCCACCTCTGACTTGTAGTCACCAATCGCCACCTCCGACTGGCAGTCACCGACTACTACCTTTGTCCACCAGTCACCGACCGCCACCTCTAATTGTTATCACTTACCACTATCTCTGATCGCCAATCACTGACCACCACCACCGACCACTGTTACTGTCTGACCACCACCTCTAACCGATGCTTTGATTAAGATTTAAAAACAATGTTTTAAATTTAGAACAAAAATAATGTTATTTTTAAAATTTTGCAAAATTTAAAAACAAAACTAGTTTTTATTTTTACAAATTTTAAAACTAAAAAACACGAATCATCCTGAACGGAACCTAAAGTTTTAAGTAGTAAAATACTAAAAATAATTTTATAAAATTGTTGCAAACTTAAACAAAACCCATACTACAGTAAAATCAACGTGTTGTGAAATGGTCAATTTCAAAAGAGGGACGGTATGTTAAGAATTGAATTTTAAAAGTATGGACGCTAAAAGAGAAAGTGACGATGAGGAAAAAAAAAAAAAACCGATTATGAAATGGTCAATTTGCATCTTACATAGAAACTCAAAATGGTACTCAAGCATAGAGATATGTGATTTGTATTAGTTTGCATAATAAAAATCTTCCTCTTTTATTTCGTTCTTTTTTCACTAAAAATGGCCCATAGTCACATAAAAATCTTTCTGTTTTACTCATTACAATTTTTTAGCACCCACAATTACTATTCACACCCATACAAAATACCTAACATATCTAACTTTATATCTAGGATTAGTTGATTTAAAACATATAAAAATATAAATTCTAGATCAATTGATCTAGAATTAAGTATTAATTATGTTTTTTGAATCAATTGATCTAAAATTTATGTGTTTTAGATTAACTGATCCGAAAAAATAATCAATATTTAATTTTGAATCAGTTGATCCAAAATGTATACCAAAATAATTTGGATCAACTGATTTGGAAGTCGCACATAAAATAAAATTCATATAAACTAATATGGAATGGCTAATGAAGCGAAAAAAAATTGATTCAAGATGTACCTATTATGTATTGCAAAACAAATATTATAAATGATAGTTAAGATATTGCTATGAGATTAGGTTGCTGTAAAGAGATGTTTCGTGAAAGTTGTACGACAAAAGTGAACATATTTAAAAGGAGAGAATAAGAAAGAAAGAAACAAGATCCAACTAAAATATGTGTAAAAATTATAGAATAAAAGATAATAAGAATATTTAAAATTTTTTAAAAATATATTAACCATTTGTGAATACAAATTACATGGATGTTAAAAAAATGCCTTTTACATCAATCATAAATCAATAAAGAAAGCAAGCCCTACAATAAAGCAACGAGAATACCCTATGCTTGAATCTACTAGTTATATAAATCACTACGCTTAAACATATATAAATTTTGGCTTGTTTATTATTGCTATCTTCTCAATTTATATATTACTTTTTTTTATAAAATTTTATACTTTACACGTCATAAATATACTTTAAATAAATCTTATACTTATACTTTATACTTTATATATGTGTATGCAAGGGTTACTTGTAGTTTGAATGGAAAGAAAGTATAAATCACAATATATTTTATTTTCTTTAGTTAATAAAAGAAATAGAAAATATATCATTTAAAAATTTTAAAATTTGCTTTTTTATTTTCATTTTTTCTCAACTAAAATTTTAAAATTTCACTACAAGAAAATTTTAAATTAACTATAAAAAAATTAGTAGATAATTTGTTAATCTATTTAGTTATAAAAATACTACAAAATTAATTTTAGTATAAAATAAGTAACTAAAAAGTTAGGAAAAATAGTCTTAGTTATTTTGTAGTTAATTTTTAAAAAATTATAATTATTCTTTAATTAATTTGTAATAGTATTTAATTTTAACTAGAAAAATAATATTTGTAACTAATACCTAATTCATTATAAAATAGTTAGCAAATTTTTTTAGTTAAAAATTTTATACAAATATTGGAAATTCTTGTAGTGTTTCCTGTTTATTCTTACTTTTTTCATCATATCAAACACATTATAAATTAACTTTAAATTGTTCTAAACTATTATAGGAACATTTTTTTTTATACTTGTACGAGATAGGAAATCAAGGCAATGAAATACCTAAAATGTCCTTCTAAGGAGATTTGAGGAATTCAGATTTTGACCTTGCTAAAAACAAGAAAATAAAAAACCCTGTGCATAAAGGGATGTTGAGGATTTCAACCATGACAAAATCCGAATGAAGTATAAACTTTTATAATAACAGGGAATAAAAATATGCTATAAATCGACCCCTATAAAGAAAACCTACAAATCCACAATGACAAATTGATTTACCCTAATAAGAAATTAACTTGAAAAAACTCATACAATCATTGTGTCCAATAAATAAAGTAGAAGTGGATAAACAATATATCCATCAGACAACATGTGACTAGCTTCCATAGGGACTACATCACATAATACTTTGTCACGATACTTCCCTATGGAGAAGCTAATCTCCACTTGCTCTCTTACTGCTACACCATCTTCATAATTAAGTCCATGCAAAGAATAAGGTGAAGGATGAGGAGTACTAGCAAGTGATAGCTTTTCCACCACTGTTGTGCTACAACAATTAAAACATGATCCACCATACACAATGAGAGAACAAGTTTTGCCCAAAATTTTGCATCTTGTTTGAAAAACATTCTCTCTTTGTGTTTGGGTTTCCTTACAAGGACGACTTCCAAGAAGTTGTTTCACTTTGAAGAGATCATCACACGAATGAGTATCATTTTTCATTTGATGTTCCCCTAAAAGTCCTTTTTCTTTTAGGGCAAACCAAAGCAATGTGCCCTTTTTCTAAACACTTAAAACATTTAGGACTTCGAGAACGAGTGCTCGAACTAATGGTAAGGGTGTCACTCATACTCAAGGGTTTTCTCTCAATATGTTTCTTTTGGATGAGTCTCTTTTGGGTTTAATTATACAAGAGTTTGTCTTTTTCTTAGGATGCCTCTTAGGGTTTTCCTTCTTACTAGAAGAAGCATGAATGTCATGAGTTATTCTAGGCTCTTTTAAGTCTCTATAACATGTGTAAATGTTAACATAAGAGGTTTTATAGGCATCTCTCTCTTTTTGTATCTTCTTTTCTTCCCCCTTCTTTCTAACTCTTTTTGTTCTTTTTCTTTCTTTTCCAATTCTTTCTTCTCTTTTACTCTCCTTTCTCTTCTCTCTTTTCTCTCTAACTCTTTTCTTTTTTTTTTCTTCTTTTTCTCTTCTCTTTTCTTTTTCTTTTTCTCTTGCTTCTATTTCTCTCTTTTCATTTTCCCTTCTTTCTTGCCTCTCTTTTTCTCTTTCTTCTCTTTCTCTTTGGTCTCTCTTTTCTTTTTCTCTTTTCTCTTGCTCTTTTCTTTCTTTTCTTATTCGTTCCCTCTCTTCTCTGTCTCCTATATTCTTTTATTTCTTTTTGTCTTTTCTCCTCTCTTTCTTTTCTCTCTTTTTCATACTCTTCATTTTCTCTTTTTAATCTTTTCATATATTCCTCCCATTCTTTTTCTCTTTTATCTTCCCTACTTTTATTAACATTCCTAAAAGTGACATAAGCCTTTGGAACTTAAGCACTTTCCTAAACGTTGAAACCAAATAAAAAAATTTAAAAGCAAAACTAAAGGATTCTAACGTGCTCCTAAGTATTAATAAGGGGTACCAATTCATTATCCACACTAAAATGAGAAACTAAGGTTTATTACACACAAAAGAGGTGATCCTTATGGGCATCTAACACCTCTAATTAAAAAAGCCTTTAAGAAAATACACCCAATTTAAAAATACAAGAAACTAAAAGAGCTCTTGAATGCTCCTTCTTCCAATGCTCCTCACCAAGTGTTTCACTCAAGTCTTGGTCTCCTCTTCAAGTTTTCTCTTCCTTGGCTTAAATCAACACTTCCTAAGGATGCTACCCTTGTGGAAGTTTCAACAAATGGTCACCTAACCAAGAAAGTAATGCCCAACAAGTACCAAGGGAAACAAGATTTTGAAAGCACAAAAACAAGAAAAGCACTAATAAGAATAGGTACACATCCAAGTGGAAACAATTTATTTAAACAAACTCAAAAAAAGCCAATAAGGAAAAGCAAAAAATAAAAGGTGTAGAAAGAAAGTAAGGACACAAAATAAAACCTAGAATGGGTCTAGATTAGAATGGACTAAAACATAAAAAGACACAACAAAAATGATCAATGATTTGCACAATTTTTTAATGGTTATGGCTGAATCATAGACAAAGTATTTCAAGCAAGATTCATGAATTTTAAACACTCCCTTAAACAAATTGAAGCAACTTGAGGTGCACTAAAATTTTTATGTCTTTTTTTTTCTTTTTAACACTTTTTTTACCACTTTTTTTTACTTGTTTTGATTTCTTTTTTTTTTAAATACTTTTGCTACACCTCTTAACAAAATTATAACAAAGATATGATAAGGAGTGTAATGAGGATAGGTGGTTGAATTAAAATAGATGGACAACCACAAAATTGAATAAAAAAGTGCAAACCAAAGAAAACAAAAGTAGTTCAAGATGCACTAGTAAATTTAGGTGAACAAAGAAGACACTAAATGAGATACTTAATGAGCTTAGGCCAACTTAATTTCTCAAGGATTAAAGCCCTAATACATGCCCAAATGATCCCAAAATAGCCAGCAAAACCGATTCACTAAAGACTAGCACAAAACTTTAAACTACTAACAAAAAAAAAAAAGACTCTAGGAAGAATTGAACAAATTTTGAGAAAATATTTTTTTGAAACATGCTATGATCTAAAGCATGTGGGACTCAAGGACAATTTTTTTGAAACATGACCCCTTTGATGCTCAATTCCAAGAGAGAAACACACTTTTTTTATGGTAAAAATAAAAGGCAAAACTATGTAGAATTAAGAGACAATAAAATGATTACAACATGACCAACTAAGACACAACTTAGAAGATTAAAAACTGAAATTAAATGACTCAAAATACCCAGAAATATGCACCCAAAATAGAGAACAAGGAGCTGGAAAAGTAGAATAATAGGTGCAGGAAAATAGAATTAAAAACTCAAACAAGAAAAACAATGTGCATCCAAAGATCAAGACCATAATGTGTGACTTCCTTCACAAATTTTGTGAAGTCATTACAATGACCTTCTTAGGATTTGCACAAGAATAAGGAAAAAAATAAAAAGATGGGCAAAAAATTAAAGAAACAATCCTAAAGGAAACATATAAAGATTCAATGGAAAAGAACAAGATAAATTGAATCTAGAAAGCAATAAAAACTAGGAAATAAATTTCATAAAATGAAAACTACCAAAACATAAACTAACAAGACATAAAAAGAATTAAATGACAAGAATCAAAGGTTGGAAAAAATAAAGAAAACACTAAGAACACTAAGAAGAAAAGCTGGAAAAAATTAAAAAAAATTAAGACTAGAAAAGAACCTCATGGAGTTGGCTCTTGATACCAAATGATGCAACAAGTTTTTGCACTCCCTTTGATCTTTCTCCTTGAGGTTCCAAGCATCATAAAATGGATGATGGAGGGGAAAGAAAATGGAGGTGGGGCACCACTCTCGAAGAGACATAAGCCAAAGTGTTTAGGTTTGCCATAAGGGAAGGACCTTGATAAAACCAACTAGGAAGAGATTCCTCAAGAGAGAGGATCCTCAAGACCTTTTATTAAGAATGTGCTCACAAAGAGACTATTTTCATTCAACTTCAAAGGTGAAATTTTACAATGAGGGGAAATGAGTATATATAGCCCAATGGGAGAGCTTGGACACACTTTTCTAAGCAATGTGGGACTTGGGCTTAATTAAGATTAAGACTAATTAACCCAAGTCTTAGGCCTTAAGTGAGACACCTAAGTTCATCCCTCATGGGTGCAATTAGCATCTCCTAATGTGAATGGGCTAACCCAAAATCATGTCTTGACTTATGCATCCATTCTAAGCTTACTCCTCCTTTTTAACTAAAGACATTTATACCTTATAAACTAAGAAGATGGCAAAAAATACATGGCCTTAAGGGAATTAAAAATACTCTCATATTTAGCTAATTAAAATAAAATATTTACAAGCTAAAGATAATCAAGACTATGGCTTCGAATCTTCAATGAGCTGTCATTCATGCCATGCCTTCCTTGAGTCCTCCTAGCCATGATGCATGCTAGGTGGGATTGCATCACCTCCTTTCACATCCCCTCCCATACAAGTTGTTCCCACACCCTACAAACCATGCCACCCTTTGCCCCATGGATCAGGGGAACCCCTAAAGAAGTTCGGCCACACCTTCCTTTTACGTCTGAAATCATGGATGTCCCTTTAATCGAAAGTTGGAAACATGTAACTTTAGAGAAATATGATGGAACAACAAATCCCGACACTCATTTGGATGTTTTTATGACACAAGTAGGGATGTATACCAAAGATCAAGCAACCTTATGCAAAATCTTTCCAATGTCACTTAGAGGGCAAGCTTTGAACTAGTTCATCCAACTGTCACCAGGTTCAATTGACAATTTCCAAACGCTATTTGTGAGATTTAGAGCCTAGTTTGCCACATCCCAACCACATAGATTTATGATAGTGGCTTTGGCCATTGTAAAGCAAGAGAAAAACGAGCCCTTGCGAACCTATATAAACCGTTTTGGACAAGCTTCTTTGACCATAAAAAACCTTCCACTAGATGTCACCTTTCACACCTTTATGATTAATCTTCAACCGGGGAATTCGCTACTACTTATTTCATTTTCCATCACTAGATATGTATAAACTCAAGAGGAGGGCAACACCCTTTTATTGAAGTAGAAGAATTAATAACCTTCCAGGAAAAAGCTCAGTTCAAAATGCTAGAAAGTTCCAAAAAAGATAGAGATAAAAGCCACCAAGGAATAAAGAAGGAGTAGTATATGGACAGACCTCCAAGAGGACCTAAGTACACTCCTCTTAATGCAACCAGAACTTGAGTCTTAGAATAGGCCTTCGCTATAGAATTGCTGGTCATGCCGAAGAAAGCACATACGCCTCTAGGGGCAAACACCAACAAGCACTGCAAATATCATAAAAAAGGGCATTCAACTAAGGAGTGCACGACTTTATGGGATAAAATTGAAGACTTAATCAAGGAAGGGAACCTGAAAGATTTCGTTCACAAGGCAGAAAATAACTCCCAACCAGCAAAGCAAGACTATTGCAGAAGAGATTATTCTCGTTCTAAATACCAAGATGACAATCATTCAAGAAAAGACAGGCATAGAATTCGAAGTCGTATTAGATTCAGGGAGAGAAGATATGAGAATCACAATGATGATAAAATTTTCATCAACACAATAATAAGAGGTTTTGCAAGAGGCAGATTTACCTCTTCAGCTAGGAAAAGACACACATGAGCAGTTCAGTCTATAAATTTGGTTGCTCCATATGTTCGGTGAAAAATGTCAAACATTACCAGATGATGATTTTCAAGTTGTTAATCCTGAGGAAGATGATCCTATGGTGATTAATGTGGAAATTTCCAACTATATTGTTCGAAAAACATTAGTAGACTAAGGAAGTTCGACTGATGTTTTGTATTGGAAGACTTTTAAAGAGTTGGGATTGTCTGAAGACCAATTGATTCCTTACAGTGAACCATTGATAGGATTCTCAAGAGAGAAAGTGTCGACAAGAGGCTATATTGATTTATATACTAAATTTGGATCTAGAAGGGAGTCCACTAGTATTCGAATTAGATATATACTCATACATGTTACTACTTTATACAACATCCTCCTCGAACGCCCTTCATTGAAAAAACTCAGAGCCATAATGTCAACACTCTATCTAGCCAAGAAGTTTCCCTCCAATGAAGGGAAGATTCTCACTATCCATGCAGACCAAGTGCTATCAGGGAATGCTACTTGGCTAGTCTAAAATCACAGACATACGAAAGGCAATTAGATTCAAACAATGCTAGCACAACAACATTTAAAGGAGAATTGAATTAAACTTAGATCCTCTAAGTGAGGAGATGAACAGAGCGGAACCTACAGAAAAGGTAGAAGCTTCCTAACTTGGCAAAAAACCCGAGCAAGTCACCTATATAGGTTCTCCGGTTCAAGGAAGCATGAAGCAAGAAATAACGGAAGTCATAATGCATAATGCTGATTTATTTACATGGATTCCAACAGATATGCCCATAATTGACCCGAGTTTTTTGTTTCATCGCCTAGGAGTGTGTAAGGAGGCCAAACCTATAGCACAAAAAAGGAGAAAAATGGGAGTACAAGTTGCCCAAAAAAGGTAGCTAAGCTTGTTAATGTTAATTTTATTCAAGAAGTTTGATATACAAGTTGGTTAGCCAATGTGGTCATGGTCCAAAATAAAAATGGTAAATTGTGGATGTATATTGATTATACGATCTAAACAAGGCTTGTCCGAAATATGCTTACCCCCTCCCAAGCATAGACAAGCTAGTAGATGGAGCAACCACACACCGTTTGTTGAGTTTTCTCGTACTCGGGTTATAATCGAATCCGAATGCATCCAGAAGACAAAGCCAAAACAACGTTGATTACTGAATCTGCTAATTATTTTACAAAGTGAAGCCTTTCGGACTTAAGAATGTAGGAATGACTTATCAAAGGTTGATGGATAAAGTTTTTTGTAAGAAAATTGGCAAGAACTTAGAGATCCATGTAGATGACATGGTGGTCAAATAAGAGGACTCGAAAGAGCATGAAAAGGACCTCTAAGATATTTTTTCCATGCTTCGAAAATATTCAATGAGGCTTAATCCAAAAAAATGTGTTTTCAAAGTACAAGGTGGGAAATTTCTCGACTTTATGCTTAGTAACAAAGGCATAAAAGCAAATCCAGATAGGTTCCAAGCAATACTGGATATGAGGAGTCTGAAGAATGTAAAAGAAGCACAAAGGTTAACGGTAGACTAGCTTCACTTACCTGATTTCTTCTTAGAACTGCTGGAAGGGGAAAACCGATAATCGCACTCCTCAGAAAAAAAAAGGGTTATCGGCTCTTCGAAGAGAGACACCCACTTGCACCTCTCATGGGGTAGAGTTGTAAAATAATGGAGAAAGAGCTTGGGTGTAGCTTTGGTATAGGTGAAAAGACACAAAGCGCGAATGGATGAAGCTAAGTGGGGGCACAATTTAGCACTTATAAAACCCCATAAAAAAGGTATCAAATGGAAGCCTAACATGAAAGACCGAAAATATACAATCATAAACATAGAAAAAATCTTTACTATCTTCTACAGACTGAGCTAGGAATACAAAATCTGACTTCGGCACAGAAAAATCTTTACGTAGCCAAATAAGAAAAGAGAATTCTTCAACGTCCTCAAAATGACATATTTGGACTTTGTTAACAAAGTCATACGACATCATCATATTATTATAATGGGATGAGTACGCCCTTACTTCCTCATCTACCCATTGATATGAGGGGATCAAAATAGGAGGGTAATCTTTCTGCGGATTACCCTTGAATTTTTGTTTAAATGTCACTCTTGCTAAATAGCAACCTTCCAATGAGGCAAAGATCTTACTTCTAAGGGCTCTGCATCGTCTGTCTACAACTCTTGACGACCCACAGACTTGACATTACTGCCTGAATTAGAGGGTGGGACTTCGGCAGATTCGAAGGACCTGCCTTTCACAGAAGGGATTTCAAAAGAAGTAGAAGAAGACATTTGGCTAAAAAGAACACAAATAAGATGTTGGGCGTGTCTGACTCTGAAGAACTAAAGCTAAAAGAGAATTGGGTAGAAGAAGAATGAGAGAAATGGCAAAGTGTAACTGAAATTGTCATTATTTCCTCCTTATATAGAAGAATTTGCCTGAAAACTCCCATCTCATCACCATTGTTCAGGTTTTTCTAATCAACGGCTAAGATCACACGACTGTTCATTTTATCATTTCTGCTACAGTAATTAGGTTTTCCGTTTTCCGCCCTTGATGACTCTTGGCTGGAAACTCCTCTTTCAAAACATGTGACTGTTCAATTTATTATCCACATATTTTCCATGAGTTTAGCCTAACCTAGAACGCTTAGAGAACTGAATACCCTTTCTTTTTTTTCTTTTTTTTTGCTTCACCCTTAAAAACATTTTTCATTAAGAGTCAAGTCTGGGGCAAGTGTACAAGTAGCACTAAAATACCTAAAATACCCTCCCTAAGCATAAGGGGGCTTGAGGACTTCGAATTTCGGCTTGCCAAAAAACAAGAAAATTTAAAACCCTATGCATAAAAAGATGCTGACGATTTTGGATTTCGGCCATGAAAAAATCTAAATGAAGCACAAACTTTTATAGTAAAGGAATAAAAAAATGCTAGAATTCAACCCTGTCAAAACCTAGAGATCCACAATGAAAAATTGATTAACCCTAATAAGAAATTAACATGAAAAGACTCATACAATCACTATGCTCAATAAAGCAGAAGTGGATAAACAATATATCCATCAGACAAAAGTGATATACAAAAGATAAAAAGTAATATCATTTTAAACACAGATAATATCCGACATGTAAAAATCTATATATTTGCTATAAATAGCTTGTACTGAGGTTTATGTACATATTCTACTTTTCACAAAAACATCACTCTTTGTTTTGAAAGAATCTTAACACTATCTTACTTTATTGTTGGAGTCATTTTTTTTGCAAGTTCTCTCCCATTTTGGACACAGAAAGTTAAGAACATCTTCATCAGTTCATTCGTAAATAGTGTTCAAGGTTGTTCTGAGAAGAAAAATATTATTATGGGAACTTAGTTGAATCATATGGTGTGTATACATATACATACATACACATGTATTAGTCTATTTTAATAATTTAAAAACTTACTAATTTGAAGTCAAGTCTTCTAGTTTATTAATTAGTTATACACTGTTTGTCCATTCATGGAGATTTAACACGCTAATTAAGATTCCTTCCCCCTCGCACAGAAAAGCTTAACTCCAAGCATAATAATTCGCACAGTAACTAATTATTAAATTTTTAACTGAACAAAAAAGACAAATTCAAAGTTCACTATCACAGAGAATAAGATTAATTATCTTCTTATTCATCATATATTATATTAAGTAGTGGGAGAGCACATGATGATGATATCCAAACTAATGTACTTAAGCTTAATTAAAAAATTTAGAGTTTGATTAGTATGTAATTTTAGTGTAAAAATTTTATATTTGTATTCAATCACAACTCTTAATTTATGATAAGTTTGTTGACATTATTAATTAATATTTTAAAAGTTATATTATATAAATGAAAAAATATAATTAAATGTTAATGTATTATTCTTTTACACTTTTAAAGTATACTAATTAAACTCAAAAGTTTAATCATGTTTTATCGCACGAATTTTAAGTTTTGATCCTTCCAAATTTATTTTCTATTTTTCGTCTCTTTAATGTAGTGTTTTTTTTTTACATTTTTATCCCTAAAATATTTTTAATGGTGTTTTAAATTTAAAAATGTTATCTAAAACACATTCTATAACACTTACAAATTCAAAAACACTATAAAAAATGATTGAAGTGGTAACAAACAAATTATAAAAAAACCCTAACATACAAAACTAAAATCGAGAAATAATATACAGGAACCGGATGGAAATCTTCTGTGACTTATTTATATCTTCTTTTCTATCCCACTAATTAAAAAACATCATATTATTTAATAATTTTTATTAAATAACATAATTTTTTTTATTGATGAGAACAAAAAGGAAGACACGAATTAGAGACAAAAATTTTTCATCCTACAGAACAAAATACATAATTAAACTAATTAAAAATTGACAATTGATCTATAAGTGTGGCCAAGAGTCCATCCATCAGGGATCACATTATTAGCCACAATAGTTTTGCCAGATTTAAGAGTGGTTAGTCTAATTGAGAATGGTGCAATGAGTGGTGACCCTTTGTCAAATTTCCAAACTGCACCCCATGATCTCTGCATGGAGAGCCATGGAGCTGAATCATGTGCTTCTCTGAGTTCCACTTTGTCAAGGTCACCATCCCCATCTTCAAACTCAATCAATATTGCAAAATATTCTTTGTTGGATCCTGTGTCCACGCGAAAAGCTATTGATTCACCCTGGTAGTTGCATTCAACTCTGCAAAAAGTTAATGAAGTCATAAACTTTGTTATGTTGTTTAAATATAATGATTATATGTGTGTGAAAATATAACAAAATAGAAAATCAAAGTCAATAAGGTAGAAATATATGTATCGAAATGATAATATATAATGGGGATATTGTCCCATTAGAGATAATATAACTAATCTGCATGATCATCACATGTAGAAAATTAATTAATCAGAACCTGAGAACCACCGACACAACACAGGATTGGAATGCTAACAATTTAGACATTTATTTAGTAGAGTTTAATTAGTTTTCACCTTATTTCAATGAGGTCCAATTATAATTTTATTTGTATTATTTTTAAAGTATTAATTGATATAATCATCGAACTTATTATAAATAAAGAATTGAGATTGAATTTCAATATAAAATTTTTTAAGGAGTATATTCCTTTTTTCAAATTAATGAGTTTAATTAGTATGCATCGACAATGTTAAAGAGTTTTGTACTTACATTTAATCATAATTTTTTATTTATATTACTTTCAAAGTATTAATTAGTAAAGATAATCAAGTTACTATAAATAAATGATTCTGATTAATTAATTGTCAGTTTACTTTTTACACTAAATTTTTTTTTTCTTAATATATATAGTTGGTAGATAGTGTCATTGGCTAAATATGTGATTAAAAATAAGATTAATTTTCTACTTTTAATATAAATATTTTTTTAGTTTCCAAATATTACTATAATATTACACGTTTCAAAACCCTTTGCCACATCATTTTAGTTTATGTTGGGATTGGATATGTGAAAAATAATTTTTTGAAGAAACTAAAAGTAAAATTCGTGATTTTTTTTTAAGAATTGAAAGCGTATATAGCTAAACTACCTTAAAAACATGAGACAAAAACATTACGGTTGCAACATATAAAATTAAAAGTTTAACATCTATATATTATAAATCTAAAACACTTTTATATTAACGGTTAATTATAATTCTTCATAACTTTTAAAATATCAATTTGATAAATTTAACATATCTATATATATTAAAAAAAGTTAAGATTAACTGTTAGTATAAAATAACACTGACAATTTATAAGTGTTTTTTTTTTCAAAAATTAACACCAAATAAAAATTTTAAATTATATAAGAAAATATGTTTTTTAGAATACATATGAACCATATTATCATTGCGAACCATGTTAAATTCAATAAATATGTTACAATTTTTTTATTAATATTATAATTTTTTCATTTAAATTAGCATCAAAGAAACAAAAGTACCGAAAACTAGAAAATACAATTAATAGATAGTATTTCTTTATTAACAATATTTCGTCACACTTAACACTGTTACTCGTTATTTTTTTATATAAAATTGAAAAATTATTATTATTTTCCTTTGAAATCTTTTTTAATGTTAAAAAATTGGATAAGAAAAAAGAAAGAATTTAAAATTCTGGGTTACACAAAGGAAAAAACAAATGAAATTTCAAAAAAAGCCAAGGAAAAGCTAAATGAAGCAAGAAAATGTATAGAAATAGCCGAAACATATATTTTACTAAGATTGAACTCAAGTTCATTTCTCCATACAAATTCAATTTACTGTAGGTTGTCAATTAAGCTACACATATTATATAATATATAACTAATAGCATGTGTGCAATTTTGTGGATAAAATGGAATAATAATAATTGAATAAAAAATATATGGATAAAATTGGTAACAAAACAATGGATATATATATATATATATATATATATATATATATATATATGTTAAAAATCTAAAATTAATCATAATATCAATTATTGTTTTTAAATCAATAATAATTAATCTATTTTATATTTTAAAGTGTATTTTTCACACTTTGAAATGAGTAAAATTCAAAAGATAATGTTAGTACGTGTTTGGCTAGCTAGCTAGATCAATATCATAGAACCCACCTTCTAAATTGAATTTCTATTTTGCCTGCATCGCGTAGCTTCTGGTTTTGATATGAAACAGCCATGGAACCAAAAGCAGTGCCACTCAAATCAAAATGATATTGAGCATCTGAGCCACACCCTGGACACTCATCAGTGATCACTACCCTCACAGGGTTCCCTGAGCATGCATAATTCTCTGTGCACTTCACCTGATATTTTAACAAATTAGAAATCAAACCATAATTAATTAATTAAAATATTTTCATTTTTATTTTACACTTCAATGTATGAAGTAGCTTAGACACATATCAATAATACAGTAGCAGATGTTATAAAATTGATCTCATGGTAAAGTAAAAAAATCAAGAAGAGAGGTCGTTTATAATATGTGACTTATAAAAAAGATAAAAACAAGAGACAGATATTTAGTTTTTTCTCAATAATATCTATAATCACCCTCTTGGAAATTTAGTGACCAAATGATATTCTGCTCAACTAAGTCAAAAAATTTAGTAATAATAATTTAATTGAAGAGTAACTAAATTTCAAGGCTTATACGAAAATAAATTATTGCAATAAAAAGTAACTTTTTTTATAAGTTGTTGTGATAAAGTCGATGTGTGAAGAGAAAAGAGAAGAGATTATAGGTTGAGATACTTCTATTAACAAAACTAACCTTAAAATTAAAAAAAAAAAAAAACTCTTTTTAATAAGTTATTTTTAGAAAATTGAAACTATTAGAAGAAAAATTAGTACATGATCAGTAACTATCATATCCTGGAAATTCAGAAATTAGAAGTTTAATTCGATTATGCGTCACGTAGTGATTAATTAAGTCCTACTTAAATAAAGTGGATTTGTTTACACTTAAATAAATATTTTTAAAAAACGTTAATACTTTTAAATAAGAGTTTTCGAAACTTAAAAAGGATTTGATTCTTAAAAAATATAAACAAATTTTATATTAAAAATAAATAATTTTATAATAAAAGATGATTATTTAATTTTTCGACAAAAATTTAAATTAACGGACCTATGGTTATCCTGGATCATGGAAACATTTTTCATGTCAGAAATTATATTCAAAACCAACCTAAGAGTAGAAACGATTAAAGTTCACGTATTAAATTCACTGAAAAAAAATTTAGTATTGATATTTTAAAGCTTAAAAATATATTAAAAAAACTATATATATAGATATCTATTTGTTAAAACATAATATTAAAAAAATGTAAAATAATAGATTGTCAAAATAAATATTTTTTAAACAAATAGATAAAATTTCCTTGTTAAAGTAAACAGAAAAATGATTTAAGAAAACACTAAAAAAATAGAAAAAACTGCATATTTGGTTAACACTTGGGCTTTTACTTTTTAACAAATAATTTTAAACAAAGTAATTAACTACCAACTTATTTAAATTTAAAAAATTCTTTTAAATTTTGTTTTAGGTCTTCATTATTTTGTTAGCTCTTTTTATTATATAATAAGAATTCATTAAAATATTTGATTTGACAAATGTCCATTGTTGTCACCTCATAGCAAGAACCACAGCCTTTGCCTGATTCATACAAAAGTGGGCTTCCAGCAGATATGAATGATGAGAATGGAGATTCCCCAACAGCACTTCCATAACCACAAGCTCCACCTACAAATAAAATTAATTAACAAATATATATAATAACTTAAACCTTTGCAACCATAATTCAATTCAATTGCTTTCATATAGTTTGTAGCAAATATTAGAAAATGAGAACTTCACCATTATTTTCTTGAAATTAATTAACCAAAGGGTTGGGATTAATTACTTTTATAACCCTTATATTTTAATAAAATGAATGATGAAAATGAAAAGTAAGTACTCTTTTATACTCACTTTTAGAGTAATTAGATATATATATATATATATAACACTCACTCTTACACAGTCAGAACGATTTACTAGTTTAAAAAAGTCTCACATCTTTAAAAAACAAAGAACTTGTTTTACTTTTGGAAAAGTTTATCCAAATGGTTTATTAATTTGTAGAAAATGTCATTGCATAATCATTAACCACCAAAGAAAAGTTTCATGTAACTAAATATTTCTAATTAATACCTTCACTGCCATCCCCTTGGGCAGGTCCATACCAAGTGGCCACAGCAGGTGACCAATCTGAACCATACAAAGAATATGAATCATAGGAACCATTCACAAGCTTTCTAGGGTTGAAACAAGAGGAAGGAACCACAAGGAGTAGTGAAAGTGAAGCTACAATAGTGAGTATATAAGAGAGTGCAAGTTGAAGTGTAGGAGCCATATTACCACAAAACACTATGATATTGCTATTAGTTCCCTAGCTAGGTAGCTGATAGTTAATTGTGATACATGGTGTAAAAGAAATATGCCAATTGTATGGTATTTATAGAGGAGAAAATGAAGGAAGTGCATAGCTTCTTAATTGCAAATGAGTGAAAACATTTCACATGATTACAATTGAGTCTAACTTTTTTTCCAAGAATAAGACAAATGTGATGTACTGATGTTTGAATTTGATATGCAAGACTTGAATTTACTTCACGTATTGTAAAGAAACGCCCTTATAGTCTTTTATCTTGTCGTTGAACGGTTTTATTATTATTATTATAATTTTTGTGTTTATTATGAGAAGATTCACCTCCAAAGATATAGAAGTTTATGTCTTAGAAATTATGCAGAATACACAATTTAGTTTGGTGGGAGTGATGTCAACGAAAAGTTTTGTAATTAACATATATGCAGAATAGATGCTGAATCGGTTGTATTATATCTTAAAGGTAAAGTCCGATTCATATTAAGAGTAATTGGTTTCTTTTTGCTATAAATTCAGTTTGTGTGAATAGTATTTGGAAGACATAGTGATTTCTTTCCAATTCTATTTTTAATAATATCATTTTTCCTGATAAAAAAAAAAAGAAGAAAAAACTGGCCTCCAAGCATATGGTAAAAGAAAATCTCCAAATTCGATGAAGATTCATGGTAGGGTTATATCATGTTGTAGCCTAATATATGATCAAACCTCTCGTTGTTTATGGTGGAGCAGTTTGCATTTATTATTTTTATGTTTTAAAATATTTTTTTATCAGATCATATAGAAAAATAATTGAAAACTTAAATCAAATGGATTCAATTATAACTAAATTGGTTAAGTTCTTTTTTTCTTCTTAAACTAAATCAAGTAGAACCATGAACAGTTTTAAACTAGATAGTTAGAGAAGATGGAGAAAAAAGAGAGGGAGAGAAAAAAGAAAAACAGGATAGAGAAATAAGAGGGAACGAAAAAATATATAGAAATAGAAAGAAAAAGAAAAGATAAATATGTATAATGTATATGTTTTATATATTAAATTATATGGTAATTACGATAGATTTAATTAAGTGTTTAGTAAATTTGACTTTTGATTCTGAAAATAAAAAATAATTTTTTCGTCTTTAAAATTTTAAAATTTTAAGTTTACATCTATTTCAGAGACTAAATTTAACCAAATTCAGGGATGAAAAATACTATTTTTCATTTTTAGAAATTAAAAGTAAAATTTAATCAAATTTTAGAACTAAAAACTTAATTAAACCTTTACCTCGATATCTAATTATAATTCAGAATTTTGTTATTTAATGTGACAATGTATTAAACTTCGTAAGCATAAAATTTCTTTACAAATTTCCTTGTATATAAATTATTCTTTTACATTAATACACCTTATAATTTTCGTGAGACTTTGTAAATAAACAAGTTCTACCATTTTGACAATTGACATGTATCTAAGGAATTAAAATTTTCAACATGTGCTTATAAAATATAAAGTAATGACCTAAGGAGTAACCATAAACTAATGTTACATTAAGAATATTTGTAAATTAATGCAGTAAAATGGGAGATTCGGAAAGTCTGGAAGTTTTTTAAATGATTTTAACATTGAGACCACAAATTAAAAAGAAAATTATTTTTAGATTGGGCAACGATGTAACAGGTTAACTGTGTGTGATTATTTAATTTATATTGATTATGAACGTACAAACCATACATAAGTCAAGACTTACGATGATTCTTTATAATTAATGCATTAATTATTTTTTTCTATATGCTAACCTATTCAAATATAGTTTCGATTATACAAGCTGAAATTTTGGTTTTTGTAGAGTTTCCTTCTTGTTTTTATTAAATTGATTGCATTTTTCTTGAATGATTTAATCATGTATTATAAATTTTTTAACAGGACAACATTTTGGATCAACCTGTTTATAACTGTGTGGGATTTGACTCCTGTATGTGGGGGTTTCAATAAAAATTCACTAAATATAACTAGCTAGTCAATCAAGTTTTTCAATAAAAATTAATTATCAACGAGGTTAATTAATAAACTTGTAATAATAAGATTAGTATAAAAGAAAAACACTATAAGCATCTTTTACTAAATACAATTTATTTAATAGTGAAATGAGCTCTTTTAAGCAAGTATACTAGACAATATGAAACCATATACGTGCATTCAACTAAAAATAAATCTTTAATTTTTTTTTTCCTATATTAAGTTTTAAATATATGTATGATCAGATGATCTTATAGAAATTTTATTGGTTTTTACGATAACAAATAAGATGAAAATTTATTATCTAACCTTTATAATGAAAGATGTACACAATTGAAAGAATAAAAATAATATCAAGCCTAAATCATTTAAATCAATCATATAATAAAATGAGATGTATGTCACGTAAAAGTCTAATATTCAAATATTTATCAAGTACCTGACAATTGGCAGAGTAGATAAAGGAAGTCAAAACAAGATGAAAATTAGAAAAAGACATCCTAGTTTGAGCACAACAATGTCTTTTATGGAAAAAGCATAACTGCTTTATTTTAAAGGCTTCATGATCTAAACGTATATATAGATTAGGCAAGCTCATGCATGAAGAAAGACTAAGAAAAATCAAGAAAAAAATATTCTAAGAGAATAATTTGATCCATTCCTTCCTCTTCTACAAAAGAAAAAATTAGCGAACATTCAGATTGTGTAAGACCATCTAGTGTTAAGATTGTTTGTAAGTGAGTTTAAACGGTATATTCTTCATCGAGTGAAGTTATTTCTTCTTAACAAAATAATCTCTTGTGAGAGTTATCATGCATGTATGACACATTTTCTTGTAAGCTATGGGTTGTAAGTCAAGAGTAGCTTAGCATTTTAAAGAATATCCATGAAAGTCAGGAGTAACTTAGTGTTAAAAAAGGATTCAATTTTAAACTTGGGGGAGTCTAAAGATAAAATAGCACTGTTTTAGAATGTTGGAAGCTAGGAGTAACACTAAGAACACTCGTTTTGTATATCATTTGATATATAATAGAATCTTCTAAGAATTGTTTGAAAGAGAATTGAATATAATTCAGTTAGAGTGAACCAATATAAAAATCTCTTCTTGCCTCTTCTATATCAATTAATGTTGATCTTAACCTACTATTTTTACTTCCAATATAAAAATCTTTTCTTACATTTTAATAAACTATATTTGCTAACTTGTTATAAAGTTGTAGATAGTGGCACATAATATATTTGCAAACTATTTAAGACTATACTTAAAGTTTCTTAAGTGCTTTCAGAAAGAGTTCCAAAAAACTTTCGAAAAGAACGAACATCTTATTTCATTAATGAATTTAGTAGAAGGCATTAATAATATAAATATTATTTACACTGCATATATATTATCTAACTAAATACTAAGTATATGATAAGTGAATTAGTGATTTCTTATTAAAATGCTATTATCTAATTATCTTAATGAAACTAATTTCAAGATATTTTCAAGCATGTCAAATATTGATATTTTCTAATTTATGTATTTATTTTTGATAAAATATTTTCAAAATAAATTTTAAAATTTTATTCTTTACTTGTTTTGTACATAAAAATATATCTATAATATATAAGTTATGCATTCGCTAATTTTTTTTTGTCTACATGAGAAATACCATTTTATCAATACCTAGCGTAAATAATTTTCCTGAAAATTGAAAATTTTTTTTATCCCATAAAAAAATACCTTTTTTAAAAAAAGAAAATACCTTTTTTATCAATAATAAAAAACAAATAACAGATCACCAAAAATGACTTTTAATATTTTACTAGTTCATTGATCACTTAAAATTAACATTTTACCGGTTAGTAAATAAGAATTTAAATCTTCTGTTTCAAATTAGTGTCTCAGCTAATCAATAATCGTCATGTCATTTAATGATTTTTCTTTTATAATTTTTTATATTTTATAAAACTCATTAAATGACATGACCAACAATATATTATTTTAAAAATAATTTCATATATAATGTAATATTTAAAATAAGAGTTTATGTGGGTGTGGGTGGGTGTATTAAGCAGTGAAAATTCTTGCAATTTTGCTATGTTAAACATTACAATTACAAATGTGGAGTATTGATTATATTAAAATGATAAAATTAAAAGATAAAATATGCATGGCATGTTATGTTTAAATTTGAATTCTGAAATCACAAGATTCATATATAATTATATGGTCCAAGTTCTTATTTTTGTTAAGACAAATAAAAACTCTCGACTTGATATTATTATTATTATTATTATTATTATTATTATTATTATTATTATTATTATTTTGGAAGGCCAATGTAGATATATAAGCACTATTTTACCGGAAATGTTAAAAATACATCCAATTTGTGGGGTGTATATAGTAAAAAAGGGAGATAAAGAAAATAAAAAAAAGAAAAATTCATATATGTGACGCACATGATATGATTAGAAATATAAAAGAAATGAAGAACTATAGGGAAAAAAATGTATAATATAATATCTCGAATTTCATTAGCTATCGCATATGTGGGCAACTATAGGGAAAAAATGTGTCATAATCATATGTTTGAATAATTTATGTCTAGTTAACTTTTTAATTGCTCGCACGTTTCCAATTGGGCCGCGATTATTATTTTATTACAACTATACTTAATTGTTATTAATTTTACATATGTAAATGTATGTGTCCGATACATGAATAGCAAAATTATCTGCATAAGTGAATCTCTATGGATAAAATATTTGACAAGTACCAGTATTAAAAATGGATATTTCTAAATAATTTAATAGAAATACATGCACCTGTTAATAATTAAATATGTGTAGGTGTGAATATGAAAATATTTTATTAGCGGTGAAAGATAAAATAAGTATACGACATACATTGACACCATACACGTGACATATTCATTTTAGAAAAATTAAATTATTCTACTAATTTTGAAATGTTTAAATTTATGGTATTAAAATGTTGGAGATTTGGGGCGTTAAATATTAAATTTTATTTAGATTTATGAAAAAATATTGTTATTAATTTAGAATTGTGCTTGAAAAATGAAAATTTAGTAAAAATTTTGTTTATCATAACATTTTATGTGATTTGATGCTATTTTTAATAAAAAAATATGATTAATTAAAAAAAATGTGGTCATAATTTTATTAAAAATTTATGGTTTTTACTTTTTTTTTTTCTAAAAAAATCCATAAATACCCATAAATATTGCCAGATATTTTGTTTGCATGGGTATGGTGCAAATGCATATATAGATTTCACTTGTAGGATAAGTAGTGAAAAACATATATGCACCTATTGTCCTTCCTAGTACAACGTAACATGTATTAGTTGAACATTTATTTCAAAATTTCATAAATTATAAAGTAAACATAGAAAAACAAAATGAAAATAAAGTAGTACATGATAAGACAAAGATAACAAGTACACTTGTTCTTCACATCACGAAGACAAGATTCAAACTCAACTTCGGAAACACAAAATAGTGAATTTATCACACACTCTGCAAAACTATGTGAGGTTAACATGGTGATCTAACTTCATTCTTAAGAACTGAGCTGAATTTCAAGGACATTCACTTGTTACTTTTTACTATTACCACTGATGCATTTTGCACCTTCCATATGTGCTAGAAACTTGCAAATCATACTTATAACTAAACCTTACGAACTTCCTTACTACCATTGATTGAACCCAAGAATTGAAGTCCCTAACGTTGAATCTCTTAATGTAATGTCATAGATATTCCCCACCATACACATAACTCCATCCATATCTTAGAAGATATTGACCAAGACAAAAATAAATCCCCTAACACTTGTGGTTAATTCCTATGAGGAGAACAAAAAATTATAGTTATTAAAACTAGATCGAACCGAGAATTCAATAGGTTAATCAAAATCCATAGGAACTGCTTATAAATCGATATAGAAAATTCCATACATCGATTTCCATAAAAATTATACATTTTTGTTTTTAATTTTTAGTTTTAATATACCGTTATAGATAATATAAATACATATTTAATTATAAGGATTACAAATTAGTATAATTTTTTAATAATTTTCTGATAGAGTATAGACTTAAATGCAATTTTTGTGCTTATATTTCACATTTGCAATTTTTTTCCATTTATTTTCAATAAAGACCTTTTTTCTTATTTTAAAATATGCAACCTTTGTCCTTTATTCTAAACTAGAAACATTTAATTAATCTCTCAATTTTATAAAATTTATTATTTTGTTCTTTCCAATAAATTAAACATGTTGAATGTTAAAAGACTAATTTTATATGACTTAAATTTAGACATAACATAAAATTATTTGGTTAGTTTCATTATAGAAAACGTTAGGTAACACTTAATATTTTTAATTTTATGGTAGGACCACTAATTTTAAAAAATAGAAAAAATAAAAGTATGTTTAAGTCTAAATATATAATTTACTCATATATCAATTTATTATTTTTCATATCTTAATTGTAAGTTCATTCTTTGTTAATAAGTTACAAGTGTGTAAAATAAATAAATATGGAAACTAAATTTAATTTAAGTGTAATTAATAAATTAATTACAAAATATTTGGTTGAGATGTTTATATGTATAAGTGAATTTACAAATCGGGAGAATGAAGTTTAGTTTAGTGTGAGAGGAGAGTTATATATATAATCTTTTGATTTGAGAAATTCTAGAATTTAAGTTGTAAGGATGTTACAGTTAGAAAATCAGAATCACTAAACACAACTGATGTTCCTTTTTCCTTTTTCTTCTTTTACTTTTCTCTCACTCTTTCACTTTTCTTTCCCTCATGCCTCTCTCTCATCTCTCTCCTCACCGCAAATCTCTCTCTTTTTGCATGTGGCCCTTCAAGGTGAGGGAATCCAACAAAATTTATTCTTTTGCTCCTAATTTCGGGTGCTGATCATTTTAGGTATGTCTAATCCTAATTCTTTGGACCTTTTTTCTATTTGTTTTTTGTTTAATATTTCTCATTGAAGAGAAGTCCTCTTTAAAATCCCAATTTCTTTGGTTTCTTTTTTTATTTTGATATTTTTATTAGGTTTTGAGTGATCTTACAATCGATTACCTCTAAATCTGCAACTTCAACTTTTAAGGAAGAAGTGGGTAAGGGAGGTTCAATACTTGTTTTAAATTTTTGGGAGAACTTTGATTGACTGGTATGAATGTGCTTACATGTGAATGATTGCATTTATGATCAGTGTTTTAAGGTTGAATATGTTGTGTGAAGTTTGTGAATGATTTGCTTTATATGATTGTGAAGAAATTGTGTTTTGATAGTGATGTGAGGTACTTTGAAACATAAAAGATATGTTGAAATTATGAGTGTTTTGAGATTGATGATTGATTGATATAATGATTAATGGAATGTATTGTGAACTATTACGAGTAGGTAACAAAGTATTAATTGTGGTACATTGAATTGGGGATACATAGGGGCTATTGTAATCCTGGTATTAAGGTCGATGAGGATGAGACAATACCGGTACAACGGTCGATGAGGATGAGTGATGCAATCCTGCCTAGCATGGACCTTAGCTAGGAGGATAAAGGAAAACATGGCATGGATGTAGCCCATTGAAGACCTTAGGCCATAGTTCTAAAATTAATTTGCTTGTAAATATTTTTAAATGTGTTAGAAATTAGGGGCGTATTTAGTTTCCCTTTTTGAACTTGTATTTTCGATCATTTTCCTTTGTCAGAGAGCATGAGAATCCTTTAGTTAGAATGTTGAGTGTGTGAAGAAAGAGGACCAATCCATTTGGACATGTGGGTTAATTCCCACACCCCTTGGTTTATTTTTGCACCCTTCTTTGTAGCACACAAAGCATGAAAAAATAAAGACCCGCATGTCCCCTTTCTAGGCACTAAAATAGGAGATTAATTGGCTTAATTTTAGCTTACCTTGGGCAATCATGATTGAGAGGAGCTTAACGTTATTTTTCTCCCTAATCAAAATCGTTCCATGATAGAGCATTTTATTATACACATTTGATATCTTTTTTACTCCTTCTAAATCTGTATCTGTTTCTTAATTTTCTATTTTAATTCATTTTCATAATCGGGCCGCATTTGGGCCTTTTCATATTTTACCTTATTTTGTAGGTTAGTGGACTTTATTGGATTGGACTTTGCATTGGACTAATTGTTTTGTATTTTCGTACTTTTTTCGGTATTTCTATATTTTGTATTTTTGTAATTTTTATTTAATTGTAATTTTAGTTATATTTTCTTTATCCTTTAGGATAATTTAGTGTGGGCGTTAGCCCAATTTAGTTAAGACTTTAGCTTCATCCACACGTCTTAGGGAGACATTATAAATAGTCTCTCATGACAACCCTTAACAACTTTTGTCATTTTAATTTTTAGTTTCAGATTTCTCTCTTAGCTTCCTTTGCAAGTTTTGTTTTCTCTTCTCACCTTCTAGCTTCTCATGCACGCTTATATGGAGATCTCAATGGAAGGCTAATTTTTTAATTGATTTGAGGTCTTCGATGAAAGCTTCTATGAATTCTGATTGGTAATGAGTTCTTTTTCTTGCAAATCTTACGTTTTATTACTCTTTTTTCCTCTCTAATTTGTGTAGAATTCCTATTGGATTCTTATACGAATTGGTTAGGAATCAATTCATATCGATCGATTTTAATTGCAAGAGGCGAGGTGATTGATTGAGAACCTAATTCAACTAATTAGATTTCTGAAAAATTCATGAGAATCTTGAGATTGAGATCGTGATCCAGTTCGATTGAATTACTTTTGCGTGTTGATGCAATTTCGCATGAAAATATTAGAATTGTGATTAACCTCAGATCAATGTTTCTTTTTCTGTATTCGATTTAATTCAGTTTCTTGCTTTATAAGTTTCTTTTCAATTCCTCACCAAACCCCCTAAATTATTTGTTTTTCTTGATAAGATCTAAATCATATATGTCTTGTACCCTTGAGAGATAAGGTTAGGTTTGTCCCTATATTGCAAAATTTAGGGAAAACTAGTTGTTTATATTGACCACGACAAATCTTGATCACCCTACTGACTCTCTCCACCTATAAATACCCCCTCATTTCTCATTGTAAGGCATAATTGAATGATTGAGAATAAGAATCCTTTTTTAGCATTTTTTCTCAGTAAAGTGTCTTGAGTTTCCTCTCTTTTGAGGATATTCTTCTAGTGGTTTTTAAAAAGGGTCCTCTTCCTAGTGGCAAACCTTCAAATTTAAGGCTTATCTTCCTTCAAGGAAGTGGTGACCCATCTCCATTTTCTCCCTCTCCATCAACCATTCTTGGAGCTTGCAACCATTGGAGAAAGATCATGGGATGCAAGTCAAATTGCATCAAGTGGTATCAAGAGTCTACTCCAATAGAGGTTCATTTTCTTCTTCCTTCTTCATTTTATTTCTTGCATCTTGTTTAGTGTTCTTGCTATTCTTGTGTTTATTTCTTCCAACTTTATCTTATGTCATTTTAATCCCTTTATTGTCTTGTTAGTTTAGTTTCAATTTCCTATGCACTCTATATGTTTGCTTTATTTTGTTGATTCAATTTCTTGTTCCTATCTTTAAGTCATTGTGTTAATTCTTTTAGTTTCTCCTTATTTAATTATGTGAGGTACATTTCTATTTCTTGTTCATGTGATTTTCCTAAGAGGATCTTGATAATGACTTCACAAATTTTGTAAAAAAAGCCACACAATTGTGGCCTTAATCCTTGGAATCAACTTTGTGTTATTGCTTTGTGTTTTTGCACCTATTGGTTCTATTTCTGAGCCTTTATTACTCTGTTATGGGTGTGATTTTTCTTTGTTTAGGTACCTTTGATTTTCAGTTTTTAATCTTTCTAGTTATGTCTTTAGATTGTCATATTTAGTCCTTAATTTGTCATATCATTTCCTTTGTTAGCCTTTTAGTTTTTACCATAAAAGTGTGTTGATATTCTTGAGGAATTGAGCATAAAAGAGGAAGTGCCCTCTTGATCCATGTCCAAGGAGTCTCACATGCTTTAGATCATAGTATGTATCTTTAAAATTTTCCAAAAATATAATTGCTCAATTTCTTCTTAGTAATTTCTTGTTACTATGTTGGAAGTAGCTTGAATTTTGTTAGCTAGTGTAGTGAATTGTTGCTTGGCTTTGGCTTAATCATTTGGGCATGTCATTTGGCTACTTTCCTTGTGCAAACAAGCTTGCCATAACACCTTTACCCAAAGTTGTGTGGCTTAGTTTAAATCACCTAATTTGCTAGTCTATTTCAAGTTATTTTTCTTCTTGAATTGCATTTCTTATCAAAACTTTTTAGGCTCATTCTTTGCACTTTGATCAAGCATTTAGTACCATTCACTACCTTGCTAAATTTTAATTCAAAATTAAGTTAATAAGTGCAAAAAAAAAAATAGTTAAAAAAAGAAGAAAAGAAAACAAGTTAAAACAAAAATGTTTGATAAAAGCTCAAAGAGAATAAAAAGTACAAAAAAGAATAGTGCACTTAAAATTTGATAAAAGGAGTGTTTCAACTGCTTGGAAAATTGCTTGAAATTTTGTTTGTATGCCACCTTTATTCTAAACTTTTTTTATTGCCTATCTCATTTCTTATTCTTTGAGTTAGTCATCATAATTCTTTCATTTGGAAGTTTAGCTTTCCTTCTTTTATGCTTTGTTTGCTTTAGTGTCTTCTTCTATTTTTGCCCTTGTCTTGTGCCACTTTTGTGTGTAGGAATCAAGTTTGGAGACCTCATCACTAGGTAGTACTTTAGGTTTTCATTAAAGACTTTAAGGACCTACTTTTTGAGGAGGAACTTACTCAAAATGAGAAAAGAGAATGATACACTTGGAGTTTCAAACACTTGGGAAGAAGAGAAGCTTCAAGTTTCTTTTATTTTCTTGTTTAATTCCTTGTATTAATGGTCTTTTTTTATAGGAGTTGGATGCCCACAGCAATCACCTCTTTGGTGTGTAATAATTTTTGTAGTTTGCATTTTGGTGTTAAGGAAAGAATTAGCACCCCAACCTTTACATCTAGGAGCATGACCTTACTTTAGTTTCTTGCATTTTATTTCTTGCTTCCTTGCTTTCTTTTGGCATTTTAGGAAAAGTGTTTTTTTGAGTTCCAAAGGCTCTTAACGCTTTCATTGAGAAAACCAAAAGGGTGAAAGAGTGAAAACATTTTTCTATGCTCTCAAACCTTACACAACATAATGTCTTCACACACATCTAAAAGTGTTGGGAGTATAAATAAGAGTAGGGAAGAGAAAAGAGAAAAAGAAATAGAAGAATATGAGAAAATAATAAAGAGAGAGAGATGAGTATGAGATAAAAAGAGAAAAAGAGATGGAAAAATATGAGGAAAAGAGATAAGAATATACTATAAAAAGAGAAAAAACAAAGGAAAAAGTATGAGAGAAAAAGAGAACAAGAAAGAGAAAGATAGAAAATTAAAAGAGAAAAAAGAGAAAGAAAATGGGACATGAAAAGAAAAGAGAGAAAAGAAAAAGAAAGGAAAATGGGAAAAACAAAGAGAAAAAAGGAGAGAAATAGGGGAATGTGAAAAAGAATGGGAAAAGGAAAAAAAAGAGAGAAGAGAAAAAGATAAAGAAAAGATAAAAGGGAAAAAGAGAAGAGAGGAAGAGAGAAAAAGAGGGTGATGAAGATTCATTTTGCTCCCTAGATCTTACTTCCATAAAAAGGCTTGAATAGATGAAATGGAGTATGGATTGGTGAGAAATGGAGGGAATCGTGTCACTCTCAGGATAGAGATAAGTTAAGGGGTGTTTGCCACAACGAGGGATCCTTGATAAAATCTAGAAGGAACTCTCTCTCTCTCTCTCAAGAAAGACTCACAACCAAAGAGAAAGACTCACACTCACTCAAGGCTCACAATTAAGCAAAGCTCAATTCTATTCAAATGAACTTTCAAAGGCTCTTTACATGTAGGTGATGGGTCCTATATATAGGCTAGAAGGGGTAGGTAGGCAAACTAGACCATGGATTAATCTAACCAAGATTAGACTAACTCTAGTTAAGTCAAATCTAACCATGGTAGCTAACTATGGTCATGTATAATTAATTAAAAACAAGCTCCTAATCTAGGCTAGATACATTTGGCGTGGATAGTACAAAAGGGTGGCAAAGAGTAGTCATGCTTAAAGCATGACTAAGGAAGGTGGCACTTAGCAAGGAAAAGGTAGGAATTGTAGTCATGTTTTGTGAATGACTAGGGGTGTGCTCTTAAGAGAATGGGTTAACATATCACATGCCCATCTCGCTAAAAGCTAGTCCAATCTAGCATACTCTAGCATGATGACTATAGTATTTTAGAAAATAAGGGATGACTTGGAAAATAAGGGGTGACCTAAACACAATGGTCAGAAGGGAAGGTTGACTTTAGGAGTCACCTACTAAAAAGTCAAAGTCAACAAAAATACAAAGAAAGTCCTAATTCCAATTTATACAAATGAAAGAAATTAAGCTTTTCATGTATCCTTCCAGGGGGCCTTGGGCCATCTTGCATAATCCCCTCTCTCTTAAAAGGATTTTTCTCAATTCTTGAGCTTTTCTTCCTTTTCTTTCGTACCTGAAAAAAGATACACACAATTATAAGCAGACATTTCTCATTAAGAAGGGATAAAGTAGGAACAACAGGTCCCATTTGATGGTTTTGGTAGTAAAAGGTGGCACCACAAAATGTTTCAAGATGGAGCTCATCTTGGTGCTCTTCCCTCCATTGAGTAGATCTTCAATCCACCCTTGATGTGCCAAGCCTTGACCCAAGAGGATTGAAATGGTGAGTGGGGTCTAGACTTGGTGCATGAGAACACTCCTCCCTAAAGTTATGCTCAAGTTAGACTTGAGGTTGCTGGTCAATGTGCTCAAAAGGTTTAAGCACAACCTCAAATTCAACTTGTTCATTTTTTAAGGGTTGGTGGGAAGACTTCTCCATGTAAAGAACCTCTTTTGAAGGCAAAGGTAGATTTTTATTAGGTTTCTTCTTCCTACTAGTAATCTTATCGTCATTTGTATCCCTCTCTCTTTTAATCTTTATTTGCCTTTTATCCTCCAAAACCTAAATAGGAATAAAAGATACAAGGTAAACTTTTTCCCCTTATAAGAGAGTGATTTTATTGGTGAGACCATTGTGCCACGTTTCCCTATCATGTTGTCATGGCCTTCCCAACAACATATTACTAGCTTTTATGGGACTACATGACATAAAACTTTATTCTCATAGTTCCCTATGGAAAAGCTAACCTCCATTTGCTCTCTTACTACTAAAACTTTTTCATCATTTAGCCATGCAAAAAGTAAGGCGAAGGATGAGGAGTAGTAGTAAGAGCTAACTTTTCCACCATCCTCATGCTACAATAATTGCAACACGACCCACCATCCACAATGAGAGAACAAGTTTTGCCCAATACTTTACATCTTATTTGAAAAACATTCTCTTTTTGTGTTTGGGTTTCTTTGCAAGGATGGCTTCCAAGAAGCTTTTTAACCTTCAAGAGGTCATCGCAACAAGAATAAGTACCATCTTCATTTGATTTTTCCCCTAATGTCCTTTTTCTTTTGCGGAAATGCAAAGAAATGTGGCCTTTATCTTAACATTTAAAACACTTAAGGCTCCTAGAATGATTGCTCAAACTATTATCGGGGGTGTCACCCTTGCTCAAGAGGTTTCTCTCTAGACACTTTCTTTTGAATGACTCTCTCTCGGGGTGATTTATAGAAGGGGTTTTCTTTTTTATAAGATGACTCTTAGGTTTGTCCTTTTCACTAGAAGAGACATGAGGGTCATTGGTTTTATTAGGCTCTTCTAGGTCCCAATAAAGTTTATACATTTCACTATAGGAACTCTCATAGGCATCTCTATTTTCTTTTTCTCTCTTCTCTTCTTCCATTCTCTCTTTTTTGTCTATTTCTGTTTTCTCTTTTTCTCTTTTTTATTTCTAAATCTCTTTTATCTTTTTCTCTATTTTCTCTTTCTTTCTCACACTCCTCTTTTTTCTCTTTTCTCTCGTCTCTCTTTTTTGCCATTTCCTCTCTTTCTCTTGTTCTCTTCTCTCGTCTCTCTTTTTCCCTTTCTTCTCTTTCTCTTTTCTCCTTTTCCTCTCTTTCTCTTTTCTCTTGCACTCTTCTCTCTTGTCTTTTTCTTTCCCTATCTTCTCATTTTCTCGTATATTCTTCTTTCTCTCTTTCTCTTTTCTCCTCTTACTCTTTTCTCTCTTTTTCGTACTCTTCTCTTTCTTTTTTTATCCTTTTTCTCATATTCATCTCTTTCTTTTTCTCTTTTCTCTTCCCTATTTTTTTTAACACTCCTAACACTTTTAGATTTGTCTGAAGACATTATCAAGTAAAAGGTTAGGTTAGGAAACCTAATAAAAGGTTTTCACTCTTTCACCTTTTTTGGTTTTCTCAACTAAAGTGTTAAGAGCCTTTGGAACTCAAAACACTTTTTCCTAACAAAACATCCAAAGGAAAGCAAAATAAAATGTAAGAAAATTAAACTAAGACCATGCTCTTAGATGTGAAGGATGGGGTACTAAAAACACAAGCTACTAATTATTATACACACAAAAAAATGACCTTTATGACATCCAACACCTTTAAACAAATGCCATTAATAAAAGGAATATAAATAAGAAAAAATAAAAGAAACTTAAAGCTCTTCTTCCTCCCAAGTGTTTGACACTCCAAGTGTTTTCTTCTCCTTTTAGGTAAGTTCTTCCTCTAAGAGTAGGTTCTTAAAGCCCTTCAATCAACACCCAAAGCACTACCTAGTGGCAAGGTCTCCAAACTTGGTCCCTACACGCAAAAGTGGTTTTTGTGCAATACAAGCGCAAAGAAATAGAAGAATAAACTAAAGCAAACAAGCACAAAGAAGGAAAGGTAAAAAGGGATAAAAAGAAAGTTGGCACCCAAAAGAAATCCTAGAATGGTACTAGAATGAAACGACTAAAAAAGCAAGCAAATGACTAAAAAATTTTCAAGAATATGCACAATTAAATCAACTTGCTCGAGACAAACACACTCAAATAAAACCAAGTTTTAATCAGTTTAATTAATCCTTTCAACAATTTTTAGATCACTTTGAGGTGCACTAAATTTCAAGAACATAAAGTCGCGCCCAACACAATGGAAGTAAATGCTCAAATGGAAATGAAAGCATAAGGAAAGAACAATGTGTGATTCCAAGAGTCTACACCACACTTGGGTGGCTTCTTACACAAAATTTGTGAAATCATTATCAAAGACTCTCTTAGGATTATCACAAGGATAAAAAAAAGTAATAGGTGGTAAATACAAGGAAACTTAAAGGCACACAATGTTTGAATGAAAGAACCACAAAAATTGAATCAATATAAGAAAACCACATAGAGAGCAATAATAATGGAATGAAGAAAATAAAGAACACAAGAAAATAACAAAACTAAACAATAATGGAGATTAAATGGACAACATGTATATAATGAAACAAAAGGAAGAACAACACAAAAAATTAAAGACAAAAAGCGAATTCACAAGGATAAGGTAAGAACAACTATAGCTTAAGGAATTTGGCTCTAATACCATATGATGAAGATTCATCTTACTCCTTAGATCTTACTTTTGTGAAGAGACTTGAATGAGTGAAATGGAGTATGGATAGGTGAGAAATTGAAGTAATCATACCACTCTAAGGATAAGATAAGTGAAGGATGCTTGCCACAAGGAGGGATTCTTGATGAAAGCTACAAGGAGATCTCTCTCTCTCTCAAGAGAGACTCAAGCAAAGGGAGAGACTCACTCTCACTCAAGGCTCATAATCAAGCAAAGCTAAATTCTATTCAAATGATCAAAAATTCAAAAGCTCCTTCCATGTAGGTGATGGGTCCTATATATAGGCTAGAGGGGGTGGGTTAGGCTAACTAGACATGAGTTAATCTAACCAATACTAGGCTAACTCTAGTTGAGTCAAATCTAACCATGGTAGGCTAACTATGGTCATTTATAACAAATTAAGAACAAGCTCCTAATCTAGTCTAGATATATTTGGTGTGGATAGTAAAAAGGGGTGGCAAAAAGTAGTCATGCTTTAAGGGAGGTGGCACTTAGCAAGGAAAAAGTAGGAATATTAGTCATATTTTGTGCATGACTAGAGGGTGTACTCTTAATAGAATGGGTTAACATATCACACACCCATCTCACTAAAAGCTAGTCTAACCTAGCATACTCTAACATGATGACTATAGTACCTTAAAAAATAAGGGTGACCTAAATACAATGGTCAAAATGGAAGATTGACATTAGGAGTCAACCTACTAAAAAGTCAAAGTCAATAAAAATACAAAGAAAGTCCTAATTCTAATTTATACAATGAAAGAAATTAAGCTTTTCATGTATTCTTCTAAGGGGCCTTAGGCCAACTTGCATTAGAGGGAACAAGAGAAAGAGAAAGAAAATAGTGAAACACCCTTTAGTTTGAGAAGGTAAGTAAAGAAGAGAGATGTAAGCTCAAGGATAGACTAAGAGAAAGGAAATGTGCTTATAAGGATTCCTATAGAGAGGAGGTTAAGAATCATGTATCTTATAACCTTTATAGGGACCTAAGAGAGCATAGAGATAAAACCCATGAACACTATGTCTATTCTACTGGAAAGGACAAACCTAAGAGGCATATTAGGAAAAGAAGGAACCCTTCTAGGAGTCTCTAAGAGAGAGTCATCCAAAATAAAGCATATAGAGAAAAACCCTTAAGAATAGTGACACCCCCGATAGTAGTTCGAGTGTAATTGTTCTAGGAGTCTTAAATTTTTTGAGTGTTTAAATAAAAGCCACATTATTTTGTATTGTCCCAAAATAAGAACAAGGACCTTAGGGGGAAAAGAATCAAATAAAGATAGTACTTATTCTTGTGGTGATGATCTCTTGAAATTTAAGAGCTTCTTGGAAGCCATCCTTTTGTAGATACCTAAACACAAATAGAGAATATTTTTCAAACAAGATGTAAAGTAATAGGTAAAACATGTTGCTCTAATTGTGGATGGTGGGTCGTGTTGAAATTTTTTTAGCAGGAGGGTGGTGGAAAAGTTAGTTCTTACTACAACTCTTCATCCCTCACCTTACACTTTGCATTGGCTTAATAATGAAAAGGTTATAGTAGTAAGAGAACTATGAGGATAAAGTTTTATGTGATGTAGTCCCTATGGAAGCTAGTCACATGTTGTTAGAGAGCTCATGACAACATGATAGGAAAACCTTGCATAATGGCCTCACCAATAAAATCACTCTCTCTCATAAGGAAAAAAAATTAACTTATATCCTCTTACTCCTTCTCAAGTTTTAGCGGATAAAAAGCAAACGAAGATTAAGAGAGATAAGGAAACAAATGAAGATAAGGTTGTTGGTAGGATGGAGGGACCTAAGGAAGATCCACCTTTGGCTTCAAAGGGGTTTTTTAAATAGAGAAGTCTTCCCACCAACCTTAGAAAATGAGCAAGTTAAATTTAAGGTTGTGTCAAAACCTTTTGAGCACATTGACCCACAACCTCAAGTAAAAATTAAGCATATTTTTGGGGAAGAGTGATCTAATGCACCAATATGACCTTCATCTTGAAACATTTCATGGTACCACCCTTTACTACCCCAACCCCCAAAAGGAACCCTTCATTCCTACTCCATCACTTCTTGATGGGAAATGTCTGCTTTACAGGTATGGAAGAAAAGGGAGAAAACTAAAGATTTTAAGGGGAACATAAGTGTGATTGTTGGATTAGTGATATTATTATTAGTGATTATGGACATGAAATAATGTTTTATTCATAATTTTATTATGTGTATTTTTGTAATTCTATGAACTTACCCTTGCTTGCATGTGTTTTCTATGTAACTGTGATGATCGTACTTTGCACGATAGCAAATAATAGTGATGTTGCTCAAAGACAAGGTGATATGGAGTAAATTTCAAACTTAGGCCTAGGAGTTATATGATTTTGGGAACTCTTGATAATACTATAATTATATTTAGATATGTATATAGGAAAAAAGCATGTTGTGAGAGACTTTACCATTTTGAATATGTAAATGTATAGTCTCATATTGTAAATTGGGTTTGTAAGTGATAAATATAAGTATCTAAAGTGGTGTAATAGATATAGATTTTTGGCTTGCTTTACCTGCTGAAATTATGCAATTGCTGTATGTTTTCTAGTTCTGCATAGTCTTGGTGGGCAATGACTCTCGCCCAGTGAAAAATTGCTTCTGTTAAACAACTCTATAGCTTTACACTTAGCGATATGTCTTGCTTAACGCGAAGTTTTCTCTGTCAGAAATTTTGCATGATTTTTCACCCACTGACATATCTCGTTGAGGGAAGTTCCTTCTCTGAAAAAGCATAGTTGGTTCCTTCTCTGAAATAATATAAAAAAATAATAAAAATTTAAATATAAATTTATTATTATTAATAAGAATTGTTATATTTATTAAAAATTAAACTAGACCATTATAATGTATTTGATTTAAACTTTTACTTATACTTTGAATATTAAAATTATAAACTATCATATTATATTTATTTAATATTATTATGTTATTAATATCAGATCAAATTATACCGTGATTAAACCAATAGTAATTAAATTTCAATTTTTTAATATTATGTAATATTTTAAATAATAAAATAATATAATTTATGATAACTAATATTTAAATATTATAATCTAATAGAAATAAATAATATAAACTAATTAGTTATCCATTTTATAAATAAAATTAAAAATAATTAGTAAAATAAAGTACATACATTTATCTAAAAATAAATATATGTTTAAACGATACCACAACAAGAATTGAAATCTCAAACAACCTTAAGTAAACATATATAAGGTGAGTATTTCACTCTAAGTCATGGATGTAGAGTCCGTGTAGAATTACACAAAAATAGTGCTATTATTTTTACTTCTTATGCTTTTAAACCTTAAAAATAAACCTCACTTTTGTTTTGAATTCTAACTTAGCTTAGGATTTAGTTTCTTTTTCATCAAAATATGCTTGTACTTTTAGGAATTATACATAATTGGAGCAAGTTTACTAAGAAAGTGCAACTGGACAAGTAAAAGGGGTATTGTGGACTAATTGGGTTCACTTGAGCATGCCACAGCTAGCACTCAAGCTAGCACCAAGTTACCTTTTGTCCTCGCTCAACCATGCAGGACGTTTAACTGAATCATGGACGACCAAACTCTTCCGCAAGATTGCGAGGAAACTTAAGTGAGTTTAACAACAATCGATCAATTCTACCTATGTTGTGCATTTTTTATTGTAGTTTAATTGATATATATTGTCAGTATAAAGATTTTTACATTGATGTTTAATCACATCTCTTTATTCAAGATAAGTTTATTGATTTTACTAATTAGACTTGATTATGCTAGTTGTATTAACATGTTAATCTAATTTTTTTTTTGGAAAAAACTTTTGAATTATGAATTGTTAGAACATCATCTAATAGGTTATATACCTATGGATAAGTAATAAAATATTAGCAACTTCAGAATCTGAAATTGAGATTAATGTAATTTTCCTTATTCTATGAGTCAAAGAATTGATAGTCAAATAGATAAAAATAGGCTTATTGTGTTTTAGGAATAGACAGCTCGATACAAATTATTTTTATGGTAATGTAATGAATTTATCAATTTAAAATATATGTTACATGGTATAGGCTCTCAACTGTGAAATCAAACCGTTGTAACATACTTATCTCTTAGTTAAAATTTATTTCACACAAACTATTTGGTACTTTGCTTCTCAGATATTTTCCTCTTAATTATTGTATTATTTAATTTTTGAATTTATGAAACTCAAAGTATAATAAATTCACTTAAATTTAGACTTAATTATTGCATAATCTTTTGTAAAGACAACTCTAATACAGTTAAATTTATTTTAATCGTGTTGTTGCAAAAACTACTAAGCATGATATGACAACACTCGTGTACCTGAAAATGTTTTATTCTTTAATTATAAAATAATATAAAAATTTGTTTATTTAAATATTAAACTTTGACATTTAGGTAAAAGGATTTACATTAAACAATATAACTTTATTTTTTAAAACTATGATATTATAAAATGTAGACATATAAGTAAATACGTTACACTCTAAAAATGGTCTTTACAAGGTTGTCAATTAATAAATCTCATAATGAAATTCTAAATAATTCATATACATAATGAAAAACTATTAATTAATCCTCTTTAGCCCAATGTGACACCTAATTAGAGCATCCAATAGAAAAAAGATAAAGAAAAGTTGAAGATTTATAACCTATGATATCATCAAAATCTTGCTTACCTGAAACTAACATTTAGCCCAAATAAAATACAACAATAAGCAACAAAGGGTGAGAATAGATCTCGCACATGTTAAGGCACGTAGAGAGAAATTGAGCAATTTACTAAAGGACAACAAATAGACACATAAATTCATTTCACACCCAGCAATTAAACATTAATACACATAAATTGATGCACTCCCATCTAGCATGCATCATGGCTAAGAGGATTGTAGGAAGGCTTGACAAGAACTGAAGCTCATTGAAAACTTTATCTCATTGTCTTCATTATATTTGCTTGTAAACATTTTTAGTAGAGATAGGAATTTGGGAGTGAGCTATTTTCCTTCAAGGCCATTGTATTTAGGTCATTTCCCTTTAGCTTAGGAACATATGTGTTTTTAGTTAGTTTAAGGAGTATGTGTAGTAGGGGTTTCATAAGCTTAGGACGTTTGGGCCTTCTCCCCCTACCTCTAGGTTAGCTTTTGTAACCCCCCTCCTTTTGGGCTTAAGATAAGGTGCTAGATTAGAGGCTCTTAAGACTAGGATTAATTAACCTTAGTACTAATTTAGCTCAAGTCCCACATTGCCTTGGATCATGTGCCCAAACCTTTCCATTGTGCTATATATACTTCTTTCCACTCTCTTGTATTCTTCACCTTTGAATTTGAATGAAAATTGTCTCTTTGTGAGCACATTTTGTAGTAAAAGGTCTTGAGGATCCTCTCTCTTGAAGATTATCTTCCTTAGTAGTTTTTATCAAGGGTCCTCTCCTTTATGGCAAGTATAAAAAAAAAAATTGACTTATCTTTCTCCTAAGAGAAAGTGGTGTCAGTCTCACCCCCACTCCTAGCCTCTTCATCCTCCATTTCTTAAGAGGAAGAACCTTGATTGGAGCAAGATCAAGGGTGTGCATCATAAATTCATTCATGTTAATGGTGTTCACGCAATGTAGACTCATACATGCTTTTTCAAGTACATATTCGAAGCAGTCATTTTCTACGCCAGTAAAATGGATACAACTGTGTAATGCAAAACAACCCAAGAAGACTTGGTCTAGAGCACTGCACAATGGATGACCCTTACAAAACTTCTTTGTTCCATACTGACACATCATGTCATTAATCACATAAATCACAGTATCAATATCTAATAATATCATCAGAATTCAACCCTAACTGTAGTTGGGATGACACCTTGTCAGGCATACCCTAACTATCATCGTCAACACACTACATCTAGTTGTAATCAACATCAATATCATATAGTGGGACAAATCCCCAATCCATCATCGTCAACACAATTATATTTTATTTTTAAAATATTATATTATTTATATAAGTTAATAAAATAACTATAATAATTAAAATATATAATTGAAAGACTTGCTCCAAGAGTTAAGTTTAAAAGACTTATTTTCCATCTTAACCGTTTATTTTATTGAAATCTGATGACTATCATGAGTAACTAATCTTAACCATTTGATTTTAAGAAAATGAATGGTTAAAATGAAGAGTAAATCTTTTAAACTTATTCTTAAAGTAAATGGATCACTCCTTTACAATAAATTATTAAGTAAAATTTATATAAAAAAAACTTTGTTAATAATCTTTGTCATGAACTTATTATTTATTTTCTGTAAAATCGTAACTTTGTTAAAAAACTAACTATATTTTTTAAAATAAAATTTTATATTAATCTAATCTTTTGGACGCACTCCATTGTTGCAGAACAACGAGGCAAAACGGGAGGAGTCAGCACGTTTTAGGACTAAACCCCCAAACAGAAATAAGAAATGAAAAAATGTTATATAAATAACAATTCATTCATGTAATAATGTATACAACATTTTGTGTGTGTTTATCGCTCTTCAAGATTTTAGCATTCAATAAATAATGTGATAATAAATCCAAATAAATAATGTGATAATACATGTAATAATGTATCAGTCTAAATCCACTGCTACAAATTATAGGTTAGATCCTGCTGGTACTCAGAATTATAGTCCAGGATTTTTACCCAGAGACACAGTTCAAAATATTGTCCTTAGTGATAATAAATATATCTCACATGGTAAACGATTACCAGTAGAACCACATTTTCAAATTCCAAATCTACTTCTTAACTTAGGAGGAATAGATCCACAACTCCTTCCTACATACATTGAACAATGGACTGCTGCTGTAATACGTGATTATGGCATACATCATGAAAAAGATGTGCAGTCTTCCCAAGAAATAATCGCAAAAGGAGAAACATATCTCGGCGATATTGCTAGATCTGGTTGGGAATCCTTTAAGAAAAACTTCCCTAATGATCTGAATACTTTGGTCATAGAACCCGGTCCAAACATTTACAACTTTTGTTCTCTTGTTCAAAGATTGTTTACTTCACAATCCGCCAATGATGGTAATACAATTAGACAACAAATTTATTTAGGACATTTAGAAAGATTGTCCATTGAATACTTTGGAAAAATAAAAGAATATTGCCAAGATTATTTGTTATACGCATCTATAGCTGGATGCTTCCATGACGTGAATATAGGAGATAAAATGTTCCTTAAATTGTCAGGCAAATTAGGACAAAAAATTAGAGAAAATTGGAAAAATGATGAGGTTACTCCCATGTTGAATAATCTCTCAATACGTATACAACACATTATGAAAATAATGGAAGATACATGTACACATATAGCCATACAAAAACAACTTAAACATTCTGATGTAGGAATCTGTAAACAAATATATACACCACAACAATATTCACAAAATAAATATAAAAATAAAAGAAATAATTCTAGAAGTAAACCTAGAAATATTAATACACAAAAATATTTAGGACCAAGAAATCCTCGAAAAACTTATACAATAAGGGCATCTAATGCTAGAAAACCTATACTCAATCCTACTAGACATGTTAGAAAATACAGAGATAATAAAACTTACAAACAAATATTAAAATGTTTTGCTTGTAATCAACCAGGACATTTTTCAAGAGATTGTCCAAATATATCAAATCTTTACACTAAGGAAGCAAACTTAATAAAATCTTGTCATATGAACTTGCTTCCAATAGATGAAGACGTCTCAACAGATTCAGAAATTTTATCTGTAATCAGCATAACAGAATACACTGACGAACTAAATTCTAATAAAATACACAAAAATTATTATTTAATCAATGAATTTACAAATAATGAATATAACTATTTATATGCTAATACTAAGGAAGATATCTTTCTCATGGGAGAAGAATACAATGAAATGGGTCAATTATTAGATGATTTAGGATATTGTCTAATGAATACCTTATAAATAAAAACTTGTTCTCATAAAATCCAATATTATTCAGGGACAGATTCAATCCCGTGCACATATTGTGAACGTTATTTTCATATATCAAAAAGGGCTCATTGTCCACTTTGTTATAAAAATTTTTGTATTAAATGTATAGTAACGTTATTTACATGTTACGGGATCTCTATCCCAGAATTTTGTTGGATCTTCTCCTATTATATTTGTTTTGTTTAACCTATCAAGGATTTGTTGAATACTTTCAAATTTTATTGACTTTGAAATTTTTATAGAAGAGAATACTTCAGCTGTATCATCTAAGATATTATTTAAAAAATAATTTTCATTTATTTCTTGTAATGTGTATAAATATTCTGTTTTACATTTGCATGTATTTGAATTTTTACAATTACAATTATCAGTAATAGTTTCTTGTTTGACTGAATCACCACTGACTATAGGTGTCATTTGTGTTTTATCACTTATTAAGAGATAGTCTTTATTTATAGTAATTGATCGATTTTGTCTTAAGATGAAATCTAAACCAATTATCATGTTTTGTTTAGAAGGAACTAGGTTTTCTACTCTCATGGTTTTGATGAAGGTTTTGTAACCAAAAATTTCACAGTTTGTGCTAAATTGAAGAATAACATTATTAATTTCTTCATCATTTATCATGATTTCACCAGACATAGTTCTAGTCTTTTGTATGTGTTTACTTTTAACTATGTTTTGTTGTGGAGTTACAGTTTTACAAATGACTGTTTCTGAACAACCTGTATCTAATAAGGCTTGTATAATTTTTTCTGTAGAAGATTTATTATTTATTTTTGGAAAAGTTATTTTTACTAATACTTTTAGAGTTATTAATTGTTGTTTATTACAAACTAATGGGATACATTCTGTTGTTCCCATCATATTATTTTGTATAGAAATCTGACTAGTCTCAGGGGTATCTATTTTAGTTCTTCCTTTTATTAATTTTTCTAAAAGAATAACTTTTTCTTCTAGGTAATTTATGCGAGTCTCTAATACAGAAACTCTTGTATCAGTTAAATCTTTATTACTAGGTTTATTTGTATTTTCTCTTGTTTCAAAAGAGGGTATATCTTGTTCTGATATGTTTAAATGTTTTTCTATACATTTAATACAAAATTTTTTATAACAAAGTGGACAATGAGCCCTTTTTGATATATGAAAATAACGTTCACAATATGTGCACGGGATTGAATCTGTCCCTGAATAATATTGGATTTTATGAGAACAAGTTTTTATTTCTAAAGTATTCATTAGACAATATCCTAAACCATCTAATAATTGATCCATTTCATTGTATTCTTCTCCCATGAGAAAGTTATCTTCATTAGTATTAGCATATAAATGGTTATATTCATTATTTGTAAATTCATTGATTAAATCATAATTTTTGTGTATTTTATTAGAATTTAGTTCGTCAGTGTATTCTGTTATGCTGATTACAGATAAAATTTCTGAATCTGTTGATACGTCTTCATCTATTGGAAGCAAGTTCATATGACAAGATTTTATTAAGTTTTCTTCCTTAGTGTAAAGATTTGATATATTTGGACAATCTCTTGAAAAATGTCCTGGTTGATTACAAGCAAAACATTTTAATATTTGTTTGTAAGTTTTATTATCTCTGTATTTTCTAACATGTCTAGTAGGATTGAGTGTAGGTTTTCTAGCATTAGATGCCCTTATTGTATAAGTTTTTCGAGGATTTCTTGGTCCTAAATATTTTTGTGTATTAATATTTCTAGGTTTACTTCTAGAATTATTTCTTTTATTTTTATATTTATTTTGTGAATATTGTTGTGGTGTATATATTTGTTTACAGATTCCTGCATCAGAATGTTTAAGTTGTTTTTGTATGGCTATATGTGTACATGTATCTTCCATTATTTTCATAATGTGTTGTATACGTATTGAGAGATTATTCAACATGGGAGTAACCTCATCATTTTTCCAATTTTCTCTAATTTTTTGTCCTAATTTGCCTGGCAATTTAAGGAACATTTTATCTCCTATATTTACGTCATGGAAGCATCCAGCTATAGACGCGTATAACAAATAATCTTGGCAATATTCTTTTATTTTTCCAAAGTATTCAATGGACAATCTTTCTAAATGTCCTAAATAAATTTGTTGTCTAATTGTATTACCATCATTGGCGGATTGTGAAGTAAACAATCTTTGAACAAGAGAACAAAAGTTGTAAATGTTTGGACCGGGTTCTATGACCAAAGTATTCAGATCATTAGGGAAGTTTTTCTTAAAGGATTCCCAACCAGATCTAGCAATATCGCCGAGATATGTTTCTCCTTTTGCGATCATTTCTTGGGAAGACTGCACATCTTTTTCATGATGTATGCCATAATCACGTATTACAGCAGCAGTCCATTGTTCAATGTATGTAGGAAGGAGTTGTGGATCTATTCCTCCTAAGTTAAGAAGTAGATTTGGAATTTGAAAATGTGGTTCTACTGGTAATCGTTTACCATGTGAGATATATTTATTATCACTAAGGACAATATTTTGAACTGTGTCTGTGGGTAAAAATCCTGGACTATAATTCTGAGTACCAGCAGGATCTAACCTATAATTTGTAGCAATGGATTCTTCATATTCATTGATTAATCCTACTTTTGTGTTTTCATAGGTAGTAGACAATTCATCGTCTTCTTTATTTTTAATTTTTTCTTGAAGTTTGTAAAAGTATTCTTGTTCTTCAAGTTTTAAATTTTGTAAAAAGATATTAACTATATCATTTATATCATTTTCTTGAGGTGTTATAACTTCATTTTGTTCTAAGGGAAAACAATCCCAAGGTTCCCAGTTTGACTCACTAAGAATGCTTTGTTGTAAAGAATCTTGTTTAAAATTAGTTTCTAAAGTTCCTTGCCTAAGCATGGCTATGTTTGCTTGATGATGATTCCATTCTTCTTCAGTCATGTCATCATCTGCTTCATCTTCACTATCTATGATATTCATCGTAGCAATATGATCATTGTCGGGAATAGCAGATGTATTATCCCTTCGATCTTGTTCTAGATCTGTTAGAGAAGTGCTTCTGTAGTCAGTAAAAGTTAGACTAAGACCTCTAGACCTATTATGTAAAATGACAGTGTCTGGATTTGTAATGGGATTTTGTTCATCCCTTTGTAAGTGGGTTTGCCATAGATGACCCTCATTTCTTCGAGTAAAGGCTTGGGCTGGCAAAAATTGTGTACCAATTGAACTAATGGCTTCTTCTAATGGTCTAGTGTTTATTCTATACATAGAAGAAATATAATTACTTATTCTTCCTATGAAAGTTATGTCTAAGTGTAGGTTATGTCCTATCCAATTTGTTCCAAATCCTATGGTTTGTACTTCTAGACTGATGTGGTTTACAAAGTCTGGAAGAGTAAGTGTAAAGTTAGGGGCAAGATATATCAAAGATATAGGTTGATTTAGGTCAACTTCTAGTATACCTATAATACTTTGGGAATCATTGTTTTGGAATCTGGTGGCATGGAGAACTATTAAGGCTCTAGCACCAATCATATGTCTAGCTAGGGATCTTACACAATAGTAATTAATCCCATATGAACATATCGTCCATGTTGGTTTAGGAGTTGTGTGGCTGTTTGCTGAGATATTAATGGTATTATCTCATAAGTATTATCAGGTAGGTGGAAATCTTCTATTCTCCTATACCTGTAGAGGCTGGTTCTTTCGGAACTTAACCATCCTATATTGTATAACTGTCTAGGATTTAAAGAATCTATCTGAGAATTAGATCCTATTTCAACATTTTGTTGTATATCTACTAAATCTTCTAGTCTTCTAACATTAGTAGATCTTCTTCTATGTAGAAATCTATCTAAGATTCCAGGATGTTGGATGAGATCTTGTCTCCTAGTATTGTGTTCTCTTAATCTTCGAGAAGTTCCGGGAAACCGCTCTGATGTGTGACTCCTATTAGATGAAACTATCCATAGTAATTTCTTGTACTTGTGTTTGTGAATTATTATTTGGTGTAAAATTCATATTTAACTAATAGTTTTATCTTTATTGGAGTTATTGTTCTCCTGTGTAGTCTGATTTCTATTACTAGATTCAGATTTGTTTGGTGTTGCAATAACTTTAACAAATTTGTGAGTATTTTTACAGACTGTTTTAGTTTGTGTAGTTGTTCCTAAAGATAACTTAGAAACTTTATTGACTAAATCATTTATGTCATCAGTCATGTTTATGTTTTTGTGTTGCTGATTAATAAGAGTAGATAGTTTTCTAGAAACTTCTTCTAGTAAAGCTATTATTGTGTTGTTTTGTCCTATTAATATTGTATGAACAAAATTTGTGTCATGAGTTGGTTTTATATATCCTACGGGAGGAGATTTTGTAAAATTTTCAATAGCTGCAAGAGCTGAGTGATATTCTTTACCTTTTATAGGTTGTATATTTTGTCATTTTGTAAAATTTTATATTTGTGAGAACAAAATAAGTTTACAGAGAAAAGAGAAAACAGAACAAGAACAGAAATTTAGGCTGATTTTGTTGACTAAACCATGATTAAAATTAATATTTCTCATTTTTAAATACCTATAAACTACGCGACTTGCATTCTTTCCTAAATGGAAAGCGGAAAGGGGCAATTAAAATATTTTTCTAATATTTTTCTACTATGGTTATTATAATTTATATCTAAACCACAAACGAAAAGTACCAGCAGTTTGTTTTCTTTTTACCAGACACATTAGTTAAAATTTTTCATATATTCTAAATTTTTTATATCTGTTTTTATATGTTCGTTACCCTAAAAATCAATTAAAAGTTATTATTATAAATATATATTTATTTATTTTAAAAATATTATAAAAATTATACCTTATAGGATAATTTAGTACTCTTCATAGGAACTCGTATCTTCAAATAATAATGTGACAAATGAGGATACCTGTCAATAACACTTTGATGCTTAAGGTATACATGACAAAAAATAATATAATATAGAATATAACAATACGTGAACAATAACTACCAAGATATATGAGACAATGTTTTTCAAAGAATAATATGAGTATAAATAAACCATAACTACCAAGATACTTGAGTATCTGACTATATATAATGAGATTTTAAACTGTCAGAAATCCAAATAATTAAGAATTCGGTAATACGAAGATAATTCAGTTTTTATCTGCTAATCTTACCGGAGTACAACCAATTATTAAGGATTATTTTAACTTTTTTTAGAACTGATTTTCTATTTTCATTGGGAGATTTGAGGTATTCAGTGTTGGTGTGACTGAAAGCCAAACACCTCTTTTTAGCCTAGACTTGTAGATGGATCTTTGCATTGTGGTCTTGTTCTTTGTCAATCGCTCATATTGTAGGATGTGTGAAGTATTCATTCTTTGACTTGATTGATTGACGAATATTTCCTTTGATGATATGAATTCGGTGTTCAGTGGAATTGTTTCCAAATACTCTTTAAAGAGAATACCACATTTAGTGTACACATTTCTTTAAATAGTTTTATTTTTAAATTATTTCTTTATCCATCTCAAAATAAGTGTAACTTGAAAAAAGAAAATGTTTTGACATAAGTGTAGCATTTATCTTTTCAATATAATATTAATTATTTTTCATTAGCAACTAAGTAAACTATGAAAGTGGTTTCATGATAGAGAATAACTTTTTGTTAGTCTTTTAAATATTACATAGTATTAAAAAAAAAAAGAGAAGTATGCTCATTTAGACATGACCCTTATTTTGGACTAAGATAGTCCTTAAATTTCATTTCTGTTTATCCTTATGGTATGAAGTCTATGCCTTTAGACAAGACAATAAGTAGATTAGTAAAGATTAAAGATTTGACTCTTCCATCTCATTATGAGAAAGAAAGATGAATTTAGAGTTATTTAAAAATTTTGAGTAGAAAAGAGAATGATATAATAAAGATGTAAATCCTAAATATAACTATGAGTGTGTAAGACTCACATATGTAAGTGGATCTCACACACCCATAGTGTGTTTCTCTTTCTTATTAAAAATTTCTAATACTAAAAACAAGCTAAGATGAATTCAAATATAAAACAAGCAAGTATAAAATATAAAATTTTTATTAATCAGTATATAATGTATTTCATCATCGTAAGAAAAAAAACAGATGACATCACAGAAAGTTCAAATTCAGTTAAATCGCTCTTTGCTGCCTCCCTTATACTCAAATCAAAAGAAAATTTCTTCTCTAGGAAGTAACATCATCATCGTGTTTCATGGGAGAAACAAAGACATTTTATATTACCTACGAATAAGGAGAAGAGAACATGGGATATTGCTCGGCGAATAGAATGACTGCATGAGAACAAAGTCGTCCTTTTCATATAAATTCGAATCATGCTAATTAACCGCAAAACCTGGTGAAAGTGAAAGGAAATATAATAAATTGGTCGTTAATATAGCCGTTAATGGAGGTTAACAAATAAACTGAATCGTCTCCATGTTTCATCCAACGGTTCATAATTACAATATTAATTATTACGTACGTTTATGTATCATATTGTACGGAATCCCCAGATATTGGGCAAGAATCAAGGATGGTTTATGCTCATTTTGATAGAAGTAAAATCAGTGAAAAAACCAACAAATATATTCCATAGCAAGGTTTTGGGATTTAAGTCTTTTTTTTTAATGAAAAAGATGTGATAGGAATGGAAATGACTCACATGAGATATTTCACGAAATTGATAATAATGTTTTAAAGTTTTAAGAAAATGATGTTGAAAAATTAAAACTATGAGATTTGATTTAAAATTTGAAAAAAAAAAGGGTGTGATTTTGAAAATTTTTTAAAACTTAAAACTAAAAACCATGTAAATGTAACCTTAATTTTGGTAGTTATGATTTTTAATATTTTAAAATAAAAATATGTTATAGTTTGACTTAAAGTTAGATTTCTTAATTCAAACATTTATTTTACAAGGTAAAGTTAGTTGTTAATGTGTTAGTTTTTGTTAGTAGAAAAATTTGAACTCATGATCTCTCCCTTGCCTTTCTTCGCACATGTGAACTTTGTTACTAAATCAACTAGAGATAACAATCATCTCCGCCATTGCAGGTAGTTTTTTCTTGATTCAAATTAACTAAGTTTATCTTTGATCTTGATTCATCTTGAGTATTGATTAAGTCATACATGAATGAGGTTATATGGTCCTAAAAGTTTTAGAAATACTAAATCTCATTGACGTTGCAAGAGGATGTAGTTAATTGCTTTATGAAGTGAATTGCTGTAATTTGTTAAATCAGCTCATAATCGATTATTTGATCCATTTAATCGATTAGCTACTTGAATTAATCGATTAAATTAATCTTGCTAACTTGATCATGGTTGATGAACAATTTAATCGATTAACCACTTATAATAATCGATTAAATTGATCGACCTTGTTCTGGACTTGTGCGAAGAATATTTTAATCGATTAAATTATCAATTTAATATGTTAAAATAGTGTTTCAAGCTTTTCATATAAAAAGGAGAAACTCAAATTTCAGGCTAGCCATGTTTAGTAAGGTTTAAATCTCAGGCTAGCCATGTTTAGTAAGGTTTAAATCGCAGGCTAACCAAACTATAGAGAGGTAGTCTGCGCTGCCAGTCATGGCCTAGGGTGGGTCATCACAAAGTTAGTATCAAAGCCTGGTTAGCAAGTCCTATAGCTACATAATTTGGTTTGTTGTAGAAACTTGTTTGTAACTTGATAATCCATTTTTAAACTACAGTTGTTTGTCTTAGTCAATTTTATTAATTCTACGTTTGTCTTTTCACTTGTTTATCATTATACCCTTGACCATTCTTATATTAAGTTGAGATGTCTCCCAGGTCTAGGCACAGTAGAAAGCAAGTTTTTGAGTGAAGCTTTTACTCTACCACATAATATAGGCCTAAGAGGTCGTGGACGTAGGCATAGTTGCATTCGTGGTCAGGGAAGACGTGGTAGAGGTGGTGGAATGCCAGAGGTTAAGGTTCCTAGAGCTACTAATTGGAATCTAACACTAGCTCAATTAAATGCTAACATGCAAAATATGCAAGGCATCAGACAACAATTAGTTTATATAGTAAGAAATCAAAGGCAACAACAAAAGGAGTAGAAACAACCAATTTTAGACACTAGTCAGGATGGTGCCCAATATGAGCAACCACTTGTTCAACCCAATGAGGTAGAAGTTTCCTTGACTGCATTTACTAAGCTTAACCCACCGACTTTCAGTGACCCAAATTTTGATGAAGATCCTCATGCTTTTGTAGATGAGGTGTCATGGAAATGTCGAGGTTTAGGTTATTACTCTGCTCGAATGGTACAACTTGCAGCTTTTTTCGTTTGTGTAACGTAGCTAGGAAGTGGTATAAGACCATGATCACCTTTTCAATATGGAATGAGTTTGTTGACTTGTTCTTATCTCACTTCATGCCTTAAAGTGTTAGAGATAGTAGAGCACGAGAATTTAAGGCACTTGTGCAAACCGATCAAATGTCGATGATGAAGTTTATATTGAATTTACGAGACTTTTTCAATATGCTCCACACTTGGTTGCTAATGAAAAGCTACAAGTTTATAAGTTTTTGGATGCTTTGAAGAGTTACTTGTTCAGAGCGATTGCAGGGCTGGGAGACATGACTTATAAGCAAGCCTTGAATAAGGCTTTGACTGTTAAGTGAGGAAATAGAGATAGAAGTGGGAACTCTTATGACTCACACAAGAGATCTAACATTGATACATCTTGTTGTCGTTATCAGGGTCATGGTGGCAGAAGCTCTAGGGATGATGTAACTCTGTCATAGAAATCAACATGGAGGTCGTCAGCCACATGTTACTCAAAATAGTCAAAGAGCTAGCATAACTCATAACCGAGGTGTTTCCCAGCATCATACTACTTCTGATTGGGCTCCTACAACTTATGTTACATACGGGAAGATGCATAGTGGACCTTGTAGGCACAAGTCAACAAGTTGTTATTGATGTAGGCAAATAGGAAACTTTGCTAGAAGTTGCCCTATATCATCTTTCCACCCTTCTTCCAGTGAAGTGGTAGCACTTATGGCTCAAGTGGGACAATCCAGTGGTTATGGATCACGTGCACTAGCTGGTTCATAGAGTGGTGGTAGGGACCAGGAGGTAGAGGAACAGGAGGTAAAGTTTAGCAACAAACTAGTGGAGGACATGCTCCGTTTAATACGGGGAAGAGGTTTTAGATACCTCCATCCGGGATGGAGAAGAGATTCGGGATACCTCCATAATAGCGTGGGGAAGGCAGTGAGACACCATTGTATAGAATATGAGCTCATAGGCCTTTTTGAAGAATCTACTGAAAACCTTGGTTCTAGGAACCGTTGGGTGAGAGCGAGTAATCATGAGTATCACTATAATATGTAGATTGTGTATTTGTATCAAAAACTATTTTATCGTGTTTTTATTAGTGCTAGAAATTATTTGGGTTAAATCATAATTATATATAAATAAAAATACTTTTATTACTGCTAATACCATGGTTATTTTTCCGGATTCCGCACCGGCTGAGAATAACACTATTTGCGAACCTCTTTTAAAAACTTGTTTTATTTACTGGGATTATTATCTCATTAAAAGTATTGTTTTCAGAGCTCCATGGAGAAGTTTTGGAAATCAAAGAGGCTTAAATACCTTGTTTGTTATTAATCAAGTAGTATTTGTTTGTAACAATTTTAGAATATGATGTCTTTGTAATTATATTCGTTTTAGAGATGTCTACATTTGAAAATTATACTTTGTAAGGTTGATAATTTTATTTATTATTTTGAGAGTTTGTTTAATTTCAATAATTGTTTAATTATTATACTTTGGGTATTATGGTAACGACGGACGTTACAATTGGAGCAAGTCCCAATCGTATCATAATATCTTGATGTCTTTCATGAGGATTTATCTGACATGCCACCAAATAGAGAGATAGAGTTTGGTGTTGATTTGCTTCCAAGAACTCAACCCATATCTATACCTCCATTTGAATGGCTCTTGCTAGGAGTTGAAATAACAATTGAGAGATCTTCTTAATAAAGGTTTTATCCGTCCTAGTTATTCTCCTTGGGGTGCAACAGTGTTGTTTGTTAAAAAGAAGGATGGTTCACTTCGTTTATATATCGATTATCGACAATTAAACAAAGTGACAATAAAGAATAAATATCCTTTTCCTCAGATTGATGATTTTTTTTATCAACTTCAAGGATTTAATTGTTTCTTGAAGATTGATTTGAGATATGGATATCATCAATTGAAGATAGAAATGGAGTATATTCCTAAGAAATGGAGGATCTAATAAAGAATAAATATCCTTTGCCTCAGATTGATGATTTTTTTTATCAACTTTAAGGATCTAATTGTTTCTCGAAGATTGATTTGAGATATGGATATCATCAATTGAAGATAGAAATGGAGGATATTCCTAAGACAACTTTTCATACTTGATATAGGTATTATTAGGTTTTGGTTATGTCTTTTGGACTAACAAATGCCCCTACAACTTTTATGGACTTGATGAATAGAGTCTTCACACCATTCTTAGACCTCTTTGTCATTGTTTTCATTGATGAAATTTTAGTGTGCTCTAAAAGTAAAGAAGATCATGAATAACATTTAAGGTTGTTTAACAAACCTTAAGGGAGCACAAGTTATATGCAAAGTTCTCCAAATATGAGTTTTGGTTAGATAGTGTGGAATTTTTAGGCCATGTGATTTCTAAGGATGGCTTAAGTGTAGATATGAAGAAGGTAGCAGCAGTTCAAAGTTGGCCTAAGCCTACATCAGTGACGAAAATTTGTAGTTTTCTTGGACTTGCAGGGTATTACCGTCGTTTTATTAAAGATTTTTCTGGACTCCTTTAACCAGATTAACACAAAATCAAGTTATGTTTTCAGTGGGACAATAAATGTGAACAAAGTTTCCAACAACTAAAGGAATGTTTAACATCTGCTCCTGTCTTAGCCTTACCTTCTGCTGGTGGTGGCTTTGTGGATACTGTGATGCTTCTAGAGTTGGTTTGGGGTTTGTATTTATGCAACATGGAAAGGTTGCTAATGCCTCTAGACAGCTCAAAAAACATGAGCAAAACTATCCTATACATGATTTAGAAATGGCAGCAGTGGTTTTTGCTCTTAAGATTTGGAGACATTATCTGTATAGTGATACTTGTGAGGTTTATACTGATCAGAAAAGCCTAAAGTATATTTTTCAACAAAAAGACTTGAATATAAGGCAAAGGAGATGAATGGAACTCTTGAAAGATTAGGATTGCATAATTTTTGTATCATCTTGGAAAAGCAAATGTAGTTGTTAATGCTTTGAGTAAAGAGTCTATGGGTAGCCTAGCACACATTGTTGAAGTTAGAAGACTTATAGTTAAGGAATTCCAAGGTCTTGTGTCTAGGGGGTGAAATTTGAAGTTTCAGGAGCTGAATCACTTTTAGCTTATGTTCATGTTCACTCCACTTTGGTGGCTATCATTAAAGCAACTTAAGCTGAAGACCCTCAATTGAGAAAGATTATAGATAAGACTCAAGAAGGCAAAGAATCTGATTTTGTGGTTAAATCTGATGGTGTCTTACACTTTGGCACTCGTTTATGTGTCCCTAGTGTAGGAAATTTGAGGAATAAAATTATGGAAGAAGATAATCACTCCTTATAAACCATTCATCCTGACTCTACAAAGATGTATCAAGACTTAAAGGAGTTTTATTGGTGGGAAGGAATGAAAAGAGATGTAGCAGAATTTGTATCTAAGTGCCTAGTATATCAACAAGTTAAGGCGGAGCATCAAAAGTCTGTAGGTTTGTTCAGAGAATTGATATACTTGAATGGAAATGGGAGAGGATCACTATGGATTTTGTGACAAGGTTACTTAGAACTTGTAAAGGTTATGACTCCACTTGGGTTATTGTAGATCGATTGACCCTATGATCACACTTTTTACTTGTGAAAACTACTTATTCAGCAGCTCAATATGCCAAGCTTTATATTGAGAGAATAGTATCATTACACAAAGTTCCCTAGGCTATAATATCATATAAAGGTCCCCAATCCACAACTTAACTTTGGAGATCCTTCCAAGCAACTTTAAGAACTAGATTGGATTTAAGTATTGCATTTCACCCTCAGATTGATGGTTAATCTGAGAGGACAATACAAATATTAGAGGATAATACAAATACTTCACCACAATGAAGAGATAATATTGTTGGTTATTTGAAATTTAAAGTTATTTCTATATTTATTATATTTCAAGAGAGTAAATTTTAGTTTTTATCAAGTAAGATGTATTTTTTTTATTTATTATCATTGTAATCCTTTTTGAATGAAATGTATTCATGCTATATGTGTTTCTCCTTCCTGTCCACTTTGTATGTTATGCTCTATTAAATCCTTGTGACTTACCTCTTATTCCTTTATTTCCCTCAGATACAAAAGTACTTGAGTAGCAGACTTCCTGCGATTTGCCATCTTATCCAAGAATTTGTATATCCTTTTGGTAGGCCTCCATTGCATAATGGAGATTGTATTTTGGTAAGCTCAGTTATGCACCTACAGTGGTATTAGATGTAGAGTCAAAGCTAGTGATATGAATAAAGATAGATGATAAAATCTCTCTCTCTCTCTCTCTCTCTCTCTATATATATATATATATATATATATATAGTGGATATTAGTTTATAGTTTGTACATGTTGTAAATTTTTATATTTTGAGAATTTATGAATGATATCTATGTTATGATGGGAGATCCTATTATTTGACTGTTGAACTGAATCTATAATTAAATAAAATGTTTTCTTTTATAGGTTATATGATTTGTAGTATGTATCATTTTTAGGGGAGAATCTGTCAATTTTTTTAAATTCAAAGTTTGCTCTAATGATGTATTTAGTAAGGTTTAAATCTTAGACTAGCCAGACTATAGAGAGGTAGTTTATGCACCGATCATGACTTAGGGTGGGTCGTGACACCTATGGACCATTAAAACTAAAATATAATTAATAACTTACTATATAATTTATTTAATTAATTAATAAATTAAATATAATTGATAACTTAACATATAATTTATTTAATAAATTATAGGTAAATTTAAATTTAAATTATAAAAAATAATATAATGAGCTACACGCGAGTATACACAAACCTTAAAATACCCAACATGGATGGGGATAAGGATTAAAATTTCATATCTATTTCCTTTATATTTGGCCTTGCCCCGAACTTTCCGTGGACAAAGACAGGGAGGACCAAATCCATCCTCGTCCCGCTCCAATGTCATCCCTAAGACCAACCTTATAACTCCTTCGTAATTCAAACTTAGCTCTTGTATATTTCAAATTTATAATGACTAGAAATATATAAAAAATCATAGGACTAAAACCTAAAATTTCTATATATTTTATAATCTTTTATAATTAATCATACAAATAACACCTTTAAAAAAAATTGGACCTCTCACTTTTCTCCTTGCTCCATCGTTGTTCTATAATTTAGGTTCACCAATGGTGGATGTTCTTGTCATTGATGGTGAAACCAGTACCACCACATGTGTTGTTTGGGGTTTTCATAACCCTAAAATGGAGGAAGATTATCAAAATTGAACACAACATGGGCATTAACACTAACAAAAACAACTGTACAACTAAGCTCGTGGGAATGAAGTTGTGCGACAAACCTAGCCTCTTATTCTTATGCAAATGCATCATGAATCTCACTTATTATATTGAATGAGTGTTCTCTACTTTTGTTCTTTTGCTTTGTATGAAATTTGGTAGCTTGTGTGCAAAATGCACTTCTTGTGCTTCAAACTTCTTTTTAATAAAATTCTTTAGCTTATAAAAAGAATACTAACAAGAACAAAAGCATTGTAAGAAACAAAAACCCAACTTGTCCATGTCCTTGATGCAGTTGCTAACAACTATTCGTCATTGATGCACTCTACTTTGCGAGAGACATTTTGTGGTTACATGATTATGGTTTGCAGGGGCAAAGGGTAAGGGGACATGGCCCATGGTCCTTCTAAATTTATAAATTTACTTAAATTGTTATGAAAAAATTGTATAGCTCTCTCAAAATTTAAAATAAAATAAAATAATTTAAAAATTAATATTAATTGACATCTAAAAGAAAGAAAACAAAAATGATAAATAACATGATTTGAAAATTATCTAAAGTTTTCTTTGTTAATATGAAAATTAATTTTATTAAACTTTTATCTTGACCTTTTGAGATAACATTTCTTCTTCTGTCTCTTATGGTTTGGGTTAAGGCAAATCTAGTTAGAGGTTAGGTCATATGTTTTTTCAAACTAGAATAAATTTTTATTTTTGAAAAATCGAAATGCTCAGTTTTAGTCTTTGCAGAATTTAAAATATACTAATTTTAGAAGGATTGAAATCATATAAAAATATTGTAACGATAATAATGAATTTTACAAATTTATAGAAATAAAAAATATATTTCACCCTTAAGAATTGGTAGAAATAGAGCGAAGATTATAAAGTCCATTAAAAAAACGAAAGAAAGAGTGAGGATTATAAAATGAGATTGTTCGGAGAAAATGGAATTTTGAGAAAAAAAAAAATAATGATAGGTCGACGTCTCTTCGCGTTTAGGTGACGTATTTTATGATAATTAGTAATTTAGTATGTTGAAAAAAACTATTTAATAAATTAAAATTTATGATAAACTAATATTTATTTATATATATAAATATATATATATATATATGAACTCAATTATATTAAAATATATTGAAATGATAAAATAGTTTCTAAAATGTCAGTAGATTTATATTTATAATAAATAGTTTCTATCCTAATAAATGTCTTGAGTGTGTTGTTAGGTCAAACTGAGGGGGTAACATACACTCTAATGAGGACAATAAGACAAGTTTGTAACAAATATAAATAAAGCAGCATAAATAAATCCCCCTATCTTGTAAGAATCTATGAGGAGCAATAACAAGAATATAACACTAATCAATCACCACTTTTTTTAGAATAAGACACCAAGATTTTAACGTGGAAAACCCCTCAAAGCAAGGGTAAAAATCACGTGTCGTTCAGACCAAAGAAATAACTTCATATTTTCAATAAAGAGTACAAAAGAGTCTCAATCAAGTGTCAACAGCAATATCAATGTCAACACCAATTTCAAACAATAAAGCAATAAGCTTACAAAAGAGAACAAGGAAGATGAGAACCCCTAAAAAACACTGCTGTCATATCAATTTGATATCTCCCAACTTAGATGTCTTCTCAACGATTCGAACGGTTATCATGAAGAAACATATATTCTGAAAGTGTTGTCTAAAAATCATTCTGATCCAACGGTGAATGAATTTGCAGTGGTGAATTTATGATTACAGCTCTGTGTAACAACAAAAATAACTTTCTCTTTTCTTTTCTCTCAAAACAATTGGTGTGTTTCATAAACCTCTCTCTCTATCTCTATCTACTCTCTTGTTTCAAAGTATCTTCTCCACTTAACTTAAATAAGATATCAAGTGGACTTCTCAATTTGTGTCTTTTCTCCACATAAGAAGGAAACCCAATACCCAGCAAATCTCTCTGTCACGATTATGTGAAGAGAACTGCCAAACCAGCAATTTCACAGTAAACTGCAAACTTTCCTCTTGATAGTGCTTTAGTCATCATATTAGCATCATTATCATCAGTATGAACTTTAACCAACTCCAACAACTTAGCATTCAAAACATCACGTATCCAATGATATCGTACATCAATATCTTTGGACTTAGAATGGAAAGTTGAATTCTTACCAAGATAGCACTTTGATATTCAACGAGTAATGGATGTTGTCTTGCACAAAACCAAGCTCCCGCAAGAATTTCTTCAAGCATAGCAACTCCTTGCATGCTTTAGTAATTGCAATAAACTCTGCCTTAGTAGTAGACAAGGCCACACACTTTTGCAACTTAGATTGCCAAGCCACAGTTCCCCCTACAAACTTAATCAAATAACCCGATGTAGAACTTTTGGAATCAATGTCTCCACCCATATCTGAGTCTGAGTAACCTATCAAAATAGCTTATCACCTCCCAAACAAAGCTTCTTATCAATAGTACCATGAAGATACCTCAAAATCCATTTCAAAGCTCTTCAATGATCTTTACCTAGGTTTGACAAAAAGCTACTAATTGTACCAACATCATGAGCAATATCAGGTCTTGTACACAATATTGAATACATCAAACTACCCATCTCCATGTCTAATTTTTCAGTTTAATACTTAATTTAAAATGAGTCGCAAAAAGAGTGTTCACAGCCTTAGCTTTTTCCATTTGGAATCTCTGTAACATCTCCATCAAACTACCCATCTCCATGTCTAATCTTTCATGGCAAATGACTCACCCAATTGCTTCTTCAACCTATTAATAATAGAAACATCTTTCCCAACAATAAGCATGTCATCAACATACAATAACAAGATAATAAAGCCATGATAAAAAAACTTTATAACAAAGACACAATGATCATTAGAAAATTCTCTCAAGTCCAACTCAGGAGATCTAATAGACAAACATAACCATCTACTAGGTATTCACATCCATCAATGGGTCACGAGCCTATATATAAGAGAACATGACACCACCTTCAACCCAAAACCTTAAGTTATTAGGTTATGGGTCTTTCTCACTTATATATTACTCAACTTCTCAATTTCTTACTGATGTGGGACTTCAACTCACACTTGCACTCCAACAGAGTGTGCCAAGGAACAATCTCATGGATGAAGCCCAGGAAACATTTGTTGACCCTGCAAAACATAGTTGTTGAATATTAATTTCAAGAAATAACTTCATTTTTAAATGATTTATTTATATATAAGCTTATATTACTTTAATTTATTTTTAAAAAATTAAGCTTAAAAAAATTCAATTTTTTTTCTTTATTTTACCTTGTGCATGAAACGAGATTTTAAAAAGAAAATTCTAAATATTTTCTAAGCACGAACTTCAAATTCTTTTTTTTTGTAAAGTTTTCTTTGTTTGTACATACTCTTACATCATTTGTATATTCTGAGGGTTAGAATTGATCTTCATTTTATATATGTTTTGTAAGATGAAGATGTCATTTTGTGTCCCTCAACCCCTAAATCATTTGATTTAGTATAAAAGTGTTTGGGTTTTGAAAAGACAAGTAAAAGACTAGTTGGGATAAGTTTGAAGAGACTTGGGAAAGACTACTTATAACTTTTAAAAGTTAATAAAATATTAGTAATTGCTAAAGAATTGGATGTAATATCAAAGTTATGATGAACCAATATAAAAATATCATTTTTTTCTGTTTTACTAACCCTGAATAATGACTTTTCTTTCCAGAAAACATTAAAGAAAAACATTTTATCAGATTGCATCTTATTGCTTTTGTAAACATGTTAAATAGATTTATAGACAACACCTAGATACAAAAATGTTTGTGAAAACTTTTAAAACACAATTCAACTCCATTTTTTTATTTTTGCATACTTATAATTATGACTCGATAAGTTGGGAGTATCTTTGGCAGGTTATGACTATGATGGGTTTTAGGGGTCGTTGGATTCACTAGTTGTAGGAATGTGTGAACTCAGCAAGATTATCGATTTTATTAAATGGCAATCCTATGAAAGAATTTGGGATAGGAGGGGTCTTGGACAAGGGGACCCGTTATCACCTTTTCTGTTTCTTATTATAGGAAAATGGTTAAGCCAATTGGTTCAAATATAAAGCAGACGATTGGTGATAGAGGATCTACTGAAGAGGAGCGACGGGGTCACACGAGATGGTGGTCTTCAAATATAAAGTGGACGATTGGTGATGGAGGGTCTGTTGATTTCTAGAAGGATGTTTGGGTAGGAGATAAAAGCTTGCAGTTACTTTTTCCTCGTCTTTTCAATTTAGCATGCAACTAAAATTAGCTTGGTGAAAGATAGGTGGGACGTTGGATGTAGGAACTGAAATTGGGACTAGCGGAGGGCTTATTTGCATGGGAGACGATGTTGGTAGAGGAACTACAAACACATTTAAGCAAAGTTATCTTCAAAGTAGGGATCCTAGACTGGTGGATTTGGTCAGCAGATGTATCAGGAGTCTACTCAATTTCTTCTGCTTACAGGATTTTGTCAACTGAACAATATCAACAACAAGACTCTTTTTTTAATAACATTTGGGTAAAATAAGTACCCTCAAAAGTTCAGGTTTTAGTCTGGCAGATGACAACTAATAGATTACCCATGAAGGACAACTTGGTAAAGTGTGGGATAGTCAACAATGAGGGAGTTGATTGCGGGTTGTGTAGTAACAAGTTAGAATCAAGATCACACTTATTTTTTGTCTTGCTCAATATTGACAAAAGTGTGGATGGAATTATGTGCATGGTGGGGAGTACATACAACATTACACAAAGAATTTCGAAGGTAGGGATCACAATTCATGGGATTGATTAGTGGCAGCAAGGCAAAACTCAAAGTTTGGCAATTCTTATGGTTTGCAAGTTTCTGGCATATTTGGAAGACACACAATGATTTTGTTTTCAATAGTAAAAAATCCCAAGTAAATGTCATAGTTCTTACAATTTAGCTCACTTCGTGGGAATGGAGTCGGAATGCAAAAGTAACCTTCCATAGCTTTAGAGAGTGAGTGATGAATCTCCCCTTCTATGTTACTGGGATGGGGTCTGAATTTTTATCTATTTTGATTTTTCTATGTAATTTTTAATGTTCTTTTTGTACTGCAATTTAGAAGACATGTCTTATGCTTTCCATTACTTATTTTCAATAATAACTACTTGGCTAATAAAAAAACAATATTTAGTCAATTTTAATTTGTCTTTATAATTTTAAATTGAATTTTTTTTGCCTTAAACTTTAAAAAATATATGAACTTAGTCACTTTCATTAATAACGTGTTTGTATGCCATTAACAAAAAATCGGTTCACTCTAATAATTTATGAGCAAATATTGGTTTTTGTTAGCTTATATTAGTTTTATCACGCCAAAGTTAAAGTTGTGACTTCTACTCCTTTTCTCTCTCTTCATCATTTAACACACTCACTCTTGTTGGGACAAAAACACATAATAATCCAACTTCTCTTTATTTATGTAGATAAGAAAAACACCAGAATAATAAAATGCAACATTTAAGAAAAAAGAAAAGATACTAACTTTATTTTATTCACATCCTTTGCATGTCATGCTTACACCGAGATAAGTTGACAAGTTTTTGGGATTATTGGAAAAACGTTTTTTTTTTTTTTAAACTTCCAAATCCTCTCAACATTTTTGTTCACGTTATTCGCACCTCTTGCCTACATTGAAGATAAATTTTGGGAATTATTAGAAAATCTGCAAACCCTCCCTCCGCATCATACCTGCTCTCTCACTTAGGGTGGTGATTCCCTATTAAACACAATTTATAAAGCTAACATTCTAATCTTAAACATTAGGAAACAAATATCTATTTTACAAATAATATCTTAAAACCTAAACAAATCCTAAAAATAGAACTAGATTTTCTAAATAATATCTAGAAATTGAAATTAAAGTAATTTACATTGTTTTCCTAAAAAACCTAACATATCAAACCAATCTTATATTGCAATCTATTGAAGTGGTGAGGGAAGAGAAAAGTTAATTATAAATTTAAAAAATGTTTTACTCCTAAGAGAGGAGAGAAGCAAAATCCTTCCTCCCCAAATTTTATTTTCCCTCAAATGTTGGACAAACTAGAGGAAAGGAAAGACATATTAATAAATTTTATATAATTTTTCTAAATTGTAATAAATCTTTTTATGATTAAATTTGGATTAATTGTGTATATCGCTAATACCATCTATTAAAATTAAATAACCTTCATTATTTTCTTCAATAAAATGCTAATTAAAAATAAAGTTAAAAAATTATTTTTGTCATTCTAACACTCTTCACAAGAGTGTGTTCATATCCGCAAGAGTATAAAAAATGTGTTACAAAAGAAAGTATATTCGAGCTTCTTCCATAAAAATGTGACATACCCATAAAGATGTAACAACCTCTCAAAGAGAAATTGCATTAGACATTCATTTTGTGAAACAATATACAAAGGTGTATAAGTTGGATATAAATAAGTAACTAAGTATTATTTTAAAATATAATTAATTTAAAAATTTTCTCCTTTTCTCAATGAACCAAATAATCATCAACTTATTTTCACTAACTTCTCTTCTATTTGTATAATAAAATTTATTTGTAATACCCTGGGTCCTCTCCTATGATGAATCAACATATAGTCTTAATATTGATTAATGATTACTAAAATTAATATTTTAAAGTGGTCCAAATTTGGGATCACTAGGCCTACCATGGCAACTGGGGGCCGCCAAATTTGAAGTTTTGTGTCGGTGCGGTGGCCCTCTCTGCACACCAGAGGTATGCAAAACTTGGCCTATTTGGTTAGTTTATTTTTTTTAGAAAGTATATGTTTTAAATCATAATTTTTTTAAATATTAAATAAGTCTTTAAAAAAGTTTCATATTTATTTGGTCTTTCTAATTTTAAAATATATAATTTTTTTGTTTACAATTGTTAAAGTTATCTGCTTTATAAAAAAATCTGACTTAGATAATGTTTATAGGACAAAAAATGGTATATTTTAAAAGTAGATGAAGTAAAATAATATAAAATATTTTTGGAGACCTATTTAAGAAAATTTTATAGAACCTAAAATATATTTTATCCTAATTTTTTAATAATATTATTAATCATCAATTATTAATATTTATCAATTAATTCTCAGTCTTTTAGAATAGTAGTGGAGCATATTTAATTTAACTTGTGACCTTTTTCTCTGCTTTTACCTTTAACATCAAATTACCTTTAACCTGAAATAGGTAGCAAATGTATATTTGTAGTAATTTTAAAAGATTCCGGGACTCACTTTCAAAATTTTACATGATGAAGAATTTCATTACAATTTTTTTTAGTTTAAGAACCGAACTAAAACAATAATTTTCTTTTTAAACATTTTACACAAATTATTTTTATTTTTTATTATAAAGAATAGTTTTTTATTTAAAAGTACTCACAATTTCAACTTTTTTTGCAGAAATAATTTTAAATAACTCAAAATAATTGCATATTTAATTCTTCTTTTTCAAATTCTGATTTTTTTTTCAAATGTTTAGTTAGACAGAAAAATAAGTTAATAACTTGTAAAAAAATAAAAGTTTTTTAATGACTACTTTTCTATCACTTGCCATTGCAACTTGCTAGTCAACATGCAACACCTTATCACCTTTATGTCCAAACAATGGAACTATATATATAAACCAGCACAATCCTCTTATCCCAAACTCAGATGATTAATAATATTATTAAAAAATTAGGATAAAATATATTTTAGGTTCTTGAAAATTTTCTTAAATAGGTCTCCAAAAATATTTTATATTATTTTACTTCATCTACTTTTAAAATATACCATTTTTTATTAAATTGCACCCCACAAAAAATCTCCAAGGCACAATGAGAACTCTTCTTCTCCTATTCATATTGTTCTCTCAAATTCTCTCATAAAAGTGCCACCCACAAGACAAAAAAGCCCTTCTCCAAATCAAGAAAGAGCTCAACAACCCTACCCTTCTTTCTTCATGGAAACCAAACACAGATTGTTGCAACATAAGTTTGCAATGGTATGGTGTAGATTGCTTTCCCTACAATAATAGAGTTGGACTCCTTATATTTCATCCAATTGTTAACCATCTCAAACAACAATGAAATCAATGCACATTTTTCACCATCAGTTGTTAACCTACCCTACTCGGACTCCTTATATTTCATCCAATTACCAAACCTAATAGGCCCAATTCCTGAATCTTTATCCAAACTCATCAATCTTAAATACCTCACAATTAGCTTCACAAATGTCTCAGGCCCAATACCCAATTTCAAGTCCACTCTCAAAAACCTCAATAGATTAGATCTCTCACACAACAACCTCGTGGGAACACTCCCTCCCTCCCTTTACAAATTGCGAAGCCTCTCAAACCTTCTCTTTAGCTACAACAAATTAGAGGGTCCAATCCCTTATTCATATGGGTACTTCAATAACATAATATTTCCTGGTTTTGAATTCTCTCACAACTATCTCTCTGGGACACTACCCTTGTCATTGGGAAGGTTAAACTCATCCTGTATAGACTTTTCTTATAACAAGTTTGAAGGTGATGCATCCATGCTCTTTGGTTCCAACAAGGCCACAGGAGCAATAGACCTTTCTTGGAATAAGTTTGCTTTTGATTTTGGAAAGGTTAAGGTGTCTAAGACCCTATATAGTTTGGATGTTAGTCACAATAAGATCTATGGGAACCTACCCATGGGAATAGAAAATGTATTAACCTTGAATGTGAGCTACAATAGGTTGTGTGGTGAAATTCCCAAGGGTGGAAAAATGGGAACATTTTATGTTTATTCATTCATTCACAACAAATGCCTGTGTGGATCTCCACTTCCAAGTTGCAAGTGATCATAGTTTCCTATCATTTTAGTGTTTTAATTTATAGTTTGTGCTATCATTTGAAAGTCACAAGTGGTTTTAATGGCAATTGAGTGACATTGATATTTGGAATCTTTAATGTTATATGTGCATATAATTTTGTTTTTCTGTTCCTTTATGTAGTACATAAAATTGTTTGTTTTACTTTTGTTGGAAAATATAATTAAAAAACATGACTTAAATGTGTTTCATCTTTGGTATATTATTGAATTTTGTGTTGAATTTTTATAAGTATTTACATTGTATTACTCTAATAAATTTTTTATTTTGTTTTTTTCCTAAAATGAGTATGAAAATAAAGTGACTTTTTATATGTATACAAATTTGTGTTGATAATTTTGTTAATTACAGAAGTATATTACATTGTAGTATTCTTTATATTATTAAGATCTTATGAAAAATAAAATATTATATTTTAAAATAAGTTTAAGTATTTATTTTAGTTCAAAAGTAAAAGTGTTTAATTTTATTTTGATCCAATCAAAATGTTTTTGTTTTTGGTTCTATAATTTTTTAAATAGTCTTGTCATTAGGAGATTCGTTAAATTTGATGTACTTGTAAGAATTAAAAATAACACATTTAAAAAGACAGTTTTAAAACTTAGTTTTGATGGGTTTGATTTCGTTTTTTAGGTTTTGAAAAGAGTTTTACAAAATAGTTTTTAAGAATTTTTAAGAAGAGAAGAAACAACTTATTTGATAAGTATATTTAAAATTTGTTTTAGATATGTGAAAATAAAAAAGACTTGTCTATATTTTAGATAAGTGTCATTAATCCAAAGAAAAGAAATAACATATTTTCCTTGTGTTTTGAATTTCAAAACAAAAATTCAAAACTGGAAAACAAAATTGTTTTTAGTTGTTAATCTTTTTTAGTTTTTAAAAACTAAAAAACCAAACTTTTATTTTAAATCATTTAAAAAAAACATTAACCAAACAAGTTTTTTAACTTTTAAATACTAAAATTTATACTAAAAATAATTTTATAAAACTTCATCCAAACAAGCACAAATGTAATCCTACACATCAAAACATATCAATGAAATCTATGAGAAATGCTATTGCACATGTACTTAATTTTTAGTTGGATTGCATTGACATCCTACACTAAACTAGTTATATTAAGGATATTATTATCTCTTAATAATTAATTTTAAAAGTTAAAATTCTTTTTTCTCTCTTATTTTTTCTTTTATTAATTGCATATCAATGCAATCCTAAATTTTCTATCATATTTCATCTTTCGTTTTAGTGCATCATAGCATTGTCTGTTCAAGAATTAATATTTTACTTCAAAATGTATACAATTGATTGTTTATATATATTTAATGGAAGTTATTTAAACTAACTCATAAATATTTTTTAATATCATAATTTTTGAAAAAAAGGAAACTTATGCAATCACACCCACCCCCGCAGGTACCTACTTGTCTCTGCAATTGTTATCAAAATTGCGAGTTAACTCATAAAATCATATAAGTTTACGAACTTACAAGCCTCTAACGAGTTAAATCACATGTAAAATCTGAAGAATAATAAACTTGGAGTAAATTTGGTAAAATTAGAGTAAACTCGTAAAATCGGAGTCAACTCGTAAAAAAATTTCTTACGTAATGTTTTTCTGTACTAACTCTAATTTCTGAGTATTTTGAATATAATTTGTTCTCATGTCTAAAAATGTGTTGAAATTTTGAGTAGTTCAACTATAATTTCTACTTATTTGGAGTAATTTAGACTTATTATGTTGATTTGAACTTATGTGTATTGAAAATTTTCAATTTTTATGTAATTTATATTCATATTTTTAATGAAGTAAACTCTTACAATTCTACAAGTCGAGTTTACTGAGCTTTCACAAACAAATTTACATAAACTCTTGATTTTGATAAACTTGGTCCCCAACCCAACTTTGACGGGAAAATTGTATTGATCGTAAATCCTAAATCAATAACATATTGTATTTTTATCTTCAATTTAAATTATTTTCAATGAAAATCTTAATAAATAAAATGGAAAAGGAGAAGTTGAAATACAATAGAAAATTTAGAATTCTACCCAATCAATAAGAAGGGAAAAGGAGAGAGAAAAGAGGTTTTTAATTTTTAAAATTGAATAATAAATTAAACATAATAATATAATTCATATAAATTATTTAAAATAATAAATATTAGTTTTCTTCTGTACCACATTTCAAAAACGTGTATTTTGTTCTAAATTGAACTTTTCGAAAATGTAATATGAATAAGGAATTAAGCTATAAGCATGTTCCAAAAAAGGTTGATATGAGATTGGGTAGGTATTTTATTTTTGCACTCTCATTATTTTTATTCGTACACCCAACATCCTAATTTCCATTAACACCCTCATCTCTCTCGTCTTCTCTCCTCCCAACGCAGCAACCCACCCCAACTTAACCACAGATTATTACTTTTAAAAAACGTAATACATATACTGCACCACCACATTGTGGACACTTGGATATGCAATCATTATTTTGAATTATGGATGTATAGATCCGTAAAGATAAAAAAAATTATGTTAGCGAATTAACAATATATCAATTATATTATGGATCTCATAATCTACCATATACATTAATTATGGTATATTGTGATATTGTAGATAATGAAATCTACAATATATTATAAACAGTTATAGATCTTGTAGTCCCCAATATATGTGCAAGTGTGATATTACGGATATGTTAATCCACAACATTAAACTATATTAGCTTAAAATGAGTGAGGACAATTTTAAAATTTAAAAATTTTGGGATTGCAAAAAAGAAAAGTGAGGGTCCAAAAAGAAAAGGCCGATTGGGGTATAGGTAGATAAAGGGAGGGTGAAGCCTAGTGAGGTCTTTAAAGGAGAGATCCAAAATGAAGGAATTTCAATTCGCACTTACTTATAGGTAAAATAATAATATACTCTTAATTATTTTATTCTCACCAATGCATCGTTGGAGAGTAAAAAAATTGCATTGAAGAGTAAATTTTTTTACTCTTGGGCAGTGCATTGAAGAGTAAAAAAATTGCAAATTTTTTTACTCTCCAGTCGTGCATCGCCAGAGAGTAAAAATAACTTGCAAATGTTTTTAATTTCCCACGAAGTCTTGTTGGAGACTAATTTTTTTTATGTATTTTATTCTTTATTTAAAAGGAAAATTAAAAAGTTCTCAATTAATGTGAAATTGTCTCCATTTGATTATTAATTTTGAGATTTAATTTTAAATACACGATTGTTTCAAATAAATACTATTATAACTCCTAAAAAATATGAGTTTGAAGAAAAACTTAATTAGTAGCCAATAGATTTTTCATCTTTATAATTTATTAATATATAAATATATTGATATTTTCTGGCAAAAGTTAATATATAAATATGTTTAATATCTACTTGTTTTAGTGTGAAATTTATTTTAAAAGTTAAAATTTGAAATAAATATGGTTTTAAATATCTAAAAAAATTAAAATAAATATTGTTTTAAATTTTATAATTAAAGTTATTTATAATTTGCAAAATAAATTGATATATGTTCTAACATTTTTTTTTAAAAATGGAAGGCACAGCTACCAGAGGGAACAAAATTACAAAAATAAGTTAAACTAAGACAATTGTCTTAGTTTGATCATTAATTTTGAAATTGAGTTCTAAATATCCAATTATTTCAAATAAATACTATTATAACTCCTAAAATATACAAGTTTAAGGAAAAACTTAATTAGTAGTTAGTGGATTTTTTATCATTATAATTTATTAATATATAAATATATTTAATATTTCCTAGTTTACGTGTGAAATTTATTTTAAAATTTGAAACAAATATTATTTTAATTATTGATTTAAATTTGAAATTTGAAACAAATATTGTTTTAATTATTGTTGTACATTTTATAGTTAAATTTATTTAAAATTTTAATTATTTTAATTTATAATTTGCAAAATAAATTGAGATATATTTTAACATATTTTTTTTAAAAATGAAATCCGTAACTAAAAAATGGAAAAGTACAAAAATAAGTCGTCATTTGTTTGTGATTTTTTTTCTCGATTCAAATAAACATATTTGAAATATTTGTTTATGATATTTTTATTTCTTTTTTTTTGTTTAATATTGACTTTATTTTTTGTTTGAATATTATATTTGAAAATTTTCCAGTTTAAATATCAGGTAATTAATTATTCAATAATAATATTGAATTTTTTTTAATTTATAATTTTGTAAATTTTTTTATTCTTCAGCAATCGTTTGTCAAAGAGTAAAAAATTTTTGCAATTTATAATAAATTAAGTACACTAAAATTAATTAAATTACTATACTAAAAAATTAAGAAATTAAATAACTATACTACATGTAATTAATTACACTAATCAAACATTTAATTAAATAATTATACTAAACATGTAATTCATTAAATAAATTAATAAAATAAACATATATTTATTATAATAAAAAAATAATAAATTAAACAACTATACTAAAAATAATAAATTAAGTATACTAAAAATTAATTAAATTACTATACTAAGAAAATAAGAAATTAAATTACTATACTAAAAAATAAAAAATTATACTACATGTATATACTAACTAAGAGGTAAGTAGAAATAAGAGAGAGGATGTGACAAAAAATAAGGTGAGAAGAAAGAAGAAATTAAAAATAAAATAAGAATTTAAAATTGTTTTAAAAAAATAAATATTATTTCAAATTAAAATAAATGTTAATTCAAAATAACGACATTTTGAGTTGGCTCATCAAGTTTGGTATTGTCTCATAGCATTTGTCTTTTACGTTACTTACCATAATATTAAATTTTTAACTTTTTTCTTTTATTATTCAGTCAAAATTATCTCATTTCTATAGCAATTGATGTGAAACTCATGCTCATTAAACATGGGCAAGCAAACAGTCAATTTGTTTAGGCCCGCAAATTGTAAAATTCGCAACCTACATAGCCCGTTTCAGAAAACCACAATTTTAACAGTCTTCAATGTTTTAAGTTTATATCCGCTTCTTATTGTCCGCAAATTAAACTAGTTAGTCCAAAACCATAGGAAAAAACATAATTTAAAACCTTTTTTCTAATAATTTTTTAATATGATTAACTTACTTTTTTTCACCATTTTAAATTAGCTACTTTTCTTTAAAAGTTATCTACATGATCTAATCTTTTTTTATTTTAATATTTATAAATTAATGTTCATAAAAAATGTATAAAAGTTAAATATATATATATATATATATATATATATATATATATATATTACTTTTTTAAATAATGTGAGCCCGCACTTGGTTGTAATTGGCATTTTTTGTGTGTGTGAATTTGGGGTTTGAGATGATTGAAATATGGATGGGAAAGTGAGTGTTATATAACTAGATAAAAATATATGAAATCAATAGGACGTAGCTTATTTCATTGAGTAAAGTGTAAATTTTTGTATATTATTTTTTATTCCTACGAATAGGCATGACAATAGAACGGGATACGGATGGGTATAACATTCTCATTTCCATCCTTACTTTCAAAACTCCTCTTCATTCCCGTTCTCATACCCAGTAGGTATGAGATTTACGTTTTTATCCCATTTCCGTCGAGTATCTAATATATCTATACCTGTAAAAAAATTATAACAATATTTAAGTAAAAAATAATTTCTTTGAATATAATTATATTAATTCAAAAGTTATCTAACAATCACAAAGTTTGTAATTTGTTAATTAAATGTCAAACTTTTATTTTTTATGAGATAAATGAATATTTTAGTGATTAAAATAAGCGTAGAGTGAGGCGGGGACGAGGACGGTTACAAGTATAGAGTGGGTATATATATCTCCATCTTCATCCCCGATATAACAAATCGGATATTTTCTATACCCGTACTCATGCTCGGTCAAATCGAGAATTCTCCATCAACTTCAGAATAGGTTCAGGAATTATCTACGAATAAGAATTTATTTGTCATCCTTAACTAAAAATAAAAAAAGAAGGCATAACGACATTCCATGCAATTGAAGAAATTGTCTAATGAAGGTGACCTCGTTGTTTTATATATTGATTAAAAAAAAAAGCTCTATGTTACAAATAATGGCCTTGACATCTTCAACCGTAAAGAAGACTTTTTCATTTTTTACATCGAAGACAATCCAAAAGCTAGATAAAAATTCTTATTCTAAATTGGTGTGTGATTCTCTTTTTCAATTAATTAATATAAGTAATATTATTTAATGAATTTTCTTTTATAAATTTTTTTACATTAGCTCATTAAATAAGATAATATTTATGAATTGGTTGAGACAGAAAATAAAATACAAATTTAACAAAGTGAATTCTTCTAAATTGGGCATAGACTAAAGGGTGTTTAGATTTTATTTTGAGGGGTTGTAAATTTAAGACCAACAAATAGTTAACTATTATAAGCTAAGTTAAGTAAAAATCTGGTTCAACGGTTCCTTTTATATATTCTAAGTCCTTGTTATCCAATCATGTACCTCCTTCAACCACACAAGCAATCACCAATTTTACAGTTCCTGATATCTAGCAAAGAAGAAGAATTCAGTCTGAATATTTGAAAAAGGAAAAAGAATTTAGTATATCAGTGGTTTACTCTGCTTTATTTCTCTGATTTACTTTTCCTGTCTTTTACATCAGTTGATACAGCAATAGTTAGTTTAATGCTCTTCTATTACGTTATTATGACAGCTGTATCTCTAACTAATTTTCTTTTGGTTGATTTACAGAGATTTGTTTGTTTTTAGCATTTTTTATTTTAAATTTTAGAGAAAAAAAATAACAGTAAAAATTAGAAAATATTTTTTCTGGAAATATTTTCAAAAATCAATTAAAAACAATAGAAAACAAAATAAAAATTGTTTCTGATGTTTTCAATCAGCAAGTAAAAACTAAATAAAAATACTGTAATTATAAAAAAACTAAATATAAATGTATTTTAAATTATGTATAAATATCTTATAATATATTTACTAAAATTCATTAAATTTAACAATTTTATTTTTTGAAAGTAAAAAATATCAAGTGAAAACGAATCTATTTTCTTAATATTGAAAATGAAAAATATTTTTAAAAATTAAAAAAAAAATTCTCAAACCAAACCGTCTCGTCCTATCTTTCTTGTTGAGGCAGATTTTCTAAAAAAAGCAAATGATTACTCAGATTAGTTCTCGTGTCGCTATGCCCAAAAGGATGGCCGAGTTCAATTCTAGTCTTCATCGATCGGATGGATCTATATGGTGAGGGGGTTAGACGAGGTGTAGTGCAGCTTGGTCAATACATTTGTTTTGGGTACATAGGGTCATAGGTTCAAATCGTGTCACCTTGATGATGAAATGTCCCCCAAAATAAGGTGAGGGTTTTCTAGACCTTCTTCAACTTTCCTTTTTGTTTGTCAATCTTTCTTTTTCCCTTTCTGTTGGTTAACAACCAACAATAATGATAGTTCTATACTAACTACTCTGTATAGGAAAGATTTACTTTCTATTAGTAGGGAATCATTCTTTCTCAATCAATCATGTCTCAACTAGATAAATTTACTTATTTCACACAATTTTTTTGTTCCTTTTTTTTCCATTTGGGTCTCCAAGTTTGTTTCTTTTACTTCTATTATGTTCTAATATGACAATGGTATCTTTTCACTTTTGGTTGAATATGAGTTCGTTAATAATATTTCTTCTCCTCACAATCTCTCATTAGTTTCTTCCAACCAAATAATCAACATTTACATCAATATTATACTTTGCAATTCAACAAGAGCACCAGAAGCATATTGTAAATTCACTCAATAATTACATCAATGTTCTACCTTGACAGTTCATTTTGTTTACAACTTTAAATGCAATTTTCATTTTTACATTCTTAGAGCATCTCCAATCACGGTTGTTAGCGAAATTACTTAGCTCAAGTACCTAGTTCTTCAAGGAACTCACCTTTGGAACAATCTAACATGATACTAAAGTTGCTTTAAAAAAAAATTGAGTTGCTTGTTCAAGCAACTAGTGCTTAAATAAAATAACATTATTTGACAATTGAAAAAAGAAAGAAGGCAAAGAAGGAAGGAAAGGGAACAATGGTAGGGGTGTGGCGGTGGCAAAGGGGGAAGAAGAAGGGGGGAAGGAAAAAGGGAGAAGAGAAGAAGGGGTGCGGCGTGGCGGTAGTGGGGAGGCACAGTCAAAACACAGTGGACGAGGCAGTGAAGGAAGAAAGACTCGTTGGAGGAAGGAGAGAAGGAAGGGAGAAGAGAAGGGTGGAGGTAAAGGGAAAGGGAGAAGAAGAAATAGTGGTTGGAGGAAGAAGAGAAAGGGAGAAGGAAGAAAGAGAAAAGTGGGGGAAAAGGGAAGGGGAGAAGAAGAAAGAGACATGGAAGGAAGAAGAAAGGGAAAAAGAAAGAAAGACAAAAATTTAGAAAAAGGGAAAAAGAGAAGGAAGAAAAAGAAAGTCGAGGAAAAAGAAAAATTAAAAAAAAAGTAACTCATGTCATTATTGGATGCAATTGTAACCGTTAGGAAAGGAAAAATTACAAAAAAATGAGTTCCTTCATCCAAGTATAAATATTAGTACAATGAGACCAAATTTTTTGCCTAGGTCTTCTCAATCTTCAATTCTATTCCTCCCATTCTCAATCAAAATTTGTGTTCAAATTTTTTGTGTTATGGATCCCAACTAGTATAATTATCACTATGAGTATTATTAAAATTTTTTACAAAACCAACCATCTTATACTGATGATAATTCTCAAAATCCCCAAAATTTTATGTATCTACCACCATGTCCTATTGATAAGAATCCTCAACCCATAATTTCTTATGTTTCCACCACCCCACCCATCCCAAACCCATCCCAAACATTAGTACGATTTTGAGTAGAAAATAACCAAAATTAATTTAATGTAAAATATTTTGTATTTTTTATTGTCATTTATTATTTTTTTCAATGTTATTGTTTTTAATTTTTTATATTAGTATGTATTTTTATTGTTACATTTTTAATTATATGTTATATAATTGTCATTGTTTTTAAATTAAAATATTATTAAATATTATGATATTAAATTTATTTTTTTTGAAAAATTGAAAAAAAATAAATTTGTAACTTCAAGTTACCATAATTTTAATGAAGTCCAAAATTAAAATATTATAAAATTGTGAGGTTTTTAAAATTACTTAAAACTTCTCCTATTAAAGTAAAAATAGAGTAAAATTGTTTAACATTGATATGATATGCTAAAAACTATTAGATATATTTTTTATACATCAACCAACTCATGGGAATTTCTCCTTTGAAGAAGCTATTAATTTATTATAAACTAGGTACCAACCATCATGAATGCACCATGATTTCATCAGCAAACCTAAAAATTCTTGCTCAAATTTAATTATCCATATCATCTAAAACTGCATGGACATTTTCTACGAAAATAGTACATAACATGTCATAAAAATAAGATCAAAAGAACCAAACAGTTGATAGCGTTCTTGAAGTACTGTATTTGATTTGGATGATTTTGTACTAACATTAATCACAAATGACTTGTCAGCCTTTATATTTATCACTGTCATCTATAATGCAGTACAAATAAAATATTTAGGCTTAATTAAGTATTTAATTTCTGAAATTTAATTAAATTTTACATTTGGTTCTGAAAATAAAAAAATATTTTTTTTATCTCCGAACTTCGTCAAAGTTCTTGAAGTACCGTATCTATTTGATTTGGATGATTTGCACTAACATTCTCACAATGACTTCTCAGCCTATATATTTATCACTGCAACCTATAATGCAGTAACAAATAAAATATTTAGTCAAAGTAAATTCCTGAAAATAATGTAAATTTGAAATTTCATAAACAAAAAAAATTATTTTTAATTTTTAGGAAAAAAAAACGAATTTTAATCAAATTGCAGAGAATAAAAACTTAATTAAATCAAATATTTATCTATTTCGATCTTGATTTTGTGCTATTACATCTAGAACAGTGTTATCAATAGAAGATGATGGAAGGCAAAACTTCTGCCATATAAACTAACCATTGAGGCTTCTGGCACTACCATAATACCATACTTATGAAAGAAATTATTACATGTTCTTGGTCTATCATGTCACCAATCATCTCCATTTATAATAATTCATCATTTATAATTTCATTATATGTGATTTGGATAATTTGCAAGATAAAATAATTAATTTTATTTTTTATAGTTGATTAAATTGATTAATTTATATCTATAAATAGCTGACGTGATGGTTTAAGAGGGTGAAGCTTACAATTACTTAAACAAAAAGTACTCAAAAAGGAACGTGCTGGTTCAAACAATTAAAAGCAGCTAGATAATTAATATTTTGAGGAAAAAATAGAGAATAACTATCTGGTGTTTAGTTTCATGTTATTATCAATAATTCATTCCAGATAAATTTTTATAGGTGTAATTTCGCATAAAAAAAATAGAATTGATTCTATATTAAAATAAATCAGAGTAATTTTTATATTTAATAAAAAATTTTATATTAGATTTTACTCCTAATTTATTTTTATAATAAAATTATTTAAATATAAATTACATCATCTCAAAATCAATTTGATTAACTTTTACAAAATCAATTTCATTCAAAATATGAAAAGCCATAGCAGTCATTAAAAAAGGATAACAAATACCTAAGTTGTGCTTATACAAGTAGCATCTACTACTTTCCTATAAATTTAACTTTGCTGGTCTTTGTTAGGAATAAAAAATTCATCTGTCTACTCTTTATTGTATAATTATTTCATTTATTCCTTTTGTAAATCTCTTTATTTTATTGGAGTAAAACAAAACTTTCCTTTCTTAACTAAGAATATAAGTATTATTAACAAATGAAAAAAAAAATTAAATCCTGCAAAGCTGATAAGAAGAGAGAGATAAGAAATATCAAATGAAAATTTAAATTAAGTAATATCCATACAAATTACAAAATATATGTCTTTAACACATTAAAAAAGAAAAAATTATTGCATGCCTTCACATTGGGGCCAACAATCTCTCCAATCCTAAACTTGTCTTAATCAAACAAAAGGGGGAACACACTATATATGTTTATAAATGAACACATCTAATAATGATTTCTTAGAATAAATGAACCATCTTGAGAAAGAAGCATTGATCACTTGCAACTAGGAAGTGGTGACCCACACAAGCACTTATTGTGAATGTAGGTGTACACATCATGATCATGGCCACCCTTTGGAATCTCACCACAGAGCCTATTGTAGCTCACATTCAACCATGACACATTCTCTATTCCTGCAGGGAGGTTTCCATAGACATGATTGTGACTCACATCCAAAATTGACAATGTCTTAGGCAGCTCCACTTTTCCAAAATCAAATGTGAATGAGTTCCATGAAATATCTATTGCTTCTGTCATTTTGTTGGCCCCAAAAAGCATAGAGGCATCACCTTCAAACTTGTTGTCCTTCAAGGAAAGATGGGAAAAGTTAACTCTTCCCAAGGACATAGGGAGTTTCCCTGAGAGTTGGTTGTAAGAAAGCTCCAAATTTGGGAAATTGGGGTACTCATCATTCAAGTATCCATATGAACAAGGGATTGGTCCTGTAAACTTGTTACCACCAAGAAAGATTTCTTTGAGATTAGGCAATAGGTGGAGGAAGGGAGGGAGTGTGCCACAGAAGTTGTTAAAGGAGAGATTTAGAGTAACAAGGCTTTTGAGTTGGCTTAGGAAGTTTGGTATAGGGCCTGACATATTAGTTACACCAATGGAGAGGACTTTGAGATTGGTGAGCTTGGAAATGGACTGAGGAATTTGGCCAGTGAGTTTTGGTAAATGGAAGAGAGAAAGATTAACCAAATAAGGTAGGTTACCAATAGAGGGTGGAAATTGAGAAGTAAGGTTGTGATCATATGAGAGGTCTAAAGAGTCAACATGGCTTGTTTTGTGGTTGCAATGGATGCCATGCCACCTATCTTGGCAACAATCAGAGTTTGGTTTCCATGATGAGAGAAGGGTAGGGTTGTTGAACTCTTTCTTGATTTGGAGAAGGACTTTTTTGTCTTGTGGGTGGCAATATCTCTTGGAAAGGGAAGGTGTAGTGTAAGAGAGAAATATGAAGACGATAAGGAACAATTTGGTTGTCATTGGCCTAGTTTGATTTTTGGAGTGGATTTGGAGTTTGAGGTGATTGAAAAATGGATGTGAAAGTCGGGTTTTATATAGCTTGCTAGGAACATGAGTTATTGCAAGATAGCCGGCAAAATGGCATTCCATGTAATTGAAGAAATTGTTGTCTAAAAACATGTAATGTTAGCTCATTGTTTTGTTTCTATACAACAATGGTACTGTATATTACCATGGTCTTGGCATCTTTAATCATTAGCAGACTTGTATGGGAGGGATTGCAACTCAAGGTGGATAATGCTGGATGATGGATTTGTGTTCTGTGGGACATAATATCAAGTCAAATTAACAAAGTTGAAATCTATGACTCTGTTTTATTTAGCTAGCAAAATGAGAGCTCTTTCAAGGCATCTTCTTATACAATAATTGTCTTTTAAAGAGTTATAAAATTAATTTGATGATAAAAGAAAGGTTTAGAAAGGAAGATACCTCAAATCCTTCTATTAATAAAAATTAATATATTGATAACTAATATTTAAGTTTTAAGAAAATTATAATCGTCTTTTCCTTTTACTAAACTAATATTTTAATCTAATTCATAAAAAAACTAATATTTTAATCTTTAAAAAGTTATATGAACGAAAAAATTTCTGAAAAATAAAATTAAGTAAATTAATTCTTAGTGGTTTTTTATTTATGCAAGTTGGTCCTAAAGAATTTTAGATACAATTTTAAAACACTTTTAAAAGTAGTTTAAATAACGCTTTAGGAATTGATTTAGAAAAGATACAAATATCATATGCTAATTTGTTTTAAAATTTATTTAAAAAATATAAGTACTAATGCATTATAACTTTTAAGAACTAAAATGATATTTCACTTGTTGATATATATTATGATGTTATGGATTTTTCAATTATTATATTAAAATATTATAAATTAAATTAAAATTTATAGTAAAATATTTTAAATTGCAATACAATCATACTTTTCTAAAATAATTATATAGTATATATTCATCTTATTTTAGACATAGAAAATAGTAATATTTTAAAATAAGTGAAGCAAGCTTTATTAGGTAATTTTTTAAGCTTATTTATTTTAAAATTCTTAAAATCAATAAAAAAATATAGTAAATAGAAAAATAATAAAAATAAAATAAAATGTTAATGGTATGTCCAAAACATATAATAATTTTGTACATTATTGTCTTTTTATATGTAAATATATACACATTTTTTCTTTTATTTATTAAATAAGATTAATTTATATACATTATTCGTGTAAAGATTTTTACACTGACATTCAATCACAGTCCTTTATTTGTGATAAATTTATTAACTTTACTCATTACTACTTTGAAAGTTAACTAAATGAAAAGGTCATGACTAAATGTCAGTTTAAACATCATTTATACTGATAGTTTATATCAATTAAACTCTTATTAATTAGATTCACTCTTTAAATTTTGTATATACACAAAGTTTTATTGTGTATTTTTTTATGTGTAATTTTTTATATTACTTTATTAGATTTTAATTTTAATTTTAATTTTTTAAACTAAAATACTTGAAATCATAGTAAAATTATACAATCTAAAAAAATTAAATATTTGTATTTTTATAAATAGTTTCTTTTTATGTTCTAGTAATTATAAAAAAAAGATAAAGAATTCACTATAAATATTTTTTTTCTAGTAATTATTGAAAGCCACAAAATTGAAAATACATTGTTAAGATAGAAACAGTAAATTAAAAATCCCAACTTGTATACCGATATAGATGGAAGACAGTTATATGCTAATCATATAATATTATTAAGAATAAAATAAATTTTTTTATAAACAAATATTAGTTTTTTTAAGAAAAAATATTGAACTCACAACTTTTTCCTATATTATCTTTTCACATATAAAAATAAAAATAAAAATATAAAGTTATAGATTATGTGTATCTTATCCTTTTTTCTTATTATTAACACTTAATTACATTTTTAATATTCTCACAAGTTTAAAAAATCCTAATCCTAAATTTTAATTTAAGACATTCTGATTCAACTTTTAAAAGTTCGAATTAGCACTTAAATTAGATTGAAGATTAATCAATATTAATATTAACTTAAAGGATAATTGATTATTTAAACAATAATCAATTATTTACTTACAAAAGTTGATTATTAATTTTTATGCAAAGAAAACACATGCAAAAGATGAAATAATCAATTATAAATACTTTTGATAATCAATTATTTGTACAAGTAACATTTTCAAAATATAAAATAAGAGTTTAACATTTATATATACACTATTAATATAAAAAAAGTTTTATATTAACAAGTAATCACAATTTTTTATTTAAATAATTTTTAAAACAATAATTCCTAAAATCAATAAATTAATATATAAAGAATTATGATTAACTATTAATTTAGACTTTTTACACTAATTTCATAATGTCTTAAATTAAAAATTCAGAAAAGTCTGAAATATAAAAATTGAGTATAAATATTCTATTAAATCTCTTATTAATATAGAGAAACACGCGATGACTTATAAAATAATACAAAAATACGTGACCACATTAGAAATGTCCTCACTCATTATCTTTAATAGTTAGTCAGAATTGTGGTGTACGGAGGTAATCCAAAGTCAAACACAAGCTGAATGACAGTTGTTTTGTATGGATAATACATCAAGTTGAAATCTACGACTCTGTTTCAAGTAACCATCAAAGCATAGGTACTTTGACTTTGACCACTATCTAAAGCTTATCCTTACTTCAAATTCAAAACACTTTCAATGCAAACTCAATAACTCATGATATTTTAACACTATTTTATTTGCTAAAAAAAAACACTATTTTTATAAGGTAGAACGGGATGAGTTGGGTTAGATTTAGACAATTTCAAGATTTAATCTAATCATAAAATATTGGTTGAGTTTTTATTTTTTTTCATTAAATCCAACTTGGATTTGGTTGGGTTAATTGAATCAGAGTTTTTAAAAAAATTAAATTTTTATAAGAAAATTAAATGTTAAAATATTATTTTGTTAGATTTTTTAGGATATTTAAAAAAACTATATAATTGTTATAATATAAAAATAAATAAATTATAGTTACAAATTATATATGCAAAATAAAAAAAATTAAAATTAACATACAACTAAATTTTCAAGAAATAATAATTAAAGAAACATTTGTCCAAAATAAAAATAAATACAATTTGTCCAAGCTAATCAAGCTACACAAATAAATACAAACTACATAACTTGTCCAAATTAACAAAAACATAATATCAAAAGAAACACATAATAACAAAACACATAATTTCAAATAATAATAATAATAATATATAATAATTTAATATTATGGTTGGGTTGAATTGAAATGGATCTCATGTTTCAGTTACTAAACCTATCACCCATCACATAGTGAATTGAGTTTGATTAGGTTAAATCATATTTTATCCATGAAAAAAAAAAACACTTAACTGAACTTGTTTTTATTTGATTGATCCAAGATTAGATATTCGGGTAATTTGAACGAATTAACCTACTATTTTATACACTATTGCGTTTCTACATGCAATCCATGAGCAATTTGACATTATATTTCTGGTATCATCACCTTTGATTGAATCACCCGTTTTGAATCACAACCTTTTTGAATCACCCAGTTTATACACTATCAATATAAAAAGTTTTATACTATATTTAATCACAACCATTTATATATGGTAAGTTGGGTAATTTTATCAATTAATACTTCAATAGTGATATAAATGAAAAGTTATAATTAAACACTAATATGAAACTCTTTTATATAAGTGTTATTTTATATATATATATATGATTTTTCCAAACATATATCTTTTCACGTCAAATTTAAGACCGTTAATTCTTCATATTCATAAATTAGCCTATATCAGCCTAAATGGTAATTTTGGTCAATATATTTTAGTATTTTTCTGTTTTAGTAAATTAAGTTTCAACAGTTTTGTTATAATTTTTTATGTTTTTGAAAAGTATTATTTTAGTCTATTCTTTTCTATTTCGTTAATTTTGGATAACTTAAAAATTTTGAAACAGTTAAATTAAAATATTAACAACTAAAAATGTTATTAACTTTCTTTAAATCTTATTAATTTTTTGAACCACAACCACCATATTATTCACAACACAATTCATCTTGTATATAATAACTACTATTGTAATGGTGTACAATAATTTTCACAGTGATACACTATGTGTTGAGGTGAACTCTTCGCACAAATTAAGTAGTGAGGAGGGGAACTTGCAAGTATCTTTTATAAAAGATCAAAATTAATTTTTTCAAAAAATATAAAGGATAAAAAAAAACTTTTAAAACTTAATATACTAAAATGAAAAGTATTCCATTATATTTTTGTTGTGCAGTTTGATGCAATTATAAGTCTAACATTAGTACGACCAAACTAAAATGTAAGTGCAGTGCGGTTTGGTTTGGTTTCAATTAATTATAAAATTTGAATTAAACAAAATCATTCTTTTTCCGTTTGGTTTGATTTAGTTTTCTTTTTAAAATTTCTATTATTAAGTATTAAAAATACATTGAAAATTTTTATTTCCAAAATTGTATAAAAATTTACTCGCTCCCAACAAAATTATACAAAATTAGCAACCATTAAAGTTAAAGTATTAAACAATCAATTCATTTAAACATTATATTTTACTTGTTGCTATCAAATTGTATCCAATAAAATTAGATCAAATAGTCTTACTAAAATAATTATTCATCAACTAACATATATTAATTAAAAGAGTTTAATTGGTATACACTGTTAGTGTAAAGATTTTTACACTGACATTCAATCACAACCTTCATTCATGATAAATTTGTTGACTTTACTCATTACTACTTTAAAAGTCACATAAATGAAAAGTCATGATTGAATGTCAGTGTAAAAGTCTTTTACAATGACAGCATATGCCAATTAAACTCTAATTAAAAATCCTAATTAAAAATAAGTCCAAATCATAAAAACTTAGAAAGTAATATTTATGCATGTCTTCTGATGAGAACACAACTATAATAAAAGGTAGCAAGGTGCTTATAGCAACGTGCTATAAGTACTTGAGCTAGCAAAGCAAAAGAGGATTTATAACAAGTGGTAGCAATAATTCTTGAGGTTGCACCTAATCTGAAGGACATGGAACCAAAATTAATTCAATGCATGATCATCATTGAAGATTCATGAAATACAAGATGCTACTGCAAAGCTTTAAAGTTGTAATAAGTGTAGGTATTGTTGTGTTATGTGCCCATGTTTTAGAAATAATGTTTTTTAATTTTTCTTTTATTTTGGAGCATTGGATTTTAGTGGTTGGTTAGTTTTCTTTAGTGTGGTTATTGCCTTTTCATAGCAATAGTATAGAGGTTATGAAATAAATAAAAATCAATCAATGTCAGTAAATGGTGCATTTATTAGAGTTAAAAGTTTATTGTCATAAGTCACTGTATGTATTGGTCATTTCAAGGAAAATAAACAAACATGACTTTGATTAATAATTTCTTTGTGAAGTGTATCTCCTAGGTTCTTGTGTGAACTAAATTTGAGATTTATGAAAGGTTTGTAATGACCCCTTTGTGGCATCTTTGAGGTTTATCTTCCTCCGTGGAAGTAATGCCTCATCTATAACGACACATTATCTACCCAACATGTTATGAAAACGCGGAAGATTTGTCAAATGTATTTACTCAATTATGAAAATTTTTCAAAACTTTATATTACATAAAGAACCATAATCTTCTTAACATAAGTATGGAATAAAAGCATTCATTACAAAACCTTGCTTTTACAAAATGTTTCAGAATACATAAAATATTAATCATCCCCACTACCCTAATTAGAACTAACTCAGAACAATGGATCTTTGACAAAATAAGCTAGTCGAAAATCAAAAGTAACTTAGTACAAAACATCATCCATAACAAAAAATCAAGCATAAAGAAAATCTTTTGTATTCCCCATCACAATTGGTTGATCAAGTTCCTTTTATGTTCATATCTCGCATATATAAGGAAAGAAACACAGAGAAAACACACAGAGGAGTGAGATAATTATAAACCATAAATGTTAATCTTAATAAACTAATCAAACAATGGGGCCTAAGATTTAACTTGGGACTCAGTTCCATCTATTCTCAACATATAAGTCAATCTCACTCATCTTAACACTAGACTCAATTACACTTGACTCTATGTATTGATCCATGACCATCCTAAGATGATTCACCCCAATCGTCAAGGATCTTGTTTAGGAAGTGATTGGTAGTTATATATTTTTCCCTAATTAGTATAATAATCCTCTCGAGATATAGGTCTACCTACCCATCACAATTATCTAGTTGACTACCGATTGGGCTACCTTGCCCATCACAAATGGCCACTCTTTCAGGCCGAGAAAAATATACCCTACCAATCATGAGATGTTGAGCATTTGTCAAAAGTTCTAAATAAATGAATATTCTATTCAAGTACCAATATGGACTCCCTAAATTTTCACCTACCTGATGAACATCCTCAGCCCAAATGTCTCCACTTGCTTACTACATTACTTGTCTTTTTGGAAGATTGGAAGAAAAGGAAGAAAGGTCTCAGGATTTGAGGTCAAATCCTTTCCAAGGGAATTGAGTTTATGCAATCCCACCAAGCATGAAATTAAGCTAGGAATAATAAAGGAAGACATGGTTTAGAAGGAGCTTCATGAAGACATTTAGGGTCATAGTCTTGTAATTGTGTGTAAATATTGTGTAGTTTATGTAGTATTTTTAATGGATGCTATCAGCATATTTTAGGCCTTTGTATTTTCGACCATGTCCCCTTGTTTCGCCTTATTTTTAAGCATTGGGTGTCATTAGTTATTTGTGTAGGGTGTATGGTAGAAGTTGGGCCTTTTTGGAGCAAGGGATGTGTGAATTTTACTTTGCACACCCCTTTGTTTGATTTTCACACACATACATATGTGCATGAATAACATATGGGACCCAAATGTGCCCTCATTGAGGCGCCACTTGGCTTCTATCTCCTAGGTGACCTCTATTTGTACCTTAATTCAAATTAAAATTTGAATTAAGGGGACTAGATCCACTGTTTTAGGATCTAGGTGACACATAAGGGAACTAAATCCACTAATCTAGGGCCTTGTTTGGATCTTGCATTGCTAACTCCCTTAGCCTTAGTTGAACGTCCAAAACCCATTTCCTTTCTATAAATAGCATTCACCTCACCTTATGTAAGGATCTTTTATCATTTTATGAAATACACTTTGTATATGAAACTCTTTGTGAATATTTTATATTCTCTCTACTCTTGAGAATTCTTCTATGCCTTTTATCAAGGGCTTTTTCCCTTGTGGCAAACTTCACCAACCATAGCTTAGCTTCCATTGAAGTGGCGCATATTCACCACCATTTCTAGTTTCTCCACCTCTATCTTCAACCTAAAGGAACCTCTAGAAGAAAGATTCTAGGAGAAGTAATCCAAGATTGCATAAGGAATACTACTATACCATATTCCTTTTAGATGCGATAATACTAGTCCTATTAATCATATAAAAAAATTGGTCATGCATTCAAGCACTAAACATATAGAAGTAAGGAATCATTTCATTAGAGATCATGTTCTTAAAGGTGATTGTGAAATTGAATTTGTTGATACACATAATCAAGTAGCTGATATTTTTACTAAATCATTAGCTAGAGATAAGTGTTTCAATATTAGAAATGAATTAGGAATCCTAGAAGAAGCTTATGTAAGTTGATGTTTAGTGTTTCTTAATTCATTCCTTTTTTTTCATTGATTGATGGATCTTTGTGAAGTGTTAAGTTCTATGCAGATTGATGCTTTGATTGAAGTTGTTTTGTAATGAATTGTGTTAGTTGTGTTGCCATGCATTTAAAATGTGTAAATATGTAATTCATTGAATCATGGTCCATTTAATATGTTAAATACAAAAAATCTGTCAAATCGGAAGTTTTATGCTTGGAAGAGCTCAAGCTTCTGTCATAATCGATTAAAGTTAGTATATAACCGATTAAATTGCCCTATTTCAGAGTTCTGGCTGCACTTGGTTTTGTGATAATCGATTAATTGTATCAGCAATCACAAAGGAGTGATTTTCTGCATGATTTAATCAATTAAACTAAGTTCTTAATCAATTAAAATAGTTTGGATGCATTTGAACGTTGCAGGTCACGCAATTTAAATGTTCATGCTGTTTTTAACACCCACATATTGTAGCTTTTGATATTGTACACTTTCATATTACCATTTTGAGCAAGTTAATCGATTATATCTTCTCACTCTCACTCACTCTCTCACACTCTTATTCACTCTCTCCCCACCAAACCCTAGCCTCATTCAAATCTCTCGTTCTCTATGGCCTTCTCAGCATCAGGCAAGCGTCCAAGCAAGATTTCTACAAGAAGTAGAACTCGAAATCAAGCCCCAAGTATCATATATGAACCAATGGAAGATGCTTATCTAGCACTATTTGAGGATGAAGAAGAACAAGAGAACTTTAACACCTTTTGGTTTGAACGAAAGTTGTTATCTCACAATTTTATGGACCTAAAGTGGTTCAGGAAGAAGGATTTATGTTTCAAGAGATTCTAGTCAAGCATGGGTTGCAACATTTACAAAAATGCAAGGTAATTACTACTTAGATTTAGTAAGGGTTGTCTACTCTTTTGAGAAATCTATTCAAGGTGAATTACTTGCCTATATAAAAGGTGTCAAGCTTACTCTAAAGGAGGAAATCTAGACTTCTATAGCAAAGTTTCCAAAGGAAGAAAGGAAAGTAGTAGAAGGAGTAAAGAATTTTAAAAAGGAGTAGTTTATAAAACTGCTTAAGAAATCCTCTAAGAACAAGGATATTTAGATATTTTGGTGTTGGCGACATGAAGATGAATGAAAATTATTGGCTTATGCGATTGTATGGATACTTATACCCAGGGGAAGCAATCATGCTCAGCTTATTACTGATGATTTCATTGTACTACATGCTTTGAAGGATACCTCCATAAAAATTGATTGGGCTGCCACAGTTGTTGAAAATATGCTGAAAGCTAAGAGGGTACCTGATTATCACTTGCCATATGTTGTGTTTCTGTTTAGAGTTTTTGAGCACTACAAGGTAGGCATGACTGATGTTAGAAAGGATCCAGTGACAGTCTACCATGTGGTGAAGACAATAGCATTAAGGCATATGCCTCTTAAGCTCAAAGGTGACTTATGGATTTACAAGGATAATTTAATAGACCCGATTCAAAGGAAAAAAGGTATTATATCTAAAAAAGATGCACAAAATCTGGTGTTTGGAAACACAATAGTGGAAATTGGGACTCCGATTGTCACTCCATCTGCAGGACCAATACCTATTCCTACAAACCAAACCACCACTAGCATTGAAGCTAATGTTTCTAAGGATCTAAACAAGGGCGAAGCTAGTGAAAGGCCCCTCACACCCTTTGAGAAAACTCTTTTGGCAAACCTAGACAAGCTTTATGCATGGCATATAGCAAATCAAGAGTTTTAGAGTCAATTTGTTCAGAAAATCCATGAGAGGTTGGATGATATTGAAGTCATTCTGAAACGTCATTTTGGGGACATTGATGAAGATGAAGAAAAGGATGACAACTAGAAAACATCAATTCCCCTCTTAGGCATTTAGGAATATTGTGTGTATGTGTGTGTGCGTGTGCTTGTTAGAAATATTAGTGTGGTGTTTGTAATGTTTTTAAATTTCTGTTTGTACTATTAAATGCTTATTATGATTTTAGTTTAAAGCTTTTATTTCAGTTTGTTACCTGCTGATTAATTCTCTAGATGTACTGCTGATTAAGTGGATGTAATGATGTCAAATCTAATGATCAATGTAATGTTGCTATTAATGTTAATGAAATTTCCGTTTTATAAAAAGATTGGTTTTTGAAATTTACATATTCTCGTTCATAGAACATGCATTCATTCATCACATCATCTCTTTAAAAATTAAAATCTGTAAAGTTTTATATGATTTCTACTTTATGCCCAAAAGGTGAGAAGAGAAAGTTTTTTTGTATTTTTTGCAGAATGATAGATGATAGATCATATAATAACTCATCATCAAGAAGGAAAACTACTTGATCAAATTGATTGATTGCTTGGTCATCATAAAAAAGGAGGAGTTTGTTGAAGATTCTCTCGGAATGCAAAGAAGACCAAATGTAGTTTGTTGCATTATCATGGTTTTGATGATGAACACTAGTTATTCCTAAGATGGATGCTATAGCTTTATGCTTGAATGCCTGTGAATCACTGCATGCATCCATATAGGTAGTTATTATCTTGATTCAATTTAACTAAGTATATCTTTAATCTTGATTCAATTATTAACTTGATTAAGTAATGGAAACATGGATGAGATTATGACTCCTAAAAGTTTTCAAAATTCAGTTAAATCTCATTGATGTTGCAAAAGGAAGCTTAGAACGTATTATGAAGTAATTTAATGGGTTAAAGATGCATAACTGCTAATTTAATTTGTTAAATTCCCTCATAATCAATTATTCACATCATTTAATCGATTAAACACTTGAAATAATCAATTAAATTGATCTTGCTAACTTGATCATAGCTGAAGAACATTTTAATCAATCAAATACTTATGTTAATCAATTAAATTGATCGAGCTAGTTCTAGTCTTGAGCTTATATTATTTTAATCGATTAAATGCTTAATATAATATGTTAAAATAGTGTTGTGAGATTTTTATATAAAAGGGAGAAACTCAAAACTTAACATAACAATTACACATATTGAAAATCAAATTGAGAAAGAGATTTTGAGTTTCCAAATAATAGAAAAAGCTCTCAAACCATTGTTACAACAAGTCCAAAGCAAAGATCAACAAGAATATTCAAGAATCAAAGATAAACATTAGTTTCTTTGAAGTTATATGTTGATATAACTTGCTTGCATATTTCTATATGAATTAATCAAGTGATATTACTCTTTTACTTTTATTGTATTGGATTGTAAAGGATTGTCTAGGTAGGTTTCCTAGATTTTATTGGTCATGCATAGGTTATGCATGTGTTAGAATAATTTTCTTGATAAGTGTTCAAGAAGTGCATGTGTAGTTGTCATATGCATGTGAGTTTGGTTAAACTCTCTAATTGATTCTAGTTTGATTTCAATCCAAGACGGGGAGTCTTGCGGATTGAGAAACTAGATATAGCCCTGATTTACATTGCTTTATCGCTTCCAGTAATATTAGCTAATCTGATTTAGATATTACATACGTAATTGATCAAATCTAAATTAGTTTTGCGCATTCTTGTATGTAATTTGATAAAGTGGTCAATTTCTATTAAATCTCAAACAACTGCAAAAACTTATTTAACTATATTTCATTAAATTGGTTTTAAAAATCTATTTTTAGTAAAAATCAGAAAATATTTTTGCAAAACCAATTCACCCCCTCCCTCTTGTTGGTTGCTTAGAGTCATCTGAGCCCCTCAAGTGTAATATAAGTGTGACTTTTAATGTATCTAATTTGTCTCCTTTTTACAGGGAAGGAGAAGCCTTTTATATTTGAGGACAAATCCTCTTCAAGAGGGAGGAAATTATGAGAACATGACTACAAACAAAGGTAAAAAGGTGCTTAAAGGACTTGGCGGATCTATGACAAAAGCAAGAGCTGGAAAAGTAAAAGATGATTTACAATAAGTTGTAGCAACAATTCTTGAGATTGCACCTAATGTGAAGGACTTGGAACAAAAATTAATTCAGTGCATGATCATCATTGAAGATTCATGAAATAGAAGATGTTGCTGCAAAGGTTTTTTAGTCAAAGTTTTCATAATTAAATAAAGTTGTAACAAATGTAGGCACTGTTGTGTTACGTGCCCACCCTTTAAAATAATGTTTTTAATTTTTCTTTTATTTTGGAGCGTTGGATTTTAGTAGTTGTTTAGTTTTCTTTAGTGTGATTATTGTCTTTTCATATGCACCAACAGGGAGGTTATAACATAAATAAACCTCAACCAATATTAATAACTGATGCATTTATTTGTTGTTTGTCATGAGTCTCTACATGTATTGGTCATTTTAAGGAAAATAGACATACTTCAATTTTGATCAATAATTTCTTTGTAAGAAAGTATCTCTTAGGTTCTTGTCTGAACCAAACTCGAGACTTATAAGGAGTCTTCCACCCTTTTGTGGCGTCTTTGAGACTTATCTTCCTCATTGGAAGTGATGCCTCCTTCAAAACCACCATCAGCTTCACCAAATTTCCACCTTTTTTTTGCTGTTTTAGAAAACCTCAACTCTAAATTAAAAACCTACCCAAACTTCACAAACATCATTCCCACAACCCCGTTCATTGTTCCATTAAAAAAAATAGTCCTAGATGATCTGTTCTAAATTCTTGGTAAGGGGAATTACATCATCTTCTCATGAATTTGGTATAACTAAGGATGAATAATTTGGTTTGCTTGATGCAATCTTGGCATCTCAAACCGTAAATCAAACCGAATCGCATAAGTAGTTTGGGTAATTTGAAAATCACGACTGAGTACATGTATAATTACTCTATTCATATTTTCTCAAGAGTCTCTTTGAGAAAGGTTTTGTGGGGTAAAAAATATAAAAAAAAAGTCTAAAAAGTTTTTTCATAAACTTTTTTGAAAAATGTGAAACTTTTTTCACACTAATTTTAGTTAATGTATAAAAGTTTTCTTATATAACTTTTTAAAAAGTTGGAACTTTTTAAAATTTAGCTTTAAAAACTCGCATCATTTAAAAAACTCATGGAGAAGCTATTTTGACTTTTATTTTTATATTTTTTCTCAAAAGTACTTTCTCCCGTCCAAGTTGCAAGTGATCACTATTTCTCACAAAGGAGATATGTTCTAATTACTTATACCGGGGTTTGATATAATTTGCTTGTGGTTATAATGGCCAAAGATTTACACTAATTACAAGTAATATGCAGTTTCATTCTTTTATTATTAACAATACCCTAATTACTTTGTTGAGTTTTAATGACATTTAAGGTACTCACTCCTTTCTAAGAAAGTATTTTGCGAAAATTGATCTCAGGTTGTTTCCTACTCAATGTATATTGTTAACAAAGTCATACCCATTGAATAGTTTCATGCTTTTTTGAAAGATAGTTTGTTTATTTGCTACATTAATAGAAATTTCTTTAAATCTGAATTTGTTTTAAACAGTTCAAATAAAGTATTTATTCTTAAATTTTAGTAAAGTTTATAAAATACTCAATCATGACATAATGATTTTGAGAAACATAACGAAACCTAAATAAGAAAAAGATGGAAGAAAGTTGACATCTACTAAATGTCTAATTAAGTTATGAAACTTTATTAGATCAAGAAACTACCGAATGCCAACTGCCAAGATATTATCTGTCTTAAAATTGTATATAATTTAAGAACGGTTCACAAAAACTCCTATAGAATTTTATCTAACAAAAAACTCCCGTAAAATAATCAAATTTAAGTTAAAATATTACATAAAAATAAAACCATTCCCAATAAAATTCAAAATACGAATAAATGAGTAGATTTTTAAGTTATTATCCAACTAAAACCAATTCAGGCCAAAGCATCTACGCAATATATAAAACCGATATTGATAATTTTTTTTGGTACATTCCTCATAACTTATTTAAGTGTATCATATACTTAACACATTAACTATTTTTATTTTATCTAATTTAAGCAATTCTTATCTATAATTATGTATTTCTAAATTTGCTTATCTAAATTAAGTGGGTCTCGTACTTGACATGATTTTTACTTATTTTTAAGTTAAGCAACCGTTGTTTATTATAATCTACACGTTGGTTGTTTCTAATGATCTTTAGGAAATAAACATCAATTACTTATTAAGAAAAGTAAAAGTAATTTAAGCAATATTAATAAAGATGTCCTTATTTCATTTAAGCAAGGTACTCAATCTATAGCTTTAGAATATATTAATAGATTGAAATGTAGGTTATTTATATATGCATATAGAGAGAAAGGGATGCACTTATTTCAAAAATAAATATAAGAAATTTACTCTTGATCTTTATTATTATTTTTTTAATATCTCTTAATTATAATAAATAAATAATTTTAGTCGTTATATTTGAGAATCAAAAGTAAGACTTATACATTATCTAAAAGTAATTATAAATGATTAAAGTGACGGAAGCAGAGTTAAAATCCCGAAACAGAATTGAATAACCATAAGGCTGAATTGGACACAAATGTTGACCTATCCAAAACTTTGTTCATGCCATCCCAAAAATCTTCCAAATTAAAATTGAAGTTAAAAAGCAAAAGGTTATATCATGTTTAAATTATGGCTGTGTTGACTTGTTCATCATTCATTTCCCCTATAAATTATGGCAAGTCCATTGGGCCCATCATTCACCAACCTTGAGTTGCTTTTGGAATGATTCAACTATGAAGTCATAAACATCATACATAGGATCCGATGAGTCCAAAGCTTTCTTAGTCCTTTTCCTTTTCTTCTTCTTTGTTCACCTCATTTTTATGTTAAGCATACCAGCTGCAGTATCTAATTTTTCATTTTGCCTACTAGTTGCACTGTTCCTATTTCTCTTGCTACCATCATCTTCCATTGATTCATCAACCTCAGCAGGGTTTCCAGGACCTTCACCTTGTTCAGTTGGTTTGATTTGTGTCTCATTCTTCAAAATCATAGTTAGTAATAGGATGTTTTAATTAGTAAATGTGAAAGAGTTCAAAGGAAAAATAGATTGACAATGTCATTTAATCACAAAATTGACAATTGATTCACTGTTTGTATGATTTTTAAAACATTTATTATTAACATCAACAAATTTATTATAAATTATGAGTCATGACTTATGATTAAATGATAATGTGAAAAGACTACAGATACAAGTAGAAGATTAAGTATTTATTTAACACAATTTTATAAAACTGTTTTCACTGTTTTAGTATTTAAAAATTAAAAAACTTTTATTTTATGAAAACAGTTTTCGAAAATATTTCTGGTTTTTTAGTTTTTAAAAACTAAAAAACAGGAAACAACTGAAAGTAGTTTTATTTTTCAGTTTTCTATATTTTTGTTTTGAAAACTCAAAATACAATTAGAATAGGTTGTTTTTTTGCTTTTCATTAATGAAATTTTAATAAATATGAACAAATTTTTTCATTTTATCTTTAAAATAGTTTTCAAATAACACTTACTAAATAATTTTGTTTTCTTTGTTTTTAAATAATTTTTGAAAACTATTCTTAAAAAAACAAGATTAAAAAAAATAATCAATTTAAATAGGCATTTCCTCCTAAGTTTAAATCATTAAATGTCTTCAAGAAACAGACCTCAAACATCATCTCATCAAGATTGAGAGGGCAACTTGAAGGAATTTCAACAGCATTGAAGCTATCAACAGATTTAAAGCTACCAATATATCAATATTCAGTGTCGTATACTTTCAACAATGAAAACTCAAAAACTATCTTGGCCTCTGAAGGTATCCCTTGATCCCTATTTGGGGGCAGGGTGCAATATGCAATTTTACCTGAAACATAACAGTGGAAATTTCTCTTAATTTGGTAAAACATCAAGTTCTTCCTCGTTTATAACTTCAAAAGAAACAAATTGGTTTCTCTGTTTATGATTTTAATAAAATCCATGAATTCATACCCTCATTGCAATCATGAAGAATTCCACCCTTCTTAAGCTTGCCCTAATAGTAACGAGTTACCAGCTGCTCAGGCTAGCAGAGCTTGATAATTTCCTTCACTGCATTGTCCAAGTTAAAAGAAACAGAATAAGAATTTCAATTTATTCAGGGAAATAAGAGTCAATACAGGTTTTGGGATTCAACATAAAGATTTTTCATCAATACAAGAGTTAATTACATGACCCCTTGAGGTTTTCCTTTATTGCACTTACTACTCTTCCATCTTTGAATCCTACAAACACCTTGCTAATATTTTAACTTTCATTACACCTACCACCCCCTCCACCCCAGATTTTACTTTCAATGCAGCAGAATCCCTCTTAGACCAAAAGAAACACTACATTAAAAGTAATTTAAAAAATGGAATATTAAGTGTAATAAAAGCAACTTTAAAAGGGTCCACGTGATTTACTCTTAATACAATATCTGTTTTTTTAGATGGATAAATATTAGTGTTGAAAAATTCGAACCATGACTTTCCCCTTTCTTTCACTCTTTAACCAACCCATCCCAACCATTAAACTAATCTTGGATCTCCAAACTGTACAATAACTGTTTGGTGCAAACTTCGAAGTAAAACACTACCAAAGAAGTTACATAAAAAAAGATAACACATAATACAAAGGAGCAGGCATAGAAAAGTCCAATGTTATACAACACCAATCAGTTGCATTTTTAAAAGCTAACAACTTAGTATTTTATAACTAAGATAAGAATCATCGAAAGGGTGCTTTCATCATTAACATTCTGATCCTCACAGGATAAAGCAGACATCACAACATAGTATGTACAATGTATGGATCCTGCGTCCTGTGGAGGACTAACCTCATCCACACCACCATTTATTAATACACAAAATAAACGAAGTTGGAAGGATGGAGCAAATTTGAAAATACTGCAAATAATTGAAATCTAAAGATGAAATATAGAAGAACAAAACAAAAGCAGGAGGATGAGTAAAATAACATTTTGCAAATATTCATTCTCCCTCCAAGAGGAAGCATCTTGGACTCTTTCATTCTCCCTCCAAGAGGAAGCATCTTGGACTCTAGAATGAGTATACCCATAAGCAAAAGGAAATTATAGAGGTGTCTTGTCCAAAAAAAATTCAAGTTAAATTTCTAGGAAATAAAGAGGAACCTGAATTTTATGTCAATCACTAGGATTACATGAAAAGAACCTTTATCAGGATTGTAGAGTCTAGAGGGAAGGACATAAGTTCTTGAAATTTGACTTTGTAAATGAAAAAGTAATTCTATTTGAGAGATTGGATAATGAGGAGAGGATGAAAGATTCACCAAAGCAGACATTAAAGCGATGTAAATGGGGCAATTAACACCTCACTATAAAACAGCCATGAGCAAAACACTCTAAAGCAACATAATAACACGTTGAAAAGTGTGTTTCTTAGATATGCAGCCATTTTGGTCCAACCAAATGCAGCAAAGAATAGCAAAAACTGCAAACTGCTGTAAAATTGAAGAGTATGTTTCTTCAATGTAACAAGCTCATTTTCTTTTCTCTCTCTCATGCTAATGTTATATTCTTATAAAGCTTCTACCATCCATTATGAATTGCATTACTACAATATAAAGACCTAATTTTTAAATGAATAGATTTCTTGATCTGTCAAGACAATGAAGCAAAATAAATAAAGACTAGCAATGAATGATACAAAATCAAACAGAAAAATACAGAAATAACTAGATAATTAATGGATGAGAACCAAAAATTGCAAGACTAGAAGAGAAACTACAGGAATGAGAGGGAAAAGAAAATAAGCATATAATGCAAAATCCCCAACAGATAGCAATAATAACCCTTGGCCAGGCACACTATAGCATACTCTTTCAATAAACCAGAACTTAAAAGTGTGTCATGTGCACTCGCGAAGAAACAAAAAAACCAAAATGCTTTTGGATAACAAATAATTTTAAAAAAAATAACTTGAAAAGTGTGTCATGTGAATGATGATATACTTTTAGAAGTGTGTACCACATAGATAGGGTTTACTGGTTTAGTAATAATACATTTCTACTTACAAGCAAAAGAAATAATGAAAGATGATCTACGACTTTCAGTTTTCCTTTTTAGCCAGCTGCACAATAAACATCCATCTACTGAAATTTCTTCAAATTAACTCAAAACAGAAGTAACAGAACAACAGTAAAAACCAATTCAGCTAGGTCTTCTACTCCTCCCAATGTTTATATACTATAAAATACAAACACAATCTCCTAAAAAGTTGCATGCTCTTTAATTCAGGATGAGCAATAATTGGATTCCAATAACAACTATAACTGTGCAGGAAATTTATTTCCATAAGCTTGAGTTTATATTTTTGGTTTGAGGCATGAGTATCGTGTCAAATTCTAAATGTTTAGTTTACTTTTCCAGAAGAGGTATCCTAAAGATAAACAAGAGTTGGATAAACTAGCATGAGATGAAAATTAGACAAGGCTAAGAATTGAAAATGATAGATTTATAATATCCTAGGCTAGATTGCATGGCAACACACACCAAAAAAGAACAACAATGGATGTCTAAACTATAAAGGCTGGACAATCTCTGCATATCTTGGATAATTAATTCCGTAGAGGTAGCCATAAAGAACAGAACCAAAAATGTAACTCTATCCAAATCAAGTGACAACTCTCTGCTTCACAAGTAATTAAATTCAACACAAAACTTTCACTATGACATTGTAATTTTACAAACAGCTATAACCATTGAAGCACAAAACGAAGATGTGTGAAGTGTAATTGAACCACATACAAAACCATTCACAAAAACATCACGAGCAAAATATTCAGTTGAAATAAATAATATAAATTCAGTTGAAGAACACATAAACATGAATACAGAAAGTAGAAGGAAAGGGAAAGAAAAGCTTGAACGAAAGAATCACATCACCTTCAATTGAACACTTAACACAGGTGCAAAACATTAAAAGGAAAAACTATACTTCTAGGGGTATCTATGTGCCAAATCAATTCTGTTACTTCATGACTTCTTGAGTAATTCTTCAATAATTTGAGGAGAGTATTAGCTCCAAGACAATGACTTAAGTTTGATCTTTGTTGCTGTGTGCTGCACTTGAAGGCCACAGTAGGTAATTCTTCTCTAAGGTACATGAGCCACTTCTCTAAAGCTTCTTTAGGCACAAGATCTATTTTAATAACCAAACTATTAGCCAGTGCAAAAGTAAATATTCCAAACTGGATAAGGCAGACAAAATGAAATGCAGTCAGTAAGCTACCAATTTTAAGTCTTTATCAGAGACTTCAATGAACTTAACCAAATCCTTGTAAAAAGCCCTATCCAAGCTATCTATGAAATAAGAAGACCAAAAATACATAACAAATATAAGAACATAGGCAAATAAAGACTTAAAACTAACCAAATTGTCAGCCTATTACAAACAAATGCACACCTCTAGTCTTCCCAACAGTAGAAAAATCATTACTATCTTTTAGAGAATCCATTTTGCTCAATTTTGAGCTATCTTCATCCTCTAACAAGCCCGATTTCCTTTTCCGAGCCTGAAACAAGCATTGAACATGGTAACATTACTGACTTCAAGAAAAACAGGAAATCACAACTGAAGCATAATACAGAAGCATTGTTGAGTTCATGTTAGTCTTTCTGTATATGTAGCTATACTGTCAATTTACCTACAGACTTAAAAAGCTCATAATTCTTGTAAATTAATAAGTTCATAAAAGTACATGTGCACCACCAATACATCTGACTAATCATGACATATAAAAATACACATAATAAGGGTGGTATCTTTCTCTTTCCTACTGGACATCTCCGGTACTAGAGAGGAATCAGATGCCTCACCCACATCTATCATCCATCCATATCTCTCTACTTCTATCACATCATATGAACCATCATTCCTACAAAAAAGTTGAAATATTAAAAGAAACATATAATAATAAAACATATCATTTTAAATAATAATAAATATAATAATTTAAAACTAAACCCTAATTTTAAAAGAAACTCATAATAACAAAATGTATAATATTAAAGGAAACATATAATAACAAAACATATAATTTTAAATAATAATAAATATAATTTGAAACTGTGATTTCAACTAGCAGAAAGTTGAAATGGCAGCTGAAATAATTTCAACTCCGTTTGGATAGCAAAAAATTAGGAGCTATTACCTTTTTCAATTTTTCTGAGAGATCTCTTATTTTTAACTATTAGGTGATTTTCTTTTACAACTTTACTATTTACTATTTAATACATTGTCCTCCATTAATTCTCTCCTCTCATGATGTAACATATCTCTCATTCATTAATATAATTATAAAAAATTATAAATTTAAATATATAGTTATAAAATTATAATTTAAATATATAATTACATAAATTTATAGTCTAAATATATGATTATAATTTAAATATGTAATTTATAATTTAAATATATAATTATAATAATTTATAATTTAAATATATAATTAATTTATATACTAAAATATGTTATAATTATTTTAAATACTTTGTTTTTTATGTAATAATAAATTATGTCCTTATTTGTCATCTTACCACTTTTATGTAATTGATCAGCTAGTTTTACCAAACACTTATAATTAGTTTTTCAACTTTCAGCTAGCTTTTCAACTGGCTTTTTAGACCCTTATAGACAATAAGTATTAAAAGTTTACATGTAGTAGTTAATCACAACCCTTTATATATATATATATATATATATATATATATATATATATATATATATATATATATATATATATTTATATATGATAACTTTGTCAACATTACTGATTAATACTTTAAAAATCATGTAAAGAAATGATTGTGATTAACCGTCATTGTAAAACTTTTTTATACTTAATATTAAACTTTCTTTTTTTTAAAGAAGTGATAAGCTATAGATAAGGTGTATTGGTTAATTAAGAAAAGTATAGAACTAATTAGGTGTATAAGGTATGTTAAATATAAAATACTAAATTTAAATTAAGATCAACTACAAGAAATAGTTTAATTTATATGGAAAAATGGAGTGCCTAGTGTTTCTAATTTTTAGTAACAGATGACTGTTTGTTGTTTTACAGAGTGACTGTGATGAAGGTATAATTTAGCCAAATCTGAGATGTTCTTGAGCTGGACTGTGGTTGAAGACATCAGGAACCAAATAACACTATAAACTTCTTGCACCTCATAATTTACTAAAGAATAAAATACTTTCGAGCAACTCTCCAAGATAAATAATACATTTTGATTTTTGTCAATTTAAAATCATTTAATCTAAACTCATTAAATGTTATTTTAAGTTTGAATTAGGTAATTAAGATTAGGTGATGCGTACTTGTAAAAGAAATCCTGAATTGGGTGGTATGCATTCATTAAAATTATGCTTTATAATAGAAGTCTAAATTAAGTAATCTATCCATAAAAAAACTTTGGGTTAGGTAATGAAAATGTGTATATTACAATACAAGCCTATATTAAGTAATTCGAACGTGTAAAAGAATATAATGTATGAAACTGTATCTGTAAAAGAAAAAAAAAAAACTTCTAAATCATCTAATTTAAACTTGGAAAAAATAGATATTCATAAATTTAGATTAAGTCATCTAGATTTGAAAAAAGTTACATAATAATTACTCATTAGAGAATTACTTGACAGTACTTTGTTCTTTTATTATATTATGCAGAAAGAGGTTTATGAAGGTGTAGGAGAAAAAAAATCCTGACACTGAATACAGGAGTTTCCCAATGCAAATTGGATCATAAGTACACAGTACCTTTGGGTTCCAAAAGCTTAAGTACTTAATAATTATGCAAATTGGACAATTTCGATTTTATTTTTTTTTCAATTGATTTGGATTGCTTATGTCGGAGGACATTAACAGAATACGCTTAATTCCACTTTTTGTTTCTTACTTTTTTTTTTCAATTTCGATCATTTTACTTTATTTTTTAATTTTTGACATTTTATCATTTTACACGTATAGAAAGTTATTATGAGTCACTAAATTGTCTATATACATGACAGTACATACTTATCATCTAACGGTCAAAGTCAAACTTAATAGAAGAACAAAATATCATTATTTTAAAAAAGTGGAAGGTTAAATATCAGAAATTAAAATATAGAAATAAAATATCCAACTTTTAAAAAATGAGAAAAAAGTATAATTAAACCTAAAAAATACTTTGGATAAGCCAATTTGGAATCCATAATTGTAAATCTGAAACAGGTTTCCCGGAGGCTGTAACTAAGAATTGTTATTTGTTGCAGATCTTTTTATTCAACATTGATACTTTCACTTTCCAAATAGGCTTATTGGAAATGTCTTACTTCTTGTTATGGATTACGTTATCCAAAACTTAAAAAATTGGGTGTATATGTTTTGGATGATATATATATATATATATATATAATATACAACATAAAGTAATATATTAAGAAAATTTTAAAAGTTTTTTGTCAAAGTTTTATATAAAATTATTTTTAGTACTTAAAATTTAAAAATATTTTTTTTAGTTCATAAAATTAATTTGTCTTTTGTATTAATTTTGTTCCTTTATAAGGTTGAGAAAGACAGACAGTGACATACAAATAAAAAAAACCCACTTTCTGTTAGCAATTTTTTAACAATAATTGGAGAAGGATGATTAGAAGTAAATCAGAGACTACAAAAAATATTTTTAAATTTTAAAAATTAAAAGTAATTTTTTATAAAACTTTAATTAAAAAAATTTATTTAAGCAAATTATAAATTTGCTTATCCAGAATCAGAAAAAAAGTGCATGTATAATTGTATACTCCTTAGTCTGTAATGTTTTCCCTATGTGGAGAGCCATGACGATTATTTTAAAGATTTTAGGCAAAAATTATATTCAGTACTATTTAAATGCAATTTATAAAATTAACTTGAATATATTTTTAATTCCTTAAAATTAGATAACTGGTTTAATGTTCCAAATTTAAATATATTTTTAATCTCTATTTCAAAAGATGCACTCTTAATAGCAGATAGATTCTACAAAAACAAGTTCTTATTTCTATTGATTCAAAACATAATATAGAATCAGGTCCTCTTTTGTATTTTCATAGTACAAAATGAAAGCACACTCTTTTTAATCTAATTAAATTAATGATTAAATAAATTATTTTTAACCATTTTTAATTGTAATTGAATTATGATATAGATTTCGCTTTTTTATTAAAATTGAATAACTATTTGGTATATCCTACTAATGTTCAAGGGCCAATTATGAACTTTTCAATAATTGAAAAATTAATCATTATGATTTCCAATACTTTAGAAATTATTTACATAATTTTCTTACTATAAGGACAGTTTAGAGACAAAGTAACACTTCAGGGACGAAATTGAGACTTACTATTTTTTATTCAAGAAAAAATGAAGAGAATTTAAAGCGTAAAAATTAGCATCCATCATGGCATTCTGCCACTTCCCTTTACAACAATTCAAAACTTTCACTTATAAGATAACAAAATCATCATCGTCGTCATCATCGTCGTCATCATCGTTGTCATCATCGTCGTGATCATCGTCCTCCTCAGTAGCATTGATTCCATTGACATTATAATGTACATCATCATCACCCTCTCCATCATCATCATCAATTTCAACATCTGCAGTTCCTGTTTCACTATTGACATCAAGAACATTATGTGAGGTCCAATCAGGGGGAAAGGTTTTTTGTAGGGCTTCTGTTAGTTCCCCTCCTGTTCTCTCAATCTTGCGTAAACTTCTTGACCAGTGGACTGCAGTTCCCATGTCAACAGTCATCTCAGACTCTATCATCTCTCTACAAATAGACAAAAGGCCACTGTACACGTATGATTGAGCAAAGGTGGCTCTTGATAGCAAAGATGTCACAAGACAGTGGTAGACTGCTTTGTCTGGTTTCAATCCAGCAAGTTTCATCTCTTCAAAGCTACTCAAAGCCTTCTCTGGCACTGAAGCTCGTGCCCAACCATTTATTAGAGTGGTATAGGTTTTGAGGTTTGGTTGTATACCAGATGCTTCCATTTCTTGGATAATCTCTGTTGCTTTCTGGCAGGAAGAAAAAAAAAAAAACTGATTAACAGGTGATGATTATTTTACAAAAATCTACCATTCAAAACCATGTTCCTGGTATGTATGAAAAATGTAACAAAAACTGACAAGGGCCTTGGACAAACTTTTCTATAAATACTTATAAGAAAATAAAAAGACAGAATAAAGTTTCCTTCATCAACCAAAATCAACTTATCTCAAGTTTTGAAGTTAGATAAGAAAATTTCCATGAAAGTGTTTTAAGTTACATTAACTATTTTTCCTTCTAATTTTTTTTCGCCTTTATTGTTTATGGAGAAGTTTATCCAAACAAGATCAAGATCATTTGTCAGTGCAAACAAAAAGAATTGAAATGAGATCTCGTAAAATGCAAGGATTTCACACACAATTCAATTTTTTTTTATCAGTCAAATGTAAGTTTCTTAATTGTTAGAATTCAGCAAGAAACTATGACTTTTCCTTCTTCCCTTCTCTCTTTACCCTTAAACACCCTCCTAATCACTAAGCCAACCTTATATCCTCACACACAATTCATTATCATGCTAAACGACATTACGACAATGAAAATGCACCAATTTGAGACACTTGCATCATTACTTTCAGTCTGGAGTTATAAGTTATAAAGTTGGAATAGTGATAAAAGCAACTAAAAGGGAGGGGAGGGGAAGAGGTTGGAAATTCAAATCCCTCATTCTAACAAATTAATAACAAACATTTGCTGTTAAAAAAAAAATCCTTACCTTTAGCCCACTACAAGTAATCACAAACTATAGTAAATTATATTTATTAATACCCACATACCTGCATATCCCCAGCTTTACAACAAGCATTTACAAAAGAAGTGTAGGTATGGATGTCTGGCTGAACTCCTTCTTTCCTCATTTGTTGCATCAAGTCTGCAGCCTCCCATACATCGCCTCTCCGAGCCCAACTAAGAAAGTAAACTAAACTAGGTTACTAAAATATACAGCAGGTTGTGAAGTCATTAATTGACATAAATATTAAAGAATCAAATAATCCAAGATGGAAAAAAATGTAAAACAGAAAAATAGACAATGCCATCATCATTCAAGAATATAGAAAAGCAATTGTTAGATAAAATAAAAACTAAAAGTTGAATTTTCAAATGTACTTTATTCATACCCATCAATTAGTATGTTGTAGATGAAAGTGTTTCTTGGAATATTTTTTGCACTCATTTCTTTTGTGACTGCAAGTGCACTTTGCATTCTGCCCGACTTGCAACACGCCTTCAACAATGCTTCATAGGTATAGACATCAATCTCCAGGCCTTCATTCCTCAACACTGTAAAGTACTGAAAGGCCTTTTCAGTGTCGCCCAATGAAGCATAACCTTGCATAAGAGTTGTATAAGTATGTTCATTGGGTGCAATTCCTGCCAGATTCATTTCATCCAATATTGCTACAGCCTTGGCCATCTACAAGAACCGTAACATTATTCTCAGGAAGTCTGCATAAAGTATGAGGAAGTGCATGGACTAAAACAAAAAACTAAAAGAAACATCCCAGTAAATCTAGCTGATTGTAATTCAATCCTAATAAGGAATAATTAAATCAAAAGATAATTAGAGCTTTGATAGGAAATGTATTTGTTCAATTAAAGTAGATATAATGGTTGCGGAGAAAAAGAAATGAAACCCAGGCATCACACTTAGGGTCCTGAAGGCATTTTTTTTGTGACAGGGTCCGGTAGGCATCACAACTAGGGTTGGAAGAGTTGGATTGAACTTGAACAGTTGAACCACATAGCCATAAGAGCCATTTCTTTTCACAAGACTATACAGAACCAATGTTTTAATAAAACCAATTAGCACTCCCGTGGCTGTCCTGATTAAACTACGAAATTTTTTAACATTGAGATTATAATACTACTAAATGGATACTAAAACAATGGAAGCTATTGCATGCCCCAGTGTGCCAATTTTAACTTCATAGTAATCAATTAAATTAAGAAGTTTCTAACTCTTGAAACCTTAAAAAATAATTAATATAAAACAAATTCAGATGAATTTAGATTCACTTCTAGAAAGCAGTTGCAGTTACTACTACTACATATGTTCATTTAATTTACTGCAGTTAGCTCTTTCCAAGTCATTCTTACCTTTTGAAAATCGAATAAATAAATGTCATTTGAATATTTTAATCAACAATTGTTTTCAACCACAGGTTACCTGATGCTTCTCAACAAGGCCAAGTATAAGAGCGTTATATGTGTGTACAGTGGGAATGCAGCCACTCCTCCTCATCATATCAAAGGTTTCCAGGGCTCTCCTTGTTTCTCCAGCTCTTGCAAAACCGCATATTATGGGCAAAAATGTTCGTGTAGTAGGTCTATGCCTCTCCTTCTGCATTTGCTTCACCATACAAATGGCACGATCCATATTACCCATTCCACAAAAAGCTGTTACAATGTTATTGTAGAGTACTACATCAGGCTTCAAACCCTCTTTAGTAAAGTCTTCAAAAATGGAGAATGCATTAGCCCAATCTTTTAACTTCAAGAATCCATTGATCAACATAGAGTATGTCTTCATGTTATGTTTTATGCCAGAAATTTTCATCATTTTGCTTATCTCCAATGCTTTAGAAACTTTTCCTATCTGGAAAGGACAAAACAGAATGGTGTTAATTGGCGTCAACAAGCCAGAATTATTGGTGGCATATACATTTGTTTGCTTTACTAAGATTAATTTCACATTTTAAAATGATGATAGTGAAAGTAAGCACTAAGCAAGCACATATAATAAAAGATATAAATGAATGGTCACATCATATCACAAGCAACAAGAGAGACGTTTTAGTTTTAATGAAAGAAAAATCAGTTGCTTCATCTGCCTCACAAGTAATAAGGGTTGGTGGGTTGAAAATCCCAACCCAACCCATCTGTTTAGACAAGTTATGCTGCTCAATCAATTGGGTTAAAGTGTTAAACCCATTTTTACACCCTTAAGAAACAGACTACAACATCAAAGATAGAGCCAGAGAACAAAGTATGACAAGAAACATGAAGGTGCAATAAAATGCCAAAAAGGCTGGAGATGACATCAGATAATAGTGGATCATCTTCTAGGGACACAACGGTGCGGGATTGTTTTGGAATAGGGTATTAGGGTTTCAACTTTGAACCTTAAATAAGGGAAGTGAAATCTTGAAATTCTTTGCCAAAATAAACCTTAAACAGTGCAGTATTGTGGGGTAAACAGGGCCTCCACTAATGCTGTGAATGTGTCTGATTCACACACTCCAGAAGCAACTGTGACACTTAGTTGTGACACTATTGACTTCAAAGGTGCGGCCCATAGCTGCAATGCAACATGAGCAGGTATAGCACCACTAACACATGCAGTTAACAACTATGGAGTTTGATGTTCTAGTTTGTGTGCATGATTGGCCCTCAGAGATTCCTCAGTCTTTCACTAGCGTATCTTTCATCCATTTTCTAAGCAGGAACTCTTGCACATCATACTACCCTGGCTAGCTAATTCGGAGTTAAAAGATCCCTCTAAGTTTACATTTTTGTTTGCAAATTTGGAAAGTGGTATAGATTAAACTCCGACAGCCAGGTTTTTATCTCTTCAGATATTTTTGTTGTGTCACAAGAGTTCGGACTGCTACACCTTTTCTCGCACTGGGTTTGCTAGAGACATGGCCTTTATTTAAAGAGGTTTCTTTGGTGCACATTTCAGAGGACAGGAGAGCACTTTCAGGTTGATGGTTGTATTTTTCCTTTTCAGCCTTCTATTTTTGCTTTATGTGGATTCTTTGCCCTGATCTTATGTTTTCTTAGCTTATTAAATAATCCTGTTCTTTTTTTTCAAACATTATGCAAATAAAATCATTTCAATAAGGAAATGCTACTGTAAAATACAGAATAACTCTTAACCATATAATTCTTCATTGTCCCCTATGTTTCTGTAGTATTTATATTTTAAAAATGGACTGGTGCATACAACCTTGTAATACAACAGTACAATAGTAATATTATGAAAGTAAACTATGTATAGGTATTAGGTAACGAAATAGTTCAAAATTAAATCCTTCAAGCTAGAGCATATAAAACATATGCATAAAAATATTTAAAGATGCAGGTACTAGGTTGAAAACTATAGGATATAACCTCTGAGATACTTGGTGAATATATCTATATGCTACTTGGTCAATGAAGTAGAAAGGGCTTGTGGCAGTGCATCCTAACCAGCTTTCTTTCTCTCTATGGAAATTCACTTCTAAGAACTTGGCTAATGGTCGATCCATGGAAGACTGGACAAGAAACAATATTCAAAGTGACTTGATTGCTGCGAATCACCATCATCTGTAGCATCACTACAAATTTCAACTCCTAAAGCAATTCCTTCAGCCATAATAAGTTCATATATAGCCAAAACCATATCCCAATGCTTAACTTTGGCAATTGACCTCACAACAATCATGATCCAGCGCAGCTACTTAAACTCTTCAAATGCATATGCATTACTAAGAAATATACTGAACATTATCAGAAATACAAAATACATAATTGTAGTTGAGGAAAGAGGACCAAATGTCACAGTTTTTAAGAATTGACAAACTTACACCACCCTAATCTTTTATAGAATATAATATATAATCTTTGCCAGGACAGCAATTGAATAGTAACTGTCCACCATCTTGCCCTTTCACATATGTTAAAAAAAAATTGAACATCAACAAATAATTCATATTTTCATATATTTCAAATTTATATTAATCTAAATATAAAGGGCACTTAAAGTAGGAATTTCAGTCAATTAGTCAAATGTTTGCAAGAAAGCCAAGCAGTAACTACTAGATGGATAAGTGAACAGGTTAGCACAAACGACCAAATTAACATCCCATGTGAAATGGCTCAAAAAAAAAAATCCCATGTGAAATATATCTTACCTTGGAGTAAAGATTAATAAGACAACCATAGCTGACAACTGAGGGAGAGAAGCCACATTCCTTCAACAAAACAAAAAAAAAAATGGTAGTCTGAATCAATATTTTAGTGCAATAATGCAAAACAGTTTCAGATACCATATCCAAATAAACCAGCTGACGATATAAGTAATATAGCACATGCTAAATTAACGAAAAAGGGAACAAATTTAAAAAATAAATAAATAGAGTCTCATGCTAAGAAGTAAGAACCAAAACATACAGAAATATGTTCATACTTGATTTATGAACTTAGACTATAGCAAAAAAATGGAAATTGTTTACCACCTTTTCTTTTAAGAAGCTACACATAATATAAAATTACTACTAATATTGGCACATTGAGAAAGATAAATACCCTTGAAAAAGAGGTTGGAAAAGTGCAAAAAATAAATCTCATGGGTTGATTCAAAAACAGCTTTAATTTCCATAAACAGCTAGCAGCTGGAAACTAGAAGAGAACACAACAAGCATCACAAGAACCAAGCAAAACAGCCAAATGTGGCCAAGCCTACAGCAACCCAAGCCAAACAGACAAATCATAGAAGACAAAACAAGGAAGAGGAAACATAAATTCAAAAAAGTGGCAGAGGTTTAGCAACCCAAATGGGAATAAGCTAATTCGCGACAAAACAAACAAGATGAAGCCTAAAAAAGGCAATGGAACTGGACCATACATACAGGAAAGAAAGCAAATAACGGAACATGGAAAGACAAATACACTACCAAACAGGGCAAACCAAGGCAGAGGAGTGGCCTGAAATAACCAAGTGAAATGTTGAGGTACATGCAGAAAACGGGGAGATGAGATTATCTATGAAGATTGCCAGCCAAGGAGACTGAAGATGAGCCATGACATGTTGACATAATAAACAATTGCTGGAGAGTGGAAAGTGCATGGCTGGGAGATTTCTAGTGAGACTTCAGGTCCTAAAAGAAGATCATCGATTGGATACTGCAAATGTTGAGAAACAGATATGATGGCTGCAGTGGGAAGAAAATCAGGTTGAGGATATGAACAAAACCACTATGGTGCTAATGTTACTTGGAAGGTGCATGTCAGCAGTGGGTGGGAATGTGGGAGACAAGCTGGCATACAGGCAAAAAACACAGGACGGACTTTACTCGAAAGAGAATCCTACATACAATCTGGAATTTATGTTAGAAATTTATGTTTAAGTCCACCTATGGTATTCGAAGTTGTTGTGAAGTGGGGCATTTTCTTGTTAAGGTAATTGAGAGCACATAACATACCAAAACTAGAAACTAGAAAGACTATATATAGTAATAGTGATGATGATTATATAACTATGAACAAGCTATACCTTAAGTCTGTCAAACACAATCAAGCATTTCTCTTCATTACCAATCATTGTATAACCATCCATCATTGTATGATATATGTCAATGGGAGCATCTATCCCTTGTACTTCCATATCCCTCACCAAGGCCTCAGCTTGATCCATATTGCGTGCTTGACTGTAAAAGGTGTCAGGATATCAAAAACAATTAGTGGAATAGACGAAATTTAGAAAAGAAATGACAATCAGTTGCACATGAACAAAAATTGGAAAATTACATAAACAGAAATCTAGATTACAATTATAGACAGAAACATTAACTGCATTAGTGAATAATAGAAAGGTTGATGTGTTTAATTTTTAACCTAATATTGATTTAATTAACTAACAACTTCAGTGGCAATTTTTTTGTCTTAGCAAATTTTGCTACTTATATTCGTGTTTATTTCCCAGCTAAAGATCACACAAAGCAAAAAGAAGGAAATTGACACAAGTTTGGAATACAATTCTCCAGTTAGTAATAATGATTTACCCAATACCTACAAAATATGACAATTAAAGGTCTTGCATCATACAATTAAAAATAAACCCTTAAAAATATGAACACTCACCAGTGCGCATAAATTATGCTCCCATAAATGACAGCATTTAAAGACGGGAGCCTCTCTTTGGCCTCCTTAAACCAGTGATCTGCAGCACTTCCAAAGCAACATCAAATAGTTATCTCCATGATCAAAAACTGATGTTTTACTCCACTCATTTATGAACTTGTCCTCAAATTATTTCCCAAAATCAAACTAGATCAAAACTTTCACAACAGCACCAGGAAGAAAATAAAGAAAACGTGAGAGTGGGGTTCATTAGTATAAAAAAACCAGAAGTAAAGAACAAACCTGCATGTTCAAAGTTAATCCAAATATCCAATCACTTAGTAGGAGAGAAAAATGAAACCCAACCATAGCAATTAGCAATACATTTTACACTTTGGTAGTTAGGGGTGAGAAAATCAATTGATCTCCACAGTAACTGACACAACTCTTGTTTTATTTACCATGTTTTATTATTATAAATAAAGAAAAATTAAATAAATAAGAAGAGAGAATAGAAGAGCTAAATAAATGAGGAAGTTAATGATGGCATATAACCCAGATAATTAACCTTCACACTAAAGTATACAGGTCTATGGCTTCCTTATAAACAGGAAAACTAGGCATTCTACTTCTAAAGTTCAGTGGCAATCAGTTGTTACAAGTACATACAGGCAATATCAGTTTTGAAAATTTCGTTTATTGTTTGGATTCAGCTTCCCTGTTACACAATAAATACAAAGTAGCTTCATTTTATTTATATAACCCGCAAATCTTCATTTCCAACTTTCAGCCACAACAGTATGTTTTTCCAGAAAAACTGGTATAGAAACTGAGAGCTCACACAGTCACATCAACTAGAGATATAGCCAAATATATAGTATATAAGTGAGGTGCAAACTTCACCTTACAAACTGGCTTTGTAAGGTTAAGTAGACCCAAACTAGCCATTTCTAATATGGTATCAGAATCTATCCTAACAATTTGATATTGTTGGACTTATTGTGCACCCACTGTTGTTGCAATATCGAACAACCCACAGATGTTTAAGCCTACAAACTACATGTTTGAGATGTTGAATCCTCAGCAATGAGAGGGGTTTTGGTCACACAATAACTAGTGATATGGCCAAAATATAAACATCACCTTACAAACCAGATTTGTAAGGTAGAATTAGGCTCAAATTAACCTTTCTAATAGAAACTATCTTTTCTTTTAAGGTTCATCCATGCAGTGAAACAGAACCACAATGAAAGCCTAGGACTAGCCACATAAGAATCATTCTTGCCACCTTTCAATTTTCCCTTTTGACATGGTATCAATTATCAAAGCTCTATATCCAATTCTGAATTCAATCCTTGCTGGCAACATTCTTTAAAAATTTTAGTATAAAAATTTTAAAAAAAAGAATCAGCTCAATTAAACTACGCATGTTTTATGTTTATTAGTCATACATCAAGCCCAAGAATGGGACTAGTTAGAGACAAAACTTATTCATATAGCTTCACTTATTAGCTTAATCTTTTAGGAGGGGTCGGTATACAGCCAAAAGAGAGAAGGGGTAAAAAAACTAAGAAGTAGAAATGATCATCTTCCAATAAAAGGATACCATAATGGGGGGGAAGTTATCTGGTTTACTTACTCAGCATTGCCCATTCTAGCAAATCCTCCCACAATTATACTGTATGTCACTATAGTCATTTCAATTCTCTCTTCCTTCATCTTTCTAACACAATTTAAAGCTTCTTCCATGTCTCTACCAACTGCATAAGCATGAATAAGACTGCAAACATTTAACATGTATTAATTATCAAATTCAGAAGAAACAACAACAACCATACTGCTTTTTCTTTTTCATAAAAGAAATTTAATTTTGAAGAGAAGAAAGATTGCAAAAAGATGAGGATAATATTCTCCTTCAACTAAAGAACAAAAAGAGAATCTAAAAAACACAAAATACGGAATACAAAACAGAATTCCTAAACAATATTAAAAACCCTTGTATCATGAGAAACAATTGTATGGGATCATTGCCCCAAGTGTGCAAGATAGTTGGCATGACTTAGGGTAACTAACTGCCAGCACGGCCAACAGGGAAATTCTGTCTGTTGTAAGCTACAGAGAAATTATATAAGTTATCATGAAATGTGATCTGATGCTGCTCCTATCTATCAGAATCCTTGACTTAAACACCAAGGAAGAAAGAGAAAAAATAAAGTATAAATTTAAAGAGAACATCTTTTGAAGGGTAAATATTTGAAATAACAGAAACTCAAAGTTAAATATCTTTTCCCCAATAAATAATGTTCAACTTTGCAAAAAAAAACTCAATTCATTCACATGTTCATCTCCGAAAAGATAACACATGCCAATAAGAATGTGGCCTTAGCTTAAAAGCTATAAACAATTTTAGCTGATGCTAAAATTATACCACACATATAGTACAGAAGATCTTGCTTAAACTTTGAAGGACTTACCTACTGTACACATGCGAAGATGGCTCTATTCCCCTTGCTCGCATACTCTCAAATGTTTGGCGTGCATGGTGCATGTCCCCTCGTCGTGCATAATATTTAACCATCAAACCATATTCTTTTCTAGCAGGCTGAAACAACAAAATGAATCCAAGAACAATTACTTATAATTCAAATTACAAAAGATAAGCATAAAACTCATGGCTGCAAATTAAAAAATTTTGTGCAACCATCTTTTGTATGCACACAAAAAAAAGTTACTTCTTTTTTTCAAAATAAAAAGGAAGTATTATTATAAATCTACTATTGCTCTAACCTAAAACAAAAGATCTTATTTTCCTTTATTTTGCACAAAATAAAGCCAAACTTAATAATCATCATTATTTCTAATTTGCCATAGTTTCTGATGCTCTCTTCTATAATAATACAATTTAAACAAGAACTTGTGACTACTATCAATATCAATTAACAACAAAAATAGCGTTTATCATAATGCTTTCTCCCTTATCTTAGCAATTTGTGTTTCACATTAGCTTTGGGACTTCATACATTAGTAAGAAATCGGGAAACAAAATGGCTAATTGAAGAATATCAGGAACTTGTTATCAATCCTGTCTAGTTACCCTCTACAGCCTACAGTCCTATCTCCTATCAATTGCTCTTCAATAATGGTAAAAAGTAAAAACAGAGACCACAGCATTCAAGTTTCCTCAAAACAACTACTGCACCATCAAAATTGCACTTCTAATTCTTCACTTATTCATCGGTCCAATCTCAATTTCTCACTTCAATTTCTAAACCATCATATTCCTGCCCCGTCGTTCAAATATGATATTTACAAACATCTCACCAGTGTTGTTATTTAGGTAACCATAACACAGGACCAAGAATTCATGGATAGCCAGTACAAATTACAATTGTTGGAAGTTTGGTCTTTATTTCCTGGTGAAAAATAATTTTCCATTACTTCCCCTTTTCACTTTTCCCTGTATAAACTCCAAAAGATGAAAAACAAATGTTTTCTCAAACCAAATGGGATATACGCGTAGGGTTATTATATTTGTGCACCATTTTCTCATCCATCTCACTTCCACCCTATTTTTCCTTCCTAATTCCCTTCACTTCTGATGTCATCATTTATCACATCTACTGGTCTCTCTCTCTCTTTTTCACTTACTGTCTATCTTGACTCCCATCTCTCCACCCATATACCCCAAAATCCTGGAGCACCTATAATTTTCCAACCACAAGCTTCCAGCAAGTAACTTCTTCTCTATTGAAAAAACTACCTAAACAACCTTTCTAATTTAAGCAAAATATTGACAGAAGGCTGAACTGACATAACAAGTGCATATAAAATGAATCATGCTACAAATTCTTTCATATATAGAAAACCCTTCAAATTAGTTATTAAAATATATCAAGGTAGAGACTATATCTATGGATATTCACCAACAAGTTATTAATCCAAGTAAAACTGAATTTGATCTCCTAAAATTCCACAAAAGGTGAGTAAACTGGATTTGATCTCCTTAAATTCCACTAAAAGTTATCAGTCAGTTTTGCATCACAGATAAGTTGTCCACAAAATCACTTGATATTTCAAACCAATAACATGATTACCCATAATGATAGATATTCAATACTTCAAGAACTACTTATACAATTTCATTCTGTTAAATTAGAAAAGGAATGCTAGCAAGTAGCTACACAGTTATTGAAAAAAGTACAGTCAGAAAAGATGAACATTTAACAAAATGTGGACCCACTAAAATGTGTTTTTCAATACATCTCATTCAATAACAAAGTGTGTATTTGGTTAATAGTTACAAACTTAAGTTGAATTGAACTCAAGTGCAGTAGTGGATGTGATACGGTGTTTGATGAAAAGCTAAATGAGGTTTTGTCCTATGAAACATAGACACCTCTTATTTGAAGTAACTCTGTTTTGAACACGTTTTGAACACCAACACTTGTTATTCGACACATGTTGGACACTTCTTAGTAAGTCTCCAATGAAAAAATTATTATTTTTTGCTTAAAAACTTAAAACTCAATTTTATATACAGCTTAGATACCTAAATGGACACATCTACATAAAATGGACACATACAGGTATTATTAAAAAATAATGTTGCACCTTTCTTTTAACCTTGCTATCATAAACAATTGGTTTAAATAGGTCAATATATCATCACTTTAGTTAATTTATTGGGTTACTTATTTTATTAGAATCTCAATATTTATATGTATATAAGTGAGGAGTTCATGTCCTACATTTTAGACATTAGTCATGATATCTGTGCCGTGTGTCAACGTGTCTGTATTCGCATGCCACATAGGTTTTGACTTTCAAACATCAAACAAAACATGCTCAAAGAATGGTTGTTTGAAAGAGATAATCCTCAAAGATAGTGTTTTGCTAGCATTTCCAGAACATATGAATGAAGAATGAACCTTCTTAATTCTCTCAAAGGCAGTCACAACGGCCTGCCAATTCTCGGGCTGGGTTTCCAGAACCTTCTGGAAGTTCTTCCTGGACCCGTCCCTCTCCTGGTGCCACCTGGACCGGAACTCTCCCTTGCCACCATTTCCTTCCAACCACCTTGCTCTCTCTTCACTCTTTTCCTTCGTTCTCTTCCCATCGTCGAGCTTCACTGTCAGCACTCTCCCGAGGAACTCCACGCCGTCGAACTCCACCGCCCGCATCGCCGCCGTGTCCGCGACCTCGTCGTCGCCGTCGTATATCACGAACGCGAACCCTGCGCTCCGCCGCGTCTCGTGGTGGCCCTTGATCACAATCACGCTCCGGATGGGGCCGAACTGCCGGAAGAGCTCCGCCACCTGCGGCTTCTGCGCCCACGCCGGCAGGTTCCCCACGAAGATCTTCCCCGGCTGCCGGAAATCCAAACGCTCGCCGTCGCCTTCCCCGCCGCTTTCCTCCGCCGCGGCTTCGATTTCGGGCGGCGGTAGTGGCGGCGATGGCGGCGGCGGTGGAGGCGGAGGGGAGAGTTTGCTGGTGAGCCACAGCTTGTTGGAGAGAGGGTTTAGGGTTGGAGTGGTTTTGGGGGGTTTGGAGGGGCGGCGATGGGTGGCGGAGTTGTTGGAGTCTGACGGGGGTTTAAGAGAGAATGATACGGTGGTGGTGGCGGCGGTGGCTGTGGTGGCGGCGGAGGGAGGTTGGTGTTTGGGGGAGAAAGTAGTGATGGTTGAGGGAATGGATAAGTGTGAGGTGGAGAATGAAAGAGGTTCCATTGTTATCGTTTTTTGTCTTACAGTTTGAGAAACCTCTTACTCTCTCCAGTATTGTTAGGAGAATCAATATCGGGTTTTTTCAGAGTGAAATATTGTGAAAAAAGGCATATTTTATGGCACAGGGGATTTTGGGAGAGATGTTCTCTTTTCACCTCCATAGTTTTATAAAGTAATCTTAGGTTAAAAATGCACTTGGTTCTCTTCTTCCATTTCTCATTATGGAAATAGTGTCACTCTTCATTCATTCTTCATGTCTTAGTTTTTTACATTTTATCTTTTCAAGCTTAATTTGAACTTTGTTTTGTGCCTACTTTTATTTTGTTTTTTGCCGTTAATTCCGAATGGGTAGAATTCGAAAACATAAAGTATTTAATAAATGCAGATCATGTCGACGTTGAAAAATAAGTTTTTAATAAATTTAAATTAATAAAAATTCAGATTTAGTAAAACAAGTGTTTTAACAAATTTGAATTGGTTAATTTAGATTCACGAATTTTTTTACAAATTTAAATTGATTAATCTGAACTTTTAAAAAATAAAGAATTTTTCATGTTTGAGAAAGAAGAGCACATGCAACATAAAAGGAGGACTTGTTTTATTTTTCGGATCGATGGCAGACGAGCAAAGGAGATGCTTGAGAATTGCGAAGAAAGAAAAGAACTGAAAACGTGGTATTAAGAACGAAAAACATTATTAACATTTTTTTACCTAGAAGCATTTTTGCCATTTTGAAATATTACGTAAATATAGTGAGAAAGTATAAAGGTGCGGGGAGAAAATCTCGAGTTTTTGATACCTTGTTGCGTGGTAAAATGACATGAGTTAATTATGTGGTGTCATGATACCATGCTATACAAACAAAAAGTAAGTGAAGTGTTACCCTAAATATAAATAAATTCAATTAATTTCATCTTATTTAAGATTTTTATTTTTAAAATAATTTCTATTTAATTACAATTATGACTCTTTTATTTATGATATCAAAATTCCAATAAATAGTGTTTTAGATATAACTTTATTTTGCATTTAAAATTAGTGAAATGATTGATAATAAATTATATGATCTTGTAATACCTCAATTTTCATAACCAGACTATTATATGATTACATTTTAATTCTAATGTTAAAGTGAAAAACTTAGTTATGCAATATGAAAAACTTATAAAAATAAATTAATTATATCATATAAGGCATTTTTACTAAAATTCAAAAATTCCCTTTTTCTGGGAAAATTTGCTCAGTGGAATTGATTTTGATCTGTGTATTTGTGATAGTGGCATAAAGTTATTTTTAGAAAAATTTGCTAAGCGATGAAAGCTTCACTCAGCGAAACTCTGGTCGCTCAACAAGAATGCCTAAGGCCGAAGTCCCACTCAGCCAAAGATACCTTGGCTTAGCTATGTGAGACAAGTACTTGGATTCTAAAGACCTTTGCTAAGCAGATATCTCTTTAATCAGTGAAAGTATTATGCAGCTACGCTCCCTTAGTGAACGACATTTCGCTTAGTGAGGGTGCTCCAGTTTTGGCTATAAATAAAGATGGTTGGTGCAAAATAAGGGAGAGAAGGAGAGGAATGCTTTTGAGAGAGAAGGAAGAGGGGAGGTTCTTATAAGGAAGGAAAGGCGAAAGAGAAAGCTCTTGAGAGGAAGATTAAGGCTTCAAAGGTTTCCTACCACTCTTCATAAAGCTCTAAGTAAGGTAAGGGGGGAACTAGGATTTATAAACCTTTATAGTGCTAATCTTAATAGACTTACGTGTTTTTGCTACTCTTATGATTATCTCCAAAAACTAAGTTTTGGATTAATATACTAATGTTTAATTGATTGCTCAATAAATCTAACTACAGTAACTTTTATTCTCTCCAGGAAATATTTCTAGTCCTTTGTTTATTTTCTTCGAACATTATTTCTAATCCTTTGTTTATTTTCTCTAGATAATATTTCTACTCCTTTGTTTACTTTCTCCATGTATCACTTCTGATCCTTTATTATTTATTTCCAGATATTACTTCCAGTCCTTTAATTATTACTTCAAGATACTATTATTGGTCCCTTACTTATTACTTTTGGTTCTTTATTTATTATTTTCATATATTATTTTTTATCATTTTATTTCCAGATATTGCAGCTTGATTTTTGTTATTATTATTTAAGTTATTTCCAAAATATTATAGTATGATTCTCTGTAATTATTTGTCAATTGTTCTATCATTCGTTTTTTAGAAGTTATATTTTAATCCTTTTCTACAAAAATATTTTACATTATTTCAGATGATATGATATGATTCGTTGATACCATTAATTTCAAGCTTTGCTTTGAATCTCAAAATATATTTTTGGATTGGTTGATAACTAGCCTATAATTTTATATGTGGTTCAAAGGATTGTTAATTATATGTTAAATTTTATGGTAGAATATATTCAAAGGATTTTATAAAATTTTAGTTGAGAAAATTTTATAATAAATACGATATTTCTTAAAATCACAAAAAACATTCCAAGTATGCTTTGTGGTTGCAATTTAGTTTGATATTCCACATGAGAAAGATATCTTTTAGTATTAAAATATATTAATATAACCATTGATATTATTTTTACTCATGAAAATATAATTGGAAATGAGAAATTAATTTATAATATGATCTTTTAATTTTCAAGGATAATTAATAAATGATTCTATGAATAATGATTGAAGTATATATGATTTGTGATTGACAAGTTTAGTGACCTTTGGGATTGTGTTAAGATGTTGTGAGATGAACTTAGCAAAGTCTTAAGTTCCCTAGTGAGGGTACCATGCAGGTGCATGAGTATCATATTTGGGAAGTCATAACTTGGTAACTGCGAGATGAAAGGCAGGATCAAGATAGATCCTAAGATGGTTTTAAATAAGTGAATATTCAGGATGATTCATGTTGACATTTGGGCTGAGGATGGTCATCAAGTGAGTGAATATTCAGGATAGTCCATATTGACACTTGGATGGGATATTCATAGATTTAGAACTTTCCACAAATGTTCAACATCTCATGATTGGTAAGGCATATCCATCTCAGGCTAAAAGAGCGATAGTTTGTGTTGTGATTGGTAGAAGGACCTATTGTGTTTTGTGATGGGCAAAAAGGCCCGAATGATAGATGACCAAATTATTGTGATACGCAGGCAGGCTAATTGGAAAATAGCCAAAATTTTGTTATGAGCAGACGACCCAATTTCTTGAGAAAATTATTGTCTCAACTAGGGAAAGATAATACAACTATCAATCACTTCCCAAACAGATCCATGATGATTGTGGTGAATCATCATGGATTGGTTATGGATCCATACCTAGAGTCAAGTGGGATTAAGTTCAATCATTAAAATGAGTATGTCAAACTGAGTCATAAGTCATATCTTAGGCCCTCATTGTGTATTAAGTTTATTAAAATTAACATTGATAGTTTATAAAAATTTCATTCCTTTGTATGTTTTCTTTCATGTATTTCCTTTCTTGTATGATCGTGGTATGAATAAAGCATGAACCTATCCAGTAGGAGACGTTGCAAAATTCAGAAGATTTTTTATGAATGTGTTGATCTTCTAAACAAGATAATCTCTTGATGTTTAAGTGGTTTAGTTTCGTAAGAATTACAGGACTTTGAATTAGGAATTTTAATAGGGTAGTGAGAATTAATGTATTTATGTTTAAGTGAAGTTTGTAATAGACTATATTTATCACAACGTTTATTGGAAGATTTATGGTTTTTTATGTAAGATCGAAATTTGAAAATCTCTCCTTTTATTCATAAATAATTTTGGATAAGAATTAGAAGTGTTACAATCCTGTCAAGGTCCAATTATTTTAAATATCTTTTACAATGGACAAAGGGCCCAATGATTCCAACAAGACTTGGGAGAATTACCAAGATTTTTCAAAACATATTCATGGAGGTATCCAAACCAAGAGTTAATTCATATATATATTATGAAGGCACATTCAGCAAACTTAAAGACAACAATTTGGAGAACAAAATGAACTTAATTCTTTAATCTAGTTGCATCTATGAGTTGGAATTTATTTGGATGGATTACACAGTTTTTGGGCTAAATAACTAATTAATGTTCATTTTTGAATTATTATGTCATTTTTGTACCTTTTTTATGGGAGATTTTTTAGATGACTTTTCATGTTTTTTCTATATAGTTTTTGAGTTTTTTTGGGTTCCTAAGTCATAAGAGTGTCTTGTAAGCTTTTGATGATAACAGAATTCAGAAATCAAAGCTTGAGTGATTTCTCTCTTGTGAGAAACTTTTCCTTTGTTCTTGGATAAGAACTTTATAGTATTAGTTCTATCGGCATGTCGCGATTAAGGTCCTAGTGATTTTTTATAACTTTGGTTTTACCGGTAGGTTGGAGTTAGGGTCAAGTTCCTATTTTCTTTCTTTACCTATTTTCAAGACGGTCCATATAATAGATTCATATAAGATAATAAATATTTTTTTATTATATGTAAAATTAGGTATTTTTGCTTGTATATGAGTTCAAAGAAAGTATGTTGTAAATCGGTCCTTAATTATTTTTTATTTTGAGTATATTACAAATCACAATCTTTTATGTATGTTAAGTTTGCTGATATTTATCAATTAATACTTTATTTTAAATTTTAAAAAAAAAATTTACATAGGATGGAGTTGTGATTGAATCACAACGTAAATTATGAGTTTTTTTTATTTTTTTTTACAAAATTATTTTATAATAAATTAATCTAAAAATGTTAATTTATTAATATTTGAACTCAACCCTATTTATATACAACTTTTTGGGGTTTAGGGTTTTTGATTTCACGGTTTTCCAAATGGAAGTTTACATTTGTTGATGCATACATTGTTATGATGCATGTAGTAAAGCTATGCTATTAGAATCAAGAATGGTGTTCGTTATAATGTTTGTTGTTAATTCAAAATAGTTAGCCCCTTTTGAAGATGGATTTGATTAGTCTTAGTTAGATCTTTATCTCTATAAGATTATCTTTTTTCCTTTATTCTTATGTAGTAACGTTATTGTAAAATATTTTCAAGGATTTGCTCAATTGAGTTAATTATATCATTTGTACCACCTATATTGTATTAATTGTATAAATGATTAAATCTCCTTTTGTTTGATGTAAATTATTAATGTATTGTTTGGAATGTATGGTAACTAGTTTTTGGCCGTCGAATTTATGTAAATGATATATACTAATTGAATTTAAGTAATTAATAACATGTGAATATAATATGATGTATAAAACTATAAAAAAAAGAGAATAATTTATATGGTGTAAAAAAATTTTACACTTATATTCATTCCAATTTGTAATATTATCACATCACTCTTAATTTTTAATAAAATTAGTTACTACATCTAGGCTATGCTTGAGAATCCAAATCCAATATTAAAAAATCGTAATTAAAAAGAAAAAAATGTTATAAATCACAAGTATTCAATTTATATACTATAGTTTTTTCTTAAAACATTTTTTTAAAAAATAAAATATTTTGAGTTTTTTATAAACTAAAAGGAAATCTAGCTTAGTAAGAATCTATGCATCTAATTGATGTGTTACTTATTATAGCTTTTATAAATAATTATTATCTCTTAATACATGTTTAGTGTAACATCTCAATTTTCATAATCAGATCCATATACAATTTACATCTTAATCTAGGTGTTGAAGTTAGAAATTTAGTTATTGTGGACATCTAATTTTGTTCGGATAAAATTTTTAGCCAAGAGGGGATGAACAAGAAAATGATTGAATGGACTAAGGGTGGATAATAGTCCATGTGAATCATAGTACAATAGTTAAGTCTTGACCAAAGGTTTCAATGAATCATGGGAAGATATTGTTGATTCATGTAAATGGTAGGACAATTACTCAAGTATTAGAAAAAATTATGCATATTGTGGCGGATATAACTGCCGCAAAATTCACATTGCAACGGTCTGTTGTAATGTTGTCTGCCACCGGCCAATATTGTGACCATTCAAACAACCATTATACAAACTACCGCTAAGTAAGTGATACATTTGGTGTGGTTACCAACCCGTTGTAACGTTGATCATTTGATTGTGTAACATTTTGCAACAGTTGCATAACTGTCGCTATATTTTTTTCTGTTTTTTAATTCTTTTGCAATAATTGACTAAAAATCACAATATTTTTTTATGAGTTTTTTTAAACTGTGATTGTGACGGTTGCATAACTGTTGCAATCTTTTTTTTTTTAATTATTTGGCAACGGTTGTCTAACCAATGTTTTTTGGATTTTTTTAAAACCATGATTGCGACAGTTATGTAACCATAGCAGTTCAGAGGTGTGTCCCTTTTATTTCCATCTTCCTTCATTCCTTTTCCTCATAAGTACGAAATCTTTTATCTTTCAGTTAGCTATTCAATACTCAAAATGGTTTGAGTCCCCAATCTTTTTTACATTAATTATTAATTTTGAAACTTTGTGTAAATATATGAATTAGATCTGACATTATATTAACATCATTTTAATATTGACATGAATTAAATATAATTAATTATATTGTAATAATTGATTTTATAATCTAAAATTTGAAAAAACAAACTATATGAATATAATTGTTATTCTATCATCTATTCACTATAAATTTATCGACTTTAATTTGATAAATTTAATAATTTTAAGTTCATATTTTCATCTAATAAAACATTACTAGGTTTAAAATATAATGTATAATTTTATGTCGAGAATACTCTTGTAAGTAAAGAATTCCTAATGCAGTGTCTCCTATAATTTTGTAAAACTTAACTTTTGTTGTTGAGTACCTGAATATTTTTTACGAATGGAAAAAATAATTAAAATAAATTATCAGGCTATATTTTTTCACATCAAAACTACTCTCATTTGATAGTATGCCTAAACACTGTTCCTAATTTCTGACTAAATTTCCTTTCTTAGAATAAAACACCACACATACACATATCAACTATTAATACATTTCACTTTAACTTGTTTTGTTTTCTCACATGTTTTCTTTTCTGCTCTTATTTTCTAATTTGCAGGCATTCTATGACATGGAACCTATTTACACCTTCCAAGGCACATATGACATCAATTCATTGGTGTTACAGTGTTGTAGAACATGAAATTAATTTTAATTATAAAAAAAAAAGTAAAAATACAGGGATAGGTAGCAATCTAAATTCTAAAGATATAAGAGTGAAGAATTTTGGTGTAGAGTATCTCATAGCATTGAGTATATGTTTTCCTTTCCTTTATCGAGGTTATAAAAATGGATAAAAATCCTCTTTTTTAAATTTGTGTCTTATTTTTTATCTCAATTAATCAATAAATGATACATTATTTAATAATTTTTTTATATGTTGTGGAGTTTATGAAGATGATGTTTATTAATCAGTTGAAATAGAAAATAAGACATAAATTTGAGAGATGGGATTTTCATTTTATAAAAGTAATACATGTGAAAAAAAAAAAAGGAACAGCTTGTAGGGTTCTCATTCTAGGAGAAGAAGGAAACTTCCATGTAGAAAAAAAAAAAAGTACATTAAGGTTCTAATTTTGGAAATAGAGAATTGTTGTGTGAAGAAAAAAAAAAATGATTGAATAACTTTGCACTACTGATTTTAAGAGGTGGCAAAATGTTTGGGAAATTTTTTAGTTTTTTAAGATAAACAGAAGGACCAAATAAATTTCACCTTTATAAGATCAAAGGAGAGTTTGGGAAAAAGTTGGGTGGTTTTTCTTCAACATCTTAAAATGTAAACAACTGTTTTTGGTTTTCTTCAAAATTCAAATAAAGGTGGTTGCATCCTTAACTTAGTATGTGGGAGTTTGGTAAGCTCATGTCTCACATTTTTTTTCTCATATTTTTTCTCTCTTAAAAAACTGTAGGTTAAAAATAAGTTATATTTGAAAAAAATAAAAGTTTTAGTAAATATTATATGAAATTTATTCTGATGTAAAATATTGATTTTTATTTTATTATTTAAATTTTGTATTATAATATATTTTAATCATTTTTAATAATCTAATAATTTAATATTTAACTTTTTATGAAAATTGTAACTAATTCGTATAAGCCATTTATAATACAAGTAACTAAAGTTAATCAGATTTAAGAAACCTTAATTTTAAAATAATAATTATAATAACAAGAAAAATATAAATATTATTAATAATATATAAAATTAATGCCTTAATATAATTTAACATTAATTAATAACAAGAAAACCGTCAGAAAATACCTAGTTTTTTGTAATATAATTTCATATTGTTAAGAAATTATTAAAATAAAAATTAAGTGTTTTTTTCTATAATAAAAAAGATATAAAAAGTATTATCAAGACAAAAAAAATTGTAAAAACTACAAAGTAGAGCTTGCTTTGGCACAACAGGGAGATAAATTGAGCTTACTACATCCACGATGGTGCTTGATGAAAAATGGTAAATGGAAGAGATATGGTGAAAGGAACTCTCTCTTTACCAAAATTAGGAGTAATAAAATTACAATAATAAAATTTGGTGATTATATTTTATTGATAAATTAAAAAAAAATGTACTTTCCATATTACTTATTATATTTACTTATTAATATAAGTATCAATGTCATTTTTATCATTGTTTGATTTTTTTAACTCTTTTTCTTAATAGGCCAAATATAAATAGTTAATATACTAGTTTTTTTAATGGGAAATTCGAATCAACCCTATAACTTCTTTTTTAAGTTAACAATATCCAAGCTCAATAGCTTCACTAGACATAGGATGATCAAACACATAATGTCTATTCACATTAATTGATTGATGAATGTCATGAAGCATAACATATGCATTAGCATCATGGCTTCTTTTAAGATTAACCCTTCAGAAATTATAATCATCTTTAAAATCACCATCATTGCTAGATGATGAATCACTTAAACTCTTCCTATGAAACTCCCAATGATCATATTTGATTCAAATCCATGTTTTAATAAATCATACATCACATATATCTTGTCCTATAATAAAAATTGTTACATCTTGGAACTAGATTGTGTTTTGGGTTTTGGAGATAGAAAAAGAAATTTCTAAGAAGTCATTAATGTTCTTTCAAGCAATAATAACTAAAGAAATATTTGTTTAAAATAAAAGTAAACACAATTTGTCAAAGTTAGTCAAGTCATTCAAATAAATACAAACTACACAATTTGTCCAAACTAACAAAAACATAATATCAAAATAAACACATAATAACAAAATACATAATTTTAAATAATAATAATATAATATTATAGTGGGTTGGTCTCGGGTTCAACTTACTGGACCTGTCACCCAACCTCTAGTAGATTAGGTGGGTCGGGTTTCACCCAATCACAAGAAAAACCTAACACAAACTTTTCGAATTGGATTGAATTGAATTAGGTCTTCAGGTCACCTAATCCAATGAACTCCCTTAATCTTTTGTAATGTTGATATATTCCATCTTAACAAAATTTTAGAATTTTCCCTTTTATAGAAGTCTCTTATCCATTGCATATAAAACTGAAAACACACTGTTTTGTAATGTCGACATTAGAGCTGTCAAAATGGGCTGATCCAGCCCATATGGGCCAACCCACCTCAGCCCACTATGAAAACAGGTCAACCCAACCCGACTCATTTCATCTTTGCTACTCAATTTGCTGGCCCAGCTCGGCCCACCACGGGTTGATGGGTTATACGGGCCAACCCACCAACCAGCAGAAAATAAAAATTTATTTTTTAAAAATGAGATCTTTTCAAATTTTTAAAATTAACTATTTAATCAAATATTTACAATTATTTTCTATTTGATTATGTAATAAGTTAAGGTGGATTTTAATATTAATGAGAATGAAACATATTTTTATTTTGAAAATAAATAAGAGATATAAACACCCTCCTTCAAATTTGTCAAACCCACCACAAAGTGCAATTTGCCATTTCTTAAATAAACTCCTACCTAATTAACAGCTCCTACCTAATAAACAGAGACAAAGATTAACATGATTGAAAAGGAAGAAAAAGGCAACTACATATTTGACAAAATTAATTGCATACATAAAGTTGTTGTGATTATTTTCACAATTGGATCCTCTTGATAAGTTGAAACCTGGAAATTAAGTCTCAATCAACAAAAAATAAGTCTAACAACACATAACAAATTCACAGTAACAACAAAAATCAACATTAAATCCAATAACTCCTAACACATAATGATCATGAAAATTAAGTCTAGCAAAAAATAATTATCCACATAACTATCTAAGACAAAAGTTTCATAAAACCAACTACATTGATAATAATGTTCCTCAAATTTGATTGGAGTCATGAACAGAAAAATTAATAATAACTTCATCTTTTGTAGCTCCGATTTGTCTCCATCTACAATTAGGAGAAAAAAAACAATGTTAGAAAATAGAAATTAGAATGAGTAATTGTAAAAAACAAATAGAAAATTATTGATAATGAATTATGGAAGCTACCTAGTTCTTCAAAACCATGCAACCATAGTATCAATAATTCCACATTTTCAGGAAGAATGGTGGAATGGTACTTGGTTAGCACACGTGACCCAAGGCTAAATTTAGACTGACTAACAACGACAGTGATTGGAATGCTTAACACATCACAAGCCATTTGAGAAAGGATTGGATATCGATCACACTGATCCTTCCAAAAAGCCACACATCAAATTTCTCATTCAACTTTGGATTAAGACTCCCTTCCTCTAAATATATATCCGATTGAGACCTCCCATTAGTAGTAGCATGTTAACTCAAATAATCAATATATTCCTAAAACATTACAAATAAAAAGAAATACAAAAATGAAATAAAATAAATAAATAAATAAAATACCATAAACAAAATTTATGCAAATAACTTACATCAAAAGTATCAATAATAGGTTCATAATTCGTATATGAAGTTTATTGTGAAAAGGGAGGAGACATCCAAGAAGTTGAAGCATTTGACCTATTTGTGTTTGCTTTCTCATATTCTCTATACAATTCATAAATTTTTTCCCTTAAAGCACTCATCTTTTGTTCACAAGTAGATGGTTCAATCTTTTTATAAGCATACTCAATCGCTCCAAATTTCATCCGTGGGTCAAGAATAGCTCTAATGGCAAGAATCTTACAATAAGAATGTCAATACTTACTAAACTTAGTCATCATTTTTGAAGCCATGCCTTTAATCACTAGATCATCACAAACAACAAATGCACATAACAAGCTTTCAATCCTCCAAACTTTCATAAAATATCGATTAGATGTTGGATAAGTTGATCCAAAAATCAAATTTGTCATGACAAAGAAAGGCTTAAAAAACTCATACATTTTTTCAGCCCTTTTCCACTTATCATCTAATGGGCAATGAATATAATTCTTATCACGGATAGCCAAACAACAAAATGCACGTTTGTATTTAATTGCACTCTCAAGCATAACATAGGTGGAATTCCATCTTGTAGGAACATCCATTCTCAAACCCACCTTGGTATCAATACCCCTCACTTGCACACACATTCTTTAAATGCCAACTTTCTAGCTTTTGATGCTCTAACATATTTTATACTCTCTAATTTTTTTCAAAGCACCACTAGCCACCCCTAACCCCTCTTGGACAATGAGATTCAACATGTGCACTACACCTCACATGAAAGTAAGAACCATTACATATCAAACTATTTTGCAAATTAAATTGTGTTTTCATGAAAGTTACCATCGTGTCATTGGCACTAGCATTGTCCAAAGTAATAGAAATCACCTTCCTATTTATCTCCCAATCAAGCAAGATTTCAAAGATTTTTTTTGGCCATTTCATGACCACCATGTGGAGGATCCAATTCAGAAAAAGCAATAATCTTACTATTAGTTTCCAATTACCATCTATAAAATGAGTAGTCACACAAAAATGTATCCTTCTTGGGTTATGCAAGTCCAACAATCAGATGTCAAATAAATCCTACTATTAGCTCTACGCATTGCACGTTTCACTTTTTCGTTTTCTTCATCATAAATTCTCCAAAGATTAGAGACAACAGTATTCCTACTAGGAATTCTTAATCCAGGATGTAAATACAAAACTAATTCTCTAATCCACTTATACTCAACAAAGCTAAAAGACAACCCATGTTGAATTATAGCTCTTGAAAGCAAATTATCTACATGTTTTTTGTCTATTTCCCTATATCTCAACCTCCCAGACATATCAATTATCATATTTCCTACATCTGCAACCTTTTTCTTTTGTTTCAACACTTCACACTTTTCCAAATGATGCAACATAGATGAAGTCCCTATTTTTATACCTCCACAAACATATTCTTGACCACAATGGTTACATGTAGCCTTTTTTTACTGTCTTTTACACTGATTTTACTAAAATTATCCCAAACTTTAGATTTAGTAGATGTAGGTTTTTTGCTTGGTCTAGAATTAGTTTCTTCAGGAATAGGAGGTAGTGGTTCATTTAATTCATCAATGTGGTGTTCATTAATACCAACAGTTGTTTCAAATTTCATTATGTTAAACATATTTACAAATTGCATTAACAAATCATGAATGCAGTTAGACCCAGTCACAAATTCAATATAAATTTAGGCAATCAATGGATCAAATAATAATCTAAAATAAATTCAACTAGTAGCACACATAAATTGAATCACTTGAACAATATTCAACATAATAAGTCATAAAGAATAAAAACACATACCTTGCAAATTTTCAAATGAGACTAAAAATCTTCAAACACTTGAAAACTCTGCAAAGTTTCGGAATATGCATAGTTAAAGAACTGAAACAGAGAACAATCTCTTTCAAAAATCAAAATTGTTACTAAACTGTAAAAACTAGCAGTTCAGAATATGCACAGTAACAGGAGGAAGTTAAGGAACCCAAGAAGAGAACAATTTTCTTGGTCTAGAATAAGTTTCTTCAGGAATAGGAGGTAGTGGTTCATTTAAGTCATCAATGCGGTTTTCATTAACACTAACAGTTGTTTCAAATTCCATTATGTTAAACATATTTACAAATTGTATTGACAAATCATGTACATTTTAAAAGTGAAAACTATAATAAAATTTAGTCAGACCCAGTCAAAAATTCAACATAAATTCAGGCAATAAATGAATCAAATAATAATCTAAAATAAATTCAACTAGTAGCACACATAAATTGAATCACTTGAACAATATTCAACATAATAAGTCATAGAGAATAAAAAACACATACCTTCCAAAGTTTCAAACACTTGAAAACTCTACAAAGTTTCAGAATATGCATAGTTAAATAACTGAAACAGAGAACAATCTCTTTCAAAAATCAAAATTCTGATTAAACCGTAAAAACTAGCAGTTCAAATATGCACAGTAAAAGGAAGTTAAGGAACCCAAGAAGAGAACAATTTTCTTGGTCTAGAATTTTCTTCAGGAACAGGAAGTAGTGGTTCATTTAATTCATCAATGTGGTTTTCATTAACACTAACCGTTGTTTCAAATTCCATTCTATTAAACATATTTACAAATTGTATTGACAAATCACGTACATTTTAAAAGTGAAAACCAAAATAAAATGCAGTTAGACGTAGTCACAAATTCAACATAAATTCAGGCAATAAATGAATCAAATAATAATCTAAAATAAATTCATCTAGTATCACACATAAATTGAATCACTTAAACATTATACTTCTTCTCAATAAACAAAATGATAGTTTTTCTTAGATAAACTTAAAGCCTAATCAACTTTTCTGGTCAGATCTCTAAGAGGATGAGACTAAGTAGCATCATGTTTGAAGGATGTGCATGGACCATCACATAGATGAAATGATCAAGAAATTAGAAATAGACCATAAAATGATTCTTGACACGAATCCTTTTTGTCAAATCTCTAATGTGAATACATCTTAGCATTATCAAAGATGCACCCAAAAATATTACTTCTAAATAATGTGAATATACTTGTTAGCAAAGCACTATGACGAGCCCCAAGTGAAACTATACTAGAATGCTTATTTTCAAAACGGGAAACATCCAACTGTCTAGGTGAAGTCTGAACAAACATATTAATCGACAAGTTAATTTTCAGCTATTGTGGAACAAAATTATCTATCCTTATTAAATCCTAAAAATAGCAATTAGCAAATATACAAATTAGGAAACACTGACATAGGTATTTTAGGTAACCCTCCAACATAGTGTGATGCATTGCAGCAATTCAGAGATGCAGAGTAGTGGTGCAACAACACGGTGCAGTCGTGAGAGTCAAAGAGAATCGTGTGAGGGAGACAAAGGCTAAAGGAGCAAAGAGCCAAAGACTAGGGTTTGTGATTGTGAGTGAGAAGAGTAGGATTGTGATAAGAACAATGAGATGAAGTGTGTGAGGACTGAGAGTTAGAGTGTGGGTTGTGAGAAGAAACTGCATTGTGAGAAGAGTGAGAATGAGATGCTTGTGTGGGTTATGTTGTGACTGTGAGTTGTGAGCCATGACACATGAGGTGAGTGTAGTGTGTAGCGGGCCATTTACAAATCCCACAACCTTGTGGGTTCTCTCACACCCCTATGGGAGGCTTGACCTTGAATATTGTTTCATTACATGGCCCATAGGGTTTGAATGATTGCTCTTGCATAAGTAGAACTCTGTAGGTATCATTATTATGCTATATGATTTTGTTCTATTCCACGTGTGAAAGTAATGCCTCCCACAAATTGCTGTTTCACCCATATCCTTGTGCAAGATGTGACAATGAATCATTTCAAATAGTGTACTTGGAGTATAATTGACAATGTGATGTGGGTACTAGGAACAAAGCTTTTGGAATATAATCAACTATACAAAACATTTACACTTTCAAAAATGAATCAAGATTTGAAGATCTTGGGGTGCATCTGTTGGCCTAAGGAAAATAATATATAATATATGAAATTTGGGTACTTAGATTCATGATAGATAGCTCAGGAAGACCCCATCATAGCCTTTTATTTGAAAAAGGATGATGTAAGCTGGGTACTTGACCACAAAAGGGTACCAAGGAAAGAACAAAAGATCAACACATACTTGATAGCTATTGTAGACTCTAATCAACCCTAATCATATAATCAATGGTTACTTTATTTGAAGGATTAAAATCAATATGTTTTACCTCTAATTAACTAAGTAAATTATTTATCTTTTAAAATATTAATGGTTGTTTTATTGTTAACAACTTAGCGCTTTTTATTAATACCATTTTCTCTGGTTTATTTCCATCTTTAATCTTCAAGAAAGCCTACATTTTTCTTATTAAGATATGAAATTTTGGTTTGTTTTTTTTATGAGTAGAATAAATGTAACAACCCTTTTTATTCCAAAAATTTCTTTCATAAAAAGAAATAAGATTTTAAAAATCAGTTCAGATACTAAATGTGCCACTAAATGTAATGACACATTTGACTAACCCAATTCAATTATGAAAATACGAAGATTTGTCAAAGGTTGTTACTCAATTATGAGAAATTTTCAAAATTAGTTCTTACATAAAGAACCTAATTTTCTCAAAATAAAGATAGAACAATAATATCCATTACAAAAAGACTTTTCTTTTACAAAATGTTTCTCAATACGTCATATATCATTTATCCCCACTACCCCAATTAAACCGAAATTAGAGCATTGAACCTTTGACGAATTAACTAAGATAGCAATTAAGAGTAGCTTACTACAACATCATATAACATCACCCATAAAGAAAATCTTTAGAGTTGTCCATCACAGTTGTCATATCCAACTCTTTTTCTAATCATATTCTATATCCGACTCTTTTTCTAATCATATTCTGAATACATATGCATAGAAACACATAGAGTAAACACGCAGATGGGTGACATGATTATAAAGCATAAATGTTAATCTTAATAAACTAAACACATAAAGGGGCTTAAGATTCATCCTAGGATTCGGTTCCACATAATCTAGTCATATATCTTAATCTCACTCTTCTCAACACTAAACTCAACCCCACTTGACTCTATGTATGGATCCATGACCAATCCAAGATGATTCACCCCAACCAACAAGGATTTTATTTTGGGAGGTGATTAGTAGTTGTATACCTTACCTCAGTTGGTACGTTAACCCTATCAAGAGTTTGGGAAATTTGCCCCGAGCTATTTGTCCACCATAATTATTTGCCTTATTGCCAACAGGGCTATTTGCCTACCATAATTATTCAGCTTATTGCCAACCGAGCTATTTGCCTACCATAATTATTCAGCTTATTGTCAACTAGGCTATTTTCCTACCATAATTATTTGGCTTATTGTCAACTATATTTATTTGGCTTATTGCCAACCAGGCTATTTGCACCTCATAAACAGCCAAGGTCAAGCAAGATATACTTAACTAATCATGAGATGCTAGAACTAATAAAAACTTTTTTTTATTTGAGACTCTTGGTTAAGTTAGAATAACTTCATTAACTTGTTTTAGATTCCTTATTATCTCATTTTGATCACTGCACCTACCAATTACCTTTTTCTATATTCTTCGTAGTTTCCCATGCAACGACCCAACTTCTACCCAATTCAATTATGTAATTTATGAAAATTTTTTCAAAGGTAATTAACATGAAAATAAGAAAAATCTTAAAACGTTAAATGACATAAATAACCATAATCTTACTTAAAATAAATATGACTGAAATATTCATTACAAAACTCTTACTTATACAAAATGACTGAATATATAATAACCACTACCTCAAATTATCCTGATTTAGAGCAATGTACCTTTAACTAAACAAAATAACAAAACATCATTAAATCACTCAATACTTATCATTAAATATGTCTTCAAACATATAGAAAATCTTCAACGATATCCTTCCCTAGTGACTATCCTGACTCCTCTTCTAATCATTTCATGAGTACATAGAAAAAAGAATATATAAAACAAACAAATAGAGAAGTGAGATAATTATAAACCATAAGTGTGAATCTTAATAAATTATACAGACTATGGGGTCTAAGTTCCTAAGACTCAGTTCCTCAAACTTCACAACACATAATATTATCCCACTCATCTCAACATCACTCTTAATCCCACATGACACTACAGATGGATCCACTACCATCCAAGATGATTCACCAATCATCAAGGATCTCGTTTGGGAAATGATTGGTGGTAGTATATTTACCCTAATTTCGGTACAAGTTCTCCCTCAAGAGATTAGGTTTAATACCTAGAGTTGTCACTCTTAATAAAAGTTTAGCCAAATGCTAAATCTTTGAAGCACCTGTCTAACACCTCAACTAGCCCCATTTAAGGCCTGCGCAAAATATATGATAACAATCATGAGATGTTAAGCATTTGTCAATGTTTTAAATAAATGAATGTTCCATTCGAGCAATAACATGGACCAATCCAGATGTTCACCCACCTGATGAAACATCCCAAATCCCAACACCAATAATTGGAATATTCGTTTATTTACAACAATCCAAGCATGTTCAATCCTACTTTTCATCTCGCAGCGTACCAGGTTGTAACTTCCCAAAGCACCAGACTTGTACATATTACACAATACTTTTATCAGGGAACCTATACTCTTTTCTAAGTTCTCCTCACCATATCACATCACATCTTTCAAGGATTATAACAGTTCATAATAAATCATCATACCATTATTCATACTTCAAGGATTATAAATAAGCATTACAATTCTTAATATAGTTAAACTTTCATATATACAAGAATAAGAAATGACTAATTTAATTCAAAGATCCAAGTTAATATTCATTAACATTAATATAGTATTACTACAAAACATCTTTTTTGATGTGGAAGATCATATTAAATCGCAACCATAGAGTATACTCAGTTCATCATCTTTAAATGATTTAAATAGTTTACCACTGATAACACGCATAGAATTCATGAACAACAGTAATCAATCTCAAATAAAGGACCAGAATAATGTCTGGAGAATAACAGCAACCACAACTAGAAGAGTATTTGGATCAAGTGACTAGAAGTTATCTAGAGGGTAAGAAATGAATGACTAAAAGGTTATTTGGATGAAATGACTAGAAGGTTATCTGGAGAGAACTTCAACCACAACCAGATGATTGTCTGGAGTAAGGGACCAGGCAATTATATGGAGGGTAACAAAGAATTAAGCATACTTATCATAATTAAACATTTAAACACATTAATTAAGCTTAAACAGTAAACATATCATGATTAAGCAATAACAGAAAATAGTAAACAAGCACACATAGCTTATTAAGATTAACACCTTTCACGGCTTATAACTCACATTCCTTCTTTACCTTGATAAGAGACTTTGATTATAGGTGGTGGAGAAACTTAGGCAACACTTCCACATATTTCCTTCTTCTTCCTTGAAATTCTTCTCCCTCTCTCTAGAACTTTTTCTCTCTCTAACTCAATTGAGAATTTATGAAATAAACTGAAATAAGGACCCTTATTTATAGTTTTTCTTTTCCTGAAAATCGTTGAACGGTTTCAAATTCGCTGGGCAAATTTCCTCTACACCACCATATCAGAAACTTCTCCCACCATCATGCATCGCCATTCTGTACAATTATTGTCGCCATGAATTTTGCTCATGAAATTTTCTTACTAACAAGTCTTAAGTTTTCTATGAAATCATGCTTTCTAACTTGCTATTATTCCATTTCAACAATTGGTTACATACATGGTTCATTTCTACATCATTTACAAGTCTAAAAAGTGATTACATACACAAGAATTTCTTAACACTTATCTATTAACCGTTGATGGTAATTAAGGGTGTTATATCCCACCTTATTAAACTGCTAATTATTTGTTTATTACATTGGTGGTTTAAATTGCTAATTATCGGTTTATTACATTGATAGTTTAAATTGCTAATTATCTATTTATCACATTAGTGGTTTAAATTGTTAATTATCTATTTATTTATCATTTTCATTTCAGCCACATGATTTGGAGTCACCAACAAATGCAAGACGTTCATATGAATCTAATCATATGCCTAAAGATCAGGAACCAGAGTCACCTACCACCGTTTAAATTGTTCTTATTTTTATTATAACAAAGCTAGGATTTATATTTTCAATTTGTGAGACAATGAATTAGTTTAAATTTCTATGTTGGATGATATGTATTATTGGAGTATATATATATATATATATATATATATATATAAATTCTTTTTTTCTTTTACTATTTAATGTTGCTTTATTTTTGTTTAATATTAACTATAAAATTATAAAAAGGTAATAAAAAATCCTTTTAATTGATATAAATTATAATTTATGGTAATTAAAAATTTAAAATTTTAAAGCATTATGAAAATTAAGCATAACTATTATACATTAAAAAAATATATAATATATTTTTAATAGAAAAATTATAAATTTAAAATATAAAAAAAAATATGTAGAAAATAATGCGATGGTTTCATAACTGTCGCAATCATGGTTTTAAAAAAATCTAGGAAACATTGCGATGGTTAGAGAACCGTCGCCAAATAATTAAAAAAAATTGCAACAATTATGCAACCATCCCAATCATACTTTAAAAAATCATAAAAAAATATTACAACCATTTCAAGTATTGATAAAATCTACTTCATATATTTACACGTAGTTATAGAATTAATAATTAATGTATAAAAGATTGGGAACTGAAATCATTTCGAGTATTGAATAGTTGATTGGAAGATAAAAGATTGTGTACTTATGTGGAAAAGGAATGGAGGAAGATGGAAATAGAAGGGAGACCTACACTTCTGTATTGAAGAGAAGATGAAAAGGTAAAGGACAAGTTAAAAAAATCATAAAAAACCATAAAATCTACTTATATTTACACATTGTTATAGAATTAATAATTAATGTAAAAAAGATTAGGGACTCAAACCATGTCGAGTATTGAATAGCTCATCGGAAGATAAAAGATTTTGTACTTATGTGGAAAAGGAATGGAGGAAGATGGAAATAGAAGGGAGACATACTTCTGTATTGAAGAGAAGATGAAAATGATAAAGGACAAGTTAAAAGGTATGGAACAAGGAGGTTTTTGGGAATATAGGAAGGCATATCAAGAAGGAAATATAGAAATTACATGAGATAGACACGAAGGAGGAGATAAGGGTATTAATAAAGGTTGAGCAAAAGGTGACCAAAGAAACAAGTATGAACATAAATAAGTGGATGGGGAAAATGCTTTTTAATGCGGCAAAAGTCCAGAAACCAATGCTTAAAGGGGGGAAATGCACACATTTGATTTTTTAGTTTTGGAAAAGTATAACATCCTTTTTTTTAGAAAAATAAAATATTAATATAAAGTTTTAATTTATATTAGTAGGATATATTAATTTATTATTTATGTTTATTAAAATAAATTGAAATTTTATTTTATAAAATAAATGTGAGTGTAAATATTAAGAAAGGTTAAGTTGTTTATAGTTAGAAAGTCCAATTTAATGGTTAACCTAAAATAATTCAGGGGGTTTAGGTTATTACGCTTCAGTTTTACATTTCTAAATCTGGAGGTTTGAGAGAAAGTTGCAGAGAGAACTTTGTTAAGGGAGCTTGGGGAGCAATATTTGAGGACTTAAGGTCACACCCTTCACAGTCAGGATCACCATTCGAGGTAAAGGGGTGAAAAATTATCTCTCATGTGGCATGTGTAGGGAAAATGGGTAATGAAGCGATCCCTAAGCTTCAATAGGTTTTATGTAAGGTCATTGCAGGGTTATGAACACCTGCAATGAGTGCTTATAATATGTTTTGAGTGTGACTATGTGGATATATGTATTGTAATTTAGTTGGAGTTTTGAAAATGATAGAATGTTTTAAATACTGCGTACACATATGTAGTTCCCGTGTGTTTGATGTCCATGAATATAGTTAATGAATGTCTGCATTGATTTTGTTGATTGTTAGGGATCATAAATTATTCGGTAAAATAGTTTAGATATAATGACCATGTTGACTTTGAGGTTTCCCCTTTTTATACCCTAGAAATTAGTGTTCTTGAATACAATATTGATGTGTGTATTAATGAATTGGACTAATAAAGTAGTGCCCTTTTATGGTCCCTTATGATTGATTATAACAACTGAGTTAGTTAGAGATGAGGTTATTATTGATTGATCATTGTTTAGTGTGTTGGTTATTGTTGTATTTGGTGTGTTGATTCATACAATCATGAATTATTGGATAAAATAGACTAGGTATAATTATTATTTTGGTATTGAGGTGCTCCTTTTTTATACCATAAAGATTAGCAATAGTAATGAGTGTTTGTAATATTGGATGATTGGAGTAATGCCTTTTGTAGTCCCTTGTGATTAATTATAACAATTAGGTTAGTTAGAATAAGGTTATCATTTATTTATAATTGTTTTATATTTGTTTTATCTTAAGAATTAATTGACAATGATTTGATTTCAATTTTTTTATTTAGTTTGGAGTATTAAGAAAACCTTAGGAGAGAGAAATAATGGAAATCATAATGCATATTTTACTGTCAATGTCATGATCTTCGGACAAGAAAACTAATGAAATTTGAGAAAGTGGTCTTCATAAAGTTGTAGCATTAGATGATATCACTAATGCCATTGATTTCATTAAAAAACGATAACTATAGCTCAAGTTATGTTCAAATTAGTGACTGAAGGTCAAACTGCCAAAATTAAGGGATGAATTCATGTTTCCTCCAAGTTTTGACATAGCAAACATTTGTTTTAGCTCTTGAGGTCAGCATAAGAGTTGTAGATAAATGTCTAGCTGTCAAACTAGATAATAAACAATACCACAAGATTAACAAATCTCTAGATATCGCGTTTATATTCCACATAGGTCATAAAGACTTATTAAAAAATAAGTGAGGAAATCTTCAAAACTTAGAAAAGGTCGTGATGAGTTTTGAATGTAATATTCCTATGGGTATATTTGAGAAAGTGAATATATTAAATATTATAAATGCTATTTTGTACCATGAGAATTTGTGCTTTGAGTAATTAGTGTTGATGAGTTTATTTATGCTCAGAGTTAAGTCTAAGTTGTTGTTTAGCAGTGCGTGAACTCCAATTAGTTTGATCATTTGTAAAGTCTAGACTTTGTCTAGTAGTGCTTAAGTCTTATTTTGCATAGTCATGTGTTTATATGTGTGATGCGTTGTGCGAGAATCCACATATGCATTCATGTGTTTTGGGTCCCTTATGTCTTACGCTGACCAATAATGGGTGCCTAAGGTGGTTGTATGGTCTAGGGTGTGTTTTGGGTTCTGTTATGACTTGTGTTCACCTGTAATGGGTGTCTAAGGTGGTTGCGTGACCTAGTGTATGTTTTGGATTCCCCTATGACTTGTGCTGACTTCTAATGGGTGCCTAGGTGGTTGTGAGACCCAATGTTTAGTGTGCCCCTAGTGGCTTGCATTGATCTAGAAATGGATGTCCTTGGTGGTTCGTGTTTCACCTTAAACACAATATATGCAATTTGTGCTAAAAGTTATGGTACGATATACATGTAGAGTTAAGAGCATACGTTATCATGAGTCAAGTGTCTTGAGTCATTATGTATATATGTTTGTGATGTGTTTCATTCTTACGCTTTAGTTGATTGTCCATTCTCTCTCTCTGTGCGGTAACATGTGTGAGATATGTTCTCACTCCTTGCTATTTGTTGTTGCATTTTGTTTGGGTTGAACGTCATTTTCAGGTGTGCAATATCTTAATGATATTGTATTAATTTATCCATTTTATCCTTTTAGTTTTTTTATTTTTCATAAAACTATGTATTTTGTAAAAGTTCATAATATTTTTGTGTATAAGAAAATATTTTTTATAATAAATTATTTCTTTACCTCCACTAAAGAAAATTTATAAATCCGCCACTAGTTTTAATCAATATTACTATATTCGGACTTAAATATAAAAAAAAAAAATCAACTTCACACTAGGAATTAAATTAGAACTTGCAAATATAATTTTAATAATATAAAATTACTTTTAATTAACACATCACTCAATTTTACTTTTATTAATTTATACATCTTTATAAGTATTTAATATCTTTTTTAAATTATTAAAGATCCCACCAAAATCTCACATTTTATATCTCACCAATTTTAATGAATTTTTATTTACAAATAATTTTAAAATTTATTAAAATCATAAGCACGAGTTGTCAAATAAAAAATCAGTATTTTTCTTATTAACATTTTTTTTATTTAAGTTATTACAATTTTTATTTTAAAGTATTTAAAAGATAAGTTAATATTTTAATTTTATGTAAATAAATTAATATTTTAAATTTTTTTTACAAATTAAATATTGTTTTTTAACTTTGAGGTCACTTTTGCATTAATTTTGTTTTTATCTCTAAAAAACATGGGTTCACTTTTTCTTTTATTTTCTTTGATTGCTTCTCTTTTATGTTATGAGTTTTTTCTTAGATAAATTAAATTACATTTGCACGCTCTAATTTAATAATATAATATTTTTTTGTGAAGATTTTCTTCTTAAATCTCAAAACTTTTTGTTTAGTTTTTATCAATTTTCAAATATACATACATAAAATTTTTATTTTAATAATTTTTTTAAGAATTTACTTAGGTCCCACTATTTAAAATTTATAGATTCATCACTAATTTAATTCCTTAAGTATTTAGTCAGTGTATGTTTTTACATGTTGCATATGGTACAATCTTTTTTATTTTCTATTTTTTTATGTTGCACATTTTTTACCATTTAAAGTAGGGGCCACCATCTAGTGTTATTATAGAGTTTTTTATTTCATATTTACTCCTTTTTTATTTCCCACCTACTAGTGAGGAAAATACCAATAGGATATACTTTTTACTCTTCGATGGTGATGAAGAAGCAAAAAACTGCCCCTCCATTGGTTGCATGAGATGTGGTTGACTGGAGGCAATTGACTCATTGGGTGGTAGTTAAATGCACAAATTAAAATATAGAAAAGATGCAAAGTTTCATGTGTTGCCATTGATTGCATGTAAAGTAGAAAAATGTAAAATTTAATGTCTCCTCATTGGTTGCATTAACATTAAAGTTAAAATTTGCATGCATGTTAGGTTTTATAATTTTTTTTAATTAATCATCAGGTTTACTGGATGGCTATAATATTTTAACTCTTGCATGTTTTAATTGGTTTTATAAGTTTAAACTTGTTTGTTAAATAAAATATTCAATATTAAATTTATATAGATTTGTAATCTATTTAAATAATTGAAGTTATTTAATAAATTTTTATAATAAATTTATTACTGAATATTAGAATTATTAAAATTATTAAAACTAATTATTATCAGTTAAAGTATATTAAATTTATTTAATTATAAAATTATATAATAAATTACATTTAATTATTGAATATATAATAAAATATATTGAATTATTGAATATATAGAATTATTAAAATTAATTATTATCTTTTAAAGTATATTAAACTTATTTAATTTATTGAATTATTGAAAATAATTTATTACCTAATTTCAAATATCATAAAATAAAATTTCAGAAATTACTAATATACCCTTACTTTATATCTATAAAAACAAACATTTTATGTTACATTTATTCATGGTTGTTCTTTGTCTCCTTGTTTTCTAAAATCCTACGTACTTTGTTTTTTACGGATTTATTCAACATATCTTTTGCAACTAAGTTTATTTTTTCATAATGTAGTTAAGTATAGTAAAAACATAATTTTAGACGACTAACATTTATGTTGTGTTAATAATTTATATGTGATTTTTCTTGTTATAAAACATTATATATATACCTTTCTAAACATTTAGTTAATAATATAAATTATATAAATATTAGTTTTGTTATGAATCTTATAAATGCAAATCGAGATAATAATATATATACTTTTCTAAATATTTAGTTAATCATATAAATTATATAAAATTAATTAGTTAATAATATAAATTATATAAGATTATTTTGTTATATTTATTTAATAATATAAATTATATAAAATTAATTCATATTTACAAATTTTTTTTAATTGATAAAAAAGATTGTATTCTAACTTACTATGTCTCTGTATATGTGGCATTAATAATACAATATAAGTATTTTAAAACGGTATTCTAATTTACACCAATAATATAAATTATATAAAATTAATTCATATAAATTATATTTTAATTTTTAGTAATAATATAAATTATATAAAATTAATTCATATTTACAAATTTTTTTTACTTGATAAAAAAGATTGTATTATAATTTAGTGTGTCAGTATATGTGGCATTAATAATACAATATAAGTATTTTAAAATTGTATTCTAACTTACATTAATAATATAAATTTTATAAAATTAATTCATCTAAATTATATTTTAATATTTCAGTAATAATATAAATTATATAAAATTAATTCATATTTACAAAATTTTTTTACTTGATAAAAATATTGTATTCTAACTTTCTGTATTCTAACTTACTTTAATAATATAAATTATATAAAATTAATTCATATAAATAGTATTTTAATATTGCAGTAATAATATAAATTATATAAAATTAATTCATATTTACAAAAAAAATTTACTTGATAAAAAATATTGTATTTTAACTTACAATATCTGTATTTTAAAATTGTATTCTAACTTACATTAATAATATAAATTATATAAAATTAATTCATATAAATTGTATTTTAATATTGCAATAATAATATAAATTATATAAAATTAATTCATATAAATTGGATTTTAATATTACAGTAATAATATAAATTATATAAAATTAATTCATATTTACAACAATTTTTTACTTGATAAAAAATATTGTATTCTAACTTATCTTAAAATTGTATTTTAACTTACATTAAGAATATAAATTATATAAAATTAGTTCATATAAATTGTATTTTAATATTGCTATAATAATATAAATTATATAAAATTAATTCATATTTACAAAATTTTTTTACTTGATAAAAAATATTGTATTCTAACTTACCACAACCACTATGATTGTTATTAAATATCTAAAATAAGTTTTTATGTTCAAAATTTTTTAGTTAATATAGTTTTTTGAATTAACTGAATTATTTATTATTAAAAATATTTTAAATTAAATTTTATTGTCATTAAATTTTGTACATAAATTTTCATTAAATTTTATTTTGTACATACAATTTTTACATAAATTTAAATTATATTTTCATTAAATATTTTACATAAATTGTAAATATTTTGAATTCAAATTTAAATTATTGTTGGAGGTTTTTATGGATTTTTTTAGAAAGAATTCCAACAAAGTAAATATGGAAAACAACGATTTAAATTTGAATTATGATCAACAACTGTACATTGATCAAGGATAACAAATTCTTCAGAATACCATTGATTATGCAACATGGAAGTACAAATCAAATCAATATTTGTGTTACTTTAATTTTATTTAATCATTAAGTAAAATATTTGAAAATTATTATTCATTGAACTAGATTTTTTTATGCCAAACAAGTTATTACGATGAGTTAGAAAGGTAGTGTTTGAAAATGATAGGCATTGTAATATTATAGTCAAGTACAACCGACGATAAAATGTTTATGGATTTAGCGTGTGAGCCAAGTAACAGGTATAAATCGTACAAAGACTATGACAACTATATTCATAAAACAACAACGACCACAAAGTATGACTATCCATTCAGATTAAGAAGACAACCTCTAAAGAATCAACATAGATGGAAGCTGAAGGTAGCATTGAGTTTCACAATCATCCATGAGCAGAAACATTAATTGGTCATCCATATGTTTATCATTTGGTACACGAGGAGAAAACATTACTCCATGATTTGACAAAAAAATGGTCAAACCGAAAAACATTCTTCCTAACTTGAAGGACCATGATGAAAATAATGTTACAACCATTAATCAAGTGTACACTGCGAGCCACACTTTTCGTGAATCTCAAAGAGATCCTAGAATTGAAAAGCAGCATTTAATGAATTTACTACATGATATTTTTTGTTGTCCTTGCCTATTTAGAATTTGAACGACAAAGTAACTTTGTTGATACACCTCTCTTATCCAAGAAAGACGTACAGACCCGTATCTACAAGTGGTGATCTCGTCAAAGGCTTCCTTTAGTTATACGCTTAACAAGTCTATCAAAACAGAAAATGTCATTTCCATGTTCAGGTAAAAATAGTTGCAAAACACACTCATCACTGGTAGATGCAACAAACACAACACATCATCAAGTGTGATAGTCATCTCTTTGATAGGTAAATGGAAACTAGATGTTTCCTTGTGCCACCTCTCAACAAAAACACAAATAAGGATTAAGTCGACTATCTCTTACGTGTAACTAACAACGATAATAATCCAGATTGACAAACATATTCCTGAATTCCAATAAGAGTCTCTTTAATCATCCGGAATTTTCGTCCGTGTAATATGCATTTAAGGTCATGAACCTACGAAAGGACAGTAAACTATTAATTATATTAAGCACATAATTAAGTAATTAAATAACTATGTTAAAAATATATTAAGTATACTAAAAATTCATTAAATTACTATATTAAAAAAATAAGAAATTTAATAAATTAAATTACTATATGAATAGACTACATGTAATGAACTACACAAACCACATATTTAATTAAATTACTATATGAATATACTACACGTAAATAAAAATAACAAATTAAATTACTATAATAAAGATTTAGTAAATTAAATACATGAATATATTATATATAATGAAATACACAAACCAAATATTTAACCAACTAAGTATACTAAACACGTATCAAATAAATTAATATAATAAAAATATAATTATTATAATAAAAATTTAATAAATTAAATATCATAGACTTACTTCGTTATTCTATATGTGATGTGCTACATGATCAATATATGATACTAAAAGAATAGTATCTTCTGATCTTTCTTGATAATTTATTCTCAAGGAATTTTCGTGCACAAGATATTGGTCTTCAACCACGTCATTTTGTATCGACATTCGCCTTTTACGTGCAATACAGTCGACTAAAGTTTCACGTGTCCTAGACATATCTGTAAAAGCATTATAAACAATATAAATAAATAAATAAAATATTTTTTTTTTACTTAAAAAACATCTTAAACTATTAACTAAAAAAACCAACACTAAATAAATTTTCAATTAAAAACCAAAAAATGACAACACACATTTTTTTTTTAAATTTTAAACATCTTAAAAAATAACATTCATTATTTTAAATAACTTTAACTATGAAATCATTAACAATACACATTTCAAATTCTTATTTTTTTTACACATTTAAAATAATATTTATTTCAAATTTTAATTTTAAAATTTGAAAATTAAAATTTGAAAATATTATTTTAATTTAAAATTTTAAATTTAAACCCTAAAATAATTTTTTTTAATTATTGGTATAAATTTGAAATTTAAAGTTTCAACTTTCAAATTTAAAATTTCAAGTTTCAATTTTAAATATTTATTATAACATTATTTCTCTCAATTTCTAAGAGTTAAAATTTTAAATTTAAAATTTCATGTTTCAATTTTAAATATTTATTATAACATATTTCTCTCAATTTCTAATTTCTAAAAATAATACATTAAAGAAAGTTAGATATTTTTTAATCAAATTTAAAGTTTGACTTTAATAATTTTTTATTTCACTTATAATCGGGATAAAAATTCAAATTTCATCAACATTCATTGTTTATTTATTACACTACTAATTAATGTATATAATATAAATTCTAATACATTTAGTATATAATATAATATAAAATAAAAAACAGTCATTTAGTATATAATACAATCTAAAATAAAAACTACCATTTTTTTATATTAGTATATAATACAAAAAATAAATCTAATGTAAAATAAAAAAGTGTAAACCTAAACTAAAAACAAGAAAGATTGAAAACCCTAAATTAAAAACCATTGGAAATAAATTACTAGAAGGTTATCCGACAATATCTTGCTAGGATGTAAAAATGTCTTTGGCTTATTATGGTGGCAGTGGCTGGAGGGAGGACGTGGGTGGTGGGTGGTGGGAGGAGGCTAGGAGGGAGCGCGGGGCATAAGTGGTGGGGAAGAGGCTGAGAAAGAGGACGAGGTGGCTGATTGGTGGGGCTGAGAAGGTAAAGAAGAAAGGGAGAGATGAGAAGGGAGGAAAGTGAGCAAGGTAGGTAAGAGAGGTGGCAGAAAGAAGAGTGAGAAGAGTAAAATTTAAAAAAAGTTTAGGGTTAGAGGGATAGAGTGAGTATTTAAAAAAAAAAAAAAGGTATAAAATAAGACTATGGTACATGAAAATTAAAACACTCTTATTATAATATACTTCCATATGATTTTAATAACTCAATGTCAAATGTATATCAATTACATCATGAAAACAATTTGCAAAAGACCACTAGAAATATATACTCTAACATACCTTTTTTTTAAAATACATATTTTATATATGAATAGAATCTATTTACCACAAAATCAATTAAAAAGTGAAACCGATAAAAAAATTGTGATTTTTTAACTGATTAATAAATAGGAAAAAGTACGGTTTAACAAGTGTGCTATTTACATTTATTATTATTTTTAAAAGAAAATTTAGAATGTTAATAATAACACTTACAAGAAAAGTTTTTCCAAATACTTCTTAAAAGTATTTTATGTTGGAAAAAGAATTTGCTGAATGTTTGAAGATAGTTTTGAGATTCTAATTAGAAAATTTTGGATAATAACCATAATTAAAAAATGTCATTACTCAATTTCTACCATCGTATATAAGTGCCACTAAAAGTTTATTATACATTAGAAACATAAGTTCACAATGCTATCAAAGAAGGAAATACACATTATCTAAGATAATCATTACTCATGACATTCCATTGATAGATAATTGTGAAAAATAATTGACACCATGATTATAATTTGTTTCTTGTTTTGTAACTATCCCTTGATCCATGCTATATCCCTAAAAGATAAATGTTAATTAGGAATGGTAATTCAAGTAAATGATTATTAAGATATGAAACTATTGTAATGTAGATTTATTGTGTGGATTTTCTTGATCGAATAATAACCCAATATAAATGCCTTTAATAACTTTCATTTGTATTTTTTTTATGAGTCCAACATACTTATTGGTTCTTTATCTTTTCATTGTCTTCAAACCTACAATATGCTGTTGAAACAATATTATTATTAATGTTATGAGACAATTTTTCTAAAAAGATTAATTTCAATTTTTGTTATTAGACTTCCATAACCTATAAAGGCTTTCTAAATTGGTGTTTGATTCATAAAAAAATGCATTCTTTTTTTCACTAATCATCTCAAAAACCAGAACACCAAAAGTATAAACATCTATCTTTTCTAAAATATTTCCAAACATCGCATATTCTGATAACATATAACCATTGAAACAAAAAAAATTATATATAAACTAAAATATAAGACATATTAAAAGTGAGATCATAAAGAAAATATACGAGTGATTAAAAAAACTTACTGTCTTCCAACAATTCTATTAGTATTTGCACAATCTTGATCCATTTTAACTATTCTAGCTATACCAAAATCTTATTTGTAAATTCATATTTTTATTTAATATAGATCTGCATAAGTTTTTTAATCAATAGAAAAGCAAGTGACCAATTAATTACTTGAAATAATCTAAGATGCAATATATTAAAAAGCATAAATAGTGTGTAAATCATTTTAAATAGTTAAAAACTTATGAATGTAACCAAATAAATTTATATAAATTTAAGCATCTAACATGCTTATAAATTTATCATAAGTCAATTTTGATGAAATTTAAATTGAGATATAAAGTATAAAGCATATTGACATCACCTACATATAATATTTATATAATTTGATATTTCAAATATTATATTTGATATAGAGTATATTTAACATCACCTAAATATAATATTTATATAAATATTATGTAATTTGATATACTATATAATTGCATAATTATATAAATGGTAGACACCACGGAGTATAAACTAATATCACCTAAATGTAGAATGTAGACATTAAAAAAAAAAAACAAATTAGCAGTCGAAAGTGAGAAAAGAAAAGCAAAACATCATTATATCTTGAACAAATCATTAAGTACCTTCAAATTTAATCAAGAAAATCACAGTTGTGAGTTGCAGAGAGTACTTAATGGTGGTTCGATAATGTCCGATTTTGAACAATTTCACTCAATCGAAGCTCGAGATCAAAACAACCTGAAAATGAAAAAAAAAAAAAATTAATAAAAACAATCGGGAAAGAAGAAATAAAAGATAAGTAAAGACGAAAAAGAAAGGATATTTACTAAAACGAAGCACCTCTAGCATAGCAAAGAATGTTAGTCTCTATTTTAGAAGGGTTTAGAAAAAGAGTTTGACACATATACGGCTAAAAGGAGTTTTAGCATTCATAGTTAATTACAACACTTATATTATAAATGACTTTTAAAATATTGATTAATACATTTAACAAGTTCAACAAACTTAACATATATAAAGGGTGGTTTATGATTAACTAACAGTGTAAAACTCTAAACCCTAATCTCTTTTACCTTGGTCATGTATGAATGTTTTTCTTTTTAAAAAATTGGAATATGTGATCAACGTGCAAAATAAATTTTGAAGCCAAAGTCTTCCAATAGGAGGTGAAGTTTTTTTTTTTTTATATATTTAACTTTGTTTTATAAATCTCAAAATTTTAAGATTTATTTTATTTTTTATTTTAATTTGATTGTTGGTCTCATATTCTTTGTTTTTCAATAATTAATCTTGTTAAGAACAAATTCTTTTTAAAAAGTAAGCTAATAAAATTTCTATTTGGAAATCAAGTTTTTTTCTTAATAATTGATTATGGTTGATTTTGTCAAAATTACACAACTTGATTTCAAAATCTTGAATTGAACGAGATTTCAAGATAGATCTTAAACTTGATTTTGAAATAAAGTTTTAAGAATACTCATTGAAATTGATTTTTAAGAAAATCTAACTGTTGGAAAAAAAGTGATTAATCTTTTGAGGTGAGATATGTTTTTCTTCAAGATGAAATAGGATCTACACAATGTTAAAAAAAAAATTCTTCTTTATTGTCTCTTTTCTTGTGTCCAACAGTTAAGAAAGAAACTAAAAAAAAATGAGGAGAAGCAGAATGAGAAAAAACCAAACAGATTCAACCATATTTTAAATTTGAATCAAATACAACAACATCAACAATAGGATCATCGACAACAGATTAAATAAAAAACGAAATAAGAAAATTAAAAACAAAAAATAAAACCTCGCCGCGTGGGACGAAGGGCAGATCGGCACCGGAGGAGGAGGAGGCTCACGGCGGAAAAGGAGAGTAGATCGGCGGCGGAGAAGAAGAGCAGGAAGGAGAGGAGTGGCTGAGAGAAATAGGGAAAAAATGAAGGGAGCGATAATTTCTCTCTATTCAAACTACAGTTTATGTAATGAGAATATGACTTTTTAGTGTTCACATTTCACAATTCTTTCATCTCACCTTTGCAAATATAATTTCTCTCTACTAATATATGTAGATTTTCACAATTTCTACTTTATCACAAATTAATCTTCCTTAAAACATGATTAGTACATGTATACATTTTGAGTTCTATTCAAACTTTCTCCTGTTTGCATTTTTTTCATATTCATTGCCTATGTGACATATTTTTATCATGTTATCATAAACAAAAAATATAAAATTAACAAAATATATTTCAAAACATGTTACATAATAATTTATATTTGAAAATATAAAAATTTACAAAAGATATTAAATTAAAACCCTAAAATTGTTATAACTTATGAAAATAGAAATGCGAATAAACAGGTGCGACAACACCTGTGTTTTACTAGTTTTAAATAGTTTAATTAGTATATGCTATAATATAAAAGACTTTTACAATGTTCAATCACATCTCTTTCTTTCTATTTATATGACTGTAAAAAAATATTAATCAGTAAAATCAACATATTTATTATAAATTAAATTAAAGATTATAATTAGATGTTAGTATAAAATTATTTACAATATCGATACATACCAATTAAACCTTGTTTTAAAAGCTATATAAATAAAGGAAGAGAAATTATTAAATACCAATGTAAAATTATTTAGGTATTAAACTTAAAGAAAAATCATTTTATTTTAGAGAAAGAAAAGAAGAAAAAGAAAAAAGAAAACAACTATAGTTTCGTAAAAAACTTTCTTGGAAAGCATCTAAGAGAGACTACTTCTAATTGGGCTACTAAAAAGATAAAAGAAAAGAAAAGATCAATTTAATTTGTTAAGAGGTTAATTAGTATGCATGGTCAATATAAAAAAATTATATTTACATCTAATTATAATCTTTCCTATATGGTAAGTTTACTAACTTTATTTATTAATACTTTAAAAGTAATGTAAAACTTTTTTATAGTAATTAAACTTATTTTTTAAATGTTAAATTTGAATAATTTTTTTGGAACATATTTCAATGTTTAATTAGTATGTATGAGCTAAAGAATGTTTTATACTAATGTTCAATCGCAACATCTTGATTTATATGATTTCTAAAGTATTAATGGATAAAATAAACAAGCTTATCATAAATAGATGATTATGATTGAATACTAGTGTATTTATAACTTTTTACACTGGCTATATATACTTTTTTTTTTTTGGAAATATTTTGGTGACAATAATGATAAAATTTAATTTTTCTTATTTAATGTTTATGTTTGTATTTTTCTTTATCAATGTTATATTTTTCCATATATTTAAAATATTTTTATTGATAAATGTTATAATTTTAATATATTTTTTATTTTGTGTTAAATTTGTTTATAAAAAAAATATAATAAATATTAAAAAGTGGTTCAACGTGGAATTTACAAAAAATGTTTTAAGGTAATAAAAAGTTATCTTTAGAATAAATATTAGATTTTTTTACTGCAAGAAAGTGTGATCTCATGGAGATGCTATAAAATACAGATTAACGTATTTGATTTTTCTTAAATGGTATGTGTCTTTTTAATTTTCTCATGTACAACGGTGGAAAATGGGTCGAATAGGTTTGACTCAATTTGACTCAACTCATCCTTTTAAATTAACTATTGTTTTCGATGGTTTATTTTTTTTATTTGGCAGGTCACACGTTGAGTCAGACGAGTTTAAACAGTTTGTCCTTTACTTTATCATAATTTTTGGGATTTTTTTGCAAGTATTACAATTTTTCAAACCAAAAATGACATATAAAAATAAAAAAAATATCATAATCTTTAAAAAAGGTTTTAGAGTAAAAACTTATATTTATTTTTATTAAAAAAAATATGTTATAACTTTTTTTTTTCAAACAATGTTTCTACAATTAGTTAAAAATAATTACAAAAATAATATATTAAATACATATTTTTTTTACTAATATAATTAGTATGAATTATATTAATTATTTAAAGAAATTATTACTAATTTTAAAATTACAATCCATTAAAATCTGGTTGGGTCAAATTACGATTTTGTACCCTGCTTACTTGTGGTTTCTTTATTTTGTCGGAGAGAAATACCATATGTGATGGCTGCTAGGGGATTAGTACTTTTAGGTCTGGTACAAGTAGGTAAAAATTGGTTTTTCAAAAAAATCAAACCAAACCGAAATGTTTGAAATAATTCGGTTTTTAAACTTTAAAAATAAACTATTTTAGAAAATTGATTCGGAACTAAATTGTTTTTATAAAATTGGTTCTGAATTGGTTTAGAATTAGTTCGAAATAAACTAGTTCTAAACTAGTTTTGAACTTTTTTTTTTTGTTTTTTTTTTACAATATTCTGGACATGACCAAAATAATGTAGATAAATGGAAGGAGTGTTTTTTTAGTAAGTATGTTTCTCATATGATTGTGGAAAATTTCATAGAGATATAAGATATGAAAAAGAATGTTATATTTACAAACCAGTAAACTAAACTATTTATAAAACTGGCTCGGTTCAGTTTGAATCGAATTAGTTTGAAAACAATTCAATTCAAATCAAATTAATTTTAAAAATAATTCAATTAATTTTTATTAAATTAATTCAACTCAAAATTAATTCGGTTAAATTCGATTAAAAACCAATTGGATTTGAATCAGTCTTTTTACACACCGCGGACAGTTTTGTGACAGGCAATGCCAAAAAGCTAGAAGAAATTCGTGCCGAATCTTGGGCAATTCCATTCCTTTTCAGTCCGTCAAACCGTAATAACAATAGTCACCCTTTTCCTCTAACTTTTTTCTTTGCTTGTACTTGTTCTTATTGTGATGTTTGGTTTGTAGAGATATACCGTGTTTGTTTTTTTTACAATTTATGTCTTTAAATTTTTTTCAATTTTAAACATTGTGTCTCTAAATTTTTTTAATTATAAACATTGTGTCTTAGTATTTTAAAATTGTATTATGTCTCTTCTAGTTTAAAAACATGTGAATTGATAAACCTTGAATTGTTTACATTAACTAATTGTGAGTGTTGATGGTCATGTCTAAAAAATTAATTAATTGACACACAGCTTAATAAAAGAATTACTTAGGTGACACACACTTAATAAAAGAGTTAATTTAACATTTTAAGGTTTAAACAGATATTAGTAGGTAAAAGAATGTATATATCATAGTTATATAAACCTTAAAATGTTAAATTAACTATTTTATTAAACGTTAATTGTGTTACATCACCTAATATCTTAGATGGTCAGCATACTTACAGTCTTAAGTGCTCAACATACTCACAATTAATCATAAATGTCAAAGCAAAGATATCAATTCACACAATTTTAGATTTTAGAAACATAATATCACAATTTTAAAATATGGTTGAAAAAATTTAATACATGAATTGTATTTAATCATTCCTTTTTTTTTTTTTTTCAAAAACTACTTCTAATTTTCAAAATGTAAGTAAACAAAACTTGCTCAAACAACTAGTGGCAGAAGGTGAATAGCAGAATGTGGTGGAAGACATTGAACAAGATAAAAGGGGGAGTGGGAGAAGAAAATGAGCAAACTTATTGAACTGTTTTTATTATTATGGATTAGAAACACTTGTTTGGAAAACAATTTCAAAACTTAATAGAATTTGGATAAGAACAGACCTTAGAGTTTATTTTAAAACTAGAACTTCAGGTACATTATATTTGATCGTTCTTCTTAGAGTTTATTTTTCCTTTCTTTATTGTATTCAAGTGCCAGAGTTGCAAGGAGAGCCTGAAGATATCTCCAAAAAGAAGGCTTGAATGGCTGCTCTTCAGGTTTTTTACCAGTTTTTTCTTTCACACGTGCTTAGCCTGGTTTGATTTTAGGTTGTTTTTATCATTTTTCACTTTTGTTTATTGTTTTTATACTATTTTTCTTGTTTATGGCAAGGTGAATGGACCTGCTTTAGTTGAAGACACTTGCCTCTGTTTTAATGCCTTGAAGGGTCCTCCAGTGGATATTATTTTGTTATTTTTTTCATGCAGTAAAAGCTGGCATTATTATACAATCTGACTGGTTTTGATTGAATGTTTCAAACTTTTGCAAGGCCTTACATGTAAGTTCTCTCTTTCACCCTTAACCATTGTGCTCGTGTGAACTTTATTCCCCTTTTTTTTTATCTTGAATAGTTTATGTCCTCGTATTATTGTTATTCAATTTATACTGTAGTTTTTTAGTATAACTCTATAATAAAGAAAAGAACAAGCAGCATATGATTTCTTAAAATTGGCTGGAAGAATGGTAGGAAACTGATGAGGAGATTAACGAATATTTATTATATATGTGCTTATTAGGTCATTTTGTAATTTTGTACTGGGCCTATCTTCTTGCGCTGAGATAGTTTGAAATAAGAAGAGAGGTTTAGATAGTGAGAATTTTCTTGTGATTTTTTTTATAGGAAAAATGTTAGGTTATGTGTTAGTTTTTTTTAATAGAGAAAGTCGAATTCACAGCCGTTCCCTCTTCTGTCTCTTCACTTTACTTTACGATCAAACCAACCTTATAATTCCAGAATTTTCTTGTCATTTGAGAAGTAATTGGTGCCTTTGAGCATTGGGAGGCCTAGATCTTCAAGGTATAAGGTCTGTTCCGTAATTTGGGGAGTTCTTCCCTTTATTCTCTATGCCTGGCATTCCTACTAAATGGGGTTGGTTTTCCCGCTGGAAAAAAAATGAGACAAATTGGAAGGTGAGAGATATTGTTTGTAAAAGCTTTTGATTAAATACAATAATATAGACTGTAGGGAGAAGGATAGGACACATCCCATCCAATAAATACAAGAGAGGGAATGGAGAATGAATGAATTTGGAGGTTGTAGTGAAGAATATTGTGTGGAGGAATTTGGAGAATTTTGGATGCCCATGTCTCTTTGTTAACAGCACAAGCAAAAAGGTGCAAAGATGGTAATAAAGCTTCAAAAGGGCATCGTTTGAATGGGATTCACCTAAGAGCTTTATGACTTATGGTTTTTTGCACAACACCTCTTGTTAAGCACTCAAGCCTATTTGGTCATGTTTTTGGATCCTAGGGGTCTAAATAGAGCTACCTAACTCTAAATGCCTTCAAGTTTTGAAGTCCAGCTTTCTTTAGGGTAGGGAATGTGTGTGCATATGTTTCATTCTAAGAGCAACACAGTTTGGGATTTGTGCAGTGCATGCTTCTTGTGCTCTTGATTTGGCAATGTTTAGACATTGGTTGTTCAATTTGGGAAATTCTTAAGGTTTACTTCTAAAATTTAGCACTAGAAACTATGAGGTGGATACTGATATGTTAATGCAGCGTCTAAGGTCATTTGAACACGGAAGAAAGTAATTTGGACTGCTTAGCACAAGGGTTCAAATTCAAACAATAAGGCAGGTCTAAAAATTGAACATATGGCTTCCAAACTTAGCGTTTCAGTTCTCACTTTTCTCTTAACCTCATGTGCTATAAATTAACTAGACAGAAAGCACATTTTGACATTGAACCATGACTTGGTGGTCCCTATATCAGCAAATTATGCAGTACCAAGGTAAATCTAAGAGTTTAGCTCAACTATGAAAAATCATAAATTTTGATTGGTGTATTCTATTGATATGTTGCACTCTTGCATATGATATAAGCCCGAGATATTTTCTTGAATTATTGCTTGTAAGTGGTAATCTTTAACAGGTTGTAGAAAGTGTTCAAGTGGGTTTTTGTTGTATCCATGACCATGTGCATAAACACAAAATAGGAAGCAGAGAAACACATAGTAATGTTGTTTTGCTGACAACAAATTATAGGTCTATTCCATGGGCGAAAATGAGAGAAAAATCATTATGATCAATAATATAAGGAGTAGCATCTGAACACTAAAACCCAAATCGAATACATCCAAATACTTACTGTTGGTGAAATTTAGTACACTGTCTAGTCTAAGTACTGATTTTACACTCACAGATGCAGCTGACCTAACCTAATGAGATCAGGCTTTGTTGTTGTTGCTGTACACTCACACAGGTCCATGAAGGCAAGAAGTAACATATGGTAGGGGTGTTTCTTTGCCCTTGAACTTATAGGAGAACATTGGCCCCATATTTGCTAAGCACGAGTCATGCGGGTTAAGATAGTGTACTTGTAGTTCTATTTTAGTGTTATGTTTGCCTCACTGTGTTAGAAAATGGCTGGCCTAAGTAAATGGAAAAAGAACATGGTACAGATGATGTGCACGTGTAATAACAAATTATCCAAGGAATTGTGTGATTTGGTTTGATGCCTACTTCCACAGGCAAAGGCAACAACCAAATATTTTAGTAGAGAAACATGATGGAGAATACAAAAGTGGTAAGTGGTTACATTCAATCGAAACCCAAATCCAAAATATCTCAGGAAATAATACTAGGTGATGTATTCGATAGCATAAGGGGTGCAGAAGACAAAACCACAAAACTAGAGCCAATCTTAGCCTATTACAGATTTTCATTGAATAAAAAAAAGAGAGAGAAATAAGAGAAGATAAATACAAAATAAAAAAAAAAGATATAAAACTAAAAAATATAAAAGAAACAGAAATAATAAATAACACAAATAATAATGACAAAGAAAAAGAAAAAAGAGAGGAAGCAGAGCAGGCAGCAGAAGCATGGCACATCTACGAAATACAGAGCAAGGGGTGCAGAAGGCAAAACCACAAAACTAGAGCCAATCTTTGCCTATTACAGATTTTGAGCGAATAAAAAAAAGAGAGAGAAATAAGAGAAGATAAATACAAAATAAATAAAAAAAGATAGAAAACTAAAAAATATAAAAGACACAGAAATAATAAATAACACACATAATAATGACAAAGAAAAAGAAAAAAGAGAGGAAGTAGAGCCGGTGCGGCATGACACATCTATGAAATGCACAGCAATGCATTTGGTAGATGTGTCATGCTTTTGCTTCTACCGCCTGCTCTACTGCTCCACCACCTGTGTATATTGGCTATTTTTTCAGCAGAAGTTAAGACACCCTTTTAAGAAATATCACTTGCTTGTGCATGTTTTGGGGCATATGATAGAAACAAGGTTGTCTATTTTAAGTGAACTGGATGTGCTAAGTGATCCTATGAACTGACGGAGCTTGAATTTTGTAAATGTTATGTTTGTAGGAAGCTAACTAAAGTCAAGTTTAGAATACCCACCTGTAGGATTAAGGGCACTATTGATTATATCAATTTTAATTTGTTGATCTTTGTTCCTGTTCTGTTAGCAGGGTTGTTTATATGTGAGTGATGTCTTGGCTTTGGCACCTGAAATATTTACTTAGTGAATAGCTTCAAATACATGGATGATTTGGTTAATGTCAACTGGGATTGCATTCTTTGTGAATAACTATTGCGTCATTATCTAATACTTCTTGCTGCAAAGTAGAAATGACGTAAGGTATTGATATTCGTGCAGGAAAAGAAAACAGAACACACTAACAATAATTGTGATAGTTGTTCGAATTGTTTTACAATAGTGCTTCTAGCTTTGGGCTACTGCTGCTTTTTACTTAGAAAAGAAACAAAGAATCAGCATGATATTCCTAAAGAAAGCTGTAATGTGGAAAAAAGAATACACTTGTTTTTCTTTTTTTCCTAACATCAAGAGGCGCATATATTTCCTTTAGTCAAACAACTTACAGAATCAAATTTGTTTAATGTAGTTGGAAATAACAGTACCATTTTGGAGTCCTTGCGATTTGAATTAGCCAAACTTTTTTTGTTGATTACCAATACTGTAATCACTCGGTTCGGGATTTGGTCATACTTAAGGTTCTCACCCCTCCCTAAAAGTGTAGTCTATTGGATTCGAACTCAAATCCTCTTCCATAGACTTGAATTAGGCAAACTTGAAACTGCAACAAACAGATTTGCTAGAGAAAATATGATAGGCAAAGGTGGATTGGAGAGGTCTACATTAGTGCCATATTAAAATTAAGAGAGTATCACCTAACTATATTGACTATTTCTATATGTGTTCCAGGGTATTCTGTCAGATGGACAGAAAATTGCTGTAAAAAGGCTTATTAGAAGCTCCCGGCAAGGTGCAATAGAGTTTAAATATGAGGTTCAAGTTATAGCCAAACTTCAACACAGAAATCTAGTTATGTTATTAGGATTTTGCTTAGAAGACGAGGAGAAGATTCTCATTTATAAGTATGTGTCAAACAAGAGGCTTGATTATTTTTTATTGGGTATACCTCTAAAATATATATTACACATCAACAAGAGATATGTATCTTGAAATCTGAATGATGTTTATAAGTACATTTTGATTTGAACTGAATATACACATGACAATTAAATGATTTGACTATCTTGGTTTGAACAGATGAAAATCATTGGAGGAATTACTCGAAGAATCCTATATTTACACGAGGATTCTTGTCTAATAATATATTATGATTTAAAACCTAGTATTCGATAGTAATATGAATCCAAAAATCTTATATTTTGGCATGTCTAGAATTGTTAGTGCAGATGAAATTGAAGAAAATACCAGCAGAATTGTAGGGACGTTTTTATTCCTACTTCATTCAATTTGCTCGTGTTGTTTTTGCCTATCAATCATTGTCATTGATACTCACTAAACAAACTTTGGCATGTGATATATATACATTGGTTTCTTACCTGCATAAGATGAATGAAATTCCTTATACGAAATTAAATTAAGGAGCTTACGGAAATACTAAGAACATTAATTTCAACACCTAACAAACTCCATACTAAGAGTAGCTTCTATATTTTTCAAGCACTGTAAAATATGATATGACAATATTCTTTACAGATGTATATCTTATATGGTATTTCTTTGGTACATTTTATAAGAAGAATGTATGGGTGCATTGTGCATTATATGATGTGACCCTTTTTAATTGTTCCATGTGTCTTTTTATTTTCATATTACACACAATATGTCCTTTTGCTGTGTTTAAAACGAAGTTGAATGTCCATTTTGTTCTTTTTAAGGTTAAAATTATTATATGTTCTGTTGCAACTATTTTTTTTTTCTGGTTTTATTACCTTTAAATCATTTAAAAAAATGTTTTGATGATTAATAATTATTGTTAAAATTTCTTTTTACCCAACAGTTTTCTAACTTTGAAGTTTAGATGTTGACCCAACAGTTTTCTAACAAAAATTTTTTTTTTTTATAATATTATTAAAAGTTTAAAAGATAAGAAAAACCGAAAAAATATAAAAAACAAATGTGTTTACCAATGGGTACAAAAGATAAAAGACAAATAAAATATAAAATAAAATTATAATAAAATTTAGATAAGCATATTTTTAAATTATTTATAAGAATCAAACGAAAATCTGGAAAGTTAAAAAAAAATAAAAGCATTACAGTAATGTATGATTTAATATATACTATAAATTTTTTTAGAAAAGAAAATATACTCTAAAATATCAGACGAAAAGCAACAAATTTGATCAGGTAAAAAATTTAAAAGTAGGTATGATTAAAAAAATGATAACTTATCATTCATACTTATAAATTCATGAAATTTTCAATATCTACTTTTCTCTTTTGTGTGAATTTTGTTTATTGTTGATTGTTTTTTAGAGTTGAAATTCGGTTGTTATGGTTCTTCGAAAAGTTTAAAGAAATCATTCATTCAACATATATAATATCAAGTGCAGTTCAATAAAACAGTCTTTTTACTCTTCAAAGTTGTATTTTCTTTTTTGTTTAATTTATTTATCTGCTATCTTATCAACAATATTATTACTCAATGTTTTTTTATAGTTTTAGTTTTAATTATATTATAATATATATATATATATATATATATATATATAAATTTAATTGGTATACATTGTTAGTGTAAAGATGTTTACATTGACGTTCAATCACAATATTTCATTCATGGTAAATTTGTTGACTTTACTCATTACTACTTTAAAAGTCACATAAATGAAAAGTCATGATTGAATATCAGTATAAAAATCATTTACACTTACTGTGTATACCAATTAAACTATATATATATATATATATATATATATATATATATATATATATATATATATTATGCATATAACATTGTATTATAATATTATTAATGTGGATATTTTATATATGCAGATTTTTTTCTAAAAGTCCAATTATGTTAAGTTGATCAACATTTATCGTTGTATTTTTGTTCTTCTTGGTGGTTGGATTTAAACTCCATTGAGAGCTCGAGGCAAAGGTATAAGGATTCTGAACTTTGATTGTATGTTGTGAACTTGACATAGGAATGGATGTTGTGTTCTAGGAGGATCCGCGAGCTGGTGATTGTATTCTTTGGGAGGAGTTTCCTAGGTTATATGGGATTACAGTAGACAAGTTCATTTCTATTGTAGAAAAGCAATCAGGAGAGTCGGGTTGGAATTGGATATGGAGACAAAGTTTATTTGTGTGGGAAAAGAATTATTATATGTGTTAGTGAAGAGAATAAGGGGGTAACAGTGTCTGCAGGGGTACTAGACGAGTGGGTGTGGACTCTAAAGAGGTCAAGTGTATACTCTGTATCATCGAATTACATGTTTTTGTCTTTGAATTTGGGAAAGGAGGCAAGTGCTTTTTATAAGCAAGTGTGGGAAAAGGGCATTCCTCCAAAGGTATAGTTACTGGCTTGGCAACTTGAAGCAGATAGGTTACCAACACAGAACAATCTGCTTAAATGAACATTATAACAAAGGTATAGTTACTGGCTTGGCAACTTGAAGCAGATAGGTTACCAACACAGAATAATTTGCTTAAATGAACATTATAACAAAAGGGGGGGGGGGGGGAGGGATTTGTCAACTTTGTGGCAGCTCAATGGAAATAGGGACCCATCTTGAATTTGGGTCAGGTGTATACTTTGTATTATTGAATTACATGTTTTTGTCTTTGAATTTGGGAAAGGAGGCAAATGCTTTTTATAAGCAAGTGTGGGAAAAGGGCATTCCTCCAAAGGTATAGTTATTGGCTTGGCAACTTGAAGTAGATAGGTTACCAACACAGAAAAATCTACTGAAATGAACATTATAATAAAAGGGAAGGGAGGGGGGGGGGATTTGTCAACTTTGTGGCAGCACAATGGAAATAGGGACCCATCTTTCCCTAGCCAATAGATTTGTCCTACAAGGTCTGGTCACGACTATCTGGATGGTGGAAAATCAGCACAGTGCTATCATCTAACATTATATCCAGTACTATCAATTGTTGGGGTTGCTCTCTGGCATCTGAAGCCACCATCAAACTTGGTCTTTTTGTGTGGTTTACAAGTATTTGAAAGATTTGGAAGACTAGAAATGCTATGGTTTTTCAAGAAAAGGAAGTCTCCATGTAGATTATAGTGGAAGTTACACAACTATCAACATCAGAATGGAGCCACATAGCAAAGTTCACCACATATTCTTTTGTAGAGTGACTAATGAATCCATAATTTTGTATAAATGGTGATTACAACAATTACATGATGGAAAAATTACTAACCAACTAGTAGCATTATCAAGCAGACAAGATTTTCGAGTGTTTAATCATAATGGATATATTTTCAATGGTTTTAAACTTCATACAAAGAATGCTGAGAAAAGCTTTAAAATCCAAAATAGTGGTGTGATAGTGAAAGGAGATGAATGGACAAGACATGTTGATTCTTATGGAGTTATTAAAAATATCAGTGAAATAAGCTATTTAGATAATAACTATGTTATATTATTCAAATGTGACCGATTTGAACCTCTGGTTCAAAGTTGAAACTAGGGTAGGGGATTTAAGAGAGATGAATTAGATTTATTAGTGTAAATATAATGAGGTTGTATTACTTGAACAGTTAATTTGTCTTAGGTTCTCAAGCTATGTGGGTTTATTATGTAAAACACATGACAAGAAAAATCGGTACACTGTAGTTAAAGTCAAGCCAAGAAATACATTTGCATTGCCATAAGATGAAGTTGACTTTGAACAATATCAACTCAATGAGTTGAGAATACACAAGACAATTGGAAACATAACTAGTAACCAAGGTGAAGGTATTTTAAATAGGAAAGATATGAATGGATTAAGTTCAGATATTGTTAACTTAGAAGAAAAGTTAAAAAATTAAATAATGATAAGCATGACATTAACACTAATATATAATAAATTAATTATAATTATAATTTATAATTCACATAACAAAGGTCTCAACTTTTATATTACAAAGAACAATGTCTCTAAACTTGATGATAGAGTTGACGAAATCATTAATAAGTGTATATAATTTTTCTTTCAAGTTTAATAGCATCTATGTTTAATTACTTAGTATTAAGTTGTTAAATAATCAAAGGAAGGTTATGCTTAATGGAGTATTTTAAAGATGTAATCATTGACGACATATTTTATTATAATTGCATTTCTATTGGTGATTCAACTACTATATTAAGATATTCAAAGTAAAGAAAAAATATTTAATGTTCGAGTAATATCTTTTAGTTATTTGTTAATTACGTAAGACCATGCATGTCTTTTTTTATAGAAATAATTTTACAAGTTATATTATATTTATGATATCTAGTCATGTTAGTTTATGTTTTGTTTAATAACATTATCATTTTCTATAAAGAAAATATATAATTAAATTAACAAATATTGATTTAACATAATTTAAACTAGTTAAGATACTTGAATTATTTAGTTCATATAAATTTTAAAATAATATATAATTATTATAAAATAAATTTAATATTTATATAAAAATTTAAATTATGCAAGTTGTTAAAAATGATATCTTTGGCCGCAATTTTTGTTATGGAAATTTAAAATATATTACAGACAATTAATTAATAAATATTGCTAAGAAGAGAGACTTTATTGTAACAACTTTAATTGTTAAAAAAAATATATTATTATAATGATATTAATTATTAAGAAAATTGTCATTTCTAAAAATGATTTTAGTATGTACTTTTAAAATTTTACAGCCATAAATGTCACAGTAAAAAGCATTTCCTCTCAGTAATGTATATTTTTTCTTTTCATTTGAATTCATGTAGAGTTTAATTGATATGTATTAGCAGTGTAAAAAAATTACATCCGATTATATTTCTTAATTTATGATAAATTTATTCACTTTATTCATTAATACTTTATTTATATATATATATATATATATATATATATATATATATATATATATATATTTTGATTGTTATTTTGTTATGGTGAGACATGTGTGAAATCATATATTATAGAACAGAATGCATATTCCCTGTACACATTGTGCAGCCTTGGGATTCTCTTCTTTTTTTTTTTTTTAATCTTACTTTCTTATTTTTTGTTTTGTTTATCATGTTAAATATGTTAATTTGAATGCTTTTGTTACTGTGTTTACGCACATAGGATAGACATTATTTAAAAAAAATATACAAACAAAACTAGTTTTGCAAGAAAATTTTATTTGAAGGTTCACGTGCTTTTTTTTCCATTTTATATCGCATTTAATTTTAATAATAATAATAATAATAATAATAATAATAATAATAATAATGATGGTGGTGGTGGTTGGTAATAATTTGTAAAAAAAACTAATGATAGTTATAAAATATTTATAACTATTAAAATTAACTTTATCAATAAATTAAAATTAATCACCATAGAAAATTAGTGAATAGAGATAAAATGATTAATTAGATGTGACATATTTTTAATTTTGAGGTTTTGAGACATAAATTGTAACAGTTAATTGTTTAAAATCTTAGTTTTGTAGATCACTTTTTTTTTAAAGAAGTTTTTTTTTATATTTTTTTAATAAATATTTGTCGGTTACTTTAATAAGGTTTATTCTAAAATGTACTTCGATTATTAATTTTTCATAGAAATGTTCTTCATTAAGGTTAGTTCTAGAATAATGTGAAAGGAAAAGAAACACAATCCTTTAATGTTTGTTAGTGTCGTTTAAATGGATATTTTGCATAAAAAAAATTAAAAATTTAATGTAATTTATTATATTTTTTCTTCATAATTTCATAAAAATGTTCATCATCATTTGTTGTTAATTTCATTTGTTGCATTTAATCGTGTTTGTATTATAATTTTTTAAATATTTTGTTCAGTGTAATAGACTAAATTGCAATTTTGATTTCTCGATATATATGTTAGAATTAATAATTTTACTGCATCTCTATTCTTTTATAAATGGAAAATATTAGTACCCTAAATTGATTTTCACGGCTTTAATTACTATATTTAATATTTTGATATTTTTATAAGTTTAGTCTCTCTAAACATCTCATGAAAGCAAGACTTTAACAATTATATATATATATATATATATATATATATATATATATATATATATATATATATATATATTAATCGGTTTAGTTCTATTTGGATCGTATTTTTAAATCTCAGCTCTATGAATTGAACCAAACTTAATTGATTCTCGTTGATTTAGTTAGGGTCTAACTTAAACAAGAAAAAAATCTAAACTAATTTAATTAGTGTGGTTTGGATCAGTGAGTTCATCTAATCAATCTAAATTGATAAAAACACCTAAAAAACCTAAAAGAGAAGTTGCAATAACAAACCATAGAAAAAAGAGAAGGTGAATTACAACAATAGGAGAGTTAACAACACATCTTATCATTGGTTGAAATTTATTAAAAGGTACAAAATTAAAAGAGAATCCTTTAATGACGAGTGAAACCCAAAATTAAGAGAGAATCCTTTAAAAACAAGTGTGTTAGAGATTGTGTTACTAGCATTTATTACTTTCAACTAAATAAATTAGTTTTAAAAGAAAAATGTTATAAATCTAAGACTCATTTATTACTTTTAACTAAATAAATTAGTTTCATTAATATTAGTAAAGTAGATAATTAGATGTAGGGTTAGACGTTGGAGGGAGTAATTTGAATTCTTTTATATTCAGAAAAAATAAATGCATTTTTTTCTTACTCAATTATTTAATTGTCGAGCTACTAAAAAACGCAAAACCTCTTATTTGAATTTGATAAAATGTCATTAAATATTAAGTTGAATTATAATAAATATAATTAAAGGATAATTTAAATCATTATAAAAAGTCATCAAATATTTTTTTATAAGCAAAAAATAATATTATTAGAAAACTAGAAAGCATAAGTTATGTCTACTAGAAAAGTACAAAGATACATAATGGGAGAAACCAAGGGAAAAAAATGACAGAAAAATTACATCCCTAAATGGGATTTAAAATCCATTCCATATAAGTATGAGATGTTAGATTTGTGCTCTACACCATTCTCACAAACTTAGTTGAATCGTCAAAATCATTCTCACGAACTTAGTTGAATCGCCAAAACTGTTTCAGAAACATCATGATCTAAGTGCTTAACCACAACATTCTGAGCCTGCCAAATACACCAAACACATGCTAACCATACAAGAAGCCATTCAATACGTCTAACTCGTGCTCCGTGAACTAGCCCTATCAATTGTATCCCATGTTTTCTAATGCTGCCTTGGAAAGTTGTGCAATACCCCACTAGGAGAAGAGGGGAGCCCAAATCCTACCTAACACCACATAGTTGACATTTATGCTTGTCTCTATAGATAATCTCTCGCTTCAATATATTTTCCTTTTTAACAGCCTATCTGCAATCAACCTCCACGCAAGTTGTACTTTAAATGGTACTATTGCCTTCCAAATGAGCTTAGCAAAGCATTTTGATGTTGTGTTGTACCCATTTCAAGGACCCTATTTGCAGAGGCTTCAAAGTATGCTCTTGATGCTTCAATGTCCCACCATCACCTGCTTGAACTCCTTTTCGCACAAAATTGAAGATAACCTATGCCTCAACCCCTCAAGAAGTTTTTCTTCCCACACAAATAACCTCTACCTCCAAGCCTATTTCCACCTTAGTGCCCCTGTATCATCCAACATGCCCCTCCCTGTTACATCCTTACTCATTGTTATCTTGTGAAGGCGATGATACTATTTTTGTAGGCTCTACTCCCCGACCTACGTATCTTTCCAAAATAAGCTCTCACCTTCATCCCCTACCGGTCTTCAAACATTAGTTGACCGCTATAAGGACTTGTTTATTTAACAGGTTATAAATTCGTAGAATAAATAGTGAATGAAATTAAATTTAAGTTTTTACTTAAATTACTAATTGATTTGAGATGTGATGGATTTATTAGTTGTGTTGATACTATGTGGTTGTATTCAACTGATGGTAGAAGCATAGGGAGGTGAGAATAATTATTATTCTTTTGATTTGGAAGGTTTTAGCTGAGTTTCAGGGGGTTTCGAAAAATTCACTGTTGGAAAAGAGGGTTACATTTAGCAAATTGATTTTACTAAATACAACCCTAGTTCTATATAAACTTCTTCTTCTTCTTCTAAAATTTCTTCCAAAAATTACTGTTCATTCTCTCTAATCGTCTCTCTTTGGATGGTTGCATGCTTAGCTTTGGATTGACAGAATTGTATGCAGTCTCTTCCATAGTTCTTGATGTTTTAGTGATCACCATTATAGGTAAGTCTGATCATGAATCATCAAACCTTTTCCGTTTATTTTCGATCCTGTTGTTCCCGTTGAAAGAGAAATTCGTTTGAAAATTCTAATTTCTTAGGTTCCTGTTGAATTTGGGTTTCCTATTAGGTTTTTGAAAAATTTCTTGGAGTTGATCCTTCCTTTTTCTATCAAGTTGGCTTTTGGATGGAGAAATAGGTAAGGGAAGTTAATTTTGTGCTTTTAAGTTAAAGAATTATGGTTTTGAGGCTGTGAGGTTGATAGAATGTAATTGATTGAATTTTTAAGCTGAATATGATGATTAGATGAAATAGTTGTGCTAGTAAAAGTGTTGTTCTTTTCATTGTTGAAAGATTGTTATTTTGATGTTGATTTTGATGGAATAGATGAATTGGAATGTTGTTGTATATTATGAGAAATTGATGTTGTTTGTTGAATATGATATTGATCATAATTATATTGAAATGCATATGTTGTAATGCATGATGTTGATTTATTATTGAATCCGTTGAATGTGGATAGTTACAGGTAGTAACTTAGCATCAATTGTATGTTATGATGACTTATGTTCAAGGAAACGTAAGTGTAGTTGTATATATTCAGTGGATAAGTGTTGATTGTACTGAGTGAAAATGTTGTGTGACTTTTATGACTGTGCATTTTATATTATGTATGCATAACCTTGCATTTCTTGTGTATTTTGTATACTTTTATGTTTTGTTGATAGCATTAGGAAATACTTGAAGAATATGTAATGATTGAAATGTGTAGATGGCGATGTCTAAGAACTAAGTATATAAGTAGAATATATATATATATATATATATACACACACACACATACATACATACGGATATGTGAGTGTGCTCGAATTAGTTAAAATGTATGTTTGTTATGCTGGTAGATCTATCTTGTCATGTATGATAGAGTAATATGTTCATAATAGGAAATTTTAAAAGTTGGAATCACTTAGCAATGTTGTGTATGATGAGATTATGCAATTGAGCTTTTGGGGACTCTGCATAGCCTCTCTGGGGGATGGGTCTCGCCTAGTGAGAATTCGTCTCTGGCAGATGAATATTTCAACTTTGTGTCTAGGGAGAGGTTTTGCTCAATACAAATTACTCTATGTTTAGAAATAAATAGGGTTTTTCGTCCAATAATGTGACTTGTTGAGTGAAGCCCCTTTACTGGGACAATATGATACAAGATGTTGGGCGATTGTTGTCACTAGGTGAGTTGATGTTATATCTTGTTTTAAATCTTGATTAACCCTAAATGTATATAATGCTAGATTGATTGTATTGTGATGATATTTTATGTTTAAGTATTTTGAGTATTAACATAAGTGTGGTAATGAATTTTATCTTGGGTAATATGCTTAAAGAATAAAGGATTTTAAAGGATGTTACAACTGTCACCCTTACATTTTGCCCTTCACCCTCCTTCACTAACGAATTTAAGTCCTTCCACCAACAAGAGCAATTTCTCCCCCTCACCTCCCAAGTACCCCCTTCCTTCCCTACTTCGATGTCAAGATACAACTCCAAAGACTATCTTGTTCCATTCTCAACCTTCACTTCCTCTTTTCTAATAACGTCAAAACTAAACTTATGTAAGTCTCGCACCCCTAATCGCCGTCCTCCATATGTCGATACACTAAAAAGTTATTAAATATTAATTTGAACCATAATAAATATCATTAAATTCTTCTTTGAATCTTTTATAAAATGTAAATAAACACTCATGTCATTCCTGAAACATCTTTGGTATAATAAATACTTTTTTATTAGTCACCCATCAACCATAATTAAATTAAATAATATTAGAATATAAAAGCTTGAGTTTTGAAAACCTTTTTGTGATTTTTTACTATTGAAATAGACAAATTTGTAAATGTGTTTCTCAAGCGTAAGGCTCACAAAAAGTACAATAGGATGGTAAAATTTCCACAATTAGTAAGATAAAGGACAAAAATACAATGAAGCATATCTTGTTCACATGCGACACATCATCATTTCGTTAACACGTGACAATCAACATTGAAACACTTATGGTCAACATTCTATTAACTGATTTACACAAATTGCATAATTTTCAAACGTCTTGGACAAATTGCCTCAATCGAAAACAAGGAAGAAAAAAAAAACTCAAAAATCACTAGACTAGGACAGTTTAATATATAAAAATTTAAATAGTTTTATTATTTTAAAAATATATTTTATATGATTTTAAATTTAATTATATTATAAATTTATATGCAATAGCTATTTAATTTTAAATTCTATTACTAAATATATAAAATTAGTTGTACATTTTTTTTTTCTTTGAAGAGCCTATAAAAGCTCTTTCGTAACAACTTGTTTTTGTTCATGGAAATTTTCCTCATTTCTCCAAATTTTCTTTTGTTTCTTAATAAAAAATAATAAAACCAAACTTAAACTAAAAGTCCGACCTGCCGGATTCGAACCAGCGACCTAAGGATGTCTATACAACGACTACAGTCCTCCGCTCTACCAACTGAGCTAAGGTCGGTTTGTGTCGTTATAAATCTACAAGCCTATTTGACTTAAATGATATCTGAATTCATTATTACCTACAAAGAACAAAATAATGAGAAAATATTCGTGCAACAGTGACCGTGTAAAAAATATTTATAAGATTTGTAGAATAAACTAAACTGGAATTTCGTTAGGTTTTGTAGAGTTGCATTTAAATTTCCGTTTTTTAGTCTTTATAATTATCTCTCTTCAATGTTTTAAATTCTGTAATGGAAAAAAAGTTGTCACTAAATATATATAAAAAAATATTTTAGGATTTAAAAAATTCAGACTATCAACATTATATGAGAAAACATAAGAAAAATGCTAGTATAATTTACTCTTATCAACAATAATGGTTAAATTGGCTTATTATGATGCATTCGTTTACTGAATAGGTTTTGAATTCTTATTTGTATTTAGTTTTTTGTTTCTTCATGTTTTCTTTTCTAGCACAACTTGTTCTTTTAGTGTAATCCTTTTGAGTTAATAAAATTCATTTAATTTATAAAATAATTGTTAATTGGTTCTGCACTTATACTAATTACTTAAGGTCAAATGATTTAAATTAGTTTTCTTTATCAGCTAAATGTTAATAATATTAACATTTTAATTTTTCTTAGTAGTGTGGATAGAATTTGTGATCTTTCATTAGTTCTTTCTTTACTAACTAAATCATCTTATAACTCTGAAGAATTTCACTCATTTGATTAAACAAGATACATGATTGTAAACCTCTAATATTTGTGTTAGATTCCTATACAAAAATACTAGTAACTTACCAATTTTTACCTCTTCCTTTCTCTCTCCATATAACATTAGTACATCAACCACATACTAAACATATGATTACACAACTTGAAACTCTTTAACATCTTCAACCAATTTGAGCACATCTGAAAGGAAACAATCTATAATCAAGACTTAATCTTGGGTGTTTATACCATATAACCCTAAAATCTTCATTCAAAATGCTTTACTAATTTTGAGATTTCAATGAATGACAACTCATCAATATCCCATCCCACCCTTCTTCATGTTTTGCACCTTTTACATACACGTTGAATGAATGTTATATTAATACCCATATGTATTTTAAACCTAATTCTTTGCAATTTTGCTGATTTGAAAACAAAATTACAACTTTATTCAACACAAACTAGCATTTAATAAGACATATACGCTTTCACCAAAAATACTAAATGCCATGACAAAATACGTCAAATTGTGAAAAAAGACAAAACATAATATTTCAAGCAAACTTGAGCAAAAGCAAACAAGTGACAAATTGTTTGTTAATTCTCACAGAGAATGTTCGTTAATTCTCACGAAGCAACAAATTGTTTGTATTTCGTATTTAGGGATTCAAACATGTAATTCCCCAAAAAGCCTCACACCCACTTTCCCACTAATAACAATGTATCACCAATTTCCAATTTCAAAAACCCTAATTTGTTTGCTAATTGACCTTTGTTGAACAGTTTTCCCACCAATAACAATGTATCACCAATTTCCAATTTCAAAAACCCTAATTTTTTTGCTAATTGACCTTTGTTGAACGGTTACAATCTTCATTAAAGCCAAGACACTAATGCCAGGTAAGTAAAAATGACCTAGGTCGTTTTATTCACAATCAACTTCTCCAATTTAATGTTTGATAAAAATAATTAATTTGAAAAATGTTAGATACAAATTTTCCAAAAAAAAAAAAAATGAGGACAAGATGTCAGAATTTACTAAAAGTAGGAGACAAAAAATGTATTTATTAAGTACCAAAACAGAGGTTAAGAACTTTGGCCATTAAAAGAATTTAGACTAAATTTTTTTAAATTTTACTTTTTCCACTTCTTTTTCTTTTCCTTTATTTTTAAAAAAATTGCAGTGTACAAATTCCTTATCTAATTTTATATATTTTCCTGTACTTTCTTTTCAAATTATTACTTGAAATTTTTAAATGAATATCTCAATTTCAGCGTTTTAAAGACAATTAAAATTTGTACAAAAATTACAATTAAACTTTTGAAGTTATTCCAGACTATATATAAAAATATACATAGATGCTAAGATTAATAAGATTTAACTCTACCAAATATAAAGATACTATAGTAATCAATTATATAAATTGTTAAAATTTCTATTTGAAATATATATATATATATATATAAATAAGAGACTTATTTTTCATCCTAAATTCCTAATCATTCATTTTCTTAAAATGTAAGAGTTATAGTGAATAACTAATCTTAATCATTAAATTTTAAGAAAATAAATTGATAAGATAAAAAATAAGTCTTTTAAATTTACTCTTCGAGTAAATTGATCCCTCCTTCCTCTTCCTCTTCCTCTTCCTCTCTCTCTCTATATATATATATATATATATATATAATTTTATTATAGTTCTTGACCATTGATTTTCAAATCAATAAGTGAAAATCCCCTTTATTTTCTTGAGAACACCTATTCTTAAAACCAAAATCCAGATAGTCATTAGGTAGTTTCACATATCAATGCACACCAAATTCTAAAAACTTAATAAATTTAGCTGCTCAAATTATCTTATTTGCTGATCAACAACATATTGAATACTCGGTAATTGATAGTGGAGCAGTTATCAAAAGTCAAAACAGTTAAAATATACTATCAGAACACAATGTGCTACTTTTCCATTTAGCTCTCCACTTTTTTCTCATTTCTGACTCCTCAAAATCCTTTTTTTTTTTTTTTTCAATGTCAATTCAGTAGAATTTTTAGAACAGTGTTTGCCACTTTGCCACATCAAGACCAATAAAAGAAAAAAAACAGAAAAAGGCAACAAAAACTGCTGTCTTTAATTTATGTCAATCTAGATATCTCCTTTGTCTTAATATTTACAGTTCCACAAACTTCTCTGCCAGACCACTGTTGCTGCTCTTTCTTGACAGCAATCTGCCATTTACCATATCAAACACTGAATTATAGTTTGTTACCCAGAAAGTGTTAATTTAAATAATGCTGTCAAAACTGGCTACCGGTTTGGCCTGTTGGGCCAAGGACAAGAAAGGTCCAGCCAGGCTTGAGTTTTATATAGTTAAAAACTTAAACAATATCAAATCCGCATCAGTCAATAGCGGATAACAACGTGAAATAGAGATTTAGATTTAGTGACTTTGATAGTTGATAACTTTGATGAATTTAATTCATTTTGAATTATTATAATAATCCAAATTTTTTATTACTATAAAAAAATTTATTTAATTAGTATAATATTAAATTATAATGAATTAAAGTTATCAAATCTCAAAATCAGAGCATCCATATTCGTAAAGTAGCCACCCATGAAAAACACTGACAGAATAACACAATGACCGCTATTCTACTTTCATTGACCGCATACATACATCCATATATATATATATATATAAACATTATGTTTACTTGTTCAATAATATTTTTATTTATTTTTTATCGTATTATTATTTAATTTATTACATTGTATATTATGTTTAATTTAATTTGTTACTGTTATTATTTAATTATCATATAGTATATTATGATTTATTTAGATTATCAAACAATTATTTTGTAGTTTATTATATTTTATATTATATATTATGCTATAAATTTTATTATTATCATTGTTTAATTATTGTATCATATATTATGCTTTACTTATATTATTAGAGCAAATTACAGATGCACCCTTAAGATCTAGTGTAATTACACATACACCATCTTGCTTTTTTAACCATTACCTTGGCACTCCGTAAAGGATGTTAGTGTAAGATTTGAAAAAAGTGCTAATGTAATGTTTTCAAACATTCATAGGGTACTTTAATGAATACATAAAAATAAAGGGATTTTGTGTTATTTAAAAAAAAGAAGAAAGTGCATAAGTAATTTCCTTAAACCGAAGAGGTGCATCCATAATTTGCTCTAATTATTATATAGTTTGTTATAATATATTATATATTATGTTTTAAATAGTATTTATTATTATATATCATCAAGGGGTTCTAACTCAATTGGTTAAGAAGATGTGTGAGTTGTTGTAAACTCCATATCACTCTTCAACTCGTATTAGAAGCATAAAAAAAATTAATTATTATATCTTATATTATGATTTATTTAGATTATTACATAATTATTATGTATTTTATGATATTATATGCTTTAAATAGTATTTATTTTATTTTTAATACCATTATATTATTATTATTTAGTCAGCTAAATTAATCTCCACAAGCCTAAAATAATTAAGACCGAGTTAACCCTATTATTATTAAGACCTAAGTCCATAAGCAAACAAGAAAAAAATACCATACAAACCTAAACCTAAGACCCAAGACTGAGTTAACCTGATAAGCATATCTATGCACACGTACACTGCACAAACAAAGGACGAGTGGGAGGAAGATAGTTGCAAGACAGAGATCATCTGTTGGAAGATGGGGCTCATTGAGGTTGTCTGACAAAAACAAAGTTCGTCTAACCTTGTTTGACGACGGAAAATGTCATCAAACATTGGCCAACGACGACACATATGGAGTAGCGACTACGAAGAATGCAAATCGCCACAATTTCTGCCACGAAAGGCACCATGATGGTTGCAAGAGTCAAGCACTCCACAACATGCATCTTATGGGTGGCAAGGGACTGCTCCGCTCTACCACCCCACGATCACACGCTATTGACTACTATGATCCAAATAGATTCAGTTCTAATGAACATTTCTTGAGACTACTATGATCCAAATAGATTTAGCTCTATATGAACGTTTCTTGAGGCAGTCTGGCCTAATGGGCCAACCCATTTTAGCTTAGTACTATATGAGCTTAAATAATTTAAAGCCCAGTCTACTCATTTCATCATACCATGGAACCGGTCCATTTGCCAACTCTAAAAATACAACCAAGAAAAGTGAAAAATACGGGATCTAAATTTAATGCATTTTATAATTCTGATGGCTAAATGAAAGACAGCCACGATGATGGAAATTGTTGAAATTACACCTCTATGTACTGAAAAAGTTAAATATATAAAGACAACTTTATACCATTGTTGGTTTTTCCTGAACTCAGTAAGCACGGGATATATGTTTTCGAAGGCAGTGTAAGTCTCATCTCTCACCTAAAAATGGAAATAAAAACAGATAAATCCAGTGAAACCAAAAGAATGAGGGGAAATTATAAGGAAAAATGTTACCTTGGCTCCTGTTAGAACAATTTTTCCAGACACAAATATAAGCAAGACTATTTTAGGTTGTTTCATCCGGTAGATTAGTCCAGGAAACAGCTCTGGTTCATACTACCAGAACAAATAAACAAGTATCAGCAAAAAGATAGTGCTTTCCATAATTTATACTTTCTTTATCAAGCATACATCAGGATTTATAATACTGTCATTTCACTTCACTTAAATTTTTAAGACAACTAAAACTTTTTCCGTCCTATAAGTCATTTCACTCCACTTAATTTTTTAAGACTCTTAAAACTTTTTCCATACTATAAGTATCTACACCGTTAAGCAAAATGCACTAAAACAGCTTTGTTAATTTTCGGCAGCCATGGAAATTAATTTCAGTTTTGCATCTATAATTCAGTATCAGTCAAAATAATGTCTTCCATACTTTGCAACTGGTGCTTCAAAAAAAAAAAAGTTACTCCATAGGTTATTTCATATTGAGTAAATAATGCACAAAAACACCCATAAAATTATTTTACTGACCAGTAAAACATCAAGATGGTGAAAATAAAAAAATATTTTTGATGTAAAAGTCACAAAAGGTGCAATCCAAAACTTTGAATTAATTTCCAAAAGACTACAAAACTTACACTTGAGAAAGCACTGTGCGAATATGCAAGACCCTCTAGCCGTATGGGGAACTTGACATCACAAGAGCCAACAATGTTCTGAATTTTGAAATCCTAAATCATAATATCAAAGGAAGAAGCAACTAGTAGTCTAGTAATCAAGAACTACATAATTACAGTGAGATAAGAACAATAATCATGGATTAAACATTTTTACCAAAGATCATGAGAAAGAGAAAGTACCTTAAATTTGGCTGGGAAGCCAAGCTTTTGGATAATACGAGCATACTGAAAGTAGGGGAAATAGAAAAATTAGAAAATACATTTTTTTAAGACTGAGGAGCTTCACAGTTCTAACTGAAGAAAATAATTTGTGGATCAATCTCAACACGTCTCAGATAATTTAAGAGTTCAAACTGCTTCAGAAAAGGAAGCCCTTCACAAGGAACAATTTCAAAACCAAGTGACCATAAACGCTTTAGTTCTCCAGGGCCTCCATTTGAGAAAAATCATTAATATACAGAGGATAATGGAGAATTTAAAAAGTTAAAAACAGAGAAAACTAACATACCTTCCTTGCTGCTAATTTAGACTGATGTTCACTCTTAGCTCCGGTACAAACCTACTCAATAGCCAAAAATTAAATTTGATGTCCATAAGAAAAAGAAGCCTTTTTACTTATCACTGAGTTTATAAACATGATTAATTAAAATAGAAAAGATACAAAATAGAATTCAACAAGAGAATTACACAAACACAAAGTAACACAGCACAAATTAGAGAACAGCATTAAAAAATAACAACAAAATGCATTACTATCATCTAAGATAGACATAAATGTGCAGCAAAGAAGTATACCATCTTGCCAGAAGCAAAAATAAGTGCAGTTGTTTTGGGATCTCTTATCCTCATAATGACAGCAGCAAAACGCTGGAACCAAACATCACAAACATCAGTACCGCATACAACCAACCAACTAGAACTAGCATATCTAAAATCTAAAACATCTGCCTAAATAATGATTCTTAATAACAGAAGCAACAAGTAGAAGATATCACACATGATATCAATATTAAAATCATAGATCAACCAAACTTATCCAGTCCAGATCAGAACATAAAAAATCAGAAAGAAACATGTTTGCAATGCACATGCACAATTGTACAGATAGCATATTTAACTGAAATTCACTAGCAGTAAATGAAACTTGCCTTGGGATTGTACTCTGCATTACGAGCTTGAAGTGCAATTGTTTTGAGGTCCAACTTACAGTCCAGATTGACTGTGGACACAATATTTCTGGCAGTACAAACAGCTTGATCATTAAATTATTCCATGTAATAGAAGAAAAACTACTACATATGCTAATGTAAATAGAAGCAAATTATTTGTAAATACAAAGTAAATTGTAAACAGAATCAAAATTATTAGATAATCCAATGTAAATTGAAGCAAAATCCTTAACACTCTCATCTGAATATGCATTCGAACAAAGATAAAAGAAAATGTTACTAATCATAAGCAGCAAATGAAAAGTAGATCACAACATAATAAATAACCACATCTTAAAATCCAATTATACAGGCAAAGCACCAAGCCATGCAATCACTAACCCCAAAGTAGTTGATGCACAATCTCAAAATTTCACAAATCTGTAATGTGCACATAATAAACAGTCATGATTGAAACTTGAAAGTTGAAAGTATTCATAAAAAAATAAAAGAAATTTAAATTTTTCACTAATATAATTCAATAATAAAAATTAACAAGTCTGCCAAAGTGCCAAATAGTCAAAAGTTAAGGACAGGTGGCTAAGGAAGGATTTGTGGCAGTGTGATTTGTGGGTAGGCCCTACAAACAAGCGTGGGTAAACAAGAGAGGCTGCAAAACCCCTGCCCAGATGGTAGATGTTCAAAATCATTGTTTAAAATGTGACTCCTTGATTTTGAAGAGCAACTGAAGTACAGAACAAGTTCTACAATCCCTGAAAGTTTGGTCTGTCTGTAACAAATACGTCAAGGGTTACAAAAAAATATGGGTGGTTAATCAAGCTGTGAAAGTATACTCTATAGAGATGAAAGACCTTTGCACAACAACGCACTTTCACCCAAAGACATACATCTACACAGGATATAGTATATTGAAAGTGGCCAAGACAATTTGACATATTGGTTTTGGCACAGTCACACATTAAATTGGTTATAAACATCATCATCCAAATAACATACAGAGAAAATTTCAGTAAGTACAATAAATATATGCTTAGCTAAATGTGACAAGGTGGTGGGTCGCGACTGAAACACTGCTATACTAAATTTGCATACACATCAAGATGAAAACCAATAACCCAGCTTAGCATAGATTTATTAAGCAGAACTACTGACAATTAACAGTTGCAATTTTTTGTCATGTGTACTGGTACATAGCACAAATTGCCAAAACTATATAGGTTGCTTGGAAAATTTAACAGCTTTGAAATAACTACGATAAAAACAGCCATCAAGGTTTTAAACAACAGTCTGCAGCAGCAGTTTTAGGAGCAATGTAAGGTTTCTGGGCTTTGTGGCCACAACATCTGCATTTGCCCACAAATCTACAATTGCCCGCAAAGAAAAGGATCTCAACAAAATTGGTCATAGATAAGCATAGTACTACTATGCCCAGATTAGTACACCATAGAATCTCCTACAGCCATTTCTAGTTAAACATCATTAATTGAATGTAAACAAAAAAGCAATAACCCATCATCTCATTCACCCCATGTTGTACCACAAAGTGGCCCCTAAGAATCCCATCCAGAATTACTCAACTACAGCACTATCACTATCCAAGGAGATATAAGGTTACTCTAGTAACAAAAGTTCACATGAAAGGGAAGAGGGAGGGAGAGGTCACTGATTGCAATCTAGGTCACTAAAACATTTGTCAATAAAAAAAACTTATTATCACTATCCATTCTTCACAAACAAAATGATTTTCATCAGTGTTTAGAAGCTGAATTCTCACTAGTCACTACAAACACAATAATCTAAGACTTAGTTGGATACCTATTACCCCACAATTTAAAACTTAAGATTCAACCATCTAAACCTTGCAATTGAAACTAATCAACAGAAAAAGTGTAATTTGTGCAACTAAAAAAGATACTCACTGAAGGGTAGGCACGATCCCAGAAGGATGCTTTTGTAGATCCACCGGTTGGCTCCCTTCCAATCCTTGGTCAGCCATCAAACGCTAATTTTCTTAAACCAATCACAGAGCTACCCACCAAAAAATCAAAACAAACCCACCACGTTCAACACAAATCGGCACCAAAACAAAACAAAAGTTCTTTTCTTTCTTCTCAACCAAAAAAAAAAACTTATTAAAAAGAAAAAAACCAAAAAGAACCTTCAAAAACCCAAATTCAAATCAGTTTAACAAAGATTTATTTTCACTCAATAAAACAAACCCCTCTTTTCTCACACGAACAGTGGGTTTTGTGTGCAAAATCAAACACACCACGTTCAACACAAATCAGCACCAAATAAAATAAAATAAAAACTTGCTTTTTTTGTTCTCAACTAAAAAAAAAACACAACCTTTATCCAAAAAAATAATGAAAAGGGAAAAAAGAAAAAGAAACTTCAAAAACCCAAAATCCAAATAAGTTCAACAAAGACTTTTACCCGATTATACTATTAAAAAAAAAGAAAATCTCTTTTCTTGTAAAATTTATTTTAGAAAACACGAATTAGGGGTTTTGCTTGGAAAATCAGACCCCGGAGATGGACAAGAGTGAGGGGAGTGTTAAAAGCCGAAAGCGGGAAGAATTCGAAAAAGGGTCCTTTTATATTAGAAAATGAGATACGAGGATTTGGGATTTGTAGAGAGAGAAAATTATGGGTTTTCGATTTGAAGAGAGAGAGAAAGAAAAAGATTTGCTGAGAAAGACGATTGAACATACTTTGTTAAAACGTGTGAAATGAATAATATTTTTTTTTTTTGAAGGTGCAATGAATATAATTTGTAATTTGTATTGTTCAATTGATTTAAAACTATTCAATCACAATCACAATTTCCTTTTCATCTATTTACAAAGGAATAATTCAAGAGTTTATATAACTTTTCAAACTTTTCATTTATATATTTTATTTACTAGTTAGTAAAGTATAAGAGGGTTGTATTTGAATATGAATGTATATAAATTAAATTATAGTTTAATTATAATCTTTGTTTATATTAAATTTGTTACATATTAATATTTTAAAAATGATATTAAGAAAGGATTATAATTAAATGTTATTTAAAATTTTTTTACAATGTCACCATATACTAATCAAACATTTAGTATATTACTTTAGAGTGTGTTTGGAATAATGGAAAAATTATATTTATTATAATTAAAATTAATTTTTATTTAAATAATTTTTTTAACAAGTAATTCTAAAATAATTAATCTCGCAATAAAAATGGAATTTTATATAATAATTAGTAAAGAGATATAAGATTGGTAGGTGGTAAAGTGAAGAGGTGAGGAGAGAAATCCTGAGTTTGAATTTCATTCATTATAAAAAACTAACTTATTAACGTCTAACATTTAACTTATAAAAAATATAGTAATTAGTAAAGTAGTAAAACAAGTGAAAAAGAAAATTTGTTAAAAAAGAATAAGTTACACATCTATAAAAGTAACTTATTTTTAAAAAAGAATTATAAATTTAAGTTGTATGACTAAAAAACATGATAATTACTTTTCAAAACAGTCTTTTTAGCAAAATAATCTATTATCTAAAAAAATTAATCTTTTCTAAAGAGTTTATTGCTTCCTCTAATGGTCTAGTGTTAATTCTATACATAGAAGAAATATAATTACTTATTCTTCCTATGAAAGTAATATCTAGATGTAGGTTATCTCCTAACCAATTTGTTCCAAAACCTATAGTTTGTACTTCTAAACTAATGTGATTAACGAAGTCTGGAAGGGTGAGTGTAAAGTTTGGAGCAAGATATATTAATGATATAGTCAATATATTTTTAAATAAATTACAAATTGAAGAAAGAAATTTTTTTTATCAATTTACAAATAATTTAGAAGATGAAGATGTTTTTTCTACAACATCAGAAAATACAAAGGTAGGTCTCATAAATGAATATGAAGGATCTACATCTACAAATTATCGGCTAGATCCTGCCAGTACACAAAATTATTCTCAAGAATTTCTTCCTCAGGAAAATGTACAAAATATTGTACTTAGTGACAACAAATATGTGTCTCATGGTGAAAGATTACTTGTGGATCCAAACTTCCAAATCTCAAATTTACTTTTAAACATAGGAGGAATAGATCCTCAACTCCTCCCAACATATATTGAACAATGGACTGCTGCTGTAATCATTGATTATGGCATACATCATGAGAAACATGTACAGTCTTTTCAAGAAATAATCGTAAAAGGAGAAACATATCTCGGTGATATTGCTAGATCTGGCTGGGAATCTTTTAAGAAAAATTGCCCTAATGATCTAAACACATTGGTCATAAAACCAGGCTCAAATATTTACAATTTATGTTCCCTTATACAGAGATTGTTTACCTCACAATCAGACAACGACAACAACACAATTAGACAACAAATTTATTTAGGACATCTCGAAAGATTATCTATTGAATATTTCGGGAAGATAAAAGAATATTGTCAAGATTATCTTTTGTATGCATCAATAGCTGGTTGCTTCCATGATGTTAACATTAGAGACAAAATGTTTCTTAAACTTTCAGGAAAATTAGGTCAAAAAATTAGAGAAACCTGGAAAAATGATGAGGTTACGCCCATGTTGAATAACCTCTCAATACGAATACAACACATTATGAAAATAATGGAAGACACTTGTTCTCATATTGCTATACAAAAATAACTTAAGCATTCTGATGCTGGGATATGTAAATAAATATGCACTCCCCAACAGTATGCCCAAAATAAGTTTAAAAAGAGAAAAAATATATCTAGAAACCAACCTAGAAACAATAATACACAAAAATTCTTAGGACCAAGAAAAACATATACCATAAGAACTTCTAAAGCTAGAAAACCTACTTTAAATCCTAATAGACATGTTAGGAAATTCAGAGATAACAAAACCTACAAACAAACGTTAAAATATTTTGTTTGTAGTCAACCAGGACATTTCTCAAGAGATTGTTCAAATATTGCCAATCATTACACAAAAGAGGCGAAATTAATAAAATCATGTCATATGAATATTTTTCCTATTGATGAAGAGGTTTCTACTGACTCTGAAATATTATCTGTTATTAGTATAACAGAATACACAGATGAAATAAACCAAGAAAAGGTTCACAAATAATGAATACAGTCATTTATATCCCAATAATGACAATGACTTCCCAATAGGGGATGAATACAATGAAATGGAACAAATTTTAGATGATTTAGGATATTGTTTTATGAAGACAATAGAAACAAACCCCTATTTTCACAAAATACAATTCTATTCTGGTACTGAATCAATTCCATATCAATATTGTGAAAGGTATTTTCACATATCTCAAAGGGCTCATTGTCCACTTTGTTACAAAAATTTTTGTATTAAATGTGTCAAAGAACACCTGAATATACAAGAGATACCTTCTTACGAAAAGAAAGAAAACACAAATAAAATCTATAACAAAGATTTAACCGATACTAGAATTTCAGTATTGGAAACTCGCATAAATTATCTAGAAGAAAAGGTTATTCTTTTGGAAAAAACAATAAAAGGGAAAACTAAAATAGATTTTCGAGAGTCTAGTTACTCATCTGAACAAAATAATATGATAGGAACAATGAAATGTATCCCATTAGTTTGTAATAAACAACAACTAATAACTTTAAAAGTATTAGTTAAATTAACTTTTCCAAAAATAAATAATAACCCATCAACAGAAAAAACCATACAAGCATTATTAGATACAGGATGCTCAGAAACAGTTATATGTAAAACTATAACTCCACACCATAACATAATAAAAAGTAAACACATCCAAAAAACCAGAACAATATCTACAGAAATTATGATAAACGATGAAGAAGTTAATAATGTTATTCTTCAATTTAGTACAAATTGTGACCTTTTTGGCCATAAAAATTTTATAAAAACGATGACGGTAGAAAACTTAGTTCCATCAAAACAAAATATGATAATTGGCTTAGATTTTATTTTAGGCCAAAATAAATTAGTTATAATAAATAAAGATTATGTTATGATCAGTGACAAAACACAAATGACACCAATAGTTAGTGGTGACTCATTAAAACAAGACATTACCCTTGATAAGTGTAGTTGTAAAAATTCAACATCTCCTGATACATGTAATTGTACTATAGATGTATCAAATACTATAGAGGATTATTCCTCTTTATCTAATATACTAGACAATACAATTGAGGTTTTTTCCTCAATAAAAATTTCAAAATATATAAAATTTGAAAATATTCAACAAATTCTTGATAGGTTGAATAAGACAAATATAATAAGAGAAGATCCTACAAAATTTTGGGATAGAGACCCCATAATTTGTAAACTGGAAATTATTAATCCAGATTTAATTATCAAGACAAAAGACATTGAGTTTAATAATTGGGAACATGAAGAATGTCAGACTCACATCAAAATTTGTTAAAACTAAAAGTGATAACACCTAGTGTTAGTCCACACAGAAGTCCGACTTTCATAGTTAATAAATCTTTTGAACAAAAAAGAGGTAAATCTAGGATGATTTACAAGTATAAAAGACTAAACGACAATACAGTAGAAGATGGTTATTCAATTCCATCTAAAGATGTTTTAATAAACCGAATTCAAGATACCAAATGGTTTTCTAAATTTGACTTAAAAAGTGGAATTCATCAAGTTAAAATGGATCCTGAATCAATAAAATGGATAGTCTTCTCTTGTTCTGAAGGTTTATTTGAATGGAATGTTATGCCATTTGGTCTTAAAAATACTCCTACTGTTTTTCAGCGAAAAATGGATAATATCTTTGAAAATGATAAATCCTTTACATGTGTCTATATTGACAACATACTAGTATTTTCTAAAACAAAAGATGATAATTTTCATCATCTAAAACAAGTTTTATATAAATTGAAACATTACGGATTAATAGTTTCAAAATCAAAAATGGAAATTAGTAAAAATTTCATTGAATTTCTTGGAACAGAAATTGGTAATGGAACTATAAAACTCCAGCCTCATATTTCAAAGAAAATACAGGATTTTCCAGATAAGATGGAAGAAATAAAAACACTTAGATCCTTTTTAGGACTTTTAAATTATGTAAGAAGCTTTATTCCTAATCTAGGAAAATACACTTCTCCTTTATATAATAAAACTTCATTAAAAGGAGAAAGAAAATTTAATTCTGAAGATATAAAATTAGTTCAAAAGATAAAACAAATGGTAACAAATTTACCAACTTTACAATTACCATTGGATTCAGATTACTTAATAATTGAATGCAATGGATGTGAACTTGGATGGGGAGCAATCCTTAAACGAAAGAAAAATAAACACATACCAAAGGAGGAAGAACAAATTTGCATATATGCCTCTGGTAAATACATAACAAAACCTAAAATTTACAAAACTAGCACTGATTATGAAGTCAATGCTATCATACATGATTATGAAGTCAATGCTATCATATATGAAATGGATGCATTTAAATTATTCTTAATAAATAAACAAGAAATAACAATCAGGACTGATTGTGAAGCCATAATATCTTATGGCAAAAATCAAATTAACAATGATAAAAAACCTCATAAAAGATGGTTACTTTTAAAAGACTACATAAATTTTTCTAAAAAGATTATACATTTTGAAGACATTAAAGGATCTAACAATATTTGTGCTGATATATTATCCAGGTACCTCAGGTGAAGTCGTACACCTCCACAAAGACCTGTTAGGTCATTCATACAAAGTCCACATGTTGGAAAATACAAAGAAGGGTACTTATGGCCCTAAACAAGTAAAGTCTCCTTTTCAGGCGGACCAATACACAAAATTTGGCAAACAAGAGTTACCAATTCTTACAAATATTTTCCAGTACCCTGGAAGAGACAATACAAATGTCAAATTAAATATTTTAATTGACAATATTTGGAATATTCCAAAATATACTACACAAAATGAACACCTAGTTACAAAGGTGAAACAAAGAATTATAAGTGCATTATACAATTTTTGTTGTCAAGACAATAAAGGAGTAGCTTTGGCATCTCCTGCTTCTCCTTCTGGAAAAAGTTTTACACATTTTGCTTTAACAACAGGTAAAAACAAAGGTGTTTATACATCCTTCAAAGACCTCAATGAGGCTAAACAAGACCAGTTCTGATCTACATACAAAGGTTTCTACTCAAAGAAAGAAGCCGAAATGGCAATCTGATTGGAAACAATCAATGAAGAAAAATCAAGACTGCCTTACAATTTGAGCCACCTGCTCAGAACAAAACATATGCTAGTGCTGCTTGCAGTATCTCTCAACAAATAAATCCGAATATTCTTTTGGGAAAATTCGAATTAATACAGGACTTTTTATTTGAGGTCCACTCCGAAAATACAAACTATAATGGGTTATTTGTTAAAACCCAAACTTACTTCAATACCAGAAACCCTTGTTTAGAGTCATCTGAGTATTGTAAGAAAGTAGACAAAGAATGTACGTGCCAAATCAAATTCATTATCAGAAGAGCTCAAATTGATTTGAGTTCTTTTAAATTGCAATTATACAGGGATGTATTAATAACTCCCATGATTCTTTTAGAAGCCGGATGTCTTCATTCAATTACAATACCTCCCACAAACAGATTTTCTACTCTGTCTCCCATTCTAAATTCAGTAATTAATGACATTCAAGCTGAACATATGACAAATCACCACTTCTCCCAGAAGCCCCACAAATCCTGACAATATAGGCACACATGTCATAAAACTTTATACAGAAACCAATCCAGAGTATCATACTTCTTTTGAGCATGATCTCTTAAAATGACTGTCTCTCAACAAAAACAAACTGTATCAATACAACCTCTGGAAAGCATCCCTAGAAGGGTTAAACTGGAATTTCTCAAAAAGAGATTCTGAAGATTTCACTCATCTAAAAGAAACACAAAATACTAAATTATATTGGAAGAAAACAATGGGTATCAAATTTCACCCATTTACAATAGAGTCAAACCTTTCTCTTGTAAAGCATTTTGAAAAAGAAAGGTTGTACAAAGAAATTTATGAAGAAACTGGCTTTTATGGCCAAAATACTCCCAGACAAACTTCTTTCCCTTCCGACTGTGACGACAATGAAGACCAGAGTCTTCCAGAGCAGATGGAAGAAGAAATACAAGATTTGTCTGCAATAGCTCGAGTCAGAAGAGCAATTTAAAATTTTACCTGCGACAAAGTAATTTTACTTCTTTAATGGAGTAATAGACTGAAGGGTAAAATTACTTACACAACGGGTTACCAGTTACAGAATAACTTACACAATATGTTACCAGTCATAAGGTTACCTCCCCAGCCGATTTCCGGTTACAAATTTTGTCTATAAAAGGACCATAAGTCTCTTATGCTGAGCAGATTACTTAACACTTCTCTCTCTCTAGCAAATACACTCTTCTCCTTCTTTCTACACTCCTCCCTCTCTCTAAATCCCCTCTTTGATACTTGTAAAAATTTCTCTATCAATTAAAGAAGAAGTTTTCTGCCACCCCTCCCCTCTCCTCCCCTCTTGTAAGTTTTTTTTTTCTGTGCATATTTTTTTTATAAGTATGGAGTAGTTTTCTCATAAGGTATCTTCAGATGCCTTAAGCAATAAATATTTATAGATGCGATGATCATTTAAAGGCTTATCATATGTTAATTAAATTTACTTTCCATCAAGTTTATAAGCAGATGTCTAACCGCCTCTGCCAGATTCAGTATCATATAATTTTGATCTGTTAATATGAATATCTTCCTTCTTTCCCATCTTCTTCCTCTCTTTCTCTCCTTTTAATATGAATATCCTCCTTCTTTCTCATCTTCTTCCTCTCTTCTAAAAAAAATTAATCCTTTCTAAACGTAATCTTATTAATAATGTTTTTTAGTTAATTATATGATAATTTAAACAATAAAATCTGTAAAACTTTGTGTTATTTAGTTAAAGAATAATGATTAATTAGTATTTGATTTTGCATAATTTATGATATATCTTTAATTTTTTATTTTGATTATATGAAAAAAATATTTAGTTTGGGTCTCTTTTATTAAGTAGTAAAAAATTATTAATAATAAAAAACTTAATCCCCACACATTTTTTTAATTTGTTAGTGAGATTATGTGCTTAAAGATGTCAGATAAGTGTAATAAAAAAATATTTTCGTTACAATATGTGTCTATTAGTACCATTATAATGGTTTGATATCCATTTAAAATACTCTAAAACTTATTATTATTTCATATAGTTTTATTTAATATAATATCAACTAGGTGGTAGCATATGCTTCGCAGTAGAAAAAAAAAACAGAGTGACATCAACAAAAAAATAAAATAAAACAAAGATATAAATAATAAAAAATACAATTACATTCAGTTGATAGGTGATAATAACTGCACATATTTTATTAGTACTAATGATATAAAATGTATGAAATTTGGTTACATACATAGCTTGTATTTTGATGAATTTTTTAGAAGAAATCAAAGTACAGAGTATACCTATTCATAAAAATTTTGATCTAACTACATTAAATAGCACAAACAATATTGATTTGGGTCCATTAACTAAATGATACATATTTTTAATCCAAATTATGTCACTTTAACAAACTTTATTAGGAAGAGAATACCTACTTGTATGCCTCAAGGTTCCAATATATCATTGATTATTGCTACTAGTAATAACTACTTCTTACCAATAAAAATAGAACAAAACAAATTAGAGACACTTATTTTTTGTGGTAAGAAGGTTGAGCAAATGTATCAATCTCTTACTACTTAAGTTACATACCACCATATAAAAGATACATGAAACATAAAATTAATTCCTACACTTTTGGAAATTGCACCATTACCCTAATCTTTCTCCTTACAATTCCTCAAACTTACAACCTTGCTTTGTTATCAAAACTTACACTTTGGGAGCAAGATTTCTAACAAATTCCTATTAAATTAGTAATGTCTTGATTGTCTTGTACCTTTACTCCTAGTACTCAATATCATAGAAAAAAATTAAACACTTCCAATTGAATCACAAATAATCTTAATGTTTGCATTAATAAAATTATAGACTAAACTCTTGCACCCCACAAGAGACCTACATACAATCAGTCCCACATTCACAAATAATCAATCAAGAAACCTACATCCAATTTTAGACTTCGTCTTCTACTAATCTGATTTCCACTAAGAAATAAATCTACATGCAATCACACATTCAATTTTTTTACATGGAAAATACCAAACAACACATACAACAAAATTTTAGACTAACCCTTGCACCCCACAAGAGTTGCTACACCTGTGACACCCTGTCACTCATAAACATCTCAGCCTTGTTGCAAGATGTCCTATAATCCCAAGAACCCCTCTAGAGATTACAGATTTGATTCCCCTAAATCACAAAGAAAAGGGTAAAGAATGATATCACCTGAAAAGTGAAGATTTACCCAATACCAGATAACCTTTAATCAATCTCTATCTTCAATCAATCACAAATCTTGAATCTCCATGTTCAAGTTTCTGAGTTTTCTTTTGAATCTTTTAGGGTTTTTCAAAGATAATGTGTAAGGTTTTCTCAAGAACCTTTTTCCCTTTTCAAAAAACTTGTTAAAAATGAGTTAGAAAAAATTTTTATATCTTGCACAAACCTTAGTAATCGATTACGAAGTCAATTACCTGGTTTATGACTTAAAACAAACCTTGTACAAGAAACTTTCTTTGTGGTAATCAATTATCTCTGCAGGTAATCAATTATTGCAAAGAGGTTGCACTTTTGAGTTTTAAGTTCCTACGTAGGGTGATCGATTATCTAATTGTGGTAATTGATTAACTCACGATAAACTTAGATTTTATGACTTTCTTGGTTGTTTCTGCTTAGGTAATTTTTTACCAACTTAAGTAATCGATTATCCTTATGGAAAATCGACTCTTAACTTAGTAAATTGATTCCTTTTACCTTCTAAATGATTCAAGATTCACTCATGAAAAAAAATAGAGATATACATGCTTAAACTACACAATCACATCCGTAAGCCTATCTACAACATACAATACAAGTATCATACCTATGAACGTGATCAAGATTAGACCTATTACCTACATTCTACAAAACCAAAACTATGAGACTTGAGATACTTCACCAATGTAGCCATGCCATCTCAACACTTGCATGAGAAAAATTCTCAGAGTTCAGTATCATCACCAAAATTGGATCCAACTAACTTTCCATCAATGAGTATCAAACAAAGTGATAAAATATACATTTTTGAGATATCTAAAGAAATAATAAACATGAAAAATCATGTTCATTTTAAGATATGAAGTTCTAAATAAAACTTCCCCCACTACAATAACAGCTTGAGAATTATATTATTTTTTTCCTTCATAAAATGAAAAATATCTTAAAACCATGAATAAGCACTTGCTTGTCTAGTCATTTCTCATACGCAATTTAAGGCATGTATCACATACAAAAAATAATAATATACTAATAGTCCCCTATTTGTTAGGTCACTCGTGTTAGTATCATTAAATTAAATTAATTTTATACTCTCCTAGGTTGTCTAGACACTCAGTATCATTTAATTATAAATTGCATCTTGTGTCAAATTAATTATAAGTCCCTTGGCTATCAGGTTGATCCTAGTAAGTAATTTACACCTAATATACTATATAAAAGAGGTGCTAAAATTAAGCGATTAAAACATTTCAATTAGCATTTACTATCTCTCAAAGTTCTAAAATCAAATTTTATGATAAAATATCAACTTATTAATATTTTATATTCAAAGATTAGTAGCATTTTATAATATATATATATATATATATATACACACACGCAAATATTCCAATTCATTGTAACCAATGTGTGTATATAACAAAATATACAACCTTTATACAGAATCCACGAAAGAGAAAAAATAAATCAAATTCCTTTTTTTTTCTTAATTTATGAACTCCAACACTTTTTGCTATGCTATAACGTTATGCTTGTAGTGCATAGAAAATAAAGTCATGCATTATTGATAGACTCACATGTAGTAACTAGCGTGTTCACAAAACAAAAAAATAGGGTTCACAAAACAAAAAAATAGGGTCTGCAATGACTAAACTTGTCAAGTATATAAGTTTCAGAAACCTATGTTCTACAATATAGTTTGACCCAATAACCTTGCTTTGATACCAATGAGGCAAAAATCAATGCACAATGAAAATAAAACGATCTATTTGTGTTTAAATTAAACATGCTAATAGATAAAATATCTTCGAAAAACAATTAAATGTACCCAGTTGAAGTCTCAGAGTCTCAAAATTTTTCCTTTGGAACTATGAATGTCCCACGTGTATCCACATCGAGACTATTCTTTACTCGTCAATACTTTGACTGCGAACCTTTTTCAATAGAATACAAGAAAGAGTGAAACTAAGTGTTTGTTTGACAACAATTTTATAAAACTATTTTCAGTATTTTATTATTTAAAAACTAAATCTCGTTTGCTTTTTTTTAAAACATTTTTTAAAGCAAATTTTGTTTATTAGATTTTAAAAACTAAAAAATAGGAACAAATGTAAGTAGTTTTGCTTTTTATTCTTGTTTTGAAAACTCAAAATATAATAAAAATATCTTGTTCTTTGCTTTTCATTAATGACATTTCCATAAATATAAATAAGTTTTTTCATTTTCACATCTTCAAAACAGTTTTTAAATAACACTTCCAAACAATTTTTTCTCTTCCAGGAAATAGTTTTTGAAAACTATTTTTGAAAATTCTTTTAAAAAATTAAAAAATAAAATCAAACCAATTAAGCCCTAATTTTCTTTTCTAATCGCGCACCATTCAAATAATATGAGTACTATTTATATAAAATAAAATCTAAACATGCATTATCTGTGGCAGTCAATTGAAATCAATTCCAAAGATTTCAAATCAAAATCAACATAAACAATTTGAATGTGATAGCCAATATACTGCTATTTTTTAAATCAATATTTCAAGTTGAAACAATAATTTCAAATTGAAATAAAATATGTTACTTGCTCTATTCTAAATAAAGTAGATATTATTTGTATTTTTGGTGCTACCAAAAAATATAATAATATTTCATGTATAGGAAAAATAATTATCTACTTTATAAAATTAAATTATTTAATTTAATTATTAAATAACAAGTTTTTCTTTGGTAAAGATTAAAACACCCATTAGTGTGTAACCCTGTAAGTTCAAAACTAAACTAATAATAAATTAACAACATTTATTTATTAATCAAGATTGACCTCTAACAAATCTCCTTAACGTCCGAATAGCATGAAATAATATTTTATATTTCCAAGAACCTTTTAAAAAATCAACATAATATTTTCTTCCATCTCTATAGCTCTAAATTAACTTTAGAATATGGTTTAATTGTCAAATTCTATTAAGTTAATCTATAATGAAAAGGATTCAACAATCTCTTTTCTTTGTTCTTTCAACTGCCTTGGCCAAAGTCTTTATTTTTATTATAGAGCTCAAACTCATTATAAAGACTCTTTTGGATTCTTTCTTAATTGACCATTTAATTCTACAGGAATTTAATTATACCCAATAATCATTCCTAGGTGTCTGAAGTCAAAGTATAATAAATATTTTGTTAACTATCATGATAATCTTAGGTCTAAGGAAATCATTATATTTATTTACAAAAATTTCCTATTGAGAATTCTAGGGTAATATATAACTATTAGGAATTCTCTTTTTGAGTCAATTCAATAGTCATATCCCTATATGCATTATTTATATGTGTAATTTAATAAATGAGATTTATTAATCTTTATCCGATAAAGACCATCACACATACATTGATCTATCTGGATTAACGATATCTTATCCTCAATAATCATATGTTAAAAAAAAGTTTAGATAAAATTATAAGGGACTTATTTCTCATTATTATAATCTTCTATTGTAAAATATAAGTCTCTAATTTTAATCAAGGACCTTATCACATTAATAATTTCACAAAGAATAAATATGAAAATAAAAAATTAGTTAATCAAAAGAAAAACCAGTAAACTCATTCTCACTCTTCTAATCATCATTCTCTTAAGTTCCCAAATTTAATTTCAATCAAACTCATGTAAATGCACAAATAACACAACCAATTATTCCATAATTAATTGGTTAATCAATTTCAAATTAAATTTAATTAATCTTTCAATCCATCACACACTTAATTATTAAATAACACAGAGCCTTACAAAGGAGTCAAGATCGCACAAAAAATCTAAACATATTTTGAGAAGATATCATTTGATTAGATTTGATAAACACAAGTGGGAGTTGGAATGAGTATGATAGATTGACTCTAGTGAAAGTGAGAGATTTTTAGGAATATGAAATATGCTCAAGATCCAATCTATCATGTTTGAATCAATAAAATTATGCTTTATTGTTTTATTATCATATCATTCTTTGTGAAATAATTAATGTGATAAGTCCTTCATTAAAATTAGAAACTTATATCTTATAATAGATATTATAATAATGAGAAATAAGTCTTTTATAATTCTATCTAAACTATTCTTGATAAATATATGTGTGATGGTCTTTATTGGATAAAAAATAATCGATCTCATTTATTAAATTACACATATAAAGAGCAGATATAGGGGGATAACTATTGAACTAACTCAAAAGGAGAATTCTAATGGTTATATATTATCTTAGAATTCTCGATAGGAAATTCTTGTGAAAAATTATAATGATTTCCTTAGACATGATATTATCATAATAATTAATAGGATATTTATTAGATTTTGATTTCAATTGCCTAGTACCTTAAGGTATTAGTTGAATGATTGCCGGGTATAATTAAATTCATTTAGAATTAAATTATCAAACAAGAAAGAATCAATCGACTCTTGGTGATGAGTTTGAACTCTATAATGAAAATAAAGACCTTGGCCAAGGCATTTGAAAGAATAAAGAAAGGAGTTTCTTTAATTTTTTCATTATAGATTAACTTAATAGAATTTGACAATTAAACCATATTCTAAAGTTAATTTAGAGTTGTAGAGATGGAAGGAAATATTATGTTAGATTTTTTAAAAGGTTCTTAGAAATATAAAATATTATTTCATACTATCTGGATGTTAAGGAGTGTTGTTAGAGGTCAATCTTGATTAATAAATTAATATTGTTGATTTATTACTGGTTTAGTTTTGAACCTACAGGGTCAAACAAATGTTTTAATCTTTACAAAAAAAATTGTTATTTGATAATTAAATCAAAGAATTTAATTTTATCAAATAGATAAGTATTTTTTGTATATGTTAAATATTATTGAACTTTTTGCTAGCACAAAAAATACAAATAATATCTACTCTATCTAGAATAGAGCAAGTAGTAGATTTTATTCTAATTTAAAATTATTGTTTCAATTTGAAATATTGATTTCGAAATAAGAGTATATTTCCTATACATTCAAATTGTTGACGTTGATTTTAATTTGAAATCTTTAGAATTGATTTCAATTGGGTGCCACAAATGATGCATATTTAAATTTTATTTTAGATAAATAATACTGATATTATTTGAACTAGTACAAGATTAGAAAAGAAAATTAATTTCACTATCTTTTGTATTCTTCTAAACAAGGTTCACGGTCAAAATGTTGACGAGTAAAGAATAGTTTTTAAGGCTGCTTGTGGTTAGGTTATTAAAATAACCTAACCATAACTATTAAACAATTATATATACAAGTAGTTATAGTAACCATAACTATAACCATTTCTCCATAACCAATTATAATTTAGTATAACTGGATATCTTGTATAAATAATTGGTTATATAATCGGTTATAAATTTATAACTATAATCATTTCTCCATAACCAATTATAATTAGTTTTAGTGTAGATACACGTAAGACCTTCATAGTTCTAAAGAAAAAATTTGAAAACTTTGAGAGTTCAACTGAATAAATTTACTTCCTTTTCACAAATATTTTGTATATTAGCATATATAATTTAAACACAAATAGTTGTTTTATTTTCATTATGCATTAATTTTTTCTTCAGTAACCACTTTCAAGATTTCAAGCTTAAATTTAAGAGAGTCTCACAAAATGGCATCAGGTAATGATTAATGTAATATCCTTAACAATACCATAACAAAATGAATAAATATTTTCTTTAATAAATAAAAATTACAAACAAAAGATTTTCAATAGTACCATAATCATGTTAAAATAAATTTTAATAATTTTGTACATCAACATATTGATACATGTAACAAAAAAAAACTAACTTAAGTGTTACTACTAAATTTAAATAATAAACAATTATGCTCATATGAAATAATTATTTACATAATTAATTAGAAAATAAGATTAATAAATACATAATTTTCATTAAGCCTTTGTGTCTTGTCATTCATCATGAACTCATCTTTATTATCTAAAGATATCACTTTAATGAGATATAATCTCGCTGAACATAACACGTTAAAAAGTTCATAAATAATGTTTGTTGTCCAGGAGGGCGGTAACTAGAAAAAGTGAATCATGGTACTCAAAATTTTTTAAAATAATATTTATTTATTCTCATAAAATGGAAATATAATAAATCACCAATCATTTATAATTCATATAGAAAGGAAATATTTTCCTAATTAACACCTTATTGCATACGCACAAATTCAAAAGCACAACATAGTGATTCTTATTTTCATGCCACTCAATTTTCAATTCCTAGAACAATATATTTTACAAGGTAGACTTGTAAAAGCTCTATGAGTCAATATTTCATACAATGGTGTTTCATTGTCTTTCCAATTCTTTAATGGAGGTATCCTGAATTTGTTCCTCATTCCAATGGAGGTATATAAAATTTTATTCCTATATCAAATGGAGGTAACTCATATTTCATCTTCATCCCAGTTTGAGGTATCTCAAACAATCTTCACATCAATTTTTCAAACAACATTGTACTAACCACACTCATTAGCAAGTAATAGTTTCACAAATACAAATTAATCATATAAACAATATGTCACTTAAGAATACAATTTATGAATCACATATAATATTGCACACAAGCATAAGTCACAATATTTAAATTATATAAAAGAATCTCAATTATCAAAACTCCAAAGGAAACACACGCTAAAAAATTTATACCATGGAAGTTTAAAATAAAAGTTGTATTCTCTTGTAAAACATTGTTTTTCTTTTGTCTTTGTTTTCTCATTCCTCTACTATTTGCTCTACGTATGCTTTTTCTCAAGGAAAGTTATTTTCTTCCCAACTACAATTTTTCTTGTGGTGATTTATGTTTTAAAGTAATTACCTACATGTACACATGTACCTAGTATATATAATTACGAAAAATACATTATCTATTATTATTATATAAAATATAATAAGATAAATATATTATCTATACACCCAATTTTGTCCGTCTTTTTATACTTAACTTTCATTTTTGCGCCTAATAATAATGTTTTTTAGTCAAATTCAATAAAAAAAGAAAAAAGAAAAAGCAACAAAAATAGATACTCACTATTTACACTTAATGAGTTTTAAGGTACAAACAGCAAAAGCCTAAAATAAAGTCTATTTATTGCATGGAGGTGCATTCAGTAAGCTTGAGAGGTGTACTTCTTAAGTTTTCAAAGTGAATTCCATTTTTGGGGCCCTTAAGTGAAGGGGGTGTGCACTTAGCGCTAAAGCAGGTATAAATAGTAATGCATAGTGTATTTATCATAATTGAGATGTAAATAGAAAATACGAAAAAAAAATTAAAGAATACACAATAAGTTTATAATTCATTAAATCTCGATCAAATTCAATACAAAAGAAAAATCTCAGCAACAAAATAAAAAGCAAAATGAAAAAAAAATCAATAAAAAAGGAAAAATTCAAACATGGCATGTTATAAAAATTATACAATTAAAAAAAAGAAAGAAAAGCCAATCAATGCAAATTGTTCCATCTGCTCCACTACCCTTCCCAAATTCAACTTGGGCTGCCATTTGTTGTTAGTGCATTTGCCCATCACTTCTTGCTCCACTCAACTCTATGTCAACATCACTTTTTCACCATGAAGGAAGGTAATACAAATGCCCTTATAAATAAAAGAAGAAGAACATATTCAAGGCTCGGAAGAAAACAAGAAAAGAGGAAAATATAGAGTGAAAAAGAAAAAGGGGGAAAAGGCAAAAAGAGAATGAGAAAATTTTCTAAGAAGTAGAAAAAATGCTAAAAGGAGAGAGGAAGAGAATAGAAAAGAAATATTGAGAAAAGGAGATGGATGATAAAAAAAATCAACGGAAACAAGAAACAACCCAGAGGAGTATAAGAAAAATGAGGAAATAAAGCAGCAAAAATCAGTGCACTCCTTCTGTCTCCATTGAACCAAATCAGAACTATTTAGAGACCATTGAAGGCCCAAACTTTCTCCAACCATCAAACACATAACTAGAAACCACCAACCATAGCTTCCAAGGTTTGTACCTCGTGGAAATCATCTGCTGCCACCTTGTACTATCACCTGACATTGCCACTTTATGCCTCTCTTGTGTCCACAACATCCACAACGACAACCTCCTCCCTCAACTGCCACAAGTGCCTACCTGTGACACCTTTCATCGAGTTCCTCTTTGACCCCTTTCTTCATCACATGCATCACACAAAGTCACTCTCGTCTCAAGCCCACTCTCTTTTCTCCTATCTGGTTCTTTTATGGTTTTAATTGCCCTTCCCTTGTCTTTTCTTATTTTCTTAGATAGTGTAAAGAGAGAGTGTTTTTCATTAAGTGTGTGAAGGCCCAATGTTTTTTCTTTTCACGTGTGAGTGCCATCTTTTTTCTTTTACTCATTCATTTCCTCTTTACATAAATTTTTGAATTTCTCTTTAAAATTTGGCTACTAAGAGCATCTCTAACCATAGATGCTAGCACAATTGGTTAGCCCAAGCATTCAATTTTTTATGGAACTCACCTTTGGAGCAATCCTACGGGACACTAAAAGTTGCTTAAAAAAATTAAGTTGCTTGTTCAAGCAACTAATGCTTAAATAAAATAATATTATTTGATAACTAAAAAAAGAGGTAAGGGGAAGAAAGAAAGGAAGGGGCATGACAGCAGAGAAGAAAGAGATGTTGGAGGAAGAAGAGAAAGGGCAAAGAAGAGAAAAGTGAAGAAAAAGGGAAGGGGAGGAAGAAGAGAGAGAAAGTGAAGGAAAAAAAATAGTAACCCAGGTTAGCATTGGAGGCAATTATCAATATTATTTTTTAATAAGTATATTAAACTAAAAAATAAATTTATAATTTTAAGGTACATAGTTCATAATGAAGTCTAAAATTAAAACAAAAAAATCTATAAATTTTGAGTTTCTTGGAGTTAGCTTAAAATTTCTCCCATTAGAGTGAAAATAGAGTAAAGTTGTTTAGCACTGATAAGACATAATGGGAACACTGAACACATTTTCATGCATCATGCAATTTATGGGAGTTGTTCCCGTTGGAGATGCTCTTAAACTCCCAAAAGATGGTTGTTTATTTCCTATTCATGAAATAAAAAGAAAGATAATATAACATATGTTGGAATAAAATATTTAAAATTATATAATTAAATTAGGAATGTTAGCATATGAATAATTTCTTGTCAAAATAAAAAGAAAGTTAATTAAATGTGACATTTTTTACCTTATGAGAATTTTTGAGACACAAACTATGACAATTATACGAACTCAAATTTCTCCCTTAATTAATTATCGTTATAATTACTAATATTTTTTTTCTAAAAATATTTCATAATAAAAACATAAAACTCTCTCTTTACCTTTATTATCTTGTAATATCTTTATTAGAGAAAGAATTAATTAGATGTAACATCTTTTTAATTCTAAAGTTTTATAATAAAAGTTCAGTTTGGTGCTTTAAAACTTCTCTCTAATGACACTATAACATTCCAATTAAATTACTACAAAATAATATGTTAAATCCAAATTTATCATTATAAAATCCAAAATATTATATATTATAATACAATCCAAATATAGGTATTTATAATTAGTTTATAATTTAATCAAAATAGTTATTAATGATAAGAAAAATCTTTATTAGAGAAAAAATTAATTAGATATGACATTTTTTTAATTCTAAAGTTTTAGAACACAAATCATGATGATTTGATATTTTAATTTTTTCCCCTAAGTACTATTAAATCCAAAGTAAATTACTACAAAAAATAGTATATTAAATAAAACTTAAAAAATCCAAATTTATATTTTTATATAGTAATTTTATAATATTAAGTTTACAATTTAAATAGTCACTAATGATAATGAGATTTTTATTAGAGAAAGGATTAATAGGATGTGACATTCCTTAATCTCAAAGTTTTAGAATACAAGTTGAAATAGTTTGATGTTTAAAACTTCTCTCTAAAGTGGCACATAAAAGTAAAATTATTTTCTAACAAGAATAAAAGATGTTAGATAAATATTATAACATTTGAATGTATAAAAGAAATACTTAAAACTAAAAGTAAAAGCTCGACATACAAATATTTTTAGCAAGAACTACGTAAACTTTAATTCTGTATTACCCTTGGAAATACCTAGGAGCAAAAGCTCTCTCTCGTCAAGCCTAAAAAATATAAATAAAATGAGTTAATTAGAAAGATAATAATAATAATAATAAATAATAATATTTTATAAATAATAAATTTCTCAACAATAAAATTCTTATTGTAAAGTATTCTTTATGTTTTAAGGGGTGAAATAAATATTTTAAAGTTACTTAATTTTATACATTTAATTAAAGCTAACAATCTTTATGATGGACATCACATGGTGCTAATACCTTCGCTACACATAATTGACTTTCGAACTCAGAATCTAATTTCACAGACAATTTTTTACAAACAAGATTTTTCTAATGTTTTCCTTAATAAACATTGTTGATGACTTATCTACTTTTCAAATTATTCTTGGAATATAAATATTAGGTTATATAAGAGCAATAAGAATGATAAATCTAAACCATTCTTAACAAAGACAATGAATATTAGGTTATATTACAATTACATATAGGCATTTGTTCATGCACACTTAAGTCTTTATTCCTTTCTTTTTTTTATTTTATCTTTTTTTAACAATATTTACAAACTATAAACTTTTAACTTGTGAGATAAAAGTGTACAACTTTTTTTTTTAATAAGTTCCACTATGATCCAACAATTTCTCCTTAAGGTACCTCTTATAACCTTTTACTATTTGGCAAGACACCTCAAACTTAGTGTAAAACCTTATTCCTCGTATTGCTATCTTTTTCCTAGGATAAACACTAGTAAGTGTTTAATTTTCAATTAAGACTCAAGGTTTATTCAATTAAGACTCAAGGTTTATGCATAAAAAAAATAAATTCATATAATAAGACTCAAAAGTGGACAAAGAAATTTTAAAATCTTTTAATAGTGGGCTTAATGGCCACTAACTCAAAATCATCAAACAATTTATTACTTTCATGTAAATTCTTTTATGATAGTTTCCTAGAATTTCATTAATGGAAACTACACAGGATCTTGAATTTCATGATTCTCACATACCTATACAATAATGAGAATGACAAAAGAGAGTTACCTAGATTGATAATGTTCTTGTTCTGACTTCTCTGCGAAAATTAATACTAATTTTCTCTCCCCTTTTCCTTTTGTGTGTGACTATTTGATGGTTCTTAGACTTATAAATTAGTTAATCCTAATTTTGTTAACTTCTTTATCTTTTATATATCTTTTTAAAGGAAGATGAGCGAGACTATTAAAATAAATCATTTTGACTTTATTATCCGTAATGGGCCAATAACTACTAGATTACATGAGCCATATTAATTAGATTAATTAAGTTAATCTAACAATCTCCCATTTGCCCCATGTGATCGACTTGAAGATTTAATAATAAATTATAAGTGTGCACTATTTAATGAACAATCAAGTCATCATTAAATGAATTAAAATGACTATGGTAGATATAAATCATCAACGAAAAGATTCTTCCCATGTGTCACATAATCAAAACAACTCAATATAACTTTAATATACTTTTAACTTTCATGTCTTTAAAAGACATCACTTGTCATCGCACATACATGTATCTATTACTATTATAAAAGAAATTGCCCCCCTCATATCCACATTTCTAAATACCAATATTACCCTTAATTTACATATATTATTAATTTCATTTTATAAAAAAAACTGCTACCCATTTAAAAAAAAACTGCAACCTACTACCCACTAGCATCTATTCTGCAATCTTGCACTATTTTGCTGTAGCAATCCTGCCGTGACTAGAGTTTTTGGTTGTCCCTTTCAGTGATGTGCACAAGGTATATAATATTTTTCCTTTAAATGTTATTTTTGGCTACTTGCGTGTTCTCTTGTGTTTTCAGTGGTGATGTGTTTTCAAGTTTTCATTAAGGTGATGTGTCTCTTGCATGTTCTCTCTTTGAATTCTCTATGAATGATGATTGCCTATGCGTTTCGCTACAAAACCTATTGCTCTTTCTGTGTCGAAGTGAAGAAGCTCTTCACTACTCTTGATGTCAATTTTCAAGGTCATTGAACTGACTCTGAATGTGAGTGTTTTTCAAGCTCTTCACTGCTAGAATAATGCTGATTTCTTGCCCTTTTTCTTGTGAAAAATAATTTTTAGGTAATTCATGTAGTTTTTTATATGGAAAATAGGTGGTAGAAAAGTTTCCTACGGAAAAAAATTATTGCAGGTAGGCAAGAGGTATTTGGGGCTCCTTTCCGTAGGAATTACCTGTGATTTTCGAATCCACAGGCAATACCTTCCTTTTTTTTTTACCTCAGCAATTACCTGCACCTATTTATCCGTAGGAAATACCTGGCATGCCTGTATCTGCAAGAATTACTTGCAGTCTTCAAAATCGCAAGAATTACCTGCGACTTTTCCTGTAAAATTGATTTTTAAAAATTTAATTTAAAATGATTAGTAAATATATAAATTATAATTTATTATAAATATATAAATTACAATATTAGGAATATGAGTAAAAATTATAAATTAAATATATATAAAATTATTAATATATATATATATATATAAATATATAAAATTAAACTAAAAAATAAAAAGTTAAAACTAAAAGTTAAAAATTAAAAATAAAAACTAAAATAAAAAACACAAAATTAAAAACTAAAAATTAAAACTGAATCTAAAATTTAAAAATAAAAAATAAAAAAAATAAAAAATATAAGTTGTGAACTTAAATTTTAAAATGAAAACTAAATTAAAATTATAAATTATTAATTATGAATTTAATTTATATATTTATTAATAAATTTAAATTTAATTTTCAATAATTACTAGGGATTATAAATTAAAAATTGAAACTAATTGAAAAATATAAATTAAGAAATAATAATATAAATAAAAAAATACAACTAAAATATAAATTTAAAAAATTTAAATTAAGGTTGAAATTATAAACTGAAATAAAAACTAAAATATAAAATTAAAAATTGAAAGTTAAAAGCAAAATCTAAAAATTAAAAATGCAATATAAAATTTGAAATTCAAAATTTAAAATGAAAATAAAAGTTAAAGAAAGCTGCGTTGAAACTCTGTATTCTCTCTTCTCTCCATTTTATCGCTGAAAGTTGCCATTCTTACTTACTGAAGTCAAAGATAAAACCAAACTCAGGTTGACTCTATTTTCTATTTAACTTGAATTTCTCTGAAATCTATGTGTTTTGATTCGCATCATGGAGTACACATTGTTGTTCGATCGTGTTTTTTTTTAAATTAAAAATTATCTAAAAAATTAAAAACTAAAATATTAAATTAAACATTGATAAATAAAATTTAAAAGCTAAAAATTCAAAATTCAAAATTAAATATTAAAATTTAATAATAAAAAGTAAACTTTAAAAGTAAAAAATAAAAATTCAAAATTCAAAATTTAAAACTAAAAATGAAAAATTATAAAATTTAAGTATAAACTTTAAATTCAAAGTTAAAACTAATTAATAGATATAAATTAAGTACTAAAAATATAAATTAAAATTAAATGAAAAAATAAAACTAAAATTAAAATTAAAAAAATAAAGATAGCAATTAAAATAAAGATTAAAATTTAAATTAAAAGCTGAAAATTATTAATTATAATAAAAACTAAAAATAAAAATTAAATAAAAAATTAAAAAATAAAATATAAAACTAAACATTGAAAATTAAAATTTAAAAACGAAAATTTAAAAATTAAAAATTAAATATTAAAATTTAATAATAAAAATTAAACATTAAAAGTAAAAACTAAAAATTAAAAAGTAAAAATTTAAAAATAAAAATTATAAATTATAAATTTTAAATATAAAATTTAAATTTAAAATTAAAACTAATTAAATGATATAAACTAAGTAATAAAAATATAAATTAAAATTAAGTGAAAAAATAAAACTAAAATTAAAATTAAAAATAAAGGTAGCAATTGAAATAAAGATTAAAATTTAAATGAAAAGCTGAAAATTAAAAATTAAAAAAAAGCTAAAACAAAAAATTAGAAACTAAAAACTAAAATATAAAATTAAAAATTAAAAATATAAATTTTAAATATTAAATTTGAAAGTTAAAATTTAAAATTAAAAACTCTCCTACAAGTCGTTATGCTTTCCCGTTTCTTCTTCTGTTGCACGTTTCTCTTCTCCTCTCACACGTTCGGGCTTTCTTCTCCTTGCGCACAAGAACCCTAGCTAGCAGGTCTTCCATTTTCACTATGGTGGCAAAACTTTTTCATAGTATAAATCACTCTCATTTTCGATTTCTTATACTGTCTCTCCCATTCCCTTATTCACTCAGTCATTCCTTAACTCACTCGTTCTCGCAACTCACTCATTCTTCGATTTGTTGTTTAGTATCGATCTTGCAACTCACTAATTCCTCTTCATTCTGGATTGCTAGGCAATGGAAGAAGATTGACTCTTCAGAGTTAACTTCCATTCTGTGAGTGCTCAAAACCCAAAACTCGTTAACTTGATGGTCCCGCTCCTACTACTAGCTACTATTACTCCTAAAAATTGAAAGAAAATCCAAACTGGTTGATGCTCATTATTCAACTTTGGTATGTATCATTTTTTTAATTTCACAATATATATAAGTTGGAGATTGAGGACAAAACTTTGAATAAAAGGAACTGCATATTTTGACACTCTTTAATGTCTTCACTACACTTTGAGGAAATTGTTTCAATTTCAACACTCACACCCAGTAATCGGAAGTGCAATTTTACGTAGTTAGAGTTTAAGGGTTTCAAGCCTCTTTATATACTAAGAAAACCCTTCATCATAGCACCAGATTGAGAGGGAGAGAGTGTTATTCATTTCTAATAAATCAGAAGTCCAAATTCTGGTAAGCTCATTTGTCTTTTTTATTCTTCCATTTATCTACATTATCTCTGTTTTTCTTCTCAGATATTTGATTTTATGTTTTTTAGCTTCATGCGTCACTTCTATAGAGTCTGTTTATGAATTTTTTATTTTTGGTTTTAGGATTTGATTGTTTATTCAATTTTTTTATTGCATGGGAAATTGAAGCTATTAAATTTTCTTGTGATTGTTTATTCTGTATTTTTTTTTGTTTTTATTTTAGTTAGGTATTTTCTGAGGAAATTAAAGAAGGTCAAGAAGAGAAATCATCAAGTGCTTGCTATCAATGAGGTACAATCTCCTTTAGGAATTGGTTGGCTTACTATGTTTTGATTTTCTTTTCAAATCTATAGATTTCTCTAGTGGTAGTTGCAAATTTGTTCTGAGAAGTTCAATTTTTTTATTGCATGGGAAATTGCTGCTATTAATTTTTTGTTGTTGTAAAGATAGTGTAGAATTTAGAATTTTTAGTTAATGTTGTTATGAGTTGTTTTGCATGATGTTTTCAATGAGTATTAAGGTAAATTGCTTACTATGATATCTGATGGTTTTTGTATAAGTAGTGTGTCTGACACAATTGTTTATGATTACTATGATTGAAAGGGAATCATAAATTAAATTAACAAGAAGTTAAATTATACATGTACTTGACAAGTTTATCAGGTAGAGTTGAACTTCTCTTTGCACTATCTAACTGCTGAACATTTCCTACTAAATCATGCTTAGCTTTATGACAAGAATCACTGCTTCCTTGCCCAATATTAGACTTTGATTTTAACTTATTTGAGTTCCTTGAACATGAATTTGATTGTTTTTGTTTCCTTCTGCAAATCAACCTTCAAGTGCTCAATCTCTGAGTTCTTTTCATTTAGAAGACCTTTCAGGTTGTCCCTATCTTGAACCAACCAACCAACCCTTTTCCTTTCTTAACTGCCATGGACAACTTATCCCTAAGCATGGTAGTCTTCTCCTCTGATCATTCAACATCTTGCAGCAGAGAACTCCTTTCTTCTTTCAGTGCTACAATTTCCTCAAATGCCACTTTCAGCTCATTTGAAAGCTTACTTATATATGATCTAATTAGCATCTCCTCTTTAAACATATCTTCATAGAGTATTAATCCCTGATCTCTAACATACAAGAGACATTGAATCCTTTCAAAGAGCTCAACATTAACATTGAATGCTCTAAAATAGGGTCCACTTTGCCCTTTTATAATATGAAAGCATAAATCAATGATTGCAGAAGTGTTGCAAGAGATTTGATCATTTCCTTTATCTTCCTTGTTCGACCCACAAAGATCGACTAATATATTCACTATCTGATCCTTCTCCAAAGAAATCTGATGATTCTTTCCAACAAGCTCGTCATATTTGAACCTCAAATCACTTAATTCTGACAAAAGGTAATCTTTTTCCTGCAATTCCAGCAGAAAGAGACACTCAACTGATCAATATAGTTACAGGATGCTTCCTTGATTGTGGAAATTTCTTTCTATAGAGTATGCATGTTGTCATTGACCCTAAGAAAATAATCGATAAGCCAATTCATTTGTGATTCCAAATTAGATGAAGAAATAGGCTCTAGTAGGTCCACCAGATATAGAGCTTCCTTCAATTTTCATAATTCAAGAAGGGCTTCCTTCAGTGAATTTCTATCATCGAAAAGCCATCTTAGTTTCTCTAGCACATTAAACATTTGAGTCTATAAATTTAGTTGTTACACTCCTAAATTGTACCTCTCACTCTTTCACATTGAATCTAATTTAGAGTAAGGAAAAGAGGGACGAGTGTTCATGGTGCAATCCTCCCTAGCAAGGGTTCCATAACAAGGACCATGGCTAGCAGGATTGAGGAAGACATGGCTGGAGGAGAGGAAGGAAGACCTTACCTTCTTTTTAACATCAAGATTAGACCATAGTCTTAATTTTTAGCCTTGTATTTGGCACCTTTTAGTTCATGTATTTGGAGGTGTATTTAGTATTTCTTTTGGCCTTGAATTTTGGCCCACTTTTCGTTTTTTTGTAGTTGAAGGGAGGTGTAACTAGTCTATTATGTGGAGTGTGTGCATTAATGTGCTTTTTGGGACCATGGGGACGTGTGGTTTTGATAACCACACCCCTCTAGCTTGTCCCATACTCTTCTAAGTCACACATAAAGCATGAGAGACACGTAGGCCCCCTATTGTTCCCTAGTTGTTCCGCCCACTCACATTTCTTGTTGCTTCATGTTTGGATTTGAATTTTGGAGGGCGATGACATGGTACTCTTCAAATTCAAATTCAAATTTAGAGGGAACAAAGATCCTTAATCTTAGGGCCTTGTTTGGATCTTGTTGAATTAATTAAGTGTTAATAAGCCATGAGCTTAATTAACACCTAATTAATTCAACTAACCTTCCCCTAATCACCCTTGAGTTGGACGTCCAACTTAGGGCCTATAGCCTTAAGTTCCCTCTTCTATAAATAAACACCTCTTTCTCTTGTATTATTTTTACACTTGAATTTTGAATAGACTTGAGATTTCTACATTTTTGAGTGTCTTCTTCCTTCTTCTAATAGAGAGAACCTTTAATAGCTTTCATGAAGAGCTCTTTTCCTTGTGGCAAGTCTTCCCTAGGCTTATCCTTCTAAGGTGGCACCTCCAACCTTCATCTTCTTGCCTTCTAGCCTTCATCTTCTTCTTTGGAGCAACCTCTTGAAGAGATTCTTGTCTTAGCATCATGAGAAGTGCACCAAGTGGTATCAAGAGCCACTTCTAGAGGTTGATTCTTACCTTACTCTTTAATTTTTTGGTCATTTTCTCCTTTCTACTCCATCCAATTCTTTTATTTGCTTCCATGTTGTATTTCATTTTCTTTCATGTCTAGTAGTCATGTTCTTAGTTGTTATTCATATTCTTATGCTTTCATATTTCAATTGTATGGTTCAAATTGCTTGTTTTTTCATTTGAATCTTGTTACACCGTGTGTTTTTCTCTCCTAAATCCGTTTGTGTTGTTGCTTGAAATTTTACTTGGATTTAGTGGCCTAAGAGATGGTGGTGCATTGAAATTCACACGACTGTGGGAAAAACCACAACGTTGTGGACACACGTCTTGGTCATTGTTTCCTTGTGTTTTTGTGCCTTTTGCTTTTTGAATTCTGTTCCTCTCTGATTTTAGGTCTTATTTTACACATTTTATACTCTTAATTGTGATGTCTTAGAGTATTGTTTAGTTCTTTCATGTCATATTCTTTTCCATTAGGTTTTACCTCTTATATTTGCTACTAAAAGTGTGTTGCAAAACTTCTTGAAATTGAGCATCCTAGGAGAGATCTCTCTCTTGTTCTAAGACTCATAAGAAGTGTCACATGCTTATATCTTCTAGCATGTTCTTTAAATTTCTCAATTAAAAAAAAAATATACATAGTAGCTCAATTTCAATCCAAATTATGTTGTGATTTTTCATAATTTAGTAGCTCTTTGTGTGCTTGTTATAAGGTGAAATTGTGTTGGTTTGCTTGACCATTTGACGTGAATCTTAGGAGAAAATATTTTGTGCAAACAAAGTAGCTCTAAATCACAAACAAAGCTTTTATTGCATTACCAAAACACCTTTACTTTGGTATACTTTGAGTTGCTCTCTTTTAGTTTTCATTAGTTGCATTTTAGTGAATTTATGTGCTTAGTTCTTAGGTTCTAATTTGAGCGTTTAGGACCTCTAAATTGATCATAGAATTTGCAATTAAATCAAGTAATTAGGTACATCTCAAAAGTTTTTTTTTTAAAAAAGAAAACAAGAACAAAGTCAAACAAAATTTCAAAAAAAAAAGAACAAAGTGTAAAAGATAAAAAAAGTAGACAAAACAAGATATACCTAATAGTGAAACAAAACAATTGCAAGGTGGTCTAAACTTGGTTTGAAAGTGCTAAAAAAGGAACTTAATCAATTCGGCGATAGCTCAAAATTGTGTGCAACTAGTGAGTTTTTTGTGTGCTTTTTCTTTAGTCCTTAATCTACTTTAGAACCAATCTAGGAACTTCTTTTGTGTGCTTGCCTTCCTTGTTTACCTCTTAATTTTAGTTTGTCTTTTTCTTTGCACTCATTCTAGTCTTGTATCTTCTACTCATTCCTCTTGGATAGTAGTATTTCTTTTGTTATCTTTTCTTGCTTTATTGCTTCTACTCTTCTCCTTTGTGCTTGGTTTGGGCGCTACCTTGTAGGAAACTTCTTGAAAGAACCTTGCTCTCAAGGGTAACATACTAAGGAGGAGTTGAGACAAGTCAAAGAAGGTCCTATTCTAAGAAAAAGGAACAAGGCTTAGAGAGGAGACACATTAGAGAAAGCATGGAATGAAGACCTTTTTCTTTTATTGCTTTATTTGTGTGTATTCAATTTAATTAGGAGTGTATCTCCTTTTGTTTGTAATAACCTGGTTTTTACCCTTAGTTTCTCACCAATTAAGTGGATTCCATACCTTTAGGAGCACGTCTTAGTCCTTCATCTTTTAATTTTCTTGTCTTTTTTTTCCTTCTTGCAATATACGTGTAGTTTGAGGCCTAAAAGAGTTCCAAAGACTCATTGCCTCTTAGGGAGAAAACCAAAAAAAGAGAGAGTGAGTCCTTGCTTGTTTTCGGTTATCCTTAACTCTTCAAGATATCCTTCACATGGCTACACCTCCACACACTAGTGCAAATAGCAACAAGAGTGTCAACCAAGGAGGCTCTCCCAAGGTTGCCCCTCTTGATCACTTTGTCTTGGAATTTCGAGAGTGGTTGAGTGAAGAAAGACTAGGGAGAGAATCAAAAGAAAAAGAGAAAAAAGAGAGAAAATAAAAGGAAAAAAGAGAAAAAAAAGAGAGAGAAGAAAAAGAGAAAAGAGAAAAAGAAGAGAGGAAACAAAAAGAGTGGGAAAATAGAAAAAGTTTTGAGTATGGGTCTCCCTCAAGAAGAAATAGTGAAAGTGAGGAAGATTATTATGGGAGACCAAGGAGAGGATCAAACCATCATAATACACATATGCATGATCATGTGCCCCTTCCTAGGGAGCAAAAGGTTGATCTTCCTCCCTTCCATAGGAGAGAGGATGTGGAAGCCTATCTTGACTGGGAAGTCAAGGTAGAACAACTCTTTAAGTGTTATGATATAAGAAAGGTTTGAAAGGTTCCATTGGCAACCCTTAGCTTCCAAGGGCATGCCCTCCATTGGTGGTATGGGTTAACCAAAGAGAGATCCCGAACTCATATGCCTGAAATAAACTATTGCAATGATTTAAAAAGTGCTATGAGAAGAAGGCATATTCCATCTTACTATGAGAGAGATCTATTGGATAAACTCCAAAGACTTAGGCAAAAAAACCTAAGTATTGAGGAGTATAGATAAAAGATGGAACTCCTTATTTCAAGAGAAAATATCATTGAGAAACCCAAAGCCACCATGGCTAGGTTTCTATGTGGATTAAGCTCTGAGATAAGAGATAAAGTTTAGCTCTTTTCATATACGAACCTAGATGAGTTGGTTCAACTATGTATCAAGGTTGAAAACCAAATAAAAAGAAAATGGTTTAAAAGAGAATATCAACCTTATATAAAGAGGGGTCAACTCAAGGGGAGCTCTTCTAAAAGCTTCCCTAAAAAGGAACCACCCAAGCATAAAGAACATAAAGCATCTCATTTAGAAAATAAACCCTCTACTACTAGCACTCATGAAAAGACTAGTAGTATCAAATGCTTTAAATGTCTAGGAAGATGCCACATTGCCTCTCAATGCCCCACTAGAAAAAACATAATCATAAGGGGCCTAGACATGTATAGTAGTGAGACTAGCTCACCTTCCTCCTCTAGTGAGAGTGAGGAAGAAGAGGGTCATGCATCATCTTCTGAATGTGAGGATGCTTATGCATATGAGGGGGACCTCTTAATGATTAGGAGGCTTCTTGGAAGCCAATCTTTTGAGCTTATCCAATCTCAAAGAGAGAACATTTTTCACACTAGATGTAAAGTTAATAACAAAGTGTGTTCTCTCATTATAGATAGTGGGTCTTGTTGTAACTGCTGCAGCTCAAGATTGGTAGATAAGCTAGCCTTAACCCCAATTCCCCATCCTAAACCTTATAAACTTCAATGGCTTAATGAGCATGGGGAAATAGAGGTCAATGAGCAAGTGAAGGTTCCAATCTTAATAGGGACTTACAATGATGAGATACTTTGTGACATAGTCCCTATAGAGGCTGACTATATCTTGCTGGGAAGACCATGACAGTATGATAAGAAAGCCATCCATCATGGTCATTCCAACCACATCATCCTCACTCATATGGATAGACACATAAATTTTTATCCTCTATCACCTGCTCAGGTGGCTAAGGATCAACTATTCATGAAGAGTAAGAGCATAAAAAAAAGGTAAAAAAAAAGCTTTGCCTCTAAAGCTTGAAAGAGGTAAGGAGAAAGAGTTGGAAGGTGATGCCCCTTCCAAGAAGATTTGGAGTAAAGAGAGCCTATTTGAATCAAAATTGGACTTAAAAGAGGCTCTCTTGACTAATAAACCTTTCTATCTTCTCCTTTGCACAAAGGCATCTCCTTCTTCCCCTCATATTCTTTCTGCTGAAAGCACTGCCATAAAAATTGAAGTTGGGAACCTCTCTCAAGGGGTTCAATAACTTTTAAAGGAATTTGGTGATGTATTCCCCAAAAGGACTTCCTCTTGTTAGTGGTATAGAATACCAAATTGATCTGGTACCTGGGGCTAGCCTTCCCAATAAGCATGCCTATAGGACAAACCCCATGGAAACCAAAGAAATAGAGTCCCAAGTTCAAGAGCTATTGGAGAAAGGTTGGGTTCAAAAGAGCCTCAACCCTTATGTTGTGCCAGTCTTGTTGGTGCCCAAGAAGAGTGACCAATGGAGGATGTGTGTGGATTGTAGAGCAATCAATAACATCACCATCAAATATAGGCATCCAATCCCTAGACTTGATGACATATTGGATGAACTACATGGGGCTAACATTTTTTCAAAAATTGATCTTAGAAGTGGTTATTACCAAATCAGAATTAAAGAGGGTGATGAGTGGAAAATCGCTTTTAAGACCAAATTTGGACTTTATGAGTGGTTAGTAATGCCTTTTGGGCTCACAAATGCCCCTAACACTTTCATAAGATTAATGAATCATGTCCTTAGGGATTGTTTGGGCAAGTTTTGTGTAGTATTCTTTGATGACATACTAGTATATAATAGGAGCCTAGATGATCACATAGGACATCTTAGGCATATTTTTTGCATTCTTAGGACTAACCACCTTTTTGGAAATCTTGAAAAATGCACCTTTTGTGTTGAAAGTGTGGTATTTTTAGGTTTTATAGTAAGTTCAAAAACGGTCCATGTGGATTCCGAAAAAAGAAAAGCTATCCAAGAATGACCCACCCCAACAAGTGTGACAGATATCAAGAGCTTTCGTGGTCTCGCTAGTTTCTATAGGCATTTTGTGCCTAACTTCTCCACATTTGTCTCACCACTCAATGATTTGGTGAAGAAGGGAGTTCCTTTCCTTTGGGGTGAGAAGAAATAAAAAACCTTTTCACTTATTAAGGAAAAACTTACACATGCACCTGTTCTGGCTCTTCCTGATTTTTCAAAAACTTTTGAGCTAGAATGTGATGCATTTGGAATAGGTGTGGGAGCTGTCTTGTTGTAGGGTGGACATCCAGTGGCTTATTTTAGTGAAAAACTAAATGGTGTCTTCCTCAATTACCCCACCTAAGATAAAGAGTTTTACTCCTTAATAAGGGTCCTTCAAACTTGGGAACATTACCTTTTTTCCAATGAGTTTGTCATTCATAGTGACCATGAGTCACTTAAATATTTGAAGGGTCAAGGCAAACTCGATAAAAGGCATGCTAAGTGAGTAGAATTCCTTGAATCATTTCCCTATATCATCAAGTACAAGAAAGGGAAACATAATGTAGTGGCAAATGCTTTATCCAGGAGACACAATCTTTTGGCCACTTTAAGTTCCCATATCTTTGGCTTTGATGATCTTAGGGCCCAATATCCCGCTGACAAAGAATTTGGTCCCATCTTTGCTACCTTTTCATACAAAACCCATGATGGGTATTTCACTAGTGAGGGGTACTTGTTTAGGCATGGAAAACTTTGCATACCCCAAGGATCTATGAGAAAACTTTTGACAAAAGAGAGCTATGAAGGTGGACTCATGGGGCATTTTGGAGTTTTTAAAACTTTGATGATTTTGAAATAAAAATTATTTTGGTCCCATATGAAAAGAGATGTCAATAGACATTGTTCTAGATGCATAGCTTGTTTACAGGCTAAGTCTAAAATAATGCCTCATGGACTATACACACCTTTACCCACTCCTTCTGCATCATGGTTTGATATTAGTATGGACTTTGCCCTTGGGCTTCCTAGAACCCAAAGGGGTACAAATTCCATTTTTGTGGTAGTGGATCGATTTAGTAAAATGGCCCATTTTATTCCCTACCACAAAGTGGATGATGCTAGTAAAATCTCAAGACTTTTCTTTAAGGAGGTTGTCAGATTACATGGCTTACCCTCCACTATTGTGTCTAATAGAGATGCTAAGTTCCTTAGCCACTTTTGGAGAACTTTATGGGCTAAGCTAGGAACTAAGCTTCAATTCTCTACCACTTGTCACCCTCAGACTGATGGGCAGACTGAAGTGGTCAATAAATCTCTATCCATAATGTTGAGGGCCCTTTTGAAAGGCAACCATAAGCCTTGGGATGAGTACCTTCCTCACATTGAGTTTTCATACAATAGGGTGGTCCATAAAACCACCAAGCATTCCTTTTTTGAGGTTGTTTATGGCTTTAACCCTCTTACTCCTTTGTATCTTATGCCTCTCCCTAGTGCTCACTCTCATAAGGATGGAGTTTCTAAGGTAGATTTTATTAAAAAATTACATGAGAGTGTTAAATCCAATATTGAACAACAAGCAAAAGGGTATGTAATTCATAAAAATAAGGGGAGGAAGGAACTCATTTTTTATAAAGGGGATTGGGTTTGGCTTCACCTTAGGAAGGATTGTTTTCCTACTAAGAGGAAGTCCAAACTTAGCCCTAGAGGAGATGGTCCCTTCCAAGTCCTTGAGAGGTTGGGTAACAATGTATATAGGTTAGACCTCCCAGAGGATTATGAAGTCAGCTCTACCTTTAATGTGGGCGATCTTACTCCTTTTGTAGGTGCTGATGATGCTGAGGAAGAGGACGAGTTAGATTTGAGGTCAAATCCTTCTCAAGAGGGAGGGGATGGTGCAATCCTCCCTAGCAAGGGTCCCATCACAAGGGCCATGGCTAGGAGGATTGAGGAAGACATGACTAGAGGAGAGGAAGGAAGACCTCACCTTCTTTTGGACATCAAGATTAGGCCATAGTCTTCGTTTTTAGCCTTGTATTTGGCGCCTTTTAATTCATGTATTTGGAGGTGTATTTAGTATTTCTTTTGGCCTTGTATTTTGGCCTTCTTTTTGTTTTTTTTAGTTGAAAGGAAGTGTAACTAGTCTATTATGTGGAGTGTGTGCATTAGTGGGCTTTTTGGGACCATGTGGACATGTGGTTTTGATAAGCACACCCCTCTAACTTATCCCACACCCTCCTGAGTCACACATGAAGCATGAGAGACAAGTAGGCCCCCTTGTTCCCTAGTTGTTCGGCCCACTCATGCTTCATGTTTGGATTTGAATTTTGGAGGGAGATGACATGATACTCCCCAAATTCAAATTCAAATTTGGAGGGAACAAAGATCCTTGATCTTAGGGCCTTGTTGAATTAATTAAGTGTTGATAAGCCATGAGCTCAAGTAACACCTAATTAATTCAACTAACCTTCCCCTAATCACCCTTGAGTTGGACGTCCAACTCAAGGCCCATAGCCTTAAGCTCACTCTTCTATAAATAAGCACCTCTTTCTCTTGTATCATTTTTACACTTGAATTTTGAATATACTTGAGAGTTCTACATTTTTGAGTGTCTTCTTCCTTCTCCTAATAGAGAGAACCTTCAATAGCTTTCATCAAGGCTCATTCCCTTGTGGCAAGTCTTCCCTACGCTTATCCTTCTAAGGTGGCGCCTCCAACCTTCATCTTCTTGCCTTCCATCCTTCATCTTCTTCTTTGGAGCAACCTCTTGAAGAGATCCTTGGTTTAGCATCATGAGGAGTGTGTTGGAAATAATAGTGGATTGGTATTAATCAATTATATTATATCATTATCTGGCAATTTAAGATATGATGATAATCATATCTTATAATATCTTTATGATTATTTGAATGAGATTATAGTAAGATTGACTCTGTGATGGGTTGAGTCAATCATAAAAAGCCCATTTGAGGGGTCTCTGCCTACCCTGGGGGATTATAAATTTGCCATCCCATTAAGCAAATTATAACAACAATACACATTCTCTAAAATAATCCCCTAGAAAGTAGGTAGTAAAATCCTCAAGAGTTCTTATTGAACTCATATCTCTACAATAATCATTCCTAGGGTTTTTTTTGTTCTTGAAAATCAAGAACTTCAATTCAATATATTTGAGGTACACAAATTCTCTTTCCTCTATCTTTTTATATTTAATTCTGTATACATACTATAATCTTGTATCTATTGATTTAAGGTTTCCTTTTATTTCCATCAATTGGTATCAGAGCCAAATTAGATACATATTATGGTTGTTTTCTATTAGAGAATTATGGTTGTTTTCTATTAGAAAATTAAATTTGAATTGAAGATTTTTTGTGTTATTAGTGAAATTTTATAATATAGTTCATTATTATCTTTTTCACAAAAAAAATAAATAAAAAAATGAGGGTTTACGCTACTTGTTATTGTTAAAATAACATGTTAAAGTTTCATTCCCTTAATCTTACATGGGTAAATTATATATTGAAACTTCTTTTTAAGTGCTACCCCTTTAAAACCTAGTTTTCTTTTAAATAATTATGCGGTAAATTGTTTTCAAAATTACTTAATGGCTTTCCTTGTTTTATGTTTGACCAACATGAGTCATTTGTGTGGGCAACATAATATATTTGTATTAACTTTACTTTGGAAAGTGTTAATAGGGTTGCATGGACTCATTTTTATACCCATATTTTTGTGATTTGGTCAAGGGAGAACTTTGTCGTTTTGATACGATCATGTATGATGATTCGTGTGTTAAATTCATTCTTAGAAACATTGAATGTGGTTGCTAATTTTTTATATTCTTATTTTTTCACAAATACCATATTTATTTAATATTTTTATATTATTGGTATTTTTGAGTATAAATTTTTTTTTGATTAATTCAAGATTAAATTAAAATCTTTTTACTATTATAACCTTGAATTTTTTACCTATTTTCATTGTGATAATTCTTTACAGTATTTGTATTCTCCAATTATACTGTACTCTCTTTAATATTAAATTATCATTTATAAATTGATTTTAAGTTATTTTATTAATTATGCACAATCTTAATTGTCTTTCTATTGTGAGCATAATTTTCTTTATTAATTTGCATTATTATTACTTGTCTATCATGGGTATAATAATGTGAATTTTGTATGTTGGTCATATAATATATATGATTAAAATTATGCAAATTTATTGGACAATATGCATAATTTCTTTTTTTCATTTACATAATTATAATTTCACTATTTTGGATGTATTTATGTGAATTTTTTGATATAATTATTTTTTTATTGCATTGATGATAACTATACTCTATCGGTGTATTGTTATTAATGTAATTTGGCGTTATACAATGTACTTTTCTTGGCTTATGTTAATGATTTTTTTATACCCTATCGGTCTTAGGATTTTATTGACATAAGTTATAGTGCATTGTAATTTCCTTAGAGATTCTCTTTTAACTGAACTTTTAGAATTACATAATGTTTCCCTATTTTTGTAATGTTCAGTTTATTTTCCTCATTTGATCATGTTTAGTTATATTTATATGGAACCAAAATTTACACTCTCATTTTTTTTGTTCCATAATGACTTATAACTTTTAATTGGACATTTTTCCTTCAAAACAAAAAAAAATGTTGCATTTTTTGTGGTGAAAATTTTCTATATATATATATATATTGATAAAGAAATAGTTGAATTTTATTTAGCACTCTGGGTATTTTTTGTTATGTCAACTTATTTTTCTTTATAAAGTGGAAGGATTTTGTATATTATAATTTTAATTAATATCTTATAAAATAAATTGTCGTGATATAAGATTTTTACCTTAAATGTCCAATTAATCATATATGTGCAAAAACAAATGTTCTTGATAAAATTATTTTTTCTTATTACATTATTTGTGATCACATTGTTGGGATCTATATTAAGGATTTTATATTGGTCTCTTGTAAAATATTTTCTTGTATAACAAACTCTCTATTGATTTGCAATATTAGTATGCAATTCTTATAAGGACAATATAGGAATCCCAAATTTTAAGAGATTAATTTCTCCATACCATATTTTATAATATTGTTAATGGTATTATTGTAAAATCTAGACGCTTTATTTTGGGATATATAAATAAACCTATGTCCATTATAAATTGTGATGAAAGTTAGAGACTATTTATTATTATATCCTTAATATATGCAAAAATAGGTCTCATTCTTCCGCTGCGTGTAATCATGTTTTATTTTCAAGTGTGTGTAAATATTGTTTATTGTAGCACTTGATTTTTGTTTATGATTACTTGAGAACTTGCTTATGATCTTATATTCTACGTAAAATTATCAAGTGATCCATTTTCTCACTCATGTAATTATTTTTTCAAGATCCTCACACGGGTCAAAATTTTTGTAAAGATGGATTAATATGTGGTTAATTATGAAAGCATTTGTGAGAATTATTTATTCTTATGGATGAATTTGTAGGTTTCATATTCTTGTTATTTTAACCACTTCTCTCATTATTCATTTGTTATTCTACTACTTTCTAATTCCTTAAGTAGAATAATAGTGAATTTTAATTCACTTTTATTATTATCTTATAAAGTCATCATCCCACTATCACTAGAACTTTTAATACTAGTGTACCCTAATGATAATCCTAATATTTTTGGTATATTAAGAATTAGTGGGAGTATATATAATCTTGTATTATCTCTCGAAACTTATATATTTTTTATTGTCACATAATCGTGTGCACATTTAATTATGATATGACATATTCTATAGGGCTTCTCTATTTATTTTTGTCCTATTTTTATTGAGATACATAAAATCCATTGTATCTTTGTAGACATCTTTAACTGATGTTAAGGTCATTCTGTTGGGTACTGCACATTAATCCTTTTGGCATACAATTATGCATTGTGCATCTCTTTTACCCAAATTTCATATTTTAATTGATCAAAACTTTAGAAGTATATAATTTTGTATCATGTCTCGAGACTTATCTATCTGTATTGTCATATATTCTTGTGCACATTTAATTATGATATGACATACTTTATAGGACTTGACTATTTATTTTTGTCCTATTTTCATTGAGATACATATAATTCATTGTATCTTAATAGACATCTTTAATGGATGTTAAGAGCATTTTGTTGGGCATTGCATATTAATTCTTTTGGTATGCAATTAAGTATTGTGCATTTCTTTACCCAAAATTTCACATTTTGTTTGGTCAAAATTCTATAAGTATATTGTAGATGCAATACTCCTATCGAGTATGATTTTCTACTTTGTAAAAAAGTGCTTATTATGATAGTACTTCTATTGAGTACAATTTTGCACTATTGAAGTACTTACGAATTTTTTTTGTTTGGACCAATTATCTAAATGTTTGCTCAATTGATATTTTATGGCCACAATAATCTGAGTGTCATTTTATATAAACTAGGTGTCTATGAGGTTTTAGTAAGGAATTTATGGATTTCCTACTTATCTTTGAATTCTTACATAGTCACTCATTTTTTAAACTCGGATTAGTTAAATGTAAAATATTATAGAGCATTTATGTAGCCTATATGTAATTACATATGTTATTGGGCTATGATGAATAATTAGATGCATGTAAATTATGCTTTCTCACCTATATAATTTTTCGGACTCAAGTAAAAAAAAATTATATTAATTAAACATTTTTTTATTCATTGGTCAAATACTTAACTTTGGAGTTTTATAACTCATATGGTTTGGTTAAGTTTTGATGTCTTAAATCAGTGGGAGTCTGAAAACTCTCTTATGAGATATGTGTGAAATAATATCATTTTAGTTTAGCATTTTTGGATGCTTGAGACCATGTAGTATCATTTTATTGAACTACGTTATTCTATATACTTTATGAGAAACATTTGTTAATGTGCATGATATATATATCCCTATCGGATATTATTTTGTAGCTCAAATTTCTCATTGTCTAATATAAGATTTGTCTATAATTGTCATTCTAGCTTAATGATTTATCTTTGTATTATTGATTAATACCATCCAAGTGGAAGAATGTTGGAAATAATAGTGGATTGGAATTAATCGATTATATTATATCATTATCTAGCAATTTAAGATATGATGATAATCATATCTTATAATATCTTTATGATTATTTGAATGAGATTATAGTAAGATTGACTTTGTGATGGGTTGAGTCAATCATAAAAAACCCATTTGAGGGGTCTCTGCCTACCCTGGGGGATTATAAATTTGTCATCCCATTAATCAAATTACAACAACAATACACATTCTCTAAAATAATCCCCTAGAAAGTAGGTAGTAAAATCCTCAAGAGTTCTTATTGAACTCATATCTCTACAATAATCATTCCTAGGGTTTTTTTTGTTCTTGAAAATCAAGAACTTCAATTCAATATATTTGAGGTACACAAAGTCTCTTTCCTCTATCTTTTTATATTTAATTCTGTATACATACTATAATCTTGTATCTATTGATTTAAGGTTTCCTTTTATTTCCATCAGAGTGCACAAGTTCATTCTCAACTTTGTCTAAAGACAGAAGATTTAGTACAAATATATAAAATTTTTAATTTTTTGTACACTTTTAATCGTGGAGCATGAGACATCACATCTCCAGACAACGCCCAAAACCGACCCTGACGTAAATTCATGGAAAAAGAGATTTACTTTCATAGATGTCGGTTATGGTTGAATGGTAATGGAGAAAATTTTGGTTCACAAGATAACGAAGAGTTGAGGAATTTTTCTAGATAGCAAATGTAAATAGAAAGGGTCAAGTTAGTTTTCCTATCCACATATCTTGATATTTTGTAACATTTATAAAACTAATTTCGTTTTCTATACAAATAATTGAGATAATAGAATAAAATAACATTGAGCTATGTTTGTGGTATAGTGCTTGGGGATGGTGCTGCCTTATGGCTGTTGGGTTTCATAAGGAAGCTAGGGAATGCTAACAGAGATTTAAGGCATTATAACAGCTCTGAAACTAGCTTGGTAGCTGACAGTTATAGCTATTTGGGTGGAGGCTAATTCTATATTAGCATCTAATTTGTTCAGCAAATCAGTGTTATATAATTATCTTTATTATGTTGTTTATGTGTAAATTTCTTATTAGCGGAATAAAACCAATCCAACATCTTTCGTGGGCACTTCTATAACGCACTTTGAAACAAATGGTTTAAACTTGATGAGAACCTCATAAATGAGGCATTTTTTGTGCTTGCTCCTCTACAAATACTTTTTCTGCTGCCATGACATAGTATTTATGGATTTTCTTTGGAGTTGTTGCACTTGTTAACATTAGTATATTGTGCAGCTCTTTACTCACGTTTAAGACAATCTTTCTCCATAAATTGTAGCTATTTTGATTTAAAAATTAGCTTTTGTTAGTTTTGTTTGATGTAACAATACAAAAGTTAGTATTTAATGGTAGGTTATTAGAATTTAATTTAAGTTACAGATATTTTAGGATTTGTTATTCTATAGATTATAAATATATTAGAGTTTACTATTTCATAATACTGTATATTTCTCTCTTGTAAATCCACATTTATGAACGATGTGCTAATTTTTTAATCTCTTTATATGGCATCACAACGAAAGGAGCTTAATAATTTTTTTTCTTTTTCTTATGGCTACACACCGTTGCTTCCTAACAAACTATTAAATTTAGCTTTTGCTAATTATAGTAAGTAGTATAGGCAAATTAGTTATTCTTGAACCCATTCTTGGCTATGATTATGTCCTTCATTCAAATTCAATCTTGATGGTTAAGTTTATAGCTTTTATCTTATTATGATGGTTAAGATTCTCATTGATTGTGCTTATATCATGAGTAGCTAAGCATTGTTTGGCTTAGTTCTCGATGATTAATTTAATTTATTGCTTTTGTCTTAAGTGGTTGACCATTGCTTGACTTATTGTACGTGACTTACGTTCGTTAAATATTTTTAGTTATTTGTGTCAGTATTTGATTCGGTATCCACATTTGACTGGCCATGCACCAAACCATGACCATAATCCGAATCTGCTTCCGAGACCTGCTCTGTTATGTGATTCTCAAACATCTCAACATTCAAATTCCTCACTCCCAAACGAGATTTGGATCTGCAATTTCTGTTTCTTATATTAAAAATTACAATAAACAAACAATAACTTGAAAAGGCAACAAAAGCAATCAAATCGATCCAATCTAAAATCAGAAAAGCATACGTAAACAAGAAATCAGAAAAGTATTTATAGACTAAATCTAGTATTACCTGAACATAATGTCTATTAAGTTGCTCAAGCCAATCTAGTTTCACAAAAACCCTATCATTCAATTTAAATCAATTATTCAATTCCTTATTTATCATTCTCCCATATTTTGATTCAACTATATTCTTAGAAGTAAATCTGATATTGCCTATTGAATGTAAAACAAGTCACTACAAAATATAATATATGTCTCCAAGTGGTAAAAGATATATGTCATTAAGTTTTCTATTTGCACAATCTATAAGTAACATAAATTAGTGAAGAAAGATTAAAGTAGACGTTCAGTGTTACTGTAGTAGTGTGAGACATACCTATAATTTGATAACTTGCCTATAAGGTATTTGTACTGCTGTCATTTCATTACAGACAACCAACCATTAAAGGGTCTCATCATAGCATAATAGCACACCTTTTTCTATATTGTACGGTATCAAGACAATTTATGAATTATATTTTATGAAGAAATACTCCTTCCTAATATATGGTTTGTAGACATTTTATATATATATATATATATATAATAACTGCAAAATACATAGACGTAACACATTGAATTTTAACAATTCTTACTTTTTTATTCATCAAATTTAAATTCCAAATCTTATTCCATCAACACCAAACTTCTTAGTAATTGAATAAGAGACCAATGACGCAAGGTTTAAACGGCACTAATACCTTTGTTTAGCTAGCCCCCAAAAATATAGTTAATTATTGAAAACATCTTAAAAAAAAATTGAAAGAAAGTTTCTAATTAGTCCAGTTAAAGTATTAAGAGTAATGATTTTCTTTTTGAAAAATATGCTTATCATTTTTATCATCTTATCATGAATCCTCTTGCAAATACACCACTGTTCTTATGGTTCTCCATAATTTTTTTGCTTGATGGTAGGTAGGGAAATGCCTACTATAGAATAAATATTATTGGCTTGAGAGTGTTGTGAATCTATTCTCTTGATTCCTTTCCTTGAACTAGTACAACTGACTGAGTGAGTACCTTTTCTTCCTTTGTCTCTTGAAGTTTGTTTCTCTGTTTGGTATTTGAGAAAGTTTTTGTCTAGTTAATAGAAACTGGAATTGTTAGGTCGTAGATTTGAGTAATGGTTTTTTGTACTACCATTATGACATTACATGGGTTTACTTATGCTGTCTTTGGAAAATGTCTCCAATTTGTGTATTTTTTTCACATTGACATGTGGGTCCAAACTTGCATTTATAGTGCTTGTTAGCTTGGTTGCACTTTCTTAAATAAATTTTGGAAAATTGTTGGCATTTTGTTTCAGTTCTTGATTTAGCTGCATTTGAGTGTTGATTTAATTATTTGCACGCTGCTCCTTATCAATTTCCCTTTTGTCATCCATCTTAATCACACACACTATCTATTTTTATTGGGTGATTGTTTTTAAGCAAATCTCTATTGCACCTTTTGCTTGTGTCTTCTTGTAGAGTTGTAGTAACATTACTTCTCATGATCTACAATTTGCACATTTGGCAGAGATTGCTACGTTTCTGGGTATAACAACAACTGTAGATATAGAAGCTATTCTGGTTAGTCATTTTGATTTATTGTATTATTATTCTACCTAATTTGAAGCTTATAAGAAGACTAGCAGCTAATTTTGGGTACATGCTTATGGACAAGCTTGAATTCCTTTTTATTTATATATATATATATATATATATATATATATATATATGTCAAATTTTTACCAAATAAGTTTAACCAAACAGAGTAACAAATCCTATGTTTCTGAATTATATATACTGTCCTTGGTAATACATTTTGATGGATGTTTTCAAAGAGCCATCTGGATAAGATGTAGACATGTAATATTGAACTTGCCGAATAACCTAGTTGCAGCTTGTCTTGATATCTGTGTAATATGATAATTTGAACACATATTAAGCAAAAGAGCTAAACACAAATGCTTGTCTTCATTCAGGAGAAGAGACTGGAATTAAAAATTAAAATTTAAAGATTAAAATTAAAGATAAAAAATCAAAAATTAAAAATAAAAATAAAAAGAAAAATAAAAAATAAAAATAAAAAATAAAATATAAAAATTGAAATAAATATATAAAATTAAAAATTTAAAATTAAAAACAACAAACTAAAATTAAAAATGAAAAATTAAAATTTACAAATAAACACTAAAAATTAAAACTAAAAACTAAAATTAGAATTAAAAAGAAAAAATTAATTGTTTTGGTAATTTATTAGAAAATCACCTCCATAATCTAATAAAAGACATAAGAAACCGTATTCAACAGTGCTTAGGCATCCATCTTTTAATCAATTTTAAGAAACTATTGCATTCCTTAGTAACCACGCTACCAAATTATTTTTAAGGTTTTGTTCCTATAGTATAAAAAATAATGTTATAGTTTCAAAAAGTATTTTCTGTTGCTGTGATCGACCAAAACTTTTTATACATATGGGAGAAATTAAACTTACAAATTTTTAATATAAAGACTAATTAAAACTTAATTAGTCTTTATATTAAAATAGACTTACAATCACATCTTCTATTTTTTTCCCACATATTATATTATTTAGTTTTATCTACTTTTTTTCATGAATCCATATGATGAAGGTGAATGAAAATTGGATTGGTAAAAAGGTGACTTTGAATTAGTATAAGGTGTGATTTACTTTCTATAACATGTTTACAGTAACATATTAACTTTCCATGTTTAGTACCTTTCTCTTAATCTAGAGAAAGTAATTATATTTATAAGCCTTATGTTATTAAATTTCCATGCATGTTAACTTTCTCTTAAGTAAGAGAAAGTTCATAGATGTCTTTTGTGATATTAACTTTTAATATGTGTTAAATTTGTCCTGGTATAGAGAATGTAATTACATTTACATTTTTGTTTCTTAGGACTTGTGGGATTAAACTAAACATGGAAGCATTTTCACATCATGCATGGATGTATAATAGGCTTCTTCCTGGCCAAAGAGAATATACAACTGAGTTTTAAAATGGCCTTAGAGATTTTTTGAATTTTGCTTGTCGACAACCAATTTTTTTGACTGAGGGAAAAATAAGGTGTCCATGCAAGCAATGTAAAAATGAGGCATTTTTAATCCCAGATAAAGTAAACGTTCATATTCTTCGAAAAGGATTTACCCCTGGGTATTGGTATTGGACATCGCATGGAGAAAGAATTCCTCGTACTGTTGATGTTGTTGTGAACTCAATGCCTTCTAGTAGTCGACAATGGAACTATGAAGATGTTAATAGACATCAAGATATGGTGTTTGATGTTGTTGGTCTTAGTCATGACCAATATTTTGTACAGAACGAAGAGGAACCTCCAAACACCAAAACTATAAAATTTTATGAAATGTTGAATTTAGCGCAACAACCATTGTGGCTAGGATGTCAAAATACATTAGAGTTGTCTGCTACTATTACAATGTTAAGTTTAAAATTTAAACATAACACGTCGCAAACTTGTTTTAATAAGGTGTACATAAGAGTTATTATTCCTTCTAATTTTAGGGAAATAAGAAAACTTGTAGCAGGGCTTGGTTTATTAAGGATAAAAATAGATTGTTGCATTAATGTGTGCATGTTATATTATAAAGAAGACATTAATTTGAAAGAATGCAAATTTTGTGAAAAACCTCAATATAAAACACGCAAGAATGCAATAAAAAATCTAAAGACGTTCCATTCAAAAGATTGCATTACCTTCCACTCATCCCTAGGCTACAAGGTTACATGCTTTTGAGACATCAGCAAAGCACATGAGGTTGCATTATGAAAATCGGAGGGAAGAAGGAGTATTGTATCATCCTTTAGATGGGGAAGCCTGGAAATACTTTGACCAATAATTTCCTGAATGGGGAAGCCTGGAAATACTTTGACCAATAATTTCCTGAATTTGCTTCAGAACCTCGAAATGTAAGACTTGGTTTGTGTGTTGATGGATTCTTTGTGTTTAGCCAGTCAGGACAATCATACTCTTGTTGGCCAATAATTGTCACACCATATAACCTGCCTCCAGAGTTATGTATGATGACTCCTTACATGTTCTTAACCATGTTTGTTCCAGGTCCACGCAATCCAAAAGATAAAATTGATGTGTATTTGCAACCATTGATAGATGAATTGCAACAATTGTGGAATGATGGTGTAATAACATATGTGCCTCGAAAAAACAAAATTTTGTATTGAGAGCTACATTGATGTGGACAATAAATAATTTTCCTGCCTATGAGATGTTGTCTGGATGGAGTACTGCGGGAAAATTTGCATGTCCTATATGCATGGGAAAATAAAAAGTTTTTAGACTAAAAAAATGGAACAAAATGACTTAGTTTGATTGTCACTGTCAATTTTTACCTCTTAATCATGCTTTCAGGAGAAATAAGGATGCTTTATACAAAAATAGAATTGAGAAAGATGAGCCCCCTTCTAGATTAAATGGTGAACAAGTGTGGGAAATGATTTTCAATATACCTAAATCAATTAATGTGTGGAAATGCAAAGTTCCAAGGCATGGATGTTTCCATAATTAGTTTAAGAGAAGCATATTTTGGGATTTGCCATATTGGAAATACAATCTATTAAGACACAATTTGGATGTGAGCATATAGAAAAAATGTCTTTGATAATGTTTTTCATACAGTTATGGACAACAAGGATAAAACTAAAGACGATGAAAATGCTCGATTGGACTTAGCAATACATTGTCGTCAAAAGGAGTTGTGCTTGAAAACAAATGCTAATGGAAAATGTGTAATGCCTAAAGCTAAGTGTTGTCTATCAAATGAAGAAAAGATTGATGTGTGTGAATGGGTGAAGAGGTTGAAAATGCCATATGGTTTATGCATCTAATATTGCCAGATGTGTAGATGATCAATCCAAAAAATTGTCCAGGATGAAAAGTCATGATTGTCATATCTTCATGGAATGTCTACTCCCAATAGCCTTGAGTGCTCTTCCTGAACCAATATGGAAGCTCATAACCGAGCTAAGTCAATTTTTTAGAGATTTGTGTTCAACAATGTTACTTAAAGATCACTTATGGCAAATGGAAGAAAATATTCCTATAATTTTGTGTAAGTTGGAGCGTATATTTCCACCGTCAATCTTTGACTGTATGGAGCATCTACCAATTCATTTGCCTTGTGAGGCTAGGTTGGGCGAGCTAGTTTAGTATCGTTGGATGTACCCATTTGAAAGGTATTGATCAATCTTTTATATAAATTTATAAAAAATATCTTTATATAATTATTACTTAATAATTTATGTTAATTTTTTTATTCTTAGGTTTATAAACAAAATAGAAAAAAAAAAACGTGAAGAACAAGAAAAATGTGGAAGGGTCAATATGTGAAGCATATTTGCTTCAAGAAACATCATACTTTAGCTCTCATTATTTTGGGCCTCCTACTGGTGCAACCCAGGGGATTCATGAAGATAGCATACAAAAAACTTTGTCTATCTTTAAACCCTTTGGACAAGCAACTGGTAAATATTGTATGAGGTGGCTTGATGATTAAGAATTGTCTGCTGCCCATTTGCATGTTCTCTTGAACTGTAATGAGGTTAAACCGTTCGTAGACTAAGTATTAGACATTAAATATGTCAATTTTAATTAATCCAACAATAATTATATCTAATTGAAACAGATATTCTCTTGTGTAGCTTATTTTCAACGATGGTTTAAAGAATATGTAAAAATTACTTTAAATAAATAAATTGGATACTACAATTTCATTATGTTATTCATTTGGATTTTTGTTATGCATATAGGTAAAATAAAATCCCCTTCTAAGGGTACAAAATCCAGACTTATGTGACTTGGCAAGGAAACCTTCAAGATTAGCAAAGTCTTTCCCATTTATTTTGTTAATGGATACAAATTTCACACAACATCTTGGGGTGAAGGCAAAACTACATATAATAGTGGGGTATGTGTTGCTGGAGTTGGACATGATGAAGCCTCCAATGACTTTTACGGTGTTCTTACAGAAATTCTAGAATTAGAATGACCAAGTCAATCGTTGCAAAATTTAATCTTATTTTATTGTAATTGGTTTGATTTGTCAAAACATGGAATGAGAACACATAAGCAATATAAGATTATAGAAGTAAGAAAAGGGAAAGAATATAGAAAATTTGACCATTTCATATTTCCTAAAGCTGCGACCCAAGTTTACTATTCTCCTTATCCCGGGCGACAAAGGGATAAGGTTGATTGGTTGGTAGTGATCAAGACAAAACCTAGGCGAGTGGTTAATGATAGACATAATCTTGAAGTTTCCTATCAAGAGCCTGAGTCACAAGTTAATGCAACAATTGAAGAGGACCCAATCAATAACCTGTAAGATGATGAGACTGATGGGGAAGAAATTGACTTGAATTTAATACAAACATATGATTTCCTTGATGATGAAGAGGAAGAAGAGAATTTCATGGAAGAGGAAGAGGATTTTATAGAAGTGGATGATGATGATGACGAAGATGAAAATGATGATGAGGAGGAGGAGGAGGATGGGGACGAGGAAGAGGAAGATGAAAATTTTATTGATGATGAAGATTAAAAGCACTTGCTTTTCTAATTTCATTTACTTTGAATGATTTTATTATAGTAATGTATTTTTATTTTTCTTTGGAAGACAATTTTGAATCCTTAGAATTGTGTATGGAATCAATAAAACAATTCAGTCATATTTCTTTAAATTTTAATTCTTATCTATTTAATTTCTTCTTAAAATATTGATATGGATTACATTGTGTTTTACTTTTAGTAATCTAATTGATGACTTCTTGTTTTGTTTTAGAATTTAAATTAGATACTGAAAGCTATGACAAGCAAACCAAAGAAAAATACCCAAAATCATATTCCATCCATTGTCCCATCATCTAGCCTTGAAGCCTTTGCCAACCAAATCAGTCAATCTCAGCCTCGACCCACTTTATTTGAACCTCAACCCCAACATAATCGATCTCAACCCACTAGACCTCAACCACAATCTTAATTGCATCGGCTTACTCGTTCTCGAGCTCCACTTTCCTTTCAGCCTCCGCCTCCCCCTCCTTCTCGACCTCCACCTCCCCTTCTTATTCGACCACATCTTTTTCAACCACCTCCACCTATAGCACCTTCTCCTCCACCTTATCTCAAGCTCCAACTTTTCCTCCAGGCCCACCTTCACCTCGGTACACTCAATCTCAACATATCCCTACTTATGGTCTCCAAATGCTTGAATTTCAAATTTTTAATAATGAAGCTCCATCTTCCTCTTCCAGTCATGTTACAGGAGATAGTAATGGAAGCAAAATGTTGATATGTCCAGAAGGAGATGGGTTAGTTATTTTTACATTTTAAAATTAATTAAATAGTCTTTGTTTTTCTTTATTATATCTTTGAACTGACACTTTAATGTAAGTCTGCAGTAAAAATATTCTATATAGAAGTAATAGTAGATGTGCCTAAATTTTCATGTAGCTATAACCAATAGTCCTTTTTGTCTCTTATTATTTTTTGAATTTTTAATTATTTCAATTTTCAATGTCTTATATAGATTTGATCAATACAAGTTTGTGGTTCCGACACTTGCTTCAATCATATGTACTAACTTACAAGAGGCAAAACCATCATGGAAGAAATTATCCAAAGAGCAAATAAAGTAAATGTTTGATGTATTTAAGGTAATTAAAAATTTTGAATTTAATTAGAAAATGTTATCAACCAACTTTTCTATGCTTTCTTTTATATCATGTTAGGATTGTAGTTTTACCTCTCAACTATGTAATATCTCTTTCTGACCTTTAATCTCATGCTTCTTTAGGACTTCGTAAAAATTTAATATATTGTTTTTGAAATTATTTTATATTTTTTAAATGTTTCTAATATATTTTATACTTTATGTTTTGCAAAATCAATAGTCCAAATTTACATGGCTATCACAATATAATGATGACATGCGATGTAACTTTGAGAGAAGAGGTGCAACGAAAGTGTCCCAATTAATGGAAGATGCCCAGAGTGATTTACAAAGAAAACCATTTTGGATGGGAGATGGTATGTGAGTACAACTAAAGGCATATTGGGAGTCATTAGCCTTCAAAAACATTTCTGAAACTAACAAAAGAAATCGTGTGGCTATGGATGGTGCATCTCTTCATACCGGTGGATCAATTCCTCATCGTATAAATTGGAAAAAAATGGTATTATTAATTTAATATTTTCATTTTTAACAATTTGTATTATATAATCAATAACATGGAAACTTTTTTTATTAACCGCAGAAGGAGGAAAAAAGAATAGATCCATCACTCACTGAATTTTATTTTCACACGCATCGAAAAAAAAGGATCAAAGTTGGGTAGGACATCATGCAAAAGTTGTTTTTGTAAGATTTTAATTGTAGATTTTGATTTTTAATTTTTTAATAAAAGAGAAATCTAAATAGTTGATTTCGTTCTTTGTAGGATAAATTTGAAGAAAGAAAAAATGAGTTAATATCTCAATGTTCTGGGGAAGAAGCAACAGATAGTCAACCATTCCTAGATCAAATCCCATCTGATTGGGATATATGGATTGATTTAGTTGGGAAAAAGAAGGGAAAGATAGTTGGTCTTCGATCTGTAGGCAAAATGATTGCTACTTCTTCAAGTAAACAATCATATTCTGAAGATGTTGATGCTTTAAGGAGTCAAATTCAAGAATTAAAACAAGAACAAGAAAAATTTGAAATGAAGCAAGAATTGAAGAGACAAGAACATGAAAAACTCCAAATGAGAAAAGAGTTGAATGAGACTAGAGATCAAGTAGCCTATCTAATGCGACATTTGGTGTTTGTTGCTTCTTCTTCTCATTCACTCCCATCACCCCAACGTATGAATGAAAATGATGAGACCAATGATACTAGTGAAGATGATGATATTTGATATCTTATTCATTGATTGCAAAATATAAGATTTTGTAGTTAGTTAATATCAACATAGTCTCTTTTAGTGGTAGTTATTGTATAATTACTTTTGACCTTTATTCTTTCTTGGATATTTACTATATTACAATGTCTTGTAAATCTACATAACTTTTATTTGTTGCATTAGGGTTAGAGGTGTAAAGGTTGTTCGGGAAGCTTCTATTAAAGAGGATCATCATAACGAACATCAACATTTGAACAAGGTGAAGCCTCTAGTCAATTTTTTTTCTGAATTAAAAGTAGAAAGAAATTCAGTTTATTGGTATTTATGGTTATATAAATTTTATATCTAATTGTTTTTCTTACAGGATCTGGAGCCTTTCAGCTCATGCTCACTCTTTTCTGGTTTATATTTTTCCATACTTCTATAACTTTTTTACAAATTCTAGTTATGATTTGGGTGTCAAGAGAACTTCTCTAAACTATTTCAACTATTTTTGTTTTTTTCTATTTTAGAGCCTCCAGACATAAAAAATTGGTTCTCAAGCTATGTTTATGAGTCACCGGAGTCTAGCTAAAGCACTCTTTTCAGAGATGAAGTTTCTGAAGAATAAGTGTGGGGAGGTATATGATTTATATTTTACTATGTAATTCTGAATATATGGATGCATCTTTGTTGTATTGTTATTTGGTAGATTTGGTACACTGCATATACATCTTGGTACTGGTATCTTTCTTATCATAGTATAATAATTTAGTTTTCTAGTGATGGTTTTGCTTAATAGAAAAAAATAGTAAAAGTTAAAAGGATTAATACAAATGATTTGTTTTGGGTTTACCAATCACATAAAGGTTTCCCTCCTCATGATTGTGTCCTCATTTTTTTACTACACTTGTTCTAATTGGTTCTTTACAGAAATTAAAGTTCAATTGTTATATGCTTGAGTGGTTATTTATTATGATTCAATTTACTATCTTTTTTTATTAGTTGTTTAACAGATATTAATGTTCAAGGGCTATGCTTGAGTAAGTTTATAAATGCTTTGATGAATGTTTCTCTTTGTGTCTGCATATAAGCTGAAGGAAGTTGTATATATCTTGTGATGTTGCAATTAGTTGTTTGTGGACTCTTTTTATTCTAATTGTTTACTTACTAGGTAATAGGTATTGCATTTACATTATGAGCTTATACTTGCAGTTGAAAAAATGAACTTAAAAAAGCGAAACTGATTCATATTCTTTATTGTTTCATTATTATTTTTTTGTTATGAAAGAATAAGGATAACAATTAATTATCTTATTAGATAATAAAAGCACTAAATTCATTTAAGTTGAAATTAGACCAATCAAGTGCTCTGCATCTATAATTTGTTACATAGTAAAATTTAATTCAGAGAACTTGAATAGTCTTAAAGATTGTTATGAAAATCCATAAACTATTATGAGAGTCCCTTAAAGCTTTTCTCTCACAATATCCTAATTGTTTTCTTTCCTTTGTTGTAGAGTTCTTGTTAAGAGTTGTAGCTGTGACTTTCTAAGTAGCCTTATTAGCTAGCTGCGAGGCAGGTATCAGCATGCATGTGAAGTTGTGGTCACACTGTTATGTTGAGGGCCCAAACTTAAATTTTTTTATGCACCAAATCGTGGTTGCTGATTGATTTTTAAAACCTTAGCAGTTGCAATTGTTGTGGCATTGTGGTTGTAGTGATCTCAAAACTTGACATTGCAATGTGTTTTAAAACTATTATATGTTGAGAGGCTGAGAGCTATTTGTTATTCTTATTTTTATGTTTTATACATTGTGGGTTGCCTCTGTACTTCATCTTTGATTATGATTAATGTGGGAGAATAACCTTTATATGATGTTGTAATGCAAGATTTCTCCATGGTAACCATACTTTTTCACTACTAGAAATCCATCTATTATGTGCGAATTTTCCTGCAGATTTTCTCTAAAAAACCGCAGGAAATAGGTTTCCTGCGGATTTACCTGCCAAATATTATCCCCAACTAAAACCTTTGTGTATAATTTTTTCCTAAGGAAATTTATAATCGTAGCAAATTTTCCACCAAAATAATCACATAAAATTTACCTACGATTTTTTATAAAAAAAACCACAAAAAAAAGAAAAAAAATTGGAATTTACTTGCGGATTTCTGTCGCAGGAAATTCCTGCGGTTTCTAGAAAATTGTAGGTAAATTACCTGCCATTTTGCTTTCCTGTAAGAATTTCCTGCGAATTTTTCTGCAATTATTTTTGTAGGAAATATATGATTTTTTTAAAAAAAATTATAATTTATTATAATAATTTGATAATTTTTTGTTGAAAAAATTATACTAAAAATTTAAATTGAATTATTTAATAATATCTAAATTAGTTATTTAATTTGTATATTTTACTATAGTTGTTTAATAACTTCCTTTTTAAAATATACTAAAAATAGTTTAATTATAATTAGTAAGTAATATCATAAAGTAAAATATTTTTAATTTATGATAGAAAGTATAAATATTTTTAATAAATTAATATAATTATTTTATAATTTAATTTGTATATAAATAATTTATATTATTATCAAATAAAAATTTTCTTTATTTCACTTGATTGATAAGTATAAATAAATACAAATATAATTACGAAAACAATTCTATATCTATTAATAATAAAATAAAAGAAAGTTTTTTTAACACATGAATGCTTTTTTTTTAACTTCTCTTTCTAATTTTTATCTCTTATATTCTAATATTTTTTTTATATTTTTCACATTTATACTTATAAGACAACAAAAAATTATCATTTTATTTACTAAAAATCTATATTATTATTATTATTACATACTAAATTAAAAAAATTGTATAACTGTACCTCTACAATATTCATGACAGAATTATAATGATGAAGTAAATTTAATTATTGTACAACATTTGTACAAATTATATTAATAATATATGAATTTTACCTCTACAATATATAAATATATATTAACTGACTAACACCTAATATAATTATTTTATAATTTAATTTTTATACAAATAATTTATATTATTGTCAAATAAAAATTTTATTTATTTCACTTAATTGATAACTATAAATAAATACAAATATAATTACGAAAACAATTCTATATTTATTAATAATAAAATAAAAGAAAGTTTTTTCAACACATGAATGCTTTCTTCTTTTTTTTTTAACTTATCTTTCTAATTTTTATCTCTTATATATTTTTCACATTTATTTCTTATAAGGCAACAAAAATTATCATTTTATTTAGTAAAAATCTATATTATTATTATTATTATTACATACTACATTAAAAGAAATTGTGTAACTATAGCTCTACAATATTCATGACAAAATTACAATGCTGAAGTAAATTTAATTATTGTACGACATTTGTATAGAATTATATTAATGATATATGAATATATATTAAATATACCTCTACAATATATAAATATATATTAACTGACCAACATCTAAAATTTGGTGTAAAAATAAAATAATATATAAAACATATTATATGTGTAACACCTAAATATTTAATAGAAAAAATAACATACACAATTAAAAAAGATATGGTTTACAAATATATATATATATAGTGAGAATGAAACTATATATGAGAGTGAGATGACCAAATCTTAGCCATTAAAAGAGGAGAGAGAAGAATATCTAAAACTCTCAAGCATTAAAAAGGAGAGAGAGTGACAGATAATAAATGATTGAGATTTACTTTTTTCATTCTCATATATAATTGGTATTCTTGCTAGATATGCTCTCTATTTAAATGTGTCACATTACATCCAAGTTTTTGTTTAGATATATTAAGAGTTGTGATGTAGTATAAGAATCAAGTGTTTGTGTTCTATCAATCTTATTAACTCATAACAAATATAACAATATATACCAATCAGAGACTTGTTGATATATAATTTGCAATTCAAATTGTGCAAGCCAATACAATACAACTCAGTTCTCAAACAATATGAATCTGACAACAAATTGGTATATAGGCTTGACATAACAAACTGTGCAAGTGTATGAAAGAAAGAAAATATGGGAATATTAATTATGTATACTCCAAGTAGACTTGTTTTGTTCTAGAGTAACTTTATAAAGAGTAAAAACATTGAAAATTAATAATCCCAATCAGAAGATTAACTCTAAATGAATAGTATACATTATGTAATCTAGAAACTGTTTAAACCTCTACTAAGTGTTGTCATCTAAATATCTAATCATGGTTCATCAATTACTAAATACTAATCCATAAAAAGTAAAAGAGGTTGCCATCTAAATTTGTGTGGAGATATGAAATACATACATGTTGATACCTGTCTCGTAGCTAGCTAATAAGGCTACTTAGAAAGTCACAACTACAACTTTTAACAGGAATTGTACAACAAAGGAAAGAAAACAGTTAGGATATTGTGAGGGAAGGGCTTTAAGGGACTCTCATAATAGTTTAGGGACTTTCATAACAATCTTTAAGACTATTCAAGTCCTTTGAATTAAATTTTATTAAATAACCACTCAAGCATATAACAATTGAACTTTAATTTCTGTAAACAACCAATTAGAACAAGTGTAGTAAATAGAATTAGAATAAATAACCCATGAAGGCTTAAGCATAGTAATTGAACTAATCTCTATAAAGTTTGTTAGGCACTCACAAAGGTAGTCATATCAGCAGTGCTCTATTTAGAATCACAGTGCCCGATGCCAGTAATGGTACTGAATATTCCAGGATCAAGCTAGCTAGTTTCATAAAATAAATCATAAACTGAACAATTAATAGCCATTTCAATTAAGTTCATGTTTGGAAATGTAGTAGAAAAACATGTTTGAGATAAAGGTACTTTTGTACAAGCATGAGGACCCTTGCTTTTACTTCTGTTTATTTTTATCCATTAAATTTACATTGTAATATGTGTTAAACATGTCCAACTTCAATCCAAATATACATTAAATGTGTGCTTGCAACAACCATTTGGTATAGAGTAAAAGCAGCCCTTATACAGCAATTGAGCCATATATGTTTAACAAGAACCTCCACATCAAAGTTTAAATGCAGATTTAGCATTTTGCTAAATGATTTGATCAAATTCATAACCATTTAGTATGCATAATGGCATATTAAAATCAAAGAGAATACATTCGTGTCCCAAGCATTACTTAATGAAGTTTTTACATCCTAGGCTTAGAGTTTTCTAGTTGCTCCTGCTCTATCTCCCTGAAACCCCACCCCAACAAACAACCAAACACAAATCCTTAGTAATTAATTATTCACAGTCACAAAAAAAGCCATGTCCTCAAAGTCTAATACATAAAGTCAGAACACAACAACCCTTGCTCTTGATGATCTACTATCATATACAACATTTACAATAGATATAATAGTTATTACAACAACAATCAACCACAACACAAAAATGCATCCAAACACCAAACAATATTGATTTTTGGTATTTTTATTTAGTTTCCTTGTCATAAATTTTGGTATCTAATGTAAATTCTAAAACAAAATAAGAAGTCATCAATTGGATTACTAAAAGTAAAACACAATATAATTTATATCAACATTTTAAGAATAAATCAAATAGATAAAAATTTAAATTTAAAGAAATATGACTAAATTGTTTTATTGATTCCATACACAATTCTAATGATTCAAAATTGTCTTGTAAATAAAATAAAAACACATTACTATAATAACATCATTTAAAGTAAATGAAATTAGAAGAACATGTGTTATTAATCTTCATCATCAATAAAATTTCCATCTTCGTCGTCCCCGTCCTCCTCCTCCTCCTCATCATCTTCATCTTCATTGTCGTCGTCTACTTCTATGAAATCTTCTTCCTCTTCCTCTTCCATGAAATTTTCCTCTTCCTCTTCATTGTCAATGAAATCATATGTTTGTATTAAATTCAAGTCAATTTCTTCACCATTAGTCTCATAATCTCGTAGGTTATTGATTGGGTCATCCTCAATTGTTGCATTAACTTGTGACTTAGACTCTTGATGGGCAACTTCAAGATTATGTCTATCATCAACCACTCTCCTAGGTTTTGTCTTGATAACTACCAACCAATCAAACTTATCCCTTTGTCGTCCAGGGTAAGGAGAACAGTAAACTTGGGTTGCAGCTTTAGGAAAGATGAAAGGGTCAAATTTTCTATATTCTCTCCCTTTTCTTACTTCTACAATCTTATATTGCTTATGTGTTCTCATTCCATGTTTCGACGGATCAAACAATTACAATAAAATAATATTAACTTTTTCGATGATTGACTTGGCCATTCTAATTCTAGAATTTCTATAAGAACACCGTAAAAGTCATTTGAGGCTTCATCATGTCCAACTCCAGCAACACACACCCTACTATTACATTTAGTTTTTCCTTCACCCCAAGATGTTGTATGAACTTTGTATCCATTAAAAAAATAAATGGGGAAAGACTTTGCTAGTCTTGAAGGTTTCCTTGCCAAGTCACACAAGTTTGGATTTTGTACCCTAAGATGGGGATTTTGTTTTACCTATATGCATAACAAAAATTCAAAATGAATAACATAATGAAATTGTAGTATCCAATTTATTGAGTTAAAGCAATTCTTACATATTCTTTAAACCATCATTGAAAATCAGCTTTTATTTGTTCATCAATGATGCTATCATCAAGATGTTGATACGTAATTTTCAAGTTTTGTACGTATATGCTACACAAGAGGATATTTATTTAAATTAGATATAATTATTGTTAGATCAATTAAAATTGACATATTTAATGTCTAATACTTACTCGAAGAACGGTTTAACCTCATTATAGTTCAAGAGAACATGCAAATGGGCAGCAGACAATTCTTTATCATCAAGCTATCTCATACGATATTTACCAGCTGCTTGTCCAGAGGGTTTAAAGATGGACAAAGTTCTTTGTATATGATCTTCATGAATTCCCTGGGTTGCTCCACTAGGATACCCAAAATAATAAGAGCTAAAGTATGAGGCTTCTTGAAGCAAATATGCTTCACATATTGACCCTTCCATATTTTTCTTATTCTTCAAGGTTTTTTATTATTTTGTTTATAAACCTAAGAATAAAAAAATTAACACCAATTATAAGTTAATACATTATATAATGATATTTTTTATAAATTTATATAAAAGATCGATCAATACCTTTCAAATGGGTATATCCAACGGTATTGAATTGGCCCACCCAACCTAGCTTCACAAGGAAAATGAATTGGTAGATTCTCTATACAGTCAAAGATTGATGGTGGAAATATACGCTCTAACTTACACAAAATTATAGGAATATTTTGTTCCATTTTCCATAAGTGATCTTTTAGTAACGTTGTTGAACACAAATCTCTGAAAAACTGACTTAGCTCGGTTATGGGCTTCCATATTGGTTCAGGAAGAGCACTAAAGGCTATTGGGAGTAGAAATCCCATGAAGATATGACAATCATGACTTTTCTTCCCAAACAATTTTTTGGATTGATCATCTACACATCTGGCAATATTAGATGCATAACCATATGGCATTTTCAACCTCTTCACCCATTCACACACATCAATCTTTTGTTCATTTGATAGACAAAACTTAGCTTTAGGCATTACACATTTTCCATTAGCATTTGTTTTCAACCATAACTCCTTTCGACAACAATGTATTGCTAAGTCTAATCGAGTATTTTCATTGTCTTTAGTTTTATCCTTATTGTTCATAACTGTATGAAAAACATTATCAAAGACATTTTTTTCTATGTGCATCACATCCAAATTATGTCTTAATAGATTATGTTTCCAATATGGCTTATCCCAAAATATGCTTCTCTTAAACCAATTATGGAAACATCCATGCCCTAGAAGGAACTTTTCATTTCCAAACATCAATTGATTTAGGTATATTGGAAATCATTTCCCACACTTGTTCACCATTTAATCTAGAAGGAAGCTCATCTTTCTCAATTCTATTTTTGTAAAAAACATCCTTATTTCTCCTGAAAGCATGATTAAGAGGTAAAAATTGACGGTGAAAATTAAACCAAGTCATTTTGTTTCATTTTTTTAGTCTAAAAACTTTTGATTTTCCCATGCATATAGGACATGCAAATTTTCCTGCAGTACTCCATCTAGATAACATCCCACAGGCAGGAAAATCATTTATTGTCTACATCAATGCAGCTTTCAGTACAAAATTTTTTTTTCGAGGCATCATATGTTAATACACCATCATTCCACAATTGTTGCAATTCATCTATCAATGATTGCAAATACACATCAATTTTGTCTTTTGGATTGTGCGGAGCTGTAACAATCATGGTTAAGAGCATGTAAGGAGACATAAGTCTGGAGGTAGGTTATATGGTGTGACAATTATTGGCCAACAATAGTATGATTGTCCTGATTGGCTAAACACAGAGAATCCATCAGCACATAAACCAAGTCTCACATTTTGAGGTTCTAAAGCAAATTCAGGAAATTGTTTGTCAAAGTATTTCCAAGCTTTCCCATCTGAAGGATGACACAATACTCCTTCTTCTCTGTGATTTTCATAATGTCACCTCATGTGCTTTGCTGATGTCTCAGATGCGTATAACCTTTGTAGCCTAGGGATGAGTGACAAGTAATGCAATCTTTTGTATGGAACGTCTTTAGATTTTTTATTGCATTCATTGCACGTTTTATATCGAGGTTTTCCATAGAATTTGCATTCTTTCAAATTAATGTCTTCTTTATAATATAACATGCACCCATTAATGCAAAAATCTATTTTTATCCTTAATAAACCAAGCCCTGCTACAAGTTTCTTTGTTTCCCTAAAATTAGAAGGAATAACTTTTTGAGGATGATTTGAATCTTTCATAAACTTCATTACATCATTAAAACAAGCTTACAACATGTTCTGTTTAGATTTTACACTTAACATTGTAATAGCATCAGACAACTCTTATGTATTTGACAACCTGGCCACAATGGTTGTTGAGCTGAATTCAACATTTCATAAAATTTTATAGCTTTAGTGTTTGGAGGTTCCTATTCATTCTGTACAAAATATTGGTCATGATTAAGACCAACAACATCAAACACCATATCTTGATGTCTATTAACATCTTCATAGTTCCATTGTCGACTACTAGAAGGCATTGAGTGTGCAACAACATCAACAGTATGAGGAATTCTTTCTCCATGAAATGTCCAAAACCAATACCCAAGGGTAAATCCTTTTCGTAGAATATAAACATTTACTTCATCTGGGATTAAAAATGCCTCGTTTTTACATTTCTTTCACGGACACCTTATTTTTCCCTCAGTCAAAAAAATTGGTTGTCGACAAGCAAAAATCCAAAAAATCTCTAAGGCCATTTAAAAACTCAATTGTATATCCGCTTCGGTCAAGAAGCCTATTATACATGCATGCACGATGTGAAAATGATTCCATGTTTAGTTTAACCCCACAAGTCCTAAGAAACAAAAACATAAATGTAATTACATTCTCTATACCAAGAGAAAGGTAACACATATGAAAAGTTAATATCACAAAAGACATCTATTAACTTTGTCTTAATCAAGAGAAAGTTAATATGCATGGAAAGTTAATACCAGAAGGCTTGTAAATATAATTACTTTCTCTAGATTAAGAGAAAGGTACTAAACATGGATAATTCAATACATAATTTTCTTAGGAAAGGATTTTGTCATCATGTTCCATTTCTGCTTCATAGGATAATCTAATATATAATCTAATACATTATAAGTATAGATTGCATCATAGAATTCATCTTTAAGAGACAATGAGCAATATTTCAAAATGAGCCTCTTCAAAGATATCAATAAAGATCAGAAACAAAATGTATAATACCATATAATGGACTTGCTTACCTATGCAATTCAGATATTACGAAGTACAAGAAATACACCAAGAGGGGATCCAACAACAAAGAATGTATCAACCTGGCATAAATGAAGTTTAGACATATGAGCAATAGTATACATAGAGATGATTCTTTTGTTCTTAAATGAATGCATAGAAATTTTGAAAGCACATACTATAAAAATTTATTAACCAATAGGTAATGAAGTACAAATTTATTTGTGAACATTATCCTTAAATTGTTCAAGATCAGATTGAACATTTTATACTGTAATATACAACCCCTCTAGAACTAGAAAGCAAATAGTGACATTGTGACAGTGCAAGACAAATGTGGTCAATTTTCTATTCCTTCTCCCAAGACAAACAATCAAACAACTAGAAATAAGGTGCTTTTTTTTAAGTGTATTTTTCTGTGTGTTTATATTTATGGTTCTTCATGTTAGAGTTATGACAGGTGATTAATCCAAGTTATAGCATAACCTATTCAACCTTCATAGTTTTACTAAATGCACAACAAGGAGAGAGAAAGGAAGAAACAAAACCTGTCACAACAAAGGTTACAGAAATTAAATTATAACGTTCACTACTCTATTCATAATCACTATACTTCATTGGGACTGAAATCAGAGACAAAACCTGTCATAACATTATTAAATTATAATGTTCACTACTTTATATTTATATTTTATATTTTAGTTTTATATTTTTAGTTTTTAATTTTTTATTTAATTTTTAGCTTTATCTTTTATTTTAACTTATAATTTTAATCTTTATTTTAATTCCTATCCTTATTTTTAATTTTAATTTTAGTTTTATTTTTCATTTAATTTTAATTTATATTTTTACTGCTTAATTGATATCTACTAATTAGTTTTAACTTTGAATTTAATGTTTATATTTAAAATTTATAATTTTTCATTTTTATTTTTAAATTTCAAATTTTTAATTTTTAGATTTTAAATTTTATTTATCAATGTTTAATTTTATATTTTACTTTTTAATTTTTATATAATTTTTAATTTTAGCTTTTATTTAAATTTATAATTTTCAAATTTTAATTTAAATTTTAATTCTTTATTTTAATTTCTCTCTTTATTTTTATTTTTAATTTAATTTCTAGTTTTATTTTTCATTGATATTTTTAGTACTTAATTTATATAATTTAATTCGTTTTAATTTTAAATTTAAAGTTTATATTTTAAGTTATATTTTTAGTACAAAAGACCATTACTCTATTCCTCAACCTAGCAATTCCAGTTTCCATTAACAAACTTTCTCATTTAATTTTAAGTTATATTTTTAGTTCTTAATTCATATTTTTTAATTTGTTTTAGTTTTTTTTATATATAATTAGTAATCCCTAGCAATTGTTACTTTTTATTATTATTTTTAATTTTTAATTTTTAATTTTTAATTTTTAATTTTATGGTTTAGCTTTTAATTTTTTGTTTCTATATAATTTTTAGTTTCAGCTTTTATTTTAATTTATAATTTTCAAATTTTAATTTAAATTTTAATTCTTTATTTTGAATTCTATATTTTATTTTAATTTTACTTTTAGTTTTATTTTTAATTTTAATTTTACTTTTAGTTTTATTTTTAATTTAATTTTAATTTATATTTTTAGTACTTAATTTATATCTTTTAATTAGTTTAATTTTAATTTCTAATTTAGGCTTTCAGTTTTTAATTTTAAATTTTATTTTTAATTTTTTATTTAATTTTAGTGTAGTTTTATTTAACTTGTAATTTATAATTTTAACTTCTAATTCTGATTTTAATTTTAGTTTCTAGTTGTATTTTCTCATTTAATTTTAACTGATATTTTCAGTTCATAATTTATATCTAGTTTAAATTTTTTATTTATAATTTATAATATTCATTAGGATTTTTAGTTTGAATTATTAAATTTTTACTTTTTAATTTTTAATTTTTAATTTCTATTTTTAATTTTTACTTTTTAATTTTTAATTTTTAATTTCTATTTTTAATTTTTACTTTTTAATTTTTAATTTATTTACTTCATTTTTAATTTTAGTTTTTGTTTTAATTTATAATTCTCAAATTTTAATTCTTTATTTTTCAACTTCAGTTTTCATTTTTATTTTAAATTTATTTTTTAGTTTTATTTCTTCATTTTTATTTTTAGTACTTAAATTATATCATTTTAATTTTAAATTTAAAGTTTATATTTTTGAATTTATCATTTTTAATTTTAGTTTTAAATTTTTAATTTTTATTTTTAATGTGTCTTATTAAATTTTAATTTTTAATTTTGAATTTTTCCAATTTTTACTTTTAAGTTTTCAATTTTAATTTTAAATTTTATTTTAAATTTGTAATTTAGAATTTTAGCTTTTACTTTTACTTCAACTTTTAATTCTTAATTTTAATTTATCTTGTTAATTTTAATTTTAGGTTTTAGTTTTATTTTCTCATTTAATTTTAGGTTATATCTTTAGTTCTTAATTCATATTTTTTATTTTGCTTAATTTTTTTTATAATTAATAATACCTAGGAATTGTTACTTTTTATTATTAAATTTTAATTTTTAATTTTATGGTTTAGTTTTTAATTTTTTGTTTTTATATAAAATTTAGTTTCAGCTATTATTTTAATTTATAATTTTCAACTTTTAACTTAAACTTTAATTTTTTATTTATTTTCTATATTTAATTTTAATTTTACTTTTAATTTTTAGTTTTATTTTTAATTTATATTTTTATTACTTAATTTATATCTTTTAATTAGTTTCATTTTAAATTTAAAGTTTATATTTAAAATTTATAATTTTTAAATTTAAATTTTTACTTATTAATTTTTATTTTTATTTTTAGTATTCAATTTTAATTTTAAATTTTTAGTTTTCATTTTTAACTTTTAATTTTAGTTTTCAGTTTTTAATTTTATATTTCATTTATAATTTTTTATTTAATTTTAATGCAGTTTTATTTGAACTTGTAATTTATAATTTTAACTTTTAATTCTGAATTTTAATTTTAGTTACTAGTTGTATTTTCTCATTTAGTTTTAAGTGATATTTTTAGTTCATAATTTATATCTAGTTTAAATTTTTTATTTATAAGTTATATTATTCATTAGGATTTTGAGCTTTAATTATTAAATTTTTACTTTTTAATTTTTAATTTCTATTTTTAATTTCTATTTTTAATTTTCAGTTTTTAATTTTTAATTTATTTACTTCATTTTTAGTTTTTGTTTTTATTTTAATTTATAATTTTAAATTAATTTTTTAAAATTTACTTAAAATTGTAGGAAAAACCGCAAGTAATTTCTGCAATTACTAAAACCGCAAGTAATTCCTGCAGATATTAAAATCGCAGGTAATTATTGTGGAAATTAAACCCACAGGTAATTTTTGTGGCATAAAGTTGCAAGTAAAGTTGCAGGCAATTCGTGCCAATTTTAAAATCCGCATGAAATTACCTTCAAAAATATTTTCGCACGAAAATCCGCAGGAATTTCCTTTAGATTTTGAAAACAGTAGGAATATTTTCTACCGTTTACTTTTTGCATAAAAATATGCAAAAATTACATGCAAATTATTTTCCACAAGAAAAACCGCAGGAAATCAGCATTATTTTAGTAGTGTTTGTAGTGATGTTAGTATGTTACTCCTAAGTAAATTCGTTTTTGCATTAGAGTATTGTTGCCAATGTCTGGACTGTTTGGATTTGGTCTAATATGATATGATACTCCTTGCTTAATAAAATTGTTTTTGTCAACAAGGCAAGCACATACTATCATACTCTTTTATGGAAATTTATTTGTGTTTTAACTGTGTTCTGCATATCCTATTGAGACATTCATTGGATTTTCCCAATAGACCATATTTCCTCCCGAGCTGATTGTTAGATGTTGAATATAATGGTTAGCTAAGTAATCAGTTGCACAGTCATGCACACTCAATTTGATGGATATAATTTCTTGGCTGTAGGATTATATCACACAATGACGCAAATGGAAAGACGTAGTGATGTTTGGATTGCTCTTTTAAGTATGAACTCTAAAATTGTTGAACCTTCTTATTTCATTCCTACTTGTTGTAGCAAAATCTCATATAGTGCACTACATGTGAGAAACAGTTATTCAATGATAGCATATGTGCCCAAATTAAAAATTAAAGCAAACCAAGCAACTGTGATACTGTTATGGGGTGAAATGGTTGTTTGGGGAGGTGGGATAAAGACAAATAGGTGTATCTCTATTAAGGGATAAGAGAAAATAGCTGTATACATAATTAATATTCCCATATTTTTCTTTCTTTCTCATTTATAATTTCATTCTCACTAGATATTTTCCCTATATATATATATATATATATATATTTATTTATTTGTAAACAATATCTTTTTTAATTGTGTATGTCCTTTTTTTCTATTAAATTTTTAGGTGTTACATGTATAATATGCTTTATATATTATTTTATTTTTACACCAAATTTTAAGGTGTTAGTCAATTACTATATATTTATATATTGTAGAGGTACAATTCATATATCATTAATATAATTCTGTACAAATGTTGTACGATAATTAAATTTACTCCATCATTGTAATTTTTCCATAAATATTGTAGAGGTAGAGTTATACAATTTTTTATTTTAATTTAGTATGTAATAATCATAATAATAATAATAATAGTAAATAAAATGATAATTTTTGTTGTCTTATAAGCATAAATGTGAAAAATATAAAAAAAAATAAAATATAAGAGACATAAAAATTAGAAAGAGAAGTTAAAAAAAAAAGAAGAAAGTATTCATGTGTTGAAAAAACTTTCTTTTATTTTATTATTAATAGATATAATTTTTTTTCGTAATTATATTGTATTTATTTATACTTATCAATCAAGTGAAATAAAGATTATTTGACAATAATATAAATTATTTGTATACAAATTAAATTATAAAATAAGTATATTAAGTCATTAAAAATATTTATACTTTCTATCATAAATTAAAAATATTTTATTTTATGATATTACTTACTAATTATAATTAAATTATTTTTAGTATATTTTAAAAAGGAAGTTATTAAACAACTATAGTAAAATATAAAAATTAAATAACTAATTTATGATATTATTAAATAATTAAATTTAAATTTTTAGTATAATTATTTCAACAAAAAATTATCAAATTATTATAATAAATTATAAAAATTTATTTTTTTTTAAAAAATGAAATATTTCCTACGGAAATAATCGCAGAAAAATCAATTTTTAGAAATTCGCAGGTAATTTCCTATGGTTTTGAAAAACAGCAAGTAATTACCTACAATTTTCTAAAAACCACAGGAATTTCCTACGAATTTTTCTGCGATAGAAATCCACAGGTAAATTTCAATTTTTTTTCTTTTTTTTTTGCGGTTTTTTTATCAAAATCGTAAGTAAATTTTATGCGATTATTTTGGTAGAAAATTTGCTGCAGCTATAAATTTCCTTAGGAAAAAATTATCCACAAAAGGTTTTAGTTGGAGATAATATTTCACAGGTAAGTCCGCAGGAAACCTATTTCCTGCGATTTTTTAGAGAAAATCCGCAGGAAAATCCGCAAGTAATAAATGTATTTCTAGTAGTGTATTATTTTAGGCCTTGGAAAAAAAGTATTCATTTTTACGGAATCTTTGTCTGATAATAACTACATGTGATTCATCATGCTTTTTGATTTTGAATGAGAAGTGTGTTACTGTGTGTGCTTGGTGAAACTGTAATTGCTTTTCAATAAGATTATTGTTACACTAATTTGGCTTCATGATGTGAAAATGTTAGCGCATGTATGTGGGTTTTTTGTAATCATTATATGTCAGTATACAGTATATTGAAAGTTCCATGAGAAAGGAAAAACGATATTTTTGAATTTTCATTATGTTACAAAGATGGAAGGTATATATTGAGTTTTATGGAAAATTTAAATAAATTTTTAAGCATTTATGCTATGATATAATTAACTCAAGGAGGCCTATTGTTTGATTCCCTGCTAACTACTCATGCTAATAAGTCTATCTCTATCAATAATTTGCCTGTGCCTGTGTTACAATTGAATATATTGAGGATCATGTGAAATATCCATTACATCTCTCAAAAGATAGTATACTAAGTTTATTTCTTTAGTTTTCTGCCATTCTCATGTAACCTGTAACCAGAATATAGTTGGGGTAAATGTAATATTTAAAATAATTGCTTCAAACATTGTTATGTCATAATACACACATGGCTTGATGTCCTCTTTTGAATATTTGGTATGTATGATCTCTCCAATAAATCAATTTGTTTTATGATTCAGGTTTTACGCACATGGTTTATCCAAGTATTGTTCATTCTAGATTTGAGCATTCTCTTGGTGTGTATTGATTTGTTGGTCAGTCTGTGTAAAAGCTCACAACTCATCAAGTATAAAATTTTATTGAATATTTTTCCCTTTTAAAGGTAAAAATGTTTTTGACAGGATACTAATTTGTGCTTATGGTCTTGCAAGGCTTGGAGCTTGGTATTGATAGATTTGATATTCAAACAGTGAAACTTGCAAGTATCTTATGTTTCTAAGAAATGCTGATGATTTTAATCCAATATAACATTCTTTATAATTATTTGGATTATAATTAAAATGCATTTTTGTTATTTGGATTATAACACTGTGTTCATTAAAAAGAATTAAATTTCATTGATAAGATCCAAGAAATATTACATATACATAATTTTTATAAAAAAAGTTATATCCAACCGGTAAAATACATTATTCACACAAACCTATAAATGACCCTTTTAACTGTATAATATAATTATAATCAAAATATTTTTCTTGGTCTATACCTCATTCTTCCAACTCTTAATTTTCTTCCCTTTTCTATGTCTTATCCCTTCTTTGTGCCTTATTCTCTCTTCACTGGTCAAAAGATATCTGAGATTTTGCTAATTTGGTGCAAATGTGATTCCTTTTGACAAACCTTTTTCAAGTTGTGAAATGCAAATTTATATCTGTATTACTGTTTCCTCTTGGTTTTTGCTTTTTTTTTTTTAAGTTTCAAGAATTTGCCTTTTTGCTATACAAACTTGGGTTTTATATTTTTCTATACACTACTTTAGTTTGATATACATCTTATTTTTTTTAGTACTTGCATTTTGCAAGAAAAATTTTCTACATCAACACTCTTATTTAATCTTGAACTGCGCACACTATAATATATGTTGTATTATTATTATTTTTTTTAATTAATTAATTAATGAAAATATTCTATAATGAGTCATACATGAATATATATATATATATATATATATATATATATATATTATTTGTTTATTATCCTCCGTTTCTCTATTTTATGCCTTCTATTTTTTTTGCGTGTGTTTCATTGTTGTCCATTCTAATCCATTCGTAATGTTTTTTGTGTCTTTTTCCATTTTTGTTTTACACCTAAATTGGGTATGATTCTTAAGGATTGACTAATGTCATCATTACTATATTCTTAAGTTATTATAACAATTTTAATTTTTATCCCTTAGATATTATCAAATATTTTTTCAAATTATGAATCCTTGCATATTATAATTACTAATTTACCGAATTAGTGTTGTATTTGGACCGGTTATGTCCCCAACTTGATTCTCGTTTTCATCATTTTTGAATTACTAGAATTCACATTTATCAGCTAACATTTGTGCCAAGGGTGTGATTAAGTAATTATACCATCCCATTAGTATGTTAATTTTTTTAAATAAAAAATAGAACAGTTTAACTAATAAAATGATTAATTATTATATTTTTATTATTTGAAAAATTATAAAGTGAACAACACTTGATTTTAACCTTGAAGTGATTACAACACAATTTTAACCTTGAATGTTATACGATAATTGAAATAAGAAAGTATTTTTTTACCGTCAACAACATAACTAAAAAAAATTATCCAGGTTAAAAAATTATTTTTAAAATGTGAAAAATTGGGATTATAACTAACAAATTGTTCCATTAATATATCCTTAAAATCTAAAAAACAGAACATTTAATTAATATGTAATTTTTTTAATTAAAATTAAGGTAAAATACACTAAAGAATATACCAAAAAGAAATTATTTTAAATTTAAAAAATGAGAATATTTAACTAACAAAATATCGATTGCATATATTTATCAAAATATAAAATATTACATAAATTTTCATAAAAATTATTATTACATAAATTTTCATTAAAATTATTATTACATAAATTTTCATTAAAATTAAGGTAGAATAGGAAAAAAAACTTGGTGTCTTGATATAATTAAATTTTTAATTAAAATAAAAATAAATTAATATTTATTTAATATTTAATAATTGAAAAAGATAACACAAAACAAAGTGACTAATATTTATAGAATAACTCATGGTTACATATGTAAAATTGAATAAGAACATTTCTTTTATTTTTTCCATCTCTCTATATTATCATTTTTTTCTCCACCATCTATTTCTTTCATTTTTCCATATTATTACAAAATAACACATTTATAATTTCTTATTATCATTTTTACAACAACTATCTTATTTTTGTAATTTATTTACTCTATTTATTATGTTTAATTTATTGTATTCTCTCCATTTTATTTATATTGTAATTATACCAACATCAAACAGTTAATTAATATATTTTTTAAAATTCCATACATTATAAAATTTACATTAATTACCATATTAACATATCAAAATTTTATATTTATAATAAGTATTAGGAATTTATTATAATATGTTATATAGCATATTAGAATACCTAAATTTGATGGTCACAGGGTCTAACTCAGTTGGTTGAGTAGGTCCGTGAGTTGTTGTAAACCTCCTAGTATTGTCTTTTAACTTTTATAAAGAAGATCAACAAAAAAACCTAAATTTAATGTATTAATTAATACATTATAATTAATTAATATATCAAAATGTATTATAAAAATATAAATAATTAATTAATATATTTATAGGTTATAAAATATTCAAATAATGTATGAAATATTAATCTTCACATATTATAATGTATGAAATTCAAAAATATATTAATTATTTTTTATAATTTATCCACTCTATTTATTATGTTTATTGATTTTATTCTCTCCATATTAATTATATTTACATTTAATTCATTCTACCTGATTTTTACTTACATTTCAATACATTATCAAATGTATCTAATACATCAATTTTTAATTAAAATTAAGGTACATTAATAATTTATTTAATAATATTAAAAAATAACACAAAACAAAGTATTTATAGGATAACTAAAGGATAAATATTAACAAATTCCATAAGCACAAAAATATCTTCATGCTTGAGGTTATAAAAAGTTATTAATATAATTATTACATTACTAAATTTATACACAAAATATGTCATATTATATATGATATGTAATTATTTAAATTGTAATTTTTAAAAATTTAACAAAATATGGACCATGTCTTTTACAAAAAACTAAGGAAAATTCTTGAAAGGTAATAACATTCAAACTTAAGTTCTTTTGTTATCATTCAGTATCTCTTTCTTCTTTAGGTTAATAACTACAAATAATACTTTATAGTCAATTTCATAGGAAAGTTCAAGATTGTCCTGAACTGCAGTCATTGTTTGGTTTTCCAATGAAAGAAGATTTCATTACTCTAGAGCCATGATAATAGGACATAATAAACATATACATTTTGTTTCATTTATATGGTATTTTTTTATATATTACAACAATCCAAGTTAAAATAGTGATGCATTCCCACTTAGCATGAAATTAAGCTAGGAAGAAAAAGAGAAGACACGACAAGGATGGAGAATAGTAAAGATATTTTAGGCCATAGTCTTAGAAATTACTTTTAAATATTGTGTTTAGTAATTTTGGTGGGTGCATCTAGTATTTTAAGGGTCATGTATTTTCTACCATTTTCCCTTTATTTTAGTGGGTAGGGTGCCATTATTTATTTGTGTGGAGTGTATGTTAGAAGGTGAGCCTTTTTAGAATAAGAGGAGGTGTGGTTAACTTTCCACCCCCCCTTGTTTGATTTTCATACCTCTCTAGCATCCACATGTGCATGAGTAACATGTGGGGCTCTTATGTTCCCTCCATGTGGCACCAACTTCCCTCTCTCTCCTAGATGGCATCTACTTGTCTCTTAAGTCAAATTCAAATTTGAATTAAGAGAACTAGATCCACATTTTTAGGATCTTAATTCACATAAGGGAATATAGATCCACTTTCTTAGGTCATGTTTGGAACTAGCTAGTTTTAATTAGTCTTTAGCTTAGTGTAGCTCATAATGAATGTCCTAAGCCTATAGAGACCTCTATAAATAGCATTAACCCTCTCTTGTATCATTTTAACACTTTTATGAATGAATTCTAGACTCATTTTTGAGAGATTCTATCTTAGAGTGTTCATGTTTTCTCCTAAATTGTGAAAGTTCTTCTATACCTTTTATCAAGGGTTCCTTCCCTTGTGGTAAGATTCTACAACCAAGGCTTATCTTCTAATGAAGTGACGCCTAATAACCTCCATTTTCTAGTCTTTCCATCCCAATCTTCAACCTTAGAACCTCTTTGGAGGAAGATCATGGGAGGAGCAATCCAAGATTGCATAAAATAGTATACAAAATTATACAAAAAATAATTATTTATAAATTATATAATTAAATATATCAAAAAGCTTGTGTTTTTGCTAGCATAACATAATATGGATAATAATGGAATAAAAAGAAACATGAATTTAATTGAATTCATAAGTGTCATAACAGTATGAACAAAATAATTATGCATATATATGCATACATGTAGATAGCACCTTCACATTAACAGTGACTTATTCATAATGCCTATACTTCCAACATGGCCAATAAAAGTTTGGGTGACAGTCCCTCAATTAATGGATCTTCTATAATCAAATTAGTACCAATATGCTCAATTTATGCTCTCTATTTATGTACTTCTTCTTTGACTGACAATTACTTCAGTTTATGTATTTTGCACCATTTGTGTAATTGTCATTCTTAGAGAAAAAGATAAATGTGGAATTAGCACAGTAAATCCTCAGTGGCCTAGCTATACTGTCTATAATGCCAAGCCTCGAGATAATGTTTCGCAAATACAATGCATGAATAATGGTCTCAAAACATGCTACAAATTTAGTAGAGCTTTTTTCCATTTTGAATCTCTCTAACATTTTTATTAATATATCCTTTTTGAGACAAACCTAACATTTTCATGAATAGTGGTCACAAAATATTTTTATTCCTATCACATAGGATGTCTCACTCATATCCTTCATTTCAAAGTTGTTAGAGAGAAATTCTTTACATCATGTAACAGACTAATGTCATTTGCATCAAGAAGAATATCATCAACATAAAGAACCAAAATAATGAACTTGCTTCAACTGATCTTCATGTAGATACACCGATCAACAATGTTATTTACAAAACCATATGATGTTATGGTATCATTAAACTTTAGATACCATCGTCAGGAAGCTTGTTTCAGTTCATATATAGACTTCTTTAATTTACACACCAAGTTTTCCTTTCCTATGGTTGAGAAACTTTCTGGTTGATCCATATAAACTTCCTCTTCTAAGTCACCATTTAGAAAGGCGGTCTTTATATCCATTTGGTGAAGCTCTAGATCATAATGAGCTACAAAAGCTAAGACAATATCCTTAAAGAGTCCTTCTCTAAGATCGAAGAAAAGGTCTCTTTATAGCCAATGCCATCCTTTTAAGGGTAACCTTTGGCGACAAGTCTAGCCTTATAGCTTTCGATATTGCTTTTTGAGTCTCGTTTAGTCTTAAAGACCCATTTACAACCGACTCGTTTAGAACCTTTAGGCAACTCGACTAAATCCCAAACTTTGTTGTCATCCATTGATTTTAACTCTTCTTTCGTAGCATTGAACCACTTTTCAAAATTGTTACTTTCCATGGCTTATCTAAACGAGATTGGATCATCATAAATGCTTAAGTAACATTGATGTTCAATAGATTAAACCACTTAGTCATTCGAAATAGCAGGTCTTTTCTACCTTACATGATGTAATCCCATATAGCATGGAACTAAGCTAGAAGAATAAAGTAAGACTTGGCAAGGATGAAGCTTTACTAAAGACATTAGTTCGTAGTCTTAGACTTAATTTCTTGTAAATAATTTTAGTAATTTTAGGACATAGGGGGTGTGAGCTTAGTCCTTCTTTTAGGCCTTGTATTTTGGCCATTTTCCTTGTAAGATCATGTGGTGTTATTAGTTAGTATATGGAGTGTGTGTAGAAGAGGTAAAAGCCCATTTAGGGGTGTGGATTAATTCCCACACCCATTTGCTTATTTTTTCACCCCTATTTGCACTCACAAAGCATGACCAACATAGGGACTCACATGTTCCCTCTTGTTAGGCGCCAACTAGGAGTGAGAAAGAGACAAAGCATGTGCATGCTTAAACATGCTTAGCCTTGGATGTAAGGTTTATAGGTGTTTAAACTTATTTTAGTTAGCTTAATCAAGCTAAATAAGGCAAGGCCCAACTCTCTAGATCCAACTCTTACTCTCCTTCTTTCTTCTATAAATAGACCCCCTTACCTCATGTATTCTTTACACTTGGATTTGGAATTGATATAAGACTCTTTAGAGCATTCTTCTATAATAAAGTGTCATTGGATTTCCTCTATTTTGAGGAGACTTTTCTACTTAGGTTTTATCAAGGGTCGTTTCCCTCGTGGCAAACCTTCATTTGGCTTATCTTCTTCAAAGAAGTGGCACCCCACCTCTATTCCTTGCCTCTCCATCAACCATTCTTAGTGCTTGGAACCTTTGAAGAAAGATCAAGAGGAGTGCAAAAATATTTTTGCATCATTACAGACCTTTTTAATGCTACTTCTTGTGGCTCCTCTACCACTTGCTCATTTGTAACTTGCACATTGTCAGCTAGTTCGTCTATATGTTCATTTTATGGGTTCAGAACATTAACTTGTTGTCTTTGTATGTTGTGAGACTGTGATACAACAAGAGGAATAACAACTTGAAAAGAGACATTAGGTGTATAAACATCACTAAAATTAAATGCCTACCTTTCATGATTCCTAACTCCCATTGAATTGACCATTCTCAATGGTTCGAGCATTATCAAACTCAATTATTCTTGTACTATGGTTAGGGCAATATAACCTAAATCCCTTTGACTTTTAGGATAGTCTGTGAAGTAACCATTAATGGTTCTTGCATCGAGCTTCTTTTCATGTGGATTGTATATTCTTACTTCAAGTAGATATACGACAGTCTTTAATGAATACATCCACAAAGACAAAGGAACATTGCTATAACACAACATACTTCTAACTAGGAATGACAAAAAAATTTGTGCCCGCGAAGACTCATGGATAAAACCCGCGAAATATCTGCACAAATAGTATAAATGGGTACCCGTTACCCGCAGGTACGAGTTTTTTTCTACTCGCTCCTTAACGAGCGCGGGTACGAGTATCATAGTACCCGTACCCGCGGGCACCTGCTAAACTAAAGTAATATATATATATATATATATATATATATATATATATATATATATATATAAGTTAAAAAAGATAATATTTTTGGAAAATAAATCAATTTAAAATATTAATTATCAAAATTCATTTATATCAATCTTATTTTTTTACAAAAACTTCATAGTTAATAAAATTATTTATTATAAAAATGCCGATAATATAAAATAAAAATTTTATTTGTATTAAATATTTTCTTCTAATATACTATATTAATATACTTTTACATTTAATTAATCTTGTAGAAACTAGTATAATTTTATTTCTAGATTTTCCAAAAAATAAGTGATTTATTTGATAAAACTTCTTATATAAAATATTTAATTTTAAAAAATTTATTTTTTTAAAAATATCCATGGGTACCTGTGGATACTCACGGATATTAAAAAACCTGCGGGTATTTCTGTAGCGGGTACCCAACAGGTTTTTAGCAGGTAACGAGTAGCAGATATTTGTAGCGGGTCAGGTGGCGAGTAACCACTACCCAGGTCTGTCCTGACCCGTTGTCATTCTTACTCCTAACCATGTCCAAAGAGTACAATTTCGCCTTTCTACTACACCATTTTGTTGTGGTGTACCAAACATTGAATACTGTATACATATGCCCTGACTTTCGAGAAACTTTGCAAATGGACATAAACATTGTCCTCTCTTATTGGTTTTACCATAATGCTCACCACTTCTATTGGACCTCACCATTTTTACTTTTTTATCTAACTATCTTTCTACCTCATTAATGAACACCTCAAGGATGTCCACTGATTGAGATTTCTCATGTAGTAAATATATATAACAATAATGAGAGAAGTTATTGATAAAAGTAGTAATATACTTTTCACCACCCTATGACAAACTATCAAAAGGACCACAAATATCAGTATATATTAACTCAAGAAATTGATTGCTTCTTGTTACAAAATTCTTTGATACGTGTTTGGTTTGCTTACCCTTAATGCAATCCAAACACATCCTAATCATCAAAATTCAATTGAGGTAATATCACATTTTTTACTAACCTCAACATCCTTTCTTTGGATGTGACCCAACCTTTGATGCCATAAGAAATTGGAACATTCATTATGTGCACTATGTTCAATAACAATAATATACTCAACATTAAATGAAGATTAAAAAAAATTAACATCAAGATTGAAACGATATAAACCATCCAATAAGGTGCTAGAACCATAACAGTACTCAAGTTTTTACAAATGAAAATACAATTTTCAATCCTAAAATTAAAACCTAAATAATCTAGCTTTGAAACAAAAACTAAATTCCTAGTAAAACCCAGAATATAACGATACTTTTCAAGATCTAGACAAACAACCAATGTCCATAATCAATCTATAAGTCCCAATTCCTTCTATTTGTGCCTTCATTTTGTTCCCCATATACAAATATTTTCAGTTCCTTTTATGGGTTGGATTGAAAGAGCTCCCTTTCTTTTTTAACCAAGTTTTTCTTTTCAGATAATCTTTCTTGAAATGAACAACCTTCTTGTAGAAGAAACATTTTTTGTCCTTTTGGATTTTCTCCTCATTCATTTTTGTTGTCCTTCTTGTTCTTCTTTCTTGGTTTGGTTTTGCTGTTGTTAGCACCATCATCATGAGTCATGAGATGGACAAAATGATCCTTCACTTTCTTCAGTCTCCTTTCCTCTTGACCCAACATGACCTTAATTTCTTGAATTCATGATAAACTATACTAGAAATAATTCATTCAGTTCCATTCTCATCGACTTAACCTTATTGCCAAATTAGCCATTCCAGTCACATGATCATAAATGTGTTGTGAACAATAAAACTCTTTTTTAGTCATCAGATCACCCATAAGGGTCCCCACAATAGACTTGTCAGTTATACCTGGTTGTGAGCATTCCTTAATCATTTTCATTAATTCCCTTGTACTTTCTATTTTGGGCACAAATGGCTTAACATTATCATCCATATTCATACGCATCCAGTTTAGTGGCAACCTGTTAGACCTTTACTAAGCCTCATAAAAAGACTTGTCAACATCCGTATTGGTCTTAATAATGGTTAGGGCATTTTATGCTATAAATAATTGAAACGAATTATCATTAATTTGGAATTAAATAAATTTTAAAATTTTACCATTTGGTGACTAGCAAATTTATCACACACTTAATTCCAATCAACCATATAACTTTGTGCATTCAACACATTCAAGTGGCCCAAACAACAATTAAATAAATATATGTGCATCAAGTGTAACATCCCTTTTGTTTTTTAGAAAAATGAAATATTAATAAAAATGTATATTTTATATTATTAGACTTAAATTAATTTAATATTGGTATTTATTAAAATAAATTAAGAATTGATTTTATAAAATAAATAAATAAAATAAATGTTGGTGCAGATAGTAAAATAATCTAAATGTTAAGTTTGAGTCTAGGGATAAAAAACCCAATCCAACTATTAACTACGGTAATTAGAGGGGTTAAGGGGGACACTTCAATTTTCACGTTTCTGACTTCAGAGGTTAAAAACAAAGCTATTCCAGCATAAATCCTGTGCAGTTTTCATAATCTCTTCATTGAAAATTCGTTAACCGTTTGATCTAGCTTGAAATTGGACAGTAGCTTCTAGACGTAGGGATCTCCATTCTGACCGTTCTGATCTTCATTTGCAGGTTTGGTTTGGGAGAAAACATCAACACAATAGAAGCTCTATTTTGGCAAGAGTTCGTCAGATCCGAAAAGGAAAATCTCCGTTTGTCCTTGTTTCTTCATCGAGATAAGGGGGGAGTGTGATTAACTTATACATAGGCATATGTAATCGATTCATGCTATGTTGGGATCCCTATGTTATTTGAATTGCTCTATAAACATAGGATTATATGTGGTTATTCCTTTTCCATTAAGGAGAACAATGGAAAAATTGATTATTATTAATGTGATTGTAGGGTGTGATGATAAGTGAGTATTATAGATAAAGAAGTAGAAATTAGAGGGTTCAAACTTAGAATTATATGTTGAAAACCTCATATAAGTTGAATTATTGCTATCTGGAAATTTTTGTGTAAACATACCTTAGAGTTTTTGTCATATCTTTCTATGTAGTTAACCAAATTAAGTTAAGTTTGTTGTTTTAGAAACTAGACATTTGGCTACATTTTAGACTCAATAATCATGTAAATACGTTGAGAATAGACTGAGTTATGTGAGTTGTAAGTTGAGTCTCTCATCTAGTATGCAAAATAGAATTGGGGTGTTGTGAGCCCTATGAGGTAATCTAGATGGCCTTATTTGGCATCGTATTCTTCATAAATGTTTTATCTCTCGATGGTAGCTTTCCAATAGAGTTGAAATCAATAAAAAAGGAAGTATATAACTCAAGTTATGATAAAATTAGTAACTAAAGGTCGAATTGCTAGAATTAGGCGTATTATAATCAGTGTTCACAATTTTCAGACGAGAAAAGAGATAGGAAAACGATATATTTTGAGAAAGTGATCTTCATAAAAGTTGTAGCCCTAGATGTTATCTAACTAATTTTGTTGGTTTCACCCTAAAAAGATACCTACAACTCAAGTTATGATAAAATTAGTAACTAAAGGTTAAATTGCCAAAATTAGGCGTATTACAATCCGTGTTCATGATTTTCGGATGAGAAAACCGATAGGAAAAAGATGTAATTTGAGAAATTTTTCTTCATGAAAGTTGTATCCCTAGATTTTATATAATTAATGATATTAGTTTCACCCCAAAATTATACCTAAAGCTTAAGTTATGATCAAATTAGTGACTGAAGATCAAATTATCAGAATTAAGTGATATATTCATGTTTCCTCTATTTTTTTTTAAAATAGTAGATATTTGTTTTAATCCTTGAGGTAAACATAAGAATTTTAGATAAACGTTCTAACTTCTAAACCAGATAAGAAACAATATCATAAGATTAATAAATTTTTAGATATCACATTTATACTCGACAAAGGTCACAGAGACTTATTAGAAAATGAGTGAGAAAATCTTCAAAACTTAGAAAATGTTGTGGTAAGCTATGAATGTAATAATTCTATGTGGATATGTGAGAAAATTAATATATTTAGTATTATAAATTATATTATGTGCATAAGAATATGTTGTTTAGATAATTTGTGCTTAAGAGCTTATTTGTGCTAAGAGTTAAGTCTAAGTTGTTGCTTATCAGTGTCTGAACTCTGAATTGCTTGATCATTTGTGAAATCTAGACTTCGTCTAATGTGCTTAAGTCTTTTGTATAGCCATAGGTTTAGATGTAAGATGTATTTTATAATTCAGAGTGTTTGGATGTTTGAATGTTTATAAGTTATTAAGGAGTAATATAAGAAGGAATAGTTTATGAATTGTGATGATTTTAATTATGGTGGTAAGAAATATTGTGATACATTGTGTTGGTGCTGATTGAATGAATGATCATAGGTGAGGGGGTGCATAAATTGGGGATTTATCCCATTATATGAAAGTGATGTGAATGATAATTAGATGCATGTTGTGTTGATGATGATGGTCAGGATGTGCTTGATGAGGTGCCATCCTAGCTGCGGTTGGGGGTGTTTTGTGATGATATAATTAATTATTGATATTGTGAGTTATGTTACATGACATGATACATGGACATGGGAGTCTAAGAGGCTTGTAAGGATCGTTCATTATGAGGCGCTATAGCAAGTGTCCTAGGTTGTGTTGCATTGCACGGTTATACCTACGTGTTATTGGTGTAAAAGAGGATTCACTTCAGGTAAACCTATGTGAGATGGTTGCACCTATGTGTTACTGATGTAGAAGAGGACCACCTCGGGCACGTACCTGAGTGGGCATACATGAGTGTGACGGTTAGAGAATTTTATGAGGATCACCTATTGTGTGGTACTTTGGACTAGATCTTCTTTTTTTGTTTTGCATTATATGATTGTACCTACGTGTTACTGGTGTAGAAGAGGATTCACTTCGGATGGACCTGTGCGAGATGGTTGTACCTACGTGTTACTAGCATAGAAGAAGATCGCTTCGAGCGTGTACCTGAGAGAGCATGTATGGGCATATTAGCATGAATGAATTTATGTATCTGGATGGATAATTTCTATCATGGGTGTGGGATGAATTTATATGTTTATTTGTTGTACTTTAGTTGACTATTCATTCTCTTTATACGTGTCTTAACATGTGTGAGATGTATTCTCACCCCTTTGTTGCTTGTTGTTGCATTTTATTTGGACTAAACGCCACTTTCAGGTGAGCAAGATCTTGATGATATTGTGTGTGATGAAGCTTCGACTTTTCTTTACCTCTTTCTGTTGGGCTGTTCTGATTAGATGTGACATTAGGCTATAGAGGATAAATTAATAGTTTTTTTGTCATATATATGAATCATTTAAAGTTTCAGTATAAGTTGTATTAATTGAGAATCTTGTAAATATTTTTTTTTAAAGTCTAAGGTGTCTACTTATATGTTTATGTTTTATAATATCATAGTTTGGAAAATAAGTGTATATTGAGTGATGTGAATCCTTTTACCTAAATGTCAAGTCTAAGATTTAAATGAAAAAAAAGAATTCTATATTATTTTGTAATTAAAGAATAAAGTGTTTTGGGGTAGAAGGGTATTACATCAAGCATTCTAGATATGCAAGATACCACCAAGGAATACTATAAGTGGAATGTTAAGCTAGAATAATTTATGTTGCAAAGAACAAGAAGTAGGTGGTTAAAATGTGGATATGCTAATTCAATACTTTATCAAGCCTATTTAATTTGAGAAGGCGAGAGAATAAGTTGTTAGGTTTATATCTGGATGAGGAACGGGTATAAAATCTGGAAAGGGTCATGGAAGGGATCTATAATTATTATCAACAACTATTTCTTCAACAGGAGAACATGCCACTTACAATGCATGAAGTTGACTTCATCAAACTCAATGAACATGATGTAGTTTGGCTGGATAGACCATTTTCAATAGAGTAGATTAAAGAAGCAGCCTGAACTGCCAGGGGAATAAAACTTCAAGCCCTAATGGTTTTAACTTTGATTTTATTAAAAGGTATTGGGAGGTTTGAAGGATAATTTCACTTGTTTGTTTGTAGATTTTCATGCAAATGGATGTTTATCGAGAGGGGAAAATGTTTCATTTGTATCTCTAATTCCCAAGGTTTAATAACCCCTAGAATTTGCAAAAGTATCGCCCATTTCACTTTTGGAATTATCTATAAGATAATTGCAAAAGTTTTATTGGAGAGAATGAAAATGGTGAGGGATGAACTTGTACATCAAAACTAGATTGCGTTTATAGCTAGTAGGAATATGTTGGATAGTGTTCTTGTTGTCAATAAAGGGGAGCATGAAGCTAAACACTACAAAAAACTAACGTTAATGTTCAACGCATATTTTTCTAGAGCTTGTGACTCCATCAAATAGGATTTTCCAGTCTATATGATGGAAACAATGAAGTTCAATGGTATTTGAAGAAAATGGGTTCAAGGATGTTTGCAATTAACAACGATTTATGTATTAGAACATGGATGTCAGACTAGAGAATTCCAAGTGCAAAGGGGGTTCGCCAACAAGAAAAATTGGCACCTTTTTTATTCCTCATAGTGGTTGAAGGTCTAGGTGGACTTATTAGAATGGCGAAACAAAAAAATTTATCTTTGGTGTGTCTATAAGGGAAGACAATATCAAAGTCACTAGTCAACAATTTGTAGATGATACAATTTTTCTGCAACCATCTCTTCAACAAGTGTTGACCCTAAAAAGTATATATTAATTAAGGTGTTATAAGTTGACCACTAGGTTAGAAGTAAATTTCTCAAAAAGCAGTTAAGGAGGTATTTCAATTTCATAGTAGCAACTACATGCCTTTGCAGGTCTCTTAAATTTTTGTCTTATGTCTTTTCCTTTCAAATACCTTGGTATAAAAATTGGCATAAATCTAGCAAAGGAATCCTCATCACAGGATGTTATACTAATTATAGAGAGAAGGTTGGCTTTGCGGGAAACAAGGTATCTTACAATTGGGGACAAAGTGAATTTAATTAATTCTAATCTTACCTCAATTCCTCTCTTTTATATTTCTTTCTATAAGATGTTGTTGTCAGTGGTTAGGAAGATGGAGAGTTTACAAAAACAATTTCTTTAGGGTGTAAAAAGAGAAACAAGGAAGATTTCATGGGTAAGTTGGAAACAAGTTGGCACAAGTAAACAGAATTATGGCCTTGGAATAAAAAAATTGTCAAATTTCAACAAAGCCTTGATTAAAAAATGGAGGTTGCATATGCTCCTTGAACATAACGCTTTTTGGGTGACATTGGTAAAGGCTAAATATGGGAATTTGAATGTATGACTTTCTATAACAAACTCGGAGAGGATCCAATTGGTGGAAAAGGGTAATGAAACTTTCACCTTCAATCATAAATATTTTTAACAGAAATATGAATACACACAAACGACAATATGTTGAATCCTATTCAAACTCTATTCTCTCTCCATTTTCTCAAATTCATTACAAATCTGACATATTCGTTAATGATCTGAAATGTTTCTATTATGTTAACATAAACAAAAAAGCATACTAAACTAAAATTATTGTATACAAAATGATACATTGGATTATTTATATTCTATCATGTTATTAAAAGATATATTAAATTAAGACTCTATAAATGTTATAATTGTGTCTGTGTTTTCGTTTGTCTCCATAATCGCAATACTTAATGCATTTCCTTTCCAACTTCTCTTTAATATGTAGATAATATTGAAAATTTAATTTATATTCCTAATTTTTTATGTACACCCTTATATAATAATAATAATAATAATAATAATAATAATAATAATAATAATAATAATAATATTAAATTTTAAATTGAACGGATTGGTTCATGAATCTATGAATTTTTAAATTTCAAATTCATTATCCGATCCCTCTATGATTAGATTTAATTAGATTGAATCAAACTTAATTTAATTATATCTGAATCAGTTCACAAATTTAATTAAATTAATTTGAATTCACAAATTAGGGACCGATCTAAATTCATAAATATGTATAGTATAATATGTGGAGTATATGATGTGCATAGAAATATAGAGAAATATTGATTATTGACTTGATTAAGTAAAACTAAGTTTGCAAACTACATTTCACCCAATTAAGAATCTTTTCCGACAAACAATAAGAGCAACGTGGCGTCCTTTATTTTGCATATTTAGTATATGGTTGCTGAAAAGTACAAGAAGCTGGGAAGAGAGTGATTGTTTCGTTGGTTTGTAACGGGTGAGAAATTTCAATGAAGTAATTTATTTTATTTTAAAATTTCAAATGTTTTGATTAGAAGCCTTTTAATTAGTTAAAATTCTAAATTTCAATTTTTTTTAAAAAAAGTAAGAATTTGAAATTCTTCAAGCCTACTTTTCTTTATTAAAATTGGTTTATGTTATTTTTTTACTTAACATCAGCTAAAAGTTTTTCGGTTGATATTCATTACAATTATTTTTCAGTTTACGTCAACAAGGGTAATTTTTTTATTGATTTTTTTAACATTTTTTAAAGAATATGTTCTCGTATTTTTTTTCTAAGATTGATTGAAGTCATTTTCTTACGATACAATACTCTATAACATTAGTTACAATATTTTTTTTCTTACTTTACAGTACTGTGATAGGTGTGTTGATGACTAAATTTAGATACACTATCTTGTGATTAAATTAAAATATATAGTTTATCAACTAAAACAATTTAATCGATATTTTTTATTATTAAATATTATTTAATAAAATAAAATTTTATTTTTAGTAGCAATTGAAATACTATCCAAACAAAAAAAAATTCAATAAATTTGAATTATCTTAATCAAATAAAATATTTGAAAAATTAAGTCATTTGAATTAGAATGATTTCAAATTCTTTTATTTGTAAAATTCTCTATAACATGTGCTTTGATGCCACATGTAAATTCTTTAGAGAAAAAAGATTATGCATTGTGTAATAAGTTTTACATTAACATTGAATCATGTTCTAGTATCCAAAGTTATCCTTCTAGGTCATTTTCCACCCCTTTTATTCCTACTATTGGTTGTGGGTGGTTATTTCCAGGTCAATCACTTGTGCGTCAAGGTCGTTAGGTCACCTTGGTCCAGTCCATAAGTCTCCCAGCCTTGAACTCTAAAGGAAGGTGCGTTGGGGTCGTTAGGTCACCTTGGTCCAGTCCAAATCATAATTCTTCATTTATTGGAAGTTTTGTTGACTTTATTAATTAATACGATTCTTTTATGATAATTTCTTAAAATTTATTAACAAAAACTACATAGGATCTTGAATTTCATGATTCTCACATACTCATACAATAATGAGAATGACTAAAAAGCCTTACCTGGATCCATAATGTTCTTCTTGTTCTTGAATTCTCTTTGATAATTGATACCAATTTTCTCTCATAAATAAATTAACTCTAATTTTGTTAAGTTCTTTATCTTTCATATATCTTTTTTAAAGAAGAAGACACAAAATATTAAAATAACCTCTTTTAACTTTATTTTCTGTAATAAATCAACAAATTACTTTTATTAAAGTCATACTATTAGATCACACGAACCAAAATAGCAAACATGACATGAAAGGTGGCATTTCTCACTCAATAATTAGATCAATAGATCTCACAAATATGGTGCCGTAGCAAAAATGCCAATTAGTTTGATCATACTTCAATTCTTGCTCATAATCCACAGTTCAACCACGACAAATATTCCATTTTTCCATTATTTTTCTAACTGAATACTAAATAGGAAAGTACAGAACATGCATTTTTATCACAACCTTAAATAGAAAATTAAAAGAAACCATAGAAAAGTAAAAAATACAATGGTTGACTCTACATCTACGCTCTTCTTAATATTGACATACATGATTCTAGAATAGAAAAGTGTTTAAATAAGTTTTTTTCCTAAAATTTAAAAAAAAAATCACTTTTCATTCTTTAAATTCAAAAATATTAAAATGAAGTACATGAGTCACCTCATGCTACTTCTTCCTTATATCTTCTTTCACTACTTAATTACGTATTTATTATAACTATTCCTTGATGATCTTCTAAAACAATTGTTTGTTTGATTTTTCTTAACTATATAAATAAATTAAAGTTATTAAAAATAATATAACATGCTATTTGTGATATTTCAAACCTAAACATATTTGAAGGGGATGGAAGGACTCCAAACCCATTATCATGTGTAATTGTTAAAAAATTTCACATTATTATTATTATTATTTAAAAATACAACTTTTACAATATATAAACCTCCACACATAGTATTGTATTTAAATTTAATATTTGTTTAAAAATTTTGTCTTATACAATATTTAATCTTATGTTGTCACAAAATCCTAAACACAGTTAACCTCTCATACTTTTGTAGAGTGAAATTATGAATATATTATCTTGTGTATGGAAAAAGGGGATTTGATGTGTTTCGAGTATAAATCAGGATTTCTTCAGTGTTATTTTGAACAATTAATTTTATTTATATTGAAAGACATATCTTGTACTACTTTACAATTTTATTATTAATAATATATATTTTGAGTTATAAAAAAATACAATATCCACTCTTATGTTTTCACAAAACATGCACATAAATTTTAAAAAAAGTGTATACTAACGTAAATTTCGTTAACCCACTAACACTGTTAATGAAAGGAAACATATTAAATTCACATTTTTTTTTAAACTCTGTTTATTTGGCTGGAATTTTATAAAAATGAATTAAAAAACTTATTTTGTTAGTGTTTTCTTAATTTTTTTTTTACTTTTTAAAATCTAAAAAAAAACTGCAAGTAATTTTGTTTTTCTTTTTCTATTTTTGTTTTGAAAACTTAAAACACACCATTTCAATTTTTTTTTCATTTTTATTAATGACAATTTCATAAATATTTACAATTTTTTTTTCATTTTCACATTTTTAAAATAATTTTAAAACAATATTTACTAAACAATTTTATCATCTTTCGAAAAAACAATTCTTAAAAATTATTTTTTTTAAATTCTTTTTAAAAATTAAAAAATAAAACGAAATCAAACAAAGCATTATTCTAAAAGACAATAATATGGTATTTTTTCTCATCTTCCGTCGACTACTAAGTTGTAGTTGTTAAATGCCAAATCATCATTTTGTTAAACCGAAGACTCAAAACCGAAAGAAAATCTTTGTTTATGATTTTCTTGAGCTTTGTATTTCTCTGAAAGTTTCAAGTGTTCTATTTCTTTATTAATGTGACTTTTATTTTTACCTTTTTCTCTTCACAGTTTTCTTAAGTGGATTTCTTCTTACCCATCATTGTCATCGCATTATTCGCAGGTTAGAAAATTTCTTCTTACTAATTATATATTAATTAAGCTATGCTATTAGTAATTTTAACTACATGCACTACTAATATTTCTTTAACTATTTTCTTGTTTTTAATTTCTAGCTCGGGTGTGATTTTTTTTTATTCTTTTTCTTCTTCTTCGAAGTCTTCTATATAGTTTTAAATTAATTTCTTCATGCATGCAGTTTCTGGTTCTTGCATTGCTATTGTTTCACAGTTGAGTTGTTTCTTTCTACTCATCGTCGCATTCAGAGGTTAGAACTTTCTTCATGCATACTAATTATTAATTACGTTTATAATTACAAAATTATCTTACTAATATTTCTTTATATAATCTTTCAATTTCTTGGGGTGATTTCTTTTTCTTTTCTAAAAGTCTTGCTGAAAGCTTGAAGTGTTAATTCCATTTCTTTCTTGAAGTGATGTTTTTTTCTTCACTCTTCACAAATTTCTTCAGTGGTTTCTTTTTTTTGCCCGTCATCTATCATCGAATAATTCACACGTTAGAAAATTTCTTCTTACTAATTATTAATTACGTCGATAATTATCCCATGATATTAATAACTACTAAATAATAATATTGCTTTAATTATTTCTTGTTTTTAATTTGTGGGGGTGATTTCTTTTTCTTTTACCTGGTTGTTTCTTCATGCAGTTTCTGATTCTTGGATTAATTGTTCTTGTTTCACAATTTTCTTGAGTGGCTTCTTTAATTCCCCTCCTCATCGCATTCAGAGGTTAGAAGTTTTTTATTATACTAAATTACTACTTATTAATCACGTTTAATTATAATAATTAAATCATCCTTAATTACTAATAGTGTACTAATTGATTATAACTGCACTACTAATATTTTCTTGCTTTTAAATTGTCGGGGAGAAAGACAAGAAAGAGATGTTGAGTTGAATACCTCCACTTACAAATTAAAATTTACAAAGTTTAGTGGTGTTTAATTTTAAAAAAAATTATTTTTAAGATTTTAATATTTAGAAAATATATTACTTTTCACTTATATTTTCTATTTTCAAAAAATAATATTGTTAAATTTAATTAATTTTAATAAAAATGTTATAAAATATTTACATATAATTTAAAAAACACTTATATATAATTTTTGTTATAATTACAATATTATCATTAAATTTTTGCATAGTTTTAATTTTTTGAAAACACTGAAATATTTTTTTTCTATTTCTATTTTTCCTTGTTTTTTGAAAAATGTTTTGAAAGAAAATATTTTTTAAATTATAATCAAACATATTTTTACTATTGTTTTTTATTTTTTGTGAAAAATAAAAACAAAATATATCCAAAACAAATATCACTTTATAAATTTCTTTGTTTTGAGTTTGAAAATACTATTTTAAACCATTTTCTAAATATTTTAAAACAATTGTAAGCTCTACAGAATCAAAACAAAATAAAAAATTTATTAAAAATCCTAAACATTTATCGGGGAGAAATGCAAAATTTAGTAATATATTTAAGCCAAAAAACCAAAAAAGTTCACGGTGATTTTTTTTTTCTCCTTTCGAAGTCTTGTTTTTCCTCCATGCAAAACGTTTGCTATTAAGGGTGTGTTTAGAAACCAATTACATTCTATGTAATGACAATATTGATTCTCATGTTACTTTTGCTTTTATGTTTTAGAATATGTGTTCTCTACCTGAGTTTCAAATGGTTATAATTAAATGGATGAAAATCTTCGTGTTTTATTTTCTATTCCAATCAACTAATAAATATCACGTTTTATAAATTGTTTAATATAATATGTAGTTGATTAAATAATGTGATGTTAATTTATTGAATGGTTGGATAAGAAAAAGATACCAATTTGAGACCGAGTATTGTATTTTGATAGTAACCAAAGATACACTAACTCTAGCTATTGTTCTTTCAAGTTCATGGAATCATCGTCTTCAAATGACCCTTACAACAGCAACAACGTGTGGGAGGGCATAATGCAATCAAAAACATCTCTAGTATGCAGAACACTCACATGGAATGCTTACAAAAACAAGCTACCCACAAAATCCCGTTTGTTAAGCAAAGGCCTAATCACAGAAAACATGTGCCCATGTTGTTTTGAGGTACCTGAGACAACCTCACATGCTTTCTTACTATGTCGTGAGATTAGAGACGTTTGGGTTACATCTCCATTGCGTAATAGAATGGACCTATCCTCAACCAACAATAGTATCACCACTTTGCAACAATGGATTAGTCAATGTGTTGGTGCGTTTCATCATGATGAGATGGGTATCATATGCTCTCTTCTGTGGTCTCTTTGGCACAGACGCAATGCTTGGCTTTTTGTGGGAACGATAATAGATTGCTCACAAGTTATAGAACAAGCTTTGGTGCAGTACAGCATCAATTCAAGTGTTTTAAAGCAATGTTGGCTTCCACCACCCTCTCCCTATATTAAGGCCAATTTTTATGCTCATGTGCAGCAAAATAGTACTGGAATGGGAGTCATTTTTAGAGACTTCCAGTTTAACATTCTGGCATCAGGTACATTTTGTCTTTCCTTTTAATTCTTTAACATAGTTGAAAGTTTACTTTTTTTACCCTTTGGCATGGAGTAATTATTATATGGTTATGAACTATCTCATAAGTATACAATGTATAGTTATTTGATCATCGCAACAATATAAACTGATTAATTATATGTTATGTGTTTATTGGTTAAGATCATAAATGAATATATGAAGTGGTAATTCACGACCATGTAATAATTTTTTGTGGTTTTAAGAATATAAATTTGAGAATGACAAAATAATCTCCAATAACTCTTTCTTAAAAGTCCTTCTGATTGGTTACACTTTTTGCAAATCACAAATTTTGGTGGTTTCTCTTGTCAGCAAATGATTCTCTTCTAAATTTTAGCTTGTAATTTCTCTGCATTTGTTCTTAGCAAAAATCCCTTTTAAGTTTTTATCCCTGCTACTTTTTGTCTCTTTTAATTCCTATAAGTTTAGACAAAGGAATTAAAATTGGTATGTATAAGGATAAAAAAGATTAAAATTGTATGTGTACTGATTCAAATGGATGGTGTTTAAGTATAAAGTTTAACTTCGGCATGAGGTACAATTTTTCTCTTTTTCTATATATATGCACAGGAGTAGTCCCATTTCATGATTCCAGTTAATTTCTTAATTGCATGTAATTGAATGAATGAATGTTACTAATATGTTTTAATAAATTAAAAAATTTGGCTGTTTTAGGATGATTGATATATTACTAATAGTTGTTTCATGAATTGGGTCTAATATGGTTAATAGATAATTTTGTTTCTTAAACATATCATTTGGATTCTTGATTCATGTATATAAAAACATATTTTAAAGGATTAATCAATTGACTTATGGTCTAAGAATCTTATGGAAAATCAAAGTATAATTTTGTTTTATTTTTAGGATAAACTCATAGCAGAACTCTTTTTGCAGCCACAGCTTTTGTGACACACATATTTGAGGAACCTTTTACTGCTGAGGCACTATGCTATAGGTGGTCCATAAAGATAGCACATATCTTGGGTTATTCTAGTGTTATTTTTGAAACTGATTGTTCAATGTTAAACATTATGTGGAGCCTAGCATTGCTAACACAAGAACCACAAAATGGTTCTCAGATTGAGTCAATTTTGAAAGATTGCATAAGAATGCTGCAAGGGACACAGAGCTCTCTGGCACTTGCACAAGATTCAGCCAATAAAGTGGCACATGAAATAGCTCAAACACTTGCTGCTCAATATGGTCAGAAAATTTGGACTAGGCAAATACCTAATCAAGTTTCTATCCTTGTAGAAAATGATCTTTTGGATTTTTGTGATGATTTTGTTTTTCCTGATTAAGGAGTTTGTTGTTCATATACGAGAAAAGAGTTTATGAAATTTGGGTGTAAAAAATTTTATATTAAAATTCAATCACAATCTTTTATATATATAATATTTGTTGATTTTACTAATAAGAATTTTAAAAGTTATATAAATAGAGGAATTATGATTGAACTTGAATGTAATATTTTTTATACTATCATAGTAGTAAACTCTGTATTTCATCTTGCCATTGAGTTTTAATCAGCAATTGACAGTGTAAAAATTTGAATATTGTTATACATATACTACTTATTCATGATGATTGTTGTCCTAAGTGATTTTTTATAAACTAAAAAAACTAACAAATGGGTAAAAAAAAGACTAAAAATTTTACAAAATTAATCTTATGATCATTAATTTATTATACTTTTGTTGTTCATTATTGATAATATAAAGTAAACAGGTAAATAATATTAGAATGATACTAATTCTGCTCTGTCCTTAAACTAATTAACCAGTTTGGATCGTGTATGATTTGAAAGTCAAGCATTTTCATTATCTGAATAAAATCTGTTAAAGGAAACTCATCTTCAAGAGAATCATACTCTATCTGCTTTCCCATCAATTTTTTCTATATTAAATAATAAACTCTCATTTTTTTAATTTTAACAGAAATTCTTCTTATTTCTTTTAGTTTTTTACACCTACTTACTTGAGGTTTTATTTTTAGTACATGGATTTTTTTTTTAAAAAAAAAATTAAACTACACCAATACCCTTAAAGTAATATAAGAAAATGCAGTTGTATGTGTAATAAAAATAACTCTCATATAAATATGCTTCGTTTACTCTATAAAAATTATTGATATCAGGCTATATAAGATATCTATAAGAACATATATACTATAACTATTGGTAATAACATTCTCTAATATATTCTCTTTTTTTTAGTGTTGACATGAATCACAAATCGTGTTGCCATATATTATGGAGCAACATATAGCTATATGTTCCTATTATCTTGGTACTCACGCGTGCACCTTTACTCAATTCTCAATGTCTTCCCATAAGAAAAACAAAAAAACTTAAATATATCTTCCGACATGATATACTTCCTCTAAATTTACATATAAGAAAAAAGTGATATTGTATGTTTACTAAGTAAATTAAACTAATTTTATTCTATTTAATACTTTCATTTAATTGTCATTGTGGATCTATTTTTTATTCATGATATTAACTATCAATGAGGGAAATTTTAAAAGAAATTTTACATTTTACTTAATATCAGTGAAATTAAATAATAATAATAATTAATTTTCTTAATATATGTAAATTTAAAAGTATTTTTATTTTTATATGAGTCAAGGAAGTATTAGTGAATATTGTGATTGTCTTTTATATATAATTTTTACTTTCTATTGGTCCCAATAAATTCTTTATTTTGTTTTTATCTCTAAAATGCTTTAATCAAGGCTTTAAATTATTTTTAAATATTATAAAAAATTATTTATAAGAATATGTTCATAAAATTTTTCAATTATACTCTTATTTATATTTACTAATATATTAAATTTTGCAATTATCTAAATCATCATCTATCAATAAAAATATTGATAACGAATGATGATTCCAATAACATAAGGCCTATTACATATGATTATTTTATTCAACAAATATATTAATATATTGTTTCTTAATGGATGTACATCATCGTTAAATAATTAGTCTCTTCGTACTTAATTAAATATAGTTTAAGGTTAAATACTTAAATTATAGTAATCAAGAAAGTTATAAAAGTAAAATTTTAATGTTAAAATCAATATTAAAGCATTTTTCAATGAAAAAATAACATAGGTAATAAATGCATCTTTAAAGGAAATTAACATTATCTTGACATATAAACAACACTTATATATTGTTAATGTAAAATGTTTTACATTGGCATTTAATCACAATTCTTTATATATGGTAAGTTTGTTCACTTTACCAATTAATACTTTAAAAGTCATGTAAATGAAGGGTTGTGATTAACTGCTAGTATAAAATACTTTTATACTGATAGTGTATAGGTGTTAAACTCATTAAATAAAAAATAAAAATTTTTAGAAAAATCAAGAGTTAAAAAGAAATTGAGGCATTATAGTTTTGAAATGAATGAAGTATTGTTGAGGTGAAGAAAATAAAATGATTAAATAAATATGGGAAATTCTGTCCATATTTATTGGGTACTAAAGTAGTGTAATGTTGAACCTAAAGAAAAAGCCTCGAAGGGAGTTAGTCTGACTTCAAGAATCAAGATCGAGAAGATATAGAGGAAGACTACTTACAAGATGAAGAAAGCAAAGGGATTCTTGAGGTTAATACATTGTACTACTCGAGAAGAGGAGACAAGGAAGCCAAGTGTTCAAGAATCGAGGCTCAAGTATGCTCTAACCAAGACAATACTAGAGAGAGGGGCAATAAAACCAATAGACTTGAGGTGCAGTCAAAACGAGGGGATCAAGATTGGAAGATCGAATACAGTTAGTAGAAGTCGAGAGGGAATGTAGAAGAACAAGAGCAATAGGAGAAAATTGAGACTTTGACGAAGTCAAAATAAAAGTCAAAAGTTAAATGTGGAAGTTACTATCCATTAAGGGTAGTTATTAGAGGCTTTCAGGAGTTATAAGTAGTTTATGTTCATTAAGAATAAAATGATATTTTTAACGACAAATGTCCGTTATAGAAGTCTCTATAAATATTGTTCATCCTTGCCAAAATCAGGGTCGGAACATCCACACACAATCTTACTAAACTCAGTACGCCTCGAATACGGTAAGGAGTGAAGAAATTCAGATGTATGTTCTTACCACTTTGAAGGCAGTTCATTTCCTTTACATTTCATGCAATTTATTGTTTTTCATTAGAGTAAAACTTTGAGGTTTCTCTTTGACGTTTACATTGCATTTCATCTACTTTACTTGCAAATTTAATTATTTTTAGAAAAAAACTTTCGTGAACAATCTTAAGTACATCCTACCTAGGATTAATTTTCTTTCAATTTGAACTTAAATGGACAAAATCATGTTTTTCATCAAAATTCATACCCCCTTGGTCAACATTTCATGTTTTGAGGCTTTATTAATTACAAACTAATTTGACCAAAAAGAATTCACTCATGCGGGCACCCTTGTATTCTAAAAGTTCCTCAAGTAAATATAGATTTGTTTGGCTTTTGAAGTCAGAAGTGATAATTTGTTCATTTATAATATTTATTTTCATTAAAACAATTTTCAAAAGAAACAAGTACAAATTAAGGTTGATTTATAAACAAAGGAGATTAGTTAACTACATTTAATATTACTAAACTAAAAAAATATAGCTTTTTTTCTAAGCTAGCTGGTGAGTATTAAATATGATAAAAATAATTTAAAATTTCTTATATTAAAACAAATTTGTGTAATTTGTTTTGCTTATAATTTAGAACAAAGAGGATATATACTTAAAAATCAAGGAGTCTTCAAATTTTTATGGGCGAGGAATGTGGTAGGCCGAAAGGTCAGTTGGATGTCTTGGGAGTCAGTATGTCGGTCAAAGTAGGAAGGGGGTTTGGGGTGAGAGATGTGTGAAAATTTAATTTAGCCTTGTTAGAAAAGTGGAGGTGGAGGATGAGGTTGGAACCGAAGAGTTTGTGGGTGAAAATATTGTGATCCAAGTACAAAAGGGTAGAGGGGTATGGGACGGGAAGGGTAGTTAGTGCTCCCGATGGTGGTCAGATTTGGCTTCTATTGAAGTAGAGGGAGGAGACCATTCAGGGTAGTAGTCGGGCAAAGTTAGTAGGCGTATTGGGGATGGGAGAGATACTGTGTTTTGGAAGGATAGGTGGTCAGGAGGGCAGAGCCTACAACATGAATATAGTAGATTGTTTAGGGTTGCCTAAATAGGGAGACATTTATGAAGGATATGTTGGATGAGAAATACATTACATTTTTATCTATTTTTAGGTTTTATTTTAATTAAAATTTTATTTATTTTTATGCCATTTAGGTTTAATATTTTCACTTTAGGTGTCTTTTAATTATACTTTGGAATTTGTTATGCTTTTAGTGTTTTTTGTGTTTTAGGATATAATTTGCTAGATTTTGATGCGTTTTTGGACTGATTTGGAGTATTAGAGTGAAGCTTGGAGCATGGAGAAAATTTAGAAGAAAAGAATAAACTATGAGTTAATTAACAAAAGATTGTACTCTCGTGCAAAATTAAACTATGAGTTAATTAATAAAAGATTGTATCCTTTTCTTTAATTTATCAAATATTTGTTATTTTTCAAATATATTAAAAATCTAAAAAAACCGCCTTTTATTTTAGTTATCATTTCCTTCATTTAGATTTTATATTATTTGAATTTATTATCTTAGAATTCACATAAATTTTATTTTTATTTTCATTAATTATAGAATTTGAATCCTCTTCTATTAATATAAATCAATTACAAAATTAATTGAAATTATAAACAATTATTCTTTACTAAATGTACGATCCCTGTGGAAGAATGATTTTGTTATTATTACTTGACGATACGGTACACTTGCGGTTTTCACACATCAAGTTTTTGGTGCCATTGTTGAGGACTGTTTCTCTTGGTTTAGTTATATTTGCTTGTTAATTTTAATTAATTTGTTATTTTATATTTAATTTTGTTTTTATTTCCTTTTATTTTATTTCAATTAATTTTGCTTCTTTCCTTTTTCAGACTTTATATTTTTCTCACTCTTTCTAGTTTTGCAGGGTGTTATTTATTATTTTTTAGAAGCAAAATACTAATGGTTGAAGAAGAGGCAAATGCAAATAAACCTCTACGAGACTATACAACTCCAACCATTCGTGGGTTGTTTAGAGGAATTAGTGTCACCCTAATATTGGAAATGTGAATTTCCAAATACCTTCCGTGCTCTTTCACATGCTGAAGTAGAATCAATTTTGTGGGTTACCTTCTAAAGATCCTATAGATCTCACCTAGAGGGGCTCCTAGAGATTTGTGAAACTCAAAATTTTCAGGGAATCATACAAGATGCATTGCGCCTATGCCTCTTCCCACTTACACTAGCAAGAAAGGCAAGAGCGTGAATGAGGATTATCCCTAGAGATAATGTCACTACCTAGGCATTGTGTGAAAGGACCTTTTTGGAGAAATACCACCCACCTTCAAAGACGGACAAAATAAGGAGGAAGATAACAAATTTTCGTCAAAGTGATACAAAACATTTTTATGAAGCTTAGGAGAGATTTTCAGAGCTCTTACTGTCATGTCCTCATCATGGCCTTGAGAGACCCCTAACAATCCATTTATTTCACAATGGATTGAATTACAATAGTAAGATGTTGCTATACTTTATAGTTGGTGTATCATTTCTGAGGAAGCCACTCGATAAAGCAATAGATATGATTAAGGTTGTGGCAGAAAATCAATGCCAATGGGTTGGAAAGAGGAGCAATAACTCACAAAGGGTAACCTCAAAAAAGTATGAGGTAAATAATATTGGCATTATTCTGGCAAAATTTCATGTTTTGAATCAATGATTTGATAAGTTAGAAAAAGACAATGTTAGTGCAATAAGTGCTTCTAATGTTTTTTGTTAGGTTTATGGTTTACAAGGACACTTTGCTATTAAGTGTCAAGTGGAGATGCCTAATAGTTAGCAAAATACCATGGGGAACATTGCTATAACTCATAATTTCTATGATTATTCTATGAAGCAAACATTTGACCCTTACTCCAACACTTATAACGAAGGGTGGAGGAGTCATCCAAATTTCTTCTACCGTTATAATCAAGGGAAAGGAAACCAAGGAGTAGGGTGTCTACAACAAATTTTAAGGCAAGCATCTTATTCTAACAAAGGGCATAACAGTCAAGAATGTTACCAACAAGGTTTCCAATCATCACTTTTGAAGCTGGAAAACTTGATGGAGGGGTTTGTGATGAGCCAAAAACAAATTAATGAGACGATGGGAAGCTCTATTAAAGAGTTTATCACTTGAATGAATAACATGGAACTTCACAACAAGCAGTTGGACAACCAAATTTCTCAAATAGCTCAATATTTTTTTGCTCTTAGCAAACCTCCAGGTAAGTTTCCTAGTAACAATTAAATAAATAATGTTGAACATGCTAATGCAATAATTACTAGGAGTGGTAAAGTTTGTTATGAACCTTTGACTAACAAAGCAAAAAATGGAGTGAAAGAAGTTCAAGAGGAAATACAACCTACACTATTGAGATTGAAAAAGAAAATATTTCTGAAAAAAAAAGGTTGAAATTCCACTTACTTCCTCCACACTTTACCAACCACCTATACATTTCCCCTAAAGGTTAGCCAGGGCAAAATTAGACAAACAATTTGGTAAGTTTTTAGATATGATAAAACAATTGTATGTCAACATTGTAGATGCTTAATTTGCAACAAATGCCTATTCATGCAAAGTTTCTTAAAGAAATCTTGGCTAGTAAGAAAAAGGTTGATGAGCAAGAAAATGTGACCCTTGTCCAAGCTAAGTTACCTCCTATGCTTAAGGATCCTAATAGTTTTTCTCTACCATGATAACAAAAAATTTAATAAAGCCTTGTGTGATTTGAGGGCTAGTGTTAGTTTAATGGCCTTAGTTGTTTATAAAAGCTTGGTATAGGAGAGCTACAACCCCCCAATATGTCATTGCAATTGACGGATTGATTTTTTATACTTCCAGTGGGTATTTTAGAATATGTTCCCATTATGGTAAGAGATCTAATTATCCCATGTAACTTTGTAGTGTTAGACATAAAAAAAGATGTTAATATTCCCATTATCCTAGGAAGACCTTTCTTAGCTAATGTTGATGTTAATATAAGCGTAAACAAAAGAAAATTTCCTTGACTGTTGGAGAAAGAACTATTAGGTTTGACTTGTTTAAAGATAATCATTTTCCTTTTGTTGAGAATTCTATTTACTAGGTTGAATCAGTGGAACAAGGGAAAACTAAATATCTTGTTAAGGATCCACCTAAGTTACTCTCAATAAAAACACAATTTGATAATGATCCTACATTAAAGAGTGCTAATGAAATATGTATGTCAAAAGGGAAACCCTACATCCCTTCGCATAGGCATGGATCAGGAAAACTACTTAAGAGAGAAGTCAAATTATCTTTCCCTCACCCTACCATGGGGGACTAATTTTTTTTCTTCTTTATTGTTGAGCTTAAGACATAAAACAAGTGCTTGTTGGGAAGTAACCCAACCACTGTGAGTTTTTTTCTAAAAATGATTGTTTATACTTTGTTATTTTGTTTATTTTATTTATTTTCTTTCTTTTTCAATTTTACGCCTTTTGTTGTTTCTTTGAGGTTTCAGAAAAGACATGAAGAAATTGGAATAAAGAATTTATTATAAAAAAATTATGAATGAAGACGAATATAAAGAAAAAAGAAATAGAAAAAGAAAGGCAAAGCATGAAGGAAGAATGTTGAAGAAATCGAGAGAGCTTCACACCCATACAACTAAAGTGCACTCGAAATGCAAATTTTTTGGGTTAATAAAATTATTTTTCCAAAGAGTTGCACTTCTCTGCAACTAAAGTGCACTCTGAGTGTAAATTTCGTAAAATTCATAATTATTTTTCGAGAGATTTTCACTCTGTGCAACTAAAGTGCACTTTGAGTACAAAAATTTCTTGAATTTTGAAAATTTATTTTACAAAAAGTTACACTCCTACGCGATTATTTTGTGCGTTCAGTACAATTTGAAATAATTCTCTCTTATTATGCACCAATATTTAAATCTTTTTCTTCATTTCTTCAATCTTTGTGATATATTTTTTTTTTTTGTGTTTCAAATCTTATATTTTTTCTTTCTTCTTGCCCTAATCTTTCTTTTTATTTTCATATCAATATTTTGATTTCCTTCAAGTCTTATCCATTTTTTCTCTTTCTTCTTTATTGACATATTCAACACTACACATTCTTGTTAGAGTAGCTTTATAATATTCATATCCATGACTCTTCTAGTCGTCATCCTCACCCATGACAGGTTCCATATTTTCTTATTTCATTCCCATAATCTTAAATTTACATTGGGGGCAATGTAACTTTAAGTTTGGAGTTGCTTAGGATTTTAGTTTTTTTATTTATTTTACACTGTTTTAGGAATTTTGTTTTTTTTATATTTTTTTATTTTCTTTCTTTTTCTTATTTTTATTTTTATTTTCATTTTTTGCAATTATTTTTAACAATCCCAATTTTTTATGGCTATTTGGAATAATTAAATAGGACCCTTTCTATTTTTGAAGATTTGTAGTAATACATTGATTGATCTCTTAGCAAGTTGAAGAATTAACATTATTCTTTCTAATATCAAGCTTGAAGTAAATTTAACACCATATGTGAGTTTTGAGCTAACATAAATTCACATCTAAACCCCAAAAATCTTTCTTGAGATTGATTTCCACTAAATTACATCTTTTAGAACTTGTTTTGAAACCATGGTTGAAACTTGTTCTCTTTCGATTAAAATAAATATGATCAAGACAATTAGAATTTTTCTTTCAAAACACTGATCATATGAAACATTGTGCCGATTAGTTGCCCTATTGAGCCAAATACTTTAAACTTTCTTGGTGCCTATATATCAATGTTTTCATTTGTCTTAGTGTCTTATAAGTTTATGTGGCAATTTGTGTGTGAAGTGTTAATGTGTAATAATTGTTTTGTATAGTTGTTGATAATATGTGAGCATTAATATTTGAAAAAAATATAAATAGAGACTCTAAATAAATTATTATAAATTGAATGTTGAATTAAGGTTCCTAAAAAAAGAAAGAAAAAAAGAAGAAAAAGAAAAGGGTGTGCCTAGGTAGATGTAGTAGCCGATGCAAAAGAATTAACACTCCTTCTTGTTGCATGATGTATTTTATAATGGATACTGAGATTGATTTGTAGCCAAATTATGTATTTTCCTTTTCTTTTTTGTTTCTCACCTACAATTTCACCTTGACCATATTCCATCCCAATAAAAAACCTTGTGATTTATCTTGATTGAAAGAGCATGAAAGTAGAGATAAGGTTTCTCACCAAGCTTATGGAAAGATGTTTTCCTTTGAGAAAAATGAGAGAAACTGTCTTTACCCTAAACACTTGAGAACTGTGAATTGAGTGAGTATATCATCTCGAACATACTTTTGGAAGAACTGCCTCTAATTGGATTTGATTGTGATTTCTTCCACATAATTATTTTCTATTGCTTTTGCTTATCATTCTCTAGTGTCCAGTTTTGGTAATCTCCATTTTATTTTGAGCCACAGTTATTGCTTGAGGACAAGCAAATTCTAAGTTTGGGGTTGTTTGATAATTTTTTATCTTTTTTAATTTTTATTTTAATTATAATTTTATTTATTTTTATGTCATTTAGGTTTAGTATTTGCTTTTAGGTGTCTTTTAATTATAATTTGGAATTTGTTATGTTTTTAGTGTTTATTGTGTTTTAGGATATAATTTGCTAGATTTTGATGCACTTTTAGACTGATTTGGAGCATTAGAGTGAAGCTAGGAGCTCTACAGAAAATTCAAAAGAAAAAAATGAATTATGAGTTAATTAATAAAAGATTTTACTCATGTGCAAAAATATGCACTCACTTGTATAATAAATTTAAGTGCTCTATTGATATGACATTTTTGTGTTTAGAGATCAAAATCCCACTAGTTTAAACAGAAGGTTTTCCTTCAAAATTAGGGGTTTTGAACTTCTGATCAAAGACGAAATAGAGAGCAAGACTTAGAACTTCTCCTTTCCTCTTTTCACTTTTTATTTCCGGATTTGATTATTTTAATTTCTTGTTATTTTATATGCATGAATATGTGTGGATAGATTTTTTTATATTGGGATTGGGGTTTAACCCTTAACTTTATTGATTATTAATGAAGCATTATTATTGTTCTTATATTGACTTGTCTTAATTTCTTCTCTGTTGCTTTTATCGATACAATATATTCTTATAGTAATAGATAATTAGGGAGTGAACTTAATTATTGGAACCCTAGAGAAGGAACTTAGGAATTAAATAACGAAAGTAAGTTTAACCCTTCAAGGACTTAATGAATTAGCAAAGATTGTAATGAGTTTAATTGAACTTAGCTACCATGAAAGTAGGGATTAATTCAATTAGATACACCTTCGTACCTTGAAAAAGAATGAAGCTTACCTTAGGTTAATTCACCTTCACAGAGAACCAATAAGAGCATAAAAGATAATTAGAATGGATTTAATAGGCAATCATGGTGTGATATCCCAATCTTGAAAGTTTTTAAAATGTGAATTTCACATATTTTTAAATTATCTCTTCCTTTATTTTATCAAATATTTTTTGTTTTTCAAATATATTAAAAATCTAAAAAATTTGCCTTTTATTTTAGTTACTATTTCCTTCATTTAGATTTTATATTATTTGAATTTATTATCTTATTTTAATTTTAGAATCCACATAAATTTTATTTTTATTTTTATTAATTATAAAATTTGAATCCTCTTCTATCAATTTAAATCATTTATAAAATTAATTGAAATTATAAACAAATATTCTTTACCAAATGCACGGTGCCTATGGAAGAATGATTTTATTATTATTACTTGATAACAACATACACTTGTGATTTTTGTACATCAATGAGGGAGATCAAAGGTGAAAGTGGTTATGGAGGAGGGAGCTATTTGAATGGGAGACGATTGTTGGAGGACTTGAGGAGTAGATTAGATAATGTAGCAGTAAACGATGGAATACAGAACAAGTGGATTTGGAAAATAGAGAAATAAAAGGTCTACATTATTTCTTCTACTTACAGGGTGTTGTCAACAAATACTAGCAACAACAGTAGGAATTCTTCTCAAGGATATAGATGTCAGGTGTAACCCCCTAGGCTCAAGTACTGGCATGGAGACTAGATGTAGACAGACTACCTACAAAGGAAAACTTGGCAAAAAGAAGAATTATGCATGGTGATGATGTTGTTTGTGGAATGTGTGGTGCAAGGCTTGAAACAGTTCTACATTTGTTTGTCTCTTGCCCAGTGTCTGCTAGAGTCAGGGATGCGATATATGCATGGTGGAAAATCTCTACAGCCTTTAATATCAGTAGTTTTCATATGTATGGGCTTCAATTCCTGATCTACGACAATACAAGAGCTCGAAAGGCTTGTGTGGTTTGCAATCATGTGACAATTGTGGAAGACACAGAATGCATTAATTTTCAAGTTAAAACCCCTAGACATTCAAAATATTGTTCTGGAAGCTAAATTGTGCTCATGAAAATGAAGTAAGGTGGCAAAATTAACCTCGTATAGTTTTCCATAATGGATTATGAATCCATACTTTTGTGTGTGAGAGATGACTTTTATATTGCTTGTATTTGTTGGTATGTAATTGACTTTTCAAACTTTGTAAAGAATTAAGATGACATACCTAGTGCTATTCCTATTTCTTGTTTTAATATAATGTAATTGGCTTATAAAAAAATAAAAAATATATACTTAAAAGATACATAAAATAATAAATAAATAATTAACTCAGTTGACAGATACTGAGTTTGTGGGGAACGATAAAAGTTTGACTCCCGCAAAATACACTCTCTCTTGTGAAAGTTAAGAATCTTAAGTATAATTAAACTCTGAGTTAGTATTACAGATATTGTTATCATTAATAAAAAATATACATAAAAATAATAAATGAATAGTTGATTAGTGTTAAAACTATGATTAAAATTCATTTAAATATCTAATAATAGATCTTCATTTAAAAACTTTCACAATAACTAGTAATAAATATTCATTTAAAACTAATTTTTATTCGTCAAACTAATTAATATGATTATTAAAAAATAATTAAAATAAAAATATCTAAAGTGTCCTGACTATGAGCGGAAAAATTATGCTCACATAACCCTTACTTTATATTCTAAAATATTTTTTAATATTGTTTTATTTTCAAAATTAAACTTTATAAATATAATAAATTACTAAATAAGAACCAATTACTTAATGCATGACTTTAACTATTCCTGACATCATTAAAATCATTATTCTTTTCAATATCTAATAATAAATGTGTATTTAATATTTTTCTAATAAATGTCCTACTAATTAATATGTAATATAATCCTATAAATAAAAGAGAACCTAGTGTATCTGGATGAGAAATTTTAAGACGGTAATTCATTTTAGAATTTCAAATGTTTTGTGATGAAATACTTTATTTGGATAGATAATTTAAAAAGAATTTGAAATTTTAGGAATTTTGGAAAGTATTTTAATTAGTTAAAAATGTAGAATTCAAATTCCTTAAAAAAACAAGGATTTCAAATTTTTTAACCTAATTTTATTTTACTAAAATCGACTAAGGTTGTTTTTTACTTAACATCAGTTAAAAGTTTTTTCGTTGATATTTATCATAATTATTTTTAGTTGATGTCGATGAAGATTATTTTTTGACTGATTCTTTTTAATATATTTTAAGGATATGTCACTAAGATTTTTTGCTAATATTGATTGAAGTTATTTCTTAGCATACAGAACTACATAACATTAGTTAGTTATAACACCTTTTGTCTTACTCTACGGTAGTGTGATAGGTGTGTTGATAACCAAATTTAGATTACACTTCTATAGTCAAGTTAAAATATCTATTTTATTAGCTACAATAATTTAATCGATATTTTTTAATTATTAAATATTTTTAAATTAAAAAAAACATTTTTAGTAGGAATTGAAATACGTTATAAAAAAATTAAAATTCAATCAATTTGAATTAGCTTATCTAAACAAAACATTTGAAAAATGTAGTAATTGGAATTAGAAGATTTCAAATTCAATGTATTTCAAATTCCTTGCATTGCATTGTAAAATTGTGTTTACTTTATCATATTGAACTTTTTTGAATATCCATCAATAATCTATGTTAACGAACCTAACCACCTTTAATGGGATTTCCCCTTCCAATTAAATGTTTTTTCATCACAAAGCTTGAACTCGAAGTTACACTTAAGGAGGCTCAACCTAATACCACTCGGAACAGCAACTTGTAGATTATGATTTTGAATTGCACTCACATGAGATTCTTAAGATACTAGTTAACAAGACCTTAAATAAATAAAATAAAATAATAAAAATTATCTTAAGTGCTCTTATTATGCATCCAAAACAACAATATTTTTTAAATTCAGATTGACAATTGAATAGGCTTCTTACGTAAGTTCAAAGTTCATTAGTTAAATTATATTTAAATCAATATTAATAAAATAATATTAAATAAATATAATATCACATTTTATAAAATTATAGATGAAATAATATTAAATAAATATAATCAAAACAAAACATCATATTTATATTCAAAATGTACATAAAAATCTAATCAAATACTTCATTGTAGTGAAGTTTAAAGTTTAATAAATAAAATATAATAATATTCATTAATAATTAAAAAAATTATAATTTTTTATAATATGAAATTACAAAAAATTAAGATATAGAAAAGTTATAAATTAATATGTGTATATTTGATTAGAAAAGTTAAAACATAAAATAATTATATTTATTTATAATTCTTATAAATATATCCTTTATTTATCTTTACAAATTGTATATTAAAAATATAAAAATTATTTAACAGGACCAATTTAAACTTGAAATTGACTTTTTATTGAATCTTGGTCAATTTTGACTAATTATTAACCAACTTTTGAGAGTTATGATTTTTTATAATAATCAAACCGGTCACTAGACCGGTACTTGATCGAACTGGCTATGACTTAAAAAAGTATGTGTGCTCTTAAAATAAATAGATTAATATATATATATATATATATATATATATATATATATATATATATATTCAACATAAAGGGTGCGACTTATGACTCTCCATAATTAGATATATATATTCTCTCTTCTACAAACTAGAATCTCCTAATTTAGAGAATGTGAGTTTAACTCTTCTTCTTATTTTTTTATGTTGAGCATTTTTTATAGGTGCATTCTACATTTTAATCCCACAATTAAACTACTAATCTTATTTTTAATTTCAAAATTAAAAATTATCTAAAAACTATTCAATCACCTTAAATGGTTTCTTTTATCTTTACCTCTCTCTCTATATATATTTTTTTTCTAGCTGTTTATCCTTTTTAATTTATCTTTCCTATCTTTAATTTAAAATCGATTTTTAATAATTTATCTATAAATTAGAAATCATCTTGTATTATAACTAAATATTATTTTCGGTAGAGAAAAGCAAAAGGCATCGCACAACATCATCATGTGTAAATATTAAACTGTTTTTCATAAATTTTATAAATATAAAACTATTTTTATTATTTTAAGTGATAAAATATATGTGATTTTCATCCAACACAAAACAAACCCTAATCCTATTAAAAGGACATTAGCATCATAATATTTTTCCTCGTCTTTCTTTTTCCTTTCTTTTCTTGTTGTAACGCATATTCCTCAAAATACTCCATCCTTTGTATGAATTTCTTTCTTTCTTTTCTTTTCTTTTTTTCAAGTTTTTTCATCCCTATATGAATACCATCTTGTTTTATTCTACGTCTTTAAAGTTTTTTTGAGTGGTTTCTTTTCTACTCATCATCTATCACCATCATCTTCAAAGGTTAGATTTCTCTTATTAATTATTAATTAGGTTTCTTAATTTGGTTGATAAATATCCTTAAATGTGCGCTGAATTACACAAGAGTGCAATTAAAAAAGATAGAAGAATATAGTTTTACACACTCTAGTAAAAAATCTCTACTTTTATTTCTGTACTATTAGCATTTGTCTTAATTATAGTAGTTAAACTAGTCTAAAATATGAAAAATACGTTGATGAGAAAATTCGGTCAATTACGATTTTCTCCGATTTGGTGTGTTTTGTTTGTTTTATCATTCAATTTTATTATATTTTGTTTGAGAAAATTATGGATGCATATCTCATATTTAGTGAAATTGTATATATACTTATTTTGTTATTTTAATTATACAAGAGTCCCTTTTATATACTCATTATTATTGTATTTCTTTTGTTCAAACTGTGTTAAATCTGTTAAGTCATTGATCTTCGATGGCATCCTAAATACATGATTTTTTATTAAATTTAAAAATTCAAAATTACTCTTCTCAGTTTCATAAAATAAAAGTTTCTCCTTACATTCTCAATTGTTGGTTTCATGTTATTTCTACTAAAGAAGGGAGACTTTGTTTGTTTTCAAATTGTGGACTGATTTTCATTTATTAAATGTATATATGATATATTAATCTCATTTATTTTGCTATTATTATTAAGTGTGTATTTTGTATGAACAATGATGTATATTATTTTCTCTTGAAAGCTTTGTGACGGTCTAACAAAGGAGATATACATATGTAATACTATACATGTGTAGTAGTGTATAAAATTTAGGGATACGTGTTGAAGACATGACCTAATGACTTAACATATTTAACACATTTAAGAAAGATAAAATAACTATAATAAGTACATAAAAATAAGAAGTTATGTATAATTTAAGAAAGAAAATTATACATCTTTAATTTAACTAAATTTTTTAGTGAGTGCATTTATAGTTTGTTCTATTTTGTTTTATGCCCACTACTTACCAAGAGTAGTTTTATTTGCCCACCACATTAAGAGGTTTTATTTTTGCTTTAGAAAATTCTCATTATATTAAAGATATCATTTAATAAAATATTGTATTATTTTGATTCTTTATTTTTTAAATATATAATTTTTCTTCTCAATGCGTTATCTAAATTATTTTTTATCTTCCTAAAAATCGCTATCTTGAATACTTGAAGGATCAAAGCTAAGGCATTTTAAAATTAAACGACCAAATAAATACAATGGATTTTTTTAGGAAGCTAACCATATTTTGCTTTTATTTTTAGCTTAAAAAATAAAAGATAAAATTTTTATTATATACATATATATAAGTATGATGAAAAATAATAAAAAAATATTTTTATGCACTCTAGTAAACAAATTTCTTTTATTTCTTTAATCAATTGCATTAATTATCTTACCCAAAAAGTTTCCTTTGAAAATGACATGGCCCCATTAAATTTAAACTATTAAAGTATTAATTAATTAATAATTAATAATTAATAATTAATAACTCCTCTACTAATAGATATCTTTACACATTTTTTTGTTATTGTAGAAGATAATTTGATGGCTTTTAAAGTTTCCCGTTGAAAAGAGTTAGGGATTGTTGTGAAAGAAAAGAGAAGAATGGCGCGTGGAAGCACGTTGACCGAAAAATCAAAGGTGTGGAGAGGAATATGGCACGCGGAGGCCCCACCCAGATGCAGGTCCCTCGCGTGGCGCGCGTGCAACGAAGATCTCCCAGTCAGAACGTTCCTTCTCCAAAGGCGCTTGGTCGAGGACGCCACGTGTCAGTGCTGCGGCGCGTGCGTGGAGACCACGCTCCACGCGCTCTTGCTCTGCGAGGAGGCGCGGCTTGTGTGGTTCGCGTCGCCGCTGGGGCTGAGAGTGGACGCGCTTGGGCGCGTGGAGAGCCTGGGCGCGTGGGTGGAAGAGTGCGCTGAGGTGTTGGACGAGAGGGGCATGGGAATGGTGTGCGCGGTGATGTGGGCGCTGTGGCATAAACGTAATTTGTGGGTTTTTGAAAGGGTAAAATTGGAAGTGAGGGAAGTTCTGAGTGTCGTTTACTCTCTGTTTTGTGTTTCTGAAATACCCCATCAGTGGGTCCCACCCAAGCGTCCTTTCGTTAAGGCTAATTTCGGCGCTCTTGTTAGAGACAATGTTGGGACTGGTTTCGGTCTTATTTTCAGAGACTCTTTTGCCAGAATTCTTGCATCAGGTAAATCACAGCTTTTTCTTTTTTTTCATTTTTCAATTAATCTTTTATTATTATTTGAGATGTATTAAATCTTCATCACCCATTAATTTAATTTATATATAAACTTTCTTAAAGTAGATTTTAAATGAGTGTAATTAGTATAAACAATCATATTCAATATAAAAGCTTTTTATATTAATGTGATTTTTAAAATATTAATTAATAAAGTTAATAAATTTATTATGAATGAAAAATTATAATTGATAGTTTATATAAAAATCTTATATTGATAATATATATTAATTAAACTTTTTTAAATTAATAAAGTTATACAAATTCTCTTAAACTATTGAACATTCTCATAGGTATACTCAATTTGTTAAATAAGATTATTGTAAACTCTCATATTGTGTTGTTCACAGGGTAGTCACACAATTATTTATTTTGCTAAGATTGAGTGAGTAATTTTAGTTACGGTTTTTATTTTTTTCTCACAGAATTATATTTAAATTTAACAGTAAATATATCATTATTGTGGAGTTAAAGTGTTACGAGAAGTCTCACCTTTAATAGGAATTGATAGATTGAGCTCTAAGTGAAGATATCATAAACTAGATGTTTTAAGTTGAAGAGTAATTTCAAGACCTGCTTATTATTAGATGGTTCAAGGTTCTGTCTGTGAAAATATTAGATTATAATGTTTACATAATAACATAAGATTTTTAATTAAAAATTATTAGAAATTATATTTTTTATCTGAGTCTTGTATTTTTTAATAAACAATTCTAAACTCTTGATTAATTATTAAATATATTAAATTATATTGAATATTTATTTATTTATATTTAAAGTGGAGTTAGTCTAATGACAAAAATTTACCTAAGAAGAGAGAATGAGAGGTTACATCTTTAAATCATTCTACTAACAAAACTAAGAGAGAGAGGTTACATCTCTGGTGGATGTTTTTGAAGGTTGATCTTAGCAAAATCAACCATTGAATAAAAATAGTTATCTCCATGTGGAAATCATGTTTTTCTACAAAAACAAACAAGATCAACCCAATATTAAACAAATATTTTTAATGTCTCTCTCCTTAAGCCAATATTTAAGAACAAACATTGTGGGATATACAAAAAATGTTCTAAGATTACAAAATGTAATTAGGGATGACAACGAGGCGAGACAGGATAGGACAGGGACGAGTTTGACTTTTCCATCCCTCGGAACATTTGGGGGGGGGGGAGGTTACAAAGAAGACAAATATGAAATTTTCATTGTCGTCCCTATCCTTATCGAGTATTTTCAGGTTCGGATATACCTACGGGTTTTCCGTTATATTATTTTTATAATTTAAATTTAAATTTACTTATAACTTATTAAATAAATTATATGTTAAGTTATTAATATATTTAATTTATTAATTAATTAAATAAATTATATGTTAAGTTATTAATATATTTTAGTTTTAATGATTCACAAGGGTATAGATTTGTACACAAACATGTAAGATTAAAAATATACGTATGAGATTTTTATCATAGAAGCAGGGTGGGTGTGAGGACCAACAAACCACCTCCATCTCCATCCTTGATTTTCTTAGGCGGGGATCAACAACCCGGGTTTTCCTGTCAAAATTAAGACAGAAACAGGGCAATACCTGTGAGAACGAACAAGATTGTTATCTATAAATGTGATTTTTTATTAGAGTATAATATAGAATAGATTTTTAAATTGTGGGATCTATTAAAAATAAGCTAACATAAAAAAATAGCAAGTAAACATTAATATTTGTGTATAAAAAATTATATATCATGCTAACATTGAGGGAATAATTTGAAAAATGTTTTAGTATTTGATGATAATGTAGTATGATTTTTCATATTTTGGGGACTAATTTTATAATTTCATTAGATTTAGGAGGAAAGGTGATATGCCCGTGAATAAATCAATGCTTTATTTGATTCCTGTAGTTCTTAATATATGTGTTATATATATTAAAAAAGTGTTGTGTGTTAGAATAAAGTTAAAAAAGATGTTGCTAAGTATTCGTACATGCATTAAATGGTGCAGGGACAAATTTTCTAGATGAAAAGTGTTATGGGACAGAAGTTGCAGAGGCACAATGCTATAAGTGGGCTTTAGAGCAATCAGGAAAACTAGGTTTCTCTGACATAATATTTGAAACTAGTTGTGAAAAGTTACACACTGCGTGGATGAAAGCACAAGAAAAAACAAAATATGACTCAGAACTTGATTCACTTCTAGAAGAGTGCAGAATGATGATTAAGGATACAAACTCATTTCTCACATTGATACTTCCCTCAGCCAACAAAGTAGCACAATCCTTAGCCAATGTGGCTTTTGATTATGGTGAGAAAGTTTGGATGGGAGTGGTGGCTCAAGAAGCATCCATTCATTTAAAATCTGATAGGGCAAGAGCTTTTCTTTCTACCCATCAATGAAATTTTCTTCACTGCATGGACAATTGTTTCTCTTATAAGGTTCTTCCTTGAGATTTTGGTTGGAGTTTGACTATTTTAGACCATAGGTTAATTTCTTTTCAATTGTCTTTAGTTTCACATTTTATTTTAGAAGCATCCGCATCTTATAATGTGAATTTTGTTATTTGTTATTTGGCCTTTAACTTTTTTATTAGAAAATGATTTTTGGGTAATTAAATTAAATTTATATTATAATTATAATTAAATTATAATAACTTAATAATTATAGTTTACACTAATTATATTTAAATGTTATTCTTTACGTTAATTTTATCTTTAAGAAAAAAAGGTAGGAATTAATTTTCTGACATTTTTTTTTCTAGCCCTCACTGTGTTAAAAATGCAACTTGTTATTTATTAAACTTAAGCATGAAGGGGTGTTCGGTTTGAAAATGTTTTCTTTTTTTTTTTTTTCGAAAACTGTTTTCATTTTCAAATTTTCAATATTCAGAAAATATATTTATTTTCGCTTAATATTTTCTATTTTTAAAAAATAATTGTGTTAAATTTATCAATTTTAGCAAAAATACTATAAATAATTTTTATATATAGTTTAAATACATTTATACATTGTTTTTTTATATAATTACAATATTGTTATTAAGTTTTCACATAGTGTTAATTTTTAAAAAGACTGTAAATAATTTTTTTCTATTTTCTGTTTCAATTGTTTTATGAAAATATTCTCATTGAAAATATTTTCTAAATTGTAACTAAACATATTTTTTTTATTATTTTTTGTTTTTTCTGAAAATAAAAACAAAAAACACCCAGAACAAAAGTCCCCTTACATTTTTTTCCCTTGGTTTTTAGTAGCAAACGAATGGTTTATAATTATGAAGCACAATTTTGAACCAATTTAGCAATTTAAATTACAAAAAATAAACAAAAATAAAATGCAATAAATAATGCTAATAATAATAGCATAATGCATAGTTTAATGGGCAGAATTAATTTTTAAAGATTAATTGTTAATGTGATAGCATAGAGATTCGAAATTAAAATTTCTCCCTCTCTATCTCACTAGTTACAATTAAATCAACCTTAGAGCTGCAGCAGTTAAAATTAATGATGGAGACTTAAACAAAGTTACATAAGAAAATAGTACGGGAACTTTGACAAATGAAAATTTTGTTTAGAAACTTCAAACATAATTATTATTTAAACATTTACTAAATAATAAGTTATAACTAAGTATAAAAAATTAATTTTGAATTTATATCTTTATCCTAAAATTTTAATTTATATATTTCTAATATACTTATGATATATTTTCTTATGTTTTGAATATCAATGGGATGGTTTAACTTTTTATCTCTTTCAATCTATTATTTTTATACTTTTAGTTTTAACTTGAACATTAATATTTTTAAAAATATTAAATTAAAAATAATAACATATTACAAAATAAATTTTTAGGCATCTCAAAATATAAATAATCTCATTTCTCCTCTTAGCATTAGTTTTAGGATAGCTTTGAAAAGAAATATAAATTTTATACATCTTTATTTTTCAACTACAAAAGCCTACCTTCATAATCTTTATGAATTAGAGTAGTGGGTTAGGTTCTATGATAAAGACATGAAGTAGTATAATTTTTAGAAACAAGAAAAAAAAAGTTTAGAAAAAATTATGAGCTAAACAAAAATAACGTGTCTAAAGAAAAATAACACATTGTGTATATAAAAAAAATAATGTACTATTGTGCTTTTTGGATAGAAAATTTTAATAAGAGAATTTACTTTATTTGAGAATTTTAAATATTTTATGATGAAATACACTATTTAGATGGAAAATTTAAAGGAATTTAAAATTTTAATAATTTATGAAAATATTTTTATTAGCTAATATTGTAGAATTTAAATTTCCTTCTAAAAAATAATAATTTGAAATTCTTTAAATTTAGTTTTTCTTTTACTAAAGTCAATCTTAGGGTTATTTCTAGTCAATTTTTATCCAAATTTTTTTAGCATAATCAGATTATTTTGCTGACATTTGTTGGAGTTATTTTACCTTATGAACTTTGTATAAATAGAGAATAACAAAAAAAAAATACTTGATGAAGTATATCAACTAAGAGATATTTTTATTAATGAAACTTAACGAGTTTAATCTTTAAATAAGAGAAAATAACAAAAAATGTGGCCTAAAGAATAATAAAATATTAATATTGAATATTTTTATTTTTGAGGAGCCTAAAATAAAGATATATTTTTTAAAATTTGGGTTGGCCTATTGGCACACTCAATGTAACAACTAGCTAATTTAAATGAGGTAAGTAAACAAATTGGGTTATTTTATTAAAGAGTTTAATTGATATACATTGTTGCTGTAAATATTTTTACACTCACGTTCAATTAATACCCTTCATTCATAATAAGTTTGTTGACTTTATTCATTACTACTTTATAAGTTACATAAATTAAAAGTCATGATTGAATATCAGTGTAAAATTCTTTATACCAATTAAACTATTTATTAAATAATTACCTCAATAAGTATTTTTTAAAAATATTTACCGATCTGTTTTTTATCATTAATCGGGTGTAGTGTGCTTCCTATAATAAATGTTACTATAATAAATGCTGTTGTGTTGAGATACAGTGAATAAATTCTTTTCACCAAGTTCGAATATGTTATACATGAATGAAGTTATCGATTTTATTCTTTTATTTTCTTATTTGATAGGTTTAGTAAAAGTTCACGTGCCTTCAGAATAGGAAACATATGATTATTTTTTTAACTTAATGAAGTTCAATATGCATGATTTCAATAAATAAATAAATATACTAAAAATAAAAAATATAACATCATACAGCTAAATTAAGAAAGATTAATTGTCATCATCTTTAGATGCACTTCTAACTTAACTATTATATAGTTAAAAAGGTTAATAATAACCACCTTAAATACATTTTTAATTTAGTTATCATAAAACTTTTTTAAAATTATTAAAATTAAAAACATAATAAAATAGTAAACTTAAAAACCTCTGTCACACAAATGTATTTTATAAAGAACTTACATAGTTGTAGGAGTAGAAAGCTACTTCCATTGAAATCCAAAATATAAAAAGATAAAATAAAAAACTTTTTAAAATGATAGTTTTCTTTTCAATAATAAAATATGTATATCAATGAATAAAAAATACCAAAAAAATTCTTGTTTATTTTATTGGTACAATGAATATTTTTAAAATTATTTAATTTTTCACATTAGAGAAAATTTAGTTTCATAAACCATTTTTTAAATTTTTATTTATTTCTTTAATAAACATTGGTGGGTGACTCATTTATTTTTAATTTATTTTTTGCTATCTAGTTGAATCCACTTTTCAACAAGCTAAAATTCCAATGTTACATACAAAGCTCTAATGCATTGTCTATATAATGATTGCCTATTCCACAACATTGGGAGGTGTGTTGATGATGATTAGATTTGGGTCCACACTCTTACAACTAAGCCCACCGTACTCTAAAGTTATTTGTGAGGTGTACAAAACTTTAGTGCATTAGCCACAATGCTATGCCTATTACATTTGGCAATGCATTGAATTTTAGTGTAGAAAGCGACAGTCTAATGTGCTAGCCACAACAATATGTCCTATTCCATACTAACGTAGAAGATGCTTTAAAATTTAACATGTCATGCAAAGTTCTAATATATAAATGGAAATTTTTTTGCCAACATTGGTAAAAAATATTCATGATCAATGTTGACTGAAAAATAACCTTAGGTTTATCATAATATCATCGATAAATATTTTTTAATTAATAAATAAATGTTAATATTTAAATAAATTTTTATATTTGTTGGAAATAGAAATACTTCATTCAAACAAGAAAATTAAAATCCAATAAATTTAAATTATCTTATCTAAAATCATTTAAATTGAAAGCATTCTATTTTTTTTTATTTGTAAATTTTTCTAATGAAAGCAAAGTCAAACACTTCAAGGCAAAGAAACAAAAACTTGCATAACTTTTGGTTGAGTGTTAGAAAAGTAGGTTGAAGTACACAAAATTGGTTTCTTGAGGTGTGGTAGTGGCACTGTCCTAAAGGACTTATTTGTGTATCCTATACAAGTTCCCCATGATACAACAAAAACTTATCAGAATTTCAGAGGCTACAAAAACTAACAAGACTACAGAAACAGAACCTAGGAACTAGAAAAGGGCGAAAAGAGAGAGCAAAAGGCGAGATATGATTGTTATGGGGGAAAAGACACGTTTATATACAGCTCCTGGGAACATATAGTTTTTGTCCCTATAACTCACCATAATAAAACAAAATAGATTTGAATAAAACCGTAACTGAAAAATAGTTTGAAGGAATTAAATAAGTTTAACGGGTATTCAAAACCTGCAACGGTTTTAGGAAAAAAGGAAGTTACTGCATTCACATGAGATGTAAAGCATTGGACTTGGTTTTGCAAGCTATATGAACCAGACCTAGATTGATAGGACTTAACACAATGTAGTTAGTATAGCAAGCTATACAAACCAAAACACTTGGTGTATGTTAGAGGTCTATCAATCATTGTACACCCCCACAATTCTTGTTGTTTTTGTTGTGTTGCACTTTTAGGCCATGCACGCACCTGGTATTCATCAGTGCTCTAAAGATTTTGCCAAGATTTCATGCAAATGGTCCCACTTGGCACTCATAAGTGCATGTTGAAAATCATACACCACCCTTAAAGGACTACAAAAACCATTAAAACTTTATAATTTGTTAAGACTTCTTATAAAGTTTAACTATAAAATTTAACCTTTCATTAATGCAATGTCTAACACTTTCTCATGTTGCATACAAAGCTCTAATGCATTGTCTAACACTAATGTCAATTTAGTGCTAGTAAAACTAATATGTGACTTGTTCTTACTCATATGAAACTTCTTCACAGGATCACCAATCACAAAGGTCAGGCTACCTGATGTGATCTTTGATAATCACTTGCCCAAAGGATCCTTTCTAAGGTCACTTGGAAGGAAAATGGATTTATGGAGAGGAAAGGAATGGGGTGAGGCACCACAAATACTAGGTTTGATAAGCCAAAGAGGAGAGGCCACAAGGGACGAGTCCCTTGATAACTCTTAGAAGCTCTCACAAAGGAGAAAGGGGGACACTCAAAGGTAAGAACCTCACAACCAATATGGTCTCTAGGATTAAATTCAAGTGTGAAAAATACAAGTGAGGGGAGGAGTTCCTATTTATAGAGGTAGTTAACCTCTTGAACAAGATAACCTAAAAAAGAAGGGCTAGGATTAAAAGGAGAGATCTAAGGGATGAGGATTGAGAAACAATTTCTTCCTTAGATCATTAAACTTGGTGGCCAAGTTTCTCAAACCAAGGGCCAGGATTCATTCTTATTATTAGGGGGTTTATGTAGGAAAAGAGGAGTGTAGATATCAAGGCTACCCCTTGTTTCCACCCTCTAAAATCCTAAGATACCTCCTAAAATAAAAATGGACTAAATACATGTCCCAAATTAAATTCCTAATGCTCCTCAAAATTAAAATAAAGGAAAATTATATTTTATTAACTAAAGTCCCTAGCCTATTATCTTCACTTTCCACAGGAGGTGAAGTCTTCCTTTGTCTGCAAGGGCTAGGTCTTCTTTAATCCTTCTAACCGTGGCCCTAGTGATAGGTCCTTGGCTAGGCATGGTCACATCATCTCCTCCCCCTTGGAGAGGATTTGACCTCAAATCCATAGGGTCTGGATCATTTTCAGCACCTACAAATGGAGACAAATCAAAAACATTAAAACTGGTGCTTACCCCATAATCCTCAAGCAGATCTAAAACATAGGCATTATTAATGATCTGCTCAAGGATTTGGAAAGGTCCATCTCCTCTAGGGCTAAGTTTGGACTTCCTTTGAGAAAGAAATCTATCCTTTCTCAAGTGAAGCCATACCCAGTCGCCCATTTCAAAGATGACCTCTTTCCTCCCCCTATTGGTGAAAATAGCATCTCTCAAGGATTGGCGCTCTATGTTAGCTTTAACCCTCTCATGTAATTGTTTTACAAAAATGGCTTTTGCCTCTCTTTCTTTATGCACAACAACAGAAAGAGGAAAAGGTAAAAGATCAAGAGGAGTAAGAGGATTAAAGCCACAGACCACCTCAAATAGAGAGTGCTTGGTGGTTCTATGAACCACCCGGTTATAATCAAATTCAATGTGGGGAAGGTACTCATCCCAAGACTTATGGTTGCATTTAAGGAGAGCCCTTAGCATAGTGGATAAAGATCTATTCATCACTTCTATTTGCCCATCAGTTTGAGGGTGATAGGTAGTGGAAAAAAGAAGTTTAGTTCTCAGCTTAGCCCAAAGAGTTTTCCAAAAATGGCTAAGGAACTTCACATCCCTATCTGACACTATTGAAGAGGGTATGCCATGCAATCAGACAACCTCTTTAAAGAAAAGTCTTGCGATGTTGCTCGCATCATCCACTTTGTGGTAGGGAATAAAATGGGCCATTTTTGAAAATCGGCTCACCACCACAAATATGGAGTTCGCACCTCATTGGGTTCTTGGGAGCCCAAGGATGAAATCCATGCTAATATCCTCCCAAGGTGCAGAATGAGCAGGTAAAGGTGTGTATAGTCCATGAGGCATTGCTTTAGACTTTGCTTGCAAGCAAGCTATACATCTAGAGTAATGTCTATGGACATCTCTACGCATATGGGGCCAAAATAATTTCTCTTGTAAAAGCAGGAGGGTTTTTGAAATCCCAAAATGCCCCGTGAGCCCACCTTCATGGCTCTCTTTTGTGAGTAAGTTCTTAATTGATCCTTGGGGTACAAAGCTTACTCCCTTTGTAGAGATACCCTTCACTAATGAAGTACCCATCATGGGCCTTTAATGTGAATGCAAATGCAGAGGCAGCAAAGATGGGGCCGAAATCCTTGTCAAAAGGATACATAGCTCGAATGTCATCAAATCCCAAGATTTTTGCACTTAAGGATGAATAAAGGGCATGACGCCTAGAAAGAGCATCATCCACCACATTTTGTTTTCCTGTCTTGTACTTGATGACATAAGAGAAGGATTCAAGATATTCCACCCACGTTGCATGCCTTTTGTTCAATTTACCTTGACCCCTCAAATATTTTAGTGACTCATGGTCACTATGAATGACAAACTCCTTGGGAGCAAGGTAATGCTCCCAAGTTTGAAGGGCCCTAATTAGAGCATAAAATTCCTTATCATAGGTGAGGTAGTTGAGGGGGGCACCATTGAGTTTTTCACTAAAATACGCAATGGGGTGCCCTCCTTGCAACAAGACAGCTCCCACACCTACACCAGAGGCATCACATTGAAGTTCAAATGTTTTAGAAAAGTTAGGTAATGCCAAGACTGGTGCATGGGTCAGTTTATGCTTAATTATCTAGAAGGCTTTCTCTTGTTTCTCACCCCAAAGGAAAGGAACTTCCTTTTTCACCAAATCATTTATTGGTGCGAAGAGCGTGGAGAAGTTAGGCATAAAGCGCCTATAAAATCCAGTAAGACCATGAAAGTTTTTTATCTGTGTCACACTCTTTGGGGTGGGCCATTCTTGAATAGCTTTTATCTTTTTGGGGTCAACATGGACCCCTTTTGTGCTGACTACAAAACCTAGGAAAACTACACTATCTACACAAAAGGTGCATTTTTCTAAGTTACATAAAAGATGATTACTCCTAAGAAGAGAAAAAACATGCTTTAGATGTCCTAAATGATCATCGAGGTTCCTAGAGTAAACTCAAATGTCATCAAAGTAAACTACACAAAATTTACCAAGGCAATCCTTCAGTACATGATTCATTAAGCGCATGAATGTGCTTGGGGCATTGGTTAGCCCAAAGGGGATAACCAACCACTCATAAAGACCAAATTTAGTCTTAAAAGCAGTTTTCCACTCATCACCCTCTTTGATCCTGATTTGGTGGTAACCACTTCTAAGATCTATTTTTGAAAATATTTTTGCCCCATGCAATTTATCCAACATGTCATCAAGACGAGGGATTGGGTACCTATATTTGATGGTGATGTTGTTGATTGCACGACAATCAACACACATCCTCCATTGGCCATTTTTCTTGGGCACCAACAAGACTGGCATAACACAAGGGCTTAGACTCTTTTGAACCCAGCCCTTCTCCAACAGCTCATTCACTTGAGACTCAATCTCTTGGGTCTCCATGGGGTTGGTCCTATAGGCAGGTCTATTAGGTAGACTTGCACCAGGCATCAAATCAATTTGATATTCTATACCTCTAATGGGAGGAAGTCCTTTTGGAACCTCATTAGGGAATATATCATCAAATTCCTTTAAAATATCTTGAACCCCTTGAGGAAGGTGCTCATGTGCATGGGCTGTGGCAGTGTTCTCAGCAAAAGAATGCAGAATGGGAGAAGGATTTGATGCCTCTTTGCAAAAGAGGAGATAAAAGGGCTTGTTAGTCAAATGAGCTTCTTTTAAATCATGTTTGGTAGCAAATAGGCTCTTTTTACTAATATTCCCCTTGGAAGGGGCATCACCTTCCGACTCTCCCTCTTTACCCTTTTTAAGCTTTAAGGGTGAAGCTTGTTGTGTTTTTTTTTTATTTTTGTTTTTCCTCAACTCTTTTCTTTTTCATCGCAAATTGATCCTCAGCCACTTGAGAAGGTGACAAAGGATAAAATGTGAAGCGCTTTTCATTATGGGTGAGAATTATTTGGTTGAAGTGACCATGGTGAACAACTTTCTTATCAAATTGCCATGGTCTCCCCAATAGGATATGGTCACCTCCATAGGAACTATGTCACAAAGAATCTCATCATTATAAGATCCTATGGAATTTGGAACCATAACTTGTTCATTGACTACCATCTCCCCTTGCTCATTGAGCCATTGCAATTTGTAAGGTTTGGGATGAGGCATGGTAGTCAAGGCTATCTTTTCAACTAACCTAGAGCTGCAACAATTATAATAGGAGCCACTATCAACAAGGAGAGGACATACTTTGTCATTTACTTTACATCTTGTATGGAAGATGTTCTCTCTTTGTGACTGGCCAAGCTCTAGAGGTTGGCTTCCAAGAAGCCTTTGAACCATAAGGAGGTTCCCCTCATAAGGAAAAACTTCCTCACACTCTTGTTCAAAAGTATGTCCCCCTTCTTCCTCACTCTCACTAGAGGAGGAAGATGAGATATTCTCACTACAAATGTCTTGTCCCTCATGATCATGGTTTTCTTGTTGGGGCATTGAGAGGCAAGGTGGCCTCTCCCAAGATATTTGAAGCATTTGATACTACTTTGCCTCTCAATAGGCTTAGTAGTAGGGGTTTTCTCTCTACATGAGGTGTTTTTGTATCTTGAAAGTGCTTGGGTTCCTCTTTGGGAAAACCCTTGAGTTTACCTTAAGTTGGCCTCTCTTTGGGTAAGAAGGAGAATATTTTTTAAAGCTTTTTCTCTTGAGTTGATGCTCAGCTCTTACACAAAGTTCTACCAACTCATCAAGGTTTGAGTATAAAAGAAGCTCTACCTTATCTCTAATGTCAGAGCTTAATCCACACAAAAACCTAGCAAGGGTGGCATTGGGTTCCTCAATGATATTGGCCCTTAGTATGAGAAGCTCCATCTTTTGTCTATACTCTTCAATACTTAGGTTATGTTGCCTAAGTCTTTGGAGCTATCCAAAAGATCTCTCTCATAATATGAAGGAATGTGCCTTCTTCGCAAACAAGTTTGTAAATCATTCTAGTAACGAATGTCAGGCATTTGTTTACAGGCCCTATCCTTGACTAACCCATCCCACCAATGCAAAACAGGACCTTGAAAACTAAGGGAGGCCAAAGGTACTTTCCTTTCTTCCCTTCATAGCATCGGAAGAGTTGTTCCACTTTGACTTCCCAATCTAGGTAAGTCTCAACATCTTCCCTACCATGAAAATGGGGTAGGTCTACCTTTGGCTCCCTAACATGATTTGTATTCTCTTGAGGAGAATTATGATTGTATGATGAATGGGAGTAATGCTTATGTTGATTTCTATAGTATTCTTCTTCACTAGAGCTAAAATTCCTAGATGGGGATCTTATGAGAATTCCTTTCTTTTTTCTATCACTCTCCCTCTCATCTTTGCTCTTACTCTCTTCTCCTCTCCTTCTCTTTTCTTCCTCTTTTTCTTTCTAGTTCTTTCCTTCTTCTCCTTTCTTCATCCTTTCTTCTCTCTCTTTACGTTCTCTCTTTTCGCTCTTTTTTCTCTTTTCTCATTTCCAACATCTCTTTTTTTAACTCTTCCTTCTCTTTTTGTTTTTCCTTTTCTTTTTTTCTCTCTTTTTCTTCTCTCTTTTCTTGTTCTTTAGCCATCCATTCCTTAAATTCTAAGTTAAGGTTTTCAAGAGTGTCTCCCTTAGAAGGTTTTTTTTGGTTGACACTCTTACTTGATGAACAACTATGTGCACTAGAATGTGTGTGGGAAGTCATGGTGCTTGGATGCTAAACACTAAAAGGTAGGCCAAAAACTTTTTTTTTCCAAGCAACACTCCTTTTTTTTTTTTTCTCACCTAAGGTGGCTTGATGAGTCTTTGGAACTCTTAGCCTCTACACGTTTTTTCAAAAAATAAAATAAAATAAAATAAAAGTGCAAGGATGTAAAAGAGAAAGGGCTCTAATCATGCTCCTAAGGTGTTGAAGGAAATGTACCACTTCTCCCTTCTTCACCTAATTAACAAGGAACTACGCTAAAATTAACCAAAATTATTACAAACCAAGGGAGGGCCTTAAGGGCACTCAAACTCCCAATCTAAAATTAAGTTTACACAATACAAAGAATAAAAAAATAAAACAAAGTCTTCACTCTAAGCTTGTTGGTGTTTGACTCCTTTTGATCAAGCCCCTTTGAGTTGCATCAACCCACCCCAAGAATGCTACCCTTGTTTCCTCTTGTTTGGACTTGCCAAAATCTTGTGTATGACACCTTTCCCAAGCTTTACTTACCAAGGTCGAATACAACACAAGACAAAAAATAAAGGTGAATAACAAAACAAGGTTCACAAATCCAAGTGGATAGATTAAACAATGACAAACTCAAAGAAGTAAATAAGACAAGCAATAAAACATAAGGCTCACAAAGGAAGGTAGCACACAAATAACTTTCCTAGATTAGCTCTAAGAGTAGAGATGAAAAAAGACTCAAACAAAAAAAATGAAACCAATGGTTGCACACTTAATAAAATTTAAGTGACCAAAAGCTAAAAAGCTTACTCAAGTATTTTTTTTTTAATCACAAATGGTTCCTCATATTAAATGTTTCTACTATTAGGTACACAACTTCAAAATTGTCTTTCTTTTGAGTTCTTTATCTTCTTTTTTTTTAAACTTGAACTTTTTTCTAATATATATTTGTTTTAACTTTTTATAATCATTTTTTATGCACCTAATAGCTTGTTGAATTGAAATTTAAATGAGGATGCTTGAAATAATAATGATTGAGTGAATAAGCACAAAGTAAGGTCACACAATTTTCAAGCAATGCATGCAACTAAAGGCAAAACAACTTAGTAGTGCCAAATACCATTGAACTAATGGCGCTTAAGGAATGATTTAGGGTTGATTTTGAAGTAAATTGATTGCTCAAATTACTAACACAATTCGCCCAAGCTAAAATTCCATAAAGAGGCACCAATAATGAAGGTAAACCAAGTGGAAAGCTACTAATAATTCAACATAAAAAAGAAGCATATAAAGATTGAATTGATCAAATATTTAAGAACAACAAAGATATTACTATGCTTGAACTAAAATCATAAAAGACTTAAGAGACTCAACAAGAGGTTCACCTCTTAGCAGCTCAATTCAAAATGTTTTTTAAGGCTGTTTGTAAAAATTTTGAGAGGCTAAAACCTAAGGAATTTAAATGAGACAAAATAGGAAACTAAAATGACTAGTATTTGACAAAACACAACATTAATAAAAAAATAACACACCTAAAAATAGAGCAAAAATTTCAGCAAGAGACCCAAAACAAAAGGCACAACAAAGTGGCCAAAGTTGATCACCACAATGGTGTGGAAAACTCCTCAACCATGTGGGTTTAATGGTCACAACTTATTAGACACACTTTAACATAAAAAACAAGGGAAAACTAAGCGATTTGAACACGGAAATAAGATGCAAAGAAAGGGACAAGTAAAATTACATCAAATTAAATGGAACATATGCGCATAGATAGGAAACAAAAGTGCATATAATAGCAAGAATAAAAAGCTATACTACTAGATAATAAAGGAAATAAATATGAAAAAAAATGAAGGACTTTAAAGTAAAGAGATTAAAGAGATAAACAAAAAAGCAAAAAAAAAATTGAGAAACAACGTGACCTTTAGAAAGTGGCTCTAGATACCACTTGATGTGATCTTTGATGATCACTTGCCCAAAGGATCCTTTCTAAGGTCACTTGGAAGGGAAATGGATTTATGGAGAGGAAAGGAATGGGGTGAGGCATCACAAATACTAGGTTTGATAAGCCAAAGGGGAGAGGCCACAAGGGAGGGGTCCCTTGATAACTCTTAGAAGCTCTGACAATGGAGAAGGGGGCACACTCAAAGGTAAGAACCTCACAACCAATATGGTCTCTAGGATTAAATTCAAGTGTAAAAAATACAAGTGAGGGGAGGAGCTCCTATTTATAGAGGTAGTTAACCTCTTGAACAAGATAACCTAAAAAAGAAGGGCTAGGATTAAAATGAGAGATCTAAGGGAGGAGGATTGAGAAACAATTCCCTCCTTAGATCATCAAACTTGGTGGCCAAGTTTCTCAAACCAAGGGTCAAGATTCCGTCTTATTGGATTAGGGGATTTATGTAGGAAAATAGGGGTGTAGATATCAAGGCTACCCCTTATTTCCTTTATAAAGATCCAAAAAGCTAAATCCACCTTCTAAAATCCTAAGACACCTCCTAAAATAAAAATAGACTAAATACATGTCCCAAATTAAATTCCTAATGCTCCTCAAAATTAAAATAAAGGAAAATTACATTTTATTAACTAAAGTCCCTAGCCTATTATCTTCACTCTCCACAGGAGGTGAAGTCTTCCTTTGTCTGCAAGGGCTAGGTCTTTTTCAATCCTTCTAGCCATGACCTTAGTGATAGGTCCTTGGCTACGCATAGTCACATCACTACCATCACTTGGTTGTTTTCAAATGGCTTAATTCTCATTCCTTTCGATGTTTCTAATACCACATTCCTCCCTATGGGTTTCGTCAAAAGGTCTTCTAAGTTTTCTTCTGACTTCACATAATCAAATTTAGATTTTGACTCATCTAAATTAGAGTGAAGTGCTTGTTTCACCCATGTCTTTCATATCAAATTTAGATGCTAGAAAAGATTTAGTTTTAAAACTATATTAATACATGTACCAAAGATTAACATATCATCTATATATAAGCATATAATGACACAATCACCATTCACAGATGTTCTGTACACACATCTATCAGCATCACTTAGCAAAGTTTCATTAAACTTGTCATGCCATTGGTTAGGTGCTTGTTTTAAACCATATAGAGATTTTAAAAGTTTGCATACTTTGTTTTCTTGACCTGGAACCACACACCTTTCAGGGTGGGCCATATAAATTTCTTCCTCAAGATCAACATTCAAAAAAGTTGTCTTCACATCCATTTAATTAATCACCAACTTATGGATTATAGCTAAGGATATCAAAACACGGCTAGAGGCAATCCTAGTAATTAGTGCAAAGGTATCAAAGTGATCAATATTTTCCTTTTGAGTGAAGCCTTTTTGAAACAAGCCTAGCTTTATACTTATCTATGGATCCATTAGGGTTATACTTTCTCTTAAAGATCTACTTGCAACCAATAGGTTTTTCTACTTTGGGTAAGTCAACTAAAGTCCATGTATTATTTTTCTTGATAAAGTCAATTTCAATCTTAATGGCTTATTGCCAAAGGTTTGCATATGATGAACTAATAGCTTCAGAAAACTCAAAGGATTATCCTTAACTAGGTTTGTGTAAAAATCATGGTCAAAGGATTTCTCTTCCCTTTGTCTTTTATTTCTCCCCAAGTCTTCACATACAAGCTCACTACATGTTTCAACAGTTTGTTCAAACCTAGATTGGGTACTAGAACTACTACTAGAACTACTACATGTTTCACATACAAGGGAATATGTCCTCAAAGAAATTAGCATTTTTAGTCTCCATAATGGTATTACTATCAAGAACTTCACTCTTAAGGACAAGAAACTTATAGGCAGAACTATGTTCAGCATAACCAATAAATATGCAATTAGAAGTCTTATGACCGATTTTCCTTTTCTTAGGTTCAAACAACATTACTTTGGTTAAGCACCGCCACACTCTCAAGTACTTAAGATTTGGTCTATTTCCTTTCCATAACTCATAGAGTGTTTTTCCTGTTTTCTTACGTGAGATCCTATTTTGTAAAAAACAGGTTATTAAAAGGACTTTTTTCCAAAGTTTATCAAGTGCGGAGGAACTTATAAGCAAGGCATTCGTCATGTCTTTAAGGGTTCTATTTTTCCTTTTAGTTACTCCATTAGACTCAAGAGAATATAGTGGGGTTATCTCATTAATAATACATTCTTTTTAACAAAAATCATTAAACAAAGTGTACTCTCCATCCTTATAAGATCTTATCCTTGTTATTTTTCTATTTAATTGATTTTCTACTTTAGCCTTATGTGATAAAAACATATTAAAAGTTTAATCTTTATGTATAAGCAAATAAATTTAGTATATTTAGAGAAATCATCAATAAAAGTTTTGAAATAATTCTTACCTCCCTAGACATAGTTTGTTTTAAATTAGCAAGGTTAGAGTGAATTAAACTAAGAAGTTCACATTCATGTTGCACAACACAACATGCTCTTTTAGTTAACTTTGACTCAACACATACTTCACATTTTTTAGTTTGATTATCCTACAAGTTAATCATGCCTAGTTGTTGCATATGTGGGATTTACATGACCTAGTATAGCATGCCAAATACCATAAGAACCAATCAAGTAACCAGAAGATGATGCACATTCACTAACCAATTCAGAAACATTTAGTACAAAAGTCCTTGATCACAATAAGCTTTTCCCACCAATACACTATTTTTAGTTATGACAATCTTGTTAGACTCAAAAGACACCTTTACCATAACCTTACTTAATAATGCTACAGAAACCAAGTTGACTCTAATAGTGGGAACATGTAACACATCTGTAACGACCCATTTTACTAACTCAATTCAATTATGAATATGCAAAGATTTGTCAAAGAATTTTACTCAATTATGATAATTTTTTAAAATTAGTTCTTATATAAAGAACCATAATCTCTTAAAAAACTATAGAACAACAATATTCATTATAGAAACCTTTCTTCTACAAAATGTTCTCCCCAATACATCAAATATCCTTTATCCCCACTACCCCAATTAAACTTAAGTTAGAGCAGTGGACCTTTGAAAAAGTAACTAAAATAGGATTAAGAGTAGCTTAATACCAAACATCATATAATATCAAGCATAAAGAAAATCTTCAGAGTTGCCCATTGCACTTGTTTGATCCAGCTCCTCTTCTACTCATATCTTGAATACATATGCACAGAAACACATAGAGCAAACAGACAGAGGAGTGAGATAATTATAAACCATAAATGTTAATCTTTATAAACTAACAACTCATGGGGACCTAAGGTTTAACATAGGACTCAGTTACTCAAAATCTCATCATATAACTCAATCTCACTCATCTCGTTACTAGACTTAATCTCACTTTATCTATGTATAGATCCATGGCCAATCCAAGGTGATTCACCCCAACCATCAAGAATTTTGTTTGGGAAGTAATTAATAGCCACATATCCTCTTCTAACCACAACCAAATATATTTTTCTAAAAAAACCACCCAAGTAGTCTTGGTCCCTGACCAAATATAATATTCTGGTCCCTGACTAGATATAATATCTTGACCCCCGGTCAATCTCGATATGCTGGTCCTCGACCAGTCACATCATCCTAGCCTTTAGCTAGTCTCAACACATTTTCAAAACAACCCAAGTAGTATTGACTCATGACCATACATGAAATTTTGGTACACAACCAGATATAAGAGCTTAACCCCCATAAGTTAGTCTCAAGGTGCTGGTCCTCGACTACTGGCTAGTCCCCGACCAGTTGCTATTGGACACTTTTTTTTAGTTTGAAAGAATATATTCCAACATTCCCATTTTACCCCATAAGGCACCAAATCATAATTCTCCAAAACATGTCATACGTATACTTGTATGATACCTACACCAGGGAACTTAGAGCTTTTTGCTAAGTTCTCTTCTCAACTTCTCAGCATATTCCCCAAGCAATTCTAATTTTACAACTACATATTATATAACATCATACTTAAACATCATTTATTAACCATAAATCAAATATAACTACTCAAGTAGTACTTATATTTCAATCATCATTCACAAAATCATTCATGAATTATCCTAAAAAAGACCTCAATAGATATATATATTCTTAGATCCATCTCTTAGTTCATCAATAATCAATAACGATCACAACTATAAAACCACTACATCTTTAAAGACTTATATTTCAATCGTCCTTTACAAAATTATTCATGAATTATCCTCCAAAAAGATCTCAATAGATATATATAAATTCTTAGATCCATTTTCTAGTTTATGAATATTCATTAATGACCAAAACATAATAATAATCATCTAAATATCATAAACAGAGATCCTAATAATATGTAATGATAGATAAAGGGTGAAAAATTAATATACGGAATCATAAATAAATAAAGAACCAGAATAATCTCTATAGAACATAAATAAAATACCAGAATAACTTTCAGAGAAAATAACAAAGCACCAGAATAACTTCTGGAGAATATAAAAATTAGCATAGTTAAATGTTATTAATTAATCAAATAAACATTAAAACACATTTTTAGTAATAATAATCACAAAAATAGTAAAACACATAAGTCTATTAAGATTAACACCTCTTCTGGTTATAAATCCCACTCCCTCCTTACCTTGATAAGAGGCTGATTAATAGTGGTGCAGAACCTCCACAACTTTAATCTTCGTTGGAAGTTTTTCCTCCTAACTTCCTTCCTCTAGAACCTGTCTTTTTTCTCACTAGACTCTCCCTCAGCTTATAGCTCTTTCTCTCTCTAACTTCTACTGAAAAATGTGCATGTCCAACATGCACCAAGTGCCTTTATTTATAGGGTTAGGCTAGCCAAATTTCGCTGAGCAAAATTCATTTTGCTGAGCGGTTTTGTATCCGAGGCATTTTGGCTGAGTGACAAGAGGTGACGATTCAATCATTTTAAACACTTGTCTCGCATGGCTTAGCAAAAATAGGCTTGAACCAACGACTCTTTTTAGTTTAATGGTGTTGTAGGTTGAGGTTTGACCTACGGTTTTTCAATTACATGAACTAACATCCCCCATTGATCCATTGATATCCTTAGTTGAAGCTTAGGCAATTTTCCTACCATTTACATGAATCAATGTCCTCTCATGATCCATTGAAATCTTTGGTTGAGGCTTGGATTGTTACCCTATGACTTATATGAACTATCATCCACCCTTGGTCCATTGAATGCTTTTCTTAGTCATCTGCTATTGGATTAATAGTGTTATCCTGACAAAATTGGGTGTATACAATAACTAAGTTTGTAACTTTAACACGTAAAATTATATACTAACCTAGTTATGAAAATTGGGTATTATAATTCTCCCTTCTATTTTAGGAATTTCGTCCCCAAAATTCACGAACCATGAACTAAGTGAGATTATACTTTTCTCATCTTTTCTTCTAACTCCAAGTGGCATCTCCATCTCCGTGCTGACTTCAAAACACTTTCACTAAAGATATATCCTTTCCCTAAAGTCATTTTAATCCTTTGATCCATCAAATGTAAGGTTTTCTCGTATTTATTCATCTATATGGAGTGATAGGTTGAACTCAGTCTGATTCTAGTTCTAAAATCTTGTTGCAACCTATTCTAAAATCTTGAGGTGAAGCGAGGATCTATAATTGACATAATGCTAAAATCTAAGTCCTTAGGTTGTTAGAACTGATTTTACATGCCTCATTCTATTCAAAGGCTGACTTAATCAAAGGATCTTCTATACTGCCAATCTTAAGGAACTACATACCGTTAAGATATTAGTTATTCTCTTATCGCTACTTTATCCTTGAAAGGGTTAACTGTAATCCTATCTTATGAGGTTGCATGTCCTACCAAAATTTACACTTTGACTACTTCCCATACATCTTTATCTTTCTCAAAATCTGTATTATTAATCTCAAATATTTCTAGACCAATTTTCGAGATCAGGAAAGGATTCAATTTCTAAGTACCTGATTGCTTGCTTTATATCTGATCGGAGCTCATCCTTAAATTTTGAATAGTGTAAGCGTTCCTCAACTCCTTCATTGAAGTCAAGGAAATATTTTGATAGTTCATCAAATTTTGCTGCGTATTCTTCGATAGATATACTTCCTTAGCAAAGGTTTAGAAATTCAACTTTCTTCTTTCTACAAAGATCCTTAGAATAATACTTCTCTAAAATCTTTTGCTTAATAGTTTCCCAAGTAATAGTTCTTCCTTCAGCCTGTAGTTGTTGTTTTGTAGAGTTCCATGAGTTCTCAAACTTCCCACTAAGTATAAATATTGCAATGTTATCTTATCTATATCAGGATATCCTATTGCGACAAATATCTTTTCGATGTCGGCCACCTAGGATTCAATACCATCCGAGTCAAAGCCTCCCTTAAACTTTGGTGGATTATTTTCGCAAAATGTTTCTATTTCTCGGGTTTCCATAGATTCAATGTCTTATCTTTGAGTCACATTTTCTAATGTTGTCGTTATTCTTTCCATCAATTCTTGCCTATGGTTTGATCTAGTTGCTATATTTTCCTAAAAGAGAATTTGGCGCCTTAATCCTTTCTTAGAATAATACATAAACTGGAGGAATACTACAGATAGCAATTAGCACATCCCAACTCAGTTCCCAAGAAAGAGAGGCGTCATAGTGGACATTCTTAAATATCAAGTCTTGCTTAGCCAAAACTTTCCCCAGAATTGTACCTCATACTTCCATTATATTTCTACCAATAATAGTAAAATTCTAAGTTCCACTTCTTGTCCAAATATACTCTAGAATATATCCACAACCATTGTCCTTGATTTCAAAATCTTCCTATGTATCTATCTTATCTTGTACTCCTGTTTGTCAACAAAGGGTACAAAAGTAAATCTACCTATCTTGCATTTTCGTTTCTCAACAGAGAATGAAAGAACACACAAGTAAGCAACAAACAACCAATAGTCAAGTCCATACCCCAGGCTTGACAGGAACAACTAGGGATGAAAAATAAACATGTACCCACAGGTAATCCCCGAACTCGCCTCGAAGTTGACAGAGAATCCTCAATTTGACCGGACACAGGTACGAGTATGAAGAATACCCGATTTGTTAAGTTGAGGTACCTGCTTGACTCCACTTTTATTTAAATGACTAAAATATTTATGTCTTAAAAAAAGAAAGGTTTGACATTTAATTAACAAATTACAAATCTTGCATTTATTAGATAACTTTTGAATTAATATTATTATATTCAAACAAATTATTTTTTACTAAAATATTATTATAATTTTTTTGTAGGTATGAGACGGGTACAGGTATACTCGATACTCGACGGGGATGGGAATGTGAACATAAATTTCATACCCATCGGGTATAGGGACGGAGATGAGGATGAGTTTCGGAAGCGGGGATGGGGATGAGAATGTCATACTCATCCCTGCCCCACCTCGTTCTCATGCCTAGGAACAATTGCTCTAATACCACTAAATGCAACGAACCATTTTACTAACCTAATTCAATTATGAAAATGTAGAGATTTGTCAAAGGCTTTTACTCAATTATGATAAATTTTTTAAATTAGTTCTTATATAAAGAACCATAATCTCTTAAACAACTATAGAACAACAATATTCATTATAGAAACCTTTCTTCTACAAAATGTTCTCCCCAATACATCATATATCCTTTATCCCCACTACCCTAATTAAACTTAAGTTAGAGCAGTGGACCTTTGAAAAAGTAACTAAAATAGGATTAAGAGTAGCTTAATACCAAACATCATATAATATCAAGCATAAAGAAAATCTTCAGAGTTTCCCATTACAGTTGTCTCATCTGACTCCACTTCTATTCATATCCCGAATACATATGCACATAGAGCAAACACATAGAGGAGTGAGATAATTATAAACCATAAATGTTAATCTTAATAAACTAACAATTCATAGAGGCCTAAGGTTTAAGCTAGGATTCGATTCCACATAATCTCATCATATAACTCAATCTCACTCATCTTATTACTACACTCAATCCCACTTGATCTATGTATAGATCCATGACCAATCCAAGTTGATTCACCCCAACCATCAAGGATTTTGCTGGGAAGTAATTGATAGCCACATATCCTCTTCTAACCACAACCAAATATATTTTTCTAAGAAAACCACACAAGTAGTCTTGGCCCTTGACCAAATATAATATTCTAGTCCCTGACCAAATATAATATCTTGACCCCCGGCCAGTCTTGATATGTTGGTCCCCGACCAATCACATCATCTTAGCCCCCAACTAGGCTCAACACACTTTGAAAACAACCCAAGTAGTATTGACCCATGACCATATATGATATTCTGGTCCACAACAAGATATAAGAGCCTGGCCCCTATAAGTCAGTCTCAAGGTGTTGGTCCTCAACCAGTTGCTAGTCTTCGACTAGTTGCTATTGGGCACTCTCTTTTAGTTTGAAAGGATATATTCCAACAATACCATTTTACCCTGTAAGGCACCAAATCATAATTCTCCAAAACATGTCACATGTATACTTGTATGATACCTACACCAGGGAACCTAGAGCTTTTTACTAAGTTCTCCTCTAAACTTTGCAATATATTCCCCAAAGAATTCTAATATTACAACTACATATTATGTAACACCATACTTAAACATCATTTATTAGCTATAAATCAAATATTACTACTCAAGTAGTACTTATATTTCAATCATCATTCACAGAATCATTCATGAATTATCGTCAAGAAGACCTCAATAATATATATATATATATATATATATATATATATATATATATATATTCTTAGATCCATCTCCTATTTCATGAATAACCAATTACAATCACAACTATAAAACTACTACATCTTTAAAGACTTATATTTTAACCATCCTCCGAAAAGATCTCAAAAGATATATATAAATTCTTAGATCCATCTCCTAGTCAATGAATAATCATTAATGACCATAACATAGTAGTAATCAACTAAAATATAATTAACAGAGATCCTAAATAATATGTAATGATAGATAAAGGGTCAAAAATTAATATACAAAATAATAAATAAATAACCAAAATAATCTATGAAGAACATAAATAAAACACCAAAATAACTTCTGGAGAAAACAAGAAAGGACCAGAATAACTTCTCGAGAATATAAAAGTTAGCATAGTTAAATGTTATTAAGCAATCAACTAAACATTAAAACTTAGTTTTAGTAATAATAATCACAAAAATAGAAAAACACATAAGTCTATCATAAACATGAATCTCAATGTTACATTGAAAGTTTTTATAATGACACTGTATCTTTGCCCTTATTTTGATCATAATTGAGAATTGAATGAAAGACAATTTCTTGGTTTAATGAATATATTGCTATATTGAACATGTAGCAATGGATTGTTTCTACTAGGCTGTGTATTGTGCAACATGCAATGTAGGAGTACCTGCTTTCAATCTAGATGATAATTATTTGCATACGTGAATATCTACTGATAAAATCTGTGATGAGTAGCTAATGCGTATTGAAAATGAATATTCATAAATATTTTAATGGGTACACCTGTACATGTTAATAAATGAGTGCAGGTGTGGGTATGAAGGTCTTTGCCACATGGTCCACAAATACCTACTTAATATCCATGAAAGTTAAAATAGTAAAAATATCACACACATACACACTTACACTACTCTTATACATAACACATTCATTTAGAAAAATTAAAGTATTTTATTCATGTTGAGGTGATTGTAATTATGGTATTGAAATATTGGAGATTTGAAGTGTTGGATATTATTGTTAATTTTTATTTAGACTTGTGACAAACTATTGTTATTATTTGGAGTTTTTCTTAGAAAAAGAAAATTTAGTAAACTTTGATTATACTAAAATTTTATGTGTATTTTGATGCCATTTTAAATATAAAAATATGATTAGTTACAATCACAAAAAATGTGTTGTCATAATTTGATGAAAAAATTAATGTTTTAGTACCTTTTTTTTTTTGTTAAAAATTTTACATGTACCTACAAATATAAAAAATATTTATAGATATTTTATTTGGAGAACCTACACAGGTATAAATTTCACCCAAAGATGCATGTTGCAAAAAACATATATCCACATCTATCATGATCCCTATTTATATCAATCTGCTACCAATTTATTTTTTTTACGCACGTAACATTTATCTATAAAATAAGCTTTAATAATAAATTTATTGAAACCAAGAAATAAAATATTACTTTAGTAAAATGATCTCTTAATAAATACTATTTTCTTAAAATACCTGTTTTTTTCTTCTTCTTAATTTGTTCAGAAAAACTTTAAACTAGAGTTAGTTACAAAAGGATGAAGTATGGAAATTCTACACCAACAAGATCTAACAAAATTAAAGAAACCAAAACACTCAATTGGACTAAAAAATTAGAAACAATCTCAAAAGTGTTGATGATCAAAACCTCAATGATGAGATACATGAACAACAAACTTGTTTATCCGTTGAAACTAAGGTCTGCAATTGCCATAATATCAGCTTGAAGAGAGGCCAATGCCTCATATGGTAAATCTCCAATCCAAACATTGAGACCATGATAATCAGAACCTGCTGCTTCAGCCAAACTAAGTGCCACTTGATTGGCTGAAGGAGGTGCCAATCTTAGAAAAAAAAGTATCTCCTGCTGCAGTATCATGGATCTGCACTCTTTCAAAAGTGATTCTAACTCACAATCACTTTCTTCTGTTTGTGTTAATTGCTTCCACTCAGTGTCTAACTCCTCACATTCAGTTTCAAAAACAACATTTTTATAACCTAACTGTATTGCTTGCCTTATAGCCCACTCAAAGCACTCTGCCTCAGCAATTTCACGGCTCCTAAAATAGTGTGGAAGAAAATCTGTAGCTGCACAAAAAGGGTTTTGTTATTATCTTATTCAAACATTGTTGTATTAATGAGATGGTTAAAGAAGAAGGGACATGGTAAAATGTCATGTGTTTGATCCTACAAATAGTTTCGTGATCTTAGCTAAGTGATTTTTGTATTTTTTTTTCTTAGAAAAAAAGGATTGATATAGGTGTAATTTGACTCATTATCTAAGATAAATCTTGAAATGGTATCATTTCTTTTTTTTTTTATATGAAATTTGGAATTTCACTAAGTCAATTCTTAAGAAAGCATTATTAATGATGCTAATATTTGCGGGATAAAAAAATCATTCCAACCAATCTCTCTGCAACAAAATTTTTAATTGTTTTATTACCCATTTAGTTCAGTTATTATACAATTTTTCAGCTTTTAGTCTCTGTAAGAAAAAATTATCAATTTTAGTACCTACAAATACCTTTCTTAATTTCTTTATATTGCAATGCATTTCGATGGTAGAGGCTGAAATGAATTAAAAATTACATGCATAGAGATTAAAGGAAATTAAGAATGATATGTGTAAAGAACAAAATGAAAAGTGTAAGAAGAAAAAGGTTAAATGCAATTTTATTCCCCTATTTTTTAAAATCCAAATTTTGGTTCTCCTACGTTTAAGTACTCTTTCAAAATCTATAATTTTAGTCCTTGTTATAAAACGATATGGATTACATAAATAATTTCACCAGCTGACTAAATTGGGTCTTACTACCTTCACTTTTTTATCAGCAAACATTCTTATTTAACCAAAAACATCAAGGATTTAACAAAACTTTAATGACATTTTACTTATGAATAGATACAAAGAGAAAAAAGTGAGTTTCAATATTTTTATTAACAAAATTAACACACTAATAATTAATATTTGTCTAAAATAAGTAAAGACAAAAATTGTGGATTATGAAAAATTAATACAATTTAGTCATATGTGATCTAGCTAGAGATTAACTCAAATCATGAATTGGGACTATACATATGTAAAAACAAAACCACAAGAAGAAGTAGAAAGATTGTACCTGAAGCATGAATTTTTAAGCAAGAATCCCTAAAAACGAGGCCCATTCCAGTACCAAGATCACGTTTAAGAAAAGTAACAAAATTGCCCTTGATGAAGTGAGAGGGTGGTGGATGCCAACTTAGCCTCTCCTCTGCTTCATTTGAAATGCAAATGCAAGCATTCAAAGCCTTTTCCACAACTTGTGTCTTACTAAGCATCTTCTTTGAAAAAGCCCAAGAATTGCGTTTGTGCCAAATTGCCCACATCATAGCACACATCACACCCATCTCAATCTCATTCAACACATCCAAACACTTCACAATCCAATGTGTTAAAGTGCTAACATTGTTCTTGGTTTTGTTTAAGTAATCCATTCGAAAACGCAATGGAGATGCAAGCCAAATGGGTTTAACCTCATCACATAGCAAGAAAACATGTGTTGTGGTTTCATGGTCATCATCACAACAGGGACACGTGTTATCTGAAATTAACCCTTTTTCTAACATAAGAGATTTTGTGGGTAGAACGTTCCTATAAGCACACCATGTTATTCTTTTGCATGTTCGAGATGTCTTTGCTTTCATTATACCATCCAACACCAATTTGTTAAAATAATCTGGTAAAGCCATCAACTTGAAACAAGAACAATGCAAGAATCATAAACTGCATGAAGAACAAAATCAAAACACAAAACTTTCAAAATACAAACCAAGAAATTTAACACAAGAAAAAAATTAATGTTGAATAAGGATAATTGATTATCAACTTGATTAATACTTTTTCAGAAGAAGACAATTTGTAACCTGTGTTTGGCTGTGGATAATGCGATGAAAGATCGATGATGATAGGAAACAAGAAAAAGGAATCACTGGTCAAGACAAAATAGAATTAAAATGAAAAATCATATTATGGGAAAGAAAAGAAACACTGTACAACTTTTAAAGAAAAATACGAAGCAGAGACAAGAAAAAAAAAAAAAAAAGAAGTTACTTTAGTAGACCAGAAAAAATGAGGAAAAAAAAAAAATAGAGTGCTATATATGTAGTCATAAATTTGATTTGATTTGCCTTCAATTTTCAATCACGATAGACTCTTAGGACATTCATGTATATACATTGAGAAGTACTCCATCTGCTCATTTTACCTTTCTCCTTTGTAGTTTGACTAAATTAATACCTTTTTTCTTACTAAAGTTATATGACGTATTAATTAATTTCATTTGCAAGATAAGTAACATGTATATTATATATGTAAGTAACATTTAGAGGTATTCTTGGTTACGTTTTGGAAAAAAAAAACAGAATCAATTAATCTAAATTGTTTGGGTTAATTGTGATGGTTGAAATTAGGGATGAAAATCATGTTCACCTTCACGGGTACCATCCCGTCTCCGTATTATTTTGATAGGAAAACTCGTGGTGTTGATTCCCGCTTTGTCCTTGTAACATCTTCGACCTCACTTATATGTTAAAAAAATTTTATACATATATTTTGGGAATTTCTCCTAACAACCCTATAATTTCTCTTTGCACCTCCAAAATATTTTAAAATGATAAAAATATCCTAGGTAAAAAAAAATTAAAAATTTCATTACCTCTTTTATAAATTTTTTTTAATGTTTTCTACAAGTCTAGACAGGGCAATATGAACTTGTAAAAAAATTTACAAATTCCACTGTTTGGACCTCTACAGACTTGATTTAACCTACTGAAATTTTATACTGTTACAAATTTTATACTTGATTTTCAAATTTTATATTGTCCGGACTTGAATTAATTTGTTACGTTAACTTGATTTATAGTGTTGCATGAATTAATGTAGTCCAAATGAAATAAAATTTATACTATCTAGAGTTGATTTAATATGTTACTAAGGATGAACCTATCTGGACTTCTAATTTCAAATTATTTTACAAGTTTGGACAAGTTCATCCGGACTTGTAAAAGAATTTATAAAATTTTTACAAGTCTATATTTCCCTGTCTGAACTTGTAAAAGAATTGTAATTTTTTTTACGAGAGAGGTAATGGAATTTTTACATTTTTTACCTAGGGCATTTTTGTCATTTTAATAAATTATGGAGGTGTAGGAAAAAACTATGGAGGTGTAGGAAGAAGCTTTCATCATATATTTTTAATCTCATATGTATACAAATCTACACCTCTGTTAACAATTAAAACTAAAATATATTTAATAACTTAACATATAATTTATTTAATAAATTATAAGTAAATTTAAATTATGAAAATAATATAACGGGGTACCTATGGGTACCAGAATCCAAAAATACACGAGAGGGATAAGGACAGGGATTGAAATTTTATATCCATCTCCTTTATACCTGTCCTTGCCCTCATCCCACCTTGTCGCGTTGCCATCCCTAGCGAAAATTTTTTCCTTTGATCTGAACAAAATAGAACAATAATAGTTGGATTGGTTCGGTTCAAATCAGGGAAATACAATACAAAAAATAAAAAAGTCAATTTTTTTTATTAAATCATAAAAAATAATTATATACCTCAAAATAGTCAAATCCATTAATCTATTAAATTTATAATTTTATAACAAACACACAAATTGTAAATCAAAATTAGGTTAGGTTACTAAATTTAGTAGATTAAAATATAAAATATAAAAAATATATAATAATTGATTTAATAAAATTTAGTAGATTAAAACCCGTGAACCGAATTGAACACGCCGAATTAAATTTGACCCAATTTAATTGATTTTATTCAGATTGATAGATTTGTCGGGTCGATTTGAAACCATGACACCCCTAGTAAAATTCCAACAAAGGATTATTTCTCATATATAAAAACTTAAAAGTATATAGGAGGTTTATTACGAGATTGAATATAAACTTCCAACTTTCTTGTTACTTACAAAAATAATTTGGAGCATCAAATTAATACCGTGCATTTGGGATGTTTTTGCCTCTCAAAATAGTATTATGAGAGATAATTTTTTTATAAGCTAAAAAAATTTATTAAAGAAGTGTGCGGTAGCACAAGAAGTATTAGCCGCACACAAAAACAAAAAGCACAAAAACAAGCAATAGCGTTCATTTAATACAATAATTTGGGTTCATGACTCATTTTACCGTAGAATGACTAGTGAGGGTAGCTGATCGACTCCATTGCCATGAACTATACTGGATATCTTGAAGTTGAGATATATCCCCCACCTGAGCTCTAAAGACTGTCGCGTTTCTAACTTCTACAAATGTATTGTCAAACTTGTACTGATACATCACATATGAAGAAGAGATGTGCACCAGTCTTATCATAGATTCCACATAAGCCACAAGCTGCTTTTGAACCTAGCTAGATGATGCTTTTCTGTAGCAAATTACTCCTAGTAGGCAGTCATTCCACATCTAGTTGCCAAACCAGTATCTAAACCTTTGAATGCACTCTAGCATCCCATCACATATGGAAGAAATGATGAGATTGAGTGAAAAAGCTCTTGTCAAAACCTTGCACACTTGTGTAATGACTAGAGTCATCTGCATTCCAACCTATCTATCATTTACTCCCTCTCTTACCACCACATCCTTTAGTCTCTCTACTAATCTATCCACCAACTCTTCCTCCAACACAAAAAACCTACGCCTCCACGACCATTACCACTCTGTCTCTAGACCTTGCCTTACTTTTACGGACACCATTGGATTTTCTGCTAGCTCGCACAACCGCTCAAAAGAGTGGCTTAACGTTTGATCCCCTAGCCATTTGTCCTTCCAAAATAAAACCTAATATCCCTCCCCAACCACGTGCTTCACAGTTTCTGACCACCAAGCCCCTCTCCCTTAACTCTCTTGATTGATAGATTGTAAATCCCTCCACCACTTAGAACCATTACAAGTCACTTCTTCCCAATACCCTCCTTCCATCCCATACTTTTCCTTCAATAGTCTACCCCACATGGAATGACTTTCTACCCTTGTCTACCACTTTCACTTACCCAACAATGCTAAATTAAATGTCATCAAGTCTCTCAACCCCAATCCACCTTTATCCTTATCTCAACAAACATTCTCCCATGATACTACGTCACTCTCATTCTCCCATCTGAGCTTCTCCCCACAAAAATTTAGCAAAAATGGACCTCAAGTTGAGATAAAATACCTTTAGGTGTCTTGAAGAAAGATAGAAAGTAGATCGGGAAACCATATAATACATATTTTGAGAGCGCCAACCTCCCCGTAATGGAAATGTGTTAACTATCCTAAGAATCAAGTCTCTTTTTAACTACATAAACCATTGGGGGCCATGTGCTGATTCGTTAGGGGTTTGCCCCTATAGGCAATCCCAAGTATTTCATCGGCAGAGTCATAACCTTACAGTTCAACATACCTGAAACTCTATCCATCTAACCTACTGACACATTTAGTCCAATAATCTAAATCTTATAGAAGTTTACCCTTAGCCTTGATACTAGGTCAAAATTTGGTAGAATCGCTTTAATTATCTCCATGGACTCCCAATCCTTCTTTGCTATCAGAAGGGTATCATCTGCAAATTAAAGGTGAGCGTAACTCGGATCTCCTCTTCGCACACTATGTCTCTACCATAGCCCTTGACTCTTTGCTCCACTAATCATTTATCCCAAACCCTCAGTTGCTAGGAGGAACAAAAAGGGATAAAGGATTTCCTTGACGTAGGCCCCTAGACACATTAAATTTTTTGTAGGGCTACCATTGATCAACATTAAGATTCTTGTCACACACTCATTAATCCACTTTAGCCACTTCATACCAAACCCTATCCTTTTCATGATATACCATAGATACCTCCAATTCACTAAGTTATAAGCCTTTCAAAATCTACCTTTATACACACCAGGTCTGACTTTCTTCTTTTTGCATCATCCACCAACTCATTCATGATGAGAACCCCATCTAAAATTGTCTACCCTTAGTAATGCATTTGCAAGCACTATACATACACCTAATAAGAGAAATTGGGTGGTAAACACCAATCTGCCAGGGTTTTGTTTTTTAGGCACCAATGTAATAAAAGACGAATTTGAACCTTTCATTAACTTCCCATTCTTATGAAACTCTTGGAAGAAAGCTATAAAATCTGGTTGTAAGAGAGTCCAAAATTCTTTAATAAACTTAAAATTGAGTCATTCAATCCCAACTCTTGAAGCTATCACACTCCCACGCTACTTCCTTCACTTCTGCCTTAGAGAAAGGCCTTTCTAAATAACCTTTGTGCTTACTTAACAACTTCTTAAAAGTTAGTTCGTCCAACCAAGGCCTATTTCGTTCGCCTTCCGCAAGGTGACCTTCAAAAAATTCTATTAACCTCCCTTACTTCGCATCCATCGAACTCTAAGCTTAAGGTTTCATTGTGCTTCTTGCGAGCCAAGAGGGACTTATGAAAAAAGCTAGTATTTGTATCTCCTTCCCAAAGTCATTGTAACCTCAATTGTTGTCTAACCATAGATCACTTCCTAGCCGCCTTTGCGCATTTTTTTCTCCACTTGATCTTTAAGCTCTTTTGCCACTAAACCCCTTTCCTCATTTAAAAAGTCTAGATTGTGAAGTCCTCGTCTTTCTACATCAATATGCTTATCAATATCTCCAAACATTTGCTGATTCCACATTTTGATCTTCTGCTTGATGAGTGTCAATTTCTCCTTAAGAATAAACACCTTTCTACCTTCAACAAATATCCTTGACTACTCTTCCTCTACAAATGGTCTAAATTTCTTGTTATCGAGCCAACAATTTATAAAGCAAAAAGACTTTGGATCCTAATTTGTTACCCGCCACTATTAGCATCACCGGATAGCGATCAGACACACTCATAGGTAATCCCCACTGCTCCAAATTTCCCCATGCTTCTCATCCAATCTTCTGTAACTAGGAAATGGTCCAAGGGCTCATTTTTCCCATCATCCCTATGTCAAGTGTATTTCCTCCCACTTATAGTAAGTTTATGAGTCCTCATTCCTCGATAAACGTGTTAAACACTCGTAATTCCTCAGCATGAGTGTAGCTCTCTACCCCTTTCCTTTTTGCTTCACTAAGCATAGAATTAAAGTTCCCCCTCATCAACTCCTCCTTCCCCTCCACTTTCCAACCACCCTCACAAAAGAAGGACCCTCACCTCCTCCTTCTTCTTCACATTCAAAAATATGTTTGTCCCATAACATCAACAATCCCATAGAGGCCTTGAACTGCCACCCAACCTCTCCATTACACAACAAATATCTACACAAAGTTTCGTTGATCCTCCCCATCTTTTTCTTCTTACAAATAAATAATCCATGACTTTTGTACACTAATCAACTTTCGTATTTCCCATTTCTTAACTTACCCTCCTTGGACTCAATCACCCACTAACCCTTAACTGAATCCACCTTCTCCTTAACTGCAAATTTTAATAATCCATTGTTCAGGTCATTTGTAAATAAATGACTCAAACCTTTTCTGGAATTCAAATTCAAAATTTCGTTCTGACATTATCTCTGCATGCGGATTCCACCGTTGTGGCCAACTTTCCGAATCACCATCCGACCGTTAAGCTGTAACCATGTTCCATGATCACTGCATATTATACAATTAAATCATTTTACCGTAAAAAAAAAAAAAAAAACTATTCATCCACAACGACAACAAGTTTTAAAATAGTAATCTTAATAATAAGATATTTATTGTATACTTAAATTTATCTTTCAATGTTGGCTAATATCAATTTTGATGATAATGCATAGTCACGAGTGAGATGAGCTACACCACAATGCTCTGCCATGCGAGAATCAAAATGGAAACTGAAAAAATGAATTCGAGTGAGAGAACACAGTATTTTATAAATTATTTTTTATATGTAATTTTATTTTTATGTTATTTTAAAAAATAAGGTATGTTTTAATAGCTTGTTTATTTTTTATGTTTTTTAGAAAATAAAATAAATGCATTTTTTTTAATCCATGATCTGTTGTTAAAAGGTTAATCAATGTAATTCATGGATCCTCTACCTGAACGCCCTTGAAGCCATGTTAAAAGGTTAATCTATGTGATTTTTTGCTCTTGTCTTTAGGTTATATATAGCACTTTCCTTTTCTTTGGTGTTAAGCCTTTCTCCTCTCCCACTAGAGATATTATTAGGTGATTCTAGATCTTAAATTTACATAGTCCGGTCCAATTTCACATTACATCACGTGATCAAGATTTATTAATTTGTATTTTTAAGTATTTACTTATATTAAAATTAGAGTAATTAATATGCATTAACAAAGTATAAAAGATTTTTATATACTAACGTTAAGTTACATTTCATCATCATAATTTATATCACTTTTAAAGTATTAATGAAAAATTAACGAACTTAATAAAATAAAAAAGTATGATTAAATATCAGTATAAAACTTTTTTTACGCTCAACATGCATACTAATTAAACAACTCTTACAATTATAGTTTTTCTGGTCTTTGTCCTTTTTATTTTTTTTATTTGTCCGTCTTTGTTATGTTTTATTTTCTCTTTTTTATTTTTTATTTTTGCATTAATAAAACTCTTATTTAAAATAATATTTCTATATTCAAAACTATTTATTAAATATATTTTAATATATTACAAAATAATTTAAAATTATTAAAAATATTATATAAATGTTTTTAAATATTATTCAATTATGTGATTGAAATTTATATATATAAAATTTTTTTACTAAAATTTTCTTAATTAATATTTATATCATAATATAAACTATTTTATATAAATAGATAGCTATATGATTAATAATATAATAATTAAAATATTTTAAATTTAACGAGAGACAATTCTACTTAATACCATTTGATAATATTTTTTTACGAGTATTTAACATAATTATATTTTAAAAACTCTACAAGTACAAATTTATTATTAAAAAATAATATATTCATTTTATCTTTAATAATTTCATGTACATAAATTCAAATTTTTACACTAAAAAATTAATTTCAATCTAATTAGATAATGTTACATATTATTTATTTATAATAATAAATATTTATCCATCTATTATATATTGTTACTATATATTAAAGAACGTTAATGATATTACTATATATAAAAAATTGTCACACTTGTCATTTGACATTCTCATACAAAATTACTCTCTTACTTTTTTAAATTTATAAAATATTATTTTAAAAAATTAAAAAATTAATTGTTTATTTAAAAAAAATTATAAACTGTTTTTAGTATTAAAAATTAAAAAACTCGTTTGTTTACTGTTTTCGGTTTAAAAAAATGGTTTTTAGCATAAGTAGTTTTACTTTTTAGTTTTGTATTCTTGTTTTGAAACTCAAAGAGAATAAGTTGTTTTTTATTTGATGGTATTTTTGTACATATGAATAAGTTTGTTTTTTTTTTTATTTTCACATCTTCAAAATAGTTTTCAAATAATAATTACTAAACACTTTTTTTTCTTCTTCAAGAAAACAGTTCTTGAAAATTATTTCGTAAAATTCTTTTCAAAATTAAAAAAACAAAACCAAATCATTCAAACTCTAAATCTTTATTATTATTTTGAATGTTATGATTACTTTATATAAAAGAATATCACACTTGTCAGATGACACTCTCACACAAAAATTATCTTCTTCTTTAAATATATAATTTTTTTTTAAAAAAATTAAAAAAAATTATTAATATTAATGTTATAATATTATACATTATTTATAATGTTGAATATCTATCTATAAAATAGTGATTTAAAATAAAAAAATTAAGAATGTTATTTTTATTTTAATAAAATGTTAGTTTAGGTTTTAAAAAATATCCATACAATGACAAAATAAAAATGTTTAACTTTTTTTAATATTTATTTGTACAAAATAAAAGAGTAAAATATTAGTTAATATCATTTCCAAAGTTTTAGTTAGAAAAAAAAAAGAAAATTTGAACATCAGTATAAGGATATGTATTGCATGTAAGACAAAAGAAACACATTTAGATTTAAAGTGGTAAGTATAAACCATTTTTCACTCACAACATTTATGTGAATTTTAACTAATAATGAGTAAAATGAATAAATTTACCGTGAATGAAAGATTGAGATTGATTTATACTAACTGTGTATACCAATTAAAATTAATGGTACTAGTTACATGGTTTATTAAAAGAGTTTAATTGATATACACTGTCAGTGTAAATATTTTTTACATTGACATCCAATCACAACCCTTTATTCATAGTAAATTTGTTGACTTTACTCATTACTACTCTAGAAGTCATATAAATGAAAAATCATGATTGAATGCCGGTTTAAAAATTTTTTACACTGACCGTGTATACCAATTAAACTCTTATTAAAAATGTACGAAAAAAATAATTTTGAACAAAGTGTATGTATTATAATTACTGATACTCTAAATATAATGTATATTAAATATCAAATATCAAATAAAAATTTAATTATTTTATTTTTATTTTTCAAAATTAACAGGTACAAATGTATATAAAACATATATGTAATACTTAAACAATAATGATCAAATATCAATTAAATAAAATCCAAAATGAGAAATAAAAAAATATTCAGTTATATATGTGTAAAAATAATAAAAAAATATAGAATTGATTATTCTGTAATATTTGGTTTTCGATCCTGGCTATCTATGTTTAACCAAATTGGTTACATGATTAATTTTTATCTTTTATTTGAAAAAAATAATAATAAACATAAGCACAACATACCGAAGAAGATGATTATTCTTTCAAATTATAATAGAAATGACGAAACAAGAAAAACAATGTTAAACCAAGATGATCATTCTTTAGACAATTTCATAAAATAAAAAGAAAAATATTTTTAATAAAAAATAAATTATGATCTGTTCGTGTAAAAAGAGTTTTATATACCATATATATTAAATATTAGTTGTTAATGTGTTAAATTTTTTTAATGAAAAAATTTAAATTCACAATTTTTTTTTCTTCCCACGTCTATACTTTGCCATTGCCAATCTTATATAACTTCTAATCATATTGAACATTAATAGAGAATTAAATTTCTCACATATACTAATTATTATATATTTATAATACTAATTACAGCAATAAATATATTTATAATTTATAACTATTTTAGTAAAAAAATCTAAAAAAATTATGTAATAGAAATTATTATTTTTATTTTTATTTTAAAATAAATTAGTAATTTTCATCAAGTGCACAAATAATTAATAAATTTTAATCTAAAATTTATTTTAAAATTAAATAAAAATTAAATTAATTTGTTAAATTTATTAGACAAATTATTTCATATGTTAATCTAATTCTATCAAACTATAAAAGAAAGAAGAGAAAACTGAAGTTTGAAATATTTTTTTATACTTTAGTTTTTTTAAAAAAAAATTAAAAAGTATTATTTAGTCACTACTTTAAATTTGTATTTTATAATATAACGTTTTTTAAATGAGTACTAATGTGCAAAATTTTATTTTTAATTGATACTTATATATTGTTAGTAATTGATTTGAATTTTTATTTTTATGTAGGAATTTAATTAGTATAAATTGACAGTATAAAATAGTTTTATTCTAATATTTAATCATAATTCTTCATTAACCATAAATGAAGGGGTGTAATTGTATATTAGTATAAAACATTTTACACTTAAAATGCATGTTAATTAAATTCTTACTCTAGTCGTTAAAAGTTTGAACCATCAAAGACTATTGATTTAATTTTATCATATTGAACATTATAGAGAATTAAACTATGAGAAATACACTTATGCCCTGTAAATGTATTTAATTGACTTTACCAGTTAATATTTTAAATTACATAAATGAAGGATTGTAATTAAATCTTAATATAAAACTCTTTTACACTCTCTTTTTTATCGAATCATATCATTCCATTATATTGACAATTTCAAAAAACTGTTCATACTATAAACGCAGTATAATGGCGGTTGGGCAAGTATGCCCCCATCATCAGTGGTTCAAGACATTTCTCTTTCAAGAAGGTAGCGGAGATTCAACTTCACCTCAGATAGGTGCTACAAAAGGAAGTTGATCATTAATTTTCAATAAAAATTGTAAAGTATTCTTCCTGCTGGGTCGATGCCCAAGCGGTTAATGGGAATAGACTATAAATTGGTTGAAAATATGTCTACGCTGGTTGGTTCAAATCCAACCCGAGTCAAGGATTTGCCGATCCACTATAAAATTATATAACCCATTTTGGAGATGATTTCAGTACATAAGCAATAAACTCTTAAACTATCATAATACTAATTATTATATATTTATAATTCAAATATATATTTATACAGTTATATAGGGAGAATTAATTATTTGGTGTAAATATTTATTAATATCAATATTACCCTTAATTTATTTACCTTCTAATTTTAGTTTATCTGTAAAATAAATCTAAACAAATAGAAAATTGTGTAACTAATAGTAGCCTACACTTAGAAAAAAGAAACTGCACATTCTCTCTTAATATGAACACTAAATTTAAAATAAATCAAAACCATTAAAATATACCAATTTCAACATAATAAAATACTATATCGCATAAATATGCAAATATTCGTTAGTACTTATAAGGGAATTAGTATAGAAAAAAAAAAGAAGATAAACTTATATGTAGTTTAATAAAAGTTTAAGCAGTATTGTTGTATTTACTCATTTTTTCAATAATTATTTAAATATGTTTGATAAATAATTATATAATAAAATTTTTTATAAAAGTATTTATATCTATTAATAATTATGTGTAATATTAGAAATGAGGTTAAAAGAATATTATTAAATATGCTATTTTTTTATTGATTTAACTTTTTTTAAAATTTTTTTCTCTTATATTAGTAGAGCATTTTGAGTTTGTAACAGTAAATGTTCATATAAATACTATTTTAAAAATTAGTTATTATTGTATAATCATGCATTACCAATTTAAAGCTCATAACTAGTAACACATATAACACATTTGAGAACTCATAAATATACTATGCGGATTGTGTTGAAAATAGGTAAAGTAATTGTGGAAATTTCACATTAACTAGTGGTATAGCTAAACAAACTAACTTACAAGATAAGATTTACACCTCACTTGTATACTATTATTTGGTCATATTTCTAGCCGATGTGAGACTTGGGTGTCTTTCCCAATACACCCCCTCATTCCCAGCACTATTTGGGCTTGGTGCATGGATAACAAGGTGGGTGGTCCTTTTAATGGATCTAGTATAAGTTTTGATATGGCCAAATAATAGTATATAAATAAGGTGCAAACCTTACTTTACAAGCCGGTTTTGTAAGGTTGAGTTAGGCCCAATTTCACCATTTCTATTATGATATCAAAGCTTATCCTAGATCCATTAAAAGGGTCACCCACCTTGTTATCCACGCACCAAGCCCAAATAGTGTTGGGCATGACGGGGTGTATTGGAAAAGACACCTAAGTCCCACCCACATCGGCTAGAGATATGGCCAAGTAATAGTATATAAGTGAGGTGCAAACCTTACTTTACAAGTTAGTTTTGTGAGGTTAAGTTAGGTCTAATTTCACCATTTCTATTATCTGAAAAACTTACAAAAGACTTTTATTTATATCTAAAGATAGAAAATCTTGAAGAAAGAAACATTAAAATTCCACTAAGAGATTTATTTCCCACTTACATCATAATGATTTAGGAACTCTAAAACCTCAACAACTCTTCACATTTTTTCTTTAGCCTCGCTTATTTCTTTATCACTATTTTTTTTTTTCAATTATTTCTATTTCACTCAATTCCTTTTCATGTTTTCTCATCTCTCTCTATCACCTCTTTTTCTTGAATTTGTTTTTCTCTCACTTCTTTTTCTTTCAATTCTTTTTCTCTCAATTATTTTTCTTTCTCCTTTACAATACTCTTTTCTTTTCTTTTTCTTTCTCATCGTGATTTCGTCTAGTACGAATCCTATACTTGGGATTGAATTGTAAATAATCCGATTTAGAATTTAGAGCCTCAAATTGCTCTTGAACCTCCTTCATGAACAACTTAAGTTTAGCATCGTTAACTCTTTTTTCTCCACTCATGATTAAAATGTGCAAAACAAATTGAGTTAGGAAAAAAAATCGTTAGACAAACGCTCTCTCATGTGTTTACACTCCTATAACAATTTAGTCACTCATGTTTTTCACTCAATTTGGCCTCTAATGGTCTCACCACTCTTGCCTTTTATCACTAAACTTCACCTTTCAAGCCCTTAAGTAAGAACTTTTATGGAAAATTCCCCACAACAAAAAATAATAGAGTATTGCTAAAATATGATAACTTGAAGAAATAATAACAAAACAAGCAGAAACTCAAGAGGCAATATCAAAGAAGAGTGTATAGAAGAGATAACAAATGCACAAGACCTGAATTGGAAAATTTTTAAGTAATAGAATATAAGATTGAATATTTTTTTTAATATAACTTTTTTTTTCAGATGTAATTGGAAGCAAAAAATTAATTTTCCAAACACTTCTTTTTCAACTTTCAATTTGGATTCTCTTTCTTTTTCACACAATTTTTTCCTCTTTTTTTTTCTGAATTCTCTATTTTTTTCTTTTTTTATCCAAATCTTTATAACTTAGCAATAGGAAGAGAAAATAAAAGAATGGAAGATGAACCGATTTAGACAAAAGTTAAGAAGAAAACACAAAGATGATAATAAAGAAAAAGGTATGGATTAAAAAATAAGGCTGAAATAAGGAAGCAAACAGATAGAAACAAAATACAAGATAGAAGAAATAGAACACTAAACAAAAAGGAAGACTCAAACTAATAGTGGGCATAAGAAAAAAAAATAAAACAAAGGATAGATAAAACCTGAATTCAAGAACCGAAGCTCTGATGCAAAATTATATGAATCTACTATGTAGATTGTCTTGAAAACATGTAAAGTAAGAGAAAGGGAACATGACTCTAACTGCGACCTATCAGTAGAAGCAAAGTTATAAGGAAATAACGTGACCCTAACTATGACCTGCCGATAGAACCAACACTATAAAATTTTTATCTAAGAACAAAGACAAAGTTTCTGACAAGATAAAAGAACTCAAAGTTAATTTTCTAAATTTTGTTGTTGTTTCAAAAACTTACAAGAGACTCTTATTTACAGGTAAAGATAGAAAGCCTTCAGAAAAGAAACATTAAAATCCCACTAAGACAATGATTTCCCACTAGCCTTGGTTTTCCACTAGTTTGACCACCATGCCATGATTTTTCACTCAGAATTTATTTCCCACTTACATACATAATGACTTACGAACTCTAAAAGTTAAATCAATCTCTACAAAAGCATGAAAAGTCATATGAAATATCATCCATAAAAAATATAAAACTTACATAATAATTAAAAAGTGGACCTTAATTGGTTATTTAGCCCAAAAACTATGTAATCCACCCAAATAAGTTTCAGCCCCATAGATGCAACTTGATTATAAAGAATTAGGTTCATTTTGTTTTCCAAATCATTGTCTTTAAGTTTGTTGAATGTGTCTTCTCAATGTAGTTTGGATACCTCAATAAATATGTTTTGAAAAGCCTTAATAATTCTCCCAAATCTTTCTTTAATTATTGGGTCTTTTGTCCATTGTAAAAGATACTTAAAAATAATTGGACCTTGACAAGATCATATCAAGAACAACTTTTTTAATGGGTTTTATGAAAAACATTCTAAAAAAAACATGTGACATTTTTTATAGCGGTCAAAATGAATCTAGCCGAAGGATCAACAAGATGAGTTAGACTTGGGTTAGGCCGGCCTAGTTGACCACAAACTAATCATAATAAAAATATAAATATATAGATTTAAAAATATATACCAACAATATATAATATACTTTAAAAATATTAATAAATAGAAATTGTGCATTTTCTTAACAAGTCCAAATTTGATAACATAAATAATAAGGTAAAATACAATTACACCTCTAACACTAACTTAGTGACATCATGGGTGCACCGAGTTCAGTATGATTGTGTAAAACATTAACACTAATTTGGATATGTTTAATTTGCTATTCACATGGAATGATATGAATTATTTTATTTTTTGTTTTTTAAATTTAAATTAATTTTTTAGTAAATTGTATAAAGTTTTATATATGTATTATAAAAATATTTCATAATTTTAATAAAAGTTTAGATTATGTTTTTTCTTAAAAACCCCATTTTGGCCCAATGACCAATATAGAATTTGGGCTTAGAAAACAACAATGCAAATTAATTATGGACTAGGCCAACCTGACTTGTTTTGTAATATGGGTTCACCAGGTTAGACCGACCATCTATTTTAACAGTTCTACAATTTTTGTAATTAATGTAAATGTTTTAAAAACGGTTACCTAAACCACGGATCATAATATACAATCGGTTGATATTATATCTTATCAGAAAAGAATTTTTCTCATTAGGTAAAATTATACTAGAAATATTTCAGAGGGACTAAAACCTTATGGTTTTGTTTTGTCACCCATACCTATATCAAAATATTTTTGAAGTTAATATTATAACTTTTGTTTTGTTTCTGTTTCTTGGGGGATGTTTTTAGCCCTGACTTGCATAAAACCACAAGGTGGCTTAAACAAAACCACAAGGAGAGACTCAACTAAAAAGGCTCCCTTAGCCAAGTATAAGCTATACAATTAAATTCTCTATACAACTAAAAAGTATTTAATTCTCTATAGGTAGGGATGAGGTATTTTCATACCGATATTAATTTTCTTATTATTTTTGTAAGGTGTTGTTTGGTTGCTTTAGTTTTTTAATTTCTTGTTTGAACTAGTTAGGGCATTGAGTAAAATATGGTTGAATTATTATCTTGTGAATTCATGTTAACATGGGTACAATGAATCTGCAAACTGACATGGTTTGGGTTGTTCTTGGACAGTTGTGAATCATACTAGAAGCAACTAAATAATGACCAAAATTAAGACAATAAATTAGCTATTTTCAATTGGGTTTAATTGATATACACTGTGAGGATAAAGATTTTTACACTAACTTTAAATCACAATCTTTCATTTATGGTAAGTTTGTTAACTTTACTAATTAGTACTTTAAAAGTTCCATAAATAAAAAGTTATGACTGACTGTCAGTGTAATGGTGTATACCATTTAAACTCTTTTCAATTTTAACTTGTTAAAGTCCCGTTGTGTTTTACATGTTTTATATCCAATGCTAGAGTTGTATATATACCACATGATATTTATCAAAATTCAAATAATTCCAAGTTACTCTACAATTTGTATATTATTTTTCTTCTAAAATTTTTATTGGGTTATGCCGTTGTAAATTGAATTTTGATTATCTAATTAAATAATTTTTTTTTGTAGATTAAGTTTTAAATAAAAGATTAGCTCTGAAAAGGGTTGAATATAGATATAATAAGAATATTTTGGTAAATCTTTTGAAAATCATTTTCTTAAGAAATTTTATAAACAATGAGCATACAAAAGGTAAGTGTTTAACTAAAAGTTTCTTCAAAAACACAAATGCAAATTAAAATTTACTCTATTATACGCATGTGTTTTATGTTATATAGACGCACATCCAGATATACAAACGTAAATGAAAAAAATTATAAAAGAATCTGTTCTACTATTCAAACACGGTAGGTAAATAAACCATATAAACTAGTTTTAGTATAAACAATGTTGTAATAGAAGGTAAAATAGTGTGTTTTATACTCGTTCACTCTTAATTAAGATACATCTCGTCTCTTCCCAACATCTCTTGAAAGATTTCACTATTTAAAATTGAAATATAATTTAATTATATATATTTGATAATCATAGAATTAAATTTGACGGTGTTGATTACAATTTTTATTAAAACTAATAATGTGTTTAATAATTACTACTTTTAATAAATAATGTAATAAGTACGTTAAATTTAATATGATGATTATTAAATCTAATATTTATTACTTCTAACATGAGGCAACCTTATTTCTTTTAATAAGCAAGGCAATCAATACTGTTAAATTTAATTATATAATTATTATTAAATATTCTCATTTCTTTCAATAGGTTTATGAAGTTTTCTAATTTCTCACAATAAGTTTATTGAATTTTAAGGTTTTTTCATACACACACAAAGATAGATTAAAAACACACATGTGCACATACACACACAAAGACATACGCATGCCTGAACACTCATACCCTCATACATATACTCCCACATACCCACACATGTGCAAATGGAATCCTGACGCAATTAAAAACACTATAGCAAGATATTTTTCTTATTTCATGTACACCTATAGACACATGCAACCAGATGCGCACACACACTAACCAACATACACCCATACCCACCCACCGGCACACACACAACCGTGCACAAACATGTGCATGCATATGCACACATGAACATACATGCACACATAACATGCACAATCACACACACACATACTTACCTTAACATACACACACATGCACAAATGGAATCTTGACACAATTAAAAAGACTTTAGCAATGTATTTTTCTTTTCTTATATAGATACGCACACTTGCACGTGCACACACACACATATACACACCTCACGGACTCACCCCCTCACATCCACACCCAAACACACATACTTGTGCACTCTGACATGCACTTGCATGCATATTATCACACACATTACACACTCACACACTTAGACACACGCACTCACAAACACATACGCATGTTCCCATATACACAAAGAGACACACAAAAACACAAAACACCCACATACAAAGGCACACATGCATGCACACACAAACTGACACTTACACCTGCACACGTAGGTGTGCATACACATGTACATCCACATATCAAAGCACAAAAATGGAATCCTAACATAATTAAAAAGACTATAGCAAGGTATTTTTCTTTTTTCATTCTTGCTTAGTGATGCAATCTGGCTCAAGGCCCTTAAAGGATATATGAAGAAGATTTCTTCCATTGTATAAATTAGAATTTAGGACTTTTTATAATTTTGTTGACTTTGACTTTTTAGTAGGTCAACCTTCCATTTTTTACCATTGTATTTAGGTTACCCTTTAGTTTTTAGGTCATTTTTTATTTTTCTAAAAGGTACTATAGTCATCATGTTAGAGTTTGCTAAGATGGGCTAGTTTTTAGAAAAGATGAGCATGTGTTATGCTCACCCCTCTCATTATGGGCGCACCCCTCTAAGCATGCTTAAGGCATGACTACTATTCCTACCTCTTAGTTGCTAGATGCCACACCTCCTAGTCATGCCTTAAGCATGACTACTTTTTACCACCTCTTTCTACTATTTACGCCTTTTTGTATCTAGACTAGATTAGGGATAGATTCATTAGTTGGTTATACATGACCATCATTAGCTAATCATTGTTAGATGTGACTCAACTTGAGTTAGCCTAATCTTGGTTATATTCACCAATGGTCTAGGTAGCCAAACCCACCCCTTCTAGTCTATAAATAAGACCTCTCACCTACATGTAATCATCTTTAGATCATTGAATATAATTTGAGCATTTTAGCTTGAGTGTGAGCCTTGAGTGAGTGTGAGAGAAAGTTTTCTTCCTCCTTGGCCGTGAACCTCTCTCCCTTGTGAGAGAGTTCTTCTAGCTTTTATCAAGGATCCCTCCTTGTGGCAAACATCCTAAACTCATTTCTCACCCTTGAGAGTGACGTTTTCCCCTCCTTTCCTCTTCTATCCAAAATTCATTTCACATTAATCCAACCTCTTCATGGAAGTAGATCTTATGCAGAAGTTGAGTCTTCATAACTTAGTCTAATAAAATAACTTTCATAATATGATTTTTCCTTTTCATTATCTTTTGTCTTAAAATTTTTCTTTATAGTGGTTCTTTTTTTTTTTTGTATCATCATCTATCTTTCATTATTAAGGAAATTGTGAGATATGTCAGAATAGGGGTGCGAGGGTTCGGTAGGGAGGGTGTGTCCAGGTCAAGAGTTCCATGAAGGCATACTCATAATAATGAACTTCTTTATGGAGGGAACAAATGAAGTCATAGTGTAAAGAACAATTGGAAGCATTATAGGAGTTTTGAAGACACCAACTAGGAAAGGAGACTGAATGGGAGGTATGTGAGGTGTTTATTGGTAGAAGAAGAAATAGTTAGGGGGAAAGATAAGATTTCATCAGATATGTAGAAGTGCAAGATGAAAAAAATCTGGAGAAAAAAATTAGGTGATATCTATATTGGAGATCGTAAAATAATGACAAATATCTCAAAGTTTAAGAAAAGAGAAGAAGTTAGAGGCATCAAGAAAACATCCATTTCAGTGGTCAACAATCAAAAACCACAAAACATAATCACAACAAAAAAAGTAGGTTTGAAAATAGAACATGTTGGGAGAATGCAAGAGACCCAAACACATCTTATGTGAAAATTATGCAGAAAGGAAACTTGAAGAAAAGAGCACATGGAGATTAAAAAATGGAACAATAAGATCCACAAGAACTTATGAGCTAAAGGTGAACATGGAGACAAAGGATTGGCTAGGAGAGTGTTGGGTGCCCATCTCAAAGAGGCAAACCTAGCAGAAAAAATACCAGAAACATTAAATTGGGGTGAGAATGAGACAATGAAGTTTAAGTACATAGGTGATGATTTTGTTCTTATCTAAGGTGCAAATGAAGAGGTGATAAAGGAGCTTGTGGACAACAGGAGAAGTTTCAATATTTTAAATCCGTAGAGAAATGGAAAACAAGAAATGTAAAACAAGAAATGTCTCTGGAAATAGACTAGTTTGGATGAGGTTTACGTTTTACCATTAAATGTATGGGATAAGACTTGTCTAGACCAATTCCTAGGAAAGGTTGGAACAATAAGGAAGGTTGATGACAAAATGTTAAACCTAGAGATGTTACAATTTTATATATTATCACCTAATCCTTTGAGTCGATTAACTTTTCTGAGGTCATTGGCATTATTGATGAAGATTTCAGAATTACAGTTTTGGAGGAGTTATCTCAAATAACAGTATCATGCTAGTGTAGCCACTGGCACTGTGAAAATTTTTATGATGATAACTTAACCATGATGAGTGAAATTGGAAGGGATGGTTTCCCAAATGTGTCAGACTGCAAAGTTGAAGGATGGCCAATCACTGCTTTTGGAGAAAATTGGCAATCATCCACATTAGAGAAACAACTGTTAAGGGCCATATCACAGAACATGATTGTCTCAACACTTCAGGCTTTACCATAGTTGGGAATGTTAGCAAAAAGAGACAATATCAAGAAAAAATAGGGCTACGACAAAAAGAAACTTTGTGTGAGGAAGTGGAGTTGCTTCTCGAGGTGTCACTAGAAATAAATGAATAAGAGAGATTAGAAAAAAATAGATTAATGACAAGGACAATATAGAGTGACAAAATTTAAAGGTAAAAAAGGTGCTACAAAATTTGAATCAAGAGTTGGCAGTTATTGGGGTGAACAAACTTTGATTAATAACCCCAATATACTACTGGGTATGATTAAAGATTTTGGGTGGTACATAGCCTAATAGTAGACCGAGTAAATACAGAGCATGGTCCATCAAATTGATTAGGAACTCTTTTGGCCCAACATAGGTCAACATTCATGAATTCACATCAAACTAATGCCCTAAAAATGCTAATAGTAGCTGAACCTGTCAAAACACTTTCTTCCCCAACTCTTGCCTTACCAAATCAACTTTTGGTGATCTCATCAAATTCTACGAAGGGTAGAATGGAAGAGGAGGTGATTTGGGTTGTATTGAATTGCTCAAATATACATTAGGAAGTGATTACAGGGATGTTAAACAGAGAATATTTTAAGTCATCTTTAGAGTCAACTGCGACCATGCATCAAAAGAAGAAAGTTTCTAAAGGCAAAGGTATTATTTTTTATAACACAATCAACAATGAAAATATCAAGAACAAGGATAAGGAAGGCAAAGGTATTATTTTTTATAACACAATCAACAATGAAAATATCAAGAACAAGGATAAGGATCATCATTTTTAACCACAAATAGGCAGAGATAAATCAAATTATGGAGGTAGGGGTAGCCCTTGGCGTGACTCCTAATGAATTAGTGGAAACATCAAAGAAATATCTTGTAGAGCTATAGTCAAGAGACTATCATGAAATCATAGAGGTAGGGCAAGAAAATTTGAAGGGTATGGAACAAGGTTACTCATGAAGATGATGTCATACAACATTTGAAGAATTAGGGGAGCAATAAAAGTGAAGTTTTTTGGTAAAAAGAGAAAAGGTGGAATTGTTATGCCTGCAGGAAACTAAGAAGGAAGAGTGGGATAAAAAAATGTGTCAAGTCATTTGGGGTGGCCAAAACCTTGAATGGAAAATGACTTCTTCAAATAATTTGTCTTGGTGGTATGGTATGTATATGGTCATCACTTTATTGAAAAAATTTATAATTGGTTATGGTTACATACTATTGGAAGGGGGTTTGGGTAGATAAAGATATCCCAATTGTGAGTGTTAATGTATATTTTCAATGTGACTTATATAAGAAAAGAAGAGTATGAGAAAAATTAATTGTTTTGAAAAAGGGACAGTAATACTCCACTATAGTGTATTCTTGGAGATTTTAACTATGTTAGAAAACAAGATGAAAGGCAAGGAGCCAATGGTGCTTCATATGGGAGAAAGGATATGTTAGAATTCAATAAATTCATCCAACAATTTAAATTATCAGACATTCCCCTAATAAGGAGAAGATTCACTTGGTTCCGACCAAATGGGAAAGCTCTAAGTTAGCTAGACCGATTCCTTGTTTCAAGGGAGTTAAGGTCATTGTGGAATGGTTGTGCCCAATATGTGTTGAATAGAAATTTATCAGATCATTGCCCACTTCTCATGAGATGCAAAGAAATCAATTGGGGGCCAAAACCATTTAAGGTGATAAATTGTTGGTTTTAACATTAGGATTTTGAGAAGATCATTACTGAAGGTTGGAAATCCTTACAAGTTATAGGAACCAAACCTTACATTGTAAAGGAAAAATTAAACGGGTTAAAGAATATCATGAAAATTGGAATAGGGAGAACTTTGGAGATATAAAAAAGAATATGGAGAAAACAAAAAAAGGAATTAAATGAAATAGAAAAGAAAAGTGAAATATCACAATTATTTGAATTGAAGAGAAATTGAGACAAGAATTACAATGGAAATTATGGGAATTAACTACAATGGATGAAAGTCTAGCGAGGCAAAAATCAAAGATTCATTGGGCCTGGGAAGGTGACTGCAACACAAAATTTTTCCATACCGTGGTTAATTGGACGAGGCAAAAAAACTCTCTAAAAGGGGTGCATATAATAAGGTGTCAAAGGAGGAACCATTTAAAGTCAAATATGAGGTAAAATAATTCTTTGTTAAAAACTTTTATGACACTAGCTGACCTAAACCAAGGTTAGATGGTGTTAATTTCCAGTTATCTCATCAAGTCAGAAGTTAGATCTTTGTGCTCCATTTGAGGAATCTGAGATTAAAGATGAAATCTAGAGTTGTGGTAGTGATGAATGTTTATGACCCAATGGATATAACTTCACATTCATAAAGAATTTATGGGGTACTTTAAAGCCCGAGATCCTCAACTTCATGCAAGATTTCCATAGGATTGGGAAGATTGGGCATGGTTGTAATTCCTCATTTGTAGCTTTGATACCAAGTCTGCAAATCTTCAATCTGTAAATGAATTTTGTCCAACCTCTCTATTGGGATGTCTCTACAAAATACTAACCAAGTTCTTAGCCATGAGGCATGATAAGTTTCTTTCCAACATTATAGATCAATCACAATTTTCTTTCATTGTAGGAAGACAATTATTACACAGCACCTTGGTTGTTAATAAAACCTTGGATAAGGCTAAACGCAAGAGGAAAAAATTCATTGTCTTCAAGTTGGAGTACAAAAAAGCTTATGAATCTATGTCGTGGGAATTCCTTACATATATACTAATGAAACTTGGGTTTTATGAAAGGTGGATTCAATGGATTTCAGAAAGGTTGTCCTCTAGCAGAATCTCTTTCTTATAGTTAATGGTTCACTAACTACAAAATTCACTCCAAAGAGAGGTTTGCGGCAAGAAGATCCCTTTACACCTCTACTGTTCACAATAGTAGCCAAAGGTCTTGTTGGTATCATGAGAGAAGTTATTGCAAAAGTTTTTTACCAACCTTACACTGTTGGTTAGAGAAACATTTCACTGTCCATTCTTCAATTTGCAAATGATACAATCTTTTTAGGAAAATGTACTTCAAACAACATTATCACTATTAAAAGTGTGCTAAAGAGGTTTGAATTATCCTCTAGGCTAAAAATAAATTATTACAAAAGTTGTTTTGGCGGCGTAGGGTTGACAAGGTCAAAGGTTGAGAGGTTTGCTGTTAAGCTAAATTGTAAAGTGTCCTTGCTCCCTTTCAAGTATTTAGGCATCCCAATAGGTTCTAGCCCCAGAAAAGCAACAACTTCAGAACCTATTATCAAGAAATTTGAAAACAAATTGGCTAGCTGGAAGCATAGGCAAATGTCTTTTATAGGGAGAATTTGTTTAATATAAAATCAGTTTTCTCTTCAATCCCACTTTTTTCCTTTCGTTTTTCAAATTTCCAGTTGAGGTGGGTAATAAATTAATCGAAATTCAAAGGGGATTCCTTTGGGGCAATTAAGATGGTTAAGATAAAATAGGATAGGTAAGCTGGAGAACATTATGTGATTCAAAAGATAATGAAAGACTGGGTTTGAAAGATACTTTCTCCTTTAATGAAGTCATGCTTAGAAAATGGAGGTGGTCACTGGCCACACAAAAAACCAATTGTCGGTAAGGATATTAGACTCAAAATATAATGGATGGAGGGTTTAACTTAGGAGAAGATAATAAATATGTCTCTATGGTGTAGAGACCTGAGGAAATGTTGTGGAATCAATAATAACCGAAGATTGTTCGATATGTTGTGGAAATGTTGTGGGTTTAACTATGGTTGATATGGTACAACCGTGTTAGTATCTTATCTATGTTGCTAAGATCTGCAACTCAACATTTTTGGCAACATAGTCATTAGCATCGACCAAAATATCAAAGAAGTGTTGATGCAATCTTGAATTGCCTCTCCCATGATCTTTCTTCTTGAAGTTCTTAGGTTGAGGAAAATGGAGATGGACAGTAGAGAAAGATAAGCCTAGGTTTGTAGAAGCTTGCCACAAAAGAAGGAGCCCTTAATAAAAGACATAGAAGCACTCTCAAGTTTAGAGAGAATAAGACACTCACAATGAGCTCTTACAAAGTAGATTTCATAAAATGATCAAAAGATTCTTACAAAGAGTGAAGTAAGTGCTATTTATATAGGGGAGGGGGAGAGTTGGAGTCCAACTAAGGCCAAGACTTAAGAAAATAGAAGATCCAAACAAGACCTTAGATGAATGGATCTAGTTCCCTCATGTGTCACTTTGATCCTAACATAATGTATTTTGTAGATAGAATGTTCCTATAAGTACATGACGTTACTCTTTTGCATGTTCAAGATGTATCTGCCTTCATTATATTTGTTCAATTAAAGACAACGAAGTCATCAACTTGAAACAATAACAATTTAAGAATATTCATAAAACCGCGTGAAGAAAAAGCAACTAGAGATTCGGAAAAGAAACAGAAACCACGTACCTCCCAAGAAATTTAAAACAAGAAAATTAATGATTGAAGAAATATTTAGTACGTAGCTAGCTATAGTAGTTGCAAATAGCACGTATAAGGATGATTATCAACTTAATTAATTTAAGAAGAAATTTTCTAACCTGTGCGGCTGCGAATAATGCGATCAAAGATTGATAATGATGATAGGGAAAAAGGAAGCCACTAATCAAGAAAGCTTTCAAGACAAAAAAATAACCATAATGAAAAATCATATTATTAGGAAACCTACTTTACTAGAGGAGAAAGAATGAAAGAAAAATACTTACTATATAGCCTTTTTAATTGGGTTAGGATAATGATCATGTGTGTCTATGTGTATATATAAAGAGAGGTATAAAGAGAGAGGAGTCTTTTTATTTATTTAGGCTTAGTTATACATTATGTCTAATTTTTACGATTTAAAAAATTCTAACCTCAAATTTTTAATTTAAAATATTATACCTGAACTTTTAAAGTTTCTAATTACTATTCAAATTGGATAGAAGATTAATTATTGTAGGGTTAATATTAATGCTGACAGCATCATAATTCATTATTTATTTATATTTATTTACAATTAATAATTAATTATTTGTGCATAGAGAACTTTGCAAGGCATAATATCAATTATTTGTGCAAGAAAATATTTCAAGGTGTAAAATAATCTATTGTTTACTTAGAATAATCGATTGTAAACTCGACATTAATGTTGAATATATCGTAATTTACATTACATTATCAATTAAAAATTTTTAAAATTAAAAGTCACAATATCTTAAATTAAAAATTTGGAGTTGCAAAACTTGAAGGTCAAAATATACAATCAAACATTTATACATCTTTTTTATTAAAATGTAAAAGTTTTCTAAAAGGTAAATGTTGTTGTAAGGGATAATCTTTTCAAAGATTTGCTACACTATTTTTTCATGAGGGGCATTAGTAATTTTTAATCAGTTGTAGTGTTAAAAATTATTGAAAAAATGTTGCTAACTATCTGATTTTGTAGATGGAGCGGATTAACAAATTATAATTACAAGCACACCACATTAAGGAAAATTATATTGCTTGTTAATTAACTCTAAGTAAAAAAAAAAAAAAAAAGTTATGTTCGTCAGCAAATCTAAAAGATCGAAGAAACCAAATTAAATTGGTAAACTTATATAAACATCTTTACTATTTAATAATTTTTAATTTTTTAATTGAATATAATTTTATCTTAAAATCATATTTGCAATTTTGGCTCATTTGGAGTTATATTTCAATTGGTAATTCAGAAATTCCTGTTGGATATTGTTAACAAGAGCTAATTTTGAGTCATAAAATCTAATAGGTAGAGTTGTCAAAACGGGTTAGCATAACCCATATGAATCGATCTATCTTGATCTACCTGAAATACATGTCATCACTGTTGGGACAAAAAACATATAATCAACAAATTTTTCTTTACTTATATTGATAAAAAAAACTTATCAACAATACAATGTAATGATGAGATTGTTGAAGAAGATTAAAAGAAACTTTGATAGAGCTATCTCAAGTCTTAGTATTTTGTAGGTTTTGGTTTTGCTCTTCTTAATTCATTTTACGGTACCAAACACGTTTCAAAAAGATGTAGTACTTATATTGTGTGTTAGCTAAACATGAGTATGTGATTTATTTGTTTGAGTATTTGATTTCTATCATTTTCATGATTGAACAAGTAGAAAACTCATAAAATCTATGTTTTATCGGGAGTTAATTGATTACCCTATTTAAATATTCAATTACCCTACCAGAAAACTTGGTAACTCATTGCAAGATGTTTGCAATAATTGATTACCTATTTTAGATAACTAATTATCACAAAGGAGTATTTCGAAGTTGCTTTGATTGAACTACCAGGTAATTAAGTAATTAGAATGATAATTGATTACCCATTTTTAAACATTTTTCAATCATATTTCTTTAACGAAACAAAAAGGGTTTTAAGGGTTTCATGAAAGAGAAAAAGTGAATTTCAAGCAAGAAAATCTTTGAAAAAGAAAGAAAAACCTAGAAATGCTTTGATTTAGTTTCAGGAATCATTGTTTGAAGGAGAAAGGAATCAAAGAACTACATTATTGTGTTTTGGGTATTCTTTCATGCAAGGTGATATTGTTCTTAACCCAAATTTTTGTTTTTGTGTGTGTTTGATAATCTTTTGAGGCGTATTCTTGAGATTATTGTGGAATCTCATAATGGAGTGTCATGAGTGAGGCTATTGTGAATGGCGAGGTGTCATAGTTTAGAGATCTCTTGTGGGGTGCAAAGGTATGCCTCTCTTTTTGTTGAGTGTGTTAAATCTTTCTGTAAATTGTGTATGTGTAGAATGCATATATATGATTTTAGTGGAAAGCAGATTGGTGGAAGGCTAATTCTGAAAACTGGGTGTAGGTCATTAAGAACTGGACCAGTATAAACACTCGTCTTAATATCTCTTTATCCTTACTTTTGATTGATTAATTTTGTGTTGACATTTTACTGTAGTGATTAAAATCTTTGTATGTATAATATTACAATCTTGAAGTTAATTGGATATATTGCCAATATTGAGTTAAATACATCATTGATGATTCTATTTTGGTCTTGGTATTGTCTCTATCTTGGAAGAGTTGATTTGCTGTCAAGTTCAATTGAAATTGAAATTTTCTTTTAGAACTCTCAGATAGATTTTGGAGATTTCTTGAAGGAGTATTTTGTTTTTGTAAAAGCTCTGGTATTTTGTGAAAATTGTAAAAGGTTTTTTGGAATCTATTCAAGCCTCACCTTTCTATGGGACAACAAGTAACATCTAAGTAAAAAGAAAGATAACAAAGTTGTTTTGTTTATGTACTTCGCACTTCATGCTTACATCCACATGTTTTTGGAACTATTGAAAAATCTATAAATGCTTCTATTCTTTTTGTTCACATGGTTCACGCCCTATGCCTACATTCATGACAAGCTTTTTGGGATTATTGGAAAATCTACAAACCTTCCCTCCACATCATAACCTCTCTTTCATTTAGAGGTAACTCCTCTTCACATGAGTGTTTCTTCTTATCTTAAAAACTTTATTTATAGAATTAACATCTTAATCTTAAATGAGAAAACAAATCTGTATTTTACATATAATATCTTTAATATCTAAACAAATCCTAAAAATAAAACAATATTTCTTTCTAAACAATATCTAGATATTTAAAATTAAAATAATTTAAATTATTTTTCCAACAAGCTCAACTCGACTAACTTCATTTGTAATGTAAAATTTTCTTACTCAACCCACCACAGGTTGGTGGGTTAAATGGATTGACTCACCAACCACCAAAAATTAAAAAATTATTTTCTTAAAATAACAAAAATTATTTTTTCATAAAAATAAATCTGACTATTTAAAATAACTTTTAAATTTGAAAATAATTCATTATAGCATTATTTTTAATTTTAATGCTTTAAAAATTAAAAATATTATTATTAAATTATATTTTTTACTAAAAATATACATTTACAAGATATTATATATTTATTTTAAAATATAAAATATTATTTAATTAATATCAATAAGCTAGAAAATATATTGTGAAAGAATACAAATCAAACAAATAACATAATATTTTAAAATATAAAAATAATAAATATTTCATATTCATAAAATAATAAAAAAAAATTAGATGGGTTTATGGGTCAACCGGCCCACCACAGGTTCAACCCAATGAGTCAGATGATAGGTGAGTCAACCCATATTTTCAATATAACAGTTTTCTTTTTTAACCCACTCCAACTCATACCCATAATTAGAGGTGAAACGGGTTAGTCCGACTCACACGGGCTGGCCTACCATGGGTTATATAATAAACGGGTCGGGCTAGCCCAACCCACCAAAATAAGGATACCTGAATTTTCAGTCCAGCTTGGTCCATCATGGGCTAGTGGGTTAGGTGGGTTGGCCCACCAAACTTGCAAAAAAGTTAATTATTAAATTTTATTTCTAATTTTTTTCTTTCTTAAGTGAGATTTTTTATAAGAAAGATGCAAATTATAAATAATATTATAACAAAATATATATATATATATATATATATATAATGGATTCATGTCTTCAACATACAAATTATAAATAATATTAAAATAGCATACATACATAATTTAAAATAACATACAAATTAGGGGTTTTAATTTCAAATTTTAGGGAAAATATGACTTGCTTTGGTAGTATTAGGGTTTTCACATTTAGGGGAAAAATTGAAAAGGAAAAATGAAATTACAAAAAAAATGCACACGCTAATACTAATAATATAAGTGAAACAAAAAAAAAAACTAAAAAAATTTTGGTAAGTCGGTGGGTTAGCCCAACTCGACCCGGTCTCAATCCACCAAACTAAAGAATTGGGTGAGCCGAATTGACCCACCAGATCAAATCTGTTTTGACACTTCAACCCATAATAGGCCGAACTAATCCATTTAACCCATTTTCACGATTATATGAAGTAGGGAATCAACTTATAGGACACTATAATTCTAAATCTTCATTTGTGTATCAATCACCTCTCTTCTATAATATGATTTTATTAGTGTCTTATAATTATTAGTGTCTTATAACCCATCCTATTTTTGTGTAATTAGCTCGGTTTATAAAAATAGAAAAAAAAATTTAAAAAGGCAAACAATTAAATTAAAGAAACGGCACAATATGATAACTTTTTTAAAGAAGATAACTTTAAATTATAATAGTGTCATTTTTTTAAAATACAAAAAAATCTTTAAGGCTGTGTCTGCGTTAATCTACTAGATTTGTCAACCTATGTTTTAAAGTGTTTTATTTGATATTTTTTTCATAAGCATTAAGGGTGAAAGTCCAACCTGTCAACACGATATCTGTGGATACAAAATGTATTGATGCTATTAACCAACAATTTCAAAATGATTAGGCATAAAATTACTAAACTAAAATGAAACTTATATAGACAATGGTTAACAATTATACAATATCAACTAAAAAAAATTAAAACTAATATAGTTTTCTCTTATCTTTTTTAATAATAATTATAATCACTCGATTAAAGATTTATTCACATTTAAAATTCATCATCTCTCCAAAAATTTATTATGTAAAATCAAGTCTTCCAACAAACACAACATGTATAACTAATTAAACTACACCCATTAAATATATTTTTCTCCAATAAAACAGAGAAATGTGAAATGTCAAAGGTAACATATAGCCAACACTTTGTCTAAAGTGAAAGTTAAATTTATTCTTTATGGTCATATCATAAAAGATATTGTGATGTGCAAAAATTAATGATTTTGGATATTCTTTCCTTTGACAGCCATCTTTATTAATTTGCCACTACAGATCATCATCCTGACTTTATTTCTCATCTCCCTCCAATGAAGAGGTTGTCAAGTGATTTGCAGCATGATCATAGTTTGTCTCAAGATTAGCATCTACTCAACTCTGATGCAGAAAAATGGGTAACAAATGAAGACAAAATGAAGGTAGTGATTGGAATAGTGAATTTTTTTTTGTGTGTGGGGAATCTCTACTTTGATCATGTTCTAATGTTTTTATCTTTGCATGTGATCATATACTATATGAAAAAATTGAGTGGTGGCTTGGAAAAATGAAGGGTTTTGTTTCTATCTTTTGCATTTAATCAAATAGTAATTCAAAAGGTAATCAAAATGATATGATTTTAATATTGAGTGAAGTACCAAACGAGTCCTATGTTTGGGCTGCTATCAATTGGATCCTTGAAAGATTTTTTTGTGCATCTGGGTCCTTGATGTTTGAAAATGTCTGCACTATAGTTTTTCAGTCCATGATGTCGTTAAGAGTTAGCACAATCAGCCTTCAAATGTCACGTTAGCAGGTTCCTACACTTTAGTTGACCTTCTAAATCACCTCCACATAAACACATGGCAATAATGACATGACAAAACCATGCAATTGGATCCTTGAAAGTTTGGGGCGCTTGCAACTGGTTCCTTGAAAGATTTTTTTAGGCATTTAGGTCCCTGAAAGTTTAGGGCGCTTACAACTGAGTCCTTGAAAGATTTTTTTTAGGCATCTAGGTCCCTGATGTTTAAAAACACTTGCATCCAGGTGTGACGCCATTTATAGTTAATGCATAGTCAGCTATTAAGGGCTTACGTGGCAGGTCTCTCTCACATTACGTGACAATCTACGTCATTCATATTACACATGTAAGAAGAACAATATTAGTAGCAGCTTTTAGCCGTTGAAAATAATAAAATTAAAATGAACAAAACCACTTAACCCCTTTTGCATTCTCCACCACAAGTAACCCAGACTCAAAAATCAATTTCTTGATTTGCATTTGCTTTGTTATTTCATCAACTTATTAATAAACCTCATTAAAAATAATATGTTTATTCCCACTTAAATCTCACTTTGCAACATGGACCAGATAGTTGTCTTGTATGTTGGTTCCACTTCCAACTCTGATGTTGTTAACATCCCTTATTCACAAAGTGAAGTTCGAACACGATAAGCTGGTATATGTTTATCAACAACACAAAAAATAGAAAACATTTCACATTTAATTTACATTAAAATGTTAGAGAAATGTAAGTTCCAATGAAATATTATTCGCAAAAAACAAAATAAGCATTGCAAACTACAAAGTATTCCACAAATGTATCTTATCAACAATAGAAGTATAAAATCATAAAAAGAGTGAGTCTTCAAGTTTCTTGAATCCAGAAACCAACATGTAGATCACTTGCCCAAGGATTCCTATTTCCACCATTGCTTAGTGCTTAGTCTTTGAGTTTCAACCAGAATAGAATGGTACACTAGAATATCCATGGAATATTCATGTTTTGTGGAGAGTGCAATGTCATACCTTCTCAGGTCTATATATATCAATTTGTCATCTTGCAACCCTTCACTCCTCCGGCCATCGCAACCTCCCCCATGTCCTCCGCCAAATCCTGCAACTTCTATTACCGCAGCTAGCTGACGACGCTCAACCTAACCTTCCCCCATTTTCCTTTCATACCATAGAATACACGCTCAACAAAACCCTCAGTCTTCTAGATCTCGGCAACGAGGTTGGAGCGAAAGAGGAATTCAACGTTGAGATTGCCGACAGTGGAGATTCGCTACTTATTGGCGTGCGGTGACGACATCAACACAAGGAGAGGTGAGACTCGCATGACTACTTCCACCACCAGCTTTTCTTCTTCCCTTGGGCACTTGCAATCATCGACTCAATTTTTAGGGTTGATGTTTGGGATTGAGATTTTAGGGTTTCAAGATAAATTATTTAGGGCTAGATGCCCACAAAGATGGTGGTCGAGATGAGGGACATGGTTAGGTTGTTAATGAAATATGAGCAAAAAAAGAGTTGAGGTAGCCAAAATACAACCCAAAGAGATACTGTTAATGAAGTAACAAAGTAAATGCAAATCAAGAAAATTAATTTTTAAGTCTGGTTGCTTGTGGTGGAGAATGGGAAAGGGGTTGTGGTTTTGTTGATTTTAATTTTATTATTTTCAATGACTAAAAGCTGCCACAAATATTGTTTTTCTTACATGTGTAATATGAATGATGTGGACTATCACGTAATGTGAGAGGGACTTGCCTCGTAAGCCCTTAATAGGTGTCATGGACGGAAGGACCTGGATGCATGCAATTTTAAACATAAGGGACCTAGATGCCTAAAAAAATCTTTCAAGGACCCAGTTGTAAACGCTCTAAACTTTCAGGGACCTAAATGCCTAAAAAAATCTTTCAAGGACCTAGTTGCAAGCTCCCTAAACTTTCAAGGATCCAGTTGCATGGGTTTTGCCACATCATTATTGCCACGTGTTCATGTGGAGGTGATTTGGAGGGCCAACTAAAGTGTAGGGACCTACCAGCATGACATTTGAAGGTTGACTGTGCTTACCCTTGACAACATCATGACAGAAGGACTACGATCCAGACATTTTCAAACATTAGGGATCCAGAAGTAAAAAAAATCTTTCAAAGATCCAATTGATAGCGTCCCAAACATTCAAGACCCGTTTAATACTTTACTCTTTTAATATTACATTATTCGATAAAACTCAATAAAAATTACAAGAAAGTCATTCCCTAACTAGATCAACTGATCAAAGTGTGTCCTAAGCCTTCAAATAAAATTACTAAAAACTAATGTTTTGTATTGAAAACTACCTTTTCAAGCCATTAGGTAATATAAGACGAAGGAAATATCATATTTTTTTATTAAAAATTAATTTTATAATACTTTTCAATAATACCATAATTAATTAAATTTCAGTTTTCAATACTATAAATAAAATTAGTTATGATAAATACTATCAATATTGTTTAAAAAAATAAAATTTTACTCGAAACCATTAATTTCTTCGTTATTTTATAATTTATCTTTTAAAATATTTATATTAATAAAATTAATTATTTAATAATATAAAAAATTAAATTAATTTTAGTTAGTATAGAGGCTATAAATATTTCTATACGAGATTCATCATTCTCGAGACAATTAATTTAGATAATTTAATGTAATTATTGTATATTTATTTTTATTGAAATAATTATAATAAAATAATTTAAATTGAATTAGTTAATAATATCATAAATTAAAATAGTTTAATTATAATAAAAACTACAAGCATTATTTATAAAAAATAAAATTCTACCCAAAAGCATTAATTTCTGATAATTTATTTTTGCTGAAATAGTTATATAAATTTTTCTAATTATCAATATTAATGGAAAATTTATTTTATTAATATTGTAAATTTTTCTATATCTGTAATAAATTGTTATAAATATTCTTAGTTAAATATGTTTTTGTTATTGATAAATTAGTGAACTTTTTATACTTATATAATAAACGTTTTTTCGTGTTTATCCTTAATAAATTTTTAATTTGTTTTTTACCCTAAATCTGTTTACATAATCCTTTAAAAATCTCTAAAAAGTTATTGAAATATGATAAAAATAAAAAATTTATTAAGGAACAAATGGGAAAAAAATAATATAAACCAAAAATAAAATTTACTAGTGACTAAAAAATGTCTTTTAAGTCAATATCTTTATCTAATATTTACCTAATGTGTATAACATGTCTACGATTTAATGATTTTCCTTGGAACTATGATTATGAAGAGGCATAATTCGCTGTTATCCTACATTTATCTAATGCATTTTGTTTAGCACATCATTCACATATTTGTCAAATATGACACATAATTTTGATAAAAACTCTTCTATATTTTCTCTTCTAACGCACTTTCACATATTTGTGATAATAAAAACTTAAATCGCATTCTCTTTTTTAGAAATGCTCTCATATATTTATATGAATGGTCACAACTCTATCTTTGAACCTATAATGTACTGTTTTCTTGTATATATTTCCCGCTTTGGAAATATAGTCAAACTTTTGTCAAAAACTTCTAAAATGTATAGAAACAACTTTGACTACTTTTGTCATTATCTAAATTACAATTATTATAAGTATCTTTTCAAATGCTTCCTATATAATATATTTTGTTTGTAATAATTTTAAGTACGATTTGAACAGTTTCTAACGCAATATTATTTAATCTACCCTTAATACTAAAAGATATACAAAAGATTCTGTACTAACGAAGATAAAAGACTCAGACACGTCGACTGTATGTGTGATATCTATTGGACATGAACCTGGATAAAAAAAGAGCACTTAATTTGAGTTTTCTTTAGAAGAATTTAATTTGAGTTGACAATTTAATTTCTTTATGTTTTAAAAAACAAAATAGTTGATTCCTGTAAAACATTTATATTGGTAGTAAATCACGTTTTAGTTGATTTTAAAATAAATAAGTGATAATAATGGAATGCAAGGCCGAGTAAGAAACTTTTTTAAAGGCATACAAAAATTATTTTTTTAGAAAAATTTAACAGAAAGAGAACAATTTTTTTTTTTCTTAGCTATAACCGTACGAGTATTCGAATCCAGATTGTTAGTCAAAATGCGTTACCCCAACATAAGGGGTATTATCAAGAAGGTCTTGATTGAGTACGATGTAGTTTTCATAAATATATAAGGATTCCTATTAAGAGTACATAGGGGTATTCATACTTAATTTGGAGACAAAACTAAACCATCAATTGATTAAAAAATTATTTTGAAAAATTAAACTAAATTATATATTTACATATAATTTGAACTACAATCGGTTATTTAAAAATAAGATGATAAAACAGGTTAATTTATGTTGTCTTTGATTTGTTAAAAATGAGTTAAAATAGGCTAGTCCACCATAATTAGGATGGACCATATTATTTAGTTTGTCCTAGCATTAAGCAGGTTAGCGTGTTGGTACTAAAATTTTGACAAATTATTCTTTTTTGTTTTTTAAAAAGTAATATAAAATTTTATTTTAAAAATTAATTTTTATTTTTCTGAAGACGTAACAATTTTACAAAAATAAATAAAAAAATCACAAAAAATAAACCTTACATAATTGATTTTAATTTTTGACAATATTATGCTTTTATATAAATAATAAATACATTCATGACAAATAAATTAATGATAATTTTTTTTTATTTACTTATAAAATTATTTTTATAAATTCAACTTAATAATTTATTTTATATTTTAACTATTATAATATTTTATTAATTTATTTAAATATTATAATTTTTAAAAATAAAATAAAATATTAAAGAATTGACAGATTAGTCTGTCATCCCACCTTTAACCCGCAGCAGGTTAGAAGAAACAGAACACAATAGGTTAAAAACATTAGTCCTACCCGCGGCATTTTCTCATGCAGGTCTAAAAGTAAATTCAACTAAACTAAGATACCAAATTATTATAGTATTGGAAGAATAAAGGTAATTTTTAGAGACACCAGGTGAAGAACTTCTAAAATGTTACATCATTTCACTTGATCTGACGTGTGCTGTCAGGTCAAACTATGAATGTTTTTGGTTTAAACTACACTATGTCTGTCAATTTGCCGCAAGAGAATTTACATTAGGCTCAAAAACACCACTATGAGATGAAGACAAATTATTGCAATTTAAATTGCAATTCTCGACACCTCTATATCTTTCTACGAAAAGAAAACTATGGTCTTAAGCCAGTCAAAATTAGTTCATCTCAATATCAAATATAAAATTGCATATGTAAAAAAAGTAATAAAAATATAATTGTAGATCTATATTTCTAGTCCCACAGATATCATTCACTTCAGTTGATCAGCAGAGAGATTTGCAAGTCTCTAAAAATCATTTTCTAATAAAAAAGTTGAAATCCACATTATAAGATGTGGATGCTTCTAAAGGAAAATGTGAAACCAAACATAATTGAAAGGAAATTAATTTGTGATCTACTCATATTTCTAAGTTCAAAAATCGTTTATAAATACTTTTTTTTTTAATCAAAGTATTCTTTTAGGACAAAGTATGACGGATTCACTAAAATTTAAAACGAATAATATTCCAAATGCAAATGTCCTAGTACTAATGGTATGATAACCTATGGTCTAAAATAGTTAAACTCCTACCAAAATCTCAATGAAAAACTTTATAAGAGAAAAAATTGTCCATGCAATGAATAAAATTTCATTGATGGGTAGAAAGAAAAACTCTTATCTGATTTTAAATGAATGGATGCTTCTTGAGGTATCACTCCCATCAAAACTTTCTCACCATAATCAAAAGCCACAGTGGCTAAGAATTGTGTTACTTTGTCGGTTGAGAGATGAGCTTGTATCCTTAATCATCATTCTGCACTCTTCTAGAAGTGAATCAAAGTCTGATTCACATTGTCTTTTCTTGTGCTTTCATCCACTCACTACCAGAAAAAATACATTTAACATCAGTTTTATAAGACATACAACATCGATTAAATTTTTATAATATTAGTTTTTGAAACTGTTGTGAAAAGTTAAAATTGACGATGGTTATTGCCCTACCGCTATTAAAATCACTGTGAAAAGTGTTTCCAATAACATCATATAATGACAATTGTTGTTGATTTCAAGCATTTATTAACACAACTGATGTTGAATGTATATATTTTTTTAGTTACTCTCTTTTATTTTAGTACACATCTACCTACAAATTTAAATTTATATAGATCCAGTATAACAAAAAGACAAATTATATCAATCAGTAAAAGTTAAATTAAAAACACACAATTTTAACATATATTTTAAAATCAATTATTCTAAAAGCAAATATCATTACTTACTATGCTACAAAAGTTACACAATTGAAACTATCTACAAAAGTTACAATTTGATGGTTCTTATTGTTTTCAAAGAAGAAGCATCTTAAAATTCCTGCAATACATAAATTAATGACATTAAATTATAATTAAAAATAAATTGATTTGATAATAATAAACATTGATAATTTGTACCATTGGCAAAAATTTTATTATGAGTTACATATTTTAAAAAACAATCAAATTTAATATTGAAAATTTCAAACACATAATAAAATACTTACATTTACATTGATTCAATAAATTTCTTTCTATTTACCTTCTTTCTTACCTTAAAATTCAGTTAAAGGACTAATTAAAAGAAACATTTATACAATAAGACTAAGACATATATATTTAGTATATAATACAAATAATACATTATAATTTAAATTTATGTAATGCATTGTGTTACATCCCACATCAGTGTCATGATAATAATAGAGAGGTTAATGTTCATATTATAAACTTGAGTTAGCATAAACTTTATAATTTAAATTTTTTTTAATTTTTTTAATTCAGAATTAATTTAAATTTTTTCACACCAAAATTTTATATTGGGAAATCAAACATACATACATATTTATATATAGTAACTTATCCTAATATTTTATATAATTACACAAGTATTTTTTTATTTTTTTATTGTCATTAAAAAAGTGTCAAAGTGTAGGTTTGAGTGAATATTAATATATAACATAAAATGAATATTAGTATATATTTATATATTTAAAGTAAACTAGTTTAAGAAAATAAAAAATAATAAAATTATCTACAATTTAATAAAAGTTAAAAAATATTCGTGTAGCTGTTGGATATGTTTAGAAGATTCACACGTTACAATTTTAAATGATAATTTGGAATATACCATACTAATTCATCAACCACTTGCTCAATTTTCGAATTTCTACAACCATTAGTTAGTCTAACGTTATTCGTTTATGCAAAACCTTGAGAAAAATATAGCTTCCGTATAAAATCTTCCATCCAAGTCAAATGCCAATCCCACGCTTTTGAAACACTTTCTTTGTGAGTAGTTGATGTGACATTTAAAAAGTGAAGTTTTATTTAATATAATAATTTGGTAACCTTCAATATTTTAAATTACTCTAATTTAAAAAAAAAAGACTTGCTTTACATTAATTAAAAACAAATTAAAATTTTTCTTTGTATTAAAGAAGTAATTAAATAACAATAAACACATCTTGCCTTAAAAAATGGAGAAGGTAAAGGAGAATCTGAGGAACATTATTAGAATGTGAAGTATTTTTTGTGATATGCTTTTTTATTTTCAAAAGTATTTTTGTAGTAATTCTTTTTCTAAAATCCAAATTTTGTGGAAGAAAGATTTAGACTACTTTTATAAAAAAAATTTCAAAATGTATCTAAAATGTTAGTTTTTAAAATAAATAAAAATATATAGGACTTTTTAAAATTGTTAGTGTCAAACAAAGAATCCAAAACAGTTATTAAAGTAAATAAAAGATAACTTAATACTTATAAGTTATGACTATGTTAAGAATAATTAAAGAAAAACGGTGTCTCCCAAAACGATGATGTTTGTGAACTCATCCAAGATGTTTGCAAACTCTACCATTCTCACACCCCTCAATAGAGATCTGCAAGATCTCAGAGTACGGAAGGAACATTCTGGAACGTTTATCAGTTTCGCCTTTCACTTTCTCCATCTGCGTCGCCTGAGAATTTTTCTCACGTCGTGATTTTGTTTTTTATTTCTTTAAAATAATTTTTAAAAACTATTTTCTAAAATAAAAGAAAAAAAACTTTTTTAAATCTGTTTTTGAAATGTAAAAATGAAAAAATTTGGTTATATTTATTAAAATTTTGTTAATAAAAATAAAAAAATAACATATTATGTTTCAAAACAAAAATAAAAAAATAAAAAGTAAAACTACTTTCAATTATTTTCTGTTTTTTAGTTTTTAAAACTATAAAAACAAAAACTGATTTTTAAAACTATTTTAAGTAAACATTACCCAAATAAGTTGAGTTTAATTGGTATAAATTATCAGTGGAAATGTTAATCACAACCCTTCATTTATGGTAATTTATTGACTTTATTTATTATTATTTTAAAAATCATATAAATAAAAAGTCATGATTGAATGTTAATGTGAAAATTTTTATATTAATATTATATATCAATTAAACTCATAAATTTTTTAATTTTTAAATACTAAAATACTAAAAATAATTTTATAAAACTATTTTCTATCAAACACTAAATTTTTACCTTTCTTACCTTTCTCTGATATTCTTTTCAGCTGACAGGTCTCTAGCTCAGTTATAGTATTTACTCCTGCAAAGTAGATCTCACGGAATCATATATATATATATATATATATATATATATATATATATATATATATATATATATATATATATATATATATATATATATATATATACTCAGCTATGGAGAGAAAAAACTCAATTTTTTTCATAAATGGATAGAGAAAACTAAGAAAGAATGAAAAAAAAAAAAGAAAAGAAATTTATGGCATAGATGAAGGGTTTCAACTTTTTCTAGGCCACATAGAAGAGAGAGAAAGTGTGAGTAAGTGAGTGCAGCCAGGAAAAAAAGAAAACTTTCATTTCACAAATGTGCTTCAATTAAACGAGTTTTCTTAAAAAAACGGTATTAACATTTTTTGTTTCTCAAATGTATTTTCTTTTTCTCCCTCATTTAGTTAATATATATGTATATCGTTAGTTATTTTTACTTATAGAAAATAAATCAAAGATTTTACAAGAATTAAAAACAGAATTTTTAAAGAATTTAAAAATTGAAAATTAAGAATTAAAAATATAAAAAATTAATATTAAAAACTAAAAATTAAAAACCAAAAAATAAAATTAAAAATTAAATTTTAAAAATTAAAAAATAAAATAAAACATTAAAATTAAAAATAAAAAATGAAAAATGAAAAATGAAAAATTAAAAAATAAAAACTAAAAATTAAAAATTAAAAGAAAAAGATAAAAACTAGAAATTAAAAACTAAAAATTAAATTAAAATTAAAATTAAAAATAAAAAATTAAAAAATTAAAAATTAAAAATTAAAAACTAAAAGTTAAAAATTAAAAATTAAAAATTAAAAATTGAAAATTAAAAATTGAAAATTAAAAATTAAAATTAAAAACTAAAAATTAAAAATTAAAAATTAAAAATTAAAAATTAAAAACTAAAAACTAAAATTAAAAATTAAAAATTAAAAACTAAAAACTAAAAATTAAAAATTAAAAATTAAAAACTAAAAATTAAAAACTAAAAACTAAAAATTAAAAATTAAAAATTAAAAACTAAAAATTAAAAATAAAAAATTAAAAGTTAAAAATTAAAAATTAAAAATTAAAAGTTAAAAAGTAAATATTAAAATGAAAAATTAGAAATTAAAAGTAAAAAATTAAAATTTAAAAATAAAAAAAAAATTAAGATTACATTAAAAATCTTAAATTAAAATAAAAAATCAAAAGGTGCCTTTGCGCTGTGCGTACCGCTGTTATCCGCACTTCATAACCACAGTCACGGTCTCGTCAGAAATGATGGAGGTATGTGTAGTGTCAATGTGTCTTATACAACAGCGGTTGTCATGCAAACCAATGTAAATAAAGTTAAATTATTTACAAAAATGCTACACACTTTTATTTATATTAAGACCCCAGTTAACATAATGATGTTGTACTTTCTTTTTTTTATAGTAAGTGTGTAACTTTTTAGGGTTTGTTTCAAAAATTATGTCAGAGAAATTTAGTTTTACTTATTGCTCTTAAGCCTATTTTTTAGTATTGTATATCTACAACTTCTATCTTATGTCACTTTTCATCTAAAAAATATGTGTCTGCACTATCTAATCCATATATGAATTATTGGAAACAACTTTATTCTAACACACAACACTTTTTTAATATAACACATTAAAAACTAGATATGGTAACATTCATAAATATTAGTGTAATTACAAATGCATTCTACTTTTTTACACTTCTATGTTCCTATTGCTGGTTCTAAGACGTGAGAGCGTGAGCTAGTTTTCACATAGTGCAAATGTTCTTATCTTGATCTCGAGACATGGTTAAGATCACCATTGTCCATTTTAGAGCTCGATAACTCTGTCACAGTTTTATCTTAAAAAAAAGTCTCAAGAATTAAGGGAGGAAAGTGTTTATAAATGATATTTAGTCTCGAGTCTTAAGCAATGTGGAAAACTTCAAATTTATTGGAACATGTTGTTTGTTTGCATAAGATTTGAAAGAGATGATTTGTACAATTTTGAATCATATGGGGAGCATTAGTGTAATATTTCTAAACATAAATATATGTTAGTGTAAGAAAATAAAAAAGAGCGAAATTGTATATAATTTGATAAGAGTTGATGAAGTGTTTTCATACTTTGTTAGCTGAATATTTGAATATACATCTTTCTCCCATTCTCCATCTCCCATGGAGACTATCTTATAACTCCACTTTAGACACCTAATAAATCTTCAATATATTTAATAATTAATCTAAAAGTTTAGAACTAAATTTATTGTTTATTTAAAAAATAAAGACACGTTAAAAAATATTTCTAATAATTTGTGAAAATATTATTTTATTCGTATAATAATTACACGGTGATTTATTTTGCTAATATTGAGTTAGGAATTTTAGAACTAAATTGATTGTTTATTAAAAAATAAAATACACGTTAAAACATAAAATTCCTAATAATTTTAAAAAATATCATCAAAATAAAGAAAAAAGGTTGTAAATTCATAACAATGTATATTTACTATTCAATTCAAATATAATTATATTCTCTCAAACAAAACAAAATAAAAACTTTAACTAAAATACCTCACTCAATCTTAGCAAAATAAATCATCGTGTGACTATCTTATGAATCAAACAATATCTAAATTTACAGTAATCCTATTTAACAAATTGAGTTAAACCCCATATTAATTTAAAGACTACTTAAGAAATAGTTTAATAGTACTTGTATAACTTTATTAATATAAAGATTATTTAAGAAAGTTTATATATAAACTAAATTGATGGGTTATGAAGATTTAATAAATTTGAGTTAATAATAAAAGATTTATTAAAACGATGAAAAAAAACAGTGAAATAAACATTGTGGTTTACCTGATGCAAGAATTGTGTCAAAAGAGTTCTTAAAACAAAACCATAATCAGTCTACTATTGGGTAATTCATAAACACAAAAGAAAAATCTGCGGGGTTGATTGGTTAAGACCCATTTTGTTAAACTCGAATGAATTTATCTTCTTAAATTTTTCATCTATTTTTAGCCATTTACTCTTGTAGGTTGACAATTTTAGAGTTAAGTGAGTTGCGGGTTGGGTTAGATGAGTTTGCATGATTTGGACTTTGATTTATCACCATTTTATTTTTTTTTTTGCAAAACTGATAAACTTTCAAACAAAAATTTGTTTATAAAAATAAAAAAAATTAAGTCATAATATTAAAAAATGTTTTAGACTGAAAAAATACATTTTATATATTTTTCAATTAAAGAACATGAATATTAAACAATTAATATTTTTACAATTGGTTAAAAAAATTACAAAAAAAATATATTATATACTTTTTTATGGATATAATTAGTATGAATTGTATTAATTATTTAAGAAGATAAAAATCAATAAAATTATAAAAATAATATATATATATATATATATATATATATAAAATAGGCGGTTTGTGTCAAGTATCCGTAGGTTGTAAAAACCAAACCCACATCCGCCTGTTGCAACTCATTCGAAACCATATGTCAACCTGCCCGAAACCAACCGAATATCAATTTTTTTTAATAGGTTTATTGGGTTGGATTGGGTTACGATTTTACGTCACCCCTACTCATAACCTCTCTCACTTCCAATTTTACCCTTTCAAAAACCCACAAATTACATCTATCCCACAACTCCCACACACCATTCCCATGACTCTCTCATCCAACACCTCGGAGCATCTTTATGGGTAGACCAAACCTTTATCTTACCTTATTTTTTTGTAGATTCCGCAATGCCACATCATCTTAAAGATCACTCTATTTTTTACTCTAACAAAATATCACATTTTGTGATGTGGAATACTCTTGGTGAACCTTACAAAGTTATGTCATCGAATTTAATATTTTTTTTAATTTATTTTAAAATAATTTAAATTAAATAATTATATAATTTAGTTATCAAATAAATTTAGAACAAAATAAAAAATATTAACAACTTAAATTTTTATGAATTTTTTTCTCACCTTTTCTCTCACACACACTCCAATAATTCTTTGTATGAATTCTTTTTCCTCACCTTTTCTCTCACACATGCTTACCCGCTACCCACCCGTCCCCTCCCCTCCCCTCTCTCTTCCTTTTTCCTTCACCACGCCTCCTCCATTTCTTCTTTCTTCCTCTTCCCATTTCTTCTTCCCTCGTGCCCCCCTCTCTCTTTTCGCTCACATTCTTCCCTTTACCTAAAGCCCCTAATGTCACGAGCCTTCATATCAGACTACTGTGATCCCTTAAGCCCCCATCGCTGCAAGTTGCAACGCCTCCACTATTGTGAGCTCCCACCGCAAGATCTCCCCCTTCTGATTGTGAGCCTCCACCGCCACTGCTACCCACCATCGCCAAGCCATGTTCTTCTTTTATCTTTATTTTTGTTTCTGTTGTTGTGATCTGCATGTGTTTTCTTCTTTTTTATTTTTTATTTCTCATTTTTGTTATTGTTGTTGTACGCGTCTTTGTTGTTAGAAGAGATTGAATAATTTTTTTTTAAAAGAATTGATCTTACACGTTCTTCTACAAGTATAAATATCACCTTATTTTATTCCAAAAGCTATTCTTGGCAACAATAAATCTTACCTTTAAGATCAATGCTAAAAAACTATTCTTAGAGGCATTGCATCCACTCTCAGCCCCCAACCACACAAATTGCACCTCCTCGCACAGCAAGAGCGCGTGGAGCGTGGTCTTTACTCACGCGCCACAACACTGACACATGGCACCTCCACCACACACCTTTGGAGCAGGAGTGTTCTGACTGGGAGATCTTCGTTGCACGCGCGCCACGTGAGGGACCTGCATTTGGTTAGGCCTCCGCGTGGCATATTCCTCTCCACTCGTTTGACTTTTCGGTCAACGCACTTCCACGCGATGCCATTCTTCTTTTCTTCTCTTTCTTTCACAACAATCTCATAATTGGAAATGCTATAACCCCTCTCAACAACGCAAATTAAAACGGAAACTTTTAAAGCCATCAAATTATCTTCAACAATAACAACAAAATGTGTAAAGATATCTATTAGTAGTGGAGTTATTAATTATTATTTATTAATTAATTAATACTTTAATGTGTAAATTTAATGGGCCATGTCATTGTCAGGGAAAACTTTTTGGGTAAGAAAGATAATTAATGCAATCAATTAAAGAAATAAAAAAAAGTGTTTATTAGAGTCCATAAAAATATTTTTTTTAATTATTTTTCATTATACTTATAGTCATTATTATTACTATTATTTTATAATAAAAATTCTCTTTTATTTTTAAGCTACACAGTAGATGTAATTAAGAAAATTAATAAAAAAATAAAGAATAAAATATGTTTTAACTCTTAAAATATTGTTTAATATTAAATACATCTTTAAAAAATATTTAGTAGTCCTCTAATTTTAAAATGAATTACTTTTTGTCTCTAAATATTTTTGAAAGTAAAACTACATCACGTGTCTTCCTCAAGTTTTTGAGTATGATTCTGATTTATTGATATAACAATTAAATTAGTTAGATGAGAAAGTTAAATATCATACGTGTTTAATAATGATAAAAAATTAATTAATAAAATATAATTTTTAATTAATAAATAAATTATTGAAATTCAATTTTAAATTAGGTATAGAAAAGAGAAATTAAAAAAGATAAATAAGTTAGAAAATCAAATATATAGATAGAGATAAAAGAACAATTATTAAGTGATTGGTTAATTTTTATATAATTATTAAATTTGAAATTAAAAATAAAATAAATTAGAATTAAAGTGTAAAATAAGAGTTTAGAGTACCACTAGTACGTGAAGAACTAGTAGGAGTTGTTCCAACTTAGCTAAGTATTTGAGTTTTGACATCACAATTTTGCCTTGTACTACCATGACTTGGTCTTGCTTTGAGTCTTTGTCATGCATCATGACTTTGCATTGCACCATGACTTAATAATGTATCACGACTTTGCTAACTTGTACTCATGTATATTTAATATTTTTTTTTTTCAAGAATGTTTTTCATCCATTTACCAGAGACAAAATTTAATAAGCTAAAATACGATCAAAAGTTTGTCACCGTAATGGTCCTACAAAATTCAAATATAATTGCTTCTAGTAGAGAATATATTTAGTAATTAAGCCAAAAGAATAGGAGATTAGAGGGAAAAAAAGTGTAGAATGCTCCCTCTCAAAGAAAATAAGGGTGAATATCAAGTTAAGAAAATAAGAAGAGTTATTATTAACGTCTAAGATTTGGCTTATAAAAAAAGAAAATAAGAATGGTTAAAGTCACATTCACTAAGTTAAAAAATTTTATAGTAAATTGCAGTAATATCTTAAGATTTTTTAAATAATTACTTTTGCATCTTTAACAGGATGTTAGTATAAAACTTGAGAGGAATGCTAGTGTTTTATTTTCAAATATATAGGTGTGTTAGTGTATTATTTTTAAACTTAAAGGGAGTTTATTATAGGAAAATAAAAAAGAGTAGAGTTATGTATAATTTGATAAAGGTTGAACCTAAAATTGTAATTTTTAGAAGAGGGAGAATTCTAATTAAGAAATTGAGAAGAGTCAATAAAAAATTTATTATTATTATATAAATAAATGTAAACACTTTTTTGTTCAAAATAAGATCACCTAGAATTTTTTTTATTATTTTATTTATTTATTATATTTATAAATTTTAATTTTTAAAAATAAGAAAGAGCATATTAAAAAAAACTATCAAAAAATAAAGTAGGGATATATGAGCCCATTTTTCCCACTCAAAATAAAGACACTTTAAATAATTTACTTTTTAATATTCAATATTATATTCATTTAAAAAGTCGTATTAGTTAGTTATTCACTTATATGTCTTTTAAGTATATATTATTTATTTTAAGTATAAAAATTCGTATTTAACCAGTTAGTCTGGTGTAGTTCAATTGGTTAAAAAATATAAGGTTTTATAAACTTTCTACACCCATGTTCGATTCTTATATGGACAAAAAAAAATTACAATGTCTTTGCATATTTTTCAAACAATTGAATTAGACCTCTTGATTTTTAAATATACACTTCTCTATTCTAAATTATAAGAAAAATATTACACAAATTTTTTTTATTAAGTTTTAAGCAATTTTCAATTACTTTTAGAGAAAAATACTTACACACAATCATTGTAAAAAGGTTTACACAATCATTTAACTTAATTACAACCTTTTATATATGGTAATTTGATTGATTTTATCAATTAATACTTTAAAATTTATGTAAATAAAGAATTATGATTAAACACTAAAATGTTTTTACATTGTCAGTGCATAAGTGTTAAACTGTTACTTTTATCCGATTTTATTGTGACTAAGAATTATTTTAAGAGAAAGTAAGTGATCTATTGATAGTGAAAAATAGTACATTGTCATCCAATTATAAAGTATTATTAATTATTTATTATTTATGCTAAGTTTGTTTACTTTTATAATAATTGGTTTAAAGGTCATATAAATAGTAATTTTTTTATCAATAAAATACTATGTTTAAATAAAAATAAAAAATGTACCAAAGGTACCATTGAAAAGTTATATGAAATGTTATATTGCATTAACATTTTATCCACAAAAATAGAAATAACAAGCTAGCCCAACATAAAAAGTTGAATGCATCTCATGTAGACCCATTGAGTGCACTCTCACCTACTTACAAACCACCACATGAATATTCGCAAATACATTTGAGATGATCACACTCCACAACCTTGGATACTCCTTACATAGGTGTGTTAGATGCAACAAGAAAATTTGAATGTTGATTCACATAACCTACAAACCTATAGCTTTTTCCACGAGGTTGTGGTTAACTTACACGAGGTTGTTGTTAACTTACAACCTGCAGGCCTTGATCTACACCCTTGTGTCATATTCCATACGGTTGTGTTTGAGACATAAAAAAAAACACATTTGGGATTTTCGTGCTCTACGTGCCTGAAGTTTCATCGACATAGGTGTAGTAGACATGACAACAAAAGCTAAATACTAAGTTATGAAAATCAAATTGGTCTGTTGATGGATTTTGTGGGTTTTTTTTTTAAATTAGGCTAATTTCACAAAGACAAGGATAAATAACACAAAGACCAACAAAAGAGACATTCATGTGCACAAAACTTTCCCCACTTGCTAACATCAACACCAAGCTCTGATCATAACAAAATATAAAAACCTATTAAGAAGATATTATATGCAATGTGGGACTTTGTCTCTTTATAATATTATAAAGCTAACAACACTTGAATTTAATATGATTATATTTTGTGCTATAATATATAACTTATTTTTTATTAGTATATTACTATATTAGTAAAAAATATTATTTTATTGAAGCGGCTCTGACTGAACCTTTAAATCTTATACTAATGCCTTCATTAGTTCAATGTTTCAGTCCTATTTTAAAAACCTTGTTGAATACTAACTCACACGCCTTATATACTTTTGTCCTTCGCCACATGGATGTGGTTAACTCGGCTATATTTAAAATTTGCAGCCTTCAAGCTACTTGCTTTTGGTGTAAGACATAGGATTGTGTTTAAAACATAAAAAAGAATACATATGGGATGGTGGTGTCCCAAAAGCTTGTAAATTCTCCCACACAGGTGTGTTAGATGCGACAGTAAAAGCTAAATACTAACTGATGTACCCTACACACCTATGACATTATAAGGGGGTTGTGGTTAACGTGACTATATGATTGGTTGACTTGTATCAAATTCTCAACATTTTAAAAAATATAACTTTTTTTATTGAAATCGGTGCAATATTCTTTATTTTTTAAGGAGGTCTGTCAATATTCTTAATTAGTGTAAATATGTTAAATATTATCCATGACGATGCCTTTAAGTTCATAAATGATTTCACTAAAACTGAGTTTAATCTTCACATAGTTTTCAACTAGAAATTCAATAGCTATAGTAACTAACCTCTTAATTCTTTTAGTAGATGGAAATCTTCTTTGGTATTTTAATTCTTGTCTTAACTAATCAATAAACATTATGTCATTTAATGAGCTATATAACATATAAAAAAATTATAAAAGAAAATTCATTAAATAACATAGTATTTATTGATTGGTTAAAACAAAAAAAGATACATGAATTTAGGACATAGAAATTTCATCCTTCTTTTAGTAAATTTGAACAGAAATTAAAGACTTTGGTCACATTATTAATAGTAATAAAAAAACAGTTCTTCTAATGTGTGCCCCAGAGTGCTTGTTAACATTCTTTATAGTACAATTTTTAATGTAACTTTTGATATATTTATTATGGGAGAGAGTGAAGATAATTAAAGATCATTAAATATGTTTTCTAATACTAATTTAGTTCTAATTTTAACCTTGTCTATTCACTTTACTCCTGTTTTAATTTTTACGTCTACATTTTTTTATATCATTACTTCTACATTTTTTTCATATTTTTTTTAAAAAAAGAATAAACTCAATGTAACATATATCCATATAAAATACAACAGTGTTCATCACTATTATATTTTTAAATTAGGTATTGTGTTGAATTTAAGCGACAATGTTGAGAACTTTAAATTGAAACTATTTTATTCTTTTAACACTATTTTATCCATTTTGCACTATTATATTTCATATTTTATTTGCCATTAAAATTAATCACAATATTATAATAATATAAAAAATAAAATGAGGAAGACACTGCTATTAATATAATAAATATACATTGCATTGAATTTATTATTTTTTAAAAAATAATATGAAAATATGCAAAAATAATAATATAAAAATATAGAAATAAAAATTAAAGAAAGATTAAAGTGAAAAGACAAAATTAAAATTGAAAGTAAATTAGTATTAGAAAACATATTTAAAGTTCTTTAACTATCCCACTATCTCACATAATAAATACATCAAAAGGTGAAAATTTGATTTTAATAATTGTTAATACATGACCTGAAATACACATTAAAAAAATCCATAAAAAAAATACTTTGATCAATGTTGTGCATATCTCATATTTTATGGTGAACTGTTAATCCTTTTAGACTTAGGTCACTTATTACTATGAGTTACCATAACTAAACATATGTAATGTAATCATATTGGTTAAATCAATAATAAAAATTTCTTTACTCCTAAGAAGATAAGCACAGTTATCGAATCTCATTAACTTATTATTTGCATGTGTATTTTGATTTATCATTTTGAATTTTGGTTGCTATATACATATGTTAACTTGTCATCATAACAATTTAGGATGTGTTTGGGTTATAATTGAACAGAGCTCATTTTTTTTTTCAATCCAACATAATAGTTATTTTTTCTTAATGCACAAACAAACATACACCAATCTAAACTCAAACTTAATATCCTATTATATTTAGTTATGGTAAATCATGGTAATAAGTGATGACGAAAAATTATTACAACTATATTTAAGATTTTCACTACCACCCAAAGATTTTAATTAGCATGTATAGTTAGTGTAAAAATATATTTAATTATAACTTTTTATTTATAGTAAATTTATTATATTTTTAATTAATGTTTTAAAAATTATATAAGTAAAGAAGTGTGATTAAACACGTAAATACATACCGATTAAACTCATTCAAAAAAGAAATTAATTTCTGATCTAAAGAAATTAAAATTCAATTACATCTCAATGGAACAACCAATAATGAAAGATAAAAAGCTGTACATCTAACAAAACATAAAAATTAAAAGCAGAGAACTAAATTTCTAGCCCCACAAAAACAACATTATTAATTCATTTTTCTGGATCAGTAGAGAGATTAACAATCCCCTGAAAATCATTTTCTAAAAACTCAGAAGCCTCATCTATCACTTCCTCAATCCAAACTCTGTCACCATACTCAAAGGCAAACTCAGCTATACTCTGTGCCACTTTGTTGGCTGTGTCACACACCAATGTTAGAGAAGTTTCTCTCCCATGTGTCATCATTCTGCACTCTTCCACCAGTGACTCAAGGTAGGAATAGGAACCAGCCATTGTATCTGTTTTTCTCCACTCACTGTACAACTGTTTGCATTCAGTTTCAAACATAACCTCAGGGAAACATAGCTCCCCTGATTTCTCTATAACCCACCTAAAGCAGAGTGCCTCTGCTATTGGTTGCTCATAACACTCTCCTTGCAGAAAATTTGTACCTTCAGCATCCAAGGTAAGTTAATAATAGCATTCATATTGGTGTTATGCTATATCCGAAATTATACACAGCTTCTATCTAGTGCTATATCCAAAATTAAAGGTATTAGACATATGCTTTATTTTGCATAAGATTACTTTTTATAAATGTTTCAGTTGATAATCTTATGTCTAATTTAATTTTATTTTACATTGTTATATACATTTCATGAGTTTAATTAGTATGCATGATCTATATAAAAGATTTTTACACTAACATTCAGTTACAACCTTTTATTTAAGATAAATTTGATGACTTTACCCATTAATATTTTAAAAAACATTAAATGTAAAAAAGTTGTGCATACTAATTAAAACTCTTTTAATATCTTGACACTATTATTCATATATAAATAATAAATTTACTCTTAATCACTAATAATAAAACTATGGTAGCCATTTTATAACACTATTAATCACAGATAATAATATTAATCACTTTGAAATATAATTAATCAAGATTAAATAATCATGTAACACTCGATTTAATCAAATTTTCAAAGGGAAATCGACCATATTATCTCACAAATTGTGCAGATCACAAATAATCATATGTAAGCTTATTTAAACTGAAAAATAAGGTAACTTATTTACAAATGATTTTTATGAAAAAAGAAATTTTTTATGTTTAGGTATAATTATAAAAGGTAATTTTTTAAATATATTAACTTCTTATTTTCTTAAAGAGAAAAAACTAATTCACCTACAGTATTATTCAATTAGAAATCTTTATATAAAGTAAGTTTATTAATTTTATTAATTAATATTTCAACATTCATATAAATGATGAATTATATTAAATAGCAACATAAATATTAAACTTTTTTCAAAAAACAATTTTCACATCAACTCATTTTAAGAAAGTTATTTCAAGTAAAAAGAAAATTGTTTTTCATTTATTATCAACTTCTTTTTTTAAATTTAGCTAAACATTTAAAAAATTACAATAAATATTTATTTTATTTTAAATAAATAATTATCTCTTAAAATATATAAGTCAATTCACTATTATAAACAATAAATTGTTAATAATGTGGATGAAAGGTAACATGCAATAATTTTCTCATGTTATAAACTTCACCACTTTCTTTTAATTCAAACATGTTCATTTTCTAATTGTTCCAACACTAACAAACTAACCATAAGAACAAAGAGAAAAACTGCACCTGAAGCCAGAGCCACACCAGCGTAGTCTCGAAAAACCGCACCCAGTCCAGTGCCAACGTTGTCCATCACCGAGGCGTGAAAATTCGCCTTCACCACCGGCGACGGCGGCGGCATCCACTGATCGGAGATACACATCAACACTGCCTTATCCACCACCTCCTGGAACTCCACCCTCCTCCGCCTCATCATCCACGCATTACGCCTGTTCCACAGCGCCCACATCATGGTGCACACCATCCCCATGCCCTTTGAGTCCAGCGTGTCCGCGCAGTGCTCCACCCAATCCAGAAGGGTGGCTACGCTCTCCGCCGGGAGCGCATCCACGCGGTGTCCCAACGGGGAGCCGAACCAAATGCGTTTCACCTCCTCACAGAGGACAAACGCATGAACTGAGGTCTCGGCGGAGAGACCACAACACGGACACATGACACTCTCCACAATACCCTTTTGGATCATCCGGGTCCTCACTGGGAGGGCTTCCTTACATGCACGCCACGCTAACCTCTTGCAGTGGCGTGCAGCGTAAGCTGTTCGGATGCCCTCCCATACCTTTGCATTTGAGGTTGAACCTTCCATTGTTATAGCTTAAACTGCATGTAAAATGAAAAATAAATATTAGTAATATATAATAAATTAATAATAATTAGAGAAAAAAGATTATGTACTAGATAAAAATTTTATGTGGTACTCAATTCATGTCTCAACCAATTAATAAACGCTATATCATTTGATGAGTTATATAAGATATAAAAAATTATAAACTTTTTTAAATAATATAATATTTATTAATTGATTGAGATAAAAATTGTCACACAGATTTGGAAAAGAGAACTTTCATCCTATTTCAATCACAATCTTTTGTTTATGATATGAAAGATAAATTTGTTAACTTTACTAATTAATACTTTAAAAATCATATAAATAAAAAGTTATAATCAAATATCTGTTTTAAACCGTTTTACATTTTTACACAATTTATACTAATTAAATTCTAATAATTATTAAAAGACTAATGATAGACAAAACAATTAGGGCTACTATTAATAGCAATCTATAATTTATAATAAATAAAACGTATCTTGGACGCTTGTTTCTTTTTTTTTTTTTCACGTACTATTTGTTTATCAATTGTTTTTAGAGCTTTTAGTCTCCCAAAGGAGGATAAGTGTATTATTATTATTATTAGTATATGAAACAAGGAAGTGTAATAGAAGTAAAATTTTGGAGTGTCGGTGTAATGAAAAGAAAAAATATTACAAGATTTTTTAAAAAAATAAAAAATATTGGAGTGTTAGGTATTATAAGAATAAAGGTCAAGCAGGTTTTGTAATTTACTCAAATAAATTTATTGACATTTACTCTAATAAACACTTAAAAAACTTATAAATGATTGTAAATGAATAATATTATGTATCCAGAAAAATTGAATAACATTGTATATCTATTGAGAGAACTTTAAATTCTAATTATAATAATAATAATTATTATTATTATTATAAATTATAACAATATCCTAAAATTTAATATAATTATACACGTACTTCTTTCTTTTAACTTAACTTTTATGTTCTTGAAAGAATGTTAATATAAAATTTGAAAAAATATTATTATAATATTTTTTAACATATAAAAATGTTAGTGTAATATTTTTAAATTTAAAAAAATTAGATTAAGAAAATAAAAAAAATTGAGTCATGTGTTATTTCATAAAACTTAACTAGGGGATGATAATGTAATTGAATTTTATTATTATTATCATCCGATAATAGCATTATTGTATATGGGGCGTATAGTATTACAATTCGGAAAAAAGAGGTTCATTGAACTTTCCATTGTAAAAGCATAATCAGCATGTAAAAAAACAAAAAGAAAATTTGGAAAAAGAAACAAGAAATTAAAACAAGTAAAGAAATACTATTATTATGATTATTATCCGAAGAGCTTCGTTCAGGGGGCAAATAATCAGCAAAAAAAAAGGAAAAAGAAAATCCGAAGAGCTTCATTGTATAATGGGGCATAGCATTCTAACTAAGCTTTGGAAAAATTAGTTTCGTTGAACTTGACATTGTTAAAACGAAAACTGCATGCGAAAGAACAAAATTTGGAAACAAATAAGAAAATATATTTTAGTAATATATTATTATTATGAATATTAATTATCCGAAGAGCTTCATTAATTGCATAATCTATAATGGGACCAAGAAAAATGTGTTAGATAAGCTACTTAAATAGTAAAAATAACTTTGACCTCAAGACGTTAATTTGAACGTGCCATTATTATAAGTCATACGATCTGCATGCAAGAAGAGAAAGAAAAATTTGGAAAAAGAAACACCACCTCCAAGAAAAACAAGAAATAATGGTAATGTAATTATTAATAGCGTATTATTATTATTATTATTTTTGGTAAGCAATTATATTATTATTACTATCCGAGTAGTTTCATAATAGGGCCATAGCATTCTAACTATATGCACAATTTTTTGGCTAATTCTCAGTGCACATTCTTCATAGCTAAGAATGATTATCAACGTAATTAACAAACTTAATTGATGATTAATGAGAAGAAAAATCTAACCTCTGAATGAATATTGTGATGAAAGATGATGGGCAGGAAGAACGGACTATAAAGAAATCTGTCAAGATAAGTTAAAATAAAATCCTAAGAAACCAAACATTTCGAAAAAGAAAACAATAAATAAAAAAATTCGAAGAAACACGTAGAAGTTGGAGAAAATGCATAAAATTAAGAATGAATTAACGAAGAGGATGAACATTTTGAAGAATAAAACTTACTCAGTGGAAGAAAGGACGAGAAAGAAAGTTGAAGAAATGTTACGCTGATGCTTTGAATTAGGTTAGGATTCGGTTTTTGTTGAAAAAAAAATATATATATATATATATGCACTACCTTTTTCACAGCGTAAACTGTGTTTTTTATTTTAATTTTTTTTAAATTATGTGTTTTGAGTAATTTGTGTTTTGGGTTCATATTTATCTGTAAAATACTAATTTCATCTTTTCAAAAAAAAGTTATATTAATTTAGTCCTTTCAATCTAAAATATAAATATATTTTTGTAACGGAAGAAACATGACCAAACACGTCCTAAATTGATAATTATAGTGAAATTATCTAGGTTCGTCAACCACATTAAATTACGATGTTACAAATAAGGATTACAATAATATGTTTATATTTTATATATAAAATAAATTAATACAAAAAAATTGAGTGATGAAATTAATATTTTAACGTACTTAAAATATAGTTTATCCTTTTTATATGTATAATCGAGCTATTTTTACCAACTTCAATAGATTTTTTCTTTCCCATATTCCAAGGTTTAAACACAAGAGCAGTTATGGAACGGGTGTTTAAGGTTCATGCATTTAATCAGAGTAATAAAATAATAATGATAATGGAACAATAAATAAAATGAAATAAATAAATATAATATCATAATTTTATAACTTGAAGATTAAAGTAAAACATCATTTATAGTCAAAATACACATAAAAATCTAAATAAAAGATATCATAATAATTAATTTTAAATTTTAATAATTAATAAAATATAAAAAGATTCATTAACAATAACAAATTTACATTTAAAATAAAAATAATAAATGCTTAAAATATAAGAAATAAAGATATAAAATTTATAAATTAATATAGATGAGTAAATTGCATATTTTATAAGAAAAGTTGATAAAATAATATATATATATATATATATATATATATATATATATATATATATATATATATTGTAATCCTTATAATAAATACTCATTTATATGTATCATTAATTTTTATATTAAAATTAAAATTATAAATAATGGTTTAATGGAGACTAACTCAATTGGTTTTAAGGACTGGTTCTTTATCGTTTCACTAGTTTGTAACTGCTTCGATTAATTCTTAACAAGTTTTCGTCAATTCTAAAATTTTCTGGTTCTATATGCTAATCGAATCGGCTGAACATAGTTCGATTTTGTAAAATATGCCAAATTCTATTAAACCTACCTGTTTCCAAGAAGCTCATTTAGAAAATTTGAAGAGATATGATAAATGCAGATTCTTGAAAGATCTTCTAGAAAAATCTATTTAGAAGATTATTCTAGAGTAGCATATAGAATTATCTAGAATGTGTGAGTAATTAGTATTTATAAAGAAAGTTTTAGAAGGTTATTTGTAACCGTTAGATTAGATTTGTGTTGACAAAATCCTAACCATTGGTTTAGGAGGAACCACTAGTATAAATAGGAATAATATCGTCCTAGAGTTTGTATAAGTCATAAATCAAGAAGTGATCAAGTATGCAAGTAACACCTTCTTTGTAAATTGTAGTCCCTCCCCATGCTCAAATATTTTCTTCATTACTATAATTTTATTCTAACAAATTGGTATCAGAGCTTGACGGTCCTACCTAAAGAGATGGCGAGTAGTGGCATGGTTCAGTTCGAAGTCCCATTGCTTATCAAGAGCAACTATGACAATTGGAGCATCAAGATGAAGTCCTTGGCTCTCAAGATGTTTGGGAGATAGTAGAGAAAGGTCACACCGAGCTAGAGAATGAAGATAATCTCTCTCAAACTTAAAGGGATAGTTTGAGAGATTCAAGAAAGAGAGACAAGAAGACTTTCTATTTAATCTATCAAGTATTAGATGATGATGCTTTTGACAATATTTTGGAAGTAAAGTTGGCAAAAGAAGCACAGGAAAAGCTTTAAACCTCGAAGAAGGGAGCAAATGCGGCGATGAAAAAGGTACATCTACAAACTTTAAGAGCCGAATTTGAAACATTACATATGAAGGACAAGTCATATCTGACTATTTCTCTAGATTCTTAATAGTCACTAATCATTTTTGGAGAAATGGTGAAAAGAATGATGATGTAAAAATAATGGAGAAAATTATTAGATCATTAGATCAAACATTTGATCATATCAGCCATCATTGAAGAAACAAAAGACTTAGAAGTTATGACTATAGAGCAACTTTTGGGCTCATTACAAGCTTATGAAGAAAAGAAAAAGAAAAGCCAAGGGATTATTGAGTAATTACTTAAGACACAAATTGATTCAACCAAAGGTAATGTTGTAATAATTAAAGTCAACAAGAACAAGGCCATGGTGGAGCTCAAGGACAAGGAAAAGGTTGTGGCAGAGGTCATGGACAAGGACGAGGTTGGAGGTCCTATGACATCAATAACAACTTCCAAATAGGAGGAAGTTCAACAAGAGGAGGAAGTTCAACAAGAGGTCATGTTCAAGGTTACTCAAGATCAAGGTATGACAAGTCTACTGTGAAATGTTACAATTGTGAGAAGTTTGGTCATTACGCTTCTGAATGTAGAGAACTTAAAAAAAAGTTGAAAAGAAGGAAAATTATGTTGAATAAACAAACAAAGAAAGCGATATGTTATTGATGGCTTATGTGAAAAATTAAAGAAGTGAAGCAATAAATGATACCTATACATTGGAGCAAGCAATCATATGTGTGGAAAAAGGAGCATGTTTATGGAGCTTGATGAATCAGTGAGATGCGAGGTGACTTTTGGAGATAAATCTAAGATAGAAGTGAAAGGAAAAGGTAATATTCTTATCCGCTTGAAGAATGGAGAACATCAATTTATCTTAAATGTTTATTATGTGCCCAATATGGAAGCTAATATCTTGAACCTAGGCTAACTGCTAGAGAAAGGTTATGATATTTGCTTAAAAGACCATAACTTTTCTATAAGTACAATGCAAGTAACTTGATGGCTAAGGTTCTGATGTCAAGAAATGTTTGTGCTCAACATTCAAAACGATGTAGCAAAATGTCTCAAGATGTGATACAAGGATACGTCTTGGCTTTGACATCTATGATTTGGCCATCTCAATTTTGGAGGATTAGAGTTGCTCTCCAAGAAGGAAATGGTGAGAGAATTACCTTGCATCAATCACCCTGATCAAGTGTGTGAAGGATGTCTACTTGGAAAGCAATTGAAGAAAATTTTTCCGAAGGAGTCTTACTCAAGAGCTCAAAAACCATTAGAACTCATACATATAGATGTGTGTGGTTCGATCAAGCCAAGCTCACTTGTAAGAGTAATTATTTTTTCTCTTTATTTAATGATTTTTCAAGAAAAGCATGAGTGTATTTTTTGAAGCATAAATCAGAGGTCTTTGAGAATTTCAAGAAGTTCAAAGCCCTTGTTGAGAAAGGAAATGGTCTTCAAATCAAAGCAATGAGATCTTATCGTTTCTCTTTATTGATGATTTTTCAAGAAAAACATGAGTGTATTTTTTGAAGCATAAATTAGAGGTTTTTGAGAATTTCAAGAATTTCAAAGCCCTTGTTAGAAAGAAAATGGTTTTTAGATTAAAGCAATGAGATTTGATCGTGGAGGAGAGTTCACATCAAATGAATTTCAAAAGTATTGTGAAGACTATGGAATTCAATGACTCTTAACAGTGCCAAGATCCCCTCAACAAAATGGAGTAGTAGAAAGGAAGAATAGAACAATTCTAAACATGGCCAGGAGCATGTTAAGAATAACAGACTTCCAAAGGAGTTTTGGGTAGAATAAGTTTCTTGTGCAGTTTATTTTTCCAATTGATCTCTAACAAGAAGTGTGTGGGGAAAAACACTACCAGAAGCATGGAGTGGAAGAAAACCTGACATTTCCTATCTCAGAATCTTTAGAAACAAGTTGGATGACAAAAGTGAGAAGTACATTTTTATTGGTTATGATTCCAATTCAAAAGGCTATAAACTCTACAATCCAAATATAGAAAATACAATCATAAGCCGAGACTTTATTTTTTATGGAGAAGGAGAATAAGATTGTAGATCAAGTGATGAAAATACCAACTTCTTTCCAAGTTTTGAAGAAGACATACAACAAATCAATGATAGACTAAGCAAGAGAGGAGCCTCATACCCCAGTGGTTTCACCAAATACTCAAGAAGAGGAGAATTCAGATGATAGAAGTCCACGCTTCAGGAGCTTACAAGAACTTTATAAGGTAACTGAAAATCAAGATAATCTCACTTTTTTTTGCCTATTTTCTAATTGTGAGCCTATAAACTTTCAAGAAGCAATAGAAAATAAAGATTGGAAAAATGCTATGGGTGAAGAAATCAAAGCAATAAAAAAGAATGATACATGGGAACTAGTTTCTCTTCCAAAGGGCCACAAAGTGATTGGTGTGAAATAGGTGTACAAAGCTAAAAAGAATGCTAAGGGAGAAGTGGAAAGATATAAGACAAAATTGGTTGCAAAGGGCTATGATAAAAGAGCTGCTCGAAATCATTGGAGGATACATCAAGTGGATGTGATGAAATCTATCTTCCTTAATGTAGTCGTTGAAGAAGAAGTCTATATTGAACAACCTCAAGGTGACAAAATCAAGGAAAAAGAAGACAAAGATTGAAATTTAAGAAAGAAGACTTCACCAGGTTGAGAAGTATAATTTGGGTAACAAAATCAAGTTTAAGAGGGAGTGTTGAAATATAAACTTGATTTTGGGCCTTATTTAAACAAGAAGCCCAAATTCTAAAAAATTCTAGGAGATATGATAAGTGCAAATCCTAGAAGCATCTTCTAGAAAAATCTATTTAGAAGAAAGTTGTATTTATGAAGAACATATAAAATTATCTAGAATGTGTGAGTAAGTTGTATTTATGAAGAAAGTTCTAGAAGGTTATTTGTAACCATTAGATTAGATTTGTGTTGGCAAAATCTAAACCATTAGTTTAGGAGGAACCACTAGTATAAATAGGAATAATGTCCTAGAGTTTGTATCAAGTCATAAATCATGAAGTGATCAAGTATACAAGTCATCTCTTCCTTGCAAATTCTAGTCCCTCCTCTTTCTCAAATATTTCCTTCATTGCTATAATTTTATTCCAACATTTTCAAGTTATATTCTTGTGTTATTTATTTTATCTACCTTCTCTATTTAAAAGGATAATTCTCAAAGGAAAATGTACCTACGAGTAACCTGCTATATTATGTTTTATAATCTAAATTTACTTGTTCTTAAATAATTATATATTAAGTTATTAATTATATTTTAATTTAAGAATTATATAAATATTAATAAGTAACAAGAAATTATAAATTAAAATTTAAGAAGTAAAATTTTTAATTAAATATATAACTTTAAAGTATAGGGTAGGTAGTTACATACTCGTAACTGTGGTAGTTCATTGCATCAGATAGTACTTGTACCTATATTTGGTCAAAGTGAGTAATTCTTAAAAATAGAGGCGAGTTCAAGGTGGCATCTATGAGTACGAGTATTTTTATCATTGCTATGTACATATCATTGCATAAAGGACCAAAATGAAACTTTCAAAATCATAAAGGACAAAAATAAAATTTTTAAAACATAATATACCAAAATGAAGAAAATATTAAAATATAATGGAGAAAAATTAACATTTAGCCAATATTTTATTATTATTTTAATTTTTTTGCCTAATTATAGGTATCCTCCATCAGAGGTAATCTTGTTCGAACCTTATGGAACTACTATGAGTGAAAAACTCTTTCTCCAAGTATTTAGTTTAACTGTATACATAAGAATCGATCTCGAGGCCAATAGTTAACCTGGAACAAACTTGCTGCTAGTTGGTCCATGCACTTAGTGATTATTATTGTTTTAATTGGTAAATGACTCGTGAGTTATATTTGTTTAATATTCTCAGTTACAATTTGAAAATACCATTAAAATTAATTTCTAATATATTTAGAATGTGATTTTAAAATACAAATAATTATTTTTATTAGTTTAAAATAAAAAAATATTGGTTCCTTTCTAATATATATTACTACATTCTTCTCTAATTTTAAGATGGAATTTTAAAATTTACTTTTTCTTTCTTTTTATAAGTGTTTTGAATGAATTGTTTTTCTTACTAAAATACCTTTTTATTTTTCCTATTAAGAGTATTTTTATTTCTCTAATCATTAATAAATATTTTTTCTTTAATACGTGAATGATAAATTTAAAAATATTATAAATTATATTTAATTCTAAAACCTAAATTTACTTATTTTATTAATAAATTTGATTTAATTATCATCTTCTTATAACTAAAGATGTGAAGATATTATTATTTAAGATAAATAAGCAATGACACCATAAACTTTTCCAGCAAAGAACCTCTTCATGTGTTGTTAGCTCAATATTAATTGATCCCAATGCTTATATATACATATCATACCTGAGAATAATGAAAGAACCACTTGGCCGAATTAATGGTCAAAATAGTAAAAGTGAAAAAGGCTGGCAGTATAAAAATTTTTGCTCATTTATATATAGTTTTGATTAAATGTTATACAGATGAAAAATTATGATTGAATGTCATTTTAAAACTCTTTTATACTACGGACGTATAAGCATTAAACTCATAGTAAAATGCAAATTATCATGCTACTCTTCATGATTTGGTTAATTATCCATTTTCTTAAGGCTTCATTTAAGACAGTTTTTTTATTTCTAGTTTTGAAATTTATAAAAATAAAAACTAATTTTGATTTTGTTTTCAATTTTTTTAAAAATACATTATTTTGATTCAAATTTAAAACATTATTCTTTAAATCTTAACCACACATGACTCATACCTCCTTAGAGAAAACAATCCATGGTCACTGTCAGAGGTAAATGTTGGAAGTGATGGTCAGTGATTGTCGGTGAAGATAACCACTAATAATAATCATAGGTGACCTACGATATCAAAGGTCATGACAAGTGACTACTGGTCAGAGGTGACGAATAGTAATCAATGGTCGAAAGTAGAGGCCAGTGACTCGCTAGTGATTGACAATAAAAAATTGTGGCTCATGGCCCTCAATTGAAGGTGGTAATGTAAAATCCCAAAATTACTAGTACATTTGGTAGTATTGCTCCATAAATTAAAATCAATTCTTGTAATATTTAAAACTTTAATTATTTATACCTAACTATCAATTGCATTAATACCATAACCATACAATATACATCTTAAAGTATTAAGATCTCACATGAAGTAAATCAAAACATACATAACTCAAGTTTGCCAACCAAAATAGGTCGTCCAACGAGACAAGGAACAAGGTAGCTTGTCCGGTTATCGTCACTCAGTAAGAACCTTGAAATAAATTGTTCTAGTGAAGAAACTTAGCTCGTTGAGCTATGTCTCTAGGCGCAAATATAAGTTAATTTTTAACAGAGAAAAATTTGTGGTTGTCTAGACTTCTCGCTGGACGCAAATCCTAAAATTCTCTAGCAGAGACAAATTCTCACTCGGCAAGACTCTCTGCCCAACGAGATCATGGAGAATGCAGAACTCATGTACGTAATCTTCTGCAAAAACATCTTACTTATACCAATTCTACATCATCTAGATTTCAACCTTCACATAGGTATAAACATTATATCAAGTTCACCACAATACAACATATTCCAATTATAATCATTACAAAACATACTTGATCATCTATACTATCCTATACTCTACTAATTACGTAGATTTCAAAAGATTATACAAGGTTTAATTCAAAACATATAATACTTCTGGTCAATTCTCTAGGTAGAATCACATCTCATATCCACTGCCTCTCATCATTGCCATTCCTATCTGCTCCCTGCAAAGCACGATAATCATAGTCATAGAAAACAAACACATAGTACAAGGGTAAGCATAGATTGAGAGCATCCTATTGGTACCTCCACCAGCATATTTGTTATCAAGATTGCAATGTAAAACAACATATTACCTCCTTCTGGATGCATATTTGGTATCTGAATTGCATTGACCTCAGATGCAAGTGTAACTCAATACACCTCATCTGCATATATTATATTACAGATCACCCAAGGCAAAGTTACAACTTAGTAATTGCCCACATTCATCAAATTCAGCATATATCTCGTCATTGTGTATCAATTATTACTAAAATCATCAACAAACATCAATCATCAACAAACATCCATTATCACCCAAAATCATCAAAAAACATACAATATAACTGAAATCATCAATAAACATTCATCATCACCTAAAACCATCACCACAAATATCAAATATCACCCAAATCATCAATAAACATCCATCATCACACAAAATCATCAACAAAGATCATTTATCACCAACTTCTCGTAATAATCAAATTTAGTTAAAAACTCAATCAATTTTCATTCTATAGATTTCACTTCCAACAAAACACAACTTTCCAAAATAAAGTCAATGTTTTAGCTTTTCTTACCTATTACTCCCTTTAAAAAACTGATTTTGCCAAACTAGAGAAAATCAACCAAAAGGATCACTCATAACCTATTAAGAATTCCCAAATTAATCAATAACCTACAAAATTAGGATTTTAAAGGAATTCTCTTTTGAAAGAGAGCAATAGGATTGAAAACAAATAGAAAAAGGTGGTCAAGCAGATTAGTTGGCTCAAAGCCCGTCATGTAAGAGTTCAACAAAATGACAATAGAGTAAGAATGAAAGTGGTGAAGTAGAAGAAAAAGAAGAAAGAAGAAGAAAAGAAGGAAGAAGAAGGAAAAGAAAGAGGGTTCGGGTGTGCTTAGTAAGTGCAGCTTGCTGTTTACACTCCCTCCCAAAAAAGTTTCTAGAAACTTCCTAAATATTTGTCCAAACACCTTGAATCAAACAAATAATAATTATTTTCACCTCTTCACCCTTCTAATCATCACTTTCCCATAGACCATCATTTAATTCACTAAAATCCAATAATATATAATTAAATAAGCACATTGCACTCCAATAAAATTTAGGCATATATATATATATATATTACTTGAACCACATATTCTATAATTAATTTATTAATTACGTTTAACTTAAACTTAATTCTCTCTTTTATTTATTTCACACATTTATATCATATTGTTAAAAACAAGACCTTACAAGTAGTCAATGACTTTCAATCATAGGTGGTGACAGGTAACAATCGATCCGAGGTGGCAGCCAATGATTTCTGGTCAGAGGTGGTGGTTAGTGGCTACAAGTGATGAGCTTGAATAATAACAAAAATAGAAATATAAAAAACTAAGTTTTATTGTTTTTGAAATTGAGTGAAAATTATTTGGAAAATAACTAAAAAACCAAATCAAAACCGTTTTTGTCAAATATGTTTCTATTTTCAAAATACATTTCAAAATGAAAAACCAAAAATTTCAAAACCACCCTGAATGAAGCCTTAGGAAAAAATTAATGATAACTATTATGATTTTATATGAAGGTTAGAAAGGAAGGATTCATTTAACAATTAGGTTACAACTTGTCTACATTTGTCTAAGATTTCAATTTTGTTATGTTTTAATTCATTGTACTAACAAAATATAGAGGGATAAACTGAATATAGAGGGATTTTATATGAAGGTTAGAAAGGAAGTGATTTATTATTTAGTGTATTTAAATGATGATGGAAGGGTATATATATAAGACAGTGAACCAATTAAAATGGAACTAAGTTGTAAAATTTTTTAAATTATTATTTTAACCTTATTTACGGTTACATAAATGCATTTTCTATGTTATTTCTTTATATTTACATATTGCATTAATTTTGAATAGGATATCCTAATTCTCTAATTTTTCTAGCAGATATGAGGAAAAAGTGTTGGCCAAATAACTTAATCAACTTATTTCTCTTCATTTATATTGATAAGAAAAACACTACAACAATAAAAAGTAACATCTAAACAAAAAGAAAGATAACAGGGTTATTTTAATCCACAATAAGTTTTTAGGACTATTGAAAATCTTATAAACTTTCTTTCCACATCATAACTACTTTTCTCACTTAGGGTGATTCTTCTCATATCAGAATCCTTATTATAAACTTAACATCCCAATCTTAAATGAGGAAACAAATATCTATTTTACAAATAATATCTTTAAAATCTAAATCAATCCTAAAGATAAAATAATATTTTGTTCTAAACAGTATCTAGAAATTTGAAATTAAACTAATTTGAATTGTTTCTCAACAATTCATCCCTCAATTAAAAATTTTAAATTTTTTGAATTCGGTGGTGTAAGAACAATTAAAGCCATGGACTAGAGAACTTGAATTTTATGTTTTTAAAGGAGTTTTGGCACACTATTGGCAATGATTTTGTGGATTTTTTTGGCTAAATTCCATGAGAATGAGAGGTTAGTCAAGGGATCAAACAACTCCTTCATAGCATTGATATCGAAGAATGAGTGAGTGCCTTCAAACTATTGGGGAGTACCACCCAATATCACTTATTGAGTATATGTATAAAGTGCTAGCAAAAGTTTTGGCTAACATGCTAAGAATGGTCATGAAATCAATTATATAAGATAAGCAATCAACCTTTATACAAGGAAGAAAAATACTATATGCGGTGCTAATAGCAAATGAAGTGGTGGATGAAGCACAGCAGAGGCGAAAGGAGTTGGCTTGCTTCAAGTTGGACTTTGACAAAACATATGACTCAGTCAATTGGAATTACTTGTCGGTTTACAATGGAGAGAATATGTTTTGAGAAAAAATGGATTTAGTGGGTAAAATAGTGTGTGAGCATGTCAACACGTGGGTCTCGACGGGACAGTAAAAAATGATTTGGAAAAGGGAAACATCGGAAAAACCTTGGAAAAAATTGTCAATGAAATCAACTTTAGAGTTCGGGAGTCAATTACGTGTAAGGAATGTATTAGTATCTTACAACGTTCATCCTAAAGACTATTACCTCTAATTAATTAAGCAAATTATTTATCTTTTAAAATATTTATCTTATCCTAAAAAGACTAATACAAGACTTCATTATGACCATTATTATTGTAATTACAAAAATATTACTTATTAAAAAATTATTATTTATTATTATTGTTATAATCCTCATTATTATTATTATTATTATTATTATGCATAACCATGTTCTAATATTATACTTTAGAAAAAAGGGTTATTATTATTATTTACTTAGCTTGACAGGAGTGATATCCTGCTCTTATGTATCTCTGGGTGCAATGGAGAATAGAGTTTACGTAGTTCTTTTTTAGAAAGTATTTATGTGTTATATATTTTTTATTTTTAATTTTACTTTTTAAGCTTAGGATTTTTTAATATGTCCTAAATTTAAAATTGACAAAGGTGTACACCTAGGCCAACTTGTTGGAGCATTTTATCTTTTAAAAGTATTTTTATTTTTTAGAAATATAATTTTGACTAGAAATTTATTCTTCAGAGACGAGATTTAAGACAAGAAGTTGTCACAATTTATGTCTTAAAACCTCAAGATTAAAAATATGGCACATCAGATTTGAGACAAAAAGTTATTACAACTTATGTCTTAAAATCACAAGATTAAAAAGATATCACATCTAATTAATCTTTTTATCTCTATTAAATAAAAATAGTGGAATGAAAGTTAAGATTTTTATGTTTTTACTATAAACCATTATTAAAAAGAAAATATATCATTAATAACTAAGATTAATTAAAAGAGGAATTTAAGTGCACCAAACTTTCATAATTTCTACCCTCAAAATTACCGAAAGCTAAAAATGTCAAATTGATAATTTATTAATATTTTTCTTGTCATTTTCAAAAAGTTAGTATGCATCAGAAAAATTATTATTTTTCTTACAAAGACTAAAGGAGAAGAGAAAAGAGAATCAATAAAAAGAATAACAAGAAAAACATATAACAATTTTTGATTGAATAAGCTAGAAGGCTAAAGAAAAGAAAAGAATAAAACAAAGTTCAAAATAGAAGGAATCTGAAAGCATCATTGGACTTTTAATTAACCGAAATAAAAGAGTTTTTTATTTAACACCTACTCATTTTTTATTTCCCACCTACCATTATGTCCTTTATTTTTTACTCTCCGGAAGTGCACTGCCAAAGAAGAAAAAAAATTGTAGATTTTTTTCTTCTCTTTTCTTCTTCAGCAGAGAAGAAAAAAAAATTATTATTCATAAATGTTATTAAATTCAATTTAATTGTAATAAAAAATTAAATTACTCATAACTGTTAAAAAATTATATTATAAATAACCAAAAATAATAATATATTACAATATTTATAAAATTTGCAAATATTTGTAAAATTTTCAAATAACAATAATATTACTCATATAATATATTACAATATCTATAAAATTTCCAAATATTTATAAAATTTTCAAATATTTATAAAATTTTCAAATAACAATAATATTACTCATATAATATATTACAATATTTATAAAATTTGCAAATTTTTTTGCACAGTCGGAGAGGAAAAAGACCAAAAAAAAATTATTACTCATAAATGTTATTCGTGTGAATTAAATTGCTCATAAATATTATTAGTCTCAATTTAATTATAATAGAAATAATAATAATAATAATAATAATAATAATTAGAGTAATTAACATTAGTATAATAATAATAATAATAATAATAATAATAATAATAATAATAATTAGAGTAATTAACGTAGTGTAATTTGAGTAATTAGACACAAAGTAATTAGAGTAATTAACATAATGTAATTAGAGTAATTAAACTCAAAAAAATAATTAGAGTAATTAACATTATGTAATTGGATTCAAAGTAATTGTAGAAGAAGCAAAAAATTTAAAAGAAGATTTTGTAATAAATTCTATATTTTAAAATACAAAATTTAATAAAATTTTAAAAAATTATGTTATAAATAAATTATATTATTAAAATATAAAATTTTATAAAGATGATGTAAATAGTTAAATAAATTTTTTAATTAATTTTTTTTATTTAAAAAACTTATTTCATAGAATAAGTTATTTTATTTTGAAATGTGAGTGAGTGCGATTAATTTATTAGAATAGGTGTTAAGAGAGATAAGATTAATTTGTTATGGTAGATGTTAGGATATAATTAGGTTAAAGGGTATTTTTGAGTTTTTAAAAAATTATTTAGATAGATAGATGTTAAATGAAAAAATAATAGGTGTGAAATGAAAATCTCAAATAAAAAACAAAATGGAAGCCCACACGCACTCAAGTCTATGAATTAACATAACCTAAAACTAATTTATCATTTAGGTTAGAATAGAATCGGTAGCGGGAGAGCTAAACCAATGAGAATGAACCTAAAAGGCAGCAGGAAGGAGACGCAAAGCCAACTCACTGAATCATCGGAGGAGATCAACGAGAATGACCATTTTGTGAAGCTTTATCATGCAATTGGTGTCGTTTCGAGTGCGACCCAGTCAAAGCGGCAATTACTTCAAAGAAGCCAAGGTGCCAGTCGAGGCCGGAAAGAGATTTTCAGAACCACTGTCGTCACCGAAAAAAGTTTCCGCCAACGGTTGACGGCGGTGAGGGTTTTCTTCTTTTCCGTTTTACTTGTGATTATCGAGGTTTTGGATAGAATACAAAATATGGAAGATAAGATGAGATTGATACCTGTTGTAGACACTCTCCACTCCGCTACAAATGAATTCCTTTTGCTTCTAACCCCAAGTTATTTTCACCGCTTCCTTTTATTTATTTACTTTGTTTATTTATTTTATTATTGGAATGAATTTTTTAGTTGGTGGTTTTACTTGTTGATTTTATTTGCAATTAGTTATATGTTGAAGTGTTTGTAAATCTCAAAATTTGGAGTTTGAATCAAAGTATGAAAGAGTTAAAAGAATTGTATAAGGAAAGGGATGACTAGATTGTTGGACAAAATTAAGCATCAACAGAGTACAATGAGAATATCAGTAGTAATAAATGACAATCTTATAAAGGAGTTTGGAGTAGGAAGAGGGGTGCAACAAGGGATCCCCTATCACATTCTTAATCCTAATTGCAACAAAAGAGCTGAGTCAAATGGTTGGTACATTAAGCAACACAAAAAGGATTGTGGAAGGAATTCTCGGTAGTAAAGGATGGAATTAATGTTTCTCTTTTGCAATTTGTAGATACTTTAATAATCATAGAGAAGGATTTGGGGTCCATTAGGATGATGAAAGTTGTCTTGCATAATTTTGAACTTGTTTCCAGATTAAGGGTCAATTATCATAAAAGTCAACTATTTGGTATTAATGTTGAAAATCAATGACTTGATAGAGTAACCTTACCTAAATTCCAAAGTGAAGAAATTTCCATTTAAATATTTAGGCTTACCCAAGGGAGCAACCATACTAGAATTGATATATGGCAATCGGTGTTGGATTTGGTGCCTACAAAGATTGGCATCATGGAGAGGGAACACATCTGAATGTAGGACAAGTTGTATTGATAAAATATGTGTTGTTTGCACTATTAATTGTCTTTCTTTCTTTCTTCACAACTTCAAAAGGTATTAACTCTAGAATCTATTTTCAAACACTTTTTGTGGATTGGGGGAAAGGATAAAAGGAAGATAAATTGGGTGAGTTAGGAAAGGTTGTGCAGAAACAAGAAGGAAAAATGTATAGGTATAAGGATACATAAAAAAGTTTAACTTACTTTTGTCAGGAAAATGGAAGGGGTAGTCAGGAACAAAGGAAAATACACTGTGAGATAGGTAAGGATATTAAAATATAATTATTTGGCCAAAGATGAAAAAGGTGGGCAACAAAAAGATGATGGGTGAACTTGAATTTATTGATGGAAGGAGGGGAGGGATGGTTATGGAAATAACATGAAAAAGGTTGTGGGAGAGGGAGAAGTGAGCTTTTGATTAGAAAGGGTGATGCATAACATAAAAATGCAATCATGATTTTTTTTTTGAAAGGCAAAGAGAATGTATTAAAATCATGGATTGGAGTCCGAGATACATTGATGGAAAAGAGCATAAACCCCTCGGACCCTCCCTTGAGAAAAACTACATTTTTATCATACACATTCGAGGGTTGTTACACCAATCTGAAAAAACATACCCCTTATTAAAATCGAACCTATATGTTAACCACTTCCAAGATGTGATTTGGATTTGACTGAAAACCTCTATTAACTCCCACTTTGAACTATTAAAAATAATAAAGTTTCTAACTCTCCAAATTGTCCAACTGGCCACTACACCAAATAAGAACCTACACTTACTTTTCCACTTGCCACTCACCCATGAACTTACCATCTGAAACAAGAGAGATACATCATCCGGCAAAGGGGATTGAACACCAATCCAAGCCATTACCTTATCCCACAAAGTTTGAACCACCGGACATGTGAGAAAAAGATGGCTGCAGTCTTCTACCAAATATTCCTTACATAACTGACATCTTTGATCACCTTGCGGGATTAAGATTCTCCTCTTCAATAAATTATCAATTGTTGGCAATCTATTTAGAAGGATCTTCCATGAAAAAGCAACAACCTTAGATGGTAATTTATCCTTCCACAATCTTCTGAACAAAGTGGAATCTGAGGAGGCCCTGACTCCAGTGACCGAACCTGCCAACAAGATACTGTAGGCACTTGCAACTGAAAAGCCTCTTGAACTGTCAGGCATCCAAGACCAACTATCACACAGACGGGAATCTATCTGCGTTTGTCGAACCAGATCTTCCAATGACCCTAACAACTCCTCCTCCCAGACAAATAAACGTCTTCTCCACTTCCAATTCCCCCGCTGCGGCCCACCTCACCACTTAAAATATCTTTGACTGATCCAGTCTTATTCATGGCCAATGAAAATAATCTAGGATGAAGGTCTCTCAGTGGAACCTCCCCCGCGCACCTATGGACCCAGAACAAAGTGTCTCCCCCATCCCCTAAATGCTTCTTAATATTAGACTCAAACCAGCCAGGAAATTTAGTCAATGTCCCGTCAATAGACCAAATATCCTTCGACCACCTAGAGCATTTTGACCGCGGAGGTAACTAATAAGGGATATTCTGAAAATCCCCATATCTACTCCGGAGAATCGGGGCCCATACTCACTTCCTGTTAGATAAAAATCTCGAACGCCATTTAGCCAACAAGCTTAAATTAAACATAGACAAACATTTTACTCCCAAACCTTCTTGACTCTTTGGCAAACAAACTTTCTCCTACCTTACCCAGGAGATTTTTTGCCCCTCAGAATTCCCATTCCACAGAAATCTCCTCTGAATTCCTTGAAGGATCTTAATAACCTTCATTGGAGCCTTGTAGAAGGAGAAAAAATAGAGCGGAAGGCTGGATAATACTGAGTTTATCATTATCAGTCTACCCACAAAAGACATATTTTTTCCTTTCCAAACCGCTAATCTCTTATTAAACAAATCTATTAAGGGTTTCCATGTAACCTCCTTCCTAGGATTAGCCCCAACTGGAATTCCCAGAAACTTAAAAGGGGGAAAGCTAACTGAACAGTTAAGAATAGACTTCACAACATGCACAAACCCCGGATCCACATTAAGACCATAAAATTGACTTTTCCAGAAATTTACCTTTAGGCCTGAGGCCATCTCGAATCCTCGAAGGATGACCTTCATCGACCATATAGATTGAAAGTCTGCCTCTCCCATCAGGATCGTATCATCTGCATACTGTAAAAAAGAGAAGCTTGCCTCTTCATTCACCTTAATCCCTCTATAGACTCCTTGCTGGATAACCGACCTATACAAACACTCTAGACCTTCTGCAATCACAAGGAACAAAAAAGGTGATAAGGGATGACCTTGCTTAATTCCTTTTCCTGGTTGAAATTTTGATGTAGCACTTCCATTAACTAGAACCGAAATATAGGAATTTTGGACTAGGTTAGCCACCCACATTCTCCACCTTTGACCAAACCCCATCCTTCGAAGCATATATTCGAGGAACTGCCAATTGACTGAGTCGTAAGCTTTTTTGAAATCAACCTTGAACAAAAGACAAGGCTTTTTATTCCCCTTTACCCAGTCCACTACTTCATTAGCAACTAAAACCCCATCAAGAATAGATCTTCCTACAAGAAAAGCAGTTTGGCTCTCCTGAATGATTCCTCCCAGCACCTTTTTCATTCTCCCAGCAAGAACTTTAGAGATGATTTTTTGAACGCTGGAAATTAAGAAAATAGGCCTATAATGAGATAAACTGCCCGACCTTGCCACCTTAGAGATTAACGTTATAAATGAGGAGGAAAATCCTCTAGGGAGCTTCCCTAATTCATGAAATTGATACACCACCTTGACCAGATCTTCCCCTATTATGTCCCAACAAGATTTGAAGAAATTCATACTAAAACCATCTTGCCCTGGGCTTTTCCCCCCCTCACACTCCCAGACTGTAGCCTTTATCTCATCCACCGAGAATGGAGCTTCAAGATAACTGTTATCCTCTGCTGATATTTGACTAAACTGGACCCCATCATGGATTGGCCTAACCAAACCTCTCTCAGAGAGAACTTCCTTAAAATGCCTCCCGACCTCTTCTTTTACTCCTTCAACTGACTCCACCCATCCCTGGTCGGTTTGGACAGCCTTAATGCTATTTTTGATACACCTCTGCTTATACAAATTATGGAAGTATTTTGAATTAGCATCACCATAAACCGCCCAATTAACTCTAGACTTCTGGATAATAGCTCTTTCCATGCTCCTTGCTTGGTCCCAGTACTCTGCTAATAAAATCTTTCTATTACTAGCCTCCCCATCCATACCCTGTAATAACCTCTGATCCAGCTCCTCCAGCTCCTTTACCTTAGTTTCCAACCCTCTCTCGTCCTTATTCCACACCTCGGAGCTTCACTCTTTAAGAACACCCTTTAGCCCCTTCAACTTTCTGAAAAATATATAAGCCTCCCATCCTTGAACATTTTGGTCCACCCAGAAGTTTCTCACTACCTCAAAAAAGGAGGGTTGTTGAATCCAGTGATCAAAGAATTTGAAAGGTTTTGCCCCCCAATTCAAGCAATCAACTTTGGTAAGAATCCAACAATGATCTGAGAACTCCCTAGATCCGATCCATTGAGACCCTATTTTCCAACCATCAATCAACCTTGGAGAGAGTAAAAATCCATCTAACCTGCTGGACGATGCGCCATCGGAAGAGATCCACATGAAATTGTTCCCGTAAACTGGGACATCCATCACACCCATCTGACCAATAAAAAAACCAAAGTCTTCCATCTCCCTTCTTGAATGAAATTGAGAGGACCCAACCACTTCTCGTATATTAGCAACAGCGTTGAAATCACCCCTTAACCACCACAACATTCTTGGCATACCCCTTTTAGTCATTACTATATCATCCCATAATTTCCTTTTTCCATCCATCGAACAGGGAGAATAGATATTTACCAAGCACACATAAGAATTTAGACCAGGTATGGATATGACCAATCCTAAGAATCCTTCACCTTGAATATACCACTTAACCTCCAATAACCCTCTCCTCCATATAGTCACCATACCACCACTTAAGCCATTTGAAGGAAGGTACCGCCACTTACACTCCTCCTTACCCCAAACCTCCATAACCTCCCAATTGTCAATTCAGGAGCATTTTGTCTCCTGAAGCATACAAATATCAACTTTATTTGACTGAAGAAACCTCCTAATTTGCCGGCGTTTGACCCTATCTCGAAAACCCCTCACATTCAGCGATAAGATCTTCATTCAGACCTTCCAAGGTGCCTTCCTTCTCTGCGTTGCATTTCTACTCTATCTCTCTTTTCCAGTCTATTGATTTCCTCCTTGTACCTTTCATCAGGTTGGGACCCTACAATCCCCAAACCCTGCATATCTCTCCACAATCTAGCTGAATCCAATCTGAGGTCATCTTGACTATTCGGTTGAGACCCTTCACCAACCTTAAGCTAAGTTACAACACTTGCTGAGTCGGGTACCTAGGCATATGAGGATGTCCAAAAGAAGACTCAGTCGCCCTCCCTCTCAATCCCCATTCACTTCCGTTGAAGCTATGTCTCCTCTCTTCCTTCCAAACCCCAACCTTCAGGCCACATTCTCCTTCCTCAAATCTTAATAACTTCCACGTCTTATGATTGAACGACCGTGTTCTGTCTGACTCTCCCCTACTTTGGCTTCTCTCTTCCATTCCATATATCTTCTTTGCATGAGATACCATGTCAGGCTCACCTATATTCGAACTGCCCACCCCACCGGAAGACATATCCCGCTTCCTCTCCTTATCATCTTCACTTACGCACCCCTTGGAAAACGTATTGGCGACACACTCCACCACTTCCCACACACTTTGGGCCTCACATGCCAACTTCCTAAATGCCATACCCTTACGTTCTTCCCCAACAGATTGTCCTACTGTATCACCTTCTTCCTCCAAGAGTTCTTCTAAGGAACCTAATGTATTTGCATTTTTTGGTGTGTATCTGTTCTTTCTGTGAAAAGCAGCCGATTTTAGCTCCTTTTTCTTCTAGCAGCTTTTGTCTACCCATTTTGATGATGAATCCCCTACTGGCCTGACTCTTTCACTTACCACGTTACTACTCTCCTCTGCCCTACATTGGCCCAGTCTGACAGGTTCGGCTTTGTCAGTCCATGCCGTGTCTTTCTTGACTTCCGCTTGGCCCTGTTCAATCTCCTCCTGCTTTTGCCATTCCAGCTCCCCCTTGTCGAACTCGTTGTCACTGTAGAACGACGAAATTGAAGCTAAGGACGTTGAAGAACTGTATGACTGCATGAGCTCCTTCCACTCCCCGATCCCCTCTTCAACTACGTGGACCTTGAACACCGTCTCGTCTACTTGTATACAAACCACTTCATCCAGCTTCCTATACTCTGTTACCACAATGGTTATCTTCGCTGCTTCAAACGAAACCTTTCTTTCAGTCACTTCATCGGCCTTCACAAACTCCCCAAACAGCGAAGCCAAAGATAAAAAAAAAATTACATTCCATGCTTGGAGGGGAACCCCGTAACACTTCAGCCAGACTAGAAGCTCTTTATCCATCATCGATGGGTTCCAACATTTAACCTCACTGAACCATTCTTTAACCCACTGAAAATTTTCATTGAGATAGTCCTTGATTGCCATATCAACTTTAGACTCCAGCAGTACCTGATTCATGCCCAAAAGAGTAGCTTTAATCCCATAAACACCCTCATAGTGAAGCTTTTCTTGGGTAGTGTACGAAGAGCCTTTGATTACCACCTTCCCTACAAAGGCTTTCGATAACCACTGTAAATCTTCCGCTTCCACTGTATAGGCTAGGGAAGAACCCTGATTCGTCATCGAGTTTATAGATTGTTCTGCATGGATTCCACAGGGACGGCTAGATCTCCTTACTACCTCCGCATATGATTTTTGACGCTCTGGGTTTTGAAAAACTTCCTCCTTATGTGCCTCTCCTTGTTCCTCACCAGCTATATTCACGTGAAACTGAGTCCTAGCCTTACCTTTTTGTTGACCGAAAGAGAACCTAGGTTGATTAACCCAGATCTTCATGTTTCCTATGAATATATTGTCCAGCTTAATGGTTAACCTTCTCACGTCTTGAACTCCAATAAACCTCACAAAACCAAATCTTTGACCTCTCCTATCTACCTTAGATGGTATGACTACCTCCTTTAGTTCTCCGTAACACTTAAACACATCCCACATGTCCTTTGCCTTGAAATCCACCAGAAAGTGCGTAAAAAAGAAAGTAGAGATAACCTGCTTACCTCCATTGAGACTCCCATTGGTAACCCTGCTTCCTCCTCCCTTCCTTCCAGACTGACCCTAGACTGGTTGCCTCCTTCCCCTTGTAACAGCTGTCCATCCCTCCTTTCTTTCCCGGTGTGCTCCCTCCTGACCTCCCTCCTGCCCTCCTTCTCTTGGCTTCATTTTTCTCAGGTAATGCCAGATTAATTGGTGGTGGTGGCTTCTTCAAATGTCGTGGCTATCATGGTGGCAGCTTCTTCCCCGGTGATGGCTTTGGGGGCGGCGGTGGTTTTGATGGAGGATTCTTTCCTGATCTTGGGTTTGGTTCAAGGTTTTGCGTCTCTTTCCATGGCTCTGAACTTTGATCTGGCTTTTCCTCAAATAAAATCTTAGACCTTACTCTGGAAGAGCGTCATGCCGTCAAAGGTGAAATCGTTTGCAAGTGCCTCGCCCGTACCTAAACAGCAGGTTTCCCCTTTCCCCTTTCCCCTTTCTCCTTTCTCCTTTCTCCAGATCCACTCCTTCCTCAAACAAAATTTGCTTAAGGAAGCGAAAGTTGCCAGACCAAAGTTCCGAGGGGCGACTGCATCCTTCCGAAAGTTTCCAGACCAGAGTTCCGAGGGGCGACTGCAATCCTTTCTCTAGATACACTCCTTGACGACGAGAAGAGAGTTGTTCCCGCCCTTATTTTCGGATGTAAGACGGTGTGAACTTGAAAAAAACACACGTTAAATTGAAGGAGAAGAGTAACACGTAAACTAATTCATTGTGACATTTGAGCAATCATGATTTTGGTGTATGTGAAAAAATTAATGCGCGTCTAGGAGGTTGTTTCCTTTTGCTTTCTAAATCTATGATTTTATACTGATAACACATGACATGGTCGTGAGCAATATCTTTTGCTTAACATGCAATTAATAATTTTTTGGCTTAAAAATAATGTATTTAATAGACCAAATAATTAACTAAATTGAGTTAATATAGAAAATGATAAGTTATAATGTTTTCAAATCATTGTCTTTTTAATTAATTCAATTCTATTTAATATATTATGATTTATTATATTTTGTTTTATTTTATTTGTTTTCTATCATCAATCTAAACACAACCTAGCTTTGTATTCGTTTGTATATTTATATATTGATTAAAAAATACTTAAGACATATCGTTATGCTTTGAAATCCACCATTTAATGACAGAAGTTAAAATTTTCAACTAGGATAATTGATATATTCAATTGTGATTGTATTATCTATGTGATTTCTTATTTAGAAGTGTTAGGAAACTGGTTAAAATAAAACACCAAATTTAGATACAGAAAGTCATTTTATAACAAATGAAACAAAATTATTTAATTAATGATAAGTGAAACTATTAAAATCAGTGATTTTCAATAATTTTATTTAATGAGACAATTTTAAAAAAGTTTTTTCTAACAATCTTTTTTTTTTTTTAACTATGATATTGATATCGAATTTTATTTTTAATTTTGTTTAAGTTGGATATATCCATTGGTGTTGTGTCATGAGAACTCAATAACAATAACTTGCATTTCTTAGGAAATTTAACCTGAAGTGCGAATAATAAATGCAGATTCAAATGATAGGATCTCCGTCAAATTTGAAAGACATATATGATGTTGGGTATTGAGCTCCTTTTCTATGTGGAGAAAATGTTCAAATTGAGAAACCCACTTGATATCTTATTTAAGTTAAGCGGAGAAGGTGCTTTGAAACAAGAGAGTTGAAAAGAGAAAAAGAGAGACGATACTCTGCAATCGTAAATTCTCCACTTTAGATTCGTTTACCTTTGGATTGAGCTGATTTTTGGACAACACGTTCAGAATGTATGTTTCTCCATTCTAACCATTCGGATCTTTGAAAATACTTCTATGTTGGGAGATATTCAGTTCGTATGGCACCAATGTATTTGGGGATCTTCATCTTCCCTGTTCTCTATTTGTAAGTTTATTGCTTTATTGTTTGAAATTGATGTTGGCATTGATATTGTTGTTGACACTTGATTGAGACTCTTTTTGTACTCTTTATTGATAATAGTAAAACTATTTCTTTAGTTTGGACGACCCGTGGTTTTTACCCTTGCTTTGAGAGGTTTTCTACATTAAAATATCGGTGTCTTATTCCAAAAAGAATGGCGATTAGTTAGTGTTATATTTTTTTATTACTCCTCATAGATTCTTGCAACTTAGGGGGATTTATTTCCGCTGCTTTGTTAACATTTGTTACAAACTTATCTTATTGTCCGCATGATACTTATGCAATTGATAGTTTTGAAACCTAATTGTTTTGTCGTGTAAAACAAAAAATTCAAACTATAGTCTATATTCTAGAAGACTAGTGATATTTATTAGGAAAGAAGTGATATTGATGCATGAAAAATAGAATAGTTTCTTTTTACAAGTTAAAAAATTTTAATAAGGAAAGCATACAGAAGCACAACAAATGCATTCTGCACATGAAACAAACAGAATCCATACAAGACATGAGATCTAAAATTGTGATACATACTCATTTGATATAATGAATTGGGTTCATGATCTATTTTAGTTGCATAACTCCATTCCCAAGAGTTTAGTTGGATATCTTGAATGATTTTTTGAATATCATCCTTTTGCATGGTGAACATTGTCACATTTTTGCTTCTCTAAATATGTTAAATCATTGTGAACCATATAAAACAAACATAATTTGCCAATCTCTTATGACCCATAGTCATACGAAAACTACGAATAGTTATATGGAAGATTTCATTTTTTTAAAGAAAATATTAATCAAAAACTGAAAAATATAAAAATATTTTTTATTTTGCGAAATACATTCGTGTGCTAATTTTTCGTTCTAGAAAGTGATCGAGGAAACCAAAATTAATGTTTGTGGATAAGAATTTATATGTCATGGTAGTGGTGTCACAATTCTAACGTCGTACAATATTCGTCATACAACATTTGGTACCTTACACTTCAAGGAACATTTAATAACAATAAAATTAATTAAATTCCTTGTGGCCACCGGATATATTTAACATTCTGGGTATATTTTATGAGGCTTCTAGACAAACTTGAAAACCTAGTATTACCAATCTTGTATAAATAGCACAATTTTTATCTTAATTTTCTGCCAAAGAATTGTATTATTGCAACATTCTCAAATTTATCTTTTTGATTACTTATGTATAATTTAATAAAAATTGAGTATTACTTTAATTTGCTTTATTTATAAGGTTGGAAACTCTCCATATAGCTAAAATGTAAACTATTACTTTTATCATACCATAATTTTATTTGTACATATTTAATTAGATATGTGGATACTACATTAATCACTTTAATAGAATTTAAAATCCATTTATTTCATGAATGATACAAATAATTTCTCATCAACTCACATAAACAATAAATTATTATTAATTAGTTTGGTGATAACTTGGTGAACTGTGAGAAAAAGAGATTATAGATTTGAATCCTTCAACGAACAACTAATATTTTCTTATAAAAAAACATTATGTAATAATTTTTATAACAAATATGTATAATTGCAAATATCACTTTTATTTGTTGTATATAACCTATGTTGTCTCTTGCTCATATACCAATTTTATCTCTTATGGTAGGATAAACATAGAATCATACATAAAAGAAAAATGGCAGAGCATAAATACTTTATGAATCTTTTGAAAAAACCAGACCAAATTCAGAATCTTTAATGGGTAAATATTTAAAACAAAAGCTGTGTGGCATTTGTATCTTGAAACACTAGTTTTCAATGAAACAATTTTATATTACGGGTCTCAATTCACGGCACGAACTAATTTAGTCTGCAAGGCATGGCTTCAATCTTGAGCTATAAAATGGTGAATCCACTGGAGACTCATTGAGTCATTGTTGATTTGGTTTTTCAACATTTAGATTCTTAACATGAAAATGGAACGTGATGCAAGTTCAAGTTCATTTTCAAAATTGGATAGTGCTCAAGAGAAGAGTCTCTCTTGTGTTCCTCAACAATATGTGATTCCATTGTTGCATAGGCCTGACTTATTGGAAGCCAAAGAGTATGCTAATGTTGCTGTTATTGATGTGGCTGCACTTAAAAAGGACTCAGCAACAAGGTTTCATACTATTCAAGAAATAAGAAATGTTTGTCGTCGCTTGGGTTTCTTTCAAGTAAGTTTTTTCTTCCATCTTCTTACGGTTTATAACCCTAGAAATTATTGTTTAAAGAAGTTATACACAAGTATCCTATAGATAATGGGTTAATACAACCCAAATTTTTATCCAATATCATAGGTAATAAATAGTTTTTGTTTGGATAGAAATGTTAATATCCTAATTTTATTAATGGAGAATTCAAACCTATGACTACAACCTTGCTATCCTCATTTATTCTATAGGTGGACTTTTGTATTAGATACTCTAATAAGGTATTTTTCCCATCTCATATCAGGGCACATAAGTCATTTTCAAAAAATAATAAATGAGTTATATAATTTTACAGTTGATAAGCAAATTCTTGAGTTGAGTTAGATTTAAATCAGCATAAATATATTGGCAGCGAATTTATGATCTGTCTCCATTAACCGGCATAATAGTTTCAATTTCTTTTTTTTTTTTAAATTCACGATAACATCATTTTCATCCCTAATTTTAATATTGCATTTACTTTATATACAATATATTAAGTGTTATTTTTTATCTCCTATTTTATTAATAATATCTTTTTTTTATCTGTCTCCTATTACTTTTCTCTACACTTTGCTTATCATATATCTTTCATTTTCTTCTATTTCCCCTTTTTTTTTTCTACTCTCTCTTCTTTCTATCCATATACCAGTCTCATATTTTTTCCCCTTTTGTTTGCATTGTTTTCAAAATTTTATAAAATATTTTGTAAAATGCTTGGTCTATCAATGAAGTCTTTAAGCCTTTACATATCTAGCAAGTTGATATATATAGTTTCTCTTTTCTAAAGTTTGAATGTGCAACTTTTAGGTTGTGAACCATGGAGTGAGTGAATCAGTGCTTGCAGAGACTTTATTTGAGGCTTCCAATTTTTTTGACTTGCCCACAAAGGAGAAGTTAAAGTTGATGTCAAATGATGTGCACAAGCCAGTGAGGTATGGGACAAGCTTAAAAGATGGGATTCACAAGGTCCAATTTTGGAGGGTTTTCTCAAACACTATGCTCACCCCTTAAAGGATTGGATTCACATGTGGCCAGAAAATCCACCCAATTACAGGTTTCATTTAATTAATCTCAAATTATCTATGCAAGATTTAGAGGGAATTATTAAAGGAATCTATGTAGGTGTTGTGTTATTTTATTTTTATATAAAATATATTATATAATGAAGAGTATAATAAATACTCTTATACCAACAATCGATTGGTCAGAATAATGTTGACCCTTTTTTAAAGCAAAATTTGGTGCTTTTAACCTTATAAATGAAAAAACATAATTATAATAGAAATTGCATTAAAAATAGCTACCTAGTTTGTTTTAAAAAGAAATTAGTCATTGATAAAGTTTATGATATTTCACATAAAATAACATGATTAATTAATAAAAAAAATTATATGTAAAAGTCTTTTTTCACCTAAAGAGTAATCATGCATGCCAAGCAAAAGTAGAATTAAAATATTAACTTATTGAGTCAACATATACTACTCACAAATAAATTTCTTTTGTAAAACTTAGAAGACTAGATTTATTTACCTATTATACATCAATGACGTGAACCTCAAGAGATGGAAAAGTGTGTGTTTCATGTAAAGACTATATTGGAAGAACTCTTATATCAGACCTAAATAAATATAAAACATTATTTAGGGAGATTTATACCGGAAGAACTCCCGAATCAGACCTAATCCTAAACAGGACCTACCTCAGAACTGGACCTAATCTTAGATTGAACTACCTCAGAACTGGATATACCCTTGAATTGGATGTACCTGTAGAGTCTGACCTAATCCCATAACAGTTAGATATCTCGGGTCGAGTAGGATCCATCAACCCAAGTGAAATGTCCAAACTATCTTTTTTAGGTAAATCAAAATCTTAATAACCTAACCCCAAGCACAAAGACATAAACATTATATAGGATAACAAGTACAAGTTTGACTATTAATTATTAATGTTTTGGTGACATATTATTCCTTTAAGAAAATAATAATATTTCATCTGACTTAAGTATCAGAGTGCTTTTGCATGTAATCACTATACTAGCTCAGAGTAGATATTAAAAAGGAGGTTTAGAATGTTGAACGGAGACCCAAAAAAGCAGGGAGCATGGACAGTGCTTGCAGAACTAAGATTGAGTCCAGAACCAATAGTAAAAGACACACATATTCATGTTTTCAAAACATAACAATCAAGAACGGACCCTCCGTACAATTGTGCAAACAATAGTAAAAGACTAAATCAAATCAACGTGAAACACAAACATATTACACAATATTATATTATTTATTTTGACTTAAATTTTTCTAATTTACTTAATTAACAATTTTTCCATATTTATTTTTAAATATTTAGTATTATGTATTAAAAAAAATAATTTTGCATAATATAAATACATCATTCATATCTTGTTGAGTTTTGAAAGCTATAGCATAAATAATTAGAAAGATGAATTAGAATTAAAATAATCTATATATCAAATTAAAACAAAAATATGAACACACACAATATAAATAATTTAGTATTAATGATATGTTATAACAATTTATATATAAATAATGTAGTAATCTAATATCATTTATATATAAAACCTTGTGTAGTCACCCCATCCTAGGTTGTCATGCTTGTGTATTCACATTTCTATTTTGATATGCTACAATAATTTTAAATTTTAAAATTTTAATTTAATATATTTTGTAATAACATAATATAATATAAATTATTCACTATGTCATTTTGCGTATAATAATTTTAGTTTAGTGTGTTTTGAAATATTTATTTTATTAGTTTTTGTACTTCTTTGTTTATGATAACATGATACAAACATGTCATATCATCAACGAATATGTCAGAATTGTAATGAATTAAAAAATTGGACAAAGGAGAGGTTTGAATAGAATTCAAAATGTTGTTATGTGTTTATGCATTTTTATTAAAAATATTTATGATCAAATATATATATATATATATATATATATATATATATATATATATATATATATATATATATATATATATATATATATATATGATAGATATTAGGATAATTACCTCTGTTAGATATCAATGTAATTTTTCTATGAAGGTTATAAGGTTGATCTAGCGATAATGTCCATATATGGGGGAGAGATACGTCTTTAGTTCAAATATCTCTTTTAACAAAATAGTTTTTCTTTGTGTTTTTTAAAAAGGGTAGAATATTTATTTTGAAAAATGAATATTAAAAAGGGGAATTCTCTTTATTAATAGTATAGATATAGTATATAATATAATATTATGACAATTATGTATAGCTTTTCTTAAAGTTATACGTTTAACTGACCTAGTGAAAAGAGTCTATATATATAAGGGAGGGACTATATATAAGGGAGAGATGGGTAGTGGATTGAATCTCTTTTAACAAAATAGTTTTTTCTTTTTGTTTTATTAATAGTATGTATTATAATATATATACACTGTCAGTGTTAAAGATTTTTACACTGACGTTGAATCATAATTTTTCATTTATGAGACTTTTAAAGTACTAACTAATAAAGTCAAGAAACTTACCATGAATGAATGATTGTAATTAAATGTCAATGTAATGATAATGTACATCAATTAAACTCTAATAAATATATATATATATATATATATATTATAGATTATTCATAGTAGAATAATTATAGATGTTGGATATAAAAATTTTAAAGTAATTTTTTTCTTATAAAGTTATAAGGTTGATCTAGCTGCAAAGTGAGGAGATAAAGGTTGTAGGTTCAAATCCCTTATTTGAATTTTTTTTTAATTTCCAAATAAATATATAGGTAGAAGATGTATTTCGAAAAGTGGACATCAAAAGAGGAATATATTAATAATATAGATTATTATTATTATTATTATTATTATTATTATTATTATCCATGGACTTAGAACCTATATGGTACCCGCAAAAATACTCTCATGTGGGAGCAAGTATAATTACCTGTAAAAATGGATATGGGTACCCGTCACGCCTCACGCCTTTTATATATACATATATATATATATATATATATATATATATATATATATAAAATTTAATATGATTACATTATATAATATTAAATATGATAATTTTGAGTAGATAATATTACTAAAAATATTATTTTTTATTATAATATATGATAAATAATATAACTATAGAGTAAAAAGAGATATAACATATTTTACACAAATTTAATAAAATAAAAAATACAAGTTACAAGAAAAATGAGTTATTTATAAAATAACTTAATAAACTTACAATATTATTTAATATTATGGTAAAAAAGAAAAAAGGTTTATGCGTAATCATATAAAACTTTAGAAAGTATTTTGTAATTTGTTCTATGTTTGATATTATGTTGGTTTGTTTTTTATATTATATTTTTATTTGTAAAATATATTTATTTATAATCTCTATCCATAAGTAAAGGGTGGGTCATATATAAGTATATAGGTGCCCAGTGTGTACAGGGATGAAGATTAAAATTGTTACCTCTACAAGCATGATATTTATTTATAATCGAGTATGGATACATTTCTTAAACATGGATATGAAGATCAACACTATAGTATCCTACTCATTGCTATCTCTATGCTAACTATCAATTTACTTTAATAATAATAAAATAATTAAAATGGTATTACGTTTTTAGTTCTCCATAAAAAAAAGAAAGTATTACGATTTCCATTATATTAATGAAAGTCATAGAAGTAATATATATATATATATATATATATATATATATATATATATATATATATATATATATATATATATATATGAGTTTAATTGGTATGCATTGTTAGTGTAATAAATTTTATATTGATTAATACTTTAAAAGTCATATAAATAAATAGTTATGATTGAACTAAAAAAACTCTATTTATATTTGTTTCTATGTTCAACATATATATTTTGTACTTACATCAATACTTTGATTTTTACACTATCAGTGAATATCAAAACATTTAGAATTTTGTAAGTATATCAAAATTTTTACTTTTATTTTGCTTTTATAAATTAGATTTGTACAATATTTTTAAATTAATTCCAACATCTATTTTATCTTGGTTAAAAGAATCCAATTTATCAAGAACAGATGAAAATAACAAAAACTTATGTGTCAACATGTGTAAAGAAGAGCAACGAGGAGGATAGGTGAAGCACCATGATTTTTCATTTTCTCGAATTCCAAACTTTGGGCCATCACGTGCATTCTTTTATCTCCTTTTTTTTTTCTTTTTTTTTATTCCTTAAAATTCAAACCCTCTTTACTTTGTTCTAACTTCAAAGCATCTTAGAAATTACTCTATGGTAGAAGAGGCATCGATTCTCTACAACCTTGCATGAACATAACTTTGTGTCTTGTATTCTTCTCGCAGAAAATATTATTCATTATTATTAATATTTTTTTATTATTATTTCAAAAATAAATAAGTTTTTCCAAATTTCATGGTCTATTGTTCAACTTATATCAATATTTAAACAGCAAGAGATAAAAATTAGAAATTAAAATTGTTTCTTTTTATTATTATTATAAATTATAAAGTTTAATTAGTTGGCATGTATGTTATTCAACTTGGGTAATCTTTAAAGAAAAAAAATGTGAAAATAGATTTTTTTTTGTCAAATGCAGTATAAGTGTGTAACATTGTACGTGTCGCACAATAAGGATTTAATTGGTTATTAAAACGAAAGAAATATAATGTACCTTCTTAATCCCCTTTTTAAGTTTTATTTTTTTTAGAAATTGATGGTTTTATTTATTTTTTATCTGTAAAATTTTAAAATTACATTAATTATTTCTTATTAATTATACCCATATTTTTTGTGAATAAAAATAAGTGAACATTTTATTAAGAGTGATTTTCAATGAGAAAAATGGAAAATGACATAATAAAAAAACTAACAAGTGATACCTAAAGAATTTTAAAGTTAATTATTATTTTATCTTTATTATATTTTGAAACTTATTAGATTATTTATATATAATTTAAATTTTTTTATTTTAAATACAAAACAACTCCACAAACCCTCTACATGTAGAAATTTACTTAAATATAAAAGTAAATGAATTTGGTTAAAATTTATAAGAGTAAATTCATATATAAAAGAACCCATATATAATTGTAAAACATTTTAAAAATTAAGAATAATTGAGTAAAATTATGTAAAATAGATTAATTAAGTTGTATCCCATAAAATTAAGAATAATTTAACCATAAATTATGCTTTGGATTCTTATACAATTTATAAAATATTAATTTCATCCTATAACTTTTTTATCTTAATTTGATTACTTTAAAATTTAATTGATTATTTTTAAGTTCTAAATTATAATTTAGGTTCTCAGTTAAAATTTTATTAGAAAATAATATAAAATATATAACTGTAGATCACCTCATGTGGTATTGATTCTAATGGTAAAACTACATTCCATAGCAAAGTTAAATAGAATCAAGATGTACTAGCTACCCCTATTAATTTATTTAGATTTATGGTCAAACTAGCTATATTCTATCCAAATTATACTTGAAAAACAAAAATTAAAGTACTCTGGAGATAGATATATAAATAAATATTGATAATTATATATTACTATGTATTATATATAATAAAAAATTACACTTAAAATATGCTAAGATCAATGTCCAAGCATTACAAAATTTATTTGAATATAAAAATCTTATTTAAATATAAAAATTATCAATAAAATAAATTTTATTAATTTAAAATTTATTATAAACAATTAATTGTAAATGATGTTTTTAAAGATATTGTGGGTATATTTTTTATTGAAATTAAGCTTTTTAATTTTCAATTTTTTTAAGGTTATCATTATAAGATAAAATTTATTGAATATAAATTTATAAAAATAAATCATCAAATATTTTCTTATAAATTATATATTTCATATTTATTATATTTGTCAACATGTGGATTTTGACAGGATGGAAAAAAATTATTTGAATATAGAGGAGTCGCTACCAATGTTTATTATGTAAAACATAAAAAAAACCTTAAAAAAAAATAGTTTGTGAAACCAAATTTTGAATTACGCGTAGGGAAGGTATTAACACTCTACAACGTTCATTATAAAGATAGTTACTTCTAATTAAATGTATAAAGTTAAATAACTTTAAAAACTTATTTCACCCCTTAAAACACAGAAACTATTTTATTTTATTGATTTTAACATTTTTAACAAGAGTTTTATCATTAAGAAAATTATTTTTTATTAAAAGATTATTAATATTTTATTTTTTTATAATTTATTTTTTTATGTTTTGGACTCAAAAGAAAAGGGTTCCTGCTCCTATATATCTCTCAGAGCAATGGAGAATAAGAGTTTACGTAATTCTTGGACTAAATTTGTGTATTGGTGTTTTTTGTTATCTTTTTAGTTTAATTAAGACTTAGGATTTTTGAATTGTCATAGCTCTTACGTTCTCAAATTTAAAATCGACAAGGGTGTACACTTGAATCAATTTATTAGAATATCCTTATTTTTATATTATTTTTATTTTTCAGAGTAAAAGTAAAAACTTTTTTATTATTATTATTTATTAAATATACCTTTTAGAGATGATATTTTAAAATAAAAGTTGTCACATCTTATATCTTAAAATCTCAAGAAAAAAAAAATGTCACATCTAATTAATCCTTTGATCTATATAAAAAATATTACAAATAAAAATGGTAAGAAAAAAGTTTAGATGTCATGTATTTATTACAAATTACTTATATGAAGAAAATATTATCATTATAATGAGAATTAGATAAATTTAAGTATACTAAATTGTTACATTTCATGTCCTAAAATTCAAATTTCATAAGGTCGAAATCATGTCACATCTATATAAGAGTATCTCCAATAGAAAATGTTTGTAAAGTTGCTTAAAAAATTGATGAGTTGTTTGAAACAACTCTCCTATTAGAACAATCCTAAGTAGTAATTCAAATTGCTTAAAAAGTGGATGAGTTACTTTACCAAGTAACTGTTGCTAATTATTAAAAAAAGTAATTTTTTATCAAATTCGTACAAACTAATAACAATATACAACTGAAAAATTTATTGATTAATAATTTAAAAATCATATAAATGAGACTTTTTTACGCTCTTTGTATGTAGAAATTAAACTCTTTTGTGAAATCGTAGTTATGGTACGGTGTTGTGCACAGGTTTTGTTTTTGCATAGACACTGTTTGTTTTAGGAGGATGTTCTTGGGAATGGAGAAGCTCATATGAGGGTTGAATGAAATCATAGAAACGTCGCGCGATGTAATGAGGATTGAGAGAGAAGGTTCGAGTGAGTGCATGTGAACATGAAATACCTTCTTGAAATACTTTATCTTATCTTCTTACTGTATAGTGCTTATTGAGTTATTCAATTATTAAGTTGTATATATAAAATACTTTTACAATGCATCTTGAATATAATTTATGAAGGAGTTAAAAAAAATTAAATGGACCATTTTACAAGTAGAAGAGACATTTAAGCGTAAATTTATAAATATATATTTTACTGATTCATTAACTAAATGACGTTTTTTTCTTCTTCTATAAAGCACACCTTTGAATTAAAAGTTTAAAGTTTTATAGAGATTTTGGTTACTCTATTTCTTGTCTCCTAGTGTCTTGTGTTCTCTTCATATCAAATTAAATCATGACTTTAATGCAATGAAAAATCTCTATTTCTTAAAAAATAAACAACAGATAGTGATGGTCCAAGGCTCAAAGTTGTCAAAAACTCCTTAATGAATTTCCATTATTAAAAGGGATTTTAAGTTCGTCTCAAGGAAACAGTACCAAAATATAGAAATAATGGAGGAGTCATACTCTATAGTTTTTAATGCTAATACTCTGGAGTCCTTGGATATCTTGATGTCGGTAAAAATTATGTCGTAAAAATTGTTGTTGTATTCTTTTGATTTTAATAGGGGTTGCAATTTTTCTAATTGGTGTAACAACCCTTTGATATATATCCTAGACATGTAGTATTGGGTTTCAGTGGGCAGGTATAAAGGGGGGGACTATGGAACTGTGAGGGTATCTTGGTTTCTTCTTTTGAGGTTGACTAATAGATGTTTTGTTACATTTGTTGATTTTTTCACATTTTTGTACACGTTGTTGAAACCTTTTGTTTCATCCCTATGAATTTTATACATTCTCTTTTTCCTTGTAAAAAAATAATCAACATAAATGTGTTAAAAATAAGAGATTTAGAAATTGTAATTAAGTTCAAAACAAATTATGGTATCGAAAGTGATTGACATAGCATTTCCATTGAGGTATAATGAGATGGGGTAGTGGTTTGGTGGAGGTCTAATTAATGCTTTGAACATTTTGGTCATCTTATTATTCAATCAATAATGAACCTAAGATTTACAGCCAATCATCGGTACTCAGATGAGTTCTTAATTTACTAGAATTGGTTCTTATATACAAAATTTTTGCATTGGACATTGAAATTTTCTGATGTAATTCCCAAAAGAACAACTTTTAGATAAGAACTCTAAAAACTCAACTTAATGAATGGAAAATAAAACAAGGAACCCATTAAACTACAACTTGTTGAATTCTCAACATTGGACTCAAAATTAATAGATATTTGTCTTTTATTATAAGAAAAGCAAAACATGTACTACTGTTTTTCAAAGGATAAAACCAAATTTCAACTTCTTTTTATTTTATTTAATCATATTCTCTTTAAAATAGTCTTTATTTTATGTATGCATTATCACTTATGAGTTCTTAATAAATCCCAACTTGTAACTAATGACCCACAAAACATGCGGTAAGATAATCCTGATGACATTATTATATTGAATCTTAGCTAGCAATTAATGACTCGAAATAAGATGCATTATTTGTTTTCAATGTTATAAAGAAACAGAATGCTATTTGGTGTTAGTCCAATAACGATATAAATTTTAAGTGAGGTATGGTTTAAGATACAAATGTTTGAGGTGTGTTTGTCTATCCTTAAGTAGAGGTATGACAGAGAGGACCTGTAGAAGTTATTTCGACGCTCAAGTCAGTATTAGAAAGAGGTTAGCCAGAATAAGTAGAAGTATTAACCTTTATTTGTGGACCTATCATGGTATATATAGGCGTGGGCATAGGTTAAGGGTCCATGGGCTTGATTAGTAAGGACCCAATTACGTGTTAATGATGTTTAAGTTGTTTTATCGAATTAAGCTAATTTGCCACATTAATCAGTCATCTTATGCAAAAAAGATGTTGACTGTATTCTGCTAAGATCACCTCAGACCTAAGATGACCTCGGGCTAGTGCACAAGCCCCTAGGCTCACTTGAGGACTTTAGGGTGAAATGGGTTCCTTAAGTAATTAAGTTGTTGAGTTGACTCTGAAGTCATTCATTGTTAGAGGTCATCTAGGAATGCGAATCGTTAAGTAACCATTGGGCACCACATGGCATCCTATTGATCGTCAGATGTTTTCTTTACTCTCTTCAAAAAAGGTTGGTGCCATGTTTTCTCTAAGCTCTTCAATTCACATATGATCAACCAAAGTATTGGGTCCGAGAGTAGCTTAGACTCGGAAAACTTTAGGATAGGAAACACCAATAATGTTGTTGTCTCTAGTAGGGAACCGATAGGGTCATTTCTGGCTGCTGAGCCCTTGGTAATTGAAGCTGAAGCTGAGGTGACTGCGACAGAGGATTACTCGTGGGTCGATCCATCAGTGTTAGAGCATGCATTTGACATACGAAAGAACTGCGATATGAAATGGGTGCTAGAGAACATAGACCTACTGGGAAACAACGACTGGAAAGATTAGACCTACTAGAGAACATAGACCTACATCTAAATAGTTAGGCGTCTCTCTAAGCCTTCTAAGTTCTTTGCAAGGCCCTATATATTGAGCCTAAAGCCCAACTTTTTTTGTATCGTTACTGTACCCATTTTGGTGAAGTGCCGAGATGGGTCTTGTTGATGGGGTAGTCGCAATTTTTTGTTCTTTCCCTATACACCTCCTCCCTAAAAGACTTTAAAGGAAGTTTCTTTAATTTCTTGTTGTAATAGGTTTTTAACTTGCTTGAATTTCTTGTTTTTAGTGTGTAACTTTAATGGTTGAGAAGATACGTGGAACCTTCTGTTTGCTTTCAAAATCATTCACTTCACCTGCAAAGTGGAGAGCAAGAAGAGGTTGTCCTTGGTAGGTCGGGCTCCAGTATCCCTAATCTACTCCCTCCCCCATCAGACCTGAAAATCCCAAGGAATAAAGGGAATACCAAGGTTACTATTGAGGTTCCCCCAGACAAGTGTGTCGTCAAAGTGATTCTGGCGGGTAATGAGCCTTTGAAAAAGAAGCAAAGTCAAAGACAAACTTTGCGAAAAAAAAGAGAGTTACAAGTGCCGATTCTGGAGTCCTACCTACAGGAGGACTTAAAGATAAATAAGAAAATAAAAATTACCGAGCTATCTTCAGAGGAGAAGGTGATCTTCAACTCCCCCAGCTTGGACGAGGTCTCCTCCAGCTTCACCAAGTTTCAAGCTCAGGCTTGGGTGCTAGGCCAAAGGCTCATCCAAGATGCAAGAAGGCTAGCATGGGGATAAAATAAATAAAGAGCTAGCAAAGACTCAGGCTTCTCTCTCTGAGGCTTTGAATGCTTCCACCAAGTTGTTCGACGAGAATGCAAGTCTACGGAAGAGGCTAATCTTGGCTGAGACCAACCCAACTTTCCTCAAGCAGCAGTTGAAGGATGGCGAGGAAAAATTGGCTGATATGATATCGGTCGAGAGGAGGGTTGCTGATCTCAGCATAGAGTTGACAACCTTGAAGGATGACAAGGAGTAGGTGGCCGCCGAGAAATCACTGCTCATTAAGCAAGCCAGATGGAAATGGAGAGCAACCATACTAAAGGCTTCAACAAGGCCACCTAATAGGCTATGGCGCTTGTCGGTATTAGATAGGTAGTTTAACTTCGATAGCGATGTATTTAAGGGTCGTGTTATGCCCCTCAAAGTATTATTGAAATTGTATTAATAATTATAACAAATTTCTTATAAAAATTAGTAAAAAGATATTAATTTTATCACCATTATATATTAGTAATAGTGACGAAATTTTTATCACAATAAGTATTATTTTGTGACGTATAAAAACATCATCATTAATTTCATACTGACTCTTATATTAATAATGACACCAAACAAAATATGACACTAAATATATCTAGTGATAAATTTTTATGTTTTTAGTGACAAAATTTTATCATTATAAAATTTCTTATGATAACCACATATTTCAATTAAACATATATGTAAATTTAATATAAATTAGAAACCATTCATCCATACCCACAATATTCTAAGGATCTTTTATAGAAAAATATCTCATATATCACAACATTCCATCTCAAAACATAATGTCACATTAATTATCATATTCAATAGAACAAGGAATGCAACATATAACTATAACACCATCATTGAAAACATAAATTAACATTTTGAGTAACAATAAACTTGTAAATTAGGATAATATTACAAATAATGTCATGTAATCATCTTCCACCACTTAATGACCAATAATGGTTTTCGGAAATATCAAAATCAAAATGAATGCTTCTTTTGTCAACATGATTGAACAAAGAAGATTATGCTGATTTGAGAAAAATTTGTCTCCTCCAAAGTCAAATTGATTTTTTTCCATTTGTGATTTTCTAGTATGCTTTATTCTTTCAAGTTCCTTTGCCACTTCTTTCATAGTAGCCCTTCCCTCGCCCTTCAATTTTAAATAATATTTTGCAATATTGGCAACATCCACTAATTACTCATCATTTGCCTCATCTATTCTGTGGATATCTATAAATCTAGGTAACCTACCCTCATCCATTACAACAAAGGAATGCAACATATAACTATGACACCATCACTGAAAACATAAATTAACATTTTGAGTAACAATAAACTTGTAAATCATCATAATATTACAATTTTGAGTAACAGAATGAAAGTACACTGCAAGGTTTCTATGAGGCTCTGGCCTATCAAAAGAAAGTGCCTTCTTTCCTCTTAGCAATTCCACTAAGACAACTACAAAGCTGAACACATCACTCTTCTCTGTTAATTGACTTGTTTCAAATTATTCTAGGTCAAGATACCACTACAAAAAAAATGACCTATACCTACAAACACCTTTATCTACGGATATGATTTAGTGTAGGTAAAACCCAAAAAAACTTTTACTTACACATATTAGTATAGGTCAATCTTTAGTCATATTGTGATGCATAAAGTTAGTTGTAGGTAAAAGCTATAAACACTTTTACCTACACGTTATTTTGAAGGCAAAATGTTACTAGACTTATAACCACAAACATGTAAGTATAGGTAAAAATTGAAATAACTTGTACCTACGCATATCTATAGTGGCTGGTGTAGGTAAAACTTCAAAATATCTGTCTACCTATGATTTTTTTTAGGTAAAAGTCTTGTTTTTTTTTTAAAAAATAATGATTGCATATAAAATCATATCAAATTTAAGAAAAATTTAATATCAATGCAAAATAAATAATTACAATTATAAAATATTTAATCAAAATTTGTGATTTAATAATTCTTAAAAAATACTTTTTAAGATGAACTATAGTAATTAATATAATTCAATTATTTTTTTTGGAAGCTAATTAATTTTAAATTATAAAATGAAATATATAAATTAATATTTTAATAATTTTTAATAAAAGGGAATGTAATATTAAGATGGACAAAACAAACAATTTTTTTACAGTCAAGGCCCACCCACGTTTTTTTTTATGAAAGGGTTATCACGTCCTCTTACTTCACTATTCTAAGCACACTTTCACGTTTTTTAGTTCTTTGCGGTTAAGCATTCCTCAAATTCCTTGTTACCCACACGAGATCCACCGAAGGAGAATATAGCCACGATTGGCACTTCCTGGCAACAATTGCATATCTTATCCAATGTAATATTATTATTAGACTAAAAAGATAATGATAAAAAGGGTTTCTCTTTTTAATCTGGTGCCCTGTACTCTCAACTCAACTCATCATTGTCCCCTTCCTCTCTCTCAAAACTCCATCTCTTGGGTTCTTTCAATTTGGTTTTTGATCTATCAGCACTTCTCTTTATAAAAACCTAGTTCCTTCACTCTTTCAAAATGGTTAGCTTCTTTTTTATCTATTATCTTCAATTCCTCTTGCCAATCTTATATCTCCACTACTACAAAATGGGTATTTTACAACACTTTTTCACACCAATGATTTTGTAAACATTTTAGTAAAAAAGTGCGGTGGCAAACTTGGAACTTTTTTAAAAAATTTAAATCAATTTTACAAAAATTGATGTAATATATTTATATTAAAATGATTATTATAAAAATTGTTGTAAAGATGTTTTTATTGCAAAATGATTATGTTAATAATCGTTTTAATAAGCATTCTCATGAGCTTATCCTAGGTTTTCTGCGCTCTCTTCTAAACCCTTAACACTGTCCCTAATATCATTTTGCGCGTTGTTATCGTTGGTTAGAGCCAAGAAGGATTGAGCTGAGATCCTGAACTTCGGGTAAGGGGAGACGCATAGGGGGTCGCAAGGGTAAGCACACAAGGTAGGGACTGACAAGGGAGACACGAGCTGGGGTGATGCCAACAAGTCGCTAGGGTGACGGGAACTGATGTCGACAAGGATTTTGATGATGTTGGGGTGGCATAGCTTCCTTAGGGTTTGCATCTTAGTGTTTAAGTCATGAAAACCCTAGAAGACGTCGAGGTAGATTTTTTTTCGGCGACATTAGCACCAAGGGAGAGGCGTGTCATCTAGACAAGGCCAAATCTATTCTCATTGGACGAGATGGTATCGACGATGGCGGGGGAGAAAGAGGAGTCGCAGTGGCGAATTTGAGTGGTGCAAGTTCAAGCTTTGGAGGAGTTGCAGTGGCTGCTGACTGAGGAGGATGCTCTCACAAAACTCTTCTTTACTGGAGTTACAATCCTTGATCCTTAGGTATTTCAATTAGATTATGAAATTTCAATCTCATTTTCTTAAAACCAAATCCGAAGAACTTTGAGCCTTGACAATGATTTGTGAGTTCTGAATTACAGTTGCAGAGTCTTCCTTAATCGATGATGTCCATACTACTATGAATCTCACAGTCTCGGTAGAATTGGCGTTAGCATGTACGTTATGAATTTGTTAGTTTACTCTGTCATTGTAAATCAAATAATTCTTCTACTACGTATATGTTCCAATTTAAGATTTGTGGTTAAGATTAATCTGGGCATACAATTCAATTGTGTTTTCATGGTTCAAAATAGGATTGTGAATACAATTTACTCTAATTATTTAAAGTACTTTGGATGTTCATGCCTTTTTTCGGTGGTTGGGGAAGCAAACCATGCTACAACTCCTCCTAAGTCAAGAGAGAGCTTACGGCTAATTGCGCTGCTAGTGCTTTTTGTTCTCGTGTTGAATCCACTTTTTCTTATATTTTTTTATCTAGTTGGAAAAATCTAAAACATCCTTGTGAGAGAATATTTAGAAACGAATGACACTAATGCATTCACAGCTTCTTTTTTTTTTTATTTCCTTCCTCTTTTGTACAATCTATTTTGCCTTCTTATTTATGTCTTGTTATTGTGTGGCTTGAGTAGTTTCTGCTATCTACTTGATATAATTGTATAAACATTAGAGTAATTAAAAAGAACCATATGTATACATGATAGAGGCCATTGATAGGCCATCCAAGTGACACGTTTTATGACAACAAGTATAAAAATAGTTAAGCTAGCCTTTCAATTTTTACAATATGGCTCCGCCTACCTCTATGCTCTATCCTCTGCAAAGGAGCATTGAACATGTTGATTTTGGACAATCTGAGTTTTTCTCGAAAGATAGTTTCTTCACATTTTTTTAGTCAATTGTAACTTTCTATTAATTTTATTCATCTAGTATTTTTCTGGTCCATGCAGCTCAACATAACTATGGTGCAGTTATTGTACTCTGGGTCCCTGTACTTATGGTAGTGTGTTATATTTTGTGGCTATGTTCACATATATTAATCTTTTCATTTGTATGGATAATTGTTTTCCATGTAAACGTCTCAGGTTACATTTTGAATGCAGATTTATTTCATGGACACTAAATTTGGTATTCCATCTTCTCAACTATTTGTAGTGGTGTTATTGGAGCCTTTAATATCTTGGAGAAGTTATTGTCAATGTTTTCTTATTTCTAGATATGGAGAAAATTTGGAAATTAACTATTTTATTGATTGTTCTTCAAGCGATTTGTTGAGGTTTCTATCACATTTTAATACTCTGTTAACTAGAGTAAGCTAAATATAATTATTTATCTTCAGTTCTATTTCTATGTTTGGTATAAATTTTAGTTGTGCTATTTTATCTTAAAAAAATAACAGTCTAGGTGATAATTATACTGTACTTGTAGGCTTGTGATTATGAACCTAGTAAGCATATCTAACAGGAAGTCACTCCATGTTCCATACTGTGATTCAAAGCTTACATTCTTACTTTAGGTTGGCATTGTTATTTTTTAAATTCATGTCACTTAGGTAATCAATTGTAGTTGTGAATTAGATTTTAGTGTCAAGATATTTGTGGCACTTGATATCAGTGTTGTAATATAGGAGTTAATTTGGATCATTAACTAGCTGCTGCTGCTGGTGGTGGTGGTGGTGGTGGTGGTGGTGGTGGTGGTGGTGGTGGTGGTGGTGGTGGTGGTGGTGGTGGTGGTGGTGGTGGTGGTGGTGGTGGTGGTGGTGGTGGTGGTGGTGGTGGTGGTGGTGGTGGTGGTGGTGGTGGTGGTGGTGGTGGTGGTGGTGGTGGTGGTGGTGGTGGTGGTGGTGGTGGTGGTGGTGGTGGTGGTGGTGGTGGTGGTGGTGGTGGTGGTGGTGGTGGTGGTGGTGGTGGTGGTGGTGGTGGTGGTGGTGGTGGTGGTGGTGGTTGTGGTGGTGGTAGTATTAGTATTTATGTATAATTGGTGGTGGTGGTAGTAGTATTAGTATTTATGTATAATTGGTACAGAGGTAGCTGAATCTAAGCATGCCAAGACTCCAGCAGTTTCTGTTGCTATTTGCAATCTTATTTTCCATGTAAGTCTTAAAAATTGACCATGATCATGAAGATGTTCATAAACAGTACCATTGGGAATAAATTCATAAACAAGTAAGGGAACTTCTGATTCTAAACAGCATCCCAATGGTTTTACCACATTTTTAGGGTTGATTTGAGAAATGGATCTTTTTATCATTAGGTAATATTCCTTTGTAAATTGTTCCTTGCCCACCTTACCTAAGACCATGCCTTCATCAAAATTTTACTATCCTCCTCTAGTTCCTCTAGAGTAAACATTTTAGTTATTTCAGTCGACCTATACTTGGCTAGTTGTTGAAAAAATTGCTCTTTAAGTTTGATTAGTTTTTTTTTTTCTTCAATGTCCAATGTGCATAAAAGATTACCCCAAGAAATATTGAGATACCTACACCCACACCTGGATATAAATAATTGAAAAGAAATTTATTATCTCTTTTGTCTTGATGCATCTGTTGATTTTATGTTATTGATTACACAAGTAATGAAAAATAAACATCATATTATTCAAACAAGGGAATGAATTTGTTATAGTGTGACCGAAATTATATGAAATTGACCTTGAAGGAAAGAATTTAAATTTCACATAAGGAATTAATACATATGATTTGTAATAATATTACATATACTTAGTGAAAGTGATTATGATTATGAGCTAGGTCCCAAGTTTGCATCCTATTCCATTAATTTTACCATCTCCTTTGTATCCATATGGGCAAGAACAACGGTAGCTCCGGGAGGAAAGTTAATGCATTTTTTCTACTCGATACAATCATTGGATTCCTTGCATTCATTAATATCTAAAAGGATAATTAGTTAACAACAGCTTTCTTTTTTCCAAAAGGAATAAACGGCTTCAGCTTTTAAGAAATAAAGGTTGAGTACATTCATAATTTGTTGATGTTTACTTCTTAGATGGTGAGTTTTGTCAAATCAATAGGCCAATAGGTAAAATAAGGGTTATAAGATTGGTCTAATAGTAAAGTTTACATGTAGGGAGAAAGAGAGAGAAAGAGATTGTGAGTTTTAATCTCTTCATTACCAAAACTAACATTAACAACAAACATTTATCAATAAAAAATAATATGTACAAAATAAAAAAGGAAGGATAAAAAATAAAAATAAAAATAAAAGAGTTAATTATATTGACAGTTTGTGAGATTTTTCTCAAATGCACTAAAATATTCATTACATGTGTAGTAATGTTTTATTTAATTCTTAAGAGAAAGACTATTAAAATAGATATTTATAATTTAATCAAAATAATTGTTAATAATAAAATTTTTACCAGAGAAAGAGTTAATAAGATTTGACATCTTTTTAAACATAAGTTTATAAACACAAGCTAAACAGTTTGAGGTTTTAAAATCTCTCTCTCTAAAATGGCATTTAAAAGTAAATTTATTTTTTACAAAGATGAAAGATAATATATCAATATTATAATACATTAACGCAAAAAAAGTAAATAATAAAAACTTGATACTCAAATATTTTCAATAAAGGACTACGTAAATTCTGATTCTTCATTACACAGAGATACGTACAAGCAACAAACAATTCTTGTCGAGTCAAAAAGATAAAAAAATATATATTAAAAAATGGTTAAATACAATAATAATTATTTTTAAATAATAAATTTATTTTCAATAATAAAAATTTCATGTTAAATTTATAAAAAAAATAGTATGTATGTCTTAAGGATTGAAATAAATATTTTTAAAGTTATCCAATTTTACACATTTAATTAAAGGTAATCCGTTCTAGGACGGAAGTTGTAGGACGTTAATACCTTCCTCACGTGTAACTAACTCTCGAACTCAAATTTGGTTTTGTGAACCACTTTTTTTAAAAGTTTTTTTAATGTTTTCTTAAATAAATATTGAGGGCGACTCTTATGATTTTTTAACATATTTTTTATCGTCCCGTTGAGATACACGTGTCGAAAAAAAATATACTAACTAAATAAATTTAAATAAATAACTTTGGTATGAAAATTTTAACTAAGTATGAAACTATTAAAAATTATTTTTTATTAAAATAATTGTTTTCATTTCAAAGTGATAATGTTAAGTGTTGAATAACTTTTATTCTATGGGAATCCAATATACCCACCATTGTCCATGAAAGTCATGAACAATAATAAAATTGTATGTATTACATTCATAGGAATAAGTTAAGTGTGAAAATATTTTTACAAAACTTGTACCAAATATTAAAATATGATATTCCCAATAAGTAGATATTTATGGAAATCTTGGTAGATTCATTGAAAAAATAACACCTATTAAACTAAATTTCTTTTTTAAGGACCCAAATAATTGTTTCCAAGTATTAATTTTTATTTAAAGTTGCCAAAAAATTGAATTAAATTTTTAAAGGAGAGAAAAAATTAAATGAACGAACTCAGAAACAGTTTATTTTCTAGGTTTCAAAATTTTTGTAGGATAAATTTTTAATTATATTTTAAAGCCTTACGTATTTCTGATCGTTATTAAGCAAAATTAATTTTTTTAAAAAATGATACTAAATAATTTATTTATTACATAGCTAAATAATTTATTACTTAGATAAATATTTTCTGGATTTGATAAATAATTTTAAACATATACTAAATACTTTTAGAGGAATTTAACTCAAAATAAATAATATACTACTGTATTGCATGTTTGTGTTTAACGTCTATTTGGTGGTGACTATTGTTATGCGGTTGTATAAAAGTATCAAAAATCTGCACAAAAAAGCTAATGGAGGACCCATTGCCGTGCATAATAATAAGTTTTATAGGTAGCAATTGTTACCTTATGAAAAACATGAATACTATCAAGAGTTTTATTACTATAAACTCAAAGTATAATAGTTTTACACTAACATTCAATTATAATTATTTATTTATGTAAAGTTTGTTGACTTTACTAATTTAATTTATACTTTAAAAGTCATCTAAATAAAAAAATATGATTGAATATTAATATAAAAATTTTTACACTGTCAATATATCCTAATTAAACTTTACTTTAAATTCAAATCACAAAAAATAAATAGGTGGATTCAAATTAATAATTTTCTCGTGCTCATGGACCAAGGTGTTTGTTGGACTGATTGTTCCACTTGGATTGAGTTGGTACAATACTTGTTTTTAAGGTTTAACCAAATGTCTTGAATTCATAATCCTAAATATGTAGCTGCGGTAAATATTCGTAGCAATAATTTATCACTATAGTAGTTATATAAGACTTGAACATGATTATTTCTTGTAAAGAATACCCATAATTAAATAAAACAAATTACACTACTTTATCCTAAGTAAACCTAGTACTCATTTAGTTTTGAATCTTACAAAAACTTTTCTTAATTTGTTTTTTACTTTTGTTAATTCAATTTTACTGATATTTTACTTTTCCTCTTAAGCCAAAAATCAACCCCTTTAAGGGCTAAAGTAATGTAACTAAATAGAAAGGTTATAAGTTTATTAAAGACAAATTTTGGAAAATTACTAATGTAATTTTCTCTATTTCAAATCATCATTAAAATGAAATTCAATATGTATAGATCGTATATGGATAATTCCTTTTATAATAACGATGTTGGTGGCACACGAAGTATCCACGACTTTGTTCTTAGAACCACACTTTCTCTTTACACAAAACTTAAATTCGATACCTTAAGAAAATTGAATTCAGTACCACTTGAATGAAGGATTTATCTGTAATATATGGATCATTAACTGCTGTTTTTAAATAATGTTACGTGAATGTCGAAAAAAGAAAAGGAAGTAGCGGTAACTACACTTTATATCCAATGCATAAAAATTTTTGTATAAGCTGAGGAAATGTAATTTCGATATCAAAAATAAAAATTATTAATTAATAAGAGAAAAAGAAAATACCAAACAAATCAAAATCAGAGAGAAATTAAGAATTTGTTTAACAAATAAAAAAAAAGTGGAACAAACAAAGATGAAGAGATGTACCTTATCACTTCTCGGATGAAAATCTTCTATCTCAATATGGTGTCTTAACTCCTGTTTCAATTAATCAATAAACATCATATCATTTAATGAATTATATAAAATATAAAAAAAATCATAATAAAATAGAGAATTTAAGATTTAGGATTTAGGGTAACAATTATAGTCAAAATCATAATAAAAATATTTATATTATGGTAATTTGTAGACTTGAGAAAGAATACCAAGCCAACCCAAAATCCAATTATCAAAGTAAAAATTTTATATTTTATACTTTATAATTTTATATTTAAAAAATATAAAATTTTAATAAAATTTTAAAATATTATATTATAAACAAATTATATTATCAAAATATATAATTTTTTAAAAAATATAAATAAATTTGATTAAAAAGAATGAGGGTAATTTATATATTTTAATTTTATTATTAAATGATAAGTAAGAAAAGAAATAGAAGGAAGTGATAAAAGATTCTCTCACCCTAATGGATTGGGATCTAAATTGGTGGTATCCAAAGAATTAATAACGAGTCTGGTGTCAGGTCAAAGATGTACAATGGATGGGTTTAGGAATTCACACTTATCATTGATTCTCAAATAAATTATAAATGGCATACTAATTTTGAGAAAACGTATATTTATGTTTATTTTTTCAAATAAATGACATACTTAAAATCTTATATTTATGTTCATTCATTTTTAAATGAAATATAAAATATTTTTTACTTTATATTTTTATTATATTCACTTCAATTTATTTTTTAAAAATTAAATTTAGTTATTTATCTTTTTAAGGTCAATCAAAACAATATTTTTTAAACAATGATTATTTTATAATTTTAAGTTATTTTTTGACTCATTAAAAAAATGAATATTTTGTTTTCTTATATTTAAATACAAGAAAATATAATATCTAACTCATTTTTCAACAAAAATAATTTAAAGCATGGTAAAAATAGAAAAAAATAAATTTAATAATTGATAAAAAATTTTAATATCAAAATTTTTTAATTCTTACTCTTCGCATCATTTTCACCATACATGACTTTTTACTTTGAATGCGAATTGTGTTTCACAATTTTAATAAAAGTTTTAATTAACGTGAGTATAATGTAAATAATTTTATGTCTAAAATTTCTTAAAAAAAAGTTTAAAATCGTATTCCAAAATGAAAACAATATAATTATCTTAAACCGTTGTTTTTCTCAACAATTTTTAAATATAAAATATGAAATTAAATAAAACGTAAAACTAAATAATAAAAATACAATTAAATACGTATTTTAACATTAAGCAAATTATTTGGATGGGTGTGACATGTATTTTCTTTTAAAAAATTATGCATGTATACTTCATCTGCTATTACACACAAGTGAGAGAAAGAAAAAAATAGAAAAATATATATATAAAAAGATTTATGACATGACATGATAAGAGAAATAAAAAAAAATGTCAACAAGATCTATGATTAGAGGAGTGTATTATAATGCATGTGGTTACAAAGTATTTCTAATGAGTCACTATATATTTAAAGACAAAAAGTCTCCCATTCATAAGTAATGAATCAACCGAGTTATCCGCTTAATACTCAAAAGCAATTAAGTAGATTGAGACATAAAGAAAAATAGATGAAACTCGAATTTAAGTTAAAATTATAAAAAACCATTACCATGAAAAGACCATAATCCTAGCTAGTATCCTTATAGCATTTGTTACTTTCCCATTAAAAATGATAGCATTTCTTGCATACAGGCTTCATCTTGTAGCCTTCCAAGTACATGCACAAAGGAAGTTAGAGCTTGAAGTTCCAAATTCGAATAATTGTTAATTACCAATGGACTATTTTAAGAGCTAAAATAATTATTTATTTATTTATTTTGCCAAAGTTTAAGTTTCACATTTTTACTTATTTTTTTAATTCTTTCATTAATTTATTTTATCATTCTTAATTAGAAAGAATATTTCTAATAATTTGTTTGAAACCCAAATTTCTAGATACGATCATGATTTATGTACATGATTTAAATATTTCTTCAATACATCAATAATTAACTGCTTGTTTGAAAAGAGATAAAGAGGGAATATGTGTGAAAAAAAAGGAGAGATAAGTAAAAATAGATAAAAATTAAAGTAAAGTTATAAAAGAAGAAGAAAATTTGAGTTAAAATTGGTAAATAAAAAATAATTTTTTTATCTTTTAATTTGATATTATTTATTATTATTTAATATGATATTATTATAAATAACTATTTTATAATTATTATTATTATTAAAAATAAGACGTAGTTGTTAAAACACAATATTTCATTGTTTAGTCACCACTTCATATTTTTGCATTTGGGACTCCCTTTTTTCCTAAATCACTTCAACAAACAAGCTGAAAACATCTCGGATAATTCTCCTAAAATCACGCACCCTCCAAATCAAAGGAAACATAAAGTTGAGTAGTGTGAAATGAAATACTTTCTTTCTTTTTGTTTTAAATTTCCTATCAAGTATGGAGGTATATTTTTGGGAAAGTTATTAATTTAAAACTGGAAGAAAATTATACATTGACTCCATTGCTTTTGGGACATTATAAATTTGGGTGACTTGTATTATAAGGCACGTATATTATTTTGCTTTTAGCTTTTAACATTCAATAAGAGATGGCTTGGACTAGTCTTTGTTCTAAATCTCTACATTTTTATTATTATGCTCATAGTGGCCTTTTCTCTCGCATAGATTACTCCAATTGCAGGTTTGTCTATAACACACTTAGCAATAGTTTTATAAAATTTTAAAAATTTGTTTGGTTACTGTCATTTTAAAACAATTTCCAAAAATAATTATAGTTTTTAGGCTTTGTTCGGAGTGGTTTTGAATTTTTTATTTTAAAATGTATTTTGAAAACAGAAATGTGCTTGAGAAAATAGTTTTATTTTGGTTTTTTACTCATTTTCAAAAAAAATTCACTCAATTTCAAAAACAATAAAATTTGGTTTTCAGATTTCTGTTTCTATTTTTATTTAAGTTCATTACTTGAGGTCACTTGTCACCATTTACCATCACCTATAACTGCTGGTCATTGGCCGCTGCCACTTCTGACCAATGGTCACCAGCCCTACCTCCAACCAGCAGTCACCAGCCCTACCTCCGACCAGCAGTCATTAGTCGTGATGCATTCTTGTTCATGTCATTCCCAAGATCACCTTCTAGATTAGTTCCTTTGGAGAAATGAATGGTGGAAAGGGAAGGAATGAAGGTGTAGACGCCACTCATGTGAGATAAGCCATGGAAGAAGCTTGCCACAAAGGAATGAACCCTTGATAAAAGTCATAGAAGCTCGCAAACTAGGGAGAGAAAGAAGACACTCAAATGAACTCACAAGAGGTTTGTATTCAATATCAAGTGTAAAATCAACATAGGAGGGGGAGACATCTATTTATAAGAAAAACAATGGGCTAAAGGGGAGAGAAGACTGACGTGCAAACTAGGGAAGATTAGGAGAGCTTAATCAAGTGTTAATTGAGCTAGAGCCAATTAGCACTTGATTAATCTCTAGGAAGATCCAAACAAGTCCCTAGAATTTAGGATCTATATTCCCTCTAGTTTGAATTTGAATTTTGGAGGAAAGTGACATGGCATTTCTAAAATTCAAATTCAAATAAGAAGCAATAAGATCGGCCATGTAGGAGAGAGAACATGATGTGGCGCCTCCCATGAGGTAACAAAGGGCCCCACATGTCTCCTACATGCTTCATGTGTTGGTTAGATGGGTTTTAGAAGCAATTAGGGGTGTGGAAAGGAGAACCACACGTCCAAACTCCTCTAGGTCAAGCCCATCTAATTAACACACTCCTCTAAAGGGACTAAACATACCTCCTAGAGAAAATAAAACCTATAGGCCAAAATACAACGAAAATTACACTCACTCAAAATACTACATAAACTACACAATTTATTTACATAGTTTTGAGAGGCCCTAAAGTCTTCATGAAGCTCCTTCCTAACCATGTCCTCTCTCTAATCCTCTTAGCCAAGGTCCCTTGCTAGGGAGGAATGATCAAGTCGTCACCTCCGATCGATGGTCACCGGTCGCTACCTCTGACCAGCAATCACTGGCTGCCACCTTTGACCGGCGATCACCGACTGCCACCTTTGGTCATCGGTCTCTACCTCCGACCACCAATCACCAACCACTACCTCTGATCGCGGGTCACCGACCACCACCTTCGATCCCTAATCACCATTGCCACCTTCAACGACTGTGCTAACCGCTACCTCCAACTAGTGTTTTGGTTAAGATTTGAAAACCATGTTTCAAATTTGGAAACAAAAATAATGTTGTTTTTAAAATTTTGAAAACTTAAAATCAAAACTAGTTTTTGTTTTTATAAATTTTAAAACTAGAAATAAAAAACCACCTTAAAACCAAAACTAGTGTTTTTAAGTAGTTTGTTTTTCAATTTTCTATTTTTGTTTTGAAAACTCAAAATACAATAAGAATATGTTGTTTTTTGCTTTTCATTAACGAAATTTCAGTAAATAGGAATGATTTTTTCCATTTTCATATCTTCAAAATTATTTTCAAATAAGACTTACTAATAATTTTTTTCTCCTTTTCCACAAAACAGTTTTCGAAAACTCTTGTTAAAAAACTAAAAAACAAAACTAAATTAATCAAACTCTTAATGATTGGTCATTGAGCCGGTAGACACACCAGAAGTCTCATATTGCAATAGAGATCAATGGTTGTTTATAAAGACCCACTCCTTTAATCCATGAAGATGCCATTTTAAGACAAAACCATGAAGAAGCCACGAGCTTCAAAACAGATAATATCTCGAAAGTGACAATCCTAACGATTTATTGGCACTCATGGTACGAACAATCACGACTTTCAATCTATCTTAACAAAACTAACATTCTAACAAAATAAAAACTCAAGGATTTCATCGACTTATATTTATTGTTTGCTTAATTTGAGTAAACAACATGTAAAAGTAAACTTTCTTGACTCAAGAAACATACACAACTACATCTTGAACTGTTAACAATATCCATCTTATCCTTTTAAATTGCAGATTTGAAAATGAGAAAATTGGGTTCCATGGCTAGTTCACCTCCTCCACCCAAGCCTAACCAAGGGCATGGACATAACTAATGTCTAACCGTCATGCATAGTCAGCTAAGTGTGTGTTAGAATTTTCAAAATAAATTTCTATATAAAAATATGTCTGAATTCTGATTTGTGATCTATGTTTCATTGAATTTCTACATTATAACACAACAGAAGCAACTATTTTTGTTACTGCTTTGGTAAAATGCGATGTCCTTAGCAAACGGGATTAAATAGAAACTTGCGGTTACTACTCAATGCATTCAATAAATTTAATTTCATATTACTTGATCCCCAAATGTTTCAATTATCGCACTGTATATTTTCTCTATTTGTAAATCACATTGTACGCCTGAGACAGAAGATGTTATATATATATATATATAAATAGAGGAGATATCTAGTGATAAAGTTAAATTTATATAAGAGTAAAATATGGTATATTTCAGTCATTGAGAGAAAAGAGAGAAGAATATTTAAAAAATCTCAGTCATTATTATAAGATGTAAAAAATGAGAAAGAAAAAAAGAGTGCATATACTCGAAAAGAGAATGAGTAATTGATCTTAATATATATGTATAGTGTGAAATAAGAAAACTTAATAATAACCTTAGAATTTTAATAAATGGTTCAAAATGAATTATTCATTAAACAAGCTAATGCTTCTTTCACACAAAGAACCTTATAAACTTATTTAATAATCAATTCAATTTGAATTGTTTATTAAAATCCTAAGATTATTAATTTTTTTTTTATTTTTTATTATAATTTTTTTTTCTTACCGGAATTGTGCTATATATATATATATAATTGCTTTCAAAGGAATAAAAAGGCTTTCTTTTGTCGGTTATTTAATTTATCAAGAGCCCAGTTAAATATATACTAAATAACAAAATGATTTTTTTTTTCTTATTACAAGAAAGAATTCAAAGAAACTCAAATTGGAGTAACTTAGTAAAGTAACTAACAAGTAACATGTAAATTTTCTAAACAACCTTTACTATACATAAAAATAAAATGTGATTTATAAAGTTAGTCCTCATGTACTTCTGGCGAATCATATATGCATTAAGAATTGGCAAAGTCTTTGGGGTTGTTGTACTTTAATAGTAACAACATCATCTCTTGAATATGATTAACTGATAAAAAAATGTACTGCTTTTTAATATAATATATATAAATAAATTTAATTCACTTTACATATATATTAATTAACATATAATAAATATAAGTACTTTTACTATAAGAGAACACCAACTTAGGTATTGTTTATTGTCATTTTCTTAAAGCAGTTTTCAATATTTATAAAATGTTTTCTCACTTGATATTTTCTATTTTTAAAAAATGATATTGTTAAATTAATTTAAGCAATTTTAGTAAAAATATTATAAAATATTTATACGTATAATTTAAAATATATTTATTATAGATTTTATTATAAGTATAATATTTTTATTAATTTTTTAAATAGTTTAAATTTTTTAAAATAATCAAAACACCTTTTTTCTGTTTTTGTTTTGAATTATTTTTTGAAAATGTTTTCAGAGAAAATGCTTCTTAAATTGTAACTAACCATATTTTTAGTAATATTTTCTGTTTTCTATGATAATGAAAATAGAAAACACTTATAACAATCATCCCTTTAGATTCATTAAATTATATCTTTTCAAGAAAAAAGAAAACTTGTTATTAACAACTCTAGTTTAACATTGATAATATAGCAAAGTAAGCTCTTTAAAAATAATGGATGAGTTGCATTGTTGGTTGTTTAAAAGCCTCCCCTGATCCATATGCAAACATGAGTTGCATTGTTGGTCGCGCAAGGCCCTCAATCTCAATGATAACTTGTGTTGCATTGCTGGTTGTTTCCAAGCCGCCCCCGATTCCAATGTGAACATGAGTTGCATTGCTGGTCGTGTGAGACTTTCGATCCCAATGTGAACATGAGTTGCATTACTAGTCGTTTACAAGCTACCGCCAATCCTAATGTGAATATGAGTTGAATTGCTGGTCGCGCAAGGCCTCCCGATCCCGATATGAACATGAGTCGCACTATTGGTCCTTCACAAGTTTCCCTTGATCCCAATGTAAATATGAGTCACATTGCTGGTCATGTAAGACCCTCAATCCCAATGTGAGTATAAGTTGCATTAATGTTGGTCGTTTAGAGTCTCCGCCAACCCCAATGTAAAAATGAGTTGCATTGCGAGTTGGCCAAGAATAATGGATGACCCCAATGCAAAACACGTGTTGTGGCATTGTAGATCATCATGCAATCGATCGAACATTCATTGAAAATCAAAATATACTTACTAAAATGAAGGTGGATCAACGACCCAACTCGTACGATGCCGACAGACAGAAGACTCTTAACTCCCATAGGACTTTGAGGTTGAAGAGCTTGTGGGCCGGAGGTGGACCTCGATGACCGACCCACATGATCCCGCAATATTTCATCCATGATATCTGATCATTTAATGACCGTTATCAGTTAATCACAAGGTCAACATTAAATGGAGAATCATGCATTCGCTAGAGAAGACCAAAATCAATATAAAAGGAAATACTACGAAACTCTAAGATGACAACTTTTTGCTAGTTGCCTAAGATAAATACTCTAATCTTACCTGGAAATACGCTCCAAAACAATATGTTAAAATAAAAATTTATATACACAAAACCATTATGTATAATTTTTCCATAGACCCACAAAATGTCACGACTTATTTTGGGGTAGACTTTCAGAACATGGATCATCTTCTTGCCATCCTTGCTTTCCCACAACATGTGGAATAAGGCACATTGGTGTGCAGATAATTTTTGGTTGGCATGTAAGTACGTAACAATCAGGGTAGCATGGAGAATTTTTACACCTATTCCCCTTTTAGTTCCTTACGTTGCTTTAATTAGTTCCTATGAATGGTTAATGCCTTTTTTTTAAATGGAGAGTCAAAGTAAAACTAGAACAATTAGTATAATATAAAAAATTTTGTAATGTTAAAAAATGAAAAAGTAATAGATATAATAAGATTTAATTTTAAAAAAAAAATTTGTATAGTTTAATATTATTTTAAAGATATTCTAATTAAAATTAAAGTTATAAAAAATAAGTTTGTGGCTACACTCACGTATACTATGTTGCATGACATCACATCGATGCATGCATTCTGGTTTTCAATAGAGGTGACATTTTTATTATTTAATCACAATCAAAGTATTTTATATTTTGGTGGGATCCTTTGAGACTGTGTTGTTTCTTATAAAATAAAATATTATAATATTAATATGGAATATTCAATAACTTGCAAGTAATTTTTGTTAAAAAATCTAACTGATTATATTTAGTAAATATTTTCTTTTAAAATAATTTTTTTCATTTATATTATTGAAAAAGTCTTTTTAAATCAAACATGTAACACAATGACATATATATATATATATATATATATATATATATATATATATATATATAATTTAATATCATGTATTTAAATTCTTTATGTGAAATTTAAATTCATTCCTTTTCAAGGTGATTTTCATATAATTTAGCTCACATTACAATAAATGCCCTTGTTTGAATAATATGATGTTTATTTTTTATTACATGTGTACTCATTAACATAAAATCAACATATATATGCCTCAATAACAAAGAGATAATAAATTTCTTTTCAATTTTTTATATCCAAGTGTGGGTATATGTATCTCAATACTTCTCAGGGGTATATTTTATGGATATTGAACATTGAAGAAATTAAAAAAAAAAACTCATCAAACTTAAAGGGCAATTTTTTCAACAAAATGGTGGCCAATTGTTACAATAACTAGCCAAGTACAGTGGTTCAACTAAAACAACTAAAATCTTTATTCTGGAGGAACTAAAGGAGGCTAGTAAAAATTTTTATGAAAGCATGGTCTTTGGCCAAGGTAGGCAAGGAACAGTTTACAAAAGAATATTACCTAATGATAAAGTTGTAGCAATAAAAAGATCCTGAATTAGAAACCGAAACCAAATTTAGAATTTCATCAATGAGGTGATCATGCTTTCTCAAACCAACATATGAATGTGGTAAAACTCTTGGGATGTTGTTTAGAAGCAGAAGTTTCCTTGTTTGTTAATGAATTTATTCTCAATGGTACTATTTATAAGCATCTTCATGATCAAGGTTAATCTTTAAGACTTACATGGAAAACAAGAAATGCAAATAACAACAGAAACTGCCAGGGTCCTTGCATTTTTACATTCAATTACCTCCACACCAATTATACACAGAGATGTGAAAACTGCAAATATACTACTTGATTACAATTTCACTACTAAGGTTTTAGATTTTTGAGCTTCAAGGATTCTTCCTCTTGATCAAACTTAGATAACCACTTTGGTAAAATAGACACTAAGATATCTTGACCTAGAATACTTGGAAATAAGTCAATTAAATGAGAAGAGTAACGCGTTCAGCTTTGGAGTTGTCTTAATGAAATTGCTAGCAGTAAAGAAGGCACTTTCTTTTGATAGGCTAGAGCCTCATAGAAACTTTGCAGTGTACTTTCATTCTTTAATTAATGAGGGTAGATTTCTTAGAATTATAGATATCCATATAATAGATGAGGCAAATGTTGGGCATTAATGGATGTTGCCAATATTGCATAATGTTGTTTAAGATTGAAGGGGAAGGAAAAACCCACCATAAAAGAAGTGGCAAAGGAATTTGAAAGAGTAAACATAATGGAAAAGCACAAATGGAAAAAAAAAAAACAATTTGACTTTGGAAGAGACAAAGAATTTTCTAAAATCAACACAATCATCTTCTTCCAATCTTGCTGACAGAAGAAACATTCGCTTTGGCTATGGTATTTCATAAAACAAATCTCGGTCATTAAGTAGTGGAAGATGATTAGGTAATATTAACTGTAACATCATCATAATTCAAAAGTTTATTGTTACACAAAATGTCAGTTTATGTTTCAATAATGGTTATACTATAGTTATATGTTGTATTCCCTTGTTGTATTGAATATGATAATTAATGTGACATTATGTTTGAGATGAAACGCTATGTGATATATGAGATATTTTTTTATAAAAGTATCCTTTCTATTTAATTAATTTTACATATATGCTTAACTAAAACTTGTGATTATATTAAAATATTTCATGACACAGAATGTTGTCTCAATAGAGTAGGGATGTTCATTGAGTTAGGTGACCAGAAGAATCTATCCGATCCAATCCAACCTAAATAAGTTTGGTAATTAGACCTAACTCAATTAAATTCAATCTACTATTAGTTGGGTAACGGATTCGGTAAGTTGAATCCAAGATCCAATCCAACTGAATCATAATATTAAATTATTATATATTATAATTTCAAATTATGTGTTTTGTTATTATGTGTTTCTCTTTTATATTTTGTTTTTGTTAGTTTGGACAAATTCTATAGTTTGTATTTATTTGTATGAATTGACTCTAGTTTGAACAAATTGTGTTTATTTTATTTTGGACAAATGTTTCGTTAGTTATTATTGTTTGAAAATTTAGTTGTATGTTAATTTTAATTTGTTTTAGTTTTAATATATAATTTGTAACTATAATTTACTTTTTATTTTTATGTTATAACAATTATATAGTCTATTATGTTAAAAAAAAATATCCTAAAAAAGCTAACAAAACAATATTCCAAATTTTTTTAAAATTAATTTTTTAAAGAAATACTTTTTAAAATTATGGTCCAATTAACCAAAACCTATTCAAGAGCATGTTGAGTTAGGTTTAATAAAAAAAACAAAAATTCAACTCAATTTTTATATTTGGATTGAGTTTGAGTTTGCCTAAATCTGACCCAACCCAACTCATATTCACTCCTGCAATAGAGTATCATTGATTTTGTTGGGTCTCATATCTAAACAAGGACAGGGAATTATAAAAATTAAAAAGGAATAAACTAAATTTTAAAGAAAGTAACATAAGAGAGTGTATCACTGTTACATTTCTTTACCTATTAGCTATGATTTTGAAGGGACCTGATGAATGATGTTGTGCCTTTGGCAAGCATACTGAGTTTTATTATAGTAATTTACATATGGTTTCCAGAGATTTAAGGGTATTTTATAATTTCTTTTCTTGTAAGTTTGTTAAAAAAATATGTAGTATATCATAGGAGTTGGGAGAGTCATGACCCCTAAACTTTTTTCATTTCTTTTAATCAATATAGATTTTTTTAATAATATATCTATTTTATTTTTTTAGCATTCCCATTTTTTTTCTTCCCTGTTAACAAATATAAAATTGTTTATTAAAAATTGTAATTTTTAAATATATGTATTTTATTTTTTTGGCTCGATAATATTCTTCACCTAAGATCCATCATTAGTGAATCTTCATAGGAGTTAGAGGAACCATGACTCTCCAAAACTTTTTTCCTTTCTTTCAGTAAATATAGAGTTTTTTTTTTTTAATTTTAATTTTCTTGTAGTATATCTATTTTATATTTTAGACTTCCCCAAACTTTCTTTCTCCCCTTTAAACAAATATAAAATTGTTTATAAAAAATTTTAATTTTTTTAAATATATCTATTTTATTTTTTTGATTCTCATAATATCAACAACAAACTCTTTAATTAACACACTCCTCCAACACACTTTATATGATTAATTGAAATTTATAAAAAGTAACAAATTATATGGTTTCACTTATCATTAAATGACTCTCTTATCTCTTAATTTTGTAGTTTTCAATAAATTTTAACTAATAATAGAGAGTATTAGTAGAAATGTGTTAAACAGTATATTAGGAAGAATGTAGTAAAGAGTGTATTACTCCAATAGTAAGTTAATTAGAAGACTTACTCTTCATCTTAACTATTCATTTTCTTGAAATCTAATAATTAATATTAATTACTCACTACAACCATTAAATTTCAAACAAATAAGTGATGAGATGAAAAATAACTCTTAAATAAGTGTGTGCATGCATTATCGTCTATTATGTCAGTAGATTTTGTGGGATAGATCTAAACTTAAAAAACAATTCAATTGAATTATTTAGCTAACCAAGCTTATCTGTCCTGATTAAATATACTAAATGTTTTGGATAACGTTGTCGACAATGGAAAACCTTCTAAACATTGGGTTTCGATGGTCGCATCTAGGTTTTCATAGTCTCTTTTTCACTTTCATTCACTCATTGACTCTCTCGCTGATTTCTCATGTGATGGTCACTTTTTTCTCTCATATTAAACCTACTTTGCACGGATATATAAGGGAACCTCTTTCATGGTGGCACTTAGATTCACTCGATGCATTAGAAAATTTAAATTGATTCTGACTTGGCTTTTGTGAGTTGTGGCCAATACATTTTCAAAGAAAAGATAAGAATAAAGGAATGGTAGAATGTGTTTGATTTTCCATTTTATCTAGGTGAAAGTGAAGAAGCTAACAGAAATGCTAAACGAAATGATATCAAGTCTTTTTGGTTTGGTAAGCATTCAGATAGTTACTAACTTTTTCTAAAAGGTTACTTCTAGTTAGGTTTTTCTAAAGATATCTTGTTTTACAACTCTTAGTTAATTGTTTTTTATAATTTTATCATTCATTAATTGTCTCCTTAATTCTCTTTCCTTATATGTCAGAACATCTCTCTCCTTTATTATAAATTAAATATGTAATTATAGCAACTTATAATTTAAATATATATTTGTAGAAAATTATAATTTAAATATATAATTATACTAATTTATAATTTAAATATGCAATTATAGAATTTTATAATTTAAATATGTAATTATATTAATTTATAATTTAAATATGTAATTATATAAATTTATAATTTAAATATATAATTATAATAATTAATAATTTAAATATGTAATCAATTTATATTATTAAAATATGTTATAATTATTTTAAATATCTTATTATTGATTTAATAATTAATTATGTCCCTATATTTATCATTTCATAACTTTCAACTAGTTGATTAACTAGTTTTACCAAAACTTAGAATTAATTTTCCAACTTTTAACTAACATTTTAGCTAATTTTATTAAACACATCGTTGTCTATGCCTACAAAAGCACGTTAGTTTCAAACATAAAAACAAACCTATCTTAGTAAACAAATTAAAAATAAGCATATATTTATTCTGCACAATTTTTATTTTGTATGTCCTGATTGGATTTCCTCAAGAAATGCTTTTCATTCATTTTTAAGTTTATTTGAGATATATATTATACATCTTAATATTTTGTCTAGACCAAGACTTAAGGACCATCACTTACTAAAAATATTACAGAATATGCTTTACTTCACTTTTGAAATTTCATATTTTTATATGCATGTCTCTTTATTTAATATTTACTAATTTCATATTTTTACTCATTTGTATTTTTTTCTCTTTCTACAAATATGTGAGCTATGAATCGTTTTGAGTGAAGTCTCATAAGAAAGTATCAACTAGAAAAATCAATAGAAGATTGTTGAAGTTAAGCCTAACTAAAAATTGTAGAATGCATCTATGGGCTATGCTTGCTGGAATAAGTTGAGAGTAGTAAATACTTTGTACTGTATCTTATCATTCTTTGTTATCTTATGCTTACTCTTTTCAGATTTTCAATTCAGGTAATTAACCCAAATATTGTTTTATAACTTTTGAATCCAAACCATATGAATGTATGCATAGCCTCTCTCACAACACATCTCACATATAAACACATGATTATGCAATATAACAAGACTTAAAAATTACTTAACAAGTTCTAGATTTAACGAATGTACAAGCAAGACTTGGAGTTAATGTACTATTAAATAAAAACTTAAACTTATCTTGTGACACAAATAACCTCATTAGCAAAAAATTACTCAAAGCACAAATTCTTATAGCAAAAAAACCCATTCATAAAGCTTGATATATACACTTTAATATACATACTCACTTAAGTTTTAGTCTTGAAGATCACTACTGTATTTCTATAAATTTTGGGTTACCTTATGCATTTTAACTAAGTGTTATGACCTTTTGTAGGGTGTCACTACAATATTTAGAGTTTTATTACTCCTATCAAATTGATTCTCATTTGGTTCAAAATCTAACTAATTTATTTATAAACTCTCATGTTGACTTGAAGAGTTGGTTCAAACCTTTAATATGCCAAAAGTTAGAGGAAATATGAATTTACCATTAAATTCTAACAGATCAACCTTTAGTTACTAATATGATCATAATGTGACTTCTAGGCATTATTTTGGAGTAAAACTATCGACATTAGTTAACTAACATCTAGAGATACAATTTTCATGCAAATCATTTTTCCAAATTCCATTGTCTTAAAACTCTTTTTTTTATCCAAATCTTACAAACGCTGTCAGTGAAATATGCATGGGCATGCATACCAAACACCACTATGATTACAAACTATATACAAGCATAAAAATTAAGCACGGGAAGTGCATAACTAACTAAGGGCAATGCATAACTAACCACAAGGAGTGTATAAATGAGCGTAGATAGTGCATGACTAAGAATTGGGAGTGCATAACTAAGCAAGGCAATGCATAACTAAGCCTAGGGAATGCATACAACTAAGCAAGGACAATACATAGCTAAACATTGGGAGTGCATAACTAAGTAGGAACAGTAAATAAATTAGCACAGGCAATGCATAATTAAGCAAGGTCATGCCTATCTAAAACAAATTTCAAAAATTACAAAATCATACTTTTTAACAATAATTTCTATACATCTAAACTTCCTTATTGTAGCATTAATTTTCTAACTTCACTATATTGTAGCGGCTCATCCATACACTACTCAATTACAAAAATTAATATCAAATACACATGAATTTCAATCATACAAAAGGAACAAAATTGAATTGATACAAACAATACAATACAATCATAATCCTCCAATCACATACATGTGAACCGATAGAAACTTATGGATTGTTTCACTACCCATATTCCCGACATATACTCGTGAGAAATAATTTTTCACTCAGCCTGTACCTCATGACAATTTTGGATGCAAGGGTGTAACTTGCTCCTCAATCTCCCTCGACAAGCATAACCTTTAAATTTATATTTCTAATATTAAGTCCAAACTTAACATTTAGACTATCTTATTATCTGTACTCACATTAAATCAATTTTTAATTTACTTTAATAAAAAAATAAATTAAGTCACTAATATAAATTACACTTTTATTAATATATTATTGTTCTAAAAAAAGGTTACATTGTTACCCTAAGCAGCTCCTTTAAACACCAAAGCTCATAACCTCTACCAAACTACTTTATTAGGTTACATTGTCATTTGCTCACCACTTTCTTAGTTTAACATTTTTTATTTTCATTCTAACATTTTTCTATATATAAGGCTAGAGAATAATCAAATTAAGAAATTTTAAAAAGATATATGTTAAAGGTATGAAACTTCAATCATTCCCTTTACGACTCTACATATTTTTCTAGTGAATCAATTTCAGATTTTGCTACTGAACGATTGCATATTTCATTAACAAATTCACAAAAAATATTGAAGTTTTACTTCATTAATATTTTCTTTCTTTATTGAAAATTCTTCTATTAAAGTTTAAAGGTCTATTAACATATATATATATATATATATATATATATTTTCTTTTTTTTATTGGAAATTCTTCCCTTGAAGTTTAAAGGTCTATTAATATATATATATATATATATATTTTAGAAATAGATTTTCTGTAGTTATTTTTTGTGAATGCATAACATCTTAATTACAATAATAAATTTTATAATAAAAAATATAAAATATTAAAAGTTTTAGTAGTTGGATTGTGATTCCATATTCTTAAATTTATAAAGTGATGGCAGGAATCCTTATTCATATTTTTCCATTCTTATCTTTTCATTTCCTGAAAGTTTTTCTTTTTTTTTTGTTTTCTGATAATTTTATTATTTTTATTTGCTCAATATTTTTTCATTGCATAGCATTTTATTTTTTAATTTTTATTTCTCAATTAATTATCTTGCAACAATAATACTTTTGTATGGGCAGATGAGAGTTCATCTCCAATTAATTTGAAGAAACATGAAAAGTGAAAATTAGAAACTAAATATCTTATAATAATTAATCTCTATAATTATATTATTATCATCTTCATCATCATTAATTTTTTATTTATTTATTATTATTATTATTATTACTATTATTATTATTATTATTATACATGTATCTCTATACTTTGTAGTTCTCTTATCAACACAAAACCACTACAAGTGATGACTCATCACCAGGTTCAATTGACATCAATTATTCAAATGATAGAATTATCTCAACATTCTATAGAACAGTACTTATCATCCATTGCATATTTCTCATGGATTATGTAAAATGGATCAAGAATTTTGTCATAGTATTGGAAAAAAACCATTTACCCGACCAATATAAAGGTAGAAAAAAACACTAAATTTAGTTTTGTTGGAGGAAATGTTGATACTTAATACAGAAAACTTATGCAAAAGGAAATTCTAGTTCTATGAGTTAAGCATTTAAAGGTGCATGGATGATTCCAAACTTATTTAACACTATCCATACTCAAATTACATATCACTATGAAACACCATAGAATTAAAACTAGTATAGTCACTCTTCTGTCTCATTCTCTCTTCTTGCCCCCTTCTCAACTCAATGCTTTGCTACCTATCAATTTACTTTAACAATGATAGAATAAAATGCTATGTTAGAATTTTAGTTCTCCATCGAAATAAAAAAGGGTCTCAATTTGGATCTTTAAAAGAAAATCACGATTTCCATTATCTTCAGAGTCACAAAAGTGTGCATATATATATGTATATGTTGAACATATCAAATGAATATCTATAGTTATAAAAACTGGTTCAGATCGATAGGTTGGACAAGACCTAATTACATAATCAGGTCACTTCTTTCAAAAGATCGAGTATGTAGTTGACTCGGTTTGAACTGACTAGTTTAAGCAAAAAACAATGACCAAGACCGAGTTGATCCTAGTTGGGTTGAGCTTGGGTTTCTTTAAAAAAAGATTTAAATGATGTTATTTCTTTTTTTTAAGTTCTCTTTATTTTGTATACAATTTGCGAATGTAGAAAGTGAAAATGATGATGTTATGTTTTTATATTTTTTTTATATATAAACTAGGTTAAATTGGGTTAACTGGTCCGACTACTAATCCATACCTTGATTGGTTAGTGATGAGGCCGATTTTCATAAACCTCTGAATATCAAAACATTTAGAATTTTATAATTACATAATTTGATTTTTTTTAATCAATTACATCTGTCAACATTTTTAACTTAATTTAAACATTATTTTCTCATGATTGAAAAAAAATGCCAATTTATCGAAAACAAATAAAAATACCTAAAACTAGTATGACAGCATATAGGAGAAGAGCAAGTAGGACGGTTGAATTAACAAGTTTGAGACGAGAGACGCCATGCAAGTGCAAGTCGCATCTAATCACTCTCATCCATTAGGAAGAGTGTGGTTCTTGTTCATGATCACCACCAATTCCCATTCTTCTCCCCTTCGTTTTTTTTTGCTTGAAATTCAAACCCTTTTTGCTTTGTTCTAACTAGTGGCATTTTAGAAGCAGAATGCTCTTTGTGGTGTGTTCTTCTCCTAAAAAAAATTCATTATTATTAATATTATTTATTATTATTATTTTATTTTGTAAAAATAAATAAATTTTGCCAAATTTCATCTTTCATTTTCAACTTAAGTCAATATTTAAAGAACAAGAGATAAAAATTAGAAATTAAAATAATTTCTTTTCATTATTATAATAAATTATAAAGTCTAGCTTGCATACATGTTATTCTTAAAGAACAAACTATAAAAAGAGATGCCATTGCCTCTGATAACTTCTAACATGGATGTGTGACACATTAAGATTTAATTGGTTAGTGAGATAGAAGGAAAGTAATTAACCCGTTCGTTTTTAAGTTTCTATTTTTTAAAAAATTTATGTTTTTATTTTTAAAATTTAAAACTATATTAATTTTTTTTTATCAATTATAATCATATTTTTTGTGAAGAATAAATGAACATTTTATTACTTAGAGAGAAGAATTATTATAAGTAATTTTCAACAGAAAATAAAAAATGGCACAATAAGAAAAAAAATTATGTTCATGTAAATATATTTTAAAAATTTATTAGATTTTTTTTTATTTTAAATACAAAACAACTTCACAAACCATTTATGTTCATGTAAATATAAAAACAAATGTATTAGGTTAAGTTCTGTTATGTGAGGTTTAAATGTGGGAATTGTTTTGAAGGGAAAAAAATTATGAAAATTCATAAACAAAAGATCTCATATAATTGTAAAAAATTAAAAAATTAACAATAATTTAATAAAATCATCTAAAATATATTAATTAAATTTCTTGGATCCCTATAAAATTAAGAATAATTTAACCAAAAATTATGCTTTGGATTACTATAAAAATTATAAAATATTAATTTTTTCCTACAAATTTTTTTATCTTAATTTCATCACTTTAAAATTTAATCTATTTTTTTTTCAGATTCTCAATTATAATTTTATTAGATAATAATGTAAAATATATAACTGCAGATCACCTCATGTCTTACTGATTCTAGTGGTGAAACTACTTTATCTAGCAAAGTAAGTTGAATAAAATCAAGATGCGCATTGGGAAACTAATTGGATTCTATCTACATTTATACCTTAAAAACAAAAATTACTATGAAGATAGATATATAAATAGATATTTATATATATTACTATGTATTATATATAATAAAAAATAACAAGTAAGTTAAAATATGTTTAGATCAATGTCCAAGTATTACACAAATTTATTTTAATATTAAAATGTGATTTAAATATATAAATTATTAATAAAATAAATTCTATTAATTTATAATTTATTAGAAACAATTCATTGTAAGTGATGTTTTTAAGATATTGTGGGTATTTTTTTATTGAAATTAAGCTTGTCAATTGTCAATTTTTGTAAGGTTATCATCATAAGAGAAGATTATTGAATATAAATTTATACAAATAAATTATTAAATTTTTTTTATCAATTATATATTTCATATTTATTAATATTATAATCGTTAAAGATACGAGGATGATCTTATAGAATATAATCATAATAATATTGTGATTGAATTAATCACTTATAGGATTTCCCCCTCATATAGTTAACATGAAGTGAATACAAAAAATATATGTAGTTCTTGCTATCTAATTTTAATATCATATATTTTATTTTTATATATCAATATTTTATATTTGTATGCATAATTGTTCTTATGTTATTATTATTTTCATATAATTATAATTGATAATAACTGTGAAAAATTAATTTTTAACAAAAAATTTTATATTTTAGTGGTTTTAAGCCATTAAAATTTTATTTAAATTAATAATTAAATTATCGTGTATAAAAAGTAAAAAATACAACAAATTGGAAATGGTTATATCTGCATTGTCAAATGGATTAAAAAAAACAATTTTTAGAATTAGGAGGAAAAACAATATCTTTTAATTTGAGAGGAAAAATAGATTTAACTAAATATGAAGAAATAAAGACATAGTTAAGCCATTTTAATATAATTAAAATTTAATTTAATAGTATTTGGATTTCTATGCTTATTAGGTGTGTTCTTATTTATTTACAATTCCATAAAACTTATCTTTATATATTTATATATGAGAGAGAATTCACCTACTCCAAAAGTAAGTTTAATAGACTTACTCTTCATCAAACCCTTTATTTTTTTGAAATTTAATGATAAAGATTAATTATTCATTGGTACCGTTAGATTTTAATATAATATTCTTAATAATTATAGTTCAATATATAATTTTATAATCTATATTTATATATTTCATATAAAAGATTTGGATAATTGTGAGTCGTTAGGTCGAAAATATTTAAATTTAACAAAAATCATTACTTTGACTTACATGTTAAAGAGACTTGACTGCTTTTAAGATGTTAGATTGAGATTTTAAGTTGACAAAAAATATTTATTTGATTTAAATTTATTTACTATAATATAAAATATAATAAATTGTAGTAACATTTCTTCAGTTTTTATCAAATACACATAATCTCATATTGAAAATAAACAAACTTTCGAAATAATAAGTCAAAAATATCTCCTAATATTAAAATAAGGTAAACAAAATATAGATCTTACAAAGTATAATTCTAAAATGTAAAGTTCTCTAAAACAAATGTAAAAGATAATTGAAATAACGAAAAAATGTTCATTCTAAATAAAAAATATCTAAGCTTGGGACTAAGTCTTCAACCTCCATAGCTTTCACAATTTCTTCCTCTTCTGACACTACACACTTTAATGAGATGGAAATCCCAATGAGTAAAACAGGTTCCAAAAGACTTTGTAAATAGTGTTGTTCTCAACCGATGTAGAATCTGAAAAATTTACCCACAGTACCTGCAATAATAAAAAAAGTTTTTTTATACATAAATTATTATTTATACAAATAATTTCTAGTATAATAATAATCAACACAATAGTTTTCAATTTAACATTGTCATGTGTACACGCAATCCACAAAAATATAGTGATACTCATGATCACTCACTCTCCTTCTTCAGTTCCCAGAACCAGGTTTGTAATAGATTTGTAAAGATGGTTTATGACCTCATATTTCATACAATGGTGTTCATTACCTTCCCAACGCTATTATGGAGGTATATCGAATCTCTTCCCCATCATAAATGAAGGTATCTAAAACATTTTCTCCATAATAAATCGCAGTATCTCGTATTTCATCTCCATCCTAGATGAAAGTATCATAAGTTTTACTTCCCATATTAAATGCGGATATCTCAAACAATCACACAATTTCTAACCACAACATTTCAATTCTTAAAATCACAACACATACATTTTTTGAAAATAAATTAATACAGAAATGTAATTATACATCATAAAAGTTATATATATATATATATATATATATATATATATATATAATATGACCCATAATTCTTTAGGGAATTTTACAATTATTAAGTTTCACCATTTATGAATTGAAATTGTAAAGCATGATGTTGTGTTACCATTTTATATTACGATACTTAACATCTATGTGCAGCACGTACAATATACAAATTAAAAGTGTAGATATTCAAGCAATTAGGTATACTAAGCACTAACACACAGTCACATATAATTTATTCGTAATAGAAAAAGAAGTGAGACATGCCTGAATATAAGCTTCAACTTGTATTAAAAAGAATTAATTAAAATAAGCGAATGACATTTTCTCATCATTATGGCCAATTCTTTTATTTTTAATTTATAAGAATAAGATTATATATACCATGGATGGGTTTAAGAAAAAGTTTTACTCACCTCTTCAAGCAAGATTCCACAACTTTAATTTGTTTTCTTCTTTTTTTCTCTTCTCTTTGTCAATTCTTGAATAGTCAACTCGTCTATAATTCTTTAAGAGAACTACTTAACCTATACAATAATTATTTAAGGTTGATTTTTCCCTCTTTATCCTTTCTTTTTTATAAAAGATTAGTTTTATGGTTTAAATTCTGACCCCCTCCCCTCCCCCTAGTCCTTGGAAGACTGGAGTTCGGCAAACTTGGCATAGCTTAGAGCTCGGTGTACTTGACTTAACTCAGAGTTCGACATACTCAGCACCCGGTCCAACAAAGGCCCATTTTCCTAAAAAAGGTAACATGGAACCTTTTTCACAATAAAAAGGATACCAACTCAAACGACCGTATATAAGCATTTTTAACACAGGTAAACTTATACTCTAATGATGATCGAGTTTTATGCAGGATGTTTCCTGCCTCTCTTGCAAGTACCGCTTTGAATTGTGGTCTTGCCTACCGGCCAATTCGATAGACACATATGACACCCTGGCAGAAAAATTTGTAGCCCACTACGCAGTTCGACAACCCAAGATAATGACGGCAGATGACCTAATCGGACTACAACAAAAGGAGGATGAGCCTTTGCATGCCTTCACAGATCGATTGTCCTAGATGTTAACCTAGATCACACTGATATCGAGTTTCGCGTTGTGCTCCACGCAATATTGGAAGTTTTGAAACCAGGAGGATTCGTAGACAGTGTATCCAAAAGGCGATCACGAACATTGGACGATTTTTTGGAAAGATCCTCCCAATATGTCAGCATGGAAGAGGCATTAGTGAGATGTAGAAACCTCTTATTGCCCCCAAAGGCAAAGGTTAGGGAGAACATACAACTGCACTAGGAAAAAGAGGGAACTCATCATAGGACACCGCGTGACAGGGACTTTAGGAAATCTGGTCGGCTGTAGCCCAGGTACATGACCTACACCCTTCTTCACAGAAACCTGAACCTGAGTTCTGCAAGAAGCCTTCAGCACCAAAGTTTTTCATCTCCCGCAACCGGACCCCTCAAATGAGGAAGCAGACCGTAGTAATCATTGCAAGTACCACCGAAACTATGGGCACATGACAGAAGAGTGCATAGACCTCAGAGACCAGATAGAGGAGCTCATCCAACAAGAGAGACTCAAACAATTCATCAAGAAACCCCCTTCAAGCTCTAGAGACGGGAACTACCACAGGGCATCCTGGGATTAGATTGAGCCAGACGGCAATTTCTAATGACAGGCGACGGAGGGAAGGTAGCTCGGTCAGGAAATAACACCAGAGGAAGCTTAAGGCAGTAAACTAGGTGCCAGATATCCCAGGAGGAACCATGCCACTGATTACTTTCAATGATAGCGACTTCACAGGAGTAACAATCAATTAGGACGATCCTATGGTTATTGCGACTGTCATCACAGACTGGGATGTCTGCAAGATACTCATAAACCAGGGGAGCTCGACAAATATCCTCTATTGGGCCAACTTCAAACGCCTAGACATTCCCGAGAGCTTAGTCAAACCCTACCCTGAGTCCCTGTTGGCTTTGTAGGAAAACAGGTGCACACTAGGGGATACATAGTGCTCATGGCCACCTTTGGAGAAGGACAATTATTATTAACCTTACTAGGCAGGTACATATTGATTGAGGCAGATACCTCGTACAATGTCCTCTTAAGTCAGCCATCCTCAACACCCTAAGAGCCATCATCTCCACACCCCACCTCACAATAAAATTCCCTTCAACCTGGGGTGCTATAATCACAACAAGGGTCGACCAGGAAGAGGCTAGGGAATGTTACATGCAAAGTCTTCGGGTCCTCCCCTATCGACTCCCAAAGTCAGGAACTAGCATCAACCATGTCGCCACAAAGCGCCATCTATAGACCCGACTTGATGGACTGACTTTGATCCCCGAGCGGATGACGATCAGCAGCTCTCCCCTACTGAGGAGACAACTACTTTTCAACTGGGACCTCGAGAGGATCAGTACACCTGGCTCGGCATGCACATGAGCTTCAAAGTCTTTGCCTCCATACACATGATTCTCAAGAAGGACGTCGATCTATTCGCATGGAAAGCTTCTGATCTGCCCAATTTAAGCCCCAACCTTGCCTGTCACAAGCTGTTAGTCTTCCCCGAAGCAAGGTTGGTGGCGTAGAGCCGAAGGAAGATGGACGGAGATCGGCAACAAGCTGACATCAAAGAAATAGCCAAGTTACAAGAGGCAAGTTTTATCGGGGAGATCTATTACACCACCTGGCTCTCAAACGTCGTCATGATAAATAAGGCATTTGGAAAATGGAGAATGTCTGTCGATTACTCTGACTTAAATTGAACATGCCCCAAAGACTCCTACCCATTTCTTAGCATCGACGAACTAGTCGATGGGGCCTCGAGGTTTGAACTCCTAAGTTTTCTGGATGCATACTCAAGCTACAACCAAATACTGATGTATGGTCCTGATTGGGAGAAAACAACGTTCTGCACAAACCAAGCTACTTACTGTTATTAGATAATGTCGTTCGGACTCAAAAATGCAAAAGCTACTATCAACAACTCATAGACACCGTCTTTGCTTACCTCATTGGGAAGAGTGTAGAAGCATACGTCAACAACATGGTCATTAAATCCAGAGCACTAGAGAACCATGCGAAGGACCTATCAACGATATTCGACAGAATCTGTCATCATAATCTACGACTAAACCCCAAAAAGTGCACATTCGGGGTAGAAAGCAAAAAATTTCTTGGTTTCATGCTCACCCAACAGAGATCAAGGTCAACCCCAATAAGTGTACCACCCTGCTCAACATGAAAAGCCTTGCATCATTAAAAGAGGTTTAACGACTTAAAGGACGCCTCACCTCATTGGCCCGATTCCTCCCCATGTTGGCAGACAAAGGACACCCACTGCTTGAATTGATGAAGAAAGTCAAGGGAAAGTTTATTTGGAGTTAGGAGGTCGAAACCATGTTCATAGAGCTAGAAAACGTCATATCCTCGCCATCGATCCTTACTAGACCATCGCCAGGCACACCCCTACTTTTATATATGCAATTACCAAGCATGCCATGAGCTCGATGTTAGCACAGAAAAGCAACAACATGCAAAACCCGATATACTTCACTAGTAGGATCTTCCAACAAGCTGAAATTAGATACCATATGATCGAAAAACTGGCACTCTATCTTGTGAATGCAACCCGAAGACTACGACCATACTTCTAAAGCCACCCCATGGTCATCAAAATAGGCCATCCAGTCAGATAGATCCTTGAGAGATTGAACCTCATTGATAGAATGATAGCATGGTCCATAGAATTATCAAAGTTCAATCTGAAGTTTAAGCCCCAGGGACCCATTAGGTCGCAAGCCCTTGCGGATTTTCTGGTCGAGCTACCACCCCGAGTCGAGCACGGGCCCCAATGGTGGATGCTTTGCATCGATGGCTCCTTCAACAATAAAGGTTATGGGACCGGCATCACCCTTTTGGGACCCGATGGTATTGACATCAAGCAGGCACTCTAGTTTGATTTCCAAGCAATTAATAACCAGGCAGAGTATGAAGCTATGTTAGCGGGCCTTAGATTGGCCAAGAAGATGGATGCAAGAAAGCTCAGATGCCGATTAGACACAAAGCAGGTAGAAGGTCACCTCAATGGCACAATGCAAGTGAAGGACAACCATATAATTTAATATATGCTCCTAACGAAAAACTTGATGAAACAATTCGAGGAGATAGAGGTAGCGCACATACCACAGGAAAGCAATAGGAGATTGGACACCCTCTTCCAGCTCGCCCACTGACCAAGGAGTGCAACGTCACTCAGTCATCCAAGAAAAGCTTCGGCTCCCTAGCACTCAGACTGATGGCGTCTTGCAGATCAGCAACTCTCCTCCGAATTAGCAAACCCCCATTATCTCCTTCTTTACCTTAGGGTGCTACCCGATGACCCCACGGGACCCACAGGGTGAAGCACCAATCAACATCCCCATTATCGACAGCAACCTCTACAAAAGAGGTTTCTCCCACCCGCTTCTCAAGTTCCTTGGGGAGGAGCAGACTGAGTATGTGTTGAACAAGATTCACAAAGGGATTTGTGGATCATACATCAGAGCTCAGAGTATGTCCAAAGGGTAACTCAGGCTAGATATAATTGGCCCACCATGTGCAAGGACTGTCTTACCTAGGTGCAAAAATGCACCGAGTGCTAAGAGTTTAGCGGCAGGGCCTGAACATCGCCTGCACATCTGCATTACATCACCGCCCCCTAGCCTTTCTCCATGTGGGGGATAGACATACTTGGACCCTTTCCTCCTTCCACTAGGTAGACTAAATTCCTCATCGTCACAATCGACTATTTCACCAAGTGGATCGAACCACCCCTGTGGCCACGATCACGACCTAACAGGTACAGGAATTCACATGGAGGATCATCTGTCATTTCGACCTACCATATGCAATAGCCACCGACAATGGGAAACAGTCACGACAACCACCTTTGAGTAGTTCATAACGAATCTCGGCATAAAACATATAGTATCCTTGGTGGAGCACCGATAGACAAACGGATAGGCTAAGGTGGTAAACAAGGCCATCTTGAGTGAACTCAAGGCCAGACTCAGAGCTAAATGCAAAGCATGGGTGGACGAACTACCCAGCGTGTTGTGGGGTTACCACTATCATCCCCAAACAATTATAAGGGAAATGCTTTTCTGCTTGACCTACAACACGGAAACCGTGATTCTAGTTGAACTCGTAGAGCCATCCTTTCAAAGAACTCATCACAGCCCAATTGGAAACTCACACTCAATGCGAGCTGACCTAGATACGACGGAGGAAATCAAGCAGGAAGTGGCCATCAGAGAGCTCACCTACAAACAAAGGTTAGCAAGGCAATAAAACCAAAACACACTAAAACAAACCTTCCAAGAAGGCAATCTAGTATGGAGATGGTGGGGGAAGCCCGAAAAGAATACCAAAAGGGCAAGTTCACCCTCACTTGGGAAAGACCCTTCAGGATTACAAAATATCTCAATAATGAGGCATACCGACTACAAACTCTCAAAGGAAGGGATGTCCCATGCACATGGAACACCACCTACCTTAAAATGTATTATAGCTAATAGATCGCATAGGTGATGTACTCTTTTTCCTCCCTCGGTCTTTTTCCCTGAAAGAAAAGAATATGGGGTTTGGCCGATGAGGTTTTAACAAGGCACATCCATAATAAAAACATATTATCACTGTATTCATCTACTCTTTCTCTCTTATCGTTCTCGCTCACTTCGCCTACTCAGCACTATATCACCCTCACTGGCGCTAATATTGCCTACTCAGCGCTCTATCACCCTCATTGGCGCTAATATTTCCTACTGGGTGCTCTATCGCCCTCGCTGGCTCTAACATCGCCTACTTGGAGCTCTATCACCCTCGCTAGCGCTCATATCACCAACTTGTTGCCCTATCACCCTCACTGGTGCTAATATTGCCTATTTGGCACTTGATCGCCCTCGTTGGCCCTCATATCGCCCACTCAGCACTCTATCGCCCTCATTGGCGCTCATGTCACCTACTCGGCACCCTATCGCCAACACGACGCTCTATCGCTCATATTCGGCAACAAGTAAGAAACAAAATTACAAGCAAATGCAAAACAAAACTGGCCATGACAACATCTTTCATTAAACTAACAAACAAAATACAGATGAAGGTACTAACAAAATGTTTAACAAAAAAGATACTACACAGAATACAACATACGTAAAGAAAAAGTAAACAAAACTATTTAGCAGAGGCCCCAGCCTCGGCCCTACCATCAGCTGCAGCCACCTTGGTTCGATCAGCAACTGCCCCCTCGGGAGGGCCAAAGGTTATCTCCCCGTCTTCCATGACTATGGAATCAATGTCAATAACCTCAATCAAACATTGAGAAGTCTCTCCTTCTACCATTGGCGCCTCCCCTTCTGGTTTCGCTTCCGCTGGGATAATACGACCATCCTTCATGATGACCCACAAATCACAAAGGGAGAGATCGACCCCAGGCACCAGGACCTTCACTTGCTCCATGGCTCAACTAAAACCCTCTTTGAGAGCACACACCATGAAACTCTTGGACTAACTTTCGGCATCCTCTTTTAACTGTGAGATATCCTTAGCTAGAGTCTTCCTCTCCAGCTCAGCCCAGACCCTCGCCTCACCCTCCTTGGACCTCGCTTATACCCCACTAGTCCTTGTGGCCTCCCTTGCCTCAAGGATAGCACGAGCCTTCCACAGGTCATTCTCCAGCACTTCATTCTCTGTCAAGCGTTAGTTATGGCAATGATCTCTAGGCGAACGACCTTTCGGTGCTCCACCTTCAAGGGCCTCTTTGCCACTACAACAGCATCAACAGTTGCCTTCCGCTCCTCAACCACTTTCTTTTTCTCTTTGGCCAGCACCTTCATCTTTTTTTCAGTGTCAACAACTTTATTCTTGTAATAGCGAATAATCGCTATTGACCGAAAGAGAAATACTTCTGCCAAATCCAAGGACCTTTCAAACCTTACAAATTCCATCATTCCCATATCCTCCTTGGAGATTAGCTTGTCGTTGGGCAACACACAGGAGGACATTATGATGCATGCCTCCCTTGATCTTTTTCCTTGAGGTTCCAAGCACCATGAAATAGATGATGAAGGGGAAAGAAAATGGAGGTAGGGCGCCACTCTCAAAGAGAGATAAGCCAAAGTGTTTAGGTTTGCCACAAGGGAAGGAACCCTTGATAAAAACCAACTAGGAAGAGGTTCCTCAAGAGAGAGGATCCTCAAGACCTTTTACTAAGAATGTGCTCACAAAGAGACTATTTTCATTCAACTTCAAAGGTGAAATTTTACAATGAGGGGGAATGAGTATGGCCGGAAATACATGGCCTTATAAACTAAGAAGATGGCCGGAAATACATGGCCTTAAGGGAATTAAAAATACTTTCCTATTTATCTAATTAAAATAAAATATTTACAAGCTAAAAATAATGAAGACTATGGCTTCGAATCTTCAATGAGCTTTCGTCCATGCCATGCCTTCCTTGAGTCCTCCTAGCCATGATGCATGCTAGGTGAGATTGCATCATCTCCTCTCCCTTGGAGAGGATTTGACCTCAAATCCTGAGGTCTTTCTTCCGCTTTTTCAAAGTCAAGTGTATCACTCTAGTCTTGGCCTCCTTTTCAAGTCTCCTCTTCCTTGGTTTTAAATCAACACTTCCTAAGGATGCTCCCCTTGTGAAAATTTCAACAATTTGGCTACCTACCAAGAGAAAACAAGTGCCCAAGCAAAAGACCAAGGGAAGTAGAATTTGAAAGAAAAAATAAATAAAAAGCACTTAGCAAGAATAGGAACACATCCAAGTGGAAAGAATTTATTTGACAAACACAAAGAAAGCCAATAAGGACAAGCAAGAAATAAAAGGTGCAGAAAGAAAGTTGGCACACAAAAAAAAAATCCTAGAATGGGCCTAAAATAGAATTGGACTTAAAACAAAAAAGACTCAACAAATTCAATGATTTGCACAATTGTAAAGCAAGGTGGCTAAATCATAGTCAAATAAATTCAAGCAAATTTCAATAAAATTTAACACTCCTTTGAATTTTTTAATAATTTTGAGGTGCATTAATTTTTATTTTATTTTTTTGTACTCTTTTTACTTGTTTTTAGCACTTTTTACTAACTTTTTTTTTACTTATTTTTCACTTTTGATTTCTTTTCTTCTTCTTTTTTTTTTGAAACAATTTTGCTACACCTCTTAACACATTTTGTAGCAAATATTGTGAGCAGTCAAAGAATCATAAATGCTTGAACAAAGGATAGGAAATGGCCACCATAATTGATATACAAAAGTGCAAAATTAAGAAACAAAGCAACCTAATATGAACTAGTAATTTTAGGTGATAAAAAATAAATGGTACAAGGAGAGTTTTATGGAAGTTGAGGCCAACTTGATTACTCAATAATCAGCCCAATCATACCCAACATGCCTCTCAAAGCCAATCAACAAAAATCACCACAAAAACTAGCACAAAATTAAGATACTAAAATTATTGAACAAGTGAATGAAATTTGGAAGAAATTGAGCATTAATTTTTTTGAAGATTTTTTTTTAAGAACATGCTAAGATCTAAATAGCATGTGAGACTCTAAGGACATGGGATCAAGAGTAAGCCTCTTTGATGCTCAATTTCCAATAGAGAAATAACACACTTTTATGGTAAAAATAAAAAGGCAAAACTATGTAGAATTAAGAGACAATAAAAGGGCTACAACATGGCCAACTAAGACACAACTTGGAAGATTAAAAACTGAAATTAAATGACTCAAAATAACCAGAAATATATGTCCAAAACAGAGAACAAAGGGCTGGAAAAACAGAAAAATAGGTGTAGGAAAAAAGAATTAAAAATTCAAATAAGAAGAACAACGTGCATCCAAAGATCAAGACCACAATGTGTGGCTTCCTTCACAAATTTTGTGAAGTCATTACAATGATCTTCTTAGGATTTGCACAAGAATAAGGAAAAAATAAAAAGCTGGGCAGAAAATTAAAGAAACAATCCTAAAGGAAACATATAAAGATTCAATGGAAAAGAACAAGATAAATTGAATCTAGAAAGCAATAAAAACTAGGAAATAAATTGCATAAAATGAAAACTACAAAAACATAAACTAACAAGACATAAAAGGAATTAAATGACAAGAATCAAAGGCTGGAAAAAATAAAGGAAAAAGCAAGAACTCTAAGAAGAAAAGCTGAAAAAAATTAAAGAAAATTAAGACTAGAAAAGAACCTCATGAACCTGGCTCTGATACCAAATGATGCATGCCTCCCTTGATCGTTTTCCTTGAGGTTCCAAGCACCATGAAATGGATGATGGAGGGGAAAGAAAATGGAGGTGGGGCGCCACTCTCAAAGAGAGATAAGCCAAAGTGTTTAGGTTTGCCACAAGGGAAGGAACCCTTGATAAAAACCAACTAGGAAGAGGTTCCTCAAGAGAGAGGATCTTGAAGACCTTTTACTAAGAATGTGCTCACAAAGAGACTATTTTCATTCAACTTCAAAGGTGAAATTTTACAATGAGGGGGAATGAGTATATATAGCCCAATGGGAGAGCTTGGGCACACTTTTCTAGGCAATGGGGACTTGGGCTTAATTAGGATTAAAACTAATTAACCCAAGTCTTAGACCTTAAGTGAGGCACCTAAGTTCACCCCCTATGGGTGCAATTAGCATGTCTTAATGTGAATGGGCTAGCCCAAAATCATGTCTTAACTTATGCACCCATTATAAGCTTACTCCTCCTTTTTAACTAAAGACACTTATACCTTATAAACTAAGAAGATGGCCGGAAATACATGGCCTTAAGGGAATTAAAAATACTTTCCTATTTATCTAATTAAAATAAAATATTTACAAGCTAAAAATAGTGAAGACTATGGCTTCGAATCTTCAATGAGCTTTCGTCCATGCCATGCCTTCCTTGAGTCCTCCTAGCCATGATGCATGCTAGGTGAGATTGCATCACATTACCTTCGCGTTTCACAATGACGATGTCTCTGGCATTAGAGAGCAGTGATCAAGACAAGCCGCCCTCTCTTAATGGTAATGATATACCATTTGGCCTCGACGAGGTAAAGGAACTTAGCAAGACAGATAGAAATGTCATCGGCATGAAAAACCACAACTTCCTAGAAATTCAAGAAACCATACATGAACAACTACAAGAAGCAGACATAATAGAAACCGCCAATGAAGGGGCACAACAGAGGCCGAAACCACGGAAGTCACAGGTAGGGAGCTCGACACCACCAGTCTCAGCCTCGGGCTAGCGAGCCAGACCACCAGCAGGAGGAGCATCATCTCGCACCTTTTTAGGAATTGGAGGAGGCATTCCAAAGCTAAGTTTACAAAAGACATAAGCAAGACACTCACTACTTAAGGCATTATATACGTCAATGGTGTACTCTAAATCTAGAACCGCCTTCACACAAATCCGATGAGGAAACTGACTAATAATCGCAATATCCTTCTTATCCTCTTTGGATAGCAAATGATTGGCCTTGAACTTAAATCAACAAGGACGCTCTTGCCAGTATAGGGGAAACCGAGTAAAGCACCCATCCTCCTTGAAAAAAAAAATTTCCATGATCCTTGTACTTCTTATTAGCTCGCACCTCGAAGAAATTTTATTTGAAGCTCTTCCTAGAGCTATTCAACAAGGTAAATAGTGGTCCATACTGACACCTTGTTGTTCACACCCAGCCAACTTTGGAATTCTTCCCACCCTTCACCTAGTAGAAATACAAAAATTTGTTCATGGTCGAAGAGATACTGAGCACCCCACACAAAATCTCAAACCCCCTGAGAAAGCCTCACCTAGTGGAACACAGTTGACTTGGTGCCACGTTGAGCTCAGTCAACACCTTGCATTGAAAATCCGAGAAGGGAAGCACTACCTCAACATGGCGAAAGAGGTCGATGGACACAAATGTAAAAGCCTCTTCTCCTTAAGCAGCCACAACGTACACTCGCTCGTCAACTCTTCAGGCCTCCATCAATACCCAATCGAGATGATCCAAGTTAGAACATATGCTGATCTTGGTCCGAAGTTTTTGCAACTTTGAATCAGATGACATTAGGCTCGAGTACAACCCAACCTCCTTCGAAACCCATTCATAGCCAGTCTTGATGATTAGGGGAACACCTATTTCTCCTTCCTCCTATGTTGACTGTTCTCCTTACCCTTCACCCCCGCAATGGTCTCAGCAGCAACACCTTCCTTCTCATCACTATCCTCCAGAAGAGCTAGCTTTCGGTGGCATTTTAGCATGACACCAAGCACCCTCTCACTAGAAGTGTCAACTTCGGCAACCATAGGAGTCGTTATGCCTCGAACCACTTCCCCTGTTGCAATGCCACCAGTTGTGGGCTTCATACCCCAAAACCCACAAATGGCCCTGCCAAGTAACCTATCCTTTCATATCCTTATCGGTCTCCTCCTCAAACCCCCTCGACCTTAAGGTTGGGGAGGCTGGTGTACCCCCTTTCTTCCCCCTAGTCCTCAGAAGACTAGAGCTCAAAGTACTTGGCACAGCTCAGAGCTCGGCATACTCGGCACAACTTAGAGCTCGGCGTACTCAGCACAGTTCAGAGCTTGACGTACTCAGCTTAGCTCAAAGCTCGGCACCCGACCTAACAAAGGCCCATTTGCCCAAAAAAGGAAACACGAAACCTTTTTCACAATAAAAAGGGATCCACACTCCTTAAAAAGGGAGACTATTTTAAACATAAAACCACTGATACTCTTGACAGTCTTTTTTAACTTGAGCGTCAGAGTCTCTTTTGCAGGTACTCACTTGTCTGAGGGAGTTGCTAGCGTTCCAAACAAGGGAGGTTACGAGGTTCTACCGAAATTTGGTAAGAACAAATTCAATATGAGATCAAATCTTGATTTATTTTATCTTATTTCTATTTTAAAAAATAATTATCTTAATCTAGTCATTCAAAATTTTTTATAGTTTAATCTTTTAATACATTTTTTTTAACAACCTAATCTTTCAAATATTTGTATTTTGAATTTTGGGATGCTACACTAGCACTCCTCTCAAACCTTAGACCATCACTGACTCTCAGAGGTACGAAAGTAATGGTTAAAAAAATAGAAATGTATATATAATTACACTAAATAATAATGTAAATTTGGACATGTGACATTATTGTTTTATAGAATATATGCTATTATTTGATTACTTTTTTTTTTGTCAATTTTTATTCTCACTAATTATGTTACATTGCTCTCTTACACTACATCCATTCTTTATATATAAAGGAAGTTTCAGCTTTTCATAATTATTGATCAAAAGTTTTAGAGGTAATTATGGATGTACTCCTTAAATTTAATTTAATTACATATGCACATCTCCTTTTTATTAGACTATACAAATCCTCTTACTTTGACATACTCATGTAGTTGTACCCCTCTTTTCAAAATATTGTAATATCATATATAAATTTATTACAGATGTATCATCTAAGTATTTTATGATATTATACATGTATCTCCTAAGTTTTGTATCTGATTACACATGCACTCCCTATATTTTTCAAAATTTACAACGAGCGCTCCTTTCGCCTCCATTGTTTGAGTATTAGCAAACTTGAAAAAAAAATTATATCATCTTCACACAAAATAAAATGTAATAACGGAAAAATATGTAAAAATATATTTTGTGTAGTTTGGAAAGAGGGTACAATCGTAATAAGTACATATAAGTAAGAGGGTCTGTGTAGTATAAAAGAAGAAGAGGTATATTTGCAATTACACTAAACATGTGGGCTGCATTTTTAATTACCTCAAAATTTTATTTCATTAATTTTTTTTTTTGCAAAAATAAAAATTCAATTCATAATAATTGTCGATTTATTAATTTAGTTTAAATGAATTAAATTGATGTGATTAAGCTTGAATATCTTATACCTATTTATAAAACTTTTCACAACCGTTGATTTGATTTAATGAATTAAATAGCTCATATTAATGCTTTTTATTATATAATTTAACTCAAATTTAAAATAATTTTCTAAAATAAAAAATTAAAATACTTTTTAAAATCATAATAATGTATATATTTTACTTATATATGTTAATATAAAATGGATAGAATTTTTTTGGTGAAAATAAAATGGATAAATTGTTATATGTTTATAAATTAATTTTTTAAATCTTGAATAATTAACAAAATTGTATCATACTATTAAATAAAAATATATTTATTAACATGAAAATAAAATAAAATACACTTATTGTATGGATAAAATAAAATTATAATATGTGAAAATAATTACATGAAATTAATTATTAACATATAATTAAATTTTAATAATTAAAATCATATTAATATAAATTTAATTTAATCACTTTTAAATATATAAATTAAAAATAAAAATTTCCTATGGGTCTTGCTTATATGGTTTTATAGTTCTATTTGTGTATGGAAGCTGCTGATTTATGATAGTATTACAATGACAAATTTGTTGTATATTAATATGTGGTTGTTAGTTTTGTAGAAGAGTTGACTTGAAAATGTGTGACAAAGCATATGGCATAAACTTGCTTTGTGAGTTGGAAAACTAGCAAATGAGTTACATCAATAATGTAAGTTAAATGTTTTTGAGAAAATAAAATATGAGTGAACTATAACTCCTCTGAACCATTGGAAACGACTTCAAGCTTCATGACTGATCCAGAGATAAAGGGGCTAACATTTTTTCATCATCTTATAATTCCAGGGGTGGTCATGAGTCTTGCAACATGTGCTTCAAAGAGATTTGTCAAGTAGCAAGATTCAAAGATGTACATATAGGTAGAAGTGTTAAATGGATTTTCTATAATCAATATGTGTTGCTTTTTTTCTAATCTATGTTTGTTGACCCATCAGACTAGTCTAATTGGGTTCCTTTTTTTTAGCATATATATAAATATATATTAAAGAATTTAAATAATATCAATTACAAAATAGGATAATTTTATATAAGTTTAGTTTTTCAATTTCAACTTAACCTAAGCTAATCTATGTGTCCCACTTATTTTCATAACTCTATAAATATGTGATTGAATTGTGTCTATATATTTTTGTGATAATTAATAAATTATATTTTTATTAACTTTAAAGATGTAAGTTAAAAGTTAGGGTAATGGATCACATTGGCTAAACTGCCTTTATACTTTCTATAGTAAAATAAATAGGAAATCACTAAATCCTTAATTTAGTTATATCATTTCCTAGGAGGTCTGTTTAATTTATTTAAATTTTTAAATAAACATATGAATATAGTAAAAAAATATAAACACACAAATTAAAAATGTTTTGTTTTATTTGGACCGGAACTGCTTTACTACATACTAAATTTGTGTCAATACTATATCCATATATAATTGGCCTTAGCACTCGTTCTGCTGAAAGCAATAATCATTGTTTATTAAATATAACCACTTTAGCTTATATGTTTATTTTAAATTAAAATTTATTTGATAATTTTTTTTATTGTCTAATGAAAAAAAATATTATAAAATAATTTTTTTGTGAAAAATTAACTGACATAAAATAATTTACTTGATGTTTTTGCAATAAAATAAATTTATTTAAAATTTAATTAAATATTTTTATATAAATACTATTTAACCTAACTTTTCATTTGAAGAAAATAAACCAACTAGACTAAACATTATCTATAAATCGTGTATGGAATCAGATTCTTGGCTCATCATGAACACTGTTGTGAAGCCTTATTCAAAATATTCAAAGGCATTTAACTCTTCACAAACCCAAACCCAATATATACTGAATATAAAATATTCAAAAGTATTTAAAACCTCAACCGCAACATGTTGCAAATCGCTTTCTATGCCCCAAACGGTAACTGTTCTTAATTTAATTTTCATCTCAAAACCTACCATTTGTTTTCTATTTGATCCTTCAATTTAACCTTCCAATATGCATATTTATTTACGTTCTTTGACCCACTATTATTTATGTATGTGTTGAATGATGTTATTTTGCGTTTTACTTCTCTATCAAGAATTTATATTATACCAAGAGTAAGGATATAAGAAAAAATATGAGTTGTGTAGTGACTAAAAACTATAAATAAATTCAATTAATTTTATCTTAATGCTATTATTTATAAAATACCATTTATTTAATTACATTGTATGACTTCTTTTATTTTGAGTTGAACACCTACCAACGATCGATGTAAAAGAATCTTATACCGACGTTTAATTATAATCATAAATTTATATATTTTTAAATCAATAATGGATAAAGTAAATCAACTTACTATATATAAAATATTGTGATTAAATATCAGTGTATAAATGTTTTTTTCTTTTATTTTTTATATCATGTTCCAAATAAAAGGTGTTTAGAAAATAAATTTATTTTATATTTTATATTAGTGAAATTAAATGATAACTAATTTTTTATTTTGTGTAAAATTATGTATTTTTGCATATATACGTATTCACATGAGTATCATTTTTAAATTCCCTAGCTAATTCTATGGTTTCAACTTCTCTATAATTTAAATCAGGGATGGTGCAACCTCAAATTCAAACTACACTTTTGTGAAAACTCATCCTCAAATTCTTCATACGACTTTAGTATTCTTATGTACCCTTTGTGCATTTGTATTTGTATTACTAAAAATTCAAATCACTTGCCTTGCTTCCTTATAAGCATTTAAGAACTTATTTTCTTCTTCATAAAATAGGGTACAATATAAGATATTTGGGAGGGTGTGGATGTGTGTGGGTATGTATAACAAAACCAAAATAAATAAACACCAAAAAAATTTACTTTTATATCTTATTTTAAAAAACTTTGGTTGTAAGTTATAAGAAAAGAGGGGTTGAAGGAACAACTTTGGGTCGCCTCACACTGGTATGGAATGATACTTTAGCTGCTTCTACAAGGAGGTGAATGTGGCAACGTCACCATTCTCTACCCATTTGACACCACCCAAAGTTGTTGTTGTACTTACTAATAGAAATGAAGGAACAAAGATCTATTAACACTTGGTGGTGCTTTAGCTTCTATTTGTCAAGGGATGAAGGAAAAAGAGACCTTTTTTGTGGGAAGCTTTATCCTTAAAGAATGGGTATTTGGCTGTGTTGGCTATAGGGTGGGAAAAAGCTAAGTTTCTTTGTGGGAAAGGGGTGTGTGGGAAGACGAGCTTTGAGGACTTTAAGAAAGAGGGGAAGTGAAGTGATCCTCAATGAGTTGAAGAATTGCAGCAACTATTTTGCAAATGGAGGAATATTTATCTTTTTCTCACTCATATACTATTCTTCTTCGGCAAAGTGATAATGTAATCTTGATGTGGTGTCAAATGATGTGGTCCCTCTACCCTGATGTGGACAAACTATAATGATGTAATATTTATCTTTTCAAATGGAGGAATATTTATCTTTTTCTCACTTATATTTAAAGATACCATACCAATCAAGAAATATCATGATGTGGTCCATCTACCCTGATGTGGGCAAGCTGTAATGATGTAATTACCAGTAATTTAATTATTTAAGCTAATAAAAGGAGACAATTAAATGAATTAATAATTACATGTCTGGTGAAAAAAATTATTAGATGCTTAGGACATAACATGGTTTAATAAACTTTTGTCAATTAGGCAAACAAGTGGCATTAGCCAAGCCTGAGATTATATAAAACAAGGGAAGAAGGAATCTAGATGAGAAGGGAAAAAGTGTTGTCAATTAAGTAATTATGTAAAGCTAGCAAAAACCAACATAATTTCCTGTTAGTACAATTTGTTGGCACTCACCAAACCTATAATTCTTTATGCCACTTTTTTCTTTTAAGAATATTTTCTTACTATACTATCAACACACTATTAGCACTATATGTCAATGTGTTACATCAATAGTTTTTGTTAAAAATTAGCAATACATTAAGAGTTTAATTGGTATACACTGTCAGTGTAAAAGATTTTTATACTAATATTTAATCATGACTTTTTATTTATGTGACTTTTAAAGCACTAATGAGTAAAGTTAATAAATTTACCATGAATGAAAGGTTGTGATTGCAGTTACAATGACAATGTATACCAATTAAACTCATATATTAATGTGAAAAAAAAATCACTAAATTTTGATAATGTGAATAACTAGTTCTACAATTTTTTTAAAGAAAAGCAAAATATATATTCATAATACAATAGAAACAAAAAATACACATTTGGAAAAATTAAGGTGGGATGTATCATACTTTTTTTTTACCTAATTTAACTTATTTTTTTATCTCTTTTCTTATATATTACTATTTATTATTTTTAGCCTTACATTTCTAGTTTTATTTTATTTCTCATCTATTTTTTTATTGTTATTTATTTCTATCTTATTTATCACCTTTGTACCAAATAGTTTGATGATCATAATAGTCCTAGTGTCCTACTTAGCTAAAGTTGCATCCAATGTAATGCAATGTACACCCCTAATTAAAATGTTTAGTCAATATTCTTCCATTGTTTCCTTTTGTGAATTCAATAATAAATTCTTAGTGATCTATTGGTACCATTACTTTCTTTGCAGGAATCTAACCAAATCCAGATACATAATACCAACTCAACTACTCGTGGTTCTAGTCAATAATATTAAATTGTGGTATTTTTTTGTAAGGTGTTTGAATATGCTGCAAAGGTGATTCAAAAGTTCATGAGGGTTTGGGGTAACATGAGAAATGACAAAGGGGGAAGCTAATAATGTAATAGTATTTATATAGTCAATGTTTTTAAAAGGAAACCTGTGAATAAAAATTCATGAAGATATTGATTTATAGTTTACTAGTTGAACCAATGGTTTAACTCATCTTAATAAAATACTATAACAACTATATTAAACAAAAAATATCACGAAATTCATAATATTAAACATAAAAGGATTATAAATCATTCATACTTCATAAGTCATAATGTATAAGAAAAAAAGAGAAAGAATGTGCTTATAAAAGAAAAAAGAATTTTACTAAATTTACCATCATATTACTAAGTTAACATCCTTATATTAATTTTGAACTAAAGGAGGTTGACTTAGGAAAAAGAAGGGTGTATTTAAAAAATATACATTGAAAAGTTTAAAAAAAGAAAATTGAACTAGTCGAATTGGTTAAAACGCCAGTTTTCACCGGTTTATGATCGGTTTTTAACTGGTTTTGTGAGAAACCAAAAATTTCAACCACAATTAAACCAAACAGGGAACTGGTTTCTGATTCAACCAATTTTTTAACATTTTTTTGTCCTTAAATTTTTTGTTTGATTTTGGTTGTGTTTTTTAGAAAATGTATAACTCAAATATAACACTATCGGTAGCAACTAAATGACGTACCACATCGTTAGGATATATGACAAGTTAATTCAATGTAATTTTTTGGATAAACTATATTTTTAATTACTTATAAACTTGTTGAATGTTATAATCTACTACTAGAAAATATTTGGAGTGGTGCAGGACAGTTGAGGGGCACGTGTTTGGTGGGCTGGAAGACAAAGGTAACTGATCCCTAGGAGGAGTTAAGTGAGTTTCAACAACTAGATCTAAAGGGTTAGGGAGGTGAGTTGAAACATTTGGATAAGAGGAAGAGGGTAAAGCGGTGGAGATAAAAGGTTGGGTAGTGTTGAAGGAGGTTGTGTTTAGGTTCTGGGAAGGAGATGACGCATGTGTGATGGCGAGGGAAGATGGTGGCAGAGCCGGCAAGGGTTGCAGCAGGGATGGCGACGATGGTCCATGAAAGGCACGAAGAAGGCATACATGGACCACACAATGAATGCGTGACTCCAGTGGAAACACGACTTTAAAAATATTTAAAGTTATTTCATATTCACACAAGTCAAATATTATATTAAATAATCTAACATTTCATCAAATTGATAATGTTAATTGTAGTTGTATTATTCTTTAATTTTTTTATAAGCAATTATTCTTTAATTTTACATTTTATTATGATTTCTCAAAATTTAATGTTTTTAAAAGCAAAGCGGTGATTGAACAAGTAAAATGGTTTAAGGTTTAACACTTCAACAGTAACTGAACCTGATTGAACCAGCTTTATAGTATTGTCTTAAATGTAATTATATTCCCCTTCTTTTAGTTTTTCTATTTAAAATAGAGACATTCGGCCTCTTAATTATATAAAATTCACAATTTTTGTCTCTTATACATTTTGTCCCTAATTTCGTAAAATTCATGCTCTTTGGCCTTTTTTTAACCGAAAACACTTATTATTCTAAATTAAGCATTGATAATCTCATGTTACTAAATTTGGATAATGATAATTTCTTAATGAATAAAAACATTTATTATTTTTTATTTTACTGAAAATATCAAATTCATGAATTTTCTGAAATTAAGAATTAAATGTCTTTATTTTAAGATAGAGAACTAAATTATGGATTTTCAAAAATAAGAGGTTAAATATCTCCATTTTAAGATAGAGAGATCAAAAGTGAAAATTTTAAAAAATAGGAAAATCAAATTACATGTAAGCCTATAAATATTCTATATAATATTTTAAATAATAAGATAATATAGAATTGTGAAGAATAAATAAGATTTAAAAAATAATAAATTAGTATAAATCACTAGATTATATATTTTATTAGACAAAATAATAGATATTTATGTGAAATATTTAAATATGTGTTGTTATTTATGTTAAAAATACTTTAGATTAATTTTTAAAACACAAAAAATGTGTTCCTAAAAAAATGGGTAGGAAACTTATTGTCTAAAGGAGTCTCTTTCGTCAGTGTAAGCACAAGACTTACAATGATACTCCTCTCAAAATATGTTGTCAAATGTTAGAAATATAATAATAAGAGAGAGGGTTCAACCTGTTTTTGTGCTTTATCATTTATAATATTTACCTTCTTGGGTTTGAGCCTACACAATTCCGGGTTTTTTCTTTACTTGTAAAAGGAATGGCTTGTATTTATCTTTTCCAAACCTGGCCTTGAATAAAAATTTGACTCGGGTGAGGGATTCCTTCCGGTACACAACTTCACCGGCGTCAAGGAACGAAGCAAGGAAGATGTTATTAGTGTGCAAGGAGGTAGACCCGGTAAGTGGGAGACTCGGCCCGGGCACATCTGGTACATAATGCATAACAAAACAGTATTAATAAATCATCTATAAAAATTTAGTTAATTTTACAATTATCAAGTAGTTAATAAATATTAATAAAGGAGGATAATTGGAAAATATTTATATTATTAGAATGAAAATAATTTAGAAATATTATTGAAATAAAATTATTTCAAAACGGAAAAAGTGTTATTTATGAGTTATTATGTTGGCTCAAGAATTCTCAATTGAAAAACATTATTCTTAAACAAGACGTATGTTTGTTTGAAATGAGAATATCTACTAAATTTGAGGGTTTGTTTATTGAGTTTATCAAAAAGTGAAAAGAAAAAGGTAAAACACACAAACCATTTATACTTGCTCAGACTATATCTTAAAATACAACTCATTTAATTAATTTGACTCTCGACCATATATTTGTTTCACAATTAATTAATAAATTATCAGGCCATTAAAAGTTAACAACTAGCTTATTATTATTATCATAACTATAACAAATTAAATATGGCAGCAAATAGAAATGGATGAATACACATTATATATATTTCAGCAAACTATGTGATGAAGCAAATATCGTTATTTATATATATTAAGTATATTATTACGTGTGGACAGGACGAAGTGATTAGCATAGTGATTGTTGAAACCCAAAAGTGTACTATGAGATATATAAAAATTCAACTACAAACAAAGACAACAAAGTGTTTGAAAGACTTGAAGCTCCTACGACAGCAAGAGCTAGAAAAGCAAAAGAGGTCTTAGGAAGTTGCACCTAATGTGAAAGACGTAGAGGCAAAATTAATTTGATGCATAACCTAGTCATGGGACACAAAATTTGAAACTTGCAAGTAATAAATAGTCTATAGAAATACCTATTATTGTATTCAATTTGAGTGTATGAAGACAGAAAAATATCTATAAAGCACAAGAGAGAATGAAGTAACAACAACTAATATAGGTTAACACGCAAAAGTCAATTCTAATTTTATGAGTTAAGCATATAAAGGTGCATTGATGATTCCAAACTCATTTACCACTATCAATACTTAAAGTACAGATTACTGTGAAACTTGCTACACTCAGGTAAGCAATCATACATCATGCATATCTTGCATCTGGCATAGCATTCAAAGTGTTCCATTTACAGACATAACTATTCTAAATCTATCTTGTTAACTTAATCCTTCTTATGTGATGTTAACCAAATTTATCATGAGATTAAAAAATTCAAGGAAGATAAAGTATCCATTAATTTAATTATAGATAGAATTAATTTTGATGCAATTGATTCTATAAACCATTTGAGCCAAATTAATCTAAATCTCACAAGTGAGGTCTGAAACACAAATTATATCAAATTAACATAGGTTAGTTACCTTCAAAAACAAAAATGTATATCATATCTATGATATATTGATATGTACTCTCTTGGTCTAAGGGTAATTTTGTAAATTAATAATATTTCATAAATGATTCTATTAGAATATTGCAGATTTGCATTTAATTAATTTAGTTGTGCTGAATTTATTATATACAGATTAAAGTTTTCAACTAGAATTAAAATTAGTATTAGTCAATCTTCTCTCTCCATTCTCTCTTCTTGCTCCTTTCAATTTTGTGATATTTATCAATTTACTTTAACAATAATAAAATAAAATGCTATTAGGATTTTAGTTTTCCATAATAAAAAAAAAGTCTTAGAGTTTAAAAATCATGATTTCCATCATCATAATGGAAGACACAAATATAAATATAATATATATATATATATATATATTTATATTTGTTTCTATGTTCAATAAATCAAATGAATACCAAAACATTAAGAATTTGTAATTACATCAAAATTTTTACTATGATTTTATTTTTATCAAATTAGATTTGTTCAACATTTTTAACTTGATTCAAATATCTATTTTCACATGGTTAAGAAAAATTCAATTTATCAAACATGGGTAGCTCTCCTATGTTTATTTGAACTAGCATTATTCTTCTTTGTAACTACGACTGATCCTGTTTCTCTTGGATTTCAAATTACGATTTTGACTCAAAATCACCACAACATTTTTTTCCTTTCTTTCATGAAATTCAAACTCTCTTATCCTTTGTTCCAACTTTGAAACATATTAGAAAATATCACGTTGTTGTAATAGAAGAAGGTTGGTTTATCTGCATTCTTGCGTTAACATAACTTTGTGTCGTCTTGCAATTTATTAAAAATTCATTTTCATTGTTCAAATTAGCTTAATATTCAAAGACAAGAAATAAAAATTACAAGTTAGAAATGTTTCTTTCCATTAATAGATTAATTATAAAGTTTAGTTTAGTTTGCAGATATATTATTCAACTCCTCCTAACATGGTGTCCTCACTTCTTCTAACGTTGCGTGTGACACATTAAGGATTTAATTGCATGTGTGACACGTTGGATCCTTCCTCAATTGGTTATTAAGGATTTAATTGCATGTGTGACACGTTGGATCCTTCCTCAATTGGTTAATGAGATGGTAAGAAGGAAATTAATAAATTATCTCTATCCCTTCTTTAAGTTCTGTTTTTAAGAAAATTTATGTTTTTATTTGTAAAATTTAAAACTACATTTATTAAATTTTATTAATTATATCCATATTTTCTATGTAGAAGGACAAAGGGACATTTTATCACCTAAAAAAAAGAATTACTATGAGTGATTTCTAAGGATAAAATAAAAAATAGTACGATAAGAAAAAGAAAACAAACAAGTGATAGATGAAGATTTTAAAATTATTTTTTTTTATTTTTATTATATTTTAAAAACTTATTAGACTATTATCTTTATATAATTTTGCTTCTATTTTAGATACAAAACAACTCCACAAACCATGTAACTATAGAAATTTACTTAGATGTAAAAGCAAATGAGTTTGGTTAATCTTTTGGAGGTTTAAATCTAAGGATTGGACGTATAGATAAGACAAAAGAAAATATCAGAAAGAAAAAACAAAATTTATGAAAATTCATTTGTAAGTAAAGAACTTATATATGATCATAAAAATTAAGAATAATTTACTAAAACCATGTAAAGTATATTAATTAACTTTCCTCAGGTTCCTATAAAATTAAAAATAATTTAACATAAACTATGTTTGGATTCCTATAAAATTTATAAAATATTATTTTCATCCTATAAATTTTTTTATCTTAATTTAATCACTTTAAAATTTAATCTACTTTTTCAGTTTCTGAACTATATTTTAGGTTTCAATTATATTTTTAAGAGCTGAAACTCTTTGCCTAGAAAAGCTCAATAAAATAAAAATGTACTAGCTATCCCTTCTAACTTATTTAGATTTTTTGTGATTAATTAGTTATATTTTATTAAGAAACTAGTTAAATTCAATCTAGATTTATATCTGAAAAACAAAAAATACTATTAAGATAGATATATAAATATATATTTATAATTATATATTACTATACCATTCTTTATAATAAAAAATTACAAGTTTTAAAATATGCTAAGATCAATTTATTATAATAAAAAAATTTATTAATAAAGTAATTTTTATTTTTTTATAATTTATTAGAAACAATTCATTGTAAATAATGTATTTAAGATATTGTGTATTTTTTTCTTGAAATTAAGCTTTTTAATTGACAATATTTTTAAGGTTATCATTATAAGAGAAAATTTATTTAATATAATAGTTTATAAAAATAAATTATCAAATATTTTCTGATAAATTATATATTTCATATTTATTAACCTTTAATAAATACCTAACATAACTAACTTAACTTTGTAATTGTTAAAAGATATGAGGATGATTTTATAGAATATAACCATAATAATATTGTGATTGAATTAATTAATAACATATATAATTTCACCTTCATATAGTCTATATGAAGTAAACACAAAAAATATGTGTACTTCTAGTTATTTGATTTTAATATCATATATGTTATTTTTATATATAATTTTTTTTTATTTGCATGCATAATTCTTATATTATTATTATTATTTTCATATAATTCTAATATATAAAAACCATGAAAAAATATAATTTTGAACCAATAATTTTATATTTTCTTGTGGCTTTCAGCCATTAGAATTGCATTTAAATTAATAATTAAATTATAATGTCTAAAAAGTTAAAAATACAACAAATTAGAAATTAAATAGTTCTATTTGTACTTCCACAACAGAACGATTTATTCAATTATTATAAATATTTGTACAATATTTTTCAAATATTTCAAAATATAAACCCAATAACTAAATTGCTAGTGAAAAATATAATTTTTTAAATTTATATAAAGTGAATCGATAATAATTTTTTTCCAAATGAGTAAAGAGGATTAAAAATAATAATTTTAACAAAAATCATTACTTTGACTTGATATATAGTAAAGAGATTTTAGCACCTGTAGGATGTTAGATGGATATTTTAAGTTGACAACAAATATTTATTTGATTTGAAATTTATTTACTATAATATAAAATAGAGTAAATTATAATGACACATCCTCAATTTTTATCAAATTTTATATAATTCAACATTTTTTATTTTCCTACCTAAATCTCTTGTTAACTTTAAAAATATTATATTAATACTTTTATATGTTTGAAAATATTATACTAGTATTTCTTTCTAGACATCAATCTTTCAGGGTTACAAAGTAATGATTAAAAAAAATAGAAATGTATGTGTAATTATATTAATTTTAAGAAATATTACTATAATTTACTCTATGAAATAATAATGTAAATTTGCATCCTCTTTTACGCTACATACGTTGATTCTTTATATATTTGAAAGGAAGTTTGAACTTTTCATAACTATTGATCAAAATTTCTATTCCATTAAGTTGTTGATTAAAATTTTCACTTGATAATAACTGTTGATTTAGTAATTTAATTTAAAGCTTAAACATCTCATAGGTATTGGTAAAAATTTTCTCAGCAGTTGATTTGATTTAATGAATAAAATGACTTATATTAATGCTTTTTATTATATAATTTAATACAAATTGAAAATAATTTTTTAAAATAAAAATTAAAATATTTTTTAAGATCACAATGATATATGTATTGATGTAAAATGAATATATTTTTATATATTTATAAACTATTTTTAAATCTTAAATAATTAACAAAATGTATCATATACTATTAAATAAAAATATATTTATTTTTATATTTATATATAAGTAAAATAGTTGCAATAAAACACTTATTGTACTATATGGATAAAATAAAAATATAATATGTGAAAATAATTACACAAAATTAATTATTGACATATAATTAAATTTTGAGTAATGTGAAAATTATATTAAAATAAATTTAATTTGATCACTTTTAAAAATATAAATTCAAAATAAAAATTTATATATCAACACTATGTATTAAAATATATTTTTAAATATAAAAAATTAATATTTGTCAACATTATAAATTAGGATATACTTCTCAACTTAAAAAAAAAAGAGAAAAAAGATGTACAACAACAAAAACAACAAGCATAAAGAGAGCAATAACTAACAGCAACTTGGAATGCTTGGTCATCTTCTCTTGCATTTTGTCTTCATTTCATGCTTTTCAATGAAAAAGTTCTTTTGCCTTTAATTGGTTTTCTAACAAAGTTGGGTGAAAGGGCCTTAGACATTTACACACTTGATTACCTTCAATACATTTTGTTTAGCATAAAATCACCTTAACTATAAGAATACTTGTTTATAATATATAACTAATATGATATTGTATTATTGTTTAATATGGAAAAGATAAAAAATATGATGAATTATAAACTTTCAAACACGCATAAAATTGTATTATATTTTAATATGACAATCTTTATACAACAGGTAACAAGGTATGATATTGTATTATTTTTGTCATAAAAATTTCATGTTTTGCCTATGCTCTTATATATAAGATTTTATTAATTGACAACGAGAGTACTATGGTTGAATAATGATGGAATATGCTGACCTAAATTGGTGAATGAAAAGGTTCCCTTGCACCATCAATTCATTATTGTTTAATTTGACAAAGTAAAAATATAATGAATTGTAAAGGAATAGAATTGTATTATTGTTTAATATGACAATTCTTGCTTATATAGCCAACTTTTTAAAACAAAGCATAAAATAATATGGCCAAATGACGTGTAGCTTGTCATAAATGAATATTTGTTTGGATTTTGCTAGAACTATGATGGAGAATGGAAAGTTTTCTTTTAATATTATTAATCTTATTTAACCAACTAATAAACAAAAAATACGCTCATTTAAGCATGTTGTGAAACAAAGTTTATATAATTGCAAAATTGTTCAACTTGCACCATAATGAGAGCAGAAAGCAAGATAACATATAATTTTTATGTGAAATATTTAAATATGTATTTTTTATTATGTTAAAAATTCTTTAGATTAATTTTTAATTAAAAAATTAAAATTTAAAAGGTTTATTCAACCGGTTCTTTGTTCTTAAGTGCTCTACTTGTTTTTTTCAGATCAGTTACTAGACTAATTTTCAATTGAACAAGTAGAATTAGTCAAGTTTTTAAAACAATACATCAAATAATTGGGCCAAGTAACTTGTAGTTTGTCATAAGTGAATATTTGTTTGGATTTTGCTAGAATCATCTTGGAGAGGAGAGTTTCCCTTTAATGTTATGAAGTTTCTTTAACCAATTAAGAAAGGAAATCAAACTCATTTAAACATGTTGTGTCATATCTCATGATCGAAACGTACGTGAATTTAACAAGCTTAAATAATTGTAACATTGGTCAAATTGTGTCCACAATGAAAGAGCATAGAGCACAAGTAAGATAGCATCTAAGTTTTCATTAACTAAAAACACCAACAAATCCAGAACTATTTTGAATGTCTTGGTTTTTAAAAGTCTAACTTTTAAGAACGGTTTTTTAACCATTTTAAAACGTTTTTTAAATAACTATTTTCCAAAATGGCCTATGTAAAACGTTCTTTTCAAATAATTCTTTTAAAAAATGGCCTTTTTAAAACGTGGTTTAAAACAATCGTTTTAGAAAGGAAATTTATTATGTTGTGTTTGTTTTATTTTTCTTTATTTATATAACATGTCTTCCTAAATTTGCAAATTATAATAATATAAAGCTAAACAGATTATACAACCTCAAATAACTTTGATTAAATTTATATAAACCAATAAAGGATTTCAATAAATTAATAAACAAAAAAATTCATATATAAATTATTAAATTGTTTAAATATAAATTTATTTATATAAATAAATACAACAAAAATACGAAAATTAAAAATTTTTTTGAAAACTATTTCTAAGTAAGTCTAAAGACTTTCCAATTTCAAACAAATATGCAAGTCCAGAGAGTGAATCCCTTCAAGTATCTCCATAGCAATTCTTTAATATCACAAAATACCTATAACAAATAAAAAAATATTAATAGAAAATTATCATTTAAACTACTACAAAATAATATATCTTAATTGAAATGGATGATAAAGAATATAATTAAACCTATATTTAAATATATGCAAATGGAAGCATAATGGTCCTAATTATTAGCATGACCTAAAATAGTAATTTTAATTGAACTGTTAGATCTGAGAAATAATCCTGTTGTTACCACTTGGAATCACCAAATCAATTATATCATCCAGTTGAATGTTAAATAGAAAGATGTCAAAGCATAAGGTGAATAAGTTTATAATTAAAATTCATTGAGATCCACTAATAAGGGATTTCTTCCTTAGAAGTCACTAGTTCAAAAAGTTTTCTATAACAATATTTAAAACTAAAAATAAATTAACCAGTCAAATTAATTGGATAAGGATACGGCGATAATCAGGGTAGGTACAAACCTATAAATTATGCTAACAAGTTAATTAATAGGAAACAAGCACTAATTTAAAATGGAAAAATGAAAGGAAAACAAATTAAAAGCATGGCATGAAGGCGTGCAAACGGGTGCAAGCCTTAGCAAGGCAGGGTACATCGAGTGTGCGCATCGTGGTAGGCAACTTACACTAGGTGCTCACATCGAGGTAGGGGAGCCTGCATTGGGTACGTGCCACGGCTAGGAAGGGCGTACCGGGCGCGCTCGCCTTGGCAGGTAGCATGCACTCAATGCATATTTCAAGGCAAGGGAGCTTGCATTGGGAGCACATGCTGTCATAGGGAAGACTACATCAGGTGTGCGGCTGTGGTAGGGGAGCATGCACTGGCGTGCATGGAGTGGCAGGAAAGTGTGCATCGTGGCTTGGAAGAGATCACAAGGCACGCACATGTTACGGGGCTACGTGCACATCGATGTAGGGGAGCGTTGATCGGGCATGCACACTGTGGCTTGGAAAAGTGCATCGAGCAACCATGCCATTGTAGGTCAATGTGCACCAAGCGCACACATTGAGTAGGTTAGTGTGCACGAGGCATACACATCGAGGTACAAAAGCGTGTTGTTGGTCCCAGGGGGAATCTAGAAGGGGTGTTGAATAGACTCACAAAATATTTTTCAAAATTTTCTATTAAAAAATAATATCAGATTTTTCAAAAATATCCCCTTTAAGAAATTTCCAAAATCTACCTTAGTGTTTTCAAAAATGGGTTTTCAAAAGAACTTGAAACAAAGATCAAGATTCAACACTTTCTATGTTTTGGGTATCAAGCTTGATCAATAATAATTCCTTCAATAATGGTTTTTAGTTTGCACATAGTTAAATCAAAATATAAATTTCAATCATACTTCTTTTCAATCGAAGATTATGGATAATGAATGTGTAATATCAAGATTCAATGATTTAATAACCCAATAACAATGTCAATTACGGAATATCAATAAAATCAATTTTTCTGAATAAAGATTCAAAATAAAGTTGTAGCAAAGAAAATCATTCACAAATCAATAAAGAAATCAATTCAAGCAATCATAAAGAGTGTAAGAAAAGAGAATTTTCATAGTAGTTTTATACTAGTTCGGTCAACCTGACCTACATCCAACTTTTAGATTTAGCCTTCCACTAATCTATTTTCCACTAAAATTTCATTTATGCACACCACACATACAAATATTAATCCTAAAAAAATTCAAATCAGATTAGTTTGTTAGTTATAAGGAAGCTTTCTTTGGACCTTTCATTAGTTATAAAAAATTATGGTTTAAAAATGCTTTTATATGAGTTTGTAGCAGGGTAATCGATTACTCAATAGATTATCTGATTTGCTGCTACAAAACAGACCCATAAAAGTATGGTCTCGGGTATAATCGACTATTATTTTTAGGTAATTAATTACTCTTGAGAATAGGAATAAGAATACCCAATTTTCTTGAAGGGTAATCGATTACCATAATAATGTAATTGATTACCTTACTGCAAAATCTAATTTTGATGATTTTTCAGCATTTCCTAGCCTATGTAATTTATCCCTTAGCTACTCAAACATATTTTCATGCCTATCTAAACACACAATACAAGTAGCACACTTATCAAATGTGTTTGGTATATAAAAATGAATTAAGCTTAAACTTAAAATCAAAACATCATACTTCTTCAAAACCAAAACTCCAAAGAGCTTCAAAGGACATGATGGCTTCTTCAAGCTTTTCAATCCTTGAATTTCAACATGTGTTTCAACAAGCGCGCTATGGTAAGGAAGTGTACATAGGGTGCACTGACTGTGGTAGGGCAACATGGACCAGGCGCACATGTCATGGCCCGACAGCCTACTCCAAGCACGCGCCTCGAGAAGCATGCATTCAGCACACGCATCGTGGCATGGTAGCATGTATCAGGCACGCGCCTTGAGGCAAAGGGCGTGCACCAAGTTCGCATGATGTGGTAGGGCAGCGTACACCGGCAGAAGCATAGTGGCAAGGCTGTGTGCAACGGACATCATGTCGTGGCAGACAACATTCACTATGTGCACACACCATGACAGGGTAACATACATCTGGCACATGCCTCGAGACAAGGAAGCGTATGCCATGGTCGGGCAGTGTTGACTGAGCATCCAGGCCTTAACAGGGAAACGTAGATTGGGCATGCGCACCTTAGTAGGACAGCGTGTATCGAGCATGTGTCGTGGTAGGCTAGTTTTCAATGGGTGCGCACATTGTGGGTAGAAGTTTTCATTGGGTGCACGCATTGTGATAGAGAAATCTGCAATGGGCGTGTGTCATGGTAAGGTAGCACGCATCGAGCTCATGGATTGATGTAGGGGAGCATTCATTGGAACACACGTCGTGGCTCAGAAGGGTCATCAATTGATCGGGAAGGTGCATTGAGCACGCACATGGAGGCACGGGAGTATGCATTAGGTGCCCACCATGGCTAGGAAGGGTACACTGAGCACACATCTTGTGGCAAGGCAGTTTGTACTGGGTGCCCGCCTTGAGGCATGGGAGTATGCACTAGGCATGCACGCCATGGCTAGGAAGGGTGCAGTAGGTGCATGCTCCTTGACTAGGCAGCATGCACCGGGCACGCACCATGGCAGGTAAGCATGCACTCGGCTCGCATGCTGTGGGAGGGAGCGTGAACCGGGCTCGTTCGTAGTTGTAGGGCAGGATGCAATGGATGTGTGTGTCGAGGTTGGGGAGTGTTTACTAGGCACACACATTATGGCTCGACAGCATGCACTGGGTTGATATGTCGAGGTTAGGAAGCATGCACGAGACACACACCTCAAGACACGGGAGCATGCATTGAGTGCGCACACCATGGTAGGGAAGCCTACGCCAAGCACACATGTTGTGGCTGAGCATCATGCATAAGGATGAGCCTCGTGGCAGAGGACCATACACTGAGGTACGTGCAATATTCAAATGTATGGAACAAACCCTTTTTCACTTACTTTTGTAATATGTTTTATGGTCACTGTTGGTGCTCTTTTGTAATAAATTCATTTGATTTATAAAAAAAAAAAATAAAATGAGTAATATTAATTGAAAGATAAGTTAACAGTTTTATATATAGAGATATATTCCAAGAGTAACTCAAAGAACATTACAAAAATAAAAAAGATAACTTAATAAAAAGTGCAATTAGGCCTTTACAAAAGAAAGTTGTATGTATTTCATGTATTTAATAAGTGTTTAATATTTATATGCACAGTGTAAAAGAGTTTTATGTAATATCCAAAAATTTAAAATACAAATATTCAAATAATCATTTAGTTAAGATAAGATAGATTAAGTTGTTAAAAAAAACTAATTAAAAGATTAAACTGTCAGAAAATTTTGAATAAGAAGATTAAGATAATATTTCCTTTAAAATATAAATAAGATAAAATAATATATTTTATTTCGTTACATAAAATTAAAAGATTAAATTTTTAGTATTTTTAAATGAAAAAATAAGGTAAGATAATGTTGCTTTTAAAATAATAGTAAGATAAGATAAAAGAGTATTTTATTTCATTTTGAATTTCATCTCTAAAAACTAATCTTTTATAAAAGATAAAAATATAGAGAAGGGAAAATAAACCCTAAGTAATTATATATAGGGTTAACTAGTTCTCTCAGAATATAATAGATTAGTTGATTATTTTAGGGTTGAGAAAGAGGGACATAGGAGCAGAAGAAAACAAATTAAAGTGGTGAGATCTTGCTTTAAGAGATGAGTAAAATGTCTGTTTTTAACCCTCTATGGTATGGTTTTAAAAATTGTTCTTAATTCGTTTAATGTTTGCAAATTACTTTGTTAATTGTTTTGAGATACCTCCATTTGGAATGGAGTTGAATTTTGAGATACATCCATCTGGGATGGATGTATGAGATACCTCTGTTTCATACGGGGAAGAGGTTTTAGATACCTCCATCTGGGATGGAGAAGAGATTCTGGATACCTTCATAATAGCATAGGGAAGGTAGTGGGACGCCATTATATGGAATATGAGCTCATAGACCTTTTTGAAGAATCTACCAAAAACCTTGGTTCTGGGAACCGTAGAGTGAGAGCGAGTGATCATGAGTATCACTATAATTTGTAGATTGTGTGTTTGTATCAAAAACTATTTTATTGTGTTTTTATTATTGCTAGAAATTTTTTGGGCTAAATCATGATTATATATAAAGAAAAATACTTTTTATTACTGCGGGTACCATAGTTGTTTTTCCGGATTCCATGCCGACTGAGAACAACACTATTTGCGAACCTCTTTTAAAAACTTGTTTTATTCACTGAGATTATTATCTCATTAAAAGTGTTGTTTTTAGAGCTCTAGGGAGAAGTTTTGGAAATTGAAGAGGCTTGAAAACCTAGTTTGTTATTAATAAAAAATTTTCTTGTAGTATTTGTTTGTAACGATTTTAGAACATAATGTACTTGTAATTGTTTTTGTCTTCTAGAGACCCGAATTTGAGGATTATATTTTGTTTATTATGTAAGAATTCATGTATTCAAATACAAAATTTATTATTTGCTTTAAATTCTTCATTATTTTATTATGGGTTATTACTGTAACGATGGATGTTACATTTTACACTAGAGTTCAATCATAATCTTTCATTTATATGACTTTTAAAGCATTAAATTGATTAATTGTTAAGGTTAACAAACTTTTTAAGTAATTGAATATTATGTCTTTATAAAAAAAAAAGTCGTATGCCTTCCACGTAATTAGTAAGAGTTTAATGCTTTTGCACTAACAGGATAAAAGGGTTTTATACTAGGGTTCAAATACAATCTTTCATTTATATGAATTTTAAAGTATTAATTGATAAATTTAAAAAATTTATCATATATATATATATATATATATATATATATATATATATATACTGAATGGAATCTTACTATTTGTTCTTTTTCTCCTGTCAAGGTTTGTTTTAAAATTCCTCCAAATCCTATTTCAGATGCATCGGTTTCTACAATGATTTTAGCATTAGGATTAAGGATTCCTAAACAGGGTAAAGTTTTAACAAGACTTTTTATTTCTTTAATTATTTTCGTATGTTGTTCAGTCCAAGGCTTAGGATTTTTTCTAAGTCTAGTGAAAAGGGGCTGACAAGTAATTCTTATATGGGGAAGGAAGTCTGCTACGTAATTAATACACCCTAAAAACCTTTGTAATTGATTTTTAGTTGTTATTTCATCAGGAAATTTATTTGCAAATTCAATACTTCTACTTATAGGGGTTATTTTTCCTTGAAATATTTCATGACCTAAAAATCTTATTTTAGTTTGGCCTATTTTTATTTTCCTTTTTGAAATAACTAGACCATTTTTCTTTATTAGTTCTTTGAATATTCTTAGATGTTTTAAGTGTTGTTCGATAGTATTAGAAAAAATTAACACATCATCTAAGTATACTACTGCAAATTTGGAGTAAGGATTAAATATGTTATTCATAATATTTTGAAATTCAGAAGGAGCATTTTTAAGTCCCATAGGCATTACATTCCACTCATAATGCCCAAAAGGAACTGTAAAAGCAGTTTTATATTTATCTTCTTCCTCAACTTTAATTTGATAATATCCGGATTTTAAATTGAATTTCGAAAAAATTACTGCTTGATATAATCTTCCTATTAATTCTTGTTTATTAGGAAGGGGATATCTAATCCATTTTAGAACGTTATTAAGAGGTTTATAATTAATAACCATTCTTGGTTCTCCTCGTTCTATTTCAGAGGCATTCATAACATAAAACGCAGAACAACTCCATGGAGATTTACTTGGTCTAATTAATTTTTTGTCTAAAAATTGCTGTATTTCTTTTCTGCAATAATTAAGAGTTTCTTTATCCATTTGTACTGGTTTTGCTTTAGTTGGTATTTTACTTTCATGAAATCCTTCTATATACGGTAATTTTATAGTGAAATATTTACGATCCCAAAAAGCCGAGGGAATTTCAGCACAAATTTCTTTTTCAAAATCTTGTTGAAGGTTTTCAAAATTCTTTCGGATTAAATTATTATTTAATTGTTTTTCAATTTTTTGATATTTTATTTCTAATTGTAATTTATAGATTTGCTCATTTTTACTCTCAATTTTATTTATAAAATTTTCTTCAGTTAAGTCTTTTAGGGTTAAGACTTCTTTTGATTTAATTGGATTTATAAATTCAAAAAGATGATTTTTATGTCTTATTCCTTGCTTAGATACTTCAAAAGGGTATATTTGAGTTAAAAATGGTGTACCCAAAATTATTTCTTCTGTAATGTCTTTAGTTAAAATAAAACTATTTTTAAAACATTTTCCTTTATTACAAATATTAGCATTAGATAATTTATACTGTACTTTTAATTTAGAATTATTAGCAGTGTATAATTTTTGTAATGATTTTTCATAATATTGGGTAGGAATTAATCCTTCTCTTATACAATTTAAATCTGCTTCTGAATCAACTAATGCAATAAAATTTTTATGAAAGGAGTTTCCTATGGATAATGCTATTTTAATTTGCCATTTTTGTTGAAGAATTTTTATTTGATTAATAAATTCTGTTTCTTCGCTAGGAGAATTAGAGGTTGAACCCATATTATTATTAAATTGTTCGGTTAGATTTTCTAATTTCAATTTTAATTCTTGTACTTCTTGTTTTAAATCTTTTATTTCCTTTTGCAAATCTTTTATCGTGACTGGTTTATTTAAGGAATCCATTTTTAAAATTTCTGAAAAATTGTATCCTGTGAATTTTTCTTTTTCTTTAGTTTCTTTACTTGTTTCTTGTTCTATTAACATATTTTTTAATTTTAATAAATATTCTAATTTGTCTTCTTCATTAGCCATTTTATCTACCATTTCTAAGGCTAATTTTGTTTCTGCCTTAATCATATTAATTTTGAAAGAACAATTACAATTATCTAAATTTTCACAGGTGTGAATATTTTCATTTTCACTATCAGAATTTTCAGTTAATTCATTATTTTCTACTAATGATTCTTCTTCTTCCTCAGAAGATTCTTCTTCTAATATTAATAAATTAGCTATTTGTTCCTTTAATTCTTCACTCATTTTTAAAGCTTTTATTTTTTCCTTGACCCTACAATCTTTTTTCATATGGCCAATTCGTCCACATTTATAACATACTATATTAGATTTATTAAGTTTATTGACTTTTTTAGAGAATTTTTTAAAATTACTTCTCTGAGTAGGTTGAGGATTTTTAAAATTCTTTTGCTTTCTTAACTATCGTTTTCGTTTTTCAGAGGGAGGAATAGGTTTTTCATAACCATATTGACTACAAAAATTACATAATTCTTTAATTCCCATTTCCTGATTTCTTTTAATTTGATTTTGTAATTTAAGAGTATCACAAATTTCTAAACCTATTAATTTTGTAGCCGTACTTAATCTTCCATATGTTAAATCTTTTAAGGGGATATCATTATATAATCGAGGTAGACTTTCTCTTACCTTATCGGCAAAAGTAGAAGGAAGTCCAGCCAAAAATCTTTCTTTCCAGAAGGCTTCTCTACAATCAGGCCTAGTTAAGACTAAGGTGATAAAATTATCATGGTACCACCTAAAATCACCTAGGGTTTTACACCTAATTGTGTGAAGAATTAATGATATTCTTTGGTCAAATAATTGAGGATCACCTACGAAATTATGGATAATTGCTAAAATTAAGGTTTCTACCATAAGAGGCATTACCTGATCGGCTTCTTGTTTTACACTATTCATTATATTAAATCTTTCTTCTTCGGAGAGGTAATGATCCCACCAACTTTTTAATTGGCCAGTGAATCCAGTTACTAGCAGCTTCACTGTAGTAGCCGCATCTTGTTTAGTTCTATAGGCTGAGGCTGCCATAGTCATTTCATTAGTTTTTCTTAAGATTTGCATTTTAGTTAGCCCGTCTATGTTCCATTCATAGATACTAGAGCCATCAAAAGAGGATGGTGACTCCAGCTCCCATTCTTCAAACTGAATATCAGGGAGAGTGGGCCTGTTATAATAATTTCTAGTAGTGGGTCTAGGGGTAGGACCTAAGGACGAGCTACTCCTAGCATTTCTTCTTAATTTATTAACTTTAAATAAATTATCATCAAACTGTTCTCTATTTAGGTCTCCTAATTCTTCATCGGGTATTATTATCGTATTCACTTTATTAATTTTTAAAGCATCTAATTTTTTATTTATTTCATCTAACATGGAATCTTTTCCTAATTTTATATGTTTTAATTCCTCTTCTGAAAACTTAAAGGGTTTAATTAAAGATCTTTCTAACTTTTTAGGGGGTAATTCTTTATCTATTACTTCGGTAGCAATTATATGAACAAGTTGATTCGTATAATTTAACTGAGTATGTAAGTTTTGAATATCTTTAATATTAATATCCCTTTTTTCAGTTATCATTTTAAAAGGGGATGCTATTACTTCATGATTTTGAATATTAGGAAATTTTACTTCTTCTAATGGGGGAATTATACTGATAATATCTCCTTTAGATGTTTTCCATATTTTTTCAGCGGTTTTTAAAACATTTATTTGAAGCTTATTAAAACAGTTTTCCGAGAACCAATTAAAAAAGGGAATATTTTCTTCTTTTTCTTCTAAATAATTATAATAATTTTCTCGGTATTCTCGTAATTCTGTTTGAGAAAAATTTTCAAAGAACCAATCTCGTTTTTCTTTATTATCAGGATTTAAAAATTCTTGTTTTAATAAATCTTTATTTATTTCAAATTTTTTAATAACATTTAATTGATTAAATTCCGAAGGACCAGGTGCTGTTTCATACTGGGGAGAATTAGTTTGATGTTCAGTTTCTTCATATTCTGGTTGGGGAACAGTAGGATCCAACCTTGTTCCCACATATTGCAAAGACCTAGGTATAGAAAACCCGGATCTATCTATAGACCTTCTTGCTGTGGCAAAAGAGGTCTGTGGAGATCTATATGAAAGTGATCTTCTTAAGGGGGCAAAAGCTACTTCTACGGCCCCATCTCTAAATTCAATAATATTATTTAAAACAGGATTTTCTAATCTTTCTGGAGGAAGAATTTCGTCTAATTTCCATTTTAATCCTGAAGTTATTTCTTCATGTTTTAAAGTTCTTGGAACAGTAGCGTTAACCTTTTCTGGATTTACTAATAACATAGTAGTTACGTCTTTTGGGGACATTATTAATGCTCCTGGAGCCAATTGAGTCTTCATTGCTTTATAATATAATCGATATGCTATAGTTAATGGAAAAGAACTATGGTTCCATTTTTCTTCAAGAATTTTAATGGTTAAAATTATATTATTATTTGTTTCATGAAGACTTTTTAAGGCTATTGAATAATTAGGATAATTATTAATATATACCGGGCCTTGATGTAGGTTTGTTTCCATTAAGGCTAGGGTTTGATTTTCAAAGTCTTTGGGTCTATTATCCCTGAGGATGGCTAGTAACGGCATGTCCATTCCTAGTTTTGAACAGGGGTTTTATTGCTATTTGAATTGATCCTATGTGTAAATATCGATATTCTTTTATATGTTCCATAATTAGTTGATTTGATATTAAAGGAATTTCTTGTTGCGTAGATTTTAACGAAGTTTTATAAATAGTTTTAATGTCTAATTTAGGTATATTCCATTTATTTAATTCATGTTCTATTTGCGGAATTCTTAATTCATGATGGATCATATTTAACTTAGTTTCTTCAGACTCTTCATTGTTAACATCTACCTTTTCTTTTCCTTTTGAAAGCATTTTTATTAATCTAGACATTTTTCTGAAATAATTAGGACCGAATCGGGACCACCAGGCTAAACCAACGGATTTACTGCGTCTCCTACGACTGACTACCGGGACCACCCTTACCGGCTGACCAACGCTTCATCCTAATTACTAGATTGATTTCTAGATTATTAACTCTGCTTTGAAAAGTAGTTAGAAAATGATATAAGTTAAAGGTGAAGATCTTGAAAACTTAGTTAATTATGAAGATCAAGAATGCAGAATTTCACAAACGTTGAACAAGAAAATCTTCTGATGTGGAAGATCGAACTAGTCGCAACCACAGAGCATACTTATATGTTTTCGGCAAAACTTTTTTCGTTAGGCTCTGATACCATTTGTAAGCGTGTATGAAAGGAAGTATGAAAGTTGAAGAAAATTAGAAACTTAAGTATGAAAGTTGAAGAAAATTAGAAACTTACAGAGGCACAGCAACGATAGCAGAGAATTAGAGGAAGCAAGTTTATTCAAAGATGGATAGTTTACAAGGGGAGAAAGAGATGGAAGGAGAGAGATAGATGTTTAAGGCTCTGTCGAGCTGTGTCTATCCCTTCTTCTTCAATTCTATTTATAGAGTTACAAGGGCCGGATGCGAAGTCCGGAATTAAACTAAGTTACATTTAATAATTATTAAACTAATTAAAGTCTTCCGGATAATTCGCCACTTGGTCTGCCATTTCCGGATAAGGGGCCACGTGGTCTTCCACTTCCGGAAAATGCGCCACTTTGTCTTCCACTTCCGGATAATGCTCCACTTTGTCGTCCATTATCTTGCTTTTATCTCGAATTTTTAAAAGAGGCCGACAAACTTTACCGTCTCTTTTGAAAATCAAAGATTCCTGACAATCTGGCCGACAGAATTATTTTAAGTGGGTCCTCGTACTTTGCTGACAGCTGTCTTGCACAGAACCGTTGTTTTAGAATTATCGAAGAGCATTCACCAGGCTGCGAATCTTCTGGCAGAATAGGCATGGCTCTGTCAATAATTGCTAGTCCGAGTCTAAGTTAGGGTCTTGGGCCATCTGGATGGCATAACAGTCATCGGACAGTAATTCTTCATTTTCTTCGGTTTCTTCTTCAGAATCCAAAGAGGATAATACTTCAAGCAGTTTCTTTTTTAATTCTTTTTTATCTTTGGTTGGTCCTACCAAATCTTCAATCTTTAATGGAGAAGATGAAGCTGAAGCAGGAGTAATGGAAGCTTTAGGTGGAGAATTCTTGAACTGTCGGAACTTAGTGTCGACGTAGTCAATGTTAAACTTTTGCCACCAGAATACCTTCACAGTTAGGCAAACTTGTTTTGGAAACGGGTCTCCCATGTGATGATGAATCTGATACTGGGGTTGCATCAGCCAACCAATTCCCATTTTTGACAAAAAACTAGTTAATTTGTATTTAGAAGGAATGGATGGAGATATTTCTTTAAAAATGTCGTACATTTTCACAATTCGAGAGGGTAAAATGCTTTTTACTGGACCAAAATCAATTACCCATTTAATAAACCAAGAAGGTAATCGAGTTGGTAATTCATTTTTAAAACTTATATACCAGGAATGCTTGGGATTAGTATTTAAAAGAATTTTACTCCAAGCTTCTTGATAGTCAAAGTAATTAAAAGAAGTTGGCTTGAAAGGTCGAGAAAAGCCTTTTGGAGTCAACCAATTTTGATTCCAATCAGTTGGACATAAAACATTTAGAATTTTTAATTTTGAGTAATTGGTAATAAGAGGATTTTTTGGATCCTTTTCTGGAATTAATTCAACAGAATTAGTATCCAGCAAAATCATTTGATAAAAATTTAGGGTTTTTTCAAAATTATTGGGAATCCACGCCCATCCTTTAGGGCTTATTCTGTCCATTATGATGGAGGGCTCTTCTTCTTCCCATTCTGGTTCGATCGGTAGAACCGGAATACACGGAGATTTTATGTGGTAATCTTTTTGAGCATTTATAGGAGTTTTAGAAGAGCTAGGTGTCTTTAGGGGAGGAAAATTTCCTTTGGATGATAATTCTGAGGGGGTCTTTTTAGTTAAGGAGGAGGGTAATACTGGGGTATTATCTGAGGTATTTAAAGAGGACTTCATCGCATATGAAGGGGCCAAATCTGCAATACTTAAGGGTTTTGATTTAGAGGTGGTATCTGTTAGGGCGGTTTTTCCTGAGGGTCTCATTTCGGAGGGGGAGTGCCCTGAAGAAATTCTCTGGTTAGAAAATCTGGAATAGAATTATTAATTCCGTTTATAAATTCAATTTTAAAGTCAAAACAGGATAAAATGCTTTGCCATCGGGCAAAAATTTGTTTAGAAACAATATTTTTAACATCCTTTTCTAAGACTTCTTTTGCTGATTTACAATCAATTCGTAAAAGAAATTCTTTGTTTATTAAATCATTTTGAAATTTATTAATACATAATACAATGCTTAATATTTCTTTTTTGATGACACTATAATTATATATATATATATATATATATATATAAAGATTTGTAATTAAATATCAGTGTAAAACGTTTTATATTACTAAGAGTGCATAAGTTTTTTTCTTAATTTTATTATATGAAAGATATTAATATTACGTGCCTTCTATATGAATATACGGTGTATGAAAAGCTTGAGATATTATGTCAAACTAAATTATACTTAAGGTAATGGTTGTTGTGAGTGAAGTGATGCAACATAGCGAGCAAAAACAAATCATGTTGCTACTTACAAAACCTTGATTTTTTCATGAGACTATGTTTCACACAGACCAGCTCCATCACTACCTTGCGACTGTTTCCTGGCCTCTATCCTTTGGAAAGCTATCTTCGAATTGAGGTATATATAAGTAATTTATTTTAGAAAATTTATTCTAATTAAGAGTATGTAAGCTAGAAAGTGGAAATTATTATGAAGATTAGCTTGTTTCAATAATCCATATAATACAATTAATTTTAGAGTAAATTATAGATAGATCTTCTTATATTTAATGAAATTATAAATGCACCTCTTTTTTCTTTAAACTACACATTCCCTACTTTTGTGTTGTCATTTCACTTGTATTTTTGTATGTTTGAAAAAATTACACTAACACTCCTCTTCTGCATTACACTAACACCTCTTTAGAGTATGTATGATAAAAATACCAATACCCATGGATATCACTCCAAACTCGCCCTGATTTTGATAAGTATCACTCACTTTGACAAGTATGGATACAGATATTACCCGACATGATAAACGGGTAGGGTAGGTATATGGATTTATCTGGCTTGTTTAAATTCGGTCCAAGAAGCCCATATTTAAATGGTCCAGATACATATGATCCACTAAAATAAATAAATAATTTTTGCAAGTCTCATCTAGTCTGTGAAGTTTGCAGGCTTAACGGATCGGTCCACGGATCCATATATACATATAACTTTTTAAAAACAATTTTAAAAAATGTCTAATATTTTTTAACTAACTAAATTATAAAATATTATACTAAAAATTATATCATTATTTATAATAATCTAAAACATTAAATATTTTCAATATTAAAAGTGTAAAATATCACAATTTACAACAAAAAAGTCATAACATTAACACAAACTACTAGTCTAAATGAAAATTTTGTTCCTTAAACGGGTTATGGACCAAACTCGTGAGCCTGCGGATTTAACCTATGAAGTCTGTGGGTTTTGAGGACTGAGCTTAAATTTCTCCTATAGTTATGATTTTTTTTTTAGAAAAAGGGTCCAAAATCCACACGAACTTGGAGGTCCACAGACCAGTTCGCGGACTTGAGTCCGTATACCCACCCCTATGTATAGGTATGTGTATATGAATGTTGGCCTTGTACTTGAACTTGTATCCGTCTATTATAATTTTAATAATTATATAATAAGTTTAAAGTTATATATTTAATTAAAATTTTAATTCTTAAGCTTTAATTTATATTTTCTTGTTATTAATTTTTATTTATATACTTTTTAAATTAAAATAAAATTAATAACTTAATATATATAATTTATTTAATGATAAATAAGTAAATTGTTTTACATTAACATTCAATCAAAACCCTTTATTTATGCTAAGTTTGTTGACTTTACCAGCTAATATTTTAAAAGTTATAAATGAAAAATTGTAATTGAACATCAAGATAAAATTCTTTTACAGTGATAGTACATACTAATTAAACTCATTCTCGTTTTCATGACAACAATTTTATTTTCTACAAAATGCTCTTTTAAAATTTAATGAGGATTTCCATTTTTTCTCCCATGAATAGTTTAGTTTAAAAGAAGAAATTTAAATTAAGAAAATAAAAATTTGTTGCAAACTTGCTCACAATCGTGATGATACTAATACATATGTAATGTCATGAGTATAACCTTGATCCATCCATGAAAGGACCGGATAATGCTGACAAAGAAAACATGGAGAACCTGGAAGAGATAGGAAAAAATATGTTGTGGCAAATAGCTAAGAGGATGAATGTGAATATTTTTTGAGAAAAACACTTATACTCTCTCAGTGTAAAGAGTTTTACACTGACAGTTAATCACAACCCTTTATATATGGTAAGTTTATTGACTTTACCAATTGATACTTTAAAAGTCATGTAAATCAAAGATTATGATTAACTGCCAATATAAAACTCTTTTATACTGATAGTGTAAAAATGTTAAACTCATACTTTTGTCCCATATGAACTAGACAACACAAAATGTTGAAGCTCTTGATAGTTGCCTAGACTTTCATTCACAAGAAATTAATTTGATATTATTTTTAAGATTAACACTTATAAACGGTCAGTCTAAAAGAATTTTAGATTAATGTTTAGTCACAATTCTTTATTTACATGATTTTATTAAAGTATTAATAAGTTAAAAAACTTACTATATATAAAAGATTGTGATTTAATGTTAACATAAAACTTTTTGCATTGACAGTATATAAGTATTTTCTCTTATTTTTTACTACATATGGCAAAACATTAGTAGAAGAAATTTTAGTAAGATTATTTGTGAAATATATTTAGAATTATGCTAATTTTGAGAGAATATTTTTAAACTTTGAAGGTTCGTTGAAAAATTATATGTAGAGAGGTAGTTACATTTGAAAAGAAAAATTATATGTAAAGGTAGTTGTATCTAACATAGTTTTTATTCTAAATATTTATTATGTTGATAGAAGGACAATACAAATAAATTATACAAATATTTATTGTGACTTATTTGAAAATAAAAAAGAAAAATCTCAAAACATATATAACTGACATAAAATAAAATTTTTAAAATAAAGCAAAAACTTATATATAATTTTATAGAGAGTCTTATTCTTTATTACTGTTAATGGTGTTAAGTTAAAAAAAAAACTTAAACATGTGGCCAACCCAACTCACGGTAGATTTGGGTTGGCCCACAAAACAAACAAAACTAGGATATTTTGAATTAACACTCCCATCAATTTGAATTTACACTTACTATTTTTATTTTTTTTTAATTTCCATTTTACCCATATATCTAATTCAGTCACTCTCTCTCCTTAAATATCCTACCCATTATTTTCTTTGTCGCGCTTCTTGTTAGCTTCTTATTCCTAAATTAAGTGCTTGTTTGACAACAATTTTGAAGTGCTTGTTTTACCCCTATGAAACTGTTTTGAGCATTTTAGTTTTTAAAAACTAAAAAACTTGTTTTGATAGTGTTTTCTGAAAACAGTTCTAGTTTTTTCGTTTTAAAAACTAAAAAACAAGAACAACTGAAAGTAGTTTTGCTTTTCAGTTTTATATTTTTGTTTTGAAAACTCAAAATACAATCAGAATATGTTGTTTTTTGCTTTTCATTAATGAAATTCTAATAAATATGAACAAGTTTTTTCATTTTTAAATCTTCAAAATAGTTTTCAAATAAAACTTATACCATATGTTCTCTGCTTATTTCATAAACAGCTATGTCAAAACCCAAAATTTCGATAAGACTATTACTTGGGGCAAGATCTTTGTAATGGGTTCTTTCAAAGTCCTCCTTTTTTGAGTTATCTTATATAATTTTTCTTACTAAGGCCTGATTTGGTATTGTTCCCAACCAAACCATTTTAGGAGAGATTCTACCATCTTTCTCCCTAATACATTCCATAGCTTGGATATCTTTCCTTTTATCTCCCCGCTCATCTATTGCAACATTCTCAGGCCAACAATATTTATTCTATAGTAGGCATTTCTCTACCTACCATCAGGCAAAAAAGAAATATGGAGAACCATAAGAATAGTGATAAGGAAGTTGTAAAAAAGTACTTCAAAATCGATGATAACAAAAAAACAATCAGAAAGTTAGAGTATAGACTTAAGCACAAACTCTCCAATGATGAAACTTCAATATTGATTGCTTAGTGCTAAAGTATGTTGAGCGTAATGAGTCTGTAACAGACTTTACAGTGGCAACACACAATAAATTGCAAAAGGTTGTATTAAGAAGGAAGTACAAAGACAAAAAGATAACAAATAACCTTATTACACCATCTAAAATAGTAAAAAGGAAGTAAGAAAGGCTTAAGTGAGAACCAGAACAATGTGAACTAGAGGAAAAACATGTTTACAAGCATATTTTTCAAAAAGAAAATCACTACTCTTAATACTATAACTGTATTAATTAGAAACTTTCTTTCAATTTTTTTTGAAGATGTTTTCAATAATTAACTATATTTTTAGGGGCTAGCGAAACAAAGGTATTACTGGCCTTTAAACCTTGCGTCATTAGTCTCTTATTCAATTACTAAGCAGTTTGGTTTTGATGATATAAGATTTGGAATTTAAATTTGATAAATAAAAAAAGTAAGAATTGGTAAAATTTGACCCCTTTAAAGGATATGTTGCCCGTTTTAAAGGTATATATTTGACTACATATATGATGAAAGTATATTGAAATGTGTATTTTAACTTGTCTGGTCAAATTATAGCTTGTTTGACTCTGGTTCAGCTCATATGATGAAAAGAATATTGAAATGCATTATACAGAAAAATTATAGTTGCTTAGAATTTTTATTTTGTAGATACAAATATAATGAAGAAATTACAAGTAAGTATTTTCTGCCTAACATTCATAAACATGCAAGTAGGGGTATGATTGGGTTGGGTTTACCTGAAAATGAGACCAAACTGATTAAAAAACTTTGGTTTGGGTTTGCTTGAATGCATATGGAAGCCGCAAGCAATAATATTTTTGGCAAAACGTCCTGAGATAGCCGGATATACCACCTAGCCTATAGCTTGGAATGGCAGAATATTTTTGGAATTTGGACTGTTGATTTTGTGGAATGAGCAAACTAAGTGTCAAAATTGACTAAAAAGTTGCAAATATTAGGGAATATTTACGGATTCCATTATTAACGTTGATGGAAATTGCTTTCATGAAATATCATCTATTTGGAAGGTAAGATGGTACTGTAGAAAGTTGAATCAAGTATCCCAGAGACCAAGCCCAATTATGGCTCTTGCGAGAGGAGGCCCCAACAAGAGAGACAAAAATAAACATTGTTGTGACTTGTGTGTATGTAAAGTCATATCTTTCAATAACTACTAAGTGTGTATGGAAACTAATTCGATATATGTTTAGTAGAAATTTTATACTTTTCAATGGTAAGAATTAAATTGAGGTTGAGGATGAGTTCAGTTTTTTTTAATATTTTATATTAATTGTTAGTATATTAATTTTATTAGTAAAACACATTAAAATTCAGAAGTCAAATCAACTATATCCCAATATTCACACTTAATGGAAATAAAGTAGAAAACCTCTCTTATTAGAAATAAAAACAGGAGATTTAGCATTAAAAAGCCAGTTAAATGCAGTTTCTTAATGGCCACTTTGTATTAGCTAAGCCAAGTCCTTTCTTAGTTGCTTTGCCTATTGTTCTTGGCTAGCCTGAGTTGGCACCGGGCTCTTTTGACTGCCTTCTTACCACAAATCGAACAGTATATCAAACATTGATAAATACAACAAAAGTAAATAACAATGGAAGTGTTGTTAAGGTAATCATATTTTAATAAAAGTTCACATATTTATTTTAAATATTTTTTAAAATATCCTTATAATCAATTATTCTTCAAATTTTTCTTGTACTTTATCACGTTCAGCAGCGTTCCAAAGTACTTGGAAAGTTAAGATACATTGTAGAAAATCTAAACCAAAGAATGGGGAATGGGAGCTCACCAAATTCAAAGGGTGATAGGTAGGTATCAAGGGTTGGTTCATTTGAAGGTGGGTATGACTTTGAGCCGAGGATGGGGATGCCTGTTGCCAAATTCAAAGAAGAATACATAGGCAAAGGCACTTTGAAGGCATAAGGATGAAACTTTCACCACTTTCATTTGACATTTTGAGTATAAAATTGGATTAGTGTCCTGCATTAGTTGGGAGCAGAGCACTGTTGAACCTACAACACCACCAAATGACCATGCTAATGCCAGAATAACCAAAACGACCAGTTTTCAAATTGTATTCACCATGCTAAAAATAAGTTGAGAACCACATCAAGCAAGAGAAGGAACAATTCCTTCAAGACTGGCTAAACAGAGCTTGCATGGATTAATAATCTATTCATCATCACCACTCTAGACAACAGTACATGAAAATAAGGCCCCTGCTAGTATATACTCTTTTTTTTTTTCATTTTGTTGAAACACATTATGAAATATTGTTTGATTGAGAAAATTGTTTGGATAATTTGGTTGATTACACATTAATTTCTATTATATATATACATTATTGTGGTTTTAACATTCATTTATGTTTCCATTTTTTCTATAGCCTATGTTATTTTTAGTTTTTAGTTTTATTTTCTCATTTAATTTTAAGTTGTATTTTTTAGTCTTTAATTTATGTTTTATTTTGTCATTTCAAATTAATGGTTTAACCCATTAATTAGTTCAAAAGATTGGTGAAAGAATATAAAGCTTTACAATGTCTGAGATCAAAAGATTTTCATTGGATTCCGTATTATCATCATTAGTACTGAATTTAGCTTTATGCCAAATTATGACACTTGGGGAAAAAATTTTAGGAAGAAATGGTGATATTTTATAGTGAACTGATACACCAAAATTAGCAAAGATAGAGAATAAAATAGTAAGAGTGTTCAGAGATTTAATCAAAAGTAACAAAACATATGGAAAGTAAAAGAACAGGGGAATTGCAGTGTGCATTTTCCAATATAAAGCATAAAAGTAAACACTTTGCTTCATAAAAAGATTATAAGTTGACCGTTGCATTTGACAATATGTTAGGTACTAGCTGCATCCTGAATATTTTTCACTACACTATTGAACAAAGTGGGCGTTAATTACACAAAGTATCTTTAAGTAATTTCAATCATAGTTTAAACTAAATTTCCACTTTAATTTCTTCTCTCTTGTCCTTGCCTAACAAATATTCCTCTAACAAATGCTCAATATGAAGAATATTTAGGTATATATTTGGATAAAGTCATCTATAAGTACTTATAGTAAATAAAATAAAATAATCTCAATAAGTTCAAATTAACTTATTAGAATTATGTAATTTTATATAATCTTCTCATCCATAAGTTTATTTTAACATGTATGAAAAATTCAGTATATTTTACTTATTATTTTCTTCTACATTTAAGTTTTATTGACGAAGTTTATCTAAGAAGAATCTTAATGAAATTGGATTAGTTATAAACCAATAGTTAGTTGCTATATTTTAAAATGGAAAAGAAATCATGTGTAGAATTTCATGCCTTTAGATAAGAACATGCTTCAATCTTTCAATCATGTGTAGAATTTTTCTAAGCTCTTTTTTTACCTTGCCTGTGAATTTATTGATTGTTGTTGAAATTTTTATTAAAATTTTAAAATTATAAAAAATATAAGTTTATGATAAACTATTAGATTTTAATTAGTATACACTTCTCTCATTTTAATTAGTAAAAGATTTTTATGATAATGTTCAATACAACTCTTCATTTATATAATGGTTAATTGTATTAGTTAGTAAGAGTTTAATTAATAGAATTTAACATATATGCACTTCTCTCATTTCAGCACAACCAATCATTTATATAACTTTTAAGGTATTAATTAGTAAAATTAAAAAACTTGACATATATAAAAGGTTAATTGTCCGTATAAAACTTTTTACACTTGGAATATTAACTTTTAGTTTCGAAGCTTTAACTTGTGCAGAGGAGTTTCCTAAGTTTTATTTCTATTGATGCTTGAGTTTAGTTCACAATAAGTTTTATTTTTATTTAGTTCCTAAAAGTTATATACTCTGACTATTAGATCTGGAAAAAAAAAAGTCAAGCAAATTAGTTCGTAATGATTTTATCGTTACACAAATTGATTTTAAGATATTTCAGATAACACTTTTAAAGAACCAAACCAAGAGGTAAATTGTTTACTGCATTTGAGATATCAATAAAGATCAGAAAAAAAATATATAATATTATATAAAGGATGCCAATTCCAATATTACCAAGCACAAGAACTACACCAAGAGGGGATCCAACAACAAAGAATGTATCAACCTGGCATAAATGAAGTTTAGACATATGAGCAATAGGATACATAGAGTTGATTCTTTTATTCTTAAATAAATGCACAAAACTTTTGAAAGCATATATTACAAAAATCTACTAACCATTGCATTTATAGAGGTAAGCAATATGAATCAAATTTATTCTAAAAATTAAAATCAAGTTTCTTACATTCTTCTCAAATTGTAAGATGGCAAGTGTTGCATGTTCAATTAATTTATTTACGATGCAATGTCTAGTTGTGCCTATGTAATTCAATAATATATTTTTATACAAATTAAAACAAGTTATAATCCATTTAAAATGTTCTGACTCAGTTTATGAAGACACCTTGAAACTTTATTCCATTATAGCTCTCTGTTACAAAAATAAAATATATTGAATTCTTTCATATAGTGGTTGGGTGATAGGGAATTAGTAGTAGCAAGAACAATTATGAAAACAAAGGATATATAGGTAACAATAATGGTGATATATAGGAGTATTAGAGATAGAAATCACAATTTTGTGAAGTAATTACTAAAAGGTGTAATGAAACTACTTCAACGTTATATGTTATGCTATATAACATGCTTTCTTCTTGTAATTTTGCGTTGCACTGTCATTTAGTGATTGGTGTGCCTTTTCCCCTTTATCTTTAGCAAATCTTTTGCATAATTGTGATTTGTTTCGGGATATAGTTCATGTCCAACTTCAATCACAATCTTGCATGATAGAATGAACAGAGAATGGTGTCCATCGGGTATTTTTTTGAATTAGCATTTAGCATGAAATGAGAAGACAAATAACATTATATCAGGCATCAGATGTTTAACAGCAAAGGTTTGATTTATCTTATTAAGTAGTATTTTAGTTATGCTATATTTTTTTAATACTCATGTTTTAATCTTCTGCAGATCATCAAATAAGCAATCAGAAATGGATCTGTGTTTTTCATATATAAAATAGATAATGGACCCCCCTCTAGCCACACATACAAGAAAAAAAAACATAGATCTCAGATGACTGTTGATGCCTTCACCAACACTAGTTTAATAGGTACTATTCTTCTTTCACATGTATAATATATTATAACAATGTGTATGACTGTAGCTACCCTTTTTTCATAAATGAATTGTTTTCGAGCCAGACCAACATGGAGCATCAAATGAAACTGGAAGTTTTATTTCATCCCTCACCATCATTACTTTTTTTTCTGTTTAGTCTTTGACTAGTTAGTAGTTATATATAACTTAAAAATCCCACACAAGGGTAAGGAATGATTAGTATTATGATGAATTTGTAGAATCACCAAGAATTAGTTATTACTTTCAAAATTTACACTCCATCTTTTTGTGTCGGCGCAATCAGCTATACACCTTAATTAATGATCATGGGGACAAATCTAGCTATCACAATGCATGATCATGATGGTTTTGAAGAGCAAGTTGCCTTCGCTAATAATGTTGGCTATATATATATATATATATATATATATATATATATCTGGCAATTATGTCATACCACATGATGAGAGTCTTGTCTAGCATTCTATTGCCTTCAAGTGATGCTTAAATTGTTCAAGATCAAATTGAATATTTTATACTATAATATACAACCTCTCCAGAACTAGAAAGCAAATAGTGACAGTGTGACAGTGGAAGATAAATGTGGTCAATTTTATATTCTTTCTCCCAAGACAAACAATCAAACAACCAGAAACAAGGTGCTTCTTTTTTAAGAGCATTTTTCTGTGTGTTAAACCTATGACAGGTGATTAATCCAAGTTATAGCATAACCTATGCAACCTTCACAGTTTTACTAAATGCACAACAAGGAGAGAGAAAGGAAAAAACAAAACCTGTCACAACAAAGGTTAGAGAAATTAAATTATAATGTTCACTACTCTATTCATAATCACTATACTTCATTTGGATTGAAATCAAAGACAAAACCTGTCATAACAAAGTTTCCACCTAGCACAGTACAGAGCCAAGTAATAAAATGAAGGAAATTACGACGCTCTTCCTTGATAATGACAATAGAGGTAAAAAATCTATACAAAAATTAGACAGCTACATACAAAGTAGAAATAGGAAATTATGATCAAAATCTATACTAAAATGCGAACAAAAAGTAGAGGTAAGATAAAATTGAAGCCGAACAACAGTTATTGAAGCAATGGAGAGACAATGAAAACATTTCGAGCAAGCCCTAAAAATGTAGAAGCCCTAAAACTATTTAAGAGAGTGCAACACCTTGAAAGATAACTTTGAATTGAAACAAATCATTTTGAGAGATCAAAACATGATCGAACATTGTAAATGCTAAAATAGAAGAATGAGCAAAACATGATTGAACAACCGTGCATACTTGAGTTTTTCTCATTTAATATTAAGTTTTATTTTTTATTTTAATTAATAATTTTCAAATTTTTAATTTAAATTTTTAGTTTAGTTTTTTAATTTCTATTTTTAGTTCTTAGTTATATTTTTTAATTAGTTTCAATTTTAATATATAATCCCTGGGAATTTATTGAAAATTAGATTTAAAATTAATAAATATATAAATTAAATGTATAATTAATAATTTATAACTTTACCTTTCAGCTTTTAATTTAAATTTTAATCTTTATTTTAATTTCTATTCTTATTTTTAATTTTAGTACTTTATTATATCTACTAATTAGTTTTAACTTTTAATTTAAAGTTTTTATTTAAAATTTATAATTTTTCATCTTTATTTTTAAATTTTAAACTTTTTCATTTTAGCTTTTAAATTTTATTTATCAATATTTAATTTTATATTTTACTTTTTAACTTTTGTATAATTTTTAATTTTAAATTTTACTATAATCTATAATTTTCAACTTTAGTTTAAATTTTAATTCTTTATTTTAATTTCTATCTTTATTTTTATTTTTTAATTTATTTTTAGTACTTAATTTATATCATTTAATTCATTTTAATTCTTTATTTATAATTATTCAATTTTAGTTTTAAAGGTTTATTTTTATGACTTCAATTTTCATTTTTATATTTTACTTTTAATTTTAATTTAGTTTTTATTTCAAATTTATAATTTGTAATTTATAATTTATAATTTTAACTTTTACTTTTATTTAAACGTTTAATTATTAATTTTAATTTCTACATTTAATTTTAATTTTAGCTTTTATTTTATTTTCTTGTTAATTTTAAGTTATATTTTTAGTTCTTAATTCATATTTTTTAATTTTTTTAATTTATAATTAATAATCCCTAGGAATTTTTACTTTTTCTTATTAAATTTTAATTTTTAATTTTGTATTTTAGTTTTTAGTTTCTAGTTTTTATATAATTTTTGTTTTAGCTTTTTTTTTAATTTATAATTTTATAATTTTAATTTCTATGGTTATTTTAAATTTTAGTTTTTATTTTTATTTTTTGATTTAATTTTAATTTATATTTTTAGTACTTAATTTATATTTTTTAATTATTTTAAATTTTTTATTTATAATTTATAATATTCATTAGGATTTTTAGTTTTAATATTAAATTCTTACTTTTTAATTCAGTTTTTAAATTTAGATTTTTGTTTTTATTTTTTATTTCATTTTTATTTTTAGTTTCTATTTTAATTTATAAGTTTAAATTAATTTTTTAAATTTTCCAGAAAGTTGCAGGAGAATCCGCATGTAATTCCTGCGAATACTAAAATTGCAGGTAATTGCTACAGAAATCGAATCTGCAGGTAATTATTGTACCATAAAGTCGCAGGTAATTCTTGCGAATTTTAAAATCTATAGAAAATTACCTTATTTTCACAAAAAATCTACAAGAATTTCCTTCAAATTTTTAAATCGGCAGAAATATTTTCTACCACTTGGTTTTCACATGAAAATCTACAAGAATTACCTGCGGATTTCAGCAATATTCTAGTAGTGAAACTGATTCCGTAACCCTCATAGAAATTGGTAAGTTAACATATAATAATAATATTATGAGCTTTTATAAAATTTCTTTTATATTATTGAAAAAATTAATTATGTTATTGTATATGGAATTGGGATTTTATCAACATGCTTTCATAAAAAACCTTGTTGGTGATGATTTGGTAAACGAACATGGAGATAAATGGAATTTCAAGATTCATCCGAGGTATGATGTTCCAAATTTTTCCTGTATTACTGGTGGTGGTAGAAAATAGCTAAACAATAATTGTTCATAGGGACTGAAATAGCAACCGAAATTCTTTTATAATTATTTACAAAATAATATCTTGTTTAATTAATATGCATTAAAAATATTAAAAAAATTATATTCAATTTTAATTATAACTTTTTATTTATATAAAATCAATAAATGTATAAAAAATAAATAAGAAGAATGTGATTGAATTAATATAAAATTTCTTAGACTCATGTGGTACAACTTTTTTTCTCAAATTTATTTAACGCTATTAATTCTAAATTTTAACCATATAATCAATAAACAATTTAGCCGTTACTATTTTCAGTCACTAATTATAGCATAAATGATTAAATATTTATATAATAACTCAAAAAATTAAATGTCACTTAAAAAAAATAATCCCGCGCTCACATTCATAACTCTGCTAATTCTTTAAAATACAGTAAATAATACTTACACTATATTAATTTTTATCTTGAAAAAAAAATTAATTTTTTATATTTTGTTCCCACTAATCATTTAAATTAATTTTGTGCTTGGTTAAGAAAATGATACTTATACCAAATGTTAATTCTTATTATTTCTTTTATTTAAACTTTTTACACAGTTCACGTTTAAAAACTTGCAATCAAGTGAATATAATGGGTATTATAAACTTAATTATTGGTATTTGTATTTGATACCTACTAAAAAAAATTTTAAATTATAGCATGCTTTTTTAACTAGCAGCAATTATCTAAGATGACTAATAAAAGCATTCTCTTTAAATAATTTCACCTGTATCATTGCATGTAAAATATAATACAGATAAGATTATTATTAAATCACTCCTCTACATAACAAAATGTACAAAAATCCAGAAAGTAACAAAGGAAAAGAAACAATAGTACTCTTTTTCAATGAATTGAAATTTTGTCCTTTTTCTTCTATAATGGTCTCTAATTTGACAAAATTTGGAGATCTTCTACGACGAGATATTAAAAGTAATGGTGAAACTTCAGCTGAGTATATGAATTTTGTCTTTATCATGATCACGTTAGAAAATGAAATTGATCAAGTAAGAATAAAGTTAAATTAATAATAGTAGGAAATGGAAAAAAGTTAGAGAAATTGATCAATTGAATATGATATGAAATTAGCAAACTCGTAATAAATAGTTGAGAAAGATAACTGTTAAAAATCTAAATATAGTTTTTTACCTAAAAAAGAATGACATTATTAGGGTGTCCAACAATGAAAAAAACCAACTTTCCGATAGTCTAGTTATATATTTTTTTCCTAACAACTAGATATTTTGTTGTCATTTATATACATGGAATTGTCAAAAAGTTTCTTCTTGTGATATTTAAAGAAAAATGAAAGTAAATTATGATGAAAATGAGAATGTTTGAACGAATATTAAGTTGAAGAATGAAAACGAACAGTAAAAAATAAATTGAAATTTGAATTAAATTTTGCAAGTTAAATAAAATAAATTTTATCAATAAGTTTATTTTAGTTAATTATTTACTTCAATTGATATCTTGCGTACATACTCAATGTAAGAAAATATTTTCAAAAATATATATGAGTGTGTAAAAGCTTATGGGCAGTGTAAAATAAATATAAATGTTTTCATTTGTGTATGTGTGTCTATATATATAATTATTGTAAAAAGCAAAAAGCTCATCGACAATATAAAAGAGTTTTACATGTGATTCAATCACAACACACTCTTCATATGACTTTAAAGCATCGACAAATAAAATTAACAAACAAACTTATATACGCAAAGAGTTAATATATTAAATGTAAGTGTAAAAACTTTTTTAACATAATAAGTGCATAAATATTAAATTATTAAACTTTTATATAAAAGAGTAAGGTTATTTTTTTTGTTGTGTGTTGTATTTAAACAACACCAAAGTTGTTTGGTGTAATAACTAAGGATTTGATGACATGTGAATTTAATTATTGCACGTCACATTAACATATACTGTATTTACAAAAATACCCTCAAGATTATTTTTTTTTTGTCATTTAACAATCTTTTACATTAGTTTGACTTTCGATTTTGATTTTCAATTTCTTTATACACACCAAATAAAGGATTGTCCGAGAAAGAGTTAAGTTGTCACAGTCATTATCCTTTTTAAGTTGCTCTCTCCAAGTACTTGTTTCTTTCAACACTCTTAATGAATTTAACAAATAGTAATAGCTATCAACTTTGTTCTACAGTTTTTAAGTTCTATAGTTTCAAAGTAGTGAATACGCGTAGTAGAGACTCGACTTTTTCATTTACTACCTGCACGTAAGAACATGAATTGTTCATAACTTTTTATAGTTTTCAATTCACTTTAATTTACTGTTTCATTAGTTTGTAAAACCATTTTGACTTCTTTTATTTGTTGTCTTTGATTAAGTATGAATCATGTACTAGACATAGAGCTTTTTATTTTATTTTTCTGAGTTTTGGGTAATTTCAAATTCTACTATGTTCAATGGATATGAGACTTGGTTTTATTTATTTGGGACATCAAATTCATTGTTCTTATTAAACTAAGAGATATCCAATTTCCTCATTTGTTGTACCCCAGGTGTGCTTGGAGTAAAAAAATGCGCTTTCTTGAAGGATTGGTGTTCGACTCAAGGACTAGGAAGACACACAAAATGAAATCTCCCATTTCTTCACCCCTCACCATCCTCTAAAAAAATTCATTTGCCTTTTTAGCCAATAATTTTGTGATAAAACTGAAATTATCAAAGGCTAGTACGTCATGAATGTTGCAAAAGCTTGTTAACTTCTGATGGCGGTTATTATGGTGTATTCTTGCTATTATTAAATACTTTAATAATATTTATTTATTTATTTATTTATATTTTTAAATGTTAATTTAAATGTAGGTGATGTTTGTTTTTATTCTTTCTTTCTCATTTTAAAAATATTTTATACTTGTAAATTCAAAACCTGAACTAAAAAATAAAGTAATAAATTGTTATTTACATGACAACTATAATATAATGTATTTTACAATGGTAATAAGTGAATATAAAATTGGTATGTTAATATTTTTTATTAAATAATTGAATAGTTCACCATTTCGATTTCTCTCAATGTTTTTAGTCTTAAGGAGTATCTTCTATTAACGTTAGTATATACATTAAAAATTTAAATATCACATAGGAAAATTTTAATAAAATTTAATATTTAATTTTTTAAAAATATTTTTAATTTATATAAAATAACATTAAATATATAAAAAGGAAACAAATAAAGTATTTGCAAGTAGATTAAATGTGTGTTTTTTATATGAACATTAATAAATTTGACTTTCATGTTAATTTATTTTGGTTAAAAATTGATTTTTAGATAATGTGATTTATATTAAAATGTTTTTATTATAAATAAGAGTTTAATTGGTATACACTGTCAGTGTAAATATTTTTACATTGACATTCAGTCGCACCCCTTTGTTCATGGATAAATTTGTTGACTTTACTCATTACTACTTTAAAAGTTACATAAATAAAAAGTCATGATTAAATGTCAGTGTAAAAATCTTTTACCTGACCGTGTATACCAATTAAACTCTATAAATAAAATTTAATTTATATTAATAAGGCTATTCATATCCTTCAAAGGTGAGAAAAACAAAATTTTAATTGGTTAAAGGCAGCTGAAAAACATCATGTATATAGAAATTAGAAAATGGTATAATATAAAGTAAAAAAAAATTATTTTAAAAAAATCTAATAATTAAGAACGAAGGAGTATGATTTATTAATTAAGAATGTTCTTTAAAAAAAATTAAAAATGTGATTGGAATACATAGAAATGTTAGATTATTTATAATAGTACAATAGCATATAAAAACATATGAAAAAATGGTACTAAAATCATTATGTTTTGTTTGGATGAGAAAAAATCATTTTTTACATAATAAAATAGTAAAAAAACAAATGAAAAAGAAAACATTGAGTGAGAATAAATGTGTAAAATCTTTAATCACTATATTTTTTTTTATTTTTTATAGAACAATATATTTACGAGGGAGAAAACATCATTCATGTCCATAAATGTGTTTCTATAGTAATAGTTTATTTTTTTATTCTATGTAGTTGTGTAAGTGTAATTGGTTGTATGTAAAAGTGATGTGTTGGGTGTGTGCTATCCAATATTTATTTTAAAAGATTTGCAAATATTTTTTAAAATTTTTGAAAAAGATTTGTAAATTTTTTCCTACTCTCCAGCCGTGCATCTCCGAAGCATAAAAAAATTGCATTTTTTTTTACTTTCCTGTGAGATCCACTAAAGACTAATTTGTTATGTACCTTATTGTTTATTTAAAAGGAAATTAAAAAGTGTTCAATTAGTATGAAATTATTTCGGCTTGATTATTAATTTTTAGATCTAGTTTTAAATATACAATTATTCAATTTTAAATACAGGATTGCTTCAAATAAATACTACTGTAACTCTTAAAAATAAAGTTTTAAAAAAACTTAGTTAGTAGTTGATATATTTTTTATCTTTATAATTTATTAATATATAAATATATTGAATTCTTCTTTGAAAAAATTAATATGTAAATTTATTTAACATTTAAAATTTGAAACTTATTTTAAAATTTGAAATTTGAAATAAATATTTTTTTTTAAAATTTGAATAAATATTGTTTCAAATAACTTAAAAAATTGAAATAAATATTGTTTTAAATTTAATAATTATTTATTTAAAATTTTAATTTATAATTTGTAAAATAAATTGAGATATTTCTAATATATACTATTTTTTTTAAATAGAATGCGTAACTGAAAAAGGGGAAAAGAGTACAAAAATAAGTTAGTGTGGATCTCTTAGCATTAAATTATCTTAATTTGATTATTAATTTTGAGACCGAGTTCTAAATACATGGTTGTTTCAAATAAATACTATTATAACTCATAAAACATAAAGTTTAAAGAAAAACTTAATTAGTAGTTAATGAATTTTTTATCTTTATAAATATATTTAGTATTTTCTTGAAAAAATTAATATATAAATATATTTAATATTTTCTTGTTTATGTGTGAAATTTATTTTACAATTTTAAATTTGAAATAAATATTGTTTTAATTATTATTTTACATTTGAAAATTGAAATAAATATTGCTTTAAATTTGAAATTGGAAACAAATATTGTTTTAATTATTGTTTAAAATTTTATAGTTAAAGTTATTTAAAATTTTATAGTTAAAGTTATTTAAAATTTTAATTATTTTTATTTATAATTTGAAAAATAAATTGAGATATGTTCAAACATATTTTTTTTAAATCAAAGCAGCAGCTAAAAACGGGGGAAAAGGTAAAAAAAAAAAGGTTTTAATTTGTTTGTATTTTTTTTTTCTTAGTTCAAATAAACGTGTTTGAAATATTTGTTTATTAATATTGACCTTATTTAGACTTTGAATACTATATTTAAAATTTTCTAGTTTAAAGATCATTATAGGTAATTAATTATTCAATAATCATATTGATTTTTTTTAATTTATAATTTTGCAAATGTTTTTATTCTTTGGCAATGATTTGCGAGAGAGTAAAAAACAACAAATAGTGGTCAGAAAGATAAAAAAATAATAACTATATTAAAATTAAGAAATTAAATTACTCCACTAAAAAAAGAAATTAAATAATTATACTACACTACACTAACCAAATATTTAATTAAATAATTATACTAAACACATAATTCATTTAGTAGATTAATATAATAAATATGTAATTATTGTAATAGAAAAATAATAAATTAAATAAAAATATAAAAATAATAAATTAAGTACCCTAAAAATTAATTAAATTACTATACTGAAAATATAAGAAATTAAATAACTATACGACATGTAATTAACTACACTAACCAAATATTTAATTAAATAACTATACTAAACATATAATTTATTAAGTAAATTAATATAATAAATATATATTTATCATAATGAAAAAATAATAAATTAAACAACTAATATTTATTATAAAAAAATATATTTATTTAGTTAAAACAAATGATATGTATCTCTATCTGATATTATTTTATAGCTGAGATTTTCATATTGTTATTTTATATATGATTTATACATAATTGTGTCATTCTAGCTTAATGATTTGTATATTGATTGTTGATTAATACCATCCGAGTAGAAGTATGTTGGATATAATTTTGAATTAGTATTAATCAATTATCTTTTATAATTATTTGATAATTTAATATATGGTTATTATCATATGTTTATTGGTTATTTGAATGAAAGATTGATTTTGTGATTGATGAGGTCAATCATAGAAACAAGAAAGAGAGAAAGAAAAAGTCAAGGATTGAGCTCAGTGATTCTGTTTTGCTACCCTCAACCCTTACTTCTATAATTAGATTTTTCGAATAAAACCTCTGTAAAACTAGTCCATCAACCTCAACTCAAAAGTATATATACAAACTTTTCCCCTCTCACTTAACTAATCTCATCCACATATATAACATTCTTTAATTTATTGAAATTCAATCATATTTCTAATTAAATAACCATATTTCATCAATATAAAACACACACATACATATATATAGACCCGAATAAAATATTTCATAATTAATTTATTAATTATGCTTAAATTAAATTTAAATCTCTCTTTGATTTATTTCATACACTTATCACATAATATTAAAAACAAGACCTTATAGTGAGGACCTTGAAGCAGATTGTTCTAGTGTTGGAACTTAACTCAGCAAGACATATTGTTGTTTGCAAAACCAAATCAATTTCTAATAGATAAGAATTTGTGTTGGGTGAGACCTCTCGTTGTACATAAATCTAAACAATTCTAAAACTAAGAAAAATTCTTGCTAGGCGAGACTCACCACCTAGCGAACCCATGTAAACTACGGAACTCAGGTGCATAACTCCTTAGTAAAAACTAACACACTTAAACCAACTTTACACCATCTACGTACCTCAACATACATATAGGTATAAGCTAAATACTAAGCTCATCACCATAGTACATATTTTAATTATACTTCATTACAATACATACTGTTCTATACTCTATTAATGACACAAAGTTTGAAGAATTATACAAGGTTTAGTAATATACATATAATACTTGAAATCAAGTCTTCCAACCCAGTCACATGTCATCCACTTGTCTCACAATACCATCACTACTATTTGCTTCCGTGCAAAACCCGATTATCACAATCATACAAAACAACACAAAAACAAGGGTAAACATAGAATAGAAGTTATTTAACATTACATTATAACTATTCAATCACCAAAATATTATCACTCATCAATCATACTCAATTCACCAAATATATCCACCAATCAATCATACTCAATTCATGAAACATATCCGCCAATCAATCATACTCAATTCACCAAATATAACTACAATCAATCATACTTATGTTCCATCTAAACATAAGTACTTAAAATTATATATTGACATGACACGATGCGTCCAAACTATTTATTGAGTTTGAATATCAAGACAATCATAAACTTCTCACCATTGGTGATAGGCATCCACTCGACCCATCAAACAACCAACTAAAGTCTTAGCATAATCATTTGACAATGTTTTCTAGAGTCTACTTGACCCTTACAAAAAACAACTGTCATCCACATACATCCCATCGATACCTCTCCCACCTGTTACATATTCGGCATACCGAGATCTTAATGTAAAACCATATATTACCTTTACCTACATGCATATTTGATATCCAGATTATATTGATATCAGATGCAACCGTAACTTAAGACACCTCACCCACACCTATAATATATACACCTCACCCAAGACAAAGTTACTTCTCATTAACTGTCTACATTCTTCAAATTCAGAATACACCTTATCATTATACATCATAATAATATACACCTTAACAAGATTTTACCATAATTAATCATAAAGATCAATTATCACTAAAATCAACAACACACATCCAACATCACCCGAAATAATTAATAAACATCCAATATAACCAAAATAATCAATAAACATCTCTCATCACCTAAAATCATCAATAACTATCAAATATAACCAAAACCATCAATAAATATCCATCATCACCCAAAATTATCAACAAATATAATTTATCACCAAAATCTTCAACCAATATCAAATATCACCAACACCACCAATTTCTCACAATAATAAAATATAGTTCAATAGCTAAATAAATTACCTTCTATTAATTTCACATCCATCAAAATATAATTCTTCAAATTAAAGTTACATTTTATGCTTCCCTTACCTATTTCTCCCTTTAAAAAGCTAATTTTGCCAAACCAGAGAAAATCAACTGAAGGGATAACTAAGAACCTATCAAGAATTCCCAAATTACACATGAACCTAAAAAATTATGATTTTAAAGGAATTCCTTTTCCAAAGAGAGCAATAGGATAAATGAAAAAATATGGTCAGACTTACCTATACTGATCACCACTCAAAATCAGGAGCAATGGGAGAGACTGCATTAGATATCATCAATGTTTGCTCAACCATGCAAGCAAACAAAACTTGATGGTAAGTGAGACAGAGGGACGATGGTGAGAAGAAAAGAAACAGTGGAAAAGAATTGAAGGAGAAAAGAAGAAAGGAAGAAGAAAAGAAAAAGGATCAGAGGGTGTACTTAGTCATCCAACTTTGCTAATTGCAACCCTCCTATTTCCAAAATTTATATTTCCGAAAACTTTCTTGAATTTAACCAAAACACTCTGAATTAAAGGAATAACAATTATTCTCACCTGTTCACCCTTCTAACCATGTTTAGAATACAACCAGAAAGCATTAACACCAATTATAAACCCATCACACCTCAATTCAATTAATAATTTAAGTAAAACTTAAATTTAATCCTTTACTATTTATTTCATTATAACTTATTAAATAAACAGTTCCTTATACATGTAATTGATAAATTTTTACAAAAAAAAAGTGTAATTGATTATCAATTTATTTTCTTATATCATTATTGTGTAAGAGAGTTTGAGAACATGAAAGGTTAGACAATGAGATGAGTTAGTTTATAATTTCATTAAAATAGTTTTTTTATAGGTCAAATGTCAGTATTGTTATTAATGTTCATTTTTGTTAGTGGTAAAGTTCGAATCCACGATCTTTCCTCACCTTATTTTATTAAAATAGTTATACCAATATATTAATATTAATATTTTTATTAAAAACAGTATTATTGTTAAACATATCGTCTATCCAGCTTAATAGGTTTTTTTAAAGTCTATGTATGACTTGACTTGTTTAACAAAAAATGCTTAATTTTTAAAATCTTGAGCCCAGTCATTTCATTAAATGAGACAAGTTAAGTTAGGTGTTACATATATAGAGTAGGCCATAGGTTTCTAGCAGATGGTTTGATCTATTTCCTCCCCACTTTTGTGTATGTTAAATCTTTTAATTGTCAATTTCGAAGAGTTTCATTTAGTATTTTTTATTTTAATTTTTCTTGTAATAGATAAAGAGTTTAACACTTATACATTGTCAGTGTAAAAGAGAATGTAAAAGAGTTTTACACTGACGGTTAATCACAATTCGTCATTTACATGACTTTAAAGTATTAATTGATAAAGTCAACAAACTTCCATATATAAAAGATTGTGATTAACCCACAGTGTAAAACTTTTTACACTCACAATGTATAAAAAATCTCTATTCTTCTCTCAAAATGTCTATTAAATAATATTAACAACTGCGTCCAAATCTATTAAAAACACGGTTAAAACTCCATCATTGCCAAATAGAGTTGTTTTTTCTACTCCTTTCCATAAAACAAAATATTTTTTTTAAACCAATAAATATTATTAATAATAAATAGTTAAACATATACCTAACAAAGTATCCTATTAATAAAAAAGAGCGTAAGAATGCACACCTAAAGTGTAATTGGCTAACTAAACAAGCCATGTGATTAAAATTCCTAATTTTTCCTATTCTCCATAAAATCCCTTTCATCGTTTATCTTTAGTGTGATTGACCAACCAGTGTGATTCTTAGATTTGCTCCTTTTATGATTATACAACCTCTAATTACTTTAATTATTTACTAAGAATTGAACAATTTTATTTTTTATTATTTACTTTATTTTACGGATTATAGAAAGAATACTGCATTTCTTAATTCATTTCTCATCAACTTTAGCCAAACCTAATGTGCATCGTTTCACAAATAAATTCTTTAACAAGTTCTCTAAATCACTCTAAGGACAAACTTAACCCACCTAACATCAATTATATATTTAAATTCTTTACAAATAAGTTAAGTCGTATTTAAAAAAGGGGCAAAGTAAAGAGCAAGAAAACCTGACTTTGAGATTTGATAATTTTGATAATTTTAGCTCATTTTAAATTATTATGATAATTAAATAACTTCTTTTTATAGTAAATAAAAAATTTATATTATTATAATAATTTAGAATTAAGTAAAGTTATTAAATCTGAAAGTTACAGAATCCAAATCCAAGTGAAAGAATTGAGATAATAAAGATGATCGAAATCAGGTTCAATTAATGGGAAATGATAACCACCAATTTCATTTCCTTTGTTATTGACGTTGTTAATTTCTTTCTTTTTTGGATGGTATTGACTTTTAATCATTACAACAAAAATTAATTAAATGATTATTACTAAAATATATGTTTTTTATATGTTGTTGTACGTAAACTATGTGTTTCTTTATTTTATTAACTATTATTGTTTTTTTTAATATATTAACTATTATTATAGTGTTTTTGTGATAATTTTGAATAAAAAAATCATGTAGTATTCATGTTTTTTTTTTTTCAAATAGAAAATATATGCTTTAAGGCATAATTTCGGGTCATTAATTAGTGTCATAATTTAAATAAATTTTAATGTTTTTGTTTTAACCAACATTTGATAAATAAAGCCAATTAATTTGATTTTATCGTTGGTATTTCTCGCAGCTAATTATAAAACAAAAGGTTTATAAGAAAGGTTCATTTTCTTGCATATGTCAAGTGAGTTGGTTCAACAAGACGATAATGCGGAACTTATTTAAAATCTCGAATCCTTGAGGACCTTGACTTAATTTGGATTCTTACGCACAAAAAAATAAAATAAAATAAAATAAAATTCTTTTTTTACTGGTGAATATAATATAATTCTTCATTCTTGCACAATTGAATAAATTAAATTATATCTTATACACGTAGTTATACTAATTGATACTACAGTAAAGTTAAGTCAAGAGGTCTGCTTCATTTATTTGGTTGAGCAGTATCTGTGAGATATTGTAAACTTCCTAAAGTTGTCTTCAAGAGGTTTAAAAAGAAAGAAAGTTATACTGATTAATTACTCACAAATATTTAAATAAAATTCATCCCTTTACTTATAGAGATCTAAATAAAATTCATCTAATAATATAATAATTCTACAATAATTTTTCAAATTAATCACAAAAGTTAATTAATTTGTAACTAATATTTTTAGTAAAAATAATTAAATATAATTTAACTATAAAAATACTTTAATATGGATGATAACATGAGATTAGTAGCTAATTAATAAAAAAATAACAATAATTAATTTGTAGTTAATTTTAATAGTTTAATTGACATACACTGTCAGTATAAAATATTTTTATGTTGATAGTATAAAAAATATATAATCATAGTCAATCAAGACTTCTCATTTATATGACTTTTAACAGAATAATGAGTAAAGTCAACAAATTTACCATAAATGAATGATTATGATTGAATGTCAGTGTAAAGATTACATTGACAGTGTATACCAATTAAACTCTAATTTTAAAAAATATAGTTATTCTCTAGTTAATTTGTAGTAATGTTGAATTTTAATTAGAAAAATAATATTGCAGTTAATATATAGTTAATTATCTTTAAAATAAATACTAAATTTCTGTAGTTAAAATTTATAGAAAATATTTAAAATTCTAGTAGTGTGAGTTAAAAAGTATATAAAAAATAGTGGCTTTAGTATTCTATTTTTAAAAAATTCAAATAGTAAGTTTTTTTCTGCTATTAAGTGTTTTTATACAGACTAGTTTTTTTTTGCTATTAAGTTTTTTTATACAGACTACTAATAATTTTTTACTATCCAAAAAAAAAACTACTAATAATTTGTAAAGTAAATTATACTGATATTCTGGTGTCTTTAAAACTTGAGATGGTAAATATTAGTGTAATATTTTTAAAATAAAGAAAAGATTTTAGGAATTAAAAAAAGAGTTTAATTAGTATACACTAATATTATCACAAACTTTTTATTTATGGTAAATTTATTGACTTTATTAATTAATACTTTAAAAGTCATATAAACAAAGTTATAATTAAACGTCATATAAACAAAGTATACTACTTAAACTCTTAAAAAATAGTAGGTGATGTAAAGCGTAATATAAAAAAAAAAGTCTCTTGGAGGTGAGTTTTAATTTATTTTTATTTTAGTTTTTTGGGTTAACAAGTAACAACTTTGTACATGTTTGATTTCATGTCCTAAAATTGATGAGTTTAGGATTGATTTATGATAAATTTTGTGATATGTTTGATTTTCTATTAAAAATCCAGAATTGAAGAAAATATAAGGTTGATCTAGTGACAATCCATATAAGGGAAGAAGGGAGGAAGAGGCGGTTAGAATTTTTCCACATTAATACACCAACAAATAACATTTGCCTATAAAGGAGTTTTAAAGTTGATTTTGTAGCAAAAGTTCATACGCGCGTGGAGAAGGGAGAGGGAGAGATTGTAAGTTGAATACTTCCATTAATAAAACTAATATGTTATCAACTAACATTTACCTATAAAAAGAATTTGAGAATTGATTTTGAATTGAAACCACCAATGTATTTAATAAACAATTTTTCATTACATTTTACTCTTCATTCATGTTTATAAAATATTTAAACATAAATCATATCAACTTAAAAATTTAACTAAAATTAATTTTGTTAAATTTCAAACAAAAACACTTCTTAAAAAAATAAAAATGAAAGTTGTTAGGCAACAAAGATATTCAACGGTTACTAATCCCTGTTGAGGCCGCGTGGGGAGGTGTTTGGATTGGGCTCCACCTTATCAGTAGGGAAAGCTGGAAAAGGTCTTCATGGGGATACCCATTCTTGTCTTCTCCTTCTTTGTCCATATTCCAGGTTTTATTAATTAATAATTAATAATTAAAGATTAATAATGTTGCCAAACTCTTAATTCAAACTATTCCCGCTATCTCCTAAACGTTTCCCATCTTATTTTATTTTTTTTACTCTTACATACTTACATATGGCAATAACATCTTTAGTGCATCCCATCAAAATTAAGCAAAATTGTTTAATTCAACATCAATAATTTTATTTTATTTAATTTAAACAACTTTTTTCTATACTTTTTCAAAATTTACTTATTTAAATGATCCAAGTCTCATATTTAACATAATTTTTTATCTAATTAAAATAAAGTGGAAGGGTGATTCTTAAGTTCCAGGTTGATTGGCAAGACATCCTAACTCTTTCAATAGAAAATTAATCTAAAAATAGAAAAAAAAATGACCATTTAGGTTTTTTCAAATATTAATCATTCTCCCATACCTAATAAAAAAGTTTGGTTGCAATTGAATGGATATGCACATAAGGTGTTTATCTGAATTATTTGGATCTAAAATATAGATTCTTGAGTACTCAGAAAGCTTAGTTTTAGTGGTTATAGTAAAGGTTAAAAAACAACAGTTGAGAAAGTTTTACAGTGTTAGGAGTTTGAATTTGAACTAGTATCAAAAGAACTTGTGAGGAGGAAGAACAAGAGCTAGGACTCACAATAATGTTATATCTTGTGTGACAATTTCATCAAACAGCTGGCTTTTCCTACTAAGACAAGCTAATTAGATTTGTTAACATTATTTCTTGGCTTGTTTTCTGCATACAATATAGAATAATATTGTGGAAAGAGGAGGAAACTTCTACATAAGTGGTACGCACCAAAATGTGCAGATTTACTATATATTTATGCAGAATCAAAAAAGAAGGGACAAAAAAATATTTTATGTGTAAAGTATCACAACATATGTGGACACCAACAAAAGCGTGTCTATGAATCCAAACGGTGTGAAGTGTGAACACCAGTTTCAATGTACTACTCATCATACAACTTCTTCTTCAGTCTTCAAATACCTATCTCAACCTGCTGCTTCTGATGCTGAGATTTATGAGCACTTTCTTTTAACTGGCACAAGTATCACCATCACCTGTATTCTCTCTTTCTCTATCTCAAGTGTGTCCTAGTTTGAGAAAGTGCATTCTTAAGTAAAATATAAGGTAAGAACTTTATAGTTTGTTCATATGCATTAACTGGACATTCCTACATTGTGTTCATAACTTTTTCACTATGTTCTACTTATAATCCTAGGGTTATTTTCTTTACTGCTAATTGAATATTTCAAGTATGATGAGCTTCATTTGTAAGGGGATCAAGGTTTTAAATTGTGGTTTTGTTACAGTCCTTGATGTTGCAAGAAATTGTGGACAAATGTGATAGAAATGGGCGAATTTGTTTAATTTTTTTAAGAAAAAAATACTTATTTAAACGTATCAAACACTTATTGTAACTTTTTTTTAGATGTTTGGATAAAATTTTTAAAAAAGAAAAAAACTAAAATAAATATTCAACATAAAAAATATGTAAAAAATATGAAGATGTCTTTAATAAAAAAATACTTTTTATAATTTCACTCAACATAAAAAAGTTTGCATTTTTATTGAAATCTCTTATTTTTCAACTTAAATAAATTCACTTACAGTAACTCCAGAAACGTTGATGTTGTGGCCAAAATCCCAGCTGTGTACCACCATTTACTAAAACCTTGAGTGAGATTTTAACTCCTATTTGTAATTTGTAAGATGTGCATCTTTATTAGGTGCTTTATCTTTAAACTATACTTCACTATCTTTGAACTTAAATCTCGTTTCTAGTGTAACATTAGGATAATGTTGTTGTATTGCTACACATTTTGATACTTGCTAGTCGTTGAAACACTATCGGTGTGTGACACTACCATTGTTAGATAAAGAGATGTTGATAGTGGTTAATCAAGTTGTTTGGTTTGATTGTAGAATGGGTGTATCAGAGGTAACTGCTGAAGCAACATCAGAAGATGTTAGTCTGAGGGACTATGCAGTGGAAAGAAAGAAATCACTGTGAGCTCGCTACTATTTTGGCATTATATTCTTGATAATGAATCTTGTTGCCTGGTTTTTCCGTGACTATGGGCAAAGTTTTCTACTATTTATTCATTGCAGGTCAATTTTCTATGAATTGATTTTTTTTTAAGAAACCCTCTTAGGAGAAAAAAAAATACAAAATGCATGGAAACTTAAAACAACTTGTTTATAATTTTCAACTGACGTTAGACTTTTTATAAGTTAAATTTTTTAACTGACGTTAGACTTTTGTTAATGAATGTTTATATTAATAAGAGAAACTTGTTGGGTAGATTCAAGGGGACAAATATAAAAAAATGTATACTATCATATAAGAGGATATAATATCACCTCCAATCCAAAATCTTAATATATTAGGTTTATGAACTTTCTCACTTATATATTACATAACTTCCCAATTTTTACACAATATAAAACTTCAACCAGCACTTATTTTTCCATAAAACCTAAACAAACATGTTTCAAACCAGTGGAAGTTTTGTATGGAAAACTGTCCTTTTCCAATTTTTTACAGTATGGATTTCAGTTATCACAATATAATCTAGCTTCATTATTTTTTATTATAAAAGGAAAACTGGTGAGTATTATTGATAAGTAACTTTACTCCTTTGGAATTGTGATGATTTGACCTCACACTAATTTTCATATTGTTATCTTTAAATATCAAGTGTTAAGCAAAATAAATCAATCCTTATGATGGTATACATTTCTCATCATCAAAACATGTACAAAACAACAAATCACATTATTGTTTCTCTGTACCCAGTAGGTATTTTACAATAATTAGTTAAGAGATACTTTTATTAATTAAAACTAATGATAATTATTTTTAAGTGAGAGACAAAAGATATTATGAGCTACAAAAATAATAAAAAAATGTTTTTGGACAGCGTATTTTAACAATTTGAAGTATAAAACAAAGGTTTTGTTTGCCTCATATTTGGACAATCCTGATTATATTGACAAGTATCAAGCCTTACAACTAGGATTTTTAAAGGACCTGTCAAGAAAATTTGGCCATTTGTTACTCATTCTTGTTATTGATCCTGTTCTAATTAATTTCTACAGATATCAAAGTTTGTGGAAATGAAGGAGATGATTCTTTTCATGCATTCTTCGAGTGAGTTTAGGACGCTACGTATCTTCAAGTTATCAAAGCTTATGCTTCATGATGAATCATTATATACTGCTACATCATCTCTGTATATAACCCTGTAAAAAAAGCAATTCTTTCGTTAACTTACAAAGTGACAACTTTTTATCTTCTGCTAACTTCCTTGAAATGCAAACTATTTATTAATTTGATGAAGCCCAAACTTAAATGGATATTTTTCTAAAGTCCAAATTATAGATGAACCCCTCAACTTTTATCAAATCACATATAAATTCTTTTTTTTTTTTTTTCAACACTAACATTCCTTTAAATATAAAAATATTAAATTAACACTCCCTATATTTTTTAAAATATTACCCTAGTATCCCTCCTAAAACTTACCCTAACACTCCATAAGAGATGCAAAAGTATGGTTAAAAAAGTAGGAGTACAGGTATAATTACATTAAACTGGTGCTGCTATAATTTACTCTTTTTCGAGACAACTTTCTGAACTAGATTCTAAACAGAATACACTAATGAATTATAGCTAATAACACAGGTTTAGAATCCCCCTAGTGTAGGTAGCCACATAGAAAAAAAATTAAGTATTATTTGAACTTAAAATGGACCATATTACTCCAAATCTTACTTATTGCAACTTTGACAAATTCATCCTTTTGATATAGTAAATTGTGAGGTGTTACGTTTGATTGTAGAGAATAAAATCATCTATATATTCTCTATATAATTATTATAATTACTGATTAATAAAGAACTATCTTCCTTGACGATGAAGTCAGATATTTTTCTTAGTTATGTTTCTTACTACAGTCAAAACAAGAAAATTATGTGAACATCGAATTTGTGGCATTCTGGTTGGTGGGAAGTGAAGTCTATTTTATTGATTGTATCAATAGCTCTCCTATTCTTCTTCCCTTCAAAAGTTGTTCAAATATATGGTATGTTTAACAACCACACAGTACTAATAATAACAGTCATATTGATGAACAATGTGCTTTTTTGGCACAATGCTTTTGGATTTTGGTTTTAGTTGGTTTAGTATTTTGCTTATGGTTGTTATGTGACAATTTTGGGTACAGAAAAAGATAAGTTATTGTCAAAACTATTCATATGAAAAAACTGTCAATTATATCATTCAAATAGTTTTCATTAGTACCATTAATTTTTTTTTAGTTTAAAACATATGTAGTATAAAAGTTTTATACCAACGTTCAATCACAACCCTTCATTTATATGACTTTTAAAGTATTAATAAGTAAAGTCAATAAATTTACCACATATGAAGAAAGGTTGTGGTTGAATGTCGATGTAAAACTTTGCATTCTCTTTAATATCATTGAATAAGAACCATAGCATACCTTTGATCTTGCAGGTGAGATTGCTCGTATTGGTGCAGGGTAAGCTTTAGATCCTTCACTTTCTTTCTTTTTTCTGAAGAATGGTCAATATCCTTTCATTTGGTAAAAGTTTTGGATTGTGTACTTTCATATCTATAATGAATCTCAAAGGTGTTCTTTGAGAGACTCCATCAATACATTCTATTTGCTTTATTTTTCTTTCCAGATTGTTACTTACATACATGTTGTGGTTTATGTTTACACAGAATATTTCTTCTTTTACAACTTGTGAGTGTCATCCATTTTATCACTTAGTGGAATAAGTACTAGACTCCAGAAGAAGAAAGGGAGCAGAGATAAACATTATTATTTCTTCAACAATTCATAGATAAACCTAAGGTCAAATTTTATATCTTGTTCTGAGGATAAGGACAATGTACTTGAATTCTGAATCAGAATAGTGTACAGGTGATATTATTGCTCATTAAGTAGATTACTGAAGGTTTAGCTTTTACATAATTTAAAAGATCTTGCATTGGATTACTCAAGACTTCAATGTCATATGAAAATAACTGTTTGATATGGGTACACATAATTTTTTTTTGTAATGTTTATTAATGTGGATATTAACTTTGTTTATTATTTTAAAATGTTAGACTATGGAGATCACAAAAATAAACTGATAATATATAATTAATCTGAAAGTCAAACATAAAAAAATTTAAAGTATGCTTACTTTTAAATTGTTCAAGTTCATATCCTAAGCTCACTAAGGATTTGAATCCCAAAATCCTATCTCATTAATCCGTAAAACATTTAAGGATATTGGTACAAATAATGAATCCAAAAGTTTTTTAACTGAATATGATCAGATTTGTTAGTTTTCATGGTCATATTACTTTATAAAATATTCTCCCAATTAGGAATGAATAATTTAAAGCTTATGAATGATAAAATATAGGCCAATCTGATAGTTTACTTTCTAAGGGAGGAATACAATTATAAAGTAGAGATAAAATGTGATAGTGTGTTTGTCATTATAGAACATTAAGAACATTTTGTTAGATTAGACCATTAACCTTAATAACAATGTATGTATTTTTTTATATATTAACATGTTATTGTGCTGGCACAGGTGCTCTCTTGGACTTTTTATGTCAACATTGTTTTATGTTGCCTCTATTTGTGGAATTGTTTATTTGATCACATCATATGCCGCAGGAACCTCATGTTCTCTAAATATATTTTTTATCACATGGACAGTAATTCTACTTGCTGCAATGATGGTCGTATCTTTAAATTCAAAGGTAAATTACTTTGATCACTCATTGCAGCTAGTGTTATTTCTAATAGTTTGCATTGATTCTATAATAGTATTGTTTTCACAATATATCATTGTGTATAAAGTAACTAACAGTTCATATTCAAGATATATTATTAAGTTTTCCTAATATTTTTGTTTCCTTTAAATCATAAAATTTATGTTTTTGTTATATAAGTGTTTAATTATTACAGGTTAATAAAGGTCTTTTATCTTCAGGAATTATGACTTCTTACATTGTTTTTCTTTGTTGGTCTGCAATTAAAAGGATAGAATTTTCCAACCCATATATCTATATAATGGTTCTTTGACAAAAGTTTAGACATTACATCACTTTGTTTGGATGATATTTTCTAGATGCACTTCCAGAGAAAACAAATATGAAAAAAGTCAAAACAACTTTTCCATACTTTTTGTTTTAAATGTTGTTCTATATGTGACTTTTTACAAAATAATTTTTGAAAAATTTTACATCTTCCAATATATTGAGGTTGTAGTTTTATACTTGGATGTATGTTGTAAGCTTCTTGAACAAGGAAGAGAAATGGGGGGGGGGGGGGGGTATTTTGCACTACTTAGAAAGCTAGTTTTTAAATTGAATTAACAAAATTTACAAAACTAGTTGTTGTTAATCAAGTGCTACAAAATGTCGACATATTTTTATTTGGATGAAGATAGAATGGAATTGTCTTCTTATATGCAATGAAATTCACTCAACAGTAGTTTATGTCATGCTAACTTGGTCCAATGTCTACTTCAAATCATATATTTTATTTTGACATTTCTTTTATAGATGGTGGACTTATGTAGATCTCTATCATGGAATTTCAATGAACCTACCACCATAAAATGTGAGACAAAGAATCAAGAAAAAGGAAACAGTGGTTGAATAACTATACTAGTAAGTTTTTCACCTAGCTAAATTTGAAAATCTTCTATTTAGTTCCTCTACACTTCTTTATTGAGTTCAAAATTCTTGCTTCAGTCTTCTTTAGGTGATTATTGAGGTTTAAATTAAATAGTATATTTTCTATTAGTGTTGGTCAAAGGTTTCAAATAATGTTTAGGTTGTTGTTTATCTTAAATCTATGATGTGAAGTAACCATAATTAAGTTTTTTTTCTTGTATATGAAATAGCTTAGGATGAACATTTTGTTAAAATTCTTAGTAATTAAGGATAAAGGAAAATGACTTTGATAGGATTCGATAAAGTGATGAGATATGATATCTAGCCTAGTCAATCTGTCATTCATTTTTAGCACCACAATATTTCAATTGTGATGCTAAATTATTGTTAATGCAGTGTTCTATAAAAGAAAGAACCATCTACAAGGATAAAGAGTTTAGTAGCATTCAACAACTAAAGTACATATATAAGTATATGCATAGAGGTTTTAAGTTTTAACCGATCATGTTTACCATGTGGCATATATTGTACCATATATTGTCTAGCTTTCTTACAAGTTTTACTACCAATGTTACTGTTAGATTTTTTTGTAGGCCTTTGCATTCTTTTTGTTGACTCTTCAAGATATTTTTTTTGTGAGTATGTGTGTGAATAGTATTAAAATCCATAATTTGATATTGTGGATATTTCTTCACATGAATGCTTTAGTCATCCTATTATTTTGTGTTATATACAATTTTCTAATTTCTTGACAGGCTTCCTTATTGCCATATTTGCAATTGTGATGGCATCCTTTTCCACAGGCATTGATTCAAAATGCTTTCAGGTGAATCATTCTTTAGTTTTCAAAGAATTCCTAGTTGCTTCAAAACTAGAGAGTTCTAAAGCTTTCCTTGTTGCTTCAAAGCCTTTTCCAGTAAATTCAGAAAGATTCCTTGTTGCTTCAAAGTACCATTCTTAATCCTTTCCTAGAAATTAGGAAGCTCTAAAGCTGCCTTCTTTCTTTGATCTAGCAAGACACCTCAAGCATGCTGCAAGTTAAAGTAAATTTTTCTTTTAGAAGTCAAGAAAAAATAATTCCCCCCATATAAGATAACCAAAAATTTGGATCATTTTCCTTTCATCAACATGATCAAACAAGAATTATTTAATTTTAATCTAGGTCATATTGTGACAGATAGAAAGCAATGTTAATATCTATCATATTGAAGTGATTTTTTTGGTCCTTTTTAGTTTCAAAAAACAAACGTGGACATGAAGATGATATTCCTTACAGATATGGATTTTTTCACATGGTATTCTCTTTGGGGGCAATGTACTTTGCAATGTTGTTCATCAGTTGGGATCTGAATAACTCAGCCAGAAAGTAAGGAACTTAAATACATCATATGGTTAACCAGTGCTTTATGTGTGATTATTTTTTACATTTTGTGTCGTACACCTTCTGTATGAATGATGCACTCATCAAACCACCAGGTGGAGCATTGATGTTGGCTGGATAAGTACATGGGTGAAAGTTATCAATGAGTGGTTTGTAACAACAATTTACAGTAAGTTAATGTATTACTTAATAGAAACAGTTATTTCCTATATTTCATTAGCTAGCGATTTGCAGCAAAAATTTACAGTAAGTGAATGTACTACTTAATAGAAACATTTATTTCCTATATTTCATTAGCTAGCTTCAACTTCAACCATAATCTTGTTCATATTAATAAGACAAATGTTATTTTTGAAATTCTAACAAAACACACTTTTTCAACACATTATCTACTACTATGGGTTAAAGTTTATTGAAAAACATAAAATTTGATTGTCACATCTTATTTAATACTTCTCTATCTTGATTTTATAGTTTTAATAAATTTGAATGATGTGTAACACTACTCATGTTAATATGCTTAACATATAAACATCAACACATGGTAATGGTTGTAATAATAATCAATAGTGGATTGTAAAAGTGAAGTATAACCAATTGATACTTTAATGATGCACCTTCTTCTAAAATTCATATCTTAATTGCTTTTACCTTGTTTAATTTAAATAGTATGGATGCTGATTTCCCCAGTTGTAAGATAGAAAAAAGTCATGGATAATAATGGAACTATGCAAGAGGCAACTGACTTAGTTATGGCATGATAGAGCAAAATCATCAACATTCTCACAAAAGAAAACTTCATTCTTTTAAATGTTTTCTATTCTTTAATAGCATTTTATTCTTCAACCCACTTAATGTTTAATGGCTGAAAGGAAAAAGTCAAGAATGAAATTTAATTAGGGGTTGACTGAAATATATTTTTAAAGATAGTAGCATTAGTTTTCACATCTCACTTTGTACTTATAGCCACCATATTTATATCTATATCATGCTTAGTAAGGTATAATTTGATGTAATACAATATATCATTGGTTTAGCTATTGTGAACCACAAATTAAATGGTTGGGTTGGTTTGAATTTTTGAAGTGTTTGCTAATATCATTTTCTTAGATTTAAATCAAGAATAAAATTGATCTTGGGTACAAGGTTTTGTATCAATTAGTTTGGATAACTTATAGATATTGGATTAGCATGACTGAGTCCATTAAGAGACAATGAAACAACCAAACAAAATAGACAAGTCAATTTGCCAAAACTTATTTGGTCTATAGAGCTAACATTGGTCAACATATGGTAGCTGTTTGTCCCTTAATCGTCCTTGATAAAGTGATTTAGGATCTAAGTTTTAATTAATATATATATATATATATTAATTATAAATTGGACTTTAACTTAAACATTGATTAAAGCTTCAATTTTATAATGTGATTTTCTTTTGTAACATCTAATAAAAAAATAAATTGTCCACATTAATTATATTTTATATTCACTTTTATAATTAAAAAATTAATTTTAATTTTTCATATTAAGTAATTAATTTTATTAAATATTTAATTCATAGTAAATATTAATTTTGATAATTTAATATTAAGTAATAATATTAAATTTGACTATTAGGTATGAACATATTTTAAATAATTTAAAATATATTTCACAAATTATTCTATCATAAAATAGACTTGAAGAAATGTTGATCTTAGGTGAAAACTTTAATTTCGTAAGGGTAAAATACACTTATCACTCATGAGGTTTTGTATATATTTCTACATTTTACATAGATTATGAATATAACTTGGTGCAATAATGCATGATTAATTTCTTTTAAAGTCATGAATAATTGATGTTAGAATGTTCGTAATAAGATTTCTTATTAATCTTTTTTTGTGTTTTAAGCTAGGTTAAAAAAATCAGATCAGACCAACCGCTACAACCAAAAAATCGGTGAATTAGTCTAGTATCTAATCTGACTGAAAAACTGATGAAACAGTCTGGTATCTGGTTCAGTCAATACTGAAAACTGACGAAGCAAAAAACCAGTTTTAAAATAAAAAAACTTATGAAAATCGGGGGTTGAACTGTTTCATTTTTTTATAAATTTTTCAAATTTTTCTAAATACACCCTTGTTTTCTCAAGTCCATCCCTTTTTAATTAAAAAATTGATAAAAAAAGAGGTGAACTTAGCGATATCAATATGTATTTAGTAAAAATAGTTTTTTCTTTAATAATTACCTCCTAATAAATTTTTTTCTTTTATAATCTTAATTGTTATAATATATTAATAATAAAAAATATTATTTCATTAGGACTGGTTCAGCACTAGTTCAGCTACGGTTAAACTAATAAACCGTGAACCAGTACTTTTACCGGTTAAAAAGGGTCCAATTTTAAAATCATAAGTTTTAAGTGTGTAGGGCCTACGAATATCGTAGAAAGTTGGAGTTCAAAATGCAAGAAAAGTTTTTTACAAATGGATTCCAATCAAAAGTAGTAGTTTATTTATTTAGATAAAGGCTAAATTATTTTTGTTTAATAAAGATAATATCAACATTCACTTTCTAAATTTTGTTCTGTATGAAATAAGATTGGCAACTGTGGTATTATGAATGTAATTTGGGTTTATAAGCTATCAAACAAGAATGGGACAAGTATGCATGAACCAAGACAACTGTTACCATTATTATTTTTTTTCTATGCTTAACTAACTTTAAAAAAAAAACTAATTACGTTAAAAATCAAAAGCTACATTCATCTTCATGTTGAATTTTGGATCGATGCTATTTCATTAAAAATAGTAAATTGTGTATAATACAAATCTTAGTTCATGATTCACTAATGCTTGTGTTGTTTTGTTATTCAAATTTTTAAATGTTTTTCTCACTTCTTGGACATTCAAAATTAACGTGGGCTTTTTGACCTTTTGTACTATATAATTTCCTTGAATTTTCAATAACAACTTCAATTTTCTTTTGTTTATTTGTATCAAAACATACCTTGATTTTTTAGGACATGTTAAATATAAAAAATAAATTAACATTGTCTCTTAAATGTATGATGATTTGAATTTAAAATTTAAAGGATCAAAGATAAAGGAATATACATTCAATAAAATATTATTTAATCTAATTAATTTTAAACTAAAACTATGAATATTAAGATGTTTTATAAATTATAATGGATTTAGTAAAATGATATTATGTTAAATATTTATTAATTATTTCAAAACTAATGATTTAAAAAATAGCTTATCATTATGTAGCGAAATAATTTCTAGAAAACTTAATATATAAATATTTATAAATAAATAATATTTATATATGTTATTTTACCGTACAAATAATATTTAGAGGAAAATTTGCAAGAAATTTTTGTACCATTTTCATATTCATAGAAAATTTTACCGTCACTTATCTGCTTCACAAGGAAATCTTTGTGAAATTCTTATAGATTTTTTTTGTACGAAAAGTCTCAAAAAATTTACACGAATTTTTCCTTCTAAAAAATAACAGTTATTTTCTTGAATTTTTTTTTCATGAAACAACTGCAGGAAATGAAAACTTTTCTAGTAGTATTAATAATATTAAATAAATATTTATTGATATGAAAATTAAAATTATATAAATAGAAAATTTTTTTAATTTTTAAATTTTCATTAAAATAATAATATTGTTGAGTTATACATAAATAGCCTAGTGGTGCTTGTGATTTTCGAAGTAAAAAAGTGGTGCATTACCAATAAAAAACAAAATAGAATAGAGAAAAAGAAATAAAAAATAAAACAAAGATAAGTGAAAAATATGTAAAAATACTGATGATTCATGATGACATCCATAATTTATATTATGACTAATAAAATATAATATAGTCTTAATAATATTAAATTAACATTTAATGATTTTAAACATTTAATAATTTCATAATATATAATGACAAAATTGTAATATTAAAATAAATTATTTAAAATTTATAATGGTTAATTATATGAAATTGAAAACATTGTTTTTATTAAATATGTAAAGACTTTTACAAATAAGAATAAACATATATGTATCCTAAAAATAAAAATAAAACTAAATCAACATATATGTTTTCTTAATCTAATAATTTATAATGTTATGCAGGTATGCTTAACGTTACAGATATGATGCCAAATATAAAATTTTAAATAATAATTGTTAATGAAAAATATAATAATATAATTTATAATAACAATTACATATGAAAGCATACATATTGATATATGAAATAACATACAATAATATTAAAATTAAATAATTAACAACATCAACAATTTATTTTCTTTTTTAATTTCATATTGTTTACATGAATATAAAATCATATAAGTGTGAAATTCAATCATAACATTATTATGTATTCTATAAAATCAGACTCACATATTTAATAAATATAAATTTAAATTAATTATATATGTTATATACTTTTCTATTTTAGTTGTTTCTTTTATAGATTAGATGTTAGGTTTTACTGACGACAAAGATCAAAACTTTGACATTTTTTCACATTTCTCATTGCTTAACCAATTAAGATATTATATATCTTTTTTATTTGAAATTAATGTTAACAATATAAAACATGTAGTTTACAAGAAAATATTTTATACATTATAGGATAAACTATAATATTCAATATATCTTATAATGATATATGAAAATGGTTATTAGATTTTAATTAAAATGTACACTTAAAAGTAATATTTACATATAAATTGTTTATATTTTTATATATTTGACAAAAAAAATATATATTTATGTTACAATAAAGATAAATAAATAAAAATTTCATCCTTATTTTAAGAAATTATAATTTCATTATTTTTTATTTACCTACTCTAATATTAAGTTTAAAAACTTTAAATATACCAATATTCCTTGTGTCTTTTTTAAAAATATTACACTAATAAATATATAAGATGATAAATTAGTTAATGAAAATAAAGGTTTCAGGTTCAACTAACAAACTAGTATTATTAAGAATACTAACATTTGATTCATAAAAAATATATTATACTAATACACTCTCAAATTGTACACTAACTAACACTCTCTTAGTCATTTATTTTATATAATAATATATAGCATTAAATCTCTACATATAACTTTAAATGATAGTAAAATTTAATAAATACAATGTATTGAGCAATGTTAGTTTAAGTCCAATAATTTATTATATCAAGAATACATTTGATTAAAGTAAAAGTTAGATTTTCAAAATATAATTTAAAGCATTTGAGTAGTTTGTTTGTGGACACTATTTCGTTTCGCTTCCCTTTCACTAATTATTAATTTGACTCATTAACATGTATTTCAGGGCCTAAAGGGTCAATCCAAATTTTGATTTCGAAATGGACCATAGGAGAAATTTGGGAACTTAATGCTTTGGTTGGGACTGAGAGAGGCATCCAGCCACCTTTCTAGAACATATAAACAAAGAATCCACGGTGACAAGAAACAAACCATAAAACATAAAACCTTATATAATTAGAATCTGCCTTTTCCATCATTTATGTTACTAAATATTAATTATTATTGACTTTAACAATACAACCACACCAATTAAATCATACAATTTATATAATTTTAAATTTTATTCTATCAAATTCAACCAATTTTTTTAAAATAAATCATCGATGTTATTGAATGATGAAAACCCTTTTGGATTAATGTTAATTTGAGCAACGTTAGTTTGAAGAAAATAATTTATTATATCATGTATACATTTGATAATGTAAAGGTTAGATTTGAAAATATACTTTAAAGCATACTTTAAATTGCTTTTGATTAATGATAAATTGAGCAATCTTAATTTGAGTCAAATAATTTATTATATAAAGTATACATTTGATAATGTAAATGTTAGATTTTCAAAATATAATTTAAAGCATCTGACTAGTTCGTTGGTGACCACTCTTTCCTTCCTCTTCCCTTTCACTAATTGTTTATTTAACTCATTAACACGCATTTCAGGGGCAAAAACATCAACCCAAGTTTTGATTTTGAAATTCACGATAGGAGGAATTTGGGAATTTAACGCTTTGGTTGAGATTGACTGAGGAATTCAGCCACCTTTCTATAAAATATAAAGAAAGAATCCACAGTCACAAGAAACAAACCATAAAACATAAAACCTTATACAATTAGGAACTGCCTTTTCTATCATTTATGTTACTAAATATTAATTATTATTGACTTTAAAGATACACCCATACCAAATAAATCATTCAAATTATATAATTTTTAAATTTATTATTATCAAATTCAACCAATTTTTTTAACATAAATCATAGATATTACTGAATGATCTAAATCTGTTTTGATAAATGTTAATTTGAGCAATGCTAGTTTGAGTCGAATAATATATTATATCTATTACACATTTGATAATGTAAAGGTTAGATTTTAAAAATATAATTTAAAGCATCTAATTAGCTTGTCTGTGGCCACTCTTTCCTTCCTCTTCCCTTTCACTAATGATTTATATGACACGTTAACACGCCTTTCAGGGGCAAAAAGGTCAACCAAGTTTGGATTTTGAAACGGACCAAAGCAGGAATGTGGCAATTTAACTCTTTGGTTGGGACAGAGAGAGGAATTTAGCCACCTTTTTGGAACATATAAGGACAGAATCCACAGTGACAAGAAACAAACAATAAAACGTAAAACTTTATATAATTAGAATCTGCCTTTTCTATAATTTATGCTACTAAATAATTGTTATTATTGAATTAGAAGATACAACCATACCAACTAAATCATACAATTTATATAATTTTTAAAGTTATTATTATCAAATTCAACAAATTTTTTTAACCTAAATCATAGATGTGATTGAATGATCAAAAGCCGTTTTGATAATGTTAATTTGAGCAATGTTAGTTTGAATCAAGTAATTTATTATATCAAGTATACATTTGATAATGTAAAGGTTAGATTTAAAAATATAAGTTAAAGCATAATTTAAATCGGTTTTGATTGATGATAATTTTAGTAATCTTAGTTTGAGTCAAATAATTTATTATATCAAGTATACATTTCATAATGTAAAGGTTATATTTTCAAAATATAATTTAAAGCATCTAACTAGTTTGTTTGTGGCCACTCTTTCCTTCCTCTTCCCTTTCACTAATTATTTATTTGACTCATTAAGGCGTGTTTCAGGGGCTAATGGGTCAATCCATGTTTCGATTATCAAATGGACCATAGGAGAAATTTGGAAAGTTAACGCTTTGGTGGGGACAGAGAGAGGCATCCAGCCATCTAGAACATATAAAGAAAGAAGAATCCATAGTGACAAGAAACAAACCATAAAACCTAAAACCTTATATAATTAGAATTTGCCTTTTCTATCATTTATGTTACTAAATATTAATTATTATTGACTTTCAAGATACAACCATAATAACTAAATCATAGAATTTATATAATTTTTAAAGTTATAATTATCAAATTCAACAAATTTTTTTAACATAAATCATAGAATAGATGTGACTGAATGATGTAAATCCATTTTGATTAATGTTCATTTAAGCAATGTTTGTTTGAGTCAAATAATTTATTATGTCAAGTATACATTTTAAATTAATGTTAACAATATAAAATATATAGTTTATAAGAAAAGATTTGATAAGTTATAGGATAAACTGTAATATTCAATATTGTATAATGATATATGAAAATGATGATTAGATTTTAATTAAAATATACACACTTAAAAGGAATATTTACATATAAATTGTTTACATCTTTATGTATTTTACGTAAAAAATATATTTATATTATAATAAAAATAAATATATAAAAATTTCATCTTTATTTTAAGAAATTATAATTTCATTCTTTTTTATTTACCAACTCTAATCTTAAGATTAAAAACTTGAAATATCCCAACATTCCTTGTGTCATTTTAAAAATTTTTAAAAATATTACAATAATAAATATGTAAGGTAATAAATTAGTTAACAGAAAGAAATGTTCCAGGATCAGCTAACAAACTAGTATTATTAACAATACCAAGGTTTGATTCATAAAAAATATATTATACTAATAGACTCTCAAATGGTGTACTGACTAACACTCTCTTAGTCATTTATTTTATATAATAATATATAGAATTAAATTTCTACATATAACTTTAATAGATGTGAGAGACATTCAGCTACCTTTCTAGAACAGAGAAAGAAAGAAACCATAGTGACAAGAAACAAACCATAAAATATAAAACCTTATAGAATTAGAATCTGTCTTTTCTATCATCTATGTGACTAAATATTAATTATTATTGACTTTAAAGATACAACCATACCAACTAAATCATACAATTTATATAATTTTTAAAGTTATTATTATCAAATTCAACAAATTATTTTTAACATAAATCATAGATGTGATTGAATGATGTAAATACGTTTTGATCAATGTTAATTTGAGCCTATTAGTTTGATTCAAATAACAAGTATACATTTGATTAATGTATAGGTTAGATTTTCAAAATATAATTTAAAGCATGTGAATTTTTTGTTGCCACTCTTTCCTTCCTTTTCTCTTTTCTTTCATATCTTTAATTTTGAAAATCAAAGGAGAGTTGGTATTAGAGACTTATACTTCACCATTTATTTTTTTAAAATCTAACATTGCGTTTTAACGAGACATTTTAAGATTTTAAAAAATTTGAAATGCTATCAATTTGAATTACTTTCATTTTGTAAATGTTTTGTTTGGATAAATCATTTGAAATTTCTTAAATTTTGAAATTTTATTTGGATAAGGTAATTCAACTTCCATATTAGCCAAATCAATTCAATTTTTTTAATCTAAGTTTTTTAGTTTAGATATGAAAAATTAATTTCTTGAATTTCAAATTTTCTAAAACTTTTATAAATTACTTAATACATATATAAATTATGATAAAGGAGAATGAAAAATAAAATATACAAAAATAATTTATTAATTAATGAAAAATAAAGTAAAAAAACAACTAATATCTAAAAATAAGAAGACTTAAAAAAACTAAACCAAAATAACTTTTCATACAAAACTAGTAATTACCTAAAAAACTATTAACTTTTTAAGTATAGAATAAAATTGAAACCATTTCGGTTACTTTTTGATCTTTTAGCTAAAATTGAATGCAAGTGAAACACAGTTTATACTTACATAGCCATTACTAGTGCCTCTTTTTGTAACAGTCATAGCAAAAGAACGTAGAATTATTCACCTTTTTTACCATGAAGCTCGTAGCGGGAAAATCTATCATGAAATAATGAAAATCATAAAGCATAGTATTTGATATTATTTCTATTCTTTTTCTCATCTTTTGTACAGGTATAACAACTAATTTCCATTCATTTGACGTAAAAATAAAATGATAAAAAATTTTGGAGGAAAATTACTCAATAGTCCTATTCTATTTACATGTTGTAACAAGCTAAACAGATCTCCACAAATACCTTTACAACTTGGAAATCAAGTGATCCGATTCAACTTCCAAGAAACAAGAATTCACATTAACTAGATAATTTAGAACCATCAGCAATAAAGGTTTTTACCTCACCAGAAAGCCAACCACTTATTCTTCGTCAGCAGTGACTTTCAGGATATCAAGCCACCACTGGGAGCCTCCACTTCTACACCTAGCATCAAGGTTCCTCCTAATATCAACCTCATACCTTGCCTCCAGTACCTTGATCCAAATAGCATAACCACCTTGTAGAATTCTTCATCGCCATTTTCCCAACAGAACTTTATTAAAAGCCAACATATCTCTTAGTCCTAGCCCACTGTTGTATTTGTCTTTGCACACCTGCTCCCATTTGATCCATGTTATTTTTTAGCCTTCTTCTGAACCTCCAAAAAGGAAATTCCTTTGCACAGATTCTATGGCTTTAGACACCTTCTTAGGAGCCTTGAAAAAGATAGAAAATAAAGAGGTAAAACAGAGAGGGTGGATTTGATCAGGAAAATCCTCTTCCCTATTGACACAGTCTTTTGTCTCTAAGGGGTTAAGTTTTCTCTCATTTTATCCAAGATAGGCTTCCACACACGCTCACATCTCACATTTGCCCCCATAGGAATCCCAAGGTAGGAGAAATGCGTTTGCAGAACTCCGGAATTAAGGATTGATGCAAAGGAACCCACCTTCGACAATGTCTCCCCAATTATCCCTAAGCTATTTTTATGGAAATGAATCCTCAGGCTTGAGGCCAACTCATAGCATCTCAAAGCACATTTTAAAGCAAATACCTTTTGAAGTTCAAGCAAAATCAGGAAAATTTTATCGTTTGCAAACTGCAAGTGATGCTTGTTAAGGTTAATACCTGAAATTAGATTTATCGAGTCATTCAAATCAGCCCTCCTAGCCCTTCAGATCACCCTGACGTAATCCTCTCTACATACAGAACTCCTTCGCCACACTCCTATTAACCAATATTGAGACTGATGATGAAGACAAACAACCATGATCCAACTTAATCGTTTGTCCCCAAAACCAAATCGAGATAACATGTAAAACAGGAACGACCAACTAAGACAGTCATACACCTGCTCGAAGTCAGCCTTAAAAACCAATAAGGGCTTCTTATGATGTTTCGCCTCCTGGATCACTTCATTAACTACAACCACACTATTATTAAGCAATTGCCTCAATTTAATAAAAGTTATCTGCATTTCCTCAATTATGCTTGGAAGTACCTTTTGTAGTTTCTTTGCCAGCACTTTTGCAATAATTTTATAGAGCACCCTAATTAGTGATATTGACCTATAATCTTCCAATCCACTTGGGCACTGCTTCTTGGGAATAAAGGAAATCAATGAGGCATTGACCCCCCTTGGAAGCTTTCTAATGAAAATTTGTCATTACTTTCCTTATATCCTCATTTAACACATCCCAGAAATGCTTCACTAAATTTTAATTAATATATATTAATTATAATTTGGATTTTAACTTAATCATTGATGAAAGCTTCAATTTTATAATATCTGTTGATCATGAGATTTCCTTTTGTAACATCTATATTTAATAAAAAAATAAATTTCCCACATTAATTATATTTTATATTCATTTTTATAATTAAGAAAAAGTAATGTTATTTTTTTATATTAAGTAATTAATTTTATTAAATATTAAATTTGTAATTAAATATTAATTTTGGTAATTTAATCTTAAGTAATAACATTAAATTTGACTATTAAGTATGCCCATATTTTAAATTATTTAAAATATATTTAAAAAATTATCTTATCATAAAATAGACTTGAAGAAATGTTGCTCTTAGGTGAAAACTTCAATTTCATAATAGTAAAATGCACTTATCACTCATGAGGTTTTGTATATATTTTTGCATTTTACATAGATTTTGAATATAACTTGGTGCAATAATACAGACTAATTTATTTTAAAGTCGTGAAAATTGATGTTGGAATGTTTGTAATAAAATTTCTTATTAAAAATTTTCATATGTTTTAAGTTAGGCAAAAAAAATCAGATCGGACCGAACGGTTCGACCAAAAAATTAGTGAACCAGTCTAGTATCTAGTTTGGTTAATGCTGAAAATTTAATCGACCAAGTAAAGAACCAGTTTTAAAATCAGAAAAATCAAGTGCTACAAAATGTTGGCATATTTTTATTTGGATGAAGATAGAATGGAATTGTCTTCTTATATACAATGAAATTCACTCAACAGTAGCTAATGCCATGCTAACTTGGTTCAATGTCTACTTCAAATCATATATTTTATTTTGAAATTTCTTTTATAAATGGTGGACTTATGTAGATCTTTATCATGGAATTTCAGTGAACCTGCCACCATAAGATGTGAGACAAAGAATCAAGAAAAAGGAAACAATGGTTGGATAACTATACTAGTAAGTTTTTCACCTAGTTAAATTTGAAAATCTTCTGTTTAGTTCCTCTACACTTCTCTATTGAGTTCAAAATTCTTTCTTCAGTCTTCTTTAGGTGATTATTGAGGTTTAAATTAAATAGTAGATTTTCTATTATTGTTGGTCGAAGGTTTCAAATAATGTTTAGGTTGTTGTTTATCTTAAATCTATGATGTGAAGTAACCATAATTAAGTTTTTTTTCTTGCATGTGAAATAGCTTGGGATGAACATTTTGTTAAAATTCTTAATAATTAAGGATAAACGAAAATGACTTTGATAGGATCCAATAAAGTGATGAGATATGATATCTAGCCTAGTTGATCTGTCATTCATTTTTAGCACCACAATATTTCAATTGTGATGCTAAATTGTTGTTAATGCAGTGTTCTGTAAAAGCAAGAACCATCTACAAGGATAAAGTGTTTAGTAGCATTCAACAACTCAAGTGCATATATAAGTATATGCATAGAGGTTTTAAGTTTTAACTGATCTTGTTTACCATGTGGCATATATTGTACCATATGCTGTCTAGTTTTCTTACAAGTTTTACTGCGAAGGCTACTATTAGATTTTTTTGTAGGCCTTTGCATTCTTTTTGTTGACTCTTCAAGATATTTTTTTTGTGAGTATGTGTCTGAATAGTATTAAAATCCATAATTTGATATTGTGGATATTTCTTCACATGAATGCTTTAGTCATCCTGTTACTTTGTGTTATATACAATTTTCTAATTTCTTGATAGGGCTTCCTTATTGCCATATTTGCAATTGTGATGGCAGCCATTTCCACAGGCATTGATTCAAAATGCGCTTAGGTGAGTCATTCTTTAGTGTTCTAAAGCATTCCTAGTTGCTTCAAAACTAGAGATTTCTAAAGCTTTCCTTGTTGCTTCAAAGCCTTTTCTAGTAAATTCAAAAATATTCCTTGTTGCTTTAAAATACCATTCTCAATCCTTTCCTAGAAATTAGGAAGCTCTAAAGCTGCCTTCTTTCTTTGATCAAGCAAGGCACCTCAATCATGCTGCAAGTTGAAGTAAATTTTTCTTTTAGAAGCCAAGAAAAAATAATTGCCCCCATATAAGATAACCAAAAATTTGGATAATTGTCCTTTTATCAACATGATCATACAAGAAATATTTAATTTTAATCTAGGCCATATTGTGACAGATAGAAAGCAATGTTAATATATGTCATATTGAAGTGATTTTTTTGGTCCTTTTTAGTTTACAAAAAATAAACCTGAACATGAAGATGATATTCCTTACATTTATGGATTTTTTCACATGGTATTCTCTTTGGGGGCAATGTACTTTGCAATGTTGTTCATCAGTTGGGATCTGAATAACTTAGCCCAGAAAGTAAGGAACTTAATTAAATACATCATATGGTTAACCAGTGCTTTATGTGTGATTATTTTTTACATTTTGTGTCGTACACCTTCTGTATGAATGATGCACTCTTCAAACCACCAGGTGGAGCATTGATGTTGGCTGGATAAGTACATGGGTGAAAGTTATCAATGAGTGGTTTGCAGCAACAGTTTACAGTAAGTGAATGTATTACTTAATAGAAATAGTTATTTCCTATATTTCATTAGCTAGCGATTTGCAGCAACAATTTACAGTAAGTGAATGTATTACTTAATAGAAACATTTATTTCCTACATTTCATTAGCTAGCTTCAACTTCAACCATAATCTTGTTCATATTAATAAGACAAATGTTATTTTTGAAATTCTGACAAAAAACACTTTTTTCAACACTTTATCTACTACTATGGGTTAAAGTTTATTGAAAAACATAAAGTTTGATGGTCACATCTCATTTAATACTTCTCTATCTTGATTTTATAGTTTTAATAAATTTGAATGATGTGTAACACTACTCATGTTAATATGCTTAACATATAAACATCAACACATGGTGATGGTCATAATAATAATCAGTAGTGGATTGTAAAAGTGAAGTATAACCAATTGATACTTTAATAATGTACCTTCTTCTCAAATTCATATCTTAATTGCTTTTACCTTGTTTAATTTAAATAGTATGGATGATGATTTCATCATTTGTAAGACAGAACAAAGTCATGGATAATGATGGAACTATAGACAATTGACTTAGTTATGGCATAATAAGGCAAAATCATCAACATTCTCACAAAAGAAAACTTCATCCTTTTAAATGTTTTCTATTCTTTAAAAGCATTTTATTCTTCAACCCACTTAATGTTTAATGGTTGAAAGGAAAAATTCAAGAATGAAATTTAATTTGGGGTTGACTAAAATATAATTTTAAAGATAGTAGCATCAGTTCTCACAGCTCACTTTGTACTTATAATCACCATATTTATATCTATATCATGCTTAGTAAGGTATAATCTGATGTAATACGAGCTATGATTGGTTTAGCTATAGTGGACCACAAATTAAATGGTTGGGTTGGTTTGAATTTTTAAAGTGTTTGCTAATATCATTTTCTTAGATTTAAATCAAGAATAAAATTCCTCTTGGGTACAAGGTTTTGTATCAATTAGTTTGGATAACTTATAGATATTGGATTAGCATGACTGAGTCTATTAAGAGACAATGAAACAACAAAAAAAAATAGACAAGTGAATTTTCCAAAACTTATTTGGTCTCTAGAGATAACATTGTCAACATGTGCTAGTTGTTTGTCCCTTAATCGTCCTTGATAAAGTGATTTAGGATCTAAATTTTAATTAATATGTATATATATATATTAATTATAAATTGGACTTTAACTTAAACATTGATCAAAGCTTCAATTTTATAATGTTATTTTATTTTGTAACATCTAATTAAAAAATAAATTTTCCACATTAATTATATTTTATATTCACTTTTATATAGATTAATATAGCTTGGTGCAATACTGCATGATTAATTTCTTTTAAAGTCAAGAATAATTGATGTTAGAATGTTTGTAATAAGATTTCTTATTAATTTTTTTTGTTTCAAGTTAGGTTAAAAAAATCAAATCGGACTGATCGCTTTGACCGAAAAACTGGTGAACTGGTCTGGTATCTAATTTGACTGAGAAACCGATGAACCAGTCTGGTATCTGGTTCGGTTAATACTGAAAATTGACAAAGCAAAAAACCGGTTTTAAAATCTAAAACCTGATGAAAATCGGGGGTTCAACTGTTTCATTTTTCTATAAATTTTTCAAATTTTTCTAAATACACCCTTGTTTTCTCAAGTCCATCCCTTTTTAATTAAACATTTGATAAAAAAAGAGGTGAACTTAGTGATATGAATATGTATTTAGTAAAAATAGTTTTTCTTTAATAATTACCTCCTAATAAATTTTTTATTTTATAATCTTAATTGTTATAATATATTAATAATAAAAAACATTATTTCATTAGGACCGGTTCAGCACTAGTTCAACAATGGTTAAACTAATAAACCGTGAACCAACACTTTTACCGGTTAAAACACGGGTCCAATTTTAAAATCAGAAGTTTTATATGTGTAGGGCCTACAGATATCATATAAATTTGGAGTTCAAGATGCAAGAAAAGTTTTTTACAAATGGATTCCAATCAAAAGTAGTAGTTTATTTATTTAGATAAAGGCTAAATTATTTTTGTTTAATAAAGATAATATCAACATTCACTTTCTAAATTTTGTTCTGTATGATATAAGATTGGCAACTGTGGTATTATGAATGTAATTTGGGTTTATAAGTAATCCAACAAGAACGGGACAAGTATGTCTGAACCAAGACAACTATTACCATTATTTTTTTTTCTATGCTTAACTAAGTTTAAAAAAAAAACTAATTACGTTACAAATCAAAAGCTACATTCATCTTTATGTTGAATTTTGGATCGATGCTATTTCATTAAAAATAGTGAATTGTGTATAATACAAATCTTAGTTTATGATTCACTAATGCTTGTGTTGTTTTGTCATTCAAATTTTCAAATGTTTTTCTCACTTCTTGGACATTCAAAATTGACGTGGGCTTTTTGACCTTTATACTATACAATTTCCTTGAATTTTGAATAACAACTTTAATTTTCTTTTATTTATTTGTACTAAAACATACCTTGATTTTTTAGGACATGTTCAATATAAAATAAATTAACATTTCACTTAAATGTACCATGATTTGAATTTAAAATTTAAAGGATAAAAGATAAAGGAATATAAATTCAATAAAATAATATTTAATCTAATTAATTTTAAACTAAAACTATGAATATTAAGATATTTTATAAATTATAATGGATTTAGTAAAATGATATTATTTTAAATATTTATTAATTATTTCAAAACGAATGATTTAAAAAATAACTTATCATTATATGGCAAAAAAATTTCTAGAAAACTTAATACATAAATTTTTATAAATAAATAATATATATATATGTTATTTTACCCTACAAACAATATTTAGAGGAAAATTTGCAAGAAATTTTTGTACCATTTTCATATTCATAGAAAATTTTACCGTCACTTTTCCACTTCACAAGGAAATTTTTGTGAAATTCTTATAGATTTATTTTTTGAACAAAAAGTCTCAAAAAATTTACACGAATTTTTCCTTCTAAAAAATAGCAGGTATTTTCTGCAAATTTTTTCTCATGAAACAACTGTAGTAAATGAAAACTTTTCTAGTAATTTTAATAATATTAAATAAATATTTATTGGTATGAAAAATTAAAATTATATAAATAGAAAATTTTTAATTTTTAAATTTTCATTAAAATAATAATATTGTTGAGTTATACATAAAATATTGTGAAAAATTATTCGATGATTAATCTTTTCTATCAAAATATTAATTCAAAAAATTATTTTTACTTAGAAGAAAAAATTACTTTTTGTTTTTTCTACTAATTTATGATAGAAAGAATGTTAAGAATTTTACACTTTAATATTATAAACTAAATATTATATTTTAAGTATATATTTTTTAAGTTATTTAAGACTTTGGTCGAAAATAAAAGTTGAAAAAGTCATAAAATCCTATTTTAAAGGTAATAGTATGACATACAGAAATATGAAATCAAATTGGACAAGGGCATGTTTATCAATTGTTTATTAAAAAATGGTAATACATTCTAAAGTGACAGTGACACGAGAGGTGTCTTAGAAGATATAATAAACTAAACTAAATATTTTCTATCACATGGGTGTGACCAATTCATATTACTTTTCTTTAAAAAATCTCATTATTTTCAATATGTAACTTGCATTCTTCTTTATAAATAATTTGATGTTTTTTTTCCTGAATATAACATAATAATGTTAGAAAAAAGATTTCTGATGCTAATTTTTTGGTTATTAAATTCATAATACAACTTTAATAAAAAAAATAAATCGGATTATTAGAAAAAATATATTTCATTATAGTCTCACACTTATTTCTTATTATTAAAAAATACGTATAAAGTTATGTGTTAAAAGTATTTAAATGAATTTAACTTATCTTAACATAATTTTAAAAAATAAAGTAATAAAGTAATTTAATTATTTTACAACTATAGTGTGAAAAAAGCCGAGCCACAATGAAAGTTCAAAATCCATGCATTTTAAAACATCCTTGGTTATTGGTTCATTAATTATTTACAACATTTCCCATGGTTATTGTTATCTTTTTCAAAATCTATTGACCTATGTTAGTTTAAGCATACTCAATATAATTTGTTCTTGAGTAATGTGTATGTGGTGAAATATTTGAGCAATGTCAGTTTCATTCAAATAATGTATTACAATAAATATACATTTTATTAATGTAAATGTTAGATTCTCAAAATATAATTTAAAGTATGTGACTTGTTTGTGGTCACTCAGTCCTTCCTCTTCCCTTCCACTAATTATTTATTTCACTCATTATTACCACGTGTTTCAGGGCAAAAGGTCAACCCAAGTTTTGATTTTTAAATGGACAATAGGAGGAATTTGGGAATTTAACCCTTTGGTTGGGATTGAGAGAGACATTCAGTCACATTTCTAGAACATATAAACAAAGAATCCATAAGGACAAGAAACAAACCAACACACATAAAACATTATACAATTAGAATCTACCTTTTCTATCATTATGTTACTAAATATTAATTATTATTGACTTTAAACATACACCTATAACAACTAAATCATACAATTTATATAATTTTGAAAGTTATTATTATCAAATTCAACAAATTTTTTTAACATAAATCATAGATGTGACTAAATGATATAAATTCGTTTTGAGTAATGTTAATTTGACAAATGTTAGTTTGAGTCAAACAATTTATTATAACAAGTATACATTTGATAATGTAAAGGTTATATTTTAAAATATAATTTAAAGCATCTAACTGGTTTGTTTATGGAAACTCTTTCCTTTCTCTTCCCTTTCACTAATTATTTACTTGACTCATTAACACACGTTTCAGAGGCGAAAGGGTCAACTTAAGTTTTGATTTTGAAATGGACCATAGGAGCATTTTTGGAATTTAACACTTTGGTTGGGACTGAGAGAGGCATTCAACCACCTTTCTAGAACATATAAAGAAAGAATCCACAGTGACAAGAAACAAACCATAAAACATAAAACCTTATATAATTAGAATCTGTCTTTTCTATAATTTATGTTACTAAATATTAATTATTATTGACTTTAAAGATACACCCATTCTAATTAAATCATACAATTTATATAATTTTTAAAGTTATTATTATGAAATTCAACAATGTTTTTAACATAAATCATAGACTAAATGTGACTGAATGATGTAAATCCGTTTTGATTAATGTAAATGTTAGATATTCAAAATATAATTTAAAGCATCTAACTAGTTTGCCTGTGGCCACTCTTTCCTTCCTCTTCCCTTTCACTAATTATTAATTTGACTCATTAACACCCGTTTTAGGAGCAAAAAGGTCAACTCAAGTTTTGATTTTGAAATGGAGCATATGAGGAATTTGGGAATTTAACGCTTTGGTTAGGACTGAGAGACGCATTCAGCTACTTTTCTTGAACATATAAAGAAAGAATAAGAATTCGTAGTGACAAGAAACAAACCATAAAACAAAAAAAATTATATAATTAGAATCTGCCTTTTCTATCATTTACGTTACTAAATATTAATTATTATTGACATTAAAGATACAACCATACCAACTAAGTCATACAATTCATATAATTTTTAAAATTATTATTATCAAATTCAGCAAATTTTTTTAACATAAATCATTGATGTGACTGAATGATGTAAATCTATTTTGATTAATGTTAATTTGAGAAATTTTAGTTTGAGTCAAATAATTTATTATATCAAGTATACATTTGATAATGTAAAGGTTATATTTTCAAAATATTATTTAATGCCTCTAACTAGTTTGTTTATGGCCACTCTTTCTTCCTCTTCCCTTTCACTAGTTATTTATTTGACTCGTTAACACGCATTTGAAGGGCGAAAGGGTCAACTCATGTTTTGATTTTGAAATGGAGCGTAGCAGGAATTTGGGAATTTAAGGCTTTGGTTAGGAATGAGAGAGGCATTGAGCCACCTTTCTAAAACATATAAAGAAGAATCCACAGTCACAAGAAACAAAGGATAAAACATAAAACCTTATATAATTAGAATCTGTCTTTTCTATCATTTATGTTACCAAAAATTAATTATTATTCACTTTAAAGATACACCCATACTAACTAAATCATTCAATTTATATAATTTTGAAAGTTATTCTTATCAAATTCAACAAATTTTTTTAACACAAATCATACATGTGACTGAATGATGTAAATCCCTTTTGATTAATGTTAATTGGAGTAATCTTAGTTTGGGTCAAATAATTTATTATATCAAGTATACATTTCATGAATGTAAAGGTTAGATTTTGAAAATATAATTTAAAGCATCTGACTAGTTTGGTTGTGGCCACTCTGTCTTCCTCTTCGCTTTCGCTAATTATTGATGTGACTCATTAACACACATTTCAGGGGCGAAAGGGTCAACTTAAGTTTTGATTTTAAAATGGAGCATAGAAGGAATTTGGGAATTTAAGGCTTTGGTTGGAACTAAGAGAGACATTGAGCCACCTTTCTAGAACATATAAAGAAGAATCCACAGTGACAAGAAACAAAGCATAAACCTTATATAATTAGAATCTTCCTTTTCTATCATTTATGTTACCAAAAATTAATTATTTTTTACTTTAAAGATACACCCATACCAACTAAATCATACAATTTATATCATTTTGAAAGTTATTATTATCAAATTCAACAAACTTTTTTAACATAAATCATAGATGTGATTGAATGATGTAAATCCCTTTTGATTAATGTTAATTGGAGTAATGTTAGTTTGGGTCAAATAATTTATTATATCAACTATACATTTCATTAATGTAAAGGTTAGATTTTCAAAATATAATTTAAAGAATCTGACTAGTTTGTTTGTGGCCACTCTATCCTTCCTCTTCCCTTTCACTAATTATTTATTTGACTCATTAACATGCGTTTCAGGGGGCAAGTGGGTCAACTCAAGTTTTTATTTTGAAATGGAGCATAGCAGTTATTTGGGAATTTAAGGCTTTGGTTGGGACTGAGAGAGGCATTGAGCCACCTTTATAGAACATATAAAGAAGAATCCACAGTGACAAGAAACAAAGCATAAAACATAAAAAAATTATATAATTAGAATCTGTCTTTCTATCATTTATGTTACCAAAAATTAATTATTATTGACTTTAAAGATACACCCATACCAACTAAATCATACAATTTATATAATTTTGAAAGTTATTATTATCAAATTCAACACATTTTTTTAACATAAATCATACATGTGACGGAATGATGTAAATCCCTTTTGATTAATGTTCATTGGAGTAATGTTAGGTTGGGTTAAATAATTTATTATATCAACTATACGTTTCATCAATGTAAAGGTTAGATTTTCAAAATATAATTTAAAGCATCTGACTAGTTTGTTTGTGGCCACTCTGTCCTTCCTCTTCCCTTTCACTAACTATTTATTTGACTCGTTAAGATGCGTCTCAGCGAGCAAACGGGTGAACTCAAGTTTTGATTTTGAAATGGAACATAACAGGAATTTGGGAATTTAAGGCTTTGGTTGGGATTGACAGAGGCATTGAGCTACCTTTCTAGAACATATAAAGAAAGTATCTATAATGACAAGAAAAAAACCATAAAACATAAAACCTTGTATAATTAGAATCTGCCTTTTCTATAATTTATGTTACTAAATATTAATTATTATTGATTTTAAAGATACACCCAAACCACCGAAATCATATAATTTATATAATTTTTAAAGTTATTGTTATCAAATTTTTTAACATAAATCATAGATGTGATTGAATGATGTAAATCCGTTTTGATTAATGTTAATTTGAGCAATGTGAGTTTGAGTCAAATAACTTATTATATCAAGTATACATTTGATTAATGTAAAGGTTAGATTTTCAAAATATAATTTAAAGCATCTGACTCATTTTTTTGTGGCCACTCTTTCCTTCCTCTTCGACTTCACTAATTATTTGTTTGACTGATTAACACACGTTTCAGGGGCAAAAGCGTCCAACCAAGTCTTGATTATAAAATGGAGAATAGGAGGAATTTCGGAATTTAAGGCGTTGGTTGGGACTAAGAAAGGCATTCAACCACCTTTCTAAAACATATAAAGAAAGAATCCACAGTGAGAAGAAATAAACCATACAACATAAAACCTTATATAATAAGAATCTGCCTTTTCAATCCTTTATGTTACTAAATATTAATTATTATTTACTTTAAAGATACAACCATACCAACTAAATTATAAAATTTATATAATTTTTAACGTCATTATTATCAAATTCAACCTATTTTTTTAACATAAATCATAGAATACATTTGATTGAATGATGTAAATCCGTTTTGATTAATGTTAATTTCAGCTATGTTTGTTTGAGTAAAAAAATTTATTATATCAAGTATACATTCGATCAATTTAAAGGTTAGATTTTCAAAATATAATTTAAAGCATCTGACTAGTTTATTTGTGGCCACTCTTTCCTTCCTCTTTCCTTTCACTAATTATTTATTTGACTCATTAACACACGTTTGAGGGCCAAAAGGCTCAACTCAAGTTTGAATTTTGAAATGGAGCATAGCAGGAATTTGGCAATTTAATGCTTTGGTTGGGACTGAGAGAGGAATGCAACCACCTTTTTGGAACAAATAAAGACAGAATCCACAGTGAATAGAAACAAACCGTAAACCGTAAAAGTTTAGATAATTAGAATCTGCCTTTTCTATCATTTATGCTACTAAATAATTATTATTATTGACTTCAAAGATACAACCATACCAACTAAATCATACAATTTATATAATTTTTAAATTTATTATTATCAAATTCAACAAACTTTTTTAACATAAATCATAGATGTGATTGAATGATGTAAGTCCGTTTTGATTAATGTGAATTTGAGTAATGTTTGTTTGAGTCAAATAATTTATTATATCAAGTATACATTTGATTAATGTAAAGGTTAGATATTCAAAATATAATTTAAATAATCTGACCAGTTTGTCTGTGGCCACTTTTTCCTTCCTTTCCCTTTCACTAATTATTTATTTAACTCATTAACACGTGTTTCAGGGTCAAAAGAGTCAACTTAACTTTTGATTTTGAAATGAAGCATAGCAGGAATTTGGGAATTTAAAGCTTTGGTTAGGATCGAGAGAGACATTCAACCACCTTTGTAGAACATATAAAGAAAGAATCCACAGTGACAAGAAACAAACCATAAGACATAAATGTTATATAATTAGAATCTGCCTTTTCTACCATTTATGTTACTAAATATTAATTATTATTGACTTTAAAGATACACATATACCAACTAAATGATGCAATTTATATAATTTTTAAGGTTATTATTATCAAATTTAACAAATATTTTTAACATAAATAATAGATGTGACTGAATGATGTAAATCCGTTTTGATTAATGTTAATTTGCGTCATGTTAGTTTAAGTCAAATAATTTATTGTATCAAGAATACATTTGATTCGTGTAAAAGTTAGATTTTAAAAATATAATTTAAAGCATGTGACTAGTTTCTTTGTAGCCACTATTTCCTTTCTCTTGCCTTTCACTAATTATTTATTTGACTCATTAACATGCGTTTCAGGGGTAAAGAGTCACCCCAAGTTTTGATTTTGAAATGGAGCATAGGAGGAATTGGGGAATTTAACGATTTTGTTAGGACTGAGAAAGGCATTCAGCCACCTTTCTAGAACATATAAAGAAAGAATCCACACTGACAAGAAACAAACCATAAAACATAAAACCTTATATAATTAGAATCTTCCTTTTCTATCATTTATGTTACTAAATATTAATTATTATTGACTTTAAAGATACAACCATACCAACTAAATCTGACAATTTATATAATTTTTGAAGTTATTATTATCAAATTGAACAAATTTTTTTAACTTACATCGTAGATGTGACTGAATGATGTAAATCTGTTTTGATTATTGTTAATTTGAGCAATGTTAGTTTGAGTAAAATAATTTATTATATCAAGTATACATTTGATTAATGTAAAGGTTATATTTTCAAAATATAATTTAAAGAATCTCACTAGTATGTTTGTGTGGCCACTCTTTCCTTCCTCTTGCCTTTCACTAATTATTTATTTTACTCGTTAACACACGTTTCGAGGCCAAAAGGGTCGATTCAAGTTTTGATTGTCAAATGGACCATAGGAGGAATTTGGGGATTTAACTTTTTAAAGATAAAATTTGGGAATTTTGAAATGGACCATAATAAATAATTTATTATATCAAGTATACATTTGATTAATATAAAGGTTAGATCATGGGAAGAAGGAGGGTCCATTTCCATGGATATAAGGAATTGAGGCATTCAGAATGGGGAGAGGCATTCAGCGCCACATTTCACTAAGGAAGAAAGAAAGAGAAGAAACAAAGCATAAACCATAGAACCTTCTACAATTAGAATCTAGCTTTTCTAGACCCAATCTAATGGATAAATTCATATAACTTGTTTGACATTTTTGCAAGCCTACTTCTTTATTTTCATTTGTTATTTTCATTTATGTTACTAAATATTAATTATTGTTGACTTTAAAGATACAACCATACGAACTAAATCATACAATTTATATAATTTCTAAAGTTATTATTATCAGATTTAACAAATTTTTTGACATAAATAATACATGTCATTGAATGATGTAGATAAGTTTTGATTAGTGTTAGTTTGAGCAATGTTAATTTAAGTCAAATAATTTATCATAATAGGTATACATTTTATTAATGTAAAGGTTAGATTCTCAAAATATAATTTAAAGGATGTGCCCAATGCTCACTCTTTTCTTCCTTTTTCCTTTCACTTTCATAGTTTTTATTTTGAATTAAAGGAGAATTGGTACTAGAGACTTACACTTCACCATTTATCTTCTTAATATTTAACATGGCATTTGGATGAGGTATTTTAAGATTTCAAAAAATTTGTAATCCTATTCATTTGAATTGTTTTCATTTGAATTTCCTTCATTTTGTAAATGTTATGTTTGAGTAAATCAATTGAATTTTCTTAGTTTTCAAATTTCTTGTTTAGACAAAGCAATTAAATTTTTATATTAATAAAATCAATTCAATTTTGTTAATTTCATTTTTAGTTTGGATATGACAAATCATTTTCTTAGATTTCAAATTTTGTGAAACTTTTATAGCTTACATAAAACATATATAAATAAATTATGATATAGGAGAGAATGAAAAATAAAATATGTAAAGAAAATGAATTTATTTAATTAATGAAAAAATGAATTAAAAAAATCAAATAATAACTAAAAATAAGAAAACTTAAAATAAACTAAACTAAAATAACTTCTCACACAAAACTAGTAATTACCTTGTTTTGTAACAATCATAGCAAAATAGCATAGAATCTTTCACATTTTTTACCATAGTAACAGGAAATCTATCATGAAATAATGAAAATAATAAAGCATAGTATTTGATATTATTTCTATTCCTTTTCCCATCTTTAGCACAAGTATAACATCTACTACCAATCATTTGAATTAAGACAGAATGATGAAAAATTTTGGAGGAAAATTACTCAACATTCTGATTTTATTTACATGTTTTAACAAGCTAAACCCATCTCCACAAATCCCTTTACAGCTTGAAAATGAGGTGCTCCAATTCAACTACCAGTAAACAAGAATTCAATTAATTAGATTATTGAGAAATGAAAATGAATGAAACAAGAAGAAGCTCTTAATTAAATTGGTTAATATAATCAAGTCATCAATAGATTCTGCTATGTAGCAGCAAAGAAAATGTTTGATCTAGTAATATCAAGAATTGTGAGATTTAAGAGATGTTGAAACTAAAAATGCTGAAGTGACTTGCTTCATTCAGCTTCGTTTCATACATCAGTATGTATAATTGATAAAAGAGAGTCCAAGAAGAATTAGGAGGTGTCGGCTACACCCCCCCTGAACCTATGACTATAGCAAAGAAACCATAAATAACAAATACAGTACAATCATAAATAACTGTTGAAGAGGATTATAAAACTTTTACTTTGGCCTTCATTAAAAAAGAAAATGAACAAAACAAGAATAAACTCTTTATTACAATGGTTAATATAATCAAGTCATCAATAGATTCTGCCATGTAGCAGCAAACAAAATGTTTGATCTAGTAATATTAAGAATCAATTGTGAGAGTTAAGAGCAGTTGAAACTAAAAATGCTGAAGTGACTTGCTTCATTCAGCTTCGTTTCATAAATCAATATGTATAAATTATAAATGAGACTCCAAGAAGAATTAGGAGGTGCAGGCTACGCACCCCCTGAACCTATGACTATAGCAGAGAAACCATAAACAACAAATGAAGTACAATCATAAACAAACAACTATTGAAGAGGATTATGAAACTTTTACTTGAACATCATTCCCAAGTAGCTATTTTCTTGCTTGTACCTTTTCCATTCTCGTAAACCAACTACGAGGACATGCATAGTAACTGGAAGAAAGCTGGAAAGATACAAAGAAAATAGTTTAAAATTGTGTCTCTACTCAAGTGCCATTGATCTCATTTTAACAGCAAGAGAGACTGTAACAACAAAAATTATGGTTTGGAAAAGAAATAGAAAAAAATTTAGATATACATAAAGAACAAGGAATGAAAATTTCAAATAGAGGCTAAAGAGAACATTCAATTCAAGTTTTTATAGATGACATCTTTTTATGAACCCCATGGTTCTTTCAATATCTTTATATTTATTTATTTTATCTATTAGAAAAATAGCAACACTTTACATAGACAATATTGTTTTTTATTAGAAACAACATTGAAGAGCTCTGCTAAGTCCTCATCACTCCCAAGGGTATTATTCAAAATCTTTATTGTTCTCAATCTTGAAGTAAATATACTCTAACCTATAACTTATTCAACAAGAAAAATTTCCAGTTAGTTACCATGAATCAACTATATATTTACAAATTTCCAGTTCTCTATATAATTATTATAATTACTAATTAATAAAGAACTATCTTCCTTAACAATGAAATCATAAATTTTTCTTAGTTATGTTTCTTACTACAGTCAAAACAAGAAAATTTTGTGAACATGAAAATTTATGGCATTCTGGTTGGTGGAAATTCAAGTGTATTTTATTGCTTGTATCAATGGCTCTTCCATTTTTCTTCCCTTCACAAGTTGTTCAAATATATGGTATGTTTAACAACCACACAGTTCTAATAACAACAGTCATATTGATGAAACATTTGCTTTTTTGGCACAATGCAGTTGGATTTTGGTTTTAGTTGGTTTTGGTTTTGCTTATGGTTCTTATGTCACAATTTGGGTTACAGAAAAGGAGAAGTTCTTGTAAAAACTATTCATAGAAAAAACTGTCAATTTTATCATTCAAATAGTTTTCATTAATATGATTTTTTTTCTAGTTTAAAATACATGTAGTATAAAAAATTTTATACTGACGTTTAATCACAACCTTTTATTTATATGAATTTTAAAGTATTAATTGGTAAAGTCAACAAATTTACCATATATCAAGGGATGTGATTGAATGTCGGTGTAAAACTTTCTAAGGTGCATAAGTTTTTTTCTATCACTTTTCACTCATTGAAAACAAAACTCCACTCTTTCTTTTCCTTCTCTTGGATATCATTGAATAAGAACCATAACACACCTTTGATCTTGTAAGTGAGATTGCTCATATTGGTGCAGGGTAAGCTTCAAATCCTTCATTTTCTTTTTTTGTTTTTTGAAGAATGGTCAATATCCCTTCATTTGGTACAAGTCTTGGATTGTGTACTTTCATATCTATGATGAATCTCAAAGGTGTTCTTTGAGAGACTCCATTAATACATTTTTGCTTTATTTTTCTCTTTGTAGATTGTTACTTTCATGCATGTTATGGTTTATGTTTACACAAAATATTTCTTCTTTTACAACTTGTGAGTGTCATCCATTTTATCACTTGGTGGAATAAATACGGGACTCCAGAAGAATAAAGTGGGTAGATGTAAACATGATTATTTCTGCAACAATTCATAGATAAACCTAAAGTCAAATTTCATATCTTGTTCTAAGGATGAGAACAATGTACCTGAATTCTGAATCAGATCTGTGTACAGGTTATTTTGGTGCTCATTAAGTAAATTACTGAAGTTTTAGCTTTTAGATAATTTAAAAGATCCTGCATTGGATGGCTCAAAACTTCAATGCCATATGAAAATAATTGTTTGATATAGGTACACATAATTTGTTTTTGTAATGTTTATTAATATGGATATTCACTTTGTTTACTATTTAAAAATGTTATGACTATGGAGATTACAAAAATAAATTGATAATATATAATTAATTTGAAAGTCAGACATAAAACAAGTTTAATTTAAAGTATGATTACATTTAAATTGTTCAATTTCATATCCTAAGCCACTAAGGATTTCAATGAATCCCACAATCCTATCTCACTAATTGTAAAACATTTAAGAATATTGGTACAAATAATGAATCCAAAAGTTTCTTAACTTAATATGATCAGATATGTTAGTTTTCATGGTCATATTACTTTATAAGATATTCTCCTAATTAATAATGAATAATATGTGATACAATTATAAAGCAGAGATAATATGTGATAATGTGTTTGTCATTATAGAACATTAATACCATTTTTTAACCATTAATCTTAATAAAAATTTATGTATTTTTTTATACATTAACATGTTATTGTGCTGGCACAGGTGCTCCCTTGGACTTTTTATGTCAATGTTGTTTTATGTTGCCTCTATTTGTTGAATTATCTATATGTACACATCATACGCCTCAGGAACCTCATGTTCTCTAAATATAATTCTACTTGCTGCAATGATGGTTATATCTTTAAATTAAATATTACTCATTGCAACTAGTGGTATTTTTAATAGTTACAGTGATTTTGTAATAGTATTGTTTGCACAATATATCACTATGTATAAAGTAATTAGTTGTTTATATTCAACATATATAATGAAGTTTCCCTAATAGTTTTTGTTTCCTTTTAAAAAATAAAATTTATGTTCTGTTATTTAAATGTTTAATTATTACAGGTTAATAGATGTCTTTTATCTTCAGGAATCATGGCTTCTTACATTGTTTTTCTTTGGTTGTCAGAAGGTCAGGATTTTCCAACCCATATATCTATATATGGTTCTTAAGAAAAATTTAGACATTATATCACTTTGTTTGGATGATATTCTCTAGAAGCACTTTTAGAGAAAATAAATACAAAGAAAAAGGTCAAAACAACTTTTTCATAAGTTATTTTAAATGATGTGTTGTATGTGAGTCTTTTTACATGATAATTTTTAAAAAGTTTCATATCTTCCAATGTGTTGAGGTTGTAGTTTTACAGTTGGATGTTGTTGGTTGGATGTAGAAGAGAAATTGGGTGGAAGGAGGGAGTATTTTGTACTACTTAGAAAGCTGGTCTTCTTTCTTCATTTTTTTTTAAATTGAATTAATAAAATATACAAAACTGGACCTTGTTAATCAAGTGCTGCAACATATTGACATATATTTATTTGGATGAAGATTAAATGAAATTCTCTTTTTACATGCAATGAAATTCACTGAACAGTAGTTGATGCCATGCTAACTTGGTTCAATGTCTACTTCAAATCATATATTTTATTTTGAAATTTATTTTATAGATGTGGAGTTATGTAGATCTCTATCATGGAATTTCAGTGAACCTTCCACCATAGGATGTGAGACAAAGAATCAAGGAAAAGGAAATAGTGGCTAGATAACTATACTAGTACGTTTTTGACTCAGTTAAATTTGAAAACCTTCTGTTTAGTTCCTCTACACTTCTCTACTGAGTTCAAAATTCTTCCTTCAGTCTTTTTTTGGTGATTATTAAGGTTTAAATTAAATAGTAGATTTTCTATTAGTGTTGGTGGAAGGTTTCAAATAATGTTTAGGTTGTTGTTTATCTTAAATCTATGATGTGACATAACCATATTTAAGTCTTTCTTCTTGCATATGAAATAGCTTGGGATGAACATTTTTTTTAAAATTCTTAGTAGTTAAGGATAAAGGAAAATGACTTTGATAGGATCTGATAAAGTAGAGAGATATAATATCTAGCCTAGTCGATCTGTCATTCATTTTTAGCACCACATTGTGATGCTAAATGCTTGTTAATGCAGTGTTCTTATAAAAGCAAGAACCATCTAAAAGGATAAAGTGTTTAGTAGCATTCAACAACTAAAGGGCACATGTAAGGATATGCATAGAGGTTTTAAGTTTTAACTGATCATGTTTACCATGTGGCATATAATGTACCACATGCTGTCTAGTTTTCTTACAAGTTTTACTACCAATGCTACTATTAGAATTTTTTGTAGGCCTATGCATTCTTTTCGTTGACTCTTCAAGATATTTTTTTTTAGTATCTGTCTGAATTAGTATTAAAAAGCATAATTTGATATTGTGGATATTTCTTCACATGAATGCTTTAGTCACCCTCTTATTTTTTGTTATACACCATTTTCTAATTTCTTAACAGGGCTTCCTTATTGCCATATTTGCAATTGTGATGTCAGCCTTTTCCATAGGCATTGATTAAAAATGCTTTCAGGTTAATCGTTCTTTAGTGTTCTAAAGCATTCCTAGTTGCTTCAAAATTAGAGAGTTCTAAAGCTTTCCTTATTGCTTCAAAGCCTTTTCCAGTAAATTCAGAAAGATTGCTTGTTGCTTCAAAATCCATTCTCAATCATTTTCTAGAAATTAGGAAGCTCTAAAGCTACCTTTTTTCTTTGATCTAGCAAGACACCTTAATCATGCTGCAAGTTGAAGTAAAATTTTGTTTTAGAAAAGCCAAGAAAAAAATAATTCCCCCTATATAAGATAATAAAAAATTTGGATCATAGTCCTTTCATCAACATGATCAAACAAGAATTATTTAATTTTAATCTTAGTCATATTGTGACAGATAGAAAGCAATGTTAATATCCCTCATATTAAAGTGATTTTTTGGTCCTTTTTAGTTTACAAAAAACAAAGTTGAACATGAAGATGATATACCTTATAGTTATGGATCTTTTCACATGGTATTCTCTTTAGGGGCAATGTACTTTGCAATGCTATTCATCAGTTGGGATCTGAATAACTTAGCCAGAAAGTAAGCAACTTAAATACATCATATGGTTAACTAGTGCTTTATGTATGATGGTTTTTGACATTTTGTGTCCTACACTTCCTGCATGAATGATGCACTCATCAAACCGCCAGGTGGAGCATTGATGTTGACTGGATAAGTACATGAGTGAAAGTTATCAATGAGTGATTTGCAACAACAATTTATAGTAAGTGAATGTATTACTTAATAGAAACAATTATTTCCTATAATATTTCACTAGCTAGCTTCAACTTCGACCATAATGTTGTTCATATTAATAAGACAAATTTTATTTTAGAAATTCTAACAAAACACTCTTTAACACACCTTTTTCAACACATTATCTACTATTATAGGTTAAAGTTTATTGAAAAACATAAAGTTTGATGATCACATCTCATTTAATACTTCTTTATCTTGAATTTATAGTTTTTAATAAATTTCAATGATGTGTAACACTACTCATGTTAATATGCTTTAACATATAAACATCAACACATGGTGATGGTGGTAATAATAATCAGTGGTGGATTGTAAAAGTGAAGTATAACCAGTTTGATACTTTAATGATGCACCTTCTTCTCCAATTCATATCTTAATTGCTTTTATCTTGTTTACTTTAAGTAGTATGGATGCTGATTTCCCCAGTTGTGAGACATAACAAAGTCGTAGATAATGACGGAACTGTGCAAGAGACAACTGACTCAGTTATGGCATGATGACAAAGGAAAAATCATCAACATTCTCACAAAAGAAAACTTCATCCTTTTAAATTTTTTCTATTCTTTAATAGATTTTTATTCTTCCACCTACTTAACGTTTAATGGTTGAAAGGAAAAAGTCAAGAATGTAATTTAATTAGGGGTTGACTGAAATATAATTTTAAAGATAGTAGTATTAGCTCTCACAACTCACTCTGTACTTATAGCGAGCGACAATATTTATATCTATATCATGCTTAGTAAGGTATAATCTGATGTAATACAAGCTATGATTGGTTTAGCTGGAGTGGACCACAAATTAAATGGTTATGTTGGTTTGAATTTTTAGAGTGTTTGCTAATATCATTTTCTTAAATTTAAATCAAGAAGAAACATCCTCTTGGGTACAAGGTTTTGTATCGATTAGTTTGGATAACTTATAAATATTGGATTAGGATGACTGAGGCAATTAAGAGACAAGGAAACAACCAAACAAAATAGACAAGTCAATTTGCCAAAACTTATTTGGTCTATAGAGCTAACATTGGTCAACAAGTGGTAGTTGTTTGTCCCTTAATCGTCCTTTATAAGGTGATTTAGGATCTAAATTTTAATTAATATGTGTATATATATTAATTATAAATTGGACTTTAACTTAAACATTGATCAAAGCTTCAATTTTATAATGTGATTTTCTTTTATAACATCTAATAAAAAAATAAATTGCCCATATTAATTATATTTTATATTCACTTTTATAATTAAAAAATTAATTTTAATTTTTCATATTAAGTAATTAATTTTATTAAATATTTAGTCATAATAAATATTAATTTTGATAATTTAATATTAAGTAATAACATTAAATTTGACCATTAAGTATGCATATATTTTAAATTATTTAAAATATATTTCATAAATTATTCTATCATAAAATAGACTTGAAGAAATGTTGGTCTTAGGTGAAAATACACTTATCACTCATGAGGTTTTGTATATATTTCTGCATTTTACATGGATTCTTGATATAAATTGGTGCAATAATATATGATTAATTTCTTTTAAAGTCGTGAATAATTGATGTTAGAATCTTTGTAATAAAATTTCTTATTAATTGTTTTTTTGTGTTTTAAGCTAAGTTAAAAAAATCGGATTGGCTGACCGGTTCGACCGAAAAACCAGTGAACCAGTCTAGTATCTAGTTTGATCAAAAACCCGATGAACTAGTCTAGCATCTGGTTCGGTTAATACTGAAAACCGACCAAGCAAAAACTGGTTTTAAAATAAAAAAACTGATGAAAATCGGGGGTTCAACTGTTTCATTTTTTTATAAATTTTTCTAATTTTTGTAAATACACCCTTGTTTTCTTAATTCCATCCCTTTTTAATTAAAAAATTAATAAAAAAAGAGGTTAACTTAGCGATACGAAGATTTATATAGTAAAAATAGTTTTTTCTTTAATAATTACCTCATAATAAATTTTTTTGTTTTATAATCTTAATTGTTATAATATATTAATAATCAAAAACATAATTTTATTAAGACCGGTTCAACAGCAGTTTTAAGATCATAAGTTTTAAGTGTGCAGGGCCTGTCGAAAACATATAAAGTTGGAGTTCAAAATGCAAGTTTTTTTACAAATGGATTTCCATCAAAAGTAGTGGTTTATTTATTTAGATAAAGGCTAATTTATTTTTGTTTAATAAAGATAATATCAACATTCACTTTCTAAATTTTGTTCTGTATGATATAAGATTGGTAACTGTGGTATTATGAATGTAATTTGGGTTTATATGTAATTAAACAAGAACTGGACAAGTATGTCTAAACCAAGACAACTATTACCATAATTATTTTTTTGTATGCTTAACCAACACTTAAAAAACAACCTAATTACATTACAAATCACAAGCTACATTCATCTTCATGCTGAATTTTGGATCGATGCTACTTCATTAAAATAGTAAGCTTTGTTTAATACAAATATTAGTTCATGTTTCACTAATGTTTGTGTTGTTTTATTATTCAAATTTTCAAATGTTTTTCTCACTTCTTGGACATTCAAAATTGACGTGGCTTTTTTATCTTTATACTGTACAATTTCTTGAATTTTGAATAACAACTTCAATTTTATTTTATTTTTTGTATGAGAACATACCTTGACTTTGTAGGACATGCTAAATATAACATAAATTAACCTTGTCTCTTAAATGTACGACGGTTTGAATTTAAGATTTAAAGGATAGAAGATAAAGGAATATATATTCAATAAAATATTATTTAATCTAATTAATTTTAAACTAAAATTATGAATATTAAGATATTTTATAAATTATAATGGATTCGGTAAAATGATATTATTTTAAATATTTATTTATTATTTCAAAACTAATGCTTAAAAACTAAATTATCATTATGTGGCAAAAAAATTTCTAGAAAACTTAATATATAAATTTTTATAAATCAATAATATTTATTTATTATAATTTTAATTTTAAAAATCTAAAAAATTTATACAATTTTGTTTGTAAAAAAAATGCAGAAAATTTGCTGCCAATTTTAAATATGTAGAAAAATTTGCTACCAATTTAGTATTCGTAGGAAAGTCTTACAAGTAATTTTTAGAGGAAAATTTGCAAGAAATTTTTGTACCATTTTCATATTCATAGGAAAGTTTACCGTTACTTTTCAAATTCACAAGGAAATTCTTATGAAATTCTTGTAGATTTTTTTTTGTATGAAAAGTCTGAAAATATTTACACAAATCTTTTCCTTCTAAAAAATAGCAAGTATTTTCTGCAAATTTTTTCTCATGAAACAACAGCAGGAAATGAAAACTTTTGTAGTAGTATTAATAATATTAAATATATATTTATTTATATGAAAAATTAAAATTATATAAATAGAATAATTTTAATTTTGAAATTTTCATTAAAATAATAATATTGTTGAGTTATACATAAATAGCTTGGTGGTGGTCGTGCTTTTCGCAGTAAAGATGTGGTGCATTACCAAAAAGAAAAGAAAATAAAATAGAGAAAAATAAATAAAAAATAAAACAAAGACTTTTACATTATCACAAAATTGTAATATTCAAATAAATTATTTTAATTTATAATGGTTAATTATATGAAATTGAAAGCATTGTTTTTATTAAATATGTAAGAACTTTTAAAAATAAGAATAAACATATATCTATTCTAAAAATAAAATTAAAACTAATAACTAAAATTAGACTAGATGTTATGATTATATTCTAAAATGATTAATTTAGAACCATAGACAAAATTGTAATATTCAAATAAATTATTTTAAATTTATTATGTTTATATTATATAAAATTAGACTCACATATTTAATAAATATAAATTTAAATTAATTATATATGCATGTTATATAATTTTATATTTTAAATGTTTCTTTTATAGACTAGATGTTAGTTTTTATTAACAACAAAAATTAAAACTATGACATTTTTTCATATCTCTCATTCCTTAACTAATTAAGATATTATATATCCTTTTTTATTTGAAATTAATGTTAACAATATAAAATATATAGTTTATAAGAAAATATTTGATAAGTTATAGGATAAATTATAATATTCAATATCTTATAATGATATATGAAAATGATGATTAGATTTTAATTAAAATATACACACTTAAAGGGAATATTTACATATAATTTGTTTACATTTTTATATATTTGACGTAAAAAATATATATTTATATTGTAATAAAAATAAATATATAAAACTTTCATCCTTATTTTAAGAAATTATAATTTCATTCTTTTTTATTTACCAATTCTAATCTTAAGTTTAAAAACTTTAAATATCCCAACATTCCTTGTGTCATTTTTAAAAATATTACACTAATAAATATGTAAGGTAATAAATTAGTTAACAGAAAGAAAGGTTCTAGGATCAGCTAACAAACTAGTATTATTAACAATAGCAAAGTTTGATTCATAAAAAATATATTATACTAATACACTTTCAAATGGTGCAATGACTAACACTCTCTTAGTCATTTATTTTATATAATAATATATAGCATTAAATCTCTACATATAACTTTAAATAAAATATCTATTTAAATAATAATAAAATTTAATAAATACAATGTATTATTAAATTTAACAATTAAAATATAACTAATTAGTAACACAGTGCTACGAAATGATTTGATTCATATTGATATATGTTATTCTTAATTATATTAATAAATTAAAAAATAACAATAATTTTTTTAAATAAAATTGTAATTTTTTACTATAATTATGAAAAGTTACATGAGCTTAATTAATTGTTTAGATTTACTATAATTTTTTACTATAAATAAAAACAAAGCATAATTAATCTTAATCATTAGATTTAAATAAGAAAATGAATAGAAATAATAAAGAGTAAGTATCTTATACTTACTGGATCTTTTTCCATTCTAAGAATAGAATTAATATTTTCTATCCACATAGTTTTATATATTAAAAATAAGAATGTCCTTATCCTCCATTACTAGTTACTTTATGTTTTTTACCAAAATATTAATTCAAAAAATTTATTTTTGTTTAGAAGAAAAAATTATTTTTTGTTTTTCTACTAATTTATGATAGAAAGAATGTTAAGAATTAATAATTTTACATTTTAATATTATAAACTAAATATTATATTTTAAGTATCTATTTTTTAAGTTATTTAGGACTTTGGTAAAAAATAAAAGTTAAAAAAGTCATAAAATCTTATTTTAAAGATAATAGTATTACTATTTCTACAAAATTATAAAAAACAAAATTGAAAAAATGCATGTTTATCAATGGTTTATTAAAAGATTGCAATACATGAAATGAGATGTGTGATGTATGTTAGAAGATATAATAACTAAACATTTTCTGTCACATGGATGTGACATAATTCATATTACTTGGGAGAAATATGTTTTTTTTTCACTTTTGTTTAAAAAATATCATTATTTCCAATATGCAACTTGCATTTTTGTTTAAAAAGAATTCAATTTTTTTTTCTAAATATAACATAATAATTTTAGAAGAAACATTTTTCATGCTAATTTTTTTGTTGTTAAATTCATAATACAACTTTAATAAAAATAAATAAATCAAATTGTTAGAAAAATATATTTAATTATAATCTCACACTTATTTCTTATTATTTAAAAATATGTATAAAGTTATGTGTTAAAAGTATTTAAAGTATAAAGTTATGTGAGTTGTTTGTGACCTCTCTTTTCTTCCTCTTCCCTTTCACTAATTTGACTCAGTAACCTGCGATTCAGAGGCAAAAGGGTCAATCCAAGTTTTGATTTTGAAATGAACCATAGGAAGAAAGAGGGTCCATTTAGTATGGAGAATTGGGGGATTTAGTGTTTTGGTTGGGACTGAGAGAGGCATTCAACCACCTTTCTAGAACAGAGAAAGAAAGAAACCATAGTGACAAGAAACAAACCATAAAATATAAAACCTTATAGAATTAGAATCCGTCTTTTCTATCATTATGTTACTAAATATTAATTATTATTGACTTTAAATATACAACCATACCAACTAAATCATACAATTTATATCATTTTTAAAGTTATTATTATCAAATTCAACAAATTGTTTTTAATATAAATCATAGATGTGACTGAATGATGTAAATCCGTTTTGATCAATGTTAATTTGAGCCTATTAGTTTGAGTCAAATAATTTATTATAACAAGTATACATTTGATTAATGTATAGGTTAGATTTTCAAAATACAATTTAAAGCATGTGAATTTTTTGTGCCACTCTTTCCTTCCTTTTCTCTTTCCTGTCATATCTTTCCTGTCAGCATTTGTTTTTTTTAAATCTAACATTGTGTTTTAATGAGACATTTTAAGATTTTAAAAAATTTGAAAGGCTATCAATTTGAATTACTTTCATTTGAATTTCTTTCATTTTGTAAATGTTTTGTTTGGATAAATCATTTGAAATTTCTTAAATTTCAAATTTTATTTGGATAAGGTAATTCAACTTCCATATTAGCCAAATCAATTCAATTTTTTTAATCTAAGTTTTTTAGTTTGGATACGACAAATCAATTTTTTAAATTTCAAATTTTTTGAAACTTTTATAAATTACTTAATACATATATAAATTATGATAAAGGAGAGAATGAAAAATAAAATATACAAAAAAATAATTTATTAATTAATGAAAAATAAAGTAAAAAAATCAACTAATATCTAAAAATAAGAAGACTTAAAAAAAACTAAACTAAAATAACTTTTCATACAAAACTAGTAATTACCTAAAAAACTACTAACTTTTTAAGTATAGGATAAAACTGAAACCATTTCGGTTACTTTTTCATCTTTTAGCTACAATTGAACGCAAGTGAAACACAGTTTATACTTACATAGCCATTGCTAGTGCCTCTTTTTGTAACAATCATAGCAAAAGAACATAGAATCATTCACATTTTTTACCATGAAGCTCGTAACGGGAAAATCTATCATGAAATAATGAAAATCATAAAGCATAGTATTTGATATTATTTCTATTCTTTTTCCCATCTTTTGTACAGGATAACAACTAATTTCCATTCATTTGACGTAAAAATATAATGATAAAAACTTTTGGAGGAAAATTACTCAAAAGTCCTATTCTATTTACATGTTGTAACAAGCTAAATAGATCTCCACAAATCCCTTTACAACTTGGAAATCAAGTGATCCGATTCAACTGCCAAGAAACAAGAATTCACATTAATTAGATAATTTAGAACCATCAGCAATAAAGGTTTTTACCTCACCAGAAAGCCAACCACTTCATTCTTCGTCAGTAGTGACTTTCAGGATATCAAGCCATCACTGGGAGCCTCCACTTCTGCGCCTAGCATCAAGGTTCCTCCTAATATCAACCTCATACCTTGCCTCCAGTACCTAGATCCAAATAGCATCACCACCTTGTTATTTTTTAGCCTTTTTCTGAACCTCCCCAAAGGAAATTTCTTTGCACAAATTCTATGGCTTTAGACACCTTCTTAGGAGCCTTGAAAAAAGATAGAAAATAAAGAGGTAAAATAAAGAGGGTGGATTTGATCAAGAAAATCCTCCTCCCTACTGACACGGTATTTTATCTCTACGAGGTTAAGTTGTCTCTCATTTTATCCAGGACAGGCTTCCACACACGCTCACATCTCACATTTGCCCCCACAAGAATCCCAAGGTAGAAGAAATGCGTTTGCAGAACTCCGCAATTAAGGATTGATGAAAAGGAACCCACCTTCGACAATGTCACCCCAATTACCCCTAAGCTACTCTTATAGAAATTAATCCTCAGGCCTGAGGCCAACTCATAGCATCTTAAAGCACTTTTTAAAGAAAATACATTTTGAAGTTCAGGAGAAATCAGGAAAATTTTATCGTTTGCAAACTATTGGCATACTATCTGGAAGCAATGCTTGTTAAGGTTAATACTTGAAATTAGATTTATCGAGCTTTTTGAATCAACCCTCCTAGCCCTTCAGATCACCCTGACGTAATCCTCTCTGCATATAGAACTCCTTCGCCACACTCCCATTAACCAATATTGAGACTGATGATGAAGACAAACAACCATGATCCAACTTAATTGTTTGTCCCCAAAACCAAATCGAGATAACATGTAAAAAAGGAACGCCCAACTAACAGAGTCATACACCTTCTTGAAGTTAGCCTTATAAACCAATAAGGGCTTCTTATGATGTTTTGCCTCTTGGATCACTTCATTAGCTACAACCACATTGTTAAGCAATTGCCTCCATTTAATAAAAGTTATCTGCATTTCCTCAATTATGCTTGGAAGTACCTTTTGTAGTCTCCTTGCTAGGGATAGCAATGGGGCGGGGCGGGTGCAAGTTTGACCCTCCCCATCCCCATCCCCGCAAAGTGCGGGGCGGGTTCGGGTTCGGGTATAAAAAGAGGGGTATTAAATTTTAATCTCCATCCCCGTCCCCGTCGGGTATTTTCGGGTTCGAGTATACCCACAGATACCTGTCATATTATTTTTTGTAATTTAAATTTATTTATTTATTATTAAATAAATTATATTATTAAGTTATTAATTATATTTTAATTTAAAAAGTATATAAAGAATAATTAATAACAACAAATTATAAATTAAAGTTTAAGAATTAAAATTTTTAATTAAATATATAAATTTAAACGTATTATATAATCATTAAAATTATAACGCAGCGGGTATGAATTTGGGTACGGGGCAAGTAGTCACATACCCATACCCGTACCCTACCTGATTTAACACATCGGGTAATACCCGTACCCATACCCATACCTAGTCAAACCGGGTAATACCCATCTAAATTAGGATAGGTTTGAGCGGGTATCCACGGGCATGGGTATTTTTGCCATCCATACTCTTTGCCAGTACTTTTGCAATAATTTTACAGAGCACCCCAATTAGTGATATCGACCTATAATCTCCCAATCCACTTGGACACTCCTTCTTGGGAATCAAGGAAATGAATGAGGCATTGACCCCTCTTGGAAGCTTTCCAATAAAAATATGTCATTAATTTCCTTATATCCTCATTTAACACATCCCAGAAATGCTTCACTAAATTTTAATTAATATATATTAATTATAAATTGGATTTTAACTTAATCATTGATGAAAGCTTCAATTTTATAATATCTGTTGATCATGAGATTTTCTTTTGTAACATCTATATTTAATAAAAAAATAAATTTCCCACATTAATTATATTTTATATTCATTTTTATAATTAAGAAAAAGTAATTTTATTTTTTTATATTAAGTAATTAATTTATTAAATATTAAATTCGTAATTAAATATTAATTTTCATAATTTAATATTAAGTAATAACATTAAATTTGACTATTAAGTATGCCCATATTTTAAATTATTTAAAATATATTTAAAAAATTATCCTATCATAAAATAGACTTGAATGTTGCTCTTAGGTGAAAACTTCAATTTCATAATAGTAAAACACACTTATCACTCATGAGGTTTTGTATATATTTTTTCATTTTACTTAGATTTTGAATATAACTTGGTGCAATAATACATGACTAATTTATTTTAAAGTCTTGAATAATTGATGTTGGAATGTTTGTAATAAAATTTCTTATTAAAACTTTTCATGTGTTTTAAGTTAGGTTAAAAAACCGGATCTGACCAAACGGTTTGACCAAAAAACTAGTGAGCCAATCTAGTATCTAGTTCGGTTAATGCTGAAAATCGAATCGACCAAGTAAGAACCAGTTTTAAAATTGGAAAACTGCTGAAAATCGGTGGTTCAACTGAAGCATTGTTTTTATAAGTTTTCTGGAATCATCCATTTTTAATTAAAATTAATAAAAACAAAGGTTAACTTAGCAATATGAAGATGTATTTAGTAAAAATAATTTTCCTTTTATAATTACCTCTTAGTAAATTTTTTCTTTTATAATCTTAATTGTTATAAAACATTAATAATAAAAAATACTACTTTATTAAGATCGGTTCAACCACTAGTTCAACAACGGTTGAATTAATAAATTGTGAACCAGTATTTTCACCGGTTCAAACACGAGTCTAGTTCTAAAATCATAAGTTTTAAGTGTGTAGGACCTACGGACAAATATAAAGTTTGAGTCCAAATGCAAGAAAAGTTTTTTACAAATCGATTCTGTCATCACCCACTTTTCTTCGGTAAGTAAAGAAAATTAAAAAAAATGAGAAAAATTAAACTAAAAAAATTATTAATAATTGATTCATTTTCTTAAAATAAAGAAAAGAATATAAAAACCAAATTAAAAAATAAAAAAAAGAAGAATATCATTTAAAGGTGAGCTATACCCTAACTACTCACCTTTTGCTTCCTTATCTTTCATACTACCACCTAAAAGCTTCCAACAAATCTCCTTAAATCACAAGATTGGTTTCCCAAAAGACAAACTTTCATTAAATGAAAGCAAACATATCTCCTTAATAAAAATCCCCCACTGTTATCTCCACTCCACACTCGAGGTAAGACCTCACCATCTGCTTCCTTTTTCTATTTTTCATCATCTTCTTCTCTCTTAACAATACTCACAGTAGAATCTATCCACTCTTATTCTTTCTCCCAACAAAATAATATACATTAGCTTTTACATATACTTTCCTTTTATCTTCACTAACCATAAAAAGGCTTACCTTTAAAAGTCATGACATTCATGAGCTATAAACCTGAATATACATGCGTTCAAGCCTTTGTAAACACCCACCAACACCAAATCTTGGTACCAATATGTATATGTAGTGACCCAAAAATATGATTATAAACATAGCCTTTTTCATATCAACAAGCGACAAATATCATGAATGCATTAGCCACAAAACTAGCAGCAACAGATCTGCCATGTTAGATAATAGACCTTTGTGCCCTTCAATACTTTCCCAACAATACAGTATTGTGGACTCATGACTTACACAAATTCTCTTTACTTTTTTTTTCCAGTTATTGGGTTATACATGTGATGCTTGTCCATGCCAGGCTTTGACATTGTATATTTCCTTTTTTCTATCATGTTTTTATTTTGTTTGATTCTAATTAGGTGATTAATTAATTTGTGGTTTGAACTTATAACTGTGGGCTTGATATTTGATTAACTAACTTACTGTTTGGTTGTATATATGCAATTTAAGTGCCATCAAAATCATCCTAGCTAGAGTTTCATATCAAGCAAAGACCATTTCATAAAAATAATTTAAGTTGTTTAATAATAATAATTTAAGTTATTTAATAATAATAATTATATCTTAAATGTAATTTGTTCATAATTTTATAACGTAATATTTTTAATAGAGATAAAAGAATTAATTAGATGTGACATCTCTCTAATTTTGAGATTTTGAGACATAAGTTGTGACAACTTTTTGTTTTAAATCTCATCTCTAAAATTCAAAATTATGTTCCTAAATAAAAATTTTAAATCATCTAGTTAGAAAAGTAATTGTAAGGGAAAAATAATGTTAATTAAATGTGACAACTTTTTAGCTTATGAAATTTTGAGGATACAAATTATGATAGTGTCATGTTCTCAAATATTTTCCTTAATTAATTCTTGTCACAATTAATAATATTTTCTTTCTAGAAATAATTTATAATCTTCACTTTCTTTAATATTAACTAAACATGACATGAGATTTTAAGGCGTAAGTTGCCACAACATTTTGTCTTAAATATCATCTCTAAAAAATAAATTTGTTAGTCAAAATTATATCTGTTGGGAAAATGGCGCTGGAGGATAGTACAGGGTGGTAATGCTCCCTAGATTTAAAGTATTGGAGACTAGATATGGTGTAGATATTAGAAGAAACTTGTCAGTAAGGTGCAAGAGTGGTGGCTCTAGTGGTGGCACCATATCCTGAGAACAATAACTGAAGAAAGAATGGACAACTAGTTCCCTGTTGTGGTAAAACCTACGCTTAGAGATGGTTCGCTATTTTAGTTTTGGGAGGGGGATTGGTTGGTGCCTGAGGGGCTTAGATCAAAATTTCCTAGATTATTGAGTTTGGAAATTTTTCATTGGGAGATTGATTGGGTTAGGGAGCTAGAAGGAGTCTTGGAAGGGGTCCAAGTGAGAAAGGAGGCAAAAGATTGTTGGGGGTGGGGTGCTAATATGTGTATCTCTAATCAATATTTGGTTAAAGAAGCATACCACTTAGTGTGTGGGGGTGGGCCTGATGATAAATCACCATTTTTTAGCAGTTACGAAAATCAAAGGCGGTGATGGTTTTTGCTTGGAAGGTGGCCCGTAACAGAATACCATCAAAGGTTGAATTGGTTATCAATCAATACTTCCAATGGCAGACACTATTTGTCACCTGTTTCATTTAGAGTCAGAAGCGATTTCTCATCTTTATTTCACTTGTAAGGGTAGTTACTCTATTTGGATGCATTGTTTTAGATGGCTTGGTTTCATCTATGTTCTGCTAGCTTCATGCAAGTTGAGTTTCTGGAATTTCTTGGGCATTTGTGACTCTTTTGGTATTAAATGCTTCTTCCTAGCTTAATATTGCTTGGCTATCAATTATGTGGTATATAGGGTGCTAGGAATGAGGTGGTGTTTAAAAATAAGTCTTTCCTATGCAAAGAAGTGTGGGATCATTTCCTATATAACTCTTGGAAGTGGATCAAAGGGTTGGGCAAGGTTAAAGGCATCTCTTTTGTGAAATGATCATTATAGCCAGTTGTATGCATGAAAAGACTCAAAGTAATCAAGCTTTAGTGCTTCTGCTGTGGTTTGATCCTAATTCTTGTAGGGTAAATCTGCAAAATAATGTATCTTTACCAGCTGACTTTGTGGTGGGTGACTATCATGTTACCTGGGGGGGTCCTTTTTATTTATTCCTATCTATTACTGCATTTGAATTTTTATCCTGTCACTGTCACTTCTCATGACAGTGATGGCGTGTTTTAATAAATTTTTCTTTTTAAAACAAATATTCCTAAAAAAATAAAAATAACCTCTAAGATAAGAATGTTCCAATGGATTGGTTTGGGTGTACACCCTTGTTAATTTTTAGGATGTATAAACCATGACATTTTAGAAATCCTCAGTCTTAATAAATCTAAAAATTAAATATCAAATATATCAAAGCACACAAATATTTTCTCAAAGAACTATGTAAACTTTGATTCTCTATTACACTTGGAGATACGTAGGAGCAGGAACTTACTCCTGTTGAACCGAAAAAGATAAAAAATTTTAATTAATTTATAAGATAAAAAGTACAATAATAATAATCTTTTATAAATAATAAATCTCTCAATAATAAATTCTTATAAAAAATATTAAAATCAATTAATAAAATAAAAATAATAATCTGTATGGAATGAAATAAATATTTTTAAAGTTATTTATTTTTGCATGTTTAATTAGAGGTAACCGTCTTATAATGGATGTTGTGAGGTGCCTTCCCTACATTTCGATTTCTGAATTCAAATTTGGTTTCGCATACCACTTTCTATTTTCAAGGTTTTTTCAATATCTTTCTTAATAAACATAGGTGATGAGTCTTCTGTTTTTTAACTTAATTTTTATCGTTATGTCAAAATCCACTTATCGACCGATTCCATAAAAAGTAGTAGTTTATTTAGATAAAGGCTAGATTCTCTTTGTTTAATAAAGATAATATCAATATTCACTTTCTAAATTTTGTTCTATATGATATACAAAACATTGGAAACTATGGTATTATGAATGTAATTAGGGTTTATATGTAATTAAACAAGAACGGGACAAGTATTGGTGAACCAAGACAGACACTTAAAAAAATACTAATTACAAGTTACAAATCACATGCTACATTCATCTCCATGTTGAATTTTGGGTCGATGCTATTTCATTACAATAGTAAATTGTGTATAATACAAATCTTAGTTCATGTTTCACTAATGCTTGTGTTGTTCTGTTATTCAAATTTTCAAATGTTTTTCTCGCTTCTTGGACATTCAAAATTGATGTGGGATTTTTGGCCTTTATACTATACAATTTCTTGAATTTTGAATAACAACTTAAATTTTATTTTATTTATTTGTATGAAAACATACCTTGATTTTTTAGGACATGTTAAATATAAAATAAATTAACATTGTCACTTAAATGTACAATTATTTGAATTTAAAATTTAAAGGATAGAAGATACAAGAATATATATTCAATAAAATAATATTTAATCTAATTAATTTTAAACTAAAGTTATGAATATTAAGATATTTTGTAAATTACAATGGATTTAGTAAAATGATATTATTTTAAATATTTATAAATTATTTCAAAACTAATGATTTAAAAAATAAATTATCATTAGGTGGCAAAAAATTTCTAGAAATCTTAATATATAAATTTTTATAAATAAATAATATTTACTTATTATAATTTTAATTTTAAATATATAAAACTTTTCTATCAATTTTAAATATATAGGAAGTCTCTTGCCAATTTGAAATTTGCAGGAAACTCCTATAAATAATTTTCAGGGGAAATTTTGCAAGAAAATTTTCTAACATTTTCATATTTGTAGAAAAGTTTGTTGTCACTTTTCAAATTCACAAGAAAATTTTTATGAAATTCTTGTTGATATTTTTTTTTTTTGTACAAAGAGTCTCAAAATTATACAAATTTTTTCCTTCTAAAAAGTAGCAGGTATTTTCTGCAAAAAAAATTTCATGAAAAACTGCAAGAAATAAACACGTTTTTAGTAGTATTAATAATATTAAATAAATATTTATTGATATGAAAAATTAACATAATATAAATAGAAAAATTTTAATTTTAAAAATTTCATTAAAATAATAATTTTATTGAGTTATAAATAAATAACCTGATGGTGGTCGTGCTTTTCCTAGTAAAAAAATGGTGCATTACCAATAAAAAAAGAAAATAAAATAGAGAAAAATAAATAAAAAATAAAACAAAGATAAGTGAAAAATATGCAAAAATACTGATGATTCATGACGAGATCCATATATTTTTAAGATGTCTAATAAAATATAACATTTAATGATTTTAAAAATTTAATAATTTTATAATATATTAATGAAAAAATTGTAATATTCAAATAAATTATTTTAAATTTATAATGGTTAATTATATGAAATTAAATCACATATTATATGATGGTCAAATCATATAAGTGTGAAATTCAATCATAACATTATTATGATTATATTTTATAAAATTAGACTCACATATTTAATAAATATAAAATTAAATTAGACTCAACATATATGTTTTAAATATTTTTTTATAGATTAAATATTAGTTTTTATTAACGACAAAGATCGAAGCCTTGATATTTTTTCACTTCTATCATTCCGTAACCAACTAAGATATTATATCTCCTTCCTATTTGAAATTAATGGTAACAACATAAAATATATAGTTTATAAGAAAATATTTTATAAATTATAGGATAAACTATAATATTCAATATATCTTATAATGATATATGAAAATAATGATTAGATTTTAATTGAAACTAACATATTTTTACATAATGATTAGATTTTAATTAATATTTACATGTAAATTATTTACATTTTTATATATTTAATGGAAATCTATTTTTATATTATAATAAAATAAACACATAAAACTTTCATCCATATTTTAAGAAATTATACATAATTTAATTTTTTTTTATTTACCTACTCTAATCTTAAGTTTAAAAAAATTAAATATACCAACATTCCTTGTATCCCTACTGCCTTCCTTTGTTCATGTCTAAGTCCATCTTCAAACTTAATACACTTCATTCTTCCATCTAAGTGATAGAAAAAAGTAGGGTATTTACCTAATTCTTTAAATTTAGAAGCATATTCTCCTACTGTCATGTTTCCTTGTTTTAATTGCATAAATTCTATTTCTCTTGTCCTTCTCACATCATTAGGAAAATACTTTTCTAAAAATTTAGAGGTAAATACTTTCCATGAAATATCTATTCCTCCTCCTTCTAATAACCTTCTAGTACTATCCCACCAATATTCAGCCTCTCCTACTAGCATAAACACAACATAATTTACTTTTTTATTATTAGGACAATTCATCGCTCAATATATTTTTTCTATTTCCTTAATCCTTATTTCAGCTTTGTCTAGATTATAACCTCCATGAAATTTTGAAGGTTTGTTCATTCTAAATTCAATTAATCCTTGTGATCCTTAGTTCCTTCTGGCATTTGATTTCTTATTAAAGTTGCAACCATGTCATTAATAGCTTGTATTGCCTCCGTTAATTCCGTATTTCTTCTTCTTCCTGCCATCTGAAATTTCAATGAAATTATTGAAACTATTTTAGCTAATGATGCTTAATTTCTACACAGGTATACTACATTTGAAGAAGGAAATTTTATTCTTGGTTATACTAGTAATTCCTAACACCTTATAGCAATGTATGGAAGATGTTGTGAGATTTCAATGGAACCAAAAGTATTTTTATTTACATTTCACTTATAATCAAAGAAGAACAAATATTAAAAAAAAAGTATCCCACTTGTAAATTGTAAATCTATTAGATTCTATCTCACTATTTTCAATCAGACAAATAAAAATTTGTGTCGAAGGAAAAGATGGAAATATATACTTGCAAATTATGCCTAAACTCTAATTTATATAACATATATAAAATATTTACGGGCATCATTATATTATGAAAGAAACTCTATCAACATTAAATTATGATGTTAACTTGCATTCAATACCAACTGTTTTACAAAAAAAGTATCCAAATACAGTGAAATAATAAAATAATTAAATAGCCAATGAATCTTAATAACACAAAAAAAGAGAATAAGAGAAAGAATAAATTATAAAACCCTTCCAATTCTAAGAATGATCAATTTCACATGTGGTCCACCAGCTATCAGAATTCGCAACCATTTATTTTATTTAAGCTTACAATTTTATTCTTGTACAAGATCATCTATTTGCATCCAACTTTCGGTTCTTCTAGTTTTCACCATCATCATTGCAACAATTTCTCTGTTGCCATGATATATCATGAATCAATTGATTTGTGTTGTGCTCTATTAACAAGGAATTTCACATTACATGTTTTTGAAACCCCCTTTCTTTTTCTGTTTTACTATTATTTTTTTCAATTTTCTATGTGCATTGTGCATTACCAAAAGTTGCAGAATTGAAAAGATAGAAAACAAAAATCTTAGTACCTTGAATTGAAAATTCTCATAAGTGGATTAATTAATCTCCAAAAGGAAAAAATTAAGATTGTATACAGATAATTGAAATCGATATTGAATTAATAATAGTTTAGATATCTGATCATAAAAGTGGAAAAAGAGGCAAACGATTGGAAGAAACGTAAAAAAGACAAATTTTTATTTTTTTTAACCTAAATAGTATTAACAGTATATGAAAAGCACATTTGTAATTGTTACAATTTTCTTAACTTTTTAATATACAAGCTAAAAATAAGAACACCAAATTATAATAAAAAATTAATCAATAAAATAAAAAGCTAGGAACCAAGACCGTCTCCAATATCAACATGCATATCCGTCTCCAATAGGAACCACATATAAAAGAAATCTACAATAGAATTCGCCTTACAACATAATAAGATTAAGAGGGACATATAAAACACACTTAAAGCATCTATGACATAAAAAAAATTCCACTTTATTATGAAACATTGTTAACTTACAAAGTTTGTCAATATTCAATTTTATTGAAATTACAATAAATTATATATATATATATATATATATATATATATACTTAATTCTACTCTAGGAGTTATATGCTTTCATCTAGCAGTATCACCCTTTGTAGGAAAGTGACATCAAGGTAGTATAAGTTCTTGCATACCTAAATTAAAAAGCTTGGTATCTCTAAATTTTTTGAAATTACAATTAAAACTAATAGGAGAATGGAGCTGATTCAATGATAATGGGAAAAACACAATTAGAGGCTCCATAGTTGAATAAGCTAGCATCATCTGCATGACCATTTATAATTTCAACTAGTCAGCAGCATCATCAGCATGACCATTTGTAGGAAAGTGACATCAAGTAGTAAGATTTTTTCATAAAATGATGATATAGTAAGATCTCAAGGGAGATATTAATTGTTTTGCTCTAAACAATATTTTCTTTCCTTAGATAATTTTCTCCCAAATTACCTTTGATTATTAATGTGGATTTTTCTCTAATCAGTGGATGGGTAGAACAATAATATTTTTTTTAAGAAAAGCAAAATTGACTATCAACCACCACCAAACTTGATCTTTTCATGCAGTCTCATGTATCAATTAATTTAATTTTTTTAAAATACTATGAATAAGAGAGGAAAATAAAAAATAGTTGGAAACATTCTTTTTCACATATCACACATACATTCATATAACACTTCATTTCCCATAGAGAATAAGAATATAATGATGTTAATGCAAGGGATAATAATGCATACCTTGATTTTCTCATCTATTAATTTTGGTCATCTTTACTTCTTTCCTCAAGGTCATATTTCCTTGTTTATGGATTGACATTGGGGAGCGACAATATACTTTCTCTGTAGATCGTGTAGACGGACATAATAGAGCCGTCAATCTCCATCATTGTTTTCATCCTTAACCACCCCCCTTGTCATTGAATTTCTTTAATTCCTCACTAGTGCGAAATTGGGAATAAAAATTCAAGAAAAGTCGTGACTCACAATGATGCAACCCCACCCCAAGCCATTTTTGACCAATTATTGGAGAAGGTGATGCCACCTAGGATCATCTCCTTAAAGGTCCTCTTGGAGCTTTGAAATGGAGGTGGAAGACTAGAAGGTGGTGGTCGTAGGTGCCACTTCTACTAGGTAAGAGATAAGTCTCTAAGGGAGCTAGCCACAAGGAAAGGAACCCTTGATAATAGCATGAAGGACTCTCACTCAAGGAGAAGTCATGAACACTCTCTCTAAAAGAAGAAGATACTCTCAAGTGAAGAGAATGAATATATCTTTCAATTAAAAATGAGTGTTAAAAACTACATGAAGGAGGGAATGCTCAATTTATAGAGCAAAGCATGAACCATGGGCCTACGCACCAACATGAATGTCCAACATGCTTAAACAAGGGTTAGTTGGCTTAATTTAATGTTACTTTAGCATGTGCTCAATTGACACTAATTTAATCCAACTAAAGATCCAAACTTGACCCTAAAAATATAGATCTATGTTCCCTTTAGTTTGAATTTGAATTTTACAGGAAAATTACATGGCACCTCCAAAATTCAAATTCAAATAAGAAGCAACAAGAATCAGCCATGTAGGAGTGAGAAAGCACATGTGGAGTGAAACAAGGAGACAAGGGGGCCCAGATGTCTTCTACATGCTTCATGTGTTGGTTAGAAAGGTGTGAAGAGGAATCAGGGTTGTAGAAATAAGACCCTACACGTTCAAACTCTCTTGGACCAGCCCAACCTAATTAACACACTCCACAAGGAGACTAATTACACCTCCTAATGAAAATAGAACCTATAGGCAAAAATACAAGGCAGAAAATTAAACTAGTTACACCCCTAAAATCCTAATGACTTAAGGGTGCTTACAAGCCTAAAAATGATTAAATGGATACAATTAAATGGAACATGTCCTAAACTAAGAGCCTTCAAGCTTAATCCAATTCATGCTCCTTCCTTATTGGTCCTAGCTCAAGCCCATGCTAGGGAGGATTACATCATACTTACCTCCAGATAACGTACGTGCTTTGAGTTATGGATAAGTCTAAGACTTATCCTTCTTGTTTATATATATATATATATATATATATATATATATATATATATATATATATATATATTCATATATTGTTATTTTCATTTTCCTTTTTTTGCTTAGTTTTTTCTCCTAATCTATTTATTTATTTTATAATATTATTTAAATAAAATTGGAATTTTATAATTTATTATCCCTAATATAATAAACATAAAAATTATTTATGAAAAATAAAAACTTCAAATTTAGTATAAAATTTTATACTATATATTTAATAAGTATTTTTAAAGTATTTATTTGTAGTATCTATGTATACAAATTAATAATAAAATATTGTACTAAAAATTTAAAATATGATATTTGTTTGCCTAAAAAAATAGTATTATAATTAGATATTATTTAGATTAATTTACTAGAAATTTAAAATTATATAATTAAATATTTTATGAAAATTTTGAGAATATTACAATAAGCCTTAAGATTGAGATTTGTCACAAGAAAGAGGACCCTTGATAAAAACTACTAGAAGAAGACACACCTCAAAAGAGAGGATTCCCAAGATACTTTACTAAGAATGAAATACTAAAAAAGGGGTCTTAGATTCAATCATTCAAGTGTGTGCATACATATGAAGTATGGTGGGTATTCAATCATTCAAATGTGTATTCAAATGTGTATTTAGCTCAAAAAGCCAACTAAATGAGCTTAGCCTCCACTAATCCTTAATGTCCAAACTAAGCATGTTTAGGGATGCAATTAGCACCCTCTCTAGGAGACAAAGGCCCCACCTTAGTCATGCTTTATGAGTGGAAGGAGGGGTGCAAAAACAAGCCAAGGTGTGTGGAAAGAACCACACATCCATACTCATTCTAGCCCACTTCTAGCATACACTCCAAATACTAATTAGTGACACCTCCATGCTCTAAAAAATTAAAAGAAAATGGTCGAAATACATGACCCAAAAGGAAATGACAAGAATACCCACCTAGGTACTAAAAACCTGGAATATGTGCAAACAATTTTAAACTATGACTATGGCCTAAGGTCTTCAATGAGCATCCTTGTCATGTCCTCCCGCATCCTTCTAGTCATGGTCCATGCTAACTAGGATTGCATCATCATGGTGATGAAACTTCAACTTTTCTTAGTTAATAGTTTTTTGCTATGTATATGAAGTGTTTAAAATTTCATTATGAGCTTTATTAATTAAGAATCTTGCAAAGACCATTTTTAGAGCCTAAAGTATTTACTTATTTATCTATATTTTGTTATATCATAGTTTTGGAAAATAAGTTATGTACTGCGAATTGTTTTGCCTAAGTGCTAAGTCTAGTATTTTTTAATAAACATTTTATATTATTTTGTAATTAAAGAATATAAAATTTTGGGGTAGAAGGGTGTCACACGGGTGGTATGTTTTATGTTCATTCTTAATAATATTTTTACTGCTTAAGCATTAGTTATTTATATATAATACATTTATTTTTACTTTAAAGTTGAATTAGATTGGTAAAGCTCCTCTCTTGGTGGAGGCGTTCAAGAAAACACACACAATGAAGGATAACTCTTGGGTGGATAAAAATCAGAGAAAGTTACCTAAGTTAATAGTGTATAATTTTGAAAAATGTTTGAATAACTAATTGACTCTTAGGTTGATTGTTTTACTTTTTTTCCATGTAATTAGGGAAGCTTTATGGAAAATTTAAATGAGAAACCAATTTTTTACCTTACTTTTTTCAGGTTTAATAACTATAAAAAAAAGAAAGAATGTATATTTGTTGACAAAACTCATTTTTCAGTATTTATTCTCACTTTAGACAGGTACTTGAGAAATGGGAAAAAAGAGGCAAAAATTGGCTTTTCTTTGTAGAAGTTGAAGATTCAGTAAAGCATGATCGTGCTCCACAAAATGGTTGTGCTAAGTCAACAATGTTCAAAATTCAGTTAAAAAAAGCATAGCCATGCTTAGATTAAGCATAGTTGTACTGTGATTTTCATGTTGATGCTCTCTTGTTTAGCATGACCATGCTATTACAAAGCATGACCACATCCTTGCTCGTAGTCAAGCACAAATGTGCTCACCAAAAGCACGATAGTGTTGTTTGAATTTTGAGAAGTACGCTAAGATATCACAGTGACACTCACTTTAGAATTCATGCTAAACATGAACTTATGTCATTGCTATAATTAAATACTAAGAGAAAAGAAATTAAATGAGTTCAATTTTCGCTCTAACAAAGATCGAATAGACTTGTGATCTGAAAGTGAGAAATAATGACTGAACATTGGACTGAACCAATTCACAATACTTTGTATCATTTGTAATTCTCTTTTGTTTATTATGATGTACAATGTAATTTCTAAGAGATTTGACTCTACTTTATCCATGTCTTGATGATCCCTTTGTCTATGGTTGTGATATAAATTGCTTTATAACCTCTATACTTTGCAATGAAATTCAATGTTATTCAATAATTAAATTATTCCACTATTTTTATTTGTTGAACAAAATTAGCTACACTAATTTCTTAGTCGTTTTAATACTCATGAATACTAATATTTGAATTATAGAATAATTGGATTTCTTCTTTTGCAAATGAATAAATGTGTTGGGTGAACCAACAATTGATTAATAAACTTAATAAACCATTTTAACCAATAAACTAACTCTAATTTGAATTCTTGTATGATTAATTAGGAAATAATTTAGGGTTAGATTGTCTATATATGAATGAACAAATGCACAACAAATTCAATAAGTATCGATAATCAACAAATAAGAAGAATTGAATTTCTTAGTAAATATGGGTAAAACCATTGTAATTGAATTCATAATCCTAGGCTTTAATCTATGGAATCTCAATCTCATTACTCACTATCTATTCACATTTTATTCTTTGTTTGAACGATCGAACAAACACATCTTGAAATCATGGTCTATACTAATTTTTATTTTTACTGTCTAAATTAAATTGATTGAGAACCACTTCTAGTCCTTTGAGAATGATATCTAGACTTAGGTCCATTGTTAATATTGTGTAGGGTACACTTGCCCTAAAACGATCATATTTTACACATCATTAAAGATGTAAGCCTCTACCAGCGAAACCCAATGGCTTGTCTCTGCGTCAAAAGTGAAATTATGGATTGATACCGTTGGGGCAAAATCTTGTGGATGCCTTTATGAGTCTAGAGATAAGCCTTGCCGTTATAGGACATATGTGGAATATATGATCTAGGATTGACATCACCACATCAAACTACATAATCTCATGCTGCAATTCCTCCAAAACGGATTGAACCAATAAAGAAAATGAACAAACAACATCTTAAAGGTTATAAGGTACAAGAAGAAATGATTAATTCCATTAAGCAACTTACATCAATTGTGCACTTCCTTTCCAAGTGTCTTGAATCTAAAAATCCTTATTTAGACTATGATGATGATGATTTCTCTTATAATAATGATCGATATACACAAGGGTCAAGACTTGTTCTTTGTTAAATCTTTAAATATTTATTAGCGTTATGTACTAATTTTATGAATTTTTATTATACCTAGAACTTTATTAATTTGTATTATGTTCTTGATATTTAAGATGATTATGTTCTTGTGTTAAAACGTTTATGAAATATTACGTTGATGTTTGTTTTCTTTTGATTGTTGTATTTAAAATTGAGTATTATATCCAGATTTTGTTTATTGTATATAAATTTAGCAATTAAAAAATAATTTTAAAAAAAGGAACAATTTTAGTGGACTAAGCGCAATGTATTATAGTGGGCTTGATTCAGTGGCCTTAGCCCAATGAATAAAAGCAATTAATACATAAAAACTGCTAGCTAACTTTAATGTTTAAATAACTATATATCCTATTAAATATTTTTCTTAATATAAATAACAAATATATAAAAACATGTTAATATGTGTTATAATTATTGATTAAGTTATCAATATGTATTATGAACTTTAGAATACTAATCATAATCTAAGGTATATTTTTGGAAAGAATCATATATTTTTGGAATTGGATTATGATTTTATTATATATAGGTTGATGATTCACATATGCAATGTGCTTAATGAGATGTTTTAGAATTGTCAATTTGTCCTGGAAAGATAAGAATATTCATACCGATAATTTGCATCATGGTTATGAACCCAATTATTTGAGTAACAATTTTGGATGTACATGCTATAAAAATTAAACACAATATGATATGCAAAATATATGTTTAGAGTAATGTCTATCATGAACTTTGTTTCTTTGAGTGCTATGCTTACATGTCATTCAAAGGATGAAATTTTAATGAAATTATTGAAACTATTTTAGCTAATGATGCTTAATTTCTACACAGGTATACTATATTTGAAGAAGGAAATTTTATTCTTGGTTATACTAGTAATTCCTAGCACCTTATAGCAATGTATGGAAGATGTGGTGAGATTTCAATGGAACAAAAAGTATTTTTTATTTACATTTCACTTATAATCAAAGAAGAACAAATATTAAAAAAAAAAGTATCCCAATTGTAAATTGTAAATCTATTAGATTCTATCTCACTATTTTCAATCATACAAATAAAATTTTTTGTCGAAGGAAAAGATGGAAATGTATACTTGCAAATTCTACCTGAACTCTAATTTTTATAACATATATCAAATATTTAGGGGCATCATTATACTATGAAAGAAACTCTATCAACATTCAATACCAACTGTTTTACAAAAAAGTATCCAAATACAGTGAAATAATAAAATAATTAAATAGCCAATGAATCTTAATAATACATAAAAGAGAATAAGAGAAAGAATAAATTGTAAAACACGTCCAATTCTAAGAATAATCACTTTCACATGTCGTTCACCAGTTATCAGAATTCGCAACCATTTATTTTATTCAAGCGTACAATTTTATTATAGTTCTTGTACAAGATCATCTATTTGCATCCAACTTTCGGTTCTTCTAGCTTTCACCATCATCGCTGCAACAATTTATCTCTGTTACCATAATCTTTCATCAATCAATTGATTTGTGTTGTGCTCTATTAATAAGGACTTTCACATCACATGTTTTTGAAACCCCCTTTCTTTTTCTGTTTTACTATTATTTTTTGCAACTTTCTATGTGCATTGCTCATTAACCAAAAGTTGTAGAATTGAAAAGATAGAAAACAAAAATCTTAGTACCTTGAATTGAAAATTCTTACAAGTGGATTAATTAATCTCCAAAAGGAAAAAATTAAAATTGGATATACAGACAATTGAAATCAATATTGAATTAATAATAGTTTAGCTATCTGATCATAAAAGTGGAAAAAGAGGCAAACGATTGGAAGAAACGTAAAAAAGAAAAATTTTATTTTTTTAAACTAAATAGTATTGACAATATATGAAAAGAAAATTTGTAATTGTTACTATTTTCTTATCTTTTTAACATACAAGCTAAAAATAAGAAGACCAAATTATAATAAAAAATTAATCAATAAAATAAAAAGCTAGGAACCAAGACCGTCTCCAATATCAACATGCATATCCATCCTTGCTAACCAGTAGGAAAATTGTACACTGTGAACCACACATAAAAGTAATCTACGGTAGAATTTTCCGTACAACATAATAAGATTAAGACAGACATATAAAACACATTTAAAGCATCTATAACATCAACAAAAAAATTTCCACTTTATTATGAAACATTGTTAAATTACAAAGTTTGTCTATTCGAACTTTATTGAAATTACAATAAATTTATATATATATACTTAATGCTACTCTAGGAGTTATATGCTTTCATCTAGCAGTATCACCTTTTCTAGGAAAGTGACATCAAGGTAGTATATGTTCTTGCATACTTAAATTAAAAAGCTTGGTATCTCTAAATTTTTTGAAATTACAATTAAAACTAATAGGAGAATGGAGCTGATTCAATGATAATGGGAAAAACACAATGAGAGGCTCCATAGTTGAATAAGCTAGCATCATCTGCATGAGCATTTGTAATTTCAACTAGTTAGCAGCATCATCAGCATGACCATTTGTAGGAAAGTGACATCAAGGTAACTGCATATTTTGTGACCTACAAGAAATTACAAGTAGTAAGATTTTATTCATAAAATGATGATATAGTAAGATCTCAAGGGACATATTAATTGTTTTACTCTAAAAAATATTTGCTTTCCTTAGATAATTTTCTCTCAAATTGCCTTTGATTATGAATCCAGATTTTTCTCTTATAAGTGGGTGGGTAGAACAATAATATTTTTTTTAAGAAAACTTAATTGACTATCCACCACCACCAAACTTGATCTTTTCATGTAGTCTCATGTATCAATTATTTAATTTTTTTAAAATACTATGAACAAGAGAGGAAAATAAAAAATAGTTGAAAACATTCTTTTCACATATTACACACACATTCATATAACACTTCATTTCCCATAGTGAATAAGAATATAATTATGTTAAAATAGCATAAGTGAACATTCTCTCTAAAAGAAGAAGAGACACTCAAGTGAACAGAATGAATATATCTTTCAATTAAAAATGAGTGTTAAAAACTACATGAAGGAGAGAATGCTCTATTTATAGAGCAAAGCATGAACCATGGGCCTACACACTAACATGAATGTCCAACATGCTTAAAAAAGGGTTAGTTGGCTTAATTTAGAGTTAATTTAGAATGTTCTCAATTGACACTAATTTAATCCAACTAAAGATGCAAACATGGCCCTAAAAATATGGATTTATGTTCCCTTTAGTTTGAATTTGAATTTTGGACGAAATAACATGGCACCTCCAAAATTCAAATTCAAATAAGAAGCAACAAGAATCAGCCATATAGGAATGAAAAAGCACATGTAGAGTAAAACAAGGAGAAAATGGGGCCCACATGTCTCCTACATGCTTCATGTGTTGGTTAGAAGGGTGTGAAGAGAAATTAGGGGTTTAGAAAGAAGATCCTACATGTCCAAACTCTCTTGGACCAACCAAAACTAATTAACACACTCCACAAGGAGACTAATTACACCTCCTAAAGAAAATAGAACCTATAGGCCAAAATACAAGGCCGAACATTAAACTAGTTACACCTATAAAATCCTAATGACTTAAGATTGCTTATACAAGCCTAAAAATGGTTAAATGAATACAATTAAATGGAACATGTCCTAAATTAAGCTCTTTGAAGCTTCATCCAAGTCATGCTCCTTCCTTATTGGTCCTAGCTCAAGCCCATGCTAGGGAGGATTACATCATACAAACACACTTAAAACATGTTGTACAAACCTCACTGGAAAGCTCAAAAGAATGTGAATAATCAATTTGAGAGGAAGTGTTCTTCATGATGCTTATTTTCTATTCTTTAATGGTAAACATAATCATATGTGACTTGTTCTTGTCACAAATTTTAACAATTTTTGTTACTAATTTATTTCCTCGTGTTTGCTTGAGGTCATTTAGGGAGAAAAGCTTTAAATTGTCTATACCATGACTCCATAGTCTTTCTATTTAGATGTGCAAAGAAGAAAGAGAAAATGAATATTAATGTGCTATATGTGTTACCCTTCTATTCTATTTATAAGAAAAAGAAGTTGGAATCTATTATAGCCAAATAAACATTAACATAATTAATTATATTTGAAAAAGAATTAAATTCATCAAATTAATTATAATATACATTGATCATATGATTTTCTTTTGTAACATTTATATTTAATAAAAAAATAAATTTCCCACATTAATTATATTTTATATTCATTTTTAATAATTAAAAAAATAATTTTATTTTTTATATTAAGTAATTAATTTTATGAAATATTTAATTTGTAATAAATATTAATTTTGATAATTTAATATTAAGTAATAACATTAAATTTGGCTATTAAGTATGCACATATTTTAAATTATTTCAAATATGTTTCACAAATTATCCTATCATAAAATAGACTTGAAGAAATGTTGGTCTTAGGTGAAAACTTCAATTTCATAAGAGTAAAATACACTTATCACTCATGAGGTTTTGTATATATTTCTGCATTTTACATAGATTCTGAATATAACTTGGTGCAATAATACATGACTAATTTTGCTTAAAGTCGTGAATAATTGATGTTAGAATGTTTGTAATAAAATTTCTTATTAAAATTTTTTATGTGTTTTAAGTTAGGTTAAAAAAACCGGATCAGACCGAACGATTCGACTAAAAACCTGGTGAACAAGTCTAATATCTAGTTTGGTTAGTCCTGAAAATTGAATTGACCAAGTAAAGAACCACTTTTAAAATAAGAAAACTGATGAAAATCGGTGGTTCAACTGGTTCATTGTTTTTATAGTTTTTTTTTTTATTTTTCTACCAGTTTTAAGCATGTGATTGTTTGTATCCATTCTTTCCTTTTCCCTTTCACTAATTATTTGACTACTAACACACATTTTCATGGATATGAGGAATTAGGGATTCGGAATGGAGAGAGGCATTCTGCCACATTTGCAATAACAAAGAAACAAAGAGAAGAAACAAACCATAAACCATAGAACCTTATAAAATTAGAATCTGCTTTTTCTAGACCCAATCCAATGGATAAATTCATATAACTTCTTTGTCATTTTTGCAACCTACTTTTTTATTTTCATTTCATTTATGTTACTAAATATTAATTATTATTGACTTTAAAGATACAACCATACCAACTAATCATATAATTTATATTATTTTTAGTTATTATTATCAAATTTAACAAAATTTTTTACATGAATGATAGATGTGATTGAATGATGTAAATTATTTTTTATTAATGTTAGTTTGAGTCAAATAATCTATCATAACAAGTATACATTTTATTAATGTAAATGTTAGATTCTCAAAATATAATTTAAAGTATGTGACTTGTGGCCATTCTTTTCTTCCTTTTTTCTTTCACTTTCATATTTTTAATTTTTAATTCAAGGAGAATTGGTACTAGAGACTTACACTTTAATTACCATCTATCTTCTTAAAATATAACATTGTGTTTCGATGAAGTATTTTAAGATTTCAAAAAATTTGAAATCCTATTCATTTGAATTTTGTTCATTTTGTAAATGTTATGTTCGGGTAAATCAATTGAAATTTCTTACATTTCAAATTTCCTTTTTAGATAAGGAAATTCAATTTATATATTAATAAAATTAATTCAATTTTTTTAATTTCATTTGTTTAGTTTGGATATGGTATATCATTTTCTTAAATTTCAAATTTTATGAAACTTTTATAAATTACTTAATACATATATAAATAAATTATGATAAAGGAGAGAATGAAAAATAAAATATGTAAAGAAAAAGAATTTATTTATAATTGATGAAAAATGAAGTAAAAAAAATCAAATAATAACTAAAAATAAAAACTTTAAAAAAAAACTAAACTAAAATAACTTTTCAGACAAAACTAGTAATTACCTCGTTTTGTAACAATCATAGCAAAAAAGCATAGAATCTTTTGCATTTTTTACCATAGTAACAGGAAATCTATCATGAAATAATGAAAATAATAAAACATAGTATTTGATATTATTTCTATTTCTTTTCCCATCTTTAGCATAGGTATAACATCTGCTACCAATCATTTAACTTAAGACAAATGATGAAAAATTTTGGAGGAAAATTACTCAACATTCCTATTTTATTTACATGTTTTAACAAGCTAAATCGATCTCCGTAAATCTCTTTACAACTTGAAAATGAGGTGATTCGATTCATTTGCCAATAAACAAGAATTCACATTAATTAGATTATTGAGAAATGAAAATGAACGAAACAAGAAGAGGCTCTTGATTACATTGGTTAATATAATCAAGTCATCACCTGACTCTCCCCATGTAGCAGCAAAGAAAATGATTGATCTAGTAATATTAAGAATCAATTGTGAGATTTAAGAGCAGTTGAAATTAAAAATGCTGAAGTGACTTGCTTCATTCAACTTCATTTCATACATCAATATGTATAACTGATAAAAAAGAGTCCAAGAAGAATTAGAAGGTGCAGGCTACGCAGTCCCCTAAACCTATGACTATAGCAGAGAAACCATAAATGACGAATGTAGTACAATCATAAATAATTGTTGAAGAGATTTATGAAACTTTTACTTTTTCCTTTATTCCCAAATAGCTATTTTCTTGCTTATACCTTTTCCATTCTCATAAACCAGCTAGGAGGACATGCATAGTAACTGGAAGAAAGCTGCAAAGATACAAAGAAAATAGTTTAAAATTATGTCTCAACTCAAGTGCCATTGATCTTATTTTAACAACAATAAAGACAGTAACAACAAAAAGTATGGTTTGGCAAAGAAACAGAAAAGAAATTAGATTTACATAAAGAACAAGGAAAAGCCAATTTCAAATATAGGCTAAAGAGAACATTCAATTCAAGTTTCCATAAATGACATCTTTTTATGAACCCCATGGTTCTTCCGATATCTTTATATTTATTTATTTTATCTATTATAAAAATCTTGTCAAATTAAAACTAATTATCACATTAGAAACATAATTTACATTCCCTAATAATGCATGCCAAAATATAAAGATTACAAATAATATGGAGTAATCATCCAAAGGTCAAGTCTATCCATCCACAAAAACCAAACAATAGGATACAGAGAAGAGGTCAAGAACAAACCGAGTAGATGAGAAAACAATTGATGTGACCATGCCTAGCCAAGGACCTATCACTAGGGGCATGGCTAGAAGGATTGAAGAAGACCTAGCCCTTGCAGACAAAGGAAGACTTCACCTCCTGTGGAGAGTCAAGATATTAGGCTAGGGATTTTAGTTAATAAAATGTAATTTTCCTTTATTTTAATTTGGGACATGCATTTAGTCCATTTTAATTTTAGGAGGTGTCTTAGGAATTTAGAGGGTGGATTTAGCTTTTTGGGTCTTTAAGAAGGAAATAAGGGGTAGCCTTGATATCTACACCTCTCTTTTCCTACATAAACCCCCTAAGCTAATAAGAAGGAATCTTGGCCCTTGATTTGAGAAAATTGGGCACCAAGTTTGATGATCTAAGGAGGGGATTGTTTCTCAATCCTCCTCTCTTGGATCTCTTCTTTTAATCCTAGACCTTCTTTTTTAGGTTATCTTGTTCAAGAGGTTAGCTACCTCTATAAATAGGAGCTCCTCCCCCCACTTGTATTTTTTACACTTGGATTTAATCCTAGAGACCATATTGGTTGTGAGGTTCTTACCTTTGAGTGTCCCCCCTTCTCCTTTTTTAGAGCTTCTAAGAGTTATCAAGGGACCCCTCCCTTGTGGCCTCTCCCCTTTGGCTTATCAAACCTAGTATTTGTGGCGTCTCATCCTATTCCTTTCCTCTTCATAAATCCATTTCCCTTCCAAGTGACCTTAGAAAGGATCCTTTGGGCACGTGATCATCAAAGATCACATCAACAATGCTCAAATGAATAATAGCTTATGGACATAATTAAAGGATGAAGAAAAGGCATACTTTGCCTAAGATGTTGATTGCCTTGATGATACTGGCAAGAAAAGTGATGAATAATATTTTAGCAATGGAAATCGCACATTAAATCATCATCAAAGTTAGTTACAAGCTTTTGAAATCAACATAAAGTCTAGGAAAAACATACCAGAGAAAGAATCATATATTCCAATAGATGCATTACTTTGAGAAAATTTGGCAGGCTCAAGAGAAACAAGGTTTGATATTGTTGACTTGTTCCCTTCAATCAAACCTATTCATCTCATAACTCGGATGAAAGCTAACTTGGAAGATATACATAAAGGGTTGGACAAGATTCTAGAAACCATTATCAGTGAGCATCAATCAACAGTGTAAAGAACAACAAAAACAAAATATAAACTACTATTTCTAAGTTATTTTATTAACATATCAGAAGAAAATAAAGAAAGTTAGAAAACATTAACAACTAGATCCATTCACAACATTCATTCATAGAAATCAAGTCCTCCATTCACCATTTTGATTGAAGTCGAGCTCAAATAACAACACTTTACATCGCGAATACTATTTTTTATTAGATATAATATTGAAGAACTCTGCAAAATCCTCATCACTCCCAAGGGTATCATTCAAAATCTTTATTGTTCTCAATCCTAAAGTAAATAGACTCTAACCTATAACTTATTCAACAGAAAAAATTTCCAGTTACTTACAATGAATCAACTATATATTACATATTCTCTATATAATTATTATAATTACTGATTAATAAAGAACTATCTTCCTTGATGATGAAGTCAGATATTTTTCTTAATTATGTTTCTTACTACAGCTAAAACAAGAAAATTATGTGAACATTGAAATTTGTGGCATTCTGGTTGGTGGGAAGTCAAGTCTATTTTATTGCTTGTATCAATGGCTCTCCGATTCCTCTTCCCTTCAGAAGTTGTTCAAATATATGGTATGTCTAACAACCACACAGTACTAAGAATAACAGTCATATTGATGAAACATGTGCTTTTTTGGTACAATGCATTTGGATTTTGGTTTTAGTTGGTTTTGTACTTTGCTTATGGTTCTTATGTCACAATTTAGGTTACAAAAAAGGAGAAGTTCTTGTAAAATACATGTAGGATAAAAAGTTTTATGCTGATGTTAATCACAACCTTCATTTATATGACTTTTAAAGTATTATTTGGTAAAGTAAAAAATTTTAGCATATATGAAGGGTTGGGATTGAATGCTGGTGTAAAACTTTTTAGGGTGCATAAGTTTTTTCTCTTACTTTTCACTCATTGAAAACAAAACTCCATTCTTTCTTTTCCTTCTCTTGAATATCATTGAATAAGAACTATAGCACACCTTTGATGTTGCAGGTGAGATTGCTCGTATTGGTGCAAGGTAAGATTCAGATCCTTCACTTTTTTTTTTAAGAATGCTCAATATCCTTTCATTTGGTACAAGTCTTGAATTGTGTACTTTCATATCTATGATGAATCTAAAAGGTGTTCTTTGAGAGTCCATCAATACATTCTATTTGCTTTATTTTTCTCTTTGCATATTGTTACTTAAATGCATGTTGTGGTTTATGTTTACATAGAATATTTCTTCTTTTACAATTTGTGAGTGCCATCCATTTTATCACTTGGTGGAATAAATACTAGACTCTAGAAGAAGAAATGGTGTAGAGGTAAACATTATTATTTCTGCAACAATTCATAGATAAACATAAAGTCAAATTTTATATCTTGTTTTGAGGATGAGGACAATGTACCTAGATTCTGAATCAGAATTGTGTACAGGTTATTTTGGTGCTCATTATTTTAGCTTTTACATAATTTAAAAGATACTCAATGGGATGGCTCAAGACTTCAATGTTGTATGAAAATAATTGTTTGATATGGATACACATAATTCGTTTTTGTAATGTTTATTAATATGGATATTAACTTTGTTTATTATTTAAAAATGTTATGACAATGGAGATTACAAAAACAAACTGGTAATATATAATTAATCTGAAAGTCAAACATAAAACAAATTTAATTTAATGTATAGTTACGTTTAAATTGTTCAAGTTCATATCCTAAGCTCACTAAGGATTTCAATGAATTCCACAAGCCTGTCTCACTAATTGTAAAACATTTAAGGATATTGGTACAATAATAAATCCAAAAGTTTCTTAACTCAATATGATCAGATATTTTAGTTTTCATGGTCATATTACTGTATTAGATATTCTCCCAATTAAGAATGAATAATATGTGATACAATTATAAAGTAGAGATAGTATGTGATAGTGTGTTTGTTATTATAGAACATTAAGACCATTTTGTTAGACCATTAAACTTAATAACAATGTATATATTTTTTATACATTAACATGTTATTGTGCTGGCACAGGTGCTCCCTTGGACTTTTTATGTCCATGTCGTTTTATGTTGCCTCTATTTGTGGAATTGTTTATTTGTACACATCATATGCCTCAGGAACCTCATGTTCTCTAAATATATTTTTCATCACATGGACAGTAATTCTACTTGTTGCAATGATGGTTATATATAAATTCAAAGGTACACTACTTTGATTACTCGTTTTAGCTAGTGGTATTTTTAATAGTTTACAATGATTCTGTAATAGTATTATTTGCACAATATATCACTATGTATAAAGTAGTTAGCTATTCATATTCAACATATATGATTAAGTTTCCCTAATATTTTTTATTTCCTTTAAAAAAAAATTATGTTATGTTATTTAAATGTTTAATTATTACAGGTTAATAGAGGTCTTTTATCTTCAGGAATTATGGCTTCTTACATTGTTTTTCTTTGTTGGTCTGCAATCAGAATGTCAGGACTTTCCAACCCATATATCTATAGATGGTTCTTAGGCAAAATTTAGACATTATATCACTTTTTTGGATGATATTCTCTAGAAGCACTTTCAGAGAAAATAAATACAAAGAAAAAAGTCAAAACAACTTTTTCAAAATATGGTCTTCTTTCTTCATTTTTTTTTAAAATCTAATTAATAAAATTTACAAAACTGGACCTTGTCAATCAAGTGTTGCAACATATCGGCATATATTTATTTGGATGAAGATAGAATGAAATTCTCTTTTTACATGCAATGAACTTCACTCATCAGTAGCTGATGCCATGCTAACTTGGTTCAATGTCTACTTCAAATCATATATTTTATTTTGAAATTTCTTTTATAAATGGTGGAATTATGTAGATCTCTATCATGGAATTTCAGTGAACCTGCCACCATAAGATGTGAGACAAATAATCAAGATAAAGGAAACAATGGCTGGATAACTATACTAGTAAGTTTTTCACTCAGTTAAATTTGAAAATCTTCTGTTTAGTTCCTCTACACTTCTTTACTGAGTTCAAAATTCTTCCTTCAGTCTTATTTAGGTGATTATTGAGGTTTAAATTAAATAGAAGATTTTCTATTAGTGTTGGTCGAAGGTTTCAAAAAATGTTTAGGTTGTTATTTATCTTAAATCTATGATGTGAAGTAACCATAATTAAGTATTTTTTCTTTCATATGAAGTAACCATAATTAGGTTGTTAAAATTCTTAGTAATTAAGGATAAAGGAAAATGGCTTTGATGGAATCTGATAAAGTGATGAGATATGATATCTAGCCTAGTTGATCTATCATTCAATTTTAGCACCACAATACTTCAATTGTGAAGCTAAATTCTTGTTAAAGCAGCAACCATGTCTTTAATAGCTTGTACTGTCTCTGTTAATTCTGTATTTCTTCTTCTTCCTACCATATGGAACTATTCAAGTTAAAACTTAGTGACTTAGTTAGCTCATTTCCCACGTTTCACAAATGTAACGGTATCTTATCTATCTCAATTTTGTGATAATTTTTTTCTCTTCATTTAGTCCTGTTATTAATTACATGGAAATAATTTATTTTCTATTTTTTTTACAAATAATTTCTTTTCCTCAATTATTTATTTAATAAAGCAAAATTAAATCATAAACAAATCATATTTATATATATTCACAAGTCAATATTACATATTTCTACTATATATATATATATATATGGAAGATTTTATTTATGTACGGTTCTCTCCGTTACTTATATTTTTTTCCTACAATATTTACATGGCCGGTGGAAAAATATTTAACAAGGGATTTGTATAGTTAGTCAGAGGAAGATAAAAAGTAACCATTATTGGTCCCTCAATCACCATTGGTCCATCAAACTCATGGTAAAACATCAAATTTGATACACTAGTTCCTCTAAATGTGACTGAATTCTCGATTACATTAGTCATCCAGTTTGTGCCTAGAAAAGTAGCCGAAATGACTGCAATAAAAGGGGTTGGGCGTTGGGCGCATTCATCCTTTAAATTTTCAAATTCCATTTTTTTATAAGGGACAAAAAAATAAAGGAGTGAGAACAATTATCATGTAAATGCCTTACATAATAATGAATAACAATTTATAATAAGTATAAATATTTATCGCTCTCTATATATATATTTAATTATAATAATGACTTATAGATTAAAAAAATATATATATATAGTTTATATTTATAAATTTGAATTATTTTTTTAGTGACTAGTCAGGATAAATGAGTTTCTTTACCATGGTTTTTAAAGAATACAAGGATATATCACCTTGAATATTTACTCATTTAAATCCTCAAGGTTAAACCTCCAACTACAATTGAATTCAAATCTTTATTTAAGGATTAAGCCTTTTATTAAAATTTTTGTTATATATTTATATACAAAAAAAATATAACCATTATATTTAAAATAAAAAAAATAATTTAATAAATGATATAAGATTATGAACAATAAATTAAATAATTATAACTAAAAGTAGCATAAAATAATAAATATAACAAGTTTAGAGACACCTTACTAAATAATTACAGTTAAAAGTAATATAAAATAATAAATAGAACGAGGTTAGGGATACCTCACTAAATAATTATAGTTAAAAGTAACTTAAAATAATAAATAGTATGAGATTAGGGACACCTCACTAAATAATTATAGTTAAAAGTAAGATAAAATAATAAATAGAACGAGGTTAGGGACACCTCACTAAATAATTATAGTCAAAAGTAACATAAAATAAACAAGTAAGTAAGCATAATAATTAAAAGTGATAAATGTGTCCTACCCCTTACCTTAACAATTAAAATAATACCAAAGTTTGAATTTTCTTCTCCGAAACAACACTCTCTCTTTGATTTCTTTCAAGTTTTTTTTGCCTAATCCTTCTGTTAACAACCCCTATTTATATGCTTTTGGATAGTGAAGTAATTTTTTTTTCATCATTGCTTTAAATTCTTACCTCCAGATAACATACGTGCTCTAAGTTATGGATAAGTCTAAGACTTATCCTTCTTTCATTTATATATATATATATATATATATATATATATATATATTTATTTATTTATTGCCAATCACTGTTACCTTTTATGTAGCGTTATTGTTATTTTCATTTTCATTTTTTAGTTAGTTTTTTTTCCTAATCTATTTATTTATTTTATAATATTATTTAATAAAATTGGAATTTTATAATTTATTACCCTAATATAATAAACCTAAAAATTATTTATGAAAAATAAAATATTGTACTAAAAATTAAAAATATGATATTTGTTTGTCTAAAAACATAGTATTATAATTAGATATTATTTAGATTAATTTACTAAAATTCTATAATTAAATATTTTATTAAAATTTTATGAATATTACAATAAGCCTTAAGATTGAAGGCTAGTCACAAGAGAGAGGACCCTTGATAAAAACTACTAAAAGACACACCTCAAAAGAGAGGATTCCCAAGATACTTTACTAAGAATTAAATACTAAAAAAGGGGTCTTAGATTCAGTCATTCAAGTGTGTGCATACATGTGAAGTACATGAAGAAGAGGCTCTCGAGTGAAGAGAATGAATATATCTTTTCAATTAAAAATGAGTGTTAAAAACTACATGAAGGAGGGAATGCTCTACTTATAGAGCAAAGCATGAACCATGGGCCTAGGCACTAACATGCTTAAAAAAGGGTTAGTTAGCTTAATTTAGTGTTAATTTAGCATGTGCTCAATTGAAACTAATTTAATCCAACTAAAGATGCAAAAATGGCCCTAAAAATATGGATTTATGTTCCCTTTAGTTTGAATTTGAATTTTGGAGGGAAATGACATGGCACCTCCAAAATTCAAATTCAAATATGAAGCAACAATAATCAGCCATGTAGAAGTGAGAAAGCACATGTGGAATGAAACAAGGAGACAAGGGGTCCTCATGTCTCCTACATGCTTCATGAGTTGGTTAGAAAGGTATGAAGAGGAATTAGGGGTGTAGAAATAAGATCCTACACGTCCAAACTCTCTTGGACCAGTCCAAACTAATTGACAACCTCCACAAGGAGACTAATTACACCTCCTAAAGAAAATAGAACCTATAGGCCAAAATACAAGGCCAAAAATTAAACTAGTTACACTCCTAAAATCCTAATGACTTAAGAGTGCTTATACAAGCCTAAAATTGGTTAAATAAATACAATAAATGGAACATGTCCTAAACTAAGCTCCTTGAAACTTCATCCAAGTCATGCTCCTTCTTTATTGGTCCTAGCTCAAGCCCATGTTAGGGAGGATTACATCATACAAACACACTTGAAACATATTGTACAAACCTCACTAGAAAGCTCAAAAGAATGTGAATAATCAATTTGAGAGCAAGTGTTCTTCATGATCCTTATTTTCTATTCTTTAATGGTAAACATAATCATATGTGACTTGTTCTTGTCACAAACTTTAACAATTATTTTTACTAATTTCTTTCCGCGTGTTTGCTTGAGGTTATTTAGGAAGAAAAGCTTTAAATTTTCTATACCATGACTCCATAGTCTTTCTATTTAGATGTGTAAATAAGAAAGAGAAAATGAATAGTAATGTTCCATATGTGTTACCCTTCTATTCTATTCATAAGTAAAAGAAGCTTGAATCTATTATAGCCAAATAAACATTAACATAATTAATTATATTTGAAAAAAAATTAAATTAATTATATTTATTACAATATATTAATGAAGCACTTAATAAATTAAATAGAATTAATTATTATATATTAATTATAAATTGGCCTTTAACTTAAACATTGATCAAAGCTTCAATTTTATAATATCCGTTAATCATATGATTTTATTTTGTAACATTTATATTTAATAAAAAAATAAATTTCCCAAATTAATTATATTTTATATTCAGTTTAAATAATTAAAAAAAATTATTTTATTTGTTTATATTAAGTAATTAATTTTATTAAATATTTAATTTGTAATTAAATATTAATTTTGATAATTTAATATTATGTAATAACATTAAATTTGACTATTAAGTCTGAACATATTTTAAATTATTTAAAATATATTTCACAAATTATACTATCATAAAATAGACTTGAAGAAATGTTGGTCTTAGGTGAAAACTTCAATTTCATAAGAGTAAAATACAGGTTTTGTATATATTTCTGTATTTTACATAGATTCTGAATATAACATGGTGCAATAATACATGACTAATTTCTTTTAAAGTCATGAACAATTGATGTTATAATGTTTGTAATAAAATTTCTTATTAAAAGTTTTTATGTGTTTTAAGTTAGGTTAAAAAAATCGGATCGGACTAGGAAGAATGAGGGTCTATTTCCACATATATGAGGAATTGGGATTCGGAATGGAGAGAGGCATTTCGCCACATTTGCAATAACAAACAAAGAAAGAGAAGAAACAAACCATAAACCATGGAACCTTATACAATTAGAATCTATTTTTTCTAGACTCAATTCAATGGATAAATTCATATAACTTCTTTGTCATTTTTTTAAGCCTACTTTTTTATTTTCATTTCATTTATGTTACTAAATATTAATTATTATTGACTTTAAAGATACAATGATACCAACTAAATCATATTATATCATTTTTTAAAATTATTATTATCAAATCTAACAAATTTTTTGGCATGAATGATAGATATGATTGAATGATGTAAATTAGTTCTGATTAATGTTAGTTTGAGTCAAATAATTTATCATAACAAGTATACATTTTATTAATGAAAAGGTTAGATTCTCAAAATGTAATTTAAAGTATGTGACTTGTGGCCACTCTTTTCTTCATTTTTTCTTTCACTTTCATATTTTTAATTTTGAATTAAAGGAGAATTGGTACTAGAGACTTACACTTTAATTCATCTATCTTCTCAAAATCTAACATTGTGTTTGGATGAAGTATTTTAAGATTTTAAAAAATTTGAAATCCTATTCATTTGAGTTGTTTTCATTTGAATTTATATAATTTAAAATCCTATATCAATGACAAAATTGTAATATTCAAAATAAATTATTTTAAATTTATAATGGTTAATTATAGAAAATTGAAAAAGTTTTTTTTATTAAATATATAAAGACTTTTACAAATAAGAATAAACATATATGTATCCTTTAAACAAAATAAAACTAAATCAACATATATGTTTTCTTATTTAATAATTTATGATATTATGCAGGTATGGTTAACTTCATAGATATGACATCAAATATAAAATTTTATATAATTATTATTAATGAAAAATAAAATAATAATATAATTTATAATAACAATTATCCATGCAAGTATACATTATTGATATATGAAATAACATACAATAATATTAAATAAATAATTAATAAAATCAACAACTTATTTCTTTTTCTATTTCATATTGATTACATGATGGTAAAATCATAAAAGTTTGAAATCCAATCATAACATTATTATGATTATATTCTATAAAATTAGACTCACATATTTAATACATATAAAGTTAAATTAATTATATATGTTATATATTTTTCTATTTTAAATGTTTCTTTTATAGATTAAATGTTAGTTTTTATTAACGACAAATATCAAAACCATGACATTTTTCCACCTTTATCATTTCTTAATCAACTAAGATATTATGCCTCCTTTTCTATTTGAAATTAATGTTAACAATATAAAATATATAGTTTATAAGAAAATATTTTATAAGTTATAGGATAAACTATAATATTCAATATACATTATAATGATATATGAAAATAATGATTAAATTTTAATTAAAATACACACATTTAAAAGTAATATTAACATATAAATTGTTTACATTTTTATATATTTGATGGAAAATATATTTTTATATTATAATAAAATAAACACATAAACTTTCATCCATATTTTAAGAAATTATACATAATTTAATATTTTTTTTATTTACCTACTCTAATCTTAAGTTTAAAAACTTTAACTCTATCAACATTTCTTATATCGTTTTTAAAAATAGTACACTAATGGTTTTATAAGGTGATAAGTTAGTTGACAGAGATAAAGGTCCCCAATTCAACTAACAAAACTAGTATTGTTAACAATACTAAGGTTTGATTCAACAAAAAAAATATTATACTAATATACTCTCAAATGATACACTAACTAAAACTCTCTTAGTAATTTATTTTATATAATAATATATATCATTAAATCTCTATATATAACTTGAAATAATATATCTATTTAAATAATTGTAATATTTAATAAATACAATGTATTATTAAATTTAACAATTAAAATATAACTAATTAGTGACACATTGCCTACAAAATGAGTGGATTCATATTTATATATGTTATTCTTAATTATATTAATAAATTAAGAAAATAATATTAATTTAAGAGTTTAATTGGTATACACTGTCAGTATAAAAGATTTTTACAATGACATTCAATCATGATTTTTCATTTACATGACTTTTAAAGTATTAATGATAAAAGTCAACAAATTTAACATCAACGAAGGGTTGAGATTGAATGTCAGTGTAAAAATTTTTACACCAATAGTGTATACGAATTTAAATAAAATTGTGGTTTTTTACTATAATTATGAAAAGGTACATAAGTTTAATTAATTTTTTAGAGCATACTATAAATAAAACAAAGTATAATTAATCTTAATTAATAAATCTGAATAAGAAAATAAATAGAAACGACAAAAAGTTAGTCTCTTGTACTTACTTAATTTTTTTCCATTCTAAAAAATTGAATTATTCTTTTCTATCAACATAGTTTTATATATTAAAAAGAAGAATGTTCTTATCATCCATTATTAAATATTTAATATTTTCTACCAAAATATTACTATTTAATACTAATTCAACAAATCTATTTTTAGTTAGAAATTTTTTTTTTCTACTAATTTATGAGAAAAAGAATGTTAAGAATTAAGAATTTTATATTTTAATATTATAAACTAAATATTATATTTTAAGTATCTATTTTATAAGTTATTTAGGACTTTTATAAAAAATAAAATTTAAAAAGGTCCTAAAATCCTATTTTAAAGGGTAATACTATAACTATTTCTACAAGATTGTAAGAAACAATTTAGAACAACATGTTTATCAAGAGTTTATTAAGAAAATGTAACTGTGTTGGAAAATCCAATAGACTAAACATTTTTTCTCACATGATTGTGACACAATTCATATCATATATGTGAGAGACATATGTTTTTTTTTTTACTTTTCTTTAAAAAATCTCATTATTTCCAATACGTAACTTGCACTATTTTTTACAAAGAATTCAATGTCTTTTCTAAATATGTAACTTGCATTATTTCTAGCATTTTAAGTATCTATTTTTTAAATTATTTAGGACTTTTTGTAAAAAATAAAAGTTAAAAAAGTCCTAAAATCCTATTTTAAAGGGTTTATTAAAAAAATATAATTGTGTGTTGGAAAATCCAATAAACTCAACATTTTCTCCCACATGGCCGTGACACAATTCATATACTTGAGAGATATATATTGTTGTTTTTTTTTCCACTTTTCTTAAAAAAAAAAATCATTATTTCCAAAATGTAACTTGAATTATTTTTTACAAAGAATTAAATTTCTTTTTTGAATATAACATAATAATTTTTGAAAAAAACATTTGTCATGGTAATTTTTTGGTTGTTAAATTCATAATACAAATTTAATAAAAATAAATAAATAGGATTGTAAGAAAAAATATATTTAATTATAGTCTCACGTTTATTTCTTATTATTAAAAAGTATGTATAAATTTGTGTTAAAAATATTTAAAGGAATTTAACTTATCTTAAATTTAAATTTTTTCATAATTTTAAAAAATAAAATAATAAAGTAATTGAACTATTTTACGACTATAGTGTGAATAAAAGCTCATGTGCGAGGGAGACACATGGGAAATAAAAGTTAAAAATCCATGTCTTTTAAAACATGTTTAATTGGTGGTGGATCGTTAATGATTTACAACATTTTTTGAAGGTTAGTGCTAACTTAATAGAATTCTATTGAGTCCCGATACTTTGAGCATACTCAATATAATTTGTTGTTCTTGAGTAGTGTGTATATATACTTGTTTGAGCAATGTCAATTTGATTCAAATAATTTTATTATAACATATGCATTTGATTAATGTAAAGGTTAAATGTTTAAAATATAATTTAAAGCGTGTGATTTGTTTGTATCCATTCTTTCTTTTTCTCTTTCACTAATTATTTGACTAGCAATGCATATTTCAAGGACAAAAGGCTCAACCTAAGTTTTGATTTTGAAATAGACGATTGGAAGAAGAGCGTCCATTTCCATGGATACGAGGAATGGGGGATTCGGGATGGAGAGGTATTCAACCACGGTTTCAATAACAAAGAAAGAGAAGAAACAAACCATAAATCATAGAACCTTATACATTTAGAATCTACCTTTTCTATACCCAATCCAATGGATAAATTCATATAATTTCTTTGTCATTTTTGCAAGCCTACTTTTTTATTTTCATTTCATTCTTGTTATTTTCATTTATGTTACTAAATATTAATTATTATTGACTTTAAAGATACAACCATACCAACTAAATCATACAATCTATATCATTTTTAAAGTTATCATTATCAAATTTAACAAATTTTTTGGCATAAATAATAGATGTGATTAAATGATGGAAATGAGTTTTGCTTAATGTTAGTTTAAGTCAAATAATTTATCATAACAAGTATACATTTTATTAATGTAAATGTTAGATTCTGAAAATACAATTTAAAGCATGTTCCTTGTGGTCACCCTTTTCTTCCTTTTTCCTTTCACTTTCGTATTTTTAGTTTTGAATTAAAGGAGGATTGATACTAGAGACTTAAACTTCACCATTTATCTTTTTAAAATCTAACATTGCATTTATCTTCTTACAATTCAATTTCTATATTAATAAAATCAATTCAATTTTTTTAATTTCATTTTTTTTAGTTTGGATATGACAAATCATTTCCTTAAATTTCAAATTTTATGAAACTTTTATAAATAAATTATGATAAAGGAGAGAATGAAAAATAAAATATGTAAAGAAAAATAATTTATTTAATTAATCAAAATGAATTAAAAAAATCAACTAATAACTAAAAATAAGAAAACTTAAAAAACAAAGCTAAACGAAAATAACTTTTCAGATAAAACTAGTAATTAAAAAACAAAGCTAAACGAAAATAACTTTTTCCTTTCACTTTCGTATTTTTTACCATAGTAACAGGAAATCTATCATGAACTAATGAAAATAATAAAGCATAGTATTTGATATTATTTCTATTCCTTTTCCCATCTTTAGCACAGGTATAACATCTACTCCCAATCATTTAACTTAAGACAGAATGATGAAAAATTTTAGAGGAAAATTACTCAACATTCCTATTTATTTCCATCTGCTCCCATGTAGCAGCAAAGAAAATTGTTGATCTAGTCATATTAAGAATCAATTTCGAGATTTAAGAGCAGTTGAAACTGAAAATATTGAAGTGACTTGCTTCATTCAGCTTCGTTTCATACATCAATATGTATAACTGATAAAAGAGAGTCCAAGAAGAATTACGAGGTGTAGGCTATGCAGTCCCCTGACTCTATGACTATAGCAGAGAAACCATAAATGACAAATGCAGTACAATCATACATAACTGTTGAAGAGAATTATGAAACTTTTACTTTTGCCTTCCTTCCTAAGTAGCTATTATCTTGCTTGTAATTTTTCCATTCTCATAAACTAGCTAGGAGGACATGCATAGTAACAGGAAGAAAGCTACAAAGATACAAAGAAAATAGTTTAAAATTGTGTCTCAACTCAAGTGCCATTGATCTCATTTTAAGAGCAATAGAGACTGTAACAACAAAAATTATGGTTTGGCAAAGAAATAGAAAAAAATTTAGATTTACATAAAGAACAAGGAAAAGCCAATTTCAAATAGAGGCTAAAGAGAACAGTCAATTCAAGTTTCTACAGATGACATGTTTTTATGAACCCTAGGGTTCTTCCGATATCTTTATATTTATTTATTTTATTTATTATAAAAGTCTGGTCAAATTAAAACAAATTATCACGTTAGAAACATAATTTATATTCCATAATAATGCATGCCAAAATATAAAGATTACAAATAATATGGAGTAATCATCCAAAGGTCAAGTTTATCCATCCACAAAAACCAAACAATAGGACATATAGAGGAGATCAAGAACAAACCGAGTAGATGAGAAAAAAATGCTGAAATTTATAATAGCTTATGGACATAATTGAAGGATGAAAAAAGGCATACTTTTCCTAAGATGTTGATTACCTTGATGATACTGACAAGAAAAGTGATCAATAATATTTTAGCAATAGAAAACACACAATAAATCATCATCAAAGTTAGTTACAAGCTTTTGAAATCAACATAAAGTCTAGGAAAAACATACTAGATGAAGAATCATATATTCAATAGATGCATTATTTTGAGAAAATTTAGTAGCCTCAAGAGAAACAAGGTTTGATCTTGTTGACTTGTTCCCTTTAATCAAACCTATTCATCTCATAACTCAGATGAAAGCTAACTTAGAGATATGCACAAGGAGTTGGACAAGATTCTAGAAACCATTATCAACGAGCATCAATCAACTGAGTAAAGAACAACAAAAACAACATCTAAACACATGTAGTATAAAATGTTTTATGCTGACGTTTAATCACAACCCTTTATTTATATGACTTTTAAAGTATTAATTGGTAAAGTCAACAAATTTACCATATATCAAGGGTTATGATCAAATGCTGGTGTAAAACTTTAAGGGTGCATAAGTTTTTTTCTCTCACTTTTCACTCATTAAAAACAAACTCCATTCTTTCTTTGCCTTCTCTTGAAGATCATTAAGTAAGAACCTTAGCACACCTTTGATCTTGCAGGTGAGATGCAGGGTAAGCTTTAAATCCTTCACTTTCTTTGTTTTTTTTAAGAATGGTCAATATCCTTTCATTTGGTACAAGTCTTGGATCGTGTACTTTCATATCTATGATGAATCTCAAAGTTGTTCTTTGAGAGACTCCATCAATACATTCTATTTACTTTATTTTTCTCTTTGCAGATTGTTACATACATGCATGTTGTGGTTTATGTTTACACAGAATATTTCTTCTTTACAACTTGTGAGTGTCATCCATTTTATCACTTGGTGGAATAAATATTGGACTCCAAAAGAAGAAAGGGAGCAGAGGTAAATATTATTATTTCTACAAAAATTCATAGATAAGCCTAAAGTCAAATTTTATATCTTGTGCTAAGGATAAGGACAATGTACCAAAATTCTGAATCAGAACTGTGTACAGGTTACTTTGGTGCTCATTAAGTAGATTACTGAAGTTTTAGCTTTTACATAATTTAAAAGATCTTGCATTGGATGGCTCAAGACTTCAATATGAAAAAATTGTTTGATATGGGCACACATAATTTGTTTTTGTAATGTTTATTAATATTGATATTAACTTAATTTATTATTTAAAAATGTTATAGTTATGGAGATTACAAAAACAAACAGATAATATATAATTAACCTAAAAGTCAAACATAAAACAAATTTAATTGAAAGTATGCTTACATTTAAATTGTTCAAGTTCATATCCTAAGCTCACTAAGGATTTCAATGAATCCCACAATCATGTCTCACTAATATAAAACATTTAAGGATATTGATACAAATAATGAATCCAAAAGTTTCTTAACTTAATATGATCAGATATGTTAGTTTTCATGGTCATATTACTTTATAAGATATTATCCCAATTAAGAATGAATAACATGTGATACAATTGTAAAGCAGAGATAATATGTGATAGTGTGTTTGTCACTATAGAACATTAAGACCATTTTGTTAGACCATTAACCTTAATAACAATGTATGTAGTTTTTGATACATTAACATGTTATTGTGTTGACACCAGTACTCCCTTGGACTTTTTATGTCAATGTTGTTTTATGTTGCCTCTATTTGTGGAATTGTCTACTGTACACATCATATGGCTCACGAACCTCATGTTCTCTAAATATATTTTTCATCACATGGATAGTAATTCTACTTACTGCAATGATGGTTATATCTTTAAATTCAAAGGTACACTACTTTGATTACTCGTTGTAGCTAGTGGTATTCTTAATAGTTTACAATGATTCTATAATAGTATTGTTTGAACAATATATCACTACGTATAAAGTAATTAGTTGTTCATATTAAACATATATAATTAAGTTTCCCTAATATTTTTTGTTTTCTTAAAAAATATAAAATTTATGTTCTGTTATTTAAATGTTTAATTATTACAGGTTAATAGAAGTCTTTTATCTTCAGGAATTATGGCTTCTTACATTGTTTTTCTTTGTTGGTCTGCAATCAGAAGGACAGGATTTTCCAACCCATATATCTATATATGGTTCGTAGGCAAAAATTTAGACATTATATCACTTTTTTGGGATGATATTCTCTAGAAGCACTTTCAGAGAAAATAAATACAAAGAAAAAGTCAAAACAACTTTTTCATAAGTGTAAATGCTAAGATGTTACAGGTTTCAATGATGCCAAAAGTGACAAAGAATGTTGATACAAAAGCAAGAAAACAAAAAGAACAAAACAACATTGACAGAGATTCAAGATAATGTTAAGATAGAAAAATAAATTAACTCAGTTATTGTGTAAAAGAATCTCTAAGAATTTGCATAAACTTAGTTTGGCAAGATATGTTTTTCTATTAGTTCAAAATCATGAACTGGTAATCGATTACCAGACTATGTAATTCATTACTAGAGGGCTTGTTATTCAAATTCTGAATTCAAAAGTGACAACGGAACAATTTTTAAATCATGTAATCGATTACCAGAAAAGTTGTTATCACAAAAACTGAAAAGTCACAACCTTTCATGAAAAGGCACAATTTTTAAGTCATGTAATCGATTACCAGTGGATGTAATCGATTACCAGTAAGCTTTTACAAAAAGTTTGCAAAGTCACAACCTTTCATGAAAGAACATATCACTTTGGTTTTAACACTATAAATAAGTGAGTTTTCTTCTTTTTGAATACACGAATTCTTCCAATCTTTTACAAAACAAAAACTCTTGCCCAAACACTTGCAAATTCCAAAAGAATTGTTATAGGTTTTTCAAGTTGTATCATTTGCTCTTTAAGAGAGTTTCTTATTCTTCTTCTTCTGATCACTCACTGATTGTATTCAAGAGAGACTTATTGAGTGAGAAAAGGAATCTCAAACATAGGGGGAGGGCTCCCAAGGTGATTGAGGATTCATTCATTTGTAAAGGAATTTACAAATATAGTAAAAGCTCAAGTGGGGTTACTTGAGGACTAGACGTAGGCAAGTGGATTGGACGAACCAGTATAAAAAGAGTTTGCATATTTCTCTTCCCTATACTCCTATCTATTTATTCTGTTTCCATATTTGAACACTTCACTTTCATTTTCAAATATTATAATATAAAATCAAAGAGAAAGAAAGCTAAGTTTAAATTTTGATCTACTTAATTCACCCCCCTTCTTAAGTAAACTGAGGCCACTGTCCAATAAGTGGTATCAGAGTAGGTAATCTTGAATAAGGTTTAAAAGCCTCACGAATCAAATGGCCTCAAATTTTCTCTTTCCTGAGGGTAACTTGATAAATAGACCTCCTATCTTTAATGGAGAGGGCTACCATTATTGGAAGACCCGAATGCAAATTTTTATAGAGGCAATAGATTTAAATATATGGGATGCAATTGAATTTGGTCCATTCATCCCTACAATGCAAGTAGAAAATAAAATTGTAGAAAAGCCTAGAGAACAATGGAATGAAGATGATATAAGAAGGGTTCAATATAATTTAAAAGCCAAAAATATAATCACTTCTACACTAGGAATTGATGAATATTTTAAGGTGTCAAATTGTAAGACTGCAAAAGAAATGTGGGACATATTGGAAGTGACACATGAAGGTACTAGTGATGTCAAAAGATCCAGAATAAACTCTCTCACTCATGAATATGAACTTTTTAGAATGAATCAAAATGAAAATATACAGGACATGCAAAAAAGATTCACACATATAGTTAATCATCTTGCATCTCTAGGAAAAGTTTTTCCAAATGAAGATCTTATCAATAAGGTTCTAAGATGTTTAAGCAGGCAGTGGCAACCAAAAGTAATAACAATTGCAGAATCCAAGGATCTCTCGACAATGTCTCTTGCCACATTATTTGGAAAACTTCAAGAACATAAATTGGAATTGATAAGACTTGATCAACATGAAGAAAATGACAAAAAAAAAGAAAAGCATTGCACTCAAAGCCTCCTCATCCACCCATGAAGAAAAAGACAAAGAAGATTCAAATGATTATCTAGATGATGATGAAGACTTTAGTCTTTTTGTGAAAAGGTTTAACAAGTTTTTATTAAATAAAGGAAATCGAAAGAGAACAACGTTCAATACAAGGAAGAAAGGGGAAAAATCAACTTCCACCCCAAGATGTTATGAATGCAACCAAGCAGGACATCTAAGACTAGACTGTCTATCTACAAAGAAAAAATAGAGAAATCTAATAAAACGACCTTCAAGGAAAAGAAAGGAAAGAAGGCATATATCACTTAGGAGGAAAATGACATTGATTCATCAAATGACTCCGACAATGAAATTGTGAATCTTGGTCTCATGGCGAGAGATTTTGATAGCGAAGAAGAGGTAACCTCCTCTAACCTTGAAACTTCCTTTTCATTTGATGAACTTCAAGAAGCATTTAATGATCTGCATAAAGAATCATTAAAACTTGCAAAATTAGTATCATCTTCCAAGAAAACAATTTCAAACTTAGAAGTATAAATTTTAAAATTAAATAAAGAATTAGAGAATCTTAGATCTGAAGTTAACACACTAGAATGAAATTCAAAACAAACAATTAAAAGCAATATAGAAAATAAACCTCATCCATGTGCATCATGCAGTAAATATAAAGAAGAAATTGTTAATCTAAAAATCACACTTGCTAAATTCACTTCGGGCAAGATCCATTTAGATATTTTATTAAGGAATGAAAGATGTGTCTTTGATAAAGCAGCAATAGGATATAATCCTTTAAACAATAGAAAATGTATAAAAATTTCTTGTATCAACTCAAGCAACTACTTCTCCATTTTTGACATGCTTTTATTGTTGCAAGAATGGACATAGTGCATTAACATGCCATTTTAGGAAAAATAATAATAAAATATCAATATGATATGGGTTCCAAAAGGATCCTCAGTTAAAACTAACACACAAGGACCCAAGAAAATTTTGGTACCAAAGTCATGTAATCTATTTTGTGTTTGAAGAAAACTTTGAAGAAAACTGGTACATTGATAGTGGTTGCTCAAAACATATGAAGGGAGATACTTCAAAGTTTCTCATCTTGAATCCCAAGAACAATGGACATGTAACATATGGAGACAACAACAAAGGTAAAATTCTAGGGGTCAGAAAAATCGATACGAATCTCTCTACCTCAATAGATAATGTTTTTGCTTGTTGATGGACTTAAACACAACTTACTTAGCGTAAGTCAATTATGTGACAAAGGTTTCCTAGTATTCTTTGATTCACATAAATGTGTTATTGAAAGTAAAAATTATAAGAAAATTACTTATGAAGGAAAAGGATTAACAATGTATATCTGATAAATCTAGATAAAACTACAAATTATACTCAATGTTTCATAAGTAAAGAAGATGAATCTTGGTTGTGGCATAGAAGAATTGCTCATATAAATATGGAACATCTGAATAAAATAATTTCAAAAGATTTAGTAATAGGATTACCAAAAATCAAATTTGAAAAAAGATAAACTTTGTGATGCATGCCAAAAAGGAAAACAAGTAAGAACTTCATTTAAGTCTAAAAATATTATCTCAACCTCTAGACCCTTAAAACTATTACACAGGGATCTTTTTGGCCCTTCAAGAACTATGAGTTTTGGAGGTAGTTATTATGCCCTTGTAATCGTAGATGATTACTCTAGATTCACTTGGACATTATTCCTTTCTCATAAAAATTATGCCTTTAAGAAATTTGCTAAAATTATTCAAAATAAAAAGGAACTCAAAATTACTTCAATTAGAAGTGACCATGGAAAAGAAATTTAAAATAAAAGCTTTGAATTATTTTGTGATGAAAATGGAATTGATCATAATTTTTCTGCACCTAGAACCCCTCAACAAAATGGAGTAGTAGAGAGGAAAAATAGATCATTAGAAGAATTAGCAAGAACCATGCTTAGTGACATAAAACTTCCAAAATACTTTTGGGCTGAAGCCGTCAATACTGCATGTTATACAATGAATAGAGCACTTATAAGACCTATTTTAAAGAAAACACCTTATGAACTTTACAATGGAAGAAAACCAAATATTTCCCATCTTCACATATTTAGATGTAAATGTTTCATGTTAAATAATGGAAAAGATAATTTAGGAAAATTTGATATTAAATCAGATGAAGGAATATTTCTTGGGTATTCCTTAAATAGTAAAACTTATAGAGTATATAACAAAAGAACTATGTTGATTGAAGAATCAATACATGTTGCTTTTGATGAATCTAACAATTTTTTGTCAAGAAAGGATATGCTTGATAATGTAATAGAAACTCTACAAGATACACACATTCAAGAAGAAGGTCATAAAAGTAAGAAAGAAGAAAGTAGTACAAATTCCATACATGAAACAGATCAAACCAGTTTGGATATTCCAAAGAAGTGGAAAACCTTAAATAACCATCCTCTTGATAACATCATCGGAGATATTTCAAAAGGGGTAATTACTAGACACTCTTAAAGATGTATGCAATAACATGGCTTTTGTATCTATAATTGAACCTAAAAGCATAAATGAAACCTTAATTGATGAAAATTGGATCATTACTATGCAAGAAGAATTAAATCAATTTGAAAGGAGCCAAGTATGGGAACTAGTTGCTAGACCTAAAGACTATCAAACAATTGGAACTAAATGGGTATTTAGAAATAAATTAGATGAACACAGAATATTCATAAGAAACAAGGCAAGATTAGTGGCCAAAGGATATAATCAAGAAGAAGGAATAGATTATGAAGAAACTTATGCTCCAGTAGCAAGATTAGAAGCCATTAGAATGTTACTTGCATTCGCTTCTATAATGGACTTCAAACTATATCAAATGGATGTCAAAAGTGCCTTTTTAAATGGATTCATTCAGGAGGAAGTATATGTTGATCAACCTCCAGGATTTGAAAATCCAGAATTTCCTGATCATGTTTATAAATTAAAAAAAGCTCTTTATCATTTAAAACAAGCTCCTAGGGCTTGGTATGAACGATTAAGTACATTTCGCTTGAAAAAAGGGTTTACAAGAGGAAAAGTTGACACCACACTATTTATTAAACGAAAAATGCATGATATTCTTTTAGTTCAAATCCATGTTGATGATATCATCTTTGGTGCCACTAATGACTCTTTATGCAAAGAATTCTCTGAGGATATGCAAAGTGAATTTGAAATGTCCATGATGGGGGAGTTAATTTTCTTTCTTGGCTTACAAATCAAACAAACTAGAAATGGAATATTCATCAACCAAAGCAAGTATTGCAAAGAACTGCTTAAAAGATTTAGGATGGAAAATGCTAAGCAAAATGGCTACACCAATGAACAGTGGTTGCTACTTGGACAAAGATGAAGACGGTAAATCAATAGATATCAAACGGTATCGAGGTATGATTGGATCTCTTCTTTATCTCTCAGCAAGTAGGCCTGATATCATGTTTATTGTTTGTCTATGTGCTAGATATTAAGCAAATCCAAAAGAATCTCATCTCAGTGCTGTTAAAAAAATCATGCGATATTTATTAGGAACTCCTAACTTAGGGTTATGGTATCCTAAAAATATGTCCAAAAACTTAGTAAGATATTCTGACTCAAATTTTGTTGGATGTAAAATGGATAGAAAAAGAACTAGTGGCACTTGTCACTTCATAGGATCCGCTCTAGTTTCATGGCATAGCAAAAAGCAAAATAGTGTTGCTCTATCTACAGCCAAAGCAAAATATATCGCTGTTGGAAGCTGTTGCACTCAAATTCTTTGGATGAAGCAACAACTCTCTGACTATGGACTAACACTAGAACAAATACCAGTGCAATAAATCTCTCAAAAAATCCAGTTTTACACTCTCGAACAAAACACATTGAAATACACCATCACTTTCTTCGAGATCATGTTCAAAAAGGAGATTATATTCTAGAATTTGTAGACACCAAAAATCAATTAGCCGAAATCTTTACTAAACCTTTACCCAAAGATAATTTCTTTACAATTCGAAGAGAATTAGGTATTATGAATTTGACTGATGTTGATTCCTGAAGGTTAGATGAATGCAATCGATTACAATATATGATAATCGATTACCAGCACATTCGCAGAATTCTGGATTTTTCATGTAATCAATTACATGGTTACGTAATCGATTACTAGACGGCGCTACAACCTGGTTTTACACGTGTAATCAATTACACAAAGTGGTAATCGATTACCAGTTATCCCTAACTATATATTCAGTGCTTTCTCTCTCCACGTGCAGCACCCTCTCAACTCCTTCCTCAAAACGGCGGCAACACCTTCAAATCTTCGATTTTCCTTCATTTTTGCACCAAAACTCATTCCGTAAGTTGCAAATCCTTCCTATTACTCTCCTTTTCAAAGTCCATCCAACAAATCTCTTGAAAACTTCCTCAAAATGGCTGAATCTTTAAAAAAACGCAGGGCTTTTCCTCCTCCACCGCCACTAGCAATCGCCAACGTGGTGGCGCCAATAATCCTTCCTCACTCACACACTCCTCTATTCCTCTATTTTCCGCCACTGCTAAACAAGAGAGGTATTATGCTCATTTTTCTAGCCGTGACATTCTTTACCCCAAATATGTCAATGATGAGTTCTTTGATGAAGAACATTTTGATTTTTATGACATCTTTCGTGCTTATGGGTTACTCGATTTTATGACTTTAAAAGAAACTCATTTTCCTGATTTAGTTCGAATATTCTATAGCAACATGCGTATTAACAATGGCATTATTTATAGTGAAGTAAACAAAATTCCTATTGTCATTGATCAATCACTCTTTTACACTCTGACAAAATTAGAAAGTCAAGGGGTTTAATTTGAAGGCTCTATTGTTGATGAGTGGAAGAATGATTATTCTACTCATAATGCCCGTCTAATTATCACTACTGATAATGCTAATATTACTGGTCAATTACTTGTTGGTTCTCTGAAGTTTGAATGTCGGATTATGCATTATATTATCGTTCGGGTATTACTCCCTCGTTCAACCAATCTTGCTTAAGTAACGGAAGAAGATTTAATCATCATGTGGGCATTTTTGACTGGGAGACCCATCAACTGGGCTCATCTTGTGTGTCACTATATGAACAAAGCATTACGTGACAATGCTTCTCTCTGATATCCACAAATTATTACCACATTCCTAAAAACGTCAATGTTTCCCTTGATGGTGTCCCATTTATTAAGGTCAAGAGATCATTTGAAATTGGTGCTACCACTTTTTCCTCTTTTGGTTATCGCAAAAATCTAGATCATCAATGGGTTCGTAAGTAGGATCATCAAGCTCATTCTCCTGATGATCGTACTCCTTCCCCACCACCGCCGACTCCACACTCTGCCATTCTTAATGATGTCCTCCATGGCATTCAAGATCTCCGTGCTTTTGTTGACGAATGTTTCACTTCTGTCGATACTCGCCTTACATGTCTTGAAGATGATATGGGACATCTTTGTTGATACTTTGACTCTACTTAGCTTATGTTTTCAGCATATGTATGATCTCATTATGATAATCTTGTGCTCATTTTAAACTCCTTGCTTAAACAGTCATTTATCTTAACTGATTAGTCTTTCAATTGTTTCTTTTCTTTCTGCCTTTCATTATTTTTTATGTTGCCAAAGGGGGAGAGACTTGTAAGGCAAGGAAATTAAATAAGGATATTATTGCTTTTGACAACTAAAATTATTTCTTGCTTTATTTCAAGAAAATTGTTTACAAACAATACAATACTTATAAAGTCAATAAATATTAAACAAAGGGGGAGTGATTGATAAATATATATTTCACTGTCTTTCCTTCCCTTAAAGATAGTTGTCATCATAAAAAAGGGGGAGAATGTAAATGCTAAGATGTTACAGGTTTTGGTGATGCCAAAAGTGACAAAGAATGTTGATACAAAAGCAAGAAAAAAAAAAGAACAAAACAACATTGATAGAGATTCAAGATAATGTTAAGATAGAAAAATAAATTAACTCAGTTATTGTGTAAAAGAATCTCTAAGAATTTGCATAAACTTAATTTGGCAAGATATGTTTTTTTATCAGTTCAAAATTATGAACTGGTAATCAATTACTAGGCTATGTAATCGATTACCAGAGGGCTTGTTATTCAAATTCTGAATTCAAAAGTAACAAAGGAACAATTTTTAAATCATGTAATCTATTACCATTTTTATGTAATCGATTACCAGTGGATGTAATCGATTACCAATAAGCTTTTACGAAAAGTTTGAAAAGTCACAACCTTTCATGAAAGAACACATCACTTTGGTTTTAACACTATAAATAAGTGGCTTTTCTTCTGTTTTAATACACGAATTCTTCCAGCCTTTTACAAAACAAGACTCTTGCCTAAACACTTGCAAATTCCAAAAGAATTATTATAGGTTTTTCAAGTTGTATCATTTGCTCTTGAAGAGAGTTTCTTCTTCTTCTGATCACTCACTGATTGTATTCAAGAGAGACTTCTTGAGTGAGAAAAGGAATCTTAAACACAGGAAGAGGGCTCCCAAGGTGATTGAGGATTCATTCATTTATAAAGTGATTTACAAATATAGTAAAAGCTCAAGTGGGATTACTTGAGGACTGGACGTAGGCAAGTGGATTGGCCGAACCAGTATAAAAAGAATTTTCATATTTCTCTTCCCTAAACTCCTATCTATTTATTTTGTTTTCATATTTGAACACTTGATTTTCATTTTAAATATTCTAATATAAAATCAAAGAGAAAGAAAACTATGTTTAAATTTTGATCTACTTAATTCACCCCCCTATTAAGTAAACTGAGGCTACTTGTCCAACAATAAGTTATTTTAAATGATGTGCTGTATGTGAGACCTTTTACAAGATCATTTTTAAAAAGTTTCATATCTTCCAATGGTTGCAGTTTTACAGTTGGATGTTGATGGTTGGATGTAGAAGAGAAATTGGGTGGAAGGAGGGAGTATTTTGTTCTACTAAGAAAACTGGTCTTCTTTCTTCATTTTTTTTAAAAATTGAATTAATAAAATTTACAAAACTAGCCCTTGTTAATCAAGTGCTGTAACATATAGGCGTATATTTATGTGGATGAAGATAGAATGAAATTCTCTTCTTACATGCAATAAAATTCACTCAATAGTAGTTGATGCCATGCTAACTTGGTTCAATGTCTACTTCAAATCATATATTTTATTTTGAAATTTCTTTTATAGATGGTGGACTTATCATGGAATTTTAGTGAACCTACCACCATAAGATGTGAGACAAAGAATCAAGAAAAAGGAAACAGTGGCTGTTTCACTTTGTTAAATTTGAAAATGTTTTGTTTAGTTCCTCTACACTTCTCTATTGAGTTCAAAATTCTTCCTTTAGTCTTCTTTAGGTGATTATTGAGGTTTAAATTAAATAGTAGATTTTTTATTAGTATTGGTTGAAGGTTTCAAATAATGTTTAGGTTGTTGTTTATCTTAAATCTATGATGTGAAGTAACCATAATTAAGTCTTTTTTCTTGCATATAAAATAGCTTAGGATGAACATTTTGTTAAAATTCTTAGTAAGTAAGGATAAAGGAAAATGACGTCGATAGGACCTGATAAAGTGATCAGATCTAATATCTAGCCTAGTCAATCTGTCATTCATTGTTAGCACCACAATACTTCAATCGTGATGCTAAATTCTTGTTAATGTAGTGTTCTAATAAAAGCAAGAACTGTCTACAAGGATAAAGTGTTTAGTAGCATTCAACAACTAAAGGGCACATATAAGTATATGTATAGAGGTTTTAAGTTTTACCAGATCATCTTTACCACGTGGTATATAATGTACCATATGTTGTCTAGTTTTCTTACAAGTTTTACTACTAGTGCTACTATTAGATTTTTTTGTAGGCCTCTGCATTCTTTTTGTTGACTCTTCAAGATATTTTTTTTGTGAGCATGTGTCTGAATTAGCATTAAAATACATAATTTGATATTGTGGATATTTTTTCACATGAATGCTTTAGTCATCCTCTTATTTTTTGTTATATACCATTTTCTAATTTCATGACAGGGCTTCCTTATTGTCATATTTGTAATTGTGATAGCAGCCTTTTCCACAAGCATTGATTCAAAATGCTTTCAGGTCAATCGTTCTTTAGTGTTCTAAAGCATTCCTAGTTGCTTCAAAATTAGAGGGTTCTAAAGCTTTACTTGTTGCTTCAAAGCCTTTTCCAGTAAATTCAGAAAGATTCCTTGTTGCTTCAAAATCCCATTCTCAATCCTTTCCTAGAAATTAGGAAACTCTAAATCTTCCTTCTTTCTTTGATCTAGCAAGACACCTCAATCATGCTGCAAGTTGAAGTAAAATTTTCTTTTAGAAAAGTCAAGAAAAAAATAATTCCCCCCATATAAGATAACCAAAAATTTGTATCATGGTCCTTTCATCAACGTGATCAAACAATAATTATTTAATTTTAACCTTAGCCATATTGTGACAGATGGAAAGAAATGTTAATATCCCTCATATTGAAAAATATAAAATCTGATATCTTACATCTCATTTAATATTTCTCAATCTTGATTTATAGTTTTCAATAAATTTTAATCGTGGGTATCCTCATGTTAATATCCTTAACATATAAACATCAAGACATGGTGGTAATAGTAATTAGTAGTGAATTGCCAAAGTGAAGTATAGCTACTTTGATACTTTAATAATGCAGCTTCTTGTCTAATTAATATCTTAATTGCTTTTACCTTGTTTAATTTAAACAGTATGGATGCATGGTGGTAATAGTAATTAGTAGTGAATTTACAAAGTGAAGCATAACTATTTTGATACTTTAATAATGTAGCTTCTTGTCCAATTAACATCTTAATTGCTTTTACCTTGTTTAATTTAAACAATATGGATGCTGATTTCCCTAATTGTGAGACAGAACAAAGTCATTGATAATGATGGAACCGTGCAAGAGACAACTGACTCAATTATGGCATGATGACAAATGCAAAATCATCAATATTCTCACAAAAGAAAACTTCATCCTTTTAAATGTTTTCTATTCTTTAATACTATTTTATTCTTCCACCCATTTAATGGTTGAAAGGAAAAAGTCAAGAATGAAATTTAATTAGAGTTGCTGAAATATATTTTTAAAGATAGTAGCATTAGTTCTCACAACTCACTTTGTACATATAGCCACAATATTTATATCTATATCATGCTTATTAAGGTATAATCTGAGCTATGATTGCTTTAGCTGGAATGGACCACAAATTAAATGGTTGAGTTGGTTTGAATTTTTAAAGTGTTTGCTAATCTCATTATCTTAGATTTAAATCAAGAATAAAATTCCTATTGGGTGCAAGGTTTTGTATCAAGAAGTTTAGATAACTTACAAATATAGGATTAGGATGACCGAGTCCATCAAGAGACAAGGAAACAAATAAACAAAATAGACAAGTCAATTTGCCAAAACTTATTTGGTCTATAGAGCTAACATTCATTAATACGTGGTAGTTGTTTGTCCCTTAATTGTCCTTAATAAAGTGATTTAGAATCTAAATTTTAATTTATATATATATATATATATATATATATTGGACTTTAATTTAAACATTGATCAAAGCTTCAATTTTATAATGTGATTTTCTTTTGTAACATCTAATAAAAAAATAAATTGCCCATATTAATTATATTTTATATTCATTTTTATAATTAAAAAATTAATTTTATTTTTTATATTAAGTAATTAATTTTATTAAATATTTAATTCATAATAAATATTAATTTTGATCATTTAATACTAAGTAATAACATCAAATTTGACTATTAAATATGCATATATTTTAAATTATTTAAAATATATTTCACAAATTATTCTATCATAAAATAGACTTGAAGAAACGTTGGTCTTAGGTGAAAACTTCAATTTTATGAGGGTAAAGTACACTTATCACTCATGAGGTTTTGTATATATTTCTGGATTTTACATAGATTCTAAATATAACTTGGTGCAATAATACATGATTAATTTCTTTTAAAGTCGTGAATAATTGGTGTTAGAATATCTGTAATAAAAGTTCTTATTAATTTTTTTTTTGTATTTCAAGCTAGGTTAAAAAAACTGGATGGGACCGACCGGTTTGACCGAAAAACTGGTGAACCAGTATGGTATCTGGTTTGACTGAAAAACTGATGAGTGATAAGTGTTGGATGATATTCTCTAGAAGAAATTTCAGAGAAAATAAATACAAATAAAAATGTGAAAACAACTTTTTCAAAAGTTGGTCTTCTTTCTTCATTTTTTTAAAAGTTGAACTAATAAAATTTACAAAAACTGGACCTTGTTAATCAAGTGTTGCAACATATCAGCATATATTTATTTGTATGAAGATAGAATGAAATTCTCTTCTTACATGCAATGAAATTCACTCATCAGTAGCTGATGCCATGCTAACTTGGGTCAATGTCTACTTCAAATCATATATTTTATTTTATTTTTTGGTTCAACTACTTCATTTTTTTATAAATTTTTCAAATTTTTCTACATACACCCTTGTTTTCTCACGTCCATCCCTTTTTAATTAAAAAAATTGATAAAAAAAGAGGTTAACTTAGCGATATGAAGATGTATTTAGTAAAAAAAATTTCTTTAATAATTACCTCCTAATAAATTTTTTTCTTTTATAATATTAATTGTTATAATTTATTAATAATAAAAAACACTATTTCATTAGGACCGGTTCAACTCTAGTTCAGCAACGATTAAACTAATAAACCATGAACCAATACTTTTAGGGTTAAAACATGGGTCCAATTTTAAAATCATAAGTTTTAAGTGTGTAGGGCCTATAGATATCATATAAAGTTAGAGTTCAAAATGCAAGAAAAGTTTTTTACAAACCATCAAAAGTAGTAGTTTATTTATTTAGATAAAGGTTAGATTCTTCTTGTTTAATAAAGATAATATCAACATTCACTTTCTAAATTTTTTTCTGTATGATATAAGCTTGGAAACTATGGTATTATGAATGTAATTTGGGTTTATATGTAATTAAAAAAAACGGGACAAGTATGCTTGAACCAGGACAACTATTACCATTTTTTTTCTATGCTTAACTAACACTTAAAAGAAAATTACGTTGCAAATCACAAGCTACACTCATCTTCATGTTGAATTTTGGATCGATGCTATTTCACTAAAATAGTAAATTGTGTATACAATCTTAGTTCATGTTTCACTAATGTTTGTGTTGTTGTTCTGTTATTCAAATTTTCAAATGTTTTCCTCACTTGTTGGACATTCAAAATTGACGTAGGCTTATTGACATTTATACTATACAATTTCCTTGAATTTTGAATAACAGCTTCAACTTTCTTTTATTTATTTGTATCAAAACATACCTTGATTTTTTAGGACATGTTAAATATAAAATGAATTAACATTGTCACTTAAATGTACAATGATTTGAATTTAAAATTTAAATATACATTCAATAAAATAATATTTTATCTAATTAGTTTTAAACTAAAATTATGAATATTAAGATATTTTATAAATTATAATGGATTTAGTAAAATGATATTATTTTAAATATTTATTAATTATTTAAAAACTAATGATTTAAAAAATAACTTATCATTATGTGGCGAAAAAATTTCTAGAAAACTTAATATATTAATTTTTATAAATAAATAATATTTATTTATTATAATTTTTTTGTAAGAAAATATGCAAAAAGTTGCCTGTCAATTTTAATTATGTAGGAAAATTTTCTGCAATTTAAAATTCACAGGAAACTCTTACAAATAATTTTCAAAGGAAAATTTACAAGAAATTTTTCTACCATTTCCATACATGCTAACCCTGCTTTGGAAAAAAGAAGGAATGAAATAGCTTGACTGGTATGGAGAGGAAGCAAGGCACTTGATATGGGTGTTTTCCTTCTTTTTTCTTTCGAAGGTGCTCAAGGGCTGATTGAGGTATAAATTCAATACATATAATTTTTTCTTTTTCTTGATTTGGTGGTAACCCATTTGGACGAGCAATCGCTACTTCGTTCTCGCCTTTGAGTGTGCAGGGCGTGAATCATCCATAAAATGCCTATTCCTAGGTGCTGTCACTTTTTAAATTCACAAGGAAATTTTTATGAAATTCTTATAGTTTTTTTTTTATGAAAAGTCTCAAAAATTTTATACAAATTTTTTCCTTCTAAAAAATAACAGGTATTTTCTGCAAAATTTTTCTCATGAAACAACCGCATGAAATGAAAACTTTTGTTGTAGTATTAATAATATTAAATAAATATTTATTTATATGAAAATTAAAATTATATAAATAGAAAAATTTTAATTTTGAAATTTTTATTAAAATAATAATATTGCTCAGTTATACATAAATAGTCTGGTGGTGGTTGTGCTTTTCCTAGTAAAAAAGTGGTGCATTACCGATAAAAAAATAGAGAAAAAGAAATAAAAAATAAAACAAAGATAAGTGAAAAATATGTAAAAATACTGATGATTCTTGACAACATCCATAATTTATAATATGTCTAATAAAATATAACATAGTCTTAATAATATTAAATTAACATTTAATGATTTTAAAAATTTAATAATTTCATAATATATGGATGACAAAATGGTAATATTCAAATAAATTATTTTAAATTATAATGGTTAATTATATAAAATTGATAAAAAAAATTTATTAAATATGTAAAGACTTTTACAAATAAGAATAAACATATATGTATCCTAAAAATAAAAATAAAACTACATCAACATATATGTTTTCTTAATCTAATAATTTATGATGTTATGCAGGTATCCTTAACATTATAGATATGACGTCAAATATAAAATCTTAAATAATAATTGTTAATAAAAAATATGATAATATAATAACAATTATCCATTCAAGCATACAAATTGATATATGAAATAACAAACAATAATATTAAAATTAAATAATTAACAAAATAAACAACTTATTTTCTTTTTCTATTTCATATTGATTACATGAATATAAAATCATATAAGTGTGAAATTCAATCATAAAATTATTATGGTTATATTCTATAAAATTAGACTCACATATTTAATAAATATAAATTTAAATTAATTGTATATTTTATATACTTTTCTATTTTAATGTTTCTTTTATAAACTAGATGTTAGTTTTTATTAACGATAAAGATTAAAATTATGACATTTTTTTACATCTCTGATTCCTTAACCAATTCAAGTATTATATATCCTTTTTTATTTGAAATTAATGTTAACAATATAAAATACATAGTTTATAAGAAAATATTTGATAAGTTATAAGAGAAACTATAATATTCAATATATCTTATATGATATATGAAGATGATGATTAGATTTTAATTAAAATATACACACTTAAAAGTAATATTCACATATAAATTGTTTACATTTTTATATATTTGACGTAAAAAGTATATATTTATTTTATAATAAAAATAAATACCTAAAACTTTCATCCTTAGTTTAAGAAATTATAATTTTATTCTCTTTTATTTACTCGCTCCAATCTTAAGTTTAAAACCTTTAAATATACCTACATTTCTTGTGTCTTTTTTAAAAATATTACACTAATAAATATATAAGGTGATAAATTAGTTAATGGAAATAAAGGTTTCAGGTTCAACTAACAAAGTAGTATTATTAACAATACTAAGATTTGATTCATAAAAAATATATTATACTAATACACTCTCAAATGGTACACTAACTAACACTCTCTTAGTCATTTATTATATATAATAATATATAGCATTAAATCTCTACATATAACTTTAAATAATATATCTATTTAAATAATAGTAAAATTTAATAAATAAAATTTATTATTAAATTTAACAATTAAAATATAAATAATTTATTATTAAATTTAACAATTAAAATATAAATTAAAGGAGAATTGGTATTAGAAACTTATACTTCAACATTTATTTTCTTAAAATCTAACATTGTGTTTTAATGATACATTTTAAGATTTCAAAAAATTTGAAATGCTATCAATTTGAATTGCTTTCATTTGAGTTTCTTTCATTTTGTAAATGTTTCATTTGGATAAATCATTTGAAATTTCTTAAACGTAAAATTTTTAATTTGGATAAGGCAATTCAATTTCCATATTAGCCAAATCAATTCAATTTTTTAGTTTGGATATGACAAATCAATTTCTTAAATTTCAAATTTTATGAAACTTTTATAAATTACTTAATACATATATAAATTATGATAAAGGAGAGAATGAAAAATAAAATATCTAAATAAAAATAATTTATTAATTGATGAAAAATAAAGTAAAAAAATCAACTAATAACTAAAAACAAGAACACTAAAAAAAAAACTAAACTAAAACAACTTTTCTGACAAAACTAGTAATTACCTAAAACACTACTAACTTTTTAAGTATAAAATGAAACTGAAACCATTTCGGTTAATTTTTCATTTTTTAGCTACAACTGAAATCGTGAGTGAAACACACTTTATACTTACATAGCCATTATTAGTGCCTAGTTTTGTAACAATCATAGCAAAAGAGCATAGAATCATTCATATTTTTTACCATGAAGCTCGTAGCAGGAAATCTATCATGAAATAATGAAAATCATAAAGCATAGCAGTTGATATTATTTCTATTCCTTTTTCCATCTTTTGTACAAGTATAAAGTTAAATTAATTATATATGTTATATATTTTTCTATTTTAAATGTTTCTTTCTTAGATTAAATGTTAGTTTTTATTAATGACAAAGATCAAAACCATGACATTTTTCCACCTCTCTCACTTCTTAACCAACTAAGATATTATAGCTCCTTTTGTATTTGAAATTAATCTTAACAATATAAAATATATAGTTTATAAGAAAATATTTGATAAGTTATAGGATAAACTATAATATTCAATATATCTTATAATGATATATGAAAATAATGATTAGATTTTAATATTATCATATAAATTGTTTACATTTTTATATATTTGATGGAAAAATATATTTTTATATTATAATAAAATAAACACAAACTTTCACCCATATTAAGAAATTATACATAATTTAATTTTTTTTATTTACCTACTCTAATCTTAAGTTTAAAAACTTTAACTGTATCAACATTCCTTATATATTTTTTAAAAATATTGCACTAATGGTTATATAAGGTGATGAGTTAGTTGATGGAGATAAAGGTCCCCAGTTCAGTTAACAAAACTAGTATTGTTAAGGTTTGATTCATAAAAAAAATATTATACTAATATACTCTCAAATGATACACTAAATAAAACTCTCTTTGTAATCTTTTTTATATAATAATATATAGCATTAAATCTCTACAATGTATTATTAAATTTAACAATTAAAATATAACTAATTAGTGAGGCATTGCCTACGAAATGATTGGATTCATATTTATATATGTTATTCTTAATTATATTAAGAAATTAAGAAAATAATAATAATTTAAGAGTTTAATTGGTATACATTATCAGTGTAAAATACTTTTACATTGACATTCAATCATGATTTTTCATTTATGTGACTTTTAAAGTAGTAATGAGTAAAGTCAATAAATTTAACATGAATGAAGGGTTGAGATTGAATGTTAGTGTAAAAATCTTTACACCAAGAGTGTATACCAATTTAAATAGAATTGTGATCTTTTACTATAACTATGAAAAGGTACATGAGTTTAATTAATTGTTTAGAGCATACTATAAATAAAACAAAGCATAATTAATCTTAATTATTAAATTTGAATAAGAAAATAAATAGAAATGACAAAAAGTAAGTCTCTTGTACTTACTCAATTTTTTCATTCTACAAAATAGAATTATTCTATTCCATCAACATAGTTTTATATATTAAAAAGAAGAATGTTTTTATCATCCATTTTTAAATATTTGATCTTTTCTACCAAAATATTACTATTTACTACTAATTCAACAAATCTATTTTTAGTTAGAAAAAAAGTTTTTTTTACAAATTTATGATAAAAAGAATGTTAAGAATCAAGAATTTTATATTTTAATTGTGTAAACTAAATATTATATTTTAAGTATCTATTTTTTAAGTTATCTAGGACTTTTGTCAAAAATAAAATTTAAAAAGTCCTAAAATCCTTTCCTAGAAATTAAGAAGCTCTAAAGCTGCCTTCTTTCCTTGATCTAGAAAGACACCTCAATCATCAGGCAAGTTGAGGTAAAATTTTCTTTTAGCGGTCAAGAAAAAATAATTCCCCCCATATAACATAACCAAGGATCATAGTCCTTTCATTAACATGATCAAACAAGAATTATTTAATTTTAATCTAGGCCATATTGTGACAGATAGAAAACAATGTTTATATCCCTCATATTGAAGTGATTTTTTTGGTCCTTTTTGAGTTTACAAAAAACAAACTTGAACATGAAAATGATATTCCTTACAATTATAGATTTTTTCACATGGTATTCTCTTTGGGGGCAATGTACTTTGCAATGTTGTTCATCAATTGGGATCTGAATAACTCTGCCAGAAAGTAAGGAACTTAATACATCATATGGTTAACCAGTGCTTTACATATGATGATTTTTTATATTTTGTGTTCTACACTTACTGTATGAATGATGCACTCATCAAACCACCAGGTGGAACATTGATGTTGGCTAGATAAGTACATGGGTGAAAGTTATCAATGAGTGGTTTGCAGCAAAAATTTACAGTGAGTGTATTACTTAATAGAAATAGTTATTTCCTATATTTCATTCGCTAGCTTCAACTTCGACCATAATCTTGTCATTTGAATTCTAACAAAACACTCTTTAACACACTTTTTTCAACACATTATCTATTACTATTGGCTAAAGTTTATTGAAAAACTTAAAGTTTGATGATCACATCTCATTTAATAATTCTCTATCTTGATTTTATAGTTTTTAATAAATTTGAATTATGTGTAACACTACTCATGTTAATATGCTTAACATATAAACATCAACACACAATGATGATGGTAATAAAAGTGAAGTATAACCAGTTTGATACTTTAATGATGCACCTTCTTCTCCAATTCATATCTTAATTGCTTTTACCTTATTTAATTTAAAACAATATGGATGTTGATTTTGCCAGTTGTGAGACAGAACACAATCATGGATAGTCATGGAGCTGTGCAAGAGACAACTGACTAAGTTATGGCATGATGACAAAGGCAAAATCATCAACATTCTCACAAAAGAAAACTTCATACTTTTAAATGTTTTCTATTCTTTAATAGCATTTAATTCTTCAACCACTTAATGTTTAATGGTTCAAAGGCAAAAGTCAAGAATGAAATTTAATTAAGGGTTGACTAAAATATATTTTTAAAGATAGTAGCTAGCATTAGTTCTCACAGCTCACTTTGTACTTATAGCCACAATATTTATATCTATATCATGCTTAGTAAGGTATAATATAATTTAATACAAGCTATGATTGGTTTAGCTGTAGTGGACCACAAATTAAATGGTTGAGTTGGTTTGAATTTTTAAATTGTTTGCTAATCTCATTATCAAGAATAAAATTCCTCTAGAGTACAAGGTTTTGTATAAATAAGTTTGGATAACTTATAAATATATATATATATATATATATATATATATATATATATATATATATATATATATATCAATCCATTAAGAGACAAGGAAACAACCAACAAAATAGACAAGTCAATTTGCAAAACTTATTTGGTCTATAGAGCTAACATTGGTCAACACGTGGTAGCTGTTTGTCCCTTAATCGTCCTTGATAAGGTGATTTAGGATCTAAATTTTAATTAATTAATTAATATATATATATATATATATATACATTAAGAGTTTAATGGGTATACACTGTCAGTGTAAAAAATTTTTACACTGACATTCAATATGACTTTTCATTTATGTGACTTTTAAAGTACTAATGAGTAAAGTCAACAAATTTACCATGAATGGGTTGTGATTGAATGTCAGTGTAAAAATCTTTACACTAACAATGTATACCAATCAAACTCATATATTAATTATACATTGGACTTTAATTTAAACATTGATCAAAGCTTCAAATTTATAATGTGATTTTCTTTTGTAACATCTGATAAAAAATAAATTTCCCATATTAATTATATTTTATATTCATTTTTATAATTAAAAAAATTAATTTTATTTTTTCATATTAAGTAATTAATTTTATTAAATATTTAATTCATAATAAATATTAATTTTAATAATTTAATATTAAGTAATAACATTAAATTTGACTATTAAGTATATACATATTTTAAATTATTTAAAATATATTTCACAAATTATTCTATCATAAAATAGACTTGAAGAAACATTTGTCTTAGGTGAAAACTTCAATTTCATAAAGGCAAAATACACTTATCACTCATGAGGTTTTGTATATATTTCTACATTTTACATAGATTCTGAATATAACTTGGTGCAATAATACATGATTAATTTCTTTTAAAGTCATGAATAATTGATGTTAGAATGTTTGTAATAACATTTTTTATTAAAATTTTTATGTGTTTTAAGCTAGGTTAAAAAACCCGAATTGGACCGACTGGTTCGATGAAAAACCACTGAACCAGTCTAGTATCTGGTTTAACTGAAAAACCAATGAACCAGTCTAGTATCTGGTTTGGTTCATACTAAAAATCGACCAAGCAAAAAACCGATTTTAAAATCGAAAAACTAATGAAAACCAGGGGTTCAACTGTTTCATTTTTTTATAAATTTTTTGAATATTTCTACATACACCCTTGTTTTCTCAAGTCCATCCCTTTTTAATTAAAAATTAATAAAAAAAGGTTAACTTAGCGATATGAAGATGTATTTAGTAAAAATAGTTTTTTCTTTAATAATTACTTCTTAATAAATATTTTCTTTTAATCTTAATTGTTATAATATATTAATAATAAAAAATACTATTTTATTAAGACCGGTTCAACACTAGTTCAACCATAGTTAAACTAATAAATCATGAATCAGTACTTTCACGAGTTAAAATACGGATCCAGTTTTAAAATCATAAGTTTTAAGCGTGTAGGGTTGCGAATATCATATAAAGTTGGAGTTCAAAATGCAAGAATAAGTTTTTTACCAATAGATACCCATCAAAATTAGTAGTTTATTTATTTAGATAAAGGCTAAATTCTTTTTTTAAAATAATGATAATATCAACATTCACTTTCTAAATTTTGTTCTGTATGATATAAGATTGGAAATTGTGGTATTATGAATGTAATTGGGGTTTATATGTAATTAAACAAGAACGGGACAAGTATGCCTGAACCAAGACAACTATTACCATTATTTTCTTTCTATGCTTAACTAACAATTAAAAAAAACTAATGACGTTACAAATCACAAGCTACATTCATCTTCATGTTGAATTTGGATCGATGATATTTAAATAAAATAGTAAATTGTCTATAATACAAATCTTAGTTCATGTTTCACTAATGCTTGTGTTGTTCTGTTATTCAAATTTTCAAATTTTTTCTCACTTCTTGGACATTCAAAATTGACGTGGGCTTTTCAACCTTTATAGTGTACAATGTCCTTTAATTTTGAATAACAACTTCAATTTTCTTTTATTTATTTGTATAAAAAAATACCTTGATATTTTAGGACATGTTAAATATAAAATAAATTAACATTGTCACTTAGATCTACGATGATTTGAATTTAGGATTTAAAGGATAGAAGATAAATGAATATGCATTCAATAAAATAATATTTAATCTAATAATTTTCAACTAAAATTATGAATATTAAGATATTGTATAAATTATAATGGATTTAGTAAAATGATATTATTTTAAATATTTATTAATTATTTCAAAACTAATGTTTAAAAAATAACTTATCATTATGTGGCGAAAAAATTTCTAGAAAACTTAATATATAAATTTTTATAAATCAATAATATTTATTTATTATAATTATAATTTTAAATGTCTGAAAAAATTATACAATTTTGTTTGTAAAAAAATATGCAAAAAATTTGCTGCCAATTCTAAATATGTAGGAAAATTTTCTGGCAATTTAAAATTCGAAGAAAACTCCTACAAATAATTTTTAGAGGAACATTTGCAAGAAACTTTTGTACCATTTTCATATTCATAGAAAATTTTACCGTCACTTTTCAAATTCACAAGGAATATTTTTTGAAATTCTTGTAGATTTTTTTTTTGTACAAAAAGTTTCAAAATTTACACGAATTTTTTCCTTCTAAAAAATAGCAAGTATTTTTTTCAATTTTTTTCCTCATGAAACAACCACCGGAAATGAAAAATTTGTACTAATGTTAATAATATTAAATAACTATTTATTGATATGAAAAATTAAAATTATATAAATAGAATAATTTTAATTTTGAAATTTTCATTAAAATAATAATATTGTTGAGTTATACATAAATAGCTTGGTGGTTGTCATGCTTTTCCCAGTAGAAAAGTGGTGCATTACCAAAAAGAAAAGAAAACAAAATAGAGAAAAAAAAATAAAATAAAACAAAGATAAGTGAAAAATATTTTAAAATACATAAGGACATCCATAATTTATAATATGTCTAATAAAATATAACATTGTCTAAATAATATTAAGTTAACATTTAATGATTTTAAAAATTTAATAATTTCATAATATATCAATTACAAAATTGTAATATTAAAATAAATTATTTTAAATTTATAATGGTTAATTATATGAAATTGAAAACATTGTTTTTATTAAATATGTAAAGACTTTTCAAAATAACAATAAACATATATGCATCCTAAAAATAAAAATAAACTAAATCAACATATATGTTTTCTTAATCTAATAATTTATGATGTTATGCAGGTATGCTTAACTTCATAGATATGACGCCAAATATAAAATGTTATATAATGATTATTAATGAAAAATAAAAGAGTAATATAATTTATAATAACAATTATCCATGCAAACATACATTATTGATATATGAAATAACATACAATAATATTAAAATTAAATAATTAACAAAATAAACAACTTATTTTCTTTTTCTATTTCATATTGATTACATGATGGTAAAATAATAAAAGTGTGAAATACAATCATAATATTATTATTATTATATTTTATAAAATTAGACTCACATATTTAATAAATATAAAATTAAATTAATTATATATGTTATATAATTTCTATTTTTAATGTTTCTTTTATAGACTAGATGTTAGCTTTTATTAACGATAAAGATTAAAACGATGTCATTTTTTTAAATCTCGTGTTCCTTAACCAATTTAGATATTATATATCCTTTTTTATTTGAAATAAATGTTAACAATATAAAATACATAGTTTATAATAAAATATTTGATAAGTTATAGGATAAACTATAATTTTCAATATATCTTATAATGATATATGAAAATGATGATTAGATTTTAATTAAAATATACACACTTAAAAGTAATATTTACATATAAATTGTTTACATTTTTATATATTTGATGTAAAAAATATATATTTATATTATAATAAAATAAATACATAAAACTTTCATCCTTATTTTAAGAAATTATAATTTCATTCTTTTATATTTACCTACTCTAATCTTAAGTTTAAAAACTTTAAATATACCAACATTCCTTGTGTATTTTTTAAAAATATTACACTAATAAATATATAAGCTGATAAATTAGTTAACGGAAATAAAGGTTCCAGGTTCACCTAACAAACTAGTATTATTAACAATACTAAGGTTTGATTTATAAAAAAAATATTATAATAATACACTCTCAAATGGTACACTAACTAACACTCTCTTAGTCATTTATTGTATATAATAATATATAGCATTAAATCTCTACATATAAATTTAAATAACATATTAAATAATAGTAAAATTTAATAAATACAATGTATTATTAAATTTAAAATTTAAAAATAACTAATTAGTAGGGCAGTGCCTATGGAATGATTTGATTTACATTTATATGTTAGTCTTAATTATATTAATAAAGTAAGAAAATAACAATAATTTAAATAGAATTGTAATTTTTTACTATAATTATGAAAAGCTACATGAGCTTAATTAATTGTTGAGAGAATACTATAAATAAAACAAAACATAATTAATCTTAATCATTAGATTTAAATAAGAAAATGAATAAAAATAATAATGAGTAATATCTTATACTTACTAGAACTTTTTCGATTCTAAAAATCGAATTAATCTTTTCTATCAACATAGTTTTATATATTAAAAAGAAGAATATTCGTATCCTCCATTACTAAATAATTAATCTTTTTTACCCAAATATTAATTAAAAAATCTATTTTTATTTAGAAGAAAAAATTATTTTTTGTTTTTTCTACTAATTTATGATAGAAAGAATGTTAAGAATTAAGAATTTTACATTTTAATATTATAAACTAAATATTATATTTTAAGTATCTATTTTTTAAGTTATTTTGGACTTTGGTCGAAAGTAAAAGTTAAAAAAGTCATAAAATCCTATTTTAAAGGTAATAGTATGACTATTTTACAGAAATATAAAAACGAGACTGCAAAAGTGCATGTTTATCAATAGTTTATTAAAAAAAATGTAATACATTCTAAAGTGGCAATGATATGAGATGTGTGATGTATGTTAGAATATATAATAAACTAAACTAAACATTTTTTGTCATATGGGTGTGATACAATTCATATTACTTTGAGAGAAATATGTTTTTTTTTTCACTTTTTTTTAAAAAATCTCATTATTCCAATATGTAACTTGCATTCTTCTTTACAAAGAATTCAATTTTTTTTTTCTGAATATAACATAATAATTTTAGAAAAAAAATTTGTCATAGTAATTTTTTTGTTGTTAAATTCATAATACAACTTTAATAAAAATAAATAAATCGGATTGTTAGAAAAAAATATTTAATTATAATCTCACTTATTTCTTATTACTAAAGATATGTATAAAGTTATGTGTTAAAATTATTTAAAGTAATTAAACTTATCTTAAATTTAAATCTTTTCATAATTTTAAAAAATAAAGTAATAAAGTAATTTAATTATTTTACAACTATAGTGTGAATAAAAGTAGAGCCACAATGAAAGTTAAAAATCAATGTCTTTTAAAACATGCTTAATTGTTGGTTCCTTAATGATTTACAACATTTTTCAAGGTTATTCTATCTTTTTAAAAGTCTATTGAGCCATGTTAATTTGAGCATACTCAGTATAATTTGTTCTTGTGTGTATGTGGTGGTATACCACCTTACTGTACTTGTTTGAGCAATCTTAGTTTGAATCAAATAATTTATTTTAATAAATATACATTTTATTAATGTAAAGGTTAGATTCTCAAAATACAATTTAAAGTATGTGACTTATTTGTGACCACTCTTTTCTTCCTGTTCCCTTTCACTAATTATTTATTTGACTAGTGACGCAGATCTCAAGGCCAAAAGGTCAACTCAAGTTTTGATTTTGAAATGGACCATAGAAACAAGGAGGGTCCATTTCCATGGGCATGGAGAATTGGGGGATTTAAGTGTTTGGTTAGGACTGAGAGAGGCATTCAGTCACCTTTCTAAAAGAGATAAAGAAAGAAGCCACAGTGAAAAGAAACAAACACTAAAACATAAAACCTTATATTAATTAGAATCTGCCTTTTCTATCATTTATGTTACTAAATATTATTTATTATTGACTTTAAAATACAACGATACCAACTAAATCATCAATTTATATAATTTTTAAAGTTATTATTATCAATTTCAAAATTTTTTTTAACATAAAGCATAGATGTGATTGAATAATGTAAATCCATTTTGATTAATGTTAATTTGAGCGATGCTAGTTTGAGTCAAATAATTTATTATAACAAGTACACATTTGATTAATGTAAATGTTAGATTTTTAAAATATAATTTGAAGAATGTGACTTGTTTGTGGTCACTCTTTCCTTCCTTTTCCTTTTCCCTTTCATATTTTTAATTTTGAAAATTAAAAGAGAATTGGTATTAGAGACTTATACTTCACCACACCATCAAGAATAACAAAGGCACCATCAAATTGCCCTGATGTAATCCTCTCTACATATAGAACTCCTTCGTCGCACTCCCATTAACCAACCGATGATGAAGACAGACAACCATGGATCCAACTTAATCAATTGCCCCTAAAACCAAATTGATATAACATGTAAAACATGAACGCCCAACTAATAGAGTCATACACCTTCTCAAAGTCAGTCTTAAATACCAATAAGGGCTTCTTATAATGTTTTGCCTCCTGGATAACTTCATTAACTACAACCACACTATCAAGCAATTGTCTTCCTTTAATAAAAGCTATCTGTGTTTCCTCAATGATGCTTGGAAGTACCTTTTGTAGTCTCTTTGCCAGTATTTTTCAATAATTTTATAGAGCACCGCAGTTAGTGATATCGACCTATAATCTCCCAATCCACCTAGGCGCTCCTTCTTGGGAATCAAGGAAATGAATAAGGCATTAACCACCCTTGAAAGCTTTCCATATCGATGAAAATATGTCATTACTTTTATTATACCCTTCTTTAACACATCCTATAAATGCTTCACTAAATTTTAATTAATATATATTAATTATAAATTGGACTTTAACTTAAACATTGATCAAAGCTTCAATTGTTGATCATGTGAATTTCTTTTGTAACATCTACATTTAATAAAAAAGAATTTACCACATTAATTATGTCTTATATTCATTTTTATAATTAAAAAAAATTAATTTTATTTTTTTATATTAAGTAATTAATTTTATTAAATATTTAATTCAAAATTAAATATTAATTTTGATAATTTAATATTAAGTAACAACATTAAATTTGACTATTAAGTATGCACATATTTTAAATTATTTCATAAGGGTAAAACACACTTATCACTCATGAGGTTTTGTATATATTTCTGCATTTTACATAGATTCTGAATATAACTTGGTGCAATAATACATGACTATTTTATTTTAAAGACGTGAATAATTGATGTTAGAATGTTTATAATAAAATTTCTTATTAAAAGTTTTTATGTGTTTTAAGTTAGGTTAAAAAAACTGGATCAGATTGAATGGTTTGACCAAAAACTTGGTGAACTAGTCTAGTATCTAGTTCGGTTAATGCTGAAAATCGAATCGACCAAGCAAATAACCAGTCTTAAAATTGAAAAATAGATGAAAATCAGTGGTTGAACTGATTCATTATTTTTATAATTTTTTGGATTTTTCTAAATACACCCGTTGTTTCCTCAAGTCCATCCATTTTTAATTAAAAATTAATAAAAACAGAGATTAAGTTAGCAATATGAAGCTCTATTTAGTAAAAATAGTCTTTTATTTTATATTTACCTCCTTAATAAATTTTTTCTTTTATAATCTTAATTTTTATAATGCATATTAATAAAAAATACTATTTTATTAAGATCGGTTCAACCATTGGTTCAACAACAATTGCATTAATAAATCGTGAACCAATACTTTCACCAGTTCAAACACTAGTACAATTTTAAAATCATAAGTTTTAAGTGTGTAGGGCTTGTAGACAATATATAAAGTTTGAGTTCAAATGCAAGAAAAGTGTTTTACAAATGGATTTTGTGATCATCCAATTTTGTACGGTAAGTAAAGAAAATAAAAACATGAGAAAAATTAAACTAAAAAAATTATTAATAATTAAGTCATTTTCTTCAAATAAAGAAAAGAATATAAAAACAAAATTACAAAATAAAAAAAACAGATATGGTTTTATAAAAAAGAAAAGAAAAAGAAGAAAATCATTTAAAGGTGTGCTATACTATCCTAGCTACTCACCTTTTTGCTTCCTAATCTTTCATACTACCACCTATAAGCTACCAATAAATCTCATTAAATCATAATTCTACAATATTGGTTTCCCAAAAAGCAAACTTTCATTAAATGAAAGCACACATCTCAGCTTAATAAAAATCCCTCACAACTAACATTTTGGAGATTGTCGTCTCCACTCCACATCCAAGGTAAGACCTCACCATCTCCTTCCTTTTTTTTTATTTTTCACCATCTTCTTCTCTCTTAACAACACTCACAATAGAATTTATCCACTCTTGTTCTTTCTCTCAACAAAATAATATACATTAGCTCTTACATATACTTTCCTTTCATCTACTTTCCTTTCACTAACCATAAAAAGGCTTGCCTTTAAAAGTCATGACATTCATGGTGCAAATACATGCGTTCAAGCCTTTGTAAACACCCACCAACACCAAATCTTGGTGCTAATATTTATATGTGGTGACCCAAAAATATGTTTACAAACATACCCCTTCTCATGTCAACAAGCAACAAATATCATGAATGCATTAGCCACAAAACAACAGCAATGGATCTGCCATATTGAATGATGGACCTTTGTGCATCTAGTTAGAAAAATAAATTTATTGGTAAGGGAAAAATAATGCTAATTAAATATGACATTTTTTTTCTTATGAAATTTTGAGGATACAAATGGTGACAGTGTCACGCTCTCAAATTTATTCCTTAATTAATTCCTATCACAATTAATAATATTTTCTTTTAAAAAATAACTTTTAATATTCACTTTCTTTTCACTATTTTTATTTTTAATATTTCTTTAATAGCGATAAAAGGATTAACTAGGCATGACATCCTCTTAATCTCGGGATTTTAAGGCATAAGTTGGGACTTTTTGTCTTAAAAATCATCTCTAAAAGCTAAATTTGTTAGTCCAAATTATATTAATAAAAAAACAAAAATAACCTCTAAGATAAAATGTTCCAATGTATTGGTTTGGGTGTACACCCTGCCAATTTTTAAATTTTTAGGACTACGAACTGTGATAGTTTAGAAATCCTAAGTCTTAATAAATTTAAAAATTAAATATCAAATATATCAAACACACAAATATGTTCTCAACGAATTACGTAAAATCTAATACTCATTGCTCTTGAAGATACGTAGGAGCAGGAGCCTACTTCTGTCGAGCCCAAAAAGATAAAAAATTTTAATTAATTTAAAAGATAAAAGTACAATAATAAAAATCTTTTATCAATAATAAATCTCTCAATAATAAATTCTTGTAAAAAATATTAAAACCAATTAATAAAATGAAAATACTAATTTGTATGGAGTGAAATAGATATTTTTAAAGTTATCTAATTTTGTATGCTTAATTAGAGTCTTTATGACAAACGTTGTAGGGTGCTAATACCTGCCGTACGTGTAATTGACTTTCATATTCAAATAATTTTTCGCATGCCACTTTCTATTTTAAAGGTTTTTCAATGTTTTGCTTAATAAACATAGGAGGCGACTCCTTTATTTTTCAAGTTACTTTTTGTTGTCCCGTCAAAACCCCTTGTCGACAGATTCCCATCAGCAAAAGTAGTGATTTATGTAAAAACTAATACTTTAATTTTAATTTTAAATATCTAAAAATTTCCGTGAATTTTGATTTGTAGAAAATATTTAAAAAATTTCTTGTCAATTTTAAATATGCATGAAGTTTTCTGCCAATTTAAAATTCGTAGGAAACTCCCACAAATAATTTTCGGAGGAAAATTTGCAAGAAAATTTTCTACCATTTTCATATTCATTGAAAAGTTTGCTATGACTTTTCAAATTCACCGGAAAAGTTTTATGAAATTCTTGTAGATATTTTTTATTTTCTTTTATACGAATTTTTTCTTCTAAAAAGTAGCAGGCATTTTCTGCAACTTTTTTTTTCATGAAAAAACTACAAGAAATGAAAAATTTTCTAGTAGTGTTAATAATATTAAATAAATATTTATTGATATGAAAAATTAACATTATATAAATAGAAAAAATTTAATTTTAAAATTTGCATTAAAATAATAATTTTATTGAGTGACAAATAAACAACTTGGTGGTGGTCGTGTTTTTCCTAGTAACAAAGTGGTGCATTACCAATAAAAAAAGAAAATAAAATAGAGAAAAAGAAATAAAAATAAAATAAAGATAATTAAAAAATATGTAAAATATTGATGATTGATGATGAAATCCATATATTTTTAATATCTCTGATAAAATATAATATAATCTTAATAATATTAAACTAATATTTAATGATTTTAAAAATTTAATAATTTCATAATATATCAATGACAAAATTTTAATATTCAAATAAATTATTTTAAATTTATAATTGTTAATTATATGAATTTAAAAACATTGTTTTTATTAAATATGTAAAGACTTTTCAAAATAACAATAAACATATATGTATCCTAAAAATAAAAGTAAAACCAAATCAACATATGTTTTCTTAATCTAATAATTTATGATGTTATGCAGGTATGCTTAACTTCATAGATATGACGCCAAATATAAAATGTTATATAATGAAAATAAAATAATAATATAATTTACAATAACAATTATCCATGCAAGCATACATTATTGATATATGAAATAAGATACAGTAATATTAAAATTAAATGATTAACAAAATCAACAACTTATTTTATTTTTATATTTCATATTGATTACATGATGGTAAAATCATAAAAGTGTGAAATCCAATCATAATATTATTATGATTATATTCTATAAAATTAGGCTCACATATTTAATAAATATAAATTTAAATTACTTATATATGTTATATATTTTTCTATTTTAAATGTTTCTTTTATAGATTAAATGCTAGTTTTTATTAACGACAACGATCAAAACCAACTGAGATATTATATTTCCTTCTCTATTTGTAATTAATGTTAACAATATAAAATATATAATTTATAAGAAAATATTTGATAAGTTATAGGATAAACTATAATATTCAATATATCTTATAATGATATATGAAAATGATGATTTGATTTAATATACTCCCAAATGATACACTAACTAAAGCTCTGTTAGTAATTTATTTTATATATAATATAGCATTAAATCTCTACATATAACTTCAAATAATATATCTATTCAAATAATTGTAATATTTAATAAATACAATGTATTATTAAATTTAACAATTAAAATATAACTAATTAGTGACACATTGCCTACGAAATGATTTGATTCATATTTATATTAATAAATTAAAAAATAACAATAATTTAAATAGAATTTTGGTTTTTTACTATAATTATAAAAATGTACACGAGTTTAATTAACTTTTTAGAGTATACTATAAATAAAAAAAGAGTTTAATTGGTATACATTGTCAGTGTAAAGATTTTTACACTAACATTCAATCAATCACAACCCTTCGTTCATGATAGGTTTGTTGACTTACTATACTTTAAAAGTCACATAAAAGAAAAGTTATGATTGAACGTTACACTGACAGTGTATATCAATTAAACTCATAAAAAAACATACTTAATCTTAATTATTAAATCTTTATAAGAAAATAAATAGAAATGACAAAGAGTAATTCTCTTGTACTTACTCGATTTTTTCCATTCTAAAAAAATAGAATTACTCTTTTCTATTAGCATAGTTTTATATATTAAAAAGAAAAATGTTCTTATCATCCATTATTAAATATTTAATCTTTTGTACCAAAACATTACTATTTAATACTAATTCAAAAAATATATTTTTTACTGAGAAAAAAAGTTATTTTCTATTTTTCTACTCATTTATGATAAAAGAATGTTAAGAATTAAGAATTTTATATTTTAATATTATAAACTAAATATTATATTTTAAGTATCTATTTTTTAAGTTATTTAGGAATTTTGTCAATAATAAAAGTTTAAAAAGTCCTAAAATCCTATTTTAAAGGGTAATAGAATGACTATTTCTACACGATTGTAAAATGCAATTTGGAACAGGAAGTGCATATTTATCTAGGGTTTATTAAAAAAATGTAATTGTGTGTTGGAAAATCCAATAAACTAAACAGTTTCTCTCACATGTTATGACACAATTCATATTCTTGAGATATATTTTTATTTTTTTTACTTTTCTTTAAAAAATCTCATTATTTACAATATGTAACTTGCATTATTTTTTTACAAAGAATTCAATGTCTTTTTCTAAATATAACATAGTAATTTTAGAAATAACATTTGTCATGGTAATTTTTCAGTTGTTAAATTCATAATACAACTTTAATAAAAGTAAATAAACAGGACTGTTAGAAAAAATACATTTAATTATAGTCTCATACTTATTTCTTATTATTAAAAAATATGTATAAAGTTATGTCTTAAAAATATTTAAAGGAATTTAACATAAATTTAAATTATTTCATAATTTTAAAAAATAAAATAATAAAATAATTTAATTATTTTACGATTATAGGTGTGAATAAAATGTGTGGGGGATTCACATGGGAAATGAAAGTTAAAAATCGATGTCTTTTAAAACATGCTTAATTCTTGGTGGCTCATTAATGATTTACAACATTTTTCAAGGTTATTACTAACTTGTTAGAAATCTATTGAGGCACGATAGTTTGAACATACTCAATATAATTTGTTTTTGAGTAGTATGTATATATACTTGTTTGAGCAATGTCAATTTAACTCAAAATAATTTTAGATTTTAATAGGTATACACTGTCACTGTAAAAGATTTTTACACTAACATTCAATCATGAATTTTCCATCTATGTGACTTTTAAATAGTAATGAGTAAAGTCAATAAATTTACCAGGAATGGTTGTGGTTGAATGTCATTGTAAAAATCTTTAGACTGATAGTGTATACCAATTAAACTCATAATTTTATTATAACATATACATTTGATTAATATAAGAGTTTAATTGGTATGCACACTGTCAGTGTAAAGATTTTTACACTGACATTCAATCACAACCCTTCATTCATAGTAAATTTGGTAACTTTAATCATTACTACTTTAAAAGTCACATAAATGAAAAGTCATGATTGGATGTCAGTGTAAAAATCTTTTACACTAATGGTGTATACCACTTAAACTCTTAATGTAAAGGTTAAATTTTTAAAATATAATTTAAAGCATTAATTTGTTTGAGTCCATTATTTCTTTTTCCCTTTCACTAATTATTTGCCTAGTAACACACATCTCAAGGACAAAAAGGTCAACCCAAGTTTTGATTTTAAAATAGATCATGGGAAGAAGGAAGGTCCATTTCTATGGATACGAGGAATTGGGGGATTCGGGATGGAGAGTGGCATTCAACACCACATTTCAATAACAAAGAAAGAAAGAGAAGAAACAAAAAATAAACCATATAACCTTGTACAATTAGAATATGCCTTTTCTATACCTAATCCAATGGATAAATGCATATAACTTCTTTGTCATTTTTGCAAGCCTATTTCTTTGTTTTTTTTTTCATTCATGTTATTTTCATTTATGTTACTAAATATTAATTATTATTGACTTTAAAGATACAAAATACCAACTAAATCATACAATTTATATAATTTCTAAAGTTATTATTATCAAATTTAACAAATTTTTTGACATAAATAATACATGTGATTGAATGATGTAAATCAATTTTGATTAATGTTAGTTTGAGCGATGTTAATTTGAGTCAAATAATTTATCATAACAGGTATACATTTTATTAATGTGAAGGTTAGATTCTCAAAATATAAGTTAAAGCATGTGACTTGTGGTCACTCTTTTCTCCTTTTTCCTTTCACTTCCATATTTTTAATTTTGAATTAAAGGAGAATTGGTACTAGAGACTTACACTTCACCATTTATCTTCTTAAAATCTAACATTGCATTTGGATGAGGTATTTTAAGATTTCAAAAAATTTGAAATCCTATTCATTTAAATTGTTTTCATTTGAATTTCCTTCATTTTGTAAATGTTATGTTTGAGTAAATCAATTGAAATTTCTTACATTTCAAATTTCTTGTTTAGACAAGGAAATTCAATTTTTATATTAATAAAATCAATTCAATTTTTTTTAATTTCATTTTTAGTTTGGATATGACAAATCATTTTCTTAAATTTCAAATTTTGTGAAACTTTTATAAATTACTTAATACATATATAAATAAATTATGATATAGGAGAGAATAAAAAATAAAATATGTAAAGAGAAAGAAATTATTTAATTAATGACTAATAACTAAAAATAAGAAAACTTAAAAAAAAAATAAACTAAAATAAATTCTCACACAAAACTAGTAATTACCTCATTTTGTACCAATCATAGCAAAATAGCATAGAATCTTTCGCATTTTTAACCATAGTAATAGGAAATCTATCATGAAATAATGAAAATAATAAAGCATAGTATTTGATATTATTTCTATTCCTTTTCCCATATTTAGCACAAGTATAACATCTACTACGAATCATTTTACTTAAGACAAAATGATGAAAAAATTTGGAGGAAAATTACTTAACATTCTTATTTTATTTACATGTTTTAACAAGCTAAACCCATCTCCGTAAATCCCTTTACAACTTGAAAATGAGGTGATCCAATTCAACTGCCAGTAAACAAGAATTCAATTAATTAGATTATTGAGAAATGAAAATGAACGAAACAAAAAGAAGCTCTTGATTACATTGGTTAATATATCAAGTCATCAACAGATTCTACTCATGTAGCAGCAAAGAAAATGTTTGATCTAGTAATATCAAGAATCAATTGTAAGATTTAAGAGAAGTTGAAACTGAAAATGCTGAAGTGAGTTGCTTCATTCAACTTAGTTTCATACATGAATATGTATAATTGATAAAAGAGAGTCTAAGAAGAATTAGGAGGTGCAGGCTACTCACCCCCTGAACCTATGACTATAGTAGAGAAATCATAAATAACAAATACAGTACAATCATAAACAACTGTGGAAATAAATTATAAAACTTTTACTTTGACAATCATTCCCAAGTAGCAATTTTCTTGCTCGTACCTTTTCCATTCTCATAAACCAACTAGGAGGACATGCATAGTAACTGGAAGAAAGCTGGAAAGATACAAAGAAAATAGTTTAAAATTGTATCTCTACTCAAGTGCCATTGATCTCATTTTAACAGCAACAGAGACAGTAACAACAAAAAATATGGTTTGGAAAAGAAACAGAAAAAATTTAGATTTACATAAAGAACAAGGAAAAGCCAATTTCAAATAGCGGCTAAAGAGAAAATTCAATTCAAGTTTCTATAGGTGACATCTTTTTATGAACCCCATGGTTCTTCCGATAACTTGATATGTATTTATTTTATCTATTAGAAAAATCTTGTCAAATTAAAACAAATTATCACGTTAGAAACATAATTTATATTCCGTAATAATGCATGCCAAAATATAAAGATTACAAATAATATGGAGTAATCATCCAAAGGTCAAGTTAATCCATCCACAAAAACCGAACAATAGGACACATAGAGGAGGTCAAGAACAAACCGACTAGATGACAAAACAATGATCAAATGAATAATAGCTTATTGACATATTAAAGGATGAAAAAAGGCATACTTTTCCTAAGATGTTGATTGCCTTGATTACAAGGACAAGAAAAGTGATCAATAATATTTTAGCAATAGAAAATGCACAGTAAATCATCATCAAAGTTAGTTACAAGCTTTTGAAATCAACATAAAGTCTAGGAAGATGAAGAATAAGATATTCCAATAGATGCATTACTTTGAGAAAATTTGGTAGCCTCAAGAGAAACAGGGTTTGATCTTGTTGACTTGTTCCCTTCAATCGAACCTATTCATCTCATAACTTGGATAAAAGATAACTTAGAGATATGCAAAATGAGTTGGACAAGATTCTAGAAAACATTATCAGCGAGCATCAATCAACAGAGTAAAGAACAACAAAAATAACATCTAAACTACTATTTATAAGTTATGTTATTAACATATCAGAAAAAAATAAAGAAAGTTAGAAGACAACAACTAGATCCACTAACAACATTCATTCCAAAATCAAGTCCTCCATTCACCATTTTGATTGAATTCGAACTCAAATAACAACACTTTACACAGACAATATTGTTTTTTATTAGAAACAACATTGAAGAGCTCTGCTAAGTCCTCATCACTCCCAAGGGTATTATTCAAAATCTTTATTGTTCTCAACCTTGAAGTAAATATACTCTAACCTATAATTTATTCAACAAGAAAAACTTTCAATTACTTACCATGAATCAACTAAATATTTACAAATTTCCAGTTCTCTATATAATTGTTATAATTACTGATTAATAAAGAACTATCTTCCTTAACGATGAAGTCATATATTTTTCTTAGTTATGTTTCTTAGTATAGTCAAAACAAGAAAATTATGTGAACATCAAAATTTGTGGCATTCTGTTGGTGGGAAGTCAAGTCTATCTTATTGCTTGGATCAATGGCTCTCCCATTTTTCTTCCCTTAAAAAGTTGTTCAAATATATGATATGTTTAACAACCACACAGTACTAATAACAACAATCATATTGATGAAACATTTGCTTTTTTTGGCACAATGCATTTGTAAAAAATTATTCATATGGTATGTTTGAGTTGGTTTTGGATTTTGCTTATGGTTCTCATGTAACAATTTTGTAAAAACTATTCATATGAAAAACTGTCAATTTTATCATTTAAATAGTTTTCATTAGTACCATTATTTTTTGAGTTTGAAACACATGTAGTATAAAATGTTTTATGCTGACGTTTAATGATAACCCTTTATTTATATGACTTTTAAAGTATTAATTGGTAAAGTGAACAAATTTATCATATATCAAGGGTTGCGATTGGTGAAAAACTTTTTAGGGTGCATAAGTTTTGTTCTCTCACTTTTCACTCATTGAAAACAAAACTCCATTCTTGCTTTACCTTCTCTTGAATATCATTGAATAAGAACCATAACACACCTTTGATCTTGTAGGTGAGATTGCTCATATTGGTGCAGGGTAAGCCTTAAATCCTTCACTTTCTTTTTTTTTTTTGAAGAAGAATGGTCAATATCCTTTCATTCGGTACAAGTCTTGGATTGTGTACTTTCATATCTATGATGAATCTAAAAGGTGTTCTTTGAGAGATTTCATCAATACATTCTATTTGCTTTATTTTTCTATTTGCAGATTGTTACTTACATGCATGTTGTGGTTTATGTTTATACAGAATATTTCTTCTTTTACAACTTGTGAGTGTCATCCATTTTATCACTTGGTGGAATAAATACTAGACTGCAAAAGAATAAAGAGAGCAGAGGTAAACATTTTTATTTTTGCAACAATTCAAGATAAACCTAAAGTCAAATTTTATATCTTGTTCTAAGGATGAGAACAATGTACCTGAATTCTGAATCAGAACTGTGTACAAGTTATTTTGGTGCTTATTAAGTAAATTACTGAAGTTTTAGCTTTTACATAATTTAAAAGATCCTGCATTGGATGGCTCAAGACTTCAATGTCATATGAAAATAATTGTTTGATATAGGTACACATAATTTGTTTTTCTAATGTTTATTAATATGGATATTAACTTTGTTTATTATTTAAAAATGTTATGACTATGGAGATTACAAAAACAAACTGATATAATTAATTTGAAAGTCAACATAAAACAAATTTAATTTAAAGTATGCTTACGTTTAAATTGTTCGAGTTCATATCCTAAGCTCACTAAGGATTTCAATGAATCCCACAATCCTATCTCACTAATTGTAAAACATTTAAGGATATTGGTACAAATAATGAATCCAAAAGTTTCTTAAGTTTAATATGATTAGATATGTTAGTTTTCATGGTCATATTACTTTATAAGATATTCTCCCAATTAAGAGTGAATAATATGTGATACAATTATAAAGCAGAGATAATATGTGATTGTGTGTTTGTTATTATAGAAAATTAAGACCATTTTGTTAGACCATTAACCTTAATAACAATGTATGTATTTTTTTATACATTAACATGTTATTGTGCTGGCACAAGTGCTCCCTTGGACTTTTTATGTTAGCATTGTTTTATGTTGCCTCTATTTGTGGAATTGTCTATCTGTACACATCATATGCCTCAAGAACCTCATGTTCTCCAAATATATTTTTCATCACATGGATAGTAATTCTACTTGCTGCAATGATGGTTATATCTTTAAATTCAAAGGTACACACTACTTTGATTACTCGTTTCAGCTAATGGTGTTTTTAATAGTTTACAGTGATTCTGTAATAGTATTATTTGCACAATATATCACTATGTATAAAGTAATTAGCTGTTCATATTCAACATATATAATTAAGATCCCTAATATTTTTTATTTCCTTTAAAAAAATAAAATTTATGTTTTGTTATTTAAATGTTTAATTATTACAAGTTAATAGAGGTTTTTTATCTTCAGGAATTATAGCTTCTTACATTGTTTTTCTTTGTTGGTCTGCAATCAGAAGGTCAGGATTTTCCAACCCATATATCTATATATGGTTCTTAGGCAAAATTTAGACATTATATCACTTTGTTGGATGATATTCTCTAGAAGCACTTTCATAGAAAATAAATACAAAGAAAAAATTCAAAACAACTTTTTCAAAAATTAGTCTTCTTTCTTCATTTTTTTAAAAATTGAATTAATAAAATTTAAAAAATTGGATCTTGTTAATCAAGTGTTGCAAGATATCAACATATATTTATTTGGATGAAGATAGAATGAAATTCTCTTCTTACATGCAATGAAATTCACTCATCTGTAACTGATGTCATGCTAACTTGGTTCAATGTCTACTTTAAATCATATATTTTATTTTGAAATTTCCTTTATAGATGGTGGACTTATGTAGATCTCTATCATGGAATTTCAGTGAACCTGCCACCATAAGATGTGAGACAAAAAATCAAGAAAAAGGAAACAGTGGCTGGATAACTATACTAGTAAGTTTTTCACTCAGTTAAATTTGAAAATCTTATGTTTAGTTCCTCTACACTTCTTTACTAAGTTCAAAATTCTTCCTTCAGTCTTCTTTAGGTGATTATTGAGGTTTAAATTAAATAGTATATTTTCTATTAGTATTGGTCAAAGGTTTTAAATAAAATTAAGGTGTTGTTTATCTTAAATCTATGATGTGAAGTAACCATAATTAAGCCTTTTTTCTTGCATATGAAATAGCTTGGGATGAAAATTTTGTTAAAATTCTTAGTAATTAACGATAAAGGAAAATGACTTTGACAGAATATGATAAAGTGATGAGATATGATATCTAGCCTAGTCGATCTGTCATTCATTTTTAGCACCACAATACTTCAATCGTGATGCTAAATTCTTGTTAATGTAGTGTTCTAATAAAAGCAAGAACCATCTACAAGGATAAAGTGTTTAGTAGCATTCAACAACTAAAGGGCACATATAAGTATATGTATAGAGGTTTTAAGTTTTAACTGATCATTTTTACCATGTGGTATATACTGTACAATATGTTGTGTAGTTTTCTTACAAGTTTTACTATTAGTGCTACTATTAGATTTTTTTGTAGGCCCGTGCATTCTTTTTGTTGACTCTTCAAGATATTATTTTTTTTGTGAACATGTGTCTGAATTAGTATTAAAATCCATAATTTGATATTGTGGATATTTCTTCACATGAATGCTTTAGTCATCCTGTTATTTTGTGTTATATACCATTTTCTAATTTGTTACTGGCCTTTCTTATTGCCATATTTGCAATTGTGATGGCAGCCTTTTCCACAGGCATTGATTCAAAATGCTTTCAGGTGAATCATTCTTTAGTGTTCTAAAGCATTTCTATTTGCTTCAAAATTAGAGAGTTCTAAAGCTTTCCTTGCTGATTCAAAGCCTTTTACAGTAAATTCAAGAAGATTCCTTGTTGCTTCAAAATCCCATTCTCAATCCTTTCCTAGAAATTAGGAATCTCTAAAGCTGCCTTGTTTCTTTGATCTAGCAAGACACCTTAATCATGGTGCAAGTTGAAGTAAAATTTTCTTTTAGAAAATTCAAGAAAAAAATAATTCCCCCCATATAAGATAACCAAAATTTTGGATCATAGTCCTTTCGTCAACATGATCGAACAAGAATTATTTAATTTTAATCTGAGCCATATTGTGATAGATAGAAAACAATGTTAATATCCCTCACATTGAAGTGATTTTTTTGGTCATTTTCAGTTTACAAAAAACAAAGTTGAACATGAAGATGATATTCCTTACAGTTATGAATTTTTTCACATGGTATTCTCTTTGGAAGCAATGTACTTTGCAATGTTGTTCATCAGTTGGGATCTAAATAACTCATCCAGAAAGTAAGGAACTTAATACATCATATGGTTAACTACTGTTTTATGTATGGCGATTTTTGACATTTTGTGTCCTACACTTCCTACATGAATTATGCACTGATCAAACCACCAAGTGGAACGTTGACTTGGCTGGATAAGTACATAGGTGAAAGTTATCAATGAGTGGTTTGCAGCAACAATTTAGAGTGAGTGAATGCATTACTTAATAGAAATAGTTATTTCCTATATTTCATTAGCTAGCGGTTTGCAGCAACAATTTACAGTAAGTGAATGTATTACTTAATAGAAACAATTATTTCCTATAATATTTCATTAGCTAGCTTCAACTTCAACCATAATCTTGTTCATATTAATAAGACAAATTTTATTTTAGAAATTCTAATAGAACACTTTTTAACACTTTTTTTAACATATTATCTACTACTATTGGTTAAAGTTTATTGAAAAACATAAAGTTTGATGGTCACACCTCATTTAATACTTCTATATCTTGATTTTATAGTTTTTAATAAATTTCAATGATGAGTAACACTACTCATGTGAATATGCTTAACATATAAACATTAACACATGGTGATGGTGGTAATAATAATCAGTTTTGGATTGTAAAAGTGAAGTATAACTAGTTTGATACTTTAATGATGCACCTTCTTCTCCAATTCATATCTTAATTACTTTCACCTTATTTAATTTAAATAGTATGGATGCTAATTTACCCAGTTGTGAGACAGAAAAAAGTCATGGATAATGATGGAACTGTGAAAGAGACAACTGACTCAGTTATGGCATGATGACAAAGGCAATATTATCAACATTCTCACAAAAGAAAACTTCGTCCTTTTAAATGTTTTCTATTCTATAATAACATTTTATTTTTGAACCCATTTAATGTTTAATGGTTGAAAGGCAATAGTCAAGAATGAAATTTAATTAGGGGTTGATTGAAATATATTTTTAAATATACTAGCATCAGTTCTCACAGCTCACTTTGTACTAATAGCCACAATATTTATATCTATATCATGCTTAGTAAGGTATATATAGTCTGATGTAATACAAGCTATAATTGGTTTAGCTGTAGTGGACCACAAATTAAATAGTTGAGTTCGTTTGAATTTTTTAAGTGTTTTCTAATCTCATTATCTTAGATTTAAATCAAGAATAAAATTCCTCTTGGGTATAAGGTTTTGTATCAATAAGATTGGATAACTTATAAATGTTGGATTAGGATGGTCGAGTCCATTAAGAGACAAGGAAACAATCAAACAAAATAGAGAAGTCAATTTGTCAAAACTTATTTCGTAGAGCTAACACTGGTCAACACGTGGTAATTGTTTGTCCCTTAATCGTTCTTAATAAAGTGATTTAGGATCTAAATTTTAATTAATATATATATATATATATATTATAAATTCGACTTTAATTTAAACATTGATCAAACTTCAATTTTATAATATCCATTGATCATGTGATTTTATTTTGTAACATCTATATTTAACAAAAAAATAAATTATTCTATCATAAAATAGACTTGAAGAAATGTTGGTCTTAGGTGAAAACTTCAATTTTATAAGAGTAAAATACACTTATAATTCATGATTGAGGTTTTGTATATATTTCTACATTTTACATAGATTCTGAATATAACTTGGTGCAATCAGACATGACTAATTTCTTTTAAAGTCGTGAATAATTGATGTTAGAATGTTTGTAATAAAATTTGTTATTAAATTTTTTTTTGTGTTTTAAGCTAGTTAAAAAAATTGGATCGGACAGACTGGTTCGACCGAAAACTGGTGAACCAGTCTGGTATCTGATTTGACCGAAAAACTGGTGAACCATTCTAGTATCCGGTTCAATTAAGGCTGAAAACCAACCAAGCAAAAAACCGGTTTTAAAATCGAAAAACTCATCAAAACTAGGGGTTTAACTGTTTCATTTTTTTATAATTTTTTTTTAATTTTTCTGAATACACCCTTGTTTTCTCAAGTCCATCCCTTTTTAGTTAAAAAATATTAAAAAAAAGGTTAACTTAGCGACATGAAGATGTATTTAGTAAAAATATTTTTTTCTTTAATAATTACCTCCTAATAAACTTTTTTCTTTTATAATCTTAATTTTTATAATATATTAATAATAAAAAATACTATTTTATTAAGACAGATCGACTATTTTATTAAGACCGGTTCAACACTAGTTCAACAACGGTTAAACTAATAAATTGTGAACTAGTACTTTCACCGGTTCAAACATGGGTCCAGTTTTAAAATCATAAGTTTTAAGTGTGTAGGGCCTGTCGAAAACATATAAAGTTGGAGTTCAAAATGCAAGAAAAGTTTTTTACAAATGGATTCCCATCAAAAGTAGTAATCTATTTATTTAGATAAAGGCTAAATTCTTTTTTTAAAATAAAGATAATATCAACATTCACTTTCTAAATTTTGTTCTATATGATATAAGATTGGAAACTGTGGTAATATGAATGTAATTTGGGTTTATAAGTAATTAAACAAGAACGGGACAAGTATGCCTGAAGCAAGACAACTATTACCATTATTATATTTTTTTCTATGCTTAACTAACACTTAAAAAAAACTAATTATGTTACAAATCACAAGCTACATTCATCTTCATGTTGAATTTTGGATCGATGCTATTTCATTAAAATAGTAAATTGTGTATAATACAAATCTTAGTTCATGTTTCACGAATGCTTGTGTTGTTCCCTTATTCAAATTTTCAAATGTTTTTCTCGCCTCTTTGACATCCAAAATTGACGTGGGTTTTTTTACCTTTATAATATAAATTTTTCTTGAATTTTGAATAACAACTTGAATTTTATTTTATTTATTTGTATCAAAACATACCTTGATTTTTTAGGACGTGTTAAATATAAAATAAATTAACATTGTCTCTTAAATGTACGATGATTTGAATTTAAACTTTAAGATAGAAGATAAAGGAGTATACGTTCAATAAAATAATATTTAATCTAATTAATTTTAAACTAAAATTATGAATATTAAGATATTTTATAAATTATAATGGATTTAGTAAAATGATATCATTTTAAATATTTATTAATTATTTCAAAACTAATGATTTAAAAAATAACTTATCATTATGTGGCAAAAAAATTTCTAGAAAACTTAATATATAAATTTTTATAAATAAATAATATTTATATATTATAATTTTAATTTTAAATATCTAAAAAATTTATATAAATTTTGATTTGTAAAACAAATGCAAAAAATTTTCTGCCAATTTTAAATATGTAGGAAAATTTTGATGCCAATTTAAAATTTTCAGAGGAAAATTTTCAAGAAATTTTTTTATATTTTCATATTCATAGAAAAGTTTAGCGTCACTTTTCAGATTCACAAGGAAATTTTTATAGATTTTTTTTTTTTACAAAATGTCTAAAAAAATTTATATGAATTTTTTCCTTCTAAAAGATAGAAGGTATTTTCTACAATTTTTTTCTCATGAAACAACCGCAGGAAATGAAAACTTTTGTGGTAGTATTAATAATATTAAATAAATATTTATTGATATTAAAAATCAAAATTATATAAATAGAAAAATTTTAATTTTGAAAATTTGATTAAGATAATAATATTGTTGAGTTATACATAAGTAGCCTGGTGGTGGTCGTGCGTTTCCTAGTAAAAAAGTGGTGCATTACCAATAAAAAAAGAAAATAAATTAAAGAAAAAGAAATAAAAAAACAAAGATAACTGAAAAATACTGATAATTGATGACGACATCCATAATTTATAATATGTCTAATAAAATATAATATAGTCTTAGTAAAATAGTCTTAATAATATGTCTAATAACATAATATATGGATGACAAAATTGTAATATTCAAATAAATTATTTTAAATTTATCATGGTTAATTATATGAAATTCAAAACATTTTTTTATTAAATATGTAAAGACTTTTACAAATAAGAATATATATATGTGTATCCTAAAAACAAAAATAAAACTAAATCAGCATATATGTTTTCTTAATCTAATAATTTATGATGTTATGCAGGTAGGCTTAACTTTATAGATATGATGCCAAATATAAAATTTTAAATAATAATTGTTAATGAAAAATATGATAATTTAATAACAATTATCAATGCAAGCATACAAATTGATATATGAAATAACAAACAATAATATTAAAATTAAATAATTAAAAAAATCAACTACTTATTTTCTTTTTCTATTTCATATTGATTACATGAATATAAAATCATATAAGTTTGAAATTCAATAATAAAATTATTATGATTATATTCTGTAAAATTAGACTCACATATTTAATAAATATAAATTTAAATTAATTATATATGTTATATACTTTTCTATTTTAAATGTTTCTTTTATAAACTAGATGTTAGTTTTTATTTGAAATTACATGAGATTTTTTTGCATCTTTGGTTCTTAAAAATTTCAGATATTATATATCCTTTTTTATTTGAAATTAATGTTAACAATATAAAAGATATAGTTTATAAGAAAATATTTCAAAAATTACAGGATAAACTATAATATTCAATATATCTTATAATGATATATGAAAATGATGACTAGATTTTAATTAAAATATACACACTTAAAGTGATATTTACATATAAATTGTTTACATTTTTATATATTTGATGTAAAAAATATATATTTATATCATAATAAAATAAATACGTAAAACTTTCATCCTTATTTTAAGAAATTATAACTTCATTCTTTTTAATTTATGTACTCTAATCTTAAGTTTAAAAACTTTAAGTATATCAACATTCCTTGTTTCTTTTTTAAAAATATTACACTAATAAATATAGAAGGTAACCAATTAGTTAAAGGAAGTAAAGGTCCCAAGTTGAGCTAACAAACTAGTATTATTAGCAATACCAAGGTTTTTTATTCATAAAAAATATATTATATTAATACACTCTCAAATGGTACACTAACTAACATTCTCTTGGTCATTTATTTAATATAACAATATATAGCATTAAATCTCTCCATATAACTTTAAATAGTATATCTATTTAAATAATAGTAAAATTTAATAAATAGAATGTATATTAAATTTAACAATTAAAATAAACCATCTTATACTATATTAATAAATTAAGAAAATAACAATAATTTAAATGGAATTGTAATTTTTACTATAATTAAAAGAAACAATAATTAATTGTTTAGAGCATACTATAAAAAAACAAAGCATAATTAATCTTAATCATAATCATTAGATTTAAATAAGAAAATGAATAGAAATAATAAAGAGTAAGCATCCTATACTTATTAGATCTCTTTACATTCTAAAAATATAATTAATCATTTCTAGCAGCATAGTTTTATATATTAAAAAGAAGAATGTCCTTATATCAATTACTAAATAATTAATCTTTTCTATCAAAATATTAATTCAAAAAATCTATTTTTAGTTAGAAGAAAAAATTATTTTTTTTCTACTAATTTATGATAGAAAGAATGTTAAGAATTAAGAATTTCACATTTTAATATTATAAACTAAATATTAAATATTATATTTTAAGTATCTATTTTTTAAGTTATTTAGGACTTTTTTCGAAAATAAAACTTAAAATAGTCATAAAATCCTATTTGGAATGTATTATAATAGTATGACTATTTCTGCAGAAATATAAAAACGAAATTGGAAAAATGGATGTTTATCAATTGTAATACATTCTGAATTGAGTGACATGAGATATGGGATGTGTGTTAGAAAATATAATAAACTAAGCTAAACATTTTTTGTCACAGTGACACAATTCATGTTACTTGTGAGAAATATTTTATTTTTTTTACTTTTGTTTAAAAAATCTCATTATTTCCAGTATGTAACTTGCATTCTTCTTTACAAAGAATTCAATGTTTTTTTCTGAATATAACATAATAATTTTAGAAAAAAACATTTTTCATGGTAATTTTTTGTTGTTAAATTCATAATACAACTTTAATAAAATAAATAAATCAAATTGTTAGAAAAAATATATTTGATTATAATCTCACATTTATTTCTTATTATTAAAAAATATGCATAAAGTTATGTGTTAAAAGTATTTAGAGGAATTTAACTTATCTTAAATTTAAATCTTTTCATAATTTTAAAAAATAAAGCAATAAAGAATTTAATTATTTTAAAACTATAGTGTGAATAAACGTGGAGTCACTGTCTTTTAAAACATGCTTAATTGTTGGTTCATTAATGATTTACAACATTTCCCAAGGTTATTGCTATCTTTTTAAAAATCTATTGAGTCATGTTAGTTTGAGGATACTCAATATAATTTGTTCTTGAGTACTGTGTATGTGGTGGTATACCACTTTCCTATACTTGTTTAAGCAATGTTAGTTTGAATAAAATAATTTATTATAATAAAAATGTAAAGGTTAGATTCTCAAATTATAATTTAAAGTATGTGACTTGTTTGTGGCCACTCTTTCCTTCCTCTTCCCTTTCACTAATTATTTATTAGACTTAGTAACACAGGTTACAAAATGGTCAATCCAAGTTTTGATTTTGAAATTGACCATTGGAAGGAGGGTCCATTTCCGTGGGTATGGAGAATTGGGGGATTTAGTGCTATGGTTGGGACTGATAGAGGCATTCAGCCACCTTTCTAGAAGAGAGAAAGAAATAAACCACAATGAGAAGAAACAAACCATAAAACATAAAACCTTATATAATTAGAATCTACCTTTTCTATCATTTATGTTACTAAATATTAATTATTATTGACTTTAAAGATACAACCATACCAACTAAATCATACAATTTATATAATTTTTAAAGTTATTATTATCAAATTCAACAAATTTTTTTAACATAAATCATAGATGTGATTGAATGATGTAAATCCGTTAATTTGAGCAATGTTAGTTTGAGTCAAATAATTTATTATAACAAGTATACATTCGATTAATGTAAAGGTTAGATTTTCAAAATATAATTTAAAGCATGTAACTTGTTTGTGGTTACTCTTTGCTTCCTTTTCAATTTTCCTTTCATATTTTTTATTTTGAAAATTAAAGGAAAATTGGTATTAGAGACTTATACTTCACCATTTTTTGTTTAAATCTAACTTTGTGTTTTAATGAGACATTTTAAGATTTCAAAAAATTTGAAATGCTATCAATTTGAATTTTTTTCATTTTTTAAATGTTTTGTTTGGATAAATCATTTTAAATTTCTTAAATTTCAAAATTTTTATTTGGATAAGGCAATCGAATTTTCATATTAGCCAAATCAACTCAATTTTTTTAATTTCATTTTTTTAGTTTTGATATGACAAATAAATTTCTTAAATTTCAAATTTTATGAAACTTTTATAAATTACTTAATACATATATAAATTATGATAAAGGAGAGAATGAAAAATAAAATATCAAAAGAAAAATAATTTATTAATCAATAAAAAACAAAGTAAAAAAATCAACTAATAACTAAAAATAGGAAAACTTAAAAAAAAAACTAAACCAAAATAACTTTTCAGACAAAACTAGTGATTACCTAAAAAACTACTAATTTTTTAAGTATAAAATAAATTGAAACCATTTTGATTAATTTTTCATCTTTTAGCTACAACTAAAATCGCGTGTGAAACACACTTTATACTTACATAGCCATTGCTAGTGCCTTCTTTTGTAACAATCATAGCAAAAGAGCATAGAATCATTCACATTTTTTACTATGAAGCTCATAACAGGAAATCTATCATGAAATAATGAAAATGATAAAGCATAGTATTTGATATTAGAGTTTAATTGGTATACACTATCAGTGCAAAGATTTTTACACTTACATTCAATCACAGCCCTTTATTCATAATACTTTAAAAGTCAAATAAATGAAAAGTTATGATTGAACATCAGTGTAAAAATCTTTTACACTGACAGTGTGTACCAATTAAACTCTTGATATTATTTGTATTCCTTCTTGCATGTTTTTTGTACAGGTATAACAACTAATTACCATTCATCTGACGTAAGAATGATAAAAAAATTTTGGAGGAAAATTACTCAACAGTCCTATTCTATTTACATGTTGTAACAAGCTAATTAGGTTTCCAAATATCCCTTTACAACTTGGAAATCAAGTGATTCAATTCAAATGCAAAGAAACAAGAATTCACGTTAATTAGATAATTGAGAACCATCACCAATCAAGGTTTTTACCTCACTAGAAAGCCAACCACTTTGTTCTTCGTCAGCAGTGACTTTCAGGATATCATGCCACCACAGGGAGCCTCCACTTCTGCACCTAACATCAAGGTTCCTCCAAATATCAACCTAATACCTTGCCTCCAACACCTTGATCCAAATAGCATCACCACCTTGTAGAATTCTTCATCGCCATTTGCCCAATAGAGGTTTATATCCTCCTTTAACACATCCCAGAAATGCTTCACTAAATTTTAATTAATATATATTAATTATAAATTGGACTTTAACTTAATCATTGATCAAAACTTCAATTTTATAATATCCATTGATGATGTGGTTTTCTTTTGCAACATCTATATTTAATAAAAAAATAAATTTCCCATATTAATTATATTTTATATTCATTTTTTATAATTAAAAAAAGTAATTTTATTTTTTTATATTAAGTAATTAATTTTATTAAATATTTAATTTCTAATTAAATATTAATTTTGATAATTTAATATTAAGTAATAATGTTAAATTTGACTATTGAGTATGCACATATTTTAAATTATTTAAAATATATTCACAAATTATCCTATCATAAAATAGACTTGAAGAAATGTTGGTCTTAGGTGAAAACTTCAATTTAAGAGTAAAATACACTTATCACTCATGAGGTTTTCTATATATTTCTACATTTTATATAGATTCTGAATATAACTTGTGCAATATTACATGGGTAATTTCTTTTAAAGTTGTGAATAATTGATGTTAGAATGTTTGTAATGAAATTTCTTATTAAAAGTTTTTATGTGTTTTAAGTTAGGCTAAAAAACCAGATCGTACTGAATGGTTCTACCAAAAAATTGGTGAACTAGTTTAGTATCTAGTTCAGTTAATGCTAAAAATCGAATTGACTAAGCAAAGAACAGTTTTAAAATAAAAAAATTGATGAAAATCGGTGGTTCAACTGGTTCATTGTTTTTATAATTTTTTTGTATTTTTCTAAATACACCCACTGTTTTCTCAAGTCCATCAATTTTTAATTAGAAAATTAATAAAAAGAGAGGTTAACTTAGCAATATCTATATGGATTTAGTAAAAATAGTTTTTTCTTTTATAATTACCCCCGTAATAATTTTTTTCTTTTATAATTTTAACTGTCATAATACATTAATAATAAAAAATTACTATTTTATTAGGATTGGTTCAACCACTAGTTCAACAAATAATTGCATTAATAAATCGTGAACCAGTAATTTCACTAGTTTAAACACTAGTCCGGTTTTAAAATCATAAGTTGTAAGTGTGTAGGGCTTGCAGATAAAATATAAAGTTTGAGTTCAAATGCAACAAAAGTTTTTTACGAAGGGATTCTGTGATCACCCAATTTTTCCTGTAAGTAAAGAAAATAAAAAAAATGAGAAAATTTAAAATAAAAAAATGATTAATAATTGAGTCATTTTCTTAAAATAAATAAAAGAATATAAAAACCAAATTACAAAATAAAAAAACAGATATGGTTTTATAAAAAAGAAAAGAAAAAGAAGAAAATCATTTAAAGGTCTGCTAGACTACCCTAGCTACTCACCTTTTACTTCCTAATTTCTCTCATACTACCACCTACAAGCCACTAAAAAATCCCCTTAAATCATACTTCTACAATATCGGTTTCCCAAAAAGCAAACTTTCATTAAATGAAAGCACACATCTATCCTTAATAAAAATCCCTCACAACTCACATTCTGGGGACTATCGTCTCCACTCCAAACTCGAGGTAAGACCTCATCATCTCCTTCCTTTTTTTATTTTTCACCTTCTTCTTCTCTCTTAAAAACACTCACAATAGAATCTATCCACTCTTATTCTTTCTCTCAACAAAATAATATACATTAGCTCTTACATACACTTTCCTTTTATCTTCAATAACCATAAAAAGGCTTAAAGTCATGACATTCATGAGCTATGAACCTGAATATACATACGTTCAAGCCTCTGTAAACACCCACCAACACCAAATCTTGGTACCAATATATATATGTAGTGACCCAAAAATATGTTTACAAACATACCCCTTCTCATGTCAACAAGCAACAAATATCATGAATGCATTAGCCACAAAACCAGGAGCAATGGATCTGCCATGTTGAATGATGGACCTTTGTGCAGTTCATGGCTTTTCCAACAATACTATGTTGTGGACTCAAGACTTACACTGGTTCTCTTTACTCTTTTTTTTTCCAGTTATTGGGTTATACATGTGATGCTTGTCCATGCTAGGCTTTGACATTGTAGATTTCTTTTTTTCTTCTTTCATGTTTTTATTTTGTTTGATTCTTATTAGGTAATTAATTAATTTATGGTTTGAACTTATAACTGTGGGCTTGATATTTGATTAACTAACTTACTGTTTGGTTGTATATATGCAATTTAAGTGCCATCAAAATAATCCTATCTAGAGTTTCATATCAAGCAAAGACCATTTCATAAAAATAATTTAAGTTTATTAATAATAATAATTTAAGTTATTTAATAATAATAATAATTATATCTTAAATTTAATTTGTTCATAATTTTATAACGTAATATTTTTAATAGAGATAAAAGAATTAATTAGATGTGACATCTCTCTAATTTTGAGATTTTGAGACATAAGTTGTGACAACTTTTTGTCTTAAATCTCATCTCTAAAATTCAAAATTATTTTCCTAATAATAAAAAATTTTATATCATCTAGTTAGAAAAAATAAATTTGTTGGTAAGGGGAACATAATGTTGATTAAATGTGACATCTTTTTACCTTATTAAATTTTGAGGATACAAATTGTGACAGTGTCACGTTCTCAATTCTCTTCCTTAATTAATTCCTGTCACAATTAATAATATTTTCTTTTAAATATAATTTTGAATCCTCACCCTTTTTTTAATATTTTTATTTATAATATTTCTTTAATAGAGATAAAAGGATTAACTAGACATAAAATCTTTTTAATCTCACGATTTTAAGGCATAAGTTGCGACTTTTTGTCTTAAAACTCATCTCTAAAAACAAAATTTGTTAGTCAAAATTATATTCATAAAAAAACAAAATAACCTCTAAGATAAAAATGTTCTAATGGATTGGTTTGGGTGTACATCCCGTGTCAATTTTAAATTTTTAGGACTATAAACTATGACAATTCAGAAATCCTAAGTCTTAATAAATTTAAAAATTAAATATCAAATATATCAAACACACAAATATTTTTTTATAGAATTACCTAAGCTCTGATTCTCCATTGCACCTGAAGATATGTAGGAGCAAGAGCCCACTACTGTCGAGCCCAAAAAAATAAAAATTTTAATTAATTTAAAAAATAAAATTATAATAATAATAATATTTTGTAAATAATAATTATCTCAATAATAAATTCTTGTAAAAAATATTAAAAACCAATTAATAAAATAAAAAAAATAATTTTTATGGGGTGAAATAGATATTTTTAAAATTATTTAAATTTGCATGTTTAAATAGGGTAATTGTCTTTATGACAGACATTGTAGGGTGCTAATACCTTCCCTACATATAATTGACTTTCAAATTCAAATTTGGTTTCGCATACCACTTTCTATTTTAAATTTTTTTTCGATATTTTTCTTAATTAACATTGGAGGCGACTCCTTTGTTTTTCAAGTTAATTTTTACTGTCCCGTCGAAACCCCTTATTGACAGATTCACATCATCAAAAGTAGTAGTTTATTTAAAATCTACTACTTTAATTTTAATTTTAAATATCTCAACATTTCTACAAATTCTGATTTGTAGAAAATATGTAAAAAAATTCTTGCAAATTTTAAATATGTTGGAAGTTTCCTGCCAATTTAAAATTTACAGGAATTTAGTTTTGGAGGAAAATTTGCAAGAAAATTTTCTACCATTTTCATATTCATTGAAAATTTTGTTATGAATTTCTAAATTCACAAGCAAAGTTTTATGAAATTATTGTTTATTTTATTTTGTATGAAAAGTCTCAAAAAATTTATATGAATTTTTCCTTCTAAAAAGTAGCAGCCATTTTCTGCAATTTTTTTTTTCATGAAAAAACTGCAGGAAATGCAAACTTTCCTAGTAGTGTTAATAATATTAAATAAATATTTATGCATATGAAAAATTAACATTATATAAATAGAAAAATTTTAATTTTAAAATTACATTGAAATAATAATTTTATTGAGTGATACATAAACAGCCTGGTGGTGCTCGTGCTTATTCTAGTAAAAAAGTGGTTCATTACCAATAAAAAAAGAAAATAAAATAGAGAAAAATAAATAAAAATAAAATAAAGATAAGTGAAACATGTAAAAATACTAATAATTGATGATGACATCCATATATTTTTAATATGTCTGATAAAATATAATATAATCTTAATAATATTAAATTAACATTTAATAATTTTAAAAATGAATTTAATTGACATGTAAAATTCAATCATGACTTCTCATCTATGTGACTTTTAAAGTAGTAGCAATTAAAGTCAACAAATTTACCATAAAGGAAAGGTTGTGATTAAATGTTATGTAAAAATGTTTATACTGTCAATGTATACCAATTAAACTCTTTAAAAATTTAATAATTTCATAATATATCAATGAAAAAATTGTGATATTCAAATAAATTATTTTAAATTTATAATGGTTAATTATATGAAATTGAAAAGATTGTTTTTTACAAATAAGAATAAACATATATGTATCCTATAAATAAAAATAAAACTAAATCAACATATATGTTTTCTTATCTAATAATTTATGATGTTATACAAGTATGCTTAACTTCATAGATATGATGTCAAATATAAAATTTTATATAATGATTATTAATGAAAAATAAAATAATAATATAATTTATAATAACAATTATCCATGCAAGTATACATTATTGATATATGAAGTAATATACAATAATATTAAATAAATAATTAACAAAATCAACAACTTATTTTATTTTTCTATTTCATATTGATTACATGATGGTAAAATCATAAAAGTGTGAAATCCAATCTAACATTATCATGATTATATTCTATAAAATTATACTCATATATTTAATAAATATAAAGTTAAATTAATTACATATGTTATACATTTTTTTCTTTTAAATGTTTCTTTTATAGATTAAATGTTAGTTTTTATTAACGACAAAGATAAAAACCATGAAATTTTTCCACCTCTCTCATTTCTTAACCAACTAAGATATTATATATCCTTTTCTATTTGAAATTAATGTTAACAATATAAAATATATAGTTTATAAGAAAATATTTGATATGTTATAGGATAAACTATAATATTCAATATATCTTATAATGGTATATGAAAATAATGATTAGATTTTAATTAAAATACACACATTTAAAAGTAATATTAACATATAAATTGTTTAAATTTTTATATATTTGGTGGAAAAATATATTTTTATATTATAATAAAATAAACACATAAACTTTCATCCATATTTTAAGAAATTATACATAATTTAATTTTTTTTATTTACCTACTTTAATCTTAAGTTTAAAAACTTTATCTGAATCAACATTCCTTATAGCTTTTTAAAAAATATTACACTAATGGTTATATAAGGTGATAAGTTAGTTGACGGAGATAAAGGTCTCCAGCTAACAACACTAGTATTGTTAACAATACTAAGGTTTGATTCATAAAAAAATATTATACTAATATACTCTCAAATGATACACTAACTAAAACTCTCTTAGTAATTCATTTTATATAATAATATATAGCATTAAATCTCTACATATAACTTAAAATAATATATTTATTTAAATAATTATAATATTTAATAAATACAATGTATTATTAAATTTAAAATTAAAATATAACTAATTAGTGACACAGTGCCTATGAAATGATTGATTCATATTTATATATGTTATTCTTAATTATATTAATAAATTAAGAAAATAACAATAATTTTAGAGTTTAATTAGTCTACACTGACATTCAATCATGATTTTTCATTTATATGACTTTTAAAGTAATAATGAGTAAAGTCAACAAATTTAACATGAACAAAGGGTTGAGATTGAATGTCAGTGTAAAAGTCTTTACACTACACTAACAGTGTATACAAATTTAAATAGAATTGTGGTTTTTTACTATAATTATGAAAAGGTACATGAGTTTAATTAATTGTTTAGAGCATACTATAAATAAAATAAATCATAATTAATCTTAATTATTAAATCTGAATAAGAAAATAAATAAAAATGACAAAAAGTAAGTCTCTCGTACTTACTCAATTTTTTTTTTCATTTAAGAAATAGAATTATTCTTTTCTATCAACATAGTTTTATATATTAAAAAGAAGAATATTCTTATCATCCATTATTAAAGATTTAATATTTTCTACCAAAATATTACTATTTAATACTAATTCAACAAATCTATTTTTAGTTAGAAAAAAAGTCTTTTTTCTACTAATTTATGATAGAAAGAATGTTAAGAATTAAGAATTTTATATTTTAATATTATAAACTAAATATTATATTTTAAGTATCTATTTTCTAAGTTATTTAGGACTTTTATCAAAAATAAAATTTTAAAAATTCCTAAAATCCTATTTTAAAGGGTAATAGTATAACTATTTCTACAAGATTGTAAAAAACAATTTGGAACAGGAAGTGCATGTTTATCAAGTGTTTATTAAAAAAATATAATTGTGTGTTGGAAAATCCAATAAACTAAACATTTTCTCTCACATGATTGTCACACAATTCATATACTTGAGATATATATATATATATATATATATATTTAATTTTCTTTAAAAAATCTCATTATTTCCCATATGTAACTTGGATTATTTTTTACAAAGAATTCAATGTCTTTTCTGAACATGTAACTTGCATTATTTCTAGCATTTTAAGTATCTATTTTTTTAAGTTATTAGGACTTTTGTAAAAAATAAAAGTTAAAAAAGTCCTAAAATCCTATTTAAAAGGTTTTATTAAAAAGATGTAATTGTGTATTGCAGAATCCAATAAACTCAACATTTTCTCTCACATGGTTGTGACACAATTCATATACTTGAGAGATATACATTTTTTTTTTACTTTTCTTGGATGAATCTCATTATTTCCAATATATAACTTGTATTATTTTTTACAAAGAATTCAATGTTTTTTCTGAATATAACATAATAATTTTTGAAAAAAACATTTGTCATGGTAATTTTTTGGTTGTTAAATTCATAATACAACTTTAATAAAAATAAATAAATAGGATTGTTTGAAAAAATATATTTAATTATAGTCTCACACTTATTTCTTATTATTAAAAATATGTATAAAGTTATGTGTTAAAAATATTTAAAGGAATTTAACTTATCTTAAATTTAAATTTTTTCATAATTGTAAAAATAAAATAATAAAGTAATTTAACTGTTTTACGACTATAGCATGAATAAAAGCTCATGTGCGAAGGAGACACATGAAAAATAAAGTTAAAAATCCATGTCTTTTAAAACATGTTTAATTATTGGTGGCTCATTAATGATTTACAACATTTTTCAAGGTTAGTGCTAACTTGTTAGAAATCTATTGAGTCCCAATAGTTTGAGCATACTCAATATAATGTTCTTGACTAGTGTGTATATATACTTGTTTGAGCAATGTCAGTTTGATTCAAATAATTTTATTATAACATATGCATTTGATTAATGTAAAGGTTAAATTTGTAAAATATAATTTAAAGGATGTGATTTGTTTTGTATCCATCCTTTCTTTTTTCCTTTCACTAATTATTTGACTAGTAATGCACATTTCAAGGACAAAAGGCTCAACCCAAGTTTTGATTTTGAAATGGACCATCGGAAGAAGAGGGTCCATTTCCATGGATCTGAGTAATTGGGGGATTTGGGATGAAGAGAGGCATTCAACCACAGTTTTGATAACAAAGAAAGAGAAGAAACAAACCATAAAACAGAGAATCTTATATGTTTAGAATCTACTTTTTCTATACCTTCTTTGTCATTTTTACAAGCCTACTTTTTTATTTTCATTTCATTCTTGTTATTTTCATTTATGTGACTAGATATTAATTATTATTGGCTTTAAAGATACAATCATACTAACTAATCATACAATTTATATAATTTTTAAAGTTATTATTATCAAATTTGACAAATTTTTGGACATAAATAATACATGTGATTGAATGATGTAAATCAATTTTGATTAATGCTAGTTTGAGCAATGTTAATTTGAGTCAAATAATTTATCATAACATGTATACATTTTATTAATGTAAATGTTAGATTCTCAAAATATAATTTAAAGCATGTGCCTTAAGGTCACTCTTTTCTTCCTTTTTTCTTTCACTTTCGTATTTTTAGTTTTGAATTAAAGGAGGATTGGTACTAGAGACTTACACTTCACCCATTTATCTTCTTAAAATCTAATATTGCATTTATCTTCTTACAATTCAATTTCTATATTAATAAAATCAATTCAATTTTTTTAATTTTATTTTTTTTAGTTTGGATATGAAAAATCATTTTCTTAAATTTCAAATTTTGTGAAACTTTTATAAATTACCTAAAACATATATAAATAAATTTTGATAAAGGAGAGAATGAAAAATAAAATATGTAAAGAAAAAGAATTTATTTAATTAATGAAAAAATGAAGTAAAAAAAATCAACTAATAACTAAAAATAAGAAAATTAAAAAAAAATAAACTAAAATAACTTCTCACACAAAACTAGTAATTACCTCATTTTGTAACAATCATAGCAAAAAAGCATAGAATCTTTCGCATCTTTTACCATAGTAACAAGAAATCTATCATGAAATAATGAAAATAATAAAGCATAGTATTTGATATTATTTCTATTCCTTTTTCCATCTTTAGCACAGGTATAACATCTACTCCCAATCATTTGACTTAAGACAGAATGATGAAAAATTTTGGAGGAAAATTACTCAACATTCCTATTTTATTTCCATGTTTTAACAAGCTAAACTGATCTCGCAAATCCTTTAATGAGATGATCTGATTCAACTGCCAGTGAACAAGAATTCACATTAATTAGATTATTGAGAAATGAAAATGAACAAAACAAGAAGAGACTCTTGGTTACATTGGTTAATATAATCAAGTCATCAATAGATTCTACCCATGTAGCAACAAAGAAAATTGTTGATCTAGTCATATTAAGGAGATTTAAGAGCAGTTGAAACTGAAAATACTGAAGTGACTTGCCTCATTCATCTTCGTTTCATACATCAATATGTATAACTGATAAAGGAGAGTCCAAGAAGAATTAGGAGGTGCAAGCTATGCAGCCCTCTAAACCTATGACTATAGCAAAGAAACCATAAATGCAGTACAATCATAAATAATTGTTGAAGAGAATTATGAAACTTTTACTTTGGCCTTCCTTCCCAAGTAGCTATTATCTTGCTTGTACCTTTTCCATTCTCATAAACCAGCTAGGAGGACATGCATAGTAACGGGAAGAAAGCTACAAAGATAAAAAGAAAATGGTTTAAAATTATGTCCTAACTCAAGTGCCATTGATCTCATTTTAACAGCAACAGAGACTGTAACAACAAAAATTATGGTTTAGCAAAGAAAAAAAAACTTAGATTTACATAAAGAACAAGGAAAAGCCAATTTCAAATAGAGGCTAAAGAGAATATTAATTCAAGTTTCCACAGATGACATCCTTTTATGAACCCCAGGGTTCTTTCGATATCTTTATATTTATTTATTATAAAAATCTTGTAAAATTAAAAAAATTATCACGTTAGAAAACATAATTTATATTCCATAATAATGCATGCTAAAATATAAAGATTACAAATAATATGGAGTAATCATCCAAAGGTCAAGTTTATCCATCCACAAAAAGAAAACAATAGGACACATAGAGGAGATCAAGAACAAATCGAGTGGATGACAAAACAATGCTCAAACAAGTAATAGCTTATGGACATAATTGAAGGATGAAAAAAGGCATACTTTTCCTTATATGTTGATTGCCTTGATGATACTGACAAGAAAAGTGATCAATAATATTTTACCAATAGAAAATGCACAGTAAATCATCATCAAAGTTAGTTACAAGCTTTTGAAATCAACATAAAGTCTAGGAAAAACATACCAGATGAAGAATCATATATTCAATAGATGCATTACTTTAAGCAAATTTAGTAGCCTCAAGAGAAACAGAGTTTGATCTTGTTGACTTATTCCTTTCAATCAAACCTATTCATCTCATAACTCAGATGAAAGCTAACTTAGAGATATGCACAAGGAGTTGGACAAGATTCTAGAAACCATTATAAGCAAGCATTAATCAACAAAGTAAAGAACAACAAAAACAACATCTAAACTACTATTTCTAAGTTATGTTTTTAACATATCAGAAAAAAATAAAGTTATCTTATGAACATATCAGAAAGTTAGAAAGCAACAACAACTAGATCCATTTACAGCATTCATTCACAAAATCAAGTCCTTCATTCACTATTTTGATTGAAGTAGAACTAAATAACAACACTTTACATTGTCAATATTGTTTTTTATTAGAAACAGCATTAAAGAGCTTTCCTAAATCCTTATCAATCCCAAGAGTATTATTCAAAATCTTTATTGTTCTAAATCCTGAAGTAAATATACTCCAACCTATAACTTATTCAACAGGAAAAATTTCCAATTACTTACCATGAATCAACTATATATTTATAAACTTCTAGTTCTCTATATAATTATTATAATTACTAATTAATAAAGAACTATCTTCCTTGGCAATGAAGTCAGATATTTCTCTTAGTTATGTTTCTTACTACATTCAAAACAAGAAATATGTGAACATCAAAATTTGTGGCATTCTGGTTGGTGGGAAGTCAAGTCTATTTTATTGCTTGTATCAATGGCTCTCCTATTCTTCTTCCCTTCAGAAGTTGTTCAAATATATGGTATGTTTAACAACCACATAGTAGTAATAATAATAGTGATATTGATGAAACATGTGCTTTTTTGGCACAATGCATTTGGATTTTGGTTTTTAGTTGGTTTTGTATTTTGCTTATGGTTCTTATGTCACAATTTGGGTTACAGAAAAGGAGAAGTTCTTGTAAAAACTATTCATATGAAAAAACTGTCAATTCTATCATTCAAATAGTTTTCATTAGTACCATTATTTTTTTAGTTTAAAACACGTGTAGTATAAAAAGTTTTATGTTGATGTTTAATCACAACCCTTTATTTATATGACTTTTAAAGTATTTATTGGTAAAGTCAACAAATTTACCATACATCAAGGGTTGTGATCAAATGCTGGTGTAAAACTTTAAGGGTGCATAAGTTATTTTCTCTCACTTTTCACTCATTAAAAACAAAACTCCATTCTTTCTTTTTCTTCTCTTTAATATCATTAAATATGAACCATAGCACACCTTTGATCTTGCAGATGAGATTGCTCGTATTGGTGCAGGGTAAGCTTTAAATCCTTCACTTTCTTTTCTTTTTTTTTTTTTTTTGAAGAATGGTTAATATCCTTTCATTTGGTACAAGTCTTGGATCTTGTACTTTCATATCTATGATGAATCTCAAAGTTGTTCTTTGAGAGACTCTATTAATACATTTTATTTGCTTTATTTTTCTATTTGCATATTGTTACTTACATCCATGTTGTGGTTTATGTTTGCACATGATATTTCTTCTTTTACAACTTGTGAGTGTCATCCATTTTATCACTTGGTGGAATAAATACTAGACTCTAAAAGAAGAAAGGGAGCAGAGTTAAACATTATTATTCTGCAACAATCCATAGATAAACCTAAAGTCAAATTTTATATCTTGTTCTGAGGATGAGGACAATGTACCTAAATTCTGAATCAGAACTATGTACAGGTTACTTTGGTGCTCATTAATTAGATTACTGAAGTTTTAGCTTTTACATAATTTAAAAGATCCTGCGTTGGATGGCTCAAGACTTCAATATCATATGAGAATAATTGTTTGATATGGGTACAAATAATTTGTTTTAGTAATGTTTATTAATATGGATATTAACTTTGTTTATTATTGAAAAATGTTATGGCTATGGAGATTACAAAAACAAACTGATAATATATAATTAAAATGAAAGTCAAACATAAAATAAATTTAATTTAAAGTATGCTTACGTTTAAATTGTTCAAGTTCATATCATAAGCTCGCTAAGGATTTCAATGAATCCCACAATCCTGTCTCACTAATATAAAACATTTAAGGATATTGGTAAAATAATGAATCCAAAAGTTTCTTAACTTGATATGATCAAGTATGTTAGTTTTCATGGTCATATTACTTTATAAGATATTCGCCCAATTAAGAATGAATAATATGTGATACAATTTAAAGCAGAGATAATATGTGACAATGTTTTTGTCATTATAGAACATTAAGACCATTTTGTTAGACCATTAACCTTAATAACAATGTATGTAGTTTTTGATACAATAACATGTTATTGTGCTGACACAGGTGCTCCCTTGGACTTTTTAGGTCCACGTTGTTTTATGTTGTCTCTATTTGTGGAATTGTCTATCTGTACACATCATATGCCTCAAGAACATCATGTTCTCTAAATATATTTTTTATCACATGGACAGTAATTCTACTTGCTGCAATGATGGTTATATTTTTAAATTCAAAGGTACACTACTTTGATTACTCGTTGCAGCTAGCGGTATTCTTAATAGTTTACAGTGATTCTGTAATAGTATTGTTTGCACAATATATCACTATGTATAAAGCAATTAGTTGTTCATATTCAACATATGTAATTAAGTTTCCCTAATATTTTTTGTTTCATTTAAAAAAAATAAAATTTATGTTCTGTTATTTTAATGTTTAATTATTACAGGTTAATAGAGGTCTTTTATCTTCAGGAATTATGGCTTCTTGCATTGTTTTTCTTTGTTGGTCTACAATCAGAAGGCTAGGATTTTCCAACCCATATATCTATATATGGTTCTTAGGAAAAATTTAGACATTATATCACTTTGCTGGGATGATATTCTCTAGAAGCACTTTTAGAGAAAATAAATACAAAGAAAAAAGTCAAAACAACTTTTTCATAAGTTATTTTAAATGATGTGCTGTATGTGAGACTTTTTACAAGATAATTTTTAAAAGGTTTCATATCTTCCAATGTATTTAGGTTGTAGTTTTACAGTTGGATCTAGAAGAGAAATTGGGTGGAAGGGGGGAGTATTTTACTTAAAAAGCTGGTCTTCTTTCTTCATTTTTTTTAAAAAGTTGAATTAATAAAATTTACAAAACTGGTCCTTGTTAATCAAGTGCTGTAACATATGAGCATATATTTATATGGATGAAGATAGAATGAAATTCTCTTCTTACATGCAATGAAACTCACTCAATAGTAGTTGATGCCATGCTAACTTGGTTCAATGTCTACTTCAAATCATATATTTTATTTTGAAATTTCTTTTATAGATGGTGGTCTTATTATGGAATTTCAGTGAACCTACTACCATAAGATGTGAGACAAAGAATCAAGAAAAATGAAATAGTGTCTGTTTCACTCAGTTAAATTTGTAAATCTTCTGTTTAGTTCCCTACACTTCTCTATTGAGTTCAAAATTCTTCCTTCAATCTTCTAGGTGATTATGGAGGTTTAAATTAAATAGTACATTTTCTATTAGTATTGGTCAAAGGTTTCAAATAATGTTTCGGTTGTTTAAATCTATGATGTGAAGTAACCATAATTAAGTCTTTTTTCTTGCATATGAAATAGCTTGGGATGAACATTTTGTTAAAATTCTTGGTAAGTAAGGATAAAGGAAAATGAATTTGATAGGTTCTGATAAAGTGATGAGATCTGATATCTAGCATAGTCAACCTGTCATTCATTTTTAGCACCACAATACTTCAATTGTGATGCTAAATTCTTGTTAATGTGTAGTGTTCTAATAAAAGCAAGAACTATCTACAAGGATAAAGTGTTTAGTAGCATTCAACAAATAAAGGGCACATATAAGTATATGTATAGAGGTTTTAGGTTTTAACTTATCATCTTTACCACGTGGTATATACTGTACCATATGCTGTCTAGTTTTCTTACAAGTTTTACTACCAGTGCTACTATTAGATTTTTTTGTAGGCCTCTGCATTCTTTTTTTTTTTACTCTTCAAGATTTTTTTTGGTGAGCATGTGTCTGAATTAGTATTAAAATAGATAATTTGATATTGTGGATATTTCTTCACATAAATGCTTTAGTTATCCTGTTATTTTGTGTTATATACCATTTTCTAATTTCTTGACAAGGCTTCCTTATTATCATATTTGCAATTGTGATGGCAGCCTTTTCCACACGCATTAATTCAAAATGATTTCAGGTGAATCGTTCTTTAGTGTTATAAAGCATTCCTAGTCGCTTCAAAATGAGAGAGCTCTAAAGCTTTCCTTGTTGCTTCAAAGCCTTTTCCAGTAAATTCAGAAAGATTCCTTGTTGCTTCAAAATCCCATTCTCAATCCTTTCCTCGAAAATAGGAAGCTCTAAAGCTTCCTTCTTTCTTTGAACTAGCAAGACACCTCAATCATGTTGCAAGTTGGAGTAAAGTTTTCTTTTAGAAAAGTCAAGAAAAAAATAATTCCCCCATATAAGATAATAAAAAATTTGTATCATGGTCCTTTCATCAACATGATCAAACAAGAATTATTTAATTTTAATCTTAGCCATATTGTGATAGATAGAAAGCAATATTAATATCCCTCATATTGAAGTGATTTTTTTTGTCTTTTTCAGTGTACAAAAAACAAAGTTGAACATGAAGATGATATTCCTTACATTATGGATTTTTTCACATGGTATTCTCTTTGGGGGCAATGTACTTTGCAACGTTGTTCATTAGTTGGGATTTGAATAACTCAGCTAGAAAATAAGGAACTTAATACATCATATGGTTAACCAGTGCTTTATGTATGACAATTTTTCACATTTTGTGTCCTACACTTCTTGTATGAATGATGCACTCATCAAACCACCAAGTGGAGTATCGATGTTGGCTGGATAAGTACATGGGTGAAAGTTATCAATGAGTGGTTTTGCAGCAACAATTTAGAGCAAGTTAATTTATTCCTTAATAGAAACAATTATGTCCAATATTTCACTAACTAGCTTCAACTTCAACCATAATCTTGTTCATATTAATAAGACAAATGTTATTTTAGAAATTCTAACAATACACTCTTTTAACACACTTTCAGCACATTATGTACTATCATTGATTAAAGTTTATTGAAAAATATAAAATCTGACGGTCTCACATCTCATTTAATATTTCTCAATCTTGATTTATAGTTTTCAATAAATTTCAATTATGAGTATCCTCATGTTAATATCCTTAACCTATGAACATCAAGACATGGTGGTAATATCTTAATTGCTTTTACCTTGTTTAATTTAAATAGTATGGATTCATGGTGGTAATAGTAATTAGTAGTGAATTGACAAAGTGAAGTATAACTACTTTGATAATTTAATAATGAAGTTTCTTGTCCAATTAACATCTTAGTTGCTTTTACCTTGTTTAATTTAAACAGCATGGATGCTGATTTCCCCAATTGTGAGACAAAAGAAAGTCATTAATAATGATGGAACCGTGCAAGAGATAACTGACTCAGTTATGGCATGATGACAAATGCAAAATCATCAATATTCTCACAAAAGAAAACTTCATCCTTTTAAATGTTTTCTATTCTTAATAGAATTTTATTCTTCAACCCACTTAATGTTTAATGGTTCAAAGGAAAAAGTCAAGAATGAAATTTAATTAGAGGTTGATTGAAATATATTTTTAAAGATAGTAGCATTAGTTCTAACAACTCACTTTGTACTTATAGCCGAATATTTATATCTATTTCATTCTTAGTAAGGTATAATCTGAGCTATGATTGGTTTAGCTGTAGTGAACCACAAATTAAATGGTTCAGTTGGTTTGAATTTTTAAAGTGCTTGCTAATCTCATTATCTTAAATTTAAATCAAGAATAAAATTCCTATTGGGTACAAGGTTTTGTATCAATAAGTTTAGATAACTTATAAACATAGGATTAGGATGACCGAGTCCATTAAGAGACAAGGAAACAACTAAACAAAATAGACAACTCAATTTGCCAAAACTTATTTGGTCTATAGAGCTAACATTGGTTAACACGTGGTAGTTTTTTGTCCCTTAATTGTCTTTAATAAAGTGATTTAGAATAAATTTTAATATATATATATATATATATATATATATATATATATTGGACTTTAATTTAAACATTTATCAAAGCTTCAATTTTATAATGTGATTTTCTTTTGTAACATCTAATAAAAAAATAAATTGCCCATATTAATTATATTTTATATTCATTTTTATAATTAAAAAATTAATTAAATTTTATATTCATTTTTATAATTAAAAAATAAATTTTATTTTTTCATATTAAGTAATTAATTTTATTAAATATTTAATTCATAATAAATGTTATTTTTTATCATTTAATATTAAGTAATAACATCAAATTTGACTATTAAGTATGCATATATTTTAAATTATTTAAAATATATTTCACAAATTATTCTATCATAAAATAGACTTGAAGATTTGTTTGTCTTAGGTGAAAGCTTCAATTTCATAAGGGTAAAGGACACTTATCACTCATGAGGTTTTGTATATATTTATGCATTTTACATAGATTCTAAATATAACTTGGTGAAATAATACATGATTAATTTCTTTTAAAGTCGTGAATAATTGATGTTAGAATATTTGTAATAAAATTTCTTATTATTTTTTTTTTGAGTTTTAAGCTAGGTTAAAAAAACTGGATCAGACCGCCCAGTTTGACCAAAAAACCGGTGAACTAGTTTGGTATCTAGTTTGATCCAAAAATTGATGAACCAGTCTGGTATCTGATTCGATTAATATTGAAAACTGGGGGTTCAACTGTTTCATTTTTTATAAAATTTTCAAATTTTTCTAAATACACCATTGTTTTCTCAAGTTCATCCCTTTTTAATTAAAAAATTAATAAAAAAAGGTTAACTTAGTGATATGAAGATGTATTTAGTAAAAATAATTTTTTCTTTAATAATTACCTCCTAATAAATTTTTTCCTTTTATAATCTTAATTGTTATAATATATTAATAATAAAAAAAACTATTTTATTAAGACTGATTCAGCACTAGTTCAACGATGGTTAAACTAATAAACCATAAACTAGTACTTTCATCGGTTCAAACACGGGTTCGGCTTTGAAATCATAAGTTTTAAGTGTGTATGGCCAGCGGATATCATATGAAGTTAGAGTTCAAAATGCAAGGAAAGTTTTTTACAAATGGATTCCCATCAAAAGTAGCAGTTTATTTATTTAGATAAAGGCTATATTCTTTTTGTTTAATAAAGATAATATCAACATTCACTTTCTAAATTTTGTTCTGTATGATATAAGATTGAAAACTGTGGTATTATGAATGTAATTTGGGTTTATAAGTAATGAAACAAGAACAGTACAAGTATGTCTATACCAAGACAACTATTACCATTATTATTTTTTTTCTATGCTTAACTAACACTTAAAAAAAAACTAATTACGTTCAAATCACAACTTCAACTTTCTTTTATTTATTTGTATCAAAATATACCTTAATTTTTTAGGACTTGTTAAATATAAAATAAATTAACATTGTCACTTAAATAATGTATGATGGTTTGAATTTAAAATTTAAAGGATAGAAGATAAAGGAATATACATTCAATAAAATAATATTTATCTAATTAATTTTAAAATAAAATTATGAATATTAAGATAATTTATAAATTATAATGGATTTAGTAAAATGATATTATTTTAAATATTTATTAATTATTTCAAAACTAATGATTTAAAAAATAACTTATCATTATGTAGCGAAAAAATTTCTACAAAACTTCATATATAAATTTTTATAAATCAATAATATTTATTTATTATAATTTTAATTTTAAATATCTAAAAAATTTATACAATTTTATTTGCAAAAAATATGCAAAAAATTTCCTGCCAATTTTTAATAACGCAGGAAACTCCTACAAGTGATTTTCAGAGGAAAATTTGCAAGAAATTTTTCTACCATTTTCATATTCATAGAAAATTTTACCGTCACTTTTAAAATTCACAAGGAAATTTTTATGAAATTTGAACGAAAAAGTCTCAAAAAATTTATATGAATTTTTTCCTTCTAAAAAATAGCAAGTATTTTCAGCAAATATTCTCCTGAAACAACCGCAGGACATGAAAACTTTTATAGTAGTATTAATAATATTAAATAAATATTATTAATGTGAAAAATTAAAATTATATAAATAGAAAAATTTTAATTTTGAAATTTTCATTAAAATAATAATATTGTTGAGTTATACATGAATAACTAGTAGTGGTTGTGCTTTTCCAAGTAAAAAAGGGGTGCATTACTAATAAAAAAAGAAAATAAAATAGAGAAAAGAAATAAAAAATAAAACAAAGATGAGTGAAAATATGTAAACATACTGATGATTCATGGAGATATCCATAGTTTATAATATGTCTAATAAAATATAATATAGTCTTAATAATATTAAATTAACATTTAATGATTTTTAAAATTTAATAATTTCATAATATATCAATGACAAAATTGTAATATTCAAATAAATTATTTTAAATTTAGAATGGTTAAATATCTAAATACTTTTACAAATAAGAATAAACACATATGTATCCTAAAAATAAAAATAAAACTAAATCAATATATATGTTTTTTTAATCTAATTTATGATGTTATGCTTGCAACCTTAACTTTACAGATATTATGCCAAATATAAAATTTTAAATAATAATTTTTAATGAAAAAATAGTAATCTAATTTATAATAACAGCTATCCATGCAAGCATACATTATTGATATATGAAATAACATACAATAATATAAAAATTAAATAATTAACAGAATCAACAACTTATTTTCTTTTACATGAATATAAAATCATATAAGTGTGAAATCCAATTATAACATTATTATGATTATATTCTATAAAATTAGACTCACATATTTAATAAATATAAATTTAAATTAATTATATATGTTAGATACTTTTCTATTTTAAATGTTTCTTTTATAGACTAGATAATTTTTATTAACAACAAAAATCAAAACTATGACATTTTTTCACATCTCTCATTCCTTAACCAATTAAGATATTATATACGCTTTTTTATTTGAAATTAATGTTAAAAAAATAAAATATATAGTTTATAAGAAAATATTTGATAAGTTATAGGATAAACTATAATATTCAATATATCTTATAATGATATATGAAAATGATGATTAGATTTTAATTTAAATATACATACTTAAAAGTAATATTTACATATAAATTGTCTACATTTTTATATATTTGACGTAAAAAATATATTTATATTATAATCAAAATAAATATATAAAACTTTCATCCTTATTTTAAGAAATTATAATTTCATTCTTTTTTATTTACGAACTCTAATCTTAAGTTTAAAAACTTTAAATATGTCAATATTCCTTGTGTCATTTATTATACTGATACACTCTCAAATTGTACACTAACTAACACTCTCTTGGTCATTTATTTTGTATAATAATATATAGAATTAAATCTCTACATATAAATTTTTAAATAATATATCTATTTAAATAATAGTAAAATTTAATAAATACAATATATTATTAAATTTAACAATTAAAATATAACTAATTAGTAATATGGTGCTACGGAATGATTTGATTCATATTGATATATACTATTCTGAATTATAATAATAAATTAAGAAAATAACAATAATTCAAATAGAATTATAATTTTTTACTATAATTATGAAAAGCTACATGAGCTTAATTAATTGTTTAGATCATACTATAAATAAAACAAAATATGATTAATCTTAATCATTAGATTTAAATAAGAAAATAAATAGAAATAATAAAGATTAAGTATCTTATACTTATTAGATCTTTTTCTATTCTAAAAATAGAATTAATCTTTTCTATCAACATAGTTTTATATATATTAAAAAGAAGAATTCCTTATCCTCCATTACTAAATAATTAGTCTTTTCTACCAAAATATTAATTAAAAAATCTATTTTTAGTTAGAAGAAAAAATTAAAGGAGAATTGGTATTAGACAGTTATACTTCAGCATTTATTTTTTTAAAATCTAACATTGTGTTTTCATGAGACATTTTAAGATTTCAAAAAATTTGAAATGCTATCAATTTGAATTGCTTTCATTTGAATTTATTTTGTTTTGTAAATATTTTGTTTGGATAAATGTTTTGAAATTTCTTAAATTTCAAATTCTTTATTTGGATAAGGCAATTCAATTTCCATATTAGCCAAATCAATTCAATTTTTTAGTTTGGATATATGACAAATCAATTTCTTAAATTTCAAATTTTATGAAACTTTTATAAATTACTTAATACATATATAAATTATGATATTGGAGAGAATGAAAAATAAAATATCTAAAGAAAAATAATTTATTAAATAACCAAAAATAAAGTAAAAAAATAAACTAATAACTAAAAATAAGAAAACTTGAAAAAAAAAAACTAAACTAAAATAACTTTTCAGACAAAACTAGTAATTACCTAAAAAACAATTAAATTTTTCAGTATAAAATAAAACTTGGAAACCATTTCGATTAATTTTTCATTTTAGCTACAACTGAAAATGCGAGTGAAACACACTTTATACTTACATAGTCATTGCTAGTGCCTCGTTTTGTAACATTCATAAGAAAAGATCACAGAATCATTCACTTTATTCCTTTTCCCATCTTTCGTACAGGTATAACAACTAATTGCCATTCATTGGACGTAAAAACAAAATGATAAAAAATTTTGGAGGAAAATTTCTCAACAGTCTTATTCTATTTACATGTTATGCATTAGCCACATAACCAGCCGCAACTGGTCTGCTATGTTGAATAATAGACCTTTCTGAACATCAAGACTTTCCCAACAATACGGTATTGTGGACTCAAGACTTAAACATATTCTCTTTACTTTTTTCCAGTTATTGGGTTATACATGTGATGCTTGTCCATGCTAGACTTTGACATTGTATATTTTCTTTTTTTTCTATCATATTTCTATCTTGTTTGATTCTTATTAGGTGATTAATTAATTTATGGTTTGAAATTATAATCGTGGGCCTAATTTTTGATTAACTAACTTGCTATTTGGTTGTATATATGCAATTTAAGTGCCATCAAAACAATCCTTGCTAGAGTTTCATATCAAGCAAAGACTATTTCATAAAAATAATTTAAGTTTTTTAATAATAATTTAAGCTATTTAATAATAATAATTATTATATCTTAAATGTAATTTGTTCATAATTTTATGACGTAATATTTTTAATAGAGATCAAAGAATTAATTAGATGTGACATCTCTTTAGTTTTGAGATTTTGAGACATAAGTTGTGACAACTTTTTGTCATAAATCTCATCTCTAAAATTCAAAATTATGTTCCTAATAATAAAAAATTTGAAATCATCTAGTTATAAAAAATAAATTTATTGGTAAGGGAAAATAATGTTAATTAAATGTGACATTTTTTTACCTTATAAAATTTTGAGGATACAAATTGTGACAGTGTCACGTTCTCTAATTTCTTCCTTAATTAACTCCTGTCACAATTAATAATATTTTCTTTTAAAAAAATAATTTTTAATCTTCACTTTCTTTTTACTCTTTTTATTTGTAGTATTTCTTTAATAAAGATAATAGGATTAACTAGACATGACATCTTTTTAATCTCAAGATTTTAAGGCATAAGTTGCGACTTTTTATCTTAAAACTCATCTCTAAAAACTAAATTTGTTAGTCAAAATTATATTCATAAAAGAAAAAAATAACCTCTAAGATAAAAGTGTTCTAATGGATTGGTTTGGGTGTACATCCCCTGTCAATTTGAAATTTCTAGGACTATGAACTGCGACAGTTCAGAAATCCTAAGTCTTAATAAATTTAAAAATTAAATATCAAATATATCAAACACAAATATTTTCTGAAAGAATTACCTAAACTCTGATTCTCCATTGCACTTGAAGATACGTAGGAGCAGGAGGCCACTCTTGTCGAGCCCAAAAAGCTAAAAAAATTTAATTAATTTAAAAGATAAAAGTACAATAATAATAATCTTTTATAAATAATAAATCTCTCAATAATAAATAAGTTTTTGTAAAGAATATTAAAACCAATTAATAAAATAGAAATAATAAATTGTATGCGGTGAAATAGATATTTTTGAAGTTATCTAATTTTCCATGTTTAATTAGAGGTAACCATATTTATTATGGATGTTGTAGGGTGCTAATACCTTCGCTACATATAATTGACTTTCAAATTCAAATTTGGTTTCACATACCACTTTCTATTTTAAATGTTTTTCCATGTTTTTCATAATAAACATGGGAGACGACTCCTTTGTTTTTGAAGTTATTTTTTGTTGTCTCGTTGAAACCCATTTTAGACAGATTCGTATCATAAAACTAGTAGTTTATTTAAAAAATACTACTTTAATTTTAATTTTAAATATCCAAACATTTCTGCGAATTTTGATTTGTAGAAAATATGTAGGAGGTTTCTCACATAATTTTCTACCATCTTCATATTCATTGAAAAGTTTGGTCTGACTTTTCAAATTCACAAGAAAAGTTTTGTAAAATTCTTGTAGATATTTTAAATACGAATATTTCCTTCTAAAAAGTACAGATATTTTGTGCAATTTTTTTTTCATGAAAACATTACAGGAAATGAAAAATTTTCTCGTAGTATTAATAATATTAAATAAATATTTATTGATATAAAAATTTAAAATTATATAAATAGAAAAATTTTAATTTTAAAATTTGAACTAAACTAATAATTTTATTGAGTGATAAATAATGAGCCTAGTGGTGGTCGTGCTTTTCCTAGTAAAAAAGTGGTGCATTACCAATAAAAAAAGAAAATAAAATAGATAAAAAGAAATAAAAATAATATAAAGATAAGTGAAAAATATATAAAAATACCGATGATTGATGACAACATCATATATTTTTAATATGTCTGATAAAATATAATAAAAATCTTAATAATATTAAATTAACATTTAATGATTTTAAAAATTTAATAATTTCATAATATATGAATGACAAAATTTTAATATTCAAATAAATTATTTTAAATTTATAATTCTTAATTATATGAAATTGAAAATGTTGTTTTTTTTTAAATATATAAAGACTTTTACAAATAAGAATAAACATGTATGTATCCTATAAATAAAAATAAAACTAAATCAACATATGTGTTTTCTTATCTAATAATGTATGATGTTATGCAGGTATGCTTAACTTCATAGATATGACGCCAAATATAAAATTTTATATAATAATTATTAATGAAAAATAAAATAATAATATAATTTATAATAACAATTATCCATACAAGCATACATTATTGATATATGAAACAGCATACAATAATATTAAAATTAAATAATTAACAAAATTAACAACTTATTTTCTTTTTCTATTTCATATGGATTACATGATGGTAAAATCATAAAAGTGTGAAATCCAATCATAACATTATTATGATTATATTATATAAAATTAGACTCATATATTTAATACATATAAAGTTAAATTAATTATATATGTTATATATTTTTCTATTTTAAATGTTTCTTTTATAGATTAAATTTTAGCTTTTATTAACAACAAAGATAAAAACCATGAAATTTTCCCACCTCTCTTATTTCTTAACCAATTAAGATATTATATCTCCTTTTCTATTTGAAATTAATGTTAACAATATAAAATATATAGTTTCTAAGAAAATATTTGATAAGTTATAGGATAAACTATAATATTCAATATATCTCATAATGATATATGAAAATAATGATTAGCATTTAATTAAAATACACACACTTAAAAGTAATATTTACATATAAATTGTTTACATTTTTATATGTTTGATGGAAAAAAATACATTTTTATATTATAATAAAATAAACACATATACTTTCATCCATATTTTAAGAAATTATACATAATTTAATTTTATTTATTTATCTACTCTAATATTAAGTTTAAAAAATTTAAGTGTATCAAAATTTCTTATATCTTTTTTAAAAATATTACACTAATGGTTATAAAAGGTGATAAGTTAGTTAACCGACATAAAGGTCCCCAGTTCTTCTAACAAATAATAATGTATATCAATTAAACTCATAAAAATAGCACACTTAATCTTAATTATTAAATCTGAATAATAAAATAAAAAGAAATGACAAAGAGTAAGTCTCTTGTAATTACTCTATTTTTTTCCATTCTAAAAAATAGAATTAGTCTTTTCTATCAACATAGTTTTATATATTAAAAAGAAAAATGTCCTTATCATCCATTATTAAATATTTAATCTTTTCTACCAAAATATTACTATTTAAAACTAATTCAACAAATATATTTTTAGTTAGAAAAAAAGTTATTTTTTATTTTTCTACTAATTTATGATAAAAAGAATGTTAAGAATTAAGAATTTTATATTTTAATATTATAAACTAAATATTATATTTTAAGTATCTAATTTTTAATTTATTTAGGACTTTTGTTAATAATAAAAGTTAAAAAAGTCATAAAATCCTATTTTAAAGGGTAATAGAATGACTATTTCTACAAGATTGTAAAAAAAAAAATTGGAACAGGAAGTGCCTATTTATCAAAGGTTTATTAAAAAAATGTAATTGTGTGTTGGAAAATCCAATAAACTAAATATTTTCTCTCACATGTTGTGACACAATTCATATACTTGAGATATATGTTTTTTTTTGTTACTTTTATTTAAAAAGTATCATTATTTCCAATATGTAACTTGCATTATTTTTTATAAAGAATTCAATGTCTTTTTCTGAATATAACATAATGATTTTAGAAAAAACATTTGTCATGGTAATTTTTCGATTGTTAAATTCATAATACAACTTTAATAAAAGTAAATAAATAGGATTGTTAGAAAAAATATATTTAATTATAGTCTCACACTTATTTATTATTATTAAAAAATATGTATAAAGTTATGTCTTAAAAATATTTAAAGGAATTTAACTTAAATTTAAATTTTTTCATAATTTTAAAAACATGCTTAATTCTTGGTGGCTCATTAATGATTTACAACATTTTTCAAGGTTATTGCTAACTTGTTAGAAATCTACTCAGGCACGATAGTTTGAGAATACCCAATATAATTTGTTCTTGAGTAGTGTGTATATATACTTGTTTGAGCAATGTCAGTTTGACTCAAATAATCTTAGAGTTTAATCGGTATACACTGTCACTGTAAAAGATTTTTACACTAACATTCAATCATGACCTTTTTATCTCTGTGACTTGTAATAGTAATGAGTAAAGTCAACAAATTTACCAGGAATGAATGGTTGTGATTGAATGTCAGTGTAAAAATATTTACAATGATAATGTATACCAATTGAACTCATCATTTTATTATAACATATACATTTGATTAATAAGAGTTTACAATGACATTCAATCACAACCCTTCATTCATGTTAAATTTGTTGAAGTTACTTGTTACTACTTTAAAAGTCACATTAATGAATAGTCATGATTGGATGTCACTGTAAAATTTTTTTACACTAACGGTGTATACCACTTAAACTCTTAATGTAAAGGTTAAATTTTTAAAATATAATTTAAAGCATGTGATTTGTTTGAGTCCATTATTTATTTTTCCCTTTCACTAATTCTTTGACTAGTAACGCACATTTCAAGGACAAAAGGGTCAACCCAAGTTTTGATTTTGAAATAGATCATGGGAAGAAGAGGGTCCATTTCCATGTATATGAGGAATTGGGGGATTCGGGATGGAGAGAGGCATTTAGGGCCATGTTTCAATAATGAAGAAAGAAAAAGAAGAAACAAACCATAAACCATAGAACCTTGTACAATTAGAATCTGCCTTTTCTAGACCCAATCCAATGGATAAATTCATATAACTTCTTTGTCATTTTTGCAAGCCTACTTTTTTATTGTCATTTCATTCTTGTTATTTTCATTTATGTTACTAAATATTAATTATTATTGACTTTAAAGATACAACCATACCAACTAAATCATACAATTTATATAATTTCTAAAGTTATTATTATCAAATTTAACAAATTTTTTGACATAAATAATAGATGTGATTGAATGACGTAAATCAGTTTTGATTAATGTTAGTTTGACAAATGTTAATTTGAGTCAAATAATTTATCATAAAAAGTATACATTTTATTAATGTAAAGGTTACATTCTCAAAATATAATTTAAAGTGTGTGACTTGGTCACTCTTTTCTTCCTTTTTCCTTTCACTTCCATATTTTTAATTTTTAATTAAAGGAGAATTGGTACTAGAGACTTACACTTCACCATTTATCTTCTTAAAATCTAACATTGCATTTGGATGAGGTATTTTAAGATTTCAAAAAATTTGAAATCTTATTCCTTTGAATTCCCTTCATTTTGTAAATGTTATGTTTGAGTAAATCAATTGAAATTTCTTACATTTCAAATTTCTTGTTTAGACAAGGCAATTCAATTTTTATATTAATAAAATCAATTCAATTTTTTTTAATTTCATTTTTAGTTTGGATATGACAAATCATTTTCTTAAATTTAAAATTTTGTGAAACTTTTATAAATTGCCTAAAACATATATAAATAAATTATCATAAAGGAGAGAATGAAAAATAAAATATGTAAAGAAAAAGAATTTATTTAATTAATGAAAAAATGAAGTAAAAAAAATCAACTAATAACTAAAAATAAAAAAAATTAGAAAAAAAAAACTAAACTAAAATAACTTCTCACACAAAACTAGTAATTACCTCATTTTGTAACAATCATAGCAAAAGAGCATAGAATCTTTCGCATCTTTTACCATAGTAACAGAAAATCGATCATGAAATAATGAAAATAATAAAGCATAGTATTTGATATTATTTCTATTCCTTTTCCCATCTTTAGCACAAGTATATCAAGAATGAGGTAATATCAAGTAATATCAAGAATCAATTGTGAGATTTAAGAGAATTAGGAGGTGCTTTGTTTCATACATCAATATGTATTCCTGAAAATTTTGAAGTGACTTACTTTATTCAGGTTCGTTTCATACGTCAATATGTATAACAGATAAAAGAGAGTCCAAGAAGAATTAGGAGGTGCCGGCTGCGCACCCCCCTGAACCTATGACTATAGCAGAGAAAACATAAATAACAAATGCAGTACAATTATAAATAACTGTTGAAGAGGATTATAAAACTTTTACTTTGGCCTTCATTAGAAATGAAAATGAACGAAACAAGAAGAAACTCTTGATTACATTGGTTAATATAATCAAGTCATCAATAGATTCTGCCCATGTAGCAGCAAATAAAATGTTTGATCTAATAATATTAAGAATTAATTGTGAGAGTTAAGAGCAGTTGAAACTGAAAATGTTGAAGTGACTTGCTTCATTCATCTTCATTTCATAGGTCAATATGTGTAACTGATGAAAGAGAGTCCAAGAATAATTAGAAGGTGCAGGCTACGCACCCCTTGAACCTATGACTATAGTAGAGAAACCATAAATAACAAATGCAATACAATCATAAACAACTGTTGAAGAGGATTATGAAACTTTTACTTTGACCATCATTCCCAAGTAGCTATTTCTTGCTTGTACCTTTTCCATTCTCGTAAACCAGCTAGGAGGACATGCATAGTAACTGGAAGAAAGCTAGAAAGGTACAAAGAAAATAGTTTAAAATTGTGTCTCTACTCAAGTGCCATTGATCTCATTTTAACAGCAACAGAGATAGTAACAACAAAAATTATGGTTTGGAAAAGAAAGAGAAAAAAATTTAGATTTACATAAAGAACAAGGAAAAGCCAATTTCAAATAGAGGCTAAAGAGAACATTCAATTCAAGTTCTATAGATGACATCTTTTTATAAACCCCATGGTTCTTCCGATATCTTTATATTTATTTATTTTATCTATTAGAAAAATCTTGTCAAATTAAAACAAATTATCACGTTAGAAACATAATTTATATTCCATAGTAATGCATGCTAAAATATAAAGATTACAAATAATATGGAGTAATCATCCAAAGGTCAAGTTTATCCGTCCACAAAAACCAAACAATAGGATACATAGAGGAGGTCAAGAACAAACTGACTAGATGATAAAACAATGATCAAATGAATAATAGCTTATGGAAATAATTGAAGGATGAAAAAAGGCATACTTTTCCTAAGACATTGATTACCTTGATGACACTGACAAGAAAAGTGATCAATAATATTTTAGCAATAGAAAACACAGTGAATCATCATCAAAGTTAGTTACAAGCTTTTGAAATCAACATAAAGTCTAGGAAAAACATACCAGATGAAGAATCATATATTCCAATAGATGCATTACTTTGAGAAAATTTGGTAGCCTCAAGAGAAACAGGGTTTGTTCTTGTTGACTTGTCCCCTTCAATCAAACCTATTCATCCCATAACTTGGATGAAAGCTAACTTAGAGATATACAGAAGGAGTTGGACAAGATTCTAGAAAACATTCAATTTGGGTTACAGAAAAGGAGAAGTTCTTGAAAAACTATTCATATGAAAAAACTGTCAATTTTATCATTCAAATAGTTTTCATTAATACCATTATTTTTCAATTTTAAAATACATATGGCATAAAATGTTTTATACTGATGTTTAATCACAATCCTTTATTTATGACTTTTAAAGTATTAATTGGTAAAGTCAACAAATTTACCACATATCAAGGGTTGCGATTGAATGCTGATGTAAAACTTTTTAGGGTGCATAAGTTTTTTTCTATCACTTTTCACTCATTGAAAACAAAACTCCATTCTTTCTTTGCCTTCTCTTGGATATCATTGAATAAGAGCCATAGCACACCTTTGATCTTGCAAGTGAGATTGCTCATATTGGTGCAGCGTAAGCTTCAAATCCTTCACTTTCTTTTTTTTTCAAGAATGGTCAATATCCTTTCATTCGGCAAATTCTTGGATTGTGTACTTTCATATCTATGATGAATCTCAAAGATGTTCTTTGAGAGACTCTATCAATACATTCATTTTTTTTTCTCTTTGCAGATTGTTACTTACATGCATATTGTGGTTTATGTTTACACAAAATATTTATTCTTTTACAACTTGTGAGTGTCATCCATTTTATCATTTGGTGGAATAAATATTGGACTCTAAAAGAATAAAGGGTGTAGAGGTAAACATTATTATTTCTACAACAATTCAAAGATAAACCTAAAGTCAAATTTTATATCTTGTTTTGAGGATGAGAACTGATGGAGTACCATCCTTGGGGCATCAAGTAGGACCCATCAGGTCCATGGCAAGAAGAATAGAACAAGAGGAAAGTCATACCACACCAAGAGCATTGATGATCACATGTGCAGACTTTGGTGCATCTACCTAGTCTTTTGCTTGTTTTCCTTATTTTTCCCTTGTATTTTGGGGAACCTTAATCACTTAGGATTTCATTGTGTATTTTTATTTAGCCTTTGTATTATGGGGCAAATTAGTTTACGATTTATTTTGGGACTTAAACCTTGACTTGTGAGGTCAAAAGTCCATTTCTTTCATTTTCTAGACACAAGGGTATTTAGTCATTTAGGTGGGAGGGGCCTACATTTCATTTAAGGTCTATTTAGGGTTCATTTGAGAGGCATTTATCTCTCAAAATTTCGTGCAAATGGCCTAGAGGCCTCCCACCCTCTATATAAATACCCTTGGTTAGACTACATGTAGTCACTTTGGATATATTGGATATTTGAGAGAGTTTTCTTCATCATTCCTCTTCCTTAGTCATTTAGGGATCTCTTGGCTCCCTTCCTCTCCTCTCTACCTTAGAAGGAGCTTGGGTTTCCCTAGGATTGGCCTTCACCCTCTCCAAGTGAAGTGAGCTAGCCAAAGAGATGCCATCCAACCACCACCACCCAAAACGCCATTCTTTTGTCTCCATTTTTTTATGAACCACTTTCACCCTTCATAAGCCCCATTTTCACACCTATTTCAGCCCTTGAAGAAGATCCATTTCAACATCTCATCTTGGAGAAGAGTTGGTGGCACCATAGAGAAGGTGGAGCCATCATGTGGTATCAGAGCCTGGTTGGTCTTCAAGGGTAACTAGTGTTCTTCTCCATTCCTTTTTTTTTTCTGTCTTCAAAATATGTTTCTTCTCATGTTTATGTCTTCTCCTTTCTCTTGAGTATTTTGTCTAAATATTGTGTTTAAAAGTTGTATCTTTTTTTGTGTGGTTCATCATCATTCATGAGCCTTCTTAGTGTTCTTTGAGTTTTTCTCAAAAGGTTTTTCTTTTAGAACTTTCCTTTTTTTTTTCCTTTGCTGCATTTTTTTGTGATGAAAATGCTATGAACATCATTTTAATATTGTTTGAATCCTTGTTGTGTCATGTTTGAAGTTTCCCTCCTTATTTTTCAAAAACTAGTAAAATATATGCATATTTCTCTCACAAGATGCATGAAACTTTGAAAAAAAATCTGGTGCTTTTTCTTTCACATTCTTGGCTGGCTAAACCTTTTGTGAGTCTTAGGAGACTCATATTTGCATGTAAAAATTGACTCTTGCATGCTCCATGTCTTATTTGACTTATGTGTGTAATTAATGCCTTACACATTTTGGGCTAGCCTTCCTTTTGCATGACTACTTCATTCCTTGTATTTATTGCATGATCCTAAGTCAAACAAAGTGTTATATGGCTGAATATATTGTGAAAAAAAACTGAAAAAAACTGCACCTAAACAAGAGAGCAAAAGACAAGAAACACTTCCGAAAAAGATACCTTTCTTGCACCAAAATAGCAACTTTTATTTACCACCTTTTTGTACCCATTTTTAACATACCACAAGTGTAAAATCCATGCAACATATAAGGTTAAAAAATAATCAAATCTGATCCTCCTTGGTGGGACACATTTTGAGTGAAAAGAAGTGAAAGTTAAAAAAATTAAAAGGAATTGTTGCTAACTTGTGGGCCATTTTACGACTTTGGACTTGAACTTTTACCATATTGGACTATTTTGGACTATCATTTGACCCATTTTATGACCAAAACCTTGGCTGGAAATTGGACATGAAATTTTAAGGGCAAGAACATTAAACACTTAAATTCTAATCTATAGTCATTCTAAGTTCCTTTTGAGTGCTTAACTTTCTCGTGTGTCTTAATTTTTACTTGTCTTTCTTCACATTCTTTTAGTCTTGTATCATAATTAATCTCTTGAGTTTAGCCTTCTTAATTTTCCTTTTTTAGTTTTTATTTCTTGGCCTCTTGGTTCTCTTTCTCTTGGTTGGCTTCTTTGCTTGGTGTAGGTGAATCACCTTGGGTTCACGTTGTGAATCGGGAGATTGAGTTAGAGGAAGTTGCCATAAGTCCCAAAGTGCTTTGGAGAGAATCACCAAATAGTGAGAGTGCAAACACTATAAATAGTTTGTTTCTTGTGAAGGAACACCAAGTGGAGGCTTGAAGAATTTCAATTTTGTTTCTTGCTTTTTATTTTAAATTTGCGCCTAGTATCTTTCTATTTTTATTCTTGTTTGATTTTTGTACCACTTTCTCTTTCTTTTTTTTCTCTTTGTTGTTGTTTTTATTGGGGTCATTTGTAATTGGTCCTTTCTTGTTCATTTGGGTTGTAATTTGGACACTTTAAAGTCTCATTTGATTTGTGAGAGCTTAGGAGTAATTTGTTTTAGTGGTGGGATTTTAGGAATTTCAACTAGTGTATGCCTTTATTACTTTCTTTACTTACTTTGTTGTAGTTGTATGCTCTAGGTTGTTGTATGCTCGTTTAGAAGGTTTCTAAGTGCTTATTAGGGGTCCGTTGCACATCACTCACTTGTAGTGTCAAATTTTGCTTTTGTAAGGCTTACAAAGGGGCAAAGGTTCATAATTTTCCCACTACTAAGAGGCTTGGTTATTAAGTGACTCCTTGTAGTCCAGCTCCCTTTTAGAGTGCAATTCTAATCGCTCCAAGTAATAAGTCTAGCACCAAAATCTCTTTGTGAAACCTTTATCACTCACTCTTTGTAAAAATATTTTCAAGAAAACCTTTTGTGATAATCTTTCCTAGATCAAAGATGAGTGATCATTCAAGTGTCCATGGTCAAAACTCACACCCTAGTAATGCTAGCCTTAGAGATGAACTTAGAGAATTTAGGGAGTATATAAGAAGAAAAGAAGAAGAAAGTGCAAACAAAAAGGAAGAATTTAGGAAGAGGGAGAGAGAACATGATAAACAAAATCAGGAAATTAGAGAAATGCTTGCTAAGTTACTTTCGGGGGTAAGAACTAGTGGTTCAAAACATAGAGTCCAATCATCTAGGTCCTAAAAAGGCAAAGGGGTAAGGGTTTCTATGAGTGAAAGTGAGGATAGTGCTCATCATCATACTAAAACCCCAAGTGTTAGCCTTTATATTAGTCATTACAATAATGATTATTATCAAAGGTCCCCAAGAACACATAAGCAAAGAGAATCCTCCAATAAGGAACCTAATGTCAAGCTTCCTTCATTTTTTGGAAAGGACAATGTTGATGCATATTTGGATTGGGAAATGAAGGTTGAACAACTTTTTGCTTGCCATAGGGTAAGTGAAGAGAGGAAGGTTTCTTTGGAGACCCTTAGCTTCCAAAGGTATGCCATGTATTGGTGGACTTCTTTAGAAAGAGAAAAGAGAGTGAATCATGAGCCCCCAATTTAATATTGGAATGAACTCCGTAGTGCCTTGAGAAGAGGCATATTCCTCCATACTATTATGGTGAGCTTATGGAAAAGCTTCAAAGGTTGAAAGAAGGGCCATTAAGTGTGGAAGAATATAGGCAACAAATGAAGTTACTCATGATGAGGGTGGGTATAAAGGAAGAAGAGAGGACCACCATCTCAAGGTTCCAAAGTGGCCTTAATCTTAAAATAAGAGACAGTTGAACTTTTTCCATATAGATATTTTAATGAACTTGTTCAACTTTGTTCAAGAGTGGAGCACCAACTTAAAAGAAAAAGTTTCAAAAAATACTTCACTCCATCTTATTCCAAGAATTTTAAGAAGGAGGGTCCCTCTTCCAAACCTTTCTCCAAAGAAGATGAAAAGAAAAAGATAAAGAAAAAGAAAAATCATATTCTTCTAAAGTAACTTCTCTGGAGTCTAAGTCAAGTTACATCAAGTGCTTTAAGTGTCTTGGAAGGGGTCACATTTCTTCTCAATGCCCCACAAAGAAAACAACGATTTTAAGAGGCCAAGATCACTATAGTAGCCTTGATGAAGCTACTTCTTCTTCTTCTACTTCAAGCAGTGAAGATGAAGCCATAGATTCCATGGAAGAGATCTTACCTTGTGATGGAGACATACTTATGGTAGATGCTTCTTAACAACCAAACTAGTGAGATTGACCAATCACATAGAGAGAACTTGCTTCATACAAGAGGCAAAATTTTAGAAAGCAGTTGTTCTCTCATTATGGATAGTGGGTCTAGTTGTAATTGTTGTAGTACCAGATTGGTTGAAAAGCTAGCCTTATCCACAAAACCACATCCTAGACCTTATCAATTGCAATGGATTCATGAGGATGGAGGTATTATGGTTAACCAACAAGCACTTGTACCAATTTCCATTGGCAAATACAAAGATGAAGTTTTATGTGATGTTGTGCCTTTGGAAGCTAGTCATGTGTTTCTTGGAAGGCCTTGGGAATTTGATAAGAAAACCATGCATGAAGGCCTTGGCAATTTGATAAGAAAACCATGCATAATGGCCTTACCAATAAAATAATTTTCCAACACTTGGCAAGAAATTTGTGTTGTGCCCTCTAACACCTTCTCAAGTGTGTGAGGACCAACTCAAAATGAAAGCTAGGAGAGAAGAAGACCAAAAAGAAAGAAAACAAAAATAAAAAAGTCATTTATCACTTAAGAATGATATCAAGAAAACACTCTTACTTGAACAACCTTTATACCTTCTATACTTCAAAGAGACACTCATTACCACTAATCATGAACTTGAGTCTCTACTTCAAGAGGTCCATAATCTTTTAAAAGAATTTGATGATGTATTTCCTCAAGAAGTTCCAAGTGGACTTCCACCTTTAAGAGGGATATAACATCAAATTGACCTCATCCCGAGGGCAAGCATTCGAAATAGGCCCACCTATAGGACTAACCCCCAAGAAAACAAAGAAATAGAAACTCAAGTTCAAGATTTGTTGAAGAAGGGTTGGGTTCAAAAGAGCCTTAGCCCTTGTACTGTTCCTGTTCTTTTAGTAACTAAAAAAGATGGAAAATGGAGGATGTGTACTGATTGTAGAGCTACTAATAACATCACCATAAAGTATAGGCACCTAATCCCTAGGCTAGATGACATGTTGGATGAGTTACATGTGGCCATTATATTTTCCAAGATTGATCTTAAGAGTGGTTATCACCAACTAAGGATTAAAAAGGGTGATGAGTGGAAAACCGCTTTTAAGACCAAGTTTGGTTTGTATGAGTGGTTAGTGATGCCATTTGGTCTCACCAATGCCCCTAGCACTTTCATGCGTCTAATGAATCATGTACTTAGGAATTGTATAGGGAAGTTTGTGGTCATCTATTTTGATGACATCTTGATCTGTAACAAGTCCTTAGATGAGTATTTTGGGCATCTAAGTGAGGTTTTAAAGATTCTTAGGGACAACCACCTCTATGCCAACTTGGAGAAATGTACCTTTTGCAAGGAAAAGGTAAATTTCTTAGGTTTCATAGTTGGCAAAGAAGGAGTGAAAGTTGACCCCGAGAAAATCAAAGCTATCGAAGATTGGTCTACCCCAAAAAGTGTTCTAGATATTAGAAGTTTTCATGGTTTAGCAAGTTTTTATAGAAGATTTGTGAAAGACTTCTCCACAATTGCATCCCGTTTTAATGAGCTTGTTAAGAAAGATGTACCTTTCATTTGGGGTGAAGCTCAAGGAAAAGCTTTCAATGTGCTTCTGGAAAAGCTCACCAATGCACCCATTCTAGCCCTTCCAAATTTTGAACCAACCTTTGAACTAAAATGTGATGCATCCGGTCTTGGCATAGGTGCCGTTTTACTTCAAGGAGGCCACCCCATTGCTTACTTTAGTGAAAAAATTAATGGGGCCACCTTGAATTATCCCACCTATGACAAGAAGCTTTATGCCTTTATTAGAGCCCTCCAAGTTTGGGAGCATTACTTAGTGACTATGGAATTCATCATACATACTGATCATGAGTCACTTAAGTACATTAAAGGGCAAGGGAAGTTAAATAAAAGACATGCTAAGTGGGTTGAATATCTTGAGCAATTCCCGTACATTATAAAATACAAGAAGGGAAAGTGTAATGTGGTGGCGGATGCCTTGTCTAGAAGGCACTCCTTGCTCTTTTCTTTGGGTTCCCAAATTCTTGGATTTTATAATATAAAGGATTTGTATGAAGTGGATCAATATTTTCAATCCACTTTCACCAAATGCCTCCAAAATCCTTTTGTTAGGTTTTACATCCTTGAGGGGTACCTTTTTAGAATCGGAAAACTTGCATACCCCAAGGATTCATTAGAAACTTTTGGTAAAGGAAAGTCATGAGGGAGGACTCATGGGCCATTTTGGGGTTGATAAAAACCTTAGTCTTCTAAAATCTAAATTTTATTAGCCTCACATGAGAGTGGATGTTCAACGGCATTACTCCAAGTGTATCACTTGTCTTCAAGCAAAATCAAGAGTGATGTCTCATGGACTCTACACTCCTCTCCCTATAGCTAGCACCCTTTGGGTTGATATTAGTATGGATTTTGTGCTTGGTCTTCCAAGAACTCAAAGGGGATTTGATTCTATCTTTGTGGTTGTGGATCGTTTTAGCAAGATGGATCATTTTATACCATGCCACAAAGTGGATGATGCTAGCTATATTGCTTTTCTTTAAGGAAGTGATCTGTTTCTATGGTCTACCCAAGACTATTGTTTCCGATAGGGATGCTAAGTTCCTAAGTCATTTTTGGAAAATTCTTTGGCAAAAACTAGGAACAAAGCTTGTCTATTCTACTACTTGCCACTCGTAAACAGATGGGCAAACTGAGGTAGTGAATAGGTCCTTATCCACATTGTTAAGGGTGATTTTCAAAGGGGATAAGAAAACTTAGGATGAATGCCTTCCCCACATAGAGTTTGCCTACAATAGGGTGGTTCACAATACTACTTATTTATCCCCTTTTGAGGTTGTATATGGCTTTAATCCCCTTACTCCTCTGAATTTGCTTCCACTCCCTAATACTACTTCCTTGTATCACAAAGAAGGAGTATCTAGGGTTGACTTTATAAAGAAATATCATGAAAAGGTAAAGAGTCAAATTGAAAATCAAACTCAAAAATATGTCAAGTACAACAACAAAGGAAAGAAAAAGGTAACCTTCAAAGTTGGGGATTGGGTTTGGCTTCACTTGAGGAAGGATAGATTCCCTACTCAAAGGAAGTCCAAACTAAGTCCTAGGGGAGATGGTCCTTTCCAATTTATTAAGAAAATTAATGATAATGCATACATCCTAGACCTTCCCTCTGATTATGGAGTTAGTTCCTCTTTTAATGTTTGTGATCTTACACCTTTCTTAGGAGCTAATGATATGGAGGAGCTTGAAGATTTGAGGTTAAATCCTTCTCAAGAAGGAGGACATGATGGAGGACCATCCTTGGGGCATCAAATAGGACCCATCACAAGGTCCATGGCAAGAAGAATAGAAGAAGAGGAAGGTCATACCACCCCAAGAGCATTAATGATCACATGTGCGGACTTTGGTGCATCTACCTAGTCTTTTGCTTGTTTTCCTTATTTTCCCTTGTATTATGGGGAACCTTAATCGCTTCATTGTGTATTTTTATTTAGCCATTGTATTATGGGGCAAATTAGTTTAGGGTTTATTTTGGGACTTAAACCTTGACTTGTGAGGTCAAAAGTCCATTTCTTTCATTTTCTAGACACAAGGGTATTTTAGTCATTTAGGTGGGAGGGACCTATATTTCATTTGAGGTCCATTTAGGGTTCATTTGAGAGGTATTTAGCTCTCAAAATTTCGTGCAAATGGCTTAGAGGCCTCCCACCCTCTCTTTAAATACCCTAGGTTAGACTACATGTAAGTCACTTTGGATATATTGGATATTTGAGAGAGTTTTGCTCATCATTCCTCTTCTTTAGTCATTTAGGAATCTCTTGGCCCCTTCCTCTCCTCTCAACCTTAGTAGGAGCTTGGGTCTCCCTAGGATTGACCTTCACCCTCTCCTAATGAAGTGAGCTAGCCAAAGAGACGCCATCCAAGCACCACTACCCAAAACACCATTCTTTTGTCTCCATTTTTTTATGAACCACTTTCACCCTTCATAAGCCCCATTTTCACACCTATTTCAGCCCTTGAAGAAGATACATTTCAACATCTCATCTTGGAGAAGAGTTGGTGACACCATGCAGAAGGTGGAGCCATCAAGAACAATGTACCTGAATTCTGAATCAGAACTGTGTACAGGTTATTTTGGTGCTCATTAAGTAAATTACTGAAGTTTTAGCTTTTACATAATTTAAAAGATCTTGGATTGGATGGATCAAGACTTCAATGTCATATGAAAATAATTGTTTGATATAGGTACACATAATTTGTTTTTGTAATGTTTATTAATATGATATTAATGTTTATTATTTAAAAATGTTATGACTATGGATATTACAAAAACAAACTGATAATCTATAATTAATTTGAAAGTCAAACATAAAACAAATTTAATTTAAAGTATGCTTACGTTTAAATTGTTCAAGTTCATATCCTAAGCTCAGTAAGGATTTCTGAATCCCACAATCCTATCTCACTAATTGTAAAACATTTAAGGAAATTGGTACAAATAATGAATCCACAAGTTTCTTAACTTAATATGATCAGATATCTTAGTTTTCATGGTTATATTACTTTATAAGATATTCTCCCAATTAAGAATGAATAATATGTGATACAGTCATAAAGTAGAGATAATATGTGATAATGTGTTTGTCATTATAGAACATTAAGACCATTTTTTTAAACCATTAACCTTAATAACAATGTATGTATTTTTTTATACATTAACATGTTATTGTGCTGGCACAGGTGCTCCCTTGGACTTTTTATGTCAATGTTGTTTTATGTTGCCTCTATTTGTTGAATTATCTATTTGTACACATCATATGCCTCAGGAACCTCATCTTCTCTAAATATAATTCTACTTGCTGCAATGATGGTTATATCTTTAAATTTAATATTACTCGTTGCAGCTAGTGGTATTTTTAATAGTTTACAGTGATTCTGTAATAGTATTGTTTGTACAATATATCACTATGTATAAAGTAATTAGCTGTTCATATTCAACATATATAATTATGTTTCCCTAATATTTTTTGTTTCCTTTTAAAAAAATAAAATTTATGCTCTGTTATTTAAATGTTTAATTATTATAGGTTAATAGAGGTATTTTATCTTCAGGAATTATGGCTCCTTACATTGTTTTTCTTTGTTGTCAGAAGGTCAGGATTTTCCAACCGATATATCTATATATGGTTCTTAAGAGAAAATTAGACATTGTATCACTTTGTTTGGATGATATTCTCTAGAAGCACTTTTAGAGAAAATAAATACAAGAAAAAAGTCAAAATAACTTTTTCATAAGTTATTTTAAATTATGTGTTGTATGTGAGTCTTTTTACAACATAATTTTTATAAAGTTTCATATATTTCAATGTATTGAGGTTGTAGTTTTACAGTTGGATGTTGCTAGTTAGATGTAGAAGAGAAATTGGGTAGCAAAAGGGAGTATTTTGTACTACTTAGAAAGCTAGTCTTCTTTCTTCATTTTTTTAAAATTGAATTAATAAAATTTACAAAATTGGACCTTGTTAATCAACTCCTCATTCTCAATTTGGCGGTCCCTCTCCTAGCGCTCAAGTAGTTGCTTCTTTTTTGCTTTTTCTTGTGCTCAACCTCAAAACTTTTTGAGGTTGGGAGAAGGCATTAGTCGTCTAAGTCGGGCTGCTCATCAGTGCGTACTGTGCTCCCTCTTTCACTTTCGAACATCTAGTTAGGCCTAGCACCGAAGTCGAGTGCTACCACTGAGCTTTGAATGGGTCTCCCCCTTTCGATGAGCAACAATCTGACATAAAACTACTACTTAACCTGATCGACAACCCTTGGATTCCTAGTGAAAACTAAACCTTCATCTCGATCAAAGGTGGGATCCCAGATCGCTTGAAGCTTTCTATTCACCTTTCGGGGGGTCCTCGTTGATAGATAGGGGCAATCTCAAGGTAGACAGGACAAAGACTACTCTACGACAGCTCTTCTTTTCGTCCTACTTCTAGATTGAACCACCTGAAAACATCACTGGGCTATGGTGACTCTCTGACTGGCTCTTGCTTTCTCACTCATTGATCAAGGGAAGTCAACCAGGGGTTGCTGGCACTGGTTCCGGTATTGGTGAAAATAGAAAGAACAGTTCCCGTTCGATCAGAGAGAAAAGACAAGTTAGTTCAGTGAAAGTTTACAAAGTCAATCTCTTTTCCGGGAGACGAAACCAGTTGAAATACTTTTTGACTCCCTAAAGAAAGGGAAAATTCCTGTAGTACCGATCAACCTTTCTGGTAACTCCTTTCCTTATTATCACACTGGAGTTGAAAGCGAGGAAGACTCCCATAGTATCACCAAGAGCTAAGGCACCAGAGCAACATATCGACATATATTTATTTTGATGAAGATAGAATGAAATTCTCTTTTTACATGCAATGAAATTCACTCAACAATAGATGATGCTATGCTCACTTGGTTCAATGTCTACTTCAAATCATATATTTTATTTTGAAATTTCTTTTATAGATGGTGGACTTATGTAGATCTATATCATAGAATTTCAGTGAACCTGCCACCATAGGATGTGAGACAAAGAATCAAGAAAAAGGAAACAATGGCTCGATAACTATACTAGTACGTTTTTCACTCAGTTAAATTTAAAAATCTTCTGTTTAGTTCCTCTACACTTCTCTACTGAGTTCAAAATTCTTCCTTCAGTCTTTTTTAGGTAATATTGAGGTTTAAATTAAATAGTAGATTTTCTATTAGTGTTGGTGGAAGGTTTCAAATAATGTTTAGGTTGTTGTTTATCTTAAATCTATGATGTGAGGTAACCATAATTAAGTCCTTTTTGTTGCATATGAAATAGCTTGGGATGAACATTTTGTTAAAATTCTTAGTAATTAAGGATAAAGGAAAATGAATTTGATAGGATCTGATAAAGTGATGAGATGTAATATCTAGCCTAGTAGATCTTTCTTTCAGTTTTAGCACCACAATACTTCAATTCTGATGCTAAATGCTTGTTAATGTAGCGTTCTAATAAAAGAAAGAACCATCTATAAGGATAAAGGGTTTAGTAGCATTCAACAACTAAAGGACACATATAAGTATATGTATAGAGGTTTTAGGTTTTAACTAATTATGTTTACCATGTGGCATATACTATACCATATGTTGTCTAGTTTTCTTACCAGTTTTACTATCAGTGCTACTATTAGATTTTTTTTTTGTAGGCCTCTACATTCCTTTTGTTGACTTTTCAAGATTTTTTTTTTGTGAGCATGTGTCTGAATTAGTATTAAAATCCATACTTTGATATTGTGGATATTTCTTCACATGAATGCTTTAGTCATCCTGTTATTTTGTGTTATATACCATTTTCTAATTTCTTGACAGGGCTTCCTTATTGCCATATTTGCAATTCTGATGGCAGCCTTTTCCATAGGCATTGATTCAAAATTCTTTCAGGTGAATCATTCTTTAGTGTTCTAAAGTATTCCTAGTTGCTTCAAAATTAGAGAGTTCTAAAGTTTTCCTTGTTGCTTCAAAATCCCATTCTCAATCCTTTCCTAGCAAGACAACTTAATCATGCTACAAGTTGAAGTAAAATTTTCTTTTAGAAAAGTCAAGAAAAAAATAATTTCCCCATATAAGATAACCAAAAATTGGATCATAGTCCTTTCATCAACATGATCGAAAAAAAATTATTTAATTTTAATCTAAGCCATATTGTGACAGATAGAAAGCAATGTTAATATCCCTGATATTGAAGTGATTTTTTTGGTCCTTTTCAGTTTACAAAAAACAAAGTTGAACATGAAGATGATATTCCTTATAGTTATGGATTTTTTCACATGGTATTTTCTTTAGGGGCAATGTACTTTGCAATGTTGTTCATCAGTTAGGATCTGAATAACTCAGCCAGAAAGTAAGGAACTTAAATACATCATATGGTTAACTAGTGCTTTATGTATGATGGTTTTTGGCATTTTGTGGCCTACATTTCCTACATGAATGATGTACTCATCAAACCACCAAGTGGAGCATCGAGTTGGCTGGATAAGTACATGGGTGAAAGTTAGCAATAAGTGGTTTGCAGCATCAATTTACAATAAGTGAATGCATTACTTAATAGAAACTGTTATTTCCTATATTTCATTAGCTAGCGGTTTGCAGCAACAATTTACAGTAAGTGAATGTATTACTTAATAGAAATAGTTATTTCCTATATTTCATTAGCTAGCTTCAACACTTTTTTAGAAATTCTAACAAAACACTTTTTAACACCTTTTTTAACACATTATCTACTACTATTGGTTAAAGTTTATTGAAAAACATAAAGTTTGATGGTCACACCTCATTTAATAATAATCAGTTTTAGATTGTAAAAGTGAAGTATAACCAGTTTTGTAACATATAAACATCAACACATGGTGATGGTGGTAATAATAATCAGTTTTGTAACATATAAACATCAACACATGGTGATGGTGGTAATAACAATCAGTTTTGGATTGTAAAAGTGAAGTATAACCAGTTTGATACTTTAATGATGCACCTTCTTCTCCAATTCATATCTTAATTGCTTTTACCTTGTTTAATTTAAATAGTATGGATGTTGATTTCCCCAATTGTGAGACAGAACAAAGTTATGGATAATAATGAAACTGTACAAGAGACAACTGACTCAGTTATGGGATGATGACAAAGACAATATTATCAACATTCTCACAAAAGAAAACTTCATCCTTTTAAGTTTTTTTCTATTCTTTAATAGCATTTTATTTTTGAACCCACTTAATGTTTAATGGTTGAAAGGCAAAAGCCAAGAATGAAATTTAATTAGGGGTTGACTGAAATATATTTTTAAAGATAGTAGCATTAGTTCTCGCAGCTCACTTTGTACTTATAGCCACAATATTTATATCTATATCATGCTTAGTAAGGTATATATAGTCTGATGTAATACAAGCTATGATTGGTTTAGCTGTAGTAGACCACAAATTAAATGGTTGAGTTTGTTTGAGCTTTTTAAGTGTTTGCTAATCTCATTATCTTACATTTAAATCAAGAATAAAATTCCTCTTGGTACAAGGTTTTGTATCAATAAGATTGGATAACTTATAAATGTTGGATTAGGATGGACAAGTCCATTAAAAGACAAGGAAACAATCCAACGAAATAGAGAAGTCAATTTGTCAAAACTTTTGTAACATCTACATTTAATAAAAAAAATAATTTTCAACATTAATTATATTTTATATTAATTTTTTATAATTAAAAAAATTATTTTTTATATTAAGTAATTAATTTTATTAAATATTTAATTCATAATAAATATTAATTTTCTTAATTTAATATTAAGTAATAACATTAAATTTAACTATTAAGTATGCACATATTTTAAATTATTTAAAATACATTTAAAAAACTATTCTATCATAAAATAGACTTGAATAAATGTTAGTCTTAGGTGAAAACTTGAATTTTATAAGAGTAAAATGCACTTATCATTCATGATCAAGGTTTTGTAAAATACTATGATGAAATTGTATTTTAATGTAATATAATATAATATAATATATAAAATGTAAAATAAAGATAGTATATATGTATAATATTGATAGCTAATTATATAGTTTTAATGCTGATACAAATGAATAAATTAACAAATATGGAAATAATTAATACTGTATATATCTGCTGAAATATATATTTAAAAGTGATAACTAAAATATGCATTTAAATGATATTCATGCATAATTGATGAAATTCATTCTTATTGCAGTGATTGTTATTGCTCTATTTTCATCCATTGGTATGTAGTCAAATTAGTCATAAAAAATTCAAAGCAATTATTTATTTATGTAATTTTGTTTTTTAATTGATTAAATAACAACAATACTAATAAAGTTTGTTTTACTTTTTTTTACAATTATTTTTGCTTTGGTAAAGGTGTCAGTGTACAATTTTTAGAGGATGTAAGTCTAACATTTTAAAATTATAAAAAATGTTGTGTAATTTTTTCAAATTTAGAAACGTGTAAAGTTAGTATAATTTGATAGAAGCTCAAAGCTTTTACTGTAGTTTGTTTTTCTGTCTTAATTTGTAGTTTGAGTAAATTAGGGTTTTCTTCGTTACACACATTATTTTTAGTCCTCTTAGAAGGATTGAAGTGGAATTATTTTTGTATATGTTGATTATTATAATGAAAGTAAAACCTGGGTGCAACAATCAAGAGGAATTTGTGTAGGATTGAAAAATAGATGTATGATGTAATTAATAACAACAAATCGCATAAAGATATCTAATTTATCGTTTTAATTTATTTTTTTGTGTATTTTTCTTAAGTACCTGTATAAAATGTAGGTGAGAGTGCCAACAAGAATTGTGATAAATCATGCAAAGACATTCCAGACTGTGATGCCTACCGCAAGAGTCTCCATTTTCAGAAAGGGACATGTGTTCCACCTTTAATGATGAAGAATCCTGAGGAATTCGGTTGGAGAGAGGTTCGGGGAAGGAGCAAAGGAATGTATGGCGGTAGTGATGGAAGTAAGCAGAGAGGGAGGCAAGTTAAAAATGATACCACGAAAACAGGTATGGGAGGAATAACTTCATTTTTCTTCACACACTTTCCTGATAACTATAAGGCGAGAGAGATGTGGGAGATTTTTAGGAGATATAGGGATGTTCAGGAGGTATACATACCAACTAAAATGGATAAAAATGGGAGGAAGTTTGGGTTTGTGAGGTTTACAGATGTGAAGGACGCTCACCTGTTAGGGATTAAGCTGGAAAATCTTTTTGTTGGTAATGAGAAGCTATGGGTTAACAGGCCTAGATTTGAACAAAGAGTGATTAAAAACACGAACATGGCTGCAACGGAGCGGAAGGGGCATTTGAAGCTAAATCAGGCGCAACCATATTCTCAGAAAACAATGACAGGAGTTCAGAATGGAAGCATAAGACTGTCTTATGCAAAGGTTGTTGGTTCCTCTGCGGTAAGGCATAATCAGGATAATGGGAGGATGAACCCGGTTAGCCGACAGAACAAAGGGGAAAGAAGAGGGGAAAAAACAAAGACGTTCCTGATTTTTAAAGCAGAGGCACAGGCAGTGAGGAGGTTGGAATCAGCTTATGTTGGAGAAGTGCCCTGTAAAGGAACATCCTTTAGGACGCAGCAATTCCTGGCTAAGCAGGGTATCTATGATGTTAAAGTCACCCCAATGGGAGGGAATAAGGTGTTGCTGGAAGAAGGGGAGTCGCGAACCTTGCAATAGGCGGTAGAAGGCAGCCATGAATGGATACATAGATGGTTTCACTTGATAAGCAGGTGGGAACCTGGAAACGTAGACATGGAGAGAAGGGTATGGGTGTGTTGTTATGGTATTCCGCTGCATGTATGGGAGGAAAATTTCTTTCAGAGTCTGATGGCACCCTACGGTGAGTTGGTGCGAGTAGGAGAGGGGATAGCCAGAAAGGAGAGGTTTGATGTGGCACGACTGCTTATCTCACGGAAGGCTTTCGAGCCATTACAGGAGGTTGTGAAAGTCGCCATAGACGATCGACTCTTTCACATTAAGGTGATGGAGGAAGGCGATGAATGGAACAAGGTGCTGAACCAAGAGCAGTACCCAGGGTCTGGCTCGGAGATGAGCGCGTGCCAAGGAGAGGGGGAGTTTGATGAATCTTTTGAAGTGGAGCAACGACTGCGGTGCTGAAGGAGGAGCTATTTGGTGGGCGGTGGAAGGCGGCCCCGGCAGAGGAACTCGGAAGGCAACACGGGGTAGTCTATGATGTAGAGTCAGCAAGTGTCAGACTAGGTGCAGACGACCTCGACGCCGACGCCAAAATAAGGTCCGAGGAAGACGATAACGGATACAAAAATAGGCCGGAAATGGAATGCTTCGAACGCCAAGAAAACGGGGGTCAGAAAAGCAGTGCACTGATACAGCAAGCCACGATTGGAAATGGGAAACTGGTTGAAGAAATCGGAGTGAACGTCGAGGTGGGAGACTGTTACACGCAACCTGCGCACGCTGATTGGGAAGGAGGCTACACGGTTCCTCTGCTGCACAACCATAATGACGACTGCCACTGCTTTTTACCCGTCAATCACAGCCAACCACGTGTAAAGGAGGCTCTACAAAACGGACAAGTTACAGAGCAGCACGAGAACCGAACAGGGAAGCTTCCAGACGTGGGCCCACCGAGCAATCTCGACCAATGGACCAATGGATCTGGTTTTGGGTTGGGCTTTTCGCACATGTTTTGCAACGGCATGGTGCAGGCCAATCGAAGGCCAAAAAGCAACGGCACAATGTGCAAAAATAATAATGTCGTGATCGTGTAAATGACAACGCCATTGAAATTGAAGAAAATCTAAACTATACCACTGGTTTGGATGCGTATGTGGGCAACGGTATGGCTACACAGGAGGCCAATAATAGCAAGTTCAATCTACAGCAAATACAATTCGCAACGGTTTGTCCACAGATTCTGCGTAAAAGCAATAGCAGGATTATCCGAAGCCATTTAATCGAGGATCAAATGTCTACATGCAATTCAGTTACATGTGAAAGGGCAAAATTGAATGAAATAAGGCGGATGGAAAGACGAAACAAGTACCGGAGATGAGGAGAATGCAAAAGTGGCAATACAATTTCAGAACATTGAAACTGGTGATACCAAGACAGGTTCAAGCTCCACAAAGATTTACAATTGTAAACAATGGGAGTGTGTGGGTGCGGAAGAAATGTCCTGGGGATGGCAGGGAAAGAGGAGGATGGTTAACACCTGAAGACAGGTTCGAAGGCATAGTGTTGATAGAAGTGATCTACAAAGGTTTTACCAGAATGGAGGAACAGAGCAAGCAAGTCAGAACAAAGAGGAAGGAGGTAATGACATGAGAAAAATATGGTAGCAATGAAGGAGATAGGAATAACTGGGAAGCAATCAGAGGAGGTGTATCTAGCAGAACTTGCAAGAATGGAAGAGAAAGACAAGGCAGAAAAGGAAAAGGTGGGGAGAAGGAATCAAAGTGTAGTTTAAATGAAGATTTTGTCACTAAATGTGAGGGGGTTTAGGGAAAGGGTGAAAAGGAGGCGCATTAAGAGGATGGTGGTGGGAAATAAGATAGATATATGTCTTTTTCAGGAAACAAAATGCATGAATTTGAAGGAATGGGAAATAAAGGAGGCTTGGGGGAGTGAGGAATGTGAATGGAGAGTACTTCCATCAACGGGATTGAGTGGGGGTTGCGTGACAATATGGAGGAAAGGTTTACTGGAGGTGGTGTGGCAAATACAAGGGCAGGGTTTTATAGGAGTTGCTTTTAGATGAGCTAACCCAGATGAGGTTAACTGTGTCGTCAATGTGTACGCCCCGTGTACGTTAGAGGGCAAGAGAAAGCTCTGGAATGATTTAATGATGACTAGAAGGGGGGCCCACATGTAAGATGGGTAGTTGGCAGCGATTTTAATGCGGTGAGAGGTAGGAGTGAAGTTATAGGAAGATCGGCTTACCATTCAAGGATGGAGATGGAGGATTTCAACTTTTTTATACAGCAGATGGGGCTGGTAGACATTCCAGTTATTGGAAAAGGAGTGACATGGATCTCACCAGATGGACAGTCAGCCAGCAGATTAGACAGGTTTCTATTCTCACCGACACTGATGAAGGAATGGGGAATTAGTGCACAGAGGGTAGGAACTAGGGAGTTCTCTGATCATTGCTGGATAAGTACAAGAGATAATAAGCAGAATTGGGGACCCAAACCATTCAAGTTTTTTTATTATTGGTTGGAAGAGGCTTCCTTTGGAGATTTGATAAAAGCAAGGTGGAATTCAACTCAGTGTTCAGGGTGGAAGATGTACCAGCTAGCAAGGAAGCTAAAGACTATCAAAGGGGAGATAAAAAAATGGTCTGAAGAAGTGTGGAAAAAGGATGATAATTTTCTGGTAGAGAAGCTTAAGGAGATGGAAGTGGTTGATCAACAGTTAGTGGAAGGGGCCCAGGTGATTAATAGACCGAGGCAGGATCTCATGTCAGAATATTGGGGCAGGGCTAGGGTGATGGAACATGCACTAGTACAGAAATCTAGGGTACGATGGGCTTTAAATGGAGACAATAACTCCAAATACTTCCATAATTGTTTTAAGTCGAGATGTCATGCAAACTCCCTTTTTGCAGTTTAGTCAGAGACGGGATGGCTGGAGAGTGTGTCTGATATTAGAGCAAAAATATTAGATCATTTTTCAGATAATTTCCAGGAAAGATGGATGGATAGACCCACAATGGATGAAGTTCCTATCTCTCAATTATCAGAACAGCAGCAGCAGTTTCTGGAGGAGCCTTTCTCAGAGGAGGAGATCAAGGTGGCAGTGTGGGCTTGTGAAGGAGGGAAAAGCCAGGACCTGATGGTTTTGGAATGAATTTCTACAAATCATGCTGGGGAGTAATTGGGCCAGATGTGGTGAAGGCAGTACAGGAGTTTCATGAGTCTGGCATACTACCGAGAGGGGTAAATTCTTCTTTTATTACTCTCATTCGAAAGGTGGTCAGACCTTCAGGGTTAAGCCAATATAGGCTCATTTCCCTAATATCAAGTGTCCACAAGATTATTTCGAAGATATTGTCTTTGAGGCTGAAACAAGTGTTGAACGGGTTGATATCGTCCTCTCAGACGACTTTTTTGTCTGGAAAATCAATTCTGGATGGAGTAGTGGTGGCTTTTATGACTGTTGTTAAATTAATTTTTTTAGGTATATTTTATGATTATTTTCAAATTACTTTTTTAGTAATATAATTTGAGTTTAATAAATATACACTGACATTTAATCATATCTTTCTATTTACATGATTTTTAAAATATTAATTGGTAAATTTAATAAACTTATCATAAATTAAGAATTGGATTGAATGACAGTGTAAAAGTTTTACATTGACAATACATATTAATTAATCTCATATAATTTTATGGTTGTTGTCTAATTAATTTTATGATTGATGTTCAAATCTCATAAATTTACCGACAAAAAATAATTTATATTACCAAAAAAATTAATTTAGCAACATTCATAAAATGTACCTAAAAAAAATTAATTTAACAACAATCATAAAATTTATAAGATTTGAATAAATATTTATAAAATATAAATATTTTTTGTTAGAATCTTTAATTATAATAATATCATATAAATTTATCTAATTAGTTAGTTATAATATTTTTTAATTATAGTAATATCGTATATTATTTTTTTTAATTATATTAATATCGTATGTTAAATTTTCTAATTAATTATGTTACATTTAATTAGTTACGTTAAATTTCTAAATTATAGTAATATCATATAGTAATTATAGTAATATCATATAAATTTGTCTAATTAGTTACGTTAATTTTTTAAGTAATATATTAAATTTGTTAATTACATACGTTATATGACTTGAAATTAGTTACTAAATTAAAAATTAGTTATTTTTTAATTAGTAATATGATTTAAAATTTTTAATTAGTGATATTTTAATTTTTATTATGATTTATGTAATATTCTAAATTTATAGTGCAATATTTAATTATATTTTAAATTTAATATATATTTAGTAATCAAATAAAATTAAAATAATATCTAATAATATGTTATTTTAAATTAATAATAATAATTATAATAATAATAAATAAATGTTATTAGTACAATAATGTATTATTGGAAAATATATAGTATGAGTATATATATATATATATATATATGTTAAAATTTCAAAATCCTCTAACGTAATGTATAGTTAAAAAAAAGAAGACAATAACAAAGTTATAAAAAAAATTATTAAAAGAAGGTTGAACAACAAATAAGGAATGAAAAAAAGAAGTAATAACTGCAGCACGTGAAGATAAGAGAAAGAAGAAAAAGCAATCAAAACTTATCTATATTTAATGGGAAGTAGTTAACTAGTAACTAGGATAAAAAAATAATAAAATAATCATAAGCTTAGGTTTATAAATAGCTGAAGTGAAAGGCAGGAACCGTAAAAAAAATTTTGAAGAAGAGCTTGAGAAAGAAAGTTGAGAGAATAATAGTGAGTGAGTACTTATTAAAAATTTAAAGTCTTGTATTATTTCAATTATTAAGGTAAGGAGAGGAGATATTTATGACTTTTAAATATTATACTTGTTTATTTTATGTTACTCTTAGTTATAATTATTTAGTGAGGTGTCTCCAACCTCGTTCTATTTATTATTTCATGTTACTTTTATTTATAATTATTTAGTGAGGTGTATTAAACTTCGTCCTATTTATTATTTTATGTAACTTTTAACCATAGTTGTTTAGTGAGGTGCCCCTAACCTCATTTTATTTATTGTTTTATGTTACTTTTAACTATAAATATTCATTAAGGTGTCTCTAACCTCGTTTTATTTATTGTCTTATGTTACTTTTAACTATAGATATTAATTAAGGTATCTCTAATCTCGTTTTATTTATTGTTTTATGTTACTTTTAACTATAAATCTTCATTAAGGTGTCTCTAACCTCGTTTTATTTGTTATTTTATGTTACTTTTAGTTATAATTATTTAATTTATTGGTTATAATCTTATTTGATTTATTAAATTAGTTTTTTTACTAACTATTTTATTTTAAACATAATGGGTTTTTTTTATTATTTTGTATAAAAGATTAATAAAAGCTTTAATCTTTAAATAAAGATTTAAATTAAATTGTAGTTGGAGGTTTGACCTTGGGGATTCAAATGAGTAAATTTCAAGGTGACATATCCTTGTATCATTTTAAAACCATGGTAAAGAAGCTTATTTATCCTGATTGGTCACTACAAAAATAATTCAAATTTCTAGAAGAAAAATATATATATATATATATAAACAAATTTATATATATGTATAATTATTATAAACAAGTATATATATAGATATTTATATATTTTTTATTTAAAATGTTATTATGTAAAGTATTTATATGTTAATTGTTCTCACTCCTTTAATTTCTTGTCTAAAAAAAATGGAAATGCAAAATTTAAAAGATGGACATGACAAATTATCCGAACCCTTTCTCTACGATAATGACAACAATGTTTCCGGGAACAAGATGAATTACAAATGTGATTAAGAACTCAGTCACGTTTAGAGGCACTGGTGTTTCCACATTAGTATTTGTGAATGATCCTGGGGGACCCATAGTGATTGAGGGATCAGTAGTTGTCACATTTTAACTTCCACCAACTAACTATACAAATCTCTTGTTAAATATTTTTTCACTAAACATGTAAATATTATAGTAAAAAAAATATAAATAAAGGGGAGAACTGTTCATAAATAAAATCTTCCCTATAAATATGTATATAGTAGAAATGTGTAATATTGTAAACATGACTTGTGAATATATATATATAGATATATATATACATATATATATATATATATGAATATGGTTTTGTTTATGATTTTATTTTACCTTGTTAAATAAATAATTGAAGCAAAGAAATTATTTGTAAAAAGAGAAACAAAATTTAGAAAATAAATCATTTACTTGTAATTAATAATAGATTAAATGAAAAAAAATTATCATAAAATTGGGATATAAAAAAATGTTACATTTAGATGGTATCAGAGCAACGTTTCATGCGAGTCTTGGGAAATGAGCTAATCATGTGACTAAGTTTTAACTTGAACCATTTCAGATGCAGGAAGAAGAAAAAATATTGAATTAACGGAGGTAGTACAAGCTATTAAAGACATGGCAGCAGCTTTAATAAGAAACCAAAGGCCAGAAGAAACTATTGAATCACAAGGATTAATTGAATTTAGAAGGAACAAACCCTCACAATTTTATGGAGGTTATAATCCGGACAAAGCTGAAATATGGATCAAGGAAATAGAAAAAATATTTCTGGCAATGAATTGTCCTGATAATCAAAAAGTAAATTATGTTGTGTTTATGCTAGTAGGAGAGGCTGAATATTGGTGGGATAGTACTAAAAGGTTATTAGAAGGAGGAGGAATAAATATTACATGGGAAGTATTTACCACTAAATTTTTAGAAAAATATTTTCCTAATGATGTGAGAAGAGCAAAAGAGATAGAATTTATGCAATTAAAACAAGGGAACATGACAGTAGGAGAATATGCTTCTAAATTTGAAGAATTAGGTAAATACTCTACTTTTTTTTATCACTCAGATGAGAGAATGAAGTGTATTAAGTTTGAAGATGGACTTAGGTCTGAACCAAGGAAGGCAGTAAGGATACTAGAAATTTCTGATTTTCCTACATTTATTAACAAGTGTTGTTTTGTAGAGGATTTTGAAAATAATCAAAATGACAAACCAAAGTATTTTAGGCCTTAGATAAATAAAAAAAGAAACCATGAAGGAAAACTATATAACCGTTCTCCAGGGAAACCTCAAACTTCCCAATTTTCCTTATGAAATTTTAGTAGACCTATGACTAATCAGGTTAGGTGTCTTAAGTGTGGACATGGGCATTATGTTAAAGATTATCATCTTAAAGGGCCGGTTTGTTTCAAGTGTGGAAAACCTGGTCATGTATTTTCTGAATGTCGATAACCAAAAATGCATTTTAACTCTTCTGCACCCAAGTCAAAGTCTACTACAACTGGAAGAGTTTACACCATGATGGGAGTCGAAGCTGCCCAAAACAATGATCTAATACAAGGTACATGTTCTATTAAAGGTAAAACTTTAAATGTGCTGTATAATTCAGGCACCACTCATTCTTTTATCTCCAATAATTGTGCTCAAAATCTTGAATTGTCAATTTCTCCTTTAGATACCAGTTTAATTGTTTCAACACCTACAAATAAATCGGTGGTTACCAATAAAGTTTGTTTAGATTGTCCTATTTTCCTTAAAAATAGAATTTTTTTTGTAAATTTGATTTGTTTACCCTTATTACAATTAGATGTGATTTTAGGGATGAACTGGTTATCTTCCAATCATGTTCTCCTTAATTGTGCACAAAAGTATGTAATATTTTCTAACTCTGAGGATTTGATGATTTCATCTATCAAACCAATAAAAAAGTATTTAGGGAATGTAGTTCAGGAATATTTGTTATTACCTTTTGTGGAAGAAAAAGAAAAACAACAAGTAAATTTGGAAAACATAGCAGTTTTTCAAAATTTTCTTGAAGTTTTCCCCAATGATATTCTTGGTTTGCCACTTCACAGAGAAATTGAATTTTCAATTGATTTGTTGTCAGGCATAGGGCCAATTTCAATGGCACCATATAGGATGTCACCTTCTGAACTTGTTGAACTAAAGAAACAATTGGAAGATTTGCTTGAAAAACAATTTATTCGTCCTAGTGTATCACCTTGTTGAGCTCCTGTGTTGCTAGTTAAAAAAAAGGATGAAATTTTTAGGTTATGCATAGATTATCGTTAGTTAAATAAATTCACTATAAAAAAATAAATATCCCCTTACTAGGATAGATGATTTAATGGATCAATTGAGAGGAGCAACTGTATTTTCAAAGATAGATTTAAGATCAGGATATCATCAAATTAAAGTAAAAGCAGAAGACATTCAGAAACTACTTTTAGAACAAGGTATCGTTATTATGAATATCAAGTAATGTCTTTTGGTGTGACTAATGCTCCTGTAGTGTTCATGGATAATATGAATAGGATTTTTTGTCAATTTTTGGATAATTTTGTGGTGGTATTTATAGATGATATTCTTATTTATTCTAGGAATCATGAAGAACATGAAGAACACCTTCAGATTGTTCTTCAGATTTTGAAAGACAAACAATTGTATGCTAAACTTTCTAAATGTGAATTTTGGTTAAGCAAAGTTAAGTTTTTAGGGCACGTGATTTCCAAAGATGGAATATCTGTGGACCCAACTAAGGTGGAAGCAGTTTTAAGGTGGGATACACAAAAAACAGTGACAAATATTCGTAGTTTTCTGGGTTTGACTGGATTTTATAGACGATTCATTGAAGGATTTTCTAAGATAGCCATGCCTTTAACCCAACTCACCAAGAAAGGACAAGCTTTTGAGTGGACAAAAAAATGTGAAAATAGTTTTCAAGAACTGAAGAATAGGCTAACCACTTTCACCTGTTTTAGCTTTACCCAATCCCAATGAACATTTTGTAATATTTTGTGATGCCTCCAAAATGGGATTAGGGTGTGTTCTTATGCAAGAGAGAAGGGTAGTGGCCTATGCTTCCAGGCAATTGAGAGTACTTGAGAAAAATTATCCAACCCATGATTTAGAATTAACTGCTATTGTTTTTGCACTAAAAATATGGAGACATTATGTGTATGTTAGTAAGTTTGATGTTTTTAGTGATCATAAAAGTTTAAAATATTTATTTGATTAGAAGGAATTAAATATAAGACAAAAAAGGTGGATGGAATTCTTGAAAGACTATGATTTTGAATTACACTATCATCCAGGAAAGGCAAATGTAGTGGCTAATGCATTAAGTAGAAAATCATTACATGTTTCTTCATTAATGGTGCATGAGATGAAGTTGACTGAAGAATTCAGAGACATGTGTTTATCAGTTAAAGTAAGTCATGATAGGATACAATTGAATTCAGTTGAAATTATCAGTGACTTATAAAGGAAAATCTAAGAAGCTCAGAGGATTGATGAATTTATTCAAAAGAAAACAAAATTTTTAGGAGAAAAGAATGGTGAAAATTTTAGTTTAGATAAAGAAGGAGTCTTGAGATTCAACAATAGAGTATGTGTGCCAAATGATATAGAAATTAAGAAAATAATCTTAGATGAGACACATAAGAGTAAGTTGAGCATACATCTAGGAACAACAAAAACATATCAAGATCTTAAGAAAATGTTTTTATGGCCCAAGATGAAGAAGGAAGTAGCTCAATATGTGGTCATGTGTTTGACTTGTCAGAAGGCTAAGATAGAATATAAAAAACCATCTAGAATGTTACAATCTTTATATATACCTGAATGGAAATGGGATAGTATAGCAATGGATTTTGTGGTTGGATTACCACGAACAATGCACAAATTTGATTCCATATGGATTATCGTGGATAGACTAACAAAATTTGCTCACTTCTTACCCATTAACATTAGGTATTCATTAGAAAAGTTAACAGACTTGTACATAAAAGAAATTGTAAGATTACATGGTGTCCATCTAGCATAATATCTGACAAAGATCCTAGGTTTACTTCCAGATTTTCGGGAAGTTTACATCAAGCCTTAGGAACCAAGCTTCGTTTTAGCTCATCCTATCATCCTCAAACAGATGGACAGTCAGAAAGAACCATACAATCATTAGAGGATTTGTTGAGAGCCTATGTGCTAGAAGATTTAGGTAGTTGGGATCGATACTTACCTTTGATTGAATTCACTTACAACAACAATTTCCATTCTAATATAGGTATGGCACCCTATGAGGCTTTATATGGAAGAAAATGCAGAACACCTCTATGTTGGTTTGAGATTGGGGAAAATTTGATCTTGGGTCTTGAAATGGTGCAACAAACCACAAAGAAAATCAAAATGATTCAGGAAAAATTGAGAATGACTCAAAGCAGACAGAAAAGTTATGTTGATAAGAAAAGAAGACCACTTGAGTTCCAAGAAGGTGATAATGTATTCTTGAAAGTTACTCCAAAAACTAGAATTGGCAGGGTAATGAAATCAAAGAAACTCACTCCTTGATTTATAGGTCCTTATCAAATTCTCAGAAAGATAGGTCCTCTTGTGTATCAAATTTCTTTAACTCTTTTTCTTTCTAATCTTCACAATGTCTTTCATGTGTCTCAATTAAGAAAATATATATATGATCCTTCCCATATGATAACACTTAATACAGTACAATTAAAGGATAATATTACATTTGAAACAATGTCTATACAGATCGCAGACAAGAGGATCAAGCATTTGAGAAACAAACAACTTCCACTGGTCAAAGTCATTTGAGATGATGTTACAGGAGATGCTATGTGAGAATTAGAGGAAAAAATTAGAAAACAATATCCTTATCTGTTTAGTCAATAAAAATTTCGAGGACGAAATTTCTTTTAGTAGGGGAGAATTCTAATATTCCAAATTTATAGTACAATATTTAATTATATTTTAAATTTAATATATCTTTAGTAATCAAATAAAATTAAAATAATATCTAATAATATGTTATTTTAAATTAATAATAATAATTATAATAATAATAAACAAATGTTATTAGTACAATAATGTATTATTGGAGAATATATAGTATGACTAAATATATATATATATATATATATATATATATATATATATATATATATATATATATATAACACTAACGTGATGTATAGTTAAAAAAAACAGTAACAACGTTATAAAAAAAAAATGAAAAGAAGGTTGAACAGCAGATAAGGAATGAAAAAAAAAATAATAATAATAATTGCAGCATGTGAAGATAAGAGAAAGAAGAAAAGGCAACCAAAACTTATTATATCTAATGGGAAATAGTTAACTAGTAACTATAGTAAGTAGGATGGAAAAAAATAATAAAATAATCATAAGCTTAGGTTTATAAATAGTTGAAGTGAAAGGAAGGAATCGTAAAAAAAAATTTGAAAAATAGCTTGAGAAAGAGAGTTGAGAGAATAATAGTAAGTGAGTACTTATCTGAAAACAATATATAGTTGAGACATTTATGACTTTTAAATATTATACTTGTTTATTTTATGTTACTCTTAGTTATAATTATTTAGTAAGGTGTCTTTAATCTCGTTCTATTTATTATTTCATGTTACTTTAATTTATAATTATTTAGTGAGGTGTCTTAAACTTCGTCCTATTTATTATTTTATATAACTTTTAACCATAGTTGTTTAGTGAGGTGTCCCTAACCTCATTTTTTTTTATTGTTTTATGTTACTTTTAACTATAAATATTCATTAAGGTGTCTCTAACCTCATTTTATTTATTGTCTTATGTTACTTTTAACTATAGATATTAATTAAGGTATCTCTAATCTCGTTTTATTTATTGTTTTATGTTACTTTTAACTATAAATCTTCATTAAGGTGTCTCTAACCTCGTTTTATTTGTTATTTTATGCTACTTTTAGTTATAATTATTTAATTTATTGGTTATAATCTTATTTGATTTATTAAATTAGTTTTTTTACTAACTATTTTATTTTAAACATAATGGGTTTTTTTTATTATTTTGTATAAAAAATAATAAAAGCTTTAATCTTTAAATAAAGATTTAAATTAAATTGTAGTTGGAGGTTTGACCTTGGGGATTCAAATGAGTAAATATTCAAGGTGAAATATCCTTGTATCATTTAAAAACTATGGTAAAGAAGCTTATTTATCCTGATTGGTCACTACAAAAATAATTCAAATTTCTAGAAGAAATATATATATATATATAAACAAATTTATATATATGTATAATTATTATAAAAAAGTATATATATAGATATTTATATTTTTTTTAATTTAAATTATTGTTATGTAAAGTATTTATATGATAATTGTTCTCACTCCTTTAATTTCTTGTCTAAAAAAAATGGAAATGCAAAATTTAAAAGATAGACGTGACAAATTATCCAAACCCTTTCTCTACGATAATGACAGCAATGTTTCTGGGAACAAGATGGATTACAATTGTGATTGAGAACTCAATCTTGTTTAGAGGCATTGGTGTTTCCACTTTAGTATTTGTGAATGATCCTTGGGGACCCATAGTGATTGAGGGACCAGTAGTTGTCACATTTTATCTTCCACGAACTAACTATACAAATTCCTTCTTAAATATTTTTCAACTGGCCATGTAAATATTATAGTAAAAAAAATATAAATAAAGGGAAGAACAGTTCATAAATAAAATCTTCCTTATAGATATGTAAATAGTAGAAATATGTAATATTGTAAATATGACTTGTGAATATATATATATATATATAAATACGGTTTTGTTTATGATTTTATTTTACTTTGTTAAATAAATAATTGAAGCAAAGAAATTATTTGTAAAAGGAGAAATAAATTTAGAAAATAAATCATTTACTTGTAATTAATAACAGGTTTAAATGAAAAAAAATTATTATAAAATTGGGATATAAAAAAAATATGTTACAATTTAAAATTAGTTACTAAATTTAAAATTAGTTCTCATCACAAAAAAAATTTAATTTTTAATCAGTAATATGATTTAAAATGAGTTCTCCACAATTCCCATCACATCTATACCTTTTGGGGGAAAAAAATAAAAAACATAAATTGCAGTTCATATATGCAGTTTATGTATCCCGAAAATATTTTATTGGATACAAGAGAGGTGTACCACTTGGGAGGGAGAGGACAAAAAAAAAGTAGACAAACTGCAACTGACATATGCAATTTTAAGAACTTTGAAATTTGTGTCATTACTAACCATTGGGCAAAGGAAACACAGTGTCAATGACAAATTAAATCACAACTTTTATTTGCGATTTTAACAGACTTGTTATGACCTTCACATGGTCCCAAGGCGGCTGGTAATCTTTAACCATCATGAAATCGCATAAGGTTTTTTGCTATCTTGGATGCCACATAAGCATACAATTGACGTGACACTAAAACTACAATTAGAAATTGTGATTTGACCAAGTCAAACTGGAAAATAGACCTACTTTAGTAATTTTTTTAAAAGTGACTCATTTAGGTAATTACATTTAAAAAAGGACCCACTTAGGTCAATATAGCAAAGAGACAATCAAGACTGAGAACAAAAGAAAATAGAATATGAAAGCTGAAATGAAGGAACACAAATGCCTCATTAATAGAAAACCATTTACAATGACCTATATCTATGTGTACAACATATGTCATTTGACATAACTAACTCATGTATCTTATATAATAGCATTAACAAATCATAATTAAGAAACTACTTTTTTTAAGGACATGCTTACTCAATAGATTATAAATTCTCAGAATAAATAATCAAGGAAATTAAATTTAAGTTTTACTTAAATTGCTAATTGATTTGAGATGTGATGAATTTATTAGCTGTGTTGAGACTAAGTGGTTATATTCCTTTGAAGGTAGAAGAACGAGAGATGAGAATAATTATTATTCTTTTGTTTCAAAAGGTGTTAGTTGAGTTTTGGTAAGTTTTTGGAAATTTAATTATTTTGGAAAGTATGGGTACAAGTAGTAAGAACACAATTACTAAGCATATGCTATAAATCTTTTTTTCCATTCTCTTTTGAATTTAATTGGTATACATGATTTTTACACTGACATTCAATCACAACTCTTCATTTATGGTAAATTTGTTGACTTTACTCATTACTACTTTAAAAGTCACATAAATGAAAAATCATGATTGAATGTTAGTGTAGAAATCTTTTATACTGACAGTGTATATCAATTAAACTCTTCTCTTTTTCCTTCATGATGCATCTTCCATTCTTCATTTCTCTAAAATGTCTATTTTCTCCTCTCCTTTGCATGGCCATCTAAACTCAAGTGAATATCAACCAAATCTCTTTCATAGCTCCTAATTCTGAGAGATGATCAGTATAACTATGGCTGATCATACTTTTCTCAACCTTTTTCCATTCATTTTTTATCCTGTCGTTTCTGTTGAAAATGATTTTCTTTGAAAATTTTAATTTCTTACTTTCCTTGTTGAAATTAGGATTTTTGTTAGTTTCTGAGAAATTTCTTTGTGTTGATTCTCCCTTTTTTGTTTGAATCAACTTTTAAAGGGAGAAATATGTAAGAGAAGTTAAATATTATGATTTAAGGGTGTTAACAGACCGTGGTTGATTTAACTTTTGAATTGAATTGGATGTTATGTGAAATTGATATTTTAAAGTGATTAATGTATGAATTTGATTATTGTGAGAAATTGTTTATTTAGTGAAAATGACAATTTTGATGATATTAAGATTTTGGTAACATTTGATATTCATTAATGATTTCCATGAGAACTTGACATATGATTCTTGATGAATTATTATGTTGTCCATGTTGGAGTGATGAGTTGTTTCAACTATGATTTGAATGTTTGGAGTTTGTAATTCATTAATGATGATAATTGATAATTTTTTACACTAACAATGTATAATTTATTTTCTCTATAAATTATAATTTGTTAATTTTAATAATATTCTTTCAAAATTCGTTGATAATTTTTAATTTGTTAATTGACATTGTAAACTTTAATTAAAAATTTATAACACACTCTTTTAACCAATAAATTAATAATTTAAATATATTTTAGCGTCTAAAATACATTTTTTAATAAACTTTCAACGATAAGACTCTTTGACTCATTAGCCCCTTTTTCCAGGGTTATTCAAAAGTTCACTCAACAAAGGTTTCTTCTTAGAAATTCATGTGCGTGAGAATACATATTTCTCTCTTTTATACTTAGTATTCAGATGAGTGTTATTCTTAGTGAGGTCAATTTTCAAAATTTGTGGATTATTAGTGGTTGTGGGGTGGAAACTTAACTTTCACCAGAATAGTTTCTATGGTATTAATGTTTCTTCTAATTTAACAATAAAAAAGCTAAACAATCAAAATATAAGGGAAAGAGAGTGTTATTGTCAAATTATACGTTGGACATGAATTGATATTACTTTTATTGTAGACAAATTCTCTTTAAGATTAAGATTAAAGGGGCTTATAAAAAAATCAAGAAGAAAAGTGATCATATTTTTCTACAGTTTAGAATAAAAGATTGTGAAATAAAAAAGGAGTAAACTAAATTATTTATTAAAATTAGAAATTGTGATTGAATAAAAGCTATGGTAAATAATTTTTTAATAACTCCTAGAGTTTTCAATATACTATTTCACGTATGACATTCTTTTTTATTTTACAAGGCAAACGTTACTAATGTTAACTTTTATGTTAGCTATGAGGTAACATTTTTTACAACACTAATGTCTAACTTTAGCTTTTCCTTTTTATTCTTTTGCTCCCTAGAATATTAATTAGATTTTCGCTTAAACGTTTCTCTATAAGACAAGAATTTAATTACATTTTTATTTAAATTATTTTACATTTTTCGTTACTTCAATAGATAATTTTTAATAAGAGAGTTGAACAAATCTTAGTTTTCAACTATAATTAACTTTTCAATTTCCAATTAACTTATTAGTTAGTTTTACCAAATATAATCTTAATCTTCAAAGTTACACAATTCACTATTTCAATTCTGTAAACTATTAAATGGCAATCATTTAAAATTATAAACATAAGAACGAAAATAAAGACATTTGGTGATTGAAGAAATACTATAATTTCATAAACATATGTTAACTGAAATACAATGATGAAATGGACAAAATAAATTACATCATTGCAACCATATGAAGGAAAGTTTTACTGAAAATTGATGATGAATATCTTAAGAAACAACAACACAAGTACTCTATTAAAGGTGGAATGCATATCCCTTTTTGAAAGTGAAGACTCTTGCACTAGGCATCACAGTTGAGAATATCTTTACACGATTTATCACAATTCTTGTTGGCGCTCTCATCTACATTTTATAAAGCTACTTTATGACAGTACAAAAATAATTAAAAGGATAAATTATATATATATATATATATATATATATATATATATATGCTATTTGCTCTTATTACACCAATCTAATACTTATTTTTGAATCCCACACAAATTTCTCTTGATTTTTGCATATTTTCATTACACTGATGTGTTTAGGTTTTAATTTGATTATACTAATTCGCTTATACAAAAGTAATCATTCTACTTCAACGTCTCATAGAGGACTGAAAATAATATAGAAAAATAAAGAAATCATATGTCTAATGAAGGAAAACCCTTATTTAGTCAAACTAAAAATTAAAGAAAAAACTTTGAACTTGTATCAAATTATACTAACATTACTTAAATGTTTTTATATATTTAAAATATTACACTTGCAAATCGTACATTGACGACCCCATTAACAAATGCAAAAAGTCATAATTAAAAAAAATAATAAACCACGAAACTTTGTAAACCACAAAACTTTTATTAGTTATGTTGTTATTTAGTCAATTAAAAAAATTACATAAATAAATACTTTGATGATTAATTTGGCTACATACCAAATGATAAGAATAGAGCAATAACGATGACTACAATCAGAATGAATTTCATCAAAGTCATTGAGAGAGAAAATGGTGTGTGAGGCATTGTCCGTAGCTTGCTTATGACACTCGGAACAGTGTATTGTCAGGTTTATATAATATTTCTTTTTTGGTAAGCAGGCTATGTATTAACATAAGCACCAGAGGTGCATAAATACAATAAAGTATAACAAATAACCAGCAAGGATAAAAAGAAAACATAACCACGTGTAACCAACTAGTCTGAGCATGAAAGTAGTTAACACATATTAACTGATAATATATGGTAACCATTATGCTTCAGCTATGACAGGAACAAAACCCAATAAAAATCATACCAAAACAGCCAGCAAAACTGTCCTTTTAGCCATCTAAACGGACTTTGAACAAACCATAACATCAATTCAACACACAGCAGATATCAGCACACATCAATTCAACACACAACAGTTTAGCACCAAAACCTGAGCACACTCCAGCTAAGACCAGCATGCACCAATAAACAACATACACCAGCATGCAACAGCAAAGCAACAAACTTACTCTAGATGAGCACATACCAGCGGACAGCAGCAACATCAGTTTACCAAAATACACCAACTCAACGTTCATCATTCGACACCTTACAGTAGCATGCACTAGCAAATCCATCAACATCAACACAACATACCTTGATCCTGCATCAGGTCTGGTCTCCCGAAGCCACCAAAATCAAACACCCATACACAGGTTCGGCTATGATAGATTGAATCCCCTGAATTTGCAAAAACAATAACCCAATTACCTGAAGAATTCTAGAGATAAACCCACACAAGCGCCGGTGTCGGCTGACCACAAATCAAAGCAGAACAACAAATCTTTACAGCCACTTTTAAGCCAGCTCCAAATGGGAATAGGGACTCCCTCTCCATAGAGTTAAAATCAAACATAATGTTTCTAAATATTTGGTTATTTTTGTATTTCCAAAGAGTTGATAGCACAGCTAACCAAATGATCCTCCACCAAAGTTTTTTTGAGAATGCACCAATCCAGGTTGATGGAGCATCAAATGTTGCCCTGCAAACGGTGGGCTGAACGAGGATATTCCAATCCGCCTATACCAAGAGTCTCAGATGCTTTTTGCAGCATCACAAAGGAAAAACAATTGATCTATTGTTTCCATGGCTTTTTGGAAGAATACGAACAATGATTCTTCTTGTTGGATCAGCACTCCTATTCTCATGAGGTTCGCCTTAGTAGGAAGCCTATCTCTAAGCACCCTCCAACCAAAAAAGAGAAATTTGGGGTGCCTTTATATCCCACAACAATTTGAAGGTTTGTTGAGGCTGCTCATCTAAAGTCCACGCCTATAGATCTGCATAAGAAGAAGAGACAATATATATACCAAATAAATCTAGATTCGAGATCCAATTATCCTCACCAGTGTTTAGCACTCTCATATTATTTATATATTTTTCGAAATCTTTAACCAAGGAATCCTCCCAACAAAACCATTGTCTACGCTACTTAAAATCCCAAACCCAAACTCTCTCTACCCAATGCTTAAAAGAGTTTATTATTCTATCTTTGTTGATTGAGTTTAGGAACAAATGATTGAATTTGTGTTGTAATGATTCATCCCCCATCCAATTCTCTGACCAAAACTTAAATTTGGTCACATTCCCCACCTTTCATTCCAAACTACGGTCAAACCATTTCTGATCATTTTTCACGCCATAACATTTTCTGAGGTCTTTCCACCAAGTTGACATGTACTTGTTATCTTCTCCTTGCAATACCTAGATAATTAAAAGGGAACTTGGGGATTCTACAGTTCATCACACTATCTTATAATTTTTGCCACCCTGATTCCACAAAAGTTCCTCTAAATACTGAAAATTCCCTTTCCAACTTCAACTGGCATTTTAAAGAATGACCAATAAAATAAAGGTACAAAGGATAGCACAGACTTGATCAGAAATATGCGACTAGAATAAGATAAGTGCCTATGTTTTTAGCTTGCCAACTTTCTCCAGCTTGATGATAACGGGTCCCAAGTCTCCACCTTCCTAGGGTTAGCTCCTATTAAAATACCTAGATAATTAAAAAGGAACTTGGGGATTCTACAGTTCATCACGCATGTAAATGTCTAAATCTCCGTATTTGTCAAACAAACCCCTCTAAAGCTAATTTTGTAATAGTTTATCTTCAATCCCAAAGCTAGCTCAAACCAATGAAGTATGGTTTTGATGACTAAGATATTGCTATTGAGAAATATCTAAGGAAATTTGTATCATTTGCATATTAGAAGATTGATACAGGTATTTTATTACTACCAACCATGAATGGAGAGAATAATTCTTACTGAATAGCCTGTCTCATCAACCTTGTTAGGCCTTCCCCCACTATTGTGAATGAAAAAGGGGCGAGGGAGTCCCCCTGCTTAAGACCTTTCTTAGGTAAGAATTCATCAGTTAGTGAGCCATTGATCAGAATAGAAATTCTTGCAAATGATAAACTTGTTGATACCCAAGAGATCCACTTCTGGTAGAAGTCCAATCTTTCCATCATGTATATAAGGAACTCTCATGACACTGAGTTATATGCCTTCTGAAAATCGAGTTTAAACACAAAGCATCTTCTTTTTCTCCCCCTTGCCTCATCTAGTGCTTCATTGAGAATGAGTGTGTGATGCAAAAGATGTCTGCCTTCGATGAATGTGTTCTGGGAGTGATCAATAATATTCTACAAAACTTTGCCCAATCTTTTCGCCAAAATTTTTTAGACAATTTTGAACATACTTCCAACTAAAGATATTGGTTGGTACTCATTGAGGTTTTGAGGGTTGAGGATTTTTGGTACCAAAGTTATGAATGAAGAATTACACCCTGCCACCAATTTTCCTGTTGCATGGAAGTCATTCATAAATTGCATAATTTTAACCTTCAATAGTTCCCATAACTTCTTAATAAAATTGAAGTTATATCCATCCGGGTCAGGGCTCTTATCACTACCATAACTCCAAATGGCTTCTTTTACTTCTGACTCCTCAAAAGGGGAACACAACTCATCATTTTCGTGATCGGAGATTGATTTAAATTGGACATCATCCAATCTAGGCCTCAAGCTAAACTCTTCCACAAACCTTTCCTCAAAGAACTTCTTTATCTCTTCCTTCACCCTTATCGGGTCTTTATTCCACTCTCATCTTATGTAGACACCCTTAATAGAGTTTCAGAGTTCATTCCGTTTTACCACTATGTGAAACTACTTTGAATTATAATCTCCTCTAGTAACCCACTTAATTCTTGCTTTTTCCCTCATAAGTGACACATTCCTCTTAGGTAGCTCCCATAATTCTTGTTGAAGTAAGTTTTGTTTCTCCATTTTAGCCTCTGAAAATTAGCAAGATTCACTATTCTCCTCTAATTTATTTAACTCAGTTTCTGTTGAATTCAGAGCTATTGTTATATTCCCAAACTAGTTTTTGTTCCATTCCTTCAAAATTGCTTTAAGGCCTTTTAATTTTTCTTTCAATATAAATGATTTTGACCCTTGTAGAGACAATAATCTCCATGCATTTGAAACCACCTTATTAAAAATCTCTTGCCTATAAGTGGAGCATCCATCATGCCCATCCTAGAAATGAATTCATTGAACTCTATAGTTTCTCTTGTGCCGTACTAATCACCACACAGACCCTACCTCTCTTCTAGATTCCTCACAATTGAAATGCCCAACTATGCTCCATAGACTAGTGTTGCTATTCCTTTTCCAAGTCTGTAGTTCGTACCAAACCCTTTTTTTTTGTTTATCTGAAATTGTAGACAAACATTATCAATTACTACTTGTGTGTTGTTTTCTAATCAAACTCCTTCTTACAGGATAAAGTCTACTCTACTAATAGACTCTAACTTGAAAAGAGATAGGTGACCAAATGCAAACCAATCCACCTGCAAAATTTCGTTGTGGAGCCATTTTCCATTCCACTTGCTAATCTCCTCATAGAGCTTGGCATATAGATTGATCCCATGCTCCTTTTTGGTTTCCTCTAAACACACCATTTGAATTTGTTTGGCTAGTACCAGTTTTCTTATATAACTGGCTTTTAGTCCCCCTAACAATCGTATCACGTTGTATGTTAGGATCTTCATTTGGGTCTATCTTCATTTCCCTTTAATCTTACTTCTTCAATCTCTTTTCTATCTCTATCTTCAAGTTGTTGAATCTAAGAAGAGTTGTTGGTTCAGGTTCTCGGATAGAGACGCCAAGCCGTTTGCCGATGTCTAAGATCTTCGGAGCCTCTGAAGCTTGATGACCAAAGATGATGAGGCGATTTCGATTTCTGATGTCATCGTCATTTACGCTGAGATACACCCAAAAGCTCCAAACTATCTATTAGTTTTTCACTTGCTGAGGTTGCTTTATCCTTAGTCTCGGGAAAAATAAGTTGTTGAGTCTCAGAGACCTTTGTAAAGTGACCAACTTCTACACTTTTTTGCAGACTTTGTTTTGAGCCTTCTTTTATGCAAATTGTATCCTCGTGACCATTGGGTAAAAGTGCTTTCTCAAAAGTCTCTTTTTATGCTGACACTTGAAGCTCCACCCTACTCTTGACTGAAGCCTAGTCTATATTTCTGATTTGCCTTGCTCTTTGTACATCTCCATTTGAATTGACACTAGAACTTTTACTAGGCTCTAAAGGACAGGGTTGTTTGTTGTTTTTGCCTTCCCAGTCAACTGTTGTATCCCCACTACAGAGAGAAGGATCCTCATCATGGTTGACTTTTCCTTATCTTCGTTTCTATTACTCAACCAAGAAGAATTATCATCCTTGTAATCTTCAATTTTCCAATGGTTGCACTTGCATGGAACATTTAGTTGACACACTTCCTCTATAACATGTATTCTGAAGTCATCACCATTAATGCCAATGAACTCAGAGAAGTTAATTTGCTCAAAAGAAGACACCTTTATGAGGACTTTGGTGAACTGAAGGGTTTCCATTTTTGCTGTTTAAACGTCCATCTTTACCATGGTCCCTAACCTCGTTAATAATTGATAAAAAGTTTGTTCTTCCCAAGCATGTAGGGGCAAGCCATATATTCTAATCCATGATAGTCTATTTCACATTACACATTTAGTATTCCATTTTTCAATGGAACTAAACCTCGACCAATTTTTATCATGTTTCTCCAGTATCTCCTTAAGCCACTCTTCTTTTGTCCCCTGAATGAGCACTTTGTTATCCCTCGTATATGTTAGCCTAATCATTCCTTCATCCCCGGTAGAGTATTGCTAGGTATATATTGTACTATAGACAGGTTCTCCAAGTGTCCCACCGAGCTTTCATAAAGTCATTCTTTTCCTTCCATTTTTACATTGATTTCCATGCTTCGATTTAGCTTGATTGTTCTATTTTTCTTCCTCCAAATTTCTCTGCCTATTCTTTGACCACTTTTCACCACTTGTGCATATGATATATTACTTTCCACTGTTTGTTGCCATTGAATCTCTTTATCCTTCTTTGTCTTCTCAAGCCCTTCCCTACCTTGCCACTTGTTTTTACCATCAACCTATTGTTTACCTTCATCAACGGCTTTGACCTCATTTTTTCTAATCTCGGTATATTCATCATCATTTTTGAATCTCCTATATATACCATCCAATTTTCCTTCCAATGACTTCTCATCCTGAACTTCTACAAACCTTACGGATCCTTACTTTCCTCCCCCACTTATTTCTTCTTCTGGATATGAATACTTCACAAACTTTTTCCCACTTGCTGAATATGTGACACATTTCTTTCAACCTGAAGCTGCTTGGAACTTTGTGAAGAAATATGTGGTAACTCTTTTCCCCTTCAATTGTTATTCCCAACTGTATTTTCGTTACCTTTTCCCATTCCCAAACCTCCCAACACTCTCCCTGCTAGGCTCTCCTCTCACCCACTTTCACTCTCTCTCGTACTTTAATTCAGGTTTATATAATATGTTTTGAGTATAGTGCATTTAAAGTGTCCCCATTGACTATCATATATTGGAATTGATAAGTAACCGTTACTTCGCTTGAAGAAACCCCTACTAAAAATGCTTTTACAAACTATGAGAAGCTTCATCCTTTCAAAACATTTTTAGTCATCATCAACATTCATAATATTTAAAAAAGGCAAACTTGGTTTGAAGCGACTTAACAAAAAAACAAATCATAAATTATGTAATACTGTCACAACCCTATCTTCAGACGTATGCATAGCTTATCTTTTAACAAATTTAATTTTAATATTTATAAATATTTATTAAATTTATCACTATTAAAATAAAAGAAAACAAATTGTGAAATTGAGTTTGATTGTTCAAGGAAGATGTTTCGTTGACACTAATGTACTAGAAGCCAGTGATTTTGACTTTGATTTCTATTTTGTAATTTTTATTTTGAATTTTTTTGTTCTTTTGCATTAGATTGAAATTTTATTAATTGATTTCCAGTAGTTCAATAAACACATTTTTTATAATTTAACATTTAACATTATTTTCATGTATTTATTTGTTTATCCAGGTAAAATTGAGTAATGACAGTAAATAATTTTGAAACGAAAGAGGTAAAAGAAATTGAATACGCATACGACATTAGTGACTAAATAAAATTGCGAATATGTTTTTACTAGACAAAATCAGTTTATTCACACATGTCATTGGTAGAAACGTGTTAATAGAAAGAAATAAGTGCCTTGTTTGATTGATTTTTCTCTCTAAGATTGTTAGATTAATTAAATATATTACAGAATCAAAATATATATATACAGCGGAATATTTTCATATTGAGTTTGTTCTCCTTCTTCCACTTGCACTTCTTCCTTTTCTTCTCGTTCTTCCACTTCTTCTTCTTCTTATTGTTCTTCTTCTTCCACTTGCACTTCTTCCTTTTCTTCTCGTTCTTCCACTTCTTCTTCCTCTCCTTCTGCCACCTCTTCTCCCTCCTCCCGTTATCCTTCTTCCACTTCTTCTTTTTCATCTCCTTTCATTCCACTACTTCCTCCTATTCCTCTGATTCTTTCCTTCTACCACTTCTTCTACTTCTACTTGTTGTTCTTCTTCATTTTCGTCACCTACTTCCACTACTTCTTCCTCCTCCTCTTGTTCACCTTCTTCACTTTCCACATCTTCTTCTTCTTCCTTTTCTTCTCCATTTTCCACTTCTTCTAGTTACTCTCCTTCTTTTTCCTCTTCTTATCTTTCTTCCACTTCTCCTGCCTCCTCTTGTTCTCTTTCTTCCGCTTCTTCTTCATCCTCTCCTTTCCTTTCTTTTCTTCCTCTTCATCTTCCTTTCCTTCGTCATATTCCTCTTTTTCTATTTCTTCTCCTTCCACTTGCATTTCTACCTCTTGTTCTCCTTCTTCGACTTCTTCTCCATCATCCTTACTCCTTCAGCTACTTCTTCTTCTACCTCTTGTTCACCTTCTTCCACTTCTACTACATCCACCTGTTCTTCTTCTTACGTCTCTTTTCCTTCTTGCCTTTCTTCTGCCTACACTACTTCTTTCTCCTCCCCTTCTTCTTCTCCTCCTTGTTACACTTCTTCTTCTTCTTCCTCTTCTCGTCTAGATTCCTGCCATTGCTTATTCTTCCTCCTCTTTTTCTCATTCTTCCACTTGTTCTTCTTCTTCCTATTGTTCTCCTTCTTACACTAGCACTTCTTCCTTTTCTTCTCGTTCTGCCACTTCTTCTTCTTCTCCTTCTGCCACCTCTTCTCCCTCCTCCCGTTCTCCTTCTTCCACTTCTTCTTCTTCATCTCCTTTCATTCCACTACTTCCTCCTATTCCTCTTATTCTCTCCTTCTACCACTTCTTCGACTTCTACTTGTTGTTCTTCTTCATTTTCGTCTCCTTCTTCCGTTCTTCTTCTTATACTTCTTCTTCTTCCTCTTCTTCCATTTCTTCTCCTTCCACAACTTCTTCTTTCCTTTCCGTCTTCTCCTTCCTCTTTTTCTCCATCACCCACTTCTGTTGCTTCCCATTGTTGCTCTTCCTCGTCTTCTCCTTACCCCAAACCTTATGCTTACTCTTCTTCTTCTTCTTCCTCTTCTCCTCCAGATTCCACTTCTTTTGCTTCTTCTTCCCTTCCCTTCCCTTCCCTTCCCCTTCTTCTTCCATTTCCTCCTTTTCTCCTTGTTCCAATTCTTCGTCTTCATCTCACCTCCTTCCACTACTTCTTCTTCCTCCTCTTGTTCACCTTCTTCAACTTCTTCACTTTCCACATCTTCTTCTTCCTTTTCTTCTCCTTCTTCCACTTCTTCTAGTTACTCTCTTTCTTCTTCCTCTTCTTATCTTTCTTCCATTTCTCCTGACCCCTCTTGTTCTCTTTCTTCCACTTCTTCTTCATCGTTTCCTTGCCTTTCTTTTCTTTCTCTTCATCTCCTTCTTCTTCTTCCTTTCCTTTGTCTTATCCCTCTTTCTCTCCTTCTTCTTCTTCCACTTGCATTTTTACCTCTTCTTCTCCTTCTTCCACTCCTTCTCCATCGTCCCCATTCCTTTAACTACTACTTCTTCTTCCTCTTGTTCACCTTCTTCCACCTCTACTACATCCACTTGTTCTTCTTCTTCCCTCTCTTGTCCTTCTTGGCCTTCTTCTGCCTACACTAGTTCTTCTTCCTCCCCTTCTTCTTCTATTCCTTGTTCCAATTCTTCTTCATCCCCTTTCCTTCCATTGCTTCTTCTTCCTCCTCTTTTTCTCATTCTTCCAGTTCTTCTTCTTCTTCCTATTCTTCTCCTTCTTCCACTTGCACTTCTTCCTTTTCTTCTTGTTCTTCCACTTCTTCTTCTTCCTCTTCTTCTCCCTCCTCCCATTCTCCTTCTTCCACTTCTTCTTCTTCATCTCCTTTTCATTCCACTACTTCTTCCTATTCCTCTTATTCTCTCCTTCTACCACTTGTTCTACTTCTACTTGTTGTTCTTCTTCAGTTTCGACTCCTTCTTCTGCTTCTTTTGCTTACACTTGTTCTTTTTCCTCTTCTTCCATTTCTTCTCCTTCCACAACTTCTTCTTCTTTCCTTTCCGTCTTCTCCTTCCTCTTTTTCTCCATTCCCCACTTCTGTTGCTTCGCATTGTTGCTCTTCTTCTTCTTCTCCTTCCCCCAAATCTTATGCTTACACTTCTTCTTCTTCTTCCTCTTCTCCTCCAGATTCCACTTCTTCTACTTCTTCTTCCCTTCCCTTCCCCTCCTTCTTCCTTTTCCTCCTTTTCTCCTTGTTCCAATTCTTCTTCTTCATCTCACCTCCTTCCACTACTTCTTCTTCCTCCTCTTGTTCACCTTCTTCAACTTCTTCACTTTCCACATCTTCTTCTTCTTCCTTTTCTTTTCCTTCTTCGACTTCTTCTAGTTACTCTCCTTCTTCTTCCTCTTCTTCTTCTTCTTATTCTTCTTCCACTTCTCCTGCCTCCTCTTGTTCTCTTTCTTCCACATCTTCTTCATCCTCTCCTTTCCTTTCTTTTCTTCCTCTTGATCTCCTTCTTCTTCTTCCTTTCCTTCGTGATATCCCTCTTTTTCTCCTTCTTCTTCTTCCACTTGCATTTCTACCTCTTGTTCTCCTTTTTCCACTTCTTCTCCATCAGCCCCACTCCTTCAACTACTTCTTCTTCTTCCTCTTGTTCATCTTCTTCAACTTCTACTACATCCACTTGTTCTTCTTCTTACCTCTCTTCTCCTTCTTCCCTTCTTCTGCCTACACTACTTCTTCTTCTTCCCCTTCTTCTTCTCTTCCTTGTTCCACTTCTTCTTCATTCCCCTTTCCTTCCATTGCTTCTTCTTCCTCCTCCTTTTCTCATTCTTCCACTTCTTCTTCTTCCTATTGTTCTCCTTCTTCCACTTGCACTTCTTCCTTCTCTTCTCATTCTTCCACTTCTTCTTCTTCCTCTTCTTCTCCTTCTACCACCTCTTCTGCCTCCTCCCGTTCTCCTTCTTCCACTTCTTCTTCTCCATCTCCTATCATTCCACTACTTACTCCTATTCCTCTTATTCTCTCCTACTACCACTTCTTCTACTTCTACTTGTTGTTCTTCTTCATTTTCGTCTCCTTCTTCCGCTTCTTCTGCTTACACTTCTTCTTCTTCCTCTTCTTCCATTTCTTCTCCTTCCACAACTTCTTCTTCTTTCCTTTCCGTCTTCTCCTTCCTCTTTTTCTCCATCCCCCACGTTTGTTGCTTCCCATTGTTACTCTTCCTCTTCTTCTCCTTCCCCCAAATCTTATGCTTACACTTCTTCTTCTTCTTCCTCTTCTCCTCTAGATTCCTTCCATTGCTTATTCTTCCTCCTTTTTTTCTCATTCTTCCACTTGTTCTTCTTCTTCCTATTGTTCTCCTTCTTACACTAGCACTTCTTCCTTTTCTTCTCGTTCTGCCACTTCTTCTTCTTCTCCTTCTTCCACCTCTTCTCCCTCCTCCCGTTCTCCTTCTTCCACTTCTTCTTCTTCATCTCCTTTCATTCCACTACTTCCTCCTATTCCTCTTATTCTCTCCTTCTACCACTTCTTCGACTTCTACTTGTTGTTCTTCTTCATTTTCGTCTCCTTCTTCCGTTCTTCTTCTTACACTTCTTCTTCTTCCTCTTCTTCCATTTCTTCTCCTTCCACAACTTCTTCTTTCCTTTCCGTCTTCTCCTTCCTCTTTTTCTCCATCCCCCACTTCTGTTGCTTCCCATTGTTGCTCTTCCTCGTCTTCTCCTTACCCCAAACCTTATGCTTACTCTTCTTCTTCTTCTTCCTCTTCTCCTCCAGATTCCACTTCTTTTGCTTCTTCTTCCCTTCCCTTCCCTTCCCCTTCGTCTTCCTTTTCCTCCTTTTCTCCTTGTTCCAATTCTTCGTCTTCATCACACCTCCTTCCACTACTTCTTCTTCCTCCTCTTGTTCACCTTCTTCAACTTCTTCACTTTCCACATCTTCTTCTTCCTTTTCTTCTCCTTCTTCCACTTCTTCTAGTTACTCTCTTTCTTCTTCCTCTTCTTATCTTTCTTCCACTTCTCCTGCCCCCTCTTGTTCTCTTTCTTCCACTTCTTCTTCATCGTTTCCTTGCCTTTCTTTTCTTCCTCTTCATCTCCTTCTTCTTCTTCCTTTCCTTTGTCCTATCCCTCTTTTTCTCCTTCTTCTGATTCCACTTGCATTTCTACCTCTTGTTCTCCTTCTTCCACTTCTTCTCCATCACCCCCACTCCTTCAACTACTTCTTCTTCTTCCTCTTGTTCACCTTCTTCAACTTCTACTACATCCACTTGTTCTTCTTCTTCCCTCTCTTCTCCTTCTTGCCCTTCTTCTGCCTACACTACTTCTTCTTCTTCCCCTTCTCTTCTTCTCTTCCTTGTTCCACTTCTTCTTCATTCCCCTTTCCTTCCATTGCTTCTTCTTCCTCCTCTTTTTCTCATTCTTCCACTTCTTCTTCTTCCTATTGTTCTCCTTCTTCCACTTGCACTTCTTCCTTTTCTTCTCGTTCTTCTGCTTCTTCTGCTTCTTCTGCTTACACTTCTTCTTCTTCCTCTTCTTCCATTTCTTCTCGTTCCACAACTTCTTGTTCTTTCCTTTACGTCTTCTCCTTCCTTTTTTTCTCCATCCCCCACTTTTGTGGCTTCCCATTGTTGCTCTTCCTCTTCTTCTCCTTCCCCCAAATCTTATGCTTACACTTCTTCTTCTTCTTCCTCTTCTCCTCCAGATTCCACTTCTTCTGCTTCTTCTTCCCTTCCCTTCCCCTCCTTCTTCCTTTTCCTCCTTTTCTCCTTATTCCAATTCTTCTTCTTCATCTCACCTCCTTCCACTACGTTTTCTTCCTCCTCTTGTTAACCTTCTTCAATTTCTTCACTTTCCACATCTTCTTCTTCTTCCTTTTCTTCTCCTTCTTCCACTTCTTCGAGTTACTCTCCTTCTTCTTCCTCTTCTTATCTTTTTTCCACTTCTGTTGCCTCCTCTTGTTCTCTTTCTTCCAATTCTTCTTCATCCTCTCCTTTCCTTTCTTTTCTTCCTCTTCATCTCCTTCTTCTTCTTCCCTTCCTTCGTCATATCCCTCTTTTTCTCCTTCTTCTGCTTCCACTTGCATTTCTACCTCTTGTTCTCCGTCTTCCACTTCTTCTCCATCATCACCACTCCTTCAACTATTTCTTCATCTTCCTCTTGTTCACCTTCTTCCACTTCTACTACATCCACTTGTTCTTCTTCTTCCCTCTCTTTGCCTTCTTTTCCTTCTTCTGCATACACTACTTCTTCTTCCTCCCCTTCTTCTTGTCCTGCTTGTTCCATTTCGTCTTCATCCCCTTTCCTTCCATTGCTTCTTCTTCCTCCTCTTTTTCTCATTCTTCCACTTCTTCTTCTTCCTATTGTTCTCCTTCTCCCACGTGCACTTCTTCCTTTTCTTCTCGTTCTTCTGCTTCTTCTTCTTCCTCTTTTTCTCCTTCTGCCACCTCTCCTCCCTCCTCCCGTTCTCCTTCTTCCACTTCTTCTTCTTCATCTCCTTTCATTCCACTACTTCCTCCTATTCCTCTTATTCTCTCCTTCTACCACTTCTTCTACTTCTACTTGTTGTTCTTCTTCATTTTCGTCTCTTTTTTCCACTTCTTCTGCTTACACTTCTTCTTCTTCTTCCTCATTGTTCCACTCCTTCTTCATCCCCTTTCCTTCCATTGCTTCTTCTTCCTCCTCTTTTTCTCATTCTTCCACTTCTTCTTCTTCTTCCTCTTCTTCTCCGTCTGCCACCTCTTCTCCTCCTCACGTTCTCCTTCTTCCACTTCTTCTTTTTCATCTCGTTTCATTCCACTACTTCCTCCTATTCGTCTTATTCTCTCATTCTACCACTTTTTCTACTTCTACTTGTTGTTCTTCTTCATTTTCGTCTCCTTCTTTCGCTTCTTCTGCTTACACTTCTTCTTCTTTCCTTTCTGTCTTCTCCTTGCTCTTTTTCTCCATCCCCCACTTCTGTTGCTTCCCATTGTTGCTCTTCTTGTTCTTCTCCTTCCCCCAAATCTTATGCTTACACTTCTTCTTCTTCCTCTTCTCCTCCAGCTTCCACTTCTTCCGCGTCTTCTTCCCTTCCATTCCCCTCCTTCTTCCTTTTCCTCCTTTTCTCCTTGTTCCAATTCTTCTTCTTCATCTAACCTGCTTCCACTACTTCTTCGTCCTCCTCTTGTTGCTTCCCATTGTTGCTCTTCCTCTTGTTCACCTTCTTCCACTTTTACTACATCCACTTCTTCTTCTTCTTCCCTCTCTTCTCCTTCTTGCCCTTCTTCTGCCTGCACTACTTCTTCTTCCTCCCCTTCTTCTTCTCCTCCTTGTTCCACTCCTTCTTCATCCCCTTTCCTTCCATTGCTTCTTCTTCCTCCTCTTTTTCTCATTCTTCCACTTCTTCTTCTTCCTCTTCTTCTTCCTCTTCTTCTCCTTCTGCCACCTCTTCTCCTCCTCCCGTTCTCCTTCTTCCACTTTTTCTTTTTCATCTCGTTTCATTCCACTACTTCCTCCTATTTCTCGTATTCTCTCCTTCTACCACTTCTTGTACTTCTACTTGTTGTTCTTCTTCCTTTTCGTCTCCTTCTTTCGCTTCTTCGGCTTACACTTCTTCTTCTTCCTCTTCTTCCATTTCTTCTCCTACCACAGCTTCTTCTTCTTTCCTTTCCGTCTTCCCCTTCCTCTTTTTCTCCATCCCCCACTTCTGGTGTTTCCCATTGTTGCTCTTCTTGTTCTTCTCCTTCCCCCAAATCTTATGCTTACACTTCTTCTTCTTCTTCCTCTTCTCCTCCAACTTCCAGTTCTTCTGCTTCTTCTTCCCTTCCCTTCCCCTCCTTGTTCCTTTTCCTCCATTTCTCCTTGTTCCAATTCTTCTTCTTCATCTAACCTGCTTCCACTACTTCTTCTTCCTCCTCTTATTCACCTTCTTCAACTTCTTCACTTTGCACATCTTCTTCTTCTTCATATTCTTCTCCTTCTTCCACTTCTTCTTCATCCTCTCCTTTCCTTTCTTTTCTTCCTCTTCATCTCCTTCTTCTTCTTCCCTTCCTTCGTCATATCCCTCTTTTTCTCCTTCTTCAGGTTCCACTTGCATTCCTACATCTTGTTCTCGTTCTTCCACTTCCTCTCCACCATTCCCACTCCTTCAACTAGTTCTTCTTATTCCTCTTGTTCACCTTCTTCCACTTCTACTACATTCACTTGTGTTTCTTCTTCCCTCTCTTCTCCTTCTTGCCCTTCTTCTGCCTACACTACTTCTTCTTCCTCCCCTTCTTCTTCTCCTTATTGTTCCACTTCTTCTTCATCCCTTTTCCTTCCATTGCTTCTTCTTCCTCCTCTTTTTCTCATTCTTCCACTTCTTCTTCTTCTTCCTATTGTTCTCCTTCTTCCACTAGCAGTTCTTCCTTTTCTTCTTGTTCTTCCACTTCTTCTTATTCATGTCATTTCATTCCACTACTTCCTCCTATTCCACTTATTCTCTCCTTCTACCACTTCTTCTACTTCTACTTATTGTTCTTCTTCATTTTCGTCTCCTTCTTCCGCTTCTTCTGCTTACACTTCTTCTTCCTCTTCTCCTGCAGATTCAATTTCTTCTGCTTCTTCTTACCTTCCCTTCCCCTTCTTCTTCCTCTTCCACCTTTTCTCCTTGTTCCAATTCTTCTTCTTCATCTCACCTCCTTCCACTACTTCTTCTTCCTCCTCTTCTTCACCTTCTTCAAGTTCTTCACTTTCCACATCTTCTTCTTCTTGCTTTTCTTCTCCTTCGTCCACTTCTTCTAGTTACACTCCTTCTTCTTCCTCTTCTTATCTTTCTTCCACTTCTTTTGCCTCCTTTTGTTCTCTTTCTTCCAGTTCTTCTTCATCCTCTCCTTTCCTTTCTTTTCTTCCTCTTCATCTCCTTCTTCTTCTTCATCTCCTTCTTCTTCTTCCTTTCCTTCGTCATATTCCTCTTTTTCTGCTTCTTCTGCTTCCACTTGCATTTCTACCTCTTGTTCTCCTTCTTCCACTTCTTCTCCATCATCCTCACTCCTTCAATTACTTCTTCTTCTTCCTCTTGTTCACCTTTTTCCACTTCTACTACATCCACTTGTTCTTCTTCTTCCTATCCTTCTTCTTCTCCTCCTTGTTCCACTCCTTCTTCATCCCGTTTCCTGCCATTGTTTCTTCTTCCTCCTCTTTTTCTCGTTCTTCCACTACCTCTTCTTCTTACTATTGTTCTCCTTCTTCCACTTCTTTTTCTTCATGTCCTTTCATTCCACTACTTCCTCCTATTCCACTTATTCTCTCCTTCTACCACTTCTTCTACTTCTACGTATTGTTCCTCTTCATTTTCGTCTCCTTCTTCCGCTTGTTCTGCTTACACTTCTTCTTTTTCCTCTTCTTTCATTTCTTCTCCTTCCACAACTTCTTATTTCATTTCCGTCTTCTCCTTCCTCTTTTTCTCCATCCCCCACTTCTGTTGCTTCCCATTCTTGCTCTTCCTCTTCTTCTCCTTCCCCCAAATCTTATGCTTACACTTCTTCTTCTTCCTCCTCTTCTCCTCCAGGTTCCACTTCTTTTGCTTCTTCTTCCCTTCCCTTCCCTTTCTTCTGCCTTTTCCTCCTTTCCTCCTTGTTCCAATTCTTCTTCTTCATCTCACCTCCTTCCATTACTTCTTCTTTCTCCTCTTGTTCACCTTCTTCAACTACTTCACTTTCCACATCTTCTTCTTCTTGCTTTTCTTCTCCTTCCTCCACTTCTTCTAGTTACTCTCCTTCTTCTTCCTCTTCTTATCTTTCTTCCACTTCTCCTGCCTCCTCTTGTTCTCTTTCTTCCACTTCTTCTTCAACCTTTCCTTTCCTTTCTTTTCTTCCTCTTCATCTCCTTCTTCTTCTTTCTTTCCTTCGTCATATCCCTCTTTTTCTCCTTCTTCTGCTTCCACTTGCATTTCTACCTCTTGTTCTCCTTCATCCACTTCTTGTCCATAAGCCCCACTCTTTCAACTACTTCTTCTTCTTCCTCTTATTCTCATTCTTCCACCTCTACTACATCCACTTGTTCTTCTTCTACTTCTTGGCCTTCTTCGGCCTGCACTACTTCTTCCTCCCCTTCTTCTTCTCCTCCTTGTTCCACTTCTTCTTCATTCCCCTTTTTTCCATTGCTTCTTCTTCCTCCTTTTTTTCTCATTCTTCAACTTCTTCTTCTTCCTATTGTTCTACTTCTCCCACTTGCACTTCTTCCTTTTCTTCTCGTTCTTCCACTTCTTCTTCGTCCTCTTTTTCTCCTTCTGCCACCTCTCCTCCCTCCTCCTGTTCTCCTTCTTCCACTTCTTCTACTTCATCTCCTTTCATTCCACTACTTCCTCCTATTCCTCTTATTCTCTCCTTCTACCACTTCTTCTACTTCTACTTGTTGTTCTTCTTCATTTTCGTCTCCTTCCTCCGCTTCTTCTGTTCACACTTCTTCTTCTTCCTCTTCTTCCATGTCTTCTCCTTCCACAACTTCTTCTGCTTTCCTTTCCGTGTTCTCCTTCCTCTTTTTGTCCATCCCCCACTTTTGTTGCTTCCCATTGTTGCTCTTCCTCTTCTTCTCCTTCCCCTAAATCTTATGCTTACACTTGTTCTTCTTCCTCTTCTCCTCCAGATTACACTTCTTATGCTTCTTCTTCCCTTCCTTTCCCTTCCCCTCCTTCTTCCTTTTCCTCCTTTTCTCCATGTTCCAATTCTTCTTCCTCCTCTTGTTCAGCTTCTTCTTTCCACATCTTCTTCTTCTTCCTTTTCTTCTCCTTGTTCCACTTCTTCTAGTTACTCTCCTTCTTCTTCCTCTTCTTATCTTTCTTCCACTTCTCCTGTCTCCTCTTGTTCTCTTTCTTCCACTTCTTCTTCATCCTCTCCTTTCCTTTCTTTTCTTCCTCTTCATCTCCTTCTTCTTCTTCATCTCCTTCTTCTTCTTCCTTTCCTTCGTCATATTCCTCTTTTTCTGCTTCTTCTGCTTCCACTTGCATTTCTACCTCTTGTTCTCCTTCTTCCACTTCTACTACATCCTCTTGTTCTTCTTCATTTTCGTCTCCTTCTTTCGCTTCTTCTGCTTACACTTCTTCTTCTTCTTGTTCTTCCATTTCTTATCCTTCCACAACTTCTTCTTCTTTCCTTTCCGTCTTCTCCTTCCTCTTTTTCTCCATCCCCCACTTCTGTTGCTTCCCATTGTTGCTCTTCCTCTTCTTCTCCTTCCCCCAAATCTTATGCTTACACTTCTTCTTCCTCTTCCTCTACTCCTCCATGTTCCACTCCTTCTTCATCCCTCTTTTTCCTCCTCTTTTTCTCATTCTTCCACTTGTTCTTCTTCTTCTCCTTCTGCCACCTCTTTTCCTCGTCCCGTTCTCCTTCATCCACTTCTTCTTCTTCGTCTCCTTTCATTCCACTACTTCCTGCTATTCCTCTTATTCTCTCCTTCAACCAGTTCTTCTACTTCTACTTGTTGTTCTTCTTCATTTTTGTCTCCTTCTTCCGCTTCTTCTGCTTACACTTCTTCTTCTTCCTCTTCTTCCATTTCTTCTTCTTTCCTCTCCGTCTTCTCCTTCCTCTTTTTCTCCATCCCCCACTTCTGTTGCTTCCCATTGTTGCTCTTCCTCTTGTTCTCCTTCCCCCAAATCTTATGCTTACACTTCTTCTCCTTCTTCCTCTTTTCCTCCAGCTTCCACTTCTTCTGCTTCTTCTTCCTTTTCCTCCTTTTCTCGTTGTTCCACTTCTTCTTCTTCATCTCACCTCCTTCCACTACTTTTTCTTCCTCCTCTTGTTCACCTTCTTCACTTTCCACATCTTCTGCTGTGTCCTTTTCTTCTCCTTCTTCCACTTCTTCTAGTTACACTTCTCCTTCTTCCTCTTCTTCCATTTCTTCTGCTTCTTCCACTTCTTCTAGTTACTCTACTTCTTCTTCCTCTTCTTATCTGTCTTCCACTTTTCCTGCCTCCTCTTGTTCTCCTTCTTCCACTTCTTATTATTCATCTCCTTTCATTCCACTACTTCCTCCTATTCCTCTTATTCTCTCCTTCTACCACTTCTTCTACTTCTACTTGTTGTTCTTCTTCATTTTCGTTCCTTCCTCCGCTTCTTCTGCTCACACTTCTTCTTCTTACTCTTCTTCAATGTCTTCTCCTTCCACAACTTCTTCTTCTTTCCTTTCCGTCTTCTCCTGCCTCTTTTTCTCCATCCCCCACTTCTGTTGCTTCCCATTGTTGCTCTTCCTCTTCTTCTCCTTCCCCCAAATCTTATGCTTACACTTCTTCTTCTTCTTCCTCTTCTCCTCCAGCTTCCACTTCTTCTGCGTCTTCTTCCCTGCCCTTCCCCTCCTTCTTCCTTTTCCTCCTTTTCTCCTTGTTCCAATTCTTCTTCTTCATCTAACCTGCTTCCACTACTTCTTCGTCCTCCTCTTGTTGCTTCCCATTGTTGCTCTTCCTCTTGTTCACCTTCTTCCACTTTTACTACATCCACTTCTTCTTCTTCTTCCCTCTCTTCTCCTTCTTCCCCTTCTTCTGCCTGCACTACTTCTTCTTCCTCCCCTTCTTCTTCTCCTCCCTGTTCCACTCCTTCTTCATCCCCTTTCCTTCCATTGCTTCTTCTTCCTCCTCTTTTTCTCATTCTTCCACTTCTTCTTCTTCTTCCTCTTCTTCTCCTTCTACCACCTCTTCTCCTCCTCCCGTCCTCCTTCTTCCACTTCTTCTTTTTCATCTCGTTTCATTCCACTACTTCCTCCTATTCCTCGTATTCTCTCCTTCTACCACTTCTTGAACTTCTACTTGTTGTTCTTCTTCATTTTCGTCTCCTTCTTTTGCTTCTTCTGCTTACACTTCTTCTTCTTCCTCTTTTTCCATTTCTTCTCCTTCCACAACTTCTTCTTCTTTCCTTTCCGTCTTCCCCTTCCTCTTTTTCTCCATCCCCCACTTCTGGTGCTTCCCATTGTTGTTCTTCTTGTTCTTCTCCTTCCCCCAAATCTTATGCTTACACTTCTTCTTCTTCTTCCTCTTCTCCTCCAGCTTCCAGTTCTATTGCTTCTTCTTCCCTTCCCTTCCCCTCCTTGTTCCTTTTCCTCCTTTTCTCCTTGTTCCAATTCTTCTTCTTCATCTAACCTGCTTCCACTACTTCTTCTTCCTCCTCTTGTTCACCTTCTTCAACTTCTTCACTTTCCACATCTTCTTCTTCTTCCTATTCTTCTCCTTCTTCCACTTCTTCTTCATCCTCTCCTTTCCTTTCTTTTCTTCCTCTTCATCTCCTTCTTCTTCTTCCCTTCCTTCGTCATATCCCTCTTTTTCTCCTTCTTCAGCTTCCACTTGCATTTCTACATCATGTTCTCGTTCTTCCACTTCCTCTCCACCATTCCCACTCCTTCAACTAGTTCTTCTTATTCCTCTTGTTCACCTTCTTCCACTTCTACTACATTCACTTGTGTTTCTTCTTCCCTCTCTTCTCCTTCTTGCCCTTCTTCTGCCTACACTACTTCTTCTTCCTCCCCTTCTTCTTCTCCTCATTGTTCCACTTCTTCTTCATCCCTTTTCCTTCCATTGCTTCTTCTTCCTCCTCTTTTTCTCATTCTTCCACTTCTTCTTCTTCTTCCTATTGTTCTCCTTCTTCCACTTGCAGTTCTTCCTTTTCTTCTTGTTCTTCCACTTCTTCTTATTCATGTCATTTCAGTCCACTACTTCCTCCTATTCCACTTATTCTCTCCTTCTACCACTTCTTCTACTTCTACTTATTGTTCTTCTTCATTTTCGTCTCCTTCTTCCGCTTCTTCTGCTTACACTTCTTCTTCCTCTTCTCCTGCAGATTCAACTTCTTCTGCCTCTTCTTACCTTCCTTTCCCCTCCTTCTTCCTTTTCCACCTTTTCTCCTTGTTCCAATTCTTCTTCTTCATCTCACCTCCTTCCACTACTTCTTCTTCCTCCTCTTCTTCACCTTCTTCAAGTTCTTCACTTAACACATCTTCTTCTTCTTGCTTTTCTTCTCTTTCGTCCACTTCTTCTAGTTACACTCCTTCTTCTTCCTCTTCTTATCTTTCTTCCACTTCTCCTGCCTCCTCTTGTTCTCTTTCTTCCAGTTCTTCTTCATCCTCTCCTTTCCTTTCTTTTCTTCCTCTTCATCTCCTTCTTCTTCTTCCTTTCCTTCGTCATATCCCTCTTTTTCTCCTTCTTCTGCTTCCACTTGCATTTCTACCTCTTGTTCTCCTGCCTCACTCCTTCAACTACTTCTTCTTCTTCCTCTTGTTCACCTTTTTCTACTTCTACTACATCCACTTGTTCTTCTTCTTCCTACCATTCTTCTTCTCGTCCTTGTTCCACTCCTTCTTCATCCCGTTTCCTTCCATTGCTTCTTCTTCCTCCTCTTTTTCTCATTCTTCCACTTCCTCTTCTTCTTACTATTGTTCTCCTTCTTCCACTTGTAGTTCTTCCTTTTCTTCTCGTTCTTCCACTTCTTTTTCTTCATGTCCTCTCATTCCACTACTTCCTCCTATTCCACTTATTCTCTCCTTCTACCACTTCTTCTACTTCTACTTATTGTTCATCTTCATTTTCGTCTCCTTCTTCCGCTTGTTCTGCTTACACTTCTTCTTTTTCCTCTTCTTTCATTTCTTCTCCTTCCACAACTTCTTATTTCATTTCCGTCTTCTCCTTCCTCTTTTTCTCCATCCCCCACTTCTGTTGCTTCCCATTCTTGCTCTTCCTCTTCTTCTCCTTCCCCCAAATCTTCTGCTTCCACTTGCATTTCTACCTCTTGTTCTCCTTCATCCACTTCTTGTCCATAAGCCCCACTCTTTCAACTACTTCTTCTTCTTCCTCTTATTCTCATTCTTCCACCTCTACTACATCCACTTGTTCTTCTTCTCCTTCTTGGCCTTCTTCGGCCTGCACTACTTCTTCTTCCTCCCCTTCTTCTTCTCCTCCTTGTTCCACTTCTTCTTCATTCCCCTTTCTTTCCATTGCTTCTTCTTCCTCCTTTTTTTCTCATTCTTCAACTTCTTCTTCTTCCTATTGTTCTACTTCTCCCACTTGGACTTCTTCCTTTTCTTCTCGTTCTTCCACTTCTTCTTCTTCCTCTTTTTCTCCTTCTGCCACCTCTCCTCCCTCCTCCTGTTCTCCTTCTTCCACTTCTTCTTCTTCATCTCCTTTCATTCCACTACTTCTACTTATTGTTCTTCTTCATTTTCGTCTCCTTCTTCCGCTTCTTCTGCTTACACTTCTTCTTCCTCTTCTCCTGCAGATTCAACTTCTTCTGCCTCTTCTTACCTTCCCTTCCCCTCCTTCTTCCTTTTCCTCCTTTTCTCCTTGTTTCAATTCTTGTTCTTCATATCACCTCCTCCCACTACTTCTTCTTCCTTTCTTGTTCACCTTCTTCAACTTCTTCACTTTCCACATCTTCTTCTTGTTCCGTTTCTTTTCTTCTTCCACTTCTTCTAGTTACCCTCCTTCTTCTTCCTCTTCTTATCTTTCTTCCACTTCTCCTGCCGCCTCTTGTTCTCTTTCTTCCACTTCTTCTTCATCCTCTCCTTTCCTTTCCTTCGTCACATCCCTCTTTTTCTCCTTCTTCTTCTTCCTTTCCTTCGTCATATCCCTCTTTTTCTCCTTCTTCTGTTTCCACTTGTATTTCTACCTCTTGTTCTCCTTCTTCCACTTCTTCTCCATCATCCCCACTCCTTCAACTACTTCTTCTTCTTCCTCTTGTTCACCTTCTTCCACTTCTACTACATCCACTTGTTCTTCTTCTTCCCTCTCTTCTCCTTCTTGCCCTTTTTCTGCCTACACTACTTCTTCTTCCTCCTCTTCTTGTTCTCCACCTTGTTCCACTTCTTCTTCATCCGCTTTCCTTCCATTGCTTCTTCTTCCTCCTCTTTTTCTCATTCTTCCACTTCTTCCTTTTCTTCCACTTCCACTTCTTCCTTTTCTTCTCGTTCTTCCACTTCTTCTTCTTCATCTTCTTCTCCTTCTGCCACCTCTTCTTCCTCCTCCCGTTGTCCTCCTTCCACTTCTTCTTCTTCATCTCCTTTCATTCCACTACTTCCTCCTATTCCTCTTATTGTCTCCTTCTACCACTTCTTGTACTTCTACTTGTTGTTGTTCTTCATTTTCGTCTCCTTCCTCCGCTTCTTCTGCTCACACTTCTTCTTCTTACTCTTCTTCCATGGCTTCTCCTCCCACAACTTCTTCTTCTTTCCTTTCCGTCTCCTCCTTCCTCTTTTTCTCCATCCCTCACTTTTGTTGCTTCCCATTGTTGCTCTTCCTCTTCTTCTCCTTCCCCCAAATCTTATGCTTAAACTTCTTCTGCTTCTTCCTCTTCTCCTCCAGCTTCCACTTCTTCTGCTTCTTCTTCCCTTCCCTTCTCCTCCTTCTTCCTTTGCCTCCTTTTCTCCTTGTTCCAATTCTTCTTCTTCATCTCACCTCCTTTCACTACTACTTCTTCCTCCTCTTGTTCACCGTCTTCAACTTCTTCACTTTCCACATCTTCTTCTTCTTCCTTTTCTTCTCCTTGTTCCACTTCTTCTAGTTACTCTCCTTCTTCTTCCACTTCTCCTGCCTCCTCTTGTTCTCTTTCTTTCACTTCTTCTTCATCCTCCCCTTTTGTTTCTTTTCTTCTTCTTCTTCCTTTCCTTCGTCATATCCCTCTTTTTCTCCTTCTTCTGCTTGCACTTGCATTTCTACCTCTTGTTCTCCTTCTTCCAATTCTTCTCCATCATCCCCACTCCTTCAACTACTTCTTCCTGTTCCTCTTGTTCACCTTCTTCCACTTCTACTACATCCACTTGTTCCTCTTCTTCCATCTCTTATCCTTTTGGCCCTTCTTCTGCCTACACTACCTCTTCTTCCTCCCCTTCTTCTTCTCGTCCTTGTTCCACTTCTTCTTCATTCCCCTTTCCTTCCATTGCTTCCTCTTCGTCCTCTTTTTCTCATTCTTCCACTTCTTCTTCTTCTTCCTATTGTTCTCCTTCTTCCACCTGCACTTCTTCCTTTTCTTCTCGTTCTTCCACTTCTTCTTCTTCCTCTTATTCTCCTTCTGCTACTTCTTCTTCCTCGTCCTGTTCTCCTTCTTCAACTTCTTCTTCTTCTTCTTCATCTCCTTTCATTCCACCACTTCCTGCTATTCCTCTCATTCTCTCCTTCTACCACTTCTTCTACTTCTACTTGTTGTTCTTCATTTTCGTCTCCTTCTTCCGCTTCTTCTGCTTACACTTCTTCTTCTTCCTCTTCTTCCATTTCTTCTCCTTCCACAACTTCTTCTTCTTTCCTTTCTGTCTTCTCCTTCCTCTTTTTCTTCACCCCCCACTTTTGTTGCTTCCCATTGTTACTCTTCCTCTTCTTCTCCTTCCCCCAAATCTTATGCTTACACTTCTTCATCTTCTTCCTCTTCTCCTCCAGCTTCCACTTCTTCTGCTTCTTCTTCCTTTCCTTTCCCCTCCTTCTTCCTTTTCCTCCTTCTTTCCTTGTTCCAATTCTTCTTCTTCATATCACCTCCTCCCACTTCTTCTTCTTCCTTTCCTTCGTTGTATCCCTCTTTTTCTCCTTCTTCTGCTTCCACTTGCATTTCTACCTCTTATTCTCCTTCTTCCACTTCTTCTCCATCATCCCCACTCCTTCAACTACTACTTCTTCTTCCTCTTGTTCACCTTCTTCCACTTCTACTACATCCACTTGTTCTTCTTCTTCCCTCTCTTCTCCTTCTTGCCCTTCTTCTCCCTACACTACTTCTTCTTCCTCCCCTTCTTCTTTTCCTCCTTATTCCACTTCTTCTTCATCCCCTTTCCTTCCATTGCTTCTTCTTCCTCCTCTATTTCTCATTGTTCCACAACTTCTTCTTCTTCCTATTGTTCACCTTCTTCCACTTGCACTTCTTCCTTTTCTTCTGTTTCTTCCACTTCTTCTTCTTCCTCTTCATCTCCTTCTTCTTCTTCCTTTCCTTCGTCATATCCCCCTTTCTCTCCTTCTTCTGCTTCGACTTTCATTTCTGCCTCTTGTACTCCTTCTTGCACTTCTTCTGCATCATCCCCACTCCTTCAACTACTTCTTCTTCTGATGTGAATCCTCTTGTTCTCCTTCTTCCACTTCTTTTTCTTCCTCTTCTTCTCCTTCTGCCACCTCTTCTTCCTCCTCCCGTTCTCCTTCTTCCACTTCTTCTTCTTCATCTCCTTTCATTCCACTACTTCCTCCTATTCCTCTTATTCTCTCCCTCTACTACTTCTTCTACTTCTACTTGTTGTTCTTTTTCATTTTCGTCTACTTCCTCGACTTCTTCTGCTTACAATTCTTCTTCTTCCATTTCTTCTCCTTCCACCACTTCTTCTTCTTTCCTTTCCGTCTTCTCCTTCCTCTTTTTCTCCATCCCCCACTTCTGTTGCTTCCCATTGTTGCTCTTCCTCTTCTTCTCCTTCCCCCAAATCTTATGCTTACACTTCTTCTTCTTGTTCCACTTCTCCTCCAGATTGCACTTCTTCTGCTTCTTCTTCCCTTCCCTTCCCCTCCTTCTTCCTCTTCCTCCTTTTCTCCTTGTTCCAATTCTTCTTCTTCATCTCACCTCCTTCCAATACTTCTTCTTCATCCTCTAGTTCACCTTCTTCAACTTCTTCACTTTCCACATCTTCTTCTGCTTCCTTTTCTTCTCCTTCTTCTACTTCTTCTAGTTACTCTCCTTCTTCTTCCTCTTCTTATCTTTCATCCACTTCTCCTGCCTCCTCTTGTTCTCTTTCTTCCACTTCTTCTTCATCCTCTCCTTTCCTTTCTTTTCTTCCTCTTCATCTCCTTCTTCTTCTTCCTTTCCTTCGTCATATCCCTCTTTTTCTCCTTCTTCTGCTTCCACTTGCATTTCTACCTCTTGTTCTCCTTCTTCCACTTCTACTACATCCACTTGTTCTTCTTCTTCCCTCTCTTCTCCTTCCTCCCCTTCTTCTTCTCCTCCTTGTTCTAATTCTCCTTCTTTCCCCTTTCCTTCCATTGCTTCTTCTTGCTCCTCTTTTTCTCATTCTTCCACTTCTTCTTTCTATTGTTCTCCTTCTTCCACTTGCATTTCTTCCTTCTCTTCTCGTTCTTCCACTTATTCTTCTTCCTCTTCTTCTCCTTTTGCCACCTCTTCTTCCTCCTCCCGTTATCCTTCTTCCACTTCTTCTTCATCTCCTTTCATTCCACTACTTCCTCCTATTCCTTTTATTCTCTCCTTCTACAACTTCTTCTACTTCTACTTGTTGTTCTTCTCCATTTCTGTCTCCTTCTGCTTACACTTCTTCTTATTCTTCCTCTTCTTCCATTTCTTCTCCTTCCACAACTTCTTCTTCTTTCCTTGCCGTCTTCTCCTTCCTCTTTTTCTCCATCCCCCACTTCTGTTGCTTCCCATTGTTGCTCTTCCTCTTCTTCTCCTTCCCCCAAATCTTATGCTTACACTTCTTCTTCTTGTTCCACTTCTCCTCCAGATTGCACTTCTTCTGCTTCTTCTTCCCTTCCCTTCCCCTCCTTCTTCCTCTTCCTCCTTTTCTCCTTGTTCCAATTCTTCTTCTTCATCTCACCTCCTTCCAATACTTCTTCTTCATCCTCTAGTTCACCTTCTTCAACTTCTTCACTTTCCACATCTTCTTCTGCTTCCTTTTCTTCTCCTTCTTCTACTTCTTCTAGTTACTCTCCTTCTTCTTCCTCTTCTTATCTTTCATCCACTTCTCCTGCCTCCTCTTGTTCTCTTTCTTCCACTTCTTCTTCATCCTCTCCTTTCCTTTCTTTTCTTCCTCTTCATCTCCTTCTTCTTCTTCCTTTCCTTCGTCGTATCCCTCTTTTTCTCCTTCTTCTGCTTCCACTTGCATTTCTACCTCTTATTCTCCTTCTTCCACTTCTTCTCCATCATCCCCACTCCTTCAACTACTACTTCTTCTTCCTCTTGTTCACCTTCTTCCACTTCTACTACATCCACTTGTTCTTCTTCTTCCCTCTCTTCTCCTTCTTGCCCTTCTTCTCCCTACACTACTTCTTCTTCCTCCCCTTCTTCTTTTCCTCCTTATTCCACTTCTTCTTCATCCCCTTTCCTTCCATTGCTTCTTCTTCCTCCTCTATTTCTCATTGTTCCACAACTTCTTCTTTTTCCTATTGTTCACCTTCTTCCACTTGCACTTCTTCCTTTTCTTCTGTTTCTTCCACTTCTTCTTCTTCCTCTTCATCTCCTTCTTCTTCTTCCTTTCCTTCGTCATATCCCCCTTTCTCTCCTTCTTCTGCTTCGACTTTCATTTCTACCTCTTGTACTCCTTCTTGCACTTCTTCTGCATCATCCCCACTCCTTCAACTACTTCTTCTTCTGATGTGAATCCTCTTGTTCTCCTTCTTCCACTTCTTTTTCTTCCTCTTCTTCTCCTTCTGCCACCTCTTCTTCCTCCTCCCGTTCTCCTTCTTCCACTTCTTCTTCTTCATCTCCTTTCATTCCACTACTTCCTCCTATTCCTCTTATTCTCTCCTTCTACCACTTCTTCTACTTCTACTTGTTGTTCTTCTTCATTTTCGTCTCTTTTTTCCGCTTCTTCTGCTTACACTTCTTCTTCTTCGTCCTCTTTGTTCCACTCCTTCTTCATCCCCTTTCCTTCCATTGCTTCTTCTTCCTCCTCTGTATCTCATTCTTCCACTTCTTCTTCTTCTTCCTCTTCTTTTCTGTCTGCCACCTCTTCTCCTCCTCACGTTCTCCTTCTTCCACTTCTTCTTTTTCATCTCGTTTCATTCCACTACTTCCTCCTATTCGTCTTATTCTCTCCTTCTACCACTTTTTCTACTTCTACTTGTTGTTCTTCTTCATTTTCGTCTCCTTCTTTCGCTTCTTCTGCTTACACTTCTTCTTCTTTCCTTTCTGTCTTCTCCTTCCTCTTTTTCTCCATCCCCCACTTCTGTTGCTTCCCATTGTTGCTCTTCTTGTTCTTCTCCTTCCCTCAAATCTTATGCTTACACTTCTTCTTCTTCTTCCTCTTCTCCTCCAGCTTCCACTTCTTCTGCGTCTTCTTCCCTTCCCTTCCCCTCCTTCTTCCTTTTCCTCCTTTTCTCCTTGTTCCAATTCTTCTTCTTCATCTAACCTGCTTCCACTACTTCTTCGTCCTCCTCTTGTTGCTTCCCATTGTTGCTCTTCCTCTTGTTAACCTTCTTCCACTTTTACTACATCCACTTCTTCTTCTTCTTCCCTCTCTTCTCCTTCTTGCCCTTCTTCTGCCTGCACTACTTCTTCTTCCTCCCCTTCTTCTTCTCCTCCTTGTTCCACTCCTTCTTCATCCTCTTTCCTTTCATTGCTTCTTCTTGCTCCTCTTTTTCTCATTCTTCCACTTCTTCTTCTTCTTCCTCTTCTTCTCCTTCTGCCACCTCTTCTCCTCCTCCCATTCTCCTTCTGCCACTTCTTCTTTTTCATCCCGTTTCATTCCACTACTTCCTCCTATTCCTCGTATTCTCTCCTTCTACCACTTCTTGTACTTCTACTTGTTGTTCTTCTTCATTTTCGTCTCCTTCTTTCGCTTCTTCTGCTTACACTTCTTCTTCTTCCTCTTCTTCCATTTCTTCTCCTACCACAACTTCTTCTTCTTTCCTTTCCGTCTTCCCCTTCCTTTTTTTCTTCATCGCCCACTTCTGGTGCTTCCCATTGTTGCTCTTCTTGTTCTTCTCCTTCCCCCAAATCTTATGCTTACACTTCTTCTTCTTCTTCCTCTTCTCCTCCAGCTTCCAGTTCTTCTGCTTCTTCTTCCCTTCCCTTCCCCTCCTTGTTCCTTTTCCTCTTTTTCTCCTTTTTCCAATTCTTCTTCTTCATCTAACCTGCTTCCACTACTTCTTCTTCCTCCTCTTGTTCACCTTCTTCAACTTCTTCACTTTCCACATCTTCTTCTTCTTCCTTTTCTTCTCCTTCTTCCACTTCTTCTTCATCCTCTCCTTTCCTTTCTTTTCTTCCTCTTCATCTCCTTCTTCTTCTTCTTCCCTTCCTTCGTCATATCCCTCTTTTTCTCCTTCTTCAGCTTCCACTTGTATTTCTACATCTTGTTCTCGTTCTTCCACTTCCTCTCCACCATTCCCACTCCTTCAACTAGTTCTTCTTATTCCTCTTGTTCACCTTCTTCCACTTCTACTACATTCACTTGTGTTTCTTCTTCCCTCTCTTCTCCTTCTTGCCCTTCTTCTGCCTACACTACTTCTTCTTCATCCCTTTTCCTTCCATTGCTTCTTCTTCCTCCTCTTTTTCTCATTCTTCCACTTGTTCTTCTTCTTCCTATTGTTCTCCTTCTTCCACTTGCAGTTCTTCCTTTTCTTCTTGTTCTTCCACTTCTTCTTATTCATGTCATTTCATTCCACTACTTCCTCCTATTCCACTTATTCTCTCCTTCTACCACTTCTTCTACTTCTACTTATTGTTCTTCTTCATTTTTGTCTCCTTCTTACGCTTCTTCTGCTTACACTTGTTCTTCCTCTTCTCCTGCAGATTCAACTTCTTCTGCTTCTTCTTACCTTTCCTTCCCCTCCTTCTTCCTTTTCCTCCTTTTCTCCTTGTTCCAATTCTTGTTCTTCATATCACCTCCTCCCACTACTTCTTCTTCCATTCTTGTTCACCTTCTTCAACTTCTTCACTTTCCACATCTTCTTCTTCCTCCTCTTTTTCTCATTCTTCCACTTCTTCTTTTTCTTCCTATTGTTCTCCTTCTTCCACTTCCACTTCTTCCTTTTCTTCTCGTTCTTCCACTTCTTCTTCTTCCTCTTCTTCTCCTTCTTCCTCCTCCCGTTGTCCTCCTTCCACTTCTTCTTCTTCATCTCCTTTCATTCCACTACTTCCTCCTATTCCTCTTATTGTCTCCTTCTACCACTTCTTCTACTTCTATTTGTTGTTCTTCTTCATTTTCGTCTCCTTCCTCCGCTTCTTCTGCTCACACTTCTTCTTCTTACTCTTCTCCCATGGCTTCTCCTCCAACAACTTCTTCTTCTTTCCTTTCCGTCTTCTCCTTCCTCTTTTTCTCCATCCCTCACTTTTGTTGCTTCCCATTGTTGCTCTTCCTCTTCTTCTCCTTCCCCCAAATCTTATGCTTAAACTTCTTCTTGTTCTTCCTCTTCTCCTCCAGATTCCACTTCTTCTGCTTCTTCTTCCCTTCCCTTCCCCTCCTTCTTCCTTTTCCTCCTTTTCTCCTTGTTCCAATTCTTGTTCTTCATATCACCTCCTCCCACTACTTCTTCTTCCTTTCTTGTTCACCTTCTTCAACTTCTTCACTTTCCACATCTTCTTCTTGTTCCGTTTCTTTTCTTCTTCCACTTCTTCTAGTTACTCTCCTTCTTCTTCCTCTTCTTATCTTTCTTCCACTTCTCCTACCGCCTCTTGTTCTCTTTCTTCCACTTCTTCTTCATCCTCTCCTTTCCTTTCCTTCGTCATATCCCTCTTTTTCTCCTTCTTCTTCTTCTTCCTTTCCTTCGTCATATCCCTCTTTTTCTCCTTCTTCTGCTTCCACTTGTATTTCTACCTCTTGTTCTCCTTCTTCCACTTCTTCTCCATCATCCCCACTCCTTCAACTACTTCTTCTTCTTCCTCTTGTTCACCTTCTTCCACTTCTACTACATCCACTTGTTCTTCTTCTTCCCTCTCTTCTCCTTCTTGCCGTTCTTCTGCCACACTACTTCTTCTTCCTCCCCTTCTTCTTCTCCTCCTTGTTCCACATCTTCTTCATCCGCTTTCCTTCCATTGCCTCTTCTTCCTCCTCTTTTTCTCATTCTTCCACTTCTTCTTCTTCTTCCTATTGTTCTCCTTCTTCCACTTCCACTTCTTCCTTTTCCTCTCGTTCTTTCACTTCTTCTTCTTCCTCTTCTTCTCCTTCTGCCACCTCTTCTTCCTCCTCCCGTTCTCCTCCTTCCACTTCTTCTTCTTCATCTCCTTTCATTCCACTACTTCCTCCTATTCATCTTATTCTCTCCTTCTACCACTTCTTCTACTTCTACTTGTTGTTCTTCTTCATTTTCGTCTCCTTCCTCTGCTTCTTCTGCTCACACTTCTTCTTCTTACTCTTCTTCCATGGCTTCTCCTCCCACAACTTCTTCTTCTTTCCTTTCCGTCTTCTCCTTCCTCTTTTTCTCCATCCCTCACTTTTGTTGCTTCCCATTGTTGCTCTTCCTCTTCTTCTCCTTGCCCCAAATCTTATGCTTAAACTTCTTCTTCTTCTTCCTCTTCTCCTCCAGCTTCCACTTCTTCTGCTTCTCCTTCCCTTCCCTTCCCCTCCTTCTTCCTTTGCCTCCTTTTCTTCTTGTTCCAATTCCTTTCCATTCTTTTCTTCCTCTTCATCTGCTTCTTCTTCTTCCTTTCCTTCGTCATATCCCTCTTTTTCTCCTTCTTCTGCTTCCACTTGCATTTCTACCTCTTGTTCTCCTTCTTCCACTTCTTCTCCATCATCCCCACTCCTTCAACTTCTTCTTCTTCTTCCTCTTGTTCACCTTCTTCCACTTCTACTACATCCACTTGTTCTTCTTCTTCCCTCTCTTCTCCTTCTTGCCCTTTTTCTGCCTACACTACTTCTTCTTCCTCCCCTTCTTCTTCCCCTCCTTGTTCCACTTCTTCTTCATCCCCTTTCCTTCAATTGCTTCTTCTTCCTCCTCTTTTTCTTATTCTTCCACTTCTTAATCTTCTTCCTATTGTTTCCTTCTTCCACTTGCACTTCTTCCTTTTCTTATCGTTCTTCCACTTCTTCTTCTTCTAGTTCTTCTTCCCTTCCCTTCTCCTCTTTCTTCTTTTCCTCCTTTTCTCCTTGTTCGAATTCTTCTTCTTCATCTCACCTCCTTCCACTACTTCTTCTTCCTCCTCTTGTTCACCTTCTTCACTTTGCACATCGTCTTCTTCTTCCTTTTCTTCTCGTTCTTCCACTTCTTCTACTTACTCTCCTTTTTCTTCCTCTTCTTACCTTTCTTCCACTTCTCCTGCCTCCTCTTGTTCTCTTTCTTCCACTTCTTCTTCTTCTTCCTATTGTTCTCCTTCTTCCACTTAAAGTTCTTCCTTTTCTTCTCGTTCTTCCACTTCTTGTTCTTCCTCTTCTTCTCGTTCTGCCACCTCCTCTCCCTCCTCGCATTCTCCTTCTTCCACTTCTTCTTCATCTCCTTTCATTCCACTACTTCCTCCTATTCCTCTTATTCTCTCCTTCTACCACTTCTTCTACTTCTACTTGTTGTTCTTCTTCATTTTCGTCTCCTTCTTCCGGTTCTTCTGCTTACACTTCTTCTTCTTCCTCTTCTTCCATTTCTTCTCCTTCCATAACTTCTTCTTCTTCCTCTTCTTCCATTTCTTCTCCTTCTTCACTTTCCACATGTTCTTCTTCTTCCTTTTCTTCTCCTTCTTCCACTTCTTCTAGTTACTCTCCTTCTTCTTCCTCTTCTTATCTTTCTTCCACTTCTCCTGCCTCTTCTTGTTCTCTTTCTTCCACTTCTTCTTCATCTTCTTCTTCTTCGTCCTTTTCTTCTCCTTCTTCCAGTTCTTCTCCATCATCCCCACTCCTTCAACTACTTCTTCTTCTTCCTCTTGTTCACCTTCTTCCACTTCTACTACATCCACTTGTTCTTCTTCTTCCCTCTCTTCTCCTTCTTGCCCTTCTTCTTCCTACATTACTTCTTCTTCTCCTCCTTGTTCCACTTCTTCTTCCTCCTGTTTTTCTCATTCTTCCACTTCTTCTTCTACTTCCTATTGTTCTCCTTCTTCCACCTGCACTTCTTCCTTCTCTTCTCGTTCTTCCACTTCTTCTTCCTCTTCTTGTCCAGATTCCACTTCTTCTGGTTCTTCTTCCCTCCCCTTCCCCTCCTTCTTCCTGTTCCTCTTTTTCTCCTTTTTCCAATTCTTCTTCTTCATCTCACCTCCTTCGACTACTTCTTCTTCCTCCTCTTGTTCACCTTCTTCACTTTCCACATCTTCTTCTTCTTCCTTTTCTTCTCCTTCTTCCACTTCTTCTAGTTACTCTCCTTCTTCTTCCTCTTCTTATCTTTCTTCCACTTCTCCTGCCTCCTCTTGTTCTTTTTCTTCCAGTTCTTCTTCATCCTCTCCTTTCCTTTCTTTTCTTCATCTTCATCTCCTTCTTCTTCTTCCTTTCCTTCCTCATATCCCTCTTTTTCTCCTTCTTCTGCTTCCACTTGCATTTTTACCTCTTGTTCTCCTTCTTCTACTTCTTCTCCATCATCCTCACTCCTTCAACTAGTTTTTCTTCTTCCTCTTGTTCACCTTCTTCCACTTCTACTACATCCACTTGTTCTTCTTCTTCCCTCTCTTCTCCTTCTTCCCCTTCCTCTGCCTACACTACTTCTTCTTCCTCCCCTTCTTCTTCTCCTACTTGTTCCACTTCTTCCTCATTCCCATTTCCTTCCATTGCTTCTTCTTCCTCCTCTTTTTCTCATTCTTCCACTTCTTCTTCTTCTTCCTATTGCTCTCCTTCTTCCACTTGCACTTCTTCCTTTTCTTCTCGTTCTTCCACTTCTTCTTCTTCCTCATCCTGTTCTCCTTCTTCCACTTCTTCTTCTTCATCTCCTTTCATTCCACTACTTCCTCCTATTCCTCTTATTCTCTCCTTCTACCACTTCTTCTACTTCTACTTGTTGTTCTTCTTCATTTTCGTCTCATTTTTTCGCTTCTTCTGCTTACACTTCTTCTTCTTCTTCTTCAATTTCTTATCCTTCCACAACTTCTTCTTCTTTCCTTTCCGTCTTCTCCTTCCTCTTTTTCTCCATCCCCGACTTCTGTTGCTTCCCATTGTTGCTCTTCCTCTTCTTCTCCTTCCCCCAAATCTTATGCTTGCACTTCTTCTTCTTCCTCTTCTCCTCCACATTCCACTTCTTCTGCTTCTTCTTCCCTTCCCTTCCCTTCCCCTCCTTCTCCTTTTCCTCCTTTTCTCCTGGTTCCAATTCTTCTTCTTCATCTCACCTCCTTCCACTACTTCTTCTTCCTCCTCTTGTTCAGCTTCTTCACTTTCCACATCTTCTTCTTCTTCCTTTTCTTCTCCTTCTTCCACTTCTTCTAGTTACTCTCCTTCTTCTTCCTCTTCTTATCTTTCTTCCACTTCTCCCGCCTCCTCTTGTTCTCGTTCTTCCACTTCTTCTTCATCCTCTCCTTTCCTTTATTTTCTTCCTCTTCATCTTGTTCTTCTTCTTCCTCTGGTTCACCTTCTTCCACCTCTACTACATCCACTTGTCTTCTTCTTCCCTCTCTTGTCCTTCTTGCCCTTCTTCTGCCTACGCTACTTCTTCTTCCTCCCCTTCTTCTTTTCCTCCTTGTTCCACTTCTTCTTCATCCCCTTTCCTTCCATTGCTTTTTCTTCCTCCTTTTTTTCTCATTCGTCCACTTCTTCTTCTTCTTCCTATTCTTCTCCTTCTGCCACCTCTTCTCCCTCCTCCCATTCTCCTTCTTCCACTTCTTCTTCTTCATCTCCTTTCAGTCCACTACTTCCTCATATTCCTCTTATTCTCTCCTGCTACCACTTCTTCTACTTCTACTTGTTGTTCTTCTTCATTTTCGTCTCCTTCTTCTGCTTCTTCTACTTACAGTTCTTCTCCTTCCACCACTTCTTCTTCTTTCCTTTATGCTTACACTTCTTCTTTTTCTTCCTCTTCTCCTCCAGATTCCACTTCTTCTGCTTCTTCTTACCTTCCCTTCCCCTCCCCTCCTTCTTCCTTTTCCTCCATTTCTCCTTGTTCCAGTTCTTCTTCTTCATCTCACCTCCTTCCACTACTTCTTCTTCCTCCTCTTGTTCGCCTTCTTCAACTTCTTCACTTTCCACATCTTCTTCTTCTTCCTTTTCTTCTCCTTCTTCTACTTCTTCTAGTTACTCTCCTTTTTCTTCCTCTTCTTATCTTTCTTCCAGTTCCCCTGCCTCCTCTTGTTCTCTTTCTTCCACTTCTTCTTCATCCTGTCCTTTCCCTTCTTTTCTTCCTCTTCATCCCCTTCTTGTTCTTCCTTTCCTTCGTCATATCCCTCTTTTTCTCCTTCTTCTGCTTCCACTTGAATTTCTACCTCTTGTTCTCCTTCTTCCACTTCTTCTTCATCATCCCCACTCCTTCAACTACTACTTCTTCTTCCTCTTGTTCACCTTCTTCCACTTCTACTACATCCACTTGCTCTTTTTCTTCCCTCTATTCTCCTTCTTGTCCGTCTTCTGCCTACACTACTTCTTCTTCCTACCCTTCTTCTTCTCCTGCTTGTTCCATTTCGTCTTCATCCCCTTTCCTTCCATTGCTTCTTCTTCCTCCTTTTTTTCTCATTCTTCCACTTCTTCTTCTTCCTCCTCTTTTTCTCATTCTTCAACTTCTTCTTCTTCCTATTGTTCTCCTTCTCCCACTTGCACTTCTTCCTTTTCTTCTTATTCTTCCGCTTCTTCTTCTTCCTCTTTTTCTCCTTCTGCCACCTCTCCTCCCTCCTCCCGTTCTCCTTATTCCACTTCTTCTTCTTCATCTCCTTTCATTCCACTACTTCCTCCTATTCCTCTTATTCTCTCCTTCTACCACTTCTTCTACTTCTACTTGTTGTTCTTCTTCATTTTCGTCTCTTTTTTCCGCTTCTCCTACTTACACTTCTTCTTCTTCTTCCTCTTTGTTCCACTCCTTCTTCATCCCTTTTGCTTCCATTGCTTCTTCTTCCTCCTCTTTTTCTCATTCTTCCACTTCTTCTTCTTCCTCTTCTTCTCCTTCTGCCACCTCTTCTCCTCCTCCCGTTCTCCTTCTACCACTTATTGTACTTCTACTTGTTGTTCTTCTTCATTTTCGTCTCCTTCTTTCGCTTCTTCTGCTTACACTTCTTCTTCTTGCCTTTCCGTCTTCTCCTTCCACTTTTTCTCCATCCCCCACTTCTGTTGCTTCCCATTGTTGCTCTTCTTGTTCTTCTCCTTCCCCCAAATCTTATGCTTACACGTCTTCTTCTTCTTCCTCTTCTCCTCCAGCTTCCACTTCTTCTGCTTCTTCTTCCCTTCCCTTCGCCTCCTTCTTCCTTTTCCTCCTTTTCTCCTTGTTCCAATTCTTCTTCTTCATCTAACCTGCTTCCACTACTTCTTCTTCCTCCTCTTGTTGCTTCCCATTGTTGCTCTTCCTCTTGTTCACCTTCTTCCACTTTTACTACATCCACTTCTTCTTCATTTTCGTCTCCTTCTTCCGCTTCTTCTGCTTACACTACTTCTTCTTCCATTTCTTCTCCTTCCACAACTTCTTCTTCTTTCCTTTCCGTCTTTTCCTTCCTCTTTTTCTCCATCGCCCACTTCTGTTGGTTCCTATTGTTGCTCGTCCTCTACTTTTCCTTCCCCCAAATCTTATGCTTACACTTCTTCTTATTCTTCCTATTTTCCTCCAGATTCCACTTCTTCTGGTTCTTCTTCCCTTCCCTTCCCTTCCCCTCCTTCTTCCTTTTCCTCCTTTTCTCCTTGTTCCAATTTCTCTTCTTCATCTCACCTCCTTCCACTACTTCTTCTTCCTCCTCTTGTTCACCTTCTTCACTTTCCACATCTTCTTCTTCTTCCTTTTCTTTTCCTTCTTCCACTTCTTCTAGTTACTCTCCTTCTTCTTCCTCTTCTTATCATTCTTCCACTTCTCCTGCCTCCTCTTGTTCTCTTTCTTCCCACTTCTTCTTCATCCTCTCATTTCCTTTCTTTTCTTCCTCTTCATCTGCTTCTTCTTCTTCCTTTCCTTCGTCATATCCCTCTTTTTCTCCTTCTTCTGCTTCCACTTGCATTTCTACCTCTTGTTCTCCTTTTTCCACTTCTTCTCCATCATCCCCACTCTTTCAACTACTTGTTCTTCTTCCTCTTGTTCACCTTTTTCCACTTATACTACATCCACTTGTTCTTCTTATTCCCTCTCTTCTCCTTCTTGCGCTTTTTCTGCCTACACTACTTCTTCTTCGTCCCCTTCTTTTTCTCCTCCTTGTTCCACTTCTTCTTCATTGCCCTTTTCTCCCGTTGCTTCTTCTTCCTCCTCTTTTTCTGATTGTTCCACTTCTTCTTCTTCTTCCTATTGTTCTCCTTCTTCCACTTGCACTTCTTCCTTTTCTTCTCCTTCTTCCACTTTTTCTTCTTCATCTCCTTTCATCCCACTACTTCTACCACTTCTTCTACTTGTACTTGTTGCTCTTCTTTATTTTCGTCTCCTTCTTTCGCTTCTTCTGCTTACACTTCTTCTTCTTCCATTTCTTCTCCTTCGACAACTTCTTCTTCTTTCCATTCCGTCTTCTCCTTCCTCTTTTTCTCCATCCCCCACTTCTGTTGCTTCCCATTGTTGCTCGTCCTCTTCTTTTCCTTCCCCCAAATCTTATGCTTACACTTCTTCTTCTTCTTCCTCTTCTCCTCCAGATTCCATCTCTTCTGCTTTTTCTTCCTCTTCTTATCTTTCTTCCACTTCTCTTGCCTCCTCTTGTTCTCTTTCTTCCACTTCTTCTTCTTCCACTACTTCTACTTGTTGTTCCTCTTCATTTTCGTCTCCTTCTTCCGCTTCTTCTGCTTACACTTCTTCTTCTTCCTCTTCTTCCATTTCTTCTCCTTCCACAACTTCTTATTCTTTCCTTTCCGTCTTCTCCTTCTTCCTTTTCCTCCTTTTCTCCTTGTTCCAATTCTTTTTCTTCATCTCACCTCCTTCCACTTCTTCTTCTTCCTCCTCTTGTTCACCTTCTTCAAATTCTTCATTTTCCACATCTTCTTCTTCTTCCTTTTCTTCCCCTTCTTCCCCTTCTTCTAGTTACTCTCTTTCTTCTTCCTGTACTTTTCTTTCTTCCATTTCTCCTTCCTCCTCTTGTTCTCTTTCTTCTATTTCTTCTTCATCCTCTCCATTCCTTTCTTTTCTTCCTCTTCATCTCCATCTTCCTCTTCCTTTCCTTCGTCATATCCCTCTTTTTCTCCTTCTTCTGCTTCCACTTGAAGTTCTACCTCTTGTTCTACTTGTTACACTTCTTCTCCATCATCCCTACTCCTTCAACTACTTCTTCTTCTTCCTCTTGTTCACCTTCTTCCACTTCTACTACATCCACTTGTTCTTCTTCTTCCCTCTCTCTTCCTTCTTGCCCTTCTTCTGCCTACACTACTTCTTCTTCCTCCCCTTCTTGTTCTCCTCCTTGTTCCACTACTTCTTCATCCCCTTTCCTTCCATTGCTTCTTCTTCCTCCTCTTTTTCTCATTCTTCCACTTGTTCTTCTTCTTCCTATTGTTCTCCTTCTTCCACTTGCACTTCTTCCTTCACTTCTCGTTCTTCCACTTTTTCTTCTTCCTCTTCTTCTCCTTTTGCCACGTCTTCTTTCTCCTCCCGTTCTTCTTCTTCCACTTCTTCTTCTTCATCTCCTTTCATTCCACTACTTCCTCCTATTCCTCTTATTCTCTCCTTCTACCACTTCTGCTACTTCTACTTGTTGTTCTTCTTCATTTTCGTCTCCTTCTTCCGCTTCTTCTGCTTACACTTCTTCTTCTTCCTCTTCTTCCATTTCTTCTCCTTCCACAACTTCTTCTTCTTTCCTTTCCGTCTTCTCCTTCCTCTTTTTCTCCATCCCCCACTTCTGTTGCTTCCCATTGTTGCTCTTCCTCTTCTTCTCCTTCCCCCAAATCTTATGCTTACACTTCTTCTTCTTCTTCCTCTTCAACTCCAGATTCCATTTCTTCTCCTTCCACAACTTCTTATTCTTTCCTTTTCTTCTTCTCCTTCTTCCTTTTCCTCCTTTTCTCTTTGTACCAATTCTTCTTCTTCATCTCACCTCCTTCCACTACTTCTTCTTCCTCCTCTTCTTCACCTTCTTCACTTTCAACATCTTCTTCTTCTTCCTTTCCTTTCCTTTCTTTTCTTCCTCTTAATCTCCTTCTTCTTCTTCCTTTCCTTCGTCATATCCCTCTTTTTCTCTTTCTTTTGCTTCCACTTGCATTTCTACCTCTTGTTCTCCTTCTTCCACTTCTTGTTCATCATCCCCAGTCCATCAACTACTTCTTCTTCCGCTTGTTCACCTTCTTCCACCTCTACTACATCCACTTCTTCGTCCTCTTTGCTCTCTTCTCCTTCTTGACCTTTTTCTGCCTAGACTACTTCTTCTTCCTCCCCTTCTTCTTCTCCTCCTTGTTCCACTTCGTCTTCATCCCCTTTCCTTCCATTGCTTCTTCTTCCTCCTCTTTTTCTCATTCTTCCACTTCTTCTTCTTCTTCCCATTGTTCTCGTTCTTCCACTTCTTCTTCTTCCTCTTCTTCTCCTTGTGCCACCTCTTCTTCCTCCTCCCTTCACCTTCTTCCACTTCTTCTTCTTCATCTCGTTTCATTCCGTTACTTCCTCCTATTCCTCTTATTCTCTCCTTCTACCACTTCTTCTATTTCTACTTGTTGTTCTTCTTCATTTCCGTCTCCTTCTTCCGCTTCTTCTGCTTACACTTCTTCTTCTTCCTCTTCTTTCATTTCTTCTCCTTCCACAACTTCTGCTTCTTTCCTTTTCGTCTTCTCTTTCTTCCTTTTCTCCATCCCCCACTTCTGTTGCTTCCCATTGTTGCTCTTCCTCTTCTTCTCCTTCCCCCAAATCTTATGCTTACACTTCTTCTTCTTCTTCCTCTTCTCCTCCAGATTCCACTTCTTCTGCTTCTTCTTCCCTTCCCTTCCCATCCTTCTTCCTTTTCCTCCTATTCTCCTTTTTCCAATTCTTCTTCTTCATCTCATCTCCTTCCACTACTTCTTCTTCCTCCTCTTGTTCACCTTCTTCGACTTCTTCACTTTCCACCTCTTCTTCTTCTTCCTTTTCTTCTCCTTCTTCCACTTCTTCTAGTTACTCTCCTTCTTCTTCCTCTTCTTATCTTTCTTCCAGTTCTCCTGTCTCCTCTTGTTCTCTTTCTTTCACTTCTTCTTCATCCTCTCCTTTCCTTTCTTTTCTTCCTCTTCATCTCCTTCTTCTTCTTCCTTTCCTTTGTCATATCCCTCTCTTTCTCCTTCTTCTGCTTCCACTTGCATTTCTACCTCTTGTTCTCCTTCTTCCACTTCTTCTCCATCATTCCTTCTCCTTCAACTACTTCGTCTTCTTCCTCTTATTCACCTTATTCCACCTCTACTACATGCAGTTGTTCTTCTTCTTCCCTCTCTTCTCCTTCTTGCCCCTTTTCTGCCTACACTACTTATTCTTCCTCCCCTTCTTCTTATCCTCCTTGTTCCACTTCTTCTTCATTCCCCTTTCCTTCCATTGCTTCTTCTTCCTCCTCATTTTGTCATTCATCCACTTCTTCTTCTTCTTCCTATTGTTCTCCTTCTTCCACTTGCACTTCTTCCGTTTCTTCTCGTTCTTCCACTTCTTCTTCTTCCTCTTCTTCTCCTTGTGCCACCTCTTCTTCCTCCTCCCTTCACCTTCTTCCACTTCTTCTTCTTCATCTCGTTTCATTCCATTACTTCCTCCTATTCCTCTTATTCTCTCCTTCTACCACTCATTCTATTTCTACTTGTTGTTCTTCTTCATTTCCGTCTCCTTCTTCCGCTTCTTCTGCTTACACTTCTTCTTCTTCCTCTTCTTTCATTTCTTCTCCTTCCACAACTTCTGCTTCTTTCCTTTTCGTCTTCTCTTTCTTCCTTTTCTCCATCCCCCACTTCTGTTGCTTCCCATTGTTGCTCTTCCTCTTCTTCTCCTTCCCCCAAATCTTATGCTTACACTTCTTCTTCTTCTTCCTCTTCTCCTCCAGATTCCACTTCTTCTGCTTCTTCTTCCCTTCCCTTCCCATCCTTCTTCCTTTTCCTCCTTTTCTCCTTTTTCCAATTCTTCTTGTTCATCTCACCTCCTTCCACTACTTCCTCCTATTCCTCTTATTCTCTTGTTCTACCATTTCTTCTACTTCTACTTCTACTTGTTGTTCTTCTTCATTTTCGTTTCCTTCTTCCACTTCTTCTACTTAAACTTCTTCTTCTTCCTGTTCTTCCATTTCTTCTCCTTCCACAACTTCTGCTTCTTTCCTTTCCGTCTTCTCCTTCCTCTTTTTCTCCATCCCCCACTTCTGTTGCTTCCCATTGTTGCTCTTCCTCTTCTTCTCCTTCCCCCAAATGTTATACTTACACTTCTTCTTCTTCTTCCTCTTATCCTCCAGATTCCACTTCTTCTGCTTCTTCTTCCCTTCCCTTCTCCTCCTTCTTCCTTTTCCTCCTTTTCTCCTTGTTCCAATTCTTCTTCTTCATCTCACCTCCTTCCACTACTTCTTCTTCCTCCTCTTGTTCACCTTCTTCACTTTCCACCTTCTTCTTCTTCCTTTTCTTCTCCTTCTTCCACTTCTTCTAGTTACTCTCCTTCTTCTTCCTCTTCTTATCTTTCTTCCACTTCTCCTGCGTCCTCTTGTTCTCTTTCTTCCACTTCTTCGTCATCCTCTCCTTTCCTTTCTTTTCTTCCTCTTCATCTCCTTCTTCTTCTTCCTTTCCTTCGTCATATCCCTCTTTTTCTCCTTCTTTTGCTTCCAGTTGCATTTCTACCTCTTGTTCTCCTTCTTCCACTTCTTCTCCAGCATCCCCACTCCTTCACCTACTTCTTCTTCCGCTTGTTCACCTTCTTCCACCTCTACTACATCCACTTGTTCCTCTTCCTCCCTCTCTTCTCCTTCTTGCCCTTCTTCTTCCTAGACTACTTCTTCTTCCTCCCCTTCTTCTTCTCCTCCTTGTTCCACTTCTTCTTCATCCCCTTTTCTTCCATTGCTTCTTCTTCCTCCTCTTTTTCTCATTCTTCCACTTCTTCTTCTTCTTCTTCTTCCTATTGTTCTCCTTCTTCCATTTGCACTTCTTCCTTTTCTTCTCGTTCTTCCACTTCTTCTTCCTCTTCTTCTCCTTCTGCCACGTCTTCTTCCTCCTCCCGTTCCCCTTCTTCCACTTCTTCTTCTTCATCTCCTTTCATTCCACTACTTCCTCCTATTCCTCTTATCCTATCCTTCTACCACTTCTTCTACTTCTACTTGTTGTTCTTCTTCATTTTCATCTCCTTCTTCCGCTTCTTCTGCTTACACTCTTCCTCTTCTCCCGTTTCTTCTCCTTCCACAATTTCTTCTTCTTTCCTTTTCGTCTTCTCCTTCCTCCTTTTCTCCATCCCCCACTTCTGTTGCTTCCCATTGTTGCTCTTCCTCTTCTTCTCTTTCCCCCAAATCTTATGCTTACACTTCTTCTTCTTCTTCCTCTTCTCCTCTAGATTCCACTTCTTCTGCTTCTTCTTCCCTTCCTTTCTCCGCCTTCTTCCTTTTCCTCCTTTTCTCCTTGTTCCAATTCTTCTTCTTCATCTCACCTCCTTGCACTACTTCTTCTTCCTCCTCTTGTTCACCTTCTTCAGCTTCTTCACTTTCCACATCTTCTTCTTCTTCCTTTTCTTCTCCTTCTTCCACTTCTTCTAGTTACTCTCCTTCTTGTTCCTCTTCTTATCTTTCTTCCACTTCTCCTGCCTCCTCTTGTTCTCTTTCTTCTACTTCTTCTTCATCCTCTCCTTTCCTTTCTTTTCTTCCTCTTTATCTCCTTGTTTTTCTTCCTTTCCTTCGTCATATCCCTCTTTTTCTCGTTCTTCTGCTTCCACTTGCATTTCTACCTCTTGTTCTCCTTCTTCCACTTCTTCTCCATCATCCCCACTCTTTCAATTACTTCTTGTTCTTCCTCTTGTTCACCTTCTTCCACTTCTACTACATCCACTTGTTCTTCTTCTTCCCTCTCTAATCCTTATTGCCCTTCTTTTGCCTACACTACTTCTTCTTCCTCCCCTTCTTCTTCTCCTCCTTGTTCCACTTCTTCTTCATCCCCTTTCCTTCCATTGCTTCTTCTTCCACCTCTTTTTCTCATTCTTCCACTTCTTCTTCTTCTTCCTATTGTTCGCCTTCTTCCAGTTCACTTTTTCCTTTTCTTCTCGTTCTTCCACTTCTTCTTCTTCCTCTTCTTCTCCTTTTGCCACCTCTGCGTCCTCCTCCCGTTCTCCTTCTTCCAGTTCTTCTTCTTCATCTCCTTTCATTCCACTACTTCCTCCTATTCCTCTTATTCTGTCCTTCTACCACTTCTTATACTTCTACTTGTTGTTCTTCTTCATTTTCGTCTCCTTCTTCCGCTTCTTCTGCTTACACTCTTCTTCTTCCTCTTCTCCCATTTCTTCTCCTTCCACAATTTCTTCTTCTTTCCTTTTCGCCTTCTCCTTTCTCTTTTTCTCCATCCCCCACTTCTATTGCTTCCCATTCTTGCTCTTCCTCTTCTTCTCCTTCCCCCATATCTTATGCTTGCAGTTCTTTTTGTTCTTCCTCTTCTCCTCCAGATTCCATTTCTTTTGCTTCTTCTTCCCTTCCTTTCCCTTCCTCTCCTTCTTCCTTTTCCTCCTTTTCTCCTTGTTCCAATTCTGATGAGGACATGAAGGACAAAAAGCTTGAAGCACTTGACGGGCTTGGAGGACCCATGACAAGGGCAAGGAAAAAGAGAGCTAAGGAAGCTTTGCAACAAGTGTTGACAGGGATTTTTCAAAGAGAGCCAAATCTTGCAGACTGTGGGGATAAAATTGTCAATTGCATCCTGTTTGAAGAGGGAGGTGAGCGACCAACATCTCTATAATAATTTGGGCTGATTTTATTAGTAAATTATTTCAAATAAATTGTATAAGTGGCTGTTACAAATTCTTAAAAATGTGCGGCCAGCTTGGGCAAATAGGGACCAGATTTTTGTTAATTATTTGGGTTGTTATGTTAGTATTTTTATTGGACAATTATTTAGCTTTTAATTAAGTTAGGGGTTGCATCAAATTTGGGGAAGCAAGCAGCCATATAAGGGGGGCGCTCAGCTGGGCAAGGGGGGACGACTGATTCAGAAAAATAGACTCTTGAGAGTGCTTCTTCGTGGGTTCTAAACAGCCAAGGATTTTTCTTTGAGAATTATCAAAGGCCATCCATACCTTTGTGTGTGTATTCTCAGGCTTATCTTCCTCCTGGAAGTGTGACGCCTCCTTTCACCATTTTCTGTCTTGTTTCTTCAATTTTCTGTTTTGTTCATTGTTCCAATTGAAGTCGATTCTCACGTAGAATTTCTGACCCGGCACGCTGTGTTTTTGTTTTGAATTTCTGCATCTATTTTGGGTTTCCAATTAAGTGCTAAAATTGTGATTTCAATCTGCCCCAATTTTGCTTGATTTGTGTGTAACCTTTTATTGTGATAATTCTTAGTAATGAGCCAACGTTCTGCACATTTTCAATCAATTTAACTTTGAAGCATTTGTTGCAATTATTTCTATCAAGCACTGATTGCCCTTTTCTGCTCAGAATTATATTCTTTTCAATTAGCAAACTGGGCGTCATTTGTCTTTTAACCTGTGCTGGAATATTTAATCAAAATTCTGCATTTGTTTGAAGCCGTCATTTCACGCTAAGTCTTTGATTCACTTTCCAATCGATTCCATGCTTCGTTGCTCAATGAGTTCTTCCTTTCTTTGGTTCAAAACTTTCATAAGGAAGCCAATACAATTCTTGGAGGTCCTTGTCCAGAATTCTAATTCCGCAAGAGGATTCACGTCAAATTCTGCTTCTTCATCTCACCTCCTTCCACTACTTCTTCTTCCTCCTCGTGTTCACCTTCTTCAGCTTCTTCACTTTCCACATCTTCTTCTTCTTTCTTTTCTTCTCCTTCTTCCACTTCTTCTAGTTACTCTCCCTCTTCTTCCTCTTCTTATCTTTCTTGAACTTCTCCTGCCGCCTCTTGTTATCTTTCTTCCACTTCTTCTTCATCCTCTCCTTTCCTTTCTTTTCTTCCTCTTCATCTCCTTCTTCTTCTTCCTTTCCTTCGTCATATCCCTCTTTTTCTTCTTCTTCTGCTTCCATGTTCAATTTTACCTCTTGCTCTCCTTCTTCCACTTCCTCTCCATCATCCCCACTCCTTCAACTACTACTTCTTCTTCCTCTTGTTCACCTTCTTCCACTTTTACTACATTCACTTGTTCTTCTTCTTCCCTCTCTTCTCCTTCTTGCCCTTCTTTTGCCTATACTACTTCTTCTTCCTCCCCTTCTACTTCTCCTCCTTGTTCCACTTCTTCTTCATCCCCTTATGTTCCATTGCTTCTTCTTCCTCCTTTTTTTCTTCTTCCTATTGTTCTCCTTCTTCCACTTGCACTTCTTCCTTTTCTTCTCGTTCTTCCACTTCTTCTTCTTCTCTTCTTCTCCTTCTCTTCTTCCTCCTCTCGTTCTCCTTCTTCCACTTTTTCTTCTTCATCTCCTTTCCTTCCACTACTTCCTCCTATTCCTCTTATTCTCTCCTTGTACCACTTCTTCTACTTCTACTTGTTGTTCTTCTTCACTTTCGTCTCCTTCTTTCGCTTCTTCTACTTACACTTCTTCTTCTTCCTCCTCTTCCATGTCTTCTCCTTCCACAACTTCTTCTTCTTTCCTTTCCATCTTCTCCTTCCTTTTTTTCTCCAACTTCTTCTACTTCCAACTTCTTCTTCCACTTCTCCTGCCTCCTCTTGTTCTCTTTCTTCCACTTCTTCTTCTTCGTCTCCTTTCCTTTCTTTTCTTCCTCTTCATCTCCTTCTTCTTCTTCCTTTCCTTCGTCATATCCCTCTTTTTCTCCTTCTTCTACTTCCACTTGCATTTCCACCTCTTGTTCTCCTTCTTTCACTTCTTCTCCATCATCCCCACTCCTTCAACTACTTCTTCTTCTTCCTCGTGTTCACCTTCTCGTACTTCTACTACATCAACTTTTTCTTCTTCTTCCCCTCTTCTCCTTCTTGCTCTTCTTCTGCCTACACGACTTCTTCTTCCTCCCCTTCTTCTTCTCCTCCTTGTTCCACTTCTTCTTCATCCCATTTCCTTCCATTGCTTCTTCTTCCTCCTCTTTTTCTCATTCTTCCACTTCTTCTTCTTCTACCTATTGTTCTCCTTCTTCCACCTGCACTTCTTCCTTTTCTTCTCTTTCTTCCACTTCTTCTTCTTCCTCTTCTTCTCCTTCTGCCACCTCTTCTCCCTCCTCCCGTTCTCCTTCTTCCACTTCTTCTTCATCTCCTTTCATTCCACTACTTCCTCCTATTCCTCTTATTCTCTCCTTCTACCACTTCTTCTACTCCTACTTGTTGTTCTTCTTCATTTTCGTCTCCTTCTTCTGCTTCTTCTGCTTACACTTCTTCTTCTTCCATTTCTTCTCCTTCCACAACTTTTTCTTATTTCCTTTCCGTGTTTTCCTTCCGCTTTTTCTCCATCCCCTACTTCTGTTGCCTCACATTTATGCTCTTCCTCTTCTTCTCCTTACCCCAAATCTTATGCTTACACTTCTTTTTCTTCTTCCCTTCCCTTCCCCTCCTTCTTCCTTTTCCTCCTTTTCTCGTTCTTCCAATTCTTCTTCTTCATCTCACCTCCTTCTACTACTTCTTCTTCCTCCTCTTGTTCACCTTCTTCAACTTATTCACTTTCCACATCTTCTTCTTCATCCTTTTCTTCTCCTTCATCCACTTCTTCTAGTTACTCTCCTTCTTCTTCCTCTTCTTATCTTTCTTCCACTTATCCTGCCTCCTCTTGTTCTCTTTCTTCCACTTCTTCTTCATCCTCTCCTTTCCTTTCTTTTCTTCCACTTCATCTCCTTCTTATTCTTCCTTTCCTTCGTCATATCCCTCTTTTTCTCCATCTTCTGCTCCCACTTGCATTTCTACCTTTTGTTCTCCTTCTTCAACTTCTTCTCCATCATCCCCACTCCTTCAACTACTTCTTCTTCTTTGTTCCCCTTCTTCCACCTCTACTACATCCACTTGTTGTTTTTCTTGCCTCTCTTCTCCTTCTTTCCCTCCTTCTGCCTACACTACTTCTTCTTCCTACCACTTCTTCATTTTTGTATCCTTCTTCCGCTTCTTCTGCTTATACTTCTTCTTCTTCCTCTTCTTCCATTTCTTCTCCCTCCACAACGTCTTCTTCTTTCCTTTCCGTCTTCTCCTTCCTCTTTTTCTCCATCCCCCACTCCTGTTGCTTCCCATTGTTGCTCTTCCTCTTCTTCTCCTTCCCCCAAATCTTATGCTTACACTTCTTCTTCTTCTTCCTCTTCTCCTCTAGATTCCACTTCTTCTGCTTCTTCTTCCCTTCCTTTCTCCTCCTTCTTCCTTTTCCTCCTTTTCTCCTTGTTCCAATTCTTCTTCTTCATCTCACCTCCTTCCACTACTTCTTCTTCCTCCTCTTGTTCACCTTCTTCAGCTTCTTCACTTTCCACATCTTCTTCTTCTTCCTTTTCTTCTCCTTCTTCCACTTCTTCTCGTTCTTCCACTTCTTCTTCTTCCTCTTATTCTCCTTCTGCTACCTCTTCTTCCTCCTCCCGTTCTCCTTCTTCAACTTCTTCTTCTTCTTCATCTCCTTTCATTCCACTACTTCCTGCTATTCCTCTCATTCTCTCCTTCTACCACTTCTTCTACTTCTACTTGTTGTTCTTCATTTTCGTCTCCTTCTTCCGCTTCTTCTGCTTCTTCTGCTTACACTTGTTCTTTTTCCTCTTCTTCCATTTCTTCTCCTTCCACAACTTCTTCTTCTTTCCTTTCCGTCTTCTCATTCCTCTTTTTCTCCATTCCCCACTTCTGTTGCTTAGCATTGTTGCTCTTCTTCTTCTTCTCCTTCCCCCAAATCTTATGCTTACACTTCTTCTTGTTCTTCCTCTTCTCCTCTAGATTCCACTTCTTCTGCTTCTTCTTCCCTTCCCTTCCCCTCCTTCTTCCTTTTCCTCCTTTTCTATTTGTTCAAATTCTTATTCTTCATCTCACCTCCTTCCACTACTTCTTCTTCCTCCTCTTGTTCACCTTCTTCAACTTCTTCACTTTCCACATCTTCTTCTTCTTCCTTTTCTTCTCCTTCTTCCACTTCTTCTAGTTAACTCGCCTTCTTCTTCCTCTTCTTATCTTTCATCCACTTCTCCTGCCTCCTCTTGTTCTCTTTCTTCCACTTCTTCTTCATCCTCTCCTTTCCTTTCTTTTCTTCCTTTTCATCTCCTTCTTCTTCTTCTTTTCTTTCGTCATATCCCTCTTTTTCTCCTTCTTCTGCTTCCACTTGCGTTTCTACCTCTTGTTCTCCTTCTTCCACTTCTTCTCCATCATCCCCACTCTTTCAACTACTTGTTCTTCTTCCTCTTGTTCACCTTTTTCCACTTATACTACATCCACTTGTTCTTCTTATTCCCTCTCTTCTCCTTCTTGCGCTTTTTCTGCCTACACTACTTCTTCTTCGTCCCCTTCTTTTTCTCCTCCTTGTTCCACTTCTTCTTCATTGCCCTTTTCTCCCGTTGCTTCTTCTTCCTCCTCTTTTTCTTATTCTTCCACTTCTTCTTCTTCTTCCTATTGTTCTCCTTCTTCCACTTGCACTTCTTCCTTTTCTTCTCGTTCTTCCACTTCTTCTTCTTCCTCCTCCCGTTCTCCTTCTTCCACTTCTTCTTCTTTATCTCCTTTTATTCCACTACTTCCTCCTATTCCTCTTATTCTCTCCTTCTTCCACTTCTTCTACTTCTACTTCTTGTTCTTCTTCATTTTCGTCTCCTTCTTCCGCTTCTTCTGCTTACATTTCTTCTTGTCTTCCTCTTCTTCCACTCTTCTCCTTCCACAACTTCTTCTTTCCTTTCCGTCTTTTCCTTCCCCCATATCTTATGCTTACACTTCTTCTTCTTCTTCCTCTTCTCCTCCAGATTCCACTTCTTCTGCTTCTTCTTCCCTTCTCTTCCCCTCCTTCTTCCTTTTCCTCCTTTTCTCCTTATTCCAATTCTTCTTCTTCATCTCACCTCCTTCCACTATTCTTCTTCCTCCTCTTGTTCACCTTCTTCAACTTCTTCACTTTCCGCATCTTTTGCTTCTTCCTTTGCTTCTCCTTCTTTCACTTCTTCTAGTTACTCTATTCTTCTTCCTTTTCTTATCTTTCTTCCACTTCTCCTGCTTCCCCTTCTTCTCTTTCTTCTACTTCTTCTTCATCGTCTCCTTTCCTTTTGTTTCTTCCTCTTCATCTCCTTCTTCTTCTTCCTTTCCTTCGTCATATCCCTCATTTTCTCCTTCTTCTGCTTCCACTTGCATTTCTACCTCTTGTTCTCCTTCTTCCACTTCTTCTCCATCATCCCCACTCCTTCAGCTACTTCTTCTTCTTCCTGTTGTTCACCTTCTTCCACTTCTACTACATGCACTTGTTCTTCTTCTTCCCTCTCTTCTCCTTCTTGCCCTTTTTCTGCCTACACTACTTCTTCTTCCTCCCCTTCTTCTTCTCCTCCTTGTTCCACTTCTTCTTCATCCCCTTTCCTTCCATTTCTTCTTCTTCCTCCTCTTTTTCTCATTCTTCCACTTCTTCTTCTTCTTCCTATTGTTCTCCTTCTTCCACTTGCACTTCTACCTTTTCTTCTCGTTCTTCCACTTCTTGTTCTTCCTCTTCTTCTCCTTCTGCCACCTCTTCTCCTTCCTCCTGTTCTCCTTCTTCCACTTCTTCTTCTTCATCTGCTTTCATTCCACTACTTCCTCCTATTCCTCTTATTCTCTCCTTCTACCACTTCTTCTACTTCTACTTGTTGTTCTTCTTCATTTTCCTCTCCTTCTTCCGCTTCTTCTGCTTACACTTCTTCTTCTTCCTCTTCTTCCATTTCTTCTCCTTCCACAACTTCTTCTTCTTTCCTTTTCCTCTTCTCCTTCCTCTTTTTCTCCATCCCCCACTTCTGTTGCTTCCTATTGTTGCTCTTCCTCTTCTTCTCCTTCCCCCAAATCTTATGCTTACACTTCTTCTTCTTCTTTCTCTTCTCCTCCAGATTCCACCTCTTCTCCTTCCTCTTCCCTTCCCTTCCCTTCCCTTCCCCTCCTTCTTCCTTTTCCTCCTGTTCTCCTTGTTCCAACTCTTCTTCTTCATCTCACCTCCTTCTTCACCTTCTTGTTCCACTTGCATTTCCACCCCTTGTTCACCTTCTTCCACTTCTACTACATCCAGTTGTTCTTCTTCTTCCCTCTCTTCTCCTTCTTGCCCTTCTTCTGCCTACACTACTTCTTCTTCCTCCCCTTCTTCTTCTCCTCCTTGTTCCACTTCTTCTTCATTCCCCTTACCTTCCATTCCTTCTTCTTCCTCCTTTTTTTGTCATTCTTCCACTTCTTCTTCTTCTTCCTCTTCATCTCTTCCTTCTTGTTCCTTTCCTTCGTCATATCCCTCTTTTTGTCCTTCTTCTGCTTCCACTTGCATTTCTACCTGTTGTTCTCCTTCTTCCACTTCTTCTCCATCATCCCCACTCCTTCAACTACTTCTTCTTCTTCCTCTTGTTCACCTTCTTCCACTTCTACTACATGCACTTGTTCTTCTTCTTCCCTCTCTTCTCCTTCTTGCCCTTCTTCTGCCTACACTACTTCTTCCTCCACTTCTTCTTCTCCTCCTTGTTCCACTTCTTCTTCATTACCCTTTCCTTCCATTGCTTCTTCTTCCTCGTCTTTTTCTCAATCTTCGACTTCTTCTTCTTCTTCCTATTGTTCTCCTTCTTCCACTTGCACTTCTTCCTTTTCTTCTCATTCTTCCACTTTTTCTTCTTCCTCTTCTCCCGTTATCCTTCTTCCACTTCTTCTTCTTCATCTCCTTTCATTCCACTACTTCCTCTAATTCCTCTTATTATCTCCTTCTACCACTTCTTCTACTTCTACTTCTTGTTCTTCTTCATCTTCGTCTCCTTCTTCTGCTTCTTCTGCTTGCACTTCTTCTTCTTCCTCTTCTTCCATTTCTTCTCCTTCCACAACTTCTTCTTCTTTCCTTTCCGTCTTCTCCTTCCCCCATATCTTATGCTTACACTTCTTCTTCTTCTTCCTCTTCTCCTCCAGATTCCACTTCTTCTGCTTATTCTTCCCTTCCCTTCCCCTCGTTCTTCCTTTTGCTCCTTTTCCCCTTGCTCCAATTCTTCTTGTTCATCTCACCTCCTTCCACTACTTGTTCTTCCTCCTCTTGTTCACCTTCTTCACATTCCACATCTTCTTCTTCTTCCTTTTCTTCTCCTTCTTCCACTTCTTGTAGTTACTCTCCTTCTTCTTCCTCTTCTTATCTTTCTTCCACTTCTCCTACCTCAACTTTTTCTCCTTCTTCTACTTCCACTTGCATTTCTAGCTCTTGTTCTCCTTCTCCACTTCTTCTCCATCATCCCCACTCCTTCAACTACTTCTTCTTCTTCCTCTTGTTCACCTCCTTCCACTTCTACTACATCCACTTGTTCTTCTTCTTCCCTCTCTTCTCCTTCCTCCCTTTCTTCTGCCTACACTACTTCTTCTTCCTCCTCTTGTTCACGTTCTTCACTTTCCACATCTTCTTCTTCTTCCTTTTCTTCTCCTTCTTCCACTTCTTCTAGTTACTGTCCTTGTTCTTCCTCTTCTTATCTTTCTTCCACTTCTCCTGCCTCCTCTTGTTCTCTTTCTTCCACTTCTTCTTCATCCTCTACTTTCCTTTCTTTTCTTCCTCTTCATCTCCTTCTTCTTCTTCCTTTCCTTTGTCATATCCCTCTTTTTCTCCTTCTTCTGCTTCCACTTGCATTTCTACCTCTTCTTCTCGTTCTTCCACTTCTTCTCCATCATCCCCACTAATTCAACTACATCTTCTTCTTCTTCTCGTTCAACTTCTTCCACTTCTACTCCATCCACTTGTTCTTCTTCTTCCCTCTCTTCTCCTTCTTGCCCTTCTTCTGCCTACACTACTTCTTCTTCGTCCCCTTCTTCTTCTCCTCCTTGTTCCACTTCTTCTTCATCCCCTATCCTTCCATTGCTTCGTCTTCCTCCTCTTTTTCTCATTCTTCAACTTCTTCTTCTTCTTCCGATTGTTCTCCTTCTTCAACTTGCACTTCTTCCTTTTCTTCTCGTTCTTCCACTTCTTCTTCTTCCTCCTCTTCTCCTTCTGCCACCTCTTCTCCCTCCTCCCGTTCTCCTTTTTCCACTTCTTCTTCTTCATCTCCTTTCATTCCACTACTTCCTCCTATTCCTCTTGGTCTCTCCTTCAACCACTTCTTCTACTTCTACTTGTTCTTCTTCATTTTTTTCTCCTTCTTCCGCTTCCTCTGCTTACACTTCTTCTTCTTCCTCTTCTTCCATTTCTTCTCCTTCCACAACTTCTTCTTCTTTCCTTTCCATCTTCTCCTTCCTCTTTTTCTCCATCCCCCACTTCTGTTACTTCCCATTGTTGCTTTTCCTCTTCTTCTCCTTTCCCCAAATCTTATGCTTACACTTCTTCTTCTTCTTCCTCTTCTCCTCCAAATTCCACTTCTTCTGCTTCTTCTTCCCTTCCCTTCCCCTCATTCTTCCTTTTGCTTCTTTTTTCCTTGTTCCAATTCTTCTTTTTTATCTCACCTCGTTCCACTACTTCTTCTTCCTCCTCTTGTTCACCTTCTTCACTATCCACATCTTCTTCTTCTTCCTTTCCTTCTCGTTCTTCCACTTCTTCTAGTTACTCTCCTTCTTCTTCCTCTTCTTATCTTTCTTGCACTTCTCCCGCCTCCTTTTGTTCTCTTTCCTCCACTTCTTCTTCATCCTCTCCTTTCCTTTCTTTTCTTCCTCTTCATCTTCTTCTTCTTCTTCCTTTCCTTCGTCATATCCCTCTTTTTCTCCTTCTTTTGCTTCCACTTGCATTTGTACCTCTTGTTCTCCTTCTTCCAGTTCTTCTCCATCATCCCCACTCCTTCAACTACTTCTTCTTCTTCCTCTTGTTCACCTTCTTCCACTTCTACTACATCCACTTCTTCTTCTTCTTCCCTCTGTTCTCCTTCTTGCCCTTCTTCTGCCTACACTACTTTTTCTTCCTCCCCTTCTTCTTCTCCTCCTTGTTCCACTTCTTCTTCATCCCCTTTCTTTCCATTGCTTCTTCTTCCTCCTCTTTTTCTAATTCTTCTACTTCTTCTTCTTCTTTCTATTGTTCTCCTTCTTCCACTTCCACTTTTTCTCCATCCCCTACTTTGTGTTGCTTCCCATTGATGCTCTTCCTGTTCTTCTCCTTCCCCCAAATCTTATGCTTACACTTCTTCTTCGTCTTCCTCTTCTCTTCCAGATTCCACCTCTTCTGCTTCTTCTTCCCTTCCGTTCCCTTCCCTCCTTCTTCCTTTTCCTCCTTTTCTCCTTGTTCCAATTCTTCTTCTTCATCTCACCTCCTTCCACTACTTCTTCTTCATCTCACCTTCTTCTTCTTCTTTACTTTCCACATCTTCTTCTTCTTCCTTTTCTTCTCCATCATCCCCACTCCTTCAACTACTTCTTCTTCTTACTTTTGTTCACCTTCTTCCACCTCTAATACATCCACTTGTTCCTCTTCTTATCTTTCTTCCACTTCTTATGCCTCCTCTTGTTCTCTTTCTTCCGCTTCTTCTTCATCCTCTCCTTTCCTTTCTTTTCTTCCTCTTGATCTCCGTCTCCTTCTTCCGCTTCTTCTGCTTACACTTCTTCTTCTTCCATTTCTTCTCCTTCCTCTTTTTCTCCATCCCCCACTTCTGTTGCTTCCCATTGTTGCTCTTCCTAGTCTTCTCCTTCCCCCAAATCTTATCCTTACATTTCTTCTTCTTCTTCCTCTTGTTCACCTTCTTCCACCTCTAATACATCCACTTGTTCTTCTTCTTCCCTCTCTTATCCTTCTTGCCGTTCTTCTGCCTACACTACTTCTTCTTCCTCCCCTTCTTCTTCTCCTCCTTGTTCCACTTCTTCTTCATCCCTTTTCCTTCCATTGCTTCTTCTTCCTCCTCTTTTTCTCATTCTTCCACTTCTTCTTCTTCTTCCTATTGTTCTCCTTCTTCCACTTGAAGTTCTTCCTTTTCTTCTCGTTCTTCCACTTCTTGTTCTTCCTCTTCTTCTCCTTCTGCCACCACTTCTCCCTCCTCCCGTTCTCCTTCTTCCACTTCTTCTTCTTCATCTCCTTTCATTCCACTACTTCCCCCTATTCCTCTTATTCTCTCCCTCTACTACTTCTTCTACTTCTACTTGTTGTTCTTTTTCCTTTTCGTCTACTTCCTCGACTTCTTCTGCTTACAATTCTTCTTCTTCCTCTTCTTGCATTTCTTCTCCTTCCACAACTTCTTCTTCTTTCCTTTCCGTCTTCTCCTTCCTCTTTTTCTCCATCCCCCACTTCTGTTGCTTCCCATTGTTGCTCTTCCTCTTCTTCTCCTTCCCCCAAATCTTATGCTTACACTTCTTCTTCTTCTTCCACTTCTCCTCCAGATTGCACTTCTTCTGCTTCTTCTTCCCTTCCCTTCCCTTCCCCTCCTTCTTCCTGTTCCTCCTTTTCTCCTTGTTCCAATTCTTCTTCTTCATCTCACCTCCTTCCAATACTTCTTCTTCATCCTCTTGTTCACCTTCTTCAACTTCTTCACTTTCCACATCTTCTTCTGCTTCCTTTTCTTCTCCTTCTTCTACTTCTTCTAGTTACTCTCCTTCTTCTTCCTCTTCTTATCTTTCATCCACTTCTCCTGCCTCCTCTTGTTCTCTTTCTTCCACTTCTTCTTCATCCTCTCCTTTCCTTTCTTTTCTTCCTCTTCATCTCCTTCTTCTTCTTCCTTTCCTTCGTCATATCCCTCTTTTTCTCCTTCTTCTGCTTCCACTTGCATTTCTACCTCTTGTTCTCCTTCTTCCACTTCTACTACATCCACTTGTTCTTCTTCTTCCCTCTCTTCTCCTTCCTCCCCGTCTTCTGCCTACACTACTTCTTCTTCCTCCCCTTCTTCTTCTCCTCCTTGTTCTACTTCTCCTTGTTTCCCCTTTCCTTCCATTGCTTCTTCTTCCTCCTCTTTTTCTCATTCTTCCACTTCTTCTTTCTATTGTTCTCCTTCTTCCACTTGCATTTCTTCCTTCTCTTCTCGTTCTTCCACTTATTCTTCTTCCTCTTCTTCTCCTTTTGCCACCTCTTCTTCCTCCTCCCGTTATCCTTCTTCCACTTCTTCTTCATCTCCTTTCATTCCACTACTTCCTCCTATTCCTCTTATACTCTCCTTCTACAACTTCTTCTACTTCTACTTGTTGTTCTTCTCCATTTCCGTCTCCTTCTTCCGCTTCTTCTGCTTACACTTCTTCTTATTCTTCCTCTTCTTCCATTTCTTCTCCTTCCACAACTTCTTTTCTTTCCTTTCCGTATTCTCCTTCCCTCATATCTGATGCTTACACTTCTTCTTCTTCTTCCCCTTCTCCTCCAGATGCGACTTCTTCTACTTCTTCTTCCCTTCCCTTCCCCTCCTTCTTCCTTTTCCTCCTTTTCTCCTTGTTCCAATTCTTCTTCTTCATCTCACCTCCTTCCACTACTTCTTCCTCCTCTTGTTCACCTTCTTCAACTTCTTCACTTTCCATATCTTCTTCTGCTTTTTCTAGTTACTCTCCTTCTTCTTACTCTCCTTATTTTCTTCCACTTTTCCTGCCTCCTCTTGTTCTCTTTCTTGCACTTCCTCTTCATCCTCTCCTTTCCTTTCATTTATTTCTCTTCATCTCCTTCTTCTTCTTCCTTTCCTTCGTCATATGCCTCTTTTTCTCCTTCTTCTACTTCCACTTGCATTTCTACCTCTTGTTCTCCTTCCTCCACTTCTTCTCCATCGTCCCCACCTCTTCAACTACTTCTTCTTCTTCCTATTGTTCACCTTCTTCCACTTCTACTACATCCACTTGTTCTTCTTCTTCCCTCTCTTCTCCTTCTTCCCCTTCTTCTGCCTACACTACTTCTTCTTCCTCCCCTTCTTCTTCTCCTACATGTTCCACTTCTTCCTCATTCCCATTTCCTTCCATTGCTTCTTCTTCCTCCTCTTTTTCTCATTCTTCCACTTCTTCTTCTTCTTCCTATTGGTCTCCTTCTTCCACTTGCACTTCTTCCTTTTCTTCTCGTTCTTCCACTTCTTCTTCTTCCTCTTCTTCTCCGTCTGCCACCTCTTCTTCCTCATCCTGTTCTCCTTCTTCCACTTCTTATTGTTCATCTCCTTTCATTTCACTACTTCCTCCTATTCCTCTTATTCTCTCCTTCTACCACTTCTTCTACTTCTACTTGTTATTCTTCTTCCTTTTCGTCTCGTTTTTTCGCTTCTTCTGCTTACACTTCTTCTTCTTCTTCTTCCATTTCTTATCCTTCCACAACTTCTTCTTCTTTCCTTTCCGTCTTCTCCTTCCTCTTTTTCTCCATCCCCCACTTCTGTTGCTTCCCATTGTTGCTCTTCCTCTTCTTCTCCTTCTACCATATCTTATGCTTACACTTCTTCTTCTTCCTCCTCTTCTCCTCCAGATTCCACTTCTTCTTCTTCTTCCCTTCCTTTCCCCTCCTTCTTCCTTTTCCTCCTTTTCTCCTTGTTCCAATTCTTCTTCTTCATCTCACCTCCTTCCACTACTTCTTCTTCCTCCTCTTGTTCAACTTCTTCAACTTCTTCACTTTCCACATCTTCTTCTTCTTCCTTTTCTTCTCCTTCTTCCTCTTCTGCTAGTTACTCGCCATCTTCTTCCTCTTCTTATCTTTCATCCACTTCTCCTGCCTCCTCTTGTTCTCTTTCTTCCACTTCTTCTTCATCCTCTCTTTTCCTTTCTTTTCTTCCTCTTCTTCTTCTTTCCTTTGTCATATCAATCTTTTTCTCCTTCTTTGCTTCCACTTGCATTTCTACCTCTTGTTCTCCTTCTTCCACTTCTTCTCCATCATCCCCACTCCTTCAACTACTTCTTCTTCTTCCTCTTGTTCACCTTCTTCTACTTCTACTACATGCACTTGTTCTTCTTCTTCCCTATCTTCTCCTTCTTGCCCTTCTTCTGCCTATACTACTTCTTCTTCCTCCACTTCTTATTCTTCATCTCCTTTCATTCCACTACTTCCTCCTATTCCTCTTATTCTCTCCTTCTACCACTTCTTCTACTTCTACTTATTGTTCTTCTTCATTTTCGTCTCCTTCTTCTGCTTTTCTACTTACACTTCTTCTTCTTCCTCTTCTTCCATTTCTTTTCCTTCCACAACTTCTTCTTCTTTCCTTTCCATCTTCTCCTTCCGCTTTTTCTCCATCCCCCACTACTGTTGCTTCCCATTGTTGCTCTTCCTCTTCTTCTCCTGCCCCTAAATCTTATGCTTACACTTCTTCTTCTTCTTCCTCTTCTCTTCCAAATTCCACTTCTTCTGCTTCTTCTTCCCTTCCCTTCCCTTCCTTCTTCCTTTTCCTCCTTTTCTCCTCGTTCCAATTCTTCTTCTTCATCTCACCTCCTTCCACTACTTCTTCTTCCTCCTCTTGTTCACCTTCTTCAACTTCTTCACTTTCCACATCTTCTTCTTCTGCCCTATCTTCTCTTTCTTGCCCTTCTTCTGCTTATACTACTTTTTTTTGCTCCCCTACTTCTTCTCCTCCTTGTTCCACTTCTTCTTCATCCCCTTTCCTTCCATTGCTTCTTCTTCCTCCTCTTTTTCTCATTCTTCCACTTCTTCTTCTTCTTCCTATTGTTCTCCTTCTTCCACTTGCACTTCTTCCTTTTCTTCTTGGTCTTCCACTTCTTCTTCTTCCTCTTCTTCTCCTTCTGCCACCTCTTCTCACTCCTCCCGTTTTCCTTCTTCCACTTCTTCTTCTTCATCTCCTTTCATTCCACTACTTCCTCCTATTCCTCTTATTCTCTCCTTCTACCACTTCTTCTACTTCTACTTGTTGTTCTTCATTTTCGTCTCCTTCTTCTGCTTCTTCGGCTTACACTTCTTTTTCCATTTATTCTCCTTCCACAACTTCTTCTTCTTTCCTTTCCGTCTTCTCCTTCCTCTTTTTCTCCGTCCCCCACTTATGTTGCTTCCCATTATTGCTCTTCCTCTTCTTCTCCTGCCCCCAAATCTTATGCTTACACTTCTTCTTCTTCTTCCTCTTCTCCTCCAGCTTCCACTTCTTCTGCTTCTTCTTCCCTTCCCTTCCCCTCCTTCTTCCTTTTCCTCCTTTTCTCCTTGTTCCAAGTCTTCTTCTTCATCTCACCTCCTTCCATTACTTCTTCCTCCTCTTGTTCACCTTCTTCAACTTCTTCACCTTCCACATCTTCTTCTTCTACCATTTTTTCTCCTTCTTCAACTTCTTCTAGCTACTCTCCTTCTTCTTCGTCTTCTTATCTTTCTTCCACTTCTCCTGCCTCCTCTTGTTCTCTTTCTTCTGCTTCTTCTTCATCCTCTCCTTTCCATTCTTTTCTTCCTCTTCATCTCCTTCTTCTTCTTCCTTTCCTTCGTCATATCCCTCTTTTTCTCCTTCTTCTGCTTCCACTTGCATTTCTACCTCTTGTTCTCCTTCTTCCACTTCTTCTCCATCATCCCTACTCCTTCAACTACTTCTTCTTCTTCCTCTTGTTCACCATCTTCCACTTCTACTACATCTACTTGTTCTTCTTCTTCCCTCTCTTCTCCTTCTTGCCCTTCTTCTGCCTACACTACTTCTTCTTCCTCCACTTCTTTTTCTCCTCCTTGTTCCACTTCTTCTTCATCCCCTTTCCTTCCATTGCTTTTTCTTCCTCCTCTTTTTCTCATTCTTCCACTTCTTCTTCTTCTTCCTGTTGTTCTCGTTCTTCCACTTTCACTTCTTCCTTTTCTTCTCGTTCTTCCACTTCTTCTTCTTCTTCCTCTTCTTCTGCAATCATTCCACTACTTCCTCCTATTCCTCTTATTCTCTCCTTCTACCACTTCTTTTACTTCTACTTGTTGCTCTTATTCATTTTCGTCTCCTTCTTCCGCTTCTTCTGCTTACACTTCTTCTTCTTCCTCTTCTTCCATTTCTTCTCCTTCCACAACTTCTTCTTCTTTCCTTTCCGTCTTCTCCTTCCTCTTTTTCTCCATCCCCCACTTCTGCTGCTACCCATTGTTGCTCTTCCTCTTCTTCTCCTTCCCCAAAATCTTATGCTTACACTTCTTCTTCTTCTTCCTCTTCTCTTCCAGATTCCACCTCTTCTGCTTCTTCTTCCCTTCCGTTCCCTTCCCTCCTTCTTCCTTTTCCTCCTTTTCTCCTTGTTCCAATTCTTCTTCTTCATCTCACCTCCTTCGACTACTTCTTCTTCATATCACCTTCTTCTTCTTCTTTACTTTCCACATCTTCTTCTTCTTCCTTTTCTTCTCCTTCTTCCACTTCTTCTAGTTACTCTCCCTCTTCTTCCTCTTCTTATATTTCTTCCACTTCTCCTGCCTCTTCTTGTTCTCTTTCTTCCACTTCTTCTTCATCCTCTCCTTTCCTTTCTTTTCTTCCTATTCATCTCCTTCTTCTTCTTCCTTTCCTTCGTCATATCCCTCTCTTTCTCCTTCTTCTGCTTCCCCTTGCATTTCTACCTCTTTTTCTCCTTCTTCCACTTCTTCTCCATCATCCCCTCTCCTTCAACTACTTCTTCTTCTTCCTCTTGTTCACCTTCTTCCCCCTCTACTACATCCACTTGTTCTTCTTCTTCCCTCTCTTCTCCTTCTTGCGGTTCTTCTGCCTACACTACTTCTTCTTCCATTTCTTCTCCTTCCACAACTTCTTCTTCTTTCCTTTCCGTCTTCTCCTTCCTCTTTTTCTCCATCCCCCACTTCTGTTGCTTCCCATCGTTGCTCTTCCTCTTCTTCTCCTTCCCCCAAATCTTATGCTTACACTTCTTCTTCTTCTTGCTCTTCTCCTCCAGATTCCACTTCTTCTGCTTCTTCTTCCCTTCCCTTCCCCTCCTTCTTCCTTTTCCTCCTTGTCTCCTTGTTCCAATTCTTCTTCTTCATCTCACCTCCTTCGACTACTTCTTCTTCCTCCTCTTGTTCACCTTCTTCACTTTCCACATCTTCTTCTTCTTCCTTTTCTACTCCTTCTTCCACTTCTTCTAGTTACTCTCCATCTTCTTCCTCTTCTTATCTTTCTTCCACTTCTCCTGCCTCCTCTTGTTCTCTTTCTTCCACTTCTTCTTCATCCTCTCCTTTCCTTTCTTTTCTTCCTCTTCATCTCCTTTCTTTTCTTCCCCTTCATCTCCTTCTTCTTCTTCCTTTCCTTCGTCATATCCCTCTTTTTCTCCTTCTTCTGCCTCCACTTGCATTTCTACCTCTTGTTCTCGTTCTTCCACTTCTTCTCCATCATCCCCACTCCTTCGACTACTTCTTCTTCTTCCTCTTGTCACCTTCTTCCACTTCTACTACATCCACTTGTTCTTCTTCTTCCCTCTCTTCTCCTTCTTGCCCTTCTTCTGCCTACACTACTTCTTCTTCCTCCCCTTCTTCTTCTCCTCCTTATTCCACTTCTTCTTCATCCCTTTTCCTTCCATTGCTTCTTCTTCTTCCTCTTTTTCTCATTCTTCCACTTCTTTTTCTTCTTCTTATTCTTCTCCTTCTTCCACTTGCACTTCTTCCTTTTCTTCTCGTTCTTCCACTTCTTCTTATTCCTCTTCTTCTCCTTCTGCCACCTCTTCTTCCTCCTCCCGTCCTCCTTCTTCCACTACTTCTTCTTCCTCCTCTTGTTCACCTTGTTCAACTTCTTCACTTTCCACATCTTCTTCTTCTTCCTTTTCTTCTCCTTCTTCCACTTCTTCTAGTTACTCTCCTTCTTCTTCCTCTTCTTATCTTTCTTCCACTTCTCCACCCTCCTCTTGTTCTATTTCTTCCACTTCTTCTTCATCCTCTCCTTTCCTATCTTTTCTTCCTCTTCCTCTCCTTCTTCTTCTTCCTTTCCTTCGTCGTATCCCTCTTTTTCCCCTTCTTCTGCTTGCATTTCTACCTCTTGTTCTCCTTCTTCCACTTCTTCTCCATCATCCCCACTTCTTCAACTACTTCTTCATCCTCTTGTTCACCTTCTTCCACTTCTACTACATCCACTTGTTCTTCTTCTTCCCTGTCTTTTCCTTCTTGCCCTTCTTCTGCCTACACTACTTCTTCTTCCTCCCCTTCTTCTTCTCCTCCTTGTTCCACTTCTTCTTCATCCCCTTTCCTTCCATTGCTTCTTCTTCTTCCTCTTTTTCTCATTCTTCCACTTCTTTTTCTTCTTCCTATTGTTCTCCTTCTTCCACTTGCACTTCTTCCTTTTCTTCTCATTCTTCCACTTCTTCTTCTTCCTCTTCTTCGCCTTCTGCCACCTCTTCTTCCTCCTCGCGTTCCCCTTCTTCCACTTCTTCTTCTTCATCTCCTTTCATTCCACTACTTCCTCCTATTCCTGTCCTGCTATCACTTCTTCATTTTCGTCTCCTTCTTTCGCTTCTTCTGCTTACACTTCTTCTTCTTCCTCTTCTTACATTTCTTCTCCATCCACAACTTCTTGTTCTTTTCTTTCCGTCTTCTCCTTCCTCTTTTTCTCCATCCGCCACTTCTGTTGCTTCCTATTGTTGCTCTTCCTCTTCTTCTGCTTCCCCCGAATCACATGCTTACACTTCTTCTTCTTTCTCCTCTTCTCCTCCAGCTTCCACTTCTTCTGCTTCTTTTCCCCTTCCCTTCCCATCCCCTCTTTTCCTCCTTTTCTCCTTGTTCCAATTCTTCTTCTTCTTCTCACCTCCTTCCACTACTTCTTCTTCCTCCTCTTGTTCACCTTCTTCAACTTCTTGACTTTCCACATTTTCTTCTTCTTCCTTTTCTTCTCCTTCTTCCACTTCTTCTAGTTAGTCTCCTTCTTCTTCCTCTTCTCATCCTTCTAACACTTCTCCTGCCTCCTCTTGTTCTCTTTCTTCCACTTCTTTTTCATCCTCTCCTTTCCTTTCTTTTCTTCCTCTTCATCTCCTTCTTCTTCTTCCTTTTATTCGTCATATCTCTCTTTTTCTCCTTCTTCTGCTTCCACTTGTATTTCTACCTCTTGTTCTCCTTCTTCCATTTCTTTTCCATCATCCCTGCTCCATCAACTACTTCTTCTTCTTCCTCTTGTTCACCTTCTTCCACTTCTACTACATCCACTTGTTCTTCTTCTTCCCTCTCTTCTCCTTCTTGCCCTGCTTCTGCCTACACTACTTTGCTTCCTCCCCTTCTTCTTCTCCTCGTTCTTCCACTTCTTCTTCATCCCATTTCCTTCCATTGCCTCTTCTTCCTCCTCTTTTTCTCATTCTTCCACTTCTTCTTCTTCCTCTGCTTCTCCTTCTGCCATGTCTTCTCCCTCCTCCCGTTCTCCTTCTTCCTCTTCTTCTCCTTCTGCCACCTCTTCTCTCTCCTCCCGTTCTCCTTCTTCCACTTTTTCTTCTTCATCTCCTTTCATTCTACTACTTCCTCCTATTCCTCTTATTCTCTCCTTCTACCACTTCTTCTACTTCTTCTTGTTGTTCTTCTTCATTTTCGTCTCCTTCTTCTGCTTCTTCTGCCGAGACTTCTTCTTCTTCCATTTCTTCTCCTTCCACAACTTCTTCTTCTTTCCTTTCCGTCTTCTCCTTCCTTTTTTCTCCATCCCCCACTTCTGTTGCTTCCCATTGTTGCTCTTCCTCTTCTTCTCCTTCCCCCGAATCTTATGCTTACACTTCTTCTTCTTCTTCCTCTTCTCCTCCAGATTCCACTTCTTCTGCTTCTTCTTCCCTTCCCCTCCCCTCCTTCTTCCTTTTCCTCCTTTTCTCCTTGTTCATCTCACCTCCTTCAACTACTTCGTCTTCCTCCTCTTGTTCACCTTCTTCACTTTCCACATCATCTTCTTCTTCCTTTTCTTCTCTTTCTTCCACCTCTTCTAGTTACTCTCCTTCTTTTTCCTCTTCTTATCTTTCTTCCACATCTCCTGCCTCCTCTCGTTCTCTTTCTTCCACTTCTTCTTCATCCTCTCCTTTCCTTTCTTTTATTCCTCTTCATCTCCTTCTTCTTCTTCCTTTCCTTCGTCATATCCCTCTTTTTCTCCTTCTTCTGCTTCCACTTGCATTTCTACCTCTTGTTCTCCTTCTTCCACTTCTTCTCGATCATCCTCACTCCCTCAACTACTTGTTCTTCTTCCTCTTGTTCACCTTCTTCCACTTCTACTATAGCCACTTGTTCTTCTTCTTCCCTCTCTTCTCCTTCTTACCCTTCTTCTGCCTACACTACTTCTTCTTCCTCCCCTTCTTCTTCTCCTCCTTGTTCCACTTCTTCTTCATCCCCTTTCCTTCCATTGCTTCTTCTTCCTCCCCTTCTTCTTCTCCTCCTTGTTCCACTTCTTCTTCATCCCCTTTCCTTCCATTGCTTCTTCTTCCTCCTCTTTTTCTCATTCTTCCACTTCTTGTTCTTCTTCCTATTGTTCTCCTTCTTCCATTTCTTCTTCTTCCTCTTCTTCTCCTTCTGCCACCTCATCTCTCTCCTCCCGTTCTGCTTCTTCCACTTCTTCTTCTTCATCTCCTTTCATTCCACTACTTCCTCCTATTCCTCTCCTTCTACCACTTCTTCTACTTCTACTTGTTGTTCTTCTTCATTTTTGTCTCCTTCTTCTGCTTCTTCTGCTTACACTTCTTCTTCTTCCTCTTCTTACATTTCTTCTCGTTCCACAACTTCTTGTTCTTTCCTTTCCGTCTTCTCCTTCCTCTTTTTCTCCATCCCCCACTTCTGTTGCTTCCCATTTTTGCTCTTCCTCTTCTTCTGCTTCCCCCGAATCTTATACTTACACTTCTTCTTCTTCTTCCTCTTCTCCTCCAGATTCCACTTCTTCTGCTTCTTCTTCCCTTCCCTTCCCCTCCTTCTTCCTCCTCTTGTTCACCTTCTTCAACTTCTTGACTTTCCACATTTTCTTCTTCTTCCTTTTCTTCTCCTTCTTCCACTTCTTCTAGTTAGTCTCCTTCTTCTTCCTCTTCTTATCCTTCTAACACTTCTCCTGCCTCCTCTTGTTCTCTTTCTTCCACTTCTTCTTCATCCTCTCCTTTCCTTTCTTTTCTTCCTCTTGTCCTTCTTCTTCTTCCTTTCCTTCGTCATATCCCTCTTTTTCTCCTTCTTTTGCTTCCACTTGCATTTCTACCGCTTTTTCTCCTTCTTCCACTTCATCCCCACTCGTTCAACTACTTCTTCTTCTTCCTCTTGTTCACCTTCTTCCACTTCTACTACATCTACTTGTTCTTCTTCTTCCCTCTCTTCTTCCCTCTCTTCTCCTTCTTTCCCTTCTTCTGCCTACACTACTTCTTCTTCCTCCCCTTCTTCTTCTCCTCCTTGTTCCACTTCTTCTTCATCCCCTTTCCTTCCATTGCTTCTTCTTCCTCCACCTTTTCTCATTCTTCCACTTCTTCTTCTTCTTCCTATTGTTCTCCTTCTTCCACTTGCACTTATTCCTTCTGCTCTCGTTCTTCCTCTTCTTCTCCTTCTGCCACCTCTTGTTCCTCCTCCCTTCTCCTTCTTCCACTTCTTCTTCATCTCCTTTTATTCCACTACTAACTCCTATTCCTCTTATTCGCTCCTTCTACCACTTCTTCTACTTCTACTTGTTGTTCTTCTTCATTTTCGTCTCCTTCTTCCGCTTCTTCTGCTTACATTTCTTCTTTTTCCTCTTCTTCGATTTCTTCTCCTTCCACAACTTCCTCTTCATTCTCGGCTCCTTCTTCTACTTCTTCTACTTCCACCACAACTTCTTCTTCTTTCCTTTCCGTCATCTCCTTCCTCTTTTTCTCCATCCCCCTCTTCTGTTGCTTCCCATTGTTGATATTCCTCTTCTTCTCCTTCCCCCAAATCTTATGCTTTCACTTCTTCTTCTTCTCCAGATTCCACTTATTCTGCTTCTTCTTCCCTTCCCTTCCCCTCCTTCTTCCTTTTCCTCCTTTTCTCCTTGTTTCAATTCTTGTTCTTCATCTCACCTCCTTCCACTACTTCTTCTTCCTCCTGTTGTTCACCTTCTTCAACTTCTTCACTTTCCACATCTTCTTCTTCTTCCTTTTCTTCTCCTTCTTCCACTTGCACTTCTTCTAGTTACTCTCCTTCTTCTTACTCTTCTTATCTTTCTTCCACTTCTCCTGCCTCCTCTTGTACTCTTTCTTCCGCTTCTTCTTCATCCTCTCCTTTCCTTTCTTTTCTTCCTCTTCATCTCCTTCTTCTTCTTCCTTTCCTTCGTCATATCCCTCTTTTTCTCCTTCTTCTGCTTCCACTTGCATTTCTACATCTTGTTCTCCTTCTTGCCCTTCTTCTGCTTACACTACTTCTTCTTCACCTTCCCCCAAATCTTATGCTTACACTACTTCTTCTTCTTGCTCTTCTCCTCCAAATTCCACTTCTTCTGCTTCTTCTTCCCTTCCCTTCCCCTCCTTCTTCCTCTTCCTCCTTTTCTCCTTGTTCCAATTATTCTTCTTCATCTCACCTCCTTCCACTACTTCTTTTTCCTCCTCTTGCTCACCTTCTTCAACTTCTTCACTTTCCAAATCTTCTCCTTCTTCCGTTTCTCCTGCCTCCTCTTGTTCTCTTTCTTCCACTACTTCATGCTCTCCTTTCCTTTCTTTTCTTCCTCTTCATCTCCTTCTTCTTCTTCCTTTCCTTCGTCATATCCCTCTTTTTCTCCTTCTTCTGCTTCCACTTGCATTTCTACCTCTTGTTCTCCTTCTTCCACTTCTTCTCCATCATCCCCACTCCTTCAACTACTTCTTCTTCTTCCTCTTGTTCACCTTCTTCCACTTCTACTACATCCACTTGTTCTTCTTCTTCCCTCTCTTCTCCTTCTTGCCCTTGTTCTGCCTACACTACTTCTTCTTCCTCCCCTTCTTCTTCTCCTCCTTGTTCCACTTCCTTTCTATCCATTGCTTCTTCTTCCTCCTCTTTTTCTCATTCTTCCACATCTTCTTCTTCTTCCTTTTCTTCTCCTTCTTCCGCTTCTTCTAGTTATTCTCCTTCTTCTTCCTCTTCTTATCTTTCTTCCACTTCTCCAGCCTCCTCTTGTTCTCTTTCTTCCACTTCTTCTTCATCCTCTCCTTTTCCTTTCTTTTCTTCCCCTTTATCTCCTTCTTCTTCTTCCTTTTATTCGTCATATCTCTCTTTTTCTCCTTCTTCTGTTTCCACTTGAATTTCTACCTCTTGTTCTCCTTCTTCCACTTCTTCTTCATCATCCCTCCTCCTTAAACTACTTCTTCTTCTTCCTCTTGTTAACGTTCTTCCACTTGTTCTTCTTCTTCCCTCTCTTCCCCTTCTTGCCGTTCTTCTGCCTACACTACTTCTGCTTCCTCCCCTTCTTCTTCTCCTCCTTCTTCCACTTCTTCTTCATCCCCTTTCCTTCCATTGCCTCTTCTTCCTCCTCTTTTTCTCATTCTTCCACTTCTTCTTCTTCTTCCTATTGTTCTCCTTCTTCCACTTGCACTTCTTCCTTTTCTTCTCGTTCTTCCCCTTCTTGTTCTTCCTCTTCTTCTCCTTCTGCCACCTCTTCTTCCTCCTCCCGTTCTCCTTCTTCCACTGCTTCTTCTTCGTCTCCTTTCATTCCACTGCTTCCTCCTTTTCCTCTTATTCTCTCCATCTACCACTTCTTCTACTTCTACTTGTTGTTCTTCTTCATTTTCGTCTCTTTCTTCCGCTTCTTCTGCTTACACTTCTTCTTCTTCCATTTCTTCTCCTTCCACAACTTCTTCTACCTCTTTTTCTCATTCTTCCACTTCTTCGTCTTCTTCCTCTTCTCCACCAGCTTCCACTTCTTCTGCTTCTTCTTCCCTTCCCTTCCCCTCCTTCTTCCTTTTCCTCCTTTTCTCCTTGTTAGAATTCTTCTTCTTCATCTCACCTCTTTCCACTACTTCTTCTTCCTCCTCTTGTTCACCTTCTTCAACTTCTTCACTTTTCATAACTTTTTCTTCTTTCTTTTCTTCTCCTTCTTCCACTTCTTCTAGTTAATCTCTTTCTTCTTCTTCTTCTTATCTTTCTTCACTTCTCCTGCCTCCTCTTGTTCTCTTTCTTCCACTTCTTCTTCATCCTCTCCTTTCCTTTCTTTTCTTCCTCTTCATCTCCTTCTTCCTTTCCTTCGTCATATCCCTCTTTTTCTGCTTCTTCTGCTTCCACTTGCATTCCTACCTCTTGTTCTCCTTCTTCCACTTCTTCACCATCATCCCCACTCCTTCAACTACTTCTTCTTCTTCCTCTTGTTCACCCTCTTCCACTTCTACTACATCCACTTGTTCTTCTTCTTCCCTCTCTTCTCCTTCTTGCCGTTCTTCTGCCTACACTACTCCTTCTTCCTCCCCTTCTTCTTTTCCTTCTTGTTCCACTTCTTCTTCATCCCCTTTCCTTCCATTGCTTCTTTTTCTCGTTCTTCCACTTCTTCTGCTTCTTCCTATTGTTCTCCTTCTTCCACTTCCACTTCTTCCTTTTCTTCTCGTTCTTCTACTTCTTCTTCTTCCTCTTCTTCTCCTTCTGCCACCTCTTCTCTCTTCTCCCGTTCTCCTTCTTCCACTTTTTCTTCTTCATCACCTTTCATTCCACTACTTCCTCCTATTCCTCTTATTTTCTCCTTCTACTACTTCTTCTACTTCTTGTTGTTGTTCTTCTTCATTTTCGTCTCCTTCTTCCGCTTCTTCTGCAGACACTTCTTCTTCATCCATTTCTTCTCCTTCCACAACTTCTTCTTCTTTCCTTTCCGTCTTCCCCTTCCTCTTTTTCTCCATCCCCCACTTCTGTTGCTTCCCATTGTTGCTCTTCCTCTTCTTCTCCTTCCCCCAAATCTTATGCTTACACTTCTTCCTCTTCTCCTCCAGATTCCACTTCTTCTGCTTCTTCTTCCCTTCCCCTCCCCTCCTTCTTCCTTTTCCTCCTTTTCTCCTTGTTCCAATTCTTCTTATTCATCTCACCTCCTTCCACTACTTCTTCTTCCTCCTCTTGTTCACCTTCTTCAACTTCTTCACTTTCCACATCTTCTTCTACTTCCTTTTCTTCTCCTTCTTCCACTTCTTCTAGTTACTCTCCTTCTTCTTCCTATTCTTATCTTTCTTCCACTTCTCCTGCCTTCTCTTGTTCTCTTTCATCCACTTCTTCTTCATCCTCTCCTTTCCTTTCTTTTCTTCCTCTTCATCTCCTTCTTCGTCTTCCTTTCCTTCATCATATTCCTCTTTTTCTCCTTCTTCTGCTTCCACTTGCATTTCTACCTCTTGTCTCCTTCTTGCACTTCTTCTCCATCATCCCACTCCTTCAACTACTTCTTCTTCTTCCTCTTGTTCACCTTCTTCCACTTCTACTACATCCACTTGTTCTTCTTTTTCCCTCTCTTCTCCTTCTTGCCCTTCTTCTGCCTACACTACTTCTTCTTCCTCCCCTTCCTCTTCTCCTCCTTGCTCCACTCCTTCTTCATCCCCTTTCCTTTCATTGCTTCTTCTTCGTCCTCTTTTACTCATTCTTCCACTTCTTCCTCTTCTTCTCCTTCTGCCACCTCTTCTCCCTCTTCCCGTTCTCCTTCTTCCACTTCTTCTTCTTCATCTCCTTTCATTCCAATACTTTCTCCTATTCCTCTTATTCTCTCTTTCTACCACTTCTTCTACTTCTACTTGTTGTTCTTCTTCATTTTCGTCTCCTTCTTCCGCTTCTTCTGCTTACACTTCTTCTTCTTCCATTTCATCTCCTTCCACAACTTCTTCTTCTTTCCTTTCCGTCTTCTCCTTCCTTTTTTTCTCCATCCCCCACTTCTTCCCTTCCCTTCCCTTCCCCTCCTTCTTCCTTTTCCTCCTTTTCTCCCTGTTCCAATTCTTTTTCTTCATCTCACGTCCTTCCACTACTTCTTCTTCCTCCTCTTGTTCACCTTGTTCACTTTCCACATCTTCTTCTTCTTCCTTTTCTTCTCCTTCTTCCGCTTCTTCTAGTTGCTCTCCTTCTTCTTCCTCTTCTTACCTTTCTTCCACTTCTCCTGCCTCCTCTTGTTCTCTTTCATCCACTTCTTCTTCATCCTCTCCTTTCCTTTCTTTTCTTGCTCTTCATCTCCTTCTTCTTCTTCCTTTCCTTCGTCATATCCCTCTTTTTCTCCTTCTTCTGCTTCCACTTGCATTTCTACCCCTTGTTCTCCTTCTTCCACTTCTTCTCCATCATCCTCACTCCTTCGACTACATCTTCTTCTTCCTCTTGTTGACCTTCTTCCACCTCTACTAGATCCACTTGTTCTTCTTCTTCCCTCTCTTCTCCTTGTTGCCCTTCTTCTGCCTACACTACTTCTTCTTCCTCCCCTTCTTCTTCTCCTCCTTGTTCCACTTTTTCTTGATCCCCTTTCCTTTCATTGCTTCTTCTTCCTCCTCTTTTTGTGATTCTTCCACTTCTTCTTCTTCTTCTTCCTATTGTTCTCCTTCTTCCACTTGCACTTCTTCCTTTTCTTCTCCTTCTTCCACTTCTTCTAGTTACTCTCCTTCTTCTTCCTCTTCTTATCTTTCTTCCACTTCTCCTTCCACCTCTTGTTCTCTTTCTTGCACTTCTTCTTCATCCTCTCCTTTCCTTTCTTTTCTTCCTCTTCATCTCCTTCTTCTTCTTCCTTTCCTTCGTCATATCCCTCTTTTTCTCCTTCTTCTTCTTCCTCTTCTCCTCAAGATTCCACTGCTTCTTCCCTCTCTTCTGCTTCTTGCCCTTCTTCTGCCTACACTACTTCTGCTTCCTCCCCTTCTTCTTCTCCTCCTTGTTGCACTTCTTCTTCATCCCCTTTCCTTCCATTGCTTCTTCTTCCTCCTCTTTTTTTGATTCTTCCACTTCTTCTTCATCCTCTCCTTTCCTTTCTTTTCTTCCTCTTAATCTCCTTCTTCTTCCTCCTTTCCTTTGTCATATCCCTCTTTTTCTCCTTCTTCTGATTCCACTTGCATTTCTACCTCATGTTCTCCTTCTTCCACTTCATCCCCACTCCTTCAACTACCTCTTCTTCTTCCTCTTGTTCACCTTTTTCCACTTCTACTACATCCACTTGTTCTTCTTCTTCCCTCTCTTCTCCTTCTTGCCCTTCTGCCTACACTACTTCTTCTTCCTCCCCTTCTTCTTCTCCTCCTTGTTCCACTTCTTCTTCATCCCCTTTCCTTCCATTGCTTCATCTTTCTCCTCTTTTTCTTATTCTTCCACTTCTTCTTCTTCTTCCTATTGTTCTCCTTCTTCCACTTGCACTTCTTCCTTTTCTTCTCGTTGTTCCACTTCTTCTTCTTCCTCTTCTTCTACTTCTACCACTTCTTCTATTTCTGCTTGTTGTTCTTCTTCATTTTCGTCTCCTTCTTCCGCTTCATCTGCTTACACTTCGTCTTCTTCCTCTTCTTCCATTTCTTCTCCTTCCACAACTTCTTCTTCTTTCCTTTCCGTCTTCTCCTTCCTCTTTTTCTCCATCCCCCACTTCTGTTGCTTCCTCTTGTTGCTCTTCCTCTTCTTCTCCTTCCCCCAAATCTTATGCTTACACTTCTTCTTCTTCTTCCTCTTCTCCTCCAGATTCCACTTCTTATGCTTCTTCTTCCCTTCCTTTCCCCTCCTTCTCCCTTTTCCTCCTTTTCTCCTTGTTCCAATTCTTCGTCTTTATCTCACCTCCTTCCACTTCTTCTTCTTCCTCTTCTTCTCCTTCTGCCACCTCTTCTCCTCCTCCCGTTCTCCTTCTTCCACTTCTTCTTCTTCATCTCCTTTCATTGCACTTCTTCTGCTTCTTCTTTCCTTTCCTTCCCCTCCTTCTCCCTTTTCCTCCTTTTCTCCTTGTTCCAATTCTTCGTCTTCATCTCACCTCCTTCCACTTCTTCTTCTTCCTCTTCTTCTCCTTCTGCCACCTCTTCTCCTCCTCCCGTTCTCCTTCTTCCACTTCTTCTTCTTCATCTCCTTTCGTTGCACTTCTTTTGCTTCTTCTTCCCTTTCCTTCCCCTCCTTCTTCCTTTTCCTCCTTTTCTCGTTGTTCCAATTCTTCTCCTTCATCTCACCTTCTTCCACTATTTCTTCTTCCTCTTTTTGTTCACCTTCTTCAACTTCTTCACTTTCCACATCTTCTTCGTCTTCCTTTTCTTCTCCTTGTTCCACTTCTTCTAGTTACTCTCCTTCTTCTTCCTCTTCTTATCTTTCTTCCACTTCTCCTGCCTCCTCTTATTCTCTTTCATCCACTTCTTCTTCATCCTCTCCTTTCCTTTCTTTTCTTCCTCTTCATCTCCTTCTTCTTCTTCCTTTCCTTCGTCATATCCCTCTTTTTCTCCTTCTTCTGCTTCCATTTGCATTTCTACGTCTTGCTCTCTTTTTTCCACTTCTTCTCCATCATCCCCACTCCTTCCAGTACTTCTTCTTCTTCCTCTTGTTCACCTTCTTCCACTTCTACTACATCCACTCCTTCTTCTTCTTCCCTCTCTTCTCCTTCTTGCCCTTCTTCTACCTACACTACTTCTTCTTCCTCCCCTTCTTCTTCTCCTCCTTGTTGCACTTCTTCTTCATCCCCTTTCCTTCCATTGCTTCTTCTTCCTCCTCTTTTTCTCATTCTTCCACTTCTTCTTCTTATTCCTATTGTTCTCCTTCTTCCACTTGCACTTCCTCTTTTTCTTCTCGTTCTTCCACTTCTTCTACTTCCTCTTCTTCTCCTTCTGCCAGCTCTTCTTCCTCCTCCCGTTCTCCTTCTTCCACTTCTTCTTCTGCATCACCTTTTAACTTCTTCCTCCTATTCCTCTTATTCTCTCCTTCTACCACCTCTTCTACTTCTAATTGTTGTGCTTCTTCATTTTCATCTTCTTCTTTTTCCTCTTCTTCCATTTCTTCGCCTTCCACAACTTCTCCTTATTTCCTTTCCGTCTTCTCCTTCCTCTTTTTCTCCATCCCCCACTTCTGTTGCTTCCCATTGTTGCTCTTTCTCTTCTTCTCCTTCCCCTAAATCTTATGCTTACACTTCTTCTTCTTCTTCCACTTTTCCTCCAGATTCCACTTCTTCTGCATCTTCTTGCCTTCCCTTCCGTTCCCCTCCTTCTTCCTTTTCCTCCTTTTCTCCTTGTTCCAATTCTTATCCTTCATCTCACCTTCTTCCACTATTTCTTCTTCCTCCTTTTGTTCACCTTCTTCAACTTCTTCACTTTCCACATCTTCTTCGTCTTCCTTTTCTTCTCCTTCTTCCACTTCTTCTAGTTACTCTCCTTCTTCTTCCTCTTCTTATCTTTCTTCCACTTCTCCTGCCTCCTCTTATTCTCTTTCATCCACTTCTTCATCCTCTCCTTTCCTTTCTTTTCTTCCTCTTCATCTCCTTCTTCTTCTTCCTTTCCTTCGTCATATCCCCCTTTTTCTCCTTCTGCTGCTTCCACTTGCATTTCTACCTCTTGTTCTCCTTCTTCCACTTCTTCTCCATCATCCCCACTCCTTCAACTACTTCTTCTTTTTCCTCTTGTTCACCTTCTTCCACTTCTACTACATCCACTTGTTCTTCTTCTTCCCTCTCTTCTCCTTCTTGCCCTTCTTCTACCTACACTACTTCTTCTTCCTCCCCTTCTTCTTCTCCTCCTTGTTCCACTTCTTCTTCATCGCCTTTCCTTCGATTGCTTCTTCTTCCTCCTCTTTTTCTCATTCTTCCACTTCTTCTTCTTCTTCCTATTGTTCTCCTTCTTCCACTTGCACTTCTTCCTTTTCTTCTCGTTCTTCCACTTCTTCTTCTTTGTCTTCTTCTCCTTTTGCCACCTCTTCTCCCTCCTCCCGTTCTCCTTCTTCCACTTCTTGTTCTTCATCTCCTTTCATTCCACTACTTCCTCCTATTCCTCTTATTCTCTCCTTCTACCACTTCTTCTACTTCTACTTGTTGTTCTTCTTCATTTTCGTCTCCTTCTTCCACTTCTTCTTCTTCCTCTTCTTCCATTTCTTCTCCTTCCACAACTTCTTCTTCTTTCCTTTCGGTCTTCTCCTTCCTCTTTTTCTCGATCCACCACTTCTGTTGCTTCCTCTCCTTCTTCCTTTTCCTCCTTTTCTCCTTGTTCCAATTCTTCTTCTTCATCTCACCTCCTTCCACTATTTCTTCTTCCTCCTCTTGTTCACCTTCTTCACTTTCCACATCTTCTTCTTCTTCCTTTTCTTCTGCTTCTTCCCCTTCTTCTAGTTACTCTCTTTCTTCTTCCTCTTCTTATCTTTCTTCCACTTCTCCTGCCTCCTCTTGTTCTCTTTCTTCCACTTCTTCTTCATCTTCTCCTTTCCTTTCTTTTCTTCCTCTTCATCTCCTTCTTCTTGTTCCTTTCCTTCGTCATATCCCTCTTTTTCTCCTTCTTCTGCTGCCACTTGCATTTCTACCCCTTGTTCTCCTTCTTCCACTTCTTCTCCATCATCCTCACTCCTTCAACTACTTCTTCTTCTTCCTCTTGTTCACCTTCTTCCACTTCTACTACATCCACTTGTTCTTCTTCTTCCCTCTCTTCTCCTTCTTGCCCTTCTTCTGCCTACACTACTTCTTCTTCCTCCCCTTCTTCTTCTCCTCCTTGTTCCACTTCTTCTTCTCCTCCTTGTTCCACTTCTTCTTCATCCCCTTTCGTTCCATTGCTTCTTCTTCCTCCTCTTTTTATCATTCCTCCACTTCTTCTTCTTCTTCCTATTGTTCTCCTTCTTCCACTTGCACTTCTTATTTTTCTTCTCGTTCTTCCACTTGTTCTTCTTCCTCTTCTTCTCCTTCTGTCACCACTTCTCCCTCCACCCGTTCTCCTTCTTCTTCATCTCCTTTCATTCCACTACTTCCTCCTATTCCTCTTATTCTCTCCTTCTACCACTTCTTGTACTTCTACTTGTTGTTCTTCTTCATTTTTGTCTCCTTCTTCTGCTTACGCTTCTTCTTCTTCCTGTTCTTCCATTTCTTCTCCTTCCACAACTTCTCCTTCTTTCATTTCTGTCTCTCCTTCCTCTTTTTCTCCATCCCCAATTTTTGTTGCTCTTCATCTTTTTCTTCTTCCTGCTTTTCTTCTCCTTCTTCCAGTTCTTCTAGTTACTCTCCTTCTTGTTCCTCTTCTTATCTTTCTTCCACTTCTCCTGCCTCCTCTTGTTCTCTTTCTTCCACTTCTTCTTCATCCTCTCCTTTCCTTTCTTTTCTTCCTCTTCATCTCCTTCTTCTTCTTCCTTTCCTTCATCATATCATTCTTTTTCTCCTTCTCCTTCTTCTTTTCCTTCATCATATCCCTCTCTTTCTCCTTCTTCTGCTTCCACTTGCATTTCTACCTCTTGTTCTCCTTCTTCCACTTCTTCTCCATCATCCCCACTCCTTCAACTACTTCTTCTTCTTCCTCTTGTTCACCTTCTTCAACTTCTACTACATCCACTTGTTCTTCTTCTTCCCTCTCTTCTCCTTCTTGCCCTTCTTCTGCGTGCACTACTTCTTATTCCTCCCCTTCTTCTTCTCCTCCTTGTTCCACTTCTTCTTCATCCCCTTTCCTTCCATTGCTTCTTCTTCCTCCTCTTTTTCTCATTCTTCCACTTCTTCTTCTTCTTCTTCCTATGGTTCTCCTTCTTCCACTTGTGGTTCTTGCTTCTCTTCTTGTTCTTCCACTTCTTCTTTTTCCTCTTCTTCTCCTTCTGCCACCTGTTCTCCCTCCTCCCGTTCTCCTTCTTGCACTTCTTCTTCTTCATCTACTTTCATGCCACTACTTCCTCCTATTCCTTCTCCTTCTACCACTTCTTCTACTTGTACTTGTTGTTCTTATTCATTGTCGTCTCCTTCTTCCGCTTCTTCTGCTTACAATTCTTCTTCTTCCTCTTCTTCCGTTTCTTCTCCTTCCACAACTTCTTCTTCTTTCCTTTCCGTCTTCTCCTTCCTCTTTTTCTCCAACCCCCACTTCTGTTGCTACCCATTGCTGGTCTTCCTCTTCTTCTGCTTCCCCCAAATCTTATGCTTCCACTTCTTCTTCTTCTTCCTCTTCTCCTCCAGCTTCCACTTGTTCTGCTTCTTCTTCCCTTCCCTTCCCCTCCTTCTTCCTTTTCCTCTTTTTCTGCTTGTTCCAATTCTTCTTCTTCATCTCACCTCCTTCCACTACTTCTTCTTCCTCCTCTTGTTCACCTTCTTCACTTTCCACATCTTCTTCTTCTTCCTTTTCTTCTCCTTCTTCCACTTCTTCTAGTTACTCTACTTCTTCTTCCTCTTCTTATCTTTCTTCCACTTCTCCTGCCTCCTCTTGTTCTCTTTCTTCCACTTCTTCTTCATCCTCTCCTTTCCTTTCTTTTCATCTCCTTCTTCTTCTTCCTTTCCTTCGTCATATCCCTCTTTTTCTCCTTCTTCTGCTTCCACTTGCATTTCTACCTCTTGTTCTCCTTCTTCCACTTCTTCTCCATCATCCCCACTCCTTCAACTACTTCTTCTTCGTCCTCTTGTTCACCTTCTCCCGCTTCTACTACATCCACTTGTTCTTCTTCTTCCCTCTCTTCTCCTTCTTGCCCTTTTTCTGCCTACACTACTTCTTCTTCCTCCCCTTCTTCTTCTCCTTCTTGTTCCACTTCTTCTTCATCCCCTTTCCTTCCATTGCTTCTTTTTCTCATTCTTCCACTTCTTCTTCTTCTTCCTATTGTTCTCCTTCTTCCACTTCCACTTCTTCCTTTTCTTCTCGTTCTTCCACTTCTTCTTCTTCCTCTTCTTCCACTTCTTCCACTTCTTCTTCTTCCTTTTCTTCTACTTCTTCCACTTCTTATCCATCATCCCCGCTCCTTCAACTACTTCTTCTTCGTCCTCTTCTTCACCTTCTCCCACTTCTACTACATCCACTTGTTCTTCTTCTTCCCTCTCTTCTCCTTATTGCCATTTTTCTGCCTACACTACTTCTTCTTCCTCCCCTTCTTCTTCTCCTTCTTGTTCCACTTCTTCTTCATCCCCTTTCCTTCCACTTCTTCTTCATTTTCGTCTCCTTCTTCCGCTTCTTCTGCAGACACTTCTTCTTCTTCCTCTTCTTCCATTTCTTCTCCTTCCACAACTTCTTCTTCTTTCGTTTCCGTCTTCTCCTTCCTCTTTTTCTCCATCCCCCACTTCTGTTGCTTCCCATTGTTGCTCTTCCTCTTCTTCCATTTCTTCTCCTTCCACAACTTCTTCTTCTTTCGTTTCCGTCTTCTCCTTCCTCTTTTTCTCCATCCCCCACTTCTGTTGCTTCCCATTGTTGCCCTTCCTCTTCTTCTCCTTCCCCCAAATCTTATGCTTACACTTCTTCTTCTTCTTCCTCTTCTCCTCCAGATTCCACTTCTTCTGCTTCTTCTTCCCTTCCCCTCCCCTCCTTCTTCCTTTCCCCCTTGTCTCCTTGTTCCAATTCTTCTTATTCATCTCACCTCCTTCCACTACTTCTTCTTCCTCCTCTTGTTCACCTTCTTCACTTTCCACATCTTCTTCTTCTTCCTTTTATTCTCCTTCGTCCACTTCTTCTAGTTACTCTCCTTCTTCTTCCTCTTCTTATCTTTCTTCCACTTCTCCTGCCTCCTCTTGTTCTCTTTCATCCACTTCTTCTTCATCCTCTCCTTTCCTTTCTTTTCTTCCTCTTCATCTCCTTCTTCTTTTTCCTTTCCTTCGTCATATCCCTCATTTTCTCCTTCTTCTGCTTCCACTTGCATTTCTACGTCTTGCTCTCCTTCTTCCACTTCTTCTCCATCATCCCCACTCCTTCAACTATTTCTTCTTCTTCCTCTTGTTCACCTTCTTCAACTTCTACTACATCCACTTGTTCTTCTTCTTCCCTCTCTTCTCCTTCTTGCCCTTCTTTTTGCGTGCACTACTTCTTATTCCTCCCCTTCTTCTTCTCCTCCTTGTTCCACTTCTTCTTCATCCCCTTTCCTTCCATTGCTTCTTCTTCCTCCTCTTTTTCTCATTCTTCCACTTCTTCTTCTTCTTCTTCCTATTGTTCTCCTTCTTCCACTTGTGGTTCTTGCTTTTCTTCTTGTTCTTCCACTTCTTCTTTTTCCTCTTCTTCTCCTTCTGCCACCTGTTCTCCCTCCTCCCGTTCTCCTTCTTGCACTTCTTCTTCTTCATCTACTTTCATGCCACTACTTCCTCCTATTCCTTCTCCTTCTACCACTTCTTCTACTTGTACTTGTTGTTCTTATTCATTGTCGTCTCCTTCTTCCGCTTCTTCTGCTTACACTTCTTCTTCTTCCTCTTCTTCCGTTTCTTCTCCTTCCACAACTTCTTCTTCTTTCCTTTCCGTCTTCTCCTTCCTCTTTTTCTCCAACCCCCACTTCTGTTGCTTCCCATTGCTGGTCTTCCTCTTCTTCTGCTTCCCCCAAATCTTATGCTTCCACTTCTTCTTCTTCTTCCTCTTCTCCTCCAGCTTCCACTTGTTCTGCTTCTTCTTCCCTTCCCTTCCCCTCCTTCTTCCTTTTCCTCTTTTTCTGCTTGTTCCAATTCTTCTTCTTCATCTCACCTCCTTCCACTACTTCTTCTTCCTCCTCTTGTTCACCTTCTTCACTTTCCACATCTTCTTCTTCTTCCTTTTCTTCTCCTTCTTCCACTTCTTCTAGTTACTCTACTTCTTCTTCCTCTTCTTATCTTTCTTCCACTTCTCCTGCCTCCTCTTGTTCTCTTTCTTCCACTTCTTCTTCATCCTCTCCTTTCCTTTCTTTTCATCTCCTTCTTCTTCTTCCTTTCCTTCGTCATATCCCTCTTTTTCTCCTTCTTCTGCTTCCACTTGCATTTCTACCTCTTGTTCTCCTTCTTCCACTTCTTCTCCATCATCCCCACTCCTTCAACTACTTCTTCTTCGTCCTCTTGTTCACCTTCTCCCGCTTCTACTACATCCACTTGTTCTTCTTCTTCCCTCTCTTCTCCTTCTTGCCCTTTTTCTGCCTACACTACTTCTTCTTCCTCCCCTTCTTCTTCTCCTTCTTGTTCCACTTCTTCTTCATCCCCTTTCCTTCCATTGCTTCTTTTTCTCATTCTTCCACTTCTTCTTCTTCTTCCTATTGTTCTCCTTCTTCCACTTCCACTTCTTCCTTTTCTTCTCGTTCTTCCAGTTCTTCTTCTTCCTCTTCTTCCACTTCTTCCACTTCTTCTTCTTCCTTTTCTTCTACTTCTTCCACTTCTTATCCATCATCCCCGCTCCTTCAACTACTTCTTCTTCGTCCTCTTCTTCACCTTCTCCCACTTCTACTACATCCACTTGTTCTTCTTCTTCCCTCTCTTCTCCTTACTGCCATTTTTCTGCCTACACTATTTCTTCTTCCTCCCCTTCTTCTTCTCCTTCTTGTTCCACTTCTTCTTCATCCCCTTTCCTTCCACTTCTTCTTCATTTTCGTCTCCTTCTTCCGCTTCTTCTGCAGACACTTCTTCTTCTTCCTCTTCTTCCATTTCTTCTCCTTCCACAACTTCTTCTTCTTTCGTTTCCGTCTTCTCCTTCCTCTTTTTCTCCATCCCCCACTTCTGTTGCTTCCCATTGTTGCTCTTCCTCTTCTTCCATTTCTTCTCCTTCCACAACTTCTTCTTCTTTCGTTTCCGTCTTCTCCTTCCTCTTTTTCTCCATCCCCCACTTCTGTTGCTTCCCATTGTTGCCCTTCCTCTTCTTCTCCTTCCCCCAAATCTTATGCTTACACTTCTTCTTCTTCTTCCTCTTCTCCTCCAGATTCCACTTCTTCTGCTTCTTCTTCCCTTCCCCTCCCCTCCTTCTTCCTTTCCCCCTTGTCTCCTTGTTCCAATTCTTCTTATTCATCTCACCTCCTTCCACTACTTCTTCTTCCTCCTCTTGTTCACCTTCTTCACTTTCCACATCTTCTTCTTCTTCCTTTTATTCTCCTTCGTCCACTTCTTCTAGTTACTCTCCTTCTTCTTCCTCTTCTTATCTTTCTTCCACTTCTCCTGCCTCCTCTTGTTCTCTTTCATCCACTTCTTCTTCATCCTCTCCTTTCCTTTCTTTTCTTCCTCTTCATCTCCTTCTTCTTTTTCCTTTCCTTCGTCATATCCCTCATTTTCTCCTTCTTCTGCTTCCACTTGCATTTCTACGTCTTGCTCTCCTTCTTCCACTTCTTCTCCATCATCCCCACTCCTTCAACTACTTCTTCTTCTTCCTCTTGTTCACCTTCTTCAACTTCTACTACATCCACTTGTTCTTCTTCTTCCCTCTCTTCTCCTTCTTGCCCTTCTTCTGCGTGCACTACTTCTTATTCCTCCCCTTCTTCTTCTCCTCCTTGTTCCACTTCTTCTTCATCCCCTTTCCTTCCATTGCTTCTTCTTCCTCCTCTTTTTCTCATTCTTCCACTTCTTCTTCTTCTTCTTCCTATTGTTCTCCTTCTTCCACTTGTGGTTCTTGCTTCTCTTCTTGTTCTTCCACTTCTTCTTTTTCCTCTTCTTCTCCTTCTGCCACCTGTTCTCCCTCCTCCCGTTCTCCTTCTTGCACTTCTTCTTCTTCATCTACTTTCATGCCACTACTTCCTCCTATTCCTTCTCCTTCTACCACTTCTTCTACTTGTACTTGTTGTTCTTATTCATTGTCGTCTCCTTCTTCCGCTTCTTCTGCTTACAATTCTTCTTCTTCCTCTTCTTCCGTTTCTTCTCCTTCCACAACTTCTTCTTCTTTCCTTTCCGTCTTCTCCTTCCTCTTTTTCTCCAACCCCCACTTCTGTTGCTACCCATTGCTGGTCTTCCTCTTCTTCTGCTTCCCCCAAATCTTATGCTTCCACTTCTTCTTCTTCTTCCTCTTCTCCTCCAGCTTCCACTTGTTCTGCTTCTTCTTCCCTTCCCTTCCCCTCCTTCTTCCTTTTCCTCTTTTTCTGCTTGTTCCAATTCTTCTTCTTCATCTCACCTCCTTCCACTACTTCTTCTTCCTCCTCTTGTTCACCTTCTTCACTTTCCACATCTTCTTCTTCTTCCTTTTCTTCTCCTTCTTCCACTTCTTCTAGTTACTCTCCTTCTTCTGCCTCTTCTTATCTTTCTTCCACTTCTCCTGCCTCCTCTTATTCTCTTTCATCCACTTCTTCTTCATCCTCTCCTTTCCTTTCTTTTCTTCCTCTTCATCTCCTTCTTCTTCTTCCTTTCCTTCGTCATATCCCTCCTTTTCTCCTTCTTCTGCTTCCACTTGCATTTCTACGTCTTGCTCTCCTTCTTCCACTTCTTCTCCATCATCCCCACTCCTTCAACTACTTCTTCTTCCTCTTGTTCACCTTCTTCCACTTCTACTACATCCACTTGTTCTTCTTCTTCCCTCTCTTCTCCTTCTTGCCCTTCTTCTGCCTACACTACTTCTTCTTCCTCCCCTTCTTCTTCCCCACCTTGTTCCACTTCTTCTTCATCCCCTTTCCTTCCATTGCTTCTTCTTGCTCCTCTTTTTCCCATTCTTCCACTTCTTCTTCTTCTTCCTATTGTTCTCGTTCTTCCACTTGCACTTCTTCCTTTTCTTCTCGTTCTTCCACTTCTTCTTCTTCCTCTTCTTCTCCTTCTACCACCTCTTCTCCCAACTCCCGTTCTCCTTTTTCCACTTCTTCTCCTTCATCTCCTTTCCTTCGACTACTTCCTTCTATTCCTCTTATTCTCACCTTCTACCACTTCTTTTACTTCTACTTGTTGTTCTTCTTCAATTTCGTCTCCTTCTTCCACTTCTTCTGCTTCCACTTGCATTTCTACGTCTTGCTCTCTCCTTCTTCCACTTCTTCTCCATCATCCCCACTCCTTCAACTACTTCTTCTTCTTCCTCTTGTTCACCTTCTTCCACTTCTAGTACATCCACTCCTTCTTCTTCTTCCCTCTCTTCTCCTTCTTGCCCTTCTTCTGCCTACACTACTTCTTCTTCCTCCCCTTCTTCTTCTCCTCCTTGTTGCACTTCTTCTTCATCCCCTTTCCTTCCATTGCTTCTTCTTCCTCCTCTTTTTCTCATTCTACCAGTTCTTCTTCCTATTGTTCTCCTTCTTCCACTTGCACTTCTTCCGTTTCTTCTCGTTCTTCCACTTCTTCTTCTTCCTCTACTTCTCCTTCTGCCACCTCTTCTCCCTCCTCCCATTCTCCTTCTTCCTCCTCTTGTTCACCTTCTTCAACTTCTTCACTTTCCACATCTTCTTCTTCTTCCTTTTCTTCTCCTTCTTCCACTTCTTTTAGTTACTCTCCTTCTTCTTCCTCTTCTTATCTTTCTTCCACTTCTTCTTCATCCTCTCCTTTCCTTTCTTTTCTTCCTCTTCATCTCCTTCTTCTTCCTTTCCTTCCTCATATCCCTCTTTTGCTCCTTCTTCTGCTTCCACTTGCATTTCTACCTCTTGTTCTCCTTCTTCCACTTCTTCTCCATCATCCCCACTCCTTCAACTACTTCTTCTTCTTATTCTTGTTCACCTTCTTCCACTTCTATTACATCCACTTGTTCTTCTTCTTCCCTCTCTTCTCCTTCTTGCCCTTCTTCTGCCTACACTACTTCTTCTTCTCCTCCTTGTTCCAGTTCTTCTTCAGCCCCTTTCCTTCCATTGCTTCTTCTTCCTCCTCTTTTTCCCATTCTTCCACTTCTTATTCTTCTTCCTATTGTTCTCCTTCTTCTCCCAACTCCCGTTCTCCTTTTTCCACTTCTTCTTCTTCATCTCCTTTCCTTCCACTACTTCCTTCTATTCCTCTTATTCTCTCCTTCCAATGCTTCTTCTTCCTCCTGTTTTTCTGATTCTTCCACTTCTACTTCTTCTTCCTCTTCTTCTCCTTCTGCCACCTCTTCTCCCAACTCCCGTTCTCCTTCTTCCACTTCTTTTTCTTCATCTCCTTTCATTCCACTACTTCGTTCTATTCCTCTTATTCTCTCCTTCTACCACTTCTTCTCCTTCTACTTGTTGTTCTTCTTCATTTTCGTCTCCTTCCGCTTCTTCTGCTTACACTTCTTCTTCTTCCTCTTCTTCCATTTCTTCTCCTTCCACAACTTCTTCTTCTTTCCTTTCCGTCCTCTCCTTCCTCTTTTTCTCCATCCCCCACTTTTGTTGCTTCCCATTGTTTCTCTTCCTCTTCTTCTCCTTCCCCCAAATCTTATGCTTACACTTCTTCTTCTTCTTCCTCTTCTCCTCCAGATTCCACTTCTTCTGCTTCTTCTTCCCTTCCCTTCCCCTCCTTTTTCCTTTTCCTCCTTTTCTCCTTGTTCCAATTCTTCTTCTTCATCTCACCTCCATCCACTACTTCTTCTTCCTCCTCTTGTTCATCTTCTTCACTTTCCACATCTTCTTCTTCTTCCTTTTCTTCTCCTTCTTCCACTTCTTCTAGTTACTCTCCTTCTTCTTCCTCTTCTTATCTTTCTTCCACTTCTCCTGCCTCCTCTTGTTCTCTTTCTTCCACTTCTTCTTATCGTCTCCTTTCCTTTCTTTACTTTCTCATCCTCTCCTTCTTCTTCTTCCTTTCCTTTGTCATTCCCTTTTTTTCTCCTTCTGCTTCCACTTTCATTTCTACCTCTTGTTCTCCTTCTCCCACTTCTTCTCCATCATCCCCACTCCTTCAACTACTTCTTCATCTTCCTCTTGTTGACCTTCTTCCACTTCTACTACATCCACTTGTTCTACTTCTTCCCTCTCTTCTCCTTCTTGCCCTTCTTCTGCCTACACTACTTCTTCTTCCTCCCTTTCTTCTTCTCCTCCTTGTTCCACTCCTTCTTGATCTCCTTTCCTTCCATTGCTTCTTCTTCCTCCTCTTTTTCTCATTCTTCCACTTCTTCTTCTTGTTCCGCTTCTGCTCCTTCTGCCACCTCTTCTCCTCCTCCCGTTCTCTTTCTTCAACTTCTTCTTCATCTCCTTTCATTCCACTACTTCTTCCTATTCCTCTTATTCTCTCCTTCTACCACTTCTTCTCCTGCTTCTACTTGTTGTTCTTCTTCATTTTCGTCTCCTTCTTCCGCTTCTTCTACTTACACTTCTTCTTCTTCCTCTTCTTCCATTTCTTCTGCTTCCATAACTTCTTCTTCTTTCTTTTCCGTCTTCTCCTTCCTCTTTTTCTCCATCCCCCACTTCTGTTGCTTCCCATTGTTGCTCTTCCTCTTCTTCTCCTAACCCCAAATCTTATGCCTAGACTTCTTCTTCTTCTTCCTCTTCTCCTCCAGATTCCACTTCTTCTACTTCTTCTTCCTTTTCCTCATTTTCTCCTTGTTCCAATTCTTCTTCTTCATCCCACCTTCTTCACCTTCCACATCTTCTTCTTCTTCCTTTTCTTCTCCTTCTTCCACTTCTTCTAGTTACTCTCCTTCTTCTTCCTCTTCTCATCTTTCTTCCACTTCTCCTGCCTCCTCTTGTTCTCTTTCTTCCACTTCTTCTTCATCCTCTCCTTTCCTTTCTTTTCTTCCTCTTCATCTCCTTCTTCTTCTTCCTTTCGTTCGTCATATCCCTCTTTTTCTGCTTCTTCTGCTTCCACTTGCATTTCTACCTCTTGTTCTCCTTCTTCCACTTCTTCTCAATCATCCCCACTCCTTCAACTACTTCTTCTTCTTCCTCTTGTTCACCATCTTCCAATTCTACTACATCCACTTGTTCTTCTTCTTCCCTCTTTTCTCCTTCTTGCCCTTCTTCTGCCTACACTACTTCTTCTTCCTCCCCTTCTTCTTCTCCTCCTTGTTCCAGTTCTTCTTCATCCCCTTTCCTTCCATTGCTTCTTCTTCCTCCTTTTTTTCTCATTCTTCCACTTCTTCTTCTTCTTCCTATTGTTCTCCTTCTTCCACTTGCATTTCTTCCTTTTCTTCTCGTTCTTCAACTTCTTCTTCTTCCGCTTCTTCTCCTTCTGCCACCTCTTCTCCCTCCTCCCATTCTCCTTCTTCCACTTCTTCTTCTTCATCTCCTTTCATTCCACTACTTCTACTTGTTGTTCTTCTTCATTTTCGTCTCCTTCTTCCGCTTCTTCTGCTTACACTTCTACTTCTTCTTCTTCCTCTTCTTCCATTTCTTCTCCTTCCACAACTTCTTCTTCTTTGCTTTCCCTCTTCTCCTTCCTCTTTTTCTCTATCCTCACTTCTGTTGCTTCCCATTGTTGCTCTTCCTCTTCTTCTCCTTCCCCCGAATCTTATGCTTACACTTCTTCTTCTTCTTCCTCTTCTCCTCCAGATTCCACTTCTTCTGCTTCTTCTTCCCTTCCCTTCCGATCCTTCTTCCTTTTCCTCCTTCTCTCCTTGTTCCAATTCTTCTTCTTCATCTCACCTCCTTCCACTACTTCTTCCTCCTCCTCTTGTTCACCTTCTTCAACTTCTCCACTTTTCACATCTTCTTCTTCTTCCTTTTCTTCTCCTTCTTCCACTTCTTCTAGTTACTGTCGTTCTTCTTCTTCTTCTTATCATTCTTCCACTTCTCCTGCCTCCTCTTGTTCTCTTTCTTCCACTTCTTCTTCATCCTCTCCTTTCGTTTCTTTTCTTCCTCTTCATCTACTTCTTCTTCTTCCTTTCCTTCGTGATATCCATCTTTTTCTCCTTCTTCTGCTTCAACTTGCATTTGTACCTCTTGTTCTCCTTCTTCCACTTCTTCTCCATCATCCCCACTCCTTCAACTACTACTTCTTCTTCCTCTTGTTCAGCTTCTTCCACTTCTACTACATCCACTTATTCTTCTTCTTCCCTCTTTTCTCTTTCTTGCCCTTCTTCTGCCTTCACTACTTCTACTTCCTCCCTTTCTTCTTCTCCTCCTTGTTCCACTTCTTCTTTATCCCCTTTCCTACCATTGCTTCTTCTTCCTCCTCTTTTTCTCATATTTCCACTTCTTCTTTTTCTTCCTATTGTTCTCCTTCTACCACTTGCACTTCTTCCTTTTCTTCTCATTCTTCCACTTCTTCTTCTTCCTCTTTTTCTCTTTCTGCCACCCCTTCTCCCTCCTCCCGTTCTCCTTCTTCTTCTTCTTCATCTCCTTTCACTCCACTACTTCCTCCTATTCCTCTTATTCTCTCCTTCTACCACTTCTTCTACTTCTACTTGTTGTTCTTCTTCATTTTCGTTCTCCTTCTTCCATTTCTTCTCCTTCCAAAACTTGTTCTTCTTTCCTTTCCGTCTTCTCCTTCGTCTTTTTCTCCATCCCCCACTTCTCTTGCTTCCCATTGTTGCTCTTCCTCTTCTTCTCCTTCCCCTAAATCTTATGCTTACACTGCTTCTTCTTCTTCCTCTTCTCCTCCAGATTCCACTTCTTTTGCTTCTTCTTCCCTTCCCTTCCCCTCCCCTCCTTCTTCCTTTTCCTCCTTTTCTCCTAGTTCCAATTCTTCTTCTGCATCTCACCTCCTTCCACTACTTCTTCTTCCTCCTCTTGTTCACCTTCTTCACTTTCCACATCTTCTTCTTCTTCCTCTTCTTATCTTTCTTCCACTTCTCCTGCCTCCTCTTGTTCTCTTTCTTCCATTTCTTCTTCATCTCCTTTCATTTCACTACTTCCTTCTATTCTTGTTATTCTCTCCTTCTACCACTTCTTCTACTTCTACTTCTTCAACTTATTCACTTTCCACATCTTCTTCTTCTTCCATTTCTTCTCCTTCTTCTTCTACTTACTCTCCTTCTTCTTCCTCTTCTTATCTTTCTTCCACTTCTCCTGCCTCCTCTTGTTCTCTTTCTTCCACTTCTTCTTCATCTCCTTCTACTTCTTCCTTTCCTTCGTCATATTCCTCTTTTTCTCCTTCTTCTGCTTCCACTTGCATTTCTACCTGTTGTTCTCCTTCTTCCACTTCTTCTCCATCATCCCCACTCCTTCAACTACTTGTTCTTCTTCCTCTTGTTCACCTTTTTCCACTTCTACTACATCCACTTGTTCTTCTTCTTCCCTCTCTTCTCGTTCTTGCCCTTATTCTGCCTACACCACTACTTCTTCCTCCCCTTCTTCTTCTCCTCCTTGTTCCACTCCTTCTTCATCACGTTTCCTTCCATTGCTTCTTCTTCCTCCTCTTTTTCTCATTCTTCCGCTTCTTCTTCTTCTTCCTATTGTTCTCCTTCTTCCACTTGCACTTCTTCCTTTTCTTCTCGTTCTTCCACTTCTTCTTCTTCCTCTTCTTCTCTTTCTGCCACCTCTTCTTCCTCCTCCCGTTCTCCTTCTTCCACTGCTTCTTCTTCGTGTCCTTTCATTCCACTGCTTCCTCCTTTTCGTCTTATTCTCTCCATCTACCACTTCTTCTACTTCTACTTGTTGTTCTTCTTCATTTTCGTCTCTTTCTTCCGCTTCTTCTGCTTAGACTTCTTCTTCTTCCATTTCTTCTCCTTCCACAACTTTTTCTTCTTCCTCTTATTCTCAATCCCCAACTTCTGTTACTTCCCATTGTTGCTCTTCCTCTTCTTCTCCGTCCCCCAAATCTTATGCTTACACTTCTTCGTCTTCTTCCTCTTCTCCACCAGCTTCCACTTCTTCTGCTTCTTCTTCCCTTCCCTTCCCCTCCTTCTTCCTTTTCCTCCTTTTCTCCTTGGTAGAATTCTTCTTCTTCATCTCACCTCTTTCTACTACTTCTTCTTCCTCCTCTTGTTCACCTTCTTCAACTTCTTCACTTTTCATATCTTTTTCTTCTTTCTTTTCTTCTCCTTCTTCCACTTCTTCTAGTTACCCTCTTTCTTCTTCTTCTTCTTCTTATCTTTCTTCCACTTCTCCTGCCTCCTCTTGTACTCTTTCTTGCACTTCTTCTTCATCCTCTCCTTTCCTTTCTTTTCTTCCTCTTCATCTCCTTCTTCTTCTTCCTTTCCTTCGTCATATCCCTCTTTTTCTGCTTCTTCTGCTTCCACTTGGATTTCTACCTCTTGTTCTCCTTCTTCCACTTCTTCTCCATAATCCCCACTCCTTCAACTACTTTTTCTTCGTCCTCTTGTTCACCTTCTCCCACTTCTACTACATCCACTTGTTGTTCTTCTTCCCACTCTTCTCCTTCTTGCCCTTTTTCTGCCTACACTACTTCTTCTTCCTCCCCTTCTTCTTTTCCTCCTTGTTCCACTTCTGCTTCATCCCCTTTCCTTCCATTGCTTCTTCTTCCTCCTCTTTCTCTCATTCTTCCACCTCCTCTTCTTCTTCCTATTGTTCTCCTTCTTCCACTCCTTTTCTTCTCGTTCTTCCACTTCTTCTTCTTCCTCTTCTTCTCCTTCTGCCACCTCTTCTTCCTCCTCTCGTTCTCCTTCTTCCACTTCTTCTTCTTCATCTCCTTTCATTCCAATACTTCCTCCTATTCCTCTTATTCTCTCCGTCTACCACTTCTTCTACTTCTACTTGTTCTTCTTCATTTTCGTCTCTTTCTTCCTCTTCTTCTGCTTACACTTCTTCTTCTTCCATTTCTTCTCCTTCCACAACTTCTTCTTCTTCCTCTTATTCTCAATCCCCAACTTCTGTTACTTCCCATTGTTGCTCTTCCTTTTCTTCTCCGTCCCCCAAATCTTATGCTTACACTTCTTGGTCTTCTTCCTCTTCTCCACCAGCTTCCACTTCTTCTGCTTCTTCTTCCCTTCCCTTCCCCTCCTTCTTCCTTTTCCTCCTTTTCTCCTTGTTAGAATTCTTCTTCTTCATCTCACCTCTTTCCACTACTTCTTCTTCCTCCTTTTGTTCACCTTCTTCAACTTCTTCACTTTTCATATCCTTTTCTTCTTTCTTTTCTTCTCCTTCTTCCACTTCTTCTAGTTACTCTCTTTCTTCTTCTTCTTCTTATCTTTCTTCCACTTCTCCTGCCTCCTCTTGTACTCTTTCTTCCACTTCTTTTTCATCCTCTCCTTTCTTTTCTTTTCTTCCTCTTCATCTCCTTCTTCTTCTTCCTTTCCTTCTTCATATCCCTCTTTTTCTGCTTCTTCTGCTTCCACTTGGATTTCTACCTCTTGTTCTCCTTCTTCCACTTCTTCTCCATCATCCCCACTCCTTCAACTACTTTTTCCTTCTGGCGTTCTCCTAGACTTATCAAGGGTAAATCACCACCCTTGTGGCGTCATATGACTTATCTTCCATCCTTGGAAGTGGCGTCATCTATCTTTTCGTTAAACCATTTTCATCCTTTCCATTTTCTCGTTTATCCAATTTTCATTGTTTTCTTAACTTATTACCTTCCAACCTAGATAGATCCGCAAAACGAATCCAACCCCTTTGGATTTCTATCAGTTCTCCTTCTTCCACTTCTTCTCCATCATCCCCACTCCTTCAATTACTTCTTCTTGTTCCTGTTGTTCACCTTCTTCCACTTCTACTACATCCAGTTGTTCTTCTTCTTCCCTCTCTTCTCCTTCTTGCCCTTTTTCTGCCTACACTACTTCTTCTTCCTCCCCTTCTTCTTTTCCTTCTAGTTCCACTTTTTCTTCATCCCCTTTCCTTCCATTGCTTCTTTTTCTCATTCTTCCACTTCTTCTTCTTCTTCCTATTGTTCTCCTTCTTCTGCTTCCACTTCTTCCTTTTCTTCGCGTTCTTCCACTTCTTCTTCTTCCTCTTCTTCTCCTTCTGCCACCTCTTCTCTCTCCTCCCGTTCTCCTTCTTCCACTTTTTCTTCTTCATCCCCTTTCATTCCACTACTTCCTCCTATTCCTCTTATTCTCTCCTTGTACCACTTATTCTACTTCTTCTTGTTGTTCTTCTTCATTTTCGTCTCCTTCTTCCGCTTCTTTTGCACACACTTCTTCTTCTTCCTCTTCTTCCATTTCTTCTCCTTCCACAACTTCTTCTTCTTTCCTTTCCGTCTTTTCCTTCCTCTTTTTCTCCATCCCCCACTTCTGTTGCTTCCCATTGTTGCTCTTCCTCTTCTTCTCCTTCCCCCAAATTTTATGCTTACACTTCTTCCTCTTCTCCTCCAGATTCCACTTCTTCTGCTTCTTCTTCCCTTCCCCTCCCCTCCTTCTTCCTTTTCCTCCTTTTCTCCTTGTTCCAATTCTTCTTATTCATCTCACCTCCTTCCACTGCTTCTTCTTCCTCCTCTTGTTCACCTTCTTAACTTTGCACATCTTCTTCTTCTTCCTTTTCTTCTCCTTCTTCCACTTCTTCTAGTTACTCTCCTTCTTCTTCCTCTTCTTATCTTTCTTCCACTTCTCCTGCCTCCTCTTGTTCTCTTTCTTCCACTTCTTCTTCATCCTCTCCTTTCCTTTCTTTTCTTCCTCTTTATCTCCTTCTTCTTCTTCCTTTCCTTCATCATATCCCTCTTTTTCTGCTTCTTCTGCTTCCACTTGCATTTCTACCTCTTGTTCTCCTTCTTCCACTTCTTCTCCATCATCCCCACTCCTTCAACTACTTCTTCTTCGTCCTCTTGTTCACCTTCTCCCACTTCTACTACATCCACTTGTTCTTCTTCTTCCCTCTCTACTCCTTCTTGCCTTTTTTCTGCCTACACTGCTTCTTCTTCCTCCCCTTCTTCTTCTCCTTCTTGTTCCACTTGTTCTTCATCCCCTTTTCTTCTATTGCTTCTTTTTCTCATTCTTCCACTTCTTCTTCTTCTTCCTATTGTTCTCCTTCTTCCACTTCCCCTTCTTCCTTTTCTTCTCGTTCTTCGACTTCTTCTTCTTCCTCTTCTTCTCCTTCTGCCACCTCTTCTCTCTCCTCCCGTTCTCCTTCGTCCACTTTTTCTTCTTCATCTCCTTTCATTCCACTACTTCCTCCTATTCCTTTTATTCTCTCCTTCTACCACTTCTTCTACTTCTTCTTGTTGTTCTTCTTCATTTTCGTCTCCTTCTTCTGCTTCTTCTGCTTCTTCTGCAGACACTTCTTCTTCTTCCTTTTCTTCCATTTCTTCTCCTTCCACAACTTCTTCTTCTTTCCTTTCCGTCTTCTCCTTCCTCTTTTTCTCCATCCCCCACTTCTGTTGCTTCCCATTGTTGCTCTTCCTCTTCTTCTCCTTCCCCCAAATCTTGTGCTTACACTTCTTCCTCTTCTCCTCCAGATTCCACTTCTTCTGCTTCTTCTTCCCTTCCCCTCCCCTCCTTCTTCCTTTTCCTCCTTTTCTCCTTGTTCCAATTCTTCTTATTCATCTCACCTCCTTCCACTGCTTGTTCTTCCTCCTCTTGTTCACCTTCTTAACTTTGCACATCTTCTTCTTCTTCCTTTTCTTCTCCTTCTTCCACTTCTTCTAGTTACTCTCCATCTTCTTCCTCTTCTTATCTTTCTTCCACTTCTCCTACCTCCTCTTGTTCTCTTTCTTCCACTTCTTCTTCATCCTCTCCTTTCCTTTCTTTTCTTCCTCTTTATCTCCTTCTTCTTCTTCCTTTCCTTCATCATATCCCTCTTTTTCTGCTTCTTCTGCTTCCACTTGCATTTCTACCTCTTGTTCTCCTTCTTCCACTTCTTCTCCATCATCCCCACTCCTTCAACTACTTCTTCTTCGTCCTCTTGTTCACCTTCTCCCACTTCTACTACATCCACTTGTTCTTCTTCTTCCCTCTCTACTCCTTCTTGCCCTTTTTCTGCCTACACTACTTCTTCTTCCTCCCCTTCTTCTTCTCCTTCTTGTTCCACTTGTTCTTCATCCCCTTTTCTTCCATTGCTTATTTTTCTCATTCTTCCACTTCTTCTTCTTCTTCCTATTGTTCTCCTTCTTCCACTTCCCCTTCATCCTTTTCTTCTCGTTCTTCGACTTCTTCTTCTTCCTCTTCTTCTCCTTCTGCCACCTCTTCTCTCTCCTCCCGTTCTCCTTCGTCCACTTTTTCTTCTTCATCTCCTTTCATTCCACTACTTCCTCCTATTCCTTTTATTCTCTCCTTCTACCACTTCTTCTACTTCTTCTTGTTGTTCTTCTTCATTTTCGTCTCCTTCTTCTGCTTCTTCTGTTTCTTCTGCAGACACTTCTTCTTCTTCCTTTTCTTCCATTTCTTCTCCTTCCACAACTTCTTCTTCTTTCCTTTCCGTCTTCTCCTTCCTCTTTTTCTCCATCCCCCACTTCTGTTGCTTCCCATTGTTGCTCTTCCTCTTCTTCTCCTTCCCCCAAATCTTGTGCTTACACTTCTTCCTCTTCTCCTCCAGATTCCACTTCTTCTGCTTCTTCTTCCCTTCCCCTCCCCTCCTTCTTCCTTTTCCTCCTTTTCTCCTTGTTCCAATTCTTCTTATTTATCTCACCTCCTTCCACTACTTCTTCTTCCTCCTCTTGTTCACCTTCTTAACTTTGCACATCTTCTTCTTCTTCCTTTTCTTCTCCTTCTTCCACTTCTTCTAGTTACTCTCCTTCTTCTTCCTCTTCTTATCTTTCTTCCACTTCTCCTGCCTCCTCTTGTTCTCTTTCTTCCACTTCTTCTTCATCCTCTCCTTTCCTTTCTTTTCTTCCTCTTTATCTCCTTCTTCTTCTTCCTTTCCTTCGTCATATCCCTCTTTTTCTGCTTCTTCTGCTTCCACTTGCATTTCTACCTCTTGTTCTCCTTCTTCCACTTCTTCTCCATCATCCCCACTCCTTCAACTACTGCTTCTTCGTCCTCTTGTTCACCTTCTCCCACTTCTACTACATCCACTTGTTCTTCTTCTTCCCTCTCTTCTCCTTCTTGCCCTTTTTCTGCCTACACTACTTCTTCTTCCTCCCCTTCTTCTTCTCCTTCTTGTTCCACTTCTTCTTCATCCCCTTTCCTTCCATTGCTACTTTTTCTCATTCTTCCACTTCTTCTTCTTCTTCCTATTGTTCTACTTCTTCCACTTCCACTTCGTCCTTTTCTTCTCCTTCTTCCACTTCTTCTAGTTACTCAACTTCTTCTTCCTCTTCTTATCTTTCTTCCACTTCTCCTGCCTCCTCTTGTTCTCTTTCTTCCACTTCTTCTTCATCCTCTCCTTTCCTTTCTTTTCTTCCTCTTCATGTCCTTCTTCTTCTTCCTTTCCTTCGTCATATCCCTCTTTTTCTCCTTCTTCTAATTCCACTTGCATTTCTACCTCTTGTTCTCCTTCTCCCACTTCTTCTCTATCATCCCCACTCCTTCAACTACTTCTTCTTCGTCCTCTTGTTCACCTTCTCCCACTTCTACTACATCCACTTGTTCTTCTTCTTCCCTCTCTTCTCCTTCTTGCCCTTTTTCTGCCTACACTACTTCTTCTTCCTCCCCTTCTTCTTCTCCTTCTTGTTCCACTTCTTCTTCATCCCCTTTCCTTCCATTGCTTCTTTTTCTCATTCTTCCACTTCTTCTTCTTCTTCCTATTGTTCTCCTTCTTCCACTTCCACTTCTTCCTTTTCTTCTCATTCTTCCACTTCTTCTTCTTCCTCTTCTTCTCCTTCCTCTTCTTCTCCTTCTGCCACCTCTTCTCTCTCCTCCCGTTCTCCTTCTTCCACTTTTTCTTCTTCATCTCGTTTCATTCCACTACTTCCGCCTATTCCTCTTATTCTCTCCTTCTACCACTTCTTCTTCTTGTTCTTCTTCATTTTCGTCTCCTTCTTCCGTTTCTTCTGCAGACACTTCTTCTTCTTCCTCTTCTTCCATTTCTTCTCCTTCCACAACTTCTTCTTCTTTCCTTTGCGTCTTCTCCTTCCTCTTTTTCTCCATCCCCCACTTCTGTTGCTTCCCATTGTTGCTCTTCCTCTTCGTCTACTTCCCCCAAATCTTATGCTTACACTTCTTCTTCTTCTTCCTCTTCTCCTCCAGATTCCACCTCTTCTGCTTCTTCTTCCCTTCCCCTCCCCTCCTTCTTCCTTTTCCCCCTTTTCTCCTTCTTCCAATTCTTGTTATTCGTCTCACCTCCTTCCACTACTTCTTCTTCCTCCTGTTGTTCACCTTCTTCACTGATATGAATCCGCTGTCAGTTTAGGATTCTGAAAGGACCCTAGGAATTTAGCTTGCCGCGTTAACAAAATTAATCAACATGGAAAGCAAACAATTGCAAAAAAAAATAAACTGAATAGAATTACTATCAAATTTAAGAAACAGAATGGAAATTAAAAGTTTTTGAAATTCAACAATTAAACGAGTTTTGAATAGTGTAGCACTTTCCTGTTATAGAGTTTGCTGGCCAGAATTGAGTATGAATGGAAAAGACAGAAAATGGAATTGGAATTGATAGACTCCACACTTCCAAGGATGGAAGATATGTCTACGAGATTACACACACAAAGGGGTGAATTACCTTTGATAAATCTCAAAAGATTTTGGATTGTCAAGAACCCAAAGGAGAGAAAACTCAACTAGTTTTTTTATTTCCAAAATATTCTGCCTTACATCTCAGTCTTGCCCAAATTTATATGCCTAATAAACTCAGCTTGTGTAGGTTTAGTGGCTTTCTAAATTCAGCTGAAGTTACAAAATAATAAAAACTAATAATGGGCAGCTTAATAACAAAGTGTAACTGCCAAAGTAAATTAAACATGTATACTAATTATAATTGATAACCTAGGTGGCTGCAACTTTAATTAGACAATTCTGGTTGCCCACCATTAACTAAGTAAACTCCAAGAAAATGAGTTTAATTTATTTCAAACTTCTCTTCCATTAAGGTCAAGCATTGCTCTCTTCAGTCCTGAGACAATTAACAATTTTAAACTTTATTTCTTCAATGTTTGGCTCTTTTTGCAAAAGGGCTGCCAATACTTGTTGAATAACTTCCTTAGCTCTTCTTGTCCTTGCCTTTGTCATAGGTCCTCCAAGTCCTTCAAGCTTGACGTCCTCATCATTCACTTTCCACATCTTCTTCTTCTTCCTTTTATTCTCCTTCTTCCACTTCTTCTAGTTACTCTCCTTCTTCTTCCTCTTCTTATCTTTCTTCCACTTCTCCTGCCTCCTCTTGTTCTCTTTCTTCCACTTCTTCTTCATCCTCTCCTTTCCTTTCTTTTCTTCCTCTTCATCTCCTTCTTCTTCTTCCTTTCCTTCGTCATATCCCTCTTTTTCTCCTTCTTCTGCTTCCACTTGCATTTCTACCTCTTGTTCTCCTTCTCCCACTTCTTGTCCATCATCCCCACTCCTTCAACTACTTCTTCTTCGTCCTCTTGTTCACCTTCTCCCACTTCTACTACATCCACTTGTTCTTGTTCTTCCCTCTCTTCTCCTTCTTGCCCTTTTTCTACCTACACTACTTCTTCTTCCTCTCCTTCTTCGTCTCCTTCTTGTTCCACTTCTTCTTCATCTCCTTTCCTTCCATTGCTTCTTTTTCTCATTCTTCCACTTCTTCTTCTTCTTCCTATTGTTCTCCTTCTTCCACTTCCACTTCTTCCTTTTCTTCTCGTTCTTCCACTTCTTCTTCTTCCTCTTCTTCTCCTTCTGCCACCTCTTCTCTCTCCTCCCGTTCTCCTTCTTCCACTTTTTCTTCTTCATCTCCTTTCATTCCTCTACTTCCTCCTATTCCTCTTATTCTCTCCTTCTACCACTTCTTCTACTTCTTCTTGTTGTTCTTCTTCATTTTCGTCTCCTTCTTCCGCTTCTTCTGCAGACACTTCTTATTCTTCCTCTTCTTCCATTTCTTCTCCTTCCACAACTTCTTCTTCTTTCCTTTCCGTCTTCTCCTTCCTCTTTTTCTCCATCCCCCACTTCTGTTGCTTCCCATTGTTGCTCTTCCTCTTCGTCTACTTCCCCCAAATCTTATGCTTACACTTCTTCTTCTTCTTCCTCTTCTCCTCCAGATTCCACCTCTTCTGCTTCTTCTTCCCTTCCCCTACCCTCCTTCTTCCTTTTCCCCCTTTTCTCCTTGTTCCAATTCTTCTTATTAATCTCACCTCCTTCCACTACATCTTCTTCCTCCTGTTGTTCACCTTCTTCACTTTCCACATCTTCTTCTTCTCCCATTTATTCTCCTTCTTCCACTTCTTCTAGTTACTCTCCTTCTTCTTCCTCTTCTTATCTTTCTTCCACTTCTCCTGCCTCCTCTTGTTCTCTTTCTTCCACTTCTTCTTCATCCTCTCCTTTCCTGTCTTTTCTTCCTCTTCATCTCCTTCTTCTTCTTCCTTTCCTTCGTCATATCCCTCTTTTCCTCCTTCTTCTGCTTCCACTTGCATTTCTACCTCTTGTTCTCCTTCTCCCACTTCTTGTCCATCATCCCCACTCCTTCAACTACTTCTTCTTCGTCCTCTTGTTCACCTTCTCCCACTTCTACTACATCCACTTGTTCTTCTTCTTCCCTCTCTTCTCCTTCTTGCCCTTTTTCTGCCTACACTACTTCTTCTTCCTCCCCTTCTTCTTCTCCTTCTTGTTCCAGTTCTTCTTCATCCCCTTTCCTTCCACTTCTTCTTCATTTTCGTCTCCTTCTTCCGCTTCTTCTGTAGACACTTCTTCTTCTTCCTCTTCTTCCATTTCTTCTCCTTCCACAACTTCTTCTTCTTTCCTTTCCGTCTTCTCCTTCCTCTTTTTCTCCATCCCCCACTTCTGTTGCTTCCCATTGTTGCTCTTCCTCTTCTTCTCCTTCCCCCAAATCTTATGCTTACACTTCTTCTTCTTCTTCCTCTACTCCTCCAGATTCCACTTCTTCTGCTTCTTCTTCCCTTCCCCTCCCCTCCTTCTTCCTTTTCCCCCTTTCCTCTGTGTTCCAATTCTTCTTATTCATCTCACCTCCTTCCACTACTTCTTCTTCCTCCTATTGTTCACCTTCTTCACTTTCCACATCTTCTTCTTCTTCCTTTTATTCTCCTTCTTCCAATTCTTCTAGTTACTCTCCTTCTGCTTCCTCTTCTTATCTTTCTTCCACTTCTCCTGCCTCCTCTTGTTCTCTTTCTTCCACTTCTTCTTCATCCTCTCCTTTACTTTCTTTTACTCCTCTTCATCTCCTTCTTCTTCTTCCTTTCCTTCATCATCTCCCTCTTTTTCTCCTTCTTCTGCTTCCACTTGCATTTCTACCTCTTGTTCTCCTTCTCCCAGTTCTTTTCCATCATCCCCACTCCTTCAACTACTTCTTCTTCGTCCTCTTGTTCACCTTCTCCCACTTCTACTACATCCACTTGTTCTTCTTCTTCCCTCTCTTCTCCTTCTTGCCCTTCTTCTGCGTGCACTACTTCTTCTTCCTCCACTTCTTCTTCTCCTCCTTGTTCACTTCTTCTTCATCCCCTTTCCTTCCATTACTTGTTCTTCCTCTTTTTCTCATTCTTCCGCTTCTTCTTCTTCTTCCTATTGTTCTCCTTCTTCCACTTGGACTTCTTCCTTTTCTTCTCGTTCTTCCACTTGTTCTGCTTCTGCCACCTCTTCTCCCTCTTCCCGTTCTCCTTCTTCCACTTCTTCTTGTTCATCTCCTTTTATTCCACTACTTCCTCCTATTCCTCTTATTCTCTCCTTCTACCACTTCTTCTACCTCTACTTGTTGTTCTGCTTCATTTTCGTCTCCTTCTTCCGCTTCTTCTCCTTCCACTTGCATTTCTACCTCTTGTTCTCCTTCTTCCAATTCTTCTCCATCATCCCCACTCCTTCAACTACTTCTTCTTCTTCCTCTTGTTCACCTTCTTCCACTTATACTACATCCACTTGTTCTTCTTCTTCCCTCTCTTCTCCTTCTTGCCCTTCTTCTGCCAACACTACTTTTTCTTCCTCCCCTTCTTCTTCTCCTCCTTGTTCCACTTCTTCTTCATCCCCTTTCCTTCCAATGCTTCTTCTTCCTCCTCTTTTTCTTGTTCTTCAACTTCTTCTTCTTCCTCTTCTTCTCCTTCTGCCACCTCTGTTCCCTCCTCCCGTTCTCCTTCTTCCACTTCTTCTTCTTCATCTCCTTTGATTCCACTACTTCTACCACTTCTTCTACTTCTACTTGTTGTTCTTCTTCATTTTCATCTCCTTCTTCCGCTTCTTCTGCTTACACTTCTTGTTCTTCCTCTTCTTCCATTTCTTCTCCTTCCACAACTTCTTCTTCTTTCCTTTCCCTCTTCTCCTTCCTCTTTTTCTCCATCCCCCACTTCTTCTGCTTCTTCTTCCCTTCCCTTCCCCTCCTTCTTCCTTTTCCTCATTTTCTCCTTGTTCCAATTCTTCTTCTTCATCTCACCTCCTTCCACTACTTCTTCTTCCTCCTCTTGTTCACCTTCTTCACCTTCTTCACTTTCCACATCTTCTTCTTCTTCCTTTTCTTCTCCTTCTTCCACTTCTTCTAGTTACTCTCCTTCTTCTTCCTCTTCTTATCTTTCTTCCACTTCTCCTGCCTCCTCTTGTTCTCTTTCTTCCACCTCTTCATCTCCTTCTTCTTCTTCCTTTCGTTCGTCATATCCCTCTTTTTCTCCATCTTCTGCTTCCAGTTGCATTTCTACCTCTTGTTCTCCTTCTTCCACATCTTCTCCATCATCCCCACTCCTTCAACTACTTCTTCTTCTTCCTCTTGTTCACCTTCTTCCACTTCTAGTACATCCACCTGTTCTTCTTCTTCCCTCTCTTGTCGTTCTTGCCATTCTTCTGCCTACACTAATTCTTCTTCCTCCCCTTCTTCATCCCCTCCTTGTTCCACTTCTTCTTCATCCCCTTTCCTTCCATTGCTTCTTCTTCCACCTCTTTTTCTCATTCTTCTACTTCTTCTTCTTCTTCCTATTATTCTCCTTCTTCCACTTGCACTTCTTCCTTTTCTTCTCGTTCTTCCACTTCTTCTTCTTCCTCTTCCTCGTCTTCTCCTTCTGCCACCTCTTCTCCCTGGTCCAGTTCTCCTTCTTGCACTTCTTCTTCTTCATCTCCTTTCATTCCACTATTTCCTCCTATTCCTCTTATTCCCTCCTTCTACCACTTCTTCTACTTCTACATGTTGTTCTTCTTCATTTTCGTATCCTTCTTTAGCTTCCTCTACTTACACTTCTTCTTCTTCGTCTTCTTCCATTTCTTTTCCTTCCACAACTTCTTCTTCTTTCTTTTTCGTCTTCTCCTTCCTCTTTTTCTCCATCACACACTTATGTTGCTTCCCATTGTTGCTCTCCCTTTTCTTCTCCTTCCACCAGATCTTATGCTTACACTTCTTCTTCTTCTTCCTCTTCTCCTCCAGATTTCACTTCTTCTGCTTCTTCTTCCCTTCCTTTCCCCTCCCTTCCCCTCCTTCTTCCTTTTCCTCCTTTTCTCTTTTTTCCAATTCTTCTTCTTCATCTCACCTCCTTCCACTACTTCTTCTTCCTCCTCTTGTTCACCTTCTTCAACTTCTACACTTTCCACATCTTCTTCTTCTTCCTTTTCTTCTCCTTCTTCTTCCTATTCTTATCTTTCTTCCACTTCTCTTGCCTCCTCTTGTTCTCTTTCTTCCACTTCTTTTTCATCCTCTCCATTCCTTTCTTTTCTTCCTCTTCATCTCCATCTTCTTCTTCTTTCCTTCGTCATATCCCTCTTTTTCTCCTTCTTCTGCTTCCACTTGCATTTCTTCCTCTTGTTCTCCTTCTTCCACTTCTTCTCCATCATCCCCACTCCTTCAACTACTTCTTCGTCTTCTTCTTGTTCACCTTCTTCCACTTCTACTACATCCACTTGTTCTTCTTCTTCCCTCTCTTCTCCTTCTTGCCCTTCTTCTGCCTACACTACTTCATCTTCCTCCCCGTCTTCTTCTCCTCCTTGTTCCACTTCTTCTTCATCCCCTTTCCTTCCATTGCTTCTTCTTTCTCCTTTTTTTCTCATTCTTCCACTTCTTCTTCTTCCTCTTGTTCACCTTCTCCCACTTCTACTACATCCTCTTCTTCCATTTCTTGTCCTTCCTCTTTTTCTCCATGCCCCACTTCTGTTGCATCCCATTGTTGCTCTTCCTCTTCTTCTCCTTCCCCCAAAATTTTATGCTTACACTTCTTCTTCTTCTTCCTTTTCTTCCTCTTCTCCTCCATATTCCACTTCTTCTGTTTCTTCTTCCCTTCCCCTCCCCTCCTTGTTCCAATTCTTCCTATTCATCTCACCTCCTTCCAGTACTTCTTCTTCCTCCTCTTGTTCACCTTCTTCACTTTCCACATCTTCTTCTTCTTCCTTTTCTTCTCCTTCTTCCACTTCTTCTAGTTACTCTCCTTCTTCTTCCTCTTCTTATCTTTCTTCCACTTCTCCTGCCTCCTCTTGTTCTCCTTCTTCCACTTCCACTTCTTCCTTTTCTTCTCCTTCTTCCACTTCTTCTTCTTCCTCTTCTTCTCCTTCTGCCACCTCTTCTCTCTCCTCCCGTTCTCCTTCTTCCACTTTTTCTTCTTCATCTCCTTTCATTCTGCTACTTCCTCCTATTCCTCTTATTCTCTCCTTCTACCACTTCTTCTACTTCTTCTTGTTGTTCTTCTTCATTTTCGTCTCCTTCTTCCGCTTCTTCTGCAGACACTTCTTCTTCTTCCTCTTCTTCCATTTCTTCTCCTTCCACAACTTCTTCTTCTTTCCTTTCCGTCTTCTCCTTCCTCGTTTTCTCCATCCCCCACTTCTGTTGCTTCCCATTGTTGCTCTTCCTCTTCTTCTTCTTCCCCCAAATCTTATGCTTACACTTCTTCTTCTTCTTCCTCTTCTCCTCCAGATTCCACTTCTTCTGCTTCTTCTTCCCTTCCCCTCCCTTCCTTCTTCCTTTTCCTCCTTTTCTCCTTGGTCCAATTCTTCTTATTCATCTCACCTCCTTCCACTACTTCTTCTTCCTCCTCTTGTTCACCTTCTTCACTTTCCACATCTTCTTCTTCTTCCTTTTCTTCTCCTTCTTCCACTTCTTGCAGTTACTCTCCTTCTTCTTCCTCTTCTTATCTTTCTTCCACTTCTCCTGCCTCCTCTAGTTCTCCTTTTTCCACCTCTTCTTCATCCTCTCCTTTCCTTTCTTTTCTTCCTCTTCATCTCCTTCTTCTTCTTCCTTTGCTTCGTCACATCCCTCTTTTTCTCCTTCTTCTCCACTTGCATTTCTACCTCTTGTTCTCCTTCTTCCACTTCTTCCCCATCATCCCCACTCCTTCAACTACTTCTTCTTCTTCCTCTTGTTCACCTTCTCCCTCTTCTACTACACCACTTGTTCTTCTTCTTCCCTCTCTTCTCCTTCTTGCCCTTTTTCTGCCTACAGTACTTCTTCTTCCTCCCCTTCTTCTTCTCCTTCTTGTTCCACTTCTTCTTCATCCCCTTTCCTTCCATTGCTTCTTTTTCTCATTCTTCCACTTCTTCTTCTTCTTCCTATTGTTCTCCTTTTCCACTTCCACTTCTTCCTTTTCTTCTTCTTCTTCCTCTTCTTCTCCTTCTGCCACCTCTTCTCTCTCCTCCCGTTCTCCTTCTTCCACTTTTTCTTCTTCATCTCCTTTCATTCCACTACCTCGTCCTATTCCTCTTATTCTCTCCTTCTACAACTTCTTCTACTTCTTCTTGTTGTTCTTCTTCATTTTCGTCTCCTTCTTCCGCTTCTTCTGCAGACACTTCTTCTTCTTCCTCTTCTTCCATTTCTTCTCCTTCCACAACTTCTTCTTTCCTTTCCGTCTTCTCCTTCCTCTTTTTCTCCATCCCCCACTTCTGTTGCTTCCCATTGTTGCTCTTCCTCTTCTTCTCCTTCCCCCAAATCTTATGCTTACACTTCTTCTTCTTCTTCCTCTTCTCTTCCAGATTCGACTTCTTCTGCTTCTTCTTCCCTTCCCCTCCCCTCCTTCTTCCTTTTCCTCCTTTTCTCCTTGTTCCAATTCTTCTTATTCATCTCACCTCCTTCCACTACTTCTTCTTCCTCCTCTTGTTTAGCTTCTTCACTCCCCATCTTCTTTTTCTTCCTTTTCTTCTCCTTCTTCCACTTCTTCTAGTTACTCTCCTTCTTCTTCCTCTTCTTATCTTTCTTCCACTTCTCCTGCCTCCTCTTGTTCTCTTTCTTGCACCTCTTCTTCATCCTCTCCTTTCCTTTCTTTTCTTCCTCTTCATCTCCTTCTTCTTCTTCCTTTCCTTCGTCATATCCCTCTTTTTCTCCTTCTTCTGCTTCCACTTGCATTTCTACCTCTTGTTCTCGTTCTTCCACTTCTTCCCCATCATCCCCACTCCTTCAACTACTTCTTCTTCGTCCTCTTGTTCACCTTCTCCCACTTCTACTACACCACTTGTTCTTCTTCTTTCCTCTCTTCTCCTTCTTGCCCTTTTTCTGCCTACACTACTTCTTCTTCCTCCCCTTCTTCTTCTCCTTCTTGTTCCACTTCTTCTTCATCCCCTTTCCTTCCATTGCTTCTTTTTCCCATTCTTCCACTTCTTCTTCTTCTTCTTCCTATTGTTCTCCTTCTTCCACTTCCACTTCTTCCTTTTCTTCTCGTTCTTCCACTTCTTCTTCTTCCTCTTCTTCTCCTTCTGCCACCTCTTCTCTCTCCTCCCGTTCTCCTTCTTCCACTTTTTCTTCTTCATCTCCTTTCATTCCACTACTTCCTCCTATTCCTCTTATTCTCTCCTTCTACAACTTCTTCTTGTTGTTCTTCTTCATTTTCGTCTCCTTCTTCCGCTTCTTCTGCAGACACTTCTTCTTCTCCCTCTTCTTCCATTTCTTCTCCTTCCACAACTTCTTCTTCTTTCCTTTCCGTCTTCTCCTTCCTCTTTTTCTCGATCCCCCACTTCTGTTGCTTCCCATTGTTGCTCTTCCTCTTCTTCTCCTTCCCCCAAATCTTATGCTTACACTTCTTCTTCTTCCTCTTCTTCTCCAGATTCCACTTCTTCTGCTTCTTCTTCCCTTCCCCTCCCCTCCTTCTTCCTTTTCCTCCTTTTCTCCTTGTTCCAATTCTTCTTATTCATCTCACCTCCTTCCACTACTTCTTCTTCCTCCTCTTGTTTACCTTCTTCACTTTCCCCATCTTCTTCTTCTTCCTTTTCTTCTCCTTCTTCCACTTCTTCTAGTTACTCTCCTTCTTTTTCCTCTTCTTATCTTTCTTCCACTTCTCCTGCCTCCTCTTGTTCTCTTTCTTCCACCTCTTCTTCATCCTCTCCTTTCCTTTCTTTTCTTCCTCTTCATCTCCTTCTTCTTCTTCCTTTCCTTCGTCATATCCTTCTTTTTCTCCTTCTTCTGCTTCCACTTGCATTTCTACCTCTTGTTCTCCGTCTTCCACTTCATCGGCACTCCTTCAACTACTTCTTCTTCCTCCCCTTCTTCTTCGCCTCCTTATTCCACTTCTTCATCCCCTTTCCTTCCATTGCTTCTTCTTCCTCCTCTTTTTCCTATTCTTCCACTTCTTCTTCTTCTTCCTATTGTTCTCCTTCTTCCACTTGCACTTCTTCCTTTTCTTCTAGTTCTTGCACTTCTTCTTCTTCCTCTTCTTCTCCTTCTGCCACCTCTTTTTCCTCCTCCCGTTCTCCTTCTTCCACTTCTTCTTCTTCATCTCCTTTCATTCCACTACTTCCTCTTATTCTCTCCTTCTACCACTTTTTCTACTTCTACTTGTTGTTCTTCTTCATTTTTGTCTCCTTCTGCCGCTTCTTCTGCTTACACTTCTTCTTCTTCCTATTCTTCCATTTCTTCTCCTTCCACAACTTCTTCTTCTTTCCTTTCCGTCTTCTCCTTCCTCTTTTTCTCCATCCCCCACTTCAGTTGCTTCCCATTGTTGCTCTTCCTCTTCTTCTCCTTCCCCCAAATCTTATTCTTACACTTCTTCTACTTCTTCCTCTTCTGCTCCAGATTCAACTTCTTCTGCTTCTTCTTTCCTTCCCTACCCCTCCTTCTTCCTTTTCCTCCTTTTCTCCTTGTTCCAATTCTTCTTCTTCATCTCACCTCCTTCCAGTACTTCTTCTTTCTCCACTTGTTCACCTTCTTCACTTTCCACATCTTCTTCTTTTTCCTTTTCTTCTCCTTCTTCCACTTGTTCTAGTTACTCTCCTTCTTCTTCCTCTTCTTATCTTTCTTCCCCTTCTCCTGCCTCCTATTGTTCTCCTTCTTCCACTTCTTCTTCATCCTCTCCTTTCCTTTCTTTTCTTCCTCTTCATCTCCTTCTTCTTCTTCCTTTCCTTCCTCATATCCCTCTTTTTCTCCTTGTTCTGCTTCCACTTGCATTTCTACCTCTTGTTCTCCGTCTTCCGCTTCATCCCCACTCCTTTAACTACTTCTTCTTCTACCTCTTGTTCACCTTCTTCCATTTCTACTACATCCACTTGTTCTTCTTCTTCCCTCTCTTCTCCTTCTTGCCCTTCTTCTGCCTACACTACTTCTTCTTCCTCCCCTTCTTCTTCTCCTCCTTGTTCCACTTCTTCTTCATCTCACCTCCTTCCACTACTTCTTCTTCCTCCTCTTGTTCACCTTCTTCAGTTTCCACATCTTCTTCTTCTTCCTTGTCGTCTCCTTCTTCCACTTCTTCTTCTTCACCTCCTTGCATTCCACTACTTCCTCGTATTCCTCTTATTCTCTCCTTCTACCACTTCTTCTGCTTCTACTTATTTTTCTTCTTCATTTTCGTCTCCTTCTTCCACTTCTTCTGCTTACACTTCTTCTTCTTCCTCTTCTTCCATTTCTTCTCGTTCCACAACTTCTTCTTCTTTCCTTTTCGTCTTCTCCTTCCTCTTTTTGTCCATCCCCCACTTCTGTTGCTTCCCATTGTTGCTCTTCCTCTTCTTCTCCTTCTCCCAAATCTTATGCTTACACTTCTTCTTCTTCTTGTTCCTCTTCTCCTCCAGATTCCACTTCTTCTGCTTCTTCTTCCTTTCCCTTCCCCTCATTCTTCCATTTCCTCCTTTTGTCCTTATTCCAATTCTTCTTCTTCATCTCACCTCCTTCGACTACTTCTTCTTCCTCCTCTTGGTCACCTTCCTCACTTTCCACATCTTATTCTTCTTCCTTTTCTTCTCCTTCTTCCACTTCTTCTAGTTACTCTCCTTCTTCTTCCTCTTCTAATCTTTCTTCCACTTCTCCTGCCTCCTCTTGTTCTCTTTCTTCCGCTTCTTCTTCATCCTCTCCTTTCCTTTCTTTTCTTCCTCTTCATCTCCTTCTTCTTCTTCCTTTCCTTTGTCATATCCCTCTTTTTCTCCTTCTTCTGCTTCCACTTGCATTTCTACCTCTTGTTCTCCTTCTTCCACTTCATCCCCACTCCTTCAACTACTTCTTCTTCTTCCTCTTGTTCACCTTCTTCCACTTCTACTACATCCACTTGTTCTTCTTCTTCCCTCTCTTCTCCTTCTTGCCCTTCTTCTGCCTACACTACTTCTTCTTCCTCCCCTTCTTCTTCTCCTCCTTGTTCCACTTCTTCTTCATCTCACCTCCTTCCACTACTTCTTCTTCCTCCTCTTGTTCACCTTCTTCACTTTCCACATCTTCTTCTTCTTCCTTGTCGTCTCCTTCTTCCACTTCTTCTTCTTCACCTCCTTGCATTCCACTACTTCCTCGTATTCCTCTTATTCTCTCCTTCTACCACTTCTTCTGCTTCTACTTATTTTTCTTCTTCATTTTCGTCTCCTTCTTCCACTTCTTCTGCTTACACTTCTTCTTCTTCCTCTTCTTCCATTTCTTCTCGTTCCACAACTTCTTCTTCTTTCCTTTTCGTCTTCTCCTTCCTCTTTTTGTCCATCCCCCACTTCTGTTGCTTCCCATTGTTGCTCTTCCTCTTCTTCTCCTTCTCCCAAATCTTATGCTTACACTTCTTCTTCTTCTTGTTCCTCTTCTCCTCCAGATTCCACTTCTTCTGCTTCTTCTTCCTTTCCCTTCCCCTCATTCTTCCATTTCCTCCTTTTGTCCTTATTCCAATTCTTCTTCTTCATCTCACCTCCTTCAACTACTTCTTCTTCCTCCTCTTGGTCACCTTCCTCACTTTCCACATCTTATTCTTCTTCCTTTTCTTCTCCTTCTTCCACTTCTTCTAGTTACTCTCCTTCTTCTTCCTCTTCTAATCTTTCTTCCACTTCTCCTGCCTCCTCTTGTTCTCTTTCTTCCGCTTCTTCTTCATCCTCTCCTTTCCTTTCTTTTCTTCCTCTTCATCTCCTTCTTCTTCTTCCTTTCCTTTGTCATATCCCTCTTTTTCTCCTTCTTCTGCTTCCACTTGCATTTCTACCTCTTGTTCTCCTTCTTCCACTTCATCCCCACTCCTTCAACTACTTCTTCTTCTTCCTCTTGTTCACCTTCTTCCACTTCTACTACATCCACTTGTTCTTCTTCTTCCCTCTCTTCTGCTTCTTGCCCTTCTTCTGCCTACACTACTTCTTCTTCATCCCCATGTTCTTCTCCTCCTTTTTCCACTTCTTCTTCATCCGCTTTCCTTCCATTGCTTCTTCTTCCTATTGTTCTCCGTCTTCCACTTGCATTTGGTCCTTTTCTTCTTCCTCTTCCTCTTCTCCTCCAGCTTCCACTTCTTCTTCTTCTTCTTCCCTTCCCCTCCTTCTTCCTTTTCCTCCTTTTCTAGTTGTTCCAATTCTTCTTCTTCATCCCACCTCCTTCCACTACTTCTTCTTCCTCCTCTTGTTCACCTTCTTCAACTTCTTCACTTTCCACATCTTCTTCATCTTCCTTTTCTTCTCCTTCTTCCACTTCTTCTAGTTACTCTCCTTCTTCTTCCTCTTCTTATCTTTCTTCCACTTCTCCTGCCTCCTCTTATTCTCTTTCATCCACTTCTTCTTCATCCTCTCCTTTCCTTTCTTTTCTTCCTCTTCATCTCCTTCTTCTTCTTCCTTTCCTTCGTCATATCCCTCCTTTTCTCCTTCTTCTGCTTCCACTTGCATTTCTACGTCTTGCTCTCATTCTTCCACTTCTTCTCCATCATCCCCACTCCTTCAACTACTTCTTCTTCTTCCTCTTGTTCACCTTCTTCAACTTCTACTACATCCACTTGTTCTTCTTCTTCCCTCTCTTCTCCTTCTTGCCCTTCTTCTGCCTACACTACTTCTTATTCCTCCCCTTCTTCTTCTCCTCCTTGTTCCACTTCTTCTTCATCCCCTTTCCTTCCATTGCTTCTTCTTCCTCCTCTTTTTCTCATTCTTCCACTTCTTCTTCTTCTTCCTATTGTTCTCCTTCTTCCACTTGTGGTTCTTCCTTTTCTTCTTGTTCTTCCACTTCTTCTTCCTCTTCTTCTCCTTGTGCCACCTGTTCTCCCTCCTCCCTTCTCCTTCTTGCACTTCTTCTTCTTCATCTGCTTTCATTCCACTACTTCCTCCTATTCCTCTTATTCTCTCCTTCTACCACTTCTTCTACTTGTACTTGTTGTTCTTATTCATTGTCGTCTCCTTCTTCCGCTTCTTCTGCTTACACTTCTTCTTCTTCCTCTTCTTCCGTTTCTTCTCCTTCCACAACTTCTTCTTTTTTCCTTTCCGTCTTCTCCTTCCTCTTTTTCTCCAACCCCCACTTCTGTTGCTTCCCATTGCTGGTCTTCCTCTTCTTCTCCTTCCCCCAAATCTTATGCTTACACTTCTTCTTGTTCTTCCTCTTCTCCTCCAGCTTCCACTTGTTCTGCTTCTTCTTCCCTTCCCTTCCCCTCCTTCTTCCTTTTCCTCTTTTTCTGCTTGTTCCAATTCTTCTTCTTCATCTCACCTCCTTCCACTACTTCTTCTTCCTCCTCTTGTTCACCTTCTTCAACTTCTTCACTTTCCACATCTTCTTCGTCTTCCTTTTCTTCCACTTCTTCTAGTTACTCTCCTTCTTCTTCCTCTTCTTATCGTTCTTCCACTTCTCCTGCCTCCTCTTATTCTCTTTCATCCACTTCTTCTTCATCCTCTCCTTTCCTTTCTTTTCTTCCTCTTCATCTCCTTCTTCTTCTTCCTTTCCTTCGTCATATCCCTCGTTTTCTCCTTCTTCTGCTTCCACTTGCATTTCTACGTCTTGCTCTCCTTCTTCCACTTTTTCTCCATCATCCCCACTCCTTCAACTACTTCTTCTTCTTCCTCTTGTTCACCATCTTCCACTTCTACTACATCCACTTGTTCTTCTTCTTCCCTCTCTTCTCCTTCTTGCCCTTCTTCTGCCTACACTACTTCTTCTTCCTCCCCTTCTTCTTCTCCACCTTGTTCCACTTCTTCTTCATCCCCTTTCCTTCCATTGCTTCTTCTTGCTCCTGTTTTTCCCATTCTTCCACTTCTTCTTCTTCTTCCTATTGTTGTCCTTCTTCCACTTGCACTTCTTCCTTTTCTTCTCGTTCTTCCACTTCTTCTTCTTCCTCTTCTTCTCCTTCTACCACCTCTTCTCCCAACTCCCGTTCTCCTTTTTCCACTTCTTCTTCTTCATCTCCTTTCCTTCCACTACTTCCTTCTATTCCTCTTATTTTCACCTTCTACCACTTCTTTTACTTCTACTTGTTGTCCTTCTTCATTTTCGTCTCCTTCTTCCGCTTCTTCTGCTTCCACTTGCATTTCTACGTCTTGCTCTCCTTCTTCCACTTCTTCTCCATCATCCCCACTCCTTCAACTACTTCTTCTTCTTCCTCTTGTTCACCTTCTTCCACTTCTACTACATCCACTCGTTCTTCTTCTTCCCTCTCTTCTCCTTCTTGCCCTTCTTCTGCCTACACTACTTCTTCTTCCTCCCCTTCTTCTTCATCGTCTTTCCTTCCATTGCTTCTTCTTCCTCCTCTTTTTCTCATTCTTCCACTTCTTCTTCTTCTCCTTCCTATGGTTCTCCTTCTTCCACTTGCACTTCTTCCTTTTCTTCTCGTTCTTCCACTTCTTCTTCTTCCTCTTCTTCTCCTTTTGCCACCTCTTCTCCCTCCTCCCGTTCTCCTTCTTCCACTTCTTCTTGTTAATCTCCTTTCATTCCACTACTTCCTCCTATTCCTCTTATTCTCTCCTTCTACCACTTCTTCTACTTCTACTTGTTTTTCTTCTTCATTTTCGTCTCCTTCTTCCGCTTCTTCTGCTTACACTTCTTCTTCTTCCATTTCTTCTCCTTCCACAACTTCTTCTTCTTTCCTTTCCGTCTTCTCCTTCCTCTTTTTCTCCATCCCCCACTTCTGTTGCTTCCCATTGTTGCTCTTCCTCTCCTTCTCCCACCCCGAAATCTTATGCTTATACTTCTTCTTCTTCTTCCTCTTCTCCTTCAGATTCCACTTCTTCTGCTTCTTCTTCCCTTCCCTTCCCCTCCTTCTTCCTTTTCGTCCTTTTCTCCTTGTTTCAATTCTTCTTCTTCATCTGACCTCCTTGCACTACTTCTTCTTCCTCCTCTTGTTCACCTTCTTCACTTTCCACATCTTCTTCTTCTTCCTTTTCTTCTCCTTCTTCCACTTCTTCTAGTTACTCTCCTTCTTCTTCCTCTTCTTCTTATCTTTCTTCCACTTCTCCTGCCTCCTCTTGTTCCGTTTCTTCCACTTCTTCTTCATCCTCTCCTTTCCTTTCTTTTCTTCCTCTTCATCTCCTTCTTCTTCTTCCTTTCCATCGTCATATTCCTCTTTTTCTCCTACTTCTGCTTCCACTTGTATTTCTACCTCTCATTCTCGTTCTTCCACTTCTTCTCCATCAGCCCCACTCCTTCAACTACTTCTTCTTCTTCCTCTTGTTCACCTTCTTCCACTTCTACTACATCCACTTGTTCTTCTTCTTCCCTCTCTTGTCCTTCTTGCCCTGCTTCTTCTAGTTACTTTCCTTCTTCTCCCTCTTCTTATCTTTTCTTCCACTTCTTCTTCTTCATCCTCTCCTTTCCTTTCTTTTCACCCTCTCATCCGCTTTCCTTCCATTGCTTCTTGTTCCTCCTATTTTTCTCATTCTTCCACTTCTTCTTCTTCTTCCTATTGTTCTCCTTTTTCCACTTGCACTTCTTCCTTTTCTTCTCGTGCTTCCTCTACTTCTTCTTCCGCTTCTTCTCCTTCTGCCACCTCTTGTCCCAACTCCCGTTCTCCTTCTTCAACTTCTTCTTCTTCATCTCCTTTCATTCCACTACTTCTTCTTATTCCTCTTATTCTCTCCTTCTACCACTTCTTTTTTTGCTTCTACTAGTTTTTCTTGTTCATTTTCTTCTCCTTCTTCCGCTTCTTCTACTTACACTTGTTCTTCTTCTATTTCTTCTCCTTCCACAACTTCTTCTTTCTTTTCCGTCTTCTCCTTCCACTTTTTGTCCATCCCCCACTTCTATTGCTTCCCATTGTTACGCTTCCTCTCCTTCTGCTTCCCCCAAATATTATGCTTACACTTCTTCTTCTTCTTCCTCATCTGCTCCAGATTCCACTTCTTATGCTTCTTCTTCCCTTCCCTTCCCCTCCTTCTTCCTTTTCCTTCTTTTCTCCTTGTTCCAATTCTTCTTCTTCATCTGACCTCCTTCCACTACTTCTTCTTCCTCCTCTTGTTCACCTTCTTCAACTTCTTCACTTTCCACATCTTCTTCTTTTTCCTTTTCTTCTCCTTCTTCCACTTCTTCTAGTTACTCTCCTTCTTCTTCCTCTTCTTCTTATCTTTCTTCCACTTCTCCTGCCTCCTCTTGTTCTGTTTCTTCCACTTCTTCTTCATCCTCTCCTTTCCTTTCTTTTCTTCCTCTTCATCTCCTTCTTCTGCTTCCACTTGTATTTCTGCCTCTCGTTCTCCTTCTTCCACTTCTTCTCCATCATCCCCACTCCTTCAACTACTTCTTCTTCTTCCTCTTGTTCACCTTCTTCCACTTCTACTACATCCACTTGTTCTTCTTCTTCCCTCTCTTCTCCTTCTTGCCCTGCTTCTTCTAGTTACTTTCCGTCTTCTTCCTCTTCTTATCTTTCTTCCACTTCTTCTTCTTCATCCTCTCCTTTCCTTTCTTTTCACCTTCTCATCCCCTTTCCTTCCATTGCTTCTTCTTCCTCCTATTTTTCGCATTCTTGCACTTCTTCTTCTTTTTCCTATTGTTCTCCTTTTTCCACTTGCACTTCTTCCTTTTCTTCTCGTGCTTCCACTTCTTCTTCCTCTTGTTCTCCTTCTGCCACCTTTTTTCCCTCCACCTGTTCTCCTTCTTCCACTTTTTCTTCTTCATCTACTTTTATTCCACTACTTCCTCCTATTCCTCTTATTTTCTCCTTCTACCACTTTTTCTACTTCTACTTGTTGTTCTTCTTCATTTTCGTCTCCTTCTTCCGGTTCTTCTGCTTACACTTGTTCTTCTTCCTCTTCTTCCATTTCTTCTCCTTCCACAACTTCTTCTTCTTTCCTTTCTGTGTTCTCCTTCCTCTTTTTCTCCATCCCCCACTTCTGTTGCTTCTCATTGTTGCTCTTCCTCTTCTTCTCCTTCCCCCAAATCTTATGCTTACACTCTTCCTCTTCTCCTCCAGATTCCACTTCTTCTACTTCTTCTTTCCTTCCCTTCCCCTCCTTCTTCCTATTCCTCCATTTCTCCTTGTTCTAATTCTTCTTCTTCTTGTCACCTCCTTCTACTACTTCTTCTTCCTCCTCTTGTTCACCTTCTTCAACTTCTTCACTTTCCACATCTTCTTCTTCTTCCTTTTCTTCTCCTTCTTCCACTTCTTCTAGTTACTCTCTTCTTCTTCCTCTTCTTATCTTTCTTCCACTTCTTCTTCTTCATCCTCTTCTTTCCTTTCTTTTCATCCTCTCATCCCCTTTCCTTCCATTGCTTCTTCTTCCTCCTCTTTTTCTCATTCATCCACTTCTTCTTCTTCTTCCTATTGTTCTCCTTCTTCCACTTGCACTTCTTCCTTTTCTTCTCGTTCTTCCACTTCTTCTTCTTCCTCTTCTCCTCCAGATTCCACTTCTTCTGCTTCTTCTTTCCTTCCCTTCCCCTCCTTCTTCCTATTCCTCATTTTCTCCTTGTTCCAATTCTTCTTCTTCTTGTCACCTCCTTCTTCTTCTTCCTTTTCTTCTCCTTCTTCCACTTCTTCTAGTTACTCTCCTTCTTGTTCCTCTTCTTATCTTTCTTCCACTTCTTCTTCTTCATCCTCTCCTTTCCTTTCTTTTCATCCTCTCCTCCCCTTTCCTTCCATTGCTTCTTCTTCCTCCTCTTTTTCTCATTCTTCCACTTCTTCTTCTTCTTCCTATTGTTCTCCTTCTTCCGCTTGCACTTCTTCCTTTTCTTCTCGTTCTTCCACTTCTTCTTCTTCTCCTTCTGCCACCTCTTCTCCCTCCACCTGTTCTCCTTCTTCCACTTCTTCTTCTTCATCTACTTTCATTCCAATACTTCCTCCTATTCATCTTATTCTCTCCTTCTACCACTTCTTCTACTTCTACTTGTTGTTCTTCTTCATTTTCGTCTCCTTCTTCCTCTCCTTCTGGTTACACTTGTTCTTCTTCGTCTTCTTCCATTTCTTCTCCTTCCACAACTTCTTCTTCTTTCCTTTTCGTCTTCTCCTTCCACTTCTGTTGCTTCCCATTGTTGCTCTTCCTCTTCTTCTCCTTCCCCCAAATCTTATGCTTACACTTCTTCTTCTTCTTCCTCTTCTCCTCTACATTCCACTTCTTCTGCTTCTTCTTCCCTTCCCTTCCCCTCCTTCTTCCTTTTCCTCCTTTTCTCCTTGTTCCAATTCTGCTTCTTCTTCCTCCTCTTGTTCACCTTCTTCACTTTCCACATCTTAATTTTCTTCCTTTTCTTCTCCTTCTTCCACTTCTTCTAGTTACTCTTGTTCTTCTTCCTCTTCTTATCTTTCTTCCACTTCTCCTGCCTCCTCTTGTTCCCTTTCTTCCACTTCTTCTTCATCCTCTCCTTTCCTTTCTTTTCTTCCTCTTCATCTATTTCTTCTTCTTCCTTTCCCTCGTCATATCCCTCTTTTTCTCCTTCTTCTGCTTCCAGTTGCATTTCTACCTCTTGTTCTCCTTCTTCCACTTCTTCTCCATCATCCCCACTCCTTCAACTACTTCGTTTTCTTCCTCTTGTTCACCTTCTTCAGCTTCTACTACATCCAGTTGTTCTTCTTCTTCCCTCTCTTCTCCTTGTTGCCCGTCTTCTGTCTACACTACTTCTTCCTCCCCTTCTTCTTCTCCTCCTTGTTGCACTTTTTCTTCATCCCCTTTCATTCCATTGCTTTTTCATCCTCCTCTTTTTCTCATTCTTCCACTTCTTCTTCTTCTTCCTCTTGTTCTCCTTCTTGCCCTTGCAGTTCTTCCTTTTCTTCTCGTTCTTCCATTTGTTCTTCTTCCTCTTCTTCTCCTTCTACCACCTCTTCTCCCTCCACGCGTTCTCCTTCTTTCACTTCTTCTTCTTCATCACCTTTCATTCCACAACTTCCTCCTATTCCTCTTATTCTCTCCTTCTACCACTTCTTCTACTTCTACTTGTTGTTCTTCCGCATTTTCGTCTCTTTCTTCTGCTTCTTCTGCTTACACTCCTTCTTCTTCCTCTTCTTCCATTTCTTCTCCTTCCACAACTTCTTCTTCTTTCCTTTCCGTTTTCTCCTTCCTCATTTTCTCCATCCCCCACTTCTGTTGCTTCCCATTGTTGCTCTTCCTCTTCTTCTCCTTCCCCCAAATCTTATGCTTACACTTCTTCTTCTTCTTCCTCTTCTCCTCCAGCTTCCACCTCTTTTGGTTCTTCTTCCCTTCCCTTCCCCTCCTTCTTCGTTTTCCTCCTTTTCCCCTTGCTCCAATTCTTCTTCTTCATCTCACCTCCTTCCACTACTTCTTCTTCCTCCACTTCTTCACCTTCTTCACTTTCCACATCTTCTTCTTCCTTTTCTTCTCCTTCTTCCACTTCTTCTAGTTACTCTCCTTCTTCTTCCTCTTCTTATCTTTCTTCCCCTTCTCCTGCCTCCTATTGTTCTCTTTGTTCCACTTCTTCTTCATCCTCTCCTTTCCTTTCTTTTCTTCCTCTTCATCTCCTTCTTCTTCTTCCTTTCCTTCCTCATATCCCTCTTTTCTCCTACATGCACTTGTTCTTCTTCTTCCCTCTCTTCTCCTTCTTGCCCTTCTTCTGCCTACACTACTTCTTCTTCCTCCACTTCTTCTTCTCCTCCTTGTTCCACTTCTTCTTCATCCCCTTTCCTTCCATTGCTTCTTCTTCCTCCTTTTTTTCTCATTCTTCCACTTCTTCTTCTTCTTCCTATTGTTCTCCTTCTTCCACTTGAACTTCTTCCTTTTCTTCTCGTTCTTCCCCTTCTTCTTCTTCCTCTTCTTCTCCTTCTGCCACCTCTTCTTCCTCCTCCCGTTCTCCTTCTTCCACTACTTCTTCTTCGTCTCCTTTCATTCCACTGCTTCCTCCTTTTCCTCTTATTCTCTCCATCTACCACTTCTTCTACTTCTACTTGTTGTTCTTCTTCATTTTCGTCTCTTTCTTCCGCTTCTTCTGCTTACACTTCTTCTTCTTCCATTTCTTCTCCTTCCACAACTTCTTCTACCTCTTTTTCTCATTCTTCCACTTCTTCGTCTTCTTCCTCTTCTCCACCAGCTTCCACTTCTTCTGCTTCTTCTTCCCTTCCCTTCCCCTCCTTCTTCCTTTTCCTCCTTTTCTCCTTGTTAGAATTCTTCTTCTTCATCTCACGTCTTTCCACTACTTCTTCTTCCTCCTCTTGTTCACCTTCTTCAACTTTTCCACTTTTCATATATTTTTCTTCTTTCTTTTCTTCTCCTTCTTCCACTTCTTCTAGTTACTCTCTTTCTTCTTCTTCTTCTTATCTTTCTTCCACTTCTCCTGCCTCCTCTTGTTCTCTTTCTTCCACTTCTTCTTCATCCTCTCCTTTCCTTTCTTTTCTTCCTCTTCATCTCCTTCTTCCTTTCCTTCGTCATATCCCTCTTTTTCTGCTTCTTCTGCTTCCACTTGCAATCCTACCTCTTGTTCTCCTTCTTCCACTTCTTCACCATCATCCCCACTCCTTCAACTACTTCTTCTTCTTCCTCTTGTTCACCCTCTTCCACTTCTACTACATCCACTTGTTCCTCTTCTTCCCTCTCTTCTCCTTCTTGCCCTTCTTCTGCCTACACTACTCCTTCTTCCTCCCCTTCTTCTTTTCCTTCTTGTTCCACTTCTTCTTCATCCCCTTTCCTTCCATTGCTTCTTTTTCTCGTTCTTCCACTTCTTCTTCTTCTTCCTATTGTTCTCCTTCTTCCACTTCCACTTCTTCCTTTTCTTCTCGTTCTTCTACTTCTTCTTCTTCCTCTTCTTCTCCTTCTGCCACCTCTTCTCTCTCCTCCCGTTCTCCTTCTTCCACTTTTTCTTCTTCATCACCTTTCATTCCTCTACTTCCTCCTATTACTCTTATTCTCTCCTTCTACTACTTCTTCTACTTCTTGTTGTTGTTCTTCTTCATTTTCGTCTCCTTCTTCCGCTTCTTCTGCAGACACTGCATCTTCTTCCATTTCTTCTCCTTCCACAACTTCTTCTTCTTTCCTTTCCATCTTCTTCTTCCTCTTTTTCTCCATCCTCCACTTTTGTTGCTTCCCATTGTTGCTCTTCCTCTTCTTCTCCTTCCCCCAAATCTTATGCTTACACTACTTCTTTTTCTTCCTCTTCGCCTCCAGATTTTCTGCTTCTTCTTCCCTTCCCTTCTCCTCCTTCTTCCTTTTCCTCCTTTTCTCCTTGTTCCAATTCTTCTTCTTCATCTCACCTCCTTCCACTACTTCTTCTTCCTCCTCTTGTTCTCCTGCCTCCTCTTGTTCTCTTTCGTCCACTTCTTCTTCATCCTCTCCTTTCCTTTCTTTTCTTCCTCTTAGTCTCCTTCTTCTTCTTCCTTTCCTTCGTCATATCCCTCTTTTTCTCCTTCTTCTTCTTCCACTTGCATCTCTACCTCTTTTTCTCCTTCTTCCACTTCTTCTCCAACATCCCCACTCCTTCAACTACTTCTTCTTCCTCCTCTTGTTCACCTTCTTCCACTTCTACTACATCCACTCCTTCTTCTTCTTCCCTCTCTTCTCCTTCTTGCCCTTCTTCTGCCTACACTACTTCTTCTTCCTCCCCTTCTTCTTCTCCTCCTTGTTGCACTTCTTCTTCATCCCCTTTCCTTCCATTGCTTCTTCTTCCTCCTCTTTTCCTCATTCTGCCACCTCTTCTCCCGCCTCCCGTTCTCCTTCTTGCACTTCCTCTTCTTCATCTCCTTTCATTCCACTACTTCTACCACTTCTTCTACTTTTGCTTATTGTTCTTCTTCATTTTCGTCTCCTTCTTCCGCTTCATCTGCTTACACTTCTTCTTCTTCCTCTTCTTCCATTTCTTCTCCTTCCACAACTTCTTCTTCTTTCCTTTCCGTCTTCTCCTTCTTTTTCTCCATCCCCCGCTTCTGTTGCTTCCCATTGTCGCTCTTCCTCTTCTTCTCCTTCCCCCAAATCTTATGGTTACACTTCTTTTTCTTCTTCGTCTTCTCCTCCAGATTCCACTTCTTCTGCTTCTTCTTCCCTTTCGTTCCCTTCCGGTCCTTCTTCCTTTTCCTCCTTTTCTCCTTATTCCAATTCTTCTTCTTCATCTCACCTCCTTCCACTACTTCTTCTTCTTCCTCTTGTTCACCTTCTTCACTTTCCACATCTTCTTCTTCTTCTTTTTCTTCTCCTTCTTCCACTTCTTCTAGATACTCTCCTTCTTCTTCCACTTTTCCTTCCAGCTCTTGTTCTCTTTCTTCCACTTCTTCTTCATCCTCTCCTTTCCTTTCTTTTCTTCCTCTTCATGTCCTTCTTCTTCTTCCTTTCCTTCGTCATATCCCTCTTTTTCTCCTTTTTCTGCTTCCACTTGCATTTCTACCTCTTGTCCTCCTTCTTCCACTTCTTCTCCATCATCCCCACTCCTTCAACTACTTCTTCTTCTTCCTCTTGTTCACCTTCCACCACTTCTACTACATCCACTTGTTCTTCTTCTTCCCTCTCTTCTCCTTCTTGCCCTTCTTTTGCCTACACTACTTCTTCTTCCTCCCCTTCTTCTTCTCCTCCTTGTTCCACTTCCTCTTCATCCCCTTTCCTTCCATTGCTTCTTCTTTCTCCTCTTTTTCTCATTCTTCCACTTCTTCTTCTGCTTCGTATTGTTTTCCTTCTTCCACTAGCACTTCTTCCTTTTCTTCTCGTTCTTCCACTTCTTCTTCTTCCTCTTCTTCTCCTTCTACCACCTCTTCTCCCTCGTCCCATTCTCCTTCTTCCACTTCTTCTTCTTCATCTCCTTTCATGCCACTACTTCTTCCTATTCCCCTTATTCTCTCCTTCTACCACTTCTTCTACTTCTACTTGTTGTTCTTCTTCATTTTCATCTCCTTCTTCCGCTTCTTCTGTTTGCACTTCTTCTTCTCCCTCTTCTTCCATTTCTTCTCCTTCCACAACTTCTTCTTCTTTCGTTTCCGTCTTCTCCTTCCTCTTTTTCTCCATCCCCCACTTCTGCTGCTTCCCTTTGTTGCTCTTCTGCTTCTTCTCCTTCCCCCAAATCTTATGCTTACACTTTTTCTTCTTCTTCCTCTTCTCCTCCAGATTCCACTTCTTCTGCTTCTAGTTCCCTTCCCTTCCCCTCCTTCTTCCTTTTCCTCCTTTTCCCTTTCTTCCAATACTTTTTCTTCATTTCACCTCCTTCCACTACCTCTTGTTCCTCCTCTTGTTCACCTTCTTCACTTTCCACATCTTTTTCTCCTTCCTTTTCTTCTCCTTCTTCCACTTCTTCTAGTTGCTCTCCTTCTTCTTCCTCTTCTTATCTTTCTTCCACTTCTCATGCCTCCTCTTGTTCTCTTTCTTCCACTTCTTCTTCATCCTCTCCTTTCCTTTCTTTTCTTCCTCTTCATCTCCTTCTTCTTCTTCCTTTCCTTCATCATATCCCTCTTTTTCTCCTTCTTCTGCTTCCACTTGCATTTCAACCTCCTGTTCTCCTTCTTCCGCTTCTTCTCCATCATCCCCACTCCTTGAACTACTTCTTCTTCTTCCTCTTGTTCACCTTCTTCCACTTCTACTACATCCACTTGTTCTTCTTCTTCCCTCTTTACTCCTGCTTGCCCTTCTTCTGCCTACACTACTTCTTCTTCCTGCCCTTCATCTTCTCCTCCTTGTTCCACTTCTTCTTCTTCTTCCTCTTCTTCTCCTTCTGCCACCTCTTCTCCCTCCTCCAGTTCTGCTTCCTCTACTTCTTCTTCTTCATCTCCTTTCCTTCCGCTACTTCCTCCTATTCCTCTTATTCTCTCCTTCTACCATTTCTTCTACTTCTACTTGTTGTTCTTCTTCATTTGCGTCTCATTCTTCCTCTTCTTCCATTTCTTCTCCTTCCACAACTTCTTCTTCTTTCCTTTCCGTCTTCTCCTTCCTCTTTTTCTCCATCCCCCACTTCTGTTGCTTCCCATTGTTGGTCTTCCTCTTCTTCTCCTTTCCCCAAATCTTATCCTTACACTTCTTCTTCTTCTTCCTCTTCTCCTCCAGATTCCACTTCTTCTGCTTCTTCTTTCCTTCCCTTGCCCTCCTTCTTCCTTTTCATCCTTTTCTCCTTTTTCCAATTCTTCTCCTTCATCTCACCTTCTTCCACTATTTCTTCTTCCTCCTCTTGTTCACCTTCTTCAACTTCTTCACTTTGCACATCTTCTTCATCTTCCTTTTCTTCTCCTTCTTCCACTAATTCTAGTTACTCTCCTTCTTCTTCCTCTTCTTATCTTTCTTCCACTTCTCCTGCCTCCTCTTATTCTCTTTCATCCACTTCTTCTTCATCCTCTCCTTTCCATTCTTTTCTTCCTCTTCATCTCCTTCTTCTGCTTCCTTTCCTTCGTCATATCCCTCTTTTTCTCCTTCTTCTACTTCCATTTGCATTTCTACGTCTTGCTCTCCTTCTTCCACTTCTTCTCCATCATCCCCACTCCTTCAACTACTTCTTCTTCTTCCTCTTGTTCACCTTCTTCCACTTCTAGTACATCCACTCCTTCTTCTTCTTCCCCCTCTTCTCCTTCTTGCCCTTCTTCTGCCTACACTACTTCTTCTTCCTCCCCTTCTTCTTCTCCTCCTTGTTGCACTTCTTCTTCATCCCCTTTCCTTCCATTGCTTCTTCTTCCTCCTCTTTTTCTCATTTTACCACTTCTTCTTCTTCCTATTGTTCTCCTTCTTCCACTTGCACTTCTTCCGTTTCTTCTCGTTCTTCCACTTCTTCTTCTTCCTCTACTTCTCCTTCTGCCACCTCTTCTCCCTCCTCCCATTCTCCTTCTTCCTCCTCTTGTTCACCTTCTTCAACTTCTTCACTTTCCACATCTTCTTCTTCTTCCTTTTCTTCTCCTTCTTCCACTTCTTTTAGTTACTCTCCTTCTTCTTCCTCTTCTTATCTTTCTTCCACTTCTCCTGCCTCCTCTTGTTCTCTTTCTTCCACTTCTTCTTTGTCCTCTCCTTTCCTTTCTTTTCTTCCTCTTCATCTCCTTCTTCTTCCTTTCCTTCCTCATATCCCTCTTTTGCTCCTTCTTCTGCTTCCACTTGCATTTCTACCTCTTGTTCTCCTTCTTCCACTTCTTCTCCATCATCCCCACTCCTTCAACTACTTCTTCTTCTTATTCTTGTTCACCTTCTTCCACTTCTACTACATCCACTTGTTCTTCTTCTTCCCTCTCTTCTCCTTCTTGCCCTTCTTCTACCTACACTACTTCTTCTTCCTCCCCTTCTTCTTCTCCTCCTTGTTCCAGTTCTTCTTCAACCCCTTTCCTTCCATTGCTTCTTCTTCCTCCTCTTTTTCCCATTCTTCCACTTCTTTTTCTTCTTCCTATTGTTCTCCTTCTTCTCCCAACTCCCGTTCTCCTTTTTCCACTTCTTCTTCTTCATCTCCTTTCCTTCCACTACTTCCTTCTATTCCTGTTATTCTCTCCTTCCAATGCTTCTTCTTCCTCCTGTTTTTTTTATTCTTCCACTTCTACTTCTTCTTCCTCTTCTTCCTCTTCTTCTCCTTCTGCCACCTCTTCTCCCAACTCCCGTTCTCCTTCTTCCACTTCTTTTTCTTCATCTCCTTTCATTCCACTACTTCGTTCTATTCCTCTTATTCTCTCCTTCTACCACTTCTTCTCCTTCTACTTGTTGTTCTTCTTCATTTTCGTCTCCTTCTTCCGCTTCTTCTGCTTACACTTCTTCTTCTTCCTCTTCTTCCATTTCTTCTCCTTCCACAACTTCTTCTTCTTTCCTTTCCGTCCTCTCCTTCCTCTTTTTCTCCATCCCCCACTTCTGTTGCTTCCCATTGTTTCTCTTCCTCTTCTTCTCCTTCCCCCAAATCTTATGCTTACACTTCTTCTTCTTCTTCTTCTTCCTCTTCTCCTCCAGATTCCACTTCTTCTGCTTCTTCTTCCCTTCCCTTCCCCTCCTTTTTCCTTTTCCTCCTTTTCTCCTTGTTCCAATTCTTCTTCTTCATCTCACCTCCTTCCACTACTTCTTCTTCCTCCTCTTGTTCACCTTCTTCACTTTCCACATCTTCTTCTTCTTCCTTTTCTTCTCCTTCTTCCACTTCTTCTAGTTACTCTCCTTCTTCTTCCTCTTCTTATCTTTCTTCCACTTCTCCTGCCTCCTCTTGTTCTCTTTCTTCCACTTCTTCTTCATCCTCTCGTTTCCTTTCTTTACTTCCTCGTCCTCTCCTTCTTCTTCTTCCTTTCCTTCGTCATTCCCTTTTTTTCTCCTTCTGCTTCCACTTTCATTTCTACCTCTTGTTCTCTCCTTCTCCCACTTCTTCTCCATCATCCCCACTCCTTCAACTACTTCTTCTTCTTCCTCTTGTTCACCTTCTTCCACTTCTACTACATCCACTTGTTCTACTTCTTCCCTTTCTTGTCCTTCTTGCCCTTCTTCTGCCTACACTACTTCTTCTTCCTCCCTTTCTTCTTCTCCTCCTTGTTCCACTCCTTCTTGATCTCCTTTCCTTCCATTGCTTCTTCTTCCTCCTCTTTTTCTCATTCTTCCACTTCTTCTTCTTGTTGCGTTTCTGCTCCTTCTGCCACCTCTTCTCCTCCTCCCGTTCTCTTTCTTCAACTTCTTCTTCATCTCCTTTCATTCCACTACTTCTTCCTATTCCTCTTATTCTCTCCTTCTACCACTTCTTCTCCTGCTTCTACTTGTTGTTCTTCTTCATTTTCGTCTCCTTCTTCCGCTTCTTCTACTTACACTTCTTCTTCTTCCTCTTCTTCCATTTCTTCTCCTTCCACAACTTCTTCTTCTTTCTTTTCCGTCTTCTCCTTCCTCTTTTTCTCCATCCCCCACTTCTGTTGCTTCCCATTGTTGCTCTTCCTCTTCTTCTCCTAACCCCAAATCTTATGCCTAGACTTCTTCTTCTTCTTCCTCTTCTCCTCCAGATTCCACTTCTTCTACTTCTTCTTCCTTTTCCTCCTTTTCTCCTTGTTCCAATTCTTCTTCTTCATCCCACCTTCTTCACCTTCCACATCTTCTTCTTCTTCCTTTTCTTCTCCTTCTTCCACTTCTTCTAGTTACTCTCCTTCTTCTTCCTCTTCTTATCTTTCTTCCACTTCTCCTGCCTCCTCTTGTTCTCTTTCTTCCACTTCTTCTTCATCCTCTCCTTTCCTTTCTTTTCTTCCTCTTCATCTCCTTCTTCTTCTTCCTTTCCTTCGTCATATCCCTCTTTTTCTGCTTCTTCTGCTTCCACTTGCATTTCTACCTCTTGTTCTCCTTCTTCCACTTCTTCTCCATCATCCCCACTCCTTCAACTACTTCTTCTTCTTCCTCTTGTTCACCATCTTCCAATTCTACTACATCCACTTGTTCTTCTTCTTCCCTCTTTTCTCCTTCTTGCCCTTCTTCTACCTACACTACTTCTTCTTCCTCCCCTTCTTCTTCTCCTCCTTGTTCCAGTTCTTCTTCATCCCCTTTCCTTCCATTTCTTCTTCTTCCTCCTTTTTTTCTCATTCTTCCACTTCTTCTTCTTCTTCCTATTGTTCTCCTTCTTCCACTTGCATTTCTTCCTTTTCTTCTCGTTCTTCAACTTCTTCTTCTTCCGCTTCTTCTCCTTCTGCCACCTCTTCTCCCTCCTCCCGTTGTCCTTCTTCCACTTCTTCTTCATCTCCTTTCATTCCACTACTTCTACTTGTTGTTCTTCTTCATTTTCGTCTCCTTCTTCCTCTTCTTCCATTTCTTCTCCTTCCACAACTTCTTCTTCTTTGCTTTCCCTCTTCTCCTTCCTCTTTTTCTCCATCCCCACTTCTGTTGCTTCCCATTGTTGCTCTTCCTCTTCTTCTCCTTCCCCCGAATCTTATGCTTACACTTCTTCTTCTTCTTCCTCTTCTCCTCCAGATTCCACTTCTTCTGCTTCTTCTTCCCTTCCCTTCCCTTCCGATCCTTCTTCCTTTTCCTCATTCTCTCCTTGTTCCAATTCTTCTTCTTCATCTCACCTCCTTCCACTACTTCTTCCTCCTCCTCTTGTTCACCTTCTTCAACTTCTTCACTTTTCACATCTTCTTCTTCTTCCTTTTCTTCTCCTTCTTCCACTTCTTCTAGTTACTGTCGTTCTTCTTCTTCTTCTTATCATTCTTCCACTTCTCCTGCCTCCTCTTGTTCTCTTTCTTCCACTTCTTCTTCATCCTCTCCTTTCGTTTCTTTTCTTCCTCTTCATCTACTTCTTCTTCTTCCTTTCCTTCGTGATATCCATGTTTTTCTCCTTCTTCTGCTTCAACTTGCATTTGTACCTCTTGTTCTCCTTCTTCCACTTCTTCTCCATCATCCCCACTCCTTCAACTACTACTTCTTCTTCCTCTTGTTCAGCTTCTTCCACTTCTACTACATCCACTTGTTCTTCTTCTTCCCTCTTTTCTCTTTCTTGCCCTTCTTCTGCCTTCACTACTTCTACTTCCTCCCTTTCTTCTTCTCCTCCTTGTTCCACTTCTTCTTTATCCCCTTTCCTACCATTGCTTCTTCTTCCTCCTCTTTTTCTCATATTTCCACTTCTTCTTTTTCTTCCTATTGTTCTCCTTCTACCACTTGCACTTCTTCCTTTTCTTCTCATTCTTCCACTTCTTCTTCTTCCTCTTTTTCTCTTTCTGCCACCTCTTCTCCCTCCTCCCGTTCTCCTTCTTCTTCTTCATCTCCTTTCACTCCACTACTTCCTCCTATTCCTCTTATTCTCTCCTTCTACCACTTCTTCTACTTCTACTTGTTGTTCTTCTTCATTTTCGTCTCCTTCTTCCGCTTCTTCTGCTTACACTTCTTCTTCTTTCTCTTCTTCCATTTCTTCTCCTTCCAAAACTTGTTCTTCTTTCCTTTCCGTCTTCTCCTTCATCTTTTTCTCCATCCCCCACTTCTCTTGCTTCCCATTGTTGCTCTTCCTCTTCTTCTCCTTCCCCTAAATCTTATGCTTACACTGCTTCTTCTTCTTCCTCTTCTCCTCCAGATTCCACTTCTTTTGCTTCTTCTTCCCTTCCCTTCCTCTCCCCTCCTTCTTCCTTTTCCTCCTTTTCTCCTAGTTCCAATTCTTCTTCTGCATCTCACCTCCTTCCACTGCTTCTTCTTCCTCCTCTTGTTCACCTTCTTCACTTTCCACATCTTCTTCTTCTTCCTCTTCTTATCTTTCTTCCACTTCTCCTGCCTCTTCTTGTTCTCTTTCTTCCATTTCTTCTTCATCTCCTTTCATTTCACTACTTCCTTCTATTCCTGTTATTCTCTCCTTCTACCACTTCTTCTACTTCTACTTCTTCAACTTATTCACTTTCCACATCTTCTTCTTCTTCCATTTCTTCTCCTTCTTCTTCTACTTACTCTCCTTCTTCTTCCTCTTCTTATCTTTCTTCCACTTCTCCTGCCTCCTCTTGTTCTCTTTCTTCCACTTCTTCTTCATCTCCTTCTACTTCTTCCTTTCCTTCGTCATATTCCTCTTTTTCTCCTTCTTCTGCTTCCACTTGCATTTCTACCTCTTGTTCTCCTTCTTCCACTTCTTCTCCATCATCCCCACTCCTTCAACTACTTCTTCTTCTTCCTCTTGTTCACCTTCTTCCACTTCTACTACATCCACTTGTTCTTCTTCTTCCCTCTCTTCTCCTTCTTGCCCTTCTTCTGCCTACAATACTTCTTCGTCCTCCCCTTCTTCTTGTTCTCCTTGTTCCACTTCTGCTTCATCCCCTTTCCTTCCATTGCTTCTTCTTCCTCCCCTTTCTCTCATTCTTCCACCTCTTCTTGTTCTTCTTATTGTTCTCCTTCTTCCACTCCTTTTCTTCTCGTTCTTCCACTTCTTCTTCTTCCTCTTCTTCTCCTTCTGCCACCTCTTCCCCCTCCTCCTGTTGTCCTTCTTCCACTTCTTCTTCTTCATCTCCTTTCATTCCACTACTTCCTCCTATTCCTCTTATTCTCTCCTTCTACCACTTCATCTACTTCTACTTTTTGTTCTTGTTCATTTTCGTCTCCTTCTTCCGCTTCCTCTGCTTACACTTCTTCTTCTTCTTCCTCTTCTTCCATTTCTTCTCCTTCCACAACTTCTTCTTCTTTCCTTTCCGTCTTCTCCTTCCCCTCTTTCTTCCTTTTCCTCCTTTTCCCCTTGTTCCAATTCTTCTTCTTCATCTCACCTCCGTCCACTACTTCTTCTTCCTCCTCTTGTTCACCTTCTTCACTTTCCACATCTTCTTCTTCTTCCTTTTCCTCTCCTTCTTCCATTTCTTCTTCACCTCCTTTCATTCCACTACTTCCTCCTATTACTCTTATTCTCTCCTTCTACCACTTCTTCTGCTTCTACTTGTTGTTCTTCTTCATTTTCGTCTCCTTCTTTCGCTTCTTCTGGTTACACTTCTTCTTCTTCCTCTTCTTCCATTTCTTCTCGTTCCACAACTTCTTCTTCTTTCCTTTTCGTCGTCTCGTTCCTCTTTTTCTCCATCCCCCACTTCTGTTGCTTCCCATTGTTGCTCTTCCTCTTCTTCTCCTTCGCCCAAATCTTATGCTTACACTTCTTCTTCTTCTTCCTCTTCTCCTCCAGATTCCACTTCTTCTGCTTCTTCTTTCCTTCCCTTGCCCTCCTTCTTCCTTTTCCTCCTTTTCTCCTTTTTCCAATTCTTCTCCTTCATCTCACCTTCATCCACTATTTCTTCTTCCTCCTCTTGTTCACCTTCTTCAACTTCTTCACTTTGCACATCTTCTTCTTCTTCCTTTTCTTCTCCTTCTTCCACTAATTCTAGTTACTCTCCTTCTTCTTCCTCTTCTTATCTTTCTTCCACTTCTCCTGCCTCCTCTTATTCTCTTTCATCCACTTCTTCTTCATCCTCTCCTTTCCTTTCTTTTCTTCCTCTTCATCTCCTTCTTCTTCTTCCTTTCCTTCGTCATATCCCTCTTTTTCTCCTTCTTCTGCTTCCATTTGCATTTCTACGTCTTGCTCTCCTTCTTCCATTTCTTCTCCATCATCCCCACTCCTTCAACTACTTCTTCTTCTTCCTCTTGTTCACCTTCTTCCACTTCTACTACATCCACTCCTTCTTCTTCTTCCCTCTCTTCTCCTTCTTGCCCTTCTTCTGCCTACACTACTTCTTCTTCCTCCCCTTCTTCTTCTCCTCCTTGTTGCACTTCTTCTTCATCCCCTTTCCTTCCATTGCTTCTTGTTCCTCCTCTTTTTCTTATTCTACCACTTCTTCTTCTTCCTATTGTTCTCCTGCTTCCACTTGCACTTCTTCCGTTTCTTCTCGTTCTTCCACTTCTTCTTCTTCCTCTACTTCTCCTTGTGCCACCTCTTCTCCCTCCTCCCATTCTCCTTCTTCCTCCTCTTGTTCACCTTCTTCAACTTCTTCACTTTCCACATCTTCTTCTTCTTCCTTTTCTTCTCCTTCTTCCACTTCTTTTAGTTACTCTCCTTCTTCTTCCTCTTCTTACCTTTTTTCCACTTCTCCTGCCTCCTCTTGTTCTCTTTCTTCTACTTCTTCTTCATCCTCTCCTTTCCTTTCTTTTCTTCCTCTTCATCTCCTTCTTCTTCCTTTCCTTCCTCATATCCCTCTTTTGCTCCTTCTTCTGCTTCCACTTGCATTTCTACCTCTTGTTCTCCTTCTTCCACTTCTTCTCCATCATCCCCACTCCTTCAACTACTTCTTCTTCCTCCCCTTCTTCTTCCTCCCCTTTCTCTCATTCTTCCACCTCTTCTTCTCCTTCCTATTGTTCTCCTTCTTCCACTCCTTTTCTTCTCGTTCTTCCACTTCTTCTTCTTCCTCTTCTTCTCCTTCTGCCACCTCTTCTTCCTCCTCCCGTTGTCCTTCTTCCACTTCTTCTTCTTCATCTCCTTTCATTCCACTACTTCCTCCTATTCCTCTTATTCTCTCCTTCTACCACTTCTTCTACTTCTAATTGTTGTTGTTCTTCATTTTCGTCTCCTTCTTCCGCTTCTTCTGCTTACACTTCTTCCATTTCTTCTCCTTCCACAACTTCTTCTTCTTTCCTTTCCGTCTTCTCCTTCCTCTTTTTCTCCATCCCCCGCTTCTGTTGCTTCCCATTGTTGCTCTTCCTCTTCTTCTCCTTCCCCCAAATCTTATGCTTACACTTCTTCTTTTTCTTCCTGTTCTCCTCCAGATTCCACTTCTTCTGGTTCTTCTTCCCTTCCCTTCCCCTCGATCTTCCTTTTGCTCCTTTTCTCCTTGTTCCAATTCTTCTTCTTCATCTCACCTCCTTCCACTACTTCTTCCTCCTCCTCTTGTTCACCTTCTTCACTTTCCACATCTTCTTCTTCTTCCTTTTCTTCTCCTTCTTCCACTTCTTCTAGTTCCTCTCCTGCCTCCTCTTGTTCTCTTTCTTCCACTTCTTCTTCATCCTCTCCTTTCCTTTCTTTTCTTCCTCTTCATCTCCTTCTTCTTCTTCCTTTCCTTCGTCATATCCCTCTCTTTCTCCTTCTTCTGCTTGCACTTGCATTTATTCCTCTTGTTCTCCTTCTTCCACTTCTTCTCTATCATCCCCACTCCTTCAACTACTTCTTCTTCTTCCTCTTGTTCCCCATCTTCCAGTTCTACTAGATCCACTTGTTCTTCTTCTTCCCTCTCTTCTCCTTCTTAACATTCTTCTGCCTACACTACTTCTTGTTCCTCCCCTTCTTCTTATCCCACTTGTTCTTCTTCTTCCACTTGCACTTGTTCCTTTTCCTCTCATTCTTCCACTTCTTCTTCTTCCTCTTCTTCTCCTTCTACCACCTCTTCCCCCTCCTCCTGTTCTCCGTCTTCCACTTCTTCTTCTTCATCTCCTTTAATTCCACTACTTCCTCCTATTCCTCTTATTCTCTCCTTCTACTTGTTGTTCTTGTTCATTTTCGTCTCCTTCTTCCGCTTCCTCTGCTTACACTTCTTCTTCTTCTTCCTCTTCTTCCACTTCTTCTCCTTCCACAACTTCTTCTTCTTTCCTTTCCGTCTTCTCCTTCCTCTTTTTCTCCATCCCCCACTTCTGTTGCTTCCCACTGTTGATCTTCCTCTTCTTCTCCTTCCCGCAAATTTTATGCTTACACTTCTTCTTCTTCTTCTTCTCCTCCAGATTCCACTTCTTCTGCTTCTTCTTCCCTACCCTTCCGCCCCTAGTTCCTTTTCCTCCTTTTCTCCTTGTTCCAATTCTGCTTCATCATCTCACCTCCTTCCACTACTTCTTCTTCCTCTTCTTGTCACCTTCTTCAACTTCTTCACTTTCCACATCTTCTTCTTCTTCCTTTTCTTCTCCTTCTTCCACTTGCATTTCTTCTAGTTTCTCTCCTTCTTCTTCCTCTTATCTTTCTTCCACTTCTCCTGCCTCCTCTGGTTCGCTTTCTTCCACTTCTTCTTCATCCTCTCCTTTCCTTTCTTTTCTTCCTCTTCATCTCCTTCTTCTTCTTCCTTTCCTTCGACATATCCTTCTTTTTCTGCTTCTTACGCTTCCACTTGCATTTCTGCCTCTTGTTCTCCTTCTTCCACTTCTTCTCCATCATCCTCACTCCTTCAACTACTTCTTCTTCTTCCTCTTGTTCACCTTCTTCCACTTCTACTACACCCACTTGTTCTTCTTCTTCCCTCTCTTCTCCTTCTTGCCCTTCTTCTGCCTACACTACTTCTTCTTCCTCCCTTTCTTCTTCTCCTCCTTGTTCCACTTCTTCTTCATCCCCTTTCCTTCCATTGCGTCTTCTTCCTCCTCTTTTTCTCATTCTTCCACTTCTTCTTCTTCTTCCTATTGTTCTCCTTCTACCACTTGCACTTCTTCTTTTTCTTCTCGTTCTTCCACTTCTTCTTCTTCTCCTTCTTCCACCTCTTCTCCCTCCTCCCGTTCTCCTTCTTCCACTTCTTCTACTTCTACTTTTTGTTCTTCTTCATTTTCGTCTCCTTCTTCCTCTTCTTTTGCTTACACTTCTTCTTCTTCCTCTTCTTCCATTTCTTCTTCTTCCTCAAATTCTTCTTCTTTCCTTTCCGTCTTCCCGTTCCTCTTTTTCTCCATCCCCCACTTCTGTTGCTTCCCACTGTTGCTCTTCGTCTTCTTCTCCTTCCCCCAAATCTTATGCTTACACTTGTTCTTCTTCTTCCTCTTCTCCTCCAGATTCCACTTCTTCTGCTTCTTCTTCCCTTCCCCTCCCCTCCTTCTTCCTGTTCCTCCTTTTCTCCTTGTTTCAATTCTTGTTCTTTATCTCACTTCCTTCCACTACTCCTTCTGCCTCCTCTTGTTCTCTTTCTTCCACTTCTTCTGCTTACACTGCTTCTTCTTCCCTTCCCTTCCCTTCCCTTCCTTCTTCCTTGTCCTCATTTTCTCCTTGTTCCAAGTCTTCTTCTTCATCTCACCTCCTTCCACTACTTCTGCTTGCTCCTCTTGTTCACCTTCTTCAACTTCTTCACTTTCCACATCTTCTTCCTCTTCCTTTTCTTCTCCGTCTTCCACTTCTTCTAGTTACCATCCTTCTTCTTCCTCTTCTTATGTTTCTTCCACTTCTCCTACCTCCTCTTGTTCTCTTTCTTCCACTTCTTCTTCATCCTCTCCTGTCCTTTCTTTTCTTCCTCTTCATCTCCTTCTTCTTCTTCCTTTCCTTCGTGATATCCCTCTTTTTCTCCTTCTTCTGCTTCCACTTGCATTTGTTCTTCTTGTTCTCCTTCTTCCACTTCTTCTCCATCATCCCCACTCCTTCAACTACTTCTTCTTCTTCCTCTGGTTCTTCTTCTTCCCTCTCTTCTCCTTCTTGCCTTTCTTCTTCCTCCCCTACTTCTTCTTCCTCCCCTTCTTCTTCTCCTCCTTGTTCCACTTCTTCTTTATCCCCTTTCCTTCCATTGCTTCTTCTTCCTCCTCTTTTTCTCATTCTTCCACTTCTTCTTCTTCATCCTATTGTTCTCCTTCTTCCACTTGCACTTCTTCCTTTTCTTCTTGTTCTTCCACTTCTTCTTCTTCCTCTTCTTCTCCTTCTGCCACCTCTTATCCCTCCTGCCGTTCTCCTTCTTCCACTTCTTCTTCTTCATCTCCTTTCATTCCACTACTTCTACCACTTCTTCTACTTCTACTTGTTGTTCTTCTTCAGTCTCGGCTCCTGCTTCTGCTTCCTCTTCTTCCATTTCTTCTCCTTCCACAACTTCTTCTTCTTTCCTTTCCGTCATGTCCTTCCTCTTTTTCTCCATCCCCCACTTCTGTTGCTTCCCATTGTTGCTCTTCCTCTTCTTCTCCTTCCCCCAAATCTTATGCTTTCACTTCTTCGTCTTCTTCTTCTTCCTCTTCTCCTCCAGATTCCACTTCTTCTGCTTCTTCTTCCCTTCCTTTCCCCTCCTTCTTCCTTTTCCTCCTTTTCTCCTTGTTCCAATTTTTCTTCTTCATCTCACCTCCTTCCACTATTTCTTCTTCCTCCTCTTGTTCACCTTCTTCAACTTCTTCACTTTCCAAATCTTCTTCTTCATCCTTTTCTTCTCCTTCTTCCACTTCTCCTACCTCCTCTTGTTCTCTTTCTTCCACTTCTTCTTCATGCTCTCCTTTCCTTTCTTTTCTTCCTCTTCATCTCCTTCTTCTTCTTCCTTTCCTTCGTCATATCCCTCTTTTTCTCCTTCTTCTGCTTCCACTTGCATTTCAACCTCTTGTTCTCCTTCTTCCACTTATTCTCCATCATCCCCACTCCTTCAACTACTTCTTCTTCTTCCTATTGTTCACCTTTTTCCACTTCTATTACATCCACTTGTTCTTCTTCTTCCCTCTCTTCTCGTTCTTGCCCTTATTCTGCCTACACTACTACTTCTTCCTCCCCTTCATCTTCTCCTCCTTGTTCCACTCCTTCTTCATCCCCTTTCCTTCCATTACTTCTTCTTCCTCCTCTTTTTCTCGTTGTTCCACTTCTTCTTCTTCCTATTCTTCTCCTTCTGCCACCTCTTCTCCCTCCTGCGGTTCTCCTTTTTCCACTTCTTCTTGTTCATCTCCTTTCATTCCACTACTTCTACCACTTCTTCTACTTCTACTTGTTGTTGTTCTTCATTTTCGGCTCCTTCTTCTGCTTCTGCCGCTTATACTTCTTCTTCTTCCTCTTCTTCCATTTCTTCTCCTTCCACAACTTCTTCTTCCTTCCATTTCGTCTTCTCCTTCCTCTTTTTCTCCATCCCCCACTTCTGTTACTTTCCATTGTTGGTCTTCCTCTTCTTCTCCTTCCCCCAAATGCTATGCTTACTCTTCTTCTTCTTCTTCCTCTTCTCCTCCAGATTCCATTTCTTCTGCTTCTTCTTCCCTTCCCTTCCCCTCCTTCTTCCTTTTCCTCCTTTTCTCCTTGTTCCAATTCTTCTTCTTCATCTCACCTCCTTCCTCTACTTCTTCTTCCTCCTCTTGTTCACCTTCTTCAACTTCTTCAGTTTCCACATCTTCTTCTTCTTCCTTTTCTTCTCCTTCTTCCACTTCTTCTAGTTACTCTCCTTCTTCTCCCTCTTCTTATCTTTCTTCCACTTCTCCTGCCTCCTCTTGTTCTCTTTCTTCCACTTCTTCTTCATCCTCTCCTTTCCAGTCTTTTCTTCCTCTTCATCTCGTTCTTCTTCTTCCTTTCCTTCGTCATATCCCTCTTTTTCTCCTTCTTCTGCTTCCACTTGCATTTCTACCTCTTGTTCTCCTTCTTCCACTTCTTCTCCATCATCCCCACTCCTTCAACTACTTCTTCTTCTTCCTCTTGTTCACCTTCTTCCACTTCTTCTGCTTATACTTCTTCTTCCTCTTCTTCCATTTCTTCTCCTTCGACAACTTCTTCTTCTTTCCTTTCCGTCTTCTCCTTCCTCTTTTTCTCCGTCCCCCACTTCTGTTGCTTCCCATTGTTGCTGTTTCTCTTCTTCTTCTTCCTTTTCTCCTCCAGATTCCACTTCTTCTGCTTCTTCTTCCCTTCCCTTCCCCTCCTTCTTCCTTTTCCTCCTTTTCTCCTTGTTCCAATTCTTCTTCTTCATCTCACCTCCTTCCACTACTCCTTCTGCCTCCTCTTGTTCTCTTTCTTCCACTTCTTCTGCTTACACTGCTTCTTCTTCCCTTCCCTTCCCTTCCCTTCCTTCTTCCTTGTCCTCATTTTCTCCTTGTTCCAAGTCTTCTTCTTCATCTCACCTCCTTCCACTACTTCTGCTTGCTCCTCTTGTTCACCTTCTTCAACTTCTTCACTTTCCACATCTTCTTCTTCTTCCTTTTCTTCTCCTTCTTCTTATTCTGCTTATCTTTCTTCGACTTCTCCTGTTCTCTTTCTTCCGCTTCTTCTTCATCCTCTCCTTTCCTTTCTTTTCTTCCTCTTCATCTCCTTCTTCTTCTTCCTTTCCTTCTTCATATCCCTCTTTTTCTCGTTCTTCTGCTTCCACTTGCATTTCTACCTCTTGTTCTCCTTCTTCCACTTCTTCTCCATCATCCCCACTCCTTCAACTACTTCTTCTTCTTCCTCTTGTTCACCTTCTTCCATTTCTACTACATGCACTTGTTCTTCTTCTTCCCTCTCTTCTCCTTCTTGCCCTTCTTCTGCCTACACTACTTCTTCTTCCTCCCCTTCTTCTTCTCCCCCTTGTTCCACTTCTTCTTCATTCCCTTTTCCTTCCATTGCTTCTTCTTGCTCCTCTTTTTCTCATTCTTCCATTTCTTCTTCTCCCTATTGTTCTCCTTCTTCCACTTGCACTTCTGATATGAATCCACTGTCAGTTTAGGATTCTGAAAGGACCCTAGGAATTTAGCTTGCTGTGTTAACAAAATTAATCAACGTGGAATGTAAACAATTGCAAAAAAAATATACTAAATAGAATTACTATAAAACTTTTAGACACAGAATGGAAATTAAAAGTTATTGAAATTCAACGATTAAACGAGTTTGCGATAGTGTAGGACTTTCCTGTCATAGAGTTTAATGGGCAGAATTGAGTATGAATGGAAAAGACAGAAAATGGAATTGGAATTGATAGACTCCACACTTCCAAGGATGGAAGATATGTCTACGAGATTGCACACACAAAGGGGTGAATTACCTTTGATAAATCTCAAAAAGATTTTGGATTGCCAAGAACCCAAAGGAGAGAAAACTCAACTAGTTTTTTATTTCCAAAATATTCTGCCTTACATCTCAGTCTTGCCCAAATTTATATGCCTAATAAACTCAGCTTGTGTAGGTTTAGTGGCTTTCTAAATTCAGGTGAAGTTACAAAATAATAAAAACTAATAATGGGCAGCTTAATAACAAAGTGTAACTGCCAAAGTAAATTAAACACGTATACTAATTAGAATTGATAACCTAGGTGGCTGCAACTTTAATTAGACAATTCTGGTTGCCCACCATTAACTAAGTAAACTCCAAGAAAATGAGTTTAATTTATTCCAAACTTCTCTTCCATTAAGGTCAAGTATTGCTCTCTTCAGTCCCTTGTGATAGGTCCTCCAAGTCCTTCAAGCTGCATGTCCTCATCAACTTCTTCCTTTCCTTCTCGGTCTTCCACTTCTTCTTCTTCCTCTTAGGTGACTGTTCAAAATTGTAACTCCCAAAAGAAAAATTAAATACTCTATTATCACGCAATTATAACACATGATTAATTGCATGTTACATTATTTCCTAAATTAATGAAACGTTACAAAAAATGAAAAGTCATTGTGTTCGGCATTCACATCATTCCCTCCTTCTTCGAAAAGATTCGTCCCCGAATCTATGACTTTATTTTCCTACAAATTTTATTCACTTATAACGAAGAAAACAACCTCCAGGATCAAATACAACTTGTAAAAAATCATGCATCAAAGAATTTCTCCTTTTTGGTGCCCAGACCCAGACTTGAAAATTTTTCTCATGAGTTTGAATTTCAACAGTGGACTCGATGTGCAATGACGCTCTAGGAGTGATATCAATATTTTTCTTCCTTATCAAGAGAAGAAGAAAAATCAATAGCAGTTAAAGTTTTATAGTTCTTTTTTTGTCTTTCTCTTTCCTTTTCTCTCTCTTCTTCTTCACTCTTTTCTTTTTCTATTTTTCTCTTTTCTTCTCTCTCTTTTTCTATTTTCTCCTTCAACTTAAGTTGATCATCACAAACTTGGCTTGGTGCCAGAAATTTCAAATTAAGCTTGCGTCCTTTATGCACCAAAGAAACTGAAATTTTTTCAAGATTAATCTTTTTATCCTTCAGCCAAGATCTCCCTAAAAGAAAATGACATGAGTCCATGGGAGCAATACCGCATGTCACTTCATCCACGCATTTTCCAACAGTGAATTTAAACTTAGTTTGTCTAGGATGAAGACTCGTTGATAAGTTGAGTTTATTCACCAATCTTTCGCTCACGACGTTGCTACAACTTCCTCCATCAACACTGCAAATAAACACAAATGACGTTCGATTAAACACCTTGTATAAAAAATATCCACCATAGTTTCAAACCTAGAGCCGAAGCTCTGATACCAACTGATATAAATTCAGAGGGGTTGGATTCGTTTTGCAAATCTATCTAGGTTGGAAGGTAATAAGTTAACAAAACAATGAGAATTGGGTAAACAAGAAATGGAAAGGATGAAAATGGTTTAACGAAGGGATAAATGACGCCACTTCCAAGGATGGAAGATAAGTCATATGACGCCACAAGGGTGGAGAACGCCACAAGGAAAAATTTCTTGATAAGTTCTAAAGAGAAATTCATCTCTCACAAAAGGGTAAAACCCAAATATAATTTCACTAATTCAATGGTTGTCCTTAGAGTACAATTCAGCCCTTATTTATAGAATTAGGTGACTGTTCAAAATCGTAACTCCCAAAAGAAAAATTAAATACTCTATTATCACGCAATTATCACACATGATTAATTGCATGTTACATTAATTCCTAAATTAATGAAATGTTACCAAAAATGAAAAGCCATTGTCTTCGGCATTCACATCATTCTCCTTCTTCCACTTCTTCTCCATCATCCCCACTCCTTCAACTACTTCTTCTTCTTCCTCTTGTTCACCTTCTTCCACTTCTACTACATCCACTTGTTCTTCTTCTTCCCTCTCTTCTCCTTCTTGCCCTGCTTCTGCCTACACTACTTCTTCTTCCTCCCCTTCTTCTTCTCCCCCTTGTTCCACTTCTTCTTCATCCCCTTTCCTTCCATTGCTTCTTCTTCCTCCTTTTTTTCTTATTCTTCCACTTTACCTTCTTCTTCCTATTGTTCTCCTTCTTCCACTTGCACTTCTTCCTTTTCATCTCGTTCTTCCACTTCTTCTTCTTCCTCTTCTTCTCCTTCTTCCACCTCTTCTCCCTCCTCCCGTTCTCCTTGTTCCACTTCTTCTTCTTCATCTCCTTTCATTCTACTACTTCCTCCTATTCCTCTTATTCTCTCCTTCTACCACTTCTTCTACTTCTTCTTGTTCTTCTTCTTCATTTTGTTCTCCTTCTTCTGCTTCTTCTGCAGACACTTCTTCTTCTTCCTCTTCTTCCATTTCTTCTCCTTCCACAACTTCTTCTTCTTTCCTTTCCGTCTTCTCCTTCCTCTTTTTCTCCATCCCCCACTTCTGTTGCTTCCCATTGTTGCTCTTCCTCTTCTTCTCCTTCCCACGAATCTTATGCTTATACCTCTTCTTCTTCTTCCTCTTCTCCTCCAGCTTCCACTTCTTCTGCTTCTTCTTCCCTTCCCCTCCCCTCCTTTTTCCTTTTCCTCCTTTTCTCCTTGTTCCAATTCTTCTTATTCATCTCACCTCCTTCCACTACTTCTTCTTCCTCCTCTTGTTCACCTTCACTTTCCACATCTTCTTCTTCTTCCTTTTCTTCTCCTTCTTCCACTTCTTCTAGTTACTCTCCTTCTTCTTCCTCTTCTTATCTTTCTTCCACATCTCCTGCCTCCTCTCGTTCTCTTTCTTCCACTTCTTCTTCATCCTCTCCTTTCCTTTCTTTTCTTCCTCTTCATCTCCTTCTTCTTCTTCCTTTCCTTCGTCATATCCCTCTTTTTCTCCTTCTTCTGCTTCCACTTGCTTTTCTACCTCTTGTTCTCCTTCTTCGACTTCTTCTCCATCATCCTCACTCCTTCAACTACTTCTTCTTCGTCCTCTTGTTCACCTTCTCCCACTTCTACTACATCCACTTGTTCTTCTTCTTCCCTCTCTTCTCCTTCTTGCATTTTTTCTGCCTACATTACTTCTTCCTCCTCCCCTTCTTCTTCTGCTTCTTGTTCGACTTCTTCTTCATCCCCTTTCTTTCCATTGCTTCTTTTTCTCATTCTTCCACTTCTTCTTCTTCTTCATTTTGTTCTCCTTCTTCCTTTTCTTCTCATTCTTCCACTTCTTCTTCTTCCTCTTCTTCTCCTTCTGCCACCTCTTCTCTCTCCTCCCGTTCTCCTTCTTCCACTTTTTCTTCTTCATCTCCTTTCATTCCACTACTTCCTCCTATTCCTCTTATTCTCTCCTTCTACCACTTCTTCTACTTCTTCTTGTTCTTCTTCTTCATTTTGTTCTCCTTCTTCCGCTTCTTCTGCAGATACTTCTTCTTCTTCCTCTTCTTCCATTTCTTCTCCTTCCACAACTTCTTCTTCTTTCCTTTCCGTCTTCTCCTTCCTTTTTTCTCCATCCCCCACTTCTGTTGCTTCCCATTGTTGCTCTTCCTCTTCTTCTCCTTCCCCCGAATCTTATGCTTACACTTCTTCTTCTTCTTCCTCTTCTCCTCCAGATTCCACTTCTTCTGCTTCTTCTTCCCTTCCCCTCCCGTCCTACTTCCTTTTCCTCCTTTTCTCCTTGTTCCAATGCTTCTTCTTCATCTCACCTACTTCCACTACTTCTTCTTCCTCCTCTTGTTCACCTTCTTCAACTTCTTCACTTTCCACATCTTCTTCTTCTTCCTTTTCTTCTCCTTCGTCCACTTCTTCTAGTTACTCTCCTTCTTCTTCCTCTTCTTATCTTTCTTCCACTTTTCCTGCATCCTCTTGTTCTCTTTCTTCAACTTCTTCTTCATCCTCTCCTTTCCTGTCTTTTCTTCCTCTTCATCTCCTTCTTCTTCTTCCTTTCATTCGTCATATCTCGCTTTTTCTCCTTCTTCTGCTTCCACTTGCTTTTCTACCTCTTGTTCTCCTTCTTGCACTTCTTCTCCATTATCCCAACTCCTTCAACTAGTTCTTCTTCTTCCTCTTGTTCACCTTCTTCCAATTCTACTACATCCACTTGCTCTTCTTCTTCCCTCTCTTCTCCTTCTTGCCCTTCTTCTGCCTACACTACTTCTTCTACCTCCCCCTCTTTTTCTCCTCCTTGGTCCACTTCTTCTTCATTCCTTTTCCTTCCATTGCTTCTTCTTCCTCCTCTTTTTCTCATTCTTCCACTTCTTCTTCTTCTTCCTATTGTTCTCCTTCTTCCACTTGTGGTTCTTCCTTTTCTTCTCGTTCTTCCACTTCTTCTTCTTCCTCTTCTTCTCCTTCTGCCACCTGTTCTCCCTCCTCCCGTTCTCCTTCTTCCACTTCTTCTTCTTCATCTCCTTTCATTCCACTACTTCCTCCTATTCCTCTGATTCTCTCCTTGTACCACTACTTCTACTTGTACTTGTTGTTCTTCTGCATTTTTGTCTCCTTCTTTCGTTTCTTTTGCTTACACTTCTTCTTCTTCCTCTTCTTCCATTTCTTCGCCTTCCACAACTTCTTCTTCTTTCCTTTCCATCTTCTCCTTCCTCTTTTTCTCCAACCCCCACTTCTGTTGCTTCCCATTGCTGCTCTTCCTCTTCTTCTCCTTCCCCCAAATCTTATGCTTACACTTCTTCTTCTTCGTCCTCTTCTCCTCCAGCTTCCACTTGTTCTGCTTCTTCTTCCATTCCCTTCCCCTCCTTCTTCCTTTTCCTCTTTTTCTGCTTGTCCCAATTCTTCTTCTTCATCTCACCTCCTTCCACTACTTGTTCTTCCTCCTCTTGTTCACCTTCTTCAACTTCTTCACTTTCCACATCTTCTTCGTCTACCTTTTCTTCTCCTTCTTCCACTTCTTCTAGTTACTTTCCTTCTTCTTCCTCTTCTCATCTTGCTCCACTTCTCCTGCCTCCTCTTATTCTCTTTCATGCACTTCTTCTTCATGCTCTCCTTTCCTTTCTTTTCTTCCTCTTCATCTCCTTCTTCTTCTTCCTTTCCTTCGTCATATCCCTCCTTTCCTCCTTCTTCTGCTTTCACTTGCATTTCTACGTCTTGCTCTCCTTCTTCCACTTCTTCTCCATCATCCCAACTCCTTCAACTACTTCTTCTTCTTCCTCTTGTTCACCTTCTTCCACTTCTTCTAGTTACTCTCCTTCTTCTTACTCTTCTTATCTTTCTTCCACTTCTCCTGCCTCCTCTTGTTCTCCTTCATCCACTTCTTCTTCGTCCTCTCCGTTCCTTTCTTTTCTTCCTCTTCATCTCTTTCTTCTTCTTCCTTTCCTTCGTCATATCCCTCTTTTTCTCCTTCTTCTGCTTCCACTTGCATTTCTACCTCTTGTTCTCCTTCTTCCACTTCTTCTCCATCATCCCCACTCCTTCAACTACTTCTTCTTCTTCCTCTTGTTCACCTTCTTCCACTTCTACTACATCCACTTGTTCTTCTTCTTCCCTCTCTTCTCCTTCTTGCCCTTTCTCTGCCTACACTACTTCTTCTTCCTCCCCTTCTTCTTGTCCTCCTTGTTCCACTTCTTCTTCATCCCCTTTCCTTCCATTGCTTCTTCTTCCTCCTCTTTCTCTCATTCTTCCACTTCTTCTTCTTCTTCCTATTGTTCTCCTTCTTCCACTTGCACTTCTTCCATTTCTTCTCGTTCTTCCACTTCTTCTTCTTTCTCTTCTTCTCCTTCTGCCACCTCTTCTCCCTCCTCCTGTTCTCCTTCTTGCACTTCCTCTTCTTCATGTCCTTTCATTCCACTACTTCTACCACTTCTTCTACTTTTTCTTGTTGTTCTTTTTCATTTTCGTCTGCTTCTTCCGCTTCATCTGCTTACACTTCTTCTTCTTCCTCTTCTTCCATTTCTTCTCCTTCCACAACTTATTCTTCTTTCCTTTCCATCTTCTCCTTCTTTTTCTCCATCCCCAACTTCTATTGCTTCCCATTGTCGCTCTTCCTCTTCTTCTCCTTCCCCCAAATCTTATGGTTACACTTCTTTTTCTTCTTCCTCTTCTCCTCCAGATTCCACTTCTTCTGCTTCTTCTTCCCTTTCGTTCCCTTCCGGTCCTTCTTCCTTTTCCTCCTTTTCTCCTTGTTCCAATTCTTCTTCTTCATCTCACCTCTTTCCACTACTTCTTCTTCTTCCTCTTGTTCACCTTCTTCACTTTCCACATCTTCTTCTTCTTCCTTTTCTTCTCCTTCTTCCACTTCATCTAGATACTCTCCTTCTTCTTCCACTTCTCCTTCCAGCTCTTGTTCTCTTTCTTCCACTTCTTCTTCATCCTCTCCTTTCCTTTCTTTTCTTCCTCTTCATGTCCTTCTTCTTCTTCCTTTCCTTCGTCATATCCCTCTTTTTCTCCTTGTTCTGCTTCCACTTGCATTTCTACCTCTTGTCCTCCTTCTTCCACTTCTTCTCCATCATCCCCACTCCTTCAACTACTTCCTCTTCTTCCTCTTGTTCACCTTCCTTCACTTCTACTACATCCACTTGTTCTTCTTCTTCCCTCTCTTCTCCTTCTTGCCCTTCTTTTGCCTACACTACTTCTTCTTCCTCCCCTTCTTCTTCTCCTCCTTGTTCCACTTCCTCGTCATCCCCTTTCCTTCCATTGCTTCTTCTTTCTCCTCTTTTTCTCATTCTTCCACTTCTTCTTCTGCTTCCTATTGTTCTCCTTCTTCCACTTGCACTTATTCCTTTTCTTTTCGTTGTTCCACTTCTTCTTCTTCCTCTTCTTCTCCTTCTGCCACCTCTTCTCCCTCCTCCAGTTCTGCTTCTTCCACTTCTTCTTCTTCCTCTCCTTTCCTTCCACTACTTCCTACTATTCCTCTTATTCTCTCCTTCTACCATTTCTTCTACTTCTACTTGTTGTTCTTCTTCCTTTGCGTCTCCTTCTTCCTCTTCTTCCATTTCTTCTCGTTCCACAACTTCTTCTTCTTTCCTTTTCGTCTTCTCGTTCCTCTTTTTCTCCATCCCCCAGTCATATCCCTCTTTTTCTCCTTCTTCTGCTTCCACTTGCATTTCTACCTCTTGTTCTCCTTCTCCCACTTCTTGTCCATCATCCCCACTCCTTCAACTACTTCTTCTTCGTCCTCTTCTTGTTCACCTTCTCCCACTTCTACTACATCCACTTGTTCTTCTTCGTCCCTCTCTTCTCCTTCTTGCCCTTTTTCTGCCTACACTACTTCTTCTTCCTCCCCTTCTTCGTCTCCTTCTTGTTCCACTTCTTCTTCATCCCCTTTCCTTCCATTGCTTCTTTTTCTCATTCTTCCACTTCTTCTTCTTCTTCCTATTGTTCTCCTTCTTCCACTTCTACTTCTTCCTTTTCTTCTCGTTCTTCCACTTCTTCTTCTTCCTCTTCTTCTCCTTCTGCCACCTCTTCTCTCTCCTCCCGTTCTCCTTCTTCCACTTTTTCTTCTTCATCTCCTTTCATTCCTCTACTTCCTCCTATTCCTCTTATTCTCTCCTTCTACCACTTCTTCTACTTCTACTTGTTGTTCTTCTTCATTTTCGTCACCTTCTTGCACTTCTTCTGCTTACACTTCTTCATCTTCCTCTTCGTCCATTTCTTCTCCTTCCACACCTTCTTCTTCTTTCCTCTCCGTCTTCTCCTTCCTCTTTTTCTCCATCCCCCACTTCTGTTGCTTCATATTGTTGCTCTTCCTCTTCGTCTACTTCCCCCAAATCTTATGCTTACACTTCTTCTTCTTCTTCCTCTTCTCCTCCAGATTCCACCTCTTCTGCTTCTTCTTCCCTTCCCCTCCCCTCCTTCTTCCTTTTCCTCCTTTTCTCCTTGTTCCAATTCTTCTTCTTCATCTCACCTCCTTCCACTACTTCTTCTTCCTCCTCTTGTTCACCTTCTTCAACTTCTTCACCTTCCACATCTTCTTCTTCTTCTTTTTCTTCTCCTTCTTCCACTTCTTCTAGTTACTCTCCCCCTTCTTCCTCTTCTTATCTTTCTTCCACTTCTCCTGCCTCCTCTTGTTCTCTTCCTTCCACTTCTTCTTCATCCTCTCCTTTCCTTTCTTTTCTTCCTCTTCATCTCCTTCTTCTTCTTTCTTTCCTTCATCATATCCCTCTTTTTCTCCTTCTCCTTGTTCTTTTCCTTCATCATATCCCTCTTTTTCTCCTTCTTCTGCTTCCACTTGCATTTCTACCTCTTGTTCTCCTTCTTCCACTTCTTCTCCATCATCCCCACTCCTTCAACTATTTCTTCTTCTTCCTCTTGGTTACCATCTTCCTCTTCTACTACATCCACTTGTTCTTCTTCTTCCCTCTCTTCTCCTTCATGCCCTTCTTCTACCTAGACTACTTCTTCTTCCTCCCCTTCTTCTTGTCCTCCTTTTTCCACTTCTTCTTCTTCCTCCTCTTTTTCTCATTCTTCCACTTCTTCTTCTTTTTCTATCGTTGTCCTTCTTCCACTTGAACTTCTTCCTTTTCTTCTCGTTCTTCCACTGCTTCTTCTTCCTCTTCTTCTCCTTCCCCCAAATCATATGCTTACACTTTTTCTTGTTCTTCCTCTTCTCCTCCAGATTACACTTCTTCTGCTTCTTCTTCCCTTCCCTTCCCCTTATTCTTCCTTTTCCTCCTTTTCCCCTTGTTCCAATTCTTCTTCTTCATCTCACCTCCTTCCACTACTTCTTCTTCCTCTTCTTCTTCACCTTCTTCACTTTCCACATCTTCTTCTTCTTCCTTTTCGTCTCCTTCTTCCACTTCTTCTTCTTCACCTCCTTTCATTCCACTACTTCCTCCTATTCCTCTTATTCTCTCCTTCTACCACTTCTTCTGCTTCTACTTATTGTTCTTCTTCATTTTCGTCTCCTTCTTCCACTTCTTCTGCTTACACTTCTTCTTCTTCCTCTTCTTCCATTTCTTCTCGTTCCACAACTTCTTCTTCTTTCCTTTCCGTCTTCTCCTTCCTCTTGTTCTCCATCCCCCACTTCTGTTGCTTCCCATTGTTGCTCTTCCTCTTCTTCTCCTTCTCCCAAATCTTATGCTTACACTTCTTCTTCTTCTTGTTCCTCTTCTCCTCCAGATTCCACTTCTTCTGCTTCTTCTTCCTTTCCCTTCCCCTCATTCTTCCTTTTCCTCCTTTTCTCCTTGTTCCAATTCTTCTTCTTCATCTCACCTCCTTCCACTACTTCTTCTTCCTCCTCTTGTTCACCTTCTTCACTTTCCACATCTTCTTCTTCTTCCTTTTCTTCTCCTTCTTCACTTTCCACATCTTCTTCTAGTTACTCTCCTTCTTCTTCCTCTTCTTATCTTTCTTCCACTTCTCCTGCCTCCTCTTGTTCTCTTTCTTCCACTTCTTCTTCATCCTCTCCTTTCCTTTCTTTTCTTCCTCTTCATCTCCTTCTGCTTCTTCCTTTCCTTCGTCATGTCCCTCTTTTTCTCCTTCTTCTGCTTCCACTTGCATTTCTACCTCTTGTTCTCCTTCTTCCACTTCTTCTCCATCATCGCCACTCCTTCAACTACTTCTTCTTGTTGCTCTCGTTCACCTTCTTCCACTTCTACTATATGCACTTGTTCTTCTTCTTCCCTATCTTCTCCTTCTTGCCCTTCTTCTGCCTACACTACTTCTTCTCCTCCTTGTTCCACTCCTTCTTCATCCCCTTTCCTTCGATTGCTTCTTCTTCCTACTCTTTTTCTCATTCTTCCACTTCTTCTTCTTCTTCCTCTTCTTCTCCTTTTGCCACCTCTTCTCGTCCTCCTGTTCTCCTTCTTCCACTTCTTCTTCTTCATCTCCTTTCATTCCACTACTTACTCCTATTCCTCTTATTCTCTCCTTCTACCACTTCTTCTACTTCTACTTGTTGTGTTCTTCTTCATTTTCGTCACCTTCTTGCGCTTCTTCTGCTTACACTTCTTCATCTTCCTCTTCATCCATTTCTTCTCCTTCTACACCTTCTTCTTCTTTCCTTTCCGTCTTCTCCTTCCTCTTTTTCTCCATCCCCAACTTCTGTTGCTTCATATTGTTGCTCTTCCTCTTCTTCTTCCCCCAAATCTTATGCTTAAACTTCTTCTTCTTGTTCCTCTTCTCCTCCAGATTCCACTTCTTCTGCTTCTTCTTCCCATCCCTTCCCCTCCTTCTTCCTTTTCCTCCTTTTCTCCTTGTTCCAATTCTTCTTCTTCATCTCACCTCCTTCCACTACTTCTTCTTCCTCCTCTTGTTCACCTTCTTCAACTTCTTCACCTTCCACATCTTCTTCTTCTTCTTTTTCTTCTCCTTCTTCCACTTCTTCTAGTTATTCTCCCCCTTCTTCCTCTTCTTCTCTTTCTTCCACTTCTCCTGCCTCCTCTTGTTCTCTTTCTTCCACTTCTTCTTCATCCTCTCCTTTCCTTTCTTTTCTTCCTCTTCATCTCCTTCTTCTTCTCCCTTTCCTTCGTCATATCCCTCTTTTTCTCCTTCTTCTGCTTCCACTTGCATTTCTACCTCTTGTTGTCCTTCTTCCATTTCTTCTCCATCATCCCCACTCCTTCAACTACTTCTTCTTCTTCCTCTTGTTCACCTTCTTCCACTTCTACTACATCCACTTGTTCTTCTTCTTCCCTTTCTTCTCCTTCTTGCCCTTCTTCTGCCTACACTACTTCTGCTTCCTCCCCTTCTTCTTTTCCTCGTTCTTCCAATTCTTCTTCTTCCTGTTCTTCTCCTTCTGCCACCTCTTCTCCTTCCTCCCGTTCTCCTTCTTTCACTTCTTCTTCTTCATCTCCTTTCATTCCACTACTTCCTCCTATTCCTCTTATTCTCTCTTTCTACCACTTCTTCTACTTCTATTTGTTGTTCGTCTTCATTTTCGTCGCCTTCTTCTGCTTCTTCTTCTTACACTTCTTCTTCTTCCTCCCCTTCTTCTCCTTCTTGCCCTTCTTCTGCTTACACTACTATATCCACTTGTTCTTCTTCTTCCCTCTCTTCTCCTTCTTGCCCTTCTTCTGCTTACACTACTTCTTCTTCCTCCCCTTCTTCTTCTCGTCCTTGTTCCACTTCTTCTTCATCCCCTTTCCTCCCATTGCTTCTTCTTCCTCATCTTTTTCTCATTCTTCCACTTCTTCTTCTTCCTATTGTTCTCCTTCTTCCAGTTGCAGTTTTTCCTTTTCTTCTCGTTCTTCCACTTCTTCTTCCTCTTGTTCTCCTTCTGCCACCTCTTCTCCCTCCTCCCGTTCTCCGTATTCCACTTCTTCTTCTTTATCTCCTTTCATTGAAATACTTCCTCCTATTCCTCTTATTCTCTCCTTCTACCACTTCTTCTACTTCTACTTGTTGTTCTTCTTCATTTTCGTCTCCTTCTTACGCTTCTTCTGCTTACACTTCTTCTTCTTCCTCTTCTTCCATTTCTTCTCCTTCTGCAACTTCTTCTTCTTTCCTTTCCGTCTTCTCCTTCCTCTTTTTCTCCATCACACACTTCTGTTGCTTCCCATTGTTGCTCTTCCTTTTCTTCTCCTTCCACCAAATCTTATGCTTACACTTCTTCTTCTTCTTCCTCTTGTCCTCCAGATTTCACTTCTTCTGCTTCTTCTTCCCTTCCCTTCCCCTCCTTCTTGCTTTTCCTCCTTTTCTCCTTGTTCCAATTCTTCTTATTTGTCTCACCTACTTCCACTACTTCTTCCTCCTCCGCTTGTTCACCTTCTTCACTTTCCACATCTTCTTCTTCTTCCTTTTCTTCTCCTTCTTCCACTTCTTCTAGTTACTCTCCTTCTTCCTCCTCTTCTTATCTTTCTTCCACTTCTCCTGCCTCCTCTTGTCCTCTTTCTTCCACTTCTTCTTCATCCTGTCCTTTCCTTTCTTTTCTTCCTCTTCATCTCCTACTTCTTATTCCTTTCCTTCGACATATCCTTCTTTTTCTCCTTCTTCTGCTTCTTCTTCTTCTTCCTATTGTTCTCCTTCTTCCACTTCCACTTCTTCCTTTTCTTCTCGTTCTTCCACTTCTTCTTCTTCCTCTTCTTCTCCTTCTGCCACCTCTTCTCTCTCCTCCCGTTCTCCTTCTTCCACTTTTTCTTCTTCATCTCCTTTCATTCCACTACTTCCTCCTATTCCTCTTATTCTCTCCTTCTACCACTTCTTCTACTTCTTCTTGTTGTTCTTCTTCATTTTCGTCTCCTTCTTCTGCAGACACTTCTTCTTCGTCCTCTTCTTCCATTTCTTCTCCTTCCACAACTTCTTCTTCTTTCCTTTCCGTCTTCTCCTTCCTTTTTTCTCCATCCCCCACTTCTGTTGCTTCCCATTGTTGCTCTTCCTCTTCTTCTCCTTCCCCCGAATCTTATGCTTACACTTCTTCTTCTTCTTCCTCTTCTCCTCCAGATTCCACTTCTTCTACTTCTTCTTCCCTTCCCCTCCCCTCCTTCTTCCTTTTCCTCCTTTTCTCCTTGTTCCAATTCTTCTTATTCATCTCACCTCCTTCCACTACTTCGTCTTCCTCCTCTTGTTCACCTTCTTCACTTTCCACATCTTCTTCTTCTTCCTTTTCTTCTCCTTCTTCCACTTCTTCTAGTTACTCTCCTTCTTCTTCCTCTTCTTATCTTTCTTCCACATCTCCTGCCTCCTCTAGTTCTCTTTCTTCCACTTCTTCTTCATCCTCTCCTTTCCTCTCTTTTCTTCCTCTTCATCTCCTTCTTCTTCTTCGTTTCCTTCGTCATATCCCTCTTTTTCTCCTTCTTCGGCTTCCACTTGCATTTCTACCTCTTGTTCTCCTTCTTCCACTTCTTCTCCATGATCCCCACTCCTTCAACTACTTCTTCTTCGTCCTCTTGTTCACCTTCTCCCACTTCTACTACATCCACTTGTTCTTCTTCTTCCCTCTCTTCTCCTTCTTGCCCTTTTTCTGCCTACACTACTTCTTCTTCCTCCCCTTTTTCTTCTCCTTCTTGTTCCACTTCTTCTTCATCCCCTTTCCTTCCATTGCTTCTTTTTCTCATTCTTCCACTTCTTCTTCTTCTTCCTATTGTTCTCCTTCTTCCACTTCTTCTTATTCCTCTTCTTCTCCTTCTGCCACCTCTTCTCTCTCCTCCCGTTCTCCTTCTTCCACTTTTTCTTCTTCATCTCCTTTCATTCCACTACTTCCTCCTATTCCTCTTATTCTCTCCTTCTACCACTTCTTCTACTTCTTCTTGTTGTTCTTCTTCATTTTCGTCTCCTTCTTCAGCAGACACTTCTTCTTCTTCCTCTTCTTCCATTTCTTCTCCTTCCATAACTTATTCTTCTTTCCTTTCCGTCTTCTCCTTCCTTTTTTCTCGATCCCCCACTTCTGTTGCTTCCCATTGTTGCTCTTCCTCTTCTTCTCCTTCCCCCGAATCTTATGCTTACACTTCTTCTTCTTCTTCCTCTTCTCCTCCAGATTCCACTTCTTCTGCTTCTTCTTCCCTTCCCCTCCCCTCCTTCTTCCTTTTCCTCCTTTTCTCCTTGTTCCAATTCTTCTTATTCATCTCACTTCCTTCCACTACTTCGTGTTCCTCCTCTTGTTCACCTTCTTCACTTTCCACATCTTCTTCTTCTTCCTTTTCTTCTCCTTCTTCCACTTCTTCTAGTTACTCTCCTTCTTCTTCCTCTTCTTATCTTTCTTCCACATCTCCTGCCTCCTATCGTTCTCTTTCTTCCACTTCTTCTTCAACCTCTCCTTTCCTTTCTTTTCTTCCTCTTCATCTCCTACTTCTTATTCCTTTCCTTCGGCATATCCTTCTTTTTCTCCTTCTTCTGCTTCCACTTGCATTTCTACCTCTTGTTCTCCTTCTTCCACTTCTTCTCCATCATCCTCACTCCCTCAACTACTTCTTCTTCTTCCTCTTGTTCACCTTCTTCCACTTCTACTATAGCCACTTGTTCTTCTTCTTCCCTCTCTTCTCCTTCTTACCCTTCTTCTGCCTACACTACTTCTTCTTCCTCCCCTTCTTCTTCTCCTCCTTGTTCCACTTCTTCTTCATCCCCTTTCCTTCCATTGCTTCTTCTTCCTCTTCTTTTTCTCATTCTTCCACTTCTTGTTCTTCTTCCTATTGTTCTCCTTCTTCCATTTCTTCTTGTTCTTCCACTTCTTCTTCTTCCTCTTCTTCTCCTTCTGCCACCTCCTCTCCCTCCTCCCGTTCTCCTTCTACCACTTCTTCTACTTCTCCTTGTTGTTCGTCTTCATTCTCGTCTCCTTCTTCTGCTTCTTCTGCTTACACTTCTTCTTCTTCCTCTTCTTCCATTTCTTTTCCTTCCACAACTTCTTCTTCTTTCCTTTCCGTCTTCTCCTTCCTCTTTTTCTCGATCCCCCACTTCTGTTGCTTCCCATCGTTCCTCTTCCTCTTCTCCTCCGGCTTCCACTTCTTCTGCTTGTTCTTCCCTTCCCTTCCCCTCCTTCTTCCTTTTCCTCCTTTTCTCCTTGTTCCAGGTCTTCTTCTTCATCTCACCTCCTTCCACTATTTCTTCTTCCTCCTCTTGTTCACCTTCTTCAACTCTTCACTTTCCACATCTTCTTCTTCTTCCTTTTCTTCTACTTCTTCCACTTCTTCTAGTTACTCTCCTTCTTCTTTCGCTTTTTATCTTTCTTACACTTCTTCTTCTTCATCCTCTTCTCCTCCAGATTTCACTTCTTCTGCTTCTTCTTCCCTTCCCTTCCCCTCCCTTCCCCTTCTTCTTCCTTTTCCTCCTTTTCTCCTTGTTCCAATTCTTCTTCTTCATCTCACCTCCTTCCACTACTTCTTCTTCCTCCTCTTGTTCACCTTCTTCAACTTCTTCACTTTCCACATCTTCTTCTTCTTCCTTTTCTTCTCCTTCTTCTTCCTCTTCTTATCTTTCTTCCACTTCTCCTGCCTCCTCTTTTTCTCTTTCTTCCACTTCTTCTTCATCCTCTCCATTCCTTTCTTTTCTTCCTTTTTATCTCCTTCTTCTTCTTCCTTTCCTTCATCATATCCCACTTTTTCTCCTTCTTCTGCTTCCACTTGCACTTCTACCTCTTGTTCTCCTTCTTCCACTTCTTCTCCATCATCCCCACTCATTCAACTACTTCTTCTTCTTCCTCTTGTTCACCTTCTTCCACTTCTACTACATCCACTTGTTCTTCTTCTTCTCTCTCTTCTCCTTCTTAACCTTCTTCTGCCTACACTACTTCTTCTTCCTCCCCTTCTTCTTCTCCTCCTTGTTCCACTTCTTCTTCATCCCCTTTCCTCCCATTGCTTCTTCTTCCTCATCTTTTTCTCATTCTTCCACTTCTTCTTCTTCCTATTGTTCTCCTTCTTCCACCTGCAGTTTTTCCTTTTCTTCTCGTTCTTCCGCTTCTTCTTCTTCCTCTTGTTCTCTTTCTGCCACCTCTTCTCCCTCCTCCCGTTCTCCCTATTCCACCTCTTCTTCTTTATCTCCTTTCATTCAACTACTTCCTCCTATTCCTCTTATTCTCTCCTTCTACCACTTCTTCTACTTCTACTTGTTGTTCTTCTTCATTTTCGTCTCCTTCTTACGCTTCTTCTGCTTACACTTCTTCTTCCTCCTCTTCTTCCATTTCTTCTCCTTCCGCAACTTCTTCTTCTTTCCTTTCCGTCTTCTCCTTCCTCTTTTTCTCCATCACACACTTCTGTTGCTTCCCATTGTTGCTCTTCCTTTTCTTCTCCTTCCACCAAATCTTATGCTTACACTTCTTCTTCTTCTTCCTCTTGTCCTCCAGATTTCACGTCTTCTGCTTCTTCTTCCCTTCCCTTCCCCTCCTTCTTGCTTTTCCTCCTTTTCTCCTTGTTCCAATTCTTCTTATTCGTCTCACCTCCTTCCACTACTTCTTCTTCCCCCTCTTGTTCACCTTCTTCACTTTCCACATCTTCTTCTTCTTCCTTTTCTTCTCCTTCTTCCACTTCTTCTAGTTACTCTCCTTCTTCCTCCTCTTCTTATCTTTCTTCCACTTCTCGTGCCTCCTCTTGTCCTCTTTCTTCCACTTCTTCTTCATCCTGTCCTTTCCTTTCTTTTCTTCCTCTTCATCTCCTACTTCTTATTCCTTTCCTTCGACATATCCTTCTTTTTCTCCTTCTTCTGCTTCCACTTGCATTTCTACCTCTTGTTCTCCTTCTTCCACTTCTTCTCCATCATCCTCACTCCCTCAACTACTTCTTCTTCTTCCTCTTGTTCACCTTCTTCCACTTCTACTATAGCCACTTGTTCTTCTTCTTCCCTCTCTTCTCCTTCTTACCCTTCTTCTGCCTACACTACTTCTTCTTCCTCCCCTTCTTCTACCCCTCCTTGTTCCACTTCTTCTTCATCCCCTTTCCTTCCATTGCTTCTTTTTCTCATTCTTCCACTTCTTCTTCTTCTTCCTATTGTTCTCCTTCTTCCACTTCCACTTCTTCCTTTTCTTCTCGTTCTTCCACTTCTTCTTCTTCCTCTTCTTCTCCTTGTGCCACCTCTTCTCTCTCCTCCCGTTCTCCTTCTTCCACTTTTTCTTCTTCATCTCCTTTCATTCCACTACTTCCTCCTATTCCTCTTATTCTCTCCTTCTACGACTTCTTTTACTTCTTCTTGTTGTTCTTCTTCATTTTCGTCTCCTTTTTCAGCTTCTTCTGCAGACACTTCTTCTTCTTCCATTTCTTCTCCTTCCACAACTTCTTCTTCTTTCCTTTCCGTCTTCTCCTTCCTCTTTTTCTCCATCCCCCACTTCTGTTGCTTCCCATTGTTGCTCTTCTTCTTCTTCTCCTTCCCCCGAATCTTATGCTTACACTTCTTCTTCTTCTTCCTCTTCTCCTCCAGATTCCACTTCTTCTGCTTCTTCTTCCCTTCCCCTCCCCTCCTTCTTCCTTTTCCTCCTTTTCTCCTTGTTCCAATTCTTCTTCTTCATCTCACCTCCTTCCACTACTTCTACTTCCTCCTCTTGTTCACCTTATTCACTTTCCACATCTTCTTCTTCTTCCTTTTCTTCTCCTTCTTCCACTTCTTCTAGTTACTCTCCTTCTTCTTCCTCTTCTTATCTTTCTTCCACTTCTCATACCTCCTCTTGTTCTCTTTCTTCCACTTCTTCTTCATCCTCTCCTTTCCTTTCTTTTCTTCCTCTTCATCTCCTTCTTCTTCTTCCTTTCCTTCGTCATATCCCTCTTTTTCTCCTTCTTCTGCTTCCACTTGCATTTCTACCTCTTGTTCTCCTTCTTCCACTTTTTCTCCATCATCCCCACTCCTTCAACTACTTCTTCTTCGTCCTCTTGTTCACCTTCTCCCGCTTCTGCTACATCCACTTGTTCTTCTTCTTCCCTCTCTTCTCCTTCTTGCCCTTTTTCTGCCTACACTACTTCTTCTTCCTCCCCTTCTTCTTCTCCTTCTTGTTCCACTTCTTCTTCATCCCCTTTCCTTCCATTGCTTCTTTTTCTCATTCTTCCACTTCTTCTTCTTCTTCCTATTGTTCTCCTTCTTCCACTTCCACTTCTTCCTTTTCTTCTCGTTTTTCCGCTTCTTCTTATTCCTCTTCTTCTCCTTCTGCTACCTCTTCCCTCTCCTCCCGTTCTCCTTCTTCCACTTTTTATTCTTCATCTCCTTTCATTCCATTACTTCCTCCTATTTGTCTTATTCTCTCCTTCTACCACTTCTTCTACTTCTTCTTGTTGTTCTTCTTCATTTTTGTCTCCTTCTTCTGCAGACACTTCTTCTTCTTCCTCTTCTTCCATTTCTTCTCCTTCCACAACTTCTTCTTCTTTCCTTTCCGTCTTCTCCTTCCTTTTTTCTCCATCCCCCACTTCTGTTGCTTCCCATTGTTTCTCTACCTCTTCTTCTCCTTCCCCCGAATCTTATGCTTACACTTCTTCTTCTTCTTCCTCTTCTCCTCCAGATTCTACTTCTTCTGCTTCTTCTTCCCTTCCCCTCCCCTCCTTCTTCCTTTTCCTCCTTTTCTCCTGGTTCCAATTCTTCTTATTCATCTCACCTCCTTCCACTACTTCGTCTTCCTCCTCTTGTTCACCTTCTTCACTTTCCACATCTTCTTCTTCTTCCTTTTCTTCTCCTTCTTCCACTTCTTCTAGTTACTCTCCTTCTTCTTCCTCTTCTTATCTTTCTTCCACATCTCCTGCCTCCTCTCGTTCTCTTTCTTCCACTTCTTCTTCATCCTCTCCTTTCCTTTCTTTTCTTCGTCTTCATCTCCTTCTTCTTCTTCCTTTCCTTCGTCATATCCCTCTTTTTTTCCTTCTTCTGCTTCCACTTGAATTTCTACCTCTTGTTCTCCTTCTTCCACTTCTTCTCCATCATCCCCACTCCATCAACTACTTCTTCTTCGTCCTCTTGTTCACCTTCTCCCACTTCTACTACATCCACTTGTTCTTCTTCTTCCCTCTATTCTCCTTCTTGCCCTTTTCCTGCCTACACTTGATGTGAATGTCGAAGACAATGACTTTTCATTTTTTGTAACGTTTCATTGATTTAGGAATTAATGTAACATGCAATTAATCATGTGTGATAATTGCGTGATAATAGAGTATTTAATTTTTCTTTTGGGAGTTACGATTTTGAACAGTCACCTAATTCTATAAATAGGGGCTGGATTGTACTCTAAGGACAACCATTGAATTAGTGAAATTATATTTGGGTTTTACCCTTTTGTGAGAGATGAATTTCTCTTTAGAACTTATCAAGGAATTTTTCCTTGTGGCGTTCTCCTAGACTTATCAAGGGTAAATCACACCCTTGTGGCGTCATATGACTTATCTTCCATCCTTGGAAGTGGCGTCATTTATCCCTTCGTTAAACCATTTTCATCCTTTCCATTTTCTTGTTTACCCAATTCTCATTGTTTTGTTAACTTATTACCTTCCAACCTATAGAGATTCGCAAAACGAACCCAACCCCTCTGAATTTCTATCAGTTGGTATCAGAGCTTCGGCTCTAGGTTTGGAACTATGGTGGATATTTTTTATACAAGGTGTTTAATCGAAGGTCATTTGTGTTTATTTGCAGTTGATGAAGAAAGTTATAGCAACGTGGTGAGCGAAAGATTGGTGAATAAACTTAACTTACCAACGAGTCTTCATCCTAGGCAAACTAAGTTTAGATTCACTATTGGAAAATATGTGGAGGAAGTGACATGCGATATTGCTCCCATGGACTCATGTCATTTTCTTTTAGGGAAACCTTGGTTACAGGGTAAAAGGATAAATTATGAAAGACTTTCAGTTTCTTTGGTGCATGAAGGACGCAAACTTAATTTGAAATTTCTGACACCAAGTGAAGTTTGTGATGATCAACTTAAGTTGAAGGAGAAAATAGAAAAAGAGAGAGAAGAAAAGAGAAAAATAGAAAAAGAAAAGAGGGAAGAAGAAGAGAGAGAAAAGGAAAGAGAAATACAGAAAAAGAACTATAAAACTTTAACTGCTATTGATTTTTCTTCTTCTCTTGATATTATAAATGCACAGGATCATGAGTATACAACGCACAAATGGTCATGGGTAAGGAAGAAAAATATTGATATCACTCCTAGAGCGTCATTGTACATCGAGTCCACTGTTGAAATTCAAACTCATGAGAAAAATTTTCAAGTCTGGGTCTGGGCACCAAAAAGGAGAAATTCTTTGATGCATGATTTTTTACAAGTTGTATTTGATCCTGGAGGTTGTTTTGTTCGTTATAAGTGAATAAAATTTGTAGGAAAATAAAGTCATAGATTCGGGGACGAATCTTTTCGAAGAAGGAGGGAATGATGTGAATGCCGAAGACAATGACTTTTCATTTTTTGTAACGTTTCATTGATTTAGGAATTAATGTAACATGCAATTAATCATGTGTGATAATTGCGTGATAATAGAGTATTTAATTTTTCTTTTGGGAGTTACGATTTTGAACAGTCACCTAATTCTATAAATAGGGGCTGGATTGTACTCTAAGGACAACCATTGAATTAGTGAAATTATATTTGGGTTTTACCCTTTGTGAGAGATGAGTTTCTCTTTAGAACTTATCAAGGAATTTTTCCTTGTGGCGTTCTCTTAGACTTATCAAGGGTAAATCACCACCCTTGTGGCGTCATAACTTATCTTCCATCCTTGGAAGTGGCGTCATTTATCCCTTCGTTAAACCATTTTCATCCTTTCCATTTTCTTGTTTACCCAATTCTCATTGTTTTGTTAACTTATTACTTTCCAACCTAGATAGATCCGCAAAACAAATCCAACCCCTTTAGATTTATATCAACACTACTTCTTCTTCCTCCCCTTCTTCTTCTCCTTCTTGTTCGACTTCTTCTTCATCCCCTTTCCTTCCATTGCTTCTTTTTCTCATTCTTCCACTTCTTCTTCTTCTTCCTATTGTTCTCCTTCTTCCACTTCCACTTCTTCCTTTTCTTCTCGTTCTTCCACTTCTTCTTATTCCTCTTCTTCTCCTTCTGCCACCTCTTTTCTCTCCTCCCGTTCTCCTTCTTCCACTTTTTCTTCTTCATCTCCTTTCATTCCACTACTTCCTCCTATTCCTCTTATTCTCTCCTTCTACCACTTCTTCTACTTCTTCTTGTTGTTCTTCTTCATTTTTGTCTCCTTCTTCTGCTTCTTCTGCCGACACTCCTTCTTCTTCCTCTTCTTATCTTTCTTCCACATCTCCTGCCTCCTCTCGTTCTCTTTCTTCCACTTCTTTTTCATCCTATCCTTTCCTTTCTTTTCTTCCTCTTCATCTCCTTCTTCTTCTTCCTTTCCTTCGTCATATCCCTGTTTTTCTACTTCTTCTGCTTCCACTTGCATTTCTACCTCTTGTTCTCCTTCTTACACTTCTTCTCCATCATCCCCACTCCTTCAACTACTTCTTCTTCATCCTCTTGTTCACCTTCTGCCACTTCTACTACATCCACTTATTCTTCTTCTTCCCTCTCTTCTCCTTCTTGCCCTTCTTCTGCCTACACTACTTCTTCTTCCTCCCCTTCTTCTTCTCCTCCTTGTTCCACTCCTTCTCCATCCCCTTTCCTTCCATTGCTTCTTCTTCGTCCTCTTTTTCTCATTCTTCCACATCTTCTTCTTCTTCCTTTTCATCTCCTTCTTCCACTTATTGTAGTTACTCTCCCTCTTCTTATCTTTCTTCCACTTCTCCTGCCTCCTCTTGTTCTCTTTCTTCCCCTTCTTCTTCATCCTCTCCTTTCCTTTCTTTTCTTCCTCTTCATCTCCTTCTTCTTCTCCCTTTCCTTCGTTATATCCCTCTTTTTCTCCTTCTTCTGCTTCCACTTGCATTTGTACATCTTGTTCTCCTTCTTCCACTTGATCCCAACTCCTTCAACTCCTTCTTCTTCTTCCCTCTCTTCTCCTTCTTGCCCTTTTTCTGCCTACATTGCTTCTTCTTCCTCCCCTTCTTCTTCTCCTCCTTGTTCCACTCCTTCTTCATCCAATTTCCTTCCATTGCTTCTTCTTCGTCCTCTTTTTCTCATTCTTACACTTCTTCCTCTTCTTCTCCTTCTGCCACCTCTTCTTCTCCTTCCCCCAAATCTTATGCTTACACTTCTTCTTCGTCTTCCTCTTCTCCTCCAGCTTCCACTTGTTCTGCTTCTTCTTCCCTTCCCTTCCCCTCCTTCTTCCTTTTCCTCTTTTTCTGCTTGTCCCAATTCTTCTTCTTCATGTCACCTCCTTCCACTACTTGTTCTTCCTCCTCTTGTTCACCTTCTTCAACTTCTTCACTTTCCACGTCTTCTTCGTCTTCCTTTTCTTCTCCTTCTTCCACTTTTTCTAGTTACTCTCCTTCTTCTTCCTCTTCTTATCTTTCTTCCACATCTCCTGCCTCCTGTCATTCTCTTTCTTCCACTTCTTCTTCATCCTCTCCTTTCCTTTCTTTTCTTCCTCTTCATCTCCTTCTTCTTCTTCCTTTCCTTCGTCATATCCCTCTTTTTCTCCTTCTTCTGCTTCCACTTGCATTTCTACCTCTTGTTCTCCTTCTTCCACTTCTTCTCCATCATCCCCACTCCTTCACCTACTTCTTCTTCATCCTCTTTTTCACCTTCTCCCACTTCTACTACATCCAGTTGTTCTTCTTCTTCCCTCTCTTCTCCTTCTTGCCCTTTTTCTGCCTACACTACTTCTTCTTCCTCCCCTTCTTCTTCTCCTTCTTGTTCCACTTCTTCTTCATCCCCTTTCCTTCCATTGCTTCTTTTTCTCATTCTTCCACTTCTTCTTCTTCTTCCTATTGTTCTCCTTCTTCCACTTCCACTTCTTCCTTTTCTTCTCGTTCTTCCACTTCTTCTTCCTCTTCTTCTCCTTCTGCCACCTCTTCTCTCTCGTCCCGTTCTCCTTCTTCCACTTTTTCTTCTTCATCTCCTTTCATTCCACTACTTCCTCCTATTCCTCTTATTCTCTCCTTCTACCACTTCTTCTACTTCTTCTTGTTGTTCTTCTTCATTTTTGTCTCCTTCTTCTGCTTCTTCTGCCGACACTCCTTCCTCTTCCTCTTCTTATCTTTCTTCCACATCTCCTGCCTCCTCTCGTTCTCTTTCTTCCACTTCTTCTTCATCCTCTCCTTTCCTTTCTTTTCTTCTTCTTCATCTCCTTCTTCTTCTTCCTTTCCTTCGTCATATCCCTCTTTTTCTACTTCTTCTGCTTCCACTTGCATTTCTACCTCTTGTTCTCCTTCTTCCACTTCTTCTCCATCATCCCCACTCCTTCAACTACTTCTTGTTGGTCCTCTTGTTCACCTTCTCCCACTTCTACTACATCCACTTATTCTTCTTCTTCCCTCTCTTTTCCTTCTTGCCCTTCTTCTGCCTACACTACTTCTTCTTCCTCCCCTTCTTCTTCTCCTCCTTGTTCCACTCCTTCTTCATCTCGTTTCCTTCCATTGCTTCTTCTTCGTCCTCTTTTTCTCATTCTTCCGCATCTTCTTCTTCTTCCTTTTCATCTCCTTCTTCCACTTATTGTAGTTACTCTCCCTCTTCTTATCTTTCTTCCACTTCTCTTGCCTCCTCTTGTTCTCTTTCTTCCCCTTCTTCTTCATCCTCTCCTTTCCTTTCTTTTCTTCCTCTTCATCTCCTTCTTCTTCTCCCTTTCCTTCGTTATATCCCTCTTTTTCTCCTTCTTCTGCTTCCACTTGCATTTGTACATCTTGTTCTCCTTCTTCCACTTGATCCCAACTCCTTCAACTCCTTCTTCTTCTTCCCTCTCTTCTCCTTCTTGCCCTTTTTCTGCCTACACTGCTTCTTCTTCCTCCCCTTCTTCTTCTCCTCCTTGTTCCACTCCTTCTTCATCCAATTTCCTTCCATTGCTTCTTCTTCGTCCTCTTTTTCTCATTCTTACACTTCTTCCTCTTCTTCTCCTTCTGCCACCTCTTCTTCTCCTTCCCCCAAATCTTATGCTTACACTTCTTCTTCTTCTTCCTCTTCTCCTCCAGCTTCCACTTGTTCTGCTTCTTCTTCCCTTCCCTTCCCCTCCTTCTTCCTTTTCCTCTTTTTCTGCTTGTCCCAATTCTTCTTCTTCATGTCACCTCCTTCCACTACTTGTTCTTCCTCCTCTTGTTCACCTTCTTCAACTTCTTCACTTTCCACATCTTCTTCGTCTTCCTTTTCTTCTCCTTCTTCCGCTTCTTCTAGTTACTCTCCTTCTTCTTCCTCTTCTTATCTTTCTTCCACATCTCCTGCCTCCTGTCGTTCCCTTTCTTCCACTTCTTCTTCATCCTCTCCTTTCCTTTCTTTTCTTCCTCTTCATCTCCTTCTTCTTCTTCCTTTCCTTCGTCATATCCCTCTTTTTCTCCTTCTTCTGCTTCCACTTGCATTTCTACCTCTTGTTCTCCTTCTTCCACTTCTTCTCCATCATTCCCACTCCTTCAACTACTTCTTGTTGGTCCTCTTGTTCACCTTCTCCCACTTCTACTACATCCACTTATTCTTCTTCTTCCCTCTCTTCTCTTTCTTGCCCTTCTTCTGCCTACACTACTTCTTCTTCCTCCCCTTCTTCTTCTCCTCCTTGTTCCACTTCTTCTTCATCCAATTTCCTTCCATTGCTTCTTCTTCGTCCTCTTTTTCTCATTCTTACACTTCTTCCTCTTCTTCTCCTTCTGCCACCTCTTCTTCTCCTTCCCCCAAATCTTATGCTTACACTTCTTCTTCTTCTTCCTCTTCTCCTCCAGCTTCCACTTGTTCTGCTTCTACTTCCCTTCCCTTCCCCTCCTTCTTCCTTTTCCTCTTTTTCTGCTTGTCCCAATTCTTCTTCTTTATGTCACCTCCTTCCACTACTTGTTCTTCCTCCTCTTGTTCACCTTCTTCAACTTCTTGACTTTCCACATCTTCTTCGTCTTCCTTTTCTTCTCCTTCTTCCACTTCTTCTAGTTACTCTCCTTCTTCTTCTTCTTCTTATCTTTCTTCCACATCTCCTGCCTCCTGTCGTTCCCTTTCTTCCACTTCTTCTTCATCCTCTCCTTTCCTTTCTTTTCTTCCTCTTCATCTCCTTCTTCTTCTTCCTTTCCTTCGTCATATCCCTCTTTTTCTCCTTCTTCTGCTTCCACTTGCATTTCTACCTCTTGTTCTCCTTCTTCCACTTCTTCTCCATCATCCCCACTCCTTCAACTACTTCTTCTTCGTCCTCTTTTTCACCTTCTCCCACTTCTACTACATCCAGTTGTTCTTCTTCTTCCCTCTCTTCTCCTTCTTGCCCTTTTTCTGCCTACACTACTTCTTCTTCCTCCCCTTCTTCTTCTCCTTCTTGTTCCACTTCTTCTTCATCCCCTTTCCTTCCATTGCTTCTTTTTCTCATTCTTCCACTTCTTCTTCTTCTTCCTATTGTTCTCCTTCTTCTGCTTCTTCTGCAGACACTTCTCCTTCTTCCACTTCTTCTCCATCATCCCCACTCCTTCAACTACTTCTTCTTCTTCCTCTAGTTCACGTTCTTCCACTTCTACTACATCCATGTGTTCTTCTTCTTCCCTCTCTTCTCCTTCTTGCCCTTCTTCTGCTTACACTACTTCTTCTTCCTCCCCTTCTTCTTCTCCTCCTTGTTCCACTTCTTCTTCATCCCCTTTCCTTCCATTGCTTCTTCTTCCTCCTCTTTTTCTCATTCTTCCACTTCTTCTTCTTCTTCGTATTGTTCTCCTTCTTCCACTTGCACTTCCTCCTTTTCTTCTTGTTCTTCCACTTCTTCTTTTTCCTCTTCTTCTCCTTCTGCCACCTCTTCTCCCTCCTCCCGTTCTCCTTCTTCCACTTCTTCCTCTTCATCTCCTTTCATTCCACTACTACCTCCTATTCCTCTTATTCTCTCCTTCTACCACTTCTCCTACTTCTAATTGTCGTTCTTCTTCACTTTCGTCTCCTTCTTCCACTTCTTCTTCTTCCTCTTCTTCCATTTCTTCTCCTTCCACAACTTCTTCTTCTTTCCTATCTGGCTTCTCCTTCCACTTTTTCTCCATCCCCCACTTCTTTTGCTTCCCATTGTTGTTGTTCCACTTCTTCTCCTTGCCCCAAATCTTATGCTTACACTTCTTCTTCTTCTTCCTCTTCTAATCCAGATTCCACTTCTTCTTCCCTTCCCTTCCCCTCCTTTTTCCTTTTCCTCCTTTTCTCCTTGTTCCAATTCTTCTTCTTCATCTCACCTCCTTCCACTACTTCTTCTTCCTCCTCTTGTTCACCTTCTTCAACTTCTTCACTTTCCACATCTTCTTCTTCTTCCTTTTGTTCTCCATTTTCCACTTCTTCTAGTTACTCTCCTTCTTCTTCCTCTTTTTATGTTTCTTCCACTTCTCCTGCCTCCTCTTGTTCTCTTTCTTCCACTTCTTCTTCATCCTCTCCTTTCCTTTCTTTTCTTCCTCTTTATCTCCTTCTTCTTCTTCCTTTCCTTCGTCATATCCCCCTTTTTCTGCTTCCTCTGCTTCCTCTTCGTCTACTTCCCTCAAATCTACTGCTTCCACTTGCATTTCTACCTCTTGTTCTCCTTCTCCCACTTCTTGTCCATCATCCCCACTCCTTCAACTACTTCTTCTTCGTCCTCTTGTTCACCTTCTCCCAATTCTACTACATCCACTTGTTCTTCTTCTTCCCTCTCTTCTCCTTCTTGCCCTTTTTCTGCCTACACTACTTCTTCTTCCTCCCCTTCTTCTTCTCCTTCTTGTTCCACTTCTTCTTCATCATCCCCTTTCCTTCCATTGCTACTTTTTCTCATTCTTCCGCTTCTTCTTCTTCTTCCTATTGTTCTACTTCTTCCATTTCCACTTCTTCCTTTTCTTCTCCTTCTTCCACTTCTTCTAGTTACTCAACTTCTTCTTCCTCTTCTTATCTTTCTTCCACTTCTCCTGCGTCCTCTTGTTCTCTTTCTTCCACTTCTTCTTCATCCTCTCCATTCCTTTCTTTTCTTCCTCTTCATGTCCTTCTTCTTCTTCCTTTCCTTCGTCATATCCCTCTTTTTCTCCTTCTTCTGCTTCCACTTGCATTTCTACCTCTTGTTCTCCTTCTCCCACTTCTTGTCCATCATCCCCACTCCTTCAACTACTTCTTCTTCGTCCTCTTGTTCACCTTCTCCCACTTCTACTACATCCACTTGTTCTTGTTCTTCCCTCTCTTCTCCTTCTTGCCCTTTTTCTGCCTACACTACTTCTTCTTCCTCCCCTTCTTCTTCTCCTTCTTGTTCCACTTCTTCTTCATCCCCTTTCCTTCCATTGCTTCTTTTTCCCACTCTTCCACTTCTTCTTCTTCTTCCTATTGTTCTCCTTCTTCCACTTCCACTTCTTCCTTTTCTTCTCGTTCTTCGACTTCTTCCTCTGCCTCTTCTTCTCCTTCTGCCACCTCTTCTCTCTCCTCCCGTTCTCCTTCTTCCACTTTGTCTTCTTCATCTCCTTTCATTCCTCTACTTCCGCCTATTCCTCTTATTCTCTCCTTCTACCACTTCTTCTACTTCTTCTTGTTGTTCTTCTTCATTTTCGTCTCCTTCTTCCGCTTCTTCTGCAGGCACTTCTTCTTCTTCTTCTTCCATTTCTTCTCCTTCCACAACTTCTTCTTCTTTCCTTTTCATCTTCTCCTTCCTCTTTTTCTCCATCCCCCACTTCTGTTGCTTCCCATTGTTGCTCTTCCTCTTCTTCTCCTTCCCCCAAACCTTATGCTTACACTTCTTCTTCTTCTTCCTCTTCTCCTCCAGATTCCACTTCTTCTACTTCTTCTTCCCTTCCCCTCCCCTCCTTCTTCCTTTTCCCCCTTTTCTCATTGTTCCAATTCTTCTTATTCATCTCACCTCCTTCCACTACTTCTTCTTCCTCCTGTTGTTCACCTTCTTCACTTTCCACATCTTCTTCTTCTTCCTTTTATTCTCATTCTTCCACTTCTTCTAGTTACTCTCCTTCTTCTTCCTCTTCTTATCTTTCTTCCACTTCTCCTGCCTCCTCTTGTTCTCTTTCTTCCACTTCTTCTTCATCCTCTCCTTTCCTTTCTTTTCCTCCTCTTCATCGCCTTCTTCTTCTTCCTTTCCTTCGTCATATCCCTCTTTTTCTCCTTCTTCTGCTTCCACTTACATTTCTACCTCTTGTTCTCCTTCTCCCACTTCTTGTCCATCATCCCCACTCCTTCAACTACTTCTTCTTCGTCCTGTTGTTCACCTTCTCCCACTTCTACTATATCCACTTGTTTACTTCTTCCCTCTCTTCTCCTTCTTGCCCTTTTTCTGCCTACACTACTTCTTCTTCCTCCCCTTCTTCTTCTCCTTCTTGTTCCACTTCTTCTTCATCCCCTTTCCTTCCACTTCTTCTTCATTTTCGTCTCCTTCTTCCGCTTCTTCTGCAGACACTTCTTCTTCTTCCTCTTCTTCCCTTTCTTCTCCTTCCACAACTTCTTCTTCTTTCGTTTCCGTCTTCTCCTTCCTCTTTTGCTCCATCCCCCACTTCTGTTGCTTCCCATTGTTGCTCTTCCTCTTCTTCTCCTTCCCCCAAATCTTATGCTTACACTTCTTCTTCTTCTTCCTCTTCTCCTCCAGATTCCACTTCTTCTACTTCTACTTCCCTTCCCCTCCCCTCCTTCTTCCTTTTCCCCCTTTTCTCCTTGTTCCAATTCTTCTTATTCATCTCACCTCCTTCCACTACTTCTTCTTCCTCCTGTTGTTCACCTTCTTCACTTTCCACATCTTCTTCTTCTTCCTCTTCTTATCTTTCTTCCACTTCTCCTGCTTCCTCTTGTTCTCTTTCTTCCACTTGTTCTTCTTCTTCCCTCTCTTCTCCTTCTTGCCCTTCTTCTGCCTGCACTACTTCTTCTTCCTCCCTTTCTACTTCTCCTCCTTCTTCCACTTCTTCTTTATTCCCCCTTCCTTCCATTGCTTCTTCTTCCTCCTCTTTTTCTCATTCTTCCACTTCTTCTTCTTCTTCCTATTGTTCTCCTTCTTCGACTTGCACTTCTTGCTTTTCTTCTCGTTCTTCCACTTCCTCTCTTTCTGCCACCTCTTCTTCCTCCTCCCATTCTCCTTCTTCCACTTCTTCTTCTTCATGTCCTTTCATTCCATTACTTCCTCCTATTCCTCTTATTCTCTCCTTCTACCACTTCTTCTACTTCTACTTGTTGTTCTTCTTCATTTTCGTCTCCTTTTTTCGCTTCTTCTGCCTAAACTTCTTCTTCTTCCTCTTCTTCCATTTCTTCTCCTTCGACAACTTCTTCTTCTCTGCTTTCCGTCTTCTCCTTCCTCTTTTTCTCCATCCCCCACTTCTGTTCCTCCCATTGTTGATCTTCCTTTTCTTTTCCTTCCCCCAAATCTTATGCTTCCACTTCTTCTTCTTCTTCCTCTTCTCCTCCAGATTCCACTTCTTCTGCTTCTTCTTCTTCCCTTCCCTTCCCCTCCTTCTTCCTTTTCTTCCTTTTCTTCCTTTTCTCCTTGTTCCAATTCTTCTTCTTCATCTCACCTCCTTCCACTACTTCTTCTACCTCCTCTTGTTCACCTTCTTCACATTCCACATCTTCTTCTTCTTGCTTTTCTTCTCCTTCTTGCACTTCTTCTAGTTACTCTCCTTCTTCTTCCTCTTCTTATCTTTCTTCCACTTCTCCTGCCTCCTCTTGTTCTCTTTCTTCCACTTCTTCTTCTTCTTCCTGTTGTTCTCCTTCTTCCACTTGCACTTCTTCCTTTTCTTCTCGTTTTTCCACTTCTTCTTCTTCCTCTTCTTCTCCTTCTGCCACCTCTTCTCCCTCCTCCCCTTCTCCGTCTTCCACTTCTTCTTCTTCATCTCCTTCCATTCCACTACTTCCTCCTATTCCACTTATCCTATCCTTCTACTACATGTTGTTCTTCTTCATTTTCGTCTCTTTCTTCCGCTTCTTCTGCTTACACTTGTTCTTCTTCCTCTTCTTCCATTTGTTCTCCTTCGACAACTTCTTCTTCTCTGCTTTCCGTCTTCTCCTTCCTCTTTTTCTCCAACCCCCACTTCTGTTGCTTCCCATTGTTGCTCTTCCTCTTCTTCTCCTTCCCCCAAATCTTATGCTTACACTTCTTCTTCTTCTTCCTCTTCTCCTCTAGATTCCACTTCTTCTGCTTCTTCTTCCCTTCCCTTCCCCTCCTTCTTCCTTTTCCTCCTTTTCTACTTGGTCCAATTCTTCTTCTTCATCTCACCTCCTTCCACTACTTCTTCTTCCTCCTCTTGTTCACCTTTTTCACTTTCCACATCTTCTTCTTCTTCCTTTTGTTCTCCTTCTTCCACTTCTTCTAGTTACTCTCCTTCTTCTTCCTCTTCTTATCTTTCTTCCACTTCTCCTGCCTCCTCTTGTTCTCTTTCTTCCACTTCTTCTTCATCCTCTCCTTTCCTTTGTTTTCTTCCTCTTCATCTCCTTCTTCTTCTTCCTTTCCTTCGTCATATCCCTCTTTTTCTCCTTCTTCTGCTTCCACTTGCATTTCTACCTCTTGTTCTCCTTCTTCCACTTCTTCTCCATCATCCGCACTGTTTAAACTACTTCTTCTTCTTCCTCTTGTTCACCTTCTTCCACTTCTACTACATCCACTTGTTCTTCTTCTTCCCACTCTTCTCCTTCTTGCCCTTCTTATGCATACAGTACTTCTTCTTTTTCCCCTTCTTCTTCTCCTCCTTGTTCCACTTCTTTGTCATCCCCTTTCCTTCCATTGCTTCTTCTAACTCCTCTTTTTCTTATCCTTCCACTTCTTCTTCTTCCTCCTATTGTTCTCCTTCTTCCACTTGCACTTCTTCCATTTCTTCTCGTTCTTCTTGTTTTCCCACTTCTTCTTCTTCGTCTTCTTCTCCTTCTGCCACCTCTTCTCCCTCCTCCCGTTGTCCTTCTTCCACTTCTTCTTCTTCATCTCCTTTCATTCCACTACTTCCTCCTATTGTTCTTATTCTCTCCTTCTACCACTTCTTCTACATCTTCTTGTTGTTCTTCTTCATTTTCGTCTCCTTCTTCCACTTCTTCTGCTTACACTTCTTGATGCATGCCTCCCTTGATCTTTTTCCTTGAGGTTCCAAGCACCATGAAATGGATGATGGAGGGGAAAGAAAATGGAGGTGGGGCGCCACTCTCAAAGAGAGATAAGCCAAAGTGTTTAGGTTTGCCACAAGGGAAGGAACCCTTGATAAAAACCAACTAGGAAGAGGTTCCTCAAGAGAGAGGATCCTCAAGACCTTTTACTAAGAATGTGCTCACAAAGAGACTATTTTCATTCAACTTCAAAGGTGAAATTTTACAATGAGGGGGAATGAGTATATATAGCCCAATGGGAGAGCTTGGGCACACTTTTCTAGGCAATGTGGGACTTGGGCTTAATTAGGATTAAAACTAATTAACCCAAGTCTTAGGCCTTAAGTGAGGCACCTAAGTTCACCCCCTATGGGTGCAATTAGCATATCTTAATGTGAATGGGCTAGCCCAAAATCATGTCTTAACTTATGCACCCATTATAAGCTTACTCCTCCTTTTTAACTAAAGACACCTATACCTTATAAACTAAGAAGATGGCCGGAAATACATGGCCATAAGGGAATTAAAAATACTTTCCTATTTATCTAATTAAAATAAAATATTTACAAGCTAAAAATAACGAAGACTATGGCTTCGAATCTTCAATGAGCTTTTGTCCATGCCATGCCTTCCTTGAGTCCTCCTAGCCATGATGCATGCTAGGTGAGATTGCATCACTTCTTGTTCTTCCTCTTCTTCCATTTCTTCTCCTTCCACAACTTCTTCTTCTTTCCTTTCCGTCTTCTCCTTCCTCTTTTTCTCCATCCCCCACGTTTGTTGCTTCCCATTGCTGCTCTTCCTCTTCTTCTCCTTCCCCCAAATCTTATGCTTACACTTCTTCTTCTTCTTCCTCTTTTCCTCCAGATTCCACTTCTCTGCTTCTTCTTCCCTTCCCTTCCTTTCCCTTCCTTCTTCCTTTTCCTCCTTTTCTCCTTGTTCCAATTCTTCTTCTTCATCTCACCTCCTTCCACTACTTCTTCTTCCTCCTCTTGTTCACCTTGTTCAACTTCTTCACTTTCCACATCTTCTTCTTCTTCCTTTCCTTCTCCTTCTTCCACTTCTTCTAGTTACTCTCCTTCTTCTTCCTCTTCTTATCTTTCTTCCACTTCTCCTGCCTCCTTTTGTTCCCTTTCTTCCACTTCTTCTTCATCCTCTCATTTCCTTTCTTTTCTTCCTCTTCATCTGCTTCTTCTTCTTCCTTTCCCTCATCATATCCCTCTTTTTCTCCTTCTTCTGCTTCCACTTGCATTTCTACCTCTTGTTCTCCTTCTTCCACTTCTTCTCCATCATCCCCACTCCTTCAACTACTTCTTCTTCTTCCTCTTGTTCACCTTCTTCCACCTCTAATACATACACTTGTTCTTCTTCTTCCCTCTCTTCTCCTTCTTGCCGTTCTTGTGCCTACACTACTTCTTCTTCCTCCCCTTGTTCTTCTCCTCCTTCTTCCACTTCTTCTTCATCCCTTTTCCTTCCATTGCTTCTTCTTCCTCCTCTTTTTCTCATTCTTCCACTTCTCCTTCTTCTTCCTATTGTTCTCCCTCTTCCACTTGCATTCTTCCTTTTCTTTTCTTTCTTCCACTTCTTTTTCTTCCTCTTCTTCTCGTTCTGCCACCTCTTCTCCCTCCTCCCTCCTTCCGTTCTCCTTCTTCCACTTCTTCTTCTTCATCTCCTTTCATTCCACTACTTCCTCCTATTCCTCTTATTCTCTCCTTCTACCACTTCTTCTACTTCTACTTGTTGTTCTTCTTCATTTTCATCTCCTTCTTCCGTTTCTTCTGCTTACACTTCTTCTTTTTCCATTTCTTTTCCTTCGACAACTACTTCTTATTTCCTTTCCGTCTTCTCCTTCCTCTTTTTCTCCATCCCCCATTTCTGTTGCTTCCCATTGTTGCTCTTCCTCTTCTTCTCCTACCCCCAAATCTTAAGCTTACACTTCTTCTTCTTCTTCCTCTTCTCCTCCAGATTCCACTTCTTCTGGTTCTTCTTCCCTTCCCCTCCTTCTTCCTTTTCCTCCTTTTCTCCTTGTTCCAATTCTTCTTCTCCATGTCACCTCCTTCCACTACTTCTTCTTCCTCCTGTTGTTCACGTTCTTCACTTTGCACATCTTCTTCTTCCTTTTCATCTCTTTCTTCCACTTCTTCTAGTTACTCTCCTTCTTCTTCCTCTTCTTATCTTTCTTCCACTTCTCCTGCCTCCTCTTGTTCTCTTTCTTCCACTTCTTCTTCATCCTCTCCTTTCCTTTCTTTTCTTCCTCTTCAACTCCTTCTTCTTCTTCCTTTCCTTCGTCAGATCCCTCTTTTTCTCCTTCTTCTGCTTCCACTTGCATTTCTACCTCTTGTTCTCCTTCTTCCACTTCTTCTCCATCATCCCCACTCCTTCAACTGCTTCTTCTTCTTCCTCTTATTCACCTTCTTCCACCTATACTACATCTACTTGTTCCTCTTCTCATTCTTGCCCTTCTATTGCCTACACTACTTCTTCTTCCTCCTCTTCTTCTTCTCCTCCTTGTTCCACATCTTCTTCATCCGCTTTCCTTCCATTGCTTCTTCTTCCTCCTCTTCTTCTCGTTCTTCCACTTCTTCTTCTTTCTTTTCTTCTCCTTCTTCCACTTCTTCTAGTTACTCTCCTTCTTCTTCCTCTTATCTTTCTTCCACTTCTCTTGCCTCCTCTTGTTCTCTTTCTTCCACTTCTTCTTCATCCTGTCATTTCCTTTCTTTTCTTCCTCTTCATATCGCTTCTTCTTCGTTTCCTTCGTCATATCCCTCTTTTTCTCGTTCTTCTGCTTCCACTTGCATTTCTACCTCTTGTTCTCCTTCTTCCACTTCTTCTCCATCATCCTCACTCCTTCAACTATTTCTTCTTTTTTGTTCACCTTCTTCCACCTCTACTGCATCCACTTGTTGTTCTTGTTCCCTCTCTTCTCCTTCTTGCCCTTCTTCTGCCTACACTACTTCTTCTTCCTCCCCTTCTTGTTCTCCTCCTTGTTCCACTTCTTCTTCATCCCATTTCCTTCCATTGCTTCTTCTTCCTCCTCTTTTTCTCATTCTTCCACTTCTTCTTCTTCTTACTATTGTTCTCCTTCTTCCACCTGCACTTCTTCCTTTTCTTCTCGTTCTTCCACTTCTTCTTTTTCCTCTTCTTCTCTACTGCCACCTCTTCTTCCTCCTCCCGTTCTCCTTCTTCCACTTCTTCTTCTTCATCTCCTTTCATTCCACTACTTCCTCCTATTCCTCTAATTCTCTCCTTCTACCACTTCTTCTACTTCTACTTGTTGTTCCTCTTCATTTTCGTCTCCTTCTTCTGCTTCTTCTGCTTACGCTTCTTCTCCTTCCATAACTTCTTCTTCTTTCCTTTTCGTCTTCTCCTTCCTCTTTTCCTTCATCCCCCAATTCTGTTGCTTCCCATTGTTGCTCTTCCTCTTCTTATTCTTCCCCCAAATCTTATGCTTACACTTCTTCTTCTTCTTCCTCTTCTCGTCCAGATTGCACTTCTTCTGCTTCTTCTTCTCTTCCCTTCCCCTCTATCTTCCTGTTCCTCCTTTTCTCCTTGTTCCAATTCTTCTTCTTCATCTCACCTCCTTCCACTACTTCTTATTCATCCTCTTGTCACCTTCTTCAACTTATTCACTTTCCATATCTTCTTCTTCTTCCTTTTCTTCTCCTTCTTCCACTTCTTCTAGTTACTCTCCTTCTTCTTCCTCTTCTTATCTTTCATCCACTTCTCCTGCCTCCTCTTGTTCTCTTTCTTCCACTTCTCCTTCATCCTCTCCTTTCCTTTCTTTTCTTCCTCTTCATCTCCTTCTTCTTCTTCCTTTCCTTTGTCATATCCCTCTTTTTCTCCTTCTTCTGCTTCCACTTGCATTTCTACCTCTTGTTCTCCTTCTTCCACTTCTTCTCCATCATCCACACTCCTTCAACTACTTCTTCTTCTTCCTCTTGTTCACCTTCTTCCACTTCTACTACATCCACTTGTTCTTCGTCTTCCCCCTCTTCTCCTTCTTCCCCTTCTTCTGCCTACACTACTTCTTCTTCCTCCCCTTCTTCTTCTCCTCCTTGTTCTACTTCTTCTTCTTCCCCTTTCCTTCCATTGCTTCTTCTTCCTCCTCTTTTTCTCATTCTTCCACTTCTTCTTCCTTTTGTTCTCCTTCTTCCACTTGCATTTCTTCCTTCTCTTCTCGTTCTTCCACTTCTTCTTCTTCCTCTTCTTCTCCTTTTGCCACCTCTTCTTCCTCCTCCCGTTATCCTTCTTCCACTTCTTCTTCATCTCCTTTCATTCCACTACTTCCTCCTATTCCTCTTACTCTCTCCTTCTACCATTTCTTCTACTTCTGCTTGTTGTTCTTCTTCATTTTCGTATCCTTCTTTCGCTTCTTCTGCTTACACTTCTTCTTCTTCTTCTTCTTCCATTTCTTCTCCTTCCATAACTTCTTCTTCTTTCCTTTCCGTCTTCCCCTTCCTCTTTTTCTCCATCCCCCACTTCTGTTGCTTCCCACTGTTGCTCTTCCTCTTCTTCTCCTTCCCCCATATCTTATGCTTACACTTCTTCTTCTTCTTCCTCTTCTCCTCCAGATTCGACTTCTTCTACTTCTTCTTCCCTTCCCTTCCCCTCCTTCTTCCTTTTCCTCCTATTCTCCTTGTTCCGTTTCTTCTTCTTCATCTCACCTCCTTCCACTACTTCTTCTTCCTCCTCTTGTTCACCTTCTTCAACTTCTTCACTTTCCACATCTTCTTCTGCTTCCTTTTCTTCTCCTTTTTCCACTTCTTCTAGTTACTCTCCTTCTTCTTCCTCTTCTTATCTTTCATCCACTTCTCCTCCCTCCTCTTGTTCTCTTTCTTCCACTTCTCCTTCATCCTCTCCTTTCCTTTCTTTTCTTCCTCTTCATCTCCTTCTTCTTCTTCCTTTCCTTTGTCATATCCCTCTTTTTCTCCTTCTTCTGCTTCCACTTGCATTTCTACCTATTGTTCTCCTTCTTCCACTTCTTCTCCATCATCCCCTCTCCTTCAACTACTTCTTCTTCTTCCTTTTGTTCACCTTCTTCCACTTCTACTACATCCACTTGTTCTTCTTCTTCCCTCTCTTCTCCTTCTTGCCCTTCTTCTGCCTACACTACTTCTTCTTCCTCCCCTTCTTCTTCTCCTCCTTGTTCCACTTCTTCTTCATCCCCTTTCCTTCCATTGCTTCTTCTTCCTCCTGTTTTTCTCATTCTTCCACTTCTTCTTCTACTTCCTATTGTTCTCCATCTTCCACCTGCACTTCTTCCTTCTCTTCTCGTTCTTCCACTCTTCTTCTTCCTCTTCTTCTCCTTCTGCCACCTCTTCTTCCTCCTCCTGTTCTCCTTCTTCCACTTCTTCTTCTTCATCTCCTTTCATTCCACTACTTCCTCCTATTCCTCTTATTCTCTCCTTCTACCACTTCTGCTACTTCTACTTGTTGTTCTTCTTCATTTTCGTATCCTTCTTTCGCTTCTTCTGCTTACACTTCTTCTTCTTCTTCTTCTTCTTCCATTTCGTATCCTTCCACAACTTCTTCTTCTTTCCTTTCCGTCTTCTCCTTCCTCTTTTTCTCCATCCGCCACTTCTGTTGCTTCCCACTGTTGCTCTTCCTCTTCTTCTCCTTCCCCCAAATCTTATGCTTACACTTCTTCTTCCTTTTCCTCCTTTTCTCCTTGTTCGAATTCTTCTTCTTCATCTGACCTCCTTCCACTACATCTTCTTCCTCCTCTTGTTCACCTTCTTCACTTTCCACATCTTCTTCTTCTTCCTTTTCTTCTCCTTCTTCCGTTTCTTCTAGTTACTCTCCTTCTTCTTCCTCTTCTTATCTTTCTTCCACTTCTCCTGCCTCCTCTTGTTCTCTTTCTTCCACTTCTTCTTCATCCTCTCCTTTCCTTTCTTTTCTTCCTCTTCATCTCCTTCTTCTTCTTCCTTTCCTTCGTCATATACCTCTTTTTCTCCTTCTTCTGCTTCCACTTGCATGTCTACCTCTTGTCCTCCTTCTTCCACTGCTTCTCCATCATCCCCACTCCTTCAACTACTTCTTCTTCTTCCTCTTGTTCACCTTCTTCCACTTCTACTACATCCACTTGTTCTTCTTCCTCTCTCTCTTCTCCTTCTTGCCCTTCTTCTGCCTACACTACTTCTTCTTACTCCGCTTCTTCTTCGCCTCCTTGTTCCACTTCTTCTTCATCCCCTTTCTTTCCATTGCTTCTTCTTACTTCCACTTCTTCTTCTTATTGTTCTCCTTCTTCCACTTGCACTTCTTCCTTTTCTTCTCGTTCTTCCACTTCTTCTTCGTCGTCTTCTTCTCCTTCTACCACCTCTTCTTCCTCTTCCCTTTCTCCTTCATCCACTTCTTCTTCTTCATCTCCTTTCATTCCACTACTTCCGCCTATTCCTCTTATTCTCTCCTTCTACCACTTCTTGTACTTCTACTTCTACTTCTACTTGTTCTTCTTCTTCATTTTCGTCTGCTTCTTCCGCTTCTTCTGCTTACACTTCTTCTTCTTCCTCTTCTTCCATTTCTTCCGCTTCCACAACTTCTTCTTCTTTCCTTTCTGTCTTCTCCTTCCTCTTTTTCTCCATCCCCCACTACTGTGGCTTCCCATTGTTACTCTTCCTCTTCTTCTCCTTCCCCCAAATCTTATGCTTACACTTCTTCATCTTCTTCCTCTTCTCCTCCAGCTTCCACTTCTTAACTTCTTCTTCCTTTCCCTTCCCCTCCTTCTTCCTTTTCCTCTTTCTTTCCTTGTTCCAAGTCTTCTTCTTCATCTAACCTCCTTCCACTACTTCTTCTTCCTCCTCTTGTTCACCTTCTTCAACTTCTTCACTTTCCACATCTTCTTCTTCTTCCTTTTCTTCTTCTTCTTCCACTTCCTCTAGTTACTCGCCTTCTTGTTCCTCTTCTTATCTTTCATCCACTTCTCCTGCCTCCTCTTGTTCTCTTTCTTCCACTTCTTCTTCATCCTCTCCTTTCCTTTCTTTTCTTCCTCTTCATCTGATTCTTCTTCTTCCTTTCCTTCGTCATATCGCTCTTTTTCTCCTTCTTCTGCTTCCACTTGAATTTCTACCTCTTGTTCTCCTTCTTCCACTTCTTCTCCATCATCCCCACTCCTTCAACTACTTCTTCTTCTTCCTCTTGTTCACCTTCTTCCACTTCTACTACATCCACTTGTTCTTCTTCTTCCCTCTCTTCTCCTTCTTCCCCTTCTTTTACCTACATTTCTTCTTCTTCTCCTCCTTGTTCCACTTCTTCTTCATCCCCTTTCCTTCCATTGCTTCTTCTTCCTCCTCTTTTTCTCATGCTTCCACTTCTTCTTCTTCCTATTGTTCTCCCTCTTCCACTTGCACTTCTTCCTTTTCTTCTCGTTCTTCCACTTCTTCTTCTTCCTCTTCTTCTCCTTCTGCCCCTTCCTCTCACTCCTCCCGTTCTCCTTCTTCCACTTCTTCTTCTTCATCTCCTTTCATTCCACTACTTCCTCCTATTCCTCTTATTCTCTCCTTCTACCACTTCTTCTACTTCTACTTGTTGTTCTTCTTCATTTTCGTCTCCTTCTTCCGCTTCTTATGCTTACACTTCTTCTTATTCCTCTTCTTCGATTTCTTCTCCTTCCACTACTTCTTCTTCTTTCCTTTCCGTCTTCTCCTTCCTCTTTTTCTCCATCCCCCACTTCTATTGCTTCCCATTGTTGCTCTTCCTCTTCTTCTCCTTCCCCCATATCTTATGCTTACACTTCTTCTTCTTCTTCTTCTTCTTCTTCTCCTTCTCCTCCAGATTCCACTTCTTCTGCTTCTTCTTCCCTTCCCTTCCCATCCTTCTTCGTTTTCCTCCTTTTCTCCTTGTTCCAATTCTTCTTCTTCATCTCACCTCCTTCCACTACTTCTTCTTCCTCCTCTTGTTCACCTTGTTCAACTTCTTCACTTTCCAGATCTTCTTCTTCTTCCTTTTCTTCTCCTTCTTCCACTTCTTCTAGTTACTCTCGTTCTTCTTCCTCTTCTTATCTTTCTTCCAGTTCTCGTGCCTCCTCTTGTTCTCTTTCTTCCACTTTTTCTTCATCCTCTCCTTTCCTTTCTTTTCTTCTTCTTTGTCTCTTTCTTCTTCTTCCTTTCCTTCGTCATATCCCTCTTTTTCTCCCTCTTCTATTTCCACTTGAATTTCTACCTCTTGTTCTCCTTCTTCCACTTCTTCTCCATCATCCCTACTCCTTCAACTACTTCTTCTTCTTCCTCTTGTTCACCTTCTTCCACTTCTACTACATCCACTTGTTATTCTTCTTCCCTCTCTTCTACTTCTTGCCCTTCTTCTGCCTACACCACTTCGTTAACCTCCCCTTCTTCTTCTCCTCCTTGTTCCACTATTTCTTCATCCCCTTTCGTTCGATTGCTTCTTCTACCTCCTCTTTTTCTCATTCTTCCACTTCTTCTTCTTCTTGCTATTGTTCTCCTTCTTCCGCTTGCAGTTCTTCCTTTTCTTCTCGTTCTTCCACTTCTTCTTCATGTCTTTTCATTCCACTCCTTCCTCCTATTCCACGTATTCTCTCCTTCTACCAGTTCTTCTACTTCTACTTATTGTTCTTCTTCATTTTCGTCTCCTTCTTCCGCTTCTTCTGCTTACACTTCTTTTTCTTCCTCTTCTTCCATTTCTTCTCATTCCACAACTTCTTCTTCTTTCCTTTCCGTCTTCTCCTTCCTCTTTTCCTCCATCCCCCACTTCTGTTGCTTCCCATTGTTGCTCTTCCTCTTCTTCTCCTTCCCCTAAATCTTATGCTTACACTTCTTCTTCCTCTTCTCCTCCAGATTCCACTTCTTCTGCTTCTTCTTCCCTTCCCTTCCCCTCCTTCTACCACTTGCACTTCTTCCTTTTCTTCTCGTTCTTCCACTTCTTCTTCTTCCTCTTCTTCTCTTTCTGCCACCTCTTCTCCCTCCTCACGTTCTCCGTCTTCCACTTCTTCTTCTTCATATCCTTTCATTGCACTACTTCCTCCTATTCCTCTTATTCTCTCCTTCTACCACTTCTTCTACTTCTACTTGTTCTTCTTCTTCATTTTCGTCTCCTTCTTCCGCTTCTTCTGCTTCCACTTCTTTTTCTTCATCTCCTTTCATTCCACTACTTCCACCACTTCTTCTACCTCTACTTGTTGTTCTTCTTCATTTTCGTCTCCTTCTTCCGCTTCTTCTGCTTACACTTCTTCTTCTTCCTCTTCTTCCATTTCTTCTCATTCCACAACTTCTTCTTCTTTCCTTTCCATCTTCTCCTTCCTCTTTTTCTCCATCCCCCACTTCTGTTGCTTCCCATTTTTGTTCTTCCTCTTCTTCTCCTTCCCCCAAATCTTATGCTTACACTTCTTCTTCTTCTTCCTCTTCTCCTCTAGATTCCACTTCTTCTGCTTCTTCTTCCCTTCCCTACCCCTCCTTCTTCCTTTTCTTCCTTTTCTCCTTCTTCCAATTTTTCTTCTTCATCTCACCTCCTTCCACTACTTCTTCTGCCTCCTCTTGTTCACCTTCTTCATATTCCACATCTTCTTCTTCTTCCTTTTTTTCTCCTTCTTCCACTACTTCTAGTTACTCTCCTTCTTCTTCGTCTTCTTATCTTTCTTCCACTTCTCCTGCCTCCTCTTGTTCACTTTCTTCCACTTCTTCTTCATCCTCTCCTTTCCTTTCTTTTCTTCCTCTTCATCTCCTTCTTCTTCTTCCTTTCCTTCGTCATATCCCTCTTTTTCTCCTTCTTCTGCTTCCACTTGCATTTCTACCTCTTTCTCTCATTCTTCCACTTCTTCTCCATCATCCCCACTCCTTCAACTACTTCTTCTTCTTCCTATTGTTCACCTTCTTCCACTTCTACTACATCCACTTGTTCTTCTTCTTCCCTCTCTTCTCCTTCTTGCCCTTCTTCTGCCTACACGACTTCTTCTTCCTCCCCTTCTTCTTTTCCTCCTTGTTCCACTTCTCCTGCCTCCTCTTGTTCTCTTTCTTCCACTTCTTCTTCATCCTCTCCTTTCCTTTCTTTTCTTCCTCTTCATCTCATTCTTCTTCTTCCTTTCCTTCGTCATATCGCTCTTTTTATCCTTCTTCTGCTTCCACTTACATTTCTACCTCTTGTTCTCCTTCTTCCACTTCTTCTCCATCTCCCCACTCCTTCAACTACTTCTTCTTCTTCCTCTTGTTCACCTTCTTCCACTTCTACTACATCCACTTGTTCTTCTTCTTCCCTCTCTTCTCCTTCTTCCCCTTCTTTTACCTACACTACTTCTTCTTCTCCTCCTTGTTCCACTTCTTCTTGATCCCCTTTCCCTCCATTGCTTCTTCTTCCTCCTCTTTTTCTCATTCTTCCACTTCTTGTTCTTCTTCCTATTGTTCGCCTTCTTCCACTTGCACTTCTTCCTTTTCTTCTCGTTCTACCACTTCTTATTCCTCTTCTTCTCCTTCTGCCACCTCTTCTCCCTCCTCCTGTTCTCCTGCATCCACTTCTTCTTCTTTATCTCCTTTCATTCCACTACTTCCTCCTATTCGTCTTATTCTGTCCTTCTACCACTTCTTCTACTTCTACTTGTTGTTCTTCTTCATTTTCGTCTCCTTCTTCCGCTTCTTCTGCTTACACGTCTTCTTCTTCCTCTTCTTCGATTTCTTTTCCTTCCACAACTTCTTCTTCTTTACTTTCCATCTTCGCCTTCCTCTTTTTCTCCATCCCCTACTTCTGTTGCTTCCCATTGATGCTCTTCCTCTTCTTCTCCTTCCCCCAAATCTTATGCTTACACTTCTTTTTCTTTTTCTTCGTCTCCTCCAGATTCCACCTCTTCTGCTTCTTCTTCCCTTCCCTTCCCTTCCCCTCCTTCTTCCTTTTCCTCCTTTTCTCCTTGTTCCAATTCTTCTTCTTCATCTCACCTCCTTCCACTACTTCTTCCTCATCTTGTTCACCGTCTTCACCTTCTTCGCTTTCCACATCTTCTTCTTCTTCCTTTACTTCTTCTTCCAATTCTTCTAGTTACTCTCCTTCTTCTTCCTCTTCTTATCTTTCTTCCACTTCTCCTGCCTCCTCTTGTTCTCTTTCTTCCTTCATCCTCTCCTTTCCTTTCTTTTCTTCCACTTCATCTCCTTCTTCTTCTTCCTTTCCTTCGTCATATCACTCTTTTTCTCCTTCTTCTGCTTCTACTTGCATTTGTACCTCTTCTTCTCCTTCTTCCACTTCTTCTCCATCATCCCCACTCCTTCAACTACTTCTTCTTCTTCCTCTTGTTCACCTTCTTCCACTTCTACTACATCCACTTGTTCTTCTTCTTCCCTCTTCTTCTCCTCCTTGTTCCACTTCTTCTTCATCCCCTTTCCTTCCATTGTTTTTTCTTCTTCCTCTTTTTCTCATTCTTCCACTTCTTCTTCTTCTTCCTATTGTTCTCCTTCTTCCACTTTCACTTCTTCCTTTTCTTCTCGTTCTTCCACTTCTTCTTCTTCCTCTTCTTCTCCTTCTGCCACCTATTATCCCTCCTCCCGTTCTCCTTCTTCCACTACCTCTTCTTCATTTCCTTTCATTCCACTACTTGCACTTCCTATTCCTCTTATTCTCTCATTCAACCAGTTATTCTACTTCTACTTGTTGTTCTTCGTCATTTTCGTCTCCTTCTTCAGTTTCTTCTGCTTACACTTCCTCTTCTTCCCTTACCTTCCCCTCCTTCTTCCTTTTCCTCCTTTTCTCGTTGTTCCAAATCTTCTTCTTCATCTCACCTCCTTCCACTACTTCTTCTTCCTCCTCTTGTTCACCTTCCTCACTTTCCACATCTTTTTCTTCTTCCTTTTCTTCTCCTTCTTCCACTTCTTCTAGTTACTCTCCTTCTTGTTCCTCTTCTTATCTTTCTTCCACTTCTCCTGCCTCCTCTTGTTCTCTTTCTTCCACTTCTTCTTCATCCTCTCCTTTCCTTTCTTTTCTTCCTCTTCATCTCCTTCTTCTTCTTCCTTTCCTTCGTCATATCCCTCTTTTTCTCCTTCTTCTACTTCCACTTGCATGTCTACCTCTTGTCCTCCTTCTTCCACTGCTTCTCCATCATCCCCACTCCTTCAACTACTTCTTCTTCTTCCTCTTGTTCACCTTCTTCCACTTCTACTACATCCACTTGTTCTTCTTCCTCCCTCTCTTCTCCTTCTTGCCCTTCTTCTGCCTACACTACTTCTTCTTCCTCCGCTTCTTCTTCGCCTCCTTGTTCCACTTCTTCTTCATCCCCTTTCCTTCCATTGCTTCTTCTTCCTCCTCTTTTTCTCATTCTTCCACTTCTTCTTCTTATTGTTCTCCTTCTTCGACATACAGTTCTTCCTTTTCTTCTCATTCTTCCACTTCTTCTTCTTCCTCTTCTTCTCCTTCTGCCACCACTTCTCCCTCCTCCCGTTCTCCTTCTTCCACTTCTTCTTCTTCATCTCCTTTCATTCCACTACTTCTACCACTTCTTCTACTTCTACTTGTTGTTCTTCTTCATTTTCGTCTCCTTCTTCCGCTTCCTCTGCTTACGCCTCTTTTTCCTCCATTTCTTCTCCTTCCACTTTTTCTTTCCTTTTCGTCTTCTCCTTCCTCTTTTTCTCCATCCCCCACTTCTCTTGCTTCCCATTGTTGCTCTTCCTCTTCTTCTCCTTCCCCCAAATCTTATGCTTACACTTCTTCCTCTTCTTCCTCCTCTCCCCCAGATTCCACTTCTTCTAGTTCTTCTTCCCTTCCCTTCCCCTCCTTCTTCCTCTTCCTCCTTTTCTCCTTGTTCCAATTCTTCTTCTTCATCTCACCGCCTTCCACTACTTCTTCTTCCTCCTCTTGTTCACCTTCTTCACTTTCCACATCTTCTTCTTCTTCCTTTTCTTCTCCTTCTTCCACTGCTTCTCATTACTCTCCTTCTTCTTCCTTTTCTTATCTTTCTTCCACTTCTCCTGCCTCCTCTTGTTCTCTTTCTTCCACTTCTTCTTCATCCTCTCCTTTCCTTTCTTTTCTTCGGATTAATCTCCTTCTTCTTCTTCCTTTCCTTCCTCATATCCCTCTTTTTCTCCTTCTTCTGCTTCCACTTGCATGTCTACCTCTTGTCCTCCATCTTCCACTCCTTCTCCATCATCCCCACTCCTTCAACTACTTCTTTTTCTTCCTCTTGTTCACCTTCTTTCACTTCTACTACATCCACTTGTTCTTCTTCTTCCCTCTCTTCTCCTTCTTGCCCTTCTTCTGCCTACACTACTTCTTCTTCCTCCCCTTCTTCTTCTCCTCCTTGTTCCACTTCTTCTTCATCCCCTTTCCTTCCATTGCTTCTTCTTCCTCCTCTTTTTCTCATTCTTGCACTTCTTCTTCTTCTTCCTATTGTTCTCCTTCTTCCACTTGCAGTTCTTCCTTTTCTTCTCATTCTTCCACTTCTTCTTCCTCCTCCTCTTCTCCTTCTGCCACCTCTTCTTCCTCCTCCCGTTCTCCTTCTTCCACTTCTTCTTCTTCATCTCCTTTCATTCCACTACTTCCTCCTATTCCTCTTATTCTCTCCTTCTACCACTTCTTCTACTTCTACTTGTTATTTTTCTTCATTTTCGTCTGCTTCTTCCGCTTCTTCTGCGTACACTTCTTCCTCTTCCTATTCTTCCATTTCTTCTCCTTCCACAACTTCTTCTTCTTTCCTTTCTGTCTTCTTCTTCCTCTTTTTCTCCATCGCCCACTTTTGTTGCTTTCCATTGTTGCTCCTCCTCTTCTTCTCCTTCCCCCACATCTTATGTTTACACTTCTTCTTCTTCTTCCTCTTCTCCTCTAGATTCCACTTCTTCTGCTTCTTCTTCCTTTCCCTTCCCCTCCTTCTTCCTTTTCCTCCTTTTCTCCTTGTTCCAAATCTTGTTCTTCATATCACCTCCTCCCACTACTTCTTCTTCCTTTCTTGTCCACCTTCTTCAACTTCTTCTTCATCCTCTCCTTTCCTTTCGTTTCTTCCTCTTCATCTCCTTCTTTTTCTTCATTTCCTTCGTCATATCCCTCTTTTTCTCCTTCTTCTGCTTCCACTTGCATTTCTACCTCTTGTTCTCCTTCTTCAACTTCTTCACTTTCCACATCTTCTTCTTGTTCCGTTTCTTTTCTTCTTCCACTTCGTCTAGTTACTCTCCTTCTTCTTCCTCTTCTTATCCTTCTTCCACTTCTCCTGCCGCCTCTTGTTGTCTTTCTTACGCTTCTTCTTCATCCTCTCCTTTCCTTTCTTTTCTTCCTCTTCATCTCCTTCTTCTTCTTCCTTTCCTTCGTCATATCCCTCTTTTTCTCCTTTTTCTGTTTCCACTTGTATTTCTACCTCTTGTTCTCCTTCTTCGACTTCTTCTCCATTATCCTCACTCCTTTAACTACTTCTTCTTCTTCCTCTTGTTCACCTTCTTCCACTTCTACTACATCCACTTGTTTTCTTCTTCCCTCTCTTCTCCTTCTTGCCCTTCTTCTGCCTACACTACTTCTTCTTCCTCCCATTCTTCTTCTCCTCCTTGTTCCACTTCTTCTTCATCCCCTTTCCGTCCATTGGTTCTTCTTCCTCCTCTTTTTCTTATTCTTCCACTTCTTCTTCTTCTTCCTATTGTTCTCCTCTTCCACTTCCACTACTTCCTTTTCTTCTCGTTCTTCCACTTCTTCTTCTTCCTCTTCTTCCTTCTTCCGTTCTCCTTCTTCCACGTCTTCTTCTTCATCTCCTTTCATTCCACTACTTCCTCCTATTCCTCTTATTCTCTCCTTCTACCACTTCTTCTACTTCTACTTGTTGTTCTTCTTCATTTTCGTCTCCTTCCTCCGTTTCTTTTGCTCACACTTCTTCTTCTTACTCTTCTTCCATGTCTTCTCCTTCCACAACTTCTTCTTCTTTCCTTTCCGTCTTCTCCTTCCTCTTTTTCTCCATCCCCCACTTCTGTTGCTTCCCATTGTTGCTCTTCCTCTTCTTCTCCTTCCCCCAAATCTTATGCTTACACTTCTTCTTCTTCTTCCTCTTCTCCTTTCTTTCCACTATCATTTCTACCTGTAGTTCTCCTTCTTCCACTTCTTCTCCATCATCCCCACTCCTTCAACTACTTCTTCTTCTTCCTCTTGTTCACATTCTTCCACTTCTACTACATCATCCCCACTCCTTCAACTACTTCTTCTTCTTCCTCTTGTTCACCTTCTTCCACCTCTACTACATCCACTTGTTCTTCTTCTTCCCTCTCTTCCCCTTCTTGCCCTTCTTCTGCCTACACTACTTCTTCTTCGTCCCCTTCTTCTTCTCCTCCTTGTTCCACTTCTTCTTCCTCTCCTTTCCTTCCATTGCTTTTTCTTCCTCCTCTTTTTCTCATTCTTCCACTTCTTCTTCTTCTTCCTATTGTTCTCCTTCTTCCACTTGAAGTTCTTCCTTTTCTTCTCGTTCTTCCACTTCTTGTTCTTCCATTTCTTCTTCTTCCTCTTCTCCCTCCTTCCGTTCTCCCTCTTCCACTTCTTCTTCTTCATCTCCTTTCACTCCACTACTTCCTCCTATTCCTCTTATTCTCTCCTTCTACCACTTCTTCTACTTGTTGTTCTTCTTCATTTTTGTCTCCTTCTTACGCTTCTTCTGCTTACACTTCTTCTTCTTCCTCTTCTTCCATTTCTTCTCCTTCCACAACTTCTTCTTCTTTCCTTTCCGTCTTCTTCTTCCTCTTTTTCTACATCCCCCACTTCTATTGCTTCCCATTGTTGCTCTTCCTCTTCTTCTCCTTCCCCCAAATCTTATGCTTACACTTCTTCTTCGTCTTCCTATTTTCCTCCGGATTCCACTTCTTCTGCTTCTTCATCCCTTCCCTTCCCCGCCTTCTTCCTTTTCTTCTCCTTCTTCCACTTCTTCTTCTTCCTTTTCTTCTCCTTCTTCCACTTCTTCTAGTTACTCTCCTTCTTCTTCCACTTCTTATCTTTCTTCCACTTCTTCTTCTTCTTCCTCTTCTCCTCCAGATTCCACTTCTTCTGCTTCTTCTTCATCTCACCTCCTTCCACTACTTCTTCTTCCTCCTCTCGTTCACCTTCTTCAACTTCTTCACTTTCCACATCTTCTTCTTCCTCCTTTTCTTCTCATTCTTCCACTTCTTCTAGTTACTCTCCTTCTTCTTCCTCTTCTTATCTTTCTTCCACTTCTCCTGCCTCCCCTTGTTCTCTTTCTTCCACTTCTTCTTCATCCTCTAATAGAAATCCAGAGTGGTTGGATTCGTTTTGCGGATCTATCTAGGTTGGAAGGTAATAAGTTAACAAAACAATGAGAATTGGGTAAACAAGAAAATGGAAAGGATGAAAATGGTTTAGCGAAGGGATAAATGACGCCACTTCCAAGGATGGAAGATAAGTCATATGACGCCACAAGGGTGGTGATTTACCCTTGATAAGTCTAGCAGAACGCCACAAGGAAAAATTCCTTGATAAGTTCTAAAGAGAAATTCATCTCACAAAAGGGTAAAACCCAATTATAATTTCACTAATTCAATGGTTCTCCTTTGAGTACAATTCAACCCCTATTTATAGAACTAGATGACTGTTCAAAATCATAACTCTCAAAAGAAAAATTAAATACTCCATTATCACGCAATTATCACATATGATTAATTGCATGTTACATTAATTCCTAAATTAATGAAACGTTAGAAAAAATGAAAAGTCATTGTCTTCGGCATTCACATCATTCCCTCCTTCTTCGAAAAGATTCATCCTCGAATCTATGACTTTATTTTCCTATCAATTTTATTCACTTATAATTTAAAATAAACAAAATCAACCTCCAGGATCAAATGTAACTTGTAAAAATTCATGCATCAAAGAAGTTTTCCTTTTTGGTTTCCAAACCCAAACATTGGAATCAAGAGGAATTCTTCTTTTAAAATAGACTTGTGCATTTTCTTCAGGAGTTTTAACCTCAACAATGTACTGAATGTACAATGACTCTGGAAAAGGGATATCCACATTTTTCTTCCTCAAATATGGCAATTTGTGGGTTGTATTGTCATCGTCCTGTGCATTCAAAATACCAATAAAAGAAGAAAAATCATTAGCAGTTTTTATTTTAACGTTCTTTTTCTCTCTTTCTCTTTCCTTTTCTCTCTCTTCCTCTTCACTCTTTTCTTTTTCTATTTTTCTCTTTTCTTCTCTTTCTTTTTCTATTTTCTCCTTCAACTTATGTTGATTATCACAAACTTCACTTGGTGTCAGAAATTTCAAATTAAGTTTGCGTCCTTCATGCACCAAAGAAACTGAAAGTCTTTCAGAATTTATCCTTTTACCCTACAACCAAGGTCTCCCTAAAAGAAAATGACATGAGTCCATGGGAGCAATATCGCATGTCACTTCCTCCACATATTTTCCAATAGTGAATCTAAACTTAGTTTGCCTAGGATGAAGACTCGTTGGTAAGTTAAGTTTATTCACCAATCTTTCGCTCACCACGTTGCTATAACTTTCTTCATCAACTGCAAATAAACACAAATGACCTTCGATTAAACACCTTGTATAAAAAATATCCATCATAGTTCCAAACCTAGAGCCGAAGCTCTGATACCAACTGATATAAATCTAGAGTGGTTGGATTCGTTTTGCGGATCTATCTAGGTTGGAAGGTAATAAGTTAACAAAACAATGAGAATTGGGTAAACAAGAAAATGGAAAGGATGAAAATGGTTTAGCGAAGGGATAAATGAGGCCACTTCCAAGGATAGAAGATAAGTCATATGACGCCACAAGGGTAGTGATTTACCCTTGATAAGTCTAGCAGAACGCCACAAGGAAAAACTCCTTGATAAGTTGTAAAGAGATATTCATCTCACAAAAGGGTAAAACCCAATTATAATTTCACTAATTCAATGGTTCTCCTTTGAGTACAATTCAACCCCTATTTATAGAACTAGGTGACTGTTCAAAATCATAACTCTCAAAAGAAAAATTAAATACTCCATTATCACGCAATTATCACATATGATTAATTGCATGTTACATTAATTCCTAAATTAATGAAATGTTACAAAAAATGAAAAGTCATTGTCTTCGGCATTCACATCATCCTCTCCTTTCCTTTCTTTTCTTCCTCTTCATCTCCTTCTTCTTCTTCCTTTCCTTCATAATATCCCTCTTTTTGTCCTTCTTCTGCTTCGACTTGCATTTCTACCTCTTGTTCTCCTTCTTCCACTTCTTCTCCATCATCCCCACTAATTCAACTACATCTTCTTCTTCCTCTTGTTCCAGTTCTTCTACTTCTACTTGTTGTTCTTCTTTATTTTCGTCTCCTTCTTCCGCTTCTTCTGCCTAAACTTCTTCTTCTTCCTCTTCTTCCATTTCTTCTCCTTCCACAACTTCTTCTTCTCTGCTTTCCGTCTTCTCCTTCCTCTTTTTCTCCATCCCCCACTTCTGTTCTTCCCATTGTTGCTCTTCCTTTTCTTTTCCTTCCCCCAAATCTTATGCTTACACTTCTTCTTCTTCTTCCTCTTCTCCTCCAGATTCCACTTCTTCTGCTTCTTCCACTTCTTCTAGTTACTCTCCTTCCTCTTCCTCTTCTTATCTTTCTTCCACTTCTCCTGCCTCCTCTTGTTCTCTTTCTTCCACTTCTTCTTCTTCATCCTCTCCTTTCCTTTCTTTTCTTCTTCTTCATCTCCTCCTTCTTCTTCCTTTCCTTCGTGATATCCCTCTTTTTCTCCTTCTTCTGCTTACACTTGCATTTCTACCTCTTGTTCTCCTTCTTCCACTTCTTCTCCATCATCCCCACTCCTTCAACTACTTCTTCTTCTTCCTCTTGCTCACCTTCTTCCACTTCTACTACACCCACTTGTTGTTCTTCTTCCCTCTCTTCTCCTTCTTGCCCTTCTTCTGCCTGCACTACTTCTTCTTCCTCCCCTTCTTCTTCTCCTCCTTGTTCCACTTCTTCTTCATCCCCTTTCCTACCATTGCTTCTTCTTCCTCCTTTTTTTCTTATTCTTCCATTTCTTCTTCTTCTTATTGTTCTCTTTCTTCCACTTGCACTTCTTCCTTTTCTTCTCGTTCTTCCACATCTTCTTCTTCCTCTTCTTCTCCTTCTGCCACCTCTTCTCCCTCCTCCCGTTCTCCTTCTTCCACTTCTTCTTCTTCATCTCCTTTCATTCCACTACTTCCTCCTATTCCTCTTATTCTCTCCTTCTACCACTTCTTCTACTTCTACTTGTTGTTCTTTTTCATTTTTGTCTCCTTCTTCCGCTTCTTCTGCTTACACTTCTTCTTTTTCCTCTTCTTCGATTTCTTCGACTTCCACAACTTCTTCTTCGTCATCTCACCTCCTTGCACTACTTCTTCTTCCTCCTCTTGTTCACCTTCTTCAACTTCTTCACTTTCCAGATCTTCTTCTTCTTCCTTTTCTTCTCCTTCTTCCACTTCTTCTAGTTACTCTCCTTCTTCTTCCTCTTCTTATCTTCTTCTTCAACTTCTTCACTTTCCACATCTTCTTCTTCTTCCTTTTCTTCTCCTTCTTCCACTTCTTCTAGTTACTCTCCTTCTTCTTCCTCTTTTTATCTTTCTTCCACTTCTCATGCCTCCTCTTTTTCTCTTTCTTCCACTTCTTGTTCATCCTCTCCTTTCGTTTCTTTTCTTCCTCTTCATATCCTTCTTCTTCTTCCTTTCCTTCGTCATATGCCTCTTTTTCTCCTTCTTCTGTTTCCACTTGCATTTCTACTACCTCTTGTTCTCCTTCTTCCACTTCTTCTCCATCATCTCCACTCCTTCAACTACTTCTTCTTCTTCCTCTTGTTCACCTTCTTCCACTTTTACTACATCCACTTCTTCTTCTTCTTCCCTCTCTTCTCCTTCTTGCCGTTCTTCTGCCTACACTACTTCTTCTTTGTCCCCTTCTTCTTCTCCTCCTTGTTCCACTCCTTCTTCATCCCCTTTCCTTCCATTGCTTCTTCTTCCTCCTCTTTTTCTCATTCTTCCACTTCTACTTCTTCGTATTGTTCTCCTTCTTCCTCTTGCACTTCTTCCTTTTCTTCTCGTTCTTACACCACTTCTTCTTCCTCTTCTTCTCCTTCTGCCACCTCTTCTTCCTCCTCCCGTTCTCCTTCCACAATTTCTTTTTCTTCATCTCCTTTCATTCCACTACTTCCTCCTATTCGTCTTATTCTCTCCTTCTACCACTTCTTCTACTTCTACTTGTTGTTCTATTTCATTTTTGTCTCCTTCTTCCGCTTCTTCTGCTTACACTTCTTCTTCTTCCTCTTCTTCCATTTCTTCTCCTTCCATAACTTCTTCTTCTTTCGTTTCCGTCTTCTCCTTCCTCTTTTTCTCCATCCCCCACTTCTGTTGCTTCCCATTGTTGCTCTTCCTCTCCTTCCCCCAAATCTTATGCTTACACTTCTCTTCTTCTTCCTCTTCTCCTCCAGCTTCCACTTCTTCTTCCCTTTCCTTCCCCTCCTTCTTCCTTTTCCTCCTTTTCTCCTTGTTCCAATTCTTCTTCTTCATCTCACCTCCTTCCATTACTTCTTCTTCCTCCTCTTGTTAACCTTCTTTAAGTTCTTCACTTTCCACATCTTCTTCTTCTTCCTTTCTTCTCCTTCTTCCACTTTTTCTAGTTACTCTCCTTCTTCTTCCTCTTCTTATCTTTCTTCCACTTCTCCTGCCTCCTCTTGTTCTCTTTCTTCCACTTCTTCTTCATCCTCTCGTTTCCTTTCTTTTCTTCCTCTTCATCTCCTTCTTCTTCTTCCTTTCCTTCGTCATATCCCTCTTTTTCTCCTTATTCTGCTTCCGCTTGCGTTTCTACCTCTTGTTCTCCTTCTTCCACTTGTTCTCCATCATCCCCACTCCTTCAACTACTTCTTCTTCTTCCTCTTGTTCACCTTCTTCCACTTTTACTACATCCACTTCTTCTTCTTCTTCCCTCTCTTCTCCTTCTTGCCCTTCTTCTGCCTACACTACTTCTTCTTCTTCCTCTTCTTCTTCTCCTCCTTGTTCAACTCCTTCTTCATCCCCTATCCTTCCATTGCTTCTTCTTCCTCCTCTTTTTCTCATTCTTCCACTTCTTCTTCTTCCTATTGTTCACCTTCTTCCACTTGCACTTCTTCCTTTTCTTCTCGTTATTCCACCAATTCTTCTTCCTCTTCTTCTCCTTCTGCCACCTTTTCTTCCTCCTCTCGTTCTCCTTCTTCCACTTCTTTTTCTTCATCTCCTTTCATTCCACTACTTCCTCCTATTTGTCTTATTCTCTCCTTCTACCACTTCTTCAACTTCAACTTGTTGTTCTTCTTCATTTTCGTCTCCTTCTTCCGCTTCTTCTGCTTACACTTCTTCTTCTTCCTCTTCTTCCATTTCTTCTCGTTCCACAACTTCTTCTTCTTTCCTTTCCGTCTTCTCCTTCCTCTTTTTCTCTATCCCCCACTTCTGTTGCTTCCCATTGTTGCTCTTCCTCTTCTTCTCCTTCCCCCAAATCTTATGCTTACACTTCTTCTTCTTCTTCCTCTTCTCCTCCAGCTTCCACTTCTTCTGCTTCTTCTTTCCTTGCCTTCCCCTCCTTCTTCCTTTTCTTCCTTTTCTCCTTGTTCCAATTCTTCTTCTTCATCTCACCTCTTTCCGTTACTTCTTCTTCCTCCTCTTGTTCACCTTCTTCAACTTCTTCATTTTCCACATCTTCTTCTTCTTCCTTTTCTTCTCCTTCTTCCACTTCTTCTAGTTACTCTCCTTCTTCTTCCTTTTCTTATCTTTCTTCCACTTCTCCTTCCTCCTCTTGTTCTCTTTCTTCCACTTCTTCTTCATCCTCTCCCTTCCTTTCTTTTCTTCCTCTTCATCTCCTTCTTTTTCTTCCTTTCCTTCGTCATATCCCTCTTTTTCTCCTTCTTCTGCTTCCACTTGCATTTCTACCTCTGGTTCTCCTTCTTCCACTTCTTTTCGATCATCCCCACTCCTTCAACTACTTCCTCTTCGTCCTCTTGTTCACGTTCTTCCACTTTTACGACATCCACTTCTTCTTCTTCTTCCCTATTTTCTCTTTCTTGCCATTCTTCTGCCTACACTACTTCTTCTTCCTCCCCTTCTTCTTCTCCTCCTTGTTCCGCTCCTTCTTCATCCCATTTCCTTCCATTGCTTCTACTTCCTCCCCTTTTTCTCATTCTTACACTTCTTCTTCTTCTTCCTATTGTTCTCCTTCGTCCACTTGCACTTCTTCCTTTTCTTCTCGTTCTTCCACTTCTTCTTCTTCCTTTTCTTCTCCTTCTGCCACCTCTTCTCTTCCTCGCGTTCTCCTTCTTCCACTTCTTCTTCTTCATCTCGTTTCATTCCACTACTTCCTCCTATTCCTCTTATTCTCTCCTTCTACCACTTCTTCTACTTCTACTTATTGTTCTTCTTCATTTTCATCTTCTTCTTTCGCTTCTTGTGCTTACACTTCTTCTTCTTCCTCTTCTTCTATTTCTTCTCCTTCCACAACTCCTTCTTCTTTCCTTTCCGTCTTCTCCTCCCTCTTTTTCTCCATCCCCTACTTCTGTTGCTTCCCATTGTTGCTCTTCCTGTTCTTCTCCTTCCCCCAAATCTTATGCTTACACTTGTTCTTCTTCTTCCTCTTCTCCTCCAGCTTCCACTTCTTCTGCTTCTTCTTCCCTTCCCTTCCCCTCCTTCTTCCTTTTCCTCCTTTTCTCCTTGTTCCAATTCCTCTTCTTCACCTCACCTCTTTCCATTACTTCTTCTTCCTCCTCTTGCTCACCTTCTTCAACATCTTCATTTTCCACATCTTCTTCTTCTTCCTTTTCCTCTCCTTCTTCCACTTCTTCTAGTTACTCTCCTTCTTCTTCCTCTTCTTATCTTTCTTCCACTTCTCCTGCTTCCTCTTGTTCTCTGTCTTCCACTTGTTTTTCTTCTTCCCTCTCTTCTCCTTCTTGCCCTTCTTCTGCCTGCACTACTTCTTCTTGCTCCCTTTCTTCTTCTCCTCCTGTTTCCACTTCTTCTTTATTCCCCCTTCCTTCCATTGCTTCTTCTTCCTCCTCTTTTTCTCATTCTTCCACTTCTTCTTTTTCTTCCTATTGTTCTCCTTCTTCGACTTGCACTTCTTGCTTTTCTTCTCGTTCTTCCACTTCTTCTGTTTCTGCCACCTCTTCTTCCTCCTCCCATTCTCCTTCTTCCACTTCTTCTTCTTCATCTCCTTTCATTCCATGACTTCCTCCTATTCCTCTTATTCTCTCGTTCTACCACTTCTTCTACTTCTACTTATTGTTCTTCTTCATTTTCATCTCCTTCTTTCGCTTTTTCTGCCTAAACTTCTTCTTCTTCCTCTTCTTCCATTTCTTCTCCTTCCACAACTTCTTCTTCTCTGCTTTCCGTCTTCTCCTTCCTCTTTTTCTCCATCCCCCACTTCTGTTCCTCCCATTGTTGATCTTCCTTTTCTTTTCCTTCCCCCAAATCTTATGCTTCCACTTCTTCTTCTTCTTCCTCTTCTCCTCCAGATTCCACTTCTTCTGCTTCTTCTTCTTCCCTTCCCTTCCCCTCCTTCTTCCTTTTCTTCCTTTTCTTCCTTTTCTCCTTGTTCCAATTCTTCTTCTTCATCTCACCTCCTTCCACTACTTCTTCTGCCTCCTCTTGTTCACCTTCTTCACATTCCACATCTTCTTCTTCTTGCTTTTCTTCTCCTTCTTCCACTTCTTCTAGTTACTCTCCTTCTTCTTCCTCTTCTTATCTTTCTTCCACTTCTCCTGCCTCCTCTTGTTCTCTTTCTTCCACTTCTTCTTCTTCTTCCTGTTGTTCTCCTTCTTCCACTTGCACTTCTTCCTTTTCTTCTCATTTTTCCACTTCTTCTTCTTCCTCTTCTTCTCCTTCTGCCACCTTTTCTCCCTCCTCCCCTTATCCGTCTTCCACTTCTTCTTCTTCATCTCCTTTCATTCCACTACTTCCTCCTATTCCACTTATCCTCTCCTTCTACTACTTGTTGTTCTTCTTCGTTTTCGTCTCTTTCTTCCGCTTCTTCTGCTTACACTTCTTCTTCTTCCTCTTCTTCCATTTCTTCTCCTTCCACAACTTCTTCTTCTTTCCTTTCCATCTTCTCCTTCCTCTTTTTCTCCAACCCCCACTTCTGTTGCTTCCCATTGTTGCTCTTCCTCTTCCTCTCCTTCACCCAAATCTTATGCTTACACTTTTTCTTCTTCTTCCTCTTCTCCTCTAGACTCCACTTCTTCTGCTTCTTCTTCCCTTCCCTTCCCCTTCGTCTTCCTTTTCCTCCTTTTCTACTTGGTCCAATTCTTCTTCTTCATCTCACCTCCTTCCACTACTTCTTCTTCCTCCTCTTGTTCACCTTCTTCACTTTCCACATCTTTTCCTTCTTCCACTTCTTCTAGTTACTCTCCTTCTTCTTCCTCTTCTTATCCTTCTTCCACTTCTCCTGCCTCCTCTTGTTCTCTTTCTTCCACTTCTTCTTCATCCTCTCCTTTCCTTTGTTTTCTTCCTCTTCATCTCCTTCTTCTTCTTCCTTTCCTTCGTCATATCCCTCCTTTTCTATTTCTTCTGCTTCCACTTGCATTTCTACCTCTTGTTCTCCTTCTTCCACTTCTTCTCCATCATCCCCACTCTTTAAACTACTTCTTCTTCTTCCTCTTGTTCACCTTCTTCCACTTCTACTACATCCACTTGTTCTTCTTCTTCCCACTCTTCTCCTTCTTGGCCTTCTTATGCATACACTACTTCTTCTTTTTCCCCTTCTTCTTCTCCTCCTTGTTCCACTTCTTTGTCATCCCCTTTCCTTCCATTGCTTCTTCTAACTCCTCTTTTTCTTATCCTTCCACTTCTTCTTCTTCTTCCTATTGTTCTCCTTCTTCCACTTGCACTTCTTCCATTTCTTCTCCTTCTTCTCGTTTTTCCACTTCTTCTTCTTCCTCTTCTTCTCCTTCTGCCACCTCTTCTCCCTCCTCCCGTTGTCCTTCTTCCACTTCTTCTTCTTCATCTCCTTTCATTCCACTACTTCCTCCTATTCCTCTTATTCTCTCCTTCTGCCACTTCTACTTCTTCTTGTTGTTCTTCTTCATTTTCGTCTCCTTCTTCCGCTTCTTCTGCTTACACTTCTTGATGCATGCCTCCCTTGATCTTTTTCCTTGAGGTTCCAAGCACCATGAAATGGATGATGGAGGGGAAAGAAAATGGAGGTGGGGCGCCACTCTCAAAGAGAGATAAGCCAAAGTGTTTAGGTTTTCCACAAGGGAAGGAACCCTTGATAAAAACCAACTAGGAAGAGGTTCCTCAAGAGAGAGGATCCTCAAGACCTTTTACTAAGAATGTGCTCACAAAGAGACTATTTTCATTCAACTTCAAAGGTGAAATTTTACAATGAGGGGGAATGAGTATATATAGCCCAATGGGAGAGCTTGGGCACACTTTTCTAGGCAATGTGGGACTTGGGCTTAATTAGGATTAAAACTAATTAACCCAAGTCTTAGGCCTTAAGTGAGCACCTAAGTTCACCCCCTATGGGTGCAATTAGCATATCTTAATGTGAATGGGCTAGCCCAAAATCATGTCTTAACTTATGCACCCATTATAAGCTTACTCCTCCTCTTTAACTAAAGACACCTATACCTTATAAACTAAGAAGATGGCCGGAAATACATGGCCTTAAGGGAATTAAAAATACTTTCCTATTTTTCTAATTAAAATAAAATATTTACAAGCTAAAAATAACGAAGACTATGGCTTCGAATCTTCAATGAGCTTTTGTCCATGCCATGCCTTCCTTGAGTCCTCCTAGCCATGATGCATGCTAGGTGAGATTGCATCACTTCTTGTTCTTCCTCTTCTTCCATTTCTTCTCCTTCCACAACTTCTTCTTTCCTTTTCGTCTTCTCCTTTCTCTTTTTCTCCATCCCCCACGTTTGTTGCTTCCCATTGCTGCTCTTCCTCTTCTTCTCCTTCCCCCAAATCTTATGCTTACACTTCTTCTTCTTCTTCCTCTTTTCCTCCAGATTCCACTTCTCTGCCTCTTCTTCCCTTCCCTTCCTTTCCCTTCCTTCTTCCTTTTCCTCCTTTTCTCCTTGTTCCAATTCTTCTTCTTCATCTCACCTCCTTCCACTACTTCTTCTTCCTCCTCTTGTTCACCTTGTTCAACTTCTTCACTTTCCACATCTTCTTCTTCTTCCTTTCCTTCTCGTTCTTCTTCCTCTTCTTATCTTTCTTCCACTTCTTCTTCATCCTCTCCTTTCCTTTCTTTTCTTCCTCTTCATCTCTTTCTTCTGCTTCCTTTCCTTCGTCATATCCTTCTTTTTCTCCTTCTTCTGCTTCCACTTGCATTTCTACCTCTTGTTCTCCTTCTTCCACTTCTTCTCCATCATCCCCACTTTTTCAACTACTTCTTCTTCTTCCTCTTGTTCACCTTCTTCCACTTCTACTACATCCACTCGTTCTTCTTCTTCCCACTCTTCTCCTTCTTGCCCTTCTTCTGCATACACTACTTCTTCTTCTTCCCCTTCTTCTTCTACTCCTTGTTCCACTTTTTTGTCATCCCTTTTCCTTCCATTGCTTCTTCCTCTTCTTCTCCTTCTACCACCTCTTCTCCTTCCTCCCGTTCTCCTTCTTCCACTTCTTCTTCTTCATCTCCTTTGGTTCCACTACTTCCTCCTATTCCTCTTATTCACTCCTTCTACCACTTCTTCTACTTCTACTTATTGTTCTTCTTCATTTTCGTCTCCTTCTTCCTCTTCTTCCATTTCTTCTCCTTCCACAACTTATTCTTCTTCTTTCCTTTCCGTCTTCTCCTTCTGCCACCTCTTCTCCCTCCTCCCGTTCTCCTTCTTCGACTTCTTCTTCTTCATCTCCTTTCATTCCATTACTTCCTCCTATTCCTCTTATTCTCTCCTTCTACCACTTCCAGTTCTACTTGTTGTTCTTCTTCATTTTCGTCTCCTTCTTCCGCTTCTTCTGCTTACACTTCCTCTTCTTCCTCTTCTTCCATTTCTTCTTCTTCCACAACTTCTTCTTCTTTCCTTTCCGTCTTCTCCGTGCTCTTTTTCTCCATCCCCCATTCTGTTGCTTCCCATTGTTGCTCTTCCTCTTCTTCTCCTTCCCCCAAATCTTATGCTTACACTTCTTCTTCTTCTTCCTCTTCTCCTCCAGATTCCACTTCTTCTGCTTCTTCTTCCCTTCCCTTCCCCTCCTTCTTCCTTTTCCTCCTTTTCTCCTTGTTCCAATTTTTCTTCTTTATCTCACGTCCTTCCACTACTTCTTCTTCCTCCTCTTGTTCACCTTCTTCAAATTCTTCACTTTCCACATCTTCTTCTTCTTCCTTTTCTTCTCCTTCTTCCACTTCTTCTAGTTACTCTCCTTCTTCTTCCTCTTCTTATCCTTCTTCCACTTCTCCTGCCTCCTCTTGTTCTCTTTCTTCCACTTCTTCTTCATCCTCTCCTTTCTTTTCTTTTCTTCCTCTTCATCTCCTTCTTCTTCTCCCTTTCCTTCGTCATATCGCTCTTTTTCTCCTTCTTCTGCTTCCACTTGCATTTCTATATCTTGTTCTCCTTCATCCACTTCTTCTCCATCATCCCCACTCCTTCAACTACTTCTTCTTCCTCCTCTTATTCACGTTATTCCGCCTCTATTACATCCACTTGTTGTTCTTTTTCCCTCTCTTCTCGTTCTTGCCCTTCTTCTGCCTACATTACTTCTTCTTCCTCCCCTTCTTCTTCTCCTCCTTGTTCCACTTCTTCTTCATCCCCTTCCCTTCCATTGCTTTTTCTTCCTCCTCTTTTTCTCATTCTTCCACTTCTTCTTCTTCTTCCTATTGTTCTCCTTCTTCCACTTGCACTTCTTCCTTTTCTTCTCGTTCTTCCATTTCTTCTTCGTCCTCTTCTTCTCCTTCTGCCACCTATTTTCCCTCTTTTCGTTCTCCTTCTTCTTCTTCATCTCCTTTCATTCCACTACTTCCTCCTATTCCTCTTATTCTCTCCTTCTAGCATTTCTTCTACTTCTACTTGTTGTTCTTCTTCATTTTCCTCTCCTTCTTCCGCCTCTTCTGCTTGCACTTCTTCTTCTTCCTCTTCTTCCATTTCTTCTCCTTCCACAACTTCTTCTTCTTTCCTTTCCGTCTTCTCCTTCCTCTTTTTCTCCATCCCCCACTTCTGTTGCTTCCCATTATGCTCTTCCTCTTTTTCCCCTTCCCCCAAATCTTATGCTTACACTTCTTCTTCTTCTTCCTATTCTCCTCCAGCTTCCACTTCTTCTGCGTCTTCTTTCCTTCCCTTCCCCTCCTTCTTCCTTTTCATCCTTTTCTCCTTGTTCCAATTCTTCTTCATCATCTCACCTCCTTCCACCACTTCTTCTTCCTCCTCTTGTTCACCTTCTTAAACTTCTTCACTTTCCACATCTTCTTCTTCTTCCTTTTCTTCTCCTTCTTCCACTTCTTCTAGTTACTCTCCTTCTTCTTCCTCTTCTTATCTTTCTTCCACTTCTCCTGCCTCCTCTTATTCTCTTTCTTCCACTTCTTCTTTATCCTCTGCTTTCCTTTCTTTTCTTCCTCTTCATCTCCTTCTTCTTCTTCCTTTCCTTCGTCATATCCCTCTTTTTCTCCTTCGTCTGCTTCCACTTGCATTTCTACCTCTTGTTCTCCTTCTTCCACTTCTTCTCGATCATCCCCACTCCTTCAACTACTACTTCTTCTTCTTCCTCTTGTTCCCCTTCTCCCACTTCTACTACATCCACTTGTTCTACTCTTTCCCGCTCTTCTCCTTCTTGCCCTTCTTCTGCCTACACTACTTCTTCTTCCTCTCCTTCTTCTTCTCCTCCTTGTTCCACTTCTTCTTCATCCCCTTTCCTTCCATTGCTTCTTCTTCCTCCTCTTTTTCTCATTCTTCCACTACTTCTTCTTCTTCCCATTGTTTTCCTTCTTCCACTTGCACTTCTTCCTTTTCTTCTCTTTCTTCCACTTCTTCTTCTTCCTCTTCTTCTCCTTCTACCACCTTTTCTCCCTCCTCCCTCCTCCAGTTCTCCTTCTTCCACTTCTTCTTCTTCATCTCCTTTCATTCCACTACTTCCTCCTATTCCTCTGATTCTCTCCTTCTACCACTTCTTCTACTCCTACTTGTTGTTCTTCTTCATTTTCGTCTCCTTCTTCCGCTTCTTCCGCTTACACTTCTTCTTCTTCCTCTTCTTCCATTTCTTCTCCTTCCACAACTTCTTCTTCTTTCCTTTCTGTCTTCTCCTTCCTCTTTTTCTCCATCCCCCACTTCTGTTGGTTCCCATTGTTGCTCTACCTCTTCTTCTCCAGATTCCACTTCTTCTGGTTCTTCTTCCCTTCCCCTCCTTCTTCCTTTTCCTCCTTTTCTCCTTGTTCCAATTCTTCTTCTTCATCTCACCTCCTTCCACTACTTCTTCTTCCTCCTCTTGTTCACCTTCTTCACTTTCCACATCTTCTTCTTCTTCCTTTTCTTTTCCTTCTTCCACTTCTTCTATTTATTCCCCTTCTTCTTCCTCTTCTTATCTTGCGTCCACTTCTCCTGACTCCTCTTGTTCCCTTTCTTCCACTTCTTCTTCATCCTCTCATTTCCTTTCTTTTCTTCCTCTTCATCTGCTTCTTCTTCTTCCTTTCCTTCGTCATATCCCTCTTTTTCTCCTTCTTCTGCTTCCACTTTCATTTCTACCTCTTGTTCTCCTTCTTCCACTTCTTCTCCATCATCCCCACTCCTTCAACTACTTCTTCTTCTTCCTCTTGTTCACCTTCTTCCACCTCTAATACATATACTTGTTCTTCTTCTTCCCTCTCTTCTCTTTCTTGCCGTTCTTGTGCCTACACTACTTCTTCTTCCTCCCCTTCTTCTTCTCCTCCTTCTTCCACTTCTTCTTCATCCCTTTTCCTTCCATTGCTTCTTCTTCCTCCTCTTTTTCTCATTCTTCCACTTCTCCTTCTTCTTCCTATTGTTCTCCTTCTTCCACTTGCACTTCTTCCTTTTCTTTTCTTTCTTCCACTTCTTTTTCTGCCTCTTCTTCTCGTTCTGCCACCTCTTCTCCCTCCTCCCTCCTTCCGTTCTCCTTCTTCCACTTCTTCTTCTTCATCTCCTTTCATTCCACTACTTCCTCCTATTCCTCTTATTCTCTCCTTCCACCACTTCTTCTACTTCTACTTGTTGTTCTTATTCATTTTTGTCTCCTTCTTCCGCTTCTTCTGCTTACACTTCTTCTTTTTCCATTTCTTTTCCTTCCACAACTACTTATTTCCTTTCCGTCTTCTCCTTCCTCTTTTTCTTCATCCCCCACTTCTGTTGCTTCCCATTGTTGCTCTTCCTCTTCTTCTCCTTCCCCCAAATCTTAAGCTTACACTTCTTCTTCTTCTTCCTCTTCTCCTCCAGATTCCACTTCTTCTGGTTCTTCTTCCCTTCCCCTCCTTCTTCCTTTTCCTCCTTTTCTCCTTGTTCCAATTCTTCTTCTCCATGTCACCTCCTTCCACTACTTCTTCTTCCTCCTCTTGTTCACGTTCTTCACTTTGCACATCTTCTTCTTGCTTTTCTTCTCTTTCTTCCACTTCTTCTAGTTACTCTCCTTCTTCTTCCTCTTCTTATCTTTCTTCCACTTCGCCTGCCTCCTCTTTTTCTCTTTCTTCCACTTCTTCTTCATCCTCTCCTTTCCTTTCTTTTCTTCCTCTTCAACTCCTTCTTCTTCTTCCTTTCCTTCGTCATATCCCTCTTTTTCTCCTTCTTCTGCTTCCACTTGCATTTCTACCGCTTATTCTCCTTCTTCCACTTCTTCTCCATCATCCCCACTCCTTCAACTGCTTCTTCTTCTTCCTCTTATTCACCTTCTTCCACCTCTACTACATCTACTTGTTCCTCTTCTCATTCTTGCCCTTCTACTGCCTATACTACTTCTTCTTCCTCCCCTTCTTCTTCTCCTCCTTGTTCCACTTCTTCTTCATCCGCTTTCCTTCCATTGCTTCTTCATCCTCCTCTTTTTCTCATTCTTCCACTTCTTCTTCTTCCTATTGTTCTCCTTCTTCCACTTGCACTTCTTCCTTTTCTTCTCATTCTTCCACTTCTTCTTCTTCCTCTTCTTCTCCTTCTGCCACCTCTTCTCCCTCCTCCCGTTCTCCTTCTTCCACTTCTTCTTCTTCATCTGCTTTCACTCCACTACTTCCTCCTATTCCTCTTATTTTCTCCTTCTACCACTTCTTCTACTTCCTCCTTCTTCCACTTGCACTTCTTCCTTTTCTTGTCGTTCTTCTACTTCTTCTTCTTCCTCTTCTTCTCCTTTTGCCACCTCTTCTTCCTCCTCCTGTTCTCCTTCTTCCACTTCTTCTTCTTCATCTCCTTTCATTCCACTACTTCCTCCTATTCATCTTATTCTCTCTTTCTACCACTTCTTCTACTTCTACTTGTTGTTCTTCTTCATTTTTGTCTCCTTCTTCCGCTTCTTCACTTTCCACATCTTCTTCTTCTTCCTTTTCTTCTCCTTCTTCCACTTCTTCTAGTTACTCTCCTTCTTCTTCGTCTTCTTATCTTCTTCTTCATCTCACCTCCTTCCACTACTTCTTCTTCCTCCTCTTGTTCACGTTCTTCACTTTCCACATCTTCTTCTTCTTCCTTTTCTTCTCCTTCTTCCACTTCTTCTAGTTACTCTTCTCCTTCTTCCACTTCTTCTCCATCATCCCCACTAATTCAACTACATTTTCTTCTTCTTCTCGTTCACCTTCTTCCACTTCTACTACATCCACTTGTTCTTCTTCTTCCCTCTCTTCTCCTTCTTGCCTTTCTTTTGCCTACACTACTTCTTCTTCGGCCCCTTCTTCTTCTCCTCCTTGTTCCACTTCTTCTTCATCCCCTTTCCTTCCATTGCTTCGTCTTCCTCCTATTTTTCTGATTCTTCAACTTCTTCTTCTTCTTCCTATTGTTCTCCTTCTTCAACTTGCACTTCTTCCTTTTCTTCTCGTTCTTCCACTTCTTCTTCTTCCTCTTCTTCTCCTTCTGGCACCTCTTCTCCCTCCTCCCGTTCTCCTTCTTCCACTTCTTCTTCTTCATCTCCTTTCATTCCACTACTTCCTCCTATTCCTCTTATTCTTTATTTCTACCACTTCTTCTACTTCTACTTGTTGTTGTTCTTCATTTTTGTCTCCTTCTTCTGCTTCTTCTGCATACACTTCTTGTTCTTCCTCTTCTTCCATTTCTTCTCCTTCCACAACTTCTTCTTCTTTCCTTTCCGTCTTCTCCTTCCTCTTTTTCGCCATCCCCTACTTTTGTTGCATCCCATTGTTGCTCTTCCTCTTCTTCTCCTTCCCACAAATCTTATGCTTACACTTCTTCTTCTTCTTCCTCTTCTTTTCCAGAGTCCACTTCTTCTGCTTCTTCCCTTCCCTTCCTCTCCTTCTTCCTTTTCCTCCTTTTCTCCTTGTTCCAATTATTCGTCTTCATCTCACCTCCTTCCATCCCCTTTCCTTCCATTGCTTCTTCTTCCTCCTCTTTTTCTCATTCTTCCACTTCTTCTTCTTCTTCCTATTGTTCTCCTTCTTCCACTTGCACTTCTTCCTTTTCTTGTCGTTCTTCCACTTCTTCTTCTTCCTCTTCTTCTCCTTCTGCCACCTCTGCTCCCTCCTCCCGTTCTCCTTCTTCCTCTTCTTCTTCTTCATCTCCTTTCATTCCACTACTTCCTCCTATTCCTCTTATTCTCTATTTCTACCACTTCTTCTATTCTACTTGTTGTTGTTCTTCATTTTCGTCTCCTTCTTCCGCTTCTTCTGCTTACGCTTTTTCTCCTCCAGATTCCACTTCTTCTGCTTTTCTTCCCTTCCCTTCCCCTCCTTCTTCCTTTTCCTCCTTTTCTCCTTCTTCCAATTCTTCTTCTTCATCTCACCTCCTTCTACTACTTCTTCTTCCTCCTCTTGTTCACCTTCTTCAACCTCGTCACTTTCCATATCTTCTTCTTCTTCCTTTTCTTCTCCTTCATCCACTTCTTCTGGTTACTCTCCTTCTTCTTCCTCTTCTTATCTTTCTTCCACTTCTATTGCCTCCTCTTGTTCTCTTTCTTCCACTTCTTCTTCATCCTCTCCTTTCCTTTCTTTTCTTCCTCCTCATCTCCTTCTTCTTCTTCCTTTCCTTCGTCATATCCCTCTTTTTCTCCATCTTCTGCTTCCACTTGCATTTCTACCTTTTGTTCTCCTTCTTCCACTTCTTCTCCATCATCCCCTCTCCTTCAACTATTTCTTCTTCTTTGTTCACCTTCTTCCACCTCTACTACATCCACTTGTTGTTCTTCTTCCCTCTCTTCTCCTTCTTGCCCTTCTTCTGCCTACACTACTTCTTCTTCCTCCCCTTCTTGTTCTCCTCCTTGTTCCACTTCTTCTTCATCCCATTTCCTTCCATTGCTTCTTCTTCCTCCTCTTTTTCTCATTCTTCCACTTCTTCTTCTTCTTCCTATTGTTCTCTTTCTACCACCTGCACTTCTTCCTTTTCTTCTCGTTCTTCCACTTCTTCTTTTTCCTCTTCTTCTCTACTGCCACCTCTTCTTCCTCCTCCCGTTCTCCTTCTTCCACTTCTTCTTCTTCATCTCCTTTCATTCCACTACTTCCTCCTATTCCTCTAATTCTCTCCTTCTACCACTTCTTCTACTTCTACTTGTTGTTCTTCTTCATTTTCGTCTCCTTCTTCTGCTTCTTCTGCTTACGCTTCTTCTCCTTCCATAACTTCGTCTTCTTTCCTTTTCGTCTTCTCCTTCCTCTTTTCCTTCATCCCCCAATTCTGTTGCTTCCCATTGTTGCTCTTCCTCTTCTTCTCCTTCCCCCAAATCTTATGCTTACACTTCTTCTTCTTCTTCCTCTTCTCCTCCAGATTGCACTTCTTTTGCTTCCTCTTCCCTTCCCTTCCTGTTCCTCCTTTTCTCCTTGTTCCAATTCTTCTTCTTCATCTCACCTCCTTCCACTACTTCTTATTCATCCTCTTGTTCACCTTTTTCAACTTATTCACTTTCCATATCTTCTTCTTCATCCTTTTCTTCTCCTTCTTCCACTTCTTCTAGTTACTCTCCTTCTTCTTCCTCTTCTTATCTTTCTTCCACTTCTCCTGCCTCCTCTTGTTCTCTTTCTTCCACTTCTTCTTCATCCTCTCCTTTCCTTTCTTTTCTTCCTCTTCATCTCCTTCTTCTTCTTCCTTTCCATCGTCATATACCTCTTGATGCATTCTCCCCAAGCAAGGGCCCTATCACTAGGGCCATGGCTAGAAGAATAGAAGAAGACATGGATAGAGTAGAGGGAGGAAGATCTCACCTCCATATGACCATCAAGTTATGCAAGCATGACTTATTTACTAGTAATTTTTATTTTAGGAACCTAGGATTTTATTTTGGACATGTATTAGTCCATTTAATTTTCTAGGAGGTGTCTTAGTAATAAGAAGGGGTAAGATTAGCTTTTGGGCCTTTATTTAGGAAATAAGGGGGTAGTTTGATAACTACACCCTCTTTTGCTAAATAAAACCCAAAACTAATAAAGGAGTAATCTTGGCCCTTGGATGAGGTAGCTTGGGCACAAATTCTCATCTAAAGGAGGGTATTGATTGGACTTTGGGCTTCAATCCTCCTCCCTTGGATGACTCCTTTTAATCCTAGCCCTTCATTTCCTTCATGACTTGTCCAAGAGGTTAGCTCCCTCTATAAAAAGGTGCCCCTTCACACTCTTGTATTTTTTACACTTGATTGAATAGAAAAACCTTGAGTTGGCTAAAATTCTCTTAGTGTCCACCCTTCTCTCTTTGAGAATTCCTTAGGTTTTTATCAAGGGTTCCATCCCTTGTGGCAAACTTTCCCTCTTAGGCTTATCTTACCTTAAGTGGCGCCTAAAACCACCTCACTTCTTACCTCTCCACAAACCATTTCACCAAAGAAGAAAACCTCTAGAAAAAGATCAAGGGAAGCATGCATCATTTGGTATCTAGAGCATTGGTTCTAGAGGTCTAAACTCTCTTCCTATCTCATTTATTTTTTCTTTCCGTTTTCCTATTTTATTTTATCTTTAATTTCCGCAATTTTTTCTAGCTTTCCATTGTTGTTTATCATTTCCATTTATGTCTTGAGTTTATTGTTTTGAGTTATAGTTTATTTGCACCATTTATTTTTTGCTTGATGCAATTTATATTGTTCTTTTCTTTGCATCTACATCTCTCCCATATTCATTAATTTCCGCTTAAGCTTTGAGTTGGGTGCTTTCTTGCTTGAATTTTGGTTTTGAGAATTTCTTGCTAAAAATCCATGCCGCAAATGATGCATGCCTCCCTTGATCTTTTTCTAGAGGTTTTCTTCTTTGGTGAAATGGTTTGTGGAGAGGTAAGAAGTGAGGTGCTTTTAGTTTCAAGCATATTCTTAAAAAAAATTCAAAAATAGTTGCTCAATTTCCTTTGTCTTTATTTTCCTTATACGTATAATTTGTAGCTCATTTGTGTGGTAAAGGTAGTTCTTGTTTGTGGGTGCTTTCACTTAAGCTATAAGTTTGGTATTTGTGTTCAACAAATTACTAAAAACTTAACAAAGCTTGAGTCCAGTGGCACACCAAACTACTAAACCATTAACACATCTATAGCTACTTTGCATTTTGAAGTCATTTCTAGTAGTACCTAAATTATTGCTTTTAATTTTCTTTATTGTTCCAAGCGCATAACTCTTTTTTATCAAGCACTAAATTCACAATCAATTTAGGTGCATCTAGTAAATATTCAAAAAAAAAAAAAAGAAAACAAAGTCTAAAATAAAATACAAAAAAAACAACGAAGGATTCAAAAAAAAAAAAGAGAACAAACAAAAGAAAAGAAAGTTTGAAAAAAATTCATTTGATGTACCTAACGTAAAATTAGCAAGTGCTTCAACTTTGAACTTGGAACCTTAAAAGAAATTTTATTACTTTTGGTACACTAGAACTTGATATTTGTGTTCTTCTACTCTTTAATCTAGTGCCATTCTTAGGTATTCCATTGTGTGCTCTCTTTCTTTTGTTTACCTTTTAGTTGTTGCTTGTCTTTTAAATCATCTTTCTAGTTTGTCTTATATACTCTTACCATTTGGTTAAGTGTCCTTTTGATTTGTTATCTTTTATTACTTTTTGAGTTTCTATTCGCACCTCCCCTTGCTACTTTTGGTTTCTTTGGTTTGTGTGTTAGTGTCACTTTTGGGAGAAAGCTTGAAAAAGGAGCTTACCACAAGGGTAGCATATTTTGGAAGGTTGGACTAAGAGCCTAAGGGATCACCTCAAAAGGAAATACACCTAGCCGTGAGGACTTTGATTTGAGGGAGCATTTGGAGAATCATTTTTTGAAGACTTTACTTTTTCTTTAATTTGGGTGTATTAATTTTGTAGTTGGGAGTTTGAGTGCCCTTAAGGCCCTCCCTTTGGTTGTAATAAAATTTAATCAATTTTTTAGTTTCTCGAAAATTAGGTGAAGAAGGAAGAAGTGGTACACTTCCTTCAACACCTTAGGAGCTCGCTTTAGATCCCTTCTCTTTTGAATTTTTGCTTTAAAATTCTTGCTTTATTTTTCTTATTCAAAGCGCTTAGAAGGCTAAAGAGTTCCAAAGACTCATCAAGCCATTTTAGGCAACAAAACACAAAAAGAGAGGAGTGTTTGTTTGTGAAAATTTTTTAGCCACCTTTTTCCTCTTAGAAATTCAAGCACAATGACATCACACACCCACTCTATTGCTCATAGTTATTCATCAAACAAGAGTGTAAACCAAAGAAATATTTCTAAAGATTACACTCTAGAAAACTTAAACATGGACTTTAGGGAGTGGATGGCAAAAGAACAAGAGAGAAAAGAAGAAAAAAGGAGAGAAAAAGAGTCCAAGGAGAAAAGAAAAATAAAAGAAAGAGAGGAAGAAAAGAGAGAAAAAAGAGAGAAAGAAGAGAGAAGAATAAGATAAAGGAGAGAAGATGAAGAAAGGAGAGAAAGAAAAGAAACAGAAAGAAGAAAAGAGAAAGAAGAAGAAAAAAGAAAGCATGGGAATGGTGAGAATTACAAAATGAAAGGGATAGTCTTAGGTTCCCCATCTAGACATACCCATAGGAGTGAAAGTGAGGAAGAATACTACAATCATCCTAGGAGAAACTCCCATTCATCCATGCATAATAATGGGGCCCCTCCAAGGGAGCCCAAAATTGATCTCCCCCCATTTCATGGGAGGGAAGATGTGGAAGCCTACCTTGATTGGGAAATCAAGGTAGAACAACTCTTCACTTGCCATGAGGTAAGAGAAGAAAGAAAGGTTCCAATGGCAACCCTTAGCTTCCAAGGGCATGCCATGCATTGGTGGGTTGGGTTAACCAGTGAGAGAATCCGCACCAATATGCCTTCCATAAGATATTGGAATGATCTTAGAAGTGCTCTAAGAAGAAGGCATATTCCCTCTTGGTATGAAAGAGATCTTTTGGATAGACTCCAAAGGCTAAGGCAAACCAACCTTAGTATAGAAGAGTATAGACAAAAGATGGAACTTCTTATCTTGAGGGCGGGTATCATTGAGGAACCCAAGGCCACTATGGCAAGGTTTTTGTGTGGGTTGAGCCCCGAAATTTGTGATAAGGTGGAGTTCTTCTCATACAATTCCCTTGATGAGTTAGTTCAACTTTGCATCAAGGTGGAAAATCAACTTAGAAGGAAAACTTTTAAAAAGGATAACCCACCTTATGTAAAGAGGGACCAACCTACGGGGAACTCTTTCAAGAGTTACCCCAAAGAGGAACATCCCAAGCACTTCAAAGAGCATAAAACATCACATATAGAGAGAAAAACCCCTACTACTAACTCTCACGAGAAAGTTAGTAGTATCAAATGCTTTAAATGTCTTGGGAGAGGCCACATTGCCTCTCAATGCCCTACTAAGAGAAACATCATCATGAGGGCCCAAGATGTTTATAGTAGTGAGTCTAGCTCACACTCCTCTAGTGAGAGCGAAGGAGAAGGGGTTCATGCATACCAATCTGATTGTGATGAAACCGCTTATGCATGTGAGGGAGACCTCTTAATGATAAGAAGACTTCTTGGAAGCCAACCTTTGAAAGTGTCCTCATCTCAAAGGGAGAACATATTCCACACTCGCTGTAAGGTGAATGACAAAATATGTTCTGTCATTGTGGATAGTGGGTCATGCTGCAATTGTTGTAGCTCAAGGTTGGTGGAAAAGCTAGCCTTGACCCCACTTCCCCACCCTAAGCCTTACAAGCTTCAATGGCTCAATGAGCAAGGGGAAATGGAGGTCAATGAGCAAGTCAAGGTTCCAATTTCCATTGGGTCTTATAAAGATGAGATCCTGTGTGACATAGTCCCAATGGAAGCTGGCCATATCTTGCTAGGAAGACCATGGCAATTTGATAAGAAAGCCATACACCATGGTCATTCCAATAACATCATCCTCACTCATAATGATAAGCGCATTAAGTTGTGTCCTCTAACACCTTCACAAGTGGCGGAGGACCAACTCATCATGAAACATAAGAGAGATGAGGAGAAAAAAAAAACAAAGCTTTACCCCTAAAGCTTGAAAGGGGTAAAGAGGTTGAGTTGGAAGTTGGTGCCCCTTCCAAGAAATTCATTAGTAAAGGGAGTTTATTTGCGACAAAATTGGAATTAAAGGAAGCCACCTTAACTAACAGACCTTTCTATCTCCTCCTTTGCAAAGAGGCATCCCCCATTTCTTCCCCCTCCACTTTTTTCCCTTCTAGTTCTAGCACTGCCATAGAATTTGGACCTGAGAACCTACCTCAAGAGGTTCAAGAGCTTTTAAAGGAGTTTGGTGATATATTCCCTAATGAAGTTCCCAAAGGACTTCCTCCAATTAGGGGTATAGAACACCAAATAGACTTGGTACCTGGGGCTAGCCTGCCTAATAGGCCTGCTTATAGGACTAATCCCATGGAGACCAAGGAGATTGAATCTCAAGTCCAAGAACTATTGGAGAAGGGTTGGGTTCAAGAGAGCCTAAGCCCTTGTGCTGTGCCAGTTTTGTTGGTGCCTAAGAAGAATGGCCAATGGAGGATGTGCATTGATTGTCGAGCAATCAATAACATCACCATCAAATATAGGCACCCTATCCCTAGGCTTGATGACATGCTTGATGAATTCCATGGGGCCCAATTATTTTCAAAAATTGATCTTAAGAGTGGTTATCACCAAATCCGCATCAAGGAAGGTGATGAGTGGAAAACCGCTTTTAAGACCAAGTTTGGGCTGTATGAGTGGTTGGTAATGCCCTTTGGGCTTACCAATGCCCCAAGCACCTTCATGAGGCTTATGAATCATGTCCTTAGGGATTGCTTAGGAAAATTTTGTGTTGTTTATTTTGATGACATCTTAGTGTATAGCAAGAGCCTAGATGAACATGTAGGCCATCTTAGGCGCGTCTTTTGCATTCTTAGGTCACACCAACTCTATGGAAATCTTGAAAAATGTAATTTTTGTGTGGAGAGTGTGGTGTTCTTAGGTTTTATAGTTAATAAAAATGGGGTTCAAGTAGACCCCGACAAAATCAAAGCCATCCAAGAATGGCCCACCCCAAAAAGTGTGACTGAGATCAAGAGTTTTCATGGTCTCGCGAGCTTTTACAGGCGCTTTGTGCCTAACTTCTCCACACTTTTCTCACCAATCAATGATTTGGTGAAGAAGGATACTCCTTTCCTTTGGGGTGAAAAACAACAAAAAGCCTTTGAACTTATCAAAGAGAAACTGACCCATGCACCAGTTTTAGCTCTTCCTGACTTTTCTAAAACTTTTGAGCTAGAGTGTGATGCATCGGGAGTGGGTGTGGGAGCTATGTTGTTACAAGGTGGTCATCCCATGGCTTATTTTAGTGAAAAACTAAATGGAGTCGCCTTAAACTACCCCACCTATGATAAAGAGTTTTACTCTTTGATAAGGGCCCTTCAAACTTGGGAACATTATCTTGCACCCAAGGAGTTCATCATTCATAGTGACCATGAGTCACTTAAGTATTTGAAGGGTCAAGGCAAGCTTAATAAAAGGCATGCTAAATGGGTAGAATTTCTTGAGACTTTCCCTTATATCATCAAATACAAGAAAGGAAAACATAATGTGGTGGCTGATGCTTTGTCTCGTAGACATACCCTTTACACCACCTTAAGTGCAAAGATTCTTGGATTTGATAATATTAGAGAAATGTATCTTTCTGATAAGGATTTTAGATCCATTTATGCTGCCTCTACATTTGCATGTAAAACCCAAAATGGGTTCTTTGTGAGTGAGGGGTACCTTTTCAAAGGTAGCAGACTTTGTGTACCCCAAGGATCTATGAGAAATCTGTTGACAAAAGAGAGCCATGAGGGTGGGCTCATGGGGCATTTTGGAATTAACAAAACTCTTCTGCTTTTACAAGAAAAATTCTTTTGGCCCCATATGAAGAAAGACGTCTATAGACATTGTCGTAGATGCATTGCTTGCTTGCAAGCTAAGTCTAAGAGAATGGCTCATGGATTGTACACACCCTTACCTGCTCCTTCTGCACCTTGGCTGGATATTAGTATGGATTTCATCCTTGGCCTGCCTCGAACCCAACGAGGTGCAGACTCTATCTTTGTAGTGGTAGATAGATTTTCAAAAATGGCTCACTTTATACCATGCCACAAGATAGATGATGCGAGCAACATTGCGAGACTTTTCTTTAAAGAAGTTGTCCGTTTACATGGAATTCCCCAATCCATAGTCTCTGATAGAGATGTGAAGTTCCTTAGCCACTTTTGGAAAACATTGTGGGCAAGGCTAGGAACTAAACTCTTATTTTCTACCACATGTCACCCCCAAACTGATGGGCAGACTGAGGTAGTAAATAGATCTCTATCTACTATGCTTAGGACACTTCTTCGAGGAAATCACAAGTCTTGGGATGAATACCTACCCCATATTGAGTTTGCATACAACCGGGTGGTTCAAAGGACCACCAAGCATTCTCCCTTTGAAGTTGTTTATGGCTTCAACCCCCTTACTCCTCATAATATCTTGCCCTTACCCTTCCCTTCTTCTGTTCACAAAGAAGGAATAGTAAGAGCGGATTTTGTTAAAAAATTACATGAAAGGGTAAAGGCCAACATTGAACATCATTCAAAGGAGTATGCTAGTAAAGCCAATAGGGGCAGGAAAGAAATTATCTTCAATGAAGGGGATTGGGTATGGCTTCATTTGAGGAAGGATCGCTTCCCTACTCAAAGGAAGTCCAAGCTTAGCCCCCGACGAGATGGTCCCTTTCAAGTCCTCAAGAGAGTGAACAACAATGCATACATATTAGATCTCCCTGCGGACTATGGTGTCAGTACTACCTTTAATGTTTGTGATTTGATCCCTTTTGTAGGTACTGATGAAGAAGAGGAGGACCTATCAGATTTGAGGTCAAATCCTTCCCAAGGGGGAGGGGATGATGCATTCTCCCCAAGCAAGGGCCCTATCACTAGGGCCATGGCTAGAAGAATAGAAGAAGACATGGCTAGAGTAGAGGGAGGAAGATCTCACCTCCATATGACCATCAAGTTATGCAAGCATGACTTATTTACTTGTAATTTTTATTTTAGGAACCTAGGATTTTATTTTGGATATGTATTAGTCCATTTAATTTTCTAGGAGGTGTCTTAGTAATAAGAAGGGGTAAGATTAGCTTTTGGGCCTTTATTTAGGAAATAAGGGGGTAGTTTGATAACTATACCCTCTTTTGCTAAATAAAACCCAAAACTAATAAAGGAGTAATCTTGGCCCTTGGATGAGGTAGCTTGGGCACCAATTCTCATCTAAAGGAGGGTATTCATTGGACTTTGGGCTTCAATCCTCCTCCCTTGGATGACTCCTTTTAATCCTAGCCCTTCATTTCCTTCATGACTTGTCCAAGAGGTTAGCTCCCTCTATAAAAAGGTGCTCCTTCACACTCTTGTATTTTTTACACTTGATTGAATAGAAAAACCTTGAGTTGGCTAAAATTCTCTTAGTGTCCACCCTTCTCTCTTTGAGAATTCCTTAGGTTTTTATCAAGGGTTCCATCCCTTGTGGCAAACTTTCCCTCTTAGGCTTATCTTACCTTAAGTGGCGCCTAAAACCACCTCACTTCTTACCTCTCCACAAACCATTTCACCAAAGAAGAAAACCTCTAGAAAAAGATCAAGGGAAGCATGCATCACCTCTTTTTCTCCTTCTTCTGCTTCCACTTGCATTTCTACCTCTTGTTCTCCTTCTTCCACTTCTTGTCCATCATCCCCACTCCTTCAACTACTTCTTCTTCTTCCTCTTGTTCACCTTCTTCCACTTCTACTACATCCACTTGTTCTTCTTTTTCCTTCTCTTCTCCTTCTTGCCCTTCTTCTGCCTACACTACTTCTTTTTCCTCCCCTTCTTCTTCTCCTCCATGTTCCACTCGTTCTTCATCCCCTTTCCTTCCATTGCTTCTTCTTCCTCCTCTTTTTCTCATTCTTCCACTTGTTCTTCTTCTTCCTCTTCTTCTCCTTCTGCCACCTCTTTTCCTCCTCCCATTCTCCTTCATCCACTTCTTCTTCTTCGTCTCCTTTCATTCCACTACTTCCTGCTATTCCTCTTATTCTCTCCTTCAACCACTTCTTCTACTTCTACTTGTTGTTCTTCTTCATTTTCGTCTCCTTCTTCCGCTTCTTCTGCTTACACTTCTTCTTCTTCCATTTCCTCTTCTTCCATTTCTTCTCCTTCCACAACTTCTTCTTCTTTCCTTTCCGTCTTCTCCTTCCTCTTTTTCTCCATCCCCGACCTTTATTGCTTCCCATTGTTGCTCTTCCTCTTCTTCTCCTTCCCCCAAATCTTATGCTTACACTTCTTCTTCTTCTTCCTCTTCTCCTCCAGATTCCACTTCTTCTGCTTCTTCTTCCCTTCCCTTCCCCTCCTTCTTCCTTTTCCTCCTTTTCTCCTTGTTCCAATTCTTCTTCTTCATCTCACCTCCTTCCGCTACTTCTTCTTCCTCCTCTTTGAAAAGAATAATATAAATTGCATCAAGCAAAATATAAATGGCGCAAATAAACTATAACTCAAAACAATAAACTCAAGACATAAATGGAAATGATAAACAACAATGGAAAGCTAGAAAAAATTGCGGAAATTAAAGATAAAATAAAATAGGAAAACAGAAAGAAAAAATAAATGAGGTAGGAAGAGAGTTTAGACCTCTAGACCCAATGCTCTAGATACCAAATGATGCATGCCTCCCTTGATCTTTTTCTAGAGGTTTTCTTCTTTGGTGAAATGGTTTATGGAAAGGTAAGAAGTGAGGTGGTTTTAGGCGCCACTTAAGGTAAGATAAGCCTAAGAGGGAAAGTTTGCCAGAAGGGATGGAACCCTTGATAAAAACCTAAGGAATTCTCAAAGAGAGAAGGGTGGACACTAAGAGAATTTTGGCCAACTCAAGGTTTTTTCATTCAATAAAGTGTAAAAAATACAAGAGTGTGAAGGAGCACCTTTTTATAGAGGGAGCTAAGCTCTTGGACAAGTCAAGAAGGAAAGGAAGGGCTAGGATTAAAAGGAGTCATCCAGGGGAGGAGGATTGAAGCCCAAAGTCCAATCAATCCCCTCCTTTAGATGAAAATTGGTGCCCAAGCTACCTCATCCAAGGGCCAAGATTACTCCTTTATTAGTTTTGGGTTTTATTTATCCCCTTACCTTCCACTGCTTTTTCTTCTTCTTACTCTTTTTCTCAATCTTCCACTTCTTCTTCTTCTTCCTATTGTTCTCTTTCTCCCACTTGCAATTCTTCCTCTTCTTCTCGTTCTTCCACTTCTTCTACTTCGTCTTGGTCTCCTTCTTCTGCTTCTTCTTCCTCCTCCCGTTCTCCTTTCTCCAAATCTTCTTCTTCATCGCCTCTCATTTCACTACTTGCTCCTATTCCTCTTATTCTCCTTCTACCACTTCATCTGCTTCCACATGCTCTTCTTCTTCTTTTTCATCTCCTTCTTCCACTTCTTCTGCTCACACTTCTTCTTCTTCCATTTCTTCTCCTTCTACTACTTGTTCTTCTTCCTTTTCCTTCTTCTCCTTCCTCTTCTTCTCCTTCCCTCAAATCTTCTGCTTCCACTTCTTCTTCATCCTCTCCTCTCTTTCTTTTTCTTCCTCTTCATGTCCTTCTTCTTCTTCCCTTCGCTTCGTCTTCTCCCTCTTTTTCAACTTCTTGTGCTTCCACTTGCACTTCTAACTCTTGTTCTCCTTCTTCCACTTCTTCTTCATCATCCCCACTTCTTCAACTACTTCTTCTTCTTCCTCTTCTTCACCTTCTTCCACTTCTGCTGCTTACACTTGTTCTTCTTCTCCTTCTTGCGCTTCTTCTGCCTACACTACCTCTTCTTCCTCCCCTTCTTCTTCTCCTCCTTCTTCCACTTCTTCTTCCTCCTGCCTTGCCTTGCTTTCCTTCTTCTTACTCTTCTCCCTCTTCCACTACTTCTTCTTCCACTTCTTCTTCTTCCTCTTCTTCTCGTTCTTCCACTTCTTCTTCTTTATCCCCTTTCCTTCCACTGCTTCTTCTTCTTCCCCTTTTTCTTATTCTTCCACTTCTTCTTCTTCCTATTGTTTCTCTTGCACTTCTTCCTTTTCTTCTCGTTCGTCCACTTCTTCTTCTTCCTCTTCTTCTCCTTCTTCCACTTCTTCCTCTTCATCCCCTCTCATTCCACTCTTTCTCGTCTCATTCTTCTACTTCTTCTGCTTACACTTCTTCTTCTTCCATTTCTTCTCCTTTCACTACTTTGATGTGAATGCCGAAGACAATGACTTTTCATTTTTTGTAACGTTTCATTAATTTAGGAATTAATGTAACATGCAATTAATCATATGTGAGAATTGCGTGATAATGGAGTGTTTAATTTTTCTTTTGGGAGTTACGATTTTGAACAGCCACCTAGTTCTATAAATAGGGGCTGAACAACCATTGAATTAGTGAAATTATATTTGGGTTTTACCCTTTTGTGAGAGATGAATTTCTCTTTAGAACTTATCAAGGAATTTTTCCTTGTGCCGTTCTGCTAGACTTATCAAGGGTAAATCACCACCCTTGTGGCGTCATATGACTTATCTTCCATCCTTGGAAGTGGCGTCATCTATCCCGTTGTTAAACCATTTTCATCCTTTCCATTTTCTTATTTACCTAATCACCATTGTTTTGTTAACTTATTACCTTCCAACCTAGATAGATCCGCAAAACGAATCCAACCACTTTGGATTTATATCATACTTCTTCTTCTTCCCTTTCCTTCTTCTCCTTCCACTTTTTCTCCATCCCCCACTTCTTTTGTTTCCAATAGTTTCTCTTCCTCTTCTTCTCCTTCCCCTAATTCTTCTGCTTACATTTCTTCTTCTTCCTCCTCTTCTCCTCCATATTCCACTTCTTCTGCTTTTTCTTCCCTTCCCTTCCCCACCTTTTTCCAGTTCTTCTTCTTCATCCCACCTCCTTCCACTACTTCTTCTTCCTCCTCTTGTTCACCTTCTTCCACATCTTCTCTTTCCACATCTTCTTCTTCTTCGTTTTCTTCTCCTTCTTCTTCCTCTTATTCTCTTTCTTCCACTTCTCCTGCCTCTTTTTGTTCTCTTTCTTCCACTTCTTCTTCATCCTCTCCTATCTTTATTTTTCTTCCTCTTCATCTCCTTCTTCTTCTTCCTTTTCCCTCATCTTCTCGTCTTTTCTCCTTCTTCTGCTTCCACTTTCATTTTTACCTCTTATTCTTCTTCTTCCACTTCTTCTTCATCATTGCCACTCTTTCAACTACATCTTCTTCTTCCTCTTCTTCTCCTTCTTCCTTTCCTCCTTTTCTCCTTCTTCCAGTTCTTCTTCTTCATCCAACCTCGTTCCACTACTTCTTCTTCCTCCTCTTGTTCACCTTTTTCTACTTCTTGTCTTTCCACATCTTCTTCTTCTTCCTCTTCTTCTCCTTCCCCCAAATATTCTGCTTACACTTCTTCTTCCTCTTCCTCTTCTCCTACATATTCCACTTCTTTTGCTTCTTCTTCCCTTCCCTTCCCCTCCTTCTTCCAATTCTTCTTCTTCTTCCCACCTCCTTCCACTACTTCTTCCTTGTCTTGTTCACCTTCTTCCAGTTCTTTTTTTTCCACATCTTCTTCCTCTTCCTTTTCTTCTCATTCTTGTACTTCTTTTGCTTACTTTTCTTCTTCTTCCTCTTCTTCTCTTTCTCCAATTTCTCCTGCCTCCTCTTGTTCTCTGTCTTCAACTTCTTCTTCATCCTCCCCTCTCCTTCTTTTTCTTCCTCCCCATTTCCTTCTTCTTCTTCCCTTTCTTCGTCTTTTCCCTCTTTTTCTCCTTCTTCTGGTTCCACTACCATTTCTACCTCTTGTTCTCCTTCTTCCACTTCTTCTTCATCATCCTCACTCCTTCAACTACTTGTTCTTCTTCCTCTTATTCACCTTCTTCCATTTCTGCTGCTTCCACTTGTTCTTCCTCTTCTTTCCCTTCTCCTTCTTGCACTTCTTCTGCCTACACTACCTCTTCTTCCTCCTTTCTTCTTCTCCTCTTTCTTGTTCCAGTTCTTCCTCCACCTCCCTTGCCTTGCTTTCCTTCTTCTTACTCTTCTCCCTCTTCCACTACTTCTCCTTCCAATTCTTCTTTTCCTTCTTCCACTTCTTCTTCATCCCCTTTCCTTCCACTGCTTCTTCTTCTTTGTCTTTTTCTCGTTCTTGCACTTCTTCTTCTTCTTCCTTTTCTTCTCCTTCTTCTACTTACTCTCCTTCTTCTTCCTCTTTTTCTAATTCTTCCACTTCTTCTTCTTCTTCCTACTGTTCTCCTTCTTCCACTTGCACTTCTCCTCTTCTTCTCGTTGTTCCACTTCTTCTTCTTCCTCTTCTTCTCCTTCTTCCACTTCTTTTCCCTCCTCCTGTTCTCCTTCTTCAACTTCTTCTTCTTCATCCCCTTTCCTTCCACTGCTTATTTTTCTTCCTGTTTTTCTCATTCTTCCACTTCTTCTTCTTCTTCCTATTGTTCTCCTTCTTCCATTTGCACTTTTTCCCCTTCTTCTCGTTCTTCCCCTTCTTCTTCTTCCTTTTCTTCTCCTTTCTCTTCTTCTACTTCTTCCACTTCTTCTTCCTCCTCCCATTTTCCTTCTTCTACTTCTTCTTCTTCATCCCCTTTCCTTCCACTGCTTCTTCTTCTTCCTCTTTTTCTCATTCTTCTTCTTCCTATTCTTCTCCTTCTTCCACTTGCACTTCTTGCCCTTCCTCTAGTTCTTCCACTTCTTCTTCTTTCTCTTCTTCTCCTTCTTCCACTTCTTCTTGCTCCTCCCATTCTCCTTCTTCCACTTCTTCTTCTTCATCCTCCCTCATTGCACTACTTCCTCCTATTCCTCTTGTTCTCCTTCTACCTCTTCTTTTGCTTCCACTTGTTGTTCTTCTTCTTTTTCTGCTCCTTCTTCCACTTCTTCTGCTTACACTTCTTGTTCTTCCTCTTCTTCCATTTCTATTCCTTCCACTACTTCTTCTTCCCTTTCCATCTTCTCCTTCCTCTTTTTCTCCATCCCCCCACTTCTTTTCCTTCCAATTGTTGCTCTTCCTCTTCTTCTCCTTCCCCCAAATCTTCTGCTTACACTTCTTCTTCTTCTTCCTCTTATCCTCCATATTCCACTTCTTCTGCTTCTTCTTCCCTTCCCTTCCCCTCCTTTTCCCTTTTCCTCCTTTTATCCTTCTTCCATTTCTTCTTCTTCATCCCACCTCCTTCCACTACTTCTTCTTCCTCCTCTTGTTCACCTTCTTCCACTTCTTCTCTTTCAACTTCTTCTTCTTCCCCTTGTTCTGCGTCTTCCACTTTTTCTTCTTCATCCCCTATCTTTCCAATGCCTCTTCTTCTTCCTATTGTTCTCCTTCTTCCACTTGCACTTCTTCCTCTTCTTCTTGTTCTTCCACTTCTTTTTCTTCTTCTTCATCTCCTTCTTCCACTTATTCTCCCTCCTCCCGTTCTCCTTCTTCAACTTATTCTATCTCCTCCCGTTCTCCTTCTTTCACTTCTTCTGCCTACACTACCTCTTCTTCCTCCCCTTCTTCTTCTCCTCCTTCTTCCACTTCTTCTTCCTCCTCCGTTGGCTTGCTTTCCTTCTTCTTACTCTTCTGCCTCTTCCACTACTTCTCCTACCACTTCTTCTTCTTCGTCTTCTTCTCCTTCTTCCACTTCTTCTTCTTCCTCTTCTTCTCAAGCTTCCACTTCTTCTTCTTCATCCCCTTTCCTTCCACTGCTTCTTCTTCTTCCCCTTTTTCTCATTCTGCCACTTCTTCTTCTTCTTCCTATTGTTTTCCTTCTTCCACTTGCACTTCTTCCTCTTGTTCTCGTTTTTCCACTTCTTTTGTTTTCCTTTTATTCTGCTTCTTCCACTTCTTTTTCCTACTCCCGTTCTCCTTCTTCTACTTCTTCTTCTTCATCCCCTCTCATTCCACTACTTCCTCATATTCCTTTTGTTCTCCTTATACCACTTCTTCTTCTTCCACTTGTTGTTCTTCTACGGCTTCTTCTTCCACTTCTTCTGCTTACACCTCTTTTTCTTCCTCTTCTTCCATTTCTATTCCTTCCACTACTTCTTCTTCTTCCCTTTCCTTCTTCTCCTTCCTCTTTTTCTCCATGCCCCCACTTCTTTTGCTTCCAATTGTTGCTCTTCCTCTTCTTCTCCTTCCCATAAATTTTCTGCATACACTTCTTCTTCTTACTCCTCTCCTCCTCCATATTCCACTTCTTCTACTTCTTCTTCCCTTCCCTTTCCCTCCTTCTTCCAGTTCTTCTTCTTCATCCCACCTCCTTCCATTACTTGTTCTTCCTCCTGTTGTTCACCATTTTCCACTTCTTCTCTTTCCACATCTTCTTCTTCTTCCTTTTCTTCTCCTTCTTCTGCTTACACTCCTATTTCTTCCTCTTCTTCTCTTTCTTCAACTTCTCTTGCCTACTCTGGTTCTCTTTCTTCCACTTCTTCTTCATCCTTTCCTCTCCTTCTTTGTCTTCCTCTTCATCTCCTTTTTCTTCTTCCTTTTCCTTCGTCTTCTCCCTCTTTTTCTCCTTCTCCTGCTTCCACTAACAATTCTACCTCTTGTTCTCCTTCTTCCACATCTTCTTAATCATCCGCACTCCTTCAACTACTTCTTCTTCTTCCTCTTATTCCCCTTCTTCTAGTTCTGCTACTTCCACTTGTTCTACTTCTTCCTTCCCTTCCCCTTCTTGCACTTCTTCTACCTACACTACCTCTTCTTCATCCCTTTCTTCTTATTTCTCCCCTTTCGTTCCACTACTTCTTCTTCTTCCTCTTTTTCTCATTCTTCCACTTCTTCTTCTTCTTCCTATTGTTGTCCTACTTCCACTTGCAATTCTTCCTCTTCTTCTGCTTCCACTTTTTCTTCCTCCTCCTGTTCTCCTTCTTCCACTGCTTCTTCTTTATCCCCTCTTATTCCACTACTTCCTCCTATTCCCCTTGTCCTCCTTCTACCACTGCTTATGCTTCCACTTGTTGTTCTTTTTCTTCTTCGTCTCCTTCTTCCACTTCTTCTACTTACAGTTCTTCTTCCATTTCTTCTCCTTCCACTACTTCTTCTTCTTCCCTTTCCTTCTTCTCCTTCCTTTTTTTCTCCATACCCCACCTCTTTTGCTTCCAATTGTTGCTCTTCCTCTTCTTCTCCTTTCCCCAAATCTTTTGCTGACACTTCTTCTTCTTCTTCCTCTTCTCCTGCATGTTCCACTTCTTCTGCTTCTTCTTCCCTTCCCTTCCCCTCCTTCTTCCTTTTCCTCCTTTTCTCTTTCTTCTAGCTCTTCTTCTTTATCCCACCTCCTTCCACTACTTGTTCTTCCTCCTCTTGTTCACCTTTTTCCACTTCTTCTCTTTCCACATCTTCCTCTTCTTCCATTTCTATTCCTTCCACTACTACTTCTTCTTCCCTTTCCTTCTTCAACTTCCTCTTTTTCTCCATGCCCCCACTGCTTTTGCTTCTAATTGTTGCTCTTCCTCTTCTTCTCCTTCCCACAAATCTTCTACTTACACTTCTTCTTCTTCTTCCTCTTCTCCTCTATATTGCACTTCTTCGGCTTCTTCTTCCTTTCCTTTGCCCTATTTCTTCCTTTTCGTCCATTTCTCCTCCTTCCAGTTCTTCTTCTGCATCCCACCTCTTTCCACTACTTTTTCTTCCTCCTCTTGTTCACCTTCTTCCACTTCTTCTCTTTCCACATCTTCTTCTTCTTCCTTTTCTTCTCCTTCTTCCAGTTCTTCCGTTTACTCTCGTTCTTCTTCCTCTTCTTCTCCTTCTTCCACTTCTTCTGCCTCCTCTTGTTCTCCTTCTTTCACTTCTTCTGCCTTCTCTTGTTCTCTTTGTTCCACTTCTTCTTCATCCTCTCCTCTCATTCTTTTTATTCCTCTTCATCTCCTTCTTCTTCTTCTCTTTCCTTCGTTTTCTCCCTTTTTTTCTTCTGCTTCTGCTTCACTTGCATTTCTACCCCTATTTCTCGTTCTTCCACTTCTTCTTCATCATCCCCACTCCTTCAACTACTTCTTCCTCCTATTCTTGTTCACCTTCTTCCACTTCTGCCCCTTCCACTTCTTCTTCTTCTTCCTTCTGTTCTCCTTCTTGCACTTCTACTGCCTACACAACATCTTCTTCCTCCCTTTCTTCTTCTCCTCCTTCTTCCACTTCTTCTTCCTCCTGTGATGCATTCTCCCCAAGCAAGGGACCTATCACTAGGGCCATGGCTAGGAGAATAGAAGAAGACATGGCTAGAGTAGAAGGAGGAAGATCTCACCTCCATATGACCATCAAGTTATGCAAGCCATGACTTATTTACTTGTAATTTTTATTTTAGGAACCTAGGATTTTATTTTGGACATGTATTAGTACATTTAATTTTCTAGGAGGTGTCTTAGTAATAAGAAGGGGTAAGATTAGCTTTTAGGCCTTTATTTAGGAAATAAGGGGGTACTTTGATAACTACACCCTCTTTTGCTAAATAAAACCCAAAACTAATAAAGGAGTAATCTTGGCCCTTGGATGAGGTAGCTTGGGCACCAATTCTCATCTAAAGGAGGGTATTGATTGGACTTTGGGCTTCAATCCTCCTCCCTTGGATGACTCTTTTTAATCCTAGCCCTTCATTTCCTTCATGACTTGTCCAAGAGGTTAGCTCCCTCTATAAAAAGGTGCTCATTCACACTCTTGTATTTTTTACACTTTATTGAATGGAAAAACCTTGAGTTGGCCAAAATTCTCTTAGTGTCCACCCTTCTTTCTTTGAGAATTCCTTAGGTTTTTATCAAGGGTTCCATCCCTTGTGGCAAACTTTCCCTCTTAGGCTTATCTTACCTTAAGTGGCGCCTAAAACCACCTCACTTCTTACCTCTCCACAAACCATTTCACCAAAGAAGGAAACCTCTAGAAAAAGATCAAGGGACGCATGCATCATCCTGCCTTTCCTTGCTTTTCTTTTTCTTACAGTTCTCCCTCTTCCACTACTTCTCCTTCCACTTCTTCTTCTTCTTCTTGTTCTTCTTCTTCTATTTCTTCTTCTTCATCCCCTTTCCTTCCACTGCTTCTTCTTCTTTCTCTTTTTCTTATTATTCCACTTCTTCTTCATCTTCCTATTGTTCTCCTTCTTCCCCTTGCTCTTCTTCTCGTTGTTCCACTTCTTCTTCTTCTTCTTCCTCTCCTTCTTCCACTTGTTCTTCCTCCTCCCGTTCTCCTTCTTCCACTTCTTCTTTTTCATCCTCTCTCATTCCACTACTTCCTCATATTCCTCTCGTAATCCTTCAACCACTTCTTCTGCTTCCACTTATTGTTGTTCTTTTTCGTCTCCTTCTTCCACTTCTTCTGCTTACACTTCTTCTTCTTCCATTTCTTCTCCTTCTACTACTTCTGGTTCTTCCCTTTCCTTTTTCTGCTTACACTTTTTCTCCATGCCCCACTTCTTTTGCTTCAAATTGTTGCTCTTCCTCTTCTTCTCCTTCCCTGAAATCTTCTGCTTACTGTTCTTCTTCTTCTTCCTCTTCTCCTCTATATTCCACTTCTTCTGCTTCTTCTTCCCTTCCCTTCCCCTCCTTCTTCCTTTTCCTCCTCGTCTCCTTCTTCCATTTCTTCTTCTTCATCCCACCTCTTTCCAATACTTCTACTTCGTCCTCTTGTTCACCTTATTCTACTTCTTCCCTTTCCACATCTTCTTCTTCTTACTTTTCTTTTACTTCTTCTGCTTACTCTCTTTCTTCTTTCGCTTCTTCTCTTTCTTCAACTTGTCATGCCTCCTACTATTCTCTTTGTTCCGCTTCTTTTTCATCCTCTCCTCTCCTTCTTTTTCTTCCTCTTCATCTCCTTCTTCTTCTTCCCTTTCCTTCGTCTTCTCCCTCTCTTTCTCCTTCTTCTGCTTCTACTTGCCTTTCTACCTCTTGTTCTCCTTCTTCCACATCTTCTTCATCATCCCCACTCCTTCAAGTATTTCTTCTTTTTCTCTCGTTCACCTTCTTCCACCTCTGCTACTTCCACTAGTTATTCTTCTTCCTTCCATTCTGCTTCTTGCACTTCTTCTGCCTACACTACCTCTTCTTCCTCCCCTTCTTCTTCTCCTCCTTCTTCCACTTCTTCTTCCTCCTCCCTTGCCTTGCTGTCCTTCTTCTGACTCTTCTCCCTCTTCTACGACTTCTCCTTCCAGTTCTTCTTCTTCCTCTTCTTCTCCTTCTTCCACTTCTTCTCCTTCTTCCACTTCTTCTTATTCATCCCTTTTCCATCCACTACTTCTTCTTCTTCCTCTTTCTATCATTGTTCCACTTCTTTTTCTTCTTCTACTACTTCTGCTTCTTCCACTTCTTCTCCTTGTTCCTCTTCTTCTTCATCATCCCCTCTCCTTCAACTACTTCTTCTTGTTCCTCTTGTTCACTTTCTTCCACTTCTACTGCTTCCACTTGTTCTTCTTCTTGCTTCTCTTCTCTTTCTTGCACTTCTTCTTCCACTTCTTCTTCTTCTTCTTCTTCCTTTTGTTCTCCTTCTTCCACTTGCGCTTTTTCTTCTTCTTCTCATTCTTCCACTTCTTCTTCTTCCTCTTCTTCTCCTTCTTACACTTCTTCTTATTCCTCTTGTTCTCCTTCTTCCACTTCTTCTTCTTCATCCCCTCTCATTCCACTACTTCCTCCTAGTCCTCTTGTTCTCCTTCTACCACTTCTTCTTCTTCCACTTATTGTTCTTCTTCTTTTTCGTCTCCTTCTTCCACTTCTTCTGCTTACACTTCTTGTTCTTCCATTTCTTCTCGTTCCACTACTTCTTCTTCATCCCTTTCCTTCTTCTCCTTCCTCTTTTTCTCCATCCCCCACTTCTTTTGCTTCCAATTGTTGCTCTTCCTCTTCTTCTCCTTCCCCCAAATCTTTTGCTTACACTTCTTCTACTTCATCCTCTTTACCTCCATATTCCACTTCTTGTGCTTCTTCTTCCCTTCCCTTCCCCTTCTTTTTCCTTTTCCTCCTTTTCTCCTTCTTCCAGTTCTTCTTCTTCATATCACCTCCTTCCACTACTTCTTTTTCCTCCTTTTGTTCACCTTCTTCCACTTATTCTCTTTCCACATCTTCTTCTTCTTCTTCTTCTTCTTCTTCTTCTTCTTCTTCTTCTTCTTCTTCTTCTTATTCTTCTTCTTCTACTTACTCTCGTTCTTCTTCCTCTTCTTTTCTTTCTTCCACTTCTCCTGCCTCCTCTTGTTCTCTTTCTTCAACTTCTTCTTCATCCTCCCCTCTCCTTCTTTTTCTTCCTCTTCATCTCCTTCTTCTTCTTGCCTTTCCTTCGTCTTCTCCTTCTTTTTCTCCTTCTTCTGCTTCCACTTGCATTTGTACCTCTTGTTCTCCTTCTTACACTTCTTCTTCATCATCCCTACTCCTTCAACTACTTCTTGTTATTCCTCTTGTTCATCTTCTTCCACTTTTGCTGCTTCCACTTCTTCATTTTCTTCCTTCTGTTCTCCTTCTTGCACTTCTTCTGCCTACACTGCCTCTTTTTCCTCCCCTTCTTCTTCTCCTCTTTCTTCCACTTCTTCGTCGTCCTCCTTTTCCTTGCTTTCCTTCTTCTTACCTTCTCCCTCTTCCGCTACTTCTCCTTTCACTTCTTCTTCTTCCTTTTCTTCTTCTTCTTCCACTTCTTCTTCTTTATCCCCTTTCATTCCCACTTCTTCTTCCTCCTCTTTTTCTAATTCGTTGACATCTTCTTCTTTCTACTATTGTTCTCCTACTTCCACTTGCACTTCCTCCTCTTCTTCTCTTTCTTCTTGTTCGTCAACTTCTTCTTCTTCGTCGTCTTCTACTTCTTCCACTTCTTCTTCCTCTTCCAGTTCTCCTTCTCCCACTTATTCTTCTTCATCCCCTCTCATTCGACTACTTTCTCCTATTTCTCTTGTTCTACTTCTACCACTTCTTCTGTAACACTTGTTGTTCTTATGCATTCTCCCCAAGCAAGGGCCCTATCACTAGGGCCATGGCTAGGAGAATAGAAGAAGACATGGATAGAGTAGAAAAAGGCAGATCTGACCTCCATATGACCATCAAGTTATGCAAGCCATGACTTATTTACTTGTAATTTTTATTTTAGGAACCTAGGATTTTATTTTGGACATGTATTAGTCCATTTAATTTTCTAGGAGGTGTCTTAGTAATAAGAAGGGGTAAGATAGCTTTTGGACCTTTATTTAGGAAATAAGGGGGTACTTTGATAACTACACCCTCTCTTGCTAAATAAAACCCAAAACTAATAAAGGAGTAATCTTGGCCCTTGGATGAGGTAGCTTGGGCACCAATTCTCATCTAAAGGAGGGTATTGATTGGACTTTGGGCTTCAATCCTCCTCCCTTGGATGACTCTTTTTAATCCTAGCCTTTCATTTCCTTCATGACTTGTCCAAGAGGTTAGATCCCTCTATAAAAAGGTGCTGCTTCACACTCTTGTATTTTTTACACTTTATTGAATGGAAAAACCTTGAGTTGGCCAAAATTCTCTTAGTGTCCACCCTTCTCTTTTTGAGAATTCCTTAGGTTTTCATCAAGGGTTCCATCCCTTGTGGCAAACTTTCCTCTTAGGCTTATCTTACCTTAAGTGGCGCCTAAAACCACCTCACTTCATACCTTTCCATAAACCATTTCACCAAAGAAGAAAACCTCTAGAAAAAGATCAAGGGAGGCATGCATCATTTGGTATCTAGAGCATTGGTTCTAGAGGTCTAAACTCTCTTCCTACCTCATTTATTGTTTCTTTTCGTTTTCCTATTTTATTTTATCTTTAATTTCTACAATTTTTTCTAGCTTTCCATTGTTGTTTATCATTTCCATTTATGTCTTGAGTTTATTGTTTTGAGTTATAGTTTATTTACGCCATTTATTTTTTGCTTGATGCAATTTATATTGCTCTTTTCTTTGCATCTATGTCTCTCCTATATTCATTAATTTTCGCTTAAGCTTTGAGTTGGGTGCTTTCTTGCTTGAATTTTGGTTTTGAGAATTTCTTGGTAAAAATCCATGCCATTGTGGTGAATTCCACAACCTTGTGGTCAAGAAATTTAGACCAAATTCTTGTATTTTCTTGCACCTAGTTGCCTTGTTTTTGCATTATTTTTAGCTTTTATTTTTTCACTTTTATACTCTTGTGTAGTTGTCTATAAGTCATGTTTATAGTTTCCCATTTTGTCTATTAATTCCTTTTAAGTTTAGCCTTTTTTGTTTTTATAAAAAGGCTTTGAAACTTCTTAAATTGAGCAACATAGAGGGTCATACCTCATGTCTAAGTCTCTTTAGAGGTTCATGTTCTTTTAGTTTCAAGCATATTCTTAAAAAAAATTCCAAATAGTTGCTCAATTCCCTTTGTCTTTATTTTCCTTATACATATAATTAGTAGCTCATTTGTGTGGTAAAGCTAGTTCTTGTTTGTGGGTGCTTTCACTTAAGCTATAAGTTTGGTATTTGTGTTCAACAAATTACTAAAAACTTAACAAAGCTTGAGTCCACTGGCACACCAAACTACTAAACCATTAACACATCTATAGCTACTTTGCATTTTGAAGTCATTTCTAGTAGTACCTAAATTTTTGCTTTTAATTTTCTTTATTGTTCCAAGCGCATAACTCTTTGTTATTACGAACTAAATTCACAATCAATTTAGGTGCATCTAGTAAATATTAAAAAAAAAAGCAAGAGAACAAAGTCTAAAATAAAATACAAAAAAAAACAACGAAGGATTAAAAAAAAAGAGAACAAACAAAAGAAAAGAAAGTTTGAAAAATTCATTTGATGTACCTAACCTAAAATTAGCAAGTGCTTCAACTTTGAACTTGGAACCTTAAAATAAATTTTATTATTTTTGGTACACTAGAACTTGATATTTGTGTCTTTCTACTCTTTAATCTAGTGCCATTCTTAGGTATTCCATTGTGTGCTCTTTTTCTTTTGTTTACCTTTTAGTTGTTGCTTGTATTTTAAATCATCTTTCTAGTTTGTCTTATACACTCTTACCATTTGGTTAAGTGTCCTTTTGATTGTGTTATGTTTTATTGCTTTTTGAGTTTCTATTCGCACCTCCCCTTGCTACTTTTGGTTTCTTTGGTTTGTGTGTTAGTGCCACTTTTGGGAGAAAGCTTGAAAAAGGAATTTACCACAAGAGTAGCATATTTTGGAAGGTTGGACTAAGAGCCTAAGGGATCACGTCAAAAGGAAACACACCTAGCCATGAGGACTTTGATTTAAGGGAGCATTTGGAGAATCATTTTTTTGAAGACTTTACTTTTTCTTTAATTTGGGAGTATTAATTTTGTAGTTGCGAGTTTGAGTGCCCTTAAGGCCCTCCCTTTGGTTGTAATAAGATTTAGTTAATTTTTTTAGTTTCTTGAAAATTAGGTGAAGAAGGAAGAAGTGGCACACTTCCTTCAACACCTTAGGAGCTCGCTTTAGATCCCTTCTCTTTTGAATTTTTGCTTTAAAGTTCTTGCTTTATTTTTCTTATTCAAAGCGCTTAGAAGGCTAAAGAGTTTCAAAGACTCATCAAGCCATTTTAGGCAAGAAAACACAAAAAGAAAGGAGTTTTTGTTTGTGAAAGGTTTTTAGCCACCTTTTTCCTCTTAGAAGTTCAAGCACAATGACATCACACACCCACTCTAGTGCTCATAGTTATTCATCAAATAAGAATGTAAACCAAAGAAATATTTCTAAAGATTACACTCTAGAAAACTTAAACATGGACTTTAGGGAGTGGATGGCAAAAGAACAAGAGAGAAGAGAAGAAAAAATGAGAGAAAAAGAGTCCAAGGAGATAAGAAAAATAAAAGAAAGAGAAGAAGAAAAGAGAGAAAAAAGAGAGAAGGAAGAGAGAAGAATAAGAGAAAGGAGAGAAGATGAAGAAAGGAGAGCAAGAAAAAGAAAGAGAAAGAAGAAAAGAGAAAGAAGAAGAAAAAAGAAAGCATGGGAATGGTGAGAATTACAAAATGAAAGGGATAGTCTTAGGTTCCCAATCCAGACATACCCATAGGAGTGAAAGTGAGGAAGAATACTACAATCATCCTAGGAGAAACTCCCATTCATCCACGCATAATAATGGGGCCCCTACAAGGGAGCCCAAAATTGATCTCCCCCCATTTCATGGGAGGGAAGATGTGGAAGCCTACCTTGATTGGGAAATCAAGGTAGAAAAACTCTTCACTTGCCATGAGGTAAGAGAAGAAAGAAAGGTTCCAATGGCAACCCTTAGCTTCCAAGGGCATGCCATGCATTGGTGGGTTGGGTTAACCAATGAGAGAATCCGCACCAATATGCCTTCCATAAGATATTGGAATGATCTTAGAAGTGCTCTAAGAAGAAGGCATATTCCCTCTTGGTATGAAAGAGATCTTTTGGATAGACTCCAAAGGCTAAGGCAAACCAACCTTAGTATAGAAGAGTATAGACAAAAGATGGAACTTCTTATCTTGAGGGCGGGTATCATTGAGGAACCCAAGGCCACTATGGCAAGGTTTTTGTGTGGGTTGAGCCCCGAAATTCGTGATAAGGTGGAGCTCTTCTCATACAATTCCCTTGATGAGTTAGTTCAACTTTGCATCAAGGTGGAAAATCAACTTAGAAGGAAAAGTTTTAAAAAGGATAACCCACCTTATGTAAAGAGGGACCAACCTAAAGGGAACTCTTTCAAGAGTTACCCCAAAGAGGAACATCCCAAGCACTTCAAAGAGCATAAAACATCACATGTAGAGAGAAAAACCCCTACTATACTAACTCTCATGAGAAAGTTAGTAGTATCAAATGCTTTAAATGTCTTGGGAGAGGCCACATTGCCTCTCAATGTCCTACTAAGAGAAACATCATCATGAGGGCCCAAGATGTTTATAGTAGTGAGTCTAGCTCACACTCCTCTAGTGAGAGCGAAGGAGAAGGGGTTCATGCATATCAATCTGATTGTTATGAAACCGCTTAGGCATGTGAGGGAGACCTCTTGATGATAAGAAGGCTTCTTGGAAGCCAACCATTGAAAGTGTCCTCATCTCAAAGGGAGAACATATTCCACACTCGCTGTAGCTCAAGGTTGGTGGAAAAGCTAGCCTTGACCCCACTTCCCCACTCTAAGCCTTACAAGCTTCAACGGCTCAATGAGCAAGGGGAAATGGAGGTCAATGAGCAAGTCAAGGTTCCAATTTCCATTGGGTCTTATAAAGATGAGATCCTATATGACATAGTCCCAATGGAAGTTGGTGCCCCTTCCAAGAAAGTCGTTAGTAAAGGGAGTTTATTTGCGACAAAATTGGATTTAAAAGAAGCCCCCTTAACTAACAGACCTTTTTATCTCCTCCTTTGCAAAGAGGTATCCCCCATTTCTTCCCCCTCCTCTTCTTTCCCTTCTAGTTCTAGCACTGCCATAGAACTTGGACATGAGAACCTAGCTCAAGAGGTTCAAGAGCTTTTAAAGGAGTTTGGTGATATATTCCCTAATGAAGTTCCCAAAGGACTTCCTCCAATTAGGGGTATAGAACACTAAATAGACTTGGTACCTGGGGCTAGCCTGCCTAATAGGCCTGCTTATAGGACTAATCCCATGGAGACTAAGGAGATTGAGTCTCAAGTCCAAGAACTATTGGAGAAGGGTTGGGTTCAAGAGAGCCTAAGCCTTGTGCTGTGCCAGTCTTGTTGGTGCCCAAGAAGAATGGCCAATGGAGGATGTGCATTGATTGTCGAGCAATCAATAACATCACCATCAAATATAGGCACCCTATCCCTAGGCTTGATGACATGCTTGATGAATTGCATGGGGCCTAATTATTTTCAAAAATTGATCTGAAGAGTGGTTATCACCAAATCCGCATCAAGGAAGGTGATGAGTGGAAAACCGCTTTTAAGACCAAGTTTGGGCTTTATGAGTGACTGGTAATGCCGTTTGGGCTTACCAATGCCCCAAGCACCTTCATGAGGCTTATGAATCATGTCCTTAGGGATTGCTTAGGAAAATTTTGTGTAGTTTATTTTAATGATATTTTAGTGTATAGCAAGAGCCTAGATGAGAGCATGTAGGTCATCTTAGGCGCGTCTTTTGCATCCTTAGGTCACACCAACTCTATGGAAACCTTGAAAAGTGTAATTTTTGTGTAGAGAGTGTGGTGTTTTTAGGTTTTGTAGTCAATAAAGATGGGGTTCATGTGGACCCCGACAAAATCAAAGCCATCCAAGAATGGCCCACCCCAAAAAGTGTGACTGAGATCAAGAGCTTTCATGGTCTCGCGAGTTTCTATAGGCACTTTGTGCCTAATTTTTCCACACTTTTCTCACCAATCAATGATTTGGTGAAGAAGGAAGTTCCCTTCATTTGGGATGCTAAACAACAAAAATCCTTCGAACTTATTAAGGAAAAGCTCACCCATGCCCCTGTTCTAGCTCTACCTGACTTTTCAAAAACTTTTGAGCTAGAATGTGATGCATCAGGTGTTGGAATAGGTGCTGTGTTATTGCAAGGCGGCCACCCCGTGGCTTATTTTAGTGAAAAAATAAATGGTGCCGCCTTCAATTACCCCACCTATGACAAAGAGTTTTACTCCTTAATAAGGGCCCTTCAAACTTGGGAACATTACCTTATTCCCAAGGAGTTTGTCATTCATAGTGACCATGAGTCACTAAAATATTTGAAGGGTCAAGGTAAGCTCAACAAGAGGCATGCAAAGTGGGTTGAGTTTTTGGAAACTTTTCCCTATAGAATCAAATACAAGAAAGGGAAGCACAATGTAGTGGGCTTCAATCCTCCTCCCTTGGATGACTCTTTTTAATCCTAGCCTTTCATTTCCTTCATGACTTGTCCAAGAGGTTAGCTCCCTCTATAAAAAGGTGCTCCTTCACATTCTTGTATTTTTTACACTTTATTGAATGGAAAAACCTTGAGTTGGCCAAAATTGTCTTAGTGTCCACCCTTCTCTCTTTGAGAATTCCTTAGGTTTTTATCTAAGGGTTCCATCCCTTGTGGCAAACTTTCCTCTTAGGCTTATCTTACCTTAAGTGGAGCCTAAAACCACCTCACTTCTTACCTTTCCATAAACCATTTCACCAAAGAAGAAAACCTCTAGCAAAAGATCAAGGAAGGCATGCATCATGTTCTTCTTCTTTTTCATCTCCTTCTTCTGCTTCTTCTGCTTACAATTCTTCTTTTTCCTCTTCTTCCATTTCTTCTCCTTCCACTAATTCTTCTTTTTCCCGTTCCTTCTTCTCCTTCCTCTTTTTCTCCATCCACCACTTCTTTTGCTTCAAAAATTTGCTCTTCCTCTTCTTCTCCTTCCCCCAAATCTTCTCCTTACAGTTATTCTTCTTCTTCTACCCTTCTTCATCCCTTTCCTTCCAATACTTCTTCTTCTTCCTTTTTTTTCTCATTCTTCTATTTCTTCTTCTTCTTCCTCTTTTTTCTCATTCTTCCATTTCTTCTTCTTCTTCTTCCGATTGTTCTCCTTCTTCCACTTGCACTTTTTCCTCTTTTTCTCGTTCTTCCACTTCTTCTTCTTCCTCTTCTTCTCCTTCTTCCACTTCTTCTGCTTACTGTCCTTTTTCTTCCTTTTCTTCTCTTTCTTCCACTTCTTCTTCATCTTCTCCTCTCCTTCTTTTTCTTCCTCTTCATCTCCTTCTTCTTCTTCCCTTTTCTTCGTCTTCTCCCTCTTTTCTCCTTCTTCTACTTCCACTTGCATTTCTACCTGTTGTTCTCCTTCTTCCACTGCTTTTTCTTCTTCATATTCTCCTTCTTCCACTTATTCTTCCTCCTCCCATTCTTCTTCTTCCACTTATATTTCCTCATCTCGTTCTCCTTGTTCCACTTTTTCTTCTTCATCCCCTCTCATTCCACTACTTCCTCCTATTCCTGTTGTTCCACTTGTTGTTCATCTTCTGCTTACACTGCTTCTTCTTCTTCTTCCTTTAGTCCTGCATATTCCACTTCTTTTGCTTCTTCTTCCCTTCCCTTCCCCTCCTTTTTCCTTTTCCTCATGTTCTGCCTCTTCCAGTTCTTGTTCCTCATCCCGCCTCCTTCCACTACTTCTTCTTTCTCCTCTTGTTCACCTTCTTCCCCTTCTTCTTCCTTTTCTTCTCCTACTTCCACTTCTTCTGCTTACTCTCTTTCTTTTTCCTCTTCTTCTCTTTCTTTCACTTCTTCTACCTCCTTTTGTTCTCTTTCTTCCACTTCTTCATCTTTTACTCTCCTTCTTTTTCTTCCTCATCATCTCCTTCTTCTTCTTCCCTTTCCTTCGTCTTCTCCCTCTTTTTCTCATTCTTCCCCTTCTTCTTCTTCTTCCTATTGTTCTCCTTCTTCCTCTTGCACTTCTTCCTCTTCTTCTCCTTCCTCCACTTCTTCTTCCTCATGCCCTCTCATTCCACTACTTCCTCCTATTCCTCTTGTTCTCATGCTGCCACTTCTTTTACTTCCACTTGTTGTTCTTCTTCTACATCGTCTCCTTCTTCTACTTCTTCTGCTTATACTTCTATTTCTTTCTCTTCTTCCATTTCTTCTCCTTCCACTACTTCTTCTTCTTCCCCTTCCTTCTTGAACTTCCTCTTTTTCTGCTTACAGTTCTTCTTCTTCTTCCTCTTCTCCTCCATATTCCACTTCTTCTGCTTCTTACTCTAATCCCTCTTCCACTACTTCTCCTTCCACTTCTTCTTCTTCCTCTTGTTCTCCTTGTTCAACTTCTTCTTCATTCCCTTTCCTACCACTACCTCTTCTTCCTCTTTTTCTCATTCTTCCACTTCTTCTTCTTCTTCTTATTGTTCTCCTTCTTGCAGTTTCACTTCTTCCTCTTCTTCTCATTTTTCCACTTCTTCTTCTTCCTCTTCTTCTTCTTCTTCCACTTATTCTTCCTCCTCCAATTCTTCTTCTTCCACTTCTTCTTCTTCATCCCCTCTCATTCTTTTGCTTACTCTCCTTTTTCTTTCTCTTCTTCTCTTTCTGCCACTTCTTCTACCTCCTCTAGTTCTCTTTCTTCCACCTCTTCTACATCCTCTCCTCTCCTTCTCTTTCTTCCTTTTCATCTCATTCTTCTTTTTCGCTTTCCTTCGTCTTCTCACTCTTTTCCTCCTGCTTCTGCTTCCACTTGCCTTTCTACCTCTTGTTCTCCTTCTTCCACTTCTTCATCATCATCCCCACTCCTTCAACAACTTCTTCTTCTTCATCTTGTTTACCTTCTTCCACTTGTTCTTCTTCTTCCTTCTCTTTTCCTTCTTGCGCATCTTCTCCCTGCATTACCTGTTCTTACTCCTCTTCTTCTCGTCCTTCTTCCACTTCTTCTTCCTCCTCCCTTGCCTTGCTTTCCTTCTTCTTACACTTCTCCCTATTCCACTACTTCTCCTTTGACTTCTTCTTCTTCCTCTTGTTCTCCTTCTTCCACTTCTTCTTCTTCATCGCCTTTCCTTCTAGTGCTTCTTCTTCTTTCTCTTTTTCTCAATCTTCCACTTCTTCCTCTTCTTCTCCTTCTTCCATTTCTTCTTCATCCCCTCTCATTCCACTACTTCCTCCTATTCCTCTTATTCTCCTTCTACCACTTCTTCTGCTTGCACTTGTTGTTCTTCTACTTTTTGGTCTCCTTCTTCCACTCCTTCTTCTTCCTCTTCTTCAATTTCTTCTCCTTCCATTACTTCTTCTTCCCCTTCCTTCTTCTCCTTCCGCTTTTTCTCCATCCCCCACTTCTTTTGCTATCAATGGTTGCTCTTCCTCTTCTTCTCCTTCTCCCAAATCTTCTGCTTACACTTCTTCTTCTTCCTCCTCTTCTCCTCCATATTCCACTTCTTCTGCTTCTTCTTCCCTTCCCTTCACTCCTTCTTCCTTTTCCTCTTTTTCTCCTTCTTCCAGTTCTTTTTCTTCATCCCACCTACTTCCACTACTTCTTCTTCCTCCTCTTGTTCACCTTCTTCCACTTCTTCTCTTTCCACATCTTCTTCTTCTTCCTTTTCTTCTCCTTCTTCCACTTCTTCTGCTTACTCTCCTTCTTCTTCCTCTTCTTCTCTTTCTTCCACTTCTCTTGCCTCCTCTTGTTCTCTTTCTTCCCCTTCTTCTTCATCCTCTGCTCTCCTTCTTTTTCTTCCTCTTGATCTCCTTCTTCTTCTTGCCATTCCTTCATCCTCTCACTCTCTTCCTCCTTTTTCTGCTTCCACTTCCATTTCTACCTCTTGTTCTGCTTCTTCCACATCTTCTTCATCATCCTCACTCCTTCAACTACTTCTTCTTCCTCTTGTTCACCTTCTTCCACTTCTGCTACTTCCACTAGTTCTTCTTCGTCCCTCTTCATCCTCCCTTCTTCTTCTCCTTCTTCTTCCACGTCTTTTTCCTCATCCCTTGCCTTACTTTCCTTTTTCTTACTCTTCTCCCTCTTCCACTTCTTCTCCTTCCACTTCGAAGTCTCTTCATCCTCTTCTTCTCCATCTTTCACTTCTTCTTCTTCTTCATCTTCTTTCCTTCCACTATTTCTCCTTCGTCCTCTTTTTCTCATTCTTCCACTTCTTCTTCTTCTTCCTATAGTTCTCCTTCTTCCAATAGCACTTCTTCCTCTTCATCTCGGTCTTCCACTTCTTCTTCTCCTCCCGTTCTCCTTCTTCCACTGGTTCTTCTTCATCCCCTCTCATTCCATTACTTCCTCCTATTCCTATTGTTCTCCTTCTACCACTTCTGCTGCTTCCTCTTTTTCTCCATCCCCCACTTCTTTTGCTATCAATGGTTGCTCTTCCTCTTCTTCTCCTTCTCCCAAATCTTCTGCTTACACTTCTTCTTCTTCCTCCTCTTCTCATCCATATTCCACTTCTTCTGCTTCTTCTTCCCTTCCCTTCCCCTCCTTCTTCCTTTTCCTCCTTTTCTCCTTCTTCTAGTTCTTCTTCTTCATCCCACCAACTTCGACTACTTCTTCTTCCTCCTCTTGTTCACCTTCTTCCACTTCTTCTATTTCCACATCTGCTTCTTCTTCCTTTTCTTCTCCTTCTTCTTCTTACTCTCGTTCTTCTTCCTCATCTTCTCTTTCTTCCACTTCTCCTGCCACCTCTTGTTCTCTTTCTTTCACTTCTTCTTCATCCTCTCCTCTCTTTCTTTTCTTCTTCTTCATTTGCCTCTTCTTATTCCCTTTCCTTCGTCTTCTCCCTCTTTTTCTCCTTCTTCTGCTTCCACTTGCATTTCTATTTCTTGTTCTCCTTCTTCCACTTCTTCTTCATCATCCTCACTCCTTCAACTACTTCTTATTCTTCCTCTTGTTCACCTTCTTCTACTTCTGCTGCTTCCACTTATTCTTCTTCTTCCTTCCCTTCTACTTCTTCCACTTCTTCTTCCTCCTCCCTGGCCTTGCTTTCCTTCTTCTTACTTTTCTCCCTCTTCCACTACTTCTCCTTCCACCTCTTATTCTGCCTCGTCCTCTCCTTCTTCGACTTCTTCTTCTTCATCCCCTTTCCTTCCACTACTTCTTCTTCTTCCCCTTTTTCTCATTCTTCCACTTCTTCTTCTTCTTCTTCCTGTTGTTCTCCTCCTTCCACTTGCACTTCTTCCTCATCTTCTCGTTCTGCACTTTTTCTTCTGCCTCTTCTTCTCCTTCTTCCAGTTCTTCTTCCTCCTCCCGTTCTCCTTCTTCCACTTCTTCTTCTTCATCCCCTCTCATGCCACTACTTCCTCCTATTCCTCTTATTCTCCTTCCACCACTTCTTCTGCTTCCACTTGTTGTTTTTCTTCTTTTTCGTCTCTTTCTTCCACTTCTTCTGCTTACATTTCTTCTTCTTCCTCTTCCTCTGTTTCTATTCCTTCCACTACTTCTTCTTCTTCCCCTTTTTCTCATTCTTCCACTTCGTGTTCTTCTTCTTCCTATTGTTCTCCTCCTTCCACTTCCACTTCTTCCTCATTTTCTCGTTCTACACTTCTTCTTCTGCCTCTTCTTCTCCTTCTTCCAGTTCTTCTTCCTTCTCTCATTCTCCTTCTTCCACTTCTTCTTCTTTTTCGTCTTCTTCTGCTTACACTTCTTCTTCTTCCTCTTCCTTCATTTCTATTCCTTCCACTACTTCTTCTTCTTCCATTTTCTTCGTCTTCTCCTTCTTCTGCTTTCACTTCCATTTCTACCTCTTGATCTGCTTCTTCAACATCTTCTTCATCATCCTCACTCCTTCAACTACTTCTTCTTCCTCTTGTTCACCTTCTTCGACTTCTGCTACTTCCACTAGTTCTTCTTCTTCCCTCTTCTTCCTCCCCTTCTTCTTCTCCTCCTTCTTCCACTTCTTTTTCCTCATCCCTTGCCTTACCTTCCTTCTTCTTACTCTTCTCCCTCTTCCACTGCTTCTCCTTCCACTTCCTCTTCTTGCTCTTTTTCTCCATCTTCAACTTTTTCTTCTTCATCTTCTTTCCTTCCACTATTTCTCATTCTTCCTCTTTTTCTAATTCTTCCACTTCTTCTTCTTCTTCCTATAGTTCTCCTTCTTCCACGAGCACTTCTTCCTCTTCTTCTTCTTCTCCTTCTTCCACTTCTTCTTCCTCCTCCCGTTCTCCTTCTACCAGTGGTTCTTCTTCATCCCCTCTCATTCCATTACTTCTTCCTATTCCTATTGTTCTCCTTCTACCACTTCTGCTGCTTCCTATTTTTCTCCATCCTTTTCCTTCATCTTCTTCTCTTTCTTCCACTTCTCTGGCCTCTTCTTCAACTCCTTCTTCTTCTTCCATTTCCTTCGTCTTCTCCCTTTTTTTCTCCTTCTTCTGCTTCTGCTTCCACTTGCATTTCTTCCTATTGTTCTCCATCCTCCACTTTTGGTTCAAAATCCTCACTCCTTCAACTACTTCTTCTTCTTCCTCTTGTTCACTTTCTTCCACTTCTGCTGCTTCCACTTGTTCTTCTTCTTCCTTCCCTTCTCCTTCTTGCACTTCTTCTGCCCACACTACCTATTCTTCCTACCCTTCTTTTTCTCCTCCTTCTTCCACTTCTTTTTCCTCCTCCCTTGTCTTGCTTTCCTTCTTCTTACTCTTCTCCCTCTTACACTACTTCTCCTTCCGCTTCTTCTTCTTCGTCTTTTTCTCCTTCTTCCACTTCTTCTTCTTCATCCCCCTTCCTTCCACTGCTTCTTTGTCTTTGTTTTTTTCTCATTCTTCCACTTCTTCTTCTCCATCCTCTCTCATTCCACTACTGCCTCCTATTCCTCTTCTTCTCCTTCTACAACTTCTTCCGATTCCACTTGTTGTTCTTCTTCTTTTTCGTCTCCTTCTTCAACTTCTTCTGCTTACACTTCTTCTTCTTCTATTTCTTCTCCTTCCACAACTTCTTCTTCTTCCCTTTACTTTTTCTCCTTCCACTTTTTCTCCATCCCCCAGTTATTTTGCTACCAATTGTTGCTCTTCTTCTTCTTCCCCCAAATCTTCTGCTTACAGTTCTTCCTTTTCTCCTCTATGTTCCACTTCTTCTGCTCTTCGTCCCTTCCTTTCCCCTCCTTCTTCCTTTTCCTCCTTTTCTCCTTCTTCCAGTTCTTCTTCTTCATCCCACCTCCTTCCACTACTGCTTCTTCATCCTCTTGTTCACCCTTTTCCACTTCTTCTCCTTCCACATCTTCTTCTTGTTACTTTTCTTGTCCTTCTTCCACTTCTTCTGCTTACTCTCCTACCTCTTCCTCTTCTTCTCTTTCTTCGACTTCTCATGCCACCTCCTATTCTTTTTGTTCCACTTCTTCTTCATCCTCTCCTCTCCTTTTATTTCTTTCTCTTCATCTCCTTCTTCTTTTCCCCTTTCCTTCGTCTTCTCCCTCTTTTTCTCCTCCTTCCACATCTTCTTCACCATCCTCACTCCTTCAACTACTTCTTCTTCTTCCTCTTGTTCACCTTCTTCCACTTCTGCTACTTCTACTAGTTCTTCTTCTTCGTTCCATTCCGCTTCTTGCATTTCTTCTGCCTACATTACCTCCCCGTCTTCTTCTCCTCCTTCTTCTACTTCTTCTTCCTCCTCCCATGCCTTGCTTTCCTTCTTCTTAATCTTCTCCTTCTTCCACTACTTCTCCTTCTATTTATTCTTCTTGCTCTTCTTCTCCTTCTTCCACTTCTTCTTCTTCATCCCTTTTCCTTCCACTGCTTCTTCTTCTTCCTCTTTTTCTCATTCTTCCACTTCTTCTTCTTCTTCCTATTGTTTTCCTTCTTCCACTTACTCTTCTTCTCGATCTTCCACTTCTTCTTCTTCCTCTTCTTCTCCTTCTTCCACTTCTTTTTCCTCCTCCCGTTCTCCTTCTTCCACTTCTTCTTATTCATCCACTCTCATTCCACTACTTCCTCTTATTGCTCTTGTTCTCCTTCTACCACTTGTTCTGCTTCCATTTGTTGTTGTTCTTCTTTTTTCTCTCCTCCTTCCACTTCTTCTGCTTACACTTCTTATTCTTCCTTTTCTTCTCCTTCCACTACTTCTTCTTCCTCGCCTTGTTCACCTTCATCCGCTTGTGCTCTTTCCACATCTTCTTCTTCTTGCTTTTCATCACCTTCTTCCACTTCTTCTGCTTACTCTCATTCTTCTTCCTCTTCTTCTCTTTCTTCAACTTCTCCTGCCTTCTCTTGTTCTCTTTCTTCCACTTCTTCTTGATCCTGTCCTCTCCTTCATTTTCTTCCTCTTCATCTCCTTCTTCTTCTTCCGTTTCCTTCGTCTTCTCCCTCTTTTTGTCCTTCTTCTACTTCGACTTGCATTTCTACCTCTTGTTCTCCGTCCTCCATTTCTTCTTCATCATCCCCACTCCTTCAACTACTTCTTCTTCTTAGTCTTGTTCACCTTCTTCAACTTCTGCTGCTTCCAATTGTTCTTTTTCTTCCTTCCCCTTCTCCTTCTTGCACTTCTTCTGCCTACACAAACTCTTTTTCCTCCCCCTCTTCTTCTCCTTCTTCTTCTACTTCTTCTTCATACTCGCTTGCCTTGCTTTCTTTCTTCTTACTCTTTTCCCTCTTCCGCAACTTCTCCTTCCACTTCTTCTTCTTCCTCTTCTTCTCCTTCTTCCACTTCTTCTTCTTCATCCCTTTTCCTTCCACTGCTTCTTCGTCTTCCTCTTTTTCTCATTCTTTCACTTCTTCTTCTTCTTCCTAGAGTTCTCCTTCTTCTAGTTGCACTTCTTCCTCTTCTTCTCGTTCTTCCACTTCTTTTTCTCCTTCTTCCACTTCTACTTCCTTCTTCGGTTCTCTTTCTTGAACTTCTTCTTCTTCATCCCCTCTCATTCCACTACTTACTCTTATTCCTGTTGCTCTCTTTCTACTACTTCTTCTTTTTCCACTTGTTGTTGTTCTTCTTTTCCTTTTCCTTCTTCCACTTCTTCTGCTTACACTGCTTCTTCTTCCATTTCTTCTCCTTCCACTACTACTTCTTCTTCCCTTTCCTTCTTCTCCTTCCTCTTTTTCTTCATCACCCACTTCTTTTGCCTCCAATTGTTGCTATTCCTCTTCTTCTCCTTCCCCCAAATCTTCTGCCTACACTTCTTCTTCTTCTTCCTCTTTTCCTTCATATTCCACTTCTGCTACTTCTTCTTCCCTTCCCTTCCCGTCCTACTTCCTTTTCCTCCTTTTCTCCTTCTTCCAGTTCTTCTTCTTCCTCCCACCTCTTTCCACTACTTCTTCTTCCTCCTCTTGTTCACCTTCTTCCACTTTTGTGGCCTCCACTAGTTCTTCTTCTTCCTTCCCTTCTCCTTCTTTCACTTCTTCTGCCTACACTACCTCTTCTTCCTCCCCTTCTTCTTCTCCTACTTCTTCCTCCTGCCTTGCCTTGCCTACACTACTTCTCCTTCCACTTTTTCCTCCTCTTCTTCTTCTCCTTCTCCCACTTCTTCTTCTTCATCCCCTTTCCTTCCACTACTTCTTCTTCTTCCTCTTTTTCTCATTCTTCCACATCTTCTTCTTCTTCTTCTTCTTAGAGTTCTCCTTCTTCCACTTGCACTTCTTCCTCTTCTTCTCGTTCTTCCACTTCTCCTTCTTCTACTTCTTCTTCTTCCTCTTCTTCTCCTTCTTCCACTTCTTTTTCCTGCTCCCGTTCTTCTTCACCTCCTCTCATTCCACTACTTCCTCCTATTCCTCCGTTTCTCCTTCTACCACTTCTTCTGCTTCGACTTATTGTTCCTCTTCTTTTTCGTCTCCTTCTTCCACTTCTTCTTCTTCCTCCCTTCCCTTGCTTTCCTTCTTCTTACTTTTTTCCCTCTTCCACTACTTCTCCTTCCACTTTTCTTTTTCCTCTTCTTCTCCTTCTTCCATTGCTTCTTCTTCTTCCTTTTTTTTTCATTCTTCCACTTCTTCTTCTTCTTCCTATTGTTCTCCTTTTTCCACTAGCTCTACTTGCTCTTCTTCTCGTGCTTCCCCTTTTTCTTCTTCTCCTTCTTCCACTTTTGCTTCCTACTCCTGTTCTCGTTCTTCCACTTATTCTTCTTCACCTCCTCTCATTCCAGTACTTCGTGTTATTCCTCTTGTTCTCCTTCTACCACTTGTTGTTCTCCTTCTTTTTCGTCTCCTTCTTCAACTTCTTCTGCTTACACTTCTTCTTCTTCCATTTCTTCTCCTTCTACTACTTTTTCTTCCTCCTCTTGTTCACCTTCATCCACTTCTTCTCTTTCCACATGATGTGACCATGCCTAGCCAAGGACCTATCACTAGGGCCATGGCTAGAAGGATTGAAGAAGACCTAGCCCTTGCAGACAAAGGAAGACTTCACCTCCTATGGAGAGTGAAGATATTAAGCTAGGGACTTTAGTTAATAAAATGTAATTTTCCTTTATTTTAATTTTGAGGAGCATTAAGAATTTAATTTGGGACATGTATTTGGTCCATTTTTTATTTTTAGGAGGTGTCTTAGGAATTTAGAGGGTGGATTTAGCTTTTTGGGTCTTTATGAAGGAAATAAGGGGTAGCCTTGATATCTACACCCCTCTTTTCTACATAAACCCCCTAAGCTAATAAGAAGGAATCTTGGCCCTTGGTTTGAGAAACTTGGGCACCAAGTTTGATGATCTAAGGAGGGAATTGTTTCTCAATTCTCCTCCCTTAGATCTCTCCTTTTAATCCTAGCCCTTCTTTTTTAGGTTATCTTGTTCAAGAGGTTAGCTACCTCTATAAATAGGAGCTCCTCCCTCACTTGTATTTTTTACACTTGAATTTAATCCTAGAGACCATATTGGTTGAGGTTCTTACCTTTGAGTGTCCCCCTTTCTCCTTTGTGAGAGCTTCTAAGAGTTATCAAGGGACCCCTCCCTTGTGGCCTCTCCCCTTTGGCTTATCAAACCTAGTATTTGTGGCGCCACACCCCATTCCTTTCCTCTCCATAAATCCATTTCCCTTCCAAGTGACCTTAGAAAGGATCCTTTGGGCACGTGATCATCAAAGATCACATCTTCTTCATCTTCCTTTTCTTCTCCTTCTTCCACTTCTTCTACTTACTATCTTTCTTCTTCCTCTTGTTCTCTTCATCCCACTTCTCCTGGCTACTCTTCCTCTCTTTCTACCACTTCTTCTTCATCCTTTCCTCTCCTTCTTTTTCTTCCAATTCATCTCCTTCTTCTTTTTCCCTTTGTTTCGTCTTCTCCCTCTTTTTCTCCTTCTCCTACTTCCAATTGCATTTCTACCTCTTGTTCTCCTTCTTCCACTTCTTCTTCATCATCCCCACTCCTTCAACTACTTGTCCTTCTTCCTCTTGTTCACCTTCTGCCACTTCTGCTGCTTCCACTTGTTCTTCTTCTTGCTTCTCTTCTCTTTCCTACACTTCTTCTGCCTACACTACCTCTTATTCCTCCCCTTCTTCTTGTCCTCCTTCTTCCACTTCTTCTTCCTCCTCCTTTTCTTTGCTTTGCTTCTTCTTATAGTTCTCCCTCTTTCACTACTTCCCCTTCCATTTCTTCTTCTTCATCCCGTTTCCTTCCACTGCTTCTTCTTCTTTTTCCTATTTTCTCCTTTTTCTACTTGTACTTTTTCCTCTTCTTCTCATTCTTCCAGTTCTTCTTCTTCCTCTTCTTCTCCTTCTTTCACTTCTTCTCCTTCTTCCACTTATTCTTCTTCCTCACGTTCTCCTTCTTTCACTTATTCTTCATCTCCTCTCATTCCATTACTTCCTCCTATTCCTCTTGTTCTCCTTCTACCACTTCTTTTACTTCCACTTGTTGTGCATCTTCTTTTTCATCTCCTTCTTCCACATCTTCTTCTTCCTCTTTTTGCATTTCTTCTCATTCCACTACTTTTTCTTCGTCCCTTTCCTTCTTCTGCTTCCTCTTTTTCTTCATCCCCCACTTCTTTTGCTTCCAATTGTTTCTCTTCCTATTCTTCTCCTTCCCCCAAATTTTCTGCTTACACTTCCTCTTCTTCTTCCTGTTCTCCTACATATACCACTTCTTCTACTTCTTCTTCCCTCCCCTTAACCTCCTTCTTCCTTTTCCTCCTTCTTCCAGTTCTTATTCTTCATCCCACCTCCTTCCGCTACTTCTTCTTCCTCCTCTTGTTTACCTTCTTCCACTTTTTCTTTTTCCACATCTTCTTCTTCTTCCTTTTCTTCTCCTTCTTCCACTTATTCTGCTAACTATCTTTCTTCTTCCTCTTCATCTCTTTCTTCCAATTCTCCTGCCTCCTCTTGTTCTCTTTCTTCCACTTCTTCTTCATCCTCTCCTCCCCTTCTTTTTCTTCCTCTTCATCTCCTTCTTCTTCCCTTTCCTTCATCTTCTCCCTCTTTTTCTCCTTCTTCTCTTTCTTCCACTTCTCCTTCATCATCCCCAGTCCTTCAATTACTTCTTTTTCTTCCTCTTGTTCACTTGCTTCCACTTCTTCTTCTTCTTATTTCCCTTCTCCTTCTTCACTTCTTCTACCTACACTACCTTTTCTTCCTCCCCTTCTTCTTCTCCTTCTTCTTCCACTTCTTCTTCCTCCTCCCTTGCCTTGCTTTCCTTCTTCTTACTATTCTCCCTCTTCCACTACTTCTCCTTCCACTTCTTCTTCTTCGTCTTCTTCTCCTTCTTCCACTTCTTCTTCTTCATCCCCTTTCCTTGCACTGCTTCTTCTTCTCATTCTTCCACTTCTTCTTCTTCTTCCTATTGTTCTCCTTCTTCCACTTGACCTTCTTCCTCTTCTTCTCGTTCTTCCACTTCTTCTTCCTCCTCTAGTTATCCTTTCTCCACTTCTTCTTCTTCATCCCCTCTTATGCCACTACTTCCTCCTATTCCTCTTGTTCTCATTCTGCCACTTCTTCTGCTTCCAATTGTTGCTCTTCCTTTTTTTCTCCATCCCGCAAATCTTCTACTTACACTTCTTCTTCTTCTTCCTCTTCTTCTCCATATTCCACTTCTTCTGCTTCTTCTTCCCTTCCCTTCCCCTCCTTTTCTCCTTCTTCCACTTGTTCTCCTTCTTCCAGTTCTTTTTCTTCATCCCACCTCCTTCCACTACATCTTCTTCCTCCTCTTGTTGACCTTCTTCCCCTTCTTCTCTTTCCACATATTTTGTTCTTCTTCTTCTGCTTACTCTCATTCTTCTTCCTCTTCGTATGTTTCTTCCACTTCTCCTGCGTCCTCTTATTCTTCTTCTTCCACTTCTTCTTCATGCTCTCCTTTCCTTCTTTTTCTTCCTCTTCATGTACTTCTTCTTCTTCCCTTTCCTTCGCCTTCTCCCTTTTTTTCTCCTTCTTCTGCTTCCACTTGCATTTCTAACTCTTGTTCTCCTTCTTCCACATCTTCTACTTACACTTCCTCTTCTTTCTCTTCTTCCATCTCTTCTCCTTCCTTTTTTTCTCCATCCCCCACTTATTTTGCTTCCAATTGTTGCTCTTCCTCTTCTTCTCCTTCCTCCAAATCTTCTGCTTACAGTTTTTCTTCTTCTTCCTCTTCTCCATATTCCACTTCTTCTGCTTCTTCTTCCCTTCCCCTCCTTCTTCCTTTTCCTCCTCTTCTCCTTCTTCTAGTGCTTCTTCTTCATCCCACCTCCTTCCACTACTTCTTCTTCCTCCTCTTGTTCACCTTCTTCCACTTCATCTCTTTCCACATCTTCTTCTTCTTCATTTTCTTCTCGTTCTTCCACTTCTTCTGCTTACTCTCCTTCTTCTTACTTTCCTTTTTCTTCCTCTTCTTCTCTTTCTTCTACTTCTCATGCCTCCTCTTGTTCTGTTTCTTCCACTTTTTCTTCATCTCCTCTTCTCCTTCTTTTTCTTCCTACTCATCTTCTTCTTCTTCTTCCCTTTCCTTCCTCTTCTCCCTCTTTGTCTCCTTCTTCTGCTTCCACTTGCATTTCTACCTCTTCTTCTCCTTCTTCCACTTGTTCTACATCTGTTTTCCTTCCACTACTTCTTCTTCTTCCCCTTTCGCATTCTTCCACTTCTTCTTCTTCTTCCTATTGTTCTCCTTCTTCCACTTGCACTTCTTCTTCTTCCTCTTCTTCTCCTTCTTCTACTTTTTCTTCCTCCTCCCTTCTTCTCCTTCCATCTCTTCTTTTTTATCCCCTCTCATTCCACTACTTCCCCCTATTCCTCTTGTTCTCCTTCTACCACTTCTTCTGCTTCCACTTGTAGTTCTTCTTCCACTAGCACTTCTTCCTCTTCTTCTCAATCTTCCACTTCCTCTTCTTCTCCTTCTTCCACTTCTTCTTCCTCCTCCCGTTCTTCCTCTTCCGCAGGTTCTTCTTCATCCCCTCTCATTCCATTACTTCCTCCTATTCCTCTTGTTCTCCTTCTACCACTTCTGCTGCTTCCACTCATTGTTCTTCTTCTTTTTTGTCCCCTTCTCCCACTTCTTCTGCTTACACTTCTTGTTCTTCCTCTTCTTCCATTGCTTCTGCTTCCACTACTTCTTCTTGTCCCTTTCCTTCTTCTCCCTTTTTTTCTCCATCCCCTACTTCTTTTGCTTCCAATTGTTGCTCTTCCTCTTCTTCTCCTTCCACTCAATCATATGCTTACACTTCTTCTTCTTCTTCCTCTTGTTCACGTTCTTCCATTTCTGCTGCTTCCACTTGTTATTCTTCTTCCTTCTCTTCTCCTTCTTACACTTCTTCTTCTTCCATTTCTTCTCCTTCCAGTACTTCTTCTTCTTCCCTTTCCTTTTTCTCCTTCCTCTTTTTCTCCATGCCTCACCTCTTTTGCTTCCAATTGTTGCTCTTCCTCTTCTTCTCCTTCCAACAAATCTTCTGCTTACACTCCTTCTTCTTCTTCTTTTTCCTTCGTCTTCTCCCTCTTTTTCTTCTTCTTGTGCTTCCACTTGCATTTCTACCTCTTGTTCTCCTTCTTCCACTTTTTCTTCATCATCCCCACTCCTTCAACTACTTGTTCTTCTTCCTCTTGTTCACCTTCTTCCACTTCTATTGCTTCCACTTGTTCTTCTTCCTCCTTCTGGTCTCCTTCTTGCACTTCTTCATATTGTTGCTCTTCCTCTTCTTCTCCTTCCCCGAATCTTTTGCTTACACTTCTTTTTCTTCTTGCTCTCCTCCTCCATATTCCACTTCTTATGCTTCTTCTTCCCCTTCCTTCCGCTCCTTTCTCCTTTTCCTCCTTTTCTCCTTCTTCTAGTTCTTCTTTACCCCACCTCCTTCCACTACTTCTTCTTCCTCCTCTTATTCACCTTCTTCCACTTATTCTCTTTCCACATCTTCTTCTGCTTCCTTTTCTTCTCCTTCATCTGCTTACTCTCTTTCTTCTTCCTCTTCTTCTCTTTCTTCCACTTCTCCTGCCTCCTGTTGTTGTCTTTCTTCCACTTCTTGTTCATCCTCTCCGCTCTTTCTTTTTCTTCCTCTTCATCTTCTTCTTCCCTTTCTTTCGTCTTCTCCCTCTTTTTCTCCTTCTTCTGTTTCCACTTGCATTTCTACCTCTTGTTGTCCTTCTTCCACTTCCTCTTCATCATCCCAACTCTTTCAACTACTTCTTCTTCTTCCTCTTGTTCACCTTCTTCAACTTCTGGTGCTTTCACTTGTTCTTCTTCTTCTTTCCCTTCTCCTTCTTGCACTTCTTTTGCCTGCACTACCTCTTCTTCTTCTTCTTCTCCTTCATCCTCTCCTCGTTCTTCCACTTCTTCTTCCTCCTCCCTTGCCTTGCTTTCCTTCTTCTTACTCTTCTCCCTCTTCCACTACTTGTCCTTGCACTTCTTCTTCTTCCTCTTCTTCTCCTTCTTCCACTATTTCTTCTTCTTCCCCTTTTTCTCATTCTTCCACTTCTTCTTCCCATTGCTCTCCTTCCTCCACTTGCACTTCTTCCTCTTCTTCTCCTTATTCCACTTCTTCTTCCTCTTCCCGGTCTCCTTCTTCCACTTCTTCTTCTTAATCCCCTCTCATTCCACTACTTCTTTGTATTCCTCTTATACTCCTTCTACCACTGCTTCTGCTTCTACTTGTTCTTCTTCTGCTTTTTCGTCTCTTTCTTCCACTTCTTCTGCTTACACTTCTTCTTCTTCCTCTTCTTCCATTTCTTCTCCTTCCACTACTTCTTCTTCTTCCCTTTCCTTCTTCTCCTTCCTCTTTTTCTCCATCCCCCACTTCTTTTTCTTCCAATTGTTGCTCTTCCTCTCCTTCCCCAAAATCTTGTGCTTGCACTTCTTCTTCTTCCTCTTCTCCTCCATATTCCACTTCTTCTGCTTCTCCTCCTTTTCTCCTCCTTCTAGTTCTTCTTCTTCATCCCACCTCCTTCAACTACTTCTTCTTCCTCCTCTTGTTCACCTTCTTCCACTTCTTCTCTTTCCACATCTTCTTGTCCTTCCTTTTTTGCTCCTTCTTCCACTTCTTCTGCTTACTCTCTTTCTTCTTTCCTCTTCTTCTCTTTCTTCCACTTCTTCTTCATCCTCTCCTCTCTTTCTTTTTCTTCCTCTTCATCTCCTTCTTCTTCGTCCCTTTCCTTCGTCTTTTCCCTCTTTTTCTCCTTCTTCTACTTCCACTTGCATTTCTACCTCTTGTTCTCATTCTTCCACTTCTTCTTCATCCCACCTCCTTCCACTACTTTTTCTTCCTCCTCTTTCTTTGACTTCTCCTGCCTCCTCTTCTTCTCTTTCTTCCACTTCTTCTTCCTGCTCTCCTTCCCCTTCTTCTACTTCTTCTTGTTCATCCCGTTTCCTTCCACTGCTTCTTCTTCTTCCTCTTTTTCTCATTCTTCCACTTCTTCTTCTTCTTCCTATTGTTCTCCCTCTTCCACTACTCTCCTTCCACTTCTTCTTCTTCCACTTGTTCTCCTTCTTCCACTTCTTCTTCTCCAACCCCTCTCATTCGACTACTTCCTCCTACTCCTCTTGTTCTACTTCTACTATATCTTATACTTCCACTTGTTGTTCTTCTTCTTTTTCATCTCCTTCTTCAACTTCTTTTGCTCACACTTCTTCTTCTTCCATTTCTTCTCCTTCCACTACTTCTTCTTCATCCCTTTCCTTCTTCTCCTTCATCTTTTTCTCCAGCCCCCACTTCTTTTGCTTCCAATTGGTGCTCTTCCTCTTCTTCTCCTTCCCCCAAATCTTCTGCTTACACTTCTTCTTCTTCTTCTTCTTCCTCTTCTTCCTCTTCTCTTCCAAATTCCACTTCTTCTACTTCTTCTTCCCTTCGCTTCCCCTCCCCTCTTTCTTCCTTTTTCGCCATTTCTCCTTCTTCCAGTTCCTCTTCTTCATCCCACCTCCTTCCACTACTTCTTCTTCCTCCTCTCTTTCTTCCACTTCTCCTGCCTCCTCTTGTTCTCTTTCCTCCACTTCTTCTTCATCCTCTCCTCTCCTTCTTTCTCTTCCTCTTCATCTCCTTCTTCTTCTTCCCTTTCCTTCGTTTACTCCCTCTTTTTCTCCTTCTCCTGCTTCCACTTGCATTTCTACCTCTTGTTCTCCTTCTTCCACTTGTTCTTCATCATCCCCACTCCTTCAACTACTTCCTCTTCTTCCTCTTGTTCACCTTCTTCCGCTTCTACTTCTTCTACTTGTTCTTCTTTTTCCTTCCCCTCTCCTTCTTTCACTTCTTCTGCCTACACCAACTCTTCTTCCTCCCCTTCTTCTTCTCCTGCTTCTTCCACTTCTTCCTCCTCCCTTGCCTTGCTTTCCTTCTTCTTACTCTTCCCCCTCTTCCACTACTTCTCATTCCACTTCTTCTTCTTCCTCTTCTTCTCCCTCTTCCATTTGTTCTTCTTCATCCCCTTTCCTTCCACTACTGCTTCTTCTTCCTCTTTTTCTCATTCTTCCATTTGCACTTCTTCCTCTACTTCTCATTGTTCCACTTCTTCTCCTTCCTCTTCTTATCCTTCCTCTTCTTCTCTTTCCTCTTCTTCTCCTTCTTCCACTTTTTCTTCTTCATCCCTTTTCCTGCCACTACTTTTTCTTCTTCCTCTTCTTCTCGTTTTTCCACTTCTTCTTCTTTCTCTTCTTCTCCATCCCCCAATTGTTCTTCCTCCTTCCGTTCTCCTTCTTCCACTTCTTCTTCTTCTTCATCCCTTCTCATTCCACTACTTCCTCCTATTCCTCTTGTTCTCCTTCTGGCATTTCTTCTACTTCCACTTGTTGTTCTTCTTCATTTTTGTCTCCTTCTTCCTCTTCTTCCATTTCTTGTCGTGCCACTACTTCTTCTTCTTCCCTTTCCTTCTTCTCCTTCCTCTTTTTCTCTATCCAACACTTCTTTTGCTTCCAATTGTTGCTCTTCCTCTTCTTCTCCTTCCCGCAAATCTTTTGCATATAATTCTTCTTCTTCCTCCTCTTCCCCTCGATGTTCGACTTCTTCTGCTTCTTCTTCCCTTCCTTTCCCCTCCTTCCTCCTTTTCCTCATTTTCTCCTTCTTCAAGTTCTTGTTTTTCATGCCACCTCCTTCCACTACTTATTCTTCCTCCTCTTGTTCACCTTCTTCCACTTCTTCTCTTCCCACAACTTCTTCTTTTTCCTTTTCTTTTCCTTCTTCCACTTCTTCTGCTTACTCTCCTTCTTCTTCATCTTCTTCTTTTCCTTCCACTTCTTCTGCCTCCTCTTGTTCTCTTTCTTCCACTTCTTCTTCATCGTTTCCTCTCATTCTTTTTCTTCCCCTTCATATCCTTCTTCTTCTTCCCTTTCCTTCATCTTCTCCCTCTTTTTCTCCTTCTTCTACTACCGCTTGCATTTCTACCTCTTTTTCTCCCTTTTCCACTTCTTCTTCATCATCCCCACTCCTTCAACTATTTCTTCTTCTCCCTTTTATTCACCTTCTTCCACTTCTGCTGCTTCTACTTGTTCTTGCTCTTCCTTCCCTTCTTTTTCCTGCACTTCTTCTGCCTACACTACCTCTTCTTGCTCCCCTTCTTCTTCTCCTCCTTCTTCCTTGATTTCTTCCTCCTCCCTTGCCTTGCTTTCCTTCTTCTTGCTCTTCTCGCTCCTCTACTAGTTCTCCTTCCACTTCTTCTTCTTCCTCTTCTTCTACTTCTTCCATTTCTTCTACCTATTGTTCTACTTCTTCCACTTCTTCTTCCTATTGTTCTTCTTCTTTTTCGTCTCCTTCTTCCACTTCTTCTTCTTCTTCCCTTTTCCTTCTTCTCCTTCCTCTTTTTCTCCATCCCCCACTTCTTTTACTTCCAATTGTTGCTCTTCCTCTTCTTCTCCTTCCCCTAAATCTTCTACTTACACTTCTTCTTCTTCCTTTTCTCCTCTATATTCTACATCTTCTGCTTATTCTTCCCTTCCCTTTCCCTCCTTGTTCCTTTTCCTCGTTTTCTCCTTCTTCCAGTTCTTCTTCTTCATCCCACCTCCTTCCAGTACTTCTTCTTCCTCCTTTTGTTCACCTTCTTCCTCTTCTTCTCTTTCCACATCTTCTTCTTCTTCTTCTTTTTATTCTCTTTCTTCCACTTCTTCTTCATCCTCTCCTCTCTTTCTTTTTCTTCCTCTTCATCTCCTTCATCTTTTTCCCTTTCATTCATTTTGTCCCTCTTTTTCTCCTTCTTCCGCTTCCACTTGCATTTTTGCCTCTTCTCCTTCTTCCACCTCTTATTCATCATCCCCACTCCTTCAACTACTTCTTCTTCCTCTTGTTCACCTGCTTCCTCTTCCGCTGCTTCCACTTGTTCTTCTTCTCCCTTATCTTCTCCTTCTTGCACTTCTTCTGCCTACACTACCTCTTGTTCCTCCCCTTCTTCTTCCTCCTCCCATGGCTTTCTTTCCTTCTTCTTACTCTTCTCCCTCTTCCACTACCTCTTCTTCCTCCCCTTCTTCTTCCTCCTCCCATGGCTTGCTTTCCTTCTTCTTACTCTTCTCCCTCTTCCACTACTTCTCCTTCCACTTCTTCTTCTTCCTCTTCTTCTTCTTCTTCCACTTCTTCTTTTTCATCCCCTTTCCTTCCACTGCTTCTTCATCTTCCTCCCCTTTCCTTCCAATTCTTCTTCTTCTTCCTCTTTTTCTCATTCTTCCACTTCTTCTTCTTCCTCCTATTGTTCTCCTTCTTCCACTTGCACTTCTTCATCTTCTTCTCGTTCTTCCACTTCTTCTTCGTCCTCTTCTTCTCCTTCTTCCACTTCTTCTTCTTCATCCCCTTTCCTTCCACTGCTTCTTCTTCTTCCTTTTTTTCTCATTCTTCCACTTCTTCTTCTACCTATTGTTCTCCTTCTCCCACTTGCACTTCTTCCTCTTCTTCTCGTTCTTCCACTTCTTCTTCTTCCTCTTTTTTGCCTTCTTCGACTAGTTCTTCTTCTTCCTTTTCTTCTCCGTCTTCCACTTCTTCTCCTTAGTCTCCTTCTTCTTCCTCTTCTTCTCTTTCTTCCACTTCTTCTTCATCCTCTCCTCTCCTTTTTTTTCTTCCTCTTCATCTCCTTCTTCTACTTCCCTTTCCTTCGTCTTCTCCCTCTTTTTCTCCTTCTTCTGCTTCTAGTTGCATTTCTACCTGTTGTTCTCCTTCTTCCACTTCTTCTTCATCATCCCCACTCCTTCAAATACTTCTTCTTCTTCCTCTTGTTCATTCTGTTCTACTTCTGCTGTATCCACTTGTTCTTCTTCTTCCTTCTCTTCTCCTTCTTGCACTTCTTCTGCCTACACTACCTCTTCTTCCTCCCCTTCTTCTTCTCCTCCTTCTTCGATTTCTTCCTCCTCCTCCCTTTCCTTGCTTTCCTTATTCTTACTCTTCTCCGCCTTCAACTACTTCTCCTTCCACTTCCTCTTCTTCCTCTTGTTCTCCTTCTTCCATTTCTTCTTCTTCATCCCTTTTCCTTCCACTGCTTCTTCTTCTTGTTCCTATTTTTCTCCTTCTTCCACTTGAATTTCTTCTTTTTCATCTCGTTCTTCCGCTTCTTCTTCTTTGTCTTCTTCTCCTTCTTCCACTTATTCTTCTTCATCCCGTTCTCCTTCTTCTACTTATTCTTCCTTATCCCGTTCTCCTTCTTCCACTTATACTTCCTCATCCCGTTCTCCTTCTTCTACTTTTTCTTCTTCATCCCCTCTCACTCCACTACTTCCTCCTTTTCCTCATGTTCTCCTTCTACCACTTTTTCTCCTTTCACTTCTTCTTCTTCCTCTTCTTCCATTTCTTCTCCGTCCACTACTTCTTCTTCTTTCTTTTCCTTCTTGTCCTTCCTCTTTTTTCTCCATCCCCCACTTCTTTTGCTTTTAATAGTTGCTCTTCCTATTCTTTTTCTACCCCCAAATCTTTTGCTTACACTTCTTCTCTTCCTTCTTCCACTTCTTCTTCTTCTTCATCCTCCCTTGTCTTTCTTTCCTTCTTCTTACTCTTCTCCCTCTTCCACTACTTCTCCTGCCACTTCTTCTTCTTCCTTTTCTTCTCCTTCTTCCACTTCTTCTTCATCCCCTTTCCTACTGCCTATTCTTCTACTTCTTTTTCTCATTCTTCCACTTCTTCTTCTTCTTCCTATTGTTCTACTTCTTCCACTGATGTGAATTCCCCTTGCCACGAATTCAGAATGGACCAATTAGGACTATTTGTTAGAATGGAAAAACAAAAAAGGTAAGAATTGGGGATGATGGTGGTTTTGGGGTAGACGCCACTTCCGGGAAGGAAGATAAGTCTCAAAGAAGCCACAAGGGGTGGAAGGCCCTTGATAAGTCTCAAGCTTGGTTTAGCCAAGAACCTAGGAGATACACTCTCTCAAGAAAATTTTTATCCAAAGAAAAGTCTGTCTATTTCCATTGAAATGCAATACATATAGGAATTCCATAAAGCCAAGAAATAAATGAACCATTTACTAACATTGATTAAGGCTTATTTATTAAATAACCTCCCTACTGGTGCATATGAAAAGGCAACAGCCACACTGAAGGAAAACTAGACAACCACTAAAATTCAACACTCCAAAATAAAAGAAAAATTAAAATAAATTGTTTTTAAAGCATGGCAAATAACACAACAGTACCAATACTTTTTACAACTTTAGTTAATTAAACCCACTTTGATTAAAATAACTTTGCAGCAACATCCTCTATTTCATGAATCTTCAATGATGACCATGCATTGAATTAATTTTGCCTCTATGTCCTTTTCATTAGGTGCAGCTTCCAAAATTTTTGCTACCACTTGTTGTAAAGCTTCTCTTGCTTTCCTAGCTCTTGCCCTTGTCATAGGTGTCCCAAGTCCTTCAAGCACCTTACTGTCTTTGTTTGTAGCTGTGTCCTCATCATCCACTTGCTCTTCTTCTCGTTCTTCCACTTCTTCTTCCTCCTCTTCTTGTCATCTTCCACTTCTTCTTCCTCCTCCCGTTCTCCTTCTTCCACTTGTTCTACTTATACTTCTTCTTCTTTTGCTTCTTCCATTTTTTCTCCTTTCACTACTTCTTCTTCTTCCCTTTCCTTCTTGTCCTTCCTCTTTTTCTCCATCCCCCACTTCTTTTGCTTCCAATAGATGCTCTTCCTATTCTTTTCCTCCCCCCAAATCTTTTGCTTACACTTCTTCTTCTTCTTCCACTTCTCCTCATATTCCACTTCTTCTGCTTCTTATCCCCTTCCCCTCCTTCTTCCTTTTCCTACTTTTCTCCTTCTTCAACTTGTTCTACTTCTTCTAGTTCTTCTTCTTCATCCCACCTCCTTCCACTACTTCTTCTTCCTCCTCTTGTTCACCTTCTTCCACTTCTTCTCTTTCCACGTCTTCTTCTTCTTCCTTTTCTTCTCCTTCTTCCACTTCTTCTTCTTACTCTCCTTCTTCTTCCTCTTCTTCACTTTCTTCCACTTCTCCTGCCTCCTCTTATTCTCTTTCCTGCACTTCTTCTTCATCCTCTCCTCTCCTTCTTTTTCTTCCTCTTCATCTCCTTCTTCTTCTTCCCTTTCCTTCGTCTTCTACCTTTTTTTTCTCCTTCTTCTGCTTCCACTTGTATTTCTACCTCTTGTTCTCCTCATTCTTCTTCTTCTTCATCATCCCCACTCCTTCAACTACTTCTTCTTCTTCCTCTTGTTCACCTTCTTCCACTTATGATGCGTCCACCTTTTGTTCTTCTTCCTTCCCTTCCCCTTCTTGCACTTCTTCTGCCTACACTACCTCTTCTTCTTCCCCTTCTTCTTCTCCTCCCTTGCTTTGCTTTCCTTCTTCTTACTCTTCTCCCTCTTCCACTACTTCTCCTTCAACTTCTTCTTCTTCCTCTTCTTCTCCTTCTTCCACTGCTTCTTCTTCCTCCCTTTTTGCTCATTCTTCCACTTCTTCTTCTTCTTCTTCCTATTGTTCTCCTTCTTCCACTTGTTCTTCTTCTCATTCTTCCACTTCTTCTTCTTCTTCTTCCTCTTATTCTCTTGCTTCCACTTCTTCTTCTTCATCCTCTTTCCTTCCACTACTTCTTTTTCATCCCCTTTCCTTCGACTGCTTCTTCTTCTTCCTCTTTTTCTCATTGTTCCACTTCTTCTTCTTCTTCCTATTGTTCTCCTTCTTCCACTTGCTCTTCTTCTCGTTTCTCCACTTCTTCTTCTTCATCCTCCCTCATTCCACTACTTCCTCTTATTCCTCTTGTTCTCTTTCTACCACTTCTTCTGTTTCCACTTGTTGTTCTTCTTCTTTTTTGTCTCATTCTTCCACTTCTTCTGCTTACACCTCTTCTTCTTCCATTTCTTCTCCTTCTACTACTTCTTCTTCTTCCCTTTCCTTCTTCACCTTCCTCTTTTTCTCCATCCCCCGCTTCTTTTTCTTCCCTTTCCTTCTTATCATTCCTCTTTTTCTCCATCCCCCACTTCTTTTGCTTGCAATTTTTCCTCTTCCTCTTCTTCTCCTTCCCCCAAATCTTCTGCATACACTTCTTCTTCTTCTTCCTCTTCTCCTCCATATTCCACCTCTCCTGCCTCTTCTTCCCATCCCTTCCCCTCCTTCTTCCTTTTCCTTTTTTTCTCTTTCTTCTAGTTCTTCTTCTTCATCCCACCTCGTTCCACTACTTCTTCTTCCTACTCTTGTTCACCTTCTTCCACTTCTTCTCTTTACACATCTTCTTCTTCTTCCTTTTCTTCTCCTTCTTCTTCTTACTCTCCTTCTTCTTCCTCTTGGTCTCTTTCTTCCACTTCTTCTTCATCCTCTCCTCTCTTTCCTTTTCTTCCTCTTCATATCCTTCTTCTACTTCCCTTTTCTTCGTCTTCTCCCTCTTTTTCTCGTTGTTCTGCTTCCACTTGTTCTCTTGTTCTCCTTCTTCCACTTCTTCTTCATCATCCCTACTCCTTCAACTACTTCTTATTCTTCCTCTTGTTCACCTTCTTCCACTTCTGCTGCTTCCACTTGTTCTTCTTCTTCCTTCCCTTCTCCTTCTTCCACATGTTTTTCCTCTTCCCTTGCCTTGCTTCCCTTCTTCTGACTCTTCTTGCTCTTCCACTACTTCTCTTTCCACTTCTTCTTCTTCCTCTTCTTCTCCTTCTTCCACTTCTTCTTCTTTATACCCTTTCCTTCCACTTATTCTTCTTCTTCCTCTTTTTCTCATGCTTCCACTTCTTCTTCTTCTTCATATTGTTCTCCTTCTTCCACTTGCACTTCTTCCACTTCTTCGTCCTCCTTGGTGAGGACACAGCTACAAATAAAGACAGTAAGGTGCTTGAAGGACTTGGCACACCTATGACAAGGGCAAGAGCTAGGAAAGCAAGAGAAGCTTTACAACAAGTGGTAGAAACAATTCTGGAAGCTGCACCTAATGAAAAGGACATAGAGGCAAAATTAAGTCAATGCATGGTCATCATTGAAGATTCATGAAATAGAGGATGTTGCTGCAAAGTTATTTTAATCAAAGTGGGTTTAATTAAATAAAGTTGTAAAAAGTATTGGTACTGTTGTGTTATTTGCCATGCTTTAAAAACAGTTTATTTTAATTTTTCTTTTATTTTGCAGTGTTGAATTTTAGTGGTTGTCTAGTTTTCCTTCAGTGTGGCTGTTGCCTTTTCATATGCACTAGTAGGGAGTTATTTAATAAATAAGCCTCAATCAATGTTAGTAAATGGTGCATTTATTTCTTGGCTTTATGGAATTCCTATATGTATTGCATTTCAATGGAAATAGACAGATTTTGCTTTGGATAAAACTTTTCTTGAGAGAGTGTATCTCCTAGGTTCTTGGCTGAACCAAACTTGAGACTTATCAAGGGCTTTCCACCCCTTGTGGCGTCTTTGAGACTTATCTTCCTTCCCGGAAGTGGCGTCTCCCCCAAAACTACCATCATCCCCAATTCTTACCTTTTTGTTTTTCCATTCTAACAAATAGTCCTAATCGGTCCGTTCTGAATTCGTGGCAAGGGGAATTCACATCACTCCTCCCGTTCTCTTTCTACCATTTCTTCTGCTTCCACTTGTTGTTCTTCTTCTTTTTCGTGTCCTTCTTCCAATTCTTCTTCTTCTTCTTCTTCCATTTCTTCTCCTTCGATTACTTCTTCTTCTTCCCTTGCCTTCTTCTCCTTCCCCTTTTTCTCTATTCCCCACTTCTTTTGTTTCCAATTGGTTTCTCTTCCCCTCTTTCTCCTTCCCCAAATCTTGTGCTTAAACTTCTTCTGCTTCTTTTTCCTCTTCTCTTGCATATTCCAATTCTTCTGCTTTTTCTTCCCTTCCCTTCCACTCCTTCTTTCGTTTCCTCCTATTCTGCTTCTTCCAGTTCTTCTTCCTCATGCCGCCTCCTTCCACCACTTCTTCTTCCTCCTCTCTTTCTTCCACTTCTCCTGCCTCCTCTTGTTCTCTTTTTTCCACTTCTTCTTCATCCTCTCCTCTCCTTCTTTCTCTTCCTCTTCATCTCCTTCTTCTTGTTACCTTTCCTTCGTCTTCTCCCTCTTTTTCTCCTTCTTCTGCTTCCACTTGCATTTCTACCTCTTGTTCTCCTTCTTCCACTTCTTCTTCACCATCCCCACTCCTTCAACTACTTCTTCTTCCTTTTGTTCACCTTCTTCCACTTCTACTGCTTCCACTTGTTCCTCTTTTTCCTTCCCCTCTCCTTCTTTCACTTCTTCTGCCTACACAAACTCTTCTTCCTCCCCTTCTTGTTCTCCTCCTTCTTCCACTTCTTCTTCCTCCTCCCTTGCCTTGCTTTCCTCCTTCTTACTCTTCTCCCTCTTCCACTACTTCTTATTCCACTTCTTCTTCTTCCTCTTCTTCTCCTTCTTCCACTTCTTCTTCTTCATCCCCTTTCCTTCCACTGCTTCTTCTTCTTCCTCTTTTTCTCATTCTTCCACTTCTTCTTCTTCTTCCTATTGTTCTCCTTCTTCCATTTGCACTTCTTCCTCATATTCTCATTGTTCCACTTCTTCTTCTTCCTCTTCTTCTCCTTCCTCTTCTTCTCTTTCCTCTTCTTCTCGTTCTTCCACTTCTTCTTCTTCTTCATCCCCTTTCCTTCCACTGCTTCTTATTCTTCCTCTTGTTCTCGTTTTTCCACTTCTTCTTCTTCCTCTTATTCTCCATCCCCCACTTGTTCTTCCTCCTTCTGTTCTCCTTCTTCCACTTCTTCTTCTTCTTCATCCCTTATCATTCCATTACTTCCTCTTATTCCTCTTGTTCTCCTTCTACCATTTCTTCTACTTCCACTTGTTGTTCTTCTTCATTTTCGTCTCCTTCTACTTCCTCTGCTTACACGTCTTCTTCTTCCTCGTCTTCCATTTCTTGTCATTCCACTACTTATTCTTCTTCCCTTTCCTTCTTCTCCTTCCTCTTTTTCTCCATCCAACACTTCTTTTGCTTCCAATTGTTGCTCTTCCTCTTCTTCTCCTTCCCCCAAATCTTCTGCATACAATTCTTCTTCTTCCTCCTCTTCCCCTCGATATTCAACTTCTTCTGCTTCTTCTTCCCTTCCCTTCCCCTTCTTCCTCATTTTCCTCCTTTTCTCCTTCTTCAAGTTCTTCTTCTTTATGCTACCTCCTTCCACTACTTATTATTCCTCCTCTTGTTCACCTTCTTCCACTTCTTCTTTTTCCACAACTTCTTCTTTTTCTTTTTCTTTTCCTTCTTCCACTTCTTCTGCTTACTCTTCTTCTTCTTCCTCTTCTTCTCTTTCTTCCACTTTTTCTGCCTCCTCTTGTTCTCTTTCTTCCACTTTTTCTTCATCCTTTTTTCTCCTTCTTTTTCTTCCCCTTCATATCCTTCTTCTTTTTCCCTTTCCTTCATCTTCTCCCTCTTTTTCTCCTTCTTCTACTTCCACTTGCATTTCTACCTCTTTTTCTCCTTCTCCACTTCTTCTTCATCATCCCCACTCCTTCAACTAATTCTTCTTCTCCCTTTTATTCACCTTCTTCCACTTCTACTGCTTCCAACCGTTCTTCTTCTTCCTTCCCTTATTTTTCCTACACTTCTTCTACCTACACTACCCTTTCTTGCTCCCCTTCTTCTTCTCCTCCTTCTTCCTTGCCTTCTTCCTCCTCCCTTGCCTTGCTTTCCTTCTACTTGCTCTTCTCGCTCTTCCATTAGTTCTCCTTCCACTTCTTCTTCTTCTTCTTCTTCTTTTACTTCTTCCACTTCTTTTTCCTATTGTTCTCCTTCTTCCACTTCTTCCTATTGTTCTTCTTATTTTTCGTCTCCTTCTTCCACTTCTTCTTCTTCTTCTTCCCTTTCCTTCTTCTCCTTCCTCTTTTTCTCCATCCCCCACTTCTTTTGCTTCCAATTATTGCTCTTCCTCTTCTTCTCCTTCCCCTAAATGTTCTACTTACACTTCTTCTTCTTCCTCTTCTCCTCTATATTCTACTTCTTCAGCTTCTGATGGCTCCACCTTCTCCATGGTGTCACCAACTCTTCTCCAAGATGAAATGTTGAAATAGATCTTCTTCAAGGGCTGAAATAGGTGTGAAAAATGGAGCTTATGATAGGTGAAAGTGGTTGATGAAAAAAATGGAGACAAAAGAATGGTGTTTTGGGTGGTGGTGGTTGGATGGTGTCTCTTTGGCTAGCTCACTTCACTTGGAGAGGGTAAAGGCCAATCCTAGGGAGGCCCAAGCTCCTTCTAAGGTAGAGAGGAGAGGAAGGGGGCCAAGAGATCCCTAAATGACTAGGGAAGAGGAATGATGAGGAAAACTCTCTCAAATATCCAATATATCCAAAAGTGACTACATGTAGTCTAACCTAGGGTATTTAAAGAGAGGGTGGGAGGCCTCTAGGCCATTTGCACGAAAATTTGAGGGCTAAATGCCTCTCAAATGAACCCTAAATGGACCTCAAATGAAATGTAGGTCCCTCCCCCCTAAATGACTAAAATACCCTTGGGTCTAGAAAATGAAAGAAATGGACTTTTGACCTCACAAGTCAAGGTTTAAGTCCCAAAATAAATCCTAAACTAATTTGCCCCATAATACAAAGGCTAAATAAAAATACACAATAAAATCCTAAGTGATTAAGGTTCCCCAAAATACAAGGGGAAAATAAGGAAAACAAGCAAAACACTAGGTAGATGCACCAAAGTCTGCACATGTGATCATCAATGCTCTTGGTGTAGTATGACCTTCCTCTTCTTCTATTCTTCTTGCCATGGACATTGTGATGGGTCTTATTTGATGCCCCAAGGATGGTCCTCCATCAGCTTCTCCTTCCCTTCCATTCCCCTCCTTGTTCCTTTTCCTCCTTTTCTCCTTCTTCCAGTTCTTTTTCTTCATCCCACCTCCGTCCAGTACTTCTTCTTCCTCCTCTTGTTCACCTTCTTCCACTTCTTCTGCTTACTCTCCTTATTCTTCCTCTTCTTCACTTTCTTCCACTTCTACTGCCTCCTCTTGTTCTCTTTCTTCCACTTCTTCTTCATCCTCTCCTCTCCTTCTTTTTCTTCCTCTTCATCTCCTTCTTCTTCTTCCCTTTCATTCATTTTCTCCCTCTTTTTCTATTTCATCTGCTTCCACCTGCATTTCTACCTCTTTTTCTCCTGCTTCCACTTCTTCTTCATCATCCCCACTCCTTCAGCTACTTCTTCTTCCTCTTGCTCACCTTCTTCCACTTCTGCTGCTTCCACTTTTTTTTTCTTCCTTCCCTTCTCCTTCTTTCAGTTCTTCTGCCTACACAAACTCTTCTTCCTCCCCTTCTTCTTCTCCTCCTTCTTCCACTTCTTCTTCCTCCTCCCTTGGCTTGCTTTCCTTCTTCTTACTCTTTTCCCTCTTCCACTACTTCTCCTTCGACTTCTTCTTCTTCCACTTCTTCTTCTTCTTCCTTTTCTTCTCCTTCTCCTGCTTACTCTCCTTCTTCTTCCTCTTTTTTTAATTCTTCCACTTCTTCTTCTTCTTCCTACTGTTCTCCTTCTTCCACTTGCACTTCTTCCTCTTCTTATCGCTGTTCCACTTCTTCTTCTTCCTCTTCTTCTCCTTCTTCCACTTCTTTTCCCTCCTCCTGTTCTCCTTCTTCCACTTCTTCTTCTTCATCCCCTTTCCTTCCACTACTTATTCTTCTTCCTTTTTTTCTCATTCTTCCACTTCTTCTTCTTCTTCCTATTGTTCTCCTTCTTCCATTTGCACTTCTTTCCCTTCTTCTCGTTCTTCCCCTTCTTCTTCTTCCTTTTCTTCTCCTTCCTCTTCTTCTACTTCTTCCACTTCTTCTTCCTCCTCCCGTTCTCCTTCTTCTATTTCTTTTTCTTCATCCCCTTTCCTTCTACTGCTTCTTCTGCTTCCTCTTTTTGTCATTCTTCCGCTTCCTCTTCTTCTTCCTATTCTTATCGTTCTTCCACTTGCACTTCTTGCCCTTCGTCTAGTTCTTCAACTTCTTCTTCTTCCTCTTCTTCTCCTTCTTTCACTTCTTCTTACTCCTCCCGTTCTCCTTCTTTCATTTCTTTTTCTTCATCCCCCCTTGATGCATGCCTCCCTTGATATTTTTCTAGAGGTTTTCTTCTTTGGTGAAATGGTTTGTGGAGAGTTAAGAAGTGAGGTGGTTTTAGGTGCCACTTAAGGTAAGATAAGCCTAAGAGGGAAAGTCCGCCACAAGGGATGGAACCCTTGATAAAAACCTAAGGAATGCTCAAAAGAGAGAAGGGTGGACACTAAGAGAATTTTGGCCAACTCAAGGTTTTTCCATTCAATCAAGTGTAAAAAATACAAGAGTGTGAAGGAGCACCTTTTTATAGAGGGAACTAACCTCTTGGACAAGTCATGAAGGTAGGATTAAAAAGAGTCATCCAAGGGAGGAGGATTGAAGCCCAAAGTCCAATCAATACCCTCCTTTAGATGAGAATTGGTGCCCAAGCTACCTCATCCAAGGGCCAAGATTACTCCTTTATTAGTTTTGGGTTTTATTTAGCAAAAGAGGGTGTAGTTATCAAAGTACCCCCTTATTTCCTAAATAAAGGCCCAAAAGCTAATCTTACCCCTTCTTATTACTAAGACACCTCCTAGAAAATTAAATGGACTAATACATGTCCAAAATAAAATCCTAGGTTCCTAAAATAAAAATTACAAGTAAATAAGTCATGGCTTGCATAACTTGACGGTCATATGGAGGTGAGATCTTCCTCCTTCTACTCTAGCCATGTCTTCTTCTATTCTCCTAGCCATGGCCCTAGTGATAGGGCCCTTGCTTGGGGAGAATGCATCACCCCTCATTCCACTACTTCCTCCTATTCCTCTTGTTCTCCTTCTACCACTTCTTCTGCTTCCACTTGTTGTTCTTCTTCTTTTTCAGCTCCTTCTTCCACTTCTTCTGCTTACACTTCTTGTTCTTCCTCTTCTTCCATTTCTATTCCTTCCACTACTTCTTCTTCTTCCCTTTCCTTCTTCTCCTTCCTCTTTTTCTCCATTCCCCCACTTCTTTTGCTTCCAATTATTGCTCTTCCTCTTCTTCTCCTTCCACTAAATCTTCTCCTTACACTTCTTCTTCTTCTTCCTCTTCTCTTCCATATTCCACTTCTTCTGCTTCTTTTTCCCTTCCCTTCCCCTCCTTCTTCCTTTTCCTCCTTGTCACCTACTTCCAGTTCTTCTTCTTCAGGCCACCTCTTTCAACTACTTTTTTTTCCTCCTCTTGTTCACCTTCTTCCACTTCTGCAACTTCCACTTGTTCTCCTTCTTCCTTCCCTTCTCCTTCTTTCACTTCTTCTGCCTACACCACCTCTTCTTCCTCCCCTTCTTCTTCTCCTCCTTCTTCCTCCTCCGTTGCCTTTCTTTCCATCTTCTTACTCTTCCCCCTCTTCCACTACTTCTCCTTCCACTTCTTCTTCTCGTTCTTCCACTTCTTCTTCATCCCCTTTCCTTCCAATACTTCTTCTTCTTCGTCTTTTTCTCGTTCTTCCACTTCTTCCTCTTCTTCCTTTTCTTCTCCTTCTTCTGCTTACTCTCCTTCTTCTTCCTGTTTTTCTAATTCTTCCACTTCTTCTTCTTCTTCCACTTGCACTTCTTCTTTTTCTTCTCGTTGTTCCACTTCTTTTTTTCCTCTTCTTCTCCTTCTTCCACTTCTTTTCCCTCCTACCGTTCTCCTTCTTCCACTTCTTCTTCTTCATCCCCTTTCCTTCCACTGCTTATTCTTCTTCCTATTTTCTCATTCTTCCACTTCTTCTTCTTCCTCCTATTGTTCTCCTTCTTCCATTTGCACTTCTTCCCCTTCTTCTCATTCTTCCCCTTCTTCTTCTTCCTTTTCTTCTCCTTACTCTTCTTCTACTTCATCCACTTCTTCTTCCTCCTCCCATTCTCCTTCTTCTACTTCTTCTTCTTCATTCCTTTCCTTCCACTGCTTCTGCTTCTTCCTCTTTTTCTCATTCTTCCACTTCCTCTTCTTCTTCCTATTCCTCTCGTTCTTCCACTTGCACTTCTTGCCCTTACTCTAGTTCTTCCACTTCTTCTTCTTCCTCTTCTTCTCCTTCTTCCCCTTTTTCTTACTCCTCTCGTTCTCCTTCTTCCACTTCTTTTTCTTCATCCCCCCTCACTCCACTACTTCCTCCTATTCCTCTTGTTCTCCTTCTACCACTTCTTCTTTTTCGGCTCCTTCTTCCACTTCTTCTGCTTACACTTCTTGTTCGTCCTCTTCTTCCATTTCTATTCCTTCCACTACTTCTTCTTCTTCCCTTTCCTTCTTCTCCTTCCTCTTTTTCTCCATGCCCCCACTTCTTTTGCTTCCAATTGATGTTCTTCCTCTTCTTCTCCTTCCCACAAATCTTATGCTTACACTTCTTCTTCTTCTTCCTCTTCTCCTCCATATTCCACTTCTTCTGCTTCTTCTTCCCTTCCCTTCCCCTCCTTCTTCCTTTTCCTCCTTTTCTCCTTCTTCCAGTTCTTCTTCTTCATCCCACCTCCTTCCACTACTTGTTCTTCCTCCTCTTGTTCACCATTTTCCACTTCTTCTCTTTCCACATCTTCTTCTTCTTCCTTTTCTTCTCCTTCTTTTGCTTACTCTCCTACTTCTTCCTCTTCTTCTCTTTCTTCCACTTATCCTGCCTCCTCTGGTTCTCTTTCCTCCACTTCTTCTTCATCCTATCCTCTCCTTCTTTTTCTTCCTCTTCATCCGCTTCTTCTTCTTCCCTTTCCTTTGTCTTCTCCCTCTTTTTCTCCTTCTCCTGCTTCCACTTACAATTCTACCTCTTGTTCTCCTTCTTCCACATCTTCTTCATCATCCCCACTCCTTCAACTACTTCTTCTTCTTCCTCTTATTCCCCTTCTTCTAGTTCTACTACTTCCACTTGTGCTTCTTCTTCCTTCCCTTCCCTTTCTTGCACTTCTTCATCCCTTTCTTCTTCTCCTCCTTCTTCCACTTCTTCTTCTTCATCCCCTTTCGTTCCGCTACTTCTTGTTCTTCATCTTTTTCTCATTCTTCCACTTCTTCTTCTTCTTCCTATTGTTGTCCTGCTTCCACGTGCACTTCTTCCTCTTCTTCTGCTTCTACTTCTTCTTCCTCCTCCCGTTCTCCTTCTTCCACTGCTTCTTCTTTATCCCCTCTCATTCCACTACTTCCTCTTATTCCCCTTGTTCTCCTTTTACCACTTCTTCTGCTTCCTCTTGTTGTTCTTCTTCTTTTTCGTCTCCTTCTTCCACTTCTTCTACTTACACTTCTTCTTCTATTTGTTCTCCTTCCACTACTTCTTCTTCTTCCCTTCTTCTCCTTCCTCTTTGTCTCCGTACCCCACCTCCTTTGCTTCCAATTGTTGCTCTTCCTCTTCTTCTCCTTCCCTCAAATCTTTTGCTTACATTTCTTCTTCTTCTTCCTCTTCTCCTCCATATTCCACTTCTTCTGCTTCTTTTTCCCTTTCCTTCCCCTCCTTCTTCCTTTTCCTCCTTTTCTCCTTCTTCCAGTTCTTCTTCTTCATCCCACCTCCTTCCACTACTTTTTCTTCCTCCTGTTGTTCACCTTTTTCCACTTCTTCTCTTTCCACATCTTCTTCTTCTTCCTTTTCTTCTCCTTCTTCCACTTCTTCTTCCTCTTCCTTTGCCTTGGTTTCCTTCTTCTTACTCTTCTCCCTCTTCGACTACTTCTCCTTCCACTTCTTCTTCCCACTTCTTTTGCTTACACTTCTTCTTCTTCTTCCTCCTCTCCTCCATATTCGACTTCTTCTGCTTCTTCTTCTATTCCCCTCCTTCTTCCTTTTCCTCATTTTGTCCTTCTTGCAGTTGTTCTTCTTCATCCCACCTCCTTCCACTACTTCTTCTTCCTCCTCTTGTTCACCATCTTCCACTTCTGCGGCTTCCACTTGTTCTTCTTCCTCCTTCCCTTCTCCTTCTTTCACTTCTTCTGCCTACACCACCTCTTCTTCCTCCACTTCTTCTTCCTCCTCCGTTGCCTTGCTTTCCTTCTTCTTACTCTTCTCCCTCTTCCACTACTTCTCCTACCACTTCTTCTTCTTCGTCTTCTTCTCCTTCTTCCACTTCTTCTTCTTCCTCTTCTTCTCCATGTTCCACTTCTTCTTCTTCATCCCCTTTCCTTCCACTACTTCTTCTTCCTCCCCTTTTTCTCATTCTTCCACTTCTTCTTCTTCTTCTTCTTCCTATTGTTTTCCTTCTTCCACATGCACTTCTTCCTCTTCTTCTCGTTCTTCCACTTCTTCTTTTTTGTCTTCTTCTCCTTCTTCCACTTCTTCTTCCTACTATCGTTCTCCTTCTTCTACTTCTTCTTCTTCATCCGCTCTCATTCCACTACTTCCTCTTATTCCTTTTGTTCTCCTGCTGCCACTTCTTCTTCTTCCACTTGTTGTTCTTCTTCTTTTACGGCTCCTTCTTCCAGTTCTTCTACTTACAATTCTTCTTCTTCCTCTTCTTGCATTTCTATTCCTTCCACTACTTCTTCTTCTTCCCTTTCCTTCTTCTCCTTCCTCTTTTTCTACATACCCCCACTTCTTTTGCTTCCAATTGTTGCTCTTCCTCTTCTTCTCCTTCCCACAAATCTTCTGCTTACACTTCTTCTTCCTTTTCCTCGTTTTCACCTTCTTCTACTTCTTATTCTTCATCCCACCTCCTTCCATTACTTGTTCTTTGGTAGAAATCCAGAGGGGTTGGATTCGTTTTGCGGATCTATCTAGGTTGGAAGGTAATAAGTTAACAAAACAATGAGAATTCACTAAACAAGAAAATGTAAAAGATCAAAATGGTTTAACGAATGGATAGATGATGCCACTTCCAAGGATGGAAGATAAGTCATATGACGCCACAAGGGTGGTGACTTACCCTTGATAAGTCTAGCAGAATGTCATAAGGAAAAATTCCTTGATATGCTCTAAAGAGAAATTCATTTCTCACAGAAGGGTAAAACCCAAATATAATTTCACTAATTCAAAATGGTTTCTTTTGAGTACAATTTAGCCTCTATTTATAGAACTAGGTGGCTGTTCAAAATCATAACTTCCAAAAGTAAAATTAAATACTTCATTATCACGCAATTATCATATATGATTAATTGCATGTTACATTAATTCCTAAATTAATGAAACATTACAAAAAACGAAAAGTCATTGTTTTTTTGCGTTCATATCATTCTTCCTCCTCTTGTTCACCTTCTTCCACTTCTTCTCTTTCCATATCTTCTTCTTCTTCCTCTTCTTTTCTTTCTTCCACTTCTCCTGCCTCCTGTTGTTCTCTTTCTTCCACGTCTTCTTCATCCTCTCCTCTCCTTCGTTTTCTTCCTCTTCATCTCTTCTTCTTCTTCCATTTCCTTCGTCTTCTCCCTCTTTTTCTCCTTCTTTTGCTTCCACTTGCATTTCTACCTCTTGTTTTCCTTCTTCCACTTCTTCTTCATCATCCCCACTCCTTTAACTACTTCTTCTTCTTCCTCTTGTTCACCTTCTTTCACTTCTGCTGCTTCCACTTGTTCTTCTTCTTCCTTCCCTTCTCCTTCTTGCACTTCTTCTGCCTAAACTACCACTTCTTCCTCCCCTTCTTCTTTTCCTCCTTCTTCCACTTCTTCTTCTTCCTCTTCTTCTCCTTCTTCCATTTCTTCTTCTTCATCCCCTTTCCTTCCACTGCTTCTTCTTCTTCCCCTTTCTGTCATCCATCCACTTCTTTTTCTTCTTCATAATGTTCTCCTTTTTCCAATTGCACTTCTTCCTCTTCTTCTCGTTCTTCCACTTCTTCTTTTTCCTCTTCTTTTCCTTCTTCCACTTCTTCTTCCTCCTCCCTTGCCTTGCTTTCCTTCTTCTTTCTCTCCTCCCTCTTCCACTACTTCTCCTTCTTCTTCTCTAGCTTCCACTTGCATTTCTTCCTCTTGATCTCCTTCTTCCACTTCTTCTTCACCATCCCTACTCCTTCAACTACTTCTTCTTCTTCCTCTTGTTAACCTTCTTCCACTTCTACTGCTTCCACTTGTTCTTTGTCGTCCTTTCCTCCCCTTCTTCTTCTCCTCGTTCTTCCACTTCTTCTTCCTCCTCCCTTGCCTTGCTTTCCTTCTTCTTACACTTCTCCCTCTTCTAGTACTTCTCCTTCTAGTTCTTGTTTTTCCTCTGCTTCTCCTTCTTCCACTTGTTCTCCTTCATCCCCTTTCCTTCCACTGCTTCTTCTTCTTCCTATTCTTCTCCTTCTTCCAGTTGCACTTCTTCTCTTCTTCTTGTTCTTCCACTACTTCTTCTTCCTCTTCTTCTCCTTCTTCCACTTTTTCTTCCTCCTTCCATTCTTCTTCCTCCACTTGTTGTTCTTCTTCTTTTCCGTCTCCTTACACTTCTTCTTCTTCCATTTCTTCTCCTCCACTACTTTTTCTTCTTCTGTTTCCTTCTTTTCCTTCCTCTTTTTCTCCATCCTCCACTTCTTTTGCCTCTAATTGTTGCTATTCCTCTTCTCCTCCATATTCCACCTCTTCTGCTTCTTCTTCCCTTCCCTTCCCCTCCTTCTTCCTTTTCCTCCTTTTCTCCTTCTTCTAGTTCATCTTCTTCATCCCGGCTCCTTACACTACTTATTCTTCATCCTCTTGTCCGCTTTCTTCCACTTCTTCTCTTTCAACATCTTCTTCTTCTTCCTTTTCTTCTCCTTGTTCCACTTCTTCTGCTTAATCTCCTTCCTCTTCCTGTTATTCTCTTTCTTCCACTTCTCATGCCTCCTCTTGTTATCTTTCTACCACTTCTTCTTCATCCTTTCCTTTTCATCTCCCTCTTCTTCTTCGCTTTGCCTCGTCTTCATCCTCTTTTTCTCCTTCTTCTGCTTCCACTTGCATTTCTACCTCTTATTTTCCTTCCTCTACTTCTTCTTCATCATCCCCACTCCTTCAACTACTTCTTCTTCTTCCTCTTGTTTACCTTCTTCCACTTCTTCTCTTTCCACATCTTCTTCTTCATTTTCTATTCCTTCTTCCACTTCTTCAGCTTATTGTCCTTCTTCTTCCTCTTTTTCTCTTTCTTCCACTTCTCCTGTCTCCTCTTGTTCTTTTTCTTCCACTTCTTCTTCATCCTCTCCTCTCCTTCTTTTTCTTCTTCTTCTCCCTCTTTTTCTCCTTCTTCTACTTCCACTTGCATTTCTACCTCTTGTTTTCTCCTTATTCCACTTCTTCTTCATCATCCCCACTCCGTCACCTACTTCTTTTTCCTCTTGTTCACCTTCTTCCACTTTTGCTGCTCCCACTTGTTCTTCTTCTTCCTTACTTTCTCCTTGTTTCACTTCTTCTGCCTACACTACCTCTTCTTCCTCCCCTTCTTCTTCTCCTCCTTCTTCCACTTCTTCTTCCTTCTCCCTTGGCTTCCTTTCCTTCTTCTTACTCTTTTCCCTCTTCCACTACTTCTCCTTCTACTTCCTCTTCTTCCTCTTCTTCTTCGTCTTCCACTTCTTCTTCTTCATCCCCTTTCCTTCCACTGCTTCTTCTTCTTCATCCCTTTTCCTTCCATGGCTACTTCTTCTTCCCCTTCCTCTCATTCTTCCACTTCTTCTTCTTCTTTCTATTGTTCTCCATCTTCCACCTGCACTTCTTCCTCTTTTTCTCGCTCTTCCACTTATTCTTCCTCCTCTGATTCTCTTTCTTCCACTTATTCTTCTTCCTCCCTTTCTCCTTCTTCCATTTCTTCTTCTTTATCCCCTCTACCACTTCTTGTGCTTCCAGTTGTTGTTCATCTTCTTTTTCGTCTCCTTCTTCCACTTCTTCTGCTTCCACTTTTTCTTTCTTCTTCTTCCATTTCTTCTCCTACCACTACTTCTTCTTCTTCCCTTTCCTTGTTCTCCTCTCTCTTTTTCTCCATCCCCCACTTCTTGTTCTTCCAATTGTTGCTCCTCCTATTCTTCTGCTTCCTGTAAATCTTCTGCTTACTCTTCTTCTTCTTCTTCCTTTTCTCATACATATTCCACTTCTTCTGCTCCTTCTTCCCTTGCCTTCCCCTGATTCTTGCCTTCCCTTCCCGTCCTTCTTCCTTTTCCTCCTTTTCTCCGTCTTCCAGTTCTTCCTCTTCATCCCTCCTCCTTCCACTACTTCTTCTTCCTCCTCCATTCTCCTTCTTCCACTTCTTTTTCTTCATCCCCTCTAATTCCACTACTTCCTCCTATTCCTCTTGTTCTCCTTCTACCACTTATTCTTCTTCCACTTGTTGTTCTTCTTCTTTTTCGTCTCCTTCTTCCACTTCTTCTGCTTACACTTCTTCTTCTTCCTCTTCTTCCATTTCTTTTCCTTACACTACTTCTTCTTCTTTCCTTTCCTTCTTCTCCTTCCTCTTTTTCTCCATCCACCACTTTTTTTGCTTCCAATTGTTGCTCTTCCTCTTCTTCTCCTTCCCCTAAATCTTCTACTTACACTTCTTCTTCTTCTTCCTCTTCTCCTCCATATTCCACTTCTTATACTTCTTCTTCCCTACCCTTCCTCTCTTTGTTCTTTTTCCTCCTTTTCCCCTTCTTCCAGTTCTTCTTCTTCATCCAACCTGCTTCCAATACTTCTTCTTCCTCCCCTTGTTCACCTTCTTCCACTTCTTGTCTTTCCACATCTTCTGCTTCATTTTCCTCTCCTTCTTCCTCTTCTTCTGCCTACTCTCCTTCTTGTTCCTCTTATTCTCCTTCTTCCACTAGTTCGAGCACTCGTTTTCGAAGTCCTAAATGTTTTAAGTGTTTAGAAAAAGGGCATATTGCTTTGTTTTGCCCCAAAAGAAAAAGGACTTTAAAGGGAACATCAAATGAAAAGGGTATTCATTCATGTGATGATCTCTTCAAAGTGAAACAACTTCTTGGAAGCCATCCTTGTAAGGAAACCCAAACACAAAGAGAGAATGTTTTTCAAACAAGATGCAAAATTTTGGGCTAGCCCAAAATCATGTCTTAACTTATGCACCCATTATAAGCTTACTCCTCCTTTTTAACTAAAGACACCTATACCTTATAAACTAAGAAGATGGCCGGAAATACATGGCCTTAAGGGAATTAAAAATACTTTCCTATTTATCTAATTAAAATAAAATATTTACAAGCTAAAAATAACGAAGACTACGGCTTCGAATCTTCAATGAGCTTTTGTCCATGCCATGCCTTCCTTGAGTCCTCCTAGCCATGATGCATGCTAGGTGAGATTGCATCAACCCCTTTCCTTCCCACACTTTTTCTTCTTCTTCTTCCTATTGTTCTCCTTCTTCCACTTGCACTTCTTCCTCTTTTTCTCGTTCTTCCACTTCTTCTTCTTCCTCTTCTTCTCCTTCTTCCACTTCTTCTTCTTCTTCTTCTTCTCCTTCTTCCACTTTTTCTTCTTCCCCTTCTTCCATTTCTTCTTTCCACTACATCTTATTCTTCCCTTTCCTTCTTTTCCTTCTTGTTTTTCTCCGTCCCCCACTTCTTTTGCTGCCAGTAGTTGCTCTTCCTATTCTTTCCCTCCTCTAAATCTTCTGCTTACACTTCTTCTTCTACTTCCACTTCTCTTACATATTCCACTTCTTCTGCTTCTTCTTCCCTTCCCCTCCTTCTTCCTTTTCCTCCTTTTCTCCTTCTTCCACTTGTTCTCCTTCTTCCAGTTCTTCTTCTTTATCCCACCTGCTTCCACTACCTCTTCTTCATCCTATTGTTCACCTTCTTCCACTTGTTCTCTTTCCACATCTTCTTCTTCTTCCACTACTTCTTCTTCTCCTCTTTCCTTCTTCTTATTCCTCTTTTTCTCCATCCCCCAATTTTTTTGCTTCCAATTGTTACTCTTCCTCCTCTTCTCCTTCCCCCAAATCTTCTCCTTACACTTCTTCTTCTTCTTCCTATTCTCCTCCATATTGCACTTCTTCTTCCCTTCCCTTCCCGTCCCTCTTCCTTTTCCTCCATTTCTCCTTCTTCCAGTTCTTTTTCTTCATCCCACTCCTTCCACTACTTCTCTTTCCTCCTCTTGTTCACCTTCATCCACTTCTGCTGCTTCCACTTGTTCTTCTTCTTCCACTTGCAATTGTTCCTCTTCTTCTTGTTCTTCCACTTCTTCGTCTTCGTCTTCTTATCCTTCTTCCACTTCTGCTTCTTAATCCCCTTTCCTTCCACTGCTTCTTCTTTTTCCTCTTTTTCTAATTCTTCTACTTCTTCTTCCTCCTCCCATTCTCCTTGTTCCACTTCTTCTTCATCATCCCCTCTCATTCCACTACTTCCTCCTATTCCTCTTGTTCTCCTTCTACAACTTCTTCTAATTCCACTCGTAGTTGTTCTTCTTTTTTGTCTCATTCTTGCACTTCTTCTGCTTACACTTCTTCTTCTTGCTCTTCTTCTATTGCTTCTCCTTCCACTACTTCTTCTTCTTCCCTTTCCTTCTTCTCCTTCCTCTCTTTCTCCACCCCCCACTTCTTTTGCTTCCAATTGTTGCTCTTCCTCTTCTTCTCCTTACCCCAAATCTTCTGCTTACAGTTCCTCTTCCTTTTCCTCTTCTCCATCATATTCCACTTCTTCTGCTTCCTCTTCCCTTCCCTTCCCTTCCCCTCCTTCTTCCTTTTACTCCTTTTCTACTTCTTGCAGTTCTTCTTCTTCATCCCACCTCCTTCCACTTCTTCTTCTTCCTCCTTTAGTTCAGCTTCTTCCACTTCTTCTCTTTCCACATCCTCTTCTTCTTCCTTTTCTTCTCCTTCTTCTTCTTACTCTCCTTCTTCTTCCTCTTCCTCTCTTTCTTCCACTTCTGCTACCTGCTATTCTTCTTTATCTTCCACTTCTTCTTCATCCTCTCCTCTCCTTCTTTTTCTTCCTCTTCATCTCCTTCTTCTTTGTCCCTTTCCTTCATCTTCTCACTCTTTTTCTCCTTCTTCTGCTTCCACTTGTATTTCTACCTGTTGTTCTTCTTCTACTACTTCTTCTTCATCATCCCCACTCCTTAAATTGCTTCTTCTTCTTCCTCTTGTTCACCTTCTTCCACTTCTGCTGCTTCCACTTGTTCTTCTTCTTCCTTCCCTTCCCCTTCTTGCACTTCTTCTGCCTACACTACCTCTTCTTCCTCCCCTTCTTCTTCTCCTCCTTCTACCACTTCTTCTTCCTCCTCCCTTGCATTGCTTTCCATCTTCTTACTCTTCTCCCTCTTCCACCACTCCTCCTTACATTTCTTCTTCTTTCTCTTCTTCTCCTTCTTCCACTTCTTCTTCTTGATCCCCTTTTCTTCCACTGCTTCTTCTTCTTCCTCTTTTTCTCATTCTTCTACTTCTTCTTCTTCCCTTTCTTTCTTCTCCTTCCTCTCTTTCTCCATCCCCCACTTCTTTTTCTTCCAATTGTTGCTCTGCCTCTTCTTCTCCTTACCCCAAATCTTCTATTTACACTTCTTCTTCATCTTCCTCTTTTCCTCGATATTCCACTTCGTCTGCTTCTTCTTCGCTACCCTTCCCCTCCTTCTTCCTTTTCCTCCTTTTCTCCTTCTTCTAGTTCTTCTTCTTCATCCCACCTCCTTCACTACTTGTTCTTCCTCCTCTTGGTCACCTTCTTCCGCTTCTTCTCTTTCCACATCTTCTTCTTCGTCCTTTTCTTCTGCTTACTTTCCTTCTTCTTCATCTTCTTCTCTTTCTTCCACTTCTCCTGCCTCCTCTTGTTCTCTTTCTTCCACTTCTTCTTTATCCTCTCTACTGCTTCTTTTTCTTCCTCTTTATCTCCTCCTTCTTCTTCCCTTTCCTTCGTCTTCTCCCTCTTTTTCTCCTTCTTCTACTTCCTCTTGCATTTCTACCTCTTGTTCTCCTTCTTCGAATTATTCTTCATCATCCCTACTCCTTCAACTACTTCTTCTTCTTCTTCTGGTTCACCTTCTTCCACTTCTGCTGCTTCCACTTGCTCTTCATCTTCCTTCCCTTCTCCTTCTTGCACTTCTTCCGCCTACACTACCTCTTCTTCCTCCCCTTCTTCTTCTGCTCCTTTTTCTACTTCTTCTGCCTCCTCCCTTGCCTTGCTTTCCTTCTTCTTGCTCTTCTCCCTCTTCCACTACTTCTCCTTCCACTTCTTCTTCTTCCTCTTCTTCTCCTTCTTCAACTTCTTCTTCTTCATCCCCTTTCCTCGTTGCTTCTTCTTCTTCCTCTTTTTCTCATTCTTGCACTTGTTGTTCTTCTTCCTATTGCTCTCCTACTTCCACTTGCATTTCTTACTCTTCTTCTTGTTCTTCCACTTCTTCTTCTTCTCCTTCTTCCACTTCTTCTGCTTACACTTCTTCTTCCTGTTCTTCCATTTCTTCTCCTTCCACTACTTCTTCTTCTTCCCTTTCCTTCTTCTCCTTCCTCTTTTTCTCCATCCCCTTTTGGTTCCCATTGTTACTCTTCCTCTTCTTATCCTTTCCCCAAATCTTCTGCTTACACTTCTTCTTCTTCTTTGTCTTCCCCTCCATATTCCACTTCTTCTGCTTACACTTCTTCTTCCTCCTCTTCTTCCATTTCTTTTCCTTCCACTACTTCCTCTTCTTCCCTTTCACTTTTCTCCTTCCTCTTTTTCTCCATCCCCCACTTCTTTTGCTTCCAATTGTTGCTTTTCTTCTTCTCCTCCTTCCCCCAAATCTTCAGCTTACACTTGTTCTGGTTCTTCTTCCCTTCCCTTCCCCTCCTTCTTCCTTTTCCTCCTTTTCTCCATCTTTCAGTTCTTCTTCTTCATCCCATTTCCTTCCACTACTTTTTCATCCTCCTCTTGTTCACCTTCTTCCACTTCTTCTCTTTCCACATCTTCTTCTTCTTCCTTTTCTTCTCCTTGTTCCACTTCTTCTGCTTACTCTCCTTCTGCTTCCTCTTCTTCTCTTTCTTCAACTTATTCTGCCTCCTTTTGTTCTCTTTCTTCCACTTTTTCTTCATCCTCTACTGTCCTTCTTTTTCTTCATGTCCATCTTGTTCTTCCCTTTCCTTTGTTCTCTCTTTCTTTTTCTCCTTCTTCTGCTTCCACTGGCATTTCTACCTCTTATTCTCATTCTTCCACTTCTTCTTCATCATCCCTACTCCTTCAACTACTTCTTCGTCTTCCTCCTTTTCACCTTCTTCTACTTCTGTTGCTTCCACTTGTTCTTCTTCTGCCATCTCGTCTCCTTCTTATACTTCTTTTCTCTACACTACCTCTTCTTCCTCCCCTTCTTCTTCTCCTCCTTGTTCCACTTCTTCTTCCTTCTCTCTTTCCTTGCTTTCCTTCTTCTTACTATTCTCCGTCTTCCACTACTTCTCCTTCCACTTCTTCTTCTTCCCCTTGATCTGCTTTTTCCACTTCTTCTTCTTCAACCCCTTTCGCTCCACTGCTTCTTCTTCTTCCTATCGTTCTCCTCTTCCACTTTTACTTCTTCCTCTTCTTCTCATTCTTTGACTTCTTCTTCTTCCTCTTCTACTCCTTCTTCCACTTCTTCTTCCTCCTCCCGTTCTCCTTCTTCCACTTCTTCTTCTTCATCCCCTCTCATTCCACTACTTCCTCCTATTCCCTTCTTCTCCTTCTACCAATTCTTCTGCTTCCACTTCTTGTTCTTCTTCTTTTTCGTCTCCCTCTTCCACTTCTTCTGATTACCCTTCTTCTTCTTCCTCTTCTTCCATTTCTTCTCCTTTCCCTACTTCTTCTTCTCCTTTGCTTTTCATCCTTCCTCTTTTTCTCCGTCGCCCACTTCTTTTGCTTCCAATTTTTGCTCTTCCTTTCTTCTCCTTCCCCCAAATCTTCTGCCTACACTTCTTCTTCTTGCTCTTCTTCTCCTCCATATTCCACTTCTTCTGCTTCTTCTTCCCCTCCTTCTTCCTTTTCCTCCTTTTCTCCTACTTCCAGTTCTTCTTCTTCATCCCAACTCTTTCCACTACTTCTTATTGCTCCTCTTGTTCATCTTCTTCCACTTTTTTTCTTTCCACATCTTCTTCTTCTTCCTTTTCTTGTCCTTCGTCTACTTACTCTCCTTCTTCTTCCTCTTCCTCTCTTTCTTCCACTTTTGTTGCCTGCTCTTGTTCTTTATCTTCCACTTCTTCTTCATCCTTTCCTCTCCTTCTTTTTCTTCCTCTTCATCTCCTTCTTCTTTTTCCATTTCTTTTGTCTTCTCACTCTTTTTCTCCTTCTTCTGCTTCCACTTGCATTTCTTCCTCTTGTTTTCCTTCTTCCACTTCTTCTTCATCATCCTCACTCTTCAACCGCTTCTTCTTCTTCTTCTTGTTCACCTTCTTCCTTCCCTTCCCCTTCTTGCACTTCTTCTGCCTATACTACCTCTACTTCCTCCCTTTCTTCTTCTTCTCCTTCTTCCACTTCTTCTACCTCCTCCCTTGCCTTGGTTTCCTTCTTCTTACTCTTCTCCCTCTTCCACCACTTTTCCTTCCACTTCTTCTTCTTCCTCTTCTTCTCCTTCTTCCACTTCTTCTTCTTGATCCCCTTTTCTTCCACTGCTTCCTCTTCTTCCTTTTTTTCTCATTCTTCCACTTCTTCTTCTTCTTCCTATTGTTCTCCTTCTTCCACCTGTTGTTCTTCCTCTTTTTCTCCTTCTTCCACTTCTTCTTCCTCCTCTCGTTCTCCTTCTTGCACTTCTGCTTCTTCATCCCCTCTCATTCCCCTACTTCCTCTTATTCCTCTTGTTTTCCTTCTACCACTTCTTCTGCTTCCACATGTTGTTTTTCTTCTTTTTCGTCTCCTTCCACTTCTTCTGGTTGCACTTTTTCTTCTTCCTCTTATTCCATTTCTTCTCCTTCCACTAATTCTTCTTCTTCCATTTCCTTCGTCTCCTTCCTCTTTTTCTCCATCCCCCAATGCTTTTGCTTCTAATTGTTGCTCTTCCTCTTCTCCTCCTTCCCCCAAATCTTCTGCTTACACTTCCTCTTCTTCCTCATCCTACCTCCTTCCACTACTTCTTCTTGCTCCTCTTGTTCACCTTTTTCCACTTCTTCTCTTTCCACATCTTCTTCTTCTTCCTTTTCTTCTCCTTCTTCTTCCTCTTCCTCTCTTTCTTCCACTTCTCATGCCCACTCTTGCTATATTTCTGCCACTTCTTCTTCATCCTCTCCTATCCTTCTTTTCCTTCCTCTTTATCTCCTTCTTCTTCTTCCCTTTCCTTCGTCTTCTCCCTCTTTTCCTCCTTCTTCTGCTTCCACTTGCATTTCTACCTCTTGTTCTCCTTCTTCCACTTCTTCTTCATCATCCCCACTCCTTCAACTACTTCTTCTTCCCCTTGTTCTCCTTTTTCTACTTCTACTGCTTCCACTAGTTCTTCTTCTTCCTTCCATTCTGCTTCTTGCACTTCTTCTGCCTACACTACCTCTACTTCCTCCCCTTCTTCTTCTCCTCCTTCTTCTTCTCCTCCTTCTTCCACTTCTTGTTCCTCCTCCCTTGCCTTGCTTTCCTTCTTCTTACTCTTATCCCTCTTCCACTTCTTCTCCTTCCACTTCTTCTTCTTCCTCTTCTTCTCCTTCTTCCACTTCTTCTTCTTCATCCCTTTTCCTCATTGCTTCTTCTTCTTCCTCTTTTTCTCATTCTTGCACTGATTGTTCTTCTTCCTATTATTCTCCTACTTCCACTTGCACTTCTTCCTCTTCTTCTCGTTGTTCCACTTCTTCTTCTCCTTCTTCCACTTCTTCTTCCTTTTTTTCTCCTTCTTCCACTTCTTCTTCTTCATCCCCTTTCCTTCTATTGCTTCTTCTTCTTCCTCTTCTCCTTGTTTTTCCACTTCTTCTTCATCCTTTCCTCTCCTTCTTTTTCTTCCTCTTCATCTACTTCTTCTTCTTCCTTTTCCTTCGTCTTCTCTCTCTTTTTCTCCATCTTCTGCTTCCACTTGCATTGCAACCTCTTGTTCTCCTTATTCCACTTCTTCTTCATCATCCCCACTCCTTCAACTACTTCTTCTTCCTCTTGTTCACCTTCTTCCACTTCTGCTGCTTCCACTTGTTCTTCTTTTTCCTTACCTTCTCCTTCTTGCACTTCTTCTGCCTACACTACCTCTTCTTCCTCCCCTTCTTCTTCTCTTTCTTCTTCCACTTCTTCTTCCTCCTCCATTAGCTTTCTTTCCTTATTCTTACTCTTCTCCCTCTTCCACTACTTCTCCTTCCACTTCTTCTTCTTCCTCTTCTTCTCCTTCTTCCACTTTTTTTTCTTCATCCCCTTTCCTTCCACTACTTCTTCTTCTTCATCCCCTTTCCTTCCACTTCTTCTTGTTCTTCCTCTTTTTCTCATTATTCCACTTCTTCTTCTTCATCCCCTTTCCTTCTAGTGCTTCTTCTTCTTCCTCTTTTTCTCATTCTTCCACTTCTTCTTCTTTTTCCTATTGTTCTCCTTCTTCCACTTGCACTTCTTCCTCTTCTTCTCGTTCTTCCACCTCTTCTTCTTCCTCTTCTTCTCCTTCTTCCACTTCTTCTTCTTTATCCCCTTTCCTTCCACTGCTTCTTCTTCTTCCTCTTTTTCCCACTCTTCGACTTCTTCTTCTTCTACCTATTTTTCTCCTTCTCCCAATTGCACTTCTTCCTCTTTTTCTCGTTCTTCCACTTTTTCTACTTCCCCTTGTTCTCCTTCTTCCACTTCTTCTTCATCCTCCCGTTCTCCTTCTTCCATTTCCTTTTCTTTATCTCCTCTCATTCCACCACTTCCTCATATTCGTCTTGTTCTCCATCAACCACTTCTTCTGCTTCCACTTGTTGTTCTTCTTCATTTTCATCTCCTTCATCCACCTCTTCTGCTTACACTTCTTATTCTTCCTCTTCTTCCATTTCTTCTCCTTCCACTACTTCTTCTTCTTCCCTTTGCATCGTCTTCTCCCTCTTTTTCTCCTTCGTTTGCTTCTACTTGTACTTCTACCTCTTGTTCTCCTTCTTCGACTTTTTCTTCATCATTGCCACTCCCTCAACTACTTCTTCTTCATCCTCTCGTTCACCTTCTTCCACTTCTGCTGTTTGCACTTCTTCTTCATCATGCCCACTCCCTCAACTACTTCTTCTTTTTCTTCTCGTTCACCCTCTTCCACTTTTGCTGCTTCCACTTATTCTTCTTCTTCTGTCTCTTCTCCTTGTTGCACTTCTTCTACTTACACTTCGTCTTCTTCCTCTTTTTCCATTTCTTCTCCTTCTACTACTTCTTCTTCATCCACTTTCCTTCCACTTCTTCTTATTCTTCCTCTTTTTCTCATTATTCCACTTCTTCTTCTTCTTCCTATTGTTCATTCTGCTTCTTCCACTTACACTTCTTCCTTTTCTTCTCGTTCTTCCACTCTTCTTCTTCTCCTTCTTCCACTTCTTCCTCTTCATCCCCTTTCCTTCCACTACTTCTTCTTCTTCCTCTTTTTCTCATTCTTTAACTTTTTCTTCTTCTTCCTATTGTTCTGCTTCTTCCACTTGCGCTTCTTCCTCTTCTTCTCGTTCTTTCACTTCTTCTTCTTCCTCTTCAACTCCTTCTTCCACTTATTCTTCCTCCTCCCGTTCTCCTTCATCAACTTATTCTTCTTCCTCCCATTCTCCTTCTTCCACTTCTTCTTCATCATCGCCTTTCATTCCATTATTTCCTCCAATTCCTCTTGTTCTCCTTCTACCACTTCTTCTGCTTCCACTTGTTGTTCATCTTCTTTTTTGTCTCCTTTTTCCACTTCTTCTTCTTTCTCCTTCTTCCACTTCTTCTTCCTCTTCCCATTCTCCTTCTTCCACTTCTTATTTTTTGTCTCCTTCTTCCACTTCTTCTGCTTACACATCTTCTTCTTCCATTTCTTCTCCTTCCACTACTTCGTCTTCTTCCCTTTCCTTCTTCTCTTTCCTCTTTTTCTACATCCCCCCACTTCTTTTCCTTCCAATTTTTTCTCTTCGTCTTCTTCTCCTTCCCCCAGATCTTCTACGTACACTTCTTGTTCTTCTTCTCCTCCATATTCCACTTCTTCTGCTTCTTCTTCGCTTCCCTTCCCCTCCTTCTTCCTTTTCCTCATTTTCTCCTTCTTGTAGTTCTTCTTCTTCATCAAACCTCCTTCAACGACTTCTTCTTCCTGCTCTTGTTTAACTTCTTCCACTTGTTCTTTTTCCACATCTTCTTCTTCTTCCTTTTCCTCTCCTTCTTCCACTTACTCTCCTTCTTCTTCCTCTTCTTCTCTTTCTTCCACTTCTCATGCCTCCTCTTGGTCTCTTTCTTCCACTTCTTCTTCATCCTCTCCTCTCCTTCTTTTCCTTCCTTTTCATCTGCTTCTTCTTCTTCCCATTCCTTCGTCCTCTCCCTCTTTTTCTCCTCCTTCTGCTTCCACTGGCATTTCTACCTCTTGTTCTCCTTCTTCCACTTCTTCTTTATCATTCCCATTGCTTCAACTACTTCTTCTTCCTCATGGTCACCTTCTTCCACTTTTGCTTCTTCCACATTTTCTTCTTCTTCGTTCCCTTCTCCTTCTTGCACTTCTTCTCCCTACACTAACTTTTCTTCCTCCCCTTCTTCTCCTCTTCCTTCTTCCACTTCTTATTTCTCCCTCCCTTGCCTTACTTTCCTTCTTCTTACACTTCTCCCTCTTCCACTACTTTTTCCTCTTCTTTTCCTTCTTCCACTTCTTCTTCTTCATCCCCTTTCCTTTCACTTCTTCTTCTTCATCCCTTTTCCTTCCATTCCTTCTTCTTCTTCCCCTTCCTCTCATTCTTCCACTTCTTCTTCTTCTTCTTCCTATTGTTCTCCATCTTCCACTTGCACGTCTTCCTCTTCTTCTCGCTCTTCCACTTATTCTCCCTCCTCCCATTTTCCTTCTTCCACTTATTCTTCTTCCTCCTGTTCTCCTTCTTCCACTTCTTCTTCTTCATCCCCTCTGATTCCATTACTTCCTCATATTGCTCTTGTTCTCCTTCTACCACTTCTTGTGCTTCCAGTTGTCGTTCATCTTCTTTTTCGTCTCCTTCTTCCACTTCTTTTGCTTCCACTTATTCTTCTTCTCCTTCTTCAATTTCTTCTCTTGCCACTACTTCTTCTTCTTCCCTTTCCTTGTTCTCCTCCCTCTTTTTCTCCATCCCCCACTTCTTGTTCTTCCAATTGTTGCTCTTCCTATTTTTTTGCTTCCCGCAAATCTTCTGCTTACTCTTTTGCTCCTTCTTCCTTTTCCTCCTTTTCTCCTTCTTCCAGTTCATCTTCTTCATCCCTCCTCCTTCCACTTCTTCTTCTTCCTCCTCTTGTTCACCTTCTTCGACTTCTTCTCTTTCCACATCTTCTTCTTGTACCGTTTCTTCTCCTTCTTTCACTTCTTCAGCTTGCTCTCCTTCTTCTTCCTCTTCTTCTCTTTCTTCCATTTCTCCTGCCTCCTCTCTTCTCCTTCTTCCACTTTTTTTTCTTCATCCCCTTTCATTCCACTACTCCCTCTTATTCCTCTTGTCTCCTTCTACCACTTATTCTTCTTCCACTTGTTGTTCTTCTTTTTTTTCGTCTCCCTCTTCCACTTCTTCTGCTTACACTTCTTTTTCTTCCTCTTCTTCCATTTCTTCTCCTTCCACTACTTCTTCTTCTTCCCTTTCCTTCTTCTCCTTCCTCTTTTTCTCCATCCTCCACTTCTTTTGCTTCAAATTGTGGCTCTTCCTCTTCTTCGCCTTCCCCCAAATCTTCTGCTTATAGTTCTTCTTGTTCTTCCTCTTCTCCTCCATCTTCCACTTCTTCTGCTTCTTCTTCCCTTCCCATCCCCTCCTTCTTCCTTCGGCTCCTTTTCTCCTTCTGCCAGTTCTTCTTCATCCCACCTTCTTCCACTACTTCTTCTTCCTCCTCTACTTCACCTTCTTCCATTTCTTCTGTTTCCACATCTTCTTCTTCTTCCTTTTCTTCTCCTTTTTCCATTGCTGCTGTTTACTCTCCTTCTTGTTCCTCTCCTTCTCGTTCTTCCACTTCTCCTGCCTATTCTTGTTCTTTTACTTCCACTTCTTCTTCATCCTCTCCTCTCCTTCTTTTTCTTCCCCTTCATCTCCTTCTTCTTCTTGCTTTTCCTTCGTCTTCTCCCTCTTTGTCTCCTTCTTCTTCTTCCTTTTCTTCCCCTTCTTCCACTTCTTCGGTTACTCTCCTTCTTCTTTCTCTTCTTCTCTTTCTTCCACTTCTTCTACCTACTCTTGTTCTCTTTCTTCCACTTCTTCTTCATCCTCTCCTTTCTTTCTTTTTCTTCCTCTTCATGTCATTCTTCTTCTGCCCTTTCCTTCGTCTTCTCCCTTGCTTCCACTTGCATTTTTGCCTCTTGTTCTCCTTCTTCCACTTCTGCTGCTTCCACTTGTTCTTCTTCTTCCACTTGCACTTCTTCCTCTTCTTCTTGTTCTTCCACTTCTTCTTCTTGCTCTTCTTCTCCTTCTTCCACTTTTGCTTCTTCATCCCCTTTCCTTCCACTACTTCTTCTTCTTCCTCTTTCTCTAATTCTTGGACTTCTTCTTCCTCCTCCCATTCTCCTTGTTCCACTTCTTCTTCATCCCCTCTCATTCCACTACTTCCTCCTATTCCTCTTGTTCTCCTTCTACTACTTCTTCTGCTTCCACTTGTTCTTGTTCTTCTTTTTCGTCTCCTTCTTGCACTTCTTCTGCTTACACTTCTTCTTCTTCCTCTTCTTCTATTGCTTCTCCTGCCAGTACTTCTTCTTTTTCCCTTTCCTTCTTCTCCTTCCTCTTTTCTCCATGCCCCACTTCTTTTGCTTCCAATTGTTGCTTTTCCTCTTCTTCTCCTTCCCCCAAATCTTTTGCTTACAGTTCTTCTTCCTCTTCCTCTTCTCCTTCATATTCCACTTCTTTTACTTCTTCTTCCCTTCCCATCCCCTCCTTCTTCCTTTTCCTCCTTTTCTCCTTCTTCCAGTTCTTCTTATTCATCCCACCTCCTTCCACTACTTCTTCTTCCTCCTCTTGCTCACCTTCTTCCACTTCTTCTCTTTCCACATCTTCCTCTCCTACCTCTTTTTCTCCTTCCCACAAATCTTCTGCTTACACTTCTTCTTCTTCTTCCTCTTCTCCTCCATATTAAACTTCTTCTGCTTCATCTTCCCTTCCCTTCCCCTTCTTCTTCCTTTTCCTCCTTTTTTCCTGCTTCCAGTTCTTCTTCTTAATCCCACCTCCTTCCACTACTTCTTCTTCGTCCTCTTGTTCACCTTCTTCCACTTCTTCTCTTTCCACATCTTCTTCTTCTTCCACTTCTTCCCCTTCTTCCACTGCTGTTGCTTACTCTCCTTCTTTTTCTTCCCCTTGATCTCCTTCTTCTTCCTTTTCTTCCCCTTCTTCCACTTCTTCAGGTTACTCTCCTTCTTCTTCCTCTTCTTCCCTTTCTTCCACTTCTTCTGCCTACTCTTGTTCTCTTTCTTCCACTTCTTCTTCATCCTCTCCTATCTTTCTTTTTCTTCCCCTTCATCTCGTTCTTCTTCTTCCCTTTCCTTCCTCTTCTCCCTCTTTTTCTCCTTCTTATGCTTCCACTTGCATCTCTGCCTCTTGCTCTCCTTCTTTTACATCTTCTTCATCCTCCTCACTCTTTCAACTACTTCTTCTTCTTCCTCTTGTTCACCTTCGTCCACTTCTGCTGCTTCCACTTGTTCTTCTTCTTCCACTTGCACTTCTTCCTCTTCTCTCCTTCTTCCACTTCTTCTTCTTCCTTTTCTTCTCCTTCTTCCATTTCTGCTTCTTCATCCCCTTTCCTTCCACTACTTCTTCTTCTTCCTCTTTCTCTAATTCTTGCACTTCTTCTTCCTCCTCCCATTCTCCTTGTTCCACTTCTTCTTCTTCATCCCCTCTCATTCCACTACTTCTTCCTATTCCTCTTGTTCTCCTTCTACGACTTCTTCTGCTTCCACTTGTTCTTGTTCTTCTTTTTCGTCTCCTTCTTGCACTTCTTCTGCTTACACTTCTTCTTCTTCCTCTTCTTCTATTGCTTCTCCTTCCCCTACTTCTTCTTCTTCCCTTTCCTTCTTCTCCTTCTTCTTTTTCTCCATCCCCCACTTCTTTTGCTTCCAATTGTTGCTGTTCCTCTTCTTCTCCTTCCCCCAAATCTTCTGCTTACAGTTCTTCTTCCTCTTCGTCTTCTCCTTCATAATCCACTTCTTTTACTTTTTCTTCCCCTCCTTCTTCCTTTTCCTCCTTTTCTACTTTTTCCTGTTCTTCTTCTTCATCCCACCTCCTTCCACTACTTCTTCCTCCTCCTGTTGCTCACCTTCTTCCACTTCTTCTCTTTCCACATCTTCCTCCCCTACCCCTTCTTCTCCTTCCCCCAAATCTTCTGCTTAAACTTCTTTTTCTTCTTCCTCTTCTCCTCCATATTAAACTTCTTCTGCTCCATCTTCCCTTCCCCTCCCCTCCTTCTTCCTTTTCCTCCTTTTTTCCTGCTTCCAGTTCTTCTTCTTAATCCCACCTCCTTCCACTACTTCTTTTTCCTCCTCTTGCTCACCTTCTTCCACTTCTTCTCTTGCCACATCTTCTTCTTCTTCCTTTTCTTCTCCTTTCTCTGCTTACTTTCCTTCTTCTTCTTCTTCCTCTCTTTTTTCCACTTCTTCTGCCTCCTCTTGTTCTCTTTCTTCCACTTCTTTTTCATCCTCTCCTCTCCTTCTTTTTCTTCCTGTTCATCTCCTTCTTCTTCTTCCCTTTCCTTCGTCTTCTCACTCTTTTTCTCCTTCTTCTGCTTCCACTTGCATTTCTACCTCTTGTTCTCCTTCTTCCACTTCTTCTTCATCATCCCCACTCCTTCAACTGCTTCTTCTTCTTCTTCTTTTTCACCTTCTTCCACTTCTGCTGCTTCCACTTGTTCTTCTTCTTCCTTCCCTTCCCCTTCTTGCACTTCTTCTGCCCACACAACGTCTTCTTCCTCCCTTTCTTCTTCTCCTCCTTCTTCCACTTCTTCTTCCTCCTTCTTTGCCTTTCTTTCCTTCTTCTTAGTCTTCTCCCTCTTTCGCCAGTTCTCCTAACACTTCTACTTCTTCCTCTTCTTCTCCTGCTTCCACTTCTTCTTCTTGATCTCTTTTTCTTCCACTGCTTCTTCTTCTTCCTCTTTTTCTCATTCTTCCACTTCTTCTTCTTCCTATGGTTCTCCTTCTTCCACTGGTTGTACTTCCTCTTCTTCTCCTTCTTCCACTTCTTCTTTCTCCTCCCGTTATCCTTCTCCACTTCTGCTTCTTCATCCCCTCTCATTCCCCTACTTCCTCCTATTCCTCCTGTTCTTCTTCTACCATTTCCTCTCCTTCCACTACTTCTGCTTCTTCTTTTTCCTCTTTCTTTCATTCGTCAACTTCTTCTTCCTAGTGTTCTCCTTCTTCCACTTGCACTTCTTCCTCTTTTTCTCGTTCTTCCACTTTTTCACCTTCCACTTGTTGTTCTTCTTCTTTTTCGTCTCCTTCTTCCACTTCTTCTTGTTCTTTCCTTTCCTTCTTCTCCTTCCTCTTTTTCTCAATCGCCTACTTCTTTTGCTTCCAATTGTTGCTCTTCATCTTCTTCTCCTTCCCTAAAATCTTTTGCTTACACTTCTTCTTCTTGTACCTATTCTCCTCCATATTCCACGTCTTCTGCTTCTACTTCCCTTCTGCCCCTCCTTCTTCCTTTTCCTACTTTTCTCCTTCTTCTAGTTCTTCTTCTTCATCCCACCTCCTTCCACCACTTCTTCTTCTCCTTCTTCCACTTCTTCTGCTTACTCTCCTTCTTCTTTCTCTTCTTCTCTTTCTTCCACTTCTCCTGCCTCCGCTTGTTCTCTTTCTTCCACTTCTTCTTCATCCTCTCCTTTCCTTCTTTTTCTTCCTCTTCATATCCTTCTTCTTCCCCCCTTTCGTTCGTCTTCTCCCTCTTTTTCTCCTTCTTCTGATTCCACTTGCATTTCTACCTCTTCTTCTCCTTCATCCACTTCTTCTTCATCATTCCCACTCCTTCAACTACTTCTTCTTCTTCCTCTTGTTCACCTTCTTCCACTTCTATTGCTTCTACTTGTTCTTTTTCTTCCTTCCCTTCTCCTTCCTTTACTTCTACTGCCTACACAAACTCTTCTTCCTCCCCTTCTTGTTCTCCTCCTTCTTCCATTTCTTCCTTCTCCCTTGCCTTACTTTCCTTCTTCTTATTCTTCTCTCTCTTCCACTACTTCTCTTTCCACTTCTTCTTCTTCCTCTTCTTCTCCTTCTTCCACTTCTTCTTCTTCATCCCCTTTCCTTCCATTGCTTCTTCTTCTTCCCCTTTTTCTCATTCTTCCACTTCTTCTTCTTCTTCCTATTGTTCTCCTTCTTCCACTTGCACTTCTTCCTTTTTTTCTCCTTCTTCCACTTCTTTTTCTTCCTCTTCTTCTCCTTCTTCAACTTCTTCTTCCTCCTCCCGTTCTCCTTCTTCCACTTCTTCTTCTTCATCCCCTCTAATTCCACTACTTCCTCCTCTTCCTCTTGTTCTCCTTCTACCACTTCATGAGCCTCCATATGTTGTTCCTCTTCTTTTCCGTTTCCTTTTTCCACTTCTTTTACTTACACTTCTTCTTCCATTTCTTCTCCTTCCACTACTTCGTCTTCTTCCCTTGCGTTCTTCTTTACCACATGTTGTTCTTCCTCTTGTTCACCTTCTTCCACTTCTGCTGCTTCCACCTGTTCTTCTTCTTCCTTCCCTTCTCCTTCTTACACTTCTTCTGCCTACGATACCTCTTCTTCCTAACCTTCTTTTTCTCCTCCTTCTTCCACTTCTTCTTCGTCCTCCGTTGCCTTGCTTTCCTCATTCTTACTCTTCTTTCTCTTCCGCTACTTCTCCTTGTACTTCTTCTTCTTCCTCTTCTTCTCCTTGTTCGACTTCTTCTTCTTCATCCCCTCTTATCCCACTACTTCCTTCTATTCCTCTTGTTCCCCTTCTACTACTTCTTATGGTTCCACCTATTGGTCTTCTTCTTTTTCGTCTCCTTCTTCCACTTCTTCTGCTTACACATCTTCTTCTTCCATTTCTTCTCCTTCCACTACTTCTTCTTCTTCCCTTTCCTTCTTCACCTTCCTCTTTTTCTCCATCCCCCACTTCTTCTTCTTCCCTTTCCTTCTTCTCCTTCCTCTTTTTCTCCATCCCCCACTTCTTCGTCTTCCCTTTCCTTCTTCTCCTTCCTCTATTTCTCCATCCCCCACTTCCTTTTCTTCGAAGTGTTGCTCTTCCTCTTCTTCTCCTTCCCCAAAATCTTCTGCTTACACTTTTTCTTCTTCCTCTTCTCCTCCATATTCCATTTCTTCTTCTTCTTCATCATCCCCACTCCTTCAACTACTTCTTCTTCTTCCTCTTGTTCACCTTCTTCCACTTCTGCTGCTTCCACTTGTTCTTCTTCTTCCTTCCATTCTCCTTCTTGAACTCGTTCTGCCCACACTACCTCTTCTTCCTCCCCTTCTTCTTACTGTTCTCCCTTTTCCACTATTTCTCCTTCCACTTCTTTTTCTTCCTCTTCTTCTCCTTTTTCGACTTCTTCTTTTTCATCGCCTTTCCTTCCACTTCTTCTTATTCATCCCCTTTCCTTCCACTGCTTCTTCTTCTTCCCCTTTCTCCCATTCTTCCACTTCTTCTTTTTGTTCCTATTATTCTCCTTCTTCCACTTGCACTTCTTCCTCTTCTTCTCGCTCTTCCACTTATTCTTCCTCCTCCCATTCTCCTTCTTCCACTTATTCTTCTTCCTCCCGTTCTCTTTCTTCCACTTCTTCTTCTTCATCCCCTCTGATTCCATTACTTCCTCCTATTCTTCTTGTTCTCCTTCTACCACTTCTTGTACTTCCACTTGTTGTTCATCTTCTTTTTCGTCTCCTTCTTCCACTTCTTCTGCTTCCACTTATTCTTCTTCCTCTTCTTCCATTTCTTCTCTTGCCACTACTTCTTTTTCTTCCACTTCCTTGTTCTCCTCCCTCTTTTTCTCCATCCCCCACTTCTTGTTCTTCCAGTTGTTGCTCTTCCTATTCTTCTGCTTCCCGCAAATCTTCTGCTTCTTCTTCTTGTTCCTCTTCTCATACATATTCCACTTCTTCTGCTCCTTCTTCCCTTCCCTTCCCCTCCTTCTACCTTTTCCTCCTTTTCTCCTTCTTCCAGTTCTTCTTCTTCATCCCTCTTCCTTCCACTACTTCTTCTTCCTCCTCTTGTTCACCTTCTTCCCCTTCTTCTCTTTCCACATCTTCTTCTTCTTCCGTTTCTTCTCCTTCTTTCACCTCTTCAGCTTATTCTCCTTCTTCTTCATCTTCTTCCCTTTCTTCCACTTCTCCTGCCTTCTCTTCTTCTCTTTCTTCCACTTCTTCATCCTCTCCTCTCCTTCTTTTTCTTCCTTTTCATCTCCTTTTCCTTCCTCCTTTTCTCCTTCTTCGGCTTCCACTTGCATTTCTACCTCTTGTTCTCCTTCTTCCACTTCTTGTTCATCATTCCCACTCCTTCAACTACTTCTTCTTCCTATTGTTCACCTTTATCCACTTCTGCTGCTTCCACTTGATCTTCTTCTTCCTTCCCTTCTTCTTCTTGCATTTCATTTGCCTACACTACCTCTTCTTCCTCCCCTTCTGCCACTTCTTCTTCCTCCTCCCTTGCCTTGCTTTCCTTCTTCTTACTCTTCTCCCTCTTCCACTACTTCTCCTTCCACTTCTTCTTCTTCCTCTTCTTCTACTTCTTCCACTTCTTCTTCTTCATCCCCTCTAATTCCACTACTTCATCCTATTCCTCTTGTTCTCCTTCTACCACTTCTGCTGCTTCCACTTGTTGTTCATCGTGTTTTCATCTCCTTCTTCCACTTCTTTAGCTTCCACTTCTTCTTCTTCCTCTTCTTCCATTTCTTCCTTCCACTACTTCTTCTTCTTCCCTTTCTTTCTTTCCTTCCTCTTTTTTTCCGTTCCCCACTTCTTTTGCTTCCAATAGTTGTTCTTCCTATTCTTTTCTTCCCCTTCATCTTCTGCTTACACTTCTTCTTCTACTTCGACTTCTCCTCTATATTCCACTTCTTCTGCTTCTTCTTCCCTTCCCCTCCTTCTTCCTTTTCCTCTTTTTCTCCTTCTTCCACTTGTTCTCCTTCTTCCACTCATTCTCCTTCTTCCAGTTCTTCTTCTTCATCCCACCCGCTTCCATTACTTCTTGTTCCTCCTCTTGTTCACCTTTTTCCACTTCTTCTCTTACCAAATCTTCTTCTTCTTCCTTTTCTTCTCCTTCTTACACTTCTTCTTCCTCTTCCCGTGCTCCTTCTTCGACTTCGTCTTCTTCATCCCCTCTTATTCCATTGCTTCCTCCTATGCTTCTTGTTCTCTTTCTACCACTTGTTGTTCTTCTTCTTTTTCGTCTCCTTCTTCCACTTATTCTGTTTACACTTCTTGTTCTTCCATTTCTTCTTGTTCCACTACTTCTTCTTCGGCCCTTTCCTTATTCTCATTCCTCTTTTTCTCCATCCCCCACTTCTTTTGCTTTGAATTGTTGCTCTTCCTCTTCTTCCTCTTGTTCATCTTCTTCCACTTTTGCTCTTCCACTTCTTCATCTTTTTCCTTCCCTTCTCCTTGCTGCACTTCTTCTGCCTACACTACGTCTTCTTCCTCCCCTTCTTCTTCTCCTCCTTCTTCCACTTCTTCTTCGTCCTCCCTTTCCTTGCTTTCGTTCTTCTTACTCTTCTCCCTCTTCCACTACTTCTCCTTTCACTTCTTCTTTTTTTTTTTCTTATCCTTCTTCCACTTCTTCCTCTTCATCCCCTTTCCTTCCCACTTCTTCTTCTTCCTCTTTTTCTAATTCTTCGACTTCTTCTTCTTCTTCCTAATGTTCTCCTTCTTCCAGTTGCACTTCCTCCTCTTCTTCTCATTCGTCAACTTCTTCTTCTCCATCTTCTTCTCCTTCTTCCACTTCTTCTTCCTCCTCCCGTTCTCCTTCTTCCACTTTTTCCTCTTCATCCCCTGTCATTCCACTACTTCCTCCTATTTCTCTTGTTCTCCTTCTACCACTTCTTCTGTACCACTTTTGTTTCTCTTGTTTTTCGTCTCTTTCTTCCACTTCTTCTACTTACAATTCTTCTTTTTCCTCTTCTTCCATTTCTTCTCCTTCCACTACATCTTTTTCCCGTTCCTTCTTCTCCTTCCTCTTTTTCTCCATTCCCCACTTCTTTTGCTTTCAATTGTTACTCTTCCTCTTCTTCTCCTTCCCCTAAATCCTCTCCTTACACTTCTTCTTCTTCTTGTACCCTTCCCCTCCCCTCCTTCTTCCTTTTACTCTTTTTCTCCTTCTTCCAGTTCTTCTTCTTCATCCCACCTCCTTCCACTACCTCTTTTTCCTCCTCTTGTTTACGTTCTTCCACGACTTCTCTTTCCACATGTTCTTCTTCTTCCTTTTCTTCTCCTTCTTCCACTTCTTCAGCTTACTCTCCTTCTTCTTCCTCTTCTTCTCTTTCCTCCACTTCTTCTGCCTCCTCTTGTTCTTTTTCTTCTACTTCTTCTTCATCCTCTCCTCTCCTTCTTTTTCTTCCTCTTCATCTCCTTCTTCTTCTTGCCTTTCCTTGGTTTTCTCAGTCTTTTCCCCTTTCTTCTGCTTGCACTTGCATTTCTACCTCTTGTTCTCCTTCTTCCACTTCTTCTTCATCATCCCCACTCCTTACACTACTTCTTCTTTTTCTTGTTGTTCACCTCTGTCCACTTCTGCTCCTTCCATTTATTCTTGTTCTTCCTTCTCTTCCCTTTCTTACACTTTTTATGCCTACCTCTTCCTCCTCCCCTTCTTCTTCTCCTCCTTCTTCCACTTCTTTTTCCACCTCCCTTTCCTTGATTTCCTTCTTCTTACTCTTCTCCCTCTTCCACTACTTCTCCTTCCACTTTTTCTTCTTCCTCTTCTTCTCATTCTTCCACTTCTTCTTCTTCATCCCCTTTCTTTCCACTACTTCTTCTTCTTCCTCTTTTTCTGATTCTTCCACTTCTTCTTCTTCTTCCCATTGTTCTCCTTCTTCCACTTCCACTTCTTCCTCTTTTTCTCGTTCTTCCACTTCTTCTTCTTCCTCTTCTTCTCCTTCTTCCACTTCTTCTTCTTTATACCCTTTCCTTCCTCTTATTCTTCTTCTTCCTCTTTTTCTCATGCTTCCATTTCTTCTTCTTCTTCATATTGTTCTCCATCTTCCACATGTACTTCTTCCTCTTCTTCACGTTCTTCTACTTCTTTTTCTTTCTCTTCTTCTCCTTCTTCCACTTCTTCTTCCTCCTCCCGTTCTCCTTCTTCCACTGCTTCTTCTAGATCCCCTCTTATTCCACTTCTTCCTCCTATTCCACTTTTTCTCCCTCTACTACTTCTTCTGCTTCCACTTTTTGTTCTTCTTCTTCTTTCTCTTCTTCCATTTCTTCTTCTTCGATTACTTTTTTTTCTTCCCTTGCCTTCTTCTCCTTCCTCTTTTTGTCCATCCCCCACTTCTTTTGCTTCCAATTGGTTCTCTCCCCCTCTTTCTCCTTCCCCCAAATCTTGTACTTACACTTCTCCTGCTTCTTCTTCCTCTTCTCCTGCATATTCCAATTCTTCTGCTTCTTCTTCCCTTCCCTTCCGCTCCTTCTTCCTTTTCCTCCTGTTTTGCTTCTTCCAATTCTTCTTCCTCATCCCGCCTCCTTCCCCTGCTTCTTCTTCCTCCTCTTGTTCACCTTCTTCCACTTCTTCTCTTTCCACATCTTCTTCTTCTTCGACTTCTTCTGCTTACTCTCCTTTTTCTTCCTTTTCTTTACTTCCTTCCACTTCTTCTTCTTTTACTTCCTCTTCTTCTCCTTCTTCCATTTCTTCTTCTTCACCCTCTCTCCTTCCCACGTTTTTTCTTCTTCTTCTTCCTATTGTTCTCCTTCTTCCACTTGCACTTCTTCCTCTTTTTCTCGTTCTTCCATTTCTTCTTCTTCCTCTTCTTCTCCTTATTCGACTTATTCTCTTCCTCCTCCTATTCTCCTTCTTCCACTTATTCTTCCTAATCTTGTTCTCCTTCTTCCACTCTTACTTCTTCATCCCTTCTAATTCCACTACTTCCTCCTATTCCTCTTGTTCTCCTTCTACCACTTCTTTTGCTTCCACCTGTTGTTCATCTTCTTTCTTGTCTCCTTTTTCCACTTCTTCTGCTTCCACTTCATCTTCTTCCTCTTCTTCCATTTCTTCCTTCCACTACTTCTTCTTCTTCCCTTTCCTTTTGTTCCTTCCTGCTTTCACTCTCCCTCACTTCTTTTGCTTCCAGTAGTTGCTCTTCCTATTCTTTTCCTCCCTTAAATCTTCTGCTTACACTTCTTCTTCTAATTCCACTTCTCCTCCACATTCCACTTCTTCTGCTTCTTCTTCCCTTCCCCTTCTTCTTCCTTTTTCTCCTTTTCTCCTTCTTTCACTCGTTCTCCTTCTTCCAGTTCTTCTTCCTCATCCCACCTGCTTCCACTACTTCTTCCTCGTGTTCTTCACCTACTTCCACTTCTTCTCTTTCAACATTTTCTTCTTCTTCCCTTTCCTTCTTCTCATTCCTCTTTTTCTCCATCCCCCACTTCTTTTGCTTCCAATTGTTGCTCTTCCTTTTTTTCTCCTTCCCCCAAATCTTCTCTTTACACTTCTTCTTCTTCTTCCCCTTCTCCTCCATATTGCACTTCTTCTTCCCTTCCCTTCCCTTCCCCTCCTTCTTCTTCTCATTCCTCCTTTTCTCCTTCTTCTAGTTCTTCTTCTTCATCCCACCTCCTTCCACTACTTCTCCTTCCTCCTCTTGTTCACCTTCATCCACTTCTGCTGCTTCCACTTGTTCTTTTTCTTCCACTTGCACTTCTTCCTCTTCTTCTTGTTCTAACACTTCTTCTTCTTCCTCTTTTTCTTCTTCTTCTTCCATTTCTGCTTCTTAATCCCCTTTCCTTCCACTACTTCTTCTTCTTCCTCTTTTTCTAATTCTTTGACTTCTTCTTCCTCCTCCCATTCTCCTTCTTCCACTTCTTCTTCTTCATCCCCTCTCATTCCACTACTTCCTCCTATTGCTCTTGTTCTCCATCTACAACTTCCTCTGCTTCCACTTATTGTTGTTCTTCTTTTTCATTTCGTTCTTGCACTTGTTTTGCTTACACTTGTTCTTCTTCCTCTTCTTCTATTTCTTCTCCTTTGACTACTTCTTCTTCTACCCTTTCCTTCTTCTCCTTCCTCTCTTTCTCCGTGCCCTAATTCTTTTGCTTCCAATTGTTGCTCTTCCTCTTCTTCTCTTTACCCCAAATCTTCTGCTTACAATTCTTCTTCCTCTTCCTCTTCTCCTTCATATTCAACTTCTTCTGTTTCTTTTTCCCTTGCCTTGCCCTCCTTCTTCCTTTTCCTCCTTTTCTCCTTCTTCCAGTTCTTCTTCTTCATCCCACCTCCTTCCACTACTTCTTCTTCCTCCTCTTGTTCACCTTCTTCCACTTTTTCTCTTTCCACATCTTCTTCTTCTTCCTTTTCTTCTCCTTCTTCTTCCTTCTTCTTACTCTTCTCCCTCTTTCACTACTTCTCCTTCCTCTTTTTCACCTTGTTCCACTTCTTCTTCTTCATCCCTTTCCTTCCACTGCTTCTTCTTCTTCCTCTTTCTCTCATTCTTCCACTTCTTCTTCTTCTTCTTCCTATTGTTTTCCTTCTTCCACTTGCACATCTCCCTCTTCTTCTTGTTCTTCCACTTCTTCTTCTTCCTCTTCTTCTCCTTCTTCTGCTTACTCTCCTTCTTCTTCCTCTTCTTCTCTTTCTTCCACTTCTCCTACCTCTTCTAGTTCTCTTTCTTCCACTTCATCGTCATCATCTCCTCTCCTTCTTTTTCTTCCTCTTTATCTCCTTGTTCTTCTTCCCTTTCCTTCGTCTTCTCCCTCTTTTGCTCCTTCTTCTCCTCCCACTTGCATTTCTACCTCTTTTTGTCCTTCTTCCACTTCTTCTTCATCATCCCCACTCTTTCAACTACTTCTTCTTCTTCCTCTTGTTCACCTTCTTCCACTTCTGCTGCTTCCGCTTGTTTTTCTTATTCCTTCCCTTCTCCTTCTTGCACTTCTTCTGCCTACACTACCTCTTCTTCCTCCCCTTCTTCTTTTCCTCCTTCTTCCACTTCTTCTTCCATATCCCTTGTCGTGCTTTCCTGCTTCCATATCCCTTGCCGTGCTTTCCTTCTTCTTACTCTTCTGCCTTTTCCACTACTTCTCCTTCCTTTTCTTCTCCTTCTCCCACTTCTTCTTCTTCATCCCCTTTCCTTCCACTGCTTCTTCTTCTTCCTCTTATTCTCCTTCTTCCACTTTTTCTTCCTCCTCCCATTCTCCTTCTTCCACTTCTTCTTCTTCATCCCATCTCATTCCACTACTTCCTCTTATTCCTCTTGTTCTGCTTCTACCACTTCTTCTGCTTCCACTTGTTGTTCTTCTTCTTTTTCGTCTCCTTCTTCCATTTCTTCTGCTTGCACTTCTTGTTCTTCCATTTCTTCTCCTTCCATTACTTCTGCTTCTTCCCTTTCCTTCTTCTCCTTCTACTTTTTCTCCATGCCCCACTTTTTTTGCTTCCAATTGTTGCTCTTCCTTTTCTTCTCCTTCCCCCAAATCTTCTGCTTATAGTTCTTCTTCTTCTTCTACTTCTTTTTCCCTTTGCTTCCCCTCCTTCTTCGTTTTCCTCTTTGTCTCCTTCTTCCAATTCTTCTTCTTCATCCCACCTCCTTCCACTACTTCTTCTTCATCCTCTTGTTCGCCTTCTTCCACTTCTTCTCTTTCCACATATTCTTCTTATTAGTTTTCTTCTACTTCTTACTTCTCCTGCTTACTCTCCTTCTTCTTTCTCTTCTTCTCTTTCTTCAACTTCTCATGCCTCCTCCTATTCTCTTTCTTCCACTTCTTCTTCATCCTCTACTCTCCTTCTTTTTCGTCCCCTTCATCTCCTTCTTCTTCTTACCATTCCTTCGTCTTCTCCCTCTTTTTCTCCTTCTTCTGGTTCTACTTGCCTTTCTACCTCTTGTTCTCCTTCTTCCACATCTTCTTCATCATCCCCACTCCTTCAAGTACTTCTTCTTCTTCTCTTGTTCAACTTCTTCCACTTCTGCTACTTCCACTAGTTCTTCTTCTTCCTTCCATTCTGCTTCTTGTACTTCTTCTGCTACACTACCTCTTCTTCCTCCCCTTTTTCTTCTCCTCCTTCTTCCACTTCTTCTTCCTCCTCCCATGCCTTGCTTTCCTTCTTCTGACTCTTCTCCCTCTTCTACTACTTCTCCTTCCAGTTCCTCTTCTTCCTCTTCTTCTCCTTCTTCCACTTCTTCCTTTTCATCCCCTTTCCTTCCACTGCTTCTTCTTCTTCCTCTTTTTCTCATTCTTCCACTTCTTCTTCTTCTTCATGTTGTTCTACTTCTTCCACTTCTCTTCTTCTTGTTCTTTCACTTCTTCTTCTTCCTCTTCTTCCTCTTCTTCTCCTTCTTCCACTTCTTCTTCCTCATCCCGTTGTCCTTCTTCCAGTTCTTCTTGTTCATCCCCTCTCATTCCACTACTTCATCCTATTCTTCTTGTTCTCCTTCTACCACTTCTTCTGCTTATAGTTCTTCTTCTTCCATTTCTTCTCCTTCCACTACTTCTTCTTCTTCCCTTTCCTTCTTCTCCTTCCTCTTCTTCTCCATCCCCCACTTCTTTTGCTTCCAATTGTTGGTCTTCCTCTTCTTCTCCTTCCCCCAAATCTTTTGCTTACACTTCTTCTTCTTCCTCTTCTCCTCATATTCCACTTCTTCTGCTTCTGCTTCCCTTCCCTTCCCCTCCTTCTTCCTTTTCCTCCTTTTCTCCTTCTTCCAGTTCTTTTTCTTAATCCCACCTCCTTCCACTACTTCTTCTTCCTCCTATTGTTCACCTTCTTCAACTTCTTCTTTTTCCAGGTCTTTTTCTTCTTCCTTCTCTTCTCTTTCTTCCATTTCTCCTGCCTCCTCTTGTTCTCTTTCGTCCACTTCTTCTTTTTTCTTCCACTTCTTCTTCCACCTCCTGTTCTCCTTCTTCCAGTTCTTCTTCTTCATCCCCTCTCATTCCACTGCTTGCTCTTATTCCTCTTGTTCTCCTTCTACCACTTCTTCTACTTCCACTTGTTGTTCTTCTTTTTTTTCGTCTCCTTCTTGCACTTCTTCTACTTAAACTTCTTCGTCTTCCATTTCTTCTGCTTCCATTGCTTGTTCTTCTTCCCTTTCTTTCTTCTTCTCCTTCTTCTTTTTCTCCATCCGCCACTTCTTTTGCTTCCAATTTTTGCTCTTCCTCTTGTTCTCCTTCCCCTAAATCTTCTACTTAGACTTCTTCTTCTTCTTCTTCCTCTTCTCTTCGATATTCCACTTCTTCTTGTTCTACTTCTACAACATCTACTTCTTCCACTTCTTCTTCATCATCCCCACTCCTTTAAGTACTTCTTCTTCTTTCTCTTGTTCACCTTCTTCCACTTCTGCTGCTTCCACTTGTTCTTCTTCTTGCTTCCCTTCTCCTTCTTGCACTTCTTCTGCCTACTCTACCTCTTCTTCCTCCCCTTCTTCTTTTCCTCCTTCTTTAACTTCTGCTTTCTCCTCCCTTACCTTGCTTTCCTTCTTCTTACTCTTCTCCCTCTTCCACTACTTCTCCTTCCACTTCTTCTTCTTCCTCTTCTTCTGCTTCTTCCACTTCTTCTTCATCCCCTTTCCTTCCACTGCTTCTTCTTCCTCCTTTTTTGCTCATTCTTCCACTTCTTCTTCTTCTTCTTCTTCCTGTTGTTCTCCTTCTTCAACTTGTTCTTCTTCTCATTCTTCCACTTCTTTTTCTTCTTCTTTTATTCTCTTGCTCCCACTTCTTCTTCTTCATCCCCTTTCCTTCCACTGCTTCTTTTTCATCCCCTTTCCTTCGACTGCTTCTTCTTCTTCCTTTTTTTCTCATTGTTCCACTTCTTCTTCTTCTTCCTATTGTTCTCCTTCTTCCACTTGCTCTTCTTCTCGTTCTTCCACTTCTTCTTCTTCATCCCCCCTTATTCCACTACTTCCTCTTATTCCTCTTGTTCTCTTTCTACCACTTCTTCTGCTTCCACTTGTTCTTCTTCTTCCTTCCTTTCCTCTTCTTGCACTTCTTTTGCCTACACTACCTCTTGTTCCTCCCATTCTTCTGCTTCTCCTCCTTCTACTTCTTTTTCCTCGTCCCTTGCCTTGCTTTCCTTCTTCTTACTTTTCTCCCTCTTCCACTACTTCTCCTTCCCCTTCTTCTTCTCCCTTTTCTTCTCCTTCTTCTACTTCATCCCCTTTCTTTCCACTTCTTGTTCTTCTGCCTCTTTCTTATGTGAATCCAGAAGGCAATGACTTTTCATTTTTCGTAATGTTTCATTAATTTAGAAATTATTGTAACATGCAATTAATCATATGTGAGAATTGCATGATAATGGATTATTTAATTTTATTTTAGGAGTTATGATTTTGAATAGCCATCTAATTCTATAAATAGGGGCTGAGTTGTACTCAAAAGACAGCCATTGAATTAGTGAAATTATAATTGGGGTTTACCCATTTGTGTGAGATGAATTTCTCTTTAGAACTTATAAAGGAATTTTTCCATGTGGCATTCTGCTAGACTTATCAAGGGTAAATCACCACCATTGTGGCGTCATATGACTTATCTTCCATCCTTGGAAGTGGGACACCTTTTAGTCTATAAATAGGAGAACTATTGTATTTCAATCAGATTATGAGTTTAATGAAAATTGAGTTTTTTCATTTGAGAGCTTTATGGAGTTCTGAGTTATAAGAATCCTATTTCGATCTTATCAGGTTACCCTTTCATAACAAAACTTATGACTTATCACTCACCTTTTCACCTTTCTTGAGTGTGGCGTCAATATCCTTTCTCAAACAAATTAAAAAAAAAACACAGTTTTTCACTTTCTTTCTCCCAAACCAAAATTCAAGGCGATCCCATTTCTGTTTTCATATTAGTTCTTCCTATTGTTCTCCTTCTTCCACTTGCACTTCTTCCTCTTCTTCTCGTTCTTCCACTTCTTCACCTTCCACTTGTTGTTCTTCTTCTTTTTCGTCTCCTTCTTCCACTTCTTGTTCTTCCTCCTCTTTCATTTCATCTCCTTCCACTACTTCTTCTTCATCCCTTTCCTTCTTCTCCTTCCTCTTTTTCTCCATCCCCCACTTCTTTTGCTACCAATTGTTGCTCTTCCTCTTCTTCTCTTGCCCCTAAATCTTCTGCTTACATTTCTTCTTCTTCTTCCTCTTCTCCTTCAAATTCCACTTTTTCTACTTCTTCTTCCCTTCCCTTTCCCTCCTTCTTCCTTTTCCTCCTTTTCTCCTTCTTCCAGTTCTTCTTCTTCATCCCACCTCCTTCCACTACTTCTTCTTCCTCCTCTTGTTCACCTTCTTCCACTTCTGCGGCTTCCACTTGTTCTTCTTCTTCCTTCCCCTCTCCTTCTTTCTCTTCTTCTGCCTATATTACCTCTTGTTCCTCCCCTTCTTCTTCTCCTCCTTCATCCACTTCTTCTTCCTCCTCCGTTGCCTTGCTTTCCTTCTTCCTACTCTTCTCCCTCTTCCACTACTTCTCCTAGCACTTCTGCTTCTTCCTCTTCTTCTCCTCCTTCCACTTATTCTTTTTCATCACCTTTCCTTCCACTGCTTCTTCTTCTTCCCTTTTTTCTCATTCTTCCACTTCTTCTTCTTCTTCCTATTGTTCTCCTTCTTCCACTTGCACTTCTTCCTCTTTTTCTCGTTCTTTCACTTCTTCTTCTTCCTCTTCTTCTCCTTCTTCCACTTCTTCTTCCTCCCCCTATTCTCCTTCTTCCACCTCTTATTCCTCCTCCTGTTCTCCTTCTTCCACTTCTTCTTCCTCCTTCTGTTCTCCTTCTTCCACTTCTTCTTCCTCCTCCCGTTCTCCTTCTTCCACTTCTTCTTCCTCCTCCTGTTCTCCTTCTTCCACTTCTTCTTCTTCATCCCCCCTCATTCCACTACTTCCTCGTATTCCTTTTGTTCTCCTTCTACCACTTCTTCTACTTCCACTTGTTGTTCTACTTCTTTTTCGTCTCCTTCTTCCACTTCTCTTTCCACTACTTCTTCTTCTTCCTTTCCCTTCTTCTGCTTCCTTTTTTTCTCCATCCCATATTTCTTTTCCTTCCAATTATTGCTCTTCCTGTTCTTCTCCTGCCCCCAAATCTTCTTCTTACACTTCCTCTTCTTCTTCTTCCTCTTCTCCTCTATATTCCACTTCTTTTGCTTCTTCATACCTTCCCTTCCCCTCCTTCTTCCTTTTCCTCCTTTTCTCCTTCTTCGAGTTCATGTTCTTCATCCCACCTCCTTCCACTACTTCTTCTTCCTCCTCTTGTTCACCTTGTTCCCCTTCTTCTCTTTCCATATCTTCTTCTTCCTCCTTTTCTATTCCTTCTTCCACTTCTTCAGCTTACTCTGCTTCTTCTTCCTCTTCTTCTCTTTCTTCTACTTCTCCTACCTCCTCTTGTTCTCTTTCTTCCACTTCTTCTTTTGCTTCCAGTTGTTGCTCTTCCTCTTCTTTTCCTTCCCCCAAATCTTCTGCTTACAATTCTTATTCCTCTTCCTCTTCTCCTCCATATTCCGTTTCTTTTGCTTCTTATTCTCTTCCCCTACTTCTTCCTTTTCATCCTTTTCTCCTTCTTCCAGTTCTTCTTCTTCATCCCACCTCCTTCCACTCCTCCTTCTTCCTCTTCTTCTCTTTCTTCCACTTCTTCTTCATCCTCTCCTCTCGTTTTTTTTCTTCCTCTTCATCTCCTTCTTCTTCTTCCCTTTCCTTCGTCTTCTCCCTCTTTTTCTCCTTCTTCTGCTTCCACTTGCATTTCAACCTCTTCTTCCCCTGCTTCCACTTCTTATTCATCATCCCCATTCCTTCAACTACTTCTTCTTCTTCCTCTTGCTCACCTTCTTCAACTTCTGCTACTTCCACTTGTTCTTTTTCTTCCTTCCCTTCTCCTTCTTTCAGTTTTTCTGCCTACGCAAACTCTTCTTCCTCCCCTTCTTCTTCTCCTCCTTCTTCCACTTCTTCTTCCTCCTCCCTTGCCTTGCTTTCCTTCTTCTTACTCTTCTCCCTCTTCGACTACTTCTCCTTCCACTTCTTCTTCTTCCTTCTTCTTCTTCATTCCTATTCTTTCCACTCCTTCTTCTTTTTCCTCTTTTTCTCATTCTTCCACTTCTTCTTCTTCTTCCTATTGTTATCCTTCTTCCACTTGCACTTCTTCTTCCATTTCTTCTTCTTCCGTTTCCTTCTTCTCCTTCCTCTTTTTCTCCATCCCCCACTCCTAGTGCTTCCAATTGTTGCTCTTCCTCTTCTTCTCCTTCCCCCAAATCTTCTGCTTACACTTCTTCTTCTAACCTCCATATTCCACTTCTTCTACTTCTTTTTCCTTTTCCTCCTTTTCTCCTTCTTCAAGTTCTTCTTCTTCATCCCACCGCCTTCCACTATTTCTTCTTCATCCTATTGTTCACCTTCTTCTTCTTCCATTTTTCCTCCGTCCTCCACTACTTCTCCTTCCACTTCTTCTTCCTCCTTTTCTTTTCCTTCTTTCACTTCTTCTTCATCCCCTTTCCTTCCACTGCTTCTTCTTCTTCCTCTTTTTCTCATTCTTCCACTTCTTCTTCCTCCTCCTTGAACTTGCTTTCCGTCTTCTTCCTCTTCACCCTCTTCCACTACTTCTCCTTACATTTCTTACTCTTGCTCTTGTTCTCCTTCTTCCACTTCTCCTTCTTCATCAGTTTCCCTTCCACTGCTTCGTCTACTTCCTCTTTCTCTCATTCTTCGACTTCTTCTTCTTCTTGTTCCTATTGTTCTCCTTCTTCTAGGTTCACTTCTTCCTCTTCTTCTCCTTCTTCCACTTCTTCTTCCTCCTCTCGTTCTCCTTCTTCTACTTCTTTTTCTTCATCCCCTCTCATTCCACCGCTTACTCTTATTCCTCTTGTTCTCCTTCTACCACTTCTTCTGCTTCCACTTTTTGTTGTTCTTCTTTTTTTTCTCCTTATTCCACTTCCTCTTCTTCTCCTTCTTCCACTTCTTCTTCCTCCTCCCGTTCTCCTTCGTCTCCTTTCTCTTTTTCTCCATCCCTCAATGCTTCTACTTCCAACTGTTGCTCTTCCTCTTCTTCTCCTTCCCCCAAATCTTCTGCTTACACTTCCTCTTCTTCTTCCTTTTCTCCTCCATATTCTTATTCTTCTGCTTCTTCTTCCCTTTCCTTCCCCTCCTTCTTCCTTTTCCTTCTTTTCTCGTTCTTCCATTTGTTGTTCTTCATCCCACCTCCTTCCACTACTTCTTCTTCCTCCTCTTGTTCAATTTCCTCCACCTCTTCTCTTTCCCCATCCCCTTCTTCTTCCTTTTCCTTCTTTTCTCCTTATTCCAGTTCTTCTTCTTCATCCCACGTCCTTCCACTAATTCTTCTTCCTCCTCTTGTTCACCTTCTTGAACTTCAACTCTTTCCACATCTTCTTCTTCATCCTTTTCTTCTCCTTCTTACAGTGCTTCTGCTTACTCTCCTTATTCTTCCTCTTCTTCTCTTTCTTCCAATTACCCTGCCTGCTCTTGCCCTCTTTCTTCCACTGCTTCTTCATCCTCTCCTCTCCTTCTTTTTCTTCCTCTTCATCTCCTTCTTCTTCTTCCCTTTCCTTCGTCTTCTCCCTCTTTTTCTTCTTCTTCTGCTTCCACTTGCATTTGTTCCTCTTTTTCTCCTTCTTCCACTTCTTCTTCATCATCCCCACTCCTTCAACTACTACTTCTTCTTCCTATTCTTCACCTTCTTCCACTTCTGCTGCTTCCTTCCCTTCTCTTACTTGCACTTCTTCTGGCTACACTACCTCTTCATCCTCCCCTTCTTCTTCCATATCTTCTTCCTCCTTCCTTGGTTTCCTTTCCTTGTTCTTACTCTTCTCCCTCTTCCACTACTTCTCCTTCCACGATTTCTTCTGCCAGGTCTTATCCTTCTTCCACTTCTTCTTCTTCATCCCCTTTCCTTCCACTTCTTCTTTCTCTTCTTCTCGTTCTTCGACTTCTTCTTCTTCCTTTTCTTCTCCTTCTTCTACTTCTTCTTCCTCATCCCATTCTCCTTCTTCCAGTTCCTTTTGTTCATCCCCTCTCATTCCACAATTTCCTCCTATTCTTCTTGCTCTTCTTCTGCTTCCACTTGTTGTTCTTCTTCTTTGCACCTCCTTCTTCCACTTCTTCTGCATACACTTCTTCTTCTTCCATTTCTTCTCCTTCCACTACTTCATCTCCTTCCCTTTCCTTCTTCTCCGTCCTCTTTTTCTCCATCCCACACTTCTTTTGCCTCCAATTGTTGCTACTACTCTTCTTCTCCTTCCCGCAAATCTTCTGCTTACACTTCTTCTTCTTCTTCTTCTTCCACTTATCCTCCATATTCCACTTCTTCTGCTTCTTCTTCCTTTCCTTTCCCCTCCTTCTTCCTTTTCCTCCTTTTCTCCTTCGTCCAGTTCTTCTCCTTCTTCCACTTCTTCTTCATCATCCCGTTCTCCTTCTTCCACTTCTTCTTCCTCATCCTGTTCTCCTTCTTCTAGTTCCTCTTGTTCATCCCCTCTCATTCCACTACTTCCTCCTATTCTTCTTGTTCTCCTTCTACCACTTCTTCTACTTCCACTTCTTGTTCTTCTTCTTTGCACCTCCTTCTTCCACTTCTTCTGCATACACTTCTTCTTCTTCCATTTCTTCTCCTTCCACTACTTCATCTCCTTCCCTTTCCTTCTTCTCCGTCCTCTTTTTCTCCATCCCACACTTCTTTTGCCTCCAATTGTTGCTATTCCTCATCTTCTCCTTCCCGTAAATCTTCTGCTTACACTTCTTCTTCTTCTTCTTCTTCCACTTATCCTCCATATTCCACTTCTTCTGCTTCTTCTTCCCTTCCTTTCCCCTCCTTCTTCCTTTTCCTCCTTTTCTCCTTCGTCCAGTTCTTCTCCTTCTTCCACTTCTTCTTCCTCATCCCGTTCTCCTTCTTCCACTTCTTCTTCCTCATCCCGTTCTCCTTCTTCCACTTCTTCTTCCTCATCCCGTTCTCCTTCTTCCAGTTCCTTTTGTTCATCCCCTCTCATTCCACAATTTCCTCCTATTCTTCTTATTCTCCTTCTACCACTTCTTCTGCTTCCACTTGTTGTTCTTATTCTTTGCACCTCCTTCTTCCACTTCTTCTGCATACACTTCTTCTTCTTCCATTTCTTCTCCTTCCACTACTTCATCTCCTTCCCTTTCCTTCTTCTCCGTCCTCTTTTTCTCCATCCCACACTTCTTTTTGCCTCCAGTTGTTGCTATTACTCTTCTTCTCCTTCCCGCAAATCTTCTGCTTAAACTTCTTCTTCTTCTTCCACTTATCCTCCATATTCCACTTCTTCTGCTTCTTCTTCCTTTCCTTTCCCCTCCTTCTTCCTTTTCCTCCTTTTCTCCTTCGTCCAGTTCTTCTCCTTCTTCCACTTCTTCTTCCTCATCCCGTTCTCCTTCTTTCACTTCTTCTTCCTCATCCTGTTCTCCTTCTTCTAGTTCCTCTTGTTCATCCCCTCTCATTCCACTACTTCCTCTTATTCTTCTTGTTCTCCTTCTACCACTTCTTCTACTTCCACTTGTTGTTCTTATTCTTTGCACCTCCTTCTTCCACTTCTTCTGTATACACTTCTTCTTCTTCCATTTCTTCTCCTTCCACTACTTCATCTCCTTCCCTTTCCTTCTTCTCCGTCCTCTTTTTCTCCATCCCACACTTCTTTTGCCTCCAATTGTTGCTATTCCTCTTCTTCTCCTTCCCGCAAATCTTCTGCTTACACTTCTTCTTCTTCCGCTTATCCTCCATATTCCACTTCTTCTGCCTCTTCTTCCCTTCCTTTCCCCTCCTTCTTCCTTTTCCTCCTTTTCTCCTTCGTCCAGTTCTTCTCCTTCTTCCACTTCTTCTTCCTCATCCCGTTCTCCTTCTTCCAGTTCCTTTTGTTCATCCCCTCTCATTCCATAATTTCCTCCTATTCTTCTTGTTCTCCTTCTACCACTTCTTCTGCTTCCACTTGTTGTTCTTCTTCTTTGCACCTCCTTCTTCCACTTCTTCTGCATACACTTCTTCTTCTTCCATTTCTTCTCCTTCCACTACTTCATCTCCTTCCCTTTCCTTCTTCTCCATCCTCTTTTTCTCCATCCCACACTTCTTTTGCCTCCAATTGTTGCTATTCCTCTTCTTTTCCTTCCCGCAAATCTTCTGCTCACACTGCTTCTTCTTCTTCTTCCGCTTATCCTCCATATTCCACTTCTTCTGCTTCTTCTTCCCTTCCTTTCCCCTCCTTCTTCCTTTTCCTCCTTTTCCTCCTTTTCCTCCTTTTCTCCTTCGTTCAGTTCTTCTTCTTCATACCACCTTCTTCCACTACTTCTTCTTCCTCCTCTTGTTCAGCTTCTTCCACTTCTTCTCTTTCCACATCTTCTCCTTCTTCCACTTCTTCTGCTTACTCTCCTTCTTGTTCCTCTTGTTCTTTTTTTTTTCACTTCTCCTACCTCCTCTTGTTCTCTTTCTTCCACTTCTTCTTCATTCTCTCCTCTCCTTCTATTTCTTCCTCTTCAGATCCTTCTTCTTATTACTTTTCCATTAGTTTCTCCCTCTTTTTATCCTTCTTCTGGTTCCACTTGCATTTCTACCTGTTGTTCTCCTTCTTCCACTTCTTCTTCATCATCCCCACTCCTTCAACTACTTCTTCTTCTTCCTCTTCTTCACCTTCTTCCACTTCTGCTGCTTCCGCTTGTTCTTCATCTTCTTCCGTTCTTCTTATTGCAGTTCTTCTACCTACACTACTGCTTTTTTTTCCCCTTCTTCTTCTTGCTGTTCTTCTGCGTATACTACCGCTTCTTCTTCCCCTTCTTCTTCTCCTCCTTCTTTCACTTCTTCTTCCTCCTCCCTTGGCTTGCTTTCCTTCTTCTAGCTCTGCTCCCTCTTCCACTACTTCTCCTTCCACTTCTTCTTCCTCTTCTTCTTCTCCTTCTTCCACTTCTTCTTCTTCATCCTCTTTCCTTCCACTGCTTCTTCTTCTTCTTCTTTTTCTCATTCTTCCACTTGCACTTCTTCCTCTTGCTCTTCCTCTCGTTCTTCCACGTCTTCTTCCTCTTTTTCTCCTTCTTCCACTTCTTCTTCCTCCTCCCGTCCTCCTTCTTCCTCTTCTTCTTCTTCTTCATCCCTTCTAATTCCACTATTTCCTACTATTCCTCTTCTTCTCCTTCTACCTATTCTTCTGCTTCCACTTGTTGTTCTTCTTCTTTTGCATCTCCTTCTTCCACTTCTTCTGAATACACTTCTTCTTCTTCCATTTCTTTTCCTTCCACTACTTCATCTTCTTCCCTTTCCTTCTTCTCCTTCCTCTTTTTCTCCATCCCGCACTTCTTTTGCTCCAATTGTTGCTATTCCTCTTCTCCTCCTTCCCCCAAATCTTTTGCTTACACTTCTTCGTCTTCTTCTTCCGCTTCTCCTCTATATTCTACTTCTTCTACTTCTTCTTCCCTTCCGTTCCCCTCCTTCTTCCTTTTCCTCCTTTTCTGCTTCTTCCAATTCTTCTTCTTCCTATTCTTCTTCTTTTTCTTCTTCTTCAACCCCTTTGCTTTGACTACTTCTTGTTCTTCCTCTTTTTCTCATTCTTCCACTTCTTCTTCTTCTTCCTATTGTTCTCCTTCTTCCACTTGCACTTCTTCCTCTTGCTCTTCCACTCATTCTTCCACTTCTTCTTCCTCTTTTTCTCCTTCTTCCACTTCTTCTTCCTCCTCCTGTCCTCCTTCTTCCTCTTCTTCTTCTTCATCCCCCTCATTCCACTACTTCCTACTATTCCTCTTGTTCTCCTTCTACCATTCTTCTGCTTGCACTTATTGTTCTTCTTCTTATTCGTCTCCTTCTTCAACTTCTTCTGCATACACTTCTTCTTCTTCCATTTCTTCTCCTACCACTACTTCATCTTCTTCCCTTTCCTTCTTCTCCTTCCTCTTTTTCTCCATCCCCCACTTCTTTTGCCTCCAATTGTTGTTATTCCTCTTCTTCTCCTTCCACCAAATCTTCTGCTTACACTTCTTCTTCTTCTTCTTCTGCTTCTCCTCCATATTCTACTTTTTCTGCTTCTTGTTCCCTTCCCCTCCTTCTTCCTTTTGTTCCTTTTCTCCTTCTTCCAGTTCTTCTTCTTCATCCAACCTCCTTCCACTACTTCTTCTTCCTCTTCTTCTTCACCTTCTTCCACTTCTTCTCTTTCCATATCTTCTTCTTCTTCTTCTTCCTTTTCTTCTACTTCTTCCACTTCTTCTGCTCACTCTCCTTTTTCTTCCTTTTCTTTTCTTCCTTCTACTTCTCCTGCCTTCCCTTGTTCTCTTTCTTCCACTTCTTCTTCATCCTCTCCTCTTCTTCTTTTTCTTCCTCTTCATCTCCTTCTTCTTCTTCCCTTTCCTTCATCTTCTCCATCTTTTTCTCCTTTTTTTGCTTCCACTTTCATTTCTACCTCTTGTTCTCCTTCTTCCACTTCTTCTTCATCCTCCCACTCTTTCAACTACTTCTTCTTCTTCCTCTTGTTCACCTTCATCCACTTTTGCTACTTCCACTTGATCTTCTTCTTCATTCCCTTCTCCTTCTTGCACTTCATATGCCTACACTACCTCTTCTTCCTCCCCTTCTGCTACTTCTTCTTCTTCCTCCCTTGCCTTGCTTTCCTTCTTCTTACTCTTCTCCCTCTTCCACTACTTCTCCTTGCACTTCTTTTTCTTCCTCTTCTTCTCCTTCTTCCACTTTTTCTTCTTCTTCCATTGCACTCGTTCCTCTTCTTTTCGTTCTTCGACTTCTACTTCTTCCTCTTCTTCCTCCTCCTCCCATTCTCGTTCTTCCACTTCTTCTTCCTCCACCCATTCTCCTTCCTTCCACTACTTCTTTTTCTTCCCTTTCCTTCTTTTCCTTCCTCTTTTTCTCCGTCCCCCACTTCTTTTGCTTCCAATAGTTGCTCTTCCTATTATTTTCCTGCCCTAAATCTTTTGCTTACACTTCTTCTTCTACTTCCACTTCTCCTCCATATTCCACTTCTTCTGCTTCTTGTTCCCCTTCCCTCCTTCTTCCTTTTCCTTCTTTTCTCCTTCTTCCACTCGTTCTCCTTCTTCCAGTTCTTCTTCTTCATCCCACCAGCTTGCACCACTTCTTCTTCCTCCTCTTGTTCACCTTCTTCCACTTCTTCTCTTTCCACATCTTATTCTTCCTTTTCTTCTCCTTTTACCACTTCTTCTGCTTACTCTCCTTCTTCTTCCTCTTCTTCTATTTCTTACGCTTCTCCTGCCTCCTCTTTTTCTCTTTCTTCCACTTCTTCTTCATCATCTCCTCTCCTTCTTTTTCCTCCTATTCATCTCCTTCTTCTTCTTCCCTTTCCATCACCTTCTCCTTCTTTTTCGCCTTCTTCTGCTTCCACTTTCATTTCTACCTCTTGCTCTCCTTGTCGCACTTCTTCTTCATCATCCCCTCACCTTCAACTACTTCTTCTTCTTCCTCTTGTTCACTCACTTCTTGTTCTTCCACTTGTTCTTCTTCTTGCTTCTCTTCTCTTTCTTGCACTTCTTCTTCCACTTCTTCTTCTTCTTCTTCTTCCTTTTGTTCTCATTCTTCCACTTGCACTTTTTCCTGTTCTTCTCGTTCTTCCACTTCTTCTTCTTCCTCTTCTTCTCCTTCTTACACTTTTTCTTCCTCCTCCCGTTCTCTTTCTTCCATTTCTTCTTCTTGATCCCCTCTCATTCCACTGCTTCGTCCTATTCCTCTTGTTCTCCTTCTACCACTTCTTCTGCTTCCACTTGTTGTTGTTCTTCTTCTCTTTCGTCTCCTTCTTTCACTTCTTCTGCTTACACTTCTTATTCTTCCATTTCTTCTCGTTCCACTACTTATTCTTTGTTTCTTTCCTTCTTCTCCTTCCTCTTTTTCTCCATCCCCCACTTCTTTTGCTTCGAATTGTTGCTATTCCACTTCTTCTGCTTCTTCTTCCCTTCCCCTCCTTCTTCCTTTTCCTCCTGTTCTCCTTCTTCCAGTTCTTCTGCTTTATCCAACCTCCTTCCACTACTTCTTCTACCTCCTCTTGTTCACCTTCTTCCACTTTTTCTCTTTCGACATCTTCTTTTTCTTCTTTTTCTTCTCCTTCTTCCACTTCTTCTTCTTACTCTCCTTCTTCTTCCTCTTCTTTACTTTCTTCCAGTTCTCCTGCCTCCTTTTGTTCTTTTTCTTCCACTTCTTCTTCATCCTCTCCTCTCCTTCTTTTTCTTCCTCTTCATCTCCTTCTTCTTCTTCCCTTTTCCTTTGTCTTTTACCTCTTTTTCTCCTTCTTCTACTTCCACTTGCATTTCTACCTCCTTTTCTCCTACTTCCATTTCTTCTTCATCCCTTTACCTTTCACTGCTTCTTCTTCTTCTTCTTCTTTTCCTATTGTTCTCCTTCTCCCACTTGTACTTCTTCCTCTTCTTCTCGTTCTTCTACTTCTTCTACTTCGTCTTGTTCTCCTTCTTCCGCTTCTTCTTCCTCCCCCCGTTCTCTTTCTTCCACTTCTTCTTCTTTAACCCCTCACATTTCACTACTTGCTCCTATTCCTCTTGTTCTCCTTCTACCGCTTTGTCTGCTTTCATTTGTTGTTCTTCTTCTTTATCATCTCCTTCTTCCACTTCTTCTGGTTATTCTTCTTCCTCTTCTTCCATTTCTTCCCCTTCTAATACTTTTTCTTCTTCCCTTTCCTTCTTCTCCTTCCTCTTTTTCTCCAGCCCCACCTCTTTTGCTTCCAATTGTTGCTCTTCCTCTTCTTCTCCTTCCCTCAAATCTTCTGCTTCCACTTCTTCTTCATCCTCTCCTCTATTTCTTTTTCTTCCTCTTCTTCCCTTCGCTTTGTCTTCTCCCTCTTTTTCTCCTGCTTGTGCTTCCACTTGCACTTCTAACTCTTGTTCTCCTTCTACCACTTCTTCTGCTTCCACTTCTTCTTCTTCCACTTCTTCCATTTCTTCTCCTTCCACTACTTCTTCTTCTTCCCTTTCCTTCTTCTCCTTCCTCTTTTTCTCCATACCCCACCTCTTTTGCTTCCAATAGTTGCTCTTCCTATTCTTTTCCTCCCCCCAAATCTTTTGTGACACTTCTTCATCTTCATCCCACCTCCTTCCACTACTTCTTCTTTGATGCAATCCTACCTGTCAAGGGTCCTCTCACTAAGGCAATGGCTAGGAGGATTGAAGAAGACTTGGCCCGGAAAAACTCATCAAGACCCCAGCTCATGATGGAGATAGATATTTTAGGCCATAGTCCTTAGTTTTCCTCTTGTAAATATTAATTAGCTTTTAATTCCCTTTTAGGCCTTGTATTTTGGCCATTTATTTTAGTTTCTAGAGTTTAGGGTGTAATTAGCTTAGGAAGGGAGGTGAGGGGAGTAAAGGGCCTAATAACACAAAGGAGTGTGGATCTCTTTTCACAGCCCCTTGATTAGGCCGTGACACTCCCTAGCTTAAGGCTAGGCACCCCTTTTAGTGGGCCTAAGAGGGATTAGTGCTCCTAATACTAATTAGGCCCAAGTCCCACATTGCCTAGTTTTGAGTGCCTTGCTCCCTCTTTGGGCTATAAATACACCTAGTCTCTCTTGTTCAAAGCACACTTGATTGAATGAAGTAAGACTCTTTTTGAGCAATTTATTCTTGAGTGTCATTGAGAATCCTCTCTCTTGAGGAATCTCTCCCTTAAAGCTTTTATCAAGGGACCTCTCCCTTGTGGGAAGCAACATAAATTTTTTTGACTCATCTTTCTCCTAGAAAGTGGCGTCAACCCTCTCCCATTTCTAACCTCTCCATCATCCATTTTCTTAGAGGAAGGAACCTTGGTTGAAGAGATCAAGGGAGTGCATCATTTGGTATCAGAGCCATCTTCATGAAGGTTCATTTCCTCCTCCTTCTCCTTAGTTTATGTGTCTTTCTTTAGTTTCTTTTTTCTACAGTTTTTATACTTTATTTCTTGCTTCCTTTATTGTCATTTAAATTCCTTATTGTCTTGAAGTTTATGTTTTAGTTCTTGCAATTTTTATTTCCATGTCTTTATTGCTTTCTAGATTCAATTTATTTTGTTCATTTCTATTGAATCTTTATGTGTTTCCTTTAGGTTTGTTTCTTTAAATTTTTGCCCATCTTTTTAATTTTTCCTTATTCTAGTGCTTACCCTAAGAGGATCATAGTAATGACTTCACAAACTTTGTGAAGGAAGCCATACAATTGTGGTTTTGATCCTTGGATGCACTTTTGCTTCTTTCATTTAGAGTTCTTTCATTTTAATTCTATTTTCCTGCACCTTTTTCTCTAATTTTTTCCTGCACCTATTTCTCTATTTTTTCCAGCCCCTATTTCTCTGTTTTTGTGTTACATTCTTAGTCATTTTGAGTCATTTATTTTTAGTTTTAATCCTCCTACGTTGTGTCTTATTTTGGTATTGTTTAGTCCTTTTAATTGTCACTTAAAATCCATTGTTTAGCTCTTTTATTTTACCATAGAAGTGTGTTATTTCTCTATTGGAAATTGAGCATCAAAGAGGCTTACTCTTGATCCCATGTCCTTAGAGTCTCACATGCTATTTAGATCTTAGCATGTTCTTAAAAAAAAAAATCTTCAAAAAATTAATGCTCAATTTCTTCCAAATTTCATTCACTTGTTCAATAATTTTAGTATCTTAATTTTGTGCTAGTTTTTGTGGTGATTTTTGTTGATTGGCTTTGAGAGGCATGTTGGGTATGTAATTGGGCTGATTATTGAGTAATCAAGTTGGCCTCAACTTCCATAAAACTCTCCTTGTGCCATTTATTTTTTATCACCTAAAATTACTAGTTCATATTAGGTTGCTTTGTTTCTTAATTTTGCACTTTTGTATATCAATTATGGTGGCCATTTCCTATCCTTTGTTCAAGCATTTATGATTCTTTGACTCCTCACCGTATTTGCTTCAAAATTTTGTTAAGAGGTGTAGCAAAATTGTATAAAAAATAGAAATGAAAAAGAAAACAAGTGAATTTCTTTTGTGTACCATCTTTCTATCTACACCATTTTTACTTGCTTGTCTTCTTTGGTTATCTTTGTGTTTGTCTAAATAATTATTTCCACTTGGATGTTTATCTCCCTTCCTTGAGTTTTCTTTTCATGATTTTTTTTATTATTGTACTGCACTCTCTTGGTTCCTCATTGGGTGCGCCACTTTGTTGAAGGAAAAGAAAGGTCAAACCAAGCTTTCCACAAGGGAAGCATCTTGAGGTGTGTTGAAGCAAGCTAAGGAAGAGGTTCATTCAAGGGAGCAACACCACTTTGAGAGAGGCAAGCACTTGGAGTAGAGAGCAACTTCAAACATCAACCCTTTTGTTTCTTTTTGTTTAATTGGGTGTAAATTTTATTAAGACCATTTTAATTGAGGTGTTGGATGCCCATAAGGGTCACCTCTTTGATTGTAATAATTTTTTTAGTTTCTCGTTTAGGTGGGAGAAGGAATTGGTACCCCATCTCTCCACCTTAGGTGCACGCCTTTAGATCCTTACCTTTGCTTTAAATTTCTTTTATTTGCTTTGCATCTTAGTGTGAAAGGCTTTTGAGTTCCAAAGACTCTTAAGTAATTCACTTAGGGAGAAAACAAAACAAAAGAGTAAGGAGTGTTACCATAGGTTCTTCCCAATCACTTTCAAAATGAGCTCACACACATCTAGTAAAGGTAGTGTAAATCAACAAGGTTCTCAAAAGACCAACAACATGGATAATTTTTTGAGTGAATCTAGGGAATGGAGGGTAGAAGAAAGAAAAGAAAGAAAAGAAAGGGAGAAAAGAGAAGAAAAGAGGCGTGAAGAGAAAGAAAAAGAAAAGAGAGAAAGAGAGTTAAGAGAAGAAAGACGAAGAGAGGAAAAAGAGCGTGAGAAAAGAGAGAAAGAAAGCGAGGAGAAAAGAGAGAGACAAGAACGAGAAGAAAGACGGAGGGAAGAGAAAGAAAGAGAATGAAGAGAAAGAGAAGAAAAAAAGGAAAGAGAAGAGAGAGAGAGGGAAGAGAGAAGAGAAGAGCGTGAAAGAGAAGAAAGAAGAGAAAGACGAGTTAGAGAAAGGCATAGGTATAGGTCTGCCTCTAGTGAAGTAAGTGAAAGTGAGGGATATGAAAGACCTAGGGTAAGGAGAGCACAACAACATCATAACCAACCCCAAGCCCAACCTAGGGAACAAAAAGTTGACCTCCCTCATTTTCATGGCAAAGAGGATGTGGAAGCCTACCTTGATTGGGAAATAAAGGTAGAGCAACTCTTTGTTTGTTATGATGTTGGCAACCCTTAGCTTCCAAGGGCATGCCATGTATTGGTGGACCTCCTTGGTCAATGAGAGGCGCCGCCTTCATAACCCTCCAGTGGATTATTGGAATGATCTCAAGGGGGCTATGAGGCGGAGACACGTCCCTTCTTATTATGAAATAGAGCTCTTGGATAAACTCCAAAGATTAAAATAGTACAACTCAAGTGTTGAGGAGTACAGACAAACCATGGAGCTTTTCATGATGAGAGCGGGCATCACCGAAGAACCAAGGGCCACCGAAGCTAGATTTTTAAGTGGTTTGAACTCTGACATAAGAGACAAAGTTGAGCTCTTACCATATAATAATCTAGATGACCTAGTCCAACTTTGCATAAGAGTGGAAAATCAATTAAAAAGAAAAGGTGGAGCAAAAAGAGAATTTCCATCCTACAATTATGCAAAGAGGGACCTAGGCAAGGGAAGCTCTTCCAAGAGCTCTCCTAAAGAGGAACCATCCAAGCATGTGCATAAAGAACATAAACCCATGCATAATAGAGACAACCCCCCTACTAGTTCTAACAATAGGACTAGTAGTATTAAATGCTTTAAATGTCTTGGGAGAGACCACATTGCCTCTCAGTGCCCCAATAAGAAAACCATGATCATGAGGGCCAAGAGATTTTAGTGAGAGTAGCTCATCTTCCTCCTCTAGTGAGAGTGAGGAAGAAGGGGGTCATGAGCATCATGAGCATGACATTGTTGAAAATCCTTGTGATGGAGACCTCTTAATGGTTAGGCGCCTTGTTGGAAGCCAACCCCTTGAGCTTAACCACTCCCAAAGAGAGAACATTTTTCATACACGTTGTAAAGTTTTAGACAAAACCTGTTCTCTCATTGTGGATAGTGGATCCTGCTGCAATTGTTGTAGCTCAAGGTTGGTAGAGAAGCTAGCCTTACACCCAATTCCTCATCCTAGACCTTACAAGCTCCAATGGCTTAATGAGGAAGGGGAAATGGTTGTAAACCAACAAGTGAAGGTGCCGTTCTCCATTGGAAAGTATCAAGATGAGATCTTATGTGATATAGTTCCAATGGAGGCTGGCCATATCTTGTTAGGGAGGCCTTGGCAGTTTGACAAACAAGTCATTCACCATGGCTACTCTAATGAGATAATCCTCACTCATAAGGGTAAAAGAATAAAGTTGACTCCTCTCACACCTTCACAAGTGGCTGAGGATCAACTCATCATGAAACATAAAAGAGATGAGGAAAAAAAAAAGTTCAAAGTACAAAAAAAAAAGCTTTCATCCCTAAAGCTTGAAAAGGGTAAAGAGGGAGAGTTGGAAGGAGGTACCCCTTCCAAAGAGGTAATTAAGAAAGAGAGTCATTGATGTGATCTTTGATGATCACGTGCCCAAAGGATCCTTTCTAAGGTCACTTGGAAGGGAAATGGATTTATGGAGAGGAAAGGAATGGGGTGAGGCGCCACAAATACTATGTTTGATAAGCCAAAGGGGAGAGGCCACAAGGGAGGGGTCCCTTGATAACTCTTAGAAGCTCTCACAAAGGAGAAAGGGGGACACTCAAAGGTAAGAACCTCAACCAATATGGTCTCTAGGATTAAATTCAAGTGTAAAAAATACAAGTGAGGGAGGAGCTCCTATTTATAGAGGTAGCTAACCTCTTGAACAAGATAACCTAAAAAAGAAGGGCTAGGATTAAAAGGAGAGATCTAAGGGAGGATAATTGAGAAACAATTCCCTCCTTAGATCATCAAACTTGGTGCCCAAGTTTCTCAAACCAAGGGCCAAGATTCCTTCTTATTAGCTTAGGGGGTTTATGTAGAAAAGAGGGGTGTAGATATCAAGGCTACCCCTTATTTCCTTCATAAAGACCCAAAAAGCTAAATCCACCCTCTAAATTCCTAAGACACCTCCTAAAAATAAAAAATGGACTAAATACATGTCCCAAATTAAATTCTTAATGCTCCTCAAAATTAAAATTACATTTTATAACTAAAGTCCCTAGCCTAATATCTTCACTCTCCATAGGAGGTGAAGTCTTCCTTTGTCTGCAAGGGTTAGGTCTTCTTCAATCCTTCTAGCCATGACCCTAGTGATAGGTCCTTGGCTAGGCATGGTCACATCATCTCCTCCCCCTTGAAGAGGATTTGACCTCAAATCCATGGGGTCTTCGTCATTTTCAACACCTACAAATGGAGACAAATCCGAAACATTAAAACTGGTGCTTACCCCATAATCCTCTAGCAGATCTAAAACATAGGCATTATTACCGATCCGCTCAAGGATTTGGAAAGGTCCATCTCCTCTAGGGCTAAGTTTGGACTTCCTTTGAGAAGGAAATCTATCCTTTCTCAAGTAAAGCCATACCCAGTCGCCCTTTTCAAAGATGACTTCTTTCCTCCCCCTATTGGCGAAAGTAGCATCTCTCAAGGATTGGCGCTCTATGTTAACTTTAACCCTCTCATGTAATTGTTTTACAAAAATGGCTTTTGCCTCTCCTTCTTTATGCACAGCAACAGAAAGAGGAAGAGGTAAAAGATCTAGAGGAGTACGAGGATTAAAGCCATAGACCACCTCAAAAGGAGAATACTTGGTGGTTCTCTGAACCACCCGGTTATAAGCAAATTCAATGTGGGGAAGGTACTCATCCCCAGACTTATGGTTGCCTTTAAGGAGAGCCCTCAGCATAGTGGATAAAGATCTATTCACGACTTCTGTTTGCCCATCAGTTTGAGGGTGACAGGTAGTGGAAAAAAGAAGTTTAGTTCCCAGCTTAGCCCAAAGAGTTTTCCAAAAATGGCTAAGGAACTTCACATCCCTATCTGACACTATTGAAGAGGGTATACCATGCAATCGGACAACCTCTTTAAAGAAAAGTCTTGCGATGTTGCTTGCATCATCCACTTTGTGGCAGGGAATAAAATGGGTCATTTTTGAAAATCGGTCCACCACCACAAATATGGAGTCTGCACCTCGTTGGGTTCTTGGGAGCCCAAGGATGAAATCCCTGCTAATATCCTCCCAAGGTGCAGAAGGAGCAGGTAAAGGTGTGTATAGTCCATAAGGCATTGCTTTAGACTTTGCTTGCAAGCAAGCTATACATTTAGAGCAATGTCTATGGACATCTCTACGTATATGGGGCCAAAAGAATTTCTCTTGTAAAAGCATGAGGGTTTTTGAAATCCCAAAATGCCCCATGAGCCCACCTTCATGACTCTCTTTTGTAAGTAAGTTCCTAATTGATCCTTGGGGTATACAAAGCTTACTCCCTTTGTAAAGATACCCCTCACTGATGAAGTACCCATCATGGGCCTTTAATGCAAATGCAGATGCAGAGGTAGCAAATATGGGGCCGAAATCCTTATCAGACGGATACATAGCCCGAATGTCATCAAATCCCAAGATTTTTGCACTCAAGGATGAATAAAGGGCATGACGCCTAGAAAGAGCATCAGCCACCACATTTTGTTTTCCTTTCTTGTACTTGATGACATAAGGGAAGGATTCAAGATATTCCACCCATGTTGCATGCCTTTTGTTCAATTTACCTTGACCCCTCAAATATTTTAGTGACTCATGGTCACTATGAATGACAAACTCCTTGGGAGCAAGGTAATGCTCCCAAGTTTGAAGGGCCCTAATAAGAGCATAAAACTCCTTATCATAGGTGGGGTAGTTGAGGGGGGCACCATTGAGTTTTTCACTGAAATATGCAATGGGGTGCCCTCCTTGCAACAAGACAGCCCCCACACCTACACCAGAGGCATCACATTCAAGTTCAAATGTTTTAGAAAAGTCAGGTAATGCCAAGACTGGTGCATGGGTCAGTTTATGCTTAATTAGCTGGAAGGCTTTCTCTTGTTTCTCACCCCAAAGGAAAGGAACTTCCTTTTTCACCAAATCATTTATTGGTGCGAAGAGCGTGGAGAAATTAGGCACAAAGCGCCTATAAAATCCAACGAGACCATGAAAGCTTTTGATCTCTGTCACACTCTTTGGGGTGGGCCATTCTTGAATAGCTTTTATCTTTTCGGGGTCAACATGAACCCCTTTTGTGCTAACTACAAAACCTAGGAAAACTACACTATCTACACAAAAAGTGCATTTTTCTAAGTTACCAAAAAGATGATTACTCCTAAGAAGAGAAAAAACATGCCTTAGATGTCCTAAATGATCATCTAGGTTCCTAGAATAAACTAAAATGTCATCAAAGTAAACTACACAAAATTTACCAAGGCAATCCCTTAGTACATGATTCATTAAGCGCATGAATGTGCTTGGGGCATTAGTTAGCCCAAAAGGCATAACCAACCACTCATAAAGACCAAATTTAGTCTTAAAAGTAGTTTTCCACTCATCACCCTCTTTGATCCTTATTTGGTGGTAACCACTTCTAAGATCTATTTTTGAAAATATTTTTGCCCCATGCAATTCATCCAACATGTTATCAAGATGGGGGATTGGGTGCCTATATTTGATGGTGATGTTGTTGATTGCACGACAATCAACACACATCCTCCATTGGCCATTCTTCTTGGGCACCAACAAGACTGGCACAGCAGAAGGGCTTAGGCTCTTTTGAACCCAACCCTTCTCCAACAGCTCATTCACTTGAGACTCAATCTCTTGGGTCTCCATGGGGTTGGTCCTATAGGTAGGTCTATTAGGTAGACTTGCGCCAGACACCAAATCAATTTGATGTTCTATACCCCTAATGGGAGGAAGTCCTTTCGGAACCTCATTAGGGAATATTTCATCAAATTCTTTTAAAATATCTTGAACCCCTTGAGGAAGGTGCTCATGTGCATGGGTTGTGGCAGTGCTCTCAGTAGAAGAATGCAAAATGGGAGAAGGATTTGATGTTTCTTTGCAAAAGAGGAGATAAAAGGGCTTGTTAGTCAAAAGAGCTTCTTTTAAATCACGTTTAGTAGCAAATAGGCTCCTTTTACTAATATTCCCTTTCAAAGGGGCATCACCTTCCGACTCTCTCTCTTTACCCTTTTCAAGCTTTAAGGGTAAAGCTTGTTGTATTTTTTTTTTGTTTTTCCTCAACTCTTTTCGTTTTCATCGCAAATTGATCTTCAGCCACTTGAGAAGGTCAAAGGATACAATTTGAAGCGCTTTTCATTATGGGTGAGAATTATTTGGTTGGAGTGACCATGGTGAATAGCTTTTTTGTCAAATTGCCATGGTCTTCCCAACAGGATATGACCAGCCTCCATAGGAACTATGTCACAAAGAATCTCATCATTATAAGATCCTATGGAAATTGGAACCATAACTTGTTCATTGACTACCATCTCCCCTTGCTCATTGAGCCATTGCAATTTGTAAGGTTTGGGATGGGGCATGGTAGTCAAGGCTAGCTTTTCAACCAACCTACAACTACAACAGTTACAACAGGATCCACTATCAACAAGGAGAGAACATACTTTGTCATTTACTTTACATCTTGTATGGAAGATGTTCTCTCTTTGTGACTGGCCAAGCTCTAGAGGTTGGCTTCCAAGAAGCCTTTGAACCATAAGGAGGTCCCCCTCATAAGGAAAAGCTTCCTCACACTGTTGTTCAAAAGTATGTCCCCCTTCTTCCTCACTCTCACTAGAGGAGGAAGATGAGCTATTCTCACTACAAATGTCTTGTCCCCTTATGATCATGGTTTTCTTGTTAGGGCATTGAGAGGCAATATGGCCTCTCCCAAGACATTTGAAGCATTTGATACTACTTTGCCTCTCAGTAGGCTTAGTAATAGGGGGTTTTCTCTCTACATGAGGTGCTTTTGTATCTTGAAAATGCTTGGGTTCCTCTTTGGGAAAACCCTTGAAAGAGTTTCCCTTAAGTTGGTCTCTCTTTGAGTAAGAGGGAAAATCTTTTTTAAAGCTTTTTCTCTTGAGTTGATTCTCAGCTCTTACACAAAGTTCTACCAACTCATCAAGGTTTGAGTATGAAAGAAGCTCTACCTTATCTCTAATGTCAGAGCTTAATCCACATAAAAACCTAGCAAGGGTGGCATTGGGTTCATCAATGATATTGGCCCTTAGTATGAGAAGCTCCATCTTTTGTCTATACTCCTCAATACTTAGGTTATGTTGCCTAAGTCTTTGGAGGAATGTGCCTTCTTCGCAAACAAGTTTTTAAATCATTCCAGTAGCGAATGTCAGGCATTTGTTTACGGGCCCTATCCTTGACTAACCCATCCCACCAATGCAAAACAGAACCTTGAAAACTAAGGGAGGCCAAAGGTACTTTCCTTTCTTCCCTAATTTCATAGCATCGAAAGAGTTGTTCCACTTTGACTTCCCAATCTAGGTAAGTCTCAACATCTTCCCTACCATGAAAATGGGGTAGGTCTACCTTTGGTTCCCTAGCATGATTTATGTTCTCTTGAGGAGAATGATGATTGTATGATGAATGAGAGTGATGCTTATGTTGATTTCTATAGTATTCTTCTTCACTAGAGCTAAAATGCCTAGATGGGGATCTTATGAGAATTCCTTTATTTTTTCTATCACTTTCCCTCCCATCTCTCCTCTTACTCTCTTCTCCTCTCCTTCTCTCTTCTTCCTCTTTTTCTCTTTTTATTTCTAGTTCTTTCCTTTTTCTCCTTTCTTCATCCTCTCTTCTCTCTGTTTGCCTTCTCTCTTCTCGTTCTTTTTTCTCTTTTCTCATTTCCAACATCTCTTTTTTTAACTCTTCCTTCTCTTTTTGTTTTTCCTTTTCTTTTATTTCTTTTTTTCTCTCTTTTTCTTCTCTCCTTTCTTGTTCTTTAGCCATCCATTCCCTAAATTCTAAGTTAAGGTTTTCAAGAGTGTCTCCCTTAGAAGGTTTTCTTTGGTTGACACTCTTACTTGATGAACAACTATGTGCACTAGAATGTGTGTGGGAAGTCATGGTGCTTGGATGCTAAAAACTAAAGGGTAGGCCAAAAACTTTTTTTTTTTCAAGCAACACTCCTCTCTTTTTTTTTTTCTCACCTAAGGTGGCTTGATGAGTCTTTGGAACTCTTAGCCTCTACATGTTTTTTCAAAATAACATAAAATAAAATAAAAGTGCAAGAATGTAAAAGAGAAAGGGCTCTAATCGTGCTCCTAAGGTGTTGAAGGAAGTGTACCATTTCTCCCTTCTTCACCTAATTAACGAGGAACTACGCTAAAATTAACCAAAATTATTACAAACCAAGGGAAGGCCTTAAGGGCACTCAAACTCCCAATCTAAAATTAAGTATACACAATACAAAGAATAAAAAAAAATAAAACAAAGTCTTCACTCCAAGCTTTTTTGGTGTTTGTCTCCTTTTGATCAAGCCCCTTTGAGTTGCATCAACTCACCCCGAGAATGCTACCCTTGTTTCCTCTTGTTTGGACTTGCCAAAATTTTATATATGGAACCTTTGCCTACCTTTCCTTACCAAGGCCGAATACAACACAAGTCAACAAACAAAGCTGAATAACAAAACAAGGTTCACAAATCCAAGTGGATAGATTAAACAATGACAAACTCAAAGAAGTAAAGAAGACAAGCAAGGAAACATAAGGCTCATAAAGGAAGGTAGCACACAAATAACTTTCCTAGATTAGCTCTAAGAGTAGAGATGAAAAAAGACTCAAACAAAAAAAATGAAACCAATAGTTGTACACTTAATAAAATTTAAGTGACCAAAAACTAAAAAGCTTACTCAAGTAATTTTTTTTTTTGAATCACAATTGGTTCCTCATATCAAATGTTTCTACTATTAGGTACACAACTTCAAATTTGTCTTTCTTTTGAGTTCTTTATCTTCTTTTTTTTTTTTTTAACTTGAACTTTTTCTATTTTTTTTTAAACTTTTTCTAATCATTTTGCTACACCTAATAGCTTGTTGAATTGAAATTTTAATGAGGATTCTTGAAATAATAACACTTGAGTGAATAAGCACAAAGTAAGGTCACACAATTTTCAAGCAATGCATGCAACTAAAGGCAAAACAACTTAATAGTTCCAAATACCACTGAACTAATGGTGCTTAAGGAATGATTTAGGGCTGATTTTGAAGTAAATTGATTGCTCAAATTACTAACACAATTCACCCAAGCTAAAATTCCATAAAGAGGCACCAATAGTGAAGGTAAACCAAGTGGAAAGCTACTAATAATTCAACATAAAACAAGAAACATATAAAGATTGAATTGAGCAAATATTTAAGAACAACAAAGAGATTAATATGCTTGAACTAAAAGCATAAAAGACTTAAGAGACTCAACAAGAGGTTCACCTCTTAGGAGCTCAATTCAAACTGTTTTTGAAGGCTTTTTTGTAAAAAATTTAAGAGGCTAAAACCTATGGAATTTAAATGAGACAAAATAGGAAACTAACATGACTAGTATTTGACAAAATACAAGATTAAGAAAAAATAACACACCTAAAAATAGAGCAAAAATTTCAGCAAGAGACTTAAAACAGAAGGCACAACAAAGTGGCCAAAGTTGATCACCACAATGGTGTGGAAAAATCCTCAACCATGTGGGTTTAATGGTCACAACTTCTTAGGCACACTTTAACATAAAAAACCAAGGGAAAATTAAGCAACTTGAACACAAAAATAAGATGCAAAGAAAGGGACAAATAAAATCGCATCAAATTAAATGGAACATAGGCGCGTAGATAGAAAACAAAAGCGCATATAATAGCAAGAATAAAAAGCTATACTACTAGACAATAAAGGAAATAGAGATGACAAAAAATGAAGGACTTTAAAATAAAGAGATCAAAGAAATAAACAACAAAGCAGAAAAAAAAATTGAGAAAGAACGTGACCTTTAGAAAGTGGCTCTGATACCACTTGATGTGATCTTTGATGATCACGTGCCAAAAGGATCCTTTCTAAGGTCACTTGGAAGGGAAATGGATTTATGGAGAGGAAAGGAATGGGATGAGGCGCCACAAATACTATGTTTGATAAGCCAAAGGGGAGAGGCCACAAGGGAGGGGTCCCTTGATAACTCTTAGAAGCTCTCACAAAGGAGAAAGGGGGACACTCAAAGGTAAGAACCTCAACCAATATGGTCTCTAGGATTAAATTCAAGTGTAAAAAATACAAGTGAGGGAGGAGCTCCTATTTATAGAGGTAGCTAACCTCTTGAACAAGATAACCTAAAAAAGAAGGGCTAAGATTAAAAGGAGAGATCTAAGGGAGGATAATTGAGAAACAATTCCCTCCTTAGATCATCAAACTTGGTGCCCAAGTTTCTCAAACCAAGGGCCAAGATTCCTTCTTATTAGCTTAGGGGGTTTATGCAGAAAAGAGGGGTGTAGATATCAAGGCTACCCCTTATTTCCTTCATAAAGACCCAAAAAGCTAAATCCACCCTGTAAATTCCTAAGACACCTCCTAAAAATAAAAAATGGACTAAATACATGTCCCAAATTAAATTCTTAATGCTCCTCAAAATTAAAATAAAGGAAAATTACATTTTATAACGAAAGTCCCTAGCCTAATATCTTCACTCTCCAAAGGAGGTGAAGTCTTCCTTTGTTTGCAAGGGTTAGGTCTTCTTCAATCCTTCTAGCCATGACCCTAGTGATAGGTCCTTGGCTAGGCATGGTCACATCAGTCATTTTGCAACAAAAATGGATATTAAAGAAGCTCTCTTTTTTATCCTTCTTCCACCATTTTTCCTTCCTCTTCTTCTTCTTCTTCCTCTTCTTCCCCTTCTTCCACTTCTTTTTTATCCCCTTTTCTTCCACTGCTTCTTCTTCGTCCTCTCTTTCCTATTCTTCCACTACTTCTTTTTCTTCCTATTGCTTTCCTTCTTCCACTTGTTGTTCTTCCTCTTCTTCTCCTTCCTCTTCTTCTGCTTCTTCCACTTCTTCTTCCTCCTCCCGTTCTCCTTCTTTCACTTCTGCTTCTTCATCCCCTCTCATTCTCCTACTTCCTCTTATTCCTCTTGTTCTTCTTCTACCACTTCTTCTGCTTCCACATGTTGTTTTTCTTCTTTTTCGTCTCTTTCTTCCACTTCTTTTGCTTGCACTTCTTCTTGTTCCTCTTATTCTATTTCTTCTCCTCCCACTACTTCTTCTTCTTCCCTTAACTTCGTCTCCTTCCTCTTTTTCTCCATCCCCCAATGCTTTTGCTTCACACTATTGCTTTTCCTCTTCTTCTGCTTACATTTCCTATTCTTCTTCCTTTTCTCCTCCATATTCCACTTCTTCTGCTTCTTCTTCCCTTCCCTTGCCCTCCTTCTTCTAGTTCTTCTTCTTCATCCAACCTCCTTCCACTACTTCTTCCTCCTCCTCTTGTTCACCTTCTTCCACTTCTTCCACTTCTTCTCTTTCCACATCTTCTTCTTCTTCCTTTTCTTCTCCTTCTTCTGCTTACTCTCCTTCTTCTTCCTCTTCCTCTTCCTCTTCCTCTCTTTCTTCCACTTCTTTTGCTTGCTCTTGTTCTTTATCTTCCACTTCTTCTTCATCGTTTTCTCTCCTTCTTTTTCTTCCTCTTTATCTCCTTCTTCTTCCATTTCCTTCGTCTTCTCCCTCTTTTTCTTCTTCTTCTGCTTCCACTTGCATTTCTTCCTCTTTTTCTCCTTCTTCCAGTTCTTCTTCATCATCCCCACTCTTTCAACTACTTCTTCTTGTTCGTCTTGTTCACCTTCTTCTGCCTACACTACCTCTTCTTCTGCCCCGTCTTCTTCTCCTCCTTCTTCCACTTCTTGTTCATCCTCCCTTGCCTTTCTTTCCTTCTTCTTACCCTTCTCCCACTTCCACTACTTCTCTTTCTAGTTCTTCTTCTTCCTCTTCTTCTCCTTCTTCCACTTCTTCTTCTTGATCCCCTTTCCTTCCACTGCTTCTTCTTCTTCCTCTTTCTCTCATTCTTCCACTTCTTCTTCTTCTTCCTATTCTTCTTCTTCTACCATTTCTTCTGCTTCCACATGTTGTTTTTCTTCTTTTTTGTCTCCTTTTTCCACTTCTTTTGCTTGCACTTCTTCTTCTTCCTCTTATTCTATTTCTTTTCCTCCCACTACTTCTTCTTCTTCCCTTTACTTCATCTCCTTCCTCTTTTTCTCCATCCCCCAATGCTTCTGCTTCCAACTGTTGCTCTTCATCTTCTTCTCCTTCCCCCAAATCTTCTGCTTACACTTCCTCTTCTTCTTCCTTTTCTCCTCCATATTCCATTTCTTCTGCTTCTTCTTCCCTTCCCTTGCCCTCCTTCTTCCAGTTCTTCTTCTTCATCCAACCTCCTTCCACTACCTCAAGTACTTCTTCTTCTTCCTCTTGTTCACCTTCTTCCAGTTCTACTGCTTCCACTTGTTCTTCTTCTTCCTTCCCTTGTCCTTCTTGCACATGTTCTGCCTACACTACCTCTTCTTCCTGGCCTTCTTCTTTTTCTCCTTCTTCCACTTCTTCTTCCTCCTCCCTTACTTTACTTTTCTTCTTCTTACAGTTCTCCCTTTTCCACTACTTGTCCTTCCACTTCTTCTTCTTCCTCGTCTTCTCCTTCTTCCACTTCTTCTTCCTCCTCCCATTCTCCTTTTTTTACTTCTTCTTTTTTGTCTCTTTCTTCCACTTCTTCTGCTTACAGATCTTCTTCTACCATTTCTTCTCCTTCCACTACTTCCTCTTCTTCCATTTCTTCTCCTTCCTCTACTTCTTCTTCTTCCCGTTCCTTATTCTCCTTCCTCTTTTTCCCCATCCACCACTTCTTTTGCTTCCAATAATTGCTCTTCCTCTTCTTGTCCTTCCCCCAAAATCTTCTACTTACACTTCTTCTTCTTCTTCCTCGTCTCCTCCATATTCCACTTCTTATGCTTCTTCTTCCCTACCCTTCCCCTCATTGTTCCTTGTCCTCTTTTTCTCCTTCTTCCAGTTCTTCTTCTTCATCCAACCTCCTTCCACTACTTCTTCTTCCTCCCCTTGTTCACCTTCTTCCACTTCTTGTCTTTCCACATCTTCTTCTTCTTCCTTTTCCTCTCCTTCTTCCACTTCTTCTGCCTACTCTCCTTCTTCTTCCTCTTGTTCTCCTTCTTCCACTTCTTCTTCCTCCTCCCGTTCTCCTTCTTCCACTTCTTCTTCTTCAGCCCATCTCATTCCACTACTTACTCTTCCTTCTCCCACTTACACTTCTTCCTCTTCTTCTCGTTCTTCCACATCTTCTTCTGCTTACACTTCTTATTGTTCTTACTCTTCTCCTCCATATTCCACTTCTTCTGCTTATGCTTCCTTTCCCTGTCCTTCCCCTCCTTCTTCTTACTCTTCTCCCTCTTCTACTACTTCTCCTTCCACTTCTTCTTCTTCCTCTTCTTCTCCTTCTTCCACTTCTTCTTCTTCATCCCCTTTCCTTCCACTGCTTCTTCTTCTTCCCCTTTTTCTCATTCTTCCACTTCTTCTTCTTCTTCTTATTGTTCTTCTTCCTCCACTTGCACTTTTTCCTCTTCTTCTCGTTCTTCCACTTCTTCTTCCTGCTCCCTTCTCCTTCTTCCAGTTCTTCTTCTTCATCCCCTCTCATTCCACTACTTCCTCCTATTCCAATTGTTCTCCTTCTACCACTTCTTCTACTTCCACTTGTTGTTCTTCTTCTTTTTCGTCTCCTTCTTCCACTTGCTCTTCTTCCTCTTCTTCCATTTCTTCTCCTTTCACTAGTTCTTCTTCTTCCCTTTCCTTCTCTCCTTTCTGTTTCCATCCCCCACTTCTTTTGCTTCAAATTGTTGCTCTTCCTCTTCTTCTCCTTCCCCCAAATTTTCTGCTTACACTTCTTATTCTTCTTCCTCTTCTCCTCCATATTCCACTTCTTCTACTTCTTCTTCCCTTTCCTTCCCCTCCTTCTTCCATTTCCTCCTTTTCTCCTTCTTCTAGTTCTTCTTTTTTACTCCACTTCCTACCACTACTTCTTCTTCCTCATCTTGTTCACCTTCTTCCACACTTCTTCTCTTTCCACATCTACTTCTTCGTCCTTTTCTTCTTCTTCTTCCACTTCTTCTACTTACCCTCCTTCTTCTTCTTCCCATTCTCCTTATTCCACTTCTTCTTCTTCATCCCCTCTCATTCCACTACTTTGTCCTATTCCTCTTGAACTCCTTCTACAACTTCTTCTGCTTCCACTTGTTGTTGCTCTTCTTTTTCGACTCGTTCTTGCACTTCTTCTACTTACACTTCTTCTTCTTCCTCTTCTTTTATTGCTTCTCCTTCCACTACTTCTTCTTCTTCCCTTTCCTTCTTCTCCTTCCTCTCTTTCTCATCCCCCACTTCTTTTGCTTCCAATTGTTGCTCTTCCTCTTCTTCTCCTTCCCCCAAATCTTCTGCTTACAGTTCTTCTTCCTCTTCCTTTTCCTCTTGTCCTTCATAATCCAGTTCTTCTACTTTTTCTTCCTCATCTTGTTCACCTTTTTCCACTTCTTGTCTTTCCACATCTACTTCTTCGTCCTTTTCTTCTCCTTCTTCCACTTCTTCTACTTACCCTCCTTCTGCTTCCTCTTCTTCTCTTTCTTCCACATCTCCCGCCTCCTCTCTTTGTCTTTCTTCCACTTCTTCATCCTCTCCCTTCCTTCTTTTGCTTCCTCTTCATCTCCTTCTTCTTCTTCCCTTTCCTTCGTCTTGTCCCTCTTTTTCTCCTTCTACTTCTTCCACTTGCATTTCTACCTCTTGTTCTCCTTCTTCCACTTCTTCTTCGTCCTCCCCACTCCTTCAACTACTTGTTCTTCTTCCTCTTGTTCACCTTCCTCTACTTCTGCTACTTCCACTTGTTCTTCTTCTTCGACTTGCACTTCTTCTGTTTCTTCTTGTTCTTCCACTTCTTCTTCTTGCTCTTCTTCTCCTTCTTCCACTTCTGCTTCTTCTTCCCTTCCCTTCCCCTCTTTCTTCCTTTGGCTCCTGTTCTCCTTCCTCCAATTCTTCTTCATCACTCCTCCTTTCACTACTTCTTCTTCCGCCTCTTCTTCACCTTCTTCCACTTCTTCTCTTTCCACATATTCTTCTTCTTCCTTTTCTTCTACTTCTTCCATCTTCTTCTGCCTCTTCTTCCACTTCTTCTCTTTCCACGTCTTCTTCTTCTTCCTTTTCTTCTACTTCTTCCAGTGCTGCTGCTTACTCTCCTTCTTCTTCCTCTCCTTCTCGTTCTTCCACTTCTCCTGCCTCCTCTTGTTCTTTTTCTTCCACTTCTTCTTCATCCTCTCCTTTCCTTTTTTTTGTTCCTCTTCATCTCCTTCCTCTTCTTGCCTTTCCTTCGTCTTCTCCCTCTTTGTCTCCTTCTTCTTCTTCCTTTTCTTCCCCTTCTTCCACTTCTTCAGGTTACTCTCCTTCTTCTTCCTCTTCTTCTCTTTGTTCGCTTCTTCTGCCTCCTCTTGTTCTCTTTCTTCCACTTCTTCTTCATCTTCTCCTCTCTTTCTTTTTCTTCTTCTTCATCTCGTTCTTTTTCTTCCCTTTCCTTCGTCTGCTCCCTCTTTTTCTCCTTCTTCAGCTTCCACTTGCATTTCTACCTCTTGTTCTCCTTCTTCCACTTCTTCTTCATCCTCCTCATTCCTTCAACTACTTCTTCTTCTTCCTCTTGTTCACCTTCTTCCACTTCTGCTGCTTCCACTTGTTATTCCTTTTCTACTTGCACTTCTTCCTCTTCTTCTTGTTCTTCTACTTCTTCTTCTTCCTCTTCTTCTCCTTTTTCCACTTCTGCTGCTTCCACTTGTTATTCTTCTTCCTTCCTTTCCCCTTCTTGCACTTCATCTGCCTACACTACCTCTTCTTCCTCCCCTTTTGCCACTTCTTCTTCCTCCTCCCTTGCCTTGCTTTCCTTCTTCTTACTCTTCTCTCTCTTCCACTACTTCTCCTTCCACTTCTTCTTCTTCCTCTTCTTCTCCTTCTTCGACTTCTTCTTCCTCTTCCCGTTCTCCTTCTTCTACTGCTTCTTCTTCATCCCATCTAATTCCACTGCTTCCTCCTATTCCTCTTGTTCTCCTTCTACCACTTCTTCTGCTTCCACTTGTTATTCTTCTTCTTTTTTGTTTCCTTTTTCCACTTCTTCTTCTTCCTCTCCTTCCATTTCTTCTTCTTCCTCTTCTTCTCCTTCTTCCACTTCTTCGACTTCATCCACTTTCCTTCCACTCCTTCTTCTTGGGCCCCTTTTGCTCTTTCTTCCATTTCTTCTTCTTCTTCCCATTGTTCTCCTTTTTCCACTTGCACTTCTTCATCTTCTTCTCGTTCTTCCACTTCTTCTTCTTCCTCTTCTTCTCTTTCTTCAACTTCTTCTTCATCCCGTGTCATTCCACTACTTCCTCGAATTCCTCTTGTTCTCCTTCTACAACTACTTCTGCTTCCACTTATTGTTCTTCTTGTTTTGCGTCTCCTTCTTCCACTTCTTCTTCTTCCTCTTCTTCTATTTCTTCTACTTCCACTACTTCTTCTTCTTACCTTTCCTTTCTCTTGTTCCTCTTTTTCTCAATTCCTCACTTCTTTTGCTTCCAATTGTTGCTCTTCCTCTTCTTCTCCTTCCCCAAATCTTCTGCTTAGACTCCTTCTTCTTCTTGCTCTCCTCCTCCATATTCGACTCCGTCTGCTTCTTCTTCCCTTTCCTTCCGCTCCTTTCTCCGTTTCCTCCTTTTCTCCTTCTTCTAGTTCTTCTTCTTCATCGCACCTCCTTCCACTACTTGTTCTTCCTCCTCTTATTCACCTTCTTCCACTTATTCTCTTTCCACATCTTCTTCTTCTTCCTTTTCTTCTCCTTCATCTGCTTACTCTCCTTCTTCTTCCTCTTCTTCTCTTTCTTCCACCTCTCCTGCCTCCTGTTGTTGTCTTTCTTCCACTTCTTCTTCATCCTCTCCTCTCTTTCTTTTCCTTCCTCTCATCTGCTTCTTCTCCTTCCCTTTCTTTCGTCTTCTCCCTCTTTTTCTCCTTCTTCTGCTTCCACTTGCATTTCTACCTCTTGTTGTCCTTCTTCCACTTCCTCTTCATCATCCCCACTCTTTCAACTACTTCTTCTTGTTCCTCTTGTTCACCTTCTTCCACTTCTCCTGCTTCCACTTGTTCTTCTTCCTTCCATTCTCCTTCTTGCGCTTCTTCTGCCTACACTACCTCTTCTTCTTCCCGTTCTTCCTCTCCTCCTTCTTCCACTTCTTCTTCCTCCTCCCTTGCCTTGCTTTCCTTCTTCTTACTCTTCTCCCTCTTCCACTACTTCTCCTTGCACTTCTTCTTCTTCGTCTTCTTCTCCTTCTTCCAATTCTTCTTCTTCATCCCCTTGCCTTCCACTACTTCTTCTTCTTCCCCTTTTTCTCATTCTTCCACTTTTTCTTCTAGTTCTTCCCATTGTTCTCCTTCTTACACTTGCACTTCTTCCTCTTCTTCTCCTTCTTCCCCTTCTTCTTCTTCCTCTTCTTCTCCTTCTTCCACTTCTTCTTCCTCCTCCCGTTCTCCTTCTTCCACTTCTTCTTCTTAATCCCCTCTCATTCCACTACTTCCTCGTATTCCTCTTTTACTCCTTCTACTACTTCTTCTGCTTCCACTTGTTATTCTTCTTCTTTTTCGTCTCCTTCTTCCACTTCTTTTGGTTATACTTCTTCTTCTTCCTCTTCTTCCATTTCTTTTCCTTCCACTACTTCTTCTTCTTCCCTTTCCTTCTTCTCCTCCCTCTTTTTCTCCATCCCCACTTCTTTTTCTTCCAATTGTTGCTCTTCCTCTTCGTCTCCTTCCCCAAAATCTTCTGCTTACACTTCTTCTTCTTCCTCTTCTCCTCCATATTCCACTTCTTTTGCTTCTTGTTCCCTTCCCTTCCCCTTCTTCTTTCATTTCCTCATTTTCTCCTCCTTCCAGTTCTTCTTCTTCATCCGACCTCCTTCCACTACTTCTTTTTCTTCCTCTTGTTCACCTTCTTCCACTTCTTCTCTTTCAACATCTTCTTGTTCTTCCTTTTCTTCTCCTTCTTCCACTTCTTCTGCTTACTTTCCTTCTTCTTTCTCTTCTTCTCTTTCTTCCACTTCTTCTGCCTCCTCGTGTTCTCTTTCTTCCACTTCTTCTTCATCCTCTCCTCTCCTTCTTTTTCCACCTCTTCATCTCCTTCTTCTTCTTCCTTTTCCTTCATCTTCTCCCTCTTTTTCTCCTTTTTCTACTACCAGTTGCATTTCTACCTCTTGTTCTCCTTCTTCCACTTCTTGTTCTTCATCCCCACTCCTTCAACTACTTCTTCTTCTTCTTCTTGTTCACCTTCATCCACTTCTGCTGCTTCCACTTGATCTTCTTCTTCCTTCCCTTCTCCTTCTTACACTTCATCTGCCTACACTACCTCTTCTTCATCCCCTTCTTCCACTTCTTCTTCATCATCCCTACTCCTCAACTACTTCTTCTTCTTCCTCTTGTTCACCTTCTTCCACTTCTTCTCTTTCGATATCTTCTTGTTCTTCCTTTTCTTCTCCTTCTTCCACTTCTTTTGCTTACTTTCCTTCTTCTTTCTCTTCTTCTCTTTCTTCCACTTCTTCTGCCTCCTCGTGTTCTCTTTCTTCCACTTCTTCTTCATCCTCTCCTCTCCTTCTTTTTCCACCTCTTCATCTCCTTCTTCTTCTTCCTTTTCCTTCATCTTCTCCCTATTTTTCTCCTTTTTTCTGCTACCAGTTGCATTTCTACCTCTTGTTCTCCTTCTTCCACTTCTTGTTCTTCATCCCCACTCCTTCAACTACTTCTTCTTCTTCTTCTTGTTCACCTTCATCCACTTCTGCTGCTTCCACTTGATCTTCTTCTTCCTTCCCTTCTCCTTCTTACACTTCATCTGCCTACACTACCTCTTCTTCATCCCCTTCTTCCACTTCTTCTTCATCATCCCTACTCCTCAACTACTTCTTTTTCTTCCTCTTGTTCACCTTCTTCCACTTCTGCTGCTTCCACTTGTTCTTCTTCCTTCCATTCTCCTTCTTGCGCTTCTTCTGCCTACACTACCTCTTCTTCTTCCCGTTCTTCGTCTCCTCCTTCTTCCACTTCTTCTTCCTCCTCCCTTGCCTTGCTTTCCTTCTTCTTACTCTTCTCCCTCTTCCACTACTTCTCCTTGCACTTCTTCTTCTTCGTCTTCTTCTCCTTCTTCCAATTCTTCTTCTTCATCCCCTTGCCTTCCACTACTTCTTCTTCTTCCCCTTTTTCTCATTCTTCCACTTCTTCTTCTAGTTCTTCCCATTGTTCTCCTTCTTACACTTGCACTTCTTCCACTTCTTCTCCTTCTTCCCCTTATTCTTCTTCCTCTTCTTCTCCTTCTTCCATTTCTTCTTCCTCCTCCCATTCTCCTTCTTCCACTTCTTCTTCTTAATCCCCTCTCATTCCACTACTTCCTCGTATTCCTCTTTTACTCCTTCTACTACTTCTTCTGCTTCCACTTGTTATTCTTCTTCTTTTTCGTCTCCTTCTTCCACTTCTTTTGGTTACACTTCTTCTTCTTCCTCTTCTTCCATTTCTTTTCCTTCCACTACTTCTTCTTCTTCCCTTTCCTTCTTCTCCTTCCTCTTTTTCTCCATCCCCACTTCTTTTTCTTCCAATTGTTGCTCTTCCTCTTCCTCTCCTTCCCCAAAATCTTCTGCTTACACTTCTTCTTCTTCCTCTTCTCCTCCATATTCCACTTCTTTTGCTTCTTGTTCCCTTCCCTTCCCCTTCTTCTTTCATTTCCTCCTTTTCTCCTCCTTCCAGTTCTTCTTCTTCATCCCACCTCCTTCCACTACTTCTTTTTCTTCCTCTTGTTCACCTTCTTCCACTTCTTCTCTTTTGACATCTTCTTGTTCTTCCTTTTCTTCTCCTTCTTCCACTTCTTCTGCTTACTTTCCTTCTTCTTTCTCTTCTTCTCTTTCTTCCACTTCTTCTGCCTCCTCGTGTTCTCTTTCTTCCACTTCTTCTTCATCCTCTCCTCTCCTTCTTTTTCCACCTCTTCATCTCCTTCTTCTTCCTTTTCCTTCATCTTCTCCATCTTTTTCTCCTTTTTCTGCTACCAGTTGCATTTCTACCTCTTGTTCTCCTTCTTCCACTTCTTGTTCTTCATCCCCACTCCTTCAACTACTTCTTCTTCTTCTTCTTGTTCACCTTCATCCACTTCTGCTGCTTCCACTTGATCTTCTTCTTCCTTCCCTTCTCCTTCTTACACTTCATCTGCCTACACTACCTTTTCTTCATCCCCTTCTTCCACTTCTTCTTCATCATCCCTACTCCTCAACTACTTCTTCTTCTTCCTCTTGGTCACCTTCTTCCACTTCTGCTGCTTCCACTTGTTCTTCTTCTTCCTTCCCTTCTCCTTCTTGCACTTCTTCTGCCTAGACTACCTCTTCTTCTTGCCTTTCTTCCTCTCCTCCTTCTTTCGCTTCTTCTTCCTCCTCCCTTGCCTTGCTTTCCTTTTTCTTACTCTTCCACTACTTCTCCTTGCACTTCTTCTTCTTCTTCTTCTTCATCCCTTTCTTTCCACTGCATCTTCTTCCTCCTCTTTTGTTCATTCTTCCACTTCTTCTTCTTCTTCTTTCTATTTTTCTCCTTCTTCCACTTGCTCTTCTTCTCGTTCTTCCACTTCTTCTTCTTCCTATTTTCTCCTTCTTCCATTTCTTCTTCTTCCTCTTACTCTCCTTCTTCTTGCTCCTCTTCTCATGCTTCCACCACCTCACCTGCTTCTTCGTATTCCTCTTGTTCTCCTTCTTCTAGTTCTGCTACATGCACTTGTTCTACTTTTTCCTTCTCTTCTCCTTCTTGCAGTTCTTCTGCCTACACTACTTCTTCTTCCTTCCCTTCTTCTTCTTCCCCTTCTACCTCTTCTTCTTCCTCCTCCCTTGCCTTGCTTTCCTTCTTCTTACTCTTCTCCCTCTTCAACTACTTCTCCTTCCACTTCTTCTTGTTCCTTTTCTTCTCCTTCTTCCACTTCTTCTTCATCCCCTTTCCTTCCACTGGTTCTTCTTCTTCTTCCTATTGTTCTCCTTATCCCACTTGGACTTCTTCCCCTTCTTCTCGTTCTTCCACTTCTTCTTCTTCCTCTTTTTCTCCTTCTTCCACTTCTTCTACTTCCATTTGTTGTTCGTCTTCATTTTCGTCCCCTTCTTCCACATCTTCTGCTTTTCCTGCCTCCTGTTCTCTTTCTACCACTTGTTCTCTTTCTTCCACTTCTTCTTCTTCCTCTTGTTCACCTTCTTCCACTTCTGTTGCCTCAACTTGCTCTTCTTCTTCCTTCCCTTCCCCTTCTTAAACTTCTTATGCCTACACTACCTCTTCTTCCTCCCCTTCTTCTTCTCCTCCTTCTTCCATTTCTTCTTCCTCCTCCCTTTCCTTTCTTTCCTTCTTCTTACTCTTCTCCCTCTTTCACTACTTCTCCTTCCACTTCTTCTTCTTCCTATTGTTCTTTTTCTTCCACTCGCACTTCTTCATCTTCTTTTCATTCTTCCACTTCTTCTTCTTCCTCTTCTTCTCCTTCTTCCACTTCTTCTTCTTCATCCCCATTCCTTCCACTCCTTTTTCTTCTTCCTCTTTTTCTCATTCGTCCACTTCTTCTTCTTCCTATTGTTCTCGTTCTTCCACTTGCGCTTCTTCATCTTCTTCTCGTTCTTCCACTTCTTCTTCTTCCTCTTCTTCTCATTGTTCCACTTCTTCTTCTTCCTCTTCTTCTTCCTCTTGTTCTCCTACTTCAACTTCTACTTCCCCCTCCCGTTGTCCTTCTTCCACTTCTTCTTCGTCATCCCCTCTCATTCCACTACTTCCTCTTATTCCTGTTGTCTCTTTCTACCACTTCTTCTGCTTCCACTTGTTGTTCTTCTTCATTTTCGTCTCTTTCTTCCATTTCTTCTACTTACATTTCTTCTTCTTCCTGTTCTTCCATTTCTTCTCCACCCGCCACTTCTTTTGCTTCCAGTTGTTGCTCTTCCACTTCTTCTCCTTCCCCCAAATCTTCTGCTTACACTTCTTCTTCTTCTTCCTCTTCTCCTCTATATTTCACTTCTTCTACTTCTTTTTCCCTTCCCTTCCCCTCCGTTATGCTTTTCCTCCTTTTCTCCTTCTTCTAGTTCTTCTTCTTCATCCCAACTCCTTCCACTACTTCTTCTTCCCCCTCTTGTCCACCTTCGTCCACTTCTTCTGCTTCCACATCTTGTTCTTCTTCCTTTTCTTCTCCTTCTCCCACTTCTTCTGCTTACTCTCCTTCTTCTTCCTCTATTTCTTTTTCTTCCAATTCTTCTGCCTCCTCTTGTTCTCTTTCTTCCACTTCTTCTCCATCATCTCCTCTCCTGCTTTTTCTTCCTCTTCATCTCCTTCTTCTTCTTCCCTTTCCTTCATCTTCTCCCTCCTTTTCTCCTTCTTCTGCTTCCACTTGCATTTCTACCTCTTGCTCTCCTCTTTCCACTTCTTCTTCATCATCCCCACTCCTTCAACTACTCCTTCTTCTTCCTCTTGTTCACCTTCTTCCACTTTTGCTGCTTCAACTTGTTCTTCTTCTTCCTTGCCTTCTTTTTCTTGCACTTCTTCTGCCTACACTACCTCTTCTTCCTCCCCTTCTTCTTCTCCTCCTTCTTCCACTTCTTCTTCCTCCTCCCTTGCCTTGCTTTCAAACTTCTTACTCCTCTCCCCCTTCCACTACTCCTTCCACTTCTTCTTCTTCGTCTTCTTCTCATTCTTCCACTTCTCCTTCTTCATCCTGTTTCCCTCCACTGCTTCTTCTTCTTCCTCTTTCTCTCATGCTTCCACTTCTTCTTCTTCTTGTGCCTATTGTTCTCCTTATCCCACTTGCACTTCTTCCCCTTCTTCTCGTTCTTCCACTTCTTCTTCTTCCTCTTCTTCTCCTTCTTCCACTTCTTCTTCCTCCTCCCGTTCTCCTTCTTCAACTTCTTCTTCTTCATCCCCTCTCATTTTACTACTTTCTCCTGTTCCTCTTGTTCTCCTTCTACCACTTCTTTTACTTCCATTTGTTGTTCTTCTTTATTTTCAACTCCTTCTTCCACTTCTTCTTCTTCCTCTTCTTCCAATTCTTATACTTTCATTTCTTCTTCTTCTTCCCTTTCCTTCGTTTTCTCCCTCTTTTTCTCCTTCTTTTGCTTCAACTTGCATTTCTACCTGTTGTTCTCCTACTTCCATTTCTTTTTCATCCCCTCACCTTCCACTGTTTTTTCTTCTTCTTACTCTTTTTCTCATTCTTCCACTTCTTCTTCTTCTTCCTATTGTTCTCTTTCTCCCACTTGCACTTCTTCCTCTTCTTCTCGTTCTTCCACTTCTACTACTTCGTCTTGTTCTCCTTCTTCCGCTTCTTCTTCATCCTCCCGTTCTCCTTCTTCCACTTCTTCTTCATCCCCTCTCATTTCACTACTTGCTCCTTTTCCTCTTGTTCTCCTTCTACCACTTCGTCTGCTTCCACTTGTTGTTCGTCTTCTTTTTCATCTCCTTCTTCCACTTCTTCTGCTTACACTTCTTCTTCTTCCTCTTCTTCCATTTCTTCTACTTCCACTACTTGTTATTCTTCCCTTTCCATCTTCTCCTTCCTTTTTTTCTCAAACCCCACCTCTTTTGCTTCCAATTGTTGCTCTTCCTCTTCTTGTCCTTCCCACAAATCTTCTGCTTCCACTTCTTCTTCATCCTCTCCTCCCTTTCTTTCTCTTCCTCTTCATCTCCTTCTTCTTCTTCCCTTCGCTTCGTCTTCTCCCTCTTTTTCTACTTCTTATGCTTCCACTTGCACTTCTAACTCTTGTTCTCCTTCTTCCACTTCTTCATCATCCCCACTTCTTCAACTACTTCTTCTTCTTCCTCTTCTTCACCTTTTTCCATTTCTGCTGCTTCCACTTGTTCTTCTTCTCCTTCTTGTGCTTCTTCTGTCTACACTACCTCTTCTTCCTCCCCTTCTTCTTCTCCTCCTTCTTTCACTTCTTCTTCCTCCTCCCTTGCCTTGCTTTCCTTCTTCTTACTCTTCTCCCTCTTCCACTACTTCTCCTTCCATTTCTTCTTCTTCCTCTTCTTCTCCTTCTTCCACTTCTTCTTCTTTATCCCTTTCCTTCCACTGCTTCTTCTTCTTCCCCTTCTTCTTATTCTTCCACTTCTTCTTCTTCCTATTGTTCTCCTTCTTCCTCTTGCACTTCTTCCTCTTCTTCTCGTTCTTCCACTTCTTCTTCTTCCTCTTCTTCTGCTTTTTCCACTTCTTCTTCCTCCTCCCATTCTCCTTCTTCAACTTCTTCCTTTTCATCCCCTCTCATTCCACTACTTCCTCCTATTCCTCTTGTTCTCCTTCTACCACTTCTTCTGCTTCCACTTGTTGTTCTTCTTTATTTTCGTCTTTTTCTTCCGCTTCTTCTACTTACACTTGTTCTTAGTCCTCTTCTTCCATTTCTTCTCCTTCCACTAGTTCTTCTTCTTCCCTTTCCTTTTTCTTCTTCCTCTTTTTCTCCATCCTCAACTTCTTTTGCTTCCAATTATTGCTCTTCCTCTTCTTCTCCTTTCCCCAAAAATCTTCTGCTTACACTTCTTCTTTTGGGAGTTATGATTTTGAACAGCCACCTAGTTCTATAAATAGGGGTTGAACAACCATTGAACTAGTAAAATTATATTTGGGTTTTACCCTTTTGTCAGAGATGAATTTCTCTTTAGAACTTATCAAGGAATTTTTCCTTGTGCCGTTCTGCTAGACTTATCAAGGGTAAATTAGCACCCTTGTGGCGTTGTATGACTTATCTTCCATCCTTGGAAGTGGCGTCATCTATCCCTTGGTTAAACCATTTTCATCCTTTCCATTTTCTTATTTACCTAATTCCCATTGTTTTGTTAACTTATTACCTTCCAACCTAGATAGAGCCGCAAAACGAATCCAACCACTCTGGATTTATGTCATACTTCTTCTTCTTCCCTTTTCTTCTTCTGTTTCCTCTTTTTCTCCATCCCCTACTTCTTTTGCTTCCAATTGTTTCTCTTCCTCTTCTTGTCCTTCCCCCAATTCTTCTGCTTACATTTCTTCTTCTTCCTCCTCTTCTCCTCCATATTCCACTTCTTCTGCTTTTTCTACCCTTCCCTTCCCCACCTTCTTCCAGTTCTTCTTCTTCATCCCACCTCCTTCCACTACTTCTTCTTCCTCCCTCTTCTTGTTCACCTTCTTCCACTTCTTCTCTTTCCACATCTTCTTCTTCTTCGTTTTCTTCTCCTTCTTCTGCTTACTTTCCTTCTTCTTCCTCTTCTTCTCTTTCTTCCACTTCTCCTGCCTCTTTTGGTTCTCTTTCTTCCACTTCTTCTTCATCCTCTCCTCCCTTTATTTTTCTTCCTCTTCATCTCCTTCTTCTTCTTCCTTTTCCTTCGTCTTCTCCTCTGTTTCTCCTTCTTCTGCTTCCACTTGCATTTTTACCTCTTATTCTCCTTCTTCCACTTCTTCTCCTTCTTCCTTTTCCTCCTTTTATCCTTCTTCCAGTTCTTCTTCTTTATCCCACCTCGTTCCACTACTTCTTCTTCCTCCTTTTGTTCACCTTTTTCCACTTGTTCTCCTTCCACATCGTCTTCTTCTTCCTCTTCTTCTCCTTCCCCCAAATATTCTGCTTACACTTCTTCTTCCTCTCCCTCTTCTTCTACATATTCCACTTCTTCTACTTCTTCTTCCCTTCCCTTCCCCTCCTTCTTCCAGTTCTTCTTCTTCATCCCACCTCCTTCCACTACTTCTTCCTTGTCTTGTTCACCTTCTTCCAGTTCTTTTCTTTCCACATCTTCTTCCTCTTCCTTTTCTTCTCCTTCTTGCACTTCTTCTGCTTACTCTCATTCTTCTTCCTCTTCTTCTGTTTCTTCAACTTCTCCTGCCTCCTCTTGTTCTCTGTCTTCCACTTCTTCTTCATCCTCCCTTCTCCTTCTTTTTCTTCCTCTCCATCTCCTTCTTCTTCTTCCCTTTCTTCATCTTTTCCCTCTTTTTCTCCTTCTTCCACTTCTTCATCCTCCTTTTTTTTTGCATTCATATTAATCCCCACTCCTTCAACTACTTCTTCTTCTTCCTCTTCTTCACCTTCTTCCACTTCTGCTGCTTCCACTTGTTCTTCTTCTCCTTCTGGCGCTTCTTCTGCCTACACTACCTCTTCTTCCTCCCCCTCTTCTTCTCCTCCTTCTTCCACTTCTTCTTCCTCCTCCCTTGCCTCGCTTTCTTTCTTCTTACTCTTCTCCCTCTTCCATTACTTCTCCTTCCACTTCTTCTTCCCCTTCTTCCACTTCTTTTTCATCCCCTTTCATTCCACTGCTTCTTCTTCTTCGTCTTTTTCTCGTTCTTCTACTTCTTCTTCTTCTTTCTTTTCTTCTACTTCTTATACTTACTCTCCTGCTTCTTCCTCTTTTTCTAATTCTTCCACTTCTTCTTCTTCTTCCCTCTTCTCCTTCTTTCACTTGCACTTCTTCCTCTTCTTCTCGTTGTTCCACTTCTTCTTCTTGCTCTTCTTCTTCCTCTTCTTCTCGTTGTTCCACTTCTTCTTCTTCCTCTTCTTCTTCGTCTTCCACTTCTTTTCCCTCCTCCCGTTCTCCTTCTTCCACTTCTTCTTCTTCATCCCCTTTCCTTCCATTGCTTATTCTTCTTCCTCTTTTTCTCATTCTTCCACTTCTTCTTCTTCTTCCTATTGTTCTCCTTCTTCTATTTGCACTTCTTCCCCTTCTTCTCATTCTTCCCCTTCTTCTGCTTCCTTTTCTTCTCCTTTCTCTTCTTCTACTTCTCCCACTTCTTCTTCCTCCTCCCGTTCTCCTTCTTCTACTTCTTGTTCTTCATCCCCTTTACTTCCACTGCTTCTTCTTCTTCCTCTTTTTCTCATTCTTCCCCTTCCTCTTCTTCTTCCTATTCTCCTCCTTCTTCCACTTGCATTTCTTGCCTTTCCTCTAGTTCTTCCACTTCTTCTTCTTCGTCTTCTTCTTCTTCTGCAACTTCTTCTTACTCCTCCCGTTCTCCTTCTTCCACTTCTTCTTCTTCATCCCCTCTCATTCAACTACTTCCTCCTATTCCTCTTGTTCTCCTTCTACCACTTCTTCTGCTTCCACTTGTTGTTGTTCTTCTTTTTCGGCTCCTTCTTCCACTTCTTCTGCTTACACTTCTTGTTCTTCCTCTTCTTCCATTTCTATTCCTTCCACTATTTCTTCTTCTTCCCTTTCCGTCTTCTCCTTCCTCTTTTTCTCCATCCAACCACTTCTTTTGCTTCCAATTGTTGTTGTTCCTCTTCTCCTCCTTCCCCCAAATCTTCTACTTACACTTCTTCTTCTTCTTCTTCCTCTTCTCATCCATATTCCAATTCTTCTGCTTATTTTTTCTTCCCTTCCCCTCCTTCTGCCTTTTCATCCTTTTCACCTACTTCCAGTTCTTCTTCTTCAGGCCACCTCTTGCAACTACTTTTTTTTCCTCCTCTTGTTCACCTTCTTCCACTTCTGTGGCTTCCACTTGTTCTCCTTCTTCCTTCCCTTCTCCTTCTTTCACTTCTTCTGCTTACACTACCTCTTCTTCCTCTCATTCTTCTTCTGCTTCTTCTTCGACTTCTTCTTCCTCCTCCGAATCCTTGCTTTCCTTCTTCTTACTCTTCTCCCTCTTCCACTACTTATCCTACCACTTCTTCTTCTTCTTCTTCCTCTTCTTCTCCTTCTTCCACTTCTTTTTCTTCCTCTTCTTCTCCTTCTTCTAGTTCTTCTTCTTCTTCTTCTTCTTCTTCTTCTTCTTCTTCTTCTCTTTCCCCTTGATCTCCTTCTTCCACTTCTTCTTCTTTATCCCCGTTCCTTCCAGTGCTTCTTCTTCTTCCTATCGTTCTCCTGCTTCCATTTGCACTTCTTCCTCTTCTTCTCGTTCTTCCACTTCTTCTTCTTTCTCTTCTTCTCCTTCTTCCACTTCTTCTTCTTCATCCCCTCTTATTCCACTACTTCCTCCTATTCCTTTTCTTCTCCTTCTACCACTTTTTCTGCTTCCACTTGTTGTTCTTCTTCTTTTTTGTCTCCTTCTTCAACTTTTTCTGCTTACACTTCTTCTTCTTCCATTTCTTCTTTTTCCCTTAGTTCTTCTTCTTGCCTTTCCTTCTTCTCCTTCCTCTTTTTCTACATCCCCCACTTCTTTTGCTTTCAATTATTGCTCTTCCTCTTCCTCTCCTTTCTCCAAAATCTTCTGCTTACACTTCTTCTTCTTCTTCCTCTTCTCGTCCATATTCCACTTCTTCTGCTTGTTCTTCCGTTCCCTTCCCCTACTTTTTCCTTTTCCTCCTTTTCTCCTTCTTCTACTTCTTCTTCTTCCTCTTGTTCACCTTCTTCCACTTCTTCTATTTCAACTTCTTCTTCTTCCCCTTGTTCTTTGTCTTCCACTTTTTCTTCTTCATCCCCTTTCCTTCCAATGCCTTTTCTTCTTCCTATTGTTCTCCTTCTCCACTTGCACGTCTTCCTCTTCTTGTTCTTCCACTTCTTTTTCTTCCTCTTCATCTCCTTCTTCCACTTATTCTCCCTCCTCCCATTCTCCTTCTTCCACTTATTCTTCGTCCTCCCATTCTCCTTCTTTCACTTCTTCTTCTTCGTAACTTGTCATTGAACCTCTTCCTTAAATTCCTGTCATTTTCCTTCTACGACTTCTATTTCTTCCACTTGTTGCTCTTCTTCATTTTCGTCTCCTTCTTCAAATTTTTCTGCTTACACTTCCTCTTCTTCCTCTTCTGCTTCCACTACTTCTTCTTCTTTCTATTTTTCTCATTCTTCCACTTTTTCTTCTTCTTCCTATAGTTCTCATTCTTCCACTTCTTCTTCTTCTTCCTATTGTTCTCTTTCTCCCACGTGCATTTCTTCCTCTTCTTCTCATTCTTCCACTTCTTCTACTTCGTCTTGTTCTCCTTCTTCTGCTTCTTCTTCATCCTCCCGTTTTCCTTCTTCCACTTCTTCTTCTTCATCCCCTCTCATGTCACTACTTGCTCCTATTCCTCTTGTTCTCCTTCTACCACTTCGTCTGCTTCCACTTGTTGTTCTTCTTCTTTTTTATTTCCTTCTTCCACTTCTTCTGCTTACACTTCTTCTTCTTCCTCTTCTTTCATTTCTTCTCCTTCCACTACTTGTTCTTCTTCCATTTCCTTCTTCTCCTTCCTTTTTTTCTCCAACCCCACCTCTTTTGCTTCCAATTGTTGCTCTTCCTCTTCTTTTCCTTCCTCCAAATCTTCTGGTTACACTTCTTCTTCCATTTCTTCTCCTTCCACTACTTCTTCTTCTTCCCTTTCCTTCTTCTCCTTCCACTTTTTCTCCATAACCCACCTCTTTTGCTTCCAATTGTTGCTCTTCCTCTTCTTCTCCTTCCCCCAAATCTTTTTCTTACACTTCTTCTTCTTCTTCCTCTTCTCCTCCATATTCCACTTCTTCTGCTTCTTCTTCCCTTCCCTTCCCTTCCCCTCCTTCTTCCTTTTCCTCCTTTTCTCCTTCTTCCAGTTCTTCTTCTTCATCCAACCTCCTTCCACTACTTCTTCTTCCTCCCTTTGTTCACCTTCTTCCACTTCTTGTCTTTGCACATTTTCTTCTTCTTCCTTTTCCTCTCCTTCTTCTTCCTCTTCTTCTCCTTCTTCCAGTTCTTCTTCCTCCCATTCTCCTTCTTCCACTTCTTCTGCTTCCACTTGTTGTTCTTCTTCTTTTTTCGACTCGTTCTTGCACTTCTTCTACTTACACTTGTTCTTCTTCCTCTTCTTCTATTGCTTCTCCTTCCACTACTTCTTCTTCTTCCCTTTCCTTCTTCTTCTTCTTCCCTTTCCTTCTTCTTCTTCCTCTCTTTCTCCATCCCCCACTTCTTTCGCTTCCAATTGTTGCTCTTCTTCTTCTTCTCCTTCCCCCAAATCTTCTGCTTACAGCTCTTTTTGCTCTTCCTTTTCCTCTTGTACTTCATATTCCAGTTCTTCTACTTCTTCTTCCCTTCCCTTCCCCTCCTTCTTTCTTTTCCTTCTTTTCTCCTTCTTTCAGTTCTTCTTCTTTATCCCACCTCCTTCCACTACTTCTTCTTCCTCATCTTGTTCACCTTTTTCCACTTCTTGTCTTTCCACATTTACTTCTTCGTCCTTTTCTTCTCCTTCTTCCACTTCTTCTACTTACCTTCCTTCTGCTTCTTCTTCTTCTCTTTCTTCCACATCCCCCACCTCTTCTCTTTGTCTTTCTTCCACTTCTTCATCCTCTCCCTTCTTTCTTTTGCTTCCTCTTCATCCCTTTCTTCCTTTTCCCTATCCTTCGTCTTCTCCCTCTTTTCCTCCTTCTTCTGCTTCCACTTGCATTTCTACCTCTTGTTCTCTTTCTTCCACTTCTTCTTCATCATCCCCACTCCTTCAACTATCTTCTTCTTCTTCCTCTTGTTCACATTCTTCCACTTCTGCTGCTTCAACTTGCTCTTCTTCTTCCTTCCCTTCCCCTTCTGGCACTTCTTATGCCTACACTACCTCTTCTTCCTCCCCTTCTTCTTCTCCTCCTTCTTCCACTTCTTCTTCCTCCTCCCTTGCCTGGCTTTCCTTCTTCTTACTCTTCTCCCTCTTCCACTACTTCTCCTCCCACTTCTTCTTCTTCCTATTGTTCTCCTTCTTTCACTCGCACTTCTTCCTCTTCTTCTCCTTTTTCCACTTCTTCTTCTTCATCCCCATTCCTTCCACTGCTTTTTATTCTTCCTCTTTTTCTCATTCTTCCACTTTTTCTTCTTCCTATTGTTCTCCTTCTTCCACTTGCACTTCTTCCTCTTCTTCTCGTTCTTCCACTTCTTCTTCTTCCTCTTCTTCTCATTCTTCCACTTCTTCTTCTTCCTCTTCTTCTCCTACTTCAACTTCTACTTCCCCCTCCTATTGTCCTTCTTCCACTTCTTCTTCCTCATCCCCTCTCGTTCCACTACTTCCTCTTATTCCTATTGTTCTCCTTCTACCACTTCTTCTGCTTCCACTTGTTGTTCGTCTTCATTTTCGTCTCTTTCTTCCGCTTCTTCTACTTACACTTCTTCTTCTTCCTCTTATTCCATTTCTTCTCCATCCCCCACTTCTTTTGCTTCCAGTTGTTGCTCTTCCACTTCTTCTCCTTCCCCCAAATCTTCTGCTTACACTTCTTCTTCTTCTTCCTCTTCTCCTCTATATTCCACTTCTTCTACTTCTTCTTCCCTTCCCTTCCCCTCCGTTATGTTTTTCCAACTTTTCTCCTTCTTCTAGTTCTTCTTCTTCATCCCAATTCCATCCATTACTTCTTCTTTCCCCTCTTGTCCACCTTCCTCCACTTCTTTTTCCACATCTTGTTCTTCTTCCTTTTCTTCTCCTTCTCCCACTTCTTCTGCTTACTCTCCTTCTTCTTCCTCTTATTCTCTTTCTTTCAATTCTTCTGCCTCCTCTTATTCTCTTTCTTCAACTTCTTCCCTATCCTCTCCTTTCCTGCTTTTTCTTCGTGTTCATCTCCTTCTTCTTCTTCTCTTTCTTCATCTTCTCCCTTTTTTTCTCCTTCTTCTGCTTCCACTTGCATTTCTACCTCTTGCTCTCCTTCTTCCACTTCTTCTTCATCATGCCCACTCCTTCAACTACTTATTCTTCTTCCTCTTGTTCACCTTCTTCCACTTCTGCTGCTTTAACTTGTTCTTCTTCTTCCTTCCCTTCTCCTTCTTGCACTTCTTCTGCCTACACTACCTCTTCTTCCTCCTCTTCTTCTTCTCCTCCTTCTTCCACTTCTTCTTCCTAGTGCCTTGCCTTGCTTTGAAACTTCTTACTCCTCTTCCCCTTCCACTACTGCTCCTTCCACTTCTTCTTCTTCTTCTTCTTCTCGTTCTTCCACCTCTCCTTCTTTATCCCGTTTCCCTCTACTGATTCTTCTTCCTCTTTATCTCATACATCCACTTCTTCTTCTTCTTGTTCCTATTGTTCTCCTTATCCCACTTGCACTTCTTCCCCTTCTTCTCATTCTTCCACTTCTTCTTCTTCCTCTTCTTCTCCTTCTTCCACTTCTTCTTCCTCCTCCCGTTCTCCTTCTTCAACTTCTTCTTCTTCATCCCCTCTCATTTTACTACTTCCTCCTGTTCCTCTTGTTCTCCTTCTACCACTTCTTTTACTTCCATTTGTTGTTCTTCTTCATTTTCGACTCCTTCCACTTTTTCTTCTTCCTCTTCTTCCAATTCTTCTACTTCCATTTCTTCTTCTTCTTCCCTTTCCTTCGTTTTCTCCTTCTTTTTCTCCTTCTTTTGCTTCAACTTGCATGTCTACCTCTTGGTCTCCTACTTCCACTTCTTCTTCATCCCCTTACCTTCTACTGCTTTTTCTTCTTCTTACTCTTTTTCTCATTCTTCCACTTCTTCTTCTTCTTCCTATTGTTCTCTTTCTCCCACTTGCACTTCTTCCTCTTCTTCTCATTCTTCCACTTCTTCTACTTCGTCTTGTTCTCCTTTTTCCGCTTCTTCTTCATCCTCCCGTTCTCCTTCTTCCACTTCTTCTTGTTCATCACCTCTCATTTCACTACTTGCTCCTATTCCTCTTGTTCTCCTTCTACCACTTCGTCTACTTCCACTTGTTGTTCTTCTTCTTTTTTAGCTCCTTCTTCCACTTCTTCTGCTTACACTTCTTCTTCTTCCTCTTCTTCCATTTCTTCTCCTTCCACTACTTGTTCTTCTTCCCTTTCCTTCTTCTCCTTCCTTTTTTTCTCCAACCCCACCTCTTTTGCTTCCAATTGTTGCTCTTCCTCTTCTTCTCCTTCCTTCAAATCTTCTGCTTCCACTTCTTCTTCATCCTCTCCTCTCTTTCTTTTTCTTCCTCTTCATCTCCTTCTTCTTCTTCCCTTCACTTCGTCTTCTCCCTCTTTTTCACCTTTTTATGCTTCCACTTGCACTTCTAACTCTTGTTCTCCTTCTTCCACTTCTTCTTCATCATCATCCCAGTTCTTCAACTACTTCTTCTTCTTCCTCTTCTTCACCTTTTTCCACTTCTGCTGCTTCCACTTGTTCTTCTTCTCCTTCTTGCGCTTCTTCTGCCTACACTACCTTTTCTTCCTCCCCTTCTTCTTCTCCTCCTTCTTCCACTTCTTCTTCCTCTTCTTCTTCCTCCTCCCTTGCCTTGCTTTCTTTCTTCTTACTCTTCTCTCACTTCCACTACTTCTCCTTCCATTTCTTCTTCTTCCTCTTCTTCTCCTTCTTCCACTTCTTCTTCTTTATCCCCTTTCCTTCCACTGCTTCTTCTTCTTCCCCTTTTTCTTATTCTTCCACTTCTTGTTCATCCTGTTCTTCTCCTTCTTCCTCTTGCACTTCTTCCTCTTCTTCTCGTTCTTCCACTTCTTCTTCTTCCTCTTCTTCTCCTTCTTCCACTTCTTCTTCCTCCTCCCGTTCTCCTTCTTCCACTTCTTCCTCTTCATCCCCTCTCATTTCACTACTTCCTCCTATTCCTCTTGTTCTCCTTGTACCACTTCTTTGGCTTCCACTTGTTGTTCTTCTTCATTTTCGTCTCTTTCTTCCGCTTCTTCTACTTACACTTGTTGTTATTCCTTTTCTTCCATTTCTTCTCCCTCCACTACTTCTTCTTCTTCCCTTTCCTTCTTCTCCTTCCTCTTTTTCTCCGTACCCCACCTCTTTTGCTTCCAATTGTTGGTTTTCCTCTTCTTCTCCTTCCCCCAAATCTTTTGCTTACACTTCTTCTTCTTCTTCCTCTTCTCTTCCATATTCCACTTCTTCTGCTTCTTCTTCCCTTCCCTTCCCCTCTTTCTTCCTTTTCCTCCTTTTCTCCTTCTTACAATTCTTCTTCTTCATCCCACCTCCTTCCACTACTTCTTCTTTTGGGAGTTATGATTTTGAATAGCCACCTAGTTATATAAATAGGGGCTGAACAACCATTGAATTATTGAAATTATATTTGGGTTTTACCTTTTTGTCAGAGATGAATTTCTCTTTAGAACTTATCAAGGAATTTTTCTTCAACTACTTCTTCTACTTCCTCCTCTTTTTTACCTTCTTCCACTTCTGCTACTTCCACTTGTTCTTCTTCTTCCTTCCTTTCTCCTTCTACACTTCCTCTGCCTACACTACCTCTTCTTCCTCCCGTTCTTCTTCTCCTCCTTCTTCCACTTCTACTTCCTTCTTCTTCGTTTTCTCCCTCTTCCATTACTTCTCCTTCCTCTTCTTCTCATTCTTCAACTTCTTCTTCTTCTTCCTATTGTTCTCCTTGTTCGAGTTGCATTGCTTTTTCTTCTTCTTGTTCTTCCACTTCTTCTTCTTCCTCTTCTTCTCCTTCTTCCACTTCTTCTTCTTCATCCCCTCTCATTCCACTACTTCCCCCTATTCCTCTTGTTCTCCTGCTACCACTTCTTCTGCTTCCACTTGTTGTTCTTCTTCTTTTTCTTCTCCTTCTTCGACTTCTTCTTCTTACACTTCTTCTTCTTCCATTTCTTCTCCTTCCACTACTTCTTCTTCCCTTTCCTTCTTCTCCTTCCTGTTTTTCTCCATCCCTCACTTCGTTTCCTTTCAATTGGTGCTCTTCCTCTTCATTTCCCTTTCCTTCTTCCACATCTTCTCTTTCCACATCTTCTTCTTCTTCCTTTTCCTTTCCTTCTTCCACTTGTTCTGCTTACTCTCCTTCTTCTTCCTTTTCTTCTCTTTCTTTCACTACTTCTTAATCCTCTCCTCTCCTTCTTTTTATTCCTCTTCATCTCTTTCTTCTTCTTCCGTTTCCTTCGTCTCCTCCCTCTTTTTTCCCTTCTTCTGCTTCCACTTGCCTTTCTACCTCATGTTCTCCTTATTCCACTTCTTCTTCTTTATCCCCTCTCATTCCAGTACTTCCTCCTATTCCTCTTGTTCTCCTTCTACCAGTTCTTCTGCTTCCACTTGTTGTTATTCTTCTTTTTCGTCTCCTTCTTCCACTTCTTCTGCTTACACTACTTCTTCTTCCCTTTCCTTCCGCTTTTTCTCCATCCCCCACTTCTTTTTCTTCCAATTGCTGCTCTTCCTCTTCTTCTGCTTCCCCAAAATCTTCTGCTTACATTTCTTCTTCTTCTTCCTCTTCTCCTCCATATTCCACTTCTTCTGCTTCTTCTTCCCTTGCCTTCCCCTCCTTCTTCCTTTTCCTCCTTTTCTCCTTCTTCCAATTCTTCTTCTTTGTCCCGACTCCTTCCACTACTTCTTCTTCCTCCTCTTGTTCACCTTCTTCCACTTCTTCTCTTTCTACATCTTCTTCTTCTTCCTTTTCTTCTCCTTCTTCCACTTCTTCTGGTTACTGTCATTCTTCTTCCTCTTGTTCTCATTCTTCCACTTCTCCTGCCTCCTTTTGTTCTCTTTCTTCCACTACTTCTTCATCCTCTCTTCTCCTTCTTTTTATTCCTCTTCAGCTCTTTTTTATTCTTCCCTTTCCTTCGTCTTCTCCCTCTTTTTCTCCTTCTTCTCCTTCCACTTGCATTTCCACCTCTTGTTGTCCTTCTTCCACTTCTTCTTCATCATCCCCACTCTTTCAACTACTTTTTCTTCTTCCTCTTGTTCACCTTCTTCTTCCACTTCAGCTACTTCCACTTGTTCTTCTTCTTCCTTTCCTTCTCCTTTTGCACTTCTTCTGCCTATACTACCTCTTCTTCCTCCCCTTCTTCTGGTCCTCCTTCTTCCACTTCTTTTTCCTCCTGCCTTGCCTTGCTTTCCTTCTTCTTACTCTTCTCCCACTTCCACTACTTCTCCTTCTACTTCCTCTTATTCCTCTTCTTCTCTTTCTTCCACTTCTTCTTCTTCTTCCCCTTTTTGTCATTCTTCCACTTCTTCTTCATCACCTCTCATTCCACTACTTCCTCCTATTCCTCTTGTTCTCCTTTTACGAGTTGTTCTGCTTCCACTTGTTGCTCTTCTTCTTTTTCATCTCCTTCTTCCACTTCTTCTGCTTGTACTTCTTCTTCTTCCATTTCTTCTACTTCCACTACTTCTTCTTCCCGTTCCTTCTTCTCTTTCCTCTTTTCCTCCATCCCTTACTACTTTTACTTCCAATTATTGCTCTTCCTCTTCTTCTTCTGCCTATTCTCCTCAATATTCCACTTCTTCTACTTTTTCTTCCCTTCCCTTCCCCTCCTTCTTCCTTTTCTTCCTTTTCTCCTTCTTCCAGTTCTTCTTCTTCATCCCAACTCCCTCCACTACTTCTTCTTCCTCCTCTTGTTCACCTTCTTGCACTTCTTCTCTTTCCACATCTTCTTCTTCTTCCTTTTCTTCTCCATTTTCCACTTCTTCTGCTTACTCTCCTTCTTCGTCCTCTTCCTCTCTTTCTTCAACTTCTCTTGCCTCCTCTTGCTCTCTTTCTTCAACTTCTTCTTCATCCTCTCCTCTCCTTCTTTTTCTTCCCCTTCATCTCCTTCTTCTTCTTCCCTTTCCTTCATCTTCTGCCTATTTTCCCCTTCTTCTGCTTCCACTTGCATATGTACCTCTTGTTCTCCTTCTTCAACTTGTTTTTCATCATCCCTACTGCTTCAACTACTTCTTCTTCTTCCTCTTTTTCACCTTCTTCCACTTTTGCTACTTCTACTTGTTCTTCTTCTTCCTTCCCTTCTCCTTCTACACTTCCTCTGCCTACACTACCTCTTCTTCCTCCCCTTCTTCTTCTCCTCCTTCTTCTCCTCCTTCTTCCACTTCTACTTCCTTCTTCTTCGTTTTCCCCTTTTCCACTACTTCTCCTTCCTCTTCTTCTCATTCTTCAACTTCTTCTTCTTCTTCCTATTGTTCTCCTTGTTCGAGTTGCATTGCTTTTTCTTCCTCTTGTTCTTCCACTTCTTCTTCTTCCTCTTCTTCTCCTTCTTCCACTTCTTCTTCCCCTCCCGTTCTCCTTCTTCCACTCTTTCTTCTTCATCCCCTCTCATTCCACTACTTCCCCTATTCCTCTTGTTCTCCTGCTACAACTTCTTCTGCTTCCACTTGTTCTTCTTCTTCTTTTTCTTCTCCTTCTTCCACTTCTTTTGTTTACACTTCTTCTTCTTCCATTTCTTCTCCTTCCACTACTTCTTCTTCCCTTTCCTTCTTCTCCTTCCTCTTTTTCTCCATCCCCCACTTCATTTCCTTCCAATTGGTGCTCTCCCTCTTCTTCTCCTTCCCCCAAATCTTTTGCTTACAATTCTTCTTCCTCTTCCTCTTATCCTCTATATGCCACTTCTTCAACTTCTGCTTCCTTTCCCTTCCCCTCCTTCTTCCTTTTCCTTCTTTTCTCCTTCTTCTAGTTCTTCTTCTTAATCCCACCTCCTTCCACTACTTCTTCTTCCTCCTCTTGTTCACCTTCTTCCACATCTTCTTCTTCTTCCTTTTCCTTTCCTTCTTCCACTTGTTCTGCTTACTCTCCTTCTTCTTCCTCTTCTTCTCTTTCTTCCACTACTTCTTAATCCTCTCCTCTCCTTCTTTCTATTCCTTTTCATCTTTTTCTTCTTCTTTCGTTTCCTTCGTCTTCTCCCTGTTTTTTTCCCTTCTTCTGCTTCCAGTTGCATTTCTACCTCATGTTCTCCTTATTCCACTTCTTTTTCTTCATCCCTTTTCATTCCAGTACTTCCTCTTATTCCTCTTGTTCTCCTTCTACCAGTTCTTCTGCTTCCACTTCTTGTTGTTCTTCTTTTTCGTCTCCTTCTTCCACTTCTTCTTCTTCCTCTTCCTCCGTTTCTATTCCTTCCACTACTTCTTCTTTTTCCCTTTCCTTCCTCTTTTTCTCCATCCCCCACTTCTTTTGCTTCCTATTGTTGCTCTTCCTCTTCTTCTCCTTCCCCGAAATCTTCTACTTATAGTTCTTCTTCTTCCTCCTCTTCTCCTCCATATTCCACTTCTTCTGCTTCTTCTTCACTTCCCTTCCCCTCCTTCTTCCTTTTCCTCCTTTACTCCTTCTTCCAATTCTTCTTCTTCATCCCAACTCCTTCCACTACTTCTTCTTGCTCCTATAGTTCACCTTCTTCCACTTCTTCTCTTTCCACATCTTCTTCTTCTTCCTTTTCTTCTCCTTCTTCCACTTCTTCTGCTTAATCTCCTTCTTCTTCCTCTTCTTCTCTTTCTTCCACTTCTCCCACTTCCTCTTGTTTTCTTTCTTGCACTTCTTTTTCTTGATTTTCTCCTCTCCTTCTTTTTCTTCCTCTTCATCTCCTTGTTCTTCTTCCCTTTCCTCCGTCTTATCCCTCTTTTTCTCCTTTTTCTGCCTCCACTTGTATTTCTACCTCTTGTTTCCTTCTTTCATTTCTACTTCATCATCCCCACTGCTTCAACTACTTCTTCTTCTTCCTCCTGTTCACCTTGTTCAACTTCTGCTGCTTCAACTTGTTCTTCTTGTGCCTTCCCTTCTCCTTCTTACACTTGTTCTGCCTACACTACCTCTTCTTCCTCCCCTTCTTCTTTTCCTCCTTCTTCCACTTCTTCTTCCTCCTACCTTGCTTTCCTTTCCTTCATCTTATTGTTCTCCCTTTTCAACTACTTCTCCTTCCACTTCTTCTTCTTCCTCTTCTTCTTTTTCTTCCACTTTTTTTCTTCTTTCTATTGTTCTCCTTATTCCACATGCACTTCGTCCTCTTCTTCTCGTTCTTCCACTTCTTCTTCTTGCTCCCGTTCTCCTTCTTCCACTTCTTCTTCTTCTATTTTTTCTCCTTCCACTACTTCTTCTTCTTCCTTTTCCTTCTTCTCCTTCCTCTTTTTCTCCATCCCCCACTTCTTTTGCTTCCAATTGTTGCTCTTCGTCTTCTTCTGCTTCCCCCAAATCTTCTGCTTACACTTCTTCTTCCTCTTCCTCTTCTCCTCCATATTCCATTTCTTCTACCTCTTCTTCCCTTCCCTTCCCCTCCTTCTTCCTTTTCCTCCTTTTCTCCTTCTTCCAATTCTTCTTCTTCATCCCACCTCCTTCCACTACTTCTTCTTCCTCCTCTTGTTCACCTTCTTCCACTTCTTCTCTTTCCACATCTTCTTCTTCTTCCTTTTCTTCTCCTTCTTCTACTTACTCTCCTTTTTCTTCCTCTTCCTCTCTTTCTTCCACTTCTGCTACCTGCTCTTGTTCTTTATCTTCCACTTCTTCTTCATCCTCTCCTCTCCTTGTTTTTCTTTCTCTTCATCTCCTTCTTATTTTTCCCTTTCCTTCATCTTCTCACTCTTTTTCTCCTTCTTCTGCTTCCACTTCTAATTCTACCTCTTGTTCTCCTTCTTCCACTCTTCTTCATCATCCCCACTCCTTCAACTACGTCTTCTTCTTCCTCTTGTTCTTCTTCTTGCTTCCCTTCCCCTTCTTGCACTTCTTCTTCCTACACTACCTCTTCTCGCTCCCCTTCTTCCTCCCCTTCTTCTACCACTTCTTCTTCCTCTTCCCTTGCTGATATAAATCCAAAGGGGTATCGAAAGAGGTTGGATTCGTTTTGTGGATCTATCTAGGTTGGAAGGTAATAAGTTAACAAAACAATGAGAATTAGGTAAACAAGAAAATGGAAAGGATGAAAATGGTTTAACGAAGGGATAGATGACGCCACTTCCAAGGATGGAAGATAAGTCATATCACGCCACAAGGGTGGTGATTTACCCTTGATAAGTCTAGCAGAACGCCACAAGGAAAAATTCCTTGATAAGTTCTAAAGAGAAATTCATCTCTCACAAAAGGGTAAAACCCAAATATAATTTCACTAATTCAGTGGTTGTCCTTAGAGTACAATTCAGCCCCTATTTATAGAACTAGGTGGCTGTTCAAAATCGTAACTGCCAAAAGAAAAATTAATTACTCTATTATCAGGAAATTATCACACATGATTAATTGCATGTTACATTAATTCCTAAATTAATGAAACGTTACAAAAAATGAAAAGTCATTGTCTTCGGCATTCACATCACTTGCGTTGCTTTCCTTCTTCTTACTCTTCTCCCTCTTCCACCACTTCTCCTTCCACTTCTTCTTCTTCCTCTTCTTCTCCCTCTTTCTTCCATTGCTTCTTCTTCTTCCTCTTTTCTCATTCTACCACTTCTTCTTCTTCTTCCTATTGTTCTCCTTCTTCCACTTCTTCTTCCTCCTTTCGTTCTCCTTCTTGCAGTTCTTCTTCTTCATCCCTCTCATTCCCCTACTTCCTCTTGTTCTCCTTCTACCACCTCTTCTGCTTACACTTGTTGTTTTTCTTCTTTTTCGTCTCCTTGTTCCACTTCTTCTACTTACACTTCTTCTTCTTCCTCTTCTTCCATTTCTTCTCCTTCCACTACTTCTTCTTTTTCTTCCAATTGTTGCTCTTCCTCTCCTTCTCCTTCCCCCAAGTCTTCTGCTTACATTTCTTCTTCTTCTTCCTCTTCTCCTCTATAGTCCACTTCTTCTGCTTCATCTTCCCTTCCCTTCTCCTCCATCTTCTTTTTCCTTCTTTTCTCCTTCTTTCACTCAGTCTCCTTCTTCCAGTTCTTCTTCTTCATCCCACCTACTTCCACTACTTCTTCTTCCTCCTCTTGTTCACCTTATTCCACTTCTTTTATTTCCACATCTTGTTCTTATTCCTTTTCTTCTCCTTCTCCCACTTTATCTATTTACTTTCCTTCTTCTTGCTCCTCTTCTCATTCTTCCACTTTTTCTGCCTGTTCTTGTTCTCTTTCTTCCACTTCTTCTGCCTCTTCTTCTTCTCTTTCTTCCACTTCTTCTTCGTCATCCATACTACTTCAGCTGCTTCTTCGTATTCCTCTTGTTCACCTTCTTCTAGTTCTGCTACATCTACTTCTTCTACTTGTTCCTTCTCTTCTCCTTCTTGCAGTTCTTCTGCCTACACTACTTCTTCTTTCTCCCCTTCTACTTCTCCTCCTTCTACCCCTTCTTCTTCCTCCTCCCTTGCCTTGCTTTCCTTCTTCTTACTCGTCTCCCTCTTCCACTACTTCTCCTTCCACTTCTTCTTTTTCCTCTTCTACTCCTTCTTCCACTTCTTCTTCATTCCCTTTCCTTCCACTGCTTCTTCTTCTTCCTCTTTCTCTCATTCTTCCACTTCTTCTTCTTCTTCTTGCTATTGTTCTCCTTATCCTAGTTGCACTTCTTCCTCTTCTTCTCGTTCTTCCATTTCTTCTTCTTCCTCCTCCCGTTCTCCTTCTTCCACTTCTTCTTCCTCCTCCCATTCTCCTTCTTCCACTTCTTCTTCCTCCTCCCGTTCTCGTTCTTCCACTTCTTCTTCTTCATCCCCTCTCATTTCACTACTTCTGCTATTCCTCTTTTTCTCCTTCCACCACTTCTTCTGCTTTTATTTGTTGTTCTTCTTCATTTTTATCCCCTTCCTCCACTTCTTCTGCTTACACTTCTTCTTATTCCTCTTCTTCCATTTCTTCTCCTTCCACTACTTCTTCTTCTTCCCTTGCCTTCGTTTTCTCCCTCTTTTTCTCCTTCGTATGCTTCCACTTGCATTTCTACCTCTTGTTCTCCTACTTCCACTTCTTCTTCATCCCCTTATCTACCACTGCTTCTTCTTCTTACTCTTTTTCTCATTCTTCCACTTCTTCTTCTTCTTCTTCCTATTGTTCTCCTTCTCCCACTTGCACTTCTTCCTCTTCTTCTCGTTCTTCCACTTCTTCTACTTCGTCTTGTTCTCTTTCTTCCACTTCTTCTCTTTCCACATATTCTTCTTCTTCCTTTTCTTCTCCTTCTTCCATTGTTGCTGCTTACTCTCCTTCTTCTTCCTCTCCTTCTCGTTCTTCCACCTCTCCTGCCTCCTCCTCTTGTTCCTTTTCTTCCACTTATTCTTCATCCTCTCCTCTCCTTCTTTTTCTTCCCCTTCATCTCCTTCTTCTTCTTTCCTTTCCTTCGTCTTCTCTCTCTTTGTCTCCTTCTTCTTCTTCCCTTTCTTCCCTTTCTTCTTCCTCTTCTTCTCTTTCTTCCACTTCTTCTGCCTCGTCTTGTTTCCTTTCTTCCACTTCTTCTTCATCCTCTCCTCTCTTTCTTTTTCTTCCTCTTCATCTAGTTCTTCTTCTTCCCTTGCCTCCGTCTTCTCCCTCTTTTTCTCCTTCTTCTGCTTCGACTTGCATTCCTACCTCTTGTTCTCCTTCTTCCACTTCTTCTTCATCCTCCTCACTCCTTCAACTACTTCTTCTTCTTCCTCTTGTTCACCTTCTTCCACTTCTGCTGCTTCCACTTGTTTTTCTTCTTCTAGTTGCACTTTTTCCTCTTCTTCTTGTTCTTCCACTTCTTCTTCTTCCTCTTCTTCTCCTTCTTCCACCACTACTTCTTCATCCCCTTTCCTTCCACCACTGCTTCTTCATCCCGAAATCTTCTGCTTAAACTTCTTCTTCTTCTTCCTTTTTTCCTCCATATTAAACTTCTTCTGCTTAATCTTCCCTTCCCTTCCCCTCCTTCTTCCTTTTCCTCCTTTTTTCCTAGTTCTAGTTCTTCTTCTTCATCCCACCTCCTTCCATTACTTCTTCCTCCCCTTGTTCACCTTCTTCCCCTTCTCTTTCCACATCTTCTTCTTCTTCCTTTTCTTCTCCTTCTTCTGCTTACACTCCTTCTTCTTTCTCTTCCTCTGTTTCTTCTACTTCTGCTGCCAGCTCTTGTTCCTTATCTTCCACTTCTTCTTAATCCTTTCCTCTCTTTCTTTTTCTTCCTCTTCATCTCCTTCTTCTATTTCCTTTCCTTCGTCTACTCACTCTTTTTCTCCTTCTTCTGCTTCCACTTGCATTTCTACCTCTTGTTCTTCTTCTTCCACTTCTTCTTCATCATCCCCACTCCTTCAACTGCTTCTTCTTCTTTTTCTTGTTAACCTTCTTCCACTTCTGCTGCTTCCACTTGTTCTTCTTCTTCCTTCCATTCCCCTTCTTGTACTTCTTCTGGCTACACTACCTCTTCTTCCTCCATTTCTTCTTCTCCTCCTTCTTCCACTTCTTCTTCCTCCTCCGTTGCCTTGTTTTCCTTCTTCTTACTCTTCACCCTCTTCCACCACTTCGACTTCCACTTCTTCTTCCTCCTTTTCTTCTCCTTTTTCCACTTCTTCTTCTTGATCCCCTTTTCTTCCAGTACTTCTTCTTCTTCCTCTTTTTCTCATTCTTCAACTTTTTCTTCTTCTTCCTATTGTTCTCCTTCTTCCACTTGTTGTTCTTCCTCTTCTTCTCCTTCTTCCACTTCTTCTTCCTCCTCCTGTTCTCCTTCTTGCACTTCTGCTTCTTCATCCCCTTTCATTCCCCTACTTCCTCCTATTCCTCTTGTTCTCCTTCTACCACTTCTTCTGCTTTCACTTGTTATTTTTCTTCTTTTCCATCTCATTCTTCCACTTCTGCTGCTTGCACTTCTTCTTCTTCCTCTTCTTCCATTTCTTCTCCTTCCACTACTTCTTCTTCTTCCCTTTCCTTCGTCTCCTTCCTCTGTTTCTCCATCCCCCAAAGCTTTTGATTCCAACTGTTTCTCTTCCTCTTCTTCTCCTTCCGCCAAGTCTTCTGCTTACATTTCTTCATCTTCCTCCTCTTCTCTTCCCTAGTCCACTTCTTCTGCTTCATCTTCCCTTCCCTTCTCCTCCATCTTCATTTTCTTCCTTTTCTCCTTCTTCCAGTTCTTCTTCTTCATCCCACCTTCTTCCACTACTTCTTTTTCCTCCTCTTGTTCACCTTCTTCCACTTCTTTTATTTCCACATCTTCTTCTTCTTCCTTTTCTTCTCCTTCTCCCACTTCGTCTATTTACTCTCCTTCTTCTTGCTCCTCTTCCACTTCTTCTGCCTCTTCTTCTTCTCTTTCTTCCACTTCTTCTTCATCATCCCCACTACTTCAGCTGTTTCTTCGTATTCCACTTGTTCGCCTTCTTCTAGTTCTGCTACATCCACTTCTTCTACTTCTTCCTTCTCTTCTCCTTCTTGCAGTTCTTCTGCCTACACTACTTCTTCTTCCTCCCATTCTTCTTCTCCTCCTTCTACCCCTTCTTCTTTCTCCTCTCTTGCCTTGCTTTCCTTCTTCTAACTCTTCTCCCTCTTATTGTTCCACTTCTTCTCCTTCTTCCACTTCTTCTTCATCCCCTTTCCTTCCACTGCTTCTTCTTCTTCCTCTTTTTCTCATTCTTCCACTTATTCTTCTTCTTCTTGCTATTGTTCTCCTTATCCCAGTTGCACTTCTTCCTTTTCTTCTCGTTATTCCACTTCCTCTTCTTCTCCTTCTTCCACTTCTTCTTCCTCCTCCCGTTCTACTTCTTCCACTTCTTCTTCCTCCTCCCGTTCTCCTTCTTGCACTTCTTCTTCTACATCCCCTCTCATTTCACTACTTCTTGTTCTCCTTCTACCACTTCTTCTGCTTCCATTTGTTGTTCTTCTTCATTTTTGTCCCCTTCTTCCACTTCTTCTACTTACACTTCTTCTTATTCCTCTTCTTCTATTCCTTCTCCTTCCATTACTTCTTCTTCTTCCCTTTCCTTCGTTTTCTCCCTCTTTTTCTCCTTCGTCTACTTACACTTGCATTTCTACCTCTTGTTCTCCTACTTCCACTTCTTCTTCATCCCCTTACCTTCCACTGCTTGTTCTTCTTACTCTTTTTCTCATGCTTCCACTTCTTCTTCTTCCTATTATTCTCCTTCTCCCACTTGCACTTCTTCCTCTTCTTCTCGTTCTTCCACTTCTTCTACTTCGTCTTGTTCTCTTTCTTCGACTTCTTCTCTTTCCACAACTTCTTCTTATTCCTTTTCTTCTCCTTCTTCCACTACTGCTGCTTACTCTCCTTCTTCTTCGTCTCCTTCTCGTTCCTCCACTTCTCCTGCCTCCTCTTGTTATTTTTCTGCCACTTCCTTTTCATCCTCTCCTCTCCTTCTTTTTCTTCCCCTTCATATCCTTCTTCTTCTTGCCTTTCCTTCGTCTTCTCCCTCTTTCTCTCTGTCTTCTTCTTCCCTTTATTCCTCTTCTTCCATTTCTTCAGGTTACTCTTCTTCTTCGTCCTCTTCTTCCCTTTCTTCCACTTCTTCTGCCTCCTCTTGTTCAATTTCTTCCACTTCTTCTTCATCCTCTCCTTTCTTTGTTTTTCTTCCTCTTCATCTCATTCTCCTTCCTCCACTTCTTCTTCATCGTCCTCACTCCTTCAACTACTTCTTCTTCTTTCTCTTGTTCACCTTCTTCCACTTCTGCTGCTTCCAATTGTTCTTCTTCTTCCGCTTGCACTTCTTCCTTTTATTCTTGTTCTTCCACTTCTTCTTCTTCCTCTTCTTCTCCTTCTTCCACCACTGCTTCTTCATTCCCTTTCCTTCCACTACTTCTTCTTCTTCCTACTTCTCTAATTCTTCCACTTCTTCTTCCTCCTCCCATTCTCCTTCTTCAACTTCATCTTCTTCATCCCCTCTGATTCCACTACTTTCTTCAATTCTCTTGTTCTCCTTCTTCCTCTTGTTCTCCTTCCCCCAAATCTTCTGCTTACAGTTCTTCTTCTTCTTCTTCTTCCTTTTCTCCTCCATATTAAACTTCTTCTGCTTCATCTTCCCTTCCTTGTCCCTCCTTCTTCCTTTTCCTCCTTTTTTCCTGGTTCCAGTTCTTCTTCTTCATCCCACCTCCTTCCACTACTTCTTCTTCCTCCTCTTGTTCACCTTCTTCCACTTCTTCTCTTTCCACATCTTCTTCTTCTTCCTTTTCTTCTCCTTCTTCCACTGTTGCTGCTTACTCTCCTTCTTCTTTCTCTGCTTCTCGTTCTTCCACTTCTCCTGCCTCCTCTTGTTCTTTCTCTTCCATTTCTTCTTCATCTTCTCCTCTCCTTCTTTTTCTTCCCCTTCATTTCCTTCTTCTTCTTACCTTTCCTTCGTCTTCTCCCTCTTTGTCTCCTTCTTCTTCTTCCTTTTCTTCCCCTTCTTCCACTTCTTCAGGTTACTCTCCTTTTTCTTCCTCTTCTTCTCTTTCTTCCACTTCTTCTTCATCCTCTCATCTCTTTCTTTTTCTTCCTCTTCATCTGGTTCTTCTTCTTCCCTTTCCTTCGTCTTCTCCCTCTTTTTCTCCTTCTTCTACTTCCATTTGCATTTCTACCTCTTGTTCTTGTTGTTCTACTTCTTCTTCATCCTCCTCACTCCTTCAACTACTTCTTCTTCTTCCTCTTGTTCACCTTCTTCCACTTCTGCTGCTTCAACTTGTTCTTCTTCTTCCACATGCACTTCTTCCTCTTCTTCTTGTTCTTCCATTTTTTCTTCTTCCTCTTTTTCGCCTTCTTCCACTTCTGCTTCTTCATCCCCTTTCCTTACACTGCTTCTTCTTGTTCCCTTTCCTTCGTCTTCTCCCTCTTTTTCTCCTTCTTCTGCTTCCACTTCCATTTCTACCTATTGTTCTCCATCTTCCACTTCTTGTTCTCCATCTTGTTCACCTTCTGCCACTTCTGCTGCTTCCATTTGTTCTTCTTCTTCCTCCCTTTCTTCTTCGCATCTTTCTTCCACTTCTTCTTCCTCCTCCCTTGGCTTGCTTTCCTTCTTCTTACTCTTTTCCCTCTTCCACTACTTCTCCTTCCACTTCTTCTTCTTCCTCTTCTTCTTCTTCTTCCACTTTTTTTTCTTCATCCCCTTTCCTTCCACTACTTCTTCTTCTTCCTCTTTTTCTTATTATTCCACTTCTTCTGCTTCTTCCTATTGTTCTCCTTCTTCCACTTGCACTTCTTCCTTTTCTTCTCGTTCTTCAACCTCTTCTTCCTCCTCCTGTTCTCCTTCTTCCATTTCTTCCTCTAATTCCACTACTTCTTCCTATTCCTCTTGTTCTCTTTCTACCACTTCTTCTGCTTCCACTTGTGTTTCTTCTTCTTTTTTGTCTCCTTCTTCCACTTTTTCTACTTCCACTTCTTCTTCTTCCATTTGTTCTCCTTCCACTACTTCTTCTTCTTCACTTTTCCTTCTTCTCCTTCCTCTTTTTCTCCATCCCCCACTTTTGCTTCCAATTATTGCTGTTACACTTCTTCTACTTGCACTTCTTCTTCTTCTTCCTCTTCTCTTCGATATTCTACTTCTTCCACTTCTTTTTCCCTTCCCTTCCCTTCCCCTCCTTCTTCCTTTTCCTCCTTTTCTCCTTCTTCCAGTTCTTCTTCTTCATCCCACCTCCTTCTACTACTTCTTCTTCCTCCTCTTATTCACATTCTTCAACTTCTTCTCTTTCCACATCTTCTTCTTCATCCTTTTCTTCTCCTTCTTCCACTGCTTCTGCTTACTCACCTTCTTCTTCCTCTTCTTCTCTTTCTTCCACTTCTTCTGGCTCCTCTTGTTCTCTTTCTTCCACTTCTTCTTCATCCTCTCATCTCTTTCTTTTTCTTCCTCTTTATCTACCTCTTGTTCTCCTTCTTCCACTTCTTCTTCATCCTCCTCACTCCTTCAACTACTTCTTCTTTTTCCTCTCGTTCACCTTCTTCCACTTCTGCTGCTTCCACTTGTTCCCATTCTTCCACTTGCACATCTTCCTCTTCTTCTTGTTCTTCCACTTCTGCTTCTTTCTCCCCTTTCCTTCCACTACTTCTTCTCCCCTTTCCTTCGTCTTCTCCCTCTTTTTCTTCTTCTTCTGCTTCCACTTGCATTTCTTCCTCTTGTTCTCCTTCTTCCACTTCTTCTTCATCATCCCCACTCCTTCAACTCCTTCTTCTTCTTCCTCTTCTTCACCTTCTTCCACTTCTACTATTTCCACTTGTTCTTTTTCTTCCTTCCCTTCTCTTTCTTGCACTTCTTCTAGCTACACTACCTCTTCTTCCTCCCCTTCTTCTTCTCCACCTTCTTCCATGTCTTCTTCCTTCTCCCTTGGCTTGCTTTCTTCTTCTTACTCTTCTCCCTCTTCCACTACTTCTCCTTCCACTATTTCTTCTTCTCTTCTTATCCTTCTTGCACTTCTTATTCTTCATCCCCATTCCTTCCATTGCTTCTTCTTCTTCCTCTTTTTCTCATTCTTCCACTTCTTCTTTTTCTTCCTATTGTTCTCCTTCATCCACTTGCACTTCTTCCTCTTCTTCTCGTTCTTCCTCTTCTTCTCGTTCTTCCACTTCTTCTTTTTCCTCTTCTTCTCCTTCTTCCACTTCTTCTTCCTCATCCTGTTCTCCTTCTTCCAGTTCCTCTTGTTCATCCCCTCTCATTCCACTACTTCCTCCTACTTTTCTTGTTCTCCTTCTACCACTTCTTCTGCTTACACTTCTTCTTCTTCCATTTTTTCTCCTTCCACTACTTCTTCTTGTTCCCTTTTCCTTCTTCTCCTTTCTCTTTTTCTCCATCCTCTACTTCTTTTCCCTTCAATTGTTGCTATTCCTCTTCTTCTTCTTCCTCCAAATCTTCTGGTTACACTTCTTCTTCTTTTTCTTCCGCTTCTTCTTCCCTTCCTTTCTTTCCCTTCTTCCAGTTCTTCTTCTTCATCCCCTCTCATTCCACTACTTCCTACTATTCCTCTTGTCCCCCTTCTACCAGTTCTTCTGCTTCCACTTGTTGTAATTCTTCTTTTTCGTCTCCTTCATCCACTTCTTCTTCACACACTTCTTCTTCACACACTTCTTCTTCTTCCATTTCTTCTCCTTCCACTACTTCATCTTCTTCCGTTTCCTTCTTCTCCATCCTCTTTTTTTCCATCCCCCACTTCTTTTGCCCTAACTTGTTGCTATTCCTCTTCTTCTCCATCCCCCAAATCTTCTGCTTACACTTCTTCTTCTTCTTCTTCTACTTTTCCTCCATATTCCACTTCTTCTGCTTCTTCTTCCCCTCCCTTCCCCTCCTTCTTCCTTTTCCTCCTTTTCTCCTTCTTCCATTTCTTCTTCTTCATCCCACCTCCTTCCACTACTTCTTCTGCCTCCTCTTGTTCACCTTTTTCCACTTCTTCTCTTTCCACATCTTTTTCCTCTTCCTTTTGTTCTCCTTCTTCCACTTCTTCTGCTTACTCTCCTTCTTGTTCCTTTTCTTCTCTTTCTTCCACTTCTCCTGCCCCCTGTTGTTCTCTTTCTTCCACTTCTCCTGCCCCCTGTTGTTCTCCTTCTTCCACTTCTTCTGCTTATTCTCCTTCTTCTTTCTCTTCTTCTCTTTCTTCAACTTCTCATGCCTCCTCCTCCAATTGTCTTTCTTCCACTTCTTCTTCATCCTCTCCTCTCCTTCTTTTTCTTCTTCCTCATCTCCTTATTCTTCTTCCCTTTCCTTCATCTTCTCCCTCTTTCTTTCCTTCTTCTGCTTCCACTTGCACTTCTACCTCCCTTTCTCCTTCTTCCATTTCTTCTTCATCAACCCCACTCCTTTAACTACTTCTTTTTCCTCTTGTTCACCTTCTTCCACTTCTGCTGCTTCCACTTGTTCTTCTTATTCCTTCCGTTCTTCTTCTTGCACTTCTTCTGCCTACACTACCTCTTCTTCCTCCCCTTGTTCTTTTGCCCTTCTTCCACTTCTTCTTCCACCTCCCTTTCCTTGCTTTCCTTCTTCTTACTCTTCTCTCTCTTCCACTTCTTCTCTTTCCACATCTTCTTCTTCTTCCTTTTCTTCTCCTTCTTCTGCTTACTATCCTTCTTCTTCCTCTTCCTCTTCCTCTCTTTCTTCCACCTCTTTCTTCCTCCTCCCGTTCTCCTTCTGCCACTTCTTCTTCTTCATCCCTTCTCATTCCACTACTTCGTCCTATTCCTCTTGTTCTCGTTCAACCACTTCTTCTGCTTCCATTTGTTGTTCTGCTTCTTTTTCGTCTCTTTCTTCCACTTCTTCTGCTTACACTTCTTCTTCTTCCATTTCTTCTCCTTCCACTACTTCTGCTTCTTCCCTTTCCTTTTTCTCCTTTCAGTTTTTCTCCATCCCGCACTTCTTTTGCTTGCAATTATTACTCTTTGATGGAGGACCATCCTTGGGGCATCAAATAGGACCCATCACAAGGTCCGGCAAGAAGAATAGAAGAAGAGGAAGGTCATACTACACCAAGAGCATTGATGACCACATTTGTGGACTTTGGTGTATCTACCTAGTGTTTTGCTTGTTTTCCTTATTTTCCCCTTGTATTTTGGGGAACCTTAATGATGCATTCTCCCCAAGCAAGGGCCCTATCACTAGGGCCATGGCTAGGAGAATAGAAGAAGACATGGCTAGAGTAGAGGGAGGAAGATCTCACCTCCATATGACCATCAAATTATGCAAGCCATGACTTATTTACTTGTAATTTTTATTTTAGGAACCTAGGATTTTATTTTGGACATGTATTAGTCCATTTAATTTTCTAGGAAGTGTCATAGTAATAAGTAGGGGTAAGATTAGGTTTTGGGCCTTTATTTAGGAAATAAGGGGGTAGTTTCATAACTACACCCTCTTCTCCTAAATAAAACCCAAAACTAATAAAGGAGTAATCTTGGCCCTTGGATGAGGTAGCTTGGGCACCAATTCTCATCTAAAGGAGGGTATCGATTGGACTTTGGGCTTCAATCCTCCTCCCTTGGATGACTCCTTTTAATCCTAACCCTTCATTTCCTTCATGACTTGTCCAAGAGGTTAGCTCCCTCTATAAAAAGGTGCTCCTTCACACTCTTGTATTTTTTACACTTGATTGAATGGAAAAACCTTGAGTTGGCCAAAATTCTCTTAGTGTCCACCCTTCTCTCTTTGAGAATTCCTTAGGTTTTTATCAAAGGTTCCATCCCTTGTGGCAAACTTTCCCTCTTAGGCTTATCTTACCTTAAGTGGCGCCTAAAACCACCTCACTTCTTACCTCTCCACAAACCATTTCACCAAAGAAGAAAACCTCTAGAAAAAGATCAAGGGAGGCATGCATCATTTGGTATCTAGAGCATTGGTTCTAGAGGTCTAAACTCTCTTCCTACCTCATTTATTTTTTCTTTCGGTTTTCATATTTTATTTTATCTTTAATTTCCGCAATTTTTTCTAGCTTTCCATTGTTGTTTATCATTTCCATTTATGTCTTGAGTTTATTGTTTTGAGTTATAGTTTATTTGCGCCATTTATTTTTTGCTTGATGCAATTTATATTGTTCTTTTCTTTGCATCTACGTCTCTCCCATATTCATTAATTTCCGCTTAAGCTTTGAGTTGGGTGTTTTCTTGCTTGAATTTTGGTTTTGAGAATTTCTTGCTAAAAATCCATGCCGTTGTGGTGAATTCCATAACCTTGTGGTCAAGAAATTTCGACCAAATTCTTGTGTTTCCTTGCACCTAGTTGCCTTATTTTTGCCTTATTTTTAGCTTTTATTTTTCACTTTTATACTCTTGTGTAGTTGTCTATAAGTCATGTTTATAGTTTCCCATTTTGTCTATTAATTCCTTTTAAGTTTAGTCTCTTGTTTTTACAAAAAAGCTTTTGAAACTTCTTAAATTGAGCAACATAGAGGGTCATACCTCATGTCTAAGTCTCTTTAGAGGTTCATGTGCTTTTAGTTTCAAGCATATTCTTAAAAAAAAATTCCAACATAGTTGCTCAATTCCCTTTGCTTTATTTTCCTTATACGTATAATTAGTAGCTCATTTGTGTGGTAAAGGTAGTTCTTGTTTGTGGGTGCTTTCACTTAAGCTATAAGTTTGGTATTTGTGTTCAACAAATTACCAAAAACTTAACAAAGCTTGAGTCCAGTGGCACACCAAACTACTAAACCATTAACACATCTATAGCTACTTTGCATTTTGAAGTCATTTCTAGTAGTACCTAAATTGTTGCTTTTAATTTTCTTTATTGTTCCAAGCGCATAACTCTTTGTTATTAAGCACTAAATTCACAATCAATTTAGGTGAATCTAGTAAATATTCAAAAAAAAAGAGAGAACAAAGTCTAAAATAAAATAAAAAAAAACTATGAAGGATTCAAAAAAAAAGAGAGAACAAACAAAAGAAAAGAAAGTTTGAAAAATTCATTTGATGTACCTAACTTAAAATTAGCAAGTGCTTCAACTTTGAACTTGGAACCTTAAAAGAAATTTTATTACTTTTTGTACACTAGAACTTGATATTTGTGTTTTTCTACTCTTTAATCTAGTGTCATTCTTAGGTATTCCATTGTGTGCTCTCTTTCTTTTGTTTACCTTTTAGTTGTTGCTTGTCTTTTAAATCATTTTTCTAGTTTGTCTTATATACTCTTACCATTTGGTTAAGTGTCCTTTTGATTGTGTTATCTTTTATTGCTTTTTGAGTTTCTATTCGCACCTCCCCTTGATACTTTTGGTTTCTTTGGTTTGTGTGTTAGTGCCACTTTTGGGAGAAAGCTTGAAAAAGGAGCTTACCACAAGGGTAGCATATTTTGGAAGGTTGGACTAAGAGCCTAAGGGATCACCTCAAAAGGAAACACACCTAGGTGTGAGGACTTTGATTTGAGGGAGCATCTGGAGAATCATTTTTTGAAGACTTTACTTTTTCTTTAATTTGGGTGTATTAATTTTGTAGTTGGGAGTTTGAGTGCCCTTAAGGCCCTCCCTTTGGTTGTAATAAGATTTAATCAATTTTTTAGTTTCTCAAAAATTAGGTGAAGAAGGAAGAAGTGGTACACTTCCTTCAACACCTTAGGAGCTCGCTTTAGATCCCTTCTCTTTTGAATTTTTGCTTTAAAATTCTTGCTTTATTTTTCTTATTCAAAGCGCTTAGAAGGCTAAAGAGTTCCAAAGACTCATCAAGCCATTTCAGGCAAGAAAACACAAAAATAGAGGAGTGTTTGTTTGTGAAAAGTTTTTAGCCACCTTTTTCCTCTTAGAAATTCAAGCACAATGACATCACACACCCACTCTAGTGCTCATATTTATTCATCAAACAAGAGTGTAAACCAAAGAAATATTTCTAAAGATTACACTCTAGAAAACTTAAACATGGGCTTTAGGGAGTGGATGGCAAAAGAACAAGAGAGAAGAGAAGAAAAAAGGAGAGAAAAAGAGTCCAAGGAGAAAAGAAAAATAAAAGAAAGAGAGGAAGAAAAGAGAGAAAAAAGAAAAGAGAAAGAAGAAGAAAAAAGAAAGCATGGGAATGGTGAGAATTACAAAATGAAAGGATAGTCTTAGGTTCCCCATCTAGACATACCCATAGGAGTGAAAGTGAGGAAGAATACTACAATCATCCTAGGAGAAACTCCCATTCATCCGTGCATAATAATGGGGCCCCTCCAAGGGAGCCCAAAATTGATCTCCCCCCATTTCATGGGAGGGAAAATGTGGAAGCCTACCTTGATTGGGAAATCAAGGTAGAACAACTCTTCACTTGCCATGAGGTAAGAGAAGAAAGAAAGGTTCCAATGGCAACCCTTAGCTTCCAAGGGCATGCCATGCATTGGTGGGTTGGGTTAACCAATGAGAGAATCCGCACCAATATGCCTTCCATAAGATATTGGAATGATCTTAGAAGTGCTCTAAGAAGAAGGAATATTCCCTCTTGTATGAAAGAGATCTTTTGGATAGACTCCAAAGGCTAAGGCAAACCAACCTTAGTATAGAAGAGTATAGACAAAAGATGGAACTTCTTATCTTGAGGGCGGGTATCATTGAGGAACCCAAGGACACTATGGCAAGGTTTTTGTGTGGGTTGAGCCTCGAAATTTCGTGATAAGGTGGAGCTCTTCTCATACAATTCCCTTGATGAGTTAGTTCAACTTTGCATCAAGGTGGAAAATCAACTTAGAAGGAAAACTTTTAAAAAGGATAACCCACCTTATGTAAAGAGGGACCAACATACGGGGAACTCTTTCAAGAGTTACCCCAAAGAGGAACATCCCAAGCACTTCAAAGAGCATAAAACATCACATATAGAGAGAAAAACCCCTACTACTAACTCTCATGAGAAAGTTAGTAGTATCAAATGCTTTAAATGTCTTGGGAGAGGCCATATTGCCTCTCAATGCCCTACTAAGAGAAACATCATCATGAGGGCCCAAGATGTTTATAGTAGTGAGTCTAGCTCAAACTCCTCCAGTGAGAGCGAAGGAGAAGGGGTTCATGCATACCAATCTGATTGTGATGAAACCGCTTATGCATGTGAGGGAGACCTCTTAATGATAAGAAGACTTCTTGGAAGCCAACCTTTGAAAGTGTGCTCATCTCAAAGGGAGAACATATTCCACACTCGCTATAAGGTGAATGACAAAATATGTTCTCTCATTGTGGATAGTGGGTCATGCTGCAATTGTTGTAGCTCAAGGTTGGTGGAAAAGCTAGCCTTGAACCCACTTCCCCACCCTAAGCCTTACAAGCTTCAATGGCTCAATGAGCAAGGGGAAATGGAGGTCAATGAACAAGTCAAGGTTCCAATTTCCATTGGGTCTTATAAAGATGAGATCCTGTGTGACACAGTCCCAATGGAAGCTGGCCATATCTTGCTAGGAAGACCATGGCAATTTGATACGAAAGCCATACACCATGGTCATTCCAATAACATCATCCTCACTCATAAGGATAAGCGTATTAAGTTGTGTCCTCTAACACCTTCACAAGTGGAGGAGCACCAACTCATCATGAAACATAAGAGAGATAAGGAGAAAAAAAAAAGCAAAAGCTTTACCCCTAAAGCTTGAAGGGGGTAAAGAGGTTGAGTTGGAAGTTGGTGCCCCTTCCAAGAAAGTCATTAGTAAAGGGAGTTTATTTGCAACAAAATTCGATTTAAAGGAAGCCCCCTTAACTAACAAACCTTTCTATCTCCTCCTTTGCAAAGAGGCATCCCCCATTTCTTCCCCCTCCACTTTTTTCCCTTCTAGTTCTAGTACTGCCATAGAACTTGGCCCTGAAAACCTACCTCAAGAGGTTCAAGAGATTTTAAAGGAGTTTGGTGATATATTCCCTAATGAAGTTCCCAAAGGACTTCCTCCAATTAGGGGTATAGAACACCAAATAGACTTGGTACCTGGGGCTAGCCTGCCTAATAGGCCTGCTTATAGGACTAATCCCATGGAGACCAAGGAGATTGAATCTCAAGTCCAAGAACTATTGGAGAAGGGTTGGGTTCAAGAGAGCCTAAGCCCTTGTGCTGTGCTAGTTTTGTTGGTGCCTAAGAAGATGGCCAATGGAGGATGTGCATTGATTGTCGAGCAATCAATAACATCACCATCAAATATAGGCACCCTATACCTAGGCATGATGACATGCTTGATGAATTGCATGGGGCCCAATTATTTTCAAAAATTGATCTTAAGAGTGGTTATCACCAAATTCGCATCAAGGAAGGTGATGAGTGGAAAACCGCTTTTAAGACCAAGTTTGGGTTGTATGAGTGGTTGGTAATGCCCTTTGGGCTTACCAATGCCCCAAGAACCTTCATGAGGCTTATGAATCATGTCCTTAGGGATTGCTTAGGAAAATTTTGTGTTGTTTATTTTGATGACATCTTAGTGTATAGCAAGAGCCTAGATGAACATGTAGGCCATCTTAGGCGCGTCTTTTGCATTCTTAGGTCACACCAACTCTATGGAAATCTTGAAAAATGTAATTTTTGTGTGGAGAGTGTGGTGTTCTTAGGTTTTATAGTTAATAAAAATGGGGTTCAAGTGGACCCCGAAAAAATCAAGGCCATCCAAAAATGGCCCACCCCAAAAAGTGTGACTGAGATCAAGAGTTTTCATGGTCTCGCGAGCTTTTACAGGCGCTTTGTGCCTAACTTCTCCACACTTTTCTCACCAATCAATGATTTGGTGAAGAAGGATACTCCTTTCCTTTGGGGTGAAAAACAACAAAAAGCCTTTGAACTTATCAAAGAGAAACTGACCCATGCACGAGTTTTAGCTCTTCCTGACTTTTCTAAAACTTTTGAGCTAGAGTGTGATGCATCGAGAGTGGGTGTGGGAGTTGTGTTGTTACAAGGTGGTCATCCTGTGACTTATTTTAGTGAAAAACTAAATGGAGCCGCCTTAAACTACCCCACCTATGATAAAGAGTTTTACTCTTTGATAAGGGCCCTTCAAACTTGGGAACATTATCTTGTACCCAGGGAGTTCATCATTCATAGTGACCATGAGTCGCTTAAGTATTTGAAAGGTCAAGGCAAGCTTAATAAAAGGCATGCTAAATGGGTAGAATTTCTTGAGACTTTCCCTTATATCATCAAATACAAGAAAGGAAAACATAATGTGGTGGCTGATGCTTTGTCTCGTAGACATACCCTTTACACCACCTTAAGTGCAAAGATTCTTGGATTTGATAATATTAGAGAAATGTATCTTTCTGATAAAGCGTTCTTTGTGAGTGAGGGGTACCTTTTCAAAGGTAGCAGACTTTGTGTACCCCAAGGATCTATGAGAAATCTGTTGACAAAAGAGAGCCATGAGGGTGGGTTCATGGGACATTTTGGAATTAACAAAACTCTTCTGCTTTTACAAGAAAAATTCTTTTGGCCCCATATGAAGAAAGACGTCTATAGACATCATCATAGATGCATTGCTTGCTTGCAAGCTAAGTCTAAGACAATGGCTCATGGATTGTACACACCCTTACCTGCTCCTTCTGCACCTTGGCTGGATATTAGTATGGATTTCATCCTTGGCCTTCCTCGAACCCAACGAGGTGCAGACTCTATCTTTGTAGTGGTAGATAGACTTTCAAAAATGGCTCACTTTATACCATGCCACCAGATAGATGATGCGAGCAACATTGCGAGACTTTTCTTTAAAGAAGTTGTCCGTTTACATGGAATTCCCCAATCCATAGTCTCTGATAGAGATGTGAAGTTACCACTTTTGGAAAACATTGTGGGCAAGGCTAGGAACTAAACTCTTATTTTATACCACATGTCACCCCCAAACTGATGGGCAGACTGAGGTAGTAAATAGATCTCTATCTACTATGCTTAGGACACTTCTTCGAGGAAATCACAAGTCTTGTGATGTGACCATGCCTAGCCAAGGACCTGTCACTAGGGCCATGGCTAGAAGGATTGAAGAAGACCTAGCCCTTGCAGACAAAGGAAGACTTCACCTCCTATGGAGAGTGAAGATATTAGGCTAGGGACTTTAGTTAATAAAATGTAATTTTCCTTTATTTTAATTTTGAGGAGCATTAAGAATTTAATTTGGGACATGTATTTAGTCCAATTTTTATTTTTAGGAGGTGTCTTAGGAATTTAGAGGGTGGATTTAGCTTTTTGGGTCTTTATGAAGGAAATAAGGGGTAGCCTTGATATCTACACCCCTTTTTTCTACATAAACCCCCTAAGCTAATAAGAAGGAATCTTGACCCTTGGTTTGAGAAACTTGGGCACCAAGTTTGATGATCTAAGGAGGGAATTGTTTCTCAATTCTCCTCCTTATATCTCTCCTTTTAATCCTAGCCCTTCTTTTTTAGGTTATCTTGTTCAAGAGGTTAGCTACCTCTATAAATAGGAGCTCCTCCCTCACTTGTATTTTTTGCACTTGAATTTAATCCTAGAGACCATATTGGTTGAGGTTCTTACCTTTGAGTGTCCCCCTTTCTCCTTTGTGAGAGCTTCTAAGAGTTATCAAGGGACCCCTCCCTTGTGGCCTCTCCCCTTTGGCTTATCAAACCTAGTATTTGTGGTGCCTCACCCCATTCCTTTCCTCTCCATAAATCCATTTCCCTTCCAAGTGACCTTAGAAAGGATCCTTTGGGCACGTGATCATCAAAGATCACATCATCTTGGGATGAATACCTACCCCATATTGAGTTTGCATACAACTGGGTGGTTCAAAGGACCACCAAGCATTCTCCATTTGAAGTTGTTTATGGCTTCAACCCCCTTAATCCTCTTGATATCCTGCCCTTACCCTTCCCTTCTTCTGTTCACAAAGAAGGAATAGTAAGAGCGGATTTTGTTAAAAAATTACATGAAAGGGTAAAGGCCAACATTGAACATCATTCAAAGGAGTATGCTAGTAAAGCCAATAGGGTCAGGAAAGAAATTATCTTCAATGAAGGGGATTGGGTATGGCTTCATTTGAGGAAGGATCGCTTCCCTTAGCCCCCGAGGAGAAGGTCCCTTTCAAGTCTTCAAGAGAGTGAATAATAATGCATACATATTAGATCTCCTTGAGGACTATGGTATCAGTACTACCTTTAATGTTTATGATTTGATCCCTTTTGTAGGTACTGATGAAGAAGAGGAGGACCTATCAGATTTGAGGTCAAATCCTTCCCAAGGGGGAGGGGATGATGCATTCTCCCCAAGCAAGGGCCCTATCACTAGGGCCATGGCTAGGAGAATAGAAGAAGACATGGCTAGAGTAGAGGGAGGAAGATCTCACCTCCATATGACCATCAAGTTATGCAAGCCATGACTTATTTACTTGTAATTTTTATTTTAGGAACCTAGGATTTTATTTTGGACATGTATTAGTCCATTTAATTTTCTAGGAGGTGTCTTAGTAATAAGAAGGGGTAAGATTAGGTTTTGGGCCTTTATTTAGGAAATAAGGGGGTAGTTTGATAACTACACCCTCTTTTGGTAAATAAAACCCAAAACTAATAAAGGAGTAATCTTGGCCCTTGGATGAGGTAGCTTGGGCACCAATTCTCATCTAAAGGAGGGTATTGATTGGACTTTGGGCTTCAATCCTCCTCCCTTGGATGACTTCTTTTAATCCTAGCCCTTCATTTCCTTCATGACTTGTCCAAGAGGTTAGCTCCCTCTATAAAAAGGTGCTTCTTCACACTCTTGTATTTTTGACACTTGATTGAATGGAAAAACCTTGAGTTGGCCAAAATTCTCTTAGTGTCCACCCTTCTCTCTTTGAGAATTCCTTAGGTTTTTATCAAGGGTTCAAACCTTGTGGCAAACTTTCCCTCTTAGGCTTATCTTACCTTAAGTGGCGCCTAAAACCACCTCACTTCTTACTCTCCACAAACCATTTCACCAAAGAAGAAAACCTCTAGAAAAAGATCAAGGGAGGCATGCATCACTTAATCACTTAGGATTTCATTGTGTATTTTTATTTAGCCTTTGTATTATGGGGAAAATTAGTTTAGGATTTATTTTGGGACTTAAACCTTGACTTGTGAGGTCAAAAGTCCATTTCTTTCATTTTCTAAACACAAGGGTATTTTAGTCATTTAGGGGGAAGGGACCTACATTTCATTTGAGGTCCATTTAGGGTTCATTTGAGAGGCATTTAGCTCTCAAATTTTTGTGCAAATGGCCTAGAGGCCTCCCACCCTCTCTTTAAATACCCTAGGTTAGACTACATGTAGTCACTTTTGGATATATTGGATATTTGAGAGAGTTTTCCTCATCATTCCTCTTCCTTAGTCATTTAGGGATCTCTTGGCCCCCTTCCTCTCCTCTCTACCTTAGAAGGAGCTTGGGCCTCCCTAGGATTGGCCTTCACCCTCTCCAAGTGAAGTGAGCTAGCCAAAGAGACACCATCCAACCACCACAACCCAAAACACCATTCTTTTGTCTCCATTTTTTTCATGAAACACTTTCACCCATCATAAGCTCCATTTTTCACACCTATTTCAGCCCTTGAAGAAGATTCATTTCAACATTTCATCTTGGAGAAGAGTTGGTTACACCATGGAGAAGGTGGAGCAATCACTCTTCCTCTTCTTCTCCTTCCCCCAAATCTTCTGCTTACAGTTCTTCTTTTTCTTCTTCTTCCTCTTCTCCTCTATATTCCACTTCTTTTGCTTCTTCTTCCCTTCCCCTACCCTCCTTCTTCCTTTTCCTCCTTGTCTCCTTCTTCCAGTTCTTCTTCTTCATCCCACCTCCTTCCACTACTTCGTCTTCATCCTCTTGTTCACCTTCTTCCACTTCTTCTCTTTCCAAATGTTCTTCTTACATTTCTTCTCCTTCTTCCACTTCTTCTGCTTATTCTCCTTCTTCTTTCTCTTCTTCTCTTTCTTCAACTTCTCATGCCTCCTCCTCCAATTCTCTTTCTTCCACTTCTTCTTAATCCTCTCCTCTCCTTCTTTTTCTTCCTCTTCATCTCCTTCTTCTTCTTCCCTTTCCTTCGTCTTCTCGCTCTTTTTCTCCTTCTTCTGCTTCTACTTGCCTTTCTAACTCTTGATCTCCCTCTTCCACATCTTCTTCATCATCCCCACTCCTTCAACTACTTCTTCTTGTTCGTCTTGTTCATCTTCTTCCACTTTGCTACTTCCACTAGTTCTTCTTCTTCCTTCCATTTTGCCTCTTGCACGTCTTCTGCCTACACTACCTCTTCTTCTGCCCCGTCTTCTTCTCCTACTTCTTCCACTTCTTGTCCATCCTCCCTTGCCTTGCTTTCCTTCTTCTTACCCTTCTCCCACTTCCACTACTTCTCCTTCCAGTTCTTCTTCTTCCTCTTCTTCTCCTTCTTCCATATCTTCTTCTTGATCCCCTTTCCTTCCACTGCTTCTTCTTCTTCCTCTTTCTCTCATTCTTCCACTTCTTCTTCCTCTTCCACTTCTCTTCCTCTCGTTCTTCCACTTCTTCTTCTTCCTCTTCTTCTCCTTCCTCTTCTTCTCCTTCTTCCACCTCCTGTTCTCCTTCTTCCGCTTCTTCTTCTTCTTCCACTTGAACTTCTTCCTCTTCTTCTTGTTCTTCCACTTCTTCTTCTTCATATTCTTCTCCTTCTTCCACTTCTCCTTCTTCATCCCCTTTCCTTCCACTCCTTCTTCTTAATCCCTTTCCTTCGTTTTCTACCTCTTTTTCTCCTTCTTTTGCTTCCACTTGCATTTCTACCTCTTGTTCTCCTTCTTCCACTTCTTCTTCATCATCCCCACTCCTTCAACTACTTCTTCTTCTTTGTCTTGTTCACCTTCTGCCACTTTTGCTGCTTCCACTTGTTCTTTTTCTTCCTTCCCTTCTCCTTTCTTGCACTTCTTCTACCTACTCTACCACTTCTTCGTCCCCTTCTTCTTCGCCTCCTTCTTCCACTTCTTCTTCCTACTCTCTTGGCTTGCTTACCTTCTTCTTGCTCTGATCCCTCTTGCACTACTTCTCCTTCCACTTATTCTTCCTCTTCATCTTCTCCTTCTTTCACTTCTTTTTCTCCTTCTTCCACCTCTTCTTCTTCTTATTGTTCTCCTTCTTCCATTTGCAGTTCTTCTTCTTGCTCCTCCTCTCGTTCTTCCACTTCTTCTTCCTCTTTTCCTCCTTCTTCCACTTCTTCTTCCTCCTCCCGTCCTCCTTCTTCCTCTTCTTCTTCTTCATCCCCTCTCATTCCACTACTTCCTACTATTCCTCTTCTTCTCTTTCTACCAATTCTTCTGCTTCCACTTGTTGTTCTTCTTCTTTTTCGTCTCCTTCTTCCACTTCTTCTGCATACACTTCTTCTTCTTCCATTTCTTTTCCTTCCACTATTTCATCTTCTTCGCTTTCCTTCTTCTCCTTCCTCTTTTTCTCCATCCCCCACTTCTTTTGCTCCAATTATTGCTATTCCTCTTCTTCTCGTTCCCCCAAATCTTCTGCTTACACTTCTTCGTCTTCTTCTTCTACTTCTCCTCTATATTCTACTACTTCTGCTTCTTCTTCCCTTCCCTTCCCCTCCTTCTTCCTTTTCCTCCTTTTCTCCTTCTTCCAGTTCTTCTTCTTCATCCCCTTTCCTTCCACTGCTTCTTCTTCTTCCATTGCACTCCTTCCTCTTCTTCTCGTTCTTCCACTTCTACTTCTTCCTCTTCTTCTTTCTCCTCCCATTCTCATTCTTCGACTTCTTCTTCCTTCTCCCATTCTCCTTCTTCCACTTCTTCTTCTTCATCCGCTCTCATTCCACTACTTCCTCCTATTCCTCTTGTTCTTCTTCTACCATTTCTACTGGTTCCACTTGTTTTTCATCTTATTTTTCGTCTCCTTCTTCCATTTCTTCTGCTTCCACTTCTTCTTCTTCCTCTTCTTCCATTTCTTCCTTCCAGTACTTCTTCTTTTTCCTTTTCCTTCTTGATGCACTCCCTTGATCTCTTCAACTAAGGTTACTTCCTCTAAGAAAATAGAGGATGGAGAGGTTAGAAATGGGAGAGGGTTGACGCCACTTTCTAGGAGAAAGATGAGTCAAAAAGTTTTATGTTGCTTGCCACAAGGGAGAGGTCCCTTGATAAAAGCTTTAAGGGAGAGATTCCTCAAGAGAGAGGATTCTCAATGACACTCAAGAATAAATTACTCAAAAAGAGTCTTACTTCATTCAATCAAGTGTGCCTTGTACAAGAGAGACTAGATGTATTTATAGCCCAAAGAGGGAGCAAGGCACTCAAAACTAGGCAATGTGGGACTTGGGCCTAATTAGTATTAGGAGCACTAATCCCTCTTAGGCCCACTAAAAGTGGTGCCTAGCCTTAAGCTAGGGAGTGTCACGGCCTAATCAAGGGGGTGTGGAAAGAGATCCACACTCCTTTTGTGTTATTAGGCCCTTTACTCCCCTCACCTCCCTTCCTAAGCTAATTACACCCTAAACTCTAGAAACTAAAATAAATGGCCAAAATATAAGGCCTAAAACGGAATTAAAAGCTAATTAATATTTACAAGAGGAAAACTAAGGACTATGGCCTAAAATATCTATCTCCATCATGAGTTGAGGTCTTGATGAGTCTTTCCGGGCCAAGTCCTCTTCAATCCTCCTAGCCATGGCCCTAGTGAGAGGGCCCTTGATAGGTAGGATTGCATCATCTCCTCGCCCATCAGAAGGATTTGTCCTCAAATTTGAAGGGTCGTCCTCTTCCATGTCAGCACCTAAAAAGGGGGTAAGAGCACAAACATTAAAGGTGGTGCTAACTCCATAATCCTCGAGAAGGTCTAACTTATATGCATTATTATTTACCTTCTCAAGGATTTGGAAGGGACCATCTCCTCGAGGGCTAAGTTTGGACTTCCTCTTAGAAGGGAAACGATCCTTTCTTAGGTGAAGCCAAACCCAATCGCCCTTTTTGAAGATGACTTATTTCTCCCCTTGTTGCTAGATGAAGCATACCCCTTACATTGGGTTTCAATATTAGTTTTGACCCTCTCATGTAATTTTTTGACAAAATCAGCCCTAGTTTTCCCTTCTTTATGAAAAATTTGGGTGTTAGGGAGTAGTAACAAGTCCAGAGGGGTGAGAGGATTAAAACCATATACAACCTCAAAAGGGGAGTGCTTAGTGGTTCGATGAACCATCCTATTATATGAAAATTCAATGTGGGGGAGATATTCATCCCAAGACTTGTGGTTGCCTTTCAAGAGTGCCCTCAACATAGTGGATAGGGATCTATTTACTACCTCAGTTTGTCCATCTGTTTGAGGATGACAAGTGGTAGAAAATAAGAGCTTAGTTCCTAGCCTTGCCCAAAGAGTTTTCCAAAAATGGCTAAGGAACTTGGCATCCCTATCAGAGACTATGGTTGAGGGTAGTCCATGCAAGCGGACAACCTCATGAAAGAAAAGCCTTGCGATGTGACTCACGTCATCCACTTTGTGGCAGGGAATGAAATGTGCCATTTTACTAAAGCGGTCCACTACCACAAAGATGGAGTCTACACCTTGTTGGGTTCTTGGGAGCCCAAGGATAAAATCTATGCTAATATCTACCCAAGGTGTAGAAGGAGTGGGTAAAGGTGTGTAAAGTCCATGAGGCATTACTCGAGACTTAGCTTGTAAACAAGCTATGCATCGCAAGCAATGTCTTTGGACATCTTTTTTCATATGGGGCCAAAAGAATTTTTCTTTTAAAAGCATTAAGGTTTTATCAACTCCAAAATGCCCCATGAGCCTACCTTCATGGCTCTCTTTTGTCAGCAATTTCCTAATGGATCCTTGGGGTACACAAAGTTTGCCCTCTTTGAATAAGTACCCCTCACACATGTAGAAGCCATCTTTGGCTTTGGAAGATGAGGCAGTATAAATGGTTCCAAAGTCTTGGTTAGAAGGATACATTTCTTTTATGTCATCAAATCCCAAAATTTGAGCACTGAGGGTGGCAAGGAGAGAATGCCTCCTTGAAAGAGCATCGACCACCACATTTGTTTTTCCCTTTTTATATTTGATTACATAAGGAAAAGTTTCAAGAAATTCAACCCATTTAGCATGCCTCTTGTTCAACTTTCCTTGCCCCCTCAAATACTTAAGTGAGTCATGGTCACTATGAATGACAAATTCCTTGGAAACAAGATAATGTTCCCAAGTTTGGAGGGCACAGATCAAAGCATAAAACTCCTTGTCGTAGGTGGGGTAGTTGAGGTGGGCACCATTGAGTTTTTCACTAAAATTGCAACAGCACAGCTCCTACACCTACTCCCGATGCATCACATTCTAGCTCAAAAGTTTTTGAAAAGTCAGGGAGGGCTAGAACGGGTGCATTAGTGAGTTTATCCTTGAGCAGTTGAAAAGCTTCTTTTTGTTTTTCACCCCACAAGAAAGGAACTTCCTTCTTCACCAAGTCATTAAGTGGTGAAGCTAGTGTGGAGAAGTTAGGCACAAAGCGCCTATAAAATCCTGCGAGACCATGAAAGCTCTTGATCTCAGTCACACTAGTAGGGGTGGGCCATTCTTGAATGGCCTTGATTTTTTGGGGGTCCACTTGGACCCCTTGGGCACTAATGACAAAGCCCAAGAAAACCACACTAGGAACAGAAAAAGTGCATTTTTCTAAGTTTGCAAATAGTTTATTCATTCTAAGGACAGATAAGACTTCCCTAAGGTGTCCTATATGTTCTTCTAAAGACCTACTATAGACTAAAATATCATCAAAATAAACAACTACAAACCTACCAATGCAATCCCTAAGTACATGATTCATGAGACGCATGAAAGTGCTTGGAGCATTGGTGAGCCCAAAAGGCATCACCAACCATTCATAAAGACCGAATTTGGTCTTAAAAGCGGTTTTCCATTCTTCTCCTTCTTTGATTCTTATTTGATGGTAACCACTTCTAAGATCAATTTTTGAAAATATTTTGGCTCCATGCAATTCATCAAGCATATCGTCTAGCCTAGGGATTGGGTGCCTATACTTAATGGTGATGTTATTGATGGCACGACAGTCCATACACATCCGCCATTTTCCATCCTTTTTGGGCACCAACAAAACAGGAACCGCACAAGGGCTAAGGCTCTTTTGAACCCAACCCTTCTCCAACAAGTCTTGAACTTGAGGCTCAATCTCTTTGGTCTCAACGGGGTTTGTCCTATACGAGGGTCTATTGGGCAGACTTGCGCCAGGAACAAGGTTAATTTGGTGTTCTATTCCCCTTAGAGGTGGTAATCCCCTCAGAACCTCTTGAGGGAAAAGATCATCAAATTCTTTTAAAAGATTTTGAACCCCTTTTGGAAGAGACTCAATTTCATGACTTGTGGCAGTGCCAGAAGGTACCTCTTCACAAAGAAGGAGATAAAAAGGTCGATCAAGCAAGAGAGCTTCTTTAATATCCATTTTTGTTACAAAATGACTCTCTTTCTTAATTACCTCTTTGGAAGGGGTACCTCCTTCCAACTCTCCCTCTTTACCCTTTTCAAGCTTTAGGGATGAAAGCTTCTTTTTTTTTTTTGACTTTGAACTTTTTTTTTCCTCATCTCTTTTATGTTTCATGATGAGTTGATCCTCAGCCACTTGTGAAGGTGTAAGAGGAGTCAACTTTATTCTTTTACCCTTATGAGTGAGGATTATCTCATTAGAGTACCCATGGTGAATGACTTGTTTGTCAAACTGCCAAGGCCTCCCTAACAAGATATGGCCAGCCTCCATTGGAACTATATCACATAAGATCTCATCTTGATACTTTCCAATGGAGAACGGCACCTTCACTTGTTGATTTACAACCATTTCCCCTTCCTCATTAAGCCATTGGAGCTTGTAAGGTCTAGGATGAGGAATTGGGTGTAAGGCTAGCTTCTCTACCAACCTTGAGCTACAACAATTGCAGCAGGATCCACTATCCACAATGAAAGAACAGGTATTGTCTAAAACTTTACAATGTGTATGAAAAATGTTCTCTCTTTGGGAGTGGTTAAGCTCAAGGGGTTGGCTTCCAAGAAGGCGCCTAACCATTAAGAGGTCTCCATCACAAGGATTTTCAACAATGTCATGCTCATGATGCTCATGACCCCCTTCTTCCTCACTCTCACTAAAGGAGGAAGATGAGCTACTCTCACTAAAAATCTCTTGGCCCCTCATGATCATGGTTTTCTTATTGGGGCACTGAGAGGCAATGTGGCCTCTCCCAAGACATTTAAAGCATTTAATACTACTAGTCCTATTGTTAGAACTAGTAGGGGGGTTGTCTCTATGGGTTTATGTTCTTTATGCACATGCTTGGATGGTTCCTCTTTAGGAGAGCTCTTGGAAGAGCTTCCCTTGCCTAGGTCCCTCTTTGCATAATTGTAGGATGGAAATTCTCTTTTTGCTCCACCTTTTATTTTTAATTGATTTTCCACTCTCATGCAAAGTTGGACTAGGTCATCTAGATTATTATATGGTAAGAGCTCAACTTTGTCTCTTATGTCAGAGTTCAAACCACTTAAAAATCTAGCTTCGGTGGCCCTTGGTTCTTCGGTGACGCCCGCTCTCATCATGAAAAGCTCCATGGTTTGTCTGTACTCCTCAACACTTGAGTTGTACTGTTTTAATCTTTGGAGTTTATCCAAGAGCTCTCTTTCATAGTAAGAAGGGACGTGTCTCCGCCTCATAGCCCCCTTGAGATCATTCCAATACTCCACCGGAAGGTTACGAAGGCGGCGCCTCTCATTGACCAAGGAGGTCCACCAATACATGGCATGCCCTTGGAAGCTAAGGGTTGCCAGCGGAACTTTTCTTTCTTAACTTATGTTATAACAAACAAAGAGTTGCTCTACCTTCATTTCCCAATCAAGGTAGGCTTCCACATCCTCTTTGCCATGAAAATGAGGGAGGTCAACTTTTTGTTTGGGCTTGGGGTTGGTTATGATGTTGTTGTGCTCTCCTTACCCTAGGTCTTTCATATCCCTCACTTTCACTTACTTCACTAGAGGCAGACCTATACCTATGCCTTTCTCTAACTCGTCTTTCTCTTCTTTCTTCTCTTTCACGCTCTTCTCTTCTCTCTTCCCTCTCTTTCTCTTCTCTTTCCTTTTTTTCTTCTGTTTCTCTCCGTTCTCTTTCTTTCTCTTCCCTCTGTCTTTCTTCTCGTTCTTGTCTCTCTCTTTTCTCCTCGCTTTCTTTCTCTCTTTTCTCACGCTCTTTTTCCTCTCTTCGTCTTTCTTCTCTTAACTCTCTTTCTCTCTTTTCTTTTTCTTTCTCTTCGCGCCTCTTTTCTTCTCTTTTATCCCTTTCTTTTCTTTCTTTTCTCTCTTCTACCCTCCATTCCCTAAATTCACTCACAAACTTATCCATGTTGTTGGTTTTTTGAGAACCTTGTTGATTTACACTACCTTTACTAGATGTGTGTGAGCTCATTTTGAAAGTGATTGGGAAGAACCTATAGGCAACACTCCTTACTCTTTTATTTTGTTTTCTCCCTAAGTCAATTACTTAAGAGTCTTTGGAACTCAAAAGCCTTTCACACTAAGATGCAAAGCAAATAAAAGAAATTTAAAGCAAAGGTAAGGATCTAAAGGCGTGCACCTAAGGTGGATAGATGGGGTACCAATTCCTTCCCACCTAAACGACAAACTAAGAAATTATTACAATCAAAGAGGTGACCCTTATGGGCATCCAACACCTCAATTAAAATGGTCTTAATAAAATTTACACCCAATTAAACAAAAAGAAACAAAAGGCTTGATGTTTGAAGTTGCTCTCTACTCCAAGTGTTTGCCTCTCTCAAAGTGGTGTTGCTCCCTTGAATGAACCTCTTCCTTAGCTTGCTTCAACACACCTCAAGATGCTTCCCTTGTGGAAAGCTTGGTTTGACCTTTCTTTTCCTTCAACAAAGTGGCGCACCCAACGAGGAACCAAGAGAGTGCAATACAATAAAAAAAAACATGAAAAGAAAACTCAAGGAAGGGAGATAAACATCCAAGTGGAAAGAATTATTTAGACAAACACAAAGATAACGAAAGAAGACAAGCAAGTAAAAATGGTGTAGATAGAAAGATGGTACACAAAAGAAATTCCTAGAATGGGCCTAGAATAGAATGGACTACAAAAACAAAAAAAAATGACTCAAAAGTTTCAATCATTTGCATCATTTAAAATCAATATGGCTAAATTATATGCAAGTATGTTCAAGCAAGATTCATTAATTTTTTTTTAAAATCACTCCTTTTAGTCATTGGGACAATATGAGGTGCACTAAAGATATTTTGTTCTTTTCACTTCTTTTTTTTTTTAGCAAATTTTTTTTTTACTAACACGTTTTTTTTTCACTTGTTTTCTTTTTAGTTTCTCTTTTTTATACAATTTTGCTACACCTCTTAACAAAATTTTGAAGCAAATACGGTGAGGAGTCAAAGAATCATAAATGCTTGAACAAAGGATAGGAAATGGCCACCATAATGGATATACAAAAGTGCAAAATTAAGAAACAAAGCAACCTAATATGAACTAGTAATTTTAGGTGATAAAAAATAAATGGCACAAGGAGAGTTTTATGGAAGTTGAGGCCAACTTGATTACTCAATAATCAACCCAATTACATACCCAACATGCCTCTCAAAGCCAATCAACAAAAATCACCACAAAAACTAGCACAAAATTAAGATACTAAAATTATTGAACAAGTGAATGAAATTTGGAAGAAATTGAGCATTAATTTTTTTGATTTTTTTTTTAAGAACATGCTAAGATCTAAATAGCATGTGAGACTCTAAGGACATGGGATCAAGAGTAAGCCTCTTTGATGCTCAATTTCCAATAGAGAAATAACACACTTTTATGGTAAAATAAAAGACCTAAACAATGGATTTTAAGTGACAATTAAAAGGACTAAACAATACCAAACTAAGACACAACGTAGGAGGATTAAAACTGAAAATAAATGACCAAGAATGTGACACAAAAACAGAGAAATAGGGGCTGGAAAAAATAGACAAATAGGTGCAGGAAAAAATTAGAGAAAAAGGTGCAGGAAAATAGAATTAAAATGCAAGAACTCTAAATGAAAGAAGCAAAAGTGCATCCAAGGATCAAAACCACAATTGTGTGGCTTCCTTCACAAAGTTTGTGAAGTCATTACTATGATCCTCTTAGGGTAAGCACTAGAATAAGGAAAAATTAAAAAGATGGGCAGAAATTTAAAGAAACAAACCTAAACGAAACACACAAAGATTCAATAGAAATGAACAAAATAAATTGAATCTAGAAAGCAATAAAGACATGGAAATAAAAATTGCAAGAACTAAAACATAAACTTCAAGACAATAAGGAATTTAAATGACAATAAAGGAAGCAAGAAATAAAGTATAAAAACTGCAGAAAAAAGAAACTAAAGAAAGACACATAAACTAAGGAGAAGGAGGAGGAAATGAACCTTCATGAAGATGGCTCTGATACCAAATGATGCACTCCCTTGATCTCTTCAACCAAGGTTCCTTCCTCTAAGAAAATGGAGGATGGAGAGGTTAGAAATGGGAGAGGGTTGACGCCACTTTCTAGGAGAAAGATGAGTCAAAAAATTTTATGTTGCTTGCCACAAGGGAGAGGTCCCTTGATAAAAGCTTTAAGGGAGAGATTCCTCAAGAGAGAGGATTCTCAATGACACTCAAGAATGAATTGCTCAAAAAGAGTCTTACTTCATTCAATCAAGTGTGCCTTGTACAAGAGAGACTAGGTGTATTTATAGCCCAAAGAGGGAGCAAGACACTCAAAACTAGGCAATGTGGGACTTGGGCCTAATTATTATTAGGAGCACTAATCCCTCTTAGGCCCACTAAAAGTGGTGTCTAGCCTTAAGCTAGGGAGTGTCACGGCCTAATCAAGGGGGTATGGAAAGAGATCCACACTCCTTTTGTGTTATTAGGCCCTTTACTCCCTTCACCTCCCTTCCTAAGCTAATTACACCCTAAACTCTAGAAACTAAAATAAATGGCCAAAATACAAGGCCTAAAACGGAATTAAAAGCTAATTAATATTTACAAGAGGAAAACTAAGGACTATGGCCTAAAATATCTATCTCTATCATGAGCTGGGGTCTTGATGAGTCTTTCCGGGCCAAGTCCTCTTCAATCCTCCTAGCCATTGCCCTAGTGAGAGGGCCCTTGATAGGTAGGATTGCATCACTTCTTTTCCTTCCTCTTTTTCTCCGTCCCACACTTCTTTTGCTTGCAATAGTTGCTCTTCCTATTCTTTTCCTCCCCTACATCTTCTTCTTACACTTCTTGTTCTACTTACACTTCTCCTCCATATTCCACTTCTTCTGGTTCTTGTTCCTTTCCCCTCCTTCTTCCTTTTCTTCCTTTTCTCCTTCTTCCACTCGTTCTCCTCCTTCATCCCACCTGCTTGCACCACTTCTTCTTCCTCCTCTTGTTCACCTTCTTCCACTTCTTCTCTTTCCACATCTTCTTCTTCCTTTTCTTCTCCTTCCTTTTCTTCTCCTTTTACCACTTCTTCTGCTTACTCTCCTTCTTCTTCCTCTTCTTCTCTTTCTTCCGCTTCTCCTGCCTCCTCTTTTTCTCTTTCTTCCACTTCTTCTTCATCCTCTCCTGTCCTTCTTTATCTTCCTCTTCATCTCCTTCTTCTTCTTCCCTGTCCATCGTCTCTCCCTCTTTTTCGCCTTCTTCTGCTTCCACTTTCATTTCTACCTCTTGCTCTCCTTGTTCAACTTATTCTTCATCATCCCCTCACCTTCAACTACTACTTCTTCTTCCTCTTGTTCACTTTCTTTCAGTTCTGCTGCTTACACTTGTTCTTCTTCTTGCTTCTCTTCTCTTTCTTTCACTTTTTCTTCCACTTCTTCTTCTTCTTCTTCTTCCTTTTGTTCTCCTTCTTCCACTTGCACTTTTTCCTCTTGTTCTCGTTTTTTGCACTTCTTCTTCTTCCTCTTCTTCTCCTTCTTACACTTCTTCTTCCTCCTCCCATTCTCCTTCTTCCATTTCTTCTTCTTCATCCCGTCTCATTCCACTACTTCCTTCTATTTATCTTGTTCTCCTTCTACCACTTCTTCTGTACCACTTGTTGTTCCTCTTCCTTTTCGTCTCCTTCTTCCACTTCTTCTTCTTACAATTCTTCTTTTTCCTCTTCTTCCATTTCTTCTCCTTCCACTATTTCTTTTTTTCCCGTTCCTTCTTCTCCTTCCTCTTTTTCTCCTTCCCCCACTTCTTTTCCTTCCAATTGTTGCTCTTCCTCTTCTTCTCTTTCCCCCAAATCTTCTCCTTACACTTCTTCTTATTCTTCCACCCTTCCTTTCTCCTCCTTCTTCCTTTTCCTCCTTTTCTCCTTCTTCCAGTTCTTCTTCTTCATCCCACCTCATTCCACTACCTCTTTTTCCTCCTCTTGTTTACCTTCTTCCACATCTTCTCTTTTCACATGTTCTTCTTCTTCCTTTTCTTCTCCTTCTTCCACTTCTTCAGCTTACTCTCCTTCTTCTTCCTCTTCTTCTCTTTCTTTCACTTCTTCTTCTTCTTCTGCTTCTTCTTCATCCTCTCCTCTCCTTCTTTTTCTTCCTCTTCATCTCCTTCTTCTTCTTGCCTTCCCTTGGTCTTCTCACTCTTTTCCCCTTTCTTCTGCTTCCACTTGCATTTCTACCTCTTGTTCTCCATCTTCCACATCTTCTTCATCATCCCCACTCATTACACTACTTCTTATTCTTCTTCTTGTTCACCTTTGTCCACTTCTACTCCTTCCACTTGTTCTTGTTCTTCCTTCTCTTCTCTTTCTTGCACTTATTCTGCCTACCTCTTCCTCCTCCCCTTCTTCTTCTCCTCCTTCTTCCACTTCTTCCTCCCTGTCATCTTCTCCTCCTTCTTCCATTTCTTCTTCCTCCTCCCTTGCCTTTATTTCCTTCTTCTTACTCTTCTCCCTCTTCCATTACTTCTCCTTCCACTTCTTCTTCTTCGTCTTCTTCTCCTTCTTCCACTTCTTCTTCTTCATCTTCCTTTCACTGCTTCTTCTTCTTCCTGTTTTTCTCATTCTTCCACTTCTTCTTCTTCTTCCCATTGTTCTCCTTCTTCCACTTGCACTTCTTCCTATTTTTCTCATTCTTCTGCTTCTTCTTCTTCCTCTTTTTGTCCTTCTTCCACTTCTTCTTCTTCCTCTTCTTCTCCTTGTTCCACTTCTTCTTCTTCCTTTTCTTTTCCTTCTTCCACTTCTTCTTCTTTATGCCCTTTCCTTCCTCTTATTCTTCTTCTTCCTCTTTTTCTCATGCTTCCACTTCTTCTTCTGCTTCATATTGTTCTCCTTCTTCCACTTGCACTTCTTTGTCTTCTTCACGTTCTTCTACTTCTTCTTCTTCCTCTTCTTCTCCTTCTTCCACTTCTTCTTCCTCCTCCCGTTCTCCTTCTTCTACTCCTTCTTTTATATCCCCTCTTATTCCACTACTTCCTCCTATTCCACTCTTTCTCCTTCTACCACTTCTTCTGCTTCCACTTTTTGTTCTTCTTCTTTTTCGTGTCCTTCTTCCACTTCTTCTTCTTCCTCTTCTTCCATTTATTCTCCGTCCATTACTTCTTCTTCTTCCCTTGCCTTCTTCTCCGTCCTCTTTTTCTCCATCCCCCACTTCTTTTGCTTCCAATTGGTTCTCTTCCTCTCTTTCTCCTTCCCCCAAATATTGTGCGTAGACTTCTTCTTCTTCTTCTTCCTCTTCTCCTGCATATTCCAATTCTTCTTCTTCTTCTTCCTTTCCCTTGCCCTTCTTCTTCCTTTTCCTCCTGTTCTGCTTATTCCAGCTCTTCTTCCTCATCATGCCTCCTTCTACTACTTCTTCCTCCTCTTGTTCACCTTCTTCCACTTGTTCTCTTTCCATATGTTCTTCTCCTACTTCCACTTCTTCTTCTTCCTCTTTTTCTCTGTCTTCCACTTCTTCTGCCTCCTCTTGTTCTCTTTCTTCCACTTCTTCTTCATCCTCTCATATCCTTCTTTTTCTTCCTCTTTATCTCCTTCTTTTTCTTCCCTTTCCTTCGTCTTCTCCCTCTTTTTCTCCTTCTTCTGCTTCCACTTGCATTTCTACCTCTTGTTCTCCTTCTTCCACTGCTTCTTTTTCTTCCTATTCGTCTCCTTCTTCCAGTGTCACTTCTTCCTCTTCTTCTCGTTCTTCCACTTCTTCTTCTTCCTCTTCTTTTACTTCTTCCACTACTTCTTCTTCCTCTTCTTCTCCTTCCACTTATTCTTCCTCCTCCCATTCTTCTTCTTCCACTTATATTTCCTCATCTCGTTCTCCTTCGTCCATTTTTCTTCTTCATCCCATCTCATTCCACTACTTCCTCCTATTCCTCTTGTTCTCCTTCTACCATTTCTTCTTCTTTCACTTGTTGTTCATCTTATTTTTCGTCTCCTTTTTCCACTTCTTCTGCTTCCACTTCTTCTTCTTCCTCTTCTTCCATTTCTTCTCCTTCCACTACTTCTTCTTCCCTTTCCTTCTTCTCCTTCATCTTTTTCTCCATCCCCCCACTTCTTTTCCTTCCAATAGGTGTTATTCCTCTTCTTTTCCTCCCCTCACATCTTCTGCTTACACTTCTTCTTCTTCTTCCTCTTCTCCTCCATATTTCACTTCTTCTGCTTCTTCTTCCTATCCCGTCCTTCTTCTTTTTCCTCCTTTCTCCTTCTTCCACTTGTTCTCCTTCTTCCACTTCTTCTTCTTCATCCCACCTCCTTCCACTACTTCTTCTTCCTCCTCTTGTTGACCTTCTTCCACTTCTTCTCTTTCCACATCTTCTTCTTCTTCCACTTCTTCTGCTTATTCTCCTTCTTCTTCCTTTTCTTCACTTTCTTCCTCTTCTTCTCCTTCTTCTATTTCTTCTTCTTCACCCCCTTTCCTTCCCACGCTTTTTCTTCTTCTTCTTCTTCCTATTGTTCTCCTTCTTCTACTTGCACTTCTTCCTCTTTTTCTCGTTCTTCCACTTCTTCTTCTTCCTCTTTTTCTCCTTCTTGCACTTCTTCTTCTTCCTCTTCTTCTCCTTCTTCCACTTATTCTCTTCCTCCTCCCATTCTCCCTCTTCCACTTATTCTTCCTAAACCCGTTCTCCTTCTTCCACTCTTTCTTCTTCATCCCCTCTAATTCCTCCTATTCCTCTTGTTTTCCTTCTACCACTTCTTCTGCTTCCACTTGTTGTTCATCTTCTTTTTCGTCTCCTTTTCCACTTCTTCTGCTTCCACTTCTTCTTCTTCCGTTTCTTCCATTTGTTCCTTCCACTACTTCTTCTTTTTCCCTTTGCTTCTTTTCCTTCCTGTTTTTCTCCGTCCCCCACTTCTTCTGCTTCCAATAGTTGCTCTTCCTATTCTTTTCCTCCCCTAAATCTTCTGCTTACACTTCTTCTTCTACTTCCACTTCTCCTCCATATTCCACTTCTTCTACTTCCAATACTTGCTCTTCCTATTCTTTTCCACCCCTAAATCTTCTGCTTACACTTCTTCTTCTACTTCCACTTCTCCACCATATACCACTTCTTCTGCTTCTTCTTCCCTTCCCCTCCTTCTTCCTTTTCCTTCTTTTCTCCTTCTTCCACTCGTTCTCCTTCTTCCAGTTCTTCTTCTTCATCCCACCTGCTTCCACTACTTCTTCTTCCTCCTCTTGTTCACCTTCTTCCACTTCTTCTCTTTCCACATCTTCTTCTTCTTTCTTTTCTTCTCCTTTTTCTGCTTACTCTCCTTCTTCTTCCTCTTCCTCTCTTTGTTCCACTTCTGCTATCTGCTCTTGTTCTTTATCTTCCACTTCTTCTTCATCCTCTCCTCTCCTTCTTTTTCTTCCTCTTCATCTACTTCTTATTCTTCCCTTTCCTTTGTCTTCTCCCTCTGATCCGCCTTCTTCTGCTTCCACTTGTATTTCTACCTCTTCTTCTCCTTCTTTTGCTTCCACTTGTATTTCTACCTCTTCTTCTCCTTCTTTTGCTTCCACTTGTATTTCTACCTCTTGTTCTCCTTCTTCCACTTCTTTTTCATCATCCCCACTCCTTCAACTGCTTCTTCTTCTTCCTCTTGTTACCTTCTTCAACTTTTGCTGCTTCCACTTGTTCTTCTTCCTTCCATTCCCCTTCTTGCACTTCTTCTGCCTACACTACCTCTTCTTCCTCCCCTTCTTCTTCTCCTCCTTCTACGACTTCTTCTTCCTCTTCCCTTGCATTGCTTTCCTTCTTCTTACTCCTCTACCTCTTCCACCACTTCTCCTTCCACTTCTTCTTCTTCGTCTTCTTCCACTTCTTCTTCTTGATCTCCTTTTCTTCCACTGCTTCTTCTTCTTCCTCTTGTTCTTCTTCTTGTTCCTATTGTTCTCCTTATCCCACTTGCATTTCTTCCTCTTCTTCTTGTTCTTTCGAATGAGGTAGTGTAGGCCGAAGAAGTGCAAGAAGGAGAAGAGAAGGAAGAAGAAGAACAAATGGAAGCAACAGAAGTGGAAGAAGGTGAACAAAAGGAAGAAGAAGAATTACTTGAAGGAGTGGGGATGATGAAGAAGAAGTGAAGAAGAAGAAGTGGAAGAATGAGAAAAAGAGGAAGAAGAAGAAGCAGCAGAAGGAAAGGGGATGAATAAGATGATATGAATGCAAAAAACAATGACTTTTCATTTTTTGTAACGTTTCATTAATTTAGGAATTAATGTAACATGCAATTAATCATACGTAATAATTGCGTGATAATGAAGTATTTAATTTTTCTTTTAGAAGTTATGATTTTGAACAACCACCTAGTTCTATAAATAGAGGCTGAATTGTACTCAAAGGACAACCATTGAATTAGATGAATTTCTCTTTAGAACTTATCAAGAAATTTTTCTTTGTGGTGTTCTGCTAGACTTATCAAGGGTAAATCACCACCCTTGTGGCGTCATATGACTTATCTTCCATCCTTGGAAGTGGCGTCATCTATCTCTTTGTTAAACCATTTTCATCCTTTCCATTTTCTTGTTTACCCAATTCTCATTGTTTTGTTAACTTATTACCTTCCAACCTAGATAGATCCACAAAATGAATTCATCCCCTCTGGATTTATATCAGTTGGTATCAGAGCTTCGGCTCTAGGTTTGGAAAGGATGAAAATGGTTTAACAAAGAGATAGATGACGCCACTTCCAAGGATGGAAGTGGCTCTAGGTTTGGAATCATGGTGGATATTTTTTATACAAGGTGTTTAATCGAAGGTCATTTGTGTTTATTTGCAGTTGATGAAGAAAGTTATAGCAACATGGTGAGCGAAAGATTGGTGAATAAACTTAACTTACTAACGAGTCTTCATCCTAGGCAAACTAAGTTTAGATTCACTATTGGAAAATATGTGGAGGAAGTGACATACGATATTGCTCCCATGGACTCATGTCATTTTCTTTTAGGGAAACCTTGGTTGCAGGGTAAAAGGATAAATCCTGAAAGACTTTCAGTTTCTTTGGTGCATGAAGGACGCAAACTTAATTTGAAATTTCTGACACCAAGTGAAGTTTGTGATAATTAACATCAGTTGAAGGAGAAAATAGAAAAAGAGAGAGAAGAAAAGATAAAAATAGAAAAAGAAAAGAGTGAAGAGGAAGAGAGAGAAAAGGAAAGAGAAAGAGAGAAAAAGAACGTTAAAATGAAAACTGCTAATGATTTTTCTTCTTTTATTGGTATTTTGAATGCACAGGACAATAAGAATACAACCCACAAATTGCCATATTTGAGGAAGAAAAATGTGGATATCCCTTTTCCAGAGTCATTGTACATTTAGTACATTGTTGAGGTTAAAACTCCTAAAGAAAATGCCATATTTTAAAAGAAGAATTCCTCTTGATTCCAATGTTTGGGTTTGGAAACCAAAAAGGAAAACTTCTTTGATGCATGAATTTTTACAATTTACATTTGATCCTGGAGGTTGATTTTGTTTATTTTAAATTATAAGTGAATAAAATTGATAGGAAAATAAAGTCATAGATTCGAGGACAAATCTTTTCGAAGAAGGAGGGAATGATGTGAATGCCGAAGACAATGACTTTTCATTTTTTGTAACATTTCATTAATTTAGCAATTAATGTAACATGCAATTAATCATATGTGATAATTGTGTGATAACGAAGTACTTAATTATTCTTTTGGGAGTTATGATTTTGAACAGCCACCTAGTTCTATAAATAGGGGCTGAATTGTACTCAAACGACAACCATTGAATTAGTGAAATTATATTTGGGTTTTACCCTTTTGTGAGAGATGAATTTCTCTTTAGAACTTATCAAGGAATTTTTCTTTATGGCGTTCTGCTAGACTTATCAAGGGTAAATCACCACCCTTGTGGCGTCATATGACTTATCTTCCATCCTTGGAAGTGGCGTCATCTATCTCTTCGTTAAACCATTTTCATCCTCTCCATTTTCTTGTTTACCCAATTCTCATTGTTTTGTTATCTTATTACCTTCCAACCTAGATAGATCTGCAAAACGAATCCAACCCCTCTGGATTTCTATCACCTTCCATTTCTTCTTCTTCCTCTTATTCTCCTTCTTCCACCCTTTCTTCTTCATCCCCTTTCCTTCCACTGCTTCTTCTTCATCCTCTTTCTCTTATTCTTCCACTTCTTCTTCTTTTGTTCCTATTGTTCTCCTTCTTCCAGGTTCACTTCTTCCTCTTCTTCTCGTTCTTCCACTTCTTCTTCTTCTTCTCGTTCTTCCACTTCTTCTTCTTACTCTTCTCCCTCTTCCACTTGTTCTTCTACTCCTTCTGCCTACACTACTTTTTCTTCCTCCCCTTCTTCTTCTCCTCCTTCTACCACTTCTTCTTCGTCCTCCCTTGCCTTGCTCTCCTTCTTCTTACTCCTTCTCCCTCTTCCACTACTTCTCCCTCCATTTCTTATTCTTCCTCTTTTCCTCCTTCTTCATCCCCTTTCCTTCCACTGCTTCTTCTTCTTCCTCTTTCTCTCACTCTTCCACTTCTTCTTCTTCTTGTTCCTATTGTTCTCCTTATCCCACTTGCATTTCTTCCTCTTCTTCTCGTTCTTCCACTTCTTCTTCTTCCTCTTCTTCTCCTTCTTCCACTTCTTCTTCCTCCTCCCGTTCTACTACTTCTTCCACTTCTTCTTCTTCATCCCCTCTCATTTCACTACTTCCTCCTATTCCTCTTGTTCTCCTTCTACCACTTCTTTTGCTTCCATTTGTTGTTCTTCTTCATTTTCGTCTCATTCTTCCACTTTTTCTACTTACACTTCTTCTTCTTCCTCTTCTTCCATTTCTTCACCTTCCACTACTTCTTCTTCCTCTTCTTCCATTTCTTCACCTTCAACTACTTCTTCTTCTTTCCTTTCCTTCGTTTTCTCGCTTTTTTTCTCCTTTGTCTGCTTCCACTTGGATTTCTACCTCTTGTTCTCCTACTTCCACTTCTTATTCTCACTCTTTTTCTCATTCTTCCACTTCTTCTTCTTCTTCCTATTGTTCTCCTTCTCCCACTTGCACTTGTTCCTCTTCTTCTCGTTCTTCCACTTCTTCTACTTCGTCTTGTTCTCCTTCTTCCACTTCTTCTTTCTCCTCCCGTTCTCCTTCTTCCACTTCTTCTTCTTCACCCCCTCTCATTTAACTACTTCCTCTTATTCCTCTTGTTCTCCTTCTACCACTTCTGCGTCTACTTCCACTTGTTGTTCTTCTTTTTTTTCATCTCCTTCTTCCACTTCTTCTGCTTACACTTCTTCTCTTCCTCTTCTTCCATTTCTTCTCCTTCCACTACTTCTTCCTCTTCCCTTTCCCTCTTCTCCTTCCTTTTTTTTCTCCAACCGCACTTCTTTTGCTTCCAATTGTTGCTCTTCCTCTTCTTCTCCTTCCCCAGAAATCTTCTGCTTCCACTTCTTCTTCATCCTCTCCTCTCTTTCTTTTTTCTTCCTCTTCATCTCCTTCTTCTTCTTCCACTTCTTCTTTATCATCCGCACTCCTTCAACTGCTTCTTCTTCTTCCTCTTCTTCTCCTTCTTCCACTTCTTCTTCCTCCTCCTGTTCTATTTCTTCCACTTCTTCTTCGTCATCCCCTCTCATTTCACTACTTCTTTCTATTCCTCTTGTTCTCCTTCTACCACTTCTTCTGCTTCCATTTGTTGTTCTTCTTCATTTTCATCCCCTTCTTCAACTTCTTCTGCTTACACTTCTTCTTGTTCCTCTTCTTCCATTACTTCTCCTTCCACTACTTCTTCTTCTTCCCTTTCCTTTGTTTTCTCCCTCTTTTTCTCCTTCGTCTGCTTCCACTTGCATTTCTCCCTCTTTTTCTCCTTCTCATTCTTCCACTTCTTCTTCTTCTTCCTCTTGTTCTCCTTCTCCCACTTGCACTTCTTCTCGTTCTTCTACTTCATCTTGTTCTCCTTTTTCCACTTCTACTTCCTCCTCCCATTCTCCTTCTTCCACTTCTTCCTCTTCATCCCCTCTCATTTCACTACTTCCTCCTATTCCTCTTGTTCTCCTTCTACCAGTTCTTCTTCTTCCACTTGTTGTTCTTCTTCTTTTTCGTCTCCTTCTTCCACTTCTTATGGTTACACTTCTTTTTCTTCCTCTTCTTCCATTTCTTCTCCTTCCACTACTTCTTCTTCTTCCCTTTCCTTCTTCTCCTTCCTCTTTTTCCCCATCCACCACTTCTTTTGCTTCCAATTGTTGCTCTTCCTCTTCTTCTCCTTCCCCCAAATCTTCTACTTACACTTCTTCTTCTTCCTCCTCTTCTCCATAATGATGCATTCTCCCCAAGCAAGGGCCCTATCACTTGGGCCATGGCTAGAAGAATAGAATAAGACATGGCTAGAGTAGAGGGAGGAAGATCTCACCTCTATATGACCATCAAGTTATGCAAGACATGACTTATTTACTTGTAATTTTTATTTTAGGAACCTAGGATTTTATTTTGGACATGTATTAGTCCATTTAATTTTCTAGGAGGTGTCTTAGTAATAAGAAGGGGTAAGATTAGCTTTTGGGCCTTTATTTAGGAAATAAGGGGGTAGTTTGATAAATACACCCTCTTTTGCTAAATAAAACCCAAAACTAATAAAGAAGTAATCTTGGCCCTTGGATGAGGTAGCTTGGGCACCAATTCTCATCTAAAGGAGGGTATTGATTGGACTTTGGGCTTCAATCCTCCTCCCTTGGATGACTCTTTTTAATCCTAGCCCTTCATTTCCTTCATGACTTGTCCAAGAGGTTAGCTCCCTCTATAAAAAGGTGCTCCTTCACACTCTTGTATTTTTTACACTTGATTGAATGGAAAAACCTTGAGTTGGCCAAAATTCTCTTAGTGTCCACCCTTCTCTCTTTGAGAATTCCTTAGGTTTTTATCAAGGGTTCCATCCCTTGTGGCAAACTTCCCCTCTTAGGCTTATCTTACCTTAAGTGGCGCCTAAAACCACCTCACTTCTTACCTCTCCACAAACCATTTCACCAAAGAAGAAAACCTCTAGAAAAAGATCAAGGGAGGCATGCATCATTTGGTATCTAGAGCATTGGTTCTAGAGGTCTAAACTGTCTTCCTATCTCATTTATTTTTTCTTTCCGTTTTCCTATTTTATTTTATCTTTAATTTCCGCAATTTTTTCTAGCTTTCCATTATTGTTTATCATTTCCATTTATGTCTTGAGTTTATTGTTTTGAGTTATAGTTTATTTGCACCATTTATTTTTTGCTTGATGCAATTTATATTGTTCTTTTCTTTGCATCTACGTCTCTCCCATATTCATTAATTTCGGTTTAAGCTTTGAGTTGGGTGCTTTCTTGCTTGAATTTTGGTTTTGAGAATTTCTTGCTAAAAATCCATGCCGTTGTGGTGAATTCCACAACCTTGTGGTCAAGAAATTTAGACCAAATTCTTGTGTTTTCTTGCACCTGGTTGCCTTGTTTTTGCTTTATTTTTAGCTTTTATTTTTCACTTTTATACTCTTGTGTAGTTGTCTATAAGTCATGTTTATAGTTTCCCATTTTGTCTTTTAATTCCTTTTAAGTTTAGCCTCTTTTGTTTTTACAAAAAAAAATTTGAAACTTCTTAAATTGAGCAACATAGAGGGTTATACCTCATGTCTAAGTCTCTTTAGAAGTTCATGTGCTTTTAGTTTCAAGCATATTCTTAAAAAAGAAATTCAAAAATAGTTGCTCAATTTCCTTTGTCTTTATTTTCCTTATACATATAATTTGTAGCTCATTTGTGTGGTAAAGGTAGTTCTTGTTTGTGGGTGCTTTCACTTAAGCTATAAGTTTGGTATTTGTGTTCAACAAATTACTAAAAACTTAACAAAGCTTGAGTCCAGTGGCACACCAAACTACTAAACCATTAACACATCTATAGCTACTTTGCATTTTGAAGTCATTTCTAGTAGTACCTAAATTGTTGCTTTTAATTTTCTTTATTGTTCCAAGCACATAACTCTTTTTTATCAAGCACTAAATTCACAATCGATTTAGGTGCATCTAGTAAATATTCAAAAAAAAAACAAGAAAACAAAGTCTAAAATAAAATACAAAAAAAAAACAACGAAGGATTCAAAAAAAAAAAAAGAGAACAAACAAAAGAAAAGAAAGTTTGAAAAAAATTCATTTGATGTACCTAACCTAAAATTAGCAAGTGCTTCAACTTTGAACTTGGAACCTTAAAAGAAATTTTATTACTTTTGGTACACTAGAACTTGATATTTGTGTTCTTCTACTCTTTAATCTAGTGCCATTCTTAGGTATTCCATTGTGTGCTCTCTTTCTTTTGTTTACCTTTTAGTTGTTGCTTGTCTTTTAAATCATCTTTCTAGTTTCTCTTATATACTCTTACCATTTGGTTAAGTGTCCTTTTGATTGTGTTATCTTTTATTGTTTTTTGAGTTTCTATTCGCACCTCCCGTTGCTACTTTTGGTTTCTTTGGTTTGTGAGTTAGTGTCACTTTTGGGAGAAAGCTTGAAAAAGGAGCTTACCACAAGGGTAGCATATTTTGGAAGGTTGGACTAAGAGCCTAAGGGATCACCTCAAAAGGAAATACACCTAGCCGTGAAGACTTTGATTTGAGGGAGCATTTGGAGAATCATTTTTTGAAGACTTTACTTTTTCTTTAATTTGGGTGTATTAATTTTGTAGTTGGGAGTTTGAGTGCCCTTAAGGCCCTCCCTTTTGTTGTAATAAAATTTAATCAATTTTTTAGTTTCTCAAAAATTAGGTGAAGAAGGAAGAAGTGGTACACTTCCTTCAACACCTTAGGAGCTCGCTTTAGATCCCTTCTCTTTTGAATTTTTGCTTTAAAATTCTTGCTTTATTTTTCTTATTCAAAGCGCTTAGAAGGCTAAAGAGTTCCAAAGACTCATCAAGCCATTTTAGGCAAGAAAACACAAAAAGAGAGGAGTGTTTGTTTGTGAAAATTTTTTAGCCATCTTTTTCCTCTTAGAAATTCAAGCACAATGACATCACACACCCACTCTAGTGCTCATAGTTATTCATCAAACAAGAGTGTAAACCAAAGAAATATTTCTAAAGATTACACTCTAGAAAACTTAAACATGGACTTTAGGGAGTGGATGGCAAAAGAACAAGAGAGAAGAGAAGAAAAAAGGAGAGAAAAAGAGTCCAAGGAGAAAAGAAAAATAAAAGAAAGAGAGGAAGAAAAGAGAGAAAAAAGAGAGAAGGAAGAGAGAAGAATAAGAGAAAGGAGAGAAGATGAAGAAAGGAGAGAAAGAAAAGAAACAGAAAGAAGAAAAGAGAAAGAAGAAGAAAAAAGAAAGCATGGGAATGGTGAGAATTACAAAATGAAAGGGATAGTCTTAGGTTCCCCATCTAGACATACCCATAGGAGTGAAAGTGAGGAAGAATACTACAATCATCCTAGGAGAAACTCCCATTCATCCATGCATAATAATGGGGCCCCTCCAAGGGAGCCCAAAATTGATCTCCCCCCATTTCATGGGAGGGAAGATGTGGAAGCCTACCTTGATTGGGAAATCAAGGTAGAACAACTCTTCACTTGCCATGAGGTAAGAGAAGAAAGAAAGGTTCCAATGGCAACCCTTAGCTTCCAAGGGCATGCCATGCATTGGTGGGTTGGGTTATCCAATGAGAGAATCCGCACCAATATGTCTTCCATAAGATATTGGAATGATCTTAGAAGTGCTCTAAGAAGAAGGAATATTCCCTCTTGGTATGAAAGAGATCTTTTGGATAGACTCCAAAGGCTAAGGCAAACCAACCTTAGTATAGAAGAGTATAGACAAAAGATGGAACTTCTTATCTTGAGGGCGGGTATCATTGAGGAACCCAAGGCCACTATGGCAAGGTTTTTGTGTGGGTTGAGCCCCGAAATTCGTGATAAGGTGGAGCTCTTCTCATACAATTCCCTTGATGAGTTAGTTCAACTTTGCATCAAGGTGGAAAATCAACTTAGAAGGAAAACTTTTAAAAAGGATAACCCACCTTATGTAAAGAGGGACCAACCTACGGGGAACTCTTTCAAGAGTTACCCCAAAGAGGAACATCCCAAGCACTTCAAAGAGCATAAAACATCACATATAGAGAGAAAAACCCCTACTACTAACTCTCACGAGAAAGTTAGTAGTATCAAATGCTTTAAATGTCTTGGGAGAGGCCACATTGCCTCTCAATGCCCTACTAAGAGAAACATCATCATGAGGGCCCAAGATGTTTATAGTAGTGAGTCTAGCTCACACTCCTCTAGTGAGAGCGAAGGAGAAGGGGTTCATGCATACCAATCTGATTGTGATGAAACCGCTTATGCATGTGAGGGAGACCTCTTAATGATAAGAAGACTTCTTGGAAGCCAACCTTTGAGAGTGTCCTCATCTCAAAGGGAGAACATATTCCACACTCGTTGTAAGGTGAATGACAAAATATGTTCTCTCATTGTGGATAGTGGGTCATGCTGCAATTGTTGTAGCTCAAGGTTGGTGGAAAAGCTAGCCTTGACCCCACACCCTAAGCCTTACAAGCTTCAATGGCTCAATGAGCAAGGGGAAATGGAGGTCAATGAGCAAGTCAAGGTTCCAATTTCCATTGGGTCTTATAAAGATGAGATCCTGTGTGACATAGTCCCAATGGAAGCTGGCCATATCTTGCTAGGAAGACCATGGCAATTTGATAAGAAAGCCATACACCATGGTCATTCCAATAACATCATCCTCACTCATAAGGATAAGCGCATTAAGTTGTGTCCTCTAACACCTTCACAAGTGGCGGAGGACCAACTCATCATGAAACATAAGAGAGATGAGGAGAAAAAAAAAAGCAAAGCTTTACCCCTAAAGCTTGAAAGGGGTAAAGAGGTTGAGTTGGAAGTTGGTGCCCCTTCCAAGAAAGTCATTAGTAAAGGGAGTTTATTTGCGACAAAATTGGAATTAAAGGAAGCCCCCTTAACTAACAGACCTTTCTATCTCCTCCTTTGCAAAGAGGCATCCCCCATTTCTTCGCCCTCCACTTTTTTCCCTTCTAGTTCTAGCACTGCCATAGAATTTGGACCTGAGAACCTACCTCAAGAGGTTCAAGAGCTTTTAAAGGAGTTTGGTGATATATTCCCTAATGAAGTTCCCAAAGGACTTCCTCCAATTAGGGGTATAGAACACCAAATAGACTTGGTACCTGGGGCTAGCCTGCCTAATAGGCCTGCTTATAGGACTAATCCCATGGAGACCAAGGAGATTGAATCTCAAGTCCAAGAACTATTGGAGAAGGGTTGGGTTCAAGAGAGCCTAAGCCCTTGTGCTGTGCCAGTTTTGTTGGTGCCTAAGAAGAATGGCCAATGGAGGATGTGCATTGATTGTCGAGCTATCAATAACATCACCATCAAATATAGGCACCCTATCCCTAGGCTTGATGACATGCTTGATGAATTGCATGGGGCCCAATTATTTTCAAAAGTTGATCTTAAGAGTGGTTATCACCAAATCTGCATCAAGGAAGGTGATGAGTGGAAAACCGCTTTTAAGACCAAGTTTGGTTTGTATGAGTGGTTGGTAATGCCCTTTGGGCTTACCAATGCCCCAAGCACCTTCATGAGGCTTATGAATCATGTCCTTAGGGATTGCTTAGGAAAATTTTGTGTTGTTTATTTTGATGACATCTTAGTGTATAGCAAGAGCCTAGATGAACATGTAGGCCATCTTAGGCGCGTCTTTTGCATTCTTAGGTCACACCAACTCTATGGAAATCTTGAAAAATGTAATTTTTGTGTGGAGAGTGTGGTGTTCTTAGGTTTTATAGTTAATAAAAATGGGGTTCAAGTAGACCCCGACAAAATCAAAGCCATCCAAGAATGGCCCACCCCAAAAAGTGTGACTGAGATCAAGAGTTTTCATGGTCTCGCGAGCTTTTACAGGCGCTTTGTGCCTAACTTCTCCACACTTTTCTCACCAATCAATGATTTGGTGAAGAAGGATACTCCTTTCCTTTGGGGTGAAAAACAACAAAAATCCTTTGAACTTATCAAAGAGAAACTGACCCATGCACCAGTTTTAGCTCTTCCTGACTTTTCTAAAACTTTTGAGCTAGAGTGTGATGCATCGGGAGTGGGTGTGGGAGCTGTGTTGTTACAAGGTGGTCATCCCGTGGCTTATTTTAGTGAAAAACTAAATGGAGCCGCCTTAAACTACCCCACCTATGATAAAGAGTTTTACTCTTTGATAAGGGCCCTTCAAACTTGGGAACATTATCTTGTACCCAAGGAGTTCATCATTCATAGTGACCATGAGTCACTTAAGTATTTGAAGGGCCAAGGCAAGCTTAATAAAAGACATGCTAAATGGGTAGAATTTCTTGATACTTTCCCTTATATCATCAAATACAAGAAAGGAAAACATAATGTGGTGGCTGATGCTTTGTCTCGTAGACATACCCTTTACACCACCTTAAGTGCAAAGATTCTTGGATTTGATAATATTAGAGAAATGTATCTTTCTGATAAGGATTTTGGATCCATTTATGCTGCCTCTACATTTGCATGTAAAACCCAAAATGGGTTCTTTGTGAGTGAGGGGTACCTTTTCAAAGGTAGCAGACTTTGTGTACCCCAAGGATCTATGAGAAATCTGTTGACAAAAGAGAGCCATGAGGGTGGGCTCATGGGGCATTTTGGAATTAACAAAACTCTTCTGCTTTTACAAGAAAAATTCTTTTGGCCCCATATGAAGAAAGACGTCTATAGACATTTTCGTAGAGGCATTGCTTGCTTGCAAGCTAAGTCTAAGACAATGGCTCATGGATTGTACACACCCTTACCTGCTCCTTCTGCACCTTGGCTGGATATTAGTATGGATTTCATCCTTGGCCTGCCTCGAACCCAACGAGGTGCAGACTCTATCTTTGTAGTGGTAGATAGATTTTCAAAAATGGCTCACTTTATACCATGCCACAAGATAGATGATGCAAGCAACATTGCGAGACTTTTCTTTAAAGAAGTTGTCCGTTTACATGGAATTCCCCAATCCATAGTCTCTGATAGAGATGTGAAGTTCCTTAGCCACTTTTGGAAAACATTGTGGGCAAGGCTAGGAACTAAACTCTTATTTTCTACCACATGTCACCCCCAAACTGATGGGCAGACTGAGGTAGTAAATAGATCTCTCTCTACTATGCTTAGGACACTTCTTCGAGGAAATCACAAGTCTTGGGATGAATACCTACCCCATATTGAGTTTGCATACAACCGGGTGGTTCAAAGGACCACCAAGCATTCTCCCTTTGAAGTTGTTTATGGCTTCAACCCCCTTACTCCTCTTGATATCTTGCCCTTACCCTTCCCTTCTTCTGTTCACAAAGAAGGAATAGTAAGAGCGGATTTTGTTAAAAAGTTACATGAAAGGGTAAAGGCCAACATTGAACATCATTCAAAGGAGTATGCTAGTAAAGCCAATAGGGGCAGGAAAGAAATTATCTTCAATGAAGGGGATTGGGTATGGCTTCATTTGAGGAAGGATCGCTTCCCTACTCAAAGGAAGTCCAAGCTTAGCCCCCGAGGAGATGGTCCCTTTCAAGTCCTCAAGAGAGTGAACAACAATGCATACATATTAGATCTCCCTGAGGACTATGGTGTCAGTACTACCTTTAATGTTTGTGATTTGATCCCTTTTGTAGGTACTGATGAAGAAGAGGAGGACCTATCAGATTTGAGGTCAAATCCTTCCCAAGGGGGAGGGGATGATGCATTCTCCCCAAGCAAGGGCCCTATCACTAGGGCCATGGCTAGAAGAATAGAAGAAGACATGGCTAGAGTAGAGGGAGGAAGATCTCACCTCCATATGACCATCAAGTTATGCAAGCCATGACTTATTTACTTGTAATTTTTATTTTAGGAACCTAGGATTTTATTTTGGACATGTATTAGTCCATTTAATTTTCTAGGAGGTGTCTTAGTAATAAAAAGGGGTAAGATTAGCTTTTGGGCCTTTATTTAGGAAATAAGGGGGTAGTTTGATAACTACACCCTCTTTTGCTAAATAAAACCCAAAACTAATAAAGGAGTAATCTTGGCCCTTGGATGAGGTAGCTGGGGCACCAATTCTCATCTAAAGGAGGGTATTGATTGGACTTTGGGCTTCAATCCTCCTCCCTTGGATGACTCATTTTAATCCTAGCCCTTCATTTCCTTCATGACTTGTCCAAGAGGTTAGCTCCCTCTATAAAAAGGTGCTCCTTCACACTCTTGTATTTTTTACACTTGATTGAATGGAAAAACCTTGAGTTGGCCAAAATTCTCTTAGTGTCCACCTTTCTCTCTTTGAGAATTCCTTAGGTTTTTATCAAGGGTTCCATCCCTTGTGGCAAACTTTCCCTCTTAGGCTTATCTTACCTTAAGTGGCGCCTAAAACCACCTCACTTCTTACCTCTCCACAAACCATTTCACCAAAGAAGAAAACCTCTAGAAAAAGATCAAGGGAGGCATGCATCAGATCCACTCAAGGATTTGGAAAGGTCCATCTCCTCTAGGGCTAAGTTTGGACTTCCTTTGAGAAGGAAATCTATCCTTTCTTAGGTGAAGCCATACCCAGTCGCCCTTTTCAAAGATGACTTCTTTCCCTCCCCTATTGGCGAAAGTAGCATCTCTCAAGGATTGGCGCTCTATGTTAGCTTTAACCCTTTCATGTAATTATTTTACAAAAATGGCTTTTGCCTTTCCTTCTTTATGCACAGCAACAGAAAGAGGAAGAGGTAAAAGATCTAGAGGAGTACGAGGATTAAAGCCATAGACCACCTCAAATGGAGAATGCTTGGTGGTTCTATGAACCACCCTGTTATAAGCAAATTCAATGTGGTGATTGCCTTTAAGGAGAGCCCTCAGCATAGTGGATAAAGATCTATTCACCACTTCTGTTTGCCCATCAGTTTGAGGGTGACAGGTAGTGGAAAAAACAAGTTTAGTTCCCAGCTTAGCCCAAAGAGTTTTCCAAAAATGGCTAAGGAACTTCACATCCCTATCTGACACTATTGAAGAGGGTATACCATGCAATCGAACAACCTCTTTAAAGAAAAGTCTTGCGATGTTGCTCGCATCATCCACTTTGTGGCAGGGAATAAAATGGGCCATTTTTGAAAATCGATCCACCACCACAAATATGGAGTCTGCACCTCGTTGGGTTCTTGGGAACCCAAGGATGAAATCCATGCTAATATCCTCCCAAGGTGCAGAAGGAGCAGGTAAAGGTGTGTATAGTCCATGAGGCATTGCTTTAGACTTTGCTTGCAAGCAAGCTATACATTTAGAGTAATGTATATGGACATATCTACGCATATGGGGCCAAAAGAATTTCTCTTGTAAAAGCATGAGGGTTTTTGAAATCCCAAAATGCCCCATGAGCCCACCTTTATGGCTCTCTTTTGTAAGTAAGTTCCTAATTGATCCTTGGGGTATACAAAGCTTACTCCCTTTGTAAAGATACCCCTCACTGATGAAGTACCCATCATGGGCCTTTAATGCGAATGCAGATGCAGAGGTAGCAAATATGGGGCCGAAAGCCTTGTCAGATGGATACATGGCCCGAATGTCATCAAATCCCAAGATTTTTGCACTCAAGGATGAATAAAGGGCATGACGCCTAGAAAGAGCATCAGCCACCACATTTTGTTTTCCTTTCTTGTACTTGATGACATAACGGAAGGATTCAAGATATTCCACCCACGTTGCATGCCTTTTGTTCAATTTACCTTGACCCCTCAAATATTTTAGTGACTCATGGTCACTATGAATGACAAACTCCTTGGGAGCAAGGTAATGCTCCCAAGTTTGAAGGGCCTTAATTAGAGCATAAAATTCCTTATCATAGGTGGGGTAGTTGAGGGGGGCACCATTGAGTTTTTCACTCAAATACGCAATGGGGTGCCCTCCTTGCAACAAGACAGCCCCCACACCTACACCAGAGGCATCACATTCAAGTTCAAATGTTTTAGAAAAGTCAGGTAATGGCAAGACTGGTGCATGGGTCAGTTTATGCTTAATTAGCTGGAAGGCTTTCTCTTGTTTCTCACCCCAAAGGAAAGGAACTTCCTTTTTCACCAAATCATTTATTGGTGCGAAGAGCGTGGAGAAATTAGGCACAAAGCGCCTATAAAATCCAGCGAGACCATGAAAGCTTTTGATCTCTGTCACACTCTTTGGGGTGGGCCATTCTTGAATAGCTTTTATCTTTTCGGGGTCAACATGAAGCCCTTTTGTGCTAACTACAAAACCTAGGAAAACTACACTATCTACACAAAAGGTTCATTTTTCTAAGTTACCAAAAATATTATTACTCCTAAGAAGAGAAAAAACATGCCTTAGATGTCTTAAATGATCATCTAGGTTCCTAGAGTAAACTAAAATGTCATCAAAGTAAACTACACAAAATTTACCAAGGCAATCCCTCAGTACATGATTCATTAAGCGCATGAATGTGCTTGGTGCATTAGTTAGCCCAAAAGGCATAACCAACCACTCATAAAGACCAAATTTAGTCTTAAAAGCAGTTTTCCACTCATCACCCTCTTTGATCCTTATTTGGTGGTAACCACTTCTAAGATCTATTTTTGAAAATATTTTTTCCCCATGCAATTCATCCAACATGTCATTAAGACGGGGGATTGGGTGCCTATATTTGATGGTGATGTTGTTGATTGCACGACAATCAACACACATCCTCCATTGGCCATTCTTCTTGGGCACCAACAAGACTGGCACAGCACAAGGGCTTAGGCTCTTTTGAACCCAACCCTTCTTCAACAACTCATTCACTTGAGACTCAATCTCTTGGGTCTCCATGGGGTTGGTCCTATAGGCAGGTCTATTAGGTAGACTTGCGCCAGGCACCAAATCAATTTGATGTTCTATACCCCTAATGGGAGGAAGTCCTTTCAGAACCTCATTAGGGAATATGTCATCAAATTCTTTTAAAATATCTTGAACCCCTTGAGAAAGGTGCTCATGTGCGTGGGCTGTGGCAGTGCTCTCAGCAGAAGAATGCAAAATGGGAAAAGGATCTGATGCTTCTTTGCAAAAGAGGAGATAAAAGGGCTTGTTAGTCAAAGGAGCTTCTTTTAAATCCCGTTTAGTAGCAAATAGGGTCCTTTTACTAATATTCCCTTTCGAAGGGGCATCAGCTTCCGACTCTCTCTCTTTACCCTTTTCAAGTTTTAAAGGTAAAGCTTGTTGTGCTTTTTTTTTTGTTTTTGTTTTTCCTCAACTCTTTTCTTTTTCATCGCAAATTGATCCTCAGCCACTTGAGAAGGCGACAAAGGATACAATTTGAAGCACTTTTCATTATGGGTCAGAATTATTTGGTTGGAGTGACCATGGTGAATAGCTTTTTTGTCAAATTGTCATGGTCTCCCCAACAGGATATGACCAGCCTCCATAGGAACTATGTCACAAAGAATCTCATCATTATAAGATCCTATGGAAATTGGAACCATAACTTGTTCATTGACTACCATCTCCCCTTGCTCATTGAGCCATTGCAATTTGTAAGGTTTGGGATGGGGCATGGTAGTCAAGGCTAGCTTTTCAACCAACCTAGAGCTACAACAGTTACAACAGGAGCCACTATCAACAAGGAGAGAACATACTTTGTCATTTACTTTACATCTTGTATGGAAGATGTTCTCTCTTTGTGATTGGCCAAGCTCTAGAGGTTGGCTTCCAAGAAGCCTTTGAACCATAAGGAGGTCCCCCTCATAAGGAAAAGCTTCCTCACACTCTTGTTCAAAAGTATGTCCCCCTTCTTCCTCACTCTCACTAGAGGAGGAAGATGAGCTATTCTCACTACAAATGTCTTGTCCACTCATGATCATGGTTTTCTTGTTAGCGCATTGAGAGGCAATGTGGCCTCAACCAAGACATTTGAACCATTTGATACTACTTTGCCTCTCATTAGGCTTAGTAGTAGGGGGTTTTCTCTACATGAGGTGTTTTTGTATCTTGAAAATGCTTGGGTTCCTCTTTGGGAAAACCCTTTAAAGAGTTTCCCTTAAGTTGGTCTCTCTTTGAGTAAGAGGGAGAATCTTTTTTAAAGCTTTTTCTCTTGAGTTGATTCTCAGCTCTTACACAAAGTTCTACCAACTCATCAAGGTTTGAGTATTAAAGAAGTTCTACCTTATCTCTAATGTCAGAGCTTAATCCACACAAAAACCTAGCAAGGGTGGCATTGGGTTCCTCAATGATATTGGCCCTTAGTATGAGAAGCTCCATCTTTTGTCTATACTCCTCAATACTTAGGTTATGTTGCCTATGTCTTTGGAGCCTATCCAAAAGATCCCTCTATATAATATGAAGGAATGTGCCTTCTTCGCAAACAAGTTTTTAAATCATTCCAGTAGCGAATGTACGGCATTTGTTTATGGGCCCTATCCTTGACTAACCCATCCCACCAATGCAAAGCAGAACCTTGAAAACTAAGGGAGGCCAAAGGTACTTTCCTTTCTTCCCTAATTTCATAGCATCGAAAGAGTTGTTCCACTTTGACTTCCCAATCTAGGTAAGTCTCAACATCTTCCCTACCATGAAAATGGGGTAGGTCTACCTTTGGTTCCCTAGCATGATTTATGTTCTCTTGAGGAGAATGATGATTGTATGATGCATGAGAGTGATGCTTATGTTGATTTCTATAGTATTCTTCTTCACTAGAGCTAAAATGCCTAGATGGGGATCTTATGAGAATTCCTTTATTTTTTCTATCACTCTCCCTCCCATCTCTCCTCTTACTCTCTTCTCATCTCCTTCTCTCTTCTTCCTCTTTTTCTCTTTTTCTTTCTAGTTCTTTCCTTCTTCTCCGTTCTTCATCCTCTCTTCTCTCTCTTTACCTTCTCTCTTCTCGCTCTTTTTTCTCTTTTCTCATTTCCAACATCTCTTTTCTTAACTTTTCCTTCTCTTTTTGTTTTTCCTTTTCTTTTATTTCTTTTTTTCTCTCTTTTTCTTCTCTCCTTTCTTGTTCTTTAGCCATCCATTCCCTAAATTCTAAGTTAAGGTTTTCAAGAGTGTCTCCCTTAGAAGGTTTTCTTTGGTTGACACTCTTACTTGATGAACAACTATGTGCACTAGAATGTGTGTGGGAAGTCATGGTGCTTGGATGCTAAAAACTAAAGGGTAGGCCAAAAACTTTTTTTTTTTTTGTTTTCTCACCTAAGGTGGCTTGATGAGTCTTTGGAACTCTTAGCCTATACACGTTTTTTCAAAACAACATAAAATAAAATAAAAGTGCAAGAATGTAAAAGAGAAAGGGCTCTAATCGTGCTCCTAAGGTGTTGAAGGAAGTTTACCACTTCTCCCTTCTTCACCTAATTAACGAGGAACTACGCTAAAATTAACCAAAATTATTACAAACCAAGGGAGGGCCTTAAGGGCACTCAAACTCCCAATCTAAAATTAAGTATACACAATACAAAGAATAAAAAAAAATAAAACAAAGTCTTCACTCCAAGCTTTTTGGTGTTTGTCTCCTTTTGATCAAGCCCCTTTGAGTTGCATCAACTCACCCCAAGAATGCTACCCTTGTTTCCTCTTGTTTGGACTTGCCCAAATTTTATATATGGAACCTTTCCCAACCTTTCCTTACCAAGGCCGAATACAACACAAGACAACAAACAAAGGTGAATAACAAAACAAGGTTCACAAATCCAAGTGGATTGATTAAACAATGACAAACTCAAAGAAGTAAAAAAGACAAGCAAGAAAACATAAGGCTCACAAAGGAAGGTAGCACACAAATAACTTTCCTAGATTAGCTCTAAGAGTAGAGATGAAAAAAGACTCAAACAAAAAAAATGAAACCAATAGTTGCACACTTAATAAAATTTAAGTGACCAAAACTAAAAAGCTTACTCAAGTAATTTTTTTGAATCACAATTGGTTCCTCATATCAAATGTTTCTACTATTAGGTACACAACTTCAAATTTGTCTTTCTTTTGTGTTCTTTATCTTTTTTTTTTTTTAACTTGAACTTTTTCTATTTTTTTTTAACTTTTTCTAATCATTTTGCTGCACCTAATAGCTTGTTGAATTGAAATTTTAATGAGTATTCTTGAAATAATAACACTTGAGTGAATAAGCACAAAGTAAGGTCACACAATTTTCAAGCAATGCATGCAACTAAAGGCAAAACAACTTAGTAGTTCCAAATACCACTGAACTAATGGTGCTTAAGGAATGATTTAGGGCTGATTTTGAAGTAAATTGATTGCTCAAATTACTAACACAATTCACCCAAGCTAAAATTCCATAAAGAGGCACCAAAAGTGAAGGTAAACCAAGTGGAAAGCTACAGTAATTCAACATAAAAGAAGAAACATATAAAGATTGAATTGAGCAAATATTTAAAAACAACAAAGAGATTAATATGCTTGAACTAAAAGCATAAAAGACTTAAGAGACTCAACAAGAGGTTCACCTCTTAGGAGCTCAATTCAAAATGTTTTTGAAGGCTTTTTTATAAAAATTTTAAGAGACTCAAAACAAAAGGCACAACAAAGTGGCCAAAGTTGATCACCACGATGGTGTGGAAAAATCCTCAACCGTGTGGGTTTAATGGTCACAACTTCTTAGGCACACTTTAACATAAAAAACCAAGGGAAAATTAAGCACCTTGAACACGAAAATAAGATGCAAAGAAAGGGACAAATAAAATCGCATCAAATTAAATGGAAAATAGGTGCGTAGATAGAAAACAAAAGTGCATATACTAGCAAGAATAAAAAGCTATACTACTAGACAATAAAGGAAATAGAGATGACAAAAAATGAAGGACTTTAAAATAAAGAGATCAAAGAGATAAACAACAAAGCAAAAAAAATTGAGAAATAACGTGACCTTTAGAAAGTGGCTCTGATACCACTTGATGTGATCTTTGATGATCACGTGCCCAAAGGATCCTTTCTAAGGTCACTTGGAAGGGAAATGGATTCATGGAGAGGAAAGGAATGGGGTGAGGCACCACAAATACTAGGTTTGATAAGCCAAAGGGGAGAGGCCACAAGGGAGGGGTCCCTTGATAACTCTTAGAAGCTCTCACAAAGGAGAAAAGGGGACACTCAAAGGTAAGAACCTCACAACCAATATGGTCTCTATGATTAAATTCAAGTGTAAAAAATACAAGTGAGGGAGGAGCTCCTATTTGTAGAGGTAGCTAACCTCTTGAACAAGATAACCTAAAAATGAAGGGCTAGGATTATAAGGAGAGATCTAAGGTAGGAGGATTGAGAAACAATTCCCTCCTTAGATCATCAAACTTGGTGCTCAAGTTTCTCAAACCAAGGGCCAAGATTCTTTCTTATTAGCTTAGGGGGTTTATGTAGGAAAAGAGGGGTGTAGATATCAAGGCTACCCCTTATTTCCTTCATAAAGACCCAAAAAGCTAAATCCACCCTCTAAATTCCTAAGACACCTCTTAAAAATAAAAAATGGACTAAATACATGTCCCAAATTAAATTCTTAATACTCCTCAAAATTAAAATAAAGGAAAATTACATTTTATTAACTAAAGTCCCTAGCCTAATATCTTCACTCTCCATAGGAGGTGAAGTCTTCCTTTGTCTGCAAGGGCTAGGTCTTCTTCAATCCTTCTAGCCATGGCCCTAGTGATAGGTCCTTGGCTAGGCATGGTCACATCACATAGTGGAATGCAAGAAGATGATGAAGAAGAAGAAGTGGAAGATGGAGAAGAAGAGGAAGAAGAAGAAGTGGAAGACGGAGAAGAAGAAGAAGTAGAAGAAGGAGAAGAAGAGGAAGAAGAAGAAGTGAAAGAAGGAGAAGAAGAGGAAGAAGAAGAAGTGGAAGAACGAGAAAAAGAGGAAGAAGTGCAAGTGGAAGAAGGAGAACAATGGGAAGAAGAAGAAGAAATGGAATAATGAGAAAAAGAGGAATAAGAAGAACGAGTGGAAAGAAAAGGGATGAAGAAGGGTAGAAGAAGAACAAGAATTGTAAGGAGAAGAAGAGGAAGAAAAAATTTTGGAAGCAAAAGAAGTGGTGGATGGAGAAAAGGAGGAAGGAGAAGAAGGAACGAGAAAAAGAAGAATTAGTGAAGGAGAAGAAATGGAAGAAGAGGAAAAACAAGAATTGTAAGGAGAAGAAATGGAAGAAGAGGAAAAACAAGAATTGTAAGCAGAAGAAGTGGAAGAAGGAGATGAAAAAGAAGAAGAACAACAAGTGGTACAGAAGAAGTGGTAGAAGCAGAACAAGAGAAATAGGAGGAAGTAGTGGAATGAGAGGGGATGAAGAAGAAGAAGTGCGAGAAAGAGAACGGGAGGAGGAAGAAGAAGTGGAAGAAGGAGAAGAGGAAGAAGAAAAAGTTGACAAATGAGAAGAACGAGAAGAAGAGGAGGAAGTGCAAGTGGAAGAAGGAGAAGAAGAGGAAGAAGAAGTTGACAAACGAGCAGAACGAGAAGAAGAGGAGGAAGTGCAAGTGGAAGAAGGAGAACAATAGGAAGAAGAAGAAGAAGAAGTCAAAGAATTAGAAAAAGAGGAAGAAGAAGAAGTGGAAACGAAAGGGAATGAAGAAGAAGAAGTGGAAGAAGGAGAAGAAAAGGAAGAAAAAGAAGTGTGAAGTAGTGGAAGAGCGAGAAGAGTAAGAAGAAGGAAAGCAAGGAAAGGGATGACGAAGAAGAAGTGAAAGAAGGAGGAGAAGAAGAAGGGGAGGAAGAAGAGGTAGTGTAGGTAGAAGAAGTGCAAGAAGGTGAACAAAAGGAAGAAAATGAAGAAGTGGAAGCAGCAAAAGTGGAAGAAGATGAACAAGAGGAAGAACAAGAAGTAGTTGAAGGAGTGGGGATGATGAAGAAGAAGTGTAAGAAGGAGAACAAGATGTGCAAATTGATGCATGCCTCCCTTGATCTTTTTCTAGAGGTTTTCTTCTTTGGTGAAATGGTTTGTGGAGAGGTAAGAAGTGAGGTGGTTTTAGGCGCCACTTAAGGTAAGATAAGCCTAAGAGGGAAAGTTTGCCACAAGGGATGGAACCCTTGATAAAAACCTAAGGAATTCTCAAAGAGAGAAGGGTGGACACTAAGAGAATTTTGGCCAACTCAAGGTTTTTCCATTCAATCAAGTGTAAAAAATACAAGAGTGTGAAGGAGCACCTTTTTATAGAGGGAGCTAACCTCTTGGACAAGTCCTGAAGGAAATGAAGGGCTAGGATTAAAAGGAGTTATCCAAGGGAGGAGGATTGAAGCCCAAAGTCCAATCAATACCCTCCTTTAGATGAGAATTGGTGCCCAAGCTACCTCATCCAAGGGCCAAGATTACTCCTTTATTAGTTTTGGGTTTTATTTAGCAAAAGAGGGTGTAGTTATCAAACTACCCCCTTATTTCCTAAATAAAGGCCCAAAAGTTAATCTTACCCCTTCTTATTACTAAGACACCTCCTAGAAAATTAAATGGACTAATACATGTCCAAAATAAAATCCTAGGTTCCTAAAATAAAAATTACAAGTAAATAACTCATGGCTTGCATAACTTGATGGTCATATGGAGGTGAGATCTTCCTCCCTCTACTCTAGCCATGTCTTCTTCTATTCTTCTAGCCATGGCCCTAGTGATAGGGCCCTTGCTTGGGGAGAATGCATCATCCCCTCCCCCTTGGGAAGGATTTGACCTCAAATCTGATAGGTCCTCATCTTCTTCATCAGTACCTACAAAAGGGATTAAATCACAAACATTAAAGGTAGTACTGACACCATAGTCCTCAGGGAGATCTAATATGTATGCATTGTTGTTCACTCTCTTGAGGACTTGAAAAGGACCATCTCCTCGGGGGCTAAGCTTGGACTTCCTTTGAGTAGGGAAGCGATCCTTCCTCAAATGAAGCCATACCCAATCCCCTTCATTGAAGATAATTTCTTTCCTGCCCCTATTGGCTTTACTAGCATACTCCTTTGAATGATGTTCAATGTTGGCCTTTACCCTTTCATGTAATTTTTTAACAAAATCCGCTCTTACTATTCCTTCTTTGTGAACAGAAGAAGGGAAGGGTAAGGGCAAGATATCAAGAGGAGTAAGGGGGTTGAAGCCATAAACAACTTCAAAGGGAGAATGCTTGGTGGTCCTTTGAACCACCCGGTTGTATGCAAACTCAATATGGGGTAGGTATTCATCCCAAGACTTGTGATTTCCTCGAAGAAGTGTCCTAAGCATAGTAGATAGAGATCTATTTACTACCTCAGTCTGCCCATCAGTTTGGGGGTGACATGTGGTAGAAAATAAGAGTTTAGTTCCTAGCCTTGCCCACAATGTTTTCCAAAAGTGGCTAAGGAACTTCACATCTCTATCAGAGACTATGGATTGGGGAATTCCATGTAAACGGACAACTTCTTTAAAGAAAAGTCTCGCAATGTTGCTCGCATCATCTATCTTGTGGCATGGTATAAAGCGAGCCATTTTTGAAAATCTATCTACCACTACAAAGATAGAGTCTGCACCTCGTTGGGTTCGAGGCAGGCCAAGGATGAAATCCATACTAATATCCAGTCAAGGTGCAGAAGGAGCAGGTAAGGGTGTGTACAATCCATGAGCCATTGTCTTAGACTTAGCTTGCAAGCAAGCAATGCATCTACGAAAATGTCTATAGACGTCTTTCTTCATATGGGGCCAAAAGAATTTTTCTTGTAAAAGCAGAAGAGTTTTGTTAATTCCAAAATGCCCCATGAGCCCACCCTCATGGCTCTCTTTTGTCAACAGATTTCTCATAGATCCTTGGGGTACACAAAGTCTGCTACCTTTGAAAAGGTACCCCTCACTCATAAAGAACCAATTTTGGGTTTTACATGCAAATGTAGAGGCAGCATAAATGGATCCAAAATCCTTATCAGAAAGATACATTTCTCTAATATTATCAAATCCAAGAATCTTTGCACTTAAGGTGGTGTAAAGGGTATGTCTACGAGACAACGCATCAGCCACCACATTATGTTTTCCTTTCTTGTATTTGATGATATAAGGGAAAGTCTCAAGAAATTCTACCCATTTAGCATGCCTTTTATTAAGCTTGCCTTGACCCTTCAAATACTTAAGTGACTCATGGTCACTATGAATGATGAACTCCTTGGGTACAAGATAATGTTCCCAAGTTTGAAGGGCCCTTATCAAAGAGTAAAACTCTTTATCATAGGTGGGGTAGTTTAAGGCGGCTCCATTTAGTTTTTCACTAAAATAAGCCACGGGATGACCACCTTATAACAACACAGCTCCCACACCCACTCCCGATGCATCACACTCTAGCTCAAAAGTTTTAGAAAAGTCAGGAAGAGCTAAAACTGGTGCATGGGTCAGTTTCTCTTTGATAAGTTCAAAGGCTTTTTGTTGTTTTTCACCCCAAAGGAAAGGAGTATCCTTCTTCACCAAATCATTGATTGGTGAGAAAAGTGTGGAGAAGTTAGGCACAAAGCGCCTGTAAAAGCTCGCGAGACCATGAAAACTCTTGATCTCAGTCACACTTTTTGGGGTGGGCCATTCTTGGATGGCTTTGATTTTGTCGGGGTCTACTTGAACCCCATTTTTATTAACTATAAAACCTAAGAACACCACACTCTCCACACAAAAATTACATTTTTCAAGATTTCCATAGAGTTGGTGTGACCTAAGAATGCAAAAGACGCGCCTAAGATGGCCTACATGTTCATCTAGGCTCTTGCTATACACTAAGATGTCATCAAAATAAACAACACCAAATTTTCCTAAGCAATCCCTAAGGACATGATTCATAAGCCTCATGAAGGTGCTTGGGGCATTGGTAAGCCCAAAGGGCATTACCAACCACTCATACAGCCCAAACTTGGTCTTAAAAGCGGTTTTCCACTCATCACCTTCCTTGATGCGGATTTGGTGATAACCACTCTTAAGATCAATTTTTGAAAATAATTGGGCCCCATGCAATTCATCAAGCATGTCATCAAGCCTAGGGATAGGGTGCCTATATTTGATGGTGATGTTATTGATTGCTCGACAATCAATGCACATCCTCCATTGGCCATTCTTCTTAGGCACCAACAAAACTGGCACAGCACAAGGGCTTAGGCTCTCTTGAACCCAACCCTTCTCCAATAGTTCTTGGACTTGAGATTCAATCTCCTTGGTCTCCATGGGATTAGTCCTATAAGCAGGCCTATTAGGCAGGCTAGCCCCAGGTACCAAGTCTATTTGGTATTCTATACCCCTAATTGGAGGAAGTCCTTTGGGAACTTCATTAGGGAATATATCACCAAACTCCTTTAAAAGCTCTTGAACCTCTTGAGGTAGGTTCTCAGGTCCAAATTCTATGGCAGTGCTAGAACTAGAAGGGAAAAAAGTGGAGGGGGAAGAAATGGGGGATGCCTCTTTGCAAAGGAGGAGATAGAAAGGTCTGTTAGTTAAGGGGGCTTCCTTTAATTCCAATTTTGTCGCAAATAAACTCCCTTTACTAATGACTTTCTTGGAAGGGGCACCAACTTCCAACTCAACCTCTTTACCCCTTTCAAGCTTTAGGGGTAAAGCTTTGCTTTTTTTTTTCTCCTCATCTCTCTTATGTTTCATGATGAGTTGGTCCTCCGCCACTTGTGAAGGTGTTAGAGGACACAACTTAATGCGCTTATCCTTATGAGTGAGGATGGTGTTATTGGAATGACCATGGTGTATGGCTTTCTTATCAAATTGCCATGGTCTTCCTAGCAAGATATGGCCAGCTTCCATTGGGACTATGTCACACAGGATCTCATCTTTATAAGACCCAATGGAAATTGGAACCTTGACTTGCTCATTGACCTCTATTTCCCCTTGCTCATTGAGCCATTGAAGCTTGTAAGGCTTAGGGTGGGGAAGTGGGGTCAAGGCTAGCTTTTCCACCAACCTTGAGCTACAACAATTGCAGCATGACCCACTATCCACAATGAGAGAACATATTTTGTCATTCACCTTACAGCGAGTGTGGAATATGTTCTCCCTTTAAGATGAGGACACTTTCAAAGGTTGGCTTCCAAGAAGTCTTCTTATCATTAAGAGGTCTCCCTCACATGCATAAGCGGTTTCATCACAATCAGATTGGTATGCATGAACCCCTTCTCCTTCGCTCTCACTAGAGGAGTGTGAGCTAGACTCACTACTATAAACATCTTGGGCCCTTATGATGATGTTTCTCTTAGTAGGGCATTGAGAGGCAATGTGGCCTCTCCCAAGACATTTAAAGCATTTGATACTACTAACTTTCTCGTGAGAGTTAATAGTAGGGGTTTTTCTCTCTATATGTGATGTTTTATGATCTTTGAAGTGCTTGGGATGTTCCTCTTTGGGGTAACTCTTGAAAGAGTTCCCCGTAGGTTGGTCCCTCTTTACATAAGGTGGGTTATCCTTTTTAAAAGTTTTCCTTCTAAGTTGATTTTCCACCTTGATGCAAAGTTGAACTAACTCATCAAGGGAATTGTATGAGAAGAGCTCCACCTTATCACGAATTTCGTGGCTCAACCCACACAAAAACCTTGCCATAGTGGCCTTGGGTTCCTCAATGATACCCGCCCTCAAGATAAGAAGTTCCATCTTTTGTCTATACTCTTCTATACTAAGGTTGGTTTGCCTTAGCCTTTGGAGTCTATCCAAAAGATCTCTTTCATACCAAGAGGGAATATGCCTTCTTCTTAGAGCACTTCTAAGATCATTCCAATATCTTATAGAAGGCATATTGGTGCGGATTCTCTCATTGGTTAACCCAACCCACCAATGCATGGCATGCCCTTGGAAGCTAAGGGTTGCCATTGGAACCTTTCTTTCTTCTCTTACCTCATGGCAAGTGAAGAGTTGTTCTACCTTGATTTCCCAATCAAGGTAGGCTTCCACATCTTCCCTCCCATGAAATGGGGGGAGATCAATTTTGGGCTCCCTTGGAGGGGCCCCATTATTATGCATGGATGAATGGGAGTTTCTCCTAGGATGATTGTAATATTCTTCCTCACTTTCACTCCTATGGGTATGTCTAGATGGGGAACCTAAGACTATCCCTTTCATTTTGTAATTCTCACCATTCCCATGCTTTCTTTTTTCTTCTTCTTTCTCTTTTCTTCTTTCTCTTTCTTTTCTTTCTCTCCTTTCTTCATCTTCTCTCCTTTCTTCATCTTCTCTCCTTTCTCTTATTCTTCTCTCTTCCTTCTCTCTTTTTTCTCTCTTTTCTTCCTCTCTTTCTTTTATTTTTCTTTTCTCCTTGGACTCTTTTTCTCTCCTTTTTTCTTCTCTTCTCTCTTGTTCTTTTGTCATCCACTCCCTAAAGTCCATGTTTAAGTTTTCTAGAGTGTAATCTTTAGAAATATTTCTTTGGTTTACACTCTTGTTTGATGAATAACTATGAGCACTAGAGTGGGTGTGTGATGTCATTGTGCTTGAATTTCTAAGAGGAAAAAGGTGGCTAAAAAATTTTCACAAATAAACACTCCTCTCTTTTTGTGTTTTCTTGCCTAAAATGGCTTGATGAGTCTTTGGAACTCTTTAGCCTTCTAAGCGCTTTGAATAAGAAAAATAAAGCAAGAATTTTAAAGCAAAAATTCAAAAGAGAAGGGATCTAAAGCGAGCTCCTAAGGTGTTGAAGGAAGTGTACCACTTCTTCCTTCTTCACCTAATTTTCGAGAAACTAAAAAATTGATTAAATTTTATTACAACCAAAGGGAGGGCCTTAAGGGCACTCAAACTCCCAACTACAAAATTAATACACCCAAATTAAAGAAAAAGTAAAGTCTTCAAAAAATGATTCTCCAAATGCTCCCTCAAATCAAAGTCTTCACGGCTAGGTGTATTTCCTTTTGAGGTGATCCCTTAGGCTCTTAGTCCAACCTTCCAAAATATGCTACCCTTGTGGTAAGCTCCTTTTTCAAGCTTTCTCCCAAAAGTGACTCTAACACACAAACCAAAGAAACCAAAAGTAGCAACGGGAGGTGCGAATAGAAACTCAAAAAACAATAAAAGATAACACAATCAAAAGGACACTTAACCAAATGGTAAGAGTATATAAGACAAACTAGAAAGATGATTTAAAAGACAAGCAACAACTAAAAGGTAAACAAAAGAAAGAGAGCACACAATGGAATACCTAAGAATGGCACTAGATTAAAGAGTAGAAGAACACAAATATCAAGTTCTAGTGTACCAAAAGTAATAAAATTTCTTTTAAGGTTCCAAGTTCAAAGTTGAAGCACTTGCTAATTTTAGGTTAGGTACATCAAATGAATTTTTTTCAAACTTTCTTTTCTTTTGTTTGTTCTCTTTTTTTTTTTTTTTTTTTGAATCCTTCGTTGTTTTTTTTTTGTATTTTATTTTAGACTTTGTTTTCTTGTTTTTTTTTTTTGAATATTTACTAGATGCACCTAAATTGATTGTGAATTTAGTGCTTGATAAAAAAGAGTTATGTGCTTGGAACAATAAAGAAAATTAAAAGCAACAATTTAGGTACTACTAGAAATGACTTCAAAATGCAAAGTAGCTATAGATGTGTTAATGGTTTAGTAGTTTGGTGTGCCACTGGACTCAACCTTTGTTAAGTTTTTAGTAATTTGTTGAACACAAATACCAAACTTATAGCTTAAGTGAAAGCACCCACAAACAAGAACTACCTTTACCACACAAATGAGCTACAAATTATACGTATGAGGAAAATAAAGACAAAGGAAATTGAGCAACTATTTTTGAATTTTTTTTTTTAAGAATATGCTTGAAACTAAAAGCACATGAACTTCTAAAGAGACTTAGACATGAGGTATAACCCTCTATGTTGCTCAATTTAAGAAGTTTCAAATTTTTTTTTTGTAAAAACAAAAGAGGCTAAACTTAAAAGGAATTAATAGACAAAATGGGAAACTATAAACATGACTTATAGACAACTACACAAGAGTATAAAAGTGAGAAATAAAAGCTAAAAATAAAGCAAAAACAAGGCAACTACGTGCAAGGAAACACAAGAATTTGGTCTAAATTTCTTGATCACAAGGTTGTGGAATTCACGACAACGGCATGGATTTTTAGCAAGAAATTCTCAAAACCAAAATTCAAGCAAGAAAGCACCCAACTCAAAGCTTAAGCGGAAATTAATGAATATGGGAGAGACGTAGATGCAAAGAAAAGAACAATATAAATTGCATCAAGCAAAAAATAAATGGTGCAAATAAACTATAACTCAAAACAATAAACTCAAGACATAAATGGAAATGATAAACAATAATGGAAAGCTAGAAAAAATTGCAGAAATTAAAGATAAAATAAAATAGGAAAACGGAAAGAAAAAATAAATGAGATAGGAAGAGAGTTTAGACCTCTAGAACCAATGCTCTAGATACCAAATGATGCATGCCTCCCTTGATCTTTTTCTAGAGGTTTTCTTCTTTGGTGAAATGGTTTGTGGAGAGGTAAGAAGTGAGGTGGTTTTAGGCGCCACTTAAGGTAAGATAAGCCTAAGAGGGAAAGTTTGCCACAAGGGATGGAACCCTTGATAAAAACCTAAGGAATTCTCAAAGAGAGAAGGGTGGACACTAAGAGAATTTTGGCCAACTCAAGGTTTTTCCATTCAATCAAGTGTAAAAAATACAAGAGTGTGAAGGAGCACCTTTTTATAGAGGGAGCTAACCTCTTGGACAAGTCATGAAGGAAATGAAGGGCTAGGATTAAAAGGAGTCATCCAAGGGAGGAGGATTGAAGCCCAAAGTCCAATCAATACCCTCCTTTAGATGAGAATTGGTGCCCAAGCTACCTCATCCAAGGGCCAAGATTACTCCTTTATTAGTTTTGGGTTTTATTTAGCAAAAGAGGGTGTAGTTATCAAACTACCCCCTTATTTCCTAAATAAAGGCCCAAAGGCTAATCTTACCCCTTCTTATTACTAAGACACCTCCTAGAAAATTAAATGGACTAATACATGTCCAAAATAAAATCCTAGGTTCCTAAAATAAAAATTACAAGTAAATAAGTCATGGCTTGCATAACTTGATGGTCATATGGAGGTGAGATCTTCCTCCCTCTACTCTAGCCATGTCTTCTTCTATTCTTCTAGCCATGGCCCTAGTGATAGGGCCCTTGCTTGGGGAGAATGCATCAGGATCAGTAATAATGCCTATGTTTTAGATCTGCCTGAGGATTATGGGGCAAACACCAGTTTTAATGTTTCTGATTTGTCTCCATTTGTAGGTGCTGAAAATGGCAAAGACCCCATGGATTTGAGGTCAAATCCTCTTCAAGGGGGAGGAGATGATGTGACCATGCCTAGCCAAGGACCTATTACTAGGCCCATGGCTAGAAGAATTGAAGAAGACCTAGCCCTTGCAGACAAAGGAAGACTTCACCTCCTATGGAGAGTCAAAATATTAGGCTAGGGACTTTAGTTAATAAAATGTAATTTTCCTTTATTTTAATTTTGAGGAGCATTAAGAATTTAATTTGGGACATGTATTTGGTCCATTTTTTATTTTTAAGAGGTGTCTTAGGAATTTAGAGGGTGGATTTAGCTTTTTGGGTCTTTATGAATGAAATAAGGGGTAGCCTTGATATCTACACCCCTCTTTTCCTACATAAACACCCTAAGCTAATAAGAAAGAATCTTGGCCCTTGGTTTGAGAAACTTGCGCACCAAGTTTGATGATCTAAGGAGGGAATTGTTTCTCAATCCTCCTCCCTTACATCTCTCCTTTTAATCCTAGCTCTTCTTTTTTAGGTTATATTTTCAAGAGGTTAGCTACCTCTATAAATAGGAGCTCCTCCCTCACTTGTATTTTTTACACTTGAATTTAATCATAGAGACCATATTGGTTGTGAGGTTCTTACGTTTGAGTGTCCCCTTTTCTCCTTTGTGAGAGCTTCTAAGAGTTATCAAGGGACCCCTCCCTTGTGGCCTCTCCCCTTTGGCTTATCAAACCTAGTATTTGTGGCGCCTCACCCCATTCCTTTCCTCTCCATAAATCCATTTCCCTTCCAAGTGACCTTAGAAAGGATCCTTTGGGCACGTGATCATCAAAGATCACATCACTATGTCTCCTTCTTCCTCTTTTTCTCATTCTTTTATTTGTTGTTCTTCTTCCTATAGTTCTCCTTCTTCCACTAGCACTTCTTCCTCTTCTTCTCGGTCTTCCACTTCTTGTTCCTCCTCCCCTTCTCCTTCTTCCACTGGTTTTTCTTCATCCCTTCTCATTCCATTACTTCCTCCTATTCCTCTTGTTCTCCTTCTACCACTTCTGTTGCTTCCACTCATTGTTCTTCTTCTTTTTCGTCTCCTTCTTCCATTTCTTCTGCTTACACTTCTTCTTGTTCCTCTTCTTCCATTTCTTCTCCTTCCACTACTTCTTCTTCTTCCGTTTCCTTCTATTCCTTCATCTTTTTCTCCATCCTGCACTTCTTTTTCTTCCAATTGTTGCTCTTCCTCTTCTTCTCCTTCCCTTAAATCTTCTGCTTACACTTCTACTTCTTCTTCCTCTTCTCCTCCATATTCCACTTCTTCTGCTTCTTGTTCCCTTCCCTTCCCCTCCTTCTTCATTTTCTTCTTCTTCCAGTTCTTCTTCTTCATCCCACCTCCTTCGAATACTTCTTCTTCCTCCTCCTGTTCACCTTCTTCCGCTTCTTCTCTGTCCACTTCTTCTTCTTCTTCCTTTTCTTCTCCTTCCTCCACTTCTTCTGCTTACTCTCCTTCTTCCTCTTATTCTCTTTCTTCCACTTCTCCTGCCTCTTCTTATTCTCTTTCTTCCAGTTCTCCTGCCTCCTCTTATTCTCTTTCTTCCACTTCTTCTTCATCCTCTACTGTCCTTCTTCTTCTTCCTCCTCCTCTCCTTCTTCTTCTTCCCTTTCCTTCGTCTTCTCCATCTTTTCCTCCTTTTTCTCCTTCCACTTGCATTTCTACCTCTTGTTCTCCTTCTTCCACTTCTTCTTCATCATCCCCACTCCTTCAACTACTTCCTCTTCTTCCTCTTGTTCACGTTCTTCCACTTCTGCTGCTTCCACGTGTTCCTGTTCTTACTTCCTTTCTCCTTCTTGCACTTCTTCTGCCTACACTACCTCTTCTTCCCCCCCTTCTTCTTTTCCTCCTTCTTCCACTTCCTCTTCCTCCTCCCTTGCTTTGCTTTCCTTCTTCTTCTTCCTCTTCTCATACATATTCTACTTCTTCTGCTCCTTCTTCCCTTCCTTTCCCCTCTTTCTTCCTTTTCCTCCTTTTCTCCTTCTTCCAGTTCTTCTTCTTCATGTCACCTCCTTCCACTACTTCTTTTTCCTCCTCTTATTCAACTGCTTCCACTTCTTCTCTTTCCACATCTTCTTCTTCTTCCTTTTCTTCTCCTTCTTCTGCTTACTCTCCTCCATCTTCCACTTCTTCTCCACTACTTCTTCTTCCTCCTCTTGTTAACCTTCTTAAACTTATTCTCTTTCCACATCTTCTTCTTCTTCCTTTTCTTCTCCTTCTTCCACTTCTTCTGCTTACTCTCTTTCTTCTTCCTCTTCTTCTCTTTCTTCCACTTCTCCTGCGTCATCTTATTCTCTTTCTTCCACTTTTTCTTCATTCTCTCCACTCCTTCTTTTTCTTCCTCTTCATCTCCTTCTTCTTCTTCCCTTTCCTTCGTCTTCTCCCTCTTGTTCACCTTCTTCCCCTTCTACTACTTCCACTTGTTCTTCTTCTTACTTCCCTTCTCCTTCTTGCACTTCTTCTGCCTACACTACCTTTTCTTCCTCCCCTTCTTCTTCCTGTCCTTCAACTACTTCTTCATCATCCCCACTCCTTCAACTACTTCTTCTTCTTCCTCTTGCTCACCTTCTTCTACTTCTGCTGCTTCCACTTGTTCTTCTTCTTCCTTCCGTTCTCCTTATTATACTTCTTCTTCCTCCTCCGTTGCCTTGTTTTCCTTCTTCTTACTCTTCTCCCTCTTCCACTACTTCTCCTTCCACTGCTTCTTCTTCTTCCCCTTTTTCTCATTCCTTCACTTCTTCTTCTGCCTCTTCTTCTCTTTCTTCTAGTTCTTCTTCCTCCTCCCGTTCTCCTTCTTCCACTTCTTCTTCCTCATCCCCTCCCATTCCACTACTTCCTCCTATTCCTCTTATTCTCCTTCTACCACTTCTTCTGCTTCCACTTGTTGTTCTTCTTCTTTTTCGTCTCCTTCTTCCACTTCTTCTACTTCCACTTCTTCTTCTTCTTCTTCTTCTTCCATTTCTTCTCCTTCCACTACTTTTTCTTCTTCCCTTTATTTCTTCTCCTTCCTCTTTTTCTCCATCCCCCTCTTCTTTTGCTTTCAATTGTTGCTCTTCCTCTTCTTCTCCTCCCCCCGAATCTTCTGCTTACACTTGTTCTTCATCTTCCTCTTCTCCTCCATATTCTACTTCTTCTACTTCTTCTTCACATCCCTTCCCCTCCTTTTTCCTTTTCCTTATTTTCACCTACTTCCATTCGTTCTCCTTCTTCCAGTTCTTCTTCTTTATCCCACCTTCTTCCACTACTTCTTCTTCCTCCTCTTGTTGACCTTCTTTTAATTCTTCTCTTTCCACATCTTCTTCTTCTTCCTTTTCTTCTCCTTCTTCCACTTCTTCTGCTTACTTTCCTTCTTCTTCCTCTTCTTCTCTTTCTTCCACTTCTCCTGCCTCCTCTTGTTCTCTTTCTTCCACGTCTTCTTCATCCTCTCCTCTCCTTCTTTTTCTCCCTATTCATCTGCTTCTTCTTCTTCCATTTCCTTCGTTTTCTCCCTCTCTTTCTCCTTCTTCTGGTTCCACTTGCATTTATACCTCTTGTTCTCCTACAACTACTTCTTCTTCTTCCTCTTGTTCACCTTCTTCCACTTCTGCTGCTTCCACTTGTTCTACTTCTTCCTTCCTTTCTCCTTCTTGCACTTCTTCTGCCTACACTACCTGTTCTTCCTCCCCTTCTTCTTCTCCTCCTTCTTCCACTACTTCTCCTTCCACTTCTTCTCCTTCTTCCACTTCTTCTTCTTCATCCCCTTTCCTTCCACTGCTTCTTCTTTTTCCTCTTTTTCTCATTCTTCCGCTTCCTCTTCTTCTTCCTATTGTTCTCCTTCTTCCACTTCTTCTTCTTCCTCCTCTTCTCCTACTTCCACTTCTTCTTCCTCCTCCCGTTCTCCTTTTTCCACTTCTTCTTCTTCATCCTTCCTCATTCGACTACTTCCTCCTATTCCTCTTGTTCTCCTTCTACCACTTCTTCTACTTCCAGTTGTCGTTCTTCTTCTTTTCGGCTCCTTTTTCCACTTCTTCTGCTTACACTTCTTGTTCTTCCTCTTCTCCCATTTCTATTCCTTCCACTTCTTCTTCTTCTTCCCTTTCCCTCTTCTCCTTCCTTTTTCTCCATTCCCCCTCTTCTTTTGCTTCCAATTGTTGCTCTTCTTCTTCTTCTCCTTCCCCCAAATCTTCTGCTTACACTTCTTCTTCTTCTTCCTCTTCTTCTCCATATTCAACTTCTTCTACTTCTTCTTCCCTTCCCTTCCCCTCCTTCTTCCTTTTCCTCCTTTTCACCTTTTTCCATTTTTTCTTCTTCATCCCACCTCTTTCAACTACTTTTTTGCGGCTTCCAGTTGTGCTCCTTCTTCCTTCCCTTCTCCTTCTTTCACTTTTTCTGCCTACACTACCTCTTCTTCCTCCCCTTGTCTTCTCCTCCTTCTTCCACTTCTTCTTCCTCCTCCGAATCCTTGCTTTCCTTCTTTTCACTCTTCTCCCTCTTCCACTACTTCTTCTACCACTTCTTTTTCTTCCTCTTCTTCTCCTTGTTCCACTTCTTCTTCTTCCTCTTCTTCTCCTTCTTCCACTTCTTCTTAGTCATCCCCTTTCGTTCCATTGCTTCTTCTTGTTCCCCTTTTTCTCATTCTTCCACTTCTTCTTGTTCTTCCTATTATTCTCCTTCTTCCACTTGCTCTTGTTCTCGTTCTTCCACTTCTTCTTCTTCCTCTTCTTCTCCTTCTTCCACTTCTTCTTCCTCCCCCCCGTTCTCCTTCCTCCACTTTTTCTTCTTCATCCCCTCTCAGTCCACTACTTCCTCCTATAACTCTTGTTCTCCTTCTAACACTTCTTTTGCTTCCACTTGTTATTTTTCTTTTTTTCGTGTCCTTCTTCCACATCTTCTTCTTCCATGTCTTCTTGTTCCACTACTTCTTCTTCCCTTTCCTTCGTCTCCTTCCTCTTCTTCTCCATCCCCCACTTCTTTTACTTCCAATTGTTGCTCCTCTTCTTCTTCTTCTCCTTCCCACAAATCTTCTGCTTACACATCTTCTTCTTCTTCCTTTTCTTCTCCTTCTTCCACTTCTTTTGCTTACTCTCCTTCTTCTTCGTCTTCTTCTATTTCTTCCACTTCTCTGGCCTTCTCTTGTTCTCTTTCTTCCCTTTGTCTTCATCCTCTCTTCTCCTTCTTTTTCTTACTCTTCATCTCCTTCTTTGTCTTCCCTTTCCTTCGTCTTTTCCCTCTTGTTCTCCTTCTTCTGCTTCCACCTGACTTTCTACGTCTTGTTCTCCTTCTTCCACTTCTTCCTCATCATCCCCACTCCTTCAACTACTTCTTCTTCTTTCTCTTGTTCATGTTCTTCCACTTCTGCTACTTCCACTTGTTCTTCTTCTTCCTTCCCTTCTCCTTCTTGCACTTCTTCTGTCTACACTACCACTTCTTCCTCCCCTTCTTCTTCTCCTTCTTCTTCCACTTCTTCTTCCTCCTCCCGTGCCTTGCTTTCCTTCTTCTTACTCTTCTTCCCCTTCCACTACTTCTCCTTCCACTTCTTCTTCTCCTTCTTCCACTTCTTCTTCTCCATCCCCTTTCCTTCCACTGCTTCTTCGTCTTCCTCTTTTTCTCATTCTTCCATTTCTTCTTCTTCTTCCTAGAGTTCTCCTTCTTCTAGTTGCACTTCTTCCTCTTCTTCTCGTTCTTCCACTTCTTCTTCTCCTTCTTCCAGTTCTTTTTCTTCATCCTACCTCTTTCCACTACTTCTTCTTGTTCACCTTCTTCCATTTCTTCTCTTTCCACATCTTCTTGTTCTTTCTTCCACTTATTCTTCATCCTGTCCTCTCCTTCTTTTTCCTCCTCTTCATCTCCTTCTTCTTCTTTCCTTTCCTTTGTCTTCTCCCTCTTTTTCTTCTTCTTCTGCTTCCACTTGCATTTCTTCCTATTGTTCTCCATCCTCCACTTCTGGTTCGACATCCTCACTCCTTCAACTACTTCTTCTTCTTCCTCTTGTTCACTTTCTTCCACTTCTGCTGCTTCCACTTGTTCTTCTTCTTCCTTCCCTTCTCCTTCTTGCACTTCTTCTGCCCACACTACCTATTCTTCCTCCCCTTCTTTTTCTCCTCCTTCTTCCACTTCTTCTTCCTCCTCCCTTGCCTTGCTTTCCTTCTTCTTACTCTTCTCCCTCTTCCAGTACTTCTCCTTCCGCTTCTTCTTCTTCGTCTTTTTCTCCTTCTTCTACTTCTTCTTCTTCATCCCCTTTTCTTCCACTACTTCTTCATCTTTCTTTTTTTCTCATTCTTCCACTTTTTCTTCTCCATCGCCTCTCATTCCACTACTACCTCCTTCTTCCACTTCTTCTGCTTACACGTCTTGTTCTTCCATTTCTTCTCGTTCCACTACTTCTTCTTCGTTACTTTCCTTCTTCTCCTTCCTCTTTTTCGCCATTCCCCACTTCTTTTGCTTCGAATTGTTGCTCTTCCTCTTCTTGTCCTTCCCCCAAATCTTCTGCTTACAGTTCTTCCTTTTCTCCTCTATATTCCACTTCTTCTGCTTCTCCGTCCCTTCCTTTCCCCTCCTTCTTCCTTTTCCTCCTTTTCTCCTTCTTCCAGTTCTTCTTCTTCATCCCACCTCCTTCCACTACTTCTTCTTCATCCTCTTGTTCACCTTCTTCCACTTCTTCTCCTTCCACATCTTCTTCTTCTTACTTTTCTTTTCCTTCTTCCACTTCTTATGCTTACTCTCCTTCCTCTTCCTCTTCTTCTCTTTCTTCGACTTCTCATGCCACCTCCTATTCTCTTTCTTTCACTTCTTCTTCATCCTCTCTTCTCCTTCTCTTTCTTCCTCTTCCTCTCTTTCTTGTTTTCCCTTTTCCTTCGTCTTCTCCCTCTTTTTCTCCTTCTTCTGCTTCTACTTGCCTTTCTACCTCTTGTTCTCCTTATTCCACATCTTCTTGATCAACCCCACTCCTTCAACCACTTCTTTTTCTTCATCTTGTTTACCTTCTTCCACTTCTAGTACTTCTACTAGTTCTTCTTCTTCGTTCCATTCTGCTTCTTGCACTTCTTCTGCCTACATTACCTCTTCTTCCTTCCCTTCTTCTACTTCTTCTTCCTCCTCCCATGCCTTGCTTTCCATCTTCTTACTCTTCTCCTTCTTCCACTACTTCTCCTTCTATTTATTCTTCTTCCTCTTCTTCTCCTTCTTCCACTTCTTCCTTTTCATCCCCTTTCCTTCCACTACTTCTTCTTCTTCCTGTTTTTCTCATTCTCCCACTTCTTCTTCTTCTTCTTCCTATTGTTTTCCTTCTTCCACTTGCTCTTCTTCTCGTTCTTCCACTTCTTCTCCTTCTTCCACTTCTTTTCCCTCCTCTCGTTCTCTTTCTTCCACTTCTTCTTCTTCATCCACTCCTATTCCCCTACTTCCTCCTATTGCTCTCGTTCTCCTTCTACCACTTCTTCTGCTTCCATTTGTTGTTGTTCTTCTTTTTTCCCTCCTTCTTCCACTTTTTCTACTTACACTTCTTCTTCTTCCATTTCTTCTCCTTCCACTACTTCTTCCTCCTCTTGTTCACCTTCATCCGCTTCTTCTCTTTCCACATCTTCTTCTTCTTCCTTTTCTTCACCTTCTTCCACTTCTTCTGCTTACTCTCATTCTTCTTCCTCTTCTTCTCTTTCTTCAACTTCTCTTGCCTTCTTGATAGAGGACTATGAAGGAGACGTCAAGTTTTTCTAGAAGATTATGAATATTAGACAGAAGTTAAATTAAAACCCATATTCTATATTTTAATTTGTATTTTCGTAATAATTTTATGTAATAAGTTCATATGACTCTTGGCTTGTTTTGGGTCAGTTTTAGCTTTGTTTTAAAGTCATTAAATGGTTAGTGGGTTTTTATGTAAGTGGGAATTTAATTCCTATCAATTACCAATTTGTTTATTTTAGAAATCCTAGGCTATAAATAGGCCTACGAAAACCTTTGTAAGATAGACTTGGAAGAAATCAAATATAGCTTTTGTCATAGTGAAACTGTTTTCTCTGTGGGTTCTTGAGTAGAACATTTTCAAATTCTTATCAAATAATTCTTATTCTTTGTGGCGAATTCTCCTCAACTTATCAATCCTTAGGGATTGTGGCGTTGTTCTTTCCATTTATTTGCCTCAATCCATTTTTTTATCTTTTCTTCTACAAATATTTCCTTTTAATTTTCTTCTGTTGATGTTGAAATTTATCGATCCGAAAATAGGTTCATGTCATTTGGTATCAGAGCAAGGATTTCAGCATCAATGTGTCCATTGTTTATTTCAAATTTTGTGGAAATATTCTTGGTGATTTATTAGGGTTGGAGTACTTGTGAAACGTCACACTTATTCGAATTCACGGATCAAGCAGGTGCACAATTCAAATTCCTTGTGTCAATTTTACTAAATTTCTTTACGCATCAGTGTTATTGGAAATTTATGCTCGTGAAAATTTCTTGCATCAATGGGTACCAATATGTTTCCTTGTGTCAGTCTTATTATGCCTTGAAATTGTTGTGTTCATTCAGTTTTTTTATTTTATTTTTGCTTTTATCCACTATCCAGTTTAATGGAGTTTGTTCTCATGTTTCTATGTTCTAATTGAGTCAATTTTGCACTAGAATTTTTATGTATTTAGAAATTGGAGAATATCACTCATTATCTTTATGGTGTTCATGAAAATTTTGATGTAGATTTATTGTTTGATTAAAAAAAAATTGGTTTGACAAACAGTTTGGAAAAAAAAAAAAGAAAAAAGAAGAGATTATTCAGAAGTTAAAAAAAAATAACAAAAAAAAATTGTGGGCAAAATTACACTTATAAAAAAAAAACTATTTTGTGGCCAAAGTGTAAAAAAAATAAAAAAAAAAGAGAAAATTCTGCTCCATATAAAGTTCTTCTACATCAAATTCAAGTCTTTTAAAATACACTAATTCTGAATCTTGTGTGGTTCTTGGTTTGAGTTGTCTTTGTCTTGTTTTTTTTTCCAGTTTGTCTTTCTTTGGCGTTCTACTTTGAGTTACCTTTTCCTTTCTTTTTTTAGCTTGTCTTGATTGTCTTTAAAATTTCCTTGGTTTTGTCTTGGAGTTTTCTCATTCCTTGGCCTCTTGAGTTTAGCTTGAAATTCGTTACATATTTCACATTGAATATTTCTTGATTTGGATTTTGGAGGTTCAATTTAAGAGCTTGTAGAGGAACAATAGTGGAAAAAGGCATGAGTGAAACATTATAGAAAAGCCTTAAAAGTGTGAAACACAAGTGACTTTTGAGTGGAAACACTTAGAGAGTAGTGAGGTCCTATTTTTCTTTCACTTTTGTTTCCTTTGCTTGAATCATGACAGGTACTAGTTCTGAAGGTAACCCTCCTCTGGTGGGCAACAACAAGTTTATATTTGATGCTTTTGTAGATCAAATGCAATAGTTCATGAACATGTATTCGTACAAAAAGATATGTCACCATGATTCTTCTAGTAGTAAGGACAAGTCCAAGAAGGAGGGATCTTCCTTATCTAGGGAACAAGGTTCCAAGTCTTCAAGTGGTAAACACGTTCCTAACCCTTGCATTTCTTCTACTTCCAAGATTAATACAATTAAATGTTTTAAATGTTTGGGTAAAGGTCATATTGCTTTAAATTGTCCAAACAAGAAAAGAAAAATTTTTGGGGACAATGAGATTGCAACTACTAAGGTTAAGGGTAGGGTTGAGATTCAAGAAGGAAGCTTATTTCAAACTAGATGTTCAATTGAAGGAAAGATTTGCTCAATCATTATTTATGGAGGAAATTGTACCAATCTGGCTAGTTCAAGATTAGTAACCAAATTGAATTTAGAGACTACACCACACCCACAACCTTACAAACTTCAAAGTCTTGGTGAAAATGGTGGCATATCTGTGAATAAGCAAGTTGAAGTGAAGTTTTCCATTGGAAAATATGAAGATGTTGTGTTGTGTGATGTGGTGCCCATGGATGCTTGCCACTTACTTCTCGGTAAATCATGGCAAGTTGAAAGAAATGTTAATTACAATGAGAAAACAAATAAAATTTCTTTTATGCACCAAGGATGCAAATTGATTATTGCATTACTTTTACCTAAAGAAGCAATTGAGGATTTAATCAGGTTGAAAACAAAAATAGGACAAGAGAGAAAAGAGGAAAAAGAAAAGGAAATAAAAGAAAAAGAGTTAAGAGAAAAAGAAATGAGAGAAAAGGAGTTGAGGGAAAAAGAAAAAGAAATAAAACAGAAAGAGTTGAAAGAAAAAGAAATGAAAGAAAAGGAGTTGAGGGAAAAAGAAAGTAAACAAAGAAAAAGAGTTGAGAGAATGCAAAAGTCTCATTCCTTGTTCCACTTGCCCTTCTTCCTCTTCTTCTCGTTCTTCCACTTCTTCTTCTTCCTCTTCTTCTCCTTCTTCCACTTCTTCTTCCTCCTCTAGTTCTCCTTTCTCCACTTCTTCTTCTTCATCCCCTCTTATGCCACTACTTCCTCCTATTCCTCTTGTTCTCCTTCTGCCACTTCTTCTGCTTCCAATTGTTGCTCTTCCTCTTTTTATCCTTCCCGCAAATCTTCTACTTACACTTCTTCTTCTTCTTCCTCTTCTCCTCCTTATTCCACTTCTTCTGCTTATTCTTCCCTTCCCTTCCCCTCCTTCTTCCTTTTCCTCCTTTTCTCCTTCTTCCACTCGTTCTCCTTCTTCCAGTTCTTTTTCTTCATCCCACCTCTTTCCACTACTTCTTCTTCCTCTTCTTGTTGACCTTCTTCCACATCTTCTCTTTCCACATCTTTTCTTTTCCTTCTTCTCCTTCTTCTGCTTACTCCCCTTCTACTTCCTCTTCGTATGTTTCTTCCACTTCTCCTGGGTCCTCTTGTTCTCTTTCTTCCACTTCTTCTTCATGCTCTCTTCTCCTTCTTTTTCTTCATCTTCATCTCCTTCTTCTTCTTCCCTTTCCTCCGCCTTCTCCCTTTTTTTCTCCTTCTTCTACTTCCACTTGCATTTCTAACTCTGGTTCTCCTTCTTCTACTTCTTCTACTTACACTTCCTTTTCTTTGTCTTCTTCCATCTCTTCTCCTTCCACTACTTCTTCTTGTTCGCTTTCCTTCTTCTCCTTCCTTTTTTTCTCCATCCCCCACTTCTTTTGCTTCATGTTGCTCTTCCTCTTCTTCAACTTCCCCCAAATCTTCTGCTTATAGTTTTTCTTCTTCTTCCTCTTCTCCTCCATATTCCACTTCTTCTGCTTCTTCTTCCCTTCCCCTCCTTCTTCCTTTTCCTCCTATTCTCCTTCTTCCAGTTCTTCTTCCTTATTCCACCTCCTTCCACTACTTCTTCTTCCTCCTCTTGTTCACCTTCTTCCACTTCATCTTTTTCCACTTCTTCTTCTTCTTCTTCTTCTTCTTCTTCTTCTTCTTCTTCTTCTTCTTCTTCTTCTTCTTCTTCTGCTTACTCTCATTCTTCTTCCTCTTCTTCTCTTTCTTCCACTTCTCCTGCATCCTCTTGTTCTGTTTCTTCCACTTTTTCTTCATCCCCTCTTCTCCTTCTTTTTCTACTTACTCATCTCCTTCTTCTTCTTCCCTTTCCTTCCTCTTCTCACTCTTTTCCTCCTTCTTCTGCTTCCACTTGCATTTCTACCTCTTCTTCTCCTTCTTCCACTTCTTCTACATCAGCTTTCCTTCCACTGCTTCTTCTTCTTTCCCTTTCTCATTCTTCCACTTCTTCTTCTTCTCCCTATTGTTCTCCTTCTTCCACTTGCACTTCTTCCTTTTCTTCTCTTTCTTCCGCTTCTTCTTCTTCCTCTTCTTCTCCTTCTTCCACTTGTTATTCCTCCTCCCTTCTCCTTCTTCCATGTCTTCTTCTTTATCCCCTCTCATTCCACAACTTCCCCCTATTCCTCTTGTTCTCCTTCTACCACTTCTTCTGCTTCCACTTGTAGTTCTTCTTCATTTTCATCTCCTTCTTCCACTTCTTCTGCTTACACTTCTTGTTCTTCCTCTTCTTCCAGTGCTTCTCCTTCCACTACTTCTTCTTGTTTGCTTTCCTTCTTCTCCTTCCTTTTTTTCTCCATCCCCCACTTCTTTTGCTTCCAATTGTTGCTCTTCCTCTTCTTCTCCTTCCCACAAATCATCTGCTTACATTTCTTCTTCTTCTTCCTGTTGTTCACGTTCTTCCACTTCTACTGCTTCCACTTGTAACCCTTCTTCCTTCTCTTCTCCTTCTTACACTTCTTCTTCTTCAATTTCTTCTCCTTCCAGTACTTCTTCTTCTTCCCTTTCCTTCTTCTCCTTCCTCTTTTTCTCCATGCCCACCTCTTTTGCTTCCCATTGTTGCTCTTCCTCTTCTTCTTCTTCCCCTAAATCTTCTGCTTACACTCTTTCTTATTCTTCCACTTCTTCTTCCTTCTCCTGTTCTCCTTCTTCCACTTCTTCTTCTTCATCCCCTCTCATCCCACTACTTCCACCTATTCCTCTTGTTTTCCTTCTACCACTTCATCTTCTTCCACTTGTTGTTCTTCTTCCTTTTCGTCTCCTTCTCCCACTTGTTCTGCTTCCTTTCCTTTCCCTTCCTTCTTCCTTTTCCTCTTTTTCTCCTTTTTCCAGTTCTTCTTCTTCATCCAAACTCCTTCCACTACTTCTTCTTCCTCCTCTTGTTCACCTTCTTCCACTTCTTCTCTTTCCACATCTTCTTCTTCTTGCTTTTCTTCTCCTTCCTCAGCTTACTCTCCTTCTTCTCCCTATTCTTCTCTTTCTTTCCACTTCTCCTGCCTCCTCTTGTTGTCTTTCTTCCACTTCTTCTTCATCCTTTCCTTCGTCTTCTCCCTCTTTTTCTTCGTCTTTTGCTTCCACTTGCATTTCTACCTCTTGTTCTCCTTCTTCCACTTCTTCTTCATCATCCCCACTCCTTCAACTACTTCTTCTTCTTCCTTTTGTTCACCTTCTTCAACTCCTGCTTCAACTTGCTCTTCTTCTTCCTTCCCTTCCCTTTCTTGCACTTCTTCTGCCTACACTACCTCTTCTTCCTCCCTTTCTTCTTCTCCTCCTTCTTCCACTTCTTCTTCTGCCTTCCTTGCCTTGCTTTACTTCTTCTTACTCTTCTCCCTCTTCCACTACTTCTCCTTCCACTTCTGCTTCTTCCTATTGTTCTCCTTCTTCGACTTGCACTTCTTCCTCTTCTTCTCATTCTTCCATTTCTTCTTCTTCCTCTTCTTCTCCTTCTTCCACTTCTTCTTCTTCATCCTCACCCCTTCCACTGCTTTCTCTTCTTCCTCTTTTTCTCATTCTTCCACTTCTTCTTCTTCCTATTGTTCTCCTTCTTCGACTTGCACTTCTTCCTTTTCTTCTCATTCTACCACTTCTTCTTCTTCCTCTTCTTCTCATTGTTCCACTTCTTCTTCTTCCTCTTCTTCTCCTACTTCCTCTTCTACTTCCCCCTCAAGTTCTTCTTCTTCCGCTTCTTCTACTTACACTTTTTCTTCTTCCTCTTCTTCCCTTTCTTCTCCATCCCCCACTTCTTTTGCTTCCAGTTGTTGCTGCTCCACTTCTTCTCCTTCCCCTAAATCTCCTGCTTACACTTCCTCTTCTTCTTCCTCTTCTCCTCCATATTCCACTTCCTCTACTTCTTCTTCCCTTTCCTTGCCCTCCTTCATCCTTTCCCTCCTTTTCTCCTTCTTCTAGTTCTTCTTCTTCATCCCAACTCCTTCCACTACTTCTTCTTCCCACTCTTGTCAACCTTCTTCCACTTCTTCTATTTCCAAATCTTGTTCTTCTTCCTTTTCTTCTCCTTCTTCCACTTCTTCTGCCTACTTTCCTTCTTCTTCCTCTTATTCTCTTTCTTCCATTTCTTTTGGCTCCTCTTGTTCTCTTTCTTCCAGTTCTTCTCCATCCTCTCCTCTCCTGTTTTTTCTTCCTCTTCATCTCCTTCTTCTTCTTCCCTTTCCTTCATATTCTCCCTCTTTTTCTCCTTCTTCTGCTTCCACTTGCATTTCTACCTCTTGCTCTCCTTCTTCCACTTCTTCTTCATCATCCCCACTCCTTCAACTACTTCTTCTTCTTCCTCTTGTTCACTTTCTTCCGCTTCTGCTGCTTTAACTTGTTCTTCTTCTTCCTTCCCTTCTCCTTCTTGCACTTCTTCTGCCTACACTACCTCTTCTGCCTTCATTTCTTCTTCCTCCTCCCTTGCCTTGCTTTTAAACTTCTTACTCCTCTCCCCCTTCCACTACTGCTCCTTCTACTTCTTCTTCTTTCTTTTCTTCTCTTTCTTCCACTTTTCCTTCTTCATCCCGTTTCCTTCCACTACTTCTTCTTCTTCCTCTTTCTCTCATCCTTTCACTTCTTCTTCTTCTTGTTCCTATTGTTCTCCTTATCCCACTTGCACTTCTTCTCCTTTTTCTCGTTCTTTCACTTCTTATTCTTGCTCTTCTTCTCCTTCTTCCACTTCTTCTTCCGCCTCCCATTCTCCTTCTCCAACTTTTTCTTCTTCATCCTTTCTCATTTTACTACTTCCTCCTGTTCCTCTTATTCTCCTTCTACCACTTCTTTTACTTCCATTTGTTGTTCTTCTTCATTTTCGACTCCTTCTTCCACTTGTTCTTCTTCTTCTTCTTCTTCCATTTCTTCTCCTTCCACTTCTTCTTCTTCCCTTTCCTTCGTTTTCTCCCTTTTTTTCTCCTTCTTTTGCTTCAACTTGTATTTCTACCTCTTGTTCTCCTACTTCCACTTCTTCTTCATCCACTTACCTTCCACTAGCTTTTCTTCTTCTTACTTTTTTTCTCATTCTTCCACTTCTTGTTCTTCTTCCTATTGTTCTCTTTCTCCCACTTGCACTTCTTCTTCTTCTTCTCGTTCTTCCACTTCTTTTACTTCATCTTGTTCTCCTTCTTTCGCTTCTTCTTCCTCCTCCCGTTCTCCTTCTTCCACTTCTTCTTCTTCATCCCCTCTCATTTCACTACTTGCTCTTATTCCTCTTGTTTTCCTTCTTGCGCTTCTTCTGCCTACACTACCTCTTCTTCCTCCCCTTCTTCTCCTCCTTCTTCCACTTCTTCTTCCTCCTCCCTTGCCTTGCTTTCCTTCTTCTTACTTTTCTCCTTCCACTTCTTCTTCTTCCTTTTCTTCTCCTTCTTCCACTTCTTCTTCTTCATCCCCTTTCCTTCCACTATTTCTTCTTCTTCCCCTTTTTCTTATTCTTCCATTTCTTCTTCTTCCTTTTCTTCTCCTTCTTCCCCTTCTTCTTCCTCCTCCTGTTGTCCTTCTTCCACTTCTTCCTCTTCATCCCCTCTTATTCCACTACTTCCTCCTATTCCTCTTGTTCTCCTTCTACCACTTCTTCTACTTTCGCTTGTTGTTCTTCTTCATTTTCGTCTGTTTTTTCCGCTTATTCTACTTACAAATCTTCTTATTCCTCTTCTTCCATTTCTTCTCCTTCCACTACTTCTTCTTCTTCCTTTTCCTTCTTCTCCTTCCTCTTTTTCTCCATCCCCGACTTCTTTTGCTTCCAATTATTGATCTTCCTCTTCTTCTCCTTTCCCCAAAATCTTCTGCTTACACTTCTTCTTCTTCCTCCTCTTCTCCTCCATATTCCATTTCTTCTGCTTCTTCTTCCCTTCCCTTCCCCTCCTTCTTCCCTTCCCTTCCCCTCCTTCTTCCTTTTCCTCCTTTTCTCCTTCTTGCAGTTCTTCTTCTTCATCCCACCCTCTTCCACTACTTCTTCTTCCTCTTCCTGTTCACCTTCTTCCACTTCTTCTCTTTCCACATCTTCTTCTTCTTCCTTTTCTTCTCCTTCTTCTTCCTCTTCTTCTCTTTCTTCCACTTCTACTGCCTTCTCTTGTTCTCTTTCTTCCACTTCTTCTTCATGACTTATAGACAACTACACAAGAGTATAAAAGTGAAAAATAAAAGCTAAAAATAAAGCAAAAACAAGGCAACTAGGTGCAAGGAAACACAAGAATTTGGTCTAAATTTCTTGACCACAAGGTTGTGGAATTCACCACAACGGCATGGATTTTTAGCAAGAAATTCTCAAAACCAAAATTCAAGCAAGAAAGCACCCAACTCAAAGCTTAAGCGAAAATTAATGAATATGGGAGAGACGTCGATGCAAAGAAAAGAACAATATAAATTGCATCAAGCAAAAAATAAATGGTGCAAATAAACTATTACTCAAAAAAATAAACTCAAGACATAAATGGAAATGATAAACAACAATGGAAAGCTAGAAAAAATTGTGGAAATTAAAGATAAAATAAAATAGGAAAACAGAAAGAAAAAATAAATGAGGTAGGAAGAGAGTTTAGACCTCTAGAACCAATGCTCTGATACCAAATGATGCATGCCTCCCTTGATCTTTTTCTAGAGGTTTTCTTCTTTGGTGAAATGGTTTGTGAAGAGGTAAGAAGTGAGGTGGTTTTAGGCGCCACTTAAGGTAAGATAAGCCTAAGAGGGAAAGTTTGCCACAAGGGATAGAACCCTTGATAAAAACCTAAGGAATTCTCAAAGAGAGAAGGGTGGACACTAAGAGAATTTTGGCCAACTCAAGGTTTTTCCATTCAATCAAGTGTAAAAAATACGAGAGTGTGAAGGAGCACCTTTTTATAGAGGGAGCTAACCTCTTAGACAAGTCATGAAGGAAATGAAGGGCTAGGATTAAAAGGAGTCATCCAAGGGAGGAGGATTGAAGCCCAAAGTCCAATCAATACCCTCCTTTAGATGAGAATTGGTGCCCAAGCTACCTCATCCAAGGGCCAAGATTACTCCTTTATTAGTTTTGGGTTTTATTTAGCAAAAGAGGGTGTAGTTATCAAACTACCCCCTTATTTCCTAAATAAAGGCCCAAAAGCTAATCTTACCCCTTCTTATTACTAAGACACCTCCTAGAAAATTAAATGGACTAATACATGTCCAAAATAAAATCCTAGGTTCCTAAAATAAAAATTACAAGTAAATCAGTCATGGCTTGCATAACTTGATGGTCATGTGGAGGTGAGATCTTCCTCCCTCCACTCTAGCCATGTCTTCTTCTATTCTCCTAGCCATGGCCCTAGTGATAGGGCCCTTGCTTGGGGAGAATGCATCATCCCCTCCCCCTTGGGAAGGATTTGACCTCAAATCTGATAGGTCCTCCTCTTCTTCATCAGTACCTACAAAAAGGATCAAATCACAAACATTAAAGGTAGTACTAACACCATAGTCCTCAGGGAGATCTAATATGTATGCATTGTTGTTCACTCTCTTGAGGACTTGAAAGGGAACATCTCCTCGGGGGCTAAGCTTGGACTTCCTTTGAGTAGGGAAGCGATCCTTCCTCAAATGAAGACATACCCAATCCCCTTCATTGAAGATAATTTCTTTCCTGCCCCTATTGGCTTTACTAGCATACTCCTTTGAATGATGTTCAATGTTGGCCTTTACCCTTTCATGTAATTTTTTAACAAAATTCACTCTTACTATTCCTTCTTTGTGAACAGAAGAAGGGAAGGGTAAGGGCAAGATATCAAGAGGAGTAAGGGGGTTGAAGCCATAAACAACTTCAAAGGGAGAATGCTTGGTGGTCTTTTGAACCACCCGGTTGTATGCAAACTCAATATGGGGTAGGTATTCATCCCAAGACTTGTGATTTCCTCGAAGAAGTGTCCTAAGCATAGTAGATAGAGATCTATTTACTACCTCAGTCTGCCCATCAGTTTAGGGGTGAAGTGTAAGAAGAAGTAGTGGAAGAGGGAGAAGTGTAAGAAGAAGGAAAGCAAGGAAAGGCAGGAGGAAGAAGAAGTGAAAGAAGGAGGAAAAGAAGAAGAAAAAGAGGAAGAAGAGGTAGTGTAGGCAGAAGAAGTGCAAGAAGGACAAGAGAAGGAAGAAGAAGAAGAAGTGGAAGGGGCAGAAGTGGAAGAAGGTGAACAAGAATAAGAAGAAGAAGTAGTTGAAAGAGTGGGGATGATGAAGAAGAAGTGGGAGAAGGAGAAATAGGGGTAGAAATGCAAGTGGAAGCAGAAAGCAGAAGAAAATAAGGGAGAAAATGAAGGAAAGAGAAGAAGAAGAAGGAGATGAAGAGGAAGAAAAAGAATGAGAGGAGAGGATGAAGAAGAAGTGGAAGAAAGAGAACAAGAGGAGGTAGAAGAAGTGGAGGAAGGAGAAGAAGAGGAAGAAGAAGGAGAGTAAACGGAAGAACTTTAAGAAGAAGAAGAAAAGGAAGAAGAAGAAGATGTGGAAAGAGAAGAAGTGGAAGAAGGTGAACAAGAGGAGGAAGAAGAAGTAGTGGAAGGTGGTGGGATGAAGAAGAAGAACTAGAAGAAGGAGAAAAGGAGGAAAAGGAAGAAGGAGGGAAAGAGAAGCGAAGAAGAAGCAGAGAAAGTGGAATATGCAGGAGAAGAGGAAGCAGAAGAAGAAGTGTAAGCAGAAGATTTGGGGGAAGGAGAAGAAGAGGAAGAGCAACAATTGAAAGCAAAAGAAGTGGGGGGTGGAGAAAAAAAAGAAAGAGAAGAAGGAAATGAAAGAAGAAGAAGTTGTGGAAGGAGAACAAATGGAAGAAGAGGAAGAAGAAGAAGTATTAGCAGAAGAAATAGAAGAAAGAGATGAAAAAGAAGAAGAACAACAAGTGGTAGAAGGAGAACAAGAGGAATAGTTGGGAGTTGTGGAATGAGAGGGGATGAATAAGAAGAAGTGGTAGAAGGAGAACGGGAGGAGGAAAAAGAAGTGGAAGAAGGAGAACGGGAGGAGGAAGAAGAACTGGAAGAAAGAGAAGAAGAGGAAGAAGAAATGGAAAAAGGAGACGAAAAAGAAGATGAACAACAAGTAGAAGCAGAAGAAGTGGTAGAAGGAGAACAAGAGGAATTGGAGGAAGTAATGGAATGGGAGGCGATGATGAAGAAGAAGTGGAAGAAGGAGTAGAAGTTGAAAAATGAGAAAAATAGGAAGACGAAGAAGTAGTGGAAGGAAAGGGGATGAAGAAGAAAAGTGGAAGAAAGAGAAGAAGAAGAAGAAGAAGAAGTGGAAGGAGAAGTAGTGGAAGAGGGAGAAGAGTAAAAAGAAGGAAAGCAAGGCAAGGGAGGAGGAAGAAGGAGTGGAAGAAGGAGGAGAAGAAGAAGAGGAGGAAGAAAAGGTAGTGTAGGCAGAAGAAGTGAAACAAGGGGAAGGGAAGGAAGAAGAAGAACAAGTGGAAGCAGTAGAAGTGGGAGAAGGTGAACAAGAGGAAGAAAAAGAAGTAGTTGAAGGAGTGGGCATAATGAAGAAGAAGTAGAAGAAAGAAAACAAGAGGTAGAAATGCAAGTAGAAGCCGAAGAAGGAGAAAAAGAGGAAGAAGAAGGAGGTGAATTGGAAGAAAAAGGAGAGGAGAGGATGAAGAAGAAGTGGAAGAAAGAGAAGAAGAGGAGGCAGAAGAAGTGGAAGAAAGAGAAGAAGAGGAAGAAGAAAGAGAGTAAGCTGAAGAAGTGAAAGAAGGAGAAGAAACGGAAGAAGAATAAGATGTAGAATGAGAAGAAGTGGAACAAGGTGAACAAGAAGAGGAAGAAGAAGTAGTGGAAGGAGGAGGGATGAAGAAGAAGAACTGGAAGAAGGAGAAAAGGAGGAAAAGGAAGAAGGAGGGGAAGGGAAGGGATGAAGGAGCTGAAGAAGTGGAATATGTATGAGAAGAGGAAGAAGAAGAAGAAGAAGGGTAAGCAGAAGATTTGCGGGAAGCAGAAGAATAGGAAGAGCAATAATTGGAAGAACAAGAAGTGGGGGATGGAGAAACAGACGGAGGAGAACAAGGAAACGGAAGATGAAGAAGTAGTGGCAGGAGAAGAAATAGAAGCAGAGGAAGAAGAATAAGTGGAAGCAGAAGAAGTAGAAGAAGAAGACGCAAAAGAAGATGCACAACAAGTGGAAGCACAAGAAGTAGTAGAAGGAGAACAAGGGGAATAGGAGGAAGTAATGGAATCAAAGGGGATGAAGAAGAAGAAGTGGAAGAAGGAGAACGGGAGGAAGAAGAATAAGTGTATGAAAGAGAATAGGAAGAGGAAGAATAAGTGGAAGAGTGAGAAGAAGAGGAAGAAGTGCAAGTGGAAGAAGGAGAACAATAGGAAGAAGAAGAAGAAGTGGAAGAATGAGAGAAAGGGGAAGAAGAGGTAGCCATGGAAGGAAAAGGGATGAAGAAGAAGTAGTGGAAGGAAAGGGGATGAAGAAGAAGAAGTCGAAGAAGGAGAAGAAGAGGAAGAAGAAGAAGTGGAAGGAGAAATAGTGGAAAATGGAGAATAGTATGAAGAAGTAAAGCAAAGCAAGGGAGGGGGAAGAAGTGGAAGAAGGAGGAGAAGAAGAAGGGGAGGAAGAAGAGGTAGTGTAGGCAGAACAAGTTCAAGAAGGAGAAGGGAAGGAAGAAGAAGAACAAGTGGAAGCAGCAGAAGTGGAAGAAGGTGAACAAGAGGAAGAAAAAGAAGTAGTTGAAGGAGTGGGAATGATGAAGAGGAAGAAGAAATGGAATATGGAAGAGAAAAAGTGTAAGCAGAAGATTTTGGGGAAGGAGAAGAAGAGAAAGAGCAACACTTGAAAGAAAAAGAAGTGGGGGATTGAGAAAAAGAGGAAGGACAAGAAGGAAAGGGAAGAAGAAGAAGTGGGGGATGGAGAAAAAGAGGAAGGACAAAAAGGAAAGGGAAGAAGAAGAAGTGGGGGATGGATAAAAAGAGGAAGGTGAAGAAGGAAATGGAAGAAGAAGAAGTAGTGGAAGGAGAAGAAATGGACGAAGAGGAGGTGTAAGCAGAAGAAGTGAAAGAAGGAGACAAAAAAGAAGAAGAACAACAAGTGGAAGTAGAAGAAGTGGTAGAAGGAGAACAAGAGGAATAAGAGGAAGTAGTAGAATGAGAGGGGATGAAGAACAAGAAGTGGAAGAATGAGAAGAAGAGCAAGTGGAAGAAGGAGAACAATAGGAAGAAGAAGAAGAAGTGAAACAATGAGAAAAAGAGGAAGAAGAAGAAGCAGTGGAAGGAAAAGGGATCAATTAGAAGCAGTGGAAGGAAAGGGGATGAAGAAGAAGAAGTGGAAGAAAGAGAATAAGAGGAAGAAGAAGAAGTGGAAGAATGAGAATAAGAACAAGTGGAAGAAGGAGAACAATAGGAAGGAGAAGAAGAAGAAGTGGAAAAATGATTAAAATAGGAGGAAGAAGAAGCATTGGAAAGAAAGGGGATGGAAAAGAAGAAGTGGAAGAAGGAGAAGAAGAGGAAGAAGAAGAAGTGGAAGGAGAAGTAGTGGAAGAGGGAGAAGAGTAAGAAGAAGGAGAAGAAGGAGGAAAAGAAGAAGGGGAGGAAGAAGAGGTAGAGCAAGCAGAATAAGTGCAGGAAGGAGAAGGGAAGCAAGAAGAAGAACAAGTGGAAGCAGCAGAAGTGGAAGAAAGTGAACAAGAGGAAGAAGAAGAAGTTGTTGAGGAGTGGGGATGATGAAGAAGAAGTGGAAGAAGGAGAACAAGAGGTAGAAATGCAAGTAGAAGCAGAAGAAGGAGAAAAAGAGGGAAAAGACGAACAAAAGGGACAAAGAAGAAGGAGATGAAGAGGAAGAAAAAGAAGGAGAGGAGAGGATAAAGAAGAAGTGGAAGAAAGAGAATAAGAGCAGGTAGAAGAAGTGGAATACAGAGAAGAAGAGGAAGAAGAACGAGAGTAAGCAGAAGAAGTGGAAGAAAGAGAAGAAAAGGAAGAAGAAGAAGATGTGGAAAGAGAAGAAGTGGAAGAAGGTGAATAAGAGGAGGAAGAAGAAGTAGAATATGTGGAATATGGAGGATAAGAGGAAGAAGAAGAACTGTAAGCAGAAGATTTTGGGAAGGAGAAGAAGAGGAAGAGCAACAACTGGAAGAAAATAAAGCGGGGGAGGGAGAAAAAGAGGAAGGAGAAGAAGGAAAGGGAAAAAGAAGAAGTAGTGGAAGGAGAAGAAATGGAAGAAGAGGAAGAAGAAGAATTGTAAGCAGAAGAAGTGGAAAAAGGAGACGAAAAAGAAGAGGAAGAACAAGTGGAAGCAGAAGAAGTGGTAGAAGGAGAACAAGAGGAATACGACAAAATAGTGGAATGAGAGGGGATGAAGAAGAAGAAGTGGAAGAAGGGGAACGGGAGGAGGAAGAAGAAGAGGAAGAACGAGAAGAAGAGGAAGAAGAAGAAGTGGAAGAAGGAGAAGAAGAGGAAGAAGTGCAAGTGGAAGAAGGAGAACAATGGGTAGAAGAAGAAGAATAAGAAGTGGAAGAATGAGAAAAAGGGGAAGAAGAAGAAGCAGTGGAAGGAAAGGGGATGAAGAAAAAGAATTGGAAGAAGGAGAAGAAGAGGAAGAAGAAGAAGTGCAAGGAGAAGTAGTGGAAGAGGGAAGAAGAAGAGGTAGTGTAGACAGAAGAAGTGCAGGAAGGAGAAGGGAAGGAAGAAGAAGAATAAGTGCAAGCAGTAGAAGTGGAAGAAAGTGAACAAGAGGAAGAAAAAGAAGTAGTTAAAAGAGTGGGGATGATGAAGAGGAAGTGGAAGAAGGAGAACAAGAGGTAGAAATGCAAGTGGAAGCTGAAGAAGGAGAAAAAGAGGGAGAAGACGAAGGAAAGACAAGAAGAAGAAGAAGATGAAGAGGAAGAAAAAGAAAGAGAAGAGAGGATGAAGAGAAGTGGAAGAAAGACAACAAGAGAAGGCAGGAGAAGTGGAAGAAAGAGAAGAAGAGGAAGAAGGAGGAGAGTAAGCAGATAAAGGGAAAGAAAATCAAGAAGAAGAAGATGTGGAAGGAAAGGGAAACAAGAAGAAGCAGTGGAAGGAAAGGGGATGAAGAAGAAGAAATGGAAGGATAAGTAGTGGAAGAGGGAGAAGAGTAAGAAGAAGGAAAAGTGGAAGAAGGAGGAGGAGAAGAAGGGGAGGAAGAAGAGGTAGTGTAGGCAGAAGAAGTGCAAGAAAGGAGAAGGGAAGGAAGAAGAAGAACAAGTGGAAGCAGTGGAAGTGGAAGAAGGCAAACAAGAGGAAGAATAAGAAGTAGTTGAAGGAGTGGGGATGATGAAGAACAAGTGGAAGCAGAACAACGAGAAATAGAGGGAGAAGATGAAGGAAAGGGAAGTAGAAGAATGATATGAAGAGGAACAAAAGGAAGGAGAGGAGAGGATGAAGAAGAAGTGGAAGAAAGCGAACAAGAGGAAGAAGAAGGAGAGTAAGCAGAAGAAAGAGAAGAAAAGGAAGAAGAAGAAAATGTGTAAAGAGAAGAAGTGGAAGAAGGTGAACAACAGTAGGAAGAAGAAGTAGTGGAACGAGGTGGGATGAAAAAGAAGAACTGGAAGAAAGAAAAAAGGAGGAAAAGGAAGAAGGAGGGGAACGGGTTGGCAGAAGAAGCAGAGGAGGTGGAATATGGAGGAGAAGAGGAAGAAGAAGAAGAAGTGTAAGCAGAAGATTTTGGGAAGGAGAAGAAGAGGAAGAGCAAAAATTGCAAGCAAAAGAAGTGGGGGATGGAGAAAAAAAGGAAGGAGAAGAAGGAAAGGGAAGAAGAAGAAGTAGTTGAAGGAGAAGAAAAGGAAAACGAAGAAGTGTAAGCAGAAGAAGTGGAAGAAGGAGACAAAAAAGAAGAAGACCAACAGGGGGAACCATAAGAAGTGGTAGAAGGAGAACAAAAGGAATAGAAGGAAGTAGTGGAATGAGAGGGGATGAAGAAGAAGAAGTGGAAGAAGGAGAAGAAGAGGAAGAAGAAAAAGTGGAAGGAGAAGTAATGGAAGAGAAAGAAGAGTAAGAATAAGGAAAGCAAGGCAAGGGAGGACGAAGAAGAAGTGGAAGAAGGAGAAGAAAAAGAAGGGGAGCAAGAAGAGGTAGTGTAGGCAGAAGAAGTGTAAGAAGGAGAAGGGAAGGAAGAAGAAGAACAGGTGGAAACAGCAGAAGTGGAAGAAGGTGAACAAGAGGAAGAACAACATGTGGTAAAGTAGAAGGCAAGGGAAGAAGACGAAGTAGTGGAAGGAGAAGAAATGGAAGAAGAAGAAGTGTAAGCAAAAGAGGTAGAAGAAGGAGATGAAAAAGAAGAAGAACAACATGTGGAGGCAGATGAAGTGGTAGAAGGAGAACAAGAGGAAGAGGAGGAAGTAGTGGAATAAGAGAGGATGAACAAGAAGAAGTGGAAGAAGGAGAACAGGAGGAGGAAGAAGAAGTGGAAGAAGGAGAAGAAGAGGAATAAAAAGAAGTGCAAGAAGGAGAAGAAAAGGAAGAAGTGCAATTGGAAGAAGGAGAACAATAGGAAGAAGAAGAAGAAGTGGAGGAATGATAAAAAGGGGAAGAAGAAGAAGCAGTGGAAGGAAAGGGGATGAAGAAGAAGAAGTGGAAGAAGGAGAAGAAGAGGAAGAAGAAGAAGTGGAAGGAGAAGTAGTAGAAGAGGGAGAATAGTAAGAAGAAGGAAAGCAAGGCAAGGGATGAGGAAGAAGATGTGGAAGAAGGAGGAGGAGATGAAGAAGTGGAAAGACAAGAAGTGGAAGAAGGTGAACAATGGGAGGAAGAAGAAGTATAGGAAGCAGGTTGGATGTAAAAGAAGAACTGGAAGAAGGAGAAAAGGAGGAAAAGGAACAAAGAGAGGAAGGGTAGGGAAGAAGAAGTATAAGAAGTGGAATATGGAGGAGAAGAGGAAGAAGAAGAAGAAGAAGTGTAAGTAAAACATTTGCGGGAAGGAGAAGAAGAGGAAGAGTAACAATTGGAAGCAAAAGAAGTGGTGGATGGAGAAAAAGAGGAAGGAGAAGAAGGAAAGGAAAGAAGAAGAAGTAGTGTAAGGAGAAGAAATGGAAGAAGAGGAAGAAGAAGAAGTGTAAGCAGAAGAAGTGGAAGAAGGAGACGAAAAAGAAGAAGAACAACAAGTGGAAGAAGAATAAGTGGTAGAAGGAGAACAAGAGGAATAGGAGGAAGTAGTGGAATGAGAGGGGATGAAGAAAAAGAAGTGGAAGAAGGAGAACGGAGGAGGAAGAAGAAGTAGTGGAAGGAGGAGGGATGAAGAAGAAGAACTGGAAGAAGGAGAAAAGGAGGAAAAGGAAGAAGGAGGGGAAGGGAAGGGAAGAATCAGGGGAAGGGAAGGGAAGAAGGAGCAGAAGAAGTGGAAGATGGAGGAGAAAAGGAAGAACAAAAAGAAGTATAAGCAGAAGATTTGAGGGAAGGAGAAGAAGAGGAAGAGCCACAATTTGAAGCAAAAAAAGTGGGGGATGGAGAAAAAGAGAAAGGAGAGAAGGAAAGGGCAGAAAAAGAAGTAGTGGAATGAGAAGAAATGGAAGAAGAGGAAGAAGAACAAGTGTAAGCAGAAGAAGAGGAAGAAGGATACGAAAAAGAAGAAGAACAACAAGTGGAAGTAGAAGAAGTGGTAGAAGGAGAACAATAGGAATAGAAGGAAGTAGTGGAATGAGAGGGGATGAAGAAAAAGAAGTGGAAGAAGGAGAAGGGAGAAGGAAGAAGAAGTGGAAGAAGGAGAAGAAGAGGGAGAAAAAGAGGAAGAAGAAGAAGTGGAAGAACAAAAAGAAGAGGAAAAAATGCAAGTGGAGGAAGGAGGTGCGATGAAGAAGAAGAACTGGAAGAAGGAGAAAAGGAGGAAAAGGACGAAGGAGGGGAGGGGAAGGGAAGGGAAAAAGAAGCAGAACAAGTGGAATTTGGAGGAGAAGAGGAGGAGGAAGAAGAAGGAGAGTAAGTAGAAGAAGGAGAAGAAAAGGAAGAAGAAGAAGATGTGTAAAGAGAAGAAGTGGAAGAAGGTGAACATGAGTAGGAAGAAGAAGTAGTGGAACGAGGTGGGATGAAGAAGAAGAACTGGAAGAAAGAGAAAAGGAGGAAAAGGAAGAAGGAGGGGAAGGGATCGGCAGAAGAAGCAGAAGAGGTGGAATATGGAGGAGAAGAGGAAGAAGAAGAAGAAGTGTAAGCAGAAGATTTGGGGGAAGGAGAAGAAGAGGAAGAGCAAAAATTGCACGCAAAAGAAGTGGGGGATGGAGAAAAAGAGGAAGGAGAAGAAGGAAAGGGAAGAAGAAGAAGTAGTTGAAGGAGAAGAAAAGGAAAACGAAGAAGTGTAAGCAGAAGAAGTGGAAGAAGGAGACAAAAAAGAAGAAGACCAACAGGGGGAACCATAAGAAGTGGTAGAAGGAGAACAAAAGGAATAGAAGGAAGTAGTGGAATGAGAGGGGATGAAGAAGAAGAAGTGGAAGAAGGAGAAGAAGAGGAAGAAGAAAAAGTGGAAGGAGAAGTAATGGAAGAGAAAGAAGAGTAAGAATAAGGAAAGCAAGGCAAGGGAGGACGAAGAAGAAGTGGAAGAAGGAGAAGAAAAAGAAGGGGAGCAAGAAGAGGTAGTGTAGGCAGAAGAAGTGTAAGAAGGAGAAGGGAAGGAAGAAGAAGAACAGGTGGAAACAGCAGAAGTGGAAGAAGGTGAACAAGAGGAAGAACAACATGTGGTAAAGTAGAAGGCAAGGGAAGAAGACGAAGTAGTGGAAGGAGAAGAAATGGAAGAAGAAGAAGTGTAAGCAAAAGAGGTAGAAGAAGGAGATGAAAAAGAAGAAGAACAACATGTGGAGGCAGATGAAGTGGTAGAAGGAGAACAAGAGGAAGAGGAGGAAGTAGTGGAATAAGAGAGGATGAACAAGAAGAAGTGGAAGAAGGAGAACAGGAGGAGGAAGAAGAAGTGGAAGAAGGAGAAGAAGAGGAATAAAAAGAAGTGCAAGAAGGAGAAGAAAAGGAAGAAGTGCAATTGGAAGAAGGAGAACAATAGGAAGAAGAAGAAGAAGTGGAGGAATGATAAAAAGGGGAAGAAGAAGAAGCAGTGGAAGGAAAGGGGATGAAGAAGAAGAAGTGGAAGAAGGAGAAGAAGAGGAAGAAGAAGAAGTGGAAGGAGAAGTAGTAGAAGAGGGAGAATAGTAAGAAGAAGGAAAGCAAGGCAAGGGATGAGGAAGAAGATGTGGAAGAAGGAGGAGGAGATGAAGAAGTGGAAAGACAAGAAGTGGAAGAAGGTGAACAATGGGAGGAAGAAGAAGTATAGGAAGCAGGTTGGATGTAAAAGAAGAACTGGAAGAAGGAGAAAAGGAGGAAAAGGAACAAAGAGAGGAAGGGTAGGGAAGAAGAAGTATAAGAAGTGGAATATGGAGGAGAAGAGGAAGAAGAAGAAGAAGAAGTGTAAGTAAAACATTTGCGGGAAGGAGAAGAAGAGGAAGAGTAACAATTGGAAGCAAAAGAAGTGGTGGATGGAGAAAAAGAGGAAGGAGAAGAAGGAAAGGAAAGAAGAAGAAGTAGTGTAAGGAGAAGAAATGGAAGAAGAGGAAGAAGAAGAAGTGTAAGCAGAAGAAGTGGAAGAAGGAGACGAAAAAGAAGAAGAACAACAAGTGGAAGAAGAATAAGTGGTAGAAGGAGAACAAGAGGAATAGGAGGAAGTAGTGGAATGAGAGGGGATGAAGAAAAAGAAGTGGAAGAAGGAGAACGGAGGAGGAAGAAGAAGTAGTGGAAGGAGGAGGGATGAAGAAGAAGAACTGGAAGAAGGAGAAAAGGAGGAAAAGGAAGAAGGAGGGGAAGGGAAGGGAAGAATCAGGGGAAGGGAAGGGAAGAAGGAGCAGAAGAAGTGGAAGATGGAGGAGAAAAGGAAGAACAAAAAGAAGTATAAGCAGAAGATTTGAGGGAAGGAGAAGAAGAGGAAGAGCCACAATTTGAAGCAAAAGAAGTGGGGGATGGAGAAAAAGAGAAAGGAGAGAAGGAAAGGGCAGAAAAAGAAGTAGTGGAATGAGAAGAAATGGAAGAAGAGGAAGAAGAACAAGTGTAAGCAGAAGAAGAGGAAGAAGGATACGAAAAAGAAGAAGAACAACAAGTGGAAGTAGAAGAAGTGGTAGAAGGAGAACAATAGGAATAGAAGGAAGTAGTGGAATGAGAGGGGATGAAGAAAAAGAAGTGGAAGAAGGAGAAGGGAGAAGGAAGAAGAAGTGGAAGAAGGAGAAGAAGAGGGAGAAAAAGAGGAAGAAGAAGAAGTGGAAGAACAAAAAGAAGAGGAAAAAATGCAAGTGGAGGAAGGAGGTGCGATGAAGAAGAAGAACTGGAAGAAGGAGAAAAGGAGGAAAAGGACGAAGGAGGGGAGGGGAAGGGAAGGGAAAAAGAAGCAGAACAAGTGGAATTTGGAGGAGAAGAGGAGGAGGAAGAAGAAGGAGAGTAAGTAGAAGAAGGAGAAAAAAAGGAAGAAGAAGAAGATGTGTAAAGAGAAGAAGTGGAAGAAGGTGAACATGAGTAGGAAGAAGAAGTAGTGGAACGAGGTGGGATGAAGAAGAAGAACTGGAAGAAAGAGAAAAGGAGGAAAAGGAAGAAGGAGGGGAAGGGATCGGCAGAAGAAGCAGAAGAGGTGGAATATGGAGGAGAAGAGGAAGAAGAAGAAGAAGTGTAAGCAGAAGATTTGGGGGAAGGAGAAGAAGAGGAAGAGCAAAAATTGCACGCAAAAGAAGTGGGGGATGGAGAAAAAGAGGAAGGAGAAGAAGGAAAGGGAAGAAGAAGAAGTAGTTGAAGGAGAAGAAAAGGAAAACGAAGAAGTGTAAGCAGAAGAAGTGGAAGAAGGAGACAAAAAAGAAGAAGACCAACAGGGGGAACCATAAGAAGTGGTAGAAGGAGAACAAAAGGAATAGAAGGAAGTAGTGGAATGAGAGGGGATGAAGAAGAAGAAGTGGAAGAAGGAGAAGAAGAGGAAGAAGAAAAAGTGGAAGGAGAAGTAATGGAAGAGAAAGAAGAGTAAGAATAAGGAAAGCAAGGCAAGGGAGGACGAAGAAGAAGTGGAAGAAGGAGAAGAAAAAGAAGGGGAGCAAGAAGAGGTAGTGTAGGCAGAAGAAGTGTAAGAAGGAGAAGGGAAGGAAGAAGAAGAACAGGTGGAAACAGCAGAAGTGGAAGAAGGTGAACAAGAGGAAGAACAACATGTGGTAAAGTAGAAGGCAAGGGAAGAAGACGAAGTAGTGGAAGGAGAAGAAATGGAAGAAGAAGAAGTGTAAGCAAAAGAGGTAGAAGAAGGAGATGAAAAAGAAGAAGAACAACATGTGGAGGCAGATGAAGTGGTAGAAGGAGAACAAGAGGAAGAGGAGGAAGTAGTGGAATAAGAGAGGATGAACAAGAAGAAGTGGAAGAAGGAGAACAGGAGGAGGAAGAAGAAGTGGAAGAAGGAGAAGAAGAGGAATAAAAAGAAGTGCAAGAAGGAGAAGAAAAGGAAGAAGTGCAATTGGAAGAAGGAGAACAATAGGAAGAAGAAGAAGAAGTGGAGGAATGATAAAAAGGGGAAGAAGAAGAAGCAGTGGAAGGAAAGGGGATGAAGAAGAAGAAGTGGAAGAAGGAGAAGAAGAGGAAGAAGAAGAAGTGGAAGGAGAAGTAGTAGAAGAGGGAGAATAGTAAGAAGAAGGAAAGCAAGGCAAGGGATGAGGAAGAAGATGTGGAAGAAGGAGGAGGAGATGAAGAAGTGGAAAGACAAGAAGTGGAAGAAGGTGAACAATGGGAGGAAGAAGAAGTATAGGAAGCAGGTTGGATGTAAAAGAAGAACTGGAAGAAGGAGAAAAGGAGGAAAAGGAACAAAGAGAGGAAGGGTAGGGAAGAAGAAGTATAAGAAGTGGAATATGGAGGAGAAGAGGAAGAAGAAGAAGAAGAAGTGTAAGTAAAACATTTGCGGGAAGGAGAAGAAGAGGAAGAGTAACAATTGGAAGCAAAAGAAGTGGTGGATGGAGAAAAAGAGGAAGGAGAAGAAGGAAAGGAAAGAAGAAGAAGTAGTGTAAGGAGAAGAAATGGAAGAAGAGGAAGAAGAAGAAGTGGAAGAAGGAGACGAAAAAGAAGAAGAACAACAAGTGGAAGAAGAATAAGTGGTAGAAGGAGAACAAGAGGAATAGGAGGAAGTAGTGGAATGAGAGGGGATGAAGAAAAAGAAGTGGAAGAAGGAGAACGGAGGAGGAAGAAGAAGTAGTGGAAGGAGGAGGGATGAAGAAGAAGAACTGGAAGAAGGAGAAAAGGAGGAAAAGGAAGAAGGAGGGGAAGGGAAGGGAAGAATCAGGGGAAGGGAAGGGAAGAAGGAGCAGAAGAAGTGGAAGATGGAGGAGAAAAGGAAGAACAAAAAGAAGTATAAGCAGAAGATTTGAGGGAAGGAGAAGAAGAGGAAGAGCCACAATTTGAAGCAAAAGAAGTGGGGGATGGAGAAAAAGAGAAAGGAGAGAAGGAAAGGGCAGAAAAAGAAGTAGTGGAATGAGAAGAAATGGAAGAAGAGGAAGAAGAACAAGTGTAAGCAGAAGAAGAGGAAGAAGGATACAAAAATGAAGAAGAACAACAAGTGGAAGTAGAAGAAGTGGTAGAAGGAGAACAATAGGAATAGAAGGAAGTAGTGGAATGAGAGGGGATGAAGAAAAAGAAGTGGAAGAAGGAGAAGGGAGAAGGAAGAAGAAGTGGAAGAAGGAGAAGAAGAGGGAGAAAAAGAGGAAGAAGAAGAAGTGGAAGAACAAAAAGAAGAGGAAAAAATGCAAGTGGAGGAAGGAGGTGCGATGAAGAAGAAGAACTGGAAGAAGGAGAAAAGGAGGAAAAGGACGAAGGAGGGGAGGGGAAGGGAAGGGAAAAAGAAGCAGAACAAGTGGAATTTGGAGGAGAAGAGGAGGAGGAAGAAGAAGGAGAGTAAGTAGAAGAAGGAGAAGAAAAGGAAGAAGAAGAAGATGTGTAAAGAGAAGAAGTGGAAGAAGGTGAACATGAGTAGGAAGAAGAAGTAGTGGAACGAGGTGGGATGAAGAAGAAGAACTGGAAGAAAGAGAAAAGGAGGAAAAGGAAGAAGGAGGGGAAGGGATCGGCAGAAGAAGCAGAAGAGGTGGAATATGGAGGAGAAGAGGAAGAAGAAGAAGAAGTGTAAGCAGAAGATTTGGGGGAAGGAGAAGAAGAGGAAGAGCAAAAATTGCACGCAAAAGAAGTGGGGGATGGAGAAAAAGAGGAAGGAGAAGAAGGAAAGGGAAGAAGAAGAAGTAGTTGAAGGAGAAGAAAAGGAAAACGAAGAAGTGTAAGCAGAAGAAGTGGAAGAAGGAGACAAAAAAGAAGAAGACCAACAGGGGGAACCATAAGAAGTGGTAGAAGGAGAACAAAAGGAATAGAAGGAAGTAGTGGAATGAGAGGGGATGAAGAAGAAGAAGTGGAAGAAGGAGAAGAAGAGGAAGAAGAAAAAGTGGAAGGAGAAGTAATGGAAGAGAAAGAAGAGTAAGAATAAGGAAAGCAAGGCAAGGGAGGACGAAGAAGAAGTGGAAGAAGGAGAAGAAAAAGAAGGGGAGCAAGAAGAGGTAGTGTAGGCAGAAGAAGTGTAAGAAGGAGAAGGGAAGGAAGAAGAAGAACAGGTGGAAACAGCAGAAGTGGAAGAAGGTGAACAAGAGGAAGAACAACATGTGGTAAAGTAGAAGGCAAGGGAAGAAGACGAAGTAGTGGAAGGAGAAGAAATGGAAGAAGAAGAAGTGTAAGCAAAAGAGGTAGAAGAAGGAGATGAAAAAGAAGAAGAACAACATGTGGAGGCAGATGAAGTGGTAGAAGGAGAACAAGAGGAAGAGGAGGAAGTAGTGGAATAAGAGAGGATGAACAAGAAGAAGTGGAAGAAGGAGAACAGGAGGAGGAAGAAGAAGTGGAAGAAGGAGAAGAAGAGGAATAAAAAGAAGTGCAAGAAGGAGAAGAAAAGGAAGAAGTGCAATTGGAAGAAGGAGAACAATAGGAAGAAGAAGAAGAAGTGGAGGAATGATAAAAAGGGGAAGAAGAAGAAGCAGTGGAAGGAAAGGGGATGAAGAAGAAGAAGTGGAAGAAGGAGAAGAAGAGGAAGAAGAAGAAGTGGAAGGAGAAGTAGTAGAAGAGGGAGAATAGTAAGAAGAAGGAAAGCAAGGCAAGGGATGAGGAAGAAGATGTGGAAGAAGGAGGAGGAGATGAAGAAGTGGAAAGACAAGAAGTGGAAGAAGGTGAACAATGGGAGGAAGAAGAAGTATAGGAAGCAGGTTGGATGTAAAAGAAGAACTGGAAGAAGGAGAAAAGGAGGAAAAGGAACAAAGAGAGGAAGGGTAGGGAAGAAGAAGTATAAGAAGTGGAATATGGAGGAGAAGAGGAAGAAGAAGAAGAAGAAGTGTAAGTAAAACATTTGCGGGAAGGAGAAGAAGAGGAAGAGTAACAATTGGAAGCAAAAGAAGTGGTGGATGGAGAAAAAGAGGAAGGAGAAGAAGGAAAGGAAAGAAGAAGAAGTAGTGTAAGGAGAAGAAATGGAAGAAGAGGAAGAAGAAGAAGTGTAAGCAGAAGAAGTGGAAGAAGGAGACGAAAAAGAAGAAGAACAACAAGTGGAAGAAGAATAAGTGGTAGAAGGAGAACAAGAGGAATAGGAGGAAGTAGTGGAATGAGAGGGGATGAAGAAAAAGAAGTGGAAGAAGGAGAACGGAGGAGGAAGAAGAAGTAGTGGAAGGAGGAGGGATGAAGAAGAAGAACTGGAAGAAGGAGAAAAGGAGGAAAAGGAAGAAGGAGGGGAAGGGAAGGGAAGAATCAGGGGAAGGGAAGGGAAGAAGGAGCAGAAGAAGTGGAAGATGGAGGAGAAAAGGAAGAACAAAAAGAAGTATAAGCAGAAGATTTGAGGGAAGGAGAAGAAGAGGAAGAGCCACAATTTGAAGCAAAAGAAGTGGGGGATGGAGAAAAAGAGAAAGGAGAGAAGGAAAGGGCAGAAAAAGAAGTAGTGGAATGAGAAGAAATGGAAGAAGAGGAAGAAGAACAAGTGTAAGCAGAAGAAGAGGAAGAAGGATACGAAAAAGAAGAAGAACAACAAGTGGAAGTAGAAGAAGTGGTAGAAGGAGAACAATAGGAATAGAAGGAAGTAGTGGAATGAGAGGGGATGAAGAAAAAGAAGTGGAAGAAGGAGAAGGGAGAAGGAAGAAGAAGTGGAAGAAGGAGAAGAAGAGGGAGAAAAAGAGGAAGAAGAAGAAGTGGAAGAACAAAAAGAAGAGGAAAAAATGCAAGTGGAGGAAGGAGGTGCGATGAAGAAGAAGAACTGGAAGAAGGAGAAAAGGAGGAAAAGGACGAAGGAGGGGAGGGGAAGGGAAGGGAAAAAGAAGCAGAACAAGTGGAATTTGGAGGAGAAGAGGAGGAGGAAGAAGAAGGAGAGTAAGTAGAAGAAGGAGAAGAAAAGGAAGAAGAAGAAGATGTGTAAAGAGAAGAAGTGGAAGAAGGTGAACATGAGTAGGAAGAAGAAGTAGTGGAACGAGGTGGGATGAAGAAGAAGAACTGGAAGAAAGAGAAAAGGAGGAAAAGGAAGAAGGAGGGGAAGGGATCGGCAGAAGAAGCAGAAGAGGTGGAATATGGAGGAGAAGAGGAAGAAGAAGAAGAAGTGTAAGCAGAAGATTTGGGGGAAGGAGAAGAAGAGGAAGAGCAAAAATTGCACGCAAAAGAAGTGGGGGATGGAGAAAAAGAGGAAGGAGAAGAAGGAAAGGGAAGAAGAAGAAGTAGTTGAAGGAGAAGAAAAGGAAAACGAAGAAGTGTAAGCAGAAGAAGTGGAAGAAGGAGACAAAAAAGAAGAAGACCAACAGGGGGAACCATAAGAAGTGGTAGAAGGAGAACAAAAGGAATAGAAGGAAGTAGTGGAATGAGAGGGGATGAAGAAGAAGAAAAAGAAGAAGTGCAATTGGAAGAAGGAGAACAATAGGAAGAAGAAGAAGTGGAAGAATGGGAAAAAGGGGAAGAAGAAGAAGTAGTGGAAGGAAAGGGGATGAAGAAGAAGAAGTGGAAGAAGGAGAAGAAGAGGAAGAAGAAGAAGTAGAAGGAGAAGAAGTGGAAGAGGGAGAAGAGTAAGAAGAAGGAAAGCAAGGCAGGGGATGAGGAAGAAGAAGTGGAAGAAGGAGGAGGAGAAGAAGGGGAGGAAGAAGAGGTAGTGTAGGCAAAAGAAGTGCAAGAAGGAGAAAGGAAAGAAGAAGAAGAACAAGTGGAAGCCACAGAAGTGGAAGATGGTGAACAAGAGGAAGAAGAATAAGTAATTGAAGGAGTGAGGATGATGAAGAAGAACTGGATGAAGGAGAAGAAGAGGTAGAAATGCAAGTGGAAGCAGAAGAAGGAGAAAAAGACGGAAAAGAAGAAGGAGATGAAGAGGAAGAAAAAGAAGGAGAGGAGAGGATGAAGAAGAAGTGGAAGAAAGAGAACAAGAGGAGGCAGGAGAAGTGGAAGAAAGACAAGAAGAGGAAGAAGAAGGAGAGTAAGCCGAAGAAGTGGAAGAAAGAGAAGAAGAAGTAGTGGAAGGAGGAGGGATGAAGAAGAAGAACTAGAAGAAGGAGAAAAGGAGGAAAAGGAAGAAGGAGGGGCAGAAGGGAAGAAGAAGTAGAAGACGTGGAATATGGAGGAGAATAGGAAGAAGAAGAAGAAGTGATGAAGAGCAACAATTGGAAGCAAAAGAAGTGGAGGATTGAGAAAAAGTGAAAGGAGAGGAAGGAAAGGAAAGAAGAAGAAGAAGTGGAAAAAGGAGACAAAAAAGAAGAATAACAACAAGTGGAACGTGAAGAAGTGGATGAACGAGAAAAAGAGGAAGAAGTGCAAGTGGAAGAAGGAGAACACTAGGAAGAAGAAGTTGAAGAATGAAAGTGATATAAATCCAAAGGGGTTGGATTCGTTTTGCGGATCTATCTAGGTTGGAAGGTAATAAGTTAACAAAACAATGAGAATTGGATAAACAAGAAAATGGAAAGGATGAAAATGGTTTAACGAAGGGATAAATGACGCCACTTCCAAGGATGGAAGATAAGTCATATGACGCCACAAGGGTGGTGATTTACCCTTGATAAGTCTAAGAGAACGCCACAAGGAAAAATTCCTTGATAAGTTCTAAAGAGAAATTCATCTCTCACAAAAGGGTAAAACCCAAATATAATTTCACTAATTCAATGGTTGTCCTTTAAGTCAATTCAACCCCTATTTATAGAACTAGGTGGCTGTTCAAAATCATAACTCCCAAAAGGAAAATTAAATACTCCATTATCACGCAATTATCACATATGATTAATTGCATGTTACATTAATTCCTAAATTAATAAAACGTTACAAAAAATGAAAAGTCATTGTCCTCGGCATTCACATCATTCCCTCCTTCTTCAAAAAGATTCGTCCTCGAATCTATGACTTTTTTTCCCTATCAAGTTTATTCACTTATAATTTAAAATAAACAAAATCAACCTCCAGGATCAAATGTAACCTGTAAAAATTCATGCATCAAAGAAGTTTTCCTTTTTGGTTTCCAAACCCAAACATTGGAATCAAGAGGAATTCTTCTTTTAAAATAGACTTGTGCATTTTCTTCAGGAGTTTTAACCTCAACAATGTACTGAATGTACAGTGACTTTGGTAAAGGGATATCCACATTTTTCTTCCTCAAATATGGCAATTTGTGGGTTGTATTGTCATCGTCCTGTGCATTCAAAATACTAATAAAAGAAGAAAAATCATTAGCAGATTTTATTTTAACGTTCTTTTTCTCTCTTTCTCTTTCCTTTTCTCTCTCTTCCTCTTCACTCTTTTCTATTTCTATTTTTCTCTTTTCTTCTCTTTCTTTTTCTATTTTCTCCTTCAACTTATGTTGATTATCACAAACTTCACTTGGTGTCAGAAATTTCAAATTAAGTTTGCGTCCTTCATGCACCAAAGAAACTGAAAGTCTTTCAGAATTTATCCTTTTACCCTGCAACCAAGGTCTCCCTAAAAGAAAATGACATGAGTCCATGGGAACAATATCGCATGTCACGTCCTCCACATATTTTCCAATAGTGAATCTAAACTTAGTTTGCCTAGGAGGAAGACTCGTTGGTAAGTTAAGTTTATTCACCAATCTTTCGCTCACCACGTTGCTATAACTTTCTTCATCAACTGCAAATAAACATAAATGACCTTCGATTAAACACCTTGTATAAAAAATATCCACCATAGTTCCAAACCTAGAGCCGAAGCTCTGATACCAACTGATAGAAATCCAAAGGGGTTGGATTCGTTTTGCGGATCTATCTAGGTTGGAAGGTAATAAGTTAACAAAACAATGAGAATTGGATAAACAAGAAAATGGAAAGGATGAAAATGGTTTAACGAAGGGATAAATGACGCCACTTCCAAGGATGGAAAATAAGTCATATGACGCCACAAGGGTGGTGATTTACCCTTGATAAGTCTAGGAGAACGCCACAAGGAAAAATTCCTTGATAAGTTCTAAAGAGAAATTCATCTATCACAAAAGGGTAAAACCCAAATATAATTTCACTAATTCAATGGTTGTCCTTTGAGTACAATTCAACCCCTATTTATAGAACTAGGTGGCTGTTCAAAATCATAACTCCCAAAAGAAAAATTAAATACTCCATTATCACGCAATTATCACATATGATTAATTGCATGTTACATTAATTCCTAAATTAATAAAACGTTACAAAAAATGAAAAGTCATTGTCCTCGGCATTCACATAAAAAAGAAAGAGGAAGAAGAAGAAGCAAAAGTAGTGGAAGGAGAAGAAATGGTAGCAGGAGAACAAGAGGAATAGGAGGAAGTCAGGGAATGAGAGGGGATGGAAAAGCAGAAGTGGAAGAAGGATAACGGGAGGAGGAAGAAGAAATGGAAGAAGGAGAAGAAGAGGAAGAACAATAATTGGAAGAAGGAGAACAATAGGAAGAAGAAGAAGTAGTAGAACAATGAGAAAAAGAGGAAGAAGAAGAAGCACTGGAAGAAAAGGGGATCAAGAAGAAGAAGTGCAAGCAGGAGAAGAAGAGGAAGAAGAAGAAGTGGAAGGAGAAGTGGTGGAAGAGGGAGAAGAGTAAGAAGAAGGAAAGCAAGGCAAGGGAGGAGGAAGAAGAAATGGAAGAAGGAGGAGAAGATGACAGGGAGGAAGAAGACGTTGTGTAGGCAGAAGAAGTGCAAGATGGGGAAGGGAAGGAAGAAGAAGAACAAGTGGAAGCAGCAGAAGTGGAAGAAGGTGTACAAGAAGAAGAAGAAGAAGCAGTTGAAGGAGTAGGGATGATGAAGAAGAAGTGGAAGAAGGAGAACAAGAGGTAGAAATGCAAGTGGAAGCAGAAGAAAGAGAAAAAGAGTAAGAAGACGAAGGAAAGGGAAAACGAAGAAGGAGATGAAGAGGAAGAAAAAGAAGGAGAGGAAAGGATGAAGAAGAAGTGGAAGATAAAGAACAAGAGCAGGCAGCAGAAGGAGAAGAAAAGGAGGAAGAAGAAGGAGAGCAAGCAGAAGAAGGAGAAGAAAAGGAGGAAGAAGAAGATGTGGAAAGAGAAGAAGTGGAAGAAGGTGAACAAGAGGAGGAAGAAGAAGTACTGGAGGGAGGTGGGATTAAGAAGAAGAACTGGAAGCAGGAAAAAAGGAGGAAAAGGAAGAAGGAGGGGAAGGGAAGGGAAGATGAAGCAGAAGTTTAATATGGAGGAGAAGAGGAAGAAGAAGAAGAAGTGTAAACAGAAGATTTGGGGGAAGGAGAAGAAGGTGAATAAGAGGAGGAAGAACAAGTAGTGGAAAAAGGTGGGATGAAGAAGAAGAATTGGAAGAAGGAGAAAAGGAGGAAAAGGAAGAAGGAGGGGAAGGGAAGGGAAGAAGAAGTAGAAGAAGTGGAATATGAAGAAGCAGAGGAAGAGCAAGAAGAACTGTAAGCAGAAGATTTGGGGGAAGGAGAAAAAGAGGAACAACAACAATTGGAAGCAAAAGAGGAAGGAGAAGAAGGAAAGGGAAGAAGAAGAAGTAATGGAAGGAGAAGCAATAGAAGAAGAGGAGGAAGAAGAAGTATAAGTAGAAGAAGTGCAAAAAGGAGACGAAAAAGAAGAACCAGAGAAGGAGAACAAGAGGAATAGGAGGAAGTAGTGGAATGAGAGGGGATGAAGAAGAAGTGGAAGAAGGAGAATGGAAGGAGGAAGAAGAAGTGCAAGAATTAGAGAAAGAGGAAGAAGAAGAAGCAGTGGAAGGAAAGGGGATGAAGAAGCAGAAGTGGAAGAAGGAGAAGAAGAGGAAGAAGTGCAAGTGGAAAAAGAAGAACAAGTAGAAGCAGCAGAAATGGAAGAAGGTGAACAAGAGGAAGAAGAAGAAGTAGTCGAAGGAGTGAGGAGGATGAAGAAGAAGTGGAAGAAGGCGAACAAGAGGTAGAAATGAAAGTGGAACCAAAAGAAGGAGAAAAAGAGGGTGAAGACGAAGGAAAGGGAAGAAGAAGAGCGACATGAAGAAAAAGAAAAAGAAAGAGAGGAGAGGATGAAGAAGAAGTGGAAGAAAGAGAACAAGAGGAGGCAGAAGCAGTGGAAGAAAGAGAAGTAGAGGAAGAAGAAGGAGAGTAACCTGATGTAGTGGAAGAAGGGGAAGAAAAGGAAGAAGAAGAAGGAGACAAAGAGGGAGAAGATGAAGGAATAGCAAGAAGAATAAGGAGATGAAGGGGAAGAAAAAGAAGGAGAGGAGAGGATGAAGAAGAAGTGGAAGAAAAAGAACAAGAGGAGGCAAGAGAAGTGGAAGAACGAGAAGGAGAGCAAGAAGAAGGAGAGTAAACAGCAGTAGTTGAAGAAGGAGAAGAAAAGGAAGAAGAAGAAGTGGAAAAAGGTGAAGAAGAGGAGGAAGAAGAAATTGAAGAAGGAGAAGAAGTGCAAGTCGAAGAAGGAGAAGAATAGAAAGAAGAAGAAGTGGAAGAATGAGAAAAAGGGGAAGAAGAAGAAGTAATGGAAGGAAAGTGGATGAAGAAGAAGTGGAAGGAGAACTAGTGGAAGAGGGTGAAGAGTAAGAAGAAGGAAAGGAAGGCAAGGGAGGAAGAAGAAGAAGTGGTAGAAGGAGAACAAGAGGAATAGAAGTAAGTAGTGGAATGAGATGGGCTGAAGAAGAAGAAATGGAAGAAGGAGAACGGGAGGAGGAAGAAGAAGTGGAAGAAGGAGAATAAGAGGAACAAGAAGGAGAGTAGGCAGAAGAAAAGGAAGAAGGAGAGGAAAATGAAGAAGAAGAAGATGTGGAAAGACAAGAAGTGGAAGAAGGTGAACAAGGGGAGGAAGAAGAAGTATTGGAATTAGGTTAGATGAAGAAGAAGAACTGGAAGAAGGAGAAAAGGAGGAAAAGGAACAAAGAGAGGAAGGGTAGGGAAGAAGAAGTATAAGAAGTGGAATATGGAGAAGAAGAGGAAGAAGAAGAAGAAATGTAAGTAGAAGATTTGGGGGAAGGAGAAGAATAGGAAGAGCAACAATTGGAAACAAAAGAAGTGGTGGATGGAGAAAAAGAGGAAGGAGAAGAAGGAAAAGAAAGAAGAAGAAGTAGTGTAAGGAGACGAAATGGAAGAAGAGGAAGAAGAAGAAGTGTAAGCAGAAGAAGTGGAAGAAGGAGACGAAAAAGAAGAAGAACAACAAGTGGAAGAAGAATAAGTGGTAGAAGGAGAACAAGAGAAATAGGAGGAAGTAGTGGAATGAGAGGGGATGAAGAAAAAGAAGTGGAAGAAGGAGAAGGGAGGAGGAAGAAGAAGTAGTGGAAGGAGGAGGGATGAAGAAGAAGAACTGGAAGAAGGAGAAAGGGAGGAAAAGGAAGAAGGAGGGGAAGGGAAGGGAAGAAGGAGCAAAAGAAGTGGAATATGTATGAGAAAAGGAAGAAGAAGAAGAAGAGTAACCAGAAGATTTGCGGGAAGCAGAAGAATAGGAAGAGCAACAATTCGAAGAACAAGAAGTGCGGGATGGAGAAAAAGAGAGAGGAGAACAAGGAAAGGGAAGAAGAAGAAGTCATGGCAGGAGAAGAAATGGAAGAAGAAGAAAAAAAATAAGTGGAAGCAGAAGAAGTTGAAGAAGGAGATGAAAAAGAAGATGAACAACAACTGGAACCACAAGAAGTGGTAGAAGGAGAACAAGAGGAATAGGAGGAAGTAATGGAATCAGAGGGGATGAAGAAGAAGAAGTGGAAGAAGAAGAAAGGGAGGAAGAAGAATAAGTGGAAGAAAGAGAATCGGAGGAGGAAGAATAAGTGGAAGAGCGAGAAGAAGAGGAAGAAGTGCAAGTGGAAGACGGAGAACAATAGGAAGAAGAAGAAGAAGTGAAAGAATGAGAGGAAGGGAAAGAAGAAGTAGCCATGGAAGGAAAAGGGATGAAGAAGAAGAAGTGGAAGGAGAAGTAGTGGAAGAGGGATAAGAGTAAGAAGAAGGAAAGAAAGCCAAGGGAGGAGGAAGAAGAAGTGGCAGAAGGAGGAGAAGAAGAAGGGGAGGAAGAAGAGGTAGTGTAGGTAGAAGAAGTGAAACAAGGAGAAGGTAAGGAAGAAGAAGAACAAGTGGAAGCAACAAAAGTTGAAGAAGGTGAACAAGAGGAAGAAGAAGTAGTTGACAGAGTGGGGATGATGAAGAAGAAGTGGAATAAGGAGAACAAGAGGTAGAAATGCAAGTGGAACTAGAAGAAGGAGAAAAAGAGGGAGAAAACGAAGAAAAAGAAGGAGAGGAGAGTATGAAGAAGAAGTGGAAGAAAGAGAACAAGAGGAGACAGGAGAAGTGGAAGAAAGAGAAGAAGAGGAAGAAGAAGGAGAGTAAGCTGAAGAAGTGGAAGAAGGAATAGAAAAGGAAGAAGAAGATGTGGAAAGAGAAGAAGTGGAAGAAGGTTAACAAGAGGAAGAAGAAGAAGTAGTTGAAGGAGTGGGGATGATGAAGAAGAAGTGGAGGAAGGAGAACAAGAGGTAGAAATGCAAGTGGAAGCAGAAGAAGGAGAAAAAGAGGATGAAGACGAGGGAAAGCGAAGAAGAAGAAGGAGATGAAGAGGAGAGGATGAAGAAGAAGTGGTAGAAAGAGAACAAGAGGAGGCATGAGAAGTGGAAGAAACAGAATAACAAGAAGAAGAAGGAGATTAAGCAGAAGAAGTGGAAGAAGGAGAAGAAAAGGAAGAAGAAGAAGATGTGGAAAGAGAAGAAGTGGAAGAAGGCGAACAAGAGGATGAAGAAGAAGTAGTGTAAGGAGCCGGGATGAAGAAGATGAACTAGAAGAAGGAGAAAAGGAGGAAAAGGAAGAAGGAGGGGAAAGGAAGGGAAGAAGAAGCAGAAGAAGTGGAATACGGAGGAGAACAGGAATAGCAACAATTAGAGGAAAAAGAAGTGGGGGATGGAGAAAAAGAGGAAGGAGAAGAAGGAAACAGAAGAAGAAGAAGTAGTGGAGGAGAAGAAATGGAAGAAGAAGAAGTGTAAGCAGAAGACGTTGAAGAAGGAGACAGAAAAGAAGAAGAACAACAAGTGGAAGAAGAAGAATGGAAGGAGAAAGAAAAAGTGGAAGAAGGAGAAGAAGAGGAAGAAGAAGTAGTGGAAGAAGGATAGAACGAGGAAGACGAAGAAGTGGAAGAACGAGAAGAAGAGGAAGAAGTGCAACTGGAAGAAGGAGAACAATAGGAAGAAGAAGAAGCAGTGGAAGAAGGAGAATGATGCATGCCTCCCTTGATCTTTTTCTAAAGGTTTTCTTCTTTGGTGAAATGATTTGTGGAAAGGTAAGAAGTGAGGTGGTTTTAGGCGCCACTTAAGGTAAGATAAGCCTAAGAGGGAAGGTTTGCCACAAGGGATGGAACCTTTGATAAAAACCTAAGGAATTCTCAAAGAGAGAAGGGTGAACACTAAGAATTTGGGCCAACTCAAGGTTTTTCCATTCAATAAAGTGTAAAAAAAATAAGAGTGTGAAGGAGCACCTTCTTATAGAGGGAACTAACCTCTTGGACAAGTCAAGAAGGAAAGGAAGGGCTAGGATAAAAAGGAGTCATCCAAGGGAGGAGGATTGAAGCCCAAAGTCCAATCAATCCCCTCCTTTAGATGAGAATTGGTGCCCAAGTTACCTTATCCAAGGGCCAAGATTACTCCTTTATTAGTTTTGGGTTTTATTTAGGAAAAGAGGGTGTAGTTAAACTACACCCTTTTTCCTAAATAAAGGCCTAAAAGCTAATCTTACCCCTCCTTATTACTAAGGCACCTCCTAGAAAATTAAATGGACTAATACATATCCAAAATAAAATCCTAGGTTCCTAAAAGAAAACTTACAAGTAAATAAGTCATGGCTTGCATAACTTGATGGTCATATAGAGGTGAGATCTTCATCCCTCTACTCTAGCCATGTCTTCTTCTATTCTCCTAGCCATGGCCCTAGTGATAGGGCCCTTGCTTGGGGAGCATGCATCAAATAGGAAGAAGAAGAAGCAGTGGAAGAAGGAGAACAAGAGGTAGAAATGCAAGTGGAAGCAGAAGAAGGAGAAAAAGAGGGAGAAGACGAAGGAAAGGGAAGAAGAAGAACGAGATGAAGAGGAAGAAAAAGAAGGAGAGGAGAGGATGAAGAATAAGTGGAATAAAGAGAAGAAGAAGAAGAAAAAGGATAATAAAAGGAAGAAGAAGAAAAAGGATAATAAAAGGAAGAAGAAGAAGAACATGTGGAAGAAATTCGTGAACAAGAGGAGGAAGAAGAAGTAGTGGAAGGAGGTGAGAAGAGGAAGAAGAGCTGGAAGAAGCAGAACAGGAGGAAAAGGAAGAAGGAGGGGAAGGGAAGGGAAGAAGAAGTAGAAGAATTGGAATATGCAGGAGAAGAGGAAGAAGAAGTAGAAAAAGTGTAAGCACAAGATTTGGGGGAAGGAGAAAGAGAGGAAGAGAACCAATTGGAAGCAAAAGACGTTAAGGATGGAGAAAAAAAGGAAGGAGAAGAAGGCAAGGGAAGAAGAAGAAGTAATGGAAGGAGAAGAAATGGAAGAAGAGGAAGAAGAAGAAGTGGAAGAAGGAGACGAAAAAGAAGAAGAACAAAAAGTGGAAGCAGAAGAAGTGGTAGAAGGAGAAAGAGTGGAATAGGAGGAAGTAGTGGAATAAGAGTGGATATAGAAGAAGGAGTGGAAGAAGGAGAACGGGAGGAGGAAGAAAAAGTGGAAGAAGGAGAAGAAGAGGAAGAAGAAGAAGTAGAAGAACGTGAAGAAGAGGAAGAAGTGCAAGTGGAAGAAGGAGAACAATATGAAGAAGAAGAAGAAGTGGAAGCATAAGAAAAAGAGGAAGAAGAAGAATAGGAGGAAGGAAAGGGTATAAAGAAGAAGAAGTGGAAGGAGGAGCAGAAGAGGAAAAAGAAGAAGTGGAAGAAGGAGAAGAAGAGGAAGAAGAAGAAGTGGAAGAAGGAGAAGAAGAGGAAGAAGAAGTGGAAGAACGAGAAAAAGAGGAAGAAGTGCAAGTGGAAGAAGGAGAATAATGGGAAGAAGAAGAAGAAGAAGAAGTGGAAGAATGAGAAAAAGAGGAAGAAGAAGAAGCAGTGGAAGGAAAGGGGATGAAGAAGAAAAAGTGGAAGAAAGAGAAGAAGAGGAAGAGGAAGAAGAAGAAGTGGAAGGTGATGAGGACACAGCTACAAACAAAGACAGTAAGGTGCTTGAAGGACTTGGGACACCTATGACAAGGGTAAGAGCTAGGAAAGCAAGAGAAGCTTTACAACAAGTGGTAGCAACAATTCTGGAAGCTGCACCTAATGAAAAGGACATAGAGGCAAAATTAATTCAATGCATGGTCATCATTGAAGATTCATGAAATAGAGGATGTTGCTGCAAAGTTATTTTAATCAAAGTGGGTTTAATTAAATAAAGTTGTAAAAAGTGTTGGTACTGTTGTGTTATTTGGCATGCTTTAAAAACAGTTTATATTAATTTTTCTTTTATTTTGGAGTGTTGAATTTTAGTGGTTGTCTAGTTTTCCTTCAGTGTGGCTGTTGCCTTTTCATATGCACCAGTAGGGAGGTTATTTAATAAATAAGCCTCAATCAATGTTAGTAAATGGTGCATTTATTTCTTGGCTTTATGGAATTCCTATATGTATTGCATTTCAATGGAAATAGATAGACTTTGCTTTGGATAAAACTTTTCTTAAGAGAGTGTATCTCCTAGGTTCTTGGCTGAACCAAACTTGAGACTTATCAAGGGCCTTGTACCCCTCGTGGTGTCTTTGAGACTTATCTTCCTTCCTGGAAGTGGCGTCTCCCCCAAAACCACCATCATCCCCAATTCTTACCTTTTTGTTTTTCCATTCTAACAAATAGTCCTAATCGGTCCGTTCTGAATTCGTGGCAAAGGGAATTCACATCATTTGGTATCAGAGCTAGTTGTTAGGACTAGGTTTTGGACACTGCTTCAAGGTTCTAGGGCGCAGTTCTTGGCTGTCTGAGACGCAATTTCCTTTCACTCATAACTCACGTTTTACAGAGTCAATTTCGGTGATTCGTGAGTGAAAATTGCTCCTCAGAACATGAACTTTCACCTGGATGTCGAAGCATTCACTTCAGAGTTATGCAGTGTGAGATATAGTGGCGTGACATTGGCTGGCTTGGAGAAATGGGTAACATCCTTCCTTTTGTTCTTAGTGCCAATAACATCATCTGATATTGATAATCACCCTGCCTAAGTCATTGCAAAAGTTAAGCCTATAAAAAAACACAAAAGAAAGAAAAGAAAAAAAACAAGAGAAGAAGAAAAAAAACAAAAGAAATGGTTGTGGCTGAATGATTCATCTATTTAGGACAGAAACTTAACCCATTGTAAGGTGATATATTGGTTGTTTTTGTGAAGGATTGTTTCTGTAACTGTTTAGGGCATTAAATTGCATTAGAGTTTTGTTTTTGTTTGGCCTTTTGCCTGTTTTGTGAGGTAGTGGTGTTTGAAGTCTGATACATTAGGGTAAATTGGAGCCTTTTGTTGGTAAATTTTGTTGTTCAACTGTTTTCCAAACTGCACCTGATACGTACCAAATTTTTGCTACATTAGTGGACTGTTCTTGAAAAAAAAAAAAGAAGAAAAAGAGTCTTATTTGATTTTGTTAAGAACCCAAGGAGAGTACAAGAGAGGTAAAAGGTTGTGTGCACATTAGAGAAAAAGCCAGAAAAGAGAGCACTAAACACGAGTGTACATTTTTTAGTGTAAACACGTGAGAAGAGTGGTGAGGGCCTATTACTTCAATTTTATTTTTTCTGATTATGGTAGGTACAAGAGGTGAAGAAACCCCTCCTAATAGAGGAGGTAATAGACTCATGATTGAAGCAATTACAAACCAAGTACAAAGAATGTTGAGAGAACATACAGAGGAGTTATATGGGAGGATTGAGGTACTTGAGAATCGTGGAAATAATGAGGAGAATAGAAGAATAAGAGATAATGATGGTGAACCTAGGCGAAACCAGATTGAAGGAGTGAAGCTGAATATTCCCCCATTCAAAGGAAGGAGTGATCCAGAAGCCTATTTGGAGTGGGAACTGAAAATTGAACATGTATTCTCTTGTAACAACTATACAGAGGAGCAAAAAGTTAAAATGGCAGCTGCTGAATTTTCTGATTATGCGCTTATTTGGTGGAATAAGTATCAAAGGGAGAGGGTCAGAAATGAAGAACCAATAGTAGATACATGGGTCGAAATGAGGACCATCATGAGGAAGAGATATGTGCCAACTAGATACAATAGAGATTTGAAGCTTAAACTTCAGAAATTATCTCAAGGCAATAGGAGTGTTGAAGAGTATTTTAGAGACCTGGAAATGACTATGATGCGGGCTAAAGTCAATGAAGATAGTGAGGACACTATGGCTCGATTTTTGAGTGGATTAAATAATGAAATCAGAGATGTTGTTGCACAAAGCTGTACAGGTAGAACAACAACTCAAAAGGAAGGGAACTATGAGAAGGGGTTCTTCCAATTTTAACAACACAAATTGGAGGGACAAGTCCAACAATGAAAGGGGGTCTTCATCTATTCCAAATGTGCTTGTCCCATATGAAAAGTCACCAATGAAGTCTCGCACATCACCTCCAAAAACTAAGCCTAGAGAAGTAAAATGTTTCAGGTGTTTGGGAAGAGGGCATTATGCTTCTGAATGTCCAACTAAGAGAACTATGGTCCTAAAGGAGAATGGTGAAATTACTAGTGAGTCTTTAGCTAGTGAAGGAGAGAAGGAGGATGAGGAAGAAGTGGAAGCACTAGAAGGTGATTTATTAATGGTTAGAAGGTTGTTGGGAAGTCAGATTCAAGCTTTAGATCAATCCCAAAGAGAGAATATTTTTCATACTAGATGTTCAATGAATGGGAAAATTTGTTCTTGAATAGTTGATGGAGGAAGCTGCACCAATGTGGCAAGCTCTAGATTAGTGCCCAAGTTAAATTTAGAGACTAAGCCACATCCTAGGCCATACAAACTGATGCATTCTCCCCAAGCAAGGGCCCTATCACTAGGGCCATGGCTAGGAGAATAGAAGAAGACATGGCTAGAGTAGAGGGAGGAAGATCTCTCCTCCATATGACCATCAAGTTATGCAAGCCATGACTTATTTACTTGTAATTTTTATTTTAGGAACCTAGGATTTTATTTTGGACATGTATTAGTCCATTTAATTTTCTAGGAGGTGTCTTAGTAATAAGAAGGGGTAAGATTAGCTTTTGGGCCTTTATTTAGGAAATAAGGGGGTAGTTTGATAAATACACCCTCTTTTGCTAAATAAAACCCAAAACTAATAAAGGAGTAATCTTGGCCCTTGGATGAGGTAGCTTGGGCACCAATTCTCATCTAAAGGAGGGTATTGATTGGACTTTGGGCTTCAATCCTCCTCCCTTGGATGACTCCTTTTAATCCTAGCCTTTCATTTCCTTCATGACTTGTCCAAGAGGTTAGCTCCCTCTATAAAAAGGTGCTCCTTCACACTCTTGTATTTTTTACACTTGATTGAATAGAAAAACCTTGAGTTGGCCAAAATTCTCTTAGTGTCCACCCTTCTCTCTTTGAGAATTCCTTAGGTTTTTATCAAGGGTTCCATCCCTTGTGGCAAACTTTCCCTCTTAGGCTTATCTTACCTTAAGTGGCACCTAAAACCACCTCACTTCTTACCTCTTGACAAACCATTTCACCAAAGAAGAAAACCTCTAGAAAAAGATCAAGGGAGGCATGCATCATTTGGTATCAGAGCATTGGTTCTAGAGGTCTAAACTCTCTTCCTATCTCATTTATTTTTTCTTTCCGTTTTCCTATTTTATTTTATCTTTAATTTCCGCAATTTTTTCTAGCTTTCCATTGTTGTTTATCATTTCCATTTATGTCTTGAGTTTATTGTTTTGAGTTATAGTTTATTTGCACCATTTATTTTTTGCTTGATGCAATTTATATTGTTCTTTTCTTTGCATCTACGTCTCTCCCATATTCATTAATTTCCGCTTAAGCTTTGAGTTGGGTGCTTTCTTGCTTGAATTTTGGTTTTGAGAATTTCTTGCTAAAAATCCATGCCGTTGTGGTGAATTCCACAACCTTGTGGTCAAGAAATTTAGACCAAATTCTTGTGTTTCCTTGCACCTAGTTGCCTTGTTTTTGCTTTATTTTTAGCTTTTATTTTTCACTTTTATACTCTTGTGTAGTTGTCTATAAGTCATGTTTATAGTTTCCCATTTTGTCTATTAATTCCTTTTAAGTTTAGCCTCTTTTGTTTTTTACAAAAAAAAATTTGAAACTTCTTAAATTGAGCAACATAGAGGGTCATACCTCATGTCTAAGTCTCTTTAGAAGTTCATGTGCTTTTAGTTTCAAGCATATTCTTAAAAAAAAATTCAAAAAATAGTTGCTCAATTTCCTTTGTCTTTATTTTCCTTATACGTATAATTTGTAGCTCATTTGTGTGGTAAAGGTAGTTCTTGTTTGTGGGTGCTTTCACTTAAGCTATAAATTTGGTATTTGTGTTCAACAAATTACTAAAAACTTAACAAAGCTTGAGTCCAGTGGCACACCAAACTACTAAACCATTAACACATCTATAGCTACTTTGCATTTTGAAGTCATTTCTAGTAGTACCTAAATTGTTGCTTTTAATTTTCTTTATTGTTCCAAGCGCATAACTCTTTTTTATCAAGCACTAAATTCGCAATCAATTTAGGTGCATCTAGTAAATATTCAAAAAAAAAAACAAGAAAACAAAGTCTAAAATAAAATACAAAAAAAACAACGAAGGATTCAAAAAAAAAAAGAGAACAAACAAAAGAAAAGAAAGTTTGAAAAAAATTCATTTGATGTACCTAACCTAAAATTAGCAAGTGCTTCAACTTTGAACTTGGAACCTTAAAAGAAATTTTATTACTTTTGGTACACTAGAACTTGATATTTGTATTCTTCTACTCTTTAATCTAGTGCCATTCTTAGGTATTCCATTGTGTGCTCTCTTTCTTTTGTTTACCTTTTAGTTGTTGCTTGTATTTTAGATCATCTTTCTAGTTTGTCTTATATACTCTTACCATTTGGTTAAGTGTCCTTTTGATTGTGTTATCTTTTATTGCTTTTTGAGTTTCTATTCGCACCTCCCCTTGCTACTTTTGGTTTCTTTGGTTTGTGTGTTAGTGTCACTTTTGGGAGAAAGCTTGAAAAAGGAGCTTACCACAAGGGTAGCATATTTTGGAAGGTTGGACTAAGAGCCTAAGGGATCACCTCAAAAGGAAATACACCTAGCTGTGAGGACTTTGATTTGAGGGAGCATTTGGAGAATCATTTTTTGAAGACTTTACTTTTTCTTTAATTTGGGTGTATTAATTTTGTAGTTGGGAGTTTGAGTGCCCTTAAGGCCCCCCCTTTGGTTGTAATAAAATTTAATCAATTTTTTAGTTTCTCGAAAATTAGGTGAAGAAGTGGTACACTTCCTTCAACACCTTAGGAGCTCGCTTTAGATCCCTTCTCTTTTGAATTTTTGCTTTAAAATTCTTGCTTTATTTTTCTTATTCAAAGCGCTTAGAAGGCTAAAGAGTTCCAAAGACTCATCAAGCCATTTTAGGCAAGAAAACACAAAAACAGAGGAGTGTTTGTTTGTGAAAATTTTTTAGCCACCTTTTTCCTCTTAGAAATTCAAGCACAATGACATCACACACCCACTCTAGTGCTCATAGTTATTCATCAAAGAAGAGTGTAAACAAAAGAAATATTTCTAAAGATTACACTCTAGAAAACTTAAACATGGACTTTAGGGAGTGGATGGCAAAAGAACAAGAGAGAAGAGAAGAAAAAAGGAGAGAAAAAGAGTCCAAGGAGAAAAGAAAAATAAAAGAAAGAGAGGAAGAAAAGAGAGAAAAAAGAGAGAAAGAAGAGAGAAGAATAAGAGAAAGGAGAGAAGATGAAGAAAGGAGAGAAAGAAAAGAAAGAGAAAGAAGAAAAGAGAAAGAAGAAGAAAAAAGAAAGCATGGGAATGGTGAGAATTACAAAATGAAAGGGATAGTCTTAGGTTCCCCATCTAGACATACCCATAGGAGTGAAAGTGAGGAAGAATACTACAATCATCCTAGGAGAAACTCCCATTCAGCCATGCATAATAATGGGGCCCCTCCAAGGGAGCCCAAAATTGATCTCCCCCCATTTCATGGGAGGGAAGATGTGGAAGCCTACCTTGATTGGGAAATCAAGGTAGAACAACTCTTCACTTTCTATGAGGTAAGAGAAGAAAGAAAGGTTCCAATGGCAACCCTTAGCTTCCAAGGGCATGCCATGCATTGGTGGGTTGGGTTAACCAATGAGAGAATCCGCACCAATATGCCTTCCATAAGATATTGGAATGATCTTAGAAGTTCTCTAAGAAGAAGGCATATTCCCTCTTGGTATGAAAGAGATCTTTTGGATAGATTCCAAAGGCTAAGGCAAACCAACCTTAGTATAGAAGAGTATAGACAAAAGATGGAACTTCTTATCTTGAGGGCGGGTATCATTGAGGAACCCAAGGCCACTATGGCAAGGTTTTTGTGTGGGTTGAGCCCCGAAATTCGTGATAAGGTGGAGCTCTTCTCATACAATTCCCTTGATGAGTTAGTTCAACTTTGCATCAAAGTGGAAAATCAACTTAGAAGGAAAACTTTTAAAAAGGATAACCCAGCTTATGTAAAGAGGGACCAACCTACGGAGAACTCTTTCAAGAGTTACCCCAAAGAGGAACATCCCAAGCACTTCAAAGAGCATAAAACATCACATATAGAGAGAAAAACCCCTACTACTAACTCTCACAAGAAAGTTAGTAGTATCAAATGCTTTAAATGTCTTGGGAGAGGCCACATTGCATCTCAATGCCCTACTAAGAGAAACATCATCATGAGAGCCCAAGATGTTTATAGTAGTGAGTCTAGCTCACACTCCTCTAGTGAGAGCGAAGGAGAAGGGGTTCATGCATACCAATCTGATTGTGATGAAACCGCTTATGCATATGAGGGAGACCTCTTAATGATAAGAAGACTTCTTGGAAGCCAACCTTTGAAAGTGTCCTCATCTCAAAGGGAGAACATATTCCACACTCGCTGTAAGGTGAATGACAAAATATGTTCTCTCATTGTGGATAGTGGGTCATGCTGCAATTGTTGTAGCTCAAGGTTGGTGGAAAAGCTAGCCTTGACCCCACTTCCCCACCCTAAGCCTTACAAGCTTCAATGGCTCAATGAGAAAGGAGAAATGGAGGTCAATGAGCAAGTCAAGGTTCCAATTTCCATTGGGTCTTATAAAGATGAGATCCTGTGTGACATAGTCCCAATGGAAGCTGGCCATATCTTGCTAGGAAGACCATGGCAATTTGATAAGAAAGCCATACACCATGGTCATTCCAATAACATCATCCTCACTCATAAGGATAAGCGGATTAAGTTGTGTCCTCTAACACCTTCACAAGTGGCGGAGGACCAACTCATCATGAAACATAAGAGAGATGAGGAGAAAAAAAAAAGCAAAGCTTTACCCCTAAAGCTTGAAAAGGGTAAAGAGGTTAAGTTGGAAGTTGGTGCCCCTTCCAAGAAAGTCATTAGTAAAGGGAGTTTATTTGCGACAAAATTGGATTTAAAGGAAGCCCCCTTAACTAACAGACCTTTCTATCTCCTCCTTTGCAAAGAGGCATCCCCCATTTCTTCCCCCTCCACTTTTTTCCTTTCTAGTTCTAGCACTGCCATAGAACTTGGACCTGAGAACCTACCTCAAGAGGTTCAAGAGCTTTTAAAGGAGTTTGGTGATATATTCCCTAATGAAGTTCCCAAAGGACTTCCTCCAATTAGGGGTATAGAACACCAAATAGACTTGGTACCTGGGGCTAGCCTGCCTAATAGGCCTGCTTATAGGACTAATCCCATGGAGACCAAGGAGATTGAATCTCAAGTCCAAGAACTATTGGAGAAGGGTTGGGTTCAAGAGAGCCTAAGCCCTTGTGCTGTGCCAGTTTTGTTGGTGCCTAAGAAGAATGGCCAATGGAGGATGTGCATTGATTGTGGAGCAATCAATAACATCACCATCAAATATAGGCACCCTATCCCTAGGCTTGATGACATGCTTGATGAATTGCATGGGGCCCAATTATTTTCAAAAATTGATCTTAAGAGTGGTTATCACCAAATCCGCATCAAGGAAGGTGATGAGTGGAAAACGGCTTTTAAGACCAAGTTTGGGCTGTATGAGTGGTTGGTAATGCCCTTTGGGCTTACCAATGCCCCAAGCACCTTCATGAGGCTTATGAATCATGTCCTTAGGGATTTCTTAGGAAAATTTTGTGTTGTTTATTTTGATGACATCTTAGTGTATAGCAAGAGCCTAGATGAACATGTAGGCCATCTTAGGCGCGTCTTTTGCATTCTTAGGTCACACCAACTCTATGGAAATCTTGAAAAATGTAATTTTTGTGCGGAGAGTGTGGTGTTCTTAGGTTTTATAGTTAATAAAAATGGGGTTCAAGTAGACCCCGACAAAATCAAAGCCATCCAAGAATGGCCCACCCCAAAAAGTGTGACTGAGATCAAGAGTTTTCATGGTCTCGCGAGCTTTTACAGGCGCTTTGTGCCTAACTTCTCCACACTTTTCTCACCAATCAATGATTTGGTGAAGAAGGATACTCCTTTCCTTTGGGGTGAAAAACAACAAAAAGCCTTTGAACTTATCAAAGAGAAACTGACCCATGCACCAGTTTTAGCTCTTCCTGACTTTTCTAAAACTTTTGAGCTAGAGTGTGATGCATCGGGAGTGGGTGTGGGAGCTGTGTTGTTACAAGGTGGTCATCCTGTGGCTTATTTTAGTGAAAAACTAAATGGAGCCGCCTTAAACTACCCCACCTATGATAAAGAGTTTTACTCTTTGATAAGGGCCCTTCAAACTTGGGAACATTATCTTGTACCCAAGGAGTTCATCATTCATAGTGACCATGAGTCACTTAAGTATTTGAAGGGTCAAGGCAAGCTTAATAAAAGGCATGTTAAATGGGTAGAATTTCTTGATACTTTCCCTTATATCATCAAATACAAGAAAGGAAAACATAATGTGGTGGCTGATGCTTTGTCTCGTAGACATACCCTTTACACCACCTTAAGTGCAAAGATTCTTGGATTTGATAATATTAGAGAAATGTATCTTTCTGATAAGGATTTTGGATCCATTTATGCTGCCTCTACATTTGCATGTAAAACCCAAAATGGGTTCTTTGTGAGTGAGGGGTACCTTTTCAAAGGTAGCAGACTTTGTGTACCCCAAGGATCTATGAGAAATCTGTTGACAAAAGAGAGCCATGAGGGTGGGCTCATGGGGCATTTTGGAATTAACAAAACTCTTATGCTTTTACAAGAAAAATTCTTTTGGCCTCATATGAAGAAAGACGTCTATAGACATTGTCATAGATGCATTGCTTGCTTACAAGCTAAGTCTAAGACAATGGCTCATGGATTGTACACACCCTTACCTGCTCCTTCTGTACCTTGGCTGGATATTAGTATGGATTTCATCCTTGGCCTGCCTCGAACCCAACGAGGTGCAGACTCTATCTTTGTAGTGGTAGATAGATTTTCAAAAATGGCTCACTTTATACCATGCCACAAGATAGATGATGCGACCAACATTGCGAGACTTTTCTTTAAAGAAGTTGTTCGTTTACATGGAATTCCCCAATCCATAGTCTCTGATAGAGATGTGAAGTTCCTTAGCCACTTTTGGAAAACATTGTGGGCAAGGCTAGGAACTAAACTCTTATTTTCTACCACATGTCACCCCCAAACTGATGGGCAAACTGAGGTAGTAAATAGATCTCTATCTACTATGCTTAGGACACTTCTTCGAGGAAATCACAAGTCTTCGGATGAATACCTACCCATATTGAGTTTGCATACAATCGGGTGGTTCAAAGGACCACCAAGCATTCTCCCTTTGAAGTTGTTTATGGCTTCAACCCCCTTACTCCTCTTGATATCTTGCCCTTACCCTTCCCTTCTTCTGTTCACAAAGAAGGAATAGTAAGAGCGGATTTTGTTAAAAAATTACATGAAAAGGTAAAGGCCAACATTGAACATCATTCAAAGGAGTATGCTAGTAAAGCCAATATGGGCAGGAAAGAAATTATCTTCAATGAAGGGGATTGGGTATGGCTTCATTTGAGGAAGGGTCGCTTCCCTACTCAAAGGAAGTCCAAGCTTAGCCCCCGAGGAGATGGTCCCTTTCAAGTCCTCAAGAGAGTGAACAATAATGCATACATATTAGATCTCCCTGAGGACTATGGTGTCAGTACTACCTTTAATGTTTGTGATTTGATCCCTTTTGTAAGTACTGATGAAGAAGATGAGGACCTATCAGATTTGAGGTCAAATCCTTCCCAAGGGGGAGGGGATGATGCATTCTCCCCAAGCAAGGGCCCTATCACTAGGGCCATGGCTAGGAGAATAGAAGAAGACATGGCTAGAGTAGAGGGAGGAAGATCTCTCCTCCATATGACCATCAAGTTATGCAAGCCATGACTTATTTACTTGTAATTTTTATTTTAGGAACCTAGGATTTTATTTTGGACATGTATTAGTCCATTTAATTTTCTAGGAGGTGTCTTAGTAATAAGAAGGGGTAAGATTAGCTTTTGGGCCTTTATTTAGGAAATAAGGGGGTAGTTTGATAAATACACCCTCTTTTGCTAAATAAAACCCAAAACTAATAAAGGAGTAATCTTGGCCCTTGGATGAGGTAGCTTGGGCACCAATTCTCATCTAAAGGAGGGTATTGATTGGACTTTGGGCTTCAATCCTCCTCCCTTGGATGACTCCTTTTAATCCTAGCCTTTCATTTCCTTCATGACTTGTCCAAGAGGTTAGCTCCCTCTATAAAAAGGTGCTCCTTCACACTCTTGTATTTTTTACACTTGATTGAATAGAAAAACCTTGAGTTGGCCAAAATTCTCTTAGTGTCCACCCTTCTCTCTTTGAGAATTCCTTAGGTTTTTATCAAGGGTTCCATCCCTTGTGGAAAACTTTCCCTCTTAGGCTTATCTTACCTTAAGTGGCACCTAAAACCACCTCACTTCTTACCTCTCCACAAACCATTTCACCAAAGAAGAAAACCTATAGAAAAAGATCAAGGGAGGCATGAATCATAAACTTCAATGGCTTAGTGAAGATGGGGAAATGACCGTGAGCAAACAAGTAGAGGTATGCCTTTCCATGGGACGATATAGTGACAAGGTGTTGTGTGATTTGGTTCCAATGGAGGTAAGTCACATTCTATTAGGGAGACTGTGGCAGTATGATACCAAGGCAATTCACGATGGTTTCACAAATAAAATCTCTTTCATGCACAATAAGAAGAAGATTGTTCTCAAACCATTATCTCCTAGGGAGGTATGTGAAGACCAAATAAGATTGAGAGAAAAAAGAGTGCAAGAAAAAGGAGAGATGAGTGAATCACATAAAAAGAATGGAAATAAAAAGAGTGAAACACATAAGGAGAACAAAAGTGAAACACTTGAAAGAAAAAAGAGTTGTTTAGCAAAAAAGAGTGAGGTGAAGATGGTGATGCTTGCAAAAAAACCACTTTACGTGTTGTTTTGCAGAATAATGTTTATGCTAACTCTGAAAAACTTGTCCCTATTGGTGTTGAATTTCTTTTGCAGGAATATAAGGATGTGTTTCCAAAGGAGGTTCCTAACGGGAAGAGGAAGAAGTGCAACTGGAAGAAGGAGAACAATGGGAAGAAGAAGAAGAAGTGGAAGAATGAGAAAAAGAGGAAGAAGAAGAAGCAGTGGAAGGAAAGGGGATGAAGAAGAAAAGTGGAAGAAGGAGAAGAAGCGGAAGAAGAAGAAGTGGAAGGAGAAGTAGTGGAAGAGGGAGAAGAGTAAGAAGAAGGAAATCAAGGAAAGGGAGGAGGAAGAAGAAGTGGAAGAAGGATGATAAGAAGAAGGGGAGGAGGAAGAGGTAGGCAGAATAAGTGCAAGAAAGAGAAAAGAAGGAAGAACAAGAACAAGTGGAAGGAGCAGAAGTGGACAAAGGTGAACAAGAAGAAGAAGAAGAAGTAGTGTAAGGAGTAGGGATGATGAAGTAGAAGTGGAAGCTGGAGAACAAGAGGTAGAAATGCGAGTGGAAGTAGAAGAAAGGGGAAAAGAGTGAAAAGACCAAGGAAAGGAAAGAAGAAGAAGGAGAGGAGAGGATGAAGAAGAAGCGGAAGAAAGAGAACAAGAGGAGGCAGAAGAAGTGAAAGAAATAGAAGAAGAGGAAGAAGAAGGAGAGTAAGCTGAAGAAGTGGAAAAAGGAGAAAAAAAGGAAGAAGAAGAACATGTGAAAAGAGAAGATGTGGAAGAAGGTAAATAAGAGGAGGAAAAAGAGGTAGTGGAAGGAGGTGGGATGAAGAAGAAGAACTAGAAGAAGGAGAACAGGAGGAAAAGGAAGAAAGAGGGGAAGGGAAGGGTAGAAGAAGAAGAAGTGTAAGGAGAAGATTTGGGGGAAGGAGAAGAAGGGGAAAAGCAACAATTAGAAGCAAAAGAAGTGGGGGATGGAGAAAAAGAGGAAGGACAAGAAAGAATGGGAAAAAGAAGAAGTAATGGAAGGAGAAGAAATGGAAGAAGAGGAAAAAGAAGAATTGTAAGCAGAAAAAGTGGAAGAAAGAGACGAAAAAAAAGAGGAACAACAAGTGGTACAAAAGAAGTGGTAGAAGGAGAACAAGAGAAATAGGAGGAAGTAGTGGAAAGAGAGGGGATGAAGAGGAAGAAGTGGAAGAAGCAAAAACGGAAGGAAGAAGAAGAAGTGGAAGAAGGAGAAGAAGTGGAAGAAGAAGAAGTTGAAGAACGAGAACAAGAGGAGGAAGTGCAAGTGGAAGAAGGAGAACATTAGGAAGAAGAAGAAGAAGTCGAAGAATTAGAAAAAGAGGAAGAAGAAGAAGTGGGAAGAAAAGGGGATGAAGAAGAAAAAGTGGAAGAAGGAGAAGAAAAAGAAGAAGAAATGAAAGGAGAAGTAGTGGAAGAGGGAGAAGAGTAAGAAGAAGGAAAGCAAGGAAAGGGAGGACGAAGAAGAAGTGGAAGAAGGAGGAGAAGAAGAAGGGGAGGAAGACGAGGTAGTATAGGCAAAACAAGTGCAACAAGGAGAAGGGAAGGAAGAAGATGAACAAGAGGAAGAACAAGCAGTATTTGAACTAGTGGGGATGATGAAGAAGAAGTGGAAGAAGGAGAACAAGAGGTAGAAATGCAAGTGGAAGTAGAAGAAAGGGGAAAAGAGTGAGAAGACCAAGGAAAGGCAAGAAGAAGAAGGAGAGGAGAGGATGAAGAAGAAGCTGAAGAAAGAGAACAAGAGGAGGCAGAAGAAGTGAAAGAAAGAGAAGAAGAGGAAGAAGAAGGAGAGTAAGCTGAAGAAGTGGAAGAAGGAGAAGAAAAGGAAGAAGAAGGACATGTGAAAAGAGAAGATGTGGAAGAAGGTAAACAAGAGGAGGAAAAAGAGGTAGTGGAAGGAGGTGGGATGAAGAAGAAGAACTAGAAGAAGGAGAACAGGAGGAAAAGGAAGAAAGAGGGGAAGGGAAGGGTAAAAGAAGAAGAAGAAGTGTAAGGAGAAGATTCGGGGGAAGGAGAAGAAGGGGAAGAGCAACAATTGGAAGCAAAAGAAGTGGGGGATGGAGAAAAAGAGGAAGGACAAGAAAGAATGGGAAAAAGAAGAAGTAATGGAAGGAGAAGAAATGGAAGAAGAGGAAAAGGAAGAATTGTAAGCAGAAGAAGTGGAAGAAGGAGACGAAAAAAAGAGGAACAACAAGTGGTACAAAAGAAGTGGTAGAAGGAGAACAAGAGAAATAGGAGGAAGTGGTGGAAAGAGAGGGGATGAAGAGGAAGAAGTGGAAGAAGCAAAAATGGAAGGAGGAAGAAGATATGGAAGAAGGAGAAGAAGTGGAAGAAGAAGAAGTTGAAGAACGAGAAAAAGAGGAGGAAGTGCAAGTGGAAGAAGGAGAACATTACGAAGAAGAAGAAGAAGTCGAAGAATTAGAAAAAGAGGAAGAAGAAGAAGTGGGAAGAAAAGGGGATGAAGAAGAAAAAGTGGAAGAAGGAGAAGAAAAAGAAGAAGAAATGAAAGGAGAAGTAGTGGAAGAGGGAGAAGAGTAAGAAGAAGGAAAGCAAGGAAAGGGAGGACGAAGAAGAAGTGGAAGAAGGAGGAGAAGAAGAAGGGGAGGAAGACGAGGTAGTGTAGGCAAAACAAGTGCAACAAGGAGAAGGAAAGGAAGAAGATGAACAAGAGGAAGAACAAGCAGTAGTTGAACGAGTGGGGATGATGAAGAAGAAGTGGAAGAAGGAGAACAAGAGGTAGAAATGCAAGTGGAAGTAGAAGAAAGGGGAAAAGAGTGAGAAGACCAAGGAAAGGTAAGAAGAAGAAGGAGAGGAGAGGATGAAGAAGAAGCGGAAGAAAGAGAACAAGAGGAGGCAGAAGAAGTGAAAGAAAGAGAAGAAGAGGAAGAAGAAGGAGAGTAAGCTGAAGAAGTGGAAGAAGGAGAAGAAAAGGAAGAAGAAGAACATGTGAAATGAAAAGATGTGGAAGAAGGTAAACAAGAGGAGGAAAAAGAGGTAGTGGAAGGTGGTGGGATGAAGAAGAAGAACTAGAAGAAGGAGAAAAGGAGGAAAAGGAAGAAAGAGGGGAAGGGAAGGGTAGAAGAAGAAGAAGAAGTGTAAGGAGAAGATTCGGGGGAAGGAGAAGAAGGGGAAGAGCAACAATTGGAAGCAAAAGAAGTGGGGGATGGAGAAAAAGAGGAAGGACAAGAAAGAATGGGAAAAAGAAGAAGTAATGGAAGGAGAAGAAATGGAAGAAGAGGAAAAAGAAGAATTGTAAGCAGAAGAAGTGGAAGAAAGAGACGAAAAAGAAGAGGAACAACAAGTGGTACAAAAGAAGTGGTAGAAGGAGAACAAGAGAAATAGGAGGAAGTAGTGGAAAGAGAGGGGATGAAGAGGAAGAAGTGGAAGAAGCAAAAACGGAAGGAAGAAGAAGAAATGGAAGAAGGAGAAGAAGTGGAAGAAGAAGAAGTTGAAGAACGAGAAGAAGAGGAGGAAGTGCAAGTGGAAGAAGGAGAACATTAGGAAGAAGAAGAAGAAGTTGAAGAATTAGAGAAAGAGGAAGAAGAAGAAGTGGGAAGAAAAGGGGATGAAGAAGAAAAAGTGGAAGAAGGAGAAGAAAAAGAAGAAGAAATGAAAGGAGAAGTAGTGGAAGAGGGAGAAGAGTAAGAAGAAGGAAAGCAAGGAAAGGGAGGACGAAGAAGAAGTGGAAGAAGGAGGAGAAGAAGAAGGGGAGGAAGACGAGGTAGTGTAGGCAAAACAAGTGCAACAAGGAGAAGGGAAGGAAGAAGATGAACAAGAGGAAGAACAAGCAGTAGTTGAACGAGTAGGGATGATGAAGAAGAAGTGGAAGAAGGAGAACAAGAGGTAGAAATGCAAGTGGAAGTAGAAGAAAGGGGAAAAGAGTGAGAAGACCAAGGAAAGGCAAGAAGAAGAAGGAGAGGAGAGGATGAAGAAGAAGCGGACGAAAGAGAACAAGAGGAGGCAGAAGAAGTGAAAGAAAGAGAAGAAGAGGAAAAAGAAGGAGAGTAAGCTGAAGAAGTGGAAGAAGGAGAAGAAAAGGAAGAAGAAGAACATGTGAAATGAAAAGATGTGGAAGAAGGTAAACAAGAGGAGGAAAAAGAGGTAGTGGAAGGAGGTGGGATGAAGAAGAAGAACTAGAAGAAGGAGAAAAGGAGGAAAAGGAAGAAAGAGGGGAAGGGAAGGGTAGAAGAAGAAGAAGAAGTGTAAGGAGAAGATTCGGGGGAAGGAGAAGAAGGGGAAGAGCAACAATTGGAAGCAAAAGAAGTGGGGGATGGAGAAAAAGAGGAAGGACAAGAAAGAATGGGAAAAAGAAGAAGTAATGGAAGGAGAAGAAATGGAAGAAGAGGAAAAAGAAGAATTGTAAGCAGAAGAAGTGGAAGAAAGAGACGAAAAAAAAGAGGAACAACAAGTGGTACAAAAGAAGTGGTAGAAGGAGAACAAGAGAAATAGGAGGAAGTAGTGGAAAGAGAGGGGATGAAGAGGAAGAAGTGGAAGAAGCAAAAACGGAAGGAAGAAGAAGAAATGGAAGAAGGAGAAGAAGTGGAAGAAGAAGAAGTTGAAGAACGAGAACAAGAGGAGGAAGTGCAAGTGGAAGAAGGAGAACATTAGGAAGAAGAAGAAGAAGTTGAAGAATTAGAAAAAGAGGAAGAAGAAGAAGTCGGAAGAAAAGGGGATGAAGAAGAAAAAGTGGAAGAAGGAGAAGAAAAAGAAGAAGAAATGAAAGGAGAAGTAGTGGAAGAGGGAGAAGAGTAAGAAGAAGGAAAGCAAGGAAAGGGAGGACGAAGAAGAAGTGGAAGAAGGAGGAGAAGAAGAAGGGGAGGAAGACGAGGTAGTGTAGGCAAAACAAGTGCAACAAGGAGAAGGGAAGGAAGAAGATGAACAAGAGGAAGAACAAGCAGTAGTTGAACGAGTGGGGATGATGAAGAAGAAGTGGAAGAAGGAGAACAAGAGGTAGAAATGCAAGTGGAAGTAGAAGAAAGGGGAAAAGAGTGAGAAGACCAAGGAAAGGCAAGAAGAAGAAGGAGAGGAGAGGATGAAGAAGAAGCGGAAGAAAGAGAACAAGAGGAGGCAGAAGAAGTGAAAGAAAGAGAAGAAGAGGAAGAAGAAGGAGAGTAAGCTGAAGAATTGGAAGAAGGAGAAGAAAAGGAAGAAGAAGGACATGTGAAAAGAGAAGATGTGGAAGAAGGTAAACAAGAGGAGGAAAAAGAGGTAGTGGAAGGAGGTGGGATGAAGAAGAAGAACTAGAAGAAGGAGAAAAGGAGGAAAAGGAAGAAAGAGGGGAAGGGAAGGGTAGAAGAAGAAGAAGAAGTGTAAGGAGAAGATTCGGGGGAAGGAGAAGAAGGGGAAGAGCAACAATTGGAAGCAAAAGAAGTGGGGGATGGAGAAAAAGAGGAAGGACAAGAAAGAATGGGAAAAAGAAGAAGTAATGGAAGGAGAAGAAATGGAAGAAGAGGAAAAAGAAGAATTGTAAGCAGAAGAAGTGGAAAAAGGAGACGAAAAAAAAGAGGAACAACAAGTGGTACAAAAGAAGTGGTAGAAGGAGAACAAGAGAAATAGGAGGAAGTGGTGGAAAGAGAGGGGATGAAGAGGAAGAAGTGGAAGAAGCAAAAATGGAAGAAGGAAGAAGAAATGGAAGAAGGAGAAGAAGTGGAAGAAGAAGAAGTTGAAGAACGAGAAAAAGAGGAGGAAGTGCAAGTGGAAGAAGGAGAACATTAGGAAGAAGAAGAAGAAGTCGAAGAATTAGAAAAAGAGGAAGAAGAAGAAGTGGGAAGAAAAGGGGATGAAGAAGAAAAAGTGGAAGAAGGAGAAGAAAAAGAAGAAGAAATGAAAGGAGAAGTAGTGGAAGAGGGAGAAGAGTAAGAAGAAGGAAAGCAAGGAAAGGGAGGACGAAGAAGAAGTGGAAGAAGGAGGAGAAGAAGAAGGGGAGGAAAACGAGGTAGTGTAGGCAAAACAAGTGCAACAAGGAGAAGGGAAGGAAGAAGATGAACAAGAGGAAGAACAAGCAGTAGTTGAACGAGTGGGGATGATGAAGAAGAAGTGGAAGAAGGAGAACAAGAGGTAGAAATGCAAGTGGAAGTAGGAGAAGGAGAAAAAGAGGGAGAAACGAAGGAAATGGAAGAAGAAGAAGTAGATGAAGAGAAAGAAAAAGAAAGAGAAGGGATGAAGAAGAAGTTGAAGAAAGAGAAGAAGAGGAGGCAGGAGAAGTGGAAGAAAGAGAAGAAGAGGAGGAAGAAGGAGAGTAAGCAGAAGAAAAAGAAGAAGAAGATGTGGAAAGAGAAGAAGTCGAAGAAGTAGTGGAAGGAGGTGAGATGAAGAATAAGAACTAGAAGAAGGGGAGAAGGAGGAAAAGGAAGAAGGAGGGGAAGGGCAGGGAAGAAGAAGCAGAAGAAGTGGAATATGGGGGTTAAGAAGAGGAAGAAGAAGAAGTGTAAGCATAGGATTTGGGGGAAGGACAAGAAGAGGAAGAGCAACAATTCAAAGCAAAAAAAGTAGGGGATGGAGAAAAAAAGGAAGGTGAAAAAGGAAAGCAACGAAGAAGAAGTAGTGGAACGAGAAGAAATGGAAGAACAAGAATTGTAAGCAGAAGAAGTGGAAGAAGGAGACGAAAAAGAAGAAGAACAACAAGTTGAAGCAAAAGAAGTGGTAGAAGGAGAACAAGAGGAATAGGAGGAAGTAGTGGACTGAGAGGGGATGAAGAAGAAGAAGTGGAAGAAGGAGAACAGGAGGAGGAAAAAGAAATGTAAGAAAGAGAAGAAGATGAAGAAGAAGAAGTGGAAGAACGAGAAGAAGAGGAAAAAGTGAAAGAACGAGAAGAAGAGGAAGAAGTGAACCTCGAAGAACGAGAACAATAGGAAGAGGAAGAAGAAAAAGCGTAGGAAGGAAAACGGGTAAAAAGAAGACATGGAAGAAGGAGAAAAAGAGGGAGAAAATGATGGAAAGGGAAGAAAAAGAAGGAGATGAAGAGGAAGAAAAAGAAAGAGAGGAGAGGATGAAGCAAAAGTCGAAGAAAGAGAAAAAGAGGAGGCAGGAGAAGCGGAAGAAAGAGAAGAAGAGAAGAAGAAGGAGAGTAAGCAGAAGAAGTGGAAGAAGGAGAAGAAAAGGAAGAAGAAGATGTGGAAAGAGAAGAAGTGAAAGAAGGTGAACAAGAGGAGGAAGAAGAAGTGGGGCAAGTAGGTGGGATGAAGAAGAAGAACTGGAAGAAGGAGAACGAGTGGAAGAAGGAACAAAGGAGGAAAAGGAAGAAGGAGGGGAAGCGAAGAAGAAGCAGAAGAAGTGGAATATGGAGGAGAAGTGGAACTATAAGAAAAAGTGTAAGCAGAAGATTTAGGGGAGGAAAAGAATTGGAATAGCAACTATTGGAAGCAAAAGAAGCGGGGGATGGAGAAAAAGAGCAAGGAAAAGAAGGATAGGGAAGAAGAAGAAGTAGTGGAAGGAAGAAATGGAAGAAGAGGAAGAAGAAGAAGTGGAAGCAGAAGAAGTGGAAGAAGGAGACGAAAAAGAAGGTGAACAACAAGTGGAAGCAGCAAAAGTCATAGAAGGAGAACAAGACGAATAGGAGGAAGTAGTGGAATGAGAGGGGATGAAGAAGAAGAAGTGGAAGAAGGAGAATGGGAGGAGGAAGAAAAAGAGCAAGAAGAAGAAGTGGAAGAACGAGAATGGGTGGAGGAAGAAGAAGAGGAAGAAGTAGAAGTGGAAGAACGAGAAGAAGAGGAAGGAGTACAATGGAAGAAGAAGAAGGAGAAGGGAGCATGAAGAAGAAGTGGAAGAAGGAGAAGAAGAGGGAGAAGAAGAGGAAGAAGAAGAAGTGGAAGAACAAGAAGAAGAGGAAAAAGTGCAAGTGGAGGAAGAAGGTGGGATGAAGAAGAAGAACTGGAAGAAGGAGAAAAGGAGGAAAAGGACGAAGGAGAGGAGGGGAAGGGAAGGGAAGAAGAAGCAGAAGAAGTGGAATTTGGAGGAGAAGAGGAGGAGGAAGAAGAAGTGTAAGCAGAAGATTTTTGGGAAGGAGAAGAAGAGGAAGAGCACCAATCGAAAGCAAAAGAAGTGGGGGATGGAGAAAAAGAGGGAGGAGAAGAAGGAAAAGGGGAGAAGAAGAAGTAGTGGAAGGAGAACAAATGGAAGAAGAAGAAGTGGAAGCAGAAAAACTGGAAGAAGGAGACGAAAAAGAAGAAGAAACACAAGTGGAAGCAGAAGAAGTGGTAGAAAGAGAACAAGAGGAATAGGAGGAAGTAGTGGAATGAGAGGGGATGAAGAAGGAAAAGTAGAAGAAGGAGAACGGGAGGAGGAAGAAGAAGTTGAAGAACGAGAAGAAGAAGAAGTGGTAGAACGAGAAGAAAAAGAGGAAGTGCAAGTGGAAGAAGGGGAACAATAGGAAGAAGAAGAAGAAGTGGAAGAATGAGAAAAAGAGGAAGAAGAAGAAGTAGTGGAAGGAAAGGGGATGAAGATCTAAATGTGGAAGAAGAAGAAGAAGAGGAAGAAGAAGAAGTGGAAGGAGAAGTAGTGGAAGAGGGAGAAGAGTAAGAAGAAGGAAAGCACAACAAGGGATATGGAAGAAGAAGTGGAAGAAGGAGGAAAAGAAGAATGGAAGGAAGAAGAGGTAGTGTAGGCAGAAAAAGTGCAAGAAGGAGAAGGGAAGGAAGAAGAAGAACAAGTGGAAGCAGTAGAAGTGGAAGAAGGTGAACAAGAGGAAGAAGAAGAAGTAGTTGAAGGAGTGGGGATGATGAAGAAGAAGTGAAAGAAAGAAAACAAGAGGTAGAAATGCAAATGGAAGTAGAAGAAGGAGAAAAAGAGGGAGAAGATGAAGGAAAGGAAATAATAAGAAGGAGATGAAGAGGAAGGAGAGGAAGATGTGGAAAGAGAAGAAGTTGAGGAAGGTGAACAAGAGGAGGAAGAAGAAGTAGTGGAAGGACGTGGGAAGAAAAAGAAGAACTGGAAGAAGGAGAAAAGGAGGAAAAGGAAGAAGGAAGGGAAGGGCAGGGAAGAAGAAGCAGAAGAAGTGGAATACTGAGGAGAAGAGGCATAAGAAGAAGAAGTGTAAGCAGAAGATTCTGGGGAAGGAGAAGAAGAGGAAGAGCAACAATTGGAAGCAAAAGTAGTGGGGTTGGAGAAAAAGAGGAAGGAGAAGAAGAAAGGGAAGAAGAAGTAGTGGAAGTAGAAGAAATGGAAGAAGAAGAAGTGCAAGCAGAAGAAGTGGAAGAAGGAGACAAAAAAGAAGAAGAGTAACAAGTGGAAACAACACAAGTGGTAGAAGGAGAACAAGAGGAATAGGAGGAAGTAGTGGAATGAGATGTGATGAAGAAGAAGTGGAAGAATGACAAAAAGGGGAAGAAGAAGAAGAAGCAGTGGAAGGGAAGGGGATGAAGACGAAGAAGTGGAAGAAAGAGAAGAAGAGGAAGAAGAAGAAATAGAAGGAGAAGTAGTGGAAGAGGGAGAAGAGTAAGAAGAAGGAAAGCAAGTGATGCATCCCTCCCTAAGGCAAGTTTGAAGAATCCTTAATGAAGAGAATGCTCCCAAGATCCTTGCTCATAGAGGTTCCAAGGTTGAAGAAATGGAGGTGGAAGACTAGAAAATGGAGGAGAAGTAGGCGTCACTCTTGTTGAAGGAGATAAGCCAAAGGATGAAGCTAGCCACAAGGGAAGGAACCCTTGATAATAGCATGAAGAACTCTCACTAAGGAGAGAACATGAACACTCTCAAGAACAAAAGAGCTCTCAATTTAGAGAAGTATAATTTTCATTCAAAATGAGTGTTAAAATCTACATGAAGGAGGGAATGCTATATTTATAGAGCAAAGCATGAACCATGGGTTTAGGAACCTCAAGTTAAACGTCCAACATGCTTAATGAAGGGTTAGTTAGCTTAATTTAGTGTTAATTTAGCATGTTCTCAATTAACACTAAAAAAATGGATCTATGTTCCCTTTAGTTTGAATTTGAATTTTGGAGGGAAATGACATGACACTTCCAAAATTCAAATTCAAATAAGAAGCAACAAGAATCAGCCATGTAGGAGAGAGAAAGCACATGTGGAGTAAAACAAGGGGACAAGGGGGCCCACGTGTCTCATACATGCTTCATGTGTTGGTTAGAAGGGTGTGAAGAGGAATTAGGGGTGTGGAAATTAATAACCACACGTCCAAATCCTCTTGGACCAGCCCAAACTAATTAACACACTCCACAAGGAGACTAATTACACCTCCTAAAGAAAAAAGAACCTATAGGCCAAAATACAAGGCCGAAAATTAAACTAGCTGCACCCCTATAATCCTAATGACTTAAGGGTGCTTATACAAGCCTAAAAATGGTCAAATTAATACAATTAAATGGAACATTTCCTAAAATAAGCTCCTTGAAGCTTCATCCAAGTCATGCTCGTTTCTTATTGGTCTTAGCTCAAGCCCATGCTAGGCGTGCATGCATCATATCCTCTCCCTTGAGGAGGATTTGACCTCAAATCCTGTGGTCTTTCTTCCTCTTTTTCCAATCCTGCAAAAGCACCTCCATAGGAATGAGTATATGATTATGTACACAAATGTTAAGGGTAGGAGGTCTATAGGGAGACCTCATAGACTTGGGGTGGTGGGGGTATGCACTAAGGCTTAAAAAATGTTTGTTGTGCTTCTGCCCCCACACAACAATTCCCCAAGTGACTCCAAGTTCACTAAAGGCTAATCTCATCCGAGGAGGAAATGAGACAAGCTTAGGTTCCTTGGAGCACTCATCCAAGAAAGCCAAGTAGGCTTTATGTTGTTGTTCACCCCACAAGATGATGATAGGCCTAGAGGTGGACCTTTCTTTCAAGGTCTCTTTGAGTGGGCCTTGAGATTGGCTATGGATAGAAAATATTCATAGGCCAATCTCTTGACCAAACTTGGCCATATCCCACAAATGGGTCTTGAGTTTGTGTTTCATTGTGCTCAAAAGTTATGGGCACAATCTCATTTCCTACTTGCAACATGGGAAGGTTGTTTTCAATTAGATTTTCCTTGGATGGCAAGGATAAATCTCCTTGAAGAACAACTTCCTTTTCTTTCAGGTGTTGAACTTGAGGTTCTTGTTTGAGCTTTATGAATAAATGTTCAAGTTCAACACTTGGTGAATTTTCTTCTTTATGTGCAACTAGAGGTTGTGGAAAGATGTTTTCAAATGATTGAGACACAACCTCCACTTGCACTTGTCCTAAGAGAAAAGTTTCTTTAATAAGATCCTCCTTAGGACTTAAGGAGTAATCTTCTTGAAGACCTTCTTCTCTCTCACTTTTGACCAAGTTTTGAACTTGAGGATTTGATTTGAACCTTAAGGATGTAGGCTCAAGTTCAAAACTTGGTGAAGTGTCAAGTTGGACTTCACATTCACCTTTCTCCATCAAGACCTTTTCCAAGCATTGGACTTCACAATTTTGTTTCTCAAAAGGTAAAGATATAAGTCCAACACTTGTTAAAGTGTTTGATGAAGAATCATATTCAAGGTGAATTTGAGATTGTGAGTCAATGTGCTCAAAAGATTTTTGCACAATCTCAAATTCCACTTGTGTTTTAATGGATTGGTTAGAAGATTGACCTAAGCTAGAGTTCAAAACTAGATCTTGGCTAGACTCACTCTTCTCACCAATCTCTTTTTCTAATTTTATATTTTTAGAATTTTCAAGGGTGTGTGTGTGTTTTCTATCTCCTTTCTCCTCTTCTGTCCTTTTCTTCTCTCTTTCCCTCTTGAGTTTTCTTTCTCTTTCTTTTTCCTTTTTTTCTCTTTTTATTTCTCTTTCCAATTTTATCAAACTCTTCTCTAAACGCTCCCAACTTTCTTCTTTTTCCTTTCTCCATTTTTTCTCTTTTTCTTCCCATATCTTATCTCTTTCCCACTTTTCTCTTTCCCATTTTTCTTCTCTCTCTTTTCTCTCTTTTTCATAATTTTCTCTCCTTTCTTTTTCCTCTCTTTCTCTTCTTTCTTTTTCCTCTCTTTCTTTTCTTTCTATTCTTTCTTTCCTATATCTCTCTTTTATTTTTCTTTCTCTTTCGCTACACTCTTTTCTTTCTTTTTCTATTCTCTCATAGGGGTAGGAAAAAGGAGTGTAAAATAAGGGAGAACTTGGGTCATGGTAAGCACTAGGAGGAGGTTTGTACCAAGAATAGAACTCACTCATCTCACCCTTTTTTTTTGTTTCTCAACTAAAACACCACCTAGAAAACACAAGAGCATATACCACTAACCTACACGAATTCCTACAAGTGCAAGAGCCTTTGGAACTCCATACATTCCTCTAAAAAATGCATGAAAAAAAGATAAGGTAAACTAAGGAAAAAAACTAAAAAAGGAAAGGGATCTAACATGCTCCTAAATGTGTGGAAGGTGGTGTACCACTTCCTCCTTCACACCTTAATTAGCGAGAGACTAAGCTAAATACTTAAGAATAACAGCCTTTTACAAACCAAGGAAAAGAAAATACAATTAAGAATTATCAATTAAGGAATAAAACTAAAAACAATTCTTCAAGTGTCTCCCAAGCAATCTCTCCCAAGGTGTTTCTCTTTGTCCATGCTCTTTCTTTTGTTCAAGTCCTTTTAGCTATTTCAACTCTTCCTTAAGAGGCTACCCTTGTGGAAGGCTTCCTTACTGAAGGCTTACCTACACAAAAGTGGCACCAAACCAAGGCAAGAACCAAAAAGAAGGACAAGCAAAAGTAAAGCAAGAAAAGTATAATTTGAATGGTAAACTATCCAAATGGAAAGATTGATGAAGACATGACTCAAAGAATTCAAAGAAGACAAACTAAAAATAAAGGTAGAAAGAAGGCTAAGCACACAAAGGAAATCCTAGAAAAGTTCTAGATAAGGATAAGGACTAAAAATGCAAAATGACACAAATAATTTTCAAAAATTGCACCAATACAAATATGAATGGCTGAATGTTTTAGGTAATGTTTCCAAGCAATTACAACAATATTCAGTCCTCTTTTTCAATTCAAAGAATTTTCTATTAGGTACACCAATTTTTTCTATGTATTGTTTTTTACTTCTTTGTTTTAGCACTTTTTTATTTTTGTTCTTTCTTTTCAAATTGTCTTTCGAATTCTTCTCTTTTTTTTTTAAAATTTCTTTTGGCTGCACCTAATTAATTTTTTTTTTCAGATTTGGTTTGGAAATTTAATGAGGAATAAAGAGGTACTAATCACTTGAAAATTTTCAGCAAGCAAGGCCACACAATTTCCAAACCAAAGATGCAATCTAAGAAAATTTCGGTAACTCAAAGTGCACTAACATTTGAAGTGTTTTAAGGTATGCTTAGGAGTGCTTGATTTGTGCATGAACTAACTTGTTTTGCACAAGATTTTGTTCAATAACATTCAGCCAAAACAGCTCCACACACCAAACAAGATATTCAAACAAGCACACTAAAAGCTACTAAAAAAACTCAACAACACACTAAAATTTTGAAGATGAAATTGAGCTATAAATTTTTTTGAGAATTTTATTTAGGAAACATGCTTGAACTAAAAGCATGTGACACTTCTTAACAGACTTAAACAAGAGAGAAAACCTCTCTTAGTAGCTCAATTTCAAGAAGCTTACACAACACTTTTTCAAGACTCAAAACAACACAAAAATTTAGTAAAACCTAAGGAATTTTAAATTGACAAATTAAGGACTAAACAAGACTAATATAATGACATAACAAGAAGATTATAAAACTGAAAATTAACACCTAAAAACAGAACCAAAACAGAGCTAAAAACTGCACTAGTCTTGATGCAAAACTAGACAAGGATGTGACCACAACGCTGTGGTTTTTGCCACAGCCGTGTGGATTTATTCCACAACTCCTCTTAGGCTCCAAGCTTAGGCAATCAAGGACTAAAACAAGCACAAATTGGACTGCACAAAACGCTCAAAAGAAAACTGGAAACAGAGAATTAAAACTGCACAAAAAACACCACATGAAAAGCTAGTTTCAATCCAAAACACTAACCACACATGTGTGGTTCCATCCAAAAAATTATGGAATCACTATTTAGTGTTTCTTAGGATTGATCCAAGCATGAACAACACAAGAGACAGCAAGAATATGCAGCGGAAAAAATCAGATCTAAAACAGAATTATGATTCAATGAAAGAACACAAAAATTGAATAAAAATTTTTAGAAGATGTAGCACAAAACTTGTGCCTAGAATTTTTTTGAAATTTTAGAAGCAAAAATTGAAAACACAACTTCAAGACAATACACATCAAGACAAGTAAATTAAAATTAACAAACAACACGGATGGACTGAAATTAAAATATAATTGGAGTAGAAGAGAAGATGACAATGCACAAAATGAACCGAAAATTTAAGCAAGATAGGATATAACAAGAACCTCTATCAGAGCCTAAGCTCTGATACCACTTGATGCATCCCTCCCCAAGGCAAGTTTGAAGAATCCTTAATGAAGAGAATGCTCCCAAGATCCTTGCTCATAGAGGTTCCAAGGTTGAAGAAATGGAGGTGGAAGACTAGAAAATTGAGGAGAAGTAGGCGTCACTCTTGTTGAAGGAGATAAGCCAAAGTATGAAGCTAGCCACAAGGGAAGGAACCCTTGATAATAGCATGAAGAACGCTCACTAAGGAGAGAACATGAACACTCTCAAGAACAAAAGAGCTCTCAATTTAGAGAAGTATAATTTTCATTCAAAAAGAGTGTTAAAATCTACATGAAGGAGGGAATGCTATATTTATAGAGCAAAGCATGAACCATGGGTTTAGGAACCTCAAGTTGAACGTCCAACATGCTTAATGAAGGGTTATTTAGCTTAATTTAGTGTTAATTTAGCATGTGCTCAATTAACACTAATTTAATCCAACTAAAGATCCAAACATGGCCCTAAAAAAATGGATCTATGTTCCCTCTAGTTTGAATTTGAATTTTGGAGGGAAATGACATGGCACTTCCAAAATTCAAATTCAAATAAGAAGCAACAAGAATCAGCCATGTAGGAGAGAGAAAGCACATGTGGAGTAAAACAAGGGGACAAGGGGGCCCACGTGTCTCATACATGCTTCATGTGTTGGTTAGAAGGGTGTGAAGAGGAATTAGGGGTGTGGAAATTAATAACCACACGTCCAAATCCTCTTGGACCAGCCCAAACTAATTAACAAACTCCACAAGGAGACTAATTACACCTCCTAAAGAAAAAAGAACCTATAGGCCAAAATACAAGGTGATGAGGACATCAAGCTTGAAGGACTTGGAGGACCTATGACAAGGGCAAGGACAAGAAGAGCTAAGGAAGCTATTCAACAAGTATTGGCAGCCCTTTTGCAAAAAGAGCCAAACATTGAAGAAATAAAGTTTAAAATTGTTAATTGTCTCAGGACTGAAGAGAGCAATGCTTGACCTTAATGGAAGAGAAGTTTGAAATAAATTAAACTCATTTTCTTGGAGTTTACTTAGTTAATGGTGGGCAACCAGAATTGTCTAATTAAAGTTGCAGCCACCTAGGTTATCAATTATAATTAGTATACGTGTTTAATTTACTTTGGCAGTTACACTTTGTTATTAAGCTGCCCATTATTAGTTTTTATTATTTTGTAACTTCAGCTGAATTTAGAAAGCCACTAAACCTACACAAGCTGAGTTTATTAGGCACATAAATTTGGGCAAGACTGAGATGTAAGGAGAATATTTTGGAAATAAAAAAACTAGTTGAGGTTTTCTCTCCTTTGGGTTCTTGACAATCCAAAATCTTTTGAGATTTATCAAAGGTAATTCACCCCTTTGTGTGTGCAATCTCGTAGACATATCTTCCATCCTTGGAAGTGTGAAGTCTATCAATTCCAATTCCATTTTCTGTCTTTTCCATTCATACTCAATTCTGCCTAGCAAACTCTATGATCAATTGCACAGGAAAGTCCTACACTATTCGAAAACTCGTTTACTCGTTCAATTTCAATAACTTTTAATTTCCATTCTATGTCTAAGAGTTTGACAGTAATTCTAATCAATTTATTTTTGGCAATTGTTTGCATTCCACGTTGATTAATTTTTTAACGCGGCCAGCTAAATTCCTAGGGTCCTTTCAGAATCCTAAACTGACAGTGGATTCATATCATTTGGTATCAGAGCTCCAGTTTCTAGGAATTGCAAGGCTGCTGCTCTGGGTAATTTCTGTCCTTAATTTCATCATATCATAATATTACCTTATTGTTATTTCTTTGACTGAACCATTGCAAAAGTTAGGTCCTTAAAACAATTCTGAATTTAAAAAAAAAATAGAAGTGAAAGAAAGCATGCAAAAATTGAGTTAAAAAAAAAAATTGGGCTGAATGGTTCATGTTATTAGAAAAATTTTAAGCTCATTCTTAAGGTAATATTGTGTTTGAATTGAGGAAGAAAATACTGCACCTTGTTAGTATACAATTCTGAATTTTGGCTGCACTTCTTGGTTGCAAATTGTTCAATTTCCATTCTGTTTTGCTGCACCTGTGTTGCGCATCATTCCCTAAATTTTGCTGCAGCTATTGGCTTCATTTTAAGCCAAAATTTCAACCCTTTGTTGGTGTCAAAATTCTGGTTGTTGTCCTATTTGTTTGTGGTATTCTTTGTGTTTCATTTGAGTCATTTTTGTTATCTTTTCTTGAGTTATTTGGGCTGCACACAGGTTGGTGTTATCTTTGAATTTATTCTCTTTTTGGCCTGTTAAGAACTTAAGGAGGAATAGAGAGGAAAAAGGCAAGAGAGTTTCATTATAGTAAAAGCCAATATTGTTTAGCGCAAACACTTGAGTGGGTGAGAACATTTTCAAACACCACATACATACTTTTTCTTATGACATTTGACCTGTTTGTTTATCATGGCGGAAAGAAATAATAACAATGATCTTCAGCTTCAAATTGTTGCACTATCCCATCATTTAGAGAAATTCTTCCACTTCTTCTTCATCATCCCCACTCCTTCAACTACTTCTTCTTCTTCCTGTTATTCACCTTCTTCCACTTATGCTGCTTCCACCTTTTATTCTTCTTACTTCCTTTCCCCTTCTTGCACTTCCTCTGCCTACACTACCTCTTCTTGCTCGCCTTCTTCTTCTTTCCCTTCTTCCACTTCTTCTTCCTCCTCCCTTGCCTTTCTTTCCTTCTTCTTACTCTTCTCCCTCTTCCACTACTTCTCCTGCCACTTCTTCTTCTTCCTTTTCTTCTCCTTCTCCCACTTCTTCTTCATCCCCTTTCCTTCCACTGCTTATAATTCTACCTCTTTTTCTCATTCTTCCACTTCTTCTTCCTATTGTTCTCCTTCTTCCACTTGCTCTTCTTCTCGTTCTTCAACTTCTTCTTCTTCCTCTTCTTCTCCTTCTTCCACTTCTTCTTCCTCCTCCAGTTCTCCTTCTTCCACTTGTTCTACTTACACTTCTTCTTCTTTCTTTTCTTCCATTTCTTCTCCTTCCATTACTTCTTTTTCTCCCCTTTCCTTCTTCTCCTTCCTCTTTTTCTCCATACCCCCACTTCTTTTTCTTCCAATAGTTTCTCTTCCTATTCTTTTCCTCCCCCCAAATCTTTTGCTTACACTTCTTCTTCTTCTTCCACTTCTCCTCCATAGTCCACTTCTTCTGCTTCTTCTTCCCTTCCCCTCCTTCTTCCACTCGTTCTCCTTCTTCCAATTCTTCTTCTCCATCCCACCTCTTTCCACTACTTCTTCTTCCTCCTCTTGTTCACCTTCTTCCACTTCTTCCCTTTCTAAATCTTCTTCTTCCTTTTCTTCTCCTTCTTCCACTTCTTCTACTTACTCTCCTTCTCTTCTTCTTCTTCTCTTTCTTCCACTTCTCCTGCCTCTTCTTGTTCTCTTCCTTCCACTTCTTCTTCATTCTCTCCTCTCCTTCTTTTTCTTCCTCTTCATCTCCTTTTTCTTCTTCCCTTTCCTTCGTCTTCTCCCTCTTTTTCTGCTTCTTCTGCTTCCACTTGCATTTCTACCTCTTGTTCTCCTTCTTCCACTTCTTCTTCATCATCCCCACTCCTTCAACTACTTCTTCTTCTTCCTGTTGTTCACCTCTTCCACTTATACTGCTTCCACCTTTTATTCTTCTTACTTCCATTCCCCTTCTTGCACTTCCTCTGCCTGCACTACCTCTTCTTCCTCCCCTTCTTCTTCTCCTCTTTCTTCCACTTTTTCTTCCTCATCCCTTGCCATTCTTTCCTTCTTCTTACTCTTCTCCCTCTTCCACTACTTCTCCTGCCACTTCGTGTTCTTCCTCTTCTTCTCCTTCTTCCACTTCTTCCACTTCTTCTTCACCCCGTTTCCTTCAATTGCTTATTCTTCTACCTCTTTTTCTCATTCTTCCGCTTCTTCTTCTTCTTCCTATTGTTCTCCTTCGTCCACTTCCACTTCTTCCTCTTCTCCTCGTTCTTACACTTCTTTTTCTTCCTCTTCTTCTCCTTCTTCCACTTCTTCTTGCTCCTCCCGTTCTGCTTCTTCCACGTGTTCTACTTACACTTCTTCTTCTTTTTCTTCTTCCAGTTCTTCTCCTTCCACTACTTCTTCTTCTACCCTTTCCTTCTTCTCCTTCCCTTTTCCTCCATCCCCCACTTCTTTTGCTTCCAATAGTTGCTCTTCCTATTCTTTTCCTCCCCCCAAATCTTTTGCTTACACCTCTTCTTCTTCTTCCATTTCTCCTCCATATTCCACTTCTTCTGCTTCTTCTTCCCTTCCCCTCCTTCTTCCTTTTCTTCCTTTTCTTCCTTTTCTCCTTCTTCCACTTGTTCTCCTTCTTCCCCCAAATCTTCTGCTTACACTTCCTCTTCCTCTTCTTCTTCTCCTCCACATTCCACTTCTTCTGCTTCTTTTTCCCTTCCCTTCCCCTCCTTCTTCCTTTTCTTCTTGTTCTCCTTCTTCCACTTCTTCTTCTTCATCCCACCTCCTTCCACTACTTCTTCTTCCTCTTCTTGTTCACCTTCTTCCACTTCTTATCTTTCCACATCTTCTTCTTCTTCCTTTTTCTTCTCCTTCTTCCAATTCTTCTACTTACTCTCCTTCTTCTAACTCTTCTTCTCCTTCTTCCGCTTCTTCTTCCTCCTCCTGTTCTCCTTCTTCTGCTTCTTCTTCTTCATCCCCTCTCATTCCAATACTTCCTCCTATTCTGTTTGCTCTCCTTCTGCCACTTCTTCTTCTTCCACTTGTTGTTCTTCTTCTTTTACGACTCCTTCTTCCACTTCTTCTGCTTACAGTTCTTCTTCTTCCTCTTCTTGCATTTCTATTCCTTCAACTACTTCTTCTTCTTCACTTTCCTTCTTCTCCTTCCTCTTTTTCTCCATGCCCCCACTTCTTTTGCTTCCAATTGTTGCTCTTCTTCTTCTTCTCCTTCCCACAAATCTTCTGCTTACACTTCTTCTTCTTCTTCCTCTTCTCCTCCATATTCCACTTCTTCTGCAACTTCTTCCCTTCCCTTCCCCTCCTTCTTGCTTTTCCTCCTTTTCTCCTTCTTTCAGTTCTTCTTCTTCATCCCACCTCCTTCCACTACTTGTTCTTCCTTCTCTTGTTCATATTTTTCCACTTCTTCTCTTTCCACATCTGCTTCTTCTTCCTTTTCTTCTCCTTCTTCCACTTCTTCTTACTCCTCCCTTGTCTTGGTTTCCTTCTTCTTACTCTTCTCCCTCTTCCACTACTTCTCCTTCCACTTCTTCTTCCCACTTCTTTTGCTTCCAATAGTTGCTCTTCCTTTTCTTCTCCTCCCCCCAAATCTTCTGCTTACACTTCTTCTTCTTCCTCCTCTCCTCCATATTCCACTTATTCTGCTTCTTCTTCCCTTCCCCTCCTTCTTCCTTTTCCATATTTTGTCCTTCTTGCAGTTCTTCCTCTTCATCCCACCTCCTTCCACTACTTCTTCTTCCTCCTCTTGTTCACCTTCTTCAACTTATGCGGCTTCCACTTGTTCTTCTTCTTCCTTCCCTTCTCCTTCTTGCACTTCTTCTGCCTACACTACCTCTTCATCCTCCCCTTCTTGTTCTTCTCCTCCTTCTTCCACTTCTCTTCCTCCTCCTTATCCTTGCTTTCCTTCTTCTTACTCTTCTCCTTCTTCCACTACTTCTCCTACCACTTCTTCTTCTTCCTCTTCTTCTCCTTGTTCCACTTCTTCTTCTTCATCCCCTTTCCTTCCACTACTTCTTCTTGTTCCCCTTTTTCTCAGTCTTCCACTTCTTCTTCTTCTTCCTATTGTTCTCCTTCTTCCACTTGCTCTTCTTCTCGTTCTTCCACTTCTTCTTCTTCCGCTTCTTCTCTTTCTTCCACTTCTTCTTCCTCCTCCCGTTCTCCTTCTTCTTCTTCCCTTTCCTTCGTCTTCTCCCTCTTTCCGTCCCTCTTTTGCTTCCACTTGCATTTCTACCTCTTATTCTCCTTCTTCCACTTCTTCTTCATCATCCCCAATCCTTCAACTACTTCTTCTTCTTCTTCTTGTTCACCTTCTTCCATTTCTGCTGCTTCCACTTGTTCTTCTTCTTCCTTCCCTTCTCCTTGTTCCACTTCTTTAGCCTACACTACCTCTTCTTCCTCCCCTTCTTCTTCTCCTCCTTCTTCAACTTCTTCTTCCTCCTCCCTTACCGTGCTTTCCTTCTTCTTACTCTTCTCCCTCTTCCACTACTTCTCCTTCCACTTCTTTTTCTTCCTCTTCTTCGCCTTCTTCCACTTCTTCTTCTTCATCCTGTTTCCTTCCACTACTTCTTCTTCTTCCCCTTTTTTTTATTCTTCCACTTGTTTTTCTTCTTCTTCTTTTTCTTCTTCTTTTTCTTCTTCTTCTTCTTCTTCTTCTTCTTCCACTTGCACTTCTTCTTGTTCTTCTCGTTCTTCCACTTCTTCTTCTTCCTCTTCTTCTCTTTCTTCCACTTCTTCTTCCTCCTCCCATTCTGCTTCTTCCCTTTCTTCTTCTTCTTCATCCCCTCTTATTCCACTACTTCCTCCTATTCCTCTTGTTCTCATTCTTCCACTTCTTCTGCTTACACTTCTTCTTGTTCTATTTTGTCTCCTCCACTACTTCTTCTTCCCTTTCCTTCTTTTCCTTCCTCTTTTTCTCCATGCCCCACATTTTTTGCTTCCAATTGTTTCACTTCCCCTTCTTCTCCTTGCCCCACTTCTTTTGGTTCTAATTGTTTCTCTTCCTCTTCCTCTCCTTTCCTTAAATCTTCTGGTTACACTTCTTCTTCTTCTTCCTCTTCTCCTCCATATTCCACTTCTTCTGCTTCTTCTTCTTCCCTTCCCTTCCCCTCCTACTTCCTTTTCCCCTTCTTCCACTATTTCTTCTTCCTCATCTTGTTCACCTTTTTCCACTTCTTTTTCCATATCTTCTTCTTCTTCCTTTTCTTCTCCTTCTTTTGCTTAGTCTCCTTCTTCTTCCTCTTGTTCTCTTCCTTCCACTTCTCTTGCCTCCTCTTGTTCTCTTTCTTCCACTTTTTCTTCATCCTCTCCTTCTCTTTCTTCCTCTTCATCTCCTTTTTCTTCTTCCCTTTCCTTCGTTTTCTCCCTCTTTTTCTCTGTCTTCTGCTTCCACTTGCATTTCTACCTCTTGTTCCCCTTCTTCCACTTCTTATTCATCATCCCCACTCCTTCAACTACTTCTTCTTCCTCTTGTTCACCTTCTTCCACTTCTGCTGCTTCCATTTGTTCTTCTTCTTCCTTTCCTTCTCCTTCTTGCTCTTCTTCTTCCTCCTCCTTATCCTTGCTTTCCTTCTTCTTACTCTTCTCCTTCTTCCACTACTTCTCCTACCACTTCTTCTTCTTCCTCTTCTTCTCCTTCTTCCACTTCTGCTTCTTCATCCTCTTTCCTTCCACTGCTTCTTCTTGTTCCCCTTTTTCTCATTCTTCCACTTCTTCTTCTTCTTCTTCTTCCTATTATTCTCCTTCTTCCACTTGCTTTTCTTCTCGTTCTTCCACTTCTTCTTCTTTCGCTTCTTTTCTTTCTTCTACGTCTTCTTCCTCCTCCCGTTCTCCTTCTTCTTCTTCCCTTTCCTTCGTCTCCCCCCTCTTTCCGTCCTTATTTTGCTTCCACTTGCATTTCTACCTCTTATTCTCCTTCTTCCACTTCTTCTTCATCATCCTCACTCCTTCAACTACTTCTTCTTCTTCCTCTTGTTCACCTTCTTCCATTTCTGCTGCTTCCATTTAGCCTACACTACCTCTTCTTCCTCCCCTTCTTCTTCTCCTCCTTCTTAAGCTTCTTCTTCCTCCTCCCTTACCGTGCTTTCCTTTTTCTTACTCTTCTCCCTCTTTCACTACTTCTCCTTCCACTTCTTCTTCTTTATCCCTTTTCCTTCTACTGCTTCTTCTTCCTGCTCTTTTTCTTATTCTTCCACTTTTTCTTCTTCTCCTTCTTCAACTTGCTCTTCTTCCCGTTCTTCCACTTCTGCTTCTTCCTCTTCTTCTTATTCTTCAACTTCTTCTTCTTCATCCCCTTTCCTTCCACTGCGTCTTCTTCTTCCCCTTTTTTGTCATTCTTCCACTTTTTTTTCTTCTTCCTATTGTTCTCCTTCTTCTACTTGCTCTTCTTCTCGTTCTTCCTCTTCTTCTTCTTCCTCTTCTTCTCCTTTTTCTACTTCTTCTTCCTCCTCGCGTTCTCTTTCTTCCATTTCTTCTTCTTCATCCCTTTCGTTCCACTACTTCCTGTTATTCCTCTTGTTCTCCTTCTACCACTTCTTCTGCTTCCACTTGTTGTTCTTCTTGTTTTTCGTCTCCTTCTTCCACTTCTTCAAGTTACACTTCTTCCTCTTCCATTTCTTCTCCTTCCACTACTTCTTCTTCTTTCGTTTCTTTCTTCCCCTTCCTCTTTTTTTCAATCCCCCTCTTCTTTTGCTTCCAATTGTTGCTCTTCCTTTTCTCCTCCTTCCCCCAAATCTTCTGCTTACACTTCTCTTCTTCCTTCTCTTCTCCTCCATATTCCCCTTCTTCTGCTCCTTCTTCCCTTCCCTTCCCCTCCTTCAAGTTCTTCTTATTCATCCCACCTTCTTCTGCTACTTCTACTTCCTCCTCTTGTTCACCTTCTTCCACTTCTTCTCTTTCCACATCTTCTTCTTCTTTATTTTCTTCCCCTTCTTCTGCTTACTCTTCTTCTTCTTCCCTTTCTTCTCCTTCTTCCACTTCTTCTTCCTCCTCCCATTCTCCATCTTCCAGTTCTTCTTCATCCCCTCTCATTCCACTACTTCCCCTTATTCCTCTTGTTCTCCTTCTTCCACTTCTTCTTCTTCATCCTCTCTCATTCCACTATTTCCACGTATTCCTCTCGTTCTCCTTCTACCACTTCTACTGCTTCCACTTGTTGTTCTTATTCTTTTTCGCCTCTTTCTTCCACTTCTTCCACTTCTTCCTCTTCTTCTCCTTCTTCCACTTCTTCCTCTTCTTCTCCTTCTTCAAATTCTTCTTCCTCCTCATGTTCTCCTTCTACCACATCTTCTTCTTCATCCCCTCTCATTCCGCTACTTCCTCTTATTCCTCTTGTTTTCCTTCTACCACTTCTTCTGCTTCCACTTGTTGTTCTTCTTCTTTTTTGTCTCCTTCTTCCACTTCTTCTGCTTACATTTTTTCTTCTTCCATTTCTTCTCCTTACACTACTTCTTCTTCCCTTTCCTTCTTCTCCTTCTTCCACTTCTTCTTCATCCTATCTTCTCCTTATTTTTATTCCTCTTCATCTCCTTCTTCTTCTTCCCTTTCCTTTGTCTTTTCCCTCTTTTTGTCCTTCTTCTGCTTCCACTTGCATTTCTACCTCTTGTTCTCCTTCTTCCACTTCTTCTTCATCATCCTCACTCCTTCAACTACTTCTTCTTTTTCCTCTTGTTCACCTTCTTCCACTTCTGCTACTTGCACTTGTTCTTTTTCTTCCTTCCCTTCTCCTTTTTGCACTTCTTCTGCATATAAAAATTCTTCTTCCTCCCCTTCTTCTTCTCCTCCTTCTTCCACTTCTTCTTCATACTCGCTTGCCTTGCTTTCCTTCTTCTTACTCTTCTCCCTCTTCCACTACTTCGCCTTCCACTTCTTCTTCTCCTTTTTCCACTTCTTCTTCTTCATCCCCTCTCATTCCACTACTTGCATTTATTCCTCTTGTTCTCTTTCTACCACTTCTTCTTCTTCCACTTGTTCCTCTCCTCTCCTTCTTTTTCTTCGTCTTCATCTCCTTCTTTTTCTTCCCTTTCCTTCGTCTTCTCCCTCTTTTTCTCCTTCTTCTGCTTCCACTTGTTTTTCTTCTTCCTTCCCTTCTCCTTCTTGCACTTCTTCTTGTTCCACTTGTTGTTCTTCTTCTTTTTTGTCTCTTTCTACAACTTCTTCTACTTACACTTCTTCTTCTTCCTCTTCTTGCGTTTCTTCTCCTTCCACTACTTCTTCTTCCCCTTTCCTTTTTCTCCTTCCTCTTTTTTTCCATCGCCCACTTCTTTTGCTTCCAATTGTTGCTCGTTCTCTTCTTCTCCTTCCCCCAAATCTTCTGCCTACACTTGTTCTTCTTCTTCTTTTTCTCGTCCATATTCCACTTCTTCTGCTTCTTCTTCTTCTTCTTCCCTTCCCTTCCCCTCCTTCTTCATTTTTCTCCTTTTCTCCTTCTTCCAGTTCTTCTTCTTCGTCCCACCTCCTTCCAATATTTAATCTTCCTACTCTTGTTCACTTGCTTCCACTTCTTCTCTTTCCACATCCTCTTCTTCTTCCTTTTCTCCTCCTTCTTCCACTTCTTCTGCTTACTCTCCTTCTTCTTACTCTTCTTCTCTTTCTTCCACTTCTCCTGCCTCATCTTGTTCTCTTCCTTCCACTTCTTCTTCATCCTGTCCTCTCCTTCTTTTTCCTCCTCTTCATCTCCTTCTTCTTCTTCCCTTTCCTTCGTCTTCTACCTCTTTTTCTCCTTCTTCTGTTTCCACTAGCATTTCTACCTATTTTTCTCCTTCTTCCACTTCTTCTTCTTCCTCTTGTTCACCTTTTTCCACTTCTGCTGCTTCCACTTGTTCTTCTTCTTTCTTCCCTTCTCCTTCTTGCACTTCTTTTGCCTACACTACCTCTTCTTGTTCCCCTTTTTCTTCTTCCTCTTTTTCTCTGTCTTCCACTTCTTCTTCTTCTTCTTCATCCCCTTTCCTTCCACTGCTTCTTATTCTTCCTCTTTTTCTAATTCTTCCACTTCTTCTTGTTCTCCTTATTGTTCTCCTTCTTCCACAAACACTTCTTCCTTTTCTTCTTGTTCTTCCAGTTCTTCTTCTTCCTCTTCTTCTCCATCTTCCACTTCTTCTTCCTCCTCTTGTTTTCCTTCTACAACTTCTTCTGCTTCCACTTGTTGTTGTTCTTCTTTTTCGTCTCCTTCTTGCACTTCTGCTGCTTACACTTCTTCTTCTTCCTCTTCTTCTCTTTCATCTCCTTCCACTGCTTATTCTTCATCCCTTTCCTTCTTCTCCTTCTATTTTTTCTCCACCCCTACTTCTTTTGCTTCCAATTGTTGCTCTTCATCTTCTCCTCCTTCCCCCAAATCTTTTGCTTATAGTTCTTCTTCCTTTTCCTCTTCTCCTTCATATTCCACTTCTTCTGCTTCTTCCCCCCTTCCCTTCCCTTCCTTCTTCCTTTTCCTTCTTTTCTCCTTATTTCAGTTCTTCTTTTTCATCCCACCTCCTTCCACTACTTCTTCTTCCTCCTCCTGTTCACCTTCTTCAACTTCTTCTCTTTCGATATTTTCCTCTCCTTCCTCTTCATCTCCTTCATATTATTCCCTTTCCTTCATCTTCTCCCTCTTTTTCTCCTTCTTCTGCTTCCACTTGCATTTCTACCTCTTGTTCTCTTTCTTCTGCTTCTTCTTCATCATCCCCACTCCTTCAACTACTTCTTCTTCTTCCTCTTGTTCACCTTCTTCCACTTCTGCTACTTCCACTTGTTCTTCTTCTTCCTTCCCTTCTCCTTCTTAAATTTCTTCTGCCTACACTACCTCTTCTTCCTCCCCTTCTTCTTTTCCTCCTTCTTCCACTTCTTCTTCCATATCCCTTGCCGTGCTTTCCTTCTTCTTACTCTTCTCCCTCTTCCACTACTTCTTCTTCCTCTTCTTCTCCTTGTTCCAATTCTTCTTCTTCATCCCCTTTCCTTCCACTGCTTTTTCTTCTTCCTCTTTCTCTCATTCTTCCACTTCTTCTTCTTCTTCTTCCTATTATTTTCCTTCTTCCACTTGGACGTCTCGCGCTTCTTCTCGTTCTTCCAATTCTTCTTCTTCCTCTTCTTCTCCTTCTTCTGCTCACTCTCCTTCTTCTGCTCACTCTCCTTCTTCTTGCTCTTCTTCTTTTTCTTCCACTTCTCCTGCCTCCTCTTGTTCTCTTTCTTCCACTTCTTCGTCACACTCTCCTCTCCATCTTTTTCTTCCTGTTAATGTTTTTCTTCTTCTTCCTTTTCCTTCGTCTTCTCCCTCTTTTTCTCCTTCTTCTCCTTCCACATGCATTTCCACCTCTTGTTGTCCTTCTTCCACTTCTTCTTCATCATCCCCACTCTTTCAACTATTTCTTCTTCTTCCTGTTGTTCACCTTCTTCCACTTCTACTGCTTCCACTTATTCTTCTTCTCCCTTCCCTTCCCTTCTCCTTCTTGCACATCTTCTGCCTACACTACCTGATGTGATCTTTGATGATCACGTGCCCAAAGGATCCTTTCTAAGGTCACTTGGAAGGGAAATGGATTTATGGAGAGGAAAGGAATGGGGTGAGGCGCCACAAATACTAGGTTTGATAAGCCAAAGGGGAGAGGCCACAAGGTAGGGGTCCCTTGATAACTCTTAGAAGCTCTCACAAAGGAGAAAGGGGACACTCAAAGGTAAGAACCTCGGTCTCTAGGATTAAATTCAAGTGTTAAAAATACAAGTGAGGGAGGATCTCCTATTTATAGAGGTAGCTAACCTCTTGAACAATATAACCTAAAAAAGAAGGCCTAGGATTAAAAGGAGAGATCAAAGGGAGGAGAACTGAGAAATAATTCCCTCCTTAGATCATCAAACTTGGTGCCCAAGTTTCTCAAACCAAGGGCCAAGATTCCTTCTTATTGGCTTAGGGGGTTTATGTAGGAAAAGAGGGGTATAGATATCAAGGCTACCCCTTATTTCCTTTATAAAGACCCAAAAAGCTAAATCCACCCTCTAAATTCCTAAGACACCTCCTAAAAATAAAAAATGGACTAAATACATGTCCCAAATTAAATTCTTAATGCTCCTCAAAATTAAAATAAAGGAAAATTACATTTTATTAACTAAAGTCCCTAGCCTAATCTCTTCACTCTCCATAGGAGGTGAAGTCTTCCTTTGTCTGCAAGGGCTAGGTCTTCTTCAATCCTTCTAGCCATGGCACTAGTGATAGGTCCTTGGCTAGGCATGGTCACATCATCTCCTCCCCCTTGAAGAGGATTTGACCTCAAATCCATTGGGTCTTCGTTATTTTCAGCACCTACAAATGGAGACAAATCAGAAACATTAAAACTGGTGCTTACCCCATAATCCTCAGGCAGATCTAAAATGTAGGCATTATTACCGATCCGCTCAAGGATTTGGAAAGGTCCATGATGCATGCCTCCCTTGATCTTTTTCTAGAGGTTTTCTTTTTTGGTGAAATGGTTTGTGGAGAGGTAAGAAGTGAGGTGGTTTTAGGCGCCACTTAAGGTAAGATAAGCCTAAGAGGGAAAGTTTGCCACAAGGGATGGAACCCTTGATAAAAACCTAAGGAATTCTCAAAGAGAGAAGGGTGGACACTAAGAGAATTTTGGCCGACTCAAGGTTTTTCTATTCAATCAAGTGTAAAAAATACAAGACTGTGAAGGAGCACCTTTTTATAGAGGGAGCTAACCTCTTGGACAAGTCATGAAGGAAATGAAGGGCTAGGATTAAAAGGAGTCATCCAAGGGAGGAGGATTGAAGCCCAAAGTCCAATCAATACCCTCATTTAGATGAGAATTGGTGCCCAAGCTACCTCATCCAAGGGCCAAGATTACTCCTTTATTAGTTTTGGGTTTTATTTAGCAAAAGAGGGTGTAGTTATCAAACTACCCCCTTATTTCCTAAATAAAGGCCCAAAAGCTAATCTTACCCCTTCTTATTACTAAGACACCTCCTAGAAAATTAAATGGACTAATACATGTCCAAAATAAAATCCTAGGTTCCTAAAATAAAAATTACAAGTAAATAAGTCATGGCTTGCATAACTTGATGGTCATATGGAGGTGAGATCTTCCTTCCTCTACTCTAGCCATGTCTTCTTCTATTCTTCTAGCCATGGCCCTAGTGATAGGGCCCTTGCTTGGGGAGAATGCATCATCCCCTCCCCCTTGGGAAGGATTTGACCTCAAATCTGATAGGTCCTCCTCTTCTTCATCAGTACCTCGTTGGGTTCGAGGCAGGCCAAGGATGAAATCCATACTAATATCCAGCCAAGGTGCAGAAGGAGCAGGTAAGGGTGTGTACAATCCATGAGCCATTGTCTTAGACTTAGCTTGCAAGCAAGCAATGCATCTACGACAATGTCTATAGACGTCTTTCTTCATATGGGGCCAAAAGATTTTTTCTTGTAAAAGCAGAAGAGTTTTGTTAATTCCAAAATGCCCCATGAGCCCACCCTCATGGCTCTCTTTTGTCAACAGATTTCTCATAGATCCTTGGGGTACACAAAGTCTGCTACCTTTGAAAAGGTACCCCTCACTCACAAAGAACCCATTTTGGGTTTTACATGCAAATGTAGAGGCAGCATAAATGGATCCAAAATCCTTATCAGAAAGATACATTTCTCTAATATTATCAAATCCAAGAATCTTTGCACTTAAGGTGGTGTAAAGGGTATGTCTACGAGACAAAGCATCAGCCACCACATTATGTTTTCCTTTCTTGTATTTGATGATATAAGGGAAAGTCTCAAGAAATTCTACCTATTTAGCATGCCTTTTATTAAGCTTACCTTGACCCTTCAAATACTTAAGTGACTCATGGTCACTATGAATGATGAACTCCTTGGGTACAAGATAATGTTCCCAAGTTTGAAGGGCCCTTATCAAAGAGTAAAACTCTTTATCATAGGTGGGGTAGTTTAAGGCGGCTCCATTTAGTTTTTCACTAAAATAAGCCACGGGATGACCACCTTGTAACAACACAGCTCTCACACCCACTCCCGATGCATCACACTCTAGCTCAAAAGGTTTAGAAAAGTCAGGAAGAGCTAAAACTGGTGCATGGGTCAGTTTCTCTTTGATAAGTTCAAAGGCTTTTTGTTGTTTTTCACCCCAAAGGAAAGGAGTATCCTTCTTCACCAAATCATTGATTGGTGAGAAAAGTGTGGAGAAGTGATGCAATCTCACCTAGCATGCATCATGGCTAGGAGGACTCAAGGAAGGCATGGCATGGACAAAAGCTCATTGAAGATTCGAAGCCATAGTCTTCGTTATTTTTAGCTTGTAAATATTTTATTTTAATTATATAAATAGGAAAGTATTTTTAACTCCCTTAAGGCCATGTATTTTTGGCCATCTTCTTAGTTTATAAGGTATAGGTGTCTTTAGTTAAAAAGGAGGAGTAAGCTTATAATGGGTGCATAAGTTAAGACATGATTTTGGGCTAGCCCATTCACATTAAGATATGCTAATTGCACCCATAGGGGGTGAACTTAGGTGCCTCACTTAAGGCCTAAGACTTGGGGTTAATTAGTTTTAATCCTAATTAAGCCCAAGTCCCACATTGCCTAGAAAAGTGTGCCCAAGCTCTCCCATTAGGCTATATATACTCATTCCCCCTCATTGTAAAATTTCACCTTTGAAGTTGAATGAAAATAGTCTCTTTGTGAGCACATTCTTAGTAAAAGGTCTTGAGGATCCTCTCTCTTGAGGAACCTCTTCCTAGTTGGTTTTTATCAAGGGTTCCTTCCCTTGTGGCAAACCTAAACACTTTGGTTTATCTCTCTTTGAGAGTGGCGCCCCACCTCCATTTTCTTTCCCCTCCATCATCCATTTCATGGTGCTTGGAACCTCAAGGAAAAAGATCAAGGGAGGCATGCATCATTTGGTATCAGAGCCAACTCCATGAGGTTCTTTTCTAGTCTTAATTTTCTTTAATTTTTTTTCAGCTTTTCTTCTTAGAGTTCTTGCTTTTTCCTTTATTTTTTCCAGCCTTTGATTCTTGTCATTTAATTCCTTTTATGTCTTGTTAGTTTATGTTTTTTGTAGTTTTCATTTTATGCAATTTATTTCCTAGTTTTTATTGCTTTCTAGATTCAATTTATCTTGTTCTTTTCCATTGAATCTTTATATGTTTCCTTTAGGATTGTTTCTTTAATTTTCTGCCCAGCTTTTTATTTTTTCCTTATTCTTGTGCAAATCCTAAGAAGATCATTTTAATGACTTCACAAAATTTGTGAAGGAAGCCACACATTGTGGTCTTGATCTTTGGATGCACGTTGTTCTTCTTATTTGAATTTTTAATTCTATTTTTCGGCACCTATTTTTCTGTTTTTCCAGCCCTTTGTTCTCTGTTTTGGGCATATATTTCTGGTTATTTTGAGTCATTTAATTTCAGTTAATCTTCCAAGTTGTGTCTTAGTTGGTCATGTTGTAGCCCTTTTATTGTCTCTTAATTCTACATAGTTTTTCCTTTTTATTTTTACCATAAAAGTGTGTTATTTCTCTATTGGAAATTGAGCATCAAAGAGGCTTACTCTTGATCCCATGTCCTTAGAGTCTCACATGCTATTTAGATCTTAGCATGTTCTTAAAAAAAATCTTCAAAAAAATTAATGCTCAATTTCTTCCAAATTTCATTCACTTGTTCAATAATTTTAGTATCTTAATTTTGTGCTAGTTTTTGTGGTGATTTTTGTTGATTGGCTTTGAGAGGCATGTTGGTTATGATTGGGCTGATTATTGAGTAATCAAGTTGTCCTCAATTTCCATAAAACTCTCCTTGTGCCATTTATTTTTTATCACCTAAAATTACTAGTTCATATTAGGTTGCTTTGTTTCTTAATTTTATCACCTTGCTTTACAATTGTGCAAATCATTGAATTTGTTGAGTCTTTTTTGTTTTAAGTCCAATTCTATTTCAGGCCCATTCTAGGATTTTTTTTTTTTGTGTGCCAACTTTCTTTCTACACCTTTTATTTCTTGCTTGTCCTTATTGGCTTTCTTTGTGTTTGTCAAATAAATTCTTTCCACTTGGATGTGTTCCTATTCTTGTTAAGTGCTTTTTATTGCTTTTTGCTTTCAAATTCTACTTCCCTTGGTCTCTTGCTTGGGCGCTTGTTTTCTCTTGGTAGGTAGCCAAATTGTTGAAATTTTCACAAGGGTAGCATCCTTAGGAAGTGTTGATTTAAAACCAAGGAAGAGGAGACTTGAAAAGGAGGCCAAGACTAGAGTGATACACTTGGTGAGGAGCACTTGAAGAAAGGAGCTACATTCAACTACTTTTAATTTTCTTTGTTTAATTTGGGTGTATTTTTAAAGGACATTTTAATTAGAGGTATTGGATGCCCATAAGGGTCACCTCTTTTGTGTGTAATAAACCTTAGTTTCTCGTTTTAGTGTGGATAAGGAATTGGTACCCCTTATTCATACTTAGGAGCACATTAGAATCCTTTAGCTTTGCTTTAAATTTCTTTATTTGCTTTCAACGTTTTAGAAAGTGTTAGAGTTCCAAAGACTCTTAACACTTTAGGAGAAAACAAAAAAGAGAGGAGTGTTTTGCATATTAGTTCCCTAGGCCTTACACTTTGACATGTTTTCACACACTTCTAGGAGTGTTAGGAGTAGTAATGAAACTAGGGAAAATAAAGGAAAAGAATGTGAGAATAGAATAAAAGAAAAGAATGAGAAGAGTGATAAACAACCTTGCCCACATATCCATACTCTATTGATTGGGAAATAGTAGAAAAACAACGTAGGGAATTTTGGAAAAATGAGAGAAAACAAAGAGAGATGAGGAAAAGAGAATAAGAGGAACTAGATAGAGAGGAGAGAAGAGAGAAAGAACAAAAAGAAAATGAGAGACAAGAAAGAAAAGAAAGAAGAGAAAAAGAGAGACAAATAGAGAGTAGGGAAAATGAAAAGAAAGAAAGAGAAGCAAGAGAAAAAGAAAGAGAAGAGAGAAGAGAAAAAGAGAAAAGAGAAAAAGAAGAAAACAAAAGAAAAGAGTTAGAGAAAAAAGAGAGAAGAGAAAGGAGAGAAAAAGAGAAGAAAGAATTGGAAAAGAGAGAAAAGGAACAAAATAAGTTAGAAAGAAGGGAAGAAATGAAGATACAAAAAGAGAGAGATGCCTATAAGAGCTCTTGTGGTAACATTTACACACATTATAGAGACTTAGAGGAGCCTAAAATAATCCATGACATTCATGCTTCTTCTAGTAAGAAGGAAAACCCTAAGAGGCATCCTAAGAAAAAGACAAACCCTTCTATAATTAAACCCAAAAGAGAGTCATCCAAAAGAAAGCATATTGAGAGAAAACCCTTGAGTATGAGTGACACCCCTACCACTAGTTCGAGCACTCGTTTTTGAAGTCCTAAATGTTTTAAGTGTTTAGAAAAAGGGCATATTGCTTTGTTTTGCCCCAAAAGAAAAAGGACTTTAAAGGGAACATCAAATGAAAAGGGTTTTCATTCATGTGATGATCTCTTCAAAGTGAAACAACTTCTTGGAAGCCATAGTTGTAAGGAAACCCAAACACAAAGAGAGAATGTTTTTCAAACAAGATGCAAAATTTTGGGCAAAACTTGTTCTCTTATTGTGGATGGTGGATCATGCTGTAATTTTTGTAGCACGAGGGTGGTGGAAAAGCTATCACTTGCTACTACTCCTCATCCTTCACCTTATTCTTTGCATGGACTTAATTATGAAGATGGTGTAGTAGTAAGAGAGCAAGTGGAGATTAGCTTCTTCATAGGGAAGTATCATGACAAAGTGTTATGTGATGTAGTCCCTATGGAAGCTAGTCACATGTTGCTGGGAAGGCCATGGCAACATGATAAGGAAACTTTGCACAATGGCCTCACTAATAAAATCACTCTCTCTCATAAAGGGAAAAAGATCACCTTACTTCCTCTTACCCCTACCGAGGTTATGGAGGATAGAAGGATCATGAAGCTTAAGAGAGAAAGGGATAAAAATGAAAATAAGGTTGTTGGTAGGAAGACCGAGTCTAAGGAAGATCCGCCTTTGCCTTCAAAGGAGGTTCTCTACATAGAAAAATTTTCCTGCCAACTCTTACAAAAAGAACAAGTTGAATTTGAGGATGTGCCTATATCTTTTGAGCACCTTGATCGACACCTTCAAATCCAACTTGATGAGTGCTCCATTCCACTTAGACTAGTCTTGCCAACTATTTCAAAACCTTTGAGGCTAGTATTTAGTGCAATTGGAGGAGGATGGGGAGCTGTTGTGTGGAGGCACATGCACACTAAAATATTTTCAGACTTTAGTGCCAACCTCCACTACCCCATTCTTAAAAGGCTTCCTTATAGACCTCTCACTTCCCCCAAAATCACTTGTCTGCATATACTTACTGCTTTCCTTATTTTCTTGCAGACTTTGAAAAAGCGGAAGAAAGACCTCAGGATTTGAGGTCAAATCCTCTCCAAGGGAGAGGAGATGATGCAATCTCACCTAGCATGCATCATGGCTAGGAGGACTCAAGGAAGGCATGGCATGGACAAAAGCTCATTGAAGATTCGAAGCCATAGTCTTCGTTATTTTTAGCTTGTAAATATTTTATTTTAATTATATAAATAGGAAAGTATTTTTAACTCCCTTAAGGCCATGTATTTCCGGCCATCTTCTTAGTTTATAAGGTATAGGTGTCTTTAGTTAAAAAGGAGGAGTAAGCTTATAATGGGTGCATAAGTTAAGACATGATTTTGGGCTAGCCCATTCACATTAAGATATGCTAATTGCACCCATAGGGGGTGAACTTAGGTGCCTCACTTAAGGCCTAAGACTTGGGGTTAATTAGTTTTAATCCTAATTAAGCCCAAGTCTCATATTGCCTAGAAAAGTGTGCCCAAGCTCTCCCATTGGGCTATATATACTCATTCCCCCTCATTGTAAAATTTCACCTTTGAAGTTGAATGAAAATAGTCTCTTTGTGAGCACATTCTTAGTAAAAGGTCTTGAGGATCCTCTCTCTTGAGGAACCTCTTCCTAGTTGGTTTTTATTAAGGGTTCCTTCCCTTGTGGCAAACCTAAACACTTTGGTTTATCTCTCTTTGAGAGTGGCGCCCCACCTCCATTTTCTTTCCCCTCCATCATCCATTGCATGGTGCTTGGAACCTCAAGGAAAAAGATCAAGGGAGGCATGCATCAAGAAGTTAGGCACAAAGCGCCTGTAAAAGCTCGCGAGACCATGAAAACTCTTGATCTCAGTCACACTTTTTGGGGTGGGCCATTCTTGGATGGCTTTGATTTTGTCGGGGTCTACTTGAACCCCATTTTTATTAACTATAAAACCTAAGAACACCACACTCTCCACACAAAAATTACATTTTTCAAGATTTCCATAGAGTTGGTGTGACCTAAGAATGTAAAAGACGCGCCTAAGATGGCCTAGATGTTCATCTAGGCTCTTGCTATACACTAAGATGTCATCAAAATAAACAACACAAAATTTTCCTAAGCAATCCCTAAGGACATGATTCATAATCCTCATGAAGGTGCTTGGGGCATTGGTAAGCCCAAAGGGCATTACCAACCACTCATACAGCCCAAACTTGGTCTTAAAAGCGGTTTTCCACTCATCACCTTCCTTGATGCGGATTTGGTGATAACCACTCTTAAGATCAATTTTTGAAAATAATTGGGCCTCATGCAATTCATCAAGCATGTCATAAAGCCTAGGGATAGGGTGCCTATATTTGATGGTGATGTTATTGATTGCTCGACAATCAATGCACATCCTCCAATGGCCATTCTTCTTAGGCACCAACAAAATTGGCACAGCACAAGGGCTTAGGCTCTCTTGAACCCAACCCTTCTCCAATAGTTCTTGGACTTGAGATTCAATCTCCTTGGTCTCCATGGGATTAGTCCTATAAGCAGGCCTATTAGGCAGGCTAGCCCCAAGTACCAAGTCTATTTGGTGTTCTATACCCCTAATTGGAGGAAGTCCTTTGGGAACTTCATTAGGGAATATATCACCAAACTCCTTTAAAAGCTCTTGAACCTCTTGAGGTAGGTTCTCAGGTCCAAATTCTATGGCAGTGCTAGAACTAGAAGGGAAAAAAGTGGAGGGGAAGAAATGGGGGATGCCTCTTTGCAAAGGAGGAGATAGAAAGGTCTGTTAGTTAAGGGGGCTTCCTTTAATTCCAATTTTGTCGCAAATAAACTCCCTTTACTAATGACTTTCTTGGAAGGGGCACCAACTTCCAACTCAACCTCTTTACCCCTTTCAAGCTTTAGGGTTAAAGCTTTGCTTTTTTTTGTTCTCCTCATCTCTCTTATGTTTCATGATGAGTTGGTCCTCCGCCACTTGTGAAGGTGTTAGAGGACACAACTTAATGCGCTTATCCTTATGAGTGAGGATGATGTTATTGGAATGACCATGGTGTATGTCTTTCTTATCAAATTGCCATGGTCTTCCTAGCAAGATATGGCCAGCTTCCATTGGGACTATGTCACACAGGATCTCATCTTTATAAGACCCAATGGAAATTGGAACCTTGACTTGCTCATTGACCTCCATTTCCCCTTGCTCATTGAGCCATTGAAGCTTGTAAGGCTTAGGGTGGGGAAGTGGGGTCAAGGCTAGCTTTTCCACCAACCTTGAGCTACAACAATTGCAGCATGACCCACTATCCACAATGAGAGAACATATTTTGTCATTCACCTTACAGCGAGTGTGGAATATGTTCTCCCTTTGAGATGAGGACACTTTCAAAGGTTGGCTTCCAAGAAGTCTTCTTATCATTAAGAGGTCTCCCTCACATGCATAAGCGGTTTCATCACAATCAGATTGGTATGCATGAACCCCTTCTCCTTCGCTCTCACTAGAGGAGTGTGAGCTAGACTCACTACTATAAACATCTTGGGTCCTCATGATGATGTTTCTCTTAGTAGGGCATTGAGAGGCAATGTGGCCTCTCCCAAGACATTTTAGCATTTGATACTACTAACTTTCTCGCGAGAGTTAGTAGTAGGGGTTTTTCTCTCTATATGTGATGTTTTATGCTCTTTGAAGTGCTTGGGATGTTCCTCTTTGGGGTAACTCTTGAAAGAGTTCCCCGTAGGTTGGTCCCTCTTTACATAAGGTGGGTTATCCTTTTTAAAAGTTTTCCTTCTAAGTTGATTTTCCACCTTGATGCAAAGTTGAACTAACTCATCAAGGGAATTGTATGAGAAGAGCTCCACCTTATCACGAATTTCGGGGCTCAACCCACACAAAAACCTTGCCATAGTGGCCTTGGGTTCCTCAATGATACCCGCGCTCAAGATAAGAAGTTCCATCTTTTGTCTATACTCTTCTATACTAAGGTTGGTTTGCCTTAGCCTTTGGAGTCTATCCAAAAGATCTCTTTCATACCAAGAGGGAATATGCCTTCTTCTTAGAGCACTTCTAAGATCATTCCAATATCTTATGGAAGGCATATTGGTGCGGATTCTCTCATTGGCTAACCCAACCCACCAATGCATGGCATGCCCTTGGAAGCTAAGAGTTGCCATTGGAACCTTTCTTTCTTCTCTTACCTCATGGCAAGTGAAGAGTTGTTCTACCTTGATTTCCCAATCAAGGTAGGCTTCCACATCTTCCCTCCCATGAAATGGGGGGAGATCAATTTTGGGCTCCCTTGGAGGGGCCCCATTATTATGCATGGATGAATGGGAGTTTCTCCTAGGATGATTGTAGTATTCTTCCTCACTTTCACTCCTATGGGTATGTCTAGATGGGGAACCTAAGACTATCCCTTTCATTTTGTAATTCTCACCATTCCCATGCTTTCTTTTTTCTTCTTCTTTCTCTTTTCTTCTTTCTCTTTCTTTTCTTTCTCTCCTTTATTCATCTTCTCTCCTTTCTCTTATTCTTCTCTCTTCCTTCTCTCTTTTTTCTCTCTTTTCTTCCTCTCTTTCTTTTATTTTTCTTTTCTCCTTGGACTCTTTTTCTCTCCTTTTTTCTTCTCTTCTCTCTTGTTCTTTTGTCATCCACTCCCTAAAGTCCATGTTTAAGTTTTCTAGAGTGTAATCTTTAGAAATATTTCTTTGGTTTACACTCTTGTTTGATGAATAACTATGAGCACTAGAGTGGGTGTGTGATGTCATTGTGCTTGAATTTCTAAGAGGAAAAAGGTGGCTAAAAAATTTTCACAAACAAACACTCCTCTCTTTTTGTGTTTTCTTGCCTAAAATGGCTTGATGAGTCTTTGGAACTCTTTAGCCTTCTAAGCGCTTTGAATAAGAAAAATAAAGCAAGAATTTTAAAGCAAAAATTCAAAAGAGAAGGGATCTAAAGCGAGCTCCTAAGGTGTTGAAGGAAGTGTACCACTTCTTCCTTCTTCACCTAATTTTCGAGAAACTAAAAAATTGATTAAATTTTATTACAACCAAAGGGAGGGCCTTAAGGGCACTCAAACTCCCAACTAAAAAATTAATACACCCAAATTAAAGAAAAATTAAAGTCTTCAAAAAATGATTCTCCAAATGCTCCCTCAAATCAAAGTCTTCACGGCTAGGTGTATTTCCTTTTGAGGTGATCCCTTAGGCTCTTAGTACAACCTTCCAAAATATGCTACCCTTGTGGTAAGCTCCTTTTTCAAGCTTTCTCTCAAAAGTGACACTAACACACAAACCAAAGAAACCAAAAGTAGCAACGGGAGGTGCGAATAGAAACTCAAAAACAATAAAAGATAACACAATCAAAAGGACACTTAACCAAATGGTAAGAGTATATAAGACAAACTAGAAAGATGATTTAAAAGATAAGCAACAACTAAAAGGTAAACAAAAGAAAGAGAGCACACAATGGAATACCTAAGAATGGCACTAGATTAAAGAGTAGAAGAACACAAATATCAAGTTCTAGTGTACCAAAAGTAATAAAATTTCTTTTAAGGTTTCAAGTTCAAAGTTGAAGCACTTGCTAATTTTAGGTTAGGTACATCAAATGAATTTCTTTCAAACTTTCTTTTCTTTTATTTGTTCTCTTTTTTTTTTTTTTTAATCCTTTGTTGTTGTTTTTTTGTATTTTATTTTAGACTTTGTTTTCTTGTTTTTTTTTTTTGAATATTTACTAGATGCACCTAAATTGATTGTGAATTTAGTGCTTGATAAAAAAGAGTTATGTGCTTGGAACAATAAAGAAAATTAAAAGCAACAATTTAGGTACTACTAGAAATGACTTCAAAATGCAAAGTAGCTATAGATGTGTTAATGGTTTAGTAGTTTGGTGTGCCACTGGACTCAAGCTGATGCATTCTCCCCAAGCAAGGGCCCTATCACTAGGGCCATGGCTAGAAGAATAGAAGAAGACATGGCTAGAGTAGAGGGAGGAAGATCTCACCTCCATATGACCATCAAGTTATGCAAGCCATGACTTATTTACTTGTAATTTTTATTTTAGGAACCTAGGATTTTATTTTGGACATGTATTAGTCCATTTAATTTTCTAGGAGGTGTCTTAGTAATAAGAAGGGGTAAGATTAGCTTTTGGGCCTTTATTTAGGAAATAAGGGGGTAGTTTGATAACTACACCCTCTTTTGCTAAATAAAACCCAAAACTAATAAAGGAGTAATCTTGGCCCTTGGATGAGGTAGCTTGGGCACCAATTCTCATCTAAAGGAGGGTATTGATTGGACTTTGGGCTTCAATCCCCCTCCCTTGGATGACTCCTTTTAATCCTAGCCCTTCATTTCCTTCATGACTTGTCCAAGAGGTTAGCTCCCTCTATAAAAAGGTGCTCCTTCACACTCTTGTATTTTTTACACTTGATTGAATGGAAAAACCTTGAGTTGGCCAAAATTCTCCTCGTGTCCACCCTTCTCTCTTTGAGAATTCCTTAGGTTTTTATCAAGGGTTCCATCCCTTGTGGAAAACTTTCCCTCTTAGGCTTATCTTACCTTAAGTGGCGCCTAAAACCACCTCACTTCTTACCTCTCCACAAACCATTTCACCAAAGAAGAAAACCTCTAGAAAAAGATCAAGGGAGGCATGCATCACAAGCTTTGTTAAGATTTTAGTAATTTGTTGAACACAAATACCAAACTTATAGCTTAAGTGAAAGCACCCACAAACAAGAACTACCTTTACCACACAAATGAGCTACAAATTATATGTATAAGGAAAATAAAGACAAAGGAAATTGAGCAACTATTTTTGAATTTTTTTTGTTTTAAGAATATGCTTGAAACTAAAAGCACATGAACTGCTAAAGAGACTTAGACATGAGGTATAACCCTCTATGTTGCTCAATTTAAGAAGTTTCAAATTTTTTTTTTGTAAAAACAAAAGAGGCTAAACTTAAAAAGAATTAATAGACAAAATGGGAAGCTATAAACATGACTTATAGACAACTACACAAGAGTATAAAAGTGAAAAATAAAAGCTAAAAATAAAGCAAAAACAAGGCAACTAGGTGCAAGAAAACACAAGAATTTGGTCTAAATTTCTTGACCACAAGGTTGTGGAATTCACCACAACGGCATGGATTTTTAGCAAGAAATTCTCAAAACCAAAATTCAAGCAAGAAAGCACCCAACTCAAAGCTTAAGCGGAAATTAATGAATATGGGAGAGACGTAGATGCAAAGAAAAGAACAATATAAATTGCATCAAGCAAAAAATAAATGGTGCAAATAAACTATAACTCAAAACAATAAACTCAAGACATAAATGGAAATGATAAACAATAATGGAAAGCTAGAAAAAATTGCGGAAATTAAAGATAAAATAAAATAGGAAAACGGGGAGAAAAAATAAATGAGATAGGAAGAGAGTTTAGACCTCTAGAACCAATGCTCTAGATACCAAATGATGCATGCCTCCCTTGATCTTTTTCTAGAGGTTTTCTTTTTTGGTGAAATGGTTTGTGGAGAGGTAAGAAGTGAGGTGGTTTTAGGCGCCACTTAAGGTAAGATAAGCCTAAGAGGGAAAGTTTGCCACAAGGGATGGAACCCTTGATAAAAACCTAAGGAATTCTCAAAGAGAGAAGGGTGGACACTAAGAGAATTTTGGCCAACTCAATGTTTTTCTATTCAATCAAGTGTAAAAAATACAAGAGTGTGAAGGAGCACCTTTTTATAGAGGGAGCTAACCTCTTGGACAAGTCATGAAGGAAATGAAGGGCTAGGATTAAAAGGAGTCATCCAAGGGAGGAGGATTGAAGCCCAAAGTCCAATCAATACCCTCCTTTAGATGAGAATTGGTGCCCAAGCTACCTCATCCAAGGGCCAAGATTACTCCTTTATTAGTTTTGGGTTTTATTTAGCAAAAGAGGGTGTAGTTATCAAACTACCCCCTTATTTCCTAAATAAAGGCCCAAAAGCTAATCTTACCCCTTCTTATTACTAAGACACCTCCTAGAAAATTAAATGGACTAATACATGTCCAAAATAAAATCCTAGGTTCCTAAAATAAAAATTACAAGTAAATAAGTCATGGCTTGCATAACTTGATGGTCATATGGAGGTGAGATCTTCCTCCCTCTACTCTAGCCATGTCTTCTTCTATTCTTCTAGCCGTGGCCCTATTGATAGGGCCCTTGCTTGGGGAGAATGCATCAGTCCATCTCCTCTAGGGCTAAGTTTGGACTTCCTTTGAGAAAGAAATCTATCCTTTCTCAAGTGAAGCCATACCCAGTCGCCCTTTTCAAAGATGACCTCTTTCCTTCCCCTATTGGCGAAAGTAGCATCTCTCAAGGATTGGCGCTCTATGTTAGCTTTAACCCTCTCATGTAATTGTTTTACAAAAATGGCTTTTTCCTCTCCTTCTTTATGCACAGCAACATAAAGAGGAAGAGGTAAAAGATCTAGAGGAGTACGAGGATTAAAGCCATAGACCACCTCAAAAGGAGAATGCTTGGTGGTTCTATGAACCACCCGGTTATAAGCAAATTCAATGTGGGGAAGGTACTTATCCCAAGACTTATGGTTGCCTTTAAGGAGAGCCCTCAGCATAGTGGATAAAGATCTATTCACCACTTCTGTTTGCCCATCAGTTTGAGGGTGACAGGTAGTGGAAAAAAGAAGTTTAGTTCCCAGCTTAGGCCAAAGAGTTTTCCAAAAATGGCTAAGGAACTTCACATCCCTATCTGACACTATTGAAGAGGGTATACCATGCAATCGGACAACCTCTTTAAAGAAAAGTCTTGCGATGTTGCTCGCATCTTCCACTTTGTGGCAGGGAATAAAATGGGCCATTTTTGAAAATCGGTCCACCACCACAAATATGGAGTCTGCACCTCGTTGGGTTCTTGGGAGTCCAAGGATGAAATCCATGCTAATATCCTCCCAAGGTGCAGAAGGACCAGGTAAAGGTGTGTATAGTCCATGAGGCATTGCTTTAGACTTTGCTTGCAAGCAAGCTATACATTTAGAGCAATGTCTATGGACATCTCTACGCATATGGGGCCAAAAGAATTTCTCTTGTAAAAGCATGAGGGTTTTTGAAATCCCAAAATGCCCCATGAGCCCACCTTCATGACTCTCTTTTGTAAGTAAGTTCCTAAATGATCCTTGGGGTATACAAAGCTTACTCCCTTTGTAAAGGTACCCCTCACTAATGAAGTACCCATCATGGGCCTTTAATGCGAATGCAGATGCAGAGGTAGCAAATATGGGACCGAAATCCTTATCAGACGGATACATAGCCCTAATGTCATCAAATCCCAAGATTTTTGCACTCAAGGATGAATAAAGGGCATGACGCCTGGAAAGAGCATCAGCCACCCCATTTTTTTTTCCTTTCTTATAATTGATGACATAAGGGAAGGATTCAAGATATTTCACCCACGTTGCATGCCTTTTGTTCAATTTACCTTGACCCCTCAAATATTTTAGTGACTCATGGTCACTATGAATGATAAACTATTTGGGAGCAAGGTAATGCTCCCAAGTTTGAAGGGCCCTAATTAGAGCATAAAACTCCTTATCATAGGTGGGGTAGTTGAGGGGGGCACCATTGAGTTTTTCACTGAAATAAGCAATGGGGTGCCCTCCTTGCAACAAGACAGCCCCCACCACACCTACACCAGAGGCATCACATTCAAGTTCAAATGTTTTAGAAAAGTCAGGTAATGCCAAGACTGGTGCATGGGTCAGTTTATGCTTAATTAGCTGGAAGACTTTCTCTTGTTTCTCACCCCAAAGGAAAGGAACTTCCTTTTTCACTAAATCATTTATTGGTGCGAAGAGCGTGGAGAAATTAGGCACAAAGCACCTATAAAATCCAACGAGACCATGAAAGCTTTTGATCTCTGTCACACTCTTTGGGGTGGGCCATTCTTGAATAACTTTTATCTTTTCGGGGTCAACATGAACCCCTTTTGTGCTAACTACAAAACCTAGAAAAACTACACTATCTACACAAAAGGTGCATTTTTCTAAGTTACCAAAAAGATGATTACTCCTAAGAAGAGAAAAAACATGCCTTAGATGTCCTAAATGATCATCTAGGTTCCTAAAGTAAACTAAAATGTCATCAAAGTAAACTACACAAAATTTACCAAGGCAATCCCTCAGTACATGATTCATTAAGCGCATGAATGTGCTTGGGGCATTAGTTAGCCCAAAAGACATAACCAACCACTCATAAAGACCAAATTTAGTCTTAAAAGCAGTTTTCCACTCATCACCCTCTTTGATCCTTATTTGGTGGTAACCACTTCTAAGATCTATTTTTGAAAATATTTTTGCCCCATGCAATTCATCCAACATGTCATCAAGATGGGGGATTGGGTGCCTATATTTGATGGTGATGTTGTTGATTGCACGACAATCAACACACATCCTCCATTGGCCATTCTTCTTGGGCACTAACAAGACTGGCACATCACAAGGGCTTAGGCTCTTTTGAACCCAACCCTTCTCCAATAGCTCATTCACTTGAGACTTAATCTCTTGGGTCTCCATGGGGTTGGTCCTATAGGCAGGTTTATTAGGTAGACTTGCGCCAGGCACCAAATCAATTTGATGTTCTATACCCCTAATAGGAGGAAGTCCTTTCGGAACCTCATTAGGGAATATGTCATCAAATTCTTTTAAAATATCTTGAACCCCTTGAGGAAGGTGCTCATGTGCATGGGCTGTGGCAGTGCTCTCAACAGAAGAATGCAAAATGGGAGAAGGATTTGATGCTTCTTTGCAAAAGAGGAGATAAAAGGGCTTGTTAGTCAAAGGAGCTTCTTTTAAATCACGTTTAGTAGCAAATAGGCTCCTTTTACTAATATTCCCTTTCGAAAGGGCATCACCTTCCGACTCTCTCTCTTTACCCTTTTCAAGCTTTAAGGGTAAAACTTGTTGTGCTTTTTTTTGTTTTTGTTTTTCCTCAACTCTTTTCTTTTTCATCACAAATTGATCCTCAGCCACTTGAGAAGGTGACAAAGGATACAATTTGAAGCGCTTTTCATTATGGGTGAGAATTATTTGGTTGGAGTGACCATGGTGAATAGCTTTCTTGTCAAATTGCCATGGTCTCCCCAACAGGATATGACCAGCCTCCACAGGAACTATGTCACAAAGAATCTCATCATTATAAGATCCTATGGAAATTGGAACCATAACTTGTTCATTGACTACCATATCCCCTTGCTCATTGAGCCATTGCAATTTGTAAGGTTTGGGATGGGGCATGGTAGTCAAGGCTAGCTTTTCAACCAACCTAGAGCTACAACAGTTACAACAGGAGCCACTATCAACAAGGAGAGAACATACTTTGTCATTTACTTTACATCTTGTATGGAAGATGTTCTCTCTTTGTGACTGGCCAAGCTCTAGAGGTTGGCTTCCAAGAAGCCTTTGAACCATAAGGAGGTCCCGCTCATAAGGAAAAGCTTCCTCACACTCTTGTTCAAAAGTATGTCCCCCTTCTTCCTCACTCTCACTAGAGGAGGAAGATGAGCTATTCTCACTACAAATGTCTTGTCCTCTCATGATCATGGTTTTCTTGTTAGGGCATTGAGAGGCAATGTGGCCTCTCCCAAGACATTTGAAGCATTTTATACTTTGCCTCTCAGTAGGCTTAGTAGTAGGGGTTTTTCTCTCTACATGAGGTGCTTTTGTATCTTGAAAATGCTTGGGTTCCTCTTTGGGAAAACCCTTGAAAGAGTTTCCCTTAAGTTGGTCTCTCTTTGAGTAAGAGGGAGAATCTTTTTTAAAGCTTTTTCTCTTGAGTTGATTCTCAGCTCTTACACAAAGTTCTACCAACTCATCAAGGTTTGAGTATGAAAAAAGCTCTACCTTATCTCTAATGTGAGAGCTTAATCCACACAAAAACCTAGCAAGGGTGGCATTGGGTTCCTCAATGATATTGGTCCTTAGTATGAGAAGCTCCATCTTTTGTCTATACTCCTCAATACTTAGGTTATGTTGCCTAAGTCTTTGGAGCCTATCCAAAAGATCCCTCTCATAATATGAAGGAATGTGCCTTCTTCGCAAACAAGTTTTTAAATCATTCCAGTAGCGAATGTCAGGCATTTGTTTACGGGCCCTATCCTTGACTAACCCATCCCACCAATGCAAAGCAGAACCTTGAAAACTAAGGGAGGCCAAAGGTACTTTCCTTTCTTCCCTAATTTCATAGCATCGAAAGAGTTGTTCCACTTTGACTTCCCAATCTAGGTAAGTCTCAACATCTTCCCTACCATGAAAATAGGGTAGGTCTACCTTTGGTTCCCTAGCATGATTTATGTTCTCTTGAGGAGAATGATGATTGTATGATGAATGAGAGTGATGCTTATGTTGATTTCTATAGTATTCTTCTTCACTAGAGCTAAAATGCCTAGATGGGGATCTTATGAGAATTCCTTTATTTTTTCTATCACGCTCCCTCCCATCTCTCCTCTTACTCTCTTCTCCTCTCCTTCTCTCTTCTTCCTCTTTTTGTCTTTTTCTTTCTAATTCTTTCCTTCTTCTCCTTTCTTCATCCTCTCTTCTCTCTCTTTGCCTTCTCTCTTCTCGCTCTTTTTTCTCTTTCTCATTTCCAACATATCTTTTTTTAACTCTTCCTTCTCTTTTTGTTTTTCCTTTTCTTTTATTTCTTTTTTTCTCTCTTTTTCTTCTCTCCTTTCTTGTTCTTTAGCCATCCATTCCCTAAATTCTAAGTTAAGGTTTTCAAGAGTGTCTCCCTTAGAAGGTTTTCTTTGGTTGACACTCTTACTTGATGAACAACTATGTGCACTAGAATGTGTGTGGGAAATCATGGTGCTTGGATGCTAAAAACTAAAGGGTAGGCCAAAAACTTTTTTTTTGTTTTCTCACCTAAGGTGGCTTGATGAGTCTTTGGAACTCTTAGCCTCTACACGTTTTTTCAAAATAACATAAAATAAAATAAAAGTGCAAGAATGTAAAAGAGAAAGGGCTCTAATCGTGCTCCTAAGGTGTTGAAGGAAGTGTACCACTTCTCCCTTCTTCACCTAATTAACGAGGAACTACGCTAAAATTAACCAAAATTATTACAAACCAAGGGAGGGCCTTAAGGGCACTCAAACTCCCAATCTAAAATTAAGTATACTCAATACAAAGAATAAAAAAAATAAAACAAAGTCTTCACTCCAAGCTTTTTGGTGTTTATCTCCTTTTGATCAAGCTCCTTTGAGTTGCATCAACTCACCCCAAGAATGCTACCCTTGTTTCCTCTTGTTTGGACTTGCCAAAATTTTATATATGGAACCTTTCCCAACCTTTCCTTACCAAGGCCGAATACAACACAAGACAACAAACAAAGGTGAATAACAAAACAAGGTTCACAAATCCAAGTGGATAGATTAAACAATGACAAACTCAAAGAAGTAAAAAAGAAAAGCAAGAAAACATAAGGCTCACAAAGGAAGGTAGCACACAAATAACTTTCCTAGATTAGCTCTAAGAATAGAGATGAAAAAAGACTCAAACAAAAAAAATGAAACCAATAGTTGCACACTTAATAAAATTTAAGTGACCAAAAACTAAAAAGCTTACTCAAGTAATTTTTTTTTGAATCACAATTGGTTCCTCATATCAAATGTTTCTACTATTAGGTACACAACTTCAAATTTGTCTTTCTTTTGAGTTCTTTATCTTCTTTTTCTTTTTTAACTTGAACTTTTTCTATTTTTTTTTAACTTTTTCTAATCTTTTTGCTGCACCTAATAGCTTGTTGAATTGAAATTTTAATGAGGATGCTTGAAATAATAACGCTTGAGTGAATAAGCACAAAGTAAGGTCACACAATTTTCAAGCAATGCATGCAACTAAAGGCAAAACAACTTAGTAGTTCCAAATACCACTGAACTAATGGTGCTTAAGGAATGATTTAGGGCTGATTTTGAAGTAAATTGATTGCTCAAATTACTAACACAATTCACCCAAGCTAAAATTCCATAAAGAGGCACCAATTGTGAAGGTAAACCAAGTGGAAAGCTACTAATAAATCAACATAAAACAAGAAACATATAAAGATTGAATTGAGCAAATATTTAAGAACAACAAAGAGATTAATATGCTTGAACTAAAAGCATAAAAGACTTAAGAGACTCAACAATAGGTTCACCTCTTAGGAGCTCAATTCAAAATGTTTTTGAAGGCTTTTTTGTAAAAATTTTAAGAGGCTAAAACCTATGGAAGTTAAATGAGACAAAATAGGAAACTAACATGACTAGTATTTGACAAAACACAAGATTAAGAAAAAATAACACACCTAAAAATAGAGCAAAAATTTCAGCAAGAGACTCAAAACAAAAGGCACAACAAAGTGGCCAAAGTTGATGACCACAATGGTGTGGAAAAATCCTCAACCATGTGGGTTTAATGGTCACAACTTCTTAGGCACACTTTAACATAAAAAACCAAGGGAAAATTAAGCAACTTGAACACGAAAATAAGAAGCAAAGAAAGGGACAAATAAAATCGCATCAAATTAAATGGAACATAGGCACGTAGATAGAAAACAAAAGCGCATATAATAGCAAGAATAAAAAGCTATACTACTAGACAATAAAGGAAATAGAGATGACAAAAAATGAAGGACTTTAAAATAAAGAGATCAAAGAGATAAAAAATAAAGCAAAAAAAATTGAGAAAGAACGTGACCTTTAGAAAGTGGCTCTAGATACCACTTGATGTGATCTTTGATGATCATGTGCCTAAAGGATCCTTTCTAAGGTCACTTGGAAGGGAAATGGATTTATGGAGAGGAAAGGAATGGGGTGAGGCGCCACAAATACTAGGTTTGATAAGCCAAAGGGGAGAGGCCACAAGGGAGGGGTCCCTTGATAACTCTTAGAAGCTCTCACAAAGGAGAAAGGGGGACACTCAAAGGTAAGAACCTCAACCAATATGGTCTCTAGGATTAAATTCAAGTGTAAAAAATACAAGTGAGGGAGGAGCTCCTATTTATAGAGGTAGCCAACCTCTTGAACACGATAACCTAAAAAAGAAGGGTTAGGATTAAAAGGAGAGATCTAAGGGAGGAGAATTGAGAAACAATTCCCTCCTTAGATCATCAAACTTGGTGATGTGACCATGCCTAGCCAAGGACCTATCACTAGGGTCATGTCTAGAAGGATTGAAGAAGACCTAGCCCTTGCAGACAAAGGAAGACTTCACCTCCTATGGAGAGTGAAGATATTAGGCTAGGGACTTTAGTTAATAAAATGTAATTTTCCTTTATTTTAATTTTGAGGAGCATTAAGAATTTAATTTGGAACATGTATTTAGTCCATTTTTTATTTTTAGGAGGTGTCTTAGGAATTTAGAGGGTGGATTTAGCTTTTTGGGTCTTTATGAAGGAAATAAGGGGTAGCCTTGATATCTACACCCCTCTTTTCTACATAAACCCCCTAAGCTAATAAGAAGGAATCTTGGCCCTTGGTTTGAGAAACTTGGGCACCAAGTTTGATGATCTAAAGAGGGAATTGTTTCTCAATTCTCCTCCCTTAGATCTCTCCTTTTAATCCTAGCCCTTCTTTTTTAGGTTATCTTGTTGAAGAGGTTAGCTACCTCTATAAATAGGAGCTCCTCCCTCACTTGTATTTTTTCACACTTGAATTTAATCCTAGAGACATATTGGTTGAGGTTCTTACCTTTGAGTGTCCCCATTTCTCCTTTGTGAGAGCTTCTAAGAGTTATCAAGGGACCCCTCCCTTGTGGCCTCTCCCCTTTGGCTTATCAAACCTAGTATTTGTGGCGCCTTACCCCATTCCTTTCCTCTCCATAAATCCATTTCCCTTCCAAGTGACCTTAGAAAGGATCCTTTGGGCACGTGATCATCAAAGATCACATCACTTGGTGCCCAAGTTTCTCAAACCAAGGGCCAAGATTCATTCTTATTAGCTTAGGGGGTTTATGTAGGAAAAAAAGGGTGTAGATATCAAGGCTACCCCTTATTTCCTTCATAAAGACCATAAAAGCTAAATCCACCCTCTAAATTCCTAAGACACCTCCTAAAAATAAAAAATGGACTAAATACATGTCCCAAATTAAATTCTTAATGCTCCTCAAAATTAAAATAAAGGAAAATTACATTTTATTAACTAAAGTCCCTAGCCTAATCTCTTCACTCTCCCTAGGAGGTGAAGTCTTCCTTTGTCTGCAAGGGCTAGGTCTTCTTCAATCATTCTAGCCATGGCCCTAGTGATAGGTCCTTGGCTAGGTATGGTCACATCACTACCTCTTCTTCCTCCCCTTCCTCTTGTCCTCCTTCTTCCACTTCTTCTTCCACCAGCCTTGCCTTGCTGATGCATGCACGCCTAGCATGGGCTTGAGCTAGGACCAATAAGAAAGGAGCATGACTTGGATGAAGCTTCAAGGAGCTTATTTTAGGAAATGTTCCATTTAATTGTATTAATTTGACCATTTTTAGGGTTGTATAAGCACCCTTAAGTCATTAGGATTATAGGGGTGTAGCTAGTTTAATTTTCGGCCTTGTGATATGAATCCACTGTCAGTTTAGGATTCTGAAAGGACCTTAGGAATTTAGCTGGCCGCGTTAACAAAATTAATCAATGTGGAATGCAAACAATTGCCAAAAATAAATTGATTAGAATTACTGTCAAACTCTTAGACATAGAATGGAAATTAAAAGTTATTGAAATTGAACGAGTAAACGAGTTTTCGAATAGTGTAGGACTTTCCTGTGCAATTGATCATAGAGTTTGCTGGGCAGAATTGAATATGAATGGAAAAGACAGAAAATGGAATTTGAATTGATAGACTTCACACTTCCAAGGATGGAAGATATGTCTACGAGATTGCACACACAAAGGGGTGAATTACCTTTGATAAATCTCAAAAGATTTTGGATTGTCAAGAACCCAAAGGAGAGAAAACCTCAACTAGTTTTTTTATTTCCAAAATATTCTCCTTACATCTCAGTCTTGCCTAAATTTATATGCCTAATAAACTCAACTTGTGTAGGTTTAGTGGCTTTCTAAATTCAGCTGAAGTTACAAAATAATAAAAACTAATAATGGGCAGCTTAATAACAAAGTGTAACTACCAAAGTAAATTAAACATGTATACTAATTATAATTGATAACCTAGGTGGCTGCAACTTTAATTAGACAATTCTGGTTGCCCACCATTAACTAAGTAAACTCCAAGAAAATGAGTTTAATTTATTTCAAACTTCTCTTCCATTAAGGTCAAGCATTGCTCTCTTCAGTCCTGAGACAATTAACAATTTTAAACTTTATTTCTTCAATGTTTGGCTCTTTTTGCAAAAGGGCTGCCAATACTTGTTGAATAGCTTCCTTAGCTCTTCTTGTCCTTGCCCTTGTCATAGGTCCTCCAAGTCCTTCAAGCTTGATGTCCTCATCACTCCCCCCCTCTTGAAGAGGATTTGTCCCCAAATCAATAGCATCTTCATCTGCATCAAAGAGAGTTAAATCAGACACATTAAAAGTAGCACTAACATTATACTCATCTGGAAGATCAATCTTATAGGCATTGTCATTGATCTTTTCTAGAACTTGGAAAGGACCATCTCCCCTTGGTTGGAGTTTTGACTTTCTTTGTTTAGGGAACCTTTCCTTTCTCATGTGTACCCAAACCCAATCACCAGGTTGGAACACGACCTTCTTCCTACCCTTGTTAGCTTGCCTTGCATAACTCTCATTTTTCTTTTCAATTTGAGCCTTCACTTGCTCATGCAGCTTCTTCACATACTCAGCTTTAGCTTGTGCTTCATTATGCTTAAACATAGAAATGTTAGGCATGGACAACAAATCAAGAGGAGTCAAAGGATTGAACCCATACACAATTTCAAACGGAGAACAATTAGTCGTGCTATGGACAATCCTATTATAAGCAAACTCAACATGAGGCAAACATGCTTCCCAAGACTTAAGATTTTTCTTTAAAACAGTCCTAAGCAATGTGCCTAAAGTCCTATTGACTATCTCAGTTTGACCATCAGTTTGTGGGTGGCAAGTAGTAGAAAACAGCAATTTAGTACCAATTTTACCCCACAAGGTCCTCCAAAAGTGACTAAGGAATTTTGCATCCCTATCACTCACAATGCTCCTTGGCAGTCCATCAAGTCTCACTATTTCCTTGAAAAATAAATCAGCCACATGGCTAGCATCATCCACCTTTATGCAAGGAATGAAATATGCCATCTTGGAAAACCTATCAACAACAACAAACACAGAATCCTTTCCATTCTTTGTTTTAGGCAACCCCAAAACAAAGTCCATAGAAATGTCAGTCCAAGGATATTCAGGAACAGGCAAAGGAGTATACAATCCATGAGGCTTAACCTTAGATTTGGCCTTTTTACACACAATGCAGTGGTCACAAAACTTATGCACATATCGTTTCATGTGAGGCCAAAAGAAATGCTCTTGCAAAATTTCCAAAGTCTTTTGAACCCAAAAATGACCCATCAAACCCCCCTCATGTGATTCACTTACAAGCAACTCTCTAATGGAACATTTAGGCACACACAATTTATTGGCTTTAAACAAAAATCCATTATGCCTATAATATCCATTTTCAGAAAGCTTTTCACATGCAGCAAATATTTCAGCAAAATCCACATCATGTTTATACATATCTTTCAAAGATTCAAGACCAAACAATTTAGTCTCAAGCATAGAAAGTAATGCATGCCTCCTAGAAAGCGCATCAGCCACTACGTTCCCTTTTCCCTTTTTATGCTTGATAACATATGGAAATTGTTCTAAAAATTCTACCCACTTAGCATGCCTCTTATTAAGCTTACCTTGACCCTTTAAATATTTTAAAGACTCATGGTCGCTATGAATGACAAATTCCTTGGGTAACAGATAATGCTGCCATGTTTTTAAAGCCCTCACCAATGCATATAATTCCTTACCATAAGTAGAATAGTTAAGGGCAGCCCCACTTAACTTTTCACTGAAATAAGCAATTGGATGACCATCTTGCAATAAAACAGCCCCAATACCCACATTTGATGCATCACATTCAATTTCAAATGATTTTGTAAAATTAGGCATGGCAAGAATAGGTGCATTAACAAGCTTATGCTTAAGGGCAGCAAAGGCCTCTTCTTGTTTCTCTCCCCATTTAAAACCCACATTTTTTTTAACAATTTCATTTAGAGGTGCAGCCACAGTACTAAAATCTTTAACAAATCTCCTATAGAAACTTGCTAAACCATGAAATCCCCTCCCCTCACCTCACTCACGGTTTTAGGTGTAGGCCATTCTTGGATGGCCTTAACCTTTTCCACATCAACCTGTACCCCTTTAGCATTAACAACAAAGCCTAGGAATACTACATGATCAGTACAAAAAATGCATTTGTCCAAATTGGCATACAATTGTTCTTTTCTAAGCACATTCATAACAACCCGCAAATGTTCAACATGCAATTCAAGACTAGTGCTATAGATCAGAATATCATCAAAGTACACCATAACAAATTTTCCAATAAACTCTCTTAAGACATGATTCATTAATCTCATGAAAGTACTAGGTGCATTTGTCAAACCAAAGGGCATAACCAGCCACTCATACAATCCATATTTAGTCTTAAAAGCAGTTTTCCATTCATCTCCTTCTCTAATCCTAATCTGATTATAGCCACTTTTCAGATCAATTTTAGAAAACACACATGCACCATATAGTTCATCAAGAAGATCATCTAACCTGGGAATTGGATGTCTATATTTGATGGTGATGTTGTTTATGGCTCTACAATCAGAACACATCCTCCATGAACCATCCTTCTTGGGTACTAGAATCACAGGTACAGCACATGGACTCATGCTGTCTCTTACCCACCCTTTGCTCATGAGTTCAGTAACTTGCCTTTTGATCTCTTTGGTCTCCTGTGGGTTGCTCCTATAAGCTAGACGATTAGGCAAAGAAGCTCCTGGAATGAGATCAATGTGATGCTCAATTCCCCTCACAGGTGGCAAGCCATCAGGTACATTTGCTGGAAACACATCCTCAAAATCCTGCAAAAGAGACTCAATACAAGAAGGCAATTCAAACTTGTCAAACTGGTTAGCATACAAAATTTGATTTGACAAAGCAATAAGTAGAGGGTTGTCTTGCGCAAAGCACCCTCCTTACCTCCCTTTCTCTTGCTAAACACAGCTGCTTGCCCTCAAGTGTTTGACTCTTATTCTTTTCTCTCTTTTTTTCTTTCAAGTGTTTCACTCTTTTTCCTCTCAGGTGTTTCACTCTTTCTCTCATTTGCTAACTTTTCTCTCATTTTTAATTGATCCTCACATACCTCTTTAGGAGACAAAGGCTTAAGAACCACCTTTTTATCCTGATACATAAAGGAAATTTTATTAGTGAAACCATCATGAATGGCTTTGGTATCATACTGCCACGGCCTCCCTAAAAGGATATGGCTGGCCTCCATGGGAACCACATCACATAAAACCTTATCTTGATGCTTCCCAATGGAGAAAGGAACCTCTGCTTGCTGTTTCACTTTAACTTCTTCTCCTTCACTAAGCCATTGGAGTTTATATGGTCTAGGATGCGGTGTAGTGTCCATGTTCATCTTTGACACTAATCTTGAACTCACCACATTGGTACAACTCCCTCCATCAATAATTACCAAACAAACATTACCATTGACTGAACATCTTGTGTGAAAGATGTTCTCCCTTTGAGATGCATCCTCGGCCTTGACTTGACTTCCCAACAGTCTCCTAATCATGTACAACTCTCCTTCATTAGCCGCCAATTCTCCATCACTCTCCTCTTCTTCTCCACCACTAGCTTCTGATTGGCTTGTGTATTCCCCATTATCTTTGAGAAGAACAATCTTCTTTGTGGGACACTCATAGGCATAATGACCCATGCCCAAGCACTTGAAACACTTCACTTCTCTAGTCTTTTTAGGTGGATTATCATCTTTCTTTTGAGGGGCTTTTCCATGGCTAGAAGGTGTTGTATTACTAGATGAGGCAACTCCTTCTTTCCTCCTATCCTTCCAATTGGAATTATTAAAATTGGTAGAACTCCTTCTTGTTGCACTTTTTCTTTTTAACTGTTGTTCTACCTGAATGGCCTTATGCGACAGATCCTCCATTTCTACAAATTCCTGCAACTCAACAACATCTCTAATATCATGATTTAAACCACTAAGGAAGTGAGCCATAGTTACCTCAGGATCTTCTTCAATTTTTGCTTGGATGATAAGCACCTCCATCTCCTTATAGTACTCCTCCACTCCCTTGCTTCCTTGAGACAATTTTTGAAGTTTCAATTTTAAGTCTCTATGGAAGCTAGAAGGTACATACCGCTTCCTCATGAGCCTCTTCATTTCAGTCCAAGTGTCCACCATAGGCTCTTCATCTCTAATCCTCTCCCTTTGCAACTTGTTCCACCAAATCAAAGCATAATCTGAAAATTCAGCAGCTGCAAGTCTCACCTTTTGCTCCTCACTATAATTGTTGCAAGAGAACACATGCTCAATTTTTAACTCCCACTCCAAGTATGCCTCAGGATCACTCCTACCCTTGAAAGGAGGCACATTCAAATTCACTCCTTCTATTCTTCCTTCATTTCTATTTGGCCTTCCTCCTCCTCCTGCTGGTGGGGTTCTATTCTCCAACTGATCCAACCTCTCATGGAACTCATCTTGTTGTTGCTTCATCAATCTCTCTAAATGCTGGGATAGTGCAACAATTTGAAGCTGAAGATCATTGTTATTATTTCTTTCCGCCATGATAAACAAACAGGTCAAATGTCACAAGAAAAAGTATGTATGTGGTGTTTGAAAATGTTCTCACCCACTCAAGTGTTTGCGCTAAACAATATTGGCTTTTACTATAATGAAACTCTCTTGCCTTTTTCCTCTCTATTCCTCCTTAAGTTCTTAACAGGCCAAAAAGAGAATAAATTCAAAGATAACACCAACCTGTGTACAGCCCAAATAACTCAAGAAAAGCTAACAAAAATGACTCAAATGAAACCCAAAGAAGACCACAAACAAATAGGACAACAACCAGAATTTTGACACCAACAAAGGGTTGAAATTTTGGCTTAAAATGAAGCCAATAGCTGCAGCAAAATTCAGGGAATGATGCGCAACACAGGTGCATTAAAACAGAATGGAAATTGAACAATTTGCAACCAAGAAGTGCAGCCAAAATTCAGAATTGTATACTAACAAGGTGCAGTATTTTCTTCCTCAATTCAAACACAATATTACCTTAAGAGAATGAGCTTAAAATTTTTCTAATAACATGAACCATTCAGCCCAATTTTTTTTTTTAACTCAATTTTTGCATGCTTTCTTTCACTTCTTTTTTTTTTTTAAATTCAGAATTGTTTTAAGGACCTAACTTTTGCAATGGTTCAGTCAAAGAAATAACAATAAGGTAATATTATGATATGACGAAAATTAAGGACAGAAATTACCCAGAACAGCAGCCTTGCAATTCCTAGAAACTGGAGCTCTGATACCAAATGATATGAATCCACTCTCAGTTTAGGATTCTGAAAGGACCCTAGGAATTTAGCTGGCCGCGTTAACAAAATTAATCAACGTGGAATGGAAACAATTGCCAAAAATAAATTGATTAGAATTACTGTCAAACTCTAAGACATAGAATGGAAATTAAAAGTTATTGAAATTGAACGAGTAAACGAGTTTTCGAATAGTGTAGGACTTTCCTGTGCAATTGATCATAGAGTTTGCTGGGCAGAATTGAGTATGAATGGAAAAGACAGAAAATGGAATTGGAATTGATAGACTTCACACTTCCAAGGATGGAAGATATGTCTACGAGATTGCACACACAAAGGGGTGAATTACCTTTGATAAATCTCAAAAGATTTTCGATTGTCAAGAACCCAAAGGAGAGAAAACCTCAACTAGTTTTTTTATTTCCAAAATATTCTCCTTACATCTCAGTCTTGCCCAAATTTATATGCCTAATAAACTCAGCTTGTGTAGGTTTAGTGGCTTTCTAAATTCAGCTGAAGTTACAAAATAATAAAAACTAATAATGGGCAGCTTAATAACAAAGTGTAACTGCCAAAGTAAATTAAACACGTATACTAATTATAATTGATAACCTAGGTGGCTGCAGCTTTAATTAGACAATTCTGGTTGCCCACCATTAACTAAGTAAACTCCAAGAAAATGAGTTTAATTTATTTCAAACTTCTCTTCCATTAAGGTCAAGCATTGCTCTCTTCAGTCCTGAGACAATTAACAATTTTAAACTTTATTTCTTCAATGTTTGGCTCTTTTTGCAAAAGGGCTGCCAATACTTGTTGAATATCTTCCTTAGCTCTTCTTGTCCTTGCCCTTGTCATAGGTCCTCCAAGTCCTTCAAGCTTGATGTCCTCATCACCTTGTATTTTGGCCTATAGGTTCTTTTTTCTTTAGGAGGTGTAATTAGTCTCCTTGTGGAGTGTGTTAATTAGTTTGGGCTGGTCCAAGAGGATTTGGACGTGTGGTTATTAATTTCCACACCCCTAATTCCTCTTCACACCCTTCTAACCAACACATGAAGCATGTATGAGACACGTGGGCCCCCTTGTCCCCTTGTTTTACCACATGTGCTTTCTCTCTCCTACATGGCTGATTCTTGTTGGTTCTTATTTGAATTTGAATTTTGGAAGTGCCATGTCATTTCCCTCCAAAATTCAAATTCAAACTAGAGGGAACATAGATCCATTTTTTTAGGGCCATGTTTGGATCTTTAGTTGGATTAAATTAGTGTTAATTGAGCACATGCTAAATTAACACTAAATTAAGCTAAATAACCCTTCATTAAGCATGTTGGACGTTCAACTTGAGGTTCCTAAACCCATGGTTCATGCTTTGCTCTATAAATATAGCATTCCCTCCTTCATGTAGATTTTAACACTCATTTTGAATGAAAATTATACTTCTCTAAATTGAGAGCTCTTTTGTTCTTGAGAGTGTTCATGTTCTCTCCTTAGTGAGCGTTCTTCATGCTATTATCAAGGGTTCCTTCCCTTGTGGCTAGCTTCATACTTTGGCTTATCTCCTTCAACAAGAGTGACGCCTACTTCTCCTCCATTTTCTCCACCTCCATTTCTTCAACCTTGGAACCTCTATGAGCAAGGATCTTGGGAGCATTCTCTTCATTAAGGATTCTTCAAACTTGCCTTGGGGAGGGATGCATCAAGTGGTATCAGAGCTTAGGCTCTGATAGAGGTTCTTGTTATATCCTATCTTGCTTAAATTTTCGGTTCATTTTGTGCATTGTCATCTTCTCTTCTACTCCAATTATATTTTAATTTCAGTCCATCCGTGTTGTTTGTTAATTTTAATTTACTTGTCTTGATGTGTATTGTCTTGAAGTTGTGTTTTCAATTTTTGCTTCTAAAATTTCAAAAAAATTCTAGGCACAAGTTTTGTGCTACATCTTCTAAAAATTTTTATTCAATTTTTGTGTTCTTTCATTGAATCATAATTCTGTTTTAGATCTGATTTTTTCCGCTGCATATTCTTGCTGTCTCTTGTGTTGTTCATGCTTGGATCAATCCTAAGAAACACTAAATAGTGATTCCATAATTTTTTGGATGGAACCACACATGTGTGGTTAGTGTTTTGGATTGAAACTAGCTTTTCATGTGGTGTTTTTTGTGCAGTTTTAATTCTCTGTTTCCAGTTTTGTTTTGAGCGTTTTGTGCAGTCCAATTTGTGCTTGTTTTAGTCCTTGATTGCCTAAGCTTGGAGCCTAAGAGGAGTTGTGGAATAAATCCACACGGCTGTGGCAAAAACCACAGCGTTGTGGTCACATCCTTGTCTAGTTTTGCATCAAGACTAGTGCAGTTTTTAGCTCTGTTTTGGTTCTGTTTTTAGGTGTTAATTTTCAGTTTTATAATCTGCTTGTCATGTCATTATATTAGTCTTGTTTAGTCCTTAATTTGTCAATTTAAAATTCCTTAGGTTTTACTAAATTTTTGTGTTGTTTTGAGTCTTGAAAAAGTGTTGTGTAAGCTTCTTGAAATTGAGCTACTAAGAGAGGTTTTCTCTCATGTTTAAGTCTGTTAAGAAGTGTCACATGCTTTTAGTTCAAGCATGTTTCCTAAATAAAATTCTCAAAAAAATTTATAGCTCAATTTCATCTTCTAAATTTTAGTGTGTTGTTGAGTTTTTTTAATAGCTTTTAGTGTGCTTGTTTGAATATCTTGTTTGGTGTGTGGAGCTGTTTTGGCTGAATGTTATTGAACAAAATCTTGTGCAAAACAAGTTAGCTCATGCACAAATCAAGCACTCCTAAGCATACCTTAAAACACTTCAAATGTTAGTGCACTTTGAGTTACCAAAATTTTCTTAGATTGCATCTTTGGTTTGGAAATTGTGTGGCCTTGCTTGCTGAAAATTTTCAAGTGATTAGTACCTCTTTATTCCTCATTAAATTTCCAAACCAAATCTGAAAAAAAAAATTAATTAGGTTCAGCCAAAAGAAATTTAAAAAAAAAAAAAGAGAAGAATTCGAAAGACAATTTGAAAAGAAAGAACAAAAATAAAAAAGTGCTAAAACAAAGAAGTAAAAAACAATACATAGAAAAAATTGGTGTACCTAATAGAAAATTCTTTGAATTGAAAAAGAGGACTGAATATTGTTGTAATTGCTTGGAAACATTACCTAAAACATTCAGCCATTCATATTTGTATTGGTGCAATTTTTGAAAATTATTTGTGTCATTTTGCATTTTTAGTCCTTATCCTTATCTAGAACTTTTCTAGGATTTCCTTTGTGTGCTTAGCCTTCTTTCTACCTTTATTTTTAGTTTGTCTTCTTTGAATTCTTTGAGTCATGTCTTCATCAATCTTTCCATTTAGATAGTTTACCATTCAAATTATACTTTTCTTGGTTTACTTTTGCTTGTCCTTCTTTTTGGTTCTTGCCTTGGTTTGGTGCCACTTTTGTGTAGGTAAGCCTTGAGTAAGGAAGCCTTCCACAAGGGTAGCCTCTTAAGGAAGAGTTGAAATAGCTAAAAGGACTTGAACAAAAGAAAGAGCATGGACAAAGAGAAACACCTTGGGAGAGATTGCTTGGGAGACACTTGAAGAATTGTTTTTAGTTTTATTCCTTAATTGATAATTCTTAATTGTATTTTCTTTTCCTTGGTTTGTAAAAGGCTGTTATTCTTAAGTATTTAGCTTAGTCTCTCGCTAATTAAGGTGTGAAGGAGGAAGTGGTACACCACCTTCCACACATTTAGGAGCATGTTAGATCCCTTTCCTTTTTTAGTTTTTTTCCTTAGTTTACCTTATCTTTTTTTCATGCATTTTTTAGAGGAGTGTATGGAGTTCCAAAGGCTCTTGCACTTGTAGGAATTCGTGTAGGTTAGTGGTATATGCTCTTGTGTTTTCTAGGTGGTGTTTTAGTTGAGAAACAAAAAAAAAAGGGTGAGATGAGTGAGTTCTATTCTTGGTACAAACCTCCTCCTAGTGCTTACCATGACCCAAGTTCTCCCTTATTTTACACTCCTTTTTCCTACCCCTATGAGAGAATAGAAAAAGAAAGAAAAGAGTGTAGCGAAAGAGAAAGAAAAATAAAAGAGAGATATAGGAAAGAAAGAATAGAAAGAAAAGAAAGAGAGGAAAAAGAAAGAAGAGAAAGAGAGGAAAAAGAAAGGAGAGAAAATTATGAAAAAGAGAGAAAAGAGAGAGAAGAAAAATGGGAAAGAGAAAAGTGGGAAAGAGATAAGATATGGGAAGAAAAAGAGAAAAAATGGAGAAAGGAAAAAGAAGAAAGTTGGGAGCGTTTAGAGAAGAGTTTGATAAAATTGGAAAGAGAAATAAAAAGAGAAAAAAAGGAAAAAGAAAGAGAAAGAAAACTCAAGAGGGAAAGAGAGAAGAAAAGGAGAGAAGAGGAGAAAGGAGATAGAAAACACACACACACCCTTGAAAATTCTAAAAATATAAAATTAGAAAAAGAGATTGATGAGAAGAGTGAGCCTAGCCAAGATCTAGTTTTGAACTCTAGCTTAGGTCAATCTTCTAACCAATCCATTAAAACACAAGTGGAATTTGAGATTGTGCAAAAATCTTTTGAGCACATTGACTCACAATCTCAAATTCACCTTGAATATGATTCTTCATCAAACACTTTAACAAGTGGTGGACTTATATCTTTACCTTTTGAGAAACAAAATTGTGAAGTCCAATGCTTGGAAAAGGTATTGATGGAGAAAGGTGAATGTGAAGTCCAACTTGACACTTCACCAAGTTTTGAACTTGAGCCTACATCCTTAAGGTTCAAATCAAATCCTCAAGTTCAAAACTTGGTCAAAAGTGAGAGAGAAGAAGGTCTTCAAGAAGATTACTCCTTAAGTCCTAAGGAGGATCTTATTAAATAAACTTTTCTCTTAGGACAAGTGCAAGTGGAGGTTGTGTCTCAATCATTTGAAAACATCTTTCCACAACCTCTAGTTGCACATAAAGAAGAAAATTCACCAAGTGTTGAACTTGAACATTTATTCATAAAGCTCAAACAAGAACCTCAAGTTCAACACCTGAAAGAAAAGGAAGTTGTTCTTCAAGGAGATTTATCCTTGCCATCCAAGGAAAATCTAATTGAAAACAACCTTCCCATGTTGCAAGTAGGAAATGAGATTATGCCCATAACTTTTGAGCACAATGAAACACAAACTCAAGACCCATTTGTGGATATGGCCAAGTTTGGTCAAGAGATTGGCCTACGAATATTTTCTATCCATAGCCAATCTCAAGGCCCACTCAAAGAGACCTTGAAAGAAAGGTCCACCTCTAGGCCTATCATCATCTTGTGGGGTGAACAACAACATAAAGCCTACTTGGCTTTCTTGAATGAGTGCTCCAACGAACCTAAGCTTGTCTCATTTCCTCCTCGGATGAGATTAGCCTTTAGTGAACTTGGAGTCACTTGGGGAATTGTTGTGTGGGGGCAGAAGCACAACAAACATTTTTTAAACCTTAGTGCATACCCCCACCACCCCAAGTCTATGAGGTCTCCCTATAGACCTCCTACCCTTAACATTTGTGTACATAATCATATACTCATTCCTATGGAGGTGCTTTTGCAGGATTGGAAAAAGAGGAAGAAAGACCACAGGATTTGAGGTCAAATCCTCCTCAAGGGAGAGGATATGATGCATGCACGCCTAGCATGGGCTTGAGCTAAGACCAATAAGAAACGAGCATGACTTGGATGAAGCTTCAAGGAGCTTATTTTAGGAAATGTTCCATTTAATTGTATTAATTTGACCATTTTTAGGCTTGTATAAGCACCCTTAAGTCATTAGGATTATAGGGGTGTAGCTAGTTTAATTCTCGGCCTTGTATTTTGGCCTATAGGTTCTTTTTTCTTTAGGAGGTGTAATTAGTCTCCTTGTGGAGTGTGTTAATTAGTTTGGGCTGGTCCAAGAAGATTTGGACGTGTGGTTATTAATTTCCACACCCCTAATTCCTCTTCACACCCTTCTAACCAACACATGAAGCATGTATCAGACACGTGGGCCCCCTTGTCCCCTTGTTTTACTCCACATGTGCTTTCTCTCTCCTACATGGCTGATTCTTGTTGCTTCTTATTTGAATTTGAATTTTGGAAGTGCCATGTCATTTCCCTCCAAAATTCAAATTCAAACTAAAGGGAACATAGATCCATTTTTTTAGGGCCATGTTTGGATCTTTAGTTGGATTAAATTAGTGTTAATTGAGCACATGCTAAATTAACACTAAATTAAGCTAACTAACCCTTCATTAAGCATGTTGGACGTTCAACTTGAGGTTCCTAAACCCATGGTTCATGCTTTGCTCTATAAATATAGCATTCCCTCCTTCATGTAGATTTTAACACTCATTTTGAATGAAAATTATACTTCTCTAAATTGAGAGCTCTTTTGTTCTTGAGAGTGTTCATGTTCTCTCCTTAGTGAGAGTTCTTCATGCTATTATCAAGGGTTCCTTTCCTTGTGGCTAGCTTCATCCTTTGGCTTATCTCCTTCAACAAGAGTGACGCCTACTTCTCCTCCATTTTCTAGTCTTCCACCTCCATTTCTTCAACCTTGGAACCTCTATGAGCAAGGATCTTGGGAGCATTCTCTTCATTAAGGATTCTTCAAACTTGCCTTGGGGAGGGATGCATCACTTGCTTTCCTTCTTCTTACTCTTCTCCCTCTTCCACTACTTCTCCTTCTATTTCTTGTTCTTCCTCTTCTTCTCTTTCTTCCACTTCTTCTTCTTCATCCCCTTCCCTTCCACTACTTCTTCTTCTTCTTCCCTTTTTTGTCATTCTTCCACTTCTTCTTCATCACATCTCATTCCACTACTTCCTCCTATTCCTCTTGTTCTCCTTCTACCACTTGTGTTGTTTCCACTTGTTACTCTTCTTCTTTTTTGTCTCCTTCTTCCACTTCTTCTGCTTGCACTTCTTCTTCTTCCATTTCTTCTACTTCCACTACTTCTTCTTCCCTTTCTTCTTCTCCTTCCTCTTTTTCTCCAACCCCACTACTTTTGCTTCCAATTGTTGCTCTTCCTCTTCTTCTCCTTCCCCAGAATCTTCTGCTTACACTTCTTCTTCTTATGCCTCTTCTCCTCAGTATTCCACTTCTTCTGCTTCTTCTTCCCTTCCCTTCCCTTCCTTCTTCCTTTTCCTCCTTTTCTCCTTCTTCCAGTTCTTCTTTTTCTTCCCACATCCTTCCACTACTTCTTCTTCCTCCTCTTGTTCACCTTCCTCAACTTCTTCTCTTTCCACATCTTCCTCTCCTTCCTCTTCATCTCCTTCTTATTATTTCCTTTCCTTCATCTTCTCCCTCTTTTTCTCCTTCTTCTACTTCCATTTGCATTTCTACCTCTTGTTTTCTTTCTTTCACTTCTTCTTCATCATCCCCACTCCTTCAACTACTTCTTCTTCTTCCTCTTGTTCACCTTCTTCCACTTCTACTGCTTCCACTTGTTCTTCTTCTTCCTTCCTTTCTCCTTCTTGCACTTTTTCTGCCTACACTACCTCTTCTTCCTCCCATTCTTCTTTTCCTCCTTCTTCCACTTCTTCTTCCATATCCCTTGTTGTGCTTTCCTTCTTCTTACTCTTCTCCCTCTTCCACTACTTCTCCTTCCACTTCTTCTTCTTCCTCTTCTTCTTCTTCTTCCACATTTAGATCTTCATCCCCTTTCCTTCCACTACTTCTTCTTCTTCCTCTTTTTCTCATTCTTCCACTTCTTCTTCTTCCTATTGTTCCCCTTCTTCCACTTGCACTTCCTCCTTTTCTTCTCGTTCTACCACTTCTTCTTCTTCTCGTTCTTCAACTTCTTCTTCCTCCTCCCGTTCTCCTTCTTCCACTTTTCCTTCTTCTTCCTCCTCCCGTTCTCCTTCTTCCACTTTTCCTTCTTCATCCCCTCTCATTCCACTACTTCCTCCTATTCCTCTTGTTCTCTTTCTACCACTTCTTCTGCTTCCACTTGTGTTTCTTCTTCTTTTTCGTCTTCTTCTTCAAGTTTTTCTGCTTCCACTTCTTCTTCTTCCATTTGTTCTCCTTCCACTACTTCTTCTTCTCCCCTTTTCCCTCTTCTCCTCCCTCTTTTTTCTCCATCCCCCACTTCTTTTGCTTTCGATTGGTGCTCTTCCTCTTGTTCTACTTCCCAAAAATCTTCTGCTTACACTTCTTCTTCCTCCTGCTCTTCTCCTCCAAATTCTACTTCTTCTGCTTCTTCTTCCCTTCCCTTCCCCTCCTCTCCTTCGTCCTTTTCCTCCTTTTCTCCTTCTTCCAGTTCTTCTTCTTCATCCCACCTTCTTCCTCCACTTGCACTTTTTCCTCTTCTTCTTGTTCTTCCACTTCTTCTTCTTCCTCTTCTTCTCCCTCTTCTTCTCCTTCTTCCACTTCTTCTTCATGCTCCCTTCTCCTTCTTCTTCTTCCATTGTACTCCTTCCTCTTCTTCTCGTTCTTCCACTTCTACTTCTTCCTCTTCTTCTTCCTCCTCCCATTCTCGTTCTTCCACTTCTTCTTCTTGCTCTTTTTCTTCCTCCTCCCATTCTCCTTCTTCCACTTCTTCTTCTTCATCCCCTCTCATTCCACTACTTCCTCCTATTCGTCTTGTTCTCCTTCTACGACTTCTGCTGCTTCCACTTGTTGTTCACCTTCTTTTTCGTCTCCTTCTTCCACTTCTTTTGCTTCAACTTCTTCTTCTTCCTCTTCTTCCATTTCTTCCTTCCACTACTTCTTCTTCTTCCCTATCCTTCTTTTCCTTGCTCTTTTTCTCCATCCCCCGCTTCTTTTGCTTCCAATAGTTGCTATTCCAATTCTTTTCCTCCCCTAAATCTTCTGCTTACAGTTTTTCTTATAGTTCCACTTCTCCTCCATATTCCACTTCTTCTGCTTCTTCTTCGCTTCCCCTCCTTCTTCCTTTTCCTCCTTTGTTCCTTCTTCCACTCGTTCTCCTTCTTCCAGTTCTTCTTCTTCATCCCACCTACTTGCACCACTTCTTCTTCCTCCTCTTGTTCACCTTCTTCCACTTCTTCTCTTTCCACATCTTCTTCTTCCTTTTCTTCTCCTTTTTCCACTTCTTCTGCTTACTCTCCTTCTTCTTCTCTTCTTCTTTTTCTTCCGCTTCTCCTGCCTCCTCTTTTTCTCTTTCTTCCACTTCTGCTTCATCCTCTCTTCTCCTTCTTTTTCTTCCTCTTCATCTCCTTCTTTTTCTTCCCTTTCCATCGTTTTCTCCCTCTTTTTCTCCTTCTTCCATGTCTTCTTTTTACCCGTTTTCCTTCCTACGCTTTTTCTTCTTCCTCTTCCTATTGTTCTCCTTCTTCGAGGTTCACTTCTTCCTCTTCTTCTCATTCTTTCACTTTTTCCTCTTCTTCTCGTTCTTCCACTTCTTCTTCTTCCTCTTCTTCTCCTTCTTACATTTCTTTTTCCTCCTCCTGTTCTCCTTCTTCCACTTCTTCTTCTTCATCCCCTCTCATTCCACTGCTTCCTCTTATTCCTCTTGTTCTCCTTCTACCACTTCTTTTGCTTCAACTTGTTGTTCTTCTTCTTTTTCGTCTCCTTCTTCCACTTCTTCTGCTTACACTTCTTGTTCTTCCATTTCTTCTCATTCCACTACTTCTTCTTCGTTCCTTTCCTTTTTTTCTCCATCCCCCACTTTTTTTGCTTTGAATTGTTTCTCTTCCTCTTCTTGTCCTTCCCCCAAATCCTATGCTTACACTTCTTCTTCTTCCTCTTCTTCACCCCAATATTCCACTTCTTCTGCTTCTTCTTCCCTGCCCTTCCCCTCCTTCTTCCTTTTCCTCCTTCTTCTAGTTCTTCTTCTTCATCTCACCTTCTTCCACTACTTCTTCGACTTCTTCTCTTTCCACATCTTCTTCTTCTTTTTCTTCTTCTTACTCTCCTTCTTCTTCCTCATCTTCTCTTTCTTCCACTTCTCCTGCCTCCTCTTCTTCTCTTTCTTCAACTTCTTCTTCATCCCTTCTCCTTCTTTTTCTTTCTCTTCATCTACTTCTTCTTCTTCCCTTTCCTTCGTTTCTCCCTCTTTTTCTCCTTCTCCTACTTCCACTTGCATTTCTACCTCTTGTTCTCCTTCTTCCACTTCTTCTTCATCATCCCCACTCGTTCAGCTACTGCTTGTTCTTCCTCTTGTTCATCTTCTTCCTTCCCTTCTCCTTGTTGCACTTGTTTTGCCTACACTACCTCGTCTTCCTCCCCTTCTTCTTCTCCTCCTTCTTCCACTTCTTCTTCGTCCTCCCTTTCCTTGCTTTCCTTCTTCTTACTCTTCTCCCTCTTCCACTACTTCTCCTTTCATTTCTTCTTCTTTTTCTTCTCCTTCTTCCACAATTTCTTCTTCATCCCCTTTTCTTCCCACTTCTTCTTCTTCCTCTTTTTCTAATTCTTCGACTTCTTCTTCTTCTTCCTAATGTTCTCCTTCTTCCACTTGCAGTTCCTCCTCTTCTTCTCGTTCTTCAACTTCTTCTTCTTCCACTTCTTCTCCTTCTTCCATTTCTTCTTCCTCCTTCCGTTATTGCTTCTTCCACTTCTTCCTCTTCATCCCCTCTCTTTCCACTACTTCCCCCTATTTCTCTTGTTCTCCTTCTACCACTTCTTTCGTACCACTTGTTGTTCCTCTTTTTTTTCGTCTCCTTCTTCCACTTCTTCTGCTTACAATTCTTCTTTTTCATCTTCTTCCATTTCTTCTCCTTCCATTACTTCTTCTTTTTCCAGTTCTTTCTTGTCCTTCCTCTTTTTCTCCATCCCTCACTTCTTTTGCTTCCAATTGTTGCTCTTCCCCTTCTTTTCCTTCCCCCGAATCTTCTCCTTACACTTCTTCTTCTTCTTCTACCCTTCCCTTCCCCTCTTTCTTCCTTTTCCTCCTTTTCTCCTTCTTCTAGTTCTTCTTCTTCATCCCACCTCCTTCCACTACCTCTTTTTCCTCCTCTTGTTTACCTTCTTCCACATCTTCTCTTTTCACATGTCCTTCTTCTTCCTTTTCTTCTCCTTCTTCCACTTCTTCAGCTTACTCTCCTTCTTCTTCCTCTTCTTCTCTTTCTTTCACTTCTTCTGCCTCCTCTTGTTCTCTTTCCTCCGCTTCTTCTTCATCCTCTCCTCTCCTTCTTCTTCTTGCCTTTCCTTGGTCTTCTCACTCTTTTCCCCTTTCTTCTACTTCCACTTGCATTTCTACCTCTTGTTCTCCTTCTTCCACTTCTTCTTCATCATCCCCACTCGTTCAACTACTGCTTGTTCTTCCTCTTGTTCATCTTCTTCCTTCCCTTCTCCTTGTTGCACTTGTTTTGCCTACACTACCACGTCTTCCTCCCCTTCTTCTTCTCCTCCTTCTTCCACTTCTTCTTCGTCCTCCCTTTCCTTGCTTTCCTTCTTCTTACTCTTCTCCCTCTTCCACTACTTCTCCTTTCATTTCTTCTTCTTTTTCTTCTCCTTCTTCCACTTTTTCTTCTTCATCCCCTTTTCTTCCCACTTCTTCTTCTTCCTCTTTTTCTAATTCTTCGACTTCTTCTTCTTCTTCCTAATGTTCTCCTTCTTCCACTTGCACTTCCTCCTCTTCTTCTCGTTCTTCAACTTCTTCTTCTTCCACTTCTTCTCCTTCTTCCATTTCTTCTTCCTCCTTCCGTTTTTGCTTCTTCCACTTCTTCTTCTTCATCCCCTCTCTTTCCACTACTTCCTCCTATTTCTCTTGTTCTCCTTCTACTACTTCTTTTGTACCACTTGTTGTTCCTCTTTTTTTTTGTCTCCTTCTTCCACTTCTTCTGCTTACAATTCTTTTTTTTCCTTTTCTTCCATTTCTTCTCCTTCCATTACTTCTTCTTTTTCCCATTCTTTCTTGTCCTTCCTCTTTTTCTCCATCCCCCACTTCTTTTGCTTCCAATTGTTGCTCTTCCCCTTCTTCTCCTTCCCCCGAATCTTCTCCTTACACTTCTTCTTCTTCTTCTACCCTTCCCTTCCCCTCTTTCTTCCTTTTCCTCCTTTTCTCCTTCTTCTAGTTCTTCTTCTTCATCCCACCTCCTTCCACTACCTCTTTTTCCTCCTCTTCTTTACCTTCTTCCACATCTTCTCTTTTCACATGTTCTTCTTCTTCCTTTTCTTCTCCTTCTTCCACTTCTTCAGCTTACTCTCCTTCTTCTTCCTCTTCTTCTCTTTCTTTCACTTCTTCTGCCTCCTCTTGTTCTCTTTCTTTCGCTTCTTCTTCATCCTCTTTTCTCCTTCTTCTTCTTGCCTTTCCTTGGTCTTCTCACTCTTTTCCCCTTTCTTCTACTTCCACTTGCATTTCTACCTCTTGTTCTCCTTCTTCCACTTCTTCTTCATCATCCCCACTCGTTCAACTACTGCTTGTTCTTTCTCTTGTTCATCTTGTTCCTTGCCTTCTCCTTGTTGCACTTCTTTTGCCTACACTACCTCGTCTTCCTCCCCTTCTTCTTCTCCTCCTTCTTCCACTTCTTCTTCGTCCTCCCTTTCCTTGCTTTCCTTCTTCTTACTCTTCTCCCTCTTCCACTACTTCTCCTTTCATTTCTTCTTCTTTTTCTTCTCCTTCTTCCACTTTTTCTTCTTCATCCCCTTTTCTTCCCACTGCTTCTTCTTCCTCTTTTTCTAATTCTTCGACTTCTTCTTCTTCTTCCTAATGTTCTCCTTCTTCCACTTGCACTTCCTCCTTTTTTTCTCGTTCTTCAACTTCTTCTTCTTCCACTTCTTCTCCTTCTTCCATTTCTTCTTCCTCCTTCCATTTTTGCTTCTTCCACTTCTTCTTCTTCATCCCCTCTCTTTCCACCACTTCCTCCTATTTCTTTTGTTCTCCTTCTACCACTTCTTTTGTACCACTTGTTGTTCCTCTTTTTTTTCGTCTCCTTCTTCCACTTCCTCTGCTTATAATTCTTCTTTTTCCTCTTCTTCCATTTCTTCTCCTTCCATTACTTCTTCTTTTTCCCGTTCTTTCTTGTCCTTCCTCTTTTTCTCCATCCCCCACTTCTTTTGCTTCCAATTGTTGCTCTTCCCCTTCTTCTCCTTCCCCCGAATCTTCTCCTTACACTTCTTCTTCTTCTACCCTTCCCTTCCCCTCTTTCTTCCTTTTCCTCCTGTTCTCCTTCTTCTAGTTCTTGTTCTTCATCCCACCTCCTTCCACTACCTCTTTTTCCTCCTCTTATTTACCTTCTTCCACATCTTCTCTTTTCACATGTTCTTCTTCTTCCTTTTCTTCTCCTTCTTCCACTTCTTCAGCTTACTCTCCTTCTTCTTCCTCTTCTTCTCTTTCTTTCACTTCTTCTGCCTCCTCTTGTTCTCTTTCTTCCGCTTCTTCTTCATCCTCTCCTCTCCTTCTTCTTCTTTCCTTTCCTTGGTCTTTTCACTCTTTTCCCCTTTCTTCTACTTCCACTTGCATTTCTACCTCTTGTTCTCCAGCTTCCACTTCTACTTCATCATCCCTACTCCTTACACTACTTCTTCTTCTTCTTCTTGTTCACCTTTGTCCACTTCTGCTCCTTCCACTTGTTCTTGTTCTTCCTTCTTTTCTCTTTCTTGCACTTATTCTGCCTACCTCTTCCTCCTCCCCTTCTTCTTATCATCCTTCTTCCACTTCTTCTTCCTACTCCCTTTCCTTGATTTCCTTCTTCTTACTCTTCTCCCTCTTCCACTACTTCTTCTTCCACTTCTTCTTCTTCCTCTTCTTCTCCTTCTTCCACTTTTCTTCTTCATCCCCTTTCCTTCCACTACTTCTTCTTCTTCCTCTTTTTCTCATTCTTCCACTTCTTCTTCTTCTTCCCATTGTTCTCCTTCTTCCACTTGCACTTCTTCCTCTTCCCGTTAGGAACCTCCTTTGGAAACACATCCTTATATTCCTGCAAAAGAAATTCAACACCAACAGGGAAAAGTTTTTCAGAGTTAGCATAAACATTATTTTTGCAAAACAACACGTAAAGTGGTTTTTTTGCAAGCATCACCATCTTCACCTCACTCTTTTTTGCTAAACAACTTTTTTTGTTTCAAGTGTTTCACTTTTGTTCCCCTTATGTGTTTCACTCTTTTTATTTCCATTCTTTTTATGTGATTCACTCATCTCTCCTTTTTCTTGCACTCTTTTTGCTCTCAATCTTATTTGGTCTTCACATACCTCCCTAGGAGATAATGGTTTGAGAACAATCTTCTTCTTATTGTGCATGAAAGAGATTTTATTTGTGAAACCATTGTGAATTGCCTTGGTATCATACTGCCACAGTCTCCCTAATAGAATGTGACTTACCTCCATTGGAACCAAATCACACAACACCTTGTCACTATATCGTCCCATGGAAAGGCATACCTCTACTTGTTTGCTCACAGTCATTTCCCCATCTTCACTAAGCCATTGAAGTTTGTGATGCATGCCTCCCTTGATCTTTTTCTATAGGTTTTCTTCTTTGGTGAAATGGTTTGTGGAGAGGTAAGAAGTGAGGTGGTTTTAGGCGCCACTTAAGGTAAGATAACTCTAAGAGGGAAAGTTTTCCACAAGGGATGGAACCCTTGATAAAAACCTAAGGAATTCTCAAAGAGAGAAGGGTGGACACTAAGAGAATTTTGGCCAACTCAAGGTTTTTCTATTCAATCAAGTGTAAAAAATACAAGAGTGTGAAGGAGCACCTTTTTATAAAGGGAGCTAACCTCTTGGACAAGTCATTAAGGAAATGAAGGGCTAGGATTAAAAGGAGTCATCCAAGGGAGGAGGATTGAAGCCCAAAGTCCAATCAATACCCTCCTTTAGATGAGAATTCATGCCCAAGCTACCTCATCCAAGGGCCAAGATTACTCCTTTATTAGTTTTGGGTTTTATTTAGCAAAAGAGGGTGTATTTATCAAACTACCCCCTTATTTCCTAAATAAAGGCCCAAAAGCTAATCTTACCCCTTCTTATTACTAAGACACCTCCTAGAAAATTAAATGGACTAATACATGTCCAAAATAAAATCCTAGGTTCCTAAAATAAAAATTACAAGTAAATAAGTCATGGCTTGCATAACTTGATGGTCATATGGAGGTGAGATCTTCCTCCCTCTACTCTAGCCATGTCTTCTTCTATTCTCCTAGCCATGGCCCTAGTGATAGGGCCCTTGCCTGGGGAGAATGCATCATCCCTTCCCCCTTGGGAAGGATTTGACCTCAAATCTGATAGGTCATCATCTTTTTCATCAGTACCTACAAAAGGGATCAAATCACAAACATTAAAGGTAGTACTGACACCATAGTCCTCAGGGAGATCTAATATGTATGCATTGTTGTTCACTCTCTTGAGGACTTGAAAGGGACCATCTCCTCGGGGGCTAAGCTTGGACTTCCTTTGAGTAGGGAAGCGATCCTTCCTCAAATGAAGCCATACCCAATCCCCTTCATTGAAGATAATTTCTTTCCTGCCCATATTGGCTTTACTAGCATACTCCTTTGAATGATGTTCAATGTTGGCCTTTACCCTTTCATGTAATTTTTTAACAAAATCCGCTCTTACTATTCCTTCATTGTGAACAAAAGAAGGGAAGGGTAAGGGCAAGATATCAAGAGGAGTAAGGGGGTTGAAGCCATAAACAACTTCAAAGGGAGAATGCTTGGTGGTCCTTTGAACCACCCGGTTGTATGCAAACTCAATATGGGGTAGGTATTCATCCGAAGACTTGTGATTTCCTCGAAGAAGTGTCCTAAGCATAGTAGATAGAGATCTATTTACTACCTCAGTCTGCCCATCAGTTTGGGGGTGACATGTGGTAGAAAATACGAGTTTAGTTCCTAGCCTTGCCCACAATGTTTTCCAAAAGTGGCTAAGGAACTTCACATCTCTATCAGAGACTATGGATTGGGGAATTCCATGTAAACGGACAACTTCTTTAAAGAAAAGTCTCGCAATGTTGGTCGCATCATCTATCTTGTGGCATGGTATAAAGTGAGCCATTTTTGAAAATCTATCTACCACTACAAAGATAGAGTCTGCACCTCGTTGGGTTCGAGGCAGGCCAAGGATGAAATCCATACTAATATCCAGCCAAGGTGCAGAAGGAGCAGGTAAGGGTGTGTACAATCCATGAGCCATTGTCTTAGACTTAGCTTGTAAGCAAGCAATGCATCTACGACAATGTCTATAGACGTCTTTCTTCATATGGGGCCAAAAGAATTTTTCTTGTAAAAGCATAAGAGTTTTGTTAATTCCAAAATGCCCCATGAGCCCACCCTCATGGCTCTCTTTTGTCAACAGATTTCTCATAGATCCTTGGGGTACACAAAGTCTGCTACCTTTGAAAAGGTACCCATCACTCACAAAGAACCCATTTTGGGTTTTACATGCAAATGTAGAGGCAGCATAAATGGATCCAAAATCCTTATCAGAAAGATACATTTCTCTAATATTATCAAATCCAAGAATCTTTGCACTTAAGGTGGTGTAAAGGGTATGTCTACGAGACAAAGCATCAGCCACCACATTATGTTTTCCTTTCTTGTATTTGATGATATAAGGGAAAGTCTCAAGAAATTCTACCCATTTAGCATGCCTTTTATTAAGCTTGCCTTGACCCTTCAAATACTTAAGTGACTCATGGTCACTATGAATGATGAACTCCTTGGGTACAAGATAATGTTCCCAAGTTTGAAGGGCCCTTATCAAAGAGTAAAACTCTTTATCATAGGTGGGGTAGTTTAAGGCGGCTCCATTTAGTTTTTCACTAAAATAAGCCATAGGATGACCACCTTGTAACAACACAACTCCCACACCCACTCCCGATGCATCACACTCTAGCTCAAAAGTTTTAGAAAAGTCAGGAAGAGCTAAAACTGGTGCATGGGTCAGTTTCTCTTTGATAAGTTCAAAGGCTTTTTGTTGTTTTTCACCCCAAAGGTAAGGAGTATCCTTCTTCACCAAATCATTGATTGGTGAGAAAAGTGTGGAGAAGTTAGGCACAAAGCGCCTGTAAAAGCTCACGAGACCATGAAAACTCTTGATCTCAGTCACACTTTTTGGGGTGGGCCATTCTTGGATGGCTTTGATTTTGTCGGGGTCTACTTGAACCCCATTTTTATTAACTATAAAACCTAAGAACACCACACTCTCCACACAAAAATTACATTTTTCAAGATTTCCATAGAGTTGGTGTGACCTAAGAATGCAAAAGACGCGCCTAAGATGGCCTACATGTTCATCTAGGCTCTTGCTATACACTAAGATGTCATCAAAATAAACAACACAAAATTTTCCTAAGCAATCCCTAAGGACATGATTCATAAGCCTCATGAAGGTGCTTGGGGCATTGGTAAGCCCAAAGGGCATTACCAACCACTCATACAGCCCAAACTTGGTCTTAAAAGCCGTTTTCCACTCATCACCTTCCTTGATGCAGATTTGGTGATAACCACTCTTAAGATCAATTTTTGAAAATAATTGGGCCCCATGCAATTCATCAAGCATGTCATCAAGCCTAGGGATAGGGTGCCTATATTTGATGGTGATGTTATTGATTGCTTGACAATCAATGCACATCCTCCATTGGCCATTCTTCTTAGGCACCAACAAAACTGGCACAGCACAAGGGCTTAGGCTCTCTTGAACCCAACCCTTCTCCAATAGTTCTTGGACTTGAGATTCAATCTCCTTGGTCTCCATGGGATTAGTCCTATAAGCAGGCCTATTAGGCAGGCTAGCCCCAGGTACCAAGTCTATTTGGTGTTCTATACCCCTAATTGGAGGAAGTCCTTTGGGAACTTCATTAGGGAATATATCACCAAACTCCTTTAAAAGCTCTTGAACCTCTTGAGGTAGGTTCTCAGGTCCAAGTTCTATGGCAGTGCTAGAACTAGAAGGGAAAAAAGTGGAGGGGGAAGAAATAGGGGATGCCTCTTTGCAAAGGAGGAGATAGAAAGGTCTGTTAGTTAAGGGGGCTTCCTTTAAATCCAATTTTGTCGCAAATAAACTCCCTTTACTAATGACTTTCTTGGAAGGGGCACCAACTTCCAACTCAACCTCTTTAGCCCTTTCAAGCTTTAGGGGTAAAGCTTTGCTTTTTTTTTTCTCCTCATCTCTCTTATGTTTCATGATGAGTTGGTCCTCCGCCACTTGTGAAGGTGTTAGAGGACACAACTTAATGCGCTTATCCTTATGAGTGAGGATGATGTTATTGGAATGACCATGGTGTATGGCTTTCTTATCAAATTGCCATGGTCTTCCTAGCAAGATATGGCCAGCTTCCATTGGGACTATGTCACACAGGATCTCATCTTTATAAGACCCAATGGAAATTGGAACCTTGACTTGCTCATTGACCTCCATTTCCCCTTGCTCATTGAGCCATTGAAGCTTGTAAGGCTTAGGGTGGGGAAGTGGGGTCAAGGCTAGCTTTTCCACCAACCTTGAGCTACAACAATTGCAGCATGACCCACTATCCACAATGAGAGAACATATTTTGTCATTCACCTTACAGCGAGTGTGGAATATGTTCTCCCTTTGAGATGAGGACACTTTCAAAGGTTGGCTTCCAAGAAGTCTTCTTATCATTAAGAGGTCTCCCTCATATGCATAAGCGGTTTCATCACAATCAGATTGGTATGCATGAACCCCTTCTCCTTCGCTCTCACTAGAGGAGTGTGAGCTAGACTCACTACTATAAACATCTTGGGCCCTCATGATGATGTTTCTCTTAGTAGGGCATTGAGATGCAATGTGGCCTCTCCCAAGACATTTAAAGCATTTGATACTACTAACTTTCTCGTGAGAGCTAGTAGTAGGGGTTTTTCTCTCTATATGTGATGTTTTATGCTCTTTGAAGTGCTTGGGATGTTCCTCTTTGAGGTAACTCTTGAAAGAGTTCCCCGTAGGTTAGTCCCTCTTTACATAAGGTGGGTTATCCTTTTTAAAAGTTTTCCTTCTAAGTTGATTTTCCACTTTGATGCAAAGTTGAACTAACTCATCAAGGGAATTGTATGAGAAGAGCTCCACCTTATCACGAATTTCGGGGCTCAACCCACACAAAAACCTTGCCATAGTGGCCTTGGGTTCCTCAATGATACCCGCCCTCAAGATAAGGTTGTCTATACCCTTGTGGTAAGCTCCTTTTTCAAGCTTTCTCCCAAAAGTGACACTAACACACAAACCAAAGAAACCAAAAGTAGCAAGGGGAGGTGCGAATAGAAACTCAAAAAGCAATAAAAGATAACACAATCAAAAGGACACTTAACCAAATGGTAAGAGTATATAAGACAAACTAGTAAGATGATTTAAAATACAAGCAACAACTAAAAGGTAAACAAAAGAAAGAGAGCACACAATGGAATACCTAAGAATGGCACTAGATTAAAGAGTAGAAGAACACAAATATCAAGTTCTAGTGTACCAAAAGTAATAAAATTTCTTTTAAGGTTCCAAGTTCAAAGTTGAAGCACTTGCTAATTTTAGGTTAGGTACATCAAATGAATTTTTTTCAAACTTTCTTTTCTTTTGTTTGTTCTCTTTTTTTTTTTTGAATCCTTCGTTGTTTTTTTTGTATTTTATTTTAGACTTTGTTTTCTTTTTTTTTTTTTTGAATATTTACTAGATGCACCTAAATTGATTGTGAATTTAGTGCTTGATAAAAAAGAGTTATGCGCTTGGAACAATAAAGAAAATTAAAAGCAACAATTTAGGTACTACTAGAAATGACTTCAAAATGCAAAGTAGCTATAGATGTGTTAATGGTTTAGTAGTTTGGTGTGCCACTGGACTCAAGCTTTGTTAAGATTTTAGTAATTTGTTGAACACAAATACCAAACTTATAGCTTAAGTGAAAGCACCCACAAACAAGAACTACCTTTACCACACAAATGAGCTACAAATTATACGTATAAGGAAAATAAAGACAAAGGAAATTGAGCAACTATTTTTTGAATTTTTTTTTAAGAATATGCTTGAAACTAAAAGCACATGAACTTCTAAAGAGACTTAGACATGAGGTATGACCTTCTATGTTGCTCAATTTAAGAAGTTTCAAATTTTTTTTTGTAAAAAACAAAAGAGGCTAAACTTAAAAGGAATTAATAGACAAAATGGGAAACTATAAACATGACTTATAGACAACTACACAAGAGTATAAAAGTGAAAAATAAAAGCTAAAAATAAAGCAAAAACAAGGCAACTAGGTGCAAGGAAACACAAGAATTTGGTCTAAATTTCTTGACCACAAGGTTGTGGAATTCACCACAACGGCATGGATTTTTAGCAAGAAATTCTCAAAACCAAAATTCAAGCAAGAAAGCACCCAACTCAAAGCTTAAGCGGAAATTAATGAATATGGGAGAGACGTAGATGCAAAGAAAAGAACAATATAAATTGCATCAAGCAAAAAATAAATGGTGCAAATAAACTATAACTCAAAACAATAAACTCAAGACATAAATGGAAATGATAAACAACAATGGAAAGCTAGAAAAAATTGCAGAAATTAAAGATAAAATAAAATAGGAAAACGGAAAGAAAAAATAAATGAGATAGGAAGAGAGTTTAGACCTCTAGAACCAATGCTCTGATACCAAATGATGCATGCCTCCCTTGATCTTTTTCTAGAGGTTTTCTTCTTTGGTGAAATGGTTTGTGGAGAGGTAAGAAGTGAGGTGGTTTTAGGCGCCACTTAAGGTAAGATAAGCCTAAGAGGGAAAGTTTGCCACAAGGGATGGAACCCTTGATAAAAACCTAAGGAATTCTCAAAGAGAGAAGGGTGGACACTAAGAGAATTTTAGCCAACTCAAGGTTTTTCTATTCAATCAAGTGTAAAAAATACAAGAGTGTGAAGGAGCACCTTTTTATAGAGGGAGCTAACCTCTTGGACAAGTCATGAAGGAAATGAAAGGCTAGGATTAAAAGGAGTCATCCAAGGGAGGAGGATTGAAGCCCAAAGTCCAATCAATACCCTCCTTTAGATGAGAATTGGCGCCCAAGCTACCTCATCCAAGGGCCAAGATTACTCCTTTATTAGTTTTGGGTTTTATTTAGCAAAAGAGGGTGTATTTATCAAACTACCCCCTTATTTCCTAAATAAAGGCTCAAAAGCTAATCTTACCCCTTCTTATTACTAAGACACCTCCTAGAAAATTAAATGGACTAATACATGTCCAAAATAAAATCCTAGGTTCCTAAAATAAAAATTACAAGTAAATAAGTCATGGCTTGCATAACTTGATGGTCATATGGAGGTGAGATCTTCCTCCCTCTACTCTAGCCATGTCTTCTTCTATTCTCCTAGCCATGGCCCTAGTGATAGGGCCCTTGCTTGGGGAGAATGCATCAGTTTGTATGGCCTAGGATGTGGCTTAGTCTCTAAATTTAACTTGGGCACTAATCTAGAGCTTGCCACATTGGTGCAGCTTCCTCCATCAACTATTCAAGAACAAATTTTCCCATTCATTGAACATCTAGTATGAAAAATATTCTCTCTTTGGGATTGATCTAAAGCTTGAATCTGACTTCCCAACAACCTTCTAACCATTAATAAATCACCTTCTAGTGCTTCCACTTCTTCCTCATCCTCCTTCTCTCCTTCACTAGCTAAAGACTCACTAGTAATTTCACCATTCTCCTTTAGGACCATAGTTCTCTTAGTTGGACATTCAGAAGCATAATGCCCTCTTCCCAAACACCTGAAACATTTTACTTCTCTAGGCTTAGTTTTTGGAGCTGATGTGCGAGACTTCATTGGTGACTTTTCATATGGGACAAGCACATTTGGACTAGATGAAGACCCCTTTCATTGTTGGACTTGTCCCTCCAATTTGTGTTGTTAAAATTGGAAGAACCCCTTCTCATAGTTCCCTTCCTTTTGAGTTGTTGTTCTACTTGTACAGCTTTGTGCAACAACATCTCTGATTTCATTATTTAATCCACTCAAAAATCGAGCCATAGTGTCCTCACTATCTTCATTGACTTTAGCCTGCATCATAGTCATTTCCAGGTCTTTAAAATACTCTTCAACACTCCTATTGCCTTGAGATAATTTCTGAAGTTTAAGCTTCAAATCTCTATTGTATCTAGTTGGCACATATCTCTTCCTCATGATGGTCCTCATTTCGGCCCATGTATCTACTATTGGTTCTTGATTTCTGACCCTCTCCCTTTGATACTTATTCCACCAAATAAGCGCATAATCAGAAAATTCAGCAGCTGCCATTTTAACTTTTTGCTCCTCTGTATAGTTGTTACAAGAGAATACATGTTCAATTTTCAGTTCCCACTCCAAATAGGCTTCTGGATCACTCCTTCCTTTGAATGGGGGAATATTCAGCTTCACTCCTTCAATCTGGTTTTGCCTAGGTTCACCATCATTATCTCTTATTCTCCTATTCTCCTCATTATTTCCACGATTCTCAAGTACCTTAATCCTCCCATATAACTCCTCTGTATGTTCTCTCAACATTCTTTGTACTTGGTTTGTAATTGCTTCAATCATGAGTCTATTACCTCCTCTATTAGGAGGGGTTTCTTCACCTCTTGTACCTACCATAATCATAAAAAATAAAATTGAAGTAATAGGCCCTCACCACTCTTCTCACGTGTTTACACTAAAAAATGTACACTCGTGTTTAGTGCTCTCTTTTCTGGATTTTTCTCTAATATGCACACAACCTTTTACCTCTCTTGTACTCTCCTTGGGTTCTTAACAAAATCAAATAAGACTCTTTTTCTTCTTTTTTTTTTCAAGAACAGTCCACTAATGTAGCAAAAATTTGGTACGTATCAGGTGCAGTTTGGAAAACAGTTGAACAACAAAATTTACCAACAAAAGGCTCCAATTTACCCTAATGTATCAGACTTCAAACACCACTACCTCACGAAACAGGAAAAAAGGCCAAACAAAAACAAAACTCTAATGCAATTTAATGCCCTAAACAGTTACAGAAACAATCCTTCACAAAAACAACCAATATATCACCTTACAATGGGTTAAGTTTCTGTCCTAAATAGATGAATCATTTAGCCACAACCTTTTCTTTTGTTTTTTTTCTTCTTCTCTTGTTTTTTTTCTTATCTTTCTTTTGTGTTTTTTTATAGGCTTAACTTTTGCAATGACTTAGCCAGGGTGATTATCAATATCAAATGATGTTATTGGCACTAAGAACAAAAGGAAGGATGTTACCAATTTCTCCAAGCCAGCCAATGTCACGCCACTATATCTCACACTGCATAACTCTGAAGTGAACGCTTCGACATCCAGGTGAAAGTTCACGTTCTGAGGAGCAATTTTCACTCACGAATCACCGAAATTGACTCTGTAAAACGTGAGTTATGAGTGAAAGGAAATTGCGTCTCAGACAGCCAAGAACTGCGCCCTAGAACCTTGAAGCAGTGTCCAAAACCTAGTCCTAACAACTAGCTCTGATACCAAATGATGTGAATTCCCATTGCCACGAATTCAGAACGGACCGATTAGGACTATTTGTTAGAATGGAAAAACAAAAAGGTAAGAATTGGGGATGATGGTGGTTTTGGGGGAGACGCCACTTCCGGGAAGGAAGATAAGTCTCAAAGACGCCACAAGGGGTACAAGGCCCTTGATAAGTCTCAAGTTTGGTTCAGCCAAGAACCTAGGAGATACACTCTCTTAAGAAAAGTTTTATCCAAAGCAAAGTCTATCTATTTCCATTGAAATGCAATACATATAGGAATTCCATAAAACCAAGAAATAAATGCACCATTTACTAACATTGATTGAGGCTTATTTATTAAATAACCTCCCTACTGGTGCATATGAAAAGGCAACAGCCACACTGAAGGAAAACTAGACAACCACTAAAATTCAACACTCCAAAATAAAAGAAAAATTAATATAAACTGTTTTTAAAGCATGGCAAATAACACAACAGTACCAACACTTTTTACAACTTTATTTAATTAAACCCACTTTGATTAAAACAACTTTGCAGCAACATCCTCTATTTCATGAATCTTCAATGATGACCATGCATTGAATTAATTTTGCCTCTATGTCCTTTTCATTAGGTGCAGCTTCCAGAATTGTTGCTACCACTTGTTGTAAAGCTTCTCTTGCTTTCCAGAATTGTCCCAAGTCCTTCAAGCACCTTACTGTCTTTGTTTGTAGCTGTGTCCTCATCACCTTCCACTTCTTCTTCTTCCTCTTCTTCTCTTTCTTCCACTTTTTCTTCTTCATCCCCTTTCCTTCCACTGCTTCTTCTTCTTCCTCTTTTTCTCATTCTTCCACTTCTTCTTCTTCTTCTTCCCATTGTTCTCCTTCTTCCACTTGCACTTCTTCCTCTTTTTCTCGTTCTTCCACTTCTTCTTCTTCCTCTTCTTCTCCTTCTTCCACTTCTTCTTCTTCCTCTTCTTCTCCTTCTTCCACTTCTTCTTTTTCCTCTTCTGCTCCTCCTTCCACTTCTTCTTCTTTATACCCTTTCCTTCCTCCTATTCTTCTTCTTCCTCTTTTTCTCATGCTTCACTTCTTCTTCTTCTTCATATTGTTCTCCTTCTTCCACTTGCACTTCTTCCTCTTCTTCATGTTCTTCTACTTCTTCTTCTTCCTCTTCTTCTCCTTCTTCCACTTCTTCTTCCTCCTCCCGTTCTCCTTCTTCCACTCCTTCTTCTATATCCACTCTTATTCCACTACTTCCTCCTATTCCACTCTTTCTCCTTCTACCACTTCTTCTGCTTCCACTTTTTGTTCTTCTTCTTTTTCGTCTCCTTCTTCCACTTCTTCTTCTTCCTCTTCTTCCATTTCTTCTCCTTCCATTACTTCTTCTTCTTCCCTTGCCTTCTTCTCCTTCCTTTTTTTCTCCATCCCCAACTTCTTTTGCTTCCAATTGGTTCTCTTCCTCTCTTTCTCCTTCCCCCAAATCTTGTGCTTACACTTTTTCTACTTCTTCTTCCTCTTCTCCTGCATATTCCAATTCTTCTACTTCTTCTTCCCTTCCCTTCCCCTCCTTCTTCCTTTTCCTCCTGTTCTGCTTCTTCCAGCTCTTCTTCCTCTTCTCACCTCCTTCCACTACTTCTTCTTCCTCCTCTTGTTCACGAATTTCTTCCCATTCTTCTTCTTCTTCCTTTTATTATCCTTTTTCTTCCTCTTCTTCTCTTTCTTCCACTTATTCTTCATCCTCTCCTCTCCTTCTTTTTCTTCCTCTTCATCTAGTTCTTCTTCTTCCCTTTCCTTCGTCTTCTCCCTCTTTTTCTCCTTCTTCTGCTTCCACTTGCATTTCTACCTCTTGTTCTCCTTCTTCCACTGCTTCTTCTTCTTCCTATTTGATGCATGCTCCCCAAGCAAGGGCCCTATCACTAGGGCCATGGCTAGGAGAATAGAAGAAGACATGGCTAGAGTAGAGGGATGAAGATCTCACCTCTATATGACCATCAAGTTATGCAAGCCATGACTTATTTACTTGTAAGTTTTCTTTTAGGAACCTAGGATTTTATTTTGGACATGTATTAGTCCATTTAATTTTCTAGGAGGTGCCTTAGTAATAAGGAGGGGTAAGATTAGCTTTTAGGCCTTTATTTAGGAAATAAGGGTGTAGTTTAACTACACCCTCTTTTCCTAAATAAAACCCAAAACTAATAAAGGAGTAATCTTGGCCCTTGGATGAGGTAACTTGGGCACCAATTCTCATCTAAAGGAGGGGATTGATTGGACTTTGGGCTTCAATCCTCCTCCCTTGGATGACTCCTTTTTATCCTAGCCCTTCCTTTCCTTCTTGACTTGTCCAAGAGGTTAGCTCCCTCTATAAGAAGGTGCTCCTTCACACTCTTATTTTTTTTACACTTTATTGAATGGAAAAACCTTGAGTTGGCCCAAATTCTTAGTGTCCACCCTTCTCTCTTTGAGAATTCCTTAGGTTTTTATCAAGGGTTCCATCCCTTGTGGCAAACCTTCCCTCTTAGGCTTATCTTACCTTAAGTGGCGCCTAAAACCACCTCACTTCTTACCTTTCCACAAATCATTTCACCAAAGAAGAAAACCTTTAGAAAAAGATCAAGGGAGGCATGCATCATTCTCCTTCTTCCACTGCTTCTTCTTCTTCCTATTCTTCTCCTTCTTCCAGTTGCACTTCTTCCTCTTCTTCTCGTTCTTCCACTTCTTCGTCTTCCTCGTTCTATCCTTCTTCCACTACTTCTTCTTCCTCTTCTTCTCCTTCTTCCACTTTTTCTTTCTCCTTCCATTCTTCTTCTTCCACTTGTTGTTCTTCTTCTTTTCCGTCTCCTTCTTCAACGTCTTCTGCTTACACTTCTTCTTCTTCCATTTCTTCTCCTCCACTACTTCTTCTTCTTCTGTTTCCTTCTTCTCCTTCCTCTTTTTCTCCATCCCCCACTTCTTTTTCCTCTAATTGTTGTTATTCCTCTTCTCCTCCGTATTCCACTTCTTCTGCTTCTTCTTCCCTTCCCTTCCCCTCCTTCTTCCTTTTTCCTCCTTTTCTCCTTCTTCTAGTTCATCTTCTTCATCCCGGCTCCGTACACTACTTCTTGTTCATCCTCTTGTTCGCCTTCTTCCACTTCTTCTCTTTCCACATCTTCTTCTTCTTCCTTTTCTTCTCCTTCTTCCACTTCTTCTGCTTAATCTCCTTCTTCTTCTTGTTATTCTCTTTCTTCCACTTCTCATGCCTCCTCTTGTTCTCTTTCTACCACTTCTTCTTCATCCTCTCCTCTTCATCTCCTTCTTCTTCTTCGCTTTCCCTCGTCTTCATCCTCTTCTTCTCCTTCTTCTGCTTCCACTTGCATTTCTACCTCTTGTTCTCCTTCCTCCACTTCTTCTTCATCATCCCCACTCCTTCAACTTCTTCTTCTTCTTCCTCTTGTTAACGTTCTTCCACTTCTTCTCTTTCCACATCTTCTTCTTCCTTTTCTATTCCTTCTTCCACTTCTTCAGCTTACTCTCCTTCTTCTTCCTCTTCTTCTCTTTCTTCCACTTCTCCTGTCTCCTCTTGTTCTCTTTCTTCCACTTCTTCTTCATACTCTCATCTCCTTCTTTTTCTTCGTTTTCTCCCTCTTTTTCTCCTTCTTCTAGTTCCACTTGCATTTCTACCTCTTGTTCTCCTTATTCCACTTCTTCTTCATCATCCCCACTCCGTCAACTACTTCTTCTTCCTCTTGTTCACCTTCTTCAACTTTTGTTGCTTCCACTTGTTCTTCTTCTTCCTTACCTTCTCCTTGTTTCACTTCTTCTACCTACACTACCTCTTCTTCCTCCCCTTCTTCTTCTCCTCCTTCCACTTCTTCTTCTTCCTCTTCTTCTCCGTCTTCCACTTCTTCTTCTTCATCCCTTTCCTTCCACTGCTTCTTCTTCTTCATCCCCTTTCCTTCCACTTCTTCTTCTTCATCCCCTTTCCTTCCATGGCTACTTCTTCTTCCCCTTCCTCTCATTCTTTCACTTCTTCTTCTTCTTCCTATTGTTCTCCATCTTCCACTTGCACTTCTTCCTCTTCTTCTCGCTCTTCCACTTATTCTTCCTCCTCCGATTCTCTTTCTTCCACTTATTCTTCTTCTTCCCTTTCTTCTTCTTCCACTTCTTCTTCTTCATCCCCTCTGATTGCATTACTTCCTCCTATTCCTCTTGTTCTCCTTCTACCACTTCTTGTGCTTCCAGTTGTTGTTCATCTTCTTTTTCATCTCCTTCTTCAACTTCTTTTGCTTCCACTTATTTTTTTTCTTCTTCTTCCATTTCTTCTCCTGCCACGACTTCTTCTTCTTCCCTTTCCTTGTTCTCCTCTCTCTTTTTCTCCATCCCGCACTTCTTGTTCTTCGAATTGTTGCTCTTCCTATTCTTCTGCTTCCCGCAAATCTTCTGGTTACTCTTCTTCTTCTTCTTCCTTTTCTCATACATATTCCACTTCTTTTGCTCCTTCTTCCCTTCCATTCCCCTCCTTCTTCCTTTTCCTCCCTTTCTCCTTGTTCCAGTTCTTCTTCTTCATCCCTCCTCCTTCCACTACTTCTTCTTCCTCCTCCCTTCTCCTTCTTCCACTTCTTTTTCTTCATCCCCTCTCATTCCACTACTTCCTCCTATTCCTCTTGTTCTCCTTCTACCATTTATTCTTCTTCCACTTGTTGTTGTTCTTCTTTTTCGTCTCCTTCTTCCACTTCTTCTGCTTACACTTCTTCTGCTTACACTTCTTCTTCTTCCTCTTCTTCCATTTCTTCTCCTTACACTACTTCTTCTTCTTTCCTTTCCTTCTTCTCCTTCCTCTTTTTCTCCATCCACCACTTCTTTTTCTTCCAATTGTTGCTCTTCCTCTGTTTCTCCTTCCCCCAAATCTTCTACTTACACTTCTTCTTCTTCTTCCTCTTCTCCTCCATATTCCACTTCTTATACTTCTTCTTCCCTACCCTTCCTCTCTTTGTTCCTGTTCCTCCTTTTCTCCTTCTTCCAGTTCTTCTTCTTCATCCAACCTACTTCCAATACTTCTTCTTCCTCCCCTTGTTCACCTTCTTCCATTTCTTGTCTTTCCACATCTTCTTCTTCTTCATTTTCCTCTCCTTCTTCCTTTTCTTCTGCCTACTCTCCTTCTTGTTCCTCTTATTCTCCTTCTTCCACTTCTTCTTCCTCCTCCCGTTCTCCTTCTTCCATTTCTTCTTCTTCAGCCCATCTCATTCCACTACTTACTTCTATTCCTCTTGTTCTCCTTCTACCACTTCTTCTTCTTCCTCCCTTGCCTTCCTTTCCTTCTTCTTACTCTTCACCCTCTTCCACTAGTTCTCCTTCCACTTCTTCTTCTTCGTCTTCTTCTCCTTCTTACACTTTCCACTTTCCTTCCATTACTTCTTCTTCTTCCCCTTTTTCTCATTCTTCCACTTCTTCTTCTTTCTATTCTTCTCCTTCTTCGACTTGCACTTCTTCTCCTTCTTCCACTTCTTCTTCCTCCTCTTCTTCACCTTCTTCCACTTCTTCTTCTTCCTTTTCTTCTCCTTCTTCAACTACTGCTGTTTACTCTCCTTCTTCTTGCTCTCCTTCTCATTCTTCCACTTCTCTTACCTCCTCTTGTTCTTTTTCTTCCACTTCTTCTTCATCCTCTCCTCTCCTTCTTTTTCTCCCCCTTCATCTCCTTATTCTTCTTGCTTGTCCTTCATCTTCTCCCTCTTTGTCTCCTTCTTCTTCTTCCTTTTCTTCCCCTTCTTCCACTACATCAGGTTACTCTCCTTCTTCTTCCTCTACTTCTCTTTCTACCACTGCTTCTGCCTCCTCTTGTTCTCTTTCTTCCACTTCTTCTTCATCCTCTCCTCTCTTTCTTTTTCTTTTTCTTCATGTCGCTCTTCTTCTTCCCTTTCCTTCGTCTTCACCTCTTTTTCTCCTTCTTTTGGTTCCACTTGCATTTCTACCTCTTGTTCGCCTTCTTCCACTTCTTCTTCATCCTCCTCACTCCTTCGACTACTTCTTCTTCTTCCTCTTGTTCACCTTCTTCCATTTCTGCTGCTTCCACTTGTTCTTCTTCTTCCACTTGCACTTCTTCCTCTTCTTCTCCTTCTTCCACTTCTGCTTCTTCATCCCCTGTCCTTCCACTGCTTCTTCTTCTTCCTCTTTCTCTAATTCTTGCACTTCTTCCTCCTTCCATTCTCCTTGTTCCACTTCTTCTTCATCCCCTCTCATTCCACTACTTCCTCCTATTCCTCTTATTCTCCTTCTCTTGTTCTTCTTTTTCGTCTCCTTTTTGCACTTCTTCTACTTATACTTCTTCTTCTTCCTCTTCTTCTATTGCTTCTCCTTCCATTACTTCTTCTTCTTCCCTTTCCTTCTTCTTCCCTTTCCTTCTTCTCCTTCCTCTTTTGCTTCCAATTGTTGTTGTTCCTCTTTTTCTCCTTCCCCCAAATCTTCTGCTTACAGTTCTTCTTGCTCTTCCTCTGCTTCTTTATATTCCACTTCTTCTACTTCTTCTTCCCTTCCCTTCCCCTCCTTCTTCCTTTTCCTCCTTTTCTCCTTCTTCCAATTCTTCTTCTTCATCCCACCTTTTTCCACTACTTGTTCTTCCTCCTCTTATTCACCTTCTTCTCCTTCCCCCAAATCTTCTGTTTACACTTCTTCTTCTTCTTCCTCTTCTCCTCCATATTAAACTTCTGCTTCATCTTCCCTTCCCTTCCCCTCCTTCTTCCTTTTCCTCCTTTTTTCCTGCTTCCAATTCTTCTTCTTAATCCCACCTCCCTCTAGTACTTCTTCTTCCTCCTCTTGTTCACCTTCTTCCACTTCTTCTCTTTCCACATCTTCTTCTTCCTCCTTTTCTTCTCCTTCTTCTGCTTGCTCTCCTTCTTCTTTCTCTTCCTCTCTTTCTTCCACTTCTTCTTCATCCTTTCCTCTCCTTCTTTTTCTTCCTCTTCATCTCCTTCTTCGTTTTCCCTTTCCTTTGTCTTCTTACTCTTTTTCTCCTTCTTCTGCTTCCACTTGCATTTCTACCTCTTGTTCTCCTTCTTCCACTTCTTCTTCATCATCCCTACTCCTTCAACTGCTTCTTCTTCTTCTTCTTGTACACCTTCTTCCACTTCTGCTGCTTCCACTTGTTCTTCTTCTTCCTTCCCTTCCCCTTCTTGCACTTCTTCTCCCTACACAACGTCTTCTTCCTCCCTGTCATCTTCTCCTCCTTCTTCCACTTCTTCTTCCTCCTCCCTTGCCTTACTTTCCTTCTTCTTACTCTTCTCCCTCTTCCACCACTTCTCCTTCCACTTCTTCTTCTTCCTCTTCTTCTCCTGCTTGCACTTCTTCTTCTTGATCCCCTTTTCTTCCAGTGCTTCTTCTTCTTCCTCTTTTTCTCATTCTTCTACTACTTCTTCTTCTTCCTATTGTTCTCCTTCTTCCAATTATTGTTCTTCCTCTTCTTCTCCTTCTTCCATTTCTTCTTCCTCCTCCCGTTATCCTTCTTTCACTTCTGCTTTTCCATCCCCTCTCATTCCCCTACTTCCTCCTATTCCTCTTGTTCTCCTTCTACCATTTCTTCTCCTTCCACTACTTTTGCTTCTTCTTCTTCCTCTTTCTTTTTTATGTGAATGCCGAGGACAATGACTTTTCATTTTTTGTAACGTTTTATTAATTTAGGAATTAATGTAACATGCAATTAATCATATGTGATAATTGCGTGATAATGGAGTATTTAATTTTTCTTTTGGGAGTTATGATTTTGAACAGCCACCTAGTTCTATAAATAGCGGTTGAATTGTACTCAAAGGACAACCATTGAATTAGTGAAATTATATTTGGCTTTTACCCTTTTGTGATAGATGAATTTCTCTTTAGAACTTATCAAGGAAATTTTCCTTGTGGCGTTCTCCTAGACTTATCAAGGGTAAATCACCACCCTTGTGGCGTCATATGACTTATCTTCAATCCTTGAAAGTGGCGTCATTTATCCCTTCGTTAAACCATTTTCATCCTTTCCATTTTCTTGTTTATCCAATTCTCATTGTTTTGTTAACTTATTACCTTCCAACCTAGATAGATCCGCAAAACGAATCCAACCCCTTTGGATTTCTATCAGTTGGTATCAGAGCTTCGGCTCTAGGTTTGGAACTATGGTGGATATTTTTTATACAAGGTGTTTAATCGAAGGTCATTTGTGTTTATTTGCAGTTGATGAAGAAAGTTATAGCAACGTGGTGAGCGAAAGATTGGTGAATAAACTTAACTTACCAACGAGTCTTCATCCTAGGCAAACTAAGTTTAGATTCACTATTGGAAAATATGTGGAGGACGTGACATGCGATATTGCTCCCATGGACTCATGTCATTTTCTTTTAGGGAGACCTTGGTTGCAGGGTAAAAGGATAAATTCTGAAAAACTTTCAGTTTCTTTGGTGCATGAAGGATGCAAACTTAATTTGAAATTTCTGACACCAAGTGAAGTTTGTGATAATCAACATAAGTTGAAGGAGAAAATAGAAAAAGAAAGAGAAGAAAAGAGAAAAATAGAAATAGAAAAGAGTGAAGAGGAAGAGAGAGAAAAGGAAAGAGAAAGAGAGAAAAAGAACGTTAAAATAAAATCTGCTAATGATTTTTCTTCTTTTATTAGTATTTTGAATGCACAGGACGATGACAATACAACCCACAAATTGCCATATTTGAGGAAGAAAAATGTGGATATCCCTTTACCAAAGTCACTGTACATTCAGTACATTGTTGAGGTTAAAACTCCTGAAGAAAATGCACAAGTCTATTTTAAAAGAAGAATTCCTCTTGATTCCAATGTTTGGGTTTGGAAACCAAAAAGGAAAACTTCTTTGATGCATGAATTTTTCCAGGTCACATTTGATCCTGGAGGTTGATTTTGTTTATTTTAAATTATAAGTGAATAAAATTGATAGGAAAAAAAGTCATAGATTCGAGGACGAATCTTTTTGAAGAAAGAGGGAATGATGTGAATGCTGAGGACAATGACTTTCCATTTTTTGTAACGTTTTATTAATTTAGGAATTAATGTAACATGCAATTAATCATATGTGATAATTGTGTGATAATGGAGTATTTAATTTTTCTTTTGGGAGTTATGATTTTGAACAGCCACCTAGTTCTATAAATAGGGGTTGAATTGACTCAAAGGACAACCATTGAATTAGTGAAATTATATTTGGGTTTTACCCTTTTGTGAGAGATGAATTTCTCTTTAGAACTTATCAAGGAATTTTTCCTTGTGGCGTTCTCCTAGACTTATCAAGGGTAAATCACCACCCTTGTGGCGTCATATGACTTATCTTCCATCCTTGGAAGTGGCGTCATTTATCCCTTCGTTAAACCATTTTCATCCTTTCCATTTTCTTGTTTATCCAATTCTCATTGTTTTGTTAACTTATTACCTTCCAACCTAGATAGATCCGCCAAACGAATCCAACCCCTTTGGATTTATATCACTTTCATTCTTCAACTTCTTCTTCCTAGTGTTCTCCTTCTTCCACTTGCACTTCTTCCTCGTTTTCTCGTTCATCCACTTCTTCACGTTCCACTTGTTGTTCTTCTTCTTTTTGTCTCCTTTTTCCACTTCTTCTTCTTCTTTCCTTTCCTTCCTCTCCTTTCACTTTTTCTCAATCCTCCACTTCTTTTGCTTCCAATTGTTGCTCTTCATCTTCTTCTCCTTCCCTCAAATCTTCTGCTTACACTTCTTCTTCTTCTTCCTATTCTCCTCCATATTCCACGTCTCCTGCTTCTTCTTCCCTTCTGCCCCTCCTTTTTCCTTTTCCTCCTTTTCTCCTTCTTCTAGTTCTTCTTCTTCATCCCTCCTCCTTCCACTACTTCTTCTTCTCTTTCTTCCACTTCTTCCGCTTACTCTCGTTCTTCTTCCTCTTCTTGTCTTTCTTCCACTTCTCCTGCCTCCTCTTGTTCTCTTTCTTCCACTTCTTCTTCATCCTCTCCTCTCCTTCTTTTTCTTCCTCTTCCTCTCCTTCTTCTTTTCCCTCTTTTTCTCCTTCTTCTGCTTCCACTTGCATTTCTACCTCTTCTTCTCCTTCATCCAGTTCTTCTTCATCATCCTCACTCCTTCAATTACTTCTTCTTCTTCCTCTTGTTCACCATCTTCCACTTCTACTGCTTCCACTTGTTCTTCTTCTTCTTTCCTTTCTCCTTCTTGCACTTCTTTTGCCTACACTACCTCTTCTTCCTCCCCTTCTTCTCCTCCTCCTTCTTCCACTTCTTCTTCCTCATCCCTTGCCTTGCTTTCCTTCTTCTTACTCTTCTCCCTCTTCCACTTCTTCTCCTTCCACTTCTTCTTCTTCCTCTTCTTCTCCTTCTTCCACTTCTTCTTCTTCATCCCCTTTCCTTCCACTGCTTCTTCTTCTTCCCCTTTTTCCCATTCTTCCACTTCTTCTTCTTCCTATTGTTCTCCTTCTTCCAATTACACTTCTTCTTTTTCTTCTCCTTCTTCCACTTCTTCTTCATCCCCTCTCATTCCACTACTTCACCCTCTTCCTCTTGTCCTCCTTCTACCACTTTATTTGCCTCCACATGTTGTTCTTCTTCTTTTTTGTCTCCTTCTTCCACCTCTTTTGCTGACACTTCTTCTTCTTCCATTTCTTCTCCTTCCACTACTTCATCTTCTTCCCTTGCCTTCTTCTTTACCACATGTTCTTCTTCCTCTTGTTCACCTTCTTCCACCTGTTATTCTTCTTCCTTCCCTTCTCCTTCTTACACTTCTTCTGCCTACACTACCTCTTCTTCGTCCTCCCTTGCCTTGCTTTCCTTATTCTTACTCTTCTTTCTGTTCTGCTACTTCTCCTTCCACTTCTTCTTTTTCCTCTTCTTCCACTTCTTCTTCTTCATCCCCTCTCATTCTGCTACTTCCTTCTATTCCTCTTGTTCTCCTTCTACCACTTCTTATGGTTCCACTTGTTGGTCTTCTTCTTTTTCATCTCCTTCTTCCACTTCTTCTGCTTACACTTCTTCGTTTTCCTTTTCTTCTCCTTCAACTACTTCTTCTTCTTCCCTTTCCTTCTTCTCCTTCCTCTTTTTCTCCATCCCCCACTTCTTTTGCTTGCAATTTTTGCTCTTCCTCTTCTTCTCCTTCCCCCAAATCTTCTGCTTACACTTCTTCTTCTTCTTCCTCTTCTCCTCCATATTCCACCTCTTCTGCTTCTTCTGCCAATCCCTTCCCCTCCTTATTCCTTTTCCTCCTTTTCTCTTTCTTCCAGTTCTTCTTCTTCATCCCACCTCGTTCCACTACTTCTTCTTCCTACTCATGTTCACCTTCTTCCACTTCTTCTCTTTACACATCTTCTTCTTCTTCCTTTTCTTCTCCTTCTTCTACTTACTCTCCTTCTTCTTCCTCCTCCTCTTCTCCTCCAAATTCCACTTGTTCTGCTTCTTTTTCCCTTCCCTTCCCCTCCCCTCCTTCGTCCTTTTCCTCCTTTTCTCCTTCTTCCAGTTCTTCTTCTTCATCGCACCTCCTTCCTCCACTTGCATTTTTTCCTCTTCTTTTTGTTCTTCCACTTCTTTTTCTTCCTCTTTTTCTCCCTCTTCTTCTCCTTCTTCCACTTCTTCTTCCTACTCCCTTCTCCTTCTTCCACTTCTTTTTCTTCATCCCCTCTCATTCTACTACTTCCTCCTATTCCTATTGTTCTCCTTCTACCACTTCTTCTACTTCCACTTGTTGTTCTTCTTCTTTTTCATATCCTTCTTCCTCCTGTTCTGCTTACACTTGTTCTTCTTCCTCTTCTTCCACTTCTTCTCATTCCACTACTTCTTTTTCTTCCCTTTCCTTCTCTCCTTTCTCTTTTTCTCCATCCCCCACTTCTTTTGCTTCAAATTGTGGCTCTTCCTCTTCTTCTCCTTCCCTCAAATCTTCTGCTTATACTTCTTTTTGTTCTTCCTTTTCTCCTCCATGTTCCACTTCTTCTGCTCCTTCTTCCCTTCCCTTCCCCTGATTCTTCCCTTCCCTTCCCCTCCTTCTTCCTTTTCCTCCTTTTCTCCTTCTTCCAGTTCTTCTTCTTCATCCCTCCTCCTTCCACTACTTCTTCTTCCTCCTCCCTTCTCCTTCTTCCACTTCTTTTTCTTCATCCCCTCTCATTCCACTACTTCCTCCTATTCCTCTTGTTCTCCTTCTACCACTTATTCTTCTTCCACTTGTTGTTCTTCTTCTTTTTCGTCTCCTTCTTCCACTTCTTCTGCTTACACTTCTTCTTCTTCCTCTTCTTCCATTTCTTCTCCTTACACTACTTCTTCTTCTTTCCTTTCCTTCTTCTCCTTCCTCTTTTTCTCCATCCACCACTTCTGTTGCTTCCAATTGTTGCTCTTCCTCTTCTTCTCCTTCCCGCAAATCTTTTACTTACACTTCTTCTTCTTCTTCCTCTTCTCCTCCATATTCCACTTCTTATACTTCTTCTTCCCTACCCTTCCTCTCTTTGTTCCTTTTCCTCCTTTTCTCCTTCTTCCAGTTCTTCTTTTACATCCAACCTGCTTCCCATACTTCTTCTTCCTCCCATTGTTCACCTTCTTCCACTTCTTGTCTTTCCACTTCTTCTTCTCCTCCTCCTTCTTCTACATCTTCTTCCTCATCCCTTGCCTTGCTTTCCTTCTTCTTACTATTCTCCCTCTTCTACTACTTCTCCTTCCACTTCTTCTTCTTCCTCTTCTTCTCCTTCTTCCACTTCTTCTTCTTCATCCCATTTCCTTCCACTTCTTCTTCTTCATCCCCTTTCCTTCCACTGCTTCTTCTTCTTCCCCTTTTTATCATTCTTCCACTTCTTCTTCTTCTTCCTATTGTTCTCCTTCTTCCAATTGCACTTCTTCCTTTTCTTCTCCTTCTTGCACTTCTTTTTATTCCTCTTCTTCTCCTTCTTCCACTTCTTCTTCCTCCTCCCGTTCTCCTTCTTTCACTTCTTCTTGTTCATCCCCTCTTATTCCACTACTTCCTCCTCTTCCTCTTGTTCTCCTTCTACCACTTCATCTGCCTCCACATATTGTTTTTCTTCTTTTTCATCTCCTTCTTCTACCTCTTTTGCTTACACTTCTTCTTCTTCCATTTCTTCTCCTTCCACTACTTCGTCTTCTTCCCTTGCCTTCTACTTTACCACATGTTGTTCTTCCTCTTGTTCACCTTCTTCCACTTCTGCTGTTTCCACCTGTTCTTCTTCTTCCTTCCCTTCTCCTTCTTACACTTCTTCTGCCTACACTACCTCTTCTTGCTCCCCTTCTTTTTCTTCTCCTTCTTCCACTTCTTCTTCGTCCTCCCTTGCCTTGCTTTCCTTATTCTTACTCTTCTTTCTCTTCCATTACTTCTCCTTCCACTTCTTCTTCTTCCTCTTCTTCTCCTTCTTCCACTTCTTCTTCTTCATCCCCTCTCATTCCACTACTTCCTTCTACTCCTCTTGTTCTCCTTCTACCACTTCTTATGGTTCCACCTATTGGTCTTCTTCTTTTTTGTCTCCTTCTTCCACTTCTTCTGCTTACACTTCTTCATTTTCCTTTTCTTCTCCTTCAACTACTTCTTCTTCTTCCCTTTCCTTCTTCTCCTTCCTCTTTTTCTCCATCGCCCACTTCTTTTGCTTGCAATTTTTGCTCTTCCTCTTCTTCTCCTTCCCGAAATCTTCTGCTTACACTTCTTCTTCTTCTTCCTCTTCTCCTCCATATTCCACCTCTTCTGCTTCTTCTGCCGACCCGTTCCCCTCCTTCTTCCTTTTCCTCCTTTTCTCTTTCTTCCAGTTCTTCTTCTTCATCCCACCTCGTTCCACTACTTCTTCTTCCTACTCTTGTTCACCTTCTTCCATTGTAGTGGAAGAAGGTGAACAGGAAGAGGAAGAAGAAGTAGTGGAAGAGGGTGGGATGAAGAAGAAGAACTGCAAGAAGGAGAAAAGGAGGAAAAGGAAGAAGGAGGGGAAGGGAAGGGAAGAAGAAGCAGAAGAAGTGGAATATGGAGGAGAAGAGGAGGAAGAAGAAGAAGTGTAAGCAGAAGATTTTGGGGAAAGGAGAAGAAGAGGAAGATCAATAATTGGAAGCAAAAGAAGTGGGGAATGGAGAAAAAGAGGAAGAAGAAGAAGGAAAAGGAAGAAGAAGAAGTAGTGGAAGGAGAAGAAATGGAAGAAGAGGAATAAGAAGATTTGTAAGTAGAATAAGCGGAAGAAACAGACGAAAATGAAGAAGAACAACAAGCGAAAGCAGAAGAAGTGGTAGAAGGAGAACAAGAGGAATAGGAGGAAGTAGTGGAATGAGAGGGGATGAAGAGGAAGAAGTGGAAGAAGGACAACAGGAGGAGGAAGAAGAAGGGGAAGAAGGAGAAGAAAAGGAAGAAGAAGAAATGAAAGAATAAGAAAAAGGGGAAGAAGAAGAAACAATGGAAGGAAAGGGGATGAAGAAGAAGAAGTGGAAGAAGGAGAAGAAGAGGAAGAAGAAGAAGTGGAAGGAGAAAAGTAAGAGGAAGGACAGCAAGGCAAGGGAGGAGGAAGAAGAAGTAGAAGAAGGAAGAGAAGAAGGGGAGGAAGAAGAGGTAGTGTAGGCAGAAGAAGCGCAAGAAGGAGAACAAGAGGAATAGGAGCAAGTAGTGAAATGAGAGGGGATGAAGAAGAAGAAGTGGAAGAAGTAGAATGGGAGGAGGAAGAAGAAGCGAAAGAAGGAGAACAAGATGAAGTAAAAGAAGTGGAAGAACGAGAAGAAGAAGAAGAAGTGCAAGTTGGAGAAAGAGAACAATAGGAAGAAGAACAAGAAGTGGAAGAATGAGAAAAAAAGTAAGAAGAAGAAAAAGTAGTGGAAGGTAAGTGGATGAAGAAGAAGTGGAAGTAGGAGAACAAGAGGTAGAAATACAAGTTGAAGCAAAAGAAGGAGAAAAAAAGGGAGAAAACGAAGGAAAGGGAAGAAGAAGAAGTGGAAGGAGAAGAAATGGAAGAAGAAGAAGAAGAAGAACAAGTGGAAGAAGGAGTCGAAAATGAAGAAGAACAACAAATGGAAGCAAAAGAAGTGGTAGAAGGAGGACAAGAGGAACAGGAGGAAGTAGTAAAATGAGAAAGGATGAAGAAGAAAAAGTTGGAGAAGGAGAATGGGAGGCGGAAGAAGAAGTGGAAGAAGGAGAAGAAGAGCAAGAATAAGAAGTGGAAGAACGAGAAAAAGGAGAAGAAGTGCAAGTTGGATAAGGAGAACAATAGGAACAAGAAGAAGAAGAAGTGAAAGGATGAGAGAAAGAGGAAGAAGAAGAAGTAGTGGAGGGAAACGAGATGAAGAAGGAAAAGTGGAAGAAAGAGAAGAAAAAGAAGAAGAAGAAGTAGAAGGAGCAGTAGTGGAAGGGGGAGAGGAGTAAGAAGTTTAAAAGCAAGGCAAGGAAGGAGGAAGAAGAAATGGAGGCAGAAGAGGTAGTGTAGGCAGAAGAAGTGCAAGAAGGAGAAGGGAAGGAAGAAGAAGAACAAGTTAAAGCAGCAGAAGCGGAAGAAGGTGAACAAGAGGAAGAAGAAGAAGTAGTTGAAGGAGTGGGGATGATGAAGAAGAAGTGGAAGAAGGAGAGCAAGAGGTAGAAATGCAAGTGGAAGCAGAAGAAGGAGAAAAAGAGGGAGAATATGAAGGAAAGGGAAGAAGAAGAAGGAGATGAAGAGGAAGAAAAAACAGGAGAGGAGAGGATGGAGAAGAACTAGAAGAAAGAGAACAAGAGGAGGCAGAAGAAATGGAAGAAAGAGAATAAGAGGAAGAAGAAGGAGAGTAGGCAGAAGAAGTGGAAGAAGGAGAAGAAAAGGAAGAAGAACAAGATTTGGAAACAGAAGAAGTGGAAGAAGGTTGACAAGATTGGGAACAAGAAGTAGTGGAAGGAGTTGGGATGAAGAAGAAGAACTAGAAGAAGGAGAAAAGGAGGAAAAGGATGAAGGAGGGGAAGGGAAGGGAAGAAGAAGTAGAGGAAGTGGAATATGGAGGAGAAGACGAAGAAGAAGAGGAAGTGTAAGCAGAAGATTTAGGGGAAGGAGAAGAAGTGGAGCAGCAACAACTGGAAGCAAAAGAAGTGGGGGATGGAGAAGAAAGGGAAGAAGAGGAAGAAGAAAAAGTGTAAGTAGAAGAAGCGGAAGAAAGAGACGAAAATGAAGAAGAACAACAAGTGGAAGCAAAAGAAGTGGTAGAAGGAGAACAGCAGGAATAAGAGGAAGTAGTCGAATGAGAGGGGATGAGGAAGAAGAAGTGGAAGAAGGAGAACTTGAGGGGGAAGTAGAAGAGGAAGTAGGAGAAGAAGAGGAAGAAGAAGAAGTGGAAGAATGAGAAGAAGAGGAAGAAGAAGAAGTGGTAGAACGAGAAGAAAAGGAAGAAGTGCAAGTCGAAGAAGGAGAACAATAGGAAGAAGAAGAAGTGGAAGAATGAGAAAAAGAGGAAGAAGAGAAAGCAGTGGAAGGGGTGAGGATGAAGAAGAAGAAGTGGAAGGAGAAGAAGAGGAAGAAGAAGAAATGGAAGAATGAGAAGAAGAGGAAGAAGTGCAAGTCGAAGAAGGAGAACAATAGGAAGAGGTAGAAGTGGAAGGAGAAGTAGTGGAAGAGGGAGAAGAGTAAGAAGAACTAAAGCAAGGCAAGGAAGGCGGAAGAAGAAGTGGAAGAAGGAGGAGAAGAAGAAGGGGAGGAAGAAGACGTAGTGTAGGCAGAAAAAGTGCAAGAAGGGGAAGGGAAGGAAGAAGAAGAGCAAGTTGAAGCAGGAGTTGAAGAAGGTGAACAAGAGGAAGAAGAAGAAGTAGTTGAAGGAGTGGGGATGATGAAGAAGAAGTGGAAGAAGGAGAACAAGAGGTAGAAATGCAAGTGGAAGCAAAAGAAGAAGAAAAAGAGGGAGAAGACGAAGGAAAGGATGAAGAAGAAGTGGAAGAAAGACAACAAGAGGAGGCAGGAGAAGTGGAAAGAAAGAGAAGAATAGGGAGAAGAAGGAGAGTAAGCTGAGGAAGGAGAAGAAAAGCAAGAAGAAGAAGATGTGGAAAGAGAAGAAGTGGAAGAAGGTGAACAAGAGGAGGAAGAAGAAGTAGTGGAAGGAGGTGGGATGAAGAAGAAGAACTGGAAAAAGGAGAAAAAAAGGAAAAGGAAGAAGGAAGGGAAGGGAAAGGAAGCAGAACAAGTGGGAGAAGGAGACAAAAAGGAAGAAGAACAACAAGTGGAAGAAGATGAAGTGGTAGAAGGAAAACAAGAGGAATAGGTGGAAGTAGTGGGATGAGAGGGGATGCAGAAGAAGAAGTGGAAGAAGGAGAACAGGAGAAGGAAGAAGAAGTGGAAGAAGGAGGAAAAGAAGAAGGGGAGGAAGTAAAGGTAGTGTAGGTAGAAGAAGTGCAAGAAGGAGAAGAGAAGGAAGAAGAAGAACAAGTGGAAGCAACAGAAGTGGAAGTAGGTGAACAAGAGGAAGAATAAGAAGTAGTTGAAGGAGTGGGAATGATGAAGAAGAAGTGGAAGAAGGAGAACAATAGGTAGAAATGCAAGTGGAAGCAGAAAAAGGGGAAAAAGTCGGAGAAGATGAAGGAAAGGGAAGAATAAGAAAGAGTGTAAGCAGAAGATTTAGGGGAAGAAGAAAAAGAGGAAGAGCAACAATGGGAAGCAAAAGAGGTGGGGCATGGAGAAAAAGAGGAAGGAGAAGAAGGAAAGGGAAGAAGAAGAAGTACTGGAAGGAGAAGAAATTGAAGAAGAAGAAGTGTAAGAAGGAGAAGAGAAGGAAGAAGGATAACAAGTGGAAGCAGTAGAAGTGGAAGAACGTGAACAAGAGGAAGAAGAAGAAGAAATGTAAGCAAATGATTTGGGGGAAGGAGAAGAAGAGGAAGAGCAACAATTGGAAGCAAAAGAAGTGGGGGATGGAGAAAAAAAGGAAGGAGAAGAAGGAAAGCAAACAAGAAGAAGTAGTGGAAGGAGAAGCACTGGAAGAAGAGGAAGAACAAGAAGTGTAAGCAGAAGAAGTGGAAGAAGGAGATCAAAATGAAGAAGAACTACAAGTGGAAGCAGAAGAAGTGGTAGAAGGAGAACAAGAGGAATAGGGGGAAGTTGTGGAATGAGAGGGGATAAAGAAGAAGACATGGAAGAAGGAGAAGGGAGGAGCAATAACAAGTGGAAGAAGGAGAAGAAGAGGAAGAAGAAGAAGCGGAAGAAAGAGAAGAAAAGGAAGAAGTGCAAGTGGAAGAAGGAGAACAATAGGGAGAAGAAGAAGAAGTGGAAGAATGAGAAAGGGGAAGAAGAAGAAGCAGTGGAAGGAAAGCGGATGTAGAAGAAGTGGAAGAAGGAGAAGAAGAGGTAGAAATGCAAGTGGAAGCAGAAGAAGGAGGAAAAGAGTGAGAAGAGGAAGGACAGGGAAGAAGAAGAAGGAGATGAGTAAGAAGAAAAAGAAGGAGAAGAGGGGATGAAGAAAAAGTGGAAGAAACAGAACAAGAGGATGAAGGAGAAGTGGAAGAAAGAGAAGAAGAGGAAGAAGAATGAGAGTAATTAGAAGAAGAAGAAGAAGAAGAAGAAGAAGAAGAAGAAGAAGTGGAAAAAGATGAAGTGGAAGAAGGTGAACAAGAGGAGGAAGAAGAAGTAGTGGAAGGAGGTGGAATAAGGAAGAAGAACTGGAAGAAGGAGAACAGGAGGAAAAGGAAGAAGGAGGTGAAGGGAAGAAGAAGCAGAAGAAGTGGAATATGGAGGAGAAGAGGAAGAAGAAGAAGAAAAACTGTAAGCAGAAGATTTGGGGGAAGTTGAAGAAGAGGAAGAGCAACAGGAAGCAAAAGAAGTGGGGGATGGAGAAAAAAAGGAAGGAGAAGAAGGAAAGCGAACAAGAAGAAGTAGTGGAAGGAGAAGAGATGGAAGAAGACAAAGAAAAGGAAGTGTAAGTAGAAGAAGTAGAAGAAGGAGAACCAGAGTTAGAAATGCAAGTGGAAGTAGAAGAAGGAGAAAAAAAGGGAGAAGGCGGAGGAAAGGGAAGAAGAAGAAGGAGATGAAGATGAAGAAAAAGAAGGAGAAGAGAGCATGAAGAAGAAGTGGAAGAAAGAGAACAAGAGGACGCAGGAGAAGTGGAAGAAACATACGAAGAGGAAGTAGAAGGGGAGTAAGCAGAAGAAGGAGAAGAAGGAAAAGAAAAGATGTGGAAAGAGAAGATGTGGAAGAAGGTCAACAAGAAGAGGAAGAAGAAGTAGTGGAAAGAGGTGGGATGAAGAAAAAGAACTGGAAGAAGGAGAACGAGTGGAAGAAGGAGAAAAGGAGGAAAAGGAAGAAGGAGGGGAAGGGAAGGGAAGAATAAGCAGAAGAAGTGGAATAAGGAGGAGAAGAGGAAGAAGAAGAAGAAGTGTAAGTAGAAGATTTGCGGGAAGGATAAAAAGAGGAAGAGCAACAATTGGAAGCAGAAGAAGTGGCAGAAGGAGAACAAGAGGAATAGGAGGAAGTAGTGGCATAAGAGGGGATGAAGAAGAAGAAGTGGAGAAAGGAGAACTAGAGGAGGAAGAAGAAGTGGAAGAAGGAGAAGAAGAGGAAGAAGAAGAAGTGGAAGAACGAGAAGAAGAGGAAGAAGGGCAAGTGGAACAAGGAATGAGACTTTTGCATTCTCTTAACTCTTTTTCTTTGTTTACTTTCTTTTTCCCTCAACTCCTTTTCTTTCATTTCTTTTTCTTTCAACTCTTTCTCTTTTATTTCTTTTTCTTTTTCCCTCAACTCCTTTCCTCTCATTTCTTTTTCTCTTAACTCTTTTTCTTTTATTTCCTTTTCTTTTTCCTCTTTTCTCTCTTGTCCTATTTTTGTTTTCAACCTGATTAAATCCTCAATTGCTTCTTTAGGTAAAAGTAATGCAATAATCAATTTGCATCCTTGGTGCATAAAAGAAATTTTATTTGTTTTCTCATTGTAATTAACATTTCTTTCAACTTGCCATGATTTACCGAGAAGTAAGTGGCAAGCATCCATGGGCACCACATCACACAACACAACATCTTCATATTTTCCAATGGAAAACTTCACTTCAACTTGCTTATTCACAGATATGCCACCATTTTCACCAAGACTTTGAAGTTTGTAAGGTTGTGGGTGTGGTGTAGTCTCTAAATTCAATTTGGTTACTAATCTTGAACTAGCCAGATTGGTACAATTTCCTCCATAAATAATGATTGAGCAAATCTTTCCTTCAATTGAACATCTAGTTTGAAATAAGCTTCCTTCTTGAATCTCAACCCTACCCTTAACCTTAGTAGTTGCAATCTCATTGTCCCCAAAACTTTTTCTTTTCTTGTTTGGACAATTTAAAGCAATATGACCTTTACCCAAACATTTAAAACATTTAATTGTATTAATCTTGGAAGTAGAAGAAATGCAAGGGTTAGGAACGTGTTTACCACTTGAAGACTTGGAACCTTGTTCCCTAGATAAGGAAGATCCCTCCTTCCTGGACTTGTCCTTACTACTAGAAGAATCATGGTGACATATCTTTTTGTACGAATACATGTTCATGAACTATTGCATTTGATCTACAAAAGCATCAAATATAAACTTGTTGTTGCCCACCAGAGGAGGGTTACCTTCAGAACTAGTACCTGTCATGATTCAAGCAAAGGAAACAAAAGTGAAAGAAAAATAGGACCTCACTACTCTCTAAGTGTTTCCACTCAAAAGTCACTCGTGTTTCACACTTTTAAGGCTTTTCTATAATGTTTCACTCATGCCTTTTTCCACTATTGTTCCTCTACAAGCTCTTAAATTGAACCTCCAAAATCCAAATCAAGAAAATATTCAATGTGAAATATGTAACGAATTTCAAGCTAAACTCAAGAGGCCAAGGAATGAGAAAACTCCAAGACAAAACCAAGGAAATTTTAAAGACAATCAAGACAAGCTAAAAAAAGAAAGGAAAAGGTAACTCAAAGTAGAACGCCAAAGAAAGACAAACTGGAAAAAAAAAACAAGACAAAGACAACTCAAACCAAGAACCACACAAGATTCAGAATTAGTGTATTTTAAAAGACTTGAATTTGATGTAGAAGAACTTTATATGGAGCAGAATTTTCTCTTTTTTTTTATTTTTTTTACACTTTGGCCACAAAATAGTTTTTTTTTATAAGTGTAATTTTGCCCACAATTTTTTTTTGTTATTTTTTTTTAACTTCTGAATAATCTCTTTTTTTTTCTTTCTTTTTTTTTTGCCAAACTGTTTGTCAAACCATTTTTTTTTAATCAAACAATAAATCTACATCAAAATTTTCATGAACACCATAAAGATAATGAGTGATATTCTCCAATTTCTAGAAATACATAAAATTTCTAGTGCAAAATTGACTCAATTAGAACATAGAAACATGAGAACAAACTCCATTAAACTGGATAGTGGATAAAAGCAAAAATAAAATAAAAAAACTGAATGAACACAACAATTTCAAGGCATAATAAGACTGACACAAGGAAACATATTGGTACCCATTGATGCAAGAAATTTTCACGAGCACAAATTTCCAATAACACTGATGCGTAAAGAAATTTAGTAAAATTGACACAAGGAATTTGAATAGTGCACCTGCTTGATCCGTGAGTTCGAATAAGTGTGACGTTTCACAAGTACTCCAACCCTAATAAATCACCAAGAATATTTCCACAAAATTTGAAATAAACAATGGACACATTGATGCTAAAATCCTTGCTATGATACCAAATGATATGAACCTATTTTCGGATCGATAAATTTCAACATCAACAAGAAGAAAATTAAAAGGAAATATTTGTAGAAGAAAAGATAAAAAAATGGATTGAGGCAAATAAATGGAAAGAACAACGCCACAATCCCTAAGGATTCATAAGTTGAGGAGAATTCGCCACAAAGAATAAGAATTCTTTGATAAGAATTTGAAAAGGTTCTACTCAAGAACCCACAGAGAAAACACTTTCACTATGACAAAAGCTATATTTGATTTCTTCCAAGTCTATCTTACAAAGGTTTTCGTAGGCCTATTTATAGCCTAAGATTTCTAAAATAAACAAATTGGTAATTGATAGGAATTAAATTCCCACTTACATAAAAACCAATTAACCATTTAATGACTTTAAAACAAAGCTAAAACTGACCCAAAACAAGCCAAGAGTCATACGAACTTATTACATAAAATTATTACGAAAATACAAATTAAAATATAGAATATGGGTTTTAATTTAACTTCTGTCTAATATTCATAATCTTCTAGAAAAACTTGACGTCTCCTTCATAGTCCTCTATCAAGAAGGCAGGAGAAGTTGAAGAAAGAGAAGAAGAGGAAGAAGAATGAGAGTAAGCAGAAGAAGTGGAAGAAGGTGAAGAAAAGGAAGAAGAAGAAGATGTGGAAAGATAAGAAGCGGATGAAGGTGAACAAGAGGAGGAAGAAGTAGTGGAAGGAGAAGAAATGGAAGAAGAAGAAGTGTAAGTAGAAAAAGTGGAAGAAGGAGGGAAAAAAGAAGAAGAACAACAAATGGAAGCAGAAGAAGTGGTAGAAGGAGAACGAGAGCAATAGGAGGAAGTAGGGGAATAGGAGTGGATGAAGAAGAAGAAGTGGAAGAAAGAGAACGAGAGGAGGGAAAAGAAGTGGAAGAAGGAGAAGAAGTGGAAGAACGAGAAGAAGAGCAAGTGGAAGAAGGAAAACAATAGGAAGAAGAAAAAGAAGAAGTGGGAGAATGAGAAAAACAGGAAGAAGAAGAAGTAGTGGAAGGAAAGGGGATAAAGAGGAAAAAGTGGAAGAAGGAGAAGAAGAGGAAGAAGAATACATAGAAGGAGAAGTAGTGGAAGAAGGAGAAGAGTAAGAAGAAGGAAAGCAAGGCATGGGAGGAGGAAGAAGAAGTAGAAGAAGGGGAGGAAGAAGAGGTAATGTAGGCAGAAGAAGTGCAAGAAGCAAAATGGAACGAAGAAGAAGAACTAGTAGAAGTACTAGAAGTGGAAGAAGGTAAACAAGATGAAGAAGAAGAAGTGGTTGAAGGAGTGGAGTTGATGAAGAAGATGTGGAATAAGGAGAACAAGAGGTAGAAAGGCAAGTAGAAGCAGAAGAAGGAGAAAAAGAGGGAGAAGACGAAGGAAAGGGGAAAACAAGAAAGAGATGAAGAGGAAGAAAGAGAAGGAGAAGAGAGGATGAAGAAGAAGTGAAAGAAAGAGAATAGGAGGTGGCATGAGAAGTCGAAGAAAGAGAAGAAGAGGAAGAGGAAGGAGAGTAAGCATAAGAAGTGGAAGAAGGAGAAGAAAAGTAAGAAGAAGAAGATGTGGAAGGAGAAGAATTGGAAGAAGGTGAACAAGAGGATGAAGAAGAAGTAGTGGAAGGAGGTGGGATGAAGAAGAAGAACTGGAAGAATGAGAAAAGGAGGAAAAGGAAGAAGGAGGGGAAAGGAAGGGACGAAGAAGCAGAAGAAGTGGAATATAGAGGAGAAAAGGAAGAACTGTAAGCAGAAGATTTGGGGGAAGGACAAGAAGAGGAAGAGCAACAATTCGAAGCAAAAGAAGTGGGGAATGGAGAAAAAGAGGAAGGAGAAGAAGGAAAGTAACGAAGAAGAAGTAGTGGAACGAGAAGAAATGGAAGAACAAGAAGTGTAAGCAGAAGAAGTGGAAGAAGGAGGCAGCAGTGGAATGAGAGGCGATGGAGAAGAAGAAGTGGAAGAATGAGAAAAAAAGAAAGACAAAGAAGTAGTGGAAGAAAAGGGGATAAAGAAGAAGAAGTAGAAGAAGGAGAAAAAGACGAAGAAGAAGAAGTGGAAGGAGAAGTACTGGAAGAGAGAGAAGAGTAAGAAGAAGGAAAGCAAGGCAAGGGAGGAGGAAGAAGAAGTGGAAGAAGGAGGAGAAAAAGAAGGGGAGGAAGAATAGGTAGTGTGGGCAGAAGAAGTGCAAGAAGGAGAAGGGAAGGAAGAAGAAGAACAAGTGGAAGCAGCAGAAGTGGAAGAAAGTGAACAAGAGGAAGAAGAAGAAGTAGTTGAAGGAGTGAGGATGTCGAACCAGAAGTGGAGGATGGAGAACAACAGGAAGAAATGCAAGTGGAAGCAGAAGAAGAAGAAAAAGAGGGAGAAGACAAAGGAAAGGCAAGAAGAAGAAGGAGATGAAGAGGAGGAAAAAGAAGGAGAGGACAGGATGAAGAAGAAGTGGAAGAAAGAAGAAGAAGATGTGGAAAGAGAAGAAATGGAAGAAGGTGAACAAGAGGAAGAAGAAGAACTAGTGGAAGGAGGTAGGATGAAGAAAAAGAACTGGAAGAAGGAGAAGAAGAAGTGGAAAAACGAGAAGAAGAGGAAGAAGTGCAACCAGAAGAAGGAGAACTCTAGGAAGAAGAAGAAGAAATGGAAGAATGAGAAAAAGAGGAAGACGAAGAAGAGTGGAAGGAAAGGGGATGGAGAAGAAGAAGTGGAAGAAGGAGAAGAAGAAGTGGAAGGAGAAGTAGTGGAAGAGGAAGAAGAGTAAGAAGAAGGAAAGAAAGGCACGGGAGGAGGAAGAAGAAGTGGAAGAAGAAGGAGAAGAACAAGGGGAGGAAGAAGTGGTAGTGTAGACAGAAGAAGTGCAAGAAGGAGAAGGGAAGGAAGAAGAAGAACAAGTGGAAGTAGCAGAAGTGGAAGAACATGAACAAGAGAAAGAAGAAGAAGTAGTTGAAGGAGTGGGGATGATGAGGAAGAAGTGGAAGAAGGAGAACAAGACGTAGAAAGTCAGGTGGAAGCAGAAGAAGGAGAACAAGAGGGAAAAGACGAAGGAAAGGGAAGACAAAGAAGGAGATGAAGAGTAAGAAAAAGAAGGAGAGGAGAGGATGAAGACAAAGGGAAGAAAGAGAACAAGAGAAGGCCAGAGAAGTGGAAGAAATAGAAGAAGACGAAGAAGAAGGAGAGTAAGCAAAAGAAGTGGAAGAAGGAGAAGAAAAGGAAGAAGAAGAAGATGTGTAAGCAGAAGATTTGTGGGAAGGAGAAGGAGAAGAAGAAGAAGAGGAGCAACAATTGGAAGTAAAAGAAGTGGGGGATGGAGAAGAAGAGGAAGGAGACGAAGGAAAGGGAAGAAGAAGTAGTGGAACAAGAAGACATGGAAGAAGAAGAAGTGGAAGAAGGACACGAAAAAAAGAACAATAACAAGTGGAAGCAAAAGAAGTGTTAGAAGGAGAATAAGAGTTATAGGAGGAAGTAGTGGACTGAGAGGGGATGAAGAAGAAGAAGTGGAGGAAGGAGAACGGGGGGGAGGAAGAAGAAGTGGAAGAAGGAGAAGAAGAGGAAGAAGAAGAAGTGGAAGAACGAGAAGAAGAGCAAGTGGAAGAAGGAGAACAATAGGAAGAACAAGAAGAAGTGGAAGAATGAGAAAAAGGGGAACAAGAAGAAGCAATGGAACGAAAGGGGATGAAGAAGAAGAAGTGGAAGAAGGAGAAGAAGAGGAAGAAGAAGAAGTGGAAGAAGGAGAAGAAGAGGAAGAAAAAGAAGTGGTAGAAGAAGTAGTGGAAGAGGGAGAAGAGTGAAAAGAAGGAAAGCAAGGATTCGGAGGAGGAAGAAGAAGTGGAAGAAGGAGGAGAAGACAAGGGGAGGAAGAAGAGGTAGTGTAGGCAGAAAAAGTGAAAGAAGGAGAAGGGAAGGAAGAAGGAGCACAACTGGAAGCCGCAAAAGTGGAAGAACGTGAACAAGAGGAGGAAAAAAAAGTAGTTGAAAGAGGTGGGATGAAAAAGAAAAAATGGAAGAAGGTGAAAAGGAGGAAAAGGAAGAAGGAGGGGAAGGGAAGGGAAGAAGAAGCAGAAGAAGTTGAATATGGAGAAGAAGAGGAAGAAGAAGAAGAAGTGTAAGCAGAAGATTTGGGGGAAGGAGAAGAAGAAGAAGAGCAACAATTGGAAGCAAAAGAAGAGGGGGAATGGAGAAAAAGGAAGGGGAAGAAGGAAAGGGAAGAAGAAGAAGAAGTGGAAGGAATAGAAATGGGAGAGGAGGAAGAACAAGAAGTGTAAGCAAAAGAAGTCGAAGAAGGAGCTGAAAAGAAGAAGAACGACAAGTGGAAGTAGAAGAAGTGGTAGAAGGAGAACAAGAGGAATAGGAGGAAGTAGTCGAATGAGGAAGGATGAAGAAGAAGAAGTGGAAAAAGGAGAACGAGAGGAGGAAGAAGAAGAAGTGGAAGAAGGAGAACAATAGGAAGAAGAAGAGGAAGCGGAAGAATGAGAAAAAAAGGAAAAAGAAGAAGCAGTGGAAGGAAAGGGGATGAAGAAGAAGAAGTGGAAGAAGGAGAAGAAGTGGAAGGAGAAGTAGTGGAAGAAGGAGGAGGAGAAGAAGGGGAGAAAGAACAGGTAGTGTAGGCAGAAGAAGTGCAAGAAGGAGAAAGGAAGGAAGAAGTAGAACAAGTGGAAGCAGCAGAAGTGGAAGAAGGTGAACAAGAGGAAGAAGAAGAAGTAGTTGTAGGAGAACAAGAGGTATAAATGCAAGTAGAACCAGAAGAAGGAGAAAGAGACGGAGAAAATGAAGGAAATGGAAGAAGAAGAAGCAGATGAATAGGGAGAAAAAGAAGGAGAGGAGAGGATGAAGAAGACGTGGAAGAAAGAGAAGAAGAGGAAGAAGAAGGATAGTAAGCAAAAGAAGTGGAAGAAGGAGAAGAAAAGGAAGAAGAAGTAGTGGAAGAAGGTGGGATAAAGAAGAAGAACTGGAAGAAGGAGAACGAGTGGAAGTAGGTGAAAATAAGGAAAAGGAAAAAGGAGGGGAAGGGATGTGAAGAAGAAGTAGAAGAAGTAGAATATGGAGGAGAAGAGGAAGATGAAGAACAAGTGTAAGCAGAAGAATCGGGGGGAGGAGAAGAAGAGGAAGAGCAACAATTGAAAGCAAAATAAGAGGGGGATGGAGAAAAAGAGGAAGGAGAAGAAATAAAGGGAAGAAGAAAAAGTAGTGGAAGGAGAAGAAATGGAAGAAGAAGAAGAAGAAGAAGTGGAAGTCGAAGAAGTGGAAGAAGGAGACGAAAAAGAAGAAGAACAACAAGTGGAAGCAGAAGAAGTGGTAGAAGGAGAATAAGAGGAATATGAGGAAGTAGTGGAATGGGAGGGGATGAGGAAGAAGAAGTGGAAGAAGGAGAACGGGAGGAGGAAGAAGAACTAGAAGAAAGAGAAGAAGAGGCAGAAGAAGAAGTGAAGGAATGAGAAAAAGGGGAAGAAGAAGAAGCAGTGGAAGGAGAACTAGTGGAAGAGGGAGAAGAGTAAGAAGAAGGAAAACAAGGCAACAGAGGAGGAAGAAGAAGTATAATAAGGAGAACGGAAGGAAGAAGAAGAACAAGTGGAAGCAGTAGAAGTAGAAGAAGGTGAACAAGAGGAAGAAGAAGAAGTAGTTGAAGGAGTGGGGATGATGAAGAAGTAGTTGAAGGACGGGAAGAAGAAGGGGAGGAAGAAGAGGTAGTGTAGGCAGAAGAAGTGCAAGAAGGAGAAGGGAAGTAAGAAGAAGAACAAGTGGAAGTAGCAGAAGGGGAAGAAGGTGAACAAGAGGGAGAAGACGAAGGAAAGGGAAGAAGAAGAATGAGATGAAGAGGAAGAAAAAGAAGGAGTGGAGAGAATGAAGAAAAAGTGGAAGAAAGAGAATAAGATGATGCAGGAGAAGTGGAAGAAAGAGAAGAAGAGGAAGAAGAAGGAGAGTAAGCAGAAGAAGTGGAAGAAGGAGAAGAAAAGGAAGAAGAAGAAGATGTGGAAAGAGAATAAGTTTAAGAAGGTTAACAAGAGGAGGAGGAAGAAGTAGTGGAGAAGAAGTGAAAGATGGAGGAGAGTAAGCAGAAGAAGGAGAAGAAAAGGAAGAAGAAGAAGATGTGGAAAGAGAAGAAGTGGAAGCAGGTGAATAAGAGGAGGAAAAAGAAGTAGTGGAAGGAGGTGAGATGAAGAAGAAGAACTGGAAGAAGGAGAAAAGGAGGAAAAGGAAGAAGGAGGGGAAGGGAAGGGAAGAATGAGGGGAAGGGAAGGGAAGAAGGAGCAGAAGAAGTGGAATATGTATGAGAAGATGAAGAAGAAGGAAAGCAAAGCAAGGGAGGAGGAAGATGAAGTGGAAGAAGGAGGAAAAGAAGAAGGGGGGGAAGAAGAGGTAGTGTAGGTAGAAGAAGTGCAAGAAGGAGAAAGGAAGGAAGAACAGGAACACGTGGAAGCAGCAGAAGTGGAAGAACGTGAACAAGAGGAAGAAGAGGAAGTAGTTGAAGGAGTGGGGATGATGAAGAAGAAGTGGAAGAAGGAGAACAAGAGGTAGAAATGCAAGTGGAAGGAGAAAAAGGAGGAAAAGAGGGAGAAGACGAAGGAAAGGGAAGAAGAAGAAGGAGAGGAGGAGGAAGAAGAAGAAGGACAGTAGAGGATGAAGAAGAAGTGGAAGAAAGAGAATAAGAGGAGGCAGGAGAAGTGGAAGAAAGAGAATAAGAGGAAGAAGGAGAGTAAGCAGAAGAAGTGGAGGAAGGAGAAGAAAAGGAAGAAGAAGAAGAAGTGGACAGAGAAGAAGCGGAAGAAGGTGAACATGAGGAGGAAGAAGAAGTATTCGAAGGATGATGCATTCTCCCCAAGCAAGGGCCCTATCACTAGGGTCATGGCTAGAAGAATAGAAGAAGACATGGCTAGAGTAGAGGGAGGAAGATCTCACCTCCATATGACCATCAAGTTATGCAAGCCATGACTTATTTACTTGTAATTTTTATTTTAGGAACCTAGGATTTTATTTTGGACATGTATTAGTCCATTTAGTTTTCTAGGAGGTGTCTTAGTAATAAGAAGGGGTAAGATTAGCTTTTGGGCCTTTATTTAGGAAATAAGGGGGTAGTTTGATAACTACACCCTCTTTTGCTAAATAAAACCCAAAACTAATAAAGGAGTAATCTTGGCCCTTGGATGAGGTAGCTTGGGCACCAATTCTCATCTAAAGAAGGGTATTGATTGGACTTTGGGCTTCAATCCTCCTCCCTTGGATGACTCCTTTTAATCCTAGCCCTTTATTTCCTTCATGACTTGTCCAAGAGGTTAGCTCCCTCTATAAAAAGGTGCTCCTTCACACTCTTGATTTTCTTTACACTTGATTGAATAGAAAAACCTTGAGTTGGCCAAAATTCTCTTAGTGTCCACCCTTCTCTCTTTGAGAATTCCTTAGGTTTTTATCAAGGGTTCCATCCCTTGTGGCAAACTTTCCCTCTTAGGCTTATCTTACCTTAAGTGGCGCCTAAAACCACCTCACTTCTTACCTCTCCACAAACCATTTCACCAAAGAAGAAAACCTCTAGAAAAAGATCAAGGGAGGCATGCATCATTTGGTATCTAGAGCATTGCTTCTAGAGGTCTAAACTTTCTTCCTATCTCATTTATTTTTTCTTTCCGTTTTCCTATTTTATTTTATCTTTAATTTCCGCAATTTTTTCTAGCTTTCCATTATTGTTTATCATTTCCATTTATGTCTTGAGTTTATTGTTTTGAGTTATAGTTTATTTGCGCCATTTATTTTTTGCTTGATGCAATTTATATTGTTCTTTTCTTTGCATCTACGTCTCTCCCATATTCATTAATTTCCGCTTAAGCTTTTGAGTTGGGTGCTTTCTTGCTTGAATTTTGGTTTTGAGAATTTCTTGCTAAAAATCCATGCCGTTGTGGTGAATTCCACAACCTTGTGGTCAAGAAATTTAGACCAAATTCTTGTGTTTCCTTGCACCTAGTTGCCTTGTTTTTGCTTTATTTTTAGCTTTTATTTTTCACTTTTATACTCTTGTGTAGTTGTCTATAAGTCATGTTTATAGTTTCCCATTTTGTCTATTAATTCCTTTTAAGTTTAGCCTCTTTTGTTTTTACAAAAAAAAATTTGAAACTTCTTAAATTGAGCAACATAGAGGGTCATACCTCATGTCTAAGTCTCTTTAGAAGTTCATGTGCTTTTAGTTTCAAGCATATTCTTAAAAAAAAAACAAAATTCAAAAATAGTTGCTCAATTTCCTTTGTCTTTATTTTCCTTATACGTATAATTTGTAGCTCATTTGTGTGGTAAAGGTAGTTCTTGTTTGTGGGTGCTTTCACTTAAGCTATAAGTTTGGTATTTGTGTTCAACAAATTACTAAAAACTTAACAAAGCTTGAGTCCAGTGGCACACCAAACTACTAAACCATTAACACATCTATAGCTACTTTGCATTTTGAAGTCATTTCTAGTAGTACCTAAATTGTTGCTTTTAATTTTCTTTATTGTTCCAAGCGCATAACTCTTTTTTATCAAGCACTAAATTCACAATCAATTTAGGTGCATCTAGTAAATATTCAAAAAAAAAAAAACAAGAAAACAAAGTCTAAAATAAAATACAAAAAAAACAACGAAGGATTCAAAAAAAAAAAAAGAGAACAAACAAAAGAAAAGAAAGTTTGAAAAAAATTCATTTGATGTACCTAACCTAAAATTAGCAAGTGCTTAAACTTTGAACTTGGAACCTTAAAAGAAATTTTATTACTTTTGGTACACTAGAACTTGATATTTGTGTTCTTCTACTCTTTAATCTAGTGCCATTCTTAGGTATTCCATTGTGTGCTCTCTTTCTTTTGTTTACCTTTTAGTTGTTGCTTGTCTTTTAAATCATCTTTCTAGTTTGTCTTATATACTCTTACCATTTGGTTAAGTGTCCTTTTGATTGTGTTATCTTTTATTGCCTTTTGAGTTTCTATTCGCACCTCCCCTTGCTACTTTTGGTTTCTTTGGTTTGTGTGTTAGTGTCACTTTTGGGAGAAAGCTTGAAAAAGGAGCTTACCACAAGGGTAGCATATTTTGGAAGGTTGGACTAAGAGCCTAAGGGATCACCTCAAAAGGAAATACACCTAGCCGTGAGGACTTTGATTTGAGGGAGCATTTGGAGAATCATTTTTTGAAGACTTTACTTTTTCTTTAATTTGGGTGTATTAATTTTGTAGTTGGGAGTTTGAGTGCCCTTAAGGCCCTCCCTTTGGTTGTAATAAAATTTAATCAATTTTTTAGTTTCTCAAAAATTAGGTGAAGAAGGAAGAAGTGGTACACTTCCTTCAACACCTTAGGAGCTCGCTTTAGATCCCTTCTCTTTTGAATTTTTGCTTTAAAATTCTTGCTTTATTTTTCTTATTCAAAGCGCTTAGAAGGCTAAAGAGACTCATCAAGCCATTTTAGGCAAGAAAACACAAAAAGAGAGGAGTGTTTGTTTGTGAAAATTTTTTAGCCACCTTTTTCCTCTTAGAAATTCAAGAACAATGACATCACACACCCACTCTAGTGCTCATAGTTATTCATCAAACAAGAGTGTAAACCAAAGAAATATTTCTAAAGATTACACTCTAGAAAACTTAAACATGGACTTTAGGGAGTGGATGGCAAAAGAACAAGAGAGAAGAGAAGAAAAAAGGAGAGAAAAAGAGTCCAAGGAGAAAAGAAAAATAAAAGAAAGAGAGGAAGAAAAGAGAGAAAAAAGAGAGAAGGAAGAGAGAAGAATAAGAGAAAGGAGAGAAGATGAAGAAAGGAGAGAAAGAAAAGAAAGAGAAAGAAGAAAAGAGAAAGAAGAAGAAAAAAGAAAGCATGGGAATGGTGAGAATTACAAAATGAAAGGGATAGTCTTAGGTTCCCCATCTAGACATACCCATAGGAGTGAAAGTGAGGAAGAATACTACAATCATCCTAGGAGAAACTCCCATTCATCCATACATAATAATGGGGCCCCTCCAAGGGAGTCCAAAATTGATCTCCCCCCATTTCATGGGAGGGAAGATGTGGAAGCCTACCTTGATTGGGAAATCAAGGTAGAACAACTCTTCACTTGCCATGAGGTAAGAGAAGAAAGAAAGGTTCCAATGGCAATCCTTAGCTTCCAAGGGCATGCCATGCATTGGTGGGTTGGGTTAACCAATGAGAGAATCCGCACCAATATGCCTTCCATAAGATATTGGAATGATCTTAGAAGTGCTCTAAGAAGAAGGCATATTCCCTCTTGGTATGAAAGAGATCTTTTGGATAGACTCCAAAGGCTAAGGCAAACCAACCTTAGTATAGAAGAGTATAGACAAAAGATGGAACTTCTTATCTTGAGGGCGGGTATCATTAAGGAACCCAAGGCCACTATGGCAAGGTTTTTGTGTGGGTTGAGCCCCGAAATTCGTGATAAGGTGGAGCTCTTCTCATACAATTCCCTTGATGAGTTAGTTCAACTTTGCATCAAGGTGGAAAATCAACTTAGAAGGAAAACTTTTAAAAAGGATAACCCACCTTATGTAAAGAGGGACCAACCTACAGGGAACTCTTTCAAGAGTTACCCCAAAGAGGAACATCCCAAGCACTTCAAAGAGCATAAAACATCACATATAGAGAGAAAAACCCCTACTACTAACTCTCACGAGAAAGTTAGTAGTATCAAATGCTTTAAATGTCTTGGGAGAGGCCACATTGCCTCTCAATGCCCTACTAAGAGAAACATCATCATGAGGGCCCAAGATGTTTATAGTAGTGAGTCTAGCTCACACTCCTCTAGTGAGAGCGAAGGAGAAGGGGTTCATGCATACCAATCTGATTGTGATGAAACCGCTTATGCATGTGAGGGAGACCTCTTAATGATAAGAAGACTTCTTGGAAGCCAACCTTTGAAAGTGTCCTCATCTCAGAGGGAGAACATATTCCACACTCGCTGTAAGGTGAATGACAAAATATGTTCTCTCATTGTGGATAGTGGGTCATGCTGCAATTGTTGTAGCTCAAGGTTGGTGGAAAAGCTAGCCTTGACCCCACTTCCCCACCCTAAGCCTTACAAGCTTCAATGGCTCAATGAGCAAGGGGAAATGGAGGTCAATGAGCAAGTCAAGGTTCCAATTTCCATTGGGTCTTATAAAGATGAGATCCTGTGTGACATAGTCCCAATGGAAGCTGGCCATATCTTGCTAGGAAGACCATGGCAATTTGATAAGAAAGCCATACACCATGGTCATTCCAATAACATCATCCTCACTCATAAGGATAAGCGCATTAAGTTGTGTCCTCTAACACCTTCACAAGTGGCGGAGGACCAACTCATCATGAAACATAAGAGAGATGAGGAGAAAAAAAAAAGCAAAGCTTTACCCCTAAAGCTTGAAAGGGGTAAAGAGGTTGAGTTGGAAGTTGGTGCCCCTTCCAAGAAAGTCATTAGTAAAGGGAGTTTATTTGCGACAAAATTGGAATTAAAGGAAGCCCCCTTAACTAACAGACCTTTCTATCTCCTCCTTTGCAAAGAGGCATCCCCCATTTCTTTCCCCTCCACTTTTTTCCCTTCTAGTTCTAGCACTGCCATAGAACTTGAACCTGAGAACCTACCTCAAGAGGTTCAAGAGCTTTTAAAGGAGTTTGGTGATATATTCCCTAATGAAGTTCCCAAAGGACTTCCTCCAATTAGGGGTATAGAACACCAAATAGACTTGGTACCTGGGGCTAGCCTGCCTAATAGGCCTGCTTATAGGACTAATCCCATGGAGACCAAGGAGATTGAATCTCAAGTCCAAGAACTATTGGAGAAGGGTTGGGTTCAAGAGAGCCTAAGCCCTTGTGCTGTGCCAGTTTTGTTGGTGCCTAAGAAGAATGGCCAATGGAGGATGTGTATTGATTGTCGAGCAATCAATAACATCACCATCAAATATAGGCACCCTATCCCTAGGCTTGATGACATGCTTGATGAATTGCATGGGGCCCAATTATTTTCAAAAATTGATCTTAAGAGTGGTTATCACCAAATCCGCATCAAGGAAGGTGATGAGTGGAAAACCGCTTTTAAGACCAAGTTTGGGCTGTATGAGTGGTTGGTAATGCCCTTTGGGCTTACCAATGCCCCAAGCACCTTCATGAGGCTGATGAATCATGTCCTTAGGGATTGCTTAGGAAAATTTTGTGTTGTTTATTTTGATGACATCTTAGTGTATAGCAAGAGCCTAGATGAACATGTAGGCCATCTTAGGCGCGTCTTTTGCATTCTTAGGTCACACCAACTCTATGGAAATCTTGAAAAATGTAATTTTTGTGTGGAGAGTGTGGTGTTCTTAGGTTTTATAGTTAATAAAAATGGGGTTCAAGTAGACCCCAACAAAATCAAAGCCATCCAAGAATGGCCCACCCCAAAAAGTGTGACTGAGATCAAGAGTTTTCATGGTCTCGCGAGCTTTTACAGGCGCTTTGTGCCTAACTTCTCCACACTTTTCTCACCAATCAATGATTTGGTGAAGAAGGATACTCCTTTCCTTTGGGGTGAAAAACAACAAAAAGCCTTTGAACTTATCAAAGAGAAACTGACCCATGCACCAGTTTTAGCTCTTCCTGACTTTTCTAAAACTTTTGAGCTAGAGTGTGATGCATCGGGAGTGGGTGTGGGAGCTGTGTTGTTACAAGGTGGTCATCTCGTGGCTTATTTTAGTGAAAAACTAAATGGAGCCGCCTTAAACTACCCCACCTATGATAAAGAGTTTTACTCTTTGATAAGGGCCCTTCCAACTTGGGAACATTATCTTGTACCCAAGGAGTTCATCATTCATAGTGACCATGAGTCACTTAAGTATTTGAAGGGTCAAGGCAAGCTTAATAAAAGACATGCTAAATGGGTAGAATTTCTTGAGACTTTCCCTTATATCATCAAATACAAGAAAGGAAAACATAATGTGGTGGCTGATGCTTTGTCTCGTAGACATACCCTTTACACCACCTTAAGTGCAAAGATTCTTGGATTTGATAATATTAGAGAAATGTATCTTTCTGATAAGGATTTTGGATCCATTTATGCTGCCTCTACATTTGCATGTAAAACCCAAAATGGGTTCTTTGTGAGTGAGGGGTACCTTTTCAAAGGTAGTAGACTTTGTGTACCCCAAGGATCTATGAGAAATCTGTTGACAAAAGAGAGCCATGAGGGTGGGCTCATGGGGCATTTTGGAATTAACAAAACTCTTCTGCTTTTACAAGAAAAATTCTTTTGGCCCCATATGAAGAAAGACGTCTATAGACATTGTCGTAGATGCATTGCTTGCTTGCAAGCTAAGTCTAAGACAATGGCTCATGGATTGTACACACCCTTACCTGCTCCTTCTGCACCTTGGCTGGATATTAGTATGGATTTCATCCTTGGCCTGCCTCGAACCCAACGAGGTGCAGACTCTATCTTTGTAGTGGTAGATAGATTTTCAAAAATGGCTCACTTTATACCATGCCACAAGATAGATGATGTGAGCAACATTGCGAGACTTTTCTTTAAAGAAGTTGTTCGTTTACATGGAATTCCCCAATCCATAGTCTCTGATAGAGATGTGAAGTTCCTTAGCCACTTTTGGAAAACATTGTGGGCAAGGCTAGGAACTAAACTCTTATTTTCTACCACATGTCACCCCCAAACTGATGGGCAGACTGAGGTAGTAAATAGATCTCTATCTACTATGCTTAGGACACTTCTTCGAGGAAATCACAAGTCTTGGGATGAATACCTACCCCATATTGAGTTTGCATACAACCGGGTGGTTCAAAGGACCACCAAGCATTCTCCCTTTGAAGTTGTTTATGGCTTCAACCCCCTTACTCCTCTTGATATCTTGCCCTTACCCTTCCCTTCTTCTGTTCACAAAGAAGGAATAGTAAGAGCGGATTTTGTTAAAAAATTACATGAAAGGGTAACGGCCAACATTGAACATCATTCAAAGGAGTATGCTAGTAAAGCCAATAGGGGCAGGAAAGAAATTATCTTCAATGAAGGGGATTGGGTATGGCTTCATTTGAGGAAGGATCGCTTCCCTACTCAAAGGAAGTCCAAGCTTATCCCCCGAGGAGATGGTCCCTTTCAAGTCCTCAAGAGAGTGAACAACAATGCATACATATTAGATCTCCCTGAGGACTATGGTGTCAGTACTACCTTTAATGTTTGTGATTTGATCCCTTTTGTAGGTACTGATGAAGAAGAGGAGGACCTATCAGATTTGAGGTCAAATCCTTCCCAAGGGGGAGGGGATGATGCATTCTCCCCCAGCAAGGGCCCTATCACTAGGGCCATGGCTAGAAGAATAGAAGAAGACATGGCTAGAGTAGAGGGAGGAAGATTTCACCTCCATATGACCATCAAGTTATGCAAGCCATGACTTATTTACTTGTAATTTTTATTTTAGGAACCTAGGATTTTATTTTGGACATGTATTAGTCCATTTAATTTTCTAGGAGGTGTCTTAGTAATAAGAAGGGGTAAGATTAGCTTTTGGGCCTTTATTTAGGAAATAAGGGGGTAGTTTGATAACTACACCCTCTTTTGCTAAATAAAACCCAAAACTAATAAAGGAGTAATCTTGGCCCTTGGATGAGGTAGCTTGGGCACCAATTCTCATCTAAAGGAGGGTATTGATTGGACTTTGGGCTTCAATCCTCCTCCCTTGGATGACTCCTTTTAATCCTAGCCCTTTATTTCCTTCATGACTTGTCCAAGAGGTTAGCTCCCTCTATAAAAAGGTGTTCCTTCACACTCTTGATTTTCTTTACACTTGATTGAACAGAAAAACCTTGAGTTGGCCAAAATTCTCTTAGTGTCCACCCTTCTCTCTTTGAGAATTCCTTAGGTTTTTATCAAGGGTTCCATCCCTTGTGGCAAACTTTCCCTCTTAGGCTTATCTTACCTTAAGTGGCGCCTAAAACACCTCACTTCTTACCTCTCCACAAACCATTTCACCAAAGAAGAAAACCTCTAGAAAAAGATCAAGGGAGGCATGCATCAAAGGAGGTGGGATGAAGAAGAAGAACTGGAAGAAGAAGAAAATGAAGAAGGAGGGGAAGGGAAGGGAACAAGAAGCAGAAGAAGTGGAATATGGAGAAGAAGAGGAAGAACAAGTAGAACTGTAAGCAGAAGATTTAAGGGAAGGAGAAGAAGAGGAAGAGCAACAATTGGAAGCAAAAGAAGTGCAGGATGGAGAAAAAGATGAAGGAATAGAAGGAAAGGGAAGAAGAAGAAGTAGTGGAAGGAGAAGAAATGGAAGAAGAGGAACCAGAAGAAGTGTAAGCAGAAGAAGTGGAAGAAGGAGACGAAAAAGAAGAAGAACAATGAGTGGAAGCAACAGAAGTGGTAGAACGAGAACAAGAGGAATAGGAGGAAGTAATGGAATGAGAAGGGATGAAGAAAAACCAGTGGAAGAAGGAGAAAGGGAGGAGGAAGAAGAAGTGGAAGACCGAGAAGAAGAGGAAGAAGTGCTAGTGGAAGAAGGAGAACTATAGGAAGAAGAATGAGAAAAAGAGGAAGAAGGAGACATAGTGATGTGATCTTTGATGATCACGTGCCCAAAGGATCCTTTCTAAGGTCACTTGGAAGGGAAATGGATTTATGGAGAGGAAAGGAATAGGGTGAGGCGCCACAAATACTAGGTTTGATAAGCCAAAGGGGAGAGGCCACAAGGGAGGGGTCCCTTGATAACTCTTAGAAGCTCTCACAAAGGAGAAAAGGGGACACTCAAACGTAAGAACCTCACAACCAATATGGTCTCTATGATTAAATTCGAGTGTAAAAAATACAAGTGAGGGAGGAGCTCCTATTTATAGAGGTAGCTAACCTCTTGAAAAAGATAACCTAAAAAAGAAGGGCTAGGATTAAAAGGAGAGATCTAAGGGAGGAGGATTGAGAAACAATTCCCTCCTTAGATCATCAAACTTGGTGCGCAAGTTTCTCAAACCAAGGGCCAAGATTCTTTCTTATTAGCTTAGGGGGTTTATGTAGGAAAAGAGGGGTGTAGATATCAAGGCTACCCCTTATTTCCTTCATAAAGACCCAAAAAGCTAAATCCACCCTCTAAATTCCTAAGACACCTCTTAAAAATAAAAAATGGACCAAATACATGTCCCAAATTAAATTCTTAATGCTCCTCAAAATTAAAATAAAGGAAAATTACATTTTATTAACTAAAGTCCCTAGCCTAATATTTTCACTCTCCATAGGAGGTGAAGTCTTCCTTTGTCTGCAAGGGCTAGGTCTTCTTCAATCCTTCTAGCCATGGCCCTAGTGATAGGTCCTTGGCTAGGCATGGTCACATCATCTCCTCCCCCTTGAAGAGGATTTGACCTCAAATCCATGGGGTCTTTGTCATTTTCAGTACCTACAAATGGAGACAAATCAGAAACATTAAAAATGGTGCTTACCCCATAATCCTCAGGCAGATCTAAAACATAGGAATTATTACTGATCCGCTCAAGGATTTGGAAAGGTCCATCTCCTCTAGGGCTAAGTTTGGACTTCCTTTGAGAAGGAAATCTATCCTTTCTTAAGTGAAGCCATACCCAGTCGCCCTTTTCAAAGATGACTTCTTTCCTCCCCCTATTGGCGAAAGTAGCATCTCTCAAGGATTGGCGCTCTATGTTAGCTTTAACCCTCTCATGTAATTATTTTACAAAAATGGCTTTTGCCTTTCCTTCTTTATGCACAACAACAGAAAGAGGAAGAGGTAAAAGATCTAGAGAAGTACGAGGATTAAAGCCATAGACCACCTCAAATGGAGAATGCTTGGTGGTTCTATGAACCACCCGGTTATAAGCAAATTCAATGTGGGGAAGGTACTCATCCCAAGACTTATGGTTGCCTTTAAGGAGAGCCCTCAGCATAGTGGATAAAGATCTATTCACCACTTCCGTTTGCCCATCAGTTTGAGGGTGACAGGTAGTGGAAAAAACAAGTTTAGTTCCCAGCTTAGCCCAAAGAGTTTTCCAAAAATGGCTAAGGAACTTCACATCCCTATCTGACACTATTGAAGAGGGTATACCATGCAATCAGACAACCTCTTTAAAGAAAAGTCTTGCGATGTTGCTCGCATCATCCACTTTGATGCATGCCTCCCTTGATCTTTTTCCTTGAGGTTCCAAGCACCATGAAATGGATGATGGAGGGGAAAGAAAATGGAGGTGGGGCGCCACTCTCAAAGAGAGATAAGCCAAAGTGTTTAGGTTTGCCACAAGGGAAGGAACCCTTGATAAAAACCAACTAGGAAGAGGTTCCTCAAGAGAGAGGATCCTCAAGACCTTTTACTAAGAATGTGCTCACAAAGAGACTATTTTCATTCAACTTCAAAGGTGCAATTTTACAATGAGGGGGAATGAGTATATATAGCCCAATGGGAGAGCTTGGGCACACTTTTCTAGGCAATATGGGACTTGGGCTTAATTAGGATTAAAACTAATTAACCCAAGTCTTAGGCCTTAAGTGAGGCACCTAAGTTCACCCCCTATGGGTGCAATTAGCATATCTTAATGTGAATGGGCTAGCCCAAAATCATGTCTTAACTTATGCACCCATTATAAGCTTACTCCTCCTTTTTAACTAAAGACACCTATACCTTATAAACTAAGAAGATGGCCAGAAATACATGGCCTTAAGGGAATTAAAAATACTTTCCTATTTATCTAATTAAAATAAAATATTTACAAGCTAAAAATAACGAAGACTATGGCTTCGAATCTTCAATGAGCTTTTGTCCATGCCATGCCTTCCTTGAGTCCTCCTAGCCATGATGCATGCTAGGTGAGATTGCATCACACTTTGTGGCAGGGAATAAAATGGGTCATTTTTGAAAATCGATCCACCACCACAAATATGGAGTCTGCACCTCGTTGGGTTCTTGGGAGCCCAAGGATGAAATCCATACTAATATCCTCCCAAGGTGCAGAAGGAGCAGGTAAAGGTGTGTATAGTCCATGAGGCATTGCTTTAGACTTTGCTTGCAAGCAAGCTATACATTTAAAGCAATGTCTATGGACATATCTACGCATATGGGGCCAAAAGAATTTCTCTTGTAAAAGCATGAGGGTTTTTGAAATCCCAAAATTCCCCATGAGCCCACCTTCATGGTTCTCTTTTGTAAGTAAGTTCCTAATTGATCCTTGGGGTATACAAAGCTTACTCCCTTTGTAAAGATACCCCTCACTGATGAAGTACCCATCATGGGCCTTTAATGCGAATGCAGATGCAGAGGTAGCAAATATGGGGCCGAAAGCCTTGTCAGATGGATACATGGCCCGAATGTCATCAAATCCCAAGATTTTTGCACTCAAGGATGAATAAAGGGCATGACGCCTAGAAAGAGCATCAGCCACCACATTTTGTTTTCCTTTCTTGTACTTGATGACATAACAGAAGGATTCAAGATATTCCACCCACGTTGCATGCCTTTTGTTCAATTTACCTTGACCCCTCAAATATTTTAGTGACTCATGGTCACTATGAATGACAAACTCCTTGGGAGCAAGGTAATGCTCCCAAGTTTGAAGGGCCCTAATTAGAGCATAAAATTCCTTATCATAGGTGGGGTAGTTGAGGGGGGCACCATTGAGTTTTTCACTAAAATACGCAATGGGGTGCCCTCCTTGCAACAAGACAGCCCCCACACCTACACCAGAGGCATCACATTCAAGTTCAAATGTTTTAGAAAAGTCAGGTAATGCCAAGACTGGTGCATGGGTCAGTTTATGCTTAATTAGCTGGAAGGCTTTCTCTTGTTTCTCACCCCAAAGGAAAGAAACTTCCTTTTTCACCAAATCATTTATTGGTGCGAAGAGCGTGGAGAAATTAGGCACAAAGCGCCTATAAAATCCAGCGAGACCATGAAAGCTTTTGATCTCTGTCACACTCTTTGGGGTGGGCCATTCTTGAATAGCTTTTATCTTTTCGGGGTCAACATGAACCCCTTTTGTGCTAACTACAAAACCTAGGAAAACTACACTATCTACACAAAAGGTGCATTTTTCTAAGTTACCAAAAATATTATTACTCCTAAGAAGAGAAAAAACATGCCTTAGATGTCTTAAATGATCATCTAGGTTCCTAGAGTAAACTAAAATGTCATCAAAGTAAACTACACAAAATTTACCAAGGCAATCCCTCAGTACATGATTCATTAAGCGCATGAACGTGCTTGGTGCATTAGTTAGCCCAAAAGGCATAACCAACCACTCATAAAGACCAAATTTAGTCTTAAAAGCAGTTTTCCACTCATCACCCTCTTTGATCCTTATTTGGTGGTAACCACTTCTAAGATCTATTTTTGAAAATATTTTTGCCCCATGCAATTCATCCAACATGTCATTAAGACGGGGGATTGGGTGCCTATATTTGATGGTGATGTTGTTGATTGCACGACAATCAACACACATCCTCCATTGGCCATTCTTCTTGGGCACCAACAAGACTGGCACAACACAAGGGCTTAGGCTCTTTTGAACCCAACCCTTCTTCAACAGCTCATTCACTTGAGACTTAATCTCTTGGGTCTCCATGGGGTTGGTCCTATAGGCAGGTCTATTAGGTAGACTTGCACCAGGCACCAAATCAATTTGATGTTCTATACCCCTAATGGGAGGAAGTCCTTTCGGAACCTCATTAGGGAATATGTCATCAAATTCTTTTAGAATATCTTGAACCCCTTGAGAAAGGTGCTCATGTGCGTGGGCTGTGGCAGTGCTCTCAGCAGAAGAATGCAAAATGGGAAAAGGATTTGATGCTTCTTTGCAAAAGAGGAGATAAAAGGGCTTGTTAGTCAAAGGAGCTTCTTTTAAATCACGTTTAGTAGCAAATAGGCTCCTTTTACTAATATTCCCTTTCGAAGGGGCATCACCTTCCGACTCTCTCTCTTTACCCTTTTCAAGTTTTAAAGGTAAAGCTTGTTGTGCTTTGTTTTGTTTTTGTTTTTCCTCAACTCTTTTCTTTTTCATCGCAAATTGATCCTCAGCCACTTGAGAAGGTGACAAAGGATACAATTTGAAGCACTTTTCATTATGGGTAAGAATTATTTGGTTGGAGTGACCATGGTGAATAGCTTTTTTGTCAAATTGCCATGGTCTCCCCAACAGGATATGACCAGCCTCCATAGGAACTATGTCACAAAGAATCTCATCATTATAAGATCCTATGGAAATTGGAACCATAACTTGTTCATTGACTACCATCTCCCCTTGCTCATTGAGCCATTGCAATTTGTAAGGTTTGGGATGGGGCATGGTAGTCAAGGCTAGCTTTTCAACCAACCTAGAGCTACAATAGTTACAACAGGAGCCACTATCAACAAGGAGAGAACATACTTTGTCATTTACTTTACATCTTGTATGGAAGATGTTCTCTCTTTGTGATTGGCCAAGCTCTAGAGGTTGGCTTCCAAGAAGCCTTTGAACCATAAGGAGGTCCCCCTCATAAGGAAAAGCTTCCTCACACTCTTGTTCAAAAGTATGTCCCCCTTCTTCCTCACTCTCACTAGAGGAGGAAGATGAGATATTCTCACTACAAATGTCTTGTCCACTCATGATCATGGTTTTCTTGTTAGGGCATTGAGAGGCAATGTGGCCTCTCCCAAGACATTTGAACCATTTGATACTACTTTGCCTCTCAGTAGGCTTAGTAGTAGGGGGTTTTCTCTACATGAGGTGTTTTTGTATCTTGAAAATGCTTGGGTTCCTCTTTGGGAAAATCCTTTAAAGAGTTTCCCTTAAGTTGGTCTCTCTTTGAGTAAGAGGGAGAATCTTTTTTAAAGCTTTTTCTCTTGAGTTGATTCTCAGCTCTTACACAAAGTTCTACCAACTCATCAAGGTTTGAGTATTAAAGAAGTTCTACCTTATCTCTAATGTCAGAGCTTAATCCACACAAAAACCTAGCAAGGGTGGCATTGGGTTCCTCAATGATATTGGCCCTTAGTATGAGAAGCTCCGTCTTTTGTCTATACTCCTCAATACTTAGGTTATGTTGCCTATGTCTTTGGAGCCTATCCAAAAGATCCCTCTTATAATATGAAGGAATGTGCCTTCTTCGCAAACAAGTTTTTAAATCATTCCAGTAGCGAATGTCTGGCATTTGTTTACGGGCCCTATCCTTGACTAATCCATCCCACCAATGCAAAGCAGAACCTTGAAAACTAAGGGAGGCCAAAGGTGCTTTCCTTTCTTCCCTAATTTCATAGCATCGAAAGAGTTGTTCCACTTTGACTTCCCAATCTAGGTAAGTCTCAACATCTTCCCTACCATGAAAATGGGGTAGGTCTACCTTCGGTTCCCTAGCATGATTTATGTTCTCTTGAGGAGAATGATGATTGTATGATGCATGAGAGTGATGCTTATGTTGATTTCTATAGTATTCTTCTTCACTAGAGCTAAAATGCCTAGATGGGGATCTTATGAGAATTCCTTTATTTTTTCTATCACTCTCCCTCCCATCTCTCCTCTTACTCTCTTCTCATCTCCTTCTCTCTTCTTCCTCTTTTTCTCTTTTTCTTTCTAGTTCTTTCCTTCTTCTCCTTTCTTCATCCTCTCTTCTCTCTCTTTACCTTCTCTCTTCTCGCTCTTTTTTCTCTTTTCTCATTTCCAACATCTCTTTTTTTAACTTTTCCTTCTCTTTTTGTTTTTCCCTTTCTTTTATTTCTTTTTTTCTCTCTTTTTCTTCTCTCCTTTCTTGTTCTTTAGCCATCCATTCCCTAAATTCTAAGTTAAGGTTTTCAAGAGTGTCTCCCTTAGAAGGTTTTCTTTGGTTGACACTCTTACTTGATGAACAACTATGTGCACTAGAATGTGTGTGGGAAGTCATGGTGCTTGGATGCTAAAAACTAAATGGTAGGCCAAAAACTTTTTTCTTCAAGCAACACTCCTCTCTTTTTTTTTTGTTTTCTCACCTAAGGTGGCTTGATGAGTCTTTGGAACTCTTAGCCTCTACACGTTTTTTCAAAATAACATAAAATAGAATAAAAGTGCAAGAATGTAAAAGAGAAAGGGCTCTAATCATGATCCTAAGGTGTTGAAGGAAGTGTACCACTTCTCCCTTCTTCACCTAATTAATGAGGAACTACGCTAAAATTAACCAAAATTATTACAAACCAAGGGAGGGCCTTAAGGGCACTTAAACTCCCAATCTAAAATTAAGTATACACAATACAAAGAATAAAAAAAATAAAAAAAAGTCTTCACTCCAAGCTTTTTAGTGTTTGTCTCCTTTTGATCAAGCCCCTTTGAGTTGCATCAACCCACCCCAAGAATGCTACCCTTGTTTCCTCCTGTTTGGACTTGCCAACATTTTATATATGGAACATTTCCCAACCTTTCCTTACCAAGGCCGAATACAACACAAGACAACAAACAAAGGTGAATAACAAAACAAGGTTCACAAACCCAAGTGGATAGATTAAACAATGACAAACTCAAAGAAGTAAAGAAGACAAGCAAGAAAACATAAGGCTCAAAAAGGAAGGTAGCACACAAATAACTTTCCTAGATTAGCTCTAAGAGTAGAGATGAAAAATGACTCAAACAAAAAAAATGAAACCAATAGTTGCACACTTAATAATATTTAAGTGACCAAAAACTAAAAAGCTTACTCAAGTAATTTTTTTTTTTTGAATCACAATTGGTTCCTCATATCAAATGTTTCTACTATTAGGTACACAACTTCAAATTTGTCTTTCTTTTGAGTTCTTTATGTTCTTTTTCTTTTTTAACTTGAACTTTTCTATTTTTTTTAACTTTTTCTAATCATTTTGCTGCACCTAATAGCTTGTTGAATTGAAATTTTAATAAGGATGCTTGAAATAATAACGCTTGAGTGAATAAGCACAAAGTAAGGTCGCACAATTTTCAAGCAATGCATGCAACTAAAGGCAAAACAACTTAGTAGTTCCAAATACCACTGAACTAATGGTGCTTAAGGAATGATTTAGGGCTTATTTTGAAGTAAATTGATTGTTCAAATTACTAACACAATTCACCCAAGCTAAAATTGCATAAAGAGACACCAATAGTGAAGGTAAACCAAGTGGAAAGCTACTAATAATTCAACATAAAACAAGAAACATATAAAGATTGAATTGAGCAAATATTTAAGAACAACAAAGAGATTAATATGCTTGAACTAAAAGCATAAAAGACTTAAGAGACTCAACAAGAGGTTCACCTCTTAGGAGGTCAATTCAAAATGTTTTTGAAGGCTTTTTTGTAAAAATTTTAAGAGACTCAAAACAAAAGGCACAACAAAGTGGCCAAAGTTGATCACCACAATGGTGTGGAAAAATCCTCAACCGTGTGGGTTTAATGGTCACAACTTCTTAGGCACACTTTAACATAAAAAACCAAGGGAAAATTAAGCAACTTGAACACGAAAATAAGATGCAAAGAAAGGGACAAATAAAATCGCATCAAATTAAATGGAAAATAGGTGCGTAGATAGAAAACAAAAGTGCATATAATAGCAAGAATAAAAATCTATACTACTAGACAATAAAGGAAATAGAGATGACAAAAAATGAAGGACTTTAAAATAAAGAGATCAAAGAGATAAACAACAAAGCAAAAAAAAATTGAGAAATAACGTGACCTTTAGAAAGTGGCTCTGATACCACTTGATGTGATCTTTGATGATCACGTGCCCAAAGGATCCTTTCTAAGGTCACTTGGAAGGGAAATGGATTCATGGAGAGGAAAGGAATGGGGTGAGGCACCACAAATACTAGGTTTGATAAGCCAAAGGGGAGAGGCCACAAGGGAGGGGTCCCTTGATAACTCTTAGAAGCTCTCACAAAGGAGAAAAGGGGACACTCAAAGGTAAGAACCTCACAACCAATATGGTCTCTATGATTAAATTCAAGTGTAAAAAATACAAGTGAGGAAGGAGCTCCTATTTATAGAGGTAGCTAACCTCTTGAACAAGGTAACCTAAAAAAGAAGGGCTAGGATTATAAGGAGAGATCTAAGGTAGGAGGATTGAGAAACAATTCCCTCCTTAGATCATCAAACTTGGTGCCCAAGTTTCTCAAACCAAGGGCCAAGATTCTTTCTTATTAGCTTAGGGGGTTTATGTAGGAAAAGAGGGGTGTAGATATCAAGGCTACCCCTTATTTCCTTCATAAAGACCCAAAAAGCTAAATCCACCCTCTAAATTCCTAAGACACCTCTTAAAAATAAAAGATGGACTAAATACATGTCCCAAATTAAATTCATAATACTCCTCAAAATTAAAATAAAGGAAAATTACATTTTATTAACTAAAGTCCCTAGCCTAATATCTTCACTCTCCATAGGAGGTGAAGTCTTCCTTTGTCTGCAAGGGCTAGGTCTTCTTCAATCCTTCTAGCCATGGCCCTAGTGATAGGTCCTTCGCTAGGCATGCTCACATCACATAGTGGAATGAAAGAAGATGATGATGAAGAAGAAGTGGAAGATGGAGAAGAAGAGGAAGAAGAAGAAGTGGAAGACGGAGAAGAAGAAGAAGTAGAAGAAGGAGAAGAAGACGAAGAAGAAGAAGTGAAAGAAGGAGAAGAAGAGGAAGAAGAAGAAGTGGAAGAACGAGAAAAAAGGAAGAAGTGCAAGTGGAAGAAGGAGAACAATGGGAAGAAGAAGAAGAAATGGAATAATGACAAAAAGAGGAATAAGAAGAACGAGTGGAAAGAAAAGGGATGAAGAAGGGTAGAAGAAGAACAAGAAGTGTAAGGAAAAGAAGAGGAAGAGAAAATTTTGGAAGCAAAAGAAGTGGTGGATGGAGAAAAGGAGGAAGGAGAAGAAGGAACGAGAAAAAGAAAAATTAGTGAAGGAGAAGAAATGGAAGAAGAGGAAAAACAAGAATTGTAAGCAGAAGAAGTGGAAGAAGGAGATGAAAAAGAAGAAGAACAACAAGTGGTACAAAAGAAGTGGTAGAAGCAGAACAAGAGAAATAGGAGGAAGTAGTGGAATGAGAGGGGATGAAGAAGAAGAAGTGCGAGAAAGAGAACGGGAGGAGGAAGAAGAAGTGGAAGAAGGAGAAGAGGAAGAAGAAGAAGTTGACAAACGAGAAGAACGAGAAGAAGAGGAGGAAGTGCAAGTGGAAGAAGGAGAAGAAGAGGAAGAAGAAGTTGACAAACAAGCAGAACGAGAAGAAGAGGAGGAAGTGCAAATGGAAGAAGGAGAACAATAGGAAGAAGAAGAAGAAGAAGTCAAAGAATTAGAAAAAGAGGAAGAAGAAGAAGTGGAAACGAAAGGGGATGAAGCAGAAGAAGTGGAAGAAGGAGAAGAAAAGGAAGAAAAAGAAGTGAGAAATAGTGGAAGAGCGAGAAGAGTAAGAAGAAGGAAAGCAAGGAAAGGGATGACGAAGAAGAAGTGGAAGAAGGAGGAGAAGAAGAAGGGGAGGAAGAAGAGGTAGTGTAGGTAAAAGAAGTGCAAGAAGGAGAACAAAAGGAAGAAAATGAAGAAGTGGAAGCAGCAAAAGTGGAAGAAGATGAACAAGAGGAAGAACAAGAAGTAGTTGAAGGAGTGGGGATGATGAAGAAGAAGTGTAAGAAGGAGAACAAGATGTGCAAATGCAGGTGGAAGCAGAAGAAGGTGAAAAAGAAGGAGAAGACAAAGGAAAGGGAAGAAGAAGAAGGAGATGAAAAGGAAGGAAAAGAAGTGATGCATGCCTCCCTTGATCTTTTTCCTTGAGGTTCCAAGCACCATGAAATGGATGATGGAGGGGAAAGAAAATGGAGGTGGGGCGCCACTCTCAAAGAGAGATAAGCCAAAGCGTTTAGGTTTGCCACAAGGGAAGGAACCCTTGATAAAAACCAACTAGGAAGAGGTTCCTCAAGAGAGAGGATCCTCAAGACCTTTTACTAAGAATGTGCTCACAAAGAGACTATTTTCATTCAACTTCAAAGGTGAAATTTTACAATGAGGGGGAATGAGTATATATAGCCCAATGGGAGAGCTTGGGCACACTTTTCTAGGCAATGTGGGACTTGGGCTTAATTAGGATTAAAACTAATTAACCCAAGTCTTAGGCCTTAAGCGAGGCACCTAAGTTCACCCCCTATGGGTGCAATTAGCATATCTTAATGTGAATGGGCTAGCCCAAAATCATGTCTTAACTTATGCACCCATTGTAAGCTTACTCCTCCTTTTTAACTAAAGACACCTATACCTTATAAACTAAGAAGATGGCCGGAAATACATGGCCTTAAGGGAATTAAAAATACTTTCCTATTTATCTAATTAAAATAAAATATTTACAAGCTAAAAATAACGAAACTATGGCTTCGAATCTTCAATGAGCTTTTGTCCATGCCATGCCTTCCTTGAGTCCTCCTAGCCATGTGCATGCTAGGTGAGATTGCATCATCTCCTCTCCCTTGGAGAGGATTTGACCTCAAATCCTGAGGTCTTTCTTCCGCTTTTTCAAAGTCCGCAAGAAAATAAGGAAAGCAGTAAGTATATGCAGACAAGTGATTTTGGGGGAAGTGAGAGGTCTATAAGGAGGCCTTTTAAGAATGGGGTAGTAGAGGTTGGCACTAAAGTTTGAAAATATTTTAGTGTGCATGTGCCTCCACACAACAGCTCCCCATCCTCCTCCAATTGCACTAGATACTAGCCTCAAAGGTTTTGAAATAGTTGGCGAGACTAGTCTAAGTGGAATGGAGCACTCATCGAGTTGGATTTGAGGGTGTGGATCAAGGTGCTCAAAAGATATAGGCACATCCTCAAATTCAACTTGTTCTTTTTGTAAGAGTTGGCAGGAAAATTTTTCTATGTAGAGAACCTCCTTTGAAGGCAAAGGCGGATCTTCCTTAGACTCGGTCTTCCTACCAACAACCTTATTTTCATTTTTATCCCTTTCTCTCTTAAGCTTCATGATCCTTCTATCCTCCATAACCTCGGTAGGGGTAAGAGGAAGTAAGGTGATCTTTTTCCCTTTATGAGAGAGAGTGATTTTATTAGTGAGGCCATTGTGCAAAGTTTCCTTATCATGTTTCCATGGCCTTCCCAGCAACATGTGACTAGCTTCCATAGGGACTACATCACATAACACTTGTCGTGATACTTCCCTATGAAGAAGCTAATCTCCACTTGCTCTCTTACTACCACACCATCTTCATAATTAAGTCCATGCAAAGAATAAGGTGAAGGATGAGGAGTAGTAGCAAGTGATAGCTTTTCCACCACCCTCGTGCTACAAAAATTACAACATGATCCACCATCCACAATAAGAGAACAAGTTTTGCCCAAAATTTTGCATCTTGTTTGAAAAACATTCTCTCTTTGTGTTTGGGTTTCCTTACAAGGATGGCTTCCAAGAAGTTGTTTCACTTTGAAGAGATCATCACATGAATGAATACCCTTTTCATTTGATGTTCCCTTTAAAGTCTTTTTTCTTTTGGGGCAAAACAAAGCAATATGCCCTTTTTCTAAACACTTAAAACATTTAGGACTTCGAAAACGAGTGCTCGAACTAGTGGTAGGGGTGTCACTCATACTCAAGGGTTTTCTCTCAATATGCTTTCTTTTGGATGACTCTCTTTTGGGTTTAATTATAGAAGGGTTTGTCTTTTTCTTAGGATGCCTCTTAGGGTTTTCCTTCTTACTAGAAGAAGCATGAATGTCATGGATTATTTTAGGCTCCTCTAAGTCTCTATAATGTGTGTAAATATTACCACAAGAGCTCTTATAGGCATCTCTCTCTTTTTGTATCTTCATTTCTTCCCTTCTTTCTAACTTATTTTGTTCCTTTTCTCTCTTTTCCAATTCTTTCTTCTCTTTTTCTCTCCTTTCTCTTCTCTCTTTTCTCTCTAACTCTTTTCTTTTGTTTTCTTCTTTTTCTCTTTCTTTTTCTCTTTTCTTTTTTTCTCTTCTCTCTTCTCTTTCTTTCTTTTCATTTTCCCTACTCTCTGTTTGTCTCTCTTTTTCTCTTCTTTCTTTTCTTTCTTGTCTCTCCTTTTCTTTTTGTTCTTTCTCTCTTCTCTCCTCTCTATCTAGTTCCTCTTGTTTTCTTTTCCTCATCTCTCTTTGTTTTCTCTCATTTTTCCAAAATTCCCTACGTTGTTTTTCTACTATTTCCCAATCAATAGAGTATGGATATGTGGGCAAGGTTGGTTTATCACTCTTCTCATTCTTTTCTTTTATTCTATTCTCACATTCTTCTCCTTTATTTTCCCTAGTTTCATTACTACTCCTAACACTCCTAGAAGTGTGTGAAAACATGTCAAAGTGTAAGGCCTAGCGAACTAATATGCAAAACACTCCTCTCTTTTTTGTTTTCTCCTAAAGTGTTAAGAGTCTTTGGAACTCTAACACTTTCTAAAACGTTGAAAGCAAATAAAGAAATTTAAAGCAAAGCTAAAGGATTCTAACATGCTCCTAAGTATGAATAAGGGGTACCAATTCCTTATCCACACTAAAACGAGAAACTAAGGTTTATTACACACAAAAGAGGTGACCCTTATGGGCATCCAATACCTCTAATTAAAATGTCCTTTAAAAATACACCCAAATTAAACAAAGAAAATTAGAAGTAGTTGAATGTAGCTCCTTTCTTCAAGTGCTCCTCACCAAGTGTATCACTCTAGTCTTGGCCTCCTTTTCAAGTCTCCTCTTCCTTGGTTTTAAATCAACACTTCCTAAGGATGCTACCCTTGTGAAAATTTCAACAATTTGGCTACCTACCAAGAGAAAACAAGCGCCCAAGCAAGAGACCAAGGGAAGTAGAATTTGAAAGCAAAAAGCAAGAAAAAGCACTTAACAAGAATAGGAACACATCCAAGTGGAAAGAATTTATTTGAAAAATACAAAGAAAGCCAATAAGGACAAGCAAGAAATAAAAGGTGTAGAAAGAAAGTTGGCACACAAAAAAATAATTCCTAGAATGGGCCTAAAATAGAATTGGACTTAAAACAAAAAAGACTCAACAAATTCAATGATTTGCACAATTGTAAAGCAAGGTGGCTAAATCATAATCAAATAAATTCAAGCAAATTTCAATAAAATTTAACACTCCTTTGAATTTTTTAATAATTTTGAGGTGTACTAATTTTTATTTTATTTTTTGTACTCTTTTTACTTGTTTTTAGCACTTTTTACTAACTCTTTTTTTTTTTTTTACTTATTTTACACTTTTGATTTCTTTTCTTCTTCTTTTTTTTTTTTTTGAAACAATTTTGCTACACCTCTTAACACATTTTGTAGCAAATATAGTGAGGAGTCAAAGAATCATAAATGCTTGAACAAAGGATAGGAAATGGCCACCATAATTGATATACAAAAGTGCAAAATTAAGAAACAAAGCAACCTAATATGAACTAGTAATTTTAGGTGATAAAAAATAAATGGCACAAGGAGAGTTTTATGGAAGTTGAGGACAACTTGATTACTCAATAATCAGCCTAATCATACCCAACATGCCTCTCAAAGCCAATCAACAAAAATCACCACAAAAAACTAGCACAAAATTAAGATACTAAAATTATTGAACAAGTGAATGAAATTTGGAAGAAATTGAGCATTAATTTTTTTGAAGTTTTTTTTTTTAAGAACATGCTAAGATCTAAATAGCATGTGAGACTCTAAGGACATGGGATCAAGAGTAAGCCTCTTTGATGCTCAATTTCCAATAGAGAAATAACACACTTTTATGGTAAAAATAAAAAGGCAAAACTATGTAGAATTAAGAGACAATAAAAGGGCTACAACATGACCAACTAAGACAAAACTTGGAAGATTAAAAACTGAAATTAAATGACTCAAAATAACCAGAAATATATGCCCAAAACAGAGAACAAAGGGCTGGAAAAACAGAAAAATAGGTGCAGGAAAATAGAATTAAAAATTCAAATAAGAAGAACAACGTGCATCCAAAGATCAAGACCACAATGTGTGGCTTCCTTCACAAATTTTGTGAAGTCATTACAATGATCTTCTTAGGATTTGCACAAGAATAAGGAAAAAATAAAAAGCTGGGCAGAAAATTAAAGAAACAATCCTAAAGGAAACATATAAAGATTCAATGGAAAAGAACAAGATAAATTGAATCTAGAAAGCAATAAAAACTAGGAAATAAATTGCATAAAATGAAAACTACAAAAACATAAACTAACAAGACATAAAAGGAATTAAATGACAAGAATCAAAGGCTGGAAAAAATAAAGGAAAAAGCAAGAACTCTAAGAAGAAAAGCTGAAAAAAATTAAAGAAAATTAAGACTAGAAAAGAACCTCATGGAGTTGGCTCTGATACCAAATGATGCATGCCTCCCTTGATCTTTTTCCTTGAGGTTCCAAGCACCATGAAATGGATGATGGAGGGGAAAGAAAATGGAGGTGGGGCGCCACTCTCAAAGAGAGAAAAGCCAAAGCGTTTAGGTTTGCCACAAGGGAAGGAACCCTTGATAAAAACCAACTAGGAAGAGGTTCCTCAAGAGAGAGGATCCTCAAGACCTTTTACTAAGAATGTGCTCACAAAGAGACTATTTTCATTCAACTTCAAAGGTGAAATTTTACAATGAGGGGGAATGAGTATATATAGCCCAATGGGAGAGCTTGGGCACACTTTTCTAGGCAATGTGGGACTTGGGCTTAATTAGGATTAAAACTAATTAACCCAAGTCTTAGGCCTTAAGTGAGGCACCTAAGTTCACCCCCTATGGGTGCAATTAACATATCTTAATGTGAATGGGCTAGCCCAAAATCATGTCTTAACTTATGCACCCATTGTAAGTTTACTCCTCCTTTTTAACTAAAGACACCTATACCTTATAAACTAAGAAGATGGCCGGAATTACATGGCCTTAAGGGAATTAAAAATACTTTCCTATTTATCTAATTAAAATAAAATATTTACAAGCTAAAAATAACGAAGACTATGGCTTCGAATCTTCAATGAGCTTTTGTCCATGCCATGCCTTCCTTGAGTCCTCCTAGCCATGTGCATACTAGGTGAGATTGCATCAAGAAGGAGAGGGGAGGATGAAGAAGAAGTTGAAGAAAGAGAACAAGAGGAGGCAGGAGAAGTGGAAGAAAGAGAAGAAGAACGAGAGTAAGCAGCAGCAAAAGAAGAAGAAGAAGATGTGGAAAGAGAAGAAATGGAAGAAGGTTAATAAGAGGAGGAAGAAGAAGTAGTGAAAGGAGGTGAGATGAAGAAGAAGAACTGGAAGAAGGAGAAAAGGAGGAAAAGGAAGAAGGAGGGGAAGGGAAGGGAAGGGAAGGGAAGAAGAAGCACAAGAAGTGGAATATGGAGGTAAAGAGGATGAAGAAGAAGAAGTATAAGTAGAAGATTTAGGGGAAGGAGAAGAAGAGGAAGGGCAACAACTGGAAGCATAAGAAGAAGTAGTTGAACAAGAAGAAATGGAAGAACAAGAAGTGTAAGCAGAAGAAGTGGAAGAAGGAGACAAAAAAGAAGAAGAACAACAAGTGGAAGCAGAAGAAGTGGTAGAAGGAGAACAAGAGGACTAGGAGGAAGTAGCGGAATGAGAGGGGATGAAGAAGAAGAAGTGGAAGAAGGAGAACAGGAGGAATAAGAAGAAGTGTAAGAAGGAGAAGAAGAGGAAGAAGAAGAAGTGGAAGAACGAGAAAAAGAGGAAAAAGTGCAAGTGGAAGAAGAAGAACAAAAGGAAGAAGAAGAAGAAGTGGGAAGAAGTGCAAGAAAGAGAAGAGAAGCAAGTGGAAGCAGCAGAAATGGAAGAAAGTGAACAAGAGGAACAAGAAGAAGTAGTTGAAGGAGAGGGGATGATGAAGAAGAAGAGGAACTAGGAGAAGAAGTGGAAGAAGCAGAAGTAGTGGAAGGATAAGTAGTAGAAGAAGAAGAACCAGAAGAAGTGGAACAAGTGCAAGTGGAAGAAGGAGAACAATAGGAAGAAGAAAAAGAAGTCGAAGAATGAGATAAAGAGGAAGAAGAAGAGGCAGTGGAAGGAAAGGGGATGAAGAAGAAGAAGTGGAAGAAGGAGAAGAAGAGGAAGGAGAAATAGGGAAAGAGGGAGAAGAGTAAGAAGAAGGAAAGCACGACAAGGGATATGGAAGAAGTGGAAGAAGTGGAAGAAGGAGGCAAAGAAAAAGGGGATGAAGAAGAGGTAGTGTAGGCAGCAGAAGTGCAAGAAGGAGAAAGGAAGGCAGAAGAAGAACAAGCAGAAGCAGCAGAAGTGGAAGAAGGTGAACAAGAGGAAGAAGAAGAAGTAGTTGAAAGAGTGGGCATGATGAAGAACAGGTGGAAGAAGGACAACAAGAGGTAGAAATGGAAGTGGAAGAAGAAGAAGGAGAAAGAGAGGGAGAAGACAAAGGAAAGGGACGAAGAAGAAGGAGATGAAGAGGAAGAAAAAGAAGGAGAGGATAGGATGACGAAGAAGTGGAAGAAAGAGAAGAAGAGGAAGAAGAAGGAGAGTAAGCAGAAGAAGGAGAAGAAGAGGAAGAAGAAGAAGAAGTGGAAGAACGAGAAGAAGAGCGAGATGTGCAAGTGGAAGAAGGAAAACAATAGGAAAAAGAAGAAGAAGAAGTGGAAGAATGAGAGAAAAAGGAAGAAGAAGAATCAGTGGAAGGAAAAGGGATGAAGAAGAAGAAGTGGAACAAGGTGAAGAAGAGGAAGGAGAAGTAGTGGAAGAGGGAGAAGAGTAAGAAAAAGGAAAGCACGAGAAGAGATATGGAAGAAGATGTGGAAGAACGAGGAAAAAAAGAAGGGGAGGAAGAAGAGGTAGTGTAGGCAGAAGAAGTGCAAGAAAGAGAAGGGATGGAAGAAGAAGAACAAGTGGAAGCAGCAGGAGTAAAAGAAGGTGAACAAGAGGAGGAAGAAGAAGTAGTTGAAGGAGTGGGGATGATGAAGAAGAAGTGGAAGAAGGAGAACGAGAGGTAGAAGTGCAAGTGGAAGCAGAAGAAGGACAAAAAGAGGGAGAAGATGAAGGAAAGGGAACAATAAGAAGGACATGAAGAGGAAGAAAAAGAAGGAGAGGAGAGGATGAAGAAGAAGTGGAAGAAAGAGAACAAGAGGAGGCACGAGAAGTGGAAGAAAGAGAAGAAGAGGAAGAAGAAGGAGAAGAAAAGGAAGAAGAAGAAGATGTGGAAAGAGAAAAAGTGGAAGAAGGTGGACAAGGGGAGGAAGAAGAAGTAGTGGAAGGAGGTTGGATGAAGAAGAAGAACTGGAAGAAAGAGAAAAGGAGGAAAAGGAACAAGGAGGGGAATGGTAGGGAAGAAGAGGCATAATGATGCATGCCTCCCTTGATCTTTTTCTAAAGGTTTTCTTCTTTGGTGAAATGGTTTGTGGAGAGGTAAGAAGTGAGGTGGTTTTAGGCACCACTTAAGGTAAGATAAGCCTAAGAGGGAAAGTTTGCCACAAGGGATGGAACCCTTGATAAAAACCTAAGGAATTCTCAAAGAGAGAAGGGTGGACACTAAGAGAATTTTGGCCAACTCAAGGTTTTTCTATTCAATCAAGTGTAAAAAATACAAGAGTGTGAAGGAGCACCTTTTTATAGAGGGAGCTAACCTCTTGGACAAGTCATGAAGGAAATGAAGGGCTAGGATTAAAAGGAGTCATCCAAGGGAGGAGGATTGAAGCCCAAAGTCCAATCAAAATACCCTCCTTTAGATGAGAATTGGTGCCCAAGCTACCTCATCCAAGGGCCAAGATTACTCCTTTATTAGTTTTGGGTTTTATTTAGCAAAAGAGGGTGTATTTATCAAACTACCCCCTTATTTCCTAAATAAAGGCCCAAAAGCTAATCTTACCCCTTCTTATTACTAAGACACCTCCTAGAAAATTAAATGGACTAATACATGTCCAAAATAAAATCCTAGGTTCCTAACATAAAAATTACAAGTAAATAAGTCATGGCTTGCATAACTTGGTGGTCATATGGAGGTGACATCTTCCTCCCTCTACTCTAGCCATGTCTTCTTCTATTCTCCTAGCCATGGCCCTAGTGATAGGGCCCTTGCTTGGGGAGAATGCATCACATAAGAAGTGGAATATTATGGAGAAGAGGAGGAAGAAGAAGAAGTGTAAGTAGAAGATTTGGGGGAAGGAGAAGAAGAGGAAGAGCAACAATTGGAAGCAAAAGAAGTGGTGGATGGGGAAAAAGAGGAAGGAGAAGAAGGAAAGGGAAGAAGAAGAAGTAGTGGAAGGAGAAGAAATGGAAGAAGAGGAAGAAAAAGAAGTGTAACCAGAAGAAGTGGAAGAAGGAGATGAAAAAGAAGAAGAACAACAAGTGGAAGAAGAAGAACTGGTAGAAGGAGAACAAGAGGAATAGGAGGAAGTAGTGAAATGAGAGGGGATGAAGAGGAAGAAGTGGAAGAAGGAGAATGGGAGGAGGAAGTAGAAGTGGAAAAAGGAGAACAAGATAAAGTAGAAGAACGAGAAGAAGTGCAAGTGGGAGAAGGAGAACAAGAGGAAGAAGAAGAAGAAGTGGAAGAATGAGAAGGAGAAAAAGAGGGCGAAATGCAAGTGGAAGCAGACGAAGGAGAAAAGAGGGAGAAAACAAAGGAAAGGGAAGAAGAAGAAGTAGTGGAAAGAGAAGCAATGGAAGAAGAGGAACAAGAAGAAGTGTAAGCAGAAGAAGTTGAAGAAGGGGATGAAAATGAAGAAGAACAACAAATGGAAGCAGAAAAAGTGGTAGAAGGAGAACAAGAGGAATAGAAAGAAGTAGTGAAATGAGAGGGGATGACGAAGAAGAAGTGGAAGAAATAGAACGGGAGGAGGAAGAAGAAGTTGAAGAAGGAGAAGAAGAGGAAGAAGAAGAAGCAGTTGAAGGAGTGCGGATGATAAAGAAGAAGTGGAAGAAGAAGAAGGAGATGAAGAGGAAGAAAAAAGAAAGAGAGGAGAGGATGAAGAAGAAGTGGAAGCAGAAGATTTCTGGGGAAGGAGAAGAAGAGGAAGAGCAACAATTGGAAGCAAAAGAAGTGCGGTTGGAGAAAAAAAAGGAAGGAGAAGAGGGAAAGGGAATAGGAAGAAGTAATGGAAGGAGAAGAAATGGAAGAAGAGGAAGAAGAAGAAGTATAAGCAGAAGAAGTGGAAGAAGGAGATGAAAAAGAAGAAGAACAACAAGTAGAAGTAGACGAAGAAGTGGTAGAAGGAGAACAAGAGGAATAAGAGGAAGTAGTTAAATGAGAGGGGGTGAAGAAGAAGAAGTGGAAGAAGGAGAACGGGAGGAGAAAGAAGAAGTGGAAGAAGGAGAACAAGACGAAGTAGAAGAAGTGGAAGAACGAGAAGAAGAGGAACAAGTGCAAGTGGGAGAAGGAGAACAATAGGAAGAAGAAGAAGAAGTGGAAGAATGAGAAAAAGAGTGAGAATAAGAAGTGGAAGTAGGAGAACAAGAGGTAGAAATCCAAGTGGAAGCAGACGAAGGAGAAAAAAAGGAGAAAACGAAGGAAAGGAAAGAAGAAGAAATAGTGGAAGGTGAAGAAAAGGAAGAAGAGGAAGAAGAAGAAGTGTAAGTAGAAGAAGTGGAAGAAGGAGACGAAACTGAAGAAGAACAACAAATGGAAGCAAAAGAAGTGGTAGAAGGAGAACAAGAGGAATAGGAGGAAGTAGTGAAATGAGAGGGGATGAAGAAGAAGAAGTGGAAGAAGTAGTAGAACGGGAGGAGGAAGAAGAAGTGGAAGAAGGACAAGAAGAGGAAGAAGAAGAAGTGGAAGAATGAGAAGAAGAGGAAGAAATGCAAGTGGGATAAGGAGAACAATAGGAACAAGAAGAAGAAGAAGTGGAAGAGTGAGAGAAAGAGGAAGAAGGAGAAGCAGTGGAAGGAAAGGGGATGAAGAAGGAGGAAAAGAGGAAGAATAAGAAATGGAAGGAGAAGTAGTGGAAGAGGGAGAAGGAGTAAGAAGAAGGAGAGCAAGGCAAGGGAGGACGAAGAAGAAGTGGTAGAAGGAGGATAAGAAGAAGGGGAGGAAGAAAAAGTAGTGTAGGCAGAAGGAGAAGAAGAATAAGTGGAAGAACGAGAAGAAGAGGAAGAAGTGCAAGTGGAAGAGGGAGAAGAGTAAGAAGAAGAAGAAGTGGAAGAACGAGAAGAAGAGGAAGAAGTGAACCTGGAAGAAGGAGAACAATAGGAACAAAAGAAGAAGAAGTGGAAGAATAAGAGAAAGAGGATGAAGAAGAAGCAGTGGAAGGAAAGGGGATGAAGAAGAAAGGGTGGAAGAAGGAGAATAAGAGGAAGAAGAAGAAATGGAAGGTGATAGAAATCCAGAGGGGTTGGATTCGTTTTGCAGATCTATCTAGGTTGGAAGGTAATAAGATAACAAAACAATGAGAATTGGGTAAACAAGAAAATGGAGAGGATGAAAATGGTTTAACGAAGAGATAGATGACGCCACTTCCAAGGATGGAAGATAAGTCATATGACGCCACAAGGGTGGTGATTTACCCTTGATAAGTCTAGCAGAACGCCATAAAGAAAAATTCCTTGATAAGTTCTAAAGAGAAATTCATCTCTCACAAAAGGGTAAAACCCAAATATAATTTCACTAATTCAATGGTTGTCGTTTGAGTACAATTCAGCCCCTATTTATAGAACTAGGTGGCTGTTCAAAATCATAACTCCCAAAAGAATAATTAAATACTTCGTTATCACACAATTATCACATATGATTAATTGCATGTTACATTAATTGCTAAATTAATGAAACGTTACAAAAAATGAAAAGTCATTGTCTTCGGCATTCACATCATTCCCTCCTTCTTCGAAAAGATTTGTCCTCGAATCTATGACTTTATTTTCCTATCAATTTTATTCACTTATAATTTAAAATAAACAAAATCAACCTCCAGGATCAAATGTAAATTGTAAAAATTCATGCATCAAAGAAGTTTTCCTTTTTGGTTTCCAAACCCAAACATTGGAATCAAGAGGAATTCTTCTTTTAAAATATGGCATTTTCTTTAGGAGTTTTAACCTCAACATGTACTGAATGTACAATGACTCTGGAAAAGGGATATCCACATTTTTCTTCCTCAAATATGGCAATTTGTGGGTTGTATTCTTATTGTCCTGTGCATTCAAAATACCAATAAAAGAAGAAAAATCATTAGCAGTTTTCATTTTAACGTTCTTTTTCTCTCTTTCTCTTTCCTTTTCTCTCTCTTCCTCTTCACTCTTTTCTTTTTCTATTTTTATCTTTTCTTCTCTCTCTTTTTCTATTTTCTCCTTCAACTTATGTTAATTATCACAAACTTCACTTGGTGTCAGAAATTTCAAATTAAGTTTGCGTCCTTCATGCACCAAAGAAACTGAAAGTCTTTCAGGATTTATCCTTTTACCCTGCAACCAAGGTCTCCCTAAAAGAAAATGACATGAGTCCATGGGAGCAATATCGTATGTCACTTCCTCCACATATTTTACAATAGTGAATCTAAACTTAGTTTGCCTAGGATGAAGACTCGTTAGTAAGTTAAGTTTATTCACCAATCTTTCGCTTACCACGTTGCTATAACTTTCTTCATCAACTGCAAATAAACACAAATGACCTTCGATTAAACACCTTGTATAAAAAATATCCACCATAATTCCAAACCTAGAGCCGAAGCTCTGATACCAACTGATATAAATCCAGAGGGGATGAATTCGTTTTGTGGATCTATCTAGGTTGGAAGGTAATAAGTTAACAAAACAATGAGAATTGGGTAAACAAGAAAATGGAAAGGATGAAAATGGTTTAACAAAGAGATAGATGACGCCACTTCCAAGGATGGAAGATAAGTCATATGACGCCACAAGGGTGGTGATTTACCCTTGATAAGTCTAGCAGAACACCACAAAGAAAAATTTCTTGATAAGTTCTAAAGAGAAATTCATCTAATTCAATGGTTGTCTTTTGAGTACAATTCAGCCTCTATTTATAGAACTAGGTGGCTGTTCAAAATCATAACTTCTAAAAGAAAAATTAAATACTTCATTATCACGCAATTATTACGTATGATTAATTGCATGTTACATTAATTCCTAAATTAATGAAACGTTACAAAAAATGAAAGGTCATTGTTTTTTGCATTCATATCATCTTCTTCATCCCCTTTCCTTCTGCTGCTTCTTCTTCTTCCTCTTTTTCTCATTCTTCCACTTCTTCTTCTTCTTCCTATTGTTCCTGTTCTTCCATTTTCTCCTTCTTCTGCTTCACTTCTTCTTCATCATCCCCACTCCTTCAAGTAATTCTTCTTCTTCCTTTTGTTCACCTTCTTCCACTTCTGTTGCTTCCATTTGTTCTTCTTCTTCCTTCTCTTCTCCTTCTTGCACTTCTTCGGCCTACACTACCTCATTCGAAAGAATAAGAAGAAGAGGAAGAAATGCAAGTGGGATAAGGAGAACAATAGGAATAAGAAGAAGAACAAGTGGAAGAATGAGAAAAAGAGGAAGAAGAAGAAGCAGTGGAAGAAAAGGAGATCAAGAAGAAAAAGTGGAAGAAGGAGAAGAAGACGAAGAAGAAGAAGTGGAAGGAGAAGTGGTAGAAGAGGTAGAAGAGTAAGAAGAAGGAAAGCAATGCAAGGAAAGAGGAAGAAGAAGTCGTAGAAGGAGGAGAAGAAGAAGGGGAGGAAGACGAGGTAGTGTAGGCAGAAGAAGTGCAAGAAGGGGAATGGAAAGAAGAAGAACAAGTGGAAGCAGCAAAAGTTGAAGAAGGTAACAAGAGGAAGAAGAAGAAGCAGTTGAAGGAGTGGGGATGATGAAGAAGAAGTGGAAGAAGGAGAACAAGAGGTAGAAATACAAGTGGAAGCAAAAGAAGGAGAAGAAGAGGTAGAAATACAAGTGGAAGCAGAAGAAGGCAGATAAGAGGGAGAAGACAAAGGAAAGGGAAGAAGAAGAAGTAGATGAAGAGGAAGAAAAAGAAGGAGAGGAGAGGATGAAGAAGAAGTGTAAGATAAAGAACAAGAGCAGGTAGCAGAAGTGGAACAAAGAGAGGAAGAGGAAGAAGAAGGAGAGTAAGCAGAAAAAGGAGAAGCAAAGAAAGAAAAAGAAGATGTGGAAAGAGAAGAAGTGGAAGAAGGTGAACAAGAGGAGGAATAAGAAGTAGTGGAAGCAGGTGGGATGAAGAAGAAGAACTGGAAGAAGGAGAACGAGTGGAAGAAGGAGAAAAGAAGGAAAAGGAAGAAGGAGGGGAAGGGAAGAAGAAGCAGAAGAAGTGGTATATGGTGTAGAAGTGGAAGTAGAAGAAGAAGTGTAAGCAGAAGATTTAGGGGAGGAAAAGAATAGGAAGAGCAACTATTCGAAGCAGAAGAAGTGGGGGACGGAGAAAAATAGGAAGGAAAAGAAGCAAAGGGAAAAAGAAGAAGTAGTGGAAGGAACAAATGGAAGAAGCGGAAGAAGAAGAAGTGGAAGCAGAAGAAGTGGAAAAAGGAGACGAAAAAGAAGATGAACAACAAGTGGAAGCAGAAGAAGTGGTAGAAGGAGAACAAGAGGAATAGGAGGAAGTAGTGGAATTAGAGGGGATGAAGAAGAAAGAGTGGAAGAAGGACAACGGGTTTGGGAAGAATAAGTGGAAGAGGGAGAACGGGAGGAGGAAGAGAATAAGTGGAAGAAGGAGAAGAAGAGGAAGAAGAAGAAGTGGAAGAAGGAGAAAAAGAGGAAGAAGAAGAAGTGGAAGAACGAGAAAAAGAGGAAGAAGTGCAAGTGGAAGAAGGAGAACAATAGGAAGAAGAAGAAAAAGCGTGGGAAGGAAAGGGGGTGAAGAAGAAGAAATGGAAGAAGGAGAAGAAGAGGAAGAAGAAGGAGAATAAGCAAAAGAAGTGGAAGAAGAAGAAGATGTGGAAAGAGAAGAAGTGGAAGAAGGTCAACAAGAGGAGGAAGAAGAAGTAGTGGAAGGAGGTGGGATGAAGAAGAAGAAGTGGAACAACGAGAACAAGTGGAAGAAGGAGAAAAGGAGGAAAAAGAAGAAGGACGGGATAGGAAGAAGAAGCAGAAGAAGTGAAATATGGAGGAGAAGAGGAAGAAGAAGAGGAAGTGTAAGCAGAAGATGTGAGGGGAGGAAAAGAAGAGGAATAGCACCTATTGGAAGGAAAAGAAGTGGGGGGATGGAGAGAAAGATGAAGGAGAAGAAGGAAAGGGAAGAAGAAGTAGTAGAAGGAGAAGAGATGGAAGAAGAGGAAGAAGAAGAAGTGGAAGCAAAAGAAGTGGAAAAAGGAGACGAAAAATAAGATGAACAACAAGTGAAAGAAGAAGAAATGGTAGAAGGAGAACAAGAGGAATAGGAGGAAGTAGTGGAATGAGATGGGATGAAGAAGAAAAAATGGACGAAGGAGAATGAGATGAGGAAATATAAGTGGAAGAAGAAGAATGGGAGGAGGAAGAATAAATGGAAGAAGGAGAAGAAGAGGAACAAGAAGAAGTGGAAGAACGAGAAGAAGAGGAAGAAGTGACACTGGAAGAAGGAGACGAATAGGAAGAAGAAGAAGCAGTGGAAGAAGGAGAACAAGAGGTAGAAATGCAAGTGGAAGCAGAAGAAGGAGAAAAAGAGGGAGAAGACGAAGGGAAGGGAAGAAAAAGAAGGAGATAAAGAGGAAGAAAAAGAAGGATATGAGAGGATGAAGAAGAAGTGGAAGAAAGAGAACAAGAGGAGGCAGAAGAAGTGAAAGAAAGAGAAAAAGAGGAAGAAGAAGAAGTGGAAGTAGGAGAAGAACATGTGGAAAGAGAACAAGTGGAATAAGGTGAACAAGAGGAGGAAGAAGTAGTAGAATGAGGCGTGATGAGGAAGAAGAGCTGGAATAAGCAGAACAGGAGGAAAAGGAAGAAGAAGGGCAAGGGAAAGGAAGAAGAAGCAGAAGAATTGGAATATGCAGGAGAAGAGGAAGAAGAAGAAGAAGAAGTCTAAGCACAATATTTGGGGGAAGGAGAAAGAGAAGAAGAGAACCAATTGGAAGCAAAAGAAGTGGGGAATGGAGAAAAAGAGGACGAAGAAGAAGGCAAGGGAAGAAGAAGAAGTAATGGACGGAGAATAAATGGAAGAAGAGGAAGAAGAAGAAGTGGAAGAAGGACACAAAAAAGAAGAAGAACAAAAAGTGGAAGCAGAAGAAGTGGTAGAAGGAGAAAGAGTGGAATAGGAGGAAGTAGTGGAATAAGAGGGGATATAAAAGAAGGAGTTGAAGAAGGAGAACGGGAGGAGGAAGAAGAAGTGAAAGAAGGATAAGAAGAGGAAGAAGAAGAAGTAGAAGAACGTGAAGAAGACAAAGAAGTACAAGTGGAAGAAGGAGAACAATATGAAGCAGAAGAAGAAGTGGAAGCATGAGAAAAAGAGGAACAAGAAGAATAAGAGGAAGGAAAGGGCATAAAGAAGAAGAAGTGGAAGAAGGAAAAGAAGAGGAAGAAGAAGAAGTGGAACAAGGAGAAGAAGAGGAAGAAGAAGAAGTGGAAAAAGGACAAAAAGAGGAAGAAGAAGAAGCAGAAGAATGAGAAAAATAGGAAGAAGTGCAAGTGGAAGAAGGAGAATAATGGGATGAAGAAGAAGAAGTGGAAGAATGAGAAAAACAGGAAGAAGAAAAAGCAGTGAAAGAAAGATGAAGAAGAAGAAGTGGAAGAAGGAGAAGAAGACGAAGAAGAAGAAGTGGAAGGAGAAGTAATGGAAGAGGGAGAAGAGTAAGAAGAAGGAAATCAAGTAAAGGGAGGAGGAAGAAGAAGTGGAAGAAGGAGGAGAAGAAGAAGGGGAGGAGGAAGAGGTAGGCAGAATAAGTGCAAGAAAGAGAAGAGAAGGAAGAACAAGAACAAGTGGAAGGAGCAGAAGTGGACAAAGGTGAACAAGAAGAAGAATAAGAAGTAGTGTAATGAGTGGGGATGATGAAAAAGATGTGGAAGATGGAGAACAAGAGGTAGAAATGCAAGTGGAAGCAAAAGAAGGAGAAGAAGAGGTAGAAATACAAGTGGAAGCAGAAGAAGGCGGATAAGAGGGAGAAGACAAAGGAAAGGGAAGAAGAAGAAGTAGATGAAGAGGAAGAAAAAGAAGGAGAGGAGAGGATGAAGAAGAAGTGGAAGATAAAGAACAAGAGCAGATAGCAGAAGTGGAACAAAGAGAGGAAGAGGAAGAAGAAGGAGAGTAAGCAGAAAAAGGAGAAGCAAAGAAAGAAGAAGAAGATGTGGAAAGAGAAGAAGTGGAAGAAGGTGAACAAGAGGAGGAAAAAGAAGTAGTGGAAGCAGGTGGGATGAAGAAGAAGAACTGGAAGAAAGAGAACGAGTGGAAGAAGGAGAAAAGAAGGAAAAGGAAGAAGGAAGGGAAGGGAAGAAGAAGCAGAAGAAGTGGTATATGGTGGAGAAGTGGAAGTAGAAGAAGAAGTGTAAGGAGAAGATTTAGGGGAGGAAAAGAATAGGAAGAGCAACTATTGGAAGTAGAAGAAGTGGAATATGGAGGAGAAGTGGAAGTAGAAGAAGAAGTGTAAGCAGAAGATTTAGGGGAGGAAAAGAATAGGAAGAGCAACTATTGGAAGCAGAAGAAGTGGGGGACGGAGAAAAACAGGAAGGAAAAGAAGCAAAGGGAAAAAGAAGAAGTAGTGGAAGGAACAAATGGAAGAAGCGGAAGAAGAAGAAGTGGAAGCAGAAGAAGTGGAAAAAGGAGACGAAAAAGAAGATGAACAACAAGTGGAAGCAGAAGAAGTGGTAGAAGGAGAACAAGAGGAATAGGAGGAAGTAGTGGAATTAGAGAGGATGAAGAAGAAAGACTGCAAGAAGGAGAACGGGTTTGGGAAGAATAAGTGGAAGAGGGAGAACGGGAGGAGGAAGAGAATAAGTGGAAGAAGGAGAAGAAGAGGAAGAAGAAGAAGTGCAAGAAGGAGAAAAAGAGGAAGAAGAAGAAGTGGAAGAACGAGAAAAAGAGGAAGAAGTGCAAGTGGAAGAAGGAGAACAATAGGAAGAAGAAGAAAAAGCGTGGGAAGGAAAGGGGGTGAAGAAGAAGAAATGGAAGAAGGAGAAGAAGAGGAAGAAGAAGGAGAATAAGCAAAAGAAGTGGAAGAAGAAGAAGATGTGGAAAGAGAAGAAGTGGAAGAAGGTCAACAAGAGGAGGAAGAAGAAGTAGTGGAAGGAGGTGGGATGAAGAAGAAGAAGTGGAAGAACTAGAACAAGTGGAAGAAGGAGAAAAGGAGGAAAAAGAAGAAGGACGGGATAGGAAGAAGAAGCAGAAGAAGTGAAATATGGAGGAGAAGAGGAAGAAGAAGAGGAAGTGTAAGCAGAAGATGTGAGGGGAGGAAAAGAAGAGGAATAGCACCTATTGGAAGGAAAAGAAGTGGGGGGATGGAGAGAAAGATGAAGGAGAAGAAGGAAAGGGAAGAAGAAGTAGTAGAAGGAGAAGAGATGGAAGAAGAGGAAGAAGAAGAAGTGGAAGCAAAAGAAGTGGAAAAAGGAGACGAAAAATAAGATGAACAACAAGTGAAAGAAGAAGAAATGGTAGAAGGAGAACAAGAGGAATAGGAGGAAGTAGTGGAATGAGATGGGATGAAGAAGAAAAAATGGACGAAGGAGAATGAGATGAGGAAATATAAGTGGAAGAAGAAGAATGGGAGGAGGAAGAATAAATGGAAGAAGGAGAAGAAGAGGAACAAGAAGAAGTGGAAGAACGAGAAGAAGAGGAAGAAGTGACACTGGAAGAAGGAGACGAATAGGAAGAAGAAGAAGCAGTGGAAGAAGGAGAACAAGAGGTAGAAATGCAAGTGGAAGCAGAAGAAGGAGAAAAAGAGGGAGAAGACGAAGGGAAGGGAAGAAAAAGAAGGAGATAAAGAGGAAGAAAAAGAAGGATATGAGAGGATGAAGAAGAAGTGGAAGAAAGAGAACAAGAGGAGGCAGAAGAAGTGAAAGAAAGAGAAAAAGAGGAAGAAGAAGAAGTGGAAGTAGGAGAAGAACATGTGGAAAGAGAACAAGTGGAATAAGGTGAACAAGAGGAGGAAGAAGTAGTAGAAGGAGGCGTGATGAGGAAGAAGAGCTGGAATAAGCAGAACAGGAGGAAAAGGAAGAAGAAGGGCAAGGGAAAGGAAGAAGAAGCAGAAGAATTGGAATATGCAGGAGAAGAGGAAGAAGAAGAAGAAGAAGTCTAAGCACAATATTTGGGGGAAGGAGAAAGAGAAGAAGAGAACCAATTGGAAGCAAAAGAAGTGGGGGATGGAGAAAAAGAGGACGAAGAAGAAGGCAAGGGAAGAAGAAGAAGTAATGGACGGAGAATAAATGGAAGAAGAGGAAGAAGAAGAAGTGGAAGAAGGACACGAAAAAGAAGAAGAACAAAAAGTGGAAGCAGAAGAAGTGGTAGAAGGAGAAAGAGTGGAATAGGAGGAAGTAGTGGAATAAGAGGGGATATAAAAGAAGGAGTTGAAGAAGGAGAACTGGAGGAGGAAGAAGAAGTGGAAGAAGGAGAAGAAGAGGAAGAAGAAGAAGTAGAAGAACGTGAAGAAGACAAAGAAGTGCAAGTGGAAGAAGGAGAACAATATGAAGCAGAAGAAGAAGTGAAAGCATGAGAAAAAGAGGAACAAGAAGAATAAGAGGAAGGAAAGGGCATAAAGAAGAAGAAGTGGAAGAAGGAAAAGAAGAGGAAGAAGAAGAAGTGGAAGAAGGAGAAGAAGAGGAAGAAGAAGAAGTGGAAAAAGGACAAAAAGAGGAAGAAGAAGAAGCAGAAGAATGAGAAAAATAGGAAGAAGTGCAAGTGGAAGAAGGAGAATAATGGGAAGAAGAAGAAGAAGTGGAAGAATGAGAAAAACAGGAAGAAGAAAAAGCAGTGAAAGGAAGATGAAGAAGAAGAAGTGGAAGAAGGAGAAGAAGACGAAGAAGAAGAAGTGGAAGGAGAAGTAATGGAAGAGGGAGAAGAGTAAGAAGAAGGAAATCAAGTAAAGGGAGGAGGAAGAAGAAGTGGAAGAAGGAGGAGAAGAAGAAGGGGAGGAGGAAGAGGTAGGCAGAATAAGTGCAAGAAAGAGAAGAGAAGGAAGAACAAGAACAAGTGGAAGGAGAAGAAGTGGACAAAGGTGAACAAGAAGAAGAATAAGAAGTAGTGTAATGAGTGGGGATGATGAAGAAGATGTGGAAGATGGAGAACAAGAGGTAGAAATGCAAGTGGAAGCAGAAGAAAGGGGAAAAGAGTGAGAAGACCAAGGAAAGGCAAGAAGAAGAAGGAGATGAAGAGGAAGAAAAAGAAGGAGAGGAGAGGATGAAGAAGAAACAGAAGAAGAAGAAGTGAAAGAAAGAGAAGAAGAGGAAGAAGAAGGAGAGTAAGCTAAAGAAGTGGAAGAAGGAGAAGAAAAGGAAGAAGAAGAACATGTGAAAAGAGAAGACGTGGAAGAAGGTAAACAAGAGGAGGAAAAGGAAGAACGAGGAGAAAGGAAGGGTGGAAGAACAAGAAGAAGTGTAAGGAGAAGATTTGGGGAAAAGAGAAGAAGAGGAAGAGCAACAATTGGAAGGAAAAGAAGTGGGGGATGGAGAAAAAGATGAAGGAGAAGAAGGAACGGGAAAAAAAGAAATAGTGGAAGGAGAAGAAATGGAAGAAGAGGAAAAAGAAGAATTGTAAGAAGAAGAAGTGGAAGAAGGAGACGAAAAGGAAGAGGAACAACAAGTGGTACAGAAGAAGTGGTAGAAGGAGAACAAGATAAATAGAAGGAAGTAGTGGAATGAGAAGGGATGAAGAGAAAGAAGTGGAAGAATGAGAACGGGAGGAGGAAGAAGAAATGGAAGAAGGAGAAGAAGAGGAAGAAGAAGAAGTTGACGAACGAGAAGAAGAGGAGGAAGTGCAAGTGGAAGAAGGAGAACATTAGGAAGAAGAAGAAGAAGTTGAAGAATTAGAAAAAGAGGAACAAGAAAAAATGGGAAGGAAAAGGGGATGAAGAAGAACAAGTGGAAGAAGGAGAAGAAAAAGAAGAAGAAGAAGCGAAAGGAGAAGTAGTGGAAGAGGGAAAAGAGTAGGAAGAAGGAAAGCAAGGAAAGGGAGGACGAAAAACAAGGGGAGGAAGACGAGGTAGTGCAGGCAGAAGAAGTGCAAGAAGGAGAAGGGAAGGAATAAGATGAAGAAGTGGAAGCAGCAAAAGTGGAAGAAGATGAACAAAAGGAAGAACAAGAAGTAGTTGAAGGAGTAGGGATGATCAAGAAGAAGTGGAAGAAGGAGAACAAGAGGTAGAAATGCAAGTGGAAGCAGGAGAAGGAGAAAAAGAGGGAGAAGATGAAGGAAAGGGAAGAAGAAGAAGGAAAGGGAAGAAGAAGAAGGAGATGAAGAGGAAAAAAAAGAAGGAGAGGGGAGGATGAAGAAGAAGTTGAAGAAAAAGAACAAGATGAGGCAGGATAAGTGGAAGAAAGAGAAGAAGTGGAAGAAGGTGAACAAGAGGAGGAAGAAGAAGTAGTGGAAGGAGGTGGAAGAAGAATTAGAAGAAGGAGAAAAGTAGGAAAAGGAAGAAGGAGGGGAAGGGAAGGGAAGAAGAAGCAGAAGAAGTGGAATACGAAGGTGAAAAGGAGGAAGAAGAAGAAGTGTAAGCAGAAGATTTGGGGGAAGGAGAATAAGAGGAAGAGCAACTATTCGAAGCAAAAGAAGTGGCAGATGGAGAAAAAGAGGAAGGAGAAGAAGGAAAGGAACGAAGAAGAAGTAATGGAACGAGAAGAAATGGAAGAACAAGAAGTGTAAGCAAAAGAAGTGAAAGAAGGAGACAAAAAAGAAGAAGAACAACAAGTGGAAGCAGAAGAAGTGGTAGAAGGAGAACAAGAGGAATAGGAGGAAGCAGTGGAATAAGACGGATGAAGAAGAAGAAATGGAAGAAGGAGAATGGGAGGAGGAAGAAGAAGTGTAAGAAGGAGAAGAAGCGGAAGAAGAAGAAGTGCAAAAAATGAGAACAAGAGGAAAAAGTGCAAGTGGAAGAAGGAGAACAAAAGGAAGAAGAAGAAGAAGAAGAAGTGGAAGAAAAAGTGAAAGAAAGAGAAGAGAAGCAAGAAGAAGATCAAGTGTAAGCAGCAGAACTGAAAGAAAGTGAACAAGAGGAAGAAGAAGTAGTAGTTGAAGGTGAGGGGATGATGAAGAATAAGTTGAACAAGGAGAGCAAGAGGTAGAAATGAAAGTGGAAGCAGAAGAAGGCGAAAAAGAGGGAGAGACGATGGACAGGGAAGAAGAAGAAGGAGATGAAGAGGAAGAAAAAGAACGACAGGAGAGGATGAAGAAGAAGTGGAAGAAAGAGAAAAAGAGGAGGCAGGAGAAGCGGAAGAAAGAGAAGAAGAGGAAGAAGAAGGAGAGTAAGCAGAAGAAGTGGTAAAAGGAGAAGAAAAGGAAGAAGAAGATGGGGAAAGAGAAGAAGTGGAAGAAGGTGAACAAGAGGAGGAAGAAGAAGTGGTGCAAGCAGGTGGGATGAAGGAGGAGAACGAGTGGAAGAAGGAGAAAAGGAGGAAAAGGAAGAAGGAGGGGAAAGGAACAAGAACCAGAAGAGGTGGAATATGGAGGAGAAGTGTAAGTAGAACAAGAAGTGTAAGAAGAAGATGTAGGGGAGGAAAAGAATAGGAAGAGCAACTATTGCAAGCAAAAGAAGTGGGAGACGGAGAAAAAGAGGAAGGAAAAGAATTGATGCAATCCTACCTATCAAGGGCCCTCTCACTAGGGCAATGGTTAGGAGGATTGAAGAGGACTTGGCCCGGAAAGACTCATCAAGACCCCAGCTTATGATAGAGATAGATATTTTAGGCCATAGTCCTTAGTTTTCCTCTTGTAAATATTAATTAGCTTTTAATTCCATTTTAGGCCTTGTATTTTGGCCATTTATTTTAGTTTCTAGAGTTTAGGGTGTAATTAGCTTAGGAAGGGAGGTGAGGGGAGTAAAGGGCCTAATAACACAAAAGGAGTGTGGATCTCTTTCCATACACCCTTGATTAGGCCGTGACACTCCCTAGCTTAAGGCTAGGCACCACTTTTAGTGGGCCTAAGAGGGATTAGTGCTCCTAATACTAATTAGGCCCAAGTCCCACATTGCCTAGTTTTGAGTGTCTTGCTCCCTCTTTGGGCTATAAATACACCTAGTCTCTCTTGTACAAGGCACACTTGATTGAATGAAGTAAGACTCTTTTTGAGCAATTCATTCTTGAGTGTCATTGAGAATCCTCTCTCTTGAGGAATCTCTCCCTTAAAGCTTTTATCAAGGAACCTCTCCCTTGTGGCAAGCAACATAAATTTTTTTGACTCATCTTTCTCCTAGAAAGTGGCGTCAACCCTCTCCCATTTCTAACCTCTCCATCCTCCATTTTCTTAGAGGAAGGAACCTTGGTTGAAGAGATCAAGGGAGTACATCATTTGGTATCAGAGCCATCTTCATGAAGGTTCATTTCCTCCTCCTTCTCCTTAGTTTATGTGTCTTTCTTTAGTTTCTTTTTTCTGCAGTTTTTATACTTTATTTCTTGCTTCCTTTATTGTCATTTAAATTCCTTATTGTCTTGAAGTTTATGTTTTAGTTCTTGCAATTTTTATTTCCATGTCTTTATTGCTTTCTAGATTCAATTTATTTTGTTCATTTCTATTGAATCTTTGTGTGTTTCGTTTAGGTTTGTTTCTTTAAATTTCTGCCCATCTTTTTAATTTTTCCTTATTCTAGTGCTTACCCTAAGAGGATCATAGTAATGACTTCACAAACTTTGTGAAGGAAGCCACACAATTGTGGTTTTGATCCTTGGATGCACTTTTGCTTCTTTCATTTAGAGTTCTTGTATTTTAATTCTATTTTCCTGCACCTTTTTCTCTAATTTTTTCCTGCACCTATTTGTCTATTTTTTCCATCCCCTATTTCTCTGTTTTTGTGTCACATTCTTGGTCATTTATTTTCAGTTTTAATCCTCCTACGTTGTGTCTTATTTTGGTATTGTTTAGTCCTTTTAATTGTCACTTAAAATCCATTGTTTAGGTCTTTTATTTTACCATAAAAGTGTGTTATTTCTCTATTGGAAATTGAGCATCAAAGAGGCTTACTCTTGATCCCATGTCCTTAGAGTCTCACATGCTATTTAGATCTTAGCATGTTCTTAAAAAAAAAAATCTTCAAAAAAATTAATGCTCAATTTCTTCCAAATTTTATTCACTTGTTCAATAATTTTAGTATCTTAATTTTGTGCTAGTTTTTGTGGTGATTTTTGTTGATTGGCTTTGAGAGGCATGTTGGGTATGTAATTGGGCTGATTATTGAGTAATCAAGTTGGCCTCAACTTCCATAAAACTCTCCTTGTGCCATTTATTTTTTATCACCTAAAATTACTAGTTCATATTAGGTTGCTTTGTTTCTTAATTTTGCACTTTTGTATATCAATTAGGGAGAAAACAAAACAAAAGAGTAAGGAGTGTTGCCCATAGGTTCTTCCCAATCACTTTCAAAATGAGCTCACACACATCTAGTAAAGGTAGTGTAAATCAACAAGGTTCTCAAAAAACCAACAACATGGATAAGTTTGTGAGTGAATTTAGGGAATGGAGGGTAGAAGAGAGAAAAGAAAGAAAAGAAAGGGATAAAAGAGAAGAAAAGAGGCGCGAAGAGAAAGAAAAAGAAAAGAGAGAAAGAGAGTTAAGAGAAGAAAGACGAAGAGAGGAAAAAGAGCGTGAGAAAAGAGAGAAAGAAAGCGAGGAGAAAAGAGAGAGGGAAGAGAGAAGAGAAGAGCGTGAAAGAGAAGAAAGAAGAGAAAGACGAGTTAGAGAAAGGCATAGGTATAGGTCTGCCTCTAGTGAAGTAAGTGAAAGTGAGGGATATGAAAGACCTAGGGTAAGGAGAGCACAACAACATCATAACCAACCCCAAGCCCAAACAAAAAGTTGACCTCCCTCATTTTCATGGCAAAGAGGATGTGGAAGCCTACCTTGATTGGGAAATGAAGGTAGAGCAACTCTTTGTTTGTTATAACATAAGTGAAGAAAGAAAAGTTCCGCTGGCAACCCTTAGCTTCCAAGGGCATGCCATGTATTGGTGGACCTCCTTGGTCAATGAGAGGCGCCGCCTTCGTAACCCTCCGGTGGATTATTGGAATGATCTCAAGGGGGCTATGAGGCGGAGACACGTCCCTTCTTACTATGAAAGAGAGCTCTTGGATAAACTCCAAAGATTAAAACAGTACAATTCAAGTGTTGAGGAGTACAGACAAACCATGGAGCTTTTCATGATGAGAGCGGGCGTCACCGAAGAACCAAGGGCCACTGAAGCTAGATTTTTAAGTGGTTTGAACTCTGACATAAGAGACAAAGTTGAGCTCTTACCATATAATAATCTAGATGACCTAGTCCAACTTTGCATGAGAGTGGAAAATCAATTAAAAATAAAAGGTGGAGCAAAAAGAGAATTTCCATCCTACAATTATGCAAAGAGGGACCTAGGCAAGGGAAGCTCTTCCAAGAGCTTTCCTAAAGAGGAGCCATCCAAGCATGTGCATAAAGAACATAAACCCATGCATCATAGAGACAACCCCCCTACTAGTTCTAACAATAGGACTAGTAGTATTAAATGCTTTAAATGTCTTGGGAGAGGCCACATTGCCTCTCAGTGCCCCAATAAGAAAACCATGATCATGAGGGGCCAAGAGATTTTTAGTGAGAGTAGCTCATCTTCCTCCTTTAGTGAGAGTGAGGAAGAAGGGGGTCATGAGCATCATGAGCATGACATTGTTGAAAATCCTTGTGATGAAGACCTCTTAATGGTTAGGCGCCTTCTTGGAAGCCAACCCCTTGAGCTTAACCACTCCCAAAGAGAGAACATTTTTCATACACGTTGTAAAGTTTTAGACAAAACCTGTTCTTTCATTGTGGATAGTGGATCCTGCTGCAATTGTTGTAGCTCAAGGTTGGTAGAGAAGCTAGCCTTACACCCAATTCCTCATCCTAGACCTTACAAGCTCCAATGGCTTAATGAGGAAGGGGAAATGGTTGTAAACCAACAAGTGAAGGTGCCGTTCTCCATTGGAAAGTATCAAGATGAGATCTTATGTGATATAGTTCCAATGGAGGCTGGCCATATCTTGTTAGGGAGGCCTTGGCAGTTTGACAAACAAGTCATTCACCATGGCTACTCTAATGAGATAATCCTCACTCATAAGGGTAAATGAATAAAGTTGACTCCTCTCACACCTTCACAAGTGGCTGAGGATCAACTCATCATGAAACATAAAAAAGATGAGGAAAAAAAAAGTTCAAAGTCAAAAAAAAAAAAGAAGCTTTCATCCCTAAAGCTTGAAAAGGGTAAAGAGGGAGAGTTGGAAGGAGGTACCCCTTCCAAAGAGGTAATTAAGAAAGAGAGTCATTTTGTAACAAAAATGGATATTAAAGAAGCTCTCTTGCTTGATCGACCTTTTTATCTCCTTCTTTGTAAAGAGGTACCTTCTGGCACTGCCACAAGTCATGAAATCGAGTCTCTTCCAAAAGGGGTTCAAAATCTTTTAAAAGAATTTGATGATCTTTTCCCTCAAGTGGTTCTGAGGGGATTACCACCTCTAAGGGGAATAGAACACCAAATTAACCTTGTTCCTGGCGCAAGTCTGCCCAATAGACCCGCGTATAGGACAAACCCCGTTGAGACCAAAGAGATTGAGTCTCAAGTTCAAGACTTGTTGGAGAAGGGTTGGGTTCAAAAGAGCCTTAGCCCTTGTGCGGTTCCTATTTTGTTGGTGCCCAAAAAGGATGGAAAATGGCGGATGTGTATGGACTGTCGTGCCATCAATAACATCACCATTAAGTATAGGCACCCAATCCCTAGGCTAGACGATATGCTTGATGAATTGCATGGAGCCAAAATATTTTCAAAAATTGATCTTAGAAGTGGTTACCATCAAATAAGAATCAAAGAAGGAGAAGAATGGAAAACCGCTTTTAAGATCAAATTCGGTCTTTATGAATGGTTGGTGATGCCTTTTGGGCTCACCAATGCTCCAAGCACTTTCATGCGTCTCATGAATCATGTACTTAGGGATTGCATTGGTAGGTTTGTAGTTGTTTATTTTGATGATATTTTAGTCTATAGTAGGTCTTTAGAAGAACATATAGGACACCTTAGGGAAGTCTTATCTTTCCTTAGAATGAATAAACTATTTGCAAACTTAGAAAAATGCACTTTTTCTGTTCCTAGTGTGGTTTTCTTGGGCTTTGTCATTAGTGCCCAAGGGGTCCAAGTGGACCCCCAAAAAATCAAGGCCATTCAAGAATGGCCCACCCCTACTAGTGTGACTGAGATCAAGAGCTTTCATGGTCTCGCAGGATTTTATAGGCGCTTTGTGCCTAACTTCTCCACACTAGCTTCACCACTTAATGACTTGGTGAAGAAGGAAGTTCCTTTCTTGTGGGGTGAAAAACAAAAAGAAGCTTTTCAACTGCTCAAGGATAAACTCACTAATGCACCCATTCTAGCCCTCCCAGACTTTTCAAAAACTTTTGAGCTAGAATGTGATGCATCGGGAGTAGGTGTAGGAGTTGTGCTGTTGCAAGGGGGGCACCCCATTGCTTATTTTAGTGAAAAACTCAATGGTGCCCACCTCAACTACCCCACCTACGACAAGGAGTTTTATGCTTTGATCCGTGCCCTCCAAACTTGGGAACATTATCTTGTTTCCAAGGAATTTGTCATTCATAGTGACCATGAGTCACTTAAGTATTTGAGGGGGCAAGGAAAGTTGAACAAGAGGCATGCTAAATGGGTTGAATTTCTTGAAACTTTTCCTTATGTAATCAAATATAAAAAGGCAAAAACAAATGTGGTGGCCGATGCTCTTTCAAGGAGGCATTCTCTCCTTGCCACCCTCAGTGCTCAAATTTTGGGATTTGATGACATAAAAGAAATGTATCCTTCTGACCAAGACTTTGGAACCATTTATACTGCCTCATCTTCCAAAGCCAAAGATGGCTTCTACATGTGTGAGGGGTACTTATTCAAAGAGGGCAAACTTTGTGTACCCCAAGGATCCATTAGGAAATTGTTGACAAAAGAGAGCCATGAAGGTGGACTCATGGGGCATTTTGGAATTGATAAAACCTTAATGCTTTTAAAAGAAAAATTCTTTTGGCCCCATATGAAAAAAGATGTCCAAAGACATTGCTTGCGATGCATAGCTTGTTTACAAGCTAAGTCTCGAGTAATGCCTCATGGACTTTACACACCTTTACCCACTCCTTCTACACCTTGGGTAGATATTAGCATGGATTTTATCCTTGGGCTCCCAAGAACCCAACGAGGTGTAGACTCCATCTTTGTGGTAGTGGACGGCTTTAGTAAAATGGCACATTTCATTCCCTGCCACAAAGTGGATGACGCGAGTCACATCACAAGGCTTTTCTTTCATGAGGTTGTCCGCTTGCACGGAATACCCTTAACCATAGTCTCTAATAGGGATGCTAAGTTCCTTAGCCATTTTTGGAAAACTCTTTGGGCAAGGCTAGGAACTAAGCTCTTATTTTCTACCACTTGTCATCCTCAAACAGATGGACAAACTGAGGTAGTAAATAGATCCCTATCCACTATGTTGAGGGCACTCTTGAAAGGCAACCATAAGTCTTGGGATGAATATCTCCCCCACATTGAATTTTCATATAATAGGGTGGTTCATCGAACCACTAAGCACTCCCCTTTTGAGGTTGTATATGGTTTTAATCCTCTCACCCCTCTGGACTTGTTACCACTCCCTAACACCCGAATTTTTCATAAAGAAGGGAAAACTAGGGCTGATTTTGCCAAACTAATATTGAAACCCAATCTAAGGGGTATGCTTCATCTAGCAACAAGGGGAGGAAGGAAGTCATCTTCGAAAAGGGCGATTGGGTTTGGCTTCACCTAAGAAAGGATCGTTTCCCTTCTAAGAGGAAGTCCAAACTTAGCCCTCGAGGAGATGGTCCCTTCCAAATCCTTGAGAAGGTAAATAATAATGCATATAAGTTAGACCTTCTCGAGGATTATGGAGTTAGCACCACCTTTAATGTTTGTGATCTTACCCCCTTTTTAGGTGCTGACATGGAAGAGGACGACCCTTCAGATTTGAGGACAAATCCTTCTGATGGGGGAGGAGATGATGCAATCGTACCTATCAAGGGCCCTCTCACTAGGGCAATGGCTAGGAGGATTGAAGAGGACTTGGCCCGGAAAGACTCATCAAGAACCCAGCTCATGATGGAGATAGATATTTTAGGCCATAGTCCTTAGTTTTCCTCTTGTAAATATTAATTAGCTTTTAATTCCGTTTTAGGCCTTGTATTTTGGCCATTTATTTTAGTTTCTAGAGTTTAGGGTGTAATTAGCTTAGGAAGGGAGGTGAGGGAAGTAAAGGGCCTAATAACACAAAAGGAGTGTGGATCTCTTTCCACACCCCCTTGATTAGGCCGTAACACTCCCTAGTTTAAGGCTAGGCACCATATTTAGTGGGTCTAAGAGGGATTAGTGCTCCTAATACTAATTAGGCCCAAGTCCCACATTGCCTAGTTTTGAGTGCCTTGCTCCCTCTTTGGGCTATAAATACACCTAGTCTCTCTTGTACAAGGCACACTTGATTGAATGAAGTAAGACTCTTTTTGAGTAATTTATTCTTGAGTGTCATTGAGAATCCTCTCTCTTGAGGAATCTCTCCCTTAAAGCTTTTTTCAAGGGACCTCTCCCTTGTGGCAAGCAACATAGAACTTTTTGACTCATCTTTCTCCTAGAAAGTGCCGTCAACCCTCTCCCATTTCTAACCTCTCCATCCTCTATTTTCTTAGAGGAAGTAACCTTGGTTGAAGAGATCAAGGGAGTGCATCAAGAAGGAAAAGGAAGAAGAAGAAGTACTGGAAGGAAGAAATGGAAGAAGAGGAAGAAGAAGAAGTGGAAGCAGAAGAAATGGAAGAAGGAGACGAAAAAGAAGATGAAAAACAAGTGGAACCAGTAGAAATGGTAGAAAAAGAACAAGAGGAATAGGAGGAAGTAGTGGAATGAGAGGGGATGAAGAAGAAGAAGTGGAAGAAGGAGAATGGGAGGAGGAAGAAGAAGTGGAAGAATGAGAATGGGAGGAGAAAGAAGAAGAGGAAGAAGTAGAAGTGGAAGAACGAGAAGAAGAGGAAGGAGTACAATGGAAGAAGAAGAAGCAGTGGAAGGAAAGGGGATGAAGAAGAAGAACTGGAAGAAGGAGAAAAGGAGGAAAAGGAAGAAGGAGGGAAAGGAAAGGGAAGAAGAAGTAGAAGTAGTAGAATATAGAGGAGAAGTAGAAGAAGAAGACGAAGAAGTGTAAGCAGAAGATTTGGGGGAAGGAGAAGAAGAGGAATAGCAACAATTGGAGCAAAAGAAGTGGGGGATGGAGAAAAAGAGGAAGGAGAAGAAGGAAAGCGAAGAAGATGAAATAGTGGAAGGAAAAGAAATGGAAGAAGAAGAAGTGTATGCATAAGAAGTGGAAGAAGGAGACGAAAAAGAAGAAGAACAACAAGTGGAAGCAGAAGAATTGGTAGAAAGAGAAGAAGAGGAATAGTAGGAAGTAGTGGAATGAGAGGGGATGAAGAAGAAGAAGAGGAAGAAGGAGGATGGGAGGAGGAAGAAGAAGTGGAAGAAGGAGGAAAAGAGGAAGAAGAAGTGGAAGAACGAGAGGAAGAGCAAGAAGAAGAAGTTCAAGTGGAAGAAGGAGAACAATAGGAAGAAGAAGAGGTGGAAGAAGGAGAAAAAGAAGTGGAAGAAGGAGAAGATGAAGAGGAAGAATAAGTGGAAGGAGAAGTAGTGCAAGAGGGAGCAGAGCAAGAAGAAGGTAAGCAAGCCAAGAGAGTAGGAAGAAGAAGTGGAAGAAGGAGGCGAAGAAGAAGGGGACGAAGAAGTGGTAGAGTAGGTAGAAGAAGTGCAAGAAAGGAGAAGGGAAGGAAGAAAAAGAACAAGTGGAAGCAGCAAAAGTGGCAGAAGGTGAACAAGACAAAGAACAAGAAGTAGTTGAAGGAGTGGGGATGATGAAGAAGAAGTGGAAGAAGGAGAACAAGAGGTAGAAATGCAAGTGGAAGCAGAAGAAGGAGAAAAAGAGGTAGAAAACGAAGGAAAGGGATGAAGAAGAAGGAGGGAAGGAAAGGGGATGAAGAAGCAGAAGTGGAAGAAGGAGAAGAATATGAAGAAGAAGAAGTGGAAGAACAAGAAGAAGAGGAAGAAGTTCAAGTGGAAGAAGAAGAAGAAGCGGAAGAAGGAGAATGGGAGGTGGAAGAAGGAGAAGAAGAGGAAGAAGAAGAAGTGGAAGAACGAGAGGAAGAGAAGTGGAAGAGGAAGAAGAAGTGGAAGAATGAGAGAAAGAGGAAGAAGAAGAAGCAGTTGAAGGAAAGGGGATCAAGAAGAAGATATGGAAGAAGGAGAAGAAGAGGAAGAAGAAGAACTGGAAGGAGAAGTAGTGGAAGTCGGAGAAGGGTAAGAAGAAGGAAAGCAAGGCAAGGGAGGATGAACAAGAAGTGGAAGAAGTAGGAGAAGAAGACGGGGCGGAAGAAGAGGTAGTGTAGGCAAAAGACGTGCAAGAAGCAAAATGGAAGGAAGAAGAAGAACTAGTGGAAGTAGCAAAGTGGAAGAAGATGAACAAGACGAACAAGAAGAAGTGTTGATGGAGTGGGGATGATGAAGAAGATGTGGAAGAAGGAGAATTGGAGGAGGAGGCATGAGAAGTTGAAGAAAGAGAAGAAGAGAAAGAAGAAGGAGAATAAGCAGAAGAAGTGGAAGAATGAGAAGAAATGTAAGAAGAAGAACATTTGGAAAGAGAAAAAGTGGAAGAAGGTGAACAAGAGGATGAAGACGAAGTAGTGGAAGGAGGTGGGATGAAGAAGAAGAACTGGAAGAAGGAGACAAGGAGGAAAAGGAAGAAGGAGGGTAGGGGAAGGGAAGAAGAAGCAAAAGAAGTGGAATATAGAGGAGAAGAGGAAGAAGAAGAAAAAGAAGAACTGTAAGCAGAAGATTTTGTGGAAGGAGAAGAAGAGGAAGAGTGATGGCTCCACCTTCTCCATGGTGTAACCAACTCTTCTCCAAGATGAAATGTTGAAATGAGTCTTCTTCAAGGGCTGAAATAGGTGTGAAAAATGGAGCTTATGATGGGTGAAAGTGTTTCATGAAAAAAATGGAGACAAAAGAATGGTGTTTTGGGTGGTGGTGGTTGGATGGTGTCTCTTTGGCTAGCTCACTTCACTTGGAGAAGGTGAAGGCCAATCCTAGGGAGGCCCAACCTCCTTCTAAGGTAGAGAGGAGAGGAAGGGGGCCAAGAGATCCCTAAATGACTAAGGAAGAGGAATGATGAGGAAAACTCTCTCAAATATCCAATATATCCAAAAGTGACTACATGTAGTCTAACCTAGGGTATTTAAAGAGAGGGTGGGAGGCCTCTAGGCCATTTGCACAAAAATTTGAGAGCTAAATGCCTCTCAAATGAACCCTAAATGGACCTCAAATGAAATGTAGGTCCCTCCCCCCTAAATGACTAAAATACCGTCGTGTTTAGAAAATGAAAGAAATGGACTTTTGACCTCACAAGTCAAGGTTTAAGTCCCAAAATAAATCCTAAACTAATTTTCCCCGTAATACAAAGGCTAAATAAAAATACACAATGAAATCCTAAGTGATTAAGTGATGCATGCCTCCCTTGATCTTTTTCTAGAGGTTTTCTTCTTTGGTGAAATGGTTTGTGGAGAGTAAGAAGTGAGGTGGTTTTAGGCGCCACTTAAGGTAAGATAAGCCTAAGAGAGAAAGTTTGCCACAAGGGTTGAACCCTTGATAAAAACCTAAGGAATTCTCAAAGAGAGAAGGGTGGACACTAAGAGAATTTTGGCCAACTCAAGGTTTTTCCATTCAATCAAGTGTCAAAAATACAAGAGTGTCAAGAAGCACCTTTTTATAGAGGGAGCTAACCTCTTGGACAAGTCATGAAGGAAATGAAGGGCTAGGATTAAAAGGAGTCATCCAAGGGAGGAGGATTGAAGCCCAAAGTCCAATCAATACCCTCCTTTAGATGAGAATTGGTGCCCAAGCTACCTCATCCAAGGGCCAAGATTACTCCTTTATTAGTTTTGGGTTTTATTTAGCAAAAGAGGGTGTAGTTATCAAACTACCCCCTTATTTCCTAAATAAAGGCCCAAAACCTAATCTTACCCCTTCTTATTACTAAGAAACCTCCTAGACATTAAATGGACTAATACATGTCCAAAATAAAATCCTAGGTTCCTAAAATAAAAATTACAAGTAAATAAGTCATGGCTTGCATAACTTGATGGTCATATGGAGGTGAGATCTTCCTCCCTCTACTCTAGCCATGTCTTCTTCTATTCTCCTAGCCATGGCCCTAGTGATAGGGCCCTTGCTTGGGGAGAATGCATCATCCCCTCCCCCTTGGGAAGGATTTGACCTCAAATCTGATAGGTCCTCCTCTTCTTCATCAGTACCTACAAAAGGGATCAAATCACAAACATTAAAGGTAGTACTGATACCATAGTCCTGAAGGAGATCTAATATGTATGCATTATTGTTCACTCTCTTGAAGACTTGAAAGGGACCTTCTCCTCGGGGGCTAAGCTTGGACTTCCTTTGAGTAGGGAAGCGATCCTTCCTCAAATGAAGCCATACCCAATCCCCTTCATTGAAGATAATTTCTTTCCTGCCCCTATTGGCTTTACTAGCATACTCCTTTGAATGATGTTCAATGTTGGCCTTTACCCTTTCATGTAATTTTTTAACAAAATCCGCTCTTACTATTCCTTCTTTGTGAACAGAAGAAGGGAAGGGTAAGGGCAAGATATCAAGAGGATTAAGGGGGTTGAAGCCATAAACAACTTCAAAGGGAGAATGCTTGGTGGTCCTTTGAACCACCCAGTTGTATGCAAACTCAATATGGGGTAGGTATTCATCCCAAGATGATGTGATCTTTGATGATCACGTGCCCAAAGGATCCTTTCTAAGGTCACTTGGAAGGGAAATGGATTTATGGAGAGGAAAGGAATGGGGTGAGGCACCACAAATACTAGGTTTGATAAGCCAAAGGGGAGAGGCCACAAGGGAGGGGTCCCTTGATAACTCTTAGAAGCTCTCACAAAGGAGAAAGGGGGACACTCAAAGGTAAGAACCTCAACCAATATGGTCTCTAGGATTAAATTCAAGTGCAAAAAATACAAGTGAGGGAGGAGCTCCTATTTATAGAGGTAGCTAACCTCTTGAACAAGATAACCTAAAAAAGAAGGGCTAGGATTAAAAGGAGAGATATAAGGAGGAGAATTGAGAAACAATTCCCTCTTTAGATCATCAAACTTGGTGCCCAAGTTTCTCAAACCAAGGGTCAAGATTCCTTCTTATTAGCTTAGGGGGTTTATGTAGAAAAAAGGGGTGTAGATATCAAGGCTACCCCTTATTTCCTTCATAAAGACCCAAAAAGCTAAATCTACCCTCTAAATTCCTAAGACACCTCCTAAAAATAAAAAATGGACTAAATACATGTCCCAAATTAAATTCTTAATGCTCCTCAAAATTAAAATAAAGGAAAATTACATTTTATTAACTAAAGTCCCTAGCCTAATATCTTCACTCTCCATAGGAGGTGAAGTCTTCCTTTGTCTGTAAGGGCTAGGCCTTCTTCAATCCTTCTAGCCATGGCCCTAGTGATAGGTCCTTGGCTAGGCATGGTCACATCATCTCCTCCCCCGTGAAGAGGATTTGATCTCAAATCCATGGGGTCTTCGTCATTTTCAGCACCTACAAATGGAGACAAATAAGAAACATTAAAACTGGTGCTTACCCCATAATCCTCTGGCAGATCTAAAACATAGGCATTATTACCGATCCGGTCAAGGATTTGGAAAGGTCCATCTCCTCTATGGCTAAGTTTGGACTTCCTTTGAGAAGGAAATCTATCCTTTCTCAAGTGAAGCCATACCCAGTCGCCCTTTTCAAAGATGACTTCTTTCCTCCCCCTATTGGCGAAAGTAGCATCTCTCAAGGATTGGCGCTCTATGTTAACTTTAACCCTCTCATGTAATTGTTTTACAAAAATGGCTTTTGCCTCTCCTTCTTTATGCACAGCAACAAAAAGAGGAAGAGGTAAAAGATCTAGAGGAGTACGAGGATTAAAGCCATAGACCACCTCAAAAGGAGAATGCTTGGTGGTTCTATGAACCACCCGGTTATATGGACATCTCTACGCATATGGGGCCAAAAGAATTTCTCTTGTAAAAGCATGAGGGTTTTTGAAATCCCAAAATGCCCCATGAGCCCACCTTCATGACTCTCTTTTGTAAGTAAGTTCCTAATTGATCCTTGGGGTATACAAAGCTTACTCCCTTTGTAAAGATACCCCTCACTGATGAAGTACCCATCATGGGCCTTTAATGCAAATGCAGATGCAGAGGTAGCAAATATGGGGCCGAAATCCTTATCAGACGGATACATAGCCTGAATGTCATCAAATCCCAAGATTTTTGCACTCAAGGATGAATAAAGGGCATGACGCCTAGAAAGAGCATCAGCCACCACATTTTGTTTTCCTTTCTTGTACTTGATGACATAAGGGAAGGATTCAAGATATTCCACCCACGTTGCATGCCTTTTGTTCAATTTACCTTGACCCCTCAAATATTTTAGTGACTCATGGTCACTATGAATGACAAACTCCTTGGGAGCAAGGTAATGCTCCCAAGTTTGAAGGGCCCTAATTAGAGCATAAAACTCCTTATCATAGGTGGGGTAGTTGAGGGGGGCACCATTGAGTTTTTCACTGAAATATGCAATGGGGTGCCCTCCTTGCAACAAGACAGCCCCCACACCTACACCCCAGAGGCATCACATTCAAGTTCAAATGTTTTAGACAAGTCAGGTAATGCCAAGACTGGTGCATGGGTCAGTTTATGCTTAATTAGCTGGAAGGCTTTCTCTTGTTTCTCACCCTAAAGGAAAGGAACTTCCTTTTTCACCAAATCATTTATTGGTGCAAAGAGCATGGAGAAATTAGGCACAAATCGCCTATAAAATCCAGCGAGACGATGAAAGCTTTTGATCTCTGTCACACTCTTTGGGGTGGGCCATTCTTGAATAGCTTTTATCTTTTCGGGGTCAACATGAACCCCTTTTGTGCTAACCACAAAACCTAGGAAAACTACACTATCTACACAAAAAGTGCATTTTTCTAAGTTACCAAAAAGATGATTACTCCTAAGAAGAGAAAAAACATGCCTTAGATGTCCTAAATGATCATCTAGGTTCCTAGAGTAAACTAAAATGTCATCAAAGTAAACTACACAAAATTTACCAAGGCAATCTCTTAGTACATGATTCATTAAGCGCATGAATGTGCTTGCGGCATTAGTTAGCCCAAAAGGCATAACCAACCACTCATAAAGACCAAATTTAGTCTTAAAAGCAGTTTTCCACTCATCACCCTCTTTGATCCTTATTTGGTGGTAACCACTTCTAAGATCTATTTTTGAAAATATTTTTGCCCCATGCAATTCATCCAACATGTCATCAAGACAAGGGATTGGGTGCCTATATTTGATGGTGATGTTGTTGATTGAACGACAATCAACACACATCCTCCATTGGCCATTCTTCTTGGGCACCAACAAGACTGGCACAGCACAAGGGCTTAGGCTCTTTTGAACCCAACCCTTCTCCAACAGCTCATTCACTTGAGACTCAATCTCTTGGGTCTCCATGGGGTTGGTCCTATAGGCAGGTCTATTAGGTAGACTTGCGCCAGGCACCAAATCAATTTGATGTTCTATAACCCTAATGGGAGTAAGTCTTTTCGGAACCTCATTAGGGAATATGTCATCAAATTCTTTTAAAATATCTTGAACCCCTTGAGGAAGGTGCTCATGTGCATGGGCTGTGGCAGTGCTCTCAGCAGAAGAATGCAAAATGGGAGAAGGATTTGATGTTTCTTTGCAAAAGAGGAGATAAAAGGGCTTGTTAGTCAAAGGAGCTTCTTTTAAATCACGTTTAGTAGCAAATAGGCTCCTTTTACTAATATTCCCTTTCGAAGGGGCATCACCTTCCGACTCTCTCTCTTTACCCTTTTCAAGCTTTAAGGGTAAAACTTGTTGTGCTTTTTTTTGTTTTTGTTTTTCCTCAACTCTTTTCTTTTTCATTGCAAATTGATCCTCAGCCACTTGAGAAGGTGACAAAGGATACAATTTGAAGCGCTTTTCATTATGGATGAGAATTATTTGGTTGGAGTGACCATGGTGAATAGCTTTTTTGTCAAATTGCCATGGTCTTCCCAACAGGATATGACCAGCCTCCATAGGAACTATGTCACAAAGAATCTCATCATTATAAGATCCTATGGAAATTGGAACCATAACTTGTTCATTGACTACCATCTCCCCTTGCTCATTGAGCCATTGCAATTTGTAAGGTTTGGGATGGGGCATGGTAGTCAAGGCTAGTTTTTCAACCAACCTAGAGCTACAACAGTTACAACAGGAGCCACTATCAACAAGGAGAGAACATACTTTGTCATTTACTTTACATCTTGTATGGAAGATGTTCTCTCTTTGTGACTGGCCAAGCTCTAGAGGTTGGCTTCCAAGAACCCTTTGAACCATAAGGAGGTCCCCCTCATAAGGAAAAGCTTCCTCACACTCTTGTTCAAAAGTATGTCCCCCTTCTTCCTCACTCTCACTAGAGGAGGAAGATGAGCTATTCTCACTACAAATGTCTTGTCCCCTCATGATCATGGTTTTCTTGTTAGGGCATCGAGAGGCAATGTGGCCTCTCCCAAGACATTTGAAGCATTTGATACTACTTTTCCTTTCAGTAGGCTTAGTAGTAGGGGGTTTTCTCTCTACATGAGGTGCTTTTGTATCTTGAAAATGCTTGGGTTCCTCTTTGGGAAAACCCTTGAAAGAGTTTCCCTTAAGTTGGTCTCTCTTTGAGTAAGAGGGAGAATCTTTTTTAAAACTTTTTCTCTTGAGTTGATTCTCAGCTCTTACACAAAGTTCTACCAACTCATCAAGGTTTGAGTATGAAAGAAGCTCTACCTTATCTCTAATGTCAGAGCTTAATCCACACAAAAACCTAGCAAGGGTGGCATTGGGTTCCTCAATGATATTGGCCCTTAGTATGAGAAGCTCCATCTTTTGTCTATACTCCTCAATACTTAGGTTATGTTGCCTAAGTCTTTGGAGCCTATCCAAAAGATCCCTCTCATAATATGAAGGAATGTGTCTTCTTCGCAAACAAGTTTTTAAATCATTCCAGTAGCGAATGTCAGGCATTTGTTTACGGGTCCTATCCTTGACTAACCCATCCCACCAATGCAAAGCAGAACCTTGAAAACTAAGGGAGGCCAAAGGTACTTTCCTTTCTTCCCTAATTTCATAGCATCGAAAGAGTTGTTCCACTTTGACTTCCCAATCTAGGTAAGTCTCAACATCTTCCCTACCATGAAAATAGGGTAGGTCTACCTTTGGTTCCCTAGCATGATTTATGTTCTCTTGAGGAGAATGATGATTGTATGATGAATGAGAGTGATGCTTATGTTGTTTTCTATAGTATTCTTCTTGACTAGAGCTAAAATGCCTAGATGGGGATCTTATGAGAATTCCTTTATTTTTTCTATCATTTTCCCTCCCATCTCTCCTCTTACTCTCTTCTCCTCTCCTCTCCTTCTCTCTTCTTCCTCTTTTTCTCTTTTTCATTCTAGTTCTTTCCTTCTTCTCCTTTCTTCATCCTCTCTTCTCTCTCTTTGCCTTCTCTCTTCTCACTATTTTTTCTCTTTTCTCATTTCCAACATCTCTTTTTTTAACTCTTCCTTCTCTTTTTGTTTTTCCTTTTCTTTTATTTCTTTTTTTCTATCTTTTTCTTCTCTCCTTTCTTGTTCTTTAGCCATCCATTCCCTAAATTCTAAGTTAAGGTTTTCAAGAGTGTCTCCGTTAGAAGGTTTTCTTTGGTTGACACTCTTACTTGATGAACAACTATGTGCACTAGAATTTGTGTGGGATGTCATGGTGCTTGGATGCTAAAAACTAAAGGGTAGGCCAAAAACTTTTTTTTTTCAAGCAACACTCCTCTCTTCTTCTTTTTTTCTCACCTAAGGTGGCTTGATGAGTCTTTGGAACTCTTAGCCTCTACATGTTTTTTCAAAATAACATAAAATAAAATAAAAGTGCAAGAATGTAAAAGAGAAAGGGCTCTGATCGTGCTCCTAAGGTGTTGAAGGAAGTGTACCACTTCTCCCTTCTTCACCTAATTAACGAGGAACTACGCTAAAATTAACCAAAATTATTACAAACCAAGGGAGGGCCTTAAGGGCACTCAAACTCCCAATCTAAAATTAAGTATATACAATACAAAGAATAAAAAAAATAAAACAAAGTCTTCACTCCAAGCTTTTTTGGTGTTTGTCTCCTTTTGATCAAGCCTCTTTGAGTTGCATCAACTCACCCCAAGAATGCTACCCTTGTTTCCTCTTGTTTGGACTTGCCAAAATTTTATATATGGAACCTTTCCCAACCTTTCCTTACCAAGGCCGAATACAACACAAGACAACAAACAAAGGTGAATAACAAAACAAGGTTCACAAATCCAAGTGGATAGGTTAAATAATGACAAACTCAAAGAAGTAAAGAAGACAAGCAAGAAAACATAAAGCTTATAAAGGAAGGTAGCACACAAATAACTTTCCTAGATTAGCTCTAAGAGTAGAGATGAAAAAAGACTCAAACAAAAAAAATGAAACCAATAGTTGCACACTTAATAAAATTTAAGTGACCAAAAACTAAAAAGCTTACTCAAGTATTTTTTTTTTGAAACACAATTGGTTCCTCATATCAAATGTTTCTACTATTAGGTACACAACTTCAAATTTGTCTTTCTTTTGAGTTCTTTATCTTCTTTTTTTTTTTTAACTTGAACTTTTTCTATTTTTTTTAACTTTTTCTAATCATTTTGCTGCACCTAATAGCTTGTTGAATTGAAATTTTAATGAGGATTCTTGAAATAATAACACTTGAGTGAATAAGCACAAAGTTAGGTCACACAATTTTCAAGCAATGCATGCAACTAAAGGCAAAACAACTTAGTAGTTCCAAATACCACTGAACTAATGGTGCTTAAGGAATGATTTAGGGCTGATTTTGAAGTAAATTGATTGCTCAAATTACTAACACAATTCACCCAAGCTAAAATTCCATAAAGAGGCACCAATAGTGAAGGTAAACCAAGTGGAAAGCTACTAATAAATCAACATAAAACAAGAAACATATAAAGATTGAATTGAGCAAATATTTAAGAACAACAAAGAGATTAATATGCTTGAACTAAAAGCATAAAAAACTTAAGAGACTCAACAATAGGTTCACCTCTTAGGAGCTCAATTCAAAATGTTTTTGAAGGCTTTTTTGTAAAAATTTTAAGAGGCTAAAACCTATGGAAGTTAAATTAGACAAAATAGGAAACTAACATGACTAGTATTTGACAAAACACAAGATTAAGAAAAAATAACACACCTAAAAATAGAGCAAAAATTTCAGCAAGAGACTTAAAACAAAAGGCACAACAAAGTGGCCAAAGTTGATCACCACAATGGTGTGGAAAAATCCTCAACCATGTGGGTTTAATGGTCACAACTTCTTAGGCACACTTTAACATAAAAAACCAAGGGAAAATTAAGCAACTTGAACACAAAAATAAGATGCAAAGAAAGGGACAAATAAAATCGCATCAAATTAAATGGAACATAGACGCGTAGATAGAAAACAAAAGCGCATATAATAGCAAGAATAAAAAGCTATACTACTAGACAATAAAGGAAATAGAGATGACAAAAAATGAAGGACTTTAAAATAAAGAGATCAAAGAAATAAACAACAAAGCAAAAAAAAAAAAATTGAGAAAGAACGTGACCTTTAGAAAGTGGCTCTAGATACCACTTGATGTGATCTTTGATGATCACGTGCCCAAAGGATCCTTTCTAAGGTCACTTGGAAGGGAAATGGATTTATGGAGAGGAAAGGAATGGGGTGAGGCGCCACAAATACTAGGTTTGATAAGCCAAAGGGGAGAGGCCACAAGGGAGGGGTCCCTTGATAACTCTTAGAAGCTCTTACAAAGGAGAAAGGGGGACACTCAAAGGTAAGAACCTCAACCAATATGGTCTCTAGGATTAAATTCAAGTGTAAAAAATACAAGTGAGGGAGGAGCTCCTATTTATAGAGGTAGCTAACCTCTTGAACAAGATAACCTAAAAAAAGAAGGGCTTGGATTAAAAGGAGAGATCTAAGGGAGGAGAATTGAGAAACAATTCCCTCCTTAGATCATCAAACTTAGTGCCCAAGTGTCTCAAACCAAGGGCCAAGATTCCTTCTTATTAGCTTAGGGGGTTTATGTAGAAAAGAGGGTGTAGATATCAAGGCTACCCCTTATTTCCTTCATAAAGACCCAAAAAGCTAAATCCACCCTCTAAATTCCTAAGACACCTCCTAAAAATAAAAAATGGACTAAATACATGTCCCAAATTAAATTCTTAATGCTCCTCAAAATTAAAATAAAGGAAAATTACATTTTATTAACTAAAGTCCCTAGCCTAATATCTTCACTCTCCATAGGAGGTGAAGTCTTCCTTTGTCTGCAAGGGCTAGGTCTTCTTCAATCCTTCTAGCCATGGCCCTAGTGATAGGTCCTTGGCTAGGCATGGTCACATCAAGAAGAGTTTTGTTAATTCCAAAATGTCCCATGAGCCCACCCTCATGGCTCTCTTTTGTCAACAGATTTCTCATAGATCCTTGGGGTACACAAAGTCTGCTACCTTTGAAAAGGTACCCCTCACTCACAAAGAACCCTTTATCAGAAAGATACATTTCTCTAATATTATCAAATCCAAGAATCTTTGCACTTAAGGTGGTGTAAATGGTATGTCTACGAGACAAAGCATCAGCCACCACATTATGTTTTCCTTTCTTGTATTTGATGATATAAGGGAAAGTCTCAAGAAATTCTACCCGTTTAGCATGCCTTTTATTAAGCTTGCCTTGACCTTTCAAATACTTAAGCAGCTCATGGTCACTATGAATGATGAACTCCCTGGGTACAAGATAATGTTCCCAAGTTTGAAGGGCCCTTATCAAAGAGTAAAACTCTTTATCATAGGTGGGGTAGTTTAAGGCGGCTCCATTTAGTTTTTCACTAAAATAAGTCACAAGATGACCACCTTGTAACAACACAACTCCCACACCCACTCCCGATGCATCACACTCTAGCTCAAAAGTTTTAGAAAAGTCAGGAAGAGCTAAAACTCGTGCATGGGTCAGTTTCTCTTTGATAAGTTCAAAGGCTTTTTGTTGTTTTTCACCCCAAAAGAAAGGAGTATCCTTCTTCACCAAATCATTTATTGGTGAGAAAAGTGTGGAGAAGTTAGGCACAAAGCGCCTGTAAAAGCTCGCCAGACCATGAAAACTCTTGATCTCAGTCACACTTTTTGGGGTGGGCCATTTTTGGATGGCCTTGATTTTGTCGAGGTCCACTTGAACCCCATGTTTATTAACTATAAAACCTAAGAACACCACACTCTCCACACAAAAAATACATTTTTCAAGATTTCCATAGAGTTGGTGTGACCTAAGAATGCAAAAGACGCGCCTAAGATGGCCTACATGTTCATCTAGGCTCTTGCTATACACTAAGATGTCATCAAAATAAACAACACAAAATTTTCCTAAGCAATCCCTAAGGACATGATTCATAAGCCTCATGAAGGTGCTTGGGGCATTGGTAAGCCCAAAGGGCATTACCAACCACTCATACAACTCAAACTTGGTCTTAAAAGCAGTTTTCCACTCATCACCTTCCTTGATGCGGATTTGGTGATAACCACTCTTAAGATCAATTTTTGAAAATAATTGGGCCCCATGCAATTCATCAAGCATGTCATCATGCCTAGGGATAGGGTGCCTATATTTGATGGTGATGTTATTGATTGCTCGACAATCAATGCACATCCTCCATTGGCCATTCTTCTTAGGCACCAACAAAACTAGCACAGCACAAGGGCTTAGGCTCTCTTGAACCCAACCCTTCTCCAATAGTTCTTGGACTTGAGATTCAATCTCCTTGGTCTCCATGGGATTAGTCCTATAAGCAGGCCTATTAGGCAGGCTAGCCCCAGGTACCAAGTCTATTTGGTGTTCTATACCCCTAATTGGAGGACGTCCTTTGGGAACTTCACTAGGGAATATATCACCAAACTCCTTTAAAAGCTCTTGAACCTCTTGAGGTAGGTTTTCAGGTCCAAGTTCTATGGCAGTGCTAGAACTAGAAGGGAAAAAAGTGGAGGGGGAAGAAATGGGGGATGCCTCTTTGCAAAGGAGGAGATAGAAAGGTCTGTTAGTTAAGGGGGCTTCCTTTAAATCCAATTTTGTTGCAAATAAACTCCCTTTACTAATGACTTTCTTGGAAGGGGCACCAACTTCCAACTCAACCTCTTTACCCCCTTCAAGCTTTAGGGGTAAAGCTTTGCTTTTTTTTTTTCTCCTCATCTCTCTTATGTCTCATGATGAGTTGGTCCTCCGCCACTTGTGAAGGTGTTAGAGGACACAACTTAATACGCTTATCCTTATAAGTGAGGATGATGTTATTGGAATGACCATGGTGTATGGCTTTCGTATCAAATTGCCATGGTCTTCCTAGCAAGATATGGCCAGCTTCCATTGGGACTGTGTCACACAGGATCTCATCTTTATAAGACCCAATGGAAATTGGAACCTTGACTTGCTCATTGACCTCCATTTCCCCTTGCTCATTGAGCCATTGAAGCTTGTAAGGCTTAGGGTGGGGAAGTGGGGTCAAGGCTAGCTTTTCCACCAACCTTGAGCTACAACAATTGCAGCATGACCCACTATCCACAATGAGAGAACATATTTTGTCATTCACCTTATAGCGAGTGTGGAATATGTTCTCCCTTTGAGATGAGGACACTTTCAAAGGTTGGCTTCCAAGAAGTCTTCTTATCATTAAGAGGTCTCCCTCACATGCATAAGCGGTTTCATCACAATCAGATTGGTATGCATGAACCCCTTCTCCTTCGCTCTTACTAGAGGAGTTTGAGCTAGACTCACTACTATAAACATCTTGGGCCCTCATGATGATGTTTCTCTTAGTAGGGCATTGAGAGGCAATATGGCCTCTCCCAAGACAGTTAAAGCATTTGATACTACTAACTTTCTCATGAGAGTTAGTAGTAGGGGTTTTTCTCTATATGTGATGTTTTATGCTCTTTGAAGTGCTTGGGATGTTCCTCTTTAGGGTAACTCTTGAAAGAGTTCCCCGTATGTTGGTCCCTCTTTACATAAGGTGGGTTATCCTTTTTAAAAGTTTTCCTTCTAAGTTGATTTTCCACCTTGATGCAAAGTTGAACTAACTCATCAAGGGAATTGTATGAGAAGAGCTCCACCTTATCACGAAATTTCGAGGCTCAACCCACACAAAAACCTTGCCATAGTGGCCTTGGGTTCCTCAATGATACCCGCCCTCAAGATAAGAAGTTCCATCTTTTGTCTATACTCTTCTATACTAAGGTTGGTTTGCCTTAGCCTTTGGAGTCTATCCAAAAGATCTCTTTCATACCAAGAGGGAATATGCCTTCTTCTTAGAGCACTTCTAAGATCATTCCAATATCTTATGGAAGGCATATTGGTGCGGATTCTCTCATTGGTTAACCCAACCCACCAATGTATGGCATGCCCTTGGAAGCTAAGGATTGCCATTGGAACCTTTCTTTCTTCTCTTACCTCATGGCAAGTGAAGAGTTGTTCTACCTTGATTTCCCAATCAAGGTAGGCTTCCACATCTTCCCTCCCATGAAATGGGGGGAGATCAATTTTGGGCTCCCTTGGAGGGGCCCCATTATTATGCATGGATGAATGGGAGTTTCTCCTAGGTTGATTGTAGTATTCTTCCTCACTTTCACTCCTATGGGTATGTCTAGATGGGGAACCTAAGACTATCCCTTTCATTTTGTAATTCTCACCATTCCCATGCTTTCTTTTTTCTTCTTCTTCTTTCTCTTTTCTTTTTTCTCTATTTTCTTCCTCTCTTTCTTTTATTTTTCTTTTCTCCTTGGACTCTTTTTCTCTCCTTTTTTCTTCTCTTCTCTCTTGTTCTTTTGCCATCCACTCCCTAAAGCCCATGTTTAAGTTTTCTAGAGTGTAATCTTTAGAAATATTTCTTTGGTTTACACTCTTGTTTGATGAATAACTATGAGCACTAGAGTGGGTGTGTGATGTCATTGTGCTTGAATTTCTAAGAGGAAAAAGGTGGCTAAAAACTTTTCACAAAAAAACACTCCTCTCTTTTTATGTTTTCTTGCCTAAAATAGCTTGATGAGTCTTTGGAACTCTTTAGCCTTCTAAGCGCTTTGAATAAGAAAAATAAAGCAAGAATTTTAAAGCAAAAATTCAAAAGAGAAGGGATCTAAAGCGCTCCTAAGGTGTTGAAGGAAGTGTACCACTTCTTCCTTCTTCACCTAATTTTTGAGAAACTAAAAAATTGATTAAATCTTATTACAACCAAAGGGAGGGCCTTAAGGGCACTCAAACTCCCAACTACAAAATTAATACACCCAAATTAAAGAAAAAGTAAAGTCTTCAAAAAATCATTCTCCAGATGCTCCCTCAAATAAAAGTCCTCACGACTAGGTGTGTTTCCTTTTGAGGTGATCCCTTAGGGTCTTAGTCCAACCTTCCAAAATATGCTACCCTTGTGGTAAGCTCCTTTTTCAAGCTTTCTCCCAAAAGTGGCACTAACACACAAACCAAAGAAACCAAAAGTATCAAGGGGAGGTGCGAATAGAAACTCAAAAAGCAATAAAAGATAACACAATCAAAAGGACACTTAACCAAATGGTAAGAGTATATAAGACAAACTAGAAAAATGATTTAAAAGACAAGCAACAACTAAAAGGTAAACAAAAGAAAGAGAGCACACAATGGAATACCTAAGAATGACACTAGATTAAAGAGTAGAAAAACACAAATATCAAGTTGTAGTGTACAAAAAGTAATAAAATTTCTTTTAAGGTTCCAAGTTCAAAGTTGAAGCACTTGCTAATTTTAAGTTAGGTACATCAAATGAATTTTTCAAACTTTCTTTTCTTTTGTTTGTTCTCTCTTTTTTTTTTTAATCCTTCATAGTTTTTTTTTATTTTATTTTAGACTTTGTTCTCTTTTTTTTTTTTAATATTTACTAGATTCACCTAAATTGATTGTGAATTTAGTGCTTAATAACAAAGAGTTATGCGCTTGGAACAATAAAGAAAATTAAAAGCAACAATTTAGGTACTACTAGAAATGACTTCAAAATGCAAAGTAGCTATAGATGTGTTAATGGTTTAGAAGTTTGGTGTGCCACTGGACTCAAGCTTTGTTAAGTTTTTGGTAATTTGTTGAACACAAATACCAAACTTATAGCTTAAGTGAAAGCACCCACAAACAAGAACTACCTTTACCACACAAATGAGCTACTAATTATACGTATAAGGAAAATAAAGCAAAGGGAATTGAGCAACTATTTTGGAATTTTTTTTTAAGAATATGCTTGAAACTAAAAGCACATGAACCTCTAAAGAGACTTAGACATGAGGTATGACCCTCTATGTTGCTCAATTTAAGAAGTTTCAAAAGCTTTTTTGTAAAAACAAGAGACTAAACTTAAAAGGAATTAATAGACAAAATGGGAAACTATAAACATGACTTATAGACAACTACACAAGAGTATAAAAGTGAAAAATAAAAGCTAAAAATAAGGCAAAAATAAGGCAACTAGGTGCAAGGAAACACAAGAATTTGGTCGAAATTTCTTGACCACAAGGTTATGGAATTCACTACAACGGCATGGATTTTTAGCAAGAAATTCTCAAAACCAAAATTCAAGCAAGAAAACACCCAACTCAAAGCTTAAGCGGAAATTAATGAATATGGGAGAGACGTAGATGCAAAGAAAAGAAAAATATAAATTGCATCAAGCAAAAAATAAATGGCGCAAATAAACTATAACTGAAAACAATAAACTCAAGACATAAATGGAAATGATAAACAACAATGGAAAGCTAGAAAAAATTGCGGAAATTAAAGATAAAATAAAATATGAAAATCGAAAGAAAAAATAAATGAGGTAGGAAGAGAGTTTCGACCTCTAGAACCAATGCTCTAGATACCAAATGATGCATGCCTCCCTTGATCTTTTTCTAGAGGTTTTCTTCTTTGGTGAAATGGTTTGTGGAGAGGTAAGAAGTGAGGTGATTTTAGGCGCCACTTAAGGTAAGATAAGCCTAAGAGGGAAAGTTTGCCACAAGGGATGGAACCTTTGATAAAAACCTAGGGAATTCTCAAAGAGAGAAGGGTGGACACTAAGAGAATTTTGGCCAACTCAAGGTTTTTCCATTCAATCAAGTGTCAAAAATACAAGAGTGTGAAGAAGCACCTTTTTATAGAGTGAGCTAACCTCTTGGACAAGTCATGAAGGAAATGAAGGGTTAGGATTAAAAGGAGTCATCCAAGGGAGGAGGATTGAAGCCCAATGTCCAATCGATACCCTCCTTTAGATGAGAATTGGTGCCCAAGCTACCTCATCCAAGGGCCAAGATTACTCCTTTATTAGTTTTGGGTTTTATTTAGGAGAAGAGGGTGTAGTTATGAAACTACCCCCTTATTTCCTAAATAAAGGCCCAAAACCTAATCTTACCGCTACTTATTACTAAGACACTTCCTAGAAAATTAAATGGACTAATACATGTCCAAAATAAAATCCTAGGTTCCTAAAATAAAAATTACAAGTAAATAAGTCATGGCTTGCATAACTTGATGGTCATATGGAGGTGAGATCTTCCTCCCTCTACTCTAGCCATGTCTTCTTCTATTCTCCTAGCCATGGCCCTAGTGATAGGGCCCTTGCTTGGGGAGAATGCATCATTAAGGTTCCCCAAAATACAAGGGCAAAATAAGGAAAACAAGCAAAACACTAGGTAGATACACCAAAGTCCACACATGTGGTCATCAATGCTCTTGGTGTAGTATGACCTTCCTTTTCTTTTATTCTTCTTGCCAGACCTTGTGATGGGTCCTATTTGATGCCCCAAGGATGGTCCTTCATCAAAGAGCAACAATTGCAAGTAAAAGAAGTGCGGGATGGAGAAAAACTGAAAGGAGAAAAGGGAAAGGGAAGAAGCAGAAGTAGTGGAAGGAGAAGAAATGGAAGAAGAAGAAGTGTAAGCAGAAGAAGTGGAAGAAGGAGACGAAAAAGAAGCAGAACAACAAATGGAAGCAGAAGAAGTGGTTGAAGGAGAACAAGAGGAATAGGATGAAGTAGTGGAATAAGAAGGGATGAAGAAGAAGAAGTGGCAGAAGGAGAACGGGAAGAGGAAGAAGAAGTGGAAGAAAGAGAGGAAGAGGAAGTAGAAGAAGTGGAAGAAAAAGAAGAAGACAAGTGGAAGAAGGAGAACTATATGAAGAAGAAGAAGAAGTGGAAGAATGAGAAAAAGAGGAAGAAGAAGAAGAAGCAGTGGAAGGAAAGGGGATGAAGAAGAACTAGAAGAAGGAGACAAGGAGGAAAAGGAAGAAGGAGGGGAAAGGAAGGGAAGAGGAAGCAGAAGAAGTGGAATATAGACGAGAAGAGGAAGAAGAAAAAGAACTACAAGTAGAAGATTTGGGGGAAGGAGAAGAAGAGGAAGAGCAACAATTGGAAGCAAAAGAAGTGGGGGATGTAGAAAAAGTGGAAGGAGAAAAAGGAAACGGAAGAAGAAGAAGTTGTGGAAGGAGAAGAAAAGGAAGATGAAGAAGTGTAAGCAAAAGAAGTGGAAGAAGGAGACGAAAAAGAAGAAGAACAACAAGTGGAAGAAGAAGAAGTTGTAGAAAGAGAACAAGAGGAATAGGAGGAAGTAGTGGAATAAGAAGGGATGAAGAAGAACAAGTGGAAGAAGGAGAATGGAACGAGGAAGAAGAACTGGAAGAAGGAGAAGAAGAACTAGAAGAACAAGAAGAAGAGGCAGAAGTGCAAGTGGAAGAAGGAGAACAATAGGAAGAAGAAGAAGAAGTGGAAGAATTAGAAAAAGAGAAAGAAGAAGAAGTAATTGAAGGAGTCGGGATGATGAAGAAGAAGTGGAAGAAGGAGAACAAGAGGTAGAAATACAAGTGGAAGCAGGAGAAGGAAAAAAAGAGGGAGAAGACGAAGGAAAGGGAAGAAGAAGAAGGAGATGAAGACGAAGAAAAAGAAGGAGAGGAGAGGATGAAGAAGTAGTGGAAGAAAGACAATAGGAGGAGGCATGAGAAGTTGAAGAAAAGAAAAAGAGAAAGAAGAAGGAGAATAAGCAAAAGAAGTGGATGAAGGAAAAGAAAAGGAAGAGGAACAAGACTTGGAAAGAGAAGAAGTGGAAGAAGGTGAACAAGAGGATGAAGACTAAGTAGTGGAAGGAGGTGGTATGAAGAAGAAGAACTGGAAGAAGGAGACAAGGAGGAAAAGGAAGAAGGAGGGGAAGGGAAGGGAAAAAGAAGCAGAAGAAGTGGAATATAGAGGAGAAGAGGAAGAAGAAGAAGAATTGTAAGCAGAAGATTTGGGGGAAAGAGAAGAAGAGGAATGGCAACAATTGGAAGCAAAAGAAGTGGGGGATGGAGAAAACATGGAAGGAGGAAAAGGAAAGGGAAGAAGCAGAAGTAGTGGAAGGAGAAGAAATGGAAGAAGAAGAAGTGTAAGCAGAAGAAGTGGAAGAAGGAGACGAAAAAGATGAAGAGCAACATGTGGAATCAGAAGAAGTGGTTGAAAGAGAACAACAGGAATAGGAGGAAGTAGTGGAATGAGAGGGGATGAAGAAGAAGAAGTTGCAGAAGGAGAACGGGAGTAGGAAGAAGAAATGGAAGAAGGAGACGAAGATGAAGAAGAAGAAGTAGAAGAACAAGAAGAAGAGAAATGGAGGAAGGAGAACCATATGAAGAAGAAGAAGAAGAAGTGGAAGAATGAGAAAAAGATGAAGAAGAAGAAACAGTGGAAGGAAAAGGGATAAAGAAGAACTGGAAGAAGGAGACAAGGAGGAAAAGGAAGAAGGAGGGTAATGGAAGGGAAGACGAAGCAGAAGAAGTGGAATATAGACGAGAAGAGGAAGAAGAAAAAGAACTATAAGCAAAAGATTTGGGGGAAGGAGAAGAAGAGGAAGGAGAAAAAGGAAAGGGAAGAAGAAGAAGTTGTGGAAGATGAAGAAGTGTAAGCAGAAGAAGTGGAAGAGGGAGCAGAGCTAGAAGAAGGAAAGCAAGCCAAGGGAGGAGGAAGAAGAAGTGGAAGAAGGAGGAGAAGAAGAAGGGGAAGAAGAAGCGGTAGTATACGCAGAAGAACTGCAAGAAGAAGAAGGGGAAAAAAAGCAGTAGTGTAGGTAGAAGAACTGCAATAAGAAGAACGGAAGAAGATGAAGAACAAGCGAAAGCAGCAGAAGTGGAAGAAAGTGAAGAAGAGGAAGAAGAAGAAGTAGTTGAAGGAGTGGGGATGATGAAGAAGAAGTGGAAGAAGGAGAACAACAGGTAGAAATGCAAGTGGAACCAGAAGAAGGATAAAAAGAGGGAGAAACTGATGGAAAAGTAATAAGAAGAAGGATATGAAGAGGAAGAAATAGAAAGAGAGGAGAGAATGAAGAAGAAGTGGAAGAAAGAGAACAAGAGGAGGTAGGAGAAGTGGAAAAAAAAAAGAACAAGAGGAACAAGAAGGAGAGTAAGCAGAAGAAGTGGAAGAAGGAGAGGATGTGGAAAGAGAAGAAGTGGAAGAAGCTGAACAAGAGGAGGAAGAAGAAGTAGTGGAAGAAGGTGGTATGAAGAAGAAGAACTGGACGAAGGAGAAAAGGAGGAAAAGGAAGAAGGAGGGGAAAGGAAGGGAAGAAGAAGCAGAAGAAGTGGAATATGGAGGATAAGCGGAAGAAGAAGAAGAAGAAGAAGAAGTGTGAGCAGAAGATTTGTGGGAAGGAAAAGAAGAGGAATAGCAACAATTGGAGGCAAAAGAAGTGTGGGATGGAGAAAAAGAGGATGGAGAAGAAGGAAAGGGAAGGAGATGAAGTAGTGGAAGGAGAAGAAATGGAAGAAGAAGAAGTGTACGCAGAAGAAGTGGAAGAAGGAGGTGGAAAGAAGAAGAATAACAAGTGGAAGCAGAAGAAGTGGTAGAAGGAGAACAAGAAGAATAGGAGGAAGTAGTGGAATGAGAGGGGATGAACAAGAGGAATTGGAAGAAGGAGAACGGGATGAGGAAGAAGAAGTGGAAGAAGGAGAAGAACTGGACGAAGGAGAAAAGGAGGAAAAGGAAGAAGGAGGGGAAAGGAAGGGAAGAAGAAGCAGAAGAAGTGGAATATGGAGGATAAGCGGAAGAAGAAGAAGAAGAAGAAGTGTAAGCAGAAGATTTGCGGGAAGGAGAAGAAGAGGAATAGCAACAATTGGAGGCAAAAGAAGTGTGGGATGGAGAAAAAGAGGACGGAGAAGAAATAAAGGGAAGGAGATGAAGTAGTGGAAGGAGAAGAAATGGAAGAAGAAGAAGTGTATGTAGAAGAAGTGGAAGAAGGAGGTGCAAAGAAGAAGAACAACAAGTGGAAGTAGAAGAAGTGGTAGAAGGAGAACGAGAAGAATAGGAGGAAGTAGTGGAATGAGAGGGGATGAACAAGAGGAACTGGCAGAAGGAGAACAGGATGAGGAAGAAGAAGTGGAAGAAGGAGAACGGGATGAGGAAGAAGAAGTGGAAGAAGGAGAAGAACTGGACGAAGGAGAAAAGGAGGAAAAGGAAGAAGGAGGGGAAAGGAAAGGAAGAAGAAGCAGAAGAAGTGGAATATGGAGGATAAGCGGAAGAAGAAGAAGAAGAAGAAGTGTAAGCAGAAGATTTGCGGGAAAGAGAAGAAGAGTAATAGCAACAATTGGAGGCAAAAGAAGTGTGGGATGGAGAAAAAGAGGACGGAGAAGAAGGAAAGGGAAGGAGATGAAGTAGTGGAAGGAGAAGAAATGGAAGAAGAAGAAGTGTATGCAGAAGAAGTGGAAGAAGGAGGTGCAAAGAAGAAGAACAACAAGTGGAAGCAGAAGAAGTGGTAGAAGGAGAACAAGAAGAATAGGAGGAAATTGTGGAATGAGAGGGGATGAACAAAAGGAACTGGAAGAAGGAGAACGGGATGAGGAAGAAGAAGTGGAAGAAGGAGGACGGGATGAGGAAGAAGAAGTGGAAGAAGGAGAACGGGATGAGGAAGAAGAGGTGGAAGAAGGAGAAGAACTGGACGAAGGAGAAAAGGAGGAAAAGGAAGAAGGAGGGGAAAGGAAGGGAAGAAGAAGCAGAGGAAGTGGAATATGGAGGATAAGTGGAAGAAGAAGAAGAAGAAGAAGTGTAAGCAGAAGATTTGCGGGAAGGAGAAGAAGAGGAATAGCAACAATTGGAGGCAAAAGAAGTGTGGGATGGAGAAAAAGAGGACGGAGAAGAAGGAAAGGAAAGGAGATGAAGTAGTAGAAGGAGAAAAAATGGAAGAAGAAGAAGTGTATGCAGAAGAAGTGGAAGAAGGAGGTGCAAAGAAGAAGAACAACAAGTGGAAGTAGAAGAATAGGAGGAAGTAGTGGAATGAGAAGGGATGAACAAGAGGAACTGGAAGAAGGAGAACAGGATGAGGAAAAGAAGTGGAAGAAGGAGAACGGGATGAGGAAGAAGAAGTGGAAGAAGGAGAAGAACTGGATGAAGGAGAAAAGGAGGAAAAGGAAGAAGGAGGGGAAAGGAAAGGAAGAAGAAGCAGAAGAAGTGGAATATGGAGGATAAGCGGAAGAAGAAGAAGAAGAAGAAGTGTAAGCAGAAGATTTGCTGGAAGGAGAAGAAGAGTAGTAGCAACAATTGGAGGCAAAAGAAGTGTGGGATGGAGAAAAAGAGGACGGAGAAGAAGGAAAGGGAAGGAGATGAAGTAGTGGAAGGAGAAGAAAGAAGAAGTGTATGCAGAAGAAGTGGAAGAAGGAGGTGCAAAGAAGAAGAACAACAAGTGGAAGCAGAAGAAGTGGTAGAAGGAGAACAAGAAGAATAGGAGGAAATTGTGGAATGAGAGGGGATGAACAAAAGGAACTGGGAGAAGGAGAATGGGATGAGGAAGAAGAAGTGCAAGAAGGAGAAGAAAAGGAAGAAGAAGAAGTCGAAGAACGAGAAGATGAGGAAGAACGAGAAGAAGAGGAAGAAGTGCAAGTGTAAGAAGGAGAACAATAGGAAGAAAAAGAAGAAGTGGAAGAATGAGAAAAAAGGGAAGAAGAAGAAGCAGTAGAAGGAAAGGGGATGAAGAAGAAGAAGTGGAAGAAGGATAAGACCTGGCAGAAGAAATAGTGGAAGGAGAAGTAGTGGAAGAGGGAGAAGAGTAAGAACAAGGAAAGGAAACCAAGGAAGGAGGAAGAAGATGTGGAAGAAGAAGGGGAGGATGAAGAGGTAGTGTAGCCAGAAGAAGTGCAAGTAAGAGAAGGGAAGGAAGCAGCAGAAGTGGAAGAAGGTGAAGAATAGGAAGAAGAAGTAGTAGTTGAAGGAGTGGGGAGGATGAAGAAGAAGTGGAAGAAGGAGAAAAAGAGGAACAAATGCAAGTGGAAGCAGAAGAAGAAGAAAAAGAGGGAGAAGACGAAGGAAAGGGAAGAAGAAGAAGGAGATGAAGAGGAAGAAAAAGAAGGAGAGGAGAGGATGAAGAAGCAGTGGAAGAAAGAGAACAAGAGCAGGCAGGGTAATTGGAAGAAAGAGAAGAAGAGGAAGAATAAGGAGAGTAAGCACAAGCAGTGTAAGAAGGAGAAGAAAAGGATGAAGAAGAAGATGTGGAAAGAGTTGAAGTTCAAGAAGGTGAACAAGAGGAGGAAGAAGAATTAGTGGAAGGAGGTGGGATGAAGAAGAAGAACTGGAATAAGGAGAAAAGAAGGAAAAGGAAGAAGGAGGGGATGGGGAAAGAGAAGAGGTGGAGGAAATTGAACAAGAGGAGGAAGAAGAAGTAGTGGAAGGAGGTGGGATGAAGAACAACAAATGGAAGAACGAGAAAAGAAGGAAAAGGAAGAAGGAGGGGAAGGAAAGGGAAGAAGAAGCAGAAGAAGTAGAATATGGAGGAGAAAAGGAGGAAGAAGAGGAAGTGTAAGCAGAAGATTTGGGGGAAGGAGAAGAAGAGGAAGAGCAACAGTTGGAAGTAGAAGCATTGAGGGATGGAGAAAAAGAGGAAGGAGACGAAGGAGAACGGGAGGAGGAAGAAGAAGTGGAAGAAGGAGAAGAAGAGGAAGTGGAATAAGGAGAAAAAAAAGAAGAACAACAAAAAGTGGAAGTAGAAGAAGTGGTAGAAGGAGAACAAGAGGAATAAGAGTAAGCGGTGTAATGAGAGGGGATGAAGAAGAAGAAGTAGAAGAAGGAGAGCGAGAGGAGGAAGAAGAAGTGGAAGAAGGAGAAGAAGAGGAAGAAGTGAACCTAGAAGAAGGAGAACAATAGGAACAAGAAGAAGAAGAAGTCGAAGAATGAGAGAAAGAGGAAGAAGACGAAGCAGTGGAAGGGAAACTGACGAAGAAGGAGAAGTGGAAGAAGGAGAACAAGAGCAAGAGTAAGAAATGTAAGGAGAAGTAGTGGAAGAGGGTGAAGAGGAAGAAGACGGAAAGCAAGTTCAAGGAGGAGGAAGAAGAAGTGGAAGAATGAGAAAAAGAGGAAGAAGAAGAAGCAGTGGAAGGAAAGGGGATGAAGAAGAAGTGAAAGAAGGAAAAGAAAAGGAGGAAGAAGAAGTGGAAGGAGAAGTAGTGGAGGAGGGAGGAAAAATGGAAGAAGAAGAAGGTGAACAACAGGATGAAGAAGAAATAGTGGAAGGCGGTGGGATGAAGAAGAAGAACTTGAAGAAGGAGAAAAGGAGGAAAAGGAAAAAGAAGTAGAAGAAGTGGAATATGGAGGTTAGAAGAAGAAGTGTAAGCAGAAGATTTGGGGGAAGGAGAAGAAGAGGAAGAGCAACAATTGGAAGCACTAGGAGTGGGGGATGGAGAAAAAGAGGAAGGAGAAGAAGGAAAGGGAAGAAGAATAGGTAGTGGAAGAAGAAGAAATGGAAGAAGAAGTGCAAGTGGAAGAAGGATAACAATAGGAAGAAGAAGAAGAAGTGGAAGAATGAGAAAAAGAGGAAAAAGAAGAAGGAGTGGAAAGAATGGGAATGAAGAAGAAGAAGGAAGAAGAAGAAGTGGAAGGAGAAGTAGTCGAAGAGGGAGAAGAGTAAGAAGAAGGAAAGCAAGGCAAGGGAGGAGGAAGAAGAAGTGGAAGAAGGAGGAGAAGAAGAAGGGGAGGAAGAAGAGTTTGCGTAGGCAGAAAAACTGAAAGAAGGAGAAGGGAAGGAAGAAAAAGAACAAGTGGAAGTAGCAGAAGTGGAAGAAGGTGAGCAAGAGGAAGAAGAAGAAGTAGTTGAAGGAATGGGGATGATGAATAAGAAGTGGAAGCAGGGGAAGAAGAGGTTGAAATGCAAGTGCAAGCAGAAGAAGGAGAAAAAGAGGGAGAAGACGAAGGAAAGGGAAGAAGAAGAAGGAGATGAAGAGGAAGAAAAAAAAGGAGAGGAGAGGATGAAGAAGAAGTGGAAGAAAGAGAAGAAGAGGAAGAAGAAGAAGTGGAAGGAGGTGGGATGAAGAAGAAGAACTGGAAGAAGGAGAAAAGGATGAAAAGGAAGAAGTAGGGGAAGAGAATAAGAAGCAAAAGAAACGGAATATGGAGGAGAAGAGGAAGAGGAATAAGAATTGTAAGCAGAAGATTTGGGGGAAGGAAAAGAAGAGGAAGAGCAACAACTGGAAGCAAAAGAAGAAGTGGAAGAAAGAGAACAAGAGGAGGCAGGAGAAAGTAGAAGAAAGAGAAGAAGAGGAAGAAGAAGCAGAGTAAGCTGAAGAAGTGGAAGAAGGAATAGAAAAGGAGGAAGAAGAAGATATGGAAAGAGAAGAAGGGGAACAAGGTGAACAAGAGGAGGAAGAAGAAGTAGTGGAAGGAGGTGGGATGAAGAACATGAACTCGAAGAAGGAGAAAAGGAAGAAAAGGAAGAAGGAGGGGAAGGGAAGGTATGAAGAAGCAGAAGAAGTGGAATATAGAGGAGAAGAGGAAGAAGAAGAAGAGGAAGTGTAAGAAGAAGATTTGGGGGCAGGAGAAGAACAGGAAGAGCAATAATTGGAAGGAAAAGAAATATGGGATGGAGAAAAAAAGGAACCAGAAGAAGGGAAAGGAAGAAGAAGAAGTAGTGGAAAGAGAAGTGGAAGAAGGAGACGAAAAAGAAGTAGAACAACAAGTGGAAGTAGAAGAAGTGGTAGAAGGAGAACAAAAGGAATACGAGGAAGTAGTGGAATGAGGGGGGATGAAGAAGAAGAAGTGGAAGAAGGAGAACAGGAGGAGGAAGAAGAAGTGGAAGAAGGAGAACGGGAGGAGGAAGAAGAAGTGGAAGAAGGAGAACAGGAGGAGGAAGAAGAAGTGGAAGAAGGAGAACAAGAGGAGGAATAAGAGGTGGAAGAAGGAGAACAGGGGGAGGAAGAAGAAGTGGAAGAAGGAGAAGAAGAGGAAGAAGAAGAAGTGAAAGAACGAGAAAAAGAGGAAGAAGTGCAAGTGGAAGAAGGAGAACAATAGGAAGAAGAAGAAGAAGTGGAAGAATGAGAAAAAAGGGAAGAAGAAGAAGCAGTGGAAGGAAAGGTGATGAAAAAGAAGAAGTGGAAGGAGGAGAAGAAGAGGAAGAAGCAGAAGTGCTAGGAGAAGTAGTGGAAGAGGGAGAAGAGTAGGAAGAAGGAAAGCAAGGCAACGGAGGAGGAAGAAGAAGTGGATGAAGGAGGAGAAGAAGAAGGGGAGGAACAAGAGGTAATGTAGGCAGAAGAAGAGAAAGAAGGAGAGGGGAAGGAAGAAGAAGAACAAGTGGAAGCCGCAGAAGTGGAAGAAGGTGAACAAGAGGAGGAAGAAGAAGTAGTGGAAGGAGGTGGGATGAAGAAGAAGAACTGGAAGAAGGAGAAAAGGAGGAAAAGGAAGAAGGAGGGAAAGGGAAGGGAAGAAGAAGTAGAAAAAGTGGAATTTGAAGGAGAAGAGGAAGAAGAAGAAGAAATGTAAGCAGAAGATTTAGGGGCAAGAGAAGAAGAGGAAGAGCAATAATTGGTAGCAAAAGAAGTGGGGGATGGAGAAAAAGAGGAAGGAGAAGAAGGAAAGGGATGAAGAAGAAGTAGTGGAAGGAGATGAAATGAAAGAGGAGGAAGAAGAAGAAGTGTAAGCAGAAGAAGTGGAAGAAGGAGACGAAAAAGAAGAAGAACAACAAGTGGAAGGTGAAGAAGTGGAAGAACGAGAAGAAGAGGAAGAAGTGCAAGTGGAAGAAGGAGAACAATAGGAAGAACTAATATGAAAACAGAAACGGGATCGCCTTGAATTTTGGTTTGGGAGAAAGAAAGTGAAAAACTGTGTTTTTTTTTAATTTGTTTGAGAAAGGATATTGACGCCACACTCAAGAAAGGTGAAAAGGTGAGTGATAAGTCATAAGTTTTGTTATGAAAGGGTAACCTGATAAGATCGAAATAGGATTCTTATAACTCAGAACTCCATAAAGCTCTCAAATGAAAAAACTCAATTTTCATTAAACTCATAATCTGATTTGAAATACAATAGTTCTCCTATTTATAGACTAAAAGGCGTCCCACTTCCAAGGATGGAAGATAAGTCATATGACGCCACAATGGTGGTGATTTACCCTTGATAAGTCTAGCAGAATGCCACATGGAAAAATTCCTTTATAAGTTCTAAAGAAAAATTCATCTCACACAAATGGGTAAACCCCAATTATAATTTCACTAATTCAATGGCTGTCTTTTGAGTACAACTCAGCCCCTATTTATAGAATTAGATGGCTATTCAAAATCATAACTCCTAAAATAAAATTAACTAATCCATTATCATGCAATTCTCACATATGATTAACTGCATGTTACAATAATTTCTAAATTAATGAAACATTACGAAAAATGAAAAGTCATTGCCTTCTGGATTCACATAAGAAAGAGGCAGAAGGAAGAAGAAGAAGGAGACAAAGAGGGAGAAGACGAAGGAAAGGTAAGAAGAAGAAGGAAATGAAGGGGAAGAAAAAGAAGGAGAGGAGAAGATGAAGAAGAAATGAAAGAAAAAGAACAAGAGGAGGCAGGAGAAGTGGAAGAACGAGAAGCAGAGAAAGAAGAAGGAGAGTAAGCAGCAACAGTGGAAGAAGGAGAAGAAAAGGAAGAAGAAGAAGACGTGGAAAGAGAAGAAGTGGAAGAAGATGAACAAGAGGAGGAAGAAGAAGTAGTGGAAGGAGGTGGGATGAAGAAGAAGAACTGGAACCAGGAAAAAAGGAGGAAAAGGAAGAAGGAGGGACAGGGAAGGGAAGATGAAGCAGAAGAAGTTTAATATGGAGGAGAAAAGGAAGAAGAAGAAGAAGAAGAACTGTAAGCAGAAGATTTGGGGGAAGGAGAACAAGAGGAAGAAGGAGAACAAGAGAATAGAAGAAAGTAGTGGAATGAGAGGGGATGAAGAAGACGAAGTTGAAGAAGGAGAATGGGAGGAGGAAGAAGAAGTGGAAGAATTAGAGAAGTAGGAAGAAGAAGAAGCAGTGGAAGGAAAAGGGATGAAGAAGCAGTGGTGGAAGAAGGAGAAGAAGAGGAAGAAGAAGAAGTGGAAGAACAAGAATAAAAGGAAGAACTGCAAGCGGAAGAAGAAGAACAATTGGAAGCAGCAGAAGTGGAAGAAGGTGAGCAAGAGAAAGAAGAAGCAGTAGTTGAAGGAGTGAGGACGATGAAGAAGAAGTGGAGGAAGGAGAATGAGATGAAGAGGAAGAAAAACAAAGAGACGAGAGGATGAAGAAGAAATGGAAGAAATTGAACAAGAGGAGGCAGAAGAAGTGGAAGAAAGGGAAGAAGAAGACAGAGAGAAAGAGGGAGAAGACGAAGGAAAGGCAAGAAGAAGAAGGATATGAAGGGGAAGAAAAAGAAGAAGAGGAGAGGATGAAAAGGAGGAGGCAGGAGAAGTGGAGGAACGAGAAGGAGAGGAAGAAGAAGGAGAGTAAGCAGTAGTAGTGGAAGAAGGAGAAGAAAAGGAATAAGAAGAAGATGTGGAAAGAGAAGAAGTCGAAGAAAGAGAACAAGACGAAGTAGAAGAAGTGGAAGAACGAGAAGAAGAGGAAGAAGTGCAAGTGGGAGAAGGAGAATAATAGGAAGAAGAAGAAGTGGAAGCATGAGAAAAAGAGTAAGAAGAACAAGCAGTGTAAGGTAAGGGGATGAAGAAGAAGTGGAAGTAGGAGAACAAGAGGTAGAAATGCAAGTCGAAGTAGACGAAGGAGAAAAAGAGGGAGAAAATGAAGGAAAGGGAAGAAGAAGAAGTAATGGAAGGAGAAGGAATGGAAGAAGAGGAATAAGAAGAAGTGTAAGTAGAAGAAGTGGAAGAAGGGGACAAAAATGAAGAAGAACAACAAATGGAAGCAGAAGAAGTGGTGGAAGGAGAACAAGAAGTAGTGAAGTGAGAGGGGATGAAGAAGAAGAAGTGCAAGAAGGAGAACGGGAGGAGGAAGAAGAAGTGGAAGAAGCAGAACGGGAGGAGGAAGAAGAAGTGGAAGAAGGAGAAGAAGAGGAAGTGGAATAACGAGAAGAAGAGGAAGAAGTGCAACTGGGACAAGGAGAACAATAGCAAGAAGAAGAAGAATAAGTGGAAGAATGAGAAAAAGAGGAAGAAGAAGAAGCAGTGGAAGGAAAGGGGATGAAGAAGAAGTGAAAGAAGGAGAAGAAGAGGAACAATAAGAGGGAGAAGAGTTAGAAGAAGGAAAGCAAGGCAAGAGAGGAGAAAGAAGAAGGGGTAGAAGGAGGAGAAGAAGAAGGGGAGGAAGAAGAAGTAGTATAGGCAGAAGAACTGCAAGAAGGAGAAGAGAAGGAAGAAGTAGAAGAAGTGGATGTAGCAGAACTAGAAGAAGGCGAACAAGTGGAATACGAAGAAACAGCTGAAGTAGTGGGGATGATGAAGAAGAAGTGGAAGAAAGAGAAGAAGAAGAGGCAGACGAAGTGGAAGAATGATAAGAGGAGCAAGAAGAAGGAGAGTAAATAGACGAAGTGGGAGAAGGAGAAGAAAAGGAAGAAGAAGAAGATGTGGAAATAAAAGAAGTGGAAGAAGGTGAACAAGAGGAGGAAAAAGAAGTAGTGGAAGAAGGTGGGATGAAGAAGAAGAACTGGAAGAAGGAGAAAAGGAAGAAAAGGAAGATGGAGGAGAAGGGAAGGGAAGATGAAGCAGAAGAAGTGGACTATGGAAGAGAAGAGGAGGAAGAAGAAGAAATGTAAGCAGAAGACTTGGCGGAAGGAGAAGAAGAGGAAGAGAAACAGTTGGAATCAAAAGCATTGGGGGATGGAGAAACAGAGGAAGGAGACGAAGGAAAGGGAAGAAGAAGAAGTAGTGGAAGGAGAAGAAATGGAAGAAGAGGAAGAAGAAGAAGTGCAAGCAGAAGAAGTGGAAGAATGAGATGGAAAAGAAGAAAAATAACAAGTGAAAGCAGAAGAAGTGGTAAAAGGAGAAGAAGAGGAATAGGAGGAAGTAGGGGAATGAAAGGAGATGAAGAAGCAGAAGTGCAAGAAGGAGAACAGGAGGAGGAAGAAGAAGTGGAAGAAGGAGAAGAAGAGGAAGAACAACAAGTGGAAGAAGGAGAACAATAGGAAAAAGAAGAAAAAGTGGAAGAATGAGAAAAAGAGGAAGAAGAAGAAGTACTGGAAGAAAAGGGGATCAAGAAGAAGAAGTGGAAAAATTAGAAGAAAAGGAGGAAGAAGAAGTGGAAAAATTAGAAGAAAAGGAGGAAGAAGAAGTGGAAGTCGAAGTGGTGGAAGAGGGTGAAGAGTAAGAAGAAGGAAAACAAGGCAACGGAGGAGGAAGAAGAAGTGGAAGAAGAAATAGAGGAAGAAGAGGTAGTGTAGCCAGAAGAAGTACAAGAAGGGGAAGGGAAGGAAGAAGAAGAACAAGTGGAAGCAACAGAAGTGGAAGAAGGTTAACAAGAAAAAGAAGAAGAAGGAGTGGGGATGATGAAGAAGAAGTGGAAGAAGAAGAACAAGAGGTAGAAATGCAAGTGGAAGCAGAAGAAGGAGAAAAAGAGTGAGTAGACGAAGGAAAGGGAAAAAGAAGAAGGAGATGAAGAGGAAGAAAAAGAAAGAGAGGAAAGGATTACGAAGAAGTGGAAGATAAGGAACAAGAGCTGGCAGCAGAAGTAGAACAAACAGAGGAAGAGAAAGAAGAAGGACTGTAAGCAGAAGAAGGAGAAGAAAAGGAAGAAGAAGAAGATGTGGAAAGAGAAGGGGAAGAAGGTGAACAAGGGGAGGAAGAAGTAATGGAAGGAGGTGGGATGAAGAAGAAGAACTATAACTAGGAAAAAAGGAGGAAAAGGAAGAAGGAGGGGAAGGGAAGGGAAGATTAAGCAGAAGAAGTTTAATATGGAGGAAAAAAGGAAGAAGAAGAAGAAGTTTAAGTAGAAGATTTGGGGATTAAGAAGCAGTGGTGGAAGGAAAGGGGATGAAGAAGTAGTGGTGGAAGAAGGAGAAGAAGAGGAAGAAGAAGAAGTGGAAGAACAAGAAGAAAAGGAAAAAGTGCAACTGGAAGAAGAAAAACAAGTGGAAGCAGCAGAAGTGGAAGAAGGTGAACAAGAGGAAGAAGAAGAAGTAGTTGAAGGAGTGAGGAGGATGAAGAAGAAGTGGAAGAAGGAGAACAAGAGGTAGGAATGCAAGTCGAAGCAGAAGATGGAGGAAAAGAGGGAGAAGACGAAGGCAAGGGAAGAAGAAGAACTAGATGAAGAGGAAGAAAAAGAAAGAGAGGAGAGGATGAAGAAGAAGTGGAAGAAAGGAAACAAGACGAGGCAGAAGAAGTGGAAGAAAGAGAAGAAGAGGAAGAAGAAGGGGAAGAAAGGGAAGAAGAAGAAGGAGACAAAGAGAGAGAAGACAAAGGAAAGGAAAGAAGAAGAAGGAGATGAAGGGGAAGAAAAAGAAGGAGAGGAGAGGATGAAGAATAAGTGGAAGAAAAGGAACAAGAGGAGGCAGGAGAGGTGGAAGAACGAGAAGGAGAGGAAAAAGAAGGAGAGTAAGCAGCAACAATGGAAGAAGGAGAAGAAAAGGAAGAAGAAGAATATGTGGAAAGAGAAGAAGTGGAAGAAGGAGAACAAGACGAAGTAGAAGAAGTGGAAGAACGAGAAGAAGAGGAAGAAGTGCAAGTGGGAGAAGGAGAACAATAGGAAGAAGAAGAAGAAGAAGTGGAAGAATCAGAAAAAGAGTAAGAAGAAGAAGCAGTGGTAGGTAAGGGGATGAAGAAGAAGTGAAACTAGGAGAACAAGAGGTAGAAATGCAAGTGGAAGCATACGAAGGAGAAAAAGAGGGAGAAAACGAAGGCAAGGGAAGAAGAAGAAGTAGTGGAAGGAGAAGAAATGGAAGAAGAGGAATAAGAAGAAATGTAAGCAGAAGAAGTGGAGGAAGGGGACGAAAATGAAAAAGAACAACAAATGAAAGCAGAAGAAGTGGTGGAAGGAGAACAAGAGGAATAGCAGAAGTAGTGAAATGAGAGGGGATGAAGAAGAAGAAGTGGAAGAACGAGAACGGGAGGAGGAAGAAGAAGTGGAAGAAGGAGAATGGGAGGAGGAAGAAGAAGTGGAAGAAGGAGAACGGGAGGAGGAAGAAGAAGTGGAAGAAGGAGAATGGGAGGAGGAAGAAGAAGTGGAAGAAGGAGAACGGGAGGAGGAAGAAGAAGAAATGGAAGAACGAGAAGAAGAGGAAGAAGTGCAAGTGGGATAAGGAGAACAATAGCAAGAAGAAGAAGAAGAAGTGGAAGAATGAGAGAAAGAGGAAGAAGAAGAAGCAGTGGAAGGAAAGGGAATGAAGAAGAAGTGGAAGAAGGAGTAGAAGAGGAAAAAGAAGAAGTGGAAGGAGAAGTAGTGGAAGAGGGAGACGAGTAAGAAGAAGGAAAGCAAGGCAAGGGAGGAGGAAGAAGAAGGGGTAGAAGGAGGAGAAGTAGAAGGGGAGAAAGAAGAAGTAGTGTAGGCAGAAGAACTGCAAGAAGGAGAAGAGAAGGAACAAGTAGAAGAAGTAGATGTAGCAGAACTAGAAGAAGGTGAACAAGAGGAATACGAAGAAGCAGCTGAAGTAGTAGGGATGATGAAGAAGAAGTGGAAGAAAGAGAAGAAGAAGAGGCAGAAGAAGTGGAAGAAAGAGAACAAGAACAGGCAGAAAAAGTGGAAGAATGAGAAGAGGAGCAAGAAGAAGGAAAGTAAATAGACAAAGTGGGAGAAGGAGAGGAAAAGGAAGAAGAACAAGATGTGGAAATAAAAGAAGTGGAATAAGGTGAACAAGAGGAGGAAGAAGAAGTAGTGGAAGTAGGTGGGATGAAGAAGAAGAACTGGAAGAAGGAGACCGAGTGAAAGAAGGAGAAAAGAAGGAAAAAGAAGATGGAGGGGAAGGGAAGGGAAGATGAAGCAGAAGAAGTGGACTATAGAGGAGAAGAGGAAGAAGAAGAAGAAATGTAAGCAGAAGACTTGGGGGAAGGAGAAGGAGAGGAAGAGCAACAATTGGAAGAAAAAGAAGAAGTAGTGGAAGGAGAAGAAATGGAAGAAGAGGAAGAAGAAGAAGTGCAAGTAGAAGAAGTGGAAGAAGGAGACGAAAAAGAAGAAAAACAACAAGTGTAAGCAGAAGAGGTGGTAGAAGGAGAACAAGAGGAAGTAGGGGAATGAGAGGGATGAAGAAGAAGAAGTGCAAGAAGGAGAACGAAAGGAGGAAGAAGAAGTGGAAGAAGGAGAACAATAAGAAGAAGAAGAAGAAGTGGTAGAATGAGAAAAGAGGAAGAAGAAGAAGCAATGGAAGAAAAAAGGAGAAGAAGAGGAAGAAGAAGAAGTGGAAGGAGAAGTGGTGGAAGAGGGAGAAGAGTAAGAAGAAGGAAAGCAACGCAAGTGATGTGAATGCCGAAGACAATGACTTTTCATTTTTTGTAACGTTTCATTAATTTAGGAATTAATGTAACATGCAATTAATCATGTGTGATAATTGCATGATAATAGAGTAATTAATTTTTCTTTTGGGAGTTACGATTTTGAACAGCCACCTAGTTCTATAAATAGGGGCTGAATTGTACTATAAGGACAACCACTGAATTAGTGAAATTATATTTAGGTTTTACCCTTTTGTGAGAGATGAATTTCTCTTTAGAACTTATCAAGGAATTTTTCCTTGTGGCGTTCTGCTAGACTTATCAAGGGTAAATCGCCACCCTTGTGGCGTGATATGACTTATCTTCCATCCTTGGAAGTGGCGTCATCTATCCCTTCGTTAAACCATTTTCATCCTTTCCATTTTCTTGTTTACCTAATTCTCATTGTTTTGTTAACTTATTACCTTCCAACCTAGATAGATCACAAAATGAATCCAACCCGTTTCGATACCCCTTTGGATTTATATCAGCAAGGGAAGAGGAAGAAGAAGTGGTAGAAGAAGGGGAGCGAGAAGAGGTAGTGCAGGAAGAAGAAGTGCAAGAAGGGGAAGGGAAGCAAGAAGAAGAACAAGAGGAAGAAGAAGACGCAGTTGAAGGAGTGGGGATGATGAAGAAGAGTGGAAGAAGGAGAACAAGAGGTAGAAATACAAGTGGAAGCAGAAGAAGGAGAAAAAGAGTGAGAAGATGAAGGAAAGGGAAAAATAAGAAGAAGATGAAGAGAAAGAAAAAGAAGGAGAGGAGAGGATGAAGAAGAAGTGGAAGATAAAGAACAAGAGCAGGTAGCAGAAGTGGAAGAAAGAGAGGAAGAGGAAGAAGAAGGAGAGTAAGTAGAAGAAGGAGAAGAAAAGGAAGAAGAAGAAGATGTGGAAAGAGAAGAAGTGGAAGAAGGTGAACAAGAGGAGGAAGAAGAAGTAGTGGAAGGAGGTGGGATGAAGAAGAAGAATTGGAAGAAGGAGAAAAGGAGGAAAAGGAAGAAGGAGGGGAAGGGAAGGGAAGAAGAAGTAGAAGAAATGAAATATGGAGGAGAAGAGGAAGAGGAAGAAGAAGTGTAAGCAGAAGATTTGGGGGAAGCAGAAGAAGACGAAGAGCAACAATTGGAAGCAAAAGAAGTGGGGGATGGAGAAAAAGAGGAAGGAGAAGGAAAAGGAAGAAGAAGAAGTAGTGGAAGGAGAAAAAATAGAAGAAGGAGAACGGGAGCAAGAAGAAGAAGTGGAAGAACGGAAGAAGAGGACGAAGTGCATGTGGAATAAGGAGAACAATAGAAAGAAGAAAAAAAGTGGAAGAAAAAGAAGAAGAGGAAGAAGAAGAAGTGGAAGGAGAAGTAGTGGAAAAGGGAGAACAATAAGATGAAGGAAAAGAAAGCAAGGTAGGAGGAAGAAGAAGTGGAAGAAGGAGGAAAAGAAGAAGGGGAGGAAGAAGAGGTAGTGTAGGCAGAATAACTGTAAGAAGGAGAAGGGAAGGCACAAGAAGAACAAGTTGAAGCAGCAGAAGTTGAACAAGGTGAACAGGAGGAAGAAGAAGAAGTAGTTGAAGCAGTGGGGATGATGAAGTAGAAATGAAAGAACGAGAACAAGAGGTAGAAATACAAGTGGAGGCAGAAAAAGAGGGATAAGACAAAGGAAAGGGAAGCAGAACAAGGACATGAAGAGGAAGAAAAAGAAGGAGAGGAGAAAATCAAGAAAAAGAAGTGGAAGAAAGAGAACAAGAGGAAGTGGGAGAAGTGGAAGAAAGAGAAGACGAGGAAGAAGAAGGAGATTAAGCAGAAGAAGTGGAAGAAGGAGAAAAAAAGGAAGAAGAAGAAGATGTGGAAAGAGAAGAAGTGGAAGAAGGTGAACTATAGGAGCAAGAAGAAGTAGTGGAAGGAGTTGGGATGAAGAAGAAGAATTGGAAGAAGGAGTAAAGGAGGAAAAGGAAGAAGGAGGGGAAGGGAAGTGAAGAAGAAGCAGAAGAAGTGGAATATGGAGGAGAAGAGGAGGAAGAAGAAGAACTGTAAGCAGAAGATTTCGGGGAAGGAGAAGAAGAGGAAGAGCAACAATAGGAAGCAAAAGAAGTGGGGGATGGAGAAAAAGAGGAAGGAAAGGGAAGAAGAAGAAGTAGTGGAAGGAATAGAAACGGAGGAAGAGGAAGAAGAAGAAGTGGAAGAAGGAGACGAAAAAGAAGAACAACAAGAAGTGGAAGCAGAAGAACTGGTAGAAGGAGAACAAGAGGAATAAGAGGAAGTACTGGAATGAAAAGGGATGAAGAAAAAGAAGTGGAATAAGGAGAACATGAGGTAGAAATGGAAGTGGAAGGAGAAGAAGGGAAAAAAACAGGGAGAAGACGAAGGAAACGGAAGAAGAAGAAAAAGATGAAAAGGAATAAAAAGAAGGAGAGGAGAGGATTAAGAAGTAGTGGAAGAAAGAGAAGAAGAGGAAGAAGAAGGAGAGTAAGCAGAACAAGTGGAAGAAGGAAAGGAAAAGGAAGAAGAAGAAGATGTGGAAGAAGGTCAACAAGAGGAGGAAGAAGAAGTAGTGGAAGGAGGTGGAATTAAGAAGAAGAACTAGAAGAAGGAGAAAAGAAGGAAAAGGAAGAAGGAGGGGAATGGAAAGGAAGCAGAAGTTGAAGAAGTGGCATATAGAGGATAAGAGGAAGAGGAAGAAGAATTGTAAGCAAAAGATTTGGGGGAAGGAGAAGAAGAGGGAGAGCACCAATTGGAAGGAAATGAAGTGGGGGATGGAGAAAAAGAGGAAGGAGAACAAGGAAAGGGAAGAAGAAGAAATAGTGGAAGGAGAAGAAATGGAAGAAGAAGTGTAACCAGAAGATTTGGGGGAAGGAAAAGAAGAGGAAGAGCAACAATTGGAAGCAAAAGAGGTGGGGTTGGAGAAAAAAAAGAAGGAGAAGAAGGAAAGGGAAGAAGAACAAGTAGTGGAAGGAGAAGAAATGAAAGAAGAGGAAGAAGAAGAAGTGTAAGCAGAAGAAGTGGAAGAAGGAAATAAAAAAGAAGAAGAACAACAAGTGGAAGCAGACGAAGTGGTAGAAGGAGAACAAGAGGAATAGGAGCAAGTAGTGACATGAGAGGGGATGAAGAAGAAGAAGTGGAAGAAGGAAAACGGGAGGATGAAGAAGAAGCAGAAGAAGGAGAACAAGACGAAGTAGAAGAAGTGGAAGAACGAGAAGAAGAGGAAGAAATGCAAGTTGGAGAAAGAGAACAATAGGAAGAAGAAGAAGAAGTGGAAGAATGAGAACTATAGGAAGAAGAAGAAGAAGTGGAAGAATGAGAAAAATAGAAAGAAGAAGAGGTAGTGGAAGCAGAAGAGGAAGAAGAGGAACTGTAAGCAGAAAAAGTTGAAGAAGGAGACGAAAATGAGGAAGAGCAACAAGTGGAAGAAATAGAAGTCGTAGAAGGAAAATGACAGGAATTTGAGAAAGAGGTTCAATGACAAGTTACGAAGAAGAAGAAGTGAAAGAAGGAGAATGGGAGGACGAAGAATAAGTGGAAGAAGGAGAATGGGAGGAGGAAGAATAAGTGGAAGAAGGAGATGAAGAGGAAGAAAAAGAAGTGGAAGAACAAGAAGAAAAGGAAGACGTGCAAGTGGAGAAGGAGAACAATAGGAAGAAGAAAAGGCATTGGAAGGAAAGGGGATGAAGAAGAAAAAGTGGAAGACAAAGAACAAGGGGAAGAAGAAGAAGTTGAAATAGAAGAAGTGGAAGAAGGTGAACAAGAGGAGGAAGAATAAGTAGTGGATGGAGGTGGGATGAGGAAGAAAAACTAGAAGAAGGAGAAAAGGAGGAAAAGGAAAAAGTAGGGGAAGGGAACGGAAGAACAAGCAGAAGAAGTGGAATATGGACGAGAAGAGGAAGAAGAAGAAGAAGTGTAAGCAGAAGATTTTGGGGAAAGGAGAGGAAGAGGAAGAGCAATAATTGAAAGCAAAAGAAGTGGGGGATGTAGAAAAAGAGGAAGGAGAAGAAGGAAAGGCAAGAAGAAGAACTAAGGGAAAAAGAAGAAATGGAACAAGAAGAAGTGTAAGCAGAAAAAGTTGAAGAAGGAGACAAAAAAGAAGAACAACAACAAGTGGAAGCAGAAAAAGTGGTAGAAGGAGAAGAAGAGGAATAGGAGGAAGTAGTGGAATGAGAGGGGATGAAGAAGAAGAAGTGGAAGAAGGAGAAGAAGAGGAAGAAGTGCAAGTGGAAGCAGGAGAACGATAGGAAGAAGAAGAAGCAGTGGAAGGAACGGGGATAAAGAAGAAGAAGTGGAAGAAGGAGATCAAGGGGAAAGAGAAGAAGAAGAAGAATAAGAAGAAGAAGAAGAAGAAGAAGAAGAAGAAGAAGAAGAAGAAGAAGAAGAAGAAGAAGAAGAAGAAGAAGAAGAAGAAGAAGAAGTAGAAGAAGGAGAAGAAGAGGAAGAAAAAGAAGTGGAAGAAGGAGAAGAAGAGGAAGAAGAAGAAGTGGTAGGAGAAGTAGTGGAAGAGGGAGAAGAGTAAGAGGAAGGAAAGCAAGGATTCGGAGGAGGAAGAAGAAGTGGAAGAAGAAGCAGAAGAAGAATGAGAGGAAGAAGAGGTAGTGTAAGCAGAAGAAGTGAAAGAAGGAGAAGGGAAGGAAGAAGGAGAACAAGTGGAAGCCGCAGAAGTGGAAGAAGGTAAACAAGAGGAGGAAAAAAAAGTAGTTACAAGAGGTGGCCTAAAGAAGAAGAACTGGAAGTAGGTGAAAAGGATGAAAAGGCAGAAGGAGGGGAAGGGAAGGAAAAATAAGCAGAAGAATTGGAATATGGATGAGAAGAGGAAGAAGAAGAAGAAGTGTAAGTAGAAGATTTGGAGGAAGGAGGAGAAGAGGAACAACAACAATTGGAAGCAAAAGAAGTGGTTGGATGGAGAAAAAGAGGAAGGAGAAGACGGAAAGGGAAGAAGAAGAAATAGTGGAAGGAATAGAAATGGAAGAAGAGGAAGAACAAGAAGTGTAAGCAGAAGAAGTGGAAGAAGGAGCCGAAAAAGAAGAAGAACAACAAGTGGAAGCAGAAGAAGTGGTAGAAGGAGAACAAGAGCATTGGAGGAAGTAGTGGAATGAGGGGGGATGAAGAAGAAGAAGTGGAAGAAGGAGAACGGGAGGAGTAAGAAGAAGTTGAAGAAGGAGAAGAAGACGAAGAAGAAGAAGTGGAAGAACTAGAGGAAGGGAAAGAAATGCAAGTGGAAGAAGGAGGAGAATAGGAAGAAGAAGAGGAAGGGGAAGAATGAGAAAAAGAGGAAGAAGAAGAAGCAGTGGAAGTAAAGGGGATGAAGAACAAGAAGTAGAAGAAGGAGAACGGGAGGAGGAAGAAGAAGTGGGAGAAGTAGAAGAAGAGAAAGTAGAAGAAAAGGAAGCAGAAGAAGGGGAAGAATGAGAAGAAGGGAAAGAAGTGCAAATAGAAGAAGGAGAACAATAGGAAGAAGAAGAAGAAGTGGAAGAATGAGAAAAAGAGGAAAAAGAATAAGCAGTGGAAGGAAAGGGGATGAAGAAGAAGAAGTGGAAGAAGGAGAATGGGAGGAGGGAAAAGAAGTGGAAGACGAAGAAGAAGAGGAAGAAGAAGAAGTGGAACAACGAGAAGAAGAGGAAGAAGAAGAGCAAGAAGAAGAAGTGGAACAACGAAAAGAAGAGGAAGAAGTGCAAGTGAAAGAAGGAGAAGAGGGAAGAAGAAGAAGAAGTGGAAGAATTAGAAAAAGAGGAAGAAGGAGAGTAAGTAGAAGAAGTAAAAGAAAAGGAAGAAGAAGAAGAAGTAGAAGAACGAGAAAAAGACGAAGAAGAAGAAGCAGTGGAATGAAAGGGGATGAAGAAGAAGTGGAAGAAGGGGAAGAAGAAGTGGAAGGAGAAGTAATGGAAGAGGGAGAAGAGTAAGAAGAAAGAAAGCGAGGCAAGGGAAGGAGGAAGAAGAAGTGGAAGAAGGAGGAGAAGAAGAGGGGGAGGAAGAAGAGGTAGTGTAGGCAGAAGAAGCGCAAGAAGGAGAAGAAGAACAAGTGGAAGCAGCAGAAGTGGAAGAAGGTGAAGAAGAGGAAGAAGAAGAAGTAGTTGAAGGAGTGGGGATTAATATGAATGCAAAAAAAAAAAAAGGATGAAGAAGTGGAAGAAGGAGAAAAAGAGGGAAAAGATGAAGAAAAGGAAGAAGAAGAAGGAGATGGAGAGGAAGAAAAAGAAGGAGAAGGGAGGATGAAGAAGAAGTGGAAGACAGAGAACAAGAGGAGGCAGGAGAAGTTGAAGAAACAGAAGAAGAAGAAGAAGAAAGAGAGTAAGCAGAAGAAGTGCAAGAAGGAGAAGAAAAGGAAGAGGAAGAAGATGTGGAAAGAAAAGAACTGGAAGAAGGTGAACAAGACAAGGAAGAAGTAGTGGAAGGAGGTGGGATGAAGAAGAAGAACTGGAAGAAGGAGGGGAAGGGAAGGGAAGAAGAAGTAGAAGAAGTGGAATATGTAGAAGAAGAGGGAGAGGAAGAAGAAGTGTAAGCAGAATATTTGGTGGAAGGAGAAGAAGAGGAAGAAGAAGAAGATGTGGAAAGAGAACAAGTGGAAAAAGGTGAACAAAAGGAGGAAGAAGAACTAGTGGAACGAGGTGGGATGAAGAAGAAGAACTGGAAGAAGGAGAAAAGGAGGAAAAGGAAGAAGGAGAAGAAGAGGAAGAAGAAGACGTAGTTGAAAGAGTGGCGATGATGAAGAAGAAGTGGAACAAGGAGAATAAGAGGTAAAAATGCAAGTGGAAGCAGAAGAAGGAGAAACAGAGGAGAAGACGAAGGAAAAGGAAGAAGAAGAAGGAGATGAAGAGGAAGAAAAATAAAGGGAGAAGAGGATGAAGAAGTGGAAGAAAGAGAACAAAAAGAGGCAGGAGAAGTTGAAGAAAGAGAAGAAGAAGGAAAGTAAGCAGAAGAAGGAGAAGAAAACGAAGAAGAAGAAGATGTGGAAAGAGAAGAAGTGGAAGAAGGTGAACAAGAAGAGGGAGGAAGAAGAAGTAGTGGAAGGAGGTGGGATGAAGAAGAAGAACTGGAAGAAGGTGGGGAAGGGAAGGGTAGAAAAAGCAGAAGAAGTGGAATATGGAGGAGAAGAGGAGGAAGAAGAAGAAATGTAAGCAGAAGAATTGGGAGAAGGACAAGAAGAGGAAGAGAAACAATTGGAAGCAAAAGAAGTAGGGGATGGAGAAAAAGAGGAAACAGAAGAAGAAAAGGGAAGAAGAAGAAGTATGACATAAATCCAGAGTGGTTGGATTCGTTTTGCGGCTCTATCTAGGTTGGAAGGTAATAAGTTAACAAAACAATGGGAATTAGGTAAATAAGAAAATGGAAAGGATGAAAATGGTTTAACCAAGGGATAGATGACGCCACTTCCAAGGATGGAAGATAAGTCATACAACGCCACAAGGGTGGTGATTTACCCTTGATAAGTCTAGCAGAACGGCACAAGGAAAAATTCCTTGATAAGTTCTAAAGAGAAATTCATCTCTGACAAAAGGGTAAAACCCAAATATAATTTCACTAGTTCAATGGTTGTTCAACCCCTATTTATAGAACTAGGTGGCTGTTCAAAATCATAACTCCCAAAAGAAGAAGTGTAAGCAGAAGATTTTGGGGAAAGGAGAAGAAGAGGAAGAGCAATAATTGGAAGCCAAAGAAGTTGAGGATGGAGAAAAAGAGGAAGAAGAAAAAGGAAAGGGAAGAAGAAGAAGTAGTGGAAGGAGAAGAAATGGAAGAAGAGGAATAAGAACAAGTGTAAGTAGAAGAAGCGGAAGAAAAAGACGAAAATAAAGAAGAACAACAAGTGGAAGCAGAAGAAGTGGTAGAAGGAGAACAAGAGGAATAGGAGGAAGTAGTGGAATGAGAGGGGATGAAAAGGAAGAAGTTGAAGAAGGAGAATGGGAGGAGGAAGAAGAAGTGGAAAAAGGAGAAGAAGAGGAAGAAGAAGAAGTGGAAGAACGAGAAGAAGAGGGAGAAGTGCAAGAGGAAGAAGGAGAACAATAGGAAGAAGAAGAAGTGGAAGAATAAGAAGAAGGGGAAGAAGAAGAAGTAGTGGAAGGAAGGGGATAAAGAAGAAGAAGTGGAAGAAGGAGAAGAACAGGAAGAAGAAGAAATGGAAGGAGAAGAAGTGGAAGAGGGAGAAGAGTAAGAAAAAGGAAAGCAAGGCAAGGGAGGAGGAAGAAGAAGTGAAAGAAAAAGGAGAAGAAGAAGGGGAGGAAGAAGAGGTAGTGTAGACAGAAGAAGCACAAGAAGGAGAAGAAGAACAAGTGGAAGCAGCAGAAATGGAAAAAGGTGAAGAAGAGGAAGAAGAAGAAGTAGTTGAAGAAGTGGGGATGATGAAGAAGTGGAAGAAGGAGAACAAGAGTTAGAAGTTCAAGTGGAAGCATAAGAAGGAGAAAAAGAGGGAGAAGACGAAGCGAAGGGAAGAACAAGAAGGAGATGAAGAGGAAGAAAAAGAAAGAGAGGAAAGGATGAAGAAGAAGTGGAAGCAGAAGATTTGTGGGAAGGACAAGAAGAGGAAGAGCAACAATTGGAAGCAAAAGAGGTAGGGTTTGAGAAAAAAAGGAAGGAGAAGAAGGAAAGGGAGGAAGAACAAGTAGTGGAAGTAGAAGAAATGGAAGAAAAGGAAGAAAAAGAAGTGTAAGCAGAAGAAGTGGAAGAAGGAGATAAAAAAGAAGAAGAACAACAAGTGGAAGCAGACGAAGTGGTAGAAGGAGAACAAAAGGAAAAGGAGCAAGTAGTGAAATGAGAGGGGATGAAGAAGAAGTGGAAGAAGGAGAACGGGCGGATGAAGAAGAAGCGGAAGAAGGAGAACAAGACGAAGTAGAAGAACTGGAAGAACGAGAAGAAGAGGAAGAAGTGCAAGTGGGAGAAAGAGAACAATAGGAAGAAGAAGAAGAAGTGGAAGAATGAGAAAAAGAGTAAGAAGAAGAAAAAACAGTGGAAGGTGAGGGGATGAAGAAGAAGTGGAAGTAGGAGAACAACAGGTAGAAATGCAAGTTGAAGCAAAAGAAGGAGAAAAAGAGGGAGAAAACGAAGGAAAGGGAAGAAGAAGAAGAAATGGAAGTATAAGAATTGGAAGAAGAGGAAGAAGAAGAAGTGGAAGAAGGAGTTGAAAATAAAGAAGAACAACAAATGGAAGTAAAAGAAGTGGTAGAAGGAGAACAAGAGGAACAGGAGGAAGTAGTAAAATGAGAGGGGATGAAGAAGAAGAAGTTGAAGAAGGAGAACGGGAGGAGGAAGAAGAAGTGGAAGAAGGAGAAGAAGAGGAAGAAGAGGAAGTGGAAGAACGAGAAGAAGGGGAAGAAGTGCAAGTGGGATAAGGAGAACAATAGGAACAAGAAGAAGAAGAAGTGGAACCATGAGAGAAAGAGGAAGAAGAAAAAGCAGTGGAGGGAAACGAGATGAAGAAGGAGAAGTGGAAGAATGAGAAGAAGACGAAGAAGAAGAAGTGGAAGGAGTAGTGGAAGGGGGAGAGGAGTAAGAAGTTTGAAAGCAAGGCAAGGGAGGAGGAAGAAGAGGGGGAGGAAGAATAGGTAGTGTAGGCAGAAGAAGTGCAAGAAGAAGAAGGTAAGGAAGAAGAAGAACAAGTTGAAGCAGCAGAAGTGGAAGAAGGTGAACAAGAGGAAGAAGAAGGAGTAGTTGAAGGAGTGAGGATGATGAAGAAGAAGTGGAAGAAGGAGAGCAAGAGGTAGAAATGCAAGTGGAAGCAGAAGAAGGAGAAAAGGAGCGAGAAGATGAAGGAAAGGGAAGAAGAAGAAGGAGATGAAGAGGAAGAAAAAGCAGGAGAGGAGATGATGGAGAAGAAGTGGAAGAAAGAGAACAAGAGGAGGCAGAAGAATTGGAAGAAAAAGAAATAGAGGAAGAAGAAGGAGAGTAAGCAGAAGAAGTGGGAGAAGGAGAAGAAAAAGAAGAAGAACAAGATGTGGAAATAGAAGAAGTGGACGAAGGTGGACTAGAGGGGGAAGAAGAAGTAGTGGAAGGAGTTGGGATGAAGAAGAAGAACTAGAAGAAGGAGAAAAGGAGGAAAAGCATAACGGAGGGGAAGGGAAGGGAAGAAGAAGTAGAAGAAGTGAAATATAGAGGAGAAGAGGAAGAAGAAGAAGAAGTGTAAGCAGAAGATTTGGGGGAAGGAGAAGAAGTGGAAGAGCAACAACTGGAAGCAAAAGAAGTGGCGGGTGGAGAAGAAATGGAAGAACAGGAAGAAGAAGAAATTTAAGTAGAAGAAACGGAAGAAAGAGACGAAAATGAAGAAGAACAACAAGTGGAAGCAGAAGAAGTGGTAGAAAGAGACAACATGAATAAGAGGAAGTAGTGGAATGAGAGGGGATGAGGAAGAAGAAGTGGAAGAAGGACAACGGGAGGGGGAAGTAGAAGTTGAAGTAGGAGAAGAAGAGGAAGAAGAAGAAGTGGAACAATGAGAAGAAGAGGAAGAAGAAGAAGTGGAAGAATGAGAAGAAGATGAAGAAGCACAAGTTGAAGAAGGAGAACAATAGGAAGAAGAAGAAGTGGACGAATGAGAAAAAGAGGAAGAAGAAAAAGGAGTGGAAGGAATGGGGATGAAGAAGAAGAAGGAGAAGAAGAGGAAGAAGAAGAAGTGGAAGAATGAAAAGAAGATGAAGAAGTGCGAGTGGAAGAAAAAGAACAATAGGAAGAAGAAGAAGTGGAAGGAGAAGTAGTGAAAGAGGGAGAAGAGTAAGAAAAAGGAAAGAAAGGAAAGGAAGGAGGAAGAAGAAATGGAAGAAGGAGGAGAAGAAGAAGGGGAGGAAGAAGAGGTAGTGTAGGCATAAGAAGTGTAAGAAGGGGAAGGGAAGGAAGAAAAAGAGCAAGTTGAGGCAACAGAAGTGGAAGAAGGTGAACAAGAGGAAGAAGAAGAAGTGGAAGAAAGAGAACAAGAGGTAGAATGAGAACAGGAGGCAGGAAAAGCAGAAGATGTGGAAGAAGGGGACGAAAATGAAGACGAACAACAAATGGAAGTAGAAGAAGTGGAAGAAGGAGAAGAAGAGGAAGAAGAAGAAGTGGAAGAATGAGAAGAAGGGGAAGAAGTGCAAGTGGGATAAGGAGAACAATAGGAAGAAGAAGAAGAAGCAGTGGAAGGAAAGGGGATGAAGAAGAAGTGGAAGAAGGAGAAGAAAAGGAACAAGAAGAAGTGGAAGGAGAAGTAGTTGAAGAGGGAGAAGAGTAAGAAGAAGGAAAGCAAGGCAAGGAAGGAGGAAGAAGAAGAGGTAGAAGGGGAAGAAGAAGAAGGGAAGGAAGAAGAAGTAGTGTAGGCAGAAGAACTGCCAGAAGGAGAATAGAAGGAAAAAGTAGAACAAGTGGATGTAGCAGAACTAGAAGAAGCAGGTGAGGTGGTGGAAGCCTGAGAAGAGGAGCAAGAAGAAGGAGAGTAAGAGGAAGAAGAAGAAATGGAAGAAGGAGAAAATAGGAAGAAGAAGAAGTGGAAGAAGGAGAAGAAGAGCAAGTGGAAGAAGGAGAAAAATAGAAAGAAGAAGAAGAAGAAGTGGAAGAATGAACAAAAGAGGAGGAAGAAGATGTAGTGGAAAGAAAGGGATGAAGAAGAACAAGAAGAAGAAGGAGAAGAACAGGAAGAAGAAGAAGTGCAAGGAGAAGTAGTGGAAGTGTAAGAAAAAGGAAAGCAAGGCAAGGGAGGAGGAAGAAGAAGCGAAAGAAGAAGGAGAGGAAGAAGGGTAAGAAGAAGAGGTAGTCTAGGCAGAAGAAGTGCAAGAAGGAGAAGGGAAGGAAGAAGAAGAACAAGTGGAAGCAGCAGAAGTGGAAGAAGGTGAACGAGAGGAAGAAGAAGAACTAGTTGAGGAATAGGGATGATGAAGAAGAAATGGAAGAAGGGGATGAAGAAGAGGTAGTGTAGGCAGATGAAGTGTAAGAAGGAGAAGGGAAGGAAGAAGAAGATCAAGTGGAAGCAGCAGAAGTGGATGAAGGTGAACAAGAAGAAGAAGAAGAAGTAGTTGAAGGAGTGGGGATGAAGAACAAGAAGTGGAAGAAGGAGAACAAGAGGTAGAAATGCAACTGGTAGCAGAAAAAGGAGAAAAAGTGGGAGAAGATGAAGGAAAAGGAAGAAGAAGAAGTAGATGAGAGGAAGGAAAAGAAAGAGAGGAGAGGATGAAGAAGAAGTGGAAGAAAGACAACAACAGGAGGCAGAAGAGGTGGAAGAAAGAGAAGAAGAGGAAGATGAAGGAGACTAAGCAGATGAAGGAGAAGAAAAGGAAGAAGAAGAAGATGTGGAAAGAGAATAAGTGGAAGAAGGTGAATAAGAGGAGGAAGAACAAGTAGTCGAAGGAGGTGTGATGAAGAAGAAGAACTAGAAGAAGGAGAAAAGGAGGAAACGGAGAAAGGAGCGGAAGGAAAGGGAAGAAGAAGTAGACGAAGTCGAATATGGAGGAGGAGAGCAAGAAGAAGAAGGAGTCTAAGTAGAAGATTTGGGGAAGGAGAAGAAGAGGAAGAGCAACAATTGGAAGCAAAAGAAGTGAGGAATTGAGAAAAAGAGGAACAAGAAAAAGGAAAGGTAAGAAGAAGAAGTAGTGGAAGTAGAAGAAATAGAAGAAGAGGAAGAAGAAAAAGTGGAAGAAGGAGACGCAAAACAAGAAGAACAATAAGTGGAAGCAGAAGTAGTTGTAGAAGGAGAACAAGAGGAATTCGAGGAAGTAGTGGAATGACACGGGATGAAGAAGAAGTTGAAGAAAGAGAAGAAGAGGAAGAAGAAGAAGTGGAAGAACGAGAAGAAGATGAAGAAGTGCAAGTGGAAAAAGGAGAACAATGGGAAGAAGAAGAAGAAATGGAAGAAAGAGCAAAAGGGGCCCAAGAAGAAGGAGTGGAAGGAAAGTGGATGAAGTCGAAGAAGTGGAAGAAGGAGAAGAAGAGGAAGACGAAGAAATGGAAGGAGAGGAAGAAGAAGAAGTGGAAAAAGGAAACAAAAAAGAAGAAGAACAACAAGTGGAAGCAGAAGAAGTGGTAGAAGGAGAACAAGAGGAATAGGAGGAAGCAGTGGAATTAGAGGGGATGAAGAAGAAGCAGTAGAAGAAGGAGAACGGGAAGAGGAAGAAGAAGTCGAAGAAGGAGAAGAAGAGGAAGAAGAAGAAGTGGAAGGAGAAGTAGTGGAAGAGAGAGAAGAGAAAGAAGAAGGAAAGCAAGGCAAGGGAGGAGGAAGAAAAAGTGGCAAAAGGGGAGGAAGAAGAGGTAGTGTAGGCAGATGAAGTGCAACAAGGGGAAAGGAAGGAAGAAGAATAACAAGTGGAAGCAGCAGAAGTGGAAGAAGGAGAAGAAGAGGAAGAAGAAGAAGTAGAAGAACAAGAAGAAGAGGAAGAATTGCAAGTGGAAAAGGAATAACAAGTGGAAGCAGCAGAAGTGGAAGAAGGTGAACAAGAGGAAGAAGAAGAAGTAGTTGAAGGAATGAGGAGGATGAAGAAGAAGTGGAAGAAGGAGAACAAGAGGTAGAAATGCAAGTGGAAGCTGAAGAGGGAGAAAAAGAGGGAGAAGACGAAGGAAAGGGAAGAAGAAGAACGAGATGAAGAAGAAGAAAAAGAAAGAGAGGAGAGGATGAAGAAGAAGTGGAAGAAAGAGAACAAGAGGAGGCAGAAGAAGCGGAACAAAGAGAAGAAGAGGAAGAAGAAGGAGAGTAACCTGAAGAAGTTGAAGAAGGGGAAGAAAAGGAAGAAGAAGAAGGAGACAAAGAGGGAGAAGACGAAGGAAAGGCAAGAAGAGGAACAAAAAGAAGGAGAGGAGAGGATTAAGAAGAAGTGGAAGAAAAAGAACAAGAGGAGGCAGGAGAAGTGGAAGAACGAGAAGGAAAGGAAGAAGAAGGAGAGTAAGCAGCAGCACTGGAAGAAGTAGAAGAAAAGGAAGAAGAAGAAGACGTGGAAAGAGAAGAAGTGGAAGAAGGTGAAGAAGAGGCGGAAGAAGTAGAAGAAAAGGAAGAAGAAGAATATGTGGAAAAAGAAGAAGTGGAAGAAGGTGAAGAAGGGGCAGAAGAAGAAGTAGTGGAAGGAGGAGTGAAGAAGAAGAATTGGAGGAAGGAGAACAGGAGCCAAAGGAAGAAAGAGGGGAAGGGAAGGGAAGAAGAAGCAGAAGTGGAAGAAGGAGAAGAAGAGCAAGAAGAAGAAGTGGAAGAACAAGAAGAAATAGAAGAAGTGCAAGTCGAAGAAGAAGAACAAGTGGAAGTAGCAGAAGTAGAGGAAGGTGAACAAGAGGAAGAAGAAGAAGTAGTTGAAGGAGTGGGGAGGATGAAAAAGAAGTGGAAGAAGGAGAACAAGAGGTAGAAATGCAAGTGGAAGAAGTAGAAGGAGAAAAAGAGGGAGAAGACGAAGGAAAGGGAAGAAGAAGAAGGAGATGAGGAGGAAGCAAAAGAAGGAAGGGAGAGGATGAAGAAGTGGAAGAAAGACAAAGAGAGGAGGCAGGAGATGTGGAAGAAAGAGAAGAAGAGGAAGCAGAAGGAGGGTAAGTAGAAGAAGTGGAAGAAGGAGAAGAAAAGGACGAAGAAGTAGATGTGGAAAGACAAGAAGTGGAAAAAGGTGAACAAGATGAGGAAGAACAAGTAGAAGAACTGGAATATGAAGGACAAGAGGAAAAGGAAGAGGAAGAAGAACTGTAAGCAGAAGATTTGGGGGAAGGAGAAGAAGAGGAAGAGCAACAATTGGAAGCAAAAGAAGTGGGGGATGGAGAAAGAGAGGAAGGAGAAGAAGGAAAGGGAAGAAGAAGAAGTAGTGGAAGGAGAAGCAATAAAAGAAGAGGAAGAAGAAGAAGTGTAAGTAGAAGAAGTGCAAGAACAAGTCGAAAAAGAAGAGCAACAACAAGTGGAAGCAAAAGAAGTTGTAGAAGGAGTTCAAGAGGAATAGGACAAAGTAGTGGAATGAGAGGGGATGAAGAAGAAGAAGTGGAAGAAGGAGAATGGGAAGAAGAAGAAGAAGGGTAAGTAGAAGAAGTGGAAGAAGGAGAAGAAAAGGACGAAGAAGTAGATGTGGAAAGAGAAGAAGTGTGGAAGAAGGTGAACAAGATGAGGAAGAAGAAGTAGTGGTAGGAAGTGGAGTAAAAAAGAAGAACTAGAAGAAGGAGAAAAGGAGGAAATGGAAGAAGGAGGGGAAGGAAAGGGAAGAAGAAGTGGAATATGGAGGAGAAGAGGAAGAAGAATAAGAAGTGTAAGCAGAAAATTTGGGGGAAGGAGAAGAAGAGGAAGAGCAACAATTTGAAGCAAAAGAAGTGGGGGATGGAAACAGAAAGGAGAGAAGGAAAGGGAAGAAGAAGAACTAGTGAAAGGAGAAGAAATGGAAGAAGAGCAAGTGGAAGAAGGAGAAGAAAAAGAAGAAGAACAACCAGTGGAAGTAGAAAAAGTGGTAGAAGGAGAACAATTGGAATAGGAGGAAGTAGTGGAATGAGAGGGGATGAAGAAGAAGAAGTGGAAGAAGGTTGGATGAAGAAGAAGAACTGGAAGAAGGAGAAAAGGAGGACAAGGAACAATGAGGGGAAGGGTAGGGAAGAAGAAGCATAAGAAGTGGAATATGGAGGAGATGAGGAAGAAGAAGAAGAAGTGTAAGTAGAACATTTTGGGGGAAGGACAAGAAGAGGAAGAGCAATTATTGGAAGCAAAAGAAGTGGTGGATGGGGAAAAAGAGGAAGGAGAATAAGGAACGAAAAGAATAAGAAGTAGAGAAGGAGAAGAAATGGAAGAAGAGGAAGAAAAAGAAGTGTAAGCAGAAGAAGTGGAAGAAGGAGACGAAAAAGAAGAACAACAACAAGTGGCAAAAGAAGAACTGCTAGAAGGAGAACAAGAGGAATAGGAGGAAGTAGTGAAATGAATGGGGATCAAGAAAAAAAAGAGGAAGAAAGAGAAGGAGAGGAGAGGAGAGGATGAAGAAGAAGTGGAAGAAAGAGAACAAGAGGAGGTAGGAGAAGTGGAAGAAAGAGAAGAAGAGGAAGAAGAAGGAGAGTAGTAGAAGAAGTGGAAGAAGGTGAAGAAAAGGAAGAAGAAGAAGGTGTGGAAAGAGAAGAAGTAGAAGAAGGTGAATAAGAGGAGGAAGAAGCAGTAGTGGAAGGAGGTGGGATGAAGAAGAAGAACTCGAAGAAGGAGAAAAGGAGGAAAAGGAAGAAGGAGGGGAAGGCAAGGGAAGAAGCAGCAGAAGAAGTGGAATATGGAGCAGAAGACGAATAAGAAGAAGAAGTGTAAGAAGAAGATTTGGGGGAAGGAGAAGAAGAGGAAGAGAAAAATTGGAAGCAAAAGAAGTGGGGGCTGGAGAAAAAGAGGAAGGAGAAGAAGGAAAGGGAAGAAGACGATGTAGTGGAAGGAGAAGAAATGGTAGAAGAAGATCTGTAAGCAGAAGAAGTGGAAGAAAGAGACAAAAAAGAAGAAGTAAAAAAAGGAGAATGGGAGGAGGAAGAAGAAGTGGAAGAAGGAGAAGACGAGGAAGAAGAAGAAGTGGAAGGAGAAGTAGTGGAAAAGGGAGAACTGTAAGAAGAAGAAAAGCAAAGTAAGGGAGGAGGAAGAAGAAGTGGAAGAAGGAGAAAAAGAAGAAGGCCAGGAAGAAGAGGTAGTGTAGGCAGAACATGTGCAAGAAGGACAAGGGAAGGAAGAAGAAGAACAAGTGGAAGCAGTAGAACTGGAAGAAGGTGAACAAGAGGAAGAAAAAGAAGTACTTGAGGTAGTGGAAGGAGGTTGGATGAAGAAGAAGAACTGGAAGAATGAGGGCAAGGGAAGGGAAGAAGAAGCAGAAGAAATGGAATACGGAGGAGAAAAGGAAGAAGAAGAGGAAGTGTAAGCAGAAGATTTGGGGGAAGGAGAAGAAGAGGAAGAGCAACAGTTGGAAGCAGAAGCATTGGGGGATGGAGAAAAAGAGGAAGGAGATGAAGTTAAGGGAAGAAGAAGAAGTAGTGGGAGGAGAAGAAATAGAATAAGAGGAAGAAGAAGAAGTGCAAGCAAAAGAAGTGGAAGAAGGAGACGAAAAAGAAGAAAAACAACATGTGGAAGCAGAAGAAATGGTAGAAGAAGAACAATAGGAAGAAGAAGAAGTGGAAGAATGAGAGAAAGAGGAAGAAGAAGAAGCAGTGGAAGGAAAAGGGATCAAGAAGAAGAAATGGAAGAAGGAGAAGAAGACGAAGAAGAAGAACTAGAAAGAGAAGTAGTGGAAGTGGGAGAAGGGTAAGAAGAAGGAAAGAAAGGCAAGGGAGGATGAACAAGAAGTGGAAGAAGGAGGAGAAGAAGACGGGGCAGAAGAAGAGGTAGTGTAGGTAGAAGAAGGTGAACAAGACGAACAAGAAGAAGTAGTTGAAAGAGTGGGGATGATGAAGAAGAACTGGAAGAAGGAGAAAAAGAGGAAGAAATGCAAGTGGAAGCAGAAGAACAAGAAAAAGAGGGAGAAGACGAAGGAAATGGAAGAAGAAGGAGATGAAGAGGAAGAAAAAGAAGGAGAGAAAACGATGAAGAAGAAGTGGAAGATAAAGAACAAGAGCAAGCAAAAGAAGTGGAAGAAAGAGAGGAAGAAGAAGAGGAAGAAGAAGGAGAGTAAGCAGAAGAAGGAGAAGAAAAGGAAGAAGAAGAAGATGTGGAAAGAGAAGAAGTGGAAGAAGTGGAAGAAGTGGAAGAAGGTGAACAAGAGGAGGAGGAAGAAGTAGTGGAAGGAGGTTGGATGAAGAAGAAGAACTAGAAGAAGGAGGGCAAGGGAAGGGAAGAAGAAGCAGAAGAAGTGGAATATGGAGGAGAAAAGGAAGAAGAATAGGAAATGCAAGCAGAAGAAGAGGAAAAGCAACAGTTGGAAGCAGAAGCATTGGGGGATGGAGAAAAAGAGGAAGGAGACGAAGTTAAGGGAAGAAGAAGAAGTAGTGGGAGGAGAAGAAATAGAATAAGAGGAACAAGAAGAAGTGCAAGCAAAAGAAGTGGAAGAAGGAGACGAAAAAGAAGAAAAACAACATGTGGAAGCAGAAGAAGTGGTAGAAGAAGAACAAGAGGAATAAGAGGAAGTAGGAGAATGAGAGGGGATGAAGAAGCAGAAGTGAAAGAAGGAGAACGGGAGGAGGAAGAAGAAGTGGAAGAAGCAGAAGAAGAGGAAGGAGAAGAAGAGGAAGAACAACAAGTGGAAGAAGGAAAGCAATAGGAAGAAAAAGAAGTAGTGGAAGAATGGGAAAGAGAGGACGAAGAAGAAGCAGTGGAAGAAAAGGGGATCAAAAAGAAGAAGTGGAAGAAGGAGAAGAAGAGGAAGAAGAAGAAGAAGAGGAAGGAAAAGTGGTGGAAGAGGGAGAAGAGTAAGAAGAAGGAAAACAAAGCAAGGGAGGAGGAAGAAGAAGTGGAAGAAGGAGGAGAAGAAGAAAGGGAGGAAGAAGAGGTAGTGTAGAGAAGAAGTGCAAGAAGGGGAAGGGAAGGAAGAAGAAGAACAAGTGGAAGCAGTAGAAGTGGAAGAAGGTGAACAAGAAGAAGAAGAAGAAGCAGTTGAAGGAGTGGGGATGATGAAGAAGAAGTGGAAGAAGGAGAACAAGAGGTAGAAATGCAAGTGGAAGCAGAAGAAGGAGAAAAAGAGTGAGAAGACGAAGGAAATGGAAAAACAAGAAGGAGATGAAGAGGAAGAAAAAGAAGGAGAGGAAAGGATGAAAAAGAAGTGGAAGATAAAGAACAAAAGCAGGCAGCAGAAGAGGAAGAAAGAGAGGAAGAGGAAGAAGAAAGAGAGTAAGTAGAAGAAGGAGTAGAAAAGGAAGAAGAAGAAGATGTGGAAAGAGAACAAGTGGAAGAAGGTGAACAAGAGGAGGAAGAAGAAGTAGTGGAAGGAGGTGGGATGAAGAAGAAGAATTGGAAGCAGGAAAAATGGAGGAAAAGGAAGAAGGAGGGGAAGGGAAGGGAAGATGAAGCAGAAGAAGTTCAATATGGAGGAGAAGAGGAAGAAGAAGAAGAAGTGTCAGCAGAAGATTTAGGGGAATGAGAAGAAGAGGAAGGAGAGGAAGATGTGGAAAGAGAAGAAGTGGAAGAAGGTGAACAAGATGAGGAAGAAGAAATAGTGGAAGGAGGTGGGATGAAGAACAAGAACTGGAAGAAGAAGAAAAGGAGGAAAAGGAAGAAGGAGGGGAAGGGAAAGGAAGAAAAAGTAGAAGAAGTGGAATATGAAGGAGAAGAGGAACAGGACGAAGAGCTGTAAGGAGAAGATTTGTGTGAAGGAGAAGAAGAGGAAGAGCAATAATTGGAAGCAAAAGAAGTGGGGGATAGAGAAAAAGAGGAAAGAGAAGAAGGAAAGGGAAGAAGAAGTAGTGGAAGGAGAAGCAATAGAAGAAGACGAAGAAGAAGTGTAAGCAGAAGAAGTGCAAGAAGGAGATGAAAAAGAAGAACAAGAACAAGTGGAAGCAGATGAAGTCATAGAAGGAGAACAAGAGGAATACGAGGAAGTAGTGGAATAAGAGGGGATGAAGAAGAAGAAGTGGAACAAGGAGAATGGGAGGAGGAAGAAGAAGTTGAAGAATTAGAGAAAGAGGAAGAAGAAGAAGCAGTGGAAGGAAAGGGGATGAAGAAGAAAAAGTGGAAGAAGGAGAAGAAGGGGAAGCAGAAGAAGTGGAAGAACAAGGAAAAGAGGAAGAAGTGCAAGTGGAAGACGAAGAACAAGTGGAAGCAGCAGAAGTGGAAGAAGGTGAACAAGAGGAAGAAGAAGAAATAGTTGAAGGAGTAGGGAGGATGAAGAAGAAGTGGAAGAAGGAGAACAAGAGGTAGAAATGCAAGTGGAAGTGAAAGATGGAGAAGAAGAAGAAGAAGAAGAAGAAGAAGAAGAAGAAGAAGAAGTGGAAGGACAAGTAGTGGAAGCGGGAGAAGAGTAAGAAGAAGGTAGGCAGAAGAAGTGGAAGAAGGAGACGAAAAAGAAGAACAATAAGTGGAAGTAGAAGAAATGGTTGAAGGAGAACAAGAGGAATAGGAGGAAGTAGTGGAATGAGAGGGGATGAAGCGGAAGAAGGAGAACGGGAGGAGGAAGAAGAATTGGAAGAACAAGAAGAAGAGGAAGACGAAGTGGAAGAACGAGAAGAAGAGGAAGAAGAAGAAGAAGTGGAAGAATGAGAAAGAGGGGAAGAAGAAGAAGGAGAAGAAGAAGAAGAAGGAGAAAAAGAGGGAGAAGACGAAGGAAAGGGAAGAAGAAGAACGAGATGAATGAGGGAATAGGAGGAAGTAGTTGAATGAGAGGGGATGAAGAAAAAGAAGTGGAAGAAGGAGAAGGGAGGAGGAAGAAGAAGTGGAAGAAGCAGAAGAAGAGGAAGAAGAAGAAGTGGAAGAACGAGAAGAAGAGGAAGAAGTGCAAGTGGAAGAATGAGAACAATAGGAAGAAGAAGAAGAAGAAGCAGTGGAAGGAAAGGGGACTAAGAAGAATAAGTGGAAAAGGGAGAAGAAGAGGAAGAAGAAAAAGTGAAGAACGAGAAGAAGAGGAAGAAGTGCAAGTAGAAGAAGGAGGAGAACAATAAGAAGAAGAAGAAGAAGTCAAAGAATGAGAGAAAGGGGAAGAAGAAGACGTGGAAGGAAAGGGGATGAAGAAGAAAAAGTGAAAGATGGAGAAGAAGTGGAAGGACAAGTAGTGGAAGAGGGAGAAGAGTAAGAAGAAGGTAAGCAGAAGAAGTGGAAGAAGGAGACGAAAAAGAAGAAGAACAATAAGTGGAAGTAGAAGAAATGGTTGAAGGAGAACAAGAGGAATAGGAGGAAGTAGTGGAATGAGAGGGGATGAAGAGGAAGAAGTGGAAGAAGGAGAACGGGAGGAGGAAGAAGAAGTGGAAGAACGAGAAGAAGAGGAAGAAGAAGAAAAAGTGGAAGAATGAGAAAGAGGGGAAGAAGAAGAAGTAGTGGAAAGAAAGGGGATGAAGAAGAAGAAGGAGAAGAAGAGGAAGAAGAAGTGGAAGTTAAAGAACAAGAGCAGGCAGAAGAAGTGGAAGAAAGAGAGGAAGATGAAGAAGAAGGAGAGGAGAGAATGAAGAAGAAAAAGAGGGAGAAAACAAAGGAAAGGGAAGAAGAAGAAGGAGATGAAGAGGAAGAAAAAGAAGGAGAGGAGAGAATGAAGAAGAAGAAGTGGAAGAAAGAGAACAAGAGGAGGCGGGAGAAGTGGAAGAAAGAGAAGAAGAGGAAGAAGAAGGAGAGTAAGCAGAAGAAGTGGAAGAAGGAGAAGAAATGGAAGAAGAAGAAGATGTGGAAGTTGTTGGGATGAAGAAGAAGAATTGGAAGAACGAGAAAAGGAGGAAAAGGAAGAAGGATGGGAAGGGAAGGGAAGAAGAAGCAAAAAGAAGTGGAATATGAAGGAGAAGAAGAAGAAGAAAAAGAAGTGTAAGCAGAAGATTTTGGGGAAGGAGAAGAAGAGGAAGAGCAACAATTGGAAGCAAAAGAAGTGGGGGATGGAGAAAAGAGGAAGGAGAAGAAGGAAAGGGAAGAAGAAGAAGTAGTGGAAGGAGAAGAAATGGAAGAAGAAGAAGAAGAAGTGGCAGAAGGAGACGAAAAAGAAGAACAACAACAAGTGGAAGCTGAAGAGGTGGTAGAAGGATAACAAGAGGAATAGGAGGAAGTAGTGGAATTTGAGGGGATGAAGAAGAAAAAGTAGAAGAAGGAGAACAGGAGGAGGAAGAAGAAGTGGAAGAAGGAGAAGAAGAGGAAGAAGAAGAAGTGAAGAATGAGAAGAAGAGGAAGAAGTCCAAGTGGAAGAAGGAGAACGATAGGAAGAAGAGGAAGCAATAAAAGGAAAGGCGATGAAGAAGAAGAAATGGAAGAAGGAGAACAAGGGGAAGAAGAAGAAGTGGAAGAATAAGTAGTGGAAGAGGGAGAAGAGTAACAAGTAGGAAAGCAAGGAAAGGGAGGAGGAAGAAGAAGTGGAAGAAGGAGAAGAAAAAGAAAGGGAGGAAGAAGAGGTAGTATAGGCAGAAGAAGTGCAAGAAGGAGAAGAAGAGGCGGAAGAAGAAGATGTTGAAAGAGAAGAAGTGGAAGAAGGTGAACAAGAGGGGGAAGACGAAGTAGTGGAAGAAGGAGGAGAAGAAGAAGGAAGAAGAAATATAAGTGGAAGAAGGAGAATGGGAGGAGGAAGAATAAGTGGAAGAAGGAGAATAAGAGGAAAAAGAAAAAGTGGAAGGAAAGGGGATGAAGCGGAAGACAAAGAAGGAGGGGAGGGGATGAAGAATTAGTAGAAGAAAGAGAACAAGAGGAGGCAGAAGAAGTAGAAGAAAGAGAAGAAGTGGAAGAAGAAGGAGAGTAAGAAGAAGTGAAAGAAGGAGAAGAAAAAGAAGGAGATGTGGAAAGAGAAGAAGTAGAAGAAGGTGAACAAGAGGAGGAAGAATGATGCACTCCCTTGATCTCTTCAACCAAGGTTCCTTCCTCTAAGAAAATGGAGGATGGAGAGGTTAGAAATGGGAGAGGGTTAACGCCACTTTCTAGGAGAAAGATGAGTCAAAAAAATTTATGTTGCTTGCCACAAGGGAGAGGTCCCTTGATAAAGCTTTAAGGGAGAGATTCCTCAAGAGAGAGGATTCTCAATGACACTCAAGAATAAATTGCTCAAAAAGAGTCTTACTTCATTCAATCAAGTGTGCTTTGAAAAGAGTCTAGGTGTATTTATAGCCCAAAGAGGGAGCAAGGCACTCAAAACTAGGCAATGTGGGACTTGGGCCTAATTAGTATTAGGAGCACTAATCCTTCTTAGGCCCACTAAAAGTGGTGCCTAGCCTTAAGCTAGGGAGTGTCACAGCCTAATCAAGGGGGTGTGGAAAGAGATCCACACTCCTTTTGTTATTAGGCCCTTTACTCCCCTCACCTCCCTTCCTAAGCTAATTACACCCTCAACTCTAGAAACTAAAATAAATGGCCAAAATACAAGGCCTAAAAGGGAATTAAAAGCTAATTAATATTTACAAGAGGAAAACTAAGGACTATGGCCTAAAATATCTATCTCCATCATGAGTTGGGGTCTTGATGAGTCTCTCCGGGCCAAGTTCTCTTCAATCCTCCTAGCCATTGCCCTAGTGAGAGGGTCCTTGATAGGTAGGATTCCATCATCTCCTCCCCCATCGGAAGGATTTGTCCTCAAATCTGAAGGGTCGTCCTCTTCCATGTCAGCACCTAAAAAGGGGGTAAGATCACAAACATTAAAGGTGGTGCTAACTCCATAATCCTCGGGAAGGTCTAACTTATATGCATTATTATTTACCTTCTCAAGGATTTGGAAGGGACCATCTCCTCGAGGACTAAGTTTGGACTTCCTCTTAGAAGGGAAATGATCCTTTCTTAGGTGAAGCCAAACCCAATCGCCCTTTTCGAAGATGACTTCCTTCCTCCCCTTGTTGCTAGATGAAGCATACCCCTTAGATTGGGTTTCAATATTAGTTTTGACCCTCTCATGTAATTTTTTGACAAAATCAGCCCTAGTTTTCCCTTCTTTATGAAAAATTCGGGTGTTAGGGAGTGGTAACAAGTCTAGAGGGGTGAGAGGATTAAAACCATATACAACCTCAAAAGGGGAGTGCTTAGTGGTTCGATGAACCACCCTATTATATGCAAATTCAATGTGGGGGGGATATTCATCCCAAGACTTGTGGTTGCCTTTCAAGAGTGCCCTCAACATAGTGGATAGAGATCTATTTACTACCTCAGTTTGTCCATCTGTTTGAGGATGACAAGTGGTAGAAAATAAGAGCTTAGTTCCTAGCCTTGCCCAAAGGGTTTCCAAAAATGGCTAAGGAACTTAGCATCCCTATCAGAGACTATGGTTAAGGGTATTCCGTGCAAGCGGACAACCTCACGAAAGAAAAGCCTTGCGATGTGACTCGCGTCATCCACTTTGTGGCAGGGAATGAAATGTGCCATTTTACTAAAGCGGTCCACTACCACAAAGATGGAGTCTACACCTCGTTGGGTTCTTGGGAGCCCAAGGATAAAATCCATGCTAACAAGGTGTAGAAGGAGTGGGTAAAGGTGTGTAAAGTCCATGAGGCATTACTCGGGACTTAGCTTGTAAACAAGCTATGCATCGCAAGCAATGTCTTTGGACATCTTTTTTCATATGGGGCCAAAAGAATTTTTCTTTTAAAAGCATTAAGGTTTTATCAATTCCAAAATGCCCCATGAGCCCACCTTCATGGCTCTCTTTTGTCAGCAATTTCCTAATGGATCCTTGGGGTACACAAAGTTTGCCCTCTTTGAATAAGTACCCCTCACACATGTAGAAGCCATCTTTGGCTTTGGAAGATGAGGCAGTATAAATGGTTCCAAAGTCTTGGTCAGAAGGATACATTTCGTTTATGTCATCAAATCCCAAAATTTAAGCACTGAGGGTGGCAAGGAGAGAATGCCTCCTTGAAAGAGCATCGACCACCACATTTGTTTTTCCCTTTTTATATTTGATGACATAAGGAAAAGTTTCAAGAAATTCAACCCATTTAGCATGCCTCTTGTTCAACTTTCCTTGCCCCCTCAAATACTTAAGTGACTCATGGTCACTATGAATGACAAATTCCTTGGAATTTGGAGGGCACGGATCAAAGCATAAAACTCCTTGTCGTAGGTGGGGTAGTTGAGGTAGGCACCATTGAGTTTTTCACTAAAATAAGCAATGAGGTGCCCCCCTTGCAACAACACAGCTCCTATACCTACTCCAGATGCGTCACATTCTAGCTCAAAAGTTTTTGAAAAGTCGGGGAGGGCTAGAACGGGTGCATTAGTAAGTTTATCCTTGAGCAGTTGAAAAGCTTCTTTTTGTTTTTCACCCCACAAGAAAGGAACTTCCTTCTTCACCAAGTCATTGAGTGGTGAAGCTAGTGTGGAGAAGTTAGGCACAAAGCGCCTATAAAATCCTGCGAGACCATGAAAGCTGTTGATCTCAGCCACACTAGTAGGGGTGGGCCATTCTTGAATGGCCTTGATTTTTTGGGGGTCCACTTGGACCCCTTGGGCACTAATGACAAAGCCCAAGAAAACCACACTAGGAACACAAAAAGTGCATTTTTCTAAGTTTGCAAATAGTTTATTCATTCTAAGGACAGATAAGACTTCCCTAAGGTGTCCTATATGTTCTTCTAAAGACCTACTATAGACTAAAATATCATCAAAATAAACAACTACAAACCTACCAATGCAATCCCTAAGTACATGATTCATGAGATGCATGAAAGTGCTTGGAGCATTGGTGAGCCCAAAAGGCATCACCAACCACTCATAAAGACTGAATTTGGTCTTAAAAGCGATTTTCCATTCATCTCCTTCTTTGATTCTTATTTGATGGTAACCAATTCTAAGATCAATTTTTGAAAATATTTTGGCTCCATGCAATTCATCAAGCATATTGTCTAGCCTAGGGATTGGGTGCCTATACTTAATGGTGATGTTATTGATGGCACGACAGTCCATACACATCCGCCATTTTCCATCCTTTTTGGGCACCAACAAAACAGGAACCGCACAAGGGCTAAGGCTCTTTTGAACCCAACCCTTCTCCAACAAGTCTTGAACTTGAGACTCAATCACTTTGGTCTCAACGGGGTCTGTCCTATACGCGGGTCTATTGGGCAGACTTGCGCCAGGAACAAGGTCAATTTGGTGTTCTATTCCCCTTAGAGGTGGTAATCCCCTCAGAACCTCTTGAGGGAAAAGATCATCAAATTCTTTTAAAATATTTTGAACCCCTTTTGGAAGAGACTCAATTTCATGACTTGTGGCAGTGCTAGAAGGTACCTCTTTACAAAGAAGGAGATAAAAAGGTCGATCAAGCAAGAGAGCTTCTTTAATATCCATTTTTGTTGCAAAAGACTGATGTGACCATGCCTAGCCGAGGACCTATCACTAGGGTCATGGCTAGAAGGATTGAAGAAGACCTAACCCTTGCAGATAAAGGAAGACTTCACCTCCTATGGAGAGTGAAGATATTAGGCTAGGGACTTTAGTTATAAAATGTAATTTTCCTTTATTTTAATTTTGAGGAGCATTAAGAATTTAATTTGGGACATGTATTTAGTCCATTTTTTATTTTTAGGAGGTGTCTTAGGAATTTAGAGGGTGGATTTAGCTTTTTGGGTCTTTATGAAGGAAATAAGGGGTAGCCTTGATATCTACACCCCTCTTTTCTACATAAACCCCCTAAGCTAATAAGAAGGAATCTTGGCCCTTGGTTTGAGAAACTTGGGCACCAAGTTTGATGATCTAAGGAGGGAATTGTTTCTCAATTCTCCTCCCTTAGATCTCTCCTTTTAATCCTAGCCCTTCTTTTTTAGGTTATCTTGTTCAAGAGGTTAGCTACCTCTATAAATAGGAGCTCCTCCCTCACTTGTATTTTTTACACTTGAATTTAATCCTAGAGACCATATTGGTTGAGGTTCTTACCTTTGAGTGTCCCCCTTTCTCCTTTGTGAGAGCTTCTAAGAGTTATCAAGGGACCCCTCCCTTGTGGCCTCTCCCCTTTGGCTTATCAAACATAGTATTTGTGGCGCCTCACCCCATTCCTTTCCTCTCCATAAATCCATTTCCCTTCCAAGTGACCTTAGAAAGGATCCTTTGGGCACGTGATCATCAAAGATCACATCAATGACTCTCTTTCTTAATTACCTCTTTGGAAGGGGTACCTCCTTCCAACTCTCCCTCTTTACCCTTTTCAAGCTTTAGGGATGAAAGCTTTTTTTTTTTTTTTACTTTGAACTTTTTTTTTTCCTCATCTCTTTTATGTTTCATGATGAGTTGATCCTCAGCCACTTGTGAAGGTGTGAGAGGAGTCAACTTTATTCTTTTACCCTTACGAGTGAGGATTATCTCATTAGAGTAGCCATGGTGAATGACTTGTTTGTCAAACTGCCAAGGCCTCCCTAACAAGATATGGCCAGCCTCCATTGGAACTATATCACATTCCAATGGAGAACGGCACCTTCACTTGTTGGTTTACAACCATTTCCCCTTCCTCATTAAGCCATTGGAGCTTGTAAGGTCTAGGATGAGGAATTGGGTGTAAGGCTAGCTTCTCTACCAACCTTGAGCTACAACAATTGCTGCAGGATCCACTATCCACAATGAGAGAACAGGTTTTGTCTAAAACTTTACAACGTGTATGAAAAATGTTCTCTCTTTGGGAGTGGTTAAGCTCAAGGGGTTGGCTTCCAACAAGGCTCCTAACCATTAAGAGGTCTCCATCACAAGGATTTTCAACAATGTCATGCTCATGATGCTCATGACCCCCTTCTTCCTCACTCTCACTAGAGGAGGAAGATGAGCTACTCTCACTAAAAATCTCTTGGCCCTCATGATCATGGTTTTCTTATTGGGGCACTGAGAGGCAATGTGGCCTCTCCCAAGACATTTAAAGCATTTAATACTACTAGTCCTATTGTTAGAACTAGTAGGGGGGTTGTCTCTATGATGCATGGGTTTATGTTCTTTATGCACATGCTTGGATGGTTCCTCTTTAGGAGAGCTCTTAGGACACTTCTTTAGGAGAGCTCTTTAGGAGAGCACAGACTGAGGTAGTAAATAGATCTTTATCTACTATGCTTAGGACACTTCTTCGATGAAATCACAAGTCTTGGGATGAATACCTACCCCATATTGAGTTTGCATACAACCGGGTGGTTCAAAGGACCACCAAGCATTCTCCCTTTGAAGTTGTTTATGGCTTCAACCCCCTTACTCCTCTTGATATCTTGCCCTTACCCTTCCCTTCTTCTGTTCACAATGAAGGAATAGTAAGAGCGGATTTTGTTAAAAAATTACATGAAAGGGTAAAGGCCAACATTGAACATCATTCAAAGGAGTATGCTAGTAAAGCCAATAGGGGCAGGAAAGAAATTATCTTCAATGAAGGGGATTGGGTATGGCTTCATTTGAGGAAGGATCGCTTCCCTACTCAAAGGAAGTCCAAGCTTAGCCCCCGAGGAGATGGTCCCTTTCAAGTCCTCAAGAGAGTGAACAACAATGCATACATATTAGATCTCCCTGAGGACTATGGTGTCAGTACTACCTTTAATGTTTGTGATTTGATCCCTTTTGTAGGTACTAATGAAGAAGATGAGGACCTATCAGATTTGAGGTCAAATCCTTCCCAAGGGGGAGGGGATGATGCATTCTCCCCAAGCAAGGGCCCTATCACTAGGGCCATGGCTAGGAGAATAGAAGAAGACATGGCTAGAGTAGATGGAGGAAGATCTCACCTCCATATGACCATCAAGTTATGCAAGCCATGACTTATTTACTTCTAATTTTTATTTTAGGAACCTAGGATTTTATTTTGGACATGTATTAGTCCATTTAATTTTCTAGGAGGTGTCTTAGTAATAAGAAGGGGTAAGATTAGCTTTTGGGCCTTTATTTAGGAAATAAGGGGGTAGTTTGATAAATACACCCTCTTTTGCTAAATAAAACCCAAAACTAATAAAGGAGTAATCTTGGCCCTTGGATGAGGTAGCTTGGGCACCAATTCTCATCTAAAGGAGGGTATTGATTGGACTTTGGGCTTCAATCCTCCTCCCTTGGATGACTCCTGTTAATCCTAGCCCTTCATTTCCTTCATGACTTGTCCAAGAGGTTAGCTCCCTCTATAAAAAGGTGCTCCTTCACACTCTTGTATTTTTGACACTTGATTGAATGGAAAAACCTTGAGTTGGCTAAAATTCTCTTAGTGTCCACCCTTCTCTCTTTGAGAATTCCTTAGGTTTTTATCAAGGGTTCCATCCCTTGTGGCAAACTTTCCCTCGTAGGCTTATCTTACCTTAAGTGGCGCCTAAAACCACCTCACTTCTTACCTCTCCACAAACCATTTCACCAAAGAAGAAAACCTCTAGAAAAAGATCAAGGGAGGCATGAATCAAGAGGAATAGCAACAATTGGAGCAAAAGAAGTGGGGGATGGAGAAAAAGAGGAAGGAGAAGAAGGAAAGGGAAGAAGATGAAGTAGTGGAAGGAGAAGAAATGGAAGAAGAAGAAGTGTATTCAGAAGAAGTGGAAAAAGGAGATGAAAAAGAAGAAGAACAACAAGTGGAAGCAGAAGAATTGATAGAAGGAGAAGAAGAGGAATAGTAGGAAGTAGTGGAATTAGAAGGGATGAAGAAGAAGAAGAAGAGGAAAAAGGAGGACGGGAGGAGGAAGAAGAATTGGAAGAAGGAGAAAAAGAGGAAGAAGACGTGGAAGAACGAGATGAAGAGCAAGAGGAAGAAGTGCAAGTGGAAGAAAGAGAACAATAGGAAGAAGAAGAAGTGGAAGAATGAGAAAAAGAAGAAGAAGAAGAAGCAGTGGAAGGAAAGAGGATGAAGAAGAAGAAGTGGAAGAAGGAGAAGAAGAAGAGGAAGAAGAAGTGGAAGGAGAAGTAGTGGAAGAGGGAGCAGAGCTAGAAGAAGGAAAGCAAGCCAATGGAGGAGGAAGAAGAAGTGGAAGAAGGAGGAGAAGAAGAAGAAGGGGAAGAAGAAGCGGTAGTATACGCAGAAGAACTACAAGAAGAAGAAGGGGAAAAAAAAGCAGTAGTGTAGGTAGAAGAACTGTAATAAGAAGAACGGAAGAAGATGAAGAACAAGCAGAAGCAGCAGAAGTGGAAGAAGGTGAAGAAGAGGAAGAAGAAGAAGTAGTTGAAGGAATGGGGATGATGAAGAAGAAGTGGAAGAAGGAGAACAACAGGTAGAAATGCAAGTGGAACCAGAAGAAGGATAAAAAGAGGGAGAAATTGATGGAAAAGGAATAAGAAGAAGGATATGAAGAGGAAGAAATAGAAGGAGAGGAGAGAATGAAGAAGAAGTGGAAGAAAGAGAACAAGAGGAGGTAGGAGAAGTGGAAAAAAAAGAACAAGAGGAACAAGAAGGAGAGTAAGCAGAAGAAGTGGAAGAAGGAGAAGATGTGGAAAGAGAAGAAGTGGAAGAAGCTGAACAAGAGGAGGAAGAAGAAGTAGTGGAAGAAGGTGGTATGAAGAAGAAGAATTGGACGAAGGAGAAAAGGCGGAAAAGGAAGAAGGAGGGGAAAGGAAGGGAAGAAGAAGCAGAAGAAGTGGAATATGGAGGATAAGCGGAAGAAGAAGAAGAAGAAGTGTAAGCAGAAGATTTGCGGGAAGGAGAAGAAGAGGAATAGCAACAATTGGAGGCAAAAGAAGTGTGGGATGGAGAAAAAGAGGATGGAGAAGAAGGAAAGGGAAGGAGATGAAGTAGTGGAAGGAGAAGAAATGGAAGAAGAAGAAGTGTATGCAGAAGAAGTGGAAGAAGGAGGTGGAAAGAAGAAGAACAACAAGTGGAAGCAGAAGAAGTGGTAGAAGGAGAACAAGAAGAATAAGAGGAAGTAGTGGAATAAGAGGGGATGAACAAGAGGAACTGGAAGAAGGAGAATGGGATGAGGAAGAAGAAGTGGAAGAAGGAGAACGGGATGAGGAAGAAGAAGTGGAAGAAGGAGAAGAACTGGACGAAGGAGAAAAGGAGGAAAAGGAAGAAGGAGGGGAAAGGAAGGGAAGAAGAAGCAGAAGAAGTGGAATATGGAGGATAAGCGGAAGAAGAAGAAGAAGAAGAAGTGTAAGCAGAAGATTTGCGGGAAGGAGAAGAAGAGGAATAGCAACAATTGGAGGCAAAAGAAGTGTGGGATGGAAAAAAAGAGGACGGAGAAGAAGGAAAGGGAAGGAGATGAAGTAGTGGAAGGAGAAGAAATGGAAGAAGAAGAAGTGTATGCAGAAGAAGTGGAAGAAGGAGGTGCAAAGAAGAAGAACAACAAGTGGAAGTAGAAGAAGTGGTAGAAGGAGAACAAGAAGAATAGGAGGAAGTAGTGGAATGAGAGGGGATGAACAAGAGGAACTGGAAGAAGGAGAACAGGATGAGGAAGAAGAAGTGGAAGAAGGAGAACGGGATGAGGAAGAAGAAGTGGAAGAAGGAGAAGAACTGGATGAAGGAGAAAAGGAGGAAAAGGAAGAAGGAGGGGAAAGGAAGGGAAGAAGAAGCAGAAGAAGTGGAATATGGAGGATAAGCGGAAGAAGAAGAAGAAGAAGAAGTGTAAGCAGAAGATTTGCGGGAAGGAGAAGAAGAGTAATAGCAATAATTGGAAGCAAAAGAAGTGTGGGATGGAGAAAAAGAGGACGGAGAAGAAGAAAGGGAAACAGATGAAGTAGTGGAAGGAGAAGAAATGGAAGAAGAAGAAGTGTATGCAGAAGAAGTTGAAGAAGGAGGTGCAAAGAAGAAGAACAACAAGTGGAAGCAGAAGAAGTGGTAGAAGGAGAACAAGAAGAATAGGAGGAAGTAGTGGAATGAGAGGGGATGAACAAGAGGAACTGGAAGAAGGAGAATGGGATGAGGAAGAAGAAGTGGAAGAAGGAGAACGGGATGAGGAAGAAGAAGTGGAAGAAGGAGAAGAACTGGACGAAGGAGAAAAGGAGGAAAAGGAAGAAGGAGGGGAAAGGAAGGGAAGAAGAAGCAGAAGAAGTGGAATATGGAGGATAAGCGGAAGAAGAAGAAGAAGAAGAAGTGTAAGCAGAAGATTTGCGGGAAGGAGAAGAAGAGGAATAGCAACAATTGGAGGCAAAAGAAGTGTGGGATGGAAAAAAAGAGGACGGAGAAGAAGGAAAGGGAAGGAGATGAAGTAGTGGAAGGAGAAGAAATGGAAGAAGAAGAAGTGTATGCAGAAGAAGTGGAAGAAGGAGGTGCAAAGAAGAAGAACAACAAGTGGAAGTAGAAGAAGTGGTAGAAGGAGAACAAGAAGAATAGGAGGAAGTAGTGGAATCAGAGGGGATGAACAAGAGGAACTGGAAGAAGGAGAACAGGATGAGGAAGAAGAAGTGGAAGAAGGAGAACGGGATGAGGAAGAAGAAGTGGAAGAAGGAGAAGAACTGGATGAAGGAGAAAAGGAGGAAAAGGAAGAAGGAGGGGAAAGGAAGGGAAGAAGAAGCAGAAGAAGTGGAATATGGAGGATAAGCGGAAGAAGAAGAAGAAGAAGAAGTGTAAGCAGAAGATTTGCGGGAAGGAGAAGAAGAGTAATAGCAATAATTGGAAGCAAAAGAAGTGTGGGATGGAGAAAAAGAGGACGGAGAAGAAGGAAAGGGAAACAGATGAAGTAGTGGAAGGAGAAGAAATGGAAGAAGAAGAAGTGTATGCAGAAGAAGTTGAAGAAGGAGGTGCAAAGAAGAAGAACAACAAGTGGAAGCAGAAGAAGTGGTAGAAGGAGAACAAGAAGAATAGGAGGAAATTGTGGAATGAGAGGGGATGAACAAAAGGAACTGGGAGAAGGAGAACGGGATGAGGAAGAAGAAGTGGAAGAAGGAGAAGAAAAGGAAGAAGAAGAAGTCGAAGGATGAGAAGAAAAGGAAGAACGAGAAGAAGAGGAAGAAGTGCAAGTGTAAGAAGGAGAACAATAGGAAGAAAAAGAAGAAGTGGAAGAATGAGAAACAAGGGAAGAAGAAGAAGCAGTAGAAGGAAAGGGGATGAAGAAGAAGAAGTGGAAGAAGGATAATACCTGGCAGAAGAAATAGTGGAAGGAGAAGTAGTGGAAGAGGGAGAAGAGTAAGAACAAGGAAAAGAAACCAAGGAAGGAGGAAGAAGATGTGGAAGAAGAAGGGGAGAATGAAGAGGTAGTGTAGCCAGAAGAAGTGCAAGTAAGAGAAGGGAAGGAAGCAGCAGAAGTGGAAGAAGGTGAAGAATAGGAAGAAGAAGTAGTAGTTGAAGGAGTGGGGATGATGAAGAAGAAGTGGTAGAAGGAGAAAAAGAGGAACAAATGCAAGTGGAAGCAGAAGAAGAAGAAAAAGAGGGAGAAGACGAAGGAAAGGGAAGAAGAAGAAGGAGATGAAGAGGAAGAAAAAGAAGGAGAGGAGAGGATGAAGAAGCAGTGGAAGAAAGAGAACAAGAGCAGGCAGGGTAATTGGAAGAAAGAGAAGAAGAGGAAGAATAAGGAGAGTAAGCAGAAGCAGTGTAAGAAGGAGAAGAAAAGGATGAAGAAGAAGATGTGGAAAGAGTTAAAGTTCAAGAAGGTGAACAAGAGGAGGAAGAAGAATTAGTGGAAGGAGGTGGGATGAAGAAGAAGAACTGGAATAAGGAGAAAAGAAGGAAAAGGAAGAAGGAGGGGATGGGGAAAGAGAACAGGTGGAGGAAATTGAACAAGAGGAGGAAGAAGAAGTAGTGGAAGGAGGTGGGATGAAGAACAACAAATGGAAGAACGAGAAAAGAAGGAAAAGGAAGAAGGAGGGGAAGGAAAGGGAAGAAGAAGCAGAAGAAGTAGAATATGGAGAAGATAAGGAAGAAGAAGAGGAAGTGTAAGCAGAAGATTTTGGGGAACGAGAAGAAGAGGAAGAGCAACAGTTGGAAGTAGAAGCATTGAGGGATGGAGAAAAAGAGAAAGGAGACGAAGGAGAACGGGAGGAGGAAGAAGAAGTGGAAGAAGGAGAAGAAGAGGAAGTGGAATAAGGAGAAAAAAAAGAAGAACAACAAAAAGTGGAAGTAGAAGAAGTGGTAGAAGGAGAACAAGAGGAATAAGAGTAAGCGGTGGAATGAGAGGGGATGAAGAAGAAGAAGTAGAAGAAGGAGAACGAGAGGAGGAAGAAGAAGTGGAAGAAGGAGAAGAAGAGGAAGAAGTGAACCTAGAAGAAGGAGAATAATAGGAACAAGAAGAAGAAGAAGTCGAAGAATGAGAGAAAGAGGAAGAAGACGAAGCAGTGGAAGGGAAACTGATGAAGAAGGAGAAGTGGAAGAAGGAGAACAAGAGCAAGAGTAAGAAATGTAAGGAGAAGTAGTGGAAGAGGGTGAAGAGGAAGAAGACGGAAAGCAAGTTCAAGGAGGAGGAAGAAGAAGTGGAAGAACGAGGAAAGAAGAAGGGGACTAAGAACAGGTAGTGTGTAGGCAGAAGAAGCGCAAGAAGGAGAAAAGAAGGAAGAAGAAGAACAAGTGGAAGCAGCAGAAGTGGAAGAAGGTGAATAAGAGGAAGAAGAAGAAGTAGTTGAAGCAGTGGGGATCATGGAGAAGAAGTGGAAGAAGGAGAACAAGAGCTAGAAATGCAAGTGGAAGTAGAAGAAGAAGAAAAAGAGGGAGAAGACGAAAGAAAGGGAAGAAGAAGAAGGTGATGAAGAGGAAGAAAAAGAAGGAGAGGAGAGGCTGAAGAAGAAGTGGAAGAAAGAGAAGAGGAGACAGAAGAAGTGGAAGAATGAGAAAAAGAGGAAGAAGAAGAAGCAGTGGAAGGAAAGGGGATGAAGAAGAAGTGAAAGAAGGAAAAGAAAAGGAGGAAGAAGAAGTGGAAGGAGAAGTAGTGGAGGAGGGAGGAAAAATGGAAGAAGAAGAAGGTGAACAACAGGATGAAGAAGAAATAGTGGAAGGCGGTGGGATGAAGAAGAAGAACTTGAAGAAGGAGAAAAGGAGGAAAAGGAAAAAGAAGTAGAAGAAGTGGAATATGGAGGTTAGAAGAAGAAGTGTAAGCAGAAGATTTGGGGGAAGGAGAAGAAGAGGAAGAGCAACAATTGGAAGCAATAGGAGTGGGGGATGGAGAAAAAGAGGAAGGAGAAGAAGGAAAGGGAAGAAGAATAGGTAGTGGAAGAAGAAGAAATGGAAGAAGAAGTGCAAGTGGAAGAAGGATAACAATAGGAAGAAGAAGAAGAAGTGGAAGGAGAAGTAGTCGAAGAGGGAGAAGAGTAAGAAGAAGGAAAGCAAGGCAAGGGAGGAGGAAGAAGAAGTGGAAGAAGGAGGAGAAGAAGAAGGGGAGGAAGAAGAGTTTGTGTAGGCAGAAAAACTGAAAGAAGGAGAAGGGAAGGAAGAAAAAGAACAAGTGGAAGTAGCAGAAGTGGAAGAAGGTGAGCAAGAGGAAGAAGAAGAAGTAGTTGAAGGAATGGGGATGATGAAGAAGAAGTGGTAGCAGGGGAAGAAGAGGTTGAAATGCAAGTGGAAGCAGAAGAAGGAGAAAAAGAGGGAGAAGACGAAGGAAAGGGAAGAAGAAGAAGGAGATGAAGAGGAAGAAAAAAAAGGAGAGGAGAGGATGAAGAAGAAGTGGAAGAAAGAGAAGAAGAGGAAGAAGAAGGAATGGAAGGAGGTGGGATGAAGAAGAAGAATTGGAAGAAGGAGAAAAGGAGGAAAAGGAAGAAGTAGGGGAAGGGAATAAGAAGCAAAAGAAACGGAATATGGAGGAGAAGAGGGAGAGGAATAAGAATTATAAGCAGAAGATTTGGGGGAAGGAAAAGAAGAGGAAGAGCAACAACTGGAAGCAAAAGAAGAAGTGGAAGAAAGAGAACAAGAGGAGGCAGGAGAAGCGGAAGAAAGAGAAGAAGAGGAAGAAGAAGCAGAGTAAGCTGAAGAAGTGGAAGAAGGAATAGAAAAGGAGGAAGAAGAAGATATGGAAAGAGAAGAAGGGGAACAAGGTGAACAAGAGGAGGAAGAAGAAGTAGTGGAAGGAGGTGGGATGAAGAAGATGAACTCGAAGAAGGAGAAAAGGAGGAAAAGGAAGAAGGAGGGGAAGGGAAGGTATGAAGAAGCAGAAGAAGTGGAATATGGAGGAGAAGAGGAAGAAGAAGAAGAGGAAGTGTAAGAAGAAGATTTGGGGGCAGGAGAAGAACAGGAAGAGCAATAATTGGAAGGAAAAGAAATATGGGATGGAGAAACAAAGGAAGCAGAAGAAGGGAAGGGAAGAAGAAGAAGTAGTGGAAAGAGAAGTGGAAGAAGGAGACGAAAAAGAAGTAGAACAACAAGTGGAAGTAGAAGAAGTGGTAGAAGAAGAAAAAAAGGAATACGAGGAAGTAGTGGAATGAGAGGGGATGAAGACGAAGAAGTGGAAGAAGGAGAACAGGAGGAGGAAGAAGAAGTGGAAGAAGGAGAACGGGAGGAGGAACAAGAAATGGAAGAAGGAGAACAGGAGGAGGAAGAAGAAGTGGAAGAAGGAGAGCAGCAGGAGGAAGAAGAGGTGGAAGAAGGAGAACAGGGGGCGGAAGAAGAAGTGGAAGAAGGAGAAGAAGAGGAAGAAGAAGAAGTGGAAGAACGAGAAAAAGTGGAAGAAGTGCAAGTGGAAGAAGGAGAACAATAGGAAGAAGAAGAAGAAGTGGAAGAATGAGAAAAATGGGAAGAAGAAGAAGCAGTGGAAGGAAAGGTGATGAAGAAGAAGAAGTGGAAGGAGGAGAAGAAGAGGAAGAAGCAGAAGTGCTAGGAGAAGTAGTGGAAGAGGGAGAAGAGTAGGAAGAAGGAAAGCAAGGCAACGGAGGAGGAAGAAGAAGTGGATGAAGGAGGAGAAGAAGAAGGGGAGGAAGAAGAGGTAATGTAGGCAGAAGAAGAGAAAGAAGGAGAGGGGAAGGAAGAAGAAGAACAAGTGGAAGCCGCAGAAGTGGAAGAAGGTGAACAAGAGGAGGAAGAAGAAGTAGTGAAAGGAGGTGGGATGAAGAAGAAGAACTGGAAGAAGGAGAAAAGGAGGAAAAGGAAGAAGGAGGGGAAGGGAAGGGAAGAAGAAGTAGAAAAAGTGGAATTTGAAGGAGAAGAGGAAGAAGAAGAAGAAATGTAAGCAGAAGATTTAGGGGCAAGAGAAGAAGAGGAAGAGCAACAATTGGTAGCAAAAGAAGTGGGGGATGGAGAAAAAGAGGAAGGAGAAGAAGGAAAGGGATGAAGAAGAAGTAGTGGAAGGAGGTGAAATGAAAGAGGAGGAAGAAGAAGAAGTGTAAGCAGAAGAAGTGGAAGAAGGAGACGAAAAAGAAGAAGAACAACAAGTGGAAGGTGAAGAAGTGGAAGAACGAGAAGAAGAGGAAGAAGTGCAAGTGGAAGAAGGAGAACAATAGGAAGAACTAATATGAAAACCGAAACAGGATCGCCTTGAATTTTGGTTTGGGAGAAAGAAAGTGAAAAACTGTGTTTTTTTTTTTTAATTTGTTTGAGAAAGGATATTGACGCCACACTCAAGAAAGATGAAAAGGTGAGTGATAAGTCATAAGTTTTGTTGTGAAAGGATATTGACGCCACACTCAAGAAGAAGTAGTGGAAGAAGGTGGGATGAAGAAGAACTGGCAGAAGGAGAAAAGGATCCGAAGGAAGAAGGAGGGGATGGGAAGGGAAGAAGAAGCAGAAGAAGTGGAAGATGGAGGAGAAGAGGAAGAACAAGAAGAACTATAAGCAGAAGATTTAGGGGAAGGCGAAGAAGAGGAAGAGCCACAATTTGAAGCAAAAGAAGTGGGGGATGGAGAAAAAGAGGAAGGAGAAGAAGGAAAGGGAAGAAGAAGAAGTAGTGGAAGGAGAAGCAATAGAAGAAGAGGAAGAAGAAGAAGTGTAAGCAGAAGAAGTGCAAGAAGGAGACGAAAAAGAAGAACAAGAACAAGTGGAAGCATAAGAAGTAGTAGAAGGAGAACAAGAGGAATAGGAGGAAGTAGTGGAATGAGAGGGGATGAAGAAGAAGTGGAACAAGGAGAATGGGAGGAGGAAGAAGAAGTGCAACAATTAGAGAAAGAGGAAGAAGAAGAAGTAGTGGAAGGAAAGGGGATGAAGAAGCAAAAGTGGAAGAAGGAGAAGAAGAGGAAGAAGAAGAAGTGGAAGAACAAGAAGAAGAGGCAAAAATGCAAGTGGAAGCAAGGGAGAAGACGAAGGAAAGGGCAGAAGAAGAATGAGATGAACAGGAAGAAAAAGAAAGAGAGGAGAGGATGAAGAAGAAGTGGAAGAAAGATAACAAGAGTAGGTAGAAGAAGTGGAAGAAAGAGAAGAAGAGAAAGAAGAAGGAGAGTAACCGAAGAAGTGGAAGAAGGGGAAGAAAAGGAAGAAGAAGAAGGAGACAAAGAGGGAGAAGACGAAGGAAAAGCAAGAAGAAGAAGGAGATGAAGGGGAAGAAAAAGAAGGAGAGGAGAGGATGAAGAAGAAGTGGAAGTAAAAGAACAAGAATAGGCAGGAGAAGTGGAAGAACGAGAAGGAGAGGAAGAAGAAGGAGAGTAAGCAGCAGCAATGGAAAAAGGAGAAGAAAAGGAAGAAGAAGAAGATGTGGAAACAGAAGAAGTGGAAGAAGGTGAAGAAGAGGAGGAAGAAGAAGTAGTGGAAGAAGGTGGGATGAAGAAGAACTGGCAGAAGGAGAAAAGGAGCCGAAGGAAGAAGGAGGGGATGGGAAGGGAAGAAGAAGCAGAAGAAGTGGAAGATGGAGGAGAAGAGGAAGAACAAGAAGAACTATAAGTAGAAGATTTAGGGGAAGGCGAAGAAGAGGAAGAGCCACAATTTGAAGCAAAAGAAGTGGGGGATGGAGAAAAAGAGGAAGGAGAAGAAGGAAAGGGAAGAAGAAGAAGTAGTGGAAGGAGAAGCAATAGAAGAAGAGGAAGAAGAAGAAGTGTAAGCAGAAGCAGTGCAAGAAGGAGACGAAAAAGAAGAACAAGAACAAGTGGAAGCAGAAGAAGTAGTAGAAGGAGAACAAGAGGAATAGGAGGAAGTAGTGGAATGAGAGGGGATGAAGAAGAAGTGGAACAAGGAGAATGGGAGGAGGAAGAAGAAGTGCAACAATTAGAGAAAGAGGAAGAAGAAGAAGTAGTGGAAGGAAAGGGGATGAAGAAGCAAAAGTGGAAGAAGGAGAAGAAGAGGAAGAAGAAGAAGTGGAAGAACAAGAAGAAGAGGCAAAAATGCAAGTGGAAGCAAGGGAGAAGACGAAGGAAAGGGCAGAAGAAGAATGAGATGAAGAGGAAGAAAAAGAAAGAGAGGAGAGGATGAAGAAGAAGTGGAAGAAAGAGAACAAGAGTAGGTAGAAGAAGTGGAAGAAAGAGAAGAAGAGAAAGAAGAAGGAGAGTAACCGAAGAAGTGGAAGAAGGGGAAGAAAAGGAAGAAGAAGAAGGAGACAAAGAGGGAGAAGACGAAGGAAAAGCAAGAAGAAGAAGGAGATGAAGGGGAAGAAAAAGAAGGAGAGGAGAGGATGAAGAAGAAGTGGAAGTAAAAGAACAAGAATAGGCAGGAGAAGTGGAAGAACGAGAAGGAGAGGAAGAAGAAGGAGAGTAAGCAGCAGCAATGGAAAAAGGAGAAGAAAAGGAAGAAGAAGAAGATGTGGAAACAGAAGAAGTGGAAGAAGGTGAAGAAGAGGAGGAAGAAGAAGTAGCGGAAGAAGGTGGGATGAAGAAGAACTGACAGAAGGAGAAAAGGAGCCGAAGGAAGAAGGAGGGGATGGGAAGGGAAGAAGAAGCAGAAGAAGTGGAAGATGGAGGAGAAGAGGAAGAACAAGAAGAACTATAAGCAGAAGATTTAGGGGAAGGCGAAGAAGAGGAAGAGCCACAATTTGAAGCAAAAGAAGTGGGGGATGGAGAAAAAGAGGAAGGAGAAGAAGGAAAGGGAAGAAGAAGAAGTAGTGGAAGGAGAAGAAATGGAAGAAGAGGAAGAAAAAGAAGTGTAAGCAGAAGAAGTGGAAGAGGGAAACGAAAAAGAAGAAGAACAACAAGTGGAAGAAGAATAAGTGGTAGAAGGAGAACAAGAGGAATAGGAGGAAGTAGTGGAATGAAAGGGGATGAAGAAAAAGAAGTGGAAGAAGGAGAAGAGAGGAGGCAGGAGAAATGGAAGAAAGAGAAGAAGAGGAAGAAGAAGGAGAGCAAGCTGAAGAAGTGAAAGAAGGAGAAGAAACGGTACAAGAAGAAGATGTGGAAAGAGAAGAAGTCAAAAAAGGTGAACAAGAGGAGGAAGAAGAAGAAGTGGAAGGAGGAGGGATGAAGAAGAAGAACTGGAAGAAGGAGAAAAGGAGGAAAAGGAAGAAGGAGCAGAAGAGTAAGCAGAAGATTTGCGGGAAGCAGAAAAATAGGAAGAGCAACAATTGGAAGAACAAGAAGTGGGGGATGGAGAAAAAGAGGGAGGAGAACAAGGAAAGGGAAGAAGAAGAAGTAGTGGCAAGAGAAGAAATGGAAGAAGGAGAAGAAGAATAAGTGGAAGCAAAAGAAGTGGAAGAAGGAGACGAAAAAGAAGATGAACGACAACTCGAAGCACAAGAAGTGGTAGAAGGAGAACAAGAGCAATATGAGGAAGTAATGGAATCAGAGGGGATGAAGAAGAAGAAGTGGAAGAAGGAGAACAGGAGGAAGAAGAATAAGTGGAAGAAGGAAAATGGGAGGAGGGAGAATAAGTGGAAGAGCGAGAAGAAGAGGAAGACGTGCAAGTGGAAGATGGAGAACAATAGGAAGAAGAAGAAGAAGAAGTGGAAGAATGAGAGGAAGGGGAAGAAGAAGAAGATGTGGAAAAAGAACAAGTGGAAGAAGTTAAACAAGAGCAGGAAGAAGAAGTAGTTGAAGGAGGTTTGATGAAGAAGAAGAACTGCAAGAAGCAGAAAATGAGGAAAAGGAAGAAGGAGGGGAAGGGAAGCGAAGAAGAAGCAGAAGAAGTGGAATATGGAGGAGAAGAAGAACAAGAAGTGTAAGTAGAAGATTTGGGGGAAGGAGAAGAAGACGAAGAGAAAAAATTCGAAGGAAAAGAAGTGGGGGGTGTAGAAAAAGAGGAAGGAGAAGAAGGAAAGGGAAGAAGACGAAGTAGTGGAAGGAGAAGAAATGGAAGAAGAAGATGTGTAAGCAGAAGAAGTGGAAGAAGGAGACAAAAAAGAAGAAGTGGAAGAAGGAGAATGGGAAGAAGAAGAAGAAGTGGAAGAAGGAGAAGAAGAGAAAGAAGAAGAAGTGGAAAAAGGAGACAAAAAAGAAGATGAACAACAAGTGGAAGCAGAAGAAGTGGTAGAAGGAGAACAAGAGGAATTGGAGGAAGTAATGGAATGAAAGGCGATGATGAAGAAGAAGTGGAAGAAGGAGAATGGGAGGAAGAAGAATAAGTTGATGAAGGAGAACGGGAGGAGGAAGAATAAGTGGAAGAAGGAGTTGAAGAGGAAGAAGAAGAAGTGAAAGAACGTGAAGAAGAGGAAGAAGCGCAAGTGGAAGAAGCAGAACAATAGGAAGAAGAAGAAAAAGTTAAAGAATGAGAAAAAGAGGAAGAAGAAGAAGTAGTGGAAGGAAAGGGGATGAAGAGGAAGAAGTGGAAGAAGGAGAACAAGAAGAAGTGGAAGAACGAGAAGAAGAGGAAGAAGTGAAAGTGGAAGAAGCAGAATGAACAATAGGAAGAAGAAGAAGAAGTGGAATAATGAGAAAAAGAGGAAGAATAAGAAGAAGTGGAAGGAAAGTGGATGAAGAAGAAGTAGTGGAAGGAGAAGAAATGGAAAAAGAGGAAGAAGACGAAGTGTAAGTAGAAGAAGTGCAACAAGGAGAAGAGACAGAAGAACAAGAATAAGTGGAAGCAGCAAAAGTGGAAGAGGGTGAACGAGAGGAAGAAGAAGAAGTAGTTGAGGGAGTGGGCATGATGAAGAAGAAGTGGAAACAGCAGAAGTGGAAGAAGGTGAACGAGAGGATGAAGAAGAAGTAGTTGAGGGAGTGGCGATGATGAAGAAAAAGTCGAAGAAGGAGAACAAGAGGTAGAAGTACAAGTAGAAGCAAACGAAGGAGAAAAAGAGGGAGAAGACGATGCAAAGGGAAGAAGAAGAAGTAGTGGAAGGAGAAGAAATGGAAGAAGAGGAAGAATAAGAAGTGTAAGCAGAAGAGGTGGACGAAGGAGATGAAAATGAAGAAGAACAACAAGTGGAAGCAGAAGAAGTGGTTGATCGAGAACAAGACGAATATGAGGAAGTGGTGGAATGAGAGGAGATAAAGAAAAGGAAGTGGAAGAAGGAGAACGGGAGGATGAACAAGAAGTGGAAGAAGGAGAACAAGGGGAAGTAGAAAAAGTGGAAGAACGAGAAAAAGAGGAAGAAGTGCAATTGGGAGAACGAGAAAAATAGGTAGAAGAAGAAGAAGTCAAAGAGTGGGAAAAAGAGGAAGAAGAAGAAGCAGTGGAAGGAAAGGGGATAAACAAGAAGAAGTGGAAGAAGGAGAAGAAGAGGAAGAAGAAGAAGTGGAAGAACGAGAAGAAGAGGAAGAAGTGCAAGTGGAAGCAGGAGAACAATAGGAAAAAGAAGAAGAAGTGGAAGAATGAGAAAAAGAGGAAGAAGAAGAAGCACTAGAAGGAAAGGGGATGAAGAAGAAGAAGTGGAATAATGAGAAAAAGAGGAAGAAGAAGAAGAAGTGGAAGGAAAGGGGATGAAGAAGAAGAAGTAGTGGAAGGAAAGGGGATGAAGAAAAAAAAGTGGAAGAAGGAGAAGAAGAGGAAGAAGAAGAAGTGGAAGGAGAAGTAGTGGAAGAGGGAGAAGAGTAAGAATAAGGAAAGAAAGCCAATGGAGGAGGAAGAAGAAGTGGAAGAAGAAAGAGAAGAAGAAGGGGAGGAAGAAGAGGTAGTGTAGGCAGAAGAAGTGCAAGAAGGAGAAGGTAAGGAAGAAGAAGAACAAGTGGAAGCAGTAGAAGTTGAAGAAGGTGAACAAGAGGAAGAAAAAGTAGTTGAAGGAGTGGGGATGATGAAGAAGAAGTGGAATAAGGAGAACAAGAGGTTGCAATGCAAGTGGAAGCAGAAGATGGAGAAAAAAAGAGAGAAGACGAAGGAAAAGGAAGAAGAAGAAGTAGATGAAGAGGAAGAAAAAGAAGGAGAGGAAAGGATGAAGAAGAAGTGGAAAAACGAGGAGAAGAGGAAGAATAAGAAGCAATAGAAGGAAAGGGGATGAAGAAGAAGAAGTGGAAGAAGGAGAAAAAAAGGAAGAAGAAGTGGAAGAAGGAGAAGAAGAGCAAGAAGAAGAAGTGGAACAACGAGAAGAAGAGGAAGAAGTGCAAGTGGAAGTAGGAGAATAATAGGAAGAAGAACAATCAGTGCAAGAAAGAGAAAAAGAGGAAGAAGAAGAAGCAACGAGGAAAAGGGATGAAGAAGAAGAAGTGGAAGAAGGAGAAGAAGAGGAAGAAGAAGAAGTGGAAGGAGAAGAAGTGGAAGAGGGATAAGAGTAAGAAGAAGGAAAGCAAGGCAAGGGAGGAGGAACAAGAAGTGGAAGAAGGAGGAGAAGAAGAAGGAGAAGAAGAAGAAGGGGAGGAAGTAGAGGTAGTGTAGGAAGAAGAAGTGCAAGAAGCAGAATGGAAGGAAGAAGAAGAACTAGTGGAAGCAGTAGAAGTAGAAAAAGGCGAACAAGGGGAAGAAGAAGTAGTTGAAGGAGTGGGGATGATGAAGAAGCAGTGGAAGAAGGAGAACAAGAGGTAGAAATGCAAGTGGAAGCAGAAGAAGGAGGAAAAGAGGGAGAAGACGAAGGAAAGGGAAGAAGAAGAAGGAGATAAAGAGGAAGGAAAAGAAGCATAGGAGAGGATGAAGAAGAAGTGGAAGAAATATAACAAGAGTAGGCATGAGAAGTGGAAGAAAGAGAGGAAGAGGAAGAAGAAGGAGAAGAAAAGGAAGAAGAAGAAGATGTGGAAAGAGAAGAAGTGGAAAAAGGTGAACAAGAGGAGCAAGAAGAAGTAGTGGAAGGAGGTAGGATGAGGAAGAAGAGGAAGTGTAAGCAGAAGATTTGGGGGATGGAGGAGAAGAGGAAGAGCAACAATTAGAAGCAAAAGCATTGGGGGATGGAGAAAAAGACGAAGGAGACGAAGGAAACGAAAGAAGAAGAATTAGTGGAAGGAGAAGAAATGGAATAAGAGGAAGAAGAAAAAGTGCAACCAGAAGAAGTGGAAGGAGACGAAAAAGAAGAAAAACAACATGTGGAAGCAGAAGAAGTGGTAGAAGGAAAACAAGAGGAATAAGAGGAAGTAGGGGAATGAGAGGGGATGAAGAAGCAGTAGTGCAAGAAGGAGAATGAGAGGAGGAAGAAGAAGTGGAAGAAGGAGAAAAAGAGGAAGAACAACAGGTGGAAAAGGAGAACAATAGGAAAAAGAAGAAGAAGTGGAAGAATGAGAAAAAAAGGAAGAAGAGGAAGCAGTGGAAGAAAAAGGGATCAAGAAGAAGAAGTGGAAGAAGGAGAAGAAGAGGAAGAAGAAGAAGTGGAAGGAAAAGTGGTGGAAGAGGGAGAAGAGTAAGAAGAAGGAAAACAAGCCAAGGGAGGAGGTAGAAGAAGTGGAAGAAGGAGGAGAAGAAGAAAGGGAGGAAGAAGAGGTAGTATAGGCAGAAGAAGTGTAAGAAGGGGAAGGGAAGGAAGAAGGTGAACAAGAAGAAGAAGAATAAGCGGTTGAAGAGTGGGGATGATGAAGAAGAAGTGGAAGAAGGAAAACAAGAGGAAGAAATGCAAGTGGAAGCAGAAGAAGGAGAAAAAGAGTGAGAAGACGAAAGAAATGGAAAAAGAAGAAGGAGATGAAGAGGAAGAAAAAGAAGGAGAGGAAAGGATGAAGAAGAAGTGGAAGATAAAGAACAAGAGCAGGCAACAAAAGTGGAAGAAAGAGAGGAAGAGGAAGAAGAAGGAGAGTAAGTAGACGAAGGACAAGAAAAGGAAGAAGAAGAAGATGTGGAAAGAAAAAAAGTGGAAGAAGATGAACAAGAGGAGCAATAAGAAGTAGTGGAAAGAGTTGGGATGAAGAAGAAGAACTGGAAGTAGAAGAAAAGGAGGAAAAGGAAGAAGGAGGGGAAGGGAAGGGAAGAAGAAGCAGAAGAAGTGGAATATGGAGGAGAAGAAGAGCAAGAAGAAGAAGTATAGGCAGAAGATTTGGGGGAAGGAGAAGAAAGGAAGAGCAAAAATTGGAAGCAAAAGAAGTGGGCGATGGAGAAAAAGAGGAAGGATGAAAAGCAAAGGAGAAGAAGAAGTAGGGAAAGGAGAAGAAATGGAAGAAGAGGAAGAAGAAGAAGGGTAATCAGAAGAAGTGGAAGAGGGAGACGAAAAAGAAGAAGAACAAGAAGTGGAAGCAGAAGAACTGGTAGAAGGAGAAGAAGGGAATAAGAGGAAGTAGTGGAATGAGAGAGGATGAAGAAGAAGAAGTGGAAGAAGGAGAACGGGAGGAGGAAGAAGAAGTGGAAGAAGGAGTAGAAGAGGAAGAAGAAGAAGTCAAAGAATGAGAAGAAGAGGAAGAAGTAAAAGTGGAAGAGGAGAACGATAGGAAGAAGAAGAAGCAGTGGAGCGAAAGGGGATGAAGAAGAAGAAATGGAAAAAATGAGATCAAGGGGAAGAAGAAGAAGTGGAAGGAGAAGTAGTGGAAGACGGAGAATAGTAAGAAGAAGGAAAGTAAGGAAAGGGAGAAGGAAGAAGAACTGGAAGAAGGAGGAGAAGAAGAAGGGGAGGAAGAAGAGGTAGTGTAGGAAAAGAAGTATAAGAAGGAGACGAGATGGAAGAAGAAGAACAAGTGGAAGCAACAGAAGTAGAAGAAGGTGAAAAGGAGGAAGACGAAGAAGTAGTTGAAGGAGTAGGGATGATGAAGAAGAAGTGGAAAAATGAGAACAAGAGGTAGAAATGCGAGTGGAAGTAGAAGAAGGAGAAAAAGAAAGAGAGAACAAAGGAAAAGGAAGAACAAGATGGACATGAAGAAAAAGAAGGACAGGAGAGGATGAAGAAAAAGTGGAAGAAAGAGAACAAAAGGAGGCAGAATAAGTTGAAGAGAGGGAAGAAGAGGAAGCAGAAGGAGAGTAAGCAGAAGAAGTGGAACAAGGAGAAGAAAAGGAAGAAGAAGAAGATGTGGAAAGAGAAGAAGTGGAAGAAGGTGAACAAGAGGAGGATGAAAAAGTAGTGGAATGAGATGGGATGAAGAAGAAGAACTGAAAGATGGAGAAAAGGAGGAAAAGGAAGAAGGAGGGGAAGGGAAGGGAAGAAGAACCAGAACAAGTGTAAGCTGAAGATTTGGGGGAAGGAGGAGAAGAGGAAAAGCAACAATTGGAAGCAAAAGAAGTGGGGGATGGAGAAAAAGAGGAAGGAGAAAAGTGAAAGGGAAGAAGAGGAAGTAGTGGAAGTAAAAGAAATGGAAGAAAGAGTGGTGGAAGAGGGAGAAGAGTAAGAAGATGGAAAGCAATGAAAGGGAGGAGGAAGAAGAAATGGTAGAAGGAGGAGAAGAAGAAGGGGAGGAAGAAGAGGTAGTGTAGGCAAAAGAAGTGCAAGAAGGGGAAGGGAAGGAAGAAGAAGAACAAGTGGAAGCAGCAGAAGTGGAAGAAGGTGAACAAGAGGAAGAAGAAGAAGCAATTTAAGGAGTGGGGATGATGAAGAAGAAGTAGTAGAAGAAGAACAACAGGTAGAAATACAAGTGGAAGCAGAAGAAGGAGAAAAAGAGTGAGAAGATGAAGGAAAGGGACAAAGAAGAAGGAGATGAAGAGGAAGAAAAAGAAGGAGAGGAGAGGATGAAGAAGAAGTGGAAGATAAAGAACAATAGCAGATAGCAGAAGTGGAAGAAAGAGAGGAAGAGGAAGAAGAAGGAGAGTAAGAAGAAGAAGGAGAAGAAAAGCAAGAAGAAGAGGATGTGGAAAGAGAAGAAGTGGAAGAAGCTGAAGTAAAGGAGGAAGCAGAAGAAGTGGAAGGAGGTGGGATGAAGAAGAAGAACTAGAGGAAATAGAAAAGGAGTAAAAGGAAGAAGGAGGGGAAGGGAAGAGGAAGCAGAAGAAGTGGAATATGAAGGAGAAGAGGAAGAGGAAGAGGAACTGTAAGCAGAAGATTTGGGGTAAGGAGAAGAAGAGGAAGAGCAACAATTGGAAGCAAAAGAAGTGGAGGGTGGAGAAAGAGAGGAAGGAGAAGAAGGAAAGGGAAGAAGAAGAAGTAGTGGAAGGAGAAGCAATAGAAGAAGAGCAAGAAGAAGAAGTGTAAGCAGAAGAAGTGCAAGAATGAGACAAAAAAGAAGAACAACTACGAGTGGAATTAGAAGAAGTTGTAGAAGGAGAACAAGAGGAATAGGAGGAAGTAGTGGAATGAGAGGGGATGATGAAGAAGAAGTGGAACAAGGAGAATGGGAGGAGGAAGAAGAAGTAGAAGAATTAGAAAAAGAGGAAAAAGAAGAAGCAGTGGAAGGAAAGGGGATTAAGAAGCAGAAGTGGAAGAAGGATAAGAAGACGAAGACGAAGAAGTGGAAGAACAAGAAGAAGAGGAACAATTGCAAGTGGAAGAAGAAGAACAAGTGGAAGCAGCAGAAGTGGATGAAGGTGAACAAGAGGAGGAAGGAGAAGTAGTGGAAGGAGGTGGGATGAAGAAAAAGAACTGGAAGAAGGAGAAATGGAGGAAAAGGAAGAGGGACGGGAAGGGAAGGGAAGAAGAAGTGCAATATGGAGGAGAATAGGAAGAAGAAGAAGAAGTGTAAGGAGAAGATTTGGGGGAAGGAGAAGAAGAGGAAGAGTAACAATTGGAAGCAAAAAAAATTGGGGGATGGAGAAAAAGAGGAATAAGAAGAAGGAAAGAGAAGAAGAAGAAGTAGTGGAAGAAGAAGAAGATGTGGAAAGAGAACAAGTGGAAGAAGGTGAACAAGAGGATGAAGAAGAGGTAGTGGAAGCAGGTGGGATAAAGAAGAAGAACTGGAAGAAGGAGAACAAGTGGAAGAAGGAGAAAAGGAGGAAAAGGAAAAAGGAGGGGAAGGGAAGAAGAAGCAGAAGAAGTGGAATATGTAAGAGAAGTGGAAGTAGAAGAAGAAGTGTAAGCAGAAGATTTAGAGGAGGGAAAGAATAGGAAGAGCAACTACTGGCAGCAAAAGAAGTGGGGGACGGAGAAAAACAAGAAGGAAAAGAAGGAAAGGGAAGAAGAAGATGTAGTGGAAAGAAGAAATGGAAGAAGGGGAAGAAGAAAAAGTGGAAGAAGGAGAAGAAAAAGAAGAAGAAGAAGAAGTGGAAGAAGGAGAAGAAGAGGAAGAAGAAGTGGAAGAACGAGAAAAAGAGGAAGAAGTGCAAGTGGAAGAAGGAGAACAATAGGAAGAAGAAGAAGAAAAAGCGTGGGAAGGAAAGGGGTTGATGCAATCTCACCTAGCATGCATCATGGCTAGGAGGACTCAAGGAAGGCATGGCATGGACAAAAGCTCATTGAAGATTCGAAGCCATAGTCTTCGTTATTTTTAGCTAGTAAATATTTTATTTTAATTAGATAAATAGGAAAGTATTTTTAATTCCCTTAAGGCCATGTATTTCCGGCCATCTTCTTAGTTTATAAGGTATAGGTGTCTTTAGTTAAAAAGGAGGAGTAAGCTTATAATGGGTGCATAAGTTAAGACATGATTTTGGGCTAGCCCATTCACATTAAGATATGCTAATTGCACCCATAGGGGGTGAACTTAGGTGCCTCACTTAAGGCCTAAGACTTGGGTTAATTAGTTTTAATCCTAATTAAGCCCAAGTCCCACATTGCCTAGAAAAGTGTGCCCAAGCTCTCCCATTGGGCTATATATACTCATTCCCCCTCATTGTAAAATTGCACCTTTGAAGTTGAATGAAAATAGTCTCTTTGTGAGCACATTCTTAGTAAAAGGTCTTGAGGATCCTCTCTCTTGAGGAACCTCTTCCTAGTTGGTTTTTATCAAGGGTTCCTTCCCTTGTGGCAAACCTAAACACTTTGGCTTATCTCTCTTTGAGAGTGGCGCCCCACCTCCATTTTCTTTCCCCTCCATCATCCATTTCATGGTGCTTGGAACCTCAAGGAAAAAGATCAAGGGAGGCATGCATCATTTGGTATCAGAGCCAACTCCATGAGATTCTTTTCTAGTCTTAACTTTCTTTAATTTTTTTCATCTTTTCTTCTTAGAGTTCTTGCTTTTTCCTTTATTTTTTCCAGCCTTTGATTCTTGTCATTTAATTCCTTTTATGTCTTGTTAGTTTATGTTTTTGTAGTTTTCATTTTATGCAATTTATTTCCTAGTTTTTATTGCTTTCTAGATTCAATTTATCTTGTTCTTTTCCATTGAATCTTTATATGTTTCCTTTAGGATTGTTTCTTTAATTTTCTGCCCAGCTTTTTATTTTTTCCTTATTCTTGTGCAAATCCTAAGAAGATCATTGTAATGACTTCACAAATTTTGTGAAGGAAGCCACACATTGTGGTCTTGATCTTTGGATGCACGTTGTTCTTCTTATTTGAGTTTTTAATTCTATTTTCCTGCACCTATTTTTCTGTTTTTCCAGCCCTTTGTTCTCTGTTTTGGGCATATATTTATGGTTATTTTGAGTCATTTAATTTCAGTTTTTAATCCTCCAAATTGTGTCTTAGTTGGTCATGTTGTAGCCCTTTTATTGTCTCTTAATTCTACATAGTTTTGCCTTTTTATTTTTACCATAAAAGTGTGTTATTTCTCTATTGGAAATTGAGCATCAAAGAGGCTTACTCTTGATCTCATGTCCTTAAAGTCTCACATGCTATTTAGATCTTAGCATGTTCTTAAAAAAAAAAAATCTTCAAAAAAATTAATGCTCAATTTCTTCCAAATTTCATTCACTTGTTCAATAATTTTAGTATCTTAATTTTGTGCTAGTTTTTGTGGTGATTTTTGTTGATTGGCTTTGAGAGGCATGTTGGGTATGATTGGGCTGATTATTGAGTGATCAAGTTGTCCTCAACTTCCATAAAACTCTCCTTGTGCCATTTATTTTTTATCACCTAAAATTACTAGTTCTTATTAGGTTGCTTTGTTTCTTAATTTTGCACTTTTGTATATCAATTATGGTGGCCATTTCCTATCCTTTGTTCAAGCATATATGATTCTTTGACTCCTCACTATATTTGCTACAAAATGTGTTAAGAGGTGTAGCAAAATTGTTTCAAAAAAAAAAGAAGAAGAAAAGAAATCAAAAGTGTAAAATAAGTAAAAAAAAAAAAGTGTTAGTAAAAAGTGCTAAAAACAAGTAAAAAGAGTACAAAAAAATAAAATAAAAATTAGTGCACCTCAAAATTATTAAAAAATTCAAAGGAGTGTTAAATAAGTGGAAGAAGAAGAAATGGTAGAAGGAGAACAAGAGGAATAGGAGGAAGTAGTGGAATGAGAGGGGATGAAAAAGAAAAAGTGGAAGAAGGAGAACCAGATGAGGAAATATAAGTGGAAGAAGAAGAATGGAAGAAGGAAGAAAAAGTGGAAGAAGGAGAAGAAGAGGAAGAAGAAGTAGTGGAAAAAGGAGAAGAAGAGGAAGACGAAGAAGTGGAATTACAAGAAAAAGAGGAAGTGGAACTAGAAGAAGGAGAAGAATAGGAAGAAAAAGAAGCAGTGGAAGAAGGGGAATGATGCATGCCTCCTTTGATCTTTTTCTAAAGATTTTCTTCTTTGGTGAAATGATTTGTGGAAGGGTAAGAAGTGAGGTGGTTTTAGGCGCCACTTAAGGTAAGATAAGCCTAAGAGGGAAAGTTTGCCACAAGGGATGGAACCCTTGATAAAAACCTAAGGAATTCTCAAAGAGAGAAGGGTGGACACTAAGAGAATTTTGGCCAACTCAAGGTTTTCCCATTCAATAAAGTGTAAAAAAAATAAGCGTGTGAAGAAGAACCTTTTTATAGAGGGAGCTAACCTCTTGGACAAGTCAAGATGGAAAGAAAGGGCTAGGATTAAAAGGAGTCATCCAAGGGAGGAGGATTGAAGCCCAAAGTCCAATCAATCCCCTCCTTTAGATGAAAATTGGAGAGGGTGTAGTTATCAAACTACCCCCTTATTTCCTAAATAAAGGCCCTAAAGCTAATCTTACCCCTTCTTATTACTAAGACACCTACTAGAAAATTAAATGGACTAATACATGTCCAAAATAAAATCCTAGGTTCCTAAAAGAAAAATTACAAATAAATAAGTCATGGCTTGCATACCTTGATGGTCATATGGAGGTGAGATCTTCCTCCTTCTACTCTAGCCATGTCTTCTTATATTCTCCTAGCCATGGATCTAGTGATAGGGCCCTTGCTTGGGGAGCATGCATCAAATAGGAAGAAGAAGAAGCAGTGGAAGAAGGAGAACTAGAGATAGAAATGCAAGTGGAAGCAGAAGAAGGAGAAAAAGAGGGAGAAGACGAAGGAAAGGGAAGAAGAAGAAGGAGATGAAGAGGAAGAAAAAGAAGGAGAGGAGAGGATGAAGAAGAAATGGAAGAAAGAGAACAAGAGGAGGTAGAAGAAGTGGAAGAAAGAGAAGAAAAGGAAGTGGAAGAAAGAGAAGAAAAGGAAGAAGAAGGAGATTAAGCAGAAGAAGTGGAAGAAGGTGAACAAGAGGAGGAAGAAGAAGTAGTGGAAGGAGGCAGGATGAGGAAGAAGAGCTGGAAGAAGCAGAACAGGAGGAAAAGGAAGAAGGAGGGTAAGGGAAGGGAAGAAGAAGCAGAAGAATTGGAATATGCAGGAGAAGAGTAAGAAGAAGTAGAAAAAGTGTAAGCACAAGATTTGGGGGAAGGAGAAAGAGAGGAAGAGAACCAATTAGAAGCAAAAGAAGTGGGGGATGGAGAAAAAGAGGAAGGAGAAGAAGGCAAGGGAAGAAGAAGAAGTAATGGAAAGAGAAGAAATGGAAGAAGAGGAAGAAGAAGAAGTAAAAGAAGGACACGAAAAAGAAGAAGAACAAAAAGTGGAAGCAGAAGAAGTGGTAGAAGGAGAAAGAGTAGAATAGGACGAAGTAGTGGAATAAGAGGGGATATAGAAGAAGGAGTGGAAGAAGGAGAACGGGAGGAGGAAGAAGAAGTGGAAGAAAGAGAAGAAGAGGAAAAAGAAGAAGTAGAAGAATGTGAAGAAGAGGAAGAAGTGCAAGTGGAAGAAGGAGAACAATATGAAAAAGAAGAAGAAGTGGAATCATGAGAAAAAGAGGAGGAAGAAGAAGTGGAAGAAGGAGAAGAAGAGGAAGAAGAAGAAGTGGAAGAAAGAGAAGAAGAGGAAGAAGAAAAAGTGGAAGAAGGAGAAGAAAATGAAGAAGAAGAAGTGGAAGAAAGAGAAGAAGAGGAAGAAGAAGAAGTGAAAGAAGGAGAGGAAGAAGAAGAAGTGGAAGAAGGAGAAGAAGAGGAAGAAGAAGAAGTGGAAGAATGAGAAGAGGAAGAAGAAGAAGTGGAAGAACGAGAAAAAGAGGAAGAAGTACAAATGGAAGAAGGAGAACAGTGGGAAGAAGAAAAAGTGGAAGAATGAGAAAAAAAGGAAGAAGAAGAAGCAGTTTGAAGGAAAGGGGATGAAGAAGAAGAAGTGGAAGAAGGAGAAGAAAAGGAAGAAGAAGAAGTGGAAGGAGAAGTAGTGGAAGAGAGAGAATAGTAAGAAGAAGGAGAGCAAGGCAAGGCAGGAGGAAGAAGAAGTGGAAGAAGGAGGAGAAGAAGAAAGGGAGGAAGAAGAGGTAGCGTAGGCAGAAGAAGTGCAAGAAGAAGAAGGGAAGGAAGGAGAAGAACAAGTGGAAGCAGCAGAAGTGGAAGAAAGTGAACAAGAGGAAGAAGAAGAAGTAGTTGAAGGAGTTGCGATGATGAATAAGGAAGTGGAAGAAGGAGAACAAGAGGTAGAAATGCAAGTGCAAGCAGAAGAAGGAGAAAAAGAAGAAGGAGATGGAGAGGAAGAAAAGTAGGAGAGGAGAAGATGAAGGAGAAGTGGAAGAAAGAGAACAAGAGGAGGAAGGAGAAGTAGAAGAAAGAGAACAAGAGGAAGAAGAAGGAGAGTAAGCAGAAGAACTTGAAGAAGGAGAAGAAAAGGAAGAAGAAGATGTGGAAACAGAAGAAGTGGAAGAAGGTGAACAAGAGGAGGAACAAGAAGTAGTGGAAGGAGGTGGGCTGAAGAAGAAGAACTGGAAGAAGGAGAAAAGGAGGAAAAGGAAGAAGGAAGGAAAGGGAATGGAAGAAGAAGCAGAAGAAGTGGAATATAGAGGAAAAGAGGAGGAAGAAGAAGAAATGAAAGCAAAAGATTTGGGGGAAGGAGAAGAAGAGGAAGAAACATAATTGGAAGCAAAAGAAGTGGGGGATGGAGAAAAAGAGGAAGGAGAAGAAGTAAAGGGAAGAAGAAGAAGTAGTGGAAGGAGAAGCAATGGAAGAAGAAGAAGTGTAAGCAGAAGAAGTGGAAGAAGGAGAGGAAAAAGAAGAAGAACAACAAGTGGAAGCCGAAGAAGTGGTAGAAGGAGAACGGGAAGAGGAAGAAGAAGTGGAAGAAGGAGAAGAAGAGGAAGAAGAAGAAGTAGAAGAATGAGAAGAGGAGCAAGCAGAAGAAGGAGAACAATAGGAAGAAGAAGAAGAAGAACAACAAGTGGAAGCAGAAGAAAGTGGTAGAAGGAGAACAAGAGGAATAGGAGGAAGTAGTGAAATGAGAGCGAATGGAGAAGAAGAGGTGGAAGAATGGGTGGAGGAAGAAGAATTGGAAGAAGGAGAAGAAGAAGAAGAAGTGGAAGAATGAGAAGAAGTGGAAGAACGAGAAGAAAAGGAAGAAGTGCAAGTGGAAGAAAGAGAACAATAGGTAGAAGAAGAAGAAGTGGAAGAATTAGAAAAAGAGGCAGAAGAAGAAGTAGTGGAAGCAAAGGGGATGAAGAAGAAGAAGTTGTAGAATTAGAAAAAGAGGAAGAAGAAGAAGCAATGGAAGGAAAGGGGATGAAGAAGAAGAAGTGGAAGAAGGAGAAGCAAAGGAAGAAGAAGAAGTGGAAGGAGAAGTAATGGAAGAGGAAGAAGAATAAGGAGAAGGAAGGCAAGGCAAGGGGGGAGGAAGAAGAAGTGGAAGAAGGTGGAGAAGAAGAAGGGGAGGAAGAAGAGGTAGTGTAGGCAGAAGAAGTGCAAGAAGAAGAATGGAAGGAAGAAGAAGAACAAGCTGAAGCAGCAGAAGTGGAAGAAGGTGAACAAGAGGAAGAAGAAGAAGCAATTTAAGGAGTGGGGTTGATGAAGAAGAAGTGGAAGAAGGAGAACAAGAGGTAGAAATGCAAGTGGAAGTAGAAAAAGCAGAAAAAGAGGGAGAAGACGAAGGAAAGGGAAGAAAAAAAGGAGATGAAGAGGAAGAAAAAGAAAGAGTGGAGAGAATGAAGAAGAAGTGGAAGAAAGAGAACAAGAAGAGGCAGGAGAAGGGGAAGGAAAAGAAGAAGAGGAAGAAGAAGGAGAGTAAGTAGAAGAAGTAGAAGAAGGAGAAGAAAAGGAAGATGAAGATCTGGAAAGAGAAGAAGTGGAAGAAGGTGTACAAGAGGCAGAAGAAGAAGTAGTGGAAGGAGGTGGGATGAAGAAGAAGAACTGGAAGAAGGAGAACGAGTGGAAGAAGGAGAAAAGGAGGAAAAGGAAGAAAGAGGGGAAAGGAAGAAGAAGTAGAAGAAGTGGAATATGGAGGAGAAGTGGATGAAGAAGAAGAAGAAGTGTAAGCAAAAGATTTGGGGGGAGGAAAAGAATAGGAAGAGCAACTATTGAAACAAAAGAAGTAGGGGATGGAAAAAAAGAGGAAAGACAAGAAGGAAAGGGAAGAAGAAGAAGTAGTGGAAGGAGAAGAAATGGAGGAAGAGGAAGAAGAAGAAGTGGAAGTAGAAGGAGAACAAGAGGAAGTAGTGGAATGGGAGGGGATGAAGAAGAAGAAGTGGAAGAAGGAGAACGGGATGTGGAAGAATAAATGGAAGAAGGACAACGGGATGAGGAAGAATAAGTGGAAGAAGGAGAAGAAGCGGAAGAAGAAGAAGAAGTGGAAGAAGGAGAGGAAAAGGAAGAAGAATAAGTGGAAGAAGGAGAAGAAGACGAAGAAGAAGAAGTGGAAGAACGAGAAGAAAAGGAAGAAGTGCAAGTGGAAGAAGGAGAAAAATAGGAAGAAGAAGAAGAAGCAGTGGAAGGAAAGGGGATGAAGAAGAAGAAATGGAAGAAGGAGAACAAGAGGAAGACGAGGAAGTGGAAGGAGAAGTAGTGGAAGGGGGAGAAGAGTAAGAAGAAGGAAAGCAAGGAAAGGGAGGAGGAAGAAGAAGTCAAAGAAGTAGGAGAAGAAAAAGGGGAGGAAGAAGAGGTAGTGTAGGCAGAAGAAATGCAAGAAGGAGAAGAGAAGGAAGAAGAAGAACAAGTTGAGGCAGCAGAAATGGAACAAAGTGAACAAGAGGAAGAAGAAGAAGTAGTGGAAGGAGTGGGGATGATGAAGAAGAAGTGGAAGAAGGAGAACAAGAGGTAGAAATGCAACTGGAAGTAGAAGAAGGAGAAAAAGAGGGAGAAGACAAAGGAAATGGAGGCAAAAGAAGGAGATGAAGAGGAAGAAAAAGAAGGAGAGGGGAGGATGAAGAAGAAGTGGAAGAAAGAGAAAAAGAGGAAGAAGAAGGAGACTAGGCAGAAGAAGTGGGAGAAGGAGAAGAAAAGGAAGAAGAAGAACTAATTGAAGAAGTAGAAAAAGGGGAAGAAGAAGAAGTGGAAGGAGAAGTAGTGGAAGAATGAGACGAAGAAGAAGAAGTGCAAGTGGAAGAAGGAGAACAATAGGAAGAAGATGAAGAAGTGGAAGAATGAGAAAGAGGGGAAGAAGAAGAAACAGTGGAAGGAAAGGGGATGAAGAAGAAGTGGAAGAAGGAGAAAAAGAGGAAGAAGAAGAAGTCGAAGGAGAAGTAGTGGAAGAGGGAGAAGAGTAAGAAGAAGGAAAGCAAGGGAAGGGAGGAGGAAGAAGAAGTGGAAAAAGGAGGAGAATAACAAGGGGAGGAAGAAGAGGTAATGTAGGCAGAAGAAGTGCAAAAAGGAGAAGGCAATGAAGGACAAGAACAAGTGGAAGCAGCAGAAGTGGAAGCAGGTGAACAAGAGGTAGAAATGCAAGTGGAAGCAGAAGAAGGAGAAAAAGAGGGAGAAGACAAGGGAAAGTAAAGAAGAAGAAGGAGATGAAGAGGAAGAAAAAGAAGGAGAGCAGACGATGAAGAAGAAGTGAAGAAAGAGACCAGAAGGATGCATGAGAAGTGGAAGAAAGAGAACCAAAGGAGGCATGAAAAGTGGAGGAAAGAGAAGAAGTGGAAGAAGGAGAAGAAAAGGAACAAGAAGAAGATGTGGAAAGAGAAGAAGTGGAAGAAGTTGAACAAGAGGAGGAAGAAGAAGTAGTGGAAGGAGGTGGGATGAAGAAGAAGGAGGGGAAGGGAAGGGAAGAAGAAGCAGAAGAAGTGGAATATGAGCATAAGATGAAGAAGAAGAAGAAGTGTAAGGAGCAGATTTCGGTGAAGAAGAAGAAGAGGAAGAGCAACAATTAGAAGCAAAAGAAGTGGAGGATGGAGAAAAAGAGGAAGGAGAAGAAAGAAAGGGAAAAAGAAGAAGTAGTGGAAGGAGAAGAAATGGAAGAAGAAGAATAAAAAGAAGTGTAAGCAGAAGAAATGGAAGAAGTAGATGAATAAAAAAGAAGTGGAAGAAGGAAAACGGGAGGAGGAAGAAGAAGTGGAAGAAGGAGAAGAAGAAGAAGTGGAAGAAGGAGAACAATAGGAAGAAGAAGAAGAAGTGGTAGAAAGAGAACAAGAGGCATAGGAGGAAGTAGTGGAATGAGAGGGGATGAACAAGAAGAAGTGGTAGAAGGAGAACGGGAGGAGGAAGAAGAAGTGGAAGAAGTTGAACAAGAGGAGGAAGAAGTAGTGGAAGGAGGTGGGATGAAGAAGAAGAACTGGAAGAAGGAGAAAAGGAGGAAAAGGAAGAAGGAGGAGGGGGGAAGGCAAGAATAAGCAGAGAAGTGGAATATGGAGGAGAAGAGGAAAAAGACGAAGAAGTGTAAGTCGAAGATTTGTGGGAAGGAGAAGAAGAGGAATAGTAACAATTGGAAGCAAAATAAGTGGGCGATGGAGAAAAAGACGAAGGACAAGAAGGAAAGGGAAGAAGAAGAAGTAGTGGAAGGAGAAGAAAGGGAAGAAGAGGAAGAAGAAGAAGTGTAAGCAGAAGAAGTAGACGAAGGAGACGAAAAAGAAGAAGAACAACAAGTGGTAGAAGGAGAACAAGAGGAATAGGAGGAAATAGTGGAATGCGAGGGGATGAAGAAGAAGAAGTGGAAGAACGAGAAGAAGAGGAAGAAGAAGTGGAAGAAGGAGAAGAAGAGGAAGAACAAGAACTGGAAGAACGAGCAGAAGAGGAAGAAGTGCAAGTGGAAAGAGGAGAAAAATAGGAAGAAGAAGAAGAAGAAGTGAAAGAATGAGAAAAAGTGGAAGAAGAAGAAGCAGTGGAAGGAAAGGGAATGAAGAAGAAGAAGTGGAAGAAGGAGAAAAAGAGGAAGAAGAAAAAGTGGAAGGAAAAGTAGTGGAAGAGGGAGAAGAATAAGAAGAAGGAAAGAAAGCCAAGGGAGGAGGAAGAAGAAGTGGAAGAAGGATGAGAAGAAGAAGGGGAGGAAGAAGAGGTAGTGTAGGCAGAAAAAGTGCAAGAAGGAGAAGGGAAGGAAGAAGAAGAACAAGTGGAAGCAGCAGAACTGAAAGAAGGTGAAGAAGAGGAAGAACAAGGAGAATAAGAGGTAGAATTGCAAGTGGAAGTAGAGGAAGGAGAAAAAGAGGGAGAAGATGAAGGAAAGGGAAAAAGAAGAAGTAGATGAAGAGGAAGAAAAAGAAGGAGAGGAGAGGATGAAGAAGAACTGGATGAAAGAGAACAACAGGAGCCAGAAGAAGTGGAAGAAAGAGAAGAAGAGGAGGAAGAAGAAGTAGTTGAAGGAGTGGCCATGTCGAAGAAGAAGTCGAAGAAGGAGAACAAGAGGTAGAAATCCAAGTGGAAGCAGACGAAGGAGAAAAAGAGGGAGAAGACGACGCAAAGGGAAGAACAAGGAGTAGTGGAAGGAGAAGAAATGGAAGAAGAGGAAGAAGAAGAAGTGTAAGTAGAAGAAGTGGAAGAAGGAGACGAAAAAGAAGAATAACAACAAGTGGAAGCAGAAGAAGTGGTAGAAGGAGAACAAGAGGAATAGGAGGAAGTAGTGGAATGAGAGGGGATACAGAAGAAGAAGTGGAAGAAAGAGAACGGGAAGAGGAAAAAGAAGTGGAAGAAGGAGCACAAGAGGAGGAAGAATATGTGGAAGAAGGAGAAGAACATGAAGTGGAAGAAAGAGAAGACGAGGAAGAAGAAGATGCGGAAGAAGGAGAAGGCAAAGAAGAAGTGCAAGTGGAAGAAGGAAAATAATAGGAAGAAGAAGAAGTAGTTGAAGGAAAAGGGAAGAAGAAGAAGAAGTGGAAGAAGGAGAACAAGAGGAAGAAGATGAAGTGGAAGGAGAAGTAGTGCAAGAGGGAGGAGAAATTGGGGGAAGAAGAAGAAGTGGAAGAGTGAGAAAAAGTGGAAGAAGAAAAAGCAGATGAAGAGGGAGAAAACGAAGGAAAGGGAAGAAGAAGAATTAGATGAAGAGGAAGAAAAAGAAGGAGAGGAGAGGATGAAGAACAAGTGGAAGAAAGAGAACAACAGGAGCTAGAAGAAGTGGAAGAAAAAGAAGAAGAGGAAGAAGAAGGAGAGTAAGCAAAAGAAGTGGAAGAAGGAAAAGAAAAGGAAGAAGAAGAAGTTGTGGAAAGAGAAGAAGTGGAAGAAGGTGAACAAGAGAAGGAAAAAGAAGTAGTGGAAGGAGGTGGGATGAAGAAGAAGAACTAGAAGAAGGAGAAAAGGAGGAAAAGGAAGAAGGAGGGAAAGGGAACGAAGGAAGAAGCAGAAGAAGTGGAATATGGAGGAGAAGATGCAGAAGAAGAAGAAGTGTAAGCAGAGGATTTGGGGGAAGGAGAAGAAGAGGAAGAACAACAATTGGAAGCAAAAGAAGTAAGGGATGGAGAAAAAGCAAAAGGAGAAGAGGAAAGGGAAGAAGAAGAAGTAGTGGAAGGAGAAGAAATGGAAGAAGAGGAAGAAGAATAAGTGGAAGAACGAGAAGAAGAGGAAGAACTTCTAGTGGAAGAAGGAGAAGTATAGGAAGAAGAAGAAGAAGTGGAAAAATGAGAAAAAGGGGAAGAAGAAGAAGCAGTGGAAAGAAAGGGGATGAAGAAGAAGAACTGAAAGAAGGAGAAGAAGGAAGAAGAAGATGAGGAAGGAGAACTAGTGGAAGAGGGAGAAGAGTAAGAAGAAGGAAAGCAAGGCAAGGGAGGAAGAAGAAGAAGTGGAAGAAGGAGGAGAAGAAGAAGGGGAGGAAGAAGAGGTAGTGTTGGAAGAAGAAGTGCAAGAAGGAGAAGGGAAAGGAAGAAGAAGAACAAGTGGAAGCAGTAGAAGTGGAAGAAGGTGAAGAAGAGGAAGAAGAAGAAGTAGTTGAAGGAGTGGGGATGATGAAGAAGAAGTGGAAGAAGGAGAACAAGAGGTAGAAATGCTAGTGGAAGCAGAAGAAGGAGAAAAAGACGGAGAAGACAAAGGAGAAGTGGATGAAAAAGAACAAGAGGAGGCAAGAGAAGTGGAAAAAAGAGACGAAGAGGAAGAAGAAGGAGAGTAAGCAGCAGAAGTGGAAGAAGGAGAAGAAAAGGAAGAAGAAACAGATGTGGAAAGAGAAGAATTGAAAGAAGGTGAACAAGAGGAGGAAGAAGAAGCAGTGTAAGAAGGTGGGATGAAGAAGAAGAACTAGAGGAAGGAGAAAAGGAGGAAAAGGAAGAAGGAGGGGAAGGGAAGGGAAGGGAAGAAGAAGTAGAAGAAGTGGCATATGAGGAGAAAAGGAAGAAGAAGAAGTGTAAGCAGAAGATTTGGGGGAAGGAGAAGAAGAGGAAGAGCAATAATTGGAAGCAAAAGAAGTGGGTGATGAAGAAAAAGGGGAAGGAGAAAGAAGGAAAGGGAAAAAGAAGAAGTAGTGGAAGGGGAAGAAATGGAAGAAGAAGAAGTGTAAGCAGAAGAAGTGGAAGAAGGACACGAAAAAGAAAAAGAACAACAAGTGGAAGGAGAAGAAGTAGTAGAAGGAGAACAAGAGGAATAGGAGGAAGTAGTGAAATTAGAGGGGATGAAGAAGAAGAACTGGAAGAAGGAGAACGGGAGGTGGAAGAAGAAGTGATGCATGCCTCCCTTGATCTTTTTCTAGAGGTTTTCTTCTTTGGTGAAATGGTTTATGGAAAGGTAAGAAGTGAGGTGGTTTTAGGCGCCACTTAAGGTAAGATAAGCCTAAGAGGGAAAGTTTGCCACAAGGGATGAAACCCTTGATAAAAACCTAAGGAATTCTCAAAGAGAGAAGGGTGGACACTAAGAGAATTTTGGCCAACTCAAGGTTTTTCCATTCAATAAAGAGTGAAAAATACAAGAGTGTGAAGGAGCACCTTTTTATAGAGGGAGCTAACCTCTTGGACAAGTCAAGAAGGAAAGGAAGGGCTAGGATTAAAAGGAGTCATCCAAGGGAGGAGGATTGAAGCCCAAAGTCCAATCAATCCCCTCCTTTAGATGAAAATTGGTGCCCAAGTTACCTCATCCAAGGGGCAAGATTACTCCTTTATTAGTTTTGGATTTTATTTAGGAAAAGAGGGTGTAGTTATCAAACTACCCCCTTATTTCCTAAATAAAGGCCCAAAAGCTAATCTTACCCCTTCTTATTACTAAAACACCTCCTAGAAAATTAAATGGACTAAATACATGTCCAAAATAAAGTCCTAGGTTCCTAAAATAAAAATTACAAGTAAATAAGTCATGACTTGCATAACTTGATGGTCATATGGAGGTGAGATCTTCCTCCTTCTACTCTAGCCATGTCTTCTTCTATTCTCCTAGCCATGGCCCTAGTGATAGGGCCTTTGCTTGGGGAGAATGCATCATCTTCTCCCCCTTGGGAAGGATTTGACCTCAAATCTGATAGGTCCTCCTCTTCTTCATCAGTACCTACAAAAGGGATCAAATCACAAACATTAAAGGTAGTATTGACACCGTAGTCCTCAGGGAGATCTAATATGTATGCATTGTTGTTCACTCTCTTGAGGACTTGAAAGGGACCATCTCCTCGGGGGCTAAGCTTGGACTTCCTTTGAGTAAAGAAGCGATTCTTCCTCAAATGAAGTCATACCCAATCCCCTTCATTGAAGATAATTTCTTTCCTGCCCCTATTGGCTTTACTAGCATACTCCTTTGAATGATGTTCAATGTTGGCCTTTACCCTTTCATATAATTTTTTAACAAAATCTGCTCTTACTATTCCTTCTTTGTGAACAGAAGAAGGGAATGGTAAGGGCAAGATATCAAGAGGAGTGAGGGGGTTGAAGCCATAAACAACTTCAAAGGGAGAATGTTTGGTGGTCCTTTGAACCACCCGGTTGTATGCAAACTCAATATGGGGTAGGTATTCATCCCAAGACTTGTGATTTCCTCGAAGAAGTGTCCTAAGCATATAGAGATCTATTTACTACCTCAGTCTGCCCATCAGTTTGGGGGTGACATGTGGTAGAAAATAAGAGTTTAGTTCCTAGCCTTGCCCACAATGTTTTCCAAAAGTGGCTAAGAAACTTCACATCTCTATCAGAGACTATGGATTGGGGAATTCCATGTAAACGGACAACTTCTTTAAAGAAAAGTCTCGCGATGTTGCTTGCATCATCTATCTTTGGCATGGTATAAAGTGAGGCATTTTTGAAAATCTATCTACCACCACAAAGATAGAGTCTGCACCTCATTGGGTTCGAGGCAGGCCAACGATGAAATCCATACTAATATTCAGCCAAGGTGCAGAAGGAGCAGGTAAGGGTGTGTACAATCCATGAGCCATTGTCTTAGACTTAGCTTGCAAGCAAGCAATGCATCTACGACAATGTCTATAGACGTCTTTCTTCATATGGGGCCAAAAGAATTTTTCTTGTAAAAGTAGAAGAGTTTTGTTAATTCCAAAATGCCCTATGAGCCCACCCTCATAGCTCTCTTTTGTCAACAGATTTCTCATAGATTCTTGGGGTACACAAAGTCTGCTACCTTTGAAAAGGTACCCCTCACTCACAAAGAACCCATTTTGGGTTTTACATGCAAATGTAGAGGCAGCATAAATGGATCCAAAATCCTTATCAGAAAGATACATTTCTCTAATATTATCAAATCCAAGAATCTTTGCACTTAAGGTGGTGTAAAGGGTATGTCTACGAGACAAAGCATCAGCCACCACATTATGTTTTCCTTTCTTGTATTTGATGATATAAGGGAAAGTCTCAAGAAATTCTACCCATTTATCATGCCTTTTATTAAGCTTGCCTTGACCCTTCAAATACTTAAGTGACTCATGGTCACTATGAATGATGAACTCCCTGGGTACAAGATAATGTTCCCAAGTTTGAAGGGCCCTTATCAAAGAGTAAAACTCTTTATCATAGGTGGGGTAGTTTAAGGCGGCTCCATTTAGTTTTTCACTAAAATAAGACTGGCACAGCACATCCTCCATTGGCCATTCGTTTTAGGCACCAACAAGACTGGCACAGCACAAGGGCTTAGGCTCTCTTGAACCCAACCCTTCTCCAATAGTTCTTGGACTTGAGATTCAATCTCCTTGGTCTCCATGGGATTAGTCCTATAAGCAGGCCTATTAGGCAGGCTAGCCCCAGGTACCAAGTCTATTTGGTGTTCTATACCCCTAATTGGAGGAAGTCCTTTGGGAACTTCATTAGGGAATATATCACCAAACTCCTTTAAAATCTCTTGAACCTCTTGAGGTAGGTTCTCATGTCCAAGTTCTATGGCAGTGCTAGAACTAGAAGGGAAAAAAGTAGAGGGGGAAGAAATGGGGGATGCCTCTTTGCAAAGGAGGAGATAGAAAGGTCTGTTAGTTAAGGGGGCTTCCTTTAAATCCAATTTTGTCGCAAATAAACTCCCTTTACTAATGACTTTCTTGGAAGGGGCACCAACTTCCAACTCAACCTCCTTACCCCTTTCAAGCTTTAGGGGTAAAACTTTGCTTTTTTTTTCGTCATCTCTCTTATGTTTCATGATGAGTTGGTCCTCTGCCACTTGTGAAGGTGTTAGAGGACACAACTTAATGCGCTTATCCTTATGAGTGAGGATGATGTTATTGGAATGACCATGGTGTATGGCTTTCTTATCAAATTTCCATGGTCTTCCTAGTAAGATATGACCAGCTTCCATTGGGACTATGTCACAGAGGATCTCATCTTTATAAGACCCAATGGAAATTGGAACCTTGACTTGCTCATTGACCTCAATTTCCCCTTGTTCATTGAGCCATTGAAGCTTGTAAGGCTTAGGGTGGGGAAGTGGGGTCAAGGCTAGCTTTTCCACCAACCTTGAGCTACAACAATTGCAGCATGACCCACTATCCACAATGAGAGAACATATTTTGTCATTCACCTTACAGCGAGTTTGGAATATGTTCTCCCTTTGAGATGAGGACACTTTCAAAGGTTGGCTTCCAAGAAGCCTTCTTATCATTAAGAGGTCTCCCTCACATGCATAAGGCGTTTCATCACAATCAGATTGGTATGCATGAACCCCTTCTCCTTCGCTCTCACTAGAGGAGTGTGAGCTAGACTCACTACTATAAACATCTTGGGCCCTCATGATGATTTTTCTCTTAGTAGGGCATTGAGAGGCAATGTGGCCTCTCCCAAGACATTTAAAGCATTTGATACTACTAACTTTCTCATGAGAGTTAGTAGTTCTCTCTACATGTGATGTTTTATGCTCTTTGAAGTGCTTGGGATGTTCCTCTTTGGGGTAACTCTTGAAAGAGTTCCCCTTAGGTTGGTCCCTCTTTACATAAGGTGGGTTATCCTTTTTAAAGGTTTTCCTTCTAAGTTGATTTTCCACCTTGATGCAAAGTTGAACTAACTCATCAAGGGAATTGTATAAGAAGAGCTCCACCTTATCATGAATTTCGGGGCTCAACCCACACAAAAACCTTGCCATAGTGGCCTTGGGTTCCTCAATGATAACCGCCCTCAAGATAAGAAGTTCCATCTTTTGTCTATACTCTTCTATACTAAGGTTGGTTTGCCTTAGCCTTTGGAGTCTATCCAAAAGATCTCTTTCATACCAAGAGGGAATATGCCTTCTTCTTAGAGCACTTCTAAGATCATTCCAATATCTTATGGAAGGCATATTGGTGCAGATTCTCTCATTGGTTAACCCAACCCACCAATGCATGGCATGCCCTTGGAAGCTAAGGGTTGCCATTGGAACCTTTCTTTCTTCTCTTACCTCATGGCAAGTGAAGAGTTGTTCTACCTTGATTTCCCAATCAAGGTAGGCTTCCACATCTTCCCTCCCATGAAATGGAGGGAGATCAATTTTGGGCTCCCTTGGAGGGGCCCCATTATTATGCATGGATGAATAGGAGTTTCTCCTAGGATGATTGTAGTATTCTTCCTCACTTTCACTCCTATGGGTATGTCTAGATGGGGAACCTAAGACTATCCCTTTCATTTTGTAATTCTCACCATTCCCATGCTTTCTTTTTTCTTCTTCTTTCTTTTTTCTTCTTTCTCTTTCTTTTCTTTCTCTCCTTTCTTCATCTTCTCTCCTTTGTCTTATTCGTCTCTCTTCCTTCTCTGTTTTTTCTCTCTTTTCTTCCTCTCTTTCTTTTATTTTTATTTTCTCCTTGGACTCTTTTTCTCTCCTTTTTTCTTCTCTTCTCTCTTGTTCTTTTGCCATCCACTCCCTAAAGTCCATGTTTAAGTGTTCTAGAGTGTAATCTTTAGAAATATTTCTTTGGTTTACACTCTTGTTTGATGAATAACTATGAGCACTAGAGTGGGTGTGTGATGTCATTGTGGTTGAATTTCTAAGAGGAAAAAGGTGGCTAAAAACTTTTCACAAACAAACACTCCTCTCTTTTTTTGTTTTCTTGCCTAAAATGGCTTGATGAGTCTTTGGAACTCTTTAGCCTTCTAAGTGCTTTGAATAAGAAAAATAAAGCAAGAATTTTAAAGCAAAAATTCAAAAGAGAAGGGATCTAAATCGAGCTCCTAAGGTGTTGAAGGAAGTATACCACTTCTTCCTTCTTCAACTAATTTTCGAGAAACTAAAAAATTAACTAAATCTTATTACAACCAAAGGGAGGGCCTTAAGGGCACTCAAACTCCCAACTACAAAATTAATACACCTAAATTAAAGAAAACGTAAAGTCTTCAAAAAATTATTCTCCAAATGCTCCCTCAAATCAAAGTTCTCACGGCTAGGTGTGTTTCCTTTTGAGGTGATCCCTTAGGCTCTTAGTCCAACCTTCCAAAATATGCTACCCTTGTGGTAAGCTCCTTTTTCAAGCTTTCTCCCAAAAGTGGCACTAACACACAAACCAAAGAAACCAAAAGTAGCAAGGGGAGGTGCGAATAGAAACTCAAAAAGAAATAAAAGATAACACAATCAAAAGGACACTTAACCAAATGGTAAGAGTATATAAGACAAACTAGAAAGATGATTTAAAACACAAGCAACAACTAAAAGGTAAACAAAAGAAAGAGAGCACACAATGGAATACCTAAGAATGGCACTAGATTAAAGAGTAGAAAGACACAAATATCAAGTTCTAGCGTACCAAAAAGTAATAAAATTTCTTTTAAGGTTCCAATTTCAAAGTTGAAGCACTTGCTAATTTTACGTTAGGTACATCAAATGAATTTTTCAAACTTTCTTTTCTTTTGTTTGTTCTCTTTTTTTTTTTTTAATCCTTCATTGTTTTTTTTTTGTATTTTATTTTAGACTTTGTTTTCTTTTTTTTTTGAATATTTACTAGATGCACCTAACTTGATTGTGAATTTAGTGCTTAATAACAAAGAGTTATGCGCTTGGAACAATAAAGAAAATTAAAAGCAACAATTTAGGTACTACTAGAAATGACTTCAAAATGCAAAGTAGCTATAGATGTGTTAATGGTTTAGTAGTTTGGTGTGCCACTGGACTCAAGCTTTGTTAAGTTTTTAGTAATTTGTTGAACATAAATACCAAACTTATAGCTTAAGTGAAAGCACCCACAAACAAGAACTACTTTTTCCACACAAATGAGCTACTAATTATACGTATAAGGAAAATAAAGACAAAGAGAATTGAGCAACTATTTTGGAATTTTTTTTTAAGAATATGCTTGAAACTAAAAGCACATGAACCTCTAAAGAGACTTAGACATGAGGTATGACCCTCTATGTTGCTCAATTTAAGAAGTTTCACAAGCTTTTTGTAAAAACAAAAGAGGCTAAACTTAAAAGGAATTAATAGACAAAATGGGAAACTATAAACATGACTTATAGACAACTACACAAGAGTATAAAAGTGAAAAATAAAAGCTAAAAATAAGGCAAAAACAAGGCAACTAGGTGCAAGGAAACACAAGAATTTGGTATAAATTTCTTGACCACAAGGTTGTGGAATTCACCACAACGGCATGGATTTTTAGCAAGAAATTCTCAAAACCAAAATTCAAGCAAGAAAGCACCCAACTCAAAGCTTAAGTAGAAATTAATGAATATGGGAGAGACGTAGATGCAAAGAAAAGAACAATATAAATTGCATCAAGCAAAAAAAAATAAATGGCGCAAATAAACTATAACTCAAAACAATAAACTCAAGACATAAATGGAAATGATAAACAACAATGGAAAGCTAGAAAAATTGTGGAAATTAAAGATAAAATAAAATAGGAAAATAGAAAGAAAAAATAAATGAGGTAGGAAGAGAGTTTAGACCTCTAGAACCAATGCTCTTATACTAAATGATGCATGCCTCCCTTGATCTTTTTCTAGAGGTTTTCTTCTTTGGTGAAATGGTTTATGGAAAGGTAAGAAGTGAGGTGGTTTTAGGCGCCACCTAAGGTAAGATAAGCCTAAGAGGGAAAGTTTGCCACAAGGGATGGAACCCTTGATAAAAACCTAAGGAATTCTCAAAGAGAGAAGGGTGGAAACTAATAGAATTTTGGCCAACTCAAGGTTTTTCCATTCAATAAAGTGTGAAAAATACAAGAGTGTGAAGGACCACTTTTTTATAGAGGGAGCTAACCTCATGGACAAGTCAAGAAGGAAACTAAGGGCTAGGATTAAAAGGAGTCATCCAAGGGAGGAGGATTGAAGCCCAAAGTCCAATCAATCCCCTCTTTTAGATGAAAATTGGTGCCCAAGTTACCTCATCCAAGGGCCAAGATTACTCCTTTATTAGTTTTCGGTTTTATTTAGGAAAAGAGGGTGTAGTTATCAAACTACCCCCTTATTTCCTAAATAAAGGCCCAAAAGCTAATCTTACCCCTTCTTATTACTAAGACACCTCGTAGAAAATTAAATGGACTAATACATGTCCAAAACAAAATCCTAGGTTCCTAAAATAAAAATTATAAGTAAATAAGTCATGACTAGCATAACTTGATGGTCATATGGAGGTGAGATCTTCCTCCTTCTACTCTAGCCATGTCTTCTTCTATTCTCCTAGCCATGGCCTTAGTGATAGGTCCCTTGCTTGGGGAGAATACATCAAGAAGTGAAAGAAGAAGAAGAAGAAGAGGAAGAAGAAGAAGAGGAAGAAGAAGAAGTGGAAGAAAGAGAACAAGAGGAGGTAGGAGAAGTGGAAGAAAGAGAACAAGAAGAAGAAGGAGCGTAAGCAGTAGAAATCGAAGAAGGAGTAGAAAAGGAAGAAGAAAAAGATGTGGAAAGAGAAGAAGTGGAAGAAGGTGAACAAGAGGAGGAAGAAGAAGAAGTGGAAGGAGGTGGGATGAAGAAAAAGAACTGGCAGAAGGAGAAAAGGAGGAAAAGGAAGAAGGAGGGGAAGGGAAGGGAAGAAGAAGTAGAAGAAGTGGCATATGAGGAGAAGAGGAAGAAGAAGAAGTGTAAGCAGAAGATTTGGGGGAAGGAGAAGAAGAGGAAGAGCAACAATTGGAAGCAAAATAAGTGGGGGATGGAGAAAAAGAGGAAGGAGAAGAAGGAAAGGGAAGAAGAAGAAGTAGTGGAAGGAGAAGCAAAAGAAGAAGAGGAAGAAGAAGAAGTGTAAGTAGAAGACGTGCAAGAAGGAGACAAAAAAGAAGAACAACAACAAGTGGAAGTAGAAGAAGTTGAAGAAGGAGAAAAAGAGGAATAGGAGGAAGTAGTGGAATGAGAGTGGATGAAGAAGAAGAAGTGGAAGAAGGAGAATGGGAGGAGGAAGAAAAAGTGGAAGAATTAGAGAAAGAGGAAGAAGAATAAGCAGTGGAAGGAAAGGGGATGAAGAAGCAGAAGTGGAAGCATGAGAAGAAGAGGAAGAAGAAGAAATGGAAGAACAAGAAGAAGAGGACGAAGTGCAAGTGGAAGAAGAAGAACAAGTGGAAGCAGCAGAAGTGGAACAAGGTGAACAAGGAAGAAGAAGTAGTTGAAGGAGTGGGAAGGATGAAGATGAAGTGGAAGAAGGAGAACAAGAGGTAGAAATGCAAGTGGAAGCAGAAGAAGGAGAAAAAGAGGGAGAAGATGAAGGAAAGGGAAGAAGAAGAACGAGATGAAAAGGAAGAAAAAGAAGGAGAGGAGAGGATGAAGAAGAAGTGGAAGAAAGAGAACAAGAGGAGGCAGAAGATGTGGAAGAAAGAGAAGAAGAGGAAGAAGAAGGAGAGTAAGCAGAAGAAGGAGAAGAAAAGGAAGAAGAAGAAGATGTGGAAAGAGAAGAAGTGAAAGAAGGTGAACAAGAGGAGGAAGAGGAAGTAGTGTAAGAAGGTGGGATGAAGAAGAAGAATTTGAGGAAGGAGAAAAGGAGGAAAAGGAAGGGAAGGTCAGAAGAAGTGGAATATGGAGGAGAAGAGGAAGAAGAAGAAGTGTAAGCAGAAGATTTAGGGCAAGGAGAAGAAGAGGAAGACCAACAATTCGAAGCAAAAGAAGTGAGTGATGAAGAAAAAGGGGAAGGAGAAGAAGGAAAAGGAAGAAGAAGAAGTAGTGGAAGGAGAAGAAATGGAAGAAGAAGAAGTGTAAGCAGAAGAAGTGGAAGAAGGACACGAAAAAGAAAAAGAACAACAAGTGGAAGGAGAAGAAGTAGTAGAAGGAGAATAAGAGGAATGGGAGGAAGTAGTGGAATTAGAGGAGATGAAGAAGAAGAACTAGAAGAAGGAGAACGGGAGGTGGAAGAAGAAGTGAAAGAAGGAGATCATTAGGAATAGGAGGGAGTAGTGGAATGAGAGTGGATGAAGAAGAAGAAGTGGAAGAAGGAGAATGGGAGGAGGAAGAAAAAGTGGAAGAATTAGAGAAAGAGGAAGAAGAATAAGCAGTGGAAGGAAAAGGGATGAAGAAGCAGAAGTGGAAGAATGAGAAGAAGAGGAAGAAGAAGAAATGGAAGAACAAGAAGAAGAGGAAGAAGTGCAAGTGGAAGAACAAGAACAAGTAGAAGCAGCAGAAGTGGAATAAGGTGATCAAGGAAGAAAAATATGTAGTTGAAGGAGTGGGAAGGATGAAGAAGAAGTGGAAGAAGGAGAACAAGAGGCAGAAATGCAAGTGGAAGCAGAAGAAGGAGAAAAAGAGGGAGAAGATGAAGGAAAGGGAAGAAGAAGAACGAGATGAAAAGTAAAAAAAATAAGGAGAGGAGAGGATGAAGAAGAAGTGGAAGAAAGAGAACAAGAGGAGGCAGAAGATGTGGAAGAAAGAGAAGAAGAGGAAGAAGAAGGAGAGTAAGCAGAAGAAGGAGAAGAAAAGGAAGAAGAAGAAGATGTGGAAAGAGAAGAAGTGGAAGAAGGTGAACAAGAGGAGGAAGAGGAAGTAGTGTACGAAGGCGGGATGAAGAAGAAGAACTAGAGGAAGGAGAAAAGGAGGAAAAGGAAGAAGGAGAGGAAGAGAAGGGAAGAAGAAGTGGAATATGGAGGAGTAGAGGAAGAAGAAGAAGTGTAAGCAGAAGATTTAGGGGAAGGAGAAGAAGAGGAAGACCAACAATTCGAAGCAAAAGAAGTGGGTGATGAAGAAAAAGGGGAAGGAGAAAAGGGAAAGGGAAGAAGAAGAAGTAGTGGAAGGAGAAGAATTGGAAGAAGAAGAAGTGTAAGCAGAAGAAGTGGAAGATGGACACCAAAAAGAAAAAGAACAACAAGTGGAAGGAGAAGAAGAAGTAGAAGGAGAACAAGAGGAATAGGAGGAAGTACTGGAATTAGAGGGGATGAAGAAGAAGAACTGGAAGAATGAGAACGGGAGGTGGAAGAAGAAATGAAAGAAGAAGAAGAAGATGAAGTGGAAGAAAGAGAACAAGAGGAGGTAGGAGAAGTGGAACAAAGAGAACAAGAGGAAGAAGAAGAAGCGTAAGCAGTAGAAATCGAAGAAGGAGAAGAAAAAGATATGGAAAGAGAAGAAGTGGAAGAAGGTGAACAAGTGGAGGAAGAAGAAGTAGTGGAAGGAGGTGGGATGAAGAAAAAGAACTGGAAGAAGGAGAAAAGGAGGAAAAGGAAGAAGGAGGGGAAGGGAAGGGAAGAAGAAGTAGAAGAAGTGGCATATGAGGAGAAGAGGAAGAAGAAGAAGTGTAAGCAGAAGATTTGGGGGAAGGAGAAGGAGAGGAAGAGCAACAATTGGAAGCAAAATAAGTGGGGGATGGAGAAAAAGAGGAAGAAGAAGAAGGAAAGGGAAGAAGAAGAAGTAGCGGAAGGAGAAGCAAAAGAATAAGAGGAAGAAGAAGAAGTGTAAGTAGAAGACATGCAAGAAGGAGACAAAAAAGAAGAACAACAACAAGTGGAAGCAGAAGAAGTTGAAGAAGGAGAACAAGAGGAATAGGAGGAAGTAGTGGAATGAGAGGGGATGAAGAGGAAGAAGTGGAAGAAGGAGAAGAAGAGACAGAAGAAGAAGTGGAAGAACGAGAAGAAGAGGAAGAAGTGCAAGTGGAAGAAGGAGAACAATAGGAAGAAGAACAAGAAGTGGAAGAATGAGAAAAAGAGGAAGAAGAAGAAGCACTAGAAGTAAAGGGGATGAAGAAGAAGAAGTGGAAGAAGGAGAATAAGAGGAAGAAGAAGAAGTGGAACGAGAAGGGGTGGAAGAGGGAAAAGTGTAAGAAGAAGGAAGGCAAGGCAAGGGAGGAGGAAGAAGAAGTGCAACAAGGACGAGAAGAAGGGGAGTAAGAACAGGTATTGTAGGCAGAGGAAGCTCAAGAAGAAGAAGAGAAGGAAGAAGAAGAACAAGTGGAAGCAGCAGAAGTGAAAGAAGGTGAAAAAAAGGATGAAGAAGAAGTAGTTGAAGGAGTGGGGATGATGAAGAAGACGTGCAAGAAGGAGAACAAGAGGCAGAAATGCAAGTGGAAGCATAAGTAGGAGAAAAAGAGGGACAAGACAAAGGAAAAGGAAGAAGAAGAAGGAGATGAAGAGGAAGAAAGAGAAGGAGAGGATGACGAAGAAGTGGATGAAAGAGAACTAGAGAAGGCAGAAGAAGCGGAAGAAAGAGAAGAAGAGAAAGAAGAAGGAGAGTAAGCAAAAGAAGTGGATGAAGGAGAATAAAAGGAAGAAGAAGAAAAAGATGTGGATAGAGAAGAAGTGGAAGAAGGTGAGCAAGAGGAGGAAGAAGAAGTGGTGGAAAGAGGTAGGATGAAGAAGAAGAACTCGAAGAAGGCGAAAAGGAGGAAACGGAAGAAGGAGGGGAAGGGAAGGGAAGAAGAGTCAGAAGAAGTGGAATATGGAGGAGAAGAGGAAGAAGAAGAACAAGTGTAAGCAGAAGATTTGGGGGAAGGAGAAGAAGAGGAAGAGCAACAATTGGAAGCCAAAGAAGCAGGGGAGGGAGAAAAAGAGGAAGGAGAAGAAGGAAAGGGAACAACAAGAAGTAGTGGAAGGTGAATAAATTGAAGAAGGAGAAGTGTAAATAGAAGAAGTGGAAGAAGGAGACAAAAAAGAAGAACAATAACATGTGGAAGCCGAAGAAGTGGTAGAAGGAAAACAAGAGGAAATGGAGGAAGTAGTGGAATGAGAAGGGATGAAGAAGAAGAAGTGGAAGAAGGAGACGAAGAAGAAGAAGAAGAAGTGGAAGAACGAGAAGAAGAGGAAGAAGTGCAAGTGGAAGAAGGAGAACAATAGGAAGAAGAAAAAGAAGTGGAAGAATGAGAAAAAGAGGAAGAAGAAGAAGCACTAGAAGGAAAGGGGATGAAGAAGAAGTCGAAGAAGAAGAACCAGAGGAAGAAGAAATGGAAGAAAAAGTAGTGGAAGAGGGAGAATAGTAAGAAGAAGGAAAGCAAGGCAAGGGTGGACGAAGAAGAAGTGGAAGAAGGCAGAGAAGTAGAAGGGGAGGAAGAAGAGGTAGTATAGGCAGAAGAACTGCAAGAAGGAGAAGGGAAGGAAGAAGAAGAATAAGTGGAAGTAGGTGAACAAGAGGAAGAAGAAGAAGCAGTTGAAGGAGTGGGGATGTTGAAAAAGAAGTGGAAGAAGGAGAAAAAGACGTGGAAATGCAAGTGGAAATGGAAGAAGGAGAAACAGAGGGAGAAAAGGAAGGAAAGGGAAGAAGAAGAAGTAGATGAAAAAGAAGAAGAAGAAGCAGAGGACATGATGAAGAACAAGTGGAAGAAAGAGAACAAAAGGAGGCAGAAGAAGTGGAAGAAAGAGAAGAAGAGGAAGAAGAAAGAGAGTAAGCAGAAGAAATGGAAGAAGGAGAAGAAAAGGAAGAAGAAGAAGAAGATGTGGAAAGAGAAGAAGTAGAAGAAGGTGAACAAGAGAAGGAAAAAGAAGTATTGGAAGGAGGTGGGATGAAGAAGAAGAACTGGAAGAAGGAGGAAAGGAGGAAAAGGTAGAAAGAGGGGAAGGGAAGGGAAGAAGGAGCAGAAGAAATTGAATATGGAGGAGAAGCGGAGGAAGAAGAATAAGTGGAAGCAGAAGATTTGGGGGAAGGAGAAGAAGAGGAAGAACAACAACTGGAATCAGAAGAAATGGGGGTTGGAGAAAAAGAGAAAGGAGAAGAAGGAAAGGGAAGAAGAAGAAGTAGTGGAAGGAGAAGAAATGGAAGAAGAGGAAGAAGAAGAAGTGGAACAAGGAGATGAAAAAGAAGAACAACAACAAGTGGAAGCAGACAGAGTGGTAGAAGGAGAACAAGAGGAATAGGAGGAAGTAGTGAATTGAGAGGGGATGAAGAAGAAGAAGTGGAAGAAGGAGAATGGGAGAAGGAAGAAGAAGTGGAAGAAGGAGAACGGGAGAGGGAAGAAGAAGTTGAACAAGACGAAGTAGAAGAAGTGGAAAACGATAAGAAGAGGAAGAAGTTCAAGTGGGAGAAGGAGAACAATAAGAACAAGAAGAAGAAGTAGAAGAATGAGAAAAAGATTAAGAAGAAGAAGCAGTGGAAGGTAAAGGGATGAAGAAGAAGTGGAAGTAGGAGAACAAGAGGTAGAAATGCAAGTGGAAGCAAAAGAAGGAGAAAAAGAGGGAGAAAATAAAGGAAAGGGAAACAGAAGAAGTAGTGGTAGGAGAAGAAATGGAAGAAGAGCAAGAAGAAGAAGTGTAAGCAGAAGAAGTAGAAGAAGGAGACGAAAATGAAGAAGAAAACAAATGGAAGCAGAAAAAGTGGCAGAAGGAGAACAACAGGAGGAAGAAGTGGAAGAAGGAGAAGAAGTGGAAGAAGGAGAAGAAGAGGAAGAAGAAGTGGTAGAACGAGAAGAAGAGGAAGAAGTGCAAGTGGATAAGGAGAACAATAGGAACAATAAGAAAAAGAAGTGGAAGAGTGAGAGAAAGAGGAAGAAGAAGAAGCAGTGGAAGGAAAGGGGATGAAGAAGGAGAAGTGGAAGAACGAGAATAAGAGGATGAAGAGGACATGGAAGGAGAAGTAGTGGGAGAGGGAGAAAGAGTAAGAAGAAGGAAAGCAAGACAAGGGAGGACGAAGAAGAAGTGGTAGAAGGAGTAGAAGAAGAAGGGGAGGAAGAAAAAGTAGTGTAGGCAGAAGAACTACAAGAAGGAGAAGAGAAGGAAGAAGTAGTGGATGTAGCAGAAATGGAAGAAGGTGAACAAGAGGTAGAAATGCAAGTGGAAGTAGAAGAAGGAGAAAAATAGGGAGAAGATGAAGGAAAGGAAAGAACAAGAAGGAGCTGAAGAGGAAGAAAAACAAGGAGAGGAGAGGATGAAGAAGATGTGGAAGAAAGAGAACAATAGGAAGAAGAAGAAGTGGAAGGAGAAGTAGTGGAAGAGGGAGAGGAGTAAGAAGGGGAGGAAGGAGGAGAAGAAGAAGGGGAGGAAGAAGAGGTAGTGTAGGCACAATAAGCGCAAGAAGGAGAAGAAGAACATGTGGAAGCAGCAGAACTAGAAGAAGGTGAACAAGAGGAAGAAGAAGATGTAGTTGAAGAAGTGGGGATGATGAAGAAGAAGTTGAAGAAGGAGAACAAGAGTTAGAAATGCAAGTGGAAGCACAAGGAGGAGAAAAAAAGGGAGAATACGAAGCAAAGGGAAGAAGAAGAAGGAGATGAAGAGGAAGAGAAAGAAAGAGAGGAGAGGATGAAGAAGAAGTAGAAGTAGACGATTTCAGGGGAAGGAGAACGGGAGGAGGAAGAAGAAGTGGAAGAAGGAGAAGTGGAAGAAATGGAATATGGAGGAAAGAGGAAGAAGAAGAAGAAGTGTAAGCAGAAGATTTGGGGGAAGAAGAGGAAGAGGAAGAGCGACAATTGGAAGCAAAAGAAGTGGGGGATGGAGAAAAAGAGGAAGGAGAAGAAGGAAAGGGAAGAAGAAGAAGTGGTGGAAGGAGAAGAAATGGAAGAAGAAGAACTATAAGCAAAAGAAGTGGAAGAAGGAGACGAAAAGGAAGAAGAAGAGCAAGTGGAAGAAGAAGATGTGGTAGAAGGAGAACAAAAGGAATAGGAGGAAGTAGTGGTTTGAGAGGGGGATGAAGAAGAAGAAGTGGAAGAAGGAGAACGGGAGGAGGAAGAAGAAGTGGAAGAAGGAGAAGAAGAGGAAGAAGAAGAAGTGGAAGAACTAGAAGAAGAGCAAGTGGAAGAACAAGAAGAAAGGCAAGTAGAAGAAGGAGAACAATAGGAAGAAGAAGAAGAAGTGGAAGAATGAGAAAAAGAGGAAGAAGAAGAAGTCGTGGAAGGAAAGCGGATGAAGAAGAAGAAGTGGAAGAAAGAGAAGAAGAGTAAGAAGAAGAAGTGGAAGGACAAGTAGTGGAAGAGGAAGAAGAGTAAGAAGAAGGAAAGCAAGGCAAGGAGCAGAAAGAAGAAGTGGAAGAAGGATGAGAAGAAGAAGGGGAGGAAGAAGAGGTAGTGTAGGCAGAAAAAGTGCAAGAAGGAGAAGGGAAGGAAGAAGAAGAACAAGTGGAAGCAGTAGAAGTTGAAGAAGGTGAACAAGAGGAGGAAGAATAAGTAGTTGAAGGAGTCGGGATGTTGAAGAAGAAGTGGAAGAAGGAGAACAAGAGGTAGAAATGCAAGTGGAAGTAAAAGAAGGAGAAAAAGAGGGAGAAGACGAAGGAAAGGGAAGAAGAAGAAGGAGATGAAGAGGAAGAAAAAGAAGGAGAGAAGAGGATGAAGAAGAAGTAGAAAAAGAGAACAAGACGAGGCAGAAGAAATGGAAGAAAGAGAACAAGAGGAGGCAGGAGAAGTGGAAGAAAGAGAAGAAGAGGAAGAAGAAGGAGAGTAACCAGAAGAAGGAGAAGAAAAAGAAGAAGAGGAAGATATGGAAAGAGAAGATGTGGAAACAGAAGAAGTGGAAGAAGGTGAACAAGAGGAGGAAGAAGAAGTAGTGGATGAAGGTGGGATGCAGAAGAAGAGCTGGAAGAAGGAGAAAAGGAACAAAAGGAAGAATGAGGGGAACGGAAAGGAAGAAGAAGCAGAAGAATTGGAAGAAGAAGAAGAAGTGTAAGCAAAAGAATAGGAAGAGCAACTATTGGAAGCAAAAGAAGTGGGGGATGGAGAAAAAGAGGAATGACAAGAAGGAAAGGGAAGAAGAAGAAGTAGTGGAAGGAGAAGAAATAGAAGAAGCTGAAGATGAAGAAGTGTAAGCAGAGGAAGTGGAAGAAGGAGACGAAAAAGAAGAAGAACAACAAGTGGAAGCAGAAGAAGTGGTAGAAGGAGAATAAGAGGAATAGGAGGAAGTAGTGGAATGAGAGGGGATGAAGAACAAGAAGTGAAAGAAAGAGAACGGGAGGAGGAAGAAGAAGTGGAAGAAGGAGAAGAAGAGAAAGAATAAGAAGTGGAAGAAGGAGAACAATTGGAAGAAGAAGAAGAAGTGGAAGAATGAGAAAAAGAGGAAGAAGAGGTAGTGCAGGCAGAAGAAGTGGAAGAAGGATAAGGGAAGGAAGAAGAAGAACTAGTGGAAGCAGCAGAAGTGGAAGAAGATGAACAAGAGGAAGAAGAAGTAGTTGAAGGAGTTTGGATGATGAAGAAGAAATGGAAGAAGGAGAATAAGAGGTAGAAATGCAAGTGAAAGTAGAAGAAGGAGAAAAAAGGGAGAAGACAAACGAAAGGGAAGAAGAAGAAGGAAATGAAGAGGAAGAAAAAGAAGGAGAGGAGAGGGTGAAGAAGAAGTGGAAGAAAGAGAACAAGAGGAGGCAAGAGAAGTGGAAAGAAGAGAACAAGAGGAAGAAGAAGGAGAAGAAAAGGAAGAAGAAGAAGAAGATGTGGAAAGAGAAGTGGAAGAAGGTGAACAAGAGGAGGAGGAAGAAGTAGTGGAAGGAGGTGGGATGAAGACGAAGAACTGGAAGAAGGAGAAAAGGAAGAAGGAGGGGAAAGCAACGGAAGAAGAAGAAGCAGAAGAAGTGGAATATGGAGGAGATGAGGAGGAAGAAGAAGAAGTGTAACCAGAAGATTTGGGGGAAGGAGAAGAAGAGGAAGAGAAACAATTAGAACCCAAAGAATTGGGGCAAGGAGAAGAAGAGGAAGTGAAACAATTGTCAGCAAAAGAAGTGGGGGATGGAGAAAAAGAGGAAGGAGAATAAGGAAAGGGAAGAAGAAGTAGTGGAAGGAGAGGAAATGGAAGAAGAAGAAGTATAAGCAAAAGAACCGGAAGAAGGAGACGAAAAAGAAGGACAACAACAAGTGGAAGCAGAAGAAGTGGTAGAAGGAGAACAAGAGGAATAAGAGGAAGTAGTGGAATGAGAGGGGATGAAGAAGAAGAAGTGGAAGGAGACGTAGCGGAAGAGGGAGAAGGGTAAGAAGAATGAAAGCAAGGCAAGGGAGGAGGAAGAAGAAATGGAAGAAGAAGAGAAGAAGGGAAGGGAGAAGAAGAACAAGTGGAAGCAGCAAAAGGAGAAGAGAAGAAAGAAAAAAGGGAGGAAGAAGAGGTAGTGTAGGCAGAAGAAGTGCAAGAAGGAGAAGGGAAGAAAGAAAAAGAACAAGTGGAGGCAGCAGAAGTGGAAGAAGGTGAACAAGAGGAAGAAGAAGAAGTAGTTGAAGTTGTTGGGATGCTGAAGAAGAAGTGGAAGAAGGAGAACAAGAGGAAGAAATGTAAGTGGAAGCTAAAGAAGAACAAGGAGAAGTAGTGGAAGAGGGAGGAGAGAAAGAAGAAGGAAAGCAAGGCAAGGGAGGAGGAACAAGAAATGGAAGAAGGAGAAGAAGAGGAAGAAGAAGAATTCGAAGAACGAGAAGAAGAGGAAGAAGTGCAAGTGGAAGAAGGAGAACAATATGAAGAAGAAGAAGAAGTGGAAGAATGAGAAAAACAGGAAGAATAAGCAGTTGAAGGAAAGTGGATGAAGAAGAAGAAGTGGAAGAAGCTGATAGAAATCCAGAGGGGTTGGATTCATTTTGCGGATCTATCTAGGTTGCAAGGTAATAAGTTAACAAAACAATGAGAATTGGGTAAACAAGAAAATGGAAAGGATGAAAATGGTTTCACGAAGGGATAGATGACACCATTTCCAAGGATGGAAGATAAGTCATATGACGCCACAAGGATGGTGATTTACCCTTCATAAGTCTAGTAGAACGACACAAGGAAAAATTCCTTGATAAGTTCTAAAGAGAAATTCATCTCTCACAAAAGGGTAAAACCCAATTATAATTTCACTAATTCAATGGTTGTCGTTTGAGTATAATTCAGCCCCTATTTATAGAACTAGGTGGCTGTTCAAAATCATAACTCCCAAAAGAAAAATTAAATACTTCATTATCACGCAATTATCACATATGATTAATTGCATGTTACATTAATTCCTAAATTAATGAAACATTACAAAAAATGAAAAGTCATTGTCTTCGGCATTCACATCATTCCCTTCGGCATTCACTTATAATTTAAAATAAACAAAATCAACCTCTAGGATCAAATGTAACTTGTAAAAATTCATGCATCAAAGAAGGTTTCCTTTTTGCTTTCTAAACCCAAACATTGGAATCAAGAGGAATTCTTCTTTTAAAATAGGCTTTTGCATTTTCTTCATGAGTTTTAACCCCAACAATGTACTGAATGTACAATGACTCTGGAAAAGGATATCCACATTTTGCTTCCTCAAATATGGCAATTTGTGGGTTGTATTCTCATTGTCCTGTGCATTCAAAATACCAATAAAAGAAGAAAAATTATTAGCAGTTTTCATTTTAACGTTTTTTGTCTCTCTTTCTCTTTCCTTTTCTCTCTCTTCCTCTTCACTCTTTTCTTTTTCTATTTTTCTCTTTTCTTCTCTCTCTTTTTCTATTTTCTCCTTCAATTTATGTTGATTATCACAAACTTCACCTGGTTTCAGAAATTTCAAATTAAGTTTGCGTCCTTCATGCACCAAAGAAACTGAAGGTCTTTCAGGATTTATCCTTTTACCCTGCAACCAAGGTCTCCCTAAAAGAAAATGACATGAGTCCATGGGAGCAATATCGCATGTCACTTCCTCCACATATTTTCCAATAGTCAATCTAAACTTAGTTTGACTAGGATGAAGACTCGTTGGTAAGTTAAGTTTATTCACCAATCTTTCACTAACCACGTTGCTATAACTTTCTTCATCAACTGCAAATAAACATAAAGGAACTTCGGTTAAACACCTTGTATAAAAAATATCCACCATAATTCCAAACCTAGAGCCGAAGCTCTGATACCAACTGATAGAAATCCAGAGGGGTTGGATTCATTTTGCGGATCTATCTAGGTTGCAAGGTAATAAGTTAACAAAACAATGAGAATTGGGTAAACAAGAAAATGGAAAGGATGAAAATGGTTTAACGAAGGGATAGATGACGCCACTTCCAAGGATGGAAGATAAGTCATATGACACCGCAAGGGTGGTGATTTACCCTTGATAAGTCTAGCAGAACGGCACAAGGAAAAATTCCTTGATAAGTTCTAAAGAGAAATTCATCTCTCACAAAAGGGTAAAACGCAATTATAAATTCACTAATTCAATGGTTGTCGTTTGAGTACAATTCAACCCATATTTATAGAATTAGGTGGCTGTTCAAAATCATAAGTCCCAAAAGAAAAATTAAATACTCCATTATCACGCAATTATCACATATGATTAATTGCATGTTACATTAATTCCTAAATTAATGAAATGTTACAAAAAATGAAAAGTCATTGTCTTCGGCATTCACATCAGAAGCAGAAGAAGGGGAAAAAGAAGAAGTGGAAAGAGAAGTAGTGGAAGATGGAGAAGATTAAGAAGAAGGAAAGCAAGGAAAGGAGGAGGAAGAAGAAGTGGAACAAGGAGGAGAAGAAGAACGGGAGGAAGAATAGGTAGTGTAGGCAGAAGAAGTGCAAGAAGGAGAAGGCAATGAAGAACAAGAATAAGTGGAATCAGCAGAAGTAGAAGCAGGTGAACAAGAGGAAGAAGAAGAAGTAGTTGAAGGAATGAGGATGATGAAGAAAAAGTGGAAGAAGAAGAACAAGAGGTTGAAATGCAAGTGGAAGCAGAAGAAGGAGAAAAAGAGGGAGAAGACGAAGGAAAGGGAAGAAGAAGAAGGAGATAAAGAGGAAGAAAAAGAAGGAAAGGAGAGGATGAAGAAGAAGTGGAAGAAAGAGAACAAGAGGAGGCAGGAGAAGTGGAAGAAAGGGAAGAAGAGGAAGAAGAATGAGAGTAAGCAGAAGAAGTGGAAGAAAGAGAAGAAAAGGAAGAAGAACAAGATATGGAAAGAGAAGAAGTGGAAGAAGGTGAACAAAAGTAGGAGGAAGAAGTAGTGGACGGAGGTGGGATGAAGAAGAAGAATTGGGGGAAGAAGAAGAAGAGGAAGAGCAACAATTAGAAGCAAAAGAATTGGGGGATGGAGCAAAAGAGGAAGGAGAATAAGGAAAGGGAAAAAGAAGAAGTAGTGGAAGGAGAAGAAATGGAAGAAGAGGAAGAAGAAGAAATGTAAGCAGAAAAAATGGAAGAAGGAGACGAAAAAGAAGAAGAATAACAAGTGGAAGCAGAAGAAGTGGTAGAAGTAGAACAAGAAGAATAAGAGGAAGCAGTGGAATGAGAGCGGATGAAGAGGAAGAACTGGAAGAAAGAGAACGGGAGGAGGAAGAAGAAGTGGAAGAAGGGGAAGAAGTGGAAGAAGAAGAAGTGGAAGAACGAGAAGAAGAAGAAGAAGAAGTGCAAGTGTTAGAAGGAGAACAATAGGAAGAAGAAGAAGTGGAAGAATGAGAAAAAGAGGAAGAAGAAGAAGGAGTTGACGGAAAGGGGATGAAGAAGAAAAAGTGGAAGAAGTAGAAGAAGAGGAAGAAGAAGAAGTGGAAGGAGAAGTAGTGGAAGATGGAGAAGAGTAAGAAGAAGGAAAGGAAGGAAAGGAAGGAAAGGGAGGAGGAAGAAGAAGTGGAAGAAGGAGGAGAAGAAGAATGGGAGGAAGAACAGGTAGTGTAGGCAGAACAAGTGCAAGAAGGAGAAGGGAAGGAAGAAGAACAAGTGCAAGCAGCAGAAGTGGAAGAAGGTGAACAAGAGGAAGAAGAAGAAGTAGTTGATGGAGAACAAGGGGTAGAAATTCAAGTGGAACCAGAAGAAGGAGAAAAAGAGGGAAAAGACGAAGGAAAGGGAAGAAGAAGAAGGCGATGAAGAGGGAGAAAAAGAAGGAGAGGACAGGATGAAGAAGACATGGAAGAAAGAGAATAAGAGGAGGTAGGCGAAGTGGGAAAGAGAAGAAGAGGAAGAAGGAGAGTAAGCAAAAGAAGGAGATGAAAAGGAAGAAAAGAAGATGTGGAAAGAGAAGAAGTGGAAAAAGGTGAACAACAGGAGGAACAAGAAGTATGGAAGAAGGTGGGATGAAGAAGAATTGGAAGAGGGAGAAAAGGAGGAAAAGGAAGAAGGAGAGGAAAGAAAGGGAAGAAGAAGTAAAGGAAGTGGAATATGGAGGAGAAGAGGAAGAAGAAGAAGAAATGTAGGTAGAAGATTTGGGGGAAGGAGAAGAAGAGGAAGAGCAACAATTGGAAGCAAAAGCAGTGGGCGATGGAGAAAAAGAGGAAGGAGAAAAAGGAAAGAGGAAGAAGAGGTAGTAGAAGGAGAAGAAATGGAAGAAGAGGAAGAAGAAGAAGTGTAACAGAAGAAGTGGAAGAAGGAGACAAAAAAGAAGAAGAACAACAAGTGGAAGCAGAAGAACTATTCGAAGGAGAACAAGAGGAATAGGAGGAAGTAGTGGAATGACAGGGGATGAAGAAGAAGAAGTGGAAGAAGAAGAACGGGAGGAGGAAGGGGAAGGGGAAGTGGAAGAAGGAGAAGAAGAGGAAGAAGAAGGAGTGGAAGAACGAGAAGATGAGGAAGAAGTGCAAGAGGAAGAAGGAGAACAATAGGAAGAAGAAGAAGAACTTGAAGAATGAGAAATAAGGGAAAGAAGAAGAAGCACTGGAAGGAAAGGGGATGAAGAAGAAGAAGAAGAAGAAGAGTAAGAAGAAGAAGTGGAAGCAGAAGTAGTGGAAGAGCGAGAAGAGTAAGAAGAAGGAAAGCAAGGCAAGGGAGGAGGAAGAAGAAGTGGAAAAAGGAGGAGGAGAAGAAGGGGAGGAAGAAGAGTTAGTGTAGGGAGAAGAAGTGCAGGAAGGAGAAGGGAACGAAGAAGAAGAACAAGTGGACCCAGTAGTTGACGCAGTGGGAATGATGAAGAAGAAGTGGAAGAAGGAGAACAAGAGGTAGAAATGCAAGTGGAAGCAGAAGAAGGAGAAAAAGAGGGAGAGGATGAAGGAATGGGAAGAAGAAGAAGCAGATGAAGAATAAGGAGAGGAGAGGATAAAGAAGAAGTGGAAGAAAGAGACCAAGAGGAGGCATGAGAAGTGGAAGAAAGAGAACAAGAGGAGGCATGAGAACTGGAAGAAAAAGAAGAGGAAGAAGAAGTAGAGTAAGCAGAAGAAGTGGAAGAAGGAGAGATAAAGGAAGAAGAAGAAGATGTGGAAAGAGAGGAACTGGAACAAGAGAAGGAAGAAGAAGTAGTGGAAGGAGGTGGGATGAAGAAGTAGAACTGGAAGAAGGAGAAAAGGAGGAAAAGGAAGAAGGAGGGGAAGGGAAGGAAAGAACAAGCAAAAGAAGGAGTGGGGATGCTGAAGAAAATGTGGAAGAAGGAGAACAAGAGGCAAAAAGATGGACAAGACGAAGGAAAGGGAAGAAGAAGAAGGAGCTGAAGCGGAAGAAAAACAAGGAGAGGAGAGGATGAAGAAGGAGCAGGTAAGGGTGTCTACAATCCATGAGCCATTGTCTTAGACTTAGCTTGCAAGCAAGCAATGCATCTACGACAATGTCTATAGACGTCTTTCTTCATATGGGGCCAAAAGAATTTTTCTTGTAAAAGCAGAAGAGTTTTGTTAATTCCAAAATGCCCCATGAGCCCACCCTCATGGCTCTCTTTTGTCAACAGATTTCTCATAGATCCTTGGGGTACACAAAGTCTGCTACCTTTGAAAAGGTACCCCTCACTCACAAAGAACCCATTTTGGGTTTTACATGCAAATGTAGAGGCAACATAAATGGATCCAAAATCCTTATCAGAAAGATACATTTATCTAATATTATCAAATCCAAGAATCTTTGCACTTAAGGTGGTGTAAAGGGTATGTCTACGAGACAAAGCATCAGCCATCACATTATGTTTTCCTTTCTTGTATTTGATGATATAAGGGAAAGTCTCAAGAAATTCTACCCATTTGGCATGCCTTTTATTAAGCTTGCCTTGACCCTTCAAATACTTAAGTGACTCATGGTCACTATGAATGATGAACTCCTTGGGTACAAGATAATGTTCCCAAGTTTGAAGGGCCCTTATCAAAGAGTAAAACTCTTTATCATAGATGGGGTAGTTTAAGGCGGCTCCATTTAGTTTTTCACTAAAATAAGCCACGGGATGACCACCTTGTAACAACACAGCTCCCACACCCACTCCCGATGCATCACACTCTAGCTCAAAAGTTTTAGAAAAGTCAGGAAGAGCTAAAACTGGTGCATGGGTCAGTTTCTCTTTGATAAGTTCAAAGGCTTTTTGTTGTTTTTCACCCCAAAGGAAAGGAGTATCCTTCATCAAATCATTGATTGGTGAGAAAAGTGTGGAGAAGTTAGGCACAAAGTGCCTGTAAAAGCTCGCGAGACCATGAAAACTCTTGATCTCAGTCACACTTTTTGGGGTGGGCCATTCTTGGATGGCTTTGATTTTGTCGGGGTCTACTTGAACCCCATTTTTATTAACTATAAAACCTAAGAACACCACACTCTCCACACAAAAATTACATTTTTCAAGATTTCCATAGAGTTGGTGTGACCTAAGAATGCAAAAGACATGCCTAAGATGGCCTACATGTTCATCTAGGCTCTTGCTATACACTAAGATGTCATCAAAATAAACAACACAAAATTTTCCTAAGTAATCCCTAAGGACATGATTCATAAGCCTCATAAAGGTGCTTGGGGCATTGGTAAGCCCAAAGGGCATTACCAACCACTCATACAACCCAAACTTGGTCTTAAAAGCTGTTTTCCACTCATCACCTTCCTTGATGCGGATTTGGTGATAACCACTCTTAAGATCAATTTTTGAAAATAATTGGGCCCCATGCAATTCATCAAGCATGTCATCAAGCCTAGGGATAGGGTGCCTATATTTGATGGTGATGTTATTGATTGCTCGACAATCAATGCACATCCTCCATTGGCCATTCTTCTTAGGCACCAACAAAACTGGCACAGCACAAGGGCTTAGGCTCTCTTGAACCCAACCCTTCTCCAATAGTTCTTGGACTTGAGATTCAATCTCCTTGGTCTCCATGGGATTAGTCCTATAAGCAGGCCTATTAGGCAGGCTAGCCCCAGGTACCAAGTCTATTTGGTGTTCTATACCGCTAATTGGAGGAAGTCCTTTAGGAACTTCATTAGGGAATATATCACCAAACTCCTTTAAAAGCTCTTGAACCTCTTGAGGTAGGTTCTCAGGTCCAAGTTCTATGGCAGTACTAGAGCTAGAAGGGAAAAAAGTGGAGGGGGAAGAAATGGGGAATGCCTCTTTGCAAAGGAGGAGATAGAAAGGTCTGTTAGTTAAGGGGGCTTCCTTTAAATCCAATTTTGTCGCAAATAAACTCCCTTTACTAATGACTTTCTTGGAAGGGGCACCAACTTCCAACTCAACCTCTTTACCCCTTTCAAGCTTTAGGGGTAAAGCTTTGCTTTTTTTTTTCTCCTCATCTCTCTTATGTTTCATTATGAGTTGGTCCTCCGCCACTTGTGAAGGTGTTAGAGGACACAACTTAATGCGCTTATCCTTATGAGTGAGGATGATGTTATTGGAATGACCATGGTGTATGGATTTCTTATCAAATTGCCATGGTCTTCCTAGCAAGATATGGCCAGCTTCCATTGGGACTATGTCACACAGGATCTCATCTTTATAAGACCCAATGGAAATTGGAACCTTGACTTGCTCATTGACCTCCATTTCCCCTTGCTCATTGAGTCATTGAAGCTTGTAAAGCTTAGGGTGGGGAAGTGGGGTCAAGGCTCGCTTTTCCACCAACCTTGAGCTACAACAATTACAACATGACCCACTATCCACAATGAGAGAACATATTTTGTCATTCACCTTACAGCGAGTGTGGAATATGTTCTCCCTTTGAGATGAGGACACTTTCAAAGGTTGGCTTCCAAGAAGTCTTCTTATCATTAAGAGGTCTCCCTCACATGCATAAGCGGTTTCATCACAATCAGATTGGTATGCATGAACCCCTTCTCCTTCGCTCTCACTAGAGGAGTGTGAGCTAGACTCACTACTATAAACACCTTGGGCCCTCATGACGATGTTTCTCTTAGTAGGGCATTGAGAGGCAATGTGGCCTCTCCCAAGACATTTAAAGCATTTGATACTACTAACTTTCTCGTGAGAGTTAGTAGTAGGGGTTTTTCTCTCTATATGTGATGTTTTATGCTCTTTGAAGTGCTTGGGATGTTCCTCTTTGGGGTAACTCTTGAAAGAGTTCCCCGTAGGTTGGTCCCTCTTTACATAAGGTGGGTTATCCTTTTTAAGAGTTTTCCTTCTAAGTTGATTTTCCACCTTGATGCAAAGTTGAACTAACTCATCAAGGGAATTGTATGAGAAGAGCTCCACCTTATCACGAATTTCGGGGCTCAACCCACACAAAAACCTTGCCATAGTGGCCTTGGGTTCCTTAATGATACCCGCCCTCAAGATAAGAAGTTCCATCTTTTTGTCTATACTTTTCTATACTAAGGTTGGTTTGCCTTAGCCTTTGGAGTCTATCCAAAAGATCTCTTTCATACCAAGAGGGAATATGCCTTCTTCTTAGAGAACTTCTAAGATCATTCCAATATCTTATGGAAGGCATATTGGTGTGGATTATCTCATTGGTTAACCCAACCCACCAATGCATGGCATGCCCTTGGAAGCTAAGGGTTGCCATTGGAACTGATGCATGCCTCCCTTGATCTTTTTCATTGAGGTTCCAAGCACCATGAAATGGATGATGGAGGGGAAAGAAAATGGAGGTGGGGTGCCACTCTCAAAGAGAGATAAGCCAAAGTGTTTAGGTTTGCCACAAGGGAAGGAACCCTTGATAAAAACCAACTAGGAAGAGGTTCCTCAAGAGAGAGGATCCTCAAGACCTTTTACTAAGAATGTGCTCACAAAGAGACTATTTTCATTCAACTTCAAAGGTGAAATTTTACAATGTGGGGGAATGAGTATATATAGCCCAATGGGAGAGCTTGGGCACACTTTTCTAGGCAATGTGGGATTTGGGCTTAATTAGGATTAAAACTAATTAACCCAAGTCTTAGGCCTTAAGTGAGGCACCTAAGTTCACCCCCTATGGGTGCAATTAGCATATCTTAATGTGAATGGGCTAGCCCAAAATCATGTCTTAACTTATGCACCCATTATAAGCTTACTCCTCCTTTTTAACTAAAGACACCTATACCTTATAAACTAAGAAGATGGCTGGAAATACATGGCCTTAAGGGAATTAAAAATACTTTCCTATTTATGTAATTAAAATAAAATATTTACAAGCTAAAAATAACGAAGACTATGGCTTCGAATCTTCAATGAGCTTTTGTCCATGCCATGCCTTCCTTGAGTCCTCCTAGCCATGATGCATGCTAGGTGAGATTGCATCATTTCCTCTCCCTTGGAGAGGATTTGACCTCAAATCCTGAGGTCTTTCTTCCGCTTTTTCAAAGTCTGCAAGAAAATAAGGAAAGCAGTAAGTATATGCAGACAAGTGATTTTGGGGGAAGTGAGAGGTCTATAGGGAGGCCTTTTAAGAATGGGGTAGTGGAGGTTGGCACTAAAGTTTGAAAATATTTTAGTGTGCATGTGCCTCCACACAACAGCTCCCCATCCTCCTCCAATTGCACTAGATATTAGCCTCAAAGGTTTTGAAATAGTTGGCAAGACTAGTCTAAGTGGAATGCAGCACTCATTAAGTTGGATTTGAGGGTGTGGATCAAGGTGCTCAAAAGATATAGGCACATCCTCAAATTCAACTTGTTCTTTTTGTAAGAGTTGGCAGGAAAATTTTTCTATGTAGAGAACCTCCTTTGAAGGAAAAGGCAGATCTTCCTTAGACTCGGTCTTCCTACCAACAACCGTATTTTCATTTTTGTCCCTTTCTCTCTTAAGCTTCATGATCCTTCTATCCTCCATAACCTCGGTAGGGGTAAGAGGAAGTAACGTGATCTTTTTCCCTTTATGAGAGAGAGTGATTTTATTAGTGAGGCCATTGTGCAAAGTTTCCTTATCATGTTGCCATGGCCTTCCCAGCAACATGTGACTAGCTTCCATAGGGACTACATCACATAACACTTTATCGTGATACTTCCCTATGAAGAAGCTAATCTCCACTTGCTCTCTTACTACTACACCATCTTCATAATTAAGTCCATGCAAAGAAAAAGGTGAAGGATGAGGAGTAGTAGCAAGTGATAGCTTTTCCACCACCCTCGTGCTACAAAAATTACAACATGATCCACCATCCACAATAAGAGAACAAATTTTGCCCAAAATTTTGCATCTTGTTTGAAAAACATTCTCTTTTTGTGTTTGGGTTTCCTTACAAGGATGGCTTCCAAGAAGTTGTTTCACTTTGAAGAGATCATCACATGCATGAATACCCTTTTCATTTGATGTTCCCTTTAAAGTCCTTTTTCTTTTGGGGCAAAACAAAGCAATATGCCCTTTTTCTAAACACTTAAAACATTTAGGACTTCGAAAACGAGTGCTCGAACTAGTGGTAGGGGTGTCACTCATACTCAAGGGTTTTCTCTCAATATGCTTTCTTTTGGATGACTCTCTTTTGGGTTTAATTATAGAAGGGTTTGTCTTTTTCTTAGGATGCCTCTTAGGGTTTTCCTTCTTACTAGAAGAAGCATGAATGTCATGGATTATTTTAGGCTCCTCTAAGTCTCTATAATGTGTGTAAATGTTACCACAAGAGCTCTTATTGGCATGTCTCTCTTTTTGTATCTTCATTTCTTCCCTTCTTTCTAACTTATTTTGTTCCTTTTCTCTCTTTTCCAATTCTTTCTTCTCTTTTTCTCTCCTTTCTCTTCTCTCTTTTCTCTCTAACTCTTTTCTTTTGTTTTCTTCTTTTTCTCTTTCTTTTTCTCTTTTCTCTTTTTCTCTTCTCTCTTCTCTTTCTTTTTCTCTTACTTCTCTTTCTTTCTTTTCATTTTCCCTACTCTCTATTTGTCTCTCTTTTTCTCTTCTTTCTTTTCTTTCTTCTCTCTCCTTTTCTTTTTGTTCTTTCTCTCTTCTCTCCTCTCTATCTAGTTCCTCTTGTTCTCTTTTCCTCATCTCTCTTTGTTTTCTCTCATTTTTCCAAAATTCCCTACGTTGTTTTTCTAGTATTTCCCAATCAATAGAGTATGGATATGTGGGCAAGGTTGGTTTATCACTCTTCTCATTCTTTTCTTTTATTCTATTCTCACATTCTTCTCCTTTATTTTCCCTAGTTTCATTACTACTCCTAACACTCCTAGAAGTGTGTGAAAACATGTCAAAGTGTAAGGCCTAGGGAACTAATATGCAAAACACTCCTCTCTTTTTTGTTTTCTCCTAAAGTGTTAAGAGTCTTTGGAACTCTAACACTTTCTAAAACGTTGAAAACAAATAAAGAAATTTAAAGTAAAGCTAAAGGATTCTAACGTGATCCTAAGTATGAATAAGGGGTACCAATTCCTTATCCACACTAAAACGAGAAACTAAGGTTTATTACACACAAAAGAGGTGACCCTTATGGGCATCCAATACCTCTAATTAAAATGTCCTTTAAAAATACACCCAAATTAAACAAAGAAAATTAAAAGTAGTTGAATGTAGCTCCTTTCTTCAAGTGCTCCTCACCAAGTGTATCACTCTAGTCTTGGCCTCCTTTTCAAGTCTCCTCCTCTTCCTTGGTTTTAAATCAACACTTCCTAAGGATGCTACCCTTGTGAAAATTTCAACAATTTGGCTACCTACCAAGAGAAAACAAGCGCCCAAGCAAGAGATCAAGGGAAGTAGAATTTGAAAGCAAAAAGCAATAAAAAGCACTTAACAAGAATAGGAACACATCCAAGTGGAAAGAATTTATTTGACAAACACAAAGAAAGCCAATAAGGACAAGCAAGAAATAAAAGGTGTAGAAAGAAAGTTGGCACACAAAAAAAAATTCCTAGAATGGGCCTAAAATAGAATTGGACTTAAAACAAAAAAGACTCAACAAATTCAATGATTTGCACAATTGTAAAGCAAGGTGGCTAAATCATAGTCAAATAAATTCAAGCAAATTTCAATAAAATTTAACACTCCTTTGAATTTTTTAATAATTTTGAGGTGCACTAATTTTTATTTTATTTTTTTGTACTCTTTTTACTTGTTTTTAGCACTTTTTACTAACTCTTTTTTTTTTTTTACTTATTTTACACTTTTGATTTCTTTTCTTCTTCTTTTTTTTTTTTGAAACAATTTTGCTACACCTCTTAACACATTTTGTAGCAAATATAGTGAGGAGTCAAAGAATCATATATGCTTGAACAAAGGATAGGAAATGGACACCATAATTGATATACAAAAGTGCAAAATTAAGAAACAAAGCAACCTAATATGAACTAGTAATTTTAGGTGATAAAAAATAAATGGCACAAGGAGAGTTTTATGGAAGTTGAGGACAACTTGATTACTCAATAATCAGCCCAATCATACCCAACATGCCTCTCAAAGCCAATCAACAAAATCACCACAAAAACTAGCACAAAATTAAGATACTAAAATTATTGAACAAGTGAATGAAATTTGGAAGAAATTGAGCATTAATTTTTTTGAAGATTTTTTTTTTTTAAGAACATGCTAAGATCTAAATAGCATGTGAGACTCTAAGGACATGGGATCAAGAGTAAGCCTCTTTGATGCTCAATTTCCAATAGAGAAATAACACACTTTTATGGTAAAAATAAAAAGGCAAAACTATGTAGAATTAAGAGACAATAAAAGGGCTACAACATGACCAACTAAGACACAATTTGGAAGATTAAAAACTGAAATTAAATGACTCAAAATAACCAGAAATATATGCCCAAAACAGAGAACAAAGGGCTGGAAAAACAGAAAATTAGGTGCAGGAAAATAGAATTAAAAATTCAAATAAGAAGAACAATGTGCATCCAAAGATCAAGACCACAATGTGTGGCTTCCTTCACAAATTTTGTGAAGTCATTACAATGATCTTCTTAGGATTTGCACAAGAATAAGGAAAAAATAAAAAGCTGGGCAAAAAATTAAAGAAACAATCCTAAAGGAAACATATAAAGATTCAATGGAAAAGAACAAGATAAATTGAATCTAGAAAGCAATAAAAACTAGGAAATAAATTGCATAAAAAGAAAACTACAAAAACATAAACTAACAAGACATAAAAGGAATTAAATGACAAGAATCAAAGGCTGGAAAAAATAAAGGAAAAATCAAGAACTCTAAGAAGAAAAGCTGAAAAAAATTAAAGAAAATTAAGACTAGAAAAGAACCTCATGGAGTTGGCTCTGATACCAAATGATGCATGCCTCCCTTGATTTTTTTCCTTGAGGTTCCAAGCACCATTAAATGGATGATGGAGGGGAAAGAAAATGGAGGTGGGGCGCCACTCTCAAAGAGAGATAAGCCAAAGTGTTTAGGTTTGCCACAAGGGAAGGAACCCTTGATAAAAACCAACTAGGAAGAGGTTCCTCAAGAGAGAGGATCCTCAAGACCTTTTACTAAGAATGTGCTCACAAAGAGACTATTTCCATTCAACTTGAAAGGTGAAATTTTACAATGAGGGGGAATGAGTATATATAGCCCAATGGGAGAGCTTGGGCACACTTTTCTAGGCAATGTGGGATTTGGGCTTAATTGGGATTAAAACTAATTAACCCAAGTCTTAGGCCTTAAGTGAGGCACCTAAGTTCACCCCCTATGGGTGCAATTAGCATATCTTAATGTGAATGGGCTAGCCCAAAATCATGTCTTAACTTATGCACCCATTATAAGCTTACTCCTCCTTTTAAACTAAAGACACCTATACCTTATAAACTAAGAAGATGGCCGGAAATACATGGCCTTAAGGGAATTAAAAATACTTTCCTATTTATCTAATTAAAATAAAATATTTACAAGCTAAAAATAACGAAGACTATGGCTTCGAATCTTCAATGAGCTTTTGTCCATGCCATGCCTTCCTTGAGTCCTCCTAGCCATGATGCATGCTAGGTGAGATTGCATCAGGAACCTTTCTTTCTTCTCTTACCTCATGGTAAGTGAAGAGTTGTTCTACCTTGATTTCCCAATCAAGGTAGGCTTCCACATCTTCCCTCCCATGAAATAGGGGGGAGATCAATTTTGGGCTCCCTTGGAGGGGCCCCATTATTATGCATGGATGAATGGGAGTTTCTCCTAGGATGATTGTAGTATTCTTCCTCACTTTCACTCCTATGGGTATGTCTAGATGGGGAACCTAAGACTATCCCTTTCATTTTGTAATTCTCACCATTCCCATGCTTTCTTTTTTCTTCTTCTTTCTCTTTTCTTCTTTCTCTTTCTTTTCTTTCTCTCCTTTCTTCATCTTCTCTCCTTTCTCTTATTCTTCTCTCTTCCTTCTCTCTTTTTTCTCTCTTTTCTTCCTCTCTTTCTTTTATTTTTCTTTTCTCCTTGGACTCTTTTTCTCTCCTTTTTTCTTCTCTTCTCTCTTGTTCTTTTTCCATCCACTCCCTAAAGTCCATGTTTAAGTTTTCTAGAGTGTAATCTTTAGAAATATTTCTTTGGTTTACACTCTTGTTTGATGAATAACTATGAGCACTAGAGTGGGTGTGTGATGTCATTGTGCTTGAATTTCTAAGAGGAAAAAGGTGGCTAAAAAATTTTCACAAACAAACACTCCTCTCTTTTTGTGTTTTCTTGCCTAAAATGGTTTGATGGGTCTTTGGAACTCTTTAGCCTTCTAAGCGCTTTGAATAAGAAAAATAAAGCAAGAATTTTAAAGCAAAAATTCAAAAGAGAAGGGATCTAAAGCGAGCTCCTAAGGTGTTGAAGGAAGTGTACCACTTCTTCCTTCTTCACCTAATTTTCGAGAAACTAAAAAATTGATTAAATTTTATTACAACCAAAGGGAGGGCCTTAAGGTCACTCAAACTCCCAACTACAAAATTAATACACCCAAATTAAAGAAAAAGTAAAGTCTTCAAAAAATGATTCTCCAAATGCTCCCTCAAATCAAAGTCCTCACGACTAGGTGTATTTCCTTTTGAGGTGATCCCTTAGGCTCTTAGTCCAACCTTCCAAAATATGCTACCCTTGTGGTAAGCTCCTTTTTCAAGCTTTCTCCCAAAAGTGACACTAACACACAAACCAAAGAAACCAAAAGTAGCAAGGGGAGGTGTGAATAGAAACTCAAAAAGCAATAAAAGATCACACAATCAAAAGGACACTTAACCAAATGGTAAGATTATATAAGACAAACTAGAAAGATGATTTAAAAGACAAGCAACAACTAAAAGGTAAACAAAAGAAAGAGAGCACACAATGGAATACCTAAGAATGACACTAGATTAAAGAGTAGAAGAACACAAATATCAAGTTCTAGTGTACCAAAAGTAATAAAATTTCTTTTAAGGTTCCAAGTTCAAAGTTGAAGCACTTGCTAATTTTAGGTTAGGTACATCAAATGAATTTTTTTCAAACTTTCTTTTCTTTTGTTTGTTCTTTTTTTTTTTTGAATCCTTCGTTATTTTTTTGTATTTTATTTTAGACTTTGTTTTCTTGTTGTTTTTTTTTGAATATTTACTAGATGCACCTAAATTGATTGTGAATTTAGTGCTTGATAACAAAGAGTTATGCGCTTGGAACAATAAAGAAAATTAAAAGCAACAATTTAGGTACTACTAGAAATGACTTCAAAATGCAAAGTAGCTATAGATGTGTTAATGGTTTAGTAGTTTGGTGTGCCACTGGACTCAAGCTTTGTTAAGTTTTTAGTAATTTGTTGAACACAAATACCAAACTTATAGCTTAAGTGAAAACACCCACAAACAAGAACTACCTTTACCACACAAATGAGCTACTAATTATACGTATAAGGAAAATAAAGACAAAGGAAATTGAGCAACTATTTTTGATTTTTTTTTTAAGAATATGCTTGAAACTAAAAGCACATGAACTTCTAAAGAGACTTAGACATGAGGTATGGCCCTCTATGTTGCTCAATTTAAGAAGTTTCAATTTTTTTTTTGTAAAAACAAAAGAGGCTAAACTTAAAAGGAATTAATATACAAAATGGGAAACTATAAACATGACTTATAGACAACTACGCAAGAGTATAAAAGTGAAAAATAAAAGTTAAAAATAAAGCAAAAACAAGGCAACTAGGTGCAAGGAAACACAAGAATTTGGTCTAAATTTCTTGACCACAAGGTTGTGGAATTCACCACAATGGCATGGATTTTTAGCAAGAAAGCACCCAACTCAAAGCTTAAGCGAAAATTAATGAATATGGGAGAGACGTAGATGCAAAGAAAAGAATAATATAAATTGCATCAAGCAAAAAATAAATGGTGCAAATAAACTATAACTCAAAACAATAAACTCAAGACATAAATGGAAATGATAAACAAACAATGGAAAGCTAGAAAAAATTGCAGAAATTAAAGATAAAATAAAATAGGAAAATGGAAAGAAAAAATAAATGAGATAAGAAGAGAGTTTAGACCTCTAGAACCAATGCTCTAGATACCAAATGACGCATGCCTCCCTTGATCTTTTTCTAGAGGTTTTCTTCTTTGGTGAAATGGTTTGTGGAGAGGTAAGAAGTGAGGTGGTTTTAGGCGCCACTTAAGGTAAGATAAGCCTAAGAGGGAAAGTTTGCCACAAGGGATGGAACCCTTGATAAAAACCTAAGAAATTCTGAAAGAGATAAGGGTGGACACTAAGAGAATTTTGGCCAACTCAAGGTTTTTCCATTCAATCAAGTGTAAAAAATACAAGAGTGTGAAGGAGCACCTTTTTATAGAGGGAGCTAACCTCTTGGACAAGTCATGAAGGAAATGAAGGGCTAGGATTAAAAGGAGTCATCCAAGGGAGGAGGATTGAAGCCCAAAGTCCAATCAATACCCTCCTTTAGATGAGAATTGGTGCCCAAGCTACCTCATCCAAGGGCCAAGATTACTCCTTTATTAGTTTTGGGTTTTGTTTAGCAAAAGAGGGTGTAGTTATCAAAATAACCCCTTATTTCCTAAATAAAAGTCCAAAAGCTAATCTTACCCCTTCTTATTACTAAGACACCTCCTAGAAAATTAAATGGACTAATACATGTCCAAAATAAAATCCTAGGTTCCTAAAATAAAAATTACAAGTAAATAAGTCATGGCTTGCATAACTTGATGGTCATATGGAGGTGAGATCTTCCTCCCTCTACTCTAGCCATGTCTTCTTCTATTCTCCTAGCCATGGCCCTAGTGATAGGGCCCTTGCTTGGGGAGAATGCATCATTTTCTCTTTTTCTTTCTAGTTCTTTCCTTCTTCTCCTTTCTTCATCCTCTCTTCTCTATCTCTTTTTTCTCTTTTTCTCATTTCCAACATCTCTTTTTTTAACTCTTCCTTCTCTTTTTGTTTTTCCTTTTCTTTTATTTCTTTTTTTCTCTCTTTTTCTTCTCTCCTTTCTTGTTCTTTAGCCATCCATTCCCTAAATTCTAAGTTAAGGTTTTCAAGAGTGTCTCCCTTAGAAGGTTTTCTTTGGTTGACACTCTTACTTGATGAACAACTATGTGCACTAGAATGTGTGTGGGAAGTCATGGTGCTTGGATGCTAAAAACTAAAGGTTAGGCCAAAAACGTTTTTTTTTTCAAGCAACACTCCTCTCTTTTTTTTTCTCACCTAAGGTGGCTTGATGAGTCTTTGGAACTCTTAGCCTCTACATGTTTTTTCAAAATAACATAGAATAAAATAAAAGTGCAAGAATGTAAAAGAGAAAGGGCTCTAATCGTGCTCCTAAGGTGTTGAAGGAAGTGTACCACTTCTCCCTTCTTCACCTAATTAACGAGGAACTACGCTAAAATTAACCAAAATTATTACAAACCAAGGGAGGGCCTTAAGGGCACTCAAACTCCCAATCTAAAATTAAGTATACACAATACAAAGAATAAAAAAAATAAAATAAAGTCTTCACTCCAAGGTTTTTGGTGTTTGTCTCCTTTTGATCAAGCCCCTTTGAGTTGCATCAACCCACCCCAAGAATGCTACCCTTGTTTCCTCTTGTTTGGACTTGCCAAAATTTTATATATGGAACCTTTCCCAACCTTTCCTTACCAAGGCCGAATACAACACAAGACAATAAACAAAGGTGAATAACAAAACAAGGTTCACAAATCCAAGTGGATAGATTAAACAATGACAAACTCAAAGAAGTAAAGAAGACAAGCAAGAAAACATAAGGCTCCCAAAGGAAGGTAGCACACAAATAACTTTCCTAGATTAGCTCTAATAGTAGAGATGAAAAAAGACTCAAACAAAAAATGAAACCAATAGTTGCACACCTAATAAAATTTAAGTGACCAAAGACTAAAGCTTACTCAAGTAATTTTTTTTTGAATCACAATTGGTTCCTCATATCAAATGTTTCTACTATTAGGTACACAACTTCAAATTTGTCTTTCTTTTGAGTTCTTTATCTTATTTTTTTTTAACTTGAACTTTCTCTATTTTTTTTAACTTTTTCTAATCATTTTGCTGCACCTAATAGCTTGTTGAATTGAAATTTTAATGAGGATGCTTGAAATAATAACGCTTGAGTGAATAAGCACAAAGTAAGGTCACACAATTTTCAAACAATGCATGCAACTAAAGGCAAAACAACTTAGTAGTTCCAAATACCACTGAACTAATGGTGCTTAAGGAATTATTTAGGGCTGATTTTGAAGTAAATTGATTGCTCAAATTACTAACACAATTCACCCAAGCTAAAATTCCATAAAGAGGCACCAATAGTGAAGGTAAACCAAGTGGAAAGCTACTAATAATTCAACATAAAAAAAGAAGCATATAAAGATTGAATTGAGCAAATATTTAAGAACAACAAAGATATTACTATGCTTGAACTAAAAGCATAAACGACTTAAGAGACTCAACAAGAGGTTCACCTCTTAGGAGCTCAATTCAAAATGTTTTTGAAGGCTTTTGTAAAAATTTTAAGAGGCTAAAACCTAAGGAATTTAAATGAGACAAAATAGGAAACTAACATGACTAGTATTTGACAAAACACAAGATTAAGGAAAAAAATAACACACCTAAAAATAGAGCAAAAATTCAGCAAGAGACTCAAAACAAAAGGCGAAACAAAGTGGCCAAAGTTGATCACCACAATGGTGTGGAAAAATCCTCAACCATGTGGGTTTAATGATCACAACTTATTAGGCACACTTTAACATAAAAAGCAAAGGAAAACTAAGCAATTTGAACATGGAAATAAGATGCAAAGAAATGAACAAATAAAATTGCATCAAATTAAATGGAACATAGGCGCGTAGATAGAAAAAAAAAAGGCATATAATAGCAAGAATAAAAAGCTATACTACTAGACAATAAAGGAAATAGATATGACAAAAAATGAAGGACTTTAAAATAAAGAGAGTAACCTTTAGAAAGTGGCTCTGATACCACTTGATGTGATCTTTGATGATCACTTACCCAAAGGATCCTTTCTAAGGTCACTTGGAAGGGAAATGGATTTATGGAGAGGAAAGGAATGGGGTGAGGCGCAACAAATACTATGTTTGATAAGCCAAAGGGGAGAGGCCACAAGGGAGGGGTCCCTTGATAACTCTTAGAAGCTCTCACAAAGGAGAAGAGGGGACACTCAAAGGTAAGAACCTCACAACCAATATGGTTTCTAGGATTAAATTGAAGTGTAAAAAATACAAGTGAGGGGAGGAGCTCCTATTTATAGAGGTAGCTAACCTCTTGAACAAGATAACCTAAAAAAGAAGGGCTAGGATTAAAAGTAGAGATCTAAGGGAGGAGGATTGAGAAACAATTCCCTCCTTAGATCATCAAACTTGGTGCCCAAGTTTCTCAAACCAAGGGCCAAGATTCCTTCTTATTAGCTTAAGGGGTTTATGTAGGAAAAGAGGGGTGTAGATATCAAGGCTACCCCTTATTTCCTTCATAAAGACCCAAAAAGCTAAATCCACCCTCTAAATTCCTAAGACACATCCTAAAATAAAAATGGACTAAATACATGTCCCAAATTAAAGTCCCTAGCCTAATATCTTCACTCTCCACAGGAGGTGAAGTCTTCCTTTGTCTGCAAGGGCTAGGTCTTCTTCAATCCTTCTAGCCATGGCCCCAGTGATGGGTCCTTGGCTAGGCATGGTCACATCAAGAAGAGGTAGAAATGCAAGTTGAAGCAGAAGAAAGAGGAAAAGAGGGAGAAGACGAAGGAAAGGGAAGAAGAAGAAGGAGATGAAGAGCAAGAAAAAGAAGGAGAGGAGAGGATGAAGAAGAAGTGGAAGAAAGAGAATAGGAGGAGGCATGAGAAGTTGAAGAAAGATAAGAAGAGAACGAAGAAGGAGAGTAAGCAGAAGAGTTGGAAGAAGGGGAAGAAAAGTAAGAAGAAGAACATTTGGAAAGAGAAGAAGCGGAAGAAGGTGAACAAGAGGATGAAGACGAAGTAGTGGAAGGAGGTGGGATGAAGAAGAAGAACTGGAAGAATGAGACAAGGAGGAAAAGGAAGAAGGAGGGGAAGGGAAGGGAAGAAGAAGCAGAAGAAGTGAAATTTAGAGGAGAAGAAGAAAAACTGTGAGCAGAAGATTTGGGGCAAGGACGAGAAGAGGAAGAGCAACAATTGGAAGCAAAAGAAGTCGGGGATGGAGAAAAAGTGGAAGGAGAAGAAAAGAAAGATGTAGAAGTGTAAGCACGAGAAGTGGAAGAAGGAGACAAAAAAGAAGAACAACAACAAATGGAAGCAGAAGAAGTGGTAGAAGGAAAACAAGAGGAATAGGAGGAAGTAGTGGGATGAGAGTGGATGAAGTGGAAGAAGGAGAATGAGAGGAGGAAGAAGAAGTGGAAGAGGAAGAAGAAGAAGTGGAAGAACGAAAGGAAGAGAAGTCGCAAAAGAAGAACAATAGGAAGAAGAAGAAGAAGTGGAAGAATGAGAAAAAGAGGAAGAACAAGAAGCAGTGGAAGGAAAGGGGATGAATAAGAAGAAGTGGAAGAAGGAGAAGAAGAGGAAGAAGAAGAACTGGAAAGAGAAGTGGTGGAAGTGGGAGAAGGGTAAGAAGAAGGAAAGCAAGGCAAGGAAGAATGAACAAGAAGTTGAAGAAGGAGCATAAGAAGACAGGGTGGAAGAAGAGGTAGTGTAGGCAGAAGGCGTGCAAGAAGCAAAATGGAACAAAGAAGAAGAACTAGTGGAAGTAGCAGAAGTGGAAGAAGGTGAACAAGAGGATGAAGGTGAAGTAGTGGAAAGAGGTGGGATGAAGAAGAAGAAGAGCTGGAAGAATGAGACAACGAGGAGAAGGAAGAAGGAGGGGAAGGGAAGGGAAGAAGAAGCAGAAGAAGTGGAATTTAGAGGAGAAGAAGAAAAACTGTAAGCAGAAGATTTGGGGGAAGGACGAGAAGAAGAAGAGCAACAATTACAAGCAAAAGAAGTAGGGGATGGAGAAAAAGTGGAAGGAGAAGAAAAGGAAGATGAAGAATTGTAAGCAGAAGAAGTGGAAGAAGGAGACGAAAAAGAAGAAGAACAGCAAGTGGAAGCAGAACAAGTTGTAGAAAGAGAACAAGAGGAATAGGAGGAAGTAGTGGAATGAGAAGGGATGAAGAAGAAGAAGTGGAAGAAGGAGAACGGGACGAGGAAGAAGAACTTGAAGAAGGAGAAGAAGAGTAAGAAGAAGAACTGGAAGAACAAGAATAAGAGGAAAAAGTGCAAGTGGAAGAAGGAGAACAATAGGAAGAAGAAGAAGAAGAAGAAGTGGAAGAATTAGAAAAAGAGAAAAAAAAAAGAAGTAGTTGAAGGCGTTGGGATGATGAAGAAGAAGTGGAAGAAGGAGAACAAGAGGAAGAAATGCAAGTGGAAGCAGGAGAATGAGAAAAAGAGGGAGAAGACGAAGGAAAGGGAAGAACAAGAAGGAGATGAAGAGGAAGAAAAAGAAGGAGAGGAGAGGATGAAGAAGAAGTGGAAGATAAAGAACAAGAGCAGTTAAAAGAAGTGGAAGAAAGATAGAAAGAGGAAGAGGAAGAAGAAGGAGAGTAAGCAGAAGAACGAGAAGAAAAGGAAAGGGGAGAAAGGTGAACATGAAGAAGAAGAAGAAGTAGTGTAAGGAGTAGGGATGATGAAGAAGAAGTGGAAGACGGAGAATAAGAGGTAGAAATGCAAGTGGAAGCAGAAGAAAGGGGAAAAGAGTGAGAAGACCAAGGAAATGCAAGAAGAAGAAGGAGATGAAGCGGAAGAAAAAGAAGGAAAGGAGAGGATGAAGAAGAACTGGAAGAAAGAGAACAAGAAGAGGCAGAAGAAGTGAAAGAAAGAGAATAAGAGGAAGAAAAAGGAGAGTAAGCTGAAGAAGTGGAAGAATGAGAAGAAAAGGAAGAAGAAGAACATGTGAAAAGAGAAGACGTAGAAGAACGTAACCAAGAGTAGGAAAAAGAGGTAGTGGAAGGAGATGGGATGAAGAAGAAGAACTAGAAGGAGAAAAGGAGGAAAAGGAAGAAGGAGGGGAAGGGAAGGGTAGAAGAAGAAGAAGAAGTGTAAGGAGAAGATTTGGGGGAAGGGGAAGAAGAGGAAGAGAAACAATTGGAAGCAAAAGAAGTGGGGGATGGAGAAAAAGAGGAAGCAGAAGAAGGAATGGGAAAAAGAGGAAGTAGTGGAAGGAGATGAAATGGAAGAAGAGGAAAAAGAAGAATTGTAAGCAGAATAAGTGAAAGAAGGAGACGAAAAAGAAAGGGAACAACAAGTGGTACAGAAGAAGTGGTAGAAGGAGAACAAGAGAAATAGGAGGAAGTAATGGAATGAGAGGGGATGAAGTGGAAGAAGTAGAAGAAAGTGAACGGGAGGAGGAAGGAGAAATGGAAGAAGGAGGAGAAGAGGAAGAAGAAGAAGTTGACGAACGAGAAGAAGAGGAGGAAGTGCAAGTGGAAGAAGGAAAACATTAGGAAGATGAAGAAGAAGTCGAAGAATTAGAAAAAGAGGAAGAAGTAGAAGTGCGAAGGAAAGGGGATGAAGAAGAAGAAGTGGAAGAAGGAGAAGAAAGAGAAGAAGAAGAAGTGAAAGGAGAAGTAGTGGAAGACGGAGAAGAGTAAGAAGAAGGAAAGCAAGGAAAGGGAGGACGAAGAAGAAGTGGAAGAAGGAGGAGAAGAAGTGATGCATTCTCCCCAAGCAAGGGCCCTATCACTAGGACCGTGGCTAGGAGAGTAGAAGGAGGAAGATCTCACCTCCATATGACCATCAAGTTATGCAAGTCATGACTTATTTACTTGTAATTTTTATTTTAGGAACCTAGGATTTTATTTTGGACATGTATTAGTCCATTTAATTTTCTAGTAGGTGTCTTAGTAATAAGAAGGGGTAAGATTAGCTTTTGGGCCTTTATTTAGGAAATAAGGGGGTAGTTTGATAACTACACCCCCTTTTCCTAAATAAAACCCAAAACTAATAAAGGAGTAATATTGGCCCTTGGATGAGGTAGCTTGCGCACCAATTCTCATATAAAGGAGGGGATTGATTAGACTTTGGGCTTCAATCCTCCTCCCTTAGATGACTCCTTTTAATCCTAGCCCTTCCTTTCCTTCTTGACTTGTCCAAGAGGTTAGCTCCCTCTATAAAAAGGTGCTCCTTCACACTCTTGTATTTTTCACACTTTATTGAATGGAAAAACCTTGAGTTGGCCAAAATTCTCTTAGTGTCCACCCTTCTCTCTTTGAGAATTCCTTAGGTTTTTATCAAGGGTTCCATCCCTTGTGGCAAACTTTCCCTCTTAGGCTTATCTTACCTTAAGTGGCGCCTAAAACCACCTCACTTCTTACCTTTCCATAAACCATTTCACCAAGGAAGAAAACCTCTAGAAAAATATCAAGGGAGGCATGCATCAAGAAGAAGGGGAGGAAGATGAGGTAGTGTAGGCAGAAGAAGTGCAACAAGGAGAAGGGAAGGAAGAAGATGAAGAAGTGGAAGCAGCAATAGTGGAAGAAGATGAACAAGAGGAAGAACAAGAAGTAGTTGAAGGAGTGGGGATGATGAAGAAGAAGTGGAAGAAGGAGAACAAGAGGTAGAAATGCAAGTGAAAGCAGGAGAAGGAGAAAAAGAGGGAGAAGACGAAGGAAAGGGAAAAAGAAAAAGGAGATGAAGAGGAAGAACAAGAAGGAGAGGGGAGGGTGAAGAAGAAGTTGAAGAAAGAGAACAAGAGGAGACGGGAGAAGTAGAAGAAAGAAAAGAAGAGGAAGAAGAAGGAGAGTAAGCAGAAGAAGAAGATGTGGAAAGAGAAGAAGTGGAAGAAGGTGAACAAGAGGAGGAAGAACAAGTAGTGGAAGAAGGTGAGATGAAGAAGAAGAACTGGAAGAAGGAGAAAAGGACGAAAAAGGAGAAGAAGGGGAAGGACAGGGAAGAAGAAGCAGAAGAAGTGGAATATGGAGGTGAAGAGGAGGAAGAAAAAGAAGTGTAAGCAGAAGATTTGGGGGAAGGAGAAGAAGAGGAAGAGCAATAATTCGAAGCAAAAGAAGTGGGGGATGGAGAAAAAGATGAATGAGAAGAAGCAAAGGAACGAAGAAGAAGTAGTGGAACGAGAAGAAATGGAAGAACAAGAAGTGTAAGTAGAAGAACTGGAAGAAGGAGATGAAAAAGAAGAACATTAACAAGTAGAAGCAGAAGAAGTGGTAGAAGGGGAACAAGAGGAATAGGAGGAAGCAGTGGAATAAGAGGGAATGAAGAAGAAGAAGTGGAGGAAGGAGAACGGGAGGAGGAAGAGGAAATGTAAGAAGGAGAAGAAGAGGAAGAAGAAGAAGTGGAAGAACGAGAAGAAGAGGAAAAAGTGCAAGTGGAAGAAGGAGAACAAAAGGAAGAAGAAGAAAAAGAAGTGCAAGAAAGAGAAGAGAAGCAAGAAAAAGAACAAGTGGAAGCAGCAAAGGTGAAAGAAAGTGAACAAGAGGAACAAGAAGAAGTAGTTGAAGGAGTGGGGATGATGAAGAAGAAGTGGAAGAAGGAGACCAAGAGGTAAAAATGCAAGCGGAAGCAGAAGAAGGAGAAAAAAAAGGAGAAGAGGAGGGAAAGGGAAGAAGAAAAAGGAGATGAAGATGAAGAACTAGAAGATGGAGAAAAGGAGGAAAAGGAAGAAGGAGGGGAAGGGAAGGGAAGAAGAAGCAAAAGAAGTGGAATATGGAGGAGAAAAGGAAGAAGAAGAGGAAGTGTAAGCAGAAGATTTGGGGGAAGGAGAGGAAGAGGAATAGCAATAATTTGTAGCAAAAGCATTGGGGGATGGAGAAAAAGAGGAAGGAGACGAAGGAAAGGGAAGAAGAAGAAGTAGTGGATGAAGAAGAAATGGAATAAGAGGAAGAAAAAGAAGTGCAAGCAAAAGAAGTGGAAGAAGGAGACGAAAAAGAAGAAAAACAACATGTGGAGGCAGAAGAAGTGGTAGAAGGAGAACAAGAGGAATAGGAGGAAGTAGGGGAATGAGAGGGGATGAAGAAGCAGAATTGTAGCAAAGAGAACGGAAGGAGGAGGAAAAGGTGGAAGAAGGAGAAGAAGAGGAATGAGAAGAAGAGGAAGAATAACAAGTGGAAGAAGGAGAACAATAGGAAGAAGAAGAAGAAGAAGAAGAAGAAGAAGAAGAAAAAGAAGAAGAAGAATGAGAAAAAGAGGAAGAAGAAGAAGAAGTGGAAGAAATAGGGATCAAGAAGAAGAAGTGGAAGAAGGAGAAGAAGAGGAAGAAGAAGCAGTGGAAGGAAAAGTGGTGGAAGAGGGAGAAGAGTAAAAAGAAGGAAAACAAGGCAAGGGAGGGGGAAGAAGAAGTGGAAGAAGAAAGAGAAGAAGAAAGGGAGGAAGAAGAGGTAGTATAGGCAGAAGAAGTGCAAGAAGGGGAAGGGAAGGAAGAAGAAGAACAAGTGGAAGCAGTAGAAGTGGAAGAAGGTGAAAAAGAAGAAGAAGAAGAAGAAGCAGTTGAAGGAGTGGGGATGATGAAGAAGAAGTAGAAAAAGGAGAACAAGAGGTAGAAATGCAAGTGGAAGCAGAAGAAGGAGAAAAAGAATGAGAAGACGAAGGAAAGGGAAAAAGAACAAGAGCAGGCAGCAGAAGTGGAAGAAAGAGAGGAAGAGGAAGAAGAAGGAGTGTAAGTAGAAGTGGATGAAGATGAACAAGAGGAGCAAGAAGAAGTAGTGGAAAGAGTTGGGATGAAGAAGAAAAAAACTAGAAGCAGGACAAAAGGAGGAAAAGGAAGAAGGAGGGGAAAGGAAGGGAAGAAGAAGCAGAAGAAGTGGAATATGGAGAAAAAGAAGAGGAAGAAGAAGAAGTGTAAGCAGAAGATTTGGGGGAAGGAGAAGAAGAGGAAGAGCAACAATTGGAAGCAAAAGAAGTGGGCGATGGAGAAAAAGAGGAAGGATGAAAAGGAAAGGGGAAGAAGAAGTAGGGGAAGGAGAGGAAATGGAAGAAGAGGAAGAAGAAGAAGTGGAAGAAGGAGACGGAAAAGAAGAAGAAAAAGAAGTGGAAGCAGAAGAACTGGTAGAAGGTGAAGAAGAGGAATAGGAGGAAGTAGTGGAATGAGAGGGGATGAAGAAGAAGAAATGGAAGAAGGAGAACAGTAGAAGGAAGAAGAAGTGGAAGAAGGAAAAGAAAAGGAAGAAGGGCAAGTTGAAGAAGAAGAATGATAGGAAGAAGAATAAGCAGTGGAGGGAGAATTATTGGAAGACGGAGAAGAGTAAGAAGAAGGAAATCAAGGAAAGGGAGGAGGAAGAAGAAGTGGAAGAAGGAGAAGAAGAAGAAGGGGAGGAAGAAGAGGTAGTGTATGGAAAAGAAGTGCAAGACGGAGAAGATAAGGAAGAAGAAGAACAAATGGAAGCAACAGAAGTAGTTGAAGGAGTGGGGATGATGAAGAAGAAGTGGAAGAACGAGAACAAGAGGTAGAAATGTGAGTGTCAGCAGAAGAACGAGAAAAAGAAAGAGAGGATGAAGGAAAGGGAAGAAGAAGATGGACATGAACAGGAAGAAAAAGAAGGACAGGAGAGGATGGAGAAGAAGTGGAAGAAAGAGAGCAAGAGGAGGCAGAAGAAGTGCAAGAAAGAGAAGAAGAGGAAGTAGAAGGAGAGTAAGTAGAAGAAGTGGAAGAAGGAGAAGAAAAGGAAGAAGAAGAAGATGTGGAAAGAGAAGAAGTGGAATAAGGTGAACAAGAGGAGGAAGAAGAAGTAGTGGAAGGAGGTGGAATGAAGAAGAAGAACTGGAAGAAGGACAAAAGGAGGAAAAGGAAGAAGTAGGGGAAAGGAAAGGAAGAAGAAGCAGAAGAAGTGGAATATGGAGGAGAATAGGAAGAAGAAGAAGAAGAAGTGTAAGTTGAAGATTTGGGGAAAGCAGGAGAAGAGGATGAGCAACAATTGAAAGCAAAAGAAGTGTGGGATGGAGAAAAAGAGGAAGGAGAAAAATGAAAGGGAAGAATAGGAAATAGTGGAAGAAGAAGAAATGGAAGAAGAGGAAGAAGAAGAAGTGTAAGCAGAAGAAGTGGAATATGGAGGGGAAGACAAAGAAGAAGAAGAAGTGTAAGTAGAAGATTTGGGGAAAGGATAAGAAGAGGAAGAGCAACAATGGGAACCAAAAGAAGTGGGGGATGGAGAAAAAGAGGAAGGAGAAGAAGGAAAGGGAATAAGAAGAAGTAGTGGAAGGAGAAGAAATGGAAGAAGAGGAAGAAGAAGTCTAAGTAGAAGAAGTGGAAGAAGGAGAAGAAGAAGAAGTGGAAGAACGAGAAGAAGAAGAAGTGGAAGAATGAGAAGAAGAGGAAGAAGTGCAAGTGGAAGTAGGAAAACAATAGGAAGAAAAACAACAAGTGCAAGAATAAGAAAAAGAGGAAGAAGAAGAAGCAATGGAAGGAAAGGGGATGAAGAAGAAGAAGTGGAAGAAGGAGAAGAAGAGGAAGTGGAAGGAGAAGTAGCGGAAGAGGGAGAAGAGTAAGAAAAAGGAAAACAAGGCAAGGAAGGAGGCAGAAGAAGTGGAAAAAGGAGCAGAAGAAGGAAGAAGAGGTAGTGTAGGCAGAAGAAGTGCAAGAAGGAGAAGGGAAGGAGGAAGAAGAACAAGTGGAAGCAGCAGAAGCGGAAGAAGGTGAACCAGAAGAAGAAGAAGAAGAAGTAGTTGAAGGAGTGAGGATGATGAAGAAGAATTGGAAGAAGGAGAACAAGAGGTAAAAATGCAAGTGGAAGTAGAAGAAGGAGAAAAAGAGGGAGAAGACGAAGGAAAGGGAAGAAGAAGGAGGAGATGAAGAGGAAGAAAAAGAAGCAGTAGAGACGATAAAGAAGAAGTGGAAGAAAGAGAACAAGAAGAGGCAAGAAAAGTGGAAGAAAGAGAAGAAGAGGAAGAAGAAGCAGAGGAAGTGGAATATGCAGGAAAAGTGGAAGAAGAAGAAGAACTGTAAGCATAAGATTTGGGGGAAGGATAAGAAGAGAAAGACCAACTATTGGAAGCAAAAGAAGTGGGGGATGGAGAAAAAGATGAAGGAGCAGAAGGAAAGGGAAGAAGAAGTAGTGGAAGAAGAAGAAATGGAAGAAGAGGAAGAAGAAGAAGTGGAAGCAGACGAAGTGGAAGAAGGAGATGAAAAATAAGATGAACAACAAGTGGAAGAAGAAGAAATGGTAGAAGGAGAACAAGAGGAATAGGAGGAAGTAGTGGAATGAGAGGGGATGAAAAAGAAAAAGTGGAAGAAGGAGAAGAAGAGGAAGAAGAAGTAGTGGAAGAAGGAGAAGAAAAGGAAGACGAAGAAGTGGAAGAACGAGAAGAAGAGGAAGAAGTGCAACTGGAAGAAGGAGAAGAATAGGAAGAAGAAGAAGCAGTGGAAGAAGGAGAATGATGCATGCCTCCCTTGATATTTTTCTAAAGGTTCTCTTCTTTGGTGAAATGGTTTGTGGAAAGGTAAGAAGTGAGGTGGTTTTAGGCGCCACTTAAGGTAAGATAAGCCTAAGAGGGAAAGTTTGCCACAAGGGATGGAACCCTTGATAAAAACCTAAGGAATTCTCAAAGAGAGAAGGGTGGACACTAAGAGAAATTTGGCCAACTCAAGGTTTTTTCCATTCAATCAAGTGTAAAACAAATAAGAGTGTGAAGGAGCACCTTTTTATAGAGGGAGCTAACCTCTTGGACAAGTCAAGAAGGAAAGAAAGGGCTAGGATTAAAAGGAGTCATCCAAGGGAGGAGGATTGAAGCCCAAAGTCCAATCAATCCCCTCCTTTAGATGAGAATTGGTGCCCAAGTTACCTCATCCAAGGGCCAAGATTACTCCTTTATTAGTTTTGGGTTTTATTTAGAAAAAAAGGGTGTAGTTATCAAACTACCCCCTTATTTCCTAAATAAAGGCCCAAAAGCTAATCTAAAATAAAATCCTAGGTTCCTAAAAGAAAAATTACAAGTAAATAACAAGACGAGGCAAAAGAATTGGAAGAAAGAGAAGAAGAGGAAGAAGAAGATTAAGCAGAAGAAATGGAAGTAGGAGAAGAAAAGGAAGAAGAAGAAGAACATGTGGAAAGAGAACAAGTGGGAGAAGGTGAACAAGAGGAGGAAGAAGAAGTAATGGAAGGAGGCGGGATGAGGAAGAAGAGATGGAAGAAGCAGAACAGGAGGAAAAGGAAGAAATAGGGGAAGGGAAGGGAAGAAGAAGCAGAAGAATTGGGATATGCAGGAGAAGAGGAAGAAGAAGCAGAAGAAGTGTAAGCAAAAGATTTGGGGGAAGGAGAAACAGAGGAAGAGAACCAATTGGAAGCAAAAAGAAGTGGGGGATGGAGAAAAAAAGGAAGGAGAAGAAGGAAAGGGAAGAACAAGAAGTAATGGAAGGAGAAGAAATGGAAGAAAAAGAAGAGGAAGAAGTGGAAGAAGGACACAAAAAAGAAGAAGAACAAAAGGTGGAAGCAGAAGAAGTGGTAGAAGTAGAAAGAGTGGAATAGGAGGAAGAAATGGAATAACAGGGGATATAGAAGAAGGAGTGGAAGAAGGAGAACGGGAGGAGCAAGAAGAAGTGGAAGAAGGAGAAGAAGAGGAAGAAGAAGAAGTAGAAGAACGTGAAGAAGAAGAAGAAGTGCAAGTGGAAGAAGGAGAACAATATGAAGAAGAAGAAGAAGAGGAAGCATGAGAAAAAGAGGAAGAAAAAGAATAAGAGGAAGGAAAGGGTATAAAGAAGAAGAAGTGGAAGAAGGAGAAGAAGAGGAAGAAGAAGAAGTGGAAGAAGGAGAAAAAGAGGAAGAAGAAGAAGTGAAAGAACGAGAAAAAGAGGAAGAAGTGCAAGTGGAAGAAGGAGAACAATGGGAAGAAGAAGAAGAACTGGAAGAATGAGAAAAAGAGGAAGAAGAAGAAGAAGTGGAAGGAAAGGGGATGAAGAAGAAGAAGTGGAAGAAGGAGAAGAAGAGGAAGAAGAAGAAGTGGAAGGAGAAGCAGTCGAATAGGGAAAAGAGTAAGAAGAAGGAAATCAAGGAAAGGGAGGACGAAGAAGAAGTGGAAGAAGGAGGAGAAGAAGTGATGCATTCTCCCCAAGCAAGGGCCCTATCACTAGGGTCATGGCTAGGAGAATAGAAGAAGACATGGCTAGAGTAGACGGAGGAAGATCTCACCTCCATATGACCATCAAGTTATGCAAGTCATGACTTATTTACTTGTAATTTTTATTTTAGGAACCTAGGATATTATTTTGGACATGTATTAGTTCATTTAATTTTCTAGTAGGTATCTTAGTAATAAGAAGGGGTAAGATTAGCTTTTGGGCCTTTATTTAGGAAATAAGGGGGTAGTTTGATAACTACACCCTTTTTTCCTAATAAAACCCAAAACTAATAAAGGAGTAATATTGGCCCTTGGATGAGGTAGCTTGGGCACCAATTCTCATATAAAGGAGGGGATTGATTGGACTTTGGGCTTTAATCCTCCTCCCTTGGATGACTCCTTTTAATCCTAGCCCTTCCTTTCCTTCTTGACTTGTCCAAGAGGTTAGCTCCCTCTATAAAAAGGTGCTCCTTCACACTCTTGTGTTTTTCACACTTTATTGAATGGAAAAACCTTGAGTTGGCCAAAATTCTCTTACTGTCCACCCTTCTCTCTTTGAGAAATCCTTAGGTTTTTATCAAGGGTTCCATCCCTTGTTGCAAACTTTCCCTCTTAGGCTTATCTTACCTTAAGTGGCGCCTAAAACCACCTCACTTCTTACCTTTCCATAAACCATTTCACCAAGGAAGAAAACCTCTAGAAAAATATCAAGGGAGGCATGCATCAAGAAGAAGGGGAGGAAGATGAGGTAGTGTAGGCAGAAGAAGTGCAACAAGGAGAAGGGAAGGAAGAAGATGAAGAAGTGGAAGCAGCAATAGTGGAAGAAGATGAACAAGAGGAAGAACAAGAAGTAGTTGAAGGAGTAGGGATGATGAAGAAGAAGTGAAAGAAGGAGAACAAGAGGTAGAATTGCAAGTGGAAGCAGGAGAAGGAGAAAAAGAGGGAGAAGACGAAGGAAAGGGAAAAAGAAAAAGGAGATGAAGAGGAAGAACAAGAAGGAGAGGGGAGGATGAAGAAGAAGTTGAAGAAAGAGAACAAGAGGAGGCGGGAGAAGTGGAAGAAAGAGAAGAAGAGGAAGAAGAAGGAGAGCAGAAGAAGAAGATGTGGAAAGAGAAGAAGTGGAAGAAGGTCAACAAGAGGAGGAAGAAGATGTAGTGGAAGAAGGTGAGATGAAGAAGAAGAACTGGAAGAAGGAGAAAAGGAGGAAAAGGGAGAAGGAGGGGAAGGGCAGGGAAGAAGAAGCAGAAGAAGTGGAATATGGAGGTGAAGAGGAGGAAGAAAAAGAAGTGTAAGCAGAAGATTTGGGGAAAGGAGAAGAAGAGGAAGAGCAATAATTCGAAGCAAAAGAAGTGGGGGATGGAGAAAAAGATGAATGAGAAGAAGCAAAGGAACGAAGAAGAAGTAGTGGAACGAGAAGAAATGGAAGAACAAGAAGATGTGGAAAGAGAAGAAGTGGAAGAAGGTGAACAAGAGGAGGAATAGGACGTAGAGGAAGGAGGTGGGATGAAGAAGAAGAACTGGAAGAAAGAGAAAAGGAGGAAAAGGAAGAAGCGGGGGAAGGGAAGGGAAGAAGAAGTAGAAGAAGTGGAATATGGAGGAAAAGAGGAAGAAGAAGAAGAAGTGTAACCAGAAGATTTGGAGGAAGGAGAAGAAGAGGAAGAGAAACTATTGGAAGAAAAAGAAGTACGGGAAGTAGAAGAAGAGGAAGAGAAAGAATTGGAAGCAAAAGAAGTAGGGGATGTAGAAAAAGAGGAAGGAGAAGAAAGAAAGGGAAGAAAAAGAAGTAGTGGAAGGAGAAGAAATGGAACGAGAAGAAGAAGTGTAAGTAGAATAAGTGGAAGAAGGAAATGAAAAAGAAGAAGAATAACAAGTGGAAACAGAAGAAGTGGTAGAAGGTGAACAAGAGGAATGAGGAAGTAGTGGAATGATGGGGGATGAAGGTGGAAGAACGAGAAGAAGAGCAAGTGGAAGAGGGAGAATAATAGGAAGAAGAAGAAGAAGTGGAAGAATGAGAAAAAGAGGAGGAAGAAGAAGATGTGGAAGGAAAGGGGATGAAGAAGAAGAAGTGGAAGAAGTAGAAGAAGAGGAAGAAGAAGAAGTGGATGGAGAAGAAGTGGAAAAGCAAGAAGAGTAAGAAGAAGGAAAACAAGGAAGGAACAAGGAAGAAGATGTTGAAGAAGGAAGGGAAGGAAGAAGAAGAACAAGTGAAACCAGCAGAAGTGGAAGAAGGTGAAGAAGAGGAAGAAGAAGCAGTAGTTGAAGGAGTGGGGATGATGAAGAAGAAGTGGAAGAAGGAGAACAAGAGGTAGAAATGGAAGCAGAAGCAGAAGAAGGAGAAAAAGAGGGAGAAGAGGAGGGAAAGGGAAGAAGAACAAGGAGATGAAGAGGAAGAAAAAGAAGGAGAGGACACGATGAAGAAGAAGTGGAAGAAAGAGAACAAGATGAGACAAGAGAAGTGGAAGAAAGAGAAGAAGAGGAAGAAGAAGGAGAGTAAGCAGAAGAAATGGAAGAAGGAGAAGAAAAAGGAAGAGGAAAAAGATGTGGAAAGAGAAGAAGTGGAAGAAGGTGAACAAGAGGAGGAAGCAGAACTAGTGGAAGAAGGTGCGATGAAGAAGAAGCACTGGAGGAAGGAGAAAAGGAGGAAAGGGAAGAATGAGAGGAAGAAAAAGCAGAAGAAGTGGAATATGAAAGAGAAGAGGAAGAAGAAGTGTAAGTGAAGATTTAGGGGAAGGAGCAAAAGAGGAAGAGCAGGAAGTGGAAGAAAAAGAAATGGGGGTTGGAGAAAAAGAGGAAGGAGAAGAAGGAAAGGGAAGACGAAGAAGTAGTGGAAGGAGAAGAATTGGAAGAAGAGGAAGTAGTGGAATGAGAGGGGATGAAGAAGAAGAAGTGAAAGATGGAGAACGGGAGGGGGAAGAAGAAGTGGAAGAAGGAAAAGAAGAAGAAGTGGAAGAATGAGAAGAAGAGGACAAAGTGCAAGTGGAAGAAGGAGAACAATAAGAAAAAGAAAAAGAAGTTGAAGAATGAGAAAAAGAGTAAGAAGATAAAGCAGTAGAAAAAAAGGGCACGAAGAAATGGAAAAACAAGAAGTGTAAGCAGAAGAAGTGGAAGAAGGAGACGAAAAAGACAAAGAACAACAAGTTTAAGCAGAAGAACTAGTAGAAGGAGAACAAGAGGAATTGGAGGAATTAATAGAATACGAGGGAATGAAGAAGAAAAAGTGGAAGAAGGAGAACAATTGGAAGAAGTAGAAGAAGTGGAAGAATGAGAAAAAGAGGAAGAAGAAGAAGCAGTGGAAGGAAAGGGGATGAAGAAGAAGAAGTGGAAGAAGGAGAAGAAGAGGAAGAAGAAGAAGATGTGGAAGGAAAGGGGATGAAGAAGATGAAGTGGAAGAAGTAGTAGTAGAAGAAGAAGAAGAAGAAGAAGAAGAAGAAGAAGAAGTGGAAAGAAGAGAAGTGGAAGAGCAAGAAGAGTAAGAAGGTGAACAAGAGGAAGAGGAAGACGATATGGAAGAAGGAGAAGGGAAGGAAGAAGAAGAACAAGTGGAAGCAGCAGAAGTGGAACAAGGTGAACAAGAGGAAGAATAAGAAGTCGTTGAAGGAGTGGGGATGATGAAGAAGAAGTGGAAGAAGGAGGACGAGAGGTAGAAATGCAAGCGGGGAAGCAAAAGAAAGAGAAAAAGAGGGAGAAGAGGAGGGAAATGGAAGAAGAAGAAGGAGATGAAGAGGAAGAAAAAGAAGGAGAAGAGAGGATGAAGAAGAAGTGGAAGAAAGAGAACAAGAGAAGACAGGGGAAGTGGAAGAAAGAGAGGAAGAGGAAGAAGAAGGAGAGTAAGCAAAAGAAATGGAAGAAGGGGAAGAAAAGGAAGAGGAAGAAGATGTGGAAAGAGAAGAAGTGGAAGAAGGTGAACAAGAGGAGGAAGCAGAACTAGTGGAAGAAGGTGGGATCAAGAAGAAGAACTGGAAGAAGGAGAAAAGGAGGAAAAGAAAGAAGGAGAGGAAGGGAAAGGAAGAAAAAGTAGAAGAAGTGGAATATGGAAGAGAAGAGGAAGAAGAAGAAGTGTAAGCGAAGATTTGGGGGAAGGAGAAGAAGAGGAAGAGTAAAAAGTGGAAGAAAAAGAAGTGGGGGATGGAGAAAAAGAGGAAGGAGAAGAAGGAAAGGGAAGAAGAAGAAGTAGTGGAAGGAGAAGGAATGGAAGAAGAGGAAGAAGAAGTGTAAGCAAAAGAAGTGGAAGAAGGAGAACAACAAGAATAAGAGGAAGTAGTGGAATGAGAGGGGATGAAGAAGAAGAAGTGGAAAAAGTAGAACGGTTGGAGGAAGAAGAAGTGGACGAAGGAAAAGAAGAAGAAGTGGAAGAATAAGAAGAAGAGGACGAAGTGCAAGTGGAAGAAGGAGAACAATAGGAGAATGAGAAAAAGAGTTAGAAGATGAAGCAGTAGAAGAAAACGGCATGAAGAAATGGAAAAAAGAAGAAGTGTAAGCAAAAGAAGTGGAAGAAGGAGAATAATAGGAGGAATAAGAAGAAGAAAAAGGAGAACAATTGGAAGAAGTAGAAGAAGTGGAAGAATGAGAATAAGAGGAAGAAGAAGAAGCAGTCGAAGAAAAGGGGATGAAGAAGAAGAAGTGGAAGAAGGAGAAGAAGAGGAAGAAGATGTGGAAGGAAAGGGGATGAAGAAGAAAAAGTGGAAGAAGTAGAAGAAGAGGAAGAAGAAGAAGTGGAAGGAGAAGAAGTGGACGAGCAAGAAGAGCAAGAAGAGTAAGAAGAAGGAAAGCAAGGCAAGGGAAGAGGAAGAAGATGTGCAAGAACGAGAAGGGAAGGAAGAAGAAGAACAAGTGGAAGCAGCAGAAGTGGAAGAAGGTGTACAAGAGGAAGAATAAGAAGTCGTTGTAGGAGTGGGGATGATAAAGAAGAAGTGGAAGAAGGAGGACAAGATGTAGAAATGCAAGCGGAAGCAGAAGAAGGAGAAAAAGAGCGAGCAGAAGAGGGAAATGGAAGAAGAAGAAGGAGATGAAGAGGAAGAAAAAGAAGGAGGGAAATGGAAGAAGAAGAAGGAGATGAAGAGGAAGAAAAAGAAGGAGAGGAGAGGATGAAGAAGAAGTGGAAGAAGTAGAAGAAGAGGAAGAAGATGTGGAAGGAAAGGGGATGAAGAAGAAAAAGTGGAAGAAGTAGAAGAAGAGGAAGAAGAGGAAGTGGAAGGAGAAGAAGTGGAAGAGCAAGAAGAGTAAGAAGAAGGAAAGCAAGGCAAGGGAAGAGGAAGAAGATGTGGAAGAAGGAGAAGGGAAGGGAGAAGAACAAGTGGAAGTAGCAGAAGTGGAAGAAGGTGAACAAGAGGAAGAAAAACTAGTTGAAGGAGTGAGGATGATGAACAAGTAGTGGAATAAGGAGAACAAGAGGTAGAAATGCAAGCGGAAGCAGAAGAAGGAGAACAAGAGGGAGAAGAGGAGGGAAAGGGAAGAAGAAGAAGGAGATGAAGAGGAAGAAAAAGAAGGAGAGGAGAGGATGAAGAAGTCGAAGAAAGAAAACAAGAGGAGACAGGAGAAGTGGAAGAAAGAGAAGAAGAGGAAGAAGAAGGAGAGTAAGCAGATGAAATGGAAGAAGGAGAAGAAAAGGAAGAGGAAGAAGATGTGGAAAGAGAAGAAGTGAAAGAAGGTGAACAACAGGATGAAGCAGAACTAGTGGAAGAAGGTGGGATGAGGAAGAAGAACTGGAAGAAGGAGAGGAAGGGAAAGGAAGAAAAAGCAGAAGAAGTTGAATATGGAGGAGAAGAGGAAAAAGAAGAAGTGTAAGCGAAGATTTGGGGAAGGAGAAGAAGAGGAAGAGCAAGAATTGGAAGAAAAAGAAGTGGAGGATGGAGAATAAGAGGAAAGAGAAGAAGGAAAGGGAAGAAGAAGTATTGGAAGCAGAAGAAATGGAAGAAGAAGAAGAAGTGTAAGCAAAAGAAGTGCAAGAAGGAGAACAACAAGAATAACAGGAAGTAGTGGAATGAGAGGGGATGAAAAAGAAGAAGTGGAAGAACGAGAACGGGAGGAGGAAGAAGAAGTGGAAGAAGGAAAAGAAGAAGAAGTGGAAGAATGAGAAGAAGTGGACGAAGTGCAAGTGGAAGAAGGAGAACAATAGGAAGAAGAAGAAGTGGAAGAATGAGAAAAAGAGTAAGAGGATGAAGCAGTAGAAGAAAAGGGCATGAAGAAATGGAAAAAGAAGAAGTGTAAGCAGAAGAAGTGGAAGAAGGAGACAAAAAAGAAGAAGAACAATAAATGGAAGCAGAAGAAGTGGCAGAAGGAGAACAAGAGGAATAGGAGGAAGTAGTGGAATGAGAGCGGATGAAGAAGAAGAAGTGGAAGAAGGAGAATAGGTGGAGGAAGAAGAGGTGGAAGAAGGAGGAGAAGAAGAAGAAGAAGTGGAAGAATAAGAAGAAGAGGAAGAAGAAGAAGTGGAAGAACGAGAAGAAGAGGAAGAAGTGCAAGTGGAAGAAATAGAACAATAGGAAGAAGAAAAAGAAGTGGAAGAATTAGAAAAAGAGGAAGAAGAAGAAGCAGTGGAAGGAAAGGGCGTGAAGAAGAAGAAGTAGTTGAAGGAGTGCGGTTGATGAAGAAGAAGTGGAAGAAGGAGAACAAGAGGTAGAAATGCAAGTGGAAGTAGAAGAAGGAGAAAAAGAGGGAGAAGACGAAGGAAAGGGCAGAAGTAGGAGGAGATGAAGAGGAAGAAGGAGGGGAAGGAATGGAAGAAGTGGAATATAGAGGAGAAGAGGAGGAAGAAGAAGAAGTGAAAGCAGAAGATTTGGGGGAAGGAGAAGAAAAGGAAGAGAAATAATTGGAAGCAAAAGAAGTAGGGATAGAGGAGAAGAAGGAGAAGAAGGAAGGGAAGAAGAAGAAGTAGTGGAAGGAGAAGAAATGGAAGAAGAAGAAGTGTAAGCAGAAGAAGTGGAAGAAGGAGACGAAAAAGAAGAACAACAACAAATGGAAGCAGAAGAAGTGGCAGAAGGAGAACAAGAGGAATAGGAGGAAGTAGTGGAATGAGAGCGGATGAAGAAGAAGAAGTGGAAGAAAGAGAACGGGTGGAGGAAGAAGTGGAAGAAGAAGAAGAACAAGTGGAAGAATGAGAAGAAGAGGAAGAAGAAGAAGTGGAAGAACGAGAAGAAGAGGAAGAAGAAGAAGTGGAAGAACGAGAAGAAGAGGAAGAAGAAGACCCGTGGAAGAACGAGAAGAAGAGGAAGAAGTGCAAGTGGAAGAAAGAGAACAATAGGAAGAATAAAAAGAAGTGGAAGAATTAGAAAAGCAGGAAGAAGAAGAAGCAGTGGAAGGAAAGGGGATGAAGAAGAAGAAGAAATGGAAGAATTAGAAAAAGTTCCACTTCTTCTTTTTCATCCCTCTCATTCCACTACTTCCTCCTATTCCTCTTGTTGTACTCATACCACTTATTCTGCTTCCACTTTTTGTTCTTTTTCTTTTTCGTCTCCTTATTCCACTTCTTCTTGTTCCTTTTCTTCTCCTTCTACCACTTCTTCCGGTTACTCTCCTTCTTCTTCCTATTCTTCTCTTTCTTCCACTTCTCCTGCTCCTTTTGTTGTCCTTCTTCTGCTTCTTCCATTTCTTCTCCTTCCACTTCTACTTCTACCACTTCTTCTTCTTCACCCCCTTTCCTTCCACTACTTCTTCTTCTTCATCTCTCACAAAAGGGTAAAACCACATTATAATTTCACTAATTCAATGGTTGTCGTTTGAGTACAATTCAGCCCCTATTTATAGAACTAGGTGGCTGTTCAAAATCATAACTCCCAAAAAAAAATTAAATACTCCATTATCACGCAATTATCAAATATGATTAATTGCATGTTACATTAATTCCTAAATTAATGAAATGTTACAAAAAATGAAAAGTCATTGTCTTCGGCATTCACATCATTCCCTCCTTCTTCGAAAAGATTCATCCTCGAATCTATGACTTTATTTTCATATCAATTTTATTCACTTATAATTTAAAATAAACAAAATCAACCTCCAGGATCAAATGTAACTTGTAAAAATTCATGCATCAAAGAAGTTTTCCTTTTTGGTTTCCAAACCCAAACATTGGAATCAAGAGGAATTCTTCTTTTAAAATAGACTTGTGCATTTTCTTCAGGAGTTTTAACCTCAACAATGTACTGAATGTACAATGACTCTGGAAAAGGGATATCCACATTTTTCTTCCTCAAATATGGCAATTTGTGGGTTGTATTCTCATCGTCCTGTGCATTCAAAATACCAATAAAAGAAGAAAAATCATTAGCAATTTTCATTTTAATGTTCTTTTCTCTCTTTCTCTTTCCTTTTCTCTCTTCCTCTTCACTCTTTTCTTTTTCTATTTTTCTCTTTTCTTCTCTCTCTTTTTCTATTTTCTCCTTCAACTTATGTTGATTATCACAAACTTCACATGGTGTCAGAAATTTCAAATTAAGTTTGCGTCCTTCATGCACCAAAGAAACTGAAAGTCTTTAAGGATTTATCCTTTTTCCCTGCAACCAAGGTCTCCCTAAAAGAAAATGAGATGAGTCCATGGGAGCAATATCGCATGTCACTTCCTCCACATATTTTCCAATACTGAATCTAAACTTAGTTTGCCTAGGATGAAGACTCGTTGGTAAGTTAAGTTTATTCACCAATCTTTCGCTCACCACGTTGCTATAACTTTCTTCATCAATGGCAAATAAACATAAACGACCTTCGATTAAACACCTTGTATAAAAAATATCCACCATAATTCTAAACCTAGAGCTGAAGCTCTGATACCAACTGATAGAAATCCAGAGGGGTTGGATTCGTTTTGCGGATCTATCTAGGTTGGAAGGTAATAAGTTAACAAAACAATGAGAATTGGGTAAACAAGAAAATGGAAAGGATGAAAATGGTTTAACGAAGGGATAGATGACGCCACTTCCAAGGATGGAAGATAAGTCATATGACGCCACAAGGGTGATGATTTACCCTTTATAAGTCTAGCAGAACGCCACAAGGAAAAATTCCTTGATAAGTTCTAAAGAAAAATTCATCTCTCACAAAAGGGTAAAACCACATTATAATTTCACTAATTCAATGGTTGTCGTTTGAGTACAATTCAGGCCCTATTTATAGAACTAGGTGGTTGTTCAAAATCATAACTCCCAAAAAAAAAATTAAATACTCCATTATCACGCAATTATCAAATATGATTAATTGCATGTTACATTAATTCCTAAATTAAGGAAACGTTACAAAAAATGAAAAGTCATTGTCTTCGGCATTCACATCAGAAGCGGAAGAAGAGGAAGAAGAAGAAGTAGAAGGAGAAGTAATGGAAGATTGAGAAGAGTAAGAAGAGTAAGAAGAAGGAAAGCAAGGAAAGGGAGGAGGAAGAAGAAGTGGAAGAAGGAGGAGAAGAAGAAGGGGAGGAAGAACATGTACTGTAGTTAGAAGAAGGAGAAAAAGAGGGAGAAGACGAAGGAAAGGGAAGAAGAAGAAGGAGATGAAGAGGAAGGAAAAGAAGGAGAGGAGAGGATGAAAAAGAAGTGGAAGAAAGAGAACAAGAGGAGGCAGGAGAAGTGGAAGAAAGGGAAGAAGAAGAACGAGAAGGAGAGTAAGCAGAAGAAGTGGAAGAAGGAGAAGAAAAGAAAGAAGAACAGGATATGGAAAGAGATGAAGTGGAAGAAGGTGAACAAGAGTAGGAAGGAGAAGTAGTGGATGGAGGTGGGATGAAGAAGAAAAACTGGAAGAAGGAGAAAAGCAGGAAAAGGAAGAAGGAGGGGAAGGAAAGGGAAAAAGAAGCAGAAGAAGTGGAATATGGAGGAGAAGAGGAAGAAGAAGAAGTGTAAGCAGAAGATTTGGGGGAAGGAGAAGAAATGGAAGAGGAAGAAGAAGAAGTGTAAGCAGAAGAAGTGGAAGAAGGAGACGAAAAATAAGAAGAATAACAAGTAGAAGCAGAATAAGTGGTAGAAGGAGAACAAGAAGAATAAGACGAAGTAGTGGAATGAGAGGGGATGAAGAGGAAGAATGGAAGAAGGAGAAGAAGAGGATGAAGAAGAAGTGGAAGAAGGAGAAGAAGAGGAAGAAGAAGAAGTGGAAGAACAAGAAGAAGAGGAAAAAGTGCAAGTCGAAGATGGAGAACAATAGGAAGAAGAAGAAGCGGAACAATGAGAAAAAGAGGAAGAAGAAGAAGCAGTTGAAAGAAAGGGAATAAAGAAGAAGAAGTTGAAGAAGCAGAAGAAGAGGAAGAAGAAGAAGTGGAAGGAGAAGTAGTGGAAGATGGAGAAGAGTAAGAAGAACGAAAGCAAGGAAAGGGAGGAGGAAGAACAAGTGGAAGAAGGAGGAGAATAAGAAGGGGAGGAAGAACAGGTAATGTAGGCAGAAGAAGTGCAAGAAGGAGAAGGGAAGGAAGAAGAACAAGTGGAAGTAGCAGAAGTGGAAGAAGGTGAACAAGAGGAAGAAGAAGAAGTAGTTGATGAAGAGCAAGGAGTAGAAATGCAAGTGGAACCAGAAAAAGGAGAAAAAGAGGGAGAAAATGAAGGAAAGGGAAGAAGAAGAAGGAGATGAAAAGGGAGAAAAAGAAAGAGAGGAGAGGATGAAGAAGAAGTGGAAGCAGAACATTTAAGGGAACGAGAAGAAGAGGAAGGAGAAGAAGGAAAGGGAAGAAGAAGAAGTAATGGAAGGAGAAGAAATGGAAGAAGAGGAAGAAGAAGAAGTGTAAGTAGAAGAAGTGGAAGAAGGAGATGAAAAAGAAGAAGAACAACAAGTGGAAGCAGACGAAGTGGTAGAAGGAGAACAAGAGGAATAGGAGGAAGTAGTGAAATGAGAGGGGATGAAGAAGAAGAAGTGGAAGAAGGAGAACGGGAGGAGGAAGAAAAAGAGGAAGAAGGAGAATAAGACGAAGTAGAAGAAGTGGAAGAACGAGAAGAAGAGTAAGAAGTGAAAGTGGGAGAAGGAGAACAATAGGAAGAAGAAGAAGAAGTGGAAGAATGAGAAAAAGAGTAAGAAGAAGAAGCAATGGAGGGTAAGGGGATGGAGAAGAAGTGGAAGTAGGAGAACAAGAGGTACAAATGCAAGTGGAAGCAAAAGAAGGAGAAAAAGAGGGAGAAAATGAAGGAAAGGGAAGAAGAAGAAGTATTGGAAGGAGAAGAAATGGAAGAAGAGGAAGAAGAAGAAGTGTGAGTAGAAGAAGTAAAAGAAGGAGACCAAAATGCAGAAGAACAACAAATGGAAGCAAGAGAAGTGGTAGAAGAAGAGCAAGAGGAACAGGAGGAAGTAGTGAAGCGAGAGGGGATGAAGAAGAAGAAGTTGAAGAAGGAGAACGGGAGGAGGAAGAAGAAGTGGAAGAACGAGAAGAAGAGGAAGAAGTGCAAGTGGGATAAGGAGAACAATAGGAACAAGAAGAAGAAGAAGAAGAAGTGGAAGTATGAGAGAAAGAGGAAGAAGAAGAAGTAGTGGAAGGAAATGGGATGAAGAAGGAGAAGTGGAAGAAGGAGAAGAAGAGGAAGAAGAAGAAGTGGAAGGAGAAGAACAAGTTAAAGCAGTAGAAGTGGAAGAAGGTGAACAAGAGGAAGAAGAAGAAGTAGTTGAAGGAGTGGGGATGATGAAGAAGAAGTGGAAGAAGGAAAGCAAGAGGTAGAAATGCAAGTGGAAGAAGAAGAAGGATAAAAGGAGGGAGAAGACGAAAGAAATGGAAGAAGAAGAAAGAAATGAAGAGGAAGAAAAAGAAAGAGAGAAGAGGATGGAGAAGAAGTGGAAGAAAGAGAAAAGTAGGAAAAGTGATGCATGCCTCCCTTGATCTTTTTCCTTGAGGTTCCAAGCACCATGAAATGGATGATGGAGGGGAAAGAAAAAGGAGGTGGGGCGCCACTCTCAAAGAGAGATAAGCCAAAGTGTTTAGGTTTGCCACAAGGGAAGGAACCCTTGATAAAAACCAACTAGGAAGAGGTTCCTCAAGAGAGAGGATCCTCAAGACCTTTTACTAAGAATGTGCTCACAAAGAGACTATTTTCATTCAACTTCAAAGGTGCAATGTTACAATGAGGGGGAATGAGTATATATAGCCCAATGGGAGAGCTTGGGCACACTTTTTTAGGCAATGTGGGACTTGGGCTTAATTAGGATTAAAACTAATTAACCCAAGTCTTAGGCCTTAAGTGAGGCACCTAAGTTCACCCCCTATGGGTGCAATTAGCATATCTTAATGTGAATGGGCTAGCCCAAAATCATGTCTTAACTTATGCACCCATTATAAGCTTACTCCTCCTTTTTAACTAAAGACACCTATACCTTATAAACTAAGAAGATGGCCGGAAATACATGGCCTTAAGGGAATTAAAAATACTTTCCTATTTATCTAATTAAAATAAAATATTTATAAGCTAAAAATAATGAAGACTATGGCTTTGAATCTTCAATGAGCTTTCGTCCATGCCATGCCTTCCTTGAGTCCTCCTAGCCATGATGCATGCTAGGTGAGATTGCATAAAAAAGGATGAATGAGGGGAAGGGAAAGGAAGAAGAAGCAGAATAAGTGGAATATATAGAGGAGAAGAAGAAGTGTAAGCAGAAGTTTTGGGGGAAGAAGAAGAAGTGACAGAGCAACAACTGGAAGCAAAAGAAGTGGGGGATGGAGAAAAAGAGGAAAGAGAGAAGAAAAGGGAAGAAGAAGAAGTAGTGGAAGGAGAAGAAATGGAAGAAGAGGAAGAAGAAGAAGTGTAAGTAGAAGAAGCAGAAGAAAGAGACGAAAATGAAGAAGAAAAACAAGTGGACGCAGAAGAAATGGTAGAACGAGAACAACAGGAATAGGAGGAAGTAATGGAATGAGAGGGGATATGGAAGAAGAAGTGGAAAAAGGAGAATGGGAGGGGGAAGAAGAAGTTGAAGTAAGAGAAGAAGAGGAAGAAGAAGAAGTGGAAGAATGAGAAGAAAAGGAAGAAGAAGAAGTACAAGAATGAGAAGAAGAGGAAGAAGTGCAAGTGGAAGAAAGAGAACAATGGGAAGAAGAAGAAGTGGAAGAATGAGAAAAAGAGGAACAAGAAAAAACAGTGGAAGGAATGGGGATGAAGAAGAAGAAGTGGAAGAAGGAAAAGAAGAGGAAGAAGAAGAATTGGAAGAACGAGAAGAAGAGGAAGAAGTGCAAGTGGAAGAAGGAGAACAATGGAAAGACGAAGTAGTGGAAGAGGGAGAAGAGTTAGAAGAAGGAAAGAAAGGCAAGGGAGGAGGAAGAAGAAGTGGAAGAAGGAGGAGAAGAAGAAGGGGAGGAAGAAGAGGTAGTGTAGGCAGAAGAAGTGCAAGAAGGGGAAGGGAAGGAAGAAGAAGTGCAAGTGGAAGCAGCAGAAGTGGAAGAAGGTGAACAATAGGAAGAAGAAGAAGTAGTTGAAGGAGTGGGGATGATGAAGAAGAAGTGGAAGAAGGAGAACAAGAGGTAGAAATGCAAGTGGAAGCAGAAGAAGGAGGAAAAGAGGGAGAAGACGAAGGAAAGGGAAGAAGAAGAAGAAGATGAAGAGGAAGAAAAAGAAGGAGAGGAGAGGATGAAAAAGAAGTGGAAGAAAGAGAACAAGAGGAGGCAGGAGAAGTGGAAGAAAGAGAAGAAGAGGAAGAAAAAGGAGAGTAAGCAGAAGAAGTGGTAGAAGTAGAAAAGGAGTAAAACGAAGAAGGAGGGGAAGGGAAGGGAAGAAGAATAGAAGAAGTCGAATATGGAGGAGAAGAGGAAGAGGAAGAGGAAGTGTAAGCAGAAGATTTGGGGAAAGGAGGAGAAGAGGAAGAGCAACAATTGGAAGGAAAATAAGTGGTGGATGGAGAAAAATAGGAAGGAGAACAAGGAAACGGAAGAAGAAGAAGTAATGGAAGGAGAAGAAATGGAAGAAAAGGAAGAAAAAGAACTGTAAGCAGAAGAGGTGGAAGAAGGAGACGAAAAAGAAGAAGAACAACAAGTGGAAGTAGAAGAAGTGGTAGAGGGAGAACAAGAGGAATATGAGGAAGTAGTGGAATGAGAGGGGATGAAGAAGAAGAAGTGGAAGAAGGAGAACGGGAAGAGGAAGAAGAAGTAGAACAAGGAGATGAAGAGGAAGAAGAAGAAGTGGAAGAACGAGAAGAAGAGGAAGAAGTGGAAGATTGAGAAAAATTGGAAGAAGAAGAAGTAATGGAAGAAAAGGGGATGAAGAAGAAGAAGTGGAAGAAGGAGAAAAAGAGGAAGAAGAAGAAGTTGAATGAGAAGTAGTGGAAGAGGGAGAAGAGTAAGAAGAAGGAAAGCCAGGCAAGGGAGGCGAAGAAAAAGTGGAAGAAGGAGGAGAAGAAGAAGGGGAGGAAGAAGAGGTAGTGTAGGCAGAAGAAGTGCAAGAAGGGGAAGGGAAGGAAGAAGAACAAAAGGTGGAAGCAGCATAAGTGGAAGAAGGTGAACAAGAGGAAGAAGAAGAAGTGGTTGAAGGAGTGGGGATGATGGAGAAGAACAGGTAGTGTAAGCAGAAGAAGTGCAAGAAGGAGAAGAGAAAGAAGAAGAAGAACAAGTGGAAGCAGCAGAAGTGGAAGAAAGTGAACAAGAGGAAGAAGAAGAAGTAGTTGAAGGAGTGGGGATGATGAAGAAGAAGTGGAAGAAGGAGAACAAGAGGTAGAAATGCAAGTGGAAGCAGAAGAAGGAGAAAAAGACGGAGAAGACGATGGGAAGGGAACAAGAAGAAGTGGAAGAAGGAGAAGAAGAGGAAGAAGAAGGAGAGTAAACGGAAGAACTGGAAGAAGGAGAAGAAAAGGAAGAAGAAGAAGATGTGGAAAGAGAAGAAGTGGAGGAAGGTGAACAAGAGGAGGAAGAAGAAGTAGTGGAAGGTGGTGGGATGAAGAAGAAGAAGTAGAAGAAGGAGAAAAGGAAAAAGGAGGGGAAAGGAAGAGAAGAGAAGCAAAAAAAGTGGAATATGCAGGAGAAGAGGGAGAAGAAGAACAAGTGTAAGCAGAAGATATGGGGGAAGGAGAAGAAGACAAAGAGCAACAATTGAAAGCAAAAGAAATGGGGGATGGAGAAAAACAAGAAGGAGAAGAAGGAAAGGGAAGAAGAAGAAGTTGTTGAAGGAGAACAAATGGAAGAAGAGGAAGAAGAAGAAGTATTAGTGGAAGAAGTGGAAGAAATAGACGAAAAAGAAGATGAACAACAAGTGGTAGAAGGAGAATAAGAGGAATAGTTGGTTGTAGTGGAATGAGAGGGGATGAATAAGAAGAAGTGGTAGAAGGAGAACCAGAGGAGGAAAAAGAAGTGGAAGAAGGAGAACGGGAGGAGAAAGAAGGAGAAGAAGAGGAAGAAGAAGAAGTGGAAAAAGGAGACGGGAAAGAAGATGAACAACAAGTGGAAGCAGAAGAAGTGGTATAAGGAGAACAAGAGGAATTAGAGGAATTAATGAAATGAGAGGCGATGATGAAGAAGTAGTGGAAAAAGGAGAACGAGAGGAAGAAGAATAAGTTGAAGAAGGAGAACGGGAGGATGAAGAATAAGTGGAAGAAGGAGAAGAAGAGGAAGAAGAAGAAGTGGAAGAACGAGAAGAAGAGAAAGAAGTGCAAGTGTAAGAAGGAGAACAATAGGAAGAAGAAGAAGAAGTTGAAGAATGAGAAAAAGAGGAAGACGAAGAAGCAGTGGAAGGAAAACGGATGAAGAAGAAGAAGTGGAATGAGAAGTAGTGGAAGAGGGAGAAGAATAAGAAGAAGGAAAGCAACACAAGGGAGGAGGAAGAAGAAGTTGAAGAAGGAGGAGAAGAAGAAGGGGAGGAAGAAAAGGTAGTGCAGGCAGAAGAAGTGCAACAAGGGGAAAGGAAGGAAGAAGAAGAACAAGTGGAAGCAGCAGAAGTGGAAGAAGGTGAACCAGACGAAGAAGAAGAAGTAGATGAAGGAGTGGGCATGATGAAGAAGAAGTGGAAGAAGGAGAACAAGAGGTAGAAATGCAAGTGGAAGCCGAAGAAGGAGAAAAAGAGGAAGAAGAAGGAGATGAAGAGGAAGAAACAGAAGGAGAGGAGAGGATGAAGAAGAAGTAGAAGAAAGAGAAGAAGAGGAAGAAGAAGGAGCGTAAGCTGAAGAAGTGAAAGAAGGAGAAGAAACGGAAGAAGAAGAAGATGTGGAAAGAGAAGAAGTGGAAAAAGGTGAACAAGAGGAGGAAGAAGAAGTAGTGGAAAAAGGAGGGATGAAGAAGAACAACTGGAAGAAGGAGAAAATGAGGAAAAGGAAGAAGGAGGGGAAGGGAAGGGAAGAGGGAGCAGAAAAAGTGGAATATGTATTCGAAGAGGAAGAAGAAGAAGAAGAGTAAGCAGAAGATTTGCAGGAAGCAGAAGAATCGGAAGAGCAACAATTGGAAGAACAAGAAGTGGGGGATAGAGAAAAAGAGGGAGGAGAACAAGGAAACGAAAGAAGAAGAAGTAGTGGCAAGAGAAGAAATGGAAGAAGAGGAAGAAGAATAAGTAGAAGAAGAAGAAGTGGAAGAAGGAGACGAAAAAGAAGATGAACTACAAGTGGAAGCACAAGATGTGGTAGAAGGAGAACAAGAGGAATAGGAGGAAGTAATGGAATTAGAGGGGATGAAGAACAAGAAGTGGAAGAAGGAGAACAGGAGGAAAAAGAATAAGTGGAAAAAGGAGAATGGGAGGAGGAAGAATAAATGGAAGAGCGAGAAGAAGAGGAAGAAGTGCAAGTGGAAGAAGGAGAACAATATGAAGAAGAAGAAGAAGTGGAAGAATGAGAGAAAGGGTAAGAAGAAGAAGCTGAGGAAAGAAAGGGGATGAAGAAGAAGAAGTGGCAGAAAGGGGATGAAGAAAAAGAAGTCGAAGAAAGAGATGAGGAGGAAGAAGAAGAAGTGGAACGAGAAATAGTGGAAAAGGGAGAACAGTAAGAAGAACGAAAGCAAAGCAAGGGAGAAGGAAGAAGAAGTGGAAGAAGGAGGAGAAGAACAAGGGGAGGAAGAATAGGTAGTGTAGGCAGAAGAAGTTCAAGAAGGAGAAGGGAAGGAAGAAGAAGAACAAGTGGAAGCAGCAGAAGTGGAAGAAGGTGAACAAGAGGAAGAAGAATAAGGAGTTGAAGGAGTGGGGATGATGAAGAAGAAGTGGAAGAAGGAGAACAAGAGGTAGAAATGCAAGTGGAAGCAAAAGAAGGAGAAAAAGAGGGAGAAGACAAAGGAAAGGGAAGAAGAAGAAGGAGATGAAGAGGAAGAAAAAGAAGGACAGGAGAGGATGAAGAAGAAGTGGAAGAAAGACAACATTAGGACGCAAGAGACGTGGAAGAAAGAGAAGAAGAGGAAGAAGAAGGAGAGTAAGCAGAAGAAGGAGAAAAAAAGGAAAAAGAAGAAGATGTGGAAAGAGAAGAAGTGGAAGAAGGTGAATAGGAGGGGGAAGAAGAAGTAGTGGAAGGAGGTGGGATGAAGAAAAAGAACTGGAAGAAGTAGAAAAGGAGGAAAAGGAAAAAGGAAGTGAAGGGAAGGGAAGAAGAAGCAGAAGAAGAGGAATATGGAGGAGAAGAGGAGGAAGAAGCAGAAAGGTAAGCAGAAGATTTGGGGGAAGGAGAGGAAGAGGAAGAGCAACAATTGGAAGCAAAAGAAGTGAGGGATGGTGAAAAAGAGGAAGGAGAAGAAGGAAAAGGAAGAAGAAGAAGTAGTGGAAGGAGAAGAAATGGAAGAAGAGGAAGAAGAAGAAGTGTAAGCAGAAGAAGTGGAACAAGGAGACGAAAAAGAAGAAGAACAACAAGCGAAAGAAGAAGAAGTGCTAGAAGTAGAAAAAGAGGAATAGGAGGAAGTAGTGGAATAAGAGGGGATGAAGAAGAAAAGTGGAAGAAAGAGAACGGGAGGAGGAAGAAGAAGTGGAAGAAGGAGAAGGAGAAGGAGAGGAAGAAGAAGTAGTGGAAAAATGAGAAGATGAAGAAGAAGTGCAAGTGGAAGAAGGAGAACAATAGGAAGAAGAAGAAGAAGTAGAAGAATGAGAAAAAGAGGAAGAAGAAGAAGCAGTGGAAGGAAGGGGGATGAAGAAGAAGAAGTGGAAGAAGGAGAACAGGAGGAAGAAGAAGAAGTGGAAGGAGAAGTAGTGGAAGAGGGAGAAGAGTAAGAAAAAGGAAAGCAAGCCAAGGGAGGAGGAAGAAGAAGTGGAAGAAGGAGAACAAGTGGAAGACGCAGAAGTAGTGGAAGGAGAAGTAGTGGAAGAAGGAGAAAAGGAGGAAAAGGAAGAAGGAGGAAAAGGAAGAAGGAGGAAAAGGAAGAAGGACAAAAGGAGGAAAAGTAAAAAAGTGGAAGAAGGAGAACAAGAGGAGGAAGAAGAAGTGGAAGAAGGAGAACAGGAGGAGGAAGAAGAAGTGGAAGAAGGAGAACAGGAGGAGGAAGAAGAAGTGGAAGAAGGAGAAGAAGAGGAAGAAGAAGAAGTGGAAGAACTAGAAGAAGAGGAAGAAGAAGAAGTGTAAGAACAAGAAGAAGAGGAAGAAGTGCAAGTGGAACAAAGAGAACAATAGGAAGAAGAAGAATAAGTTGGAGAATGAGAAAAAGGGGAAGAAGAAGAAGCAGTGGAAGGAAAGTGGATGAAGAAGAAGAAGTGGAAGAAGGAGAAAAAGAGGAAGAAGATGAAGTGGAAGGAGAAGTAGTGCAAGAGGGAGGAGAGTAAGAAAAAGGAAAGCAAGGCAAGGGAGGAGGAAGAAGAAGTGGAAGTAGGAGAACAAGTGGAAGATGCAGAAGTAATGGAAGGAGAAGTAGTGGAAGAAGGAGAAAATGACGAGAAGGAAGAAGGAGAAAAGGAGGAAAAGGAAGAAGGAGGGGAAGGGAAAAAGAAGCAGAAGAAGTGGAATATGGAGGAGAGGAGGAAGAAGGAAAACAAGTGTAAGCAGAAGATTTGGGGGGAGGAGAAGAAGAAGAAGAGCAACTATTGGAAGCAAAGGAAGTGGAAGGAGAAGTAGTGGAAGAGGGAGAAGAGTAAGAAGAAGGAAAGCAAGGCAAGGGAGGAGGAAGAAGAAGTTGAAGTAGGAAGAGAAGAAGAAGGGGAGGAACAAGAGGTAATGTAGGCAGAAGAAGTGAAAGAAGGAGAAGGGAAGGAAGAAGAAGAACAAGTGGAAGCCGCAGAGGTGGAAGAAGGTGAACAAGAGGAGGAAGAAGAAGTAGTGGAAGGACGTGGGATGAAGAAGAAGAACTAGAAGAAAGAGAAAAGGAGGAAATGGAAAAAGGAGGGGAGGGGAAGGGAAGGGAAGGGAAGAAGAAGTAGAAAAAGTGGAATATGGAGGAGAAGAGGAAGAGGAAAAAGAAGTGTAAGCAGAAGATTTGGGGGAAGGAGAAGAAGACGAAGAGCAGTAATTGGAAGCAAAAGAAGTGTGGGATGGAGAAAAAGAGGAAGGAGAAGAAGGAAAGGGAAGAAGAAAAACTAGTGGAAGGAGAAGAAATGGAAGAAGAAGAAGTGTAAGCATAAGAAGTGGAAGAAGGAAACGAAAAAGAAGAAGAACAACAAGTTGAAGCAGAAGAAGTGGTAGAAGGAGAACAAGAGGAATAGGAGGAAGTAGTGGAACAAGAAGAGATGAAGAAGAAGAAGTGGAAGAAAGAGAATAAGAGGAGGCAGGACAAGTGGAAGAAAGAGAAGAAGAGGAAGAAGAAGGAGAAGAAAACGAAGAAGAAGAAGATGTGGAAAGAGAAGAAGTGGAAGAAGGTGAACAAGAGGAGGAAGAAGATGCAGTGAAAAAGGAGAAAAGGGCGAAAAGGTAGAAGGAGGGGAAGGGAAAGGAAGAAGAATCAGAAGAAGTGGAATATGAAGGGGAAAAGGAAGAAGAAGAAGAAGTGTAAGCTGAAGATTTTGGGGAAGAAGAGGAAGACGAAGAGCAACAATTGGAAACAAAACAAGTGCGGGATGGAGAAAAAGAGGAAAGAGAAGAAGGCATGGGAAGAAGACGAAGTAGTGGAAGGAGAAGAAATGGAAGAAGAAGAAGTGTAAGCAAAAGAAGTGGAAGAAGGAGACGAAAAAGAAGAAGAACAACATGTGGAGGTAGATGAAGTTGTAGAAGGAGAAGAAGAGGAAGGGGAGGAAACAGTGGAATGAGAGGCGATGAAGAAGAAGAAGTGGAAGAAGGAGAACGGGGGGAGGAAGAAAAAGTGGAAGAAGGAGAAGAAGAGGAAGAAGGAGAAAAAGAGGAAGAAGAAGAAATAGAAGAACGAGAAGAAGAGGAAAAAGTGCAAGTGGAAGAAGGAGAACAATAGGAAGAGGAGGAAGTAGTGGAATGAGAGGCGATGAAGAAGAAGAAGTGCAAGAAGGAGAATGGGAGGAGGAAGAAGAAGTGGAAAAAGAAGAAGTGGAAGAACAAAAAGAAGAGGGAGAAGTACAAGGGGAAGAAGGAGAACAGTAGGAAGAAGAAGAAGTGGAAGAATGAGAAAAAGAGGAAGAACAAGAAGCAATGGAAGCAAAGGAGATGAAGAAGAAGAAGTGGAAGAAGGAGAAAAAGAGGAAGAAGAAGAAGTGGAAGGAGAAGTAGTGGAAGAGGGAGAAGAGTAAGAAGAAGGAAAGCAAGGAATGGGAGGAGGAAAAAGAAGTGGAAGAAAGAGGAGAAGAAGAAGGGGAGGAAGAACAGGTAGTGTAGGTAGAAGAAGTGCAAGAAGGAGCAGGGAAGGAAGAAGAAGAACAAGTGAAAGCAGCAGACGTGGAAAAAGGTGAACAAGAGGAAGAGGAAGAAGTAGTTGAAGGAGTGGGGATGATGAAGAAAAGTGGAAGAAGGAGAACAAGGGTTAGAAATGCAAGTGGAAGATAGAGAACTAGAGCAGGCAGAAGAAGTGGAAGAAAGAGAGGAAAAGGAAGAAGAAGGAGAGTAAACAGAAGAAGGAGAAGAAAAGGAAGAAGAAGAAGATGTGGAAAGAGAAGAAGTGGCAGAAGGTGAACAAGAAGATCAAGAAGAAGTAGTGAAAGGAGGTGGGATGAAGTAGAAGAACTCGAAGAAGAAGGGGAAGGGAAGGGAAGAAGAAGCAGAAGAAGTGGAATATGGACAAGAAAAAGAAGAAGAAGAACAAGTGTAGGTAGAAGATTTGCGGGAAGGAGAAGAAGAGGACGAGCAACAGTTGGAAGCAAAAGAAGTCGACGATGGAGAAAAAGAGGAAGGAAAAGAAGGAAAGGGAAGAAGAAGAAGTAGTTGAAGGAGAAGAAATGGAAGAAGAGGAAGGAAAAGAAGTGTAAGCAGAAGAAGTGGAAGAAGGATATGAAAAAGAAAAAGAACAACAAGTGGAAGAAGAAAAAGTGCAAGAAGGAGAAGGGAAGAAGAAAAACAAGTTAAAGCAGAAGAAGGAGAAAAAGAGGGAGATGACGAAGGAAAGCGAAGAAGAAGAAGGAGATGAAGAGGAAGAAAAAGAAGAAGAGGAGAGGATGAAGAAGTAGTGGAAGCAAGAGAACAAGACGAGGGAGGACAAGTGGAAGAAAGAGAAGAAGAGGAAGAAGAAGGAGAGTAAGTAGAAGAAGTGGAAGATGGAGAAGAAAACGAAGAAGAAGATGTGGAAAGAGAAGAAGTGGAAGAAGGTGAACAAGAGGAGGAAGAAGATGCAGTGGAAGAAGGAGAAAAGGGGGAAAAGGAAGAAGGAGGGGAAGGGAAGGGAAGAAGAATCAGAAGAAGTGGAATATGGAGGAGAAGAGGAAGAAGAAGAAGAAGTGTAAGCTGAAGATTTGGGGGAAGGAGAAGAAGAGGAAGAGCAACCACTGGAAGCAAAACAAGTGGGGGATAGAGAAAAAGAGGAAAGAGAAGAAGGCATGGGAAGAATACGAAGTAGTGGAAGGATAAGAAATGGAAGAAGAAGAAGTGTAAGCAAAAAAAGTGGAGGAAGGAGACGAAAAAGAAGAAGAACAACATGTGGAGGCAAATGAAGTGGTAGAAGGAGAACAAGAGAAAGAGTTGGAAGTAGTGGAATGAGAGGCGATGAAGAAGAAGAAGTGCAAGAAGGATAACGGGAGGAGGAAGAAGAAGTGGAAGAAGGAGAAGAAGAGGAAGAAAAAGAAGTGGAAGAAGGAGAACAAAAGGAAGAAGTGCAAGTGGAAGAAAGACAACAATAGGAAGAAGAAGAAGTGGAAGAATGAGAAAAAGGGGAACAAGAAGAAGCAGTGGAAGGAAAGAGGATGAAGAAGAAGAAGTGGAAGAAGGAGAAGAAGAGGAAGAAGAAGAAGTAGAAGGAGAAGTAGTGGAAGAGGGGGAAGAGTAAGAAGAAGGAAAGCAAGCTAAGGGAGGAGGAAGAAGAAGTTGAAAAAAAGGAGGAGAAGAAGGAGAGGTAGTGTAGGCAGAAGAAGTGCAAGAAGGAGAACGGAAGGAAGAAGAAGAACAAGTGGAAGCAGCATAAGTGCAAGAAGGTGAACAAGAGGAAGAATAAGAAGTAGTTGAAGGAGTGGGGATGATGAAGAAGAAATAAAAGAAGGAGAACAAGAGGCAAAAATGCAAGTGGAAGCAGAACAACGAGAAAAAAGAGGGAGAAGACGAAGGAAAGGGAAGTAGAAGAAGGATATGAAGAGGAAGAAAAGGACGGAGAGGAGGGGATGAAGAAGAAGTGCAAGAAAGGTAACAAGAGGAAGCAGGAGAAGTAGAAGAAAGAGAAAAAGAGGAAGAAGAAGGAGAGTAAGCAGAAGAAGGAGAAGAAAAGGAAGAAGAAGAAGATGTCTAAAAAGAAGAAGTAGAAGAATGAGAAGAGGGGGAACAAGAGGAAGAAAAAGAAGGAGAGGAGAGGATGAAGAAGTAGTGGAAGCAAGAAGTAGTGGAACGAGGTGGGATGAAGAAGAAGAACTGGAAGAAAGAGAAAAGGAGGAAAAGGAAGAAGGAGGGGAAGGGAAGGGAAGAAGAAGTAGAAGAAGTGGAATATAAAGAAGCAGAGGAAGAGCAAGAAGAACTGTAAGCAGAAGATTTGGGGGAAGGAGAAAAAGAGGAACAACAACAATTGAAGAAGAAGAAGTGGAAGAAGAGGATGAAGAAGAAGTGGAAGGAGAAGTAGTGGAAGAGGGAGAAGAGTAAGAAGAAGGAAATCAAGTAAAGGGAGGAGGAAGAAGAAGTGGAAGAAGGAGGAGAAGAAGAAGGGGAGGAAGAAGAGGTAGTGTAGGCATAAGAAGTGCAAGAAGGGGAACGGAAGGAAGAAGAAGAACAAGTGGAAGCAGCAGAAGTGGAAGAAGGTGAACAAGAAGAAGAAGGAGAAAAGGAGGAAAAGGAAGAAGGAGGGGAAGCGAAGAAGAAGCAGGAGAAGTGGAATATGGAGGAGAAGTGGAAGTAGAAGAAGAAGTGTAAGCAGAAGATTTAGGGGAGGAAAAGAATAGGAAGAGCAACTATTGGAAGCAAAAGAAGTGGGGGACGGAGAAAAACAGGATGGAAAAGAAGGAAAGGGAAGAAGAAGAAGTAGTGGAAGGAAGAAATGGAAGAAGAGGAAGCAGAAGAAGTGGTAGTAGGACAATAAGAGCAATAGGAGGAAGTAGTGTGATTAGAGGGGATGAAGAAGAAATGGAAGAAGGAGAATGGGAGGAGGAAAAGAATAAGTGGAAGAAGGAGAACGGGAACAAGAAGAGAATAAGTGGAAGAAGGAGAAGAAGAGGAAGAAGAAGAAGTGGAAGAACGAGAAAAAGAGGAAGAAGTGCAAGGGGAAGAAGGAGAACAATAAGAAGAAAAAGAAGAAAAAGCGTGGGAAGGAAAAGTGTTGAAGAACAAGAAATGGAAGAAGGAGAAGAAGAGGAAGAAAAAGAAGAAGAAGTGGAAGAAAGTGAAGAAGAGGAAGAAGAAGGAGAGTAAGCAGAAGAAGTTGAAGAAGGTGAACAAGAGGAGGAAGAAGAAGTAGTGGAAGGAGGTGGGATAAAGAAGAAGAACTGGAAGAAGGAGAACGAGTGGAAGAAGGAGAAAAGGAGGAAAAGGAAGAAGGACGGGAAGGGAAGAAGAAGCAGAAGAAGTGGAATATGGAGGAGAAGAGGAAGAAGAAGAAGAAGTGTAAGCAGAAGATTTGGGGGGAGGAGAAGAAGAGGAAGAGCAACTATTGGAAGCAAAAGAAGTGGGGCATGGAGAAAAAGATGAAGGAGAAGAAGGAAACGGAAGAAGAAGTAGTGGAAGGAGAAGAAATGGAAGAAGAGGAAGAAGAAGAAGTGGAAGTAGAATAAGTGGAAGAAGGAGACGAAAAATAAGATGAAGAACAAGTGGAAGAAGAAGAAATGGTAGAAGGAGAACAAGAGGAATAGGAGGAAGTAGTGGAATGAGAGGGGATGAAGAAGAAAAAGTGGAAGAAGGAGAGCGAGATAAGGAAATATAAGTGGAAGAAGAAGAATGAGAGGAGGAAGAATAAGTGGAAGAAGGAGAAGAAAAGGAAGAAGAAGAAGTTGAAGAACAAGAAGAAGAGGAAGAAGTGCAACTTGAAGAAGGAGAAGAATAGGAAGAAGAAGAAGCAGTGGAAGAAGGGGAATAAGAGGTAGAAATGCAAGTGGAAGCAGAAGAAGGAGAAAAAGAGGGAGAAGACGAAGCGAAGGGTAGAAGAAGAGGAAGAAAAAGAAGGAGATGAGAGGATGAAGAAGAAGTGGAAGAAAGAGAACAAGAGGAGGCAGAAGAAGTGGAAGAAAGAGAAGAAGAGGAAGAAGAAGGATATTAAGCAGAAGAAGTAGAAGTAGTAGAAGAAAAGGAAGAAGAAGAAGAACATGTGGAAAGAGAACAAGTGGAAGAATATGAATAAGAGGAGGAAGAAGAAGTAGTGGAAGGAGGCGGGATGAGGAAGAAGAGTTGGAAGAAGCAGAATAGGAGGAAAAGGAAGAAGGAAAGGAAGGGAAGGGAAGAAGAAGCCGAAGAATTGGAATATGCAGGAGAAGAGAAAGAAGAAGAAGTGTAAGCACAAGATTTTGTGGAAGGAGAAAGAGAGGAATAAAAGTGGGGGATGGAGAAAAAGAGGAAGGAAAAGAAGGCAAGAGAAGAAGAAGAAGTAATGGAAGGAGAAGAAATGGAAGAAGAGGAAGAAGGAGAAGTGGAAGAAGGACACGAAAAAGAAGAACAAAAAGTGGAAGTAGAAGAAGTGGTAGAAGGAGAAAGAGTGGAATAGGAGGAAGTAGTGGAATAAGAGGGGATTTAGAAGAAGGAGTGGAAGAAGGAGAACGGGAGGAGGAAGAAGAAGTGGAAGAAGGAGAAGGAGAAGAAGAGGAAGAAGAAGAAGTAGAAGAACATGAAGAAAACGAAGAAGTGCAAGTGGAAGAATGAGAACAATATGAAGAAGAAGAAGAAGGGGAAGCATGAGAAAAAGAGGAAGAAGAAGAATAAGAGGAAGGAAAAGGTATAAAGAAGAAGAAGTGGAAGAAGGAGAAGTGTAAGAAGGAGAAGAATTGGAAGAAGAAGAAGCGGAAGAAGGAGAAGAAGAGGAAGAAGAAGAAGTGGAAGAACAAGAAAAATAGGAAGAAGTGCAAGTGGAAGAAGGAGAACAATGGGAAGAAGAAGAAGAAGTGTAAGAATGAGAAAAAAAGGAAGAAGAAGAAGCAGTGGAAGGAAAGAGGATGAAGAAGAAGAAGTGGAAGAAGGAGAAGAAGAGGATGAAGAAGAAGTGGAAGGAGAAGTAGTGGAAGAGGGAGAAGAGTAAGAAGAAGGAAATCAAGTAAAGGGAGGAGGAAGAAGAAGTGGAAGAAGGAGGAGAAGAAGAAGGGGAGGAGGAAGAGGTAGGTAGAATAAGTGCAAGAAAGAGAAGAGAAGGAAGAACAAGAACAATTAGAAGGAGCAGAAGTGGACAAAGGTTAACAAGTAGAAGAAGAAGAAGTAGTGTAAGGAGTGGGGATGATGAAGAAGAAGTGAAAGATGGAGAACAAGAGGTAGAAATGCCAGTGAAAGCAGACGAAAGGGGAAAAGAATGAGAAGACAAAGGAAAGGCAAGAAGACAAAGGAGATGAAGTGGAAGAAAAAGAAGGAGAGGAGAAGATGAAGAAGAAGCGGAAGAAAGAGAATAAGAGGAGGCAAAAGAAGTTAAAGAAAGAGAAGAAGAGGAAGAAGAAGGAGAATAAGCTAAATAAGTGGAAGAACGAGGAAAAAAGGAAGAAGAAGAACATGTTAAAAGAGAAGACGTGGAAGAAGGTAAACAAGAGGAGGAAAAAGAGGTAATGGAAGGAGGTGGGATGAAGAAGAAGAACTAGAAGAATGACAAAATGAGGAAAAGGAAGAAGGAGGGGAAGGGAAGGGTAGAAGAAGAAGAAGAAGTGTAAGGAGAAGATTTGGGGGAAAGACAAGAAGAGGAAGGGCAATAATTGCAAGCAAAAGAAATGGGGGATGGAGAAAAAGAGGAACGAGAAAGAGGAACGGAAAAAGAAGAAGTAGTGGAAGGAGAAGAAATGGAAGAAGAGGAAAAAGAAGAATTGTAAGCATAAGAAGTGGAAGAAGGACATGAAAAAGAAGTGGAACAACAACTGGTACAGAAGAAATGGTAGAAGGAGAACAAGAGAAATAGGAGGAAGTAGTGGAATGAGAGGGGATGAAGAGGAAGAAGGGGAAGAATGAGAACAGGAGGAGGAAGAAGAAATGGAAGAAGGACAAGAAGAGGAAGAAGAAGAAGTTGACGAACGAGAAGAAGAAGTGAAGAATTAGAAAAAGAGGAAGAAGAAGTGGGAAGGAAAGGGGATGAAGAAGAAGAAGTGGAAGAAGGAGAAGAAAAAGAAGAAGAAGAAGTGAAAGGAGAAGTAGTGGAAGAGGGAGAAGAGTAAGAAAAAGGAAAGCAAGGAAATGGAGGACGAAGAAGAAGTGGAAGAAGGAGGAGAAGAAGAAGGGGAGGAAGACGAGGTAGAGTAGGCAGAAGAAGTGCCACAAGGAGAAGGGAACGACGAAGATGACGAAGTGAGAGCAGCAAATGTGATAGAAGATAAACAAGAGGAAGAACAGGAAGTAGTTGAAGGAGTGGGGATGATGAAGAAGTGGAAGAAGGAGAACAAGAGGTAGAAATGCAAGTGGAAGTAGGAGAAGGAGAAAAAGAGGGAGAAGACGAAGGAAAAGGAAGAAGAAGAAGGAGATGAAGAGGGGAGGATAAAGAAGAAGTTAAAGAAAGAGAACAAGAGGAGGCAGGAGAAGTGGAAGAAAGAGAATAAGAGGAAGAAGTAGGAGAGTAAGCCGAACAAGAAGAAGAAGAAGATGTGGAAAGAGAAGAAGTGGAAGAAGGTGAACAAGAGGAGGAAGAAGAAGTAGTGGAAGGAGGTGAGATGAAGAAGAAGAACTGGAAGAAGGAGAAAAGGAGGAAAAGGAAGAAGGAGGGGAAGGGAAGGAAAGAAAAAGCAAAAGAAGTGGAATATGGAGGTGAAGAGGAGGAAGAAGAAGAAGTGTAAGCAGAAGATTATTTGGGATAAGGAGAAGAAGAGAAAGAGCAACAATTCAAAGGAAAAGAAGTGGGGGATGGAGAAAAAGAGGAAGGAGAAGAAGGAAAGGAACGAAGAAGAAGTAGTGGAACGAAAAGAAATGGAACAATAAGAAGTGTAAGCAGAAGAAGTGGAAGAAGGAGACGAAAAAGAAGAACAACAAGTGGAAGCAGAAGAAGTGGTAGAAGGAGAACAAGAGGAATATGAGGAAGCAGTGGAATGAAAGGGGATGAAGAAGAAGAAGTGGAAGAACGAGAAGAAAAGGAGGAAGAAGAAGTGGAAGAACGAGAAGAAAAGGAGGAAGAAGAAGTGGAAGAACGAGAAGAAGAGGAAAAGTGCAAGTGGAAGAAGCAGAACAATAGCAAGAAAAAGAAGAAGAAGTGGAAGAAGAAGTGCAAGAAAGAGAAGAGAAGCAAGAAGAAGAACAAATGGAAGCAACAGAAGTGAAAGAAAGTGAACAAGAGGAAGTAGTTGAAGGTGAGGGGATGATGAAGAAGAAGTGGAACAAGGAGAACAAGAGGTAGAAATGAAAGTGGAAGCAGAAGAAGGCGAAAAAGAGGGAGAAGATGATGGAAAGGGAAGAAGAAGAAGGAAATGAAGAGGAAGAAAAAGAAGGAGAGGAGAGGATGAAGAAGGAGTGGAAGAAAGAGAAAAAGCGGAGGCAGGAGAAGCGGTAGAAAGAGAAGAAGAGGAAGAAGAAGGAGAGTAAGTAGAAGAAATGGAAAAAGGAGAAGAAAAGGAAGAAGAAGATGTGGAAAGACAAGAAGTGGAAGAAGGTGAACAAGAGGAAGAAGAAGAAGTGGTGCAAGCAGGTGGGATGAAGAAGAAAAACTGGAAGAAGGAGAACGAGCGGAAAAACGAGAAAAGGAGGAAAAGGAAGAAGGAGGGGAAGGTAACAAGAAGCTTAAGAATTGGAATATGGAGCAGAAGTGTTAGTAGAAGAAGAAGTGTAAGCAGAAGATTTAGGGGAGGAAAAGAAAAGGAAGAGCAAGTATTGGAAGCAAAAAAAGTAGGGGGCGAAGAAAACGAGGAAGGAAAAGAAGGAAATGGAAGAAGAAGATGTAGTGGAAGGAAGAAATGGAAGAAGAGGAAGAAGAAGAAGTGGAAGAAGGAGACGAAAAAGAAGATGAACAACAAGTGAAAGCAGCAGAAGTGGTAGGATTAAAAGGAGCACCTTTTTATAGAGGGAGCTAACCTCTTGGACAAGTCAAGAAGGAAAGGAAGGGCTAGGATTAAAAGGAGTCATCCAAGGGAGGAGGATTGAAGCCCAAAGTCCAATCTATCCCCTCCTTTAGATGAGAATTGGTGCCCAAGCTACCTCATCCAAGGGTCAAGATTACTCCTTTATTAGTTTTGGGTTTTATTTAGGAAAAGAGGGTATAGTTATCAAACTACCCCTTTATTTCCTGAATAAAGGCCCAAAAGCTAATCTTACCCCTTCTTATTACTAAGACACCTCCTAGAAAATTAAATGGACTAATACATGTCCAAAATAAAATCCTAGGTTCCTAAAATAAAAATTAAAAGTAAATAAGTCATGACTTGCATAACTTGATGGTCATATGGAGGTGAGATCTTCCTTCTTCTACTCTAGCCGTGTCTTCTTCTATTCACCTAGCCATGGCCCTAGTGATAGGGCCCTTGCTTGGGGAGAATGCATCATCTCCTCCTCCTTGGGAAGGATTTGACCTCAAATCTGATAGGTCCTCCTCTTCTTCATCAGTACCTACAAAAGGGATCAAATCACAAACATTAAAGGTAGTACTGACACCGTAGTCCTCAGGGAGATCTAATATGTATGCATTGTTGTTCACTCTCTTGAGGACTTGAAAGGGACCATCTCCTCGGGTGCTAAGCTTGGACTTCCTTTGAGTAGGGAAGCGATCCTTCCTCAAATGAAGCCATACCCAATCCCCTTCATTGAAGATAATTTCTTTCCTGCCCCTATTGGCTTTACTAGCATACTCCTTTAAATGATGTTCAATGTTGGCCTTTACCCTTTCATGTAATTTTTTAACAAAATCCGCTCTTACTATTCCTTCTTTGTGAACACAAGAAGGGAATGGTAAGGGCAAGATATCAAGAGGAGTGAGGGGGTTGAAGCCATAAACAACTTCAAAGGGAGAATGCTTGGTGGTCCTTTGAACCACCTGGTTGTATGCAAACTCAATATGGGGTAGGTATTCATCGCAAGACTTATGATTTCCTCGAAGAAGTGTCCTAAGCATAGTAGATAGAGATCTATTTACTACCTCAGTTTGCCCATCAGTTTGGGGGTGACGTGGTAGAAAATAAGAGTTTAGTTCCTAGCCTTGCCCACAATGTTTTACAAAAGTGGCTAAGGAACTTCACATCTCTATCAGAGACTATGGATTGGGAATTCCATGTAAACGGACAACTTCTTTAAAGAAAAGTCTTGCGATGTTGCTCGCATCATCTATCTTGTGGCATGGTATAAAGTGAGCCATTTTTGAAAATCTATCTACCACCACAAAGATAGAGTATGCACCTCGTTGGGTTCGAGGCAGGCCAAGGATGAAATCCATACTAATATCCAACCAAGGTGCAGAAGGAGCAGGTAAGGGTGTGTACAATCCATGAGCCATTGTCTTAGACTTAGCTTGCAAGCAAGCAATGCATCTACGACAATGTCTATAGACGTCTTTCTTCATATGGGGCCAAAAGAATTTTTCTTGTAAAAGTAGAAGAGTTTTGTTAATTCCAAAATGCTCCATGAGCCCACCCTCATGGCTCTCTTTTGTCAACAGATTTCTCATAGATCCTTGGGCTACACAAAGTCTGCTACCTTTGAAAAGGTACCCCTCACTCACAAAGAACCCATTTTGGGTTTTACATGCAAATGTAGAGGCAGCATAAATGGATCCAAAATCCTTATCAGAAAGATACATTTCTCTAATATTATCAAATCCAAGAATCTTTGCACTTAAGGTGGTGTAAAGGGTATGTCTACGAGACAAAGCATAAGCCACCACATTATGTTTTCCTTTCTTGTATTTGATGATATAAGGGAAGTCTCAAGAAATTCTACCCATTTAGCATGCCTTTTATTAAGCTTGCCTTGACCTTTCAAATACTTAAGCGACTCATGGTCCCTATGAATGATGAACTCCCTGGGTACAAGATAATATTCCCAAGTTTGAAGGGCCTTATCAAAGAGTAAAACTCTTTATCATAGGTGGGGTAGTTTAAGGCGGCTCCATTTAGTTTTTCACTAAAATAAGCCACGGGATGACCACCTTGTAACAACACAGCTCCCACACCCACTCCCGATGCATCACATTCTAGCTCAAAAGTTTTAGAAAAGTCAGGAAGAGCTAAAACTGGTGCATGGGTTAGTTTCTCTTTGATAAGTTCAAAGGCTTTTTGTTGTTTTTCACTCCAAAGGAAAGGAGTATCCTTCTTCACCAAATCATTGATTGGTGAGAAAAGTGTGGAGAAGTTAGGCACAAAGCGCCTGTAAAAGCTCGCGAGACCATGAAAACTCTTGATCTCAGTCACATTTTTTGGGGTGGGCCATTCTTGGATGGCTTTGATTTTGTCGGGGTCCACTTGAACCCCATTTTTATTAACTATAAAACCTAAGAACACCACACTCTCCACACAAAAATTATATTTTTCAAGATTTCCATAGAGTTGGTGTGACCTAAGAATGCAAAAGACGCGCCTAAGATGGCCTACATGTTCATCTAGGCTCTTGCTATACACTAAGATGTCATCAAAGTAAACTACACAAAATTTACTTAAGCAATCCCTAAGGACATGATTCATAAGCCTCATGAAGGTGCTTGGGGCATTGGTAAGCCCAAAGAGCATTACCAACCACTCATAAAGCCCAAACTTGGTCTTAAATGCAGTTTTCCACTCATCACCTTCCTTGATGTGGATTTGGTGATAACCACTCTTAAGATCAATTTTCGAAAATAATTGGGCCCCATGCAATTCATCAAGCATGTCATCAAGCCTAGGTATAGGGTGCCTATATTTGATGGTGATGTTATTGATTGCTCGACAATCAATGCTCATCCTCCATTAGCCATTCTTCTTAGGCACCAACAAGACTGGCACAACACAAGGGCTTAGGCTCTCTTGAACCCAACCCTTCTCCAATAGTTCTTGGACTTGAGATTCAATCTCCTTGGTCTCCATGGGATTAGTCCTATAAGCAGGCCTATTAGGCAGGCTAGCCCCAGGTACCAAGTCTATTTGATGTTCTATACCCCTAATTGGAGGAAGTCCTTTGGGAACTTCATTAGGGAATATATCACCAAACTCCTTTAAAAGCTCTTGAACCTCTTGAGGTAGGTTCTCATGTCCAAGTTCTATGGCAGTGCTAGAACTAGAAGGGAAACAAGTGGAGGGGGAAGAAATGGGGGATGCCTCTTTGCAAAGGAGGAGATAGAAAGGTCTGTTAGTTAAGGGGGCTTCCTTTAAATCCAATTTTTTCGCAAATAAACTCCCTTTACTAATGACTTTCTTGGAAGGGGCACCAACTTCCAACTCAACCTCCTTACCCCTTTCAAGCTTTAGGGGTAAAGTTTTGCTTTTTTTTTTCTCCTCATCTCTCTTATGTTTCATGATGAGTTGGTCCTCCGCCACTTGTGAAGGTGTTAGAGGACACAACTTAATACGCTTATCCTTATGAGTGAGGATGATGTTATTAGAATGACCATGGTGTATGGCTTTCTTATCAAATTGCCATGGTCTTCCTAGCAAGATATGGCCAGCTTCCATTGGGACTATGTCACACAGGATCTCATCTTTATAAGACCCAATGGAAATTGGAACCTTGACTTGCTCATTGACCTCCATTTCCCCTTGCTCATTGAGCCATTGAAGCTTGTAAGGCTTAGGGTGGGGAAATGGGGTCAAGGCTAGCTTTTCCACCAACCTTGAGCTACAACGATTGCAGCATGACCCACTATCCACAATGAGAGAACATATTTTGTCATTCACCTTACAGCGAGTGTGGAATATGTTCTCCCTTTGAGATGAGGACACTTTCAAAGGTTGGCTTCCAAGAAGCCTTCTTATCATTAAGAGTTCTCCCTCACATGCATAAGCGGTTTCATCACAATCAGATTGGTATGCATGAACCCCTTCTCCTTCGCTCTCACTAGAGGAGTGTGAGCTAGACTCACTACTATAAACATCTTGGGACCTCATGATGATGTTTATCTTAGTAGGGCATTGAGAGGCAATGTGGCTTTTCTCTCTACATGTGATGTTTTATGCTCTTTGAAGTGCTTGGGATGTTCCTCTTTGGGGTAACTCTTGAAAGAGTTCCCCTTAGGTTGGTCCCTCTTTACATAAGGTGGGTTATCCTTTTTAAAAGTTTTTTCCTTCTAAGTTGATTTTCCACCTTGATGCAAAGTTGAACTAACTCATCAAGGGAATTGTATGAGAAGAGCTCCACCTTATCACGAATTTCGGGGCTCAACCCACACAAAAACCTTGCCATAGTGGCCTTGGGTTCCTCAATAATACCCGCCCTCAAGATAAGAAGTTCCATCTTTTGTCTATACTCTTCTATACTAAGGTTGGTTTGCCTTAGCCTTTGGAGTCTATCCAAAAGATCTCTTTCATACCAAGAAGGAATATGCCTTCTTCTTAGAGCACTTCTAAGATCATTCCAATATCTGATGGAAGGCATATTGGTGCGGATTCTCTCATTGGTTAACCCAACCCACCAATGCATGGCATGCCCTTGGAAGCTAAGGGTTGCCATTGAAACCTTTCTTTCTTCTCTTACCTCATGGCAAGTGAAGAGTTGTTCTACCTTGATTTCCCAATCAAGGTAGGCTTCCACATCTTCCCTCCCATGAAATAGGGGGAGATCAATTTTGGGCTCCCTTGGAGTTGCCCCATTATTATGCATGGATGAATGGGAGTTTTTCCTAGGATGATTGTAGTATTCTTCCTCACTTTCACTCCTATGGTTATTTCTAGATGGGGAACCTAAGACTATCCATTTCATTTTGTAATTCTCACCATTCCCATGCTTTCTTTTTTCTTCTTCTTTCTCTTTTCTTCTTTCTCTTTCTTTTCTTTCTCTCCTTTCTTCATCTTCTCTCCTTTCTCTTATTCTTCTCTTTTCCTTCTCTTTTTTTCTCTCTTTTCTTCCTCTCTTTCTTTTATTTTTCTTTTCTCCTTGGACTCTTTTTCTCTCTTTTTTTCTTCTCTTCTCTCTTGTTCTTTTGACATCCACTCCCTAAAGTCCATGTTTAAGTTTTCTAGAGTGTAATCTTTAGAAATATTTCTTTGGTTTACACTCTTGTTTGATGAATAACTATGAGCACTAGAGTGGGTGTGTGATGTCATTGGGCTTGAATTTCTAAGAGGAAAAAGGTGGCTAAAAACTTTTCACAAACAAACACTCCTCTCTTTTTGTGTTTTCTTGCCTAAAATGGCTTGATGAGTCTTTAGAACTCTTTAGCCTTCTAAGTGCTTTGAATAAGAAAAATAAAGCAACAATTTTAAAGCAAAAATTCAAAAGAGAATGGATCTAAATCGAGCTCCTAAGGTGTTGAAGGAAGTGTACCACTTCTTCCTTCTTCACCTAATTTTCGAGAAACTAAAAAATTAACTAAATCTTATTACAACCAAAGGGAGGGCCTTAAGGGCACTCAAACTCCCAACTACAAAATTAATACACCCAAATTAAAGAAAAAGTAAAGTCTTCAAAAAATGATTCTCCAAATGCTCCCTCAAATCAAAGTCCTCACGGCTAGGTGTGTTTCCTTTTGAGGTGATCCCGTAGGCTCTTAGTCCAACCTTCCAAAATATGCTACCCTTGTAGTAAGCTCCTTTTTGAAGTTGTCTCCCAAAAGTGGCACTAACACACAAACCAAAGAAACCAAAAGTAGCAAGGGGAGGTGCGAATAGAAACTCAAAAAGCAATAAGAGATAACACAATCAAAAGGACACTTAACCAAATGGTAAGAGTATATAAGACAAACTAGAAATATGATTTAAAAGACAAGCAACAACTAAAAGGTAAACAAAAGAAAGAGAGTGTGAAGGAGCACCTTTTTATCAGTGAGGGGTATCTTTACAAAGGGAGTAAGCTTTGTATACCCCAAGGATCAATTAGGAACTTACTTACAAAAGAGAGTCATGAAGGTGGGCTCATGGGGCATTTTGGAATTTCAAAAACCCTCATGCTTTTACAAGAGAAATTCTTTTGGCCCCATATGCGTAGAGATGTCCATAGACATTGCTCTAAATGTATAGCTTGCTTGCAAGCAAAGTCTAAAGCAATGCTTCATGGACTATACACACCTTTACCTGCTCCTTCTGCACCTTGGGAGGATATTAGCATGGATTTCATCCTTGGGCTCCCAAGAACCCAACGAGGTGCAGACTCCATATTTGTGGTGGTGGACCGATTTTCAAAAATGGCCCATTTTATTCCCTGCCACAAAGTGGATGATGCGAGCAACATCGCAAGACTTTTCTTTAAAGAGGTTGTCCGATTGCATGGTATACCCTCTTCAATAGTGTCAGATAGGGATGTGAAGTTCCTTAGCCATTTTTGGAAAACTCTTTGGGCTAAGCTGGGAACTAAACTTCTTTTTTCACTACCTGTCACCCTCAAACTGATGGGCAAACAGAAGTGGTGAATAGATCTTTATCCACTATGCTGAGGGCTCTCCTTAAAGGAAACCATAAGTCTTGGGATGAGTACCTTCCCCACATTGAATTTTCTTATAACCGGGTGGTTCATAGAACCACCAAGCATTCTCCTTTTGAGGTGGTCTATGGCTTTAATCCTCGTACTCCTCTAGATCTTTTACCTCTTCCTCTTTCTGTTGCTGTGCATAAAGAAGGAGAGGCAAAAGCCATTTTTGTAAAACAATTACATGAGAGGGTTAAAGTTAACATAGAGCGCCAATCCTTGAGAGATGCTACTTTCGCCAATAGGGGGAGGAAAGAAGTCATCTTTGAAAAGGGCGACTGGGTATGGCTTCACTTGAGAAAGGATAGATTTCCTTCTCAAAGGAAGTCCAAACTTAGCCCTAGAAGAGATGGACCTTTCCAAATCCTTGAGCGGATCGGTAATAATGCCTATGTTTTAGATCTGCCAGAGGATTATGGGGTAAGCACCAGTTTTAATGTTTCTGATTTGTCTCCATTTGTAGGTGCTGAAAATGACGAAGACCCCATGGATTTGAGGTCAAATCCTCTTCAAGGGGGAGGAGATGATGTGACCATGCCTAGCCAAGGACCTATCACTAAGGCCATGGCTAGAAGGATTGAAGAAGACCTAGCCCTTGCAGACAAAGGAAGACTTCACCTCCTATGGAGAGTGAAGATATTAGGCTAGAGACTTTAGTTAATAAAATGTAATTTTCCTTTATTTTAATTTTGAGGAGCATTAAGAATTTAATTTGGGACATGTATTTAGTCCATTTTTTATTTTTAGGAGGTGTCTTAGGAATTTAGAGGGTGGATTTAGCTTTTTGGGTCTTTATGAAGGAAATAAGGGGTAGCCTTGATATCTACACCCGTCTTTTCTACATAAACCCCCTAAGCTAATAAGAAGGAATCTTGGCCCTTGGTTTGAGAAACTTGGGCACCAAGTTTGATGATCTAAGGAGGGAATTGTTTCTCAATTCTCCTCCCTTAGATCTCTCCTTTTAATCCTAGCCCTTCTTTTTTAGGTTATCTTGTTCAAGAGGTTAGCTACCTCTATAAATAGGAGCTCCTCCCTCACTTGTATTTTTTACACTTGAATTTAATCCTAGAGACCATATTGGTTGAGGTTCTTACCTTTGAGTGTCCCCCTTTCTCCTTTGTGAGAGCTTCTAAGAGTTATCAAGGGACCCCTCCCTTGTGGCCTCTCCCCTTTGGCTTATCAAACCTAGTATTTGTGGTGCCTCACCCCATTCCTTTCCTCTCCATAAATCCATTTCCCTTCCAAGTGACCTTAGAAAGGATCCTTTGGGCACGTGATCATCAAATATCACATCACCCTTAGTATGAGAAGCTCCATCTTTTGTCTATACTCCTCAATACTTAGGTTATGTTGCCTAAGTCTTTGGAGCCTATCCAAAAGATCCCTCTCATAATATGAAGGAATGTGCCTTCTTCGCAAACAAGTTTTTAAATAATTCCAGTAGCGAATGTCAGGCATTTGTTTATGGGCCCTATCCTTGACTAACCCATCCCACCAATGCAAAGCAGAACCTTGAAAACTAAGGGAGGCCAAAGGTACTCTCCTTTCTTCCCTAATTTCATAGCATCGAAAGAGTTGTTCCACTTTGACTTCCCAATCTAGGTAAGTCTCAACATATTCCCTACCATGAAAATGGGGTAGGTCTACCTTTGGTTCCCTAGCATGATTTATGTTCTCTTGAGGAGAATGATGATTGTATGATGAATGAGAGTGATGCTTCTGTTGATTTCTATAGTATTCTTCTTCACTAGAGCTAAAATGCCTAGATGGGGATCTTATGAGAATTCCTTTATTTTTTCTATCACTCTCCCTCCCATCTCTCATCTTACTCACTTCTCCTCTCCTTCTCTCTTCTTCCTCTTTTTCCCTTTTTCTTTCTAGTTCTTTCCTTCTTCTCATTTCTTCATCCTCTCTTCTCTCTCTTTGCCTTCTCTCTTCTCGCTCTTTTTTCTCTTTTCTCATTTCCAACATCTCTTTTTTTAACTCTTCCTTCTATTTTTGTTTTTCCTTTTCTTTTATTTCTTTTTTTCTCTCTTTTTCTTCTCTCCTTTCTTGTTCTTTAGCCATCCATTCCCTAAATTCTAAGTTAAGGTTTTCAAGAGTGTCTCCCTTAGAACGTTTTCTTTGGTTGACACTCTTACTTGATGAACAACTATGTGCACTAGAATGTGTGTGGGAAGTCATGGTGCTTGGATGCTAAAAACTAAAGGGTAGGCCAAAATGGCTTGATCAGTCTTTGGAACTCTTAGCCTCTACATGTTTTTTCAAAATAACATAAAATAAAATAAAAGTGCAAGAATGTAAAAGAGAAAGGGCTCTAATCGTGCTCCTAAGGTGTTGAAGGAAGTGTACCACTTCTCCCTTCTTCACCTAATTAACGAGGAACTATGCTAAAATTAACCAAAATTATTACAAACCAAGGGAGGGCCTTAAGGGCACTCAAACTCCCAATCTAAAATTAAGTATACACAATACAAAGAATAAAAAAAATAAAACAAAGTCTTCACTCCAAGCTTTTTGGTGTTTGTCTCCTTTTGATCAGGCCCCTTTGAGTTGCATCAACTCACCCCAAGAATGCTACCCTTGTTTCCTCTTGTTTGGACTTGCCAAAATTTTATATATGGAACCTTTCCCAACCTTTCCTTACCAAGGCCGAATACAACACAAGACAACAAACAAAGGTGAATAACAAAACAAGGTTCACAAATCCAAGTGGATAGATTAAACAATGACAAACTCAAAGAAGTAAAAAAGACAAGCAAGAAAACATAAGGCTCACAAAGGAAGGTAGCACACAAATAACTTTCCTAGATTAGCTCTAAGAGTAGAGATGAAAAAAGACTCAAACAAAAAAAATGAAACCAATAGTTGCACACTTAATAAAATTTAAGTGACCAAAAACTAAAAAGCTTACTCAAGTAATTTTTTTTTTTGAATCACAATTGGTTCCTCATATCAAATGTTTCTACTATTAGGTACACAACTTAAAATTTGTCTTTCTTTTGAGTTTTTTATCTTTTTTTTTTAACTTGAACTTTTTCTATTTTTTTTAACTTTTTCTAATCTTTTTGCTGCACCTAATAGCTTGTTGAATTGAAATTTTAATGAGGATGCTTGAAATAATAACGCTTGAGTGAATAAGCACAAAGTAAGGTCACACAATTTTCAAGCAATGCATGCAACTAAAGGCAAAACAACTTAGTAGTTCCAAATACCACTGAACTAATGGTGCTTAAGGAATGATTTAGGGCTGATTTTGAAGTAAATTGATTGCTCAAATTACTAACACAATTCACCCAAGCTAAAATTCCATAAAGAGGCACCAATAGTGAAGGTAAACCAAGTGGAAAGCTACTAATAATTTAACATAAAACAAGAAACATATAAAGATTGAATTGAGAAAATATTTAAGAACAACAAAGAGATTAATATGCTTGAACTAAAAGCATAAAAGACTTAAGAGACTCAACAAGAGGTTCACCTCTTAGGAGCTCAATTCAAAATGTTTTTGAAGGCTTTTTTGTAAAAATTTTAAGAGGCTAAAACCTATGGAATTTAAATGAGACAAAATAGGAAACTAACATGACTAGTATTTGACAAAACACAAGATTAAGAAAAAATAACACACCTAAAAATAGAGCAAAAATTGCAGCAAGAGACTAAAAACAAAAGGCACAACAAAGTGGCCAAAGTTGATCACCACAATGGTGTGGAAAAATCCTCAACCATGTTGGTTTAATGGTCACAACTTCTTAGGCACACTTTAACATAAAAAACCAAGGGAAAATTAAGTAACTTGAACACGAAAATAAGATGCAAAGAAAGGGACAAATAAAATCGCATCAAATTAAATGGAACATAGGCGCGTAGATAGAAAACAAAAGCGCATATAATAGCAAGAATAAAAAGCTATACTACTAGACAATAAAGGAAATAGAGATGACAAAAAATGAAGGACTTTAAAATAAAGAGATCAAAGAGATAAACAACAAAGCAAAAAAAATTGAGAAAGAACGTGACCTTTAGAAAGTGGCTCTAGATACCACTTGACGTGATCTTTGATGATCACATGCCCAAAGGATCCTTTCTAAGGTCACTTGGAAGAGAAATGGATTTATGGAGAGGAAAGGAATGGGGTGAGGCGCCACAAATACTAGGTTTGATAAGCCAAAGGGGAGAGGCCACAAGGGAGGGGTCCCTTGATAACTCTTAGAAGCTCCCACAAAGGAGAAAGGGGGACACTCAAAGGTAAGAACCTCAACCAATATGGTCTCTAGGATTAAATTCAAGTGTAAAAAATACAAGTGAGGGAGGAGCTCTTATTTATAGAGGTAGTGATGCAATCTCACCTAGCATGCATCATGGCTAGGAGGACTCAAGGAAGGCATGGTATGGACAAAAGCTCATTGAAGATTCGAAGCCATAGTCTTCGTTATTTTTAGCTTGTAAATATTTTATTTTAATTAGATAAATAGGAAAGTATTTTTAATTCCCTTAAGGCCATGTATTTCCGACCATCTTCTTAGTTTATAAGGTATAGGTGTCTTTAGTTAAAAAGGAGGAGTAAGCTTATAATGGGTGCATAAGTTAAGACATGATTTTGGGCTAGCCCATTCACATTAAGATATGCTAATTGCACCCATAGGGGGTGAACTTAGGTGCCTCACTTAAGGCCTAAGACTTGGGTTAATTAGTTTTAATCCTAATTAAGCCCAAGTCCCACATTGCCAAGAAAAGTGTGCCCAAGCTCTCCCATTGGGCTATATATACTCATTCCCCCTCATTGTAAAATTTCACCTTTGAAGTTGAATGAAAATAGTCTCTTTGTGAGCACATTCTTAGTAAAAGGTCTTGAGGATCCTCTCTCTTGAGGAACCTCTTCCTAGTTGGTTTTTATCAAGGGTTCCTTCCCTTGTGGCAAACCTAAACACTTTGGCTTATCTCTCTTTGAGAGTGGCGCCCCACCTCCATTTTCTTTCTCCTCCATCATCCAGTTCATGGTGCTTGGAACCTCAAGGAAAAAGATCAAGGGATGCATCATTTGGTATCAGAGCCAACTCCATGAGGTTCTTTTCTAGTCTTAATTTTCTTTAATTTTTTTCATCTTTTCTTCTTAGAGTTCTTGCTTTTTCCTTTATTTTTTCCAGCCTTTGATTCTTGTCATTTAATTCCTTTTATGTCTTATTAGTTTATGTTTTTGTAGTTTTCATTTTATGCAATTTATTTCCTAGTTGGTTTTTATCAAGGGTTCCTTCCCTTGTGGCAAACCTAAACACTTTGGCTTATCTCTCTTTGAGAGTGGCGCCCCACCTCCATCATCCATTTCATGGTGCTTGGAACCTCAAGGAAAAAGATCAAGGGAGGCATGCATCAGGTAGCTAACCTCTTGAACAAGATAACCTAAAAAAGAAGGGCTCGGATTAAAATGAGAGATCTAAGGAAGGAGAATTGAGAAACAATTCCCTTCTTAGATCATCAAACTTGGTGCCCAAGTTTCTCAAACCAAGGGCCAAGATTCCTTCTTATTATCTTAGGGGGTTTATGTAGGAAAAGAGGGGTGTAGATATCAAGGCTACCCCTTATTTCCTTCATAAAGACCCAAAAAGCTAAATCCACCCTCTAAATTCCTAAGACACCTCCTAAAAATAAAAAATTGACTAAATACATGTCTCAAATTAAATTCTTAATGCTCCTCAAAATTAAAATAAAGGAAAATTACACTTTATTAACTAAAGTCCCTAGCCTAATATCTTCATTCTTCATAGGAGGTGAAGTCTTCCTTTGTCTGCAAGGGCTAGGTCTTCTTCAATCCTTCCAGCCATGGCCCTACTGATAGGTCCTTGGCTAGGCATGGTCACATCAAGGAAGACGAAAGAGTATAAGGAGAAGAAGTGGAAGAAGGAGAAGAAAAGGATGAAGATGTTGAAAGAGAAGAAGTGGAAGAAGGTCAACAAGAGGAGGAAGAAGAAGTAGTGGAAGGAGGTGGAATGAAGAAAAAGAACTGGAAGAAGGAGAAAAGGAGGAAAAGGAACAAGGAGGGGAAGGGGAGGGAAGAAGAAGTGGAATATGAAGGAGAAGACGAAGAAGAAGAAGAAGTGTAAGTAGGAGATTTACGGGAAGGAGAAAAAGTGGGAGAGCAACAATTGGAAGCAGAAGAAGTGGCAGAAGGAGAAGAAGAGGAATAGGAGGAAGTAGTAGCATGAGAGAGGATGAAGAAGAAGAAGTGGAAGAAAGAGAAGAAGAGGAAGAAGGGCAAGTGCAAGAAGGAGAACAATAGGAAGAAGAAGAAGAAGTGGAAGAATGAGAAGAAGAGGAAGAACAAGAAACAGTCAAACGAAAGGGGAAGAAGAAGAAGAAGTGGAAGAAGGAGAAGAAGAGGAAGAAGAAGAAGTGGAAGGAGAAGTAGTGGAAGAGTGAGAATAGTAAGAAGTGGAGGAAGAAGAAGTGGAAGAAGGAGGACAAGAAGAAGGGGAGGAAGAGGTAGTGTAGGCCGAAGAAGTGCAAGAAGGAGAAAGGAAGGAAGAAGAACAACAAGTGGAAGCAGCAGAAGTGGAAGCAGGTGAATAAGAGGAAGAAGAAGAAGTAGTTGAAGGACTAGGGATGATGAAGGAGAAGTGGAAAAAGGAGAACAAGAGGTAGAAATGCAAGTGGAAACAGAATAAAGAGAAGAAGAGAGAGAAGACGAAGGAAAGCGAAGAAGAAGAAGCAGATGAAGAGGAAGAAAATGAAGGAGAGGAGAGGATGAAGAAGAAGTGGAAGAAAGAGAACAAGAGGAGGCAGGAGAAGTGGAAGAAAGAGATGAAAAGGAAGAAGAAAGATAGTAAGCAGAATAAGTGGAAGAAGGAGAAGAAAAGGAAGAAAAAGAAGATGTTGATAGAGAAAAAGTGGAAGAAAGTGAACAAGAGGAGGAAGAAGAAGTAGTGCAAGGAGGTGAGATGAAGAAGAAGAAGAACTACAAGAAGGAGAAAAGGAGGAAAAGGAAAAAAGAGGTTAAAAGAAGGGAAGAAGAAGTGGAATATGTAGGAGAACAGGAAGAAGAAGAAGAAGTGTAAGTAGATGATTTGGGGGAAGGAGAAGAATAAGAAGAGAAACAATTGGAAGCAAAAGAAGTGGGGGATGGAGAAAAAGAGGAAGGAGAAGAAGGAAAGGGACGAAGAAAAAGTAGTGGAAGAAGAAGAAATGCAAGAAGAGGAAGAAGAAGAACTGGAAGCAGAAGAAGGGGAAGAAGTAGATGAAAAAGAAGATCAATAATAAGTGGAAGTAAAAGAAGTGGTAGAAGGATAACAAGAGGAAGAAGAATAAGTGGAAGAAGGAGAAGGAGAGGAGGAAGAATAAGTGGAACAAGGAGAAGAAGTGGAAGAAGGAGAAGAAGAGGAAGAGGAAGAAGAAGAAGGGGAAGAATGAGAAGAAGAGGAAGAAGTGCAAGTGGAAGAAGGAGAACAATAGGAAAAGGAAGAAGAAGCAGTGGAAGGAAAGGGGATGAAGAAGAAGAAATGGAAGAAGGAGAACAAAAGGAAGAAGAAAAAATGGAATGGGAAGTAGTGAAAAAGGGAGAACTATAAGAAGAAGGAAAGCAAGGAAAGGGAGGAGGAAGAAGTTGAAGAAAGAGGACAAGAAGAAGGGGAGGAAGAAGAGGTAGTGTAGGCAGAAGAAGTGCAGGAAAGAGAAGAGAAGCAAGAAGAAGAACAAGTGGAAGCAGCAGAAGTGGCAGAAGGTGAAGAAGAGGAAGAAGGAGAAGTAGTTGAAGGAGTGGGGATGATGAAGAAGAAGTGGAGGAAGGAGACCAAGAGGTAGAAATGCAATTGGAATCGAGAGAAGGAGAAAAAGAGGGAGAAGACGAAGGAAAGGGAAGAAGAAGAAGGAGATGAAGAGGAAGAAAAAGAAGGAGAGGAGAGGATAAAGAAGAAGTGGAAGAAAGAGAAGAAGAGGAAGAAGAAGGACAGTAAGTAGAAGAAGTAGAAGAAGTGGAAGAAGGAGAAGAAAAGGAAGAAGAAAAAGATGTGGAAAGAGAAAAAAATGGATGAAGGTGAACAAGAGGAGGAAGAAGAAGTAGTGGAAGGAGAAGAAATGGAAGAAGAAGAAGTGTAAGCAGAAGAAGTCGAAGAAGGAGACAAAAAAGAAGAAGAACAATAAGTGGAAGTAGAAGAAGTGGTAGAAAGCGAACAAGAGGAGTAGGAGGAAGTAGTGGAATGAGAGGAGGTGAAGAATAAGAAGTGGAAGAGCGAGAACAGGAGTAGGAATTAGAAGTGGAAGAAGGAGAAGAAGAAGACGTGGAAGCACAAGAAGAAGAGCAAGTAGTGCAAGTGGAAAAAGGAGAAAAATAGGAAGAAGAAGAAGAAGTGGAAGAATGAGAAAAAGAGGAAGAAGAAGAAGCAGTGGAAGGAAAGGGGATGACCAAGAAGTGGAAGAAGGAGAAGAAGGGGAAGAAGAAAAAGTGGAAGGAGAAGTAGTCGAAGAGGGAGAAGAGTAAGAAGAAGGAAAGCAAGGCAAGGGAGGAGGAAGAAGAAGTGGAAGAAGGAGACGAAAAAGAAGAAGAACAAGTGGAAGCAGAAGAAGTGGTAGAAGGAGAAATGGAGGAATAGGAGGAAGTAGTGGAATGAGACGGGGTGAAGAAGAAGAAGTGAAAGAAGGAGAACGGGAGCAGGAAGAAGAAGTGGAAGAAGGAGAAGAAGAGGAAGAAGAAGAAGTGGAAGAAGCAGAAGTGGAAGAACGAGAAGAAGAGGAAGAAGTGCAAGTGGAAGAAGGAGAACTCTAGGAAGAAGAAGAAAAAGTGGAAGAATGAGAAAAAGAGGAAGAAGACAAAGCCATGGAAGGAAAGGAGATGAAGAAGAAGAAGTGGGAGAAAAAGAAGAAGAGAAGGAGGAAGAAGTGGAAGGAGAAGTAGTGGAAGAGGGAGAAGAGTAAGAAGAAGGAAAGCAAGGCAAGGGAGGAGGAAGAAGAAGTAGAAGAAGTAGGAGAAGAAGAAGGGGAGGAAGAAGAGGTAGTGTAGGCAGAACAAGTGAAAGAAGGAGAAGGGAAGGAAGAAGAAGAACTAGTGGAAGCCGCAAAAGTGGAAGAAGGTGAACAAGACGTGAAGAAGAAGTAGTGGAAAGAGGTGGGAGGAAGAAGAAGAACTGGAAGAAGGAGAAAAGGAGGAAAAGGAAGTAGGAGGGGAAGGGAAGGGAAGAAGAAGTAGTAGAAGTGGAATAGGAAGGAAAAGAGGAAGAAGAAGAAAAAGTGTAAGCTGAAGATTTGGGGGAAGGAGAAGAGAGGAATAAAAACAATTGGAGGCAAAAGAAGTGGGGGATGGAGAACAAGGAAAAGGAAGAAGAAGAAGTAGTGGAAGGAGAAGAAATGGAAGAAGAAGAAGTGTAAGCAGAAGTAGTGGAAGAAGGAGATGGAAAAGAAGAACAAGAACAAGTGGAAGAAGAAGAAGTGGTAGAAAGAGAACAAGAGGAATAGAAGCAAGTAGTGGAATGAGAGGGGATGAAGAAGAAGAAGTGGAAGATGGAGAACCTGAGAAGGAAGAAGAAGTTGAAGAAGGAGAAGAAGAGGAAGAAGAAGAAGTGGAAGGAGAAGTGGTGGAAGATGGAGAAGAGTAAGAAGAAGGAAAGCAAGGCAAGGGAGAAGGCAGAAGAAGTGGAAAAAGGAGCAGAAGAAGAAGGGAAGGATGAGAAAAGGAGGAAGAAGAAGAAGCAGTGGAAGGAAAGGGGATTAAAAAGAAGAAGTGGAAGAAGGAGAAGAAGAGGAAGAAGAAGAAGAGGAAGTACAAGTAATGGAAGAGGAAGAAGAGTAAGAAGAAGGAAAGCAAGGCAAGGGAGGAGGAAGAAGAAGTGGAAAAAGGAGGAGAAGAAGAAGGGGAGGAAGGAAAGGTAGTGTAGGCAGAAGAAGTGCAGGAACGAGAAGGGAAGGAAGAAGAAGAACAAGTGGAAGCAGCAGAAGTGGAAGAAGGTGAACCAGAGGAAGAAGGAGACAAAAAAGAAGAAGAACATCAAGTGGAAGCAGAAGAAGTCATAGAAGGAGAACAAGAGGAATAAGAGGAAGTACTAGAATGAGAGGGGATGAAGAAGAAGAAGTGGAAGAAGGAGAACAGGAGGAGGAAGAAGAAGTGGGAGAAGGAGAAGAAGAGGAAGAAGAAGAAGTGGAAGGAGAAGTAGTGGAAGATGGAGAAGAGTAAGAAGAAGGAAAGCAAGGTAAGGGAGAAGGCAGAAGAAGTGGAAAAGGAAGCAGAAGAAGTGCAAGAAGGAGAAGGGAAGGAAGAAGAAGAACAAGTGGAAGCAGCAGAAGTGGAAGAAGGTGAACCAGAAGAAGAAGAAGAAGAAGTAGTTGAAGGAGTGGGGATGATGAAGAAGAATTGGAAGAAGGAGAACAAGAGGTAGAAATGCAAGTGGAAGCAGAAGAAGGACAAAAAGAGGGAAAAGACGAAGGAAAAGGAAGAAGAAAGAGAAGATTAAGAGGAAGAAAAAGAAGCAGTAGAGAGGATAAAGAAGAAGTGGGAGAAAGACAACAAGAGGAGCAGGAGAAGTGGAAGAAAGAGAAGAAGAGGAAGAAGAAGGAGAGGAAGAAGAAGGAGAGTAAGCAGAAGAAAAGGACGAAGAAGAAGATGTGGAAAGAGAAGAAGCGGAAGAAGGTGAACAACAAAAGGAAGAACAAGTAGTGAAGGAGGTGGGATGAAGAAGAAGAACTGGAAGAAGGAGAAAAGGAGGAAAAGGAAGTAGGAGGGGAAGGGAAGGGAAGAAAAAGCAGAAGAAATGGAATATGGAGGAAAAGAGGAAGAAGAAGAAGAAGTGTAAGCAGAAGATTTAGGGGAAGGATAAGAAGAGGAAGAGCAACTATTGGAAGCAAAAGAAGTGGGGATGGAGAAAAAGAGGAAGGAGAAGAAGGAAAGGGAAGAAGAAGAAGTAGTGGAAGGAGAACAAATGGAAGAAGAGGAAGAAGAAGAAGTGTAAGCAGAAAAAAAGGAAGAAGGAGAAGAAGTGGAAGAAGAGGAAGTGGAAGAACGAGAAGAAGAGGAAGAAGTTCAAGTGGAAGAAGGAGAACAATAGGAAGAAGAAGAAGAAGTGGAAGAATGAAAAAAGGAGGAAGAAGAAGAAGCAGTGGAAGAAAAGGGGATTAAAAAGAAGAAGTGGAAGAAGGAGAAGAAGAGGAAGAAGAAGAAGTGGAAGTAAAAGTAGTGGAAGAGGGAGAATAGTAAGAAGAAGGAAAGCAAGGCAATGGAGGAGGAAGAAGAAGTGGAAAAAAGGGAGAAGAAGAAGGGGAGGAAGGAAAGGTAGTGTAGGCAGAAGAAGTGCAGGAACGAGCAGGGAAGGAAGAAGAAGAACAAGTGGAAGCAGTAGAAGTGGAAAAAGGTGAACCAGAGGAAGAAGGAGACAAAAAAGAAGAAGAAAATCAAGTGGAAGAAGGTGAACAAGAGGAGTAACAAGAAGTAGTGGAAGGAGGTAGGATGAAGAAGAAGAACTTGAAGAAGGAGGGGAAGGGAAGGGAAGAAGAAGCAGAAGAAAGGGAATATTTAGAAGAAGAGAAGGAAGAAGAGAAGTGTAAGCAGAAGATTTGGGGCAAGGAGAAGAAAAGGAAGAGCAATAATTGGAAGCAAAAGAAGAGGGGGATGGAAAAAAAAAGGAAGGAGAAGAAGGAAAGGGAAGAAGAAGAAGTAGTGGAAGGAGAAGAAATAGAAGAGGAAAAAGTGTAACTAGAAGAAGTGGAAGAAGGAGACGAAAACCAAGAAGAACAACAAGTGGAACCAGAAGAAGTGGTAGAAGGAGCACAAGAGGAATAAGAGGAAGTAGTGGAATGAGAGGGGATTAAGACAAACAAGTGGAAGAAAGATAACGACAGGAGGAAGAAGAAGAAGACGAAGAAGAATAAGAGCAAGTAGAAGAAGAAGAAGAAGTGGAAGAACAATAAGAAGAGGAAAAAGAAATACTGGAGAACAAGTGGAAGCAGCAGAAGTGGAAGAAGGTGAAGAAGAGGAAGAAGAAGAAGCAGTTGAAGGAGTGGGGATGACGAAGAAGAATTGGAAGAAGGAGAAAAGGAGGAAAAGAGGGAGAAGACGAAGGAAAGGGAAGAAGAAGAAGGAAAGGGAAGAAGAAAAAGGAAAGGGAAGAAGAAGAAAAAGAAGGAGGGTAGAGGATGAAGAAAAAGTGGAAGAAAGAGAACAAGAGGAGGCAGGGTAATTGGAAGAAAGAGAAGAAGGGGAAGAAGAAGGGGAGTAAGCAGAAGCAATGGAAGAAGGAGAAGAAAAGGATGAAGGAGAAGATGTGGAAAGAGAAGAAGTTCAAGAAGGTGAACAAGAGGAGGAAGAAGAAGTAGTGGAAGGAGGTGGGACAAAGAAGAAGAACTGGAAGAAGGAGAAAAGGAGGAAAAGGAAGAAGTAGGGGAAGGGAAGGGAAGGGAAGAAGAAGTAGAAGAAGTGGAATATCGAAGAGAAGAGGAAGAAGAAGAAGAAGTGCAAGTAGAAGATTTGGGGGAAGGAGAAGAAGAGGAAGAGCAACAATTGGAAGCAAAGACGAAGGAAAGGAAATAAGAAGAAGGAGATGAAGAGGAAGAAAAAGAAGGAGAGAAGAGGATGAAGAAGAAGTAGAAGAAAGAGAACAAGAGGAAGAAGAAGAAGAGTAACCAAAAGAAGGAGTAGAAAAGGAAGAAGAAGAAGATATGGAAAGGGAAGAAGTGGAAGAAGGTCAACAAGAGGAGGAAGAAGAAGTAGTGGATGCAGGTGGGATGAAGAAGAAGAACTAGAAGAAGGAGAGAAGGAAAAAAAGGAAGAATGAGGGGAACGGAGAGGAAGAAGAAGCAGAATAAGTGGAATATGGAGGAGAAGAGGATGAAGAATAAAAAGTGTAAGCAGAAGATTTGGTTGAAGGAGAAGAAGAGGAAGAGCAACAATTGGTAGCAAATGAAGTGGGCGATGGAGAAAAAGAGGAAGGCGAAGAAGGAAGGGGAAGAAGAATAAGTAGTGGAAGGAGAAGAAATAGAAGAAGCTAAAGATGAAGAAGTGTAAGCAGAGGAAGTGGAAGAAGGAGACGAACAAAAAGAAGAACAACAAGTGGAAGCAGAAGAAGTGGTAGAAGGAGAACAAGAGGAATAGGAGGAAGTAGTGAAATGAGAGGGGATGAAGAAGAAGAAGTGGAAGAAGTGGAACGGGAGTAGGAAGAAGAAATCAAAGAAGGAGAAGAAGAGGAAGAAGAAGAAGTGGAAGAATGAGAGAAAGGGAAAGAAGAAGAAGCAGTGGAAGGAAAGGGGATGAAGAAGAAGAAGTGGAAGAAGGAGAAGAAGTGGAAGGAGAAGTAGTGGAAGAGGGACAAGAGTAAGAAGAAGGAAAGCAAGGCAAGGGAGGAGGAAGAAGAAGTGGAAGAAGGAGGAGAACAAGAAGGGGAGGAAGAAGAGGTAGTGTAGGCAGAAGAAGTGCAAGAAGGAAAAGGGAAGAAAGAAGAAGAACAAGTGGAAGCAGCAGAAGTTGAAGAAGGTGAACAAGAGGAGGAAGAAGAAGTAGTTGAAGGAGTGGGGATGCTGAAGAAGAAGTGGAAGAAGGAGAACAAGAGGAAGAAATGCAAGTGGAAGCTAAAGAAGAAGAAGGAGAAGTAGTGGAAGAGGGAGGAGAGAAAGAAGTAGTGGAAGAAGCAGGAAAAGAAGAAGGGGAGGAAGAAGAGGTAGTTTAGGCAGAAGAAGTGCATGAAGGAGAAGGGAAGGAAGAAGAAGAACAAGTGGAAGCAGCAGAAGTGGAAGAAGGTGAACAAGAGGAAGAAGAAGAAGTAGTTGAAGGAGTGGGGATGATGAAGAAGAAGTGGAAGAAGGAAAACAAGAGGTAGAAATGCTAGTGGAAGCAAAAGAAGGAGAAAAAGAGGGAGAAGACGAAGGAAAGGGAAGAAGAAGAAGGAGTTGAAGAGGAAGAAAACGAAGGAGAGGAGAGGATGAAGAAGACGTGGAAGAAAGAGAACAAGAGGAGGCAGGAAAAATGGAACAAAGAGAAGAAGAGGAAGAAGAAGTAGAGTAAGCAAAAGAAGGAGAAGAAAAGGAAGAAGAAAAAGATGTGGAAAGAGAAGAAGTGCAAGAAGGTGAACAAGAGGAGGAAGAATGATATGAATGCAAAAAAACAATGACTTTTCGTTTTTCGTAACATGTCATTAATTTAGGAATTAATCTAACATGCAATTAATCATATATGATAATTACGTGATAATGAAGTTTAATTTTATTTTTGGAAGTTATGAACAGCCACCTAGTTCTATAAATAGAAGCTGAATTGTACTCAAAAGAAACCATTTTGAATTAGTGAAATTATATTTGGGTTTTACCCTTTGTGAGAGATGAATTTCTCTTTAGAACTTATCAAGGAATTTTTCCTTGTGACGTTCTGCTAGACTTATCAAGGGTAAATCACCACCCATGTGGCATCATATGACTTATCTTCCATCCCTGGAAGTGGTGTCATCTATCCCTTCGTTAAACCATTTTCATCTTTTCCATTTTCTTGTTTACCCAATTCTCATTGTTTTGTTAACTTATTACCTTCCAACCTAGATAGATTCGCAAAACGAATCCAACCCCTCTGTATTTCTATCAAAGAACAAGTAGTGGAAAGAGGTGGGATGAAGAAGAAGAACTGGAAGAAGGTGAAAAAGAGGAAAAGGAAGAATGAGGGGAAGGGAAGGGAAGTGAAGAAGAAGCAGAAGAAGTGGAATATGGAGGACAAGAGGAAAAAGAAGAAGAAGTGCAAGCAGAAGATTTGGGGGAATAAGAAAAAGAGGAAGAGCAACAATTGCAAGCAAAAGAAGTGGCGGGATGGAGAAAAAGAGGAAGGAGAAGAAGGAAACGGAAGAAGAAGAAGAAGTAGTGGAAGGAATAGAAATGGAAGAAGAGGAAGAAGAAGAAGTGTAAGCAGAAGAAATGGAAGAAAGAGCTGTAAAAGAAGAAGAACAACAAGTGGAAGCAGAAGAAGTGGCAGAAGGACAACAAAAGGAATAGGAGGAAGTAGTAGAATGAGAGGGGATAAAGTAGAAGAAGTAGAAGAAGGAGAACGAGAGTAGGAAGAAGAAGCGGAAGAAGGAGAAGAAGAGGAAAAAGAAGTGGAAGAACGAGAATAAGAGAAAGAAGTGCAAGTGGAAGAAGGAAAACAATAGAAAGAAGAAGAAGAAGTGGAACAATGAGAAAAAGGGGAAGAAGAAGAAGCAGTGGAAGGAAAGGGGATGAAGAAGAAGAAGTGGAAGATGGAGAAGAAGAGGAAGAAGAAGAAGTGGAAGAAGGAGAAGAAGACGAAGAAGAAGTGGTAGGAGAAGTAGTGGAAGAGAGAGAAGAAAGGAAAGCAAGGAAACGGAGGAGGAAGAAGAAGTGGAAGAAGGAGGAGAAGAAGAAAAGGAGGAAGAAGAGGTAGTATAGGCAGAAGGAGTGAAAAAAGGAGAAGGGAAGGAAGAACAAGAACAAGTGGAAGCTGTAGAAGTGGAAGAAGGTTAACAAGAGGAGGAAGAAGAAGTAGTGGAAAGAGGTGGGATGAAGAAGAAGAACTGGAAGAAGGAGAAAATGAGGAAAAGGAAGAAGGAGGGGAAGGGAAGAATAAGCAAAAGAAGTGGAATATGGAGGAGAGGAGGAAGAAGAAGACGAAGTGTAAACAGAAGATTTGTGGGGAGGAGAAGAAAAGCAAGAGCAACTATTGGAAGCAAAAGAAGTGGGAAAAAGAAGTGGAAGGAGAAGTAGTGGAAGAGGGACAACAGCAAGAAGAAGGAAACCAAGGCAAGGGAGGAGGAAGAAGAAGTGGAAGAAGGAGAAGAAAAGGAAGAAGAAGAAGATGTGGAAACAGAAGAAGTGGAAAAAGGTGAACAAGAGGAGGAAGAACAAGTAGTGGAAGGACGTGGGATGAAGAAGAAGAACTGCAAGAAGGAGAAAAGGAGGAAAAGGAAGAAGATGGGGAAGGGAAGGGAAGAAGAAGTAGAAGAAGTGGAATATGGAGGAGAAGAGGAAGAAGAAGAAGAATTGTAAGCAGAAGATTTGGGGGAAGGAGAAGAAGAGGAAGAGCAACAATTGGAAGCAAAAGAGGTGGGGTATGGAGAAAAAGAGGAAGGAGAAGAAGGAAAGGAAAGAAGAACAAGTAGTGGAAGGAGAAGAAATGGAAGAAGAAGTGTAAGCAGAAGAAGTGGAAGAAGGAGACGAAAAAGAAGAAGAACAACAAGTGGAAGCAGAAGAAGTGGTAGAAGGAGAACAAGGGGAATAGGAGGAAGTGGTGGAATGAGATGGGGTCCAAAAGAAGAGGTGGAAGAAGGAGAATGGGAGGAGGAAGAAGAAGTGGAAGAAGGAGAAGAAGAAGAAGAAGAAGTGGAAGAACGAGAAGAAGTGCAAGTGGAAGTAGGAGAACTATAGGAAGAAGAAGAAGAAGTGGAAGAATGAGAGAAAGAGGAAGAAGAAGAAGCAGTGGAAGGAAAAGGGATGAAGAAGAAGTGGAAGAAGGACAAGAAAAGGAAAAAGAAGAAGTGGAAGGACGAGGAGAAGAGGAAGAAGTGCAAGTGGAAGAAGGAGAACAGTTGGAAGAAGAAGAAGAAAAAGAAGTGGAAGAATGAGAAAAAGAGGAAGAAGAAGAAGCAGGGAAGGAAAGGGGATGAAGAAGAAGTGGAAGAAGGAGAAGCAGAGGAAAAAGAAGAAGTGGAAGGAGAAGTATTGGAAGAGGGAGAAGTGTAAGAAGACGGAAAGCTAGGCAAGGGAGGAGGAAGAAGAAGTGGAAGAAGGAGGAGAAGAAGAAGGGGAGGAAGAAGAGGTATTGTAGGCAGAAGAAGTGCAAGAAGGGGAAGGGAAGGAAGAAGAAGAATAAATGGAAGCCGCAGAAGTGGAAGAAGGTGAACAAGAGGAAGAAGAAGAAGTAGTTGAAGGAGTGGGGATGATGACGAAGAAGTGGAAGAAGGAGAACAAGAGGTAGATATGCAAGTGGAAGCAGAAGAAGGAGAAAAACAGGGGAAAGACAAGGGAAAGGGAAGAAGAAGAAGGAGATGAAGAGGAAGAATAAGAGGGAGAGGAGAGGTGATATTAATGCAAAAGAACAATGACTTCTAATTTTTTGTAACGTTTCGTTAACTTAGGAATTAATGTAACATGCAATTAATCATATATGATAATTGCGTGATAATGAAGTATTTAATTTTTCTTTTGGAAGTTATGATTTTGAACAACCACCTAGTTCTATAAATAGAGGCTGGATTGTACTCAAAATAACCATTGAATTAGTGAAATTATAATTGGGTTTTATCCTTTTATGAGAAACGAATTTCTCTTTAGAACTTATCAAGAAATTTTTCCTTGTGACGTTCTGCTAGACTTATAAACGATAAATCACCACCCATATGTCGTCATATGACTTATCTTCCATCCTTGGAAGTGGCGTTATCTATCCCTTTGTTAAATCATTTTCATCCTTTCCATTTTCTTGTTTACCGAATTCTCATTGTTTTATTAACTTATTACCTTCCAACCTAGATAGATCCGCAAAATGAATCCAACCCTTTTGGATTTATATGAAGAAGATGAAGAAGAAGTGGAAGAAAGAGAAGAATAGGAAGAAGAAGGAGAGTAAGCAGAAGAAGTGGAAGAAAGAGAAGAAAAGGAAGAAGATGTGGAAGAAAGTGAACAAGAAAAGGAAGAAGAAGTAGTGGAAGGAGGTGGGATGAAGAAGAAGAACTGGAAGAAGGAGAAAAGGAGGAAAAGGAAGAAGAAAGGGAAGGGAACAAGAAGCAAAAAAAGTGGAATATGGAGGAGAAGACGAACGAGAAGAAGAAGTGTAAGCAGAAGATTTGGGGGAAGGAGAAGAAGAGGAACAACAACAATTGGAAGCAAAACAAGTGGGGGTGGAGAAAAAGAGGAAGAAGAAGAAGGAAAGGGAAGAAGAAGAAGTGGTGGAAGGAGAAGAAATGGAAGAAGAGGAAGAAGAAGAAGTGTAAGTAGAAGAAGTGGAAGAAGGAGATGAAAAACAAGAAGAACAACAAGTGGAAGCAGAAGAAGAGGAAGAAGAAGAAGTGGAAGGAGAACTAGTGAAAGAGGGAGAAGACTAAGAAGAAGGAAAACAAGGCAAAGGAGGAGGAAGAAGAAGTGGCAGAAGGGGAGGAAGAGGAGGTAGTGTGGTAGGTGCAGTGCAAGAAGGAGAAGGGAAGGAAGAAGAAGAAGAAGTGGAAGCAGCAGAAGTGGAAGAAGGTGAACAAGAGGAAGAATAAGAAGTAGTTGAAGGAGGTGGGATGAAGAAGAAGAACTGGAAGAAGGAGAAAAGGAGGAAAAGGAAGAAGAAGGGGAAGGGAAAGGAAGAAGAAGCAGAATATGGAGGAGAAGAGGAGGAAGAAGAAGAAGTGTAACCAGAAAATTTGGGGGAAGGAGAAGAAGAGGAGGAGAAATATTGGAAGCAAAAGAAATGTGGGAAGCAGAAGAAGAGGAAGAGAAACAATTGGCAGCAAAAGAAGTGACGGATGGAGATAAAGAGGAAAGAGAAGAAGGAAAGCAGCAAAGAAGAAGTAGTGGAAGGAGAAGAAATGGAAGAAGAAGAAGAAGTGTAAGCAGAATAAGTGGATGAAGGAGATGAAAAAAAAGAAGAACAACAAGTGGAAACAAAAGAAGTGGTAGAAGGAGAACAAGAGGAATAGGAGGAAGTAGTGGAATGAGGGGGGATGAAGAAAAAGAAGTGGAACAACGAGAAGAAGAGCAAGTGGAAGAAGGAGAACAATAGGAAGAACAAGAAGAAGTGGAAGAATGAGAAAAAGAGGAAGAACAAGAAGATGTAGAAGGAAAGGGGATGAAGAAGAAGAAGTGGAAGAAGTAGAAAAAGAGAAAGAAGAAGACGTGGAAGGAGAATAAGTGGAAGACGAAGAAGAGTAAGAAGAAGGAAAGCAAGGCAAGGGAAGAGGAAGAAGATATGGAAGAAGGAGAAGGGAAGGAAGAAGAAGGTGAACAAGAGGAAGAAGAAGAAGTAGTTGAAGTAGTAGGGATGATAAAAAAGAAGTGGAAGAAGGAGAACAAGAGCTAAAAATGCAATTGGAAGCAAAAGAAGGAGAAAAAGAGGGAGAAGACGAAGGAAAGGGAAGAAGAAGAAGGAGATGAAGAGGAAGAAAAAGAAGGAGAAGAGAGGATGAAGAAGAAGTGGACGAAAGAGAACAAGAGGAGACAGGAGAAGCCAAAGAAAGAGAAGAAGAGGAAGAAGGAGAGTAAGCAGAAGAAATTGAAGAAGGACAAGAAAAGGAAGAGGAAGAATATGTGGAAAGAGAAGAAGTGGAAGAAGGTGAACAAGAGGAGGAAGCAGAACTAGTGGAAGGATGTGGGATGAAGAAGAAGAACTGGAAGAAGGAGAAAAGGAGGAAAAGGAAGAAGGAGAGGAAGGGAAAGGAAGAAAAAGCAGAAGAAGTGGAATATGGACGAGAAGAGGAAGAAGAAAAAGAAGTGTAAGCAAAGATTTGGGGGAAGGAGAAGAAGAGGAAGAGCAAGAAGTGGAAGCAAAAGAAGTGGGGGATGGAGAAAAAAAGGAAGGAGAAGAAGGAAAGGGAAGAAGAAAAAGTAGTGGAAGGAGAAGAAATGGAAGAAGAAGTGTACGCAGAAGAGGTGGAAGAAGGAGACGAAAAAGAAGAACAACAACAAGTGGAAGCAGAAGAAGTGGCATAAGGAGAACAAGAGGAATATGAGGAAGTAGTGGAATGAGAGCAGATGAAGAAGAAGAAGTGGAAGAAGGAGAACAGGTGGAGGAAGAACAAGTGGAAGAAGGAGAAGAAGAAGTGGAAGAATGAGAAGAAGAGGAAGAAGAAGAAGTGGAAGAACAAGAAGAAGAGGAAGAAGTGCAAGAAAGAGAATAATAGGAAGAAGAAGAAGAAGTGGAAGAATTAGAAAAAGAGGAAGAAGAAGAAGCAGTGGAAGGAAAGGGGATGAAGAAGAAGAAGTGGAAGAAGGAGAAGCAGAGGAAGAAGAAGAAGTGGAAGGAGAAGTAGTGGAAGAGGGAGAAGAGTAAGAAGAAGGAAAGCAAGGAAAGGGTGGTGGAAGAAGAAGAACAAGTGGAAGCAACAGAAGTGGAAGAAGGTGAACAAGAGGAATAAGAAGAAGTAGTTAAAGGAGTGGGGTTGATGAAGAAGAAGTGGAAGAAGGAGAACAAGAGGTAGAAATGTAAGTGGAAGCAGAGGAAGGAGAGAAAGAGGGAGAAGATGAAGGTAAGGGAAGAAGAATAAGGAGATGAAGAAGGAGAAAAAGAAGGAGAGGAGAGGATGAAGAAGTGGAAGAAAGAGAACAACAGGGGCAGGAGAAGTGGAAGAAAGAGAAGAAGAGGAACAAAAAGGAGACTAAGCAGAAGAAGTAGAAGAAGGAAAAGAAAAGGAAGAGCAAAAAGATGTGGAAAGAGAAGAAGTGGAAGAAGGTGAACAAGAGGTGGAAGAAGGTGAACAAGAGGAGGAAGAAGAAGTAGTCGAAGGACGTGGGATGAAGAACAAGAACAGGAAGAAGGAGAAAAGGAGCAAAAGGAAGAAGGAGGGGAAGGGAAGGGAAGAAGAAGCAGAAGAAGTGGAATGTAGAGGAGAAAAGGAAGAAGAAGAAGTGTAAGCAGAAGATTTTGGGGAAGGAGAAGAAGAGGAAGAACAACAATTAGAAGCAAAAGAAGTGGGGCATGGAGAAAAAGTGGAAGGAGAAAAAGGAAAGGGAAGAAGCAGAAGTAATGGAAGGAGAAGAAATGGAAGAAGAAGAAGTGTAAGCAGATGAAGTGGAAGAAGGAGACGAAAAAGAAGAAGAAGAACAAGTGGAAGCAGAAGAAGTGGTTGAAGGAGAACAAGAGGAATGGAGGAAGTAGTAGAATGAGAGGTGATAAAGAAGAAGTGGAGAAGGAGAACGGGACGAGGAAGAAGAACTAGAAGAAGGAGAAGAAGAGGAAGAAGAAGAACTGCAAGAACAAGAACAAGAGGAAGAAGTGCAAGTGGAAGAAGGAGAACAATAGGAAGTAGAAGAAGAAGTGGAAAAATTAGAAAAAGAGAAAGAAGAAGAAGTAGTTGAAGGAGTTGGGATGATGAAGAAGAAGTGGAAGAAGGAGAACAAGAGGTAGAAATGCAAGTGGAAGCAGGAAAAGGAGAAAAAGAGGGAGAAGACGAAGGAAAGGGAAGAACAAGAAGGAGATGAAGAGGAAGAAAAAGAAGGAGAGGAGACGATGAAGAAGAAGTTGAAGATAAAGAACAAGAGCAGGCAAAAGAAGTGGAAGAAAGAGAGGAAGAGGAAGAACAAGGAGAGTAAGCAGGAGAAAGAGAAGAAAAGGAAGAAGAAGAAGATGTGGAAAGAGAAGAAGTGGAAGAACGTGAACAAGAGGAGGAAGAAGAAGTAGTGGAAGGAGGTGGGATGAAGAAGAAGAACTGGAAGAAGGAGAAAAGGAGGAAAAGGAAGACAGAAGAGGAAGTGTAAGCAGAAGATTTAGGGGAAGGAGAAGAAGAGGAAGAGCAACAGTTGAAAGGAAAAGCATTGGGGGATGGTGAAAAAGAGGAAGGAGAAGAAGGAAAGGGAAAAAGAAGAAGTAGTGGAAGGAGAAGAAATGGAATAAGAGGAAGAACAAGAAGTGGAAGCAGAAGAACTGGAAGAAGGAGACGATAAAGAAAAAAAACAACAAGTGGAAGCAGAAGAAGTGGTAGAAGGAGAACAAGAGGAATAGGAAGAAGTATGGGAATGAGAGGGGATGAAGAAGCAGAAGTGCAAGAAGGAGAACAGGAGGAGGAAGAAGTGGAAGAAGGATAAGAAGGGGAAGGAGAAGAAGAGGAAGAACAACAAGTGGAAGAAGGAGAACAATAGGAAGAAGAAGAAGAAGTGGAGGAATGAGAAAAAGAGGAAGAATAAGAAGCAGTGGAAGAAAAGGGGATCAAGAAGAAGAAGTGGAAGAAGGAGAAGAAGAGGAGGAAGAAGAAGAAGTGGAAGGAGAAGTGGTGGAAGAGGGAGAAGAGTAAGAAGAAGGAAAGCAAGGCAAGGGAGGAGGAATTAGAAGTGGAAGAAGGAGGAGAAGAAGAAAGGGAGGAATAAAAGGTAGTGTAGGCAAAAGAAGTGCAAGAAAGGGAAGGGAAGGAAGAAGAAGAACAAGTGGAAGCAGCAGAAGTGGAAGACGGTGAACAAGAAGAAGAAGTGGAAGAATGAGAACGGGACTAGGAAGCAGAAGTGGAAGAAGGAGAAGAAGAAGAAGTGGAAGCACGAGAAGAAGAGCAAGTAGTGCAAGTGGAAAATGGAGAACAATAGGAAGAAGAAGAAGAAGTGGAAGAATGAGAAAAAGAGGAAGAAGAAGAAGCAGTGGAAGGAAAGGGAATGAAGCAGAAGTGGAAGAAGGAGAAGAAGAGGAAGAAGAAAAAGTGGAAGGAGAAGTACTGGAAGAGGGAGAAGAGTAAGAAGAAGGAAAGTAAGGCAAGGGAGGAGGAAGAAGAAGTGGGAGAAAGAGACGAAAAAGAAGAAAAACAACAAGTGGAAGCAGAAGAAGTGGTGATGGAGGACCATCCTTGGGGCATCAAATAGGACCCATCACAAGGTCCATGGTAAGAAGAATAGAAGAAGAGGAAGGTCATACTACACCAAGAGCATTGATGATCACATGTGTGGACTTTGGTGCATCTACCTAGTGTTTTGCTTGTTTTCCTTATTTTCCCCTTGTATTTTGGGGAACCCTAATCACTTAGGATTTCATTGTGTATTTTTATTTAGCCTTTGTATTATGGGGCAAATTAGTTTAGGATTTATTTTGGGACTTAAACCTTGACTTGTGAGGTTAAAAGTCCATTCCTTATCATTCCTCTTCCTTAGTCATTTAGGGATCTCTTGGCCCTCTTCCTCTCCTCTCTACCTTAGAAGGAGCTTGGGCCTCCCTAAGATTGGCCTTCACCCTCTCTAAGTGAAGTGAGCTAGCCAAAGAGACACCATCCAACCACCACCACCCAAAACACCATTCTTTTGTCTCCATTTTTCATGAACCACCCATCATAAGCTCCATGTTTCACACCTATTTCAGCCCTTGAAGAAGATCCATTTCAACATTTCATCTTGGAGAAGAGTTGGTGACACCATGGAAAAGAGTTGGAAATACATCATCAAATTCTTTTAAAAGATTGGACCTCTTGAGGTAGAGACTCAAGTTCATGATTAGTGGCAATGAGTGTCTCTTTAAAGTATAGAAGGTATAAGGGTTGTTCAAGCAAAAGTGTTTTCTTGATATCATTCTTAAGTGATAAATGACTCTTGTGAACAACATCTTTAGAGGAGACACCTTCCTCTAAACTTGATACCTTTTCTTCCTTTACTTTGGCCTTAGAAAGACCCTTTTTATCTTCTTTTTTTTATTTTTGTTTTCTTTCTTTTTGGTCTTCGTCTCTCCTAGCTTTCATTTTGAGTTGGTCCTCACAAACTTGAGAAGGTGTTAGAGGGCGCAACACAAATTTCTTGCCTAAGTGTTGGAAACTTATTTTATTGGTAAGGCCATCATGCATGGTTTTCTTATCAAATTGCCAAGGCCTTCCAAGCAACACATGACTAGCTTCCAAAGGCACAACATCACATAAAACTTCATCTTTGTATTTGCCAATGGAAATTGGTACAAGTGCTTGTTGGTTAACCATAATACCTCCATCCTCATGAATCCATTGCAATTGATAAGGTCTAGGATGTGGTTTTGTGGATAAGGCTAGCTTTTCAACCAATTTAGTACTACAACAATTACAACTAGATCCACTATCCACAATGAGAGAACAAGTGCTTTCTAAAATTTTGCATCTTGTATGAAATAAGTTCTCTCTTTGTGATTGGTCAATCTCACTAGTTTGGTTGTTAAGAAGCCTCCTTACCATAAGTAAGTCTCCATCACAAGGTAAGGTCTCTTCCATGGAATCCATGGCTTCATCTTCACTACTTGAAGTAGAAGAAGAAGAAGTAGCTTCATCAAGGCTACTATAGTGATCTTGGCCTCTTAAAATCATTGTTTGCTTTGTGGGGCATTGAGAAGCAATGTGACCCCTTCCAAGACACTTACAGCACTTGATGTCACTTGACTTAGACTCGTTAGAAGGTACTTTAGAAGAATATGCTTTTTCTTTTTGTTTATCTTTTTCTTTTTCATCTTCTTTGGAGAGAGGTTTGGAAGAGGGACCCTCCTTCTTAAAATTCTTGGAATAAGATGGAGTGAAGTCTTTCTTGAAACATTTTCTTTTAAGTTGGTGCTCCACTCTTGAACAAAGTTGAACAAGTTTATTAAAATCTCTATATGGAAAAAGTTCAACTTTGTCTCTATATGGTGGTCCTCTCTTCTTCCCTTATACCCGCCCTCATCATGAGTAACTCCATTTGTTGCCTATATTCTTTCACACTTAATGACCCTTGTTTCAACCTTTGAAGCTTATCCATAAGCTCACAGTCATAGTATGGAGGAATATGCCTCCTTCTCAAGGCACTACGGAGTTCATTCCAATATTGAATTGGGGGCTCATAATTCACTCTCTTTTCTCTTTCTAAAGAAGTCCACCAATACATGGCATGCCCTTGGAAGCTAAGGGTTGCCAAAGAAACCTTCCTCTCTTCACTTACCCCATGGCAAGCAAAAAGTTGTTCAACCTTCATTTCCCAATCCAAATATGCATCAACATTGTCCTTTCCAAAAAATGAAGGAAGGTTGACATTAGGTTCCTTATTGGAGGATTCTCTTTGCTTATGTGTTCTTGGGGGCCTTTTATAATAATCATTATTGTGATGACTACTATAAAGGCTAACACTTGGGGTTTTGGTATGATGATGATCACTATCCTCACTTTCACTCATAGAAACCCTTACCCCTTTGCCTTTTTGGGACCTAGATGGTTGGACTCTATGTTTTGAACCACTAGTTCCTACCCCCGAAAGTAACTTAGCAAGCATTTCTCTAATTTCTTCATTTTATTTATCATGTTCTCTCTCCCTCTTCCTAAATTCTTCCTCTTTTTTTGCACTTTCTTCTTCTTTTCTTCTTATATACTCCCTAACTTCTCTAAGTTCATCTCTAAGGCTAGCATTACTTGGGTGTGAGTTTTGACCACGGACACTTGAATGATCACTCATCTTTGATCCAGGAAAGATTTTCACAAAAGGTTTTCTTGAAAAGATTTTTTACAAAGAGTGAGTGATAAAGGTTTTCACAAAGAGATTTTGGTGCTACAAGTGTGTGATGTGCAACGGACTACAAGGAGTCACTTAATAACCAAGACTCTTAGTAGTGGGAAACTTATCAACCTTTGCCCCTTTATAAGCCTTGCAAAAACAAATTTTGACACTACAAGTGTGTGATGTGCAACGGACCCCTAATAAGCACTTAGAAGTCTTTTAAACGAACATACAACAACCCAGAGCATACAACTACAACAAAGTAAGTAAGGAAAGTAACAAAGGCATACACTAGTCGAAATTCCTAAGGTGGAAACAATCCCACCACTAAAATGAATTACACCTAAGCTATCACAAATCAAATGAGAGTTTAAAGTGTCCAAATTACAACCCAAATGAACAAGAAAGGACCAAGTACAAATGGCCCCAATAAAAACAACAACAAAGAGCAAAAGAAAGAAGGAAAATTGGTACAAAAATCAAACAAGAATAAAAATAGAAAGATACTAGGCACAAATTTAAAATAAAAAAGAAACAAACAAAATTGAAATTCTTCAAGCTTCCAACTTGGAGTTCCTCCACAAGTAAGAAACTTGTTAGTCCTCTCTTTATAGTGTTTGCACTCCCACTATTTGGTGATTTTCTCCAAAGCACTTTGGGACTTATGGCAACTTCCTCCAACTCAATCTCCCAAGATTCACAAGGTGAACCCAAGGTGATTCACCTACACCAAGCAAAGAAGCCAACCAAGAGAAAGAGAACCAAGAGGCCAAAAAAAAAAAAACTAAAAAATGAAAATTAAGAAGGCTAAACTCAAGAGATTAATTATGAGACAAGACTCAAAGAATGTCAATAAAGACAAGCAAAAATTAAGGCACACAAGAAAGTTAAGCACTCAAAAGGGACTTAGAATGACTTTAGATTATAATTTAAGTGTTTAATGTTCCTTGTCCTTAAAATTTCATGTCCAATGTCCAAACTCCAGCCAAGGTTTTCGTCATAAAATGGGTCCAATGATAGTCCAAAATAGTCCAATGTGGTCAAAGTTCAAGTCCAAAGTCAAAGGGTAAAATGGTCCACAAGTTAGCAACAATTCCTTTTAATTTTTTTTTAACTTTCACTTCTTTTCACTCAAAATGTGTCCCACCAAGGAGGATCAGATTTGATTCTTTTTTTAACCTTATATGCTGCATGGATTTTACACTTGTGGTGTGAAAAAAATGGTATAAAAAGGTGGTAAATAAAAGTTGCTATTTTGGTGCAAGAAAGGTATCTTTTTAGGAAGTGTTTCTTGTCTTTTGCTCTCTTGTTTAGGTGCAGTTTTTTTTCAGTTTTTTTTAGAATATATTCAGCCATATGATACTTTGTTTGACTTAGGATCATGAAATAAAGACAAGGAATAATGTAGTCATGCAAAAGGAAGGCTAGCCAAAAATGTGTAAGGCATTAATTACACACATAAGTCAAATAAGACATGAAGCATGCAAGAGTCAATTTTTACATGCAAATATGAGTCTCCTAAGGCTCACAAAAGGTATGGCCAGCCAAGAATGTGAAAGAAAAAGCACCAGATTTTTTTCAAAATTTCATGCATCTTGTGAGAGAAATATGCATATATTTGACTAGTTTTTGAAAAATAAGGAGGGAAACTTCAGACATGACACAACAAGGATTCAAACAAGATTAAAATGATGTTCATAGCATGTTCATCACAAATAAAAAAAATGCAGCCATGGAAATACAAAGGAAAGCTATAAAAGAGCAACCTTTTGAGACAAACTCAAAGAACACTAAGAAGGCTCATGAATGATGATGAACCACACAAAAAAAAGAGACAACTTTTAAACACAATATTTAGACAAAATACTCAAGACAAAGGAGAAGACATAAACATCAAAAGAAACATATTTTTGAAGACAAAGAAAAGAAAAGAATGGAGAAGAACACTAGTTACCCTTGAAGACCACCTTAGCTCTTGATACCACATGATGGCTCCACCTTCTCCATGGTGTCACAAACTCTTCTCCAAGATGAAATGTTGAAATGGATCTTCTTCAAGGGCTGAAATAGGTGTGAAAAATGGAGCTTATGATGGGTGAAAATGGTTCATGAAAAATGGAGACAAAAGAATGGTGTTTTGGGTGGTGGTGGTTGGATGGTGTCTCTTTGGCTAGCTCACTACACTTGGAGAGGGTGAAGGCCAATCCTAGGGAGGCCCAAGCTCCTTCTAAGGTAGAGAGGAGAGGAAGAGGGCCAAGAGATCCCTAAATGACTAAGGAAGAGGAATGATGAGGAAAACTCTCTCAAATATCCAATATATCCAAAAGTGACTACATGTAGTCTAACCTAGGGTATTTAAAGAGAGGGTGGGAGGCCTCTAGGCCATTTGCACGAAAATTTGAGAGTTAAATGCCTCTCAAATGAACCCTAAATGGACCTCAAATGAAATGTAGGTCCCTCCCCCCTAAATAACTAAAATACCCTTGTGTTTAGAAAATGAAACAAATGGACTTTTAACCTCACAAATGAAATCCTAAGTGATTAAGGTTCACCAAAATAAAAGGGGAAAATAAGGAAAACAAGAAAAACACTAGGTAGATGCACCAAAGTCCACACATGTGATCATCAATGCTCTTGGTGTAGTATGACCTTCCTATTCTTCTTGCCATGGACCTTGTGATGGGTCCTATTTCATTAGTGGGGGTGAAGAAGAAGAAGTGGAAGAAGGAGAAGAAAAGGAAGAAGAAAAAATGGAAGAAGAAGAAGTGGAAGAACGAGAAGAAGAGGAAGAAGTGCAAGTGGAAGAAGGAGAACTCTAGGAAGAAGAAGAAGAAGTGGAAGAATGAGAAAAAGAGGAAGAAGAAGAAGCAGTGGAAGGAAAGGGGATAAAGAAGAAGAAGTGGGAGAAGGAGAAGAAGAAGAGGAGGAAGAAATGGAAGGAGAAGTAGTGAAAGAGGGAGAAGAGTAAGAAGAAGGAAAGCAAGGCAAGGCAAGAGGAAGAAGAAGTAGAAGAAGTAGGAGAAGTAGGAAAAGACGAAGGGGAGGAAGAAGAGGTAGTATAGGCAGAAGAAGTGAAAGAAGGAGAAGGGAAGGAAGAAGAAGAACTAGTGAAAGCCACAAAAGTGGAAGAAGGTGAACAAGAGGAGGAAGAAGAAGTAGTGGAAAGAGGTGGGAAGAAGAAGAAGAACTGGAAGAAGGAGAAAAGGAGGAAAAGGAAGTAGGATGGGAAGGCAAGGGAAGAAGAATTAGCAGAAGTGGAATATGAAAGAGAAGAGGAAGAAGAAGAAAAAGTGTAAGCAAAAGATTTGGGGGAAGGAGAAGAAGAGGAATAGCAACAATTGGAGACAAAAGAAGTCAAGGATGGAGAAAAAAAGAAGAAGAAAAAGGAAAGGGAAGTAGAAGAAGGAATGGGAAAAAGAAGAAATAGTGGAAGAAGAAGAAATGGAAGAAGAAGAAGTGTAAGCAGAAGAAGTGGAAGAAGAAGACCGAAAAGAAGAACAATAACAAGTTGAAGAAGAAGAAGTGGTGGAAAGGGAACAAGAGGAATAGGAGCAAGTAGTGGAATGAAAGGGGATGAAGAAGAAGAAGTGGAAGAAGGAGAATCAGAGAAGGAAGAAGAAATGGAAGAAGGAGAAGAAGAGGAAGAAGAAGAAGTGGAAGAACGAGAAGAAGAGGAAGAAGTGCAATTGGAAGCAGGAGAACTCTAGGAAGAAGAAGAAGAAGTGGAAGAATGAGAAAAAGAGGAAGACAAAGAAACAGTGGAAGGAAAGGGGATGAAGAAGAAGAAGTGGAAGAAGGGGAAGAAGAGGAAGAAGAATCACTGGAAGAAGAAGTAGTGGAAGAGGGAGAAGAGTAAGAAGAAGGAAAGCAAGGCAAGGGAGGAGGAAGAAGAAGTGGAAGAAGGAGGAGAAAAAGAAGGGGAGGAAGAAGAGGTAGTGTGGGCAGAAGAAATGCAAGTGGAAAAAATAGAAGAAGAAAAAAAGGGAGAAGACGAAGGAAAGGGAAGAAGAAAAAGGAGATGAAGAGGAAGAAAGAGAAGCAGAGGACAGGATGAAGAAGAAGTGGAAGAAAGAGAACAAGAGGAGGCAGGAGAAGTTGAAGAAAGAGAAGAAGAGGAAGAGGAAGGAGAGTAAGCAGAAGAAGTGGAAGAAGGAGAAGAAAAGTAAGAAGAAGAAGATGTGGAAAGAGAAGAAGTGGAAGAATATGAACAAGAGGATGAAGAAGAAGTAGTAGAAGGAGGTGGGATGAAGAAGAAGAACTGGAAGAAGGAGAAATGGAGGAAAAGGATGAAGGGGGGAAAGGAAGGGAAGAAGAAGAAGTAGTGGAAGGAGAAGAAATGGAAGAAGAAGTGTAACTAGAAGAACTGGAAGAAGGAGACGAAAAAGAAGAAGAACAACATGTGGAAGCAGAAGAAGTCATAGAAGGAGAAGAAGAGGAATAGGAGGAAGTAGTGGAATGAAAGGGGATGGAGAAGAAGAAGTGGAAGAATGAGAAAAAAAGAAAGATGAAGAAGCAGTGGAAGGAAAGGGGATGAAGAAGAAGAAGTGGAAAAAGAAGAAGAAGACAAAGACGAAGAAGAGGAAGGAGAAGTGGTGGAAGAGGGAGAAGAGTAAAAAAAAGGAAAGCAAGGCACGGGAGGAGGAAGAAGAAGTGGAAGAAGGAGGAGAAAAATAAGGGGAGGAAAAAGAGGTAGTGTGGGCAGAAGAAGTGCAAGAAGGAGAAGGGAAGGAAGAAGAAGAACAAGTGGAAGCAACAGAAGTGGAAGAAGGTGAACAAGAGGAAGAAGAAGTAGTTGAAGGAGTGGGGATGCTAAACAAGAAGTGGAGGAGGGAGAAGACGAAGGAAAGGGAAGAAGAAGAAGGAGATGAAAAGGAAGAAAAAGAAGAAGAGGATAGGATGAAGAAGAAGTGGAAGAAAGAGAACAAGAGGAGGCAGGAAAAGCTAAAGAAAGAGAAGAAAAGGAAGAAGAATGAGAGTAAGCAGAAGAAGTGGAAGAAGGAGAAGAAGACGAAGAAGAAGAAGCGGAAGGAGAAGTAGTGGAAGAGGGGGAAGTAGTGAAAGAAGGAGAAGAGTAAGAAGAAGGAAAGCAAGGCAAGGGAGGAGGAAGAAGAAGTGGAAGAAGGAGGAGAAAAAGAAGGGGAGGAAGAAGAGGTAGTGTGGGCAGAAGAAATGCAACTGGAAAAAAAAGAAGAAGAAAAAGAGGGAGAAGACGAAGGAAAGGGAAGAAGAAGAAGGAGATGAAAAGGAAGAAAAAGAAGGAGAGGACAGGATGAAGAAGAAGTTGAAGAGAACAAGAGGAGGCAGGAGAAGTTGAAGAAAGAGAACAAAAGGAAGAAGAATGAGAGTAAGCAGAAGAAGTGGAAGAAGGAGAAGAAGACGAAGAAGGAGAAGAAGACAAAGAAGAAGAAGCAGAGGGAGAAGTAGTGGAAGCGGGAGAAGAGTAAGAAGAAGGAAAGCAAGGCAGGGGAGGAGGAAGAAGAAGTGGAAGAAGGAGGAGAAAAAGAAGGTGAGGAAGAAGAGGTAGTGTGGGCAGAAGAAGTGCAAGAAGGAGAAGGGAAGAAAGAAGAAGAATAAGTGGAGGCAGTAGAAGTGAAGAAGGTGAACAAGAGGAAGAAGAAGAAGTAGTTGAAGGAGTGGGGATGCTGAATAAGAAGTAGAGGATGGAGAACAAGAGGAAGAAATGCAAGTGGAAGAAGAAGAAGAAAAAAAAGCGGGAAAATACGAAGGAAAGGGAAGAAGAATAAGGAGATGAAGAGGAAGAAAAATAAGGAGAGGACAGGATGAAGAAGAAGTGGAAGAAAGAGAACAAGAGGGGGCAGGAGAAGTTGAAGAAGGAAAGCAAGGCAAGGGAGGAGGAAGAAGAAGTGGAAGAAGAAGGAGAAGAAGAATGGGAGGAAGAAGTGGTAGTGTAGGTAGAAGAAGTGCAAGAAGGAGAAGGGAAGGAAGAACAAGTAGAAGCAGCAAAAGTGGAAGAAGGTAAACAACAGAAAGAAGAACAAGTGATGCAATCTCACCTAGCATGCATCATGGCTAGGAGGACTCAAGGAAGGCATGGCATGGACAAAAGCTCATTGAGGATTCGAAGCCATAGTCTTCGTTATTTTTAGCTTGTAAATATTTTATTTTAATTAGATAAATAGGAAAGTATTTTTAATTCCCTTAAGGCCATGTATTTCCGGCCATCTTCTTAGTTTATAAGGTATAGGTGTCTTTAGTTAAAAAGGAGGAGTAAGCTTATAATGGGTGCATAAGTTAAGACATGATTTTGGGCTAGCCCATTCACATTAAGATATGCTAATTGCACCCATAGGGGGTGAACTTAGGTGCCTCACTTAAGGCCTAAGACTTGGGTTAATTAGTTTTAATCCTAATTAAGCCCAAGTCCCACATTGCTTAGAAAAGTGTGCCCAAGCTCTCCCATTGGGCTATATATACTCATTCCCCCTCATTGTAAAATTTCACCTTTGAAGTTGAATGAAAATAGTCTCTTTGTGAGCACATTCTTAGTAAAAGGTCTTGAGGATCCTCTCTCTTGAGGAACCTCTTCCTAGTTGGTTTTTATCAAGGGTTCCTTCCCTTGTGGCAAACCTAAACACTTTGGCTTATCTCTCTTTGAGAGTGGTGCCCCACCTCCATTTTCTTTCCCCTCCATCATCCATTTCATGGTGCTTGGAACCTCAAGGAAAAAGATCAAGGGAGGCATGCATCAACAAGTGGTTGAAGGAGTGGGGATGATAAGGAAGAAGTGGACGAAGCACAAGAGGTAGAAATTCAGGTGGAAGCAGAAGAAGGAGAAAAAGAGGGAGAAGATGAAGGAAAGGGAAGGCTAAGAAGGACATGAAGAGTAAGAAAAAGAAGGAGAGGAGAGGATGAAGAAGAAGTGGAAGAAAGAGAACAAGAAGAAGCCAGAGAAGTGGAGGAAAGAGAAGAAGACGAAGAAGAAAGAGAGTAAGAAGAAGAAGTGGAAAGGGAAGAAGAAGAAGTGCAAGACGGGGAAGGGAAGGAAGAAGAACAACAAGTGGAAGTAGCAGAACTGGAAGAAGGGGAATAAGAGGAAGAAGAAGAAGTAGTTGAAAGAGTGGGATGATGAAGAACATGTGGAAGAAGGAGAACAAGAGGTAGAATTGTAAGTGGAAGCAGGAGAAGCAGAAAAAGAGGGAGAGGACGAAAAGGAAAGAAGAAGAAGGAGATGAAGTGGAAGAAAAAGAAGGAGAGGAGAGGATGAAGAAGAAGTGGAAGAAAGAGAAATAGAGGAGGCAGGAGAAGTGAAAGAAAGAGAAGAAGTGGAAGAAGAAGAAGATGTGGAAAGAGAAAAAGTGGAAGAAGATGAACAAGAGGAGCAAGAAGAAATAGTGGAAAGAGTTGGAATGAAGAAGAAGAATTGCAAGAAGGAGAAAGAAGGAAACGAAAGAAGGAGGGGAAGGGAAGGGAGGAAGAAGCAGAAGAAGTGGAATATGGAGGAGAATAGGAAGAAGAAGAAGAAGTGTAAGCAGAAGATTTGGGGGAAGGAGAAGAATAGGAAGAGCAACAATTGGAAGCAAAAGAAGTGGGCGATGGAGAAAAAGAGGAAGGAGAAACAGGAAAGGGGAAGAAAAAGTAGGGGAAGGAGAAGAAATGGAAGAAGAGGAAGAAGAAGAAGTCTAAGCAGAAGAAGTGGAAGAAGGAGACGAAAAAGAAGAAAAACAAGAAGTGGAAGCAGAAGAACTGGTAGAAGGAGAACAAGAGGAATAGGAGGAAGTAGTGGAATGAGAGGGGATAAAGAAGAAGAAGTAAAAGACAAAGAATGGGAGGAAGAAGAAGTGGAAGCAAAAGAAGTGGAAGAAGGAGACGAAAAAGAAGAAAAACAAGAAGTGGAAGCAGAAGAACTAGTAGAAGGAGAACAAGAGGAATAGGAGGAAGTAGTGGAATGAGAAGGGATAAAGAAGAAGAAGTAAAAGACGAAGAATGGGAGGAAGAAGAAGTGGAAGCAGAAGAAGTGGAAGAACAAGAAGAAGAGGAAGAAGTGCAAGTAGGATAAGGAGAACAATAGCAAGAAGAAGAAGAAGAAGAAGTGGAAGAATGAGAAAAAGAGGAAGAAGAAGAAGCAGTGGAAAGAAAGGGGATGAAGAAGAAGTTGAAGAAGTAGAAGAAGAGGAACAAGAAGAAGTGGAAGGAGAAGTAGTGGAAGAGGGAGAAGAGTAAATAGAAGAAAAGCAATGCATGGGAGGAGGAAGAAGAAGGGGAGGAAGAAGAAGTAGTGTAGGCAGAAGAACTGCAAGAAGCAGAAGAGAAGGAAGAAGTAGAAAAGTGGATGTAGTAGAACTAGAAGAAGGTGAATATGAGGAATACCAAGAAGCAGCTGAAGTAGTGGGGTTGACGAAGAAGAAGTGGAAGAAAAAGAAGAAGAAAAGGCAGAAGAAGTGGAAGAAAGAGAACATGAAGAGGCAGAAGGGGAAGAAAGAGAACAAGAAGAGGCAGAAGAAGTGGAAGAATGAGAAGAGGAGCAAGAAGAAGGAGAGTAAATAGACAAAGTGGGAGAATGAGAAAAAAGGAAGAAGAAGAAGATGTGAACATAAAAGAAGTGGAAGAAGGTGAACAAGAGGAGGAAGAAGAAGTAGTGGAAGCAGGTGGGATGAAGAGTAGTGGAAGAGGGACAAGAGTAAGAAGAAAGAAAGCAAGGCAAGGGAGGAGAAGAAGAAATGGTAGAAGGAGAAGAAGAAGTGCAAGTGGAAGAAGGAGAACAATAGGAAGAAGAAGAAGAAGTGGAAGAATGAGAGAAAGGATAGGAAGAAGAAGCAGTGCAAGGAAAGGGGATGAAGAAGAGGAAGTGGAAGGAAAGGGGGTGAAAAAGAAGAAGTGGAAGAAGGAGAAGAAGAGGAAGAAAAAGAAGTCAGAGGATAAGTAGTGGAAAAGGGAGAGCAGTAAGAAGAACGAAAGCAAAGCAACAAAGGAGGAAGAGGATGTGGAAAAAGGATCAAAAGAAGAAGGGGAGGAAGAAAAGGTAGTGTAGGGAGAAGAAGTGCAAGAAGGAGAAGGGAAGGAAGAACAAGAACAAGTGGAAGCAGTAGAAGTGAAAGAAGGTGAACAAGAGCAAGAAGAAGAAGTAGTTGAAGGAGTGGGGATGATGAAGAAGAACTGGAAGAAGGAAAAAAGGAGGAAAAGGAAGAAGGAGGGGTAGGGAAGGGAAGAAGAAGCAAAAGAAGTGGAATGTGGAGGAGAAGAGGAGGAAGAAGAAGAAGTGTAAGCAGAAGATTTGGGGGAAGGAGAAGAAGAGGAAGAGCAACAAATGGAAGCAGAAGAAGTGCAGGATGGAGAAAAAGAGGAAAGGGAAGAAGGAAATGGAAGAAGAAGTAGTAGTGGAAGGAGAAGAAATGGAAGAAGAGCAACAAGAAGAAGTGTAAGCAGAAGAAGTGGAAGAAGGGGACGAAAAAGAAGAAGAACAATTAGTGGAAGCAGCAGAAGTCGTAGAAGGAGAACAAGAGGAATAGGAGGAAGTAGTGGAATGAAAGGGGATGATGGAGGACCATCCTTGGGGCATCCAATAGGACCCACCACAAGGTCCATGGCAAGAAGAATAGAAGAAGAGAAAGGTCATACTACACCAAGAGCATTGATGATCACATGTGTGGACTTTGGTGCATCTACCTAGTGTTTTGCTTGCTTTCCTTATTTTCCCCTTGTATTTTTGGGGAACCTTAATCACTTAGGATTTCATTGTGTATTTTTATTTAGCTTTTGTATTATGGGGAAAATTAGTTTAGGATTTATTTTGGGACTTAAACCTTGACTTGTGAGGTCAAAAGTCCATTTCTTTCATTTTCTAGACACAAGGGTATTTTAGTCATTTAGGGGGAAGGGACCTACATTTGATTTGAGGTCCATTTAGGGTTCATTTGAGAGACATTTAGCTCCCAAATTTTTGTGCAAATGGCTTAGAGGCCTCCCGCCCTCTCTCTAAATACCCTAGGTTAGACTACATGTAGTCACTTTTGGATATATTGGATATTTGAGAGAGTTTTCCTCATCATTCCTCTTCCTTAGTCATTTAGGGATCTCTTGGCCCCCTTGCTCTCCTCTCTACCTTAGAAGGAGCTTGGGCCTCCCTAGGATTGGCCTTCACTCTCTCCAAGTGAAGTGAGATAGCCAAAGAGACACCATCCAACCACCACCACCCAAAACACCATTCTTTTGTCTCCATTTTTCATGAACCACTTTCACCCATCATAAGCTCTATTTTTCACACCTATTTCAGCCCTTGAAGAAGATCCATTTCAACATTTCATCTTGGAGAAGAGTTGGTGACACCATGGAGATGAAGAAGAAGTGGAAGAAGGAGAACAAGAGGTAGAAATGCAAGTGGAAGCAGAAGAAGGAGAAAAAGAGTTAGAAGACGAAGGACAGGGAAAAAGAAGAAGAAGATGAAGAGGAAGAAAAAGAAGGAGAGAAGAGGATAAAGAAGAAGTGTAAGAAAGAGAACAAGAGGATGTAGGAGAAGTGGAAGAGAAAACAATTTGAAGCAAAAGAAGTGGGGGATGGAGAAAAAGAGGAAGGAGAAGAAGGAAAGGGAAGAAGACGAAGTAGTGCAAGGAGAAGAAATGGAAGAAGAAGATGTGTAAGCAGAGGGAAGTGGAAGAAGGAGACAAAAAAGAAGAAGTGGAAGAAGGAGAATGGGAAGAGGAATAAGAAATGGAAGAAGGAGAATGGGAGGAGGAAGAAGAAGTGGAAGAAGGAGAAGAAGAGGAAGAAGAAGAAGTGGAAAGAAGGAGAAGAAGAGGAAGAAGAAAAAGTGGAAGAAGGAGAATGGGAGGAGGAAAAAGAAGTGGAAGAAGCAGAAGACGAGGAAGAAGAAGAAATGGAAGGAGAAGTAATGGAAAATGGAGAACAGTAAGAAGAAGGAAAGCAAAGCAAGGGAGGAGGAAGAAGAAGTGGAAGAGGGAGGAAAAGAAGAAGGGGAGGAAGAAGAGGTAGTGTAGGCAGAACATGTGCAAAAGGGAGAAAGGAAGGAACAAGAAGAACAAGTGGAAGCAGTAGAAGTGAAAAAAGGTGAACAAGAGCAAGAAGAAGAAGTAGTTGAAGGAGTGGGGATGATGAATAAGAACTGGAAGAAGGAGAAAATGAGGAAAAGGAAGAAGGAGGGGCAGGGAAGGGAAGAAGAAGCAAAAGAAGTGGAATGTGGAGGAGAAGAGGAGGAAGAAGAAGAAGTGTAAGCAGAAGATTTAGGGGAAGGAGAAGAAGAGGAAGACCAACAATTGGAAGCAAAAGGAGTGGGGGATGGAGAAAAAGAGGAAGGAGAAGAAGGAAAGGGAAAAAGAAGAAGTAGTGGAAGGAGAACAAATGCAAGAAGAGGAAGAAGGAGAAGTGTAAGCAGAAGAAGTGGAACAAGGAGACGAAAAAGAAGAAGAACAACAAGTGGAAGTAGAAGAAGTGGTAGAAGGAGAACAAGAGGAATAGGAGGAAGTAGTGGAATGAGAGGGGATGAAGAAGAAGAAGTGGAAGAAGGAGAACGAGAGCAGGAAGAAGAAGTGGAAGAAGGAGAAGAAGAGAAAGAAGTGCAAGTGGAACAGGAGAACAGTAGGAAGAAGAAGAACAAGTGGAAGAATGAGAACAAGAGGAAGAAGAAGAAGTAGTGGAAGGAAAGGGGATGAAGAAGAAGAAGTGGAAGAAGGAGAAGAAGAGGAAGAAGAAGTGGTAGAAGGAGAACAAGAGGAATAGGAGGAAGTACTGGAATGAGAGGGGATGAACAAGAAGAAGTGGAAAAAAGAGAACGGGAGGAGGAAGAGAAAGTGGAAAAAGGAGAAAAAGAGAAAGAGAAGAAGTGGAAGAAGGAGAAGAAGAGGAAGAGGTGCAAGTGGAAGAAAGAGAACAATAGGAAGAAGAAGAAGAAGTGGAAGAATGAGAAAAAGAGGAAGAAGAAGAAGTAGTGGAAGGAAAGGGGATGAAGAAGAAGAAGTGGAAGAAGGAGAACAAGAGGAAAAAGAATAATATGAAGGAGAAGCAGTTGAAGAGGGAGAAGATTAAGAAGAAGGAAAGCAAGGTAAGGGAGGAGGAAGAAGAAGTGGAAGAAGGACGAGAAGAAGGGTAGTAAGAACAGGTAGTGTACGCAGAAGAAGCTCAGGAAGGAGAAGAGAAGGAAGAAGAAGAACAAGGAAGAAGAAGTGGAAGAAGGAGGACAAGAAGAAGGGAAGGCAGAAGAAGTGCAAGAAGGAGAAGAGAAGGAAGAAGAAGAACAAATGGAAGCAGCAGAAGTGGAAGAAGATGAACAAGAGGGAGAAGAAGAAGTAGTTGAAAATATGGGGATGATGAAGAAGAAGTGGAAGAAGGAGAACAAGAGTTAGAAATACAAGTGGAAGCTTAAGAAGGAGAAAAAGAGGGAGAAGATGAAGGAAAGTTAATAAGAAGAAGGAGATGAAGAGGAAGAAAAAGAAAGAGGAGAGGATGAAGATGAAGCGGGGTTGGTGAAAACGAGGAAGGAGAAGAAGGAAAGGGAAGAAGAAAAAGTAGTGGAAGGAGAAGAAGTGTAAACAGAAGATGTGGAAGAAGGAGATGAAAAAGAAGAAGAACAATAAGTGGAAGCGGACGAAGTGGTAGAAGGAGAACAAATGGAATAGGAGAAAGTAGTGAAATAAAAGGGAATGTAGAGGAAGAAGTGGAAGAAGGAGAATGGGAGGAGGAAGAAAAAGAGGAAGAAGGAGAAGAAGAGGAAGAAGAAGAAGTGGAAGAATGAGAAGAAGAGGAAGAAATGCAAGAGGAATAAGGAGAACAATAGGAAGAAGAAGAAGAAGTGCAAGAATGAGAAAAAAGGGGAAGAAGAAGAAGCAGTGGAAGGAAAGGGGATGAAGAAGAAGAATTGGAAGAAGGAGAACGAGAGGAGGAAGACGAAGTGGAAGAAGGAGAAGAAGAGGAAGAAGAAAAATTGGAAGAACGAGAAGAAGGAGAACAATAGGAAGAAGAAGAAGAAGTGGGAGAATGAGAAAAAGAGGAAGAAAAAGAAGTAGTGGAAGGAAAGGGGATGAAGAAGAAGAAGTGGAAGAAGGAGAAGAAGAGGAAGAAGAGGAAGAAGAAGAAGTGGAAGGAAAAGTAGTGGAAGAGGGAGAAGAGTAAGAAGAAGGAAAGCAAGGCAAGGGAGGAGGAACAAGAAGTGGAACAAGGAGGAGAATAAGGGGAGGAAGAAGAGGTAGTGTAGGCAGAAGAAGTGCAAGAAGGGGAAGGGAAGGAAGAAGAAAAACAAGTGGAAACACAAAAGTGGAAGAAGGTGAACAAGAGGACGAAGAAGAAGTAGTTGAAGGAGTGGGGATGATGAAGAAGAAGTGGAAAAAAGGATAACAAGAGGTAGAAATGCAAATGGAAGAAGAAGAAGGAGAAAAAGAGGGAGAAGAGGAAGGAAAGGGAAGAAGTAGAAGGAGATGAAGAGGAATAAAAACAAGGAGAGGAGAGGATGAAGAAGAAGTGAAAGAAAGAGAACAAGAGGAAGAAAAAGAAGAAGTGTAAGCAAAAGATTTAGGGGAAGGAGAAGAAGAGGAACAACAACAATTGGAAGCAAAGGAAGTTGGGGATTGAGAAAAAGAGGAACGAGAAGAACGAAAGGGAAGAAAGAAAGGGAAGAAGAAGAAGCAGTGGAAGGAGAAGAAATGGAAGACGAGGAAGAAGAAGAAGTGTAAGCAGAAGAAGTAGAAGAAGGAGACAAAAAAGAAGAAGAACAGCAAGTGGAAGGAGAAGAAGTGGTAGAAGGAGAACAAGAGGAATAGGAGGAAGTAGTGGAATGAGAGGGGATGAAGAAGAAGAAGTGGAAGAAGGAGAACGGGAGGAGGAAGAAGAAGTGGAAGAAGGAGAAGAAGAGGAAGAAGAAAAAGTGGAAGAACGAGAAGAAGAGGAAGAAGCGCAAGTGGAAGAAGGAGAACAATAGGAAGAAAAAAAAAAGTGGAAGAACGAGAAAAAGGGGAAGAAGAAGAAGCAGTGGAAGGAAAAGGGGATGAAGAAGAAGAAGTGGAAGAAGGAGAAGAAGAAGAAGAAGAAGTCAAAGGAGAAGTAGTAGAAGAGGGAGAAGAGTAAGAAGAAGGAAAGCAAGGTGAGGGAGGAGGAAGAGCAAGTGGAAGAAGGAGGAGAAGAAGAAAGGGAGGAAGAAGAGGTAGTGTGATGGAAATCCAAAGTGGATTCGTTTTGCGGATCTTCCTAGGTTGGAAGGTAATAAGTTAACAAAACAATGAGAATTGGGTAAACAAGAAAATGGAAAATATGAAAATGGTTTAACGAAGGGATAGATGACGCCACTTCCAAGGATGGAAGATAAGTCATATGACGCCACAAGGGTGGTGATTTACCCTTGATAAGTCTAGCAGAACGCCACAAGGAAAAATTCCTTGATAAGTTCTAAAAAGAAATTCAACTCTCACAAATGGGTAAAACCCAATTATAATTTCACTAATTCAAGTGGTTGTCTTTTGAGTACAATTCAACCCCTACTTATAGAATTAGGTGGCTATTCAAAATCATAACTCCTAAAATAAAATTAAATATTTCATTATCATGCAATTATCGCATATGATTAATTGCATGTTACATTAATTTCTAAATTAATGGAACATTACGAAAAATGAAAAGTCATTGTCTTCTGGATTCATATCAAGAACAATAGGAGGAAGAAGAAGAAGCAGTGGAAGGAAAGGGGATGAAGAAGAAGAAGTGGAAGAAGGAGAACAAGAGGAAGAAGAAGAAGTGGAAGCAGAAGTAATGGAAGAGGGACAAGGGCAAGAAGAAGGAAAGTAAGGCAAGGGAGAAGGAAGAAGAAGTGGAAGAAGGAGGACAAGAAGAAGAGGTAATGTAGGCAGAAGAAGTGGAAGAAAGAGGATGGGATGAAGAAGAAGAACTGGAAGAAGGAGAACGAGTGGAAGAAGGAGAAAAGGAGGAAAAGGAAGAATGAGGGGAAGGGATGGGAAGAAGAAGCAGAAGAAGTGGAATATGGAGGAGAAGTGGAAGAGGAAGAAGAAGTGTAAGCAGAAGATTTGGGGGGAGGAGAAGAAGAGGAAGAGCAACAATTTGAAGCAAAAGAAGAGGGGGATGGACAAAAAGAGGAAGGAGAAGAAGGAAAGGGAAGAACAAGAAGTAGTGGAAGGAAAATAAATGGAAGAAGAGGAAGAAGAAGAAGTGGAAGCAAAAGTGGAAGAAGAAGACGAAAAAGAAGCAGAACAGCATGTGGAAGCAGAAGAATTGGTAGAAGGGGAACAAGAGGAATAAGAGGAAATAATGTAATGAGAGCGGATGAAGAAGAAGAAGTGCAGGAAGGAGATGGGAGGAGGAAGAAGAAGTGCAAGAAGGAGAAGAAAAGGAAGAAGAAGAAGTGGAAGAACGAGAAGAAAACGAAGAAGTGCAAGTGGAAGAATATCAAAAAGGGGAAAAAGAAGAAGAAGCGGTGGAAGGAAAGGGCATCAAGAAGAAGAAGTGCAAGAAGTAGAAGAAGAGGAAGAAGAAGAAGTGGAAGGAGAAGTAGTGGAAGAGGAAGAAGAGTAAGAATAAGGAAAGCAAGGCAAGGGAGGAGGAAGAAGAAGTGGAAGAAGGAGGACAAGAAGAAGAGGTAATGTAGGCAGAAGAAGTGCAAAAAGGAGAAGGGAAGGAAGAAGAAGAACAAGTGGAAGCAGCAGATGTGGAAGAAGGTGAACAAGGGCAAGAAGAATAAGTAGTTGAAGGAGTGGGGATGATGAAGAAGAACTGGAAGAAGGAGAACAAGAGGAGGCAGGAGAAGTGGAAGAAAGGGAAGAAGAGGAAGAAGAAGGAGAGTAAGCAGAAGAAGTGGAAGAAGGAAAAGAAAAGGAAGAAGAAGATGTGGAAAGAGAAGAAGTGGAGGAAGGTGAACAAGAGGAGGAAGAAGAAGCAGTGGAAGGAGGTGGGATGAAGAAGAAGAACTGGAAGAAGGAGAAAAGGAGGAAAAAGATTAAGGAAGCAAAGGGAAGGGAAGAAGAAGCAGAAGAAGTGGAATATGGAGCAGAAGAGGAAGAAGAAGAAGAAATGTAAGCAGAAGATTTAGGGGAAGGAGAACCAGAAGAAGAGCAACAATTGGAAGCAAAAGAAGTGGGGGATGGAGAAAAAGAGGAAGGAGAAGAAGGAAAGGGAAGAAGAAGAAGTAATGGAAGGAGAAGAAATGGAAGAAGAAGAAGTGTAAGCAGGAGAAGTAGAAGAAGGAGACGGAAAAGAAGAAGAACAACAAGTGGAAGAAGAAGAAGTGGTAGAAAGAGAACAAGAGGAATAGGAGCAAGTAGTGGAATGAGAGGGGATGAAGAAGAAGAAGTGGAAGAAGGAGAACCGGACGAGGAACAAGAAGTGGAAGAAGGAGAAGAAGAGGAAGAAGAAGAAGTGGAAGAACGAGAAGATGAGGAAGAAGTGCGAGTGGAAGAAGGAGAACTATAGGAAGAAGAAGAAGAGTTGAAACAATGAGAAAAAGAGGAAAACGAAGAAGCAGTGGAAGAAAACAGGATGAAGAAGAAGAAATGGAAGAATGAGAAGAAAAGGAAGAAGAAGAACTAGAAGGAGAAGTAGTGGAAGAGGGAGAAGAGTAAGAAGAAGGAAAGCATGGCAAGGGAGTATGAAAAAGAAGTGGAAGAATGAGGAGAAGAAGAAGGGGAGGACGAAGAGTTTGTGTAGGCAGAAGAAGTGCAAGAAAGAGAAAGCAAGGACGAAAAAGAACAAGTGGAAGCAGCAGAAGCGGAAGAATGTGAGCAAGAGGAAGAAGAAGAAGTAGTTGAAGGAGTGGGGATGATGAAGAAGAAGTGGAAGAAGGAGAACTAGAGGTAGAACTTCAAGTGGAAGCACAAGGAGGAGAAAAAGAGGGAGAAGACAAAGCAAAGTGAAGGAGAAGAAGGAGATGAAGAGGAAGAAAAAGAAGGAGAGGACAGGATAACGAAGAAGTGGTAGAAGGAGAACAAGAGGAGGCAGGAGAACTGAAAGAAAGAGAAGCAAAGGAAGAAGAATGAGAGTAAGCAGAAGAAGTGGAAAAAGGAGAAGAAAAGGAAGAAGAAGAAGAAGTGGAAAGTGAAGAAGTGGAAGAAGGTGGGATGAAGAAGAAGAACTGGAAGAAGGAGAAAAGGACCAAAAGGAAGAAGGAGAGCAAGGGAAGCGAAGAAGAAGTAGAAGAAGTGGAATATGAAGGAGGAGAGGAAGAAGAAGAACAAGTGTAATCAGAATATTTGGGGGAAGGAAAAGAAGAGGAAGAGCAACAATTGGAAGCAAAAGAAGTGGCGGATGGAGAAAAAGAGGAAGGAGAAGAAGGAAAGTGAAGAAGAAAAAGTAGTGGAACGAGAAGAAATGGAAGAAGAGGAAGAGGAAGAAATGTAAGAAGAACAAGTGGAAGAAGGAGACGAAAAAGAAGAAGAAAGACAAGTGGAAGCAAAAGAAGTTGTAGAAGGAGAACAAGAGGAATAGGTGGAAGTAGTGGAATGAGAGGGGATGAAGAAGAAGAAGAAGAAGTGGAAGAAGGAGAAAAGGGGGAGGAAGAAGAAGTGGAAGAATGAGAGGAAGAGGAAGAAGTGCAAGTGGAAGAAGGAGAACAATAGGAAGAAGAAGAAGAAGTGGAAGAATGAGAAAAAGAGGAAGAAGAAGAAGCAGTGGAAGGAAAAGGGATGAAGAAGAAGAAGTGGAAGAAGGAGAAGAAGAGGAAGAAGAAGAAGTGGAAGGAGAAGTAGTGGAAGAGGGAGAAGAGTAAGAAGAAGGAAAGCAAGGCAAGGGAGTAGGAAGAAGAAGTGGAAGAAAAAGGAGAAGAAGAAGGCGAGGAAGAAGTGGTAGTGTAGGCAGAAGAAGTACAAGAAGGAGAAGGGAAGGAAGAAGAAGAACAAGTGGAAGCAGCAGAAGTGGAAGAAGGTGAACAAGAGGAAGAAGAAGAAGTAGTTGAAGGAGTGGGGATAATGAGGAAGAAGTGGAAGAAGGAGAACAAGAGGTAAAAATTCAGGTGGAAGCAGAAGAAGGAGAAAAAAAGGAGAAGGCAAAGGAAAGGGAAGATGAAGAAGGAGATGAAGAGTAAGAAAAAGAAGGAGAGAAGAGGATGAAGAAGAAGTGGAGGAAAGAGAACAAGAGGAGGCAGGAGAAGTGGAAGAAAGAGAAGAAGACGAAGAAGAAGGAGAGTAAGAAAAAGAAGTGGAAGAAAGAGAAGAAAAGGAAGAAGAAGAAGATATGGAAAGAGAAGAAGTGGAAGAAGATGAACAGGAAGAGCAAGAAGAAGTAGTGGAAAGAGGTGGGATTAAGAAGAAGAACTGGAAGAAGGAGAAAAGGAGGAAAAGGAATAAATAGGGGAAGGGAAGGGAAGAAGAAGCAGAAGAAGTGGAATATGGAGGAGAAGAGGAAGAAGAAGAAGAAGTGTTGGGAGAAGATTTGAGGGAAGGAAAAGAAGAGGAAGAGCAACAATTGGAAGCAAAAGAAGTGGGCGATGGAGAAAAAGGAAAGGTGAAGAAGGAGTAGGGTAAGGAGAAGAAATGGAAGAAGAGGAAGAAGAAGAAGTGGAAGAAGGAGACGAAAAAGAAGAACAATAACATGTGGAAGCAGAAGAACTAGTAGAAGGAGAACAAAATGATATAATTCCCCTTAGCTTGTTCAGAATCATTTAGGACCCCTAGGAAATAGGCTTTCTGACTCTTAACAAAATTAGATAAGAAGATTATGGAATTAAGTGCACAAAATGCAGAATTGAAACAAAATAAAAAAATGAAGCAATAATAAAACAAAATGCAGCAAGAACAATTGAACTGAATAGGTGCAAATTGGATGAGAAAAAGTAAAATGGAATTTCCATATTAGTTTAGTTTAGGCATGAGAATTGACAAAGAAAAGGACGAATTTTGGTGAAAGGCGTTCCACTTCCAAGGATGGAAGATAAGTCATATGACGCCACAAGGGTGGTGATTTACCCTTGATAAGTCTAGCAGAACGCCACAAGGAAAAATTCCTTGATAAGTTCTAAAGAGAAATTCATCTCTCACAAATGGTAAAACGCAATTATAATTTCATTAATTCAATGGTTGTCTTTTGAGTACAATTCAGCCCTTATTTATAGAATTAGGTGGCTATTCAAAATCATAACTCCTAAAATAAAATTAAATACTCCATTATCATGCAATTATCACATATGATTAATTGCATGTTACATTAATTTCTAAATTAATGAAACGTTACGAAAAATGAAAAGTCATTGTCTTCTGGATTCATATCATTCCCTCATTCTTCGAAAAGATTCGTCCTCGAATCTATGACTTTATTTTCTGACAAATTTTATTCACTTATAATTTAAAATGAACAAAATCAACGTCCAGGATCAAATGCAACTTGTAAAAATTCATCCATAAAAGAAGTTTTCCTTTTTGGTTTCCAAACCCAAACATTGAAATCAAGAGGAATTCTTCTTTTAAAATAGACCTGTGCATTTTCTTCGTGAGTCTTAACTTTAATAATGTACTGGATGTACAATGAATCTGTAAAAGTGATATCAACATTTTTCTTCCTCCCATCTGACAATTTGTGGGTTGTATTCTCATGATCCTGTGCATTCAAAATATCAATAGAAGAAGAAAAATCATTAGCAGTATTCGTTTTAACATTCTTTTTCTCTCTTTCTCTTTCCTTTTCTCTCTCTTCCTCTTCACTCTTTTCTTTTTCTAATTTTCTCTTTTCTTCTCTCTTTTTTTTCTATTTTCTCCTTCAACTTATGTTGATTATCACAAACTTGGCTTGGTGTTAGAAATTTCAAATTAAGTTTGCATCCTTCATGCACCAAAGAAACTAAAAGTCTTTCAGGATTTATCCTTTTACCCTACAACTAAGGCCTCCCTCCCTAAAAGAAAATGACATGAGTCCATGGGAGCAATATTGCATGTCACTTCCTCCACATATTTTCCAATAGTGAATCTAAACTCAGTTTGCCTAGGATGAAGACTCGTTGGTAAGTTAAGTTTATTCACCAATCTTTCGCTCACCACGTTACTATAACTTTCGTCATCAACTGTAAATAAACACAAATGACCTTCAATTAAACACTTTGTATAAAAAATATCCACCATAATTCCAAACCTAGAGCTAAAGCTCTGATACCAACTGATAGAAATCCAAAGGGGTTGGATTCGTTTTGCGGATCTATCTAGGTTGGAAGGTAATAAGTTAACAAAATAATGAGAATTGGGTAAACAAGAAAATGGAAAGGATGAAAATGGTTTAACGAAGGGATAGATGACGCAACTTCCAAGGATGGAAGATAAGTTATGATGCCACAAGGGTGGTTATTTACCCTTGATAAGTCTAGCAGAATGCCACAAGGAAAAATTCCTTGATAAGTTCTAAAGAGGAGAACGGAAGCAAGGCAAGGGAGGAGGAAAAAGAACTAAAAGAAGTAGGAGAATAAGAATGAGAGGAAGAAGAGGTACTGTAGGTAGAAGAAGTGTAAGAAGGGGAATGGAAGGAAGAAGAAGAACAAGTGGAAGCAGCAGAAGTAAGAGAAGGTGAACAAGAGGAAGAAGAAGAAGTAGTTGAAGGAGTGGGGATGATGAAGAAGAAGTGGAAGAAGGAGAACAAGAGGTAGAAATGCAAGGGGAAACAGAAGAAGGGGAAGCAAAAAAAGGAGAAAAAAACGTTAAAAACGAAGGAAAGGGAAGAAGAAGAAGGAGATAAAGACGAAGAAAAAGAAGGATAGGAGAAGATGTAGAAGAAGTGGAAGAAAGAGAATAAGAGGAGGCATGAGAAGTTGAAGAAAGAGAAAAAGAGAAAAAGAGAAAGAAGAAAGACAATAAGCAGAAGAAGTGGAAGAAGGAGAAGAAAAGTAAGAAGAAGAAGATGTGGAAAAAGAAGAAGTGGAAGAACGTGAACAAGAGGTTGAAGAAAAAGTAGTGGAAAAAGGTGGGATAAAGAAGAAGAACTGGAAGAAGGAGAAAAGGAGGAAAAGGAAGAAGGAGGGGAAGGGAAGGGAAGAAGAAGCAGAAGAAGTGGAATATAGAGGAGAAGACGAACAAGAAGAAGAACTATAAGCAGAAGATTTGGGGGAAGGAGAAGAAGAGGAAGAGCAATAATTGGAAGCAAAAGAAGTGGGGATGGAGAAAAAGTGGAAGGAGAAAAAGGAAAGGGAAGAAGAAAAAGTAGTGGAAGGAGAAGAAATAAAAGAAGAAGAAGTGTAAGTAGAAGAACTGGAAGAAGGAGACGAAAAAGAAGAAGAATAACAACTGGAAGCAGAAGAAGTAGTTGAAGGAGAACAAGAGGAATAGGATGAAGTAATGGAGTGAGAGGGGATGAAGAAGAACAGGTAGAAGAAGGAGAACGGGAAAAGGAAGGTGAAGGAGAAGAAGAGGAAGAAGAAGAAGCGGAAGAACGAGAAGAAGAGGAAGAAGTGCAAGTGGAAGAAGGAGAACAATAGGAATAAGAAGAAGAAGTGGAAGAATGAGAAAGAAGGGGAGAAGAAGAAGCAGTGGAAGGAAAGGGGATGAAGAAGAAGAAGTGGAAGAAGGAGAAGAAGAGGAAGAAGAAGAAGTGGAAAGAGAAGTAGTGGAAGAGGGAGAAGAGTGAGAAGAAGAAAAGCAAGGCAAGGGAGGAGGAAGAAGAAGTGGAAGAAGGAGGAGAAAAACGGGAGGAAGAAGAGGTAGTGTAGGCAGAAGAAGTGCAAGAAGTAGAAGGGAAGGAAAAAGAAGAACAAGTGGAAGCAGTAGAAGTGGAAGAAGGTGAACAAGAGGAAGAAGAAGAACTAGTTAAGGGAGTGGGGATGCTGCAGAAGGAGAGTAAGCAGAAGAAGTGGTAGAAGGAGAAGAAAAGGAAGAAGAATAAAATGTGGAAAGAGAAGAAGTGGAACAAGCTGAACAAGTGGAGGAAGAAGAAGTAGTGGAAAGAAGTGGGATGAAGAAAAAGAATTGGAAGAAGTGGAAGAAGGTGTGGAAAGAGAAGAAGTTTAAGAAGGTGAACAAGAGGAGGAAGAAAAAGCTGTGGAATGAGAAGAAATAGAAGAAGAAGAAGTGTAAGTAGAAGAAATGGAAGAAGGAGAACGGGAGGAGGAAAAACGAGAAGAAACAAAAGAAGAAGAAGTGGAAGAACGAGAAGAAGAGCAAGTGGAAGAAGGAGAACAATAGGAAGAAGAAGAAGAAGTGGAAAAATTAGTAAAAAGAGGAAAAAGAAGAAGTAGTGGAAGGAAAGGGGATGATGAAGAAGAAGTGGAAGAACGAGAAGAAGAGGAAGAAGAAGAAGTGAAAGGAGAGTAGTGGAAGAGGGAGAAGAGTAAGAAGAAGGAAAGCAAGGAAAAAGAGGAGGAAGAAGAAGTGGAAAGAGAGTAGTGGAAGAGGGAAAAGAGTAAGAAGAAGGAAAGCAAGGAAAAAGAGGAGGAAGAAGAAGTGGAAGAAGGAGGAGAAGAAGAAGGGGAGGAAGAATAGGTAGTGTAGGAAGAAGAAGTACAAGATGGAGCAGGGAAGGAAGAAGAAGAACAAGTGGAAGCAATAAAAATGGAAGAAGGTGAACAAGAGGAAGAAGAAGAAGTAGTTGAAGGAGTGGGATGATGAAGAAAATGTTGAAGAAGGAGAACAGGAGGAGGAAGAATAAGCGGAAGAAAGAGAACGGGAGGATGAAGAAAAAGTGGAAGAAGAAGAACAAGGGGAAGTAGAAGAAGTGGAAGAAGGAGTATAAGGGGAAGTAGAAGAAGTGGATGAACGAGAAGAAGAGGAAGAAATCCAAGAGGGAGAAGGAGAACAATAGGAAGATGAAGAAGAAGTATAAGAATGAGAAAAAGAGGAAGAAGAAGAAGTAGTGGAAGGAAAGGGGATGAAGAAGATGTGGAAGAAGGCGAACAAGAGGGAGAAGAAAAAGTGGAACGAGAAGTAGTGGAAGAAGGAGAAGAGTAAGAAGAAGGAAAGCAAGGCAAGGGAGGAGGAAGAAGAAGTGGAAGAAGGAGGAGAAGAAGAAGGGGAGGAGGAATAGGTAGTGTAGGAAGAAGAAGTACAAGAAGGAGCAGGGAAGGAAGAAGAAGAACAAGTGGAAGCAATAAAAGTGGAAGAAGGTGAACAAGAGGAAGAAGAAGTAGTTGAAGGAGTGGGATGATGAAGAAAATGTTGAAGAAGGAGAACAGGAGGAGGAAGAATAAGTGGAAGAAGGAGAACGGGAGGATGAAGAAAAAGTGGAAGAAGAAGAACAAGGGGAAGTAGAAGAAGTGGAAGAAGGAGTATAAGGGGAAGTAGAAGAAGTGGATGAACGAGAAGAAGAGGAAGAAATGCAAGAGGGAGAAGGAGAACAATAGGAAGATGAAGAAGAAGTATAAGAATGAGAAAAAGAGGAAGAAGAAGAAGTAGTGGAAGGAAAGGGGATGAAGAAGATGTGGAAGAAGGCGAACAAGAGGGAGAAGAAAAAGTGGAACGAGAAGTAGTGGAAGAAGGAGAAGAGTAAGAAGAAGGAAAGCAAGGCAAGGGAGGAGGAAGAAGAAGTGGAAGAAGGAGGAGAAGAAGAAGGGGACGAAGAAGAGGTAGTGTAGGCAGAAGAAGTGCAAGAAGGAGAAGGGAAGGAAGAAGAAGAACAAGTGGAAGAAGCTGAACAAGAGGAAGAAGAAGAAGCATTTGAAGGAGTGGGGATGATGAAGAAGAAGTGGAAGAAGGAGAACAAGAGGTAGAAATGTAAGTGGAAGCAGAAGAAGGAGAAAAAGAGGGAGAAGAAGAAGGAAAAGGAAAAGAAGAAAGAGATGAAGAGGAAGAAAAAGAAAGAGAGGAGAGGATGAAGAAGAAGTGGAAGAAAGAGAAGCAGAGGAAGAAGAAGGAGAGTAAGCTGAAGAAGTGGAAGACGGAGAAGAAAAGGAAGAAGAAGAAGATATTGAAAGAGAAAAAGTCGAAGAAGGTGAACAAGAGGAGGAAGAAGAAGTAGTGGAAAGAGGTGAGATGAAGAAGATGAATTGGAAGAAAAGGAGAAAAGGAGGGAATGTAAGAAGGAGGGGAATGGAAGGGAAGAAGAAGTAGAAGAACTGGAATATGGAGGTGAAGAGGAGGAGGAAGAAGAAGTATAAGGAGAAGATTTGGGGGAAGGAGAAGAAGAGGAAGAGCAAATTTTGGAAGCAAAAGAAGTGAGGGATGGAGAAAAAGTGGAAGGAGAAGAAGGAAAGGGAACAAGAGGAAGTAGTGGAAGGAGACGAAATGGAAGAAGAAGAAGAAGAAGATGTGTAAGTAGAAGTAGTGGTAGAAGGAGACAAAAAAGAAGAAGAACAACAACTGGAAGCAAAAGAAGTTGTAGAACGAGAATAAAAGGAATAGGAAGAAGTAGTGGAATGAGAGGGAATGAAGAAGAAGAAGTGGAAGAAGGAGATGAAGAGGAAGAAGAAGAACTAGAAGAACGAGAAGAAGAGCAAGTGGAAGAAGGAGAACAATAGGAAGAAGAAAAAGAAGTGGAAGAATTAGAAAAAGAGGAAGAAGAAGAAGCAGTGGAACGAAAGGGGATGATGAAGAAGAAGTGGAAGAACGAGAACAAGAGGAAGAAGAAGAAGTGGAAAGAGAGTAGTGGAAGAGGGAAAAGAGTAAGAAGAAGGACAGCAAGGAAAAGGAGGAGGAAGAAGAAGTGGAAGAAGGAGGAGAAGAAGAAGGGGAGGAAGAACAGGTAGTGTAGGAAAAAGAAGTGCAAGAAAGAGCAAGGAAGGAAGAAGAAGAACAAGTGGAAGCAATAGAAATGGAAGAAGGTGAACAAGAGGAAGAAGAAGAAGTAGTTGAAGGAGTGGGGATGATGAAGAAAAAGTTGAAGAAGGAGAACAGGAGGAGGAAGAATAAGTGGAAGAAGGAGAACGGAAGGATGAAAAAGATGTGGAAGAAGGAGAACAAGGGGAAGTAGAAGTGGAAGAAGGAGAATAAGGGGAAGTAGAAGAAGTGGAAGAACGAGAAGAAGAGGAAGAAATACAAGTGGGAGAAGGAGAACAATAGGAAGAAGAAGAAGAAGAAGTGAAACAATGAGAAAAAGAGGAAGAAGAAGAAGCAGTGGAAGGAAAGAGGATGAAGAAGAAGTGGAAGAAGGCGAACAAGAGGGAGAAGAAGAAGTGGAACGAGAAGTAGTGGAAGAGGGAGAAGAGTAAGAAGAAGGAAAGCAAGGCAAGGGAGGAGGAAGAAGAAGTGGAAGAAGGAGAAGAAGAAGAAGGGGAGGAAGAAGAGGTAGTGTAGGCAGAAGAAGTGCAAGAAGGAGAGGGGAAGGAAGAAAAAGAACAAGTGGAAGCACTAGAAGTGGAAGAAGTTGAACAAGAGGAAGAAGAAGAAGCATTTGAAGAAGTGGGGATGATGAAGAAGAAGTGGAAGAAGAAGATCAAGAGGTAGAAATGCAAGTCGAAGCAGAAGAAGGAGAAAAAGAAGGAGAAGAAGAAGGAAAGGGAAAAAGAAGAAAGAGATCAAGAGGAAGAAAAAGAAGGAGAGGAGAGTGTGAAGAAGAAGTGGAAGAAAGAGAACAAGAGGTGGCAGGAGAAGTGGAAGAAGGATAAGAAGGAGGAGAGTAACTAGAAGAAGTGGAAGAAGGAGAAGAAGGAAAGGGAACAAGAGGAAGTAGTGGAAGGAGACGAAATGGAAGAAGAAGAAGAAGAAGATGTGTAAGTAGAAGTAGTGGTAGAAGGAGACAAAAAAGAAGAAGAACAACAACTGGAAGCAAAAGAAGTTGTAGAACGAGAATAAAAGGAATAGGAAGAAGTAGTGGAATGAGAGGGAATGAAGAAGAAGAAGTGGAAGAAGGAGATGAAGAGGAAGAAGAAGAACTAGAAGAACGAGAAGAAGAGCAAGTGGAAGAAGGAGAACAATAGGAAGAAGAAAAAGAAGTGGAAGAATTAGAAAAAGAGGAAGAAGAAGAAGCAGTGGAACGAAAGGGGATGATGAAGAAGAAGTGGAAGAACGAGAACAAGAGGAAGAAGAAGAAGTGGAAAGAGAGTAGTGGAAGAGGGAAAAGAGTAAGAAGAAGGACAGCAAGGAAAAGGAGGAGGAAGAAGAAGTGGAAGAAGGAGGAGAAGAAGAAGGGGAGGAAGAACAGGTAGTGTAGGAAAAAGAAGTGCAAGAAAGAGCAAGGAAGGAAGAAGAAGAACAAGTGGAAGCAATAGAAATGGAAGAAGGTGAACAAGAGGAAGAAGAAGAAGTAGTTGAAGGAGTGGGGATGATGAAGAAAAAGTTGAAGAAGGAGAACAGGAGGAGGAAGAATAAGTGGAAGAAGGAGAACGGAAGGATGAAAAAGATGTGGAAGAAGGAGAACAAGGGGAAGTAGAAGTGGAAGAAGGAGAATAAGGGGAAGTAGAAGAAGTGGAAGAACGAGAAGAAGAGGAAGAAATACAAGTGGGAGAAGGAGAACAATAGGAAGAAGAAGAAGAAGAAGTGAAACAATGAGAAAAAGAGGAAGAAGAAGAAGCAGTGGAAGGAAAGAGGATGAAGAAGAAGTGGAAGAAGGCGAACAAGAGGGAGAAGAAGAAGTGGAACGAGAAGTAGTGGAAGAGGGAGAAGAGTAAGAAGAAGGAAAGCAAGGCAAGGGAGGAGGAAGAAGAAGTGGAAGAAGGAGAAGAAGAAGAAGGGGAGGAAGAAGAGGTAGTGTAGGCAGAAGAAGTGCAAGAAGGAGAGGGGAAGGAAGAAAAAGAACAAGTGGAAGCACTAGAAGTGGAAGAAGTTGAACAAGAGGAAGAAGAAGAAGCATTTGAAGAAGTGGGGATGATGAAGAAGAAGTGGAAGAAGAAGATCAAGAGGTAGAAATGCAAGTCGAAGCAGAAGAAGGAGAAAAAGAAGGAGAAGAAGAAGGAAAGGGAAAAAGAAGAAAGAGATCAAGAGGAAGAAAAAGAAGGAGAGGAGAGTGTGAAGAAGAAGTGGAAGAAAGAGAACAAGAGGTGGCAGGAGAAGTGGAAGAAAGAGAAGTAAAGGAAGAAGAAGTAGAGTCAGCTGAAGAAGGAGAAGAAAAGGAAGAAGAAGAAGGTGTGGAAAGAGAAGAAGTGGAAGAAGGTGAACAAAAGGAGGAAGAACAAGTAGTGGAAGGAAGTGCGATGAAGAAGAAGAACTAGAAGCAGGAAAAAAGAAGGAAAAGGAAGAAGGAGGGGAAGGGATGGGAAGGGAAGAAGAAGCAGAAGAAGTGGAATATAGAGGACAAGAGGAAGAAGAAGAAGTGTAAGTAAAAGATTTGGGGGAAGGAGAAGAAGAGAAAGGAGAGGAAGATGTGGAAAGACAAAAAGTTGAAGAAGGTCAACAAGAGGAAGAAGAAGAAGTAGTGGAATGAGGTGGGATGAAGAAGAAGAACTGGAAGAAGGAGAAAAGGAGGAAAAGGAAGAAGGTGGGGAAGGGAAGGGAAGAAGATGAAGAAGAAGTGGAATATAAAGGAGAAGAGGAAGAGGAAGAAGAACTGTAAGCAGAAGATTTGGGGTAAGGAGAAGAAGAGGAAGAGCAACAATTGGAAGTAAAAGAAGTGGGGGATGGAGAAAAAGAGGAAGGAGAAGAAGAAAAGGGAAGAAGAAGAAGCAGTTGAAGGAGAAGAAATAGAAGAAGAGGAAGAAGAAGAAGTATAAGCCAAAGAAGTGGAAGAAAGAGACGAAAAAGAAGAACAACAACAGGTGGAAGAAGAAGAAGTTGTAGAAGGAGAACAAGAGGAGTAGGAGGAAGTAGTGGAATGAGAGGGGATGAAGAAGAAGAAGTGGAAGAAGGAGAAAGGGAGGAGGAAGAAGAAGTGGAAGAAGGAGAGGAAGAGGAAGTAGAAGAAGTGGAAGAACGAGAAGAAGAGGAAGAAGTCCAAGTTGAAAAGGGAGAACAATAGGAAGAACAAGAAGAAGTGGAAGAATGAGAAAAAGAGGAAGAAGAAGAAGCAGTTGAAGGAAAGGGGGTGTAGAAGAAAAAGTGGAAGAAGAGCAAGAAGAAGAAGTGGAAGGAGAAGTAGTGGAAGAGGGAGAAGAGTAATAAGAAGGAAAGCAAGGCAAGGGAGGAGGAAAAAGTGGAAGAAGTAGGAGAAGTAGAAGGGGTGGAAGAATAGGTAGTGTAGGCAGAAGAAGTGCAAAAAGGAGAAGGAAAGGCAGAAGAAGAACAAGTGGAAGCAGCAAAAGTGGAAGAAAGTGAACAAGGGGAAGAAGAAGAAGTAGTTGAAGGAGTGGGGATGATGAAGAAGAAGTGGAAGAAAGAGAACAAGAGGTGGCAGGAGAAGTGGAAGAAAGAGAAGCAGAGGAAGAAGAAGGAGAGTAAGTTGAAGAAGGAGAAGAAAAGGAAGAAGAAGAAGATGTGGAAAGAGAAGAAGTGGAAGAAGGTGAACAAGAGGAGGAAGAACAAGTAGTGGAAGGAGGTGCGATGAAGAAGAAGAACTAGAAGCAGGAAAAAAAAGGAAAAGGAAGAAGGAGGGGAAGGGAAGGGAAAAAGAAGCAGACGAAGTGGAATATAGAGCAGAAGAGGAACAACAAGAAGTGTAAGTAGAAGATTTGGGGGAAGGAAAAGAAGAGAAAGGAGAGGATGATGTGGAAAGAGAAGAAGTTGAAGAAGGTGAACATGAGGAGGAAGAAAAAGTAGTGGAATGAGATGGGATGAAGAAGAAGAACTGGAAGAAAGAGAAAAGGAGGAAAAGGAAGAAGGTGGGGAAGGGAAGGGAAGGGAAGAAGAAGCAGAAGAAATCGAATATAAAGGAGAAGAGGAAGAAGAAGAAGAACTGTAAGCAGAAGATTTGGGGTATGGAGAAGAAGAGGAAGAGCAACAATTGGAAGTAAAAGAAGAAGGGGATGGAGAAAAAGAGGAAGGAGAAGAAGGAAAGGGAAGAAGAAGAAGCAGTTGAAGGAGAAGAAATAGAAGAAGAGGAAGAAGAGGAAGAAGAAGAAGTATGAGCCGAAGAAGTGCAAGAAAGAGACGAAAAAGAAGAACAACAACAAGGGGAAGAAGAAGAAGTTGTAGAAGGAGAACAAGAGGAGTAGGGGGAAGTAGTGGAATGAGAGGGGATGAAGAAGAAGAAGTGGAAGAAGGAGAAAGGGAGGAGCAAGAAAAAGTGGAAGAATGAGAAGAAGAGGAAGAAGTCCAAGTTGAAAAGGGAGAACAATAGGAAGAACAAGAAGAAGTGGAAGGAGAAGTAGTGGAAGAGGGAGAAGAGTAAGAAGAAGGAAAGCAAGGCAAGGGAGGAGGAAGAAGTGGAAGAAGTAGGAGAAGTAGAAGGGGTGGAAGAATAGGTAGTGTAGGTAGAAGAAGTACAAACAGGAGAAGGGAAGGAAGAAGAAGAACAAGTGGAAGCAGCAGAAGTGGAAGAGGGTGAACAAGAGGAAGAAGAAGAAGTAGTGGAAGGAGTGGGGATGATGAAGAAGAAGTGGAAGAAGGAGAACAAGAGGTAGAAAAGAAGATGGAAGCAGAAGAAAGAGAATAAGAGAGGGAAGACGAAGGAAAGGGAAGAAGAAGAAACAGATGAAGAGGAAGAAAAAGAAGGAGAGGAGAGGATGAAGAAGAAGTGGAAGAAAGAGAACAAGAGGAGGAAAGAGAAATGGAAGAAAGAGAAGAAGAGGAAGAAGAAGGAGAGTAAGCAAAAGAAGTGGAAGAAGGAGAAGAAACGGAACAAGAAGAGGATGTGGAAAGAGAAGAAGTGGAAGAAGGTGAACAAGAGGAGGAAGAAGAAGTAGTTGAAGGAGTGGGGATGATGAAGGAGAAAAAGCAGAACAAGTGGTAGAAATGCAAGTAGAAGCAGAAGAAGGAGAAAAAGAGGGAGAAGACGAAGGAAAGGGAAGAAGAAGAAGGAGATGAAGCGGATAAGGAAGAAGTGGAAGAAAGAGAACAAGAGGAGGCAGGAGAAATGGAAGAAAGAGAAGAAGAGGAAGAAGAAGGAGAGTAAGCAGAAGAAGGAGAACAATTGGTATGAGAAAGGATGAAGAAGAAGAAGTGGAAAAAGGAGAACGGGAGGAGAAAGAAGAAGTGGAAGAAAGAGAAGAAGGGGAATATGGAGGAGAAGACGAGGAGGAAGAAGAAGTATAAGGAGAAGATTTGGGAGAAGGAGAAGAAGAGGAAAAACAAATTTTGGAAGCGAAAGAAGAAGTAGTGGAAGAAGGTGAACAAGAGGAGGAAGAAGAAGTAGTGGAAGTAGGTGGGATGAAGAAGAAGAACTGAAAGAAGGAGAAAAGGAGGAAAAGGAAGAAGGAGGGCAAGGGAAGGGAAAGAGAGGAGGGGAGATGAAGTGGAAGAAAATGAATAAGAGGAGAGGATGAAAAAGAAGTGAAAGAAAGAGAAGAAGAGGAAGAAGAAGGAGAGTAAGCAGAAGAAGTGGAAGAAGGAGAAGAAAAGGAAGAAGAAGAAGAAGATCTGGAAATAGAAGAAGTAGTGGAAGGAGGTGGGATGAAGAAGAAGAACTGGAAGAAGGAGAAAAGGAGGAAAAGGAAGAAGGAGGGGAAGGGAAGGGAAGAAGAAGCAGGAGAAATGGAATATGGAGGAGTAAAGGAAGAAGAAGAGGAAGTGTAAGCAGAAGATTTGGGGGAAGGAGAAGAAGAGGAAGAGCAACATTTGGAAGCAAAAGCATTGGGGGATGGAGAAAAAAAGGAAGGAAAGGAAGGAAAGGGAAGGAGAAGGAGTAGTGGAAGGAGAAGAAATGGAAGAAGAGGAAGAAGAGGAAGAAGAAGAAGTGCAAGCAGAAGAAGTGGAAAAAGGGGACGAAAAAGAAGAAAAACAAGAAGTGGAAGCAGAAGAAGTGGTAGAAGTAGAAAAAGACGAATAGGAGGAAGTAGGGAATTGAGAGGGCATGAAGAAGCAGAAGTGCAAGAAGGAGAGGAAGAAGAAGAGGAAGGAGAAGAAGAGGAAGAGCAACAAGTGGTAGAAGGAGAATAATAGGAAGAAGAAGAAGAAGTGGAAGAATGAGAAAAAGAGGAAGAATAAAAAGCAATGGAAGAAAAGGTGATCAAGGAGAAGAAGTGGAAGAAGGAGAAGAAAAGGAAGAAGAAGAAGTGGAAGGAGAAGTGGTGGAAGAGGGAGAAGAGTAAGAAGAAGGAAAGCAAGGCAGGTGGGAGGATGAAGAAGTGGAAGAAGGAGGAGAAGAAGAAAGGGAGGAAGAAGAGGTTGTGTAGGCAGAAGAAGTGCAGGAAGGGGAAGGGAAGGAAGAAGAAGAACAAGTGGAAGCAACAGAAGTGGAAGAAGGTGAACAAGAGGAAGAAGAAGAAGCAGTTGAAGGAGTGGGGATGATGAAGAAGAAGTGGAAGAAGGAGAACAAGAGGTAGAAATGCTAGTGGAACCAGAAGAAGGAGAAAAAGAGTGAGAAGACGAAGGAATGGGAAAAAAAAGAAAGAGATGAAGAGGAAGAAAAAGAAGGAGAGGAAAGGATGAACCAGAAGTGGAAGATAAATAACAAGAGCAAGCAGCAGAAGTGGAAGAAAGACAGGTAGAGGAAGAAGAAGGAGAAGAAAAGGAAGAAGAAGAAGATGTGGAAAGAGAAGAAGTGAAAGAAGGTGAACAAGAGGAGGAAGAAGAAGTAGTGGAAGGAGGTGGGATGAAGAAGAAGAACTAGAAGCAGGAAAAAAGGAGGAAAAGGAAGAAGGAGGGGAATGCAAGGGAAGAAGAAGTAGAAGAAGTGAAAGATGAAGGAGAACAAGAAGAGGAAGAAGGAGAGGAGAGGAGAGGATGAAGAAGAAGTGGAAGAAAGAGAACAAGAGGAGGCATAACATGTGGAAGAAAGAGAAGAAGAGGAAGAAGAAGGAGAGTAAGCAGAAGAAGGGGAAAAAAAGGAAGAAGAAGAAGAAGTGGAAAGAGAAGAAGCGGAAGAAGGTGAACAAGAGGAGGAAGAAGAACTAGTGGAAGGAGGTGGGATGAAGAAGAAGAACTGGTAGAAGGAGAAACGGAGGAAAATGAAGGAGGGGAAGTGAAGCGAAGAAGAAGCAGAAGAGGTGGAATATGGAGGTGAAAAGGAAGAAGAAGAGGAAGTGTAAGCAGAAGATTTGGGGGAAAGAGAAGAAAGGAAGGAGAGGAAGATGTGGAAAGAGAAGAAGTGGAAGAACGTGAACAAGAGGAGGAAGAAGAAGTAGTGGAAGGAGGTGGGATGAAGAAGAAGAACTGGAAGAAGGAGAAAAGGAGGAAAAGGAAGAAGGAGGGGAATGCAAGGGAAGAAGAAGTAGAAGAAGTGAAAGATGAAGGAGAACAAGAAGAGGAAGAAGAACTGTAAGCCGAAGATTTGGGGGAAAGAGAAGAAGAGGAAGAGCAACAATTGGAAGCAAAAGAAGTCGGGGATGGAGAAAAAGAGCAAGGAGAAGAATGAAACGGAAGAAGAAGAAGTAGTGGGAGGAGAAGCAATAGAAGAATAGGAAGAAGAACAATTGTAAGCAGAAGGCGTGCAAGAAGGAGACGAAAAAGAAGAACAACAACAAGTGGAAGCAGAAGAAGTTGTAGAAGGAGAACAAGAGTATTAGGAGTAAGTAGTGAAATGAGAGGGGATGAAGGAGAAGAAGTGGAAGAAGGAGAATGGGAGGAGGAAGAAGAAGTGGAAGAATTAGTGAAAGAAGAATAACAAGAAGCAGTGGAAGAAAAGGGGATGTAGAAGTAGAAGTGGAAGAAGGAGAAGAAGAAGAAGAAGAAGAAGAAGAAGTGGAAGAACAAGAAGAAGAGGAAGAAGTGCAAGTGGAACAAGAAGAACAAGTGGAAGCAGCAGAAGTGGAAGAAGGTGAACAAGAGGAAGAAGAAGAAGTAGTTGAAGTAGTGGGGAGGATGAAGAATAAGTGGAAGAAGGAGAACAAGAGGTAGAAATGCAAGTGGAAGTAGAAGAAGGAGAAAAAGATGGAGAAGACGAAGGAAAGGGAAGAAGAAGAACGACATGAAGAGGAAGAAAAAGAAGGAGAGGAGAGGAGAGGATGAAGAAGAAGTGGAAGAAAGAGAACAAGAGGAGGCAGAAGATGTGGAAGAAAGAGAAGAAGAGGAAGAAGAAGGAGAGTAAGCAGAAGAAGGGGAAAAAAAGGAAGAAGAAGAAGAAGTGGAAAGAGAAGAAGCGGAAGAAGGTGAACAAGAGGAGGAAGAAGAACTAGTGGAAGAAGGTGGGATGAAGAAGAAGAACTGGTAGAAGGAGAAACGGAGGAAAATAAAGGAGGGGAAGGGAAGCGAAGAAGAAGCAGAAGAGGTGGAATATGGAGGAGAAGAGGAGGAAGAAGAAGAAGTGTAAGCAGAATATTTAGGGGAAGGACAAGAAGGGGAAGAGAAACAATTGGCAGCAAAAGAAGTTGGGGATGGAGAAAAAAGAGGAAGGAAGGGAAGGAAAGGGAAGAAGAAGAAGTAGTGGAAAGAGAAGAAATGGAAGAAGAGGAAGAAGAAGAAGTGCAAGCAGAAGAAGTGGAAGAAGGAGATGAAAAAGAAGAAGAACAACAAGTGGAAGCAGAAGAAGTGGTAGAAGGAGAAACAGACGAATAGGAGGAAGTAGTGGAATGAGAGGGGACGAAGAAGAAGAAGTGGAAGCAGGAGAACGGGAGGAGAAGAAGAAGTGAAGAAGGAGAAGAAGAGGAAGGAGAAGAAGAGGAAGTGGAAGAACGAGAGGAAGAGGAAGAAGTGCAAGTGGAAGAACGAGAAGAAGGGGAAGAAGAAGTAGAACCGGAAGAATGAGTAAAAGAAGGAGAAGAAGAAGCAGTGAAAGGAAAGGGGATGAAGAAGAATAAGTGGAGGAAGGAGAAGAAGATGAAGAAGAAGAAGTGAAAGGAGAAGTAGTGGAAGACGGAGAAGAGTAAGAAGAAGGAAAGCAAGGCAAGGGAGAAGGAAGAAGAAGGGGGGAAGAAGAGGTAGTGTAGGCAGAAGAAGTACAAGAAGGGGAAGGGAAGGCAGAAGAAGAACAACTGGAAGCAGCAGAAGTGGAAGAAGGTGAAGAAAAGGAAGAAGAAGAAGCAGTTAAGGAGTATGCATGATTAAGATGAAGCGGAAGAAGGAGAAAAAAGAGTGAGAAGAGGAAGAAAAAGGAGAGTAAGCAAAAGAAGGAGAAGAAAACGATGAAGAAGAAGATGTGGAAAGAGAAGAAGTGGTAGAAGGTGAACAAGAGGAGGAAGAAGAAGTAGTGGAAAGAGGTTGGATGAAGAAGAAGAACTGGTAGAAGGATAAAAGGAGGAAAAGGAAGAAGGATGGGAAGGGCAGGGAAGAAGAAGCAAAAGAGTTAAATATAGAGGAGAAGAGGAAGAAGAACAAGAAGTGTAACCAGAAGATTTGGGCAAAGGAGAAGAAGAGGAACAGCAACAACTGGAAGCAAAAGAAGTGGGTTATGGAGAAAAAGAGGTAGGAGAGGAACGAAAGGAAAAAGAAGAAGTAGTGGAAAGAGAAGAAATGGAAGAAGTGGAAGAAGTAGTGAAAGGAAAGGGAATGAAGAAGAAGAAGTGGAAGACGTAGAAGAAGAGGAAGAAGAAGAACTGAAATATGGAGGAGAACAGGAAGAAGAAGATGAAGTGAGCCACTATTGGAAGCAAAAGAAGTGGGAAGAAGAAGTGGAAGGAGAAGTAGTGGAAGAGGGAGAAGAGTAAGAAGAAGGAAAGCAAGGCAAGGGAGGAGGAAGAAGAGTGGAAGAACTAGGAGAAGAAGAAGGGGAGGAAGAAGAGGTAGTGTAGGCAGAAGAAGTGCAAGAAGGAGAAGGGAAGGAAGAAGAACAACAAGTGGAAGCAGCAAAAGTAGAAGAAGGTGAATAAGAGGAGGAAGAAGAAGTTGTTGAAGGAGTGGTGATGATGAAGAAGAAGTGGAAGAACGAGAACAAGAGGTAGAAATGCAAGTGGAAGCAAAAGAAGGAGAAAAAGAGGTAGAAGACAAAGGAAAGGGAAGAAAAAGAAGGAGATGAAGAGGAAGAAAAAGAAGGAGAAGAGAGGATGAAGAAGAAGTGGAAGGAAGCGAATAAGAGGAGGCAGGAGAAGTGGAAGAAAGAGAAGAAGAGGAAGAAGAAGGAGAATAAGCAGAAGAAGTGGAAGAAGGAGAAGAAAAGGAAGAAGAAGAAGATTTGGAAAGAGAAGAAGTGGAACAAGGTGAACAAGTGGAGGAAGAAGAAGTAGTGGAAGGAGGTGGGATGAAGAAGAAGAACTGGAAGAAGGAGAAAAGGAGGAAATAGAAGAAAGAGGGGAAGGGAAGGGAAGAAGAAGTAGAGGAAGTGGAATATGGAGGAGAAGAGGAAGAAGAAGAATAAGAGTAAGCAGAAGATTTGGGGGAAGGAGAAGAAGAGGAAGAGCAAGAATTGGAAGCAAAAGAAGTGGGGGATGGAGAAAAAGAGGAAGGAGGAGAATGAAAAGGAAGATAAAGAAGTAGTGGAAGGAGAAGAAATGGAAGAAGAGGAAGAAGTAGAAGTGTAAGCAGAAGAAGAACAACAAGTGGAAGCAAAATTAGTGATAGAAGAAGAACAAGAGGAATAAGAGGAAGTAGTGGAATGAGAGAGGATGAAGAAGAAGAAGTGGAAGAAGGAGAACGGGAAGAGGAAATAGAAGTGGAAGAAAGAGAAGAAGATGAAGAAGAAGAAGTGGAAGAACGAGAAGAAGACGAAGAAGTGCAAGTGGAAGAAGGAGAACAATAGGAAGCAGAAGAAGAAGAAGTGGAAGAATGAGAAAAAGGGGAAGACAGAGAAACAGTGGAAGGAAAGGGGATGAAGAAGGAGACGTGGAAGAAGGGGAAGAACAGGAAGAAGAGGAAGAAGAAGAAGTGGAAGGAGAAGTAGTGGAAGAGGGAGAAGAGTAAGAAGAAGGAAAACAAGGCAAGGGAGGAGGAAGAAGAAATGGAAGAAGTAGGAGAAGAAGAAGGGGAGGAAGAAGAGGTAGTGTAGGTAGAAGAAGTGCCTGAAGGAGAAGGGAAAGAAGAAGAAGAACAACTCGAAGCAGCAGAAGTGATGCATGCCTCCCTTGATCTTTTTCTAGAGGTTTTCTTCTTTGGTGAAATGATTTGCGAAGAGGTAAGAAGTGAGGTGGTTTTAGGCGCCACTTAAGGTAAGATAAGCCTAAGAGGGAAAGTTTGCCACAAGGGATGGAACCCTTGATAAAAACCTAAGGAATTCTCAAAGAGAGAAGGGTGGACACTAAGAGAATTTTGGCCAACTCAAGGTTTTTCCATTCAATAAAGTGTAAAAAATACAAGAGTGGGAAGGAGCACCTTTTTATAGAGGGAGCTAACCTCTTGGACAAGTCATGAAGGAAATGAAGGGCTAGGATTAAAAAAAGTCATCCAAGGGAGGAGGATTGAAGCCCAAAGTCCAATCAATACCCTCCTTTAGATGAGAATTGGTGCCCAAGCTACCTCATCCAAGGGCCAAGATTACTCCTTTATTAGTTTTGGGTATTATTTAGCAAAAGAGGGTGTAGTTATCAAAGTACCCCCTTATTTCCTAAATAAAGGCCCAAAAGCTAATCTTACCCCTTCTTATTACTAAGACACCTCCTAGAAAATTAAATGGACTAATACATGTCCAAAATAAAATCCTAGGTTCCTAAAATAAAAATTACAAGTAAATAAGTCATGGCTTGCATAACTTGATGGTCATATGGAGGTGAGATCTTCCTCCTTCTACTCTAGCCATGTCTTCTTCTATTCTCCTAGCCATGGCGCTAATGATAGGGCCCTTGCTTGGGGATAATGCATCAAGAAGTGGAAGAAGGTGAAGAAGAGGAAGAAGAAGAAGTTGTTGAAGGAGTGGTGATGATGAAGAAGAAGTGGAAGAAGGAGAACAAGAGGTAGAAATGCAAGTGGAAGCAAAAGAAGGAGAAAGAGAGGTAGAAGATGAAGGACTGGGAAGAGAAGAAGTCGATGAAGAGGAAGAAAAAGAAGGAGAAGAGAGGATGAAGAAGAAGTTGAAGAAACAGAATAAGAGGAGGCAGGAGAAGTGGAAGAAACAGAAGAAGAGGAAGAAGAAGGAGAGTAAGCAGAAGAAGGGGAAGAAGGAGAAGAAAAGGAAGAAGAAAAAGATGTGGAAATAGAAGAAGCGGAAGAAGGTAAACGAGAGGAGGAAGAAGAAGTAGTGGAAGGAGGTGGGATGAAGAAGAAGAACTGGCAGAAGGAGAAATGAAGGAAAATGAAGAAGAAGGCGAAGGGAAGTGCAGAAGAAGTGGAATATGGAGGAGAAGAGGAGGAAGAAGAAGAAGTGTAAGCAAAAGATTTGGGGGAAGTAGAAGAAGAGGAAGAACAACAATTGGAAGCAAAAGAAGTGGGAGATGGAGAAAAAGAGGAAGGCGAAGAAGGAAAGGGAAGAAGAAGAACTAGTGGATGGAGAAGAAATGGAAGAACGAAAATAAGAGCAAGTAGAAGATGGAGAACAATAGGAAGAAGAAGAACAAGTGGAAGAATGAGAAAAAGAGGAAGAAGAAGAAGCAGTGGAAGGAAAATTGATGAAGAAGGAGAAGTGGAAGAAGGAGAAGAAGAGGAAGAAGAAGAAGAAGAGGAAGAAGAAGAAGTGGAAGGAGAAGTAGTGGAAGAGGGAGAAGAGTAAGAAGAAGGAAAGCAAGGCAAGGGAGGAGGAAGAAGAAGTGGAAGAAGGAATAGAAGAAAAAGGGGAGGAAGGAGAGGTAGTGTAGGCAGAAGAAGTGCAAGAAGGAGAAGGGAAGGAAGAAGAAGAAGAAGCAGTGGAAGGAAAGGGGATGGAGAAGAAAAAGTGGAAGAAGGAGAACGGGAGAAGGAAGAAGAAGTGGAAGAAGGAGAAGAAGATGAAGAAGAAAAAGTGGAAGAACGAGAGGAAGGAGAACAATAGGAAGAAGAAGAAGAAGTGGAAGAATGAGAAAAAAAGGAAGAAGAAGAAGCAGTGGAAGGAAAGGGGATGAAGAAGAAGAAGTGGAAGAAGGAGAAGAAGAGGAAGAAGAAGAAGTAGAAGGAGAAGTAGTGGAAAGGGAGAAGAGCAAGAAGAAGGAAAGCAAGGCAAGGGAGGAGGAAAAAGAAGTGGAAGAAGGAGGGGAGTAAGAAGGGGAGGAAGAAGAGGTATTGTAGGCAGAAGAAGTGCCAGAAGGGAAAGGGAAGGAAGAAGAAAAGCAAGTGGAAGCACAGAAGTGGAAGAAGGTGAACAAGAGGAAGAAGAACAAGTAGTTGAAGGAGTAAGGATGATGAAGAAGAAGTGGAAAGAAGGATAACAAGAGGTAGAAATGCAAGTGGAAGAAGAAGAAGGAGAAAAAGAGGGAGAAAAGAAAGGAAAGGGAAGAAGTAGAAGGAGATGAAGAGGAAGAAAAACAAGGAGACGAGAGGATGAAGAAGAAGTGGAAGAAAGAGAATAGGAGGAAGAAGAAGAACAAGTGTAAGCAGAAGATTTTGGGGAAGGAGAAGAAGAGGAACAGCAAAAATTGGAAGCAAACGATTTTGGGGAAGGAGAAGAAGGGGAACAACAAAAATTGGAATCAAAAGAAGCAGGGGATTGAGAAAAAGAGGAACGAGAAGAAGGAAAGGGAAAAAGAAGAAGCAGTGGAAGGAGAAGAAATGGAAGAAGAGGAAGAAGATGAAGTGTAAGCAGAAGAAGTGGAAGAAGGAGACGAAAAAGAAGAAAAAAAACAAGTGGAAGGAGAAGAAGTGGTAGAAGGAGAACAAGAGAAATAGGAGGAAGTAGTGGAATGAAAGGGGATGAAGAAGAAGAAGTGGAAGAAGGAGAACGGGAGGAGGAAGAAGAAGTGGAAGAAGGAGAAGAAGAGGAAGGAGAAGAAGAGGAAGAACGAGAAGAAGAGTGATGTGATCTTTGATGATCATGTGCCCAAAGGATCCTTTCTAAGGTCACTTGGAAGGGAAATGGATTTATGGAGAGGAAAGGAATGGGGTCAGGCGCCACAAATACTAGGTTTGATAAGCCAAAGGGGAGAGGCCACAAGGGAGGGGTCCCTTGATAACTCTTAGAAGCTCTCACAAAGGAGAAAGAGGGACACTCAAAGTATGAACCTCACAACCAATATGGTCTCTAGGATTAAATTCAAGTGTAAAAAATACAAGTGAGGGAAGAGCTCCTATTTATAGAGGTAGGTAACCTCTTGAACAAGATAACCTAAAAAAGAAGGCTAGAATTAAAAGGAAAGATCTAAGAGAGGAGGATTGAGAAACAATTCCCTCCTTAGATCATCAAACTTGGTGCCCAAGTTTCTCAAACCAAGGGCCAAGGGCTAGGTCTTCCTTTGTCTGCAAGGGCTAGGTCTTCTTCAATCCTTCTAGCCATGGCCCTAGTGATAGGTCCTTGGCTAGGCATGATCACATCATCTCCTCCCCCTTGAAGAGGATTTGACCTCAAATCCATGGGGTCTTCGTCATTTTCAGCACCTACAAATGGAGACAAATCAGAAACATTAAAACTGGTGCTTACCCCATAATCCTCAGGCAGATCTAAAACATAGGCATTATTCCCGATCCGCTCAAGGATTTGGAAAGGTCCATCTCCTCTAGGGCTAAGTTTGGACTTTGTTTGAGAAGGAAATCTATCCTTTGTCAAGTGAAGCCATACCCAGTCGCCCTTTTCGAAGATGACCTCTTTCCTCCCCCTATTGGCGAAAGTAGCATCTCTCAAGGATTGGCGCTCTATGTTAGCTTTAACCGTCTCATGTAATTGTTTTACAAAAATGGTTTTTGCCTCTCCTTCTTTATGCACAGCAACAGAAAGAGGAAGAGGTAAAAGATCTAGAGGAGTACGAGGATTAAAGCCATAGACCACCTCAAATGGAGAATGCTTGGTGGTTCTATGAACCACCCGGTTATAAGCAAATTCAATGTGGGGAAGGTACTCATCCCAAGACTTATGGTTTAAGGAGAGCCCTCAGCATAGTGGATGAAGATCTATTCACCACTTTTGTTTGCCCATCAGTTTGAGGGTGACAGGTAGTGGAAAAAAGAAGTTTAGTTCCCAGCTTAGCCCAAAGAGTTTTCCAAAAATGGCTAAGGAACTTCACATCCCTATCTGACACTATTGAAGAGGGTATACCATGCAATCGAATAACCTCTTTAAAGAAAAGTCTTGCAATGTTGCTCGCATCATCCACTTTGTGGCAGGGAATAAAATGGGCCATTTTTGAAAATCGGTCCACCACCACAAATATGGAGTCTGCACCTCGTTGGGTCCTTGGGAGCCCAAGGATGAAATCCATGCTAATATACTCCCAAGGTGCAGAAGGAGCAGGTAAAGTTGTGTATAGTCCATGAGGCATTGCTTTAGACTTTGCTTGCAAGCAAGCTATACATTTAGAGCAATGTCTATGGACATCTCTACGCATATGGGGCCAAAAGAATTTCTCTTGTAAAAGCATGAGGGTTTTCGAAATCCCAAAATGCCCCATGAGCCCACCTTCATGGCTCTCTTTTATAAGTAAGTTCCTAATTGATCCTTGGGGTATACAAAGCTTACTCCCTTTGTAAAGATACCCCTCACTGATGAAGTACCCATCATGGGCCTTTAATGCGAATGCAGATGCAGAGGTAGCAAATATGGGGCTGAAATCCTTGTCAGACAGATACATAGCCCGAATGTTATCAAATCCCAAGATTTTTGCACTCAAGGATGAATAAAGGGCATGATGCCTAGAAAGAGCATCAGCCACCACATTTTGTTTTCCTTTCTTGTACTTGATGACATAAGGGAAGGATTCAAGATATTCCACCCATGTTGCATGCCTTTTGTTCAATTTACCTTGACCCCTCAAATATTTTAGTGAGTCATGGTCACTATGAATGACAAACTCCTTGGGAGCAAGGTAATGCTCCCAAGTTTGAAAGGCCCTAATTAGAGCATAAAACTCCTTATCATAGGTGGGGTAGTTGAGGGGGGCACCATTGAGTTTTTCACTGAAATACGCAATGGGGTGCCCTCTTTGCAACAAGACAGCCCCCACACCTACACCAGAGGCATCACATTCAAGTTCAAATGTTTTAGAAAAGTCAGGTAATGCCAAGACTGGTGCATGGGTCAGTTTATGCTTAATTAGCTGAAAGACTTTCTCTTGTTTCTCACCCCAAAGGTAAGGAAATTCCTTTTTCACCAAATCATTTATTGGTGCGAAGAGCGTGGAGAAATTAGGCACAAAGCGCTTATAAAATCCAGCGAGACCATGAAAGCTTTTGATCTCTGTCACACTCTTCGGGGTGGGCCATTCTTGAATAGCTTTTATCTTTTCGGGGTCAACATGGACCCCTTTTGTGCTAACTACAAAACCTAGGAAAACTACACTATCTACACAAAAGGTGCATTTTTCTAAGTTACCAAAAAGATGATTACTCCTAAGAAGAGAAAAAACATGCCTTAGATGTCCTAAATGATCATTTAGGTTCCTAGAGTAAACTAAAATGTCATCAAAGTAAACTACACAAAATTTACAAAGGCAATCCCTCAGTACATGATTCATTAAGCGCATGAATGTGCTTAGGGCATTAGTTAGCCCAAAAGGCATAACCAACCACTCATAAAGACCAAATTTAGTCTTAAAAGCAGTTTTCCACTCATCACCCTCTTTGATCCTTATTTGGTGGTAACCACTTCTAAGATCTATTTTTGAAAATATTTTTGCTCCATGCAATTCATCCAACATGTCATCAAGACGGGGGATTGGGTGCCTATATTTGATGGTGATGTTGTTGATTGCACGACAATCAACACACATCCTCCATTGGCCATTCTTCTTGGGCACCAACAAGACTGGCACAGCACAAGGGCTTAGGCTCTTTTGAACCCAACCCTTCTCTAACAGCTCATTCACTTGAGATTCAATCTCTTGGGTCTCCATGGGGTTGGTCCTATAGGCAGGTCTATTAGGTAGACTTGCGCCAGCCACCAAATCAATTTGATTTTCTATACCCCTAATGGGAGAAAGTCCTTTCAGAACCTCATTAGGGAATATGTCATCAAATTCTTTTAAAATATCTTGAACCCCTTGAGGAAGGTGCTCATGTGCATGGGCTGTGGCAGTGCTCTCAGCAGAAGAATGCAAAATGGTAGAAGGATTTGATGCTTCTTTGAAAAAGAGGAGATAAAAGGGCTTGTTAGTCAAAGGAGCTTCTTTTAAATCACGTTTAGCAGCAAATAGGCTCCTTTTACTAATATTCCCTTTCGAAGGGGCATCACCTTCCGACTCTCTCTTTTTACCCTTTTCAAGCTTTAAGGGTAAAGCTTGTTGTGTTTTTTTTTTGTTTCTGTTTTTTTTAACTCTTTTCTTTTTCATCGCAAATTGATCCTCAGCCACTTGAGAAGGTGACAAAGGATACAATTTGAAGCGTTTTTCATTATGGGTGAGAATTATTTGGTTGGAGTGACCATGGTGAATAGCTTTTTTGTCAAATTGCCATGGTCTTCCCAACAGGATATGACCAGCCTCCATAGGAACTATGTCACAAAGAATCTCATCATTATAAGATCCTATGGAAATTGGAACCATAACTTGTTCATTGACTACCATCTCCCCTTGCTCATTGAGCCATTGCAATTTGTAAGGTTTGGGATGGGGCATGGTAGTCAAGGCTAGCTTTTCAACCAACCTAGAGCTACAACAGTTACAACAGGAGCCACTATCAACAAGGAGAGAACATACTTTGTCATTTACTTTACATGTTGTATGGAAGATGTTCTCTCTTTGTGACTGGCCAAGCTCTAGAGGTTGGCTTCCAAGAAGCCTTTGAACCATAAGGAGGTCCCCCTCATAAGGAAAAGCTTCCTCACACTCTTGTTCAAAAGTATGTCCCCCTTCTTCCTCACTCTCACTAGAGGAGGAAGATGAGCTATTCTTACTACAAATGTCTTGTCCCCTCATGATCATGTTTTCTTGTTAGGGCATTGAGAGGCAATATGGCCTCTCCCAAGACATTTGAAGCATTTGATACTACTTTGCCTCTCAGTAGGCTTAGTAGTAGGGGTTTTCTCTCTACATGAGGTGCTTTTGTATCTTGAAAATGCTTGGGTTCCTCTTTGGGAAAACCCTTGAAAGAGTTTCCCTTAAGTTGGTCTCTCTTTGAGTAAGAGGGAGAATCTTTTTTAAAGCTTTTTCTCTTGAGTTGATTCTCAGCTCTTACACAAAGTTCTACCAACTCATCAAGGTTTGAGTATGAAAGAAGTTCTACCTTATCTCTAATGTCAGAGCTTAATCCACACAAAAACCTAGCAAGGGTGGCATTGGGTTCCTCAATGATATTGGCCCTTAGTATGAGAAGCTCCATCTTTTGTCTATACTCCTCAATACTTAGGTTATGTTGCCTAAGTCTTTGGAGCCTATCCAAAAGATCCCTCTCATAATATGAAGGAATGTGCCTTCTTCGCAAACAAGTTTTTAAATCATTCCAGTAGCGAATGTCAGGCATTTGTTTACGGGCCCTATCCTTGACTAACCCATCCCACCAATGCAAAGTAGAACCTTGAAAACTAAGGGAGGCCAAAGGTATTTCCCTTTCTTCCCTAATTTCATAGCATCGAAAGAGTTGTTCCACTTTGACTTCCCAATCTAGGTAAGTCTCAACATCTTCCCTACCATGAAAATGGGGTAGGTCTACCTTTGGTTCCCTAGCATGATTTATGTTCTCTAGAGGAGAATGATGATTGTATGATGAATGTGAGTGATGCTTATGTTGATTTCTATAGTATTCTTCTTCACTAGAGCTAAAATGCCTAGATGGGGATCTTATGAGAATTCCTTTATTTTTTCTATCACTCTCCCTCCCATATGTCCTCTTACTCTCTTCTCCTCTCCTTCTCTCTTCTTCCTCTTTTTCTCTTTTTCTTTCTAGTTCTTTCCTTCTTCTCCTTTCTTCATCCTCTCTTCTCTCTCTTTGCCTTCTCTCTTCTCATTCTTTTTTCTCTTTTCTCATTTCCAACATCTCTTTTTTTAACTCTTCCTTCTCGTTTTGTTTTTCCTTTTCTTTTATTTCTTTTTTTTCTCTCTTTTTCTTCTCTCCTTTCTTGTTCTTTAGCCATCCATTCCCTAAATTCTAAGTTAAGGTTTTCAAGAGTGTCTCCCTTAGAAGGTTTTCTTTGGTTGACACTATTACTTGATGAACAACTATGTGCACTAGAATGTGTGTGGGAAGTCATGGTGCTTGGATGCTAAAAACTAAAGGGTAGGCCAAAAACTTTTTTTTTTCAAGCAAGACTCCTGTCTTTTTTTTTCTCACCTAAGGTGGCTTGATGAGTCTTTGGAACTCTTAGCCTCTACACGTTTTATCAAAATAACATAAAATAAAATAAAAGTGTAAGAATGTAAAAGAGAAAGGGCTCTAATCATGCTCCTAAGATGTTGAAGGAAGTGTACCACTTCTCCCTTCTTCACCTAATTAACGAGGAACTACGCTAAAATTAACCAAAATTATTACAAACCAAGGGAGGGCCTTAAGGGCACTCAAACTCCCAATCTAAAATTAAGTATACACAATACAAAGAATAAAAAAAATAAAACAAAGTCTTCACTCCAAGATTTTTGGTGTTTGTCTCCTTTTGATGAAGCCCCTTTGAGTTGCATCAACCCACCCCAAGAATGCTACCCTTGTTTCCTCTTGTTTGGACTTGCCAAAATTTTATATATGGAACCTTTCCCAACCTTTCCTTACCAAGGCTGAATACAACACAAGATAACAAACAAAGGTGAATAACAAAACAAGGTTCACAAATCCAAGTGGATAGATTAAACAATGACAAACTCAAAGAAGTAAAGAAGACAAGCAAGAAAACATAAGGCTCATAAAGGAAGGTAGCACACAAATAACTTTCCTAGATTAGCTCTAAGAGTAGAGATGAAAAAAGACTCAAACAAAAAAAAATGAAACCAATAGTTGCACACTTAATAAAATTTAAGTGACCAAAAACTCAAAAGCTTACTCAAGTAATGTTTTTTTTTTAATCACAATTGGTTCCTCATATCAAATGTTTCTACTATTAGGTACACAACTTCAAATTTGTCTTTCTTTTGAGTTCTTTATCTTCTTTTTTTTTTTACTTGAATTTTTTCTGTTTTTTTTTTAAAATTTTCTAATCATTTTGCTGCACCTAATAGCTTGTTGAATTGAAATTTTAATGAGGATGCTTGAAATAATAACGCTTGAGTGAATAAGCACAAAGTAAGGTCACACAATTTTCAAGCAATGCATGCAACTAAAGGCAAAACAACTTAGTAGTTCAAAATACCACTGAACTAATGGTGCTTAAGGAATGATTTAGGGCTGATTTTGAAGTAAATTGATTGCTCAAATTACTAACACAATTCACCCAAGCTAAAATTCCATAAAGAGGCACCAATAGTGAAGGTAAACCAAGTGGAAAGCTACTAATAATTCAACAAGAAACATATAAAGATTGAATTGAGCAAATATTTAAGAACAACAAAGAGATTAATATGCTTGAACTAAAAGCATAAAAGACTTAAGAGACTCAACAAGAGGTTCACCTCTTAGGAGCTCAATTCAAAATGTTTTTGAAGGTTTTTTTGTAAAAATTTTAAGAGGCTAAAACCTATGGAATTTAAATGAGACAAAATAGGAACTAACATGACTAGTATTTGACAAAATACAAGATTAAGAAAAAATAAAACACCTAAAAATAGAGCAAAAATTTCAGCAAGAGACTCAAAACAAAAGGCACAACAAAGTGGCCAAAGTTGATCACCACAATGGTGTGAAAAAATCCTCAACCATGTGGGTTTAATGGTCACAACTTCTTAGGCACACTTTAACTTAAAAAACCAAGGGAAAATTAAGCAACTTGAACACGAAAATAAGATGCAAAGAAAGGGACAAATAAAATCGCATCAAATTAAATGGAACATAGGCGCATAGATAGAAAACAAAAGCGCATATAATAGCAAGAATAAAAAGTTATACTACTAGACAATAAAGGAAATAGAGATGACAAAAAATGAAGGACTTTAAAATAAAGAGATCAAAGAGATAAACAACAAAGCAAAAAAAAATTGAGAAAGAACATGACCTTTAGAAAGTGGCTCTGATACCACTTGATGTGATCTTTGATGATCACGTGCCCAAAGGATCCTTTCTAAGGTCACTTGGAAGGGAAATGGATTTATGGAGAGGAAAGGAATGGGGTGAGGCGCCACAAATACTAGGTTTGATAAGCCAAAGGGGAGAGGCCACAAGGGAGGGGTCCCTTGATAACTCTTAAGCTATCACAAAGGAGAAAGAGGGACACTCAAAGGTAAGAACCTCACAACCAATATGGTCTCTAGGATTAAATTCAAGTGTAAAAATTACAAGTGAGGGAGGAGCTCCTATTTATAGAGGTAGCTAACCTCTTGAACAAGATAACCTAAAAAAGAAGGGCTAGGATTAAAAGGGGAGATCTAAAGGAGGAGGATTGAGAAACAATTCCCTCCTTAGATCATCAAACTTGGTGCCCAAGTTTCTCAAACCAAGGGCCAAGATTCCTTCTTATTAGCTTAGGGGGTTTATGTAGGAAAAGAGGGGTGTAGATATCAAGGCTACCCCTTATTTCCTTCATAAAGACCCAAAAAGCTAAATCCACCCTCTAAATTCCTAAGACACCTCCTAAAAATAAAAAATGGACTAAATACATGTCCCAAATTAAATTCTTAATGCTCCTCAAAATTAAAATAAAGGAAAATTATATTTTATTAACTAAAGTCCCTAGCCTAATATCTTCACTCTCCATAGGAGGGTGAAGTCATCCTTTGTCTGCAAGGGCTAGGTCTTCTTCAATCCTTCTAGCCATGGCCCTAGTGATAGGTCCTTGGCTAGGCACGGTCACATCAAAGAGGAAGAAGTGCAAGTGGAAGAACCAGAAAAAGGGGAAGAAGAAGAAGCAGTGGAAGGAATAGGGATGAAGAAGAAGAAGTGGAAGAAGAAGAAGAAGTGGAAGAAGGAGAAGAAGAGGAAGAAGAAGAAGTTGAAGGAAAAGTAGTGGAAGAGGGGGAAGAGTAAGAAGAAGGAAAGCAAGGCAAGGGAGGAGGAAGAAGAAGTGGAAGAAGGAGGAGAAGAAGAAGGGGAGGAAGAAGAGGTATTGTGATAGAGATCGAAAGGGGTTGGATTCATTTTTGGGATCTATCTAGGTTGAAGGTTATAAGTTAAAAAAACAATGAGAATTGGGTAAACAAGAAAATGGAAAATATGAAAATGGTTTAACGAAGGAATAGATGACGCCACTTCCAAGGATGGAAGATAAGTCATATTATGCCATAAAGGTGGTGATTTACCCTTGATAAGTCTAGCAGAACGCCACAAGGAAAAATTCCTTGATAAGTTCTAAAGAGACATTCATCTCTCACAAAAGGGTAAAACCCAATTATAATTTCACTAATTCAAGTGGTTGTCTTTTGAGTACAATTCATCCCCTATTTATAGAATTAGGTGGCTATTCAAAATCATAACTCCTAAAATAAAATTAAATATTTCATTATCATGCAATTATCACATATGATTAATTGCATGTTACATTAATTTCTAAATTAAGAACGTTACGAAAAATGAAAAGTCATTGTCTTCTGGATTCATATCATTCCCTCATTCTTTGAAAAGATTCATCCTCGAATCTATGACTTTATTTTCCTACAAATTTTATTCACTTATAATTTAAAATGAACAAAATCAACCTCCAGGATCAAATGCAACGTGTAAAAATTCATCCATAAAAGAAGTTTTCCTTTTTGGTTTCCAAACCCAAACATGGGAATCAAGAGGAATTCTTCTTTTAAAATAGACCTGTGCATTTTTATCATGAGTTTTAACTTCAATAATGTACTGGATGTACAATGACTTTGTAAAAGTGATATCAAAATTTTTCTTCCTCCTATCTGGCAATTTGTGGGTTGTATTCTCATGATCCTGTGCATTCAAAATATCAATAGAAGAAGAAAAATCATTAGCAGTATTCATTTTAACGTTCATTTTCTCTCTTTCTCTTTCCTTTTCTCTCTCTTCCTCTTCACTCTTTTCTTTTTTCTAATTAGAAGTGGAAGAAGGAGAAGAAAAGCAAGAAGAAAGAAGTGGAAGAACGAGAAGAAGAGAAAGAAATGCAAGTGGAAGAAGCAGAACAGTAGGAAGAAGAAGAACAAGTGGAAGAATGAGAAAAAGAGGAAGAAGAAGAAGTAGTGGAAGGAAAGGGGATGAAGAAGAAGAAATGGAAGAAGAAGAAGAAGAGGAAGAAGAAGAAGTAGTAGAAGGAGAACAAAAGGAATAGGAGGAAGTACTGGAATGAGAGGAGATGAAGAAGAAGAAGTGAAATAAGGAGAAGGGAGGAGGAAGAAGAAGTGGAAGAAGGAGAAGAAGAGGAAGAAGAAGTGGAAGGAGAAGTAGTGGAAGAGGGAGCAGAGTAAGAAGAAGGAAAGAAAGAAAATGGAGGAGGAAGAAGAAGGGGAAGAAGGAGAAGAAGAAGAAGGGGAGGAAGAAGAAATGGAAGAAGGAGGGGAAAAAGAAGGGGAGGACGAAGAGGTAGTGTAGCAGAATTGCAAGAAGGAGAAGTGAAGGAAGAAGAAGAACAAGTGGAAGCAGCAAGAAGGTGAACAACAGAAAGAAGAAGAAGTAGTTGAAGGAGTGGGGATGATGAAAAAGAAGTGGAAGAAGGAGAACAAGAGGTAGAAATGCCAGTGGAAGCAGAAGAAGGAGAAAATGGCGGAGAAGATGAAGGAAAGGGACAAAGAAGAAGGAGATGAAGAGGGAGAAAAAGAAGGAGAGGAGAGGATGAAGAAGAAGTGGAAGAAAGAGAATAGGAGGAGGCATGAGAACCTGAAGAAAGAGAACAAGAGAAAGAAGAAGGAGAGTAAGCAGAAGAAGTGGAAGAAGGAGAAGAAAAGTAAGAAGAAGAAATGTGGAAAGAGAAAACGTGGAAAAAGGTGAACAAGAGGATGAAGAAGAAGTAGTGGAAGGTGGTGGGATGAAGAAGAAGAACTAGAAGAAGGAGAAAAGGAGGAAAAGGAAGAAGAAGGGGAAGGGAAGGGAAGAAGAAGTGGAATATATAGGAGAAGAGGAAGAAGAAAAAGAACTGCAAGTAGAAGATTTGGTGGAAGGAGAAGAAGAGGAAGAGCAACAATTGGAACCAAAAGAAGTGGGGGATGGAGAACAAGTGGAAGGAGAAGAAATGAAAGAAGCAGAAGTGTAAGCAGAAGAAGTGGAAGAAGGAGACGAAAAAGAAGAAGAACAACAACTAGAAGCAGAAGAAGTGGTTGAAGGAGAACAAGAGGAATAGGAGGAAATAGTGGAATGAGAGGGGATGAAGAAGAAGAAGTAGAAGAAGGAGAACAGGAGGAGGAAGAAGAACGAGAAGAAGAGGAAGAAAAAGAGGTGGAAGAACGAGAAGAAGAGGAAGAAGTGCAAATGGAAGAAGGAGAACAATAGAAATAAGAAGAAGAAGTGGAAGAATGAGAAAGAGGGGGAGAAGAAGAAGCAATGGAAGGACAGGGGATGAAGAAAAATAAGTGGAAGAAGGAGAAGAAGAGGAAGAAGAAGAAATGGAAGGAGAAGTAATGGAAGAGGGAGAAGAGTAAGAAGAAGGAAAGCAAGGCAAGAGAGGAGGAAGAGGAATTGGAAGAAGGAGGAGAAAAACAAAGGGAGGAAGAAGAGGTTTTGTAGGCAGAAGAAGTTCAACAAGGAGAAGGGAAGGAAGAAGAAGAACAAGTGGAAGCAGCAGAAGTGGAAGAAGGTGAACAAGAGCAAGAAGAAGAAGTAGTTGAAGGAGTGGGGATGCTGAAGAAGAAGTGGAAGAAGGAGAAAAAGAGGAAGAAATGTAAGTGGAAGCAGAAGAAGAAGAAAAAGAGGGAGAATACGAAGGAAAGGGAAGAAGGAGAAGGAGATGAAGAGGAACAAAAAGAAGGAGAGGAGAGGATGAAGAAGAAGTGGAAGGAAGAGAATAGGAGTAGGCATGAGACACTGAAGAAAGAGAAGAAGGGAAAGAAGAGGGAGAGTAAGCAGAAGAAGTGGAAGAAGGGGAAGAAAAGTAAGAAGAAGAAGATGTGGAAGGGGAAGAAGTGGAAGAAGCTGAACAAGAGGATGAAGAAGAAGTAGTGAAAGGAGGTGGGATGAAGTAGAAGAACTAGAAGAAGGAGAAAAGGAGGAAAAGGAAGAAGGAGGGGAAGGGAAGGGAAGAAGAAGCAGAACAAGTGGAATATGGAGGAGAAGAGGAAGAAGAAGAAGTATAAGCAGAAGATTTGGGGGAAGGAGAAGAAGAGGAAGATCAATAATTGGAAGTAAAAGAAGTGGGGGTTGGAGAAAAAGAGGAAGAAGAAGAAGGAAAGGGAAGGAGAAGAAGTAGTGGAAGGAGAAGAAATGGAAGAAATGGGAGAAGAAGTGTAAGCAGAAGAAGTGGAAGAAAAAGACTAGAAAGAAGAAGAACAACAAGTAGAAGCAGAAGAAGTGGAAGAACGAGAAGAAGAGCAAGAAGCAGAAGTGGAAATAGATGTAGTGGAAGAGGGAAAAGAGTAAGAAGAAGGCAAGCAAGGCAAGGGAGGAGGAAGAAGAAGTGGAAGAAAGAGAAGAAGGAGAAGGGTAGGAAGAAGAGGTAGTGTAGGCAGACAAAGTGCAACAAGGAGAAGAGACGGAAGAAGAAGAATAAGTGGAAGCAGCAGAAGTGGTAGAGGGTGAACGAGAGGAAGAAGAAGTAGTTGAGGGAGTGGGGATGATGAAGAAGAAGTGGGAATAGCAGAGGTGGAAGAAGGTGAACGAGAGGATGAAGAAGAAGTAGTTAAGGGAGTGAGGATAATGAAGAAGAAGTGGAAGAAGGAGAACAAGAGGTAGAAATGCAAGCAGAAGTAGACGAAGGAGAAAAAGAGGGAGAAGATGACTCAAAGTGAAGAAGAAGAAGTAGTGGACGGAGAAGAAATGGCAGAAGAGGAGGAAAAAGTGTACGCAGAAGAGGTGGACGAAGGAGACGAAAATGAAGAAGAACAACAAGTGGAATCAGAAAAAGTGGTAGATGGAGATCAAGAGGAATAGGAGGAAGTGGTGGAATGAGAGCAGATGAAGAAGAGGAAGTGGAAGAAGGAGAATGGGAGGATGAAGAAGAAGTGGAAGAAGGAGGACAAGGGGAAGTAGAAGAAGTGGAAGAACGAGAAGAAGAGGAAGAAGCGCAAGTGGGAGAAGAAGAACAATAGGTAGAAGAAGAAGTGGCAGAATGAGAGAAAAAGGAAGAAGAAGAAGTAGTGGAAGGAAAGGAGATGAAGAAAAAGCAATGGAAGAAGGAGAACAAGAGGAAGAAGAAGAACTGGAAGGAGAAGTAGTGGAAGATGGAGAAGAGTAAGAAGAAGGAAAGCACAACAAGGGATATGGAAGAAGAAGTGGAAGAAGGAGGAAAAGAAGAATGGAAGGAAGAAGAGGTAGTGTAGGCAGAAGAAGTGAGAGAAGGAGAAGAGAAGTAAGAAGAAGAACAAGTGGAAGCAGTGGAAGTGGAAGAAAGTGAACAAGAGGAAGAGGAAGAACTAGTCGAAGGAGTGGAGATGATGAAGAAGAAGTGGAAGAAAGAGAACAAGAGGTAGAAATGCAAGTGGAAGCAGAAGAAGGAGAAAAAGAGGGAGAAGACGAAGGAAAGGGAAAAAGAAGAAGGAGATGAAGAGGAAGAAAAAGAAGGACAGGAGAGGATGAAGAAGAAGTGGAAGAAAGTGAAGAAGAGGAAGAAGAGAGAGAGTAAGCATAAGAAGTGGAAGAAGGAGAAGAAAAGGAAGAAGAAGAAGATGTGGAAAAAGAAGAAGTGGAAGAAGGTGAACAAGTGGAGGAAGAAGAATTAGTGGAAGGAGGTGGGATAAAGAAGAAGAACTAGAAGAAGGAGAAAGAGTGGAAGAAGGAGAAAAGGAGGAAAAGGAAGAAGGAGGGGAAGGGAAGAAGAAGCAGAAGAAGTGGAATATGGAGGAGAAGAGGAAGAAGAAGAAGTGTAAACAGAAGATTTGGGGCGAGGAGAAGAAGAGGAAGAGCAACTATTGCAAACAAAAGAAGTGGGGGATGGAGAAAAAGGTGAAGGAGAAGAAGGAAAGGGAAGCAGAAGAACTAGTGGAAGGAGAAGAAATGGAAGAAGCGGAAGAAGAAGAAGTGGAAGCAGAAAAAGTGGTAGAAGGAGAACAAGAGGAATAGGAGGAAGTAGTGGAATGAGAGGGGATGAAGAAGAAAAAGTGGAAGAAGGAGAACAGGATGAGGAAGTATAAGTGGAAGAAGGAGAATGGGAGGAGGAAGAATAAGTGGAAGAAGGAGAAGAAGAGGAAGAAGAAGCAGTGGAAGAAGGAGAAGAAGAGGAAGAAGAAGGAGTGGAAGAACGAGAAGAAGAGGAAGAAGTGCAAGTGGAAGAAGGAGAACAATTGGAAGAAGAAGAAGAAGCAGTGGAAGGAAAACGGGTGAAGAAGAAGAAATGGAACAAGGAAAACAAGATGAATATGAAGAACTGGAAGGAGAAGTAGTGGAAGAGGGAGAATAGTAAGAAGAAGGAAATCAAGGAAAAGGAGGAGGAAGAAGAAGTGGAAGAAGGAGGAGAAGACGAAGGGGAGGTGATGCATGTCTCCCTTGATCTTTTTCCTTGAGGTTCCAAGCACCATGAAATGGATGATGGAGGGGAAAGAAAATGGAGGTGGGGCGCCACTCTCAAAGAGAGATAAGCCAAAGTGTTTAGGTTTGCCACAAGGGAAGGAACCCTTGATAAAAACCAACTAGGAAGGGGTTCCTCAAGAGAGAGGATCCTCAAGACCTTTTACTAAGAATGTGCTCACAAAGAGACTATTTTCATTCAACTTCAAAGGTGAAATTTTACAATGAGGGAGAATGAGTATATATAGCCCAATGGGAGAGCTTGGGCACACTTTTCTAGGCAATATGGGACTTGGGCTTAATTAGGATTAAAACTAATTAACCCAAGTCTTAGGCCTTAAGTGAGGCACCTAAGTTCACCCCCTATGAGTGCAATTAGCATATCTTAATGTGAATGGGCTAGCCCAAAATCATGTCTTAACTTATGCACCCATTATAAGCTTACTCCTCCTTTTTAACTAAAGACACCTATACCTTATAAACTAAGAAGATGGCCGGAAATACATGGCCTTAAGGGAATTAAAAATACTTTCCTATTTATCTAATTAAAATAAAATATTTACAAGCTAAAAATAATGAAGACTATGGCTTCGAATCTTGAATGAGCTTTCGTCCATGCCATGCCTTCCTTGAGTCCTCCTAGCCATGATGCATGCTAGGTGAGATTGCATCATCTCCTCTCCCTTGGAGAGGATTTGACCTCAAATCCTGAGGTCTTTCTTCCGCTTTTTCAAAGTCTGCAAGAAAATAAGGAAAACAGTAAGTATATGCAGACAAGTGATTTTGGGGGAAGTGAGAGGTCTATAAGGAGGCCTCTTAAGAATTGGGTAGTGGAGGTTGGCACTAAAGTTTGAAAATATTTTAGTGTGCATGTGCCTCCACACAACAGCTCCCCACCCTCCTCCAATTGCACTAGATACTAGCCTCAAAGGTTTTGAAATAGTTGGCGAGACTAGTCTAAGTGGAATGGAGCACTCATCATGTTGGATTTGAGGGTGTGGATCAAGGTACTCAAAAGATATAGGCACATCCTCAAATTCAACTTGTTCTTTTTGTAAGAGTTGGTAGGAAAATTTTTCTATGTAGAGAACCTTCTTTGAAGGCAAAGGCGGATCTTTCTTAGACTCGGTCTTCCTACCAACAACCTTATTTTCATTTTTATCCCTTTCTCTCTTAAGCTTCATGATCCTTCTATCCTCCATAACCTCGGTAGGGGTAAGAGGAAGTAAGGTGATCTTTTTCCCTTTATGAGAGAGAGTGATTTTATTAGTGAGGCCATTGTGCAAAGTTTCCTTATCATGTTGCCATGGCCTTCCCAGCAACATGTGACTAGCTTCCATAGGGACTACATCACATAACACTTTGTCGTGATACTTCCCTATGAAGAAGCTAATCTCCACTTGCTCTCTTACTACTACACCATCTTCATAATTAAGTCCATGCAAAGAATAAGGTGAAGGATGAGGAGTAGTAGCAAGTGATAGTTTTTCCACCACCCTCGTGCTACAAAAATTACAACATGATCCACCATCCACAATAAGAGAACAAGTTTTGCCCAAAATTTTGCATCTTGTTTGAAAAACATTCTCTCTTTGTGTTTGGGTTTCCTTACAAGGATGGCTTCCAAGAAGTTGTTTCACTTTGAAGAGATCATCACATGAATGAATACCCTTTTCATTTGATGTTCCCTTTAAAGTCCTTTTTCTTTTGGGGCAAAACAAAGCAATATGCCCTTTTTCTAAACACTTAAAACATTTAGGACTTCGAAAACGAGTGCTCAAACTAGTGGTAGAGGTGTCACTCATACTCAAGGGTTTTCTCTCAATATGCTTTCTTTTGGATGACTCTCTTTTGGGTTTAATTATAGAAGGGTTTGTCTTTTTCTTAGGATGCCTCTTAGGGTTTTCCTTCTTACTAGAAGAAGCATGAATGTCATGGATTATTTTAGGCTCCTCTAAGTCTCTATAATGTGTGTAAATGTTACCATAAGAGCTCTTATAGGCATCTCTCTCTTTTTGTATCTTCATTTCTTCCCTTCTTTCTAACTTATTTTGTTCCTTTTTCTCTCTTTTCCAATTCTTTCTTCTTTTTTTCTCTCCTTTCTCTTCTCTCTTTTCTCTCTAACTCTTTTCTTTTGTTTTCTTCTTTTTCTCTTTCCTTTTCTCTTTTCTCTTTTTCTCTTCTCTCTTCTCTTTCTTTTTCTCTTGCTTCTCTTTCTTTCTTTTCATTTTCCCTACTCTCTATTTGTCTCTCTTTTTCTCTTCTTTCTTTTCTCTCTAACTCTTTTCTTTTGTTTTCTTCTTTTTCTCTTTCCTTTTCTCTTTTCTCTTTTTCTCTTCTCTCTTCTCTTTCTTTTTCTCTTGCTTCTCTTTCTTTCTTTTCATTTTCCCTACTCTCTATTTGTCACTCTTTTTCTCTTCTTTCTTTTCTTTCTTGTCTCTCCTTTTCTTTTTGTTCTTTCTCTCTTCTCTCCTCTCTATCTAGTTCCCCTTGTTCTCTTTTCCTCATCTCTCTTTGTTTTCTCTCATTTTTCCAAAATTCCCTACGTTGTTTTTCTACTATTTCCCAATCAATAGAGTATGGATATGTGGGCAAGGTTGGTTTATCACTCTTCTCATTCTTTTCTTTTATTCTATTCTCACATTCTTCTCCTTTATTTTCCCTAGTTTCATTACTACTCCTAACACTCCTAGAAGTGTGTGAAAACATGTCAAAGTGTAAGGCCTAGGGAACTAATATTCAAAACACTCCTCTCTTTTTTGTTTTCTCCTAAATTGTTAAGAGTCTTTGGAACTCTAACACTTTCTAAAACATTGAAAGCAAATAAAGAAATTTAAAGCAAAGCTAAAGGATTCTAACGTGCTCCTAAGTATGAATAAGGGGTACCAATTCCTTATCCACACTAAAACGAGAAACTAAGGTTTATTACACACAAAAGAGGTGACCCTTATGGGAATCCAATACCTCTAATTAAAATGTCCTTTAAAAATACACCCAAATTAAACAAAGAAAATTAAAAGTAATTGAATGTAGCTCCTTTCTTCAAGTGCTCCTCACCAAGTGTATCACTCTAGTCTTGGCCTCCTTTTCAAGTCTCCTCTTCCTTGGTTTTAAATCAACACTTCCTAAGGATGCTACCCTTGTGAAAATTTCAACAATTTGGCTACCTACCAAGAGAAAACAAGCGCCCAAGCTAGAGACCAAGGGAAGTAGAATTTGAAAGCAAAAAGCAATAAAAAGCACTTAACAAGAATAGGAACACATCCAAGTGGAAAGAATTTATTTGACAAACACAAAGAAAGCCAATAAGGACAAGCAAGAAATAAAAGGTGTAGAAAGAAAGTTGGCACACAAAAAAAAAATTCCTAGAATGGGCCTAAAATAGAATTGGACTTAAAACAAAAAAGACTCAACAAATTCAATGATTTGCACAATTGTAAAGCAAGGTGGCTAAATCATAGTCAAATAAATTCAAGCAAATTTTAATAAAATTTAACATTCCTTTGAATTTTTTAATAATTTTGAGGTGCACTAATTTTTATTTTATTTTTTTGTACTCTTTTTACTTGTTTTTAGCACTTTTTACTAACTCTTTTTTTTTTTTATTTTACACTTTTGATTTCTTTTTTTCTTCTTTTTTTTTTTTTTTTGAAACAATTTTGCTACACCTCTTAACACATTTTGTAGCAAATATAGTGAGGAGTCAAAGAATCATAAATGCTTGAACAAAGGATAGGAAATGGCCACCATAATTGATACACAAAAGTGCAAAATTAAGAAACAAAGCAACCTAATATGAACTAGTAATTTTAGGTGATAAAAAATAAATGGCACAAGGAGAGTTTTATAGAAGTTGAGGACAACTTGATTACTCAATAATCAGCCCAATCATACCCAACATGCCTCTCAAAGCCAATCAACAAAAATCACCACAAAAACTAGCACAAAATTAAGATACTAAAATTATTGAACAAGTGAATGAAATTTGGAAGAAATTGAGCATTAATTTTTTTGAAGATTTTTTTTTTTAAGAACATGCTAAGATCTAAATAGCATGTGAGACTCTAAGGACATGGGATCAAGAGTAAGCCTCTTTGATGCTCAATTTCCAATAGAGAAATAACACACTTTTATGGTAAAAATAAAAAGGCAAAACTATGTAGAATTAAGAAACAATAAAAGGGCTACAACATGACCAACTAAGACACAACTTGGAAGATTAAAAACTGAAATTAAATGACTCAAAATAACCAGAAATATATGCCCAAAACAGAGAACAAAGGGCTGGAAAAACAGAAAAATAGGTGCAGGAAAATAGAATTAAAAATTCAAATAAGAAGAACAACGTGCATCCAAAGATCAAGACCACAATGTGTGGCTTCCTTCACAAATTTTGTGAAGTCATTACAATGATCTTCTTAGGATTTGCACAAGAATAAGGAAAAAATAAAAAGCTGGGCAGAAAATTAAAGAAACAATCCTAAAGGAAACATATAAAGATTCAATGGAAAAGAACAAGATAAATTGAATCTAGAAAGCAATAAAAACTAGGAAATAAATTGCATAAAATGAAACTACAAAAACATAAACTAACAAGACATAAAAGGAATTAAATGACAAGAATCAAAGGCTGGAAAAAATAAAGGAAAAAGCAAGAACTCTAAGAAGAAAAGCTGAAAAAATTAAAGAAAATTAAGACTAGAAAAGAACCTCATGGAGTTGCCTCTGATACAAAAATGATGCATGTCTCCCTTGATCTTTTTCCTTGAGGTTCCAAGCACCATGAAATGGATGATGGAGGGGAAAGAAAATGGAGGTGGGGCGCCACTCTCAAAGAGAGATAAGCCAAAGTGTTTAGGTTTGCCACAAGGGAAGGAACCCTTGATAAAAACCAACTAGGAAGAGGTTCCTCAAGAGAGAGGATCCTCAAGACCTTTTACTAAGAATGTGCTCATAAAGAGACTATTTTCATTCAACTTCAAAGGTGAAATTTTACAATGAGGGGGAATGAGTATATATAGCCCAATGGGAGAGCTTGGGCACACTTTTCTAGGCAATATGGGACTTGGGCTTAATTAGGATTAAAACTAATTAACCCAAGTCTTAGGCCTTAAGTGAGGCACCTAAGTTCACCCCCTATGGGTGCAATTAGCATATCTTAATGTGAATGGGCTAGCCCAAAATCATGTCTTAACTTATGCACCCATTATAAGCTTACTCCTCCTTTTTAACTAAAGGCACCTATACCTTATAAACTAAGAAGATGGCCGGAAATACATGGCCTTAAGGGAATTAAAAATACTTTCCTATTTATCTAATTAAAATAAAATATTTACAAGCTAAAAATAATGAAGACTATGGCTTCGAATCTTGAATGAGCTTTCGTCCATGCCATGCCTTCCTTGAGTCCTCCTAGCCATGATGCATGCTAGGTGATATTGCATCAGGAGGAGGAAGCGGTAGTGTAGGCAGAATAAGTGCAAGAAAGCGAAGAGAAGGAAGAGCAAGAACAAGTGGAAGGAGCAGAAGTGCAAGAAGGTGAACAAGAGCAAGAAGAAGAAGTAGTGTAAGAAGTGGGATGATGAAGAAGAAGTGGAAGAAGGAGAACAAGAGGTAGAAATGAAAGTGGAAGCAGAAGAAGGGGGAAAAGAGTGAGAAGACCAAGGAAAGGGAAGAAGAAGGAGATGAAGAGGAAGAAAAAGAAGGAGAGAAGAGGATGAAGAATAAGTGGAAGAAAGAGAACAATAGGAAGAAGAAGGAGAATAAGCAGAAGAAGTAGAAGAAAAAGAAGAAAAGGAAGAAGAAGAACGTGTGGAAAGAGAATAAGTGGAAGAAATTGAACAAGAGGAGGAAGAAGAACGGGATGAGAAAGTATAAATGGAAGAAGGAGAATGGGAGGAGGAAGAATAAGTGGAAGAAGGAGAAGAAGAGGAAGAATAAGGAGTGGAGGAAGGAGAAGAAGAGGAGGAAGTTCAAGTGGAAGAAGGAGAACAATAGAAAGAAGAAGAAGAAGCAGTGGAAGGAAAGCGAGTGAAGAAGAAGATATGGAAGAAGGAGAACAAGATGAAAATGAAGAAGTAGAAGGAGAGTAGTGGAAGAGGGAGAATAGTAAGAAGAAGGAAATCAAGGAAAGGGAGGAGGAAGAAGAAGTGGAAGAAGGAGGAGAAGACAAAGGGGAGGAGGAAGAGGTAGTGTAGGCAGAATAAGTGCAAGAAAGGGAAGAGAAAAGCAAGAACAAGTGGAAGGAGCAGAAGTGGAAGAAGGTGAATAAGAGGAAGAAGAAGAAGTAGTGTAAGGAGTGGGATGATGAAGAAGAAGTGGAAGAAGGAGAACAAGAGGTAGAAATGCAAGTGGAAGCAGAAGAAGGGGGAAAAGTGTGAGAAGACCAAGGAAAGGCAAGAAGAAGAAGGAGATGAAGAGGAAGAAAAAGAAGGAGAGAAGAGGATGAAGAAGAAGTGGAAGAAAAAGCACAAGAGGAGGCAGAAGAGGTGGAAGAAAAAGAAGGAGAGAAGAGGCAGAAGAAGTAGAAGAAAAAGAAGAAGAGGAAGAAGAAGAAGGTGTGGAAAGAGAATAAGTGGAAGAAATTGAACAAGGGGAGGAAGAAGAAGTAGCGGAAGGAGGAGGAAGAAGAACGGTATGATGAAATATAAGTGGAAGAAGGAGAATGTGAGAAGGACGGATAAGTGCAAGAAGGAGAAGAAGAGGAAGAAAAAGCAGCGGAAGAAGAGGAAGAATAAGGAGTGGAAGAACGTGAAGAAGAGGAAGAAGTGAAAGTGGAAGAAGGAGAACAATAGGAAGAAGAAGAAGAAGCAGTGGAAGGAAAGCGGGTGAAGAAGAAGAAATGGAATATGGAGAACAAGATGAAGATGAAGAAGTGGAAGGAGAAGTAGTGGAAGAGGGAGAATAGTAAGAAGAAGGAAATCAAGGAAATAGAGGAGGAAGAAGAAGTGGAAGAAGGAGGAGAAGACGAAGGGGAGAAGGAAGCGGTAGTATAGGCAGAATAAGTGAAAGAAAGGGAAGAGAAGGAAGAGCAAAAACAAGTGGAAGGAGCAGAAGTGGAAGAAGGTGAACAAGAGGAAGAAGAAGAAGTAGTGTAAGGAGTGGGATGATGAAGAAGAAGTGGAAGAAGGAGAACAAGAGGTAGAAATGAAAGTGGAAGCAGAAGAAGGGGGAAAAGAGTGAGAAGACCAAGGAAAGGGAAGAAGAAGAAGAAGGAGATGAAGAGGAAGAAAAAGAAGGAGAGAAGAGGATGAAGAAGAAGTGGAAGAAAGAGAACAAGAGGAGGCAGAAGAAGTGGAAGAAAGAGAAGAAGAGGAAGAAGAAGGAGAGTAAGCAGAAGAAGTGGAAGAAAAAGAAGAAAAGGAAGAAGAAGAAGGTGTGGAAAGAGAATAAGTGGAAGAAATTGAACAAGAGGAGGAAGAAGAAGTAGTGGAATGAGAGGGGATGTGATGAAGACTCAACTTCTCCCTAAGATCTACTTCCATGAAGAGGTTGGATTAATGTGAAATGGAGTTTGGATAGAAGAGGAATGGAGGGGAAACGCCACTCTCAAGGGTGAGAGATGAGTTTAGGATGCTTGCCACAAGGAGGGTTCCTTGATAAAAGCCAGAAGAACTCTCTCCCAAGGGAGAGAGGCTTACGACCAAGGAGGAAGAGAACTCTCTCTCACACTCACTCAAGGCTCACACTCAAGCTAAAATGCTCAAATTATATTCAATGATCCAAAAGATGATTACATGTAGGTGAAAAGTCTTATTTATAGGCTAGAAGGGATAGGTTAGGCTAACTAGACCATAGTTAATCTAACCAAGATTAGGCTAACTCTAGTTGAGTCACATCTAACTGTGATTAGCTAACTATGGTCATGTATAACCAACTAATGAATTTATCCCTAATCTAGTCTGGATGCAAAAAGGTGTAAATAGTATAAAGAGGTGGTAAAAAGTAGTCATGCTTAAGGCATGACTAGGGGGTGTGGCATCTAGCAACTAGAGGTAGGAATAGTAGTCATGCCTTAAGCATGCTTAGAGGGGTGCACCCATAATGAGAGGGGTGAACATAACACATGCTCATCTTCTCTAAAAGCTAGCCCATCTTAGCAAACTCTATCATGATGACTATAGTACCTTTTAGAAAAATAAAAGATGACCTAAAAGAGTAACCTAAATACAATGGTCAAAAGGGAAGGTTGACTTTAGGAGTCAACTTACTAAAAAGTCAAAGTCAACAAAATTATAAAAAGTCCTAAATTTTAATTTATACAATGGAATAAAGATTCTTCATATATGCTTCAAGGGCCTTGAGCCGGATTGCATCATCCCCTCTCCCTTAAAAGGATTTGCCCTCAAATCTTAAGCTTTTCTTCCGTTTCTTCCATACCTGCAAAAAGATAGACAAAGTAATAAGCAGGTGTTTCTCAGCAAAGGAGGATGGAGTAGGAACAAAAAGTTCCCTTAGTGGGTTGGGATAGTAAAGGGTGGCACCATGAAGTGTTTCAATTTGAAGATCATCTTGGTGCTCTTCCCTCCACTGAAAAAATCCCCAATCTACCCTTGATGTGCCAAGCCTTGACCCATTATGATTAAAATGGTGAGTGGGGTTTAGACTTGGTGCATTAGAGCACTCCTCCCAAGAGTTATGTTCAAGTTGGATTTGAGGTTGTGGGTCATTATGCTCAAAAGGTCTAAGCACAACCTCAAATTTAACTTGTTCATTTTGTATGGGTTGGTGGGAAGATTTCTCTATGTAAAGAACCTCCTTTGAAGGCAAAAGTGGATCTTCTTTAGGCTTGGTCTTCCTACCAACATCCTTATCCTCAATTGTATCCCTTTCTCTCTTAAGCTTAATGTGCCTTCTATCCTCCAAAGCCCGAATAGGATTAAGAGGATATACGGTGAACTTTTTCCCCTAATGAAAGAGAGTGATTTTATTGGTGAGGCCATTATGCAAATATTTTCTATCATGTTGCCATGGCCTTCCCAACAGCATGTGACTAGCTCACATAGGGACTACATCACATAAAACTTTGTCCTTATAGTGCCCTATGGAGAAGCTAATCTCCACTTGCTCTCTTACTACGACACCTTTCTCATCATTGAGTCCATGTAAAGAGTAAGGTGAAGGATGAGGAGTAGTAGTAAGAACCAACTTTTCCACCAACCGTGTGCTACAGCAATTGCAGCACAACCCTCCATCCACAATGAGAGAACAAATTTTGCCCAAAACTTTACATCGTGTTTGAAAAACAGTCTCTCTTTGAGTATGAGTATCTTTACAAGGATGGCTTCCAAGAAGCTTTTTCACTTTCAAGAGATCATCACATGAATGAGTACCCTCTTCATTTGATTTCCCCCTAAAGTCCTTTTTCTTTTAGTGCAATGCAAAGCAATGTGACCCTTATCTAAGCATTTAAAGCACTTAAGGTCCTAGGACGATTGCTCGTACTAGTATTAGGGGTGTCACTCCCGCTCAAGGGTTTTCTCTCAATACACTTTCTTTTGGATGACTCTCTTTTGTGTTTATGCCTAGAAGGGTTTTCCTTTTTCTTAGGAAGCCTCTTAGGGTCTTCCTTCTTACTAGAAGAAGTATGAATGTCATAAGTTATTCTAGGTTCTTCTGGGTCCATATAAAGTGTGTAAAGGTTACCATATGGGCTTTTACAGGCATCTCTCTCTTTTTGTTTCCTCTCTTCTTCCCTTCTTTCTAGCTCTCTTTGTTCTTTTTCTTGTTTTTCTCTCCTTTCTTGCTCCCGTGCTTCTCTTTCCCTTTTCTTTTTTTCTCTTATCTCTTCTCTTCCTTTTTCTCTTTCTTCTTTTTCTTGCTTTTCTTTTTGCTCTTCTTTCTTGTCTCTCTTTTTCTCTTTTCTCTCTTTCTTCTTTTTCTCTTTTGTCTCTCTCTTCTCTTTCTCTTTTCTCTTGCTCTTTCTTCTCTTGTCTTATTTGTTCCCTCTCTTCTCTTTCTTTCCTATATTCATCTCTTTTTTTTTGTCTTTTATCCTCTCTTTCTTTTCTCTCTTTTTCATACTCTTCATTTTCTCTTTTTAACCTTTTCTTATATTCCTCCCATTCTTTTTCTCTTTGATTTATCCTACTCTTATTAACACTTTTAACATTCTTAGATGTGTGTGAAGACATTAAAAGTGTAAGGGTTAAGGACTAAGAAAATGCAAGAAACACATTTAAGGTTTTCTCACCTAAAGTTTTTTTAAGCCTTTGGTACTTTGAAATACTTGACTAAAACGCCAAAAGCAATAAATCGAAAAAATCAAAGCAAAGTTTAAGGATTAACGTGCTCCTAAAGTATGAGTTAGGGGTACCAATTCCTCACTCACACTTAAATGAGAAACTAAATTATATTACACATAAAAGAGGTGACCCTTATGGGCATCCAACACCTCTAATTAAAAATGGCCTAAAAATACACCAATTTAAAATGCAAAAATTAAAGAAATATTGATTGAAGTTATGGCTCTTCTCCAAGTGTTTTCCTCTCAAGTGTATGCTTCCCCTTTTGGTAAGTCCCTCCTCCAAGAATAGGTTCTTATGCCTTTAATCAACACCCAAAATGCTACCAAGTGGCAAGTCTCCAAATTTCGGTCCCTACACACATAGAGGTGCGCACAACAAGGGCAAGGAAATGGAAGAAGACACAAAGCAAACAAAGCACAAATGAAGCAAAGCTAAACTTCCAAATGAAACAATTATTTGACAAACTCAAAGATTATATGAAATGAGACAAGGAAAAATTAAGGTGTAGAAAGAAAGGTGGCACACAAAGGAAATTCCTAGAATAGGCCTAGAATAGAATGTACTACAAAAACAAGAAAAATGACTCAAAAGTTTCAATCATTTGCACCATTTAAAATCAATATGGCCAAATTATATGCAAACAAGATTTATTAATTTTTTTAACACTCCTTTTAGTGATTGGTACAATATGAGGTGCACTAAAGATATTTTCTTCTTTTTATTTCTTTTTTTTAAAAATTTTTTTTACTAACGCGTTTTTTTTTACTTGTTTTCTTTTGATTTCTATTTTTTTATAGAATTTTGCTACACCTCTTAACAAAATTTTGAAGCAAATATGGAGAGGAGTCAAAGAATCATAAATGCTTGAACAAAGAATAGGAAATGGCCACCATAATTGATATACAAAAGTGCAAAATTAAGAAGCAAAGCAACCTAATATGAACTAGTAATTTTAGGTGATAAAAAATAAATGGCACAAGGAGAGTTTTATGAAAGTTGAGGCCAACTTGATTACTCAATAATAAGCCCAATTACATACCCAACATGCCTCTCAAAGCCAATCAACAAAAATCACCACAAAAACTAGCACAAAATTAAGCTACTAAAATTATTGAACAAGTGAATGAAATTTGGAAAAAAATTGAGCATTAAGTTTTTGAAGGTTGTTTTTTTTAAGAACATGCTAAGATCTAAATAACATGTGAGACTCTAAGGACATGTGATCAAGAGTAAGCCTCTTTGATGCTCAATTTCCAATAGAGAAACAACACACTTTTATGGTAAAATAAAAGAGCTAAACAATGGAATTTAAATGACAATTAAAAGGACTAAACAATACCAAACTAAGACACAACGTAGGAGGATTAAAACTGAAAATAAATTACTCAAAATGACCAAGAATGTGACACAAAAATAGAGAAATTGGGGCTGGAAATAGAGAAATAGGTGCAGTAAAAACAGAGAAATAAAAGCATAACACAAAGCAAAAGGCACAAAATGCATCCAAGGATCAAGACCACAATTGTGTGGCTTCTTTCACAAATTTTATGAAGTCATCATCATGATCCTCTTAGGATAACATATGAATATTAAAAAAATAAAAAATCTGGGCAGAATATTGAAAAAATCCTAAAGAGAACACACCATGATTCAATGGAAAGAAGCAACAAAAATTGAACCATAAAATGAAACAAAATATAGAGTGCAATATTAAAATGAAGAACAAATTTAAAGCAACGCAAGACAAACTAAAACAAGACAATAATGGATATTAAATGGAAAATAAAAAAAATAACAAGAACAAGAAGCAATGGTGACGCACAAAATTAGAAGAAATTAGAAGAACTTCACCTCAATGGAAGTTGGCTCTTAATACCATATGATGAAGACTCAACTTCTACCTAAGATCTACTTCCATGAAAAGGTTGGATTAATGTGAAATAGAGTTTGGATAGAAGAGGAATGGAGGAGAAAATGCCACTCTCAAGGGTGAGAGATGAGTTTAGGATGCTTGCCACAAGGAGGGATCCTTGATAAAAGCTAGAAGAACTCTCTCCCAAGGGAGAGAGGCTCACGGCCAAGGAGGAAGAGAACTCTCTCTCACACTCACTCAAGGCTCACACTCAAGCTAAAATGCTCAAATTATATTCAATGATCCAAAAGATGATTACATGTAGGTGAAAGGTCTTATTTATAGGCTAGAAGGGATAGGTTAGGCTAACTAGACCGTAGTTAATCTAACCAAGATTAGGCTAACTCTAGTTGAGTCACATCTAACCATGATTAGCTAACTATGGTCATGCATAACCAACTAATGAATTTATCCTTAATCTAGTCTAGATACAAAAAGGTGTAAATAGTATAAAGTAGTCATGCCATCTAGCAACTAGGAGGTAGGAATAGTAGTCATGCCTTAAGCATGCTTAGAGGGGGGTGCCCATAATGAGAGGGGTGAACATAACACATGCTCATCTTCTGTAAAAGCTAGCCCATCTTAGCAAACTCTAACATGATGGCTATAGTACCTTTTAGAAAAATAAAAGATGAATTAAAAGGGTAACCTAAATACAATGGTCAAAAGGGAAGGTTGACTTTAGGAGTCAACTTACTAAAAAGTCAAAGTCAACAAAATTATAAAAAGTCCTAAATTCTAATTTATACAATGGAATAAAGCTTCCTCAAACATCCTTCAAGGGCCTTGAGACGGATTGCATCAGGATAAAGAAGAAGAAGTGGAAGAAGGAGAACGGGAGGAGGAAGAAGAAGTGGAAGAAGGAGAAGAAGAAGAAGTGAAAGAAGGAGAAGAAGAAGAAGTGGAAGAAGAAAAAGAAGAAGAAGTGGAAGAACGAGAAAAAGAGCAAGTGGAAGAAGGAGAACAATAGGAAGAAGAAGAAGAGGTGGAAGAATGAGAAAAAGGGGAAGAAGAAGAAGCAGTGGAAGGAAAGGTGATGAAAAAGAAGAAATGGAAGAAGGAGAACAAGAGGAAGAAGAAGAAGTGGAAGGAGAAGTAGCGGAAGAGGGAGAAGTGTAAGAAGAAGGAAAGCAAGGAAAGGCAGGAGGAAGAAGAAGTGGAAGAAGGAGGAGAAGAAAAAAGGGAGGAAGAAGAGGTAGTGTAGGCAGAAGAAGCGCAAGAAGGAGAAGAGAAGGAAGAAGAAGAATAAGTAGAGGGGGCAGAAGTGGAAGAAGGTGAACAAGAACAAGAAGAAAATGTAGTAGAAGGAGTGGGAATGATGAAGAACAAGTGGAAGAAGGAGAAACAGGGGCAGAAATGCAAGTGGAAGCAGAAGAAGAAGAAAAAGAGGGAAAAAACGAAGGAAAGGGAAGAAGAAGAAGGAGATGAAGAGGAAGAAAAAGAAGGAGAGAAGAGGATGAAGAAGAAGTTGAAGAAAGAGAACAAGAGGAGGCAGAAGAAGTGGAGGAAAGAGAAGAAGAGGAGGCAGAAAAAATGGAAGAGAAGAAGAGGAAGAAGAAGGAGAGTAAACAGAAGAACTGGAAGAAGGAGAAGAAAACGAAGAAGAAGAAGATATGGAAAGAGAAGAAATGGAAGAAGCTAAACAAGAGGAGGAAGAAGAAGTAGTCGAAGGAGGTGGAAGAAGAACTGGAAGAAGGAGAAAAGGAGGAAAAGGAAGAAGGAGGGGAACGGAAGGGAAGAAGAAGCATAAGAAGTGGAATATGGAGGAGAAGAGGAAGAAGAAGAAGAAGTGTATGCAGAAGATTTGGGGGAAGAAAAACAAGAGGAAGAGCAACAATTGGGAGCAAAAGAAGTGGGGAATGGAGAAAAAGAGGAAGGAGAAGAAGGAAAAGGAAGAAGAAGAAGTAGTGGAAGGAGAAGAAATGGAAGAAGAGGAAGAAGAAGTGTAAGCAAAAGAAGTGGGAGAAGGAGACGAAAAAAAAGAAGAACAACAAGTGGAAGCAGAAGAAGTAGTAAAAGGAGAACAAGAGGAATATGAGGAAGTAGTGGAATGAGAAGGGATGAAGAAGAAGAAGTGGAAGAAGGAGAATGGGAGGAGGAAGAAAAAGTGGAAGAAGGAGAAGTGAAAGAACGAGAAGAAAGGCAAGTGGAAAAAGAAGTACAATAAGAACAATAAGAAGAAGTGGAAGAAGAAGAAGCAGTGGAAGGAAAGGGGATGAAGAAGAAAAACAGAAGATGGGGAACAAGAGGAAGAAGAAGAAGTGGAAGGAGAAGTAGTGGAAGAGGCAGAAGTGTAAAAAGAAGGAAAACAAGGAAAGGTAGGAGGAAGAAGAAGTGGAAGAAGGAGGAGAAGAAGAAAGGAAGGTAGAAGAGGTAGTGTAGGAAGAAGAAGTGTAGGAAGGAGAAGAGAAGGAAGAAGAAGAACAAGTGGAAGCTGCAGAAGTGGCAAAGGTGAACTAGATTAAGAAGAAGAAGTAGTTGAAGGAGTGGGGATGATGAAGAAGAAGTGGAAGAAGGAGAAATAGTGGTAGAAATGCAAGTGGAAGCAGAAGAAGAAGAAAAAGAGGGAGAAGACGAACGAAAGGGAAGAAGAAGAAGGTAGTGTAGGAAGAAGAGGTGTAGGAAGGAGAAGAGAAGGAAGAAGAAGAAGAAGAAGAAGGTAGTGTAGGTAGAAGAGGTAGTGTAGGAAGAAGAAGTGTAGGAAGGAGAAGAGAAGGAAGAAGAAGAACAAGTGGAAGCTGCAGAAGTGGCAAAGGTGAACTAGATTAAGAAGAAGAAGTAGTTGAAGGAGTGGGGATGATGAAGAAGAAGTGGAAGAAGGAGAAATAGTGGTAGAAATGCAAGTGGAAGCAGAAGAAGAAGAAAAAGAGGGAGAAGACGAACGAAAGGGAAGAAGAAGAAGGAGATGAAGAGGAAGAAAACGAAAGAGAACAGAGGATGAAGAAGAAGTGGAAGAAAGAGAACAAGAGGAGGTAGAAGACGTGGAAGAAAGAGAACAAGAGGAGGCAGAAGAAGTGGAAGAAAGAGAAGAAGAGGAAGAAGAAGGAGAGTAAACAAAAGAACTAGAAGAAGGAGAAGAAACATAAGAAGAAGAAGATGTGGAAAGAGAAGAAGTGGAAGAAGGAGAAGAAACGGAAGAAGAAGAAGATGTGGAAAAAGAAGAAGTGGAAGAAGGTGAACAATAGGAAGGTGGTGGAAGGTGGTGGGATGAAGAACAAGAACTGGAAGAAGGAGAAAATGAGGAAAAGGAAGAAAGAGGGGAAGGGAAGGGAAGAAGAAGCAGAAGAAGTGGAATATGGAGGACAAAAGGAAGAAGAAGAAGAAGTGTAAGCAGAAGATTTTGGGCAAGGAGAGGAAGAGAAAGAGCAATGAAGAAGAAGTGGAAGAAAGAGAACAAAAAGAGGCAGAAGAAGTGGAAGAAAGAGAACAAGAGGAGGCAGAAAAAGTGGAAGAGAAGAAGAGGAAGAAGAAGGAGAGTCAACAGAAGAACTGGAAGAAGGAGAAGAAAACAAAGAAGAAGAAGATGTTGAAAGAGAAGAAGTGGAAGAAGGTGAACAAGAGGAGGAAGAAGAAGTAGTGGAAGAAGGTGGAAGAAGAACTAGAAGAAGGCGAAAAGGAGGAAAAGGAAGAAAGAGGGGAAGGGAAGGGAAGAAGAAGCAGAAGAAGTGGAATATGGAGGAGAAGAGAAAGAAGAAGAAGAAGTGTATGCAGAAGATTTGGGGGAATTAGAAGAATAGGAAGAGCAACAATTGGAAGAAAAAGAAGTCGGGGATTTAGAAAAAGAGGGGGCAGAAGAAGGAAAGGGAAGAAGAAGAAGTAGTGGAAGGAGAAGAAATGGAAGAAGAGGAAGAAGAATAAGTGGAAGCATAAGAAGTGGAAGAAGGAGACTAAGAAGAAGATGAAGAACAAGTGGAAGCAGAAGAAGTGGTAGAAGGAGAACGGCAGGAAGAAGAATAAGTGGAAGAAGGAGAACGGGAGGAGGAAGAATAAGTGGAAGAATGAGAAGAAGAGGAAGAAGTGCAAGTGGAAGAAGGAGAACAATAGGAAGAAGAATAAGAAGTGGAAGAATGAGAGAACGGGGAAGAAGAAGAAGCAGTGGAACGAAAGGGGATGAAGAAAAAGAAGTGGAAGGAAAGGGGGTGAAGAAGAAAAAGTGGAAGAAGGAGAAGAAGGGGAAGAAGAAGAAATGGAAGGAGAAGTAGTGGAAAAGGGAAAACAGTAAGAAGAAGGAAAGCAAAGCAAGGGAGGAGGAAGAAGAAATGGAAGAAATAGGAGAGGAAGAAGGGGAGGAAGAAGAGGTAGTGTATGCAGAAGAAGTTCAAAAAGGAGAAGGGAAGGAAGAAGAAGAACAAGTGGATGCAGAAAAAGTGGAAAAAGGTGAACAAGAGGAAGAAGAAGAAGTAGTTGAAAGAGTAGGGATGATGAAGAAGAAGTGGAAGAAGCAGAACAAGAGGTAGAAATGCAAGTGGAAGCAGAAGAAGAAGAAAAAAAGGAGAAGAAGAAGGAAAGGGAAGAGGAAGAAGGAGATGAAGCGGAAGAAAAAGAGGGAGAGGAGAGGATGAGGAAGAAGTGGAAGAAAGAGAACAAGAGGAGGCAGGAGAAGTGGAACAAAGAAAAGAAGAGGAAGAAGAAGGAGAGTAAGCAGAAGAAGGAGAAGAAAAGGAAGAAGAAGAAGATGTGGAAAGAGAAGAAGTGGAAGAAGTTGAACAGGAGGAGGAAGAAGTGCTGGAAGGAGGTGGGATGCAGAAGAAGAACTGGAGGAACAAGAAAAGGAGGAAAAGGAAGAAGGAGGGGAAGGGAAGGGAAGAAGATGCAGAAGAAGTGGAATATGGAGGAGAAGAGGAAGAAGAAGAAGAAATGTAAGCAGAAGATTTGGGGGAAGGAGAGGAAGAGGAAGAGCAACAATTGGAAGCAAAAGAAGTGGGGGATGGAGAAAAAGAGGATGGGAAAGTAGGAAAGGGAAGAAGAAGAAGTAGTGGAAGGAAAAGAAATGGAAGAACAAGAAGTGGAAGCAGAAGAAGTGGTAGAAGGAGAAAAAGAGGCACAAGAGGAAGTAGTCGAATGAGAGGGGATGAAGAAGAAGAAGTGGAAGAAGGAGAATGGGGGGAGGAAGAACAAGTGTAAGAAGGAGAAGAAGACGAAGGAGAAGAAGTGGAAGAAGGAGACAAAAAAGAAGCTGAACAACAAGTGGAAGCAGAAGAAGTGGTAGAAGGAGAAGAAGAGGAATACGAGGAAGTAATGGAATGAGTGGGGATGATGAAGAAGAAGTGGAAGAAGGAGAACGGGAGGAAGAAGAATAAGTTGAAGAAGGAGAACGGGAGGAGGAAGAATAAGTGGAAGAAGGAGTCGAAGAGGAAGAAGAAGAAGTGGAAGCACGAGAAAAAGTGGAAGAACTGCAAATGGAAGAATGAGAACAATAGGAGGAAGAAGAAGTGGAAGAATGATAAAAAGAGGAAGAAGAAGAAGCAGTGGAAGGAAAGGGGATGAAAAAGAAGAAGTAGAAGAAGCAGAAGAAGAGGAAGAAGAAGAAGTGGAAGGAGAAGTAGTGGAAGAGGGAGAAGAGTAAGATGAAGGAAAGCAAGGCAAGGAAGGTGGAAGAAGAAGTGGAAGAAAGAGGAGAAGTGCAAGAAGGAGAAGGGAAGGAAGAAGAAGAAGAAGTGCAAGTTGAAGAAGGAGAACAATAGCAAGAAGAAGAAGAAGTCGAAGAAGGAGATGAACAAGAGGAAGAAGAAGTGAAAGAATGAGAAAAAAAGGAAGAAGTGCAAGTGGAAGAAGGAGAAGAATAGGAAGAAGGAAAAGAAGTGGAAGAATGACAAAAAGAGGAAGAAGAAGAAGTAGTGGAAGGAAAAGGGATGAAGAAGAAGAAATGGAAGAATGAGAACAAGGGGAAGAAGAAGAAGTGGAAGCAGAAGTAGTGGAGGAGGGAGAATAGTAAGAAGAAGGAAAGCAAGGCAAGGGAGGAGGAAGAGGAAGTGGAAGAAGGATAATGGGAGGAAGAGGAATAAGTGGTAGAAGGAGAACAGGAGAAGGAAATCTAAGTGGAAGAAGAAGAAGAAGAAGAGGAAGAAGAAGAAGCGAAAGAACGAGAAGAAGAGGAAGAAGTGCAAGTGGAAGAAGGAGAACAATAGGAAGAAGAAGAAGAAGAAGAAGTGGAAGAATGAGAAAAGGAGGAAGAAGAAGAAGAAGTTAAAGAAGGAGAAGAAGAGGAAGAAGAAGAAGTGGAAGGAGAAGTAGTGGAAGAGGGAGAAGAGTAAGAAGAAAGAAAGCAAGGCAAGGGAGGAGGAAGAAGAAGTGGAAGAAGGAGGTGAAGAAGAAGGGGAGGAGAAGAAGAGGAAGAGCAACAATTGGAAGCAAAAGAAGTAGGGGATGAAGAAAAAAAGGAAGGAGAAGAAGGAAAGGGAAGAAAAAGAAGTAGTGGAAGGAGAAGAATTGGAAGAAGAGGAAGAAGAAGAAGTGTAAGCAGAAGAAGTGAAAGAAGGAGACGAAAAAAAGAAGAACAACAAGTGGAAGCAGAAGAAGTGGTAGAAGGAGAACAAGAGTAATAAGAGTTAGTAGTGGAATGAGAGGGGATGAAGAAGAAGAAGTAGAAGAAGGAGAAGAAGAGGAAGAAGAAGAAGTGGAAGAATGAGAAGAAGAGAAAGAAGAAGAAGTGGAAGGAGAAGTAGTGGAAGAGGGAGAAATGTAAGAAGAAGGAAAGAAAGGCAAGGAAGGAGGAAGAAGAAGTGGAAGAAGGAGGAGAAGAAGAATGGTAGGAAGAAGAGGTGGTGTAGGCAGAAGAAGTGTAAGAAGCAGAAGGGAAGAAGGTGAACAAGAGGAAGAAGAATAAGTAGCTGAAGGAGTGGGAATGATGAAGAAGAAGTGGAAGAAGGAGAAGAAGAGGTAGAAATGCAAGTGGAAGTAGAAGAAGGAGAAAAAGAGGGAGAAGAGGAAGGAAAGGGAAGAAGAAGAAGAAGGAGATGAAAAGGAAGAAGTGCAAGTGGAAGAAGGAGAACTATAAGAAGAAGAAAAAGAAGTAGAAGAATGACAAAAAGAGGAAGAAGAAGATGTGGAAAGAGAAGAAGTGGAAGAAGGTGAACAAGATGAGGAAGTAGAAGTACTGGAAGGAGTTGGGATGAAGAAGAAGAACTGGAAGAAGGAGAACGAGTGGAAGAAGGAGAAAAGGATGAAAAGGAAGAAGGAGGGGAAGGGAAAAAGAAGCAGAATAAGTGGAATATGGAGGAGAAGAGGAGGAAGAAGAAGAAGTGTAAGCAGAAGATTTGGTGGAAGGAGAAGAAGAGGAAGAGCAATTATTGGAAGCAAAAGAAGTGAGGGATGGAGAAAAAGAGGAAGGAGAAGAAGGAAAGGGAAGAAGAAGTAGTAATGGAAGGAGAAGAAATGGAAGAATAAGAAGTGTAAGCAGAAGAAGTGGAAGAAGGAGAAGAAAAAGAAGAAGAACAACAAGTGGAAGCAGAAGAAGTGGTAGAAGGAGAACAAGAGGAATAGGAGGAAGTACTGGAATGAGAGGGGATGAAGAAGAAGAAGTCGAAGAAGGAGAAGGGAGGAGGAAGAAGAAGTGGAAGAAGGAGAAGAAGAGGAAGAAGAAGAAGAAGTGGAAAAATGAGAAGAAGACAAAGAAGCGTAAGTCAAAGGACGAGAAGAAGAGGAAGAAGTGCAAGTGGAGGAAGGAGAACAAAGGAAGAAGAAGAAGAAGTGGCAGAATGAGAAACAAGAAAAGGAAGAAGAAGTTGAAGAACGAGAAAAAGAGGTACAAATGCAAGTGGAAGTAGAAGAAGGAGAAAAAGAGGGAGAAGATGAAGGAAAGGGAAGAAGAAGAGGTAGTGGAAGGAGAAGAAATGGAAGAAGAAGAAGTGTAAGCAGAAGAAGTGGAAGAAGGAGATGAAAAAGAAGAAGAACAACAAGTCGAAGCAAAAGAAGGAGAAAAAGAGTGAGAAGCCGAAGTGGAATATAAAGAAGGAGAGGAGAGGATGAAGAAGAAGTGGAAGATAAAGATTAAGAACAGGCAGCAGAAGTGGAAGAAAGAGAGGAAGAGGAAGAAGAAGGAGAGTAAGCAGAAGAAGGAGAAGAAAAGGAAGAAGAAGAAGATGTGGAAAGAGAAGAAGCGGAAGAAGGTGAACAAGAGGAGGAAGAAGAAGTAGTGGAAGGAGGTGGGATGAAGAAGAAGAACTGGAAGCAGGAGAAAAGGAGGAAAAGGAAGAAGGAGGGGAAGGGAAGGGAAGAAAAAGCAGAAGAAGTGGAATATGGAGGAGAAGAGGAAGAAGAAGAAGTGTAAGCAAAAGATTTGGGGGAAGGAGAAGAAGAGGAAGGAGAGGAAGATGTGGAAAGCGAAGAAGTTGAAGAAGGTGAACAAGAGGAGGAAGAAGAAGTAGTGGAAGGAGGTGGGATGAAGAAAAAGAACTGGAAGAAGGAGGAAAGGAGGAAAAGGAAGAAGGTGGGAAAGGGAAGGGAAGAAGAAGCAGAAGAAGCGGAATATGAAGGAGAAGAGGAAGAGGAAGAAGAATTGTAAGCAGAAGATTTGGAGTAAGGAGGAGAAGAGGAAGAGGAACAATTGGAAGCAAAAGAAGTGGGGGATGGAGAAAAAGAGGAAGGAAAAGAAGGAAACGGAAGAAGAAGAAGCAGTGGAAGGAGAAGAAATAGAAGAAGAGGAAGAAGAAGAAGTGTGAGCAGAAGAAGTGCAAGACAGAGACAAAAAAGAAGAACAACAACAAGTGGAAGAAGAAGAAGTTATAGAAGCAGAACTAGAGGAATAGGAGGAAGTAGTGGAATGAGAGGGGATGAAGAAGAAGAAGTGGAAGAAGGAGAACGGGAGGAGGAAGAATAAGTTGAAGAAGGAGAAGAAGAGGTAGAAGAAGAAGTGGAAGAGGAAGAAGTGCAAGTGGAAGAAGGAGAACAATAGAAAGAATAAGAAGAAATGGAAGAATTAGAAAAAGAGGAAGAGGAAGAAGCATTTGAAGGAAAGGGGGTGAAGAAGAAGAAGTGGAAGAAGGAGAAGAAGAGGAAGAAGAAGAAGGGGAGGAAGAAGAGGTAGTGTAGGCAGAAGAAGTGCAAGAAGGAGAAGGGAAGGAAGAAGAAGAACAAGTGGAAGCAGTAGAAGTGGAAAAAAGTGAACAAGAGGAAGAAGATGAAATAGTTGATGGAGTGGGGATTATGAAGAAGAAGTGGCAGAAGGAGAACAAGAGGTAGAAATACAAGTGGAAACAGAAGAAGGAGAAAAAGAGGTAGAAGATGACGGAAAGGGAAGAAGAAGAAGGAGATGAAGAGGAAGAAAAAGAAAGAGAGGACAGGATGAAGAAGAATTGGAAGAAAGAGAACATGATGCAGTCCCACCTAGCATGCATCATTGCTAGGAGGACTCAAGGAAAGCATGGCATGAACGAAAGCTCATTGAAGATTCGAAGTCATAGTCTTCGTTATTTTTAGCTTGTAAATATTTTATTTTAATTAGCTAAATAGTAGAGTATTTTTAATTCCCTTAAGGCCATGTATATCTGACCATCTTCTTAGTTTATAAGGTATAGGTGTCTTTAGTTAAAAAGGAGGAGTAAGCTTATAATGGGTGCATAAGTCATTTTTGGGATCCCAAATGCAGCCATGGAAAAACTTCATGGGGCCACCTTGAATTATCCCACCTATGACAAGGAGCTTTATGCCCTTGTTAGAGCCCTCCAAGTTTGGGAGCATTACTTAGTGACTAGGGAATTCATCATACATACTGATCATGAGTCACTTAAGTACATTAGAGGGCAAGGGAAGTTAAATAAAAGACATGATAAGTAGGTTGAATATCTTGAGCAATTCCCTTACATTATCAAATACAAGAAGGGAAAGTGTAATGTGGTGGCGGATGCCTTGCTAGAAGGCACTCCTTGCTCTTTTCTTTGGGTTCCCAAATTCTTGGATTTGATAATATAAAGGAGTTGTATGAAGTGGATCAAGATTTCCAATCCACTTTCACCAAATGCCTCCAAAAGCCTTTTGATGGGTTCTACATCCTTGAGGGATACCTTTTTAGAATGGAAAACTTTGCATACCTCAAGGATCCATTAGAAAACTTTTGGTAAAGGAAAGTCACGAGGGAGGATTCATGGGCCATTTTGGGGTTGATAAAACCCTTAGTCTTCTAAAATCTAAATTTTATTGGCCTCACATGGGAGTGGATGTTCAACGACATTGCTCCAAGTGTATCATTGTCTTCAAGCAAAATCAAGAGTGATGCCTCATGGACTCTACATTCCTCTTCCTATAGCTAGCATCCCTTGGGTTGATATTAGTATGGATTTTGTCCTTGGTCTTCCAAGGACTCAAAGGGGATTTGATTCTATCTTTGTGGTTGTGGATCGTTTTAGCAAGATGACTCATTTTATATCATGCCACAAAGTGGATGATGCTAGCTATATTGCTAAGCTTTTCTTTAAGGAAGTGGTCCGTTTGCATGGTCTACCCAAGACTATTGTTTCCGATAGGGATGCTAAGTTTCTAAGTCATTTTTGGAAAATTCTTTGGCGAAAACTAGGAACAAAGCTTGTCTATTCTACTACTTGCCACCCACAAACGGATGGGCAAACTGAGGTAGTGAATAGGTCCCTATTCACATTGTTAAGGGCAATTTTAAAAGGGAATAAGAAAACTTCGGATGAATGCCTTCCCCACATAGAGTTTGCCTACAATAGGGTGGTTCACAAGACTACTAGTTTGTCCCCTTTTGAGGTTGAGATTGGCTTTAATCCTCTTACTCCTCTGGATTTGCTTCCACTCCCTAATACTACTTCCTTGTATCACAAAGAAGGAGTATCTAGGGCTGACTTTATAAAGAAATATCATGAAAAGGTCAAGAGTCAAATTGAAAATCAAACTAAAAAATATGCCAAGTACAACAACAAAGGAAGAAAAAAGGTAACCTTTGAAGTTGGGGATTGGGTTTGGCTTCACTTGAGGAAGGATAGATTCCCTACTCAAAGGAAGTCCAAACTAAGTCCTAGGGGAGATGGTCCTTTCCAAGTTCTTAAGAAAATTCATGATAATGCCTACATCCTAGACCTTCCCTCCGATTATGGAGTTAGTTCCTCTTTTAATGTTTGTGACCTTACACCTTTCCTAGGAGCTAATGTGATGCAATCCTATCTATCAAGGGCCTTCTAACTAGGGCAATCGCTAGGAGGATTGAAGAGGACTTGGCCCGGAAACACTCATCAAGACCCCAGCTAATGATGGAGATAGATATTTTAGGCCATAGTCCTTAGTTTTCCTATTGTAAATATTAATTAGCTTTTAATTCCCTTTTAGGCCTTGTATTTTGGCCATTTATTTTAGTTTCTAGAGTTTAGGGTGTAATTAGCTTAGGAAGGGAGGTGAGGGTTGTAAAGGGCCTAATAACACAAAGGAGTGTGGATTTCTTTCCACACCCCCTTGATTAGGCCGTGACACTCCCTAGCTTAAGGCTAGGAACCACTTTTAGTGGGCCTAAGAAGGATTAGTGCTCCTAATACTAATTAGGCCCAAGTCCCACATTGCCTAGTTTTGAGTGCCTTGCTCCCTCTTTGGGCTATAAATACACCTAGTCTCTCTTGTACAAAGCACACTTGATTGAATGAAGTAAGACTCTTTTTGAGCAATTTATTCTTGAGTGTCTTTGAGAATCCTCTCTCTTGAGGAATCTCTCCCTTAAAGCTTTTATCAAGGAATCTCTCCTTTGTGGCAAGCAACATAAAATTTTTTGACTCATCTTTCTCCTAGAAAGTGGCGTCAACCCTCTCCCATTTCTAACCTCTCCATCCTCCATTTTCTTAGAGGAAGGAACCTTTGTTGAAGAGATCAAGGGAGTGCATCATTTGGTATTAGAGCCATCTTCATGAAGGTTCATTTCCTCCTCCTTCTCCTTAGTTTATGTGTCTTTCTTTAGTTTCTTTTTTCTGCAGTTTTTTTATACTTTATTTCTTGCTTCCTTTATTGTCATTTAAATTCCTTATTGTCTTGAAGTTTATGTCTTAGTTCTTGCAATTTTTATTTCCATGTCTTTATTGCTTTCTAGATTCAATTTATTTTGTTCATTTCTATTGAATCTTTGTATGTTCTTTAGGTTTGTTTCTTTAAATTTTTGCCCATCTTTTTAATTTTTCCTTATTCTAGTGCTTACCCTAAGAGGATCATAGTAATGACTTCACAAACTTTGTGACCACACAATTGTGGTTTTGATCCTTGGATGCACTTTTGCTTCGTTCATTTAGAGTTCTTGCATTTTAATTCTATTTTCCTGCACCTTTTTCTCTATTTTTGCCTGCACCTATTTCTCTATTTTTTCCAGCCCCTATTTCTCTGTTTTTGTGTCACATTCTTGGTCATTTTGAGTCATTTATTTTCAGTTTTAATCCTCCTACGTTGTGTCTTATTTTGGTATTGTTTAGTCCTTTTAATTGTCACTTAAAATTCATTGTTTAGCTCTTTTATTTTACCATAAAAGTGTGTTATTTCTCTATTGGAAATTGAGCATCAAAGAGGCTTACTCTTGATCCCATGTCCTTAGAGTCTCACATGCTATTTAGATCTTAGCATGTTCTTAAAAAAAAATCTTCAAAAAATTAATGCTCAATTTCTTCCAAATTTCATTCACTTGTTCAATAATTTTAGTATCTTAATTTTGTGCTAGTTTTTGTGGTGATTTTTGTTGATTGGCTTTGAGAGGCATGTTGGGTATGTAATTGGGCTGATTATTGAGTAATCAAGTTGGCCTCAACTTCCATAAAACTCTCCTTGTGCTATTTATTTTTTATCACCTAAAATTACTAGTTCATATTAGGTTGCTTTGTTTCTTAATTTTGCACTTTTGTATATCAATTATGGTGGCCATTTCCTATCCTTTGTTCAAGCATTTATGATTCTTTGACTCCTCACCGTATTTGCTTCAAAATTTTGTTAAGAGGTGTAGCAAAATTGTATAAAAAACAGAAATTAAAAAGAAAACAAGTGAAAAAAAAAAACGTGTTAGTAAAAAAAATTTGTTAAAAAAAAAAGAAGAAGTGAAAAGAACAAAATATCTTTAGTGCACCTCATATTGTCCCAATGACTAAAAGGAGTGATTTAAAAAAAATTAATAAATCCTGCTTGAACATACTTGCATATAATTTGGCCATATTGATTTTAAATTATGCAAATGATTGAAACTTTTGAGTAATTTTTTTTTTGTTTTTGTAGTCCATTCTATTCTACTCCCATTCGAGGAATTTCTTTTGTGTACCATCTTTCTATCTACACCATTTTTACTTTCTTGTCTTCTTTGGTTATCTTTGTGTTTGTCTAAATAATTCTTTCCACTTGGATGTTTATCTCCCTTCCTTGAGTTTTCTTTTCTTGTTTTTTTTATTGCATTGCACTCTCTTGGTTCCTCCTTGGGTGCACCACTTTGTTGAAGGAAAAGAAAGGTCAAACCAAGCTTTCCACCAGGGAAGCATCTTGAGGTGTGTTGAAGCAAGCTAAGGAAGAGGTTCATTCAAGGGAGCAACACCACTTTGAGAGAGGAAAACACTTGGAGTAGAGAGCAACTTCAAACATCAAGCCTTTTGTTTCTTTTTGTTTAATTGGGTGTAAATTTTATTAAGACCATTTTAATTGAGGTGTTGCATGCCCATAAGGGTCACCTCTTTGATTCTAATAATTTTTTAGTTTCTCGTTTAGGTGGGAGAAGGAATTGGTACCCCATCTCTCCACCTTAGGTGCACGCCTTTAGATCCTTACCTTTGCTTTAAATTTCTTTTATTTGATTTGCATCTTAGTGTGAAATGCTTTTGAGTTCCAAAGACTCTTAAGTAATTCACTTAGGGAGAAAACAAAACAAAAGAGTATGATGCATGCCTCCCTTGATCTTTTTCTAGAGGTTTTCTTCTTTGGTGAAATGGTTTGTGGAGAGGTAAGAAGTGAGGTGGTTTTAGGCGCCACTTAAGGTAAGATAAGCCTAAGAGGGAAAGTTTGCCACAAGGGATGGAACCCTTGATAAAAACCTAAGGAATTCTCAAAGAGAGAAGGGTGGACACTAAGAGAATTTTGGCCAACTCAAGGTTTTTCCATTCAATCAAGTGTAAAAAATACAAGAGTGTGAAGGAGCACCTTTTTATAGAGGGAGCTAACCTCTTGGACAAGTCATGAAGGAAATGAAGGGCTAGGATTAAAAGAGTCATCCAAGGGAGGAGGATTGAAGCCCAAAGTCCAATCAATACCCTCCTTTAGATGAGAATTGGTGCCCAAGCTACCTCATCCAAGGGCCAAGATTACTCCTTTATTAGTTTTGGGTTTTATTTAGCAAAAGAGGGTGTAGTTATCAAACTACCCCCTTATTTCTTAAATAAAGGCCCAAAAGCTAATCTTACCCCTTCTTATTACTAAGACACCTCCTAGAAAATTAAATGGACTAATACATGTCCAAAATAAAATCCTAGGTTCCTAAAATAAAAATTACAAGTAAATAAGTCATGGCTTGCATAACTTGATGGTCATATGGAGGTGAGATCTTCCTCCCTCTACTCTAGCCATGTCTTCTTCTATTCTTCTAGCCATGGCCCTAGTGATAGGGCCCTTGCTTGGGGAGAATGCATCAGAGTAAGGAGTGTTGCCCATAGGTTCTTCCCAATCACTTTCAAAATGAGCTCACACACATCTAGTAAAGGTAGTGTAAATCAACAAGGTTCTCAAAAAACCAACAACATGGATAAGTTTGTGAGTGAATTTAGGGAATGGAGGGTAGAAGAGAGAAAACAAAGAAAAGAAAGGGAGAAAAGAGAAGAAAAGAGGCGTGAAGAGAAAGAAAAAGAAAAGAGAGAAAGAGAGTTAAGAGAAGAAAGACGAAGAGAGGAAAAAGAGTGTGAGAAAAGAGAGAAAGAAAGCGAGGAGAAAAGAGAGAGACAAGAACGAGAAGAAAGACGGAGGGAAGAGAAAGAAAGAGAACGAAGGGAAAGAGAAGAAAAAAAGGAAAGAGAAGAGAGAGGGGGAAGAGAGAAGAGAAGAGCATGAAAGAGAAGAAAGAAGAGAAAGACAAGTTAGACAAAGGCATAGGTATAGGTCTGCCTCTAGTGAAGTAAGTGAAAGTGAGGGATATGAAAGACCTAGGGTAAGGAGAGCACAACAACATCATAACCAACCCCAAGCCCAACCTAGGGAACAAAAAGTTGACCTCCCTCATTTTCATGGCAAAGAGGATGTGGAAGCCTACCTTGATTGGGAAATGAAGGTAGAGCAACTCTTTGTTTGCTATAACATAAGTGAAGAAAGAAAATTTCCGCTGGCAACCCTTAGCTTCCAAGGGCATGCCATGTATTGGTGGACCTCCTTGGTCAATGAGAGGCGCCGCCTTCGTAACCCTCCGGTGGATTATTGGAATGATCTCAAGGAGGCTATGAGGCGGAGACACGTCCCTTCTTATTATGAAAGAGAGCTCTTGGATAAACTCCAAAGATTAAAACAGTACAACTCAAGTGTTGAGGAGTACAGACAAACCATGGAGCTTTTCCTGATGAGAGCGGGCGTCACCGAAGAACCAAGGGCCACCGAAGCTAGATTTTTAAGTGGTTTGAACTCTGACATAAGAGACAAAGTTGAGCTCTTACCATATAATAATCTAGATGACCTAGTCCAACTTTGCATAAGAGTGGAAAATCAATTAAAAAGAAAAGGTGGAGCAAAAAGAGAATTTCCATCCTACAATTATGCAAAGAGGGACCTAGGCAAGGGAAGCTCTTCCAAGAGCTCTCCTAAAGAGGAACCATCCAAGCATGTGCATAAAGAACATAAACCCATGCATCATAGAGATAACCCCCCTACTAGTTCTAACAATAGGACTAGTAGTATTAAATGCTTTAAATGTCTTGGGAGAGGCCACATTGCCTCTCAGTGCCCCAATAAGAAAACCATGATCATGAGGGGCCAAGAGATTTTTAGTGAGAGTAGCTCATCTTCCTCCTCTAGTGAGAGTGAGGAAGAAGGGGGTCATGAGCATCATGAGCATTACATTGTTGAAAATCCTTGTGATGGAGACCTCTTAATGGTTAGGCGCCTTCTTAGAAGCCAACCCCTTGAGCTTAACCACTCCCAAAGAGAGAGAACATTTTTCATACACGTTGTAAAGTTTTAGACAAAACCTGTTCTCTCATTGTGGATAGTGGATCCTGCTGCAATTGTTGTAGCTCAAGGTTGGTAGAGAAGCTAGCCTTACACCCAATTCCTCATCCTAGACCTTACAAGCTCCAATGGCTTAATGAGGAAGGGGAAATGGTTGTAAACCAACAAGTGAAGGTGCCGTTCTCCATTGGAAAGTATCAAGATGAGATCTTATGTGATATAGTTCCAATGGAGGCTGACCATATCTTGTTAGGGAGGCCTTGGCAGTTTGACAAACAAGTCATTCACCATGGCTACTCTAATGAGATAATCCTCACTCATAAGGGTAAAAGAATAAAGTTGACTCCTCTCACACCTTCACAAGTGGCTGAGGATCAACTCATCATGAAACATAAAAGAGATGAGGAAAAAAAAGTTCAAAGTAAAAAAAAAAAGATTTCATCCCTAAAGCTTGAAATGGGTAAAGAGGGAGAGTTGGAAGGAGGTACCCCTTCCAAAGAGGTAATTAAGAAAGAGAGTCATTTTACAACAAAAATGGATATTAAAGAAGCTCTCTTGCTTGATCGACCTTTTTATCTCCTTCTTTGTAAAGAGGTACCTTCTGGCACTGCCACAAGTCATGAAATTGAGTCTCTTCCAAAAGGGGTGCAAAATCTTTTAAAAGAATTTGATGATCTTTTCCCTCAAGAGGTTCCGAGGGGATTACCACCTCTAAGGGTAATAGAACACCAAATTGACCTTGTTCCTGGTGCAAGTCTGCCCAATAGACCCGCGTATAGGACAAACCCCGTTGAGACCAAAGAGATTGAGTCTCAAGTTCAAGACTTGTTGGAGAAGGGTTGGGTTCAAAAGAGCCTTAGCCCTTGTTCGGTTCCTGTTTTGTTGGTGCCCAAAAAGGATGGAAAATGGCAGATGTGTATGGACTATCGTGCCATCAATAACATCACCATTAAGTATAGGCACCCAATCCCTAGGCTAGACGATATGCTTGATAAATTGCATGGAGCCAAAATATTTTCAAAAATTGATCTTAGAAGTGGTTACCATCAAATAAGAATTAAAGAAGGAGATGAATGGAAAACCGCTTTTAAGATCAAATTCGGTCTTTATGAATGGTTGGTGATGCCTTTTGGGCTCACCAATGCTCTAAGCACTTTCATGCGTCTCATGAATCATGTACTTAGGGATTGCATTGGTAGGTTTGTAGCTGTTTATTTTGATGATATTTTAGTCTATAGTAGGTCTTTAGAAGAACATATAGGACACCTTAGGGAGGTCTTATCTGTCCTTAGAATGAATAAACTATTTGCAAACTTAGAAAAATGCACTTTTTGTGTTCCTAGTGTGGTTTTCTTGGGCTTTGTCATTAGTGCCCAAGGGGTCCAAGTGGACCCCCAAAAAATCAAGGTCATTCAAGAATGGCCCACCCCTACTAGTGTGACTGAGATCAAGAGCTTTCATGGTCTCGCAGGATTTTATAGGCACTTTGTGCCTAACTTCTCCACACTGGCTTCACCACTCAATGACTTGGTGAAGAAGGAAGTTCCTTTCTTGTGGGGTGAAAAACAAAAAGAAGCTTTTCAACTGCTCAAGGATAAACTCACTAATGCACCCGTTCTAGCCCTCCCCGACTTTTCAAAAACTTTTGAGCTAGAATGTGATGCATCGGGAGTAGGTGTAGGAGCTGTGCTGTTGCAAGGGGGGCACCCCATTGCTTATTTTAGTGAAAAACTCAATGGTGCCCACCTCAACTACCCCACCTACAACAAGGAGTTTTATGCTTTGATCCGCGCCCTCCAAACTTGGGAACATTATCTTGTTTCCAAGGAATTTGTCATTCATAGTGACCATAAGTCACTAAAGTATTTGAGGGGGCAAGGAAAGTTGAACAAGAGGCATGCTAAATGGGTTGAATTTCTTGAAACTTTTCCTTATGTCATCAAATATAAAAAGGGAAAAACAAATGTGGTGGCCGATGCTCTTTCAAGGAGGCATTCTCTCCTTGCCACCCTCAGTGCTCAAATTTTGGGATTTGATGAGATAAAAGAAATGTATCCTTCTGACCAAGACTTTGGAACCATTTATACTACCTCATCTTCCAAAGCCAAAGATGGCTTCTACATGTGTGAGGGGTACTTATTCAAAGAGGGCAAACTTTGTGTACCCCAAGGATCCATTAGGAAATTGCTAACAAAAGAGAGCCCTGAAGGTGGGCTCATAGGATTTTGGAATTGATAAAACCTTAATGCTTTTAAAAGAAAAATTCTTTTGGCCCCATATGAAAAAAGATGTCCAAAGACATTGCTTGCGATGCATAGCTTGTTTACAAGCTAAGTCCCGAGTAATGCCTCATGGACGTTACACACCTTTACCCACTCCTTCTACACCTTGGGTAGATATTAGCATGGATTTTATCCTTGGGCTCCCAAGAACCCAACGAGGTGTAGACTCCATCTTTGTGGTAGTGGACCGCTTTAGTAAAATGGCACATTTCATTCCCTGCCACAAAGTGGATGACGCGAGTCACATCGCAAGGCTTTTCTTTCGTGAGGTTGTCCGCTTGCACGGAATACCTTCAACCATAGTCTCTGATAGGGATGCTAAGTTCCTTGGCCATTTTTGGAAAACTCTTTGGGCAAGGCTAGGAACTAAGCTCTTATTTTCTACCACTTGTCATCCTCAAACAGATGGACAAACTGAGGTAGTAAATAGATCCTTATCCATTATGTTGAGGGTACTCTTGAAAGGCAACCACAAGTCTTGGGATGAATATCTCCCCCACATTGAATTTTCATATAATAGGGTGGTTCATCGAACCGCTAAGCACTCCCCTTTTGAGGTTGTATATGGTTTTAATCATCTCACCCCTCTAGACTTGTTACCACTCCCTAACACCTGAATTTTTCATAAAGAAGGGAAAACTAGGGCTGATTTTGTCAAAAAATTACATGAGAGGGTCAAAACTAATATTGAAACCCAATCTAAGGGGTATGCTTCATCTAGCAACAAGGGGAGGAAAGAAGTCATCTTCAAAAAGGGCGATTGGGTTTGGCTTCATCTAAGAAAGGATCGTTTCCCTTCTAAGAGGAAGTCCAAACTTAGCCCTCGAGGAGATGGTCCCTTCCAAATCCTTGAGAAGGTAAATAACAATGCATATAAGTTAGACCTTCCCGAGGATTATGGAGTTAGCACCACCTTTAATGTTTGTGATCTTACCCCCTTTTTAGGTGCTGACATGGAAGAGGACGACCCTTCAGATTTGAGGACAAATCCTTCCGATGGGGGAGGAGATGATGCAATCCTACCTATCAAGGGCCCTCTCACTAGGGCAATGGCTAGGAGGATTGAAGAGGACTTGGCCCGGAAAGACTCATGAAGACCCCAGCTAATGATGGAGATAGATATTTTAGGCCATAGTCCTTAGTTTTCCTATTGTAAATATTAATTAGCTTTTAATTCCCTTTTAGGCCTTGTATTTTGGCCATTTATTTTAGTTTCTAGAGTTTAGGGTGTAATTAGCTTAGGAAGGGAGGTGAGGGGAGTAAAGGGCCTAATAACACAAAGGAGTGTGAATCTCTTTCCACACCCCCTTGATTAGGCCGTGACACTCCCTAGCTTAAGGCTAGGAACCACTTTTAGTGGGCCTAAGAGGGATTAGTGCTCCTAATACTAATTAGGCCCAAGTCCCACATTGCCTAGTTTTGAGTGCCTTGCTCCCTCTTTGGGCTATAAATACACCTAGTCTATCTTGTACAAAGCACACTTGATTGAATGAAGTAAGACTCTTTTTGAGCAATTTATTCTTGAGTGTCTTTGAGAATCCTCTCTCTTGAGGAATCTCTCCCTTAAAGCTTTTATCAAGGGACCTCTCCCTTGTGCAAGCAACATAAAATTTTTTGACTCATCTTTCTCCTAGAAAGTGGCGTCAACCCTCTTCCATTTCTAACCTCTTCATCCTCCATTTTCTTAGAGGAAGGAATGTTGGTTGAAGAGATCAAGGGAGTGCATCATAATGACATGAATGAGCTTGAAGATTTGAGGTCAAATCCTTCTCAAGAAGGACGGCATGATGGAGGACCATCCTTGGGGCATCAAATAGGACCCATCACAAGGTCCATGGCAAGAAGAATAGAAGAAGAGGAAGGTCATACTACACCAAGAGCATTGATGATCACATGTGTGGACTTTGGTGCATCTACCTAGTGTTTTGCTTGTTTTCCTTATTTTTCCCTTGTATTTTGGGGACCCTTAATCACTTAGGATTTCATTGTGTATTTTTATTTAGCCTTTGTATTATGGGGAAAATTAGTTTAGGATTTATTTTGGGACTTAAACCTTGACTTGTGAGGTCAAAAGTCTATTTCTTTCATTTTCTAGACACAAGGGTATTTTAGTCAATTAGGGGGGAGGGACCTACATTTCATTTTAGGTCCATTTAGGGTTCATTTTAGAGGCATTTAGCTCTCAAATTTTCGTGCAAATGGCCTAGAGGCCTCCCACCCTCTCTTTAAATACCCTAGGTTAGACTACATGTAGTCACTTTTGGATATATTGGATATTCGAGAGAGTTTTCCTCATCATTCCTCTTCCTTAGTCATTTAGGGATCTCTTGGCCCCCTTCCTCTCCTCTCTACCTTAGAAGGAGCTTGGGCCTCCCTAGGATTGGCCTTCACCCTCTCCAAGTGAAGTGAGCTAGCCAAAGAGACACCATCCAACCACCACCACCCAAAACACCATTCTTTTGTATCCATTTTTTTCATGAACCACTTTCACCCATCATAAGCTCCATTTTTCACACCTATTTCAGCCCTTGAAGAAGATCCATTTCAACATTTCATCTTGGAGAAGAGTTGGTGACACCATGGAGAAGGTGGAGCCATCATAAGACTTGGGTTAATTAGTTTTAATCCTAATTAAGCCCAAGTCCCACATTGCCTAGAAAAGTGTGCCCAAGCTCTCCCATTGGGCTATATATACTCATTCCCCCTCATTGTAAAATTGCACCTTTGAAGTTGAATGAAAATAGTCTCTTTGTGAGCACATTCTTAATAAAAGGTCTTAAGGATCCTCTCTCTTGAGGAACCTCTTCCTAGTTGGTTTTTATCAATGGTTTCTTCCATTGTGGCAAACCTAAACACTTTGGGTTATCTCTCGTTGAGAATGGCGCCCCACCTCCATTTTCTTTCCCCTCCATCATCCATTTAATGGTACTTGGAACCTCAAGGAGAAGATCAAGGGGAGTGCAAAAGTTTTTTGCATCATTTGGTATCAGAGCCAACTCCATGAGGTTCTTTTCTAGTCTTAATTTTCTTGAATTTTTTCCAGCTTTCCTTCTTAGTGTTCTTGCTGTTTTCTTTATTTTTTCCAGCCTTTGTTTCTTGTCATTTAATTCCTTTTATGTCTTGTTAGTTTATGTTTTTGTAGTTTTCATTTTATGCAATTTATTTCGTAGTTTTTATTGCTTTCTAGATTCAATTTATCTTGTTCTTTTCGATTGAATCTTTATATGTTTCCTTTAGGATTGTTTCTTTAATTTTTTGCCTAACTTTTTATTATTTTCCTTATTCTTGTGCAAATCCTAAGAAGGTCATTGTAATGACTTCACAAAATTTGTGAAGGAAGCCACACATTGTGGTCTTGATCTTTGGATGCACATTGTTCTTCTTGTTTAAATTTTTAATTCTATTTTCCTGCACCTATTATTCTATTTTTCCAGCCCCTTTTTCTCTATTTTGGGTGCATATTTCTAGGTATTTTGAGTCATTTAATTTCAGTTTTTAATCTTCCAAGTCGTGTCTTAGTTGGTCATGTTGTAGTCCTTCTATTGTCTCTTAATTCTACATAGTTTTGCCTTTTATTTTTACCATAAAAAAAAGTGTGCTTCTCTCTTGGAATTGAGCATCAAAGGAGTCATGCCTCTTGATCTTGTGTCCTTGAGTCCCACATGCTTTAGATCATCGCATGTTTCAAAAAAATATTTTCTCAAAATTTGCTCAATTCTTCCTAGAGTCTTTTTTTTTTTTTTTAGTAGTTTAAAGTTTTGTGGTAGTCTTTGGTGAATTGTTTTTGCTGGCTGTTTTGGGATCATTTGGGCATGTATTTGGGCTGTAATCCTTGAGAAGTAATTAAGTTGGCCTAAGCTCATTAAGTATCTCATTTAGTGCCTTCTTTGTTTACCTAAATTTACTAGTGCATCTTGAACTACTTTGCTTTCTTTGGTTTGCACTTTTTGATTCAATTTTGTGGTTGTCCACCTATTTTAATTCAAGAACCTATCCTCATTACACTCCTTATCATATTTTCGTTAGAATTTTGTTAAGAGGTGTAGCAAAAGTATTTAAAAAAAGAAAAGAAATCAAAACAAGTAAAAAAAAAGTGGTAGAAAATTTGTTAAAAAGAAAAAAAGCATAAAAAATTTTAGTGCACCTCAAGTTGCTTCAATTTGTTTAAAGGAATGTTTAAAATTCATGAATCTTGCTTCAAATACTTTGTCTATGATTCAGCCATAACCATTAAAAAATTGTGCAAATCATTGATCATTTTTGTTGTGTCTTTTTATTTTTTAGTCCATTCTAATCTAGACCCACTCTAGGTTTTATTTTGTGTCCTTACTTTCTTTCTACACCTTTTACTTTTTGCTTGTCCTTATTGGCTTTCTTTGAGTTTGTTTAAATAAATTCTTTCCACTTGGATGTGTACCTATTCTTGTTAGTGCTTTTCTTGTTTTTGTGCTTTCAAAATCTTGTTTCCCTTCGTACTTGTTGGGCGTTACTTTCTTCGTTAGGTGGCCATTTGTTGAAACTTCCACAAGGGTAGCATCCTTAGGAAGTGTTGATTTAAGCCAACGAAGAGAAACCTTTAAGAGGAGGCCAAGACTTGAGTGAAACACTTGGTGAGGAGCATTGGAAGAAGGAGCATTCAATACTTCTTTTAGTTTCTTGTATTTTTAAATTGAGTGTATTTTCTTAAAGGCCTTTTTAATTAGAGGTGTTGGATGCCCATAAGGGTCACCTCTTTTGTGTGTAATAAACCTTAGTTTCTCATTTTAGTGTGGATAAGGAATTGATACCCCTTATTCATACTTAGAAGCACGTTAGAATCCTTTAGCTTTGCTTTAAATTTCTTTATTTGCTTTCAACGTTTTAGCAAGTGTTAGAGTTCCAAAGACTTTTAACACTTTAGGAGAAAACAAAAAAGAGAGGAGTGTTTTGCATATTAGTTCCCTAGGCCCTATACTTTGACATGTTTTCACACACATCTAGAAGTGTTAGGAGTAGTAATAAAACTAGGGAAAATAAAGGAGAAGAATGTGAGAATAGAATAAAAGAAAAGTATGAGAAGAGTGATAAACCAACCTTGCCCACATATCCATGCTCTATTGATTGGGAAATAGTAGAAAAACAATGTAGGGAATTTTGGAAAAATGAGAGAAAACAAAAAGAGAGGAGGAAAAGAGAACAAGAGGAACTAGATAGAGAGGAGAGAAGAGAGAAAGAATAAAAATAAAAGGAGAGACAAGAAAGAAAAGAAAGAAGAGAAAAAGAGAGACAAAGAGAAGAGAGGGAACGAATAAGACAAGAGAGAAAAGAGCAAGAGAAAAGAGAAAGAGAAGAGAGGGACCAAAGAGAAAGAGAAGAAATAGAAAAAGAGAGACAAGAGAGTAGGGAAAATGAAAAGAGAGAAAGAGAAGCAAGAGAAAAAGAAAGAGAAGAGAGAAGAGAAAAAGAGAAAAGAGAGAAAGAAAGAGAAAAAAGAAGAAAACAAAAGAAAAGAGTTAGAGAGAAAAGAGAGAAGAGAAATGAGAGAAAAAGAGAAGAAAGAATTGGAAAAGAGAGAAAAGGAACAAAAGGAGTTAGAAAGAAGGGAAGAAAAGAAGACAAAAAGAGAGAGACTTAGAAGGGCCTAGAATAACCCATGACATTCATGCTTCTTCTAGTAAGAAGGAAAATCCTAAGAGACATCCTAAGAAAAAGACAAAACCTTCTATAATTAAACCCAAAAGAGAGTCATCTAAAAGAAAGCATATTGAGAGAAAACCCTTGAGTATGAGTGACACCCCTACTGCTAGTTCGAGCACTCGGTTTCGAAGTCCTAAATGTTTTAAGTATTTAGAAAAAGGGCACATTGCTTTATTTTGCCCCAAAAGAAAAAGGAATATAAGGGGAACATCAAATGAAAAGGGTACTCATTCATGTGATGATCTCTTCAAAGTGAAACAACTTCTTGGAAGCCATCCTTGTAAGGAAACCCAAACACAAAGAGAGAATGTTTTTCAAACAAGATGCAAAATTTTAGGAAAAACTTGCTCTCTCATTGTGGATGGTGGATCATGTTGTAATTTTTGTAGCACGAGGGTGGTGGAAAAGCTATCACTTGCTACTACTCCTCATCCTTCACCTTATTCTTTGCACGGACTTAATTATGAAGATGGTGTAGTAGTAAGAGAGCAAGTGGAGATTAGCGTCTCCAATGGCCTCACTAATAAAATCACTCTCTCTCATAAAGGGAAAAAGATTACCTTACTTCCTCTTACCCCTACTAAGGTTATGGAGGATAGAAGGATCATGAAGCTTAAGAAAGAGAGGGATAAAAATGAAAATAAGGTTGTTGGTAGGAAGACCGAGTCTAAGAAAGATCCGCATTTGCCATCAAAGGAGGTTCTCTACATAGAAAAATTTTCCTGCCAACTCTTAAAAAAAGAACAAGTTGAATTTGAGTATGTGCCTATATCTTTTGAGCACCTTGATCCACACCCTCAAGTCCAACTTGATGAGTGCTCCACTCCACTTAGACTAGTCTCGCCTACTATTTCAAAACCTTTGAGGCTAGTATCTAGTGCAATAGGAGGAAGATGAGGAGCTGCTGTGTGGAGGCACATGCACACTAAAATATTTTCAAACTTTAGTACCAAACTCCACTACCCCATTCCTAAGAGGCCTCCTTATAGACCTCTCACTCCCCCCAAAATCACTTGTCTGCATATACTTACTGCTTTCCTTATTTTCTTGCAGACTTTGAAAAAGAGGAAGAAAGACCTCAAGATTTGAGGTCAAATCCTCTCCAAGGGGGAGGAGATGATGCAATCCCACCTAGCATGCATCATGGCTAGGACGACTCAAGGAAGGCATGGCATGGACGAAAGCTCATTGAGGATTCGAAGCCATAGTGTTCGTTATTTTTAGCTTGTAAATATTTTATTTTAATTAGCTAAATAGGAGAGTATTTTTTATTTCCTTAAGGCCATGTATATCCGACTATCTTCTTAGCTTATAAGGTATAGGTGTCTATAGTTAAAAAGGAGGAGCAAGCTTATAATGGGTGCATAAGTCAACACATGATTTTAGGCTAGCCCATTCACATTAAAAAATGCTAATTGCACCCATAGGGGGTGAACTTAGGTGCCTCACTTAAGGCCTAAGACTTGGGTTAATTAGTTTTAATCCTTATTAATCAAGAGGAGTGAGGGGGTTGAAGCCATAAACAACTTCAAAGGAAGAATGCTTGGTGGTCCTTTGAACCACCCAGTTGTATGCAAACTCAATATGGGGTAGGTATTCATCCCAAGACTTGTGATTTCCTCGAAGAAGTACCCTAAGCATAGTAGATAGAGATCTATTTACTACCTTAGTCTGCCCATCAGTCATTGTCTGCTGGATTCATATCATTCCCTCATTCTTCGAAAAGATTCGTCCTTGAATCTATGACTTTATTTACCTACAAATTTTATTCACATATAATTTAAAATGAACAAAATCAACCTCCAGGATCAAATGCAACTTGTTAAAATTCATCCATAAAAGAAGTTTTCCTTTTTGGTTTCCCAACCCAAACATTGGAATCAAAAGGAATTCTTCTTTTAAAATAGACCTGTGCATTTTCTTCATGAGTTTTAACTTCAATAATGTACTGGATGTACAATGACTCTATAAAAGTGATATCAACATTTTTCTTCCTCCCATCTGACAATTTATGGGTTGTATTCTCATGATCCTGTGCATTCAAAATATCAATAGAAGAAGAAAATCATTAGCAGTATTTGTTTTAACATTATTTTTCTCTCTTTCTCTTTCCTTTTCTCTCTCTTCCTCTTCACTCTTTTCTTTTTCTAATTTTCTCTTTTCTTCTCTCTCTTTTTCTATTTTCTCCTTCAACTTATGTTGATTATCACAAACTTGGCTTGGTGTTAGAAATTTCAAATTAAGTTTGCGTCCTTCATGCACCAAAGAAACTGAAAGTCTTTCAGGATTTATCCTTTTACCCTGTAACCAAGGCCTCCCTAAAAGAAAATAACATGAGTGCATGGGAGCAATATCGCATGTCACTTCCTCCAGATATTTTCCAATAGTGAATCTAAACTTAGTTTGCCTAGGATGAAGACTCATTGGTAAGTTAAGTTTATTCACCAATCTTTCACTCACCACATTGCTATAACTTTCTTCATCAACTGTAAATAAACACAAATGACCTTCGATTAAACACCTTGTATAAAAAATATCCACCATAATTCCAAACCTAGAGCCGAAGCTCTGATACCAACTGATAGAAATTTAGAGGGGTTGGATTCGTTTTGCGGATCTATCTAGGTTGGAAGGTAATAAGTTAACAAAACAATGAGAATTGGGTAAATCAGAAATGGAAAAGATGAAAATGGTTTAATGAAGGGATAGATGATGCCACTTCTAAGGATGGAAGATAAGTCATATGATGCCACAAGAGTGGTGATTTACCCTTGATAAGTCTAGTAGAACGCCACAAGGAAAAATTCCTTGATAAGTTCTAAAGAGAAATTCATCTCCCATAAATGGGTAAAACCCAATTATAATTTCACTAATTCAATGGTGTCTTTTGGTTACAATTCGGCCCCTATTTATAGAATTAGGTGGCTATTCAAAATCATAACTCCTAAAATAAAATTAAATACTCAATTATCATGCAATTATCACATATGATTAATTGCATGTTACATTAATATCTAAATTAATGAAACGTTACGAAAAATGAAAAGTCATTGTCTTTTGGATTCGTATCAGAAGCAGAAAAAGGGGAAGAAAAGGAAGAAGAGGAAGATGTGGAAAAGGAAGAAGTGGAAGAAGGTGAACAAGAGAAGGAAGAAGACGTAGTGGAAGTAGGTGGGATGGAGAAGAAGAACTAGAAGAAAGAGAACGAGTGGAAGAAGGAGAAGAGGAGGAAAAGAAAGAAGGAGATGAAAGGATGGAAAGAAGAAGTAGAAGAAGTGGAATATGGAGTAGAAGAAGTGCAAGTGGAAGAAGGAGAACAATAGGAAGAAGTGGTAGAAGGAGAACAGGAGGAGGAAGAGGAGGAAGTAATGGAATGAGAGGGGATGAAGAAGAAAAAGTGGAAGAAGGAGAATGGGAGGAGGAAGAAGAAGTGGAAGAAGGAGAAGAAAAGGAAGAAGAAGAAGTGGAAGAATGAGAAGAAGTGGAATAACGAGAAGAAGAGGAAAAAGTGCAAGTGGAAGAAGGAGAACAATAGGAAGAAGAAGAAAAAGAAGGGGAAGAATGAGAAAAAAGGGAAGAAGAAGAAGTAGTGGAAGGAAAGGAGATGAAGAAGAAGAATTGGAAGAAGGAGAAGAAGAGGAAGAAGAAGAAGTGAAAGGAGAAGTAGTGGAAGAGGGAGAAGAGTAAAAAGAAGGAAAGCAAGGCAAGGGAAGAGGAAGAAGAAATGGAAGAAGTAGGAGAAGAAGAAGGGGAGGAAGAAGAGGTAGTGTAGGCAGAAGAAGTGCTTGAAGGAGAAGGGAAGGAAGAAGAAGAACAAGTGGAAGCAGCACAAGTGGAATAAGGTGAACAGGAGGAAGAAGAAGAAATAGTTGAAGGAGTGGGGATGATGAAGAAGAAGTGGAAGAAGGAGAACAAGAGGTAGAAATGAAAGTGGAAGCAGAAGAAGGAGAAAAAGAGGGAGAAGATGAAGGAAAGAGAAGAAGAAGAAGGAGATGAAAAGGAAGAAAAAGAAGGAGAGGAGAGGATGAAGAAGAAGTGGAAGAAAGAGAATAAGAGGAGGAAGGAGAAGTGGAAGAAAGAGAAGAAGAGCATGAAGAAGGAGAGTAAGTAGAAGAAGTTGGTATAAATCCAGAGGGGTTGGATTCATTTCGCGGATCTATCTAGGTTGGAAGGTAATAAGTTAAGGAAACAATGAAAATTGGGTAAACAAGAAAATGGAAAAGATGAAAATGGAAGAAGAAGAAGTCAAACAAGGAGAACAATGGGAAGAAGAATAAGTGGAAGAAGAAGTAGTGGAAGAGGGAGAAGAGTAAGAAGAAGGAATGCAAGGAAAGGGAGGAGGAAGAACAAGTGGAAGAAGGAGGAGAAGAAGAAGTGCAAAAAGCAAAAGAGAAGGAAGAAGAAGAACAACTGGAAGCAGCAGAAGTGGAAGACGGTGAACAAGAAGAAGAAGAAGAAGTAGCTGATGGAGTGGGAATGATGAAGAAGAAGTTGAAAAAGGAGAACAAGAGGTAGAAATGCAAGTGGAAGCAAAAGAAGGAGAAAAAGATGGAAAAGAAAGGAAAGGGAAGAAGAAGAAGGAGATGAAGAGGAAGAAAAAGAAGGAGAGGAGAGGATGGAGAAGAAGTGGAAGAAAGAGAACAAGAGGAGGCAGAAGAAGTGGAAGAAAGAAAAGAAGAAGAAGTAGAAGGAGAGTAACCAGAAGAAGTGGAAGAAGGAGAAGAAAAGGAAGAAGAAGAAGATGTGGAAAGAGAAGAAGTGGAAGAAGGTGAACAAAAGGGGAAAGAAGAAGTAGTAGAAGGAGGTGGGATCAAGAAGAAGAAATGGAAGAAGGAGAAAAGGAGGAAAAGGAAGAAGGACAGAAAAGGAAACGAAGAAGAAGAAGAAGAAGTGGAATATGGAGGAGAAAAGGAATCAGAAGAAGAAGTGTAAGTAGAAGATTTAGGAGAAGGAGAAGAAGAGGAAGTGCAACAATTGGAAGCAAAAGAAGTGGGGAGTGGAGAAAAAGTGGAAGGAGAAGAAGGAAAGGGAAGAAGAAGAAGAAGTGGAAGAAAGAGACAAAAAAGAAGAAGAACAACAAATGGAAGGTGAAGAAGTGGAAGAACGAGAAGAATAGGAAGAAGTGCAAGTGGAAGAATGAAAGAAAGAGGAAAAAGAAGAAGCAGTGAAAGAAAAGGGGATGAAGAAGAAGAGGAAGAAGAAGCAGTGGAAGGAGAAGTATTGGAAGAGGGAGAAGCGTAAGAAAAAAGAAAGCAAGGCAAGGGAGGAGGAAAAAGAAGTGGAAGAAGGAGGAGAAGAAGAAAGGGAGGAAGAAGAGGTAGTGTAGGTAGATGAACTACAGGAAGCAGAAGGGAAAGAAGAAAAAGAACAAGTGGAAGCAGCAGAAGTGGAAGAAGGTGAACAAGAGGAAGAAGAAGTAGTTGAAGGAGTGGGAATGATGAAGAAGATGTGGAAGAAGGAGAACAAGAGGTACAAATGCAAGTAGAAGAAGAAGAAGGATGAAAAGAGGGAGAAGACGAAGGAAAGGGAAAAAGAAGAAGGAGATGAAGACGAAGAAAAAGAAGGAGAGAAGAGGATGAAGAAGAAGTGGAAGAAAGAGAACAAGAGAAGGTAGGAGAAGTGGAAGAAAGGAAAGAAGACGAAGAAGAAGGAGAGTATGCAGAAGAAGTGGAAGAAGGAGAAGAAAAGGAAGAAGAGGAAGATATGGAAAGAGAATAAGTGGAAGAAGGTGAACAAGAGGAGGAAGAAGAAGTAGTGGAAGGAGGTGGAAGAAGAACTGGAAGAAGGAGAAAAGGAGGAAAAGGAAGAAGGAGGGGAAGGGAAGGGAAGAAGAAACAAAAAAAGTGGAATATAGAGGAGAAGAGGAAGAAGAAGAAGAAGTCCATGCAAAAGATTTGGGGGAAGGAGAATAAGAGGAAGAGCAACAATTGGAAGCAGAAGAAGGGGGATGGAGAAAAAGAGGAAGGAGAAGAAGCAAATGGAAGAGGAAGAAGTATTGGAAGGAGAAGAAATGGAAGAAGAAGAAGTGTAAGCAGAAGTAGTGGAAGAAGAAGACAAAAAAGAAGAAGAACAACAAGTGGAAGCAGAAAAAGTGGTAGAAGGAGAACATGAGGAATAGGAGGAGGTAGTTGAATGAGAGGGATGAAGAAGAAGAAGTGGAAGAAGGAGAGCGGGAGGAGGAAGAAAACGTAGAAGAAGGAGAAGAAGAGGAAGAAGAAGGAGTGGAAGAACGGAGGAAGAGCAAGTGGAAGAAGGAGAACAATAGGAAGAAGAAGAAGAAGTGGAAGGAGAAGTAGTGGAATAGAGTGAAGAGTAAGAAGAAGGAAAGCAAGGAAAAGGAGGAGGAAGAAGAAGTGGAAGAAGGAGGAGAAGAAGAAGGGGAGGAAGGAGAGGTAGTGTAGGCAAAAGAAGGGCAAAACAGAAAAGAGAAGGAAGAAGAAGAACAAGTGGAAGCAACAGAAGTGGAAGAAGGTGCACCAGAGGAAGAAGAAGAAGTAGCTGAAGGAGTGGGGATGATGAAGAAGAAGTGGAAGAAGGAGAAAAAGAGGTAGAAATGCAACTGGAAGCAGAAGAAGGAGAAAATAGAAAGAGAAGACGAAAGAAAGGGAAGAAGAAGAAGGAGATGAAGAGGATGAAAAAGAAGGAGAGGAGAGGATGGAGAAGAAGTGGAAGAAAGAGAGCAAGAAGAGGTCGAAGAAGTGGAAGAAAGAGAAGACGAGGATGGAGAAGGAGAGTAAGCAGAAGAAGTTGGTATAAATCCAGAGGGATTGGATTCGTTTTGCGGATCTATCTAGGTTGGAACGTAATAAGTTAACAAAACAATGAGAATTGGGTAAACAAGAAAATGGAAAAGATGAAAATGGTTTAACGAAGGCATAGATGATGTCATTTCCAAGAATGAAAGATAAGTCATATGACGCCATAAGGGTGGTGATTTACCCTTGAGAAGTCTAATAGAACGCCACAAGGAAAGTTCCTTGATAAGTTCTAAAGAGAAATCCATCTCTCATAAAAAGGTAAAACCCAATTAAAATTTCACTAATTCAATCGTTCTCTTTTGAGTACAATTCAGCCCCTGTTTATAGAATTAGGTGGCTATTCAAAATCATAACTCCTAAAATAAAATTAAATATTTCATTATCATGCAATTATCACATATGATTAATTGCATGTTACATTAATTTCTAAATTAATGAAACGTTACGAAAAATGAAAAGTCATTGTCTTCTGGATTCATATCAAAAGTGGAAAAAGGGAAAGAAAAGGAAGAAGAAGAATATGTGGAAAGAGAAGAAGTGGAAGAAGGTGAACAAGAGGAAAAAGACGTAGTGGAAGTAGGTGGGATGGAGAAGAAGAACTAGAAGAAGGAGAATGAGTGGAAGAAGGAGAAGAGGAGGAAAAGGAAGAAGGAGAGGAAAGGAAGGGAAGAAGAAGTAAAAGACGTGGAATATGGAGGAGAAGACGAAGCAGAAGAAGAAGTGTAAGTATAAGATTTAGGGGAAGGAGAAGAAATGGAAGAAGAGGAAGAAAAAGAAGTGGAACGAGGAGACGGAAAAGAAGAAGAACAACAGGTGGAAGTAGAAGAAAAGGTAGAAGGAGAACAAGAGGAAGAGGAGGAAGTAGTGGAATGAGAGGGGATGAAGAAGAAGAAGTGGAAGAAGGAGAATGGGAGGAGGAAGAAGAAATGGAAGAAGGAGAAGAAGAGGAAGAAGAAGAAGTGGAAGAACGAGAAGAAGAGGAAGAAGTGCAAGTTAAAGAAGGAGAACGATAGGAAAAAGAAGAAGCAGTGGAAGGAAAGGGGATGAAGAAGAAGAAGTGGAAGAACGAGAAGAAGAGGAAGAAGAAGAAGTGGAAGGAGAAGTACTGGAAGAGGGAGAAGAGTAAGAAGAAGGAAAGCAAGGCAAGGGAGGAGGAAAAAGAAGTGGAAGAAGGAGGAGAAGAAGAAGGGGAGGAAGAAGAGGTAGTGCAGGCAGAAAAAGTGCAAGAAGGGCAAGGGAAGAAAGAAGAAGAACAAGTGGAAGCAGTAGAAGTGGAAGAGGGTGAACAAGAGGAAGAAGAAGAAGTAGTTGAAGGATGGGGATGATGAAGAAGAAATGGAAGAAGGAGAACAAGAGGTAGAAATGCAAGTAGAAGCAGAAGAAGGAGAAAAAGAGGGAGAAGACGAAGGAAAGGGAAGAAGAAGGAGGAGATGAAGAGGAAGAAAAAGAAGGAGGGGAGAGGATGATGAAGAAGTGGAAGAAAGAGAACAAGAAGAGGCAGGAGAAATGGAAGAAAGAGAAGAAGAGGAAGAAGAAGGAGAGTAAGCAGAAGAAAAAGAAGAAGAAGAAGATGTGGAAAGAGAAGAAGCAGAAGAAGGTGAACCAGAGGAGGAAGAACAAGTAGCGAAGAAGGTGGGATGAAGAAGAAGAACTAGAAGAAGGAGAAAAGGAGGAAAAGGAAGAAGGAGGGGAAGGGAAGGGAAGAAGAAGCAGAAGAAGTGGAATATGGAGGAGAAGAGGAAGAAGAAGAAGAAGTGTAAGCAGAAGATTTGGGGGCAGGATAAGAAGAGGAAGAGCAACAATTGGAAGTAAAAGAAGTGGGGGATGAAGAAAAAGAGGAAGGAGAAGAAGGAAAGGGAAGAAGAAGAAGTAGTGGAAGGAGAAAAATGGAAGAAGAGGAAGAAGAAGAAGCGTAAGCAGAAGAAGTGGAAGAAAGAGATGAAAAAGAAGAAGAACAACAAGTGGAAGCAGAAGAAGTGGTAGAAGGAGAACAAGAGGAATAGGAGGAAGTAGTGGAATGAGAAGGGATGAAGAAAAAGAAGGGGAAGAAGGAGAACGGGAGGAGGAGGAAGAAGTGGAAGAAGGAGAAGAAGAAGAAGTGGAAGAATGAGAAGAAGAGGAAGAAGTGCAAGTGGAAGAAGAAGATCAATAGCAAAAAGACGAAGAAGTGGAAGAATGAGAAAAAGGGCAAGAAGAAGAAGTACTATAAGGAAAGGGGATGAAGAAGAAGAAGTGGAGGAAGGAGAGGAAGAGGAAGAAAAACAAGTGGAAGGAGAAGAAGTGGAAGGAGAAGTGATGCATGCCTCCCTTGATCTTTTTTCTAGACATTTTCTTCTTTGGTGAAATGGTTTGCGGAAAGGTAAAAAGTGAGGTGGTTTTAGGCGCGACTTAAGGTAAGATAAGCCTAAGAGGGAAAGTTTGCCACAAGGGATGGAACCCTTGATAAACACCTAAGGAATTCTCAAAGAGAGAAGGGTGGACACTAAGAGAATTTTGGCCAACTCAAGGTTTTTCCATTCAATAAAGTGTAAAAAAAACAAGAGTGTGAAGGAGCACCTTTTTATAGAGGGAGCTAACCTCTTGGACAAGTTAAGAAGGAAAGGAAGGGCCCGGATTAAAAGGAGTCATCCAAGGGAGGAGGATTGAAGCCCAAAGTCCAATCATTCCCCTCCTTTAGATGAGAATTGGTGCCCAAGCTACCTCATCCAAGGGTCAAGATTACTCCTTTATTAGTTTTGGGTTTTATTCAGGAAAACAGGGTGTAGTTATTAAACTACCCCCTTATTTCCTAAATAAAATCCCAAAAGCTAATCTTACCCCTTCTTATTACTAAGTCACCCCTTAGAAAATTAAATGGACTAATACATGTCCAAAATAAAATCCTAGGTTCCTAAAAGAAAAATTACAAGTACATAAGTCATCGCTTGCATAACTTGATAGTCATATGGAGGGAGATCTTCCTCCCTCTACTCTAGCCATGTCTTCTTCTATTCTCCTAGCCATGGCCCTAGTGATAGGGCCCTTGCTTGGCGAGCATGCATCATCTCCTCCCCCTTGGGAAGGATTTGGCCTCAAATCTGATAGGTCCTCCTCTTCTTTATCAGTACCTACAAAAGGGATCAAATCACAAACATTAAAGGTAGTACTGACACCATAGTCCTCAGGGAGATCTAATATGTATGCATTGTTGTTCACTCTCTTGAGGACCTGAAAGGGACCATCTCCTCGGGGGCTAAGGTTGGACTTTCTTTGAGTAGGAAAATGATCCTTCCTCAAATGAAGCCATACCCAATCCCTTTCATTGAAGATAATTTCTTTCCTGCCCGTATTGGCTTTACTAGCATACTCCTTTGAATGATGTTCAATGTTGGCCTTTACTCTCTCATGTAATTTTTTAACAAAATCCGCTCTTGCTATTCCTTCTTTATGAACAGAAGAAGGGAATGGTAAGACCAAGATATCAAGAGGTGTGAGGGGGTTGTAGTGATAAACAACTTCAAATGGAGAATGCTGGTGGTCCTTTGAACCACCAGGTTGTATGCAAACTCAATATGGGGTAGGTATTCATCCCAAGACTTGTGATTTCCTCCAAGAAGTGCCCTAAGCATAGTAGATAGAGATCTATTTACTACCTCAGTCTGCCCATCAGTTTGGGGGTGACATGTGGGAGAAAATAAGAGTTTAGTTCCTAGCCTTGCCCACAATGTTTTCCAGAAGTGGCTAAGGAAATTCACATCTCTATCAGAGACTGTGGACTGGGGAATTCCGTGTAAACGAACAACTTCTTTAAAGAAAAGTCTCGCGATGTTGCTCGCATCATCTATCTTGTGGCATGGTATAAAGGGAGCCATTTTTGAAAATCTATCTATCACACAAAGATAGAGTCTGCTCCCCTTTAGATTCTAGGAAGTCCAAGGATGAAATTCATGCTTATGTCTACCCAAGGAGCGGAGGGAGCCGGTAAGGGTGTGTAAAGTCCATGAGGCATTACTTTAGATTTAGCTTGTAAACAAGCTATGCATCTAGAGCAATGTCTTTGGACATCTCTTTTCATATGGGGCCAATGGAATTTTTCTTTTAAAATGAGCAAAGTTTTGTTTATTCCAAAATGCCCCATGAGTCGACCCTTATGGCTCTCTCTCACAAGCAATTTTCTAAGAGATCCTTGGGGTACACAGAGTTTACTTTCTTTGAATAAGTACCCCTCACTCACATGAAACCCATTAGTAGGTTTAGACAAGGAGGTAGCAAAAATGGGGCCAAAGTCTTGGTCAGAAGCATATTGGTCCTTAATATAATCAAATCCTAAGATTTGGGAGCTCAAAGTGGCAAGAACAGTATCTCTTCTAGATAGGGCATCGACCACTACATTGTGCTTCCCTTTCTTGTATTTGATTATATAGGGAAAAGTTTCCAAAAACTCAACCCACTTTGCATTCCTCTTATTGAGCTTACCTTGACCCTTCAAATATTTTAGTGACTCATGGTCACTATGAATGACAAACTCCTTGGGAATAAGGTAATGTTCCCAAGTTTGAAGGGCCCTCATAAGGAGTAAAACTCTTTGTCATAGGTGGGGTAATTGAGGGTGGCACCATTTAGTTTTTCACTAAAATAAGTCACAGGGTGGCCGCCTTGCAATAACACAACACCTATTCGAACACCCGATGCATCACACTCTAGCTCAAAAGTTTTTGAAAAGTCAGGAAGAGCTAGAACAGGGGCATGGGTGAGTTTTTCCTTAATAAGCTGGAAGGCTTTTTGTTGTTTAGCAACCCAAAGGAAGGGAACCTCTTTCTTCACCAAATCATTGATTGGTGAGAAAAGTGTGGAGAAATTAGGCACAAAGCGCCTATAGAAACTTGTGAGACCATGAAAGCTCTTGATCTCAGTCACACTTTTTGGGGTGGGCCATTCTTGGATGGCTTTGATTTTGTCGAGGTCCACATGAACCCCATCTTTATTGACTACAAAACCTAAAAACACCATACTCTCTATACAAAAATTACACTTTTCAAGGTTTCCATAGAGTTGGTGTGACTTAAGGATGCAAAAGACGCGCCTAAGATGACTTACAATAAAATCTCATCAAAATAAACTACACAAAATTTTCCTAAGCAATCCCTAAGGACATGATTCATAAGCCTCATGAAGGTGCTTGGGGCATTGGTAAGCCCAAAGGGCATTACCAACCACTCATAAAGCCCAAATTTGGTCTTAAAAGTGGTTTTCCACTCATAACCTTCCTTGATGCGGATTTGGTGATAACCCTTAAGATCAGTTTTCTAAAATAATTGGGCCCCATGCAATTCATCAAGCCTAGGGATAGGGTGCCTATATTTGATGGTGATGTTATTGATTGCTCGACAATCAATGCACATCCTCCATTGGCCATTCTTCTTAGGCACCTACAAGACTGGCACAGTACAAGGGCTTAGGCTCTCTTGAACCCAACCCTTCTCCAATAGTTCTTGGACTTGAGATTTGATCTCCTTGGTCTCCATGGGATTAGTCCTATAAGCAGGCCTATTAGGCAGGCTAGCCCCAATTACCAAGTCTATTTGGTGTTCTATACCCCTAATTGGAGGAAGTCCTTTGGGAACTTCATTAGGGAATATATCACCAAACTCCTTTAAAAGCTCTTGAACCTCTTGAGGTAGGTTCTCATGTCCAAGTTCTATGGCAGTGCTAGAACTAGAAGGGAAAGAAGTGGAAGCGGAAGAAATGGGGGATGCCTCTTTGCAAAGGAGGAGATAGAAAGGTCTGTTAGTTAAGGGGGCTTCCTGTGAATCCAATTTTGTCACAAATAAACTCCCTTTACTAATGACTTTCTTGGAAAGGGCACCAACTTCCAACTCAACCTCCTTACCCCTTTCAAGCTTTAGGGGTAAAGCTTTGCTTTTTTTTTTTCTCCTGATCTCTCTTATCTTTCATGATGAGTTGGTCCTCCGCCACTTGTGAAGGTCTTAGAGGACACAACTTAATGCGCTTATCCTTATGAGTGAGGATGATGTTATTGGAATGACCATGGTGTATGGCTTTCTTATCAAATTGCCATGGTCTTCCTAGCAAGATATGGCCAACTTCCATTGGGACTATGTCACACAGGATCTCATCTTTATAAGACCCAATGGAAATTGGAACCTTGACTTGCTCATTGACCTCCATTTCCCCTTACTCATTGAGCCATTGAAGCTTCTAAGGCTTAGGGTGGGGAAGTGGGGTTAAGGCTAGCTTTTCCACCAACCTTGAGCTACAGCAATTGCAGCATGACCCACTATCTACAATGAGAGAACATATTTTGTCATTAACCTTACAGCGAGTGTGGAATATGTTCTCCCTTTGAGATGAGGACACTTTCAAAGGTGAGAAGCCTTCTTATCATCAAGTGGTCTCCCTCACATGCATAAGCGGTTTCATCACAATCAGATTGGTATGCATGAACCCCTTCTCCTTCGCTCTCACTAGAGGAGTGTGAGCTAGACTCACTACTATAAACATCTTGGGCCCTCATGATGATGTTTCTCTTAGTAGGGTATTGAGAGGCAATGTGGCCTCTCCCAAGACATTTAAAGCATTTGATACTACTAACTTTCTCATGAGAGTTAGTAGTAGGGGTTGTTCTCTCTACATGTGATGTTTTATGCTCTTTGAAGTGCTTGGAATGTTCCTCTTTGGGGTAACTCTTAAAAGAGTTCCCCTTAGGTTGGTCCTTCTTTACATAAGGTGGGTTATCCTTTTTAAAAGTTTTCCTTCTAAGTTGGTTTTCCACCTTGATGCAAAGTTGAACTAACTCATCAAGGGAAATGTATGAGAAGAGCTCCACCTTATCACGAATTTTGGGGCTCAACCCACACAAAAACCTTGCCATAGTGGCCTTGGGTTCCTCAATGATACCCGCCCTCAAGATAAGAAGTTCCATCTTTTGTCTATACTCTTCTATACTAAGGTTGGTTTGCCTTAGTCTTTGGAGTCTAGCCAAAAGATCTCTTTCATACCAAGAGGGAATATGTATTCTTCTTAGAGAACTTGTAATATCATTCCAATATCTTATGGAAGACATATTGGTGTGGATTCTCTCATTGGTTAACCCAACCCACCAATGCATGACATGCCCATGGAAGCTAAGGGTTGCCATTGGAACCTTTCTTTCTTCTCTTACCTCATGGCAAGTGAAGAGTTGTTCTACCTTGATCTCCCAATCAAGTTAGGCTTCCACATCTTCCCTCCCATGAAATGGGGGGAGATCAATTTTGGGCTCCCTTGGAGGTCCCCCATTATTATGCATGGATGAATGGGAGTTTCTCCTAGGATGATTGTAGTATTCTTCCTCACTTTCACTCCTATGGGTATGTCTATATGGGGAACTTAAGACTATCTCTTTCATTTTGTAATTCTCACCATTCCCATGCTTTCTTTTTTCTTCTTCTTTCTTTTTTCTTCTTTCTCTTTCTTTTCTTTTTCTCCTTTCTCTTATTCTTCTCTCTTCCTTCTCTCTTTTTTCTCTCTTTTCTCTCTTTTCTTCCATTCTTTCTTTTATTTTTCTTTTCTTTTGTTTGTTCTCTTTTTTTTTAATGCTTCGTTTTTTTTATTTTATTTTAGACTTTGTTCTCTTGTTTTTTTTTTAATATTTACTAGATGCACCCAACTTGATTGTGAATTTAGTGCTTAATAACAACGAGTTATGCGCTTGGAATAATAAATAAAATTAAAAGTAACAATTTAGGTACTACTAGAAATGACTTCAAAATGCAAAGTAGCTATAGATGTGTTAATGGTTTAGTAGTTTGGTGTGCCACTGGACTCAAGCTTTGTTAAGTTTTTAGTAATTTGTTGAACACAAATACCAAACTTATAGCTTAAGTGAAAGCACCCATAAAAGAGAACTACTTTTACCACATAAATGAGCTACTAATTATGCGTATAAGGAAAATAAAGACAAAGGGAATTGAGCAACTATTTTGGAATTTTTTTTTGAAGAATATGCTTGAAAATAAAAGCACATGAACCTCTAAAGAGACTTAGACATGAGGTACGACCCTCTATGTTGCTCAATTTAAGAAGTTTCAAAAGTTTTTTCGTTAAAACAAAAGAGGCTAAACTTAAAAGGAATTTATAGACAAAATGGGAAACTATAAACATGACTTATAGACAACTATACAAATTATAAAAGTGAAAAATAAAAGCTAAAATAAAGAAAAAACAAAGAAACTAGGCGCAAGAAAACACAAGAATTTGGTCTAAATTTCTTGACCACAAGGTTGTGGAATTCACCACAACGACATGGATTTTTAGCAAGAAATTCTCAAGACCAAAATTCAAGCAAGAAAGCACCCAACTGAAAGCTTAAGTGGACATTAGTGAATATAGGAGAGACGTAGATGCAAAGAAAAAAACAATATAAATTACATCAAGCAAAAAATAAATGGCGTAGTTATCGCTTGCATAACTTGATGGTCATATGGAGGTGAGATCTTCCTCCCTCTACTCTAGCCATGTCTTCTTCTATTCTCCTAGCCATGGCCCTAGTGATAGGACCCTTGCTTGGGGAGCATGCATCATCTCCTCGCCCTTGTGAAGGATTTGACCTCAAATCTGATAGGTCCTCCTCTTCTTCATCAGTACCTACAAAAGGGATCAAATCACAAACATTAAAGGTAGTACTGACACCATATTCCTCAGGGAGATCTAATATGTATGCATTGTTCTTCACTCTCTTGAGGACCTGAAAGGGACCATCTCCTCGGGGGGTTAAGCTTGGACTTCCTTTGAGTAGGAAAACGATCCTTCCTCAAATGAAGCCATACCCAATCCCTTTCCTTGAAGATAATTTCTTTCCTGCCCCTATTGGCTTTACTAGCATACTCCTTTGAACGATGTTCAATGTTGGCCTTTACCCTCTCATGTAATTTTTTAACAAAATCCGCTCTTGCTATTCCTTCTTTATGAACAGAAGAAGGGAATGGTAAGGTGAAGATATCAAGGGGTGTGAGGGGGTTGAAGCCATAAACAACTTCAAAGGGAGAATGCTTGGTGGTCCTTTGAACCACCCGGTTGTATGCAAACTCAATATGGGGTAGGTATTCATCCCAAGACTTGTGATTCCTCCAAGAAGTGCCCTAACCATAGTAGATAGAGATCTATTTACTACCTCAGTAGTCTGCCCATCTGTTTGGGGGTGACATGTGGTAGAAAATAAGAGTTTAGTTCCTAGCCTTGCCCAAAATGTTTTCCAGAAGTGGCTAAGGAACTTCACATCTCTATCAGAGACTATCGATTGGGGAATTCCATGTAAACAGACAACTTCTTTAAAGAAAAGTCTCGCGATGTTGCTCGCATCATCTATCTTGTGGCATGGTATAAAGTTAGCCCTTTTTGAAAATCTATCTACCACCACAAAGATAGAGTCTACACCTCGTTGGGTTTGAGGCAGGCCAAGGATGAAATCCATACTAATATTCAGCCAAGGTGCAGAAGGAGCAGGTAAGGGTGTGTACAATCCATGAGCCATTGTCTTAGACTTAGCTTGCAAGCAAGCAATGCATCTACGACAATGTCTATAGACGTCTTTCTTTATATGGGGCCAAAAGAATTTTTCTTGTAAAAGCGGAAGAGTTTTGTTAATTCCAAAATGCCCCATGAGCCCATCCTCATGGCTCTCTTTTGTCAGCAGCTTTCTCATAGATCCTTGGGGTACACAAAGTGTGGTACCTTTGAAAAGGTACCCCTTACTCACAAAGAACCCATTTTGGGTTTTACATGCAGATGCAGAGACAGCATAAATGGATCCAAAATCCTTATCAGAAAGGTACATTTCTCTAATATTATCAAATCCAAGAATCTTTGCACTCAAGGTGGTGTAAAGGGTATGTCTACGAGACAAAGCATCAGCCACCACATTATGTTTTCCCTTCTTGTATTTGATGATATAAGGGAAAGTCTCAAGAAATTCTACCCATTTAGCATGTCTTTTATTAAGCTTGCCTTGACCCTTCAAATACTTAAGTGACTCACGATCACTATGAATGACGAACGCTTTGGGTACAAGATAATGTTCCCAAGTTTGAAGGGCCCTTATCAAAGAGTAAAACGCTTTATCATAGGTGGGGTAGTTCAAGGTGGCTCCATTTAGTTTTTCACTAAAATAAGCCATGGGATGACCACCTTGTAACAACACAGCTCCCACACCCACTCCCGATGCATCACACTCTAGCTCAAAAGTTTTAGAAAAGTTGGGAAGAGCTAAAACTGGTGCATGAGTCAGTTTCTCTTTGATAAGTTCAAAGGCTTTTTGTTGTTTTTCACCCCAAAGGAAAGGAGTATCCTTCTTCACCAAATCATTGATTGGTGAGAAAAGTGTGGAGAAGTTAGGCACAAAGCGCCTATAAAAGCTCATGAAAACTCTTGATCTCAGTCACACTTTTTGGGGTAGGCCATTCTTGGATGGCTTTGATTTTGTTGGGGTCCACTTGAAACCCATTTTTATTAACTATAAAACCTAAGAACACCACACTCTCCACACAAAAATTACATTTTTCAAGATTTCCATAGAGTTGGTGTGACCTATGAATGCAAAAGACGCACCTAAGATGGCCTACATGTTCATCTAGGCTCTTGCTATACACTAAGATGTCATCAAAATAAACAACACGAAACCTACCTAAGCAATCCCTAAGGACATGATTCATAAGCCTCGTGAAGGTGCTTGGGACATTAGTAAGCCCAAAGGGCATTACTAATCACTGATAAAGCCCAAATTTGGTCTTAAAAGCGATTTTGGTGATAACCACTCCTAAGGTCAATTTTTGAAAACAATTGAACCCCATGCAACTCATCAAGCATGTCGTCAAAGTCTAGGGATAGGGTGCCTATATTTGATGGTGATGTTATTGATTGCTCGACAATCAATGCACAACATCCATTGTCCATTCTCTTAGGCACCAACAAGACTGGTACAGCATAAGGGCTAAGGCTCTCTTGAACCCAACCCTTCTCCAATAGTTCTTGGACTTGAGACTCAATTTCTTTCGTTTCCATGGGTTAGTCCTATAAGCAGGCCTATTAGGCAGGCTAGCCCCAGGTACCAAGTCTATTTGGTGTTCTATACCCTTAAGTAGAGGAAGTCCTTTGGGAACTTTGTTAGGGAATATATCACCAAATTCTTTTAAAAGCTCTTGAACCTCTTGAGGTAGGTTCTCATGTCCAAGTTCTATGGCATTGCTAGAACTAGAGGGGGAAGAAATGGGGGATGCCTCTTTGCAAAGGAGGCGATAGAAAGATTTATTAGTTAAGGGAGCTTCCTTTAAATCCAATTTTGTAGCAAATAGACTCCCTTTACTAATTACCTTCTTGGAAGGGGCACCAACTTCCAACTCATCCTCCTTACCCCTTTCAAGCTTTAGGGGTAAAGCTTTTTCTTTGTTTTTCCTATTTTTGTTGTTTTTTTTTTCTTCATCTCTCTTATGTTTCATGATGAGTTGGTCCTCCACCACTTGTGAAGGTGTTAGAGGACACAACTTAATGTGCTTATCCTTATGAGTGAGGATGATGTTATTAGAATGACCATGGTGTATGGCTTTCTTATCAAATTGCCATGGTCTTCCTAGCAATATATGGCCAGCTTCCATTAGGACTATGTCACATAAGATCTCATCTTGATAAGACCCAATGGAAATTGGAACCTTGACTTGCTCATTGAACTCCATTTCCCCTTGCTCATTGAACCATTGAAGCTTGTAAGGTTTAGGGTAGGGAAGTCGGGTCAAGGCTAGCTTTTCCACCAACCTTGAGCTACAGCAATTGCAGCATGACCCACTATCTACAATGAGAGAGCATATTTTATCATTCACCTTGCAGGATAATTTCAAAGGTTGGCTTCCAAGAAGCCTTCTTATCATCAAGAGGTCTCCCTCATATGCTTGCAGTCTCATCACAGTCAGAATTGTATGCATGGACCCCCTCTTCCTCACTCTCACTAGAGGAGGAAGGTGAGCTAGACTCACTAATATAAACATCTTGGGCCCTCATGATGATGTTTATCTTAGTAGGGCATTGAGAGGCAATATGACCTCTCCCAAGACACTTAAAGCATTTGATATTACTAACTTTCTCTCGAGAGTTAGCAGTAAGGGGTGTTCTTGCTAAATGTGATGCATGATGCTCTTTGTGATGCTTGGAGTGTCCCTCTTTGAGGTAGCTCTTGGAAGAAATCCCTTTTGGTTGGTCCCTCTTTACATAAAGAGCATGGTCACTTTTAAAGCTTTTTCTTTGCAATTGATTTTCTACCTTGATGCAAAGTTGGACCAACTCATTAAGTTTATTGTATGAGAAGAGCTCAAATTTGTCTTGAATTTCGGTGCTCAACCCACACAAAAACCTTGCCATAGTGGCTTTGGGTTCTTCAATGATACCCACCCTCAAGATAAGAAGTTCCATCCTTTTTCTATACTCCTCTACACTAAGGTTGGTTTGCCTTAGTCTTTGGAGTCTTTCCAAAAGATCTCTTTCATACCAAGAGGGTATATGCCTTCTCCTTAAAGCACTTCTAAGATCATTCCAATATTTTATTGAAGGCATATTAGTGCGGATTCTTTCATTGGTTAACCCAGCCCACCAATGCATGGGATGCCCTTGGAAGCTAAGGGTTGCCATAGGAACTTTCCTTTCTTCTTTTACCTCATGGCAGGTAAAGAGTTGTTCTACCTTGATTTCCCAATCAAGGTAGACTTCCACATCCTCCCTCCAATGAAATTGGGGGAGATTAACTTTGGGCTCCCTTTGAGGGGCCTCATTATTGTGCATGGATGAATGGGAATTTCTTCTAGAATGATTATAATATTCTTCCTCACTTTCACTCTTATTATTGTGTCGTGAGGATGAACCTATGACTATTCCTTTCATTTTATAATCCTCACCACTCTCATGCTTCCTTTTTTCCTCTTCTCTTTCTCTTTTTCTTTCTCTTTCCTTTCTTTCTTTTCTTTCTTGGTCTTCTCTCCTTTCTCTTAATCTTCTTTCCACTTTCTCTTTTTTTTCTCTTTTCTCTTCTTCTCTTTCTTTTGCTTTTCTTTTCTCCTTGGCTTCCTTTTCTCTCCTTTTTTCTTCTCTCCTCTCTTGCTCTTTTGCCATCCACTCTCTAAAATCCATGTTCAAGTTTTCTAGAGTGTAATCCTTAGAAACTCTTCTTTGGTTTACACTCTTGTTTCATGATTGGCTATCACGAGCACTAGAGTGAGTGTCTGATGTCATTATGCTTGGATGCTAAGAGACTTAAGGTAGGCCAAAAAACTTTTTTTCAAACAAATACTCCTATCTTTTTGTGTTTTCTTACCTAAAATGGCTTGATGATTCTTTGGAACTCTTTAGCATTCTAAGCACTTTGAACAAGAAAAATAAAGCAATAATTTTAAAGCAAAAATTCAAAAGAGAAGGGATCTAAAGCGAGCTCCTAAGGTGTTGAAGGAAGTGTACCACTTCTTCCTTCTTCACCTAATTTTCGAGAAACTAAAAAATTGACTAAATCTTACTACAACCAAAGGGAGGGCCTTAAGGGCACTCAAACTCCCAACTACAAAATTAATACACCCAAATTAAAGAAAAAGTAAAGTCTTCAAAAAATGATGCTCCCTCAAATGAAAGTCCTCACGGCTAGGTGTGTTTCCTTTTGAGGTGATCCCTTAGGCTCTTAGTCCAACCTTCCAAAATATGCTATCCTTGTGGTAAGCTCCTTCTTCTAGCTTTCCCCCAAAAGTGGCACTAACACACAAACCAAAGAAACCAAAAGTAGCAAGGGGAGGTGCGAATAGAAACTCAAAAAGCTATAAAAGATAACACAATCAAAAGGACATTTAACCAAATGGTAAGAGTATATAAGATAAACTAGAAAGATGATTTAAAAGACAAGCAACAACTAAAAGGTAATCAAAAGAAAGAGAACACACAATGGAATACCTAAGAAGGGCACTAGATTAAAGAGTAGAAAGGCACAAATGTCAAGTTCTAGTGTACCAAAAGTAATAAAATTTATTTTAAGGTTCCAAGTTCAAAGTTGAAGCACTTGCAAATTTTAGGTTAGGTACATCAAATGAATTTTTTCAAACTTTCTTTTCTTTTGTTTGTTCTCTTTTTCTTTTTTTTTTTTTTAATCCTTTGTTTTTTTTTGTATTTTATTTTAGACTTTGTTCTCTTGTGTTTTTTTTTTGAATATTTACTAGATGCACCCAACTTGATTGTGAATTTAGTGCTTAATAACAAAGAGTTATGCGCTTGGAACAATAAAGAAAATTAAAAGCAACAATTTAGGTACTACTAGAAATCACTTCAAAATGCAAAGTAGCTATAGATGTGTTAATGGTTTAGTAGTTTGGTGTGGCACTGGACTCAAGCTTTGTTAAGTTTTTAGTAATTTTTTGAACACAAATACCAAACTTATAGCTTAAGTGAAAGCACCCATAAACAAGAACTACTTTTACCACACAAATGAGCTACTAATTATGCGTATAAGGAAAATAAAGACAAAAGGAATTGAGCAACTATTTTGGAATTTTGTTTTTTAAGAATATGCTTGAAAATAAAAGCACATGAACGTCTAAAGAGACTTAGACATGTGGTATGACCCTCTATGTTGCTCAATTTAAGAAGTTTCAAAAGCTTTTATGTAAAAACAAAAGAGGCTAAACTTAAAAGGAATTAATAGACAAAATGAGAAACTATAAACATGACTTATAGACAACTACACAAGAGTATAAAAGTGAAAAATAAAAGCTAAAATAAGGAAAAAAACAAGGCAACTAGGCGCAAGGAAACACAAGAATTTGGTCTAAATTTCTTGACCACAAGGTTGTGGAATTCACCACAACGGCATGAATTTTTAGCAAGAAATTCTCAAGACTAAAATTCAAGTAAGACAGCACCCAACTCAAAGCTTAAGCGGAAATTAATGAATATGGGAGAGACGTAGATGCAAAGCAAAGAACAATATAAATTGCACAAAGCAAAAAATAAATGGTGCAAGGAGAAACAAAGTAAACTACAACTAAAAACAATAAACTCAAGACATAAATGGAAACGACAATTAAAAGCTAGCAAAAATTGCAAAAATTAAAGATAAGATAAAATAGGAACGTAAAGAAAAAATAACGAGGTGAGAAGAGAGTTTAGACCTCTAGAACCAATGCTCTAGATACCAAATGATGCATGCCTCCCTTGATCTTTTTCTAGAGGGAAAGTTTGCCACAAGGGATGGAACCCTTGATAAAAACCTAAGGAATTCTCAAAGAGAGAAGAAGGGTGGACACTAAGAGAATTTTGGCCAACTCAAGGTTTTTCCATTCAATAAAGTGTAAAAAATACAAGAGTGTAAAGGAGCACCTTTTTATAGAGGGAGCTAACCTCTTGGACAAGTCATGAAGGAAATGAAGGGCTAGGATTAAAAAGAGTCATTAAAGGGAGGAGCATTGAAGCCCAAAGTCCAATCAATCCCCTCCTTTAGATGAGAATTGGTGCCCAAGCTACCTCATCCAAGGGCCAAGATTACTCCTTTATTAGTTTTGGGTTTTATTCAGGAAAACAGGGTGTAGTTATCAAACTACCCCCTTATTTCCTAAATAAATGCCCAAAATCTAATCTTACCCCTTCTTATTACTTAGACACCTTTTAGAAAATTAAATGGACTAATACATGTCCAAAATAAAATCCTAGGTTCCTAAAAGAAAAATTAAAAGTAAATAAGTCATGGCTTGCATAACTTGATGGTCATATGGAGGTGAGATGTTCCTCCTTCTACTCTAGCCATGTCTTTTTTTATTCTCCTAGCCATGGCCCTAGTGATAGGGACTTGCTTGGGGAGAATGCATCAGCAAGGGAGGAGGAAGAAGAAGTTGAAGAAGAAGGGGAGGAAGAAGTGGTAGTGTAGGCAAAAGAAGTGCAAGAAGGAGAAGGGAAGGAAGAAGAAGAACAAGTGGAAGCAACAGAAATTGAAGAAGGTGAGCAAGAGGAAGAAGAAGTAATTGAAGGAGTAGGGATGCTGAAGAAGAAGTGGAAGAAGGAGAACAAGAAAAAGAAATGCAAGTGGAAGCAGAAGAAGAAGAAAAGAGGGAGAAAACAAAGGAAAGGGAAGAAGAAGAAGGAGATGAAGAGGAAGAAAAAGAAGGAGAGGAGAGGATGCAGGAGAAGTGGAAGAAAGAGAACAAGAGGAGGCAGGAGAAGTGGAAGAAAGAGAAGAAGAGGAAGAAGAAAGAGTGTAAGCAGAAGAAGTGGAAGAAGGAGAAGAAAAGGAAGAAGAAGAAGATGTGGAAAGAGAACAAGTGGAAGAAGGTGAACAAGAGGAGGAAGAAGAAGTAGTGGAAGGAGGTAGGATGAAGGAGAAGAATTGGAAGAAGGAGAAAAGGACGAAAAGGAAAAAGGAGGGGAAGGGAAAGGAAAAAGAAGTAGAACAAGTGGAATTTGGAGGAGAAGAGGAAGAAGGAGAAGAAGTGTAAGCAGAAGATTTTTGGAAAGGAGAAGAAGAGGAAGAGCAACAATTGGAAGTAAAAGAAGTGGGTGATGGAGAAAAAGAGGAAGGAGAAGAAGGAAAGGGAAGAAAAAGAAGTAGTGGAAGGAGAAGAAATGGAAGAAGAGGAAGAGGAAGAAATGTAAGAAGAGGAAGTGGAAGAAGGAGACAAAAAACAAGAAGAAAGACAACTGGAAGCAGAAGAAGTGGTAGAAGGAGAACAAGAGGAATAGGAGGAAGTAGTGGAATGAGAGGGGATGAAGAAGAAGAAGTGGAAGAAGGAGAACAAGAGGAGGAAGAAAAAGTGGACGAAGGAGAAGAGGAAGAAGAAGAAGAAGTGGAAGAACGAGAGGAAGAGGAAGAAGTGCAAGTGAAAGAAGGAGAACAATAGGAAGAAGAAGAACAAGTGGAAGAATGAAAAAAAGAGGAAGAAGAAGAAGTAGTGGAAGGAAAGGGAATGAAGAAAAAGAAGTGGAAGAAGGAGAAGAAGAGGAAGGAGAAGAAGAGGAAGAAGAAGAAGTGGAAGGAGAAGTAGTGGAAGAGGGAGAAGAAGTGGAAGAAGAAGGAGAAGAAGAAGGGGAGGAAAAAGTGGTAGTGTAGGCAGAAGAAATGCAAGAAGGAGAAGGGAGGAAGAAGAAGAAAAAGTGGAAGCAGCAGAATTGGAAGAAGGTGAACAAGAGGAAGAAGAAGAAGTAGTTGAAGGAGTGGGGATGATGAGGAAGAAGTGTAAGAAGGAAAACAAGAGGTAGAAATTCAGGTGGAAGCAGAAGAAGGAGAAAAAGAGGGAGAAGACGAAGGAAATGGAAGACGAAGAAGGAGATGAAGAGTAAGAAACAGAAGGAGAGGAGAGGATGAAGAAGAAGTGGAAGAACGAGAACAAAAGGAGGCAGGACAAGTGGAAGAAAGAGAAGAAGATGAAGAAGAAGTAGAGTAAGCAGAAGAAGTGGAAGAAGGAGAAAATATGGAAAGAGAAGAAATGGAAGAAGATGAACAAGAGGAGGAAGAAGAAGTAGTGGAAAGAGGTAGGATGAAGAAGAAGAACTAGAAGGAGAAAAGGAGGAAAAGGAAGAAGGAGGGGAAGGGAAGGGAAGAAGAAGCACAAGAAGTGGAATATGTAGGAGAAGAGGAAGAAGAAGAAGAAGTGTAAGCAGAAGATTTGAGGGCAGGATAAGAAGAGGAAGAGCAATAATTGGAAGCAAGAGAAGTGGGCGCTGGAGAAAAAGAGGAAGGAGAAAAAGGAAAGGGGAAGAAGAAGTAGGGAAGGAGAAGAAATGGAAGTAGAGGAAGTGTAACCAGAAGAAGTGGAAGGCGGAGACAAAAAAGAAGAAGAACAACAAGTGGAAGTAGAAGAATTGGTAGAAAGAGAACAAGAGGAATAGGAGGAAGTAGTGGAATGAGAGGGGACAAAGAAGAAGAAGTGGAAGAAGGAGAATGGGAGGAGGAAGAAGAAGTAGAAGAAGGAGAAGAAGAGGAAGAAGTGCAAGTGGAAGAAGGAGAACAATAGGAAGAAGAAGAAGAAATGGAAGAATGAGCAAAGGAGGAAGTAGAAGAAGTAGTGGAATGAAAGGGGATGAAGAAGAAGAAGTGGAAGAAGAGGAGAAGAAGAAAGGGATGAAGAAGAGGTAGTGTAGGCAGAAGAAGTGCAAGAAGGGGAAAGGAAGGACGAAGAAGAACAAGTGGAAATAGTAGATCTGGAAGAAGGGGAACAAGAGGAAGAAGAAGAAGTAGTTGAAGGAGTGGGGATGATGAGGAAGAAGTGGAAGAAGGAAAACAAGAGGTAGAAATTCAGGTGGAAGCAGAAGAAGGAGAAAAAGAGGGAGAAGATGAAGGAAATGGAAGACGAAGAAGGAGATGAAGAGTAAGAAATAGAAGGAGAGGAGAGGATGAAGAAGAAGTGGAAGAACGAGAACAAAAGGAGGCAGGACAAGAGGAAGAAAGAGAAGAAGATGAAGAAGTAGGAGAGTAAGCAGAAAAAGAGGCGAAAAGGAAGAAGAAGAAGATGTGGAAAGAGAAGAAGTGGAAGAAGGTGAACAAGAGGAGGAAGAAGAAGTAGTGAAAGGAGGTGGGATGAAGAAGAAGATCTAGAAGAAGGAGAACAGGAGGGAAAGGAAGAAGGAGGGGAAGGGGAGGGAAGAAGAAGTAGAAGAAGTGGAATATGGAGGAGAAGACGAAGAAGAAGAAGAAGTGTAAGCAGCAGATTTGAGGGAAGGAGAAGAAGAGGAAGAGTAACAATTGGAAGCAAAAGAAGTGGGGGATGGAGAAAAAGAGGAAGGAGAAGAAGGAAAGGGAACAAGAAGAAGTAGAAGGAGAAGATATGGAATAAGAGGAAGTGGAAGACTGAGAAGAAGAGGAAGAAGAGGAAGAAGTGCAAGTGCAAGAAGGAGAACTATAGGAAGAAGAAGAAGAAGTGGAAGAATGAGAAAAAAAGGAAGAAGAAGAAGTAGTGGAAGTAGAAGAGGAAGAAGAAGAAGAAGTGGTAGAAGAAAAACGACAGGAATTGGAGGAAGTAGTGGAATGAGAAGGGATGAAGAAGAAGAAGTGGAAGAAGGAGAATGGGAGGAGGAAGAATAAATGGAAGAAGGAGAACGGGAGGAGGGAAAATAAGTGGAAGTGATGTGACCATGCCTAGCCAAGGACCTATCACTAGGGCCATGGCTAGAAGGATTAAAGAAGACCTAGCCCTTGCAGACAAAGGAAGACTTCACCTCCTATGGAGAGTGAAAATATTAGGCTAGGGACTTTAGTTAATAAAATGTAATTTTCCATTATTTTAATTTTGAGGAGCATTAAGAATTTAATTTGGGACATGTATTTAGTCCATTTTTTATTTTTAGGTGGTGTCTTAGGAATTTAGAGGGTGGATTTAGCTTTTTGGGTCTTTATGAGGGAAATAAGGGGTAGCCTTGATATCTACACCCTCTTTTCCTACATAAACCCCCTAAGATAATAAGAAGGGAATCTTGGCCCTTGGTTTGAGAAACTTGGGCACCAAGTTTGATGATCTAAGGAGGGAATTGTTTCTCAATCCTCCTCCCGTAGATCTCTCCATTTAATCCTAGCCCTTCTTTTTTAGGTTATCTTGTTCAAGAGGTTAGCTACCTCTATAAATAGGAGCTCCTCCCTCACTTGTATTTTTTACACTTGAATTTAATCCTAGAGACCATATTGGTTGAGGTTCTTACCTTTGAGTGTCCCTCTTTCTCCTTTGTGAGAGCTTCTAAGAGTTATCAAGGGACCCCTCCCTTGTGGCCTTTCCCCTTTGGCTTATCAAACCTAGTATTTGTGGCGCCTCACCCCATTCCTTTCCTCTCCATAAATCCATTTCCCTTCCAAGTGACCTTAGAAAGGATCCTTTGGGCACGTGATCATCAAAGATCACATCAAGTGGTATCTAGAGCCACTTTCTAAAGGTCACGTTCTTTCTCAAATTTTTTTTCTTTGTTGTTTATCTCTTTGATTTCTTTATTTTAAAGTCCTTCATTTTTTGTCATCTCTATTTCCTTTATTGTCTAGTAGTATAACTTTTTATTCCTGCTATTATATGTGCTTTTGTTTTCTATCTACGCGTCTATTTTCCATTTAATTTGATGCGATTTTATTTGTCCCTTTCTTTGCATCTTATTTTCGTGTTCAAGTTTCTTAATTTTCCCTTGGTTTTTTATGTTAAAGTGTGCCTAAGAAGGTCTGACCATTAAACCCACATGGTTGAGGATTTTTCCACACCATTGTGGTGATCAACTTTGGCCACTTTGTTGTGCCTTTTGTTTTGAGTCTCTTGCTGAAATTTTTGCTCTATTTTTAGGTGTGTTATTTTTTCTTAATCTTGTGTTTTGTCAAATACTAGTCATGTTAGTTTCCTATTTTGTCTCATTTAAATTCCATAGGTTTTAGCCTCTTAAAATTTTTACAAAAAAGCCTTCAAAAACATTTTGAATTGAGCTCCTAAGAGGTGAACCTCTTGTTGAGTCTCTTAAGTCTTTTATGCTTTTAGTTCAAGCATATTAATCTCTTTGTTATTCTTAAATATTTTCTCAATTCAATGTTTATATGTTTCTTGTTTTATGTTGAATTATTAGTAGCTTTCCACTTGGTTTACCTTCACTATTGGTGCCTCTTTATGGAATTTTAGCTTGGGTGAATTGTGTTAGTAATTTGAGCAATCAATTTACTTCAAAATCAGCGCTAAATCATTCCTTCAGCACCCTTAGTTCAGTGGTATTTGAAACTACTAAGTTGTTTTGCCTTTAGTTGCATGCATTGCTTGAAAATTGTGTGACCTTACTTTGTGCTTGTTCACTCAAGTGTTATTATTTCAAGAATCCTCATTAAAATTTAAATTCAACAAGCTATTAGGTGCAGCAAAATTATTAGAAAAAGTTAAAAAAAAATAGAAAAAGTTCAAGTTAAAAAAAGAAGAAGATAAAGAACTCAAAAGAAAGACAAATTTGAAGTTGTGTACCTAATAGTAGAAACATTTGATATGAGGAACCAATTGTGATTCAAAAAAAATTACTTGAGTAAGCTTTTTAGTTTTTGGTCACTTAAATTTTATTAAGTGTGCAACTAATGGTTTCATTTTTTCTGTTTTAGTCTTTTTTCATCTCTACTCTTAGAGCTAATCTAGGAAAGTTATTTGTGTGCTACCTTCCTTTATGAGCCTTATGTTTTCTTGCTTGTCTTCTTTACTTCTTTGAGTTTGTCATTGTTTAATCTATCCACTTGGATTTGTGAACCTTGTTTTGTTATTCACCTTTGTTTGTTGTCTTGTGTTGTATTCGGCCTTGGTAAGGAAAGGTTGGGAAAGGTTCCATATATAAAATTTTGGCATGTCCAAACAAGAGGAAACAAGGGTAGCATTCTTGGGGTGAGTTGATGCAACTCAAACGGGCTTGATCAAAAGGAGACAAACACCAAAAAGCTTGGAGTGAAGACTTTGTTTTATTTATTTTTTTTATTCTTTGTATTGTGTATACTTAATTTTAGATTGGGAGTTTGAGTGCCCTTAAGGCTCTCCCTTGGTTTGTAATAATTTTGGTTAATTTTAGCGTAGTTCCTCGTTAATTAGGTGAAGAAGGGAGAAGTGATACAATTCTTTCAACACCTTAGGAGCACGATTAGAGCCATTTCTCTTTTACATTCTTGCACTTTTATTTTATTTTATGTTGTTTTGAAAAAACGTGTACAGGCTAAGAGTTCCAAAGACTCATCAAGCCACCTTAGGTGAAAAAAAAAAACAACTTTTGACCTACCCTTTAGTTTTTAGCATCCAAGCACCATGACTTCCCACACACATTCTAGTGCACATAGTTGTTCATCAAGTAAGAGTGTCAACCAAAGAAAACCTTCTAAGGGAGACACTCTTGAAAACCTTAACTTAGAATTTAGGGAATGGATGGCTAAAGAACAAGAAAGGAGAGAAGAAAAAGAGAGAAAAAAAGAAATAAAAGAAAAGGAAAAACAAAAGAGAAAGAAGAGTTAAAAAAAGAGATGTTGGAAATGAGAAAAGAGAAAAAAGAGCGAGAAGAGAAAAGGCAAAGAGAGAGAAGAGAGGATGAAGAAAGGAGAAGAAGGAAAGAACTAGAAAGAAAAAGAGAAAAAGAGGAAGAAGAGAGAAGGAGAGGAGAAGAGAGTAAGAGGAGAGATGGGAGGGAGAGTGATAGAAAAAAATAAAGGAATTCTCATAAGATCCCCATCTAGGCATTTTAGCTATAGTGAAGAAGAATACTATAGAAATCAACATAAGCATCACTCTCATTCATCATACAATCATCATTCTCCTCAAGAGAACATAAATCATGCTAGGGAACCAAAAGTAGACCTACCCCATTTTCATGGTAGGGAAGATGTTGATACTTACCTAGATTGGGAAGTCAAAGTGGAACAACTCTTTCGATGCTATGAAATTAGGGAAGAAAGGAAAGTACCTTTGGCCTCCCTTAGCTTTCAAGGTTCTGCTTTGCATTGGTGGGATGGGTTAGTTAAGGATAGGACCCGTAAACAAATGCCTGACATTCGCTACTGGAATGATTTAAAAACTTGTTTACGAAGAAGGCACATTCCTTCATATTATGAGAGGGATCTTTTGGATAGGCTCCAAAGACTTAGGCAACATAACCTAAGTATTGAGGAGTATAGACAAAAGATGGAGCTTCTCATACTAAGGGCCAATATCATTGAGGAACCCAATGCCACCCTTGCTAGGTTTTTGTGTGGATTAAGCTTTGACATTAGAGATAAGGTAGAGCTTCTTTCATACTCAAACCTTGATGAGTTGGTAGAACTTTGTGTAAGAGCTGAGAATCAACTCAAGAGAAAAAGCTTTAAAAAAGATTCTCCCTCTTACTCAAAGAGAGACCAACTTAAGGGAAACTCTTTCAAGGGTTTTCCAAAGAGGAACCGAAGCATTTTCAAGATACAAAAGCACCTCATGTAGAGAGAAAACCCCTTACTACTAAGCCTACTGAGAGGCAAAGTAGTATCAAATGCTTCAAATGTCTTGGGAGAGGCCACATTGCCTCTCAATGCCCTAACAAGAAAACCATGATCATGAGGGGACAAGACATTTGTAGTGAGAATAGCTCATCTTCCTCCTCTAGTGAGAGTGAGGAAGAAGGGGGACATACTTTTGAACAAGAGTGTGAGGAAGCTTTTCCTTATGAGGGGGACCTCCTTATGGTTCAAAGGCTTCTTGGAAGCCAACCTCTAGAGCTTGGCCAGTCACAAAGAGAGAACATTTTCCATACAAGATGTAAAGTAAATGACAAAGTATGTTCTCTCCTTGTTGATAGTGGCTCCTGTTGTAACTGTTGTAGCTCTAGGTTGGTTGAAAAGCTAGCCTTGACTACCATGCCCCATCCCAAACCTTACAAATTGCAATGGCTCAATGAACAAGGGGAGATGGTAGTCAATGAACAAGTTATGGTTCCAATTTCCATAGGATCTTATAATGATGAGATTCTTTGTGACATAGTTCCTATGGAGGCTGGTCATATCCTGTTGGGGAGACCATGGCAATTTGACAAAAAAGCTATTCACCATGGTCACTGCAACCAAATAATTCTCACCCATAATGAAAAGTGCTTCAAATTGTATCCTTTGTCACCTTCTCAGGTGGTTGAGGATCAATTTGCGATGAAAAAGAAAAGAGTTGAGGAAAAACAAAAACAAAAAAAAGCACAACAAGCTTTACCTTTAAAACTTGAAAAGGGTAAAGAGAGGGAGTTGGAAGGTGATGCCCATTCTAAAGGGAATATTAGTAAAAGGAGCCTATTTGCTACTAAACGTGATTTAAAAGAAGCTCCTTTGACTAACAAGCCCTTTATCTCGTCTTTTGCAAAGAAGCATCAAATCTTTTTCCCATTTTGCATTCTTCTGCTGAGAGCACTGCCACAACCATGCACATGAGCACCTTCCTCAAGGGGTTCAAGATATTTTTAAAGAATTTGATGACATATTCCCTAATGAGGTTCCGAAAGGACTTTCTCCCATTAGGGGTATAGAACATCAAATTGATTTGGTGCCTGGCGCAAGTCTACCTAATAGACCTGCCTATAGGACCAACCCCATGGAGACCCAAGAGATTGAGTCTCAAGTGAATAGGCTGTTGAAGAAGGGTTGGGTTCAAAAGAGCCTAAGTCCTTGTGCTGTGCCAGTCCTGTTGGTGCCCAAGAAGAATGGCCAATGGAGGATGTGTGTTGATTGTCGTGCAATCAACAACATCACCATCAAATATAGGCACCCAATCCCCTGTCTTGATGACATATTGGATGAATTGCATGGGGCAAAAATATTTTCAAAAATAGATTTTAGAAGTGGTTACCACCAAATAAGGATCAAAGAGGGTGATGAGTGGAAAACTGCTTTTAAGACTAAATTTGGTCTTTATGAGTGGTTGGTTATGCCTTTTGGGCTAACTAATGCCCCAAGCACATTCATGCGCTTAATGAATCATGTACTGAGGGATTGCCTTGGTAAATTTTGTGTAGTTTACTTTGATGACATTTTAGTTTACTCTAGGAACCTAGATGATCATTTAGGACATCTAAGGCATGTTTTTTCTCTTCTTAGGAGTAATCATCTTTTTGGTAACTTAGAAAAATGCACCTTTTGTGTAGATAGTGTAGTTTTCCTAGGTTTTGTAGTTAGCACAAAAGGGGTTCATGTTGACCCTGAAAAGATAAAAGCTATTCAAGAATGGCCCACCCCAAAGAGTGTGATAGAGATCAAAAGCTTTCATGGTCTCGCTGGATTTTATAGGCGCTTTGTGCCTAATTTCTCCACACTCTTCGCACCAATAACTGATTTGGTGAAAAAGGAAGTTCCTTTCCTTTGGGGTGAGAAACAAGAGAAAGCCTTCCAACTAATTAAGCATAAACTGACCCATGCACCAGTCTTGGCATTACCTGACTTTTCTAAAACATTTGAACTTGAATGTGATGCCTCTGGTGTAGGTGTGGGGGTTGTCTTGTTGCAAGGAGGGAACCCAATTGCGTATTTCAATGAAAAACTCAATGGTGCCCCCCTCAACTACCCCACCTATGATAAGGAGTTTTATGCTCTAATTAGGGCCCTTCAAACTTGGGAGCATTACCTTGCTCCCAAGGAGTTTGTCATTCATAGTGACCATGAGTCACTAAAATATTTGAGGGGTCAAGGTAAATTGAACAAAAGGCATTCAACGTGGGTGGAATATCTTGAATCCTTCCCTTATGTCATCAAGTACAAGAAAGGAAAACAAAATGTGGTGGCTGATGCTCTTTCTAGGCGTCATGCCCTTTATTCATCCTTGAGTGCAAAAATCTTGGGATTTGATGACATTCGGGCCATGTAGTCGTCTGACAAGGATTTCGGCCCCATATTTGCTACCTCTGCATATGCATTCGCATTAAAGGCCCATGATGGGTACTTCATTAGTGAGGGGTATCTTTACAAAGGGAGTAAGCTTTGTATACCCCAAGGATCAATTAGGAACTTACTTACAAAAGAGAGCCATGAAGGTGGGCTTATGGGGCATTTTGGGATTTCAAAAACCCTCATGCTTTTACAAGAGAAATTCTTTTGGCCCCATATGCGTAGAGATGTCCATAGACATTGCTCTAAATGTATAGCTTGCTTGCAAGCAAAGTCTAAAGCAATGCCTCATGGACTATACACACCTTTACCTGCTCCTTCTGCACCTTGGGAGGATATTAGCATGGATTTCATCCTTGGGCTCCCAAGAACCCAACGAGGTGCAGACTCCATATTTGTGGTGGTGGATCGATTTTCAAAAATGGCCCATTTTATTCCCTGCCACAAAGTGGATGATGCGAGCAACATCGCAAGACTTTTCTTTAAAGAGGTTGTCCGATTGCATGGTATACCTTCTTCAATAGTGTCAGATAGGGATGTGAAGTTCCTTAGCCATTTTTGGAAAACTCTTTGGGCTAAGCTGGGAACTAAACTTCTTTTTTCCACTACCTGTGACCCTCAAACTGATGGGCAAACAGAAGTGGTGAATAGATCTTTATCCACTATGCTGAGGGCTCTCCTTAAAGGCAACCATAAGTCTTGGGATGAGTACCTTCCCCACATTGAATTTGCTTATAATCGGGTGGTTCATAGAGCCACCAAGCATTCTCCATTTGAGGTGGTCTATGGCTTTAATCCTCGTACTCCTCTAGATCTTTTATCTCTTCCTCTTTCTGTTGCTGTGCATAAAAAAGGAAAGGCAAAAGCCATTTTTGTAAAAAAATTACATGAGAGGGTTAAAGCTAACATAGAGCGCCAATCCTTGAGAGATGCTACTTTCGCCAATAGGGGGAGGAAAGAGGTCATCTTTGAAAAGGGCGACTGGGTATGGCTTCACTTAAGAAAGGATAGATTTCCTTCTCAAAGGAAGTCCAAACTTAGCCCTAGAGGAGATGGACCTTTCCAAATCCTTGAGCGGATCAGTAATAATGCCTATGTTTTAGATCTGCCTCAGGATTATGGGGTAAGCACCAGTTTTAATGTTTCTGATTTGTCTCCATTTGTAGGTGCTGAAAATGACGAAGACCCTATGATTTGAGGTCAAATCCTCTTCAAGGGGGAGGAGATGATGTGACCATGCCTAGCCAAGGACCTATCACTAGGGCCATGGCTAGAAGGATTGAAGAAGACCTAGCCCTTGCAGACAAAGGAAGACTTCACCTCCTATGGAGAGTGAAAATATTAGGCTAGGGACTTTAGTTAATAAAATGTAATTTTCCTTTATTTTAATTTTGAGGAGCATTAAGAATTTAATTTGGGACATGTATTTAGTCCATTTTTTATTTTTAGGAGGTGTCTTAGGAATTTAGAGGGTGGATTTAGCTTTTTGGGTCTTTATGCAGGAAATAAGGGGTAGCCTTGATATCTACACCCTCTTTTCCTACATAAACCCCCTAAGCTAATAAGAAGGAATCTTGGCCCTTGGTTTGAGAAACTTGGGCACCAAGTTTGATGATCTAAGGAGGGAATTGTTTCTCAATCCTCCTCCCTTCTTTTTTAGGTTATCTTGTTCAAGAGGTTAGCTACCTCTATAAATAGGAGCTCCTCCCTCACTTGTATTTTTTACACTTGAATTTAATCCTAGAGACCATATTGGTTGAGGTTCTTACCTTTGAGTGTCCCTCTTTCTCCTTTGTGAGAGCTTCTAAGAGTTATCAAGGGACCCCTCCCATGTGGCCTCTCCCCTTTGGCTTATCAAACCTAGTATTTGTGGCGCCTCACCCCATTCCTTTCCTCTCCATAAATCTATTTCCCTTCCAAGTGACCTTAGAAAGGATCCTTTGGGCATGTGATCGTCAAAGATCACATCAGGAAGAAAGAGAAGAAGAGGAAGAAGAAGAAGTGGAAGAACAAGAAGAAGAGGAAGAAGTGCAAGTGGAAGAATGAGAACAATAGGAAGAAGAAGAGGCAGTGAAAGGAAAAGGGATGAAGAAGAAAAAGTGGAAGAAGGAGAAAAAGCGGAAGAAGAAGAAGTGGAAGGAGAAGTAGTGGAAGAGGGAGAAGAGTAAGAAGAAGTAAAGCAAGGAAAGGGAGGAGGATGAAGAAGTGGAAGAAGGAGGAGAAGAACAAGGGGAGGAATAAGAGGTAGTGTAGGCAGAAAAAGTGCAAGAAGGAGAATAGAAGGAAGAAGAAGAACAAGTGGAAGCAACAGAAGTGGAAGAAGGTGAACAAGAGGAAGAAGAAGAAGTAGTGTAAGGAGTGGGATTGATGAAGAAGAAGTGGAAGAAGGAGAACAACAGGTAGAAATGCAAGTGGAAGCAGGAGAAGGAGAAAAAGAGGGAGAAGACGAAGGAAAGGGAAAAAGAAGAAGGAGCTGAAGAGGAAGAAAAAGAAGGAGAGGAGAGGATGGAGAAGAAGTGGAAGAAAGAGAAGAAAAGGAAGAAGAAGAAGATGTGGAAAGAGAAGAAGTGGAAGAAGGTAAATAAGAGGAGGAAGAAGAAGTAGTGGAAGGAGGTGGGATGAAGAAGAAGAACTGGAAGAAGGAGAAAAGGAGGAAAAGGAAGAAGGAGGGAAAGGGAAGGGAAGAAGAAGCAGAAGAAGTGGAATATGGAGGAGAAGAGGAAGAAGAAGAATATGTGTAAGCAGAAGATTTGGGGGCAGGACAAGAAGAGGAAGAGGAACAATTGGTAGCGAAAGAAGTAGGGGATGGAGAAAAAGAGGAAGAACAACAAGTGGAAGGTTGATGCATTCTCCCCAAGCAAGGGCCCTATCACTAGGGCCATGGCTAGGAGAATAGAAGAAGACATGGCTAGAGTAGAGGGAGGAAGATCTCAGCTCCATATGACCATCAAGTTATGCAAGCCATGACTTATTTACTTGTAATTTTTATTTTAGGAACCTAGGATTTTATTTTGGACATGTATTAGTCCATTTAATTGTCTTAGTAATAAGAAGGGGTAAGATTAGCTTTTGGGCCTTTATTTAGGAAATAAGGGGGTAGTTTGATAACTACACCCTCTTTTGCTAAATAAAACCCAAAACTAATAAAGGAGTAATCTTGGCCCTTGGATGAGGTAGCTTGGGTACCAATTCTCATCTAAAGGAGGGTATTGATTGGACTTTGGACTTCAATCCTCCTCCCTTGGATGACTCCTTTTAATCCTAGCCCTTCATTTACTTCATGACTTGTCCAAGAGGTTAGCTCCCTCTATAAAAAGGTGCTCCTTCACACTCTTGTATTTTTTACACTTGATTGAATGGAAAAACCTTGAGTTGGCCAAAATTCTCTTAGTGTCCACCCTTCTCTCTTTGAGAATTCCTTAGGTTTTTATCAAGGGTTCCATCCCTTGTGGCAAACTTTCCCTCTTAGGCTTATCTTACCTTAAGTGGCGCCTAAAACCACCTCACTTCTTACCTCTCCACAAACCATTTCACCAAAGAAGAAAACCTCTAGAAAAAGATCAAGGGAGGCATGCATCATTTGGTATCTAGAGCATTGGTTCTAGAGGTCTAAACTCTCTTCCTATCTCTTTTATTTTTTCTTTCTATTTTCCTATTTTATTTTATCTTTAATTTCCGCAATTTTTTCTAGCTTTCCATTGTTGTTTATCATTTCCATTTATGTCTTGAGTTTATTTTTTTGAGTTATAGTTTATTTGCACCATTTATTTTTTGCTTGATGCAATTTATGTTGTTCTTTTCTTTGCATCTACGTCTCTCCCATATTCATTAATTTCCGCTTAAGCTTTGAGTTGGGTGCTTTCTTGCTTGAATTTTGGTTTTGAGAATTTCTTGCTAAAAATCCATGCCGTTGTGGTGAATTCCATAACCTTGTGGTCAAGAAATTTTGACCAAATTCTTGTGTTTCCTTGCACCTAGTTGCCTTATTTTTGCCTTATTTTTAGCTTTTATTTTTCACTTTTATACTCTTGTGTAGTTGTCTATAAGTCATGTTTATAGTTTCCCATTTTGTCTATTAATTCCTTTTAAGTTTAGTCTCTTGTTTTTACAAAAAAGCTTTTGAAACTTCTTAAATTGAGCAACATAGAGGGTCATACCTCATGTCTAAGTCTCTTTAGAAGTTCATGTGCTTTTAATTTCAAGCATATTCTTAAAAAAAAATTCAAAAATAGTTGCTCAATTTCCGTTGTCTTTATTTTCCTTATACGTATAATTAGTAGCTCATTTGTGTGGTAAAGGTAGTTCTTGTTTGTGGGTGCTTTCACTTAAGCTATAAGTTTGGTATTTGTGTTCAACAAGTTACTAAAAACTTAACAAAGCTTGAGTCCAGCGGCACACCAAACTACTAAACCATTAACACATCTATAGCTACTTTGCATTTTGAAGTCATTTCTAGTAGTACCTAAATTGTTGCTTTTAATTTTCTTTATTGTTCCAAGCGCATAACTCTTTGTTATCAAGCACTAAATTCACAATCAATTTAGGTGCATCTAGTAAATATTCAAAAAAAAAAAAACAACAAGAAAACAAAGTCTAAAATAAAATACAAAAAAACAACGAAGGATTCAAAAAAAAAAAAAGCGAACAAACAAAAGAAAAGAAAGTTTGAAAAAAATTCATTTGATGTACCTAACCTAAAATTAGCAAGTGCTTCAACTTTGAACTTGGAACCTTAAAAGAAATTTTATTACTTTTGGTACACTAGAACTTGATATTTGTGTTCTTCTACTCTTTAATCTAGTGTCATTCTTAGGTATTCCATTGTGTGCTCTCTTTCTTTTGTTTACCTCTTAGTTGTTGCTTGTCTTTTAAATCATCTTTCTAGTTTGTCTTATATACTCTTACCATTTGGTTAAGTGTCCTTTTGATTGTGTTATCTTTTATTGCTTTTTGAGTTTCTATTCGCACCTCCCCTTGCTACTTTTGGTTTCTTTGGTTTGTGTGTTAGTGTCACTTTTGGGAGAAAGCTTGAAGAAGGAGCTTACCACAAGGGTAGCATATTTTGGAAGGTTGAACTAAGAGCCTAAGGGATCACCTCAAAAGGAAATACACCTAGCCGTCAGGACTTTGATTTGAGGGAGCATTTGGAGAATCATTTTTTGAAGACTTTACTTTTTCCTTAATTTGGGTGTATTAATTTTGTAGTTGAGAGTTTGAGTGCCCTTAAGGCCCTCCCTTTGGTTGTAATAAAATTTAATCAATTTTTTAGTTTCTCAAAAATTAGGTGAAGAAGGAAGAAGTGGTACACTTCCTTCAACACCTTAGGAGCTCGCTTTAGATCCCTTCTCTTTTGAATTTTTGCTTTAAAATTCTTGCTTTATTTTTCTTTTTCAAAGCGCTTAGAAGGCTAAAGAGTTCCAAAGACTCATCAAGCCATTTTAGGCAAGAAAACACAAAAGAGAGGAGTGTTTGTTTCTGAAAATTTTGTAGCCACCTTTTTCCTCTTAGAAATTCAAGCACAATGACATCACACACCCACTCTAGTGCTCATAGTTATTCATCAAACAAGAGTGTAAACCAAAGAAATATTTCTAAAGATTAGAAAACTTAAACATGGACTTTAGGGAGTGGATGGCAAAAGAACAAGAGAGAAGAGAAGAAAAAAGGAGAGAAAAAGAGTCCAAGGAGAAAAGAAAAATAAAAGAAAGAGAGGAAGAAAAGAGAGAAAAAAGAGAGAAGGAAGAGAAAAGAATAAGAGAAAGGAGAGAAAGAAAAGAAAGAGAAAGAAGAAAAGAGAAAGAAGAAGAAAAAAGAAAGCATGGGAATGGTGAGAATTACAAAATGAAAGGGATAGTCTTCGGTTCCCCATCTATACATACCCATAGGAGTGAAAGTGAGGAAGAATACTACAATCATCCTAGGAGAAACTCCCATTCATCCATGCATAATAATGGGGCCCCTCCAAGGGAGCCCAAAATTGATCTCCCCCCATTTCATGGGAGGGAAGATGTGGAAGCCTACCTTGATTGGGAAATCAAGGTAGAACAACTCTTCACTTGCCATGAGGTAAGAGAAGAAAGAAAGGTTCCAATGGCAACCCTTAGCTTCCAAGGGCATGCCATGCATTGGTGGGTTGGGTTAACCAATGAGAGAATCCGCACCAATATGCATTCCATAAGATATTGGAATGATCTTAGAAGTGCTCGAAGAAGAAGGCATATTCCCTCTTGGTATGAAAGAGATCTTTTGAATAGACTCCAAAGGCTAAGGCAAACCAACCTTAGTATAAAAGAGTATAGACAAAAGATGGAACTTCTTATCTTGAGGGCGGGTATCATTGAGGAATCCAAGGCCGCTATGGCAAGGTTTTTGTGTGGGTTGAGCCCCGAAATTCGTGATAAGGTGGAGCTCTTCTGATGCATGCCTCCCTTGATCTTTTTCTAGAGGTTTTCTTCTTTGGTGAAATGGTTTGTGGAGAGGTAAGAAGTGAGGTGGTTTTAGGCGCCACTTAAGGTAAGATAAGCCTAAGAGGGAAAGTTTGCCACAAGGGATGGAACCCTTGATAAAAACCTAAGGAATTCTCAAAGAGAGAAGGGTGGACACTAAGAGAATTTTGGCCAACTCAAGGTTTTTCCATTCAATCAAGTGTAAAAAATACAAGAGTGTGAATGAGCACCTTTTTATAGAGGGAGCTAACCTCTTGGACAAGTCATGAAGGAAATGAAGGGCTAGGATTAAAAGGAGTCATCCAAGGGAGGAGGATTGAAGCCCAAAGTCCAATCAATACCCTCCTTTAGATGAGAATTGGTGCCCAAGCTACCTCATCCAAGGGCCAAGATTACTCCTTTATTAGTTTTGGGTTTTATTTAGCCAAAGAGGGTGTATTTATCAAACTACCCCCTTATTTCCTAAATAAAGGCCCAAAACCTAATCTTACCCCTTCTTATTACTAAGACACCTCCTAGAAAATTAAATGGACTAATACATGTCCAAAATAAAAATCCTAGGTTCCTAAAATAAAAATTACAAGTAAATAAGTCATGGCTTGCATAACTTGATGGTCATATGGAGGTGAGATGTTCCTCCCTCTACTCTAGCCATGTCTTCTTCTATTCTCCTAGCCATGGCCCTAGTGATAGGGCCCTTACTTGGGGAGAATGCATCATCCCCTCCCCCCTTGGGAAGGATTTGACCTCAAATCTGATAGGTCCTCATCTTCTTCATCAGTACCTACAAAAGGGATCAAATCACAAACATTAAAGGTAGTACTGACACCATAGTCCTCAGGGAGATCTAATATGTATGCATTGTTGTTCACTCTCTTGAGGACTTGAAAGGGACCATCTCCTCGAGGGCTAAGCTTGGACTTCCTTTGAGTAGGGAAGCGATCCTTCCTCAAATGAAGCCATACCCAATCCCCTTCATTGAAGATAATTTCTTTCCTGCCCCTATTGGCTTTACTAGCATACTCCTTTGAATGATGTTCAATGTTAGCCTTTACCCTTTCATGTAATTTTTTAACAAAATCCGCTCTTACTATTCCTTCATTGTGAACAGAAGAAGGGAAGGGTAAGGGCAATATATCAAGAGGAGTAAGGGGGTCGAAGCCATAAACAACTTCAAAGGGAGAATGCTTGGTGATCCTTTGAACCACCCGGTTGTATGAAAACTCAATAAGGGTAGGTATTCATCCCAAGACTTGTGATTTCCTCGAAGAAGTGTCCTAAGCATAGTAGATAGAGATCTATTTACTACCTCAGTCTGCCCATCAGTTTGGGGGTGACATGTGGTAGAAAATAAGAGTTTAGTTCCTAGCCTTGCCCACAATGTTTTCCAAAAGTGGCTAAGGAACTTCACATCTCTATCAGAGACTATGGATTGGGGAATTCCATGTAAATGGACAACTTCTTTAAAGAAAAGTCTCGCAATGTTGCTTGCATCATCTATCTTGTGGCATGGTATAAAGTGAGCCATTTTTGAAAATCTATCTACCACTACAAAGAGAGAGTCTGCACCTCGTTGGGTTCGAGGCAGGCCAAGGATGAAATCCATACTTATATCCAGCCAAGGTGCAGAAGGAGCAGGTAAGGGTGTGTACAATCCATGAGCCATTGTCTTAGACTTAGCTTGCAAGCAAGCAATGCATCTACGACAATGTCTATAGACGTCTTTCTTCATATGGGGCCAAAAGAATTTTTCTTGTAAAAGCAGAAGAGTTTTGTTAATTCCAAAATGCCCCATGAGCCCACCCTCATGGCTCTCTTTTGTCAACAGATTTCTCATAGATCCTTGGGGTACACAAAGTCTGCTACCTTTGAAAAGGTACCCCTCACTCACAAAGAACCCATTTTGGGTTTTACATGTAAATGTAGAGGCAGCATAAATGGATCCAAAATCCTTATCAAAAAGATACATTTCTCTAATATTATCAAATCCAAGAATCTTTGCACTTAAGGTGGTGTAAAGGGTATGTCTACGAGACAAAGCATCAGCCACCACATTATGTTTTCCTTTCTTGTATTTGATGATATAAGGGAAAGTCTCAAGATATTCTACCGATTTAGCATGCCTTTTATTAAGCTTGCCTTGACCCTTCAAATACTTAAGTGACTCATGGTCACTATGAATGATGAACTCCTTGGGTACAAGATAATGTTCCCAAGTTTGAAGGGCCCTTATCAAAGAGTAAAACTCTTTATCATAGGTGGGGTAGTTTAAGGCGGCTCCATTTAGTTTTTCACTAAAATAAGCCATAGGATGACCACCTTGTAACAACACAGCTCCCACACCCACTCCCGATGCATCACACTCTAGCTCAAAAGTTTTAGAAAAGTTAGGAAGAGCTAAAACTGGTGCATGGGTCAGTTTCTCTTTGATAAGTTCAAAGGCTTTTTGTTGTTTTTCACCCCAAAGGAAAGGAGTATCCTTCTTCACCAAATCATTGATTGGTGATAAAAGTGTGGAGAAGTTAGGCACAAAGCGCCTGTAAAAGCTCGTGAGACCATCAAAACTCTTGATCTCAGTCACACTTTTTGGGGTGGGCCATTCTTGGATGGCTTTGATTTTGTCGGGGTCTACTTGAACCCCATTTTTATTAACTATAAAACCTAAGAACACCACACTCTCCACACAAAAATTACATTTTTCAAGATTTCCATAGAGTTGGTGTGACCTAAGAATGCAAAAGACGCGCCTAAGATGGCCTACATGTTCATCTAGGCTCTTGCTATACACTAAGATGTCATCAAAATAAACAACACAAAATTTTCCTAAGCAATCCCTAAGGACATGATTCATAAGCCTCATGAAGGTGCTTGGGGCATTGGTAAGCCCAAAGGGTATTACCAACCACTCATACAGCCCAAACTTGGTCTTAAAAGCCATTTTCCACTCATCACCTTCATTGATGCGGATTTGGTGATAACCACTCTTAAGATCAATTTTTGAAAATAATATGCAATTCATCAAGCATGTCATCAAGCCTAGGGATAGGGTGCCTATATTTGATGGTGATGTTATTGATTGCTCGACAATCTATGCACATCCTCCATTGGCCATTCTTCTTAGGCACCAACAAAACTGGCACAGCACAAGGGCTTAGGCTCTCTTGAACCCAACCCTTCTCCAATAGTTCTTGGACTTGAGATTCAATCTCCTTGGTCTCCATGGGATTAGTCCTATAAGCAGGCCTATTAGGCAGGCTAGCCCCAGGTACCAAGTCTATTTGGTGTTCTATACCCCTAATTGGAGGAAGTCCTTTGGGAACTTCATTAGGGAATATATCACCAAACTCCTTTAAAAGCTCTTGAACCTCTTGAGGTAGGTTCTCAGGTCCAAGTTCTATGGCAGTGCTAGAACTAGAAGGGAAAAAAGTGGAGGGGGAAGAAATGGGGGATGCCTCTTTGCAAAGGAGGAGATAGAAAGGTCTGTTAGTTAAGGGGGCTTCCTTTAAATCCAATTTTGTCGTAAATAAACTCCCTTTACTAATGACTTTCTTGGAAGGGGCACCAACTTCCAACTCAACCTCTTTACCCCTTTCAAGCTTTAGGGGTAAAGCTTTGCTTTTTTTTTCTCCTCATCTCTCTTATGTTTCATGATGAGTTGGTCCTCCGCCACTTGTGAAGGTGTTAGAGGACACAACTTAATGCGCTTATCCTTATGAGTGAGGATGATGCTATTGGAATGACCATGGTGTATGGCTTTCTTATCAAATTGCCATGGTCTTCCTAGCAAGATATGGCCAACTTCCATTGGGACTATGTCACACAGGATCTCATCTTTATAAGACCCAATGGAAATTGGAACCTTGACTTGCTCATTGAACTCCATTTCCCCTTGCTCATTGAGCCATTGAAGCTTGTAAGGCTTAGGGTGGGGAAGTGGGGTCAAGGCTAGCTTTTCCACCAACCTTGAGCTACAACAATTGTAGCATGACCCACTATCCACAATGAGAGAACATATTTTGTCATTCACCTTACAGCGAGTGTGGAATATGTTCTCCCTTTGAGATGAGGACACTTTCAAAGGTTGGCTTCCAAGAAGTCTTTTTATGATTAAGAGGTCTCCCTCACATGCATAAGAAGTTTCATCACAATCAGATTGGTATGCATGAACCCCTTCTCCTTCGCTCTCACTAGAGGAGTGTGAGCTAGACTCACTACTATAAACATCTTGGGCCCTCATGATGATGTTTCTCTTAGTAGGGCATTGAGAGGCAATGTGGCCTCTTCCAAGACATTTAAAGCATTTGATACTACTAACTTTCTCGTGAGAGTTAGTAGTAGGGGTTTTTCTCTCTATATGTGATGTTTTATGCTCTTTGAAGTGCTTGGGATGTTCCTCTTTGGGGTAACTCTTGAAAGAGTTCCCCGTAGGTTGGTCCCTCTTTACATAAGGTGGGTTATCCTTTTTAAAAGTTTTCCTTCTAAGTTGATTTTCCACTTTGATGCAAAGTTGAACTAACTCATCAAGGGAATTGTATGAGCAGAGCTCCACCTTATCACGAATTTTGGGGCTCAACCCACACAAAAACCTTGCCATAGTGGCCTTGGGTTCCTCAATGATACCCGCCCTCAAGATAAGAAGTTCCATCTTTTGTCTATACTCTTCTATACTAAGGTTGGTTTGCCTTAGCCTTTGGAGTCTATCCAAAAGATCTCTTTCATACCAAGAGGGAATATTCCTTCTTCTTAGAGCATTTCTAAGATCATTCCAATATCTTATGGAAGGCATATTGGTGCGGATTCTCTCATTGGTTAACCCAACCCACCAATGCATGGCATGCCCTTGAAAGCTAAGGGTTGCCATTGGAACCTTTCTTTCTTCTCTTACCTCATGGCAAGTGAAGAGTTGTTCTACCTTGATTTCCCAATCAAGGTAGGCTTCCACATCTTCCCTCCCATGAAATGGGGGGAGATCAATTTTGGGCTCCCTTGGAGGGGCCCCATTATTATGCATGGATGAATGGGAGTTTCTCCTAGGATGATTGTAGTATTCTTCCTCACTTTCACTCCTATGGGTATGTCTAGATGGGGAACCTAAGACTATCCCTTTCATTTTCTAATTCTCACCATTCCCATGCTTTCTTTTTTCTTCTTCTTTCTCTTTTCTTCTTTCTCTTTCTTTTCTTTCTCTCCTTTCTTCATCTTCTCTCCTTTCTCTTATTCTTCTCTCTTCTTTCTCTCTTTTTTCTCTCTTTTCTTCCTCTCTTTCTTTTATTTTTCTTTTCTCCTTGGACTCTTTTTCTCTCCTTTTTTCTTCTCTTCTCTCTTGTTCTTTTGCCATCCACTCCCTAAAGTCCATGTTTAAGTTTTCTAGAGTGTAATCTTTAGAAATATTTCTTTGGTTTACACTCTTGTTTGATGAATAACTATGAGCACTAGAGTGGGTGTGTGATGTCATTGTGCTTGAATTTCTAAGAGGAAAAAGGTGGCTAAAAAATTTTCACAAACAAACAGTCCTCTCTTTTTGTGTTTTCTTGCCTAAAATGGCTTGATGAGTCTTTGGAACTCTTTAGCCTTCTAAGCGCTTTGAATAAGAAAAATAAAGCAAGAATTTTAAAGCAAAAATTCAAAAGAGAAAGGATCTAAAGCGAGCTCCTAAGGTGTTGAAGGAAGTGTACCACTTCTTCCTTCTTCACCTAATTTTTGAGAAACTAAAAAATTGATTAAATTTTATTACAACCAAAGGGAGGGCCTTAAGGGCACTCAAACTCCCAACTACAAAATTAATAGACCCAACTTCAAAAAATGATTCTCCAAATGCTCCCTCAAATCAAAGTCCTCACGGTTAGGTGTATTTCCTTTTGAGGTGATCCCTTAGGCTCTTAGTCCAACCTTCCAAAATATGCTACCCTTGTGGTAAGCTCATTTTTCAAGCTTTCTCCCAAAAGTGACACTAACACACAAACCAAAGAAACCAAAAGTAGCAAGGGGAGGTGCGAATAGAAACTCAAAAAGCAATAAAAGATAACACAATCAAAAGGACACTTAACCAAATGGTAAGAGTATATAAGACAAACTAGAAAGATGATTTAAAAGACAAGCAACAACTAAAAGGTAAACAAAAGAAAGAGAGCACACAATGGAATACCTAAGAATGGCACTAGATTAAAGACTAGAAGAACACAAATATCAAGTTCTAGTGTACCAAAAGTAATAAAATTTCTTTTAAGTTTCCAAGTTCAAAGTTGAAGCACTTGCTAATTTTAGGTTAGGTACATCAAATGAATTTTTTTCAAACTTTCTTTTCTTTTGTTTGTTCTCTTTTTTTTTTTTAATCCTTCGTTGTTTTTTTGTATTTTATTTTAGACTTTGTTTTCTGGTTTTTTTTTTTTTTGAATATTTACTAGATGCACCTAAATTGATTGTGAATTTAGTGCTTGATGAAAAAGAGTTATGCGCTTGGAACAATAAAGAAAATTAAAAGCAACAATTTAGGTACTACTAGAAATGACTTCAAAATGCGAAGTAGTTATAGATGTGTTAATGGTTTAGTAGTTTGGTGTGCCACTGGACTCAAGCTTTGTTAAGTTTTTAGTAATTTGTTGAACACAAATACCAAACTTATAGCTTAAGTGAAAGCACCCACAAACAAGAACTACCTTTACCACACAAATGAGCTACAAATTATATGTATAAGGAAAATAAAGACAAAGGAAATTGAGCAACTATTTTTGAATTTTTTTTTAAGAATATGCTTGAAACTAAAAGTACATGAACTTCTAAAGAGACTTAGACATGAGGTATGACCCTCTATGTTGCTCAATTTAAGAAGTTTCAAATTTTTTTTTGTAAAAACAAAAGAGGCTAAACTTAAAAGGAATTAATAGACAAAATGGGAAACTATAAATATGACTTATAGACAACTACACAAGAGTATAAAAGTGAAAAATAAAAGCTAAAAACAAAGCAAAAACAAGGCAACTAGGTGCAAGGAAACACAAGAATTTGGTCTAAATTTCTTGACCACAAGGTTGTGGAATTCACCACAACGGCATGGATTTTTAGCAAGAAATTCTCAAAACCAAAATTCAAGCAAGAAAGCACCCAACTCAAAGCTTTAGCGGAAATTAATGAATATGGGAGAGACGTAGATGCAAAGAAAAGAACAATATAAATTTCATCAAGCAAAAAATAAATGGTGCAAATAAACTATAACTCAAAACAATAAACTCAAGACATAAATGGAAATGATAAACAACAAGGGAAAGCTAGAAAAAATTGCGGAAATTAATGATAAAATAAAATAGGAAAACGGAAAGAATAAATAAATGAGATAGGAAGAGAGTTTAGACCTCTAGAACCAATGCTCTTGATACCAAATGATGCATGCCTCCCTTGATCTTTTTCTAGAGGTTTTCTTCTTTGGTGAAATGGTTTGTGGAGAGGTAAGAAGTGAGGTGGTTTTAGGCGCCACTTAAGGTAAGATAAGCCTAAGAGGGAAAGTTTGCCACAAGGGATGGAACCCTTGATAAAAACCTAAGGAATTCTCAAAGAGAGAAGGGTGGACACTAAGAGAATTTTGGCCAACTCAAGGTTTTTCCATTCAATCAAGTGTAAAAAATACAAGAGTGTGAAGGAGCACCTTTTTATAGAGGGAGCTAACCTCTTGGACAAGTCATGAAGGAAATGAAGGGCTAGGATTAAAAGGAGTCATCCAAGGGAGGAGGATTGAAGCCCAAAGTCCAATCAATACCCTCCTTTAGATGAGAATTGGTGCCCAAGCTACCTCATCCAAGGGCCAAGATTACTCCTTTATTAGTTTTGGGTTTTATTTAGCAAAAGAGGGTGTATTTATCAAACTACCCCCTTATTTCCTAAATAAAGGCCCAAAAGCTAATCTTACCCCTTAATACATGTCCAAATTAAATGGACTAATACATGATGCAATCTCACCTAGCATGCATCATGGCTAGGAGGACTCAAGGAAGGCATGGCATGGACGAAAGCTCATTGAAGATTCGAAGCCATAGTCTTCATTATTTTTAGCTTGTAAATATTTTATTTTAATTAGATAAATAGGAAAGTATTTTTAATTCCCTTAAGGCCATGTATTTCCGGCCATCTTCTTAGTTTATAAGGTATAGGTGTCTTTAGTTAAAAAGGAGGAGTAAGCTTATAATGGGTGCATAAGTTAAGACATGATTTTGGGCTAGCCCATTCACATTAAGATATGCTAATTGCACCCATAGGGGGTGAACTTAGGTGCCTCACTTAAGGCCTAAGACTTGGGTTAATTAGTTTTAATCCTAATTAAGCCCAAGTCCCACATTGCCTAGAAAAGTGTGCACATTCTTATTGTAAAAGTGTGCACATTGCCTAGACTTCGGCCTAAGACTTCTTATTACTCATTCCCCCTCATTGTAAAATTTCACCTTTGAAGTTGAATGAAAATAGTCTCTTTGTGAGCACATTCTTAGTAAAAGGTCTTGAGGATCCTCTCTCTTGAGGAACCTCCTCCTAGTTGGTTTTTATCAAGGGTTCTTTCCCTTGTGGCAAACCTAAACATTTTGGCTTATCTCTCTTTGAGAGTGGTGCCCCACCTCCATTTTCTTTCCCCTCCATCATCCATTTCATGGTGCTTGGAACCTCAAGGAAAAAGATCAAGGGAGGCATGCATCATTTTGGTATCAGAGCCAACTCCATGAGGTTCTTTTCTAGTCTTAATTTTCTTTAATTTTTTTCAGCTTTTCTTCTTAGAGTTCTTGCTTTTTCCTTTATTTTTTCCAGCCTTTGATTCTTGTCATTTAATTCCTTTTATGTCTTTTTAGTTTATGTTTTTGTAGTTTTCGTTTTATGCAATTTATTTCCTAGTTTTTATTGCTTTCTAGATTCAATTTATCTTGTTCTTTTCCATTGAACCTTTATATGTTTCCTTTAGGATTGTTTCTTTAATTTTCTGCCCAGCTTTTTATTTTTTCCTTATTCTTGTGCAAATCCTAAGAAGATCATTGTAATGACTTCACAAAATTTGTGAAGGAAGCCACACATTGTGGTTTTGATCTTTGGATGCACATTGTTCTTCTTATTTGAATTTTTAATTCTATTTTCCTGCACCTATTTTTCTGTTTTTCCAGCCCTTTGTTCTCTGTTTTGGGCATATATTTCTGGTTATTTTGATTCATTTAATTTTAGTTTTTAATCTTCCAAGTTGTGTCTTAGTTGGTCATGTTGTAGCCCTTTTATTGTCTCTTAATTCTACATAGTTTTGCCTTTTTATTTTTACCATAAAAGTGTGTTATTTCTCTATTGGAAATTGAGCATCAAAGAGGCTTACTCTTGATCCCATGTCCTTAGAGTCTCACATGCTATTTAGATCTTAGCATGTTCTTAAAAAAAAATCTTCAAAAAAATTAATGCTCAATTTCTTCCAAATTTCATTCACTTGTTCAATAATTTTAGTATCTTAATTTTGTGCTAGTTTTTGTGGTGATTTTCGTTGATTGGCTTTGAGAGGCATGTTGGGTATGATTGGGCTGATTATTGAGTAATCAAGTTGTCCTCAACTTCCATAAAACTCTCCTTGTGCCATTTATTTTTTATCACCTAAAATTACTAGTTCATATTAGGTTGCTTTGTTTCTTAAGTTTGCACTTTTGCATATCAATTATGGTGGCCATTTCCTATCCTTTGTTCAAGCATTTATGATTCATTGACTCCTCACTATATTTGCTACAAAATGTGTTAAGAGGTGTAGCAAAATTGTTTCAAAAAAAAAAAAGAAGAAGAAAAGAAATCAAAAGTGTAAAATAAGTAAAAAAAAAAAGAGTTAGTAAAAAGTGCTAAAAACAAGTAAAAAGAGTACAAAAAAATAAAATAAAAATTAGTGCACCTCAAAATTATTAAAAAATTCAAAGGAGTGTTAAATTTTATTGAAATTTGCTTGAATTTATTTGACTATGATTTAGCCATCTTGCTTTACAATTGTGCAAATCATTGAATTTGTTGAGTCTTTTTTGTTTTAAGTCCAATTCTATTTTAGGCCCATTCTAGGAATTTTTTTTTTGTGTGCCAACTTTCTTTCTACACCTTTTATTTTTTGCTTGTCCTTATTGGCTTTCTTTGTGTTTGTCAAATAAATTCTTTCCACTTGGATGTGTTCCTATTCTTGTTAAGTGCTTTTTATTGCTTTTTGCTTTCAAATTCTACTTCCCTTGGTCTCTTGCTTGGGCGCTTGTTTTCTCTTGGTAGGTAGCCAAATTGTTGAAATTTTCACAAGGGTAGCATCCTTAGGAAGTGTTGATTTAAAACCAAGGAAGAGGAGACTTGAAAAGGAGGCCAAGACTAGAGTGATACACCTGGTGAGGAGCACTTGAAGAAATGAGCTACATTCAACTACTTTTAATTTTCTTTGTTTAATTTGGGTGTATTTTTAAAGGACATTTTAATTAGAGGTATTGGATGCCCATAAGGGTCACCTCTTTTGTGTGTAATAAACATTAGTTTCTCGTTTTAGTGTAGATAAGGAATTGGTACCCCTTATTCATACTTAGGAGCACGTTAGAATCCTTTAGCTTTGCTTTAAATTTCTTTATTTGCTTTCAACGTTTTAGAAAGTGTTAGAGTTCCAAAGACTCTTAACACTTTAGGAGAAAACAAAAAAGAGAGGAGTGTTTTGCATATTAGTTCCCTAGGCCTTACACTTTGACATGTTTTCACACACTTCTAGGAGTGTTAGGAGTAGTAATGAAACTAGGGAAAATAAAGGAGAAGAATGTGAGAATAGAATAAAAGAAAAGAATGAGAAGAGTGATAAACCAACCTTGCCCATATATCCATACTCTATTGATTGGGAAATAGTAGAAAAACAACGTAGGGAATTTTGGAAAAATTAGAGAAAACAAAGAGAGATGAGGAAAAGAGAACAAGAGGAACTAGATAGAAAGGAGAGAAGAGAGAAAGAACAAAAAGAAAAGGAGAGACAAGAAAGAAAAGAAAGAAGAGAAAAAGAGAGACAAATAGAGAGTAGGGAAAATGAAAAGAAAGAAAGAGAAGCAAGAGAAAAAGAAAGAGAAGAGAGAAGAGAAAAAGAGAAAAGAGAAAAAGAAAGAGAAAAGGAAGAAAACAAAAGAAAAGAGTTAGAGAGAAAAGAGAGAAGAGAAAGGAGAGAAAAAGAGAAGAAAGAATTGGAAAAGAGAGAAAAGGAACAAAATAAGTTAGAAAGAAGGGAAGAAATGAAGATACAAAAAGAGAGAGATGCCTATAACAGCTCTTATGGTAACATTTACACACATTATAGAGACTTAGAGGAGCCTAAAATAATTCATGACATTCATGCTTCTTCTAGTAAGAAGGAAAACCCTAAGACGCATCCTAAGAAAAAGACAAACCCTTCTATAATTAAACCCAAAAGAGAGTCATCCAAAAGAAAGCATATTGAGAGAAAACCCTTGAGTATGAGTGACACCCCTACCACTAGTTCGAGCACTCGTTTTCGAAGTCCTAAATGTTTTAAGTGTTTAGAAAAAGGGCATATTGCTTTGTTTTGCCCAAAAAGAAGAAGACTTTAAAGGGAACATCAAATGAAAAGGGTATTCATTCATGTGATGATCTCTTCAAAGTGAAACAACTTCTTGGAAGCCATCCTTGTAAGGAAACCCAAACACAAAGAGAGAATGTTTTTCAAACAAGATGCAAAATTTTGGGCAAAACTTGTTCTCTTATTGTGGATGGTGGATCATGTTGTAATTTTTGTAGCACGAGGGTGGTGGAAAAGCTATCATTTGCTACTACTCCTCATCCTTCACCTTATTCTTTGCATGGACTTAATTATGAAGATGGTGTAGTAGTAAGAGAGCAAGTGGAGATTAGCTTCTTCATAGGGAAGTATTACGACAAAGTGTTATGTGATGTAGTCCCTATGGAAGCTAGTCACATGTTGCTGGGAAGGCCATGGCAACATGATAAGGAAACATTGTACAATGGCCTCACTAATAAAATCACTCTCTCTCATAAAGGGAAAAAGATCACCTTACTTCCTCTTACCCCTACCGAGGTTATGGAGGATAGAAGGATCATGAAGCTTAAGAGAGAAAGGGATAAAAATGAAAATAAGGTTGTTGGTAGGAAGACCGAGTCTAAGGAAGATCCGCCTTTGCCTTCAAAGGAGGTTCTCTACATAGAAAAATTTTCCTGCCAACTCTTACAAAAAGAACAAGTTGAATTTGAGGATGTGCCTATATCTTTTGAGCACCTTGATCCACACCCTCAAATCCAACATGATGAGTGCTCCATTCCACTTAGACTAGTCTCGCCAACTATTTCAAAACCTTTGAGGCTAGTATCTAAGGCAATTGGCGGAGGGTGGGGAGCTGTTGTGTGGAGGCACATGCACACTAAAATATTTTCAAACTTTAGTGCCAACCTCCACTACCCCATTCTTAAGAGGCCTCCTTATAGACCTCTCACTTCCCCCAAAATAAGTTGTCTGCATATACTTACTGATTTCCTTATTTTCTTGCAGACTTTGAAAAAGCGGAAGAAAGACCTCAGGATTTGAGGTCAAATCCTCTCCAAGGGAGAGGAGATGATGCAATCTCACCTAGCATGCATCATGGCTAGGAGGACTCAAGGAAGGCATGGCATGGACGAAAGCTCATTGAAGATTCGAAGCCATAGTCTTCATTATTTTTAGCTTGTAAATATTTTATTTTAATTAGATAAATAGGAAAGTATTTTTAATTCCCTTAAGGCCATGTATTTCCGGCCATCTTCTTAGTTTATAAGGTATAGGTGTCTTTAGTTAAAAAGGAGGAGTAAGCTTATAATGGGTGCATAAGTTAAGACATGATTTTGGGCTAGCCCATTCACATTAAGATATGCTAATTGCACCCATAGGGGGTGAACTTAGGTGCCTCACTTAAGGCCTAAGACTTGGGTTAATTAGTTTTAATCCTAATTAAGCCCAAGTCCCACATTGCCTAGAAAAATGTGCCCAAGCTCTCCCATTGGGCTGTATATATTCATTCCCCCTTATTGTAAAATTTCACCTTTGAAGTTGAATGAAAATAGTCTCTTTGTGAGCACATTCTTAGTAAAAGGTCTTGAGGATCCTCTCTCTTGAGGAACCTCTTCCTAGTTCGTTTTTATCAAGGGTTCCTTCCCTTGTGGCAAACCTAAACATTTTGGCTTATCTCTCTTTGAGAGTGGCGCCCCACCTCCATTTTCTTTCCCCTCCATCATCCATTTCATGGTGCTTGGAACCTCAAGGAAAAAGATCAAGGGAGGCATGCATCAATTAAATGGACTAATACATGTCCAAAATAAAATCCTAGGTTCCTAAAATAAAAATTACAAGTAAATAAGTCATGGCTTGCATAACTTGATGGTCATATGGAGGTGAGATCTTCCTCCCTCTACTCTAGCCATGTCTTCTTTTATTCTCCTAGCCATGGCCCTAGTGATAGGGCCCTTGCTTGGGGAGAATGCATCATCTTCTCATACAATTCCCTTGATGAGTTAGTTCAACTTTGCATCAAGGTGGAAAATCAACTTAGAAGGAAAACTTTTAAAAAGGATAACCCACCTTATGTAAAGAGGGACCAACCTACGGGGAACTCTTTCAAGAGTTACCCCAAAGAGGAACATCCCAAGCACTTCAAAGAGCATAAAACATCACATATAGAGAGAAAAACCTCTACTACTAACTCTCACGAGAAAGTTAGTAGTATCAAATGCTTTAAATGTCTTGGGAGAGGCCACATTGCCTCTCAATGCCCTACTAAGAGAAACATCATCATGAGGGCCCAAGATGTTTATAGTAGTGAGTCTAGCTCACACTCTTCTAGTGAGAGCGAAGGAGAAGGGGTTCATGCATACCAATATGATTGTGATGAAACCGCTTATGCATGTGAGGGAGACTTCTTAATGATAAAAAGACTTCTTGGAAGCCAACCTTTGAAAGTGTCCTCATCTCAAAGGGAGAACATATTCCACACTCGCTGTAAGGTGAATGACAAAATATGTTCTCTCATTGTGGATAGTGGGTCATGCTGCAATTGTTGTAGATCAAGGTTGGTGGAAAAGCTAGCCTTGACCCCACTTCCCCACCCTAAGCCTTACAAGCTTCAATGGCTCAATGAGCAAGGGGAAATGGAGTTCAATGAGCAAGTCAAGGTTCCAATTTCCATTGGGTCTTATAAAGATGAGATCCTGTGTGACATAGTCCCAATGGAAGCTGGCCATATCTTGCTAGGAAGACCATGGCAATTTTATAAGAAAGCCATACACCATGGTCATTCCAATAACATCATCCTCACTCATAAGGATAAGTACATTAAGTTGTGTCCTCTAACACCTTCACAAGTGGCGGAGGACCAACTCATCATGAAACATAAGAGAGATGAGGAGAAAAAAAAAAGCAAAGCTGTACCCCTAAAGCTTGAAAGGGGTAAAGAGGTTGAGTTGGAAGTTGGTGCCCCTTCCAAGAAAGTCATTAGTAAAGGGAGTTTATTTGCGACAAAATTGGATTTAAAGGAAGCCCCCTTAACTAACAGACCTTTCTATCTCCTCCTTTGCAAAGAGGCATCCCCCATTTCTTCCCCCTCCACTTTTTTCCCTTCTAGTTCTAGCACTGCCATAGAACTTGGACCTGAGAACCTACCTCAAGAGGTTCAAGAGCTTTTAAAGGAGTTTGGTGATATATTCCCTAATGAAGTTCCCAAAGGACTTCCTCCAATTAGGGGTATAGAACACCAAATAGACTTGGTACCTGGGGCTAGCCTGCCTAATAGGCCTGCTTATAGGACTAATCCCATGGAGACCAAGGAGATTGAATCTCAAGTCCAAGAACTATTGGAGAAGGGTTGGGTTCAAGAGAGCCTAAGCCCTTGTGCTGTGCCAGTTTTGTTGGTGCCTAAGAAGAATGGCCAATGGAGGATGTGCATTGATTGTCGAGCAATCAATAACATCACCATCAAATATAGGCACCCTATCCCTAAGCTTGATGACATGCTTGATGAATTGCATATTATTTTCAAAAATTGATCTTAAGAGTGGTTATCACCAAATCCGCATCAAGGAAGGTGATGAGTGGAAAACCGCTTTTAAGACCAAGTTTGGGCTGTATGAGTGGTTGGTAATGCCCTTTGGGCTTACCAATGCCCCAAGCACCTTCATGAGGGTTATGAATCATGTCATTAGGGATTTCTTAAGAAAATTTTGTGTTGTTTATTTTGATGACATCTTAGTGTATAGCAAGAGCCTAGATGAACATGTAGGCCATCTTAGGTGCATCTTTTGCATTCTTAGGTCACACCAACTCTATGGAAATCTTGAAAAATGTAATTTTTGTGTGGAGACTGTGGTGTTCTTAGGTTTTATAGTTAATAAAAATGGGGTTCAAGTAGACCCCGACAAAATCAAAGTCATCCAAGAATGGCCCACCCCAAAAAGTGTGACTGAGATCAAGAGTTTTCATGGTCTCACGAGCTTTTACAGGCGCTTTGTGCCTAACTTCTCCACACTTTTCTCACCAATCAATGATTTTGTGAAGAAGGATACTCCTTTCCTTTGGGGTGAAAAACAACAAAAAGCCTTTGAACTTATCAAAGAGAAACTGACCCATGCACCAGTTTTATCTCTTCCTGACTTTTCTAAAACTTTTGAGCTAGAGTGTGATGCATCGGGAGTGGGTGTGGGAGCTGTGTTGTTACAAGGTGGTCATCCCGTGGCTTATTTTAGTGAAAAACTAAATGGAGCCGCCTTAAACTACCCCACCTATGATAAAGAGTTTTACTCTTTGATAAAGGCCCTTCAAACTTGGGAACATTATCTTGTACCCAAGGAGTTCATCATTCATAGTGACCATGAGTCACTTAAGTATTTGAAGGGTCAAGGCAAGCTTAATAAAAGGCATGCTAAATGGGTAGAATTTCTTGAGACTTTCCCTTATATCATCAAATACAAGAAAGGAAAACATAATGTGGTGGCTGATGCTTTATCTCGTAGACATACCCTTTACACCACCTTAAGTGCAAAGATTCTTGGATTTGATAATATTAGAGAAATGTATCTTTCTGATAAGGATTTTGGATCCATTTATGCTGCCTCTACATTTGCACGTAAAACCCAAAATGGGTTCTTTGTGAGTGAGGGGTACCTTTTCAAAGGTAGCAGACTTTGTGTACCCCAAGGATCTATGAGAAATCTGTTGACAAAAGAGAGCCATGAGGGTGGGCTCATGGGGCATTTTGGAATTAACAAAACTCTTCTGCTTTTACAAGAAAAATTCTTTTGGCCCCATATGAAGAAAGACGTCTATAGACATTGTCGTAGATGCATTGCTTGCTTGAAAGCTAAGTCTAAGACAATGGCTCATGGATTGTACACACCCTTACCTGCTCCTTCTGCACCTTGGCTGGATATTAGTATGGATTTCATCCTTGGCCTGCCTCGAACCCAACGAGGTACTGATGAAGAAGAGGAGGACCTATCAGATTTGAGGTCAAATCCTTCCCAAGGGGGAGGGGATGATGCATTCTCCCCAAGCAAGGGCCCTATCACTAGGGCCATGACTAGGAGAATAGAAGAAGAAGACATGGCTAGAGTAGAGGGAGGAAGATCTCAGCTCCATATGACCATCAAGTTATGCAAGCCATGACTTATTTACTTGTAATTTTTATTTTAGGAACCTAGGATTTTATTTTGGACATGTATTAGTCCATTTAATTTTCTAGGAGGTGTCTTAGTAATAAGAAGGGGTAAGATTAGCTTCTGGGCCTTTATTTAGGAAATAAGGGGGTAGTTTGATAACTACACCCTCTTTTGCTAAATAAAACCCAAAACTAATAAAGGAGTAATCTTGGCCCTTGGATGAGGTAGCTTGGGCACCAATTCTCATCTAAAGAAGGGTATTGATTGGACTTTGGGCTTCAATCCTCCTCCCTTGGATGACTCCTTTTAATCCTAGCCCTTCATTTCCTTCATGACTTGTCCAAGAGGTTAGCTCCCTTGATGCATGCCTCCCTTGATCTTTTTCTAGAGGTTTTCTTCTTTGGTGAAATGGTTTGTGGAGAGGTAAGAAGTGAGGTGGTTTTAGGCGCCACTTAAGGTAAGATAAGCCTAAGAGGGAAAGTTTGCCACAAGGGATGAAACCCTTGATAAAAACCTAAGGAATTCTCAAAGAGAGAAGGGTGGACACTAAGAGAATTTTGGCCAACTCAAGGTTTTTCTATTCAATCAAGTGTAAAAAATACAAGAGTGTGAAGGAGCACCTTTTTATAGAGGGAGCTAACCTCTTGGACAAGTCATGAAGGAAATGAAGGGCTAGGATTAAAAGGAGTCATCCAAGGGAGGAGGATTGAAGCCCAAAGTCCAATCAATACCCTCCTTTAGATGAGAATTGGTGCCCAAGCTACCTCATCCAAGGGCCAAGATTACTCCTTTATTAGTTTTTGGTTTTATTTAGCAAAAGAGGGTGTATTTATCAAACTACCCCCTTATTTCCTAAATAAAGGCCCAAAAGGTAATCTTACCCCTTCTTATTACTAAGACACCTCCTAGAAAATTAAATGGACTAATACATGTTCAAAATAAAATCCTAGGTTCCTAAAATAAAAATTACAAGTAAATAAGTCATGGCTTGCATAACTTGATGGTCATATGGAGGTGAGATCTTCCTCCCTCTACTCTAGCCATGTCTTCTTCTATTCTCCTAGCCATGGCCCTAGTGATAGGGCCCTTGCTTGGGGAGAATGCATCATCCCTCTATAAAAAGGTGCTCCTTCACACTCTTGTATTTTTTACACTTGATTGAATGGAAAAACCTTGAGTTGGCCAAAATTCTCTTAGTGTCCACCCTTCTCTCTTTGAGAATTCCTTAGGTTTTTATCAAGGGTTCCATCCCTTGTGGCAAAATTTCCCTCTTAGGCTTATCTTACCTTAAGTGGCGCCTAAAACCACCTCACTTCTTACCTCTCCACAAACCATTTCACCGAAGAAGAAAACCTCTAGAAAAAGATCAAGGGACGCATGCATCAAAGGTGAAGAAGTGGAAGAACGAGAAGTGGAGGAAGAAGTGCAAGTGGAAGAAGGAGAACAATAGGAAGAACTAATATGAAAACATAAACGGGATCTCCTTGAATTTTGGTTTGGGAGAAAGAAGCTGAAAAACTATTTTTTCTTTAATTTTGTTTGAGAAAGGATATTGATGCCACACTCAAGAAAGATGAGAAGGTGAGTGATAAGTCATAGGGTTGATCGTCACAGGGTAACCTAATAAGATCGAAATAGGGTTCTTATAACTCAGAACTCCATAAAGCTCTCAAATGAGAAAACTCAATTTTCATTAAACTCATAATCTAATTTGAAATACAATAGTTCTCCTATTTATAGACTAAAAGTGACTTATCAAAATCGTAACGCCTGAAAAGTAAATTAAAAATACTTCATTAATCCTATTAATGACTTAATGCTCACAATTAAAACTAAATTGGAAATACGAAAATTTAATCATAAAATTTACCCAAAATAGTGACAGAAATTACAAATAAAATATAAAACCCAAAATTAGGCTAACCCCTCCGACATACATCATTCCTTCCTTCTTATGGAAAATTCGTCCTCGAATTTTAAAAATACACCTCCTTCAAGAACATAGGGGATAAGTTAATGTCGGGATAAAAAATTAACCTTGTACTACTTTTTCATTGAACAACTTGAAGATGACAATGATTGATGACAAATGATGATTTAGTAAGAAACCTCTTGGGAAACTCTTCATCATGCCTTTATCATTTTCATGATGCCTTTGATTTATAAACTGCTCAATTGTTTCACACATTGCTTTCCTATGTTCTTGTATCAATCTTTGAAATGGTGCAACTATAGCATCAACAAACTGGCATTGAGATTCATTGAGTTGTGACAAATTTTCTTCCGTGTGAAATTTCAAGGAGCCAAAGCTCTGATACCAAATGATATGATTCCCCTTAGCTTGTTTAGAATCATTTAGGACCCCTAGGAAATAGGCTTTCTAACTCTTAACAAAATTAGATAAGAAGATTATGGAATTAAGCGTACAAAATGCAGAATTGAAACAAAATAAAAAAAATGAAGCAATAATAAAACAAAATGCAGCAAGAACAATTGAAATGAATAGGTGTAGATTGGATGAGAAAAAGTAAAATGGAATTTCCAGATTAGTTTAGTTTAGGCATGACAATTGAGAAAGAAAGTGATGAATTTTGGTGAAAGGAGTCCCACTTCCAAGGATGAAAGATAAGTCATATGACACCACAAGGGTGGTGATTTACCCTTGATAAGTCTAGCAGAACGCCACAAGGAAAAATTCCTTGATAAGTTCTAAAGAGAAATTCATCTCTCACAAATGGGTAAAACCCAATTATAATTTCACTAATTCAATGGCTATCTTTTGAGTACAATTCAGGCCCTATTTATAGAATTAGGTAGGTATTCAAAATCATAACTCCTAAAATAAAAGTAAATACTCCATTATGATGCAATTATCACATATGATTAATTGCATGTTACATTAATTTCTAAATTAATGAAACGTTACGAAAAATGAAAAGTCATTGTCTTCTAGATTCATATCAGAAAGAGGACAAAGAACAAGAAGTGGAAGGAAAGGGGATGAAGAAGAAGAAGTGGAAGAAGGAGAAGAAGAGAAAGAAGAAGAAGTGGAAGGAGAAGTAGTGGAAGAGGGAGAAGAGTCCGAAGAAGGAAAGCAAGGCAAGGAAGGAGGAAGAAGAAGTGGAAGAAGGAGGAGAAGAAGAAGGGGAGGAACAAGAGGTAGTGTAGGCAAAAGAAGTGCAAGAAGGGGAAGGGAAGGAAAAAGAAGAACAAGTGGAAGCAGCAGAAGTGGAAGAAGGTGAACAAGAGGAAGAATAAGTAGTTGAAGGAGTGGGGATGATGAAGAATATGTGGAAGAAGGAGAAAAAAAGCTAGAAATACATGTGGAAGAAGAAGAAGGAGAAAAAGAGGGAAAAGACGAAGGAAAGGGAAGAAGAAGAAGGAGATGAAGTGATGCATACCCTTTATCTTTTCTAGAGGTTTAAAGTATTTAGTGAAATGGTGTATAGAGAGGTAAGGGATGAAGTGTTTAGGTACCACTCAAGGGAGATAAGCCTAAGGAAGGTTGGCTTGCCACAAGGGATGGAACCCTTGATAAAAGCTAAGGGAGCTCTCAAAAGAGAAGGTAGGGGACAATAAGAAAGAATTCAGCTAAAGAAAAATTTCTATTGATTAAAGTGTAAAAAATACAAGAGTCTGAAGGAGCACCTTTTTATAGAGGGAGCTAACCTCTTGGACAAGTCAAGAAGGAGAGGAAGGGCTAGGATTAAAAGGAGTCATCCAAGGGAGGAGGATTGAAGCCCAAAGTCCAATCAATCCCCTCCTTTAGATGAGAATTGGTGCCCAAGCTACCTCATCCAGGAGCCAAGATTACTCCTTTATTAGTTTTGGGTTTTATTTAGGAAAAGAGGGTGTAGTTATTAAACTACCCCCTTATTCCTAAATAAAGGCCCAAGAGCTAATCTTACCCCTTCTTATTACTAAGACACCTCCTAGAAAGTTAAATGGACTAATACATGTCCAAAATAAAATCCTAGGCTCCTCTAAGTAAAATAAATGAAAAATTACAAATAATAAAAGCATAAAGAAATCTGCCCAAGCTAATAGTGAGTCATGGTTTGCACATCTTGATGGACATATTGAGGTGAGGTCTTCCTCCATCTATTCTAGCCATGTCCTCTTCTATTCTTCTAGCCATGGCCCTTCTGATAGGGCCCTTGCTTGGGGGGCATGCATCATCTCCTCCCCTTGGGAAGGATTTGCCCTCAAATCTGATAGGTCTTCCTCTTCTTCGTCAGTACTAACAAAAGGAATTAAGTCACACACATTAAAAGTAGTACTGATGCCATAGTCCTCAGGTAGATCTATAATGTATGCATTATTGTTCACTCTCTTGAGGACTTGAAAGGGACCATCCCCTCGAGGGCTAAGCTTGGAATTCCTTTGAGTAGGAAAGCGATCCTTCCTCAAATGAAGCCATACCCAATCCCCTTCATTGAAGATAATTTCTTTCCTTCCCCTATCAGCCTTAGCAGCATACCCTTTAGACTGTCGTTCAATGTTGGCTTTGACCCTCTCATGTAATTTTTTAACAAAATCCGCTTTAGCTAATCCTTCTTTATGAATCGAAGAAGGGAAAGGTAAAGGCAAAATATCAAGAGGTGTAAAGGGGTTGAAGCCATAAACAATCTGAAAGGGTGAGTGCTTGGTGGGGAAGGTACTCATCCCAAGACTTATGATTTCCCCTTAGAGGTTCCCTTAGCATAGTGCCAGTAGAAGTGGAAGAAGGAGAAGAACGAGAAGAAGAGGAAGAAGTGCAAGTAGAAGAAGGAAAACGATAGGAAGAAGAAGAAGCAGCGGAAGATGGAGAACAAGAGATAGAAATGCAAGTGGAAGCAGAAGAAGGAGAAAAAGAGGGAGAAGACGAAGGAAAGGGAAGATGAAGAAGGAGATGTAGAGGAAGAAGAAGGAGAGGAGAGGATGAAGAATTAGTGGAAGAAAGAGAGCAAAAGGAGGCAGAAGAAGTGGAAGAAAGACAAGAAGAGGAAGAAGAAGGAGAGTAAGCAGAAGAAGGAGAAGAAAAGGAAGAAGAAGAAGATGGGGAAAGAAAAGAAGTGGAAGAAGGTGAACAAGAGGAAGAAAAAAAGAAGGAAAAGGAAGAAGGAGAGGAGAGGAAGGGAAGAGGAAGTAGAATATGGAGGAGAAGAGGAAGAAGAAGAAGTGTAAGTATAAAATTTAAGGGAAGGAGAAGAAGAGGAAGAGCAACAATTGGAAGCAAAAGAAATGGGGGATGGAGAAAAAGACGAAGGAGAAGAAGGAAAGGGAAAAAGAAGTAGTGGAAGGGGAAGAATGGAAGAAGAGGAAGAATAAGAATGTAAGCAGAAGAAGCGGAAGAAGGAGACAAAAATGAGGAAGAACAACGAGTGGAAGTAGAAGAAGTGGTAGAAGGAGAATAAAAGGAATAGGAGGAAGTAGTTGAATGAGAGCGGATGAACAAGAAGAAGTGGAAGAATGAGAAAAAGAGGAAGAAGAAGAAGCAGTGGAAAGAAAGGGGATGAATAAGAAGAAGTGGAAAAAAGAGAAGAATAGGAAGAAGAAGAAGTGGAAGGAGAAGTAGTGGAGAGGGAGAAGAGTAAGAAGAAGGAAAGCATGACAAGGGAGGAGGAAGAAGAAGTGGAAGAAGGAGGAGATGAAGAAGGGGAGGAAGAAGAGGTAGATTAGGCAAAAGAAGTGAAAGAAGGTGAAGAGAAGGAAGAACAAGAACAAGTGGAAGCAGCAAAAATGGAAGAAGGTGAACAAGAGGAAGAAGAAGAAGCAGTTGAAGGAGTGAGGATGATGAAGAAGAAGTGGAAGAAGGAGAACAATAGGTAAAAATTCAAGTGGAAGCAGAAGAATGACAAAAGAGGGAGAAGACAAAGGAAAGGGAAGAAGAAGAAGTAGATGAAGAGGAAGAAAAAGAAGGAGAGGACAGGATGAAGAAGAATTGGAAGAAAGAGAACAAGAGGAGGCAGAAGAAGTGCAAGAAAGAGAAGAAGAGGAAGAAGAAGGAGAGTAAGCAGAAGAAGTCGAAGAAGGAGAAGAAAAGGAAGAAGAAAAAGATGTGGAAAGAGAAGAAGTGATAGAGGGTGAACAAGAGGAAGAAGAAGAAGTAGTGGAAGAAGGTGGGATGAAGAATAAGAACTAGAAGAAGGAGAACGAGTGGAAGAAGGAGAAAAGGAGGAAAAGGAAGAAGGAGGGGAAGGGAAGAAGAAGCAGAGGAAGTGGAATATGGAGGAGAAGAGGAAGAAGAAGAACAAGTGTAAGCAGAAGATTTGGGGGAAGGAGAAGAAGAGGAAGAGCAACAATTGGAAGCAAAACAAGCGGGGATTGAAAAAAAGAGGAAGGAGAAGAGGGAAAGGGAAGAAGAAGAAGTAGTGGAAGGAGAAGAAATGGAAGAAGAGGCAGAAGAACTAGTGTAAGCAGAGGAAGTGGTAGAAGGAGAACAAGAGGAATAGGAGGAAGTAGTGGAATGAGAGGTGATGAAGAATAACAAGTGGAAAAAGGAGAACGGAAGGAGGAAGAAGAAGTGGAATAAGTAGAAGAAGAGGAAGAAGAAGAAGTGCAAGAAGGAGAAGAAAAGGAAGAAGAATAAATGGAAGAAGGAGAACAATAGGAAGAAGAAGAAGAAGTGGAAGAATGAGAAAAAGAGGACGAAGAAGAAGCAGTTGAAGGAAAGGGGACAAAGAAGAAGAAGTGGAAAAAGGAGAACAAGAAGAAGAAGAAGAAGAAGTGGAAGTATAAGTAGTGGAAGAGGGAGAAAAGTAAGAAGAAGGAAAGCAAGGCAAGGGAGGAAGAAGAAGAAATAGAAGAAGGAGGAGAAGAAGAAAGGGAGGAGAGGATGAAGAAGAAGTGGAAGAAAGAGGAGAAGAGGAAGAAGAAGTGGAAGTGATGCATACCCTTGATCTTTTCTAGAGGTTTAAAGTATTTAGTGAAATGGTGTATGGAGAGGTAGGGATGAAGTGTTTAGGTGCCACTCAAGAGAGATAAGCCTAACGAAGGTTGGCTTGCCACAAGGGATGGAACCTTGATAAAAGCTAAGGGAACTCTCAAAAGAAAAGGTAGGGGGCACTAAGAAAGAATTCAGCCAAAGCAAGATTTCTATTGATCAAAGTGTAAAAAATACAAGAGTGTGAAGGAGCACCTTTTTATAGAGGGAGCTAACCTCTTGGAGAAGTCAAGAAGGAAAGGAAGAGCTAGGATTAAAAGGAGTCATCCAAGAGAGGAGGATTGAAGCCTAAAGTCCAATCAATCCCCTCCTTTAGATGAGAATTGGTGCCCAAGCTACCTCATCCAAGGGCCAAGATTACTCCTTTGTTAGTTTTGGGTTCTATTTAGGAAAAGATGGTGTAGTTATCAAACTACCCCCTTATTTCCTAAATAAAGGCCCAAGAGCTAATCTTACCCCTTCTTATTACTAAGACACCTCCTAGAAAATTAGATGGACTAATACATGTCCAAAATAAAATCCTAGGCTCCTCTAAGTAAAATAAATGAAAAATTAGAAATAATAAAAGCATAAAGAATCCGCCCAAGCTAATAGTGAGTCATGGTTTGCACATCTTGATGGACATATAGAGGTGAGGTCTTCCTCCATCTATTCTAGTTGTGTCCTCTTCTATTCTTCTAGCCATGGCCCTTGTGATAGGGCCCTTGCTTGGGGGGCATGCATCATCCCCTCCCCCTTGTGAAGGATTTGCCCTCAAATCTGATAGGTCCTCCTCTTCTTCATCAGTATCTACAAAAGGAATTAAGTCACACATATTAAAAGTAGTACTGACACCATAGTCCTCAGGGAGATATATAATGTATGCATGATTGTTCACTCTCTTGAGGACTTGAAAAGGACGATTCCCTCGGAGGCTAAGCTTGGAGTTCCTTTGAGTAGGGTAGTGATCCTTCCTCAAATGAAGCCATACCCAATTCCATTCATTGAAGATAATTTCTTTCCTTCCCTTATTAGCCTTAGCAGCATACCCTTTAGAGTGTCATTCAATGTTGGCTTTGACCCTCTCATGTAATATTTAACAAAATCTGCTTTAGCTAATCCTTCTTTATGAATAGAAGAAGGGAAAGGTAAAGGCAAAATATCAAGAGGTGTAAGCGGGTTGAAGCCATAAACATTCTCAAAGGGTGAGTGCTTGGTGGTTCTTTGGACCACCCTATTATATGCAAACTCTATATGGGGAAGGTACTCATCCCAAGACTTATGATTTCCCTTAAGAAGGGTTGAAGCCATAAACATTCTCAAAGGGTGAGTGCTTGGTGGTTCTTTGGACCACCCTATTATATGCAAACTCTATATGGGGAAGGTACTCATCCCAAGACTTATGATTTCCCCTAAGAAGTGCCCTTAGTGATAGAGGACTGTGAAGGAGACGTCATGCTTTTCTAGAAGATTATGAAATTAGACAGAAGTTAAATTAAAACCCATCTTCTATATTTTAATTTGTATTTTCGTAATAATTTTATGTAATAAGTTCATATGACTCTTGGCTTGTTTTGGGTCAGTTTTAGCTTTGTTTTGAATTCATTAAATGGTTAGTGGGTTTTTATGTAAGTGGGAATTTAATTCCTATCAATTACCAATTTGTTTATTTTAGAAATCCTAAGCTATAAATAGGCCTACGGAAACCTCTGTAAGATAGACTTGGAAGAAATCAAATATAGCTTTTGTCATAGTGAGAGTGTTTTCTCTCTGGGTTCTTGAGTAGAACCTTTTCAAATTCTTATCAAAGAATTCTTATTCTTTGTGGCGAATTCTCCTCAACTTATCAATCCTTAGGGATTGTGGCGTTGTTCTTTCCATTTCTTTGCCTCAATCCATTTTTTTATCTTTTCTTCTACAAATATTTCCTTTTAATTTTATTCTTGTTGATGTTGAAATTTATCGGTCCGAAAATAGGTTCATATCACTTAGCATAGTGGATAAGGATCTATTTACTACCTCAGTTTGCCCATCAGTTTGGGGATGACATGTGGTAGAAAATAGGAGTTTAGTTCCCAGCCTAGCCCACAAAGTTTTCCAAAAGTGGCTAAGAAACTTAACATCCCTATCAAACATTATGGATTGAGGTATGCCATGCAGACGGACAACTTCTTTGAAGAAAAGTCTTGCAATGTTGCTAGCGTCATCTATTTTGTGGCAAGGTACGAAATGGGCCATTTTAGAAAACCTATCCACTACCACAAAGATAAAGTCTGCTCCCCTTTGGGTTCTAGGAAGTCCAAGGATGAAATCCATGCTTATGTTTACCCAAGGAGCGGAGGAAGCCGATAAGGGTGTGTAAAGTTCATGAGGCATTACTTTAGATTTAGCTTGTAAACAAGCTATACATCTAGAGCGATGTCTTTGGACATCTCTTTTCATATGGGGCCAATGGAATTTTTCTTTTAAAATGAGTAAAGTTTTGTTTATTCCAAAATGTCCCATGAGCCCACCCTCATGGCTCTCTCTCACAAGCAATTTTCTAAGAGATCCTTGGGGTACACAAAGTTTACTTTCTTTGAATAAGTACCCCTCACTCACATGAAACCCATCAGTAGGTTTGGACAAGGAGGTAGCAAAAATGGGGCCAAACTCTTGGTCAGAAGCATATTGGTCCTTAATATAATCAAATCCTAAGATTTGGGAGCTCAAAGTGACAAGAAGAGTATGTCTTCTAGATAGGGCATCGACCACTACATTGTGCTTCCCTTTCTTGTATTTGATTATATAGGGAAAAGTTTCCAAAAACTCAACCCACTTTGCATGCCTCTTGTTGAGCTTACCTTGACCTTCAAATATTTTAGTGACTCATGGTCACTATGAATGACAAACTCCTTGGAAATAAGGTAATGTTCCCAAGTTTGAAGGGCCCTTATAAAGGAGTAAAACTCTTTGTCATAGGTGGGGTAATTGAGGGCGGCACCATTTAGTTTTTCACTAAAATAAGCCACGGGGTGGCCGCCTAGCAATAACACAGTACCTATTCCAACACCTGATGCATCACACTCTAGCTCAAAAGTTTTTTAAAAGTCAAGAAGAGCTAGAACAGGGGCATGGGTGAGTTTTTCCTAAATAAGCTCGAAGGCTTTTTGTTGTTCAACACCCCAAAGGAAGGGAACTTCCTTCTTCACCAAATCATGGTGAGAAAAGTGTGGAGAAATTAGGCACAAAGCGCCTATAGAAACTCGCGAGACCATGAAAGCTCTTGATCTCAGTCACACTTTTTGGGGTGGGCCATTCTTGGATGGCTTTGATTTTGTCAGGGTCCACATGAACCCCATCTTTATTGACTACAAGACCTAAAAACACCACACTCTCTACACAAAAATTACACTTTTCAAGGTTTCCATAGAGTTGGTGTGACCTAAGGATGCAAAAGACGTGCCTAAGATGACCTACATGCTCATCTAGGCTCTTGCTATACACTAAAATATCATCAAAATAAACTACACAAAATTTTCCTAAGCAATCCCTAAGGACATGATTCATAACCCTGATGAAGTTGCTTGGGGCATTGGTAAGCCCAAAGGGCATTACCAACCACTCATAAAGCCCAAACTTGGCTTTAAAAGCAGTTTTCCACTCATCACCTTCATTGATGCGGATTTGGTGATAACCACTCTTAAGATCAATTTTCAAAAATAATTGGGCCTTATGCAATTCATCAAGCATGTCATCAAGCCTAGGGATAGGGTGCTTATATTTGATGGTGATGTTATTGATTGCTCGACAATCAATGCACATCCTCCATTGGCCATTCTTCTTGGGCAACAACAAGACTTGCAGAGCACAAGGGCTTAGGCTCTCTTGAACCCAACCCTTCTCCAATAGTTCTTGGACTTGAGACTTAATCTCCTTGGTCTCCATGGGATTAGTCCTATAAGCAGGCTAGCCCCAGGTACCAAGTCTATTGGGTGTTCTATACCCCTAATTGGAGGAATTCCTTTGGGAACTTCATTAGGGAATATATCACCAAACTCCTTTAAAAGCTCTTGAACCTCTTGAGGTAGGTTCTCATGTCCAAGTTCTATGGCAGTGCTAGAACTAGAAGGGAAAGAAGTGGAGGGGGAGAAAATGGGGGATGCCTCTTTGCAAAGGAGGAGATAGAAAGGTTTGTTAGTTAAGGGGGCTTCCTTTAAATCCAATTTTGTCGCAAATAAACTCCCTTTACTAATGACTTTCTTGGAAGGGGCACCAACTTCCAACTCAACCTCCTTACCCCTTTCAAGCTTTAGGGGTAAAGCTTTGCTATTTTTTTTTCTCCTCGTCTCTCTTATGTTTCATGATGAGTTGGTCCTCCGCCACTTGTGAAGGTGTTAGAGGACACAACTTAATGCGTTTATCCTTATGAGTGAGGATGATGTTATTTGAATGACCATGGTGTATGGCTTTCTTATCAAATTGCCATGGCCTTCCTAGCAAGATATGGCCAGCTTCCATTGGGACTATGTCACACAGGATCTCATCTTTATAAGACCCAATGGAAATTGGAACCTTGACTTGCTCATTGACCTCCATTTCCCCTTGCTCATTGAGCCATTGAAGCTTCTAAGGCTTAGGGTGGGGAAGTGGGGTCAAGGCTAGCTTTTCCACCAACCTTAAGCTACAGCAATTGTAGCATGACCCACTATCTACAATGAGAGAACATATTTTGTCATTCACCTTACAGCGAGTGTGGAATATGTTCTCCATTTGAGATGAAGACACTTTCAAAGGTTGGCTTCCAAGAAGCCTTCTTATCATCAAGAGGTCTCCTTCACATGCATAAGCGGTTTCATCACAATCATATTGCTATGCATGAACCCCTTCTCCTTCGCTCTCACTAGAGGAGTGTGAGCTAGACTCACTACTATAAACATCTTGGGCCCTTATGATGATGTTTCTCTTAGTAGGGCATTGAGAAGCAATGTGGCCTCTCCCAAGACATTTAAAGCATTTGATAGTACTAACCTTCTCATGAGAGTCAGTAGTAGGGGTTTCTCTCTCTACATGTGATGTTTTATGCTCTTTGAAGTGCTTGGGATGTTCCTCTTTGGGGTAACTCTTGAAAGAGTTCCCTTTAGGTTGGTCCCTCTTTACATAAGGTGGGTTATCCTTTTTAAAAGTTTTCCTTCTAAGTTGGTTTTCCACCTTGATGCAAAGTTGGACTAACTCATCAAGGGAATTGTATGAGAAGAGCTCCACCTTATCATGAATTTCGGGGCTTAACTCACACAAAAACCTTGCCATAGTGGCCTTGGGTTCCTCAATGATACCCGCCCTCAAGATAAGAAGTTCCATCTTTTGTCTATACTCTTCTATACTAAGGTTGGTTTGCCTTAGTCTTTGGAGTCTATCCAAAAGATCTCTTTCATACCAAGAGGGAATATGCCTTCTTCTTAGAGCACTTCTAAGATCATTCCAATATCTTATGGAAGGCATATTGGTGCAGATTCTCTCATTGGTTAACCCAACCCACCAATGCATGGCATGCCCTTGGAAGCTAATGGTTTCCATTGGAACCTTTCTTTCTTCTCTTACGTCATGGCAAGTGAAGAGTTGTTCTACATTGATTTCCCAATCAAGGTAGGCTTCCACATCTTCCCTCCCATGAAATAGGGGGAGATCAATTTTGGGCTCCCTTGGAGGGGCCCCATTATTATGCATGGATGAATGGGAGTATCTCCTAGGATGATTGTAGTATTCGTCCTCACTTTCACTCCTATGGGTATGTCTAGATGGGGAACCTAAGACTATCTCTTTTATTTTGTGATTCTCACCATTCCCATGCTTTCTTTTTTCTTCTTCTTTCTCTTTTCTTATTTCTCTTTCTTTTCTTTCTATCCTTTCTTCATCTTCTCTCCTTTCTCTTATTCTTCTCTCTTCCTTCTCTCTTTTCTCTCTCTTTTCTTCCTCTCTTTCTTTTATTTTTCTGCTTGGCCTCTTTTTCTCTCCTTTTTTCTTCTCTTCTCTCTTGTTCTTTTGCCATCCAGTTCCTAAAGTCCATGTTTAAGTTTTCTAGAGTGTAATATTTAGAAATATTTCTTTGGTTTACACTCTGGTTTGATGAATAACTATGAGCACTAGAGTGGGTGTGTGATGCCATTGTGCTTGAATTTATAAGAGGAAAAAAGGTGGCCAAAAACTTTTCACAAAGCACTCCTCCCTTTTGTATGTTTCCTCACCTAAAATGGCTTTAATGAGTCTTTGGAACTCTTTAGCCTTCTAAGCGTTTTGACAAGAAATTAAAGAAAGACTTGAAAGGCAAAAAAATTTAAAAAGGTAAGGGATCTAAAAACATGCTCCTAAGGTGTTGAAAGAAGTGTACCAATTATTCCTTCTTCACCTAATTTTCGAGAAACTAAAGCTAAAAGAAATTAAAACCAATTATTACAATAAAAAAGGGAGGGCCTTAAGGGTACTCAAACTCCCAATTCTAAAGGAAGAATTAATTACAACCAAATTAAAAATGCAAAATTTAAAGTCTTCAAGTCCTTTGGTCTCCAAATGTGCTCTAAAGCTCATGGCTAGTGTTTGGCCCTTTGAGTTGATCCCTTAAGCTCTTAGTTCAAGTTTCCAAAGTATGCTACCCTTGTGGGAAATTATTTCTTAAAGCTTATTAGAAAGTAGCACTATTACACAAACCAAATAAACCAAAGAAAGTAGCAAGGGATATGCAAAATAGAAACTTAAAAGCAATAAAAGGATAAACACAACAAATGACACTAACCAATTGGTAAGATTAATTTGACAAGACTAGAAAGAACTTGAAAAAAGAAGACAAGCAACAATTAAAGGTAAACAATAAAGAAAGCACACAAAGGAATACCTAAGAAAGCACTAGAGTGGAATGAAAACAAACTAAACAAGACTCCAAAATTTCATAAATTACACTAACTTTAAAATTATAGTGGCCGAATTCTTTTAAGAAAGTTCTCAAGCTCTTACAAGTAATTTTAAGTCCTCAAAGTGTCATAATCAAATAGGTACACAATTTTTTTTTCATAATAATTTTTTTTCTTTCTTTGGAATTCTTTTCCTCTCTTTTTGTTTTTCTCTTTTTGTTTTTGAACTTCAACTTCTTTGGTTTGTCTTATCCTTTTCTTATTTTTTTTAAACTTAATGTTGTTGTACCTAGCTTAATGGAAAAAAAAATTAATGAGGAACAACAATATTATAATCGCTTGAGCTAAAGGTAAAAGGAACAAGCCACCAAAATTGTAAACAAATGCAACTAGTGAACATTAAAATGAAAGAAACAACAAATTTTAGTAGCCCCAATTGCCACTAAACTAATGGTATTTTAGGAGTAGTTTCAATCTTTTAAATGAGTGATTTGGTTTCCCAAGTTCAACTCACAATTTGTCCAAACAATTGTACTCAAAAGAATAACCAATAGTGAAAGCAAAACCAAGGGGGAAACTACCAAAAGCATGCGCAAACAAGAAAGAATACAAAGGATTGAATTGAGCAATTATTTAAGAATATTTAGAAACTAGAATGCTTCAATTAAAAGCATAAACACATGAGAACACAAACAAGAGGATCACCTTTTAGAAGCTCAATCCAAAGATGTTTTATAAGGCTTTTTGTAAAATAAGAAGAGGTTAAACCTCAGGAAGTTTATATGACATGAAAGGAAACTAACATGACCATTTTTTGACAAAACTTAGACATTATAAAAGTAAAAATAAACCTATAAAGTGAGCAAAAATTTCAGCAAGAAATGTACCAAGGATTAGCCCACAAGAAGAGCCACAAGGTTGTGCAAAATGCACACTTATGTGGACTTACACTATCTCTTTTGTTTAGGCACCTTAAAGCTATACTAAGGTCAAGACCACTTAAAATGCAGCAAAAGATGCAATGAAAAGAACAAAATAAAATTGCATCAACAATAAAGACAATAGGGAATAGAATAAGGAAAATTAAGAAACTACTAATATTAACTTCAAGACATGAAATGAAATAAATAAACAAGGGAAGACAAGAAAAAAATTGCAGAAATGAAGTAAACAATATATAAGAATTGCCAAATTAAAAAGATAGAGAAAAATAAATTTTGACCTCTAGAACAAATGCTCTAGATACCTAATGATGCATACCCTTGATCTTTTCTAGAGGTTTAAAGTATTTAGTGAAATGGTGTATGGAGAGGTAAGGGACGAAGTGTTTAGGCGCCACTCAAGGGAGATAAGCCTAAGGAAGGTTGGCTTGCCACAAGGGATGGAACCTTGATAAAAGCTAAGGCAACTCTGAAAAGAGAAGGTAGGGGATACTAAGAAAGAATTCAGCCAAAGCAAAATTTCTATTGATCAAAGTGTAAAAAATACAAGAGTGTGAAAGAGCACCTTTTTATAGAGGGAGCTAACCTCTTGGACAAGTCAAGAAGGAAAGGAAGGGCTAGGATTAAAAGGAGTCATCCAAGGGAGGAGAATTGAAGCCCAAAGTCCAATCAATCCCCTCCTTTAGATGAGAATTGGTGCCCAAGCTACCTCATCCAAGGGCCAAGATTACTCTTTTATTAGTTTTGGGTTTTATTTAGGAAAATAGGGTGTAGTTATCAAACTACCCCCTTATTTCCTAAATAAAGGCCCAAGAGCTAATCTTACCCCTTCTTATTACTAAGACACCTAGAAAGTTAAATGGACTAATACATGTCAAAAATAAAATCCTAGGCTCCTCTAAGTAAAATAAAGGAAAAATTACAAATAATAAAAGCATAAAGAAATCCGCCCAAGCTAATAGTGAGTCATGGTTTGCACATCTTGATGGACATATAGAGGTGAGGTCTTCCTCCATCTATGCTAGCCATGTCCTCTTCTATTCTTCTAGCCATGGCCCTTGTGATACGGCCCTTGCTTGGGGGTATGCATCAGGAACAAGGAGGAGAAGAAGAAGGGGGAGAAAAAGAGGTAGTGTAAGCAGAAGAAATGCTTGAAGGAGAAGAGAAGGAAGAAAAAGAAAAAGTGGAAGTAGTAGTAGTGGAAGAAGGTGAACAAGAGGAAGAAGAAGAAGTAGTTGAAGGAGTGGAGACGATGAAGAAGAAGTGGAAGAAGGAGAACAAGACGTAGAAATGCAAGTGGAAGTAGAAGAAATAGAAAATGAGGGAGAAGCCGAAGGAAAGAGAAGAAGAAGAAGGAGATGAAGGGGAAGAAAAAGAAGGAGAGGAGAGGATGAAGAAGAAGTGGAGGAAAGAGAACAAGAGGAGGAAGAACAAGTGGAAGAAAGAGAAGAAAAGGAAGAAGAAGGAGGGTAAGCAGAAGAAGTGGAAAAAGGAGAAGAAAAGGAAGAAGAAGAACATGTTCAAAGAGAAGAAATGGAAGAAGGTGAACAAGAGGAGGAAGAAGAAGCAATGGAAGGAGGTGGGATGAAGAAGAAGAACTGGAAGAAGGAGAACGAGTGGAAGAAGAAGAAAAGGAGGAAAAGGAAGATGGAAGGGAAAGGAAGGGAAGAAGAAGGAGAAGAAGTGGAATATGGATGAGAAGAGGAAGAAGAAGAAGTAAAAGATTTGGGGGAAGGAGAAGAAGAGGAAGAGCAACAATTGGAAGTAAAAGAAGTGGGGGATGGAGAAAAACAGGAAGGAGAACAAGGAAAGGGAAGAAGAAGAAGTAGTGGAAGGAGAAGAAATGGAAGAAGAGGAAGAAGAAGTTGAAGAAGGAGGAGAAGAAAAAGGGGAGGAAGAAGAACTAGTGTAGGCAGAAGAAGTGCAAGATGGAGAAGAGAAGCAAGAAGAAGAACAAATGGGACAGCAGAATTGGAAGAAGGTGAACAAGAGGAAGAAGAAGAAGTAGTTGCAGGAGTGGTGATGATGAAGAAGAAGTGGAAGAAGGAGAACAAGAGGTAGAAATACAAGTGGAAGCAGAAAAAGTGGAAGAAGGAGAAAAAGAGAGAGAACACGAAGGAAAGGAAAGAAGAAGAAGGAGATGAAGAGGAAGAAAAAAAAGGAGTGGAAGGAGAGGAGACGAGGACGAAGAAGTGGAAGAAATAGAAGAAGAGGAGGCAGAAGAAGTGGAAGAAAGAGAAAAAGAGAAAGAAGTAGAAAGAGAGTAAGCAGAACAAGTGGAAGAAGGAGAAGAAAAGGAAAAAGAAAGCATGTGGAAAGAGAAAAAGTGGAAGAAGGTGAAGAAGAGGAGGAAGAAAACGTAGTGGAAGGAGGTGGGATGAAGAAGATGAACTGGAAGAAGAAGAACGAGTGGAAGAAGGAGAAACGGACGAAAAGGAAGAAGGAGGGGAAGGGAAGGGAAGAAGAAGCAGAAGAAGTGGAATATGGAGGAGTAGAGGAAGAAGAAGAAGAAGAAGATTAAGCAGAAGATTTGCGTAAGGAGAAGAAGAGGAAGAGCAAGAATTGGAAGCGAATGAAGTGGGGGATGGAGAAAAAGAGGAAGAAGAATAAGGAAAGGGAAGAAGAAGAAGTAATGGAAGGAGAAGAAATGGAAGAGGGGCAAGAGGAGGAAGAAGAAGAAGTGAAACCAGAAGAAGTGGAAGAAGGAGACGAAAAATAAGAAGAACAACAGGTGGAAGTAGAAGAAGTGGTAGAAGGAGAACAAGAGGAGGGAGAAGACAAAAGAAAGAAGGAAACGGAAGAAGAAGTGGAAGAACAAGAAGAAAAGGAAGAAGTGCAAGTGGAAGAAGGGGAACAATTGGAAGAAGAAAAGTTCGCATAAGGGTAGGCGATGAAGAAGAAGAAAAGAAATGGAAGAAGGAGAGAAAGAGGAAGAAGAAGAACAAGTGGAAGAATGAGAATGAAAGGAAGAAGAAGAAGCAGTGGAAGGAAAGGGGATGAAGAAGAAGATGTGGAAGAAGCAAAACAAGAGGAAGAAGAAGAAGTTTATATGAATCCTCTTTGTTAGTTTAGGATTTTGAAAGGACCCTAGGAATTTAGCTTTTCGCCTTAACAAAATTGATCAACGTGTTATGCAAACAATTGCCAAAATTAAATTGATTAGAATTACTATCAAACTTTTAGCCAAAGAATGAAAAGTAAAAGTTATTGAAACTCAACGATTAAACGAGTTTTTGAATAGTGTAGGACTTTCCCGTGCAATTGATCATAGAGTTTGCTGGGCAGAATTGAGTATGAATGGAAAAGACAGAAAATGGAATTGGAAAAGGGATCAAGCATTGTTCCCTTCAGTCATGAGACAATTAACAATTTTAAACTTTATTTCTTCAATGTTTGGCTCCTTTTGCAAAAGCGATGCCAAAACTTGTTGCATAGCTTCCTTAGCTCTCCTTGTCCTTGCCCTTGCCTTAGGTCCTCCAAGTCCTTCAAGTGCTTCAAGCTCCTTGCTCTTCATGTCCTCATCAGAAGTTGAAGGAGATGTCCTGGAAGAGGGAGAAAAGTAAGAAGAAGGAAGCAAGGAAAGGGAGGAGGAAGAAGAAGGGCAGGAACAAGAGAAAGTATATACAGAAGAAGATCAAGAAGGAGAAAAGAAGGAAGAAGAAGAATAAGCAGAAGCAGCAGAGATGAGAAAAGGTAAACAAGAGGAAGAAGAAGAAGTAGTTGAAGGAGTGGGGATGATGATGAAGAAGTAGTTGAAGAAGTGCGGATGATGAAGAAGAAGTGGAAGGAGAAGTAGTAGAAGAGGGAGAAGAGTAAGAAGAAGGAAAGCAAGGAAAGGGAGGAGAAAAAAGAACTGGGAAAAGGAGGAGAAAAAGAAGAGGAGGAAGAAGAAGCAGTGTAGGCAGAAGAAGTGCAAGAAAGAGAATAGAAGGAAGAAGCAGAACAAGTGAAAGCAGCAGAACTGGAAAAAGATGAACAAGAGGAAGAAGAAGTAGTTGAAGGAGTGGGGATGATGAACAAGAAGTGGAAGAAGGAGAACAAGATGTAGAAATTGATGTGGAAGCATAAGAAGGAGAAAAGGAGGGAAAAGATAAAGGAAAGGGAAGAAGAAGAAGGAGATGAAGAGGAAGAAAAAGAAGGAGAGAAGAGGAAGAAGAAGAAGTGGAAGACAGAGAAGAAGACGAGGTAGAAGACATGGAAGAAAGAGATGAAGAGGAAGAAGAATGAGAAGAAAAGGAAGAAGAAGAACTTGTGAAAAGAGAAGAAGTGGAAGAAGGAGAAAAAGAGGAAAAGGAAGAAGTGGAGGAAGGGAAGGGAAGAAGAAGCAGAAGAAGTGGAAGAAAGAGAATAGGAGGAGGAAGAAGAAGTGGAAGAAGGAGAAGAAGAGGAAGAACGAGAAGTGGAAGAACGAGAAGAAGAGGAAGAAGTGCAAGTGGAAGAAGGAGAACAATAGGAAGAAGAAGAAGAAGTGGAAGAATGAGAGAAAGAGGAAAAAAAGAAACACTAGAAAGAAAGGGGATGAAGAAGAAGAAGTGGAAGAAGGAGAACAAGAGGAAGAAGAAGAAGTGGAAAGAGAAGTAGTAGACGAGGGAGAAGAGTAAGAAGAAGGAAAGCAAGGGAAGAGAGGAGGAAGAAGAAGTGGAAGAAGAAGGAGAAGAAGAAGAGGTAGTGTAGGCAGAAGAATTGCAAGAAGGAGAAGAGAAGGAAGAAAAACAACAAATGGAAGCAGCAAAAGTGGAAGAAAAGGAACAACAGAAAGAAGAAGAAGTAGTTGAAGGAGTGGGGATGATATAGAGGACGTGGAAGAAGGAGAACAAGAGGTAGAAATGCAAGTTGAAGTAGAAGAAGGAGAAAAAGAGGGAGAAGGTGAAGGAAAGGGAAAAAGAAAACGAAGAAAAAGGAGAGGAGAGGATGAAGAAGAATTGGAAGAAAGAGAACAAGAGGAGGCAGAAGAAATGGAAGAAAGAGAAGAAGAGGAAAAAGAAGGAGAGTAAGGAGAAGAAAAGGAAGAAGAAGATGATGTGGAAAGAGAAGAAGTGGAAGAAGGGTGAACAAGAGGAGGAAGAAAAAGTAGTGAAAGGAGGTGGGATGAAGAAGAAGAACGAGTGGAAGTAGGAGAAAATGAGGAAAAGGAAAAAGGAGGGGAAAGGAAGGGAAGAAGAAGCAGAAGAAGTGGAATATGGAGGAGAAGAGGAAGAAGAAGAACAAGTGTAAGCAGAAGATTTGGGGGAAGGAGAAGAAGAGGAAGAGCGACAATTTGAAGCAAACAAAGTGGCGGATTTAGGAAAAGAGGAAGGAGAAGAAGTAGTGGTAAGAGAAGAAATAGAAGAAGAGGAAGAAGAATTGTAAGCAGAAGAAGTTGAAAAAGGAGACAAAAAAAAGAACAACAAGTGGAAGCAGAAGAAGTGGTAGAAGGAGAACAAGAGGAATTGGAGGAAGTAGTGGAATGAGAGGGGATTCAGAAGAAGAAGTGGAAGAAGGAGAACGAGAGAAGGAAGAAGAAGTGGAAGAAGGAGAAGAAAAGGTGGAAGAACAAGAAGAAGAGGAGGAAATGCAAGTGGAGGAAGGAGAACAATAGGAAGAAGAAGAAGAAGTGGAAGAATGAGCAAAAGAGTAAGAAGAAGAATTAGTGGAAGGAAAGGGGATGAAGAAGAAGAAGTTGAAGAAGAAATAGTGGAAGAGGGAGAAGAGTTAGAAGAAGGAAAGCAAGGCAAGAGAGGAGGAAGAAGAAGTGGAAGAAGGAGGAGGAGAAGAACCGGAGGCAGAAGAGGTAGTGTAGGTAGAAGAAGTGCATGAAGGTGAAGAGAAGGAAAAAGAAGAACAAGTGGAAGCAGCAGTAGTGGAAGAAGGTGAAGAAGAAGTAGTTGAACGAATGGGGAAGATGAAGAAGAAGTGGAAGAAAGAGAACAAGACGTAGAAATGCAAGTGGAAGCAGAAGAAGTAGAAAAAGAGGGAGAAGCCGAATGAAAGCGTAGAAAAAGAAGGAGAAGAGAGGATGAAGAAGAAATGGAAGAAAGAGAACAAGAGGAGGCAGAAGAAGTGGAAGAAAGAGAAGAAGAGGAAGAAGAAGGAGAGTAAGCAGAAGAAGTGGAAGAAAGAGAAGAAAAGGAAGAAGAAGAAATGTGGAAAGAGAAGAAGTGGAAGAAAGGGAACAAGAGGAGGAATAAGAAGTAGTGGAAGAAGGTGGGTTGAAGAAGAAGAACTGGAAGAACGAGGATGAGTGGAAGAAGGAGAAAAGAAGGAGAGGAAGGCAAAGAAAGAAGAAGTGGAATATGGAGGAGAAGAGGAAGAAGAAGAAGAAGTGTAAGCAGAAGATTTGGGGGAAGGAGAAAAAGAGGAAGAGCAACAATTGGAAGGAAAGAAAGTGGGGATGGAGAAAAAGAGGAAGGAGAAGAAGGAAAGGGAAGTAGAAGAAGTAGTGCAAAGAGAAGAAATGGAAGAAGCATAAGAAGAAGAGGTGGAAGAAAGAGACGAAAAAGAAGAAGGACAACAATTGGAAGGAGAAGAAGGAAAGGGAAGAAGAAGAAGTAGTGGAAGGAGAAGAAATGGAAGAACACGAAGAAGAAGACGTGTAAGAAAAAGAAGTGGAAGATGGAGACGAAAAAGAAGAATAGGAGGAAGTAGTGGAATAATAGGGGAAGAAGAAAAAGAAGTGGAAGAAGGAGAATGGGAGGAGGAAGAAGAAGTGGAAGAAGGAGAGGAAGAGGAAGAGGAAGAAGTAGAAGCGGAAGAACGAGAAGAAGAGGAAGAAGTGCACGTGGAAGAAGGAGAATAATAAGAAGAACAAGAAGAAGTGGAAGAACGAGAGAAAAAGGAAAAAGAAGAAGCAGTGGAAGGAAAAGGGATGAAGAAGAAGAAGTGGAAGAAGGAGAACAAGTGGAAGAAGAAGAAGCAGAAGGAGAAGTAGTGGAAGAGGGAGAAGAGTAAGCAAAAGGAAAACAAGGCAAGGGCAGAGGAAGAAGAAGTGGAAGAAGGAGGAAAAGAAGAAAGGGAGGAAGTAGAGGTAGTGTAGGCAGGAGAAGTGCAAGAAGGAGAAGAGAAGGAAGAAGAAGAACAAGTGGAAGCAACAGAAGTGGAAGAAGGTGAACAAGAGGAAGAAGAAGAATTAGTTAAAGGAGTGGGGATGATGAAGAAGAAGTGGAAGAAGGAGAACAAGTCGTAGAAATGCAAGTGGAAGCAGAAGAAGGAGAAAAAGAGGGAGAATACGGAGGAAAGGGAAAGAAGAAGAAGGAGATGAGGACGAAGAAAAAGAAGGAGAGTAGAGGATGAAGAAGAAGTGGAAGAAAGAGAACAAGAGGAGGCAGAAGAAGTGGTTGAAAGAGAAGAAGAGAAAGAAGAAGGAGAGTAAGCCGAAGAAGTGGAAGACGGAGAAGAAAGGGAAGAAGAAAAAGATGTGGAAAGAGAAGAAGTGGAAGAAGGTGAACAAGAGGAGGAAGAAGTAGTCGAAGAAGGTGGGATTAAGAAGAAGAACTGGAAAAAGGAGAACGAGTGGAAGAAGGAGAAAAGGAGGAAAAGGAAGAAAGAGGCGAAGGGAAGGGAAGCAGAAGAAGTGGAATATGGAGGAGAAGAGGAGGAAGAAGACGAAGTGTAACCAGAAGATTTGGGGGAAGTAGAAGAAGAGGAAGAGCAACAATTGGAAGCAAAAGAAGTGGGGGATGGATAAAAAGTGATGCATTCTCCGCAAGCAAGGGCCCTATCACTAGGGCCATGGCTAGGAAAATAGAAGAAGACATGGCTAGAGTAGAAGGAGGAAGATCTCACCTCCATATGCCCATCAAGTTATGCAAGCCATGACTTATTTACTTGTAATTTTTATTTTAGGAACCTAGGATTTTATTTTGCACATGTATTAGTCCATTTAATTTTCTAGGAGCTGTCTTAGTAATAAGAAGGGGTAAGATTACCTTGTGGGCCTTTATTTAGGAAATAAAGGGGTACTTTGATAACTACACGCTCTTTTGCTAAATAAAACCCAAAACTAATAAAGGAGTAATCTTGGCCCTTGGATGAGGTAGCTTGGGCACCAATTCTCATCTAAATGAGGGTATTGATTGGACTTTGGGCTTCAATCCTCCTCCCTTGGATGACTCTTTTTAATCCTAGCCCTTCATTTCCTTCATGACTTGTCCAAGAGGTTAGCTCCCTCTATAAAAAGGTGATCCTTCACACTCTTATATTTTTTACACTTTATTGAATGGAAAAACCTTGAGTTGGCCAAAATTCTCTTAGTGTCCACCCTTCTCTCTTTGAGAATTCCTTAGGTTTTTATCAAGGGTTCCATCCCTTGTGGCAAACTTTCCCTCTTAGGCTTATCTTACCTTAAGTGGCGCCTAAAACCACCTCACTTCTTACCTCTCCACAAACCATTTCACCGAAGAAGAAAACCTCTAGAAAAACATCAAGGGAGGCATGCATCATTTGGTATCTAGAGCATTGGTTCTAGAGGTCTAAACTCTCTCCCTACCTCATTTATTTTTTCTTTCCGTTTTCCTATTTTATTTTATCTTTAATTTCCGCAATTTGTTCTAGCTTTCCATTGTTGTTTATCATTTCCATTTATGTCTTGAGTTTATTGTTTTGAGTTATAGTTTATTTACGCCATTTATTTTTTGCTTGATGCAATTTATATTGTTCTTTTCTTTGCATCTACATCTCTCCTATATTCATTAATTTCCGCTTAAGCTTTGAGTTGGGTGCTTTCTTGCTTGAATTTTGGTTTTGAGAATTTCTTGATAAAAATCCATGCCGTTGTGGTGAATTCCAGAACCTTGTGGTCAAGAAATTTAGACCAAATTCTTGTATTTTCTTGCACCTAGTTGCCTTGTTTTTGCCTTACTTTTAGCTTTTATTTTTCACTTTTATACTCTTGTGTAGTTGTCCATAAGTCATGTTTATAGTTTCCCATTTTGTCTATTAATTCCTTTTAAGTTTAGCCTCTTTTGTTTTTACAAAAAGCTTTTGAAACTTCTTAAATTGACCAACATAGAGGGTCATACCTCATGTCTAAGTCTCTTTAGAGGTTCATGTGCTTTTAGTTTCAAGCATATTCTTAAAAAAAATTCCAAAATAGTTGCTCAATTCCCTTTGTCTTTATTTTCCTTATACGTATAATTAGTAGCTCATTTGTGTGGTAAAGGTAGTTCTTGTTTGTGGGTGCTTTCACTTAAGCTATAAGTTTGGTATTTGTGTTCAACAAATTACTAAAAACTTAACAAAGCTTGAGTCCAGTGGCACACCAAACTACTAAACCATTAACACATCTATAGCTACTTTGCATTTTGAAGTCATTTCTAGTAGTACCTAAATTGTTGCTTTTAATTTTCTTTATTGTTCCAAGCGCATAACTCTTTGTTATCAAGCACTAAATTCACAATCAATTTAGGTGCATCTAGTAAATATTCAAAAAAAAAAGAAAACAAAGTCTAAAATAAAATACAAAAAAACAACGAAGGATTAAAAAAAAAAAAGAGAACAAACAAAAGAAAAGAAAGTTTGAAAAAAATTCATTTGATGTACCTAACCTAAAATTAGCAAGTGCTTCAACTTTGAACTTGGAACCTTAAAAGAAATTTTATTACTTTTGGTACACTAGAACTTGATATTTGTGTTCTTCTACTCTTTAATCTAGTGCCATTCTTAGGTATTCCATTGTGTGCTCTCTTTCTTTTGTTTACCTTTTAGTTGTTGCTTGTCTTTTAAATCATCTTTCTAGTTTGTCTTATATACTCTTACCATTTGGTTAAGTGTCCTTTTGATTGTGTTATCTTTTATTGCTTTTTGAGTTTCTATTCGCACCTCCCCTTGCTACTTTTGGTTTCTTTGGTTTGTGTGTTAGTGTCACTTTTGGGAGAAAGCTTGAAGAAGGAGCTTACCACAAGGGTAGCATATTTTGGAAGGTGGAACTAAGAGCCTAAGGGATCACCTCAAAAGGAAATACACCTAGCCGTGAGGACTTTGATTTGAGGGAGCATTTGGAGAATCATTTTTTGAAGACTTTACTTTTTCTTTAATTTGGGTGTATTAATTTTGTAGTTGGGAGTTTGAGTGCCCTTAAGGCCCTCCCTTTGGTTGTAATAAAATTTAATCAATTTTTTAGTTTCTCGAAAATTAGGTGAAGAAGGAAGAAGTGGTACACTTCCTTCAACACCTTAGGAGCTCGCTTTAGATCCCTTCTCTTTTGAATTTTTGCTTTAAAATTCTTGCTTTATTTTTCTTTTTCAAAGCGCTTAGAAGGCTAAAGAGTTCCAAAGACTCATCAAGCCATTTTAGGCAAGAAAACACAAAAAGAAAGGAGTTTTTGTTTGTGAAAGGTTTTTAGCCACCTTTTTCCTCTTAGAAATTCAAGCACAATGACATCACACACCCACTCTAGTGCTCATAGTTATTCATCAAACAAGAGTGTAAACCAAAGAAATATTTCTAAAGATTACACTTTAGAAAACTTAAACATGGACTTTAGGGAGTGGATGGCAAAAGAACAAGAGACAAGTGAGGAAAAAAGGAGAGAAAAAGAGTCTAAGGAGAAAAGAAAAATAAAAGAAAGAGAGGAAGAAAAGAGAGAAAAAAGAGAGAAGGAAGAGAGAAGAATAAGAGAAAGGAGAGAAGATGAAGAAAGGAGAGCAAGAAAAGAAAGAGAAAGAAGAAAAGAGAAAGAAGAAAAGAGAAAGAAGAAGAAAAAAGAAAGCATGGGAATGGTGAGAATCACAAAATGAAAGGAATAGTCTTAGGTTCCCCATCTAGACATACCCATAGGAGTGAAAGTGAGGAAGAATACTACAATCATCCTAGGAGAAACTCCCATTCATCCATGCATAATAATGGGGCCCCTACAAGGGAGCCCAAAATTGATCTCCCCCCATTTCATGGAAGGGAAGATGTGGAAGCCTACCTTGATTGGGAAATCAAGGTAGAAAAACTCTTCACTTGCCATGAGGTAAGAGAAGAAAGAAAGGTTTCAATGGTAACCCTTAGCTTCCAAGGGCATGCCATGCATTGGTGGGTTGGGTTAACCAATGAGAGAATTCACACCAGTATGCCTTCCATAAGATATTAGAATGATCTTAGAAGTGCTCTAAGAAGAAGGCATATTCCCTCTTGGTATGAAAGAGATCTTTTGGATGGACTCCAAAGGCTAAGGCAAACCAACCTTAGTATAGAAGAGTATAGACAAAAGATGGAACTTCTTATCTTGAGGGTGGGTATCATTGAGGAACCCAAGGCCACTATGGCAAGGTTTTTGTGTGGGTTGAGCCCCAAAATTCGTGATAAGGTGGAGCTCTTCTTGTACAATTCCCTTGATGAGTTAGTTCAACTTTGCATCAAGGTGGAAAATCAACTTAGAAGGAAAAGTTTTAAAAAGGATAACCCACCTTATGTAAAGAGGGACCAACCTAAGGGGAACTCTTTCATTAGTTACCCCAAAGAGGAACATTCCAAGCACTTTAAAGAGCATAAAACATCACATGTAGAGAGAAAAACCCCTACTACTAACTCTCATGAGAAAGTTAGTAGTATCAAATGCTTTAAATGTCTTGGGAGAGGCCACGTTGCCTCTCAATGCCCTACCAAGAGAAACATCATCATGAGGGCCCAAGATGTTTATAGTAGTGAATCTAGCTCACACTCCTCTAGTGAGAGCGAAGGAGAAGGGGTTCATACATACCAATCTGATTGTGATGAAACCGCTTATGCATGTGAGGGAGACCTCTTGATAATAAGAAGGCTTCTTGGAAGCCAACCTTTGAAAGTGTCCTCATCTCAAAGGGAGAACATATTCCACACTCGCTGTAAGGTGAATGACAAAATATGTTCTCTCATTATAGATAGTGGGTCATGCTGCAATTGCTGTAGCTCAAGGTTGGTGGAAAAGCTAGCCTTGACCCCACTTCCCCACTCTAAGCCTTACAAGCTTCAATGGCTCAATGAGCAAGGGCAAATCGAGGTCAATGAGCAAGTCAAGGTTCCAATTTCCATTGAGTCTTATAAAGATGAGATCCTATGTGACATAGTCCCAATGGAAGCTGGCCATATCTTGCTAGGAAGACCATGGCAACTTGATAAGAAAACCATACACCATGGTCATTCCAATAACATCATCCTCACTCATAAGGATAAGCGCATTAAGTTGTGTCCTCTAATACCTTCACAAGTGGCGGAGGACCAACTCATCATGAAACATAAGAGAGATGATGATGCAATCTCACCTAGCATGCATCATGGCTAGGAGGACTCAAGGAAGGCATGGCATGGACAAAAGCTCATTGAAGATTCGAAGCCATAGTCTTCGTTATTTTTAGCTTGTAAATATTTTATTTTAATTAGATAAATAGGAAATTATTTTTAATTCCCTTAAGGCCATGTATTTCCGGCCATCTTCTTAGTTTATAAGGTATAGGTGTCTTTAGTTAAAAAGTAGGAGTAAGCTTATAATGGGTGCATAAGTTAAGACATGATTTTGGGCTAGCCCATTCACATTAAGATATGCTAATTGCACCCATAGGGGGTGAATGATGCATTCTCCCCAAGCAAGGGCCCTATCACTAGGGCCATGGCTAGAAGAATAGAAGAAGACATGGCTAGAGTAGAGGGAGGAAGATCTCACCTCCATATGACCATCAAGTTATGCAAGCCATGACTTATTTACTTGTAATTTTTATTTTAGGAACCTAGGATTTTATTTTGGACATGTATTAGTCCATTTAATTTTCTAGGAGGTGTCTTAGTAATAAGAAGGGGTAAGATTAGTTTTTGGGCCTTTATTTAGGAAATAAGGGGGTAGTTTGATAACTACACCCTCTTTTGCTAAATAAAACCCAAAACTAATAAAGGAGTAATCTTGGCCCTTGGATGAGGTAGCTTGGGCACCAATTCTCATCTAAAGGAGGGTATTGATTGGACTTTGGGCTTCAATCCTCCTCCCTTGGATGACTCCTTTTAATCCTAGCCCTTCATTTCCTTCATGACTTGTCCAAGAGGTTAGCTCCCTCTATAAAAAGGTGATCCTTCACACTCTTATATTTTTTACACTTTATTGAATGGAAAAACCTTGAGTTGGCCAAAATTCTCTTAGTGTCCACCCTTCTCTCTTTGAGAATCCCTTGATCTTTTTCCTTGAGGTTCCAAGCACCATGAAATGGATGATGGAGGGGAAAGAAAATGGAGGTGGGGCGCCACTCTCAAAGAGAGATAAGCCAAAGTGTTTAGGTTTGCCACAAGGGAAGGAACCCTTGATAAAAACTAACTAGGAAGAGGTTCCTCAAGAGAGAGGATCCTCAAGACCTTTTACTAAGAATGTGCTCACAAAGAGACTATTTTCATTCAACTTCAAAGGTGAAATTTTACAATGAGGGGGAATGAGTATATATAGCCCAATGGGAGAGCTTGGGCATAATTTTCTAGGCAATGTGGGACTTGGGCTTAATTAGGATTAAAACTAATTAACCCAAGTCTTAGGCCTTAAGTGAGGCACCTAAGTTCACCCCCTATGGGTGCAATTAGCATATCTTAATGTGAATGGGCTAGCCCAAAATCATGTCTTAACTTATGCACCCATTATAAGCTTACTCCTCCTTTTTAACTAAAGATACCTATACCTTATAAACTAAGAAGATGGCCGGAAATACATGGCCTTAAGGGAATTAAAAATACTTTCCTATTTATCTAATTAAAATAAAATATTTACAAGCTAAAAATAATTAAGACTATGGCTTCGAATCTTCAATGAGCTTTCGTCCATGCCATGCCTTCCTTGAGTCCTCCTAGCCATGATGCATGCTAGGTGAGATTGCATAATCCCCTCTCCCTTGGAGAGGATTTGACCTCAAATCCTGAGGTCTTTCTTCCGCTTTTTCAAAGTCTGCAAGAAAATAAGGAAAGCAATAAGTATATGCAGACAAGTGATTTTGGGGGAAGTGAGAGGTCTATAAGGAGGCCTCTTAAGAATGGGGTAGTGGAGGTTGGCACTAAAGTTTGAAAATATTTTAGTGTACATGTGCCTCCACACAACAGCTCCCCATCCTCCTCCAATTGCACTAGATACTAGCCTCAAAGGTTTTGAAATAGTTGGCGAGACTAGTCTAAGTGGAATGGAGCACTCATCATGTTGGATTTGAGGGTGTGGATCAAGGTGCTCAAAAGATATAGGCACATCCTCAAATTCAACTTGTTCTTTTTGTAAGAGTTGGCAGGAAAATTTTTCTATGTAGAGAACCTCCTTTGAAGGCAAAGGCGGATCTTCCTTAGACTCGGTCTTCCTACCAACAACCTTATTTTTATTTTTATCCCTTTCTCTCTTAAGCTTCATGATCCTTCTATCCTCCATAACCTCGGTAGGGGTAAGAGGAAGTAAGGTGATCTTTTTCCCTTTATGAGAGAGAGTGATTTTATTAATGAGGCCATTGTTCAAAGTTTCCTTATCATGTTGCCATGGCCTTCCCAGCAACATGTGACTAGCTTCCATAGGGACTACATCACATAACACTTTGTCGTGATGTCCAAAGACATTGCTCTAGATGCATAGCTTGTTTACAAGCTAAATCTAAAGTAATGCCTCATGGACTTACACATCCTTACCGGCTCCCTCTGCTCCTTGGGTAGACATAAGCATGGATTTCATCCTTGGACTTCCTAGAACCCAAAGGGGAGCGGATTCTATCTTTGTGGTAGTGGACAGGTTTTCTAAAATGGCCCATTTCGTACCTTGCCACAAAATAGATGACGTGAGCAACGTTGCAAGACTTTTCTTCAAAGAAGTTGTCCGTCTGCATGGCATACCTCAATCCATAGTGTCTGATAGAGATGTTAAGTTCCTTAGCCACTTTTGGAAAACTTTGTGGGCTAGGCTGAGAACTAAACTCCTATTTTCTACCACATGTCATCCCCAAACTGATGGGCAAACTGAGGTGGTAAATAGATCCTTATCCACTATGCTAAGGGCACTTCTTAGGGGAAATCATAAAGGAGAAGATGAAGGAAAGGGAAGAACAAGAAGGAGATGAAGAGGAACAAAAAGAAGGAGTAGAAGGAGAGAAGATTATGAAGAAGAAGTGGAAGAAAGAGAAGAAGAGGAAGAAGAGGAAGAAGAAGAAAGAGAGTAAGCAAAAGACGTGGAAGAAGGAGAAGAAAAAGAAGAAGAAGAACATGTGGGAAGAGAAGAAGTAGAAGAAGGTGAACAAGAAGAGGAAGAAGAAGTAGTGGAAGGAGGTGCGATGAAGAAGAAGAACTAGAAGAAGGAGAACAAGTGGAAGAAGGAGAGAAAAGGAGGAAAAGAAAGAAGGAGAGGAAGCGAAGGGAAGAAGAAGTTGAATATGGAGGACAAGAGGAAGAAGAAGAAGAAGTGTAAGCAGAAGATTTAGGGGAAGGAGACGAAGAAGAACAACAAGAATTGGAAGTAAACAAAGTGGGGGATGGATAAAAAGAGGAATGAGAAGAAGGAAAGGGAAGAAGAAAAAGTAGTGGAAGGAGAGGAAATGGAAGAAGAAGTGTAAGCAGAAGAAGTGAAAGAAGGAGACAAAAAAGAAGAAGAACAACAAGTCGAAGCAGAAGAAGTGGTAGAAGGAGAACAAGAGGAATAGGAAGAAGTAATGGAATGTGAGGGGATGAAGAAGAAGAAGTGGAAGAAAGAGAACAAGAGGAGGATGATGCCATCTTTGATGATCACTTGCCTAAAGGATCCTTTCTAAAGTCACTTGGAAGGGAAATGGATTTATGGAGAGGAAAGGAATGGGGTGAGGCACCACAAATACTAGCTTTGATAAGCCAAAAGGGAGAGGCCACAAGGGAGGGGTCCCTTGATAACTCTTAGAAGCTCTCACAAAGGAGAAGGTGGGAAACTCAAAGGTAAGAACCTCACAACCAATATGGTCTCTAGGATTAAATTCAAGTGTAAAAAATACAAGTGAGGGGAAGAGCTCCTATCTATAGAGCTAGCTAACCTCTTGAACAAGATAACCTAAAAAAGAAGGGTTAGGATTAAAAGGAGATATCTAATGGAGGAGGATTGAGAAATAATTCCCTCCTTAGATCATCAAACTTGGCGCCCAAGTTTCTCAAACCAAGGGCCAAGATTCCTTCTTATTAGCTTAGGGGGTTTATGTAAGAAATAAGGGGTGTAGATATCAAGGCTACCCCTTATTTCCTTCATAAAGACCCAAAAAGCTAAATCCACCTTCTAAATTCCTAAGACACCTCCTAAAATAAAAATGGACTAAATACATGTCCCAAATTAAATTCATAATGCTCCTCAAAATTAAAATAAAGGAAAATAACATTTTATTAAGTAAAGTCCCTAGCCTAATATCTTCACTCTCCATAGGAGGTGAAGTCTTCCTTTATCTGCAAGGGCTATGTCTTCTTCAATCCTTCTAGCCATGGCCCTAGTGATAGGTCCTTGGCTAGGCATGGTCACATCAGAGGAAGAGGAAGTGGAAGAAGGAGATGACCAGGAAGAAGAAGTGGAAGAACAAGAAAAAGAGGAAGAAGTGCAAGTCGAAGAAGGATAGCAATAGGAAGAACAAGAAGAAGTGGAAGAATGAGAAAAAGAGGAAGAAGAAGAAGCAGTGGAAGGAAAGAGGATGAAGAAGAAGAAGTGGAAGAAAGAGAACAAGAGGAAGAAGACGAAGTGGAAGGAGAAGAAGTGGAAAAGGGAGAAGAGTAAGAAGAAGGAAAGCAAGGAAAGGGAGGAGGAAGAAGAAGTGGAAGAAGGGGAGGAAGAAGAAGATGTGTAGGCAAGAGAAGTATAAGAAAGAGAAGAGAAGGTAGAAGAAGAAAAAGTGGAAGCAATAGAAGTGGAAAAAGGTGAACAAGAGGAAGAAGAAGAAGTAGCTGAAGGAGTGAGGATGATAAAGAAGAAGTGGAAGAAGGAGATCAAGAGGTACAAATTCAAGTGGAAGCAGAAGAAGGAGAAAAATAGGTAGCAGAAGAAGAAGGAGATGAAGGGGAAGAAAAAGAAGGAGAGGAGAGGATGAAGGAGAAGTGGAATAAGGATAAAGCAGGCAGAAGAAGTGGAGGAAAAAGAAGAAGAGGAAGAAGAAGGAGAGTAAGCAGAAGAAAGAGAAGAAAAGGAAGAAGAAGAACATGTGGAAAGAGAAGAAGTGGAAGAAGGTGAACAAGAGTAGGAAAAAAAAGTAGTGGAAAAAGGTGGGATGAAGAAGAAGAATTGGAAGAAGGAGAACGAGTGGAAGAAGGAGACAAGGAGGAAAAGGAAGAAGGAAGGGAAAAAGAACGAGAAGAAGTGGAATATGGAGGAGAAGAGGAAGAGGAAGAAGAAGTGTAAGCAGAAGATTTGGGGGAAGAAGAAGAAAAGGAAGAGCAACAATTGAAAGTAAAAGAAGTGGGGGGATGGAGAAAAAGAGCAACAAGAAGAAGGAAAGGGAAGAAGAAAAAGTAGTGGAAGGAGAAAAACTAGAAGAAGGATAAGAAGAGGAAGAAGAAGAAGTGGAAAAAGGAGACGAAAAAGAAGAATAACAACAAGTGGAAGTAGAAAAAGTGGAAGAAGGAGAACAAGAGGTATAGGAAGAAGTACTGGAATGAGTGGGGATGAAGAAGAAGAAGTGGAAGAACGAGAAGAAGAGGAAGAAGTGCAAGTGGAAGAAGGAGAACAATAGGAAGAAGAAGAAGTGGAAGAATGAGAGAAAGAGGGAGAAGAAGAAGCAGTGGAAGGGAAAAGGCTGAAGTAGAAGAAGTGGAAGAAGGATAAAGGGAGGAGGAAGAAGAAGTGGAAGAAGGAAAAGAAGAGGAAGAAGAAGAAGTGGAAGAACGAGAAGAAGAGGAAGCAGTACAAGTGGAAGAAGGAGAACAATAGGAAGAAAAAGCAGAAGAAGTGGAAGAATGAGAGATAGAGAAAGAACAAGAAGCAGCGAAAGCAGTGGAGATGATGAAGAAGAAGTGGAAGAAGGAGAATAAGAGGTAGAAATGCAAGTCAAAGCAGAAGAAGGAGAGGTAGAAGACGAAGGAAAGGGAAGAAGAGGAAGGAGATGAAGAGGAAGAAAAAGAAGTAGATGAGTGGATGAAGAAGAAGTGGAAGAAAGAGAACAAGAGGAGGCAGAAGAAGTGGAAGAAAGAGAAGAAGAGGAAGAAGAAGAATGAGAATAAGAAGAAGAAGTGGAAGAAGCAGAAGAAAAGGAAGAAGAAGAACATGTGGAAAGAGAAGAAGTGGAAGAAGGTGAACAAGAGAAAGAAGAAGAAGCATTGGAAGGAGGTGGGATGAAGAAGAAGAACTAGAACAAGGAGAATGAGTGGAAGAAGAAGAAGAAGGAGAGGAAGGGAAGGTAAAAAGAATTAGAAGAAGTGGAATATGGAGGATAAGAGGAAGAAGAAAAACTATATGCATAAGATTTGGGGGAATGAGAAGAAGAGAAAGAGCAAGAATTGGAAGTAAAAGAAGTGAGGGATGGAGAAAAAGAGGAAGGAGAAGAAGGAAAGGGAAGAAGAAGAAGTAGTGGAAGGAGAAGAAATGGAAGAAGGACATGAGGAGGAATAAGAAGAAGTGTAAGCAGAAGAAGTGAATGAAAGAGACGAAAAAGAGGAAGAACAACAACTGGAAGCAAAAGAAATGGTAGAAGGAAAACAAGATGAATAGGAAGAGGTAGTGGAATGAGAGGGGATGAAGAAGAAGAAGTGGAAGAAGGAGAATGGGAGGGGGAAGAAGAAGTAGAGGAAGGAGAAGAAGAGGAAGAAGAAGCATAAGAAGTGAAAGATGGAGGAGAAGATGAAGAAAAAGTGTAAGCAGAAAATTTGGGGGAAGGGGAAGAAGAGGAAGAGCAAAAATTGGAAGCAAAAGAAGTGGAGGATGGAGAAAAAGAGGAAGGAGAAGAAAGAAAGGGAAGAAGAAGTAGTGGAAGCAAAAGAAATGGAAGAAGGACAAGAAGAGGATGAAGAAGATGTCTAAGCAGAAGAAGTGGAAGAAAGAGACGAAAAAAAAGAAGAAGAACAACTGGAAGTAGAAGAAATGGTAGAAGGAGAACAAAAGGAATAGGAAGATGATGGAGGACCATCCTTGGGGCATTAAATAGGACCCATCACAAGGTCCATGGCAAGAAGAATAAAAGAAGAGGAAGGTCATACTACACCAAGAGCATTGATGATCACATGTGCGGACTTTGGTGCATCTACCTAGTGTTTTGCTTGTTTTCCTTATTTTTCTCTTGTATTTTGGGGAACCTTAATCAGTTAGGATTTCATTGTGTATTTTTATTTAGCCTTTGTATTATGGGGAAAATTAGTTTAGGATTTATTTTGGGACTTAAACCTTGACTTGTGAGGTTAAAAGTCCATTTCTTTCATTTTCTAGACACAAGGGTATTTTAGTCAATTAGGGGGGAGAGACCTACATTTCATTTGAGGTCCATTTAGGGTTCATTTTAGAGGCATTTAGCTCTCAAATTTTCATGCAAATGGCCTAGAGGCTTCCTACCCTCACTTTAAATACCCTAGGTTAGTCACTTTGGATATATTGGATATTTGAGAGAGTTTTCCTCATCATTCCTCTTCTTAGTCATTTAGGGATCTCTTGGCCCCCTTCCTCTCATCTCTACCTTAGCTTGGGTATCCCTAGGATTGGCCTTCACCCTCTCCAAGTGAAGTGAGCTAGCCAAAGAGACATCATCCAACCACCACAACCCAAAACATCATTCTTTTGTCTCCATTTTTCATGAACCACTTTCACCCATCATAAGCTCCATTTTCACACCTATTTCAACCCTTGTAGAAGATCCATTTCAACATTTCATCTTAGAGAAAAGTTGGTGACACCATGGAGAAGGTAGAGCCATCAGAACAAGTAGTGGAATGAGAGGGGATGAAGAAGAAGAAGTGGAAGAAGGAGAATGGGAGGAGGAAGAAGAAGTGGAGGAAGGAGAAGAAGAGGAAGAAGAAGAAGTGGAAGAAGAAGAAGAAGAGGAAGAAGGGCAAGTGGAAGAGGGAGAATAATAGGAAGAAGAACAAGAAGTGGAAGAATGAGAAAAAGAGGAAGAAGAAGAAGCAGTGGAAGCAAAGGAGATCAAGAAGAAGAAGTGGAAGGAGAAGTAGTGAAAGAGGGAGAAGAGTACGAAGAAGGAAAGCAAGGCAAGGGAGGAGGAAGAACAAGTGGAATAAGGAGGAGAAGAAGAAGGGGAGGAAGAACGGGTAGTGCAGGCAGAAGAAGTGCATGAAGGAGAAGAGAAGGAAGAAGAAGAACAAGTGGAAGCAGCAAAAGTGGAAAAACGTGAACAAGAGGAAGAAGAAGAAGTAGTTGAAGGAGTGGGGATGATGAACAAGAAGTGGAAGAAGGAGAACAAGAGGTAGAAATGCAAGTGGAAGTTGAAGAAGGAGAAAAAGAGGAAGAAGACGAAGGAAAGGGAAGAAGAAGAAGGAGATGAAGAGGAAGAAAAAGAAGGAGAGAAGAGGATGAAGAAGAAGTGGAAGAAAGAGAACAAGAGGAGGCAGACGAAGTGCAAGAAGGAGAAGAAAAGGAAGAAGAAGTGGAAAGAGAAGAAGTGGAAGAAGGTGAACAAGAGGAGGAAGAAGAAGTAGTGGAAGGAGGTGGGATGGAGAAGAACTGGAAGAAGCAGAACGAGTGGAAGAAGGAGAAAAGCAGCAAAAGGAAGAAGGAGAGGAATGGAAGGTAAGAAGAAGCAAAACAAGTGGAATATGGACGAGAAGAGGAAGAAAAAGAAGAAGTGTAAGTAAGAGATTTGGGGGAATGAGAAGAAGAGGAAGAGCAACAATTGGAAGCAAAAGAAGTGGGGGATGGAGAAAAAGAGGAAGGAGAAGAAGGAAAGGGAGGAAGAAGACGTAGTGGAAGGAGAAGAAATCGAAGAAAAAGAAGAAGAAGAAGTGTAAGCAGAAGAAGTGGAACAAGGAGACGAAAAACAAGAAGAATAACAAGAAGAAAAAGAATAAGTGTAAGTAAGAGATTTGGGGCAATGAGAAGAAGAGGAAGAGCAACAATTGGAAGCAAAAGAAGTGGCGGATAGAGAAAAAGAGGAAGGAAAAGAAGCAAATGGAGGAAGAAAAAGTAGTGGAAGGAGAATAAATCGAAGAAGAAGAAGAAGAAGAAGTGTAAGCAGAAAAAGTGGAAGAAAGAGACGAAAAACAAGAAGAATAACAAGTGCAAGTAGAAGAAGTGGTAGAAAGAGAAGAAGAGGAATAGGAGGAAGTAGTGGAATGAGAGGGGATGAATAAGAAGAAGTGGAAGAAGGAGAATGGGAGGAGGAAGAATAAGTGGAAGAAGGGGAAGAAGAGGAAGAAGGAGAAGTGGAAGAACAAGAAGAAGAGGAAGAAGAAGTGTAAGTAGAAGATTTGGGGGAATGGAAAGAAGAGGAAGAGCAACAATTGGACGCAAAAGAAGTAGAGGATGGAGAAAAAGAGGAAGGAGAAGAAGGAAAGGGAAGAAGGAGAAGTGGGGGATGGAGAAAAAGAGGAAGGAGAGAAGGAAAGGGAAGAAGAAGAAGTAGTGGAAGGAAAAGAAATGGAAGAAGAGGAAGAAGAAGAAGTGTAAGCAAAAGAAGTGGAAGAAGAAGACGAAAAAAAAGAAGAACAAGAAGTGGAAGCAGAGGAAGTGTTAGAAGTTAAACAAGAGGAATAGGAAGAAGTAGTGGAATGAAAGGGATAAAGAAGATGAAGTCGAAAACGGAGAACGGGCAGAGGAAGAAGAAGTGGAAGAAGAAGAAGTGGAGGAACGAGAAGAAGAGGCAGAAGTGCAAGTGGAAGAATGAGAACAATAGGAAGAAGAAGAAGAAACGAAAGATGGAGAAAAAGAGGAAACAGGAGAAGAAGTGGAGGAAGGAGAACAAGAGGAAGAAGAAAAAGTGTAAAGAGAAGTAGTGAAAGAGGGAGAAGAGTAAGAAGAAGGAAAGCAAGGAAAGGGAGGAGGAAGAAGAAGGGGAGGAAGAAGAGTAGTGTAGACAGAAGAAGTACAAGAAATAGAAGAGAAGGAAGAAGAAGAACAAGTGGAAGCAGCAGAAGTGAAAGAAGGTGAACAAGACGAAGAAGAAGAAGTAGTTGAAGGAGTGGGGATGATGAAGAAGAAGTGAAAGAAGGAGAACAAGAGGTTGAAATGCAAGTGGAAGTAGAAGAAGGAGAAAAAGCGGGAGACGACGAGGGAAAGGTAAGAAGAAGAAGGAGATGAAGAGGAAGAAAAAGAAAAAGAGGAGACGTTGAAGAAGAAGTGGAGGAAAGAGAACGAGAGGAGGGAGAAGAAGTGGAAGAAAGAGAAGAAGAGGAAGAACAAGGAGAGTAAGCAGAAGAAGTGGAAGAAGGAGAAGAAAAGGAAGAAGAAGAACATGTTGAAAGAGAAGAAGCAGAAGAAGGTGAACAAGAGAAGAAGGAAGAAGTAGTGGATGGAGGTGGGATGAAGAAAAAGACTTGGAAGAAGGAGTACGAGTGGAAGAAGGGAAAGTGGAAGAAGAAGAAACGGAGGAAAAGGAAAAATGAGAGGAAGGGAAGGGAAGAAGAAGCTGAAGAAGTAGAATACAGAGGAGAAGATGAAGAAGAAGTGTAAGCAAAAGATTTTGGGGGAAGGAAAAGAAGAGGAAGAGCAATAATTGGAAGCAAAAGAAGTGAGGGATGGAGAAAAAGAGGAAGGAGAAGAAGGAAAGGGAAGACGAAGAGGTAGTGGAAGGAGAAGAAATTGAAGAAGGACAAGAAGAGGAAGGAGAAGAAATGTAAGCAGAAGAAGTGGAAGAAGGAGAATGGGAGGAGGAAAAAGAAGTGGAGGAAGGAAAAGAAGAGGAAGAAGAAGAAGTGGAAGAATGAGAAGAAGAGGAAGAAGTGTAAGTGGACGAAGGAGGACAATAGAAAGAAGAAGAAGTGGAAGAATGAGAAAAAGAGGAAGAAGAAGAAGCAGTGGAAGGAAAGGAGATGAAGAAGAAGAAGTGGAAGAAGAAGAACGGGAGGAGGAGAAAAGTGGAAGAAGGAGAAGATGAGGAAGAGGGAGACGTGGAAGAACGAGAAGAAGAGGAAGAAGTGCAAGTGGAAGAAGGAGAACAATAGGAAGAAGAAGAAGAATTGGAAGAATGAAAAAAGGAGGAAGAAGAAGAAGCAGTGGAAGGAAAAGAGATGGAGAAAAAAGAAGTAGAAGAAAGAGATCAAAAGGAAGAAGAAGAAGTGGAAGAAGAAGTAGTGGAAGAGAGACAAGAGTAAGAAGAAGGAAAGCAAGGAAAGGGAGGAGGAAGAAAAAATGGAAATAGGAGGAGAAGAAGAAGGGGAGGAAGAAGAGGTAGTGTAGGCAGAAGAAGTGCAAGAAAAAGAAGAGAAGGAAGGAGAACAAGTGGAAGCAGAAAAAGTGGAAGAAGTTGAAACAAGAGGAAGGAGAAGAAGTAGTTCAAGGAGTGGGGATGATGAAAAAGAAGTGGAAGAAGAAGAATAAGAGGGAGAAATGCAAGTGGAAGCAGAAGAAGGAAAAAAAGCGGGAGAAGACGAAGGAAAGGGAAGAAATAGAAGGAGATTGAGAGGAAGAAAAAGAAGAGAGGAGAGGATGAAGAAGAAGTGAAAGATAGAGAACTAGAGGAGGCAGAAGAAGTGGAAGAAAGAGAAGAAGAGGAAGAAGAAGGAGAGTAAGCTGAAGAAGTGGAAGAAGGAGAAGAAAAGGAAGAAGAAGAACATGTGGACAGAGAAGAAGTGGAAGAAGGTGAACAAGAGGAGCAAGAAGAAGCAGTGGAAGAAGGTGGGATGAAGAAGAAGAACTGGAAGAAGGAGAACGAGTGGAAGAAGGAGAAAGGGAGGAAAAGGAAGAAGGAGGGGAAGGGAAGGGAAGAAGAAGCAGAAGAAGTAGAATGTGGAGGAGAAGAGGAAGAAGAAGAAGAAGTGTAAGCAGAAGTTTTGGGGGAAGGAGAAGAGGAGGAAGAGCAACAATTTGAACCAAAAGAAGTGGGGGATGGAGAAAAAGAGGAAGGAGAAGAAGGAAAGGGAAGAAGAAGTAGTGGAAGGAGAAGAAATGGAAGAAGGACAAGAAGAGGAAGAAGAAGAAGTGTAAGTTGAAAAAGTGGCAGAAAGAGACGAAAAAGAAGAAGAACAACAAGTGGAAGCAGAAGAAAAGGTAGAAGGAGAACAAGATGAATAGGAAGAAGTAGTGAAATGAGAGGGGAGGAAGATGAAGAAGTGGAAAAAGGAGAATGGGAGGAGGAAGAAAAAATGGAGGAAGGAGAAGAAGAGGAAAAAGAAGAAGTGGAAGAACGAGAAGAAGAAGAAGAAGTGCAAGTGGAAGAATGAGGACAACACGAAGAAGAAGAATTTGAAGAAGGAGAACAATAGGCGGAAGAAGAAGAAGTGGAAGAATGAAAAAAAGAGGAAGAAGAAAAAGCAGTGGAAGGAAAGGGGATGAAGAAGAAGAAGTGGAAGAAGAAGAACGGGAAGAGGAAGAAGAAGTGGAAGAAGGAGAAGATGAGGAAGAGGAAGAAGTGCAAGTGGAAGAAGGAGAACAATAGGAAGAAGAAGAAGAAGTGGAAGACTGAAAAAAAGAGGAAGAAGAAGAAGTAGTGGAAGGAAAGGGGATGGAGAAGAAGAAGTGGAAGAAGGAGAACAAGAGGAAGAAGAAGAAGTGGAAGGAGAAGTAGTGGAAGAGGGAGAAGAGTCAGAAGAAGGAAAGCAAGGAAAGGGAGGAGGAAGAAGAAATGGAAGAAGGGGGAGAAGAAGAAGGGGAGGAAGAAGAGGTAGTGTAGGCAGAAGAAGTGAAAGAAGGAAAAGAGAAGGAAGAAGAAGAACAAGTGGAAGTAGGAGAAGTGGAAGAAGGTGAAACAAGAGGAAGAAGAAGAAGTAGTTCAAGGAGTGGGGATGATGAAGAAGAAGTGGAAGAAGGAGAACAAGAGGAAGAAATGCAAGTGGAAGCAGAAGAAGGAGAAAAAGAGGAAGAAGACGAAGGAAAGGGAAGAAGAAGAAGGAGATGAAGAGGAAGAAAAAGAAGGAAAGGAGAGGATGAAGAAGAAGTGGAAGAAAGAGAACAAAATGAGGTAGAAGAAGTGGAGGAAGGAAAAGAAGAGGAAGAAGTGCAAGTGGAAGAAGGAGAAGAAAAGGAAGAAGAAGAATATGTGGAAAGAAGAAGAAGTGGAAGAATGAGAAAAAGAGGAAGAAGAAGAAGAAGTGGAAGAATGAGAAAAAGAGGAAGAAGAAGAAGCAGTGGAAGGAAAGGGGATGAAGAAGAAGAAGTGGAAGAAGAACAATAGGAAGAAGAAGAACTGGAAGGAGAATTAGTGGAAGAGGGAGAAGAGTAAGAAGAAGGAAAGCAAGGAAAGGGAGGAGGAAGAAGAAAGGGAAGAAGGAAGAGATGAAGAAGGGGAGCAAGAAGAGGAAGAAAAGGAAGAAGAAGAACATGTGCAAAGAGAAGAAGGGAAGAAGGTGAACAGGAGGAGGAAGAAGCAACAGTGGAAGGAGGTGGGATGAAGAAGAAGAACTGGAAGAAGGAGAATGAGTGGAAGAAGGAGAAAAAGAAGAAAAGGAAGAAGGAGCGAAAGGGAAGGGAAGAAGAAGAAGAATAAGAGGAATATAGAGGAGAAGAGGAAGAAATGTAAGCATAAGATTTTGGGGAAGGAGAAGAAGAGGAAGAGCAACAACTCGAAGCAAAAGAAGTGGGGGATGGAGAAAAAGAGGAAGGAGAAGAAGGAAAGTGATGTGATCCTTCCTAGCAAAGGTGCTATCACTAGGGCCATGGCTAGGAGGATAGAGGAGTACATGGCTAGAGTGGATGGAGGAAGACCTCACCTCCTCATACGGATTGTCATTAGTCCATAGTTCTCTTGTTTTTTCCCTTGTATTGTCTTCCTTAAGTGGAGAGGTTTAGCTTTTATTTTGGCCTTGTATTTTGGCACTTATTTTCCTAGGTTAAGGGACTAGGTGGTATGTGTAGTGATTATGTGGAGTGTATTAACTAATTGGGCCATTAAGGGGTGTTGGTGGGTTATTTTATTAACCACACCCCTCTTTTCTAATTAAACCCCAATTAGTTAGCACACGAAGCATGGAGGAGACAAGGTGGGGCCCTTGTTCCCCCTAATAGGCGTCGAGTTTCATCTAATGGCCACATGGCATCCTACATGGCACTTAGTTAGCTCTAATGTCCATGATTTTAGGAGCATGTGCTAATTATTTGAATTTGACTCCTATTTGGATTTCCCTCCAAATCCCACACAGCCACCCCTCCTTCTCTTGCGATAAATATAACCCTCCACCCATTTGTATTGGCTACACTTGATTTTGAATGAAATTGTGAGAGTTGCTTCATCTTTGAGTGTCTTTTCTTCTCAATCTTTGAGAGCCTCCTTAGTGTTTTTAGCAAAGGTTCCTTCCCTTGTGGCAAACACCTCCTTCTAGGCTTATCAAGCTCCTTGTGGTTCCTACATCTCCACCTCTACTCTCATCCATCACTCCACCTTCTTTGTGGCCTTCCATGGAATGGATCTTAGGGAGATAAGCATGCAAGGCGAGTTGCATCATGTGGTATCAGAGCAAGTTCCTCCAAGGTCACGTTTCTAATCTTGTTTTAATTTTAATTTGTTGATTTCTATCTTCTAGTCAATCTACTCCTTCTTTTAATCGGTTCATTTGAGTTGTTTAAGCTTTCTCCTTACTTGTCTAGTAGTATTTTGTTTAGTAGTTTGTTCTTTAATTTTTGCGCTTCTATTATCTGTTATTTGTTTGGTGCAATTGCTTGTTCGTTTGTTGCATCAAGTGCTGCGTGTTTAGGTTCATTCTCTACTCTTATATATAGCTTTTATTTGGTGTATTTTGTGCTTGGTTTGGTGCTTAAGAGATTGAGAAACCTCGGCCACATAGTTGTGCGCAAAACCACAGCCTAGTGGTGATCAATCTTGGCTAATCCAAAGCGCAATCCTCACTCTGTTTTTACTCTGTTTTTAGGCTAATTTTTATGGTTTATAATCTTGTGTTTTGTCAAAATAAGTCATGTTCATTCCATACCTTGTCATGTATAACTTCCTCTAGGTTTAACCTCTTCAATTTTTTCACAAAAAGCTCCTAAAATACTCTTGAAATTGAGCTTCTTAGAGGTTCACATCTAGTCTAAGTCTCTTAAGAGTATTGTGCTTTTAGTTCAAGCATAATCCAAAAATATTTTTCTAATTTTCAGCTCAATTTCATCTCCTATATCTTTTTTTATATCTCCATTGTTAGTACCCTTTCTTTTATTCATGATTACTAGTAGAATGTATGCATTAGTACGTTGTTTGGGCGCATAAGTTGGATGAATGGTTGAACCATCTTCTTTGATCTCATTTTGTGCCAAATGCTTATAGTACACTTCTATTTGTTAAATCATTGAATAGGCTATTGAAAACGTTGATTGGTATGCATTTGCTCAAGTATTTTGGTGCATTGTAAAAGGAAATCTAAGACACACTTGTTAACCCTTACCAAAAAAAAAGAAAATTAGTTAAGCACGTTAAAAGCAAAAAAGAAGAAACAATTTTCAAAAAGAAAGAATACAAAAATATTACTCAATACAACTTAAAAAAATAAAAGAGAAAACTTATCACGTATATAAAAAAGAGAGAAAGTAATGGGCTTAACTTGGTCCATTTCTACAAATTTGTGTGTTTATGAAACTTGCACCAATATTAGATTGTTTATAAATGCAAACCAAATGATGTTTGAGTGTTGATAATGTTCTTCTCTAGCACCTTCTTAGGAACTCTTTTGTGTGCTTACCTCTTTCTTTACCTTAATTCTAGTTTGTCTTATCTAATAATCTTTCTAGTCTTGTCAAGATACTCCTTATCCACTTGGATTAGTGACCTTTAATTGTGATTATCTTTCTTGCTTTTTGCCTCCTACTCACCACTCCCTTGGATTTTTCTTTGCTTGCCACAAAGGTGTCACTTAAGGACAAAGGCTAGAAGGGATGTCTTCCATAAGGGTGGTGTCTTAGGAAGAGTTGATTAAAAACACAAAAGAGAGGATCAAGGAGGAGAAGCAAGGGCGTGTAAGGACCTGGCACAAGTGGTTGTGAAGAACCAAATCATTTGCTAATTTCTTGTTTGTATTTCTTTAAGGAGTGTTGATATCCTTTCAAGGATCACTCCATTTGATTGTAATAGTTCTTTTCTTGTTTAGTCTCTCGAAAATAAGGTGTAAAGAAGGAATTGGTACCCCATCTTCTACACCTTCTAGGAACACGTTTTAGATCCCTCCTCTTTAATTTCCTTTGCTTTTAAATCTTTCTTGACGTAGGGTTGAGTTCCAAAGACTCACATAAGCCACCTAGGGTGAAAACTAAGGAGATGAGAGTATTTGCATTGTTTTGGCCAACCCTAGGAATTTAGGACCTCTACACCAAAGAAGGAATTCTAAGGATAACTCTCTTGAAAATTTAACCATGGAGTTTAGAGAGTAGATGAGAGGAGAAGAAATAAGAGAGGAAAGAAAGAAGGAAAAATTAGAAAGAGAGGAAAGACGGGAGAGAGAAAAAGAAGAGAGAAGAAGAAGAGAAAGGGAGGAAGAAAAAAGGGAAAGAAAAAAAGAGAGAGAGGAAGAGAAAAGAGAAAAAAGAGAAGAAGAGGAAAGGAGAAGACGAGAGGAACAAGAGAGAGGTATGTGGGATAGAAAAATGAAGGGAGTAGTGATAGGGTCTCCTTCTAGAGGCAAGAGTGAGTATGAAGAGTACTATGAGGAAAGACTTAGAAGGAGTGATTATTCTCATTCATCCATACATGAACAACCCCATCCTCATAGAGATCAAAAAGTTGATCTCCCTCCTTTCCATGGGAGAGAAGATGTGGAAGCCTTCCTTGATTGAGAAGTCAAGGTTGAACAGCTCTTCAAATGTTTTGAAGTTAGAGACGAGCGGAAAGTTCCTTTAGCGGCCCTTAGCTTCCAAGGGCATGCTCTCCATTGGTGGCATGGTTTGACTAAAGAAAAAGTCCGAACTCATATGCCTGAAATTAAATATTGGAATGATTTAATAAGTTCTATGAGAAGAAGGCATATTCCCTCTTATTATGAGAGAGACCTCTTGGATAAACTCCAAAGGCTTAGGCAACAAAACCTAAGCATAGAGGAGTATAGACAAAGGATGGAACTCCTCCTATTAAGAGCGATATAAAAGAAGAACCTAATGCCACCATAGCTAGGTTTTTGTGTGGATTGAATCCTGACATAAGGTAAGGTGGAACTCTTCCCATACTCAAACCTAGATGAGTTAGTCCAACTTTGTGTTAGGGTTGAGAATCAAATTAAAAGGAAAGGAATTAAAAGAGATTCTCAACCCTACACCAAGAGGGACCCACTCAAGGGGAGAATTTTACCAAAAATTTCCCTAAAGAGGAACCCAAGTATCATAAAGAGCAAAAAGCATCTCATATAGAAAGAAAACCCCTACTACTAATCCTCAAGAAAGGCATAGTAGTATTAAGTGCTTTAAGTGTCTAGGGAGAGGTCATATTGCCTCCCAGTGCCCTAATAAGAAAACCATGATCATGCGGGGCCTAGACCTTTATAGCAATGAGAGTAGCTCACCTTCCTCTTCTAGTGAGAATGAGGAAGAAGGGGGACATGCATCATCAGAATGTGAGGATGTCTATGCATATGAGGGGAACCTCTTAATGGTGAGAAGGTTTCTTGGAAGCCAACCCTTGGAGCTATCCCAATCTCAAAGGGAGAACATATTCCACACCAGGTGCAAAGTAAATGAAAGGATATGTTCTCTCATTGTAGATAGTGGATCTTGTTGCAATTGTTGTAGCTCCCGGTTGATGTAAAAGTTAGTCTTGACTCCACTTCCCCATCCAAAACCTTACAAATTACAATGGCTCAATGAGTCAGGGGAAATGGTAGTCAATGAGCAAGTTAGGGTTCCAATCACCATAGGGACTTACTCTGATGAGATTCTATGTGACATAGTCCCTATGGAGGCTGACCATATCTTTCTAGGTAGGCCGTGGCAGTTTGATAAAAAAACAATTCATAATGGCCATACCAACCAGATAGTCCTCACTCATTTGGATAGAAAGGTCAAGTTGTATCCTCTAACACCTACCCAGGTCGCTGAGGATCAACTAAGCATGAAAAATAAAAGATGAGGAGCATTACAAAAAAAAACCAAAAACATCATAAAAAAAAAAACAGAGCTTCACCCCTAAAGCTTGAAAGGGGTAAGGAGAGGGATAAGGAAGGTGATGCCCCTTCCAAAAAGGATGTAAGTAAGGAGAGCTTATTTGCTACAAAAAATTATTTGAAGGAAGCTTCCCTAACTAACAGACCTTTTTATCTCCTCCTTTGCAAAGAGGCATCACCTATAGTAAACACTACACCTGAAAGCACTGCCATAGAAATTGGGCAGGAGATTCTACTTGAAGGGGTAAAAATGCTTTTAAAAGAATTTGGTGATATATTCCCTAAAGATGTTCCCAAGGGACTTCCACCTGTTAGGGGTATAGAACATCAAATAGACTTGGTCCCCGGGGCTAGCCTACCCAATAGACCTGCCTATAGGACCAACCCCACTGAAACTAAGGAAATAGAATCTCAGGTCTAAGAGCTATTGGAGAAGGGTTGGGTTCAAAAAAAGCCTCAGCCCTTGTGCTATGCCAGTCTTGCTGGTGCCCAAGAAAAACGGCCAATGGCAAATGTGTATAGATTGTCGGGCAATCAATAACATCACCAGGAAGTACAAGCACCCTATCCCCCGACTGGATGATATGTTGGATGAATTACATGGGGCACAAATATTTTCTAAAATAGATCTTAGCAGTGGTTATCACCAAATCAGGATTAAAGAGGGTGATGAGTGGAAAACCACTTTTAAGACTAAGTTTGGTCTTTATGAATGATTGGTAATGCCCTTCGGGCTTACTAATGCCCCTAGAACTTTCATGCGACTTATGAACCATGTTTTGAGGGATTGCTTAGGTAGGTTTTGTGTAGTTTATTTTGATGACATACTAGTGTATAGTAGGAATCTAGATGATCATGTAGGACATCTTACAAGTCTTTTGCATTCTTAGGACAAACCACCTCTTTGGAAACATTGAGAAATGCACCTTTTGTATAGAGAGTGTGGTCTTTTTAGGTTTTGTAGTAAGCAAACAAGGGGTCCATGTGGATCCCGAAAAGTTAAAGCCATCCAAGAGTGGCCCACCCCAAAAAGTGTGATAGAGATCAAGAGCTTTCATGGTCTCGCTGGTTTTTATCGGCACTTTGTGCCAAATTTCTCCACACTTTTTGCACAATCAATGATTTGGTGAAAAAGGAAGTTACCTTCCTTTGGGGTGAGAAGCAAGAGAAAGTCTTCTCTCTTATCAAGCAAAATCTTACTAACGCACCAGTCTTGGCATTACCAGACTTCACAAAAACTTTTGAACTTGAGTGTGATGCCTCTGGTGTAGGGGTGGGAGCTATGTTGTTGTAGGGTGGGCACCCTATTGCTTATTTTAGTGAAAAACTTAATGGTCCCCCTCTCAACTACCCCAACTATGACAAAGAGTTTTATGACCTAATCAGAGCCTTTCAGACTTGGGAGCATTACCTTGCTCTTAAGGAGTTTGTTATTAACAGTGACCATGAGTAACTTCAATATTTGAGGGGACAAGGCAAGTTAAATAAAAGGCATGCAAAATGGGTGGAATACCTTGAATCCTTTCCCTATGTCATCAAATACAAAAAAGGGAAGCATAATGTGGTGGCCAATGCTCTTTCAAGAAGACATTCTCTTTACTCCACCCTTAGTGCTAACATTTGGGGTTTTGATGACATACGGGCCATGTATCCCTCTGACAAGGATTTCGGCCCCATCTTTGCAGCCTATGCATCTGCATCTAAAACCCTTAATGGGTTCTTTATCAGTGAGGGGTATCTTTACAAAAGGAGCAAGCTTTGTATACCCCGATGATCCATAGAAAACTTGCTCATAAAAGAGAGCCATGAAGGTGGGCTCATGGGGCATTTTGGGATTACTAAAACTCTTCTGTTTTTACAAGAAAAATTCTTTTGGCCGCATATGAAGAGAGACGTCCATAGGCATTGTACTAGATGTATAGCTTGTCTTCAAGCTAAGTCTAAGGCAATGCTCCATGGATTATACACACCTTTACCTGCTCCTTCTGCACCTTGGCTGGACATCAACATGGACTTTGTCCTAGGCCTCCCTCGTACCCAACGAGGTGTAGACTCTATCTTTGTGGTGGTTGATAGATTTTAAAAAAGGCTCATTTTATACCCTTCGACAAAGTAGATGATGCCAACAACATCGCGAGACTTTTCTTTAGAGAGGTTGTCCGCTTGCATGGCATACCCTCCACCATAGTGTCAGATAGGGATGTAAAGTTCCTTAGCCCTTTGGAAAACTCGGTGGTCTAAGCTAGGAACTAAGCTCCTGTTCTCCACTACCTGTCACCCACAAACAGATGGGCAAACTGAAGTGGTCAACAGATCCTTATCCACTATGTTAAGGGCACTCCTTCGAGGCAATGAATACCTTTCATATATAGAGTTTGCATATAATCAGGTGGTTCAGCGAACCACCAAGCATTCTCCTTTGGAGGTTGTCTATGGCTTTAAACCTTTTACCCCTTTGGATCTCTTACCTCTCCCCCTTTCTCACTCTTTTCATAAAGATGGAGAGGCAAGAGCAGATTTTGTTAAGAAATTACATGAGAAGGTCAAAGAAAACATAGAACAACAGTCCAAAGGATATGCTACCTCAGCTAATAGGGGAAGGAAGGAGATCATCCTCAAAAACGGGGATTGGGTTTGACTTTATTTGAGAAAGGACCACTTTCCTAGTCAAAGGAAGTCCAAACTTAGCCCTCGAGGAGATGGACCTTTTCAGATCCTAGAGCGAGTGAATAACAATGCATACATGTTAGATCTCCCTCTGGAGTATGGTGTCAACCCTACTTTTAATATCTATGACTTATCCACTTTTGCAGGTGCTGATGATGAAGAAGACCATCGGTATTTGAGGACAAATCCTTCCCAAGGGGGAGGAGATGATGTGATCCTCCCTAGCAAATGTACTATCACTACGGCCATGGCTAGGAGGATAGAGGATGACATGGCTAGAGTGGATGGAGGAAGACCTCACCTCCTCATAGGGATTGTCATTAGGCCATAGTTCTCTTGTTTTTTCCCTTGTATTGTCTTCCTTAAGTGGAGAGGTTTACCTTTTATTTTGGCCTTGTATTTTGGCACTTATTTTCATAGGTTAAGGGACTAGGTGGTATGTGTAGTGATTATGTGGAGTGTATTAACTAATTGGGCCATTAAGGGGTGTTGGTGGGTTATTTTATTAACCACACCCCTCTTTTCTAATTAAACCCCGATTAGTTAGCACATGAAGCATGGAGGACAAAAGGTGGAGCCCTTGTTCCCCCTAATAGGCGCCAAGTTTCATCTAATGGCCACATGGCATCCTACATGACACTTATTTAGTTATAAGATCCATGATTTTAGGAGTATGTTCTAATTATTTGAATTTGACTCCTATTTGAATTTCCCTCCAAATTCCACACAGCCACCCCTCCTTCTCTTGCTAAAATATAACCCTCCACCCACTTGCATTGGCTACACTTGATTTTGAATGAAATTGTGAGAGCTGCTTCATCTTTGAGTGTCTTTTCTTCTCAATCTTTGAGAGTCTCCTTAGTGTTTTTATCAAGGGTTCCTTCCCTTGTGGCAAACACCTTCTTCTAGCTTATCAAGCTCCTTGTGGCGCCTACCATCTCCAACTCTACTTTCATCCATCACTCTACCTTATTTGTGGCCTTCCATGGAATGGATCTTGGGAAGATGAGCATGCAAGGCATGTTGTATCGGAAAGGGAAAAAGAAGAAGTAGTGGAAGGAGAAGAAATGGAAGAAGGACAAGAAGAGGAAGAAGAACCAATGTAAGCAGAAGCAGTGGAAGAAAGAGGCGACAAAGAAGAAGAACAAAGTGGAAGCAGAACAAGTGCTAGAAGGAGAACAAGAGGAATTGGAAGACATTGTGGAATGAGAGGGTATGAAGAAAAAGAAGTGGAAGAAGGAGAACTAGAAGAGGAAGAAGAAGTGGAAGAAGGGGAAGAAGAGGAAGTAGAAGGAGTGGAAGAACGAGAAGAAGAGGAAGAAGTGCAAGTGGAAGAAGGAGAACAATAGGAAGAAGAACAACAAGTGGAAAAATGAGAAAAAGAGGAAGAAGAAGAAGCAGTGGAAGGAAAGGGGCTGAACAAGAAGAAGTGGAAGAAGGAGAACAATAGGTAGAAGAAGAAGTCAAAGGAGTAGTAGTAGAAGAGGGAGAAGACGAAGGAAAGGGAAGAAGAACAAGGAGATGAAGAGGAAGAAAAAGAAGGACAGGAGAGGATGAAGAAGAAGTGGAAAAAGAGAACAAGAGGAGGAAGAAGAAGTGGAAGAGTGAGAAGAAGAGGAAGAAGAAGAGGAAGAAGAAGAAGAAGAAGTGGAAGAAGGAGAACGGGAGGAGGAAGAAGAAGTGGAAGAAGGAGAATAACAGGAAGTGGAAGAACAAGAAGAAGAGGAAGAAGTGCAAGCGAAAGAAGGAGAACAATAGGAAGAATAATAACAAGTGGAAGAATGAGAAAAAGAGGAAGAACAAGAAGTGGAAGAGGGAGAAGAATAAGAAGAAGGAAAGCAATGAAAGGGAGGAGGAAGAAAAATTGGAAGAAGGAGGAGAAGAAGAAAGGGAGGAAGAAGAAGTAGTGTAAGAGAAGAAGTGCAAGAAGGAGAAGGGAAGGAAGAAGAAGAACAAGTGGAAGCAGTAGAAGTGGAAAAAGGTGAACAAGAAGAAGAAGCAGAAGTAGTTGAAGGAGTGGGGATGATGAAGAAGAAGTGGAAGAAGGAGAACCAGTGGAAGATGGAGAAAAGGACAAAAAAGAAGAAGGAGAGGAAGGGAAGGGAAGAAAAGCAAAAGACGTGGAATATGGAGAAGAAGAGGAAGAAGAAGAAGAAGTGTAAGCAGAAGATTTGCGGGGAAGGAGAAGAAGAGGAAGAGCAACAGTTGGAAGCAAAAGAAGTGAGGGTTGGAGAAAAAGAGGAAGGAAAAGAAGGAAAGGGAAGAAAAAGAAATAGTGGAAGGAGAACAGATGGACGAAAGACAAGAAGAGGAAAAAGAAGAAGTCTAAGCAAAAGAATTGGAACAAGAAGAGGAAAAAAAAGAATAACAACAAGAGGAAGCAGAAGAAGTGGTAGAAGGAGAACAAGAGGAATAGGAAGAAGTAGTGGAATGAGAGGGGATGAAGAAGAAATGGAAGCAGCAGAATGGGAGGAGGAAGAAGAAGTGGAAGAAGGAGAAGAAGAGGAAGAAGAAGAAGTCGAAGAAGGAGAATAGATGGAAGAAGAAGAAGTGGAAGAAGGAGAAGAAGAGGAAGAAGTGCAAGTGGAAGAAGAACAAGAGGAAGTAGCAGAAGTGGAAGAAGGTGAACTGGAAGAGGGAGAACAAGTGGAAGAACGTGAAAAACAGGAAAACAAAGAAGGATAGGAACCAAAGGGAAGAAGAAGTAGAAGAACTAGAATATGGATAAGAAGTGGAAGAAGAACAAGTGGAAGAAGTAGAACGGGAAGAGGAAAAAGAAGTGGAAGAAGGAGAAGAAATGGAAGAAGGACAAGAAGAGGAAGAAGAAGAAGTGCAAGCAGAAGAAGTGGAAGGAGATGAAAAAGAAGATGAACAACAAGTTGAAGGAGAAGAAGTGGTAGAAGGAGAAGAAGAGGAAGAAGGACAAGAAGAGGTAGAAGAAGTAGTGCAAGCAAAAGAAGTAGAAGAAGGAGACCAAAAAGAAGAAAAATAACAAGTGGAAGCAAAGGAAGTGGTAGAAGGAGAACATGAGGAATAGGAAGAAGTAGTGGAATGATAAGATATGAAGAAGAAGAAGTGGAAGAAGGAGAATGAGAAGAGGAAGAAGAATTGGAAGATGGAGAAGAAGAGGTGGAAGAAGAAGAACAAATGGAAGAAGGACACGAAGAGGAGGAAGAAGAAGTGCAAGAAGAAGAACTGGAAGAAAGAGACGAAAAAGAAGAAGAACAAGAAGTGGAAGTAGAAGAAGTGGTAGAACGAGAACATGAGGAATAGGAAGAAGTAGTGGAATGATAGAAGATGAAGAAGAAGAAATGTAAGAAGGAGAACGGGAGAAGGAAGAAGAAGTGGAAGAAGGAGAACGGGAGGAGGAAGAATAAGTGGAATGACAAGTCGTGGAAGAGGGAGAAGAGTAAGAGGAGGAAAGCAAGGATAAGGACGAGGAAGAAGAACTGGAAGAAGGAGGAAAAGAAGAAGAGGCGGAAGAAGAACTAGTGTAGGCAGAAGAAGTTCAAGAAGGAGAAGAGAAGGAAGAAGAAGAAGTGGAAGCAGCAGAAGTGGAAGAAGGTGAACAAGAAGAAGAAGAAGAAGAAGTGGTTCAAGGAGTGGGGATCATGAAGAAGAAGTGGAAGAAGGAGAAAAAGGAAGAAGGAGAGGCAGGGAATATGGAGGAGAAGAGGAAGAAGAACAAGAAGTGTAGGCAGAAGATTTGGGGGAAAGAGAAGAAGAGCAAGAGCAAAAGTTGGAAGCCAAAGAAGTGGGGGATGGAGAAAAAGAGGAAGGAGAAGAAGGAAATGGAAGAAGAAGAAGTAGTGGAAGGAGAACAAATGGAAGAAGCTCAAGAAGAGGAAGAAGAAGAAGTGTAAGCAGAAAAATTGGAACAAGGAGATGAAAAAGAAGAATAACAACAAGTGGAAGCAGAAGAAGTGGTAGAAGGAGAACAAGAGGAATAGGAAGAAGTCGTGGAATGAGAGGGGAAGAAGAAGAAGTCGAAGAAGGAGAACATGAGGAGGAAGAAGAAGTGGAAGAAGGAGAAGAAGAGAAAAAAGAAGAAGTGGAAGAACAGGAAGAAAAGGAAGAAGTGCAAGTGAAAGAAGAAGAACAAGTAGAAGCAACAGAAGTGGAAGAAGGTCAACAAGAGGAAGAAGAAGAAGTAGTGGAAGGAGTGCGGATGGTGAAGAAGAAATGAAAGAAGGAGAACAATAGAAGGAGATGAGATAGAAGAAGAAGAACAATTGGAAGCAATAGAAATGGAAGATGGTGAACAAGAGGGAGAAGAAGAAGTAGTTGAGGGAGTGGCGATGATGAAGAAGAGTGGAAGAAGCAGAACAAGAGGTAGAATGCAAGTGGAAGCAGATGAAGGAGAAAAAGAGGGAGAAGGCGAACGAAAGGGAAGAAGAAGAAGGAGATGAAGAGGAAGAAAAAGAAGGAGAAGAGAAGATGAAGAAGAAGTGCAAGAAAGAGAACAAGAGGAGGCAGAAGAAGTGGAAGAAACAGAAGAAGAGGAATAAGGAAAAGGAAAGTAAAGTAGAAGATGTAGTGGAAGGAGAACAAATGGAAGAAAGACAAGAAGAGAAAGAAGAACAAGTGTAAGTAGAAGAAGTGGAAGAAGGAGACAAAAAAGAAGAAGAGCAACAAGTGGAAGTAGAAGAAGTCGCAGAAGGAGAAGAAGAGGAATAGGAAGAAGTAATGGAATGAGAGAGGATGAAGAAGAAGAAGTGGAAGAAGGGGGATGGGAGGAGGAAGAAGTAGTGGAAGAAGGACAAGAAGAGGAAGAAGAGGAATGAAAGCAAGGAAATGGAAGAAGAAGAAGTGGAGGAACAAGAAGAAATAGAAGAAGTGAGAGTGGAAGAAGGGGAAGAATAGGAAGAACAAGAACTAGTGTAAGGGGAGGCGATGAAGAAGTAGTGGAAGAAGGAGAGAAAGAGGAAGAAGAGGAACAAGTGGAAGAATGAGAAAAAGGCGAAGAAGAAGAAGAAGTGGAACGAGAGGGGATCAAGAAGAAGAAGTGGAAGGGGAAGTGGTGGAAGAGGGAGAAGAGTAAGAAGAAGGAAAGTAAGGAAAGGGAGGAGGAAGAAGAAGTGGAAGAAGGAGGAGAAGAAGAAGGGGAGGAAGAAGAAGTAGTGTAGGCAGAAGAAGTGCAAGAAGGAGAAGAGAAGGAAGAAGAAGAACAAGTGGAAGCAACATAAGTGGAAGCAAGTGAACAAGAGGAACAAGAAGAAGTAGTTGAAGGAGTAGGGATGAATAAGAGGTAGAAATGTAAGTGGAAGCAGAAGAAGGAGAAAAAAAGGGATAAGACTAAGGAAAGGGAAGAAGAAGAACTAGATGAAGAGGAAGAAAAAGAAGGAGAGAAGAGGATGAAGAAGAAGTGGAAGAAAGAGAAGAAGAAGAAGAAGAAGAAGAAGAAGTCGAGTAAGCAGAAGAAGTGGAAGAAGGAGAAGAAAAGGAAGAAGAAGAACATATGGAAAGAGAAGAATTGGAAGGAGGTGAACAAGAGGAGGAAGAAGAAGTAGTGGAAATAGGTGAGATGAAGAAGAACTCGAAGAGGGAGAACGAGTAGAAAATGGTGAAAAGGAGGAAAATGAAGAAGGAGAGGAACCAAAGGGAAGAATAAGCAAAAGGACTGGAATACGAAGGAGAAGTGGAAGAAGTAGAACGGAAGGCGGAAGAAGAAGTGGAAGAAGAAGAAGTGCAAGCAGAAGAAGTCGAAGGAGACGAAAAAGAAGAAGAATAACAAGTGGAAAAAGAAGAAGTATTAGAAAGAGGAGAAGAGGAAGAAGGAGAAGAAGAGGAAGAAGGAGACCAAATGGAAGAAGGACAAGAAGAGGAAGAAGAAGAAGTGGAAGAAGGAGACAAAAAAGAAGAAGAATAACAGGTGGAAGCAGAAGAAGTGGTTGAAGGAGAACACGAGGAATAGGAAAAAGTAGTGGAATGATAAGGGATGAAGAAGAAGAAGTGGAAGAAGGAGAACAAATGGAAGAAGGACAAGAATAGGAAGAAGAAGAAATGCAAGCAGAAGAAGTGGAAGAAGGAGACGAAAAAGAAGAAGAACAACAAGTAGAAGCAGAAGAAGTGGTAGAAGGAGAACACGAGGAATAGGAAGAAGTACTGGAATGATAGGGGATGAAGAAGAAGAAGTGGAAGAAGGAAACGAAAAAGAAGAACAACAACAAGTGGAAGCAGAAGAAATGGTAGAAGGAGAACACGAGGAATAGGAAGAAGTACTGGAATGATAGGGGATGAAGAAGAAGAAGTGGAAGAAGGAGAATCGGAGGAGGAAGAATAAGCAGAAGAAGAAGTAGTGCAAGAGTGAGAAGAGTAAGAAGAAGGAAAGCAAGGCTGGAGGAAGAAGACGTGGAAGAAGGAGGAGAAGAGGAAGGGGAGGAAGAAGAGGTAGTCTAGGCAGAAGAAGTGTGTGAAGGAGAAGAGAAGGAAGAGGAAGAACAAGTGGAAGCAGCATAAGTGGAAGAAGGTGAACAAGAGGAAGAAGAAGAAGTAGTTGAAGGAGTGGGCATAATGAAGAAGAAGTGGAAGAAGGAGAACAAGAGGTTGAAATGCAAGTGGAAGCAGAAGAAGGAGAAAAAGAGGGAGAAAAAGAGGGAGAAGACGAAGGAAAGGGAAGAAGAAGAAGGAGATGAAGAGGGAGAAAAATAAGTAGAGGAGGGGATGAAGAAGAAGTGGAAGAAAGAGAACAAGAGAAGGTAGAAGAAGTGGAAGAAAGAGAACAAGAGGAGGCAGAGGAAGTGGAAGAAAGAGATGAAGTGGAAGAAGAAGGAGAGTAAACAAAAGAAGTGGAAGAAGGAGAAGAAAAGGAAGAAGAAGGAACATGTTGAAAGAGAAGAAGTGGAAGAAGGTGAACAAATGGAGGAAGAAGAAGTAGTGGAAGAAGGTGGGATGAAAAAGAAGATCTGGAAGAAAGAGAACGAGTGGAATAAGGAGAAAAGGAGGAAAAGGAAGAAGGAGAGGAAGGGAAGGGAAGAAGAAGTCGATGAAGTGGAAGATGTATGTAGAAGATTTAGGGGAAGAGGGGGAAGAGGAAGAAGAGGAATAGAAAAAGTTGGAAGGAAAAGAAGTTGGATGGAGAAAAAGAGGAAGGAGAAGAAGGAAAGGGAAGAAGAAGAAGTAGTGAAAGAAGAAGAAATGGAAGAAGGACAAGAAGAGGAAAGAGAAGAAGTGTAAACAGAAGAAGTGGAAGAAGGAGAAGAAGAGGAACAAGTGCAAGTGGAAGAAGGAGAACAATAGGAAGAAGAAGAAGTATTATAAGGGGAGGCGATGAAGAAGAAGAAGAAGAAGAAGAAGTAGAAGAAGGAGAGCAAGAGGAAGAAGAAGAACAGGTGGAAGAATGAGAAAAAGTGGAAGAAGAAGAAGTAGTGGAAGAAAAGGGGATGAAGAATAAGCAGTGAAAAAAGGAGAACAAAAGGAAGAAGGAGAAGTGGAAGGAGAGGTTGATGGCTCCGCCTTCTCCATGGTGTCACCAACTCTTCTCCAAGATGAAATGTTGAAATGGATCTTCTTCAAGGGCTGAAATAGGTGAAAGTGTTCATGAAAAAAATGGAGACAAAAGAATGGTGTTTTGGGTGGTGGTGGTTAGATGGTGTCTCTTTGGCTAGCTCACTTCACTTGCAGAGGGTGAAGGCCAATCCTAGGGAGGCCCAAGCTCCTTCTAAGGTAGAGAGGAGAGGAAGGGGGCTAAGAGATCCCTAAATGACTAAGGAAGAGGAATGATGAGGAAAACTCTCTCAAATATCCAATATATCCAAAAACATGTAGTCTAACCTAGGGTATTTAAAGAGAGGGTGGGAGGCCTTTAGGCCATTTGGACGAAAATTTGAGGGCTAAATGCCTCTCAAATGAACCCTAAATGGACCTCAAATGAAATGTAGGTCCCTCCCCCCTAAATGACTAAAATACCCTTGTGTCTAGAAAATGAAAGAAATGGACTTTTGACCTCACAAGTCAAGGTTTAAGTCCCAAAATAAATCCTAAAATAATTTGCCCCATAATACAAAGGCTAAATAAAAATACACAATGAAATCCTAAGTGATTAAGGTTCCCCAAAATACAAGGGGAAAATAAGGAAAACAAGCAAAACACTAGGTAGATGCACCAAAGTCCACACATGTGATCATCAATGCTCTTGGTGTAGTATGACCTTCCTCTTCTTCTATTCTTCTTGCCATGGACCTTGTGATGGGTCCTATTTGATGCCCCAAGGATGGTCCTCCATCAGAAGTTGTGGTAGACGGAAAAGAGTAAGAAGAAGGAAAGCAAGGACAGGGAGGAGGAAGAAGAAGTGGAAGAATGAGGAGAAGAAAAAGGGGAGGAAGAACAAGAAGTATAGGCAGAAGAAGTGTAAGAAGGAGAAGGGAAGGTAGAAGAAGAACAAGTGGAAGTAGCAGAAGTGGAAGAGGGCGAACAAGAGGAAGAAGAAGAAGTAGTTGAAGGAATGAGGATGATGAAGAAGAAGTGGAAGAAGGAGAGCAAGAGGTAGAAATACAAGTGGAAGCAGAAAAAGTGGAAGAAGGAGAAAAAGAGGGAGAAGATGAAGGAAAGGGAAGAACAAGAAGGAGATGAAGAGGAAGAAAAATAAGGAGTGGAAGGAGAGGAAACGATGAAGAAGAAGTAGAAGAAAGAGAAGCAGAGGAGGTAAAAGAAGTGGACGAAAGAGAAGAAGAGGAAAAAAAAGAAGGAGTGTAAGCAAAAGAAGTGGAAGAAGGAGAAGAAAAGGAAGAAGAAGAGCATGTGGAAAGAGAAGAAGTGGAAGAAGGTGAAGAAGAGGAAGAAGAAGAAGTAGTGGAAGTAGGTGGGATGAAGAAGAATAACGGGAAGAAGGAGAACGAGTGGAAGAAGAGCAAGTGGAAGAATGATAAAATAAGGAAAAGGAAGATACTGTAAGCAAAAGATTTGGGGGAAGGAGAAGAAGAGGAAGAGCAAGAATTGGAAGCAAAAGAAGTGGGGGATGGAGAAAAATAGAAGGAGAAAAAAGAAAGGGAAGAAGCAGACGTAGTGGAAGGAGAAGAAATAAAAGAAGAACAAGAGGAGGAAGAAGAAGAAGTGTACGCAGAAGTAGTTGAAGAAGTTACAAAAAAGAAGAAGAACAACAAGTGGAAGCAGAAGATGTGGTAAAAGGAGAACAAGAGGAATAGAAAGAAGCAGTGGAATGAGATGGGATGAAGAAGTAGAAGTGGAAGAAAGAGAACAAGAGGAGGAAGAAGAAGTGTAAGAAGGAGAAGCAAAGGGATAAGACGAAGTAAAGACAGGAAATGGAAGAAGAAGAAGTGGAAGGACAAGAAGAAGAGGAAGAAGTGTAAGTGGAAGAACAAGAACAATAGGAAGAAGAAGAAGTAGTATAAGGGGAAGAAATGGGTGATGGAGGGAAAGAGGAAGAAGAACAAGTAGTGGAAGGAAATTGGATGAAGAAGCAGAAGTGGAAAGAGAAGTAGTGGAAGAAGGAGAAGAGTAAGAAGAAAGAAAGTAAGGAAAGGGAGGAGGAAGAAGAAGTGGAACAAGGAGGAGAAGAAGAAAGGGAGGAAAAAGAAGATGTGTAGGCAAAAGAAGTACAAGAAGGAGAAGAGAAGGTAGAAGAAGAAAAAGTGGAAGCAACAGAGAAGCGGGGATCATGAAGAAGAAATGGAAGAATGAGGAGAAGAAGAAGGGGAAGAAGAAGAAGTTCAAGAAGGAGAAGAGAAGGAAGAAAAAGAACAAGTCGAAGCAGCAAAAGTGGAAGAAGGTGAACAAGAAGAAGAAGAAGAAGTAGTTGAAGGAGTGGGGATGATGAAGAAGAAGTGGAAGAAAAAGAACAAGAGGTAGAAATGCAAGTGGAACTAGAAGAAGGAGAAAAAGAGGGAAAAGCCGAAGGAAAAGGAAGAAGATGAAGGAGATGAAGGGGAAGAAAAAGAAGGAGAGGAGAGGATGAAGAAGAAGTGGAAGAAAGAGAACAAGAGGAGGCAGAAAAAGTGAAAGAAAGAGAAGAAGAGCAAGAAGAAGGAGAGTAAGCAGAAGAATTTGAAGAAGGAGAAGAAAAGGATGAAGAAGAACATGTGGAAAGAGATGAAGTGGAAGAAGGTGAGCAAGAGGAAGAAGAAGAAGTAGTGGAAGGAGGTGGGATGAAGAAGAAGAACTAGAAGAAGGAGAATGGGTGGAAGAAGGAGAAAAGGAGGAAAAGGAAGAAGGAGAGGAAGGGAAGGGAACAAGAGGTGGAATATGGAGGAGAAGAGGAAGAGGAAGAAAAGTATAAGCAAAAGATTTGGGGAAGGAGAAGAGGAAGAGCCACAATTGAAAGCAAAAGAAGTGGGGCATGGAGAAAAAGAGGAAGGAAAAGAAGGAAAGGGAAGAATAAGAGCAAGAAGGAGAACGGAAGGAGGAAGAAGAAGTGGAAGAAGGACAAGAAGAGGAAGAAGAAGAAGTTTAAGCAGAAGAAATGGAAGAAAGAGACAAAAAAGAAGAAGAACAACAAGTGGAAGTAGAAGAAGTGGTAGAAGGAGAACAAGAGGAATTAGAAGAAGTAGTCGAATGAGGGGATGAAGAAGAAGAAGTGGAAGAAGGAGAACGGGAGGAGGAAGAAGAAGTGGAAGATGGAGAACGGGAGGAGGAAGAAGAAGTGGAAGAAGAATAAGAAATGGAAGAAGGATAAGAAGAGGAAGAAGAAGGAAAGGGAAGAAGAAGAAGTAGTGAAAGGAGAAGAAATGGAAGAAGAAGTGTAAGCAGAAGAAGTGATAGATGGAGACAAAAAACAAGAAGAACAACAAGTGGAAGCAGAAGAAGTGGTAGAGGCAGAAAAAGAGGAAGAAGAAGGAGAGTAAGCAGAAGAAGTGGAAGAAGGAGGAGAAGAAAAAGGGAGTTAGAAGAAGTAATGTGGCAGAAGAAGTGCAAAAGGAAAAGAGAAGGAAGAAGAAGAACAAGTGGAAGCAGCAGAAGTGGAAGAAGGTGAACAAGAGGAAGAAGAAGAGGTAGTTCAAGGAGTGGGGATGATGAAGAAGAAGTGGAAGATGGAGAACAAGAGGTAAAAATGCAAGTGGAAGCAGAAGAAGAAGAAGAAGAAGAAGGAATTGAAGGGGAAGAAAAAGAAGGAGAGGAGAGGATGAAGAAGAAGTGGAAGAAAGAGAACAAAAAGAGGTAGAAGAAGTGGAAGAAAGAGAAGAAGAGGAAGAAGAAGGAGAGTAAGCAGGAGAAATTGAAGAAGGAGAAGAAAAGGATGAAGAATAACATGTGGAAAGAGAAGAAATGGAAAAAGGTGAACAAGAGGAAGAAGAAGACGTAGTGGAAAGAGGTGGGATGAAGAAGAAGAACTGGCAGAAGGAGAACAAGTGGAAGAAGGAGAAAAAGAGGAAAAGGAAAAGGAGAGGAAGGGAAAGGAAAGAAGAAGCAGAAGTAATGGAATATGGAGGAGAAGAAGAAGAAGAAGAAAAAGTGTAAGCAGAAGATTTTGGAGAAGGAGAAGAAGAGGAAGACCAACAATTGGTAGAAAAACAAGTGGGGGATGGAGAAAAAGAGGATGGAGAAGAAGGAGAGGTAGAAATGCAAGTGGAAGCAGAAGAAGGAGAAAAAGAGGGAGAAGACGAAGGAAAGAGAATAAGAAGAAGAGATGAAGAGGAAGAAAAAGAACGAGAGGATAGGATTAAGAAGAAGTGGAAGAAAGAGAAGAAGAGGACGCAGAAGAAGTGGAAAAAAGAGAAGAAAATGAAGAAGAAAGAGAGTAAGCATAAGAAGCGGAAGAAGGAGAAGAAAAGGAAGAAGAAGAACATGTGGAAAGAGAAGAAGTAGAAGAAGGTGAACAAGAGGAGGAAGAAGAAGTAGTGGAAGGAGGTGGGATGACGAAGAAGAACTTGAAGAAGGAGAACGAGTGGAAGAAGGAGAAAATGAGGAAAAGTGATGCATGCCTCCCTTGATCTTTTTCTAGAGGTTTTCTTCTTTGGTGAAATGGTTTGTGGATAGGTAAGAAGTGAGGTGGTTTTAGGCGCCACTTAAGGTAAGATAAGCCTAAGAGGGAAAGTTTGTCACAATGGATGGAACCCTTGATAAAAACCTAAGGAATTCTCAAAGAGAGAAGGGTGGACACTAAGAGAATTTTGGCCAACTCAAGGTTTTTCCATTCAATCAAGTGTAAAAAATACAAGAGTGTGAAGGAGCACCTTTTTATAGAGGGAGATAACCTCTTGGATAAGTCATGAAGGAAATGAAGGGCTAGGATTAAAAGGAGTCATCCAAGGGAGGAGGATTGAAGCCCAAAGTCCAATCAATACCCTCCTTTAGATGAGAATTGGTGCCCAAGCTACCTCATCCAAGGGCCAAGATTACTCCTTTATTAGTTTTGGGTTTTATTTAGCAAAAGAGGGTGTAGTTATCAAACTACCCCCTTATTTCCTAAATAAAGGCCCAAAAGCTAATCTTACCCCTTCTTATTACTAAGACACCTCCTAGAAAATTAAATGGACTAATACATGTCCAAAATAAAATCCTAGGTTCCTAAAATAAAAATTACAAGTAAATAAGTCATGGCTTGCATAACTTGATGGTCATATGGAGGTGAGATCTTCCTCCCTCTACTCTAGCCATGTCTTCTTCTATTCTTCTAGCCATGGCCCTAGTGATAGGGCCCTTGCTTGGGGAGAATGCATCATCCCCTCCCCCTTGGGAAGGATTTGACCTCAAATCTGATAGGTCCTCCTCTTCTTCATCAGTACCTACAAAAGGGATCAAATCACAAACATTAAAGGTAGTACTGACACCATAGTCCTCAGGGAGATCTAATATGTAGGCATTGTTGTTCACTCTCTTGAGGACTTGAAAGGGACCATCTCCTCGGGGGCTAAGCTTGGACTTCCTTTGAGTAGGGAAGCGATCCTTCCTCAAATGAAGCCATACCTAATCCCCTTCATTGAAGATAATTTCTTTCCTGCCCCTATTGGCTTTACTAGCATATTCCTTTGAATGATGTTCAATGTTGGCCTTTACCCTTTCATGTAATTTTTTAACAAAATCCGCTCTTACTATTCCTTCTTTGTGAACAGAAGAAGGGAAGGGTAAGGGCAAGATATCAAGAGGAGTAAGGGGGTTGAAGCCATAAACAACTTCAAAGGGAGAATGCTTGGTGGTCCTTTGAACCACCCGGTTGTATGCAAACTCAATATGGGGTAGGTATTCATCCCAAGACTTGTGATTTCCTCGAAGAAGTGTCCTAAGCATAGTAGATAGAGATCTATTTACTACCTCAGTCTGCCCATCAGTTTGGGGGTGACATGTGGTAGAAAATAAGAGTTTAGTTCCTAGCCTTGCCCACAATGTTTTCCAAAAGTGGCTAAGGAACTTCACATCTCTATCAGAGACTATGGATTGGGGAATTCCATGTAAACGGACAACTTCTTTAAAGAAAAGTCTCGCAATGTTGCTCGCATCATTTATCTTGTGGCATGGTATAAAGTGAGCCATTTTTGAAAATCTATCTACCACTACAAAGATAGAGTCTGCACCTCGTTGGGTTCGAGGCAGGCCAAGGATGAAATCCATACTAATATCCAGCCAAGATATCAAGCAAGCAATGCATCTACGACAATGTCTATAGACGTCTTTCTTCATATGGGGCCAAAAGAATTTTTCTTGTAAAAGCAGAAGAGTTTTGTTAATTCCAAAATTCCCCATGAGCCCACCCTCATGGCTCTCTTTTGTCAACAGATTTCTCATAGATCCTTGGGGTACACAAAGTCTGCTACCTTTGAAAAGGTACCCCTCAGTCACAAAGAACCCATTTTGGGTTTTACATGCAAATGTAGAGGCAACATAAATGGATCCAAAATCCTTATCAGAAAGATACATTTCTCTAATATTATCAAATCCAAGAATCTTTGCACTTAAGGTGGTGTAAAGGGTATGTCTAAGAGACAAAGCATCAGCCACCACATTATGTTTTCCTTTCTTGTATTTGATGATATAAGGGAAAGTCTCAAGAAATTCTACCCATTTAGCATGCCTTTTATTAAGCTTGCCTTGACCCTTCAAATACTTAAGTGACTCATGGTCACTATGAATGATGAACTCCTTGGGTACAAGATAATGTTCCCAAGTTTGAAGGGCCCTTATCAAAGAGTAAAACTCTTTATCATAGGTGAGGTAGTTTAAGGCGGCTCCATTTAGTTTTTCACTAAAATAAGCCACGGGATGACCACCTTGTAACAACACAGCTCCCACACCCACTCCCGATGCATCACACTCTAGCTCAAAAGTTTTAGAAAAGTCAGGAAGAGCTAAAACTGGTGCATGGGTCAGCTTCTCTTTGATAAGTTCAAAGGCTTTTTGTTGTTTTTCACCCCAAAGGAAAGGAGTATCCTTCTTCACCAAATCATTGATTGGTGAGAAAAGTGTGGAGAAGTTAGGCACAAAGCGCCTGTAAAAGCTCGCGAGACCATGAAAACTCTTGATCTCAGTCACACTTTTTGGGATGGGCCATTCTGTGATGGCTTTGATTTTGTCGGGGTCTACTTGAACCCCATTTTTATTAACTATAAAACCTAAGAACACCACATTCTCCACACAAAAATTACATTTTTCAAGATTTCCATAGAGTTGGTGTGACCTAAGAATGCAAAAGACGCGCCTAAGATGGCCTACATGTTCATCTAGGCTCTTGCTATACACTAAGATGTCATCAAAATAAACAACACAAAATTTTCCTAAGAAATCCCTAAGCACATGATTCATAAGCCTCATGAAGGTGCTTGGGGCATTGGTAAGCCCAAAGGGCATTACCAACCACTCATACAGCCCAAACTTGGTCTTAAAAGCGGTTTTCCACTCATCACCTTCCTTGATGCGGATTTGGTGATAACCACTCTTATGATCAATTTTTGAAAATAATTGGGCCCCATGCAATTCATCAAGCATGTCATCAAGCCTAGGGATAGGGTGCCTATATTTGATGGTGATGTTATTGATTGCTCGACAATCAATGCACATCCTCCATTGGCCATTCTTCTTAGGCACCAACAAAACTGGCACAGCACAAGGGCTTAGGCTCTCTTGAACCCAACCCTTCTCCAATAGTTCTTGGACTTGAGATTCAATCTCCTTGGTCTCCATGGGATTAGTCCTATAAGCAGGCCTATTAGGCAGGCTAGCCCCAGGTACCAAGTCTATTTGGTGTTCTATACCCCTAATTGGAGGAAGTCCTTTGGGAACTTCATTAGGGAATATATCACCAAACTCCTTTAAAAGCTCTTGAACCTCTTGAGGTAGGTTCTCAGGTCCAAATTCTATGGCAGTGCTAGAACTAGGAGAGAAAAAAGTGGAGGCGGAAGAAATGGGGGATGCCTCTTTGCAAAGGAGGAGATAGAAAGGTCTGTTAGTTAAGGGGGCTTCCTTTAATTCCAATTTTGTCGCAAATAAACTCCCTTTACTAATGACTTTCTTGGAAGGGGCACCAACTTCCAACTCAACCTCTTTACCCCTTTCAAGCTTTAGGGGTAAAGCTTTGCTTTTTTTTTTCTCCTCATCTCTCTTATGTTTCATGATGAGTTGGTCCTCCGCCACTTGTGAAGGTGTTAGAGGACACAACTTAATGCGCTTATCCTTATGAGTGAGGATGATGTTATTCGAATGACCATGGTGTATGGCTTTCTTATCAAATTGCCATGGTCTTCCTAGCAAGATATGGCCAGCTTCCTTTGGGACTATGTCACACAGGATCTCATCTTTATAAGACCCAATGGAAATTGGAACCTTGACTTGCTCATTGACCTCCATTTCCCCTTGCTCATTGAGCCATTGAAGTTGTAAGGCTTAGGGTGGGGAAGTGGGGTCAAGGCTAGCTTTTCCACCAACCTTGAGCTACAACAATTGCAGCATGACCCACTATCCACAATGAGAGAACATATTTCATTCACCTTACAGCGAGTGTGGAATATGTTCTCCCTTTGAGATGAGGACACTTTCAAAGGTTGGCTTCCAAGAAGTCTTCTTATCATTAAGAGGTCTCCCTCACATGCATAAGCGGTTTCATCACAATCAGATTGGTATGCATGAACCCCTTCTCCTTCGCTCTCACTAGAGGAGTGTGAGCTAGACTCACTACTATAAACATCTTGGGCCCTCATGATGATGTTTCTCTTAGTAGGGCATTGAGAGGCAATATGGCCTCTCCCAAGACATTTAAAGCATTTGATACTACTAACTTTCTCGTGAGAGTTAGTAGTAGGGGTTTTTCTCTCTATATGTGATGTTTTATGCTCTTTGAAGTGCTTGAGATGTTCCTCTTTGGGGTAACTCTTGAAAGAGTTCCCCGTAGGTTGGTCCCTCTTTACATAAGGTGGGTTATCCTTTTTAAAAGTTTTCCTTCTATGTTGATTTTCCACCTTGATGCAAAGTTGAACTAACTCATCAAGGGAATTGTATGAGAAGAGCTCCACCTTATCACGAATTTCGGGGCTCAACCCACACAAAAACCTTACCATAGTGGCCTTGGGTTCCTCAATGATACCCGCCCTCAAGATAAGAAGTTCCATCTTTTGTCTATACTCTTCTATACTAAGGTTGGTTTGCCTTAGCCTTTGGAGTCTATCCAAAAGATCTCTTTCATACCAAGAGGGAATATGCCTTCTTCTTAGAGCACTTCTAAGATCATTCCAATATCTTATGGAAGGCACATTGGTGCGGATTCTCTCATTGGTTAACCCAACCCACCAATGCATGGCATGCCCTTGGAAGCTAAGGGTTGCCATTGGAACCTTTATTTCTTCTCTTACCTCATGGCAAGTGAAGAGTTGTTCTACCTTGATTTCCCAATCAAGGTAGGCTTCCACATCTTCCCTCCCATGAAATGGGGGGAGATCAATTTTGGGCTCCCTTGGAGGGGCCCCATTATTATGCATGGATGAATGGGAGTTTCTCCTAGGATGATTGTAGTATTCTTCCTCACTTTCACTCCTATGGGTATGTCTAGATGGGGAACCTAAGACTATCCCTTTCATTTTGTAATTCTCACCATTCCCATGCTTTCTTTTTTCTTCTTCTTTCTCTTTTCTTCTTTCTCTTTCTTTTCTTTCTCTCATTTCTTCATCTTCTCTCCTTTCTCTTATTCTTTTCTCTTCCTTCTCTCTTTTTTCTCTCTTTTCTTCCTCTCTTTCTTTTATTTTTCTTTTCTCCTTGGACTCTTTTTCTCTCCTTTTTTCTTCTCTTCTCTCTTGTTCTTTTGTCATCCACTCCCTAAAGTCCATGTTTAAGTTTTCTAGAGTGTAATCTTTAGAAATATTTCTTTCGTTTACACTCTTGTTTGATGAATAACTATGAGCACTAGAGTGGGTGTGTGATGTCATTGTGCTTGAATTTCTAAGAGGAAAAAGGTGGCTAAAAAATTTTCACAAACAAACACTCCTCTCTTTTTGTGTTTTCTTGCCTAAAATGGCTTGATGAGTCTTTGGAACTCTTTAGCCTTCTAAGCGCTTTGAATAAGAAAAATAAAGCAAGAATTTTAAAGCAAAAATTCAAAAGAGAAGGGATCTAAAGCGAGCTCCTAAGGTGTTGAAGGAAGTGTACCACTTCTTCCTTCTTCACCTAATTTTCGAGAAACTAAAAAATTGATTAAATTTTATTACAACCAAAGGGAGGGCCTTAAGGGCACTCAAACTCCCAACTAAAAAATTAATACACCCAAATTAAAGAAAAAGTAAAGTCTTCAAAAAATGATTCTCCAAATGCTCCCTCAAATCAAAGTCTTCACGGCTAGGTGTATTTCCTTTTGAGGTGATCCCTTAGGCTCTTAGTCCAACCTTCCAAAATATGCTACCCTTGTGGTAAGCTCCTTTTTCAAGCTTTCTCCCAAAAGTGACACTAAAACACAAACCAAAGAAACCAAAAGTAGCAACAGGAGGTGCGAATAGAAACTCAAAAAACAATAAAAGATAACACAATCAAAAGGACACTTAACCAAATGGTAAGAGTATATAAGACAAACTAGAAAGATGATTTAAAAGACAAGCAACAACTAAAAGGTAAACAAAAGAAAGAGAGCACACAATGGAATACCTAAGAATGGCACTAGATTAAAGAGTAGAAGAACACAAATATCAAGTTCTAGTGTACCAAAAGTAATAAAATTTCTTTTAAGGTTCCAAGTTCAAAGTTGAAGCACTTGCTAATTTTAGGTTAGGTACATCAAATGAATTTTTTTTCAAACTTTCTTTTCTTTTGTTTGTTCTCTTTTTTTTTTTTTTTTGAATCCTTCGTTGTTTTTTTTTTGTATTTTATTTTAGACTTTGTTTTCTTGTTTTTTTCTTTTTGAATATTTACTAGATGCACCTAAATTGATTGTGAATTTAGTGCTTGATAAAAAAGAGTTATGTGCTTGGAACAATAAAGAAAATTAAAAGCAACAATTTAGGTACTACTAGAAATGACTTCAAAATGCAAAGTAGCTATAGATGTGTTAATGGTTTAGTAGTTTGGTGTGGCACTGGACTCAAGCTTTGTTAAGATTTTAGTAATTTGTTGAACACAAATACCAAACTTATAGCTTAAGTGAAAGCACCCACAAACAAGAACTACCTTTACCACACAAATGAGCTACAAATTATACGTATAAGGAAAATAAAGACAAAGGAAATTGAGCAACTATTTTTGAATTTTTTTTTTTTAAGAATATGCTTGAAACTAAAAGCACATGAACTTTTAAAGAGACTTAGACATGAGGTATAACCCTCTATGTTGCTCAATTTAAGAAGTTTCAAATTTTTTTTTGTAAAAACAAAAGAGGCTAAACTTAAAAAGAATTAATAGACAAAATGGGAAACTATAAACATGACTTATAGACAACTACACAAGAGTATAAAAGTGAAAAATAAAAGCTAAAAATAAAGCAAAAACAAGGCAACTAGGTGCAAGAAAACACAAGAATTTGGTCTAAATTTCTTGACCACAAGGTTGTGGAATTCACCACAACGGCATGGATTTTTAGCAAGAAATTCTCAAAACCAAAATTCAAGCAAGAAAGCACCCAACTCAAAGCTTAAGCGGAAATTAATGAATATGGGAGAGACGTAGATGCAAAGAAAAGAACAATATAAATTGCATCAAGCAAAAAATAAATGGTGCAAATAAACTATAACTCAAAACAATAAACTCAAGACATAAATGGAAATGATAAACAATAATGGAAAGCTAGAAAAAATTGCGGAAATTAAAGATAAAATAAAATAGGAAAACGGAAAGAAAAAATAAATGAGATAGGAAGAGAGTTTAGACCTCTAGAACCAATGCTCTAGATACCAAATGATGCATGCCTCCCTTGATCTTTTTCTAGAGGTTTTCTTCTTTGGTGAAATGGTTTGTGGAGAGGTAAGAAGTGAGGTGGTTTTAGGCGCCACTTAAGGTAAGATAAGCCTAAGAGGGAAAGTTTGCCACAAGGGATGGAACCCTTGATAAAAACCTAAGGAATTCTCAAAGAGAGAAGGGTGGACACTAAGAGAATTTTGGGCAACTCAAGGTTTTTCCATTCAATAGAGTGTAAAAAATACAAGAGTGTTAAGGAGCACCTTTTTATAGAGGGAGATAACCTCTTGGACAAGTCATGAAGGAAATGAAGGGCTAGGATTAAAAGGAGTCATCAAAGAGAGGAGGATTGAAGCCCAAAGTCCAATCAATACCCTCCTTTAGATGAGAATTGGTGCCCAAGCTACCTCATCCAAGGGCCAAGATTACTCCTTTATTAGTTTTGGGTTTTATTTAGCAAAAGAGGGTGTAGTTATCAAACTACCCCCTTATTTCCTAAATAAAGGCCCAAAAGCTAATCTTACCCCTTCTTATTACTAAGACACCTCCTAGAAAATTAAATGGACTAATACATGTCCAAAATAAAATCCTAGGTTCCTAAAATAAAAATTACAAGTAAATAAGTCATGGCTTGCATAACTTGATGGTCATATGGAGGTGAGATCTTCCTCCCTCTACTCTAGCCATGTCTTCTTCTATTCTTCTAGCCATGGCCCTAGTGATAGGGCCCTTGCTTGGGGAGAATGCATCATGTTTATAATAGTGAGTCTAGCTCACACTCCTCTAGTGAGAGCGAAGGAGAAGGGGTTCATGTATACCAATCTGATTGTGATGAAACCGCTTATGCATGTGAGGGAGACCTCTTAATGATAAGAAGGCTTCTTGGAAGCCAACCTTTGAAAGTGTCCACATCTCAAAGGGAGAACATATTCCACACTCGCTGTAAGGTGAATGACAAAATATGTTCTCTCATTGTGGATAGTGGGTCATGCTACAATTGTTGTAGCTCAAGGTTGGTGGAAAAGCTAGCCTTGACCCCACTTCCCCACCCTAAGCCTTACAAGCTTCAATGGCTCAATGAGAAAGGGGAAATCGAGGTCAATGAGCAAGTCAAGGTTCCAATTTCCATTGGGTCTTATAAAGATGAGATCTTATGTGACATAGTCCCAATGGAAGCTGGCCATATCTTGCTAGGAAGACCATGGCAATTTGATAAGAAAGCCATACACCATGGTCATTCCAATAACATCATCCTCACTCATAAGGATAAGCGCATTAAGTTATGTCCTCTAAAACCTTCACAAGTGGCGGAGGACCAACTCATCATGAAGCATAAGAGAGATGAGGAGAAAAAAAAAAGCAAAGCTTTACCCCTAAAGCTTGAAAGGGGTAAGGAGGTTGAGTTGGAAGTTGGTGCCCCTTCCAAGAAAGTCATTAGTATAGGGAGTTTATTTGCGAAAAAATTGGATTTAAAGGAAGCCCCCTTAACTAACAGACCTTTCTATCTCCTCCTTTGCAAAGAGGCATCCCCCATTTCTTCCCCCTCTACTTTTTTCCCTTCTAGTTCTAGCACTGCCATAGAACTTGGACATGAGAACCTACCTCAAGAGGTTCAAGAGCTTTTAAAGGAGTTTGGTGATATATTCCCTAATGAAGTTCCCAAAGGACTTCCTCCAATTAGGGGTATAGAACACCAAATAGACTTGGTACCTGGTACTAGCCTGCCTAATAGGCCTACTTATAGGACTAATCCCATGGAGACCAAGGAGATTGAATCTCAAGTCCAAGAACTATTGGAGAAGGGTTAGGTTCAAGAGAGCCTAAGACCTTGTGATGTGCCAGTCTTGTTGGTGCCTAAGAAGAATGGCCAATGGAGGATATGCATTGATTGTCAAGCAATCAATAACATCACCATCAAATATAGGCACCCTATTCCTAGGCTTGATGACATGCTTGATGAATTGCATGGGGCCCAATTATTTTCTAAAATTGATCTTAAGAGTGGTTATCACCAAATCTGCATCAAGGAAGGTGATGAGTGGAAAACCACTTTTAAGACCAAGTTTGGGCTTTATGAGTGGTTGGTAATGCCCTTTGGGCTTACCAATGCCCCAAGCACCTTCATGAGGCTTATGAACCATGTCCTTAGGGATTGCTTAGGAAAATTTTGTGTAGTTTACTTTGATGACATCTTAGTGTATAGCAAAAGCCTAGATGAACATGTAGGTCATATTAGGCACGTCTTTTGCATTCTTAGGTCACACCAACTCTATGGAAATCTTGAAAAATGTAATTTTTGTGTGGAGAGTGTGGTGTTCTTAGGTTTTATAGTTAATAAAAATGGGGTTCAAGTGGACCCCGACAAAATCAAAGCCATCCAAGAATGGCCCACCCCAAAAAGTGTGACTGAGATCAAGAGTTTTCATGGTCTCGCAAGCTTTTACAGGCGCTTTGTACCTAACTTCTCCACACATTTCTCACCAATCAATGATTTGGTGAAGAAGGATACTCCTTTCCTTTGGGGTGAAAAACAACAAAAAGCCTTTGAACTTATCAAAGAGAAACTAACCCATGCACCAGTTTTAGCTCTTCCTGAGTTTTCTAAAACTTTTGAGCTAGAGTGTGATGCATCGGGAGTGGGTGTGGGAATTGTGTTGTTACAAGGTGGTCATCCCGTGGCTTATTTTAGTGAAAAACTAAATGGAGCCGCCTTAAACTACCCTACCTATGATAAAGAGTTTTACTCTTTGATAAGGGCCCTTCAAACTTGGGAACATTATCTTGTATCCAGGGAGTTCATCATTCATAGTGACCATGAGTCACTTAAGTATTTGAAGGGTCAAGGCAAGCTTAATAAAAGGAATGCTAAATGGGTAGAATTTCTTGAGATTTTCCCTTATATCATCAAATACAAGAAAGGAAAACATAATGTGGTGGCTGATGCTTTGTCTCGTAGACATACCCTTTACACCACCTTAAGTGCAAAGATTCTTGGATTTGATAATATTAGAGAAATGTATCTTTCTGATAAGGATTTTGGATCCATTTATGTTGCCTCTACATTTGCATGTAAAACCCAAAATGGATTCTTTGTGAGTGAGGGGTACCTTTTCAAAGGTAGCAGACTTTGTGTACCCCAAGGATCTATGAGAAATCTGTTGACAAAAGAGAGCCATGAGGGTGGGCTCATGGGGCATTTTGGAATTAACAAAACTCTTCTGCTTTTACAAGAAAAATTCTTTTGGCCCCATATGAAGAAAGATGTCTATAGACATTTTCGTAGATGCATTGCTTGCTTGCAAGCTAAGTCTAAGACAATGGCTCATGGATTGTACACACCCTTACCTGCTCCTTATGCACCTTGGCTGGATATTAGTATGGATTTCATCCTTGGCCTGCCTCGAACCCAACGAGGTGCAGACTCTATCTTTGTGGTGGTAGATAGATTTTCAAAAATGGCTCACTTTATACCATGCCACAAGATAGATTATGCGAGCAACATCGCGAGACTTTTCTTTCAAGAAGTTGTCCGTTTACATTGAATTCCCCAATCCATAGTCTCTGATAGAGATGTGAAGTTCCTTAGCCACTTTTGGAAAACATTGTGGGCAAGGCTAGGAACTAAACTCTTATTTTCTACCACATGTCACCCCCAAACTGATGGGCAGACTGAGGTAGTAAATAGATCTCTATCTACTATGCTTAGGACACTTCTTCAAGGAAATCACAAGTCTTGGGATGAATACCTACCCCATATTGAGTTTGCATAGAACCGGGTGGTTCAAAGGACCACCAAGCATTCTCCCTTTGAAGTTGTTTATGGCTTCAGCCCCCTCACTCCTCTTGATATCTTGCCCTTACCGTTCCCTTCTTCTGTTCACAAAGAAGGAATAGTAAGAGCGGATTTTGTTAAAAAATTACATGAAAGGGTAAAGGTCAACATTGAACATCATTCAAAGGAGTATGCTAGTAAAGCCAATAGGGGCAAGAAAGAAATTATCTTCAATGAAGGGGATTGGGTATGGCTTCATTTGAGGAAGGATCGCTTCCCTACTCAAAGGAAGTCCAAGCTTAGCCCCCGAGGAGATGGTCCTTTTCAAGTCCTCAAGAGAGTGAAAAACAATGCATACATATTAGATCTCCCTGAGGACTATGGTGTCAGTACTACCTTTAATTTTTGTGATTTGATCCCTTTTGTAGGTACTGATGAAGAAGAGGAGGACCTATCAGATTTGAGGTCAAATCCTTCCCTAGGGGGAGGAGATGATGCATTCTCCCCAAGCAAGGGCCTTACCACTAGGGCCATGGCTAGGAGAATAGAAGAAGACATGGCTAGAGTAGAAGGAGGAAGATCTCACCTCCATATGACCATTAAGTTATGCAAGTCATGATTTATTTACTTGTAATTTTTATTTTAGGAACCTAGGATTTTATTTTGGACATGTATTAGTCCATTTAATTTTCTAGGAGGTGTCTTAGTAATAAGAAGGGGTAAGATTAGCTTTTGGGCCTTTATTTAGGAAATAAGGGGGTAGTTTGATAACTACACCCTCTTTTCCTAAATAAAACCCAAAACTAATAAAGGAGTAATCTTGGCCTTTAGATGAGGTAGCTTGGGCACCAATTCTCATCTAAAGGAGGGGATTGATTGGACTTTGGGCTTCAATCCTCCTCCCTTGGATGACTCCTTTTAATCCTAGCCCTTCCTTTCCTTCTTGACTTGTCCAAGAGGTTAGCTCCCTCTATAAAAAGGTGCTCCTTCACACTCTTGTATTTTTTACACTTTATTGAATGGAAAAACCTTGAGCTGGCCAAAATTCTCTTAGTGTCCACCCTTCTCTCTTTGAGAATTCCTTAGGTTTTTATCAAGGGTTCCATCCCTTGTGGCAAACTTTCCCTCTTAGGCTTATCTTACCTTAAGTGGCGCCTAAAACCACCTCACTTCTTACCTTTCCATAAACCATTTCACCAAAGAAGAAAACCTCTAGAAAAAGATCAAGGGAGGCATACATCACAGAAAAGGAGGAAGAAGGGGAAGAAGAAGTGCAAGAAGGAGAAGAAGAGGAAGAAGAAGAAGGAGAAGAAGGAGAAGAAGGAGAAGAAGGAAAGGGAGGAAGAAAAAGAAGTGTAGGTCAAAGAAGGTGGAAAAAGGAAGAAGGAGAAAGAGAACAATAGGAAGAAGAAGTAGTTGAAGCAGAAGAAGAGGAACTAGTAGAAGAATAGGAGGCAGAAGAAGAAGTGTAAGCAGAAGAAGTGGAAGAAGGAGAAGAAAAGAAAGAAGAAGAAGAAAGCAAAAGAAGCAGTAGAAGGGGAAAGAGAGGAAGAAAAAGTAGTGGAAGGATGAAGAAGAAGATGTGGAAGAAGGAGAGCAAGAGGCAAAAGAAGAAATGAACAGAAAAGACATGGAATGAAGGAGAAGAAGAGGAAGAAGAAGAAGCAAAGGAAGGGAAGAGAAGAAGGAGAAGAAGTGGGAGAAGGAGAAAATTAGAAAGAAGAACTAGTTAAAGCAGAAGAAGAGGAACTAGTAGAAGAAGAGGAGGAAGAAGAAGAACCAATGTAAGATGAAGAAGTGGAAGAAGGAGAAGAAAAAAAGAAGAAGAACAAGTGCAAGCAAAGGAAGTAGAAGAAGGGGAAAGGGAGGAATAGAAAGTAGTGGAAGGAAGGGAGGGATGAAGAAGAAGACATGGAAGAAAGAGAACAAGAGGCAAAGGAAGAAGTGGAAGAAGGACAACAAGAGGGAGAAGAAGAAGGAACGGAAGGAAAGGAAAGAAGAAGAAGAAGTGGAAGCAGGATAAGTGGAAGAAGGAGAAGAAAAGAAACAAGAAGAACAAGTGAAAGAAGGAGAAGCAGAGAAGGAGGAAGAAGGAGAATTAGAAGAAGTGAAAGAAGGAGAAGAAGAGGAAGAAGAAGGATAGGAAGTAAAGGGAAGAAGAGAAAAAAGTGCAAGTTGAAGAAGTGGAAAAAGGTGAAAAAAAGAAAGAAGAAGAAGAAGTGGGAGAAGGAGAAAATTAGGAAGAAGAACCAGTTAAAGCAGAAGAAGAGGAACTAATAGAAGAAGAGGATGAAGAAGAACCAGTGTAAGAAGAAGAAGTGGAAGAAAGAGAAGAAAATAAAGAAGAAGAACAAGTACAAGCAAAAGAAGCAGAAGAAGGGGAAAGGGAGGAAGAGAAAGCAGTCGAAGGAGAGGAGGGATGAAGAAGAAGACATGGAAGAAGGAGAACAAGAGGCAAAAAAAGGAGTGCAAGGAAAAGAATTGGAAAAATGAGACGAAGAGGAAGAAGAAGATGGAAAGAAAGAACGCAAACAAGTGCATGCAAAAGAAGCCGAAGAAGGGGAAATGGAGGAACAGATAGTAGGGGAAGGAGCGGAGGGATGAAGAAGAAGACGTGGAAGAAGGAGAACAAAAGGCCAAAGAACAAGTGGAAGAAGGAGAAGAAGGGGAAGAAGAAAAACGAGAGGAAGGAAAGGGAAGAAGAAAAAGAAGTGCAAGTTGAAGAAGTGGAATAAGGTGGAGAAGAAGAAGAAAAAGAAGAAGTGGTGATGCATGCCTCCCTTGATCTTTTTCTAGAAGTTTTCTTCTTTGGTGAAATGGTTTGTGGAGAGGTAAGAAGTGAGGTGGTTTTAGGCACCACTAAAGGTAAGATAAGCCTAAGAGGGAAAGTTTGCCACAAGGGATGGAACCCATGATAAAAACCTAAGGAATTCTGAAAGAGAGAAGGGTGGACACCAAGAGAATGTTGGCCAACTCAAGTTTTTCCATTCAATAAAGTGTCAAAAATACAAGAGTGTGAAGAAGCACCTTTTTATAGAGAGAGCTAACCTCTTGGACAAGTCATGAAGGAAATGAAGGGCTAGGATTAAAAGGAGTCATCCAAGGGAGGAGGATTGAAGCCCAAAGTCCAATCAATACCCTCCTTTAGATGAGAATTGGTGCCCAAGCTACCTCATCCAAGGGCCAAGATTACTCCTTTATTAGTTTTGGGTTTTATTTAGCAAAAGAGGGTGTAGTTATCAAACTACCCCCTTATTTCCTAAATAAAGGCCCAAAAGCTAATCTTACCCCTTCTTATTACTAAGACACCTCCTAGAAAATTAAATGGACTAATACATGTCCAAAATAAAATCCTAGGTTCCTAAAATAAAAATTACAAGTAAATAAGTCATGGCTTGCATAACTTGATGGTCATATGGAGGTGAGATCTTCCTCCCTCTACTCTAGCCATGTCTTCTTCTATTCTCCTAGCCATGGCCCTAGTGATAGGGCCCTTGCTTGGGGAGAATGCATCATCTCCTCCCCCTTGGGAAGGATTTGCCCTCAAATCTGATAGGTCTTCCTCTACTTCATCAGTACCTACAAAATGGATCAAATCACAAACATTAAAGGTAGTACTGACACCATAGTCCTCAGGGAGATCTAATATGTATGCATTGTTGTTCACTCTCTTGAGGACTTGAAAGGGACCATCTCCTCGGGGGCTAAGCTTGGACTTCCTGTGATTAGGGAAGCGATCCTTCCTCAAATGAAGCCATACCCAATCCCCTTCATTGAAGATAATTTCTTTCCTTCCCCTATTAGCCTTAGCAGCATACCCTTTTGAGTGTCGTTCAATGTTGGCTTTGACCCTCTCATGTAATTTTTTAACAAAATCCGCTTTAGCTAATCCTTCTTTATGAATAGAAGAAGGGAAAGGTAAAGTTAAAATATTAAGAGGTGTAAGAGGGTTGAAGCCATAAACAATCTCAAAGGGTGAATGCTTGGTGGTTCTTTGGACCACCCTATTATATGCAAACTCTATATGGGGAAGGTACTCATCCCAAGACTTATGATTTCCCCTAAGAAGTGCCCTTAGCATAGTGGATAAGGATCTATTTACCACCTCAGTTTGCCCATCAGTTTGGGGATGACATGTGGTAGAAAATAGGAGTTTAGTTCCCAGCCTAGCCCACAAAGTTTTCCAAAAGTGGCTAAGGAACTTAACATCTCTATCAGACACTATGGATTGAGGTATGCCATGCAGACTGACAACTTCTTTGAAGAAAAGTCTTGCAATGTTGCTCGCGTCATCTATTTTGTGGCAAGGTATGAAATGGGCATTTTAGAAAACCTGTCCACTACCACAAAGATAGAATCCGCTCCCCTTTGGGTTCTAGGAAGTCCAAGGATGAAATCCATGCTTATGTCTACCCAAGGAGTGGAGGGAGCCGGTAAGGGTGTGTAAAGTCCATGAGGCATTACTTTAGATTTAGCTTGTACACAAGCTATGCATCTAGAGCAATGTCTTTGGACATCTCTTTTCATATGGGGCCAATGAAATTTTTCTTTTAAAATGAGCAAAGTTTTGTTTATTCCAAAATGCCCCATGAGCCCACCCTCATGGCTCTCTCTCACAAGCAATTTTCTAAGAGATCCTTGGGGTACACAAAGTTTACTTTCTTTGAATAAGTACCCCTCACTCACATGAAACCCATCAGTAGGTTTGGACAAGGAGGTAGCAAAAATGGGGCCAAACTCTTGGTCAGAAGCATATTGGTCCTTAATATAATCAAATCCTAAGATTTGGGAGCTCAAAGTGGCAAGAAGAGTATGTCTTCTAGATAGGGCATCGGCTACTACATTGTGCTTCCCTTTCTTGTATTTGATTATATAGGGAAAAGTTTCCAAAAACTCAACCCACTTTGCATGCCTCTTGTTGAGCTTACCTTGACCCTTCAAATATTTTAGTGACTCATGGTCACTATGAATGACAAACTCCTTGGGAATAAGGTAATGTTCCCAAGTTTGAAGGGCCCTTATTAAGGAGGAAAACTCTTTGTCATAGGTGGGGTAATTAAGGGCGGCACCATTTAGTTTTTCACTAAAATAAGCCACAGGGTGGCTGACTTGCAATAACAGAGCACCTATTCCAACACCTGATGCATCACATTCTAGCTCAAAAATTTTTGAAAAGTCAGTTAGAGCTAGAACAGGGGCATGGGTGAGTTTTTCCTTAATAAGTTCGAAGGCTTTTTATTGTTTAACACCCCAAATGAAGGGAACTTCCTTCTTCACCAAATCATTGATTGGTGAGAAAAGTGTGGAGAAATTAGGCACAAAGCACCTATAGAAACTCGCGAGACCATGAAAGCTCTTGATCTCAGTCACACTTTTTGGGGTGGGCCATTCTGGGATGTCTTTGATTTTGTCGGGGTCCACATGAACCCCATCTTTATTGACTACAAAACCTAAAAACACCACACTCTCTACACAAAAATTACACTTTTCAAGGTTTCCATAGAGTTGGTGTGACCTAAGGATGCAAAAGACGCGCCTAAGATGACCTACATGCTCATCTAGGCTCTTGCTATACACTAAAATATCATCAAAATAAACTACACAAAATTTTCCTAAGCAATCCCTAAGGACATGATTCATAAGCCTGATGAAGGTGCTTGGGGCATTGGTAAGCCCAAAGGGCATTACCAGCCACTCATAAAGCCCAAACTTGGTCTTCAAAACGGTTTTCCACTCATCACCTTCCTTGATGCAGATTTGGTGATAACCACTCTTAAGATCAATTTTTGAAAATAATTGGGCCCAATGCAATTCATCAAGCATGTCATCAAGCCTAGGGATAGGGTGCCTATATTTGATGGTGATGTTATTGATTGCTCGACAATCAATGCACATCCTCCATTGCCCATTCTTCTTAGGCACCAACAAGACTGGCACAGCACAAGACTGGCTTAGCACTATGGCAGTTCTAGAACTAGAAGGGAAAGAAGCGGTGGGGGTAGAAATGGGGGATGCCTCTTTGCAAAGGAGGAGATAGAAAGGTCTGTTAGTTAAGGGGGCTTCCCTTAAATCCAATTTTGTCGCAAATAAACTCCCTTTACTAATGACTTTCTTGGAAGGGGCACCAACTTCCAACTCAACCTCCTTACTCCTTTCAAGCTTTAAGGGTAAAGCTTTGCCTTTTTTTTCCTCCTCATCTCTCTTATGTTTCATGATGAGTTGGTCCTCCGCAACTTGTGAAGGTGTTAGAGGACATAACTTAATGCGCTTATCCTTATGAGTGAGGATGATGTTATTGGAATGACCATAGTGTATGGCTTTCTTATCAAATTGCCATGGTCTTCCTAGCAAGATATGGCCAGCTTCCATTGGGACTATGTCACATAGGATCTCATCTTTATAAGACCCAATGGAAATTGGAACCTTGACTTGCTCATTGACCTCCATTTCCCCTTGCTCATTGAGCCATTGAAGCTTGTAAGGCTTAGAGTGGGGAAGTGGGGTCAAGACTAGCTTTTCCACCAACCTTGAGCTACAGCAATTGCAGCATGACCCACTATCTATAATGAGAGAACATATTTTGTCATTCACCTTATAGCGAGTGTGGAATATGTTCTCCCTTTGAGATAAGGAAACTTTAAAAGGTTGGCTTCCAAGAAGCCTTCTTATCATCAAGAGGTCTCCTTCACATGCATAAGCTGTTTCATCACAATAAGATATGCATGAACCCTTTCTCCTTCGCTCTCACTAGAGGAGTGTGAGCTAGACTCACTACTATAAACATCTTGGGCCCTCATGATGATGTTTCTCTTAGTAGGGCATTGAGAGGCAATGTGGCCTCTCCCAAGACATTTAAAGCATTTGATACTACTAACTTTTTCATGAGAGTTAGTAGTAGGGGTTTTTCTCTCTACATGTGATGTTTTATGCTCTTTGAAGTGCTTGGAATGTTCCTCTTTGGGGTAACTCTTGAAAGAGTTCCCCTTAGGTTGGTCCCTCTTTACATAAGGTGGGTTATCCTTTTAAAAGTTTTCCTTCTAAGTTGATTTTCCACCTTGATGCAAAATTGAACTAACTCATCAAGGGAATTGTATGAGAAGAGCTCCACCTTATCACGAATTTCGGGGGTCAACCCACACAAAAACCTTGCCATAGTGGCCTTGGGTTCCTCAATGATACCCGCCCTCAAGATAAGAAGTTCCATCTTTTGTCTATACTCTTCTATACTAAGGTTGGTTTGCCTTAGTCTTTAGAGTCTATCCAAAAGATCTCTTTCATACCAAGAGGGAATATGCCTTCTTCTTAGAGCACTTCTAAGATCATTCCAATATCTTATGGAAGGCATACTGGTGTGGATTCTCTCATTGGTTAACCCAACCCACCAATGCATGGCATGCCCTTAGAAGCTAAGGGTTGCCATTGGAACCTTTCTTTCTTCTCTTACCTCATGGCAAGTGAAGAGTTGTTATACCTTGATTTCCCAATCAAGGTAGGCTTCCACATCTTCCCTTCCATGAAATGGGGGGAGATCAATTTTGGGCTCCCTTGTAGGGGCCCCATTATTATGCATGATTGAATGGGAGTTTCTCCTAGGATGATTGTAGTATTCTTCCTCACTTTCACTCCTATGGGTATGTCTAGATGGGGAACCTAAGACTATCCCTTTCATTTTGTAATTCTCACCATTCCCATGCTTTCTTTTTTCTTCTTCTTTCTCTTTTCTTGTTTCTCTTTCTTTTCTTGCTCTCCTTTCTTCATCTTCTCTCCTTTCTCTTATTCTTCTCTCTTCCTTCTCTCTTTTTTCTCTCTTTTTTTCTTTTCTTTCTTTTATTTTTCTTTTCTCCTTGGACTCTTTTTCTCTCCTTTTTTCTTCTCTTCTCTCCTGTTCTTTTTCCATCCACTCCCTAAAGTCCATGTTTAAGTTTTCTAGAGTGTAATCATTAGAAATATTTCTTTGGTTTACACTCTTGTTTGATGAATAACTATGAGCGCTAGAGTGGCTGTGTGATGTCATTGTGCTTGAATTTCTAAGAGGAAAAAGGTGGTTAAAAACCTTTCACAAACAAAAACTCCTCTCTTTTTGTGTTTTCTTGCCTAAAATGGCTTGATGAGTCTTTGGAACTCTTTAGCCTTCTAAGCGCTTTGAAAAAGAAAAATAAAGCAAAAATTTTAAAGCAAAAATTCAAAGGAGAAGGGATCTAAAGCGAGCTCCTAAGGTGTTGAAGGAAGTGTACCACTTCTTCCTTCTTCACCTAATTTTTGAGAAACTAAAAAATTAACTAAATCTTATTACAACCAAAGAGAGGGCCTTAAGGGCACTCAAACTCCCAACTACAAAATTAATACACCCAAATTAAAGAAAATGTAAAGTCTTCAAAAAATGATTTTCCAAATGCTCCCTCAAATCAAAGTCCTCACGGCTAGGTGTGTTTCCTTTTGAGGTGATCCCTTAGGCTCTTAGTCCAACCTTCCAAAATATGTTACCCTTGTGGTAAGCTCCTTTTTTCAAGCTTTCTCCCAAAAGTGGCACTAACACACAAACCAAAGAAACCAAAAGTAGCAAGGGGAGGTGCGAATAGAAACTCAAAAAGCAATAAAAGATAACACAATCAAAAGGAAACTTAACCAAATGGTAAGAGTATATAAGACAAACTAGAAAGATGATTTAAAAGACAAGCAACAACTAAAAGGTAAACAAAAGAAAGAGAACAGACAATGGAATACCTAAGAATGGCACTAGATTAAAGAGTAGAAAGACACAAATATCAAGTTCTAGTGTACCAAAAGTAATAAAATATCTTTTAAGGTTCCAAGTTCAAAGTTGAAGCACTTGCTAATTTTAGGTTAGGTACATCAAATGAATTTTTCAAACTTTCTTTTCTTTTGTTTGTTCTTTTTTTTTTTTTGAATCCTTCATAGTTTTTTTTTGTATTTTATTTTAGACTTTGGTCTCTTCTTTTTTTTTAATATTTACTAGATGCACCTAAATTGATTGTGAATTTAGTGCTTAATAACAAAGAGTTATGCGCTTGGAACAATAAAGAAAATTAAAAGCAACAATTTAGGTACTACTAGAAATGACTTCAAAATGCAAAGTAGCTATAGATGTGTTAATGGTTTAGTAGTTTGGTGTGCCACTGGACTCAAGCTTTATTAAGTTTTTAGTAATTTATTGAACACAAATACCAAACTTATAGCTTAAGTGAAAGTACCCACAAAAAAGAACTACCTTTACCACACAAATGAGCTACTAATTATACGTATAAGGAAAATAAAGACAAAGGGAATTGAGCAACTATTTTGGAATTTCTTTTAAGAATATGCTTGAAACTGAAAGCACATGAACCTCTAAAGAGACTTAGACATGAGGTATGACCCTCTATGTTGCTCAATTTAAGAAGTTTCAAAAGTTTTTTTGTAAAAACAAAAGAGACTAAACTTAAAATGAATTAATAGACAAAATGGGAAACTATAAACATGACTTATAGACAACTACACAAGAGTATAAAAGTGAAAAATAAAAGCTAAAAATAAGGCAAAAACAAGGCAACTAGGTGCAAGGAAACAGAAGAATTTGGTCTAAATTTCTTGACCACAAGGTTGTGAAATTCACCACAACAGCATGGATTTTTAGCAAGAAATTCTCAAAACCAAAATTCAAGCAAGAAAGCACCCAACTCAAAGCTTAAGCGGAAATTAATGAATATGGGAGAGACGTAGATGCAAAGAAAAGAACAATATAAATTGCATCAAGCAAAAAATAAATGGCGCAAATAAACTATAACTCAAAACAATAAACTCAAGGCATAAATGGAAATGATAAACAACAATGGAAAGCTAGAAAAAATTGCAGAAATTAAAGATAAAATAAAATAGGAAAACAAAAAGAAAAAATAAATGAGGTAGGAAGAGAGTTTAGACCTCTAGAACCAATGCTCTAGATACCAAATGATGCATGCCTCCCTTGATCTTTTTCTAGAGGTTTTCTTCTTTGGTGAAATGGTTTGTGGAGAGGTAAGAAGTGAGGTGCTTTTAGGCGCCACTTAAGGTAAGATAAGCCTAAGAGGGAAAGTTTGCCACAAGGGATGGAACCCTTGATAAAAACCTAAGGAATTCTCACAAATAGTCCTAATCGGTCCGTTTTGAATTCGTGGCATGGGGAATTGACATCAAAGTGGAAGCAGGAGAAGTGGAATAACAAGAAGAACAGAAAGAAGAAGAACAAGTGGAAGAAGGAGAAGCAGAGGAGGAGGAAGAATGGAAAGCAGAAGAAGTGAAAGAAGGAGGGCAACAGGAACAAGAAGAAGGAAAGGAAGGAAAGGGAAGAAGAGAAAGAGGTGCAAGTTGAAGAGGCGGAAAAAGGTGGACAAGAAGAAGAATAAAAAGAAGTAGGAGAAGGAGAACAATAGGAAGAAGAAGTAGTTTAAGCCAAAGAAGAGTAACTAGTAGAAGAAGAGGAGGAAGAAGAAGAAGTGTAAGCAGAAGAAGTGGAAAAAGGATAAGAAAAGAAAGAAGGACAACAAGTGCTAGCAAAAGCAATAGAAGAAGGGGAAATGGAGAAGAGAAAGTAGTGGAAGGAGAGGAGGGATGAAGAAGAAGACGTGGAAGAAGGAGAAAATGAGGCAAAATAAGAAGTGGAAGGAAAAGAAGTGCAAGAAAGAGAAGAAGAGGAAGAAGAAGAAGGAAAGGAAGGAAAAGGAACAAAATGACGAAAAAGTGGAAACAGGAGAAGTGGAAGAGGGAGAAGAAAAAAAAGAAGAAAAACAAGTGGAAGAAGGAGAAGCATAAGTGCAGGAAGAAGGGGAAGTAGAAGAAGTGAAAGAAGGAGAAGAAGAGGAGGAGGAAAAAGGAAAGAATGAGAGGGAAGAAGAGACAGAGGTGCAAGTTGAAGAAGCAGAAAAAGGTGGAGAAGAGGCAGAAGAAGAAGAAGTGGGAGAAGGAGAACAATAGGAGAAAGAAGTAGTTGAAGCAGAAGAGCAGGAACTAGTAGAAGAAGAGGTGGAAGAAGAAGAAGTGTAAGCAGAAGAAGTGGAAGAAGGAGAAGAAAAGAAAGAAGATGAACAAGTGCAAGCAAGAGAAGCAAAAGAAAGGGAAAGGGAGGAAGAGAAATTAGTGGAAGGAGAGGAGGGTTGAAGAAGGAGAACGACAGGCAAAAGAAGGAGTGGAAGTAAAAGAAGTGGAATGAAGGTGATGTGATCTTTGATGATCACGTGCCCAAAGGATCCTTTCTAAAGTCACTTGGAAGGGAAATGGATTTATAGAAAGGAATGGAATGGGGTGAGGCGCCACAAATACTAGGTTTGATAAGCCAAAGGGGAGAGGCCACAAGGGAGGGGTCCCTTGATAACTCTTAGAAGCTCTCACAAAGGAGAAAGGGGGACACTCAAAGGTAAGAACCTCAACCAATAAGGTCTCTAGGATTAAATTCAAGTGTAAAAAATACAAGTGAGGGAGGAGCTCCTATTTATAGAGGTAGCTAACCTCTTGAACAAGATAACCTAAAAAAGAAGGGCTAGGATTAAAAGGAGAGATCTAAGGGAGGATAACTGAGAAACAATTCCCTCCTTAGATCATCAAACTTGGGTGCCCAATCAAACCAAGGGCCAAGATTCCTTCTTATTAGCTTAGGGGGTTTATGTAGAAAAGAGGGGTGTAGATATCAAGGCTACCCCTTATTTCCTTCATAAAGACCCAAAAAGTTAAATCCACCCTCTAAATTCCTAAGACACCTCCTAAAAATAAAAAATGGACTAAATACATGTCCCAAATTAAATTCTTAATGCTCCTCAAAATTAAAATGAAGGAAAATTACATTTTATTAACTAAAGTCCCTAGCCTAATATCTTCACTCTCTATAGGAGGTGAAGTCTTCCTTTGTCTGCAAGGGCTAGGTCTTCTTCAATCCTTCTAGCTATGGCCCTAGTGATAGGTCCTTGGCTAGGCATGGTCACATCATCTCCTCCCCCTTGAAGAGGATTTGACCTCAAATCCATGGGGTCTTCGTCATTTTCAGCACCTACAAATGGAGACAAATCAAAAACATTAAAACTGGTGCTTACCCCATAATCCTCAGGCAGATCTAAAACATAGGCATTATTACCGATCGACTCAAGGATTTGGAAAGGTCCATCTCCTCTAGGGCTAAGTTTGGACTTCCTTTGAGAAGGAAATCTATCCTTTCTCAAGTGAAGCCATACCCATTCGCCCTTTTCAAAGATGACTTCTTTCCTCCCCCTATTGGCGAAAGTAGCATCTCTCAAGGATTGGCGCTCTATGTTAACTTTAACCCTCTCATGTAATTGTTTTACAAAAATGGCTTTTGCCTCTCCTTCTTTATGCACAGCAACAGAAAGAGGAAGAGGTAAAAGATCTAGAGGAGTACGAGGATTAAAGCCATAGACCACCTCAAAAGGAGAATGCTTGGTGGTTCTATGAACCACCCAGTTATAAGCAAATTCAATGTGGGGAAGGTACTCATCCCAAGACTTATGGTTGCCTTCAAGGAGAGCCCTCAGCATAGTGGATAAAGATCTATTCACCACTTCTGTTTGCCCATTAGTTTGAGGGTGACAGGTAGTGGAAAAAAGAAGTTTAGTTCCCAGCTTAGCCCAAAGAGTTTTCCAAAAATGGCTAAGGAACTTCACATCCCTATCTGACACTATTGAAGAGGGTATACCATGCAATCGGACAACCTCTTTAAAGAAAAGTCTTGCGATGTTGCTCGCATCATCCACTTTGTGGCAGGGAATAAAATGGGCCATTTTTGAAAATTGGTCCACCACCACAAATATGGAGTCTGCACCTCGTTGGGTTCTTGGGAGCCCAAGGATGAAATCCATGCTAATATCCTCCCAAGATGCAGAAGGAGCAGGTAAAGGTGTGTATAGTCCATGAGGCATTGCTTTAGACTTTGCTTGCAAGCAAGCTATACATTTAGAGCAATGTCTATGGACATCTCTACGCATATGGGGCCAAAAGAATTTCTCTTGTAAAAGCATGAGGGTTTTCGAAATCCCAAAATGCCCCATGAGCCCACCTTCATGACTCTCTTTTGTAAGTAAGTTCCTAATTGATCCTTCGGGTATACAAAGCTTACTCCCTTTGTAAAGATACCCCTCACTGATGAAGTACCCATCATGGGCCTTTAATGCAAATGTAGATGCAGAGGTAGCAAATATGGGGCCGAAATCCTTATCAGACGGATACATAGCCTGAATGTCATCAAATCCCAAGATTTTTGCACTCAAGGATGAATAAAGGGCATGACGCCTAGAAAGAGCATCAGCCACCACATTTTGTTTTCCTTTCTTATTATACTTGATGACATAAGGGAAGGATTCAAGATATTCCACCCACGTTGCATGCCTTTTGTTCAATTTACCTTGACCCCTCCAATATTTTAGTGACTCATGGTCACTATGAATGACAAACTCCTTGGGAGCAAGGTAATGCTCCCAAGTTTGAAGGGCCCTAATTAGAGCATAAAACTCCTTATCATAGGTGGGGTAGTTGAGGGGGGCACCATTGAGTTTTTTACTGAAATACGCAATAGGGTGCCCTCCTTGCAACAAGACAACCCCCACACCTACACCAGAGGCATCACATTCAAGTTCAAATGTTTTACAAAAGTTAGGTAATGCCAAGACTGGTGCATGGGTCAGTTTATGCTTAATTAGCTGGAAGGCTTTCTCTTATTTCTCACCCCAAAGGAAAGGAACTTCCTTTTTCACCAAATCATTTATTGGTGTGAAGAGCGTGGAGAAATTAGGCACAAAGCGCCTATAAAATCCAGCAAGACCATGAAAGCTTTTGATCTCTGTCACACTCTTTGGGGTGGGCCATTCTTGAATAGCTTTTATCTTTTCGGGGTCAACATGAACCCCTTTTGTGCTAACTGAAAAACCTAGGAAAACTACACTATCTACACAAAAAGTGCATTTTTCTAAGTTACCAAAAAGATGATTACTCCTAAGAAGAGAAAAAACATGCCTTAGATGTCCTAAATGATCATCTAGGTTCCTAGAGTAAACTAAAATGTCATCAAAGTAAACTACACAAAATTTACCAAGGCAATCCCTTAGTACATGATTCATTAAGCGCATGAATGTGCTTGGGGCATTAGTTAGCCCAAAAGGCATAACCAACCACTCATAAAGACCAAATTTAGTCTTAAAAGCAGTTTTCCACTCATCACCCTCTTTGATCCTTATTTGGTGGTAACCACTTCTAAGATCTATTTTTGAAAATATTTTTGCCCCATGCAATTCATCCAACATGTCATCAAGACGGGGGATTGGGTGCCTATATTTGATGGTGATGTTGTTGATTGCACGACAATCAACACACATCCTCCATTGGCCATTCTTCTTGGGCACCAACAAGACTAGCACAGCACAAGGGCTTAGGCTCTTTTGAACCCAACCCTTCTCCAACAGCTCATTCACTTGAGACTCAATCTCTTGGGTCTCCATGGGGTTGGTCCTATAGGAAGGTCTATTAGGTAGACTTGCGCCAGGCACCAAATCAATTTGATGTTCTATACCCCTAATGGGAGGAAGTCCTTTCAGAACCTCATTAGGGAATATGTCATCAAATTCTTTTAAAATATCTTGAACCCCTTGAGGAAGGTGCTCATGTGCATGGGCTGTGGCAGTGCTCTCAGCAGAAGAAGGCAAAATGGGAGAAGGATTTGATGCTTCTTTGCAAAAGAGGAGATAAAAGGGCTTGTTAGTCAAAGGAGCTTCTTTTAAATCACGTTTAGTAGCAAATAGGCTCCTTTTACTAATATTCCCTTTTGAAGGGGCATCACCTTCCGACTCCCTCTCTTTACCCTTTTCAAGCTTTAAGGGTAAAGCTTGTTGTGTTTTTTTTTTTTTGTTTTTCCTCAACTCTCTTCTTTTTCATCGCAAATTGATCTTCAGCCACTTGAGAAGGTGACAAAGGATACAATTTGAAACGCTTTTCATTATGGGTGATAATTATTTGGTTGGAGTGACCATGGTGAATAGCTTTTTTGTCAAATTGCCATGGTCTTCCCAACAGGATATGACTAGCCTCCATAGGAACTATGTCACAAAGAATCTCATCATTATAAGATCCTATGGAAATTGGAACCATAACTTGTTCATTGACTACCATCTCCCCTTGCTCATTGAGCCATTGCAATTTGTAAGGTTTGGGATGGGGCATGGTAGTCAAGGCTAGCTTTTCAACCAACCTAGAGCTACAAAAGTTACAACAGGAGCCACTATCAACAAGGAGAGAACATACTTTGTCATTTACTTTACATCTTGTATGGAAGATGTTCTCTCTTTGTGACTGGCCAAGCTCTAGAGGTTGGCTTCCAAGAAGCCTTTGAACCATAAGGAGGTCCCCCTCATAAGGAAAAGCTTCCTCACACTGTTGTTCAAAAGTATGTCCGCCTTCTTCCTCACTCTCACTAGAGGAGGAAGATGAGCTATTCTCACTACAAATGTCTTGTCCCCTTATGATCATGGTTTTCTTGTTAGGGCATTGAGAGGCAATGTGGCCTCTCCCAAGACATTTGAAGCATTTGGTACTACTTTGCCTCTCAGTAGGCTTAGTAGTAGGCGTTTTTCTCTCTACATGAGGTGCTTTTGTATCTTGAAAATGCTTGGATTCCTCTTTTGGAAAACCCTTGAAAGAGTTTCCCTTAAGTTGGTCTCTCTTTGAGTAAGAGGGAGAATCTTTTTTAAAGCTTTTTCTCTTGAGTTGATTCTCAGCTCTTACACAAAGTTCTACCAACTCATCAAGGTTTGAGTATGAAAGAAGCTCTACCTTATCTCTAATGTCAGAGCTTAATCCACACAAAAACCTAGCAAGGGTGGCATTGGGTTCCTCAATGATATTGGCCCTTAGTATGAGAAGCTCCATCTTTTGTCTATACTCCTCAATACTTAGGTTATGTTGCCTAAGTCTTTGGAGCCTATCCAAAATATCCCTCTCATAATATGAAGGAATGTGCCTTCTTCGCAAACAAGTTTTTAAATCATTCCAGTAGCGAATGTCAGGCATTTGTTTACGGGCCCTATCCTTGACTAACTCATCCCACCAATGCAAAGCAGAACCTTGAAAACTAAGGGAGGCCAAAGGTACTTTCCTTTCTTCCCTAATTTCATAGCATCAAAAGAGTTGTTCCACTTTGACTTCCCAATCTAGGTAAGTCTCAACATCTTCCCTACCATGAAAATGGGGTAGGTCTACCTTTGGTTCCCTAGCATGATTTATGTTCTCTTGAGGAGAATGATGATTGTATGATGAATGAGAGTTATGCTTATGTTGATTTCTATAGTATTCTTCTTCACTAGAGCTAAAATGCCTAGATGGGGATCTTATGAGAATTCCTTTATTTTTTCTATCACTCTGCCTCCCATTTCTCCTCTTACTCTTTTCTCCTCTCCTTCTCTCTTCTTCCTCTTTTTCTCTTTTTCTTTCTAGTTCTTTCCTTCTTTTCCTTTCTTCATCCTCTCTTCTCTCTCTTTGCCTTCTCTCTTCTCACTCTTTTTTCTCTTTTCTCATTTTCAACATCTCTTTTTTTAACTCTTCCTTCTCTTTTTGTTTTTCCTTTTCTTTTATTTCTTTTTTTCTCTCTTTTTCTTCTCTCCTTTCTTGTTCTTTAGCCATCCATTCCCTAAATTCTAAGTTAAGGTTTTCAAGAGTGTCTCCCTTAAAAGGTTTTCTTTGGTTGACACTCTTACTTGATGAACAACTATGTGCACTAGAATGTGTGTGGGAAGTCATGGTGCTTGGATGCTAAAAACTAAAGGGTAGGCCAAAAACTTTTCTTTTTTTTTTTCTCACCTAAGGTGGCTTGATGAGTCTTTGGAACTCTTAGCCTCTACACATTTTTTCAAAATAACATAAAATAAAATAAAAGTGCAAGAATGTAAAAGAGAAAGGGCTCTAATCGTGCTCCTAAGGTGTTGAAGGAAGTGTACCACTTCTCCCTTCTTCACCTAATTAACGAGGAACTACGCTAAAATTAACCAAAATTATTACAAACCAAGGGAGGGCCTTAAGGGCACTCAAACTCCCAATCTAAAATTAAGTATACACAATACAAAGAATAAAAAAAAATAAAAGAAAGTCTTCACTCCAAGCTTTTTGGTGTTTGTCTCCTTTTGATCAAGCCCCTTTGAGTTGCATCAACTCACCCCAAGAATGCTACCCTTGTTTCCTCTTGTTTGGACTTGCCCAAATTTTATATATGGAACCTTTCCCAACCTTTCCTTACCAAGGCCGAATACAACACAAGACAACAAACAAAGGTGAATAACAAAACAAGGTTCACAAATCCAAGTGGATTGATTAAACAATGACAAACTCAAAGAAGTAAAAAAGACAAGCAAGAAAACATAAGGCTCACAAAGGAAGGTAGCACACAAATAACTTTCCTAGATTAGCTCTAAGAGTAGAGATGAAAAAATACTCAAACAAAAAAAATGAAACCAATAGTTGCACACTTAATAAAATTTAAGTGACCAAAACTAAAAAGCTTACTCAAGTAATTTTTTTTTTAATCACAATTGATTCCTCATATCAAATGTTTCTACTATTAAGTACACAACTTCAAATTTGTCTTTCCTTTGAGTTCTTTATCTTCTTCTTTTTTTTTTAACTTGAACTTTTTCTATTTTTTTTTAACTTTTTCTAATCTTTTTGCTGCACCTAATAGCTTGTTGATTTGAAATTTTAATGAGGATGCTTGAAATAATAACGCTTGAGTGAATAAGCACAAAGTAAGGTCACACAATTTTCAAGCAATGCATGCAAATAAAGGCAAAACAACTTAGTAGTTCCAAATACCACTGAACTAATGGTGCTTAAGGAATGATTTAGGGCTGATTTTGAAGTAAATTGATTGCTCAAATTACTAACACAATTCACCCAAGCTAAAATTCCATAAAGAGGCACCAATAGTGAAGGTAAACCAAGTGGAAAGCTACTAATAATTCAACATAAAACAAGAAACATATAAAGATTGAATTGAGCAAATATTTAAGAACAACAAAGAGATTAATATGCTTGAACTAAAAGCATAAAAGACTTAAGAGACTCAATAAGAGGTTCACCTCTTAGGAGCTCAATTCAAAATGTTTTTGAAAGCTTTTTTGTAAAAATTTTAAGAGGCTAAAACCTATGGAATTTAAATGAGACAAAATAGGAAACTAACATGACTAGTATTTGACAAAACACAAGATTAAGAAAAAATAACACACCTAAAAATAGAGCAAAAATTTCAGCAAGAGACTCAAAACAAAAGGCACAACAAAGTGGCCAATGTTGATTACCACAATGGTGTGGAAAAATCCTCAACCATGTGGGTTTAATGGTCACAACTTCTTAGGCACACTTTAACATTAAAAACCAAGGGAAAATTAAGCAACTTGAACACGAAAATAAGATGCAAAGAAAGGGACAAATAAAATCGCATCAAATTAAATGGAAAATAGGCGCGTAGATAGAAAACAAAAGCGCATATAATAGCAAGAATAAAAAACTATACTACTAGACAATAAAGGAAATAGAGATGACAAAAAATGAAGGACTTTAAAATAAAGAGATCAAAGAAATAAACAACAAAGCAAAAAAAAAAATTGAGAAAGAACGTGACCTTTAGAAAGTGGCTCGGATACCACTTGATGTGATCTTTGATGATCACGTGCCCAAAGGATCCTTTCTAAAGTCACTTGGAAGGGAAATGGATTTATGGAGAGGAAAGGAATGGGGTGAGGCGCCACAAATACTAGGTTTGATAAGCCAAAGGGGAGAGGCCACAAGGGAGGGGTCCCTTGATAACTCTTAGAAGCTCTCACAAAGGAGAAAGGGGGACACTCAAAGGTAAGAACCTCAACCAATATGGTCTCTAGGATTAAATTGAAGTGTAAAAAATACAAGTGAGGGAGGAGCTCCTATTTATAGAGGTAGCTAACCTCTTGAACAAGATAACCTAAAAAAGAAGGGCTAGGATTAAAAGGAGAGATCTAAGGGAGGAGAATTGAGAAACAATTCCCTCCTTAGATCATCAAACTTGGTGCCCAAGTTTCTCAAACCAAGGGCCAAGATTCCTTCTTATTAGCTTAGGGGGTTTATGTAGAAAAGAGGGGTGTAGATATCAAGGCTACCCCTTATTTCCTTCATAAAGACCCAAAAAGCTAAATCCACCCTCTAAACTCCTAAGACACCTCCTAAAAATAAAAAATGGACTAAATACATGTCCCAAATTAAATTCTTAATGCTCCTCAAAATTAAAATAAAGGAAAATTACATTTTATTAACTAAAGTCCCTAGCCTAATATCTTCACTCTCCATCGGAGGTGAAGTCTTCCTTTGTCTGCAAGGGCTAGGTCTTCTTCAATCCTTCTAGCCATGGCCCTAGTGATAGGTCCTTGGCTAGGCATGGTCACATCAGAAGGAGAAGAAGATGATGGAAAGGAAGGAAAGGCAAGAAAAAGAACAACTGGAAGCAAGAGAAGTTGAATTAAGAGGAGAAAAGCAAGAAGAAGAACAAGTGGAAGAAGGAGAAGTAGAGGAGGAGGAAGAAATGGAAGTAGAAGAAGTGAAAGAAAGAGAAGAAGAGAAAGAAGAAGAAGGAGAGGAAGGAAAGGAAAGGAGAAGAAGAAGTGGAAGCAAGAGAAGTGGAATTAAGAGAAGAAAAGAAAGAAGAACAGGTGGAAGAAGGAGAAGCAGAGGAGTAAAAGAACGGGAAGCAGAAGAAGTGAAAGAAGGAGAAGAAGAGGAAGAACTGGGAGAAGGAGAACAATAGGAAGAAGAAGTAGTTAAAGCAGAAGAAGAGGAACTAGTAGAAGAAGAGGAAGAAGAAAAAGAAGAAGTGTAAGCAAAAGAAGTGGAAGAAAAGAAAGAAGATGAATAAGTGCAAGCAAAAGAAGCAGAATAAGGGGAAAGGGAGGGAGAGAAAGTAGTGGAAGGAGAGAAGGGATGAAGAAAAAGACCAAGAAAAAGGAGAACAAGAGGAAAAAGAAGGAGTGGAAGGAAAACAACTGGAATGATGGAGAAGAAGAGAAAGAAGAAGAAGGAAAGGAAGGAAAGGGAAGAAAAAGAAGAAGTGAAAGCAAGAGAAGTGGAATTAGCAGAAGAAAAGAAAGAACAAGAAAAGGTGGAAGAAGGAGAAGCAGAGGAGGAGGAAGAAGGCGAAGTAGAAGAAGTGAAAGAAAGAGAAGAAGAGGAAGAAGAAGAAGGAGAGGAAGGTTGGGAAGAACAAAAAGAAGTGCAAGTTGAAGAAGCAGAAAAAGGTGGAGACGAGGAAGAAGAAAAGGAAGTGGGAGAAGGAGAACAATAGGAAGAAGAAGTAGTTGATCAAGAAGAGGAACTAGTAGAAGAAGAAGAGAAAGAAGAAGAAGTGTAAGTAGAACAAGTGGAAAAATGATAAGAAAAGAAAAAAGAAGAACAAGCGCAAGCAAAAGAAGTAGAAGAAGGGGAAATGGAGGAAGAGAAAGTAGTGGAAGGAGAGGAGGGATGAAGAAGAAGACGTGAAAGAAGGAGAACAAGAGGCAAAAGAAGGAGTGGAGGGAAAAAAAGTGCAATGAAGGGGAAGAAAAGGAAGAAGAAGAAGGAAAGGAAGGAAACGTAACAAAAAGAAGAAGAAGTGGAAGTAGGAGAAGTGGGAGATGGAGAAGCAAGGAAAGAAGAAGAAATAGGAGAAACGGAAGAAGGAGAAGCAGAGGAGGAGGAAGAAGGGGAAGTAGAAGAAGTTAAAGAAGGAAAATAGGAGGAAGAAGAAGAAGTAGAGGAGAGAAAGGGACGAAGAAAAAGAAGTGCAAGTTGAAGAAGTGGAAAAAGGTACAGAAGAGGAAGAAAAAAAGGAAGTGGGAGAAGGAGAACAATAGGAAGAAGAAGTAGTTGATCAAGAAGAGGAACTAGTAGAAGAAGAGGAGAAAGAAGAAGAAGTGTAAGCAGAACAAGTGGAAAAAGGAGGAATGGAGAGAAAAGAAGTGGAATGAAGGAGAAGAAAAGGAAGAAGAAGAAGGAAAGGAAGGAAACAGAAGAAGAAGAAGAAGAAGTGGAAGTAGGAGAAGGAGACGAGACAAAGGGAAGAAGAAAAGGACCAAGAAAAAGGAGAACAAGAGGCAAAAGAAGGAGTGGAAGGAAAACAAGTGGAATGAATGAGAAGAAGAGGAAGAAGAAGAATGAAAGGAAGGAAAGGGAAGAAGAAGAAGAAGTGGAAGCAGGAGAATGGAATTAGCAGAAGAAAAGAAAGAAGAAGAAAAGGTCGAAGAAGGAGAAGCAGAGAAGGAGGAAGAAGGCGAAGTAGAAGAAGTGAAAAAAAGATAAGAAGAGGAAGAAGAAGAAGGAGAGGAAGGTAGGGAAGAACAAAAAGAAGTGCATGTTGAAGAAGCAGAAAAAGGTGGAGAAGAGGAAGAAGAAAAGGAAGTGGGAGAAGGAGAACAATAAGAAGAAGAAGTAGTTGATCAAGAAGAGGAACTAGTAGAAGAAGAGGAGAAAGAAGAAGAAGTGTAAGTAGAACAAGTGGAAAAAGGATAAGAAAAGAAAGAAGAAGAACAAGCGCAAGCAAAAGAAGCAGAAGAAGGGGAAATGGAGGAAGGGAAAGTAGTGGAGGGAGAGGAGGGATGAAGAAGAAGACGTGGAAGAAGGAGCACAAGAGCCAAAAGAAGGAGTAGAAGGAAAAGAAGTGGAATGAAGAAGAAGAAAACGAAGAAGAAGAAGGAAACGGAAGAAGAAGAAAAAGAAGTGGAAGTAGGAGAAGTGGGAGAAGGAGAAGAAAGGAAAGAAGAAGAAGTAGGAGAAGTGGAAGAAGGGGAAGTAGAAGAAGTTAAAGAAGGAAAGAGGAGGAAGAAGAAGAAGCAGAGGAGAGAAAGGGAAGAAGAAAAAGAAGTGCAAGTTGAAGAAACGGAAAAAGGTGCAGAAGAGGAAGAAGAAGAAGAAGTGGGAGAAGGTGAACAAGCGGAAGAAGAAGAAGGAAAGGAAGGAAATGGAAGAAGAAGAAGAAGTGGAAGCAGGAGAAGTGAAACAATGAGAAGAAAAAAAAGAAGATGAATAAGTGGAAGAAGGAGAAGAAAAGAAAGAAGAAGAATAAGTGGAAGAAGGAGAAGAAAAATAGGAGGAAGAAGGGGAAGTAAAAGGAGTGAAAGAAGGAGAAGAAGAGGAAGAGGAGAACAAAGTGGAAGTTAAAGAAGTGAAAAAAGGTGGAGAAGAGGAAGCAGAAGAAGTGGGAGAAGGAGAACAATAGGATGAAGAAGTAGTTGACGCAGAAGAATTAGTAGAAGAAGAGGAGGAAGAAGACGAAGTGTAAGCAGAAGAAGTGGAAGAAAAAAAAGAAAGAAAGAAGAACAACAAGTGCAAGCAAAAGAACAGAAGAAGGGGAAAGGGACGAAGACAAAGTAATGGAAGGAGAGGAAGGATGATAAAGAAGACGTGGAAGAAGGAGAACAACAGGCAAAAGAAGAAATGGACGGAAAAGAAGTGGAATGAAGGAGAAGAAGAGAAAGAAGAAGAAGGAAAGGGAAGAAGAAGAAGAAATGGAAGCAGGAGAAGTACAAGAAGGAGAAGAAAAGAAAGAAGAAGAACAAGTGGAAGAAGGAGAAACAGAGGAGGAGGAAGAAGGGGAAGCAGAAGTGAAAGAACGAGAAGAAGAGGAAGAAGAAGAAGGAGAGAAACAAAAGGGAAGAAAAAAAAGAAATGCAAATTGAAGAAGAGGAAGAAGGTACAGAGGAGGAGGAAGAAGAAATGGAAGAAGGAGAGTAAGAGGAGGAAGAAGAAGGAGCGTAGGAGAGTTGAAGAAGGCGCAAAAGGAGAGTCGAAGAGGAAGAAGATGCGCAAGAAGGAGAAGAGGAGGATGAAGAAGAACAAATTGAAGTAGAAGAAGTTGTGGAAAGGGTAGAAGAGGAAGAAAAAGGAGTAGAAGTTGGCAGGAAGAAGAACTAGTGAATTAAGGAGAAGAAGAGCAAGAAGAAGTAGTGGAAGCAGGAGAAGTAGAAGAAGGAGAAAGACAAGAAGAAAAAGAGGAAGTGGAATAAAGAGAACAAAAGGAGGAAGAAGAAGGAGTGGAAGTAGAAGAAGTGGAAGAAGGATAAGAAAAGGAAGAAGAAGAAGGAGCGTGAGGAGAGTCGAAGAAGCAGCAGAAGAAGAGTCGAAGAGGAAGAAGACGCAGAAGAAGGAGAAGAGGAGGAGGTAGAAGAACAAATTGAAGTAAAAGAATTTCAGGAAAGAGTAGAAGCGGAAGAAAAAGGAGTTGAAGGAGGTGAGAAGAAGAACTAGTGAATTAAGGAGAAGAAGAGGAAGAAGAAGTAGTGGAAGCAAGAGAAGTAGAAGAAGGAGAAAGAGAAGAAGAAAAAGAATAAGTGGAACAGAAAGAAGTGGAAGAAAGAGAAAGAAGAAGAACAAATTGAAGTAGAAGAAGTTGTGGAAAGACTAGAAGAGGAAGAAAAAGGAGTAGAAGGGGGTGGGAAGAAGAACAAGTGATTGTAGGAGAAAAAGAGGAAGAAGAAGAAGGAGTGGAAGGAGAGTCAAAGAAGAAGAAGAAGTGGAAGAAGGAGAAAAGGAGGAGGAAGGAGAACAAATTGAAGTAGGAGAGGTTGTGGAAAGAGTAGAAGAGGAAGAAAAACGAGTAGAAGGAGGTGGGAAGAATAACAAGTGAACGAAGGAGAAGAAGAGGAAGAAGAAGAAGTAGTCGAGGCAAGAGAAATAGAAGAAGGAGAAAGAGAAGAAGAAAAAGAAGAAGTTGAATAAGCAGAACAAGAGGAAGAACCAGATGGAGTGGAAGTGGAAGAAGTGGAAGAAGGAGAAGAAGAGGAAGAAGAAGAAAGAGCGTAAGGAGAGTCGAAGAATAGGCATAAGGAGAGTCGACGAGGAAGAAGATGTAGAAGAAGGAGAAGAAGAGGAGCAAGAAGAACAAATTGAAGTAGAAGAAGTTGTGGAAAAAGTAGAAGAGGAAGAAAAAGGAGTAGAAGGAGGTGGGAAGAAGAACTACTGAATTAAGGAGAAGAAGAGGAAGAAGTGGAAGGAGGACAAGAAGAGGGCGTAAAAGTAGAAAAAATGAAAGAAGGAGAAGAGAAGAAGTAGTTGAACCTGGAGAACTAGAAGAAGAAGAAGAAGAAGAAGGACTGTAGGTAGAAGAAGAAGAAGAAGAGCGAGAAGAGGAGGAAGAAGAAGAACAAATTGAAGTGGAAGAAGTTGTGGAAAGAGTAAAAGAGGAAGAAAAAGGAGTAGAAGGAGGTGGGAAGAAGAACAAGTGAACGAAAGAGGAGAAGAGGAAGAAGAAGAAGTAGTGGAAGGAGAGTCAAAGAAAAAGAAGAAGAGGAAGAAGGAGAAGAGGAGGAGGAAGAAGAACAAATTGAAGTAGCAAAAGTTGTGGAAAATGTAGAAGAGGAAGAAAAACGAGTAGAAAGAGGTGGGAAAAAGAACAAGTGAATGAAGGAGAAGAAGATGAAGTAAAAGTAGTAGTGGAAGCGGGAGAAGTAGAAGAAGGAGAAAAAGAAGAAGAAAAAGAATAAGTGCAATAAGGAGAACAAGAGGAAGAAGAAGAAGGAGTGGAAGTAGAAGAAGTGGAAGAAGGAGAAGAAAAGGAAGAAGAAGAAGGAGCGTAAAGAGAGTCGAAGAAGGAGCAGAAGGAGAGTCGAAGAGGAAGAAGACGCGCAAGAAGGAGAAGAGGACGAGAAGAAGAACAAATTGAAGTTGAAGAAGTTGTGAAAGAGTAGAAGAGGAAGAAAAAAGGAGTAGAAGGAGGCGTGAAGAAGAACTAGTGAATTAAGGAGAAGAAGAGGAAAAAGAAGTAGTGGAAGCAAGAGAAGTAGAAGTAGGAGAAAGAGAAGAAGAAAATGAATAAGTGGAACAGAAAGAAGTGGAAAAAGGAGAAAAAGAGGAAGAAAAAGAAGGAGTGAAAGTAGAAGAAGTGGAAGAAGGAGAAGAAGAGGAAGAAGAAGAAAGAGTGGAAGAGCAAGAAAAAGGAGTAGAAGGAGGTGGGAAGAAGAACAAGTGAATGAAGCAGAAGAAGAGGAAGAAGAAGAAGTAGTGGAAGCCAGAGAAGTAGAAGATGGAGAAAGAGAAGAAGAAAAGCAAGAATTGGAAGAAGGAGAAGAAAAGGAAGAAGAAGAAAAAGTGGAATTAGAAGAAGGAGAAGAAGAGGAAGAAGCAGAAGGAGTGGAAGGAGAGTCGAAGTAGAAGAAGTGGAAGGAGGATAAGAAGAAGAACAAGAAGAAGGAGTGGAAGCATAAGAAATGAAAGAAGGAGAAGAGAAAGAAAAAGAAGTGGTGGAACGCGAAGAACTACAAGAAGAAGGAATGGAGTCAGAAGAAGCGGAAGATGGAGAAGAGGATGAAGAAGAAGAACAAATTGAAGTAAAAGAAGTTATGGAAGGAGTAGAATAGGGAGAAAAAAAAGTAGAAGGAGGTGGGAAGAAGAACAAGTGAATCAAGGAGAAGAAGAGGAAGAAAAAGAAGTAGTGGAACCAAGAGAAGTGCAATAAGGAGAAAGAGACGAAGAAAAGGGAGAAACGGAAGTAGAAGAAGTGAAAGAACGAGAAGAAAAGGAAGAAGAAGGACTAGGAGGAGAGCCGAAGAAGAAGAAGAAGTGGAAGGAGGGCAAGAAGAGGAACAAGAAGAAGGAGTGGAAGCAGAAGAAATGAAAGAAGGAGAAGAGGAAGAAACAAAAAGATGTAGTGGAACCCGAAGAACTAGAAGAAGGAGAAGTAGAAGGATTGGAGGTAGAAGAAGTGGAAGAAGGACAAGAGGAGGAAGAAGAAGAAAAAATTGAAGTAGAAGAATAAGAGGAAGAAGAAGAAGTTGAAGAAGGGGAAGAAGAAGGACTAGAGGTAGAAGAAGCGGAAGAAGGAGAAGAGGAGGAAGAAGAAGAATAAATTGAAGTAGAAGAAGTTGTGGAAAGAGTAGAAGAGGAAGAAAAAGGAGTACAACGAGGTGGGAAGAAGAACAAGTTGATGAAATCCTACCTGATGCATGCCTCCCTTGATTTTTTTCCTTGAGGTTCCAAGCACCATGAAATGGATGATGGAGGGGAAAGAAAATGGAGGTGGGGCGCCACTCTCAAAGAGAGATAAGCCAAAGTGTTTAGGTTTGCCACAAGGGAAGGAACCCTTGATAAAAACCAACTAGGAAGAGGTTCCTCAAGAGAGAGGATCCTCAAGACCTTTTACTAAGAATGTGCTCACAAAGATACTATTTTCATTCAACTTCAAAGGTGCAATTTTACAATGAGGGGGAATGAGTATATATAGCCCAATGGGAGAGCTTGGGCACACTTTTCTAGGCAATGTGGGACTTGGGCTTAATTAGGATTAAAACTAATTAACCCAAGTCTTAGGCCTTAAGTGAGGCACCTAAGTTCACCCCCTATGGGTGCAATTAGCATATCTTAATGTGAATGGGCTAGCCCAAAATCATGTCTTAACTTATGCACCCATTATAAGCTTACTCCTCCTTTTTAACTAAAGACACCTATACCTTATAAACTAAGAAGATGGCCGGAAATACATGGCCTTAAGGGAATTAAAAATACTTTCCTATTTATCTAATTAAAATAAAATATTTACAAGCTAAAAATAACGAAGACTATGGCTTCGAATCTTCAATGAGCTTTTGTCCATGCCATGCCTTCCTTGAGTCCTTCTAGCCATGATGCATGCTAGGTGAGATTGCATCATCTCCTCTCCCTTGGAGAGGATTTGACCTCAAATCCTGAGGTCTTTCTTCTGCTTTTTCAATGTCCTCAAGAAAATAAGGAAAGCAGTAAGTATATGTAGACAAGTGATTTTGGGGGAAGTGAGAGGTCTATAAGGAGGCCTTTTAAGAATGGGGTAGTGGAGGTTGGCACTAAAGTTTTTTGAAAATATTTTAGTGTGCATGTGCCTCCACACAACAGCTCCCCATCCTCCTCCAATTGCACTAGATACTAGCCTCAAAGGTTTTGAAATAGTTGGCGAGACTAGTCTAAGTGGAATGGAGCACTCATCAAGTTGGATTTGAGGGTGTGGATCAAGGTGCTCAAAAGATATAGGCACATCCTCAAATTCAACTTGTTCTTTTTGTAAGAGTTGGCAGGAAAATTTTTCTATGTAGAGAACCTCCTTTGAAGGCAAAGGCAGATCTTCCTTAGACTCGGTCTTCCTACCAACAACCTTATTTTCATTTTTATCCCTTTCTCTCTTAAGCTTCATGATCCTTCTATCCTCCATAACCTCGGTAGGGGTAAGAGGAAGTAAGGTGATCTTTTTCCCTTTATGAGAGAGAGTGATTTTATTAGTGAGGCCATTGTGCAAAGTTTCCTTATCATGTTGCCATGACCTTCCCAACAACATGTGACTAGCTTCCATAGGGACTACATCACATAACACTTTGTCGTGATACTTCCCTATGAAGAAGCTAATCTCCACTTGCTCTCTTACTACTACACCATCTTCATAATTAAGGCCATGCAAAGAATAAGGTGAAGGATGAGGAGTAGTAGCAAGTGATAGCTTTTCCACCACCCTCGTGCTACAAAAATTACAACATGATCCACCATCCACAATAAGAGAACAAGTTTTGCCCAAAATTTTGCATCTTGCTTGAAAAACATTCTCTCTTTGTGTTTGGGGATGGCTTCCAAGAAGTTGTTTCACTTTGAAGAGATCATCACATGAATGAATACCCTTTTCATTTGATGTTCCCTTTAAAGTCCTTTTTCTTTTGGGGCAAAACAAAGCAATATGCCCTTTTTCTAAACACTTAAAACATTTAGGACTTCGAAAACGAGTGCTCAAACTAGTGGTAGGGGTGTCACTCATACTCAAGGGTTTTCTCTCAATAGGCTTTCTTTTGGATGACTCTCTTTTGGGTTTAATTATAGAAGGGTTTGTCTTTTTCTTAGGATGCGTCTTAGGGTTTTCCTTCTTACTAGAAGAAGCATGAATGTCATGGATTATTTTAGGCTCCTCTAAGTCTCTATAATGTGTGTAAATGTTACCACAAGAGCTCTTATAGGCATCTCTCTCCTTTTGTATCTTTATTTCTTCCCTTCTTTCTAACTTATTTTGTTCCTTTTCTCTCTTTTCCAATTCTTTCTTCTCTTTTTCTCTCCTTTCTCTTCTCTCTTTTCTCTCTAACTATTTTCTTTTGTTTTCTTCTTTTTCTCTTTCTTTTTCTCTTTTCTCTTTTTCTCTTCTCTCTTCTCTTTCTTTTTCTCTTGCTTCTCTTTCTTTCTTTTCATTTTCCCTACTCTCTATTTGTCTCTCTTTTTCTCTTCTTTCTTTTCTTTCTTGTCTCTCCTTTTCTTTTTGTTCTTTCTCTCTTCTCTCCTCTCTATCTAGTTCCTCTTGTTCTCTTTTCCTCATCTCTCTTTGTTTTCTCTCATTTTTCCAAAATTCCCTACGTTGTTTTTCTACTATTTCCCAATCAATAGAGTATGGATATGTGGGCAAGGTTGGTTTATCACTCTTCTCATTCTTTTCTTTTATTCTATTCTCACATTCTTCTCCTTTATTTTCCCTAGTTTCATTAGTACTCCTAACACTCCTAGAAGTGTGTGAAAACATGTCAAAGTGTAAGGCCTAGGGAACTAATATGCAAAACACTCCTCTCTTTTTTGTTTTCTCCTAAAGTGTTAAGAGTCTTTGGAACTCTAACACTTTCTAAAACGTTGAAAGCAAATAAAGAAATTTAAAGCAAAGCTAAAGGATTCTAACGTGCTCCTAAGTATGAATAAGGGGTACCAATTCCTTATCCACACTAAAACGAGAAACTAAGGTTTATTACACACAAAAAAGGTGACCCTTATGGGCATCCAATACCTCTAATTAAAATGTCCCTTAAAAATACACCCAAATTAAACAAAGAAAATTAAAAGTAGTTGAATGTAGCTCCTTTCTTCAAGTGCTCCTCACCAAGTGTATCACTCTAGTCTTGGCCTCCTTTTCAAGTCTCCTCTTCCTTGGTTTTAAATCAACACTTCCTAAGGATGCTACCCTTGTGAAAATTTCAACAATTTGGCTACCTACCAAGAGAAAACAAGCACCCAAGCAAGAGACCAAGGGAAGTAGAATTTGAAAGCAAAAAGCAATAAAAAGCACTTAACAATAATAGGAACACATCCAAGTGGAAAGAATTTATTTGACAAACACAAAGAAAGCCAATAAGGACAAGCAAGAAATAAAAGGTGTAGAAAGAAAGTTGGCACACAAAAAAAAATTCCTAGAATGGGCCTAAAATACAATTGGACTTAAAACAAAAAAGACTCAACAAATTCAATGATTTGCACAATTGTAAAGCAAGGTGGCTAAATCATAGTCAAATAAATTCAAGCAAATTTCAATAAAATTTAACACTCCTTTGAATTTTTTAATAATTTTGAGGTGCACTAATTTTTATTTTATTTTTTTGTACTCTTTTTACTAACTCTTTTTTTTTTTTTTTACTTATTTTACACTTTTGATTTCTTTTCTTCTTCTTTTTTTTTTTTGAAACAATTTTGCTACATCTCTTAACACATTTTGTAGCAAATATAGTGAGGAGTCAAAGAATCATAAATGCTTAAACAAAGGATAGGAAATGACCACCATAATTGATATACAAAAGTGCAAAATTAAGAAACAAAGCAACCTAATATGAACTAGTAATTTTAGGTCATAAAAAATAAATGGCACAAGGAGAGTTTTATGGAAGTTGAGGACAACTTGATTACTCAATAATCAACCCAATCATACCCAACATGCCTCTCAAAGCCAATCAACAAAAATCACCACAAAAACTAGCACAAAATTAAGATACTAAAATTATTGAACAAGTGATTGAAATTTGGAAGCAATTGAGCATTAATTTTTTTTGAAGATTTTTTTTTTTTAAGAACATGCTAAGATCTAAATAGCATGTGAGACTCTAAGAACATGGGATCAAGAGTAAGCCTCTTTGATGCTCAATTTCCAATAGAGAAATAACACACTTTTATGGTAAAAATAAAAAGGCAAAACTATGTAGAATTAAGAGACAATAAAAGGGCTACAACATGACCAACTAAGACACAACTTGGAAGATTAAAAACTGAAATTAAATGACTCAAAATAACCAGAAATATATGCCCAAAACAGAGAATAAAGGGCTGGAAAAACAGAAAAATAGGTGCAGGAAAATAGAATTAAAAATTCAAATAAGAAGAACAACGTGCATCCAAAGATCAAGACCACAATGTGTGGCTTCCTTCACAAATTTTGTGAAGTCATTACAATGATCTTCTTAGGATTTGCACAAGAATAAGGAAAAAATAAAAAGCTGGGCAAAAAATTAAAGAAACAATCCTAAAGGAAACATATAAAGATTCAATGGAAAAGAACAAGATAAATTGAATCTAGAAAGCAATAAAAACTAGGAAATAAATTGCATAAAATGAAAACTACAAAAACATAAACTAACAAGACATAAAAGGAATTAAATGACAAGAATCAAAGGCTGGAAAAAATAAAGGAAAAAGCAAGAACTCTAAGAAGAAAAGCTGAAAAAAATTAAAGAAAATTAAGACTAGAAAAGAACCTCATGGAGTTGGCTCTGATACCAAATGATGCATGCCTCCCTTGATCTTTTTCCTTGAGGTTCCAAGCACCATAAAATGGATGATGGAGGGGAAAGAAAATGGAGGTGGGGCGCCACTCTCAAAGAGAGATAAGCCAAAGTGTTTAGGTTTGCCACAAGGGAAGGAACCCTTGATAAAAACCAACTAGGAAGAGGTTCCTCAAGAGAGAGGATCCTCAAGACCTTTTACTAAGAATGTGCTCACAAAGATACTATTTTCATTCAACTTCAAAGGTGCAATTTTACAATGGGGGGGAATGAGTATATATAGCCCAATGGGAGAGCTTGGGCACACTTTTCTAGGCAATGTGGGACTTGGGCTTAATTAGGATTAAAACTAATTAACCCAAGTCTTAGGCCTTAAGTGAGGCACCTAAGTTCACCTCCTATGGGTGCAATTAGCATATCTTAATGTGAATGGGCTAGCCCAAAATCATGTCTTAACTTATGCACCCATTATAAGCTTACTCCTCCTTTTTAACTAAAGACACCTATACCTTATAAACTAAGAAGATGGCCGGAAATACATGGCCTTAAGGGAATTAAAAATAATTTCCTATTTATCTAATTAAAATAAAATATTTACAAGCTAAAAATAACGAAGACTATGGCTTCAAATCTTCAATGAGCTTTTGTCCATGCCATGCCTTCCTTGAGTCCTCCTAGCCATGATGCATGCTAGGTGAGATTGCATCACTACCTACCAAGGACCCTGTGATGTGACCATGCCTAGCCAAGGACGTATCACTAGGGCCATGGCTAGAAGGATTGAAGAAGACCTAGCCATTGCAGACAAAGGAAGACCTCACCTCCTGTGGAGAGTGAAGTAATGGCTAGGGACTTTAGTTAATAAAATGTAATTTTCCTTTATTTTAATTTTGAGGAGCATTAGGAATTTAATTTGGGACATGTATTTAGTCCATTTTTTATTTTAGGAGGTGTCTTAGGAATTTAGAGGGTGAATTTAGCTTTTTGAGTCTTCATGAAGGAAATAAGGGGTAGCCTTGATATCTACACCCCTCTTTTCCTACATAAACCCCCTAAGCTAATAAGAAGGAATCTTGGCCCTTGGTTTGAGAAACTTGGGCACCAAGTTTGATGATCTAAGGAGGGAATTGTTTCTCAATCCTCCTTCTCTCCTTTTAATCCTAGCCTTTCTTTTTTAGGTTATCTGTTCAAGAGGTTAGCTACCTCTATAAATAGGAGCTCCTCCCCTCACTTGTATTTTTGACACTTGAATTTAATCCTAGAGACCATATTGGTTGTGAGGTTCTTACCTTTGAGTGTCCCCCTTTCTCCTTTGTGAGAGCTTCTAAGAGTTATCAAGGGACCCCTCCCTTGTGGCCTCTCCCCTTGGGCTTATCAAACCTAGTATTTGTGGCACCTCACCCCATTCCTTTCCTCTCCATAAATCCATTTCCCTTCCAAGTGACCTTAGAAAGGATCCTTTGGGCACGTGATCATCAAAGATCACATCACCCTCTCACTAAGGCCATGGCTAGGAGGATAGAGGAAGACTTGGCCTAAAAAGACTCATCAAGACCTCAACTCATGATGGAGATAGACATATTAGGCCATAGTCAATAGATTCCCCTTTGTAAATATTATTTAGCTCTTAATTTCCTTTTGGGCCATGTATTTCGACCATTTACTTTGTAATTAGGAAGAATAGGTGTTATTAGTTAGTGAAAGGAGGTAAGCTTAGTTAAGGGCCTCTTGTCCAAAGCGTGTTGGGCTTCCTTCCTACACCTTTGGATTAGCTTTTGTACCCCTCCTAGGTTTAGATTAGGTGTCTCTAATTGTAATTATGCCTAAAGTCCCACATTGCCTAGTTTTGAGTGCCTAACTTTCTCATTTGGCTATACATGCACCTACTCTCTCTTGTAATCATCACACTTGAATTTGGAATTCTAAAACTCTTTAAGAGCATTCTTCTATAGAAAAGTGTCATTGAGGAACCTCTCTCTTGAGGATTCTCTTCCTTTAAGCTTTTTTATTAAGGGTCCTCTCCCTTGTGGCGAGCCTCCTAGTAAAATTTTTCTTGACTTATCTTCTCCCTAGAGAAGTGACGTCAAGTTCCCCTCCATCCCTAACCTTTTCCATCCTCCATCTTCCTAGAGGAAGGAACCTTGGTTGAAGAGATCAAGGGAGTGCACCACAAGTGAATGAAGGAGGAGAAGAGGAAAAAGAAGAAGTAGTGGAAGCAAGAGAAGTAGAAGAAAGAGAAAGAGGAGAAGAAAAGGAAGAAGTGGAAGTAGGAGGAGAAGAAGAAGAAGAAGAAGGAGTGGAAGTAGAAGAAGTGGAAGAAGGAGAACAAGAGGAAGAAGAAGAAATAGTGGATCGAGACTCGAACAAGAAGGAGAAGAGGAGGAAGAAGAAGAACAAGTGAATGAGGGAAAAGAAAAGGAAGAAGAAAAAGAAGAAGTGAACATAAAGAAGTGGAACTAGGATAGGAGGAGAAGAAGAAGTAGTGGAAGCAGGATTAGCAGAAGAAGGAGAAGAAGAGGAGGAAGAAGAAGAAGTGGAAGGAAAGTTGAAGAAGAAGAAGATGTGGATTAAGCGCAGGAAGAGGAACCAGAAGAACAAGTGGAAGCAGAAGAAATTTAAGAAAGAGAAGAGGTAGAAAGAAAAAGAAGTAGTGGAACCCGAAGAACTACAAGAAGGAGAAGTAGAAGGATCGGAGGTAGAGGAAGCGGAAGAACGAGAAGGGGAGGGAGAAGAAGAACAAATTTTAGTAGAATACGTTGTGGAAAGAGTAGAAGACAAAGAAAATAGAGTAGAAGGAGGTGGGAAGAAGAACAAGTGAATGAAGGAGTAGAAGAGGAAGAAGAAGAAGGAGTGGAAGCAGAAGAAATGAAAGAAGGAGAAGATGAAGAAAGAAAAAGAAGTAGTGGAACCCGAAGAACTAGAAGAAAGAGAAGAAGAAGGACTGGAGGTAGAAGAAGGGGAAGAAGGAGAACAAATTGAAGTAGAAGAGGCTGTGGAAAGAGTAGAAGAGGAAGAAAATGGAGTAGAAAGAGGTGGGAAGAAGAACAAGTGAATGAAGGAGTAGAAGATGAACAAGAAGAAGTAGTTGAAGTAGGAGAATTAGAAGAAGGAGAAAGAGAAGACGAAAAAGAATAAGTGGAACAGATAGAAGTGGAAGAAGGAGCAGAATAGGAAGAACAGAAGGAGTGAAAGTAGAAGAAGTTGAAGAAGGAGAAGAAAAGGAAGAAGAATAAGGAGTGGAAGGAGAGTCAAAGGAGAAGAATAGGAACAAGAAGAAGTACTCAAAACCTAAGAAGTAGAAGAACGAGAAAGAGAAGAAGAAAAAGCTTTTCCTTAAGCACATTAAAAGCTTTGTTCAAAATTTGGAAGGGCTAGAATGGGTGAATTGGTGAGCTTTTCCTTAAGCACATTAAAAGCTTTTCCTTGAGCTTCACCCCAAATGAAAGGTACATCCTTCTTAACAAGCTCATTAAGAGGGGGATGCAATTGTGGAGAAGTCTTTCACAAATCTTCTATAAAAACTTGCTAAACCATGAAAACTTCTAATATCTCCAACACTTTTTGGGGAGGCCAATCTTGGATAGCCTTGATTTTCTCGGGGTCAACTTTCACTCTTTCTTTGCCAACTATGAAACCTAAGAAATTTACATTTTCTTTGCAAAAGGTACATTTCTCCAAGTTGGCATAGAGGTGGTTGTCCCTAAGAATCTTTAAAACCTCACTTAGATGCCCAAGATGCTAATCTAAGGACTTGCTATAGATCAAGATGTCATCAAAATAGACGACCACAAAACTTCCCTATGCAATTCCTAAGTACATGATTCATTAGACGCATGAAAGTGCTAGGGCCATTGGTGAGACCAAATGGCATAACTAACCACTCATACAAACCAAACTTGGTCTTAAAAGCTGTTTTCCACTCATCACCCTTTTTAATCCTTATTTGGTGATAACCACTCTTAAGATCAATCTTGGAAAATATAATGGCCCCATGTAACTCATCCAATATGTGATCTAGCCTAGGGATTGGGTGCCTATACTTTATGGTGATGTTATTAATAGCTCTACAATCAGTACACATCCTCCATTTTCCATCTTTCTTAGGCACTAAAAGAACAGGAACAGCACAAGGGCTAAGGCTCTTTTGAACCCAACCCTTCTTCAACAAATCTTGAACTTGAGTTTCTACTTCTTTGGTCTCTTAGGGGTTAGTCCTATAGGTGGGCCTATTTGGAAGGCTTGTGCCTGGGATGAGGTCAATTTGATGTTCTATCCCTCTTAAAGGTGGAAGTCCACTTGGAACCTCTTGAGGAAATACATCATCAAATTCTTTTAAAAGATTGTGGACCTCTTGAGGTAGAGACTCAAGTTCATGATTAGTGGCAATGAGTGTCTCTTTGAAGTATAGAAGGTATAAGGGTTGTTCAAGCAAGAGTGTTTTCTTGATATCATTCTTAAGTGATAAATGACTCTTGTGAACAACATCTTTAGAGGAGACACCTTCCTCTAAACTTGATACCTTTTCTTCCTTTATTTTGGCCTTAGAAATACCCTTTTTATCTTTTTTTTATATTTGTTTTCTTTCTTTTTTGTCTTCTTCTCTCCTAGCTTTCATTTTGAGTTGGTCCTCACACACTTGGGAAGGTGTTAGAGGGCACAACACAAATTTCTTGCCTAAGTGTTGGAAACTTATTTTATTGGTAAGGCCATCATGCATGGTTTTGTTATCAAATTGCCAAGGCCTTCCAAGCAACACATGACTAGCTTCCAAAGGCACAGCATCACATAAAACTTCATCTTTGTATTTACCAATGGAAATTGGTACAAGTGCTTGTTGGTTAACCATAATACCTCCATCCTCATGAATCCATTGCAATTGATAAGGTCTAGGATGTGGTTTTATGGATAAGGCTAGCTTTTCAACCAATCTAGTACTACAACAATTACAACTAGATCCACTATCGACAATGAGAGAACAAGTGCTTTCTAAAATTTTGCATCTTGTATGAAACAAGTTCTCTCTTTGTGATTGGTCAATCTCACTAGTTTGGTTGTTAAGAAGCCTCCTTACCATAAGTAAGTCTCCATCACAAGGTAAGGTCTCTTCCATGGAATCCATGGCTTCATCTTCATTACTTGAAGTAGAAGAAGAAGAAGTAGCTTCATCAAGGCTACTATAGTGATCTTGGCCTCTTAAAATCATTGTTTTCTTTGTGGGGCATTGAGAAGCAATGTGACCCCTTCCAAGACACTTAAAGCACTTGATATCACTTTACTTAGACTCCTTAGAAGGTACTTTAGAAGAATATGCTTTTTCTTTTTCTTTATCTTTTTCTTTTTCATCTTCTTTGGAGAGAGGTTTGGAAGAGGGTCTCGCCTTCTTAAAATTCTTGGAATAAGATGGAGTGAAGTCTTTCTTGAAACTTTTTCTTTTAAGTTGGTGCTCCACTCTTGAACAAAGTTGAACAAGTTCATTAAAATCTCTATATGGCAAAAGTTCAACTTTGTCTCTTATTTCAAGATTAAGGCCACTTTGGAACCTTGAGATGGTGGTCCTCTCTTCTTCCCTTATACCCGCCCTCATCATGAGTAACTCCATTTGTTGCCTATATTCTTCCACACTTAACGACCCTTGTTTCAACCTTTGAAGCTTATCCATAAGCTCACGGTCATAGTATGGAGGAATATGCCTCCTTCTCAAGGCACTACAGAGTTCATTCCAATATTGAATTGGGCGCTCATGATTCACTCTCTTTTCTCTTTATAAAGAAGTCCACCAATACATGGCATGCCCTTGGAAGCTAAGGGTTGCCAAAGAAACCTTCCTCTCTTCACTTACCCCATGGCAAGCAAAAAGTTGTTCAACCTTCATTTCCCAATCCAAATATGCATCAACATTGTCCTTTCCAAAAAATGAAGGAAGGTTGACATTAGGTTCCTTATTGGAGGATTCTCTTTGCTTATGTGTTCTTGGGGGCCTTTGATAATAATCATTTTTGTGATGACTACTATAAAGGCTAACACTTGGGGTTTTGGTATGATGATGATCACTATCCTCACTTTCACTCATAGAAACCCTTACCCCTTTGCCTTTTTGGGACCTAGATGGTTGGACTCTATGTTTTGAACCACTAGTTCCTACCCCCGAAAGTAACTTAGCAAGCATTTCTCTAATTTCCTCATTTTGTTTATCATGTTCTCTCTCCCTCTTCCTAAATTCTTCCTCTTTTTTTGCACTTTCTTCTTCTTTTCTTCTTATATACTCCCTAAGTTCTCTAAGTTCATCTCTAAGGCTAGCATTACTAGGGTGTGAGTTTTGACCGCGAACACTTGAATGATCACTCATCTTTGATCTAGGAAGGATTTTCACAAAAGGTTTTCTTGAAAAGATTTTTTTTTCAAAGAGTGAGTGATAAAGGTTTTCACAAAGAGATTTTGGTGCTAGACTTATTACTTGGAGCGGTTAGAATTGCACTCTAAAAGGGCTCTAAAAGGGAGGTGGATTACAAGGAGTCACTTAATAACTAAGCCTCTTAGTAGTGGGAAACTTATCAACCTTTGCCCCTTTGTAAGCCTTAAAAAGCAAATTTTGACACTACAACTGTGTGATATGCAACGGACCCCTAATAAGCACTTAGAAGTCTTCTAAACGAACATACAACAACCTAGAGCATACAACTACAACAAAGTAAGTAAGGAAAGTAACAAAGGCATACACTAGTCGAAATTCCTAAGGTGGAAACAATCCCACCACTAAAACGAATTACACCTAAGCTATCACAAATCAAATGAGAGTTTAAAGTGTCCAAATTACAACCCATAACAAGAAAGGACCAAGTACAAATGGCCCCAATAAAAACAACAAAAAAGAGCAAAAGAAAGAAGAAAAAGTGGTAAAAAAATCAAGCAAGAATAAAAATAGAAAGATACTAGGTGCAAATTTAAAATAAAAAGCAAGAAACAAAATTGAAATTCTTCAAGCCTCCAACTTGGTGTTCCTTCACAAGTAACAAACTTTTTAGTCCTCTCTTTATAGTGTTTACACTCCTAATATTTGGTGATTCTCTCCAAAGCACTTTGGGAATTATTGCAACTTCCTCCAACTCAATATCCCAAGATTCACAAGGTGAACCCAAGGTGATTCACCTACTCCAAACAAAGAAGCCAACCAAGAGAAAGAGAACCAAGAGGCCAAGAAATAAAACTAAAACAGGAAAATTAAGAAGGCTAAACTCAAGAGATTAATTATGAGACAAGACTCAAAGAATGTAAAGAAAGACAAGCAAAAATTAAGGCACACATGAAAGTTAAGCACTCAAAGGAACTTAGAATGATTCTAGATTAGAATTTACATGTTTAATGTTCCTTGTCCTTAAAATTTCATGTCCAATGTCCAAAGTCTAGCCAAGGTTTTGGTCATAAAATGGGTCCAATGATAGTCCAAAATAGTCCAATATGGTCAAAGTTCAAGTCCAAAGTCCAAGGGTAAAATGGTCCACAAGTTAGCAACAATTCCTTTTAATCTTTTTTTTAAATCCATTATCTCTCCCTTCAGACATTATTTTGAGGATCTTACCATTTAAACAAGAATAAATATGTTAAGATCCTACTCTGCAAAGATAAACCAAATCAACGAGTTTAACTAATGTATAGACGCTCAAAATGAAATCTACTATAGGTATAACTAATACCTAAAAATACAGGTCTTACTCTGAGTCATTGTCTCTGACTACATAAATTAACTAGATGATCCCATTGTTGAAAATAAATATTAATATCTTAAAAATCTATTATCCAAAAATAAACTAAATCCAACGGTTAAACTATTCTATAGACACTCAACGAAAAATACAGTATCGTATAAGATGCTAAAAATACAATTGTTATTCTATCTACATTATGTGACTCGGTACTTTATTTCGACGATCCAACCATTGGAAATAAATATTAACATCTTACGAACCTACTATGAAAAATTAAACAAATTATAACAGTTGAAAAATTGGATACCGGTGGTACTAAACTTCATTCCTAACTGTAGCTGGAATGACTACCTCTTAGCCACTGTTGCTCATATCATATCACACTATCTCAAATGATGTTCATGTCTACCTCTTAGCTGGAATGACTACCTCTTAGCTGGAATGACTACCTCTTAGCCACCGTTGCCCATATCATATCACACTATCTCAAATGATGTTCATGTTAAATAATACATCATACACATTTATAAATCATACACCAAAAATCTAATCCATTATCTCTCACTTCAGGCATTATTTTGAGGATCTTACCGCTAAAACAAGAATAAATATGTTAAGAACCTACTACCCAAAGATAAACAAAATCAACTAGTTCAACTAATGTATAGATGCTCAAAACGAATCTACTATAGGTATAACTAAGATCCTAAAAATACAGTTTTTACTCTGAGTTCATTATCTCTCAGTACGACATTACTTAGATGATCCCACTGTAGGAAATGAATATTAATATCTTAAGAATCTGCTATCCAAAAATAAAGTATTCTATAGACACTCAAGCAAAACATAGTATCGTATAAGATGCTAAAAATATAATTTTTATTCTAACTCCAATATGTGACTTGCAACATTATTTCGACGATCTAACCATTGGAAATAAAGATTAACATCTTACAAACGTACTATGAAAAATTAAAGAAAATATAACAGTTGAACAATTGGATAGCGGTGGTACTAAATTTCATTCCTAACAACAGGTAGAATGACTCCCTCTTAGGGACCGTTGACATATATCATTAATCACAGTATCTCGAATGATGTTCCTTTTACATAATATCACACGCATTTATAAATCATACATCAAACATCTAATCAATTATCATTCACTTTGGACATTATTTTAAGGATATTACCGTCGAAAAAAGAATAAATATGTTAAGAACCTACTATGCAAAGATAAACCAAATCAACCAGTTCAACTAATGTATAGACACTCAAAAAGAAATCTACTATAGGTATAACTAACATCCTAAAAATAGAGTTTTTACTCTGAGTTCATTATCTCTCACAACGAATATTAGTTAGATTATCCCATCGCTGTAAATGAATATTAATATCTTCAGAATCTGCTATAAAAAAAATAAACTATTCTGTAGACACTCAAGGCAAAACACGGTATCGTATAAGATGCTCAAAATATAATTATTATTCTAACTCCATTATATCACTCGAAACATTATTTCGATGATCCAACCATTGGAAATAAAGATTAAAATCTTACGAACCTGCTACGAAAAATTAAACAAAATATAACAGTTGAACAATTTGATACCGGTGGTACTAAATTGCATTCCAAACTACAGGTAGAATGACTCCCTCTTAGGGACTGCTGACGCCTATCATTAATCATAGTATCTCAAATCATATTCCTTTTAAATAATATCACACACATTTATATATCATACACTAAACATCTTATCCATTATCTTTCACTTCGGACATTATTTTAAGGATATTACGTTGAAACAAGAATAAATATGTTAAGAACCTACTATCCGAAGATAAACCAAATCAACCAGTTCAACTAATGTATAGACGCTCAAAACGAATCTACTATAGGTATAACTAAGATCCTAAAAATACAGTTCTTACTCTGAGTTCATTATCTCTCAGTACGACATTACTTAGATGATCCCACTGTAGGAAATGAATATTAATATATTAAGAATCTGCTATCCAAAAATAAAGTATTCTATAGACACTCAAGCAAAACATAGTATCGTATAAGATGCTAAAAATATAATTTTTATTCTAACTCCAATATGTAACCTGCAACATTATTTCAACGATCTAACCATTGGAAATAAAGATTAACATCTTACAAACGTATTACGAAAAATTAAAGAAAATATAACAATTGAACAATTGGATAGTGGTGGTACTAAATTTCATTCCTAACTACAGGTAGAATGACTCCCTCTTAGGGACCATTGACACATATCATTAATCATAGTATCTCGAATGATGTTCCTTTTACATAATGTCACACACATTTATAAATCATACATCAAACATCTAATCTATTATCATTCACTTCGGACATTATTTTAAGGATATTACCGTCGAAACAAGAATAAATATGTTAAAAACCTATGCAAAGATAAACTAAATCAACCAGTTCAACTAATGTATAGACACTCAAAAAGAAATCTACTATAGGTATAACTAACATCCTAAAAATAGAGTTTTTACTCTGAGTTCATTATCTCCCACAACAAACATTAGTTAGATGATCCCACCGTTGTAAATGAATATTAATATCTTCAGAATATTAATATCGTATAAGATGCTCAAAATATAACTATTATTCTAACTCCATTATATCACTCAAAACATTATTTTGATGATCCAACCATTGGAAATAAAGATTAAAATCTTACGAACCTACTACGAAAAATTAAACAAAATATAACAGTTGAAAAATTGGATACCGGTGGTACTAAATTTCCTTCCTAACTACAGGTAGAATGACTCCCTCTTAGGGACTATTGACGCCTATCATTAATCACAGTATCTCAAATGATGCTCCTTTTAAATAATATCACACACATTTATACATCATACACTAAACATCTTATCCATTATCTTTCACTTCGGACATTATTTTAAGGATATTACGTTGAAACAAAAATAAATATGTTAAAAATAAATATTAATATCTTAAGCATTTACTATTCAAAAATAAACCAACTCCAGCGGCTAAACCATTGTATAGACACTGAAGGAAAAATACGGTATCGTATAAGATGCTAAAAATATAATTGTTAATCTAACTCCAATATGTGACTCGGAACATTATTTCGACGATCCAACCATTGGAAATAAAGATTAACATCTTACAAACGTACTATGAAAAATTAAAGAAAATATAACAGTTGAACAATTGGATAGCGGTGGTACTAACTTTCATTCCTAAGTACAGGTAGAATGACTCCCTTTTAGGGATCGTTGACGCATATCATCAATCACAGTATCTCAAATGATGTTCCTTTTAAATAATATCACACACATTTATAAATCATACACCGAACATCTAATCCATTATCTTTCACTTCGGACATTATTTTGATGATATTACCGTTGAAACAAGAATAAATATGTTAGGAACCTACTATGTGAAGATAAACCAAATCAACCAATTCAACTAATGTATAGACGCTCAAAACGAAATCTACTATAAGCGTGACTAAGATCCTGAACATACAGTTCTTACTCTAACTTCATTTTCTCTCTCTACAAACATTAGTTAGATGATCCCAGCATTGAAAATAAACATTAGTATCTTAAGCAACTACTATTCAAAAATAAACCAAATCAATCGGCTAAACTATTCTATAGATACTGGAGGAAAAATATGGTATCGTATAAGATGCTAAAAATATAATTGTTATTCTAATTCCAATATGTGACTTGGAACATTATTTCGATGATCCAACCATTGAAAATAAAGATTAACATCTTACAAATCTACTATGAAAAATTAAACAAAATATAATAGTTGAACAATTGGATAGCGGTGGTACTAAACTTCATTCCTAACTACAGCTAGAATGACTCCCTCTTAGGCACTGTTGACTCATATCATCAATCACAATATCTCAAATCATGTTCATGTTAAATAATACATTACACACATTTATAAATCATACACCAAACATCTAATCCATTATCTCTCACTTCGGACATTATTTTGAGGATCTTACTGTTGAAACAATAATAAATATGTAAAAAACCTACTATTCAAAGATAAACCATATCAACCAAGTCAACTACTGTACAGACGCTCAAAACAAAATCTACTATACGCAGGACTAAGATCCTAAAAATGCAGTTCTTACTCTAACTTCATTGTCTCTCGCGACGAACATTAGTTAGACGATCCCACCGTTAAAAATAAATATTTATATCTTAAGCATCTACTATCCAAAAATAAACTATTCTATAGAGACTCAAGGGAAAACACGGTATCCTATGAGATGCTAAAAATATAATTGTTATTCTAACTCCACTATGTCACTCAGAACATTTTTTCGATGATTCAACCATTGGAAATAAAGATTAATATCTTATAAACCTACTATGAAAAATTAAACAAAATATAACAATTGAAAAATTAGATAGCAGTGGTACTAAACTTCATTGGTAACTACAGCTAGAATGACTCCCTCTTAGGCACCGTTGACTCATATCATCAATCACACTATCTCAAATCATGTTCATGTTAAATAATACATCACACACATTTATAAATCATACACCAAACATCTAATCCATTATCTGTCACTTTGGACATTATTTTGAGGATCTCACCATTGTAACAAGAATAAATATGTTAAGAACCTACTATCCAAAGATAAACCAAACGAACCAGTTCAACTAATGTGCAGACGCTCAAAACTAAATCTACTATAACTATAACTAAGATCCTAAAAATACAATTCTTACTTTGATCAATACAAACATTAGTTAGATGATCCCACCGTTGAAAATAAATATTAATATCTTAAGAAGCTACTATCCAAAAAATCAACCAATTCAACGACTAAACTATTCTATAGACCCTCAAGGAAAAATATGGTATCGTATAAGATGCTGAGAATATAATTGTTATTCTAACTCCATTATGTCACTCGGAACATTATTTTGACGATACAACCAATAGAAATAAGGATTAACATCTTACGCACCCATTATGAAAAATTAAGCAATATATAACTGTTGAACAATTGGATGGCGGTGGTACTACATTTGATTCGTAACTGCAGCTAGAATGACGCCCTCTTAGGCACCATTGACTCATACAATCAATCACACTATCTCAAATCAAGTTCATGTCAAGTGATACATCACACACATTAATAAATGATACACCAAAAATCTAATCCATTATCTCTCACTTCGAACATTATTTTCACGATCTTACCAATGAAACAAGAATAAATATGTGGAGAACCTACTTTCAAAAGATAAACTAAATCAACCAGATCAACTATTGTATAGACGCTCAAAATGAAATGTACTACACGTATAACTAAGATCCTAAAAATACTGCTCTAACTCTGAATTGATTATCTCTCACTACGAACATTAGTTAGATGATCCCACCGTTGAAAATAAATATTAATATCTTAAGTACATACTATCCAAAAATAAACCAAATCCAACGCTTAAACTATTCTATAGAGACTTAAGGCAAAATACGGTATCGTATAAGATGCTAAAAATATAATTGTTATTCTAACTCCTATATGTCACTTGAAACATTATTCCGACGATCCAACAATTGGAAAGAAAGATTAACATCTTACGAACCCACTATAAAAAATTAAACAAAATAAAACAGTTGAACAATTAGATAGTGGTGGTACTAAATTTCATTCCTAACTGCAGCTAGAATGACTCGCTCTTCGGGGCCGTTGCCTCATATCATCAATCACACTATCTAAAATCATGTTCATGTTAAATAATACATCACACACATTTATAAATCATACATCAAACATCTAATCCATTATATCTCACTTCGGAGATTATTTTGAGGATCTTATCGTTGAAACAAGAATAAATATGTTAAAAACCTACTATCAAAAGATAAACCAAATCAACCAATTCAACTATTGTGTAGACGCTCAAGCGAAATCTACTATAAGTATAATTACGATCCTAAAAACTAGTTCTTACGCTGAGTTTATTATCTCTAACTACGAACATTAGTTAGATGATCCCACCGTTAAAAACAAATATTAATATCTTAAGAATCCATTATCCAAAAATAAAGGAAATCCCACGGTTAAACCATTTTATAGACACTCAAGGAGAAATACAGTATCGTATAAGATGCCAAAAATATAATTGTTATTCTAACTCCTATATGTCACTCGAAACATTATTTTGACGATTCAACAATTGGAAATAAAGAGTAACATCTTACAAACCCACTATGAAAAATTAAACAAAATATAACAATTGAACAATTGGATAACGGTGGTACTAAATTTCATTCCTAACGGTAGCTAGAATGACTCCCTCTTAGGCACCGTTGACTCATAGCATCAATCACACTATCTCAAATCATGGTTATAAATCATACACCAAACATCTAATCCATTATCTCTCACTTCGGACATTATTTTAAGGATGTTACCGTTGAAAGAAGAATAAATATGTTAAGAACCTACTTGATGTGACCATGCCTAGCCAAGGAACTATCATTAGGGCCATGACTAGAAGGATTGAAGAAGACCTAGCCCTTGCAGACAAAGGAAGACTTCACTTCCTGTGTAGAGTGAAGATATTAGGCTAGGGACTTTAGTTAATAAAATGTAATTTTCCTTTATTTTAATTTTGAGGAGCATTAGGAATTTAATTTGGGACATGTATTTAGTGAATTTTTTATTTTAGGAGGTGTCTTAGGTATTTAGAGGGTGGATTTAGCTTTTTGGGTCTTTATGAAGGAAATAAGGGGTAGCCTTGATATATACACCCCTCTTTTCCTACATAAACCCCCTAAGCTAATAAGACGGGGGACATACTTTTGAACAAGAGTGTGAGGAAGCTTTTCCTTATGAGGGGGACCTCCTTATGGAAGCCAACCTCTAGAGCTTGGCCAGTCACAAAGAGAGAACATCTTCCATACAAGATGTAAAGTAAATGACAAAGTATGTTCTCTCCTTGTTGATAGTGGCTCCTATTGTAATTGTTGTAACTCTAGGTTGGTTGAAAAGCTAGCCTTGACTACCATGCCCCATCCCAAACCTTACAAATTGCAATGGCTCAATGAGCAAGGGGAGATGGTAGTCAATGAACAAGTTATGGTTCTAATTTCCATAGGATCTTATAATGATGAGATTCTTTGTGACATAGTTCCTATGGAGGCCGGTCATATCCTGTTGGGGAGACCATGGAAATTTGACAAGAAAGTTATTCACCATGGTCACTCCAACCAAATAATTCTCACCCATAATGAAAAGCGCTTCAAATTGCATCCTTTGCCACCTTCTCAAGTGGCTGAGGATCAATTTGCGATGAAAAAGAAAATAGTTGAGGAAAAACAAAAACAAAAAAAAAGCACAACAAGCTTCACCCTTAAAGCTTGAAAAGGGTAAAGAGAGAGAGTCGGAAGGTGATGCCCCTTCGAAAGGGAATATTAGTAAAAGGAGCCTATTTGCTACTAAACGTGATTTAAAAGAAGCTCATTTGACTAACAAGCCCTTTTATCTCCTCTTTTGCAAAGAGGCATCAAATCCTTCTCCCATTTTGCATTCTTCTGCTGAGAGCACTGCCACAGCCCATGCACATGAGCACCTTCCTCAAGGGGTTCAAGATATTTTAAAAGAATTTGATGATATATTCCCTAATGAGGTTCCGAAAGGACTTCCTCCCATTAGGGGTATAGAACATCAAATTGATTTGGTGCCTGACGCAAGTCTACCTAATAGACCTGCCTATAGGACCAACCCCATGGAGACCCAAGAGATTGAGTCTCAAGTGAATGAGCTATTGGAGAAGGGTTGGGTTCAAAAGAGCCTAAGCCTTTGTGCTGTTCCAGTCTTGTTGGTGCCCAAGAAGAATGGCCAATAGAGGATGTGTGTTGATTGTCGTGTAATCAACAACATCACCATCAAATATAGGCACCCAATCCCCCTTCTTGATGACATGTTGGATGAATTGCATGGGGAAAAAATATTTTCAAAAATAAATCCTAGAAATGGTTACCACCAAATAAGGATCAAAGAGGGTGATGAGTGGAAAACTACTTTTAAGACTAAATTTGGTCTTTATGAGTGATTGGTTATGCCTTTTGGGCTAACTAATGCCGCAAGCACATTCATGCGCTTAATGAATCATGTACTGAAGGATTGCCTTGGTAAATTTTGTGTAGTTTACTTTGATGACATTTTAGTTTACTCTAGGAACCTAGATGATCATTTAGGACATCTAAAGCATGTTTTTTCTCTTCTTAGGAGTAATCATCTTTTTGGTAACTTAGAAAAATGCACCTTTTGTGTAGATAGTGTAGTTTTCCTAGGTTTTGTAGTTAGCACAAAAGGGGTCCATGTTGACCCTGAAAAGATAAAGCTATTCAAGAATGGCCCACCCCAAAGAGTGTGACAGAGATCAAAAGCTTTCATGGTCTCGCTGGATTTTATAGGTGCTTTGTGCCTAATTTCTCCACGCTCTTCGCACCAATAAATGATTTGGTGAAAACGGAAGTTTCTTTCCTTTGGGGTGAGAAACAAGAGAAAGCCTTCCAGCTAATTACGCATAAACTGACCCATGCACCAATCTTGGCATTACCTGACTTTTCTAAAACATTTGAACTTGAATGTGATACCTCTGGTGTAGGTGTGGGGGCTGTCTTGTTGCAAGGAGGGCACCCCATTGCGTATTTCAGTGAAAAACTCAATGGTGCCCCCCTCAACTACCCCACCTATGATAAGGAGTTTTATGCTCTAATTAGGGCCTTTCAAACTTGGGAGCATTACCTTGCTCCCAAGGAGTTTGTCATTCATAGTGACCATGAGTCACTAAAATATTTGAGGGGTCAAGGTAAATTGAACAAAAGGCATGCAACGTGGGTGGAATATCTTGAATCCTTCCCTTTTCTCATCAAGTACAAGAAAGGAAAACAAAATGTGGTGGTTGATGCTCTTTCTAGGCGTCATGCCCATTATTCATCCTTGAGTGCAAAAATCTTGGAATTTGATGACATTCGGGCTATGTATCCTTCTGACAAGGATTTCGGCCCCATCTTTGCTTCCTTTGCATCTGCATTCACATTAAAGATCCATGATGGGTACTTCATTAGTGAGGGGTATCTCTATAAAGGGAGTAAGCTTTGTATACCCCAAGGATCAATTAGGAACGTACTCACAAAAGAGAGCCATGAAGGTGGGCTCATGGGGCATTTTGGGATTTCAAAAACCCTCCTGCTTTTACAAGAGAAATTTTTTTGGCCCCATATACGTAGAAATGTCCATAGACATTGCTCTAGATGTATAGCTTGCTTGCAAGCAAAGTCTAAACCAATGCCTCATGGACTATACACACCTTTACCTGCTCCTTCTACACCTTGGGAGGATATTAGCATGGATTTCATCCTTGGGCTCCCAAGAACCCAACAAGGTGCAGGCTCCATATTTGTGGTGGTGGACCGATTTTCAAAAATGGCCCATTTTAATCCCTGCCACAAAGTGGATGATGCAAGCAACATCGCAAGACTTTTCTTTAAAGAGGTTGTCTGATTGCATGGCATACCCTCTTCAATAGTGTCAGATAGGGATGTGAAGTTCCTTAGCCATTTTTGGAAAACTCTTTGGGCTAAGCTAGTTACTAAACTTCTTTTTCCACTACCTGTCACCCTCAAACTGATGGGCAAACAGAAGTGGTGAATAAATCTTTATCCACTATGCTGAGGGCTCTCGTTAAAGGCAACCATAAGTCTTGGGATGAGTACCTTCCCCACATTGAATTTGCTTATAACCGGGTGGTTCATAGAACCACCAAGCATTCTCCATTTGAGGTGGTCTATGGCTTTAATCCTCGTACTCCTCTAGATCTTTTACCTCTTCCTCTTTCTGTTGTTGTGTATAAAGAAGGAGAGGCAAAAACCATTTTTGTAAAACAATTACATGAGAGGGTTAAAGCTAACATAGAGCGCCAATCCTTGAGAGATGCTACTTTCGCCAATATGGGGAGGAAAGAGGTCATCTTTGAAAAGGGCGACTGGGTATGGCTTCACTTGAGAAAGGATAGATTTCCTTCTCAAAGGAAGTCCAAACTTAGCCCTAGAGGAGATGGACCTTTCCAAATCCTTGAGCGGATCGGTAATAATGCCTATGTTTTAGATCTGCCCAAGGATTATGGGATAAGCACCAGTTTTAATGTTTCTGATTTGTCTCCATTTGTAGGTGCTGAAAATGATGAAGACCCCATGGATTTGAGGTCAAATCCTCTCCAAGGGGGAGGAGATGATGTGACCATGCCTAGCCAAGGACCTATCACTAGGGCCATGGCTAGAAGGATTGAAGAAGACCTAGCCCTTGTAGACAAAGGAAGACTTCACCTCCTGTGTAGAGTGAAGATATTAGGCTAGGGACTTTAGTTAATAAAATGTAATTTTCCTTTATTTTAATTTTGAGGAGCATTGGGAATTTAATTTGGGACATGTATTTAGTGCATTTTTTATTTTAGGAGGTGTCTTAGGTATTTAGAGGGTGGATTTAGCTTATTGGGTCTTTATGAAGGAAATAAGGGGTAGCCTTGATATCTACACCCGTATTTTCCTACATAAACCCCCGAAGCTAATAAGAAGGAATCTTGGCCCTTGGTTTGAGAAACTTGGGCACCAAGTTTGATGATCTAAGGAGGGAATTGTTTCTCAATCGTCCTCCCTTAGATCTCTCCTTTTAATCCTAGCCCTTCTTTTTTAGGTTATCTTATTCAAGAGGTTAGCTACCTCTATAAATAGGAGCTCCTCCCCTCACTTGTATTTTTTACACTTGAATTTAATCATAGAGACCATATTGGTTGTAAGGTTCTTACCTTTGAGTGTCCCCCTTTCTCCTTTGTGAGAGCTTCTATGAGTTATCAAGGGACCCCTCTCTTGTGGCCTCTCCCCTTTGGCTTATCAAACCTACTATTTGTGGCGCCTCACCCCATTCCTTTCCTCTCCATAAATCCATTTCCCTTCCAAGTGACCTTAGAAAGGATCCTTTGGGCACGTGATCATCAAAGATCACATCACTACTATCCAAAAATAAACCAAATCAACCAGTTCAACTAACGTATAGACGCTCAAAACAAAATCTACCATAAGTATAACTAAGATCCTAAAACTACAGCTCTTACTCTGAGTTGATTATCTCTCACTACGAACATTAGTTAGATGATTCCACCATTGAAAATAAATATTAATATCTTAAGAATATACTATCCAAAAATAAACCAAATTCAACGGTTAAACTATGCTATAGACACTCAAGGCAAAATACGGTATCGTATAAGATGCCAAAAATATAATTGTTATTATGACTCCATTATTTCACTCGGAACATTATTTAGAAGAGCCAACCATTGGAAATAAAGATTAACATCTTAGGAGCCTACTATGAAAAATTATACAAAATATAACAGTTGAACAATTGGATAGTAGTGGGCCTAAATTTCATTCCTAACTACAACTAGAATGACTTCCTCTTAGGCGCCGTTGACTCATAGAATCAATCACACTATGTCAAATCATGTTCATGTTCAATAATACATCACACATATTTATAAATCATACACCAAAGATCTAATCCATTATCTCTCACTTCGGATATTACTTTAAGGATTTTACCATTGAAACAAGAACAAATATGTTAAGAATCTACTTTAGAAAAGATAAATTTGATGAACCAGTTCAACTAATGTGTAGACGCTCAAAACGGAATCTACTATAGCCATAACTAAGATCCTAAAAACAATTCTTACTCTAAGTTCATTATCTCTCACTACAAACATTAGTTATATGATCCCATCGTTGAAAATAATTACTAATATCTTAAGAATCTGCTATCCAAAAATAAACCAAATCCAGCGGTTAAACTATACTATAGGCACTCAAGGAAAATATGATATCGTATAAGATGCTAAAAATATAATTTTTATTCTAACTCCTATATGTCACTCGAAACATTATTTAAACGATCCAACCATTGGAAAGAAAGACTAACATCTTAGGAACCTCCTATGAAAAATTAAACAAAATATAATAGTTGAACAATTGGATAGCGGTGGTACTAAATTTCATTCCTAACTGTAGCTAGAATGACTCCCTCTTAGGCACCGTTGACTCATATCATCAATCACACTATCTCAAATCATGTTCATGTTAAATAGTAGATCACACACATTTATAAATCATACACCATGTATCTAATCAATTGTCTCTCACTTCGGACATTATTTTAAAGATCTTACCGTTAGAAGAAGAATAAATATGTTAAGAACCTACTATCCAAACATAAAAAAAAAAACTAATTCAACTAATGTATAGACGCTCAAAACGAAATCTACTATGGGTATAACTAAGATTCTAAAAATACATCTCTTACTTTTACTTCATTATCTCTCACTACGAACATTAGTTAGACGATCGCACTGTTGAAAGCAAATATTAATATCTTAAGAATCTGTTATCCAAAAATAAATGAAATCCAACAGTTAAACTATCAATAGACAGTCAAGGTAAATACGGTATCGTATAAGATGCGAAAAATATTATTATTATTCTAACTCCTATATGTCACTCGAAGCATTATTTCAACGATCCAACCATTAGAAATAATGATTAACATCTTAGGAACCCATTATGAAAAATTAAAGAAAATATAATAGTTGAACAATTGGATAGCAGTGGTACTAAATTTCATTCCTAACTGTAGCTAGAATAACTCCCTCTGAGGCACCGTTGACTCATATCATCAATTATACTATCTCAAATCGTGTTCATGTTAAATAATACATCACACATTTACAAATCATACACAAAAATCTAATCCATTATCTCTTACTTTGGACATTATTTTAAGGATCTTACTGTTTAAAGAATAATAAATATGTTAAGAACTTACCATCCAAAGATAAACCAAATCAATCAGTTCAACTAATGTATACACGCTCAAAACGAAATCTACTATAGGTATAACTTAGATCCTAAAAATATAGCTCTTACTTTGAGTTTATTATCTCTCACTACGAATATTAGTAGGATGATCCCACCGTTGAACACAAATATTAATATCTTAAAAATCTACTATCCAAAAATAAACGAAATCCAACGGTTAAACTATCAATAGAAAGTCAAGGTAAAATACGGTATTGTATAAGATGCGAAAAATATAATTGTTATTCTAACTCCTATATGTCACTCGAAACATTATTTCAACGATCCAACCATTAGAAATAAAGATTAACATCTTAGGATCCCATTATGAAAAATTAAAGAAAATATAATAGTTGAACAATTCGATAGCGGTGGTACTAAATTTCATTGCTAACGGTAGCTAGAATAACTCCCTCTTAGGCACTGTTGACTCATATCATCAATCATACTATCTCAAATCATGTTCATGTTAAATAATACATCACACACATTTAGAAACCATACACAAAAATCTAATCCATTATCTCTCACTTCGGACATTATTTTAAGGATCTTATGGTTTAAAGAATAATGAATATGTTAAGAACCTACTATCCAAAGATAAACCAAATCAATCAGTTCAACTAATGTATACACACTCAAAACGAAATCTACTATAGGTATAACTTAGATCCTAAAAATACAGCTCTTACTCTTAGTTCATTATCTCTCACTATGAAAATTAGTTATATGATCCCACCGTTGAAAATAATTATTAATATCTTAAGAATCTTCTATCCAAACATAAACCAAATCCAACTGTTAAACTATTCTATAGGAACTCAAGGAAAAATACGATATCCTATAAGATGCGAAAAATATAATTGTTATTCTGACTCCTATATGTCACTCGAAACATTATTTGGATGATCTAACAATTGCAAAGAAAGATTAACATCTTACGAACCCACTATGAAAAATTAAAGAAAATATAACAGCTGAACAATTGGATAGTGGTGGTACTAAATTTCATTGCTAACTGTAGCTAGAATGACTCCCTCTTAGGCACCTTAGACTCATACAATCAATCACACTATCTCAAATCATGATCATGTTAAATAATACAGCACACACATTTATAAATGATACACCAAACATCTAATCCATTATCTATCACTTCAGACATTATTTTGAGGATCTTACCATTGAAAGAACAATAAACCAAATCTACTATAGGTATAACTAAGATCCTAAACATACAATTCCTACTCTGAGTTCATTATGGCTCACGACGAACATTAGTTAGATGATCCCACCATTGAAAATAAATACTAATATCTTAAGAATGTACTATCCAAAAATAAACCAAATTCAAGGGTTAAACTATTCTATAGACAGTCAAGGTAAAATACGGTATCATATAAGATGCTAAAAATATAATTGTTATTCTAACTCCATTACGTCATTCGGAACATTATTTCGACGATCCAACCATTGGAAATAAAGATTAACATCTGAAGAACCTACTACGAAAAATTAAACAAAATATAACAGTTGATTAATTAGATAGCGGTGGTACTAAATTTCGTTCATAACTGCATCTAGAATGACTCCCTCTTAACCGTTGACTCATATCATCAATCAAACTATCTCAAATTATGTTCATGTTAAATAAGAGATCACACACATTTATAAATGATACAGCAAATATCTAATCCATTATCTCTCACTCGGACATTATTTTAAGGATCCTACCATTGAAACAAGAATAAATATATTAAGAACCTACTATCCAAAGATAAACCAAATCAACGAGTTCAACTAATGTATAGATGCTCAAAATGAAATCTACTATAGGTATAAGTAAGATCCTAAAAATACAATTCCTACTCTGAGGTCACTATCTCTCACTACGAACATTAGTTAGATGATCCCATCGTTGAAAATAAATATGAATATCTTAGGAATCTACTATACAAAAGAAAATCAAATCCAATAGTTAAACTATTCTATAGACACTCAAGGAAAAATACGGTATCGCAAAAATGCTAAAAATATAATTGTTATTCTTACTCCATTATGTCACTCAAAACATTATTTCAACGATCCAACCATTGGAAATAAAGATGAACATCTTATGAACCTACTATGAAAAATTAAACAAAATATAAGGGTTGAATAATTAGATGGCGGTGGTACTAAATTTCACTCCTAAGTGCAGCTAGAATCACTCCCTCTTAGGCACCGTTGACTCATATCATTTATCAAACTATCTCAAATCATGTTCATGTTAAATAAGACATCACACACATTTATAAATGATACAACAAACATCTAATCCATTACCTCTCACTCGGACATTATTTTAAGGATCTTACCGTTGAAACAAGAATAAATAAATTCAGAACCTACTATCCAAAGATAAACCAAATCAACCAGTTCAACTAATGTATAAACACTCAAAGCAAAATCTACTATAGGTATAAGTAAGATCCTAACAATGCAATTCTTTCTCTGAGGTCATTATCTCTCACTACGAACATTATTTAGATGATCCCACCGTTGGAAGAAAACATGAATATCTTAAGATTCTATGATCCAAAAACCAACCAAATACGACGATTAACCTATGCTACAGATACGCAAAGGCAAAATACGGTATTGTATAAGATGCTAAAAATATAATTGTTATTCTAACTCCATTATGTCACTCAGAACATTATTTCCACGATCCAACCATTGGAAATAAAGATCAACATCTTACGAACCTACTGCTAAAAATTAAACGAAATATAATAGTTGAATAATTGGATAGTGGTGGTACTAAATTTCATTGCTAACTACAGCTAGAATGACTCCCTCTTAGGCACTGTTGACTCATATCATCAATCAAACTATCTCAAATCATGTTCATGTTAAATAAGAGATCACACACATTTATAAATGATACAGAAAAACATCTAATCAATTATCTCTCACTCGGACATTATTTTAAGGATCTTACCATTGAAACAAGAATAAATATATTAAGACCGTACTTTCCAAAGATAAACAAAATCAAGTAGTTCAACTAATGTATAGACACTCAAAACGAAATCTACTATAGGTATAAGTAGGATCCTAAAAATACAATTCTTAATCTGAGGTCATTGTCTCTCACTACAGACATCAGCTAGATGATTCCACTGTTGAAAATAAATATGAATATCTTAAGAGTCTACTATCCAAAAATAAACCAAATCCAATAGTTAAATTATTTTGTAGACACTCAAGCAAAAATACGGAATCGTAAAACATGCTAAAAATATAATTGTTATTCTAACTCCATTATGTCACTTAAAACATTATTTCGACGATCCAACCATTGGAAATAAAGATTAACATCTTATGAACCTACTACGAAAAATTAAACAAAATATAACAGTTGAACAATTAGATAGTTGTGGTACTAAATTTCACCCCTAAATGCGGCTAGAATCACTCCCTCTTAGGCACTGTTGAATCATATCATTAATGACAATATCTTAAATCATGTTCATAACACATCACACACATTTATAAATGATACACCAAACAATCTAATCCACTATCTCTCACTTCGGATATTATTTTGAGGATCTTACCGTTGAAACAAGAATAAATATGTTAAGAACCTACTATCCAAAGATAAACTAAATCAACTAGTTCAACAAATCTATAGACGCTCAAAACGAAATCTACTATAGGTATAACTAAGATCCTAAAAGTACGTTTCTTATCTGAGTTCATTATCTCTCACTATGAACATTAGTTAGATGATCCCACCATTGGAAGAATATATGAATATCTTAAGATTCTATGATCCAAAATCAACCAAATCCAACGGTTAAACTATTCTATAGATACTGAAGGCAAAATACAGTATCGTATAAGATGCTAAACATATAATTGTTATTCTAACTCCATTATGTCACTTGGGACATTATTTCCACGATCCAACCATTGGAATAAAGATCAACATCTTACGAACCTACTATGAAAAATTAAACAAAATATAGCAGTTGAATAATTGGATAGCGATGGTACTAAATTTCATTGCTAACTGCAGCTAGAATGACTCCCTCTTAGGCACCGTTGACTGGTATCATCAATCACATTATCTCAAATCATGTTCATGTTAAATAACACATGATGCATATTTATAAATAATACACCAAACATCTAATCCATTACCTCTAACTTCAGACATTATTTTGACGATCTTACTGTTGAAACAAGAATAAATATATTAAAAAGCTACTATCCAAAGATAAACCAAATCAACCAGTTCAACTAATGTATAGACGCTTAAAACGAAATCTACTATAGGTATAACTAAGATCCTAAAACTACAGTTCTTACTTTAAGTTCATTATCTCTGACTACGAACATTAGTTAGATTATCCACCGTTGAAATAAATATTAATATTTTAAAATTCTACTATCGAAAAATAAACCAAATTCAATGGTAAAACTATTCCAGAGACACTCAAGGAAAACTACGGTATCAGATAAGATGCTAAACATATAATTGTTATTCTAACTCCATCATGTCACTTAGAACATTATTTAGACGATCCAATCATTGGAAATAAAGATTAAGATCTTACGAATCTACTATGACAAATTAAACAAAATATAATAGTTGAACAATTGGATATTGGTGGTACTAAATTTCATTCCTAACTGCAGCTAGAATGACTCCCTCTTGGGCACCGTTGACACATATCATCAATCAGACTATCTCAAATCATGTTCGTGTTAAATGATACATCACACACATTTATAAATGATACATCGAACATCTAATCCATTATCTCTCACTTCGCACAGTATTTCGAGGATCTTACTGTTGAAACCAGAATAAATATGTTCAGAACCTAGTATCCAAAGATAAAGCCAATCAACCAGTTCAACAAATGTATAGACACTCAAAATGAAATCTACTATAGGTATATTTAGGATCCTAAAAATACAGTTCCTACTCTGAGTTCATTATCTCTCACCACAGACTTTAGTTAGATGATCCCACCGTTCTAAATGAATCCCTATATCTTAAAAATGTACTATCCAAAAATAAACCAAATCCAACGGTTACTCTATTCTAGACACGCTCAAAAGAAAATGAGGTATCGTATAAAATGCTAAAAATATAATGGTTATTCTAACTCTATTATGTCACTCGCAACATTATTTTGACGATCCAACCATTGGAAATAAAGATTAACATCTCACGAACCTACTATGAAAAATTAAACAAATTATAACAGTGGAAAATTGGATAGCTTTGGTACAAAATTTCATTCCTAACTGCAGCTAGAATGACTCCCTCTTTGGCACCGTTGACTCACATCATCAATCACACTATCTCAAATTATGTTAGTGTTAAATAGTACATCACACACATTTATAAATGATACACCCAACATCTAATCCATTATCTCTCACTTCGGACATTATTTTGAGGATCTTATCGTTGAAACAAGAATAAATGTGTTAAGAAATCTACCAGTTCAACTAATGTATAGACGCTCAAAATCAAATCTACTATAGACGCTAAAAAAGAAATCTACTATAGACGCTCAAAACGAAATCGAAAGATAAACGAAATCAACCAGTTTAACTAATATATAGACGCTCAAAATGAAATCTACTATAGGTATAACTAAGATCCTAAAAATACAGTTTTTACTCTGAATTGATTATCTCTCACTATGACCGTTAGTTAGATGATCCCACAGTTTCATATGAATATTAATACTTAAGAATCTACTATCCAACAATAAACCAAATCCAATGGCTAACCTATTCTACAGACACTCAAGACAAAATAGAGTATTGTATAAGATGCTAAAAATATAATTGTTATTCTAACTTCATTATGCCACTCGGAACATTATTTTGACGATCCAAACATTGGAAATAAACATTAACATCTTACGAATATACTATGAAAAATTAAACAAAATATAACAATTGAAATTTGGATAACAGTGGTTCTAAATTTCATTCCTCACTACAGCTAAAATGTATAAACGCTCAAAACAAAATCTATTATAGGTATAACTAAGATCCTAAAAATACACTTCTTACTCTGAGTTCATTATCTCTCACTACGACCATTAGTTAGATGATCCTACCGTTGCAAACAAATATTAATCTCTTACGTATCTACTATCCAAAAAAAAACCAAATCCAACGTTAAACTATGCTACAAGAATGCTGACAAAATACGGTATCGTATCACATACTAAAAATATAACTATAATTCTAACTCCATTATGTCACTCGAGCATTATTTAGATGATCCAACCATTGGAAATAAAGATTAAGATCTTACGAACCTACTATGAAAAATTAAACAAAAAATATAACAGTTCAACAATTGGATACCGGTGATACTAAATTTCATTCATAACTATAGCTAGAATGACTCCCGCTTTGGCACCGTTGACTCATATCATCAATCACACTATCTGAAATCATGTTTGTGTTAAATAATACATCACACACATTTATAAATAATAGACCAAACATCTAATCCATTATTGATGCATGCCTCCCTTGATCTTTTTCCTTGAGGTTCCAAGCACCATGAAATGGATGATGGAGGGAAAAGAAAATGGAGGTGGGGCGCCACTCTCAAAGAGAAATAAGCCAAAGTGTTTAGGTTTGCCACAAGGGAAGGAACCCTTGATAAAAACCAACTAGGAAGAGGTTCCTCAAGAGAGAGGATCCTCAAGACCTTTTACTAAGAATGTGCTCACAAAGAGACTATTTTCATTCAACTTCAAAGGTGAAATTTTACAATGAGGGGAAATGAGTATATATAGCCCAATGGGAGAGCTTGGGCACACTTTTCTAGGCAATGTGGGACTTGGGCTTAATTAGGATTAAAACTAATTAACCCAAGTCTTAGGCCTTAAGTGAGGCACCTAAGTTCACCCCCTATGGGTGCAATTAGCATATCTTAATATGAATGGGCTAGCCCAAAATCATGTCTTAACTTATGCACCCATTATAAGCTTACTCCTCCTTCTTAACTAAAGACACCTATACCTTATAAACTAAGAAGATGGCCGGAAATACATGGCCTTAAGGGAATTAAAAATACTTTCCTATTTATCTAATTAAAATAAAATATTTACAAGCTACAAATAACGAAGACTATGTCTTCGAATCTTCAATGAGCTTTTGTCCATGCCATGCCTTCCTTGAGTCCTCCTAGCCATGATGCATGCTAGGTGAGATTGCATCAATTATCTATCATTTCAGACATTATTTTGAGTTTCTTACCGTTGAAACAACAATAAATATGTTAGGAACCTACTATCCAAAGATAAACCAAATCAACCAGTTCAAGTAATGTATAGACGCTCAAAACAAAATCTACTATAGGTATAACTAAGATCATAAAAATACAGTTCTTACGCTGAGTTCAATATCTCTCACTACGAACATTAGTTAGATGATTCACCGTTGCAAACAAATATTAATATCTTAAGAATCTACTTTCCAAAAATAAACCAAATTCCATGCTTAAATTATTCTGCAGAGACTCAAGACAAAATACGGTCTCGTAAAAGATGCTAAAAATATAATTGTTATTCTAACTCCATTATGTCACTTGGAACATTATTTCGACGACCCAACTGTTGCAAATAAAGATTAACATCTTACAAACCTACTATGAAAAATTAAACAAAATATCACAGTTGAACAATTGGATAGTCGTGGTACTATATTCATTCCTCACTGCAGCCAGAATAACTCCCTCTTAGGCATCGTTGACTCATATCATCAATCATAGTATCTCAAATCATTTTCATGGTAAATAATACGTCACACATATTGATAAATGATACACTAAACATCTAATCCATTATCTCTGACTTCGAACATTATTTTGAGCTTCTTACCGTTGAAACAAAAATAAATATGTTAAGAGCCTACTATCCCAAGATAAACTGAATCAACCAATTCAACTAATGTATAGACGCTCTAAACAAAATCTACAATAGGTATAACTATGATCATAAAAATACTATTCTTACACAGAGTTCATTATCTCTTACTACGAACATTAGTTAGATAATCCCACCGTTGAAAAAAATATTAACATCCTAAGAATATACTATCCATCAATAAACCAAATCAAACGGTTAACATATTCTACAGGCACTCAAGAAAAAATACGGTATCGTATAAGATACTAAAAATATAATTGTTATTCTAACTCCAATATGTCCCACGTAACATTATTTCGATGATCGAACCATTGGAAATAAAGATTAACGTATAAACATACTATCAATATTTAAATAAAATATAACAGGTTAACAATTGGATAGTGGTGGTACTAAATTTCGTACCTAACTGCACCTAGAAGTCCTTCCCCTTAGGCACCATTGACTCATATCATTAATTAGACTATCTCAAATCATGTTCGTGTTAAATAATACATCACACACATTTATCAATGATACACGAAACATCGTTGAAACAAGAATAAATATATTAAGAACCCACTATCAAAAGATAAACCAAATCAACCAGTTCAACTAATGTATAGACTCTTAAAAGGAAATCTACTATAGGTATAACTAGGATCCTAAAAATACAGTTCTTACTCTGAGTTCATTATCTCTAACTATGAACATTAGTTAGATGATCCCACCGTTGAAAATAAATATTAATATCTTAAGAATCTACTATCAGAAAATAAACCAAATCCAATGGCTAAACTATTCTACAGAAACTCAAGACAAAATTAGGTATCGTATAAGATGCTAAAAAGATAATTGTTATTCTAACTCCATTATGTCAGTAGGAACAATATTTCAACGATCCAACCATTGGAAGTAAAGATTAACATCTTACAAACCCACTATGAAAAATTAAAGAAAATATAACAGCTGAACAATTAGATAGCAGTGGTACTAAATTTCATTGCTAACTGTAGCTAGAATGACTCCCTCTTAGGCACCGTAGACTCATACAATCAATCACACTATCTCAAATCATGATCATGTTAAATAATACATCACACACATTTCATTATCTCTCCCTTCGGACATTATTTTAAGGATCTTACTGTAGGAATGGATACGTTAAGAACCTACTATCCAAAGATAAACTGAATCAACCAGTTCAACTAATGTATAGACGCTACAAATGAAATCTACTATAGGTATAACTAAGATCATAAAAATACAGTTCTTACACTCAGTTCATTAGCTCTCACAACGAACCTTAGTTAGATGATCCCACCGTTGATAATAAATATTAATATCTTAAGTAAGAATCTACTGTCCAAAAATAAACCAAATCCAATGGTTAACCTATTCGACAGACACTCAAGCCAGAATATGGTATTGTATAAGATACTAAAAATATAATTTTTATTCTAACTCCATTATGTCACTCAGAACATTATTTCAACAATCCAACCAATGGAAATAAAGATTAACATCTTACGAACCTACTATGAAAAATTAAACAAACTATAACAGTTTAACAATTGGACAGTGGTGGTACTAAATTTCATTCCTAACTACAACTAGAAATCCTCCCCCTTAGGCATCTTGACTCATATCATCAATCACACTATCTCAAATCATGTTTGTGTTAAATAATACATCACACGCATTTATAACTGATACACCAAACATCTAATCTATTATCCCTCACTTCGGACATTATTTTGAGGATCTTATCGTTGAAACAAAAATAAATATGTTAAGAACCTACTATCCAAACATAAATCGAATCAACCAGTTCAACTAATGTATAGACGCTTAAAACAAAATCTTCTATTGGTATAATGAATATCCATAAAATATAGTTCTTACTCTCAATTTATTATCTCTCACTACGACCATTAGTTAGATGATCCCACTGTTGAATATAAATATTAATATATTAAGAATCCACTATCCAAAAGTAAAGCAAACCCAATGGTTAAACTATTCTATAGACACTCAACACAAAATACGGTATCCTACAAGATGCTAAAAATATAATTGTTATTCTAACTCCATTATGTCACTCGGAACATTATTTCAACGATCCGACCATTGGAAATAAAGATTAACATCTTACGAACCTACTATGAAAAATTAAACAAAAGATCACAGTCGAACAATTGGATAGCAGTAATACTAAATTTCATTCCTCACTGCAGCTAGAATGACTCTCTTTTAGGGACCGTTGACTCATATCATCAATCACACTATCTCAAATCATGTTCGTGTTAAATAATACATCACATGCATTTACAAATTATACACCAAACATCTAATCCATTATGTCTCACTTCAGACATTATTTTGAGGATCTAATCATTGAAGCAACAATAAATATGTTAAGAACCTTCTATCCAAAAATAAACCAAATTAACCAGTTTAACTAATGTATAAATGCTCAAAACGAAATCTACTATAGGTATAACTAAGATCCTAAAAATACAGTTCTTACTCTGAGTTTATTTTCTCTCACTATGAACATTAGTTAGATGATCCCTCCAATGAAAATAAATACTAATATCTTAAGAATCTACTATCGAAAAACAAACCAAATTTAACGGTTAAACTATTCTACAGACACTAATGACAAAATACGATATCGTACAAGATGCTAAAAATATAATTGTTATTCTAGCTCCATTATGTCACTCGGAACATTATTTCGACGATCCAACCATTGGAAATAAAGATTAACATCTTACGAACCTACTATGAAAATTTAAACAAAATATAACCTTGAACAATTGGATTCCGGTGGTACTAAATTTCATTCGTATCTACAGCTAGAACGCCTCCCCCTTAGGCACCGTTGACGCATATCGTCAATCACACTGTCTCAAATCATGTTCATCTGAAATAATACATCACACACATTTATAATGATACAACAAACATCTAATCCATTATGTAGCACTTCGGACATTATTTTGAGCATCTTACCGTTGAAACAAGAATAAATATGTTAAGAACCTACTATCCAAAGATAAATCGAATCAATGAGTTCAACTAATGTATAGACGCTCAAAACAAAATCTACTATAGGTATAATTAAGACACTAAAAATAAAATTCTTACTCTGAGTTCATGCTCTCTCACTGTAAACATTAGTTAGATGATCCCACCATCGAAAATAAATATTAATATCTTAAGAATCTACTATAAAAAAATAAACCAAATCCAACGCTTAAATGATTCTACAGACACTCAAGACAATATACGATATCATACAAGATGCTAAAAATATAATTGTTATTATAACTCCATTATGTCACTCGGAACATTATTTCGGCGATCCAACCATTGTAAATAAAGACTAACATCTTACGAACCTATTATGAAAATTTAAACAAAATATGACAGTTCAACAATTGGATAGCGGTAGTACTAATTTTCATTCCTAACTACAACTAGAAATCCTCCTCCTTAGGCACCGTTGACTCATATCATGAATCATAGTATCTCGAATCATGTTCTTGTTAAATAATACATCACACAGATTTATAAATGATACACTAAACATCTAATCCATTATCTCTCACTTCGGACATTATTTTGAGGATCTTACAATTGAAATAAGAATAAATATGTTAACAACCTACAATCGAAAGATAAACCAAATCAACCAGTTCAACTAATGTATAGACGCTAAAAATGAAATCCACTATAGATATGACTAAAATCCTAAAATTACAGTTCTTACTCTGAGTTCATTATCTCTCATTAGGAACATTAGATAGATGATCCCACCGATGTAAATAACTATTAATATCTTAAGAATCTACTTTAAAAAAATAAACCAAATCCAACGGTTAAACTATTCTACAGACACTCATGAAAAAATATGATATCGTATAAGATGCTAAAAATATAATTGTTATTCTAACTCCATTATATCACTCGGAACATTATTTCGACGATCCAACCATTGGAAATAAAGATTAACATCTTACGAACCTACTATGAAACTTTAAACAAAATATAATAGTTGAACAATTGGATAGCGGTGGTACTAAATTTCATTCCTATCTACCGCTAGAATGCTTCCCGCTTAGGCACTGTTGACTCATATCATCAATCAGACTATCGGAAATCATGTGTGTGTTAAATAATACATCACACACATTTATAAATGACACACCAAACATGTATTCCATTATCTCTCACTTCGGACTTTTTTTTGAAGATCTTACCGTTGAAACAAGAATAAATATGTTAAGAACCTACTATCCAAAGATAAACTGAATCAACCAGTTCAACTAATGTATTGAAACACAAAACGAAATCTACTATAGGTATAACTAAGATCCTAAAAATACAGTTCTTACTATGATTTCATTATCTCTCACCACGAACATTAGTTAGATGATCCAATTGTTGAAAATAAATATTAATATCTTAAGAATCTGGTATCCAAAAATAAACCAAATCCAACGGTTAAACTATTCTAGAAAAACTCATGACAAAATACGGTATCATATAAGATGCTAAAAGTATAATTGTTATTCTAAGTCCATTAGGTAACTTGGAACATTATTTCCACAATCCAACCATTTGAAATACATATTAACATCTTACGAACCTACTATGAAAAATGCAACAAAATATAATAGCTGAACAATTGGATAGCGGTGGTACTAAAGTTCATTCCTAACTACAGCTAGAATGATTCCTCTTAGGCACCGTTGACTAATATCATCAATCACACTATCGAAAATCATGTTCGTGTTAAATAATACATCACACACATTTATAAATGATACACCAAACATGTATTCCATTATCTCTCACTTCGTACATTATTTTGAAGATCTTACTGTTGAAACAAGATGATGTGATCTTTGATGATCACGTGCCCAAAGGATCCTTTCTAAGGTCACTTGGAAGGGAAACGGATTTATGGAGAGGAAAGGAATGGGGTGAGGCGCCACAAATACTAGGTTTGATAAGCCAAAGGGGAGAGGCCACAAGGGAGGGGTCCCTTTATACTCTTAGAAGCTCTCACAAAGGAGAAGGGGGACACTCAAAGGTAAGAATCTCACAACCAATATGGTCTCTAGGATTAAATTCAAGTGTGAAAAATACAAGTGAGGGAAAGAACTCCTTTTTATAGAGGTAGTTAACCTCTTGAACAAGATAACCTAAAAAAGAAGGGCTAGGATTAAAAGGAGAGATCTAAGGGAGGAGGATTGGGAAACAATTCCCTCCTTAGATCATCACACTTGGTGCCCAAGTTTCTCAAACCAAGGGCCAAGATTCCTTCTTATTAGCTTAGGGGTTTTATGTAGGAAAAAAAGGGTGTAGATATCAAGGCTACCCCTTATTTCCTTCATAAAGACCTAAAAAGCTAAATCCACCCTCTAAATTCCTAAGACACCTCCTAAAATAAAAAATGGACTAAATACATGTCCCAAAATTAAATTCCTAATGCTCATCAAAATTAAAATAAAGGAAAATTACATTTTATTAACTAAAGTTTGTAGCCTAATATCTTCACTCTCCACATGAGGTGAAGTCTTTCTTTGTCTGCAAGGGCTAGGTCTTCTTCAATTCTTCTAGCCATGGCCCTAGTGATAGGTCCTTGACTAGGCATGGCCACATCATCTCCTCCCTCTTGGAGAGGATTTGACCTCAAATCCGTGGGGTCTTCATCATTTTCAGCACCTATAAATGGAGACAAATCAGAAACATTAAAACTGGTGCTTACCCCATAATCCTCAGGCAGATCTAAAACATAGGCATTATTACCGATCCGCTCAAGGATTTGGAAAGGTCCATCTCCTCTAGGGCTAGGTTTGGACTTCCTTTGAGAAGGAAATCTACCCATTCTCAAGTGAAGCCATACCCAGTCGCCCTTTTCAAAGATAACCTCTTTCCTTCCCCTATTGGTGAAAGTAGCATCTTTCAAGGACTGACACTCTATGTTAGCTTTAACCCTCTCATGTAATTGTTTTACAAAAATGGCTTTTGCCTCTCCTTCTTTATGCACAACAACAGAAAGAGGAAGAGGTAAAAGATCTAGAGGAGTACGAGGATTAAAGCCATAGACCACCTCAAATGGAGAATGCTTGGTGGTTCTATGAACCACCTGGTTATAAGCAAATTCAATGTGGGGAAGGTACTCATCCCAAAACTTATGGTTGCCTTTAAGGAGAGCCCTCAGCATAGTGGATAAAGATCTATTCACCACTTCTATTTGCCCATCAGTTTGAGGGTGACAGGTAGTGGAAAAAAGAAGTTTAGTTCCCAGTTTAGCCTAAATAGTTTTCCAAAAATGGCTAAGGAACTTCACATCCCTATCTGACACTATTGAAGAGGGTATGCCATGCAATCGGACAACCTCTTTAAAGAAAAGTCTTGCGATGTTGCTCGCATCATCCACTTTGTGGCAGGGAATAAAATGAGCCATTTTTGAAAATCGGTCCACCACCACAAATATGGAGTCTGCAACTCGTTGGGTTCTTGGGAGCCCAAGGATGAAATCCATGCTAATATCCTCCCAAGGTGTAGAAGGAGCAGGTAAAGGTGTGTATAGTCCATGAGGCATTGCTTTAGACTTTGCTTGCAAGCAAGCCATACATCTAGAGCAATGTCTATCGATATCTCTACGCATATGGGGCCAAAAGAATTTCTCTTGTAAAAGCAGGAGGGTTTTTGAAATCCCAAAATGCCCCATGAGCCCACCTTCATGGCTCTCTTTTGTGAGCAAGTTCCTAATTGATCCTTGGGGTATACAAAGCTTACTCCCTTTGTAGAGATACCCTTCACTGATGAAGTACCCACCATGGGCCTTTAATGCGAATGCAGATGCAGAGGCAACAAAGATGGGCTGAAATCCTTGTCAGAAGGATACATAGCCTGAATGTCATCAAATCCTAAGATTTTTGCATTCAAGGATGAATAAAGGGCATGACGCCTAGAAAGAGCATCAACCACCACATTTTGTTTTCCTTTCTTGTACTTGATGACATAAGGGAAAGATTCAAGATATTCCACCCACGTTGCATGCCTTTTGTTCAATTTACCTTGACCCCTCAAATATTTTAGTGACTCATGGTCACTATGAATGACAAAATCCTTGGGAGCAAGGTAATGCTCCCAAGTTTGAAGGGCCCTAATTAGAGCATAAAACTCCTTATCATAGGTGGGGTAGTTGAGGGGGGCACCATTGAGTTTTTCACTGAAATACGCAATGGGGTGCCCTCCTTGCAACAAGACAGCTCCCACACCTATACCAGAGGCATCACATTCAAGTTCAAATGTTTCAGAAAAGTCAGGTAATGCCAAGACTGGTGCATGGGTCAGTTTATGCTTAATTAGCTGGAAGGCTTTCTCTTGTTTCTCGCCCCAAAGGCAAGGAACTTCTTTTTTCACCAAATCATTTATTGGTGCGAAGAGTGTGGAGAAGTTAGGCACAAATCACCTATAAAATCGAGTGAGGCCATGAAAGCTTTTGATCTCTGTCACACTCTTTGGGGTGGACCATTCTTGAATAGCTTTTATCTTTTCGTGGTCAACATGGACCCTTTTTTAGCTAACTATAAAACCTAGGAAAACTACACTATCTACACAAAAGGTGTATTTTTCTAAGTTACTAAAAAGATGATTACTCCTAAGAAGACAAAAACATCCCTTAGATGTCCTAAATGATCATCTAGGTTCCTAGAGCAAACCAAAATGTCATCAAAGTAAACTACACAAAATTTACCAAGGCAATCCCTCAGTAAATGATTCATTAAGCGCATGAATGTGCTTGGGGCATTGGTTAGCCCAAAGGGCATAACCAACCACTCATAAAGACCAAATTTAGTCTTAAAAGAAGTTTTCCACTCATCACCCTCTTTGATCCTTATTTGGTGGTAACCACTTCTAAGATCTATTTTTGAAAATATTTTTGCCCCATGCAATTCATCCAACATGTCATCAAGACGGGGGATTGGGTGCCTATATTTGATGGTGATGTTGTTGATTTCACGACAATCAACACAAATCCTCCATTGGTCATTCTTCTTGGGCACCAACAAGACTGGCATAGCACAAGGGCTCTTTTGAACCAGCCCTTCTCCAACAATTCATTCACTTGAGACTCAATCTCTTGGGTTTCCATGGGGTTGGTCCTATAGGCAGGTCTATTAGGTAGACTTACGCCAGGCACCAAATCAATTTGATGTTCTATACCCCTAATAGGAGGAAGTCCTTTTGGAACCTCATTAGGGAATATATCATCAAATTCCTTTAAAATATCTTAAACCCCTTGAGGAAGAATGCAGAATGGGAGAAGGATTTGATGCCTCTTTGCAAAAGAGGAGATAAAAGGGTTTGTTAGTCAAGGGAGCTTCTTTTAAATCACGTTTAGTAGCAAATAGGCTCCTTTTACTAATATTCCCTTTGGAAGGGGCATCACTTTCCAACTCTCTCTCTTTACTCTTTTCAAGCTTTAAGGGTGAAGCCTGTTGTGTTTTTTTTTTTTTTTGTTTTTCCTTAACTCTTTTCTTTTTCATCACAAATTGATCCTCAGCCACTGGAGAAAGTGACAAAGGATACAATTTGAAGCACTTTTCATTATGAGTGAGGATTATTTGGTTGGAGTGACCATGGTGAATGGCTTTCTTGTCAAATTGCCATGGTCTCCCCAACAGGATATGGCCAACCTCTGATGCATGCCTCCCTTGATCTTTTTCTAGAGGTTTTCTTATTTGGTGAAATGGTTTGTGGAGAGGTAAGAAGTGAGGTGGTTTTAGGCGCCACTTAAGGTAAGATAAGCCTAAGAGGGAAAGTTTGCCACAAGGGATGGAGCCCTTGATAAAAACCTAAGGAATTCTCAAAGAGAGAAGGGTGGACACTAAGAGAATTTTGGCCAACTCAAGGTTTTTCCATTCAATAAAGTGTAAAAAAAACAAGAGTGTGAAGGAGGACATTTTTATAGAGGGAGCTAACCTCTTGAACAAGTCATGAAGGAAATGAAAGGCTAGGATTAAAATGACTCATCCAAGGGAGGAGGATTGAAGCCCAAAGTCCAGTCAATACCCTCCTTCAGATGAGAATTGGTGCCCAAGCTACCTCATCCAAGGGCCAAGATTACTCCTTTATTAGTTTTGGGTTTCATTTAGGAAAAGAGGGTGTAGTTATCAAACTACCCCCTTATTTCCTAAATAAAGGCCCAAAAGCTAATCTTACCCCTTCTTATTACTAAGACACCTCCTAGAAAATTAAATGGACTAATACATGTCAAAAATAAAATCCTAGGTTCCTAAAAGAAAAATTACAAGTAAATAAGTCATGACTTGCATAACTTGATGGTCATATGGAGGTGAGATCTTCCTTCTTCTACTCTAGCCATGTCTTCTTCTATTCTCCTAGCCATGGCCCTAGTGATAGGGCCCTTGCTTGGAGACAATGCATCATCTCCTCCCCCTTGGGAAGGATTTGACCTCAAATCTGATAGGTCTTCCTCTTCTTCATCAGTACCTACAAAAGGGATCAAATCACAAACATTAAAGGTAGTACTGACGCCATAGTCCTCAGGGAGATCTAATATGTATGCATTGTTGTTCACTCTCTTGAGGACTTGAAAGGGACCATCTCCTCGGGGGCTAAGCTTGGACTTCATGTGAGTAGGAAAGCGATCCTTCCTCAAATGAAGCCATACCCAATCCCCTTCATTGAAGATAATTTCTTTCCTTCCCCTATTAGCCTTAGCAGCATACCCTTTAGAGTGTCGTTCAATGTTGGCTTTGACCCTCTCATGTAATTTTTTAACAAAATCCGCTTTAGCTAATCCTTCTTTATGAATAGAAGAAGGGAAAGGTAAAGGCAAAATATCAAGAGGTGTAAGAGGGTTAAAGCCATAAACAATCTCAAAGGGTGAGTGCTTGGTGGTTCTTTGGACCACCCTATTATATGCAAACTCTATATAGGGAAGGTACTCATCCCAAGACTTATGATTTCCTCGAAGAAGTGTCCTAAGCATAGTAGATAGAGATCTATTTACTACCTCAGTCTGCCCATCAGTTTGGGGGTGACATGTGGTAGAAAAAAAGAGTTTAGTTCCTAGCCTTGCCCACAATGTTTTCCAAAAGTGGCTAAGGAACTTTACATCTCTATCACAGACTATGGATTGGGGAATTCCATGTAAACGGACAACTTCTTTAAAGAAAAGTCTCGCGATGTTGCTCGCATAATCTATCTTGTGGCATGGTATAAAGTTAGAGTCTGCACCTCGTTGGGTTCGAGGCAGGCCAAGGATGAAATCCATACTAATATCCAACCAAGGTGCATAAGGAGCAGGTAAGGGTGTGTACAATCCATGAGCCATTGTCTTAGACTTAGCTTGCAAGCAAGCAATGCATCTACGACAATGTCTATAGACGTCTTTCTTCATATGGGGCCAAAAGAATTTTTCTTGTAAAAGCAGAAGAGTTTTGTTAATTCCAAAATGCCCCATTAGCCCACCCTCATGGCTCTCTTTTGTCAACAGATTTCTCATAGATCCTTGGGGTACACAAAGTCTACTACTTTTGAAAAGGTACCCCTCACGCATAAAGAACCCATTTTGGGTTTTACATGCAAATGTAGAGGCAGCATAAATGGATCCAAAATCCTTATCAGAAAGATACATTTATCTAATATTATCAAATCCAAGAATCTTTACACTTAAGGTGGTGTAAAGGGTATGTCTACGAGACAAAGCATCAGCCACCACATTATGTTTTCCTTTCTTGTATTTGATTATATAAGGGAAAGTCTCAAGAAATTCTACCCATTTAGCATGCCTTTTATTAAGCTTGCCTTGACCCTTCAAATACTTAAGTGACTCATGGTCACTATGAATGATGAACTCCCTGGGTACAAGATACCCAAGTTTGAAGGGCCCTTATCAAAGAGTAAAACTCTTTATCATAGGTGGGGTAGTTTAAGGCGGCTCCATTTAGTTTCTCACTAAAATAAGCCACGGGATGACCACCTTGTAACAACACAGCTCCCACACCCACTCCCGATGCATCACACTCTAGCTCAAAAGTTTTAGAAAAGTTAGGAAGAGCTAAAACTGGTGCATGGGTTAGTTTCTCTTTGATAAGTTCAAAGGCTTTTTGTTGTTTTTCACCCCAAAGGAAAGGAGTATCCTTCTTCACCAAATCATTTATTGGTGAGAAAAGTGTAGAGAAGTTAGGCACAAAGCGCCTGTAAAAGCTCGCGAGACCATGAAAACTCTTGATCTCAATCACACTTTTTGGGGTGGGCCATTCTTGGATGGCTTTGATTTTTTCGGGGTCCACTTGAACCCCATTTTTATTAACTATAAAACCTAAGAACACCACACTCTCCACACAAAAATTACATTTTTCAAGATTTCCATAGAGTTGGTGTGACCTAAGAATCCAAAAGACGCGCCTAAGATGGCCTACATGTTCATCTAGGCTCTTGCTATACACTAAGATGTCATAAAAATAAATAACACAAAATTTTCCTAAGCAATCCCTAAGGACATGATTCATATGCCTCATGAAGGTGCTTGGGGCATTGGTAAGCCCAAAGGGCATTACCAACCACTCATACAACCCAAACTTGGTCTTAAAAGTGGTTTTCCACTCATCACCTTCCTTGATGCGGCTTTGGTGATAACCACTCTTAAAATCAATTTTCGAAAATAATTGGCCCCATGCAATTCATCAAGCATGTCATCAAGCCTAGGGATAGGGTGCCTATATTTGATGGTGATGTTATTGATTGCTCGACAATCAATGCACATCCTCCATTGGCCATTCTTCTTGGGCACCAACAAGACTGGCAGAGCACAAGGGCTTAGGCTCTCTTGAACCCAACCCTTCTCCAATAGTTCTTGGACTTGAGACTCAATCTCCTTAGTCTCCATGGGATTAGCCCTATAAGCAGGACTATTAGGCAGGCTAGCCCCAGGTACCAAGTCTATTTGGTATTTTATACTCCTAATTGGAGGAAGTCCTTTGGGAACTTCATTAGGGAATATATCACCAAACTCCTTTAAAAGCTCTTGAACCTGTTGAGGTAAGTTCTCATATCCAAGTTCTATGGCAGTGCTAGAACTAGAAGGGAAAGAAGCGGAGGGGGAAGAAATGGGGGATGCCTCTTTGCAAAAGGGGAGATAGAAAGGTCTGTTAGTTAAGGGGGCTTCCTTTAAATCCAATTTTGTCGCAAATAAACTCCCTTTGCTAATGACTTTCTTGGAAGGGGCACCAATTTTTTTCCTCCTCATCTCTCTTATGTTTCCTGATTAGTTGGTCCTCCGCCACTTGTGAAGGTGTTAGAGTACACAACTTAATGCACTTATCCTTATGAGTGAGGATGATGTTATTGGAATGACCATGGTGTATGACTTTCTTATCAAATTGCCATGGTCTTCCTAGCAAGATATGACCAGCTTCCATTGGGACTATGTCACACAGGATCTCATCTTTATAAAACCCAATGGAAATTGGAACCTTGACTTGCTCATTGACCTCCATTTCCCCTTGCTCATTGAGCCATTGAAGCTTGTAAGGCTTAGGGTGGGGAAGTGGGGTCAAGGCTAGCTTTTCCACCAACCTTGAGCTACAACAATTGCAGCATGACCCACTATCCACAATGAGAGAACATATTTTGTCATTCACCTTACAGCGAGTGTGGAATATGTTCTCCCTTTGAGATGAGGACACTTTCAAAGGTTAGCCTTCTTATCATCAAGAGGTCTCCCTCACATGCATAAGCGGTTTCATCACAATCAGATTGGTATGCATGAACCCCTTCTCCTTCGCTCTCACTAGAGGAGTGTGAGCTAGACTCATTACTATAACCATCTTGGGGCCCTCATGATGATGTTTCTCTTAGTAGGGCATTGAGAGGCAATGTGGCCTCTCCCAAGATTTTAAAGCATTTGATACTACTAACTTTCTCATGAGAGTTAGTAGTAGGGGTTTTTCTCTCTACATGTGATGTTTTATGCTCTTTGAAGTGCTTGGGATGTTCCTCTTTGGGGTAACTCTTGAAAGAGTTCCCCTTAGGTTGGTCCCTCTTTACATAAGGTGGGTTATCCTTTTTAAAAGCTTTCCTTCTAAGTTGATTTTCCACCTTGATGCAAAGTTGAACTAACTCATCAAGGGAATTGTATGAGAAAAGCTCCACCTTATCACGAATTTCGGGACTCAACCCACACAAAAACCTTGCCATAGTGGCCTTAGGTTCCTCAATGATACCCGCCCTCAAGATAAGAAGTTCCATCTTTTGTCTATACTCTTCTATACTTAGGTTGGTTTGCCTTAGTCTTTGGAGTCTATCCAAAATATCTCTTTCATACCAAGAGGGAATATGCCTTCTTCTTAGAGCACTTCTAAGATCATTCCAATATCTTATGGAAGGCATATTAGTGTGGATTCTCTCATTGGTTAACCCAACCCACCAATGCATGGCATGCCCTTGGAAACTAACGGTTGCCATTGGAACCTTTCTTTCTTCTCTTACCTCATGGCAAGTGAAGAGTTGTTCTACCTTGATTTCCTAATCAAGGTAGGCTTCCACATCTTCCTCCCATGAAATGGGGGGAGATCAATTTTGGGCTCCCTTGGAGGGGCCCCATTATTATGCATGGATGAATGGGAGTTTCTCCTAGGATGATTGTAGTATTCTTCCTCACTTTCACTCCTATGGGTATGTCTAGATGGGGAACCTAAGACTATCCCTTTCATTTTGTAATTCTCACCATTATCATGCTTTCTTTTTTCTTCTTTTTTCTCTTTTCTTCTTTCTCTTTCTTTTCTTGCTCTCCTTTCTTCATCTTCTCTCCTTTCTCTTATTCTTCTCTCTTCCTTCTCTTTTTTTTTCTCTCTTTTATTCCTCTTTTTCTTTTATTTTTATTTTCTCCTTGGACTCTTTTTCTCTCCTTTTTTCTTCTCTTCTCTCTTGTTCTTTTGCCATCAACTCCCTAAAGTCCATGTTTAAGTTTTCTACAGTGTAATCTTTAGAAATATTTCTTTGGTTTACACTTTTGTTTGATGAATAACTATGAGCACTAGAGTGGGTGTGTGATGTCATTGTGCTTGAATTTCTAAGAGGAAAAAAGGTGGTCAAAAACTTTTCACAAACAAACACTCCTCTCTTTTTGTGTTTTGTTGCCTAAAATGGCCTGATGAGTCTTTGGAACTCTTTAGCCTTATAAGCACTTTGAATAAGAAAAATAAAGCAAGAATTTTAAAGCAAAAATTCAAAAGAGAAGGGATCTAAAGCGAGCTCCTAAGGTGTTGAAGGAAGTGTACCACTTCTTCCTTCTTCACCTAATTTTCGAGAAACTAAAAAAATTGACTAAATCTTATTACAACCAAAGGGAGGGCCTTAAGGGCACTCAAACTCCCAACTACAAAATTAATACACCCAAATTAAAGAAAAAGTAAAGTCTTCAAAAATGATTCTCCAAATGCTCCCTCAAATCAAAGTCCTCATGGCTAGATGTGTTTTCTTTTGAGGTGATCCCTTAGGCTCTTAGTCCAACCTTCCAAAATATGCTACCCTTGTAGTAAGCTCCTTTTCAAGCTTTCTCCCAAAAGTGGCACTAACACACAAACCAAAGAAACCAAAAGTAGCAAGGGGAGGTGCGAATAGAAACTCAAAAAGCAATAAAAGATAACACAATCAAAAGGACACTTAACCAAATGGTAAGAGTATATAAGACAAACTAGAAAGATGATTTAAAAGACAAGCAACAACTAAAAGGTAAACAAAAGAAAGAGAGCACACAATGGAATACCTAAGAATGGCATTAGATTAAAGAGTAGAAAGACACAAATATCATGTTCTAGTGTACCAAAAGTAATAAAATTTCTTTTAAGGTTCCAAGTTCAAAGTTGAAGCACTTGTTAATTTTAGGTTAGGTACATCAAATGAATTTTTCAAACTTTCTTTTCTTTCGTTTGTTCTCTTTTTTTTTTTTTTTGAATCCTTCGTTGTTGTTTTTTTGTATTTTATTTTAGACTTTGTTCTCTTGTTCTCCTATTTTTTTGTTTTTTTTTAATATTTACTAGATGCACCTAAATTGATTGTGAATTTAGTGCTTAATAACAAAGAGTTATGCGCTTGGAACAATAAAGAAAATTAAAAGCAACAATTTAGGTACTACTAGAAATGACTTCAAAATGCAAAGTAGCTATAGATGTGTTAATGGTTTAGTAATTTAGTGTGCCACTGGACTCAAGCTTTGTTAAGTTTTTAGTAATTTGTTCAACAAAAATACCAAACTTATAGCTTAAGTGAAAGTACCCACAAACAAGAACTACTTTTACCATACAAATGAGCTACTAATTATGCGTATAAGGAAAATAAAGACAAAAGGAATTGAGCAACTATTTTAGAATTTTTTTTTAAGAATATGCTTGAAACTAAAAGCACATGAACCTCTAAAGAGACTTAGACATGAGGTATGACCCTCTATGTTGCTCAATTTAAGAAGTTTCAAAAGCTTTTTTTGTAAAAACAAAAGCGGCTAAACTTAAAAGGAATTAATAGACAAAATAGGAAACTATAAACATGACTTATAGACAACTACACAAGAGTATAAAACTGAAAAATAAAAGCTAAAAATAAGGCAAAAACAAGGCAACTAGGTGCAAGAAAATACAAGAATTTGGTCTAAATTTCTTGACCACAAGGTTGTGGAATTCACCACAATGGCATGGATTTTTATCAAGAAATTTTCAAAACCAAAATTCAAGCAAGAAATCACCCAAATCAAAGCTTAAGCGGAAATTAATGAATATAGGAGAGACGTAGATGCAAAGAAAAGAACAATATAAATTGCCTCAAGCAAAAAATAAATGGCACAAATAAACTATAACTCAAAACAATAAACTCAAGACATAAATGGAAATGATAAACAACAATGGAAAGCTAGAAAAAATTGCGGAAATTAAAGATAAAATAAAATAGGAAAACGGAAAGAAAAAATAAATGAGGTAGGAAGAGAGTTTAGACCTCTAGAACCTGGCTCTGATACCAAATGATGCATGCCTCCCTTGATCTTTTTCTAGAGGTTTTCTTCTTTGGTGAAATGGTTTGTGGAGAGGTAAGAAGTGAGGTGGTTTTAGGCGCCACTTAAGGTAAGATAAGCCTAAGAGGGAAAGTTTGCCACAAGGGATGGAGCCCTTGATAAAAACCTAAGGAATTCTCAAAGAGAGAAGGGTGGACACTAAGAGAATTTTGGCCAACTCAAGGTTTTTCCATTCAATAAAGTGTAAAAAAAACAAGAGTGTGAAGGAGCACATTTTTATAGAGGGAGCTAACCTCTTGAACAAGTCATGAAGGAAATGAAAGGCTAGGATTAAAAGGACTCATCCAAGGGAGGAGGATTGAAGCCCAAAGTCCAGTCAATACCCTCCTTCAGATGAGAATTGGTGCCCAAGCTACCTCATCCAAGGGCCAAGATTACTCCTTTATTAGTTTTGGGTTTCATTTAGGAAAAGAGGTGTAGTTATCAAACTACCCCCTTATTTCCTAAATAAAGGCCCAAAAGCTAATCTTACCCCTTCTTATTACTAAGACACCTCCTAGAAAATTAAATGGACTAATACATGTCAAAAATAAAATCCTAGGTTCCTAAAAGAAAAATTACAAGTAAATAATTCATGACTTGCATAACTTGATGGTCATATGGAGGTGAGATCTTCCTTCTTCTACTCTAGCCATGTCTTCTTCTATTCTCCTAGCCATGGCCCTAGTGATAGGGCCCTTGCGTGGTGAGAATGCATCAGTGTCCATAGGAACTATGTCACAAAGAATCTCATCATTATAAGATCCTATGGAAATTGGAACCATAACTTGTTCATTGACTACCATCTCCCCGTGCTCATTGAGCTATTTCAATTTGTAAGGTTTGGGATGGGCCATCGTAGTCAAGGCTAGCTTTTCAACCAACCTAGAGCTACAACAGTTACAACAGGAGCCACTATCAACAAGGAGAGAACATACTTTGTCATTTACTTTACATCTTGTATGGAAGATGTTCTCTCTTTGTGACTGACCAAGCTCTAGAGGTTGGCTTCCAGCAAGCCTTTGAACCATAAGGAGGTCTCCTTCATAAGGAAAAGCTTCCTCACACTCTTGTTCAAAAGTATGTCCCCCTTCTTCCTCACTCTCACTAGAGGAGGAAGATGATCTATTCTCACTACAAATGTCTTGTCCCCTCATGATCATGGTTTTCTTGTTGGGGGATTGAGAGGCAATGTGGCCTCTCCCAAGACATTTGAAGCATTTGATACTACTTTGCCTCTCAGTAGGCTTAGTAGTAGGGGGTTTTCTCTCTACATGAGGTGTTTTTGTATCTTGAAAGTGCTTGGGTTCTTCTTTGGGAAAACCCTTGAAAGAGTTCCCCTTAAGTTGGTCTCTCTTTGGGTAAGAGGGAGAATCTTTTTTAAAGCTTTTTGATGTGATCTTTGATGATCACGTGCCCAAAGGATCCTTTCTAAAGTCACTTGGAAGGGAAATGGATTTATGGAGAGGAAAGGAATGGGGTGAGGTGCCACAAATACTAGGTTTGATAAGCCAAAGGGGAGAGGCCACAAGGGAGGGGTCCCTTGATAACTCTTAGAAGCTCTCACAAAGGAGAAAGAGGGACACTCAAAGGTAAGAACCTCAACCAATATGGTCTCTAGGATTAAATTCAAGTGTAAAAAATACAAGTGAGGAAGGAGCTCCTATTTATAGAGGTAGCTAACCTCTTGAATAAGATAACCTAAAAAAGAAGGGCTAGGATTAAAAGGAGAGATCTAAGGGAGGAGAATTGAGAAACAATTCCCTCCTTAGATCATCAAACTTGGTGCCCAAGTTTCTCAAACCAAGGGCCAAGATTCCTTCTTATTAGCTTAGGGGGTTTATGTAGAAAAGAGGGGTGTAGATATCAAGGCGACCCCTTATTTCCTTCATAAAGACCCAAAAGGCTAAATCCACCCTCTAAATTCCTAAGACACCTCCTAAAAATAAAAAATGGACTAAATACATGTCCCAAATTAAATTCTTAATGCTCCTCAAAATTAAAATAAAGGAAAATTACATTTTACTAACTAAAGTCCCTAGCCTAATATCTTCACTCTCCATAGGAGGTGAAGTCTTCCTTTGTCTGCAAGGGCTAGGTCTTCTTCAATCCTTCTAGCCATGGCCCTAGTGATAGGTCCTTGGCTAGGCATGGTCACATCACTTTTTCTCTTGAGTTGATTCTCAGCTCTTACACAAAGTTCTACCCACTCATCAAGGTTTAAGTATGAAAGAAGCTCTACCTTATCTCTAATGTCAGAGCTTAATCCACACAAAAACCTAGCAAGGGTGGCATTGGGTTCCTCAATGATATTAGCCCTTAGTATGAGAAGCTCCATCTTTTGTCTATACTCCTCAATACTTAGGTTATGTTGCCTAATTCTTTGGAGTCTACCCAAAAGATCTCTCTCATAATATGAAGGAATGTGCCTTCTTCGCAAACAAGTTGTTAAATCATTCCAGTAGTGAATGTCAGGCATTTGTTTATAGGCCCTATCCTTGACTAACCCATCCCACCAATGCAAAGCAGGACCTTGAAAACTACAGGAGGCCAAAGGTACTTTCCTTTCTTCTCTTATTTCGTAGCACCGGAAGAGTTGTTCCACTTTGATTTCCCAATCTAGGTAAGTCTCAACATCTTCCCTACCATGAAAATGGGGTAGGTCTACCTTTGGTTCCCTAGCATGATTTATGTTCTCCTGAGGAGAATGATGATTGTATGATGAATGAGAGTGATACTTATGTTGATTTTTTCTATCACTCTCCCTCCCATCTCTCCTCTTACTCTCTTCTCCTCTTTTTCTCTCTTCTTCCTCTTTTTCTCTTTTTCTTTCTAGTTCTTTCCTTCTTCTCTTTTCTTCATTCTCTCTTCTCTCTCTTTGCCTTCTCTCTTCTCGCTTTTTTTTCTCTTTTCCCATTTCCAATATCTCTTTTTTTAACTCTTCCTTCTCTTTTTGTTTTTCCTTTTCTTTTATTTATTTTCTTCTCTCTTTTTCTTCTCTCCTTTCTTGTTCTTTAGCCATTCATTCCCTAAATTCTAAGTTAAGGTTTTCAGGAGTGTCTCCCTTAAAAGGTTTACTTTGGTTGACACTCTTACTTGATGAACAACTATGTGCACTAGAATGTGTGTGGGAAGTCATTGTGCTTGGATGCTAAAAACTAAAAGGTAGGCCAAAAACTTTTTTTCAAAATAAAATAAAATAAAATAAAAATGCAACAATGTAAAAGAGAAAGGGTTCTAATCGTGCTCCTAAGGTGTTGAAGGAAGTGTACCACTTCTCCCTTCTTCACCTAATTAACGAGGAACTAAGCTAAAATTAACCAAAATTATTACAAACCAAGGGAGGATCTTAAGGGCACTCAAACTCCCAATCTAAAATTAAGTTTACACAATACAAAAAATAAAAAATAAAACAAAGTCTTCACTCCAAGCTTGTTGGTGTTTAGCTCCTTTTTATCAAGCCCCTTTGAGTTGCATCAACCCACCCCAAGAATGGTACCCTTGTTTCCTCTTTTTTTGACTTGCCAAAATCTTGTGTATGACACCTTTTCCAAGCTTTCCTTACCAAGGCTGAATATAACACAAGACAAAAAACAAAGGTGAATAACAAAACAAGGTTCACAAATCCAAGTGGATAGATTAAACAATGACAAACTCAGAGAAGTAAATAAGACAAGCAAGAAAATATAAGGCTGACAAAGGAAGGTAGCATGCAAATAACTTTCCTAGATTAGCTCTAAGAGTGGAGATGAAAAAAGACTCAAGCAAAAAAATGAAACCAATAGTTGCACACTTAATAAAATTTAAGTGACCCAAAACTAAAAATCTTACTCAAGTATTTTTTTTGAATCATAATTGGTTCCTCATATCAAATGTTTCTACTATTAGGTACACAACTTCAAAATTGTCTTTCTTTTGAGTTCTTTAGCTTCTTTTTTTTTTTTTTAACTTGAACTTTTTCTAATATTTTATTTTTTAACTTTTTCTAATCATTTTGCTGCACCTAATTGCTTGTTGAATTGAATTTTTAATGAGGATGCTTGAAATAATAACGCTTGAGTGAATAAGCACAAAGTAAGGTCACACAATTTTCAAGCAATGCATGCAACTAAAGGAAAAACAACTTAGTAGTTCCAAATACCACTGAACTAATGGTGCTTAAGGAATGATTTAGGGATGATTTTGAAGTAAATTTATTGCTCAAATTGCTAACACAATTCACCCAAGCTAAAATTCCATAAAGAGGCACCAATAGTGAAGGTAAATCAAGTGGAAAGCTACTAATAATTCAACATAAAACAAGAAACATATAAAGATTGAGTTGAGAAAATATTTAAGAACAACAAAGAGATTAATATGCTTGAACTAAAAGCATAAAAGACTTAAGAGACTCAACAAGAGGTTCACCTCTTAGGAGCTCAATTCAAAATGTTTTTGAAGGCTTTTTTGTAAAAATTTTAAGAGGCTAAAACCTATGAAATTTAAATGAGACAAAATAGGAAACTAACATGACTAGTATTTGACAAAACACAAGATGAAGAAAAAATAACACACCTGAAAATAGAGAAAAAATTTCAGCAAGAGACTCAAAACAAAAGGCGCAACCAAGTGGCCAAAGTTGATCACTACAATGGTGTGGAAAAATCCTCAACCATGTGGGTTTAATGGTCACAACTTCTTAGGCACACTTTAACATAAAAAACCAAGGGAAAACTAAGCAACTTGAACACGGAAATAAGATGCAAAGAAAGGGACAAATAAAATTGCATCAAATTAAATGGAACATAGGTGCGTAGATAGAAAACAAAAGCACATATAATGGCAATAATAAAAAGCTATACTACTAGACAATAAAGGAAATAGATATGACAAAAAATGAAGTACTTTAAAATAAAGAGAGCAAAGAGATAAACAAAAAATCAAGTAAATTTTTTTGGGAAAGAACGTGACCTTTAGAAAGTGGCTCTAATACCACTTGATGTGATCTTTGATGATCACGTGCCCAAAGGATCCTTTATAAGGTCATTTGGAAGGGAAATGGATTTATGGAGAGGAAAGGAATGGGGTGAGGCACCACAAATACTAGGTTTGATAAGCCAAAGTGGAGAGGCCACAAGGGAGGGGTCCTTTGATAACTCTTAGAAGCTCTCACAAAGGAGAAGGGGGGACACTCAAAGGTAAGAACCTCACAACCAATATGGTATCTGGGATTAAATTCATAGGGGAGGAGCTCCTATTTATAGAGGTAGCTAACCTCTTGAACAAGATAACCTAAAAAAAAAGGCTAGGATTAAAAGGAGAGATCTAAGGAAGGAGGATTGAGAAACAATTCCCTCCTTAGATCATCAAACTTGGTGCCCAAGTTTCTGAAACCAAGGGCAAAGATTCCTTCTTATTAGCTTGGGGGGTTTATGTAGGAAAAGAAGGGTGTAGATATCAAGGCTACCCCTTATTTTCTTCATAAAGACCCAAAAAGCTAAATCCACCCTCTAAAATCCTAAGACACCTCCTAAAATAAAAATGGACTAAATACATCTCCCAAATTAAATTCCTAATGCTCATCGAAATTAAAATAAAGGAAAATTACATTTTATTAACTAAAGTCCCTAGCCTAATACCTTCACTCTCCACATGAGGTGAAGTCTTCCTTTGTCTACAAGGGCTAGGTCTTCTTCAATCCTTCTAGCCATGGCCCTAGTGATAGGCCCTTAGCTAGGCGTGGTCACATCACAAGAATAAATATGTTAACAACCTACTATCCAAAGATAAACCAAATCAACCAGTTCAACTAATGTATCGACGCTCAAAATGAAATCTACAATAGGTATAACTAAGATCCTTAAAATACTATTCTTACTCTGAGTTTATTATCTCTCAGTACGAACATTAGTTAGATGAACCCACTGTTGTAAATAAATATTAGTATCTTATGAATCTAATATCCAAAAATAAACCAAATCCAATAGTTAAACTATTCTAGAGAAACTCATGACAAAATACGGTATCATATAAGATGCTAAATGTATAATTGTTATTCTAAGTCCATTATGTAAATCGGAACATTATTTCCATGATCCAACCATTGGAAATACATATTAACGTCTTACGAACCTACTATGAAAAATGAAACAAAATATAACAGCTGAACAATTGGATAGCGGTGGTACTAAAGTTCATTCCTAACTGCAGCTAGAATGATTCCTCTTAGGCACCATTGACTAATATCATCAATCACACTATCTCACATTATGTACGTGTTAAATAATACATCACACATATTTATAAATGATATACCAAACATCTAATCCATTATCTCTCACTTCAGACATTATTTTGAGGATCTTACTGTTGAAACAAGAATAAACATGTTAGGAACCTACTATCCAAAGATAAACCAAATCAACTAGTTCAACTCATCTATAGACGTTGAAAACGAAATCTACTATCGGTATAAATAACATCCTAAAAATACAGTTGTTACTTTGAGTTCATTATCTCTCACTACGAACATTAGTTAGATGATCCGACCGTTGAAAATAAGTACTAATATCTTAAGAATCTACTGTCTAAAAATAAACTATATCCAATTGTTAAACTATTCTAGAGATACTCAAGACCAAATACGGTATCATATAAGATGCTAAAAGTATAATTCTTATTCTAACTACATTATGTCACACAGAACATTATTTCGACGATCCAACCATTGGAAATGAAGATTAACATCTTACGAACCTACTATGAAAAATTAAACAAAATAAAACACTTGAACAATTGGATAAAGGTACTACTAAATTTCATTCCTAATTGCAGCTAGAATGCGTCCCCCTTAGGCATTGTTGACTCATATCGTCAATCACACTATCTCAAATCATGTTCATGTTAAATAATACATCACACACATTTATAAATCATACACCAAACATCTAATTCATTATCTATCACTTCGGACATTATTTTGAGGATCTTAACGTTGAAAGAAGAATATATATGTTAAGAACCTACTATCCAAAGATAAACCGAATCAACCAATTCAACTAATGTATAGACACTCAAAACAAAATCTACTATAGGAATAACTTAGATCCTAAAAATACAGTTCTTACTCTGAGTTCATTATCTCTCAGTACGAATATTATTTAGATGATCCTACTGTTCTAAACAAATATTAATATATTAACAATGTACTATAAAAAAATAAAACAAATCTTACGAACCTACTATGAAAAATTGAAGAAAATCTAACAGTTGAACAATTGAATAACGGTGGTACCAAATCTCTCAGTCAAGACAAAATACGGTATCGTATAAGATGCAAAAAGTATAATTCTTATTCTAAGTCCATTATGTAACTGGGAACATTATTACAACGATCCAACCATTTAACATCTTAAGAATATACTATCCAAAATTAAACCAAATCTAATGGTTAAACTATTCCATAGTTACCAAAGACAGAGTACAGTATCGTATAAGATGCTAAAAGGATAATTGTTACTCTAAGTCCATTATGTCACTCGGAACATTATTTTAACGATCCAACCATTGGAAATAAATATTAACATCTTACGAACTATGAAAAATTAAACAAAATATAACAATTGAACAATTGGATAAAGGTGGTACTAAATTTCATTCTTAACTGCAGCTAGAATTACTCCCTCTTAGGGACCATTGACTCATATCTTCAATTACACTATCTCAAATCATGTCCATGATAAATAATACATCACATATATTTATAAATCATACACCTACCATCTAATCCATTATCTGTCATTTCGGACATTATTTTGAGGATCTCACCATTGAAACAAGAATAAATATGTTAACAACCTACTATCCAAAGATAAACCAAATCAACCAGTTCAACTAATGTATGGACGCTCAAAACGAAATCTACAATAGGTATAACTAAGATCCTTAAAATACTATTCTTACTCTGAGTTCATTATCTCTTAGTACGAACATTAGTTAGATGAACCCACTGTTGTAAATAAATATTAGTATCTTATGAATCTAATATCCAAAAATAAACCAAATCCAACGGTTAAACTATTCTAGAGAAACTCATGACAAAATACGGTATCATATAAGATGCTAAAAGTATAATTGTTATTCTAAGTCCATTATGTAACTCAAAACATTATTTCCACGATCCAACCATTGGAAATACATATTAACATCTTACGAACCTACTATGAAAAATGAAACAAAATATAACAGCTGAACAATTGGATAGTGGTGGTACTAAATTTCATTCCTAACTGTAGCTAGAATGATTCCTCTTAGGCACCATTGACTAATATCATCAATCACACGATCTCACATTATGTACGTGTTAAATAATACATCACACACATTTATAAATGATATACAGAACATCTAATGCATTATCTCTCACTTCAGACATTATTTTGAGGATGTCACCGTTGAAACAAGAATAAAAATGTTAGGAACCTACTATCCAAAGATAAACCAAATCAACCAGTTCAACTCATCTAGAGACGTTGAAAACGAAATCTACTATCGGTATAACTATGATCCTTAAAATACAGTTGTTACTCTGAGTTCATTATCTCTCGCTACAAACATTAGTTAGATGATCCGACCATTGAAAATAAATACAAATATCTTAAGAATCTACTGTCTAAAAATAAACTATATGCAATGGTTAAACTATTCTAGAGACAGTCAAGACCAAATACGGTATCGTATAAGATGCTAAAAGTATAATTCTTATTCTAACTACATTATGTCACTCGGAACATTATTTTGATGATCCAACCATTGGAAATGAAGATTAACATCTTTCAAACCTACTATGAAAAACTAAACAAAATAAAATAGTTGAACAATTCGATAAAGGTGCTACATCTAATTCATTATCTCTCACTTCAAACATTATTTTGAGGATCGTATTGTTCAAACAAGAATAAATATGTTAAGTACCTACTATCCAAAGATAAACCAACTCAACCAGTTCAACTAATGTATAAACGCTAAAAACGAAATCTACTATAGGTATAACTAAGATCCTAAAAATACGGTTCTTACTCTGAGTTCATTATCTCTCAGTATGAACATTAGTTAGAGGATCCTACCGTTGAAAATAAATATTAATATCTTAAGGATCTACTATCCCTAAATAAACAAAATTCAACGGTTGAACTATTGTACGAACACTCAAGACAAAATATGGTATCGTATAACATGCTAAAAATATAATTGTTATTCTAACTCCATTATGTCACTCAGAACATTATTTTGAAGATCCAACCATTGGAAATAAAGATTAACATCTTACGGACCTACTATGAAAAATTAAACAAAATATAACATCTGAACAATTGGATAGCGATGGTACTAAATTTCATTCCTAACTGTAGCTAGAATGACTCGCTCTTGAGCACCATTGACACATATCAACAACAACACTATCTCAAATCATGTTCGTGTTAAATAATACATCACACACATTTGTAAATGATACCCCAAACATCTAATCCATTATCTATCACTTTGGACATTATTTTGAGGACGGTACCGTTGAAACAAGAATAAATTTGTTAAGAACCTACTTTCCAAAGATAAACTGAATCAACCAGTTCAACTAATGTATAGACGCTCAAAACGAAATCTACTATAGCTATAACTAAGATCCTACAAATACAGTTCCTACTCTGATTTCATTATCTCTCACTACGATAATTAGTTAGATGATCGCACCGTTCACAATAAATATTAATATCTTAAGAATCTACTATCCGAAAATAAACAAAATCCAACAGCTGAACTATTCTACGGACACCCAAGATAAAATACGGCATTGTATAAAATGCAAGAAATATAATTGTTATTCTAACCCTTACGTTAGTCAGAACAGTTTTTCGAAGAACCAACCATTAGAAATAAAGATTAAATCCTTACGAACCTACTATGAAAAATTAAACAAATAGAACAGTTGACCAATTGGATAGCAGTGGTACTAAATTTCAGTCCTCACTGCAGCTAGAATCACTCCCTCTTGGGCACCGTTGACACATATCAACAATGACACTATCTCAAAATATGTTCATGTTAAATAATACATCACACGCATTTACAAATGATACAATAAACATCTAATCCATTATCTATCACTTTGGACATTATCTTGAGGATCTTACAGTTGAAAGAAGAATAAATATGTTAAGAACCTACTATCCAAAGATAAACCGAGTCAACCAGTTCAACTAATGCATAGACGCTCAAAACGAAATCTACTATAGTATAACTAAGATCCTAAAAATACAGGTCTTACTCTGATTTCATTATCTCTCACTACGAATATTAGTTAGATGATCCCACCGTTCACAATAAATATTAATATCTTAAGAATCTACTATCCTAGAATAAACCAAATCCAACAGTTGAACTATTCGATGGACACCCAAGATAAAATACGGTATCATATAAAATGCAAAAAATATAATTGTTATTTTAACCCTTACGTTACTCGGAACAGTTTTTCGAAGAACCAACCATTAGAAATAAAGATTAAATTCTTACGAACCTACTATGAAAAATTAAACAAATAGAACAGTTCAACAATTGGATAGCAATTGTACTAAATTTTAGTCCTCGCTGTAGCTAGAATCACTCCCTCTTGGGCACCGTTGACACATATCAACAATGACACTATCTCAAAATATGTTCGTGTTAAATAATATATCACACACATTTATAAATCATACACCAAACATCTAATCCATTATCCATCAATTTGGACATTATGTTGAGGATCTTACAGTTGAAAGAAGAATAAATATGTTAAGAACCTACTATCCAAAGATAAACTGAGTCAACAAGTTCAACTAATGTACAGGCGCTCAAAACGAAATCTAGTATAGTATACCTCAGATCTTACCCTGAGTTGATTATCTCTCACTACGAATATTAGTTAGATGATTCCATCGTTCAAACTAAATATTAATATCTTAAAAATCTACTATATGAAAATAAACAAAATCCAACAGTTGAACTATTCTACGGACACTCAAGACAAAATGCAGTATCGTATAACATGCTAAAAACATAATTGTTACTCTAACTCTGTCATGTCACTCGGAACATTATTTCGAAGATCCAACCATTGGAAATAAAGATTAACATCTTACGGACCTACTATGAAAAATTAAACAATATATAACAGTTCAACAATTGGATAGCGGTGGTACTAAATTTCATTCCGAAGTGTAGCTAGAATAACTCCCTCTTGGGCACTGTTGACACATATCAACAATCACACTATCTTAAATGATGTTCGTGTTAAATAATACATCACACACATTTATAAATGATACCCCAAACATCTAATCCATTATCTATCACTTTGGACATTATTTTGTGGACCTTACCGTTGAAAGAAGAATAAATATGTTAAGAACCTACTATCCAAAGATAAACTAAATCAACCAGTTCAACTAATGTACAGATGCTCAAAACGAAATCTAGTATAGCATACCTCAGATCCTAAAAATGCAGTTCTTACTCTGAGTTCATTATCTCTCACTACGAATATTAGTTAGATGATTCCATCGTTCAAACTAAATATTAATATCTTAAAACTCTACTATATGAAAATAAACAAAATCCAACAGTTGAACTATTCTACAGACACTCAGGATAGAATACGGTATTGTATAAGACGCTAAAAACATAATTGTTATTCTAACTCTGTCATGTCAGTCGGAACATTATTTCGAAGATCCAACCATTGGAAATAAAGACTAACATCTTACGGACCTATTATGAAAAATTAAAGAATATATAACAGTTCAACAATTGGATAGCGGTGGTACTAAATTTCATTCCTAAGTGCAGCTAGAATAACTCCCTCTTCGGCACTGTTGACACATATCAACAATCACACTATCTCAAATCATGTTCCTGTTAAATAATACATGACACACATTTATAAATGATACCCCAAAAATCTAATCCATTATCTATCACTTTGGACATTGTTTTGAGGACCTTAACATTGAAAGAAGAATAAATATGTTAAGAACCTACTATCCAAAGATAAATTGAATCAACCAGTTCAACTAATATATAGACGCTCAAAACAAAATCTACTATAGCTATAACTAAGATCCTAAAAATACAGTTCTTACTCTGATTTCATTATCTCTCACTACAAATATTAGTTAGATGATCGCACCGTTAACAATAAATATTAATATCTTAAGAATCTACTATCCGAAAATAAACCAAATCCAACAGTTGAACTATTCTACGGATACCCATGATAAAATACGGTATCGTATAAAATGCAAAAAATATAATTGTTATTCTAACCCTGACATTACTCGGGACAGTTTTTCGAACAACCAACCATTAGAAATAAAGATTAAATTCTTACGAACCTACTATGAAAAATTAAACAAATAGAAGAGTTGAAAAATTGGATACCGGTGGTACGAAATTTCAGTCCTCATTGCAGCTAGAATCACTCCCTCTTGGGCACCGTTGACACATATCAACAATGACATTATCTCAAAATATGTTCGTGTTAAATTATATATCACACACATTTATAAATGATACACCAAATATCTAATCCATTATCTATCACTTTGGACATTATTTTGAGGATCTTACAGTTGAAAGAAGAATAAATATGTTAAGAACCTACTATCCCAAGATAAACCGAGTCAACCAGTTTAACTAATGTACAGACGCTCAAAACGAAATCTAGTATAGTATACCTCAGATCCTAAAAATCCAGTTCTTACTCTGAGTTCATTATCTCTCTCTACGAATATTAGTTAGATGATTCCATCGTTCAAACTAAATATTAATATCTTAAAAATCTACTATATGAAAATAAACAAAATCCAACAGTTGAACTATTCTACAGACACTCAGGACAAAATACGGTATTGCATAAGACGCTAAAAACATAATTGTTATTCTAACTCTGTCATGTCACTCGAAACATTATTTCGAAGATCCAACCATTGGAAATAAAGATTAACATCTTACGGACCTACTATGAAAATTCCAAAATATATAACAGTTCAACAATTGGATAGCGGTGGTACTAAATTTCATTCCTAAGTGTAGCTAGAATAACTCCCTCTTCGGCACTGTTGACACATATCAACAATCACACTATCTCAAATCATGTTCGTGTTAAATAATACATCACACACATTTATAAATGATACCCCAAACATCTAATCCATTATCTATCACTTTGGACATTGTTTTGAGGACCTTACCTTTGAAAGAAGAATAAATATATTAAGAACCTACTATCCAAATATAAACTGAATCAACCAGTTCAACTAATGTATAGACGCTCAAAACGAAATCTACTATAGCTATAACTAAGATCCTCAAAATACAGTTCTTACTCTGATTTCATTATTTCTCACTACGAATATTAGTTAGATGATCCCACTGTTCACAATAAATATTAATATCTTAAGAATCTACTATCCGAAAATAAATCAAATCCAACAGTTGAACTATTCTATGGACACCCAAGGTAAAATACGGTATCGTATAAAATGCAAAAAATATAATTGTTATTCTACCCTTATGTTACTCGGGACAGTTTTTCGAACAACCAACCATTAGAAATAAAGATTAAATTCTTACGAACCTACTATGAAAAATTAAACAAATAGAAGAGTTCAAAAATTGGATCCCGGTGGTACGAAATTTCAGTCCTCATTGCAGCTAGAATCACTTCCTCTTGGGCACCGTTGACACATATCAACAATGACATTATCTCAATATGTTCGTGTTAAATTATATATCACACACATTTATAAATGATACACCAAACATCTAATCCATTATCTATCACTTTGGACATTATTTTGAGGATCTTATAGTTGAAAGAAGAATAAATATGTTAAGAACCTACTATCCCAAGATAAACCGAGTCAACCAGTTCAACTAATGTACAGACGCTCAAAACGAAATCTAGTATAGTATACCTCAGATCCTAAAAATGCAGTTCTTACTCTGAGTTCATTATCTCTCACTACGAATATTAGTTAGATGATTGAATCGTTCAAACTAAATATTAATATCTTAAAAATCTACTATATGAAAATAAACAAAATCCAACAGTTCAACTATTCTACAGACACTAGGACAAAATACGGTATTGTATAAGACGCTAAAAACATAATTGTTATTCTAACTCTGTCATGTCACTCGAAACATTATTTCGAAGATCCAACCGTTGGAAATAAAGATTAACATCTTACGAACCTACTATGAAAATTCAACAATATATAACAGTTCAACAATTGGATAGCGGTGGTACAAAATTTCATTCCTAAGTGCAGCTAGAATAACTCCCTCTTCGGCACCGTTGACACATATCAACAATCACACTATCTCAAATCATGTTTGTGTTAAATAATACATCACACACATTTATAAATGATACCCCAAACATCTAATCCATTATCTATCACTTTGGACATTGTTTTGAGGACCTTACCTTTGAAAGAAGAATAAATATGTTAAGAACCTACTATCCAAAGATAAACTAAATCAACCAGTTCAACTAATGTATAGACGCTCAAAACGAAATCTACTATAGCTATAACTAAGATCCTACAAATATAGTTCTTACTCTGATTTAATTATCTCTCACTACGAATATTAGTTAGATGATCCCACCGTTCACAATAAATATTAATATCTTAAGAATCTACTATTCGAAAATAAACCAAATCCAACAGTTGAACTACTCTATGGACACCCAAGATAAAATACGGTATCATATAAAATGCAAAAAATATAATTGTTATTCTAACCCTTACGTTACTCGGAACAGTTTTTCGAAGAACCAACCATTAGAAATAAAGATTAAATTCTTACGAACCTACTATGAAAAATTAAACAAATAGAACAGTTCAACAATTGGATAGCAATGGTACTAAATTTCAGTCCACACTGCAGCTAGAATCACTCCCTCTTGGGCACCGTTGACACATATCAACAATGACAATATCTCAAAATATGTTCGTGTTAAATCATACATCACACACATTTATAAATCATACACCAAACATCTAATCCATTATCCATCACTTTGGACATTATTTTGAGGATCTTACAGTTGAAAGAAGAATAAATATGTTAAGAACCTACTATCCAAAGATAAACTGAGTCAACCAGTTCAACTAATGTATAGACGCTCAAAACGAAATCTAGTATAGTATACCTCAGATCCTAAAAATACAATTCTTACTCTGAGTTCATTATCTCTCGCTACGAATATTAGTTAGATGATTCCATCGTTCAAACTAAATAGTAATATCTTAAAAATCTACTATATGAAGATAAACGAAATCCAACAGTTGAACTATTCTACGGACACTCAAGACAAAATACGGTATCGTATAACATGCTAAAAACATAATTGTTATTCTAACTTTGTCATGTAACTCGGAACATTATTTCGAAGATCCAACCATTGGAAATAAAGATTAATATCTTACGGACCTATTATGAAAAATTAAACAATATATAACAGTTCAACAATTGGATAGTGATGGTACTAAATTTCATTCCGAAGTGTAGCTAGAATAACTCCCTCTTGGGCACTGTTGACACATATCAACAATCACACTATCTCAAATCATGTTCGTGTTAAATAATACATCACACACATTTATAAATGGTACCCCAAACATCTAATCCATTATCTATCACTTTGGACATTATTCTGTGGACCTTACCGTTGAAAGAAGAATAAATATGTTAAGAACCTACTATCGAAAGATAAACTAAAGCAACCAGTTCAACTAATGTATAGACGCTCAAAACGAAATCTACTATAGCTATAACTAAGATCCTAAAAATACAGTTCTTACTCTGATTTCATTATCTCTCACTACGAATATTAGTTAGATGATCCCACCGTTCAAATAAATATTAATATCTTAAGAATCTACTATCCGAAAATAAACCAAATCCAACAGTTGAACTATTCTATGGACACCAAGATAAAATACGGTATCATATAAAATGCAAGAAATATAATTGTTATTCTAACCCTTACGTTACTCGGAACAGTTTTTCGAACAACCAACCATTAGAAATAAAGGTTAAATTCTTACGAACCTACTATGAAAAATTAAACAAATAGAACAGTTCAACAATTGGATAGCAATGGTACTAAATTTCAGTCCTCAATGCAGCTAGAATCACTCCCTCTTGGGCACCGTTGACACATATCAACAATGACACTATCTCAAAATATGTTCGTGTTAAATAATACATCACACACATTTATAAATCATACACCAAACATCTAATCCATTATCCATCACTTTGGACATTATTTTTAGGATCTTACAGTTGAAAGAAGAATAAATATGTTAAGAACCTACTATCCAAAGATAAACCGAGTCAACCAGTTCAACTAATGTACAGACGCTCAAAACGAAATCTAGTATACTATACCTCAGATCCTAAAAATGCAGTTCTTACTCTGAGTTCATTATCTCTCACTACGAATATTAGTTAGATGATTCCATCGTTCAAACTAAATATTAATATCTTAAAAATCTACTATATGATAATAAACGAAATCCAATGGTTGAACTATTCTACGGATACTCAAGACAAAATACGGTATCGTATAATACGCTAAAAACATTGTTATTCTAACTCCGTCATGTTAGTCGGAACATTATTTCGAAGATCCAACCATTGGAAATAAATATTAACATCTTACGGACCTACTATGAAAAATTAAACAATATATATCAGTTCAACAATTGGATAGCGGTGGTACTAAATTTCATTCCTAAGTGCAGCTAGAATAACTCCCTCTTGGGCACCGTTGACACATATCAACAATCACACTATCTCAAATCATGTTCGTGTTAAATAATACATCACACACATTTATAAATGATACCCCAAACATCTAATCCATTATCTATCACTTTGGACATTATTTTGAGGACCTTACCGTTGAAAGAAGAATAAATATGTTAAGAACCTACTATCCAAAGGTAAACTGAATCAACCAGTTCAACTGATGTATAGACGCTTAGAACCAAAGCTACTATAGCTATAACTAAGATCCTAAAAATACAGTTCTTACTCTGATTTCATTGTCTCTCACTATGAATATTAGTTAGATGATCCCACCGTTCACAATAAATATTAATATCTTAAGAATCTACTATCCGAAAATAAACCAAATCCAACACTTGAACTATTCTACGGACACCCAAGACAAAATACGGTATCGTATAAAATGCAAAAAATATAATTGTTATTCTAACCGTTATGTTACTCGAAACAGTTTTTCGAAGTTCCAACCATTAGAAATAAAGATTAAATTCTTATGAACCTACAATGAGAAATTAAACAATTAGAACAGTTGAACAATTGGATATCGGTGGTACTAAATTTCAGTCCTCACTACAACTAGAATCACTCCCTCCTGGGCATCGTTGACACATATCAACAATGACACTATCTCAAAATATGTTCGTGTTAAATAATACATCACACGTATTTGTAAATAATACACCAAACAGCTAACTGCAACTAGAATAACTCTGTCTTGGGCACCGTTGACACATATCAACAATCACACTATCTCAAATCATCTTGGTTTTAAATAATAAATCACGCACATTTATAAAGGATACTCCAAACATCTAATCCATTATCTATCACTTTGGGCATTATTTTGAGGATCTTACCATTGAAAGAAGAATAAATATGTTAAGAACCTATTATCCAAAGATAAACCGAATCAACCAGTTCAACTAATGTATAGACGCTCAAAACGAAATCTATTATAGGTATAAATAGGATCCTAAAAATACAGTTCTTACTCTGAGTTCATTATCTCTCACTACTAATATTAGTTAGATGATCCCACCGTTCAAAATAAATATCAATATCTTAAGAATCTACTATCCAAAAATAAACCAAATCCAACGATTAAAAGAATTCTATAAATACCCAAGACAAATTACGGTATCATATAATATGCTAAAAATATAATTGTTATTCTAACTCTATTATGTCACTCGGAGCATTATTTCGACAAATGAACCATTGGAACTAAAGATTCACATCTTACGAACCTACTATGAAAAATTAAAGAAAATATAATAGTTGAACAATTGGATATCGGTGGTATGAAATTTCATTCCTAACTGCAACTAGAATGACTCGTTCTTAGGCACTGTTGACTCATATCATCAATCACACTATCTCAAATCTTGTTGATGTTAAATAATACATGACACACATTGATAAATCATACACCAAACATCTAATCCATTATGTTAGACAATTGGCCTCATTTTACTTAGGAGGGGGTGAATTAAGTAGATAAAAATTTATTAGACTTTCTTTTCCTTGAAGTTCGTTTTATTAGATTTTTCTATTTTTTCTTTGTAGATAGGACAGTCTAGTCTTAGATGTCCTGGTTGGTTGCATTCATAACATCTCGGGGTGGAAGTTGAGTTTTCCCGTTTCTTTCTTGTATTGAACGTTGTTCTCTTTCGATTTCCTTTATTTCTTAAAAACTTGTTAAACCTTTTTACAAAAAGACTAAAGTCTTCATCATCATCTAGATCATCATTTGAATCTTCTTTGTCTTTTTCTTCATGGGTGGATGAGGAAGCTTTGAGTGCAATGCTTTTCTTCTTTTTGTCATTTTCTTCATGTTGATCAAGTCTTATTAATTCCAGTTCATGTTCTTGACGTTTTCCAAATAATGTGGCAAGAGACATTGTCGAGAGATCCTTGGATTCTGCAATTGCTGTTACTTTTGGTTGCTACTGCCTGCTTAAACATCTCAGAACCTTATTGATAAGATTTTCATTTGGAAAAGCTTTTCCTAGAGATGCAAGATGATTAACTATATGTGTGAATCTTTTTTGCATGTTCTGTATATTTTCATTTTGATTCATTCTAAAAAGTTCATATTCATGAGTGAGAGAGTTTATTCTGGATCTTTTTGACATCACTAGTGCCTTCATGTGTCACTTCTAATATGTCCCACATTTCTTTTGCAGTCTTACAATTTGACACCCTAAAATATTCATCAATTCCTAGTGCAAAAGTGATTATATTTTTGGCTTTTAAATTATATTGAACTCTTCTTCTATCATCTTGATTCCATTGTTCTCTAGGCTTTTCTACAATTTTATTTTCTACTTGCATTATAGGGATGAATGGACCAAATTCAATTGCATCCCATATATTTAAATCTATTGCCTCTATAAAAATTTGCATTCAGGTCTTCCAATAATGGTAGCCTCTCCATTAAAGATAGGAGGTCTATTTATCGAGTTGCCCTCAGGAAAGAGAAAATTTGAGGCCATTTGATTCTTGAGGCTTTCAAGCCTTATTCAAGATTACCTACTTTGATACCAGTTGTTGGACAAGTGGTCTCAGTTTACTTAAGAGGGGGGTGAATTAAATAGATCAAAATTTAAAATTAGTTTTCTTTCTCTTTGATTTTAGAATATAATATTTGAAAATGAAAGTGAAGTGTTCAAATATGCAAACAGAATAAATAAATAGGAGTATAGGGAAGAGAAGTATGCAAACTCTTTTTATACTGGTTTGACTAATCCACTTGCCTACATCCAGTCCTCAAGTAACCCCACTTGAGCTTTTACTATCTTTGTAAATCACTTTACAAATGAATGAATCCTCAATCACCTTGGGAGCCTTCTCCCTGTGTTTGAGATTCCTTTTCCCATTCAAGAAGTCTCTCTTGAATACAATCAGTGAGTAAATAGAAAAATAATCTCTCTTAAAAATCAAATGACAATTCTTTTTGAATTTGCAAGTGTTTGGGCAAAAGTTTTTGTTCTGTAAAAGATTTGAAGAATTTGTGTTTTAAAACAGAAGAAAAGTCACTTATTTATAGTGTTAAAACCAAAGTGATGTGCTCTTTCATGAAAGGTTGTGACTTTCGAAACTTTTCGTAACAGCTTACTAGTAATTGATTACATCCACTGGTAATCGATTACACGACTTAAAAATTGTGCCTTTTCACGAAAGGTTGTGACTTTTCAATTTTTGTGATAACTTTTTCTGGTAATCAATTACATGATTTAAAAATTTGTGCTATTGTCCCTTTTAAATTCAGAATTTGAATAAACAAGCTCTCTGGTAATCGATTACATAGCCTGGTAATGGATTACCAGTTCATAATTTTGAACTGATGAAAAACATATCTTGTGATGCAATCCTACCTACCAAGGGCCCTCTCACTAGGGCAATGGCTAGGAGGATTGAAGAGGACTTGGCCTGGAAAGACTCATCAAGACCCCAGCTCATGATGGAGATAGATATTTTAGGCCATAGTCCTTAGTTTTCCTCTTGTAAATATTAATTAGCTTTTGATTCCCTTTTAGGCCTTGTATTTTGGCCATTTATTCTAGTTTCTAGAGTTTAGGGTGTAATTATCTTAAGAAGGGAGATGAGGGGAGTAAAGGGCCTAATAACCCAAAGGAGTGTGGATCTCTTTCCACACCACCTTGATTAGGTCGTGACACTCCCTAACTTAAGGCTAGGCACCACTTTTAGAGGGCCTAAGAGGGATTAGTGCTCCTAATCCTAATTAGGCCCAAGTCTCACATTGCCTAGTTTTGTGTGCCTTGCTCCCTCTTTGGGCTATAAATACACCTAGTCTCTCTTGTACAAATCACACTTGATTGAATAAAGTAAGACTCTCTTTGAGAAATCTATTCTTTAGTGTCTTTGAGAATCCTCTCTCTTGAGGAATCTCTCCCTTAAAGCTATTTTTATCAAGGGACCTCTCCCTTGTGGCAAGCAACATAAAATTTTTTACTCATCTTTCTGCTAGAAAATGGCATCAACCTCTCCCATTTCTAACCTCTCCATCCTCCATTTTCTTAGAGGAAGGAACCTTGGTTGAAGAGATCAAGGGAGTGCATCATTTTGTAACAGAGCCATCTTCATGAAGGTTTATTTCCTCCTCCTTCTCCTTAGTTTATGTGTCTTTCTTTAGCTTTTTTTTCTGCAGTTTTTATATTTTATTTCTTGCTTCCTTTATTGTCCTTTAAATTCCTTATTGTCTTGAAGATTATATTTTAGTTCTTGCAATTTTTATTTCCAAGTCTTTATTGCTTTCTAGATTCAATTTATTTTGTTCATTTCTATTGAATCTTTGTGTGTTTCCTTTAGGTTTGTTTCTTTAAATTTCTGCCCATCTTTTTAATTTTTCCTTATTCTAGTGCTTACCCTAAGAGGATCATAGTAATGACTTCAAAAAATTTGTGAAGGAAGCCACACAATTGTTGTTTTTATCCTTGGATGCACTTTTGCTTCTTTCATTTAGAGTTCTTGCATTTTAATTCTATTTTCGTGCACCTTTTTCTCTGTTTTTCCTGCACCTTTTTCTCAGTTTTTATTGCACCTATTTCTCTGTTTTTGGATCTTGTTTTTGGTCATTCAATGGTAAGATCTATATAGTTTATCCTATTTGAAATAATTAATTATAATAAATAACTAAATTTCCATTAACTAATTCAATAAACTTAAAATAATTAAAATTCCCTATTTATGAAAACCGGGTTGTTACACTTTCCCTTTTTGCATTAGGAAAGGAATCACTCTATCATAATTTGATAGATCATTTGAAGAACTAATCAATCAGCCGAGAATAAAGATAGACTCATATTTTACATGTCAATACCAACAACAATGAAATTTATAGTAAGAAGAAAATTTGTCGACTTTAGAAATCACGAGGGTTCAAATCGGGTTCCTGCCACATGATTCATTTGTATGAGTATCTATTCCCCATATTCCTTTCCTAATGCAAAAAGGAAAAGTAGTCAACTCCATGTTTTAGAAAAGCTTCCATTGAACCTCTGCACCTTTTCCTTCTATCGCTTTCTAAACTTTTCTTTGTTTTCGAAAAATAGGATTTGACTCAGGATTACCCATTGTGAATTCCAGGTTTCTCTGAATTTGAAAGTCCTCACTTGGTAAGTTTCCATACCAAGACTCAATCCAATTAAGTCCGTAGCGTCTACCAATTTCACCATATCCCCTTTTTTTTATTTTACATTGAAGTCAATCTTGTTTTAATGCTTTTTTTTCTATCATGAGAATTATGGTTAATATCATTAAATATAGATTCTTATATTGTATTGAAAAATATTTTGTCCTATTTTTTTATTGATTTTTTTCATCTATACTCAACACCATTATTTGGTTGAACCAGAAATGATTTCATTATCTATATATTCACAATTCAATATACACAGATATATACCACATTATTACTTTAATCTAATTACTACATTATCACAGATTCTAAAAAATTAGAATATTTGAGTTTGAATTGTAAATACTATTACTAAATGGTATTATTAATACTAAATACTATTATAATATTTATATTATAGTATTTATCTATATCTATTTAAATATTGGATATGCTATATTTTTTCTAGCTTCGTATTTGAATTATGTTATAAATAACTAACAATTAATAACTAAGATCGGAACAGTTTATTAAATTAATATGCATATGCAATTTCGATTATGTTAGCCCGCTTATGATGTGACCATGTCTAGCCAAGGACCTATCACTAGGGCCATGGCTAGAAAGATTGAAGAAGACCTAGCCCTTGCAGACAAAGGAAGACTTCACCTCCTATGGATAGTGAAGATATTAGGCTAGGGACTTTAGTTAATAAAATTTAATTTTCCTTTATTTTAATTTTGAGGAGCATTAAGAATTTAATTTGGACATGTATTTAGTCCACTTTTTATTTTTAGGAGGTGTCTTAGGAATTTAGAGGGTGGATTTAGCTTTTTGGGTCTTTATGAAGGAAATAAGGGGTAGCCTTGATATCTACATCCCTCTTTTCCTACATATAATAAGAAGGAATCTTGGCCCTTGGTTTAAGAAACTTGGGCACCAAGTTTGATGATCTAAGGAGGGAATTGTTTCTCAATTCTCCTTCCTTAGATCTCTCCTTTTAATCCTAGCCCTTCTTTTTTAGGTTATCTTGTTCAAGAGGTTAGCTACCTCTATAAATAGGAGCTCCTCCCTCACTTGTATTTTTTACACTTGAATTTAATCCTAGAGACCATATTGGTTGAGGTTCTTACCTTTGAGTGTCCCCCTTTCTCCTTTGTGAGAGCTTCTAAGAGTTATCAAGGGACCCCTCCCTTGTGGCCTCTCCCCTTTGGCTTATCAAACCTAGTATTTGTGGCGCCTCACCCCATTCCTTTCCTCTCCATAAATCCATTTCCCTTTCAAGTGACCTTAGAAAGGATCCTTTGGGCACGTGATCATCAAAGATCATATCAAGTGGTATCAGAGCCACTTTCTAAAGGTCACGTTCTTTCTCAATTTTTTTTGCTTTGTTGTTTATCTCTTTGATCTCTTTATTTTAAAGTCCTTCATTTTCTGTTATCTCTATTTCCTTTATTTTCTAGTAGTATAGGTTTTTATTCTTGCTATTATATGCGCTTCTGTTTTCTATCTACGCGCCTATGTTCCATTTAATTTGATGCGATTTTATTTGTCCCTTTCTTTGCATCTTATTTTCGTGTTCAAGTTGCTTAATTTTCCCTTGGTTTTTTATGTTAAAGTGTGCCTAAGAAGTTGTGACCATTAAACCCACATGGTTGAGGATTTTTCCACACCATTGTGGTAATCAACTTTGGTCACTTTATTGTGCCTTTTGTTTTGAGTCTCTTGCTGAAATTTTTGCTCTATTTTCAGGTGTGTTATTTTTTCTTCATCTTGTGTTTTGTCAAATACTAGTTATGTTAGTTTCCTATTTTGTCTCATTTAAATTCCATAGGTTTTAGCCTCTTAAAATTTTTACAAAAAAGCCTTCAAAAACATTTTGAATTGAGCTCCTAAGAGGTGAACCTCTTGTTGAGTCTCTTAAGTCTTTTATGCTTTTAGTTCAAGCATATTAATCTCTTTGTTGTTCTTAAATATTTGCTCAATTCAATCTTTATATGTTTCTTGTTTTATGTTGAATTATTAGTAGCTTTCCACTTGGTTTACCTTCACTATTGGTGCCTCTTTATGGAATTTTAGCTTGGGTGAATTGTGTTAGTAATTTGAGCAATCAATTTACTTCAAAATCAGCCCTTAGCATTCCTTAAGCACCATTAGTTCAGTGGTATTTGGAACTACTAAGTTGTTTTGCCTTTAGTTGCATGCATTGCTTGAAAATTGTGTGACCTTACTTTGTGCTTATTCACTCAAGCGTTATTATTTCAAGCATCCTCATTAAAATTTCAATTCAACAAGCTATTAGGTGCAGCAAAAAGATTAGAAAAAGTTTAAAAAAAAAGAAAAAGTTCAAGTGAAAAAAAAAAGAAGATAAAGAACTCAAAAGAAAGACAAATTTGAAGTTGTGTACCTAATAGTAGAGACATTTGATATGAGGAACCAATTGTGATTCAAAAAAAAATTACTTGAGTACGCTTTTTAGTTTTTGGTCACTTAAATTTTATTAAGTGTGCAACTATTGGTTTCATTTTTTTTGTTTGAGTCTTTTTTCATCTCTACTCTTAGAGCTAATCTAGGAAAGTTATTTGTGTGCTACCTTCCTTTGTGAGCCTTATGTTTTCTTGCTTGTCTTTTTTACTTCTTTGAGTTTGTCATTGTTTAATCTATCCACTTGGATTTGTGAACCTTGTTTTGTTATTCACCTTTGTTTGTTGTCTTGTGTTGTATTCGGCCTTGGTAAGGAAAGGTTGGGAAAGGTTCCATATATAAAATTTTGGAAAGTCCAAACAAGAGGAAACAAGGGTAGCATTTTTGGGGTGAGTTGATGCAACTCAAAGGGGCTTGATCAAAAGGAGACAAACACCAAAAAGCTTGGAGTGAAGACTTTGTTTTATTTTTTTTATTCTTTGTATTGTGTATACTTAATTTTAGATTGGGAGTTTGAGTGCCCTTAAGGCCCTCCCTTGGTTTGTAATAATTTTGGTTAATTTTAGCGTAGTTCCTCGTTAATTAGGTGAAGAAGGGAGAAGTGGTACACTTCCTTCAACACCTTAGGAGCATGATTAGAGCCCTTTCTCTTTTACATTCTTGCACTTTTATTTTATTTTATGTTATTTTGAAAAAACGTGTAGAGGCTAAGAGTTCCAAAGACTCATCAAGCCACCTTAGGTGAGAAAACAAAAAAAAAAAAAGTTTTTGGCCTACCCTTTAGTTTTTAGCATCCAAGCACCATGACTTCCCACACACATTCGAGTGCACATAGTTGTTCATCAAGTAAGAGTGTCAACCAAAGAAAACCTTCTAAGGGAGACACTCTTGAAAACCTTAACTTAGAATTTAGGGAATGGATGGCTAAAGAACAAGAAAGGAGAGAAGAAAAAGAGAGAAAAAAAGAAATAAAAGAAAAGGAAAAACAAAAAGAGAAGGAAGAGTTAAAAAAAGAGATGTTGGAAATGAGAAAAGAGAAAAAAGAGCGAAAAGAGAGAAGGCAAAGAGAGAGAAGAGAGGATGAAGAAAGGAGAAGAAGGAAAGAACAAGAGATAAAGAGGAAGAAGAGAGAAGGAGAGGAGAAGAGAGTAAGAGGAGAGATGGGAGGGAGAGTGATAGAAAAAATAAAGGAATTCTCATAAGATCCCCATCTAGGAATTTTAGCTCTAGTGAAGAAGAATACTATAGAAATCAACATAAGCATCACTCTCATTCATCATACAATCATCATTCTCCTCAAGAGAACATAAATCATGCTAGGGAACCAAAGGTAGACCTACCCCATTTTCATGGTAGGGAAGATGTTGAGACTTACCTAGATTGGGAAGTCAAAGTGGAACAACTCTTTCGATGCTATGAAATTAGGGAAGAAAGGAAAGTACCTTTGGCCTCCCTTAGTTTTCAAGGTTCTGCTTTGCATTGGTGGGATGGGTTAGTCAAGGATAGGGCCCATAAACAAATGCCTGACATTCGCTACTGGAATGATTTAAAAACTTGTTTGCGAAGAAGGCACATTCCTTCATATTATGAGGGGGATCTTTTGGATGGGCTTCAAAGACTTAGGCAACATAACCTAAGTATTGAGGAGTATAGACAAAAGATGGAGCTTCTCATACTAAGGGCCAATATCATTGAGGAACCCAATGCCACCCTTGCTAGATTTTTGTGTGGATTAAGCTCTGACATTAGAGATAAGGTAGAGCTTCTTTCATACTCAAACCTTGATGAGTTGGTAGAACTTTGTGTAAGAGCTGAGAATCAAATCAAGAGAAAAAGCTTTAAAAAAGATTCTCCCTCTTACTCAAAGAGAGACCAACTTAAGGGAAACTCTTTCAAGGGTTTTCCCAAAGAGGAACCCAAGCATTTTCAAGATACAAAAGAACCTCATGTAGAGAGAAAACCCCCTACTACTAAGCCTACTGAGAGGCAAAGTAGTATCAAATGCTTCAAATGTCTTGGGAGAGGCCACATTGCCTCTCAATGCCCTAACAAGAAAACCATGATCATGAGGGAACAAGACATTTGTAGTGAGAATAGCTCATCTTCCTCCTCTAGTGAGAGTGACGAAAAAGGGGGACATACTTTTGAACAAGAGTGTGAGGAAGCTTTTCCTTATGAGGGGGACCTCCTTATGGTTCAAAGGCTTCTTGGAAGCCAACCTCTAGAGCTTGGCCAGTCACAAAGAGAGAACATCTTTCATACAAGATGTAAAGTAAATGACAAAGTATGTTCTCTCCTTGTTGATAGTGGCTCCTGTTGTAACTGTTGTAGCTCTAGGTTGGTTGAAAAGCTAGCCTTGACTACCATGCCCCATCCCAAACCTTACAAATTGCAATGGCTCAATGAGCAAGGGGAGATGGTAGTCAATGAAGAAGTTATGGTTCCAATTTCCATAGGATCTTATAATGATGAGATTCTTTGTGACATAGTTGTTATGAAGGATGGTCATATCCTATTGGGGAGACCATGGAAATTTGACAAAAAAGCTATTCACCATGGTCACTCCAACCAAATAATTCTCACCCATAATGAAAAGCACTTCAAATTGTATCCTTTGTCACCTTCTCAAGTGGCTGAGGATCAATTTGCGATGAAAAAGAAAAGAGTTGAAGAAAAACAAAAACAAGAAAAAGCACAACAAGCTTTACCCTTAAAGCTTGAAAAGAGTAAAGAGAGAGAGTCAGAAGGTGATGCCCCTTCGAAAGGGAATATTAGTAAAAAGAGCCTATTTGCCACTAAACGTGATTTAAAAGTAGCTCCTTTGACTAATAAGCCCTTTTATCTCCTCTTTTCCAAAGAAGCATCAAATCCTTCTCCCATTTTGCATTCTTCTGTTGAGAGCACTGCCACAGCCCATGCACATGAGCACCTTCCTCAAGGGGTTCAAGATATTTTAAAAGAATTTGATGACATATTCCCTAATGAGGTTCCGAAAGGACTTCCTCCCATTAGGGGTATAGAACATCAAATTGATTTGGTGCCTGGCGCAAGTCTACCTAATAGACCTGCCTATAGGACCAACCCCATGGAGACCCAAGAGATTGAGTCTCAAGTGAATGAGCTATTGGAGAAGGGTTGGGTTCAAAAGAGCCTAAGCCCTTGTGCTGTGCCAGTCTTGTTAGTGCCCAAGAAGAATGGCCAATGGAGGATGTGTGTTGATTGTCGTGCAATCAACAACATCACCATCAAATATAGGCACCCAATCCCCCGTCTTGATGACATGTTGGATGAATTGCATGGGGCAAAAATATTTTCAAAAATAGATCTTAGAAGTGGTTACCACCAAATAAGGATCAAAGAGGGTGATGAGTGGAAAACTGCTTTTAAGACTAAATTTGGTCTTTATGAGTGCTTGGTTATGCCTTTTGGGCTAACTAATGCCCCAAGCACATTCATGCGCTTAATGAATCATGTACTGAGGGATTGCCTTGGTAAATTTTGTGTAGTTTACTTTGATGACATTTTAGTTTACTCTAGGAACCTAGATGATCATTTAGGACATCTAAGGCATGTTTTTTCTCTTCTTAGGAGTAATCATCTTTTTGGTAACTTAGAAAAATGCACCTTTTGTGTAGATAGTGTAGTTTTTCTAGGTTTTTTAGTTAGCACAAAAGGGGTTCATGTTGACCCCGAAAAGATAAAAGTTATTCAAGAATGACCCACCCCAAAGAGTGTGACAGAGATCAAAAGCTTTCATGGTCTCGCTGGATTTTATAGGCGCTTTGTGCCTAATTTCTCCACGCTCTTCGCACCAATAAATGATTTGGTGAAAAAGGAAGTTCCTTTCCTTTGGGGTGAGAAACAAGAGAAAGCCTTCCAGCTAATTAAGCATAAACTGACCCATGCACCAGTCTTGGCATTACCTGACTTTTCTAAAACATTTGAACTTGAATGTGATGCCTCTGGTGTAGGTGTGGGGGCTGTCTTGTTGTAAGGAGGGCACCCTATTGCGTATTTTAGTGAAAAACTCAATGGCGCCCCCCTCAACTACCCCACCTATGATAAGGAGTTTTATGCTCTAATTAGGGCCCTTCAAACTTGGGAGCATTACCTTTCTCCCAAGGAGTTTGTCATTCATAGTGACCATGAGTCACTAAAATATTTGAGGGGTCAAGGTAAATTGAACAAAAGGCATGCAACGTGGGTGGAATATCTTGAATCCTTCCCTTATGTCATCAAGTACAAGAAAGGAAAACAAAATGGGGTGGCTGATGCTCTTTCCAGGCGTCATGCCCTTTATTCATCCTTGAGTTCAAAAATCTTGGGATTTGATGACATTCAGGCTATGTATCCGTCTGATAAGGATTTCGGCCCCATATTTGCTACCTCTGCATCTGCATTCGCATTAAAGGCCCATGATGGGTACTTCATCAGTGAGGGGTATCTTTACAAAGGGAGTAAGCTTTGTATACCCCAAGGATCAATTAGGAACTTACTTACAAAAGAGAGTCACGAAGGCTCATAGGGCATTTTGGGATTTCAAAAACCCTCATGCTTTTATAAGAGAAATTCTTTTGGCCCCATATGCGTAGAGATGTCCATAGACATTGCTCTAAATGTATAGCTTGCTTGCAAGCAAAGTCTAAAGCGATGCCTCATGGACTATACACACCTTTACCTGCTCCTTCTGCACCTTGGGAGGATATTAGCATGGATTTCATCCTTGGGCTCCCAACAACCCAACGAGGTGCAGGCTCCATATTTGTGGTGGTGGACCGATTTTCAAAAATGGCCCATTTTATTCCCTGCCACAAAGTGGATGATGCGAGCAACATCGCAAGACTTTTCTTTAAAGAGGTTGTCCGATTGCATGGTATACCCTCTTCAATAGTGTCAGATAGGGATGTGAAGTTCCTTAGTTATTTTTGGAAAACTCTTTGGGCTAAGCTGGGAACTAAACTTCTTTTTTCCACTACCTGTCACCCTCAAACTGATGGGCAAACAGAAGTGGTGAATAGATCTTTATCCACTATGTTGAGGGCTCTCCTTAAAGGCAACCATAAGTCTTGGGATGAGTACCTTCCCCACATTGAATTTGCTTATAACCGGGTGGTTCACAGAACCACCAAGCATTCTCCTTTTGAGGTGGTCTATGGCTTTAATCCTCGTACTCTTCTAGATCGTTTACCTCTTCCTCTTTCTGTTGCTGTGCATAAAGAAGGAAAGGCAAAAGCCATTTTTGTAAAACAATTACATGAGAGGGTTAAAGCTAACATAGAGTGCCAATCCTTGAGAGATGCTACTTTTTCCAATAGGGGGAGGAAAGAGGTCATCTTTGAAAAGGGCGACTGGGTATGGCTTCACTTGAGAAAGGATAGATTTCCTTCTCAAAGGAAGTCCAAACTTAGCCCTAGAGGAGATGGACCTTTCCAAATCCTTGAGCGGATTGGTAATAATGCCTACGTTTTATATCTGCCTGAGGATTATGGGGTAAGCACCAGTTTTAATGTTTCTTATTTGTCTCCATTTGTAGGTGCTGAAAATGACGAAGACCCCATGGATTTGAGGTCAAATCCTCTTCAAGGGGGAGGAGATTATGTGATCATGCCTAGCCAAGGACCTATCACTAGGGCCATGGCTAGAAGGATTGAAGAAGACTTAGCCCTTGCAGACAAAGGAAGACTTCACCTCCTATGGATAGTGAAGATATTAGGCTAGGGACTTTAGTTAATAAAATGTAATTTTCCTTTATTTTAATTTTGAGGAGCATTAAGAATTTAATTTGGGACATGTATTTAGTCCACTTTTTATTTTTAGGAGGTGTCTTAGGAATTTAGAGGGTGGATTTAGCTTTTTGGGTCTTTATGAAGGAAATAAGGGGTAGCCTTGATATCTACACCCCTCTTTTCCTACATAAACCCCCTAAGCTAATAAGAAGGAATCTTGGCCCTTGGTTTGAGAAACTTGGGCACCAAGTTTGATGATCTAAGGAGGGAATTGTTTCTCAATTCTCCTCCCTTAGATCTCTACTTTTAATCCTAGCCCTTCTTTTTTAGGTTATCTTGTTCAAGAGGTTAGCTACCTCTATAAATAGGAGCTCCTTCCTTACTTGTATTTTTTACACTTGAATTTAATCCTAGAGACCATATTGGTTGAGGTTCTTACCTTTGAGTGTCCCCCTTTCTCCTTTGTGAGAGCTTCTAAGAGTTATCAAGGGATCCCTCCCTTGTGGCCTCTTCCCTTTGGCTTATCAAACCTAGTATTTGTGGCGCCTCACCCCATTCCTTTCCTTTCCATAAATCCATTTCCCTTCCAAGTGACCTTAGAAAGGATCCTTTGGGCACGTGATTATCAAATATCACATAAGCTTAGCTTAGAGGTAAGAGATCTTTTTAAATTTGATTTATTAGTACATTTTCATAGCTAATTATGGGGAGTACTACGATTAATATGCATACGCAATTAGTACATTTTCATTTTTAAATTGCATAGGTAAAAGTTGGATTTTAAAATTTGGTTTATTAGTACATTTTCATTTTTTTAATATTAAAGATGTTGTTAAATAATCTAACGACAATACAAACTTAATCTCTTTTTTTTAGAGATAATTATCTTAATTATTTAAAAAACATACATTACTGTGATAGTCTTTATAATTACCTTTATTTTTAAAATAAGATAATATTATAATTGATAATCTTATCTTGTAAGTCTTATATTACCGTTGTTTAATAATCATAATTATCTTTGTTTAGCAATATCAAATAATAATAATTATATACAGACAATGTATAAGTAATACATTATTATAATAGTATCTCAACCATAATGATTATTTAATAATTATGATATATCAAATTAAATTATTATAATAACATAGAATTAAAGATAATTTATTATAATAACATTGAATTAAATTATAACTATCTTTTATGATATATCATAATCAATTTTAATATTATTTTGGTACTATCTTTTTATTATCACTAAATTACATTTGATATAATATGATTAAAATTCCATTATCTAATAAATTATCTTCTTAATATAATCATTATCTAAAGTTTTATTATGATATTATCAATAATACACATTATATAACAAATTATTTATATAGTGAAATATCATAATAATCTAATAACAAATTATTATACATCGTTATCATAATTTTGATATAGATTTGTTAAATATAATACCAATCGTTAATTTTATTAGGATATTTTATCATCATAAATAATTTATGATTCGAGAAAGAATGATATTTTATAATTATTGATAATTACAAAATTACAAAAAAAAATTGATATAACTATTTTTTTTGTAAAAGATAATTTAATAGATTATTTAAAATTTATTTATTGAATATAATAAAGATAATTATGATAGTATCTACAAATTGGTAAAATATTTCACATTATTATCCTCTATATAAAAGATAATTTAATAGATTATTTAAACTTTCTTGATTGAATATAATAATATAACTACGATAGTACCTACAAGTTGCTGAAAGATTTGTTATTATTATCTTTTTTATAAAAGATAATTTAATAGATTATTAGAACTTTTTTATTTAAAGATAATAATGTTAATTATGATTGTGCGTATAAATTATTGAAAAAAATTGATATAATTATCTTCTTTGTAAAAGATAATTTCATATATTATTTAAACTTTCTTGATTAAATATAATAAGCATAATTATGATAGTGCCTACAAATTTCTAAAAGATATGATATTATTATTTTTTTTATAAAAGATAATTTAATAAATTATCTAAACTTTTTATGAAAGATTATAACGGTAATTATGATTGTGCGTACAAATTTCTAAAACTTTTTCTATAATTATATTCTTTACAAAAGATAATTTAATATATTATTATTCCTTTTTTTACTAAAAATAATAACGGTAATTATGATTGTGCGTACAGACTACTAAAAAAATTTATATAATTATCTATTTGTAAAAGATAATTTAATAGATTATTTAAACTTTGTTGATTAAATATAATAAACATAACTATTATAGTACATACAAATTGATAAAATATTTGATATTATTATATTCTTTATAAAAGATAATTTAATAGATTATTTAAACTTTTTTATTAAAGATAATAACGGTAATTATGATTGTGCGTATAAATTGCTAAAAAAATTCATATAATTTTCTTCTTTGTAAAAAATAATTTAACAAATTATTAAAACTTTGTTGATTAAATATAATAAGGATAACTATGATATTACCTACAAATTGCTAAAAGATTTGATATTATTATCTTTCTTATAAAAGATAATTTAATAGATTATTAGAACTTTTTTATTTAAAGATAATAATGGTAATCATTATTGTGCATACAAATTGCTGAAATAATTAATATAATTATCTTCTTTGTAAAAGATAATTTAATATATTATTTAAACTTTATTGATTAAATATAATAAAGATAATTATTATAGCACCTATAAATCGCTAAAAGATTTTATATTATTGTCTTCTTTATAAAAGATAATTTAATAAACTATTTAAACTTTTTTTATTAAAGAATATAACGGTAATTATGATTGTGGATACAAATTACTAAAAAGATTGATATAATTATCTTCTTTGTAAAAGATAATTTAATATATTATTTAAACTTTGTTGATTGAATATAATAAAGATAATTATGATAGCACCTACAAATTGCTAAATATTTGATGTTATTATCTTATTTATAAAATATAATTAATAGATTATTTAAATTTTTTATTAAAAATAATAATGGTAATTATGACTGTGCATACAAATTGTTAAAAAATGTGATATAATTATCTTCTTTGTAAAAGATAATTTAATTAATTATTTAAAATTTGTTATTAAATATAATAAAGATAATTATGATAGTACCTACAAATTGGTAAAATATAACAATATAAAATATTCTTTGTAAAAATAGATTACTTTATTTGATATAACTTTGTAAAAGATAATTATCATAATTATGATTTGATAATTCTTTCCAATATATTTAATCAACAAATTTGTCTTTTAAATTTAATAGAAAGTCTATCCTAATCTACAATTTTATAGTACCTACAAATTGCTATAAAGAACAAAGTTGTTATGATCCTAATAATTACGAATATAATAATTGGAGATTATTTTCAACAAAGCTTCACATATTTAATATGATATTATCATATTATTACATAATATTAATTTGTACACATAATTATAATTACTGTTATTATCTGTAATAAAAAAGTTTAGATTATGTATTAAATTATATTTTTATAAAGAAGATAATAATATCAAATCATTTAGCAATTTGTAGGTACTATCATAATTATCTTTATTATATTTAAGCAACAAAGTTTAAATAATCTATTAAACTATCTTTTACGAAGAAGATAATTATATAATTTTTTTAGCAATTTGTATGCATAATTATAATTATACTTATTATATTTAAACAACAAAGTTTAAATATCTATTAAATTATATTTTATAAAAAAGAATAATATAAATTTTTAGTAATTTGTAGATACTATTATAATTATCTTTGTAGATAATTATGAAGATAATAACGGCATTTGGTAGGAATAAAAAAGCAAATGGAGTTATTATGCTATAATAGATAATTATGATAGAATCAATAATCTATTAAAACTGACAATTTGTTGATATCTTTATTTTTTCTTTGTTTATAATTATCTACAAATAATTTGTAGTAGTTATTAAATTATAATAATAACTATCAATATAAAATACTTATCTTTATTATCTGATAATCATATTTTATAACATAAAATTATCATATCAATTATGATATCATAAAGATAATTTGATAAATATACAAAGAACATAACACTATTTAACAGGTAATTATTATAATTATAACAGTTTAATAAGGGTAATCATATTATTATCTATTATCAAATTATCATAATAATTACCTCTTCCAAAATCCTCTTCTTACGATACTTGTTTTCTAATTTCTTTCCTAAAAATCACTATTGGTCTCAAGGGTACTATAAAAAGGGAAAAACATCAATACCAACATAATGATCACATCAAAATAATGATCATATCAATGCCAACATAATGATCACACCAAAAATCTAGCAAAATAAATTAATATATACATCTCATAACTGTTCAGGAACACCAAACACATATAAATCTCAATTTCTCTTATATATAACTCAAACACATATCCCCAATTAATAAAATAAATTGATACAAACACCTAATAATTAGTCATGAGTATGAACCACACTTGAATCTCGATTTCTCTTATGTTTCATTAAAACACATCTTTAATTAACAAAATACATTATTAAATTAGATAAACCACACATAAATTCCAATTTGGCAAACCATCTCATAACTCATAATTGTATGAAGCAACACACCAAATTTAGTGATAAACAAGCAAACAAACAATGATTAATCAATGATAACCTCATCTCTAACTAACTCAATTGTTATAACCAATCAACAGGGGCTACAAAAAGGGGCACTATAATTGTTATCATTAATACAAATTCAAGAACACTAATTTCTAGGGTATAAAAAAGAACACCTCAATGCCAAAATAATCATTATACATAGGCTATTTTATTTTATCCCCAATTTCACAATCCTAGGAAAACACATTGAATGCACTAATAAACCAACATACCAAACCATGATACAACTTAGAGGACTATAAAAGGGTACTACAATTATTATAATTAATAAATTCAAGAACACTAATTTTTTAGGGTGAAACTCCTCAATACCAAAGTAATAATTATATATAGACTATTTTATTGTCAATTTCACAATCTTATGAAAACACATCGAATACACTAATAAACCAACATATCAAAACTTGATTAATCGATGATAACCTCTAGTCACCAATCCAACAAAATTAATATAGACCTTCATTAATTAATATTCATGAACACCAAATATCAAGGAGTTAGAAAAACCAAAACATTTTTATTATTCAAATACGAAAATATAATGATAATTGAGACCGATAATATATTTACACAAGCATGCACAAAACATATTATTAGCACTCATTACGGATGTTCATAACCCTTCAATAATATACACAAACCTATTGAAGCTTAGAGATTTCTTCACTACCCATCTTCCCTACACCTGTCAAATGAGAGATAATTTCCCACACCCTTACCAAAATAGAGCTTCTATTGATATGTCTTTTTCTCCCAAACTAGAGTCCAAATGCATATCAAAGCGATTTAAATTGAGATCCACACGTTTGGAACCTATTTTCCAATTTCAAGCTCAATCCAACGGTTAACAAATTCGTAATAATGATATTACGAAAATTGCACAGAGTTTGAGCGGGAAAAACTTTCTCTCCCCTTTTTTCTCTCTATGGCCTCTCTTTTTCTTTTTCCCAAACTTCCAAAAACTCTAGGGTAAAATGACAACAGCTGTACATTCTAAATCTAATGATAAATTTGCTTATCACGATATAATAATAAATATGTACAATTAAAAGATAATTATGATAATATAAAGAAGATCAATATCAAATAGCAATTTGATAAAATTTATTATAAACTTTGTTGATTAAATTATCAAATCACTTTTTATTAAATTATCTTCTTTTAGCAATTTAAATAATTATCTTTTACAATAATTAAATTTGTAGGGAATTATGATTACCTACAAATAATATCACTAACTTTATTAGATTAAATGATCTAATAATTACCTTATCAAATCTATTATCATTGTTATCTTTTAAATATAATAAAGATTATATGAGCAATTATAGTAAAGATAATTATCAATATTATAATTATATCTTTATAAAATATTATCTTTTATTAGTAATGGTAATTACCTGTTATTTTATTGTAGATGAATATAAATATAATTCTGATAATGAAATTTATGATTGACATATTTATTATCATAATTATATTTTATAATTATTGATAATCATCCGGTATTTAAATAATAATATTTATAAAAATAATTTAATACATCTAACGATTGCTAAAAAAGTAATTATTAATATTTAGCAACAAACTTATCATAAATTAACTTCCTTTAATTATGATAGTACAATAGATTACCTTATTATATCATAATAAGATATTTAATAGATCAAATTATAATTTAATTTATTAATAATTACTGTTAATAATCATAGTTGAAGGTTAGATGCATATGCTAAATCAATACACCTTTTTGTGATGAGAGGGAAGTAGAAATATCCCCATGGTGAAAAATTATCATAATAATCTATTAATAGTACGTACAAATCGCTCAATTTAATATCATTATGATAGTACAAATTTTTAAAAAATTATTTAATTTCAATCATAATTATTTGTAGCTTAATTAAACTTGCTTATTTAATCAATTCTGATAACGGTTATAATAATAATGGTAAACTTCTTCATTAAATTTGATAGTTATCGTTATTATTTGTAGGTACCTAATTTATGAATCATAATTTGATAGTAAATAAGCTTCAAATAATTATGATAGAAATTAAATAATGTTTTAGAATTTGTACTATCATAATCATATTAAATTGAAAAATTTGTACATACAATCATAAATACAAAGAAGATAATTTGATAATAAAGATAATTTGTACTATAATTTGAAGAAGATTATGATAATCATGATACTTTTATTATTAGTATGTCAATAATACAATATGATTAAAAAAGATCAAAGTTTTTAGCAATTTCTACACACAATCATAATTATCATTATTATCTTTAATAAAAAATATTTAAATAATCTATTAAATTATCTTTTACAAAGAAGATAATTATATCAAAGTTTTTAAGAATTTGTAACACAATCATAATTACTGTTATTATCTTTAATAAAAAAAAGTTTAAATAATTTATTAAATTATCTTTTATAAAAAAAGATAATAATATGAAATCTTTTAGAAATTTGTAGTACTATCATAATTGTCTTTATTATATTAATCAACAAAGTTTAAATAATCTATTAAATTATCTTTTACAAAGAAGATAATTATATAAATTTGTTTAGTAATTTGTAGGTACTATCATAATTATCTTTATTATATTTAATCAACAAAGTTTAAATAATCTATTAAATTATCTTCTATAAATAAGATAATTATATGAATTTTTTTAGTAATTTATACGCACAATCATAATTATCGTTATTATCTTTAATAAAAAAAGTTTAAATAATCTATTAAATTATCTTTTTTAAACAAGAGAATAATATTGAATCTTTTACCAAATTGTAGGTACTATCATAATTATCTTTATTATATTTAATTGACGAAGTTTAAATAATTTATTAAATTATATTTCATAAAGTAGATAATAATATCAAATCTTTTATCAATTTGTAGGTACTATAATAATTATGTTTATTATATTTAATCAATAAATTTTAAATAATCTATCAAATTATCTTTTACAAAGAAGATAATTATATCAATTTTTTAGCCATCTGTACGCACAATCATAATTACCGTTATTATCTTTAATAAAAAAGTTTAAATAATCCATTAAATTATCTTTTACAAAGAAGATAATTATTCCAAAGGTTTTAGCAATTTGTACGCACAATCACAATTAGCGTAATTATCTTTAATAAAAAGTTTAAATAATCTATTAAATTATCTTTTATAAAAAAGATAATAATACAAATTATTTAGCAATTTGTAGGTACTATCATAATTATATTTATTATATTCAATCAACAAAGTTTGAATAATCTATTAAATTATCTTTTATAAAGAAGATAATAAGGTCATATCTTTTAGCAATTTGTAGGTACTATCATAATTATCTTTATTATATTCAATCAACAAAGTTTAAATAATCTATTAATTATCTTTTACAAAGAAAATAATTATATCAAACTTTTTTGTAATTTGTACACATAAATTAAGATAATATTTAATTTATAGATTATTGTAAAAGATAATAATCAATAATGATCAAACAACATTGTTTCTCGATTGATAGATTATCAATCATGATAAAATATCATAATAAAATTAACGATTGGTATTATATTTAACAAGTCTATATCAAACTTATGATAACTACATAATAATCAGTAAAAGAAATTACTAATAACTATATCTAATAAATTGTTATTAGATTACTAATAAACAACATAGTGTTTGAATCTATCTTAATTTTTAAAAAATTTTCACATTTGTTAAATGTATCCATCTCTTTGATAAGTTAAGTTCTTTTAATTCAAAAATTAATGAAATCATGGTAAGGTAGCAATACAAAGTGTATTAAGTAAATTGCTAAAAGATTTGATATTATTATCTTCTTTATAAAATATAATTTAGTAAATTATTTAAATTTTTTTATTAAATATAATAAAGATAGCTATGATAATACTTACAGATTTCTAACAAATTTGATATTATTATCTTCCTTAAAAAAGATAATTTAATAGATTATTTAAACTTTGTTGATTAAATATAATAAAGACAATTATGATAATACCTCCAAATTCATGTTAACTTTATAAATAGGTTGATATAAATTAATAAATGCTATAAACTTTGTTAACCTACTTTATTTTCAGAAGTTAACAATTTAAATTCAGGATATATTTTAAAAACTATTATAGTTACATCTTACTAATTTATCATGTGTATAAAGTTAACGCAAATGATAAAAGATATTATTAGTTCCTTACAACTTTACAAACTAAAGTTAGAATTCTGGCTTCATCTATTGTTCAGACTGTGCAAGGAAAATTGATCTAAAATTGTAACACATGATACTGATGAATTAATATTATTAAAATTTTTAAAAAATAATATTATTTAAAAATTGATAAAATAGATGACACAAATTATAATTAAGTCAAACATGGACAGAATGTGTTTGAAAAGGTTAAGCAATTATATTATTTTAATATTAATTATGCGTATAATTGATTATTTTATAATTATTTATAATTAAAATTAATTTTATTTGGATAAATTTATTGAAACATAATTTAAGAATAGTTAATTTTATTTGAATGCAATAAAAAAGAAGTTTTTATAATATAAAGAAGTGAAATAATTTAAAAAAGTCAAAGAATAATAATAATCTATGAAATTTAAAGAAAAACTATTTTAAAACATTTATCTTATTTTTTGAAAAAACTTATAATAATACAAAAACAAATTATAATACAAAATTTCAACCATCCTAAACACACTATTAATAATTTAGTAAAATAATATTTAGAAAAGCTTAAAATATTTAAACAAATTTATTTTGTGTAGAATTATACACAGGTACTTAGATTATATATATATATATATATATATATATATATATATATATTATTAGCATTAAAATAATATTATGATATTGAATAAAATAATATTTAGAAAGTACTTACTAGTTAATACGTATCCAATGAATATTGTGTTCGAGATATTTGTGACAGTGAGTAGCAGTTTATCAAATTGATGTTGTGATTCTAGTACAACAATGTAAAACATTTTTCTAGCTTGTTTTCCTATTATTATTCTGTAGTGTGTTCGTCATCTATAAGAATATATAAATAGTGTATTGTTTTAGACTGACTTGTTCAAGTGGTTTTTTTCAATTAGAATCAGATCTCCTAGTTAATTCACTTGTGATTGAAAACTAACAGAATCAGTTATGAATTGGTAATTCATACTGTTTGAATGTATCTTAACTTTTTAAAAATTTTCACATTTGTTAAATGTATCCATCTTCTTAATAAGTTAATTTTTTTTAATTCAAAAGTTAAAAGTTAGCAATAGAAAGTGTATTAAGTAAATTTCTAAAATATTTTATATTATTATCTTCTTTATAAAAGATAATTTAATACATTATTTAAACTTTGTTGATTAAATATAATAAAGATAATTATGATAGTACCTACAAATTATCAAAAGATTTTATATTATTATCTTATCTGGTAATTTTATTTGAATTATACACAATGATGATATTTGAAATTTAAATATTCTTATAATTTACTTATATGTGAAATAGATTTATATTTTATATTAGCATATAATTATATTTTAAATATAAAAGATGATGCTATTTGAAATTTCAATATTTATCTTAACTCACGATTTGATCATATTTGAATTGTTAATATCTATCTCATAGTGATTGTATTTGAATATAGAGGATGATTATATTCGAACATAAATTCTTTTATGCTATTCTCCCTATCTATAAAATGTCTCTAAAGACAGGAAAGCAAGCGGGGTAGAATGATTGCGGTAGAGGTCTCCTTTAGAGGATGTGCACTAGCCAAAACGCAATCCTTCCCACTCAAGCAAACGAGTAGCTAGCACAGTGAGTAGCACTTAAAAGAAGCTATTTCCAATGGTTAGTTGAACATGACCAAAACGCAATCCTTCCCACTCAAGCAAACAAGTAGCTAGCACAGTGAGTAGCACTTAAAAGAAGCTATTTCCAATCGTTAGTTGCACATAACTTCTTTTATGCTATTCTCCCTATCTATAAAATGTCTCTAAAGACAAGAAAACAAGCGAGATAGAATGATTGTAGTAAAGGTCTCCATTAGAGGATGTGCACTTGGCAAAATGCAGTCCTTCCTACTCAAGCAAACAAGTAGCTAGCACAATGAGTAGCACTTAAAAGAAGCTATTTCCAATGGTTAGTTGAACATGCCCAAAACACAATCCTTCCCACTCAAGCAAACAAGTAGCTAGCACAGTGAGTAGCACTTAAAAGAAGCTATTTCCAATGGTTAGTTGAACATGCCCAAAAAAAGGCTGTGTGAATTATCCAGCCCAAGCCCAAAGAGACCCACAACTTCTTGTATGCTATTCTCCCTATCTATAAAATGTCTCTAAAGACAGGAAAGCAAGTGGGGTAGAATGATTACGGTAGAGGTCTCCTTTAGAGGATGTGCACTAGCCAAAACGCAATCCTTCCTACTCTAACAAACAAGTAGCTAGCACAGTGAGTAGCACTTAAAAGAAGTTATTTTGAATGGTCAGTTGAACATACCCAAAATGCAATCCTTCCCCACTCAAGCAAACAAGTAGCTAGCACAGTGTGAGTAACACTTAAAAGAAGGTATTTCCAAGGGTTAGTTGAACATGCCCAAAAAAAGGCTGTGTGAAAGGATAATGGTATATGAAATTTAAATATTTTATGATTTTATTATGTTTGAATTAGAAATTTTTATTTATCTTATGATGTGATTTGGTTTGAATTACATAGTATGATGATATTTAAAATTTAAATATTTTTATAATTTGCTTATATTTAAATTGTAGATTTTTATTTTATATTAGGATTTAATTATATTTTAAATATAAAAGATGATGGTATTTGAAATTTAAATATTTATCTTAACTTATGATTTAAAAATGTTTAAATTTTAGATGTCTATCTTATCTTTAGATGCGATTCTATTTCAATTATAGATATTTCTAAAAAACATGAACTTCCACACTTAAATATTTTTCTCAATATATGATTTGATTATATTTGAATTATATATTTTTATTTCATCTTTGGATGTGATTATATTTGATTTAAAAAGGATGATGATATTTTAAATTTAAATATTTGATGATTTTATTATGTTTAAATTAAATTTTTTTATTTTATTTTATAATGTGATTTTAATATTATTTATAGAGGATGGTTATATATAAAATTTAAATATTTTATTATTTAATTATGTCTGAATTAGAATATTTTATTTTATCTTATAATGTGATTATATTTAATATTATAGAGCATGATGCTATTTGATTATATTTGATAAATCTTTAAATTATGCCATCTAGGCTTAAAGAGACCCACAACTTCTTGTATGTTATTCTCCCTATCTATAAAATGTCTCTAAACGCAGGAAGGCAGGTGGGGTAGAATGATAGTTGTAGAGGTCTCCTTTAGAAGATGTGTAGTAGCCAAAATGCAACCTTACCTACTCAAACATAGCTAGCGCACAAAGTGAGCAATGCTTAAAAAAATATATTACATATGGTTAGTTGAACAAGGGCAGAAAAAGGATGTGTGAAAGGATAATCATATTTGAAATTTAAATATTTATGATTTGATTATAGTTGAATTAGAAATTTTTATTTTATCTTTAAATGTGATTTTATTTTAATTATAGAGGATTATGATATTTGAAATTTAAATATTTTATTATTTAATTATGTCTGAATTATACATTTTTATTTTATCTTATGATGTGATCACATTTGACAAACCATTTAATTATGCAACCCAAGCACAAAGAGACCCACAACTTCTTGTATGTTATTCTCCCTATGTATAAAATATCTCTAAAGACAGGAAAGCAAGCGGAGTAGAATGCTTGCTCTAGACATCTCCTTTAGAGGATGTGCACTAGCCAAATTGCAACCCTTCCCACTCACACAAAGAAGTAGCTAGCACACTGAGTAGTGCTTAAAAGAAGGTACTTCCAATGGTTAGTTGAACTTTCCCAAGAAAAAAGGCTATGTGAAACAATAATGATATATGAAATTTAAATATTCTATGATTTGATATATTTGAATTAAAAATTTTTATTTTATCTTATGATGTGACTTAATTTCAATTATACAGGATGATGATATTTAAAATTTAAATATTTTTATAATTTGCTTATATTTAAATTGTAGATTTTTATTTTATATTAGAATTTAATTATATTTTAAATATAAAAGGTTATGCTATTTGAAATTTAAATATTTATCTTAACTTATGATTTAAAAATGTTTAAATTGTACATGCCTATCTTATCTTTAGATGCGACTCTATTTCAATTATAGATATTTCTAAAAAGCATGAACTTCAAAACTTATATATTTTTCTTAGCATATGATGTGATTATATTTAAATTAAAAAGGATGGTGATATTTTAAATGTTGAATATTTCATTATTTGATTATATTTGAATTATAAAGTTTTATTTTATCTTATAATGTGATTTTATTTTATTCATAGAGGATGATGATATTTCAAATTTAAATACTTTATTATTTAATTATGTCTGATTAGAAATTTTATTTCAATTATAGAGGATGATGATATTTGATAAATATTTAATTATGTAGCTCAAGCCCAAAAAGACCCACAACTTCTTGTATGCTATTCTCCCTATCTATAAAATGTCTCTAAAGATAGGAAGCCAAGCGGGGTAGAATGATTGTTGTAGAGGTCTCCTTTAGAGGATGTGCAGTAGCCAAAATGCAACCCTTCCCATTCAAACAAACAAACAAGTAGCTAGCACAATGAACAGCGCTTAAAAGAAGCCATTTCCAATGGTCAGTTCAACATGTGCAGAAAAAGGTTGTGTGAAAGGATAATGATATATGAAATTTAAATATTTTATGATTTTATTATATTTGAATTAGAAATTTTTATTTTATCTGTAAATGTGATTTTATTTTAATTATAGAGAATGATTATTTTTTAAATTTAAATATTTTATTATTTAACTATGCGTGAAATAGAAATTTTTATTTTATCTTATAACATGATTATATTTGGTGATTATATTGGTAAACCTTTAAATTATGCAGCTCAAGCCCAAAGAGACCCATAACTTGTGGTATACAATTCTCCCTGTCTATAAAATGTCTCTAAAGACAAGAAGACAACAAGCAGGGTAGAATGATTGTTGTAGAGGTCTCCTTTAGAGGATGTGCAATAGCCAAAACACAACTCTTCCCACTCAAACAAATAAGTAGCTAGCACAGTTTGTAAAATAAGTTATTTCCAATGGTTAGCTGAACATAAAATAAAATAAAATCAGATTATAACATAAAGTAAAAATGTATGATTCAAACATAATCAAATCATCAAATATTTAAATTTCAAATATCATCATCCATTTTAATTGAAATATAATCACACCAAAAGATAAAATAAAAGATAAATTGTAGATGTCTGCGTTATCATATGATGTCATTATATTCGAATTATAGACGATGATGATGTTTGAAATTAAATTTTTTTTTCTGGTTATATTTAAATGATAGATTCTTATTTTGTTTGGTTATATTTGAACTATACAGGATTTTTTTTTTGTAAAAAGCAAAATATTTTATTTAAAATAGACATGCCCCAATAATAAGAAATGATTGACAATGTCTACATGATTATAGAGAACAAGAAACAGAACAGATAGACATGTGATAACAATGAGCACCTGACCCCACCACATTAACAAGAGTTACCAATAAAAGACTCAATAATAACTACTATGTTGTTACCCATGACTTAAGATAAATATTGAAATTTAAAATAGAATCAAACTTTATATTTCAAATATAATAAAACGCTAATATAAAATAAAATTTCAAATAAAATCATCCTTATATTTCAAATATAATAAAATGCTAATATAAAATAAAATCTACAATTGAAATATAATCAAATCATGTATCATCTATAATTCAAATAAAATCACATCATAAGATAAAATAAAATTTCTAATTCAGATCAAATCAAATCATTAAATATTTAAATTTCATATACCATCATCATTTAGAACTCAAACATAATCACATCAAAAGACAAAATAAAAATCTATAATTCAAATATTTAAATTTAAATATTTAGATTTCATATTTAAATGATAGATTTTTATTTTGTTTGGTTATATTTAAACTATACAGGTTTTTTTTTAAAGCAAAATGATTTATTTAGAAATAGATAAGCCCCAATAATAAGAAATGACTGACAAAGTCCATATGATTATAGAGAAACAGGACAGATAGACATGTGAAAACAATGAGCACCTGACCCCACCGTATTAACAAGAGTTACCAATAAAAGACTCAATAATAACTACTATGTTGTTACCCATGACTTAAGATAAATATTGAACTAATAAAAATCTACAATTGAAATATAATCAAATCATATATCCTTTATAATTCAAATAAAATCGCATCATAAGATAAAATAAAATTTCTAATTCAGATAAAATCAAATCATTAAATAATTAATTTTGATATACCATCTTCCTTTATAACTCAAACATAATCACATCAAAAGACAAAATAAAAATCTATAATTCAAATATTTAAATTTGAATATTTAAATTTCCTATTTAAATGATAGATTTTTATTTTGTTTGGTTATATTTGAACTATACAGGATTTTTTTTTGTAAAAAGCAAAATATTTTATTTGGAAATAGATAAGCCCCAATAATAAGAAATGATTGGCAATGTCTACATGATTATAGAGAACAAGAAATAGAACAAATGGACATGTGAAAACAATGAGCACCTGACCACACCGCATTTACAAGAGTTACCAATAAAAGACTCAATAATAACTACTATGTTGTTACCCATGACTTAAGATAAATATTGAAATAAATAAAAATCTACAATTGAAATATAATCAAATCATATATCCTCTATAATTCAAATAAAATCACATCATAGGATAAAATAAAATTTCTAATTCAGATAAAATTAAATCATTAAATATTTAAATTTCATATACCATCATCCTTTATAACTCAAACATAATCACATCAAAAGAAAAAATAAAAACCTATAATTCAAATATTTAAATTTAAATATTTAAATTTCATATTTAAATGATAGATTTTTATTTTGTTTGGTTATATTTGAACTATACAGGATTTTTTTTTTGTAAAAAGCAAAATATTTTATTTAGAAATAGATAAGGCCCAATAATAAAAAATGATTGACAATGTCTACATGATTATAGAGAACAAGTAACAGAACATTGACTTAAGATAAATATTGAAATTTCAAATAGAATCAACCTTTATATTTGAAATATAATAAAATGCTAATATAAAATAAAATTTCAAATAAAATCATCCTTTATATTTCAAATATAATAAAATTCTAATATAAAATAAAAATCTACAATTGAAATATAATCAAATCATATATCCTCTATAATTCAAATAAAATCACATCATATGATAAAATAAAATTTCTAATTCAGATAAAATCAAATCATTAAATATTTAAATTTCATATACCATCATCCTTTATAACTCAAACATAATCACATCAAAAGACAAAATAAAAATCTATAATTCAAATATTTAAATTTAAATATTCAAATTTCATATTTAAATGATAGATCTTTATTTTGTTTGGTTATATTTAAACTATACAGGATTTTTTTTTAAAGCAAAATATTTTATTTAGAAATAGATAAGCCCCAATAATAAGAAATGATTGACAAAGTCCATAGGATTATAGAGAACAAGAAACAGAACAGATAGACATGACATGTGAAAACAATGAGCACCTGACCCCACTGCATTAACAAGAATTACCAATAAAAGACTCAATAATAACTACTATGTTGTTACCCATGACTTAAGATAAATATTGAAATAAATAAAAATCTACAATTGAAATATAATCAAATCATATATCCTCTATAATTCAAATAAAATCACATCATAAGATAAAATAAAATTTCTAATTTAGATAAAATCAAATCATTAAATATTTAAATTTCATATACCATCTTCCTTTATAACTCAAACATAATCACATCAAAAGACAAAATAAAAATCTATAATTCAAATATTTAAATTTAAATATTTAAATCTCATATTTAAATGATAAATTTTTATTTTGTTTGGTTATATTTGAACTATACAGGATTATTTTTTTTGTAAAAAGCAAAATATTTTATTTAGAAATAGATAAACTCCAATAATAAGAAATGATTGACAATGTCTACATGATTATAGAGACCAAGTAACAGAACAGATAGACATGTGAAAACAATGAGCACCTCTGACCCCACCGCGTTAACAAGAGTTGCCAATAAAAGACTCAATAATAACTACTATGTTGTTACCCATGACTTAAGATAAATATTGAAATTTCAAATAGAATCAACCTTTACATTTCAAATATAATAAAATGCTAATATAAAAAATAATTTCAAATAAAATCATCCTTTATATTTCAAATATAATAAAATGCTAATATAAAATAAAAATGTACAATTGAAATATAATCGAATCATATATCCTCTATAATTCAAATAAAATCACATCATAAGATAAAATAAAATTTCTAATTCAGAGAAAATCAAATCATTAAATATTTAAATTTCATATACCATCTTCCTTTATAACTCAAACATAATCACATCAAAAGACAAAATAAAAATCTATAATTCAAATATTTAAATTTAAATATTTAAATTTCATATTTAAATGATAGATTTTTATTTTGTTTGGTTATATTTGAACTATACAGGATTTTTTTTTTTTGTAAAAAGAAAAATATTTTATTTATAAATAGATAAGCCCCAATAATAAGAAATGATTGGCAATGTCTACATGATTATAGAGAACAAGAAACAGAACAAATGGACATGTGAAAAATTTGAGCACCTGACCCCACCACATTTACAAGAGTTACCAATAAAAGACTCAATAATAACTACTATGTTGTTACCCATGACTTAAGATAAATATTGAAATAAATAAAAATCTACAATTGAAATATAATCAAATCATATATCGTCTATAATTCAAATAAAATCACATAAGATATAATAAAATTTCTAATTCAGATAAAATCAAATCATTAAATATTTAAATTTCATATATCATCATTCTTTATAACTCAAGCACAATCACATCAAAAGACAAAATAAAAATCTATAATTCAAATATTTAAATTTCATATTTAAATGATAGATTTTTATTTTGTTTGGTTATATTTGAACTATACAGGATTTTTTTTTTTGTAAAAAGCAAAATATTTTATTTAGAAATAGATAAGCCCCAATAATAAGAAATGATTGACAATGTCTGCATGATTATAGAGAACAAGAAACAGAACACGTAAACATGTGAAACTAATGAGCACCTGACCCCACCGCATTAACAAGAGTTACCAATAAAAGACTCAATAATAACTACTATGTTGTTACCCATGACTTAAGATAAATATTGAAATAAATAAAAATCTACAATTGAAATATAATCAAATCATATATCCTCTATAATTCAAATAAAATCACATCATAAGATAAAATAAAATTTCTAATTCAGATAAAATCGAATCATTAAATATTTAAATTTCATATATCATCATCCTTTATAACTCAAACATAATCACATTAAAAGACAAAATAAAAATAATTCAAATATTTAAATTACATATTTAAATGATAGATTTTTATTTTGTTTGGTTATATTTGAACTATACAGGATTTTGTTTTTGTAAAAAGCTAAATATTTTATTTAGAAATAGATAACCCCCAATAATAAGAAATGATTGACAATGTCTCCATGATTATAGAGAACAAGAAACAGAACAAATAGACATGTGAAAACAATAAGCACCTGACCCCACCGCATTTACAAGAGTTACCAATAAAAGACTCAATAATAACTACTATGTTGTTACCCATGACTTAAGATAAATATTGAAATAAATAAAAATCTACAATTGAAATATAATCAAATCATATATCCTCTATAATTCAAATAAAATCACATCATAAGATAAAATAAAATTTCTAATTCAGATAAAATCAAATCATTAAATATTTAAAATTTCATATACCATCATCCTTTATAACTCAAACATAATCACATCAAAAGGCAAAATAAAAATCTATAATTCAAATATTTAAATTTAAATATTTAAATTTCATATTTAAATGATAGATTTTTATTTTGTTTGGTTATATTTGAACTATACAGGATTTTTTTTGCAAAAAAGCAAAATATTTTATTTAGAAAGAGATAAGCCCCAATAATAAGAAATGATTGACAATGTCTACATGATTATAGAGAACAAGAAACAGAACAGATAAACATGTGAAAATAATGAGCACCTGGCCCCACCGCATTAACAAGAGTTACCAATAAAAGACTCAATAATAACTACTATGTTGTTACCCATGACTTAAGATAAATATTGAAATCTCAAATAAAATCAACCTTTATATTTCAAATATAATAAAATGCTAATATAAAATAAAATTTCAAATAGAATCATCCTTTATATTTCAAATATAATAAAATGCTAATATAAAATAAAAATCTACAATTGAAATATAATCAAATGATATATCCTCTATAAGTCAAATAAAATCACATCATAAGATAAAATAAAATTTCTAATTCAGATAAAATCAAATCAGTAAATATTTAAATTTCATATACCATCATCCTTTATAACTCAAACATAATCACATCAAAAGACAAAATAAAAATCTATAATTTAAATATTATCAAATCATATCATAAGATAAATACTTAAATTTTGAATATCATGTTTGTTAGAATATTTATAATTCAAATAGAATCACATCTAAAGATAAGATAGGTGTACTTGCAAAAACATCAGGGTAAAAATATTTTTCGTGATGGCTAAAATATACCTGTTGTCTGAACGAGTCCTTTTTTAGTTGGACATGACATTATCCCTTCCAATTGCATGCTAATCCTTTCAGTAGACAGAGTTAGCATATAAGTTGATTTCCAGTGAATCGGTGAATGTTTGGTTGCCATGATCGTCTGGAGATGCACCCTTCGCCTGCTTGCGTACACAATAGCCTTGTCAGGGGCTACCATTAACATGGGATTTCTACCTCAAGGTGAGCCACCAATGCACTCATGAGCGGTCATTGTACTTTGAGAGAGTGAATCCTAATTGCTAGATCAATGTTTGCCTTTTTGTTACTGAGTCAGTTTTTTGACAAAGTTATAGCCAAAAAACGCTTTCACGGAGCCTTTTCTCCGGGCATGTTTAGCTAACCATTGGAAAGGGCTTCTTTTAAGTACACTATGCCTGTACCTGTAATCCGTAAATCGTGATTTGTAAAACGTGATCCATAATCCATAATTCGTAATTTGTGATCTATGATCCGTAATTCTTAATCCATAATACGTGATCCGTAATTCATAATTCATAATCCGTGATCATTAATTGTTAATCTAAGATCTGTAATCCATAATTCATAATTCGTAATCTATAATTCGTAATTCACAATTCATAATTTGTGATCTATGAGTCGTGATTCATGACCTGCGATCCGGTGATACGTAACTTAGGATCCATAATTCGTGTTCGTAATCCGTGATCTGTAATTCATGATCATAATCTCTAATTCGTAATCTGTGATTTGTGATCTGTAATTTTTAGTCTATGATTGCAATTCGTCATCCATAATTCATAATCTGCAATTTGTAATTAGTAATTCGTAACCCATAAACATGATCTGTAATTCGCGATTCATGATACGTTATACATGATCCACATTCTTTGATCCATAATTTTTAATTTGTGATCCACGATCCATAATCCATAGTTTGTAATTCCTGATCTGTTACCTATAATCTGTAATTTGTAATCTATGATCCGTAATTCATAATATATAATCCATAATTCATAATATGTAATCCGTAATCCTTATTCGTGCTTCAAGATCCATAATCTGTAATATATGAACTATGATTGTGATTCGTAATCCATAATATGTGAACCGTAATTTGTAATCCATGATCCGTAATCTGTCATCCGTAATTCATAATCCATAATTAGTAATTCATAATCTGTAATTCTTATTCGTGATCTGTGATCCGTAACCTATAATATATGAACTGTGATCCATAATTCACAATTCGTAATCCGTGATCCATGAACCATGATATGTGACCTGTAATTCGGTGATCCATAATCTTCAATTCATGACTATAATCAATGATCCGTTATTCGTTATCATAATTCATGATCCATAATCCTCCTCCGTTCTCCATGACTTGTAATTTGTAATTGTGATCCGTAATCTGTAATCTGTGATCCATGACAATAATCGATGATCCGTAATTTGTCATCCTCAATCTATAACTCATAACCCATGTTCCGTGATATGTAATCCATAATTTATTTTCTTTATGAATAGGCATAGCAACTTACATAATTATCTATCATGCATAAGTAACATTGTCTAGCTATTACAAATTTAAATTACAATTTTGGAAAACCACTAGAATTTGTCTAAGAATTTTTGTTAAAAAGTGGATTAAACAATTAAAATAAAAATACTCACTAAAACTTACATTCACAAAAAAAAATATATTAACATTGTAGTTAAAAATATAATTAAAATTCTTCATTCGTACCCATGAGATACTTATAAGGCTAAAAGATGTACTTTTTACCATTAGAATTAAAATTTTATAACATTAATTTTTAGTAAAGAAGACTCTAATGTATGATGTATCTCCCTTGACTGGTGAAAATTTCACTAAAATATATACATTCTCTACTAGAAAAATACAATCAGTAACCATACTAGTTACTGATAGAGTATTTTATTTCTCATATTTTACATCATTTTTAGTCCTTCTAACAATATAATTGCTCCTTAATTTTCTATTTTAATTCATTTTCATAATTGGATCATATTTAGGCCTTTTCATATTTTTTCCCTTTATTTTGCAAGCTAGTGGACCTCATTGGAGTGGACTTTGCATTGGGCTAGCCTTTTCTTATTTTTGTATTTTTTGCATCTTTGTAATTTTTTAATTGTAATTTTTAGTTTTATTTTCTTTATCTCTTTTAGGAAATTTGCTTTTGGGTCTTAGCCCAATTTAGTTGGACTTTTAGTTAGATTTTCAGATAAAATAATTGAGTACCCAAAAGTTTAAATATTCTATTAAATTATCTTTCACAAAAAAGATATAATTATCTTCTTTGATAATATCCAATATTTTACAAAGAAAATAATTATATCAAATCTTTATAAATTTGTAGGAACTATCATAATTATCTTTATTATATTTAATCAGTAAATAATAATCTATTACATTATTTTTATAAACAAGATAATTATATCAAATTTTTTAGCAATTTGTAGGTACTATCGAAATTATCTTTATTATATTTAATCGACAAAATTTAAATAATCTATTAAATTATCTTTTATAAAGAAGATAATTATATAAATTTTTTTAGCAATTTTTAGGAGATATCATAATTATCTTTATTATAAATAGTCTATTTTGATGCAATATAAAAGAAATCATTATAAAGATATTATTTTAATATTATTATAACGATTAATTATGATGATAATTATGATAATTATACGGTAATAATCTTAAAGATAATTATGATAGATTATCATCATAAATTATTATAGTTACTATCAACAAATAATGATATGAAATTATAGATTATTTAAACTTTAAAGTATCATAATTATATTAAAAGAAGATAATTATCATTAATAAGATAATTATCAAAATATAATAATTGTATAAATTCTTAATCAAATTATAATTTGTATGATAGTTATCTTCTTTATTATGACATTATTATAGTATGATTGTAGGTACAAACCAAAGTTAAATAACAATATCAAATCTTGATAATTTAATAGATTATTTACAAAGTTTGTACCGAATATAATCAAACTTTATAATAATTATTTTTTATATAATTATCATAATTTGAAGATTTAATAATTATATAATAACAATCATAATTATTATTTTGAACAATCAATTATTTTTAAATTATACAGATAATCTATTTGCTACAAATTTAAATAGTCAATTATATTTAATAAAAAAAGTTTAAGTAATTTATTAAATTATCTTTTACTTTATGATGATAGTTGAATATGATAACTGTTATTATCTTTAAATAATCTACAAATAAAGTAATCGTATTATGATTATATTTTAACATACTAAAAGATAATTTACCTTCAAAGTATGATAATAATTATTTTAATAGATATTCGATTACTATAGATAAATTATAATCATTATTATAATTATGATAATTATTAGTAATATTAAATAGCGTAGATTATCTAATGATAATTATTTGCTATCATAATTATGAATATCGTAATATTGTATCTTTAAATAGTTACTATCAAATATCTTTGATTATCATAAAAAAATAATTATCTTCAAATTATTCTGATAATAATATTAGATAATCATATAGACTATGATTTTCATAATTTTGATTTTGCGATATAATAATTTTAAATAATATCTATAATTACCTAATAAACGATATAATAAATCTTAACCCTAATTATATTATTGCTAATTCGTATAGATCATTTGATAATTTGTATAATCTTATCAATTTGTTATAACTATCTTTCATCATAAATAATAATCTTAATTTAAATCATCTTCTTTAAATTAAGATTGGTATTAACAATGATCTTTTAATAATTGATTTGTTATCATAGTTAAACTTTATAATAATAAATTTATTACGACTGAATCTAAAGATAATCATTGAGTAATATATGTGTTACCGATATTAACGGTTTATTATCATTAATATCGGTGACACATATATTATCATTATCATAATCTATATGATTGTAAGTTAATCTTTAACAATTTCAGTCAAATTGTATACACAGTCCTAATAAAGATTATTAATTATCTACAAATATAAACTATCATATCAAATTTAAAGATAACAGTTTGACAAAATTATTTAATCAACAAGTTTATTAAATTATTATTTACAAATAAGATAATTATATTAAACTTTTTAACAATTTATAGGTACTATCATAATTATCTTTATTATATTTAATGAACAAAGTTTACAAGATAATTATCAAATTGGGTACTATACTTATCATACTACAAATATTATTATGATAGTACTTACAAACTTTATCTTTGTAGTATCTTTTATGCTTTCATAATTGTAATCAAATATTTACAATTATGAAAAAGATACTACAAAGATTTGATATTTAATATCAAGAAATAAAGATAACTACAAATAGAAACAAAGATAATTAGACTATAAATTGCGTATGATAATATTTATAATAACGTTATTTATCAAGATATCTTCTTCATATCGTAGCAGAATTTTACAAAGATAATTTACAAAGATAATCATAGTTATCAAAGTAAACAAAGTTTGTAGATTAATTGTGCGCACACATTTTGTGTAAAAATTTTAAAAGATATAATTATCTTTTAACGGTAGTCACACTGTTATCATGATAATTTAAATGACCGTAATTACTAAATAATTTAATATAATTATGAAAATAAAAATACCTATCATAATATTTATCTTGATTATTGCAACAAATCCTAATTCAAGTAATTATTATCATAATAAAACAAAGTTAATTTAAAATCCTCATGACAAATATTTAAAAATAATAATTAATTATAATTGATTATTATTTTTTTGTAATTATCTTGTAACATATCTAATCGTTATAATAGACTAAGTTATCAAGAATATTAATAGAACTATAATAAAGATAATTTGATTTGTATGTAGGATATATTTACTACCATACAAATCAAATATGTATTGGATAATTATTATAAAATACCTACAAATTATCTAATCAGTATCTTAATAATCATAATAGTTATAATGGATTATCATAAACTATAATAATTTATCTACAAATTAACGGTAATCATAATAATTGTGTCCTTTACTTTGATAAATTATGACTAGCTAAATAATATCATATGTGCATTTCATAATAATCTTCTATTAATTAATAATCTATTAAAATAGGAACAAATACCATAACATCTGTGTTTAGAATAAACGATAAATTGCTAATCAACATTTATTAAATGATTATCTTATTAATCCATTATGTTAGCTATTTAATTTAACGTAATAGATAATTTTAATAGATAATTTGTAACATAATTAACGTAACTTGATAATATCTACCAAAGTTCAAATAGAAGATGATATCGCAAAAGTTTAAATTATCATAATGTTGAATATATTCCAACATATATTCAAGTTATCAACAAAGATATTTTTTATTATTCCATTCCAAAATATTCCAACATATATAGGTCTGTTTAAATATAATTATTAACTTTAATTATCTTTTGCATAATTATGATTATACAGTTAAATAATCATTATTTATTGATAATTAGATATACTTTTCTAAATTTTGTACCATCAAATTATCATAATAATGCTATATTTGATAATTATTTAAATTATAATTATGACATGTATCATAATTAAAAATTTGTAATACATTAAAGATATCAATTATAATGATTGGTCATTATAATTGATGAAATCTATTACGATAATCTATATAAGTTAATAATTATATGATAATAGATATGTATTATTATCTTCTTAATAATAATCATAGTAGTAATTTATTATCTTATACTACAAATGGTTACGATATAATTATTGTGATTACTTATGATAGCAAATAACGTTAATTATTATAAAGAAGATAATAATATCATATCCTTTAGTAATTTGTAGATACTATCATAATTATCTTTATTATATTTAATAAAAAAAGTTTAAATAATCTATTAAAGATAATAATATCAAATCCTTTAGTAATTTGTAGATACTATCATAATTACCTTTATTATATTTAATAAAAAAAGTTTAAATAATCTATTAAATATCTTTAATGATAATCTATTTACTAAATTTTATGTGCATAATTTATCATAATAGATTATCATAAAGATAAAAACTTTTAAATTATCATTATGATATCAAATAATCTTCTATAATTTGATAATAGAATTATCTTAATTTAGATAATAACTTTTGATAAAGTTATGATAATTATGATAGTAATGGTACTGTTATCAACATGATAAATTATGATTAGGAAATATTATCATAGATTATATAATTATGGCAGCGCTATTAATTTAATTATTATAAATTATCTTTAATAACGCTATTGGACTATTTGTATAAACTTGATTATTAGTACGAAGTTATGATAATATTATGCAAAGTTAGAAATTTAGATAATTTGCAATTATTATGATTATTATTATCAAATAGAAAATTATATAATATTATTAACTTAAAATCGATAACCTATGGTATAATGTAAAAAAATCTGATACTATTCAAAGATATCATAATTATCATAATAAAATAACGTAATGATAATAACCGTATTATGCCATCTAAATTGATAATATGTAAAAGAATATTTATAATTGAATTAGTATCATATTATTTATGAAATAATTAAAGATCATTTACTAATGGTACAATACTTATGATAATTATGAAATAATATTTATGATTTTTATTTGGGTTGGTTATCAAAGAAGTTAATACCTCAACATTATATTATCAAACATAAACGTTATTAAATAGGTTATAATAATTATCATAATAGGTAGATTATACAAATAGCGGAATATAAGAAGATTTCTAGTTTATAGATTATCTAATAATTATAATCATAAGATAATTATTACATGATTTATAGTCTTCTATAGGTAATTATATTTGTAACAATTCCTAATCAATAATCACTAGATATTTGATTACGTGTAGATTATTATAAGATAAACGGTAATTTACAAATTATGATACTAAAATTATGCTATGATTATTGATACAATAGACCTCCTTTATAATATTAACCTGCCATTATCTATCATAATTATCTTCTTTAAAAGTTTATGTCAAATAATTTTATATGGGTATTGATAAACAATTTATATAACTATTTTTTTTTATTAAAGAAGATAATAAGATGAAATCTTTTAGTACGCACAATCATAATTACAGTTATTATCTTTAATAAAAAAAATTTAAATAATCTATTAAATTATCTTTTATAAAGAAGATAATTATATAAAAGTTTTTAGCAATTTGTAGGTAATATCATAATTATCTTTATTATATTTAATCAACAAAGTTTAAATAATCTTTTAAATTATCTTTTACAAAGAAAATAATTATATCAAGTTTTTTAAAAATTTATACGCACAATCGTAATTACCGTTGTTATCTTTAATAAAAAAATTTAAATAATATATTAAATTATTTTTTATAAAAAAGATAATAATATAAAATGTTTTAGCAGTTTATAGGTACTATCATGATTATCTTTATTATATTTAATCAACAAATTTTAAATAATGTATTAAATTATCTTCTAATAATTACCATATTTAAATTATATAATCATATCGATTATATAATTTAAATATGGTAATTATTAAATGATGATTATGATATCTTTAATAGATTTGATAACTATCATAATTATCTTTTATAATAGTACCTTATTAAATTAAATGTCATCAAGACAGAAACTAATCTGATTATCTATTACTGGAATTATTATGTTGTAATTATTATACTGGTTTATTTTCTTCTACAAATTTCAAAGTTAATTATCAAGACAGAAACTAATCTAATTATCTATTACATCCCCTAGTAAGTGAAGTGCCTTACCCTCCTTTCTCTTAGAGAAAGGGGCGCCCTATCTACTTCTCGAGCCTTCACTGCCCTGTTCTGTAACTTCCCTTCTTTAGTCCGTCCACGAGGCTGTAAAAAGATAGATAGGGGCGGCTATCTAGCATGAGTTGTTTCGGTTGTATGCCACGATTTCTTTCAAGTTTTATAAAAAAGATAATAATATTAAATCTTTTAGCAATTTGTAGGCATTATCATAATTATCTTTATTATATTCAATTAACAAAGTTTAAATAATCTATTAATTATCTTTTAGAAAGTAAATAATTATATAATTTTTTTTAGCAATTTGTATGCCAATCATAATTATCATTATTATCTTTAATAAAAAAGTTTAAATAATCTATTAAATTATCTTTTATAAACAAGATAATAATATCAAATCTTTTAGCAATTTGTAGCTATTATCATAATTTGTAGCTATAAAATTTGATGTTATTGTCTTTTTTGTAAAAAAATAATTTAATATATTATTTAAATTTTGTTAATTAAATATAATAAAGATAATTATAATAGTACTTACAAATTGCTAAAAAAATTTATATTATTATCTTTTAAAAGAAGATATTTTCTTGTTCTTTTCTTTTAATCCCTTGCATCAATGTTGTTGAGCATAGTGAAATCTCAATAAATTCATGTTATTGAGAAAATTACACTGATGGCTGATGAGAATGATAGTTTGAATTAGCAGCACCTCATTTTCTGTGGATAAACTGCCTTTTCTATTGTGTTGTTCTTTGTTATAAAAGATAATTATCTTCTTTATAATTATATGATTGTGCGTACAAATTGATAACTACTATTGCTCTAATTAAGGTACTCTAATAGTTATCTTTTTGAAAGATAAAGAAGATAATAATATGTAGGTATTATCTCCTATATAACACTAATATTTGATAATTATAAGATAATAATTAATAAAAGATTATCAAATTAAATTTGTAAGCAAATTTTATTTATTATGATAGGGACTGTCATAATTATTATAATAATAAATATAATTATCATTAATAACAATTTATCTTCTTTATAACTATCAAATTGCAATAATAATTAATCTTATAAAAGATAATCTATTACATCATACGGTACTATTGCAATAATTATGATATCAAATAATTTTTCTTTACGAACAAAGTATAATTGATTAAAGATTATGTGTATACCACAAATTGTTAGAAATTACCTATGATATAAAAGATAATTAAATATAATTCCATAAATTATCGTACACATAATTATAATTATGAAGTTTATCTTCATCTTCATAATTCAATCAACAAATAATATATTTTTATCATAAATTTTATATAGTACAAATTTAATATAATGGCTAATCAAATTAAAGTTATCTTTATCATTGGTGAATCTTTATTACGATTATCTTTATCTGTGTAATTTGATATAATTATCTTTGTATTAAAATAATTTATTATAGTTGATAAATTAATTATTAGCAATTTAAATAATACTGTTATTATCTTTAATAAATCATCTTCTAAAAGATATATAAACTTCTTTATTATCTTCTTTGTAATTATGATAATGCTATCTTTGTAACAAGATTATGATTTTAAAAGATGATAATATCATAATTATTAAAGATAATTTGTATACATAATCATAATTACCGTTATTATCTTTAATAAAAAAAGTTTAAACAATCTATTAAATTATCTTTCACAAAGAAAATAATTATATCAATTTTTTTAATAATTTGTACGCACAATCATAATTACCATTATTATCTTTAATTAAAAAAAAGTTTAACTAACTTATTAAATTATCTTTTATAAATAATATAATAATATAAAATTTTTTAGCAATTTCTAAGTACTATCATAATTATCTTTATTATATTTAATAATAATAAAGATAATAAAGATATAACGGTAATCAAGAACAAATTTGTCATAATTACCAGTATTATCATTTGTAAAGGTACCATTGATATAATATATTGATGTAATAAATTGATATTATTATTCAAATTATTTACTATCAACAAAGATTAGATATAAGAATATCATTGATATAATTATAAAAGATAATTATACCTATGAAGATAATTATTATGATATAATTAGCAATTTATAAGAAGATGATAATAATTTAAAAGATAATCTTCATTTAATTATATAAGGGTACCTACAAAGAAGAAAATTGCTTAAATATCAACAAAGTTCCGAATTATCTTTATTGTATTAGTACTATTAATAATAATATCTTTTAACTTTGTAACTACAAATTTAATATTTTATGAAGAAGATAGTATAATATTTATAATCAAATTATCTTCTTATAATTATCTTATCTACAGATGATTTGTAGGTAGCAATTTGTAAACTATCTTATTGTCTTCTTTGCTAAAAGATTTTTAGTTCAAACACGAAGAATGACATTGGTTTTGGGTCAGACAAGCCACAAACCCAAAAGTGCTTCGAGAAAATCGTGGGGTCCAAGGGGCATGAGGCGCTCCACCCCCCAATAATAACCATGTTGGCAAGCCAATGAGTTGTCTTCAAATTGTGGCTTGGTTGGCCACAACTTTACATCCACTTACTTGACCAGCACCAGCCAATATTTTACATTTTAATGTGCATTAGAGGAGTTCTCATAAGCACCAATGCGTTATTTTCACAGCATGGCCAACAAAGAACGCCCTTACATCCATCGCACTCAACCGAGGAGTGACCAAGATTCCACATTCATGAAGAATGACGTTTGCACACGGCCGTACAAATTGGTAAAAAATTTGTCATAATTATCTTCTTTATAAAAGATAATTTAATACATTATTTAAAATTTATTGATTAAATATAAAATTTAATATATAATTATGATAGTACCTACAAATTGCTAAAAAATTTGATGTAATTTATTTACTTTGTAAAAGATAATTTAATAGATTATTTAAACTTTGTTGATTGAATATAATAAACATAATTATTATAATACCTACAAATTGCTAACAGATTTGATATTATTATCTTATTTATAAAAGATAATTTAATAGATTATTTAAAACGTGTTGATTAAATATAATAAAGATAATTATGATAGTACCTACAAATTCCTAAAAGACTTGATATTATTATTTTCGTTATAAAAGATAATTTAATAAATTATTTAAATTTTTTTTATTAAAGACAATAACGGTAATTATGATTATGCGTACAAATTGTTAAAAATTTTTATATAATTATCTTCTTCGTAAAAGATAATTTAATAGATTATTTAAACTTTGTTGATTAAATATAATAAATATAATTATGATAGTACCTACAAATTTATAAAAAAATTTATATAATTATCTTCTTTGTAAACGATAATTTAAAATTTGTAGTTAAATATAACAAAGATAATTATGATAGTTCCTACAAATTGCTAAAAAAATTGATATATTTATCTTCTTTGTAAAAGATAATTTAATAGATTATTTAAACTTTGTTGATTAAATATAATAATGATAATTATGGTAGTACCTACAAATTGCTAAAATATAATAATGATAATAACTGTAATTACGATTGTGCCTAAAAATTGCTAAAAAATTGATATATTATGTTCTTTGTAAAAGATAATTTAATAGACTATTTAAAATTTGATGATTAAATATAATAAATATAATTATGATATTACCTATAAATTATTAAAGAATTTGACATCATTATTTTTTTTGTAAAAGATAATTTAATAGATTATTTAAATTTTGTTGATTAAATATAATAAAGATAATTATGATAGTACCTACAAATTGCTAAAAACTTTGGTATAATTATCTTCTTTGTAAAATATAATTTAATAGTTTGTTTCAAATTTTTTTATTAAATATAATAAGATATTATAAAAGTTCCTATAAATTTCTAAAATATTTTATGTTATTATGTTCTTTATAAAAGATAATTTAATATATTATTTAAAATTTTTTTATTAAAGATAGTAATGGTAATTATTATTGTTCGTACAAATTGCTAAAAACCTTTGATATAATTGTCTTCTTTGTAAAAGATAATTTAATAGATTATTTAAAATTTGTTGATTAAATATAATAAAGAAAATTATGATAGTACCTAAAAATTGCTAAAAACTTTGGTATAATTATCTTCTTTGTAAAATATAATTTAATAGTTTTTTTCAAATTTTTTTATTAAATATAATAAAGATAATTATAAAAGTTCCTATAAATTGCTAAAATATTTTATATTATTATGTTCTTTATAAAAGATAATTTAATAGATTATTTAAACTTTTTTTATTAAAGATAGTAATGGTAATTATTATTGTTCGTACAAATTGCTAAAAACCTTTGATATAATTATCTTTTTTGTAAAAGATAATTTAATAGATTATTTAAAGTTTGTTGATTAAATATAATAAAGATAATTATGATAGTACCTACAAATTGTTAAAAAATTTGATATAATTCTCTTGTTTGTAAAGATAATTTAATAGATTATTTATACTTTGTTGATTAAATATAATTAAAATAATTATGATAGTACGTACAAATTGCTAAAATATTTGATATTATTATCTTCTTTATAAAAAATAATTTAATAGATTATTTAAACTTTTTTATTAAAGATAATAACAATAATTATGATTGTGCATACAAATTGCTAAAATCTTTGATATAATTATCTTCTTTGTAAAAGATAATTTAATAGACTATTTAAACTTTGTTGATTAAATATCATGAAGATAATTATGATAGTATTTACAAATAGCTACAAAATTTGTACCGTACAAATAACCGTAATTTAAAAGGTAATTATTTAAATTTTTAATTAAAGATAATAAAAGTAATTATGATTGTACGTACAAGTTAGAAACATAATCTATTTAACAATCTATTATCATAATTTTAAATTATATTGCAAAGATAATTATGATAACTAAAATTATGGTTAGTAAAAATTAATTTAATAGCTGAAAATTATTTAAACTTTGATTGAAAATATAATTTGATAATTTTGTTAAATTATCAAATTTGTAGGTATAATTATCTATTTCTATGGGTATGAAAATTATACATAAGATAATATAATTGTGAAGATAATTATCATAGTTTAATTATTATGATAATATATTAAATTTGATAAAAAGATAATTATCTATTTGTTATCATAATATGAAGATAAATTAATTGATAAATAATTTATTAGGCCTCTAATAATTTAGATATAGCAAAGAAGATGTTGTTATGATATAAATAATTATAATTATCTATAAATATTATCATAATTTGTTGATTAAATAAATTTCTTATTTGAATTTACAAAGAACATAATAATATCAAAATTTTTAGTAATTTGTACGCATAATTATAATTATTGTTATTATCTTTAATAAAAAAATTTTAAATAATCTATTAATAATCAATGTGTTATTATCATAATTATCTTATTTAGAATCTACTATCATTATCTGCCCTATTTAAGAAAAAATATTAAAATATGATAGTATCTACAAATTGTTATCATATTATATTTAATACATTATTAAAAAGTTTATAGGCACTATCATAATTATCTTTATTATATTTAATCAACAAATTTTAAATAATCTATTAAATTTTCCTTTACAAAGAAGATAATTATATAAAATCTTTTAGGTATTTGTATGCATAGTCATAATTACCGTTATTATCTTTAATACAAAAGGTTTAAATAATCTATTAAATTATCTTTTATAAAGAAGATAATAATATAAAATCTTTTAACAATTTGTAGTTACTATCATAATTGTCTTTATTATATTTATTCAATAAAATTTAAATAATTTTTACAAAGAAAATAATTATATTATCTTCTTTAAACATTTATAATTATAACAGATTATACGGCTATTATAGTAATAATCTTTGCGCAAGACTATTACTATCAAGGCTATTACTAATGACAAACTATATGTACTATCATTATTATCATAAATTACAAATTATTAACAGTAATCTATTATGTTTTTATAATCGTAATGTACATATTAATTATTATAGTATTTACAAATTGATTACTATAATTATTATATTAAATTATCATAATTTGATATAAAACATATTTTATACAATCATAATCAACAAATTTTAAATAATATATTAAATTATATTTGATTATGTAGATTATCTAATAGGAAATTAAAGATCTGATATTATTATAATAAATAAACGAATAATATGATTACGTGTTTTCGTATCTCATTTATCTTTTGGTAATTATTGTTATGATTGTACCGTCTATCATATGGTCAAGATTTGATTAGGTTATTATGAAGTAATTATTTAAACTATTATAGTATTTGTTTCATTAACCATAATCATGTAACGGTTTTAACATAATTTACTTACATAAATTGTGTTAAAACTGTTAAACTATTTTTTAGTATATGTTGTAGCTACTATCATAACATGGTAGATTATTATGATTTTTACCTATACGTTTGATTAACTATCAAATATCTTAACTTAAAAGATTATTATAATTTTTAATAAATAAGTCTAATAATCTATTCATAAAGGGCAAATAACGGTATATAGATAATTATCTTTATAGATTATTTAAATTTTTTATAATGACACACACACATATATATATATATATATATGTATGTATATGTGGTTGTTATGATTTTAGATATAATCAATTATATCTAATCAACATAATTAATTAATAATATCTTTATTATAAATATATTATCATATAAACTGATGATTATTACGGTATTTATTATAAATTATCGAACAAAATATTATTTTATTGTACATAGATAGCTTGTAGCATGTAAATTATAATAACGTAATGATAATTATCATATTATGCTATTTAATAGTCATTTTGATAATTATCTTTATTACCGTGATATTAACTTTTAAGGATAAGTTTTATTTATCATAGATTTCTGCAAAGATAAGAATTATTTAAAGATTATCATAATAATATTCTTTATTGTAGATAATTTGATAAATATCAATTACGTTAAATATGCTATATAATAGAGTTAATATTATCTATCAATAAAGCTATACTTATCAGATTATTATTTGATAGTCTATGTACAATTTAATTATACATAGATAATTATACACCTTCTCTCACAATTGGAACCTCTTGAAACAAGATCCTAGGGAGAGCATTCCAAGAATGCATCAAGTGGTATCAAGAGCCTTCTTCTAGAGGTTCTTCTCCTTTGCTTAATCTTTTTTTTTAAAATTTTCAAATTCTTATCATACATCTTCTCCATCTATTCCTATATTTTTCTTCAATTAATTTGGTGTTGTTCATATTATTGTTGCTTATCTATTGTTTATGTGATTTTTTTTTTCATTTCTAAGCCAATTTTTTTTCAATTTAATCGGTGCATTTTCTTCCTATGCGTTTTTTGTTGATTTTAATTGGTTCAAATTTGTTAAATCCTCCATTGAACCACTGTTTTGTGTGTTAGGAATTCATGTTTTCCATTAGCCTTTGTTTTGTTTTGGTTTGGTGCATGTTGATGTTCCTAAGAAGGAACTTATACTAAAACAACACCTCTGTGGCGAAAACCACAGCTTTGTGGCAAGGTGTTTTGGCTTCAATTTTCCATTTCTTTGCTGGATTCTTATGCGTTGTTTTGCTATTGCTTTTTTTAGGATTCATTTTCAGTTTTAATAATCTCAAGTATTGGTCATTTAGAGTCTTGTTTAGTCATTAATTTTTTCATATCAAGTTCCTTAGGTTTTACCTTTTTTGTTTTGAATTTTTGCTTCAAAAAGTGGGGTCAACTTCTTGAAATTGAGCTTCAAAGAGGAATCACCTCTTTTTTAAGTCTCATAAGAAGTCCTCATTCTTTAAGTTCAAGCATGTTCTAGTCAAAAAAATTTCTCAAAAAATTTAATAGCTCAATTTCTCTTATGTCATTGTTCTTGTTCAAATTTAGTGATCTTTTGTACTAAATTTTTGAGTGATTGCATTGAGGTTTGCTTGAGAAAATTATTGTGACCTAAGTAAGCCAAAACTTGTGTTAAACAAGTAGCCCTAAATCACAATTCATAGCTCTTGGTGCATTACCTATATCACTCTAAGTTTTTGGTGTATTTTTAGTTACTTGTATTTTCATAGATTGCACTTTGTTTTGAAAATTTTTGTGCTTTAGCTTGTTCTTCTTCTCAAGCGTTTACTACCTCTAAATTGTTCATAAAATTTGCAATCTAAGATATGTTAGGTGCATCTAGAAAAGAATAAGAAAAACAAAGAAAAAAGAAGTTAAAAGAAAAATTGTAAGAAAATAGTAAAAGTGCAAAAAGAAAGACAACAAAAATAGTGCAAATTAGATGTGCCTAGAAACAATTTCAAAATTGCAAAAGAGTGTCTAAAATTGGTTGTTATTGCTTGATATCATCATTAGTAGCTCACGGCCAAAGCTATTTCACCGAGTGCAATTTTTGAAAATATTTTGGTGTCTTTTATTTTTAGTCTATACTCTTAATCTAGTGCTTTTCTAGGACAATTCTTTAGTTGTGCTAGCTTTCTATCTTTGCCTTAATTCTAGTTTTGTCATTTATTTTTACTTCTTCTAGTTTGTTCATCTTACTCTTTCCAATTGGATAGTTTCCTTGCCTTGATTTTAGCATTTTCTTGCTTTTAGCTTCTACTCTTGTATTCTTGGAATTGCTTGGTGTTGTTGCCACTTTTTGTAGAGATATCCTTTGGTTTCGGAGCCTTCCACAAGGATAGCACATTGAGGAAGGGTTATTTAAGCCAAGAAGGACTCAAAGAGGTGGAAGAAGCAAGACAAGAATGCATACACTTGAGGGAGCTAGGAGGAAGACATAGCATTTTACTTTCTTGCTTTTATTTGTGTGTATTCATTTTAATTAGGAGTGTATCTCCTTTTTCTTGTAATACCTTGGCTTTTTTTTACTCTTAGTTTCTCAAAATTAAGGTGTGGAGGTGGAAATGGTACACCACCTCTCATACCTTTAGGTGCACGTTTTAGTCCCTACACTTTTAATTCTTGCTTTATTTTTCTCCAAAACTGTGTAGAGGTGTCTTGAACTCCAAAGGTTCTTACACCATTAGGAATTCGTTTAGGTTAGTTTCCTTGCTTGTTTCAATTCACTTTTAGGTTTGAAGACTAGAGTTCCAAAGACTCTTGTCTTCTTTAGTGAGAAAATAATTAAAGGGAGAGGAGTGCCTATCATTGATTTCACTCTACACACTATTATGGAATCACACAACTCTAGCCACAAGAGTGTGAACCAAGGGGGCTCACCCAAGGCCAACACTCTTAACCATTTTTTGCATGAATTTAGAGAGTGACATATGGGAGAGAGTGAGGCAATATAAGAAAGAGAGGCAAGAGAAGAGAAAAGGAGGGAAGAAAAAGAAAAAGAGAGAAAGATAGAGTTGAGGAGGGAGAAAAGATAGAGAAAAGAAAGGGAGGAAAGAGAGGAAAGAAGAAGAGAAGAGATAGAAAAAGAAAAGAGAGAAAGAGATGAGAGGGAAATAAAAGAAAGACATGAAAGAGAAGAAAGAGAAAGAAGAGAAAGACAAGAGAGAGGAAAGGGAAAAAAGAGAAAGATTAGAAAAAGAAGAGAGGGAGGAGAGAAGAAGGGAGGAAAAAAGAAAGGAAAAAGAAAGAGAGAAAAGAGAAAAAAGAAAGAAAGAAAGAAGAAGAAGATGGAATAGGTCTAGCTCCCTTAGAAGTTAATCAACTAGTGAGGAGGAATGGATTAATGGGAGACCTAAACCTATAGGAGAAATCAAAACAATGAACAAAGAGAACAAAAAATTGATCTCCCACCTTTCTTTGGAAAAGACAATGTGGAAGCCTAGCTTGATTGGGAGATGAAGGTAGAACACTCTTCAAATGTTTTAAAATTAATGGAGAAAAGTTCCTTTAGCAACCCTTAGCTTCCAAGGGTATGTTATGTATTGGTGGACCTCTCTTGAGAATGACAGGCACCGCCATCATGAACTTAAGAGGCCCATGAGGCGGAGGCGTATTCCCTCTTATTATGAAAGGGAACTCCTTGATAAGCTGCAAAGATTAAGGCAACACAATATGACTGTTAAGGAATACAGGCAGCAAATGAAGCTTTTCATAATGAAAGCTGGAATCAATGAAGAGCCTAGGTCCACTGAAGCTAGGTTCCTTAGTGGTTTGAGCCTTGAGATAAGGGATAGGGTTGAGCTCTTACCATATAGGGATCTAGATGACTTGGTTCAAATTTGTATCAAAGTGGAGAACCAATTGAAGAGAAGGTCTTCCTCTAGGAAGGACTACTCTAATAACTCTTCCCACTCTTATACAAATAGGGACCAAGTCAAGGGGTGCTCTTCCAAGAGCCACCCCAAGGATGATCAACCCACAAGCATGCATAAAGAAAAACATCCTTTGCATAAAGAAGACCACCCTATTAGTTCTACAGCTAGTAGTATTAAATGCTTCAAGTGTCTTGGGAGAGGCCACATTGCTTCCTAATGCCCCAACAAAAAAAACATGATCATAAGGGGCCAAGACATTGAGAATGAACCATCTGCCTCTTCTAGTGAAAGTGAGGAAGAAGGGGGTATCATGCATGTAGAGGACATTTATGCTTGTGAGGGAGACTTATTGATGGTAAGGAGGCTTTTGAGTAGCCAACCTTATAAACCTAGCACATCTCAAAGAGATAACACCTTTCACACAAGATATCATGTTTATAATCAAATATGTTCTCTCATTGTAGATAGTGGCTCCTGCTGTAATTGTTGCAGCACAAGGTTGGTTTCTCCTTGACTTCCACTCCTCACCCTAAGCCTTACAGACCTCAATGATTGAATGAAAGTAAGGAGGTGGAAGTCAATCAATAAGTTGAGGTGCCCTTTTCCATTGGGAACTACAAAGATGCCATCATTTGTGATGTAGTACCAACGGAAGTGACTCATATCTTGTTAGGGAGGCCATGACAATATGATAGAAAAGTTCTTCATGATGGCCACTCAAATGAGATTACCCTCTCCCACTTAGGCACAAAGTTCAAGTTGTGTTCTCTTACACCTGCCCAAGTGTTGGAGGACCAATTTATCATGAAAAGAAAAAGGGAAAAGGAAAAGAAAAATAAAAAAACAAAAAATAAGCAAGCATTTCTTGTTGATGGTTTGGAAGGAAGTGCCACTTCCAAGAAGGTTGTTCTAAAGAAGAGTCATTTTTCTACAAAAGTGGACTTAAAACATAGCCTCCTTATACAACAACCTCTCTACCTTCAACTTGAGAAGCCACCATTGAATACACTCCCAAGTGTTGAGCTTGAGTCTTCATCCTTTGAGCTTGATCATGCATATCAAGTTCAAGATTTAGGAGGCATGGAGGGGAAGGATGACCTTCAAGAAGATTACCCCTTGGTTACCAAGGAGGATCTAATTGAAGATGATTCTTCTAATAAGGAAGTAAGTTGAGGTTGTGCCCATTACCATTGAGCACATAGCATCACAACCTCAAACTTTACTTGAAGATGAGGCCACTATAGTTGAAAATGAGATTGAGCTCATGACATTGGAGACTCAAAGCCAATCTCAAGTTCAACCTAAAGAGACATGCAAGAATAGTCCACCCCTAGGCCCATCATGCTTTCTTTGGGTGAACAAAAGGATAAGGCTTACTTAGCCTTCCTTGATGAGTGCTCTAGTGCACTTGGTATAATCTCATCCACTTCTACTCAAGTGAGATTTACACTTAGTGCATTGGGCCTACATTGGGGAGTTGTTGGGTAGAGGGTCATACACTACCTCCACTACCCCAACCTTGAGGGGCTACCTCATAGACCCCTCACTCTTTGCAGGATTGGAAGAAAAGGAAGAAAGACCTTTGGATTTGAGGTCAAATCCTTTCCAAGGGAGAGGAGATGGAGCATTCCTACCTAGCAAGGGACCTTGGCAAGAAGGATTAGAGAGAGGACATGGCTAGGAAGGAGCTTCATAAGACTTTAGGGCCATAGTCTCAAAACTATGTAAATAAATTGTGTAGTTTTAGTAGTTTGTTGAGTGGGTGTAATTTTGTAACTTTAGGCCTTGTATTTTGGCCTATAGGTTTTATTTTCTCTAGGAGGTATGTTTAGTCCCTTTAGAGGAGTGTGTTAATTAGTTGGGCTAGGCCTAGAAGGAGTTGGATGTGTGGTTATTCATTTCCACACCCCTAATTGCTTCTAAAACCCTTCTAACCAACATATGAAGCATGTTCTCTCTCCTACATGGCTGATCTTGTTACTTCTTATTTGAAATTGAATTTTAGAAGTGCCATGTCACTTCTCTCCAAAATTCAAATTCAAACTAGAGGGAACATAGATCATAAATTTTAGGGACTTGTTTGGATTTTTCTCTTTTTGCCGTGGGCTTAGACTTGAATGTCCAACACTCCCCCTCCCTTCTATAAATAGGTCCTCACTCACTCTTGTAATCATCTTTGATAATTTTGAATGAAATTAGAATTTGTAAGACTCTTAAGAGTGTCTTCTTCTCTCAATCCTTGAGAGTGCTTCTATGGCTTTTATCAAGGGTTCCTTCCCTTATGGTAAGCTTCCAAAAACTAGGCTTATCTCTACCTAGAGTGGCGCCTCCATCTTCTTCTTCTTCCTATTCATCCACACCTTCTTAACCCATTGGAACCTCTTGAAGCAACATCCTAGGGAGAGCATTCCCAAAATGCATCACATATCATCAATCACACTATCTGAAATCATGTTCATGTTAAATAATACATCACACACATTTATAGATCATACACCAAACATCTAATCCATTATCTCTCACTTCGAACATTATTTTGAGGATCATACTGTTGACAAAAAAATAAATATGTTAAGAACCTACTATCCAAAGATAAACCAAATTCAGTAGTTCAACTAATGTATAGACGCTCAAAGCAAAATCTGCTAATATCTTCAGAATCTACTACCCTAAAATTCAACATTTACTCTATTCTATAGACACTCAAGACAAAATACAGTATCGTATAAGATGCTAAACATATAATTGTTATTCTACCTAAATTATGTCACTCTGAACATTATTTGAACGATACTGAAAATACCGACTAACATCTTAAGAACCTACTATAAAAAATAAACAAAAGCTAATGGTAGAGTATTTGCATCGCAGCGGTACTAAATTTCATTCCTAACTGCATCTAGAATGACTACCACTTAGCCACCGTTGACTCATATCATCAATCACCTTATCTCAAATCATGTTCATGTTAAATAATACATCACACATATTTATAAATCATACACCAAACATCTAATCCACTATATCTCACTTTGGACATTATTTTGAGGATCTGACTGTTGACAACATAATAAATATGTTCAGAACCTACTATTCAAAGATAACCCAAATCCAACAGTTCAACTAATGTATAAACGCTCAAAAAAGAAACCTGCTACATGTATAATTAACATCCCAAAAATACAGTTCTTACTCTGAGTTCATTATCTCTCACTACACACATTATTTAGATGTTCCCACTGATGAAAATAAATACTAATATCTTAAGAATCTACTACCCAAAAATAAACCAAATCCAACAGATAAACTATTCAATAGACACTCAAGACAAAATACGGTATTGTATAAGATGCTCAAAATATAATTGTTATTCTAACTCCATTATGTCACTCCGGACATTATTTCGACGATCCCATCATTGAAAAACAAAGATTAACATCTTAATAACCTACTACAAAAAAATAAACAAAATATAAGGGTTGAACTATTATATACCGGTGGTATTAAATTTCATTCCTAACGTAGTTAGAATGACTTCCTCTTAGGCATCGTTGGCTCATATCATCAATCACACTATCTCAAATCATGTTCATGTTAAATAATACATCACACACATTTATAAATCATATACCAAACATCTATTCCATCATCTATCACTTCAAAACATTATTTTGACGATCTTACCGTTGAAACAAAACTAAATATGTTAAGAACCTACTATGCAAAGATAAACCAAATCCAACAGTTCAACTAATGTATAGACGCTCAAAACGAAATCTTCTACAAGTATAGTTAAGATCCTAAAAATATAGTTCTTACACTGAGTACATTATCTCTCACTACATACATTATTTAGATTATCCCACCGATGAAAATAAATATTAATATCTAAGAATATACTACCCAAAAATAAACCAAATAAAATAGTTAAACTATTCTTTAGACACTCAAGACAAAACACGATCTCATATAAATGCTGAAGATATAATTGTCATTCTAACTCCATTATGTCACTCCAGAATTTATTTCGACAATCCCACCATTGAAAATAAAGATTAATATCTTAAGAACCTACTATAAAAAAATAAACAATTCTAACGGTTGAACAATTTTCTAGCAGTGCTATTAAATTTCATTCCTGAGTCTAGCTAGAGTGACTCCCTCTTAGGCAGGTTGACTCATATCATCAACCACACTATCCCAAATCATGTTGATATTAAATATTACATCACACACATATATAAATCACACACCAAACATCTAATCCATTATCTCTCACTTCGGACATTATTTTGAGGATCCTACCCTTGACACAAAAATAAATATGTTGAGAACCTACTATCTAAAGATAAACAAAATCCAACAGTTCAACTAGTGTACGGATGTTGAAAACGAAATTTTCTACAGGTATAATTAAGATCCTAAAAATGCAGTTCTTACTCTTAGTTCATTATCTCTCATGACATACATTATTTACATAATCCCACTGTTGAAAATAAATTTTAATATCTTGAGAATCTACTACCCAAAAATAAACCAAATCCAACAGTTAAACTATGCTACAGAACTCAAGACAAAATACGGTATCGTATAAGATGTTAAAAATATAATTGTTATTCTAACTCCATTATGTCATTCCAACATTATTTTGACAATTCCATGATTGAAAATAAACATTAACATCTTAAGAACCTTCTATAAAAAAATAAACAAAATCTAACGATTGAATAGTTGTATAGCGATGGTACTAAATTTGATTCCTAACTACAGCTAGAACGACTCCCTCTTAGGCACTGTTGTTTGATATCATCAATAGCACTATCTCAAATCATGTTGATGATAAATAATACATCACACATATTTATAAATCCTACACCAAACATCGAATCCATTATCTCTCGCTTGGGACATTATTTTGAGGATCATACACTTGACACAAAAATAAATATGATGACGACCTACAATCCAAAGATAAACCAAATCCAACAGTTCAACTAATGTACGCACGTTGAAAACGAAATCTTCTACAGATATAATTAAGATCCTACAAATGCAGTTCTTACTTTGAGTTCATTATCTCTCACCACTTACATTATTTACATAATCCCAATGTTGAAAATAAATATTAATATCTTGAGAATGTACTACCAAAAATAAACCAAATCCAACAATTAAACTATGCTACAAACACTCAAGACAAAATACGGCATCGTATAACATGCTAAAAATATAATTGTTATTCTAACTCTATTATGTCACTCCGACATTATTTCGACAATGTCATGATTGAAAATAAACATTAACATCTTAAGCACCTTCTATAAAAAAAAATAAACAAAATCTAACGGTTGGACAGTTGTATAGCTGTGGTACTAAATTTGATTCCTAACTACAGCTAGAATGACTCATTCTTAGGAACTGTTGTTTCATATCATCAATCATACTATCTCAAATCAGGTTGATGTTAAATAATACATCAGACACATTTATAAATCATACACCAAACATCGAATCCATTGTCTCTCAATTGGGACATTATTTTGAGGATCATACCCTTGACACAAAAATAAATATGATGAGAACCTACTATCCAAAGATAAACCAAATCCAATAGTTCAACTAATGTACGGATGTTGAAAACAAAATCTTCTATAGGTATAATTAAGATCCTACAAATGCAGTTCTTACTCTGAGTACATTATCTCTCACCATGTACATTATTTACATAATCCCACTGTTGAAAATAAATATTAATATCTTGAGAATCTAATACCCAAAAATAAACAAAATCCAACAGTTAAAGGAGTCTATAGACATTGAATGCAAAATATGGTATCCTATAAGATCCTAAAAATATAATTGTTATTGTGACTCCATTATGTCACTCCGGACTTTATTTCGATGATCCCACCATTGAAAATAATGATTAACATCTTAAGAACCTACTATAAAAAAATAAACAATTCTAACGGTTAAACAATTGTCTAGTGGTGCTATTAAATATCATTCCTAAGTGCAGCTAGAATGACTCCCTTTTAGGCACGTTGAGTCATATGATCAACCACACTATCCCAAATCATGTTGGTGTTAAATAATACATCACACACATTTATAAATCATACACCAAACATCTAATCCATTATCTCTCACTTCGGACATCACTTTAAGGATCTTACCGCTGAAAGAAAAATAAATATGTTAAGAACCTACTGTCCAAAGATAAACCAAATCCAACAGTTCAACTAATGTATAGACGCTCTAAACGAAATCTAATTAAGATCCTAAAAATACAATTCTTACTCTGAGTTAATTATCTCTCACTACGTACAATATTTCGATGATCCTACTATTTACAATAAATATTAATATCTTAAGAATCTACTGCCAAAAAATAAACGAAATCCAATAGTTAAACTATTCTATAGACACTCAAGACAAATTACAGTATCGTATAAGATGCTAAGAACATAATTGGTATTCTAATTCCATTATGTCACTCTGGACATTATTTCGACCATCCCACCATAGAAAATAAAGATTAACATCTTAAAAACCTACTATAAAAAGATAAACAAAAAATAACGATTGATAAATTGTATAATGGTGGTACTAAATTTCATTCCTAACTGCAGCTAGAATCACTCCCTCTTAGGCAGTGTTGACTCATAACATCAGTGGCACTAGCGTAAATCACGTACAAGTTAAATAATATATCAAACACATTTATAAATCATACACCAAACATCTAATCCATTATCTCTTACTTCGGACATAGTTTTGAGGATCTAACCATTGACACAAAAATAAATATATTAAGAACCCACTATCCAAAGATAAACCAAATCCAACAGTTCAACTAATATATAGACGCTCAAACCAAAATCTCCTACAAGTATAATTAAGATCCTAAAAATACAGTTCTTACTTTGAGTTCATTATCTCTCACTACGTACATTATTTAGATGATCCCATAGTTGAAAATAAATATTGATATCTTAAGAATCTACTACCTTAAAATACACCAAATGCAATAGTTAAACTATTCTACAAACACTCAAGACAAAAGACGGTATCATACAAGATGCTAAAAATATAATTGTTATTCTAAATCCATTATGTCACTCTAGACATTATTACGATGATCCCACCATCGAAAATAAATATTAACATCTTAAGAACCTAATGTAAAAAAAAAAAACTAACGTTTGAACAATTGTATAGCGGTGGTACTAAATTTCATTCCTAGTTGAAGCTAGAATGACTCCCAATCAAGCATCCTTGACTCATATCATCAAGCACACTATCTCAAATCATGTTTATCTTAAATAATACATGACACACGTTTGCAAATCATACACCAGACATCTAATCCATTATCTCTTACTTCGTACATTATTTTGAGGATCTTACTGTTGAAAAAAAAAATATATTAAGAACCTACTATCCAAAGATAAACCAGATCCAACAGTTCAACTATTGTATAAACGCTCAAAGCGAAATCTGCTACAACTTTGATTAAGATCCTAAAAATACAATTCTTACTCTGAGTTCATTATCTCTCACTACGTACATTATTTAGATCATCCCACCATGGAAACTAAATATTAATATCTTAAGAAAATACTACCCCAAAATAACTCAAATCCAACAGTTAAAATATTTTATACACACTCAGGACAAAATACAGTATCATATAAGATGCTAAAAATACAATTGTTATTCTAACTCCATTATGTCAATCCAGACATTATTTCGACAATCCCACATTGAAAATAAAGATTAACATCTTAAGAACTTGCTATAAAAAAAAATAAACAAAAACTAACGGTTGATCAATTGTATAGTGGTGGTACTAAATTTCATTCCTAGCTGCAGCTAGAATGACTCCCTCTTAGGCACTGTTGACTCATATCATCAATCACACTATGTCAAATCATGTTTATGTTAAATAATACATCACACACATTTATAAATCATACAGCAAATATGTAATCGATTATCTTTTACTTCATTTGAGGATCTTACTGTTGAAAAAAAATCAATATGTTAAGAACATACTCTCCAAAGATAAACCAAATCCAACAGTTCGACTAAAGTATAAACGCTCAAAAAGAAATCAGCTACATGTATAATTAAGATCCTAAAAATACAGTTTTTACTCTGAGTTCATTATTTCTCACCACGTACATTATTGAGTTGATCCCACCGTTGAAAATAAATATTAATATCTTAAGAATCTGCTACCCAAAAATGAACCAAATCAAACAGTTAAACTATTCTATAGACACTTAAGACAAAATAACGTATCGTATAAGATGCTAAAAACATAATTGTTATTCTAACTCCATCATGTCACTCGGGACATTATTTCAATGATACCACCATTGTAAATAAAGATTATCATGTTAAGAACCTACTATAAAAAAATCTAACGGTGGAACAATTGTATAGCAGTGATACTAAATGTCATTCCTAACTGCAGCTAGAATGACTCCCTGTTAGGCACCATTGACTCGTATCATCAATCACACTATCTTAAATGTTGTTCATGTTAAATAATACATCACACATATTTATAAATTGTACACGAAACATCTAATCTATTATATCTAACTTTGGACATTATTTTGAGGATCTTACCATTGACACAAAAAATAAAAAGATGTTAATTTTTATTTTTAATGGTGGGATCATTAAAATAATGTCCAGAGTGACATAATGGAGTTAGAATAACAATTATATTTTTCGCATCTTATATGATACCATATTTTGTCTTGAGTGTCTATAGAGTAGTTTAACTCTTGGTTTTGGGTAGTAGATTCTTAAGATATTAATATTTATTTTCAACGGTTGGATAATTTAAATAATGTACATAGTGAGAGATAATGAACTTAGAGTAAGAATTGTATTTTAAGGATCTTAATTATACCTGTAGCACATTTCATTTTGAGCGTCTATACATTAGTTGAACTTTTAGATTTGGTTGATCTTTGCATAGTAGGTTCTTAACATTTTTATTTTTATTTCAACGGTAAGATCCTCAAAATAATGTCTGAAGTAAGAGATACTGGATTAGATTTTTGGTGTATGATTTGCAAATGTGTGTGATGTATTATTTAACATGAACATGATTTGAGATAGTGTGATTGATGATATGAGTCAACGGTGCTTGATTGGGAATCATTCTAGCTGCAGCTAGGAATGGAAAGTACCACTGCTATACAATTGTTCCATCGTTAGATTTTGTTTATTTTTTTATAGTATGTTCTTAAGATGTTAATCTTTATTTTCAACGGTGCGATCGTGGAAATAATTTCTTGAGTGACATAATGGAGTTAGAATAGTTTAACCGATGAATTTGCTTTATTTTTAGCCAGTAGATTCTTAAGATATTAATATTTCATTTTGAGCGGGTGTACATTAGTTGAACTGTTGGACTTGGTTTTTCTTCCAATAGTAGGTTCTGAACATAATTATTTTTGTTACAATGGTAAGATCCTAAAAATAATGTCCGAAAGATGGACTCATTCTAAGTGTGGTTAGGAATGAAATTTAGTACCACCGCTATGAAATTGTTCAACCGTTAGATTTTATTTAATGTTTTTATAGTAGGTTCTTAAGATGTTAATCTTTATTTTCAACAGTGCAATTGTCGAAATAATATTCTGAGTGACATAATTTTTTAGCATCTTATTCGATACTGTATTTTGGCTTGAGAGTCTATAGAATAGTTTAACCGATGGATTTGGTTTATTTTGGGCAGTAGATTCATAAGATATTAATATTTATTTTCAACGATGGGATTATCTAAGTAAGGTATGTAGTCAGAGATAATGAACTTAGAGCAACAACTGTATTTTTAGGATCTCAATTGTACCTGTAGCATATTTTGTTTCGAGCGGGTATACATTAGTTGAGCTATTGGATTTTGTTTTTCCTTGGACAGTAGGTTCTTAACATATTTATTTTTGTTACAACGGTAAGATCCTCAAAATAATGTCCGAAGTGAGAGATATGGGATTAGATGTTTGGTGTATGATTTATAAATGTGTGTGATGTATTATTTAACATGAACATGATTTGAAATAGTTTGATTGATGATATGAGTCAACGGTGCCTAAGATGGACTCATTCTAGTTGCGGTTAGGAATGAAATTTAGTACCATCGCTATGCAATTATTCAATTGTTAGATCTTGTTCAAGTTTTTTATAGTAGGTTTTTAAGATGTTAATCTTTATTTTCAACCGTGCGATCTTCGAAATAATATTCGGAGTGACATAATGGAGTTAGAATAACATTATATTTTTAGCATCTTATTCGTTACCGTATTTTGGCTTGAGTGTCTATAGAATAGTTTAACCAATGGATTTGTTTTATTTTGGGCAGTAGATTTGAAAGATATTAATATTTATTTTCAACGATGGGATCATCTAAGTAGGGTATGTAGTCAGAGATAATGACCTTAGAGCAACAACTATATTTTTAAGATCTTAATTAGACCTGTAGCATATTTCGTTTTAAGAGGGTACACATTAATTGAGCTGTTGGATTTGGTTTTTCTTTGGATAGTAGGTTCTTAACATATTTATTTTTGTTACAATGGTAGGATCCTCAAAATAATGTCTGAAGTGAGAGATATGAGATTAGATGTTTGGTGTATGATTTATAAATGTGTGTGATATATTATTTAACATGAACATGATTTGAAATAGTGTGATTCATGATCTGAGTCAACGGTGCCTAAGATGGAGTCATTCTAGCTGTAGTTAGGAAGAAAATTTAGTACCACCACTGCGTTAGATTTTGTTTAATTTTTTATAGTAGGTTCTTAAGATGTTAATCTTTATTTTAAATGGTGGCATCGTCGAAATAATGTACGTAGTGAGAGATAATGAAGTCAGAGTTAGAACTGTATTTTTAGGATCTTAATTATACTTGTAGCATATTTCGTTTTGAGTGTCTATACATTAGTTCACTGTTGGATTTGGTTTATCTTTAGATAGTAGCTTCTTAACAAATTTATTTTTATTTCAATGGTAAGATCCTCAAAATAATGTCTGAAGAGAGACATAAAGGATTAGATGTTTGGTGTATGATTGATAAATGGGTGTGATATATTACTTAACATGAACATAATTTGAGATAGTGTGATTCATGATCTTAAGTCAACGGTACCTAAGAGGGAGTCATTCTAGCTGCAGTTTGGATTGAAATTTAGTACCACCACATTACAGTTGTTCAACCGTTAGATTTTGCTTAATCTTTTTATAGTAGGTTCTTAAGATGTTAATATTTCTTTTCAACCGTGCGATTGTCGAAATGATATCCGGAGTGAAATAATGAGTTAGAATAATAATTATATCTTTAGCATTAGTTGATTTTGTTTTTAGGATCTTAATGAGTGAAATAATATTTCTTTTCAACTGTATTTTTAGGATCTTAATTATACTTGTAACAGATTTTGTTTTGAGCCTCTATACATTAGTTGAACTGTTGTATTTGATTTATCCTTGGATAGTAGGTTCTTAACATATTTATTTTTCTTATAGCTCCTCAAAATAATGTCCAAAGTGAGAGATAATGGATTAGATGTTTGGTGTATGATTTATACATTTGTGTGATGTATTATTTAACATGAACATGATTTGAGATAGTGTGATTGATGATATGAGTCAAGGGTGCCTAAGAGGGAGTTATTCTAGTTGTAGTTGGGAACAAAATTTACTACCACCGCTATACAATTTTTCAACCTTTAGATTTTGTTTAATTTATTTATCGTAGATTCTTAAGATGTTATTCTTTATTTTCAATGTGGGATCATCAAAGTAATGTCTCGAGTGACATAATGGAGTTTGTATAACAATTATATTTTTAGCATCATATACAATACCGTAGTTTTTCTTTAGTGTCTATAGAATAGTTTAGCTGTTTCATTTGGTTTATTATTGGGTAGTAGATTATTAAGATATTAGTATTTATTTTCAACGATGGGATCATCTAAATAATGTACGTAGTGAGAGATAATGAACTCAGAGTAAGAACTGTATTTTTAGGATCTTAATTATACTTGTAGTAGATTTCCTTTTTAGCCTCTATACATTAGTTGAACTGTTGTATTTGGTTTATCTTTGGATAATATGTTCTTAACATATTTATTTTGGTTACAGAGGTAAGATCCTGAAAATAATGTCCAAAGTGAGAGATAATAGATTAGATGTTTGGTTTATGATTTATAAATGTGTGCTATGTATTATTTAACATAAACATGATTTGAGATAGTGTGATTGATATTATGAGTCTACGGTGCCTAAGAGGGAGTCATTCTAGTTGCAGTTAGGAACGAAATTTAGTACCGTCGCTATACAATTATTCAACTGTTAGAGTTAGAATAATAATTATATTTTTAGCATATTATACGATGCCGTATTTTGTCTTGAGTGTCTATAGAATAGTTTAACGATGTGATTTGGTTTATTTTTGGGTAGTAGATGCTTAAGATATTAATATTTATTTTCAACGGTGCAATCATCTCAGTAATGTATGTAGTGAGAGATAATGAACTCATAGCGACAACTGTATTTTTAGGCTCTTAATTGTACCTATATCATATTTTTGTTTTGAGGGGGTATACATTAGTTGAGCTATTGGATTAGGTTTTTCCTTGGATAGTAGGTTTTTAGCATATTAATTTTTTTTACAACAGTAAGATCCTCAAAATAATGTCCGAAGTCAGATGTAATGGATTAGATGTTTGGTGTATGATTTATAAATGTGTGTGATGTATTATTTAACATGAACATGATTTGAGATAGTGTGATTGATGATATGAGTCAACAGTGCCTAAGAGGGAGTCATTCTAGCTGCAGTTAGGAATGAAATTTAGTACAACCGCTATAAAATTCTTCATGCATTATATTTTGTTTAATTTTTTATGGTAGGTTCTTTAGATGTTAATCTTTATTTTCAATGGTTGGATCGTCGAAATAATGTCCGGATGACATAATGGAGTTAGAATAAGAATTATATTATTAGCATCTTATATGATACCGTATTTTGTCTTTAGTATTTATAGAATAGTTCAACTTTTGGATTTGGTTTATTTTTGGGTGATAGATTCTTAAGATATTAATATTTATTTTCAACGGTGGGATTATCTAAATAATGTATGTAGTGAGAGATAATGAACTCATAGTAAGAACTGTATTTTTAGGATCTTAATTATACGTGTAGCATATTTTGTTTTGAGCGTCTATATATTAGTTGAACTATTGAATTTGGTTTGTATTTGGATAGTAGGTTCTTAACATATTAATTTGTGTCCTAGGAGCCTGTTTTAAACCATAAAGAGCCATTTTCAATTTAAAAACATGATTAGGATGTTTTGGATTTTCAAATCCATGAGGTTGATCAACATATACTTCCTCCTGAATGAAACCATTTAAAAAGGCACTTTTAACATCTATTGGTATAGTTTGAAGTCCATTATAGAAATAAATGCAAGTAACATTCTAATGGCTTCTAATCTTGCTAGTGGAGCATAAGTTTCTTCATAATCGATTCCTTCTTCTTTGATTATATCCTTTGGCCACTAATCTTGGATTATTTCTTACGACTATTCCATGTTCATCTAATTTATTTCTAAATACCCATTTAGTTCCAATTATTTGATAGTCCTTAGGTCTAGCAACTAGTTTCCATACTTGGATTCTTTCAAGTTGATTTAATTCCTCTTGCATAGCAATGATCCAATGTTCATCAATTAAGGCTTCATTTATGCTTTTAGGTTCAATTATAGACATAAAAGCCATGTTATTGCATACATCTTTAAGAGAGTGTCTAGTTGTTTCCCCTTTTAAAATATCTCCAATGATGTTATCAAGAGGATGGTTCTTTAAGGTTCTCCACTCTTCTGGAATATCCAAAATGGTTTGATCTGTTTGATGTATGGAATCTGTACTACTTTCCTCTTTCTTACTTTTGTGACCTTCTTCATGAATGTGTGTATCTTGTAAAGTTTCTATCATATCATCAAGCACATCCTTTCTTGACAAAAAATTGTTAGATTCATCAAAAGCAACATGTATTGATTCTTCAATCATCATAGTTCTTTTGTTATATACTTTATAAGTTTTACTATTTAAGGAGTAACCAAGAAATATTCCTTCATCTGATTTAGCATCAAATTTTCCTAAATTATCTTTTCCATTATTTAATACAAAGCATTTACATCCAAATATATGAAGATGGGAAATATTTGGTTTTGTTCCATTGTAAAGTTCTAAGGTGTTTTCTTTAAAATAGGTCTTATAAGTGCTCTATTCATTCATTGTATAACATGCAGTATTGATGGCTTCAGCCCAAAAGTATTTTGGAAGTTTTATGTCATTAAGCATGGTTCTTGCCAATTCTTCTAATGATCTATTTTTCCTTTCTACTACTCCATTTTGTTAAGGAGTTCTAGGTGCATATAAGTTATGATCAATTTCATGCTCATCACAAAATAATTCAAAGTTTTTATTTTCAAATTCCCTTCCGTGGTCATATCTAATTGAAGTAATTTTGAGTTCCTTTTTATTTTGAACAATTTTAGCAAATTTCTTGAATTCATGAAAGGCATAATTTTTATGAGCAAGGAATAATGTCCAAGTGAATCTAGAGTAATCATCTACAATTACAAGGGCATAATACTACCTCCAAAACTCATAGTTCTTGAAGGACAAAAAAAATCTATGTGCAACAGTTGTAAGTGTCTAGAAGTTGAGATAATATTTTTAGATTTAAATAAAGTTCTTACTTGTTTTCCTTTTTGGCATGCATTACAAAGTTTGTCCTTTTCAAATTTGATTTTGGGTAATCCTATTACTCAATCTTTTGAAATTAGTTTATTCAAATGTTCCATATTTATATGAGCAATTCTTTTATGCCACGACCAAGATTCATCTTCTTTACTTATAAAACAATTGAGCATGATTTGGATTTTTATCTAGATTTAATATATATACATTGTTAATCCTTTTTCCTTCATAAGTAATTTTCTTATCATTTTTACTTTCAATAACACATTTTTGTGAATAAAAAAATACTAGGAAGCCTTTGTCATATAATTGATTTACGCTAAGTACGTTGTGTTTAAGTCCATCAACAAGCAAAACATTATCTATTAAGGTAGAGAGATTCGTACTGATTTTCCCGACCCCTAGAATTTTACCTTTTGTTGTTGTCTCCATAAGTTACATGTCCATTATTCTTGGGATTCAAGATGAGAAACTTTGAAGTGTCTCTCGTCATATGTTTTGAACAACCACTATCAATGTACCAACTTTTCTTCAAAGATTCCTTCAAACACAAAATAGGTTATATGATTTTGGTACCCAGACTTTCTTGGGTCCTTGTGGGTTAGTTTTGATTGAGGATCCTTTTGGAACCTATATCATATTGCTATTGTTATTATTGTTTTTCCTAAAATGGCATGTTGATGCACTATGTCCTTTCTTGCAACAATAAAAGCATGTAAAAAATGGAGAACTAGCTGCTTGAGTGGATACAAAGAAATTTTTATACATTTTCTGTTGTTTTATAGGATTATATCCTAACCCTATTTTATCAAAGATAGATCTTTGTTTTCCTAATAAAATATCTAACATTTCTGCCCAAAGTGAATTTAGCAAGCGTAATTTTTAGATTATCAATTTCTTCTTTATATTTACTACATGATGCAGATGAATGAGGTTCATTTTCTAGATTGGTTGCAATTGGTTGTTTTGAATTTAACTCTAGTGTGTTAACTTCAGATGTAAGATTTTCTAATTCTTTATTTAATTTTAAAATTTCTGCTTCTAAGTTTGAAATTGTTTTTTTGGAAGATAATACTAGTTTTGCAAGTTTTATTGATTCTTCATACAGATCGTTGAATGCTTCTTGAATTTCATCAAAGGAAAATGAAGTTTCAAGATTAGAGGAGGTTACCTCTTCTTTGCTATATAGTCTCTGGCCATGAGACCAAGATTTACAATTTCATTGTCTGAGTCATTTTTTTCATGTTGATTAAGTCTTTTCAATTCCAGTTCATGTTCTTGAAGTTTTCCAAATAATGTGGCAAGATACATTGTTGAGAGATCCTTTGATTCTGCAATTGTTGTTACTTTTGGTTGCCATTGCTTGCTTAAACATCTCAGAACCTTATTAATAAGTTCTTCATTTGGAAAAAACTTTTCCTAGAGATGCAAGATGATTGACTATATGTGTGAATCTTTTTTGCATGTCTTGTATATTTTCATTTTGATTCATTCTAAAAAGTTCATATTCATGAGTGAGAGTGTTTATTCTAGATCTTTTGACATCACTAGTGCCTTCATGTGTTACTTCTAATATGTCCCACATTTGTTTTGCAGTCTTGCAATTTGACACCCTAAAATATTCATCAATTCCTAATGCAGACGTGATTATATTTTTGGCTTGTAAATTATATTGAACTCTTCTTCTATCATTTTCATTCCATTGTTCTCGAAGGCTTTTCTATAGTTTTATTTTCTAGTTGCATTGTAGGGATGAATGGACCAATTGCAATTGCATCCCATATATTTAAGTCTATTGCCTCTATAAAAATTTTCATTCGGGTCTTCCAATAATGGTAGCCCTCTCCATTAAAGATAGGAGGTCTATTTATCGAGTTACCCTCAGGAAAGAGAAAATTTGAGGAGGCCATTTGATTCTTGAGGCTTTTTAAGCCTTATCCAAGATTACCCGCTTTGATACCACTTGTTGGACAAGTGGCCTCAGTTTACTTAAGAGGGGGGGTGAATTAAGTAGATCAAATTTTAATCTTAGTTTTCTTTTTATTTGATTTTATAATAGAATATTTAAAATGAATGTGAAGTGTTTAAATATAAAAACAGAATAAATAAATAAAAGCATATGATGCATGTACGCCTAGCATGGGCTTGAGCTAGGACCAATAAGAAAGGAGCATGACTTGGACAAAGCTTCAAGGAGCTTAGTTGAAGACATGCTCTATTTAATTGTATTCATTTAACCATTTTTAGGCTTGTATGCACCCTTAAGTCATTAGGATTTTAGGGGTGTAGTTAGTTTTATTTTCGGCCTTGTGTTTTGGCCTATTGGTTCTTTTTTATTTAGGAGGTGTAATTAGTCTCCTTGTAGAGTGTGTTAATTAGTTTGGGCTGGTCCAACAGGATTTGGACATGTGGAATTTAGTTTCTACACCCCTAATTCCTCTTTACACCCTTCTAACCAACACATGAAGCATGTAGGAGACATGTGGGCTACCTTGTCCCCTTGTTGCGCTCCATATGTGCTTTCTCACTCCTACGTGAATAATTATTATTCCTTATTATTTTAATTTGAATTTTGGAGGTGCCATGTCATTTCCCTCCAAAATTCAAATTCAAGCTAGAGGGAACATAGATCCATATTTTTAGGGCCATGTTTGGATCTTTAGTTGGATTAAATTAGTGTTAATTGAGCACATGCTAAATTAACACTAAATTAAGCCAACTAACCCTTGATGAAGCATGTTGGACGTTCACTTGAGGTTCCTATGCCCATGGTTCATGCTTTGCTCTATAAATAGAGCATTCCCTCCTTAATATAGTTTTTAACACTCATTTGAATGAAAATAACCTTTCTCTAAATTTGACAGCTCTTTGTTCTTAGAGAGTGTTCACATTATCTCCACTCTTGTGAGAGTCCTTCATGCTATTATAAAGGGTTCCTTCCCTTGTGGCTAGCTTCACTATGGCTTATTTCCTTCATTGAAGAAGTGGTGCCTACCTCACCTTCATCTTCTAGTCTTCCACCTCCATTTCTTCAACCTTGGAACCTCTATGAGCAAGGATCTTGGGAGCATTCTCTTCATCAAGGATTCTTCAAACTTTCCTTGGGGAGGGATGCATCATAGGGAAGAGAAAGATGCAAACTCTTTTTATACTGGTTCAGCCAATCCACTTGCCTACGTCCAGTCCTCAAGTATCCCCAGTTGAGATTTTTACTACCTCTATAAATCACTTTACAAATGGATGAATCCTCAATCACCTTGGGAGCCCTCTCTCTCTGTTTGAGATTCTTTTATCACTCAAGAAGTCTCTCTTGAATACAACTAATAATTAGAAGAAGAAGAAGAAAAGTCTTTCTTAAAGAGCAAATGATACAACTTGAAGATCCTATAAGAACTCTTCTGGAATTTTCAAGTGTTTGGCCAAGAGTTTTGTCTAGAAAATAATTGGAAGAATTCGTGTTTCAAAATAGAAGAAAAGTCACTTATTTATAGTGTCAAAAACAAAGTGATATGCCCTTTTATGAAAGGTTGAGACTTTTCAAGCTTGTGATAACGGCTCACTGTAATTGAGTACATCAAAATAGTAATCAATTACATGGTTTAAAATATCGTGTCGTTGTCACGTTTGAATTAACAAATTCAATAAGCAAGACCTCTTATAATCAATTACACAACTTGGTAATCAATTACCAGTTCATAATTTGAACTGATAAAAACTTATTTGGCCAAACCAATGTTACGCAAACTCGTAGATATTCTTTTATACAATAACTAAGTTAATTTATTTATCTAAATTAACATTAATACTTGAATCTCTGTCAATGTTATTCATTCTTTTGCTTCTTTGCTTTTGTATCAACATTTATTGTTACTTTTTGGCATCATAAAAACCTACAATATATTGGGAATTACTATATTTATACATAATTTTTATTTAATTTTTAAAATATTAGAGACTCAAGGCAACAAAAAAATTAAAAAAACGCATGATAAAATTCACTAATTTATTAAGGACTTCAAACATATTTTAAATAGTTACATGATTTACTAGGACTCAGAAGTTATTTAAGCAAAAATAAAATAGTGACATTTTTGAATGATTGAGAGATGTCCTACATGTGTTGTGTTTGAAATAAAATAGTAACCTAGATTATTTATAGACAAAGATAGATGTTGAAGATTTTGCAACTTCCCTAGACTTGGAACTTTTCCAATGAAATAGTTTGTACCAAGGAGAAGTTTTGGAAATTGAAGGAGGCTTAAAGACCTAGTTTGCCATTAATAAAAACTTTTCCTGTAGTATTTGTTTGTAACGATTTTAGAATATAATGTACTTGTAATTGTTTTCGTTTTCTAGAGACCCAAATTTGAGAATTATATTTTGTTTAATAAGGAATCAAGAAATTAAAAAAATATTAGATGTGAAAAATGTTAGGGTAAATAAAAAAAATTTATGGAAAGTTAGATCTAGATATTGGTTAGGTAAGCGTCCTTTAATAAAATAAATAGTTGTGAATCATGTAGACCATTTACATGAGTTGGTGAAGGGAGAACCCCAATTAGTATAAAAAAACTTACAACTCCTTGAAATTTTTCTGCAATTTGGAAGAAGTGAAAAAAAAAAAAAACAAAAAGAAATATAGTGACTAGATACAAAATTCACTGACGAGGGATTCCAAACCTATTTAACCTAAAAGTTAAGTGCTAATAATAGCTTGAAAAAATAAATTAATAAAGTCCCTGAATTTCATGAATAATACTTTAAAAAGATAAATCAATAACGCAATGTTCATACTTCATGAATACAATTTTAAAATACTTTCTCCTTAATTCATCGTAGTCTACGAATGCACTTCACAAATTCAATTTTAATTTTTTTTTTTATATAATTCTTAGTATTGTTATTTAATTATGTGCCTAGCAGTCGCTAAAAAATTAAATTTTTTTCTTTCTGCACTTTAATTTACTTCTATATATTAATAATTGAAATAAAAATATTATTATTTTAATTAATTAAATATATAGAACTCGTATAAATGCACTGTTTTGTAAAATAATTTAATAACTATGTTTTAATCATTTAAATTTTATCATAAAATAAATAGTTTTCTAATAATTGAATTATTATAAATTAATGTAGTGCTATTACCAATTATTTAATTACTTAAAGTATTAAATTTCTTATTTCTTAATATGTCACACATACAATCTATCTTAGGAGTGATAAGAGACAATGCCACAAGTTCCCTATTCCCTATTTCAATGGCACCAGTTATATCATATATCCCAAAACACTTCTACTTTTTCAGCAAAACCCACAAATTTTTAGGTATTTATATATATCTTTTCAAAACAAAGTCCCCTAGTTTCTATTTATTTGCTTTTTTTTTCTCAATGTTCATTTTAAAATTTAAAGAAATCACGTAGACAGGTTTTCTTTTCTTATGGGAAGTTTATTATAGGTGTGTTATGGAGGAGTACATAGGGGTAGTGAAGAAGATGTGTTGTGAGGCATTGGAACTAACGACTGAGGGGTTGAAGATAGGAGCAAGAACGAGCTTAGCAAATTGAAAGGGATGAAAGAAGTGATACTTGCTTGGGGGTGAATCGGTATCAGACATTTCTTACTCCAGTAACTTGATTGTTATTATTATTATGGCTTTTGCGGTCTTCCTTTGTCACTAATGAGGTTTTCTTAAGCAACCAATTTATATGGCTATATTTGTTCTGATATGCTTGAAGAAGGGACATCCTGATTTGTAAAGTTGTTTTGTGAATGCATTTTATAATTATTTTGAAGGAAAATCTGCATATGGTTCCCAATTTAAAATAATTTATCACTATAAGCTGAAAGAGAAGGTATCATGAAATTAATTCAAGGATTAAAGTTGGAAGGAAGCATTCTTGGTTGTGGAGTCCTATTTCATAGTTTCAGCTCAATTAGGTATATATGTTGAAGTTCATAGTTATGGTTTATGATTCCTTTAATAGTTTATAACTTTGAACTATTTTTCCTTTCTAGATTTGAAAGCTTGAGATGAAGAGGTTTTAGTACATACATTATATATAATAAATTAATAATAATAATAATATAATATAATATTATTATTATTTTGGTTTGATTTAAAGTGATAGGTGGATTCTTAAAAAAAAAGTAGTGAGTCTGTGAGTTTCTAGTGGTTTTATCATTTTTTATGTTTTTAATTTATAAAACAATATAAATAATTCTAATTAAAGTAATTGAAATAAACGTGCATATATTCTGAGATAAAAATTAAGGTAATTATTTATATGGGTTGGTCTTTGGACGTTCAATAATGTTAATTGGGTTGTTTTATATATACTTTTCTATATTATGGTATTATTTTCTCAATGGCACATGGTTAGTAAAATATTTTATCAGCAAAGGAAAATTCTAGGTTTGAATCACTTTATGTCAATTTTCCTCCATGTTGTCTAGGTCTCTTAATGCTAATTCTATTTGATTTTGTAAATTTGATATTTTTTTAATTATATGTACTTATGATTGAAGTGGAATTTGAATTGATTTTAATGTTAAATGCTTAAAGTTAAGTAATTTTATTTTTATGTTAAAAGCTTAATAGTTAGGAAATTTTGTGCTTGTAACCTTATATCGTGGTGGTGGTGGTTTCTTTTCTAAAAGCACTCACTTGATTCTTAAGTCTATTATATTTTCCTTTCTGTGGGTATTGGTTTTTTCTAGGTGGCGACAATGTTAAGTCTAGTTAGAAACAGACTGATGGGAGATTTCAAGAGGCTAAAGCAAGAGCCACTTGCAGTAATTAGTGGTGCTCTCAAGATAACAACATAATGTTAAGTTAAATGATGGTATCTTAAGTTAAATTTTTGTCACTTTATTACAGTGAGTTTTGCAGTGTTATTGAAAATTTTCATCTACAGGGTAAAGGAGGTGAAGCAGCTTTTGTTAAAAATAGAGATTCCAATTAATGATTATTCCTAAATGACTATATGTAAACGACAATTAAGATTTGAAATAATAATATATAATATTTACATATATAGAAAAAATTACTTTAAAACAATTACATTTACAATGCTTATTAAAAAAAATAACGTAAACTTTAAAACATTTTTTTTTTGTAAAAGTGTTTTAAAGAAACAACTGTTTACATTTTATTATGAAAAAAACGATGTAGGAAGATATACTTTTTAAAACATTTTAAAAAATGTTTTAAAGAAAAAGTTTTTGATAACGTTTAAAAAAGCGTTGTAAAACATCTAACTTTTTACAACACCAGCTTTTACAACACTTTTAAAAATGTTTTAAAAGGCTTTAAATAAGTGTTGTAAAAAACCTATTTTCTAGTAGTGTTTGTTCCTTTTGTATGATTGGAAATCATGTATATTTGGTGTTAATTTTTGTAATTGATTCTTTAAGTGAGTAGTCTATGGATGGCCCATACAGTATAGTGAAATTGGAAAATTAATGCTACAATAAGGAAGTTTAGATGTATGGAAATTATGCTTAAAAAGTATGAGTTTGTAATTTTTGAAAACAGTTTTAGGTATGAAAGACCTTTTGCTTAATTATCCATTGCTTATGCTATAAGGACTGGTTTAATTGATAGATTATCATTGGAAAGAAAATAAATTTTATTGAAAATTAAATGTTTAATTATCTTAGATTAATATAGCAGTGGGAGAATAACTAAGTTTATTGTAGTATCAATATTAGTTAATTAATTTGATAGAATAGTTGAGAGGTGGGGAGTGAAATATAATAATTATTTCTTGGTTTTGAAGAGTTTTGATTGACTTTTGAGGATTTTTCAGAAATCTGTTTAGGAGGGGACGCAAATAACAAGTCGGAACTCACTAAACTCAATTCACTTCCTTTTCTTCATTTTTTTCTTTTCTTTCCCCTTTCTTCTTTTCTTTTTCTTCTTCGATTTTATTTCTTCCCTGTGGCTTCAATTCTCTCCCTCACTGTTTTCTTCTGTGCATTGCATGGTTAGCCTCTAGTTGAAAGATTTTGATGTGGTCTCTATTTCATAGCTCATATTGCTGAGTGATCTCTATTATAGGTAAGTCTTATCTTGAATCAATGAACCTTTCTCTGACTTTTTTCAATCTTGTCATTCCCGTTAAAAGGGAATTTCTTTAAAAATCTTGATTTTTAAGGTTCTTGTTTAATTTGAGAGTTTTGTCAGGTTTCTGTGAAATTTCTTTGGATGAATTTCTCTATTTTCATTTGAGTTAGCTTTGAAAAAGAGAAATAGGGAAGATAGGAATTCCAAATTTTCATTTTAAATTTGAAAAATTATGATTTTACAAGTATTAAGATTGTTATATGAAAATTGTTACTGTGGTGATTGATGAGTGGTATTGGTTGAATTGATTTTCTGTGATAGGAATTGAATTTATTGGTTGACAATGTATTATTTGGAATTGTGGTGTAATGCATATAATTGGAGTGCACCATGAGGATATGTTTATGTTTTTTGTTACGGGCCATTACAATCGGGTAACTTAGCCTTGGATGATATGTTTGGTGGGATACATTGATGTCAGGGATACAACTGAGGTAAATGCAATCCAAAGTATCAGATATGCAATGGGATATTTCTGTTGATAGTAGGCATGCAAGGTTGTGAACCTTCTAAACAAAGAACACAAGTATTCAATTGAAAAAAGGAGAAAAAAGTTGGGAAAGAAGGTGACCAACGACTCACAGTGGAAGAGAATGAGAGACAAGAGAGTCTTTGACAAGGTTTATGTAAGACTTGCAAGTGAAGAGGGAGATGAGGCAGAAGCTCAGGAGGCCAAATAACTAAGCATTTCATAAAGACAAAACATTAATAATTTTTAACTTTAATATAAAAATTTTTAAAATATATATATATAGTAATAATAATTGAATCGATTTGATTTAATTTGCATTTTAAATCTAATCCGTTAACCAAACTAAACTTAATTGATTTCCATAGGTTTAGTTCGATTCGGTTTGTCGGGTCACCTAGTGTTAATGCTCTGGTTGAAGACATTATTATAGGACTGCTAAGAGAAAGAGGAAAGGCCATGTAGTATTGGAGTTTGGCAGCAACCAATGCTAGAACATGAGCTGTTAGATAGAGTCCTTATCGTACAAAAACAATAAGCATAAAGAAGACAGTAAGTGGCAACACCTTTGAATGCATACCCATCTTCTCTTTGCCTTTTGTCTTCATTTTAGGTTTACCCATGTGCTCTTTTAAAGTTTGATTGATTGAGAAGAACAAGAGGACTATGCTAATTGATTCAATAATTACTTTGCATAAATGTACTAACTAGATAAATTTAACTAAACTTTTGTATGAAAATTTTGACTATATGTATGAAACTAATTAAAATTAGTTTTTATAAAATAATTATTTTCATTTCAAACAAATAATGTTGAATGTTCAATAACTTCTATTCCATTTGAATCAATTATTCCTGAAATTTTCAAAAAATTATACCGAATATGAAAATAAGATATTCCCAATAAATACACATTTCGAGACATCTTGCTAGATTCATTGAAACAGCAACACCTAATAAACTAATTTTTTTTAAAGAACCCAAATTATTATTTACACTATTTATTTAAAGATGACAAAAAATTGAATTAAATCTTTAAAGCAGAGAAAAATTAAATGAACAAACTCAGAAACAGTGTATTAGAAGGTTTCTAAATTTTTGTAGGATAAGTTTTTAACTATATGTAAAAGCCTTAAATATTTACATATGATCTGGATATATTAATGTTATTAACCAAAATTACAATTTTTTTAAAAAAATGATATTAAATAATTTATTGCCTAGACAAATAATTTAAATAATTTATTACATAGCTAAACATTTTTCGTATTAGATAAATGATTTCAATACGATACTAAATATTTTTGGACAAATTTAACTCAAAACAAATAATATACTACTGTTTTGTATATTTTTGTTTAACATTTATTTGGTGTTTTACGCGGTTGTATAAAAGCATGAAAAATCTGCGCCTAAAGCTAATGGAGGATCCATTGTCATGCATAATAAGTATTATAGGACGTGGTTGTTACTTCATGAAAAAATATTCGTATTTAGGGTTTAGTTCGAAATGTAACGGAAATAGTTTCAACTTTTGTTTGGACAATTGGATAGTAAAAAGTTAGGAATTTTTTAGGAGTTAGTAGTTTTTTAAAAAATAGATAACAAAAAGTTTTGAATTTTTTAGGAGCTACTATTTTTTAAAAAGAAATTACTCCAAATAGTTTTTTCAGAAAATCTTATATTTTCAGCTATTAGTTGATTTTTTTTACAACTTTATCCTTCATTAATTAAGGTATTGTGCCCTACTAATTCTCTCTTCTTACATGATAAAATGTTTCTCTTCTTCATTTCTCTCTCCATTAATATAATTATAGTAATTTATAATTTAAACATATAATTATAGAAAATTATGATTTAAATATGTAATTTAAGATTTATATATTTAATTATAAAAATTTATAACTTAAATGTATAATTATAGAAATTTATAATTTAAATATGTAATTACATAAATTTTTAATTTAAATATATAATTATAGAAATATATAATTTTAATATATGATTATAATAATTTAGAATTTAAACACTTCATTGTTGACCTAATAACTAATGATATATTTATCTGTTATTTTACAACTTTCAGTTTGTTGATTAGTTAATTTTACTAAATACTTACAACTAGTTTTTCAACTTTAAGTTAGTTTTCAGCTTTTAGTGACCTTTTTACCTTTCAACTCTCTTTTCAGCTTTGAGTTAATTTTGCAACCAATTTTAACAAATATACCCTAAATCCAACAGAAAAAGACTGATAAGGTGTTCGTTTGAATATTATTAGATTTAATATCCTTAAACAACGTTCATATTTAAGCATTGTAGATGAGAAAATATATTTTAAAAAATCACTAAAAATAGCTAGCTGGATTCAAATTAATAATCAACAACATGTTGCCCCAAATGAAACATAACGCATAGACTAAGGTCATCTTCTCCATGCAATATGACAAACTTACAATAGATATTATATCACTTTACTTTCAATTAGCTAGATCGTCTTATTGGTCCTAGCATGGGCTTGAGCTAGGACCAATAAGAAAGGAGCATGACTTGGATGAAGCTTCAAGGAGCTTAGTTTAGGACATGTTCCATTTAATTGTATTAATTTGACCATTATTAGGCTTGTATAAGCATCCTTAACTCATTAGGATTTTAGGGGTGTAGTTAGTTTTATTTTTGGCCTTGTATTTTGGCCTATAGGTTCTTCTTTCTTTAGGAGGTGTAATTAGTCTCTTTGTGAAGTGTGTTAATTAGTTTGGGCTGGTCAAAGAGATTTTGGATGTGTAGGATCTTATTTATACACCCCTAATTCCTCTTCACACTCTTCTAACCAACACATGAAGCATGTAGGAGACATGTAGGCCCCCTTGTCCCCTTGTTTCACTCCACATGTGCTTTCTTACTCCTACTTGGCTGATTCATGTTGCTTCTTATTTTAATTTGAATTTTGGAGGTGCCATATCATTTCCCTCCAAAATTCAAATTCAAATAAGAATGAACATAGATCCCCTTTTTTAGGGACATGTTTAGATCTTAGTTGAATTAATTTAGTGTTAAATTGACATGTTCTCAATTAAGACTAAATTAACCAACTAATCCTCCCTAATTAGAGGAGTTGGACGTTCATGTTAGTGTAAGGCCCATAGATCCATGTTAAGCTCTATATAAGGAGCTCCCCTTCTTTCATGTAGCTTTTAACACTCATTTGAATGGAAATAACCTTTCTCTAAATTTGAGAGCTCTTTGTTTTAGAGAGTGTTTGTGTTCTTTCCACTCTTGTGAGAGTCCTTCATGCTATTATCAAGGGTTCCTTCCCTTTCACACATGGCTTATCATCTACAAAGTAGAAGTGGTGCCTACCTCACCTTCATCTTCTAGTCTTCCACCTCCATTTCTTCAACCTTGGTACCTCTAACAGGTACAAAATAAAAATATAATATTTTTACAACACTACTCCTCAAACGGGTGAATGGATATCCATCATTTGCAACTTGCCAATAAGATCTTGAAATTTCTTTGTAGGTAGTCCCTTAGTTAGCGTGTCTGCCAGCAGACTTCCCGACAGAACATTTGTCGTTTCTATAAGTCTGTTGTCTAACCTCTCCTTAATGAAGTTCTTATACACCTTTATGTTTTTCATGCTATCATCTTGGACTGGATTATGGGCAATGTTTATAACAGATTGATTGTAAAAAAATAGTTTCATTGGAGTTTTGTATCGTATTTTGAGATTATTATGTATTTTCCTTATCCACAACAATTCACATATCCTTTGGGGCATAGATCGGTATTCAGTTTCAACACTTGACCTTGCCATTACATTTTGTTTTCTCCTCCTCCATGTAACCAAGTTTTCCTCCCAAGAGCATACAATATCCTAACGTGGATCTCTATCAACAACTGATCCAACATAATCTGCATTTATCTATGCTTTTAGTAATAGCTCACCCTCCTTTTTAAACAAAAATCTTCTTCCTGGGCTACTTTTCAAATATTGAAGAATTCTATCAACGACTTGTAGGTGTCTCTCTCGAGGATCATGCATGAATTGACTGACAATGCTAATAGCATAGGCTATGTCAGGTCAGGTATAGGATAGATAAATGAGTTTCCCAACTAGTCTCTGATATTGGGCTTTATGCACCAATGAGCTCTCCTCTTTGCTCCTAATTCGGTGATTCTCCTCAATAAGAGTTCCAACAAATTTACATCCCAACTTGGCAGTTTCTTAGAGAAGGTCAATGACCTATTTCCTTTGAGATATGAAGATGCCTAGTTTTGAATAAGCAACCTCAATCCCTATATTTCAATCTTCCAAGGTCTTTTAACTCAAAACTGAACTGCCAATGTCTCCCCTAACATCTGTTTTTCACCATCATCATTACTTGTAATAATCATATCATACATATACCAACAATAGTGTTAGTTTACCATCCTGTGAATGTTTGATGAATAGAGTATGATCACTTTGACTTTGTATATACCCCATGGAACTCCTGGCCTGAGAGAACCTTCCAAACCAAGCACGAGGAGATTGCTTGAGCCCATACAATGCCTTCCTCAATCTACATTGTCTCCCTTGGAATTATATCTAGGTGGTATCTCCATGTACACTTCCTCTTCCAAATCTTCATGTAAAAAGCATTCTTTACATCGTACTGATATAACTCCCATCCAAAGTAAACTGCTAAAGAAAGAATAACTTTGATTGTGTTCACCTTTGCCACGGAGCTAAGGTCTCCTCGTAATCAATTCCATATGTCTGAGTATCCTTTTGTAGCAAGCCTCACCTTTTATCTTTCAATAGAGTCATCAAATTTATATTTTACAATATAGACCCACCTGCATCCTACTGCTTTTTTATTTTTGGGCCTGTAAACAATCTATAAGCCTTAATTTTCTCTAGAGCATGCATCTCTTCATTCATGACTTTAACTCAATTCTCATCTTTTAATGCTTCATGTACTGATATGGGGATCTAGATAGAGACAAATTCAGAGATAATGTATTTGGAATAGGACATTTTTCCTTTTCTAAAAGCAATGGATAAATTATTAGAATTTTCTATACTTACCTCCATTCTAGACGGTTGGACTTGTGGTAGGATTAGGACAGGTTTCCTTTGTCTTTAGTAAACCAATATTGGGCATTGGCTTCCCAACTTGAGTGTTAGCTGGTAGGTGCCAAATCCTGCATAGGTAAAGAGATAAAAGGATGATCAAATTCATATGATTCAAGATTTTCATGACCAAATTTACATGACTCAAGGTCCTCATGAGTAACAAATTTACATGACTCAAGATTCTCATTACCAAATTTACTTAAATCAAAATTTTCATATAATACATTCTCGCCCTGAAACTGAGGACTATAATAAAAGGTATGGTTTCATGAAAGTAACATCACTAGAGATATAGACACACACTTAAGAGCTCTATGATTCAACTTCCCACGGTTTTGCTTTTGGACATGAACAAAGACAGTACATCCAAAAACTCAACACTCTAGACTACCCGTAGTGGGAAAAAAAGGAAAGAAAGAGGACATAACCTGAATAAGACTAACTCCATCAAGAACACAAGTGGGTAACTTGCTTATTAGATATACTACTGTCAAAATAGTTTCTCCCCAATAAAATTTAGGAACCAAACATTTGAAAAATAAGATCTCTAGCAACTTCTAGAAGATAATGATTTTTTCTATTGGCAACCCCATTTTGATGTGGAGTGTCAACACGTTAGCTAATGAAAAATACCATTCTTTTTTCAAAAACTCAGAAAAGGGTTGGTTCATATTCTTTTCCATATTATCAGAATGTAATTTTTTAATTGTTTTTTCAAATTGAGTTTGAACCATACAGAAGAAATTCTGAAAAAGATGTACAAATTGGCTTTGTAGGACAGTCTATACTATGTATGTGTATATATATATATATATATATATATATTAAAAACTATTGAGAATTAACAACATTTGATATGTAAACATTTCCTTTCCCTGCCTTTGTTCAGAGTGTAATTGAGACAGCAACATTAGACACACACATTAAAGTGTCTAATCCAGAGCCACCAATAAAACTTTATGTGGAAAATCAAGCAAACACTACAATGCGATGAGTCTCTGAGATGATGATACTGTATGGTGAAGCCATTGCCACTTTTTGATTTCAAAATGGCATTCCTTACCTTTCTAGGGACAGCCCAATCAGATATGACTGTTTCTAAATTTTCCCATCTTCCCAAAGGACCTGTTAGGAGCTTTGCACTGTCAGAGTAATGTGTGCCGTTGAAATTGATTTCAGGAAGCCAGCACGGGGTTATGATTTGGATCTTGCTCATTATCAGGTGTCATTTTTAATTTTATGATTTGCAGTTATAATAGAGTGAAGACATTGATGCTTCTTGATGCTTACATTAAATTTTTATTTTTAATCAACTAGGATCAGGAAAGTGAAACCAAATGAAATATCATTATACATGTTCCCTTCACTGATTTTGACTTTTGTTGTGTTCTTTGTTTCATACTTTCATGATTGTTTCAATGGAGTTTACATCTCCTATCATTATACATGTACCCATCTACCAGGGGATTCTTGATTTCAAGTGCACAATCTCAGCAGTCATCTCTTCAATGATTTGTTTTAGATCTTATTTTAATTTTGATTTCATCTTCCTGACTGCAACATGTAACTTCCTTAAACCAGAAGCTGATTTCTGCTCCTATTTCTTAACCCTCTCAATTCCTCAATGAAGACTCCTTCAGATCTCTTTTTCTTTGTCTATCAAATTCTTCCTCCTTATCTTGCACATCTATACCTATTTCCTCAATAAGTATCCTTTTGTGAATGGAGTCCATATGCAAATTTCATTTATGGAAGATTTGCATAATTTACAATAGGCTTTCTTAGCAATTATTCCAAGGAATCAATATTTGCACTACCAGAAAGAAACCAGAATTTTATATTTCAGACTCTGTCAAGGCGTCACCAAATAAGTCATGCAAGATTCTGATCTAAACATAAATGTGGAAATTTGTTCTTCGATTGAAGCTTTTCCGTTCCAGTCTGTAAGCTAAATATTTCATTATGCTGCTTTTCATTCTCAAGTTCAGCCTACCCTATCTCGAAGGTAAGCTGAGTAGGTAGATTTTGGAGATGGAAATTAAATTAAGAACAGTTACCATTTGGGCTATAGAAAGCTATTTAATTACAACATACTGTTGTTGAGGCTTTTGAATATTGGGTTTGTGGAGAGTTAAATGCTTTTGAATATTGGGGTATATATTGGGTTTGTAGGTAGTTAAATGCTTTGCTAAGTTTTGAAGCTTCCCAATAGTGTTCATGATGAGCCATATCTGAATGCTCCATTTTTAGATAATGTTTGGTCAAGTTGATTTATTTTTTCTTTAAATGAAAACTTGGGTCTTAAATAGTATTTATATAAAAATATTTAATTAAATTTTAAATAAATTTATCTTATTGCAAAATCTTACGTAAGTTATTTTATGTGAATTAATTTTTCACAAAAAAATTATTTTATGTTTTTCATTAGACAATAAAAAAATTTATCAAATAAATTTTAATTTAAAATAAACATTTAATCTAAAAAGGTTATATTTAATAGGTATTGTTTTGAGCAGAACGAGTGCCAAGCCAATTATATATCGAATGGTTTTGACAAAAATTTAGTATATGGTAGAGCAGTTCCGGTCCAAATAAAAAAAAAAAGATATATTTTTATATTTTTTACTTTATTTATTGGTTTATTTAAAAGTTTAACTAAATTAAAGAGACTACTAGAAAATTATATAACTAAATTAATTAAGTTTTAGTGATTTCCTATTTCTTTTATCGTAGAAAGTATAAAGGTAGTTTATCAGAAAAAAGATATAGGTCCAATCACATATTTGTTAATTATCACAATAAAATTGGTTAAGTTGGACTTGCAAAATATAGAACCATATAAAATTAAGCTATTTGAACTAGATTTTTTTTATATAAGCATTTGGGTGAGATATCGTTAACACCCAATGTTGTCTAGTTTAATACAATCTCTCATTTTATTTTACTTTTAGCATAAATTCACCTCTTGACTAAAACTTGTTTGTCTTTATCTTCTTCATATTTAATTCATTTCTCTTATGTTTTTCAATTTATATAAGATAAAAAATGATAAAATTTATCAAAAACAAGAAAAATTTATTGGGATTATAAAAGACCATAATTTCTACAATTGAAGTTAAGAATGACATCAGAATGGGACAAGTGTGGGTTTCGATCTCCACATTCCCATTTGTGAGAAAGTGCGAGACGAGTTTAGATTTGGATATAAAAGAAGCACAAATGATATTTTAATCTATAATCTCATCTTATCGGTAACGTTTGGTTTGGGCATATTGGTGGGTAATTCGTTTTATTATTTTTTTACAATTTAAAAATTATTTATTTTATTATTAAATAATTATATATCAAGTTATTAATTATATTTTAATTTAAAAAATATATAAAGAATAATAAATAACAATAAATTATAAATTAAACTTTAAGAATTAAATTTGTTAATTAAATATATAACTTTAAACTTATTATATATTATTATAATTATAATAGGGCAAGTATAAAGCAGGTAGTTACATACCTGTGCTCATACCGAATTCACTGTATCAAATAATACCTTTATCAAATTCATTGTATCAAATAATACTCTACTCAAATATACATGATCAAAGTAGATAATACATACTGATGAGTGTTGTATTTTTGCCATTTCAAGTTGCAACTCAAATTGTCAAAGTCATTGTGACATCATCATTGTTCTCTCAGCTTGTGTCATCATGTTCATTGTCCTTTGTTATGCAATGTATTTCTAAAAACTAAATTTTTTTTTTAATCTTTCTGGCAGGACATATAGAACTATTTGCAATTTGTAATGCTTTTAACTTTTGGAGACTATAATTTAATTATTAATTTAAATACAATTTCTAATGGCTTAAAACCATGAGAAAATATAAATTGTTTGTTAAAAATTAAATTTTTATATTTTTATCAATTCAAATTATATGAAAATAATAATAACATAAGAACAATTATCCATGCAAATATAAAAATTTATATATAAAAATAACATGATATTAAAATTAAATAACAAGAACTACACATATTTTATGTGTTTACTTCATGTTGACAATATGAGGGAAAGTGACTAATCCAATCACAATATTATTAAGATTACATTGTATCAAATCATCTCCTATCTTTAAGAATTAAAAAGTTAAGTTAGATATGTTATGTATTTTTTTAAATGTTAACAAATCTGAAATATATAATTTATAAGAAGTATTTGATTATTTTTATAAACTATTATATTTTATCAATAAATTTTCTCTTATAATGATAACTTAAAAAAATTGACAATTAAAAAGATTAGTTAATTTTGATAAAGAAAAATATACACAATATCTTAAAAACATCATTTACAATAATTTTTTTATAATAAATTATAAACTTTATTTTATTAATATATTTTATATTTAAATCACATTTTTTATTCAAATAAATTCCTATAATGCTTGGATGTTGATAGTACTTTTATTCTTTCAAGTATAAATCTAACTAAATACGCTAACCACAATAAATTTTGATAAGTTATATATTTGGAAGTTTTCAGTATATCGATTGTATCGAACGTTGCAAGAAAAGTAGTTTCACCTCTAGAATGTTGACATGAGTGGTCTATGTTATATATTTTATATTATTGATTATAATTAAAAATATTAAAATAAATGAGAATAATTTTAAAGTGATTAAATTAAGATAAAAAAATTGTAGGATGAAATTAATATTTTATAAATTTTATAAGAATCCAAAACATAATTTATCGTTAAATTGTTCTTAGTTTTCAAGGAATCCAAAACAAGTTAATTAATATATTTTATACGATTTTAGTAAATTATTCTTAATATTTTTAATCTTTTTACTATGAGTTCTTCTACTCATAAATTCTCCTAGTTCTTTGTTTTTTCCTTCTAATATTTTCTTTGTTTTCTATATTTAAACCTCCCAAACCTTAACCTAATTCACTTGCTTTCAATTTTTCTATACTTAGACGGTTTGTAAAGTTGTTTTGTATTTAATAAAAACAAAAATATACATAAATAAGTAGTTTAATAAGTTTTTAAAATATAGTCAAAATTATATATAAATAAGTAGTCCAATAAGTTTTTAAAATACAATAATATAAAAACTTAATTTTAAAATCCTTCACTTCTTAGTTTGAAAATCACTATAAACTCTTTTTTGTATGTGCATTGCTTAGACATTGACCTTACCATTTTAAAACATACTTGTAATTTTTTTATATATAATATATTATAAATATCTATTTATATATCTATCATTTAGTACTTTTTATTTTTCAGTTATGAATTTAGATAGGATCCAATTGGCTCCTTAATTTGTAAATTAATATAAAAAAAATTGTAGATCAAATTAATATTTTGTAAATTATATAGGAATCCAAAATATAATTCATATTTAAATTGTTCTTAATTGTATAAAATCCAAAATAAGTTTATTAATATATTTTATATAATTATACTAAATTATTTTTATTTTAATTTTTTTTTTTACGATTGTATACGGACTGTTTTTTGCTTGAATTCTCATAATTTTTTTGTTTTTTGCTTCTTTACTTTATTTGTTTATCTATATGTTCCATTCTTACATTTCCAAAAAGCTTAACTAATTTTATTCAGTTTTATATTGAAGTAAATTATAGTGGAATTGTTTTGTATTAAAATAGAAACAAAATTATATATAAGTAGTCTAAGTTTTAAAAATATAATAAAAATAATTAATTTTAAAATCTTTGAGCATGACATGTTAGTCTTTTTTCCTATTGTGTCATTTTCTATCTTCTTTTCTTACAAATCACTCATAATAAACTCTTCTTTATGGGTAAAGTGTCAATTTCTTCTCTTTTATAAAAAATATGAATATAATTAATAAATAATGTTGTTTAAAGATAAATAAATAAAGTATAAACTTAAAAAAGGAAAGAAGAGAATGTTAATTAAGGATGGACTCTATCCATCTTAGAGGTACTAACTCACATCCACTCGACTTTGACAAAAAATCATTAGCAATATTAATGACTTTCCTTCCCTCCATTTAACCAATTTAATAACATGCCACACATGCAGTGTTAGGAATAAGGAGGCACACATTCTACTGTAAAATAATTTCGATCTTTCAAGTTGATCACAAGAAATTATTTTTTTATTTTGTTCTTTAAATATTAGCTAATTTGAATAACATATTCACACACACTAAATCATTAAATGGATCCATTCTTCTAGTTATCTTTTCCTCTTGTTCTTTAAAGATTGACCTAGTTGAATAACCCATGGAGGCATAGTTGTGAAAACCAGTTCCGACCAGCCGGTCAGACTCGTTGGATGGAAGTCATTACAGAACTGGACTGGTTTCCTCAAGAGACCAAACATGCAGTTGGTCCGGTTAGAACTAGTTGTTCAAGCAAAAACGAGTGACCTTGACTAGGTTGATCTGAACCGGTTGAATTTGGTTTTTTTTAAAAAAAATTAAATGAAGTCATTTTTTTATTTTTTTATTTTTTTTTTATTTTTTATGCAACTTGCAAATGCAGAAAGTGAGAATTGCAATGTTACGCTTTTATATATAATTTTTATTTTTTATATGTAGACAAAGTTAAACTGGGTTAACCAGTCCGGCCACTAACCCATTGACCCACTGCCTTGATCAGGTTAGTAACAGGACCAATTTTTACAACACTATGGAAGATTAAATTTTGATACAATTTATTCTATAAACCATTTGACCCAAATTAATCTTAATCTCACAAGTGGGGTCTAAATTATATACACACAGATTATCATATCAACAATCCACAATAGGTTAATCACTTTCAGAAACAAGATTATATATATACATATATATATATATATATATATATATATATATATATATATATATATATATATATATTCTCATGTTCTAAGAGTAATTGATTTTATTAGGATATTGAAGATTTCAAGTTAGTTTAGTTGTACGAAATTGGTTGGTTATATAGATTAAAGAGTTTTGTAACAACCACGAAGAATTAAAAATAGTAATAGTCACTCTTCTCTCCATTTTCTCATCTTGCCACCTTGTCAATACTATGATCCCCCATTCTGACTTAGCACCACCTCTATGATTTTATTTTTTAAACTCAAACCCTCTACTGCTCTGTTATAAATTCAAAACATCTTCTTCATAAGCTGTAGCAGAAGAGGGTGCAGATCGTGATAATGACTTTATGTCTAGTCTGTTTTTAGTAGGAAATTTTATTTATTATTATTAATATTACTTACTTTTTTATTTTTTAAATAAATAAAATGTTTTCAAATTTAGTCTTCCCTTGCATTATAAGAGGTTGATCTATCTATAGGTGGTCAATGGTTCCAGTTGGTCGGATGGGATCCATTTTGTTCAACCCGAATGAACCTATCCTTTTAAATTTTTTACTCATGTTTGATAATTTTTGGGTTGGACAGGATGTAGGTGGGTTTAAACAATCCAGACTTTGATTTATCACAATTTTTATTTTTTGCAAAAAATTATAAACTTTCAAACAAAAATTGGTTTATAAAAATAAAAAAAATTGTGACAATCTTAAACAATGTTTTAGACTGAAAAAATACATTTATATATATACTTTTAGTTAAAGAAGATGAATGTTAAACAATTAATGTTTCTACAATTAGTTGAAAAAATTACAAAAATAATATATAATAGAAGGTTCGGGTCGGATATCGGTGGGTTGTGAAAATCAAACTTGCATCTGCTCGTTGCAACCCATTCGAAATCATACGTCAACTCATTTTAACCGGTCAACCCATTTGAAACTGACCAAATATTTTAATGGTTTCTCGGGTTGTGTCACGTTACGATGTTGTGCACACCCCTAAGTTAATCTATAAAGAACAAAAGAAAAAGATTAATAAAATCGTTCATTTTCATTATTACTGTAAATTTTAGTATGCAAATATGTTATTCAAGTTAGCTAATATTTTAAAGAACAAAATTTTTTATGATATCACCACTTAATAGCTAAAATAAAAAGAAATACTAAAATGTTTAACGGAAAAAAATATTTGTATACTTTAACAAAAAGTTTGGAACCAAAACCACAAATTTAAAATCTAATGCTAAAAATTAGTTATTCATTACAATCATTAGATTTGAATAAAATGAATTAGGGAAAAGATAAAGAGTAACTCCTTTAAACTTACTTTTGGAGTCAATGATTCCCCTCTCATATATATATATATATATATATATATATATATATATATTTGTATTTAGTATATTACTCCTTTAAACACATGGAAACATAGTTGTGAAAACCAGTTCGGACTAACCAATCGAACTAGTTGGACAGAACCCGATTACATAACCAGACCAGTTTCTTCAACAAACTAAATTTTATAAGACTAAATTTGACAACAGGTGAGGAAGAAAATAACGATCATTCAAACAAAACTGAATAAAGTTATAAATTGCAGCTCCACTTGCGCTTCTACTTTCTTCTTCTCATGCTTGTTCCTTCAATAAATACAAGATGAAGTTCTTGATTGTCCAAGAAATACGAACTAGGTCGTGTGTTCGTATATTTTGGCTTGGATGACATAATAGTCAAGGGACCAACATTGAGGATGTAGAATTCAGTGAAGAATGAGGTTGACATGTATCCCAGGCCTTCCAACTAAATCAATGATATACTCCCTACAACATAATTGTTGTGCTAATTGAGCCTGATTTTGTTTCTACTAATAAAACCATGGCATATACATTTTCTATCTAACAAGAAAAAGTAAAGCAATGAAACACATTGATGAAAAAGTTCTCTCCAGTTTCTCTAATCTTTATAAGGACTTCAACAGACCTTAATAAAAAACATTGAACTGATATACGTAATAAATATCAGCTTTCAACCTTGATAAACATTCATAAACACAACCTTCCATTTCATTACTTGTAGAGAAGTGCAATCCCCAATTTGAAATGCAGATAAATATAATAATAGAATGCGATTATGATTAAATTTAAACATAGATAGAATTGATTCTATAAACCATTTGACCCAAATTAATCCCAATCTCACAAGCGGGATCTGAATTATATATACAGATTATCAGATTAACAGTTCAACAAATATTAGTTATTTTCAGAAACAAAATTGTATATCTATAATATGTATTCTCTTGTTTTAAGAGTAATTGATTGGTTGGTTATATATAGATTAGAGAGTCTTGTAACAAATGCAGTAGAATTAGAATTAAAAATAGTAATATAGGGGAATTCCGAAAAAAAAAAGAAAGCAAAAACAAGGTTTATCTTGGCCTATATGAAACGGATATTATTAGATCGAGGAGTCATTAATTTATAAATGTAAAAGAATATAGGGGAAAAAAATACTACAGTATATTTGAATTTGAGAAAATAATATTAAATAATTGTGTTACATTTAGTTTTTGAATGTGACGTTAATTACTTTTTTTTTCACTCATAAATGTTAGTTTGATATCGGAGGGAAGATCTCACATGGATTCTTCCCAAATTGTTTTTAATAATATGATAAAATAATATTATATACGATTTTTTTATCTCGTTCATCATGAGTGATTGTCTCATTTTAACTAATTCTTAATATATCATTAATGACAACTTTGTAGGAAAAAAAAAATTCTTTCCTAATTATTATTGACTCATTTTTTCATATTTTTTCCTTTCCTACCGATTTGCATAATTATTAGGTTACAAACACACAATGAAAAATATTATATTTTTTTAATGCATATAATCTTTTCAGGTGGCATTTTGTTTGAGAAAATGTTTATTGCTTTTATTTTCTATTTTCATTTAAAAAGGTTTTCAATTTTAAGTTTTTAACATTAAGAAAATATGTTTGTTATCACTTGATATTTTCTATTTAAAAGAAATAATATGGTTAATTTAATTAATTTTAGTAAAACTATAATAAAATATTTATATATACTTTAAAAAACTTTTATATATATTTTTTTATATAATTATCATATTATTAGAGTTTAATTAGTATAAACCAACAATATAAAAGAGTTTAATTACTGACGCTGCACAATGTTTTTCTCGTATTGTTATTGTGTTTTTACATAGTTTTCATTTTGAAAACATTGAAAACAATTTTTTTTTTGTTTTTAGTTTTTTTTTTGAAAATTTTTTAGGAGAAAATGTTTTTTAAATTGTAACCAAACATACTTTCACTAATGTTTTGTATTTTCTGTGAAAATAAAAACAAAAAACACCCAAAACAAATGTTACCTTATTTTCTCATTTTCTAAATTACATGAATCGAATATTTTATGGCTTAAAAGAAATAATATTATGTTATTTACTTAAAAAACTGTATTAGTGTGAAATTTTTATGTCATTAAAAAACTGCAAAAGAAAAAATATAAAAAAGTGAATCAATAATAAATACTGCAAATTCACAACTATGATTTGTTAGATATACATTTTGTCCCTAATTTGTAAAATTCATGATCTTTGGCCTTTTTTTAACCGAAAACACTTATTATTCTAATTTAAGCATTGATTATGATGTTATCTAATAAATAATCTCAGCTCATGTTACTAAATTTGGATAACGATAAGTTAATTTCTTAATGAATAAAAGATTTATTATTTTTAATTTTACTGAAAATACCAAATTCATGAATTTTCTGAAATTAAGAATTAAATGTCTTAATAAGACAGAGAACTAAATTATGGATTTTCAAAAATAAGAAGTTAAATATCTCCATTTTAAGATAGGGAGATCAAAAGTGAAAATTTTAAAACATAGGAAAATCAAGTTACATGTAAGCCTATAAATATTCTATATAATATTTTAAATAATAAAATAATATAGAATTGTAAAAGAATAAATAGGATTTAAAAATAATAAATTAGTATAAATCACTAGATTACATATTTCATAAGTAGACAAAATAATAGATATTTATGTGAAATATTTAAATATGTATTTTTATTTATGTTAAAAATACTTTAGATTAATTTTTTTTTTAAAAAAATGTTTTCCTAGAAAGATGGGTAGGGAACTTATTGTCCAAAGGAGTCTCCCTCGTCAACTCCTAATCCTGGAAGATGTCCACATCGGCTAGCTTGGTGAGCACAGGACTTGCAATGACACTTCAAAGCTCAAGTCAGTTTAAGCACAGGACATAAAATGATACTTCTCTCAAAATATGTTGTCAAGTGTCAGAAATATAATAATGAGAGAGAGTTCCTGTGTTTCTGCTTTATCATTTATAATATTTACCTTCTTGGGTTTGGGCCTACACAATTAGGGAATTTTTCTTTACCTGTAAAAGGAATGACTTGTATTTATCTTTTCCAAACCTGACCTTGAATAAAAATTCGACCTCGGTAAGGGATTCCTTTTGGTACACAATTTCACCAACATCAACGAACGAAGCAAGGAAGACGTTATTAGTGTTCAAGGAGGTAGACCCGGTAAGTGGTAGACTTGGCCCGAAGGCACATCTGGTACATAATGCCTAACAAAAAAGTATGAATAAATCATCTATAAAAACTTAGTTAATTTTACAATTATCAAGTAGTTAATAAATATTAATATAGAATGAGGATAATTGGAAAATATTTACATTATAGAATTATTATGTTGGCTCAAGAATTCTCAATTGAAAAACATTACTCTGAAACAAGACATATGTTTCTTTGACATGAGAATATCTATTAAATTTTAGGGCTTGTTTATTGAGTTGATAAAAAAGTGAAAAGAAAAAGGTAAAACACACAAACCATTTATACTTGCTGAGACTATATCTTAAAATACAACTCATTTAATTAATTTGACTCTGGACCATATATTTGTTTTACAATTAATTAATAAATTATCAGGCCATTAAAAGTCAACAACTAGCTCATTATTATTATCATAACAATAACAAACTAAATATGACAGCAAATAGAAATGGATGAATACACATTATATATATTTCAGCAAACTATGTGATGAAGCAAATATCATTATTTATATATATATATTATGTATATTATTACGTGTGGGCAAGATGAAGTGATTAGCATACTGATTATTTAAACCCAAAAGTATATTATGAGATTTATGAGAATTCAACTACAAATAAAAACAGCAAAGTGTTTGAAGGACTTGAAGATCCTACGATAACAAAAGCTAGAAAAGCAAAAGAGGTCTCAGAAAGTTACACCTAATGTGAAAGACGTAGAGCCAAACCTAGTCAAGGGACACAAAATTTGAAACTTGCAAGTAACAAATAGTCTGTAGAAATACCTATTATTGTATTCAATTTGAGTGTATCACGATAGAAAAATATCTATAGAGTACAAGAGAGAATGAAGTAAGAACAAATAATATAGGTTAACACACAAAAGTCAATTCTAATTTTATGAGTTAAGCATCCAAAGTGCATGGATGATTCGAAACTCATTTACCACTATCAATACTTAAATTACAGATCACTGTGAAACTTGCTACACTCAGCTAAACAATCATACATCTTGCATATCTTGCATCTAACGTAGCATTCAAAGTGCTCCATTTACACACATAATTATTCTAAATCTATCTTGTTAACTTAATCCTTCTCTTGTGATGTTAACTAAATTTATCATGAGATTAACAAATTCAAGGAAGATAAAGTGTCCATTAATTTAATTATAAATAGAATTAATTTTGATACAATTGATTCTATAAACATTTGACCCAAATTAATCTCAATCTCATAAGTGAGATATGAAACACAAACTCTATCAAATCAACACAGGTTACCTTCAAAAACAAAATTGTGTATCATATCTATGATATATTGATATGTACTCTCTTGGTCTAAGGGTAATTTTTTAAATCAGTAATCTTTCATAAATGACACTCTATTAGAATATTGCAGATTTGCATTTAATTAATTTAGTTGTGCTAAATTTGTTATATACAGATTAAAGTTTTCAACTAGAATTAAAACTAGTATTAGTCAATCTTCTCTCTTCATAATCTCCTCTTGCTCTTTCCAATTTTTTGATATTTATCAATTTACTTTAACAATAATAAAATAAAATACTATTAGGATTTTAGTTTTCCATGATAAAAAAAAATCTTCTTTAATTCGGATCTTTTAAAGTTCATGATTTCCATCATCATAACGGAAGACAAAATATATATATATTTATTTGTTTCTATGTTCAATAAATCAAATCAATATCAAACATTAAGAATTTTGTAAGTACATCAAAATTTTTACTATGATTTTATTTTTATAAATTAGATTTGTTGAACATTTTTAACTTAATTCAAATGTCTATTTTCACATGGTTAAGAAAAATCCAATTTATCAAACTTGGTAGCTCTCCTCCGTTTATTTGAACTAGCATGATTCTTCTTCATAGCCACGACTTTTCCTCTTTCTCTTGGATTTCAAATTGCGATTTTGACTCAAAATCACCAGTTTGCATTTTTTTTCCTCTATTTCTTTCATGAAATTCAAACTCGCTTATCCTTTGTTCCAACTTTAAAACATATTAGAAAATATCACACTGCTGTAACAGAAGAAACTTGGTTTATCTGCATTCTTGTGTGAACATAATTTTGTGACGTCTTGCAATTTATCAAAATTTATCTTCATTGTTCAACTTAGGTCAATATTCAAAGACAAGAAATAAAAATTACAAGTTAGAAATGTTTCTTTTCATTACTAGATTAATTATAAAGTCTAGTTTAGTTTGCAAATATATTATTCAACTCCTAACCTAGTTTCCTCACTTCTAACGTTGCATTGCATGTGTGGCACATTAAGGATCATTCCTCAATTGGTTAATGAGATGGTAGGAAGGAAATTAATTGATTATCTCTGTCCCTTCTTTAAGTTTTTGTTTTTAAGAAAATTTATGTTTTTATTGAATTTTTATTTGTAAAGTTTAAAACTACATTTATTAACTTTTATTAATTATATCCATATTTCTGGGCAGAAGAAGAAATGGACATTTTATCACCTAGAAAGAAGAATTACTTTGAGTGATTTTCAAGGAGAAAAATGAAAAATAGCATGATAAGAAAAAGAAAACAAACAAGTGATATATGAATATTTTAAAAGTAATTTTTTTATTATATTTTAATAACTTATTAAACTATTTATTTATATAATTTTACTTCTATTTTAAATACAAAACCACTCCACAAACCATATAACTATAGGAATTTACTTAAATGTAAAACCAAATGAATTTGGTTAATCTTTTGGAAGTTTAAATGTAAGGATTGGACGTATAGATAAGACAAAAGAAAATATTGAAAAGAAAAAACAAAAATTGATGAAAATTCACAAGTAAAGAACTTATATATAATCATAAAAAATTAAGAATAATTTACTAAAACCATGTAAAGTATATCAATTACCTTTCCTCAGGTTCCTATAAAATTAAGAATAATTTAACATAAACTATGTTTTGGATTCCTATGAAATTTATAAAATATTATTTTCATCCTATAATTCTTTTATCTTAAATTAATCACTTTAAAATTTAATCTATTTTTTTAATTTCTTAACTATAATTTAGGTTTAATTATATTTTTAAGAGCTGAAACTACTTTGCCTAGAAAAGTTCAATAAAATCAAAATGTATTAGCCATCTCTTCTAACTTATTTAGATTTTTTGTGGTTAATTAGTTATTTGTTAAGAAATTAGTTAAATTCAATCTAGATTTATATCTGAAAAACAAGAAATACTATTAAGATAGATATATAAATATATATTCATAATTATATATTACTATATCATTATATTATAATAAAAAAATTATTAATAAAATAATTTTTATTGTTTTATAATTTATTATAAACAATTCATTGTAAATGATGTTTTTAAGATATTGTGTGTATTTGTTTCTCTAAATTAAGCTTTTTTTAAGAAGATTATCATTATAAGAGAAAATTTATTGAATATAATAGTTTATAAAAATAAATTATCAAATATTTTCTTATAAATTATATATTTCATATTTATTAACCTTTAAAAATACCTAATATAACTAACTTAACTTTTTAATTGTTAAAATATATGAGAATGATTTTATAGAATATAAGCATAATAATATTGTGATTGAATTAATTAATCACATATATAATTTCACCTTCATATAGTCTGTATGAAGTGAACACAAAAACTATGTATAGTTCTAGTTATTTAATTTTAATATCATATATGTTATTTTTATATATCATTTTTTTTATTTGCATGCATAATTCTTATATTGTTATTATTTTCATATAATTATAATAGATTCAAACCGTGAAAAAATTTAGTTTTTCTTGTGGTTTTAAGACATTAGGAATTGTATTTAAATTAATAATTAAATTATAATGTCTAAAAAGTAAAAAATACAAAAAATTACAAATTAAATAGTTCTATTTGTACTTCCACAATAGAATGATCTATTCTTAATTATTATGAATCTTTGTACAATATTTTTCAAATATTACAAAATATAAACCCAATAACTAAATTGCTAGTGAAAAATAAAATTTTTTAAATTTATATAAAGTGAAGTGAAAATAATTTTTTCCAGATGAGTTAAGAGGCTTAAAAATAATAATTTTAACAAAAATCATTCCTTTGACTTGATATATGTTAAAGAGGTTTTAGCACTTGTAAGATGTTAGATTTACATTTTAAGTTGACAACAAATATTTATTTGATTTGAAATTTATTTACTATAATATAAAATAGAGTAAATTATAATGATACTTCCTCAATTTTTATCAAATTTTATATAATTCCACCTTTTTTATTTTCCTATCTTAATCTCTCCTTAACTTAAAAAAAATTATATTAATACTTTTATATGTTTGAAAATATTATACTAGTATTCCTTTCAAACTCTAGACTTCAATCTTTCAGGCTTACAAAGTAATGATTAAAAAAATAGAATGTACGTGTAATTATACTAATTTTAATAAATATTACTATAATTTACTCTATAAAATAATAATGTAAATTTTCATCCTCTTTTACACTACATCCATTAATTCTTTATATATTTGAAAAGGAAGTTTGAACTTTTCATAATTATTGATCAAAATTTTTATTTCATTAAGTTGTTGATTAAAATTTTCACTTTATAATAACTATTGATTTAGTAATTTAGTTTAAAGCTTAAACATCTCATAGGTATTGGTAAAAATTTTCTCAGCAGTTTATTTGATTTAATGAATTAAATGAATCGTATTAATGCTTTTTATTATATAATTTAATACAAATTTAAAATAATTTTTTAAAAGAAAAATTAAAACATGTTTTAAGATCACAATAATGTATATATTTTACTTATATAAAACTATTTTTAAATCTTAAATAATTAACAAAATGTATCGTATACTATTAAATAAAATGTATTTATTTTTATATTTATATATAAGTAAAATAGTTGCAATAAAACACACTTATTCTACTATATGGATAAACTAAAAAGATAATGTGAAAATAATTACATGAAATTAATTATTGACATATAATTAAATTTTGAGTAATTTGAAAATCATATTAAAATAAATTTAATTTGATCACTTTTAAAAATATAAATTCAAAATAAAAATTTATATATCAATACTATGTATTAAAATATATTTTTAATATAAAAAATTAATATTTGTCAACATTATAAATTAAGATATACTTCTCAACTTAAAAAAAAAAATAAAAAGATGTACAACAACAACAAAAACAACAAGCATAGAGCAATAACTAATAGCAACTTTAAATGCTTGGTCTCTTGTGTTTTGTCTTCATTTCGTGCTTTTCAATGAAAAAGTTCTTTTGCCTTTAATTGGTTTTCCATCCAAGTTGGGTGAGAGGACCTTATACATTTACACACTCGATTACCTTCAATACATTTTGTTTAGCATAAAATCATCTTAACTATAAGAATCCTTGTTTATAATGTATAACTAATATGATATTGTATTATTGTTTAATATGGAAAAGACAAAAATATGATGAATTATAAACTTACAAACACGCACAAAATTGTATTATATTTTAATATGGCAATCTTTGGTTATACAACAGTTAACATTGTATTATTTTTGTCATAAAAATTTCATGTTTTGCATGTGCTCTTATATATAAAATTTTATTAATTGACAAAGAGAGTACTATGATTGAATAATGATGGAATATGCTGACCTTAAATTGGTGAATGAAAAGGTTCCCTTGCACCATCAATTGGTTTGCTAATCAAGTTAGGTGAAAGACCCTTATACACTTACACACTTAGTTACATTCAATTATGTCATTATGTTATGCATAAAATCATCATAAGTATAAGAATTCTAGAATTCTTGTTTATAATATATAACTAATATGATACTGTATTATTGTTTAATAACAATTCTTGCTTATATAGCCAAATTTTTAAAAGAAAGTATAAAATAATATGGCCTAATGACGTGTAGCTTGTCATAAATGAATATTTGTTTGGATTTTGCTAGAACCATGATGGAGAAAGGAGAGTTTTCCTTTAGCATTATTAATATTATTTAACCAATTAATAAACAAAAAATACGCTCATTTAAGCATGTTCTGAAACAAAGTTTATATAATTGCAAAATTGTTCAACTTGCACTATATTAAGAGAGCAGAGAGCACAAGTAAGATAACATATTATTTTTATGTGAAATATTTAAATATGTATATTTTATTATGTTAACAATTCTTGAGATTAATTTTTAATTAAAAATAAAAATTGAAAAGGTTTATTCAACCGGGTCTTTGTTTTGAAGTGCTCTACTTTTTTCTTCGGACCGGTTACTAGACTAATTTTCAATTGAACAAGTCGCATTAGTCAAGTTTTTAAAATAATGCATCAAATAATTGGGCCAAATAACTTGTAGTTTGTCATAAATGAATATTTGTTTCGATTTTGCTAGAATCATCTTGGAGAGGAGAGTTTCCCTTTAACGTTATGAAGTTTCTTTAACCAATTAAGAAAGAAAATCAAACTCATTTAACATGTTGTGTCATATCTCATTATTGGAATGTACGTGAATTTAACAAGCTTAAATAATTGTAACATTGGTAAAATTGTGTCCACAATGAAAGAGCATAGAGCACAAGTCAGATAGCATCTAAGTTTTCATTAACTAAAAACACCAACAATCTAGAACTTGTTTTGAATGTCTCGGTTTTTAAAAGTCTAACTTTTAAGAACAGTTTTTTAACCATTTTAAAAAAGTAATCTTTTAAAACGATTTTTAAATAACTATTTTCTAAAATGACATATTTAAAACATTCTTTTCAAATAATTCTTTTCGAAAATGGCCTTTTTAAAATGTGGTTTAAAATAGAAAGTAAATTGATTATGTTGTGTTTTTTTTTCTTTATTTATATAATGTCTTCCTAAATTTGTAAATTATAATAATATAAAACTAAACAGATTATACAACCTCAAATACTTTCGATTAAGTTTATATAAACCAATAAAGGATTTCAATAAATCAATAAACAAAAAATTCATGTATAAATTATTAAATTGTTTAAATATACATTTATTTATATAAATAAATACAACAAAATACCAAAATTAAATAGTTATACACAAAATTAAAACTTATGTTTTGAAAACTATTTCTAAGAAAGCTTAAAAACTATTTCTAAGTAAGTAAAGACTTTCCAATTTCAAATAAATATATAGGTCCAGAGAGTGAATCCCTTCAAGAATCTCCATAACAATTCTTTAATATCACAAAATACCTACAACAAATAAAAAAATATTAATAGAAAATGATCATTTAAACTACTATAAAACAAAATGGATGATGAAGAATATAATTAAACCTATATTTAAATATACACAAATAGAAGCATAATGGTCCTAATTATTAGCATGACCTAAAATAGGAATTTTAATGGAACTCTTAGATATGAGAAATAATCCTGTTGTTATCACTTGGAATCACCAAATCAATTATATCATCCAGCTGAATGTTAAATAGAAAGATGTCAAAGCATAAGGTGAATAAGTTTATAATTAAAATTTATTGAGATCCACTAATAAGGGATTTCTTCCCTAGAAGTCACTGGTGCTACAAGTTTTTTATAATAATATTTAAAACTAAAAATAAATTAATCAATCAATTTAATTGGATAAGGATGTAGCGATAATCAGGATAGATGCAAACCTACAAATTATGCTAACAATTTAATTAATAGGAAAAAAGAATAAATTTAAAATGGAAAAAAGAAAGGAAAACAAATTAAAAGCATGGCAGGAAAACGTTCAAGTGGGTGCACTCCTTAGTAAGGAAGGGTACATCGAGTGCTCACATCGTGCACTCCTTAGTAAGGAAGGATACATCGAGTGCGCACATCGTGAGGGATTTCTTCCCTAGAAGTCACTAGTTCTACAAGTTTTGTATAACAATATTTAAAACTAAAAATAAATTAATCAATCAATTTAATTGGATAAGGATGCGGCGATAATCAGGATAGATACAAACCTACAAATTATGCTAACAAGTTAATTAATAGGAAAAAAGCATAAATTTAAAATGGAAAAAGAAAGGAAAACAAATTAAAAGCATGACAAGAAAACATGCAAGCAGGTGCACTCCTTAGTAAGGAAGGGTACATCGAGTCCACACATCGTGGTAAGGCAACTTCCACTAGGTGCTCACGTCAAGGTAGGGGAGCGTGCATTGGGTACGTGTCGTGGCTAGGAAGGGTGCACCGGAGGCCTTTGCCTTGACAGGGTATCATGCACTCGATGCACATTTCGAGGTAGGAGAGCTTGCATTGGGAGCACACACTATCATAGGGAAGACTACATCGGGCGCATAGGCTGTGGTAGGGGAGCTTGCATTGGGAGCACACACTATCATAGGGAAGAGTACATCGGGCGCGCAGGCTGTGGTAGGGGAGCATACACTAGCGTGCATGGAGTGGCAGGAAAGTGTGCATCGTGGCTTGGAAGAGATCCCAAGGCACACACATGTTACGGGGTTATGTGCATATTGATGTAGAGGAGAGTTCATCGAGCGTGCACACCGTGGCTTGAAATGGTGCATTGAGCAACCATGCCACTGTATGTTGGTCCTAGGGGGAATCTAGAAAGGGGGTTTGAATACATTCACAAAATATTTTTCAAAATTTTCTATTAAAAAATAATATCAGATTTTACAAAAATATCCCCTTTAAGAAATTTTCAAAATCTACCTTAGTGTTTTCAAAAATGGGTTTTCAAAAGAACTTGAAACAAAGATCAAGATTCAACACTTTCTATGTTTTGGGTATCAAGCTTGATCAATAATAATTCGTTCAATGATGGTTTTTAGTTTGCAATTAGTTAAATCAAAATAAGAATTCCAGTCATAATTCTTTTCAATCAAAGATTATGGGTAATGAATGTGTCATATCAAGATTCAATGATTTAATAACCCAATAACAATCTCAATTAAGCAATATCAATAGAATCAATTTTTCTGAATAAAGATTCAAAATAAAGTTGTAGCAAAGAAACTCATTCACAAATCAATCAAGAAATCAATTCAAGCAATCATGAAGAGTGTAAGGAAAGAGAGAATTTTCACAGTAGTTTTATATTGTTTCGGTCAACCTGACCTACATCTAGTTTCAAACTTAGCCTTCCACTAATCTATTTTCCACTAAAATTTCATTTATGCACACCACATATACATATATTAATCTTAGAAAAATTCAAAACCACATAACAAAAGAGGCTTCCTCTTGCTCCCTACAAGACTTTGCTAAACTGTGACTCCTCGTCACTCACAACGCCTCACTCACAACTCCCCATTGCAAGATTTTACAATAATCTCAAGATCCCCTCAAGAGATTATCAAGACTTGTGCAAAAATACAAAGTTAAAGGTATAGAACAATATCATCTTATTTGTTACCCATTACAAGATTTTAAAATAATCTCAAGATCCCCTTAAGAGATTATCAAGACTTGTGCAAAAATACAAAGTTAAAGGTATAGAACATTATGATCTTATTTGTGATGAATACCCAAACAATAGAGATCATGATCACAATCTTCTGTTCTTTTGATCAACCAATTCTTGATCCTTCAAACCATCAAATTATGGGTTTCGTTCTTAGAGAAAATGAGTAAAAACAATTAGAAATAAGGAAATTTTCTTTGGACCTTTCATTAGTTATAAAAAATTCTGGTTTAAAAATGCTTTTATATGAGTTTTGTAGCAGGGTAATCGATTATCCAGTAGATTATCTAATTTGCTGCTACAAAACAGACCCATAAAAGCATGGTCTCAGGTATAATCGATTATTATTTTTAGGTAATCGATTACTCTTGAGAACAGGAATAAGAATACCCAATTTTCTTGAAGGGTAACCATAATAAGGTAATTGATTATCTTATTGCAAAATCTAATTTTGATGATTTTTCAGCATTTCCTAGCCTATGTAATTTATCCCTTAGCTACTCAAACACATTTTCATGCCTATCTAAACACTCTATACAAGTAGCACAGCTATCAAATGTGTTTGGTACTATAAAAATGAATTAAGTTTAAACTTAAAATCAAAACATCATACTTCAAAACCAAAACTCCAAAGAGCTTCAAAGGACATAATGGCTTCTTCAAGCTTTTCAATCCTTCAATTCCAACACATGTTTCAAGTAGCGCGCTGTGGTAAGGAAGGGTAGATAGGGTGCGCTGGCTGTGGCAGGGCAGCATTGACTAGGAGCACGTGTCATGGCCCGATAGCCTCCTCTAGGTACGTGCCTCAAGGAGCATGCATCAAGCGCACATATTGTGGCATTGTAGCATGCATCGGGCACGCACCTTCAGGAAAAGGGCATGCACCAAGTTCGTGTGACGTAGCAGCATAGTGTACACCGACCCAAGCATTGTGGCAAGGCTGCGTGCAACAGACATCATGTCGTGGTAGACAATGTTCACTAGGTGCACATGCTATGACAGGGTAGCATACACCTGGCATATGCCTCGAGACAAGGGAGTGCATACCATGGTCGGGTAATGTGGATTGAGCATGCACGCCTTAGCAGGGCAGCGTGGACTGGGCATGCGCACCTTAGTAGGACAACGTGTATTGAGCATGCGTCGTGTAACCCCTTACAAATTTAATTTAGTTTCTGATTTTCTTAGTTTTATACATAAATGTTATTATTATATATTGGAGTAATTTTATACAAAAACACATTGGATTAATACTAGTGACACTAATAAGTATGAAGTTTTCCAAATTACAAATAAACTAGTAATATCATGTTTTACAAAATAGTAATTTCAGTACATCATGACTTCCAAAATATTCTCAAAATCCTAATGCTTTGGCTGCATCGAATAAGCACCTTAGTATTTTCCTACATAATCAAACCCCAGGATTAAGGGGAAATATGGATGAGACATTCCGTTTGAATATGAATCAGATATTTAATTTCATTTATGAAATTTAATTAAGTAACCAAGTTTACAAATAGTATAACATCAATATCAAATAGTCTATAAGAGATGCAAAATGCTTATGAAATGCAAATTTTGACTAAAAAAACAATTAGAAAATCATTTTGACTTGGTACTCCATGGAGATTTTCCCTTTTGGGTGTCTAGTGAAGTCAGAGCTTATCATCACCCTGTCCAGTTATTCGGCAACGCCCCACTAGACCAAATCAGTATGCAGAAGTGAGAAGGTGTCAGTGTACCCGGAAGGCTACCCCGATACAGAAGCAATAAGAAATGATCATATGGGGAATCACCAATACCCTGACACTCCTTAGACCATACGGTCCACCCCATTCACTATCAAGAATAACTAGATATTCAAATAAATGAATTTTCTTACCATAAGACTTCTTCTTATTCCTATTCTCAATCTCATGTGTTATTCTTTCTTGATATTGAATTTTAACTTTCGAAAATACTATTTCAAAATCATTTTCATATTTTACTATCAACTGTCCTTAATAGTAATTCATATAAAATAAAGTACGCAAACCTTCTCACTATTTTCCCCCTAAAATCATTTAACTCAAAATTATATGATGCTCTATGCATTATGGTGCAAAATGATATATGCATCTAGGAGCACATACATAAACAATTTTAATATCCAATTCATCCATCTCCAAGAATTTTTATATATTAAACTATGCTATTTCTAATTTTAACTAAATTATACAATAATATTAATTAAAACTAATTATATAGAATTTTATTAATATATGTTAACTTTATTGTTCCAAATAAATTTTTTTAATGTAAGTCACACATATGTGGTTTAAGCCACAATCCAATAGAAAATACAGTTATGACAACACGCTTAAAGAAAAAATTACATTTCTATGTCTCAAGTCACAGTTTTGTGGTAATACCACAGAATTTTGGACAGTTCAATTCTAACTAATTTTATATTTTTCTATTCTTATATTATCATTAAATTTTTAAGCATCTAAACTTTTACAAAATTTTCATCTATATTCTTATCTTCCCCCCTTAATCAATTCACTCTTCTCAGCATGAAATAATCAAAACTAAAATTAATTTTTCAATATTAATTATTCAAATTAAGATTTATTCCTACTATTATCAAAATCCATCCAACATTAACCAATTTCATAACTCCTAATCTCATATGTTTTAAACTAAATTAACTTTAAATTAAAATCATTCAAATTTCATAGATGAAATTAAATAAGAAGATCCATACCTATTTCTCCCAAAGCTTTGTTAATTCTCTTCTAAAAGTTTTCCTTGATTGTTACTCCTTACTTCCCTTTCTCTTTTATCTTTGCCTATGAGGTTTGTGTTGCAAGAGGGAAACTTGTGAAGTAAATAGGCTACATCGATCTTCTTTCTTTTACAAAACTTGAGGTTAAGTATTGGTATGGAGGTGCTCGCTTGATCGGAATCGGTGCTTTTTATTAACCTCGATGGGGTAATCCTCAATAAGGCAAAAAGTAATGAACTCTTATTTATTTTCCTTATTGCAGTGTGTCGTTTTCATGGTGGTGACATAAAACCCTCCAGCTACCTTCTCTTTTGTTTCCTAAGTGGAAGTAAGATAGATTTCTCAATACAACATTGAATTCCGTACCCGAGCAAGGAGTTAGTTGGTCGCTCTTCCGACTTAAAACAAATTGGTCTCTTTTATATGCATCTCCACCACCATATCTTATGGTCAATTTTCAATTGAATTTCTATTGAGCATATCTCCTAGAAGATTCATGACTAGAACTTGTTTCCAACTAATTTCCCTTTCTATCACTGCCTTATTACGTGGCATAACATATGTTTCTGTCTACAAGAATTCTTTCTTTTATAGCTTAAGCTTATAGATATAATCATTTCATTCATTTTTTTTAATCCAAGTGCCTCTCTATAACACTCTAGAAAATTGTTCACATCACCTCCACCGCCAACGTACGAAAAATTTACTCAAACTTTTATTTATTTATTTTTTCTGCACGTTTTCATTTATTTTCAAGTAAAATCACTGTCACGACAATGATCTTCAATTGCTCCCCTTTATTCCATTTCATTCTTCTTCTTTTTTAACGTTACTTCCTTACTTCATTTCTTCACCTTTCAACCAATATATATATATAGTCATTTTTTTCTGTTCATCATTTCTTTTCTTTCTCTTTTTTTTCATAAGATGCAAATTAATTAGAGGTTCTAATATTACTATTAAATTTATTTTTTTATTTTTTTTCTATAATAGTAAGTCTCTTATTTATCTGCTAATTGTATTAGTTAGCCTTTATTTAATTTCTTAGAATATATATTTATTTTTTTTAAATAGCACAAGTCTTATTAGTCATAATATTATCAAATATATTTAATATGCATTTATTGTACATAATAAACAATAAGTTACATAATAATTTATAAAATTTTGAGTGTTACACGTCGTGGTAGGCTAGTGTTCAACAGGTGTGCACATTGTGGCTAGGAGCGCCCACTGGGTGCACGCGTCATGGCAGAGCAGTCTGCAGCAGGCGTGTGTCATGGCAAGGTAGCATGCATCGAGCTTATGGATTGATGTAGGGGAGCATTCATTGGCACACACATAGTGACTCAGAAGGGTCATCAAGTGCGCGTGTTGTGATCGGGCAGGTGCATCGAGCATGCGCATGGAGGCATGGAGTATACACTAAGTGCCCACATGGTTAGGAAAGGTAAACTGAGCACCCACGTTATGGCAGAGCAGTTTGTATCGGGTGCCTGCTTCAAGACAAAGGAGTGTGCAATGGGCATGGGTGTCATGGCTAGTAAGGGTTAGTAAGGGTGCAACAGGTGCACGCTCTGTGACTAGATAGCATGCACTGGGCACGTGCCATGGCAGGTAAGCATGCACTGGGCTCACATGCTGTGGAAGGGAGCGTAAACCGAGCCCGTTTGTAGTTGCAGGGCAGCATGCAATGGATGTGTGTATCGAGGTTGGGGAGTGTTTACCAGGCACAGACATTATGGCTCGACAGCATGCACTGGGTGTGTATGTCGTGGTTGGGAAGCATGAATGAGACAGAGGAGCATGCATCGAGTGCACACACTGTGGAAAGGAAGCCTACATCAGGCACACGTGTTGTGGTTGAGCATCATCCATAAAGATGAGCCTTGTGGCAGGGGATCGTACACTGAGGTGCATGCAATATTCAACTATATGTAACAAACCCTTTTTCACTTACTTTTGTAATATGTTTTATGGTCACTGTTGGTGCTCTTTTGTAATAAATTCATTTGATTTATAAAAAAATAAAATAAAATGAGTAATATTAATTGAAAGATAAGCGAACACTTTGTTATAGAGAGATATATTCCAAGAGTAACTCAAAGACATTACAAAAATATAAAAGATAACTTAATAAAAAGTGCAATTAGGTCGTCTTTACAAAAGAAAGTTGTATGTATTTTGTGTATTTAATAAGTGTTTAATATTTATACACATAGTGTAAAAAAGTTTTACACTAGATTTCAATCATAATCTTTCATTTATATGACTTTTCAAGTATTAAATTGATTAATTTTTAAGGTTAATAAACTTTTTAAAGTAAATAAATATTTTGTCTTTATAAAAAAAAGTTGTATGTCTTCCACGTAATTAATAAGAGTTTAATGATTTTGCATTAACAGAGAGTAAAATGGTTTTATACTAGGGTTCAAATACAATCTTTTATTTATATGAATATTAAAGTATTAATTGATAAAGTTAAAAAATTTATCATATATATATATATATATATATATATAAATAAGAATAGTTGTAATTAAATATCAGTGTAAAACTTTTTATATTATTAAGAGTGCATAAGTTTTTTTCTTAATTTTATTATATGAAAGATATTAATATTATGTGCCTTCTATATGAATATACTGCGTATGAAAAGCTTGAGATATTATGTCAAACTAAATTATACTTAAGGCAATGGTTGTTGTGGGTGAAGTGATGCAACATAGCGAGCAGACACAAATCATGTTGCTACTTACAAAACCTTGATGTTTTTCATGAGACTATGTTTCACACAGACCAGCTATCTTCGAATTGAGGTATATATAAGTAATTTATTTTAGAAAATTTAGTCTAATTAAGAGTATGTAAGCTGGAAAGTGGAAAATTATGAACATTAGCTTGTTTCAATAATCCATATAATACAATTAATTTTAGAGTAAATTATAGATAGATTTTCTTATATTTAGTGAAATTACAAATACACCTCTTTTATCTTTAAAGTACACATTCCTTATTTTTGTGTAGTCATTTCAGTTGTATCTTTATATGTTTGAAAATATTACACTAACACTCCTCTTATGCATTACACTAACACCTCTTTAGAGTACGGATGAGAAAAATACCAATATCCATGGGTACCGCTCCAAACTCGTCTTGATTTTGACAAGTATCACTCGCTTTGACAAGTATGGGTACAGATATTACCAGATATGCTAAACGGGTAGGGTAGGTATACGAATTTATCTGGCTTGTTTAAATTTGGTCCGTGACCCACATTTAAACGGTCTGGATAAATATGATCCACTAAAATAAATAGATATTTTTTGCAAGTCGCATCTAGTCCGCAAAGTCTGCGGGCTTAATAGATCGGTCCACGAACCCGCATATTAAAAGTGTCTAATATTTTTTAAACTAACTAAATTATAAAATATTATACTAAATTATATCATTATTTATAATAATCTTAAACATTAAATATTTTCAATATTAAAAGTGTAAAATATCACAATTTACAACAAAAAAATCATAACATTAACACAAACTAATAGCCTAAATGACAATTTTGTTCCTTTAAACGGGTTATGGACCTAACTCATGAGGCCGCGGATTTAACCTATAGTTATGATTTTTTTTAAAAAGGGTCCAAAACCCGCACGAACTTGAGTCATATACCCACCCCTAGGTATGGGTATGTGTATATGAATGTTTGCCTTGTACTTGAACTGGCATCCGTCCGTTATAATTTTAATAATTATATAATAAGTTTAAAGTTATATATTTAATTAAAAATTTTAATTCTTAAGCTTTAATTTATATTTTCTTGTTATTAATTTTTCTTTATATACTTTTTAAATTAAAATAAAATTAATAAATTAATATATAATTTATTTAATTATAAATAAATAAAATTAAATTGTAAAAAAATAATATAACGAGTACCCATATGTATACCCGAACCCAAAAATACCCTATTAGAATGGGGATAAAAATTTCATACCCACTCCTTTTATAACAGAATGTACCCTGTAGTTTTTTCGAGGACGAGGATGATTAGACTTGCACTCGCCTTACCTCATAGTTATCCCTACTTTAGAGGGTGTGAAAATATTGATTAAAAAAATAGTGGATACATGTGTAATTACACTAAACTTTAGGCGGTATTATTATAATTTAATCTTAATTTTAATTATAGCCAACTATAAAATAAGAATCGATTTATGTTAAAATAAATTTACCATAAAGTAATTTGGAGATATCTAATTTTAATTGGATATATTATAAAAATCATCTCTCCTTTAATAAATAATATGAAATCAATTCAAAAAGAAGAAAAAAAGTATAATCCTAAGTTAGAAAATTTTCAGAGTTTAATTAGTATGTAATGTGAGTGTAAAATTTTTTACATTGACATTCAATCAAAACCCTTTATTTATGCTAAATTATTTTACTTTAACAGCTAATATTTTAAAAGCCATAAATGAAAAACTGTAATTGAACATCATAATAAAATTATTTTACAGTGATAGTGCATACTAATTAAACTCATTTTCATATTCATGACAACAATTTTCTTTTCTACAAAATACTCTTTTAAAATTTAATGAGGATTTCCATTTTTTCTCCTATGAATAGTTTAAATTTAAAAGAAGAAAGTTAAATTAGGAAAAGAAAAATTCTTCCCAAACTTGCTCACAATCGTGATGATACTAATACATATGTAATGTCATGAATATAACCTTGATCCATCCATGAAAGGACCAGATAATGCTGACAAAGAAAACATGGAGAACCCAGAAGAGGTAGGAAAAACATGTTGCAGCAAATAGCTAAGAGGATGAGTGTGAATATTTTTATAGAAAAATACTTACACTCTGTCAGTGTAAAGAGTATAAGTGAAAAGAGTTTTATACTGACAGTTAATCACAACCCTTTATAAATGGTAACTTTGTTGACTTTACCAATTGATACTTTAAAAATCATGTAAATGAAAGATTATAATTAACCGCCAATATAAAACTCTTTTACACTGACAGTGTAAAAATGTTAAAGTCATACTTTTATCCCATATGAACTAAACAACACAAATGTTGAAGCTCTTGATAGGTGCGTAGACTCTCGTTCACAAGAAATTAATTTGATATTATTTTTTAGACTAACACTTATAAATAGCCAAGGTAAAAGAGTTTTATTAATGTTCAATCACAATTCTTTATTTATATGATTTTATTAAAGTATTAATAAATTTAAAAACTTACAATTTATAAAAGATTTTGATTTAATGTTAACATAAAATTGTTTACGTCGACAGTATATAAGTATTTTCTCTTATTTTTTATTACACGACAAAACATTAGTAGAAGAAATTTTAGTAAAATTATTTTTTAAATATATTTAGAATTATGCTAATTGTGAGAGAATATATAAGTATTTTGTTTTATACTATTCATCATAACTTATAATGAGTTGAAATTACTAAATAAAAAAAACTAGGCTAAATGATTATTGCCACCGGAAGCCATTTTTTCTTTGAAACGAAACACGACTGATTCGTGTTCAAAAGTAAAAGGGGAAAAAACCACCATAATGTTTTAGCCTTTTAGGCTTTTAGCAAGCAGAGAGAGGGTTCGTGTGTGCGACAGGGACAGTGGGCACCAGAAATGTGATGGAGGGTCGGCGTTGAAAAAGAGCAGTGGTCATTGTGAGTGTGTGACAGCAACTACTGTAGTGGCACTAGAATCGTCGACAGGGATGACTGACGCCAGAATTGACAAGGAAGATCCGTACCGAAAGCGATGGCAGATTTGTGATAGAGATGACTCAAACGAACAGGACAATAGGTGTGTGAAGAGTCTCGTCTTTTCACTTTGCTAAGAAGGATCTCACAAAATGCCATTTGCATTTTGAACCCTAACTTCTTTTTTTGAATCGGGTAAATTTTGACCCGACCCGCCCGCGTTTTAAAATTAGGTTGAAAAACCCTAGGAAAAACTCGAGACGGTGCCGATCTTGCGTTCTGAGATGAAAGAACGTCATTTTTGCCGTGTTCAACCACTCTTTTGTGCTAAGCCACGATTATGCATGAGATTGATGCAAAAAAACATAAAACGTGCAATTTTCCGTTCTTCCTTGCATTTTTTACAACATTGGTCTCAACTTCTCTTCGTGCTCTGCAAGAGTTTTTTTCCTGGTTATTGATCTACAATTTCAAGTGCTCCATCTTAGTAGTCATCTCTTCAATGATTTATTTTACATCTTGTTTTAATTTTGACTTCACCTTCTTGACTGCAACATGTAACTCCTGTCTACCAAAAGCTGATTTCTGCTCCTGTTTTATAATCTTGTCTCGATTCCTCCATTCTTTTAGTCAAAGCTTCAATGCCATTAATCAACCCTAAACCCTAAACCCCAGCATATAGCCACATACAAGTCGTTAGGTGCCTCCCCTGGTGTCTGCGAACCACTTTGCTTACATCAAGAGCTTCCATCTTCTGTAGCATGAAACAAACAAGCCTCACTTGTTCAATCACAATAACAATAGTTTCAAAATCCACGAGTGACACAATAGTGTGGTTTGTTTGTTTTTTAGGCTGCAGAAGATAGGAACTCTTCATGTTGGAGAGTAGTTCAAAAACGCCATGGGTGACATTGTTTGTTTGGACTTTTCCATCTGTTAGCAAATATGTTGGATATTCTAGTCATTGAAATTCAGCTTGCGCAAGAAATTGGATTTGGTACGTGTAACATATTTAAGATTATGACTTAATTCTTTCTTATGTAGCTTTTAATTATAACTTATCAGCTTCTATAGAACTAGTCTTTCACAATGTCAAATATATTTTTGGTCATTTAAATATGGTAGATTTTTGTTTTAGATTTAGTCTCTTTAAAATTTCAGACTTGCCTTGTTCTCCTAGCTTTTAAAAGTGAGCATTTTGGTCTCTATTGTTATCATATGGTCATTAATTGTATGTTTGGTTTAGGAGAGAAAATGAAAGGAAAGAAAAGAGAAGGAAAACCAAAAGGAATGGAAATTGAGATGATTTTTTAAGGTTGGTACAAGAGAAAGTGAAAGGAAAGAAAAAAATGAATATACATAGATAAAGGTATTTTTGTTTTTTTATATGCAGTGACCTTTTGTTTCCAGTTTTCAAGAAAAGCATAAATAGACCCACATGGATGTGTTATTTCCTCCTTTTAAGTCATTCTAAAGAATAGGAAAATTCAAATTTTTCTAGGTTTTTGTCCTTTCTTAATCATTCCTTCCCTATTCCACTTGACTTAAACAAATATACGTGCTACTGATAACTTAGGAACCAAGAGGGACTTCTTTATACAGATTAGTGACACAAACCAAAATTGATATTTTAGAGGGACTAGAACAAAATTTTTGCAATAATTGTACGAATAAACATTTGTTTAAGTCGAGGCTTTTTGTTTTCTTCTAATAGTTCTTCTGTTATTCTTGTATTGCCCAACTGTTGTACTCACAATATGGTTTTGAGTTGAAAAGTTGTTATACAAAACTAAAAGAACATTAGTCAATTGAAGAGTAGTGGATAGCCTATAACTAGTAATTGAAAGTTGGTGTAAGGTTAAAATATGGTAGCCTCTAGAGTATAGACTGGAAAACACAACTTTTAAATTAACATCTAAAAATCTGGTTTGAGGAATAATATGAACTATACTGCATATTGTCTGGTAAATGGATAAAAATGACACTATACATTATCCCTTTTAAACTTTAGTTTCTCTTATAAGATGTATGAATTTCTTGTGTCATGTCATCATTTACCTTCTTTAGCTCTAAATTCTTCATTGATTCTTGCATACTTGTACCACTATAGTGCTTATTGAACTGTTATTTGTCATATCTGGATTTGGGTTGAGTTTGCTTTCTACTTTGTTCATCCACTTAAACATTTATGTTGGTACTTTTGGTGCGCTTTTTGGCTTTCTAGGAGGTATGCTTTTAGAACTCATTACTAACTGGACAATATATGATAACAAGGTGCTTATTAAATTTCTGATTTGGAACTGTGTTTCAGAAGGAAAGATCATGCTCTTAAAAGTCACCTACTGACAATCAAGATTATGTTTTTGTTATCACCCAATTTTGCCCTGGTAAAATAAAAATAAATAAAAAGAAGTTTAAACTAAAAATGTATGATATTAAGACCTTTTGATAAAATAAATTACAAAAACAATAAAAAATAAATAAAAACTAATGGTAGATACAAAATATGAATGCCTAGTTTTAAAATACAAAAAGAATAAGAAAAATAAAATGAAGAAAAAAACATTTACAACCAGCCACCCTATTCCTTTTCCTATACTTCTTATCATATGCCTATAGCTGCCTATTCCTTCTTCTGTCAGCCACCAACACCAAGCCATCAATATGCATCCCTAAATCATGCTATTTTTGCAAAGTTTGCCCATCCAAAAAGAAACCTTCATTAAAAAAAGCACCGATTATTTTTCCTAATAAAAAAACCAATTCTATGCATCAAGAAGCTGTATAACAAAACTCTTCCTCATTCTAATGAGGGGGATTTTCACCCTCTTATTCTTTCATCTTCATATCTTCACACCACCAACACTTATGTTTTTTTTTTTCCCTTCATTATAGAGAATGATAATTGTTTTAGGGGCCTCCATGAGCAATATATGCTCCAATTCTACCACACTTGATTTTTAATCACTCTCATGGTACACACAACCGGCTTTTGCTAATACAACTACAAACCACATTCATACACAGACCATACTCTAAAGTTGTGTGGCTTTTTGCATTTGATCCACCATAGCACACAACTATGACCACACAAAGAAATGTATGATAACTTTCTTCTTTAAACCTCCATGAAATATGTAGTAAGTCTCACCTCCATCTTGCACTATGAACACCACTTGCTTTAGTCATAACAAGGTGTAAAAAGACAAAGTCATAGTGGTTGATTTGTAAGTCCCAAAATTGAAACCCATATTTCACTCTTGGTTTATTCATTGTTGTTGGGTACTAAACATTGAATCGTTTCTTGCTTAATTCTTCCTACCTTGTCCATTACCTTGCTTTTGATTATGTGATGTGCTGCACTTGATTTGACCAATTGTTAGATGCAAATACCTTGCTATTTAGTTGTTTTCTCTCCCATAAATATTTGGTATATGTGCTTTTAAAGGCCTTGCATGTCTTTGGGGATCTTTTATTCTTTTATACAAAGAAGGACCCATTTTTTTTCTTTTGTTTCACTATATATTTTCCTGATACATAATGACAAATGTAATGATTTTTAATGGAATCACACCTAGCGTGCATCATGGCTAGGAGGATTCAAGGAAGGCATGACATGGATTAAAGCTCATTGAAGATTGGAAGTCATAGTCTTCATTTTTAGCTTGTAAATATTTTATTTTAATTAGCTAAATAGGGGCATATTTTTAATTCCTTTAAGGCCATTTATATTCAGCCATAATTTTTTTAGTTTAGAAGGTATAGGTGTCTTTAGTTAAAAATGAGGAGTAAGCTTAGAACCTCTTCCTAGTTGCTTTTTATCAAGGTTCCTTCCCTTGTGGCAAACCGAAACACTTTGGCTTATCTCTCTTTGAGAGTAACACCCCACCTCCATTTTCTTTCCCCTCCATCATCCATTTCATGGTACTTGGAACCTCAAGGAGAAGGTAAGGGGAGTGCAAAAGTTTTTTGCATCAAATGATATATTTTCTTATCATGATAAGTTATTTATTCCCTGTGCATTTAACATGAAATCAATTCATGAATTTTTTTTGTTTTGCCAAATTAAATATATCCCAACGGTACATTATTTGTTACCATGTTATCTTTCTTACACTTATATTCATAATTGTTATATGATAATAAATTAGCATAAGATACAAATATTTACTACAATAAGAAATAAAAAATATAGTAACAATCTCATAATCAAATGATTGCAAGTTAATGAGTATTAATGGACGAATTAAATTATGATAGTTTGGCGTATTCAAATTTCTCCCTTAAATAACTCTTGTTATAATTTCTAAAAATAATTTATAATAAAAAATGAAATCTTAACTTTCTTTTTACCATTTTTATTTAGTAGAAATACAATAATTAATTAGATCTGACATCTTTTTAATTCTGAGATTTTGAGGCATAAGTTGTGACAAATTTGGTCTTAAATCTCATCTCTAAAAATAAACTATTTAGTCAAAACTACATTTAAAAATAAAAAAAAATGATCCAAAAGATAAAGTTTTCTTATAGAGTGGTTTCAGTGTACACCTTTGTCAACTTTAAATTTTAGGACATATGAGTTGTGACAGTTCAAAAATCCTAAGTCTTAATAAAACTAAATAAAAAAATAAATAATATTAAACACACAAATATTTTCTCAAAGAACTACGTAAACTCTAATTCTCCATTGCACCTAGAGATACATAGGAGCAGGAACCCCACTCCTGTCAAGCCCCAAAAAATAAAATTTTTTAATTAATTTAAAAGATAAAAATATAGAAATAATGATAATAATAATAATTTTTTCATAAAAAGGGAATTTCTTAATAACAAAACTCTTGTTAAAAAATGTTAAAGTAATAAAATAAAAATAGTTTTCGCATTAAGGGGGAAATGAGTGTTTTTAAAGTTATCTAATTTTGCACATATGTCTTTGTGACGGGCATTGTAGGGTGTTAATGTCTTCTTTACACGTAATCAACTCCTGAACTTAAAATTTGGTTTCCAAGATCATCTTTTATTTTTAAAGGTTTTTTTATGTTTTCCTTAATAAACATCGGTGGCGACTCCTTTGATTTTTAAATAATTTTTTGTCGTCTCGTCGAGACCCACATGTCAACAGTTTTCATTTGAAGCTAGCAACACTCCTCACCCTTGGGCTCATCATTGTTGCTAATCTAATGGTGGGAATTCTCTCACATATGGACAATTTTGTTCATATTAGAGGCTTTCTTATAGGATTTTTTCTTCGATTTGTGTTTTTTATACCTCTCCAGTTTGGATGGGTTAACCAATGATACATTGTAAATTATTCTCCAGGACAACGCAAACCTAAATTCAAGAAATAGCAGCGCATCTTATGGGTCTTATCTCTAATAATTGTAGTTGTTGGGTAAGCATTTTTTTCATTGCTCTAGCTAATGTATGATGTAAGGAGAGACTTAAGCATAATTGACATATAGCATTAAACACGATGGTTTATAAAGTTGGTCTAGTGACAAGTTGGTATTGACACTTTTGACGAAGCATATATCACAAAATTTTCTCAGAAGGATTCAGATAACATGGTCAGTTCCAGTGTTCCACAATAGGGATGGTAATAGATAAGCCAAATTTATTATATGTTACATATGTCAATAACTAAATTCTGGATGATATGATGCAGGACCCTTCACTTCTTGAATTTGCTTGGGTTGAGCTCCTTGAAAAGAATAAATCTATTATAGTTGAAGTGGCTGAGGTAATATGGTTTCTTGACTATATGTTAAAGCATGTTTTCTTTGTCCTTACACGAGTTGCTTTGTAGATAATTTTTGGCAGTAGTGGTCCTTTTAGAGCTATTTTCCTCATCTCTTTCTATCAAAAGATGAAGTCAACTTTGCTGTATTGGAGACTAAAGGATGTCGTTCCATTTATAGACCTCAACTAAGTGGGAACTTTCACATGTAGAGTAGCTTTAATAATTATGGACCTTTCATTACTCATTCAAAGTATGTAGCTCCTCAAAAGTGTTTTCCTAAAATATACACATAACACATGTACTTCAAGGAGAGTCTTGAGTTACTTTAGGTGTTTTTCTTTTACTTGTTATACATTACTTGTAAACTGAGATCAGGGTTAGATAATAAGCAGTACCTATTGATACTAGGCATTACTACTATGAATCAACTATATCAAAAGCTTAAGTTGTAAAATGTGTTTTGGACTGCAAACATGGATAATGTGTATGCTTACATTTGAAAGGGTATTGAATATTATATTTGAATAATTATTTCTAATGTTCTCTCAACAAAGTTCCTATTTATATAGCTATGATATTTAATTCTATTATGCTAGAATTCATGGGTGTCAATCATACCGAATTATGCTAATTAAAGAAAATTAGGTACAAAATAAAAACAGAATATTTTTACAACACTACCCCTTAAGCGGGTGAATGGATATCCATCATTCCCAACTTGTCAATAAGATCTTGAAATTTCTTTGTAGGTAGTCCCTTAGTCAGCACGTCTGCCAGCTGACTTCCCGACAGAACATATGCTGTTTCTATAAATTTGTTGTGTAACTCCTCCTTAATGAAGTTCTAATCCACCTTTATATGTGTTGTTCTATCATGTTGGACTGGATTATGGGCAATGTTTATAGCAGATTGATTGTAACAAAATAGTTTCATTGAAGTTTTGTATCGTATTTTGAGATTATTATGTATTTTCCTTATCCACAACAATTCACATATCCTTTGGGGCATAGATCAGTATTTAGCTTCAACACTTAACCTTGCTACTACATTTTGTTTTTGCTCCTCTATGTAACCAAGTTTTCCTCCCTAGAGCATACAATATCCTAACGTGGATGTCCTATCAACAACTGATCCAACATAATCTGCATTTGTCTATGCTTTCAGTAATAGGTCACCCTCCTTTTTAAATAACAATCTTCTTTCTAGGCTACCTTTCAAATATTGAAGAATTCTATCAACGGCTTGTAGGTGTCTCTCTCGAGGATCATGCATGAATTGACTGACAATGCTAATAGCATAGGTTATGTCAGGTCAAATATGGGACAAATAAATGAGTTTCCCAACTAGTCTCTGATATTGGGTTTTATCCATTAATGAGCTCTCCTCTTTGCTCCTAATTCGACGATTCTCCTCAATAGGAGTTCCAATAAATTTACATCCCAACTTGGCAGTTTCTTTGAGGAGGTCAAGGACCTATTTCCTTTGAGATATAAAGATGCCTAGTTTTGAATAAGCAACCTCAATCCTTAGATTTCAATCTTCCAACGTCTTTTAACTCAACATTGAACTGCCAATTTCTCCCTTAAAATCTGTTTTTCACCATCATCATTTCTTGTAATAATCATATCATACATATACCAACAATAGTGTCAGTTTACCATCCTGTGAATGTTTTATGAACAAAGTATGATCACTTTGACTTTGTATATACCCCATGGAACTCATGGTCTGAGAGAACCTTCCAAACCAAGCATGAGGAGATTTCTTGAGCCCATACAATTCCTTCCTCAATCTACATTGTCTCCCTTGGAATCGTATCCAGGTGGTATCTCCATGTACACTTCCTCTTCCAAATGTCCATGTAAAAAGGCATTATTTACATCATACTGATATAACTCCCATCCAAAGTAAACTACTAAAGAAAGAATAACTTTGACTATGTTCATCTTTGCCATGGAGCAAAGGTCTCCTCGTAATCAATTCCATATGTTTGAGTATCCTTTTGCAGCAAGCCTTACCTTCTATCTTTCGATAGTCATCAAATATATATTTTACAATATAGACCCACCTGCATCTATCTGCCTTTTTATTTTGGGCCTATAAACAATATGCAAATCTTAATTTCTTTAGAGCATGCATCTCTTCATTCATGACTTGAACTCAATTCTCATCTTTTAATGCTACATGTACTGATGTGGGATCTAGATAGAGACAAAGTCGGAGATAGTGTATTTGGAATATGACATTTTTCCTTTTCTGAAAGCAATGAATAAATTATTAGAATTTTCTATACTTACCTCCATTTTGGACGGTTGGACTTGTGGTAGGATCAGGACAGGTTTCCTTTGTCTTTGGTAAACCAATATTGGGCATTGGCTTCCCAACCTGAGTGTTATCTAGTAGGTGCTAAATCCTGCATAGGTAAAGAGATAAAAGGATGATCAAATTCACATGATTCAAGATTTTCATGACCAAATTTACATGACTCAAGGTCCTCATGAGTAATAAATTTACATGACTCAAGATTCTGGTGACAAAATTTACTTGACTCAAAATTTTCATATAATACATTCTCACCCTAAAACTGAGGACTACAATAAAAGGTACAATTTCATGAAAGGAGATATCACTAGAGATATAGAAACACACTTAAGAGCTTTAGGATTCAACTTCCCACAATTTTGCTTTTGGACATGAACCAAGACAGTACATCCAAAAACTCAACACTCTAGACTACCCATAGTGGGAACAAAAGAAAAGAAAGAGGACATAACTTGAATAAGACTAACTCCATCAAGAACACAAGTGGGTAACTTGTTTATCAGATATACTACTGTCAAAATAGTTTCTCCCTAATAAAATTTAGGAACAAACATTTGAAAAATCATATCTCTAGCAGCTTCTAAAAGATAATGATTTTTTTCTATTGGCAACCCCATTTTGCTGTGGAATGTCAACACATGTTATCTAATGAACAATACCATTCTTTTTTCAGAAACTCAGAAAAGGGTTGGTTCACATATTCTTTTCCATTATCAGAATGTAATTTTTTAATTGTTTTTTTAAATTGAGTTTGAACCATACAGAAGAAATTCTGAAAAAGATGTACAAATTCACTTTTTAGGACAATCTATACTCTCTCTCTATCTATATATATATATATATATATATATACAGAAACCCAAGGATCTACAAACTAGGAGAGAATAGGAGAGATGCTATGCATGAACAGATATGCCCGGATGTTACACGGCGGTAGTCCGCACAAGACCGGATGTTATGCTAATGCATGCAACAATTATACCAGGGCACAAGGCCGGATTATGCAGAGAGTATGCAGCAGAAAGCAGAAAGAATACAAAAAAGTTGTATTGATTGAAGATTATTACATGAACAGAGGGAAGAGAGAGGAGAGAGAAGCTCTCAGGTTTTTTCCCAGCTCCCCCACAACTGAACCCTCGATTACAATTTATAGAATTTCTAAAGTTACTATTACAACAGTAAATTTAACTATTACAACAGTAACTCGATTTTACCGCTACAGTGAACAGTGTACAGTGTACAGTGTTTGGCGGCTCCGCATTAATGAACAGTGCTTGTAACAGTAAAATGAACAGTGCTTGAACAGTAATTTTTTCGCAAAAATGTCTGCGTTGATTTGAATCAGTCTTCATCAGACTCTTCGATCTGGTAAAATGATCCGGAGGAAGAGGATGCAGACGAACTGTCTTCTTTCTTTGACTTTCCTTTTGATGAACTGGCTTCTTCTGAGTCAGTAGAGAGGAGAGCCAAAATCTGATGAAGATTCTTTGTCAAGGCTTCATCATCTGTTGAGGCTGCAAGGGCAGCTGCAATCTTGGCCTTGCGATTGAGGAATTGGCAGGTCTCTGGGTCTGCCGATTTGAGGCTTTTTGGGTTCTTCTGGAACCATAAAGCCACTCCTTGTGAATTGGCATGGGAAGCGTTAAACTGATCCCACCACTTGACAGAAGCTTGTTTCCCTAACAATGGCAAGAGCTTAGGATTTGTTGCATTTTTCTGGTATTGATGTTGCCAGGCAAAAATCCATGATAAGGAAAAGATTGAGAAGAACCGAAGAGATGGATGAAACGGATTGTTTCCTTCTTCAATTCTTGATTTGAACTGATTGAATCCGACCTTTACTTCTTCAGGAAGGATAGATTGGATGGGTCCGAATAATCCCACCACTCAGCAAACCAGTGAGGGAAGAAATAACGAACATTTTTCTTAAAATAAATCAGCCACGAGTGCCGATTATGTTTGTTTTGAAACCAAAAAATATTGGTCCAAGCTTGAATATAATCCCAGTAAGTATAACCAATCGGGTCAAAAGGGTGGGAGAATTTTCTTACCTGGTTTGGTTTCGATTCGAAATCTTTAAAAGTAAGAACTTTTAAAATTTGAAAGGTGGAATGTGTGATAACTGTGTTATCGTTTTTATCAAAATTATGTTTTATTGAAACAGATTTTGAATCCACCAAAATAAATTCATAAAATTTTCTAGTCTTATTGAGACTAAGAGGTTTGAATAAAAAGGTTGGTGGAAAGATTTTTTCGCAAATCTTGTTTGGATTGGAATCCCAGAATTCAGGTTCCATTTGGATTGTTGGATAAAATCTTCCTTCTTTTGGTTGATAGGAAGAGGGTCTTTTTTGAGCAATTGGCTGAGGCTGCTCTACCAATGCTTTTGGATTTAGGGTTATTTTAGATTGGGCTATGTCTGAAATAATGGATTTCAGATTTTGGTTCCAGAAGAGGTCATCGGTTTCTTCGGAAAAAATTTGTTTCCATGATCTAGATGGAAGATTGGTTAGCCCACAGTCTTGAAGAGCTTGCAAGGTTGGAATAGCCATCGCATAATCAGATGGTTTGGTGGCTAGGGTGGAAGACCCTTTTTCTGTTTGCGGAGTGGATGACCCCGTTTTGGTGATGGCCTGCTGAGTAGATGACTCAGACTTAATGATAGCCTGCTGGGTTGAAGACCCAGTCTGGGTAGATGACCCTTGATTGGCAGTCTGTGAGGCGACTTGGATGGTTTGGGTATCCTCAATGGAGGATGATTCTCCTGCCCGGGATGATCCCCGAACTGTTTTTCCCCGGCCTCGTGAAGAGGCGACTTTCATCCTTAGTTTCGGAGGCATTTCACATGAGTGTGACCCTGAAGAAATTCACGAGTCAGATAATCTGGAAGAGTGTTTGAAGTACCTTTGATATATTCTATATCGAAATCAAAAATACTTAGGATTGCTTGCCAACGGGCAAAAATTTGTTTTGATGCAAGGTTTTTTACATCTTTTTGTAAAATTTCTTTAGCTGACTTGCAATCAACCCGAATTAAAAATTTTTGATTTAATAAATCAGATTGAAATTTTGAAATACACAGGACAATAGCCAAAACTTCTTTCTTAATAGTAGAATAGTTTTGTTGGGCTTTGTTCCAGTGTTTTGATGTAAATGCAATGCAATTTTCTGTATGATGCATGCGTTGTTTGAGAACACCACCATAACCTAAGTCAGAGGCGTCGGTTTCTACAATCTTAAAGAGATTGGGATTTGGAAGATACAAACAGGGTAATACTTTGACCTGCTGCTTAATCTGTTTAATTAAATTGGTGTGGATATCAGTCCACGGTGGAGGAGACTTTTTGAGTCTGTTATGAAGAGGTTTGGAAATTATACTGAGCTGAGGAAAGAAGTCAGCGACATAATTTAAACAACCCAAAAATCTTTGAAGTTGTGATTTTTCTAGGATTTGATTGGGAAATTTGTCAGCAAATTCGATGACTCGACAAATTGGTTTGATAGTCCCTTGAAAAATGTAATGACCAAGGAATTTGATTTTAGTCTGAAATAGACAGATTTTGGTTTTGGAAATGGCTAGGCCGTTTCGTTTGATTATTTTGAAAAATATTTCAAGATGTTTGAAGTGTTGATCCACAGATTGGGAAAAGATAAGAACATCATCGATGTAGACAATGCAGAAATTCGAATAAGGATTGAAGATATCATTCATGATATTTTGAAACTCTGATGGAGCATTTTTAAGACCAAAGGGCATTACATTCCATTCGTACTGCCCAAAGGGAACAGTGAAAGCTGTCTTGTAGCGATCACTAGGATTGATTTGGATTTGCCAAAATCCAGATTTCATATCAAACTTAGAAAAGATTTTTGCCGAATGTAGTCGGGAGAGTAAATCCTTCTTATTTGGAATTGGATATCTGATCCATTGGAGAGCTTGATTAAGCGGTTTATAATTGATAACCAATCTTGGGGCGCCTCGCTCTATTTCAGAGGCTTTGTTAACGTAGAAAGCTGCGCAAGACCAAGGACTTTTGCTCTTTCTAATTAAACCTTTGGACAAAAGGTCCTTGATTTCGTTTTGACAATGAGTGACAAGATCGTGACTCATTTGGATTGGCCGAGCTTTGGTCGGGATTTGTCTGTCTGTAAAATCCTTTTCGTAAGGAAGATTAACCATATGTTTTTTCCTATCCCAGAAAGCATTAGGGAGATCTGAACAGATGGTGGATTGAAAACGATCAGAAAGACTCTTGATCTGTTTTTTGACATGAGGGAGAGAAAGTTGACTCTCGATCTGTTTGAAAGAAATTTCTTCTTTAAGAAAGTTAATCTGATTAAGTTTTCGATTAACTTGATTAATATTCTTATGGACAGGTTTGTCTAAGAATTTGAATAAAATTGTTTTTCCCAAATGTTGGGTGGTTATACCTTCACCGGAAATTTGAATAGGGAAGATAGTCTTGATAAACGGCGATCCTAAGATGACATCGTTTTTAAGGTTTTTAATCAGGAGAAATGGAGTTTCTACCTGAAGATTATCCTTTTGGATGATTGCCGAAGGAAGCTTATACTGGATTTCTAGTTTCGATCCACTAGCAGTCCTAAGTCTTTCGGAAGTTTTATGGAAGTATTTGGTCGGAATAAGTCCTTCCAAAATACAATTTGAGTCTGCTCCGGTATCAAATAGAGCAGTAGTTTTTAAAACAAAATCGTCTACTATAATGGTAACATCAATATAAAATTTTTGGATGCTACACTGATTAATAAGATTGTTGAAGAGGTTATCTTCGTTTGATGAATTATGATCAGATTCATAATCCTGATTACAATTTTCATGGTTATCTGGAACCATGTTGTCAGATAAAGCTGCAGTTATTTGAGATATGATAGTCTCATGCAACTGTGATTGAGTTTTGAGGTCTCGGACCTCAGATTTGAGAGAACGAATTTCAGCCTGGAGGTCCTGAATAGTGACTGGTTTGGCTGAAGATTTTTCCAGTCGCTTGAGAGTTTGAGTAAGATCAAACTTGTTATTGACAAACCTATTTTCTGAACGTGTAGGTTTGGGTTTGGAAAGGATTGCCTTTAGTTTTTCAAGATACTCTTTCCTATCCTGAGGGTCTTGGATAGATTCTAGAGCATCGAGCAACAGGTTTTGCTCATCATTGTGAATGACATTGATGAGTGGAGATTCAGAACTCTCGCTGCTAGAGGAGGAAAGATCATCGTCGGCTTGGATTTCGTCAGAAGATGTCTTGGCGATATCGTTTTCTTCTTCTGAGGAACTATCAGAAGAATTTATCAAAAGATTGTTAAGTTGATCCTGAACAATAGGATCAAGATTGAGTTCACGAATCTTAGAGGAGACTCGACAAAATCTTGCTAAATGACCTTTACGGCCACACTTATAACAATTTCTAGTTTCTCTAGAAAGATTGGGAGGATTAGTGTTACGAAGATTAGGATCAGGAGGCCTGCCATGTTTGATTTTAGATTGGCGAGTCTTAAACCTATAGACTCTGCGTTTGGGTTTGTTCAGCTGTTGCTGAGAATGTTTCTTATGGATAGTCTTTCCCGGATTCTTTGAACAAGGAAGACCGAATTGTTGGCAGAAATTTCCCAAATCTCTGCGATTTTGAGCCTTTTCTCTGGCTAATTGTTTTTGAATATTGTCGTCTTGACAGATTTTAAGAGCAACCTTTTGAACATAAGCTATGATATTGCCATAACTTAACTGATCATAAGGAATTTCACCGTTAAACTGGGAACGGATCTTTTCCCTAACCTTATCTCCTAAGGATTTTGGGAGTCCAGCTAGGAAGGTTTCTTTCCAAAAAGGTTGGTGACAATCATCTCTTGTGTATACTCGAGTAAGGAAGGTGTCCCTATACCACCTAAAATTACCTAAGGTTTTACACTTAAGAGTTGAGAGGAGATCTCCGGAACGATCTTTGTAAATAGAAGGATCTCCGATAAAATGTTTGACGATGGCCATGATTAAAGTGTTTACGGCGTCGGGAATAGGCTTCCCTTTGTCAGTAAGGACGGTTCCTTCAGCGTCCGTTTTGACTGCGGTAAAGATTTCATGTTTCTCAGTGTCGGAAACATAATTGTCCCACCAGCCTTTGAGTTGGCCAGAAAAGCCAGCGGTTAGGATTTCTACTATAGTCTCATCAGAGCTATCTAAAGCAGTCTGATATGCAGTGGAGACCATAGTCATATGTTGAAGAGTATTAAGGATGTTATACTCAGTTTGACCATCTATATTCCATTCATAGATTTGATTTGCGTTGAATGACCGAAGACTTTGATCATTCTTTTCCTCAAGAAGGAGATCAGGAGCAGTAGCTCGATTGTAGTAAAGTTTAGAAGGCTGCTTCCAGTTGAGAGCCTTACTAATAACAGGATTAATTTGAGGAACAAACTTACTGCTAGATGCAGCATCCTCAGACTCAGAACCTAGAGAAGAAGTTCCTAATTTGTTAATCCTAAGAGATTGGTCCTTTTGGGAAACACTCCTAGTGATTGGTCCTAGCTTAACAGATCCTACCTGTGAAGAACTAGGGGTATCAGGAATAACTATAGAGTTATCTGGATTGGATTTTTCTAAGGCTTTAGTCCAATTCTGATGAATAAGCCTAAACTTGTTTCTAGTCTCGGTAGTTAGACTAAAAGGTTTGAACAAAGGTTTGGAAATGGAAGGGGTCTCATCGTCTCTGGTTCCTGAAGATGAGGCTTTTCCTATCAGGTTTTCTCCTAAAACTTGGAGGTACTTGTTGGTATAGTTGTTTTGTTCCATAAGGGCTTTAATATCTTGGGCTCCTATGGTTTCATCTGATTTGTACTTAAAGGGCGAAGCTAAATACTTATCCTCTAAGTCTGGAATAAAATAACTGCTAGACGGAGGCAGGTCGGACTTAATGAGTTGACCATTCTTTCGGTGCCAGACAGTTAAGGTATTGACAGAGAGATCTTCTGTAATTGTAATTGTCCAAGGAGGATAGATTTTGTTTTATGAAGGTAGACATTTAACCAATCAAAGAAACAGACATGAGTTTGGACTTTGCTAAGAAATTCATAAAAAGAATCGATAATTTTTGACCTATGGTCACCCTTAAACTTGCTAAGAAACCATTTTCTCTGAGAGGTCCAAGTCTCAGAGTAGAATTCCTCACGAAGGGTTGGTTTGTCTATGGTGTAACTATTCATAGCTGACCATACTGCATTTCAGATTGAGTAGGAGAATGTATTTCAGAAGAGACGTCTTCATCAGTCCTACTGTAGATGTTTCTAGGGATAGAAGATGAGTTATCTAACCCTTGAAGATTGATTTCTGGAGTAATAATTCTGGGAATTGAACTCCGATTAGATTGGGAAGCTATAGAAAAAGACCTTCTGGCACTAGTATAGGCCGATCTAGAAGCTTCGGATCTAGAAGAGAAAGAATTTCTCCGATCAAAGATGATTTCTACCTTACCAGCCTCAGATTGTCTAATTTCCTGGAATTCAGGGGTTTGACGAGGAAGGGTTGGTGTAGCTTTTTCGAGTTGCCAAGAGGTTGGTAACTCTACCTCATCCCATTTGATGAGCTTGGGAACAGCAACATTTGCCCTAGTCATATCTGTGACAAACAAAGTTGTTTCCCGATCGTTGGTTTTGAGAAGAACCCTTGAGTTACAAGTGTTCATGACCTTGTATTGGATTCGATAGAGAAGAGCTGCAGGGATAGAACCTTCTTTCATGTTTAACCCATGCAGACGAATGTTTAGAAACAATGAATCTAAGACATTTCTATCTAAAAGACTCACCGTTTTGTTTGGAAAACAATTGAAATAAACAGGACCATGTCCTAGACTAGTTTCTACGGTTCCTATGAGGGAATCGTGAAAATCATTATGCCTAATATCGCGAAGGCACATGAGGATTGAGGCGTTAAGACCTTCCCTAACAAGGGGTTTGACAGCTACTTGAACACATCCTATGTGGAGGTATTTGTACTTCCTAGAATGTTCAGCTATCGATTGTTTGGTAAGGAGGTGGAATTCTTCACCAGCTTGGGGATCCAAAGGGATATTGTTTTCTGCAGTCCTAATAATATAGTCGGAACTACGGACATGTTTGGATTCATCAGGAATATAGAGTTCATCCTGAGGGATTTTAGGGATTTCCCAATTATCTATGGCTTGATTGATATCCTCAAAGCAGACTTCTTCTTCGAAGATGTTATTTTTGGGAGGTATTTCCTCAACCGATTGAGTTTGCTCAGTGAGCAGATTGTTGGAAGAAGAGGACGAAGACGAAGAAGCTTTGATAGAAAAGCGACGAGAGAGGGAGCGAAGAAAAGAACTCATTTTTTAGAAATCTTCTAGTATCATTACCTTCACTTGGTTCGATAAAAATCTATTAGTCTGGATCTAAATCTAGGTTTAACAAAAAATTATCATGCAAAGGTATTCCAGTTTCCAGGTTACAGACAAATTTTTTTTTTTTTTTTTTTTTTTTTTTTTTTTTTATATAGCAAAAAGATAAACTTACCGAATTACAAAATTTACAAAACATTATCTCTTTTAGAATTACTTGATCAATGAAATAATCATCCATGGTAGAGACATCCGGCAAAGGCACATAGGCAACATGGACTTACCGCCTCCCTCGGGCCTTACTGCCACTCCAGCCCCAGGCCAAACCGTTGACACCATGAACCATTACTCATAGGAGTCATAATAACAAAAGAGATAAACAAACTTTCAACGAAAATATTAACACAGAAGAAGATAGAAAAGGAAAACAGAAACGAGCTGGGTTTACAAGGCGGTAATCCGCGCAGTACCAGTTTTCTGCGTCACACCTCATGAGTTTTTCAACCCGACGAGGCTTACAAAACCGCAGTTTTCGAAAATCAAGGGCAAGAACCCAGGTTTTTAGAAAAAGAAGAACAGAATAAAAGTCTGCATCCCCAGAACAGAATAGCGTTAAATCATAATTTGAATGATAAATTAGACTTAGATCCAGAACAATAAAGTCCTATTTCCCCATCAGGCTCTGATACCAGAAACCCAAGGATCTACAAACTAGGAGAGAATAGGAGAGATGCTATGCATGAACAGATATGCCCGGATGTTACACGGCGGTAGTCCGCACAAGACCGGATGTTATGCTAATGCATGCAACAATTATACCAGGGCACAAGGCCGGATTATGCAGAGAGTATGCAGCAGAAAGAATACAAAAAAGTTGTATTGATTGAAGATTATTACATGAACAGAGGGAAGAGAGAGGAGAGAGAAGCTCTGATACCAGAAACCCAAGGATCTACTACTTGGAGAGAATAGGAGAGATGCTATGCATGAACAGATAAGCCCGGATGTTACACGGCGGTAGTCCGCACAAGACCGGATGTTATGCTAATGCATGCAACAATTATACCAGGGCACAAGGCCGGATTATGCAGAGAGTATGCAGCAGAAAGCAGAAAGAATACAAAAAAGTTGTATTGATTGAAGATTATTACATGAACAGAGGGAAGAGAGAGGAGAGAGAAGCTCTCAGGTTTTTTTCCGAGCTCCCCCACAACTGAACCCTCGATTACAATTTATAGAATTTCTAAAGTTACTATTACAACAGTAAATTTAACTATTACAACAGTAACTCGATTTTACCGCTACAGTGAACAGTGTACAGTGTACAGTGTTTGGCGGCTCCGCATTAATGAACAGTGCTTGTAACAGTAAAATGAACAGTGCTTGAACAGTAATTTTTTCACAAAAATGTCTGCGTTGATTTGAATCAGTCTTCATCAGACTCTTCGATCTGGTAAAATGATCCGGAGGAAGAGGATGCAGACGAACTGTCTTCTTTCTTTGACTTTCCTTTTGATGAACTGGCTTCTTCTGAGTCAGTAGAGAGGAGAGCCAAAATCTGATGAAGATTCTTTGTCAAGGCTTCATCATCTGTTGAGGCTGCAAGGGCAGCTGCAATCTTGGCCTTGCGATTGAGGAATTGGCAGGTCTCTGGGTCTGCCGATTTGAGGCTTTTTGGGTTCTTCTGGAACCATAAAGCCACTCCTTGTGAATTGGCATGGGAAGCGTTAAACTGATCCCACCACTTGACAGAAGCTTGTTTCCCTAACAATGGCAAGAGCTTAGGATTTGTTGCATTTTTCTGGTATTGATGTTGCCAGGCAAAAATCCATGATAAGGAAAAGATTGAGAAGAACCGAAGAGATGGATGAAACGGATTGTTTCCTTCTTCAATTCTTGATTTGAACTGATTGAATCCGACCTTTACTTCTTCAGGAAGGATAGATTGGATGGGTCCGAAATAATCCCACCACTCAGCAAACCAGTGAGGGAAGAAATAACGAACATTTTTCTTAAAATAAATCAGCCACGAGTGCCGATTATGTTTGTTTTGAAACCAAAAAATATTGGTCCAAGCTTGAATATAATCCCAGTAAGTATAACCAATCGGGTCAAAAGGGTGGGAGAATTTTCTTACCTGGTTTGGTTTCGATTCGAAATCTTTAAAAGTAAGAACTTTTAAAATTTGAAAGGTGGAATGTGTGATAACTGTGTTATCGTTTTTATCAAAATTATGTTTTATTGAAACAGATTTTGAATCCACCAAAATAAATTCATAAAATTTTCTAGTCTTATTGAGACTAAGAGGTTTGAATAAAAAGGTTGGTGGAAAGATTTTTTCGCAAATCTTGTTTGGATTGGAATCCCAGAATTCAGGTTCCATTTGGATTGTTGGATAAAATCTTCCTTCTTTTGGTTGATAGGAAGAGGGTCTTTTTTGAGCAATTGGCTGAGGCTGCTCTACCAATGCTTTTGGATTTAGGGTTATTTTAGATTGGGCTATGTCTGAAATAATGGATTTCAGATTTTGGTTCCAGAAGAGGTCATCGGTTTCTTCGGAAAAAATTTGTTTCCATGATCTAGATGGAAGATTGGTTAGCCCACAGTCTTGAAGAGCTTGCAAGGTTGGAATAGCCATCGCATAATCAGATGGTTTGGTGGCTAGGGTGGAAGACCCTTTTTCTGTTTGCGGAGTGGATGACCCCGTTTTGGTGATGGCCTGCTGAGTAGATGACTCAGACTTAATGATAGCCTGCTGGGTTGAAGACCCAGTCTGGGTAGATGACCCTTGATTGGCAGTCTGTGAGGCGACTTGGATGGTTTGGGTATCCTCAATGGAGGATGATTCTCCTGCCCGGGATGATCCCCGAACTGTTTTTCCCCGGCCTCGTGAAGAGGCGACTTTCATCCTTAGTTTCGGAGGCATTTCACATGAGTGTGACCCTGAAGAAATTCACGAGTCAGATAATCTGGAAGAGTGTTTGAAGTACCTTTGATATATTCTATATCGAAATCAAAAATACTTAGGATTGCTTGCCAACGGGCAAAAATTTGTTTTGATGCAAGGTTTTTTACATCTTTTTGTAAAATTTCTTTAGCTGAGTTGCAATCAACCCGAATTAAAAATTTTTGATTTAATAAATCAGATTGAAATTTTGAAATACACAGGACAATAGCCAAAACTTCTTTCTTAATAGTAGAATAGTTTTGTTGGGCTTTGTTCCAGTGTTTTGATGTAAATGCAATGCAATTTTCTGTATGATGCATGCGTTGTTTGAGAACACCACCATAACCTAAGTCAGAGGCGTCGGTTTCTACAATCTTAAAGAGATTGGGATTTGGTAGATACAAACAGGGTAATACTTTGACCTGCTGCTTAATCTGTTTAATTAAATTGGTGTGGATATCAGTCCACGGTGGAGGAGACTTTTTGAGTCTGTTATGAAGAGGTTTGGAAATTATACTGAGCTGAGGAAAGAAGTCAGCGACATAATTTAAACAACCCAAAAATCTTTGAAGTTGTGATTTTTCTAGGATTTGATTGGGAAATTTGTCAGCAAATTCGATGACTCGACAAATTGGTTTGATAGTCCCTTGAAAAATGTAATGACCAAGGAATTTGATTTTAGTCTGAAATAGACAGATTTTGGTTTTGGAAATGGCTAGGCCGTTTCGTTTGATTATTTTGAAAAATATTTCAAGATGTTTGAAGTGTTGATCCACAGATTGGGAAAAGATAAGAACATCATCGATGTAGACAATGCAGAAATTCGAATAAGGATTGAAGATATCATTCATGATATTTTGAAACTCTGATGGAGCATTTTTAAGACCAAAGGGCATTACATTCCATTCGTACTGCCCAAAGGGAACAGTGAAAGCTGTCTTGTAGCGATCACTAGGATTGATTTGGATTTGCCAAAATCCAGATTTCATATCAAACTTAGAAAAGATTTTTGCCGAATGTAGTCGGGAGAGTAAATCCTTCTTATTTGGAATTGGATATCTGATCCATTGGAGAGCTTGATTAAGCGGTTTATAATTGATAACCAATCTTGGGGCGCCTCGCTCTATTTCAGAGGCTTTGTTAACGTAGAAAGCTGCGCAAGACCAAGGACTTTTGCTCTTTCTAATTAAACCTTTGGACAAAAGGTCCTTGATTTCGTTTTGACAATGAGTGACAAGATCGTGACTCATTTGGATTGGCCGAGCTTTGGTCGGGATTTGTCTGTCTGTAAAATCCTTTTCGTAAGGAAGATTAACCATATGTTTTTTCCTATCCCAGAAAGCATTAGGGAGATCTGAACAGATGGTGGATTGAAAACGATCAGAAAGACTCTTGATCTGTTTTTTGACATGAGGGAGAGAAAGTTGACTCTCGATCTGTTTGAAAGAAATTTCTTCTTTAAGAAAGTTAATCTGATTAAGTTTTCGATTAACTTGATTAATATTCTTATGGACAGGTTTGTCTAAGAATTTGAATAAAATTGTTTTTCCCAAATGTTGGGTGGTTATACCTTCACCGGAAATTTGAATAGGGAAGATAGTCTTGATAAACGGCGATCCTAAGATGACATCGTTTTTAAGGTTTTTAATCAGGAGAAATGGAGTTTCTACCTGAAGATTATCCTTTTGGATGATTGCCGAAGGAAGCTTATACTGGATTTCTAGTTTCGATCCACTAGCAGTCCTAAGTCTTTCGGAAGTTTTATGGAAGTATTTGGTCGGAATAAGTCCTTCCAAAATACAATTTGAGTCTGCTCCGGTATCAAATAGAGCAGTAGTTTTTAAAACAAAATCGTCTACTATAATGGTAACATCAATATAAAATTTTTGGATGCTACACTGATTAATAAGATTGTTGAAGAGGTTATCTTCGTTTGATGAATTATGATCAGATTTATAATCCTGATTATGGTTATCTGGAACCATGTTGTCAGATAAAGCTGCAGTTATTTGAGATATGATAGTCTCATGCAACTGTGATTGAGTTTTGAGGTCTCGGACCTCAGATTTGAGAGAACGAATTTCAGCCTGGAGGTCCTGAATAGTGACTGGTTTGGCTGAAGATTTTTCCAGTCGCTTGAGAGTTTGAGTAAGATCAAACTTGTTATTGACAAACCTATTTTCTGAACGTGTAGGTTTGGGTTTGGAAAGGATTGCCTTTAGTTTTTCAAGATACTCTTTCCTATCCTGAGGGTCTTGGATAGATTCTAGAGCATCGAGCAACAGGTTTTGCTCATCATTGTGAATGACATTGATGAGTGGAGATTCAGAACTCTCGCTGCTAGAGGAGGAAAGATCATCGTCGGCTTGGATTTCGTCAGAAGATGTCTTGGCGATATCGTTTTCTTCTTCTGAGGAACTATCAGAAGAATTTATCAAAAGATTGTTAAGTTGATCCTGAACAATAGGATCAAGATTGAGTTCACGAATCTTAGAGGAGACTCGACAAAATCTTGCTAAATGACCTTTACGGCCACACTTATAACAATTTCTAGTTTCTCTAGAAAGATTGGGAGGATTAGTGTTACGAAGATTAGGATCAGGAGGCCTGCCATGTTTGATTTTAGATTGGCGAGTCTTAAACCTATAGACTCTGCGTTTGGGTTTGTTCAGCTGTTGCTGAGAATGTTTCTTATGGATAGTCTTTCCCGGATTCTTTGAACAAGGAAGACCGAATTGTTGGCAGAAATTTCCCAAATCTCTGCGATTTTGAGCCTTTTCTCTGGCTAATTGTTTTTGAATATTGTCGTCTTGACAGATTTTAAGAGCAACCTTTTGAACATAAGCTATGATATTGCCATAACTTAACTGATCATAAGGAATTTCACCGTTAAACTGGGAACGGATCTTTTCCCTAACCTTATCTCCTAAGGATTTTGGGAGTCCAGCTAGGAAGGTTTCTTTCCAAAAAGGTTGGTGACAATCATCTCTTGTGTATACTCGAGTAAGGAAGGTGTCCCTATACCACCTAAAATTACCTAAGGTTTTACACTTAAGAGTTGAGAGGAGATCTCCGGAACGATCTTTGTAAATAGAAGGATCTCCGATAAAATGTTTGACGATGGCCATGATTAAAGTGTTTACGGCGTCGGGAATAGGCTTCCCTTTGTCAGTAAGGACGGTTCCTTCAGCGTCCGTTTTGACTGCGGTAAAGATTTCATGTTTCTCAGTGTCGGAAACATAATTGTCCCACCAGCCTTTGAGTTGGCCAGAAAAGCCAGCGGTTAGGATTTCTACTATAGTCTCATCAGAGCTATCTAAAGCAGTCTGATATGCAGTGGAGACCATAGTCATATGTTGAAGAGTATTAAGGATGTTATACTCAGTTTGACCATCTATATTCCATTCATAGATTTGATTTGCGTTGAATGACCGAAGACTGTGATCATTCTTTTCCTCAAGAAGGAGATCAGGAGCAGTAGCTCGATTGTAGTAAAGTTTAGAAGGCTGCTTCCAGTTGAGAGCCTTACTAATAACAGGATTAATTTGAGGAACAAACTTACTGCTAGATGCAGCATCCTCAGACTCAGAACCTAGAGAAGAAGTTCCTAATTTGTTAATCCTAAGAGATTGGTCCTTTTGGGAAACACTCCTAGTGATTGGTCCTAGCTTAACAGATCCTACCTGTGAAGAACTAGGGGTATCAGGAATAACTATAGAGTTATCTGGATTGGATTTTTCTAAGGCTTTAGTCCAATTCTGATGAATAAGCCTAAACTTGTTTCTAGTCTCGGTAGTTAGACTAAAAGGTTTGAACAAAGGTTTGGAAATGGAAGGGGTCTCATCGTCTCTGGTTCCTGAAGATGAGGCTTTTCCTATCAGGTTTTCTCCTAAAACTTGGAGGTACTTGTTGGTATAGTTGTTTTGTTCCATAAGGGCTTTAATATCTTGGGCTCCTATGGTTTCATCTGATTTGTACTTAAAGGGCGAAGCTAAATACTTATCCTCTAAGTCTGGAATAAAATAACTGCTAGACGGAGGCAGGTCGGACTTAATGAGTTGACCATTCTTTCGGTGCCAGACAGTTAAGGTATTGACAGAGAGATCTTCTGTAATTGTAATTGTCCAAGGAGGATAGATTTTGTTTTTATGAAGGTAGACATTTAACCAATCAAAGAAACAGACATGAGTTTGGACTTTGCTAAGAAATTCATAAAAAGAATCGATAATTTTTGACCTATGGTCACCCTTAAACTTGCTAAGAAACCATTTTCTCTGAGAGGTCCAAGTCTCAGAGTAGAATTCCTCACGAAGGGTTGGTTTGTCTATGGTGTAACTATTCATAGCTGACCATACTGCATTTCAGATTGAGTAGGAGAATGTATTTCAGAAGAGACGTCTTCATCAGTCCTACTGTAGATGTTTCTAGGGATAGAAGATGAGTTATCTAACCCTTGAAGATTGATTTCTGGAGTAATAATTCTGGGAATTGAACTCCGATTAGATTGGGAAGCTATAGAAAAAGACCTTCTGGCACTAGTATAGGCCGATCTAGAAGCTTCGGATCTAGAAGAGAAAGAATTTCTCCGATCAAAGATGATTTCTACCTTACCAGCCTCAGATTGTCTAATTTCCTGGAATTCAGGGGTTTGACGAGGAAGGGTTGGTGTAGCTTTTTCGAGTTGCCAAGAGGTTGGTAACTCTACCTCATCCCATTTGATGAGCTTGGGAACAGCAACATTTGCCCTAGTCATATCTGTGACAAACAAAGTTGTTTCCCGATCGTTGGTTTTGAGAAGAACCCTTGAGTTACAAGTGTTCATGACCTTGTATTGGATTCGATAGAGAAGAGCTGCAGGGATAGAACCTTCTTTCATGTTTAACCCATGCAGACGAATGTTTAGAAACAATGAATCTAAGACATTTCTATCTAAAAGACTCACCGTTTTGTTTGGAAAACAATTGAAATAAACAGGACCATGTCCTAGACTAGTTTCTACGGTTCCTATGAGGGAATCGTGAAAATCATTATGCCTAATATCGCGAAGGCACATGAGGATTGAGGCGTTAAGACCTTCCCTAACAAGGGGTTTGACAGCTACTTGAACACATCCTATGTGGAGGTATTTGTACTTCCTAGAATGTTCAGCTATCGATTGTTTGGTAAGGAGGTGGAATTCTTCACCAGCTTGGGGATCCAAAGGGATATTGTTTTCTGCAGTCCTAATAATATAGTCGGAACTACGGACATGTTTGGATTCATCAGGAATATAGAGTTCATCCTGAGGGATTTTAGGGATTTCCCAATTATCTATGGCTTGATTGATATCCTCAAAGCAGACTTCTTCTTCGAAGATGTTATTTTTGGGAGGTATTTCCTCAACCGATTGAGTTTGCTCAGTGAGCAGATTGTTGGAAGAAGAGGACGAAGACGAAGAAGCTTTGATAGAAAAGCGACGAGAGAGGGAGCGAAGAAAAGAACTCATTTTTTAGAAATCTTCTAGTATCATTACCTTCACTTGGTTCGATAAAAATCTATTAGTCTGGATCTAAATCTAGGTTTAACAAAAAATTATCATGCAAAGGTATTCCAGTTTCCAGGTTACAGACAAATTTTTTTTTTTTTTTTTTTTTTTTTTTTTTTTATATAGCAAAAAGATAAACTTACCGAATTACAAAATTTACAAAACATTATCTCTTTTAGAATTACTTGATCAATGAAATAATCATCCATGGTAGAGACATCCGGCAAAGGCACATAGGCAACATGGACTTACCGCCTCCCTCGGGCCTTACTGCCAATCCAGCCCCAGGCCAAACCGTTGACACCATGAACCATTACTCATAGGAGTCATAATAACAAAAGAGATAAACAAACTTTCAACGAAAATATTAACACAGAAGAAGATAGAAAAGGAAAACAGAAACGAGCTGGGTTTACAAGGCGGTAATCCGCGCAGTACCAGTTTTCTGCGTCACACCTCATGAGTTTTTCAACCCGACGAGGCTTACAAAACCGCAGGTTTCGAAAATCAAGGGCAAGAACCCAGGTTTTCAGAAAAAAAAAAGAAGAACAGAATAAAAGTCTGCATCCCCAGAACAGAATAGCGTTAAATCATAATTTGAATGATAAATTAAACTTAGATCCAGAACAATAAAGTCCTATTTGAATGATATATATATATATATATATATATATATATATATATATATATATATATATATTAAAAACAATTGAGAATTAATAGCATCTGATATGTAAACATTTCCGCTCCCTAGCTTTGTTTAGGGTGTAATTGAGACATCAACATTAGACACACACATTAAAGTGTCTAATCGGGAGGATCCAGAGCCACCAATAAAACTTTATGTGGAAAATAAGCAAACCCTGCAATGCGATGAGTCTTTGAGATGATGATACTATGTGGTGAAGCCATTGCCACTTTTGGATTTCAGAATGGCATTCCTTACCTTTCTGGGGACAACCCAATCAGATATGACTGTTTCTGAATTTTCCCATCTTCCCGAAGGACCTGTTAGGAGCTTTGTACTGGTCAGAGTAATGTGTGCTGCTGAAATTGATTTCAGGAATCCAACACGGGGTTATGATTTGGATCTTGCTCATTATCAGGTGTCATTTTCAATTTTATGATTTGCAGTTATAATAGAGTGAAGATATCGATGCTTCTTGATGCTTGCATGAAATTTTTATTCTTAATCAGCTAGGATCAGGAAAGTGAAACCAAATGAAATATCATTTTACATGTTCCCTTCACTTATTTTGACTTTTGTTCTATTCTTTGTTTCATACTTTCATGGTTGTTTCAACTGGAGTATACATCTCCTATCATTATACATGTTCACATCTACCAGGGGATTCTTGATTTCAAGTGCACAATCTCAGCAATCATCTCTTCAATGATTTGTTTTAGATCTTATTTTAATTTTGACTTCATCTTCCTGACTGTAACATGTAACTTCCTTAAACCAAAAACTGATTTCTGCTCCTGTTTCTTAACCCTCTCAATTCCTCAAGGAAGACTCATTTTTCTTTTGTCTATCAAATTCTTCCTCCTTATCTTGCACATCTATACTTATTTCCTCAATAAGTATCCTTTTGTGAATGGAGTCCATATGCAAATTTCATTTATGAAAGATTTGCATAATTTACTATTGGATTTCTCAGCAATTATTCCAAGGAATCAATATTTGCACTACTAGAAAGAAACCAGAATTTTTTATTTCAGACTCTCTCAAGGCATCACCAAATAAGTCATGCAAGATTATGATCTAAACATAAATGTGGAAATTTGTTCTTCAATTGAAGCTTTCCGTTCCGGTCTGTAAGCTAAATATTTCATTATGCTGCTTTTCATTCTCAAATTCAGCCTACCTTGTCTGGAAGGTAAGCTGAGTACGTAGATTTTGGAGATGGAAATTAAATTAAGGACAGTTACTATTTGTGCTATAGAAAGCTATTTGATATAAATCCAGAGGGGTTGGATTCGTTTTGCGGATCTATCTAGGTTGGAAGGTAATAAGTTAATAAAACAATGAGAATTGGGTAAACAAGAAAATGGAAAGGATGAAAATGGTTTAACGAAAAGATAGATGACGCCACTTCCAAGGATGGAAGATAAGTCATATGACGCCACAAGGGTGGTGATTTACCCTTGATAAGTCTAAGAGAACGCCACAAGGAAAAATTCCTTGATAAGTTCTAAAGAGAAATTCATCTCTCACAAAAGGGTAAAACCCAAATATAATTTCACTAATTCAATGGTTCTTCCTTTGAGTACAATTCAACCCCTATTTATAGAATTAGGTGGCTGTTCAAAATCGTAACTCCCAAAAGAAAAATTAAATACTCTATTATCACGCAATTATCACACATGATTAATTGCATGTTACATTAATTCCTAAATTAATGAAACGTTACAAAAAATGAAAAGTCATTGTCTTCGGCATTCACATCATTCCCTCCTTCTTCGAAAAAAATTCGTCCCCGAATCTATGACTTTATTTTCCTACAAATTTTATTCACTTATAACGAACAAAACAACCTCCAGGATCAAATACAACTTGTAAAAAATCATGCATCAAATAATTTCTCCTTTTTGGTGCCCAGACCCAGACTTGAAAATTTTTCTCATGAGTTTGAATTTCATCAGTGGACTCGATGTACAATGACGCTCTAGGAGTGATATCAATATTTTTCTTCCTTACCCATGACCATTTGTGCGTTGTATACTCATGATCCTGTGCAGTTATAATATCAAGAGAAGAAGAAAAATCAATAGCAGTTAAAGTTTTATAGTTCTTTTTCTGTCTTTCTCTTTCCTTTTCTCTCTCTTCTTCTTCACTCTTTTCTTTTTCTATTTTTCTCTTTTCTTCTCTCTCTTTTTCTATTTTCTCCTTCAACTTAAGTTGATCATCACAAACTTGGCTTGGTGACAGAAATTTCAAATTAAGCTTGCGTCCTTCATGCACCAAAGAAACTGAAAATTTTTCAAGATTAATCTTTTTATCCTTTAGCCAAGATCTCCCTAAAAGAAAATGACATGAGTCCATGGGAGCAATATCGCATGTCACTTCATCCACGAATTTTCCAACAGTGAATTTAAACTTAGTTTGTCTAGGATGAAGACTCGTCGATAAGTTGAGTTTATTCACCAATCTTTCGCTCACGACGTTGCTACAGCTTCCTCCATCAACTGCAAATAAACACAAATGACCTTCGATTAAACACCTTGTATAAAAAATATTCACCATAGTTTCAAACCTAGAGCCGAAGCTCTGATACCAACTGATATAAATCCAGAGGGGTTGGATTCGTTTTGCGGATCTATCTAGGTTGGAAGGTAATAAGTTAATAAAACAATGAGAATTGGGTAAACAAGAAAATGGAAAGGATGAAAATGGTTTAACGAAAAGATAGATGACGCCACTTCCAAGGATGGAAGATAAGTCATATGACGCCACAAGGGTGGTGATTTACCCTTGATAAGTCTAAGAGAACGCCACAAGGAAAAATTCCTTGATAAGTTCTAAAGAGAAATTCATCTCTCACAAAAGGGTAAAACCCAAATATAATTTCACTAATTCAATGGTTCTTCCTTTGAGTACAATTCAACCCCTATTTATAGAATTAGGTGGCTGTTCAAAATCGTAACTCCCAAAAGAAAAATTAAATACTCTATTATCACGCAATTATCACACATGATTAATTGCATGTTACATTAATTCCTAAATTAATGAAACGTTACAAAAAATGAAAAGTCATTGTCTTCGGCATTCACATCACTATTTAATTACAACATATTGTTGCTGAGGCTTTTGAATATTGGGTTTGTGGAGAGTTAAATGCTTTTGAATATTGGGGTATATATTGGGTTGGTAGATAGTTAAATGCTTTGCTAAGTTTTAAGGCTTCCCAACAGTGTTCATGATGAGCCATATTTGAATCTGATTTCATGCTCCATTTTTATATAATGTTTGGTCAAGTTGACTTACTTTTTCTTTAAATAAAAACTTGGGTCTTAAATAGTATTTATATAAAAATATTTCATTAAATTTTAAAAAATTTATTTTATTGCAAAAATCTTACGTAAGTTATTTTATGTGAATTAGTTTTTCACAAAAAAATTATTTTATGCTTTTCATTAGACAATAAAAAAATTTATCAAATAAATTTTAATTTAAAATAAATATTTAAGCTAAAAAGGTTAGTATTGCTTTGAGCAGAACGAGTGCCAAGCCAATTATATATCGAAGTGGTTTTGACAAAAATTTAGTATATGGTAGAGCAGTTCCTGTCCAAATAAAAAAAAAGAAGATCTATGTTTATATTTTTTACTGTATTTATAGGTTTATTTAAAAGTTTAACTAAATTAAAGAGACCTACTAGAAAATTATATAACTAAATTAATTAAGTTTTAGTGAATTCCTATTTATTTTATCATAGAAAGTATAAAGGTAGTTTATCAGAAAAAAAATATAGGTCCAATCACATATTTGTTAATTATCACAATAAAATTGGTTAAGTTGTACTAGCAAAAAATATAACCATATAACTTTAAGCTATTTGAACTAGATTTTTTTTTATATAAGCATTTGGACTAGATATCGTTAGCACCCAATGTTGTCTAGTTTAATACAATCTCTCATTTTATTTTACTTTTAGCATAAATCCACCTCTTGACTAAAACTTTTTTGTCTTTATCTTCCTCATATTTAATTCGTTTCTCTTATTTTTTCAATTTATATAAGATAAAAAAATGATAAAATTTATTAAAAACAAGAAAAAGTTATTAGGATTAAAAAAAGTAGAACTTCTTCTACAATTGCAATTAGGGATGAATCGGAATGAGACAAGTGCAGGTTTCGATCTCCCCATTCCCATTTGTGAGAAAGTGATTTGTGAGAAAGCGCAAGACAGGTTCAGATTTGGATTTAAAAGAAGCAAAATGATATTTTAATCTATAATCTCATCTCATCGGTAACGTTTGGTTGGGCATATCGGTGGGTAATCCGTTATATTATTTTTTACAATTTAAATTACTTATTTTATTATTAAATAAATTATATATTAAGTTATTAATTATATTTTAACTTAAAAAATATAAAGAATAATAAATAAAAATAAATTATAAATTAAACTTTAAGAATTAAATTTTTAATTAAATATATAACTTTAAACTTATTATATATTATTATAATCATAATAGGGCAAGTATGAAGCAAGTAGTTACATACCTATGCTCATACCAAATTCACTGTATCAAATAATACCTTTATCAAATTCATTATATCAAATAATACCCTACTCAAATATACATGATCACAGTACATAATACATACGGATGAGTATTGTATTTTTCCCATTCAAGTTACAGCTCAAATTGTCAAAGTCATCGTGACATAATCACTATTCTTTCAGCTTGTATCATCATGCTCATTGTCCTTTGTTATGCAATGTATTCCTAAATACTAAAATTTTTATTTTTAATTTCTCTGCCATGACATATAGAACTATTTGCAATTTGTTATGCTTTTACTTTTTGGAGACTATAATTTAATTATTAATTTAAATACAATTTCTAATGGCTTAAAACCACAAGAAAAAATATAAATTGTTTGTTAAAAATTAAATTTTTACATTTTTATCAATTAAAATTATATGAAAATAATAATAACATAAGAACAATTATCCATGCAAATATAAAAATAACATATGATATTAAAATTAAATAACAAGAACTACACATTTTTTGTGTGTTTACTTCATGTTGACCATATGAGAGAAAGTGACTAATCCAATCACAATATTATGAAGATTACATTCTATAAAATCATCTCTTATCTTTAAGAATTAAAAAGTTAAGTTAGACATGTTATGTATTTTTTAAATGTTAACAAAAATGAAATATATAATTTATAAGAAAGTATTGATTATTTTTATAAACTATTATATTCTATCAATAAATTTTCTCTCATAATGATAACCTTAAAAAAATTGACAATTAAAAAGATTAGTTAATTTTGATAAAGAAAAATATACACAATATCCTAAAAGCATCATTTACAATATAATAAATTTTTATATTTAAATCACATTTTTTATTCGAATAAATTCGTATAATCCTTTGAAGTTAATAGTACTTTTGTTCTTTCAACTATACATCTAATTAATACGCTAACTACAATAAATTTAGATAAATTATATATTTCGAAGTTGTTAGTATATCCATTGTATCCAACCTTGCTAGGAAATGTAGTTTTATCTCTAGAATGTTGACATGAGTGGTCTATGTTATATATTTTTTACTATTGAATGAAATTATAATTAAAAATATTAAAATAAATGAGAATAATTTTAAAGTGTTTAAATTAAGATAAAAAAATTGTAGGATGAAATTAATATTTTATAAATTTTATAAAAATCCAAAACATAATTTATCGTTAAATTGTTCTTAGTTTTCTAGGAATTCAAAACAAGTTAATTAATATATTTTATACGATTTTAGTAAATTATTCTTAATATTTTTTTAATCTTTTTACTATGAGTTCTTCTACTCATAAATTCTGCTAATTTTTTTGTTTTTTTCTTCTAATACTTTCTTTGTTTCCTACATTTAAACCACCCAAAACATAACCGAATTCATTTGATTTCACATTTTTCTATACTTAGATGGTTTGTGAAGTTTTTTTTATTTAATAAAAATAAAAATACACAAAAATAAGTAGTTTAGTAAGTTTTTAAAATATAATCAAAATTATATATAAATAAGTAGCCTAATAAGTTTTTAAAATATAATAATATAAAAAATTAATTTTAAAATCCTTCACTTCTTAGTTTGAAAATCACTATAAACTCTTTTCTGTGCGTGCATTGCTTGGACATTGATCTTACCATTTTAAAACATACTTGTAATTTTTTATTATTTATAATATATTATAAATATCTATTTATATATCTATCATTTAGTTCTTTTTATTTTTCAGCTATGAATTTATATAGGATCCAATTTGTTCTTGAATTGTAAATTAATATAAAAAAATGGTAGATCAAGTTAATATTTTGTAAATTATATAGGAATCCAAAAATATAATTTATCGTTAAATTGTTCTTATTTTATAAAATCCAAAATAAGTTTATTAGTATATTTTATATAATTCTACTAAATTATTTTTATTTTAAATTTTTTTTACGATTATATACGGACTCTTTTTTACTTGAATTCTCATAATTGTTTTTTCCTTCTTTACTTTATTTGTTTTTCTATATGTTCCATTCTTCAATTTCCAAAAAGCTTAACTAAATTTATTTAGTTTTATATTGAAGTAAATTCATAGTGGAGTTTTCTTGTATTAAAATAGAAACAAAATTATATATAAGTAGTCTAAGTGTTTAAAATATAATTAAAAAAATTAATCTTAAAATCTTTGAGCGTGACATGTTAGTCTTTTTTTCCTAATGTGTCATTTTCTATCTTCTTTTCTTACAAATTACTCATAATAAACTCTTTTTTTATGGGTAAAGTGTCAATTTCTTCTCCTTTATAAAAAATATGGATATAATTAATAAAAAAATTTTGTTTAAAGCTACATAAATAAAGTATAAACTTAAAAAAGGAAAGAAAAGAATGTTAATTAAGATTGACTCTATCCTCCATAGAGGTACTAACTCACATCCACTAGACTTTGATAAAAAATTATTAGCAATGTTAATGGCTTTCCTTCTCTCCATTTAACCAATTTAATAACATGCCATACATGCAATGTTAAGAATGAGAAGGCACACATTCTACCGTAAAACAATTCCAATCTTTCAAGTTGATCACAAGAATTTTTTTTTTTTTTCATTTTGTTCTTTAAATATTAGCTAATTTGAATAACATATTCACACACTAAATCATGAAATGGATCCATTCTTCTAGTTATCTTTCCCTCTTGTTCTTTAAAGATTGACCTACTTGAATAACCCATGGAAGCATAGTTGTGAAAACCAGTTTCGACAAGCCGGTCAAAGTGGTTGGATGGAAGTCGATTATATAACTAGACTGGTTTCCTCAACAGACCAAACATGCAGTTGGTCCGATTAGACCCGGTCGATCAAGCAAAAACCAGTGACCTAGACCAAGTTGATCCGAATCAGGTTGAATTTAGTTTTTTTTTTAAAAAAAAATTAAATGAAGTCATTTTTGACTTTTTTTTATTTTCTTTTTATTTTTTATGCAACTTGCAAATTCAGAAAGTGAGAATTGCAATGTTACGCTTTATATATAATTTTTATTTTTTTTATATGCAGACAAAGTTAAATTGGGTTAACCAATCCGACCACTAACCCATTGACCCACTACCTTGATCAGGTTAGTAACAGACCAATTTTTACAACACTATGGAAGATTAAATTTTGATACAATTGATTCTATAAAATATTCGACTCAAATTAATCCCAATCTCACAAGTGGGGTCTAAATTATATACACACAGATTATCAGATCAACAGTTCAAAATAAGATAATCACTTTCAGAAACAAAATTTATATATATAATATGTATTGTCTTGTTCTAAGAGTAATTGATTTTATTAGGATATTGAAGATTTCAAGTTAGTTTAGTAGTACTAAATTGGTTGGTTATATATTGATCAGAGAGTCTTGTAACAACCACAGTAGAATTAAAAATAGTAATAGTCACTCTTCTCTCCATTTTCTCATCTTGCCACCTTGAACAATATACTGTGATCCCGCATTCTGACTTAGCACCACCATTATGATTTTATTTTTTAAACTTAAGCCCTTTTCTGCTTTGTTATAACTTTGAAAATCTTCTTCATAAGCTGTAGCAGAAGAGGGTGCAGAGCATGATAATGACTTTATGTCTAGTCTGTTTTTAGTAGGAAAGTTTATTTATTATTATTAATATTACTTACTTTTTTATTCTTTTAAATAAATAAATGTTGTGAAATTTAGTCTTCCCTTGCATTATAAGAGGTTTATCTATCTACGGGTGGTCAATGGTTCTGGTTGGTCAGATGCGGACCATTTTATTCAACCCGAACGAACCTATCCTTTTAAATTTTTTACTCATGTCTGATAATTTTTGGGTTGGACAGGTTGCAGGTTGGTTTAGGTGGGTTTACACAATTCAGACTTTGATTTATCACAATTTTTATTTTTTGCAAAAAATTATAAACTTTCAAACAAAAATTGGTTTATAAAAATAAAAATAAAATTGTCATAATCTTAAAAAATATTTTACACCGAAAAGTACATTTATATATACTTTTAGTTAAAGAAGATGAATGTTAAACAATTGATGTTTCTACAATTGGTTGAAAAATTACAAAAATAATCAAAGACATGTTTTTTTATGAGTATAATTAGTATGAATTATATTAATTATTTAAGAAGATAAAAATAATGACAATTATTATTTATAATAAAACTAAAAAATAAAATATATATAATATATAATAGAGGGTTCAGGTCGGATATCGGTGGGTTGTAAAAATCAAACTTGCATCCGCCTATTGCAACCCATTCGAAATCATACGTTAACTCATTTTAACCGGTCAACCCATTTGAAACTGACTAAATATTTTTATGGTTTGTCGAGTTGTGTTAGGTTACAGTGTTGTGCACACCCCTAACTTAATCTATAAAGAACAAAAGAAAAAGATTAGTAAAATCATTGCTTTTCATTATTACTATAAATTTTAGTATGCAAATATGTTATTCAAGTTAGCTAATATTTTAAAGAATAAAGTGTTTTATGATGTCACCACTTAATAGCTAAAATAAAAAGAAATACTAAAATGCTTAACAGAAAAAATATTTGTATACTTTAACAAAAAGTTTGGACCAAAACCATAAATTTAAAATCTAATGGTAGAAATTAGTTATTCATTACCATCATTAGATTTCAATAAAATGAATTACGGGGAAGATCAAGAGTAACTCCTTTAAACTTACTCTTGGAGTCAATGATTCCCCTCTCATATATATATATATATATATATATATATATATATGTTCAGTATATTACTCCTTTAAACACATGGAAACATAGTTGTGAAAACTAGTTCGGACTAGCCAATTGAACTAGTTCGGACTAGCCAATTGAACTAGTTGGACGGAACCCGATTACATAACTGGACCAATTTCTTCAACAAACTAAACATGTAGTTGGTCCGGTTAGAACCGATCGTTCAAGCAAAAACCAGTGACCTGGGCTCACCCAAACCAGGTTGAATTTGTGTTTTTTTTTTTTAAATTATATGAATTCGTTTCTTGCTTTTTATTATTTTCTTTTTATTTTTTATGTAACATGGGAAGGTAGAAAGTGAGAATTGCAATGTTATGTTTTTATATATATTTTATTTTTTTATATATAGACAGAGATAAATTGGGTTAACCCGTATGACTACTAACCCATTGACTCACACTGTCTTGACCGAGTTACTGACAGGACCAGTTTTCATAAGACTAAATTTGACAATAGGGGAGGAAGAAAAGGACGATCATTCAAACAAATTGAATAAAGTTATCAATTGCAGCTCGACTTGCGCTTCTACTTTCTTCTTCTCATGCTTGTTCCTTCAATAAATACAAGATGAAGTTCTTGACTGTCCAAGGAATACAACTAGGTTGTGTCTTTGTATATTTTGGCTTGGATGACAAAATAGTCAAGCGACCAACATTGAAGATGCAGAATTCATTGAAGAATTAAGTTGACATGTATCCCAGGCCTTCCAACTAAATCAATGATATACTCCCTAAAAACATAATTGCTGTGTTAATTGAGCCTGTTTTTGTTTCTACTAATAAAACCATGGCATACACATTTTCTATGTAACAAGGAAAAGTAAAGCAATGAAACACATTGATGAAAAAGTTCTCTCTAGTTTCTCTAATCTTTATAAGGACTTCAACTAACCATAATAAAAAACATTGAACTGATATACATAATAAATATCAACTTTCAACCTTGACAAACATTCATAAACACAACCTTCCATTTCATAACTTGTAGAGAAGTGCAATCCCCCATTTGAAATGCAGATAAATATAATAATAGAATACAATTATGATTAAATTTAAACATAGATAGAATTGATTCTATAACCATTTGGCCCAAATTAATCCCCATCTGACAAGCGGGATCTGAATTATATACTCACAGATTATCGGATCAACAGTTCAACAAAGGTTAGTCATTTTCAGAAACAAAATTGTATATCTATAATATGTATTCTCTTGTTTTAAGAGTAATTGATTGGTTGGTTATATATAGATTAGAGATTCTTGTAACAAACACGGTAGAATTAGAATTAAAAATAGTAATAGTCACTCTTCTCTCTATTTTCTCATCTTACCCCCTCTCAATACTATGATCTCCCATTCTGACTTAGTTATAACATCACAAGCTGTAGAGAGGGTGTAGAGCATGATCATGATTCTCTGTTTAGTCTGTTCTATTGTTTTTAGTAGGAAAGGTTATTTATTATTATTAATATTTTTTTTAAATAAATAAATGTTGTCAAATATTATGTGTTTTTCAATAATTAACATATTAGTGAAGACTTGACAAATGTATCATAATTTATTGCTTTACATATCTATTCAAAGATAAATTTATTGCCTTAGATAAAAGCTTTGTCTACATTTTCATGACTAGTAGTATTTTTTTATTTGACCTTAACCTCACAATTAATACCCATAGAAGACTTGACAAACGCTTATATGGGGATTCCAAAAAAAAAAAAAAAAACAAAGAAAGCAAAAAGAGGTTTATCTTGGTCTATATGAAACGTATATCGTTAAATCGAGGAGTCATTAATTTATAAATGTAAAAGACTATAGGGGGAAAATACTACAATATATTTGAATTTGAGAAAATAAATAATTGTGTTACATTTAGTTTTTGCATGTGTTAATTATTTTTTTTCACTCATAAACGCATATCATCTTTTCAGGTGGAATTTTTTTTGAGAAAACGTTTATTGTTTTTATTTTCTATTTTTATTTAAAAAGGTTTTCATTTTTAAGTTTTTAAAATCAAGAAAAATATGTTTGTTATCACTTGATATTTTCTGTTTTCAAAAAAATAATATGGTTAATTTAATTAATTTTAGTAAAAATATAATAAAATATTTATATACACTTTAAAAAACTTTTATAAATAGTTTTTTTATATAATTATCATATTGTTAGAATTTAATTAGTATGAACCAACAATATAAAAGAGTTTTATACTGACGTTTAATTACTGATACTGCACAATCTTTTTCTCATATTGTTATTATGTTTTTACATAGTTTTGATTTTTGAAAACATTGAAAACAATTTTTTTTGTTTTTACTTTTTTTTTTAAATGTTTTAGGAGAAAATATTTTTTAAATTGTAACCAAACATACTTTCACTAATGTTTTGTATTTTGTGTAAAAGTAAAAACAAAAAATACCCAAAATAAATGTCACCTTATTTTCTCATTTTTTAAATTACATGAATCAAATATTTTATTGCTTAAAAGAAATAATATTATGTTATTTACTTAAAAAATTTTATTAGTGTCAAATTTTTATGTCATTAAAAAACTGCAAAAGAAAAATTATAAAAAAGTGAATCAATAATAAATAATAAAAAACTGCAAATTCACAAATGATTTGTTAGATATACATTTTGTCCCTAATTTCGTAAAATTCATGATTTTTGGCCTTTTTTTAATCGAAAACACTTATTATTCTAAATTAAGCCTTGATTATGATGTTATCTAACAAATACTCTCATCACATGTTACTAAATTTGGATAACGATAAGTTAATTTCTTAATGAATAAAAAGATTTATTATTTTTAATTTTACTGAAAATACCAAATTCATGAATTTTCTAAAATTAAGAATTAAATGTATTAATAAGATAGAGAACTAAATTATGGATTTTCAAAAATAAGAAGTTAAATATCTCTATTTTAAGATAGGGAGATCAAAAGTGAAAATTTTAAATATGTATTTTTATTTATGTTAAAAATACTTTAGATTAATTTTTAAAAAACAAAAAATGTGTTCCTAAAAAAATGGGTAGGGAACTTATTGTCCAAAGGAGTCTGTCTCGTTAACTCCTGATCCTAGAAAATGTTCACATAGGCTAGATTCGGGTGAGCATAGGACTTGTAATGACACTCCAATGCTCAAGTCAGTGTAAGCACAGGATGAGCACAAGACTTGCAAATGATACTCCTCTCAGAATATGTTGTCAAGTGTCAGAAATATAATAATGAAAGAGAGTTCAAGCTATGTTTGTGTTTTATCATTTATAATATTTACCTTCTTGGGTTTGGGCCTACACAATTAGGGATTTTTTCTTTACCTGTAAAAGGAATGACTTGTATTTATCTTTTCCGAACCTGACCTTGAATAAAAATAAAAATTTGACCCAAGTGAGGGATTCCTTCCAGTACACAACTTCACTAGCGTCAAGGAACGAAGCAAGGAAGATGTTATTAGTGTTCAAGGAGGTAGACCCGGTAAGTGGTAGACTCAGCCTGGGGGCACATCTGGTACATAATACCTAACAAAATAGTATTAATAAATCATCTATAAAAAATTAATTAATTTTACAATTATCAACAATTCTCAATTGAAAAACATTATTTTGAAACAAGACGTATGTTTGTTTGAGATGAGAATATCTACTAAATTTGAGGGTTTGTTTATTGAGTTAATGAAAAAGTGAAAAAAAAAAGGTAAAACACACAAATCATTTATACTTGTCAGACTATATCTTAAAATACAACTCATTTAATTAATTAGACTCTGGACCATATATTTGTTTCACAATTAATTAATAAATTATCAAGCCATTAAAAGTCAACAACTAGCTTATTATTATTGTTATCATAACAATAACAAACTAAATATGACAGTAAATAGAAATGGATGAATACACACTATATATATTTCAGCAAACTGCGATGAAGCAAATATCATTATTGATATATATTATATATATTATTATGTGTGGGCAGGATGAAGTGATTAACATAATGATTATTTAAACCCAAAAGTGTACTATGAGATTTATGAGAATTCAACGACAAACAAAGACAGCAAAGTGTTTGAAGGACTTAAGCTCCTACACAACAAAAGCTAGAAAAAGCAAAAGAGGTCTCAGAAAGTTGCACCTAATGTGAAAGACGTAGGCCAAAATTAATTTGGTGCATAACTTAGTCAAGGGACACAAAATTTGAAACTTGCAAGTAACAAATAGTCTGTAGAAATACCTATTATTGTATTCAATTTGAGTGTATCACAACATAAAAATATTTGTAGAGTACAAGAGAGAATGAAGTAACTACAAATAATATAGGTTAACATGCAAAAGTCAATTCTAATTTTATGAGTTAAGAATCTAAAGTGCATGGATGATTCCAAACTCATTTACCACTATCAATACTTAAATTACAGATCATTGTGAAACTTGCTACACTCAGCTAAGCAATCATACATCCTGCATATCTTGCATCTGGCATGGCATTCAAAGTGCTCCATTTACACACATAATTATTCTAAATCTATCTTGTTAACTTAATCCTTCTTGTGTGATGTTAACCAAATTTATCATGAGATTAACAAATTCAAGGAAGATAAAGTATCCATTAATTTAATTATAGATAGAATTAATTTTGATACAATTGATTTTATAAACTATTTGACCCAAATTAATCTCAATCTCACAAGTGAGGTCTGAAACACAAATTATATCAAATCAACACATATTAGTTACCTTGAAAAACAAAATTTTATATCATATCTATGATATATTGATATGTACTCTCTTGGTCTAAGGGCAATTTTGTAATTCAGTAATATTTCATAAATGACTTTATTAGAATATTGCAGATTTGCATTTAATTAATTTAGTTGTGCTGAATTTATCAATTTACTTTAACAATAATAAAATAAAATGCTATTAGGATTTTAGTTTTCCATGATAAAAAAAAAGTCTTAGTTAATTCAGATCTTTTAAAAATCATGATTGCCATCGTCATAATGGAAGACACAAATATATATATATATATTTATTTGTTTCTATATTCAATAAATTAAATTAGATTTGTTCAACATTTTTAACTTAATTCAAATATAAGAGAACATGACACCACCTTCAACCCAAAACTTTAAGTTAATAGGTTATGGGTCTTTCTCACTTATATATTACTCAACTTTCCAATTTCTAACCAATGTAGGACTTCAACTCACACTTGCACTCCAACAATCTCCGCTCAAGTGTGAGTCCCTTCCACATTGTAAACTCCCCCTCGAGCGGAAGCATACATTTAATGACGGCCCCTTATTCACACCACCCTTAAACACAAGGGGACACGCCTCCTGAAACCCTTATCAGGAGTACTTTCAATGAAGGGAATCCACCGTCAACCTGCCGATCACAACCATCGGCTCTGATACTAGTTGTTGGGAACAAGGCACTAAAGGAGAGAAGAGAGAAATAAACAACACTAAGAAGTATTTGTTTTGGTGCATTTGTACCTTACATAAGCTTGCTTATATAGCAAAGTGTATACCATCTCACAATACTAAGCAATGTGGGACTAAAAATCAAACTACAAAACTAGCAATTGATTGTTGGAGTGCAAGTGTGAGTTGAAGTCCCACATTGGTTAGAAATTGGGGAGTTGAGTAATATATAAGTGAGAAAGACCCATAACCTAATGCCTTAAGGTTTTGGATTGAAGGTAATGTCATGTTCTCTTATATATGCGCTCGTGACCCATTGTTAAAATTTTCACTTTATAATAACTATTAATTTAGTAATTTAGTCTAAAGCTTAAACATCTCATAGATATTGGTAAAAATTTTCTCAGTTGATTTGATTTAATGAATTAAATGACTCATATTAATGCTTTTTATTATATAATTTAATACAAATTTAAAATGATTTTTTAAAATAAAAATTAAAATATTTTTTAAGATCACAATGATGTATATATTTTACTTATATATATTAATATAAAATGGATATACTTTTATATATTATAAACTATTTTTAAATCTTAAATAATTAACAAAATGTATCGTATACTATTAAATAAAATATATTTATTTTTATATTTATATATAAGTAAAATAGTTGCAATAAAACACACTTATTGTACTATATGGATAAACTAAAAATATAATATGTGAAAATAATTACATGAAATTAATTATTGACATATAATTAAATTTTGAGTAATTTGAAAATCATATTAAAATAAATTTAATTTGATCACTTTTAAAAATATAAATTCAAAATTATGTATTAAAATATACTTTTAATGTAAAAAATTAATATTTTTCAACATTATAAATTAAGATATACTTCTCAACTAAAAAAAAATAAAAAGATGTACAACAACAAGCATATAGAGAGCAATAACTAACAGCAACTTAAATGCTTGGTCATCTTCTCTTGCGCTTTGTCTTCATTTCATGCTTTTCAATGAAAAAGTTCTTTTGCCTTTAATTGGTTTTCCAACCAAGTTGGGTGAAAGGGCCTTATACATTTACATGCTTGATTACCTTCAATACATTTTGTTTAGCATAAAATCATCTTAACTATAAGAATCCTTGTTCATAATGTATAACTAATATGATATTGTATTATTGTTTAATATGGAAAAAATAAAAATATGAATTATAAACTTACAACCACGTACAAAATTGTATTATATTTTAATATGACAATCTTTGCTTATACAACGGAACAAGATATGATATTGTATTATTTTTGTCATAAAAATTTCATGTTTTGCATGTGCTCTTATATATAAAAAACAAAGAGAGTACTATGATTGAATAATGATGGAATATGCTGACCTTAAATTGGTGAATGAGAAGGTTCCCTTCACCATCAATTGGTTTGTTAACAAGTCAGGTGAAAGACCCTTACACATTAGTTACCTTCAATTATGTCATTATGTTATGCATAAAATCATCATAAGTATAAGAATTCTAGAATTCTTGTTTATAATATATAACTAATATGATATTGTATTATTGTTTAATATGACAAAGTAAAAATATAATGAATTGTAAACGTATAGAATTGTATTATTGTTTAATATGACAATTCTTGCTTATATAGCCAAGTTTTTAAAAGAAAGCATAAAATAATATTGCCAAATGACGTGTAGTTTGTCATAAACGAATATTTGTTTGCATTTTGCTAGAACTATGATGGAGAAAGGAGAGTTTTCCCTTAGCATTATTAATCTTATTTAACCAACTAATAAACAAAAAATACGATCATTTAAGCATGTTCTGAAACAAAGTTCATATAACTGCAAAATTGTTCAACTTGCACTATAATGAGAGAGCAGAGAGCACAAGTAAGATAAACATAATTTTTATGTGAAATATTTAAATATGTATTTTTTATTATGTTAAAAATTCTTTAGATTAATTTTTAATTAAAAAATAAAAATTGAAAAGGTTTATTCAATCGGTTCTTTGTTCTGAACTGCTCTACTTTTTTTTTTTTTTTTTCAGACCGGTTACTAGACTAATTTTCAATTGAACAAGTCGCATTAGTCAAGTTTTTAAAATAATGCATCAAATAATTGGGCCAAATAACTTGTAGTTTGTCATAAATGAATATTTGTTTGGAATGTACGTGAATTTAACAAGCTTAAATAATTGTAACATTGGTCAAATTGTGTCCATAATGAAAGAGCATAGAGCACAAGTCAGATAGCATCTAAGTTTTCATTAACTAAAAACACCAACAAATCTAGAACTGTTTTGAATGTCTCGGTTTTAAAAGTCTAACTTTTAAGAACAGTTTTTTAACCATTTTAAAAAAGTAATCTTTTAAAACGTTTTTTAAATAGCTGTTTTCCAAAATGACATATTTAAAACGTTCTTTTCAAATAATTCTTTTTAAAAATGGCCTTTTTAAAATGTGGTTTAAAATAATCATTTTAGAAAGTAAATTTATTATGTTGTGTTTTTTTTTTCTTTATTTATATAACACGTCTTCCTAAATTTGTAAATTATAATAATATAAAACTAAACAGATTATACAACCTCAAATAACTTCAATTAATTTGATATAAACCAATAAAGGGTTTCAATAAATCAATAAACAAAAAAATTCATATATAAATTATTAAATTTTTTAAATATACATTTATTTATATAAATAAATACCATAGAAATACCAAAATTAAATAGTTATACACAAAATTAAAACTTATGTTTTGAAAACTATTTCTAAGTAAGCTTAAAGACTATTTGTAAGTACATCTAAAGACTTTCCAATTTCAAATAAATATACAAGTCCAGAGAGTGAATCCCTTCAAGAATCTCCATAGCAATTCTTTAATATCACAAAATACCTACAACAAATAAAAAAAATATTAATAGAAAATGATCATTTAAACTACTACAAAACACTATATGTTAATTGAAATAGTTGATGAAGAATATAATTAAACCTATATTTAAATATACACAAATAGAAGCATAATGGTCCTAATTATTAACATGACCTAAAACAGGAATTTTAATGGAACTTTTAGATCTGAGAAATAATCCTGTTGTTACAACTTGGAATCACCAAATCAATTATATCATTCAGCTAAATGTTAAATAGAAAGATCTCAAAGCATAAGTTGAATAAGTTTATAATTAAAATTCATTGAGATCCACTAATAAAGGATGTCTTCCCTAGAAGTCACTAGTTCTACAAGTTTTTTATAACAATATTTAAAACAAAAATAAATTAATCAATCAATTTAATTGGATACGGATGCGGTAATAATCAGGGTAGATAAAAACCTACAAATTATGCTAACAAGTTAATTAATAGGAAACAAGCACATATTTAAAATGGAAAAAGGAAAGGAAAACAAATTAAAAGCATGGTAGGAAAGTGTGCAAACGGGTGCATGCCTTAGCAAGGAAGGGTACATCAAGTGCCCGCATCGTGGTAGGGAAACTTCCATTGGTGCTCATGTCGAGGTAGGGGAGCGTGCATTGGGTACGCATTGTGGCTGGGAAGGGCAGACCGGGTGCATTCGCCATGGCAGGGTAGCATGCACTTCGATGCATATTTTGAGGCAAAGGAGCTTGCATTCAGAGCACATGCTATCACAGGGAAGACTACATAGGGCGTGCAGGTTATGGTAGGGGAGCATGCACTTGCATGCATGGAGTGGCAGGAAAGTTTTCATCGTGGCTTGGAAGACATCACAAGGCATGCACATGTTACGGGGCTACGTGCACATTGATGTAGGGGAGCGTTCATCAAGCGTGCACACTGTGGCTTGGAAAGGTGCATCGAGCAACAATGTGCACCAAGTGCACACGATGAGTAAGGTAGTGTGCATGAGGCACGCACATCGAGCTACAAGAGCATGTTGTTGGTCCTAGGGGGAATCTAGAAAAGGGGAAATATCTTTCACAATTTTCTATTAAAAAATAATATCAGATTTTTCAAAAATATCCCCTTTAAGAAAATTCCAAAATCTACCTTAGTGTTTTCAAAAATGGGTTTTCAAAAGAACTTGAATCAAAGATCAAGATTCAAGACTTTCTATGTTTTGGGTATCAAGCTTGATCAATAATTATTCGTTCAATGATGGCTTTTAGTTTGCCCTTAGTTGAATCAAAATAAGAATTTCAATCATAATTCTTTTCAATAAAAGATTATAGGTAATGAATGTGTAATATCAAGATTCAATGATTTAATAACCCAATAGCAATCTCAATTAAGCAATATCAATAGAATCAATTTTGCTAAATCAAGATTCAAAATAAAATTGTAGCAAAGAAACTCATTCACAAATGAATCAAGAAGTCAATCCAACCAATCATAAAGAGTGTAAAGAAAGAGAGAATTTTCACAGTAGTTTTATACTGGTTCGGTCAACCTGACCTACATCCAGTTTTCAAACTCCTCCTGACTCACAAGACTTTGCTAAACTGTGACTCCTCCTCACTCACAACGCCTCAACCCCCTATTGCAAGATTTTACAATAATCTCAAGATCCCATCAATAGATTACCAAGACTTGTGCAAAAACACAAAGTTAAAGGTATAGAACATATCATTTGATTTGTGATGAATACCCAAAAATAGAGATCAAAATCACAATCTTCTTTTCTTTTGATCAACCAATTCTTGATCCTTAAAACCATCAAATTATGGTTTTCGTTCTTAGAGAAAATGAGTAAAAACAATTAGAAATAAGGAAGCTTTCTTTGGACCTTTCATTAGTTATAAAAAATTCTGGTTTAAAAATGATTTTATATGAGTTTTGTAGCAAGGTAATTGACTACCCAGTAGATTATCTAATTTGATGCTACAAAACAGACCCATAAAAGCATGGTCTCAGGTATAATCGACTATTATTTTCAGGTAATCGATTATTCTTGAGAATAGGAATAAGAATACCCAATTTTATTGAAGGGTAAGCATAATAAGGTAATCGATTACCTTACTGCAAAATCTAATTTTGATGATTTTTCAGCACTTCCCAACCTATGTAATTTATCCCTTAGCTACTCAAACACATTTGCATGCCTATCTAAACACACAATATAAGTAGCACACCTATCTAAAAATGAATTAAGCTTAAACTTAAAATCAAAACATCATACTTCAAAGAACATCAAAGGACATGATGGCTTCTTCAAGATTTTCAATCCTTCAATTGCAAAAAGTGTTTCAAGCAGTGCGCTGTGGTAAGGAAGCGTACATAAGGTGTGCTGGCTGTGGTAGGGCAGCATGGACCAGGCGCACATGTCATGGCCTAACAACCTGCTCCAAGCATGCACCTCAAGGGGCATGCATTAGGTGCACGCATCGTGGCATGGTAGCATACACCTGGGATGCACCTTGAGGCAAAGGGCATGCACCAAGTTCGCATGACGTGGCAGGGCAGCATACACCGACACAAGCATAATCTTTCAACTGCTGTTAGTGCAAAAGCATTAAACTCTTATTAATTACGTGGAAGACATGCAACTTTTTTTTTTTTTATAAAGACATAATATTCAATTACTTTAAAAAGTTTGTTAACCATAACAATTAATCAATTTAATACTGTAAGAGTCATATAAATGAAAGATTATGATTGAACTCTAGTGTAAAACTCTTTTACACTATATGTATAAATATTAAACACTTATTAAATACATGAAATACATACAACTTTCTTTTGTAAAGACGTAACTGCATTTTTTATTAAGTTATTTTTTTTTATTTTTGTAATGTTATTTGAGTTACTTTTGGAATATATCTCTCTATATAAAAGTGTTCACTTATCTTTCAATTAATATTACTAATTTTATTTTACTTTTTATAAATCAATGAATTTATTACAAAAGAGCATTAGCAGTGACCATAAAACATATTACAAAAGTAAGTGAAAAAGGGTTTGTTCCATACAGTTGAATATTGCACGCACCTCAGTGTAAGGTCCCCTGCCATGAGGCTCATCCTTATGTATGATGCTCAGCCATAACACGTGTGCTTGGTGTAGGCTTCCTTGCCAGAGTGTGCGCACTCGATGCATGCTCCCCTGTCTTGAGGTGCTTGTCTCGTGCATGCTTCCCAACTGCGACATATGCACCCAGTGCATGCTGTCGAGCCATAATGTGTGTGCTGGTAAACACTCCTTAGCCTCAATACACACATCCATTGCATGCTGCCCTACAACTATGAACGAGCCCAGTTCACGCTCCCTCCCACAGCACGTGAGCCCAGCGCATGCTTACCTGCCATGACACATGACCGGTGCAAGTTGCCTTGTCACAGAGAGTGCACCTGCTGCACCCTTACTAGCCACAGCGCGCATGCCTAATGCACACTCCCTTGCCTCAAGGCAGGCGCCCGATACAAATTGCCCTACCACAACGTGTGTGCTCAGTGTACCCTTCCTAGCCATAGTGGGCTCATAATGCATCCTCCCTTGCCTCCATGTGCGTGCTCGATGCACCTACCCAATCACAACACGCGCACTTGATGACCCTTCTGAGCCACAACGTGCGTGCCAATGAACTCTCCCCTACATCAATCCACGAGATGCATGCTACCTTTCCATGACACATGCCCCTTGCAGACTTCTCTGCCATGACGCGTGCACCCAATGGATGCTCCTAGCCACAATGTGCACACCCATTGAGCACTAGCCTACCACGACGTATGCTCGATACATGCTGTCCTACTAAGGTGCGTATGCCTAGTCCACATAGCGCTGCTAAGGCCTGCATGCTCAGTCCACATTGCCCCACTATAGCATACACTCCCTTGTCTCGAGGCATGTGTCAGGTGTATGCTACCCTGTCAAGGCGTGTACACCTAGTGAACGTTGTCTGCCATTTTATAGGTGTGCTACTCGTATTGTGTGTTTAGATAGGCATGAAAATGTGTTTGAGTAGCTAAGGGATAAATTCCATAGGCTGGGAAGTGCTGAAAAATCATCAAAATTAGATTTTGTAGTAAGGTAATCGATTACCTTATTATGGTTACCCTTCAAGAAAATTGGGTACTCTTATTCCTGTTCTCAAGGGTAATTGATTACCTGAAAATAATGGTCGATTATACTTGAGACATGGTTTTATGGGTCTGTTTTGTAGCAGCAAATCAGATAATCTACTAGGTAATCAATTACGTTGCCACAAAAACTCATTTAAAAGCATTTTGAAACCAAAATTTTTTATAACTAATGAAAGTTCAAAGAAAGCTTCCTTATTTTTATTTTTTTTACTCATTTTCTCTAAGAACGAAACCCATAATTTGATGGTTGAAGGATCAAGAATTGGTTGATCAAAAGAAAAGAAGATTATGATTTTGATCTCTATTGTTTGGGTATTCATCACAAATCAGATGATATTCTTCTATGCCCTTAACTTTGTGTTTTTGCACAAGTCTTGATAATCTCTTGAGGGGATCTTGAGATTATTGAAAAATCTTGCAACGGAGAGTTAAGGTGTTGTAAGTGAGGAAGAGTCACAGTTTAGCAAAGTCTTGTGAGAAGGAGTTTGAAAACTGGATGTGTGGTTTTGAATTTTTCCAGGAACAATATTTGTAGTGTGGTGTGCATAAATGAAATTTTAGTCGAAAATAGATTAGTGGAAGGCTAAGTCTGAAAGTAGATATAGGTCAGGTTGATCGAACTAGTAAAACTACTGTGAAAATTCTCTCTTTCCTTACACTCTTTATGATTGCTTGAATTGATTTATTGATTAATTTGTGAATGAGTTTCTTTGCTACAGCTTTATTTTGAATCTTTATTTAGCAAAATTGATTCTGTTGATATTGCTTAATTGAGATTGCTATTGGGTTATTAAATCATTGAATCTTGATATTACACATTCATTACCCATAATCTTTGATTGAAAAGAATTATGATTGAAATTCTATTTTGATTTAACTAAGTGCAAACTAAAAACCATCATTGAACGAATTATTATTGATCAAGCTTGATACCCAAAACATAGAAAGTGTTGAATCTTGATCCTTGTTTCAAGTTCTTTTGAAAACCCATTTTTGAAAACACTAAGGTAGATTTTGGAAATTTCTTAAAGGATATGTTTTTGAAAAATCTGATATTATTTTTTAATAAAAATTTTTGCAAAATATTTTGTGAATGTATTCAAACCTTCTTTCTAGATTCCCCTGGGACAAACAACACGCTCTTGTACCTAGATATGCATGCCTCATGCACACTACCCTACTCGACGTGTTCGCTTGGTGCACATTGACCTACAATGGCATGGTTGCTTGATGCACCTTTCCAAGCCACGGTGTGCATGCCCGATGAATGCTCCCCTACGTCAATGTGCACGTAGCCCCATAACATGTGCGTGCCTTGTGATCTCTTCCAAGCCACGATGCACACTTTCTTACCACTCCGTGCACGCAAGTGCATGCTCCCCTACCACGGCCCGCATGTCCGATGTATTATTCCCTGTGACAATGTGTGCTCCCAATGCAAGCTCCCTTGCCTCGAAACGTTCGTTGAGTGCATGGTACCCTGCCAAGGCAAACGCGCCCAATGCTCCCTTCCCAGCCACGACACATACCTAATGCACGCTCCCCTAACTCGATGTGAGCACCTAGTGCAAGTTGCCCTACCACAATGTGCGCACTCGATGTACTCTTCCTTGCTAAGGCCTGCACCCGTTTGCACGTTTTCCTGCCATGCTTTTAATTTTTTTTCCTTTCCTTTTTCCATTTTAAATTTGTGCTTGCTTCCTATTAATTAACTTTTTAGCATAATTTGTAGGTTTGTATCTACCCTGATTATCGCCACATCCTTATCCAATTAAATTGATTGATTAATTTATTTTTAGTTTTAAATACTGTTATAAAAAACTTGTAGAACTAGTGACTTCTATGTAAGAAATTCCTTATTAGTGGATCTCAATAAATTTTAATTATAAACTTATTCACCTTATGCTTTGACATCTTTCTATTTGACATTCAGCTGGATGATATAATTGATTTGGTGATTCCAAGTGGTAACAACAGGATTATTTCTCAAATCTAAGAGTTTCATTAAAATTCCTGTTTTAGGTCATGCTAATAATTAGGACCATTATGCTTCTATTTGAGTATATTTAGATATAGGTTTAATTATATTTTTCATCATCCACTTCAATTAACATATATTGTTTTGTAGTAGTTTAAATGATCATTTTCTATTAATATTTTTTTTATTTGTTGTAGGTATTTTGTGATATTAAAGAATTGCTATGGAGATTCTTGAAGGGATTCACTCTCTGGACCTGTATATTTATTTGAAATTTGGAAGTCTTTAGACTTACTTAGAAATAGTTTTTAAGCTTACTTAAAAATAGTTTTCAAAACATAAGTTTTAAACTTAGAAATAGTTTTCAAAACATAAGATTTAATTTTGTGTATAACTATTTAATTTTCGTATTTTTTGTATTTATTTATATAAATAAATGTATATTTAAACAATTTAATAATTTATATATTTTTTTTTTGTTTATTGATTTATTGAAATCCTTTATTGGTTTATATCAACTTAATCGAAGTTATTTGAGGTTGTATAATCTATTTAGCTTTCTATTATTTATCATATTAGTTATACATTATAAACAAGGATTCTTATAGTTAAGATGATTTTATGCTGAACAAAATGTATTGAAGGTAATCAAGTGTGTAAATGTATAAGGCCCTTTCACCCAACTTGGTTGGAAAACCAATTAAAGGCAAAAGAATTTTTTCATTGAAAAGCATGAAACGAAAACCAATTAAAGACAAAAGAAGTTGCTGTTAGTTATTGCTCTCTTTATGCTTGTTGTTTTTGTTTTTGCTGTACATCTTTTTATTTTTTTTAAGTTGAGAAGTATATCTTAATTTATAATGTTGAAAAATATTAATTTTTTATATTAAAAATATATTTTAATACATAGTGTTGATATATAAATTTTTATTTTGAATTTATATTTTTAAAAGTGATCAATTAAATTTATTTTAATATGATTTTCAATATGTCAATAATTAATTTCGTGTAATTATTTTCACATATTATATTTTTAGTTTATCCATATATTACAATAAGTGTGTTTTATTGCAACTATTTTACTTATATATAAATATAAAAATAAATATATTTTATTTAATAGTATATGATACATTTTGTTAATTATTTAAGACTTAAAAATAGTTTATAAATACATAAAAGTATATCCATTTTATATCGATATATATATATAAGTAAAAAAATATATACATCATTGTGATCTTAAAAATATTCTAATTTTTCTTTTAAATTTGTATTTAAATAGTTTAGAAAATTTTTACCAATACCTATCAGATGTTTAAGCTTTAAACTAAATTACTAAATCAATAGTTATTATAAAGTGAAAATTTTAATCAACAACTTAATGAAATAAAAATTTTGATCAATAGTTATGAAAAGTTCAAACTTCCTTTTCAAATATATAAAGAATTAATGGATGTAGCACAAAAGAGTTTATTAATTATATTTTAAGTTTATATTTTATTTATTTATCTTTAAACAACATTAACTATTTTTTTATTAATTATATCCATATTTTGTATAAAGGAGAAGAATTGGACACTTTACCCATAAAGAAGAGTTTATTATGAGTTATTTGTAAGAAAAGAAGATAGAAAATGACAGAAAAAAAGACTAACATGTCACGCTCAAAGATTTTAAAATTAATTATTTTTTTATTATATTTTAAAAAGTTAGACTTACTTATATATAATTTTTTTCTATTTTAATACAAAACAACTCCACTATGAATTTACTTCAATATAAAACTAAATAAATTTAGTTAAGCTTTTTGGAAATATAAGAATGGAACATATAGATAAACAAATAAAGTAAAGAAGACAAAAACAAAAAAATTATGAGAATTCAACCAAAAAAGAGTTCGTATATAATCGTAAAAAAAAATTAAAATAAAAATAATTTAGTAGAATTATATAAAATATATTAATAAAATTATTTTGGATTTTATAAAATTAAGAACAATTTAATGATAAATTATATTTTGGATTCCTATATCATTTACAAAATATTAATTTGATCTAAAATTTATTTTATATTAATTTACAAGTTAAGGAACCAATTGGATCCTATCTAAATTCATAACTGAAAAAATTAAAAGAACTAACTGATAGATATATAAATAGATATTTATAATATATTATATATAATAAAAACATTACAAGTATGTTTTAAAACGGTAAGATCAATGTCCAAGCAATGCTCGGATAGAAAAAAGTTTATAGTGATTTTCAACTAAGAATTGAAGGATTTTAAAATTAATTTTTTATATTATTGTATTTTAAAAACTTATTAGACTACTTATTTATATATAATTTTGATTATATTTTAAAAACTTATTAAACTACTTATTTTTATATATTTTTGTTTTTATTAAATACAAAACAACTTCACAAACCATCTAAGTATAGAAAAATGTGAAAGCAAATGAATTAGGTTAAGTTTGGGTGGTTTAAATGTAGGAAACAAAGAAAATATTAGAAGGAAAAAATAAAAAATTAGGAGAATTTATGAGCAGAAGAACTCATAGTAAAAAAATTAAAAATAATAAGAATAATTTACTAAAATCGTATAAAATATATTAATTAACTTGTTTTGAATTCCTAGAAAACTAAGAACAATTTAACGATAAATTATGTTTTGGCTTCTTATAAAATTTATAAAATATTAATTTCATCCTACAATTTTTTTATCTTAATTTAATCACTTTAAAATTATTCTCATTTATTTTAATATTTTTAATTATAATTTCATTCAATAAAAAAAAATATATAACATAGACCGCACATGTCAACATTCTAGAGGTGAAACTACTTTTCCTAGCAACTTTTGATACAATCGATATAATAACAACTTCCAAATATATAACTTATCTAAATTTATTGTGGTTAGCATATTAGTTAGATTTATACTTGAAAGAATAAAAGTACTATCAACTTCCAAGCATTATACGAATTTATTTGAATAAAAAATGTTATTTAAATGTAAAAATCTATTAATAAAATAAATTTTATAATTTATTATAAAAAATTGATTGTAAATGATGGTTTTAAGATATTGTATATATTTTTCTTGATCAAAATTAACTAATATTTTTAATTTTCAATTTTTTTAAGGTTATCATTATAAGAGAAAATTTATTGATAGAATATAATAGTTTATAAAAAAACAAATATTTTCTTATAAATTATATATTTCGTATTTGTTAACATTTGAAAAAAATACATAACATGTCTAACTTAACTCTTTAATTCTTAAAGATACGAGATGATTTTATAGAATATAACCTTAATAAAATTGTGATTAGATTAGTCATTTTCCCTCGTATGGTCAACATGAAGTAAACACACAAAATATGCATAGTTCTTGTTATTTAATTTTAAAATCATATGTTATTTTTATACATCAATTTTTATATTTGCATGGATAATTGTTCTTATGTTATTATTATTTTCATATATTTTAATTGATAAAAATGTACAAATTTAATTTTTAACGAACAATGTATATTTTCTTGTGGTTTTAAGCCATTAGAAATTGTATTTAAATTAATAATTAAATTACAGTGTCCAAAAGGTAAAAGCATAACAAATTGCAAATAGTTTCTATATGTCCTGTCAGAGGGATTAAAAATAAAAATTTTAGTATTTAGGAATACATTGTATAACAAAGGACAATGAGCATGATGATAAAGCTGAAAGAACAATGATGATGTCATGATGGCTTTGACAATTTAAGCTATAACTTGAATGGAAAAAATACAACAGTGATCAGCATGTATTATCTGCTTTAATCATGTATATTTGAATAAGGTATTATTCAATACAATGAATTTGATAAAGGTATTATTTGATAAAGTGAATTTGGTATGAGCACAGGTATGTAACTACTTGTTTCATACTTGCCCTATTATAATTATAATAATATATAATAATTTTAAAGTTATATATTTAATTAAAAAATTTAATTCTTAAAGTTTAATTTATAAATTTGTTTTTATTTATTACTCTTTATATATTTTTTAAATTAAAATATAATTAATAACTTAATATATATTTTATTTAATAATAAAATAAGTAATTTAAAGTGTAAAAAAATAATATAACGGATTACCCACTGATATACCCACACCAAACGTTACTGATGAGATGAGATTATAGATTAAAATATCATTTGTACTTCTTTTATATCCAAATCTGAACCTGTCTCGCACTTTCTCACAAATGGGAACGGGGAGATTGAAACCTGCACTTGTCCTATTCCGATGTCATCCCTAAATGCAATTGTAGAAGAAGTTCTTCTCTTTTTTAATCCCAACAACTTTTTCTTGTTTTTGATAAATTTTATTTTTTTTTATCTTATATAAATTGAAAAACATAAGAGAAATGAATTAAATATGAAGAAGATAAAGACAAAAAAATTTTAGTCAAGAGGTGGATTTATGCTAGAAGTAAAATAAAATGAAAGATTGTATTAAACTAGACAACATTGGGTGTTAACGATATCCAGTCCAAATTCTTATATAAAAAAAAATCTAGTTCAAATAGCTTAATTTTATATGGTTCTATATTTTACAAGTCCAACTTAACCAATTTTATTGTGATAATTAACAAATATGTGATTGGACCTATATTTTTTTTCTGATAAACTACCTTTATACTTTCTACAATAAAGAAATAGGAAATCGCTAAAACTTAATTAATTTAGTTATATAATTTTTTAGTAGGTCTCTTTAATTTAGTTAAACTTTTAAATAAACCTATAAATACAGTAAAAAAATATAAACATATATATTTTTTTTTTATTTGGATTATTTGGACCGGAACTGCTCTACCATATACTAAATTTTTGTCAAAACCATTTCGATATATAATTGGCTTGGCACTCGTGGTGCTCAAACCAAACCTATTAAATATAACCTTTTTAGCTTAAATGTTTATTTTAAATTAAAATTTATTTGATAATTTTTTTTATTGTCTAATGAAAAACAGAAAATAATTGTTTCGTGAAAAATTAATTCACATAAAATAACTTAGTAAGATTTTGCAATAAAATAAATTTATTTAAAATTTAATTTATATAAATACTATTTAAGACCCAAGTTTTCAATTAAAGAAAAAATAAATCAACTTGACCAAATGATGCATGTCTCCCTTGATTTTTTTCTAGAGGTTTTCTTCTTTGGTGAAATGGTTTGTGGAGAGGTAAGAAGTGAGGTGGTTTTAGACACCACTTAAGGTAAGATAAGCCTAAGTGGGAAAGTTTGCCACAAGGGATGGAACCCTTGATAAAAACCTAAGGAATTCTCATAGAGAGAAGGGTGGACACTAAGAGAATTTTGCCCAACTCAAGGTTTTTCCATTCAATAAAGTGTAAAAATACAAGAGTGTGAAGAAGCACCTTTTTATAAAGGGAGCTAACCTTTTGGACAAGTCATGAAGGAAAGAAAGGGCTAGGATTAAAAGGAGTCATCCAAGGAAGGAGGATTGAAACCCAAAGTCCAATCAATCCCCTCCTTTAGATGAGAATTGGCGCCCAAGCTACCTCATCCAAGAGCCAAGATTACTCCTTATTAGTTTGTGGTTTTATTTAGGAAAAGAGCAGTGTAGTTATCAAACTACCCCCTTATTTCTTCAATAAAGGCCCAAAAGCTAATCTTACCCCTTCTTATTACTAAGATACCTCCTAGAAAATTAAATGGACTAATACATGTCCCAAAATAAAATCCTAGGTTCCTCTAAGTAAAAAACTAAAATAAGTCATGACTTGCACAACTTGATGGTCATATGGAGGTGAGGTCTTCCTCCATCTACTCTAGCCATGTCTTCTTCTATTCTTCTAGCCATGACCCTAGTGATAGGGCCCTTGCTTGGGGAGCTTGCATCATCTTTTCCCCCTTGGAAAGGATTTGACCTCAAATTTGATAGGTCCTCCTCTTCTTCATCAATACCTACAAAAGGGATCAAATCACAAACATTAAAGGTAGTACTAACACCATAGTCCTTAGGGAGATCTAATATGTATGCATTGTTGGTCACTCTCTTGAGGACTTGAAAGGTACCATCTCCTCGGGGGCTAAGCTTGGAGTTCCTTTGAGTAGGGAAGCGATCCTTCCTCAAATGAAGCCATACCTAATCCCTTTCATTCAAGATAATTTCTTTCCTGCCCCTATTGGCTTTACTAGCATACTCCTTTGAATGATGTTCAATGTTGGCTTTTACCCTCTCATGTAATTTTTTAACAAAATCCGCTTTTGCTATTCCTTCTTTGTGAACAAAAGAAAGGAATGGTAAGGGCAAGATATCAAGAGGAGTGAGAGGGTTGAAGCCATAAACAACTTCAAAGGAAGAATGCTTAGTGGTCCTTTGAACCACCCAGTTATATGCAAACTCAATATGGAGTAGGTATTCATCCCAAGACTTGTGATTTCCTCGAAGAAGTGCCCTAAGCATAGTAGACAAAGATCTATTTACTACCTCAGTCTGCCCATCAGTTTGGGGGTGACATGTTGTAGAAAATAAGAGTTTAGTTCCTAGCCTTGCCCACAATGTTTTCTAGAAGTGGCTAAGGAACTTCACATCTCTATCAAAGACTATAGACTGGGGAATTCCATGTAAATGGAAAACTTTTTTAAAGAAAAGCCTCGCGATGTTGCTCGCATAATCTATCTTGTGGCATGGTATAAAGTGAGCCATTTTTGAAAATCTATCTACCACCACAAAGATGGAGTCTGCACCTTGTTGGGTTCAATGAAGGCCAAGGATCAAATCCATACTAATATCCAACCAAGGTTTAGAAGCAGTAGGTAAGGGTGTGTACAATCCATGAGCCATTGCCTTAGACTTCACTTGCAGGCAAGTAATGCATCTACGACAATGTCTATAGACATCTATCTTCATATGGGGCCAAAAGAATTTTTCTTGTAAAGCAGAAGAGTTTTGTTAATTCCAAAATACCCCATGAGCCTACCCTCATGGCTCTCTTTTATCAGCAGATTTCCCATATATCCTTGGGGTACACAAAGTGTGGTACACTTGAAAAGGTACCCCTTACTTACAAAGAACCCATTTTGGGTTTTACATACAGATGCAGGGGCAACATAAATGGATCCAAAATCCTTATCAGAAAGGTACATTTCTCTAATATCATCAAATCCAAGATTCTTTGCACTCAAGGTGGTGTAAAGGGTATGCCTACAAGACAAGCATCAGTCACCACATTATTTTTTCCTTTCTTGTATTTGATGATATAAGGGAAAGTCTCAAGAAATTTCACCCATTTAGCATGTCTTTTATTAAGCTTGCCTTGACCCTTCAAATACTTAAGTAACTAAAACTCCTTGGGTACAAGATAATGTTCCCAAGTTTGAAGGGCCTTACCAAAGAGTAAAAATCTTTATCATAGGTGGGGATGACCGCCTTGTAACAACACATCTCCCACACCTACTCCCGATCCATCACACTAGCTCAAAAGTTTTAGAAAAGTTAGGAAGAACTAAGAATGGGGCATGGGTCAGTTTCTCTTTGATAAGTTCAAAGGCTTTTGGTTTTTTTTCACCCCAAAGGAAAGGAGTATCCTTCTTCAGTAAATCATTGATTAGTGAGAAGAATGTGGAGAAGTTAGGCACAAAGCACCTATAAAAGCTGGCAAGACCATGGAAACTCTTGATCTGAGTCACACTTTTTGGGGTGGGCCATTCTTGGATGGCTTTGATTTTGTCGGGGTCCACTTGAACTCCATTTTTATTAACTATAAAACCTAAGAACATCACACTCTCCATACAAAAATTACATTTTTCAAGATTTCTATAGAGTTGGTGTGACCTAAGAATGCAAAAGACGTTTACATATTTCTGTAGGATCTATCATTCTTTAAATTAATTATTAATAATCATCTCATTTTTTTATCACATGTATTATATTTCTTTCAAAATGATGCTATAAAATTACTAATTATTAAATGTTATGGTAAAATAAAAATAAAATAAAATACTAAAAGTAAGCCTATTTTTAGAAACAACATAAAATATTCAAGAGATTATATTTAAAGTCATTATGAAAACTTCATAATAAATATGATAATAAAAAAAATATAATTTATAAAAGATATATTTTAATATTAAAGATGAATTGATTTTATATTGATATATTATTACTATTGATTCTGAAGTAAAAATTTTAAACTGAGAAATTAATTTTTATATCTATCTTGTTATTAAAATTATTTTTAATATCTTTTAATTCCTTAAGATTGATTATCTATAAAATTGTAAATTATTCTGTGAATATGATAATTGAAATAGAAGTACTATGTACCTTTGTATTCACCAAGTCCAGTGACGTTCAGAACTATGTTGTGATGTTGTGAGATGAACTTAGCAAAGTTCTAAGTTTCCTTGTAATGATTTGGGACTATGTAGGCACATGAGTGTTAGTGTTGGGAAGTCACAGTTTGGTACACTGTGAGATGAAAAACAGGGATTGGGTAAGGTTTAAGAAGGTTTTAATCAAGTAGGTGATATTCGGATGGTCCAGATTAGCACCCTGGATTAGGGTATTCATTGGCCAAACTTGAAGAATTTTCCATACCTGCTCAGCATCGTCAAGGTTGAGTAGTGTATATCTCTCTATTATAGGCTGAAAGATTGTCGGATTTCTCGAGAAAAATAATTATTATTGTACCAACATTTTTGTGAGAAAGATATGCAACTACCAACCACTTCCCAAAGAAATCCTTGATGATTAGAGTGAATCATCAAAGATTAGATATGGGTCCATACATTGAGTAAAATGAGATAGAGTTGTAGGTCAAATCATAGGCCCCCGTTGTTTGTTAAGTCTATTAAGGTTGACGTTGATGTTTATAAAAATCTCACTCCTTTCATTGTTTTTTTTTCATATATGATCGTGGTGCGAATAGAAGATGAAACTATTCAACAGACTATGTTGAAGGATTTAGAGAATTTCCTCTAAGTATGCTGACTCATAAACAATTTATTTTTTTATGTTTTTGAAAATTTTTAGGTTTGTAAAAAGTCCATTGCTCTGAATTATTTAGGAAGATAGTTACAACAGTTAATGTATTTATGTTTCAAGTATCATATATGATAATGTTCTATAATAACTATATTTTGACTCATAATGTTTATAATATGATTATGGCTCTTTATGTAAGATATTTTTAATACTAGTTAAATATATATAACAGAATAATCTGCTACATTTTAATAAATATATTATTAATATTAAGGTCGTTACAACACAGATCCTATTTTTTAGGGACTTATTTGTATCTTTTCCCTTTCTTTTCCTTAGCCACTTGTACGTCTAAGTCCATTACATGTGCCTATAAATAGCTCCTCACTCACTCTTATATGGATCTTTGATCATTTGAATGAATTTTGAAATTTGTGAGAGACTTGTGAGTCTTCTTCTCTCTTCTTTTTGAGAGTGCTTTTATGGGTTTTATCAAAGATTCCTTCACTTCTAGCAAACTTCTACAAACTAGGCTTATCTTTACCTAGAGTGGCGCCTCCATCATCATCTTCTTCCTATTCATCCACACCTTCTTGCACCATTGGAACCTCTTGAAGAAAGATCCTAAGGGAGAGCATTCCAAGAATGCATAAGAGAATCTACACAGTTGTTTTATATTTGTTCAATCAACCTAATCTACATCCAATTCCAGACTTAGTCTTCCGCTAATCTGATTTCAATTAAAAAAATCAAGATACATGCACACCACATAGATTTTTCACAAAAGATAAAAAACACAACAATAAAGGCTTCCCCTTGCACCCCACAAGAGTTTGTTATATCATGACACCCCGTCACCCACAACGTGATGTAATCCTCCCTTGCATGGGCTTGAGCTAGGACCAATAAGAAAGGAGCATGACTTGGATAAATCTTCAAGGAGCTTAGTTTAGGATATGTCCCATTTAATTGTGTTAATTTGATCATTTCTAGGCTTGTATAAGCACCCTTAAGTCATTAGGATTTTAGGGGTGTAATTAGTTTAATTTTTGGCCTTGTATTTTGGCCTATAGGTTCTCTTTTTCTTTAGGAGGTGTAATTAGTCTCTTTTGTGGAGTGTGTTAATTAGTTGGGATCAAGAAGGATGTATTTGGACGTGTGGAATTATTAACGACACCCCTAATTCCTTCTAACATCCTTCTAACCAACACATGAAGCATGTAGGAGCATGTGTACCCTTTTGTCCCCTCTTGTTAGGTGCTACCTCACTTTCTCACTCCCACATGGCCTTTCTTGTTGCTTCTTATTTAAATTTGAATTTTGGGGGCTGTCATGTCATCTCCCTCCAAAATCCAAGTTCAAACTAAGAAAGAACACATATCTATTTTCTTAGGGCCTTGTTTGGATCTAGTTTATTTAATTAGGTGCTAAATTGGTTTCCAACCAAACTAACACTTAATTAATTAAACTAATCCCCTAATTAAGAAGTTGGATGTTCACTCTCATGCTTAGGCCCATAGATCCATGCCTTGCTCTAGAAATAGAGCTTTTTACCTCATGTATCATTTCAACACTCATTTTTAATTGAAAGATATATTCATTCTCTACATTTGAGAGTCTCTTCTTCCTTTAGAGAGAGTGTTCATGACTTCTCCTTGAGTGATAGTCCTTCATGTTATTATCAAGGGTTCCTTCCCTTGTGGCTAGCTCCCTTAGAGGCTTATCTCCTACCTAGTAGAAGTGGAGCTCCAAGAGGACCTCTAAGAGTAGATCCTAGGCTGAACTTCCTTCTCCAACAAATGGTCAACCATGGCTTGGGGAGGATTGCATCATAACGCCTCACTTACAGCACTCTATTGCAAGATTTCCATAAAACCTCAAGAACTCATCAAGCGATTATCCAAACATGTGCAAAAACACAAAAAGATGGGTAAAGAACAATATCACCTGTTTGTGATGAATACTCAAAACAATAAATGTAGTTCTATAATCTTTTCTCTTCCAATTAGCAAATCTTGAATCTCAACACATTGATTTTCTGGTTTTTCTTTTTTATTTCAAAAGGTTTCTTTCTTTGTAAACTTGTTTTCTCTCTTTTGAAAACCTAAATTCCCTTCATTCTCTTTTGAAAAATGAGTTTCAAAATGGTTTTAATTGAGTAACAGATTATGCTAATCAATTAACTTTAACAGTCACTTAATCACCTAGAGGTTCTCTTAAAACAAATCTAGTAATGCACGTTCTCTGTTTTAATTGATTAACATAATCAGGTAATCGATTATTTCAAAGGACTTGCAATTGAGAAATGAAATTTTTCTGCAGGTAATTGATTATCTAAATAGGGTAATCTATTAATATTCAAAAAATTCAGATTTTATGACTTTCTTGCTTGATTCAGCTTAGGTAATCTATTACCCATGAGGTAATTCAACTCTTAACTTAGTAATTTTGATTCCTTTTCATTCCAAACAATGCATAACCATAAACTCAAGATTCAATCATGGAATAATACCCATCCACAAACTCAAGCCTAACTAAATAATCAGTACATGTACCACAACTATCAAATGTGTTTGGTACCATAAAATGAATTAATATGAACTAAGATAAAACTACAAAACCAAAACATTAAGGATTTGAGATGCTTCACCAAAAATTGCTTTCCAACCTTCGATCTCAACCTATATATACTTTGGGTATCAGAAAACATAACATCAATTTTATTAAAGATTAAACATAGAGAACACAAATAATTATTGTAAGCCAAAAAAACTATTATAAATAAAAATAAACACTAGGTATGCATGCATGGTAAAGGATACAAAACTAAGGGCCCCTTTTGTATCTTCTCCAGAAGTGTTTCTAGGAGATAAAAAATCAAAGAAGAAAGTCAAAAGATACTACTAATTTTATGTATTCTTTGTATTTTCTTCTCAAGTGCTTCTTACCCAATCATGCCCTAAAGACACGATGTTAACCTTTTGCAAAATATCCACGCAAATGAATTCACTGTCTCATCATACGGGTAAATTAAAAAAAAAAAAAAAAGCCCAATCAAAGGTTATTCTTGCACCAGCGCAAAAGCGAAGCCGCATAACCAATACCCAACTGATCTTCTACAGCAAAACCTTCCCCATAAGTTTTCTGTTAATTACTTTCTTCATTGAAGGTAGTATATATTTCGTTTCTTTCAGTGTACATTAATTTATTTCTGATTCTCTCATAGTTGCTCAAATATATATTCCACGTGGCATATATAAATTATGTCAAATTTTTCCTGGGAAAAGACAACATATGTGATTTAACTTATGTTTGTATTAAGTTACGTACGGGGATAGTTGTGATAATTTAGATCACATTTGGTTTGAAAAAAATGTTTTCTGTTTTCTGTTTACTATTTACTTTTTATTTTTTATTTTTTATTTTTATTTTTTGAATTTTTTTTATTTTTAAGTTTTCAACATTCAAAAAATATATTTATTTTTATTTTTAAAAAATAATATTGATAAATTTAATCAATTTTAACAAAAATATTATAAATTATTTATATATATAGTATAAAATAAATTTATATATTGTTTTTTATATAATTTTGATGTTGTTATTAAGTTTTTATATAATGTTAAATTTTAAAAACATTGAAAATAACTTTTTTTTGTTTTTTTTAAAAAAATGTTTTCAGCAAAACTATTTTTTAAATAGTAAATAAATATATTTTCTCTAATGTTTATTTTTTTCTCTTGAAACAAAAATATAAAACACCAAAACAAGTGCCTCCTTAAATTGTGTGTTCATAATAAAATGGATGATTATTAGACATGATGACATGCAATTCGGATTTATTTTATAAAAGTCATGAATTCATACCTTTCTCCCGCTACCTCGCTCCATCTAGCTTTCTCATGTGCACAAGCCAGTGTCAATAACCCTTGAAGACCTCTCTAGTGAATGCACAACCATAGCATCATGCATATATAAGTAGCATATTCAAAAGAAAGTAATACTACTATAAAAATAGGATTCAACATCGGTTCTAAGTACAAAATAACATTAGTTTCCAACCAATGTTGTAGTTGTAGATGTAGAAATAAAATTACTCTACATTGGTTTTTTAGAACTCGAGGTAGTTCGCTACCTACATTAGTTGCGAAAGAACCGATATTGATAATTGACATGAAAGTGATAATAAATCTACATAATTTTTTAGGGGGGACCGATGCAATGTTAATAAAAAACCTACATTGGTTATTTTAAGAATCGATGTTAGCTTTTGTATTTTTTTTTTGTTTTATTTAAACAATTCAACCTGTAATTTAATTATATGAAAATTCAATATATTTCTACCAAAACAAATACAAACTTTGTACCAATATTGGAATTTAAAATAATAATACTTTCTTTTTCTTTTTAAATAAAAGGTTAGACTTCAATTATTTAAATATTATGTTCTTTAGGCTAGAAGCTATATTCCAATCATTTTATTACTTTTACAAAACAACTTAATTAGGCTTTAAGAGAGTTACAATTATATTATAATTTATTATGTTGATAATGATTTTTAGATATATTTAATATTTGTTGTCATTTTTAACCCTTTAATTCACTTTTTTTTCTAATTAATTTAATTTATTGATGTAATTTGAATTTTATTGGTTCTACCAAAACTCTTATTATTTCTGTGAACCAATGGCATGCACAATGGGTTGGTCCTTCAATTTCCATAACAACCAACTAATAATAATGCTTATAATTATTGCTGAACTTCATAGTAGAATACGTATATATAAACATGGCTTATGTCACACCAAATATCATGTGATATTGTTTTGTACGTTCAATCAACTACTCTTATTTCTAAATATTAACTCATTCATATCTTTGCATCCAACTCATGCAGCCACATGCTTAATTTCAACTTTCAATTTTGTTTTCTAAAGACGTTAGATTCTTATAATTATCATGCAAGGATTTTAGTTTTCCTTTCCCTTCAAGTAACTGAACTTAATCAATTGAGAGTTCAAAATTAAATTTTGATTTTCTACCTTGATATTCTTGTGAACATTTTGTCTCAAAGGAGCCACATAGTTGGGTCTATCTTATCTGTAAGAGAGCATTAATCAAGCATAAAGTTCTTCCCATTAGAACTATTAAATATGTAAAGTACAATAGATACTATTGAACATATCAAAGAATTCCAATGAGACTTAAACACTCAAACACAACAGCGAATTAAAAAATTGTTATTACAAATAATTTATCTATAAGAAAGTATTGACACATGGATACACTACTCTTGACTTGGCACTTTGTGGATTTGAGCAAATAAAGCAACCATGAATCTCAATAAACAAACAACTAGAGTAAAGAAAATAAAGAGAACCATTGCATAGTCGCCAAACACTAGTCATAAACTAATGCAGTCAACAGTAACACACACCAAAACATAACAATAAATTATATTAGAAGATTTTGGTTCAACAACTCAATAGGCCATGTAAGAACTTACAACTAGAAGTTTACATGGTTGTTGCATGTAAACTGAAAGATAATAATCAATCAACAATAAAAATTCAAAAATAAGAACTCTATAACAACCATAGCCAATAATTTAAAAATAGAATTAGTGGTTAAAACAGACCGGATCCTGCATGACCAAACTCAAGCATTAAAACAAGGAACAAGCAATAGTAAACATCATGTTCATATATTGGGAACTTTTAAGTATCTAAGTGTAGACTAGCATAAATAATAAAACACCGGTATGCAAGTCATGTTGGGCAAATTACCCTTTCACACTCTTGGTTTCTATTGTTAATTATATCATATTTACTTTAATATTCCTCAATAATTAAGTTAACATCTCACATTTTTTACTTTGACAAGTTTTAAATAAATTGCTACTTTATTTGAACCAATTTTAAATCCTATGAAGATAGAAGTTATGAGAAATATAAGCTAAACTAAAACTATAAACATATTTTTAAAATACATACCTATTTACCACAAGGAACAAGCACGAACGCTAATAGAGGTAACTTTGAACAAGAATGAAGTAACTGTAATTAGGAAACAACCAAGTAATTTGATGAGAATAGATAGAACAATACTATATAATAGTGCAATTAATTGAATGGTATAAAGTATAAAATAATGAAAAAAAGTAAAAGAAATTGAAAATGGGGTCATTGCTTAAAAAGAATTTTAAACAATTAAAATTTTAGAATTCTAATTTTCTTAAATAAGGTATAAGAACTTTAAATTGATTATTTTACCCATTTACTTATTTTATTATTTTGGGGTGTTAAACGATTTATGTTGTTTTAAGTTAAGTCAAACTTCAAATACTTGACTATGTAATTTATTTCATAAATTATATAGTAGTGAATTAGTAGGGAAGAATTTATAATAGTTGCCTCTTTCAATTCAGAAACGGAAGGATATTGAAAAGTTTGAAACTGGTGAGTGATAAAGGGCTGGGCCATGAGGCGACTGCTAGGTGCTACCATTAGCAAGTATAAACATCAGAAGTACCAAGAAGAAGAAACCATTTGCTATTTTATATTTTAAAAATGAATGACAATGATATTTGTTGAATTTGGATTTTTGTCTTTAAGGCCACCGTGTGGCCCAGCAATCATTGCCCAAAACATGCTTAATTTTTTATATTAATTTATTTTAATTTTAAAATTATTTGTAACTACTATTATATTTTAAGTAAACGATTATTTTTTAACAATAATTACAAACCAAATACATGCTTACTTGTTTGTCCATCTTAATCTTTTTAGGATAACAAAATTTTATTATTTAGTATATGAAATTGTGGAAGGGGAAATGTCAAACTAGGTTTAATTTTTTGTTTTAATTTATTTTATTTTATATTTAAAATAATTGCAAGCTTTATTTCATAATTTTTAAATATAACTAGTCAAACTAAATATGTACTAATTAGTATTAATGGTACCTATATTATTTGTTCATACTTATCACATCAAATTATATGTTTAAAAATATATTTTCATCATGTTTAATTTTAAAAAATAACTTTATATGTGTGCATAATATGTAAGTTTTGAAATAAAATATTATTTATATAAAAAGTATTTTCAATCCAACAGTCAAATTATCAAATTAAATTTATCAGCATATTACTAATTTAACAACAAAAATGTTTTAAAGTTTGAATGGTATTCTTCTATCCTTTTCATATATCCTCTAAAGTGGAATATTCCATAACAAAAAGAGTTGTCCTTCAAACCCTACCATTTTCAGAATAAAGTGAAATTAAAGGGAAAAAACTAATTCACTTTCAAATCGAACATAACTCACTAAAAAGATAAAATAGGAATTGAGATAATCATTAGAAAAAAAATTAAATAAAAATAAATTAAAAATGAGAAATGATTCGTCAATACTATATTAATCCGGTCTTTGTATATGTTAAATTTTCTATTTAAGAGAATTAAAAAAATTATATTTATGCTGAGATTTCTTCTTCCCTTTAATTACATCTCATACTAAATCATCATTATTTTTTCATTCCAAATCTTAATAAATAATACATATATTATTTATTTAATTTTAAATATTCATTATTCTCAAATTTAAAATAATTTTACTTGTAATGACTTTTAAAATAAAGTAAATACAAAAATAATAAACTATAATAAAATAAAATTATAAAAATATTTTACAAGTAATAATAACAAGGAAATTATAAAAGTATCTTGATTGCATAACAAGAGTCCAGTATTTTTTATAATAAATATCTCTGACATGTACCTTCTAGAAAATGGTGATGATATATATATTATGGAAAGAAAAATTAGCACCAACTAAACACAACTCATTCACCTAAAAAGATTAAAAAAATAATAATTAACAAAAAAAATAAAAAATGAGAAAGGCTCAATTTTCTATTACAAGATAGGTCAAATAATCATTTAAAAATAATTTTAAAACAAATAACTCAATTTACATGTTTATTTCTGGATAGTCAACCTAAAAGCTGACAACATATTTGCAATTATACATTCATATAGGATTGGCAGAATAAGATTATTAATACTTAATTTTAGAAATATGTTAATGTGAGTGATAAGAATTGGTTATGTTAGGGACCGACAAATCTTGAAATATGAGAGAAGCCACGAGCTTATGTAACTTACTTATTAGACGTGGGTTTAAACTGCACGAGGGAAGTGCAATCAGTGTATTACCACTTATTCAATCCATCATAAATGACAAACATCTATCAAAACTATTAAATCTTAACATAAAATATCCAAAAAAATATCTTCGCATTTGGCAATAATATGATTTTCGTTCATTCATATTTCAGTTCTTGTTGACAGAGATATCGTATGCGGGAACCTAAATTCAAAACACACACACACCTCTCAACAGGTTAAGGCAAGAAAAAATAAATTCGCCAACCAAGCGATTCAGCTTATTAATTATTATTTTATTTGCTCCAATTTTATTGTATTTAGAGTTTAATACTTATATTAATGTCATTTTCTCTTTTAATTCATACATGGCTCGGCAGAGGACCCTATACATCTGAATTGCTTTTTTATAAATAAAATAGTAACTTACTTACTGCAAAAGAAAAAGTGGTCAGAAGAAATAAAAAACGCTTAAACTCTGAGGAAGAATCAGAGATAGAGATAGAAAAAAACATGAAAAAGAAGATAACAGAGAGTCAGACGTTTGCAAGCACCACACTGTTCTTTGTCTTCTTCAAATCAATTCACTCTTTAGTCAATTACCACATAACCTTTACTTCTCCAAGTTAGGCATTGATGGGTTTTCTTTTTTAATTTTTTAAAAGAGTTTTTAAGGATAATTTTCAAAAATTGTTTTCAGGAAGAAAAAAAAAATTATTTGAAAATTATTTTGGAGATGTAAAAATGGAAAAACTTATTTATATTTATTAAAATTTCATTAATGAAAAGCAAAAAATAACATATTTGGATTGTATTTTGAGTTTTTAAAATAAAAATAAAAAACTGAAAAGTAAAACTACTTTCAGCCGTTCTTGTTTTTTATTCTTTAAAAACTAAAAAATCAGAACTGTTTTCGAAAACTATTTTCAGAAAACACTACCTAAACAAGTTTTTTAGTTTTATAAAACTGTTTTCAGTATTTTAGTACTTGTTTGGTAACAGTTTTGTAAAACTGTTTTCAGTATTTGAGTTTTTAAAAACTAAAAAACTTGTTTGGGTAGTAGTTTTTAATAATAATTTTTGAAAACTGTTTTGCTTTTTTAGTTTTTAAAATCTAAAAAACAAGAACAATTTAGAGTAGTTTTGATGCTTGTTTGGCAACAGTTTTATAAACTGTTTTCAGTATCTTAGTTTTTAAAAACTAAAAAACTTGTTTGTGTAGTGTTTTCTGACAACAGTTTTTTAAAACAGTTCTGGTTTTTTAGTTTTTAAAAACTAAAAAACTAGAACAGCTGAAAGTAGTTTTGCTTTTCAGTTTTCAGTTTTTGTTTTGAAAACTCAAAATACAATTAGAATATGTTGTTTTTTGCTTTTCGTTAATGAAATTCTAATAAACATTAACAAGTTTTTCCATTTTTATATCTTCAAAACAGTTTTCAAATATTACTTGCCAAACAGTTTTTAAAAACTGTTTTTAAAAACTTTTTTCAAAAACTAAAAAAACAAAATCAAGCCCATTTCAGTTTTGGTTTTCTATTTTCAAAACTGAAAACACACAGAGAAGTGACTGTTTTCTAGTTTTCATTAATGACAATTTCATAAAAAGCTAAAAATGAATTAGGGCACACTTTCTTTCGTCTCCATTTTCTGTTCCGCGCCTCCTTCATCTGTAAACCCTTCTTCTCCACCCCCTCCATTCAACACCGGAGGTGCGGCCCTTCTCCTCTCCTCAACAAAGACAATCGCCGATCAACTGGGCTTTTTTCCAAGTTCCAGTTCAACCTACTCATCCAACTGAAGTACAATTCCTCTCTTGGTCACACTAAAAACTTTAATGGTGTTTAATGTTATTTAGAAGTTATTTTTAGCTTTCTCTTTGTCTATTTGATTTGTGTTTTCTTCACTACAATTGCACGGATTGACTGATTTAGGGTTTAGGGTTGCTATATTTTTTTTTCTCTTGGTAATGGGAGATAATGAGCTCTTTCTCTGTGGGTGCTTTAGATCTAAGTGTGGATTCTAACACTAATAGAGAAAAATATGGCTCATTGCAACCAGAAAGCAATGTAGTTTTGGTTAAAAAAATGTTTTGACGAGAAAGGGGAAAGATAACAGCGCTGAAAAGAATTGAGGGGCAGGGAAAAGAGAAAAGCTTTAGGAATTGGAAGCTTGTTATGTGGCCCCATCTAATAGATAGACTGTGCAATTTTGGATTACTCTACTTTTTATTATTTTCTTTCTTATGATTGCTTCACTATCAGGTTTAGAAAAACTAGAACACGGGTCTTGTTACATAGTCAAGAGTCTTAGCTAGGCCGGTTGAGTCTATCCATCATCTTCTATGCAAACTCTTGACACACCATGTATCTTTAGGTAAGAAATAATCAAATATTTCATTCCATACGAACTACTTGTTAATTATTCCATGCATTCAGTGATAAAGGAATCAAATTTCAGCAAAATATAATACAATCCCATGTTGCAGTAAGTTAGATTATTAACAGCCATAATAGGACAGGATAAGTTAAAATAGATAATTGATTATGGGTTCTCTCAGCGTGACCACGATCAGAATTTGAAATTGACATATACTTTAAATTCGTAGAGCTTTGAATGATAGTGTCTAATCTGGAAGCAGTATTCAGGAACCATATTAACAAATTATTATGGATAAATTATGTTCTTGTTTTGGGGGGAGGGGGGACCATAGAGTGTTTCTGTCGTGAGTGAAATATATTAAGGTAGATGTATTTTAATGAAGGACAACATGTATTTCGTGCTACTCTAATCCCCTTTATGAATGCTCCTAATGCAATATTGGAGTAGTCTATACTAACATGTATTATTTATTGACGAGAATGACATGTTATTTTAATGTGATGTGAGAGTTGAATATGCAAAGTTTCGACTTGGATGAAAATAGAGAAGAACAGTTTCTCTTATTTATCACTCTTACCCATGTTGTCATTGTTACATGATCAGGTTCACATTGTAGTTGTAGGCCAAAACAGCTTTTTTGGGGCCAGCATAACTTCACCTGTTCATATCAGGATACACGTGAGGGAAAAGAACAAGACATGTGTTGTAATTAAATAGATTAGTTGACTTAATTGATCTAGGAATTTTCATCACATCCTGCCACTTGCCATTGGGAGCATACTGGAGGGAAAGAGCACTTTCTCTGTTCTAAGTTTGGGTTTAAAGTGCAAGAAATTGAAATATCATAATTTATTCCAAGTTACAAATACATGCAAGATCAAGAATTTTATCTCGCATCCCAGGACTTTTGTTTCCTCTTCTCATATATTATTTATTAGCATCTAGTATTTCTTTAGAATAACCTTAATGGACTAAACTGTTGAATAAATATTGGTTCATCCTAAAACCTGTACAGTAGTTAAAATCACACACTATCATTTGACATCTTAATTACTCGTTTAGCCTATTTTAGTTAAACTATTTTCTTATGGACCAATCTTCACATCTATTTGAACGTGAGAATGTTTCTCAAAATAATGACTCTGACATTTAATGTGTGCTCTTATGAATGTGATTTGTAGGTAGTCATTATTGAAAATCATAAGTTTTTTGGCCCTTAAATTAATATCATCCTGGATAGCTGTTTGCTTCCAAACCACTCTCAAAATGTTTTAAATGTTGACTGTCTTAATTTAGAGGGAATAAACTTTCTTTATTATTATCATTTATAACTTTTGTTGTTACTTTCTCCCTTAAATAAATATCATCACCATTACTCGTCTTGTTTTTTTATTGCTCTTGGGTGAGCTTAGGAAAGAAATACTACCATTGTTCTTGGGTGGACAAGAGTCAGCAGTATAGTTTAGAACAAAAAACAAAGAAATAAAGTAGAAAACTTCTAAGACCATTGTCTATTACTCTTATCATCCATCTAAAATTAAACCTGAGTCCCACCAGATTACCTGCCTTCAATTGAGATTAAATCCATTTAATGTGACTCTCACATTGACATTAAATCGATTTAAATCCACCAGATATGGTTCCCACTGTCACATTTGACATTTAATATTATCTTGAGATTAAATCCATGACCCCTATTATTCCAATGATAGAATATTTGTTTTAGTGTATAGTTAAAAGTGAAAAGTGTGAAGTTAAAATATGTATAGTTGGTACTGTGTAATCTTCACACATATATAATACGCTTCGACTCTAAGTAGTATGCTTATTTAACGTGCTCCTTCCAATTAGATGGCAAGCAATATGATAATAGTGATTCAAAGGTTTGGCCTGAGGCGGTAGTTAAAGCATTTATAGATGTTATGGTTGATGAAGTCACAAAAGAAAATATGCCGAATGGTGTGTTCCACTCTAGGACATGGAATTTGATGACTTTGAATTTAAATAATAAAATTGGCATTCATACAATGCTAAACAATTGAAGGCTAAGATGCACAGCCTACGAGACTTATATGCTTTATGACTATGAGCAAGAATTTTTTAATAAAAAAAAAGGTTCGAACTTCTGTATTGAGCGGTTGAGAATATGTTGTTGATATATTAAATGGATTTGGAAAAATTTGTTTTGATTTATTTCGAATGAAGAAATCATGTTTTGTTAATCTATGTAATGAACTAAGAGTGAAGGGTTATGCAAGGGATTCGAGGGATGTGCATTTGGATTAAAGAGTTGCTATGTTTTTATTTATCATTGGACACAATGTTTGTAATAGAGTTGTTGCAGATCGCTTTCAACATTCAATAGAAACTGTTTCACGTTGTTTCAATGAAATATTGAGAGGGCAATATGTCGATTAGGTAAAGAGATCATAAAACAAGAGTCTTTAGAATTGCCCGACAAAATTAAAAATGATACTAGATATTATCCTTGGTTTAAGGTAACTACACAATACCTATCTAGTATTTTAACCATTTGTAATATATTTATTTATTTATTTCATGATAATAATTTTATATTTGGGTTATTTGTTAAAGAATTGTATAGGGGCAATTGATGGAACACATATAACTGCACGAGTTCTTGCTAAAAAACAAATTTCGTGCAGAGATAGAAAAGCAACAATCAAACAAAATGTTATGTGCGCTTGTGATTTGAATATGCTGTTTACATTTGTGTATTCAGGCTGGGAAGGAAATGCACATGATGCAAAGGTTTTTTTTGGATGCACTTACTAATCCAAATGCAAATTTTCCTTGGCCATCTACAAGTGACCACTTATATAGTCATGAAAATTTTCTAATTGATGACTTTAATATTTGTTCTTATAATAATTTTTTTAGTAGGTTCATTTTATCTTGTTGATTCTGGCTATCCTTGTACTGGAGGCTTTCCTCCCTCTTTTAGAAGACAAAGATATCATGCACAAGAATACCAAGGTCAAAATAGACAACCCAGAAGTCGTGAAGAGTTATTTCACTATAGGCACTCATCTCTACGAATGACTATTAAGCGTTGCTTTGGAGTACTCAAAAATAGATTTCCTATTTTGAAGATGATGCCTCCATATCGGCCTTCTACACAACGACTCATAGTAATAGCATGTTGTGTTATTCACAATTACATTCGAAAGTGGAATTTGAATGACGAATTATTTACATTGTGGGAAGAAATGGATCCTATTAAACTTCAGAGCATAAATTAAAGTCATAATACACAAGCGTCAAACTCCAACAATGATAATTTGTCAAGATTATCAGATGAAGGTGCAACTGAAATGGTAGCGTATAGAGATCATGTTACAAATTGAATGTGGGCACAACGTAATGACTAGTTGAGTCAAATTCAAATTTTATATTTATGTAACAATACAAGTTAAAACATTAATTACTCACTTTGGATGTTATTTTTATATTTGTAGTTTTCTTTATAAATTATGCAACAAATATTTTTAGTCTTTATCTATAATATTTTTTGTATCTATTACTTAAAATATTTTCAAAAATAAAAAGTTATTATTTAAGTATAAATATATTTGAAATCATATACTTAAATTAAAAAGTAATTAGTCAAAAAAATAGTTACATTCAAACAAGTTTTCAGTTTTTTAGTTTTTAAAACTATTTTGAAAACCAAATTGCCAAACAAATTTTTTTATTTTTACATTTCTAAAACAGTTTTCAAAAACAGTTTACCAAACAAGTTTTTTTTTTCTCTTCTTCTAGAAAACAATTTTTGAAAACTCTTTTTAAAAACTTAAAAAAAAAAAACCAAACCAATCAAGACCTTAGTATTTAAAAACTAAAACAACTGTGTGGATAGTATTTTCTGAAAATAGTTTTCGAAAATAGTTCTAGTTTTTTAGTTTTTAAAAACTAAAAAGCAGTTACAACTGAAAGCAATTTTTTTTTTTAGTTTTCTATTTTTGTTTTGAAAACTCAAAATACAATCAGAATATGTTATTTTTTTCTTTTCATTAATGAAATTTTAATAAATATAAACAAGTTTTTCCATTTTTACATCTTCAAAACAGTTTTCAAATAACACTTACTAAACAAGTTTTTTTTTTCTTTCCAAAAACAGCTTTTGAAAACTATTCTTGAAAATTCTTTTTAAAAATTAAAAATAAAACCAAACCAATTAGTTGTTGTCAATCTTTCGAATTGAGAGCACAGAAAATTGATTGAAGTAAAATCACTTATCGTATAATATTGAGGTAAGGTATAGGGTTGATATCAGGAGGAACCTCGATGTTAGGAGCAGAAGTAGAGGCTCCTTGTTAATGGCATGATATCCTGAAAGTCACTGTTGAAGAAGAACGAATTGGCTGGCTTTCTGTTGAGATAAAGCCCTTGATTGCTGATAGTTCTCAATAATCTAATTAATGTGAATTCTTGTTTCCTGACAGTTGAATTGGATCACCTGATTTTCAAGTTGTAAAGGGATTTGCAGATATCTGTTTAGCTTGTTACAACATGTAAATAGAATAGGACTGTTGAGTAATTTTCCTCCAAAATTTTTTATCATTCTGTTTTTACGTCGAATGAATGGCAATTAGTTGTTACACATGTACAAAAGATTGGAAAAGGAATAGAAATAATATCAAATACTATGCTTTATGATTTTCATTATTTCATGATAGATTTTCCCGTTACGAGCTTCATGGTAAAAAATTTGAATGGTTCTATGTTCTTTTGCTATGATTGTTACAAAAAGAGGCACTAGCAATGGCTATGTAAGTATAAAGTGTGTTTAACTTGCGATTTCAATTGTAGCTAAAAGATGAAAAATTAACCAAAATGGTTTCATTTTTATTCTATACTTAAAAAGTTAGTCGTTTTTTAGGTAATTACTAGTTTTGTATGAAAAGTTATTTTAGTTTAGTTTGTTTTTAAGTCTTCTTATTTTTAGTTATTATTTGATTTTTTTACTTTATTTTCATTAATTAATAAATTTTTTTTCTTTGTATATTTTATTTTTCATTCTCTCCTTTATCATAATTTATATATGTATTAAGTAATTTATAAAAGTTTCAAAAAATTTGAAATTTAAGAAATTGATTTGTCATATCCAAACTAAAAAAATTAAATTAAAAAATTGAATTGATTTGGCTAATATGGAAATTGAATTACCTTATCCAAATAAAATTTGAAATTTAAGAAATTTCAAATGATTGATCCAAACAAAACATTTACAAAATGAAAGAAATTCAAAGGAAAGCAATTCAAATTGATAGCATTTCAAATTTTTTAAAATCTTAAAATGTCTTATTAAAACGCAATGTTAGATTTAAAAAAAATAAATGTTGAAGTATAAGTCTCTAATACCAATTCTCCTTTGATTTTCAAAATTAAACATATGAAAGGGAAATAGAAGAGGAAGGAAAGAGTGGCCACAAACAAGTCACATGCTTTAAATTATATTTTGAAAATCTAACATTTATATTAATCAAATGTATACTTGTTATACTAAATTATTTGACTCAAACTAATGGGCTCAAATTAACATTAATCAAAACGGATTTACATTATTCAGTCACATCTATGATTTATGTTAGAAACAATTTGTTGAATTTGATAATAATAACTTTAAAAATTATATAAATTTTATGATTTAGTTGGTATGGTTGTATTTTTAAAATCAATAATAATTAATATTTAGTAACATAACATAAATGTTAGATTCTATAAGGTTTTATATTTTATGGTTTGTTTCTTGTCACTATGGTTTCTTTCTTTCTCTGTTCTAGAAAGGTGGTTGAATGTCTCTCTCAGTACCAACCAAAGCACTTAATTCCCTAATTCTCCATACCCATGAAAATGGACCATCTTTCTTCCTATGGTTCATTTCAAAATCAAAACTTGGATTGACCCTTTTGCCTCTGAAACACTGAAACGCACGTTATTAATTCAAATAAATAATTAGTGAAAGGGAAGAGGAAGGAAAGAGAGGTCACAAACAACTCATGTAATTTAAATTATATTTTCAGAATCTAACATTTATATTAATAAAATTTATATTTATTATAATAAATTATTTGATTCAAACTAGCATTGCTTAAACAAGAGGAAGGAAAGTAGTATGCCACCACATACACCCTACTCAAAGACGAATTATATTGAGTACTCAAAGTACTCAATATATTTTTAAAAAGATAGCAATAACCTTGGGAAATGTTGTAAATTATTCATGAACCAATAATTAAGCATGTTTTAAAAGACATGGATTTGTAAATTTTCATTGTGCCTCTGCTATTATTCACACTATAATTGTAAAATAATTAAATTACTTTATTACTTTATTTTTTAAAATTATGAAAAGATTTAAATTTAAGATAAGTTAAATTCCTTTAAATACTTTGAACACATAATTTTATACATTTTTTTTAATAATAAGAAGTAAGTGTGAGACTATAATTAAATATATTTTTTCTAATAATCCAATTTATTTATTTTTATTAAAGTTGTATTATGAATTTAACAACACAAAAATTACCATGAAAAATGTTTCTTCTAAAATTATTATGTTATATTTAGAAAAAACATTGAATTATTAAGAAGAATGCAAGTTACATATTGGAAATAATGATACTTTTTAAAGAAAAGTAAAAAAAACATATTTCTCCTAAGTAATATGAATTATGTTACATCCATGTGACAGAAAATGTTTAGTTTAGTTTATTATATCTTCTAACACACACACACATCTCATTTCTTGTATTACACTTTTTTTAAAAACCATTGATAAACATGCACTTTTCCAATTTTGTTTTTATAATTTTGTAGAAATAGTCATACTATTATTACCTTAAAATAGGATTTTATGACTTTTTTAACTTTTATTTTCGACCAAAGTCCTAAATAACTTAAAAAATAGATACTTAAAATATAATATTTAGTTTATAATATTAAAATGTAAAATTCTTAATTCTTAACATTTTTCTATAGGAATGTTGAGTAATTTTCCTCCAAAATTTTTCATCATTCTATGTTAAGTCAAATGATTGGCAGTAGATGTTATACCTGTGGTAAAGATGGGAAATGAAATAGAAATAATATCAAATACTATGTTTTATTATTTTCATTATTTCATGACAGATTTCCTGTTACTATGGTAAAAAATGTGAAAGATTCTATGCTATTTTGCTATGATTGTTACAAAACGTGGTAATTACTAGTTTTGTGTGAGAAGTTATTTTAGTTTAGTTTTTTTAAGTTTTGTTATTTTTAGTTATTAGTTGATTTTTTTTACTTCATTTTTTCATTAATTAAATAAATTCTCTTTCTTTACATATTTTATTTTTCATTCTCTCCTTTATCATAATTTATTTATATATGTATTAAGTAATTTATAAACATTTCACAAAATTTGAAATTTAAGAAAATTATTTGTCATATCCAAACTAAAAATGAAATTAAAAAAAAAATTGAATTGATCTTATTAATATAAAAATTTAATTTCCTTGTCTAAACAAGAAATTTCAATTGATTTACTCAAACATAACATTTACAAAATGAAGGAAATTCAAATGAAAACAATTCAAATGAATAGGATTTCAAATTTTTTGAAATCTTAAAATACCTCATCCGAATGCAATGTTAGATTTTAAGAATATAAACGGTGAAATGTAAGTCTCTAGTACCAATTCTCCTTTAATTCAAAATTAAACACATGAAAGTGAAAGGAAAAAGGAAGAAAAAAGTGACCACAAGTCACATGCTTTAAATTATATTTCGAGAATCTAACTTTTACATTAATAAAATGTATGCTTGTTATGATAAATTATTTGACTCAAGTTAACATTGCTTAAACTAACACTAATCAAAACTGATGTCAATCACACGTATTATTTATGTAAAAAAATTTGTTAAATTTGATAATAATAACTTTAGAAATTATATAAATTGTATGATTTAATTGGCATGATTGTATCTTTAAAGTCAATAATAATTAATATTTAGTAACATAAATGAAAATAATATGAATGAAATGAAAATAAAGAAGTAGGCTAGCAAAAATGACAAAGAAGTTATATGAATTTATCCATTGGATTGCGTCTAGAAAAGACATATTCTAATTGTACAAGGTTCTATGGTTTATGGTTTGTTTCTTCTCTTGCTTTCTTCGTTATTGAAACATGGCGCTGAATGCCTCTCTCCATCCCAAATCCCCCAATTCCTCATATCCATAGAAATGGACCCTCCTTCTTCCCATGATCTATTTCAAAATCAAAACTTCGGTTGACCCTTTTGTTCTTAGATTAATGAAATGTATATGTTATAATAAAATTATGAGTTTAATTGGTATACACTATTAGCGTAAAGATTTTTACACTGACATTCAATCACAACTATTCATTCCTGGTAAATTTTTGACTTTATCTGTTACTTATTTAAAAGTCACACAAATGAAAAGTCATGATTGGATGTCAGTGTAAAAATCTGTTAAACTGACAGTGTATACCACTTAAACTCTTAATGTAAAGGTTAAATTTTTCAAATATAATTTAAAGCATGTGATTTGTTTGAGTCCATGATTTCTTTTTCCCTTTCACTAATTATTTGACTAGCAACGCACCTTTCAAGGATAAAAAGGTCAACCTAAGTTTTGATTTTGAAATAGATCATGGAAACAAGGAGGGTCCATTTCCATGGATATGAGGAATTGGGGGATTCAGGATTGAGAGAGGCATTCAGCGCCACGTTTCAATAACGAAGAAAGCAAGAGAAGAAACAAACCATAAACCATAGAACCTTGTATAATTAGAATCTGTCTTTTCTAGACCCAATCCAATGGATAAATTCATATAACTTCTTTGTCATTTTTGCAAGCCTACTTCTTTATTTTCATTTCATTCATGCTATTTTCATTTATGTTACTAAATATTAATTATTATTGACTTTAAAGATACAATCATACCAACTAAATCATATAATTTATATAATTTCTAAAATTATTATTATCAAATTTAACAAATTTTTTTGGCATAAGTAATACATGTGATTGAATGATGTAAATCAGTTTTGATTAGTGTTAGTTTGAGCAATGTTAATTTGAGTCAAATAATTTATCATAACAAGTATACATTTTTTTAATGTAAAGGTTAGATTTGTGAATTTGAAAAGTCATAGCAAACTTTTCAATGAATATGAAAATGGTAGAAATTTTTCTTGCAAATTTTCCTCCAAAAATTATTTGTAGGGTTTCCTGTGAATTTAAAATTGGCAGGAAAGTTTTTAAATATTTTCTACAAATCAAAATTTTCAAAAATTTTTAGATATTTAAAATTAAAATTAAAGTAGTAGTTTTTAAATAAATCACTACTTTTGATGATGAGAATCTGTCAACAAGGGGTTTTGATGAGACAACAAAAAGTAACTTGAAAAATAGAGGAGTCGCCTCCTATGTTTATTAAGGAAAACATTCGAAAAACCTTTAAAATAGAAAGTGGTATGCGAAAACAAATTTGAATATGAAAGTCAATTACACATAGGGTAGGTATTAGCACCCTACAACACCCATCATAGAGATTAAATAGGCAAAATTAGATAACTTTAAAAATATCTATTTCACTCCATACAAATTAGTATTTTTATTTTATTAATTATTTTAATATTTTTTACAAGAATTTATTATTGAGAGATTTATTATTTATAAAAGATTGTTATTATTGTACTTTTATCTTTTAAATGAATTAAAATTTTTTATCTTTTTGGACTCGACAAAAGTAGGCTCCTGCTCCTACGTATCTTTAAATGCAATTGAGTATCAGAGTTTACGTAATTCTTTGAGAACATATTTGTGTGTTTGATATATTTGATATTTAATTTTTAGATTTATTAAGACTTAGGATTTCTGAACTGTGGACAAGCATCACACGTATAACCCAATAACTGAAAAAAAAGAGTAAAGAGAACCTGTGTAACCATATTGTTGGAAAGTCATGAAGTGCACAAAGGTCCATCATTCAACATAGAAGATCCGTTGCTGCTGGCTTTGTGGCTAATGCATTCATGATATTTGTTGCTTGTTGACATGAGAAGGAGTATGTTTGTAATCATATTTTTGTGTCACTACATATACATATTGGTACCGAGATTTGGTCTTGGTTGGTGTTTAAAGAGGCTTGAATGCATGTATATTCAGGTTCATAGCTCATGAATGTCGTGACTTTTAAAGGTAACCTTTTTTATGGTTAGTGATGATAAAAGGAAAGTATATGTAAGAGGTAATTTATATTATTTGTTTTAGAGGAAGAATAAGAGTGGATAGATTTTATTGTGAGTGTTGTTAAGAGAGAAGAAGAAGGTGAAAAAAAAAAGAGGAAGGAGACGGTGAGGTTTTTACCTCAAGTGTGGAGTGGAGACGACAGTCCCCAACTGTGGACAAGCATCACACGTATAACCCAATAACCGAAAAAAAAGAGTAAAGAGAACCTGTGTAACCATATTGTTGGAAAGTCATGAAGTGCACAAAGGTCCATCATTCAACATAGAAGATCCGTTGCTGCTGGCTTTGTGGCTAATGCATTCATGATATTTGTTGCTTGTTGACATGAGAAGGAGTATGTTTGTAATCATATTTTTGTGTCACTACATATACATATTGGTACCGAGATTTGGTCTTGGTTGGTGTTTAAAGAGGCTTGAATGCATGTATATTCAGGTTCATAGCTCATGAATGTCGTGACTTTTAAAGGTAACCTTTTTTATGGTTAGTGATGATAAAAGGAAAGTATATGTAAGAGGTAATTTATATTATTTTTTTTAGAGGAAGAATAAGAGTGGATAGATTTTATTGTGAGTGTTGTTAAGAGAGAAGAAGAAGGTGAAAAAAAAAAAGAGGAAGGAGATGGTGAGGTTTTTACCTCAAGTGTGGAGTGGAGACGACAGTCCCCAACATGTGAGTTGTGAGGGATTTTTATTAAGGAGAGTAGTGTGCTTTCATTTAATGAAAGTTTGCCTTTTGGGAAACCAATATTGTAGAAGTATCATTTAAGGAGATTTGTTGGTGGCTTGTAGGTGGTAGTATGAAAGATTAGGAAGCAAAAGGTGAGTATAGCACACCTTTAAATGATTTTCTTCTTTTTCTTTTCTTTTTTATAAAACCATATCTCTTTTTTATTTTGTAATTTTTTTATATATTATTTTATTTATTTTAATAAATGATTCAATTATTAATAATTTTTTTAGTTTAATTTTTCTCATTTCTTTTTATTTTCTTTACTTACCGGACAAAATTGGGTGATAACAGAATCCATTTGTAAAAAAAATTTCCTGCATTTGAACTCAAACTTTATATTTTGTCTACAAGCCCTACACACTCAAAACTTATGATTTTAAAAGCGGACTTGTGTTTAAATCGGTGAAAGTACTGATTTATGATTTATTAGTGCAACTATTGTTGAACCAGTGGTTGAACTGATCTTAATAAAATAGTATTTTTTATTATTAATGTAGTGTAACAATTAAGATTATAAAAGAAAAAAATTATTAAGGAAGTAATTATAAAAGAAAAAACTATTTTTACTAAATACATCTTCATATTGCTAAGTTAACCTCTGCTTTTATTAGTTTTTTAATTAAAAGTTTATGGACTTGAGAAAACAAGGGGTGTATTTAGAAAAATGCAAAAAAATAATAAAAACAATGAACCAGTTGAACCATCGATTTTCATCAATTTTTCCATTTTAAAACTGGTTCTTTGCTTGGTCGATTCAATTTTCAGCATTAGCCGAACTAGATACTAGACTAGTTCACCAGGTTTTTGGTCAAATCATTCGGTCCGATATGTTTTTTTTAACCTAATTTAAAACACATAAAAACTTTTAATAAGAAATTTTATTACAAATATTCTAACATCAATTATTCATGACTTTAAAAGAAATTAGTCATGTATTATTGCACCAAGTGATATTTAGAATTTATGTAAAATGCAGAAATATATACAAAACCTCATGAGTGATAAGTGTATTTTACTCTTATGAAATTGAAGTTTTCACCTAAGACCAACATTTCTTCAACTCTATTTTATGATAGGATAATTTGTGAAATATATTTTAAAAATTTAAAATATGTGCATACTTAACAGTCAAATTTAATGTTGTTACTTAATATTAAATTATCAAAACTAATATTTAATTACAAATTAAATATTTAATAAAATTAATTACTTAATATAAAAAAATAAAATTAATTTTTTTTAATTATAAAAAATGAATATAAAATATAATTAATGTGGGAAACTTATTTTTTTATTAAATATAGATGTTACAAAAGAAAATCCCATGATCAACGGATATTATAAAATTGAAGCTGTGATCAATGTTTAAGTTAAAGTCCAATTTATAATTGATATATATTAATTAAAATCTAGTGAAACATTTTTGGGATGTGTTAAAGGATGATATAAGGAAAGTAATGACAGATTTTCATCGATATGGAAAGCTTTCAAGGAGGGTCAATGCCTTATTCATTTTCTTGATTCCCAAGAAGGAGTGTCCAACTGAATTAGGAGATTATAGGCTGATATAATTAATCAGGGTGCTCTATAAAATTATAGCAAAAGTCTTGGCAAAGATACTACAGAAGGTACTTCCAAGAATCATTGAGGAAACCCAGATAACTTTTATTAAAGGAAGGAAATTGCTTGATAGCATGGTTGTAGTTAATGAAGTGATCTAGGCGGCAAAACATCATAAGAAGCTCTTATTGGTATTTAAGGCTGACTTGGAGAAGGTGCATTACTCTATTAGTTGGGTGTTCATGTTTTACATGCTATCTCGATTTGGTTTTGGGGACAAATGGTTAAGTTGGATCCATGGTTGTCTGTCTTCATCACTGGTTCAGTATTGGTTAATAAGAGTGCAACGAATGAGTTCTGTATGCAGAGAAGATTACGTTAAGGCGATCTGATGGCACCCTTCTTATTCTTGATTATTGCTGAAAGGCTAGAGGGTTGAATCAAAAGACTGAGTCAGTAAATCTAATTTCAGGTATTAACCTTAACAAGCATCACTTCCAGATAGTATCCCAACAATTTGCAGACAATACAATTTTCTTGACTTCACCTAAACTTCAAAATGTATTTGCTTTGAAAAGTCCTCTGAGATGCTATGAGTTGGCCTCAGGTCTGATGATTAATTTCCATAAGAGTAGCTTAGGAGGAATTGGGGTGAAATTGTTGAAGGTGGGTTCCTTTGCTTTGATCCTTAATTGCGGAGTTCTGCAAATGCCTTTCTCCTACCTTCCTGTGAGGGCAAATGTGAGATGTGAGCACGTGTGGAAGTTCATCCTGCATAAAATGAGAGTAAAGTTAACCTCATGGAGACAAAAGAACCTGTCATCAGGGGGCAGGATTTGCCTGATGAAATCCAACCTCTCTATTTTACCTCTTTATTTTCTGTCTTTTTTTCAAGGCTTCTAGGAAGGTGTCTAAAGCCATAGAATCTATGCAAAGGAATTTCCTTTGGGGCGGTTCAAAAGTGATGCAATCGTACCTACCAAGGGCCCTCTCACTAGGGCAATGGCTAGGAGGGTTGAAGAGGACTTGCCCGGAAAGACTCATCAAGACCCCAACTCATGATGGAGATAGATATTTTAGGCCATAGTCCTTAGTTTTACTCTTGTAAATATTAATTAGCTTTTAATTCCCTTTTAGGCCTTGTATTTTGGCCATTTATTTTAGTTTCTAGAGTTTAGGGTGTAATTAGCTTAGGAAGGGAGGTAAGGGGAGTAAAGGGCCTAATAACCCAAAGGAGTGTGGATCTCTTTCCACACCCCTTTGATTAGGCCGTGACACTCCCTAGCTTAAGGCTAGGCGCCACTTTTAGTGGGCCTAAGAGGGATTAGTTCTCCTAATCCTAATTAGGCCCAAGTTCCACATTGCCTAGTTTTGAGTGCCTTGCTCCCTCGTTGGGATATAAATACACCTAGTCTCTCTTGTACAAATCACACTTGATTGAATGAGGTAAGAATCTTTTTGAGCAATTTATTCTTGAATGTCATTGAGAATCCTCTCTCTTGAGGAATCTCTTCCTTAAAGCTTTTATCAAGGGCCCTCTCCCTTGTGGCAAGCAACATAAAATTTTTTACTCATCTTTCTCCTAGAAAGTGGCGTCCACCCTCTCCTATTTCTAACATCTCCATCCTTCATTTTCTTAGAGGAAGGAACCTTGGTTGAAGAGATCAAGGGAGTGCATCAGAAAGAAGGCTGAAAAATAGCATAGAGCAAACGGGAGCAGGTGTGTAAAGATAAATGTAGCGGTGGGCTGGGAGTAAGAGATGGGTTGGCTTTTAATAAAGCTCTGCTGTGCAAATGGCGATGAAGAATTATACAGGGTGGTGATGCTATTTGGATCAAGATGCTGGAGGCAAGGTATAGGGTTGATATTAGGAAGAACCTCGATGTTAGGCACAGAAGTGGAGGCTTCCAGTGGTGGCATAATATCCTAAAAGTCACCGCAGAAGAAGAACGAAGTGGCTGGGTTTCTGGTGAGGTAAAGCCCTTATTGGTGATGGTTCTCAATAATATAATTAATGTGAATTCTTGTTTCCTGATAGTTGAATCAGATCACCTGATTTTCAAGTTGTAAAGGGATTTGCTGAGATTTGTTTAGCTTGTTACAACATGTAAATAGAATAGGACTGTTGAGTAATTTTCCTCCAAAATTTTTTATCATTTTGTTTTTACGTCAAATGAATGGCAATTAGTCGTTATACCTGTACAAAATATGGGAAAAGGAATAGAAATAATATCAAGTACTATGCTTTATGATTTTCATGATAAATTTCCTGTTACGAGCTTCATGGTAAAAAATGTGAATAATTCTATGCTCTTTTGCTATGATTGTTACAAAACCAAGCACTAGCAATGGCTATGTAAGTATAAAAGTGTATTCCACTCGCGATTTTAGTTGTAGCTAAACAATGAAAAATTAACCGAAATAGTTTCAATTTTATTTTATACTTAAAAAGTTAGTAGTTTTTTAGGTAATTACTAGTTTTTTCTGGAAAGTTATTTTAGTTTAGTTTTTTAAAGTTTTCTTATTTTTAGTTATTATTTGATTTTTTTACTTTATTGTTCATTAACTAATAAATTATTTTTCTCTAGATATTTTATTTTTCATTCTATCCTTTATCATAATTTATATATGTATTAAGTAATTTATAAAAATTTCATAAAATTTGAAATTTAAGAAATTGATTTGTCAAATCCAAACTAAAAAATAAAATTAAAAAAGTTGAATTGATTTGGCTAATATGAAAATTCAATTGCCTTATCCAAATAAAAAATTTAAAATTTAAAAAATTTCAAAAGATTTATCCAAACAAAAAATTTACAAAATGAAAGAAATTCAAATTGATAGCATTTCAAATTTTTTGAAATCTTAACATGTCTCATTAAAACACAATGTTAGATTTTAAAAAAATAAATGCTGATGTACAAGTCTTAATACCAATTCTCCTTTAATTTTCAAAATTAAAAATATGAAAGGGAAAGGGAAAAGGAAGCGAAGAGTGGCCACAAACAAACTAGTCACATGCTTTAAATTATATTTTGAAATCTAACCTTTACATTAATCAAATGTATACTTGATATTATTTGACTCAAACTAATGGGCTCAAATTAACATTAATCAAAATGGATTTACATCATTCAGTTACATCTATGATTTATGTTAAAAAAACTTGTTGAATTTGATAATAATAACTTTAAAAATTATATAAATTGTATGATTTAGTTGGTATGGTTGTATCTTTAAAGTCAATAATAATTAATATTTAGTAACATAAATGATAGAAAAGGCAGATTCTAATTATACAAGTGTTATGTTTTATGGTTTGTTTCTTGTCACTGTGCTGTTCTAGAAAGGTGGCTGAATGCGTCTCTCAGTCCCAACCAAAGTGTTAAATTCTCAAATTGCTCTTATGGTCCATTCCAAAATCAAAACCAGGGTTGATCCTTTTGCCCCTGAAACGCGTGTTAATGAGTCAAATAAATGATTAGTAAAATGTATATTTATTATAATAAATTATTTGATTTAAACTAACATTGCGCAAATATGCCACCACATACACACACTACTCAAGAACAAATTATATTGAGTATGCTCAAACTAACATAGCTCAGTAGATTAAAAAGATAGCAATAACCTTGGGAAATGCCGTAAATCATTAATCAACCAATAACTAAGCATGTTTTAAAAGACATGGATTTTTAACTTTCATTGTGTCTCCGCTCTTATTCACACTATAGTTGTAAAATAATTAAATTACTTTATTACTTATTTTTTAAAATTATGAACAGATTTAAATTTAAGATAAGTTAAATTCCTTTAAATACTTTTAACACATAATTTTATACATATTTTTTAATAATAAGAAGTAAGTGTGAGACTATAATTAAATATATTTTTTCTAACAATCCGATTTATTTATTTTTATTAAAGTTGTATTGTGAATTTAACAACAAAAAACTTAGCATGACAAATTGTTTTTCTAACATTATTATGTTATATTAAGAAAAAAAAAACATTGAATTCTTGGTAAAGAAGAATGCAAGTTACATATTGGAAATAATGAGATTTTTTAAAGAAAAGTAAAAAAAAAAAACATATTTCTTCTAACACACATCTCATGTCATTGTCACTTTAGAATGTATTACCATTTTTTAATAAGCCATTGATAAACATGCACTTTTCTAATTTCGTTTTTATATTGCTGTAGAAATAGTCATACTATTACCTTTAAAATAGGATTTTATGACTTTTTAAACTTTTATTTTCGACCAAAGTCCTAAATAACTTAAAAAATAGATACTTAAAATATAATATTTAGTTTATAATATTAAAGTGTAAAATTCTTAATTCTTAACATTCTTTCTATCATAAATTAGTAGAAAAAACAAAAAATAATTTTTTCTTTTAACTAAAAATAATTTTTTGAATTAATATTTTGGTAGAAAAGATTAACTATTTAGTAATGGAGATAAGGACTTTATTCTTTTTAATATAGAAAACAATGTTGATAGAAAATATTAATTCTATTTTTATAATGGAAAAAGATCTAGTAAGTATAAGATACTCTTTATTATTTCTATTCATTTTCTTATTTAAATCTAATAATTATGCTTTGTTTTATTTATAGTATTATCTAAACAATTAATTAAGCTCATGTAGCTTTTCATAATTATAGTAAAAAATTACACTTCTATTTAAAATATTGTTATTTTCTTAATTTATTAATATAATTAAAAATAACATACATCAATATGAATCAAATCATTCCGTAGCACTGTGTTACCAATTAATTATATTTTAATTTTTAAATTTAATAATACATTGTATTTATTAAATTTTACTCTTATTTAAATAGATATATTATTTAAAGTTATATGTAGAGATTTAATGCTATATATTATTATATAAAATAAATGACTAAGCACTGTTAGTTAGTGTATAATTTGAGAGTGTATTAGTATAATATATTTTTTATGAATCAAATCTTATTATTGTTAATAATACTAGTTTGTTAGTTGAACCTGAAACCTTTATTTTCGTTAACTAATTTATCATCTTATATATTTAATATTTTAAAAAAAGACACAAGGAATATTGGTATATTTAAAGTTTTTAAACTTAATATTAGAGTAGGTAAATAAAAAATAATGAAATTATAATTTTTAAAATAAGTATGAAAGTTTTATGCATTTATCTTTATTATAACATAAATATATATTTTTTAAGTCAAATATATAAAAATATAAACAATTTATATATAAATATTACTTTTAAGTGTATATTTTAATTAAAATCTAATCATCATTTTCATATATCATTATAAGATATATTGAATATTATAGTTTATCCTCTGACTTATCAAATATTTTCTTATAAACTATATGTTTTATATTGTTAACATTAATTTCAAATAAAAAAGATATATAATATCTTAATTGGTTAAGGAATGAGAGATTGAAAAAATGTCATAGTTTTGATCTTTGTCATCAATAAAAACTAACATCTACTCTATAAAAGAAATATTTAAAATAGAAAAGTATATAACATATATAATTAATTTAAATTTATATTTATTAAATATGTTAGTCTGATTTTGTAGAATATAATCATAATAATGTTATGATTGGATTTCACACTTATATGATTTTATATTCATGTAATCAATATTAAATTGAAAAAGAAAATAAATTGTTGATTTTGTTAATTATTTAATTTTAATATTATTGTATGTCATTTCCTATATCAATATGTATGCTTGCATAGATAATTGTTATTATAAATTATATTATTATATTTTTCATTAACAATTATTATTTAAAATTTTATATTTTGTGTCATATTTCTAAAGTTAAGCATACCTTCATAACATCATAAATGATTAGATTAAGAAAACATATATGTTGATTTAGTTTTAGTTTTATTTTTATATTTAGGATACATATATTTTTATTCTTATTTGTAAAAGTCTTTTCATATTTAATAAAAACAATGTTTTCAATTCATATAATTAACCATTATAAATTTTAAATAATTTATTTTAATATTACAATTTTGTCATTATATATTATTAAATTATTAAATTTTAAAATCATTAAATGTTAATTTAATATTATTAACACTATATTATATTCTATTAGACATATTATAAATTATGGATGTCGTTATGAATCATCAGTATTTTTACATATTTTTCACTTATCTTTTTTTTTTATTTCTTTTTCTCTATTTTATTTTCTTTTTTATTGGTAATGCCCCACTTTTTTACTTCAAAAAGCATGAACACCACCAAACTATTTATGTATAACTCAACAATATTATTATTTTAATGAAAATTTAAAAATTAAAATTTTTTTATTTATATAATTTTAATTTTTCATATCAATAAATATTTATTTAATATTATTAATACTACTACAAAAATTTTCATTTCCTACGATTATTTCATGAGAACAAATTTGCAGAAAATACCTGTTAGTTTTTAGAAGGAAAAAATTCATATAAATTTTGAGACTTTTATATGAATATGAAAATGGTAGAAAAATTTCTTGCAAATTTTCCTCTGAAAATTTTTTGTACGAGTTTCATGTGAATTTTAAATTGGCAGCAAATTTTCCTACATATTTAAAATTGGCAGCAAATTTTTTGCATATTTTTTTACAAATAAAATTGTATAAAGTTTTTAGATATTTAAAATTAAAATTATAATAAATAAATATTATTTATTTATAAAAATTTATATATTAATTTTTCTAGAAATTTTTTTGCCACATAATGATAAGTTATTTTTTAAATCATTAGTTTTGAAATAATTACTAAATATTTAAAATAATATCATTTTACTAAATCCATTATAATTTATAAAACATCTTAATATTCATAGTTTTAGTTTAAAATTAATTATATTAAATATTATTTTATTGAATGTATATTCCTTTATCTTTTATCCTTTAAAATTTTAAATTCAAATCATCGTACATTTAAGTGACAATATTAATTTATTTTATATTCAACATGTCCTAAAAAATCAAGGTATATTTTGATACAAATAAATAAAAGAAAATTGAAGTTGTTATTCAAAATTCAAGAAAATTGTATAGTATAAAGGTGAAAAAGCCCACTTCAATTTTGAATGTCCAAGAAGTGAGAAAAACCTTTGAAAATTTGAATAACAAAACAAGACAAGCATTAGTGAAACATGAACTAAGACTTGTATTATACACAATTTACTATTTTAAGGAAATAACATCGATCCAAAATTCAACATTAAGATGAATGTAGCTTTTGATTTGTAACATAATTAGTTTTTTTTTTAAATTTAGTTAAGCATAGAAAAAAAATAATAATGGTAATATTTGTCTTGTGTCACGCATACTTGTTCCGTTCTTGTTTGATTGCTTATAAACCCAAATTATATTCATAATACCACATCTTCGAATCTTATATCATATAGAACAAAATTGAGAAAGTGGATGTTGATATTATCTTTATTAAACAAAAAGATACATTTGTAAATTCAACTTCATATGATATCCGCAAGCCCTACACACTTAAAACTTATGATTTCAAAATTGGACCAGTGTTTGAACTGGTGAAAGTACTAGTTCATGGTTTATTAGTTTAACTGTTACTAAACTAGTACCGGTCTTAATAAAATAGTGTTATTTATTTATTAATATATTATAACAATTAAGATTATAAAAAGAAAATATTTATTAGGAGGTAATTATTAAAGAAAAAACTATTTTTACTAAATACATCTTCATATCACTAAGTTAATCTTTTTTTATTAATTTTTTAATTAAAAAGGGATGGACTTGAGAAAACAATGGTGTATTTAGAAAAATTCAAAAAATTTATAAAACAAATAAAACAATTGAACCCCCGGTTTTCATCAGTTTTTCGATTTTAAAACCGGTTCTTTGCTTTTCAATTTTTAGTATTAACCGAACTAGATACTAGACTGGTTCATCAATTTTTCAGTCAAACTAGATACCAGACTGGTTCACCAGTTTTTGGGTCGAACCGGTCGGTCTGATCCAGTTTTTTAAACCTAGCTTAAAACACAAAAACAAATTAATAAGAAATTTTATTACAAACATTCTAACATCAATTATTCATGACTTTAAAAGAAATTAATCATGTATTATTGCACCAAGTTATATTCAAAATCTATGTAAAATGCAAAAATATATACAAAACCTCGTGAGTGATGAGTGTATTTTACTCTTATGAAATCGAATTTTTCACCTAAGACCAACGTTTCTTCAAGTCTATTTTATGATAGAATAATTTGTGAAATATATTTTAAATAATTTAAAATATGTGAATACTTAATAGTCAAATTTGATGTTATTACTTAAAATTAAATCATCAAAATTAATATTTATTATGAATTAAATGTTTAATAAAATAAATTACTTAATATGAAAAAATAAAATTAATTTTTTAATTGTAAAAATGAATATAAAATATAATTAATATGGGAAATTTAGTTTTTTATTAGATGTTACAAAATAAAATCACATTATAAAATTGAAGCTTTGATCAATGTTTAAGTCAAAGTCCAATTTATAATTAATATATATATATATATATATATATATGAATTAAAATTTAGATCCTAAATCACTTTATTAAGGACGATAAAGAGACAAACAGCTATCACGTGTTGACCAATGTTAGCTCTATAGACCAAATAAGTTTTGGCAAATTGACTTGTCTATTTTGTTTGGTTGTTTCCTTGTCTCTTAATGGACTCGGTCATCCTAATCCAATATTTATAAGTTATCTAAACTTATTGATACAAAATCTTGTACCCAAGAGAGATTTTATTCTTGATTCAAATCTAAGATAATGAGATTAGCAAACACTTTAAAAATTCAAACCAAATCAACCATTTAATTTGTGGTCCACTACGGCTAAACCAATCATAGCTTGTATTACATCAGATTAAAAATATAGATATAAATATTGTGGCTATAAGTACAAAGTGACCTGTGAGAACTAACTTTGCCTTTCAACCGTTAAACATTAAGTGGGTTGAAAAACAAAATGATATTAAAGAATAGGAAACATTTAAAAGGATGAAGTTTTATTTTGTGAGAATATTGATGATGTTGCATTTGTTATCATGTCATAACTGAGTCAGTTATCTGTTGGATAGTTCCATCATTATCCATGACTTTGTTCTATCTCACAACTGGGGAAATCAGCACACATATTGTTTAAATTAAACAAGGTAAAAGCAATTAAGATATTTTGGACAAGAATATACATTATTAAAGTATCAAAGTAGTTATACTTCACTTTGACAATTTACTACTAATTTCTATTACCACGATGTCTTGATGCTTATATGTTAAGGATATTAACATGAGGATACTCATGATTGAAATTTATTGAAAACTATAAATCAAGATTGAGAAATATTAAATGAGATGTGACACCATCAAATTTTATATTTTTCAATAAACTTTAATCAATGGTAGTACATAATGTGCTAAAAGTGTGTTAAAACAGTGTATTGTTAGAATTTGTAAAATAACATTTGTCTTATAAATATGAACAAGATTATGGTTGAAGTTGAAGCTTGCTAGTGAAATATAGGAAATAATTATTTCTATTAAGTAATAAATTCACTTACTATAAATTGTTGCTGGAAACCACTCATTGATAACTTTCACCCATGTACTTATCCAGCCAACATCAATACTCCACCTAGTGGTTTGATGAGTGCATCATTCATACAGGAAATCTAGGACATAACATGTCAAAAATCATCATACATAAAGCACTGGTTAACAATATGATGTATTAAGTTCCTTACTTTCTGGCTGAGTTATTCAGATCCCAACTGATGAACAACATTGCAAAGTACATTTCCCCCAAAGAGACTACCATGTGAAAAAATCCTTAACTGTAAGGAATATCATCTTCATGTTCAACTTTGTTTTTTGTAAACTAAAAAGGACCAAGAAAATCACTTCAACATGAGGGATATTAACATTGCTTTCTATCTGTCACAATATGGCTAATATTAAAATTAAATAATTCTTGTTTGATCATGTTGATGAAAGGACCATGATCCAAATTTTTGGTTATCTTATATAGGGGGAATTATTTTTTTCTTGACTTTTCTAAAAGAAAATTTTACTTCAACTTGGAGCATGATTGAGGTGTCTTGCTAGATCAAAGAAACAAGGAAGCTTTAGAGATTCCTAATTTCTAGGAAAAGATTGAGAATGGGATTTTGAGGCAACAAGGAATCTTTCTAAATTACTGGAAAAGGCTTTGAAGTAACAAGGAAAGCTTTAGAACTCTCTAATTTGAAGCAACTAGGAATGCTTTAGAACACTAAAGAACGATTAACCTGAAAGTATTTTGAATCAATGCCTATGGAAAAGGCTTCCATCATCACAATTGCAAATATGGCAATAAGGAAGCCCTGTCAAGAAATTAGAAAATGGTATATAACACAAAATAACAGGATGACTAAAGAATTCATGTGAAGAAATATCCATAATATCAAATTATGGATTTTAATAATAATTCAGATACATGCTCACCAAAAGAAAATATCTTGAAGAGTCAACAAAAAGAATGCAGAGGCCTACAAAAAAATCTAATAGTAGCACTGATAGTAAAACTTGTAAGAAAACTATAGAGCATATGGTACTGTATATACCACATGGTAAACATGATCAGTTAAAACTTAAAACCTCTATTCATATACTCATATGTGCCCTTTAGTTGTTGAATTCTGCTAATCACTTTATCCTTGTATATGGTTCTTGCTTTTATTAGAACACTGTATTAACAAGAATTTAGCATCATGGTTGAAGTATTGTGGTGCTAAAAATGAATGACAGATCGACTAGGCTAGATATCATATCTCATCACTTTATCAGATCCTATCAAAGTCATTTTCCTTTATCCTTAATTACTAAGAATTTTAACAAAATGTTCATCCCAAGCTATTTCATATGCAAGAAAAAAGACTTAATTATGGTTACTTCACATCATAGATTTAAGATAAACAACAACCTAAACATTATTTGAAACCTTCAACCAATACTAATAGAAAATCTACTATTTAATTTAAACCTCAATAATCACCTAAAGAAGAATAAAGAAGACTGAAGGAAGAATTTTGAACTCAGTAGAGAAGTGTAGAGGAACTAAATAGAAGATTTTCAAATTTAACTGAGTGACAAACTTACTAGTATAGTTATCCAACCACTGTTTCCTTTTTCTTGATTCTTTGTTTCACATCTTGTAGTGGCAGGTTCACTGAAATTCCTTGATAGAGATCTACATTAGTCAACCATCTATAAAAGAAATTTCAAAATAAAATATATGATTTGAAGTAGACATTGAACCAATTTAGCATGGCATCAGCTACTGACGAGTGAATTTCGTTGCATGTAAGAAGCGAATTTCATTCTATCTTCATCCAAATAAATATATGATGATAAGTTTCAACACTTGATTAACAAGGTCCAGTTTTGTAAATTTTATTAATTCAATTTTAAAAAAATGAAGAAAGAAGACCAGGTTTCTAAGTAGTACACAATACTCCCTCTTCCCACCCAATTTCTCTTCTACATCCAACCAGCAACATCCAACTGTAAAACTACAACCTAAATATATTGGAAGATATGAAAATTTTTAAAAATTATCTTGTAAAAAGACTCACATACAACACATCATTTAAAATAACTCATGAAAAAGTTGTTTTGACTTTTTTCTTTGTATTTATTTTCTCTGAAAGTGCTTATAGAGAATATCATCCAAACAAAGTGATATAATGTCTGAATTTTGCCTAAGAACCATATATAGATATATGGGTTGGAAAATCCTAACCTTCTGATTGTAGATCAACAAAGAAAAACAATGTAAGAAGCCATAATTCCCGAAGATAAAAGACATCTATTACCCAGTAATAATTAAACATTTAAATAATAGAACATAAATTTTATTTTTTTAAAGGAAGCAAAAAATATTAGAGAAACTTAATTATACATGTTGAATATGAACAGCTAATCATTCTATACATAGTGATATATTGTGCAAACGATACTATTATATAATCACTATAAACTATTAAAAATACCACTAGCTGCAACGAGTAATCAAAGTAGTGTACCTTTGAATTTAAAGATATAACCATCATTGCAGCAAGTAGAATTACTGTCCATGTGATGGAAAATATATTTAGAGAACATGAAACAACGTTGATATAAAAAGTCCAAGGGAGCACCTGTGCCAGCACATTAACATGTTAATGTATAAAAAAATACATACATTGTTATTAAGGTTAATGGTCTGAAAAATGGTCTTAATGTTCTATAATGACAAACACATTATCACATATTATCTCTGCTTTATAATTGTATCACATATTATTCATTCTTAATTGGGAGAATATCTTATAAAGTAGTATGACCATGAAAACTAACATATCTGATCATATTAAGTTAAGAAAATTTTGGATTCATTATTGTACCAATATCCTTAAATGTTTTACAATTAGTGAGATAGGATTGTTTGATTCATTGAAATCCTTAGTAAGCTTAGGATATGAACTTGAACAATTTAAACGTAAGCATACTTTAAATTAAATTTGTTTTATGTTTGACTTTCAGATTAATTATATATTATCGGTTTGTTTTTGTAATCTCCATAGTCATAACATTTTTAAATAATAAATAAATTTAATATCCATAGTAATAAACATTACAAAAACAAATTATGTGTACCCATATCAAACAATTATTTTCATATGACATTGAAGTCTTGAGCCATCCAATGCAGGATCTTTTAAATTATGTAAAAGCTAAAACTTCAGTAATCTACTTAACAAGCACCAAAGTAACTTGTACACAATTATGATTTAGAATTCAGGTACATTATCCTCATCCTCATAACAAGATATAAAATTTGACTTTAAGTTTATCTATGAATTGTTGCAGAAATAATAATGTTTACCTATGCTCCCTTTCTTCTTCTGGAGTCCAGTATTTATTCCACCAAGTGATAAAATGGATGACACTCAAAAGTTGTAAAAGAAAAAATATTTTGTGTAAACATAAACCACAATATGCATGTAAGTAACAATCTACAAAGAGAAAAATAAAGCAAATAGAATGTATTGATGGAGTCTCTCAAAGAACACCTTTGAGATTCATCATAGATATGAAAATACACAATCCAAGACTTGTACCAAATGAAAGGATATTGACCATTCTTCAAAAAAAAAAAAAAGAAAGTGAAGGATTTGAAGCTTACCCTGCACCAATATGAGCAATCTAACCTGCAAGATCAAAGGAGTGCTATGGTTCTTATTCAATGATATTCAAGAGAAGGCAAAGAAAGAATGGAGTTTTGTTTTCAATGAGTGAAAAGTGAGAGAAAAAGACTTATGCACCTAAAAAGTTTTAGAGCAACATTCAATCACAACCCTTGATATATGGTAAATTTGTTGACTTTACCCATTAATACTTTAAAAGTCATATAAATAAAGGGTTGTGATTAAACGCTAGCATAAAAATTTTTATACTACATGTGTTTTAAACTCAAAAAATAATGGTACTAATGAAAAATATTTGAATGATAAAATTGACAGTTTTTTTCATATGAATAGTTTTTACAAGAAATTCTCTTTTCTTTTTCTATAAACCAAATTGTGACATAAGAACCATAAGCAAAATACCTAACCAATGAAAACCAAAATCCAAATGCATTGTGCCAAAAAAGCACATGTTTCATCAATATGATTGTTATTATTAGTACTGTGTGATTGTTAAACATACCATATATTGAACAACTTGTGAAGGGAAGAAGAATGGGAGAGCCGTTGATACAAGCAATAAAATAGACTTGACTTCCCACCAACTAGAATGTCACAAATTTTGATGTTCACATAATTTTCTTGTTTTGACTGTAGTAAGAAACATAACTAAGAAAAATATCTGACTTCATCATCAAGTAAGAAAGTTCTTTATTAATTATTAATTATAATAATTATGTAGAGAACTAGAAATTTGTAAGTATATAGTTGATTCATGGTAAGTAACTAGAAATTTTTCCTGTTGAATAAGTTATAGGTTAGAGTATATTTACTTTAGGATTGAGAACAATAAAGATTTTGAATAATACCCTTAGGAGTGATGAGGATTTAGCAGAGCTCTTCATTGTTGTTTCTAATAAGAAACAATATTGGCGATGTAAATTGTTGTTATTTGAGTTCGACTTCAATCAAAATCGTGAATGGTGGACTTGATTTCTAGTTGTTGTGACTTTAATAATACCCTTGAGACTTGATTTCTATGAATGAATGTTGTGAGTGGATCTAGTTGTTGTTGTTTTCTAACTTTCTTTATTTTTTTCTGATATGTTAATAACATAACTTAGAAATAGCAGTTTAGATCCTATTTTTGTTGTTCTTTACTCTGTTGATTGATGCTTGCTGATAATGGTTTCTAGATGAATAAGTTTGATTGAAGGGAATAAGTCAACAAGATCAAACCCTATTTCTCTTAAGGCTGCCAAATTTGCATCTATTGGAATATATGATTCTTAATCTGTATGTTTTTCCTAGACTTTATGTTTATTTCGAAAGCTTGTAACTAACTTTGATGATGATTTACTGTGCGTTTTCTATTGCTAAAATATTATTGATCACTTTTCTTGCCAATATCATCAAGGCAATCAACATCTAAGGAAACGTATGCCTTTTTTCATCCTTCAATCATGTCGATAAGCTATTATTCGTTTGAGCATTGTTTTGTCATCTAATCAGGTTGTTCTTGACCTTCTGTATGTGTCCTATTGTTTGGTTTTTGTGGATGAATAAACCTGACCTTTGGATGATTAATCCATATTATTTGTAATCTTTATATTTTGGCATGCATTATTATGCAATATAAATTATGTTTCTACCATGATAATTTCTTTTAATTTGACAAGATTTTTCTAATAGATAAAATAAATAAATATAAAGATATTGGAAGAGCGATGGTGTTGATAAAAAGATGTCACCTATAGAAACTTGAATTGAATGTTCTCTTTAGTCTCTATTTGAAATTGGCTTTTCCTTGTTCTTTATGTAAATCTAAATTTTTTTCTGTTTCTTTTCCAAACCATAATTTTGTTGTTGCTATTAAAATGAGATCAATGTAAGAAATTTCAATTGATTTACTTAGACATAACATTTACAAAATGAAGGAAATTCAAGTGAATAGGATTTCAAATTTTTTGAAATCTTTAAATACCTCATCCAAATTCAATGTTAGATTTTAAGAAGATAAATGGTGAATTGTAAATCTCTAGTACCAATTCTCCTTTAATTCAAAATTAAAAATACGAAGGTGAAACGAAAGAGGAAGAAAAGAATGACCACAAGGCACATGCTTTAAATTATATTTTGAGAATCTAACGTTTATAGTAATAAAATGTATATCTGTTATGACAAATTATTTGACTCAAATTAACATTGTTCAAACTAATATTAATCAAAACTGATTTACATCATTCAATCACATCTATTATTTATGTAAAAAAAATTGTTAAATTTGATAATAATAACTTTAAAAATCATATAAACTGTATGATTTAGTTGGTATGGTTGTATCTTTAAAGTCAATAATAATTAATATTTACTAAGATAAATGAAAATAACAATAATGAAATGAAAACAAAAAAGTAGACTTGCAAAAATGACATAGAAGTTATATGAATTTATCCATTGGATTGGGTCTAGTAAAGGTAGATTCTAAATGTATAAAGCCCTTATTGGTGATGGTTCTTAATAATCTAATTAATGTGAATTCTTATTTCTTGACAGTTGAATCGGATTACCTGATTTTCAAGTTGTAAAGGGATTTGTGGAGATTTGTTTAGCTTGTTACAACATGTAAATAAAATAGGATTGTTGAGTAATTTTCCTCCAAAATTTTCTATCATTTTGTTTTTACGTCAAATGAATGGCAATTAGTCGTTATACCTGTACAAAATATGGGAAAAGGAATAGAAATAATATCAAGTACTATGCTTTATGATTTTCATTATTTCATGATAAATTTCTTGTTACGAGCTTCATGGTAAAGAATGTGAATGATTCTATGCTCTTGTGCTATGATTGTTACAAAACCAGGCACTAGCAATGGCTATGTAAGTATAAAGTGTGTTCCACTCGCGATTTCAGTTGTAGCTAAAAGATGAAAAATTAACCGAAATAGTTTCAATTCTATTTTATACTTAAAAAGTTAGTAGTTTTTTAGGTAATTACTAGTTTTGTCTGGAAAGTTATTTTAGTTTAGTTTTTTTTAAAGTTTTCTTATTTTTAGTTATTATTTGATTTTTTTACTTTATTTTTCATTAATTAATAAATTATTTTTCTTTAGATATTTTATTTTTCATTCTATCCTTTATCATAATTTATATATGTATTAAGTAATTTATAAAAGTTTCATAAAATTTTAAATTTAAGAAATTAATTTGTCAAATCCAAACTAAAAAAATAAAATTACAAAAGTTGAATTGATTTGGCTAATATGAAAATTCAATTGCCTTTTCCAAAGTAAAAAATTTAAAATTTAAGAAATTTCCAATGATTGATCGAAAGAAAACATTTGCAAAATGAACCACAAGGCATATGCTTTAAATTATATTTTGAGAATCTAACGTTTACATTAATAAAATGTATACTTGTTATGACAAATTATTTGACTCAAATTAACATTGCTCAAACTAATATTAATCAAAACTGATTTACATCATTCAATCACATCTATTGTTTATGTAAAAAAAAATTTTAAATTTGATAATAATAACTTTAAAAGTCATATAAACTGTATGATTTAGTTGGTATGGTTGTATCTTTAAAGTCAATAATAATTAATATTTACTAAGATAAATGAAAATAACAATAATGAAATGAAAACAAAAAAGTAGGCTTGCAAAAATGACAAAGAAGTTATATGAATTTGTTTATGGTTTGTTTATTCTCTTTCTTTGTTATTGAAATATGGCTGAATGTCTCTCGCCATCCCGAATCCCCTAATTTCTCATATCCATGGAAATGGACCATCTTCTTCTTCCCATGGTCCATTTCAAAATCAAAATTTGGTTTTACCCTTTTGTCCTGGAGATGTGCATTGAGTCAAATAATTACTGAAAGGAATAAGGAAAGAATAAACACAAAAAAATCACATGCTTTAAATTATAGTTTAAAAATTTAACCTTTACATTAATCAAATGTATATGTTATAATAAAATTATTTCAGTCAAACTAACATTGCTCAAACAAGTATATACACACACTACAAGAACAAATTATATTGAGTATGCTCAAACTATCGGGACTCAATAGATTTCTACCAAGTTAGCAGTAACCTTGAATTGTAAATCATTAATGAGCCACCAATAATTAAGCATGTTTTAAAAGACATGGATTTTTAACTTTTATTTTCAATCTGTCTCGCCCGCACATGAGCTTTTATTCACACAGTCGTAAAATAATTAATTACTTTATTATTTTATTTTTTAAAATTATGAAAAATTTAAATTAGGATAAGTTAAATTCCTTTAAATATTTTTAACACATAACTTTATACATATTTTTTAATAATAAGAAATAAGTGTGATACTATAATTAAATATATTTTTTCTAACAATCCTATTTATTTATTTTTATTAAAGTTGTCTTATGAATTTAACAACCGAAAAAAGTACCATGACAAATGTTTTTTTCTAAAATTATTATGTTATATTCAGAAAAGACATTGAATTCTTTGTAAAAAATAATGCAAGTTACATATTGAAAATAATAAGATTTTTTAAAGACAACTGAAAAAAAAAATCATATATCTCTCAAGTATATGAATTGTGTCACAACCTGTGAGAGAACATGCTTGATAAACATGCACTTCCTGTTTCAAATTGTTTTTTATAATCTTGTAGAAATAGTCCTACTATTACCCTTTAAAATAGGATTTTAGGACTTTTTTAACTTTTATTTTTGACAAAAGTCCTAAATAACTTAAAAAATAGATACTTAAAATATAATATTTAGTTTATAATATTAAAATATAAAATTCTTAATTCTTAACATTCTTTTTATCATAAATTACTAGAAAAAATAACTTTTTTTTTCTAACTAAAAATAGATTTGTTGAATTAGTATTAAATAGTAATATTTTGGTAGAAAGATTAAATATTAAATAATTGATGATAAGTACATTCGTCTTTTTACTATATAAAACTATGTTAATAAAAAAGAATAATTCTATGTTTTAGAATAGAAAAAAATCGAGTAAGTACAAGAGACTTATTGTTTGTCATTTCTATTTGTTTTCTTATTTAGATTGACTAATTAAAATTAATTATGCTTTGTTTTATTTATAGTGTACTCTAAAAAGTTAATTAAACTCATGTACCTTTTCATAATTATAGTAAAAAACCACACTTCTATTTAAATTATTGTTATATATTATTTATCGCTATATATTATTATATAAAATAAATTAGTAAGAGATTTATTGCTATATATTATTATATAAAATAAATTACTAAGATAATTTTAGTTAGTGTATCATTTGAGAGTATATTAGTATAATATTTTTTTTATCAATCAAACCTTACGATTGTTAACAATACTAGTTTTGTTAGCTAAACCGGGGATCTTTATGTCGGTCAACTAACTTATCACCTTATATAACCATTAGTGTAATATTTTAAAAAAAAGATATAAGGAATATTGATACAGTTAAAGTTTTTAAACTTAAGATTAGAGTAGCTAAATAAAGATAAATTAAATTATGTATAATTTCTTAAAATATGGATGAAAGTTTATGTGTTTATTTTATTATAATATAAAAATATATTTTTTTCCATCAAATACATAAAAATGTAAACAATTTATATGTTAATATTACTTTTAAATGTGTGTATTTTAATTAAAATCTAATCATTATTTTCATATATCATTATAAGATATATTGAATATTATAGTCTATCCTATAACTTATCAAATATTTTCTTATAAACTATATATTTTATATTGTTAATATTAATTTCAAATAGAAAAGGAGATATAATATCTTAATTGGCTAAGAAATGAGAGACGTGAAAAAATGTCATGGTTTTGATCATTGTTGTTAATAAAAACTAATATTTAATTTATAAAAGAAACATTTAAAAAAGAAAAATATATAACATATATAATTAATTTAAATTTATATTTATTATATATGTGAGTATAATTTTATAGAATATAATCATAATAATTTTATGATTGGATTTCACACTTTTATTATTTTACCATTATGTAATCAATATGAAATAGAAAAAGAAAATAAGTTGTTGATTTTGTTTAATTATTTAATTTTAATATTATTGTATGTTATTTCATATATCAATAATGTATGCTTGCATGGATAATTGTTATTATAAATTATATTATTATTTTATTTTTCATTAATAATCATTATATAAAATTTTATATTTGGCATCATATCTACGAAGTTAAGCATACCTGCATAGCATCACAAATTAGTAGATAAGAAAATATATATGTTGATTTAGTTTTATTTTTATTTATAGGATACATATATGTTTATTCTTATTTACATATTTAATAAAAAACAATGTTTTCAATTTCATATAATTAACCATTTTAAATTTAAAATAATTTATTAGAATATTACAATTTTGTCATTGTTATATTATGAAATTGTTAAATTTTTAAAGAGTTTAATTTCTATACACTGTCAGTGTAAATATTTTTACACATGCATTTAATCACAACCTTTCATTTAGGGTAAATTTGTTGACTTTACTCATTACTACTTTAAAAATCACATAAATGAAAAGTCATGATCAAATGTCAGTGTAAAAATCTTTTATATTGACATTGCATATCAATTAAACTTATTTTTAAAATCATTAAATGTTAATTTAATATTATTAAAATTATATTATATTTTATCAGACATATTAAAAATATATGATGTCGTCATCAATCATCAGTATTTTTACATATTTTTCACTTATTTTTATTTATTTTTATTTTGTTCTCATTTTATTTTCTTTTTTTATTGGTAATGCACCACTTTTTTTGCTAGGAAAAGCACGACCACCCCTAGGCTGTTTATGTATCACTTGATAAAATTATTATTTTAATGCAAATTTCAAAATTAAAATTTTTCTATATATATAATGTTAATTTTTCATATCAATAAATATTTATTTAATATTATTAACACTACAATGTTTTCATTTTCTCCAGTTTTTTTATTTAGAAGGAAAAATTTGTATAAATTTTTCAAGACTTTTTGTACAAAAAAAAAAACTATCTACAAGAATTTCATAAAAATTTTCTTGTTAATTTGAAAAGTCACAATATACTTTTCGATGAATATGAAAATGTTAGAAAATTTTCTTGCAAATTTTTCTCTGAAAATTATTTGTAGGAGTTTCCTGCGAATTTTAAATTGGCAGTAAACTTCCTACATATTTAAAATTGGCAAGAAAGTTTTTACATATTTTCTACAAATCAAAATTTTCAGAAATTTTAGATATTTAAAATTAAAATTAAAATAGTAGTTTTTAAATAAACTACTAATTTTGATTATGGGAATCTGTCGATAAAGGGCTTCGACGAGACAACAAAACTAACTTGAAAAATAGAGGAGTCATCTCCCATGTTTATTAAGAAAAACATAGAAAAAACCTTTAAAATAGAAAGTGGTATGCAAAACCAAGTTTGAATTTGAAAATTAATTACATTTAGGGAAGGTATTAACACCTTACAATGTCCATCATAAAGATGGTTTACCTCTAATTAAACATGCAAAATTAGATAACTTTAAAAATATTTATTTCACATCATAAAAATTATTATTTTTATTTTATTAATTGTTTTAATATTTTTTACAAGAATTTATTATTGAGAGATTTATTATTTATAAAATATTATTATTATTATTGTACTTTTATATTTTAAATTAATTAAATTTTTCTATCTTTATGAGCTCGACACGAGTGGGTTCCTGCTCCTACGTATCTTCAGGCGCGATAGAGAATCAAAGTTTACATAATTATTTGAGAAAATATTTGTGTGTTTGATGTATTTGATATTTAATTTTTAAATTTATTAAGACTTAGGATTTCTAAACTGTCACAGTTCATAGTCCTAAAAACGTAAAATTGACCGGGGATGTACACCCAAACCAATCCATTAGAACATTTTTATCTTAGAGGTTATTTTTTTTTTTCATGAATATAATTTTGACTAACAAATTTAGTTTTTAGAGATGAGTTTTAAGACAAAAACTTGCAACTTATGCCTTAAAATCCCGAGATTAAAAAGATGTTGTGTCTAGTTAATCCTTTTATCTCTATTAATGAAATATTACAAATAAAAATAGTAAAAAAAAGTGAAGATTAAAAATTATTTTTAAAAGAAAATATTATCAATTGTGACAGGAATTAATTAAGGAAGAAATTTGAGAATGTGACACTGTCACAATTTGTATCCTCAAAATTTCATAAGGTAAAAAGATGTCACATTTAATCAACATTATTTTTCCCTTACCAATAAATTTATTTTTTCTAACTAGATGATTTAAAATTTTATATTATTAGGAACATAATTTTGAATTTTAGAGATGTCACATCTAATTAATTCTTTGATCTCTATTAAAAATATTATTATTATTATTATTAAATAACTTAAATTATTATTATTAAAAAACTTAAATTATTTTTATGAAATGGTTTTTGCTTGATATGAAACTCTAGCTAGGATTCTTTTGATGGCACTTAAATTGCATATATACAACCAAACAGTAAGTTAGTTAATCAAATATCAAGCCCACGGTTATAAGTCCAAACCATAAATTAATTAATCACCTAATAAGAATCAAACAAAATAAAAACATGATAGAAAAAAAAGGAAATATACAATGTCAAAGCCTACCGTGGACAAGCATCACAGTATAACCCAATAACCGAAAAAAAAGAGTAAAGAGAACCTGTGTAAGTCTTGAGTCCACAACACCATATTGTTGGAAAGTCATGAAGTGCACAAAGGTCCATCATTCAACATGGCAGATCCGTTGCTGCTGGTTTTGTGGCTAATTCATTCATGATATTTGTTGCTGGTCGACATGAGAAGAGGCATGTTTGTAAACATATTTTTAGGTCACCACATATATATATATATATATATATATATATATATATATATATATATATATATATTGGTACCAAGATTTGGTGTTGGTGGGGTGTTTACAAAGGCTTGAACACATGTATATTCAGGTTGATAGCTCATGAATGTCATGACTTTAAGCCTTTTTATGGTTAGTGAAGATAAAAGGAAAGTATATGTAAGAGCTAATGTATATTATTTTGTTGAGAGAAAGAATAAGAGTGGATAGATTATATATTGTGAGTGTTGTTAAGAGAGAAGAAGGTGAAAAATGAAAAAAATGAAGGAGATGGTGAGGTCTTACCTCGAGTGTGGAGTCGAGACAACAATCCCCAAAATGTGAGTTGTGAGGGATTTTTATTATGGAGAGATGTGTGCTTTCATTTAATGAAAGTTTGCTTTTTTGGAAACCAATATTGTAGACGTATGATTTAAGGAGATTTTTTGGTGGCTTGTAGGTGGTAGTATGAAAGATTAGGAAGCAAAAGGTGAGTGGCTAGGGTAGTATAGCACACCTTTAAATGATTTTCTTCTTTTTCTTTCCTTTTTTATAAAACCATATCTGTTTTTTTATTTTGGAACTTGGTTTTTATATTCTTTTCTTTATTTTAAGAAAATGACTCAATTATTAATAATTTTTTAGTTTAATTTTTCTCTTTTTTTTTTATTTTCTTTACTTACCGCACAAAATTGGGTGATCACAGAATCCATTTGTAAAAAACTTTTTCTTGCATTTGAACTCAAACTTTATATTTTGTCTACCGGCCCTACACACTTAAAACTTATGATTTTAAAATCTTACTTGTGTTTAAACCGGTGAAAGTACTGATTCACGATTTGTTAATGCAATTGTTTTATTAATTTTTTAATTAAAATGGATGGACTTGAGAAAACAAGGGGTGTATTTAGAAAAATCCAAAAAAGATATAAAAATAATGAATCAGTTTAACCATTGATTTTCATTAGTTTTTCAATTTTAAAACTGGTTCTTTGCTTGGTCGATTCGATTTTCAACATTAACCGAAGAAGATACTAGACTAATTCACTAGGTTTTTGGTCAAACCATTCGGTCTGATCCGGTTTTTTTAACCTAACTTAAAATACATAAAAACTTTTAATAAGAAATTTTATTACAAACATTCTAACATCAATTATTCACGACTTTAAAAGAAATTAGTCATGTATTATTGCACCAAGTTATATTCAGAATCTATGTAAAATGCAGAAATATATACAAAACCTCATGAGTGATAAGTGTGTTTTACCCTTATGAAATAATTTAAAATATGTGCATAATTAATAGTCAAATTTAATATTGTTACTTAATATTAAATTATCAAAATTAATATTTAATTACAAATTAAATATTTGATAAAATTAATTACTTAATATAAAAAATAAAATTAATTTTTTTAATTATAAAAAATGAATATAAAATCTAATTAATGTGGGAAATTTATTTTTTTGTTAAATAAAGATTTACAAAAGAAATTTACATTATCAACAATTGAAGCTTTGATCAATGTTTAAGTTAAAGTCCAATTTATAATTAATATATATTAATTAAAATTTAGTGAAGCATTTGTGGGATGTGTTAAAGAAGGGTATAATAAAAGTAATGACAGATTTTCATCGATATGGAAAGCTTTCAAGGGGGGTCAATGCCTCATTCATCACTAATTGGGGCGCTCTATAAAATTATTGCTAAAGTGCTGGCAAAGAGACTACAAAAATTACTTCCAAGCATCATTGAGGAAACGCAGATAGCTTTTATTAAAGGAAGGCAATTGCTTGACAGTGTGGTTGTAGTTAATGAAGTTATCCAAGAGGCAAAACATCATAAGAAGCCCTCATTGGTATTTAAGCTTAGGGGGAATTGGGGTGAAATTGCCAAAGGTTTGCTTCGATCCTTACTTGCAGAGTTCTGCAAATGCCTTTCTCATACCTTGGGATTCCTTTGGGGGCAAATGTGAGATGTGAGAGTGTGTAGAAGCCTATCCTAAATAAAATGAGAGCAAAGTTAACTCCGTGGAGACAAAAGAACCTATCATTAGGGGGGAGGATTTTCCTACTCAAATCTACCCTCTCTACTTTACCTCTTTATTTTCCATCTTTTTTCAAGGCTCCTAAGAAGGTGTCGAAAGCCATAGAATCTATGCAAAGGAATTTCCTTTGGGGAGCTTCGGGAAAAAGGCTAAAAAATACCATGGATCAAATGGGAGAGGTGTGTAAAGACAAATGTAGCAATAGGCTGGGACTAAGAGATGTGTTGGCTTTCAGTAAAGCTTTACTGGACAAATGGCGATAAATAATTCCACAGGGTGGTGATATATTATGAAATTATTAAATTTTTAAAATAATTTATTTTAATATTACAATTTTGTCATTGATATATTATGAAATTATTAAATTTTTAAAATCATTAAATGTTAATTTAATATTATTAAGACTATATTATATTTTATTAGACATATTATAAATTATGGATGTCCTCATGTATTTTAAAATATTTTTCACTTATCTTTGTTTTATTTTTAATTTCTTTTTGTCTATTTTCTTTTCTTTTCTTTTTGGTAATGCAAGACTTTTTTACTCAGAAAAGCACGACAACTACCAGGCTATTTATGTATAACTCAACAATATTATTATTTTAATGAAAATTTCAAAATTAAAATATTCTATTTATATAATTTGAATTTTTCATATCAATAAATTTTTATTTAATATTATTAATATTACTACAAAAGTTTTCATTTCCTGTGGTTGTTTCATGAGAAAAAAATTGCAAAAAATACTTGCTCTTTTTTAGAAAGAAAAAATTCGTGTAAATTTTTTTAGACTTTTCATACAAAAAAAAAAATCTACAAGAATTTCATAAAAAATTCCTTGTGAATTTGAAAAGTGACGGTAAAATTTTCTATGAATATGAAAATGGTACAAAAATTTCTTGCAAATTTTCCTCTGAAAATTATTTCTTGCAAACAAAATTATAGAAATTTTTTAGATATTTAAAATTAAAATTATAATAAATAAATATTATTGATTTATAAAAATTTATATATAAAGTTTTCTAGAATTTTTTTTGCCACATAATGATAAGTTATTTTTTAAACATTAGTTTTGAAATAATTAATAAATATTTAAAATAATAACATTTTACTAAATCCATTATAATTTGTAAAATATCTTAATATTCATAATTTTAGTTTAAAATTAATTTGATTAAATATTATTTTATTGAATGCATATTCGTTTATCTTATATCCTTTAAATCTTAAATTTCAAATCATCATACATTTAACTGACAATGTTAATTTATCTTATATTTAACATACCCTAAAAAATCAAGGTATGTTTTGATACAAATATATAAAATAAAATTGAATTTGTTATTCAAAATTCAGGGAAATTGTATACTATAAAGGTCAAAAAGCCCACGTCAATTTTGAATGTCCAAGAAGTGAGAAAAATATTTGAAAATTTGAATAACAGAACAACACAAGCATTAGTGAAACATGAACTAAGATTTGTATTATACACAATTTCTTTTTTATTGAAATATCATCGATCCAAAATTCAACATGAAGATGAATGTAGCTTGTGATTTGTAACATAATTAGTTTTTTTTAAAGTTATTATTATCAAATTCAACAAATTATTTTAACATAAAGCATAGATGTGATTGAATGATGTAAATCCATTTTGATTAATGTTAATTTAAGCGATATTAGTTTGAGTCAAATAATTTATTATAACAAGTATATATTTTATTAATGTAAATGTTAGATTTTTAAAATATAATTTGAAGCATGTGACTTGTTTGTGGTCACTCTTTCCTTCCTTTTCCTTTCCCCTTTCATATTGTTAATTTTGAAAATTAAAAGAGAATTGGTACTAGAGACTTATACTTCACCATTTATTTTTTAAAATCTAACATTGTGTTTTAATGAGACATTTTAAGATTTCAAAAAATTTGAAATGCTATCAATTTGAATTTCTTTCATTTTGTAAATGTTTTGTTTGGATAAATCATTTGAAACTTCTTAAATTTCAATTTCTTTTATCAGCCAAATCAATTCAATGTTCATATTAGCCAAATCAATTCAATTTTTTCAATTTCATTTTTTTAGTTTGGATATGACAAATCAATTTCTCAAATTTCAAATTTTATGAAACTTTTATAAATTACTTAATATGTATATAAATTATGATAAAGGAGAGAATGAAAAATAAAATATCTAAAGAAAAAGAATTTATTAATTAATGAAAAATTAAGTAAAAAAATCAAATAATAACTAAAAAAGGAAAACTTATAAAAAAACTAAACTAAAATAACTTTTTTATTGAAATATCATTGATCCAAAATTCAACATGAAGTTGAATGTAGCTTGTGATTTGTAACATAATTAGTTTTTTTTAAGTGTTAGTTAAGTATAGAAAAAAACTAATAATGGTAATAGTTGTCTTGGTTCAGTCATACTTGTCCCGTTCTTGTCTAATTACATATAAACCCAAATTACATTCATAATACCATAGTTTCCAATCTTATATCCTAGAGAACAAAATTTAGAAAGTGAATGTTGATATTATCTTCATTAAACAAAAAGAATTTAGCCTTTATCTAGATAAATAAACTACTACTTTTGATGGGAATCCATTGGTAAAAAACTTATTCTTGCATTTTGAACTCCAACTTTATATGATATTCACAGCCCTACACACTTAAAACTTATGATCTTAAAATCGGACCCGTGTTTGAACTCGTGAAAGTACTGGTTCATGATTTATTAGTTTAACTATTGTTGAACTAGTGTTGAACTGGTCTTAATAAAATAGTGTTTTTTATTATTAATATATTATAACAATTAAGATTATCATAGAAAAATATTTATTAGGAGGTAATTATTAAAGAAAAAATTATTTTTACTAAATACATCTTCATATCGCTAAGTTAACCTTTTTTTTTAATTAAAAAGGGATGCACCTGAGACAACAAAGGTGTATTTAGAAATATTTGAAAAATTTATAAAAAATGAAATAGTTGAACCCTCGGTTTTCATTAGTTTTTTTATTTTAAAACCGTTTTTTTGCTTGGTCGGTTTTTAGTATTAACCGAACAGGATTCCAGACTGGTTCATCGATTTTTCGGTTAAACAGATACCAGACTAATTCACCAGTTTTTTGCGAGCCAGTCTGTCCGATCCGGGTTTTTTAACCTAGCTTAAAACACACAAAAATTTTAATAATAAATTTTATTAAAAACATTCTAACATCACTTATTCATGACTTCAAAAGTAATCATGTATTATTGCACCAAGTTATATTCAGAATTCATGTAAAATATAGAAATATATACAAAACCTCATGAGTGTTAAGTGTATTTTAACCTTATGAAATTGAATTTTTCACCTAAGATAAATGTTTCTTAAGTCTATTTTATGATAAAAGAATTTGTGAAATATATTTTAAATAATTTAAAATATGTGCATACTTAATAGTCAAATTTAATATTATTACTTAATAATAAATTATTAAAAATAATATTTATTATGAATTAAATATTTAATAAAATTAATTACTTAATATGAAAAATAAAATTAATGTTTTAATTATAAAAATGAATATAAAATATAATTAATATGCGAAATTTAATTTTTTTATTAGATATTACAAAATAAAATCACATTATAAAATTGAAGCTTTGATCAATGTTTAAGTTAAAGTCCAATGTATAATTAATATATATATATATATATATATATATATATTAATTAAAATTTAGATCCTAAATCACCTTATCAAGGACAATTAAGGGACAAACAGCTACCACATGTTGAACAATGTTAGCTCTTAGACCAAATAAGTTTTGGCAAATTGACTTATCTATTTTGTTGGTTGTTTCCAATTGTCTCTTAATGGACTCAGTCTATATATATTTATAGGTTATCTAAACTTATTGATACAAAACCTTGTACCCTAGAGGAATTTTATTCTTGATAATGAGATTAGCAAACAATTTAAAAATTCAAACCAACTTAACCATTTAATTTGTGGTCCACTACAGCTAAACCAATCATAGATTGTATTACATTAGATTATACCTTACTAAGCATTATATAGATATAAATATTGTGGCTATAAGTACAAAGTGAGCTGTGAGAACTAACGCTAGCTACTATCTTTAAAAATATATTTCAGTCAACCCCTAATTAAATTTCATTCTTGACTTTTGCCTTTGAACCATTAAAATTAAGTGAGTTGAAGAATTAAATGCTATTAAAGAATAGAACACATTTAAAAGGATGATTTTTTCTTTTGTGAGAATGTTGATGATTTTTCCTTTGTCATCATGCCATAACTAAGTCCGTTGTCTCTTGCACAGTTCCATCGTTATCCATGACTATGTTTTGTCTCACAACTGGCGAAATCAGCATCCATACTATTTAAATTAAATAAGGTAAAAGCAATTAGCATATGAATTGGAGAAGAAGGTGCATCATTAAAGTATTAAACTGGTTATACTTCACTTTTACAATCCACTACTGATTATTATTACCACCATCACCATGTGTTGATGTTTATATGTTAAGCATATTAACATGAGTAGTGTTACACATAATTCAAATTTATCAAAAACTATAAAATCAAGATAGAGAAGTATTAAATGAGATGTGATCATCAAACTTTATGTTTTTCAATAAACTTTAGCCAATAGTAATAGATAATGTGTTGAAAAAAGTTTTTTAAGGAGTGTACTTACTATAAATTGTTGCTGCAAACCACTCATTGATAACTTTCACCCATGTACTTATCCAGCCAACATCAATGCTCCACCTGGTGGTTTTATGCGTGCATCATTCATATAGGAAGTGTAGGACACAAAATGTCAAAAATCATCATACGTAAAGCACTAGTTAACCATATGATGTATTAAGTTCCTTACTTTTTGGCTGAGTTATTCAGATCCCAATTGATAAACAAAATTTCAAAGTACATTATCCCCAAAGAGAATACCATGTGAAAAAAATCCATAACTGTAAGGAATATTATCTTCATGTTCAACTTTGTTTTTTGTAAGCCGAAAAGGACCAAAAAAATCACTTCAATATGAGGGATATTAACATTGCTTTCTATCTGTTACAATATGGCCTAGATTAAAATTAAATAATTCTTGTTTGATCATGTTGATGAAAGGACTATGATCCAAATTTTTGGTTATGTTATATGGAGGGAATTGTTTTTTCTTGACTTCTAAAAGAAAATTTTACTTCAACTTAGCATGATTGAGGTGTCTTGCTAGATCAAAGAAAGAAGGTAGCTTTAGAGCTTCCTAGTTTCTAGGAAAGGAATGAGAATTGGATTTTGAAGTAACAAGGAATTTTTTTGAATTTACTAGAAAAGGCTTTGAAGCAACAAGGAAAGCTTTAGAACTCTCTAATTTTGAAGCAACTAGGAGTGCTTTAGAACACTAAAGAATGATTCACCTGAAAGCATTTTGAATCAATGCCTATGGAAAAGGCTTCCATCACAATTGCAAATATCATAATAAGGAAGCCCTGTCAAGAAATTAGAAAATAGTATATAACACAAAATAACAGGATGACTAAAGCATTCATGTGAAGAAATATCCACAATATCAAATTATGTATCTTAATACTAATTCAGACACATGTTCACCAAAAAAAATATATCTTGAAGAGTCAACAAAAAGAAAGCTGAGGCCTGCAAAAATATCTAATAGTAGCACTGATAGTAAAACTTGTCAAAAAACTAGACAGCATATGGTACAGTATATACCACGTGGTAAAGATGATCAATTAAAACTTAAAACCTTTATACATATACTTATATGTTCCCTTTAGTTGTTGAATGATACTAAACACTTTATCCTTGTAGATGGTTCTTGCTTTTATTAGAACACTACATTAACAAGAATTTAGCATCACGATTGAAGTATTGTGGTGCTAAAATTGAATGACAGATTGACTAGGTTAGATATCAGATCTCATCACTTCATTAGATCCTATCGAAGTCATTTTCCTTTATCCTTACTTGCTACGAATTTTAAAAAAATGTTCAACCCAAGCTATTATTTCCTATGCAAGAAAAAAGACTTAATTATGGTTACTTCACATCATAGATTTAAGATAAACAACAACCTAAAGATTATTTGAAACCTTCGACCAATACTAATAGAAAATCTACTATTTAATTTAAACCTCAATAATCATCTAAAGAAGACTGAAGGAAGAATTTTGAACTCAATAGAGGAGTGTAGAGGAACTAAACAGAAGATTTTCAAATTTAACTGAGTGAAACAACCACTGTTTTGCTTTTTCTTGATTCTTTGTCTCACATCTTATGGTGGTAGGTTCACTGAAATTCCATGATAAGTCCACCATCTATAAAAGAAATTTCAAAATAAAATATATGATTTGAAGTAGACATCGAACCAAGTTGGCATGGCACAACTACCGTTGAGTGAATTTCATTGCATGTAAAAAGAGAATTTCATTCTATCTTCATCCTCATAAGTATATGCCAATATGTTGCAACACTTGATTAACAAGGGCCAGTTTTTTAAATTTTATTAATTCAATTTAAAAAAAATGAAGAAAGAAGATCAACTTTCTAAGTAGTACAAAATACTCCCCCCTTCCACCCAATTTCTCATCAACATCCAACTGTAAAACTACAACCTCAAGACATTCGAAGATATGAAACTTTTTAAAAATTATCAGGTAAAAAGTTCACATACAGCACACCATTTAAAAAAAAACTTATGGAAAAGTTGTTTTGACCTTTTTCTTTCTATTTATTTTCTCTAAAAGTGTTTCTAGAGAATATCATTCCAACAAAGTGATTTAATGTCTAAATTTTTCCTATGAACCATATATAGATATATGGGATGGAAAATCCTGACCTTCTGATTGCAGACCAACAAAGAAAAACAATGTAAGAAGTAATAATTCAGGAAGATAAATGACCTCTATCAACTTGTAATAATTAAACATTTAAATATCAGAACATAAAATTTATTTTTTTTAAAGGAAATAAAAAATATTAGGGAAACGTAATTATATATGTTGAATATGAACAACTAATTACTTTATACATAGTGATATATTGTGGAAACAATACTATTACAGAATCACTGTAAACTATTAAGAATACCACTATCTACAACGAGTAATCAAGGTAGTGTACCTTTGAATTTAAAGATATAACCACCATTGCAGCAAGTAGAATTACTGTCCATGTGATGAAAAATATATTTATAGAACATGAGGTTCTTGAGGCATATGATGTGTACATATAGACAATTCTACAAATAGAGGCAACATAAAACAACATTGACATAAAAAGTCCAAGGGAGCACCTGTGCCAGCACAATAAGATGTTAATGTATAAAAAAATACATACATTGTTTTAAGGTTAATGGCCTAACAAAATGGTCTTAATGTTTTATAATGACAAACACACTATCACATATTATCTCTGCTTTATAATTGTATCACATATTATTCATTCTTAATTGGGAGAATATCTTATAAAGTAATATGACCATGAAAAAACTAAAATATCTAATCATATTAAGTTAAGAAACTTTTGGATTCATTATTTGTACCAATATCCTTAAATGTTTTACAATGAGTGAGATAGGATTGTGGGATTTGTTGAAATCCTTAGTCAGGTTAGGATATGAACTTGAACAATTTAAACGTAAGCATACTTTAAATTAAATTTGTGTTATGTTTGACTTTCAGATTAATTATATGTTATCAATTTGTTTTTGTAATCTCCATAGTCATAACATTTTTAAATAACAAAGTTAATATCCAATTATTTTCATATGACATTGAAGTCTTGAGCCATCCAATGCAGGAGCTTGTAAATTATGTAAAAGCTAAAAAATCAGTAATCTACTTAATGAGCACCAAAGTAACCTGTACACAATTCTAATTCAGAATTCAAGTACATTTTCCTCATCCTCAGAATAAGATATAAAATTTGACTTTAGGTTTATCCATGAATTGTTGCAGAAATAATAATGTTTACCTCTGATCCCTTTTTTTCTTCTGGAGTCTAGTATTTATTCCAGCAAGTGATAAAATGGATGACACTCACAAGTTGTAAAAGATGAAATATTCTGTTTAAACATAAACCACAACATGCATATAAGTAACAATCTGCAAAGAGAAAAATAAAGCAAATAGAATGTATCGATGGAGTCTCTCAAAGAACAACTTTGAGATTCATCATAGATATGAAAGTACACAATCCAAGACTTGTACCAAATGAAAGGATATTGACCATTCTTCAAAAAAAAAAAGAAAGTGAAGGATTTAAAGCTTACCCTGCACCAATATGAGCAATCTCACCTACAAGATCAAAGGTGTGCTATGGTTCTTATTCAATGATATTCAAGAGAAGGTAAAGAAAGAATGGACTTTTGTTTTCAATGAGTGAAAAGTGAGAGAAAAAAACTTATGCACCCTAAAAAGTTTTACATCGGCATTGATCACAACCATTGATATATGATAAATTTGTTGACTTTACCAATTAATACTTTAAAAGTCATATAAATATATGGTTATGATTAAACGTCAGCATACTACATGTATTTCAAACTGGAAAAAAATAATGGTACTAATGAAAACTATTTGAATGATAAAATTGATAGTTTTTTCATATGAATAGTTTTTACAAGAACTTCTCTTTTTCTCTAACCCAAATTGTGAAAAAAGAACCATAGGAAAAATACAAAACCAACTGAAACCAAAATCCAAATGCATTGTGCCAAAAAACCACATGTTTCATCAATATAACTATTATTATTAGTACTGTGTGGTTGTTAAACATACCATATATGGTGCATGCCTCCCTTGATCTTTTTCTAGAGGTTTTCTTCTTTGGTGAAATGGTTTGTGGAGAGGTAAGAAGTGAGGTGGTTTTAGGCGCCACTTAAGGTAAGATAAGCCTAAGAGGGAAAGTTTGCCACAAGGGATGGAACCCTTGATAAAAACCTAAGGAATTCTCAAAGAGAGAAGGGTGGACACTAAGAGAATTTTGGCCAACTCAAGGTTTTTCCATTCAATAAAGTGTAAAAAATATAAGAGTGTGAAGGAGCACCTTTTTATAGAGGGAGCTAACCTCTTGCACAAGTCATGAAGGAAATGAAGGGCTAGGATTAAAAGGAGTCATCCAAGGGAGGAGGATTGAAGCCCAAAGTCCAATCAATACCCTCCTTTAGATGAGAATTGGTGCCCAAGCTACCTCATCCAAGGGCCAAGATTACTCCTTTATTAGTTTTTGGTTTTATTTAGCAAAAGAGGGTGTAGTTATCAAAATACCCCCTTATTTCCTAAATAAAGGCCCAAAAGCTAATTTTACCCCTTCTTATTACTAAGACACCTCTTAGAAAATTAAATGGACTAATACATGTCCAAAATAAAATCCTAGGTTCCTAAAATAAAAATTACAAGTAAATAAGTCATGGCTTGCATAACTTGATGGTCATATGGAGGTGAGATCTTCCTCCTTCTACTCTAGCTATGTCTTCTTCTATTCTCCTAGCCATGAACCTAGTGATAGGGCCCTTGCTTGGGGAGAATGCATCATCTCCTCCCCCTTGGAAAGGATTTGACCTCAAATCTGATAGGTCCTCCTCTTCTTCATCAGTACCTACAAAAGGGATCAAATAACAAACATTAAAGGTAGTACTTATACCATACTCTCTTGAGGACTTGAAAGGGACCATCTCCTCAGGGGCTAAGCTTGGACTTCCTGTGAGTAGGGAAGCAATCCTTCCTCAAATGAAGTCATACCCAATACCCTTCATTGAAGATAATTTATTTCCTTCCCCTATTAGCCTTAGTAGCATACCCTTTAGAGTGTCGTTCAATGTTGGCTTTGACCCTCTCATGTAATTTTTTAACAAAATCTGCTTTAGCTAATCCTTTTTTATGAATAGAAGAAGGGAAAGGTAAAGGCAAAATATCAAGAGGTGTAAGAGGGTTGAAGCCATAAACAATCTTAAAGGGTGAGTGCTTGGTAGTTCTTTGGACCACCCTATTATATGCAAACTCTATATGGGGAAGGTACTCATCCCAAGACTTATAATTTCCTTGAAGAAGTGTCCTAAGCATAGTAGATAGAGATCTATTTACTACCTCAGTCTGCCCATCAGTTTGGGGGTGACATGTGGTAGAAAATAAGAGTTTAGTTCCTAGCCTTGCCCACAATGTTTTCCAAAAGTGGCTAAGGAACTTCACATCTCTATTAGAGACTATGGATTGGGTAATTCCATGTAAACAGACAACTTCTTTAAAGAAAAGTCTCGGGATGTTGCTCGCATCATCTATCTTGTGGCATGGTATAAAGTGAGCCATTTTTGAAAATCTATCTACCACCACAAAGATAGAGTCTTCACCTCGTTTGGTTCGAGGCAGGCCAATGATGAAATCCATACTAATATCCAACCAAGGTGCAGAAGGAGCAGGTAAGGGTGTGTACAATCCATGAGCCGTTGTCTTAGACTTAGCTTGCAAGCAAGCAATGCATCTACGACAATGTCTATAGACATCTTTCTTCATATGAGGCCAAAAGAATTTTTTTTGTAAAAGCAGAAGAGTTTTGTTAATTCCAAAATGCCCCATGAGCCCACCCTTATGGCTCTCTTTTGTCAACAGATTTCTCATAGATCCTTGGGGTACACAAAGTATGCTACCTTTGAAAAGGTACCCCTCACTCACAAACAACCCATTTTGGGTTTTACATGCAAATGTAGAGGCAGCATAAATGGATCCAAAATCCTTATCAGAAAGATACATTTCTCTAATATTATCAAATCCAAGAATCTTTGCACTTAAGGTGGTGTAAAGGGTATGTCTATGAGACAAAGCATCAGCCACCATATTATGTTTTCCTTTCTTGTATTTGATGATATAAGGGAAAGTCTCAAGAAATTCTACCCATTTAGCATGCCTTTTATTAAGCTTGCCTTGACCCTTCAAATACTTAAGTGACTCATCGTCACTATGAATGATGAACTCTCTGGGTACAAGATAATGTTCCCAAGTTTGAAGGGCCCTTATCAAAGAGTAAAACTCTTTATCATAGGTGGGGTAGTTTAAGGCGGCTCCATTTAGTTTTTCACTAAAATAAGTCATGGGATGACACCTTGTAACAACACAGCTCCCACACCCACTCCCGATGCATCACACTCTAGCTCAAAAATTTTAGAAAAGTCAGGAAGAGCTAAAACTGGTGCATGGGTTAGTTTCTCTTTGATAAGTTCAAAGGTTTTTTGTTGTTTTTCACCCCAAAGGAAAGGAGTATCCTTCTTCACCAAATCATTGATTGGTGAGAAAAGTGTGCCATTCTTAGATGGCTTTGATTTTGTTGGGGTCCACTTGAACCCCCTTTTTATTAACTATAAAACCTAAGAACACCACACTCTCCACACAAAAATTACATTTTTCAAGATTTCCATAGAGTTGGTGTGACCTAAAAATGCAAAAGACACGCCTAAGATGGCCTACATGTTCATCTAGGCTCTTGCTATACACTAAGATGTCATCAAAATAAACAAAACAAAATTTTCCTAAGCAATCCATAAGGACATGATTCATAAGCCTCATGAAGGTGCTTAGGGCATTGGTAAGCCCAAAGGGCATTACCAACCACTCATACAGCCCAAACTTGGTCTTAAAAGCGGTTTTCCACTCATCACCTTCCTTGATGCGGATTTGGTGATAACCACTTTAAGATCAATTTTCGAAAATAATTGGGCCCCATGCAATTCATCAAGCATGTCATCAAGCCTAGGGATAGGGTGCCTATATTTGATGGTGATGTTATTGATTGCTCGACAATCAATGCACATCCTCCATTGGCCATTCTTCTTGGGCACCAACAAGACTGGCACAACACAAGGGCTTAGGCTCTCTTAAACCCAACCCTTCTCCAATAGTTCTTGGACTTGAGACTCAATCTCCTTGGTCTCCATGGGATTAGTCTTATAAGCAGGCCTATTAGGTAGGCTAGCCCCAGGTACCAAGTCTATTTGGTGTTCTATACCCCTAATTGGAGAAAGTCCTTTGGGAACTTCATTAGGGAATATATCACCAAACTCCTTTAAAAGATCTTGAACCTCTTGAGGTAGGTTCTCATGTCCAAGTTCTATGGCTGTGCTAGAACTAGAAGGGAAAGAAGCAGAGGGGGAAGAAATAGGGGATGCCTCTTTGCAAAAGAGGAGATAGAAAAGTATGTTAATTAAGGGGGCTTCCTTTAAATACAATTTTGTCGCAAATAAACTCCCTTTATTAATGACTTTCTTGGAAGGGGCACCAACTTCCAACTCAACCTCCTTACCCCTTTCAAGCTTTAGGGGAAAAGCTTTGCTTTTTTTTCCCTCCTCATCTCTCTTATGTTTCATGATTAGTTAGTCCTCCGCCACTTGTGAAGGTGTTAGAGGACACAACTTAATGCGCTTATCCTTATGAGTGAGGATGATGTTATTGGAATGACCATGGTATATGACTTTCTTATCAAATTGCCATGGTCTTCCTAGCAAGATATGGCCAGCTTCCATTGGGACTATGTCACACAGGATCTCATCTTTATAAGACCCAATGGAAATTGGAACCTTGACTTGCTCATTGACCTCCATTTCCCCTTGCTCATTGAGCCATTGAAGATTGTAAGGCTTAGGGTGGGGAAGTGGGGTCAAGGCTAGCTTTTCCACCAACCTTGAGCTACAACAATTGCAGCATGACCTAGTATCCACAATGAGAGAACATATTTTGTCATTCACCTTACAGCGAGTGTGGAATATGTTCTCCCTTTGAGATGAGGACACTTTCAAAGGTTGGCTTCCAAGAAGCCTTCTTATCATCAAGAGGTCTCCCTCACATGCATAAGCGGTTTCATCACAATCAGATTGGTATGCATGAACCCCTTCTTCTTCGCTCTCACTAGAGGAGTGTGAGCTAGACTCACTACTATAAACACCTTGGGCCCTCATGATGATGTTTCTCTTAGTAGGGCATTGAGAGGCAATGTGGCCTCTCCCAAGACATTTAAAGCATTTGATACTACTAACTTTCTCATGAGAGTTAGTAGCACGGGTTTTTCTCTCTACATGTGATGTTTTATGCTCTTTGAAGTGCTTGGGATGTTCCTCTTTGGGGTAACTCTTGAAAGAGTTCCCCTTAGGTTGGTCCCTCTTTACATAAGGTGGGTTATCGTTTTTAAAAGTTTTCCTTCTAAGTTGATTTTCCACCTTGATGAAAAGTTGAACTAACTCATCAAGGGAATTGTATGAGAAAAGCTCCACCTTATCACGAGTTTCGGGGTTCAACCTACACAAAAACCTTGCCATAATGGCCTTGGGTTCCTCAATGATACCTGCCCTCAAGATAAGAAGTTCCATCTTTTGTCTATACTCTTCTATACTAAGGTTGGTTTGCCTTAGTCTTTGGAGTCTATCCAAAAGATCTCTTTCATACCAAGAGGGAATATGCCTTCTTCTTAGAGCACTTCTAAGATCATTACAATATCTTATGGAAGGCATATTAGTGCAGATTCTCTCATTGGTTAACCCAACCCACCAATGCATGGCATGGCCTTGGAAACTAAGGGTTGCCATTGGAACCTTTCTTTCTTCTCTTACCTCATGGCAAGTGAAGAGTTGTTCTACCTTGATTTCCCAATCAAGGTAGGCTTCCATATCTTCCCTCCCATGAAGTGGGGGGAGATAAATTTTGGGCTCCATTGGAGGGGCCCATTATTATGCATGGATGAATGGGAGTTTCTCCTAGGATGATTGTAGTATTCTTCCTCACTTTCACTCTTATGGGTATGTCTAGATAGGGAACCTAAGACTATCCCTTTCATTTTGTAATTCTCACCATTCTTATGCTTTCTTTTTTCTTCTTCTTTCTCTTTTCTTCTTTCTCTTTCTTTTCTTTCTCTCCTTTCTTCATCTTCTCTCCTTTCTCTTATTCTTCTATCTTCCTTCTCTCTTTTTTCTCTCTTTTCTTCCTTTCTTTCTTTTATTTTTCTTTTCTCCTTGGACTCTTTTTCTTTCCTTTTTTCTTCTCCTCTCTCTTGTTCTTTTGCCATCCATTCCCTAAAGTCCATGTTTAAGTTTTCTAGAGTGTAATCTTTAGAAATATTTCTTTGGTTTACACTCTTGTTTGATGAATAAATATGAGCACTAGAGTGGGTATTTGATGTCATTGTGCTTGAATTTCTAAGAGGAAAAAGGTGGCTAAAAACCTTTCACAAACAAACACTCCTCTCTTTTTTTGTTTTCTTGCCTAAAATGGCTTGATGAGTCTTTGGAACTCTTTAGCCTTCTAAGCGCTTTGAATAAGAAAAATAAAGCAAGAATTTTAAAGCAAAAATTCAAAAGAGAAGGGATCTAAAGCGAGCTCCTAAGGTGTTGAAGGAAGTGTACCACTTCTTCCTTCTTCACCTAATTTTTGAGAAACTAAAAAATTAACTAATCTTATTACAACCAAAGGGAGGACCTTAAGGGCACTCAAACTCCCAACTACAAAATTAATACACCCAAATTAAAGAAAAAGTAAAGTCTTCAAAAAATGATTCTCCAAATGCTCCCTCAAATCAAAGTCCTAACAGCTAGGTGTGTTTCCTTTTGAGGTGATCCCTTAGGCTCTTAGTCCAACCTTCCAAAATATACTACCCTTGTGGTAAGCTCCTTTTTCAAGCTTTCTCCCAAAAGTGGCACTAACACACAAACCAAAGAAACCAAAAGTAGCAAGGGGAGGTGCAAATAGAAACTCAAAAAGCAATAAAAGATAACACAATCAAAAGGACACTTAACTAAATGGTAAGAGTATATAAGACAAACTAGAAAGATGATTTAAAAGACAAGAAACAACTAAAAGGTAAACAAAAGAAAGAGAGCACACAATGGAATACCTAAGAATGGCACTAGATTAAAGACTAGAAAGACACAAATATCAAGTTCTAGTGTACCAAAAATAATAAATTTTCTTTTAAGGTTCCAAGTCCAAAGTTGAAGCACTTGCTAATTTTAGGTTAGGTACATCAAATGAATTTTTCAAACTTTCTTTTCTTTTGTTTGTTCTCTTTTTTTTTTTTTGAATCCTTCGTTGTTTTTTTTTGTATTTTATTTTAGACTTTGTTCTCTTGTTGTTTTTTTTTAATATTTAATAGATGCACCTAAATTGATTGTGAATTTAGTGCTTAATAACAAAGAGTTATGCGCTTGGAACAATAAAGAAAATTAAAAGCAATAATTTAGGTACTACTAGAAATGACTTCAAAATGCAAAGTAGCTATAGATGTGTTAATGGTTTAGTAGTTTGGTGTGCCACTGGACTCAAGCTTTGTTAAGTTTTTAGTAATTTGTTGAACACAAATACCAAACTTATAGCTTAAGTGAAAGCACCCACAAACAAGAACTACCTTTACCACACAAATGAGCTACTAATTATACGTATAAGGAAAATAAAGACAAAGAGAATTGAGCAACTATTTTGGAATTTTTTTTTAAGAATATGCTTGAAACTAAAAGCACATGAACCTCTAAAGAGACTTAGACATGAGGTATGACCCTCTATGTTGCTCAATTTAAGAAGTTTCAAAAGCTTTTTGTAAAAACAAAAGAGGCTAAACTTAAAAGGAATTAATAGACAAAATGGGAAACTATAAACATGACTTATAGACAACTACACAAGAGTATAAAAGTGAAAAATAAAAGCTAAAAATAAGGCAAAAACAAGGCAACTAGGTGCAAGGAAACACAAGAATTTGGTCTAAATTTCTTGCCCACAAGGTTGTGGAATTCACCAGAACGGCATGGATTTTTAGCAAGAAATTCTCAAAACCAAAATTCAAGCAAGAAAGCATCCAACTCAAAGCTTAAGCGGAAATTAATGAATATGGGAGAGACGTAGATGCAAAGAAAAGAACAATATAAATTGCATCAAGAAAAAAATAAATAGCGCAAATAAACTATAACTCAAAACAATAAACTTAAGACATAAATGAAAATGATAAACAACAATGGAAAGCTAGAAAAAATTGCGGAAATTAAAGATAAAATAAAATAGGAAAAAGGAAAAAAAAATAAATGAGGTAGGAAGAGAGTTTAGACCTCTAGAACCAATGCTCTAGATACCAAATGATGCATGCCTCCCTTGATCTTTTTCTAAAGGTTTTCTTCTTTGGTGAAATGGTTTATGGAGAGATAAGAAGTGAGGTGGTTTTAGGCACCACTTAAGGTAAGATAAGCCTAAGAGGGAAAGTTTTCCACAAGGGATGGAACCCTTGATAAAAACCTAAGGAATTCTCAAAGAGAGAAGGGTGGACACTAAGAGAATTTTGGCCAACTCAAGGTTTTTCCATTCAATAAAGTGTAAAAAATATAAGAGTGTGAAGGAGCACCTTTTTATAGAGGGAGCTAACCTCTTGCACAAGTCATGAAGAAAATGAAGGGCTAGGATTAAAAGGAGTCATCCAAGGGAGGAGGATTGAAGCCCAAAGTCCAATCAATACCCTCCTTTAGATGAGAATTGGTGCCCAAGCTACCTCATCCAAGGGTCAAGATTACTCCTTTATTAGTTTTTGGTTTTATTTAGCAAAAGAGGGTGTAGTTATCAAAATACCCCCTTATTTCCTAAATAAAGGCCCAAAAGCTAATTTTACCCCTTCTTATTACTAAGACACCTCTTAGAAAATTAAATGGACTAATACATGTCCAAAATAAAATCCTAGGTTCCTAAAATAAAAATTACAAGTAAATAAGTCATGGCTTGCATAACTTGATGGTCATATGGAGGTGAGATCTTCCTCCTTCTACTCTAGCCATGTCTTCTTCTATTCTCCTAGCCATGGCCCTAGTGATAGGGCCCTTGCTTGGGGAGAATGCATCAATATATTTGAACAACTTCTGAAGGGAAGAAGAATGGGAGAGCCATTGATACAAGCAATAAAATAGACTTGACTTCCCACCAACAGAGAAAATCCTGACATTCTGATTACAGACCAACAAAGTAAAATAATGTAAGAAGCCATAATTCCTGAAGATAAAAGACGTCTATTAACCTGTAATAATTAAACATTTAAATAACAGAACATAAATTTTATTTTTTTTAAAGGAAACAAAAAATATTAGGGAATATATATGTTGAATATGAACAACTAATTACTTTATACATAGTGATGTATTGTGCAAACAATACTATTACAGAATCACTGTAAACTATTAAAAATACTACTAGCTGCATGGAAATAGCTACTTGGGAATGAAGGCCAAAGTAAAAGTTTCATAATCCTCTTCAACAATTATTTATGATTGTACTGTATTTGTCATTTATGGTTTCTCTGCAATAGTTATAGGTTCAAGGGGATGCGTGGCCTGCACCTCCTAATTCTTCTTGGACTCTCTTTTATTAGTTATACATATTGATACGTGAAATGAAGCTGAATGAAGCAAGTCACTTTAGCATTTTCAGATTCAACTGCTCTTAAATCTCACAGTTGATTGATTCTTAATATGACTAGATCAACAATTTTCTCTTTGCTGCTACATGGGCAAAATCTATTGATGACTTGATTATACTAACTACTGTAATCAAGAGCCTCTTCTTGTTTTCTTCATTTTCATTTCTTAATAATCTAATTAATGTGAATTTTGTTTACTGGCAGTTGAATTGGATCACCTCATTTTCAAGTTGTAAAGGGATTTGTGGAAATCAGTTTAGCTTGTTAAGACATATAAATAAAATAGGAATGTTGAGTAATTTTCCTCCAAAATTTTTTATCATTCTGTCTTAAGTCAAATGATTGGGAGTAGATGTTATACCAAGCTCTTTTGCTATGATTGTTACAAATCGAGTTAATTACTAGTTTTGTCTGAAAAGTTATTTTAGTTTCGTTTTTGTTTTTAAGTTTTCTTACTTTTAGTTATTAGTTGATGTTTTTACTTCATTTTTCATTAATTAAATAAATTCTTTTTCTTTACATATTTTATTTTTCATTATCAACTTTATCATAATTTATTTATATATGTATTAAGTAATTTATAAAAGTTTGATAAAATTTGAAATTTAAGAAAATGATTTGTCATATCCAAACTAAAAAAAACCAAATTAAAAAAAATTGAATTAATTTTATTAATATATAGATTGAATTACCTTGTCTAAACAAGAAATTTGAAATGTAAGAAATTTCAATTGATTTACTCAAACATAACATTTACAAAATTAAGTAAATTCAAATGAAAACAATTCAAATGAATAAAATTTCAAATTTTTTGAAATATTAAAATACCTCATCCAAATGCAATGTTAGATTTTAAGAAGATAAATGGTGAAGTGTAAGTCTCTAGTATCAATTATCCTTTAATTCAAAAATAAAAATAAGAAAGTGAAAGGAAAAAGGAAGAAAAGAGCGACCACAAGGCACATGCTTTAAATTAATTTTGATAATCTAACCTTTACATTAATAAAATGTATACTTGTTATGATAAATTATTTGACTCAAATTAACATTGCTCAGACTAACAATAATCAAAACTGATTTACATCATTCAATCACATCTATTGTTTATGTTAAAAAATTTGTTAAATTTGATAAGAATAACTTTAAAAATTATAAAAATTGTATGATCTAGTTGGTATGGTTGTATCTTTAAAGTTAATAATAATTAATATTTAGTAAAATAAATAAAAACAAAATGAATGAAATGAAAACAAAAAAGTAGGGTTGCAAAAATGACAAAGAAATTATATCCATTAGATTGGGTCTAGAAAAGGGAGATTCTAATTTATAAGGTTCTATAGTTTATAGTTTGTTTCTTCTCTTCTTTTGCTTGTTATTGAATGGCAGTTGAATGCCTCTATCCATCCGGAATACCCCAATTCCTCATATCCATGAAAATGGACCCTCCTTCTTCCCATGATCCATTTCAAAAATCAAAACTTGGATTGACCATTTTGTTCTTAAAATGTGCATTACTAGTATATATACAAACAAATCACATGCTTTAAATTATATTTTAAAAATTTAACCTTTACATTAATCAAATGTATATGTTATAATAAAATTATTTGAATCAAATTGACATTGCTCAAACAAGTATATATATACACACTACTCAAGAACAAATTATATTGAGTATGCTCAATTATCGGGACTAATTAGATTTCCAACAAGTTAGCAATAACATTGAAAAATGTTGTAAATCATTAATGAGCCACCAACAATTAAGCATGTTTTAAAAGACATGGATTTTTAACTTTTATTTTCCATGTGTCTCCCTCGCACATGAGCTTTTATTCACATTATAGTCATAAAATAATTAAATTACTTTATTATTTTATTTTTTTAAAATTATGAAAAAATTTAAATTTAAGATAAGTTAAATTCCTTTAAATATTTTTAATACATAACTTTATAAATATTTTTTAATAATAAGAAATAAGTGTGAGACTATAATTAAATATATTTTTTCTAACAATGCTATTTTTTTATTTTTATTAACAACCAAAAAATTGTATTATGAATTTAACAACCAAAAAATTACCATGAAAAATGTTTTTTTCTAAAATTTAACAAGTATATGAATTGTGTCACAACCATGTGAGAGAAAATGTTTAGTTTATTGGATTTTCCAACACACAATTATATTTTTTTAATAAACCCTTTAAAATAGGATTTTAGGACTTTTTTAACTATTATTTTTGACAAAAGTCCTAAATAACTTAAAAAATAGATATATAAAATATAATATGTAGTTGATAATCTTAAAATATAAAATTCTTAATTCTTAGCATTCCTTTTATGATAAATTAGTAAAAAAAGCAAAAAATAACTTTGTTTGTAACTAAAAATAGATTTTTTGAATTAGTATTAAATAGTAATATTTTGGTAAAAAATATTAAATATTTAATAATTGATGATAAGGAAATTCGTCTTTTACTATATAAAACTATGTTTATAAAAAAGAATAATTCTATTTTTTAGAATGGAAAAAAATCTAGTAAGTACAAGAGACTTATTGTTTGTCATTTCTATTTGTTTTCTTATTCAGATTGACTAATTAAAATTAATTATGCTTTATTTTATTTATAGTGTGCTCTAAAAAGTTAATTAAAGTCATGTACCTTTTCATAATTATAGTAAAAAACCACACTTCTATTTAAATTATTGTTATTTTCTTAATTTATTAATATAATTAAGAATAACATGTATAAATATGAATCCAATCATTTTGTAGGCAATGTGCCACTAATTAGTTGTACTTTAATTGTTAAATTTAATAATAAATTGTATTTATTAAATATTAAAATTATTTAAATATATATATTATTTGAATTTATATGTAGAGATTTAAAATTATATATTATTATATAAAATTATATATTATTATAAAAAATAAATTACTAAGAGAGTTTTAGTTAGTGTATCATTTGAGAGTATATTAGTATAATATTTTTTTTATGAATCAAACCTTAGTATTGTTTAGAATACTAGTTTTGTTAGATGAACTGGGGACCTTTATCTCGGTTAACTAACTTATCAGCTTTTATAACCATTAGTGTAATATTTATAAAAAAGATATAAGAAATGTTGACACAGTTAAAGTTTTTAAATTTAAGATTAGAGTAGGTAAATAAAGAAAAATTAAATTATGTATAATTTCTTAAAATAAGGATAAAAGTTTTATAATATAAATATAAAACTTATTAAATATTTTTTACGTCAAATATATAAAAATGTAAACAATTTATATGTAAATGTTACTTTTAAGTGTGTATATTTTAATTAAAATCTAATTATCATTTTCATATATCTTTATAAGATATATTGAATATTATAGTTTATCCTATAACTTATTAAATATTTTCTTATAAACTATATATTTTATATTTTTAACATTAATTTCAAATAAAAAAGGACATATGATATCTTAATTGGTTAAAGAATGAGATATGTGAAAAAATGTCATAGTTTTGATCTTTGTCGTTAATAAAAACTATCTAGTCTATAAAAGAAACATTTAAAATAGAAAATTGTATAACATATATAATTAATTTCAATTTATATTTATTAAATATGTGATTCTAATTTTATAGAATATAATCATAATAATGTTATGATTTTCTATTCATGTAAAAGAAAATAAGTTGTTGATTTTGTTAATTATTTAATTTTAATATTATTGTATGCTATTTCATATATCAATAATGTATGCTTGCATGGATAATTGTTATTATAAATTATATTATTATTTTTCATTAAAAATTATTATTTAAAATTTTATATTTGGCGTCATATCTGTAAAGTTAAGCATACCTGCATAACATCATAAATTAGATTAAGAAAACATATATGTTGATTTAGTTTTATTTTTATTTTTAGGATACATATATGTTTATTCTTATTTGTAGAAGTATTTAGATATTTAACCATTATAAATTTAAAATAATTTATTTGAATATTACAATTTTGTCATTGATATATTATGAAATTATTAAATGTTTACATAGACATTTAATCACAACCTTTCACTTATGGTAAATTTGTTGACTTTACTCATTACTACTTTAAAAGTCACATAAATGAAAAGTCATGATTGAATTTTACACTGACACTGTATATAATTAAATTCATTTTTAAAATCATTAAATGTTAATTGAATATTATTAAGATTATATTATATTTTATCGGACATATTAAAAGTATATGGATGTCGTCATCAATCGTCAGTATTTTTACATTTTTTCACTTATCTTTATTTTATTTTTTATTTCTTTTTCTCTATTTTATTTTCTTTTTTATTGGTAATGCACCACTTTTTTACTAGAATAAAATTATTATTTTAATGCAAATTTTAAAAATAAAATTTTTCTATTTATATAATGTTAATTTTTCATATGCATAAATATTTATTTAATATTATTAACACTACTAAGAAAGTTTTCATTTCCTGCAATTTTTTCATGAAAACAAAATTGCAGAAAATGGTTGCTACTTTTTAGAAGGAAAAATTCGTATAAATTTTTTGAGACTTTTCGTACAAAAGAATTTCATAAAACTTTTCTTATGAATTTGAAAAGTCACAACAAACTTTTCAATGAATATGAAAATAGTAGAAAATGGTTCTTGCAAATTTTCCTCCAAAACTATTTGTAGGACTTTCCTGTGAATTTTTAATTGGCAGGAAACTTCCTACATATTTAAAATTGGCAGGAAAATTTTTACATATTTTCTACAAATCAAATTTTGCATAAATGTTTAGATATTTAAAATGAAAATTAAAGTAGTAGTTTTTAAATAAACTAGTACTTTTGATGATGTGAAACTGTCAACAAGGGGTTTCGACGGGACAGTAAAAAATAACTTGAAAAATAAAGGAGTCACCTCCCATGTTTATTATGAAAAAAATCGAAAAAACCTTGAAAATAGAAAGTGGTATGCGAAACCAAATTTGAATTTGAGAATCAATTACATGTAGGGAAGGTATTACCACCCTACAACATCTGTCATAAAGACCGTTACCTCTAATTAAACATGCAAAATTAGATAATTTTAAAAATATCTATTCACCCCATACAAATTATTATTTTTATTTTATTAATTGGTTTTTAATATTTTTTACAAGAATTTATTACTGAGATATTTATTATTTATAAAATATTATTATTATTGTACTTTTATCTTTTGAATTAATTAAATTTTTTTATTTTTTTGGGCTCGATAGGAGTGAGCTCTTGCTCCTACGTATCTTCAGGTTCAATGGAGAATCAGAGTTTAGGTAATTCTTTGAAAAAATATTTGTGTGTTTGATATATTTGATATTTAATTTTTAAATTTATTAAGACTTAGGATTTCTGAACTATCATAGTTCATAGTCCTAAAAATTTAAAATTGACAGGGGATGTACACCCAAACCAATCCATTAGAACATTTTATCTTAGAAGTTATTTTTTTTTTCTTTTTATCAATATAATTTTGACTAACAAATTTAGTTTTAAGACAAAAAGTCATAACTTATGCGTTAAAATCACGAGATTAAAAAGATGTTATGTCTAAGTTAATCCTTTTATCTCTATTAAATAAATATTACAAATTAGTAAAAATAAAGTGAAGATTAAAAATTATTTTGAAAAGAAAATATTATTAATTATGACAAGAATTAATTAAGGAATAAATTAGAGAACGTGACACTATCATAATTTGTACCCTCAAAATTTCATAAGGTAAAAAAATGTCACATTTAATTAACATTATTTTTCCCTTACCAATAAATTAATTTTTTCTAACTAGATTATTTAAAATTTTTTATTATTAGGAACATAATTTTGAATTTTAGAGATGAGATTTAAGACAAAAAGTTGTCACAACTTATGTCTTAAAATTAGAGAGATGTCACATCTAATTAATTCTTTGATCTCTATTAAAAATATTATGTTATAAAATTATGAACAAATTACATTTAAGATATAATAATTATTTTATTAAATAACTTAAATTATTATTATTAAAAATTATTTATGAAATGTTCTTTGCTTGATATGAAACTCTATTTAGGATTATTTTGACGGCACTTAAATTGCATATATACAACCAAACAGGAAGTTAGCTAATCAAATATCAAGCTCACGATTATAAGTTCAAACCATAAATTAATTAATCACCTAATAAGAATCAAACAAAATAAAAACATGATAGAAAAAAAAAGGAAATCTACAATGTCAAATCCTAGCATGGACAAGCATCACATGTATAACCCTATAACTGAAAAAAAAAAGTAAAGAGAACCTGTGTAAGTCTTGAGTCCACAACATAGTATTGTTGGGAAAGCCATGAACTGCACAAAGGCCCATCATTCAACATGGCAAATTCATTGCTCCTGGTTTTGTGGCTAATGCATTCATGATATTTGTTGCTTGTTGACATGAGAAGGGGTATGTTTGTAAACATATTTTTGGGTCACTACATATACATATTGGTACAAGATTTGGTGTTGGCAGGTGTTTATAGAGGCTTGAACGCATGTATATTCAGGTTCATAGGTCATGAATGTCATGACTTTAAGCCTTTTATGGTTAGTAAAGATAAAAGGAGAGTATATGTAAGAGCCAATGTATATTATTTTGTTGAGAGAAAGAATAAGAGTAGATAGATTCTATTGTGAGTGTTGCTAAGAGAGAAGAAGGTGAAAAACAAAAAAAGGAAGGAGATGGTGAATTCTTACCTCCAGTGTGGAGTGGAGACGAGTGTCCCTAAAATGTGAGTTGTGATGGATTTTTATTAAGGAGAGATGTGTGGTTTCATTTAATGAAAGTTTGCTTTTTGGGAAACCAATATTGTATAAGTACGATTTAAGGAGATTTGTTGGTGGCTTGTAGGTGGTAGTATGAAGGATTAGGAAGCAAAAGGTGAGTAGCAAGGGTAGTATAACACATCTTTAATTGATATTCTTATTTTTCTTTTCTTTCTTATAAAACCATATCTGTTTTTTTATTTTGTAATTTGGTTTTTATATTCTTTTCTTTATTTTAAGAAAATCACTCAATTATTAATAAGTTATTTAGTTTAATTTTTCTCATTTTTTTATTTTCTTTACTTACAGGAAAAAATTGGGTGATCATAGAATCCATCTGTAAAAAACTTTTGTTGCATTTGAACTCAAACTTTATATTTTTTCTGCAGGCCCTACACACTTAAAACTTATGATTTTAAAACTGGACTAGTGTTTGAACTAGTGAAAGTACTGGTTCACGATTTATTAATGCAACTGTTTGTTGAACTAGTGGTTGAACCGATCTTAATAAAATAGTATTTTTTATTATTAATGTATTAAAAAAATTAAAATTATAAAAGAAAAGAATTATTAAGGAGGTAATTATAAAAGAAAAAACTATTTTTACTAAATACATCTACATATTGCTATGTTAAACTCTGTTTTTATTAATTTTTTAATTAAAAATTGATGAACTTGAGAAAACAACGAGTGTATTTAGAAAAATGCAAAAAAATTATAAAAACAATGAACTAGATGAACCATCAATTTTCATCAATTTTTCGATTTTAAAACTGGTTCTTTACTTAGTCAATTCAATTTTCAGCATTAACCAAACTAGATACTAGACTGGTTCATCAATTTTTTTGTTGAACCATTCAGTCTGATCTGGTCTTTTAACCTAACTTAAAACACATAAAAACTTTTAATAGGAAATTTCATTACAAACATTCTAACATCAATTATTCACGACTTTAAAAGAAATTACTCATGTATTATTGCACAAGTTATATTCAGAATCTATGTAAAATGTAGAAATATATACAAAACCTCATAAGTGATAACTGTATTTTACTCTTATGAAATTGAAGTTTTCACCTAAGACCAACATTTCTTCAAGTCTATTTTATGATAGGATAATTTGTGAATATATTTTAAATAATTTAAAATATGTGCATACTTAATAGTCAAATTTAATGTTATTACTTAATATTAAATTATCAAAATTAATTTTTAATTACAAATTAAATATTTAATAAAAAATTACTCAATATAAAAAAATAGAATTACTTTTTTTAATTATAAAAAAATGAATATAAAATATAATTAAAATGGGAAATTTATTTTTTATTAAATATAGATGTTACAAAAGAAAATCACATCATCAGCGGATATTATAAAATTGAAGCTTTGATCAATGTTTAAGTTAAAGTCCAATTTATAATTAATATATATTAATTAAAATTTAGTGAAGCATTTCTGGGATGTGTTAAAAGAGGATATAAGGAAAGTAATGACAGATTTTCATCCATATGGAAAGCTTCCAAAGGGGGTCAATGCCTCATTCATTTAATGACAGATTACCAAGAAGGAGTGCCCAAGTGGATTGGGAGATTATAGGCCAATATTGGGGTGCTCTATAAAATTATAGCAGAGGTGTTGGCAAAAAGACTACAGAAGGTACTTCCAAGCATCATTGAGGAAACATAGATAGTTTTTATTAAAGGAAGGCCATTGTTTGATAGTATAGTTTTAGTTAATGAAGTGATCCAGGAGGCAAAATATCATAAGAAGCTCTTATTGGTATTTAAGACTGACTTTGAGAAACTGTATGACTTTGTTAGTTGGGCGTTCCTATTTTACATGCTATCTCGATTTGGTTTTGGGGACAAATGGTTAAGTTGGATCCATGGTTGTCTGTCTTCATCATCGGTCTCAATATTGGTTAATGGGAATGCGACGAAGGAGTTCTGTAGAGGATTGCGTCAAGGCGATCTGGTGGCGCATTTCTTATTCTTGATTGTTGCTGAAGGGCTAGGAGGTTTGATTCGAAAGACTCAGTCAGTAAATCTAATTTCAAGTATTAACCTTAACAAGCATCACTACCAGATAGTATCCCAACAGTTAGATGATACAATTTTCCTGATTTCACTTGAACTTCAAAATGTATTTGCTTCAAAAAGTCCTCTGAGATGCTATGACTTGGCCTCAGGCCTGTGGATTAATTTCCATAAGAGTAGCTTAGGGGGAATTGGGGTGAAATTGCCGAAGGTAGGTTCCTTTGCTTCAATCCTTAATTGCGGAGTTCTGCAATTGCTTAATTGCGAAGTTCTACAAATGCCTTTTTCCTACCCCTATGGGGACAAATGTGAGATGTGATCATGTGTGAAGCATGTTTAGATAAAATGGGAGAAAAGTTAACCTCGTCACAAAAGAACTTGTCATTAAGGGGGAGGATTTGCCTAATCAAATCCATCCTTTCTATTTTACCTCTTTATTTTCTGTCTTTTTTCAAGGCTCCTAAAAAGGTGTCTAAAGCCATAAAATCTATGTAAAGGAATTTCCTTTGGGGAGGTTTGGAAGAAGCCTAAAAAATAGCATGGATCAAATGGGAGCAGGTGTGTAAAGACAAATGCAGCAGTGGGCTAGGACTAACAAATATGTTGGCTTTTAATAAAGCTCTGTTGGGCAAATGGCGATGAAGAATTCTACAGGGTGGTGATTCTATTTAGATCAAGGTGGTGGAGGCAAGGTATAGGGTTGATCTTAGGAGAAACCTCGATGTTAGGCGCAAAAGTGGAGGCTCCTAGTGGTGGCATGATATCCTGAAAGTCACTGTTGAAGAAGAACGAAGTGGTTGGCTTTCTGGTGAGTCAAAACCCTTGATTGGTAATGGTTCTCAACAATCTAATTAAAAATGTGAATTCCTGTTTCTTTACAATTGAATCGGATCACCTGATTTTCAAGTTGTAAAGGGATTTGCGAATATCTGTTTAGCTTGTTACAACATGAAAATAGAATAGGACTGTTGAGTAATTTTCCTCCAAAATGTTTTATCATTCTATTTTTAAGTCAAATGAATGGCAATTAGTTGTTATACCTGTACAAAAGATGGGAAAAGGAATAGAAATAATATCAACTACTATGCTTTATGATTTTCATTATTTCATGATAGATTTCCTGTTACGAGCTTCATGGTAAAAAATGTGAATGATTATATGCTCTTTTCCTATGAGTGTTGCAAAACCAGGCACTAGCAATGGCTATGTAAGTATAAAATGTGTTTCACTAGCGATTTCAGTTGTAGCTAAAAGATGAAAAATTAACCGAAATGGTTTCAGTTTTATTTTATACTTAAAAAGTTAGTAATTTTTTAGGTAATTACTAGTTTTGTCAAAAGAGTTATTTTAGTTTAGTTTTTTTTAAGTGTTCTTCTTTTTAGTTATTAGTTGATTTTTTTTATTTTATTTTTCATTAACTTATAAATTAAATTCATTTGGCTAGTATGGAAATTGAATTGCCTTATCCAAATAAAAAATTTGATGTTTAAGAAATTTCAAATGATTTATCCAAACAAAACATTTAAAAAATGAAAGAAATTCAAATGAAAGCAATTCAAATTGATAGCATTTCAAATTTTTTGAAATCTTAAAATGTCTCATTAAAACACAATGTTAGATTTTAAGAAAATAAATATTGAAGTATAAGTCTCTAATACCAATTCTCTAATTTTCAAAATTAAAAATATCAAAAGGAAATGGAAAAGGAAGAAAAGAGTAGCCACAAACAAGTCACATGCTTTAAATTATATTTTGAAATCTAACATTTATATTAATCAATTATATACTTGCTATAATAAATCATTTGACTCAAAGTAACATTGCTCAAATTAACATTAATCAAAACGGATTTACATCATTCAATCACATCTGTGATTTATGTTAAAAAAATGTTGAATTTGATAATAATAACTTAAAAAATTATATTGTATGATTTAGTTGGTATGGTTGTATCTTTAAAGTCAATAATAATTAACATTTAGTAACATAAGTAATAGTAAATGCAGATTCTAATTATATAAGGTTTTATGTTTTATGGTTTGTTTCTTGTCATTGTGGTTTCTTTCTTTCTATATTCTAGAAAGGTGGCTGGATGCCTCTCTCAGTTCCAACCAAAGCGCTAAATCCTCCAATTCCTCCTATGGTCCATTTCAAAATCAAAATTTGGGTTGACCCTTTTGCACCTGAAGTGAATGTTATTGAGTGAAATAACATGTATATTTATTAGTAAAATGTATATTTATTATACAGGAAGGAAAGAGTAGCCACAAACAAGTCATATACTTTAGATTATATTTTGAGAATCTAGCCTTTACATTAATAAAATGTATATTTATTATAATAAATGATTTGATTCAAACTAACATTGCTCATACAAGTATAGGAACACTACCCAATAGCAAATTATATTGACTATGCTCAAACTAACATGGCTCAATAGATTTCTAAAAAAATAGCAATAACCTTGGGAAATATTGTAAATCATTAATGAACCAACAATTAAGGATGTTTTAAAAGTCATGGATTTTTAACTTTCATTGTGGCTCCGCTTTTATTCACACTATAGTGGTAAAATAATTAAATTACTTTATTACTTTATTTTTAAAATTATGAAAAGATTTAAATTTAAGATAAGTTAAATTCCTTTAAATACTTTTAACACATAAATTTATACATTTTTTTAACAATAAGAGATAAGTGTGAGACTATAATTAAATATATTTTTCTAACAATTCGATTCATTTGTTTTTATTAAAGTTGTATTTTGAATTTAACAACCAAATAATTACCATGACAAATTTTTTTCTAAAATTATTATGTTATATTCAGAAAAAAACATTGAATTCTTTGTAAACAAGAATGCAACTTACATATTGGAAATAATGAGATTTTTTAAAGAAAAGTAAAAAAATAAACATATTTCTGCCAAGTAATATGAATGTATCCCACTCGTGTTAAACAAAATGTTTAGTTTAGTTTATTATATATTCTAACACATATCACACCTCACAACGCTGTGACTCTAGAATGTAATACCATTTTTTAATAAGCCATTGATAAACATGCACTTTTCGAATTTTGTTTTTATATTTTTGTAGAAATAATCATACTATTACCTTTAAAATATGATTTTATGACTTTTTTAACTTTTATTTTCGACCTTTAAAATATAATATTTAGTTCATAATATTAAAATGTAAAATTCTTAATTCTTAACATTCTTTCTATCATAAATTAGTAGAAAAAACAAAAAGTAATTTTTTCTTCTAACTAAAAATAATTTTTTGAATTAATATTTTGGTAGAAAAGATTAATTATTTAGTAATGGAGGATAAAAACATTCTTCTTTTTAATATATAAAACTATGTGATAGAAAAGATTAATTCTATTTTTAGAATGGGAAAAGATCTAGTAAGTATAAGATACTTATTCTTTATTATTTCTATTTATTTTCTTATTTAAGTTTAATGATTAAGATTAATTATCTTTTTTTTATTTATAGTATGCTCTAAAAAATTAATTAAATTCACATAGCTTTTTATAATTATAGTAAAAAATTACAATTCTATTTTAAATTATTGTTATTTTATTAATTTATTAATATAATTAAGAACAACATATATCAATATGAATCAAATAATTCTGTAGCACTGTGTTACTAATTATTTATATTTTAATTGTTAAATTTAATAATAAATTTTATTTATTAAATTTTACTATTATTTAAATAGATATATTATTTAAAGTTATATGTAGAGATTTAATGCTATATATTATTATATATAATAAATTACCAAGAGAGTGTTAGTTAGTGTACCATTTGAGAGTGTATTAGTATAATATATTTTTTATGAATCAAATCTTAGTATTGTTAATAATACTAGTTTGTTAGTTGAACATGGAACCTTTATTTCCATCAACTAATTTATCACCTTATATATTTATTAGTGTAATATTTTTAAAAAAGGATATATAATATCTTAATTGGTTAAAGAATGAGAGATTTGAAAAAATGTCATAGTTTTGATATTTGTCGTTAATAAAAGCTAACATCTAGTCTTAAAAGGAATATTTAAAATAGAAAAGTATATAACATATATAATTAATTTCAATTTATATTTATTAAATATGTGAGTCTAATTTTATGAAATATAATCGTAACAATGTTATGATTGAATTTCACACTTATATGATTTTATATTCATGTAATCAATATGAAATAGAAAAAGAAAATAAGTTGTTGATTTTGTTAATTATTTAATATTTATATTATTGTAATTTCATATATCAATATGTATTCTTGCATGGACATAGGCGTTTTATCGATGATTCACGCCCTGCACACTCAAAGGCGAGAATGAAGTAGCGATTGCTTGTCCAAATGGGTTACCACCAAATCAAGAAAAAGAAAAAATTATATGTATTGAATTTATACCTCAATTAGCCCTTGAACACCTTCGAAGAAAAAAGAAGGAAAGCACCCATCTCAAGTGTTTTGCTTCTTCTCCTTGTCAATCAAGCTATTTCATCCCTTCTTTTTCCCAAATCAAGGTTAGCCTGTATGAAAATGGTAGAACCATTTCTTGTAAATGTTCTTCTGAAAATTATTTGTAGGAGTTTCCTGCGAATTTTAAATTAGCAAAAAATTTTCCTACATATTTAAAATTGGCAGGCCACTTTTTGCATATTTTTTTACAAATAAAATTATAATAAATAAATATTATTTATTTATAAAAATTAATATATTAAGTTTTCTAGAAATTTTTTCACCACATAATGATAAGTTATTTTTTAAATCATTACTGTTGAAATAATTAATAAATATTTAAAATACTACCATTTTACTAAATCCATTATAATTTATAAAATATCTTAATATTCATAATTTTAGTTTAAACTTAATTAGATTAAATATTATTTTATTGAATGTATATTCCTTTATGTTCTATCCTTTAAATTTTAAATTCAAATCATCGTACATTTAAGTGACAATGTTAATTAATTTTATATTTAACATGTCCTAAAAAATCAAGGTATGTTTTGATGCAAATAAATAAAAGAAAGTTGAAGGTGTTATTCAAAATTTAAGGAAATTGTATAGTATAAATGTCAAAAAGCCTACGTCAATTTTGAATGTCCAAGAAGTGAGAAAAACATTTGAAAATTTGAATAACAGAACAACAACACAAGCATTAGTGAAACATGAACTAAGATTTGTATTTACACAATTTACTATTTTAATGAAATAGCATCTATCCAAAATTCAACATGAAGATGAATGTAGCTTGTGATTTGTAACGTAATAATTTTTAAGTGTTAGTTAAGCATAGGAAAAAAAATAATGGTAATAGTTGTCTTGGTTCAGGCATACTTGTCCGGTTCTTGTTTAATTACATATAAACCCAAATTACATTCATAATACCACAGTTTCCAAACTTATATCATACAGAACAAAATTTAGAAAGTGAATGTTGATATTATCTTTATTAAACAAAAAGAATCTAACATTTATCTAAATAAATAAACTACTACTTTTGATGGTTTGTAAAAAACTTTTCTTGCATTTTGAACTCAAACTTTATATGATATTCGCAGGCCCTACACACTTAAAACTTATGATTTTAAAATTGGACCCATGATTTAACCGGTAAAAGTATTGATTCACTATTTATTAGTTTAACCGTTGCTGAACTAGTGTTGAGCCGGTCCTAATGAAATAGTGTTTTTTATTATTAATATATTATAACAATTAAGATTATCAAGGAAAAAAATTTATTAGGAGGTAATTATTAAAGAAAAAACTATTTTTACTAAATACATCTTCATATCGCTAAGTTAACCTATTTTTTTATCAATTTTTTAATTAAAAAGTGATGGACTTGAGAAAACAAGGGTGTATTTAAAAAAATTAAAAAATTTATAAAAATATAAAACAGTTGAACCCCGATTTTCATCAGTTTTTCAATTTTAAAACTGGTTTTTTAATGAGCTATTTTAAGATTTCAAAAAATTTGAAATGCTATCAATTTGAATTTCTTTCATTTGAATTTCTTTCATTTTATAAATGTTATGTTTGGATAAATCATTTGAAATTTCTTAAATTTCAATTTTTTTATTTGGATAAGGCAATTGAATATTCATATTAGCCAAATCAATTCAATTTTTTTAATTTCATTTTTTTTAGTTTCGATATGACAAATCAATTTCTTAAATTTCAAATTTATGAAACTTTTATAAATTAGTTAATACATATATAAATTATGATAAAGGAGAGAATGAAAAATAAAATATCCAAAGAAAAATAATTTATTAATTAATAAAAAACAAAGTAAAAAAATCAACTAATAAATAAAAATAAGAAAACTTTAAAAAAAACTAAACTAAAATAACTTTTCAGACAAAACTAGTAATTACCTAAAAAACTACTAATTTTTTAAGTATAAAGTAAAGTGAAACCATTTCGATTAATTTTTCATCTTTTAGCTACAACTGAAACCGTGTGTGCACACTTTATACTACTTACATAGCCATTGCTAGTGCCTTCTTTTGTAACAATCATAGCAAAAGAGTGTAGAATCATTCACATTTTTTACCATGAAGCTCATAATAGAAAATCTATCCGGAAATAATGAAAATCATAAAGCATAGTATTTGATATTAGGGTTTAATTGGTGTATACTGTCAGTGCAAAGATTTTTACTCTGACATTCAATCACAACCCTTCATTCATAATAATTTGTTGACTTTATTAATTAATACTTTTCAGACAAATCTTTTACACTAACAATGTATACCAATTAACATCTTGATATTATTTCTATTCCTTCTCACATCTTTTTGGTACAGGTATAACAACTAATTGCCATTCATTTGATGTAAAAACAGAATGATAAAAAATTTTGGAGGAAAATTACTCAACAGTCCTATTCTATTTACATGTTGTAAGAAGCTAAATAGATCTCCACAAAACCCTTTACAACTTGGAAATCAAGTGATCTGATTCAACTGCCAAGAAAAAGGAATTCACATTAATTAGATAATTGAGAACCATCACAATCAAGGTTTTTACCTCACCAGAAACAACCACTTCGTTCTTCGTCAGCAGTGACTTTCAGCATATCATGCCATCACTGGGAGCCTCCACTTCTACGCGTAACATCGAGGTTCCTCCTAATATCAACCTCATACTTGCCTCCAGCACCTTGATCCAAATAGCATCACCACCTTGTAGAATTCTTCATTGCAATTTTCCTAACAGAGCTTTATTAAAAGCCAACACATCTCTTAGTCCTAGCCTACCGTTGCACTTATCTTTACACACCTGCTCCTATTTGATCCATGCTATCTTTTAGCCTTCTTCTGAACCTCTCTAAAGTAAATTCCTTTACATAGATTCTATTGCTTTAGACACCCTCTTAGGAGATTTGAAAAAAGACAGAAAATAAATAGGTAAAACAAAGAGGGTGGATTTGATCAGGCAAATCCTCCTCCCTATTGACACGGTCTTTGGTCTCTACGGGGTTAAGTTTGCTCTCATTTTATCCAAGAGAGGCTTCCACACATGCTCACATATCACATTTACCCCCACAGGAATCCCAAGGCAGGAGAAATGCGTTTGCAGAACTCTGCAATTAAGGATCGATGCAAAGGAACCCACCTTCGACAATTTCACCCCAATTACCCCTAAGCTACTCTTATGGAAATTAATCCTCAGGCCTGAGGCCAACTCATAGCATCTCAGAGCACTTTCCAAACCAAATACATTTTGAAGTTCAGGCGAAATCAGGAAAATTTTATCGTTTGCAAACTGTTGGCATACTATCTAGAAGCGATGCTTGTTAAGGTTAATACCTGGAATTAGATTCATCGAGCTTTTCGAATCAACCCTCCTAGCCCTTCAGATCACCCTGACATAATCTTCTCTGCATATAGAACTCCTTCGTCACACTCTTATTAACCAATACTGAGACCGATGATGAAGACAAACAACCATGATCCAACTTAATCGTTTGTCCCCAAAATCAAATCGAGATAACATGTAAGATAGGAACGCCCAACTAACAGAGTTAAACACCTTCTCGAAGTTAGCCTTAAAAACCAATAAGGGCTTCTTATTATATTTCGCCTCTGGATCACTTTATTAACTACAGCCACACTGTTAAGCAATTGCCTTTATTTAATAAAAGCTATCTGCGTTTCCTCAATTATGCTTGGAAGTACCTTTTGTAGACTCTTTGCCAGCACTTTTGCAATAATTTTATAAAGCACCCCAATTAGTGATATCGACCTATAATCTCCCAATCCACTTGGGCTTGGGAATCAAGGAAATGAATGAGGCATTGACCCCCCTTGGAAGCTTTCCAATGAAAATTTGTCATTACTTTCCTTATATCCTCATTTAACACATCCCAGAAATGCTTCACTAAATTTTAATTAATATATATTAATTATAAATTGGATTTTAACTTAATCATTTATGAAAGCTTCAATTTTATAATATATGTTGATCATGAAATTTTCTTTTGTAACATCTATATTTAATAAAGAAATAAATTTCCCACATTAATTATATTTATATTCATTTTTATAATTAATAAAAAGTAATTTTATATTTTTATATTAAGTAATTAATTTTATTAAATATTTAATTCGTAATTAAATATTAATTTTGATAATTTAATATTAAGTAATAACATTAAATTTGACTATTAAGTATGCACATATTTTAAATTATTTAAAATATATTTCACAAATTATCCTATCATAAAATAGACTTGAAGAAATGTTGCTCTTAGGTGAAAACTTCAATTTCATAATAGTAAAATACACTTATCACTCATGAGGTTTTGTATATATTTTTGCATTTTACATAGATTTTGAATATAACTTGGTGCAATAATATAGATTAATTTCTTTTAAAGTCGTGAAAATTGATGTTGGAATGTTTGTAATAAAATTTCTTATTAAAACTTTTCATGTGTTTTAAGTTAGGTTAAAAAAACCGGATCGGACCGAACGGTTTGACCGAAAAACTAGTGAACCAGTCTAGTATCTAGTTCAGTTAATGCTGAAAATTGAATCAACCACGTAAAGAACTAGTTTTAAAATTGGGAAACTGATGAAAATCGGTGGTTCAACTGGTTCATTGTTTTTATAATTTTCTTGGATTCGTCCATTTTTAATTAAAAATTAATAAAACAATTAATAAAACAAAGGTTAACTTGGCAATATGAAGATGTATTAAGTAAAAATAATTTTTCTTTTATAATTACATCTTAATAAATTTTTTATTTTATAATCTTAATTTTTCTAACATATTAATAATAAAAAATACTATTTTATTAAGATCGGTTCAACCACTGGTTTAACAACGGTTGAATTAATAAATGGTGAACTAGCATTTTCACCGGTTCAAACATGAGTCCAGTTCTAAAATCATAAGTTTTAAGTGTGTAGGACCTACGGACAACATATAAACTTTGAGTTCAAATGCAAGAAAAGCTTTTTACAAATCAATTCTGTCGTCACCCAATTTTCTTCAGTAAGTAAAGAAAATAAAAAAAATGAAAAAAAATTAAACTAAAAAATTATTAATAATTGAGTCATTTCTTAAAATAAAGAAAATAATATAAAAAAAATTAAAAAATAAAAAAAATAAGAAAATCATTTAAAGGTGAGCTATACTACCCTAACTACTCACCTTTTGCTTCCTAATCTTTCGTATTACCACCTAAAAGCTACCAACAAATCTCCTTAAATCACGCATCCACAAGATTGGTTTCCCAAAAGACAAACTTTCATTAAATGAAAGCACACATATCTCCTTTATAAAAATCCCTCGCAAATCACATTTTGGGGGACTATCGTCTCCATTCCACACTCGAGGTAAGACCTCACCATCTCCTTCCATTTTTTTTTATTTTTCATCATCTTTTTCTGTTTTAACAATACTCACAGTAGAATCTATCCACTCTTATTCTTTCTCCCAACAAAATAATATACATTAGCTCTTACATATACTTTCCTTTTATATTCACTAACCATAAATAGGCTTACCTTTAAAAGTCATGACATTCATGAGCTATGAACCTCAATATACATGCATTCAAGCCTTTGTAAACACCAACCAACAGCAAATCTTGGTACCAATATGTATATGTAGTGACCCAAAAATATGATTGCAAACATACCCCTTCTCATATCAACAAGCGACAAATATCATGAATGCATTAGCCACAAAACCAGCAGCAACGGATCTGCCATGTTGGATGATAGACCTTTGTGTACTTCAATACTTTCCCAACAATATGGTATTGTGGACTCAAGACTTACACCGATTCTCTTTACTTATTTTCTGGTTATTGGGTTATACGTGTGATGCTTGTCCATGCTAGGCTTTGACATTGTATATTTCCTTTTTTTTCTATCATGTTTTTATTTTGTTTGATTCTTATTAGGTGATTAATTAATTTGTGTTTTGGGCTTGATATTTGATTAACTAACTTACTATTTGGTTGTATATATGCAAGTTAAGTGCCATCAAAATCATCCTAGCTAGAGTTTCATATCAAGCAAGACCATTTCATAAATATAATTTAAGTTTTTTAATAATAATAATTTAAGTTATTTAATAATAATAATTACATCTTAAATGTAATTTGTTCATAATTTTATAACGTAATATTTTTAATAGAGATAAAAGAATTAATTAGATGTGACATCTCTCTAATTTTCAGATTTTGAGACATAAGTTGTGACAACTTTTTGTTTTAAATCTCCTCTCTAAAATTCAAAATTATGTTCCTAAATAAAAAATTTAAATCATCTAGTTAGAAAAATAATTTTATTGGTAAGGGAAAAATAATGTTAATTAAATGTGATATTTTTTAGCTTATGAAATTTTGAGGATACAAATTGTGACAGTGTCATGCTCTCAAATTTCTTCCTTAATTAATTTCTGTCACAATTAATAATATTTTCTTTCTAAAAATAATTTATAATCTTCAATTTCTTTAATATCAACTAGACATGACATGATATTCTAAGTCATAAGTTGCCATAACTTTTTGTCTTAAATCTCATCTCTAAAAAAAAAATTTATTAGTCAAAATTATATCTGTTGAGAAAATGCCGCTAGAGGATACTACAGGGTGGTAATGCTCCCTGGATTAAAGTGTCAGAGATAAGATATGGTGAAGATATTAGGAGAAACCTGTTAGTAAGGTGCAGGAGTGATGGCTCTAGTGGTGGCACGATATCCTGAGAACAACAACTAAAGATGGAATGGACAACTGGTTCCCTACAGCTAAAAGCTATGCTTGGAGATGGTTCACTATTTTGGTTATGGCAGGGGGATTGGTTGGTGCCTGAGGGACTTAGATCAAAATTTCCTAGATTATACAGTTTCTCAAATCAAAGGGAGGAGCTGGTGTCGGAGGTTGGGGAATGATGTAATAATAATTGGGTTTGGAAATTAAGTTGGAGGAGGGAACGTTTCAGTTGGGAGATTGATTAGGTTAGGGAGTTACAAGGAGTCTTGGAAGGGGTCCAAGTTAGAAAGGAGGCAAAAGATGGATGGGGGTGGGGTGCTAATATGGGTATCTCTAATCAATATTCTGGAATTTCTTGGGCATCTGTGACTCTTTTGGTATTAATGCTTCTTCCTGGCTTAGTGTTGCTTGGCTATCAATTCTGTGGTATATAGGGTGCTACGAATGAGGTGGTGTTTAAAAATAAGCCTTTTCTAAGATAAGAATGTTCCAATCGATTGGTTTGGGTGTACACCCTTGTTAATTTTTAAATTTTTAGGATGTATAAACCATGACAATTCAGAATTTCTAAGTCTTAATAAATCTAAAAATTACATATTAAATATATCAAAACACACAAATATTTTCTCAAAGAACTATGTAAATTCTGATTCTCTATTACACTTAGAGATACATAGGAGTAGGAATTTACTCCTGTTGAACCTAAAAAGATAAGAAAATTTAATTAATTTAAAAGAGAAAAAGTACAATAATAATAATCTTTTATAAATAATAAATCTCTCAATAATAAATTCTTATAAAAATATTAAAATCAATTAATAAAATAATGGACGTTGTAAGGTGTTAATACCTTCCCTACATGTTTGATTTCTTTTGAATTCAAATTTGGTTTCACATACCACTTTCTATTTTAAAGGTTTTTTCAATGTCTTTCTTAATAAACATAGGTGATGACTCTTCTATTTTTTAAGTTATTTTTTACCGTTCTATCAAAATCCACTTATTGACCGATTCCATAAAAAGTAGTAGTTTATTTAGATAAAGGTTAGATTCTTTTTTTTTAATAAAGATAATATCAATATTCACTTTCTAAATTTTTTTCTATATGTTATACAAAACATTGGAACTGTGGTATTATGTATGTAATTTGGGTTTATATGTAATTAAACAAGAATGGGACAAGTATGGTTGAACCAAGCCAACTACCACCATTATTATTTTTTTTTCTATGCTTAACCAACACTTAAAAAAATACTAATTACAAGTTACAAATCACAAGCTACATTCATCTTCATGTTGAATTTTGGATCAATGCTATTTCATTAAAATAGTAAATTGTGTATAATACAGATCTTAGTTCATGTTTCACTAATGCCTGTGTTGTTTTGTTATTCAAATTTTCAAATGTTTTTCTCACTTCTTGGACATTCAAAATTGACATGCGCTTTTTGACCTTTATACTATAAAATTTCCTTCAATTTTGAATAACAACTTCAATTTTCTTTTATTTATTTGTATCGAAACATACCTTGATTTATAAAATTATGATAAAGGAGAGAATGAAAAATAAAATAAACTAATAACTAAAAATAAAAAAAAACTAAAATAACTTTTTAGACAAAACTAGTAATTACATCATTTTGTAACAATCATAGCAAAAGAGTAAAGAATCTTTCGCATTTTTTACCATAGTAACAGGAAATCTATCATGAAACAATGAAAATAATAAAACATAGTATTTGATATTATTTCTATTTCTTTTCCCATCTTTAGCACAGGTATAACATCTACTGCCAATCATTTGACTTAAGACAGAATGATGAAAAATATTGGAGGAAAATTATTCAACATTCCTATTTTATTTACATGTTTTAACAAGCTAAATCGATCTCCGCAAATCTCTTTACAACTTGAAAATGAGGTGATCCAATTCATCTACCAGTAAACAAGAAGTCACATTAATTAGATTATTGAGAAATGAAAATGAACAAAACAAGAAGAGGCTCTTGATTACATTGGTTAATATAATCAAGTCATCAACTAATTCTACCCATGCAGCAGCAAAAAAAATGATTGATCTAGTAATATTAAGAATCAATTGTGAGATTTAAGAGCAGTTGAACTGAAAATGCTGAAGTGACTTGCTTTATTCGGCTTCATTTCACACATCAATATGTATAACTGTAAAAGAGAGTCCAAGAAGAATTAAAAGGTGCAAGTTACGCAGCCCCCTGAACCTATGACTATAGCAGAGAAACCATAAATGACAAATGTAGTACAATCATAAATAACTGTTGAACAAAATTATGAAACTTTTACTTTTGCCTTCATTCCTAAGTAGCTATTTTCTTGCTTGTACCTTTTCCATTCTCATAAAACAGCTAAGATGACATGCATAGTAACTGGAAGAAAGCTGCAAAGATACAAAGAAAATAGTTTAAAATTGTGTCTCAACTCAAGTGCCATTGATCTCATTTTAACATCAACAAAGACAGTAACAACAAAAATGATGGTTTGGCAAAGAAACATAAAAGAATTTAGATTTACATAAAGAACAAGGAAAAGCCAATTTCAAATACAGGCTAAAGAAAACATTCAATTCAAGTTTCCATAAATGACATCTTTTTATGAACCCCATGGTTCTTCCGATATCTTTATATTTATTTATTTATCTATTATAAAAATCTTGTCAAATTAAAAAAAATTATGACGTTAGAAACATAATTTACATTCCCTAATAGTGCATGCCAAAATATAAAGATTACAAATAATATGGAGTAATCATCCAAAGGTCAAGTCTATCCATCCACAAAAATCAAACAATAGGACACAAAGAAGAGGTCAAGAACAAACCGAGTATATGACAAAACAATGCTCAAATGAATAATAGCTTATGAACATAATTGAAGGATGAAAAAAAGGCATACTTTGCCTAAGATGTTGATTGCCTTGATGATACTAGCAAGAAAAGTGATCAATAATATTTTAACAATAGAAATCACACAGTAAATCATAATCAAAGTTAGTTACAAGCTTTTGAAATCAACATAAAGTCTAGGAAAGCTAACTTAGAGGATATACACAAGGGGTTTGATCTTGTTGACTTGTTCCCTTCAATCAAACCTATTCATCTCATAACTCGGATGAAAGCTAACTTAGAGGATATACACAAGGGGTTGGACAAGATTCTATAAACCATTATCAGCGAGCATTAATCAATAGAGTAAAGAACAACAAAAAAAACATCTAAACTACTATTTCTAAGTTATGTTATTAATATATCAGAAAAAAATAAAGAAAGTTAGAAAACAATAACAACTAGATCCACTCACAATATTCATTCACAAAATCAAGTCATCCATTCACCATTTTAATTGAAGTCGAACTCAAATAACAACACTTTACATCACCGATACTGTTTTTTATTAGAATCAACATTGAAGAACTCTGCTAAATCCTCATCACTCCTAAGGGTATCATTCAAAATTTTTATTGTTCTCAATGGCTCTCCGATTCCTCTTCCCTTCAGAAGTTGTTCAAATATATGGTATGTTTAACAACCACACAGTACTAAGAATAACAGCCATATTTGATGAAACATGTGCTTTTTTGGCACAATGCATTTTGATTTTGGTTTTAGTTGGTTTTGTACTTGGCTTATGGTTCTTATGTCACAATTTGGGTTACAGAAAATAAGAAGTTCTTGTAAAAACTATTCATATGAAAAAACTGTCAATTTTATCATTCAAATAGTTTTCATTAGTACCATTATTTTTTGAGTTTAAAATACATGTAGGATAAAAATTTTTATACTGACATTTAATCACAACTCTTCATTTATATGACTTTTAAAGTATTAATTGGTAAAGTCAACAATTTTACCATATATGAAGGGTTGTGATTGAATGCTGGTGTAAAACTTTTTAGGGTGCATAAGTTTTTTCTCTTACTTTTCACTCATAGAAAACAAAACTCCATTCTTTCTTTGCCTTCTCTTGAATATCATTGAATAAGAACCATAGCACACCTTTGATCTTGCAGGTGAGATTGCTCGTATTGTTGCAGGGTAAGCTTTAGATCCTTCACTTTCTTTCTTTTTTTTGAAGAATGGTCAATATCCTTTCATTTGGTAAAAAGTCATGGATTGTGTGCTTTCATATCTATGATGAATCTCAAAGGTTTTCTTTGAGAGACTCCATCAATACATTCTATTTGCTTTATTTTTCTCTTTGCAAATTGTTACTTACATACATGTTGTGGTTTATGTTTACAAAGAATATTTCTTCTTTTACAACTTATGAGTGTCATCCATTTTATCACTTGGCGGAATAAGCACTGGACTCTAGAAGAAGAAAGGGAGCAGAGATAAACATTATTATTTTTGCAATAATTCATAGATTATCCTAAAGTCAAATTTTATATCTTGTTCTGAGGATGAGGACAATGTACCTGAATTATGAATCAGAATTTTGTACAGGTTATATTAGTGCTCATTAAGTAGATTACTGAAGGTTTAGCTTTTACATAATTTAAAAGATTCTGCATTGGATGGCTCAAGACTTCAATGTCATATGAAAACAATTGTTTGATATGGGTACACATAATTTGTTTTCGTAATGTTTATTAATGTGGATATTAACTTTGTTTATTATTTTAAAATGTTATGACTATGGAGACAACAAAAACAAACTGATAATATATAATCAATATGAAAGTCAAACATAAAAAAATTTAAAGTATGCTTACGTTTAAATTGTTCTAGTTCATATCCTAAGCTCACTAAGGATTTCAATGAATCCCACAATCCTATCTCATTAATCGTAAAACATTTAAGGATATTGGTACAAATAATGAATCCAAAAGTTTTTTAACTGAATATGATCAGATCTGTTAGATTTCATGGTCATATTACTTTATAAAATATTCTCCCAATTAAGAATGAATAATTTAAAGCTTATGAATCATAAAATGTAGGCCAATCTAATAGTTTACTTTCTGAGGAAAGAATACAATTATAAAGTAGAGATAAAATGTGATAGCGTGTTTGTCATTATAGAACATTAAGACCATTTTTTTAGATTAGACCATTAACCTTAATAACAATGTATGTATTTTTTGATACATTAACATGCTATTGTGCTGGCACAGGTGCTCTCTTGGACTTTTTATGTCAATGTTGTTTTATGTTGCCTCTAGTTGTGGAATCGTCTATATGTACACATCATATGCCTCAGGAACCTCATGTTCTCTAAATATATTTTTTGTCACATGGACAGTAATTCTACTTGTTTCAATGATGGTCGTATCTTTAAATTCAACGGTAAATTAATTTCATCACTCGTTGTAGCCAGTGGTATTTCTAATAGTTGGCATTGATTCTATAATAGTATTGTTTGCACAATATATCATTGTGTATAAAGTAACTAATAGTTCATATTCAACATATATTCAAATGTTTAAATATTACAGGTTAATATAGCTTTTCTATCTTCAGGAATTATGGCTGCTTACATTGTTTTTCCTTGTTGGTCTGCAATCAGAAGGTCAGAATTTTCCAACCCATATATCTATATAATGGTTTTTTGACAAAAATTTACATCACTTTGTTTGGATGATATTTTCTAGACGTACTTCCAGAGAAAAAAAATATAAAAAAAGTCAAAACAACTTTTCCATAAGTTCTTTTTTAAATGTTGTTCTATATGAGACTTTTTACAAAAAAAATTTTACATCTTCCAATATATTGAGGTTGTAGTTTGACAGTTGGGTGTATGTTGGAAGCTACTTGAACAATGAAGAGAAATGGGGGGGGGGAGTATTTTGCACTACTTAGAAAGTTGGTTTTTAAATTGAATTAACAAAATTTACAAAAATGGTCATTGTTAATCAAGTGCTGCTAAATGTCAACATATTTTTTTTATTTGGATGAAGATAGAATGGAATTGTCTTCTTACATGCAATGAAATTCACTCAAGAGTAGTTGATGCCATGCTAACTTGGTTCAATGTCTACTTCAAATCATATATTTTATTTTGAAATTTCTTTTATCGATGGTGGACTTATGTAGATCTCTATCATCGAATTTCAGTGAAGGCACCATAAGATGTGAGACAAAGAATCAAGAAAAAGGAAACAGTGGCAGGATAACTATACTAGTAAGTTTTTCACCTAGTTAAAGTTGAAAATCTTTTGTTTAGTTCCTCTACACTTCTCTATTGAGTTCAAAAAATTCTTCCTTCAGTATTCATTAGGTGATTATTGAGGTTTAAATTAAATAGTAGATTTTCTATTAGTGTTGGTCGAAGGTTTCAAATAATGTTTAGGTTGTTGTTTATCTTAAATCTATGATGTGAAGTAACCATAATTAAGTCTTTTTTCTTGCATATGAAATAGCTTGGGATGAAAATTTTGGTAAAATTCTTAGTAATTAAGGATAAAGGAAAATGACTTTTATAGGATCTGATAAAGCGATGAGATATGATATCTAGCTTGGTCGATCTGTCACTTATTTTTAGCACCATAATACTTCAATTGTGATGCTAAATTCTTGTTAATGCAGTGTTCTGTAAAAGAAAGAACCCTCTATAAGGATAAAATGTTTAGTAGCATTCAACAACTAAAGGACATATATAAGTATATGCATAGAGGTTTTATAACTGATCATGTTTACCATGTGGCATATACTGTACCATATGTTATTTAGTTTTCTTCCAAGTTTTACTACCAATGCTACTATTAGATTTTTTTGTAGGCCTTTGCATTCTTTATGTTAACTCTTCAAGATATTTTTTTTGTGAGTATGTGCCTAAATAGTATTAAAATCCATAATTTGATATTGTGGATATTTCTTCACATGAATGCTTTAGTCATCCTATTATTTTGTGTTATATACAATTTTCTAATTTCTTGATAGGGCTTCCTTATTGCCATATTTGCAATTGTGATGGCAGCCTTTTCCACAGGCATTGATTCAAAATGCTTTCAGGTGAATCATTCTTTAGTGTTCTAAAGCATTCCTAGTTGCTTCAAAACTAGAGAGTTCTAAAGCTTTTCTTGTTGCTTCAAAACCTTTTCCAGTAAATTCAGAAAGATTCCTTATTGCTTCAAAATACCATTCTCAATCCTTTCCTAGAAATTAGGAAGCTCTAAAGCTGCCTTCTTTCTTTGATCTAGTAAGACACCTCAATCATGCTGCAAGTTGAAGTAAATTTTTCTTTTAGAGGTCCAGAAAAAATAATTTCCCCCATATAAGATAACCAAAAATTTGGATCATTGTCCTTTCATCAACATGATCAAACAAGAATTATTTCATTTTAATCTAGGCCATATTGTAACAGATAGAAAGCAATGTTAATATCCATCATATTGAAGTGATTTTTTTGGTCCTTTTCAATTTACAAAAAACAAAGCTGAACATGAAGATGATATTCCTTACAGTTATGGATTTTTTTCACATGATATTCTCTTTGGGGGCAATGTACTTTGCAATGGTGTTCATAAGTTGGGATCTGAATAACTCAGCCAGAAAGTAAGGAACTTAAATACATCATATTGTTAACTAGTGCTTTATGTATGATGATTTTTGACATTTTATGTCCTACACCTCCTGTATGAATGATGCACTCATCAAACCACCAGGTGGAGCATTGATGCTGGCTGGATAAGTACATGGGTGAAAGTTATCAATGAGTGGTTTGCAATAACAATTTAAGTAACTAAATGCATTACTTAATAGAAACAGTTATTTCCCATATTTCATTAGCTAGCTTCAACTTCAACCATAATCTTGTTCATATTAATAAGACAAATGTTATTTTAGAAATTCTAACAAAGCACACTTTTTTCAACACATTATCTACTACTATGGGTTAAAGTTTATTGAAAAACATAAAGTTTGATGGTCACATCTCATTTAATACTTTTGTATCTTGATTTTATAGTTTTTAGTAAATTTGAATGATGTGTAACACTACTCATGTTAATATGCTTAACATATAAACATCAACACATGGTAATGGTGGTAATAATAATCAGTAGTGGATTGTAAAAGTGAAGTATAACCAATTGATACTTTAGTGATGCACCTTCTTCTTCTAGAGAAGGTAGATAATTCTTTATTAATCAGTAGGTTTATCTATGAATTATTGCAGAAATAATAATGTTTATCTCTGCTCCCTTTCATCTTCTAGAGTCCAGTGCTTATTCCACCAAGTGATAAAATGGATGACACTCATAAGTTGTAAAAGAAGAAATATTCTGTGTAAACATAAACCACAACATGTATGTAAGTAACAATTTGAAAAGAGAAAAATAAAGCAAATAGAATGTATTGATAGAGTGCTATGGTTCTTATTCAATGATATTCAAGAAAAGGCAAAGAAAGAATGGAGTTTTGTTTTCAATGAGTGAAAAGTAAGAGAAGAAACTTATGCACCCTAAAAAGTTTTACACCAGCATTCAATCACAACCCTTCATATATGGTAAAATTTTTTACTTTACCAATTAATACTTTAAAAGTCATATAAATGAAGAGTTGTGATTAAACGTCAGTATAAAACTTTTTATCCTACATGTATTTTAAACTCGAAAAATAATGGTACTAATGAAAACTATTTGAATGATAAAATTGACAGTTTTTTCATATGAATAGTTTTTACAAGAATTTCTCATTTTCTGTAACCTAAATTGTGACATAAGAACCATAAGCCAGGTACAAAACCAACTAAAACCAAAATCCAAATGCATTGTGCCAAAAAAGCACATGTTTCACCAATATGGCTGTTATTCTTAGTACTGTGTGGTTGTTAAACATACCATATATTTGAAAAACTTTTGAAAGGAAGAGGAATCAGAGAGCCATTGAGAACAATAAAGATTTTGAATGATATCCTTAGGAGTGATGAGGATTTAGCAGAGTTCTTCAATGTTGTTCTAATAAAAAAAAGTATCGGCGATGTAAAGTGTTGTTATTTGAGTTCGACTTCAATCAAAATGGTGAATGGAAGACTTGATTTTGTGAATGAATGTTGTGAGTGGATCTAGTTGTTATTGTTTTCTAACTTTCTTTATTTTTTTCTGATATGTTAATAACATAACTTAGAAATAGTAGTTTAGATGTTTTTTTTTGTTGTTCTTTACTCTATTGATTGATGCTCGTTGATAATGGTTTATAGAATCTTGTCCAACCCCTTGTGTATATCCTCCAAGCTAGCTTTCATCCGATTTATGAGATGAATAGGTTTGATTGAAGGGAACAAGGCAACAAGATCAAACCCGTTTCTCTTAAGCCTGCCAAATTTGCTCAAAGTAATGCATCTATTGGAATATATGATTGTTCCTCTGGAATATTTTCCCTAGACTTTATGTTGATTTCAAAAGCTTGTAACTAACTTTGATGATGATTTACTGTGTGAATTCTATTGTTAAAATATTATTGATCACTTTTCTTGCTAGTATCATCAAGGCAATCAACATCTTAGGCAAAGTATGCCTTTTTTTCATCCTTCAATTATGTCCATAAGTTATTATTCATTTGAGCATTGTTTTGTCATATACTCGGTTTGTTCTTGACCTCTTCTCTGTATCCTATTGTTTTATTTTTGTGGATGGATAGACTTGACCTTTGGATGATTAGTCCATATTATTTGTAATCTTTATATTTTGGCATGCATTATTAGGGAATGTAAATTATGTTTCTAATGTCATAATTTGTTTTAATTTGACAAGATTTTTATAATAGATAAATAAATAAATATAAAGATATCAGAAGAACCATGGGGATCATAAAAAGATGTCATTTATGGAAACTTGAATTGAATGTTTTCTTTAGCCTGTATTTGAAATTGGCTTTTCCTTGTTCTTTATGTAAATCTAAATTCTTTTCTGTTTCTTTGCCAAACCATCATTTTTGTTGTTACTATCTTTATTGCTGTTAAAATGAGATCAATGGCACTTGAGTTGAGACACAATTTTAAACTATTTTCTTTGTATCTTTGCAGCTTTCTTCCAGTTACTATGCATGTCATCCTAGCTAGTTTATGAGAATGGAAAAGGTACAAGCAAGACAATAGCTACTTAGGAATGAAGGCAAAAGTAAAAGTTTCATAATTTTGTTCAACAGTTATTTATGATTGTACTACATTTGTCATTTATGGTTTCTCTGCTATAGTCATAGGTTCAGGGGGCTGTGTAACTTGCACCTTTTAATTCTTCTTGGACTCTCTTTTACAGTTATACATATTGATGTGTGAAATGAAGCCGAATAAAGCAAGTCACTTCAGCATTTTCAGTTCAACTGCTCTTAAATCTCACAATTGATTCTTAATATTACTAGATCAATCATTTTTTTTGCTGCTGCATGGGTAGAATCAGTTGATGACTTGATTATATTAACCAATGTAATCAAGAGCCTCTTCTTGTTTTGTTCATTTTCATTTCTCAATAATCTAATTAATGTGACTTCTTGTTTACTGGTAGATGAATTGGATCACCTCATTTTCAAGTTGTAAAGAGATTTGCGGAGATCGATTTAGCTTGTTAAAACATGTAAATAAAATAGGAATGTTGAATAGTTTTCCTCCAAAATTTTTCATCATTCTGTCTTAAGTCAAATGATTGGCAGTAGATGTTATACCTGTGCTAAAGATGGGAAAACAAATAGAAATAATATCAAATACTATGTTTTATTATTTTCATTATTTCATGATAGATTTCCTATTACTATGGTAAAAAATGCGAAAGATTCTTTACTCTTTTGCTATGATTGTTACAAAATGAGGTAATTACTAGTTTTGTCTGAAAAGTTATTTTAGTTTTTTTTTTAAGTTTTTTTTATTTTTAGTTATTAGTTGATTTTATTTTTCATTCTCTCCTTTATCATAATTTTTTAAATCAAGGTATGTTTTGATATAAATAAATAAAACAAAATTGAAGTTGTTATTCAAAATTGAAGGAAATTGTATAGTATAAAGGTCAAAAAGCCAACGTCAATTTTGAATGTCCAAGAAGTGAGAAAAACATTTGAAAATTTGAATAACAAAACAACACAAGCATTAGTGAAACATGAACTAAGATTTGTATTATACACAATTTACTATTTTAATGAAATAGCATCGATCCAAAATTCAACATGAAGATGAATGTAGCTTGTGATTTGTAACTTGTAATTAGTATTTTTTTTAAGTGTTGGTTAAGCATAGAAAAAAAAATAATAATGGTGGTAGCTGTCTTGGTTCAGCCATACTTGTCCCATTCTTGTTTAATTACATATAAACCCAAATTACATTCATAATACCACAATTTTCCAATGAATATCATATAGAACAAAATTTAGAAAGTGAATATTGATATTATCTTTATTAAAAAAGAGAATCTAACCTTTATCTAAATAAACTACTACTTTTTATGGAATCGGTCGATAAGTGGATTTTGACAGAATGGTAAAAAATAACTTAAAAAATAGAAGAGCCATCACCTATGTTTAGTAAGCAAGACATTGAAAAACCTTTAAAATAGAAAGTGGTATGTGAAACCAAATTTGAATTCAGAAGAAATCGAACATGTCTGGAAGGTATTAACACCTTACAACGTCTGTTATTTTATTAATTGATTTTAATATTTTTTATAAGAATTTATTATTGAGAGATTTATTATTTATAAAAGATTATTATTATTGTAATTTATTTCTTTTAAATTAATTAAATTTTTTTATCTTTTTAGGTTCAACAGGAGTAAATTCCTGCTCCTACGTATCTTCAAGTGTAATAGAGAATCAGAATTTACATAGTTCTTTGAGAAAATATTTGTGTTTTGATATATTTAATATGTAATTTTTAGATTTATTAAGACTTAGAATTTCTGAACTGTCATGGTTTATACATCCTAAAAATTTAAAAATTAACAAGGGTGTACACCCAAACCAATCCATTGGAACATTCTTATCTTAGAGGTTATTTTTATTGGAACATTCTTGGAAAAAGAAGAATTTATTAAAACACACCATCACTGTCATGAGAAGTGATAGTGATAGGATAAATATTTAGATACACTAATAGATAGAAACAAATAAAAAGGACCCCCCAAGTAACATGATGGTCACCTCCCACAAAGTCAACTGGTAAAGATACATTATTTTGCAAATTTACCCTACAAGAATTAGGATCAAACCATAGCAGAAACACTACCGCCTGATTACTTTGAGTCTCTTCATGCATGCAACTGGCTGTAATGATCATTCCACAAAAGAGACACCTTTAACCTTACCCAACCCTTTAATCGACTTCCAAGATTTTGTAGGGAATGATCCCACACTCCTTCGCATAGGAAAGGCTTATTTTTAAACACCACCTCATTCGTAGCACCATATATACCACAGAATTGATAGCCAAACAACACTAAGCCAGGAAGAAGCATTAATACCAAAAGAGTCAAAGATGCCCAAGAAATTCCAGAAACTCAACTTGCATGAAACTGGCAGAACAAACATGAAACCAAGCCATCTAAAACAATACATCCAAATAGAGTAACTACCCTTACAAGTGAATAAAAGATGAGAAATCACTTCTGAATCTAAATGACACAGGGGACAAAGAGTGTCTACCATTGGAATGATTGATCGACGAGCCAATTCAACCTTTGATGGTATTCTTTTACGAGCCACCTTCCAAGCAAAAACCATCACCTCCTTTGATTTTCATAACCTACTAAAAAATGGTGATTTATCATCCAGGCCCTCCCCACACAATAAGTGGTATGCTTTTTTAACCAAATATTGATTAGAGATACCCATATTAGCACCCTACCCACATCCATCTTTTGCCTCCTTTCTAACTTTGACCCCTTCCAAGACTCCTTCTAACTCCCTAACCTAATCAATCTCCCAACTAAAAAGTTCCCTCTTCCAACTTAATTTCCAAACCCAATTATTATTACATCATTCCCCGACCTCCGACACCAGCTCCTCCCTTTGATTTGAGAAACTGTATAATCTAGGAAATTTTTATCTAAGCCCCTCAGGCACCAACCAATCCCCCTCCCATAAACAAAATAGTGAGCCATCTCCAAGCATAGCTTTTACTGCTGTAGGGAACCAGTTGTCCATTCCTTCTTTAGTTGTTGTTCTCAGGATATCGTGCCACTACTGGAGCCACCACTCCTGCACCTTACTGACAGGTTTCTTCGAATATCTACACCATATCTTATCTCTGATACTTTAATCCAGGGAGCATTACCACCCTGTAGTATTCTCCAGCGCCATTTTCCCAACAGATATAATTTTGACTAACAAATTTATTTTTTAGAGATGAGATTTAAGACAAAAAGTTGTGGCAACTTATGCCTTAAAATATCATGTCATGTCTAGTTAATATTAAATAAAGTGAAGATTATAAATTATTTTTAGAAAGAAAATATTATTAATTGTGACAGGAATTAATTAAGGAAGAAATTTGAGAGCATGACACTGTCACAATTTGTATCCTCAAAATTTCATAAGCTAAAAAAATATCACATATAATTAACATTATTTTTCCCTTACCAATAAAATTATTTTTCTAACTAGATGATTTAAAATTTTTATTTAGGAACATAATTTTAAATTTTAGAGATGAGATTTAAAACAAAAAGTTGTCACAACTTATGTCTCAAAATCTGAAAATTAGAGAGATGTCACATCTAAGTAATTCTTTTATCTCTATTAAAAATATTACGTTATAAAATTATGAACAAATTACATTTAAGATATAATTATTATTATTATTAATAACTTAAATTATTATTATTAAAAAACTTCAATTATTTTTATGAAATGGTCTTGCTTGATATGAAACTCTAGCTAGGATGATTTTGATGGCACTTAACTTGCATATATACAACCAAACAGTAAGTTAGTTAATCAAATATCAAGCCCACGGTTATAAGTTCAAACCACAAATTAATTAATCACCTAATAAGAATCAAACAAAATAAAAACATGATAGAAAAAAAAAGGAAATATACAATGTTGAAGCCTCGCATGGACAAGCATCAAACGTATAACCCAATAACCAGAAAATAAGTAAAGAGAATTTGTGTAAGTCTTGAGTCCACGATACCGTATTGTTGGGAAAGTATTGAAGTACACAAAGGTCCATCATCCAACATGGCAGATCCGTTGCTGCTGGTTTTGTGGCTAATGCATTCATGATATTTGTCGCTTGTTGATATGAGAAGAGGTATGTTTGCAATCATATTTTTGGGTCACTACATATACATATTGGTACCAAGATTTGGTGTTGGTTGGTGTTTAGAAAGGCTTGAACGCATGTATATTGAGGTTCATAGCTCATGAATGTCATGACTTTTAAAGGTAAGCTTTTTTATGGTTAGTGAAGATAAAAGGAAAGTATATGTAAGAGCTAATGTATATTATTTTGTTGGGAGAAAGAATAAGAGTGGATAGATTCTACTGTGAGTATTGTGAAGACAGAAGAGGATGATGAAAAATAAAAAAATGGAAGGAGATGGTGAGGTCTTACCTCGAGTGTGGAATGGAGACGACAGTCCCCCAAAATGTGAGTTGTGAAGGATTTTTATAAAGGAGATACGTGTGCTTTCATTTAATGAAAGTTTTTCTTTTGAGAAACCAATCTTGTGGATGCGTGATTTAAGGAGATTTGTTGGTAGCTTTTAGGTGGTAATATGAAAGATTAGGAAGCAAAAGGTGAGTAGTTAGGGTAGTATAGCTCACCTTTAAATGATTTTCTTATTTTTTATTTTTTAATTTGGTTTTTATATTCTTCTCTTTATTTTAAAAAAATAACTCAATTATTAATAATTTTTTTAGTTTAATTTTTTCATTTTTTTTATTTTCTTTACTTACCGAAGAAAATTGGGTGATGAGAGAATTGATTTGTAAAAAGCTTTTCTTGCATTTGAACTCAAAGTTTATAAGTTGTCCATAGGTCCTACACACTTAAAACTTATGATTTGAGAACTGGACTCATGTTTGAACCGGTGAAAATACTGGTTCACCATTTATTAATTCAACCGTTGTTAAACCAGTGGTTGAACCGATCTTAATAAAATAGTATTTTTTTATTATTAATGTGTTTTAAAAACTAATATTATAAAATAAAAAATTTATTAAGATGTAATTATAAAATAAAAATTATTTTTACTTAATACATCTTCATATTTCCAAGTTAACCTTTGTTTTATTAATTTTTAATTAAAAATGGATGAATCCAAAAAAATTATAAAAACAATGAACTAGTTGAACCACCGATTTTCACCAGTTTTCCAATTTTAAAACTGGTTCTTTACATGGTCGATTCAATTTTCAGCATTAACTGAACTAGATACTAGACTGGTTCACTAGTTTCTTGGTTGAACCGTTCGGTCCGATCTGGTTTTTTTAACCTAACTTAAAACACATGAAAAGTTTTAATAAGAAATTTTATTACAAACATTCCAACATCAATTTTCACGACTTTAAAAGAAATTAATCTATGTTATTGCACCAAGTTATATTCAAAATCTACGTATAATGTAAAAATATATACAAAACCTCATGAGTGATAAGTGTATTTTACTATTATGAAATTGAAGTTTTCACCTAAGAGCAACATTTCTTCAAGTCTATTTTATGATAGGATAATTTGTGAAATATATTTTAAATAATTTAAAATATGTGCATACTTAATAGTCAAATTTAATGTTATTACTTAATATTAAATTATCAAAATTAATATTTAATTATGAATTAAATATTTAATAAAATTATTTACTTAATATAAAAAAATAAAATTACTTTTTCTTAATTATAAAAATGAATATAAAATATAATTAATGTGGGAAATTTATTTTTTCATTAAATATAGATGTTACAAAAGAAAATTTCATGATCAATAGATATTATAAAATTGAAGCTTTCATAAATGATTAAGTTAAAATCTAATTTATAATTAATATATATTAATTAAAATTTAGTGAAGCATTTATGGGATGTGTTAAATGAGGATATAAGGAAAGTAATGACAGATTTTCATTGGAAAGCTTCCAAGGGGGGTCAATGCCTCATTCATTTCCTTGATTCCCAAGCCCAAGTGGATTGGGAGATTATAGGTCGATATCACTAATTGGGGTGCTTTACAAAATTATTGCAAAAGTGTTGGCAAAGAGTCTACAAAAGGTACTTCCAAGCATAATTGAGGAAACGCAGATAGCTTTTATTAAATAAAGGCAATTGCTTAACAGTGTGGTTGTAGTTAATAAAGTGATCCAGAAGGCAAAATATAATAAGAAGCCCTTATTGGTTTTTAAGGCTAGCTTCGAGAAGGTGTTTGAATCTGTTAGTTGGGCGTTCCTGTCTTACATGTTATCGCAATTTGATTTTGGGGACAAACAATTAAGTTGGATCATGATTGTTTGTCTTCATCATCGGTCTCAGTATTGGTTAATAGGAGTGTGACGAAGGAGTTCTATATGCGGAGAAGATTATGTCAGGGTGATCTGAAGGGCTAGGAGGGTTGATTCGAAAAGCTCGATGAATCTAATTCCAGGTATTAACCTTAACAAGCATCGCTTCCAGATAGTATGCCAACAGTTTGCCAACGATAAAATTTTCCTGATTTCACCTGAATTTCAAAATGTATTTGCTTTGAAAAGTGCTTTGAGATGCTATGAGTTGGCCTCAGGCCTGAGGATTAATTTCCATAAGAGTAGCTTAGGGGTAATTGGGGTGAAATTGTCGAAGGTGGGTTCCTTTGCATCGATCCTTAATTGCAGAGTTCTGCCAATGCATTTCTCCTACCTTGGGATTCCTGTGGGGTTAAATGTGATATGTGAGCATGTGTGGAAGCCTATCTTGGATAAAATGAGAGCAAACTTAACCCTGTAGAGACCAAAGACCGTGTCAATAGGGAGGAGGATTTGCCTGATCAAATCCACCCTCTCTGTTTTGCCTATTTATTTTCTGTCTTTTTTCAAGTCTCCTAAGAAGGTGTCTACAGCCATAGAATCTATGCAAAGGAATTTACTTTGGAGAGGTTCAGAAGAAGGCTAAAACATAGCATGGATCAAATGGAGCAGGTGTGTAAAGACAAATGCAACGGTGGGCTAGGACTAAGAGATGTGTTGGCTTTTAATAAAGCTCTGTTAGGCAAATGGCAATGAAGAATTCTACAAGGTGGTGATGCTATTTGGATCAAGGTGCTGGAGGCAAGTATGAGGTTGATATTAGGAGAAACCTCAATGTTAGGCGTAGAAGTGGAGGCTCCCAGTGATGGCATGATATCCTAAAAGTCACTGCTGACAAAGAATGAAGTGGTTGGCTTTCTGGTGAGGTAAAAACCTTGATTGGTGATGGTTGTCAATTATCTAATAATGTGAATTCTTTTTTCTTGGCAGTTGAATCAGATAACTTGATTTCCAAGTTGTAAAGGGATTTGTGGAGATCTATTTAGCTTGTTACAACATGTAAATAGAATAGGACTGTTGAGTAATTTTTCTCCAAAATTTTTTATCATTCTGTTTTTACATCAAATGAATGGCAATTAGTTGTTATACCTATACCAAAAAGATGTGAGAAGGAATAGAAATAATATCAAGATTTTAATTGGTATACATTGTCAGTGTAAAAGATTTGTCTGAAAAGTATTAATTAATAAAGTCAAGAAATTATTATGAATGAAGGGTTGTGATTGAACGTCAGAGTAAAAATCTTTGCACTGACAATGTATGCCAATTAAACTCTAATATCAAATACTATGCTTTATGATTTTCATTATTTCCGGATAGATTTTCTATCATGAGCTTCATGGTAAAAACTGTGAATGATTCTACGCTTATTTGCTATGGTTGTTACAAAAGAAGGCACTAGCAATGGCTATGTAAGTAGTATAAAGTGTGCACACACGATTTTAGTTGTAGCTAAAAGATGAAAAATTAATCGAAATGGTTTCACTTTACTTTATACTTAAAAAATTAGTAGTTTTTTAGGTAATTACTAGTTTTGTCTGAAAAGTTATTTTAGTTTAGTTTTTTTAAAAGTTTTCTTATTTTTATTTATTAGTTGATTTTTTTACTTTGTTTTTTATTAATTAATAAATTATTTTTCTTTGGATATTTTATTTTTCATTCTCTCATTTATCATAATTTATATATGTATTAAGTAATTTATAAAAGTTTCATAAAATTTGAAATTTAAGAAATTGATTTGTCATATCAAAACTAAAAAAATGAAATTAAAAAAATTGAATTGATTTGGCTAATATGAATATTCAATTGCCTTATCCAAATAAAAAAATTGAAATTTAAAATAGTTCAAATGATTTATCCAAACAAAACATTTACCACAAACAAGTTACATGCTTTAAATTATATTTTGAAAATCTAATATTTATATTAATCAAATGTACACTTGTTATAATAAATTATTTGACTCAAACTAACATTGCTCAAATTAACATTAATCAAGACGGATTTACATCATTCAATCACATCTATGATTTATGTTAAAAAAATTTGTTGAATTTGATAATAATAACTTTAAAAATTATATAAATTGTATGATTTAGTTGGTATGGTTGTATCTTTAAAGTTGATAATAATTAATATTTAGTGACATAAATGATAGAAAAGGTAGATTCTAATTATGTAAGGTTTTATCTTTTATGGTTTGTTTCTTCTCACTGGTTTCTTTCTCTCTTCTAGAAAGGTGGCTGAATGCCTCTACTAGTCCCAACCATAGCACTAAGTCTGCCAATTCTCCATGGAAATGGACTCTCCTTCTTCCTTTAAATTTAAGATAAGTTAAATTCCTTTAAATACTTTTAACACATAACTTTATACATATTTTTTAATTATAAGAAAGAAGTGTGAGATTATAATTAAATATATTTTTTGTAACAATTTGATTTATTTATGTTTATTAAAGTTGTATTATGAATTTAACAATAAAAAAATTACCATGACAAATGTTTTTCTAAAATTATTATGTTATATTCAGAAAAAACATTGAATTCTTGGTAAAGAAGAATGCAAGTTACATATTGGAAATAATGAAATTTTTTAAAGAAAAGTAAAAAAAAAAACATATTTCTCCCAAGTAATATGAATTGTGTCACTGTGACAAAAAATGTTTAGCTTAGTTTATTATATCTTCTAACACACATCCCACATCTCATGTCACTCACTTTAGAATTTATTACAATTTTTTAATAAACCATTGATAAACATCCATTTTTCCAATTTTGTTTTTATATTTTTGTAGAAATAGTGATACTATTACCTTTAAAATAGGATTTTATGACTTTTTTAAGTTTTATTTTCGACAAAAGTCCTAAATAACTTAAAAAATAGATACTTAAAATATAATATTTAGTTTATAATATTAAAATGTAAAATTCTTAATTGTTAACATTCTCTCTATCATAAATTAGTAGAAAAAACAAAAAATAATTTTTTACTCTAACTAAAAATAGATCTTTTGAATTAATATTTCGGTAGAAAATATTAATTATTTAGTAATTATATAAGGACATTCTTCTTTTTAATATATAAAACTATGTTGATAAAAAAGATTATGATTAAGATTAATTATGATTAAGATTTAGAATGGAAAAATAAGATGCTTACTCTTCATTATTTCTATTCACTTTCTTATCTAAATCTAATGATTATGATTAAGATTAATTATGCTTTGTTTTATTTATAGTATGCTCTAAACAATTAATTAAGCTCATGTAGCTTTTCTTAATTATAGTAAAAAATTACAATTCTATTTAAATTATTGTTATTTTATTAATTTATTTACATAATTAAGAATAACATATATCAATATGAATAAAATGATTCTGTAGGCACTGTGTTACTAATTAGTTATATTTTAATTGTTAAATTTAATAATACATTGTATTTATTAAATTTTACTATTATTTAAAGTTATATGTAGAGATTTAATGCTATATATTATTATATAGAATAAATGACTAAGAGAATGTTAGTTAGTGTACCATTTTACAGTGTATTAGTATAATATGTTTTTTTATAAATAAAAACCTTAGTATTGCTAATAATACTAGTTTGTTAGCTCAATCACCTTTACATCCTTTAACTAATTCATCACCTTATATATTTATTAGTGTAATAGTTTTTAAAAAAAAAACAAGGAATGTTGATATATTTAAATTTTGAAACTTAATATTAGAGTAGATAAATAAAAAAGAATGAAATTATAATTTCTTAAAATAAGGATGAAATTTTTATGTATTTATTTTATTATAATATATATATATATATATATATATGTTTTACATCGAATATATAAAAATGTAAACAATTTATATGTAAATATCACTTTAAGTGTGTATATTTTAATTAAAATCTAATCATCATTTTCATATATCATTATAAGATATATTGAATATTATAGTTTATCTATAACTTATGAAATATTTTCTTATAAACTATATATTTTATATTGTTAACATTAATTTCAAATAAAAAAGGATATATAAAATCTGAATTGGTTAAGGAATTAGAGATGTAAAAAAATGTCATAATTTTAATCTTTATCATTAATAAAAACTAACATCTAGTGTATAAAAGAAACATTAAAATAGAAAAGTATATAACATGCATATATAATTAATTTAAATTTATATTTATTAAATATGTGATTCTAATTTTATAGAATATAATCATAATAATGTTATGATTGGATTTCACACTTTTATGATTTTACCACCATGTAATCAATATGAAATAGAAAAATAAAATAAGTTGTTGATTTTGTTAATTATTTATTTAATCTTATTGTTTGTTAATTCATATATCAATTTGTATGCTTGCATGGATAATTGTTATTATATTATCATATTTTTCATTACAAATTATTATTTAAAAATTTATATTTGGCATCATATCTATAAAGTTAAGCATACCTACATAACATCATAAATGATTAGATTAAGAAAACATATATGTTCATTTATTTTTATTTTTATTTTTAGGATAAATATATGTTTATTCTTATTTCTAAAAGTCTTTACATATTTAATAAAAAAATGTTTTCAATTTCATATAATTAACCATTATAAATTTAAAATAATTTATTTTAATATTAAAATTTTTTCATCCATATTTTATGAAATTATTAAATTTTTAAAATTATTAAATGTTAATTTATTATTATTAAGACTATATTATATTTTATCAGACATATTAAAAATTATGGCTATCGTCATGAATCATCAGTATTTTAACATATTTTTCACTTATATTTGTTTTATTTTTTATTTATTTTTCTCTATTTTATTTTCTTTTTTTATTGGTAATGCACCACTTTTTTACTAGGAAAAGCACGACCACCACTAGGCTACTTATGATAACTCAAAAATATTACTATTTTAATGAATTTTCAAAATTTAAATTTTCTATTCATATCATTTTAATTTTTCATATCAATAAATATTTATTTAATATTATTAATACTACCACAAAATTTTTCATTTCCTGCGGTTGTTTCATGAGAAAAAATTTGTAGAAAATACCTGCTATCTTTTAGAAGAAAAAAATTCATATAATTTTGAGACTTTTTGTAAAGAAAAAAATCTATAAAAATTTCCTTGTGAATTTGAAAAGTAATTAGTTTGTGATTTGTAACGTAATTAGTTTTTTTTAAGTGTTAGTTAAGCATAGAAAACAAATAATAATGGTAATAGTTATCTTGGTTAAGGCATACTTGCCCCGTTCTTGTTTAATTACTTATAAACCCAAATTACATTCATAATACCACAGTTTCCAATCTTATATCATACAAAACAAAATTTAGAAAGTGAATGTTGATATTATCTTTATTAAACAAAAATAATTTAGCCTATATCTAAATAAATAAACTACTACTTTTGATGGAAATCCATTTGTAAAAAACTTTTTTTGCATTTTGAACTCCAACTTTATATGTTTTCAACAGGCCCTACACATTTAAAACTTATGATTTTAGAAATGGACCCCTGTTTGAACCGGTGAAAGTACTGGTTCACGGTTTCTTAGTTTAACCATTGCTGAACTAGTGTTGAACTGGTCCTAATAAAATATATTGAATATTATAATTTTATATATTTATTTTTATTATAATATAAATATATATTTTTTACGTCAAATATATAAAAATGTAAACAATTTATATGTAAATATTCCTTTTAAGTGTGTATATTTTAATTAAAATTTGATCATCATTTTCATATATCATTACAAGATAATGAATATTATAGTTTATCCTATAACTTATCAAATTTTTTCTTATAAACTATATATTTCATATTAGTAACATTTTCAAATAAAAAAGGATATATAATATCTTAAATGGTTAAGGAATGAGAGATATGAAAAAATGTCATAGTTTTAATTTTTGTTGTTAATAAAACATCTAGTCTATAAAAGAAACATCTAAAATATAAAAGTATATAACATGCATATATAATTAATTTAAATTTATATTTATTAAATATGTGAGTCTAATTTTATAGAATATAATCGTAATAAATTTAAAATAATTTATTTGAATATTACAATTTTGTCTATGGTTCTAATTTAATAATTTTAGAATATAATCATAACATCTAGTCTAATTTTACTTATTAGTTTTAGTTTTATTTTTAGGATACATATATGTTTATTCTTATTTTTAAAAGTCTTTACATATTTAATAAAAACAATGTTTTCAATTTCATATAATTAACCATTATAAATTAAAATAATTTATTTGAATATTACAATTTTGTCATTGATAATGTAAAAGTCTTTGTTTTATTTTTTATTTCTTTTTCTCTATTTTATTTTCTTTTCTTTTTGGTAACACACCACATTTTTACTACGAAAAGCCTGACCACTAGGCTATTTATGTATAACTCAACAATATTATTATTTTAATAAAAATTTCAAAATTAAAATTATTCTATTTATATAATTTTAATTTTTCATATAAATAAATATTTATTTAATATTATTAATACTACTACAAAAGTTTTCATTTCGTACGATTGTTTTATGAGAAAAAAATTGTAGAAAATACTTGCTATTTTTTAGAAGGAAAAAATTAATGTAAATATTTTGAGACTTTTCCTACAAAAAAAAAAATCTACAAGAATTTCATAAAAATTTCCTTGTGAATTTGAAAAGTGACAGTAAACTTTTCTATGAATATGAAATGGTACAAAAATTTCTTGCAAATTTTCCTCTAAAAATTATTTGTAGGACTTTCCTATGAATTTTAAATTGCCAGCAAATTTTCCTACATACTTAAAATTGGCAGCAAATTTTCTGCATTTTTTTACAAACAAAATTGTATAAATTTTTTAGATATTTAAAATTAAAATTATAATAAATAAATATTATTGATTTATAAAAATTTATATATTAAGTTTTCTAGAATTTTTTTCACCACATAATGATAAGTTATTTTTTAAACATTAGTTTTGAAATAATTAATAAATATTTAAAATAATATCATTTTACTAAATCCATTATAATTTATAAAATGTCTTAATATTCATAATTTTAGTTTAAAATTAGTTAGATTAAATATTATTTTATTGAATGTATATTCCTTTATTTTCTATCCTTTAAATCTTAAATTCAAACCATCGTACATTTAAGTGACAATGTTAATTTATTTTATATTTAACATGTCCTAAAAAATCAAGGTATGTTTTGAAAAAAAAAATAAAAGAAAATTGAAGTTGTTATTTTGTTTGGTTGTTTCCTTGTCTCTTATTGGACTCAGTCATCCTAATCCAATATTTATAAGTTATCCAAACTAATTGATACAAAACCTTATACCCAAGATGATGTTTCTTCTTGATTTAAATCTAAGAAAATGATATTAGCAAACACTCTAAAAATTCAAACCAACTCAACCATTTAATTTGGGGTCCCCTCCAGCTAAACCAATCACATCTTGTATTACATCAGCTTATAGCTTGATATAGATATAAATATTGTGGCTATAAGTACAAAGTGAGCTGTGAGAGCTAATGCTACCATCTTTAAAAATATATTTCAGTCAACCCCAACCATTAAACATTAAGTAGGTTGAAGAATAAAAATATATTAAAGAATAGAAAACATTTAAAAGGATGAAATTTTCTTCTATGAGAATGTTGATGATTTTTCCTTTGTCATCATACCATAACTGAGTCAGTTGTCTCTTGCACAGTTGCATCATTGTCCATGACTTTGTTATGTGTCACAACTAGGGAAATCAATATCCATACTGTTTAAATTAAACAAGATAAAAGCAATTAAGATATGAATTGGAGAAGAAGGTGTATCATTAAAGTATCAAACTGGTAATACTTCAGTTTTACAATCCACTATTGATTATTATTACCACCATCACCATGTGTTGATGTTTATATGTTAAAGCATGTTAATGTGAGTAGTGTTACATATCATTGAAATTTATTAAAAACTATAAAATCAAGATAAAGAAGTATTAAATGAGATGTGATCATCAAACTTTATGTTTTTCAATAAACTTTAACCAATAGTAGTAGATAATGTGTCGAAAAAAAGTGTGTTAAAGAGTGTTTTGTTAGAATTTCTAAAATAACATTTGTCTTATTAATATGAACAACATTATGGTTGAAGTTGAAATTAGCTAATGAAATATTATAGGAAATAACCGTTTCTATTAAGTAATACATTCACTTACTGTAAATTGTTGTTGCAAACCACTCATTGATAACTTTCACCCATGTACTTATCCAGTCAACATCAATGCTCCACCTAGTGGTTTGATGAGTGCATCATTCATATAGGAAATGTAGGAAAAAATATGTCAAAAATCATTATACATAAAGCACTGGTTAACCATATGATGTATTTAAGTTCCTTACTTTCTGGCAGAGTTATTCAGATCCCAACTGATGAACAATATTGCAAAGTACATTGCCCCAAAGAGAATACCATGTGAAAAGATCCATAACTATAAGGAATATCATCTTCATATTCAAATTTATTTTTAGTAAACTGAAAAGGACCATATTAACATTGCTTTCTATCTGTAACAATATGGCTAAGATTAAAATTAAATAATTCTTGTTTGATCATGTTGATGAAAGGACTATGATCCAAACTTTTGATTATCTTATATAGGGGGGAATTATTTTTTTCATGACTTTTCTAAAAGAAAATTTTACTTCAACTTGCAACATGATTGAGGTGTCTTGCTAGATCAAAGAAAGAAGGCAGCTTTAGAGCTTCCTAATTTCTATGAAAGGATTGAGAATGAGATTTTGAAGCAACAAGGAATCTTTCTGAATTTACTGGAAAAGGCTTTGAAGCAATAAGGAAATATTTAGAACTCTCTAATTTTGAAGCAACTAGGAATGCTTTAGAACACTAAAGAATGATTCACCTGAAAGCATTGATAGTAAAACTTGTAAGAAAACTACAGAGCATATGGTACAGTATATACCACATGGTAAACATGATCAGTTAAAACTTAAAACCTCTATACATATACTTATATGTGCCTTTTAGTTGTTGAATGCTACTAAACACTTTATCCTTGTAGATGGTTCTTGCTTTTATTAGAACACTGCATTAACAAGCATTTAGCATCAGAATTGAAGTATTGTGGTGCTAAAAATGAATGATAGATCGACTAGGCTAGATATTATATCTCATCACTTTACCAGATCCTATCAAAGTCATTTTCCTTTATCCTTAATTACTAAGAATTTTAACAAAATGTTCATCCCAAGCTATTTCATATGCAAGAAAAAAGACTTAATTATGGTTACCTCACATCATAGATTTAAGTTAAACAACAACCTAAACATTATTTGAAACCTTCCACCAACACTAATAGAAAATCTACTATTTAATTTAAACCTCAATAATCACCTAAAAAAGAGTGAAGGAAGAATTTTGACTTTTTTCTTTGTATTTATTTTCTATGAAAGTACTTCTAGAGAATATCATCCAAACAAAGTGATATAATGTCTAAATTTTTCTTAAGAACCATATATAGATATATGGGTAAGAAAATCCTGACCTTTCTGACCAACAAAGAAAATCTATGTAAGAAGCCATAATTCCTGAAGATAAAAAACCTCTATTAACTTGTAATAATTAAATATTTAAATCATAGAATATAAATTTTATTTTTTTTAAAGGAAACTAAAAATATTAGGGAAACTTAATTATATATGTTGAATATGAACAACTAATTACTTTATACATAGTGATATACTGTGAAAACAATACTATTACAGAATCATTGTAAACTATTAAAAATACCACTAGCTGCAACGAGTAATATTGAATTTAAAGATATAACCATCATTGCAACAAGTAGAATTATATTTAGAGAACATCAGGTTCTTGAGGCATATGATGTGTACAGATAGATAATTCAACAAATAGAGGCAACATAAAACACATACATTATTAATGTATCAAAAAATACATACATTATTATTAAGGTTAATGGTTTAAAAAAATGGTCTTAATGTTCTATAATAACAACACATTATTACATATTATCTTTGCTTTATAATTGTATGACATATTATTCATTCTTAATTGGGAGAATATCTTATAAAGTAATATAACCATGAAAACTAACATATCTGATCATATTAAATTAAGAAACTTCTGGATTCATTATTTGTACCAATATCCTTAAATTTTTTACAATTCATGAGATAGGATTGTGGGATTCATTGAAATCCTTAGTGAGCTTAGGATATGAATTTGAACAATTTAAACGTAAGCATACTTTAAATTAAATTTGTTTTATGTTTGACTTTCAAATTAATTATATATTATCAGTTTGTTTTTGTAATCTCCGTAGTCATAAAATTTTTAAATAATAAACAAAGTTAATATCCATATTAATAAACATTATAAAAAAAATTATGTGTACCTATATCAAACAATTATTTTCATATGACATTGAAGTCTTAAGTCATCTAATGCAGGATCTTTTAAATTATGTAACAGCTAAAACTTTAGTAATTTACTTAATGAGCACCAAAATAACCTGTACACAGTTCTGATTTCAAAATTCAGGTACATTGTTCACATCCTCAAAACAAGATATAAAATTTGACTTTAGGTTTATCTATGAATTGTTGTAGAAATAATAATGATTATCTCTGCTCCCTTTATTCTTCTGGAGTCCAATATTTATTCCACCAAGTGATAAAATGGATGACACTCACAAGTTGCAACAGAAGAAATATTTTGTGCAAACATAAACCACAACATGCATGTAAGTAACAATCTACAAAGAGAAAAAATAAACTAAATAGAATGTATTGATGGAGTCTCTCAAAGAACAACTTTCAGATTCATCATAGATATGAAAGTACACGAGCCAAGACTTGTACCAAATGAAAGTATATTGACCATTCTTTAAAAAAAAAGAAAGTGAAGGATTTAAAGCTTACCCTGCACCAATACGAGCAATCTCACCTACAAGATCAAAGGTGTGGTATGATTCTTATTTAATGATATTCAAGAGAAGGCAAAGAAAGAATATGGTTTTCTTTTTAATGAGTGAAAAGTGAGAGAAAAAAACTTATGCACCCATAAAGTTTTACACCAGCATTTGACCACAACCCTTGATATATGGTAAATTTTTTGGCTTTACTAATTAATACTTTAAAAGTCATATAAATAAAGGGTTGTGATTAAACGTCAGCATAAAACTTTTTATACTACATGTTTTTTAAACTCAAAAAATAATGGTATAAATGAAAACTATTTGAATGATAAAATTGACAGTTTTTTCATATAATAGTTTTTACAAGAACTTCTCCTTTTCTGTAACCCAAATTTTGACATAAGAACCATAAGAAAAATACAAAACCAACTAAAAACAAAATCCAAATGCATTATGGCATGTTTGTCATCATGCCATAACTGAGTCAGTTGTCTCTTGCATAGTTCCATCATTATCTATGACTTTGTTCTATCTCACAACTAGGGCAATCAACACCCATACTATTTAAATTAAACAAGGTAAAACCAATTAAGATATTTTGCACAAGAAGCTGCATTATTAAAGTATCAAAGTAGTTATACTTCACTTTGGTAATTTACTACCAATTACTATTATCACCATGTCTTCATGCTTATATGTTAAGGATATTAACATGAGGATACTCATGATTGAAATTTATTGAAAACTATAAATGAAGATTGAGAAATATTGAATGAGATGTGAGACCATCAGATTTTATATTTTTTAATAAACTTTAATCAATGGTAGTACATAATGTGCTAAAAGTGTGTTAAAAGAGTGTATTGTTAGAATTTCTAAAATAATATTTGTCTTACTAATATGAACAAGATTATGGTTGAAGTTGAAGCTAGCTAGTGAAATATAGGAAATAATTGTTTCTATTAAGTAATAAATTCACTTACTATAAATTGTTGCTGTAAACCACTCATTGATAACTTTCACCCATGTACTTATCCAGCCAACATCAATACTCCACCTGGTGGTTTGATGAGTGCATCATTCATACAGGAAGTGTAGGACATAAAATGTCAAAAATCATCATACATAAAGCACTGGTTAACCATATGATGTATTAAGTTCCTTACTTTATGGCTGAGTTATTCAGATCCCAACTGATGAATAACATTGCAAAGTACATTGCCCCCAAAAAGCATGTGAAAAAATCCTTAACTATAAGGAATATCATCTTCATGTTCAACTTTGTTTTTGTAAACTGAAAAGGACAAAAAAAATCACTTCAATATGAGGATATTAACATTGCTTTCTATTTGTCACAATATGGCTAAGATTAAAATTAAATAATTCTTGTTTAATCATGTTGATGAAAGGACCATGATCCAAATTTTTGGTTATCTTATATGGGGGGAATTATTTTTTTCTTGACTTTTGTAAAAGAAAATTTTACTGCAACTTGCAGCATGATTGAGGTTTCTTGCTAGATCAAAGAAATAAGGAAGCTTTAGAGCTTCCTAATTTCTAAGAAAGGATTGAGAATGGGATTTTGAAGCAACAAGGAATCTTTCTGAATTTACTAGAAAAGGCTTTGAAGCAATAAGGAATCTTTCTGAATTTACTAGAAAAGGCTTTGAAGCAACAAGGAAAGCTTTAGAACTCTCTAATTTTAAAGCAATTAGGAATGCTTTAGAACACTAAAGAATGATTCACCTGAAAGCATTTTGAATCAATGCCTGTGGAAAAGGCTTCCATCACAATTGCAAATATGGCAATAAGGTAGCCCTGTCAAGAAAATAGAAAATGGTATAGAACACAAAATAATAGGATGACTAAAGCATTCATGTGAAGAAATATCAACAATATCAAATTATGGATTTTAATACTAATTCAGACACATGCTCACAAAAAAAATATCTTGAAGAGTCAACAAAAAGAATGAAGAGGCTTACAAAAAAATCTAATAGTAGCACTGATAGTAAAACTTGTAAGAAAACTACAGAGCATATGGTACAGTATATACCACATGGTAAACATGATCAATTAAAACTTAAAACCTCTATTCATATACTTATATGTGCCCTTTAGTTGTTGAATGATACTAAACACTTTATCCTTGTAGATAGTTCTTGCTTTTATTAGAACACTACATTAACAAGTATTTAGCATCACAATTGAAGTATTGTGGTGCTAAAAATGAATGATAGATCGACTAGGCTAGATATCATATCTCATCACTTTATCAGATCCTATCAAAGTCATTTTCCTTTATCCTTAATTACTAATAAATTTAACAAAATGTTCATCCCAAGCTATTTCATATGCAAGAAAAAAGACTTAATTATGGTTACTTCACATCATAGATTTAAGATAAACAACAACCTAAACATTATTTGAAGCCTTCAACCAATACTAAAAGAAAATCTAATATTTAATTTAAACCTCAATAATCACCTAAAGAAGACTTAAGGAAGAATTTTGAACTCAGTAGAGAAGTGTAAAAGAACTAAATAGAAGATTTTCAAATTTAACTGAGTGAAAAACTTATTAGTATAGTTATCCAACCATTATTTCCTTTTCCTTGATTCTTTGTTTCACATCTTATGGTGGCAGGTTCACTGAAATTCCATGATAGAGATCTACATAAGTCCACCATCTATAAAATAAATTTCAAAATAAAATATATGATTTGAAGTAGACATTGAACCAAGTTAGCATGGCATCAGCTACTGATGAGTGAATTTCATTGCATGTAAAAAGAGAATTTCATTCTATCGTCATCCAAATAAATATATGCTAATAAGTTGCAACACTTGATTAACAAGGTTGAGTTTTGTAAATTTTATTAATTCAATTTTAAAAAAATGAAGAAAGAAGACCAGCTTTCTATGTAGTACAAAATACTCCCCCTTCCCACCCAATTTCTCTTCTACATCCAACTATAGTAAGAATGTCACAAACTAGAATGTCACAAATTTTGATGTTCACATAATTTTCTTATTTTAACTATAGTAAGAAACATAACTAAGAAAAATATCTAACTTCATCGTCAAGGAAGATAGTTCATTATTAATCAGTAATTATAATAATTATACAGAGAACTGGAAATTTGTAAATATATAGTTGATTCATGGTAAGTAACTGGAAATTTTTCTTGTTGAATAAGTTATAGGTTAGAGTATATTTACTTCAGGATTGAGAACAACTAAGATTTTAAATAATACCCTTGGGTGTGATGAGGATTTAGCAGAGCTCTTCAATGTTGTTTCTAATAAAAAACAATATTGGAGATGTAAAGTGTTGTTATTTGAGTTCGAATTCAATCAAAATGGTGAATGTTCTAGTTGTTGTGACTTGAATAATATCCTTGGGACTTGATTTCTGTGAGTGAATGTTGTGAGTAGATCTAGTTGTTGTTTTTTCTAACTTTCTTTATTTTTTTTTCTAATATGTTAACAACAAAACTTAGAAATAGTAGTTTAGATGTTGTTTTGTTGTTCTTTACTCTATTGATTGATGCATGCTAATAATGGTTTCTAGATGAATAGGTTTGATTGAAGGCAACAAGTCGACGAGATCAAACCCTGTTTCTCTTGAGGCTTCCTAATTTGCTCCAAGTAATGCATCTATTGGAATATATGATTCTTCATCTGGTATGTTTATCCTAGAGTTTATTTTGATTTCAAAAGCTTGTAACTAACTTTGATAATGATTTACGGTGTGTTTTCTATTGCTAAAATATTATTGATCACTTTTCTTGTCAGTATCATCAAGGCAATCAACATCTTAGGAAAAGTATGCCTTTTTTCATCCTTCAATTATGTCCATAAGCTATTATTCGTTTGATCATTGTTTTGTCATCTAATTGGTTTGTTCTTGACCTCCTCTATGTGTCCTATTGTTTGGCTTTTGTGGATTTATAAACTTGACCTTTGGATGATTACTCCAGATTATTTGTAATCTTTATATTTTGTCATGCATTATTATGGAATATAAAATATGTTTGTTACCGTGATAATTTGTTTTAATTTGACAAGATTTTTATAATAGATAAAATAAATAAATATAAAGATATTGGAAGAACCCTGGGGTTAATAAAAAGATGTCATCGGTAGAAACTTGAATTGAATGTTCTTTTTAGCCTGTATTTGAAATTGATTTTTCCTTGTTCTTTATGTAAATCTATATTTTTTTTTGTTTTTTTGCGAAACCATAATTTTGTTGCTACTGTCTCTGTTGCTGTTAAAATGAGATCAATGTAAGAAATTTCAATTGATTTAATCAGACATAACATTTACAAAATGAAGGAAATTCAAATGAAAACAATTAAAATGAATAGGATTTCAAAATTTTTGAAATCTTAAAATATCTCATCCAAATGCAATGTTAGATTTTAAGAAGATAAATGGTGAAGTGTAAGTCTCTAGTACCAATTCTCCTTTAATTCAAAATTAAAAATACCAAAGTGAAACGAAAGAGGAAGAAAAGAGTGACCACAAGGCACATGCTTTAAATTATATTTTGAGAATCTAACATTTACGTTCATAAAATGTATACTTGTTATGATAAATTATTTGACTCAAATTAACATTGCTCAAACTAATATTAATCAAAACTGATTTACATCCTTCAATCACATCTATTATTTATGTCAGAAAATTTGTTAAATTTGATAATAATAACTTTAAAAATCATATAAGCTGTATGATTTAGTTGGTATGGTTGTATCTTTAAAGTCAATAATAATTAATATTTAGTAACATAAATGAAAATAATAATAATGAAATGAAAATAAAAAAGTAGGCTTGCAAAAATGACAAAGAAGTTATATGAATTTATCCATTGGATTGGGTCTAGAAAAGGTAGATTCTAAATGTATAAGTTTCTATCGTTTATGGTTTGTTTATTCTCTTTGTTTGTTATTCAAACGTGGCTGAATGTCTCTCGCCATGCCGAATCCCCCAATTCCTCATATCCATGGAAATGGAACATTTTCTTCCATGGTCCATTTCAAAATCAAAACTTAGGTTTACCCTTTTGTCCTTGAGATGTGCGTTACTAGTCAAATAATTAGTGAAAGGGAAAAAGAAAGTATGGAAAATAAAAGTTAAAAATCCATGTCTTTTAAAATCAAGCGTTCATATCTTCCAATGTATTGAGGTTGTAGTTTTACAGTTGGATGTTGATGGTTGGATGTAGAAGAGAAATTGGGTGGAAGGGGGGAGTATTTTGTACTACTTAGAAAGTTCGTCTTATTTCTTCATTTTTTTTAAATTGAATTAATAAAATTTACAAAACTGGCCCTTTTTAATCAAGTGCTGCAACATATTGGCATATATTTATGAGGATGAAGATAGAATGAAATTCCCTTTTTACATGCATGAAATTCACTCAACAGTAGCTGATGCCATGCTAACTTGGGTCAATGTCTACTTCAAATCATATATTTTATTTTGAAATTTCTTTTATATATGGTGGGCTTATTATGGAATTTCAGTGAACCTGCCACCATAAGATGTGAGACAAAGAATCAAGAAAAAGGAAACAGTGGCTATTTCACTCAGTTAAATTTGAAAATCTTCTGTTTAGTTCCTCTACACTTCTCTACTGAGTTCAAAATTCTTCCTTCAGTCTTCTTTAGGTGATTATTGAGGTTTAAATTAAATAGTAGATTTTCTGTTAGTATTGGTCAAAGGTTTCAAATGATGTTTAGGTTGTTGTTTATCTTAAATCTATGATGTGAAGTAACCATAATTAAGTCTTTTTTTTTGCATATGAAATAGCTTGGGATGAACATTTTGTTAAAATTCTTAGCAAGTAAGAATAAAGGAAAATGACTTCGATAGGATCTGATAAAGTGATGAGTTCTGATATCTAGCCTAGTCGATCTGACATTCAATTTTAGCACCACAATACTTCAATCGTGATGCTAAATTCTTGTTAATGTAGTGTTCTAATAAAAGCAAGAACCATCTACAAGGATAAAGTGTTTAGTAGCGTTCAACAACTAAAGGGAACATATAAGTATATGTATAGAGGTTTTAACTTTTAACTGATCATCTTTACCACGTGGTATATATTGTACCATATGTTGTCTAGTTTTCTTACAAGTTTTACAACAAGTGCTACTATTAAATTTTTTTTGTAGGCCTCTGCATTCTTTTTGTTGACTCTTCAAGATATGATTTTTTTTGTGAACATGTGTCTGAATTATTATTAAGATACATAATTTGATATTGTGGATATTTCTTCACATTAATGCTTTAGTCATCCTATTATTTTGTGTTATATACTATTTTCTAGTTTCTTAACAGGGTCTCCTTATTGTGATATTTGCAATTGTGATGGCAGCCTTTTCCACAGGCATTGATCCAAAATGATTTCAAGTGAATCATTCTTTAGTGTTCTAAAGCATTCCTAGTTGCTTCAAAATTAGAGAGTTCTAAAGCTTTCCTTATTGCTTCAAAGCCTTTTCTAGTGAATTCAGAAAAATTCCTTGTTACTTCAAAATCCCATTCTCAATCTTTTCCTAGAAATTAGGGAGCTCTAAAGCTGCCTTTTTTCTTTGTTCTAGCAAGACACCTCAATCATACTGCAAGTTGAAGTAAAATTTTCTTTTAGAAGTCAAGAAAAAACAATTCCCCCTATATAACATAACCAAAAATTTGGATCATAGTCCTTTCATCAACATGATCAAACGAGAATTATTTAATTTCAATCTAGGCCATATTGTGACAAATAGAAAGCAATGTTAATATCCCTCATATTGAAGTGATTTTTTTCCTCCTTTTCAGTTTACAAAAAAACAAAGTTGAACATGAAGATGATATTCCTTACAGTTATGGATTTTTTCACATGGTATTCTCTTTGGGGCAATGTACTTTGCAATGTTGTTCATCAATTGGGATCTAAATAACTCAGCCAAAAAGTAAGGAACTTAATACATCATATGGTTAACCAGTGCTTTTCGTATGATGATTTTTGACATTTTGTGTCGTACACTTCCTGTATGAATGATGCACTCATCAAACCACCAGTGGAGCATTGATGTTTCCTAGATAAGTACATGGGTGAAACTTATCAATGAGTGGTTTGCAGCACCAATTTACAATAAGTGAATGTATTACTTAATAGAAATACTTACTTCCTATATTTCATTAGCTAGCTTCAACTTCAACCATAATCTTGTTCATATTAATAAGACAAATGTAATTTTAGAAATTTTAATAAAACACTCTTTAACACACTTTTTTCAACACATTATCTATTACTATTGGCTAAAGTTTATTGAAAAACATAAAGTTTGATGACCACATCTCATTTAATACTTCTCTATCTTGATTTTATAGTTTTTAATAAATTTAAATTATGTGTAACACTACTCATTTTAATATGCTTAACATATAAACATCAACACATGGTGATGGTGGTAATAATAATCAGTAGTGGATTGTAAAAGTGAAGTATAACCAGTTTGATACTTTAATGATGCACCTTCTTCTCCAATTCATATCTTAATTGCTTTTACCTTGTTTAATTTAAATAGTATAGATGCTGGTTTTTCCAGTTGTGAGACAGAACACACTAATGGATAATGATGGAATTTTGCAAGAGACAACTAACTCAGTTATGGCATGATGATAAAGGAAAAATCATCAACATTCTCATAAAAGAAAACTTCATCCTTTTAAATGTTTTCTATTCTTTAATAGCATTTAATTCTTCAACCCACTTAATGTTTAATGGTTCAAAGACAAAAGTAAAGAATGACATTTAATTAAGGGTTTCCTGAAATACATTTTTAAAGATAGTAGCTAGCATTAGTTCTCACAACTCACTTTGTACTTATAACCACAATATTTATATCTATATCATGTTTAGTAAGGTATAATCTAATGTAATACAAGCTATGATTGGTTTAGCTGTAGTGGACCACAAATTAAATGGTTGAGTTGGTTTGAATTTTTAAATTGTTTTCTAATCTCATTATGAAGAATAAAATTCCTCTAGGGTAAAAGGTTTTGTATCAATAAGTTTAGATAACTTATAAATATATATAGACAGAGTCCATTAAGAGACAAGGAAACAACCAACAAAATAGACAAGTCAATTTACCAAAACTTATTTAGTCTATAGAGCTAACATTGGTCAACACGTGGTAGCTGTTTGCCCCTTAATCGTCCTTGATAAGGTGATTTAGGATCTAAATAAGAGTTTAATTGGTATACACTACGAGTGTAAAATATTTTTACACTGACATTCAATCATGACTTTTCATTTATGTGACTTTTAAAGTAGTAATGAGCAAAGTCAACAAATTTACCATGAATGAAGGGTTGTGATTGAATGTCAGTGTAAAAATATTTACACTAACAGTGTATACCAATTAAACTCATATATTAATTATATACATTGGACTTTAACTTAAACATTGATCAAAGCTTCAATTTTATAATGTGATTTTCTTTTGTAACATCTAATAAAAAAATAAAATGCCCATATTAATTATATTTTATATTCCTTTTAATAATTAAAAATTAATTTTATTTTTTATATTAAGCAATTAATTTTATTAAATATTTAATTCATAATAAATATTAATTTTAATAATTTAATATTAAGTAATAACATTAAATTTGACTATTAAGTATGCACATATTTTAAGTTATTTAAAATATATTTAAAAAATTATTCTATCATAAAATAGAGTTGAAGAAATGTTTGTCTTAGTGAAAACTTCAATTTCATAAGGGTAAAATACACTTATTACTCATGAGGTTTTGTATATATTTCTGCATTTTACATAGATTCTGAGTATAACTTGGTGCAATAATACATGATTCATTTCTTTTAAATTCATGAATAATTGATGTTATAATGTTTGTAATAAAATTTCTTATTAATTTTTTTTTGTGTTTTAAGTTAGGTTAAAAAAACCGGATCGGACCAACTGGTTCGACAAAAAACTAGTAAACCAGTCTGGTATTCGCTTTGATTAATACTAAAAAACGACCAAGCAAAAAACCCGTTTTAAAATAAAAAAACTAATGAAAAGCGAGGGTTCAACTGTTTCATTTTTTTATAAATTTTTCAAATATTTCTAAATACACCCTTGTTGTCTCAAGTCCATGCCTTTTTAATTAAAAATTAATGACAAAAAGGGTAACTTAGCGATATTAAGATGTATTTAGTAAAAATAGTTTTTTCTTTAATAATTACCTCCTAATAAATATTTTTATTTTATAATCTTAATTGTTATAATATATTAATAATAAAAAACACTATTTTATTAAGATCAGTTCAACACTAGTTCAACAATAGTTAAACTAATAAATTGTGAACCAGTACTTTCACGACTTCAAACACGGGTCCGGTTTTAAAATCATAAGTTTTAAGTGTGTAGGGTTGTGAATATCATATAAAGTCGGAGTTCAAAATGCAACAATAAGTTTTTTACCAATGGATTCCCATCAAAAGTAGTAGTTTATTTATTTAGATAAAGGTTAAATTCTTTTTGTTTAATAAAGATAATATCAATATTCACTTTCTAAATTTTGTTATGTATGATATAAGATTGGAAACTGTGGTATTATGAATGTAATTTGAGTTTATATGTAATTAAACAAGAACGGGACAAGTATGCCAAAACCAAGACAACTATTACCATTATTATTTTTTTCTATGCTTAACTAACACTTAAATAAAAAATTAATTACTTTACAAATCACAAGCTACATTCATCTTCATGTTGAATTTTGGATCGATGATATTTCAATAAAATAGTAAATTGTGTATAATACAAAACTTAGTTCATGTTTCACTAATGCTTGTATTGTTCTGTTATTCAAATTTTCAAATGTTTTTTCACTTCTTGGACATTCAAAATTGACGTGGGATTTTTGACCTTTATAGAGTACAATTTCCTTGAATTTACAATAACAACTTCAATTTATTTTATTTATTCGTATCAAAACATACCTTAATTTTTTAGGACATGTTAAATATAAAATAAATTAACATTGTCACTTAAATGTACGATGATTTGAATTTAATATGTAAAGGATACAAGATAAACGAATATGCATTTAATAAAATAATATTTAATATAATTAATTCTAAACTAAAATTATGAATATTAATATATTTTATAAATTGTAATGGATTTAGTAAAATGATATTATTTTAAATATTTATCAATTATTTCAAAACTAATGTTTAAAAAATAGCTTATCATTATGTGGCGAAAAAATTTCTAGAAAACTTAATATATAAATTTTTATAAATCAATAATATTTATTTATTATAATTTTAATTTAAAATATCTAAAAAATTTATACAATTTTGTTTGTAAAAAAATATGCAAAAAATTTTCTGCCAATTCTAAATATGTAGGACAATTTGCTGTCAATTTAAAATTTGAAGGAAACTCCTAGAAATAATTTTTAGAGGAAATTTTGCAAGAAATTTTTGTACCGTTTTCATATTCATAGAAAATTTTACCGTCACTTTTCAAATTCACAAGGAATTTTTTATGAAATTCTTGTAGATTTTTTTTGTACGAAAAGTGTCAAAAAATTTACATGAATTTTTTCCTTCTAAAAAATAGCAAGTATTTTTTGCAATTTTTTTCTCATGAAACAACAGCAGGAAATGAAAAATTTTGTAGTAATATTAATAATATTAATTAAATATTTATTGATATAAAAAATTAAAATTATATAAATAGAATAATTTTAATTTTTAAATTTTCATTAAAATAATAAAATTGTTGAGTTATACATAAATAACCTACTGGTTGTCGTGCTTTTCCCAGTAAAAAAGGTGGTGCATTAACAAAAAGAAAATAAAATAAAATAGAGAAAAAGAAATTAAAAATAAAACAAAGATAAGTGAAAAATATTTTAAAATACATGAGGACATCCATAATTTATAATATGTCTAATAAAATATAATATAATCTTAATAATAATAAATTAACATTTAATGATTTTAAAAATGTAATAATTTCATAATATATCAGTGACAAAATTGTAATATTAAAATAAATCATTTTAAATTTATAATGGTTAATTATATGAAATTGAAAACATTTTTTTTATTAAATATGTAAAGACTTTTCAAAATAAGAATAAACATATATGTATCCTAAAAATAAAAATAAAACTAAATCAGCAATTTATGATGTTATGCAAGTATGCTTAACTTTATAGATATGACGCCAAATATAAAATTTTATATAACAATTATTATGAAAAATAAAAGAGTAATATAATTTATAATAACAATTATCCATGCAAGCATACATTATTGATATATGAAATAACATACAATAATATTAAAATTAAATAATTAACAAAATCTGCAACTTATTTTCTTTTTCTATTTCATGTTGATTACATGATGGTAAAATCATAAAAGTGTGAAATCCAATCATAACATTATTATGATTATATTCTATAAAATTAGACTCACATATTTAATAATATAAATTTAAATTAATTATATATGTTATATACTTTTATATTTTAAATGTTTCTTTATAGAGTAGATGTTAGTTTTTATTAACGATAAAGATTAAAACGATGAAATTTTTTTACATCTCGCGTTCCTTAACCAATTCAAATATTATATATCTTTTTTATTTGAAATTAATGTTAATAATATAAAATATATAGTTTATAAGAAAATATTTGATAAGTTATAGGATAAACTATAATATTCAATATATCTTATAATGATATATGAAAATGATGATTAGATTTCAATTAAAATATACACACTTAAAAGTAATATTTACATATAATTTGATTACATTTTTATATATTTGATGTAAAAAATATATATTTATATTATAATAAAATAAATACATAAGACTTTCATTCTTATTTTAAGAAATTATAATTTCATTCTTTTTATGAATATAACACAATAATTTTAGAAAAAAAATTTGTCATGGTAATTTTTGGTAAATTCATAATACAACTTTAATAAAAATAAATAAATCGGATTGTTAGAAAAAATATATTTAATTATAATCTCACACTTATTTCTTGTTACTAAAAAATATGTATAAAGTTATGTGTTAAAAGTATTTAAAGGAATTTAACCTATCTTAAATTTAAATATTTTCATAATTTTAAAAAATAAAATAATAAAGTAATTTAATTATTTTACAACTATAGTGTGAATAAATTGTTATGTGACATGTTTTGAAATATATTTTGTTAATTTTATATTTTTTGTTTATGATAATATGATAAACACATGTCAGATCATCAATGGATATGTCAAATGTGCAATGAATATAAAAAGATGGAAAGAGGAGAGTTGGAATAGAATTCAAAATATTGTCGCACTTGTGTATTTGCATGTTTATTAAAAATATTTGTCATGAAATGTAAGCATATATTAATAGGGAGAAGTTAATAATAGGTATTTTGAAAAGTGGACATCAACAGGGGGTATTGCCTTTATTAATAGTATAGATATAGAAGTATAGATATAGTATATAATATAATATCATATATTATACATTATAGATATAATTGGATAATTACATATGTTCGATATCAATATTTTAAAGTAATATTTTGCTTAAAGTTATAAGATTGGTCTAGTGGTAAAGTATATGTTTGGGAAATAAGAGGTTATGGGTTTAAGTCCCTCTTATGAAAAATTAGTTTATTTTTTTAATTTTAAAATAGGTGTAAGGGTAGAATAGGTATTTTGAAAAGTGGACATCAAGAAGGGGTATTACCTTTATTAATACTATAGAAGTATAGATATAGTATATAATATAATATCATATATTATACATTATAGATATAATTGGACAATTATGTATGTTGGATATCAATATTTAAAAGTAATTTTTTGCTTAAAGTTATAAGGTTGGTCTAGTGGTAAAGTATATGTTTGGGAAATAAGAGGTTATGGGTTCAAGTTCTTATTATGAAAAATTAGTTTATTTTTTTAATTTTAAAATAGGTGTAAGGGTAGAATAGGTATATTAAAAAGTAGACATAAAAAGGGGGTATTCCCTTGATATCAATATTTTAAAGTAATATTTTGCTTATAGTTATAAGGTTGATCTAGTGGTAAAATATATGTTTGGGAAATAAGAGGTTGTGGGTTCAAATTCCTCTTATGACAAATTAGTTTACTTTTTTAATTTTAAAATAGGTGTAAGGGTAGAATAGGTATATTAAAAAGTAGACATAAAAAAGGGGTATTCCCTTTATTAATAGTATAGATATATAGCGTTAAATCTCTACATGTAACTTCAAATAATATATCTATTTAAATCATTGTAATATTTAATAAATACAATGTATTATTAAATTTAACAATTAAAATATAGCTAATTAGTGATTGGATTCATATTTATATATCTTATTCTTAATTATATTAATAAATTAAGAAAATAACAATAATTTAAATAGAATTGTGGATTTTTACTATAATTATGAAAAGGTACATGAGTTTAATTAATTTTTTAGAGCATAATATAAATAAAACAAAGCATAATTAATTTTAATTATTCAATCTGAATAAGAAAATAAATAGAAATGACAAGCAGTAAGTCTCTTGTACTTACTCAATTTTTTCCATTCTAAAAAATAGAATTATTCTTTTTTATCAACATAGTTTTATATAGTAAAAAGGCGAATGTCCTTATCATCCATTATTAAATATTTAATCTTTGCTACCAAAATATTACTATTTAATACTAATTCAACAAATCTATTTTTAGTTAGAAAAAAGGTTATTTTGTCTAGTAATTTATGATAAAAAGAATGTTTAGAATTAAGAATTTTATATTTTAATATTATAAACTAAATATTATATTTTAAGTATCTATTTTTTAAGTTATTTAGGACTTTTGTCAAAAATAAAAGTTAAAAAGGTCTTAAAATCCTATTTTAAAGGGTGATAGTAGGACTATTTCTACAAGATTGTAAAAAACAATTTGGAACAGGAAGATCATCTTTATCAAGCGTTTATTAAAAAAATGTAATTGTGTAACAATGTCTTTTCTGAATATAACATCATAATTTTAGAAAAGCCATTTGTCATGGTAATTTTTTCTGTTGTTAAATTCATATTACAACTTTAATAAAAATAAATAAATAGGATTGTTAGAAAAAATATATTTAATTATAGTCTCACACTTATTTCTTGTTATTAAAAAATATGTATAAAGTTATGTGTTAAAAATATTTAAAGTAATTTAACTTATCTTAAATTTAAATTTTTTCATAATTTTAAAAAATAAAATAATAAGTAAATTAATTATTTTACGACAATGTGAATAAAAGCTTATGTGCAGGGGAGACACATGGGAAATAAAATTTAAAAATCCATGTCTTTTAAAACATGATTCATATCTTCCAATGTATTGAGGTTGTAGTTTTAGAGTTGGATGTTGATGGTTGGATGTAGAAGAGAAATTGGATGGAAGGGGGGGAGTATGGTAAGAAGATAAATGGTGAAGTGTAAGTCTCTAGTACCAATTCTCCTTTAATTCAAAATTAAAAATATGAAAGTTAAACGAAAGAGAAAGAAAAGAGTGACCACAAGGCACATGCTTTAAATTATATTTTGAGAATCTAACATTTATATTAATAAAATATATACTTGTTATGATACATTATTTGACTCAAATTAACATTGCTCAAACTAATATTAATCAAAACTGATTTACATCCTTCAATCATATCTATTATTTATGTCAAAAAATTTGTTAAATTTGATAATAATAACTTTAAAAATCATATAAACTGTATGATTTAGTTGGTATGGTTGTATCTTTAAAGTCAATAATAATTAATATTTAGTAACATAAATGAAAATAACAAGAATAAAATGAAAATAAAAAGTAGGCTTGCAAAAATGACAAAGAAGTTATATGAATTTATCCATTGAATTGGGTATAGAAATGGTAGATTCTAAATGTATAAGGTTCTATAGTTTATGGTTTGTTTCTTCTCTTTCTTTGTTATTGAAACTGTGGTTGAATGTCTCTCTCCATCCAAATCCCCCAATTCCTCGTATCCATGGAAATTGTCCCTCTTCTTCCGATGGTCCATTTCAAAATCAAAACTTGGGTTGACCCTTTTGTCGTTGAAATGTGCGTTACTAGTCAAATAATTAGTGAAAGGGAAAAAGAAAGTATGGATACAAATAAATCACATGTTTTAAATTATATTTTAAAAATTTAACCTTTATATTAATCAAATGCATATGTTATAATAAAATTATTTGAATCAAACTGACATTGGTCAAACAAGTATATATACACACTACTCAAGAACAAATTATATTGAGTATGCCCAAACTATTGGGACTCTAGATTTCTAACAAGTTAGCACTAACCTTGAAAAATGTTCTAAATCATTAATGAGCTACCAACAATTAAATATGTTTTTAAAAGACATGGATTTTTAACTTTTATTTCCCATGTGTCTCTTGCACATGAGCTTTTATTCACACTATAGTCGTAAAATAGTTAAATTAATTTATTATTTTATTTTTTAAAATTATGAAAAAATTTAAATTTAAGATAAGTTAAATTCCTTTAAATATTTTTAACACATAACTTTATACATATTTCTTAATAATAAGAAATAAGCGTGAAACTATAATTAAATATAGTTTTTCTAACAATCCTATTTATTTATTTTTATTAAAGTTGTATTATGAATTTAACAACTGAAAAATTACTATGACAAATGCTCTTTTAAAAAATTATTATGTTATAATCAAAAAAGACATTGAACTCTTTGTAAAAAATAACGTAAGTTATATATTATAAATAATGAGATTTTTTAAGAAAAGTAAAAAAACAAAAACAACATATATCTCTCAAGTATTTCTGTCATAGCCATGTGAAAGAAAATGTTGAGTTTATTGGATTTTCTAATACACAATTACATTTTTTTAATAAGCCCTTTAAAATAGGATTTTAGGACTTTTTAACTTTTATTTTTTACAAAAGTCCTAAATAACTTAAAAAATAGATACTTAAAATGCTAGAAATAATGCAAGTTACATATTCAGAAAAGACATTGAATTCTTTGTAAAAAATAATGCAAGTTACATATTGGAAAGAATGAGATTTTTTAAAGAAAAGTAACAAAAAAAAAATATCTCTCAAGTATATGTATTGTGTCACAATCATGTGAGAGAAAATGTTTAATTTATTGGATTTTCCAATACACAATTACATTTTTTTAATAAACACTTGATGAACAAGCACTTCCTGTTCCAAAATTTTTTTTACAATCTTGTAGAAATAGTTATACTATTACCCTTTAAAATAGGATTTTAGGACTTTTTTGAATTTTATTTTTGACAAAAGTCCTAAATAACTTAAAAAATAGATACTTAAAATATAATATTTAGTTTATAATATTAAAATATAAAATTCTTAATTCTTAACATTCTTTTTATCATATATTAGTAGAAAAAAAACTTTTTTCTAACTAATAGATTTGTTTAATTAGTATTAAATAGTAATATTTTGGTAGAAAAGATTAAATATTTAATAATGGATCATAAGAACATTATTCTTTTTAATATATAAAACTATGTTGAGTAATAATTAAGATTTAATTAGTATTAAATAGTAATATTTTGGAAAAAAACTAAGTACAAGAGACTTACTTTTTGTCATTTCTATTTATTTTCTTATTCAGATTTAATAATTAAGATTAATTATGCTTTGTTTTATTTATAATATGCTCTAAATAATTAATTAAACTCATGTACCTTTTCATAATTATAGTAAAAAGCCACAATTCTATTTAAATTGGTATAGCTCAACCCTTCGTTCATGTTAAATTTGTTGACTTTACTCATTATTACTTTAAAAGTCACATAAATGAAAAATCATGATTGAATGTTAGTGTAAAATTCTTTTACACGGACAGTGAATACCAATTAAACTCTTAAATTATTCTTATTTTCTTAATTTATTAATATAATTAAGAATAACATATATAAATATGAAAAACAATCATTTTGTAGGCAATGTGTCACTAATTAGTTATATTTTAATTGTTAAATTTAATAATACATTGTATTTATTAAATATTACAATTATTTAACTTAGATATATTATTTCAAGTTATATGTAGAGATTTAATGCTATATATTATTATATAAAATAAATTACTAAGAGAGTTTTAGTTAGTGTATCATTTGAGAGTATATTAGTATAATATTTCTTTTTATGAATCAAACCTTAGTATTGTTAACAATACTAGTTTTGTTAGCTGAACTGGGGACCTTTATCTCCATCAACTAACTTATCACCTTATATAACCATTAGTGTAATATTTTAAAAAAAGATATAAGGAATGTTGGTATAGTTAAAGTTTTTAAACTTAAGATTAGAGTAGGTAAATAAAAAAAAATTAAATTATGTATGATATCTTAAAATATGGATGAAATTTTATGTGTTTATTGTATTATAATATAAAAATATATTTTTCCATCAAATATATAAAACTGTAAACAATTTATATGTTAATATTACTTTTAAATGTATGTATTTTAATTAAAATCTAATCATTATTTTCATATATCATTATAAGATATATTGAATATTATAGTTTATTCTATAACTTATCAAATATTTTCTTATAAAGTATATATTTTATATTGTTAACATTAATTTCAAATAGAAAAGGAGCTATAATATCTTAGTTGGTTAAGAAATGAGAGAGGTGAAAAAATGTCATGGTTTTTATCTTGATCGTTAATAAAAACTAACATTTAATCTATGAAAGAAACATTTAAAATAGAAACATATATAACATATATAATTAATTTAACTTTATATTTTTTAAATATATGAGTATAATTTTATAGAATATAATCATAATAATGTTATATTGGATTTCACACTTTTATGATTTTACCATCATGTAATCAATACGAAATAGAAAAAGAAAATAAGTTGTTGATTTTGTTAATTATTGATTTAATATTATTGTATGTTATTTCATATATCAATAATGTATACTTGCATGGATAATTGTTATTATAAATATTATTATTATTTTATTTTTCATTAATAATCATTATATAAAATTTTATATTTGACGTCATATCTATGAAGTTAAGCATACCTGCATAACATCATAAATTATTAGATAAGAAAACATATATGTTGATTTAGTTTTATTTTTATTTATAGGATACATATACGTTTATTCTTATTTGTAGAAGTCTTTACATATTTAACAAAAAACAATGTTTTCAATTTCATATAATTAACCATTATAAATTTAAAATAATTTATTTGAATATTACAATTTTGTCATTGATAGATTATGAAATTATTAAATTTTTAAAGAGTTTAATTGGTATACACTGTTAGCGTAAAAATTTTTACACAGACATTTAATCACAACTTTCATTTATGGTAAATTTATTGACTTTACTCATTACTACTTTAAACGTCACATAAATGAAAAGTCATGATTGAATTTTACACTGACTACATCAATTAAACTCATTTTTAAAATCATTAAATGTTAATTTAATATTATTAAGATTATATTGTATTTTATCAGACTTATTAAAAATATATGGATATTATCATCAATCATCATTATTTTTACATATTTTTCACTTATCTTTATTTTATTTTATATTTCTTTTTCTCTATTTATTTTCTTTTTTTATTGGTAATGCACCACTTTTTTACTAAAATAACACGACCATCACCAGGCTGTTTATGTATCACTCAATAAAATTATTATTTTAATGCAAATTTTAAAATTAAAATTTTTCTATTTATATAATGTTCATTTTTCATATGCATATAAATATTTATTTAATATTATTAACACTACTAGGAAACTTTTCATTTCCTACAGCTTTTTCATGAAAAACAATTATAGAAAATGGCTGCTACTTTTTAGAAGGAAAAATTTGTATAAATTTTTTGAGACTTTTCGTAAAAAAAAAAAAAGAATTTCATAAAACTTTTCTTGTGAATTTGAAAAGTCACAGCAAACTTTTCAATGAATATGAAAATGGTAGAAAAGTTTCTTGCAAATTTCCCTCCAAAACTATTTGTAGGAGTTTCCTACGAATTTTAAATTGGTAGAAAACTTTCTACATATTTAAAATTTGTAGGAAAGTTTTTACATATTTTCTACAAATCAAAATTCGTAGAAAATTTTTACATATTTAAAATTAAAATTAAAGTAGTAGTTTTTAAATAAACTATTACTTTTGATGGTGTAAAGACTATCAACAAGAGGTTTCGACGGGACAGTAAAAAATAACTTGAAAAAGAAAGGAGTCGCCTCCCATGTTTATTAAGAAAAACACCGAAAAAACCTTTAAAATAAAAAGTGGTATGCGAAACCAATTTGAATTAAGTCAATTAGATGTAGGGAAGGTATTAGAACCCTACAACGTTCGTCATAAAGACGGTTACCTCTAATTAAACATACAAAATTAGATAATTTTAAAATATCTATTTCACCCCATACAAATTATTATTTTTATTTTATTAATTTGTTTTTAATATTTTTACAAGAATTTATTATTGAGATATTTATTATTTATAAAACATTATTATTATTGTACTTTTATCTTTTAAATTAATTAAATTTTTTTATTTGTTTGGGCACGACAGGAGTGGGCTCTTGCTCCTACGTATCTTTAGGTGCAATGGAGAATCAGAGTTTCGGTAATTCTTTGCAAAAATATTTGTGTGTTTGATATATTTGATATTTAATTTTTAAATTTATTAAGAATTAGCATTTCTGAACTGTCACAGTTCATAGTCCTAAAAAATTAAAATTGACAAAGGATATACACCCAAACTAATCCATTAGAACATTTTATCTTAGAGTTTTCTTTTTTTTATGAATATAATTTTGACTAACAAATTTAGTTTTTAGAGATGAGTTTTAAGACAAAAACTTGCAACTTATGCCTTAGAATCACGAGATTAAAAAGATGTTATGTCTAGTTAATCCTTTTATCTCTATTAAAGAAATATTACAAATAAAAATAATAAAAAGAATGTGAAGATTAAAAATTATTTTTAAAAGAAAATATTATTAATTTTGATAGGAAATTAATTAAGGAAGAAATTAGAGAACGTGACACTATCACAATTTGTATCCTCAAAATTTCATAAGGTTAAAAAATGTCACATTTAATTAACATTATTTTAAGTTACCAATAAATTTATCTTTTCTAACTAGATGATTTAAACTTTATTATTATTAGGAACATAAGTTTGAATTTTAGAGATGAGATTTAAGACAAAAAGTTGTCACAACTTATGTCTCAAAATCTCAAAATTAGAGAGATGTCACATCTAATTGATTCTTTGATCTCTATTAAAAATATTACGTTGTAAAATTATCAACAAATTACATTTAAGATATAATTATTATTATTATTAAATAACTTAAATTATTATTATTAAAAAAACTTAAATTATTTTTATGAAATGGTCTTTGCTTGATACTCTAGCTAGGATTATTTTGATGGCACTTAAATTGCATATATACAACCAAACAGTAAGTTAGTTAATCAAATATCAAGCCCACGGTTATAAGTTCAAACCATAAATTAATTAATCACCTAATAAGAATCAAACAAAATAAAAACATGATAGAAAAAAAAGGAAATCTATAATGTCAAAGCCTAGCATGGACAAGCATCACATGTATAACCCAATAACTGAAAAAGAAAAAAAGTAAAGAGAACCTGTGTAAGTCTTGAGTCCACAACACAGTATTGTTGGAAAAGTCATGAACTGCACAAAGGTCCATCATTCAACATGGCAAATCCATTGCTCCTGGTTTTGTGGCTAATGCATTCATGATATTTGTTGCTTGTTGACATGATAAAGGGGTATGTTTGTAAACATATTTTTTGGGTCACTACATATACATATTGGTATCAAGATTTGGTGTTGGTGGGTGTTTATAGAGGCTTGAATGCATGTATATTCATGTTCATAGCTCATGAATGTCATGACTTTAAGCCATTCTATGGTTAGTGAAGATAAAAGGAAAGTATACGTAAGAGCTAATGTATATTATTTTGTTGAGAGAAAGAATAAGAGTGGATAGATTCTATTGTGAGTGTTGTTAAGAGAGAAGAAGAAGGTGAAAAAAAAAAGGAAGGAGCTGGTGAGGTCTTACCTCGAGTATGGAGTGGAGACGACTGTCCCTAAAATGTGAGTTGTGAGGGATTTTTATTAAGGAGGGATGTGTGCTTTCATTTAATGAAAGTTTGCTTTTTGGGAAACCAATATTGTAGAAGTATGATTTAAGGAGATTTGTTTGTGGCTTGTAGGTGATAGTATGAAAGATTAGGAAGCAAAAGGTGAGTAACTAGGGTAGTATAGCACACCTTTAAATGATTTTCTTCTTTTTCTTTTCTTTTTTATAAAACCATATCTGTTTTTTTATTTTGTAATTTGGTTTTTATATTCTTTTCATTATTTTAGGAAAAAGACTCAATTATTAATAATTTTTTTAGTTTAATTTTTCTCATTTTTTTTTTATTTTCTTTACTTTAGAGGAAAACATTGGGAGATCACAAAATCCATTTGTAAAAAACTTTTGTTGCATTTGAACTCAAACTTTATATTTTGTCTGCAGGCGCTACACACATAAAAGTTACGATTTTAAAACCGAACTAGTGTTTGAACCGGTGAAAGTACTGGTTCACGATTTATTAATGCAACTGTTTGTTGAACCAGTGGTTGAACTGATCTTAATAAAATAGTATTTTTTATTATTAATGTATTATAACAATTAAAAATATAAAAGAAAAAAATTATTAAGGAGGTAATTATAAAAGAAAAACTATTTTTACTAAATACATCTACATATTGCTAAGTTAACCTCTATTTTTATTAATTTTTTAATTAAAAATTGATGGACTTGAGAAAACAACAGTTGTATTTAGAAAAATGGAAAAAAAATTATAAAATCAATGAACCAGTTGAACCATCAATTTTTCAATTTTAAAACTGATTCTTCGCTTAGTCAATTTGATTTACAGCATTAACCAAACTAGATACTAGACTACTTCACCGATTTTTTGGTCAAACCATTCGGTCTGATCTAGTTTTTTAACCTAACTTAAAACACATAAAAACTTTTAATAAGAAATTTCATTACAAACATTCTAACATCAATTATTCACGACCTTAAAAGAAATTACTCATATATTATTGCACTAGTTATATTCAAAATCTATGTAAAATGTAGAAATATATACAAAATCTCATGAGTGATAAGTGTATTTTATGATGAGGACATGAAGCTTGAAGGACTTGGAGAACCTATGACAAGGGCAAGGACAAGAAGAGCTAAGGAATCTATTCAACAAGTATTGGCAGCCTTTTTGCAAAAAGAGCCAAACATTGAAGAAATAAAGTTTAAAATTATTAATTGTCTCAGGACTGAAGAGAGAAATACTTGACCTTAATGGAAGAGAAGTTTGGAATAAATTAAACTCATTTTCTTGAAGTTTACTTAGTTAATGGTGGGCAACCAGAATTGTCTAATTAAAGTTGCAGCCACCTAGGTTATCAATTCTAATTAGTATACATGTTTAATTTGCTTTGGCAGTTACACTTTGTTATTAAGCTGCCCATTATTAGTTTTTATTATTTTGTAACTTCAGCTGAATTTAGAAAGCCACTAAACCTACACAAGCTGAGTTTATTAGGCATATAAATTTGGGCAAGACTGAGATGTAAGGCAGAATATTTTGGAAATAAAAAACTAGTTGAGTTTTCTCTCCTTTGGGTTCTTGGCAATCCAAAATCTTTTGAGATTTATCAAAGGTAATTCACCCCTTTGTGTGTGCAATCTCGTAGACATATCTTCCATCCTTGGAAGTGTGGAGTCTATCAATTCCAATTCCATTTTCTGTCTTTTCCATTCATACTCAATTCTGCCCAGCAAACTCTATGACAGGAAAGTCCTACACTATTCGAAAACTCGTTTAATCGTTGAATTTCAATAAATTTTAATTTCCATTCTGTGTCTAAAAGTTTGATAGTAATTATATTCAGTTTATTTTTTTGCAATTGTTTGCATTCCACGTTGATTAATTTTGTTAACACAGCAAGCTAAGTTCCTAGGGTCCTTTCAGAATCCTAAACTGACAGTGGATTCATATCATTTTACTCTTATGAAATTGAAGTTTTCACCTAAGAACCAACATTTCTTCAAGTCTATTTTATGATAGGATTATTTGTGAATATATTTTAAATAATTTAAATATGTGCATACTTAATAGTCAAATTTAATGTTATTACTTAATATGAAATTATCAAAATTAATATTTAATTATGAATTAAATATTTAATAAAATTAATTACTTAATATAAAAAAATAAAGTTACTTTTTTTAATTATAAAAAATGAATATAAAATCTAATTAATGTGGGAAATTTATTTTTTTATTAAATATAGATGTTACAAAAGAAAATCACATTAGCAATGAATATTATAAAATTGAAGCTTTGATCAATGTTTAAGTTAAAGTGCAATTTATAATTAATATATATTAATTAAAATTTAATGAAGCATTTCTGAGATGTGTTAAAGGAGGATATAAAGAAAGTAATGACAGATTTTCATTGATATGGAAAGCTTCCAAGGGGGTCAATGCCTCATTCATTTAATGATAGATTACCAAGAAAGAGTTCCCAAGTGGATTGGGAGATTATAGGCCGATATTGGGGTGCTCTACAAAGTTATAGCAGAAATGCTGGCAAAAAGACTACAGAAGGTACTTCCAACCATCATTGAGGAAACACATATAGCTTTTATTAAAGGAAGGTCGTTGTTTGATAGTGTGGTTGTAGTTAATGAAGTGATCCAGGAGGCAAAATATCATAGAAGCTCTTATTGGTATTTAAGGCTGACTTCGAGAAAGTGTATGACTTTGTTAGTTGGGTGTTCCTATTTTACATGCTACTCGATTTGGTATTGGGGACAAATGGTTAAGTTGGATCCATGATTATCTTCCTTCATCATCAGTCTCAATATTGGTTAATGGGAGTGCAACGAAGGAGTTCTGTATGTAGAGAGGATTACATCAAGGCAATCTGATGGCACATTTCTTATTCTTGATTGTTGCTGAAGGGCTAGGAGGTTTGAACATGAATATACATGCGTTCAAGTCTAATTTCAAGTATTAACCTTAACAAGCATCACTACCAGATAGTATCCCAACAGTTAGACAATACAATTTTCCTGATTTCACCTGAACTTGAAAATGTATTTGCTTTGAAAAGTCCTCTAAGATGCTATGATTGGCCTCAGGACTTAGGATTAATTTCCATAGGAGTAGCTTAGGGGGAATCAGGGTGAAATTGCCGAAGGTAGGTTCCTTTGCTTCAATCCTTAATTGTGGAGTTCTGCAAATGCCTTTCTCCTACCTTCCTGTGGGGACAAATGTGAGATGTGAGTGTGTGTGGAAGCATGTCTAGATAAAATGGGAGCAAAGTTAACCTCATCACAAAAGAACCTGTCATTAAGGGGAAGGATTTGCCTAATCAAATCCACCCTCTTTGTTTTACCTCTTTATTTTCTATCTTTATTCAAGGCTCCTAAGAAGGTGTCTAAAGCCATAAAATCTATGCAAAGGAATTTCCTTTGGGGAGGTTCAGATAAAGCCTAAAAAATAGCATGATCAAATGGGAGCAGGTGTGTAAAGACAAATGTAGTGGTGGGCTGGGACTAATAGATATGTTGGCTTTTAATAAAGCTGTGTTGGGCAAATGATGATGAAAAATTCTACAGGGTGGTGATGCTATTTGCATCAAGGTGCTAGAGGAGAGGTATGGGGTTGATATTAGGAAGAACCTTGATGTTAGGCACAAAAGTGGAGGCTACTAGTGGTGTGGCATGATATCCTGAAAGTCACTGTTGAAGAAGAACGAATTAGTTGGCTTTCTGGTGAGGTAAAGCCCTTGATTGGTAATGGTTCTGAATAATCTAATTAAAAATGTGAATTCTTGTTTCTTGACAATTGAATCGGATCACCTGATTTTCAAGTTGTAAAGGGATTTGCTGAGATCTGTTTAGCTTGTTACAACATGTAAATAGAATAGGACTGTCGAGTAATTTTCCTCCAAAAGTTTTTATCATTCTGTTTTTACGTCAAATGAATGACAATTAGTTGTCATACCTGCACAAAAGATGGGAAAAGGAATAGAAATAATATCAAATACTATGCTTTATGATTTTTATTATTTCATGATAGATTTCTTGTTACGAGCTTCATGGTAAAAAATATGAATTTTCGTTATATATGCTCCTTTGCTATGATTGTTCCAAAACCAGGCACTAGCAATGGCTATGTAAGTATAAAGTGTGTTTCACTCATGATTTCAGTTGTAGCTAAAAGATGAAAAATTAACCAAAATGGTTTCAGTTTTATTTTATACTTAACAAGTTAGTAGTTTTTTAGGTAATTACTAGTTTTGTCAGAAAACTTATTTTAGTTTAGTCTTTTTGTAAGTGTTCTTATTTTTAGTTATTAGTTTATGTTTTTACTTTATTTTTCATTAGTTAATAAATTCTTTTTCATTAGATATTTTATTTTTCATTCTCTCCTTTATCATAATTACTAGTTTTGTCAGAAAAGTTTTTTAGGTTAATTACTAGTTTTGTCAGAAAAGTTATTTTAGTTTAGTCTTTTTTTAAAGGTTCTTATTTTTAGTTATTAGTTGATTTTTTTACTTTTTTTTCATTAATTAATAAATTCTTTTTTTGTTAGATATTTTATTTTTCATTCTCTCCTTTATCATAATTTATATATGTATTAAGTAATTTATAAAGGTTTCATAAAATTTGAAATTTAAGAAATTGATTTGTCATATCCAAACTAAAAAATTGAATTGATTTGACTAATAGGGAAATTGAATTGCCTTATCCAAATAAAAAATTTAACATTTAAGAAATTTCAAATGATTTATCCAAACAAAACATTTACAAAATAAAAGAAATTCAAATTGATAGCATTTCAAATTTTTTGAAATCTTAAAATGTCTCATTAAAACACAATGTTTTTAAGAAAATAAATATTGAAGTATAAGTCTCTAATACCAATTCTCCTCTAATTTTCAAATCACATGCTTTAAATTATATTTTGAAAATCTAACGTTTACATTAATAAAATGCATACTTGTAATAATAAATTATTTGACTCAAACTAACATTGCTCAAATTAACATTAATCAAAATGGATTTACATCATTCAATCACATCTATGATTTATGTTAAAAAAAATTGTTGAATTTGATAATAATAAATTTAAAAATTATATTGTATGATTTAGTTGGTATGGTTGTATCTTTAGAGTCAATAATAATTAATATTTAGTAACATAAATAATAGTAAAGGCAGATTCTAATTATATAAGGTTTTATGTTTTATGTGGTTTCTTTCTTTCTCTATTCTAGAAAGGTGCCTGAATTCCTCTCTCAGTTCCAAGCAAAGGGCTAAATCCCCCAATTCCAATTCCTCCTATGGTCCATTTCAAAATCAAAATTTGGATTGACCCTTTGACCCCTGAAACACACATTATTGAGTGATGAAATAAATAATTAATTAGTGAAAGAGAGCAAGAAGGAAAGAGTGGCCATAAACAAGTCACATACTTTAGATTATCTTTTGAAAATCTAACCTTTACATTAATAAAATTTATATTTATTATAATAAATTATTTGATTCAAACTAACATTGCTCAAACAAGAACAAATTATATTGAGTATGCTCAAACTAACATGACTCAATAGATTTCTAAAAAGATAGCAATAACCTTGGGAAATATTGTAAATCATTAATGAACCAACAATTAAGCATGTTGTTTTCAAAGACATGCATTTTTTACTTTCATTGTGGCTCCGCTTTTATTCACACTATAGTTGTAAAATAATTAAATTACTTTATTACTTTCTTTTTTAAAATTATGAAAAAATTTAAATTTAAGATAAGTTAAATTTCTTTAAATACTTTTAACACATAATTTATACATATTTTTTAATAATAAGAAATAAGTGTGAGACTATAATTAAATATATTTTTCTAACAATCCGATTTATTTGTTTTTATTAAAGTTGTATTATGAATTTAAAAACCAAAAAATTACAATGACAAACGTTTTTTCAAAAATTATTATGTTATATTCATAAAAAAACATTGAATTATTTGTAAAGAAGAATGCAAGTTACATATTGGAAATAATGAGATTTTTTAAAGAAAAGTAAGAAAAAAAAAACATATTTCTCCCAAGTAATATGAATTGTATCCTACTCGTGTAAAAGAAAATGTTTAGTTTAGTTTATTATATATTCTAACACATGTGACACATCACTGTCCCTTTAGAATGTATTACCATTTTTTAATAAGCCATTGATAAACATGCACTTTTCCAATTTAGTTTTTATATTTATGTAGAAATAACCATACTATTACCTTTAAAATATGATTTTATGACTTTTTTAACTTTATTTTTTACCAAAGTCCTAAATAACTTAAATAATAGATACTTAAAATATAATATTTAGTTTATAATATTAAAATGTAAAATTCTTAATTCTTAACATTCTTTCTATCATAAATTAGTAGAAAAAACAAAAACTATTTTTTTCTTCTAACTAAAAATAATTTTTTGAATTAATATTTTGGTAGAAAAGATTAATTATTTGGTAATGGAGGATAAAGACATTCTTCTTTTTAATATATAAAACTATGTGATAGAAAAGATTACTTCTATTTTTAGAATGGAAAAAAATCTAGTAAGTATAAGATACTTATTATTTATTATTTCTATTCATTTTCTTATTCACTAGTTCAACCAGTTCGTATTTTTTTTTTTTGAAGATTTTTTTTATTTTGCTAAATACACGCCTCATTTTTTTAAATCAACCAATTTTTAACTAAAAATTAATAAAATGGGGTTTAACTTACCAAATATGACGGTGTATTTAGTAAAATTACTTTTATCCTTTTATAACTATCACCTTAATACATTTTTTCTTTTATAATTTTAATTATTATAGTACATTAATAATAAAAAATATTATTTTATTAAGACCAATTCAACCGTTGATTCAATAACGGTTGAACCAATTAAAATCTAATCATCATTTTCATATATCATTATAAGATATATTTAATATTATATTTTATCCTATAACTTATCAAATATTTTCTTATAAACTATATATTTTATATTATTAATATTAATTTCAAATAAAAAAGGATATATAATATCTTAATCGGTTAAAGAATGAGAGATGTGAAAAAATGTCATAGTTTTGATATTTGTCGTTAATAAAAACTAACATCTAGTCTATAAAAGAAATATTTAAAATAGAAAAGTATATAACATATATAATTAATTTTAATTTATATTCATTAAATATGTGAGTCTAATTTTATGGAATATAATCATAATAATGTTATGATGGGATTTCACACTTATATGATTTTATATTCATGTAATCAAATATGATTAAGAAAACATATATGTTGATTTAGTTTTATTTTTGTTTTTAGGATACATATATGTTTATTCTTATTTGTAAAAGTCTTTACATATTTAATAAAAACAATGCTTTGAATTTCATATAGTTAACCATTATAAATTTAAAATAATTTATTTGAATATTACAATTTTGTCATTGATATATTATGAAACTATTAAATATTTAAAATCATTAAATTTTAATTTAATATTATTAAGACTATATTATATTTTATTATACATATTATAAATTATGGATGTCATCATCAATCATCAATATTTTTACATATTTTTCACTTATCTTTGTTTTATTTTATATTTCTTTTTCTCTATTTTTTTATTGGTAATGCACCACTTTTTTACTAGGAAAAGCACAACCATCACTAGGCTATTTATGTATAATTGAACAATATTATTATTTTAATGAAAATTTCAAAATTAAATTTTTTCTATTTATATAATGTTAATTTTCATATAAATAAATATTTATTTAATATTATTAATACTGCTACAAAAGTTTTCATTTCGTGCGGTGGTTTCATGAGAAAAAAATTGTAGAAAATACCTGCTATTTTTTAGAAGGAAAAAATTCGTATAAATTTTTTGAGACTTTTCGTAAAAAAAAAAACTATGATAATTTCAATAAAAATTTCCTTGTGAATTTGGAAAGTGACAACACCTAGGAATAGGAGTTTTATAGATGATTCACGCCCTGCACACTTAAAGGCGAGAACAAAGTAGTGATTGCTCATCCAAATGGGTTACCACCAAATCAAGAAAAAGAAAAAAATATATGTATTGAATTTATACCTCAATCCGCCCTTGAACACCTTTGAAATAAAAAAGAAGGAAAGCACCAATCTCAAGTGCCTTGCTTCCTCTCCTTATCAGTCGAGCTATTTCCTTTCTTCTTTTTTCCAAAGCAGGGTTAGCGTGTATGAAAATGGTAGAAAAATTTCTTGTAAATTTTCCTCTGAAAATTATTTGTAGGAGTTTCCTGCGAATTTTAAATTGGGAACAAATTTTCCTACATATTTAAAATTGTTAGGCAACTTTTTTCATTTATTTACAAATAAATTATAATAAATAAATATTATTTATTTATAAAAATTAATATATTAAGTTTTCTAGAAATTTTTTCACCACATAATGATAAGTTATTTTTTAAATCATTAGTTTTGAAATAATTAATAAATATTTAAAATAATATCATTTTACTAAATCCATTATAATTTATAAAATATCTTAATATTCATAATTTTAGTTTAAAATTAATTAGATTAAATATTATTTTATTGAATGTATATTCTTTGTCTTCTATCCTTTAAATTTTAAATTCAAATCATCGTACATTTAAGTAATAGTGTTAATTGATTTTATATTTAACATGTCCTAAAAAATCAAGGCATGTTTCGATACAAATAAATAAAAGAAAATTGAAGTTGTTATTCAAAATTCAAGGAAATTGTATAGTATAAATCTCAAAAAGCCTACGTCAATTTTGAATGTGAAAAAGTGGGAAAAACATTTGAAAATCTGAATAACAGAACAACAACACAAGCATTAGTGAAACATGAACTAAGATTTGTATTATACACAATTTACTATTTTAATGAAATAGCATCGATCCAAAGTTCAACATGAAGATGAATGTAGCTTGTGATTTGTAACATAATTTTTTTTAAGTGTTAGTTAAGCATAGAAAAAAAAATGGTAATAGTTGTCTTGGTTTAGGCATACTTGTCCCATTCTTGTTTAATTACATATAAACCAAAGTTACATTCATAATACCATAGTTTCCAAGCTTATATCATACAGAACAAAATTTAGAAAGTGAATGTTGATATTATCTTTATTAAATAAAAAGAATCTAACATTTACCTAAATAAATAAACTACTACTTTTGATGGTTTGTAAAAAAATTTTCTTGCATTTTGAACTCCAACTTTATATGATATATGTAGGCCCTACACACTTAAAACTTATGATTTTAAAATCGGACCTGTGTTGTAACCGGTAAAAGTACTGCTTCATGGTTTATTAGTTTAGCCATTGTTGACCTAGCGTTGAACCGGTCCTAATGAAGTAATGTTTTTTATTATTAATATATTATAATAATTAAGATTATAAAAGAAAAAAATTTATTAGGAGGTAATTATTAAAGAAAAAATACTTTTACTAAATACATCTTCATATCGCTAAGTTAACCTCTTTGTTTATCAATTTTTTAATTAAAAAGGGATGGACTCGAGAAAACAAGGGTGTATTTAGAAAAATTCAAAAAATTTATAAAAACATGAAACAATTGAACCCTCCATTTTCATTAGTTTTTCGATTTTAAAACTGATTTTTTGCTTCGTCGATAGTATTAACCAAATCGGATACCAGATTGGTTCATCGGTTTTTCAGTCAAATCAGATACTAGACTGGTTCACCAGTTTTTCGGTCGAAGAGGTCGGTCCGATCCGATTTTTTAACCTAGCTTAAAACACACAAAAAAATAATAAGAAATTTTATTACAAACATTCTAACATCAATTATTCATGACTTTAAAAGAAATTAATCATGCATTATTGCACAAAGTTATATTCAGAATCCATGTAAAATGCAGAAATATATACAAAACCTCATGAGTGATAAGTGTATTTTACCCTTACAAAATTGAAGTTTTCACCTAAGACCAACATTTCTTCAAGTCTATTTTATGATAGAATAATTTGTGAAATATATTTTAAATGATTTAAAATATGTGCCTACCTAATAGTCAAATTTAATGTTATTACTTAATATTAAATTATCAAAATTAATATTTATTATGAACTAAATATTTAATAAAATTATTACTTAATATGAAAAATTAAAATTAATTTTTAATTATAAAAGTGAATACAAAATATAATTAATGTTGATAATTTATTTTTTTATTAGATGTTACAAAAGAAAATCACATTATAAAATTAAAGCTTTGATCAATGTTTAAGTTAAAATCCAATTTATAATTAATATATATATATATATATTAATTAAAATTTAGATCCTAAATCACTTTATCAAGGATGATTAAGGGACAAACAGCTACCACGTGTTGACCAATGTTAGCTCTATAGACCAAATAAGTTTTGGCAAATTGACTTGTCTATTTTGTTTGATTGTTTCCTTGTCTCTTAATGGACTTAGTCATCCTAATCCAATATCTATAAGTTATCCAAACTAATTGATACAAAACCTTGTACCCAAGAGGAATTTTATTCTTGATTTAAATCTAAGAAAATGATATTAGCAAACACTTTAAAAATTCAAACCAACCCCTACAGCTAAACCAATCATAGCTTGTATTACATCATATTATACCTTACTAAGCATGATATAGATATAAATATGGTGGCTATAAGTACAAAGTGAGCTGTGAGAACTAATGCTACTATCTTTAAAAATATATTTTTGTCAACCCCTAATTAAATTTCATTCTTGACTTTTTTCGTTTCAACAATTAAACATTAAGTGGGTTGAAGAATAAAATACTATTAAAGAATAGAAAACATTTAAAAGGATGAAGTTTTCTTTTGTGAGAATGTTGATGATTTTGCCTTTGTCATCATGCCATAACTGAGTCAGTTGTCTTTTGCACAGTTCCATCATTATCCATGACTTTGTTATGTCTCACAACTGGGGAAATCAGCATCCATACTGTTTAAATTAAACAAGATAAAAGCAATTAAGATATGAATTGGAGAAGAAGGTGTATCATTAAAGTATCAAACTGGTTATACTTCACTTTTACAATCCACTACTGATTATTATTACCACCATCACCATGTGTTGATGTTTATATGTTAAAGCATGTTAACATGAGTAGTGTTACACATCATTGAAATTTATTAAAAACTATAAAATCAAGATAAAGAAGTATTAAATGAGATGTGATAATCAAACTTTATGTTTTTCAATAAACTTCAACCAAGAGTAGTAGATAATGTGTTGAAAAAAGGGTGTTAAAGAGTGTTTTGTTAGAATTTCTAAAATAACATTTGTCTTATTAATATGAACAACATTATGGTTGAAGTTGAAATTAGCTAATGAAATATTATAGGAAATAACCATTTCTATTAAGTAATACATTCACTTACTGTAACATGTTACTGCAAACCACACATTGATAACTTTCACCCATGTACTTATCCAGTCAACATCAATGCTCCACCTAGTGGTTTGATGAGTGCATCATTCATATAGGAAATGTAGGACACAATATGTCAAAAATCATCATACATAAAGCACTAGTTAACCATATGATGTATTTAAGTTCCTTACTTTATGGCTGAGTTATTCAAATCCCAACTAATGAACAACATTGCAAAGTACATTGCCCCCAAAGAGAATACCATGTGAAAAAATCCATTACTGTAAGGAATATCATCTTCATGTCCAGCTTTGTTTTTTGTAAACTGAAAAGGACAAAAAAAATCACATTAATATAACGGATATTAACATTGCTTTCTATCTGACACAATATGGCCTAGATTAAAATTAAATAATTCTTTTTTTATCATGTTGATGAAAGGACAATGATCCAAATTTTTGGTTATCTTATATGGGGGGGATTATTTTTTCGTGACTTCTAAAAGAAAAATTTACTTCAACTTGCAACATGATTGAGGTGTCTTGCTAGATCAAAGAAAGAAGACAGCTTTAGAGCTTCCTAATTTCTAGGAAAGGATTGAGAATGGCATTTTGAAGCAATAAGGAATCTTTCTGAATTTACTGGAAAAGGCTTTGAAGCAACAAGGAAAGCTTTAGAACTCTCTAGTTTTGAAGAAACTAGGAATGCTTTAGAACACTAAAGAATGATTCACTTGAAAGCCTTTTGAATCAATGCCTGTGGAAAAGGCTACCATCACAATTGCAAATATGGCAATAAGGAAGCCCTATCAAGAAATTAGAAAATTGTATATAACACAAAATAACAGGATGACTAAAGCATTCATGTGAAGAAATATCCACAATATCAAATTATGGATTTTAATACTATTCAGACACATACTCACAAAAAAATATCTTGAAGAGTCAACAAAAAGAATGCAGAGGCCTACAAAAAAATCTAATAGTAGCATTGGTAGTAAAACTTGTAAGAAAACTAGACAGCATATGGTACAGTATATGCCACATCGTACAGTATATGCCACATGGTAAACATGATCAGTTAAAACTTAAAAACTCTATGCATATATTTATATATGTCCTTCAGTTGTTGAATGCTACTAAACACTTTATCCTTGTAGAGGGTTCTTGCTTTTACAAAACACTACATTAACAAGAATTTAGCATCACAATTGAAGTATTGTGGTGCTAAAAATGAATGACAGATCGACTAGGCTAGATATCATATCTCATCACTTTATCAGATCCTATCAAAGTCATTTTCCGTTGTCCTTAATTACTAAGAATTTTAACAAAATGTTTATCCCAAGCTATTTCATATGCAAGAAAAAAGACTTAATTATGGTTACTTCGCATCATAGATTTAAGATAAACAACAACCTAAACATTATTTGAAACCTTCGACCAACACTAATAGAATATCTACTATTTAATTTAAAACTCAATAATCACCTAAAGAAGACTGAAGGAAGAATTTTGAACTCAATAGAGAAGTGCAGAGGAACTAATCAAAAGATTTTCAAATTTAACTAGGTGAAAAACTTACTAGTATAGTTATCCAGCCACTGTTTCCTTTTTCTTGATTCTTTGTCTCACATCTTATGGTGGCAGGTTCACTAAAATTCCATGATAGAGATCTACATAAGTCCACCATTGATAAAAGAAATTTCAAAATAAAATATATGATTTGAAGTAGACATTGAAGTAAGTTAGCATGGCATCAACTACTGTTGAGTGAATTTCATTGCATGTAAGAAGACAATTCCATTCTATCTTCATCCAAATAAAAATATGCCAACATTTTGCAGCACTTGATTAATAAGGACCAGTTTTATAAATTTTGTTAATTCAATTTAAAAACCAGTTTTCTAAGTAATGCAAAATACTCCCCCCCATTTTTCTTCCTTGTTCAAGAAGCTTCCAGCATACATCCAACTGTAAAACTACAACCTCAATATATTGGAAGATGTAAAATTTTTACATTTAAAAAAGAAACTTATGGAAAAGTTGTTTTCTTTATATTTTTTTTCTCTGGAAGTGCGTCTAGAAAATATCATCCAAAAAAAGTGATGTAATGTATAAATTTTTGTCAAAGAACCATTATATAGATATATGGGTTGGAAATTCCGACCTTCTGATTGCAGACCAACAAAGAAAAACAATGTAAGAAGCCATAATTCCTAAATATAAAAGACATCTATTAACCTGTAATAATTAAACATTTAAATAACAAAACATAGATTTTATTTATTTTAAAGGAAACAAAAATATTAGGAAAACTTAATAAGATATGTTGAATATGAATTGTTAGTTACTTTATACACAATGATATATTGTGAAAACAATACTATTACAGAATCAATGCAAACTATTAGAAATACCACTAGCTACAACCAGTGATCAAAGTAATTTACCTTTGAATTTAAAGATGCAACCATCATTGCAACAAATAAAATTATTGTCCATGTGATAAAAAATATATTTAGAGAACATGAGGTTCCTGAGGCATATGATGTGTACAGATAGACGATTCCACAAATAGAGGCAAAATAAAACAATGTTGACATAAAAAGTCCAATAGAGCACTTGTGCCAACACAATAACATGTTAATGTATCAAAAAATACATACATTGTTATTAAGGTTAATGGTCTAATATTTTAATGAAATTGCATCCATCCAAAATTCAACATGAAGGTGAATGTCGCTTGTGATTTGTATTTTTTTTAAGTGTTAGTTAAGCATAGAAAAAAATTAATAATAGTGATAGTTGTCTTGGTTCAGCCATACTTGCCCCGTTCTTGTTTAATTACATATAAACCAAAATTACATTCATAATACCACAATTTCCAATGTTTTGTATATCATATAGAACAAACTTTAGAAATTGAATATTGATATTATATTTATTAAACAAAGAGAATCTAGCCTTTATCTAAATAAACGACTACTTTTTATGGACTCGGTCGATAAGTGGATTTCGACAGAACGGTAAAAAATAACTTAAAAAACAGAAGAGTCATCACCTATGTTTATTAAGAAAGACATTAAAAAACCTTTAAAATAGAAAATGGTATGCGAAACCAAATTTGAATTCAGAAATCAAACATGTAGGGAAGGTATTAGCACCTTACAACATCCATTATTTTATTAATTTAATTTAATATTTTTTATAAGAATTTATTATTGAGAGATTTATTATTTATAAAAGATTATTATTATGTACCTTTTATCTTTTAAATTAATTAAAAAATTTTATCTTTTTGAGTTCAACAAGAGTAAGTTTTTGCTCCCTACGTATCTCCAAGTGCCAAGTGTAATAGAGAATCGGAGTTTACATAGTTCTTTGAGAAAATATTTGTGCATTTTGATATATTTGATATTTAATTTTTAGATTTATTAAGACTTAGGATTTCTGAACTGTCAAGGGTTATACATCCTAAAAATTTAAAAATTAACAAGGGTGTACACCCAAACCAATCCATTGGAACATTCTTATCTTAGAGGTTATTTTTATTTTTTTAGGAATATTTTTTTTGAAAAAGAAAAATTTATTAAAACACATGATTAGTGTCATGAGAAGTGACAGTGACAGGATAAAAATTCAGATAAAATAATAAATAGGAACAAATAAAAAGGACCCCCAAGTAACATGATAGTCACCTCCCACAAAGTCAGCTGGTAAAGATACATTATTTTGCAGATTTACCCTACAAGAATTAGGATCAAACCACAGCAGAAGCACTATAGCCTAACTACTTTGAGTCTCTTCATGCATACAACTGACTATAATGATCATTCCATGAAAGAGACACCTTTAACGTTACCCAACCCTTTGATCCACTTCCAAGAGTTTTGTAGAGAATGATCCCACACTTCTTCGCATAGGAAAGGCTTATTTTTAAATACCACCTCATTCCTAGTACCCTATATACCACAAAATTGATAACCAAACAACATTGAGCCTGGAAGAAGCATTAATACCAAAAGAGTCACAGATGCCTAAGAAATTCCATGAACTTAACTTGTATGAAGCTGGCACAACAGAGATGAAACCAAGCCATCCAAAACAATACATCCAAATAGAGTAACTACCCTTACAAGTGAACAAAAGATGAGAAATCACTTCTGACTCTAAATGACACAGGGGACAAAAAGTGTCTACCATTGGAAGCATTGATCGACGAGCCAATTCAACTTTGACAGTATTCTGTTATGGGCCACCTTCCAAGAAAAAACCATCACCGCCTTTGATTTCCATAACTTGCTAAAAAATGGTGATTTATCATCTAGGCCTACCGCACACACTAAGTGGTATGCTTCTTTAACCATGTTAGCACCCCACCCCCATCCATCTTTTGCCTCTTTCTCACTTGGACCCCTTCCAAGACTCCTTCTAACTCCCTAACCTAATCAAATCTCTCAACTAAAAAGTTCCCTCTTCCAACTCAATTTCTAAACCCACTTATTATTACATCATTCCCCGACCTCTGACACTAGCTCTTCCCTTTGATTTGACAAACTGTATAATCTAGGAAATTTTGATCTAAGCCCCTTAGGCACCAACCAATCCCCCTCTTAAAACCAAAACAGTGAATCATCTCCAAGTGTAGGTTTTACTGCTGCAGGGAAACAGTTGTCCATTCCTTCTTCAGTTGTTCTCATGATATCGCGCCACCACTCCTACACCTTACTGACAAGTTTCTCCTAATATCTGCACCATATCTTGTATCCAATACTTTAATCCAGGGAGCATTACCACCCTGTAGTATCCTCCAGCGCCATTTTCCCAACAGATATAATTTTGACTAACAAATTTTTTTTTTAGAGATAAGATTTAAGACAAAAAGTTGTGGCAACTTATGCCTTAAAATCTCATGTCATGTGTAATTAATATTAAACAAAGTGAAGATTATAAATAATTTTTAGAATGAAAATATTATTAATTGTGACAGGAATTAATTAATGAAGAAATTTGAGAACATGACATTGTCACAATTTGAATCCTCAAAATTTTATAAGCTAAAAAAATGTCACATTTAATTAACATATTTTTCCCTTACCAATAAATTTATTTTTCTAACTAGATTATTTTTAAAATTTTTTATTTAGGAACATAATTTTGAATTTTAGAGATGATATTTAAAACAAAAATTTATCACAACTTATGTCTGAAAATTAGAGAGATGTCACATATAATTAATTCTTTTATCTCTATTAAAAATATTACATTATCAAATTATGAAAAAATTACATTTAAGATATAATTATTATTATTATTATTAAATAACTTAAATTATTATTATTAAAAAACTTAAATTATTTTTATGAAATGGTCTTGCTTGATATGAAACTCTAGCTAGGATGATTTTCATGGCACTTAAATTGCATATATACAACCAAACAGTAAGTTAGTTAATCAAATATCAAGCCCACAGTTATAAGTTCAAACCACAAATTAATTAATCACCTAATAAGAATCAAACAAAATAAAAACATGATAGAAAAAAAAAGGAAATATACAATGTCAATGCCTAGCATGGACAAGCATCACACGTATAACCCAATACCATATTGTTGGGAAAGTATTGAAGGGCAGAAAGGTCTATCATCCAACATGGCAGATTCATTGCTGTTGGTTTTGTGCCTAATGCATTCACAATATTTGTTGCTTGTTGATATGAGAAGGGGTATGTTTGCAATCATATTTTTGGGTCACTACATATACATATTGGTACCAAGATTTGGTGTTGGTGGGTGTTTACAAAGGCTTGAGCCCATGTATATTGAGGTTCATAGCTCATGAATGTAATGACTTTTAAAGGTAAGCCTTTTTATGTTAGTGAAGATAAAAGGAAAGTATATGTAACAGCTAATGTATATTATTTTGTTAGGAGAAAGAATAAGAGTGGATAGATTCTACTGTGAGTATTGTTAAGAGAGAAGAAGATGATGAAAAATAAAAACAAGTAAGGAGATGGTGATGTCTTACCTCGAGTGTGGAGTAGAGACGACAATCCCCCAAAATGTCAGTTGTGAGGGATTTTTATTAAGGAGATATGTGTGCTTTCATTTAATGAAAGTTTGTCTTTTGGTAAACCAATCTTGTGGATGCATGATTTAAGGAGATTTGTTGGTAGCTTTTAGGTGGTAGTATGAAATATTAGGAGGCAAAAGGTGAGTATTTAGAGTAGTATAGCTCGCCTTTAAATGATTTTCTTCTTTTTTTTATTTTTTAATTTGGTTTTTATATTCTTTTCTTTATTTTAAGAAAATGACTCAACTGTTAATAATTTTTTTATTTTAATTTTTCTCATTTTTTTTAATTTTCTTTACTTACCGAAGAAAATTGGGTGATGAAAAAATTGATTTGTAAAAAGCTTTTCTTCCTTTGAACTCAAAGTTTATATGTGTCCGTAGGTCCTACACACTTAAAACTTATGATTTTAGAACTGGACTCGTGTTTGAACTGGTGAAAATACTGGTTCACCATTTATTAATTCAACTGTTGTTGAACCAGTGGTTGAACCGATCTTAATAAAATAGTATTTTTTATTATTAATGTGTTATAACAATTAAAATTGTAAAAGAAAAAAATTATTAAGACGTAATTATAAAAGAAAAATTATTTTTACTAAATACATCTTCATATTGCCAAGTTAACCTTTGTTTTTATTAATTTTTAATTAAAAATGGATGAATCCAAAAAAATTATAAAAACAATGAACTAGTTGAACCACCGATTTTCATCAGTTTTTCGATTTTAAAATTGGTTCTCTACTTGGTCGATTCAATTTTCAGCATTAACCGAACTAGATACTAGACTGTTCACTAGTTTTTTGGTTGAACCATTTGGTCCGATCTAGTTTTTTTAACCTAACTTAAAACACATGAAAAGTTTTAACAAAGAAATTTTATTGCAAACATTCCAACATCAATTTTCACGACTTTAAAAGAAATTAATCTGTATTATTGCACCAAGTTATATTCAAAATCTATGTAAAATGCAAAAATATATACAAAACCTCATGAGTGATAAGTGTATTTTACTATTATGAAATTAAAGTTTTCACCTAAGAGCAACATTTTTTCAAGTCTATTTTATGATAGGATAATTTGTTAAATATATTTTAAATAATTTAAAATATGTGCATACTTAATAGTCAAATTTAACGTTATTACTTAATATTAAATTATCAAAATTAATATTTAATTATGAATTAAATATTTAATAAAATTAATTAATTAATATAAAAAAATAAAATTACTTTTTCTTAATTATAAAAATGAATATAAAATATAATTAATGTGAGAAATTTATTTTTTTATTAAATATAGATGTTAAAAAAGAAAATCTCATGATCAACAAATATTATAAAATTGAAGTTTTCATCAATGATTAAGTTAAAATCAATTTATAATTAATATATATTAATTAAAATTTAGTGAAGCATTTCTAGGATGTGTTAAATGAGGATATAAGGAAAGTAATGACAGATTTTCATTGGAAAGCTTCCAAGGGGGGTCAATGCCTCATTCATTTCCTTGACTCCCAAGAAGGAGTGCCCAAGTAGATAGGGAGATTATAGGTCGATATCACTAATTGGGGTGCTCTATAAAATTATTGCAAAAGTGCTGGCAAAAGTGGATAGGAGGGTTGATTCAAAAGGCTCGATAAATCTAATTTCAGGTATTAACCTTACCAAGCACGTTTCTTCAAGTCTATTTTATGATAGAATAATTTGTGAAATATATTTTAAATAATTTAAAATATTTACATACTTAATAGTCAAATCTAATATTGTTACTTAATATTAAATTATTAAAATTAATATTTATTATGAATTAAATATTTAATAAAATTAATTACTTCATATGAAAAAATAAAATTAATTTTTTAATTATAAAAATGAATATAAAATATAATTAATATGGGCAATTTATTTTTTTATTAGATGTTACAAAAGAAAATCACAACCCTGTTAGTGTAAAGATTTTTACATTGACATTTACAGTGTAAAGAAAATCACAACCCTGTCAGTGTAAATATTTAATTGTAAAGATTTTTTATTATAAAATTGAAGCTTTGATCAATGTTTAACTTAAAGTCCAATGTATAATTAATATATGAGTTTAATTGGTCTACACTGTTAGTGTAAAGATTTTTACACTGACATTCAATCACAACCCTTCATTCATGTTAAATTTGTTGACTTTACTCATTACTACTTTAAAAGTCACATAAATGAAAAGTCATGATTGAATGTCATGTAAAAATCTTTTACACTCGCAGTGTATACCAATTAAACTCTTAATATATATATATATATATATATATATATATATATATTAATTAAAATTTTTAGATCCTAAATCACCTTATCAAGGATGATTAAAGGACAAACAGCTACCATGTGTTGACCAATGTTAGCTTTATAGACCAAATAAGTTTTGGCAAATTGACTTGTCTATTTTGTTGGTAGTTTCCTTGTCTCTTAATGGACTCGGTCTATATATATTTATAAGTTATCTAAGCTTATTGATATAAAACCTTGTACCCTAGAGGAATTTTATTCTTGATAATGAGATTAGAAAACAATTTAAAAATTGAAACCAACTCAACCATTTAATTTGTGGTCCACTATAGCTAAACCAATCATAGCTCGTATTACATTATATTATACCTTACTAAGCAGGATATAGACATAAATATTGTGGCTATAAGTACAAAGTGAGTTGTGAGAACTAATGCTAACTATTATCTTTAAAAATATATTTTAGTCAACCCCTAATTAAATTTCATTCTTGACTTTTGTCTTTGAACCATTAAACATTAAGTGGGTTGAAGAATTAAATGCTATTAAGAATAGAAAACATTCAAAAGGATGAAGTTTTATTTTGTGAGAATGTTGATGATTTTGCCTTTGTCATTCATGCCATAACTAAGTCAGGTGTCTCTTGCACAGTTCCATCATTATCCATGATTGTGTTCTGTCTCACAACTGGAAAAATCAGCATCCATATTGTTTAAATTAAACAAGGTAAAAGCAATTAAGATATGAATTGGAGAAGAAAGTGCATAATTAAAGTATCAAACTGGTTATACTTCACTTTTACAATCCACTACTGATTATTATTACCACCATCACCATATGTTGATGTTTATATGTTAAGCATATTAACATGAGTAATATTACACATAATTCAAATTTATTAAAAACTATAAAATCAAGATATAGAAGTATTAAATGAGAAGTATTACTAGAAAAGGCTTTGAAGCAACAAGGAAAGCTTTAGAACTCTCTAATTTTGAAGCAACTAGGAATGCTTTAGAACACTAAAGAATGATTCACCTGAAAGCATTTTGAATCAATGCCTGTGGAAAATGCTACCATCACAATTGCAAATATCGCAATAAGGAAGCCCTGTCAAGAAATTAGAAAATAGTATATAACACAAAATAACAGGATGACTAAAACATTCATGTGAAGAAATATCCACAATATCAAATTATGTATCTTAATACTAATTAAGATACATTTTCACAAAAAAAAAAATCTTGAAGAGTCAACAAAAAGAATGCAGAGGCCTACAAAAAAATTTAATAGTAGCACTGGTTGTTAAACTTGTAAGAAAACTAGACAACATATGGTACAGTATATACCATGTGGTAAAGATGATAGTTAAAACCTAAAACCTCTATACATATACTTATATGTGCCCTTTAGTTGTTGAATGCTACTAAACACTTTATTCTTGTAGATGGTTCTTGCTTTTATCAGAACACTACATTAACAAGAATTTAGCATCACGATTGAAATATTGTGGTGCTAAAATTAAATGTCAGATCGACTAGGCTAGATATTAGAACTCATCACTTTATCAGATCCTATCGAAGTCATTTTCCTTTATCCTTACTTACTAAGAATTTTAACAAAATTTTCATCCCAAGCTATTTCATATGCAAGAAAAAAGACTTGATTATGGTTACTTTACATCATAGATTTAAGATAAACAACAACCTAAACATTATTTGAAACCTTCGACCAATACTAATAGAAAATCTACTATTTAATTTAAACCTCAATAATCACCTAAAGAAGACTGAAGGAAGAATTTTGAACTCAATAAAGAAGTGTAGAGGAACTAAATAGAAGATTTTCAAATTTAACTGAGTGAAATAGCCACTGTTTCCTTTTTCTTGATTCTTTGTCTCACATCTTATGGTGGTAGGTTCACTGAAATTCCATGACAAGCCCACCATCTATAAAAGAAATTTCATAATAAAATATATGATTTGAAGTAGACATTGAACCAAGTTATCATGGTATCAGCTACTGTTGAGTTAATTTCATTGCATGTAAAAAGAGAATTTCATTCTATCTTCATCCTCATAAATATATGACAATATGTTGCAACACTTGATTAACAAGGTTCAGTTTTGTAAATTTTGTTAATTCAATTTGAAAAAAATGAAGAAAGAAGACCAACTTTCTAAGTAGTACAAAATACTCCCCCCTTCCACCTAGTTTCTCTTCTGCATCCAACCATCAACATTCAACTGTAAAACTACAACCTCAATACATTGGAAGATATGAAACTTTTTAAAAATTATCATGTAAAAAGTCTCACATACAACACACCATTTAAAAAAAAACTTATGGAAAAGTTGTTTTGACTTTTTTCTTTGTATTTATTTTCTCTAAAAGTGCTTCTAAAGAATATCATCCCAACAAAGTGATATAATGTCTAAATTTTTCCTAAGAACCATATATTGATATATGGGTTGGAAAATCCTGACCTTCTGATTGCAGACCAACAAAGAAAAATAATATAAGAAGCCATAATTCCTGAAGATAAAAGACCTCTATTAACCTATAATAATTAAACATTTAAATAACAGAACATAAAATTTATTTTTTTTAAAAGGAAACAAAAAATATTAGGGAAACTTAATTATATATGTTGAATATGAACAACTAATTATTTTACACATAGTGATATATTGTGGAAACAATACTATTACAGAATCACTGTAAACTATTAAGAATACCACTAGCTGCAATGAGTAATCAAAGTAGTGTACCTTTGAATTTAAAGATATAACCATTATTTTAGCAAGTAGAATTACTGTCCATGTGATGAAAAATATATTTAGAGAACATGAGGTTCTTGAGGCATATGATGTGTACAGATATACAATTCCACAAATAGAGGCGACATAAAACAACATTGACATAAAAAGTCCAAGGGAGCACCTGTGCCAGCACAATAACATGTTAATGTATAAAAAACTACATACATTGTTACTAAGGTTAATGGTCTAACAAAATGGTCTTAATGTTCTATAATGACAAACACACTATCACATATTATCTTTGCTTTACAATTGTATCACATATTATTCATTCTTAATTGGGAGAATATCTTATAAAGTAATATGACCATGAAAATTAACATATCTATCATATTAAGTTAAGAAACTTTTGGATTCATTATTTGTACCAATATCCTTAAATGTTTTATATTGGTGAGACAAGATTATGGGATTCATTGAAATCCTTAGTGAGCTTAGGATATGAACTTGAACAATTTAAACGTAAGCATACTTTAAATTAAATTTGTTTTATGTTTGACTTTCAGATTAATTACATATTAGCGGTTTGTTTTGTAATCTCCATAGTCATAACATTTTTAAATAATAAACAAATTTAAATCCATATTAATAAACATTACAAAAAAAAATTTGTGTACCTATATCTATCAAACAATTATTTTCATATGACATTGAAGTCTTGAGCCATTCAATGCAGGATCTTTTAAATTATGTAAAAGCTAAAACTTCAGTAATCTACTTAATGAGCACCAAAGTAACCTGTACACAATTCTGATTCAGAATTTAGGTATATTGTCCTCATCCTCAAAACAAGATATAAAATTTGACTTTAGCTTTACCTATGGATTGTTGCAGAAATAATAATGTTTACCTTTGCTCCCTTTCTTCTTTAGGAATCTAGTATTTATTCTACCAAGTGATAAAATGGATGACACTCACAAGTTGTAAAAGAAGAAATATTCTGTGCAAACATAAACCACAACATGCATGTAAGTAACAATTTGCACAGAGAAAAATAAACTAAATAGAATGTATTGATGGAGTCTCTCAAAGAACAACTTTGAGATTCATCATAGATATGAAAGTACACAAGCCAAGACTTGTACCAAATGAAAGGATATTGACCATTCTTAAAAAACAAAAAAAAGAAAGTGAAGGATTTAAAGCTTACCCTGCACCAATACGAGCAATCTCACCTGCAAGATCAAAAGTGTGTTATGGTTCTTATTTGATGATATTCAAGAGAAGGCAAAGAAAGAATGAAGTTTTGTTTTTAATGAGTGAAAAGTTAGAGAAAAAAACTTATGCACCCTTAAAGTTTTACACCAGCATTTGATCACAACCCTTGATATATGGTAAATTTTTTGGCTTTACCAATTAATACTTTAAAAGTCCTATAAATAAAGGGTTGTGATTAAACGTAAACATAAAATTTTTTATACTACATGTGTTTTAAACTCGAAAAATAATGGTACTAATGAAAACTATTTGAATGATAAAATTGACAGTTTTTTCATATGAATAGTTTTTTTACAAGAACTTCTCCTTTTCTGTAACCTAAATTGTGACATAAGAACCATAAGCAAGATACAAAACCAACGAAATGCATTGTGCCAAAAAAGCACATGTTTCATCAATATGACTGTTATTATTAGTACTGTGTGGTTGTTAAACATACCATATATTTGAACAACTTTTGAAGGAAAGAAGAATAAGAGAGCCATTGATACAAGGAATAAAATAGACTTGACTTCCTACCAACCAGAATGCCACAAATTTTGATGTTCACATGATTTTTTTGTTTTGAATGTAGTAAGAAACATAACTAAGAAAAATATCTGACTTCATTGTCAAGGAAGATAGTTCTTTATTAATCAGTAATTATAATAATTATATAGAGAATGGGAAATTTGTAAATATATAGTTAATTCATGGTAAGTAACTGGAAATTTTCCCTGTTGAATAAGTTATAGGTTAGAGTATATTTAATTCAGGATTGAGAGCAATAAAGATTTTGCATAATACCCTTGGGAGTGATAAGGATTTAGCAGAGGTCTTCAGTGCTTTTTCTAATAAAAAACAATATTGACAATGTAAAGTGTTGTTCTTTGAGTTCGACTTCAATCAAAATGGTGAATGGAGGACTTGATTTTGTGAATGAATGTTGTGAGTGAATCTAGTTGTTGTTGCTTTCTAACTTTCTTTATTTTTTTCTGATATGTTAATAACATACCCTAGAAATAGTAGTTTAGATGTTGCTTTTGTTGTTCTTGACTCTGTTGATTGATGCTCGCTGATAATGGTTTCTAGAATCTTGTCCAACTCATTGTGCATATCTCTAAGTTAGCTTTCATCCAAGTTATGAGATGAATAGGTTTGATTGAAGGGAACAAGTCAACATGATCAAACCCTGTTTCTCTTGAGGCTACTAAATTTCAAAGTAATGCATCTATTGAATATATGATTCTTCATCTATTATGTTTTTCCTAGACTTTATGTTGATTTCAAAAGCTTGTAACTAACTTTGATGATGATTTATTGTGTGTTTTCTATTGGTAAAATATTATTGATCACTTTTCTTGTCAGTATCATCAAGGCAATCAACATCTTAGGAAAAGTATGCCTTTTATCATCCTTCAATTATGTCCATAAGCTATTATTCGTTTGAGCATTGTTTTGTCATCTACTCGGTTTGTTCTTGATCTCCTCTATGTGTCCTATTGTTTGGTTTTTGTGGATGGATAAACTTGACCTTTGGATGATTACTCCATATTATTTGTAATCTTTATATTTTGGAATGCATTATTATGGAATATAAATTATGTTTCTAACGTGATAATTTGTTTTAATTTGACAAGATTTTTATAATAAATAAAGTAAATAAATATAAAAAGATCGGAAGAACCCTGAGGTTCATAAAAAGATGTCATTTGTGGAAACTTGAATTGAATGTTCTCTTTAGCTTCTATTTGAAATTGGCTTTTCCTTGTTCTTTATGTAAATCTAAATTTTTTTGTGTTTCTTTGCCAAACCATGATTTTTGTTGTTACGGTCTTTGTTGCTATTAAAATGAGATCAATGGCACTTGAGTTGAGACACAATTTTAAACTATTTTCTTTGCATCTTTGTAGCTTTCTTCTTGTTACTATGCATGTCCTCCTAGCTAGTTTATGAGAATGGAAAAGGTATAAGCAAGATAATAGCTACTTGGGAAGGAAGGCCAAAGTAAAAGTTTCATAATTCTCTTCAATAGTTATTTATGATTGTACTACATTTGTCATTTATGGTTTCTCTCCTATAGTCATAGGTTTAAGGGACTGTGATGCAAAAAGCTTTTGCACTCCCCTTGATCTTTCTCCTTGAGGTTCCAAGCACCATCAAATGGATGATGGAGGGGAAAGAAAATGGAGGTGGGGTGCCACTCTCAAATAGAGATAAGCCAAAGTGTTTAGGTTTATCACAAGGGAAGGACCCCTTGATAAAAACCAACTAGGAAGAGGTTCCTCAAGAGAGAGGATCCTCAAGACCTTTTACTAAGAATGTGCTCACAAAGAGACTATTTTCATTCAACTTCAAAGGTTAGATTTACAAATGAGGGATGAAGAGTATATATAGCCCAATGGGAGAGTTTGGGCACACTTTTCTAGGCAGTGTGGGACTTAAGTGAGACAATTAAGTTCACCCCATGGGTACAATTAGCATATCCTAAATTGAATGGGCTAGCCCAAAATCATGTATTGACTTATGCACCCATTCTAAGCTTACTCCTCTTTTTTAACTAAAGACACCTATACCTTCTAAACTAAAAAGAAGATGGCTGAATATAGATGGCCTTAAAGGAATTAAAAATATGGTCCTATTTAGCTAATTAAAATAAAATATTTACAAGCTAAAAATGAAGATTGTGGCTTCCAATCTTCAATGAGCTTTCATCCATGCCATGCCTTCCTTGAATCCTCTTAGCCGTGATGCATGCTAGGTGGGATTGCATCATCTCCTCCCCTTTAGAGAGGATTTGACCTCAAATCTTGAGGCATTTCTTCTTCTGTTTCAAAGTCTGCAAGAAAATAAGGAAAGTAGTAAGTATATGCAAACAAGTGATTTTGGGGGGAGTGAGAGGTCTATAAGGAGACCTTTTAGGAATGGGCTAGTAGAGTTTGGCACTAAGGTGTAAAAAATTTTAGTGTGCATATGCCTCCACACAGCAGCGCCCCATCCTTCTCCTATTACACTAGATGCTAGACTCAAAAGTTTTGAAATAGTGGACGTGACTAGTCTAAGTGGAATGGAGTACTCATCAAGTTGGACTTGAAGGTGTTGATCAAGGTGGTCAAAAGATATAGGCACATTCTCAAATTCAACTTATTCTTTTGGTAAGGATTGACAGAAATATTTTTCTATGTAGAGAACCTCCTTTGAAGGAAAAAGTGGATCTTCCTTAGACTCAGTCTTCCTACCAACAACCTTATTTTCATTTTTATCCCACTCTCTCTTAAAATTAATGATCTTCTATCCTCCATAACCTCGGTAGGGGTAAGAGGAAGTAAGGTAATTTTTTCCCTTTATGAGAGAGAGTGATTTTATTAGTTAGGCTATTGTGCAAAGTTTCCTTATCATGTTGCCATGACTTTCCCAGCAACATGTGACTAGCTTCCATAGAGGCTACATCACATAACACTTTGTCGTGATACTTCCTTATGGAGAAGCTAATCTCTACTTGTTCTCTTACTACTACCCCATCTTCATCATTAAGTCCATGCAAAGAATAAGGTGAAGGATGAGGAGTAGTAGGAAGTGATAGCTTTTCCACCATCCTTGTGCTACAAAAATTACAACATGATCCACCCTAGTGGTAGGGGTGTCACTCATACTCAAGGGTTTTCTCTCAAGATGTTTTCTTTTGGATTACTCTCTTTTGGGTTTAATTATAGAAGGGTTTGTGTTTTTCTTAGGATGCCTCGTAGGGTTTTATTTCTTACTAGAAGAAGCATGAATGTGATGGGGTATTCTAAGCTCTTCTAGGTCTCTATAACATATGTAAATGTTACCACAAAAGCTCTTATAGGTGTCTCTCTCTTTTTGTATCTTCTTTTCTTCCCTTCTTTCTAACTCCTTTTGCTCTTTTTCTCTCTTTTCCAATTCTTTCTTCTCTTTTTCTCTCCTTCCTCTTCTCTCTTTTCTCTCTAACTCTTTTCTTGTGTTTTCTTATTTTTCTCTTTCTTTCTCTCGTTCCTCTTTTTCTTTTTTTCTCTTCTCTCTTCTCTTTCTCTTTCTCTTGCTTCTCTTTCTCTCTTTTCATTTTCCCTTCTCTCTTGTCTCTCTTTTTCTCTTTTTTTCTCTTTCTTCTCTTTCTCTTTGGTCCCTCTCTTCTCTTTCTCTTTTCTCTTGCTCTTTTCTCTTGCTTTTCTCTCTTGTCTTATTCGCTTCCGCTCTTCTCTTTGTCTCCTATATTCTTCTCTTTCTTTTTGTATTTTCTCCTCTCTTTCTTTTCTCTTTTTTTCATACTCTTCATTTTCTCTTTTTAATCTTTTCATATATTCCTCCCATTCTTTTTCTCTTTTTATCTTCCCTACTTTTTTTATTAACACTGCTAACACTTTTAGATATGTGTGATGACATTTAAAAGTGTAAGGCTTAGGGAACTAATATGCAAAACACTCATTTCTTTTTGTTTTCTCCCTAAAGTGTTAAGAGCCTTTGGAACTCTAACACTTGCTACAACATGAAAGCAAGAAATAAAATTAAAAACAAAGTTCAGGGACTAATCACGTGCTCCTAAAGTATAAGTTAGGAGTACTAGTTCCTTACTCACACTTAAAAAAGAAACAAAATTTATTACACACAAAAGAGGTGACCCTTATGACATCCAACACCTCTAATTAAAATGTCCTTTAAATACACCTAAATTAAACAAATAAAATTAAAAGAAATTGAATGTTGCTCCTTTCTTCAAGTGCTCCTCACCAAGTGTATCACTCTAGTCTTGACCTCCTTTTCAAGTCTCCCCTTCCTTGGTTTAAATCAACACTTCCTAAGGATGCTACCCTTGTGGAAGTTTCAACAATTTGGCTACCTACCAAGAGAAAAAAAGCGCCCAAGCAAGAGACCAAGGGAACTAGAATTTGAAAGCAAAAAGCAATAAAGAGCACTTAACAAGAATATGCACACATCCAAGTGGAAATAATTTATTTGACAAACATAAAGAAAGCCAATAAGGACAAGCAAAAAAATAAAAGGTGTAGAAAGAAAGTTGGCACACAAAAAAAATTCCTATAACGGGCCTAAAATAGAATTGGACTTAAAACAAAAAAGACTCAACAAATTCAATGACTTGCACAATTTTAAAGCAAGGTGGCTGAATCATATGCAAATCAATTCAAGCAAAATTTCAATAAAATTTAATACTCCTTTGAATGGTTTAATAATTTTGAGGTGCATTAAATTTTTTAAGCTTTTTTTTTTCTTTTTAACACTTTTTCTACCATTTTTTTTTTTACTTGTTTTGATTTCTTTTCTTCTTTTTTTTAAAACAATTTTGCTGCACCTCTTAACACATATTGAAGAAAATATAGTGAGGAGTTTAAGAATTATAGATCCTTGAACAAGAATAATAGATCAGCCATAAAAATTTGATGTAAAAGTGCAAACCAAAGAACACAAAGCAACTTAAAATGAACTAGTAATTTTAGGTGATTATAACATGACACCAAGTGAGAGTTTTTATGGGTTTAGGCAAGCTTGATTACTCAAATTTTCAGCCTAAATATGTGCCCCAAAATGCTCAACCATCCAGCACAAAGAAAATTACCACAATAAACTAGCACAAAAATAAGCTACTTATACAAAATGAAGAAATGGACTCTAAGAAAGAATTGAGCAATTTTCTTTTTTTGGAAAATTTTTTGAAACATGCTATGATCTAAAGCATGTGGGACTTTAGGAATAGACACAAGAGCATATGCTCAATTCCATAGGATCAACACAATTTTTAGAAAGCACAACACACTTTTATGGAAAAATTAAAAAGGCATAACAATGTGAAATTAGAAGACAATTGAAGGACTACACATGACAAACTAAGACACAACTTTAAGACATGAAAAACTGAAATAAAATGACCCAAAATACCAAGAAATATTCACCCAAAACAGAGAACAAGAGGCTGGAAAAACAGAAAATTAGGTGCAGGAAAATAGAATTAAAAACTCAAACAAGAAGAACAATGTGCATCTAAAGATCAAGATCACAATGTGTGGCTTCCTTCACAAATTTTGTGAAGTCATTACAATGAACTTCTTAGGATTTGCACATGAACAAAAAAGAAATAAAAGACTGGGCAGAAATTAAAGAATTAAAGCTAAAGGAAACACACAAAGATTCAATGGAAAAGAACAAGATAAATTGAATCTAGAAAGCAATAAAGACTAGGAAACAAATTGCATAAAATGAAAACTATTAGAACATAAACTAACAAGACATAAAAGGAATTAAATGACAAGAATCAAAGGCTGGAAAAAATTAAGAAAACAGCAAGAACACTAAGAAGAAAAGCTGGAAAAAATTAAAGAAAATTAAGACTAGAAAAGAACCTCATGGAGAAGCTTTTGCACTCCCCTTGATCTTTCTCCTTGAGGTTCCAAGCACCATGAAATGGATGATAGAGGGGAAAGAAAATGGAGGTGGGGTGTCACTCTCAAAGAGAGATAAGCCAAAGTGTTTAGGTTTACCACAAGGGAAGGAACTCTTGATAAAAGCCAACTAGGAAGAGGTTCCTCAAGAGAGAAGATCCTCAAGACCTTTTACTAAGAATATGCTCATAAAGAGACTATTTTCATTCAACTTCAAAGGTGAAATTTACAAACGATGGAGGAAGAGTATATATAGCCCAATAGGAGAGTTTGGGCACCTTTTCTAGGCAATGTGGGACTTAAGTGAGACAACTAAGTTCACCCCCATGGGTGCAATTAGCATTTCCTAAATTGAATGGGCTAGCCCAAAATCATGTATTGACTTATGCACCCATTCTAAGCTTACTCCTCTTTTTTAACTAAAGACACCTATACCTTCTAAACTAAAAAGAAGATGGTCAAATATACATGGCCTTAAAGGAATTAAAAATATGCTCCTTTTTACCTAATTAAAATAAAATATTTACAAGTTAAAAATGAAGACTATGGCTTCCAATCTTCAATGAGCTTTCATCCATGCCATGTCTTCCTTGAATCCTCTTAGCCGTGATGCATGCTAGGTGGGATTGGATCAGGCTACGTAGCCTGCACCTCCTAATTCTTCTTGGACTCTCTTTTATCAGTTATACATATTGATGTATGAAATGAAGCTGAATGAAGCAAGTCACTTCAGTATTTTCAGTTTCAACTACTCTTAAATCTCACAATTGATTCTTAATATGACTAGATCAACAATTTTCTTTGTTGCTACATGGGAAGAATCTATTGATAACTTGATTATATTAACCAATATAACCAAGAGTCTCTTCTTATTTTATTCATATTCATTTCTCAATAATCTAATTAATGTGAATTCTTGTTCTTTGGCAGTTGAATCGGATCAAAAATGACAAAGAATGAAATGAAAAAAAAAAATAGGCTTGCAAAAATGACAAAGAAGCTATATGAATTTATCCATTGGATTGGGTATACTAAATGTATAAGGTTCTATGGTGTATGGTTTGTTTCTACTCTTTTTTTGTTATTGAAACCGTGGTTGAATGCCTCTCTCCATCCCGAATCCCCAATTCCTCATATCCATGGAAATGAACTCTCTTCTTCCGATGGTCCATTTCAAAATCAAAACTTGGGTTGAGCCTTTTGTCCTTGAAATGTGCGTTACTATTCAAATAATTAGTGAAAGGGAAAAAGAAAGAATGGATACAAACAAATCACATGCTTTAAATTATCTTTTAAAAATTTAACCTTTACATTAATCAAATGCATATGTTATAATAAAATTATTTGAATTAAACTAACATTGCTCAAATAAGTATATATACACACTACTCAAGAACAAATTATATTGAGTATGCTCAAACTATCGAGACTCAATAGATTTCTAACAAGTTAGCACTAACATTGAAAAAGGTTCTAAATCATTAATGAGCCACCAACAATTAAACGTTTTAAAAGACATGGATTTTTAAATTTTATTTCCCATATGTCTTCCTCGCAAATGAGCTTTTATTCACACTGTAGTCGTAAAATAGTTAAATTACTTTATTATTTTATTTTTTAAAATTATGAAAAAATTTAAATTTAAGATAAGTTAAATTCCTTTAAATATTTTTAACACATAACTTTATACATATTTCTTAATAATAAAAAATAAGTGTGAAACTATAATTAATATAGTTTTTCTAATAATCATATTTATTTGTTTTTATTAAAATTGTATTATGAATTTAACAACAAAAAATTACCATGACAAATGTTTTTTTCAAAAATTATTATGTTATATTCAGAAAAGACATTGAATTCTTTGTAAAAAATAATGTAACATATTGAAAATAATGAGATTTTTTTAAGAAAAGTAAAAAAAACAAAAACAACATATATCTCTTATATGAATTGTGTCACAATCATGTGAGAGAAAATGTTTAGTTTATTGGATTTTCCAACACACAATTACATTTTTTTAATAAACGCTTGATAAATATCCACTTCCTGTTCCAAGTTTTTTTTTTTACAATCTTGCAGAAATAGTTATACTATTACCCTTTAAAATAGGATTTTAGGACTTTTTTAAATTTTATTTTTGACAAAAGTACTAAATAACTTAAAAAGTAGATACTTAAAATATAATATTTAGTTTATAATATTAAAATATAAAATTCTTAATTCTTAAGATTCTTTTTATCATAAATTAGTAGAAAAAACTTTTCTCCTAACTAAAAATAGATTTGTTGAATTAGTATTAAATAGTAATATTTTGGTAGAAAAGATTAAATATTTAATAATGGATGATAAGAACATTCTTCCTTTTAATATATAAAACTATGTTGAGTAATAATTGAGATTTAATTAATATTAAATAATAATATTTTGGAAAAAAATTGATTAAATACAAGAGACTTACTTTTTGTCATTTCAATATTTTCTTATTTAGATTTAATAATTAAGATTAATTATGCTTTGTTTTATATGCAGTATGCTGTAAATAATTAATTAAACTCATGTACCTTTTCATAATTATAGTAAAAAACCACAATTCTATTTAAATTAGTATACACTGTTAGTGTAAAGATTTTTACACTAACATTCAATCTCAACCCATCGTTCATGTTAAATTTATTGACTTTACTCATTACTACTTAAAAGTCACATAAATGAAAAATCATGATTGATGTCAGTGTAAAAATCTTTACACTGACAGTGTATACCAATTAAACTCTTAAATTATTCTTATTTTCTTAATTTATTAATATAATTAAGAGTAACATATATAAATATGAATCCAATCATTTCGTAGGCAATGTCTCACTAATTAGTTATATTTTAATTATTAAATTTAATAATACATTGTATTTATTGAATATTACAATTATTTAAATAGATATATTATTTCAAGTTATATGTAGAGATTTAATGCTATATGTTATTCTATAAAATAAATTACTAAGAGAGTTTTAGTTAGTGTATCATTTGAGAATATATTAGTATAATATTTTTTTTATGAATCAAACCTTAGTATTGTTAACAATACTAGTTTTGTTAGCTGAATTGGGGACCTTTATCTCCATCAACTAACTTATCACCTTATATAAGCATTAGTCTAATTTTTTTAAAAAAGATATAAGGAATGTTGATACAGTTAAAGTTTTTAAACTTAAGATTAGAGTAGGTAAATAAAAAAATTAAATTATATATAATTTTTTAAAATGTGGATGAAAGTTTATGTGTTTATTTTATTATAATATAAAAATATATTTTTCCATCAAATATATAAAATTGTAAACAATTTATATGTTAATATTACTTTTAAATTATGTATTTTAATTAAAATCTAATCATTATTTTGATATATCATTATAAGATATATTGAATATTATAGTTTACCCTATAACTTCTCAAATATTTTCTTATAAACTATATATTTTATATTGTTAACATTAATTTCAAATAGAAAAGGAGCTATAATATCTTAGTTGGTTAAGAAATGAGAGAGGTGGAAAAATGTCATGGTTTTGATCTTTGTCGTTAATAAAAACTAATATTTAATCTATGAAAGAAACATTTAAAATAGAAAAGTACATATATAATTAATTTAACTTTATATTTATTAAAGATATGAGTATAATTTTATAGAATATAATCCTAATAATGTTATGATTGGATTTCATACTTTTATGATTTTACCATCATGTAATCAATATGAAATAGAAAAAGCAAATAAGTTGTTGATTTTGTTAATTATTTATTTAATATTATTGTATGTTATTTCATATATCAATAATGTATACTTGCATGGATAATTGTTATTATAAATTATATTATTATTTTATTTTTCATTAATAATCATAATATAAAATTTTATATTTGACATCATATATATCTATGAAGTTAAGCATACCTGCATAACATCATAAATTATTAGATAAGAAAACATATATGTTGATTTATTTTTATTTTTATTTATAGGATACATATATGTTTATTCTTATTTGTAAAAGTCTTTACATATTTAATAAAAAACAATGTTTTCAATTTCATATAATTAACCATTATAAATTTAAAATAATTTATTTGAATATTACAATTTTTTCATTGATATATTATGAAATTATTAAAATTTCAAAGAGTTTAATTGGTATACACTGTCAATGTAAAAATATTTACACAGACATTTAATCACAACCTTTTATTTATGGTAAATTTGTTGACTTTACTCATTACTAGTTTAAAAGTCACATAAATGAAAAGTCATGATTGAATTTTACACTGATAGTGTATATCAATTAAACTCATTTTTAAAATCATAAATGTTAATTTAATAATATTAAGATTATATTATATTTTATTAGACTTATTAAAAATATATGGATGTCGTCATCAATTATCAGTATTTTTACATATTTTTCACTTATCTTTATTTTATTTTTTATTTCTTTTTCTCTATTTTATTTTCTTTTTTTATTGGTAATGCACCACTTTTTTACTAAAATAACACAACCACCACCAGGCTGTTTATGTATCACTCAATAAAATTATTATTTTAATGCAAATTTTAAAATTAAAATTTTTCTATTTATATAATGTTAATTTTTCATATGCATAAATATTTATTTAATATTATTAACACTACTAGGAAAGTTTTCCTTTCTTGCAGTTTTTTCATGAAAAAAAATTGCAGAAAATGGCTGCTACTTTTTAGAAGGAAAAATTCGTATAAATTTTTTGAGACTTTTCGTACAAAAAAAAAACAATAATTTCATAAAACTTTTCTTGTGAATTTGAAAAGTCATAGCAAACTTGTCAATGAATATGAAAATGGTAGAAATTTTTCTTGCAAATTTTCCTCCAAAACTATTTGTAGGAGTTTCTTGCGAATTTTAAATTGGCAGGAAACTGCTTACATATTTAAAACTGGTAGGAAATTTTTTACATATTTTCTACAAATCAAAATTCGCAGAAATGTTTAGATATTTAAAATTAAAATTAAAGTAGTGGTTTTTAAATAAACTACTACTTTTGATGTGTAAATCTGTCAACAAGGGGTTTCGACGGGACAGTAAAAAATAACTTGAAAAATAGAGGAGTTGCCTCCCATGTTTATTAAGAAAAACATCGAAATAACCTTTAAAAAAGAAAGTGGTATGCGAAACCAAATTTTGAATTTGAAAGTCAATTACATGTAGGGAAGGTATTAGCACCCTACAACGTACGTCATAAAGACGGTTACCTCTAATTAAACATGTAAAATTAGATAATTTTAAAAATATCTATTTCACCCAATACAAATTATTATTTTTATTTTATTAATTGGTTTTTAATATTTTTTATAAGAATTTATTATTGAGATATTTATTATTTATAAACGATTATTATTATTGTACTTTTATCTTTTAAATTAATTAAAATTTTTTATTTTTTTGGGCTCGACAGGAGTGGGCTCTTGCTCCTATGTATCTTTAGGTGCAATGGAGAATCAGAGTTTAGGTAATTCTTTGAAAAAATATTTGTGTGTTTGATATATTTGATATTTAATTTTTAAATTTATTAAGACTTAGGATTTCTGAACTGTCACAGTTCATAGTCCTAAAAATTTAAAATTGACAGGGGATGTACACCCAAACCAATCCATTAGAACATTTTATCTTAGAGGTTATTTTAGTTTTTTTATGAATATAATTTTGACTAAAAATTTTAGTTTTTAGAGATGAGTTTTAAGACAAAAAGTCGCAACTTATGCCTTAGAATCACGGCATTAAAAAGATGTTATGTCTAGTTAATCCTTTTATATATATTAAAGAAATATTACAAATAAAAATAGTAAAAATAAACTAAAGATTAAAAATTATTTTTAAAAGAAAATATTATTAATTTTGACAAGAATTAATTAAGGAAGAAATTAGAGAACGTGACACTATCATAATTTGTATCCTCAAAATTTCATAAGGTAAAAAAATGTCACATTTAATTAACATTATTTTTCCATTACCAATAAATTTATTTTTTCTAACTAGATGATTTAAAATTTTTTATTATTAGGAACATAAGTTTGAATTTTCGATATGAGATTTAAGACAAAAAGTTGTTACAACTTATGTCTCAAAATTAGAGAGATGTCACATCTAATTAATTCTTTGATCTCTATTAAAAATATTACGTTGTAAAATTATGAACAAATTACATTTAAGATATAATAATTATTATTATTATTAAATAACTTAAATTATTATTATTAAAAAACTTAAATCATTTTTGTGAAATGGTCTTTGCTTGATACTCTAGCTAGGATTATTTTGATGGCACTTAAATTGCATATATACAACCAAACAGTAAGTTAGTTAATCAAATATCAAGCCCACGGTTATAAGTTCAAACCATAAATTAATTAATCACCTAATAAGAATCAAACAAAATAAAAACATGATAGAAAAAAAAATGGAAATCTACAATGTCAAAGCCTAGCATGGACAAGCATCACATGTATAACCCAATAACTTAAAAAAAAGTAAAGAGAACTTGTGTAAGTCTTGAGTCCACAACACAGTATTGTTGGGAAAACTATGAACTCCACAAAGGTCCATCATTCAATATGGCAGATCTGTTGCTCCTGGTTTTGTGGCTAATGCATTCATGATATTTGTTGCTTGTTGAAATGAGAAGGGGTATGTTTGTAAACATAGTTTTGGGTAACTACATATACATATTGGTACCAAGAATTGGTGTTGGTGGGTGTTTACAGAGGCTTGAACGCAAGTATATTCATGTTCATAGCTCATGAATGTCATGACTTTAAGCCTTTTTATGGTTAGTGAAGATAAAAGGAAAGTATATGTAAGAGCTAATGTATATTATTTTGTTGATAGAAAGAATAAGAGTGGATGGATTTTGTTGTGAGTGTTGTTAAGAGAGAAGAAGAAGGTGAAAAATAAAAAAAAATGGAAGGAGATGGTGAGGTCTTACATCGAGTGTGGAGTGGAGACAACAGTCCCCAAAATGTGAGTTGTGAGGGATTTTTATTAAGGAGAGATGTGTGCTTTCATTTAATGAAAGTTTGCTTTTTGGGAAACCAATATTGTAGAAGTATGATTTAAGGAGATTTGTTGGTGGCTTGTAGGTGGTAGTATGAAAGATTAGGAAGCAAAAGGTGAGTACCTAGGGTAGTATAGCAGACCTTTAAATGATTTTCTTCTTTTTCTTTTCTTTTTTATAAAACCATATCTGTTTTTTTATTTTGTAATTTGGTTTTTATATTCGTTTATTTATTTTAAGAAAATGACTCAATTATTAATAATTTTTTTAGTTTAATTTTTCTCATTTTTTTATTTTCTTTACTTACAGGAAAAAATTGGGTGATCACAGAATCTATTTGTAAAAAACTTTTGTTGCATTTGAACGCAAACTTTATATTTTGTTTGCAGGTGCTACACACTTAAAACTTATGATTTTAAAATTCGACTGGTGTTTGAACCGATGAAAGTACTGGTTCACGATTTATTAATGCAACTATTTGTTGAACCAGTGGTTGAACCGATCTTAATAAAATAGTATTTTTTATTATTAATGTATTATAACAATTAAAATTATAAAAGAAAAAAATTATTAAGGAGGTAATTATAAAAGAAAAAACTGTTTTTACTAAATACATCTACATATTGCTAAGTTAACTCTGTTTTTATTAATTTTTTAATTAAAAATTGATGGACTTGAGAAAACAACGGTTGTATTTAGAAAAAACCAAAAAAATTATAAAAACAATGAACCAGTTGAACCATCGATTTTCATCAATTTTTCGATTTTAAAACTAGTTCTTTGCTTAGTCAATTCGATTTACAGCATTAACTAAACAAGATACTAGACTGGTTCACCGATTTTTTGGTCAAACCATTCGGTCCGATTTGGCTTCTTAACCTAACTTAAAACACATAAAAACTTTTAATAAGAAATTTCATTACAAACATTCTAACATCAATTATTCACGACCTTAAAAGAAATTACTCATGTATTATTGTAGAAGTTATATTCAGAATATATGTAAAATGTAGAAATACATACAAAACCTCATAAGTGATAAGTGTATTTTACTCTTATGAAATTGAAGTTTTCACCTAAAACCAACATTTCTTCAAGTCTATTTTATGATAGGATAATTTTTTAATATATTTTAAATAATTTAAAATATGTGCATACTTAATAGTCAAATTTAATATTATTACTTAATATGAAATTATCAAAATTAATATTTAAAGGAAGGCTTTTATTAAAGGAAGGCCATTTTTTGATAGTGTGGTTGTAGTTAATGAAGTGATCTAGGAGGCAAAATATCATAGGAAGCTCTTGTTGGTATTTAAGGCTGACTTTAAGAAAGTGTTTGACTCTGTTAGTTGGGCGTTCCTATTTTACATGCTATCTCGATTTGGTTTTGGGGACAAATGGTTAAGTTGGATCCATGGTTGTCTGTCTTCATCATCGGTCTCAATATTGGTTAATGGGAGTGTGACGAAGGAGTTTTGTATGTAGAGAGGATTACATCAAGGTGATCTGATTGCGCATTTCTTATTCTTGATTGTTGATGAAGGGCTAGGAGGTTTGATACAAAAGACTCAGTTGGTAAATCTAATTTCAGGTATTAACTTTAACAAGCATCACTACCAGATAGTATCCCAACAGTTAGACGATACAATTTTCCTGATTTCACTTGAACTTGAAAATGTGTTTGCTTTGAAAAGTCCTCTGAGATGCTATGATTGGCCTCAGGCCTGAGGATTAATTTCCATAAGAGTAGCTTAGGGGGAATTAAGGTGAAATTGCCGAAGGTAGGTTCCTTTGCTTTAATCCTTAATTGCGGAGTTCTGCAAATGACTTTCTCCTACCTTTCTATGGGGACAAATGTGAGATGTGAGTGTGTGTGGAAGCATGTCTAGGTAAAATGGGAGCAAAGTTAACCTCATCACAAAAGAACCTGTCATTAAGGGGGAGGATTTGCCTAATCAAATCCACCCTCTCTGTTTTACCTCTTTATTTTCTATCTTTTTTCAAGGCTCCTAAGAAGGTGTCTAAAGCCATAAATTCTATGCAAAGGAATTTACTCTGGGGAGGTTTGAAAGAAGCATAAAAAATAGCATGGATCAAATGAGAGCAGGTGTGTAAAGACAAATGTAGTGGTGGGCTGGGACTAACAGATGTGTTGGCTTTTAATAAAGCTCTGTTAGGCAAATGATGATGAAGAATTCTACAGGGTGGTGATGCTATTTGGATCAAGGTGTTGGAGGAGAGGTATGGGGTTGATATTAGTAGGAACCTTGATGTTAGGCACAAAAGTGGAGCCTCCCAATGGTGGCATGATATCTTGAAAGTCACTGCTAAAGAAAAATGAATTGGCTGGCTTTCAGTGAGGTAAAGCCCTTGATTGGTAATGGTTCTGAATAATCTAATTAAAAATGTGAATTCTTGTTACCTAACAATTGAATCAGATCACCTAATTTTCAAGTTGTAAAGGGATTTGCGGAGATTTGTTTAGCTTGTTACAACTTGTAAATAGAATAGGACTGTTGAGTAATTTTCCTCCAAAATTTTTTATCATTCTATTTTTACATCAAATGAATGACAATTAGTTGTTATACCTATACAAAAGATGGATGCTTTATGATTTTCATTATTTCATGATAGATTTCCTGTTACGAGCTTCATGGTAAAAAATGTGAATGATTCTATGCTCTTTTGCTATGATTGTTACAAAACCAGGCACTAGCAATGACTATGTAAGTATAAAGTGTGTTTCACTCTTGATTTTAGTTGTAGCTACAAGATGAAAAATTAACCGAAATGGTTTCAGTTTTATTTTATACTTAAAAATTTAGTAGTTTTTTAGGTAATTACTAGTTTTGTCAAAAAAGTTATTTTAGTTTAGTTTTTTTTTAATTGTTCTTATTTTTAGTTATTATTTGATTTTTTTACTTTATTTTTCATTAATTAATAAATTCTTTTTTCGTTAGATATTTTATTTTTCATTCTCTCCTTTATCATAATTTATATATGCATTAAGTAATTTATAAAAGTTTCATAAAATTTGAAATTTAAGAAATTGATTTGTCATATCCAAACTAAAAAATTGAATTGATTTGGCTAATATGGAAATTGAATTTCCTTATCCAAATAAAAAATTTGACGTTTATGAAATTTCAAATGATTTATCCAAACAAAACATTTACAAAATAAAAGAAATTCAAATGAAAGCAATTCAAATTGATAGCATTTCAAATTTTTTGAAATCTTAAAATGTTTCATTAAAACACAATGTTAGGTTTTAAGAAAATAAATGTTGAAGTATAAGTCTCTAATACCAATTCTCCTCTAATTTTCAAAATTAAAAATATCAAAGGGAGAGGGAAAAGGAAGAAAAGAGTACAAACAAGTCACATGCTTTAAATTATATTTTGAAAATCTAACAGTTACATTAATCAAATGTATACTCGTAATAATAAATTATTTGACTCAAACTAACATTGCTCAAATTAACATTAATCAAAACGAATTTACATCATTCAATCACATATATGATTTATGTTAAAAAAATTGTTGAATTTGATAATAATAACTTTAAAAATTATATTGTATGATTTAGTTGGTATGGTTGTGTCTTTAAAGTCAATAATAATTAATATTTAGTAACATAAATAAGAGTAAAGGCAGATTCTAATTATATAAGGTTTTATGTTCTATGGTTTGTTTCTTGTCACTATGGTTTCTTTCTTTCTCTATTCTAGAAAGGTGACTGAATGCCTCTCTCAGTTCCAACCAAAGCGCTAAATCCCCCTATTCCTCCTAGGGTCCATTTCAAAATAAAAATTTGGGTTGACCCTTTTGCCCCTGAGACGCACTGAGTGAAATAAATAATTAGTGAAAGAGAACAAGAACGAAAAAGTAACCACAAACAAGTCACATACTTTAGATTATATTTTGAGAATCTAACCTTTAAATTAATAAAATGTATATTTATTATAATAAATTATTTGATTCAAACTAACATTGCTCAAACAAGAAAAAACGATATTGAGTATGCTCAAACTAACATGGCTCAATAGATTTCTAAAAAGATAGCAATAACCTTGGGAAATATTGTAAATAATTAATGAACCAACAATTAAGCATGTTTTAAAAGACATGGATTTTTAACTTTCACTGTGGCTCCGCTTTTATTCACACTATAGTTGTAAAATAATTAAATTACTTTATTAATTTATTTTTTAAAATTATGAAAAGATTTAAATACATATATTATTTAAAGTTATATGTAGAGATTTAATGCTATATGTTATTAGTGTACCGTTTGAGAGTGTATTAGTATAATATATTTTTTATGAATAAATCTTAGTATTGTTAATAATACTAGTTTGTTAGTTGAACCTGGAACCTTTATTTCCGTTAACTAATTTATCACCTTATATATTTATTAGTGTCATATTTTTAAAAAAGACACAAGAAATGTAGGTATATAAAGTTTTTAAACTTAAGATTGGAGTAGGTAAATAAAAAAGAATGACATTATAATTTCTTAAACTAAGGATGAAAGTTTTATGTATTTATTTTTATTATAATATAAATATATACTTTTTACGTCAAATATATAAAAATGTAAACAATTTATATGTGAATATTAAGTTTAAGTGTGTATATTTTAATTAAAATCTAATCATCATTTTCATATATCATTATAAGATATATTGAATATTATATAGTTTATCCTATAACTTATCAAATATTTTCTTATAAACTATATATTTTATATTATTAACATTAATTTCAAATAAAAAAGGATATATAATATCTTAATCAGTTAAAGAATGAGAGATGTGAAAAAATGTCATAGTCTTGATATTTGTCGTTAATAAAAACTAACATCTAGTCTATAAAAGAAATATTTAAAATAGAAAAGTATATAACATATATAATTAATTTCAATTTATATTTATTAAATATGCGAGTCAAATTTTATGGAATATAATCATTATAATGTTATGGTTGGATTTCACACTTATATGATTTTATATTCATGTAATCAAATATGAAATAGAAAAAGAAAATAAGTTGTTGATTTTGTTAATTATTTAATTTTTATATTATTGTATGTTATTTCATATATCAATATGTATTCTTGCATGGATAATTGTTATTATAAATTATATTGTTATATTTTTCATTAACAATTATTATTTAAAATTTTATATTTAGCATCATATCTGTAAAGTTAAGCATACCTACATAACAAAATAAATTATTAGATTAAGAAACCATAGATGTTGATTTAGTTTTACTTTTATTTGTAGGATAGATACATGTTTATTCTTATTTGTAAAAGTTTTTACATATTTAATAAAAACAATGCTTTCAATTTCATATAGTTAACCATTACAATTTTGTCATTGATATATTATGAAATTATTAAATATTTAAAATCATTAAATTTTAATTTAATATTATTAAGACTGTATTATATTTTATTAGACATATTATAAATTATGGATGTCGTCATGATTCATCAGTATTTTTACATATTTTTCATTTTTATTTTTTTTTCTCTATTTTTTTATTGGTAATGCACCACTGTTTTAATAGGAAAAGCACGACCACCACCGGGCTATTTATGTATAACTGAACAATATTATTATTTTAATGAAAATTTCAAAATTAAAATTTTTCTATTTATATAATGTTAATTTTTCATATAAATAAATATTTATTTAATATTATTAATACTACTACAAAAGTTTTTATTTCGTGCGGTTGTTTCATGAGAAAAAAATTGTAGAAAATACCTGCTATTTTTTAGAAGGAAAAAATTCGTATAAATTTTTTATATACTTTTTGTAAAAAAAACTATAAGAAATTCATAAAAATTTCCTTGTCAATTTGAAAAGTGACAACACCTAAGAATAGGCGCTTTATGGATGATTCACGCCCTGCACACTCAAAGGCGAGAACGAAGTAGCAATTGCTCATCCAAATGGGTTAATCAAGAAAAAGAAAAAATTATATGTATTGAATTTATACCTCAATCAGCCCTTTAACACCTTTGAAAGAAAAAAGAAGGAAAGCACCCATCTCAAGTGCCTTGCTTCCTCTCCTTATCGAGCTATTTCATTCCTTCTTTTTTCCAAAGCAGGGTTAGCGTGTATGAAAATGGTAGAAAAATTTCTTGTAAATTTTCCTTTGAAAATTATTTGTAGGAGTTTCCAGTGAATTTTTAAATTGGCAGCAAATTTTCCTACATATTTAAAATTGGAAAGCAATTTTTTGCGTATTTTTTTACAAATAAATTATAATAAATAAATATTATTTATTTATAAAAATTAATATATTAAGTTTTCTAGAAATTTTTTCGCCACATAATGATAAGTTATTTTTTAAATCATTAGTTTGAAATAATTAATAAATATTTAAAATAATATCATTTTACTAAATCCATTATAATTTATAAAATATCTTGATATTCATAATTTTAGTTTAAAATTAATTAGATTAAATATTATTTTATTGAATGTATATTCTTTATCTTCTATCCTTTAAATTTTAAATTCAAATCATCGCACATTTAAGTGATAATGTTAATTCATTTTATATTTAACATGTCCTAAAAAATCAAGGTATGTATTGATACAAATAAATAAAAGAAAGTTGAAATTGTTATTCAAAATTCAAGGAAATTGTATAGTATAAATGTCAAAAAGCCTATGTCAATTTTGAATGTCAAAAAGTGGGGAAAACATTTGAAAATCTGAATAACAGAACAACAACACAAGCATTAGTGAAACATGAACTAATATTTTTATTATACACAATTTACTATTTTAATGAAATAGCATCGATCCAAAATTCAACATGAAGATGAATGTAACTTGTGTTTTGTAATGTAATTTTTTTTAAGTGTTAGTTAAGCATAGAAAAAAAAATAATGGTAATAGTTGTCTTGGTTTAGGCATACTTGTCCCGTTCTTGTTTAATTACATATAAACCCAAATTACATTCATAATACCATAGTTTCCAAGCTTATATCATACAGAACAAAATTTAGAAAGTGAATGTTGATATTATCTTTATTAAACAAAAAGAATCTAACCTTTATCTAAATAAATAAACTACTACTTTTGATGGTTTGTAAAAAAAATTTCTTGCATTTTGAACTCCAACTTTATATGATATCCGCAGGCCCTACACTCTGAAAACTTATGATTTTAAAATCAGACCCGTGTTTTAACCAGTAAAAGTACTGGTTCACAATTTATTAGTTTAACCGTTGTTGACCTAGTGTTGAGCCGGTCCAAATGAAATAGTGTTTTTTATTATTTATATATTATAACAATTAAGATTATAAAATAAAAAATTTATTAGGAGGTAATTATTAAAGAAAAAACTATTTTTACTAAATACATTTTCATATCGCTAAGTTAACCTCCTTTTTATCAATTTTTTAATTAAAAAGGGATGGACTTGAGAAAACAAGGGTGTATTTAGAAAAATTTGAAAAATTTTTAAAAAAAATGAAACAATTGAACCCCCGATTTTCATCACCTAAGACCAACATTTCTTCAAGTCTATTTTATGATAGAATAATTTGTAAAATATATTTTAAATGATTTAAAATATGTGCATACCTAATAGTCAAATTTAATGTTATTACTTAATATTCAATCATCAAAATTAATATTTATTATGAATTAAATATTTAATAAAATTAATTACTTAATATGAAAAATTAAAATTAATTTTTTAATTATAAAAGTGAATATAAAATATAATTAATGTGCACAATTTATTTTTTTATTAAATGTTACAAAAGAAAATCACATTATAAAATTGAAGCTTTAATCAATGTTTAAGTTAAAGTCCAATTTATAATTAATATATATATATATATATATATATATATACATATTAATTAAAATTTAGATCCTAAATCACTTTATAAAGGACAATTAAAGGACAAACAGCTACCACGTGTTGACCAATGTTAGCTCTATAGACCAAATAAGTTTTGGCACATTGACTTGTCTATTTTGTTTGGTTGTTTCCTTGTCTCTTAATGGACTCCGTCATCCTAATCCAATATCTATAAATTATCGAAACTAATTGATACAAAACCTTGTACCCAAGAGGAATTTTATTCTTGATTTAAATCTAAGAAAATGATATTAGCAAATACTTTAAAAATTCAAACCAACCCAACCATTTAATTTGTGGTCCACTACAGCTAAACCAATCATAGCATGTATTAAATCATATTATACCTTACTAAGCATGATATAGATATAAATATGGTGGCTATAAGTGCAAAGTGAGCTGTGAGAACTAATGCTACTATCTTTAAAAATATATTTTAGTCAACCCCTAATTAAATTTCATTCTTGACTTTTCCTTTCAACCATTAAACATTAACTGGGTTGAAGAATAAAATGCTATTAAAGAATAGAAAACATTTAAAATGATGAAGTTTTCTTTTGTGAGAATGTTGATGATTTTTCCTTATCATGCCATAATTGAGTCAGTTGTCTCTTGCATAGTTCCATAATTATCCATGACTTTGTTCTGTCTCACAACTGTGGAAATCAACATCCATACTGTTTAAATTAAACAAGGTAAAAGCAATTAAGATATGAATTGGAGAAGAAGGTGGATCATTAAAGTATCAACGGGTTATACTTCACTTTTACAATCCACTACTGATTATTATGACCACCATCACCATGTGTTGATGTTTATCTCATAAGCATATTAACATGAGTAGTGTTACACATCATTCAAATTTATTAGAAACTATAAAATCAAGATAGAGAAGTATTAAATGAGATGTGACCATAAAACTTTATGTTTTTCAATAAACTTTAACCCATAGTAGTAAATAATGTGTTGAAAAAAGTGTGTTTTGTTAGAATTTCTAAAATAACATTTGTCTTATTAATATGAACAAGATTATGGTTGAAGTTGAAGCTAGCTAATGAAATATAGTAAATAACTGTTTCTATTAAGTAATACATTCACTTACTGTAAATTGTTGCTGCAAACCACTCATTGATAACTTTCATCCATGTACTTATCCAACCAACATCAATGCTCCACCTGGTGGTTTGATGAGTGCATACTTAATAGTCAAATTTAATGTTATTACTTAATATTAAATTATCAAAATTAATATTTATGAATTAAATATTTAATAAAATTAATTACTTAATATAAAAAAATATTTTTTTTAATTGTTAAAAATGAATATAAAATATAATTAATGTGGGAAAATTATTTTTTTTATTAATATAAATGTTACAAAAGAAAATCATATGACCAACGAATATTATAAAATTGAAGCTTTGATCAATGTTTAAGCTAAAGTCCTATTTATAATTAATAAATAATATTAATGCTATTTAATTTATTAAGTGCTTCATCAATATATTGTAATAAATATAATTAATTTGATGAATTTAATTATTTTTCAAATATAATTAATTATGTTAATGATTATTTGGCTATAATAGATTCAAGATTCTTTTACTTATAAATAGAATAGAAGGGTAACACATATGGAACATTACTATTCATTTTCTCTTTCTCTTTGCACATCTAAATAGAAAGACTATGGATTCATGGTATAGAAAATTTAAAGCTTTTCTCCGTAAATGACCTTAAGCAAACACGGGGAAAGAAATTAGTAACAACAATTGTTAAAATTTGTGACAAGAACAAGTTACATATGATTATGTTTACCATTAAAGAATATCAAATAAGGATCACAAAGAACACTTCCTCTCAAATTGATTATTCACATTCTTTTGAGTTTTCCAGTGAGGTTTGTACAATATGTTTCAAGTGTGTTTGTATGATGTAATCCTCCCCAGCATGGGATTAAGCTAGGACCAATAAGGAAGGAGCATCAATTGGATGAAGCTTCAAGGAGATTATTTTAGGACATGTTCCATTTAATTGTATTCATTTAACCATTTTTAGGCTTGAATAAGCACCCTTAAGTCATTAGGATTTTAGGGGTGTAACTAGTTTAATTTTCGGCCTTGTATTTTGGCCTATAGGTTCTATTTTATTTAGGAGGTGTAATTAGTCTTCTTGTGGAGTGTGTTAATTAGTTTGGGCTGGTCCAAGAGATTTTGGACGTGTAGGATCTTATTTCTACACCCCTAATTCCTCTTCACAAGCTTCTAACCAACACATGAAGCATGTAGGGGACATGTGGGCCCCCTTGTCTCCTTGTTTCACTCCACATGTGCTTTCTCACTCCTACATGGCTGATTCTTGTTCCTTCTTATTTGAATTTGAATTTTGGAGGTGCCATGTCATTTCCCTCCAAAATTTAAATTCAAACTAAAGGGAACATAGATCCATATTTTTAGGGTCATGTTTGGATCTTTAGTTGGATTAAATTAGTGTCAATTGAGCACATGCTAAATTAACACTAAATTAAGCCAACTAACCCTTGTTTAAGCATGTTGGACGTTCATGTTACTGCCTAGGCCCATGGTTCATGCTTTGCTCTATAAATAGAGCATTCCCTCCTTCATGTAGTTTTTAACACTTATTTTTAATTGAAAGATATATGCATTCTCTTCACTTGAGAGTCTTTTCTTCTTTTAAAAAGAATGTTCATGACTTCTCCTTGAGTGAGAGTCCTTCATGCTATTATCAAGTGTTCCTTCCATTGTGGCTAGCTTCCTTAGAGGCTTATCTCCTACCTAGTAGAAGTGGTGCCTACTACCACCACCACCTTCTAGTCTTCCACCTCCATTTCAAAGCTCCAAGAGGATCTCTAAAGAGATGATCCTAGGAGGCATCACCTTCTCCAACAATTGGTCAAGCATGGCATGGGGAGGGGTTGCATCATTGTAAGTCATGGCTTTTCTTGAATTTTTATTCCCAATTTCGCACTAGTGAGGAATTAAAGAAATTCAATGACAAGGGGAATCGTTAAGGATGAAAATAATGATGGAGATTTGATGGCTCTATTATGTCCATCTACACCATCTATAGAGAAAGTCTATTGTCGCTCCCCCATGTCAATCCATAAACAAGGAAATATGACCTTGAGGAAAGAAGTAAAGATGACCAAAATTAATAGATGAGAAAATCAAGGTATGCATTATTATCCCTTGCTGTTTAACATCATTATATTCTTATTCACTGTGGGAAATGAAGTGTTATATGAATGTGTGTGTGATATGTGAAAAAGAATGTTTTCAACTATTTTTTATCTTCCTCTCTTGTTTATAGTATTTTAAAAAAATCAAATTAATTGATACATGAGATTGCATGAAAAGATCAAGTTTGACGGTGGTGGATAGTCAATTTACTTTTCTTAAAAAAAATATTATTGTTCTACCCACCCACTCATAAGAGAAAAATCAACATTAATAATCAAAGGCAATTTGATAGAAAATTATCTAAGGAAAGCAAATATTGTTTAGAGTAAAACAATTAATATGTCCCTTGAGATCTTACTATATCATCATTTTATGAATAAAATCTTACTAATTGTTGCACTTATATTCTAACATTTGCTATATGCTCATATTTCTTACAGGTCACAAAATATGCAGTTACCTTGATGTCACTTTCCTACAAATGGTCATGCTGATGATGCTGCTAACTAGTTGAAATTACAAATAGTCATGCAGATTATGCTAGCTTATTCAACTATGGAGCCTCTCATTGTGTTTTTCCCATTACCATTGAATCAGCTCCATTCTCTGATTAGTTTTAATTGTAATTTCAAAGAAGTTAGAGTATACCAAGCTTTTTAACAAAAGGATTGGGAAAAAAAAACATGAAAGAAATCAAAGAGAGAGTGTTGTTTTGGAGAAGACAATTCAAACTTTGGTATTATTTCAATTGTTAATTAAGGTAAGAGGCACGAGACATTTATCACTTTTAATTATTATGCTTACTTACTTGTTTATTTTATGTTACTTTTAACTATAACTATTTAGTGAGGTGTTCCTAACCTCGTTCTATTTATTATTTTATGTTACTTTTAACTATAATTATTTAGTAAGGTATCCCTAATCTCGTACTTTTATTATTTTAAGTTTCTTTTAACTATAATTATTTAGTGAGGTGTCCCTAACCTCATTCTATTTATTATTTTATATTACTTTTAACTCTAATTATTTAGTAAGGTGTCTCTAAACTTGTTATATTTATTATTTTATGCTACTTTTGGTTATAATTATTTAATTTATTGTTCATAATCTTATATGAATTATTAAATTATTTTTTTATTTTAAATATAATGGTTATAATTTTTTTGTATATAAATATATAATAGAAATTTTAATAAAAGGTTTAATCCTTAAATAAAGATTTGAATTCAGTTGTAGTTGGAGGTTTAACCTTAGGGATTTAAATGAGTAAAATTCAAGGTGACATATCCTTGTATTCTTTAAAAACCATGGTAAAGAAACTCATTTATCCTGACTAGTCACTACAAAAATAATTCAAATTTATAAATATAAACTATATATATAATTTGTTTTCATCTATAAGTGATTATTATAATTAAATATACATCGAGAGAGAAATATTTATACTTATTATAAATTGTTATTATTTAAATTGTTATTCGCTATTATGTAAGGCATTTACATGATAATTGTTTTCACTCCTTTATTTTCTTGTCCCTTATAAAAAAATGGAATTTGAAAATTTAAAGGATGAATGCGCCCAATGCCCCAACCTCTTTTATAGCAGTCATTTCAGCTACTTTTCTAGGCACAAACTGGATCACTAATGTAATCGAGAATTCAGTCACATTTAGAGGAACTGGTGTATCAACTTTGATATTTTACCACGAGCTAGATGAACCAATGGTGATTGAGGGACCAGTAGTGGTTACTTTTTATCTTCCTCCGACTAACTATACAAAACCCTTGTTAAATATTTTTCCACCAGCCATGTAAATATTGTAGGAAAAAAAAATATAAGTAAAGGAAAGAACCGCACATAAATAAAATCTTCCCTATATATATATATAGTAGAAATATGTAATATTGTAAATAGGACTTGTGAATATATATAAATATTATTTTGTTTATGATTTCATTTTACTTTATTAAATAAATAATTGAAGAAAAGAAATTATTTGTAAAAAAAATTAGAAAATAAATTATTTCCATGTAATTAATAAAAGGATTAAACAAAGAAAAAAAATTATCACAAAATTGAGATAGATAAGATACCGTTACATTTGTGAAATGTGGGAAATGAGATAATCATGTCACTAGGTTTTAACTTGAATAATTTCAGATGGCAAGAAGAAGAAGAAATACGGAATTAACGGAGGCAGTACAAGCTATTAAAGATATAGCTGCAACTTTAATAAGAAATCAAAGGCCAGAAGGAACTATTAAATCACAAGGATTAATTGAATGTAGAAGGAACAAACCTTCACAATTTCATGGAGGTTATAATTTGGACAAAGCTGAAATAAGGATTAAGGAAACAGAAAAAATATTTCAAGCAATGAATTATCCTGATAATCAAAAAGTAAATTATGTTGTGTTTATGTTAGTAGGATAGGCTAAATATTGGTGGGATAGTACTAGAAGGTTATTAGGAGGAGGAGCAATAGATATTACATGGGAAGTATTTACCTCTAAATTTTTAGAAAAGTATTTTCCTAATGATGTGAAAAGGGCAAAAGAAATAGAATGTATGCAATTAAAACAAGGAAACATGACAGTAGGAGAATATGCTTCTAAATTTGAAAAATTAGGTAAATACTCTACTTTTTTTCTATCACCCAGATGAGAGAATGAAGTGTATTAAGTTTGAAGATGCACTTAGACCTGAACTAAGGAAGGCGGTAGGGATACAAGGAAAGTTGGTATATTTAATGTTTTTAAACTTAAGATTAGAGTAGGTAAATAAAAAATATTAAATTATGTATAATTTCTTAAAATATGGATGAAAATTTTATGTGTTTATTTTATTATAATATAAAAATATATTTTTTCCATTAAATATATAAAAATGTAAACAATTTATATGTAAATATTAATTAAAATCTAATCATTATATAAAAATATGTTAGTTTTAATTAAAATCTAATCATTATTTTCATATATCATTATAAGATATATTGAATATTATAGTTTATCCTATAATTTATCAAATATTTTCTTATAAACTATATATATTTTATATTGTTAACATTAATTTCAAATAGGAAGGAGATATAATATCTTAGTTGGTTAAGGAATGAGAGAAGTGAAAAATATCAAGGCTTCGATCTTTGTCGTTAATAAAAACTAACATTTAATCTATAAAAAAATATTTAAAACATATATTTTGAGTCTAATTTAATTTTATATTTATTCAATATGTGAGTCTAATTTTATAGAATATATCCAACATGGCAGATCCATTGCTGCTGGTTTTGTGCCTAATGCATTCATGATATTTATTGCTTGTTGATATGAGAAGGGGTATGTTTGTAATTATATTTTTGGGTCACTACATATACATATTGTTACCAAGATTTGGTGTTGGTGGGTGTTTACGAAGGCTTGAGCGCATGTATGTTGAGGTTCATAGCTCATGAATGTCATGACTTTTAAAGGTAAGCCTTTTTATGGTTAGTGAAGATAAAAGGAAAGTACATGTAAGAGCTAATGTATATTATTTTGTTGGGAGAAAGAATAAGAGTGGATAGATTCTACTGTGGGTATTGTTAAAAGAGAAGAAGATGATGAAAAATAAAAAAAAGGAAGCAGATGGTGAGGTCTTACCTCAAGTGTGGAGTGGAGATGACAATCCCCCAAAATGTCAGTTGTGAAGGATTTTTATTAAGGAGATATGTGTGCTTTCATTTAATGAAAGTTTGTTTTTTAGGAAACCAATCTTGTGGATGCATGATTTAAGGAGATTTGTTGGTAGCTTTTAGGTGGTAGTATGATTAGGAAGCAAAAGGTGAGTATTTAGGGTAGTGTAGCTCCCCTTTAAATGATTTTCTTCTTTTTTTATTTTTTAATTTGGTTTTTATATTCTTTTCTTTATTTTAAGAAAATGACTCAATTATTAATAATTTTTTTAGTTTAATTTTTCTCATTTTTTTTAAATTTTCTTTACTTACCAGAGAAAATTGGGTGATGATAGAATTGATTTGTAAAAAGCTTTTCTTGCATTTGAACTCGGTTTATATGTTGTCCGTAGGTCCTACATACTTAAAACTTATGATTTTAGAACTGGACTTGTGTTTGAACCGGTGAAAATACTGGTTCAACCGTTGTTGAACCAGTCACTGAACCGATCTTAATAAATATTAATTTTTATTAAGATTATAAAAGAAAAATTTATTAAGAGGTAATTATAAAAGAAAAATATTTTTACTAAATACATCTTCATATTGCCAAGTTAACCTATGTTTTTATTAATTTTTAATTAAAAATGGATGAATCCAAAAAAATTATAAATACAATGAACTAGTTGAACCACCGATTTTCATCAGTTTTCCGGTTTTAAAACTGGTTCTCTACTTGGTCAATTCAATTTTCAACATTAACCGAACTAGATACTAGACTGGTTCACTAGTTTTTTGGTCGAACCATTCGGTCCGATCTGGTTTTTTTAACCTAACTTAAAACACATGAAAAGTTTTAATAACAAATTTTATTAAAAACATTCCAACATCAATTTTCACGACTTTAAAAGAAATTAATTTATATTATTGCACCAAGTTATATTCAAAATCTATGTAAAATGCAAAAATATATACAAAACCTCATGAGTGATATCTGTATTTTACTATTATGAAATTGAAGTTTTCACCTAAGAGCAACATTTCTTCAAGTCTATTTTATGATACGATAATTTGTGAAATATATTTAAATAATTTAAAATATGTGCATACTTAATAGTCAAATTTAATGTTATTACTTAATATTAAATTATCAAAATTAATATTTAATTACGAATTAAATATTTAATAAAATTAATTACTTAATATAAAAAAATAAAATTAGTTTTTATTAATTATAAAAATGAATATAAAATATAATTAATGTGAGAAATTTATTTTTTTATTAAATATAGATGTTACAAAAGAAAATCTCATGACCAATAGATATTATAAAATTGAAGCTTTCATCAATGATTAAGTTAAAATCCAATTTATAATTAATATATATTAATTAAAATTTAGTGAAGCATTTCTGGGATGTGTTAAATGATGATATAAGGAAAGTAATGACAGATTTTCATTGGAAAGCTTCCAAGGGGGGTCAATGCCTCATTCATTTCCTTCATTCCCAAGAAGGATTGCCTAAGTAGATTGGGAGATTATAGGTCGATATCACTAATTGGGGTGCTCTATAAAATTATTGCAAAAGTGCTGGCAAAGAGACTACAAAAGGTACTTTCAAGCATAATTGAGGAAACGCATATAGATTTCATTAAATGGAGGAAGCAATTGCTTAACAATGTGGTTGTAGTTAATGAAGTGTTCCAGGAGGCAAAATATAATAAGAAGCCCTTATTGGTTTTTAAGGCTGACTTCGAAAAGGTGTATGACTTTGTTAGGTGGGCGTTCCTGTTTTACATGTTATCTCGATTTGATTTTGGGGACAAACGATTAAGTTGGATCATGGTTGTTTGTCTTCATCATCGGTCTCAGTATTGGTTAATGGGAGTGTGACGAAGGAGTTCTATATGTAGAGAGGATTACGTCAAGGTGATCTGAAGGGCTAGGAGGGTTGATTCAAAAGGCTCGATAAATCTAATTTTAGGTATTAATCTTAACAAGCATCGCTTCCAGATAGTATGCCAACAGTTTGCAAATGATAAAATTTTCCTAATTTCACCTGAACTTCAATATGTATTTGCTTTGAAAAGTACTCTGTGATGCTATAAGTTGGCCTCAGGCCTGAGGATTAATTTCCATAAGAGTAGCTTAGGGGTAATTGGGGTGAAATATTCGAAGATGGGTTCCTCTGCATCGATCCTTAATTGCAGAGTTCTACAAATGCATTTCTCCTACCTTGGGATTCCTGTGGGGGTAAATATGAGATGTGAGCATGTGTGGAAGCCTGTCTTGGATAAAATGAGAGCAAACTTAACCTCGTAGAGACAAAGGACCATGTCATTAGGGAAGAGGATTTTCCTAATCAAATCCACCCTTTCTATTTTACCTCTTTATTTTCTGTCTTTTTTCAAGTCTCATAAGAAGGTGTCTAAAGCCATAGAATCTTTGCAAAGGAATTTCCTTTGGGGAGGTTCAGAAGAAGGCTAAAAAATAGCATGGATCAAATAGGAGCAGGTGTGTAAAGACAAATGCAACGGTGGTATAGGACTAAGAGATGTGTTGGCTTTTGATAAAGCTCTATTGGGCAAATGGCGATGAAGAATTCTACAAGGTGGTGATGCTATTTGGATCAAGGTGCTGGAGGCAAGGTATGAGGTTGATATTAGGAGGAACCTCAATGTTAGGCGTAGAAGTGAAGGCTCCTAGTGGTGGTATGATATCCTGGAAGTCACTACTGACGAAGAACAAAGTGGTTGGCTTTCTGGTGAGGTAAAAACCTTGATTGGTGATGGTTCTCAATTATCTAATTAATGTGAATTCTTGTTTCTTGGCAGTTGAATCGAATCACTTGATTTCCAAGTTGTAAAGGGATTTGTGGAGATCTATTTAGCTTGTTAAAACATGTAAATAAAATAGGACTATTGAGTAATTTTCCTCCAAAATTTTTTATCATTCTGTTTTTACATTAAATGAATGGTAATTAGCTGTTATACTTGTACAAAAAAAATGCGAGAAGGAATAGAAATAATATCAAGCGTTTAATTAGTATACATTGTTAGTGTAAAAGACTTTTACACTGACGTTCAATCATAACTTTTCATTTATGTGACTTTTAAATAAACCATTGATAAACCATTTATGTCACTCACTTTAGAATTTATTACAATTTCTTAATAAACCATTGATAAACATCCATTTTTCCAATTTTGTTTTTATATGTCTGTAGAAATAGTCATACTTAAAAAATAGGATTTTTTAAAATAGGATTTTATGACTTTTTAAAGTCTTATTTTCGACAAAAGTCTTAAATAACTTAAAAAATAGATACTTAAAATATAATATTAATAATTTTAGAATATAATCATAACATCTAGTCTAATTTTAGTTATTAGTTTTAATTTTATTTTTAGGATACATATATGTTTATTCTTATTTTTAAAAGTCTTTACATATTTAATAAAAACCATTTTTTCAATTTCATATAATTAACCATTATAAATTAAAATAATTTATTTGAATATTACAATTTTGTCATTGATAGTGTAAAAGTCTTTGTTTTATTTTTTATTTCTTTTTCTCTATTTTATTTTCTTTTCTTTTTGGTGATGCACCACATTTTTATTGCGAAAAGCATGACCACAACCAGACTATTTATATATAACTCAACAATATTACTATTTTAATGAAAATTTCAAAATTAAAATTATTCTATTTATATAATTTTAATTTTTCATATCAATAAATATTTATTTAATATTATTAATACTACTACAACAATTTTCATTTCCTACGGTTGTTTCATGAGAAAAAATATTTAGAAAATACTTGCTATTTTTTAGAAGGAAAAAATTCATGTAAATATTTTGAGACTTTTCATACAAAAAAAAAATCTACAAGAATTTCTTAAAAATTTCCTTGTGATTTTGAAAAGTGACGGTAAACTTTTCTATGAATATGAAAATGGTACAAAAATTTCTTGCAAATTTTCCTCTAAAAATTATTTGTAAGACTTTCCTGCGAATTTTAAATTGCCAGCAAATTTTCCTACATATTTAAAATTGGCAGCAAATTTTCTGCATTTTTTTTACAAACAAAATTGTATAAATATTTTAGATATTTCAAATTAAAATTATAATAAATAAATATTATTGATTTATAAAAATTTATATATGGTTTTCTAGAATTTTTTTTGCCACATAATGATAAGTTATTTTTTAAACATTAGTTTTGAAATAATTAATAAATATTTAAAATAATATCATTTTACTAAATCCATTATAATTTATAAAATATCTTAATATTCATAATTTTAGTTTAAAATTAATTAGACTAAATATTATTTTATTGAATGTATATTCCTTATTTTCTATCCTTTAAGTCTTAAATTCAAACCATCATACATTTAAGTGACAAGGTTAATTTATTTTATATTTAACATGTCCTAAAAAATCAAGGTATGTTTTGATACAAAAAATAAAATAAAATTGAAGTTCTTATTTAAAATTCAAGAAATTGTATTGTATAAAGATTAAAGTCATGTCAATTTTGAATATCCAAGAAGTGAGAAAAACATTTGAAAATTTGAATAACAAAACAACACAAACAATAGTGAAACATGCACTAATATTTGTATTATACACAGTTTACTATTTTAATAAAATAGCATCGATCCAAAATGCAACATGAAGATGAATGTAGCTTGTGATTTCTAACGTAATTAGTTTTTTTTTTAAGTGTTAGTTAAGCATACAAAAAAACAATTATGGTAATAGTTGTCTTGGTTTAGACATACTTGTCTCGTTCTTGTTTAATTATATATAAACCCAAATTACATTCATAATACCACAGATACCAATCTTATATCCTCTCTCACTTCGGACACTATTTTGAGGATCTTACTGTTGTAAAAGGAATAAATATCTTAAGTACCTAACATCCACAGATAAACCAAAACAATCAGTTCAACTAATGTATAGATGCTCAAAACGAAATCTACTATCGGTATAGCTAAGATCCTAAAAATACAGTTCTTACTCTGAGTTCATTCATTATCTTTCACTACGAACATTAGTTACATGATCCAACTTTTGAAAAAAAATATTAATATCTTAAGAATCTACTATCCAAAAATAAACTAAATCCAAGGGTTAAACTAATCTATAGACACTAAAGGAAAAATACGATATCGTATAAGATGCTAAAACTATAATTGTTATTCTAACTCCAATATGTCACTCAGAACATTATTTCGACGATACAACCATTGGAAATAAAGATTAACATCTTACGAACCTACTAGGAAAAATTAAACAAAATATAATAGTTGAACAATTGGATAGTGGTGGTACTAAATTTTATTCCTCACTGCACCTAGAATGACTCCCTCTAAGGCATCGTTGACTCGTATCATCAATCATAGTATCTCAAATCATGTTCATGTTAAATAATACATCACATACATTTACAAATGATAAACCAAACACCTAATCATTATCCACAGATAAACCAAATCAACCAGTTCAACTAATGTATAGACGCTCAAAATGAAATCTACTATCAGTATAACTAAGATCGTAAAAATACAGTTCTTATTCTGAGTTCTTTATCTCTCACTACGAACATTAGTTAGATGATCTAACCATGGAAAATAAATATTAATATCTTAAGAATCTGCTATCCATAAACCAAACCCAATAGTTAAACTATTTTATAGACACTCAAGGAAAAATACGGTATCGTATAAGATGCTAAAAATATAATTGTTATTCTAACTCCAATATGTCACTCGGAACATTATTTCGATGATCCAACCATTGGAAATAAAGATTAACATCTTACGAACCTACTACAAACAATTATGCAAAATATAACAGTTGAACAATTAGATAGCGATGGTACTAAATTTTATTCCTAACTGCAGCTAGAGTGACTCCCTCTATGGCATCGTTGACTCATATCATCAATTATAGTATCTCAAATCATGTTCATTTTAAATAATACATCAGACACATTTATAAATCATACACCAAACATCTAATCCATTATCTCTCACTTCGGACATTATTTGAGGATCTTACTGTTGTAACAAGAATAAATATCTTAAGCACTTACTATCCAAAGATATACAAAATCAACCAGTTCAACTAATATATAGACACTCAAAACAAAATCTACCATAGGTATAACTAAGATCCTAAAAATACAGTTCTTACTCTGAGTTCATTATCTCTTACTACGAACATTAGTTAATTGATCCAACCGATGAAAATAAATATTAATATCTTCAGAATCTACTATCCAAAAAATAAAGGAAATCCAACGGTTAAACTATTCTATAGATACTCAAGGGAAAATACAATACCCTATAAGATGCGAAAAATATAATTGTTATTCTAACTCCAGTACATGACTCGGAACATTATTTTGACGATCCAACCTTTGGAAATAAAGATTAACATATCATGAACCTACTACAAAAAATTAAACAAAATTTAACAGTTAAACAATTAGATAGCGGTTCTACTAAATTTCATTCCTAACTACAGCTAGAATGACTCCCTCTTAGGCACCGTTGACTCCTATAATCACATTATCTCAAATCATGTTCATGTTAAATAATACATGACACACATTTATAAATGATACACCAAACATCTAATCCATTATCTCTCACTTCGTAGATTATTTTGAGGATTTTACCATTGAAACAAGAATAAATATGTTAAGAACCTACTATCAAAAGATATACCAAATCAACCAGTTCAACTAATGTATAGACGCTCAAAACAAAATCGACTATAGGTATAACTAAGATCCTAAAAATACAATTCTTACTTTGAGTTTATTATCTCTCACCATGAACATTAGTTAGATAATCCCACCGTTGAAAATAAATATTAATATCTCAAGAATCTACTACCCAAAAATAAACCAAATCCAAAGGTTAATCTATTCTATTGACACTCAAGGAAAAATACTGTATCGTATATGATGCAAAAAATATAATTGTTATTCTAACTCCATTACATCACTCGGAACATTATTTCGACAATCTAACCTTTGGAAATAGTAATTAACATCTTACGAACCTACTATGAGAGATTAAACAAAATATCAGAATTGAATATTAGATAGCGGTGGTATTATATTTCATTCCTAACTGCAGCTAGAATGACTCCCTCTTAGGAACTGTTGAATAATACTTCACACACATTTATAAGTCATACACCAAACATCTAATCCATTATCTCTCTCTTTGAACATTATTTTGAGGATCTTAGCATTGAAATAAGATTAAATATATTAAGAACCTGATATCCAGAGATAAACCAAATCAACCAATTCAACATGTATAGACACTCAAAACGAAATCTCCTATAGGTATAACTAAAATCCCCAAAATACAGTTCTTACTATGAGTTCATTATCTCTCACTATGAACATTAGTTAGATGACCCCACAATTGAAAATAAATATTAATATCTTAAGAATCTACTATCTGGAAATAAACCAAATCCAACGGATAAACTATTCTGTAGACACTCAACACAAAAAATGGTATTGTATAAGATGCTAAAAATATAATGGTTATTCTAACTCAATTTTGTCACTCGGAACATTATTTCGACGATCCAACCATTGGAAATAAAGATTAACATCTTACGAACCTACTATGAAAAATTAAAAAAAAATATAACAGTTTACCAATTGGAAGGTGGTACTAAATTTCATTCCTAACTACAGTTAGCATGATTCCCTCTTAGGCACCGGTGACTCATATCCTCAATTACACTATCTCAAATCATTTTCATGTGAAATAATACATCACACACATTTATCAATTATACACCAAACATCTAATCTCTTATCTCTCTCTTCAGACATCATTTTGAGGATCTTAGCATTGAAATAAGAATACATATGTTAAGAACCTACTATCCAAAGATAAACCAAATCAACCAGTTCAACTAATGTATAGACACTCAAAATGAAATCTACTATAGGTATAACTAAGATCCTAAAAATACAGTTCTTACTCTGAGTTCATTATCTCTAACTATGAACATTAATTAGATGATCCCACCGTTGAAAATAAATATTAATATCTTAAGAATCTGCTGTCCAAAAAAAAAAACAAATCCAACGGATAAACTATTTTATAGACACTCAACACTAAAAATGGTATTGTATAAGATGCTAAAAAATAATGGTTATTCTAACTCCATTTTGTCACTCGGAACATTATTTCAACGAACCTACTATGAAAAATTAAACAAAAAATATAACTGTTGAACAATTGGAAGGTGGTACTAAATTTCATTCCTAACTGTAGGTAGAATGATTCCGACTTAGGCACCGTTGACTCATATCAGCAATCACACTATTTGAAATCATGTTCATGTTAAATAATACATCACACACATTTATAAATCATACACCAGACATCTAATCCATTACGTCTGACTTTGGACATTATTTTTAGGATCTTATCGTTGAAACAAGAATAAATATGTTAGGAACCTACTATCCAAAGATAAACCAAATCAACTAGTTCAACTAATGTATAGACGCTCAAAATGAAATCTAATATAGGTATAACTAAGATACTAAAAATACAGTTCTTACTCTGAGTTCATTATCTCTCACTAGGAACATTAGTTAGATGATCCCACAGCTGATAATAAGTATTAGTATCTTAAGAATCTACTATCCAAAAATACACCACATTCAACGGTTAAACTATTCTACAGACACTCAGAGCATGATTTCGACAATGCAACCATTGGAAATATAGATTAACATCTTATGTACCTACTATGAAAATTTTTAAAAAAAATATGACAATTGAACAATTGCATAGCAGTGGCACTAAATTTCATTCCTAACAACAGCTAGAATGCCTTCTTGCTTAGGCACCGTTGATGCATATCATCCATCACACTATCTCAAATCATGTTCGTGTTAAACAATACATCACACACATTTAAAAATGATACACTAAACATCTAATCCATTATCTCTAACTTCAGACATTATTTTGAGGATCTTACCATTGAAACAAGAATAAATATCTTAAGAACCTCCTATCCCAAGATAAACGAATGAACCAGTTCAACTAATGTATAGACGCTCAAAACAAAATCTACTATAGCTATAACTAAGATCCTAAAAATACAGTTCTTACTCTAAGTTGATTATCTCTCACTATGAACATTAGTTACATGATCCCACTGTTCATAATAAATCTTAAGAATCTACTAACTAAAAATAAACCAAATCCAACAGTAAAACTATTCTATAGACACTCAAGGCAAAATACGATATCATATAATATGCTAAAAATATAATTGTTAACCTAACTCCATTATGTCACTCAGAACATTATTTCGACCATCCAACCATTGGAAATAAATATTATCATCTTACGAACCTACTACAAAAAATGAAACAAAATATAACAGTTGATAATTCGATAGCGGTAGTACTAAATTTCATTCCAAATTGCAGCTAGAATGACTCTTTCTTAGGCATCGTTGACTCATATCATCAATCACACTATCTCAAACCACGTTCATGTTAAATAATACATCACACACATTTATAAATCATACACCAAAACATCTAATCCATTATGTCCGACTTCGGACATTATTTTTAGGATCTTACCGTTGAGACAAGAATAAATATGTTAGGAACCTACTATCCAAAGATAAACCCCATCAACCAGTTCAAGTAATGTATAGACGCTCAAAATGAAATCTAATATAGGTATAACTAAGATCTTAAAAATACAATTCTTACTCTGAGTTCATTATCTCTCACTACGAACATCAGTTAGATGATCCCACCGTTGGTAATAAATCTTAATATCTTAAGAATCTACTATCCAAAACTAAACCAAATCCAACGATTGCACTATTCTATAGACACTGAAGGCAAAATACGGTATCGTATAAGATGCTAAAAATATAATTGTTATTCTAACTCCATTAAGTCACTCGGACCATTATTTCGACGATCCAACCATTGGAAATAAGAATCAACATCTTACGAACCTACTACGAAAAATTAAACAAAATATAATACTTGAAAAATTTGATAGCGCTGATACTAAATTTCATTCCTAACTGCGGCTAGAATGACTCCCTCTTAGGAACCGTTGACTCGAATCATCAATCTCACTATCTCAAATCATGTTCATGTTAAACAAGACATCACACACATGTATAAATCGTACACCAAACATGTAATCCATTATCTCTCACTTCGAACAATATTTTGAGGATTTTACCATTGAAACAAGAATAAATATGTTAAGAACCCACTATCAAAAGATAAACCAAATCAACCAGTTCAACTAATGTATAGGCGCTAAAAACGAAATCTACTATAGCTATAACTAAGATCCTAAAAATACAGTTCTTACTCTGAGTTCATTATTTCTCACTACGAACATTAGTTAGGTGATCCCACCGTTGGTAATAAATCCTCGTATCTTAAGAATCTACTATCCAAAACTAAACCAAATCCAACGGTTAAACTATTCTATAGACACTGAAGGCAAAATACAGTATCGTATAACATGCTAAAAATATAATTGTTATTCTAACTCCATATGTGACTAGGAACATTATTTCGACGATCCAACCATTAGAAATAAGAATCAACATCTTACGAACCTACTACGAAAGATTAAACAAAATATAATAGTTGAAAAATTTGATAGCGGTGATACTAAATTTCATTCCAAACTGCGACTAGAATGACTCCTTCTTAGGAACTGTTGACTCGTATCATCAATCACACTGTCTCAAATCATGTTCATGTTATTTATAAATCAAACATCGAACATGTAATCCATTATGTCTGACTTCGGACATTATTTTGAGGATCTTACCGTTGAAACAAGAATAAATATGTTAAGAACCTACTATCCAAAGATAAACCAAATCAACTAGTTCAACAAATGTATAGACGGTCAAAACGAAATTTACTATAGGTATAACTAAGACCTAAAAATACAGTTCTTACTCTAAGTTCATTATCTCTCACTATGAACATTAGTTAGATGATCCCACCGTTCATAATAAATCTTAAGAATCTACTAACTAAAAATAAACCAAATCCAATAGTAAAACTATTCTATAGACACTCACGGCAAAATACGGTATCATATAACATGCTAAAAATATAATTGTTAATCTAACTCCATTATGTCACTCGGAACATTATTTCGACGATCCAACCATTGGAAATAAATATAATCATGTTACGAACCTACTATGAAAAAGGAAACAAACTATAAAAGTTGATAATTCGATAGCGGTAGTACTAAATTTCATTCCAAACTGTAGCTAGAATGACTCCCTCTTAGACATCGTTGACTCATACCATCAATCACACTATCTCAAACCACGTTCATGTTAAATAATACATAACACACATTTATAAATCATACACCAAAACATCTAATCCATTATGTCTGACTTTGGACATTATTTATAGGATCTTACTGTTGAGACAAGAATAAATATGCTAGGAACCTACTATCCAAAGATAAACCCCATTAACCAGTTCAAGTAATGTATAGACGCTCAAAATGAAATCTAATATAGGTATAACTAAGATCTTAAAAATACAATTCTTACTCTGAGTTCATTATCTCTCACTACGAACATCAGTTAGATGATCCCACCGTTGGTAATAAATCTTAATATCTTAAGAATCTACTATCCAAAACTAAACCAAATCCAACGATTAAACTATTCTATAGACATTGAGGGCAAAAGACGGTATCGTATAAGATGCTAAAAATATAATTGTTATTCTAACTCCATTAAGTCACTCGGAACATTATTTCGACGATCCAACCATTGGAAATAAGAATCAACATCTTACGAACCTACTACGAAAAATTAAACAAAATATAATACTTGAAAAATTTGATAGCGCTGATACTAAATTTCATTCCTAACTGCGGCTAGAATGACTCCTTCTTAGGAACCGTTGACTCGAATCATCAATCTCACTATCTCAAATCATGTTCATGTTAAACAAGACATCACACACATGTATAAATCGTACACCAAACATGTAATCCATTATCTCTCACTTCGAACAATATTTTGAGGATTTTACCATTGAAACAAGAATAAATATGTTAAGAACCCACTATCAAAAGATAAACCAAATCAACCAGTTCAACTAATGTATAGGCGCTAAAAACGAAATCTATTATAGCTATAACTAAGATCCTAAAAATACAGTTCTTACTCTGAGTTCATTATTTCTCACTACGAACATTAGTTAGGTGATCCCACCGTTGGTAAGAAATCCTCATATCTTAAGAATCTACTATCCAAAACTAAACCAAATCCAACGGTTAAACTATTCTATAGACACTGAAGGCAAAATACAGTATCGTATAAGATGCTAAAAATATAATTGTTATTTTAACTCCATTATGTGACTCGGAACATTATTTCGACGATCCAACCATTGGAAATAAGAATCAACATCTTACGAACCTACTACGAAAAATTAAACAAAATATAATAGTTGAAAAATTTGATAGTGGTGATACTGAATTTCATTCCTAACTGCGACTAGAATGACTCCCTCTTAGGAACTGTTGACTCGTATCATCAATCGCACTGTCTCAAATCATGTTCATGTTATTTATAAATCAAACATCGAACATCTAATCCATTATCTCTCACTTTGGACATTATTTTGAGGATCTTACCGTTGAAACAAGAATAAATATGGTAAGACCCTACTATCGAAAGATAAAACGAATCAACCAGTTCAACTAATGTATAGACGCTGAAAACGAATTCTACTATAGGTATAACTAAGATCCTAAAAATAAAGCTCTTACTCTGAGTTCATTATCTCTCACTACGAATATTAGTTACATGATCTCACCGTTGACAATAAATATTAATATCTTAAGAATATACTGTCCAAAAATAAACAAAATCCAATGGTTAAACTATTCTACAGACACTCAAGACAAAATACGGTATCGTACAAAATGGTAAAAATATAATTGTTATTCTAACTCCATTATGTCACTCGGAACATTATTTTGGCGTTGCAACCATTGGAAATATAGATTAACATCTTATGTACATACTATGAAAATTTAAACAAAATATGACAATTGAACAATTGGATAGCGGCGGCACTAAATTTCATTCCTGATAGCAGCTAGAATGCCTTCTTGCTTAGGCACCGTTGACGCATATCATCCATCACACTATTTCAAATCATGTTCGTGTTAAATAATACATCACACACATTTAAAAATGATACACCAAACATCTAATCCATTATCTCTCACTTCAGACATTATTTTGAGCATCTTACCGTTGAAACAAAAAATAAATATGTTAAGAACCTACTATCCAAAAATAAACCGAATCAACCAGTTCAACTAATGTATAGACACTCAAAATGAAATCTACTATAGGTATAACAAAGATCCTAAAAATACAGTTCCTACTCTGAGTTCATTATCTCTCGCTACGAACATTAGTTAGATGATCCCACCGCTGAAAATAAATATTATTATCTTAAGAATCTACTATCCAAAAAATAAACCAAATTCAACGGTAAGACTATTCTAGAGACACTCAAGACAAAATACGGTATCATACAAGATGCTAAAAATATTTGTCATTCTAACTCCATGATTTCACTCGGAACATTATTCGACGATCCAACCATTGGAAATGATGATTAACATCTTACGAACCTACTACAAAAAATTAAACAAAATACCAGAGTTGAACAATTGGATAGTAGTGGTACTAAATTTCATTGCTCATTACAGCTAGAATGACTCGTTCTTAGGCACCGTTGACACATATCATCGATGACACTATTCCAAATCATGTTCGTGTTAAACAATACATCACACACATTTATAAATGATACACCAAACATCTAATCCATAATCTCTCACTTCGACCATTATTTTGACGATCTTACCAGTGAAGGAAGAATAAATATGTTAAGAACCTACTATCCAAAGATAAACCGAATCAACTAGTTGAACTAATGTGTAGACACTCAAAATGAAATCTACTATAGTTATAACTAAGATCCTAAAAATACAGCTTTTACTCTGAGTTCATGATCTCTCACTATGAACGTTAGTTAGATGATCCCACCGCTGAAAATAAATATTATTATCTTAAGAATCTACTATCCAAAAAATAAACCAAATTCAACGGTAAGACTATTCTAGAGACACTCAAGACAAAATACGGTATCATACAAGATGCTAAAAATATTTGTCATTCTAACTCCATGATTTCACTCGGAACATTATTCGACGATCCAACCATTGGAAATGATGATTAACATCTTACGAACCTACTACAAAAAATTAAACAAAATACCAGAGTTGAACAATTGGATAGTAGTGGTACTAAATTTCATTGCTCATTACAGCTAGAATGACTCGTTCTTAGGCACCGTTGACACATATCATCGATGACACTATTCCAAATCATGTTCGTGTTAAACAATACATCACACACATTTATAAATGATACACCAAACATCTAATCCATAATCTCTCACTTCGACCATTATTTTGACGATCTTACCAGTGAAGGAAGAATAAATATGTTAAGAACCTACTATCCAAAGATAAACCGAATCAACTAGTTGAACTAATGTGTAGACACTCAAAATGAAATCTACTATAGTTATAACTAAGATCCTAAAAATACAGCTTTTACTCTGAGTTCATGATCTCTCACTATGAACGTTAGTTAGATGATCCCACCGCTGAAACTAAATGTTAATATTTTAAGAATCTACTATCAAAAAATAAACCAAATCCAACGGTAACACTATTCTACAAACACTCAAGACAAAATACGTTATCATACATGCTGCTAAAAATATAATTGTTATTCTAACTCCATTATGCCACTCGGAAGATTATTTCGACGATCCAACCATTGGAAATAAAGATTATCATCTTATGAACCTACTATTAAAATTTAAACAAAATATAACAGTAGCACAATTGGATAGCGGTGGTACTAACTTTCATTCCTAACTACAGCTATAATGCCTTCCCCTTAGGCACCGTTGACTCATATCATCAGTCACTCTATTTGAAATCATGTTTGTGTTAAATAATACATCACACAAATTTATAAATGATACACCAAACATCTAATCCATTATCTGTCACTTCAGACATTATTTTGAGCATCTTACCGTTGAAACAAGACTAAATATGTTAAAAACCCACTATCCAAAGATAAACCCAATGAACTAGTTCAACTAATGTATAGACGTTGAAAATGAAATCTACTATAGGTATAACTAAGATCCTAAAAATACAGTTCTTACTCTGAGTTGATTATCTCTCACTACAAACAGTAGTTAGATGCCCCCACCGTTCAAAATAAATATTATTATCTTAAGAATCTACTATCCAAAAATAAAGCAAATCCAACGGTTAAACTATTCTGCAGACACTTAAGACAAAATATGGTATTGCACAAGATGCTAAAATATAATTGTTACTCTAACTCCATTATGTCACTCAGAACATTCTTTCGACGATCCAAACATTGGAAATAAAGATTATCATCTTAAGAACCTACTATTAAAATTTAAACAAAATATAACAGTAGCACAATTGGATAGCGGTGGTACTAACTTTCATTCCTAACTACAGCTATAATGCCTTCCCCTTAGGCACCGTTGACTCATATCATCAGTCACTCTATTTGAAATCATGTTTGTGTTAAATAATACATCACACAAATTTATAAATGATACACCAAACATCTAATCCATTATCTGTCACTTCAGACATTATTTTGAGCATCTTACCGTTGAAACAAGACTAAATATGTTAAAAACCCACTATCCAAAGATAAACCCAATGAACCAGTTCAACTAATGTATAGACGTTGAAAATGAAATCTACTATAGGTATAACTAAGATCCTAAAAATACAGTTCTTACTCTGAGTTGATTATCTCTCACTACAAACAGTAGTTAGATGCCCCCACCGTTCAAAATAAATATTATTATCTTAAGAATCTACTATCCAAAAATAAACCAAATCCAACGGTTAAACTATTCTGCAGACACTTAAGACAAAATATGGTATTGCACAAGATGCTAAAAATATAATTGTTACTCTAACTCCATTATGTCACTCAGAACATTCTTTCGACGATCCAAACATTGGAAATAAAGATTAACATCTTACGAACCTACTATGAAAATTTAAACAAAAAAAACAGTAGCACAATTGGATAGCGGTGATATTAAATTTCATTCCTATCTGCAGCTAGAATGCCTGCCCCTTACGCACCGTTGTTGAATAATACATCACACACATTTATAAATAATACACCAAATATCTAATCCATTATCTCTAACTTCGGACATTATTTTGAGGATCTTACCATTGAAACAAGAGCCTGCTATCCAATGATAAACCAAATCAACCAATTCAACTAATGTATAAACGCTCAAAACAAAATATACTATAGCTATAACCAAGATCCTAAAAATAAATATTAATATCTTAAGAATCGACTGTCCAAAAAATAAACAAAATCTAGCAGTTAAACTATTCTACACATATTCAAGATAAAACAAGGTATCGTACAAGATGCTAAAAATATAATTGTTCTTCCAACTCCATTATGTCACTCGGAACATTATTTCGATGACCTAACCATTAGAAATAAAGATTAGCATCTTACCAACGTACTATGAAAATTTAAACAAAATATAACTGTTAAATTAATGTTAGGTTTTGGTTATTAGTTGTAAGTTGAGGTATATTATGTTTCATTTATTATTGTATGTTAGAGGTTGGTGTTAGTTGTATTCACTACTCTGATTTTCTAGATTGTATTGCATCTCTATTTAATAAGAGGTTCTAAGCTGAGTAAGTTAACTCAAGCTTTTCTATATTCAAGTTGGTATCAGAGTGGGTTCGACCTTGCTCTTTAAAGTCTAGAGTCATACAGTAGGCTGTCTGCCACTATCGCTGCCATCCACCGCCTTCAACGAGTACAGATCCAGGTGTGCCTCGACATGCATGTTCTACCCCTGTATATCGCTCCTCCATACGGCGTTCCACACGCCTCCACGTGCCGCCTCAGTCCTGCTAAACAGCAAGCGCGTGAGCTGCACGTGCCGGAAAAATAGTCTCTGTTCGCCGTCGTTCTAGTGATGTCTGACTCGCCTGAGCCTTTTGGAGCCATTACTGACCTGTGTGGTTCACTTTGAGCAAGATTTAGTGGATTTAAATCAAATCTCTCTCTTGGGTCTCTAGTTTTTCTCTTTTTTAGATCTGGAAAAGTGTCTTCTTTACCTCAGTCAACTCTGGTCCCATTCTTCCTATTTCTGGACCTGCGGTCATCACAACAGAAAAGCTTAATGGTAAAAATTATTTATCTTGGGCTGATTCTATGGAACTCTGGTTCCTTGGTCAAGGATATCATGAGCATCTAGAAAAGGTAGATATTGAGGGATCAGCTGAACAGAAAGCTTAGTGGAAGAAACTTGACTTTCAGCTTTGTGCACTTCTATGGCAGCCAGTAAAGCCTAAGATATTAAGGAACCTCAGAGCTTTCAAAACTTGTTACTCATTTTGGAAGAAAGCCCAAGATATTTACTCTAATGACATCCAATGCTTGTTTGATTGTGTTCAAAAGCTAGCCTCCTTAAAACAAAATAATTCAGATATGGTGTCATATGTTTTCGAAGCTCAAGTCGCTACAGAAGAATTGAAGCTTTTCTTAGAAGCTGATTCTATAGAAGAAATAAGGAAACGGCTTGATAACCTCTATATGGTTATAATTCTTCGTGTTATGAACCCGACATTCAATCATATTCGTGATCAAGTTCTGACCGGTCAAGATATTTCTTCCATGGAGAGCTTAACTACTCATCTCCTCCATGTTCCTACCTTAAGCAATGAGGGTACCTCCCTTGAAAATAATATGGAGTCCTCTATTATGATATCTTCAAGAGGAAGAGGAGGACATGGAAATAGAGGTCGTGGTTGAAGAGGTAATCGTCCATAATGCACTCATAACAAAAGGATGGTTATACTCATGAGACATGCTACTCACTGCATGGTTTTCCAAACAAGTCTGCTCATGTATCAAGGTCTGAGAAACCGGAAGAGAGGAAACTATCTGAAGAAGAATATCAAGGATAGAAAGAGTATTTGAGGATGAAATCTAACAGCCTTGTTGGACCTTCTTCTAGACCTAATGTCTCAACAGCCTGCATTTCTCAATCTGTGGAAGGTCAAAACCCATGGATTATTGACTCTCGTGCTTCAGACCATATCTCTGGTAATAACTCCTTGTTTTCATCTTTATTACCTCCCAAATTTCCTCATCTTGTCACGTTAGCCAATGGGTCAAAGGTTTCAGCTCAAGGAGTGGGTTCAATTTCTATTTCTCCCTCCTTAAATTTATCTTCTGTTTTGTACATTCCTTCTTGTCCCAATTTACTTTCCTTGAGTCAATTAACAAAGTCCTTAAATTTTTCAGTTACATTTAACTTTGACTCCTTTGTCATTTATGACCGTGGTACGGGCAGGCAGATTGGTGCAGGACATGAATCACGAGGCCTCTATTACCTAGAATCTAGCTTTTCAATGTCTTGTCTTGCATCCATTTCTCCTAAATTGTTGCATGATCGGTTTGGACATCCTAGTCTTGCCAAATTAAAGATAATGGCTCCTAGTACTTAGAAAATCCAATCTTTAGAATGTGAAGCTTGTTAATTAGGTAAACATGTTAGGTCTTCTTTTTCAAGTAAAGATAAATTAAGAAGTAATTCAGCCTTCTCTACTGTTCATTCAGATATTTGGGGTTCTAGTCGAATTACTTCTTTTGGATTTAAATATTTTGTCACCTTTATTGATGAATATTCTCGGTGCACGTGGCTTTATTTAATGAAAGAAAGGCTGAACTTCTAGCAATAGTTGTGTCCTTCTTTCATGAAATAAAAAATCATTTTGGAAAATCAATCAAATGTTTCAGAATTGATAATGCAAAAGAATATTTTTCTTCTGAACTCTCGTTATTTTTTCCTCTCAAGGTATATTACATCAATCCACTTGTCCCTACACTCCTCAACAGAATGGGATAGCCGAAAGAAAGAATCACCACCTTGTTGAAATCGCTCGCTCTTAATGATTAATGCAAAAGTTCCATTACATCATTGGGGAGATGCGATTCTTTCTGCCTGCTATCTCATCAATAAGATGCCCTCTTCCTCTCTTGATAATCAAATTCCTCATTCCATCCTATTTCCAGCTGAACCTTTATATCATGTTCCACCTCGTGTATTTGGTTGTACTTGTTTTGTTCATGATATGTCTCCAGGCCTCGATAAATTGTCAGCTAAGTCGATCAAGTGTGTTTTCCTGGGATACTCCCGCCTTAAAAAAGGATACAAATGTTATTCTCATCATAACAAGAAGTATTACATGTATGCTAATGTTACCTTCTTTGAAGATTCTCCCTTCTACTCATCCTCCACACCTGACTCCGTTTCCATCCAAGAGGTCTTGCCCTCTCCCTCCTCGAGTCCAGAGATTGTCATTTCTCCAGACATATCTTATCAACTTGACCACACCAATATTAGTCCAATGCCTATCTCTCTGAAACTGATCATTCTCCCTCAGCTCCTCCTTATGGCATGACACGTGAAGCTAACCCCATCATTCCTGATGACTCTCGTGGCTCATGTCCATTTCTGTATGCTTCTTGTGCAACAACTCCTAATTCTCCATTTATGGCCGATGACAACTCATGTTGGCCTGTTTCCCTTCGAAAAGGTATTCGCTCTTCTCGAAACCCTCATCCTATTTACAATTTTTTGAGTTATCATCGTCAATCTCCATCTTATTGTTCCTTTATAAATTTCTTATCATCCATCACTATTCCCAAAAATGTTTGTGAAGCACTTGATCACCCTGGATGGCGACAAGCCATGATTGATGAAATGCAGGCCCTTGATCACAATGGAACGTGGGAATTGGTTCATCTTCCTCCTGGGAAGAAAGTTGTTAGTTATAGATGGATCTATGTTATTAATGGTGAAATTGAACACCGTAAAGCTTGTTTGGTAGCCAAAGGTTACACTCAGATATATGGACTTGATTATAGAGACACTTTCTCCCCGGTGGCCAAGATCACTACTATTTATCTTCTTCTTGCCATGGCAGCTATTCGCCATTGGCCCCAGTATCAGATGGACGTTAAAAATGCATTCCTCCATGGTGATTTAGATGAGGAGATTTACATGGAGAAACTGCCTGACTTTGCTACTCATGGGGAGTCTGGTCTAGTGTGTAAACTCAAGCGATCTCTCTATGGTCTTAAGCAGTCGCCAAGGGCTTGTTTTGGAAAGTTCAGCAATGTTGTCCAAGGTTTCAGAATGAAAAGGAGTGAAGCGGATCACTTTATCTTCTACTGTCATAAATCTGTTAGCGAATGTGTTTATTTAGTTGTTTATGTCGATGACATTGTCATTACAGGAAATGATGAAGTCATAATATCCTAACTAAAGCAACACTTATGCAATCACTTTCAAACAAAAGATCTTGGTTATCTGAAATATTTTCTGGGAATAGAAGTAGCTCAATCCAAAGAAGGCATTGTAGTTTCCAAGAGGAAGTATGCCTTGGATCTTCTGGAGGAAACAAGAATGTCTGATTGTAAGCCAATCAATAGTCCTATGGACCCATACAAGAAGTTAGTGGCTGATATGGGAGACTTATACTCAGATCTAGAAAGGTATAGAGGGCTGGTTGGGAAGCTCATATATCTCACTATTATGAGGCCAAATATTTCCTTTGCAGTTGGAGTTGTAAGTCGATTCATGAATTCACCTTGTGTTGATCATTGGAATGGAGTAATGCGTATTTTTAGATACATAAAAAAGGCTCCAGGCCAGGGTCTGTTGTTCAAAGATAAAGGAAATAGCCAAATTGTTGGATACTATGATCCTAATTGGGCTGAATCCAATACAGATCGATGCTCTACTACTGGGTATTCTGTGTACCTTGGTGGTAATCTTATATGGAAGAGTAAGAAACTGAAGACTGTTGCTCGATCTAGTGCAGAAGCTGAATATAGATCTATGGCTCTTGCAGCTTGTGAGGTGGTGTGGGTTAAACAACTCATACAAGAATTGAAGTTCTGTGATATTTCTCCAATTCAACTTTATTGTGATAATTAGGCAGCTCTCCATATTGCTTCCAATCTGGTATTTCATGAAAGGACTAAACACATTGAAATTGATTATCACTTTGTAAGGGAAAAAATGTTGTCCAAGGAAATTAGGACCAAATTTGTTGGTTCCAATGACCAGCTTGCAGATCTATTAACCAAACCCTTGAAGGGTCCTCAGATTGAATACTTGATTTCCAAGCTTGGAACATATGATTTATATGCTCCAGCTTGAGGGGGAGTGTTCAATTAATGTTAGGTTTTGGTTATTAGTTGTTAGTTGAGGTATATTATGTTTCATTTATTATTGTATGTCAGAGGTTGGTGTTAGTTGTTTTCACCTACTCTGATTTTCTAAATTGTATTGCATTTCTATTTAATAAGAAGTTCTAAGCTGAGTAAGTTAACTCAAGCTTTTCTATATTCAAGTATAACAGTTGAACAATTGGATAGTGGTGGTACTAAATTTCATTCCTAACTACAGTTGGAATGCCTCCCCCTTAGGCATCGTTGCCTCATATCATCAATCACACTATCTCAAATCATTTTCATGTTAAATAATAGATCACACAAATTTATAAATGATACACCAAACATCTAATCCATTATCTCTCACTTCAGACATTATTTTGAGCATCTTACTATTAAAACAAGAATAAATATGTTAACAACCAACTATGCAAAGATAAACCGAATCAACCAGTTCAACTAATGTATAGACACTTAAAACGAAATCTACTATAAGTATAACAAAGATCTTAAAAATATAGTTCTTACTCTGAGTTCATTATCTCCCACTATGAACATTGGTGAGATGCTCTCACCGTTCAAAATAAATATTATTATCTTAAGAATCTACTATCGAAAAATAAACCAAATCCAACGGTTAAACTATTCTACAAACACTCAAGATCAAATATGGTATCGTACAAGATGCTAAAAATATAATTGTTATTCTAACTCCATTATGTCACTTGGAACATTATTTCGACGATCCAACAAATGGAAATAAAGATTAACATCTTACATTAAAATTTGAACAACATATAATAGTTAAACAATTGAATAGCGGTGTTACTAAATTTCATTTCTAACTGCAGCTAGAATGTCTTCCCCTTAGGCATCGTTGACTCATATCATCAATCACACTATCTCAAATCATTTTCGTGTTAAATAATACATCACACACATTTATAAATGATACACCAAACATCTAATCCATTATCCGTCACTTCGGACATTATTTTGAGCATCTTATCGTTGAAACAAAAATAAATATGTTACGAACCCACTTTCCAAAGATAAACCTAATCAACTAGTTCAACTAATGTATAGACGCTCAAAACGAAATTTACTATAGGTATAACAACGATCCTAAAAATACAATTCTTACTCTAAGTTCATTATCTCTCACTACGAACATTAGTTAGATGATCCCCCCGTTGAAAATAAATCTTAATATCTTAAAAATCTACTCTCCAAATATAAACCAAATTGAACGGTTAAACTATTCTATAGTCACTCAAGGAAAAAGGCGGTATCATATGAGATGCTAAAAATATAATTGTTATTCTAACTCTATTATGTCACTCGGAACATTATTTCGACGATCCAACCATTGGATATAAAGATTAACATCTTACAAACTTATTATGAAAATTTAAACAAAATATAACAGTTAATTAATTGGATAGCGGTGGTACTAAATTTCCTTCCTAACTGCAGCTAGAATGCCTCCCCCTTAGGCACCGTTGACTCATATCATCAATCACACTATCTCAAATCATGTTCGTGTTAAATAATAATCACACACATTTATAAATGATACACCAAACATCTAATTAATTATCTCTCACTTCAGACATTATTTTAAGGATCCTACCATTCAAACAAAATTAAATATGTTAAGAACCTACTATCCAAATATATACTGAATCAACCAGTTCAACCAATGTATAGACGCTCAAAACGAAATCTACTATAGGAATAACTAAGATCCTAAAATATAGTTCTTACTTTGAGTAAATTATCTCTCATTACGAACATTAGTTAGATGATCCCGCCGTTCAAAATAAATATTAATATCTTAAGAATCTACTATCCAAAAAGAAACCAAATCTAACAGTTAAACTATTCTGCCAACTCTCAAGACAAAATACGGTATTGTATAAGATGCTAAAAATATAATTGTTATTCTAACTCCATTATGTCACTCGGAACATTATTTCGATGACCCAACCATTGGAAATAAAGATTAACACATTATGAACCTACTATGAAAAATTAAACAAAATTTCACACTTCAAGAATTGGATAACAATGGTACTAAATTTCATTCCTCACCGCAGCTAGAGTGACTCCCTATTAGGTGTTGTTGACTCATATCATCAATCACACTATCTCAAATCATGTTTGTGTTAAATAATACATAACACACATTTATAAAGGATACACCAAACATCTAATCCATTATCTCTCACTTCGGACATTATTTTAAGGATCCTACCATTGAAACAAGAATAAATATGTTAAGAACCTACTATCCAATTATATGTTGAATAAACCAGTTCAACCAATGTATAGACGCTCAAAACGAAATCTACTATAGGCATAACTAAGATCATAAAATACAGTTCTTACTCTGAGTAAATTATCACTCAGTATGAACATTAGTTAGATGATCCCACCGTTCAAAATAAATACTAATATCTTGAGAATCTACTATCCAAAAAGAAACCAAATCCAACGGTTAAACTACTCTGCAACTCTCAAGACAAACTACGGTATTGTATAAGATGCTAAAGATATAATTGTTATTGTCACTCCATTATGTCACTCGGAACATTATTTCGATGATCCAACCATTGGAAATAAAGATTAACATCTTACGAACCTACTATGAAAAATTAAACAAAATATCACACTTGAACAATTAGATAGCAGTGGTACTAAATTTCATTCCTCACTGCAGCTAGAGTGACTCCCTCTTAGGCAACGTTGACTCATATCATCAATTACACTATCTCAAATCATGTTTGTGTTAAATAATACATCACACACATTTATAAATGATACACCAAACATCTAATCATTATCTCTCACTTCGGACATTATTTTAAGGATCCTACCATTGGAACAAAAATAAATATGTTAAGAACCTACTATCCAAATATATACCGAATCAACCAGTTCAACCAATGTATAGAAGATCATAACGAAATCTACTATAGGAATAACTAAGATGTTAAAATACAATTCTTACTCTGAGTAAATTATCACTCAGTACGAACATTAGTTAGATGATCCCACCGTTCAAAATAAATATTAATATCTTAAGAATCTACTATCCAAAAAGAAACAAAATCTAATGGTTAAACTATTCTAGAAACTCTCAAGACAAAACACGGTATTGTATAAGATGCTAAAAATATAATTGTTATTCTAACTCCATTATGTTACTCGAAACATTATTTCGACGATCCAACCATTGGAAATGAAGATTAACATCTTACGAACCTACTATGAAAAATTAAACAAAATTTCACACTTGAACAATTGGATAGCAGTGGTACTAAATTTCATTCCTCACTGCAGCTAAAGTGACTCCCTCTTAGGCGCCGTTGACTCGTATCATCAATCACACTATCTCAAATCATGTTCGTGTTAAATAATACATCTCACACATTGATAAATGATACACCAAACATCTAATCCATTATCTCTCACTTCGGACATTATTTTGAGGATCTTACTGCTGAAACGGTTATGATGTTTTTGCGCTCTCCTTACCCTAGGCCTTTCATATCCTTCACTTCCACTTACCTCACTAGAGGAGGACCTATACCTATGAATCTCTCTAACTTCTCTTCTTTCTTCTCTTTCATGCTCTTCTCTTCTCTCTTCCCTCTCTCTCACTTCTCTTTCCATTTTTTCTTCTCTTTCTCTTCGTTCTCTTTCTTTTTCTTCTCTCCGCCTTTCTTGATGCATGCCTCCCTTTATCTTTTTCTAGAGGTTTTATTCTTTGGTGAAATGGTTTGTGGAGAGGTAAGAAGTGAGGTGGTTTTAGGCGCCACTTAAGGTAAGATAAGCCTAAGAGGGAAAGTTTGCCACAAGGGATGGAACCCTTGATAAAAACCTAAGGAATTCTCAAAGAGAGAAGGGTGGAAACTAAGAGAATTTTGGCCAACTCAAGGTTTTTCCATTCAATCAAGTGTAAAAAATACAAGAGTGTGAAGGAGCACCTTTTTATAGAGGGAGCTAACCTCTTGGACAAGTCATGAAGGAAATGAAGGGCTAGGATTAAAAGGAGTCATCCAAAGGAGGAGGATTGAAGCCCAAAGTCCAATCAATACCCTCCTTTAGATGAGAATTGGTGCCCAAGCTACCTCATCCAAGGGCCAAGATTACTCCTTTATTAGTTTTGGTTTTATTTAGCAAAAGAGGGTGTAGTTATCAAATTACCCCCTTATTTCCTAAATAAAGGCCCAAAAGCTAATCTTACCCCTTCTTATTACTAAGACACCTCCTAGAAAATTAAATGGACTAATACATGTCCAAAATAAAATCCTAGGTTCCTAAAATAAAAATTACAAGTAAATAGGTCATGGCTTGCATAACTTGATGGTCATATGGAGGTGAGATCTTCCTCCCTATACTCTAGCCATGTCTTCTTCTATTCTCCTAGCCATGGCCCTAGTGATAGGGCCCTTGCTTGGGGAGAATGCATCATCCCCTCCCCCTTGGGAAGGATTTGACCTCAAATCTGATAGGTCCTCCTCTTCTTCATCAGTACCTACAAAAGGGATCAAATCACAAACATTAAAGGTAGTGCTGACACCATAGTCCTCGGGGAGATCTAATATGTATGCATTGTTGTTCACTCTCTTGAGGACTTGAAAGGGACCATCTCCTCAGGGGCTAAGCTTGGATTTCCTTTGAGTAGGGAAGCGATCCTTCCTCAAATGAAGCCATACCCAATCCCCTTCATTGAAGATAATTTCTTTCCTGCCCCTATTGGCTTTACTAGCATACTCCTTTGAATGATGTTCAATGTTGGCCTTTACCCTTTCATGTAATTTCTTAACAAAATCCACTCTTACTATTCCTTCTTTGTGAACAGAAGAAGGGAAGGGTAAGGGCAAGATATCAAGAGGAGTAAGGGGGTTGAAGCCATAAACAACTTCAAAGGGAGAATGCTTGGTGGTCCTTTGAACCACCCGGTTGTATGAAAACTCAATATGGGGTAGGTATTCATCCCAAGACTTGTGATTTCCTTGAACAAGTGTCCTAAGCATAGTAGATAGAGATCTATTTACTACCTCAGTCTACCCATCAGTTTGGGGGTGACATGTGGTAGAAAATAAGAGTTTAGTTCCTAGCCTTGCCCACAATGTTTTCCAAAAGTGGCTAAGGAACTTCACATCTCTATCAGAGACTATGGATTGGGGAATTCTATGTAAACAGACAACTTCTTTAAAGAAAAGTCTCGCAATGTTGCTCGCATCATCTATCTTGTGGCATGGTATAAAGTGAGCCATTTTTGAAAATCTATCTACCACTACAAAGATAGAGTCTGCACCTCGTTGGGTTCGACGCAGGCCAAGGATGAAATCCATACTAATATCCAGCCAAGGTGCAGAAGGAGCAGGTAAGGGTGTGTACAATCCATGAGCCATTGTCTTAGACTTAGCTTGCAAGCAAGCAATGCATCTATGACAATGTCTATAGACGTCTTTCTTCATATGGGGCCAAAAGAATTTTTCTTGTAAAAGCAGAAGAGTTTTGTTAATTCCAAAATGCCCCATGAGCCCACCCTCATGGCTCTCTTTTGTCAACAGATTTCTCATAGATCCTTGGGGTACACAAAGTCTGCTACCTTTGAAAAGGTACCCCTCACTCACAAAGAACCCATTTTGGGTTTTACATGCAAATGTAGATGTAGCATAAATGGATCCAAAATCCTTATCAGAAAGATACATTTCTCTAATATTATCAAATCCAAGAATCTTTGCACTTAAGGTGGTGTAAAGGGTATGTCTACGAGACAAAGCATCAGCCACCACATTATGTTTTCCTTTCTTGTATTTGATGATATAAGGGAAAGTCTCAAGAAATTCTACCCATTTAGCATGCCTTTTATTAAGCTTGCCTTGACCCTTCAAATACTTAAGTGACTCATGGTCACTATGAATGATGAACTCCTTGGGTACAAGATAATGTTCCCAAGTTTGAAGGGCCCTTATCAAAGAGTAAAACTCTTTATCATAGGTGGGGTAGTTTAAGGCGGCTCCATTTATTTTTTCACTAAAATAAGCCACGGGATGACCACCTTGTAACTCCCTCTTTGCAAAGGAGGAGATAGAAAGGTCTGTTAGTTAAGGGGGCTTCCTTTAAATCCAATTTTATCGCAAATAAACTCCCTTTACTAATGAATTTCTTGGAAGGGGCACCAACTTCCAACTCAACCTCTTTACCCCTTTCAAGCTTTAGGGGTAAAGCTTTGCTTTTTTTTTTCTCCTCATCTCTCTTATGTTTCATGATGAGTTGGTCCTCCGCCACTTGTTAAAGTGTTAGAGGACACAACTTAATGCGTTTATCCTTATGAGTGAGGATGATGTTATTGGAATGACCATGGTGTATGGCTTTCTTATCAAATTACCATGGTCTTCCTAGCAAGATATGGCCAGCTTCCATTGGGACTATGTCACACAGGATCTCATCTTTATAAGACCCAATGGAAATTGGAACCTTGACTTGCTCATTGACCTCCATTTCCCCTTGCTCATTGAGCCATTGAAGCTTGTAAGGCTTAAGGTGGGCAAGTGGGCTCAAGGCTAGCTTTTCCACCAACCTTGAGTTACAACAATTGCAGCATGACCCACTATCCACAATGAGAGAACATATTTTGTCATTCACCTTACAGCGAGTGTGGAATATGTTCTCCCTTTGAGATGAGGACACTTTCAAAGGTTGGCTTCCAAGAAGTCTTCTTATCATTAAGAGGTCTCCCTCACATGCATAAGCGGTTTCATCACAATCAGATTGGTATGCATGAACCCCTTCTCCTTTGCTCTCACTAGAGGAGTGTGAGCTAGACTCTCTACTATAAACATCTTGGGCCCTCATGATGATGTTTCTCTTAGTAGGGCATTGAGAGATAATGTGGCCTCTCCCAAGACATTTAAAGCATTTGATACTACTAACTTTCTCGTGAGAGTTAGTAGTAGGGGTTTTTCTGATATGAATCCACTGTCAGTTTAGGATTCTGAAAGGACCCTAGGAATTTAGCTTGCTACGTTAACAAAATTAATCAACGTGGAATGCAAACAATTGCAAAACAAATAAACTAAATAGAATTACTATTAAACTTTTAGACACAGAATGGAAATTAAAAGTTATTGAAATTCAACGATTAAACGAGTTTTCGATAGTGTAGGACTTTCCTGTCATAGAGTTTAATGGGCAGAATTGAGTATGAATGGAAAAGACAGAAAATGGAATTGGAATTGATAGACTCCACACTTCCAAGGATGGAAGATATGTCTACGAGATTGCACACACAAAGGGGTGAATTACCTTTGATAAATCTCAAAAAGATTTTGGATTGCCAAGAACCCAAAGGAGAGAAAACTCAACTAGTTTTTTATTTCCAAAATATTCTGCCTTACCTCTCAGTCTTGCCCAAATTTATATGCCTAATAAACTCAGCTTGTGTAGGTTTAGTGACTTTCTAAATTCAGCTGAAGTTACAAAATAATAAAAACTAATAATGGGCAGCTTAATAACAAAGTGTAACTGCCAAAGTAAATTAAACACGTATACTAATTATAATTGATAACCTAGGTGGCTGCAACTTTAATTAGACAATTCTGGTTGCCCACCATTAACTAAGTAAACTCCAAGAAAATGAGTTTAATTTATTTCAAACTTCTCTTCCATTAAGGTTAAGTATTGCTCTCTTCAGTCCTGAGACAATTAACAATTTTAAACTTTATTTCTTCAATGTTTGGCTCTTTTTGCAAAAGGGCTGCCAATACTTGTTGAATAGCTTCCTTAGCTCTTCTTGTCCTTGCCCTTGTCATAGGTCCTCCAAGTCCTTCAAGCTTGATGTCCTCATCATTTTCTCTCTATATGTGATGTTTTATGCTCTTTGAAGTGCTTGGGATGTTCCTCTTTGGGGTAACTCTTGAAAGAGTTCCCTGTAGGTTGGTCCCTCTTTACATAAGGTGGGTTATCCTTTTTAAAAGTTTTCCTTCTAAGTTGATTTTCCACCTTGATGCAAAGTTGAACTAACTCAGCAAGGGAATTGTATGAGAAGAGCTCCACCTTATCACGAATTTCGGGGCTCAACCCACACAAAAACCTTGCCATAGTGGCCTTGGGTTCCTCAATGATACCCGCCCTCAAGATAAGAAGTTCCATCTTTTGTCTATACTCTTCTATACTAAGGTTGGTTTGCCTTAGCCTTTGGAGTCTATCCAAAAGATCTCTTTCATACCAAGAGGGAATATGCATTCTTCTTAGAGCACTTCTAAGATCATTCCAATATCTTATGGAAGGCATATTGGTGCGGATTCTCTCATTGGTTAACCCAACCCACCAATGCATGGCATGCCCTTGGAAGCTAAGGGTTTCCATTGGAACCTTTCTTTCTTCTCTTACCTCATGGCAAGTGAAGAGTTGTTCTACCTTGATTTCCCAATCAAGGTAGGCTTCCACATCTTCCCTCCCATGAAATGGGGGGAGATCAATTTTGGGCTCCCTTGGAGGGGCCCCATTATTATGCATGGATGAATGGGAGTTTCTCCTAGGATGATTGTAGTATTCTTCCTCACTTTCACTCCTATGGGTATGTCTATATGGGGAACCTAAGACTATCCCTTTCATTTTGTAATTCTCACCATTCCCATGCTTTCTTTTTTCTTCTTCTTTCTCTTTTCTTCTTTCTCTTTCTTTTCTTTCTCTCCTTTCTTCATCCTCTCTCCTTTCTCTTATTCTTCTCTCTTCCTTCTCTCTTTTTTCTCTCTTTTCCTCCACTCTTTCTTTTATTTTTCTTTTCTCCTTGGACTCTTTTTCTCTCCTTTTTTCTTCTCTTCTTTCTTGTTCTTTTGCCATCCACTCCCTAAAGTCCATGTTTAAGTTTTCTAGAGTGTAATCTTTAGAAATATTTCTTTGGTTTACACTCTTGTTTGATGAATAACTATGAGCACTAGAGTGGGTGTGTGATGTCCTTGTGCTTGAATTTCTAAGAGGAAAAAGGTGGGTAAAAAATTTTCACAAACAAACGCTCCTCTCTTTTTGTGTTTTCTTGCGTAAAATGGCTTGACGAGTCTTTGGAACTCTTTAGCCTTCTAAGCGCTTTGAATAAGAAAAATAAAGCAAGAATTTTAAAGCAAAAATTAAAAAGAGAACGGATCTAGAGCGAGCTCCTAAGGTGTTGAAGGAAGTGTACCACTTCTTCCTTCTTCACCTAATTTTCGAGAAACTAAAAAATTGATTAAATTTTATTACAACCAAAGGGAGGGCCTTAAGGGAACTCAAACTCTCAACTACAAAATTAATACACCCAAATTAAAGAAAAAGTAAAGTCTTCAAAAAATAATTCTCCAAATGCTCCCTCAAATCAAAGTCCTCACGGCTAGGTGTATTTCCTTTTGAGGTGATCCCTTAGGCTCTTAGTCCAACCTTCCAAAATATGCTACCCTTGTGGTAAGCTCCTTTTTCAAGATTTCTCCCAAAAGTGACACTAACACACAAACCAAAGAAACCAAAAGTAGCACGGGGAGGTGCGAATAGAAACTCAAAAAGCAATAAAAGATAACACAATCAAAAGGACATTTAACCAAATGGTAAGAGTATATAAGACAAACTAGAAAGATGATTTAAAAGACAAGCAAAAACTAAAAGGTAAACAAAAGAAAGAGAGCACACAATGGAATACCTAAGAATGGCACTAGATTAAAGAGCAGAAGAACACAAATATCAAGTTCTAGTGTACCAAAAGTAATAAAATTTCTTTTAAGGTTCCAAGTTCAAAGTTGAAGCACTTGCTAACTTTAGGTTAGGTACATCAAACGAATTTTTTTCAAACTTTCTTTTCTTTTGTTTGTTCTCTTTTTTTTTTTTAATCCTTCGTTGTTTTTTTTGTATTTTATTTTAGACTTTGTTTTCTTGTTGTTTTTTTTTTTTGAATATTTACTAGATGCACCTAAATTGATTGTGAATTTAGTGCTTGATAACAAAGAGTTATGCGTTTGGAACAATAAAGAAAATTAAAAGCAACAATTTAGGTACTACTAGAAATGACTTCAAAATGCAAAGTAGCTATAGATGTGTTAATGGTTTAGTAGTTTGGTGTGCCACTGGACTCAAGCTTTGTTAAGTTTTTAGTAATTTGTTGAACACAAATACCAAACTTATAGCTTAAGTGAAAGCACCCACAAACAAGAACTACCTTTACCACACAAATGAGCTACTAATTATACGTATAAGGAAAATAAAGACAAAGGAAATTGAGCAACTATTTTTGAATTTTTTTTAAGAATATGCTTGAAACTAAAAGCACATGAACTTCTAAAGAGACTTAGACATGAGGTATGACCCTCTATGTTGCTCAATTTAAGAAGTTTCAATTTTTTTTTTTGTAAAAACAAAAGAGGCTAAACTTACAAGGAATTAATAGACAAAATGGGAAACTATAAATATGACTTATAGACAACTACACAAGAGTATAAAAGTGAAAAATAAAAACTAAAAATAAAGCAAAAATAAGGCAACTAGGTGCAAGGAAACAAAAGAACTTGGTCTAAATTTCTTGACCACAAGGTTGTGGAATTCACCACAACGGCATGGATTTTTAGCAAGAAATTCTCAAAACCAAAATTCAAGCAAGAAAGCACCCAACTCAAAGCTTAAGCGGAAATTAATGAATATGGGAGAGACGTAGATGCAAAGAAAAGAACAATATAAATTGCATCAAGCAAAAAATAAATGGTGCAAATAAACTATAACTCAAAACAATAAACTCAAGACATAAATGGAAATGATAAACAACAATGGACAGCTAGAAAAAATTGCGAAAATTAAAGATAAAATAAAATAGGAATACAGAAAGAAAAAATAAATGAGATAGGAAGAGAGTTTAGACCTCTAGAACCAATGCTCTAGATACCAAATGATGCATGCCTCCCTTGATCTTTTTCTAGAGGTTTTCTTCTTTGGTGAAATGGTTTGTGGAGAGGTAAGAAGTGAGGTGGTTTTAGGCGCCACTTAAGGTAAGATAAGCCTAAGAGGGAAAGTTTGCCACAAGGGATGGAACCCTTGATAAAAACCTAAGGAATTCTCAAAGAGAGAAGGGTGGAAACTAAGAGAATTTTGGCCAACTCAAGGTTTTTCCATTCAATCAAATGTAAAAAATACAAGAGTGTGAAGGAGCACCTTTTTATAGAGGGAGCTAACCTCTTGGACAAGTCATGAAGGAAATGAAGGGCTAGGATTAAAAGGAGTCATCCAAGGGAGGAGGATTGAAGCCCAAAGTCCAATCAATACCCTCCTTTAGATGAGAATTGGTGCCCAAGCTACCTCATCCAAGGGCCAAGATTACTCCTTTATTAGTTTGGGTTTTATTTAGCAAAAGAGGGTGTAGTTATCAAATTACCCCCTTATTTCCTAAATAAAGGCCCAAAAGCTAATCTTACCCCTTCTTATTACTAAGACACCTCCTAGAAAATTAAATGGACTAATACATGTCCAAAATAAAATCCTAGGTTCCTAAAATAAAAATTACAAGTAAATAGGTCATGGCTTGCATAACTTGATGGTCATATGGAGGTGAGATCTTCCTCCCTCTACTCTAGCCATGTCTTCTTCTATTCTCCTAGCCATGGCCCTAGTGATAGGGCCCTTGCTTGGGGAGAATGCATCATTTCTTCTCTCTCTTCTCTTTCTTGTCTTTGTCTTTTCTCCTCTCTTTCTTTTTCTTTGTTCTCACATTCTTTCTCCTCTCTTCGTTGTTCTTCTCTTAATGCTCTTTCTTTCTTTTCTTTTTCTTTCTCTTCACGCCTCCTTTCTTCTTTCTTCTCTCTCTCTTTTCTTTCTTTTCTCTCTTCTAACCTCCACTCCCTAAATTCACTCACAAACTTATCCATGTTGGTTGTTTTCTTTTAACCTTGTTGATTTACACTACCTTTACTAGATGTGTATGAGCTCATTTTGAAAGTGATTGGGAAGAACCTAAGGGCAACACTCCTCACTCTTTTGTTTGTTTTTCTCCCTAAGTGAATTACTTAAGAGTCTTTGGAACTCAAAAGCCTTTCACACTAAGATTCAAAGCAAATAAAAGAAATTAAAGTAAAGGTAAGGGTCTAAAGGCGTGCACCTAAGGTGGAGAAATGGGGTAACAATTCCTTCTCCCACCTAAACGAGAACCTAAAAGCTATTACAATCAAAGAGGTGACCCTTATGGGCATCCAACACCTCAATTAAAATGGCCTTTAAAAATTACACCCAAAAAAGGCAAAAAGTAAAAGATTTGAAGTTTTGATGTTGCTTTTCCACTCTAAGTGTTTGCCTCTCTCAAATTGGTGTTGCTCCCTTGAATGAACCTCTTCCTTAGCTTGCTTCAACACACCTCAAGATGCTTCCCTTGTGGAAAGCTTGGATCGACCTCTCTTTTCCTTTCTCGAAAGTGGCGCACCAAGAACAAGAGAGTGCAAGAAGTAAAGAAAAACAAGAAAAGCTCAAAATCAAAGGAGGATACACAACCAAGTGGATAGATTAAATGTAGACAAACACAATGAATAAGAACAAGACAAGCAAACAATTAAAGGTATTGAAAGAAAATTAGCACGTCAAAATGAACTTAGAATGGTACTAGATTAGAGTGGACTTAAAAGCAACAAGACACTTAAAAAAATTTTCTAAGATTTGCACATTCCCTTTGTGTTGACCGAAGAAGCAAATTCAAGCTAGATGTAACAAAGTTTGCACACTCCTTCTAATCAAATCAAGAAAAATTGAGGTGTACTAAATATAATTTGTTCTCTTTTCACTTGTTTTCTTTTGTCTTTAATTACTTTTACTAACTCTTTTTTTTTTGCTTGATTTGTCTTCTACCTTTTTATTTATATATATATATATATATTTCCTTTTTTTTTTGCTACACCTCTTCAACAATTTTAGAAAAATTAAAAACAAAATGAGGAGTGTAAGAGATAGATTCTCTTGAAATAAAATGAAGAATTCAGCCAACAAAATTAATAATAAAGGTGCAAATCAAGGAAAATAAAGCAACCTAACATGCACTAGATTTTAGGGTGTGTTAAGCAAGCTTTAATGAGACTTTTAGGGGGTCTAGGCAAGCTTGATTTCTCAAGTGTTTAAGCCCAAAACTCACGCCTATTTTTATCTCAACAACAGCCAAAACAATTCACCCAAAAGAATTAATGCAATGCTAAGCTACTAAAATGAACAAGAATTATAGGAAGAAATTGAGCATAATTTTGAATTTTTTTTTTTTGAGATCATGCTAGAACTAATAGCATGTAGACTTCTTAGAAGACTTACTCAAGAGGATGAACCTCTTTGATGCTCAATTTCAAGAAGCAACACACACTCTTTTTATGTAGAAAATAAAAAGTAGCACAAGTGGAAATTTAATGTGACAATTAAGGACTAAACAAGACAATCTAAATGTCAAGACAAGGAAGATTAAAAGCTTAAAAATAAAGTGTAGAAAAATAAAACTCACACTCACAACAAGAAAGAAAAAAAATGCCTAAAGAAAAAAAAATGGAAAGGAAAGGAAAGCAAAAGAAGTGATTCCAAAAGTTTAGACCATACTTGGGTGGCTTCTTTCACAAAGGTTGTGAAATCATTAACATAAGCTTTCTTAGGACAATCACAAGAGGAAGAAGAAGGAATTAAAATGGCAAGAAAAGGAATCCTAAAGCATGACAAAGTGATTCAATGAAAGAATAAGAAATTGAACCAAAGAAATAAAAGTGCAAGGAATTAAAAGACAATAAAATCTACTACTAACAAGACATGAAAGGATAATAAAATGACAATAAAGGAATATAATTAAAGCATAAAAAAACTGCAGAAAAATGGCTAAGAAAGACGCATGAAACTTAAAGAAAAGGAGGAGGAAATGAACCTTCATGAAGATGGCTCTTGATACCAAATGATGCACTCCCTTGATCTCTTCAACCAAGGTTCCTTCCTCTAAGAAAATGGAGGATGGAGAGGTTAGAAATGGGAGAGGGTTAACACCACTTTCTACGAGAAAGATGAGTCAAAAATTTTATGTTGCTTGCCACAAGGTAGAGGTCCCTTGATAAAAGCTTTAAGGGAGAGATTCCTCAAGAGAGAGGATTCTCAATGACACTCAAGAATAAATTGCTCAAAAACAGTCTTACTTCATTCAATCAAGTGTGATTTGTACAAGACAGACTAGGTATATTTATAGCCCAAAGAGGGTGCAAGGCACTCAAAGCTAGGAAATGTGGGACTTGGGCCTAATTAGGATTAGGAGCACTAATCCCTCTTAGGCCCACTAAAAGTGGTGCCTAACTTTAAGCTAGGGAGTGGTCACGGCCTAATCAAGGGGGTGTGGAAAGAGATCCACACTCCTTTGGGTTATTAGGCCCTTTAATCCCCTCACCTCCCTTCCTAAGCTAATTACACCCTAAACTCTAGAAACTAGCATAAATGGCCAAAATAAAGGCCTAAAAGGGAATTAAAAGCTAATTAATCTTTACAAGAGGAAAACTAAGGACTATGGCCTAAAATATCTAACTCCATCATGAGTTGGGCTCTTGATGAGTATCTCGGAGCCAAGTCCTCTTCAATCCTCCTAGCCATTGCCCTAGTGAGAGGGCCCTTGGTAGGTAGGATTGCATCAGCGATGGTACTTCATTTGATTCCTAACTGCAGTAAGAATGCCTCCCCTTTAGTTTCGGTTGACTCATATCATCAATCACACTATCTCAAATCATGTTTGTGTTAAATAATACATCACACGCATTTATAAATGATACACAAAACATCTAATCCATTATCTATTACTTCGAACATTATTTTGAGGATCTTACCGTTGAAACAAGAACAAATATGTTAAGAACCTACTATCCAAAGATAAACCAAATCAACCAGTTCAACTAATGTATAGACGCTCAAAATGAAATCTACTATAGTTGTAACTAAGATCCCAAAAATATAGTTCTTACTCTGAGTTCATTATCTCTCACTACGAACATTAGTTAGATCATCCCATAACTGAAAATAAATATTAATATCTTAAAAATCTAATATCCAAAAATAAACCAAATCCAATGGTTAAACTCTTTTGTAAACTCTCAAGAAAAAATACGTTGTTGTATAAGATGCTAAAAATATAATTGTTATTCTAACTCCACTATGTCACTCGGACCATTATTTCGATGATCCAACCATTGGAAATAAAGATTAACATCTTACGAACCCACTATGAACAATTAAACAAAATATCACACTTGAACAATTGGATAGCAGTGGTACTAAATTTCATTCCTCACTGCAGCTAGAATGTACTCCCTCTTAGGCACCGTTAACCCATATCACCAATCGCACTATATCAAATCATGTTCATGTTAAATAATACATCACACACATTTATAAATGATACACCAAATATTTAATCCATTATCTCTCACTTCGACATTATTTTGAGGATCTTACTGTTGGAAAAAGAATAAATATGTTAAGAACATACTATCAAAAGATAAATCGAATCAACCAGTTCAACTAATGTATAGACGCTAAAAATGAAATCTACTATAGTTATAATTAAGATCCGAAAAATACAGGTCTTACTCTGAGTTCATTATCTCTCACTACGAACATTAGTCAGATCATCCCACAATGGAAAATAAATATTAATATCTTAAGAATCTAATATCCAAAAATAAACCAAACTGAACGGTTAACCTATTCTCGAAACTCTCAAGAAAAAATGCAGTGTTGTATAAGATGCTAAAAATATAATTGTTATTCTAACTCCATTATGTCACTCGGACAATTATTTCGATGATCCAACCATTGGAAATAAAGATTAACATCTTATGAACCCACTGTGAACAATTAAACAAAATATCACACTTGAACAATTGGATAGCATTGGTACTAAATTTCATTCCTCACTGCGGCTAGAAGACTCCCTCTTAGGCACCGTTGACTCATATCATCAATCGCATTATCTCAAATCATGTTCGTGTTAAATACTACATCACACACATTTATAAATGATACACCAAACATCTAATCCATTATCTCTCACTTCGAACATTATTTTGAGGATCTTATCGTTGAAAAAGAATAAATATGTTAAGAACCTACTATCCAAATATAAACCGAATCAACCAATTCAACTAATATATAGACGCTCAAAACAAAATCTACTATATGTATAACTAAGATCCTAAAAATACAGTTCATACTTTGAGTTCATTATCTCTCACTATTAACATTAGTTAGATGATCCCACCGTTCAAAATAAATATTAACATCTTAAGAAGATAATATCCAAAACTAAACTAACTCCAATGGTTAAACTATTCTAGAAAAACTGAACATAAAATACGGTATCGTATAACATGGTCAAAATATAATTGTTATTCTAACACCATTATGTCAATCGGGCCATTATTTCAACCATCCAACCATTGGAAATAAAGATTCACATCTTACGAACCTACTTTGAACAATTAAACAAAATATCAGACTTGAACAATTGGATAGCAGTGGTACTAAAATTTATAAGTCACTGCAGCTAGAATGACTCCCTCTTAGGCACCGTTGACTCATATCATCAATCGCACTATCTCAAATCATGTTTGTGTTAAATACTACATCACACACATTTATAAATGATACCCAAAACATCTAATCGATTATCTCTCACTTTGGACATTATTTTTAGGATCTTTTCGTTGAAACAAGAATAAATATGTTAAGAACCTAGTATCCATAGATAAATCGAATCAACCAGTTTAACTAATGTATAGACGCTCATGACAAAATACACTATATGTACAACTAAGATCCTAAAAATACAGTTCATACATTGAGTTCATGATCTCTCACTACGAACATTAGTTAGATGATCCCATCGTTCAAAATAAATATTAACATCTTAAGAAGATAATATCCAAAACTAAACTAACTCCAACGGTTAAACTACTCTACAAAAGCTGAACACAAAATATGGTATCGTATAACATGCTCAAAATATAATTGTTATTCTAACACCATTATGTCACTCAGACCATTATTTCGACCATCCAACCATTGGAAATAAAGATTAACATCTTATGAACCTACTATGAACAATTAAACAAAATATCAGACTTGAACAATTGGATAGCAGTGGTACTAAATTTCATTCCTCACTGCAGCTAGAATGACTCCCTCTTAGGCACTGTTGACTCATGTCATCAATCGCATTATCTCAAATCATGTTCATGTTAAATAATACATCACACACACTTATAAATGATACACAAAACATCTAATCCATTATCTCTTACTTCGGGCATTGTTTTGAGGATCTTACTGTTGAAACAAGAATAAATATGTTAACAACCTACTATCCAAAGATAAACCGAATCAACCAGTTCAACTAATGTATAGACACTCAAAATGAAATCTACTATAGTTTTAACTAAGATCCTAAAAATATAGTTCTTACTCTGAGTTCATTATCTCTCACTACGAACATTAGTTAGATCATCCCACAATTGAAAATAAATATTAATATCTTAAGACTCTAATAATAAAAAATAAACCAAATTCAAGGGTTAAACTATTTTTTAAACTCTCAAGAAAAAATACGGTGTCATATAAGATCCTAAAAATATAATTGTTATTCTAACTCCATTATAACACTCGGACCATTATTTTGATGATCTAACCATTGGAAATAAAGATTAACATCATACGAGACTACTTTGAACAATTAAACAAAATATCACACTTGAACAATTGGGTAGCAGTGGTACTAAAATTTATAAGTCACTGCAGCTAGAATGACTCCCTCTTAGGCACCGTTGACTCATATCTTCAATCGCACTATCTCAAATCATGTTTGTCTTAAATACTACATGATACACATTTATAAATTATACCCGAAACATCTAATCCATTATCTCTCACATCGGACATTATTTCTAGGATCTTACTGTTGAAACAAGAATAAATATGTTAAGAACCTAGTATCTATATATAAATCGAATCAGCCAGTTCAACTAATGTATAGACGCTCATGACAAAATATACTATATGTATAACTAAGATCCTAAAAAGACAGTTCATACATTAAGTTCATTATCTCTCACTACGAACATTAGTTAGGTGATCCCACCATTCAAAATAAATATTAACATCTGAAGAAGATAATATCCAAAACTAAACTAACTCCAACGGTTAAACTATTCTACAAAAGCTGAACACAAAATACAGTATCGTATAACATGCTCAAAATATAATTGTTATTCTAACACCATTATGTCACTCAGACCATTATTTCAACCATCCAACCATTAGAAATAAAGATTAACATCTTACATACCTACTATGAACAATTAAATAAAATATCGCACTTGAACAATTGCATAGCAATGGTACTAAATTTCATTCCTCACTGCAGCTAGAATGACTCCCTCTTAGGCACTGTTGACTCATATCATAAATCGCACTATCTCCAATCATGTTCGTGTTAAATAATACATCACACATATTTATAAATGATACACAAAACATCTAATCCATTATCTCTTACTTCGGACATTGTTTTGAGGATCTTACTGTTGAAACAAGAATAAATATGTTATGAACCTACTATCCAAAGATAAACCGAATCAACCAGTTCAACTAATGTATAGACGCTCTGATGCATTCTCCCCAAGCAAGGGCCCTATCACTAGGGCCATGGCTAGGAGAATAGAAGAAGACATGGCTAGAGTAGAGGGAGGAAGATCTCACCTCCATATGACCATCAAGTTATGCAAGCCATGACTTATTTACTTGTAATTTTTATTTTAGGAACCTAGGATTTTATTTTGGACATGTATTCGTCCATTTAATTTTCTAGGAGGTGTCTTAGTAATGAGAAGGGGTAAGATTAGCTTTTAGGCCTTTATTTAGGAAATAAGGGGGTAGTTTGATAAATACACCCTCTTTTGCTAAATAAAACCCAAAACTAATAAAGGAGTAATCTTGGCCCTTGGATGAGGTAGCTTGGGCACCAATTCTCATCTAAAGGAGGGTATTGATTGGACTTTGGGCTTCAATCCTCGTCCCTTGGATGACTCCTTTTAATCCTAGCCCTTCATTTCCTTCATGACTTGTCCAAGAGGTTAGCTCCCTCTATAAAAAGGTGCTCCTTCACACTCTTGTATTTTTTACACTTGATTGAATGGAAAAACCTTGAGTTGGCCAAAATTCTCTTAGTGTCCACCCTTCTCTCTTTGAGAATTCCTTAGGTTTTTATCAAGGGTTCCATCCCTTGTGGCAAACTTTCCCTCTTAGGCTTATCTTACCTTAAGTGGCGCCTAAAACCACCTCACTTCTTACCTCTCAACAAACCATTTCACCAAAGACGAAAACCTCTAGAAAAAGATCAAGGGAGGCATGCATCACGCTCAAAATGAAATCTATTATAGTTGTAACTAAGATCCTAAAAATATAGTTCTTACTCTGAATTCATTATCTCTCACTACGAACATTAGTTAGATCATCCCACAATTGAAAATAAATATTAATATCTTAAGACTCTAATATCCAAAAATAAACCAAATCCAAAGGTTAAACTATTCTGTAAACTCTGAAAAAAATACGGTGTCGTATAAGATGCTAAATATATAATTGTTATTCTAACTCCATTTTATCACTCGGACCATTATTTTGATGATCAAACCATTGGAAATAAAGATTAACATCTTACGAATCTACTTTGAACAATTAAATAAAAAATCACACTTGAACAATTGCGTAGCAGTGGTACTAAAATTTATTCGTCACTGTAGCTAGAATGACTCCCTCTTAAGCACCGTTGACTCATATCATCAATCGCACTATGTCAAATCAGGTTTGTGTTAAATACTACATCACACAAATTTATAAATGATACCCGAAACATCTAATCAATTATCTCTCACTTCGGACATTATTTTTAGGATCTTAACGTTGAAACAAGTATAAATATGTTAAGAACCTAGTATCCATAGATAAATCGAATCAACCAGTTTAACTAATGTATAGACGCTCATAACAAAATATACTATATGTATAACTAAGATCCTAAAAATATAGTTCGTACTTTGAGTTCATTATCTCTCACTAAGAACATTAGTTAGATGATCCCACCGTTCAAAATAAATATTAAAATCTTAAGAAGATAATATCCAAAACTAAACTTACTCCAACGGTTAAACTATTCTACAAAAGCTGAACACAAAATACGGTGTGGCATAAGATGCTAAAAATATAATTGTTATTCTAACACCATTATGTCACTCGGACCACTATTTCGACCATCCAACCATTGGAAATAAAGATTAACATCTTACGAACCTACTATGAACAATTAAACAAAATATCACACTTGAACAATTGGGTAGCATTGGTACTAAAATTTATTCGTCATTGCAGCTAGAATGACTCCCTCTTAGGCACTGTTGACTCATATCATCAATCGCATTATCTCAAATCATGTTCGTGTTAAATAATACATCACACACATTTATAAATGATACATAAAACATCTAATCCATTATCTGTTACTTCGGACATTGTTTTGAGGATCTTACTGTTGAAACAAGAATAAATATGTTAAGAACCTACTATCCAAAGATAAACCGAATCAACCAGTTCAACTAATGTATAGACGCTCAAAATGAAATCTATTATAGCTATGACTAAGATCCAAAAAATACAGTTCTTACTCTGAGTTCATTATCTCTTACTACGGACATGAGTTAGATCATCCCACAATTGAAAATAAATATTAATATCCTAAGAATCTAATATCCAAAAATAAACCAAATCCAACGGCTAAACTATTCTGCAAACTCTCAAGAAAAAATAAGGTGTCGTATAAGATGCTAAAAATATAATTGTTATTTTAACTCTATTAAGTCACTCGGACCATTATTTGGACAATCCAATCATTAGAAATAAAGATTAACATCTTACGAACCTACTATGAAGAATTAAACAAAATATCACACTTGAACAATTGGATAGCAGTGGTACTAAATTTCATCCCTCACTCCGGCTAGAATGACTCCCTCTTAGGCACCGTTGACTCATATCATCAATCGCACTATCTCAAATGACGTTTGTGTTAAATACTACATCAAACACATTTATAAATCATACACGAAACATCTAATCCATTATCTCTCACTTCGAACATTATTTTTCGGATCTTATCATTGAAACAAGAATAAATATGTTAAGAACCTACTGTCCATACATCAATCGAATTAACCAGTTCAACTAATGTATAGACGCTTAAAACAAAATATACTATATGTATAACTAAGATCCTAAAAATAAAGTTCAAACAACGAGTTCATTATCTCTCACTATGAACATTAGTTAGATGATCCGATCGTTCAAAATAAATATTAATATCTGAAGAATATACTATCTAAAACTAAACTAAGTGCAACGATTAAACTATTCTACAAAAACTGAAGACAAAATACGATATCGTATAAGATGCTAAAAATATAATTGTTATTCTAACACCATTATGTCACTCGGACCATTATTTCGACGATCCAACCATTGGAAATAAAGATTAACATCTTACGAACCTACTATGAACAATTAAACAAAATATGACACTTGAACAATTGGATGGTAGTGGTACTAAATTTCATTCCTCACTGCAGCTAGAATGACTCCCTCTTAGGCACCGTTGACTCACATCATCAATCGCACTATCTCAAATGATGTTCGTGTTAAATAATACATCACTCACATTTATAAACGATACACCAAACATATAATCCATTATCTCTCACTTCGGACATTATTTTAAGGATCTTACCATTGAAAGAAGAATAAATATGTTAAGAACCTACTATCCAAAGATAAACCGAATCAACTAGTTCAGCTAATGTATAGACGCTCAAAATGAAATCTACTATAGCTATAACTAAGATGCTAGAAAGACAGTTCTTACTCTGCGTTCTTTATCTCTCACTACGAACATTAGTTAGATCATCCCACAATTGAAAATAAATATTAATATCTTAAGAATCTAATATCAAAAAATAAACCAAATACAACGGTTAAACTATTGTCCAAACACTCAAGAAAAAATACGGTGGCGTATAAAATGCTAAAAATATAATTGTTATTCGAACTCCATTATGTCACTCGGACCATTATTTCGATGAGCCAACCATTGGAAATAAAGATTAACATCTTACGAACCCACTATGAACAATTAAACAAAATATCACACTTGAACAAGGGGAAAGATATTAGGAACCTACTATCCAAAGATAAACCAAATCAACTAGTTCAACTAATGTATAGACGTTCAAAATGAAATCTACTATAGGTATAACTAACATCCTAAAATTACAGTTCTTACTCTGAGTTCATTATGTCTCACTACGAACATTAGTTAGATCATCCCATAATTGAAAATAAATATTAATATCTTAAGAATCTAATATCCAATAATATACCAAATTCAACGGTTAAACTATTCGATAGACACTCAAGGCAAAATACGAAGTATAATTGTTATTCAACTCCATTATGGCACTCAGAACATTATTTTGACAATCCAACCATTGGAAATATAGATTAACAACTTATGAACCTACTACAAAAAATTATGCAAAAAATAATAGTTGAACAATTAGATAGCGGTCGTACTAAATTTCATTCCTAACTGTAGTTAGAATGACTCCCTCTTAGGCACTGTTACTCATATCATAAATCAAACTATCTCAAATGATGGTCATTTTAAATAATACATCGCACACACTTATAAATCATACGACAAACATCTAATCCATTATCTCTCACTTCAAACATTATTTTGAGCATCTTACCGTTGAAACAAGGATAAAGATATTAGGAACCAACTATCCGAAAATAAACCAAATAAACTAATTTATAGACCCTCAAAATGAAATCTACTATAGGTATAACTAATTTCCTAAAAATACAGTTCTTACTCTGACTTCATTATCTCTCACTAGGAACTTTAGTTAACTGATCTGACCGTTGGAAATAAATATTAATATCTTAAGAATCTACTCTCCAAAAATTAAACAAATCCAACGGTTAAACTATTCTATAGACACTTAAAGGCAAAATACGGTATCGTATAAGATGCCAAAAATATGATTGTTATGCTAACTCAATTATGTCACTCGGAACATTTTTTTGACGATACAACCATTGGAAATAAAGATTAACATCTTACGAACCTACTACGAAAAATTAAACAAAATATCGCAGTTGAACTATTGGATAGCGGTGGTACTAAATTTGATTGCTAACTGCAGCTAGAATGACTCCCTTTTCGTTGCCGTTAACTCATATCATCAATCACACTATCTCAAATTATGTTCATGTTAAATAATACATCACACACATTTATAAACAATACACAAGATATCTAACCCATTATCTCTCACTTCGGACATTATTTTGCGGATCTTACCATTGAAACAAGAATAAATATGTTAAGAACCTACTATCCAAAGATAAACAAAATCAACAGGTGCAACTAATGTATAGACCCTCAAAACAAAATATACTATAGGTGTAACTAAGATCCTAAAAATACAATGCTTACTCTGAGTTCATTATCTCTCACTAAGAACATTAGTTAGATGATCCCACAGTTGAAAATAATTAGTAATATCTTAAGAATCTACTATCCAAAAATAAACGAATTTCAATTGTTAAACTATTCTATAGACACTCAAGGCAAAATACGGTTTCGTATAAGATGCTAAAAATATAAATGTTATTCTAACTCTAATATGTCCCTCGGAACATTATTTCAACGTTCCAACCATTGGAAATAAAGATTGACATCTTACGAACGTACTATGAAAAATTAAACAAAATATCGCAGTTGAACAATTGGATAGCGGTGGTACTAAATTTCATTCCTACCTACAACTAGAATGACTCTCTCTTAGGTACCGTTGACTCATATCATCAATCACACTATCTCAAATCAATGTCATGTTAAATAATACATACACACATTTATAAATGATACACCAAACATCTAAGCCATTATCTCTCAGTTCGGACATTGTTTTGGGATCTTACCGTTGAAACAAGAATAAAGATGTTAAGAACCTACCATCCAAAGATAAACCAGATCGACCAGTGCAACTAATTTATAGAGGCTCAAAACGAAATATTCTATAGGTATAACTAAGATCTAAAAATACAATTCTTACTCTGAGTTCATTATCTCTCACTACGAACATTAGTTAGATGATCCCACCGTTGAAAAAAAATATTAATATCTTAGGAATCTACTATCCAAAAATTAACCAATTCCAACGGTTAAAGTATTCTATAGACACTCAAGGAAAAATATGGTATCGTATAAGATGCTAAAAATATAATTGTTATTCTAACTCCAATATGTCACTCAGAACATTATTTCGACGATCCAACCACTGGAAATAAAGATTAACATCTTAGGAACATATTACGAAAAATTAAACAAAATATCGCAGTTGAAAAATTGGATAGTGGTGGTACTAAATTTCATTCCTAACTGCAGCTAGAATGACTCCCGCTTAGGTACCCGTTGACTCATATCATCAATCACACTATATCAAATCATGTTCATGTTAAATAATACATCACACACATTTATAAATCATACACCAAACATCTAATCCATTATCTCTCACTTTTGATGTTATTTTGAGGATCTTACCGTTGAAACAAGAATAAATATGTTAAGAACCTACTATCCAAAGATCAAGCAAACCAACCAGTTCAACTAATGTATAGATACTCAAAACGAAATCTACTATAGTATAACTAAGATCCTAAAAATAAAGTTCGCACTCTGAGTTCATTATCTCTCACTATGAACATTAGTTAAATTATCCCAATGTCGAAAATAAATATTAATATCTTAAGAATCTACTATAAAAAAATAAACCAAATTGAACGGTTAAACTATTGATGGCTCCACCTTCTCCATGGTGTCATCAACTCTTCTTCAAGATGAGATGTTGAAATGGATCTTCTTCAAGGGCTGAAATAGGCATGAAAATGGGACTTATGAAGGGTGAAAATGGTTCATGAAAAATGGAGACAAAAGAATGGTTTTTTGGGTGGTGGTGGTTGGATGGTGTCTCTTTGGGTAGCTCACTTCACTTGGAGAGGGTGAAGGCCAATCCTAGCGAGACCCAAGCTCCTTCTGAGGTAGAGAGGAGAGGAAGGGTGCCAAGAGATCCCTAAATGACTAAGGAAGAGGAATGATGAGGAAAACACTCTCAAATATGCAATATATCCAAAGTGACTACATGTAGTCTAACCTAGGGTATTTAAAGAAAGGGTGGGAGGCCTCTAGGCCATTTGCACGAAATTTTGAGAGCTAAATGCCTCTCAAATGAACCCTAAATGGACCTCAAATGAAATATATGTCCTTCACCCCTAAACGACTAAAATACCCTTGTGTCTAGAAAATGAAAGAAATGGACTTTTGACATCACAAGTCAAGTTTTAAGTCCCAAAATAAATCCTAAACTAATTTTCCCTATAATACAAAGGCTAAATAAAAATACACAATGAAATCCTAAGTGATTAAGGTACCCAAAATACAAGGGAAAAATAAGGAAAACAAGCAAAAGACTAGGTAGACGGTCCAAAGTCCGCACATGTGATCATCAATGCTCTTGGTGTGGTATGACCTTCCTCTTCTTCTATTCTTCTATTCTTCTTGCCATGGACCTTGTGATGGACCCTATTTGATGCCCCAAAGATGGTCCTCCATCAACTACTCTATAGACACTCAAGGCAAAATACGGTATTGTATAAGATGCTAAAAATATAATTGTTATTCTAACTCCAATATGTTACTCGGAAAATTATTTCGATGATCCAACCATTGGAAATAAAGATTAACATCTGAGGAAACTACTATGAAAAATTAAACAAAATATCGCAGTTGAACAATTGAATAGCAGTGGTACTAAATTTCATTCCTAACGCTAGAATGACTCCCTCTTAAGCACCATTGACTCATATCATCAATCACACTATATCAAATTATGTTCATGTTAAATAATACATCACACACCTTTTAAATGATACACCAAACATCTAATCCATTACCTCTCACTTCGGACATTATTTTGACGATCTTACCGTTGAAACAAGAATAAATATGCTAAGAACCTACTGTCCAACGATAAACCAAATCAATCAGTTTAACTAATGCATAAACGCTCAAAACGAAATCTACTATAGGTATAACTAAGATCCTAAAAATACAATTCTTACTCTGAGAGCATTATCTCTCACTACGAACATTAATTAAATGATCCCAGCATTGAAAATAAATATTAATACCTTAAGAATCTAGTATCCAAAAATAATCCAAATCCAACAGTTAAATTATTCTATAGACACTCAAGGAAAAATACGGTATCGTATCAGATGTTAAAAATATAATTGTTATTCTAACTCCATTATTTCACTCGGAACATTAGTTTGACGATCCACCACTGGAAATAAAGATTAACATCTTACGAACCTACTATGAAGAAATAAACAAAATATAATAGTTGAACAATTGGATAGTAGTGGTACTAAACTTCGTCCTTAACTGCAACTAGAATGACTCCCTCTTAGGCACCGTTGACTCATATCAGTAATCACACTATCTAAAATCATGTTCATGTTAAATAATACATCACACACATTTATAAATCATACACCAAACATCTAATCCATTATCCCTTACTTTAGACACTTCAGACATTATTTTGGGGATCTTACCATTGAAACCAGAATAAATAAGTTCAGAACCTACTATCCAAAGATAAACCAAATCAACCAGTTCAACTAATGTATAGACGCTAAAAACGAAATCTATTATAGGTACAACTAAGATCCTAAAAGTACAATTCTTACTCTGAGTTCATTATCTCTCACTACGAACATTAGTTAGATCATCCCACCGTTGAAAATAAATATTAATATCTTAAGAATCTATTATCGAAAAATAATCCAAATCCAACGGTTAAACTATTCTATAGACACTCACAGAAAAATCCGGTATTGTATAAGATGCTAAAAATATAATTATTATTCTAACTCCATTATGTCACTCAGAACATTATTTCAACGATCCAACCATTGGAAATAAAGATTAACATCTTACAAATCTACTACAAAAGATTAAACAAAATATAACTGATGTGATCTTTAATGATCACTTGCCTAAAAGGATCTTTTCTAAGGTCACTTGGAAGGGAAATGGATTTATCGAGAGGAAAGGAATGGGGTAAGGTGCCACAACACTAGGTTTAATAAGCAAAGGGGAAAGGCCACAAGAGAGGATCCCTTGATAACTCTTAGAAGCTCTCAAAAAGGAGAAGGAGGGGCACTCAAGGTAAGAAAGAGGAAGACGTAAAAGATCTAGAGGAGTACGAGGATTAAAGCCATAAACCACCTTAAATGGAGAATGCTTGGTGGTTCTATGAACCACCCAGTTATAAGCAAATTCAATATGGGGAAGGTACTCATCCCAAGATTTATGGTTGCCTTTAAGGAAATCCCTCAACATAGTGGATAAAGATCTATTCACCATTTCTGTTTTGCCCATCAGTTTGAGGGTGACAGGTAGTGGAAATAAGAAGTTTAGTTCCCAGCTTAGCCCAAAGAGTTTTCCAAAAATGGCGAAGGAACTTCATATCCCTATCTGACATTATTGAAGAGGGTATGCCATGCAATCGGACAACCTCTTTAAATAAAAGTCTTACGATGTTGCTCACATCATCCACTTTGTGGCAGGGAATAAAATGGGCCATTTTTGAAAATCGGTCCACCACCACAAATATGGAGTCTGCACCTCGTTGGGTTCTTGGGAGGCCAAGGATGAAATCCATGCTAATATCTTCCCAAGGTGCAGAAGGAACAGGTAAAGGTGTGTATAGTCCATGAGGCATTGCTTTAGACTTTGCTTGCAAGCAAGCTATACATTTAGAGTAATGTCTATGGACATCTCTACGCATATGGGGCCAAAAGAATTTCTCTTGTAAAAGCATGAGGGTTTTTTAAATCCCAAAATGCCCTATGAGCCCACCTTCATGGCTCTCTTTTGTAAGTAAGTTCCTAATTGATCCTTGGGGTATACAAAGCTTACTCCCTTTGTAAAGATAGCTTTCACTGATGAAGTACCCATCATGGGCCTTTAATGCGAATGCAGATGTAGAGGCATCAAAGATGGGGTCGAAATCCTTGTTAGAAGGATACATAGCCTGAATGTCATCAAATACCAAGATTTTTGCACTCAAGGATGAATAAATGGCATGATGCCTAGAAAGAGCATCAGCCACCACATTTTGTTTTCCTTTCTTGTACTTGATGACATAAGGGAAGGATTCAAGATATTCCACCCACGTTGCATGCCTTTTGTTCAATTTACCTTGACCCCTCAAATATTTAAGTGACTCATGCTCACTATGAATGACAAACTCCTTGGGAGCAAGTTAATGCTCCCAAGTTTGAAGGGCCCTAATTAGAGCATAAAACTCCTTATCATAGGTGGGGTAGTTGAGGGGGGCACCATTGAGTTTTTCACTCAAATACGCAATGGGGTGCCCTCCTTGCAACAAGACAACTCCCACACCTACACCAGAGGCATCACTTTCAAGTTCAAATGTTTTAGAAAAGTCAAGTAATGCAAAGACTGAGCTGGAAGGCTTTCTCTTGTTTCTTACCCCAAAGGAAAGGAACTTCCTTTTTCACTTAATCATTTATTGGTGCGAAGAGTGTAGAGAAGTTAGGCACAAAGCGCCTATAAAACCCAGTAAGACCATGAAAGCTTTTGATCTCTGTCACACTCTTTGGGGTGGGCCATTCTTTAATAACTTTTATCTTTTCACGGTCAACATGGACCCCTTTTGTGCTAACTACAAAACCTAGGAAAACTACACTGTCTACACAAAAGGTGCATTTTTCTAAGTTACCAAAAAGATGATTACTCCTAAGAAGAAAGAAAACATGCCTTAGATGTTCTAAATGATCATTTAGGTTCCTAGAGTAAACTAAAATGTCATCAAAGTAAACTACACAAAATTTACCAAGGCATAAATGAGCTTGGGGCATTGGTTAGCCCAAAGGGCATAACCAACCACTCATAAAGACCAAATTTAGTCTTCAAACTAGTTTTCCACTCATCACCCTCTTTGATCCTTATTTGGTGGTAACCATTTCTAAGATCTATTTTTGAAAATATTTTTGCCCCATGCAATTCATCCAACATGTCATCAAGACGGGGGATTGGGTGCCTATATTTGATGGTGATGTTGTTGATTGTACGACAATCAACACACATCCTCCATTGGCCATTCTTATTGGGCACCAACAAGACTGGCACAGCACAAGGGCTTAAGCTCTTTTGAACCCAACCCTTCTCCAAAAGTTCATTCACTTGAGACTCAATCTCTTGAGTTTCCATGGGGTTGGTCCTATAGGCAGGTGTATTAGGTAGACTTGCACCAGACACCAAATTAATTTGATGTTCTCTACCCCTAATGGGAGGAAGTCCTTTCGGAACCTCATTAGGGAATATATCATCAAATTCATTTTAAATATCTTGAACCCCTTGAGGAAGGTGCTCATGTGCATGGGCTGTGGTAGTGCTCTCAGCAGAAGAATGCAGAATGGGAGAAGGATTTGATGCCTCTTTGCAAAAGAGGAGATAAAGGGGCTTGTTAGTCAAAAGAGCTTCTTTTAAATCACGTTTAGTAGCAAATAGGCTCTTTTTACTAATATTCCCTTTGGAAGGGGAATCACCTTCCGACTCTCTTTCTTTACCCTTTTCAAGCTTTAAGGGTGAAGCTTGTTGTGTTTTTTTTTTTGTTTTTCCTCAACTCTTTTCTTTTTCATCGCAAATTGATCCTCAACCACTTGAGAAGGTGACAAAGGATACAATTTGATGTGCTTTTCATTATGGGTGAGGATTATTTGGTTGGAGTGACCATGGTGAATGACTTTCTTGTCAAATTGTCTTGGTCTCCCCAACAGGATATGACCAGCCTCCATAGGAACTATGTCACAAAGAATCTCATCATTATAAGATCCTATGGAAATTGGAACCATAACTTGTTCATTGACTAACATCTCCCCTTGCTCATTGAGCCATTGCAATTTGTAAGGTTTGGGATGGGGCATGGTAGTCAAGGCTAGCTTTTCAACCAACCTAGAGGTACAACAGTTACAATAAGAGCCACTATCAACAAAGAGAGAACATACTTTGTCATTTACTTTACATCTTGTATGGAAGATGTTCTCTCTTTATGACTGGCCAAGCTCTAGAGGTTGGCTTCTAAGAAGCCTTTGAACCATAAGGAGGTTCCCCTTATAAGGAGAAGCTTCCTCACACTCTTGTTCAAAAGTATGTCCCCCTTTTTCCTCACTCTCACTAGAGGAGGAAGATGAGCTATTCTCATTACAAATGTATTGTCCCCTCATGATCATGGTTTTCTTGTTGGGGCATTGAGAGGCAATGTGGCCTCTCCCAAGACATTTGAAGCATTTTATACTACTTTGCCTCTCAGTAGGATTAGTAGTAAAGGTTTTTCTCTCTACATGAGGCGTTTTTGTATCTTGAAAGTGCTTGGGTTCCTCTTTTGGAAAACCCTTGAAAGAGTTTCCCTTAAGTTGGTCTCTCTTTGGGTAAGAGGGAGAATCTTTTTTAAAGCTTTTTCTCTTGAGTTGATTCTCAGCTCTTACACAAAGTTCTACCAACTCATCAAGGTTTGAGTATGAAAGAAGCTCTACGTTATCTCTAATGTCAGAGCTTAATCCACACAAAAACCTAGCAAGGGTGGCATTGGGTTCCTCAAAGATATTGGCCCTTAGTATGAGAAGCTCCATCTTTTGTCTATACTCCTCAATACTTAGGTTATGCTGCCTAAGTCTTTGGAGTCTATCCAAAAGATCCCTCTCATAATATGAAGGAATGTGCCTTCTTCACAAACAAATTTTTAAATCATTCCAGTAGCGAATGTCAAGCATTTTTTTACGAGCCCTATCCTTAACTAACCCATCCCACCAATGCAAAGCAGGCCTTGAAAACTAAGGGAGGCCAAAGGTACTTTCCTTTCTTCCCTTATTTCATAGCATCAGAAGAGTTGTTCCACTTTGACTTCCCAATCTAGGTAAGTCTCAACATCTTCCCTACCATGAAAATGGGGTAGGTCTACCTTTGGTTCCCTAGCATGATTTATGCTCTCTTGAGGAGAATGATGATTGTATGATGAATGGGAGTGATGCTTATGTTGATTTCTATAGTATTCTTCTTCACTAGAGCTAAAATGCCTAGATGGGGATCTTATGAGAATTCCTTTCTTTTTTCTATCACTCTCCTTCCCATCTCTCCTCTTACTCTCTTCTCCTCTCTTTCTCTCTTCTTCCTCTTTTTATCTTTTTCTTTCTAGTTCTTGCCTTCTTCTCCTTTCTTTATCCTCTCTTCTCTCTCTTTGCCTTCTCTCTTCTTGCTCTTTTTTTTTTTCTTTTCTCATTTCCAACATCTCTTTTTTTAACTCTTCCTTCTCTTTTTGTTTTTCCTTTTCTTTTATTTCTTTTGTTCTCTCTTTTTCTTCTCCCCTTTCTTGTTCTTTAGCCATCCATTCCCTAAATTCTAAGTTAAGGTTTTCAAGAGTGTCTCCCTTAGAAGGTTTTCTTTGGTTGACACAATTACTTGATGAACAACTATATGCACTAGAATGTGTGTAGGAAGTCATGGTGATGCTAAAAACTAAAGGGTAGGCCAATTTTTTTTTCCAAGCAACACTCCTCTCTTTTTTTTTTTGTTTTCTCACCTAAGGTGGCTTGATGAGTCTTTGGAACTCTTAGTCTCTACACATTTTTTTCAAAATAAAATAAAATAAAATAAAAGTGCAAGAATGTAAAAGAGAAAGGGTTCTAATCGTGTTCCTAAGGTGTTGAAGGAAGTGTACCATTTCTCCCTTCTTCACCTAATTAATGAGGAACTAAGCTAAAATTAACCAAAATTATTACAAACCAAGGGAGGGCCTTAAGGGCACTCAAACTCCTAATCTAAAATTAAGTTTACACAATACAAAGAATAAAAAATAAAACAAAGTCTTCACTCCAAGCTTGTTGGTGTTTAGCTTCTTTTGATCAAGCCCCTTTGAGTTGCATCAACCCACCCCAAGAATGCTACCCTTGTTTCCTCTTGTTTGGACTTTCCAAAATCTTGTGTATGACACCTTTCCCAAGCTTTCCTTACCAAGGCCGAATACAACACAAGACCAAAAGCAAAGGTGAATAAAAAAATAAGGTTCACAAATCCAAGTGGATAGATAAACTCAAATAAGTAAATAAGACAAGAAAGAAAACATAAGGCTCTTCACAAAGGAAGGTAGCACACAAATAACTTTTCAAGATTAACTCTAAGAGTGGAGATGAAAAAAGACTCAAACAAAAAAATGAAACCAATAGTTGCATAGTTAATAAAATTTAAGTGACCAAAAGCTAAAAAGCTTACTCAAGTTTTTTTTTTTGGAATCACAATTGGTTCCTCATACCAAATTTTTCTACTATTAGGTACACAACTTCAAAATTGTCTTTCTTTTGAGTTATTTATCTTCTTTTTTTTTGTTTTAACTTGAAATTTTTCCAATATATTTTTTTTAACTTTTTCTAATCATTTTGCTGCACCTAATAGCTTGTTGAATTAAAATTTTAATGAGGATGCTTGAAATAATAACGCTTGAGTGAATAAGCACAAAGTAAGGTCACACAATTTTCAAGCAATGTATGCAACTAAAGGCAAAACAACTTAGTAATTCCAAATACCACTGAACTAATGGTGCTTAAGGAATTATTTAGGGCTGATTTTGAAGTAAATTGATAGCTCAAATTGCTAACACAATTCCCCCAAGCTAAAATTCCATAAAGAGGCATCAATAGTGAAGGTAAACCAAGTGGAAAGCTACTAATAATTCAACATAAAACAAGAAGCATATAAAGATTGAGTTGAGCAAATATTTAAGAACAACAAAGAGATTACTATGCTTGAACTAAAAGCATAAAAGACTTAAGAGACTCAACAAGAGGTTCACGTCTTAGGAGCTCAATTCAAAATGTTTTTTAAGGCTTTTTGTAAAAATTTTAAGAGGCTAAAACCTAAGGAATTTGAATGAGACAAAATAGGAAACTAACATGACTAGTACTTGACAAAACACAAGATTAAGAAAAAAAATAACACACCTAAACATAGAGCAAAAATTTCAGCGAGAGACTCAAAACAAAAGGCGCAACAAAGTGGCCAAAGTTGATCACCACAATGGTGTGGAAGAATCCTCAACCATGTGGGTTTAATGGTCACAAATTCTTAGGCACACTTTAACATAAAAAACAAGGGAAAACTAAGCAACTTGAACAGGAAATAAGATGCAAAGAAAGGGACAAATAAAATTGCATCAAATTAAATAGAACATATGCGTATAGATAGGAAACAAAAGTGCATATAATAGCAAGAATAAAAAGCTATACTAATAAACAACGTAACCTTTAGAAAGTGGCTCTAGATACCACTTGATGTGATCTTTGATGATCACTTGCCCAAAAGGATGCTTTCTAAGGTCACATGGAAGGGAAATGGATTTATGGAGAGGAAAGGAATGGGGTGAGGTGCCACAACACTAGGTTTGATAAGCCAAAGAGGAGAGTCCACAAGGGAGGGGTCCCTTGATAACTCTTAGAAGCTCTTACAAAGGAGAAGGGGGGACACTCAAGGTAAGAACCTCAGGGCCAAATAGTCTCTAGGATTTAATTTAAGTGTAAAAAATGCAAGTGAGGGGAGGAGCTCCTATTTATAGAGGTAGCTAATCTCTTGAACAAGATAATCTAAAAAAGAAGGGTTAGGATTAAAAGGAGAGATCTAAGGGAGGAGGATTGAGAAACAATCCCCTCCTTAGATCATCAAACTTGGTGCCCAAGTTTCTCAAACCAAGGGCCAAAATTCCTTCTTATTAGCTTAGGGGGTTTATATAGGAAAAAAGGGGTGTAGATATCAAGGCTACCCCTTATTTCCTTCATAAAGGCCCAAAAAGCTAAATCCACCCTCTAAATTCCTAAGACTCCTCCTAAAATAAAAAATCGACTAAATACATGTCCCAAATTAAATTCCTAATGCTCCTCAAAATTAAAATAAAGGAAAAGTACATTTTATTAAGTAACGTCTCTAGCCTAATATCTTCACTCTCCACAGGAGGTGAAGTCTTCCTTTCTCTGCAAGGGCTAGGTCTTCTTCAATTCTTCTAGTCATTGCCCTAGTGATAGGTCCTTGGCTAGGCATGATCACATAAATAACAGTTGAACAATTAGATAGCGATGGTACTAAATTTCATTCCTAACTGTAGCTAGAATGACTCCCTTTTAGGCACCGTTGACTCATATCATCAATCACACTATCACAAATCATGTTCATGTTAAATAATACATCACACACATTTACAAATCATACACCAAACATCTAATCCGTTATCTCGCAATGCGGACATTATTTTGAGGATCTTACCCAAGAATAAATATGTTAAGAATCTACTATCCAAAGATAAACCAAATCAACTAGTTCAAATAATGCATAGACGCTCAAAACCAAATCTACTATAGGTATAACTAAGATCATAAAAATACAATTCTTACTCTGAGTTCATTATCTCTCACTACGAACATTAGTTAGATGTTTCCACCATTGAAAATAAATATTAATATCTTAAGAATCTATTATCAAAAAATAAAGCAAATCCAATGGTTAAACTATTTATAGACACTCAACACTAAAAATGGTATTGTATAAGATGCTAAAAATATAATGGTTATTCTAACTCAATTTTGCACTCGGAACATTAGTTCGACGATCCATTGTTGGAAATAAAGATTAACATCTTACGACCCTACTATGAAAAATTCCACAGAATATAACATTTGAACAATTGGATAGCGGTGGTACTCAACTTCATCCCTAACTATAGCTAGAATGACTCCCTCTTAGGCACCATTGATTCATATCATTAATCACACTATCTCAAATCATGTTCATGTTAAATACTACCTCACACACATTTATAAATCATGCAATAAGCATCTAATCCATTATCTCTTACTTCAGACATTATTTTGAGGATCTTACCATTTGAAACCAGAATAAATATGTTAAGAACCTACTATCCAAAGATAAACGAAATCAACCAGTTCAACTAATGTATAGACGCTAAAAATGAAATCTACTATAGGTATAACTAAGATCCTAAAAATACAATTCTTACTCTGAGTACATTATCTCTCACTATGAAAATTAGTTAAATGATCCCACCATTGAAAATAAATATTAATATCTTAAAAATGTATTATCCAAAAATAAACCATATCCAACGGTTAAACTATTCTATAGATACTCAAGGCAAAATATGGTATCGTATAAGATGCAAAAAATATAATTCTTATTCTAACTCCATTATTTCACTCGGAACATTAGTTCGATGATCCACTATTGGAAATAAAGATTAACATCTTACGAACCTACTATGAAAAATTAAACCAAATATAACAGTTGAACAATTGGATAGCGGTGGTACAAAACTTCATCCCTGACTGCACCTAGAATGACTCCCTCTTAGGCATCGTTGACTCATTTGATTAATCACACTATCTTAAATCCTGTTCATGTTAAATAATACATCACACACATTTATAAATCGTACACTAAACATCTTACCATTGAAACTAGAATAAATATGTTAAGAACCTACTATCCAAACATAAACCAAATCAACAAGTTCAACTAATGTATAGACACTAAAAACGAAATCTACTATAGGTATAACTAAAATCGTAAAAATTTAATTCTTACGTTGAGTTCATTATTTCGCACTACAACCATTGGTTAGATGATCCCACTGTTCAAAATAAATATTAATATCTTAAGAATCTACTATCCAAAAATAAACCAAATCCAACGGTTAAACTATTCTATAGACACACCAGGCCAAAATATGATATCCTATCAGATGCTAAAAATATAATTGTTATTCTAACTCCATTATTTCATTCAGAAGATTAGTTCGACGATCCACCATTGGAAATGAAGATTAACATCTTACGAACCTACTACAAAAAATTAAACAAAATATAGCAGTTGAACAATTCGATAGCGGTGGTACTAAATTTCATTCCTAACGGCAGCTACGATGACTCCCTCTTAGGCATCATTGACTTATATCATCAATCACACTATCTCAAATCATGTTCAAGTTAAATAATACATAACATACATTTATGAATAATACACCAAACATCTAATGCATTATCTATCACTTCGAACATTATTTTTAGGATCTTACCATTGAAACAAGAATAAATATGTTATGAACCTACTATCCAAAGATAAACTAAATCAACCAATTCAACGGATGTATACAAGCTCAAATGGAAATCTACTATAGGTATAACAAAGATCCTAAAAATAGAGTTCTTACTTTGAGTTCATTATCTCTCACTACGAACATTAGTTAGATGATCCCACCGTTGTAAATAAATATCAATATCTTAAGAATCTACTATCCAAAACGAAAGAAATCCAACGATGAAACTATTCTATAGACACTCCAAGCCAAAATACGATATCGAATGAGATGTTAAGAACCTACTGCCCAAAGATAAACTAAATCAACCGGTTCAACTAATGTATAGACGCTCAAAATGACATCTAATACATGTATAACTAAGATCCTAAAAATACATTTCTTACTATGAGATTATTATCTCTCAATACGAACATTAGTTAGATAATTCCACCATTGAAAATAAATATTAATATCTTAACAATCTACTATCCATAAATAAACCAAATAAAACGATTAAACTATTCTATAGACACTCAAGGAAAAATACGGTATCGTATCAGATTCTAAAAATATAATTGTTATTTTAACTCCTTATGACACTCGGAACTTTAGTTCGGCGACCGACCATTGGAAATAAATATTAACATCTTACGAACCTACAATGAAAAATTCAACGAAATATAACAGCTGAACAATTGGATAGTGGTGGTACTAAATTTCATTCCTAACTACAGCTAGAATGACTCCTTCTTGGGCACCGTTGACTCATATCATCAGTCAAACTATCTCAAATCATGTTCATGTTAAATAATACATCACACACATTTATAAATCACACACCAAACATCTAATCCAATATGTCTCACTTTGGACATTATTTTGGGGATCTTACCATTGAAACATGAATAAATATGTTAAGAACCTACAATCCAAAGATAAACCAAATCAACCAGTTCAACTAATGTGTAGATGCTCAAAACAAAATCTACTATAGGTATAACTAAGATCCTAAAGATACAATTCTCACTCTGAGTTCATTATGTGTCACTACAAACAGTACTTAGATTATCCAACCATTGAAATTAAATATTAATATCTTAAGAATCTACTATCCAAAAATAAACCAAAGCCAACGATTAAACTATTCTTTAGATGCTTAAGGAAAAACATGGTATCATGTAAGATGCTAAAAATATAATTGTTATTCTAACTCCAGTATGTCACTCAGAACATTATTTCGATGATCCAAGCATTGGAAATAAAGATTAACATCTTACGAACCTAGTATGAAAAATTAAACAAAATATAACAATTGAACAATTGGATACCAGTGGTGCTAAATTTCATTCCTAACTGCAGCTAGAATGACTCCTTCTTAGGCACCGTTGACTCATATCATTAATCACACTCTCTCAAATCATGTTCATGTTAAATAATACATCATACACATTTATAAATAATACACCAAACATCTACTCCATTATCTCTCACTTCAGACATTATTTTGAGGATCTTACCACTAAAAGAAGAATAAATATGTTAAGAACCTACTATCCAAAGATAAACCAACTCAACCAGTTCAATTAATGTATAGACGCTCAAAATGAAATGTACTATATGTATAACTAAGATTCTGAAAATACAGTTCTTACTCTGAGTTCATTATCTCTTGCTACCAATAGTAGTTAGATTATCCCGCCGTTGAAAATAAATATTAATATCTTAATAATCTACTATCCAAAAATAAACCAAATCCATCGGTTACACTATTCTAAAGACACTCAAGGAAAAACACGGTATCGTATAAGATGCTAAAAATATAATTGTTATTCTAACTCCATTATGTCACTCGGAACATTATTTCGACGATCCACGATTGAAAATAAAGACTAACATCTTAGGAACCTACCATGAAAAATTAAACAAAATATAACAGTTGAACAATTGGATAGTGGTGGTACTAAATTTCATTCCTAACTACAGCTAGAATGATTCCCTCTTAGACACGGTTGACTCATATCATCAATCATAGCATCTCAAATCATGTTCATGTTAAATAATACATCACACACATTTATAAATCATACACCAAACATCCAATCCATTATCTCTCAATTCGGACATTATTTAGAGGATCTTACCCTTGAAACAAGAATAAATATGTTAAGAACCTACTATCTAAAGATAAAGCAAATCAACTAGTTCAACTATTGTATAGACACTCATAACAAAATTTATTATAGGTATAACATGACCCTAAAAATACAGTTCTTAGTCTGAGTTCATTGTCTCTCACTACGAACATTAGTTAGGTGATCCGAACGTTGAAAATAAATATTAATATCTTAAGAATCTACTATCCAAAAATAAACCAAATCCAACGGTTGAACTATTCTATAGATAGTCATCGAAAAATACGGTATCCTATCAGATGCTACAAATATAATTGTGATTCTAATTAATTATGTCATTCAAAACTTTAGTTCGACGATCCACCGTTGGAAATACAGATTAACATCTTACAAACCTACTACGAAAAATTAAACAAAATATAATAGTACAACAATTGGATACCAGTGGTACTAAATTTCATTCCTAACTACAGCTAGAATGAGACCTCTTAGGCACCGTTGACTCATATCATCAATCACACTATCTCAAATCAAGTTCATGTTAAATAATACATCACATTTATAAATCATACGCCAAACATCCAATCCATTATCTCTCACTTCGAACATTATTTTGAGGATCTTACCGTTGAAACAAGAACAAATATGTGAAGAACCTACCATCCAAAGATAAAGCAAATCAACCTATTCAACTAATGTATAGAAGTTGAAAGTGAAATCTACTATAGTAATAACAAGGATCCTAAAAATACAGTTAGATGATCAGTGGTACTAAATTTCATTCCTAACTACAACTAGAATGAGCAGACGCTCAAAACAAAATCTACTATAGGTATAACTAAGATCCTAAAGATACAATTCTTACTCTAAGTTCATTATGTGTCACTATTAATATCCGACCGTTGAAATTAAATATTAATATCTTAAGAATCTACTATCCAAAAATAAACCAAATCCAATGATTAAACTATTCTATAGACACTCAAGGCAAAACATGGTATCATGTAAGATGCTAAGAATATAATTGTTATTCTAACTCCATTATGTCACTTGGAACATTATTTCGATGATCCAAGCATTGGAAATAAAGATTAACATCTTACAAACCTAGTACGAAAAGTTAAACAAAATATAACAATTGAACAATTGGATACCAGTGGTACTAACTTTCATTCCTAACTACAGCTAGAATGAGCCCTCTTAGGCACTGTTGACTCATATCATCAATCACACTCTCTCAAATCATGTTCATGGTAAATAATACATCATACACATTTATAAATAATACACCAAACATCTACCCCATTATCTCTCACTTTAGACATTATTTTGAGGATCTTACCATTGAAAAAAGAATAAATATGCTAAGAACCTACTATCCAAAGATAAACCAACTCAACCAGTTCAACTAATGTATAAACGCTCAAAACGAAATATACTATAGGTATAACTAAGATTCTAAAAATACAGTTCTTACTCTGAGTTCATTATCTCTCACTACAAACATTAGCTAGATGATCCCACCGTTGAAAATAAATATTAATATCTTAAGAATATACTATCCAAAAATAAACGAATTCCAAGGGTTAAACTATTCTATAGACATGCAAGGAAAAACATGGTATCGTATAAGATGCTAAAAATATAATTGTTATTCTAACTCCATTATGTCACTCGGAACATTATTTCAACGATGAAACCAATAGAAATAAAGATTCACATCTTAAAAACCGACTACGAAAAATTAAACAAAATATAACAGTTAAACAATTGGATAGTGGTGATAGTAAATTTCATTGCTAACTGCACCTAGAAAGACTCCCTCTTAGGCACTGTTGACTCATATCATCAATCACACTATCTCAAATCATGTTCATGTTAAATAATACATAACACACATTTATAAATCATACACCAAACATCCAATCCATTACCTCTCATTAAGGACATTATTTTGAGGATCTTATCGTTGAAACAAGAATAAATATGTTAAGAACCTACTACCCAAAGATAAACCAAATCAACCAGTTCAACTAATGTATAAATGCTCAAAACAAAATTTACTATAGGTATAACAAGAATCCTAAAAATACAGTTCTTACTCTGAGTTCATTATCTCTCACTATGAACATTAGTTAGATGATACTAATGTTGAAAATAAATATTAATATCTTAAGAATCTACTATCCAAAAATAAACCAAATCCAACGGTTAAACTATTCCATAGACATTCATGGAAAAATACAGTATCGTATCAGATGCTAAAAATATAATTGTTATTCTAACACCATTATGTCACTCGGAACTTTAGTTCGATGATCTACCATTGGAAATAAAGATTAACATCTGACGAACCTTCTATGAAAAATTAAAAAACATATAACAGTTGAACAATTGGATAGCAGTGGTACTCAATTTCGTTCCTAACTACAGCTAGAATGAGCCCTCTTAGGCACCGTTAACTCATCATCTCTCACTTCGGACATTATTTCGAGGATCTTACTGTTGAAACAAGAATAAATATGTTAAGAACCTACTATCCAAAGATAAAAAAAATCAACCAATTCAACTAATGTACAGACGCTAAAAAAGAAATCTACTATATGTATAACTAAGATCCTAAAAATACATTTCTTACTCTTAGTTCATTATTTGTCACTACCAACATTAGTTAGATGATCCCATCGTTGAAAAAAAATATTCATATATCTTAATAATCTACTATCCAAAAATAAACCAATTCTAATGGTTAAACTATTCTGTAGACACGCAAGGCAAAACACGGTATCATATAAGATGCTAAAAGTATAATTGTTATTCTAACTCCATTATGTCACTCGGAATATTATTTCAATGATCCAACCAATAGAAATAAAGATTAACATCTTACAAACCGACTACGAAAAATTAAAATAAATATAACAGTTGAACAATTGGATAGCGGTGGTACTAAATTTCATTGCTAACTGTACCTAAAATGACTCCCTCTTAGGCACCATTGAGTCATATCATCAATCACACTATCACAAATCATGTTCATGTTAAATAATACATCACACACATTTATAAATCATACACGAAACATCCAATCCAATATCTCTCACTAAGGACATTATTTTGAGGATCTTATCGTTGAAACAAGAATAAATATGTTAATAACCTACTATCCAAAGATAAACCAAATCAACCAGTTCAACTAATGTATAGATGCTCAAAACAAAATTTACTATAGGTATAACAAGGATCCTAAAAATACAATTCTTACTCTGAGTTCATTATCTCTCACTACGAACATTAGTTAGATGATCCCACCGTTGAAAATAAATATTAATATCTGAAGAATCTACTATACAAAAATAAACCAAATCGAACTGTTAAACTATTCTATAGACATTCATGGAAAAATACGGTATCGTATCAGATGCTAAAAATATAATTTTTATTCTAACTCTATTATGTGACTCGAAACTTTAGTTCGACGATCTACCATTGGAAATAAAGATTAACATCTTACGAATCTACTACGAAAAATTAAACAAAATATAATAGTTGAACAATGATGGAGGACCATCCTTGAGGCATCAAATAGGACCCATCAAAAGGTACATGGCAAGAAGAATAGAAGAAGAGAAAGGCCATACCACACCAAGAGCATCGATGATCACATGTGCGGACTTTGGTGCATCTACCTAGTCTTTTGCTTGTTTTCCTTATTTTTTCCTTGTATTTTGGGGAACCTTAATCACTTAGGATTTCATTGTGTATTTTTATTTAGCCTTTGTATTATGGGGTAAATTAGTTTAGGATTTATTTTTGGGACTTAAACCTTGACTTGTGAGGTCAAAAGTCCATTTCTTTCATTTTCTAGACACAAGGGTATTTTAGTCATTTAGGGGGGAGGGACCTACATTTCATTTATTTAGGGTTCATTTGAGAGGAATTTAGCTCTCAAAATTTCGTGCAAATGGCCTAGAGGCCTCCCACCCTCTCTTTAAATACCCTAGGTTAGACTACATGTAGTCACTTTGGATATATTGGATATTTGAGAGAGTTTTCCTCATCATTCCTCTTCCTTAGTCATTTAGGGATCTCTTGGCCCCCTTCCTCTCCTCTCTACCTTAGAAGGATCTTGGGTCTCCCTAGGATTGGCCTTCACCCTCTCCAAGTGAAGTGAGCTAGCCAAAGAGACACCATCCAACCACCACCACCCAAAACATCATTCTTTTGTCTCTATTTTTCATGAACCGTTTTCACCCTTCATATGCCCCATTTTCACACCTATTTCACCCTTGAAGAAGATCCATTTCAATATATCATCTTGGAGAAGAGTTGGTGACACCGTGGAGAAGGTGGAGCCATCATATGGTATCAAGAGCTATGGTGGTCTTCAAGGGTAACTAGTGTTCTTCTCCATTCCTTTTTTTTCTTTGTCTTCAAAAATATGTTTCTTGTAATGTTTATGTATTATCCTTTGTCTTGAGTATTTTATCTAAATATTGTGTTTAAAAGTTGTCTTTTTTTTGTGTGGTTCATCATCATTCATGAGCCTTCGTAGTGTTCTTTGAGTTTTTCTCAAAAGGTTGTTCTTTTAGAGCTTTCCTTTGTTTTTCCTTGGCTGCATTTTTTTTATAAACATGCTATTAACATCATTTTAATCTTGTTTGAATCCTTGTTGTGTCATGTTTGAAGTTTCCCTCCTTATTTTTCAAAAACTAGTCAAATATATGCATATTTCTCTCACAAGATGCATGAAACTTTGAAAAAAAATCTGGTGCTTTTTCTTTAACATTCTTGGCTGGCTAAACCTTTTGTTAGCCTTAGGAGACTCATATTTGCATGTAAAAATTGACTCTTGCATGCTTCATGTCTTATTTGACTTATGTGTGTAATTAATCCCTTACACATTTTTTGGCTAGCCTTCCTTTTGCATGACTACATCATTCCTTGTCTTTATTGCATGATCCCAAGTCAAACAAAGTGTTATATGGCTGAATATACTCTGAAAAAACTGAAAAAAAAGCACCTAAACAAGAGAGCAAAAGACAAGAAACACTTCCCAGAAAGATACCTTTCTTGCACCAAAATAGCAACTTTTATTTACCACCTTTTTGTACTCACTTTGAACACACCACAAGTGTAAAATTCATGCAACATATGAGGTTAAAAAAAGAATAAAATCTGATCCTCCTTGGTGGGACACATTTTGAGTGAAAGGAAGTGAAAGTTAAAAAAAATTAAAAGGAATTGTTGCTAACTTGTGGACCATTTTACCCTTGGACTTTGGACTTGAACTTTGACCCTATTGGACTATTTTGGACTATCATTGGACCCATTTTATGACCAAAAACTTGGCTGGACTTTGGACATTGGACATGAAATTTTAAGGACAAGGAACATTAAACACTTAAATTCTAATCTAGAGTCATTCTAAGTTCCTTTTGAGTGCTTAACTTTCTTGTATGCCTTAATTTTTGCTTGTCTTTCTTCACATTCTTTGAGTCTTGTCTCATAATTAATCTCTTGAGTTTAGCCTTCTTATTTTCATTTTTTATTTTTATTTCTTGGCCTTTTGGTTCTCTTTCTCTTGGTTGGCTTCTTTGCTTGGTGTAGGTGAATCACCTTGGGTTCACCTTGTGAATCTTGGGAGATTGAGTTGGAGGAAGTTGCCATAAGTCCCAAAGTTCTTTGGAGAGAATCACCAAATAGTGGGAGTGCAAAACACTATAAAGATAGGACTAACAAGTTGGTTACTTGTGAAGGAACACCAAGTTAGAGGCTTGAAGAATTTCAATTTTGTTTCTTGCTTTTTATTTTAAATTTGCGCCTAGTATCTTTCTATTTTTATTCTTGCTTGATTTTTGTACCACTTTTTCTTCTTTATTTTTCTCTTTATTGTTGTTTTTATTGGGGCCATTTGTACTTGTCCTTTCTTGTTCATCTGGGTTGTAATTTGGACACTTTAAACTCTCATTTGATTTGTGATAGCTTAGGTGTAATTCGTTTTAGTGGTGGGATTGTTTCCACCTTAGGAATTTTGACTAGTGTATGTCTTTATTTACTTTCCTTACTTACTTTGTTGTAGTTGTATGCTTTAGGTTGTTGTATATTCATTTAGAAGGCTTCTAAGTGCTTATTAGGGGTCCGTTGCACATCACACACTTGTAGTGTCAAAATTTGTTTTTGTAAGGCTTAGAAAGGGGCAAAGGTTGATAAGTTTCCCACTACTAAGAGGCTTGGTTATTAAGTGACTCCTTGTAGTCCACCTCCCATTTAGAGTGCAATTCTAACTGCTCCAATTAATAAGTCTAGCACCAAAATCTCTTTGTGAAAACCTTTATCACTCACTCTTTGTAAAAAAATCTTTTCAAGAAAACCTTTTGTGAAAATCCTTCCTAGATAAAAGATGAGTGACCATTCAAGTGTCCATGGTCAAAACTCACACCCCCTAGTAATGCTAACCTTAGAGATAAACTTAGAGAACTTAGGGAGTATATAAGAAGAAAAGAAGAAGAATGTGCAAAAAAGAGGAAAAATTTAGGAAGAGGGAGAGAGAACATGATAAACAAAATGAGGAAATTATAGAAATTCTTGCTAAGTTACTTTCGGGGATAGGAACTAGTGGTTCAAAACATAGAGTCCAACTATCTAGGTCCTAAAAAGGCAAAGCGGTAAGAGTTTCTATGAGTGAAAGTGAGGATAGCGATCATCATACCAAACCACCAAGTGTTAGCCTTTATAGTAGTCATCACAATAATGATTATTATCAAAGGCCCCCAAGAACACATAAGCAAAGAGAATCCTCCAATAAGGAACCTAATGTCAACCTTCCTTCATTTTTTGGAAAGGACAATGTTGATGCATATTTGGATTGGGAAATGAAGGTTGAACAACTTTTTGCTTGCCATGGGGTAAGTGAAGAGAGGAAGGTTTCTTTGGTAACCCTTAGCTTCCAAGGGCATTCCATGTGATACATGTCCCCCAAGCAAGGGCCCTATTACAAGGGCCATGGCTAGAAGAATAGAAGAGGACATGGCTAGAATAGATAGAGGAAGACCTCACCTTTATATGACCATCAAGATCTGCAAATCATGACTCACTATTATTTGTAATTTTTCATTTATTTTACTTAGAGGAGCCTAGGATTTTATTTTGGACATGTATTAGTCCATTTAATTTTCTAGGAGGTGTTCTAGTAATAAAAAGGGGTAAGGATAGCTTTTGGGCCTTTATTTAGGTTATAAGGGGATAGTCTGATAACTACACCCCTTTTTTCCTAAATAAAACCCCTAAGCTAATAAGAAGGGATCTTGGCCCTTAGATCTACTTGCTTGGGCGCCAATTAAGAAGCTAAGGGAGAGGATTGATTGGACTTTGGGCTTCAATCCTCCTCCCTTGGATTCTCCCTTTTAATCTTAGCCCTTCTTTTCTTTATGTCTTGTTCAAGAGGCTAGCTACCTTTATAAATAAGTGCTCCTCACCACTCTTGTATTTTTTACACTTTGATCAATAGAAATTTTGCTTTGGCTTAATTCTTTCTTAGTGTCCCCTACCTTCTCTTTTGAGAGTTCCCTTAGCTTTTATCAAGGGTTCCATCTCTTATGGCAAGCCAACCTTCCTTAGGCTTATCTCCCTTGAGTGGCGCCTAAACACTTCATCCCTTACCTCTCTATACGCCATTTCACTAAATACTTTAAACCTCTAGAAAAGATCAAGGGTATGTATATGATGCATAGGTTCTAGAGGTCAAAATTTCTTTTCCTCTATCTTTTAATTTTGCGCATTCTTATATAATGTTTACTTCATTTTTGTAATTTTATTCTTGTCTTCCTTTGTTGTTTTTTTTTCTTTCATTTCATGTCTTGAAGTTAATATTAGTAGTTTCTTAATTGTCCTTATTCTATTCGTTATTGTCTTTATTGTTGATGCAATTTTATTTTGTTCTTTCATTGCATCTTTTGCTGCATTTTAACTGTTCTTTCCCTTAGTATAGCTTTATTTTATGTTTAATGTGCTGAGGTTAGGTGCCTAAACAAAACAGGTAGTGTAAGTCCATATAAGTGTGCATTTTGCACAACCTTGTGGCTCTCCTTTTGGGCTAATCCTTGGTGCATTTCTTGCTGAAATTTTTTCTCACTCTATAGGTTTATTTTTACTTTTATAATCCCTAAGTTTTGTCAAAAAAATGGTCATGTTAGTTCCCTTTCATGTCATATAAACTTCCTTAGGTTTAACCTCTTCTTATTTTACAAAAAGCCTTATAAACACATCTTTGGATTGAGCTTCTAAGAGGTGATCCTCTTGTTTGTGTTCTTATGTGTTTATGCTTTTAATTCAAGCATTCTAGTTTCTAAATATTCTTAAATAATTGCTTAATTAAATCCTTTGAATTCTTTCTTGTTTGTGCATGCTTTTGGTAGTTTCCCCCTTGGTTTTTCTTTCACTATTGGTTATTCTTTTGATTACAATTGTTTGGCAAAATTGTGAGTTGAACTTGGGAAACCAAATCACTCATTTAAAAGCCTTAAAGTACTCCTAAAATACCATTAGTTTAGTGGCAATTAGGGCTACTAAAATTTGTTGTTTCTTTCATTTTAATGTTGACCAGTTCCTTTTACCTTTAGCTCAAGTGATTATAATATTGTTGTTCCTCATTAATTTTGCTTTCCTTTAAGCTAGGTACAACAACATTGATTTTTTTTAAAAAAAGGAAAAGGATAAACCAACCAAAGAAGTTGAAGTTCAAAAACAAAAAAGAGAGGAAAAGAATTCCAAAGAAAGAACAAAAAAAAATTATGAAAATACTTGTGTACCTATTTGATTAAGACACTTTGAGGACTTAAAATTACTTGTAAGAGCTTGAGAACCTTCTTAAAAGAATTCGGCCACTATAATTTTAGAGTTAGTGTAATTTGTGAAATTTTGGAGTCTTGTTTAGTTTGTTTAGTTTGTTTTTCATTCCACTCTAGTGTCTTTCTTAGGTATTCCATTGTGTGCTTTATTTATTGTTTACCTTTAATTGTTGCTTGTCTTATTTTTTCAAATTCTTTCTAGTCTTGTCAAATTAATCTTACCAATTGGTTAGTGTCCTTTGTTGTGTTTATCCTTTTATTGCTTTTAAGTTTCTATTTTTCATATCCCTAACTACTTTCTTTGGTTTATTTGGTTTGTGTAATAGTGCTACCTTATAATAAGCTTCAAGAAAGAACTTCCCACAAGGGTAGCATACTTTGGAAACTTGAACTAAGAGCTTAAGGGACCAACTCAAAGGGGCAAACACTAGTCGTGAGCTTTAGAGCACATTTGGAGACCAAACGACTTGAAGACTTTAAATTTTCCATTTTTAATTTCGTTGTAATTAATTCTTCCTTTAGAATTGGGAGTTTGAGTGCCCTTAAGGCTCTCCCTTTTTTATTGTAATAATTGGTTTTAATTTCTTTAAGATTTAGTTTCTCGAAAATTAGGTGAAGAAGGAAGAATTGGTACACTTCTTTCAATACTTTAGGAGCACGTTTTTAGATCCCTTAGCTTTTTTAATTTTTTTTTCCTTTCAAGTCTTTCTTTAATTTCTTGTCAAAACGCTTAGAAGGCTAAAGAGTTCCAAAGACTCGTCAAAGCCATTTTAGGTGAGGAAACATACAAAAGGGGGGAGTGCTTTGTGAAAAGTTTTTGGCCACCTTTTTCCTCTTAGAAATTCAAGCACAATGGCATCACACGCCTACTCTAGTGCTCATAGTTATTCATCAAACAATAGTGTAAACCAAAGAAATATTTCTAAAGATTACACTCTAGAAAACTTAAACATGGACTTTAGGGAGTAAATGGCAAAAGAACAAGAGAGAAGAGAAGAAAAAAGGAGAGAAAAAGAGGCTAAGGAGAAAAGAAAAATAAAAGAAAGAGAGGAAGAAAAGAGAGAAAAAAAAGAGAAGGAAGAGAGAAGAATAAGAGAAAGGAGAGAAAGAAAAGAAAGAGAAAGAAGAAAAGAGAAAGAAGAAGAAAAAAGAAAGCATGGGAATGCTGAGAATTACAAAATGAAAGGGATAGTCTTAGGTTCCCCATCTAGACATACCCATATGAGTGAAACTGAGGAAGAATACTACAATCATCCTAGGAGAAACTCCCATTCATCCATGCATAATAATGGGGCGCCTCCAAGGGAGCCCAAAATTGATCTCCCCCCATTTCATGGGAGGGGAGATGTGGAAGCCTACCTTGATTGGGAAATCAAGGTAGAACAACTCTTCACTTGCCATGAGGTAAGAGAAGAAGGAAAGGTTTCAATGGCAACCCTTAGCTTCCAAGGGCATGCCATGCATTGGTGGGTTGGGTTAACCAATGAGAGAGTCCGCACCAATATGCCTTCCATAAGATATTGGAATTATCTTAGAAGTGCTCTAAGAAGAAGGCATATTCCTCTTGTATGAAAGAGATCTTTTGGATAGACTCCAAAGACTAAGGCAAACCAACCTTAGTATAGAAGAGTATAGACAAAAGATGGAACTTCTTATCTTGAGGGCGGGTATCATTGAGGAACCCAAGGCCACTTTGGCAAGGTTTTTGTGTGGGTTGAGCCATGAAATTCATGATAAGGTGGAGCTCTTCTCATAGAATTCCTTTGATGAGTTAGTCCAACTTTGCATCAAGGTGGAAAACCAACTTAGAAGGAAAACTTTTAAAAAGGATAACCCACCTTATGTAAAGAGGAACCAACCTAAGGGGAACTCTTTCAAGAGTTACCCCAAAGAGGAACATCCCAAGCACTTCAAAGAGCATAAAACATCACATGTAGAGAAAAAAACCCCTACTATTAACTCTTATGAGAAAGTTAGTAGTATCAAATGCTTTAAATGTCTTAGGAGAGGCCACATTGCCTCTCAATGCCCTACTAAGAGAAACATAATCATGAGGGCCCAAGATGTTTATAGTAGTGAGTCTAGCTCACACTCCTGTAGTGAGAGCAAAGGAGAAAGGGTTCGTGCATACCAATCTGATTGTGATGAAACCGCTTATGCATGTGAGAGAGACCTCTTGATGATAAGAAGGCTTCTTTGAAGCCAACCTTTGAAAGTGTCCTCATCTCAAAGGGAGAACATATTCCACACTCGTTGTAAGGTGAATGACAAAATATGTTCTCTCATTGTAGATAGTGGGTCATGTTGCAATTGATGTAGCTCAAGGTTGGTGGAAAAGCTAGCCTTGACCCCACTTCCCCACCCTAAGCCTTACAAGCTTCAATGGCTCAATGAGCAAGGGGAAATGGAGGTCAATGAGCAAGTCAAGGTTCCAATTTCCATTAGGTCTTATAAAGATGAGATCCTGTGTGACATAATCCCAATGGAAGCTAGCCATATCTTTCTAGGAAGACCATGGGAATTTGATAAGAAAGCCATACACCATGGTCATTCCAATAACATCATCCTCACTCATAAGGATAAGCGCATTAAGTTGTGTCCTCTAACACCTTCACAAGTGGCGGAGGACCAACTGATCATGAAACATAAGAGAGATGAGGAGAGAAAAAAAAGCAAAGCTTTACCCCTAAAGCTTGAAAGGGGTAAGGAGGTTGAGTTGGAAGTTAGTGCCCCTTCCAAGGAAGACATTAGTAAAGGGAGTTTATTTGCAACAAAATTGGATTTAAAGAAGCCCCCTTAACTAACAAACCTCTCTATCTCCTCCTTTGCAAAGAGGCATCCCCCATTTTCTCCCCCTCCACTTCTTTCCCTTCTAGTTCTAGCACTACCATAGAACTTGGACATGAGAACCTACCTCAAGAGGTTCAAGAGCTTTTAAAGGAGTTTGGTGATATATTCCTTATGAAGTTCCCACAGGACTTTCTCCAATTATGGGTATAGAACACCAAATAGACTTGGTACCTGGGGCTAGCCTGCCTAATAGGCATGCTTATAGGACTAATCCCATGGAGACCAAGGAGATTGAGTCTCAAGTCCAAGAACTATTGGAGAACGGTTGGGGTCAAGAGAGCCTAAGCCCTTGTGCTGTGGCAGTCTTGTTGATGCCCAAGAAGAATGACCAATGGTGGATGTGCATTGATTATCAAGCAATCAATAACATCACCATCAAATATAGGCACCCTATCCCTAGGCTTGATGACATTCTTGATGAATTACATGGGGCCCAATTATTTTTGAAAATTGATCTTAAGAGTGGTTATCACCAAATTCGTATCAAGGAAGGTGATGAGTGGAATACTGCTTTTAAGACCAAGTTTGGGCTTTATGAGTGGTTGGTAATGCCCTTTGGGCTTATCAATGCCCCAATCACCTTCATGAGGCTTATGAATCATGTCCTTAGGGATTGCTTAGGAAAATTTTGTGTAGTTTATTTTGATGATATTTTAGTGTATAGCAAGAGCCTAGATGAGCATGTAGGTCATCTTAGGCACGTCTTTTGCATCCTTAGGTCACACCAACTCTATGGCAACCTTGAAAAGTGTAATTTTTGTGTAGAGAGTGTGGTGTTTTTAGGTTTTGTAGTCAATAAAGATAGGGTTCATGTGGACCCCAACAAAATCAAAGCCATCCAAGAATGGCCCACCCCAAAAAGTGTGACTGAGATGAAGAGCTTTCATGGTCTCGCGAGTTTCTATAGGCGCTTTGTGCCTAATTTCTCCACACTTTTCTCACCAATAAATTATTTGGTGAAGAAGGAAGTTCCCTTCCTTCGGGATGCTAAACAACAAAAAGCCTTCGAGCTTATTAAGGAAAAAGTCACCCATGCCCCTGTTCTAGCTCTTCCTGACTTTTCAAAAACTTTTGAGCTAGAGTGTGATGCATTGAGTGTTGGAATAGGTGTTGTGTTATTGCAAGGCGGCCACCCCGTGGCTTATTTTAGTGAAAAACTAAATGGTGCCGCCCTCAATTACCCTACCTATGACAAAGAGTTTTACTCCTTAATAAGGGCCCTTCAAACTTGGGAACATTACCTTATTCCTAAGGAGTTTGTCATTCATAGTGACCATGAGTCACTAAAATATTTGAAGGGTGAAGGTAAGCTCAACAAGAGGCATGCAAAGTGGGTTGAGTTTTTGGAAACTTTTTCCTATATAATCAAATACAAGAAAAGGAAGCACAATGTAGTGGTCGATGCCCTATCTAGAAGACATACTCTTCTTGCCACTTTGAGCTCCCAAATCTTAGGATTTGATTATATTAAGGACCAATATGCTTCTCACCAAGAGTTTGGCCCCATTTTTGCTACCTCCTTGTCCAAACCTACTGATGGGTTTCATGTGAGTGAGGGGTATTTATTCAAAGAAAGTAAACTTTGTGTACCCCAAGGATCTCTTAGAAAATTGCTTGTGAGAGAGAGTGATGAAGACTCAACTTCTCCCTAAGATCTACTTCCATGAAGAGGTTGGATTAATGTGAAATGGAGTTTGGATAGAAGGGGAATAGAGGGGAAAACGCCACTCTCAAGGGTGAGAAATGAGTTTAGGATGCTTGCCACAAAGAGGGATCCTTGATAAAAGCTAGAAGAACTCTCTTCCAAGGGAGAGAGGCTCACAACCAAGGAGGAAGAGAACTCTCTCTCACACTCACTCAAGGCTCACACTCAAGCTAAAATGCTCAAATTATATTTAATGATCCAAAGATGATTACATGTAGGTTAAAGGTCTTATTTATAGGCTAGAAAGGATAGGTTAGGCTAACTAGAATATAGTTAATCTAACCAAGATTAGGCTAACTCTAGTTGAGTCACATCTAACGATGATTAGCTAACTATGGTCATGTATAACCAACTAATGAATTTATCCCTAATCTAGTCTAGATACAAAAAGGTGTAAATAGTAGAAAGAGGTGGTAAAAAGTAGTCATGCTTAAGGCATGACTAGGGGGTGTGGCATCTAGCAACTAAGAGGTAGGAATAGTAGTCATGCCTTAAACATGCTTAGAGGGGTACGCCCATAATGAGAGGGGTGAACATAACACATGCTCATCTTCTCTAAAAGCTAGCCCATTTTAGCAAACTCTAACATGATGGCTATAGTACCTTTTAGAAAAATAAAATATGACCTAAAAGGGTAACCTAAATACAATGGTCAAATGGGAAGGTTGACTTCAAGAGTCAACCTACTAAAAAGTCAAAGTCAACAAAATTATAAAAAGTCCTAAATTCTAATTTATACAATGGAATAAAGCTTCTTCATAAATCCTTCAAGGGCCTTAAGCTGGATTGCATCATCCCCTCTCCCTTAAAAGGATTTGCCCTCAAATCTTAAGCTTTTCTTCCGTTTCTTCCATACCTGCAAAAAGATAGACAAAGTAATAAGCAGGTGTTTCTTAGCAAAGAGGGATGGAGTAGGAACAAAAAGTTCCCTTAGTGGGTTGGGGTAGTAAAGGGTGGTACCATGAAGTGTTTCAATTTGAAGATCATCTTGGTGTTCTTCCCTCCACTGAAAAAATCCCCAATCCGCCCTTGATGTGCCAAACCTTGACCCATTATGATTAAAATGGTGAGTGGTGTTTAGACTTGGTGTATTAGAGCACTCCTCCCAAGAGTTATGTTCAAGTTGGATTTGAGGTTGTGGGTCATTATACTCAAAAGGTCTAAGTACAACCTCAAATTTAACTTGTTCATTTTGTATGGGTTGGTGGGAAGATTTCTCTATGTAAAGAACCTCCTTTGAAGGCAAAAGTGGATCTTCTTTAGGCTTGGTCTTCCTACCAACATCTTTATCCTCAGTTGTATCCCTTTCTCTCTTAAGCTTAATGTGCCTTCTATCCTCCAAAGCCCGAATAGGATTAAGAGGATATAAGGTGAACTTTTTCCCCTTATGAGAGAGAGTGATTTTATTGGTTAGGCCATTGTGCAAAGTTTTTCTATCATGTTGCCATAGCCTTCCCAACAGCATGTGACTAGCTCTCATAGGGACTACATCACATAAAACTTTGTCCTTATAGTGCCCTATGGAGAAGCTAATCTCCACTTGCTCTCTTACTACTACACATTTCTCATCATTGAGTTCATGTAAAGAGTACGGTGAAGGATGAGAAGTAGTAGTAAGAACCAAATTTTTCACCAACCTTGTGCTACAACAATTGCAGCACGACCCTCCATCCACAATGAGAGAACAAATTTTGCCCAAAACTTTACATCGTGTTTGAAAAACAGTCTCTCTTTGAGTATGAGTATCTTTACAAGGATGGCTCCAAGAAGCTTTTTCACTTTCAAGAGATCATCACATGAATGAGTACCCTCTTCATTTGATTTTCCCCCTAAAGTCCTTTTTCTTTTAGGGCAATGCAAAGCAATGTGACCCTTATCTAAGCATTTAAAGCACTTAAGGTTCCTAGGACAATTGCTAGTACTAGTATTAGGGGTGTTACTCCCACTCAAGGGTTTTCTCTCAATACACTTTCTTTTGGATTACTCTCTTTTGGGTTTATGCCTAGAGGGGTTTTCCTTTTTCTTAGGAAGCCTCTTAGGGTCTTCCTTCTTACTAGAAGATGTATGAATGTCATGGGTTATTCTAGGTTCTTGTGGATCCTTATAAAGTGTGTAAAGGTTACCATATGGGCTTTTACAGGCATCTCTCTCTTTTTGTTTCCTTTCTTTTCCCCTTCTTTCTAGTTCTCATTGTTCTTTTTCTTGTTTTTCTCTCCTTTCTTTTTTTTCTAACTATTTTCTCTCTTTTCCTCTCTTTTCTTTTTCTTGCTCCCGTGTTTCTCTTTCTCTTCTCTCTTCTCTTCCTTTTTCTCTTTCTTCTCTTTCTCGCTTTTCTTTTTCTCTTTTGCTCTCTCTTCTCTTTCTCTTTTCTCTTGATCTTTCCTCTCTTGTCATATTTGTTCCCTCTCTTCTCTTTCTTTCCTATATTCCTCTCTTTCTTTTTGTCTTTTCTCCTCTCTTTATTTTCTCTTTTTTTCATACTCTTCATTTTCTCTTTTTAACCTTTTCTTATATTCCTCCCATTCTTTTTCTCTTTGATTTATCCTACTCTTATTAACACTTCTAACATTCTTAGATGTGTGTGAAGACATTAAAAGTGTAAGGGTTAAGGACTAAGAAAATGCAAGAAACACTTCTCTCTTTATGGTTTTCTCACTTAAAGTGTTTTTAAGCCTTTGGTACTTTGAAATACTTGACTAAAACGCCAAAAGCAATAAATTGAAAAAATCAAAGCAAAGTTTAAGGATTAACGTGCTCCTAAAGTATCAGTTAGGGGTACCAATTCCTCACTCACACTTAAACGAGAAAGTAAATTATTACACACAAAAGAGGTGACCCTTATGGGCATCCAACACCTCTAATTAAAAATGGCCTCAAAATACACCAATTTAAAATGCAAAAATTAAAGAAATGTTGATTGTAGTTATGGCTCTTCTCCAAGTGTTTTTCCTCTCAAGTGTATGCTCCCCCTTTTGGTAAGTCCCTCCTCCAAGAATAGTTTCTTATGCATTTAATCAACACCCAAAATGCTACCAAGTGGCAAGTCTCCAAATTTTGGTCCCTACACACATAGAGGTGGCGCACAACAAGGGCAAGGAAATGGAAGAAGACACAAAGCAAACAAAGCACAAATGAAGCAAAGCTAAACTTCCAAATGAAACAATTATTTGACAAACTCAAAGATTATATGAAATGAGACAAGCAAAAATTAAGGTGTAGAAAGAAAGGTGGCACACGAAGGAAATTCCTAGAATGGTCCTAGAATAGAATGTACTACAAAAACAAGAAAAATGACTCAAAAGTTTCAATCATTTGCACCATTTAAAATCAATATGGCCAAATTATATGTAAGTATGATCAAGCAAGATTCATTAATTTTTTTTAACACTCCTTTTAGTGATTGGAACAATATGAGGTACACTAAAGATATTTTGTTCTTTTTACTTCTTTTTTTAACAATTTTTTTTACTAACGCTTTTTTTTACTTGTTTCCTTTTTATTTCTATTTTTTTATAGAATTTTGCTACACCTCTTAACAAAATTTTGAAGAAAATATGGTGAGGAGTCAAAGAATCATTTTCACCATTTAAAATCAATATGGCCAAATTATATGCAAGTATGATCAAGCAAGATTCATTAATTTTTTTTTAACACTCCTTTTAGTGATTGGTACAATATGAGGTGCACTAAAGATATTTTGTTCTTTTTACTTCTTTTTTTAAAAAAATTTTTTTACTAACGCTTTTTTGTTTACTTGTTTTCTTTTTATTTCTATTTTTTTATAGAAATTTGCTACACCTCTTAACAAAATTTTGAAGCAAATATGGTGAGGAGTCAAAGAATCATTTGCACCATTCAAAATCAATATGGCCAAATTATATGCAAGTATGATCAAGCAAGATTCATTAATTTTTTTTAACACTCCTTTTAGTGATTGGTACAATATGAGGTGCACTAAAGATATTTTTTTCTTTTTACTTCTTTTTTTAACAATTTTTTTTTACTAACGCGTTTTTTTTTACTTGTTATAGAATTTTGCTACACCTCTTAACAAAATTTTGAAGCAAATATGGTGAGGAGTCAAAGAATCATAAATGCTTGAACAAAGGATAGGAAATGACCACCATAATTGATATACAAAAGTGCAAAATTAAGAAGCAAAGCAACCTAATATGAACTAGTAATTTTAAGTGATAAAAAATAAATGGCACAAGGAGAGTTTTATGGAAGTTGAGGCCAACTTGATTACTCAATAATAAGCCCAATTACATACCCAACATGCCTCTCAAAGCCAATCAACAAAAATCACCACAAAATTAAGCTACTAAAATTATTGAACAAGTGAATAAAATTTGGAAGAAATTGAGCATTAATTTTTTTGAAGATTGTTTTTTTTTTAAGAACATGCTAAGATCTAAATAACATGTGAGACTCTAAGGACATGAGATCAAGAGTAAGCCTCTTTGATGCTCAATTTCCAATAGAGAAACAACACACTTTTATGGTAAAATAAAAGAGCTAAACAATGAAATTTAAATGACAATTAAAAGGACTAAACAATACCAAACTAAGACACAATGTAGGAGGATTAAAACTGAGAATAAATGACTCAAAATGACCAAGAATGTGACACAAAAACAGAGAAATAGGGGCTGGAAAAAATAGAGAAATAGGTGCAGTAAAAACAGAGAAATAAAAGCATAACACAAAGCAAAAGGCACAAAATGCATCAAAGGATCAAGACCACAATTGTGTGGCTTCTTTCACAAATTTTGTGAAGTCATCATCATGATCCTCTTAGGATAACATATGAATATTAAAAAAATAAAAAATATGGGCAGAATATTGAAAAAATCCTAAACATAACACACCATGATTCAACGGAAAGAAGAAACAAAAATTGAACCATAAAATGAAACAAAATATAGAGTGCAATATTAAAATGAAGAACAAATTTAAAGCAACACAAGACAAACTAAAACAAGACAATAATGGAGATTAAATGGACAAAATGGAAATTAAAAAAAATAACAAGAACAAGAAGTAAAGGTGACGCACAAAATTAGAAGAAATTAGAAGAACTTCACCTCAATGGAAGTTGGCTCTTGATACCATATGATGAACAGTCAATTTCTCCCTAAGATCTACTTCCATGAAGAGGTTGAATTAATGTGAAATGGAGTTTGGATAGAAGAGGAGTGGAGGGGAAAATGCCACTCTCAAGGGTGAGAGATGAGTTTAGGATGCTTGCCACAAGGAAGGATCCTTGATAAAAGCTAGAAGAACTCTCTCCAAAGGGAGAGAGGCTCACGGCCAAGGAGGAAGAGAACTCTCTCTCACACTCACTCAAGGCTCACACTCAAGCTAAAATTCTCAAATTATATTCAATGATCCAAAGATGATTACATGTAGGTGAAAGGTCATATTTATAGGCTAGAAGGGATAGGTTAGGCTAACTAGACCATAGTTAATCTAACCAAGATTAGGCTAACTCTAGTTGAGTCACATCTAACCATGATTAGCTAACTATGGTCATGTATAACCAACTAATGAATTTATCCCTAATCTAGTCTAGATACAAAAAAGGTGTAAATAGTAGAAAGAGGTGGTAAAAAGTAGTCATGCTTAAGCCATGACTAAGGGGTGTGGCATCTAGCAACTAAAAGGTAAGAATAGTAGTCATGCCTTAAGCATGCTTAGAGGGGTGCACCCATAATAAGAGGGATGAACATAACACATGCTCATCTTCTCTAAAAGCTAGCCCATCTTAGCAACTCTAACATGATGACTATAGTACCTTTTAGAAAAATAAAAGATGACCTAAAAGGGTAACCTAAATACAATGGTCAAAAGGGAAGGTTGACTTTAGGAGTCAACCTACTAAAAAGTCAAAGTCAACAAAATTATAAAAAGTTTTAAATTCTAATTTATACAATGGAATAAAGCTTCTTCATAAATCCTTCAAGGGCCTTGAGCCGGATTGTATCAGAGAGCCATGAGGGTAGGCTCATGGGGCATTTTGGAATAAACAAAACTTTGCTCATTTTAAAAGAAAAATTACATTGGCCCCATATGAAAAGAGATGTCCAAAGACATTGCTCTAGATGCATAGCTTGTTTACAAGCTAAATCTAAAGTAATGCCTCATGGACATTACACACCCTTACCGGCTCCCTCTGCTCCTTGGGTAGACATAAGCATGGATTTCATCCTTGGACTTCCTAGAACCCAAAGGGGAGCAGACTCTATCTTTGTGGTAGTGGATAGGTTTTCTAAAATGGCCCATTTCGTACCTTGCCACAAAATAGATGACGCGAGCAACATTGCAAGACTTTTCTTCAAAGAAGCTGTAGTCTGCATGGCATACATCAATCCATAGTGTCTGATAGGGATGTTAAGTTCCTTAGCCACTTTTGGAAAACTTTGTGGGCTAGGCTGGGAACTAAACTCCTATTTTCTACCACATGTCATCCCCAAACTGATGGGCAAACTGAGGTAGTAAATAGATCCTTATCCACTATGCTAAGGGCACTTCTTAGGGGAAATCATAAGTCTTCGGATGAGTACCTTCCCCATATAGAGTTTGCATATAATAGGGTGGTCCAAAGAACGACCAAGCACTCACCCTTTGAGATTGTTTATGCTTCAACCCTCTTACCCCTCTTGATATTTTGCCTTTACCTTTCTGTTCTTCTATTCATAAAGAAGGATTAGCTAAAGCGGATTTTCTTAAAATATTACATGAGAGGGTCAAAGCCAACATTGAACGACACTCTAAAGGGTATGCTGCTAAGGCTAATAGGGGCAGGAAATAAATTATATTCAATAAAGGGGATTGGGTATGGCTTCATTTGAGGAAGGATCGCTTCCCTACTCAAAGGAAGTCCAAGCTTACACACTGTTTACTCATATCATCAAAGATTAGTTTGACGATCCAACCATTGGAAACAAAGATTAACATCTTACAAACCTACTATGAAAAATTAAGCAAAATATAATAGTTCAACAAATTGATAGCAGTGGTATTAAATTTCATTCCTAATAGTAGCTAGAATGACTCCCCCTTACACACTGTTTACTCATATCATCAATCACACTATCTCAAATCATGTTCATGTTAAATAATACATCACACACATTTATAAATGATACACCAAACATCTAATCTATCATCTCTCACTTCAGACATTATTTTGAGCATCTTACCATTGAAACCAAAATAAATATCTTCAGAACCTACTATCCAAAGAGAAACCAAATCAACTAGTTCAACTAATGTAGAGACGCTAAAAACAAATTCTACTATAGGTATAATTAAGATCCTAAAAATATTGTTCTTATTCTAAGTTCATTATCTCTCACTAGGAACATTAGCTAGATGATCCCACCGTTGAAAATAAATATTAATATCTTAAGAATCTACTATCCAAAAATAAACCAAATCCAATGGTTAAACTATGCTATAGACACTCAAGGCTAAATATGGTATCGTATAAGATGCTAAAAATATAATCGTCATTCTAACTCCAATATGTGACTCAGAACATTATTTCGACAATCCAACCATTGGAAATAAAGATTAACATCTTACGAACCTGCTGTGAAAAATAAAACAAAATATAACGGTTGAAAAATTCGATAGTGGTGGTACTAAACTTCATTCCTAACTGCAGCTAGGATGACTCCCTCTTAGGCACCGTTGACTCATATCATCAATCACAGTATTTCAAATCATGTTCATGTTAAATAGTACATCGCACACATTTATAAAGCATACACCAAACATCTAATCCATTATCTCTTACTACGGACATTATTTTGACGATCTTACCGTTGAAATAACAATAAATATGTTAAGAACCTAGTTTCCAAAGATAAAAAAAATCAACTAGTTCAACTAATGTATAGACACTCAGAACGAAATCTACTCTAGGTATAACTATGATCCTAAAAATAACTAGTTTCAATGGTGGGATCATCGAAGTAATGTTCTGAGTGACATAGTAGAGTTAGAATAACAATTATATTTTTAGCATCTCGTATGATATCGTGTTTTGTCTTGAGTGTCTATAGAATAGTTTATTTTTGGATAGCAGATTCTTAAGATATTAATATTCCTTTCCAATGGTGATATCATCTAACTAATGTTCGTAGTGTGAGATAATGAACATAGAGTAAGAACTGTATTCTTAGGATCTTAGTTATACCTATAGTAGATTTCTTTTCGAGCGTCTATACATTAGTTGACCTGGTTGATTTGGTTTATCTTTGGATAGTAGGTTATTTACATATTTATTCTTGTTTCAACGGTAAGATCCTCAAAATAATGTTCGAAGTGAGAGATAATGGATTCGATTTTGGTGTATGATTTATAAATTTGTGTGATGTATTATTTAACATGAACATAATTTGAGATAGTTTGATTGATGATATAAGTCAACGGTGCCTAAGAGGAAGTCATTCTAGTTGTAGTTAGGAATGAAGTGTAGTACCATCGCTATCCAATTGTTCAACTGTTATATTTTGTTTAACTTTTCATAGTAGGTTTGTAAGATGTTAACCTTTATTTCCATTGGTTGGATCCGTCGAAATAATGTTCCGAGTCACATATTGGAGTTAGAATAACAATTATATTTTTCACATCTTAAACGATACCGTATTTTGCCTTCAGTTTCTATAGAATAGTTTAACCGTTGGATTTAGTTTATTTTTGGATAGTAGATTTTGAAGATATTAATATTTATTTTCAATGATGGGATCATCTAACTAATTTACGTAGTGAGAGATAATGAACTCAGAGTAAGACTTGTATTTTTAGGATATTTGTTACACCTATAGTAGATTTCGTTTTGAGCGTCTATATATTAGTTGAACTAGTTTATTTAGTTTATCTTTGGATAGTAGGTTCCTTACATATTTATTCTTGTTTCAACGGTAAGATCCTCAAAATAATGTCTGAAGTGAGAGATAATGGATTACATGTTTGGTGTATGATTTATAAATGTGTGTGATGTATTGTTTAACATGAACATGATTTGAGATAGTGTGATTGATGATATGAATCAATGGTGCCTAAGAGGGAGTCATTCTAGCTAAAGTCAAAAATGAAATTTAGTACCACCGCTATCTAATTGTTCAACTATTATCTTTTGTTTAATTTTTCGTAGTAGGTTCATAAGATGTTAATCTTTATTTCCAAATGTTGGATCGTAGAGATAATGTTCCGAGTGACATAATAGAGTTAGAATAACAATTATATTTTTAGCATCTTATAAGATACCATATTTTGTCCTAAGTTCTTTAGAATAGTTTAACTATTGGATTTGGTTTATTTTTAGATCGTAGATTCTTAAGATATTAATATTGATTTCCAACGGTGGGATCATCTAACTAATGTTCGTAGTGAGAGATGATGAACTCAGAGTAAGAACTGCATATTTATACCTATAGTAGATTTCGCTTTTGAGTGTCTATACATTAGTTGATGGACTCCCTTGATCTCTTCAACCAAGGTTCCTTCCTCTAAGAAGATGGAAGATGGAGAGGGCTAGGAGGAGGGTGGTTTTGAAGCCACTTTTTAAGGGAAAGATAAGTCAAAATTTACTTGAGGCTTGCGACAAGGGAGAGGACCCTTGATAAAAGCTTTTAGGGAGAGATTCATCAAGAGAGAGGATTCTCAATGACACTCAAGAATAAATTGCTCAAAAAGAGTCTTACTTCATTCAATGGGAGAGCTTGGACACACAAACCTAGGCAATATGGGACTTGGGCTTAATTAGGCTTAAGACTAATTAACACAAGCTTAAGGCCTAAGTGAGGTGTCTAAGTGCACTCCCCATGGGTGTGGATAGAAACTCTTATTTTAGGGGATGGACAAGCCCAACACACTTAAAATAAGGGCCTATTCTATGATTACTCCTTCCTTTTTACTTCCTACACCTATACACCTAATTTAGAAAGGAAAATGGCCTAAATACTTGGCCTTAGGGAATAAAACTATGCACCCTAAATATCTAAGTAATTATAAAATATTTACAAGTAAAAAACCCTAAGACTAAGGCTCCATGTCTTCATGTAAGCATCCATCCAAGCCTAGTCTACTTCTCTTGAATCCTCCTAGCCATGATGCTAGGTGAGATTGAATCATCTCCTCCCCCGTGGAGAGGATTTGACCTCAAATCCTAAGGCCTTTCTTCCTCCTTTTTAATGTCTGCAAGAAAATAAGGAAAGAAGTAAGAGTGTGCAGACAAGTGGGATGTTTAACGGGAGTGAGAGGCCTTTGAGAAGACTTCTTAGGAATAGGGTAGTGGAGGTGAGTACTTAAGTTTGAAAAAAAGTTGTTGTGCCTCCACACAACAGTTCCCCATTCTACTCCTAATGCACTAAGTGTAAGTCTCATAGGGTTTGAAATTTGGTGTGAGACTATCCTTGGTGCACTGGAGTACTCATCCAAGAAAGCTCGATAAGTCTTATCTTGTTGCTCACCCCAAGACAGGATAATATGCCTAAAGGCAGACCATTCTTTTATGGTCTCTTATTTTTGAAATTGAGATTGACTATGAAAAAGTTTAGGCTCAATCTCATGCTCGAAGAGGGCCTCATCTTGAAGTAGGTCTTGTGGTTGTGGTGCACTTTGCTCAAATGATATGGGCACAACCTCAATTTCCACTTCTTTAAGAGAAGAAGGAGATTCAATAAGATCATCCTTGGGGTTCAAAGGACAATCTTCTTGAAGATCTTCCTCCCTTGTAACTTCTCCCAAATCTTGAACTTGAGGTGCCATGATAAGCTCACTAGTAATGGGTTCAAGCTCAATATATGGGGAAGTCATAGTTAGTGCCTCTATGGGTTGATGGTAGAGAGTTTGTTCAAGAACAAGACTATGTTTAAAGTCCATTCTTGTTACAAAATGGCCCTCCTTTTGAACAACAAACTTGGAAAAGGCACTTCCTTCCAACCCATCAACTTTCAATGCATGTTTTTTTTTTTTTTCTCTTCCTCATCCCTCTTCTTTTTCAAAAGAAGTTATCCTCTGCCACTTGTGAAGGTGAAAGAGGAGTCAACTTAATTTTCTTGTCATTGTGGGTGAGGGCTATCTCATTAGAGTGGCCATGATGAATAACTTTTCTATCAAATTTCCAGGGTCGCCCCAACAAGATATGTGTTGCTTCCATTGGAACTACATCACAAAGGATTTTATCAACATAACCTCCAATGGAAAAGGGCACATTTGCTTGTTGGTTGACTACAATTTCCTTACTTTCATTGAGCCATTGAAGCTTGTAAGGACGAGGATGAGGAATTGGAGTCAAAGACAACTTGTCTACCAACCTTATGCTACAACAGTTGCAACATGAGCCACTATTTACAATGAGAGAACATGTTTTGTCAAAAACTTTGCATCTTGTGTGAAAAATGTTCTCTCTTTGAGTAGGGCTTAATTCATAAGGTTGACTTCCAAGAAGCCTTCTTACCATTACTAGATCACCATCACAAGGACCTTCCTCTATGTCAAAATGTGTATGGTCCCCTTCTTCCTTACTCTCACTAGAAGAGGAAGACTCGCTTATAATATCTTGGCCCCTGATAATCATGGTTTTCTTTGTGGGGCATTGGGAGGCAATGTGGCCTCGCCCAAGAAATTTGAAGAACTTAATACTACTAGTCTTTGAAGAAAAGCTAGCAGGGGGATCTTCTCTAGGATGCAGAGGTGTATGCTTTTCATGCATGATGGTGGAATCTTCCTTGGGGTGGCTCTTGGAAGAGTTCCCCTTTTGTTGGTTCCTATTTGAATAAGAGTGGTGTGAAGTGGTAGAGTAGTCCTTCTTGGAAGAAGTCCTTCTCTTCAATTGTTGCTCCACTTTTATGCAAATTTGGACCAAATCATCTAGATCATTATGTGGCAAAAGTTCAACTTTATCACGAATTTCAAAAATCAAGCCACTTAAGAATCTAGACAGGGTAGTCCTAGGCTCCTCAGTTATGCCTGCCCTCATCATGAAGAGCTCCATTGTTTGGCGATACTCTTCAACACTCAAATTCTTTTGTTTGAGTCTTTGAAGTTTATCTAGGAGTTCCCTTTCATAATAAGAGGGGACATATCTTCACCTCATAGCCCCTTTAAGGTCAAACCAAAATTCGATTGGGGGCATACGATTGTGAAGCATCTCATTAACTAGAGCAGACCACCAATACATTGCATACCCTTGGAAGCTTAGGGAGGCCAAGGGAAATTTCCTCTCTTCACTAACTTGGAAGCAATTGAAGAGTTGCTCTACCTTCATCTCCCAATCAAGGTAGACTTCCACATCATCTTTTCCTAAGAAGGGTGGGAGGTCTATTTTTTGTTCTTTAAGGGTTTGATTTCTCCTCCCTCTAGGTCTATTATGGCCCTCATTATTATCCCCACTCTCACTTGAGCTAGACCTATAACTTCTCCTTCTTCTTCTCTCTTTCTCTTCTCTTTCTCTTCTCTCGTTTGCTTCTCTTTCTCTTCTATCTCTTCTTTCTTTTCTCTCTCTATCTTCTCTTTCTCTTCTTTCTTCTCTTTCTCTCATTTGTCTCTCTTTCTATTCTCTTATTTGCTCTTCTCTCTCTTCTCTTCTTCTCTATTCTCTTTCTCTCTCTTTTTCTTCACGTCTTCTTTCTCCTCTTTCTTCTTTCTCTCTTCTTTCTTTTTCTTTTTTTGTTCTTCTTTTTTCCTCTCTTGCATCTCTCTCATTTCTCTCTTTACTTTCTTCAACCCTCCACTCTTTAAATTCTTTTAAAAATTTAACTAAAGTGTCTACCTTAGGTGACCCTTGGTAAACACTATTGTTGCTTGAAGTGTGTGATATCATTTAGAGTGCTAAGGTTGAAACTAAGGTGAATTGGAAAAGATGCAAGCAAGCAAAGAACACTCCTCTCTTTTTTAAGGTTTTCTCAACTAAGAGTGACTTAAGCCTTTGGAACTTAAGCACTTTTCCTAAATGTGGAAGTAATCAAAGGAAAATTAAAGACAAGATAAAGATTCTAAACGAGCTCCTAAGTATGAATAAGGGGTACCAAATCCTTATCCATACTAGATGAGAAACTAAACTATTACAAACAAAGAGGTGACCCTTATGGGCATCCAACACCTCAATTAAAATGGCTTTATTAAAATTACAACCAATTAAAACAACTAAACAAAAGGAAAGTTTGGCAGAGTCTTAATTCCCTCCAAGGTTTTGCCTCTCCAAAAGGTATTTCTCTCCAAAATTTAGTGTTACTCTTTTGAATGAGTCTCTTCCTTAGCTTGTTCAACTCTCCTCAAAATGCCACCCTTGTGGAAAGCTTGAATTTGAACTTCCTTTTTTTCCCTACAAGTGGCGCACCAAAACCAAGCCAAGAGAGTGCAATAGAAGAAAAAAGCAAGAAAACTCAAAGAAAGAAAGCACAAATCCAAATGGATAGAGTAATTTAGACAAACTCAAAGATTTTAGAATCAAGACAAGCAAGCAATTAAAAGGTGTAAAAAAATCTTAGGACCACAAAATGGAACCTAGAATGGTACTAGATTAGAATATGGATTAAAAATAAAAGACTCAACAAAAATTGAATGAGCTGCACAATTTTGAAAGCTTATGGCCGAATCTTAATTACAAAATTTCAAGCAAGTTTCAACAATCTTAAGCACTCCTTCAAATGAAATAACAAAGTTATGGTGCACTAAAAGTTTTTGTATTTTTTTATACTTCTTGTAATCACTTTTGCTAACACTTTTTTTTTAATACGTATTCAACTCTTTTTGACTTCTATATTTTTTTTTCTTTTTTTTTGTTGCACCTCTTAACAGTTTGGATAGCAAGAAATGATAAGGATTATGAGAGAGATATTTTCTTGAATAAACATAAAGAAAACAGCCACAAAAAAAATTGAGAACAAGAGTGCAATTCAAAGAAAACAAAATAGTCTAAAAATGGACTAGTAAATTAGGTGTTTACTAATAGGCACAAAGGAGAGTATAATGGGTGTGAAGATAAACTTGATTTCTCAAGATTATCCCAATAAATGCCCAAATGATTCTCCAATAGCCAAGCACAATTTCACCCAAAAGAACTAGCACAATTTAAACTACCAACACAACAAGAATAAAATGGACTTTATGAAAAAAAAAAGAATTGAGCAATTATTGAGAGAATATTTTTTTGAAACATGCTATGATCTAAAGCATGTGGCTCAAGGAATTATGATCAAGAGCATATGCTCAATTCCAAAGAGATTTATCACAAGAATTTTAGAAGCACAACACATTTTTTGGTGAAAATTTAAAAGGCAACACAACATGAAATTAGGAGACAAATAAAGGACTAAATAAGACCATACTATGACACGACTTGAAAGAGTAAAAATACAATAAAAATGGCCCAAAAACAGCCACAAACTCATGCCCAACAGAGAAATATAAGTGCAGGAAAAATAGAAATAAAATGCAAGAACTCAATGTAAAGAAGCAAAAGAGCATCCAAGGATCAAAACCACAATTGTGTGGCTTCCTTAACAAATTTTGTGAATTCATTACCATGACCCTCTTAGGATAAGCACTAGAATAAAAGGAAATAAAAAAAATGGGCAGAGTTAAAGAATAAATCCTAAAGAAGAACACACCAAGAATCAATAGAAAGAACAAGCTAAATTGAATCTAGAAAGCAATAACGACTAGGAATTAAATTGCAAACATAGAAAACTACTAAAACATAACTAACAAGACATAAAAAGAAAATGAAAATGACAATAAAGTAAGCAAGAAATAAAATAAAAAAAACTACAGAAAATTAACTAAAAATGACGCCTAAATTAGGAAGAAAAAGGGGAGGAAAAGAACCTTCATGAAGATGGCTCTGATACCACATAATGCACTCCCTTGATCTCTTCAACCAAGGTTCCTTCCTCTAAGAAGATGGAGGATGGAGAGGGTTAGGAGGAAGGTGGTTTTGAAGCCACTTTCTAAGGGAAAGATAAGTCAAAAATTTACTTGAGGCTTGCCCCAAGAGAGAGGACCCTTGATAAAAGCTTTTAGGGAGAGATTCCTCAAGAGAGAGGACTCTCAATGACATTCAAGAATAAATTGCTCAAAAAGAGTCTTACTTCATTCAATCAAGTGCGTCCATACAAGAGGGAGTGAAGGAGTATGTGGGACTTGGGCTTAATTAGGATTAAGACTAATTAACCCAAGCTTAAGGCCTAAGTGAGGTGTCTAAGTGCACCCTCCATGGGTGTGGATAGAAACTCTTATTTTAGGGGATGGACAAGCCCAACACACTTAAAATAAGGGCCTATTCTATGATTACTCCTTCCTTTTTACTTCCTACACCTATACACCTAATTTAGAAAGGAAAATGGCCTAAATACATGGCCTTATGGAATAAAACTATGCACCCTAAATATCTAAGTAATTATAAAATATTTACAAGTAAAAAACCCTAAGACTAAGGCTCCATGTCTTCATGTAAGCATCCATCCAAGCCTAGTCTCCTTCTCTTGAATCCTCCTAGCCATGATGCTAGGTGAGATTGCATCATTAGTTGCACTAGTTGATTTGGTTTATCTTTGGATAGTAGGTTCTTAACATATTTATTCTTGCTTCAATTGTAAGATCCTCAAAATAATGTCCGAGGTGAGAGATAATTGATTAGATGTTTGGTGTATGATTTATAAATGTGTTTGATGTATTGTTTAACATGAACATGATTTGAGATAGTGTGATTGATGATATAAATCAACGGTGCCTAAGAGGGAGTCATTCTAGCTGCAGTTAGGAATGAAATATTGAATTCCTCAATTGTTATATTTTGTTTAGTTTTTCGTAATAGATTCGTAAGATGTTAATCTTTATTTCCAATGGTTGGATCGTCGAAATAATGTTATGAGTGACATAATGGAGTTAGAATAACAATTATATTCTTAGCATCTTGTACGATATCGTATTTTGCCTTGAGTATCTATAGAATAGTTTAACCTTTGGATTTGGTTTATTTTTGGATATTAGATTCTTAAGATATTAATATTAAGTTTCAAAGGTGGGATCATATAACTAATTTTGTTGTGAGAGATAATGTCCGAAGTAAGAATAAAAATTCTATTTAGTAAGAATAACAATTATATTGAGATAATGTCTGAAGTAAGCGATAATGTGCGAAGTAAGAGATAATGTCCGAAATAAGATCCAACCAGTGGAAATAAAGATCAATATCTTATGAACCTACTATGAAAAATTAAACAAAATATAATAGTTGAACAATTGGATAAGGGTGGTACTAAACTTCATTACTAATTGCAGCTAGAATGACTCCCTCTTAGGCACCGATGACTCATATCATCAATCACACTATGTTAAATCATGTTCATGTTAAATAATACATCACACACATGTATAAATCATACACCAACATCTAATCCATTATTTGTCTCTCCAGACATTATTTTGAGGATCTTACAGTTGAAACAAGAATAAATATGTTAAGAACCTACTATCAAAGGATAAACCCAATCAACCAATTCAACTAATGTATAGACACTCAAAACGAAATCTATTATAGGTATAACTATGATCCTAAAAATACAGTTCTTACTCTGAGTTGATTATCTCTCACTACGAGCATTAGTTAGATGATCCCACCCTTGAAAATATATACTAATATCTTAAGAATCTACTATAAAAAAATAAACCAAATCCAACGGTTAAACTATTCTAAAGATACTCAAGGAAAAATACGGTATCTTATAAAATGCTAAAAATATAATTGTTATTTTAACTCCATTATGTCACTTGGAACATTATTTCCATGATGCAACCATTGGAAATAAAGATGAGCATGTTATGAACCTACTATGAAAAATTAAACAAAGTATAACACTTGAACAATTAGATAGCGGTGATATTAAATTTCATTGTTAACTGTAGCTAGAATGACTTCCTCTTACACACCATTGAATCATATCATCAATTAAACTATCTCAAATCATGTTCATGTTAAATAATCCATAACACACATTTATATATCATACACCAAACATCTGATCCATTATCTCTCACTTCAGACATTATTTTGAGGATCTTATCGTTGAAACAAGAATAAGTATGTTAAGAACGTGTTGTCCAAAGATAAACCAAATTAACTAGTTCAACTAATGTATAGACTCTCAAAACGAAATCTACCATAGGTATAACTAAGTTCTAAAAATACAATTCGTACTCTGAGTTCATTATCTCTCACTACGAAAATTAATTAGATGCTCACACCGTTGAAAATAAATATTAATATCTTAAGAATCTACTATCCAAAAGTAAACCAAATTCACAGTTAAACTATTCTATAGACACTAAAGGCAAAATATGGTATCGTATAAGATGCTAAAAATATCATTGTTATTCTAACTTCATTTTGTAATTCGGAACATTATTTCGACGATCCAACCATTAGAAATAACGATTAACATCTTACGAACCCACTATGAAAAATTAAACAAAATATAACAATTGAACAATTGGATGACGATGGTTCTACATTTCATTCCTAACTGCAGCTAGAATGACTCCCACTTAGGCACCATTCACCCATATCATGAATCACACTATCTCAAATCATGTTCATGTTAAATAATCCATCACACACATTTATAAATCATACACCAAACATCTGATCCATTATCTCTCACTTTGTACATTATTTTGAGGATCTTACCGTTGAAACAAAAATAAATATGTTAAGAACCTACTATCCAAGATAAACCAAATCAACCAGTTCAACTAATGTATAGACAGTCAAACCGAAATCTACTATAGGTGTAACTATGTCCCTAAAAATATAGTTCTTAGTTTGAGTTCATTATCTCTCACTCAAGACAAAACACAGTTAATTAGATGAACGAACCGTTGAAAATAAATATCAATATCTTATGAATATACTATAAAAAAATAAACCAAATTCAACGGTTAAACTATCTTGTACACACTTAAGGCAAAATACGGTATCGTATAAGATGCTAAAAGTATTATTGTTATTCTAACTCCATTATTTCACTTGGAACATTATTTAAACGATCCAACCATTGGAAATAAAGGTTAACATCTTACAAACCTACAATGAAAAATTATACAAAATATAACAGTTGAACAATTGGATAACAGTGGTACTAAATTTCATTACTAACTGCAGCTAGAATGACTCCCTCTTAAGCACTGTTGCTCATATCATCAATCACATTATGTCAAATCATGTTAATGTTAAATAATACATCACACATATTTATAAATCATACACCAAACATCTAATCCATTATCTCTCACTTCGGACATTATTTTGAGGATCTTACCGTTTAAACAAGAACAAATATGTTAAGAACATATTGTCCAAAGATAAACCAAATGAACCAGTTCAACTAATGCATAGACGCTCAAAACGATATCTACCATAGGCATGACTAGGATCCTAAAAATACAATTCTTACTCTAAGTTCATTATCTCTCACTACGAATATTAATTAGATGATTGCACCGTTGAAAATAAATATTAATATCTTAAGAATCTACTATCCAAAAATAAACCAAATTCAACGGTTAAACTATTCTATAGACACTCAAGGCAAAATACGGTATCGTATAAGAAGCTAAAAATATAATTGTTATTCTAACTCCTATATGTCACTCGAAACATTATTTCGACAATCCAACCATTGAAAATAAAGATTAACATCTTACGAACCACTATGAAAAATGAAACAAAATATAACAGTTGAACAATTGGATAGCGGTGGTAGTAAATTTCACTCCTAACTACAGCTAGAATGACTCCCTCTTAGGCACCGTTGACTCCTATCATCAATCACACTATGATAAATCATGTTCATATTAAATAATACATCACACATATTTATAAATCATACACTAAAAATCTAATCCATTATCTCTCACTTCGGGCATTATTTTGAGGATCTTACCGTTGAAACAAGAACAAATATGTTAAGAACATACTGTCCAAAGATAAACCAAATCAACCATTTCAACTAATGTATAGACGCTCAAAACGAAATCTACTATATGTATAACTATGATGCTAAAAATACAGTTCTTACTCCGAGTTGATTATCTCTCACTACGAACATTAGTTAGATGATCCCACTGATGAAAATAAATATCATATCAATCTACTATCCAAAAATAAACCTAATCCAACGGTTAAATTATTCTATACACACTCAAGGCAAAATATGGTATCATAGAAGATGCTAAAAATATAATTGTTATTCTAACTCCATTATGTCACTCGGAACATTATTTGGATGATCCAACCATTGGAAATAAAGATTAATATCTTACGAATCTACTAGGAAAAATTAAACAAAATATAACAATTTAATTTGATGGCGGTGGGACGAAATTTCATTCCTAACTGCATCAAGAATGACTCCCTCTTAGGCACCGTTGACTCATACCATCAATCACACTATCTCAAATGATGTTCATGTTAAATAATACATCACACACATTTATGAATCATACATGAAACATCTGATCCATTTTCTCTCACTTTGTACATTATTTTGAGGATCTTACCATTGAAACAAGAATAAATATGTTAGCAACCTACTATCTAAAGATAAACCAAATCAACCAGTTCAACTAATGTATAGACACTCGAAAGGAAATCTAGTATAGGTATAACTAAGATCCTAAAAATACAGTTCTTACTCTCAGTTCATTATCTCACACTACGAACATTAGTTAGATGATCCCACCATTGGAAAGGAATATTAATATCTTAAGAATCTGCTATCCAAAAATAAACTATTCTATAGTCACTCAAGACAAAACACGGTTAATTAGATGAACGAACCGTTGAAAATAAATATTAATATCTTATGAATATACTATAAAAAATAAACCAAATTCAATGGTTAAACTATCTTGTAGACACTCAAGGCAAAATACGGTATCGTATAAGATGCTAAAAATATAATTGTTATTCTAACTCCATTATTTCACTTGGAACATTATTTCAACGATCCAACCATTGGAAATAAAGGTTAACATCTTACGAAACTACAATGAAAAATTTTATACAAAATATAACAGTTGAACAATTGGATAGCGGTGGTACTAAATTTCATTCGTAACTGCAGCTACAATTAGTGCCTCTTAAGCACTGTTGTTGACTCATATCATCAATCATACTATGTCAAATCATGTTCATCTCAAATAATACATCACACATATTTATAAATCATACACCAAACATGTAATCCATTATCTCTCACTTCGGACATTATTTTGAGGATCTTACCATTGAAGCAAGTATAAATATGTTAAGAACCTACTATCCAAAAATAAAGCAAATCAACCAGTTCAACTAATGTATAAACGCTCAAAACGAAATCTACCATAGGTATAACAAGGATCCTAAAAATACAGTTCTTACTCTGAGTTCATTATCTCTCACTACGAACATTAATTAGATGATCGCGCCGTTAAAAATAAATATTAATATTTTGAGAATCTACTATCGAAAAATAACCAAATGCAATGGTTAAACTATTCTATAGACACTCAAGGCAAAATACGAGATCATATAAGATGCGTAAAATATAATTGTTATTCTAACTCCTATATGTCTCTCGAAACATTATTTCGACAATCACACCATTGGAAATAAAGATTAACATCTTCGAACCACTATGAAAAATTAAACAAAATATAACAGTTGAACAATTGGATAGTAGTGGTACTAAATTTCATTCCTAACTGCAGCCAGAATGACTCCCTCTTAGGTGGCGTTGGCTCATATCATCAATCACACTATTTCAAATCATGTTCATGTTAAATAATATATCACACACATTATAAATCATACACCAAACATCTAATCCACTATCTCTCACTTCGGATATTATTTTAAAGATCTTACCATTGCAAGAAGAACAAATATGTTAAGAACCTACTTTCCAAAGATACACAAAATGAACCAGTTCAACTAATGTGTAGATGCTCAAAACAAAATGTACTATAGCTATAACTAAGATCCTAAAAATACAATTCTTACCTTGAGTTTATTATCTCTCACTATAAACAGTAGTTATATGATACCACCGTTGAAAATAATTATTAATATCTTAAGAATCTACTACCCAAAAATAAACCAAATTCAACGGTTTAACTATTCTATAGGTACTCAATGAAAAATACGATATCGTATAAGATTCTAAAAATATAATTTTTATTCTAACTCCTATATGTCACTCAAAACATTATTTCGAGGATCCAACCATTGGAAATAAAGATTAACATCTTAGGAACCCACTATGAAAAATTAAAGAAAATATCACCGTTGAACAATTGGATAGAGGTGGTACTAAATTTCATTGCTAACTGTAGCTAGAATTACAGCCTCTTAGGCACCATTGACTCATATCTTCAATCAGACTATCTCAAATCATGTTCATGTTAAATAATACATCACACACATTTATAAATCATACACCAAAATCTAATTCATTATCTCTCACTTCGGACAATATTTTAAGGATCTTACTGTTGAAAGAAGAATAAATATGTTAAGAACCTACTATCCAAAGATAAACCAAATCAACCAGTTCAATTAATGTATAGAAGCTCAAAATCAAATGTACTATAGGTATAACTAAGATCCTTAAAATACAGCTCTTACTTTGAATTCATTATCTCTAACTACAAACATTACTTAGATGATCCCACCCTTGAAAATAAATATTAATATCTTAAAAATCTACTATCCAAAAATAAACGAAATCCAAGGGTTAAACTATTCTATCGACACTCAAGGCAAAATACGGTATCGTATAGGATGCCACAAATATAATTGTTATTGTAACTCCTATATGTTACTCGAAACATTATTTTGACGATCCAACAATTGGAAATAAAGATTAATATCTTATGAACCCACTATGAAAAATTAAACAAAATATAACAGTTGAACACTTGGATAGTGGTGGTACTAAATTTCATTCCTAAATGCAGCTAGAATGACTCCCTCTTAGGTGGTGTTGACTCGTATCATCAATCACACTATCTCAAATCATGTTCATGTTAAATAATACATCACACACATTATAAATCATACATCAAAACATCTAATCCAGTATCTCTCACTTCCAACATTATTTTGAGGATATTACCATTGAAAGAAGAATAAATATGTTATGAACCTACTTTCCAAAAATAAACCAAATGAACCAGTTCAACTAATGTGTAGATGCTCAAAACGAAATCTACTATAGCTATAACTAAGATCCTAAAAATACAATTCTTACACTGAGTACATTATCTCTCACTACAAACGGTAGTTATATGATCCCACCATTGTAAATAAATATTAATATCTTAAGAATCTAGTATTCAAAAATAAACCTAATCCAACAGTTCAACTATTCTATAGGCACTCAAGGAAAAATAGGATATCGTATAAGATGCTAAAAATATAATTTTTATTCTAACTCCGATATGTCACTCAAAACATTATTTCATGGATCCAACCATTGGAAATAAAGATTAACATCTTAGGAACCCACTATGAAAAATTAAAGAAAATATAACTGTTGAACAATTGGACAGCGGTGGTACTAAATTTCATTGCTAACTGTAGCTAGAATGACTCCCTCTTAGGCACCGTTGGCTTATATCTTCAATCAGACTATCTCAAATCATGTTCATGTTAAATAATAGATCACACACATCTATAAATCATACACCAAAATCTAATCCATTATCTCTCACTTCGGACATTATTTTAAGGATCTTACTGTTGAAAGAAGAATAAATATGTTAAGAACCTACTATCCAAAGATAAACCAAATCAACCAGTTCAATTAATGTATAAAGGCTCAAAACGAAATCTAATATAGGTATAACTAAGATCCTCAAAATACAGCTCTTACTTTGAGTTCATTATCTCACACTACAAACATTAGTTAGATGATCCCACCGTTGAAAATAATTACTCATATCTTAAGAATCTACTACCCAAAAATAAACCAAATTCAACGGTTAAACTATGTTGTAGTCACTCAAGGCAAAATACGGTATCTTATAAGATGCTAAAAATATAATTGTTATTCTAACTCCAATATGTGACTCGGAATATTATTTCAATGATCCAACCTTTGGAAATAAAGATTAACATCTTATGAACCTACTATGAGAAATTAATCAAAATATAACAGTTGAACAATTGGATAGCGGTGGTCCTAAATTTGATTCTAATTGTAGCTAGATTGACTCCCTCTAAGGCATCGTTGACTCATATCATCAATAACAATGTCTCAAATGATGTTCATGTTAAATAATACATCACACACATTTATAAATGATACACCAAACATCTAATCCATTATCTCTCATTTCAGACATTATTTTGAGGATCTAACCGTTGAAACAAGAATAAATATCTTAAGTACCTACTATCCAAAGATAAATCAAATCTACCGGTTCAACTAATGTATGGACGCTCAAAAAGAAATCTACTATAGGTATAACTAAGATCCTAAGAATACAAATCTTACTTTGAGTTCATTGTATCTCACTACGAACATTAGTTCGTTGATCCAACCATTGAAAATAAATATTAATATCTTAAGAATCTACTATCCAAAAATAAATCAAATACAACGTTTAAACTACTCTATAGAGACTCAAGGCAAAATACGGTATCGTATAAGATGCTAAAAATAGAATTTTTATTCTAAGTCCAATACGTCACTCGGACATTATTTCGACGATCATACCATTGGAAATAAAGATTAACATCTTACGAACCTACTATGAAAAATTAAACAAAATATAACAGTTGAACAATTGGATAGCGGTGGTACTAAATTTTATTCCTAACTCCAACTAGAATGACTCCCTCTAAGGCATCGTTGACTCATATCATCAATCACAGTATCTCAAATCATGATCATGTTAAATAATACATCAGACACATTTTAATTGATACACCAAACATCTAATCCATTATCTCTCACTTTAGAGATTATTTTGAAGATCTTACCTTTGAAATAAGAATAAATATCCTAGGTACCTACTATCCAATGATAAACTAATTCAACCAGTTCAACTAATGTATAGACACTCAAAATGAAATCTACTATAGTATAATTAAGATCCTAAAAATATAGTTCTTACTCTGAGTTCATTATCTCTGACTACCGACATTAGTTAGATAATCCCAGCATTGAAAATTAATATTAATATATTAAAAATCTACTATCCAAAAATAAACCAAATCCAACGGTTAAACTATTATATACAGACTTAAGGCAAAATATAGCATCATACAAGATGCTAAAAATATAATTGTTATTCTAGCTCCATTATGTCGCTCGGAACATCATTTCAACGATCCAACCATTGGAAATAAAGATTAACATCTTACGAACCTACTCTGAAAATTAAAGAAAAGATAACAGTTGAACAATTGGATAGCGGTGGTAGTAAATTTTATTCCTAACTGTAGCTAGAATGAATCCCTCTAAGGCATCGTTGACTCATATCATCAATCACAGTATCTCAAATAATACATCACACACATTTATAAATGATACACCAAACATCTAATTGGATTGAGTCTTGATATGGAAACTTTCCAAGTGAGAACTTTCAAATTCAGAGAAACCCTGAAATTCTCAATGGGCAATCCAGAGTCAAATCTTGTTTTTTGAAAACAAAGAAAAGTTCATAAAGCAATAAAATGGATAGGTGTAGAGACTCAATGGAAGCTATTCTAAAACATGAAGATGACTACTTTCCCTTTTTTCATAAATATAATTTTATCATGATAGATATTTTATGATTCGAGAAAGAATGATATTTGATCATTATTGTTTATTATCTTTTACAATAATCTATAAATTAAAGGTTATCTTAATTTATGCATACAAATTACAAAAAAAATTGATATAATTATCTTGTTTGTAAAAGATAATTTAATATATTATTTAAACTTTGTTGATTAAGTATAATAAACCTAATTATGATAGTGCCTACAAATTGCTAAAAAGATTTGATATTATTATCTTTTTTATAAAAGATAATTTAATATATTATTTAAACTTTGTTGATTAAATATAATAAACATAATTATGATAGTGTCTACAAATTGCTAAAAGATTTGATATTATCTTCTTTATAAAAGGTAATTTAATATATTATTTAAACTTTGTTGATTAAATATAATAAATATAATTATCATAGTGCCTACAAATTGCTAAAAGATTTATATTATTATCTTTTTTATAAAATAAAATTTAATAGATTATTTAATTTTTTTATTAAAGATAATAACGGTAATTATGATTGTGCATACAAATTTCTAAAACCTTTGATATAATTATCTTCTTTGTAAAAGATAATTTAATAGATTATTTAAATTTTTTTTAGTAAAGATAATAACGGTAATTATGATTGTGCGTACAGGTTGCTAAAAAAATTGATATAATTATCTTGTTTGTAAAAGATAATTTAATAGATTATTTAAACTTTGTCAATTAAATATAATAAACATAATTATTATAGTACCTACAAATTGATAAAAAATTCGATATTATTATCTTCTTTATAAAAGATAATTTAATAGATTATTTAAATTTTTTTAAAGATAATAACAGTAATTATGATTGTATGTAGAAATTGCTAAAACCTTTGATATAATCATCTTCTTTGTAAAAGATAATTTAATAGATTATTTAATTTTTTATTAAAGATAATAATGGTAATTATGATTGTGGGTATAAATTGCTAAAAAAATTGATATAATTATCTTCTTTGAAAAGATAATTTAATAAATTATTTAAATTTTGTTGATTAAATATGATAAAGATAATTAAGATAGTCCCCCTTTCATTTTTATGACATGTCCTTTAGCGTTTTTTATATTAATTATTTTTTGTCATAATTTTTTCCAATTAATTCACATAGTACCTATAATCCTTATGATATCGATAATATAAAAAGAAAGATAATTTTAATAGCTTTTTAGGTACTATCATAATTTGATAATAGATAGTACCTACCATAATTATCATTGATAATCATAAATATTGACTAAAAAATAAGGATTATTATGATAGTACTTACAAAGAAAATGTTGTTTGTACCGTACAAATAAGATAATTATCTACAATTATCAAAATAATTATATAGTAAAAGTTAATAATAAAGATTACACTATCTTCTTTATAAATATATTAAATTTATAGTAATAATTATGGTTATTACCGTTTACAAATTATGATAGTTTAAAACTTTTATTTTTATACTTAAAATTAAGTTTGATAGTATATATTTGTGTATATTGAATTGTGAATATATAGATGATATAATCATTTCTGATTTAACCAAATAATGGTATTGAATCTAGATGAAAAAATATTAATTAAAAAAATAGGACAAAATATTTTTCAATACAATATAAGAATCTGTATTTAATGAATTTTAAAGTTTCCCCATAATTCTCATAATAGAAAGAAAAACATTAAAATGAGATTCAATTCAATATAAAATAAAAAAGGAGGATATGACGAAATTGGTAAATGCTATAGACTTAATTGGATTGAGTCTTTGTATAGGAACTTACCAAGTCAGAACTTTCGAATTCAGAGAAACCCTAGAATTCATAATAGACAATCCTAAGCCAAATCAAGTTTTTCGAAAACAAAGAAAAGTTCAGAAAGCGATAAAAGGGATAGGTGTAGAGACTTAATGGAAGCTGTTCTAAAACATGGAGATTACTACTTTCCCTTTTTGCATTAGAAAAGGAATCACTCTATCATAATTTGATAGATCCTTTGAAGAACTGATCAATCAGCCGAGAATAAAGATAGAATCCTATTTTACATGTCAATATTGACAACAATGAAATTTATAATAAGAAGAAAATTCGTCGACTTTAGAAATCGTGAGGGTTCAAGAACCTCTATCGCTAAAGGGCCTATTTAAATTTCTAATTACTTTTCCTATATCCTCTCTATAAGTTAGTTAAGTCGTTATTTATGTGTTTTATTCAATTCTTTCTTTGACAACTAAATTGGAATTTTTCTTTTCAAAATTTTCTTATCATAATTATAAGTCACAAGTTTTGGAATATATACGTGAAACATGTAGAATTCTTTCATGATAAATGTACAAATATCTTATTTTTTTAGCAGGGAATTCTTTCATTTTTAATTATGAAAATTAAAAATGAGGTTTATAGGTTACAAGAATGGTGAGGATAGCTCAGTTGGTAGAGGAGAGGATCGAAAATCCTCGTGTCACTAGTTCAAATCTGGTTCCTGGCACATGATTCATTTGTATGAGTATCTATTTCTCATATTCCTTTAAATAAACATGGGGAATAGATACTCATACAAATTTGTGGTCTAGATTATCATACATATTTATTTTATCTATTTAGGTATATGTAGATATACTTTTCCTAGATGATTAAAGAATAGATGTGTTTTTTAGGTATATTTGTTGCATATATATTATATTCAATTATTTTTTTCCTTTTTTTCGCTGTAAACAATGTTAATATTTCCCCAAAATATTAAGATGGTTAAATTAGTTGTTAGAAAGACCTAAAAGTCTTGTCTAAGGGAGTTCAAGGGTGGAGTGGGAATAATCAAAATTTCTCTTAGATGGATTGCACAATATAGAATCAAGCTAATTTCTTTGTTTTTTTAGATTTTATTTTCTTCATCTTTGTTGATGTTACTTTTTTTTTTCACAACCATAGAACGTATGTTGATCATAGTAGAAATAAGCCTTGTTCATATTTTTTTAATCCCTATATTATTATATTATCTTATTTCTAAATTTTGTGATTTATCACATCCATCCATAATAATATATGAATAAGACATTCATTTTTCTATATGATTTAACTTCAATTACTTTTTCTGATCTATAAGATAATGTAAAGATATACTTTGAATATCAAGGTTTGTACAAGTGCGGATTAGTTTCTTTATTTTTTTAGATTTTTTTTCTTCATCTTCGTTGATTGTTACTTTTTATTTTTTGCAACCATAGAATGTATGTTGATATGCATGCTACATAGTTCATGATAAAACATTTTTGCATTTATAGGTGCATTCTCATTAGGGGTGGTGTGTAATGACTCAATTATATGTTGATATCGTGATTTATGTTGATAATGATAGTCAGGGTGTGTTTGACGAGGTACCATCCCAGGATGATGGTCCAGTTGATGATGATGGTCAACTGGACATATAATCTCATCACACCCACAATTATAAGATACATCACAATCTAATCGAGCCAATTATGATAGTACCTATAAATTTTTAAAGAATTTGACATCATTAGTTTTTTTGTAAAAAATAATTTAATAGATTATTTAAACTTTGTTGATTAAATATAATAAAGATAATTATGATAGTACCTACAAATTTCTAAAAACTTTTATATAATTATCTTTTTTGTAAAATATAATTTAATAGTTTATTTAAATTTTTTTATTAAATATAATAAAGATAATTATAATAGTTCCTATAAATTGCTAAAATATTTTATATTATTATGTTCTTTATCAAAGATAATTAATAGATTATTTAAACTTTTTTATTAAAGATAATAATGGTAATTATGATTGTTCGTACAAATTGCTAAAAATTTTGATATAATTATCTTCTTTGTAAAAGATAATTTAATGGATTATTTAAACTTTGTTGATTAAATATAATAAAGATAATTATGATAGTACCTACAAATTGTTAAAAAATTTGATATAATTATCTTATTTGTAAAGATAATTTAATAGATTATTTATACTTTTTGATTAAATAAAATAAAAATAATTATGATAGTACTTACAAATTGCTAAAAGATTTGATATTATTATCTTCTTAACAAAAAATAATTTAATAGATTATTTAAACCTTTTTATTAAAGATAATAACAACAATTATGATTTACATACAAATTGCTAAAATCTTTGATATAATTATCTTCTTTGTAAAAGATAATTTAATAGGTTATTTAAAATTTGTTGATTAAATATCATGCAGATAATTATGATAGTACCTACGAATAGCTACAAAATTTGTACCGTACAAATAACCATAATTTAAAAGATAATTATTTAAATTTTTTAATTAAAGATAATAAAAGTAATTATGATTGTGCGTACAAGCTAGAAAGATAATCTATTAAATAATTATAAAATTAAATAATTATGATAATTTATTTAATAATCTATTATCATAATTTTAAATTATATTGCAAAGATAATTATGATAACTAAAATTATGGTTAGTAAAAATTAATTTAATTCCTGAAAATTATTTAAACTTTGATTGCAAATATAATTTGATAATTTTGTTAAATTATCAAATTTGTAGGTATAATTATCTATTTCTATGTATATGAATAATTATACAGCAGATAATATAATTGTGAACATAATTATCATAGTTTAATTATTATGATAATATATTAAATTTGATAAAAAGATAATTATCTATTTGTTATCATAATATGAAGATAAATTAATTGATAAATAATTTATTAGGCCTCTAATAATTTAGATATAGCAAAGAAGATGCTGTTATGATATAAATAATTATAATTATCTTCTTTATAAAGATTATCATATTGATTAAATAAATTTCTTATTTGAATTTACAAAGAAGATAATAATATCAAAATTTTTAGCAATTTGTACGTACAATTATAATTATTGTTATTATTTTTAATAAAAAAAATTAAATAATCCATTAATAAGCAATGTGTTATTATCATAATTATCTTCTTTATAATCTACTATCATTATCTTCCCTATTTAATAAAAACTATTAAAATATGATAGTACCTACAAATTGTTATCATATTATATTTAATACATTATTAAAAATTTTATAGGTACTATCATAATTATCTTTATCATATTTAATCAATAAAGTTTAAATAATCTATTAAATTTTTCTTTAGAAAGAAGATAATTATACCAAAAGGTATTTGTATGCACAGTCATAATTACCTTATTATCTTTAATACAAAAAGTTTAAATAATCTATTAAATGATCTTTTATAAAGAAGATAATAATATCAAATCTTTTAGCACTTTATAGATACTATCATAATTGTTTTTGTTATATTTAATCAACAAAGTTTAAATAATATATTAAATTATCTTTTAAAAAAAAATAATTATATTATCTTCTTTAAACATTTATAATTATAACAGATTATATGGCTATTATAGTAATAATCTTTGCGCAAGACTATTACTATCAAGGCTATTACTAATGACAAACTATATGTACTATCATTATTATCATAAATTACAAATTATTAACAGTAATATATTATGATTTTATAATCCTAATGTACATATTAATTATTATAGTATTTACAAATTGATTACTATAATTATTATATCAAATTATCATAATTTGATATAAAACATATTTGATACAATCATAATCAACAAATTTTAAATAATGTATTAAATTATATTTGATTATGTAGATTATCTAATAGCAAATTAAAGATTTGATATTATTATTATAATAAATAAACGAATAATATGATTACGCGTTTCCATATCCCATTTATCTTTTAGCAATTATTGTTATGATTGTACCGTCTATCATATGGTCAAGATTTGATTAGGTTATTATGAAATAATTATTTAAACTATTATAGTATTTGTATCATTAACCATAATCATGTAACGGTTTTAACATAATTTACCTGAATAAATTGTGTTAAAACTGTTACACTATTTTTTTATTATATGTTGTAGCTACTATCATAACATCATAGATTATTATGATTTTTACCTATACGTTTGATTAACTATCAAATATCTTAACTTAAAAGATTATTGTAATTTTTAATAAATAAGTCTAATAATCTATTCATAAAAGGCAAATAACGGTATATAGATAATTATCTTTATAGATTATTTAAACTTTTTATAATGACATATATATATATATATATATATATATATATGTGTGGTTGTTATGATTTTAGATATAATCAATTATATCTAATCAACATAATTGATTAATAATATCTTTATTATAAATATATTATCATATAAACTGATGATTATTACGGTATTTATCATAAATTATCGAACAAAAATATTATTTTATTGTACATAGATAGCTTGTAGCATGTAAATTATAATAACGTAATGATAATTATCATATTATGCTATTTAATAGTCATTTTGATAATTATCTTTATTACCGTGATATTAACTTTTAAGGATAAGTTTTATTTATCTTGATTTCTGCAAAGATAATAACTATTTAAAGATTATCATAATAATCTTCTTTATTGTAGATAATTTGATAAATATCAATTACGTTAACTATGCTATATAATAGAGTTAATATTATCTATCAATAAAGCTATACTTATCATATTATTATTTGATAATCTATGTACAATTTAATTATACATAAATAATTATCACATATTGATTTGTAACAATAATATATCATTTTGATTATAATAAAAGATATTATTAATGAAATAGTATTGATATCTATTAAATTTAATTATTATCAAAATACCTTGAGTTTGATATCATATTAGATAACGTAATGATATTATCTAATATGATATTATCTAATATGATATTATCTAATATGATATTATCTAATATGATATCAAACTTAAAATTATTGATATTATTTTTTAAATAATTGTAAGTTGATCATGTTTTTTTCAGTGTAAATATTTATAGTCCTCCAGCAATGGTCCATCAATAATCTCAATCTCGGAGACATCCAACAAAGGTTTGACGAAGGCACAATAACGGAGTTGACTTGATCAACTATAAGTCTGTTAGATTGTTAGTAACTTCGATGAAAATGTCTCAAAGATATAATTATATCAAACTATTGAATATTAAATTATCAATGATCCCTACAATAACGGTATCATGAGTACGCATTGTGCGTAATTATCATACTTTGTACCTACAAACTTTAATATCTCAAAGATAATTCCGGTGCTATCATAATTTAGTATCCCTTTACAAATTTATGATAATTATCAATTTTAAAAATAAGCAATTTATTAAAGTTCTTTTTAACAATTTTTAAGTGCTTACACTAAATTACCGGTTGGTGAGACTACACCTATCAAATTATTATCTTTATTATGATATTATTATATCATAATAATACTCATATTTTATAATCATCTTTATTAATATTTTGTTGACAGATAATTAAAATATTATCAAAATATGATGATTAATTTATCATATTTATATTATAGTAATTACCGGTGATTATTATATAATTTATTGCATAATATTAAAATCTTTGTTGCATAACAAAGATGATAGATTAATCAATATTTTATAATTATGATAACGATATATAAAAATGTATTTATATAAACATAATTATCTTTAAATTATACATAGATAAATTAATAATAATTATTTATGGTCAGCAAAATTTAATACAAGGATTAGGTTACAAAGATAATTAAATAATCATATTAATTGATAATGACTAGGAATAATCTTTTACATCGATTATTTTATCTCTAATAAAATAATCTATTAAACAATAATTCGATGTAATTACCGTTATTGATAATTATAATCAATCATTATAATAATTATCATATGATTGTATAATATTATGATTGAAATATTGGATAATTATCTTGCTATCTAATTACACAAAAGTTCTGGTAATTCTTAATCACACAAATATAATTTGGCGTATAATTATTATAAATTACCTTATGATATATTATCACAATCATGGTGATAATTGGTAAACCATTTCATTTAACTATGATGATAACCATAATCATGTAATGGTACCATATTAGCAATATATTGTAATCATCATGATAAATTTATCGCAATTATAATAGTATATTATAATCTATTATGATAATCTTATTCAACAATTATATCAACCTTTTAGTTTAATAAATATATTTGTAGGTACTATATAATTATTCACCCATATTTAGAATTTTGATATTTTTATTAAATTATCTATATTTTAATCTATTTACCGTTACAATTAAATTAAACTATAAATTATGATATATTGCTAAATAATCTATTATGATAATTAATTATAGCGTAAATCTTCTTCATATCATGATAACTTATAATCATTCTAACGGATATGATATATCATAGTAGATGATATATCATTATCTACAAACTTATAATAAACTATCGTTATCTTCCTAGTATGTATTAGTTTTAACTAATACAATTTTTATATAATAAAAGTTTATTAACAAATAATATAGTGCATTATAATAAAGATGACCCAAAAATACATTTATATATTTTTGTATGATCAAAAGATAATTATCTATAAAGAAGATAATAAAATCCTATATTACGATAGGATAGCATTTATGTATATATTATACATAAATGATAACTATAATTTATATTATGATAATTTTGATATAATTTGTAGTTAATATATAAATTAAATTTTATAGATAATATGTATAGATATTGTAGGTACTATAATTAACCATTATTATATGTTGCTATCATAATATCACAAAATTATGATAGCATTTATCGAATAAATCATCTTCTATATTATCTATAATGATAAACTTTGATTATCGTTATTATCAAATTTACCGTAATAACGTTAATTACGGTATCTTATTTATCACATATTTTTATGTCACTTAAAAATTTATTTTTACAATATCAAAACAAATTATTTACCAGTAAATTGTGCTACAAAATACTATTATCAACGTCATATTTTAATAGCAATAATATATTACCATGATAAAGTTATCTACAAGTTTGATATAATTACATATAGATACTATCATTAATTGATGCATAATTGTTTTTTATATAAAAAAAATTATGATAAATTATAACAAAGATAATCAAATTATGATAACATATATGATCATATATCATAAAAATTATTATGATAATCTTTTTAATAACGGTTATTATAGATCATCTATATAGACTCTTTGGTAACGTACCAAAGTATTTTAGCAATTATCTTTTAGTAGCACGATAATTACCAAGATAAATTATTATAGTACCTATCGTTTATTTGATAATATTTTTTAAACTTTGTTATTGTGATAATGAACATGATACCGTACGATAAATTTATAGATAATCAAACTATCATAATAACTTCTTAATAATGTAAAATATCTATGATAATAATAATCAAACTGATTTTATCCTAATTGTATGTAAATTAAAAACTTTATTATTATGATAATAGTTGAAGCTATTAATAGATTATTATAGTACTGTCAAAGGTTTACAAATTATCTATTCTTACTGTAATCATATTATTATAAATTATCATAATAGGATTATTTAATGATAATTTATATAGATTTGATAAATACAGCATCCTATCAGGATAATATTTGATCAACATACGTTATCTATTAAATTAATGATCTTTATATAATCTATTAATAGGTAACCCTATTAGCCTTTTTTATATATTAATAATCATAATTATCAATTATCAACAATAGTTGACATCAATTATTATCATTACGTATTGTTGATATTCAACAATAGACTAATCAAATTAGAAGATAATTATAATAGTAACTAAGATTATTATATAAATTATTAATATACTAAGTTACTATCATACTATTATCATAGTAGACTACAAAGAAAATAATTATATCATATATTTAACAATTTGTAGGTACTATCATAATTATATTTATTATATTTAATCAACAAAGTTTAAATAATTTATTAAATTTAATAGTCTATTTGATATCATTTAATGATAGTATTTATTATATGATAGCAAATAATAAGATAATCATATAATAACTTATAGAAACTGATAAGAGATAATAATATCTTTTACGCAACATATTATTATTATCTTCTTTATATACTATGAAGGAATCATAATTATTGTAATTAATTTTATCATAGTATAATTTTTATTATGAATAAAAATTCATTATGATAACAAATTTAACTATGATAACAAAAATTATTAAATTGTAGATAATTATGATCAAATTAGTGATTATGTAGTTGAAATTGCTTACTAATTTATCTATATGTACAATGGTACAAATAATTATCGTTATTTTGTTTAATCATAATAGATGATTATGTATATTATTTTAAATATCAATAACAATTATCTCAATATGTTGTATAATATCATTAACAATATATGTACCATTATAATCGGTACATTAAATATAACTCTATAATATGATTATTTTCCTATTATAAAATCATACTATAGATAATTATTATCGTAAGGTTATCTTTGTACAAAATCTATTAATCAAAATATAGGTAATGATTAAGTATATTTAATCCTTATTACGGGTAAGTTATCTACATTTGTAAAATAAATTATCTACATATAACACAGTTATGTCAAATATTATGTCTTCTATAATCAGCTATATAGATTAATTTAATTTAAACTTATATTTATTTTTTTTTTTAAAAGCTAAACATGTATTCAATGAAGAAACAAATTGTTTCTTAGGATACAAATAGATTGTTTACTCCCCCATATCCTGTGAGAGCATATGACAAACTATTCAGCTATTTCAAATTTAACAAGCATAATCTGGGATTGGCATACCAATCCGAAAATCCGCACCCCCTATTAAAACCAAAGGAAAATGATAGCCATTGCCACGATATTACCTTTATGGACATAACTATATCAACTGAGTTCGCTGGTAATTTATCAAAAATTATCTAGTAATTTAAACTTATATGATAAACCTATGTTTTTAAAACCAGACCGGTGATCAAATCGGGGAAGATACTGGTTCACAGTTTATTAGTTCAACCATTATTGAACCAATGGTTGAACCGGTCTTAATAAAATAATATTTTTTATTATTAATTTACTATAACAATTAAGATTATAAAAGAAAAAATATATTAAGATTGTAATTATAAAAGGATAAAAATAATTTTACTAAATACACATTCATATTGTTAAATTTTGTTACAAATGTATCATAGCAGTACAATCATAATTTAATATGTGCGATATTTGAAATTATCTTTAAACAACAAGAATTTTTAAGAAGATAAAAATAATTATATTCTTAACATAAAAATAATTTGATAATCTTAGTTTAATAATAATATCTACAAATTTGGTTATGATAATTAACGATATAATTATCTTTTGATTGTACTGAATAATTTGTACCAATTATTTGACAAAGAAGATATTATACCTTGTAGTAATGATTGATAGGTACTATTCAGTGCTAAGCATATTACCGTTATCTTTTAATTATCTTTTTTAGCAGTTTATATCAAAGATTATAATAATTTTTACATAATTATGACGAGTCCTTGTATCTACTAATAAAGTACAATTTATAGTGGGTACAAGAATGATTTAATCATTAGGTAGGGTAATAATCTTTATCAACTACTAGATAATTTAATAGCCATTCTGCATCATAAAGTAGATAATTTGTAGGTACCATATCCTAATAACTTTGTTGATTATTAGGATCAAATTATTCATTAAAAGTTATCAAATAATAGTATTTGATAAAATTGAATTATCTTAATATTATAGTTTGATAATATTAAACTATGATAATTATGATACTCAATAAAAGATAATTATTTATAATACAATCATAATTTAATTTGTAGGTACAAATAAAATAATGATTAGAATCATAATAACTTATTAAGCAAGGTAATATAATCATCTATTATTATTTTTAATTATGTTTATCATAATTATGATAGTAGATTATTATAAAGATTTAATATTTGATATCAAATTAACGTTAAACAGCATAATTATTATATGTTGGAAAGATAATAATTATTTTTATAATACAAACAGTTTGATAATATGCGTATTATATACCTAGTTTTGATATTATGAATTTGTGTAATTATCATAACGATTCCTTAATTTAATAATCTTATTTTAAATGATCTAAGATGATATTCTTCATAAATTAATTATGATTAATTAACGTTTACATTTATCATATAATTAAAATAAGTAATATCATAGATAATTTAGAATAACTTATCAATCTTTAAATAAGTTATGACATAATGATGAGTTACCATTATAAAAGCAGTAATCATTTTAGCATGTTAACGTAAAAAACTTATAAAGATGATATGAAGATGATTTGATTCATAATTAGATTATGATAAACACATAATTCTATGATATTTTTATAAATTGTTTTAAATAAATTACCGTACACACAATTATTATAAACTACCTACAAATTATTTTATGATAGATAATTTATCATATCTAGTATTATTTTATTATCATGATAAAACTTTCTTATTATCTAATATTGAATTATAATAAAGAAGATACAATTATCTCATAAATTACTGCATATAATTGCTGATAATTAATTATGATAACGGTTATTATAGTTTTGATATTATCTAATCAACCTTTATTATAATAATCATAATAGTAGATAATATTTGTTAGCTTATAAAATAATTTACAGTAATTTAAAATCCTCATTATTATTATGTGATTATATTTGAATTATAGAGGATGATATTTGATTATATTTGATAAACCTTTAAATTATGCAGCCCAAGCCCAAAAAGCTAAACACTAAATTGAATGTAAAAGGTACAGGCATAATGAGGAGCACTTGAAAGAAGCTCTTTCCAATGGTTAGTTGAGCATGCCTAGAGAAAAGATTGTGCGAAAATGTCTTTTGGATATAACTCTCTGCCAGAAACCAACTCAGTGACAAAAAGACGGACATTGATCTTGCAACTAGGAGTCACTCTCTCAAAGTACCATAGTCTCTCGTGAGTGCACTGGTGGCTCACCTTGAGGTAGAAATGCCATGTACACGGTAACCCCTGAAAAGGCTATTGGAAGGGATAATGTGACATCCAACTAAAATAGGACAATAGGTATATTTTACCCATCACGAAAAAATATTCTTACACTTTAGATGTGATTCTATTTTAATTGTAGATATTTCTAAGAAATATGATATTCAAAATCTAAATATTTATCTTAGGATATAATTTGATAATATTTGACTTATAGATTTTTATTTTATCTTATGATATGATTTTATTTGAATTATAGAGGATAATGATTTGACTATATTTGAATTGTAAATTTTTATTTTATGTTAGCATTTTATTATATTAGAAATATAAATTATGATTTTATTTGAAATTTCAATATTTATCTTAATTCATGGGTAACAACACAGTAGTTATTATTGAATCTTCTGTTGCTAACTCTTGCTAATGCGTGGGGTCATGTGCTCATTGTTTTCACATGTCTATGTAATCTGTTTCTTATTCTCTATGATCATGTAAACATTGCCAATCATTTCTTATTATTGGGGCTTGTCTATTTTTAAATACATATTTTTCTTTTTAAAAAAAAAATCCTCTATAGTTCAAATATAACCAGATAAAATAAAAATCTATAATTCAAATATAATCATAAAAAAATTTAAATTTCAAATATCATCATCCTTTATAATTCAAATATAATCACATCATGAGATAAGTAAGATATCTACAATTTATCTTTTTATTTTATCTTTTGATGTGATTATATTTGAATTATAAAAAGGATGATGATATTTGAAATTTAAATATTTGATGATTTGATTATGTTTGAATTATAAATTTTTATTTTATGTTATAATGTGATTTTATTTGAATTACAGAGGATGATGATATTTAAATATTTTATAATTTAATGATATCTAAATTAGAAATTTTTATTTTATTTTTTGATGTGATTTTATTTGAATTATAAAGGATACTAATTTGACTATAATTCAGTTGTGGATTTTATTTTATATTATTGTCAATCATTTCTTATTATTGGGGTTTGTCTATTTCTAAATAAAATATTTTGGTTTAAAAAAAACCTCTATAGTTCAAATATAACCAGATAAAATAAAAATCTATAATTCAAATATAATCATAAAAAATTTAAATTTCAAATATCATCATCCTTTATAATTCAAATAAAATCACATCATGAGATAAGATATATACAATTTATCTTTTTATTTTATCTTTTGATGGTATTATTTGAATTAAAAAGGATGTTGATATTTGAACTTTAAATATTTGATGATTTGATTATGTTTGAATTATAAATTTTTATTTTATGTTATATGTGATTTTATTTGAATTATAGAGGATAATGATTTGACTATATTTGAATTCTAGATTTTTATTTTATATCAACATTTTATTATATTAGAAATATAAAGGATGATTCTATTTGAAATTTCAATATTTATCTTAACTCATGGCTAACAATATAGTAGTTATTATTGAATCTTCTGTTGGTAACTCTGGCTAACTGTTTTCACATGTCTGTGCAATGTATTTCTTGTTCTCTATGATTATGTAGATATTGTCAATCATTTCTTATTATTGGGGCTTGTCTATTTCTAAATAAAATATTTTGCTTTTAAGAAAAAAACTTCTATAATTCAAATATAACTAGATAAAATAAAAATCCATAATTCAAATATAATCATAAAAAAAAATTAAATTTCAAATATCATCATCCTTGATAATTCAAATATAATCACATCATGAGATAAGACATATATCTACAATTTATCTTTTTATTTTATCTTTTGATGCTATTATATTTTAATTAAAAAGGATGATGATATTTGAAATTTAAATATTTGATGATTTGATTATGTTTGAATTATAAATTTTTATTTTATTTTATAATGTGATTTTATTTGAATTATAGAGGATGATGATATTTGAAATTTGAATATTTTGTGATTTAATTATATATGAATTAGAAATTTTTATTTTATTTTATGATGTGATTTTATTTAAATTATTGATGTGATCCTTCCTAGCAAGGGTCCTATCACTAGGGCCATGGCTAGGAGGATAGAGGAGGACATGGCTAGAGTGGATGGAGGACGACCTCACCTCCTCATGCGAATTGTCATTATGCCATAGTTCTCTTGCTTTTACCCTTGTATTGTTCTTCCTTAAGTGGAGTGGTTTAGCTTTTCTTTTGGCCTTGTATTTGGGCACTTTTTTTCGTAGGTTAAAGGCTAGGTGGTATGTGTAGTGGTTATGTGGAGTGTATTAACTAATTGGGTCATTAAGGGGTGTTGGTGGGTTATTTTATTAACCACACCTCTCTTTTCTAATTAAACCCCAATTAGTTAGCACATGAAACATGGAGGAGACAAGGTGGGGCCTTTGTTCCCGCTAATGGGCGCCAAGTTCATCTAATGGCCACATGGCATCCTACATGACCCTTAGTTAGTTTTAAGATCCATGATTTTAGGAGCATATGCTAATTATTTAAATTTGACTCCTATTGGAATTTCCCTCCAAATTCCACACGGCCACCCCTCCCTCTTTTGCTATGAATATAATCCTCCACTCACTTGTATTGGCTACACTTGATTTTGAATGAAATTGTGAGAGTTGCTTCATCTTTGAGTGTCCCTTCTTCTCATTCTTTGAGAGCCACCTTAGTATTTTTATTAAGGGTTCTTTCCCTTGTGGCAAACACCTCTTTCTAGGCTTATCAAGTTCCTTGTAGCGCCTACCATCTCCTTCCTCTTTTCTCAACCATCACTCCATCTTTGTGGCCTTCCATGGAATGGATCTTGGGGAGATGAGCATGCAAGGCGAGTTGCATCAATTATAAAGGATACTAATTTGACAATAATTCAATTGTAGATTTTTATTTTATATTAGCATTTTATTATATTTGAAATGTAAAGCATGATTTTATTTGAAATTTCAATATTTATATTAACTCATCAGTAACAGCATAGTAGTTGTTATTAAGTCTTTTATTAGTAACTCTGGCTAATGCGGTGGGTCAGGTACTAATTTTTTTCACATCTCTTTGTAATCTCTTTCTTGTTCTCTAGACATTCAAAAGGAAATCTGCTATAGGTATAATTAAGATCCTAAAAATGCAATTCTTACTCTAAGTTCATTAGCTCTCACTATGTACATTATTTAGATGATCCCACCGTTGAAAATAAATATTCATATCCTAAGAATCTACTAACCAAAAATAAAACAAATCCAACAGTTAAACTATTCTATAAACACTCAAAACAAAATATGGCATCGTATAAGATGCTAAAAATATAATTGTTGTTCTACCTCCATTATGTCACTCTGGACCTTATTTCGACGAGCCCACCATTGAAAACAAAGATTAACATCTTAAGAATCTACTATAAAAAAATAAAGGAAATCTAACAGTTGAACAATTATATACCGGTGGTAAAAAATTTCCTTCCTAACTGCAGCCAGAACCGTTGACTCATATCACCAATCACACTATCTGAAATCATGTTTATGTTAAATAATACATCACACACATTTATAGATCATGCACCAAACATCTAATCCATTATCTCTCACTTCGGACATTATTTTGAGGATTTTACTATTGACACAAAAATAAATATGTTAAGAACCTACTATCCAAAGATAAACCAAATCAAACAGTTGAACTAATGTATAAACACTCAAAACGAAATCTGCTACAGGTATAATTAAGATCCTAAAAATACACTTCTTACTTTGAGTTCATTATCTCTTACTACATACAAGATTTAGATGATCCCACAATTGAAAATAAATATTAATATCTTAAGAATCTACTACTCTAAAATCCAACATTTAAACTATTCAATAGATACCAAGACAAAATACGGTATCGTATAACATGCTAAAAATATAACTGTTATTCTACCTCTATTATGTCACTTCGAACCTTATTTCGACGAGCCCACCATTGAAAATACAGACTTACATCTTAAGAACCTACTATAAAAAAATAAACAAAATCTAGCGATTGAGCAATTGTATCACGGTGGTACTAAATTTCATTCCTAACTGTAGTTAGAATGACTACCTCTTAGGCACCGTTGACTCATATCATCAATCACACTATCTGAAATCATGTTCATGTTAAATAACACATGACACACATTTATAAATCATACACCAAACCTCTAATCCATTTTCTCTCACTTTGAACATTATATTAAGGATCTTACCATTGACACAAAAATAAATATCCTAAGAACCTACTATCCAAAGATAAACCCAATCCAACAGTTCAACTAATGTATACATGCTCAAAACCAAATTTGCTACAGGTATAATTAAGATCCTAAAAATACAGTTCTTACTCTTAGTTCATTATCTCTCACTACGTATATCATTTAGATGATCACATTGAAAATAAATATTAATACGGTATCGTATAAGATGCTAAAAATATAATTGTTATTCTACCTCTATTATGTCACTTCAGACATTATTTCGACGATCTCACCATTGAAAATACAAACTAATATCTTAAGAAGCTACTATAAAAAAATAAACAAAATCTAACGGTTGAGCAATTGTATCACAGTGATACTAAATTTCATTCCTAACTGCAGCTAGAATGATTACCTTTTAGGCACCGTTGACTCCAATCATCAATCACACTATCTGAAATCATGTTCATGTTAAATAATACATGATGCACATTTATAAATCATACACCAAACATCTAATCCATTATTTCGGGCACTATTTTCAGGATTTTACCGTTGACAAGAAAATAAATATGTTAAGAATCTACTATCAAAAGATGAACAAAATCCAACAGTTCAACTAATGTATACACGCTCAAAACCAAATTTGCTACATGTATAATTAAGATCCTAAAAAGACAGTTCTTACTCTTAGTTCATTATCTCTCACTACGTATATTATTTAGATGATCGCATTGAAAATAAATATTAATATCTGAAGAATCTACTACAAAAAATCCAAAATTTAAGCTATTCTATAGATGCTCAAGACAAAATACGCTATCGTATAAGATGCTAAAAATATAATTGTTATTCTACCTCCATTATGTCACTTCGGACATTATTTCGACGATCCCACCATTGAAAATACAAACTAACATCTTAAGAAGCTTCTATAAAAAAATAAATAAAATCTAACGGTTAAGTAATTGTATCACGGTGGTACTAAATTTCATTGCTAACTGCAGCTAGAATGACTACCTTTTAGACACCGTTGACTCAAATTATCAATCACACTATCTAAAATCATGTTCATGTTAAATAATACATGACACACATTTATAAATCATACACAAAACATCTAATCCATTATTTCAGACATTATTTTGAGGATCTTACTGTTGACAAGAAAATAAATATGTTAAGAACCTACTATCCAAAGATAAACCAAATTCAACAGTTCAACTAATGTATACACGCTCAAAACGAAATCTGCTACAGGTATAATTAAGCTCCTAAAAATACAGTTCTTACTCTTAGTTCAGTTATCTCTCACTACGTACATTATTTATATGATCGCTCCGTTGAAAATAAATATTAATATCTTAAGAATCTACTACAAAAAATCCAACATTTAAACTATTCTATAGATACTCAAGACAAAATACGGTATCGTATAAGATGCTAAAAATATAATTGTTATTCTACCTCCATGATCTCACTCCAGACATTATTTCGACGATCCCACCATTGAAAATACAGACTCACATCTTAAGAACCTACTATAAAAAAACAAACAAAATGTAACATTTGAGCAATTGTATCGCGGTGGTACTAAATTGCATTCCTAACTGCAACTAGAATGACTACCTCTTAGGCACCGATGACTTATATCATCAATCACCTTATCTCAAATCAATTTAATGTTAAACAATACATCACACACATTTATAAATCATACTCCAAACATCTAATCCATTATCTCTTACTTCGGACATTATTTTGAGGACGTTACCGTTGAGACAAAAATAAATATATTAAGAATCTACTATCGAAAGATAAACTAAATCCAATAGTTACATGCTCAAAACAAAATCTACTACAAGTATAATTAAGATCCTAAAAATACAATTCTTACTCTAAGTTAATTATCTCTCACTACGTACATTATTTGGATGATCCCACCATTGAAAATAAATATTAATATCTTAAGAATCTACTACCCCAAAATAAACCAAATCGAACAATTAAACTATACAACAGACACTTAAGACAAAATACGGTATCGTATAAGATGCTAAATATGTAATTGTGATTCTAACTCCATTATGTCACTCCGGACATTATTTTGATTATCACACCATTGAAAATAAATATTAACATCTTAAGAACCTACTATAAAAAAATAAACGAAATCTAATTGTTGCACAATTGTATAGTGGTGGTACAAAATTTCATTCCTAATTGTAGCTAGAACGACTCCGTCTTAGGCACCGTTGACTCATATCATCAATCACACTATCTGCAATCATGTTCATGTTAAATAATACATCACACACATTTATAGATCATACATCAATCATCTAATTCATTATCTCTAACTTCAGACATTATTTTGAGGATCATATCGTTGACACAAAAATAAATATGTTAAGAACCTACTATCCAAAGATAAACCAAATCCAACAATTCAACTAATCCATTTCTTCAGCCTTGGAACCTCTAATCAGGTACAAAATAAAAAAAGAATATTGTTATAACACTACCCCTCAAGCGGGTGAATGGATATCCATCATTCCCAACTTTCCAATAAGATCTTGAAATAAAAACAGAACGTATGTCGTTTCTATAAGTCTGTTGTCTAACTTCTCCTTAATGAAGTTCTGATACACCTTTATGTTTTTCGTGCTATCATGTTGGACTAGATTATGGGCAATGTTTATAGCAAATTGATTGTAACAAAACAATTTCATTGGAGTCTTGTATCATATTTTGATATTATTATGTATTTTCCTTATCCACAACAATTCACATATCCTTTAGGGCATAGATCGGTATTTAGTTTCAACACTTGACCTTGCCACTACATTTTCTTTTTTCCTCCTCCATGTAACCAAGTTTTCCTCCCAAGAGCATACAATATCCTAACATGGATCTCCTATCAACAACTGATACAGGATAATCTGCATTTGTCTATGCTTTTAGTAATAGCTCACCCTCCTTTTTAAACAATAATCTTCTTCCCGGGTTACCTTTCAAATATTGAAGAATTCTATCAACGGCTTGTAGGTGTCTCTCTCGAGGATCATGCATGAATTGATTGACAATGCTAATAGCATAGGCTATGTCAGGTCAGGTATGGGGCAGATAAATAAGTTTCCCTACTAGTCTCTGATATTGGGCTTTATCTACCAATGAGCTCTCCTCTTTGCTTCTAATTCGGTGATTCTCCTCAATAGGAGTTCCAACAAATTTACATCCCAACTTGGCAGTTTCTTAGAGGAGGTCAAGGACCTATTTCCTTTGAGATATAAAGATGCCTAGTTTTGAATAAGCAACCTCAATCCCTATATTTCAATCTTCCAAGGTCTTTTAACTCAAAACTGAATTGCCAATTTCTCCCCTAACATCTATTTTTCACCATCATCATTACTTTTAATAATCATATTATACATATACCAACAATAGTGTTAGTTGACCATCCTGTGAATGTTTGATGAATAGATTATGATCACTTTGACTTTGTATATACCCCATGAAACTCATGGCTTGAGAGAACCTTCCAAACCAAGCACGAGGAGATTGCTTAAGCCCATACAATGCCTTCTTCAATCTACATTGTCTCCCTTGGAATCATATACAGGTGGTATCTCCATGTACACTTCCTCTTCCAAATCTCCATGTAAAAAGCATTCTTTACATCATACTGATATAACTCCCATCCAAAGTAAGCTGCTAAAGAAAGAATAACTTTGATTGTGTTCACCTTTGCCACAGAGCAAAAGGTCTCCTCGTAATCAATTCCATATGCCTGAGTATCCTTTTGTAGCAAGCCTCACCTTCTATCTTTCAATAGAGTCATCAAATTTATATTTTACAATATAGACCCACCTGCATCCTATTGCTTTTTTATTTTTGGGCCTGTAAACAATCTGTAAGTCTTAATTTTCTCTAGAGCATGCATCTCTTCATTCATGACTTGAACTCAATTCTCATCTTTTAACGCTTCATGTACTAATGTGGGGATCTAGATAGAGACAAATTCAGAGATAACGTATTTGGAATAGGACATTTTTCCTTTTCTAAAAGCAATGGATAAATTATTAGAATTTTCTATACTTACCTCCATTTTGGACGGTTGGACTTGTGGTAGGATCAGGACAGGTTTCCTTTATCTTTGGTAAACCAATATTGGGCATTGGCTTCCCAACTTGAGCTTTATCTGGTAGGTGCCAAATTCTTCATAGGTAAAGCGATAAAAGGATGATCAAAATTCACATGACTCAAGATTTTCATGACCAAATTTACATGACTCAAGGTCCTCATGATTAAAAAATTTACATGACTCAAGATTCTCATGACTAAATTTACTTGACTCAAAATTTTCACATAATACATTCTCGCCCTGAAACTGAGGACTATAATAAAAGCTATGGTTTCATGAAAGTGACATCACTAGAGATATAGACACGCACTTAAGTACTCTATGATTCAACTTCCCACAGTTTGGACATGAACAAAGACAGTACATCCAAAAACTCAACACTCTAGACTACCCGTAGTGGGAACAAAAGGAAAGAAAGAGGACATAACCTGAATAAGACTAACTCCATCAAGAACACAAGTGGGTAACTTGTTTATTAGATATACTACTATCAAAATAGTTTTTCCCCAATAAAATTTAGGAACAAACATTTGAAAAATAAGATCTCTAGCAACTTCTAGAAGATAATGATTTTTTCTATTGGCAACCCCATTTTGCTGTGGAGTGTCAACACATGTTAGCTAATGAAAAATACCATTCTTTTTTTAGAAACTCAGAAAAGGGTTGGTTCACATATTCTTTTCCATTATCAGAATGTAATTTTTTAATTGTTTTTTCACATTGAGTTTGAACCATATAGAAGAAATTCTGAAAAAGATGTACAAATTGACTTTGTAGGACAGTCTATACTATATATATATATATATATATATTAAAAACTACTGAGAATTAACAGCATTTGATATGTAAACATTTCCTTTCCCTGCCTTTGTTCAGGGTGTAATTGAGACAGCAACATTAGACACACACATTAAAGTGTCTAATCTGGAGGATCCAGAGCCACCAATAAAACTCTATGTGGAAAATCAAGCAAACCCTACAATGCGATGAGTCTCTGAGATGATGATACTATGTGGTGAAGCCATTGCCACTTTTGGATTTCAAAATGGCATTCCTTACCTTTCTAGGGACAACCCAATCAGATATGTCTGTTTCTAAATTTTCCCATCTTCCCAAAGGACCTGTTAGGATCTTTGCACTGTCAGCGTAATGTGTGCCGTTGAAATTGATTTCAGGAAGCCAGCACAGGGATATGATTTGGATCTTGCTCATTATCAGGTGTCATTTTCAATTTTATGATTTGCAGTTATAATAGAGTGAAGACATTGATGCTTCTTGATGCTTGCATGAAATTTTTATTCTTAATCAACTAGGATCAGGAAAGTGAAACCAAATGAAATATCATTATACATGTTCCCTTATTTTGACTTTTGTTGTGTTCTTTGTTTCATACTTTCATGGTTGTTTAAATGGAGTATACATCTCCTATCATTATACACGTTCCCATCTACCAGGGGATTCTTGATTTCAAGTGCACAATCTCAGCAGTCATCTCTTCAATGATTTGTTTTAAATCTGATTTTAATTTTGATTTCATCTTCCTGACTGCAACATGTAACTTCCTTAAACCAAAAGCTGGTTTCTGCTCCTGTTTCCTAACCCTCTCAATTCCTCAAGGAAGACCCATTTTTCTTTGTCTATCAAATTCTTCCTCCTTATCTTGCACATCTATACTTATTTCCTCAATAAGTATCCTTTTGTGAATGGAGTCCATATGCAAATTTCATTTATGAAAGATTTGCATAATTTACTATAGGCTTTCTTAACAATTATTCCAAGGAATCAATATTTGCACTACCAGAAAGAAACCAGAATTTTATATTTCAGACTCTATCAAGGCGTCACCAAATAAGTCATGCAAGATTCTGATCTAAACATAAATGTGGAAATTTGTTCTTCATTGGGTTTGTGGAGAGTTTTATATTTAATTACAACATATTGTTGCTGAGGCTTTTGAATATTGGGTTTGTGGAGAGTTAAATGCTTTTGAATATTGGGGTATATATTGCGTTTGTAGATAGTTAAATGTTTTGGTAAGTTTTGAGACTTCCCAATAGTGTTCATGATGAGCCATATCTGAATCTGATTTCATGCTCCATTTTTAGATAATTTTTGGTCAAGTTGATTTATTTTTTCTTTAAATGAAAACTTGGGTCTTAAATAGTATTTATATAAAAATATTTAATTAAATTTTAAATAAATTTTATCTTATGGCAAAATCTTATGTAAGTTAAAATAAACATTTAATCTAAAAAGGTTATATTTAATAGGTATTGCTTTGAGCAGAACGAGTGCCAAGCCAATTATATATCGAATGGTTTTGACAAAAATTTAGTATATGGTAGAGCAGTTCTGGTCCAAATAAAAAAAAAATATATTTTTATATTTTTTACTTTATTTATAGGTTTATTTAAAAGTTTAACTAAATTAAAGAGACCTACTAGAAAATTATATAACTAAATTAATTAAGTTTTAGTGATTTCCTTTTTATTTTATCATAGAAAGTATAAAGGTAGTTTATAAGAAAAAAACATATAGGTCCAATCACATATTTGTTAATCATCACAATAAAATTGGTTAAGTTGGACTTGCAAAATATAGAACCATATAAAATTAAGCTATTTGAACTAGATTTTTTTTTATATAAGCATTTGGACGGGATATCGTTAACACCCAATGTTTTCTAGTTTAATACAATCTCTCATTTTATTTTACTTTTAGCATATATCCACCTCTTGACTAAAACTTGTTTGTCTTTATCTTCTTCATATTTAATTCATTTCTCTTATGTTTTTCAATTTATATAAGATAAAAAAATGATAAAATTTATCAAAAACAAGAAAACGTTATTGGGATTAAAAAAGAACAGAACTTCTTCTACAATTGAAGTTAGGGATGACATCAGAATGGGACAAGTGTGGGTTTCGATCTCCCCATTCCCATTTGTGAGAAAGTACAGGATGAGTTTAGATTTGGATATAAAAGAAGCACAAAGGATATTTTAATCTATAATCTCATCTCATCGGTAACGTTTGGTTTGGGCAAATCGGTGGGTAATCCGTTATATTATTTTTTACAATTTAAATTACTTATTTTATTATTAAATAATTATATATCAAGTTATTAATTATATTTTATTTAAAAAATATATAAAGAATAATAAATAACATTAAATTATAAATTAAACTTTAAGAATTTTTAATTAAATATATAACTTTAAACTTATTATATATTATTATAATTATAATAGGGCAAGTATGAAGCAGGAAGTTGCATACCTGTGCTCATACCAAATTCACTGTATCGAATAATACCTTTATCAAATTCATTGTATCGAATAATACCCTACTCAAATATACATGATCAAATCAGATAATACATACTGATGAGTGTTGTATTTTTTCCATTTCAAGTTGCAGCTCAAATTGTCAAAGCCATCGTGACATCATCACTGTCCTTTTAGCTTGTGTCATCATGCTTATTGTCCTTTGTTATGCAATGTATTCCTAAATACTAAAATTTTTATTTTTAATCCCTCTGACAGGACATATAGAACTATTTGCAATTTGTTATGCTTTTACCTTTTGGAGACTATAATTTAATTATTAATTTAAATATAATTTCTAATGGCTTAAAACCACAAGAAAATATAAATTGTTTGTTAAAAATTAAATTTTTACATTTTTATCAATTAAAATTATATGAAAATAATAATAACATAAGAACAATTATCCATGCAAATATAAAAAATTCATATATAAAAATAACATGATATTAAAATTAAATAACAAGAACTACACATATTTTGTGTGTTTACTTCATGTTGACCATACGAGGGAAAGTAGTCACAATATTATTAAGATTCATTGTATCAAATCATCTTCTATCTTTAAGAATTAAAAGGTTAAGTTAGACATGTTATGTATTTTTTAAATGTTAACAAATATGAAATATATAATTTATAACAAAGTATTTGACTATTTTTATAAACTATTATATTCTATCAATAAATTTTCTCTTATAATGATAACCTTAAAAAAATTGACAATTAAAAAGATGTTAATTTTCATAAAGAAAAATATACACAATATCTTAAAAACATGATTTACAATAAATTTTTATAATAAATTATAAAATTTATTTTATTAATATATTTTTATATTTAAATCAAATTTTTTATTCAAATAAATTCGTATAATGCTTAGAAGTTGATAGTACTTTTATTCTTTCAAGTATAAATCCAACTAAAGATGCTAACCAGAATAAATTTAGATAAGTTATATATTTAGAAGTTGTTAGTATATCGATTGTATCGAACGTTGCAGGAAAAGTAGTTTCACCACTAGAATGTTGACATGAGTGGTCTATGTTATATATTTTTTATTATTGAAAGAAATTATAATTAAAAATATTAAAAATATTAAAAATATTAAAATAAATGAGAATAATTTTAAAGTTATTAAATTAAGATAAAAAAATTGTAGGATGAAATTAATATTTTATAAATTTTATAAGAATCCAAAACATAATTTATCATTAAATTGTTCTTAGTTTTCTAGGAATTCAAAACAAGTTAATTAATATATTTTATATGATTTTAGTAAATTATTCTTAATATTTTTAATCTTTTTACTATGAGTTATTCTACTCATAATTCTCCTAGTTTTTTGTTTTTTCCTTCTAATATTTTCTTTGTTTTCTACATTAAAACCTCCCAAACCTTAACCTAATTCATTTGCTTTCATATTTTTCTATACTTAGATGGTTTGTGAAGTTGTTTTGTATTTAATAAAAACAAAAATGTACATAAATAAGTAGTTTAATGAATTTTTAAAATATAATCAAAATTATATATAAATAAGTAGTCTAATAAGTTTTTAAAATACAATAATATAAAAAAATAATTTTTAAATCTTTACTTCTTAGTTTGAAAATCACTATAAACTCTTTTCTATCTGTGCATTGCTTGGACATTGATCTTACCATTTTAAAACATACTTGTAATTTTATTGTATATAATATATTATAAATATCTATTTATATATGTATCATTTAGTACTTTTTATTTTTCAGTTATGAATTTAGATAGGATCCAATTGGCTCCTTAACTTGTAAATTAATATAAAAAAAATTGTAGATCAAATTAATATTTTGTAAATTATATAGGAATCCAAAATATAATTTATCGTTAAATTGTTTTTAATTTTATAAAATCCAAAATAAGTTTATTAATATATTTTATATAATTCTACTAAATTATTTTTATTTTAATTTTTTTTTACGATTATATACGGAATGTTTTTTGCTTAAATTCTCATAATTTTTTTGTTTTTTGCTTCTTTACTTTATTTGTTTATCTATATGTTCCATTCTTACATTTCCAAAAAGCTTAACTAATTTTATTTAGTTTTATATTGAAGTAAATTCATAGTAGAGTTGTTTTGTATTAAAAAAAAATAAAATTTTAAATTCTTAGAGCATGATATGTTAGTCTTTTTTCCCACTGTCATTTTCTATCTTCTTTTCTTACAAATCACTGATAATAAACTCTTCTTTATGGGTAAAATGTCAATTTCTTCTCTTTTATAAAAAATATGAATATAATTAATAAAAAATATAGTTAATGTTGTTTAAAGATAAATAAATAAAGTATAAACTTAAAAAAGGAAAGAAGAGAATGTTAATTAAGGATGGGCTCTATCCTCCTTAGAGGTACTAACTCACGTCCACTCGACTTTGACAAAAAATCATTAGCAGTGTTAATGACTTTCCTTCCCTCCATTTAACCAATTTAATAACATGTCACACATGCAATGTTAGGAATAAGGAGGCACACATTTTGCTGTCAAAACAATTTTAATCTTTCAAGTTGATCACAAGAAATTCTTTTTTTCACTTTGTTATTTAAATATTAGCTAATTTGAATACAAAATCATACGTCAACTCGTTTTAACTGCTAAACCCATTCGAAACTGACCAAATATTTTAATGGTTTGTCGGGTTGTGTCAGGTTACGATGTTGTGCACACCCCTAAGTTAATCTATAAAGAGCAAAAGAAAAATATTAGTAAAGTCATTCATTTTCATTATTACTGTAAATTTTATTATGCAAATATGTTATTCAAGTTAGCTAATATTTTAAAGAACAAAATTTTTTATGATGTCACCACTTAATACCTAAAATAAAAAGAAATACTAAAATTTTTAACGGAAAAAATATTTGTATAATTTAACAAAAAGTTTGGAACCAAAAGCATAAATTTAAAATCTAATGCTAAAAATAGTTATTTATTACAATCATTAGATTTCAATAGAATGAATTAGGGGAAAAATAAAGAGTAACCCCTTTAAACTTACTCTTGGAGTCAATGATTCCCCTCTCATATATATATATATATATATATATATATATATATATATATATATATATTTGTATTCAGTATATTACTCCTTTAAATACATGGAAACATAGTTGTGAAAACTAGTTCGGACTAGCCAATCAAACTAGTTGGGCAGAACCCGATTACATAACCGGACCAGTTTCTTTAACAAACTAAATTTTATAAGATTAAATTTGACAACAGGTGAGGAAGAAAATAACGATAAAAAAATGAAATAAAATTATAAATTGCAGCTCCACTTGCGCTTCTACTTTCTTCTTCTCATGCTTGTTCCTTCAATAAATACAAGATGAAGTTCTTAAATTGTCCAAGAAATACGAACTAGGTCGTGTCTTCGTATATTTTGGCTTGGATGACATAATAGTCAAGGGACCAACATTGAATATGCAGAATTAAGTGAAGAATGAGGTTGACATGTATCCCAGGCCTTCCAACTAAATCAATGATATACTCCTTACAACATAATTGCTGTGCTAATTGAGCCTGATTTTGTTTCTACTCATAAAACCATGGCATACACATTTTCTATGTAACAAAAAAAAAGTAAAGAAATGAAACACATTGATGAAAAAGTTCTCTCCAGTTTCTCTCATGTATATAAGGACTTCAACAAACCTTAATGAAAAACATTGAACTGATATACATAATAAATACCAGCTTTCAACCTTGATAAACATTCATAAACACAACCTTCCATCATAACTTGTAGAGAAGTGCAATCCCCCATTTGAAATGCAGATAAATATAATAATAGAATGCGATTATGATTAAGTTTAAACATAGATAAAATTGATTCTATAAACCATTTCACCCAAATTAATCCCAATCTCACAAGCGGGATCTGAATTATATACACATAGATTATCAGATCAACAGTTCAACAAAGGTTAGTCATTTTCAGAAACAAAATTCTATATCTATAATATGTATTCTCTTGTTTTAAGAGTAATTGATTGGTTGGTTATATATAGATTAGAGAGTCTTGTAACAAACACAGTAGAATTAGAATTAAAAATAGTAATATAGGGGAATTCCGAAGAAAAAAAAGAAAGCAAAAAAAGGTTTATCTTGGTCTATATGAAACAGATATTGTTAGATCGAGGAGTCATTAATTTATAAATTTAAAAGAATATAGGGGGAAAAAATAATACAATATATTTGAATTTGAGAAAATAATATTAAATAATTGTGTTACATTTAGTTTTTGAATGTGACATTAATTACTTTTTTTTTCATTCATAAATGTTAGTTTGATGTCACAGGAGATCTCACATGGATTATTCCCAAATTATTTTTAGTAATATGATCAAATAATATTCTATACGATTTTTTTATCTCCTGCAACTTTGCACATGTTTAGCATTAGTGATTGTCTCATTTTAACTATTTCTTAATATATCATTAATGACAACTTTGTAGGAAAAAACAAATTTCTTTCTTAATTATTATTGACTCATTTTTCTATACTTTTTCCTTTCCTACCAATTTACATAATTATTAGGTTACAAACACAAATTGAAAAGTATTATATTTTTTTAATGCATATAATCTTTTCAGGTGACATTTTGTTTGAGAAAATGTTTATTGCTTTTATTTTTTATTTTCATTTAAAAAGGTTTTAAATTTTAAGTTTTTAACATTAAGAAAATATATTCGTTATCACTTGATATTTTCTATTTTCAAAAAAATAATATGGTTAATTTAATTAATTTTAGTAAAAATATAATAAAATATTTATATATACTTTAAAAAACTTTTATATATATTTTTTTATATAATTATCATATTGTTAGAGTTTAATTAGTATGAACCAATAATATAAAAGAGTTTTATACTATGTTTAATTACTGAAGCTGCACAATGTTTTTCTCGTATTGTTATTATGTTTTTACATAGTTTTCACTTTTGAAAACATTGAAAACAATTTTTTTTTCTTTTTAGTTTTTTTTTGAAAATTTTTTAGGAGAATTTTTTTTTAAAATTGTAACCAAACATACTTTCACTAATGTTTTGTATTTTCTGTGAAAATAAAAACAAAAAACACCCTAAACAAATGTTACCTTATTTTCTCATTTTCTAAATTACATGAATCGAATATTTTATGGCTTAAAAGAAATAATATTATGATATTTACTTAAAAAACTGTATTAGTGTGAAATTTTTATGTCATTAACAAAAGAAAAGATATAAAAAAGTGAATCAATAATAAATACTGCAAATTCACAACTATGATTTGTTAGATATACATTTTGTCCCTAATTTCGTAAAATTCATGATCTTTGGCCTTTTTTAACCGAAAACACTTATTATTCTAAATTAAGCATTGATTATGATGTTATCTAACAAATAATCTCATTTCATGTTACTAAATTTGGATAACGATAAGTTAATTTCTTAATGAATAAAAGATTTATTATTTTTAATTTTACTGAAAATACCAAATTCATGAATTTTCTGAAATTAAGATTTAAATGTCTTAATAAGATAGAGAACTAAATTATAGAATTGTAAAAGAATAAATAGGATTTAAAAATAATAAATTAGTATAAATCACTAGATTACATATTTGATAAGTAGACAAAATAATAGATATTTATGTGAAATATTTAAATATGTATTTTTATTTATGTTAAAAATACTTTAGATTAATTTTTAAAAAACAAAAAATGTGTTCCTAAAAAGATGGGTAGGGAACTTATTGTCCAAAGGAGTCTCCCTCGTCAACTCCTGATCCTGGCAAATGTCCACATTGGCTAGCTTGGTGAGCACAAGACTTGCAATGACACTCCAACGTTCAAATTAGTGTAAGCACAGAGCTTGAAATGATACTCCTCTCAAAATATGTTGTCAAGTGTGTGTTTCTGCTTTATCATTTATAATATTTAACTGTTTGGGTTTGGGCCTACACAATTAGGGATTTTTTCTTTACCTGTAAAAGGAATGACTTGTATTTATCTTTTTCAAACCTGGCCTTGAATTAAAATTCGACCCCAGTGAGGGATTCCTTCTGGTACACAACTTCACCAGCGTTATTAGTGTTCAAGGAGGTAGACCCGGTAAGTGGTAGACTCGGCCCGGGGGCACTTCTGGTACATAATGCCTAACAAAATAGTATTAATAAATCATCTATAAAAATTTAGTTAATTTTACAATTATCAAGTAGTTAATAAATATTAATATAGAAGGAGGATAATTGTAAAATATTTACATTATAGAATGAAAATAATTTAGAAATATTATTGAAATAAAATTATTTCAAAACGAAAAAAGTGTTATTTATGAATTATTATGTTGGCTCAAGAATTCTCAATTGAAAAAAATTATTTTGAAACAAGACGTATGTTTCTTTGATATGAGAATATCTACTAAATTTGAGGGTTTGTTTATTGAGTTGATAAAAAAGTGAAAAGAAAAAGGTAAAACACAAACCATTTATACTTGCTCAGACTATATCTTAAAATACAACTCATTTAATTAATTTGACTCTGGACCATATATTTGTTTTACAATTAATTAATAAATTATCAGGCCATTAAAAGTCAACTCCTAGCTTATTATTATTATCATAACAATAAAAAACTAAATATGACAGCAAATAGAAATGGATGAATACACATTATATATATTTCAGCAAACTATGTGATGAAGCAAATATCATTATTTATATATATTATGTATACTATTACGTGTGGGCAGGATGAAGTGATTAGCATAGTGATTATTTAAATCCAAAAGTGCACGATGAGATTTATGAGAATTCAGCTACAAACAAAGATAGCAAAGTGTTTGAAGGACTTGAAGATCCTACGACAACAAAAGCTAGAAAAGCAAAATAGGTCTCAGAAAGTTGCACCTAATGTGAAAGACGTAGAGCTAAAAATTAATTCAGTGCATAACCTAGTCAAGGGACACAAAATTTGAAACTTGCAAGTAAAAAATAGTTTGTAGAAATACCTATTATTGTATTCAATTTGAGTGTATCAATAGAAAAATATCTATAGAGCACAAGAGAGAATGAAGTAACAACAACTAATATAGGTTAACACGCAAAAGTCAATTCTAATTTTATGAGTTAAGCATCTAAAGTGCATGGATGATTCCAAACTCATTTACCACTATCAATACTTAAATTACAGATCACTGTGAAACTTGCTACACTCAACTAAACAATCATACATCCTACATATCTTGCATCTGGCATAGCATTCAAAGTGCTCCATTTACACACATAATTAATCTAAATCTATCTTGTTAACTTAATCCTTCTCGTGTGATGTTAACCAAATTTATCATGAGATTAACAAATTCAAGGAAGATAAAGTATCCATTAATTTAATTATATATAGAATTAATTTTGATACAATTGATTCTATAAACCATTTGATCCAAATAAATCTCAATCTCATAAGTGAGGTCTGAATCACAAACTCTATCAAATCAACACAGGTTAGTTACCTTCAAAAACAAAATTGTAAAGATGATATGAAGATGATTTGATTCATAATTAGATTATGATAAACACATAATTCTATGATATTTTTATAAATTGTTTTAAATAAATTACCGTACACATAATTATTATAAACTACCTACAAATTATTTTATGATAGATAATTTATCATATCTAGTATTATTTTATTATCATGATAAAGTTTTCTTATTATCTAATGTTGAATTATAATAAAGATATAATTATCTCATAAATTACTGCATATAATTGCTGATAATTAATTATGATATTATTATAGTTTTGATATTATCTAATCAACCTTTATTATAATAATCATAATAGTAGATAATATTTGTTAGCTAATAAAATAATTTACAGTAATTTAAAATCCTCATTATTATGATGTGATTATATTTGAATTATAGAGGATGATATTTGATTATATTTGATAAACCTTTAAATTATGCAGCCCAAGCCCACAGAGCTAAACACTAAATTGAATGTAAAAAGGTACAGGCATAATGAGGAGCACTTGAAAGAAGCTCTTTCCAATGGTTAGCTGAGCATGCCCAGAGAAAAGACTGTGTGAAAATGTCTTTGGGATATAACTCTCTACCAGAAACCAATTCAGTGACAAAAAGACGGACATTGATCTAGCAACTAGGAGTCACTCTCTCAAAGTACCATAGTCACTCGTGAGTGCACTGGTGGCTCACATTGAGGTAGAAATGCCATGTACACGGTAACCCCTAAAAAGGCTATTGTGTATGCAACCAGGCAAAGGGTGTGTCTCCATACGATTATGGAAACCAAACCTTCATGGATTCACTGGAAATCAAATTATATACTAACTCTGTCTACTGAAAGGATTAGCATGCCATTGGAAGGGATAATGTGACATGCAACTAAAATAGGACTCGTTCAAACAACAGGTATATTTTACCCATCACGAAAAAATATTCTTACACTTTAGATGTGATTCTATTTGAATTGTAGATATTTCTAAGAAATATGATATTCAAAATTTAAATATTTATCTTAGGATATGATTTGATAATATTTGAGTTATAAATTTTTATTTTATCTTATGATGTGGTTTTATTTGAATATTAGAGGATAATGATTTGACTATATTTGAATTGTAAATTTTTATTTTATATTAGCATTTTATTATATTAGAAATGTAAATGATGATTTTATTTGAAATTTTAATATTTATCTTAACTCATGGGTAACAACACAGTAGTTATTATTGAATCTTCTGTTGCTAACTCTTGCTAATGCCTAATGCGATGGGGTCAGGTGCTCATTGTTTTCACATGTCTATGTAATCTGTTTCTTATTCTCTATGATCATGTAAACATTGTCAATATTTTTTTATTATTGGGGCTTGTCTATTTTTAAATAACATATTTTTCTTTTTTTAAAAAAATCCTCTATAGTTCAAATATAACTAGATAAAATAAAAATCTATAATTCAAATATAATCATAAAAAAATGTAAATTTCAAATATCATCATCCTTTATAATTCAAATATAATCACATCATGAGATAAGCAAGATATCTAGAATTTATCTTTTTATTTTATCTTTCGATGTGATTATATTTGAATTAAAAAGGATGATGATATTTGAAATTTAAATATTTGATGATTTGATTATGTTTGAATTATAAATTTTTATTTTATGTTATAATGTGATTTTATTTTAATTACAAAGGATGACGATATTTAAAAATATTTTATAATTTAATGATATTTGAATTAGAAATTTTTATTTTATTTTATGATGTGATTTTATTTGAATTATAGAGAATACTAATTTGACTATAATTTAGTTGTGGATTTTATTTTATATTATTGTCAATCATTTCTTATTATTGGGGTTTGTCTATTTCTAAATAAAATATTTTAGTTTTAAAAAAAAAAACCTCTATAGTTCAAATATAACCAGATAAAATAAAAATCTATAATTCAAATATAATCATAAAAAATTTAAATTTCAAATATCATTATCCTTTATAATTCAAATAAAATCATATCATGAGATAAGACAGATACCTACAATTTATCTTTTTATTTTATCTTTTGATGGTATTATTTGAATTAAAAAGGATGTTGATATTTGAACTTTAAATATTTGATGATTTGATTATGTTTGAATTATAAAATTTTATTTTATGTTATATGTGATTTTATTTGAATTATAGAGGATAATGATTTGACTATATTTGAATTCTATATTTTTATTTTATATCAAAATTTTATTATATTAGAAATATAAAGGATGATTCTATTTGAAATTTCAATATTTATCTTAACTCATGGCTAACAACATAGTAGTTATTATTGAATCTTCTGTTGGTAACTCTGGCTAATGCGGTGGGGTCAAGTGCTAACTGTTTTCACATGTCTGTGCAATGTATTTCTTATTCTCTATGATCATGTAGATATTGTCAATCATTTATTATTATTGGGGCTTGTCTATTCTAAATAAAATATTTTTCTTTTAAGAAAAAAACTTCTATAATTCAAATATAACTAGATAAAATAAAAATCCATAATTCAAATATAATCATAAAAAAAATTAAATTTCAAATATCATCCTTTATAAATCAAATATAATCACGTCATGAGATAAGACATATATCTACAATTTGTCTTTTTATTTTATCTTTTGATGCTATTATATTTGAATTATAAAGGATGATATTTGAAATTTAATTTTTTTTATGATTATAAATGATGATGATATTTGAAATTTAAATATTTGATGATTTGATTATGTTTGAATTATAAATTCTTATTTTATTTTATAATGTGATTTTATTTGAATCATAGAGGATGATGATATTTGAAATTTGAATATTTTGTGATTTAATTATATATGAATTAGAAATTTGAATTTTGGTGGACCTCTCATGAGAGGCACCACATCATGTTCTCTCTCCTACATGGCTGATCTTGTTGCTTCTTATTTGAGTTTGAATTTTAGAAGTACCATGTCACTTCCTTCCAAAATTCAAATTCAAACTAGAAGGAACATAGATCCTAACTTCTAGGGACTTGTTTGGATCTTTCTCTTTTTGCCTTAGGCTTAGACTTGAACGTCCAACACTCCCCCTCCCCTCGATAAATAGGTCCTCACTCACTCTTGTAATCATCTTTGATCATTTTGAATGAAATTAGAATTTGTAAGACTCAGAAGAGTGTCTTCTTCTCTCAAACCTTGAGAGTGCTTCTATGGCTTTTATTAAGGGTTCCTTCCCTTGTAGCAAACTTCTACAAACTAGGCTTATCTCTACCTAGAGTGGTGCCTTCATCTTCATCTTCTTCCTATTCATCCACATCTTCTTGCACCATTGGAACCTCTTGAAGCAAGATCCTAGGGAGAACATTCCAAGAATGCATCAAGTGGTATCAAGAGCCTTCTTCTAGAGGTTCTTCTCCTTTGCTTAATCTTTGTTTTTTTTTAAATTTCCAAATTCTTATAATCATCTTCTCCATCTATTCTTCTATTTTTCTTCAATTAATTTCGTGTTGTTCATATTATTGTTGCTTATCTAGTGTTGTTGTGATTTATTTTTCATTTCTAAGCCAATTTTCTTCTATTTAATCAGTGCATTTTCTTCCTATGCAATTTTTGTTGATTTTAATTGGTTCAAATTTGTTAAATCCTCCATTGAACCACTGTTTTGTATGTTAGGAATTCATTGTTTCCATTAGCCTTTTTTTTTTTTGTGGTTTGGTGCATGTTGAAGTTCCTAAGAAACACCTTATACTAAAACCACACCTCTGTGGCGAAAACCATAGTGTTGTGGCAAGGTGTTTTGGCTTCAATTTTCCATTTCTTTGCTGGATTCTTGTGCATTTTTTTTGCTGTTGCTTATTTTAGGATTAATTTTCAGTTTTAATAATCTCAAATATTGTTCATTTAGAGCCTTGTTTAGTCATTAATTTTTTCATATCAAGTTCCTTAGGTTTTACCTCTTTTGTTTTGAATTTTTGCTTCAAAAAGTGTGGTCAACTTCTTGAAATTGAGCTTCAAAGAGGAATCAACTCTTTTTTAAGTCTCGTAAGAAGTCCTCATGCTTTTAGTTCAAGCATGTTCTAGTCAAAAAATTCAATAGCTCAATTTCTCTTATGTCATTGTTCTTGTTCAAATTTAGTGACTCTTTTGTACTAAATTTTTGAGTGATTGCATTGAGGTTTGCTTGAGCAAATTATTGTGACCTAAGTGAGCCAAAACTTGTGTCAAACAAGTAGCTCTAAATCACAATTCATAGCTCTTGGTGTATTACCTATATCACTCTAAGTTTTTGGTGCATTTTTAGTTACTTGTATTTTCATAGATTGCACTGTTTTGAAAATTTTTGTGCCTTAGCTTGTTCTTCTTCTCAAGCGTTTACTACCTCTAAATTGTTCATAAAATTTTCAATCTAAGATATGTTAGGTGCATCTAGAAAAGAATAAAACAAGCAAAGAAAAAAGAAGTTAAAAGAAAAATCGTAAGAAAATAGTAAAAGTGAAAAAAGAAAGACAAAAAAAATAGTGCAAATTAGATGTGCCTAGAAACAATTTCAAAATTGCAAAAGAGTGTCTAAAATTGGTTGTAATTTCTTGATATCATCATTAGTAGCTAACGACCAAAGCTATTTTACCAAGTGCAATTTTTGAAAATATTTTGGTGTCTTTTATTTTTAGTCTCTACTCTTAATCTAGTGCTTTTCTAGGACAATTCTTTAGTTGTGCTAGCTTTCTATCTTTGCCTTAATTCTAGTTTTGTCATTTATTTTTACGCCTTCTAGTTTGTTCATCTTACTCTTTCCAATTGGATAGTTTCCTTCCCTTGATTTTAGCATTTTCTTGCTTTTAGCTTCTACTCTTGTATCCTTGGAATTGCTTGGTGTTGTTGCCACTTTTTATGAGATATCCTTTGGTTTGGGAGCCTTCCACAAGGGTAGCACATTGAGGAAGGGTTGTTTAAGCCAAGAAGGACTCAAAGAGTTGGAGGAAGTAAGAGAAAAATGCATACACTTGAGGGAGCTAGGAGGAAGATGTAGCATTTTACTTTCTTGCTTTTATTTGTGTGTATTCATTTTAATTAGGAATCTATCTCCTTTTGCTTGTAATAGCTTGGTTTTTTTTTTTTACTCTTATTTTCTTGAAATTCAGGTGTGGAGGAGGAAATGGTACACCACCTTTCATACCTTTAGGTGCACGTTTTAGTCCCTACACTTTTAGTTCTTGCTTTATTTTTCTCTAAAACCGTGTAGAGGTGTCTTGAACTCCAAAGGTTCTTACACCATTAGGAATTCATTTAGGTTAGTTTCCTTGCTTGTTTCAATTCGCTTTTAGGTGTGAAGGCTAGAGTTCCAAAGACTCTTGTCTTCTTTAGTGGGAAAACAATTAAAGGGAGAGGAGTGCTTATCATTGATTTCACTCTACACACTATTATGGAATCACACAACTCTAGCCACAAGAGTGTGAACCAAGGGAGATCACCCAAGGCCAACACTCTTGACCATTTTTTGCATGAATTTAGAGAGTGGCGTGTGGGAGAGAGTGAGGCAAGAAAAGAAAGAGAGGAAAGAGAAGAGAAAAGGAGGGAAGAAAAAGAAACAGGGAGAAAGAGAGAGTTGAGGAGGGAGAAAAGAGAAAGAAAAGAAAGGGAGAAAGAGAGGAAAGAAGAAGAGAAGAGAAAGAAAGAGAAAAGAGAGAAAGAGATGAGAGGGAAAGAAACGAAAGACATGAAATAGAAGAAAGAGAAAGAAGAGAAAGACAAGAGAGAGAGGAAAGGGAAAAAAAGAGAGATTACAAAAAGAAGAGAGGGAAGAGAGAAGAAGGGAGGAAAAAAGAGAGGAAAAAGAAAGAGAGAAAAGAGAAAAAAAAGAAGGAAGAAGAAGAGGGAATAGGTCTAGCTCCCCTAGGAGTGAATCAACTAGTGAGGAGGAATGGATTAATGGGATACCTAGACCTAGGGTAAGGAGAAATCAAAACAATAAACCAAGAGAACAAAAAATTGATCTCCCACCTTTCTTTGGAAAAGACAATGTGGAAGCTTACCTTGATTGAGAGATGAAGGTAGAACAACTCTTCAAATGTTTTAAAATTAACGAGGAGAGAAAAGTTCCTTTAGCACAACCCTTAGCTTCCAAGGGTATGTTATGTATTTGGTGGACCTCTCTTTAGAATGACAGGTACCGCCATCATGAACTTAAGAGGGCCATAAGGCGGAGGCATGTTCCCTCTTATTATGAAAGGGAACTCCTTGATAAGCTGCAAAGATTAAGGCAACACAATATGAGTGTTAAGGAATACAGGCAACTAATGGAGCTTTTCATAATGAGAGCTGGAATCAATGAAGAGCCTAGGTCCACTGAAGCTAGGTTCCTTAGTGGTTTGAGCCTTGAGATAAGGGATAGGGTTGAGCTCTTACCATACAGGGATCTAGATGACTTGTTCAAATTTGTATCAAAGTGGAGAACCAATTGAAGAGAAGGTCTTCCTCTAGGAAGGACTACTCTAATAACTCTTCCCACTCTTATACAAATAGGGACCAAGTCAAGGGGTGTTTTTCCAATAGCCACCCCAAGATGATCAACCCACAAGCATGCATAGAGAAAAACATCCTTTTCATAAAGAGGACCCCCCTACTAGTTTTATAGCTAGTAGTATTAAATGCTTGAAGTGTCTTGGGAGAGGCCACATTGCTTCCTAATGCGCCAACAAAAAAACCATGATCATAAGGGGCCAAGACATTGAGAGTGAGCCATCTACATCTTCTAGTGAAAGTGAGGAAGAAGGGGTATCATGCATGTAGAGGATATTTATGCTTGTGAGGGAGACTTGTTGGTGGTAAGGAGGCTTTTGGGTAGCCAACCTTATAAACCTAGCACATCTCAAAGAGAGAACACCTTTCACACAAGATATCAAGTTTATAATCAAATATGTTCTCTCATTATAGATAGTGGCTCCTGCTGTAATTGTGGCAGCACAAGGTTGGTTGAGAAGCTATCCTTGACTTCCCCTCCTCACCCTAAGCCTTACAAACCTCAATGGTTGAATGAAAGTAAGAAGGTGGAAGTCAATCAACAAGTTGAAATGCCCTTTTCCATTGGGAACTACAAAGATGCCATCCTTTGTGATGTAGTACCAATGGAAGTGGCTCATATCTTGTTAGGGTGGCCATGGAAATATGATAGAAAAGTTCTTCATGATGGCCATTAAAATGAGATTACCCTCTCCTATTTAGGTACAAAGTTCAAGTTGTGTTCCCTTACACCTGTCCAAGTGTTGGATGACCAATTTATCATGAAAAGAAAAAGGGAAGAGGAAGAGAAAAATAAAAAAAGAAAAAATAAGCAAGCATGGCTTGTTGATGGTTTTGGAAGGAAGTGCCACTTCCAAGAAGGTTGTTCTAAAGGAGAGCCATTTTTCTACAAAAGTGGACTTAAAACATAGCCTCCTTATACAACAACCTCTCTACCTTCAACTTGAGAAGGCACCATTGCATACACTCCCAAGTGTTGAGCTTGAGTCTTCATCCTATGAGCTTGATCATGCATATTAAGTTCAAGATTTGGGAGGCATGGAGGGGAAGGATGACCTTCAAGAAGATTACCCCTTGGTTACCAAGGAGGATCTTATTGAAGATGATTCTTCTAATAAGGAAGTAGAAGTTGAGGTTGTCCCCATTACCATTGAGCACATAGCATTACAACCTCAAACACTACTTGAAGATGAGGCCACTATAGTTGAACATGAGATTGAGCCCATGACATTGGACACTCAAAGCCAATCTCGACCATGCAAGAATGGTCCACACCTATGCCCCATCATGCTTTTTTGGGGTGAACAAAAGGATAAGGCTTACTTAGCCTTCCTTGATGAGTGCTCTAGTGCACTTGGTATAATCTCATCCACTTTTACTCATGTGAGATTTACACTTAGTGTATTGGGCCTACCTTGGGAAACTGTTGGATGGAGGCTCATACACTACCTTCACTACCCCAACCTTGAGGAGCTACCTTATTGACCCTCACTCTTTGCAGGATTGGAAGAAAAGGAAGAAGGACCTTCGAATTTGAGGTCAAATCCTTTCAAGGGAGAGGAGATGGTGCATTCCTCCCTAGCAAGGGACCTTTGCTAGGAGGATTAGAGAGAGGACATGGCTAGGAAGGAGCTTCATGAATAATTTAGGGCCATAGTCTCAAAACTACGTAAATAAATTGTGTAGTTTTAGTAGTTTGTTGAGTGGGTGTAATTTTGTAATTTTAGGCCTTGTATTTTGGCCTATAGGTTTTATTTTCTCTAGGAGGTGTGTTTAGTCCCTTTAGAGGAGTGTGTTAATTAGTCAGGCTTGGCCTAGAAGGAGTTGCAAGTGCGGTTATTCATTTCCATACCTCTAATTGCTTCCAAAACCCTTCTAACCAACACATGAAGCATGTAGGAGATGTGTGGGGCCCCTTGTTCCCTCATGAGAGGTGCCATATCATGTTCTCTCCCCTACATGGCTGATCTTGTTGCTTCTTATTTGAAATTGAATTTTAGAAGTGCCATGTCACTTCCCTCCAAAATTCAAATTCAAACTAGAGGGAACATAGAACCTAAATTCTAGGGACTTGTTTGGATCTTTCTCTTTTTGCCTTAGGCTTAGACTTGAACATCCAACGCTCCCCCTCCCCTCTATAAATAGGTCCTCACTCACTCTTGTAATCATCTTTGATCATTTTCAATGAAATTAGAATTTGTAAGACTCATAAGAGTGTCTTCTTCTCTCAAACCTTGAGAGTGCTTCTATGACTTTTATCAAGGGTTCCTTCCCTTGTGGTAAGCTTCCAAAACAAGGCTTATCTCTACCTAGAGTGGTGCCTCCATCTTCTTCTTCTTCCTATTCATCCACACCTTCTTGCCCCATTGGAACCTCTTGAAGCAACATCCTAGGGAGAGCATTCCCAACATCCATCACATATCATCGATATCTGAAATCATGTTCATGTTAAATAATACATCACACACATTTATAGATCACACACCAAACATCTAATCCATTATCTCTCACTTCAAACATTATTTTGAGGATCATACTGTTGACACAAAAATAAATATGTTAAGAACCTACTATCCAAAGATAAACCAAATCCAACAGTTAACTAATGTATAGACGTTCAAAGCGAAATCTGCTACAGCTTTAATTAAGATCCTAAAAATACAGTTCTTACTCGGAGTTCATTATCTCTCACTACGTACATTATTTAGATGATCCTACCGTTGAAAATAAATATTAATATCTTCAGAATCTACTACCCTAAAATCCAACATTTACTCTATTCTATAGACACAAGACAAAATATGGTATCGTATAAGATGCTAAACATATAATTGTTATTCAACCTAAATTATGTCACTCTGAACATTATTTGGACGATCCCATCGTTGAAAATACAAACTAACATCTTAAGAACCTACTATAAAAAAATAAACAAAATCTAACTGTAGAGTATTTGTATCACGGCGGTACTAAATTTCATTCCTAACTGCACTTAGAATGACTACCTCTTAGCCACCATTGACTCATATCATCAATCACCTTATCTCAAATCATGTTCATGTTAAATAATACATCACACACATTTATAAATCATACACCAAACATTTAATCCACTATCTATCACTTAAGACATTATTTTGAGGATCTGACCGTTGACAAAATAATAAATATGTTCAGAACCTACTATCCAAAGATTAACCAAATCCAATAGTTCAACTAATGAATAAACGCTCAAAACGAAACCTGCTACAGGAATAATTAAGATCCCAAAAATACAATTCTTACACTGAGTTCATTTTCTCTCACTACGCACATTATTTAGATGTTCCCACTGATGAAAAAAAAATGTTAATATCTTAAGAATCTACTACCCAAAAATAAACCAAATCCATCAGATAAACTATTCTATAGACACTCAAGACAAAATACGGTATCGCATACGATGCTAAAAATATAATTGTTATTGTGACTCCATTATGTCACTCTGAACTTTATTTACACAATCCCACCATTGAAAATAAAGATTAACATCTTAAGAACTATTATAAGAAAATAAAAAATTCTAACGGTTGAACAATTGTGTAGCGGTGCTATTAAATACCATTCCTAAGTGCAACTAGAATGACTCCCTCTTACGCACGTTGACTAATCTCATGAACCACAGTATCCCAAATCATGTTGATGTTAAATAATACATGATACACATTTATAAATCATAGACCAAACATCTAATCCGTTATCTCTCACTTCGGACGTCACTTTGAGGATCTTACCGTTGACAGAAAAATAAATATGTTAAGAACCTAATATCCAAAGATAAACCAAATCTAACAATTCAACTAAAAACGAAATCTAATTAAGATCCTAAAAATACAATTCTTACTCTGAGTTAATTATCTCTCACTATGTATAGTATTTAGATGATCCCACTATTTACAATAAATATTAATATATTAAGAATCTATTGCCCAAAAATAAACGAAATCCAACAGTTAAACAGTATCGTATAAGATGCTAAAAACATAATTAGTATTCTAACTCCATTATGTCACTCCGGACATTAGTTCAACCATCCCACCATAGAAAATAAAGATTAACATCTTAAGAACCTACTATAAAAAAATAAACAAAAAACAATGGTTGATAAATTGTATAACGGTGGTACTAAATTTCATTCCTAACTGCAACTAGAATGACTCCGTCTTAGGCACTGTTGACTCATAACATCAATGACACTATCTTAAATCATGCACATGTTAAATAATACATCAGACACATTTATAAATCATACACCAAACATCTAATCCATTATCTCTCACTTCGAACATAATTTTGAGGATCTAACCATTGACACAAAAATAAATATATTAAGAACCTACTATCCAAAGATAAACCAAATCCAACAATTCAACTATAGACACTCAAAACAAAATCTCCTACAGGTATAATTAAGATCGTAAAAATACAGTTCTTACTCTGAGTTCATTATCTTTCACTTTGTAAATTATTTAGATGATCCCATAGTTGAAAATAAATATTGATATCTTAAGAATCTACTGCCTTAAAATACACCAAATCCAATAGTTAAACTATTCTACAAACACTCAAGACAAAAGACGGTATCATACAAGATGCTAAAAATATAATTGTTATTCCAACTCCATTATGTCACTCTGAACATTATTACGACGATCCCACCATGGAAAATAAAGATTAACATCTTAAGAACCTAATGTAAAAAAAAAAACCTAACGGTTGAACAATTGTGTAGCAGTGGTACTAAATTTCATTCATAGTTGAAACTAGAATGACTCCCAATCAAGCATCGTTGACTCATATCATCAATCACACTATCTCAAATCATGTTCATCTTAAATAATACATGACACACATTTGCAAATCATACACCAAACATCTAATCAATTGTCTCTTACTTCGTACATTATTTTGAGGATCTTACCGTTGAAACAAAAATAAATATATTAAGAACCTACTATCCAAAGATAAACCAAATCCAATAGCTCAACTAATGTATGGATGCTGAAAACAAAATATGCTACATGTATAATTAAGATCCTAAAAATACAGTTCTTACTTTGAGTTCATTATCTCTCACTATGTACATTATTTAGATCATCCCACCGTGGAAACTAAATATTAATATCTTAAGAAAATACTACCCCAAAATAACCCAAATCCAACAATTGAACTATTCTATACACACTCAAGACAAAATACACTATCATATAAGATGCTAAAAATATAATTGTTATTCTAACTCGATTATGTCACTACGGACATTATTTCGACAATCTCACATTGAAAAAAAAATTAACATCTTAAGAACTTGCTATAAAAAAATAAACAAAAACTAACGATTGATCAATTGTATAGTGGTGGTACTAAATATCATTCCTAACTGCAGCTAGAATGACTCCTTCTTAGGCACCGTCGAGTCATATTATCAATCACACTATCTCAAATCATGTTCATGTTAAACAATACATCACACACATTTAAAAATCATACACCAAACGTCTAATCCATTATCTCTGACTTCAAACATTATTTTGAGGATCTTATTGTTGACAAAAAAATAAATATGTTAAGAACTTGTTATCCGAATATAAACCAAATCCAACAGTTCAACTAAAGTACAGACACTCAAAACGAAATCTGCTACAGGTATAATTAAGATCTTAAAAATACAATTCTTTCTCTGAATTCGTTATCTCTCACTACGTACATGATTTAGATGATCCCACTGTTCAAGATAAATATTAATATCTTAAGAATCGACTATGCAAAAATAAACCAAATCCAATAGTTAGACTATCTGACAACATACGATATCATATAAGATGGTAAAAAGATAATTGTTATTGTATCTCCATTATGTCACTCTGGACATTATTTTGAAGATCCCACCATTGAAAATAAAGATTAACATCTTAAGAACCTACTATAAAAAAATAAATAAAATCTAACAGTTGAACAATTGTATAGCGGTGATACTAAATTTCATTCCTAATTATAGCTAGAATGACTCCCTCTTAGGCATCATTGACTCGTATCATCAATCACACTATCTCAAATGATATGTTAAATAATACATCACACACATTTATAAATCATACAGCAAACATCTTATCTATTATATCTAACTTCGGACATTATTTTGAGGATCTTACCATTGACACAAAAATAAAAAGATGTTAATTTTTATTTTCAATGGTGGGATGATTGAAATAATTTCCAGAGTGACATAATGGAATTAGAATAACAATTATATTTTTAGCATTTTATACAATACCATATTTTATCTTGAGTGTCTATAGAGTGGTTTAACTATTGGTTTTGGGGAAGTAGATTCTTAAGATATTAATATTTATTTTCAACGGTTCGATAATTTAAAGAATATACATAGTGAGAGATAATGAACTTAGAGTAAGAATTGTATTTTAAGGATCTTAATTATACCTGTAGCATATTTCATTTTGAGCGTCTAAACATTAGTTGAACTTTTAGATTTGGTTGATCTTTGCATAGTAGGTTCTTAACATATTTATTTTTGTTTCAACGGTAAGATCCTCAAAATAATGTCCGAAGTAAGAGATAATGGATTAGATTTTTGGTGTATGATTTGCAAATGTGTGTGATGTATTATTTAACATGAACATGATTTGAGATAAATGTGATTGATGATATGAGTCAATGGTGCTTGGTTGGGAATCATTCTAGCTACAGCTAGGAATGGAATTTAGTACCACCCATATACAATTTTTCCATCGTCAGATTTTGTTTATTTTTTTATAGTATGTTCTTAAGATGTTAATCTTTATTTTCAGCGGTGCGATCGTTCAAATAATGTCTAGAGTGACATAATGGATTTAGAATAACAATCATACTTTTAGCATCTTATTCGATACCGTATTTTGGCTTGAGTGTGTATAGAATAGTCTAACCGATGGATTTGATTTATTTTTAGGTAGTAGAATCTTAAGATAATAATATTTATTTTCAACGATGGGATCATCTAAGTAATCTATGTAGTGAGAGATAATGAACTCAGAGCAACAACTGTATATTTACGATCTTAATTATACGTGTAGCATATTTTGTTTTGAGCAGGTATTCATTAGTTGAACTGTTGGATTTGGTTTTTCTTTGGATAGTAGGTTTTTAACATATTTATTTTTGTTACAACGGTAAGATCGACAAAAAAATGTCCGAAGTGAGAGATATGGGATTAGATGTTTGATGTATGATTTATAAATGTGTGTGATGTATTATTTAACATGAACATAATTTGAGATAGTGTCATTGATGATATGAGTCAACAGTGACTAAGAGGGAATCATTCTAGCTGCAGTTAGTAATGAAATTTAGTAGCACCACTATACAATTGTTCAACCGTTGGATTTTGTTTAATCTTTTTATTGTAGGTTCTTAAGATGTTAATCTTTATTTTCAACAGTGTGATTGTCGAAATAATGTCTAGAGTGACATAATGAAGTTAGAATAACAATTACATTTTTAGCATCTTATTCGCTACCGTATTTTGGGTTGAGTGTCTGTAGAATAGTTTAACCGATGGATTTGGATTATGTTTTGTAGTAAATTCTTAAGATATTAATATTGATTTTCAACAATCGGATCATCAAAGTAATGTATGTGGTGAGAGATAATGAACTCAGAGCAACAACTGGGATCTTAGTTATCCCAATAGCATATTTTGTTTTGAGCAAGTATTCATTAGTTGAATTGTTGGATTTGGTTTTTATTTGGATAGTAGGTTCTTAACATATTTATTTTTGTTACAATGGTAAGATCCACAAAATAATGTCTGAAGTGAGAGATGTGGGATTAGATGTTTGGTGTATCATTTATAAATGTGTGAGATGTATTATTTAACATAACATGATTTGATATAGTGTTATTGATGATATGAGTCAACAGTGCCTAAGAGGGAGTCATTCTAGCTGCAGTTAGGAATGAAATTTAGTACCACCACTATACAATTGTTCAACCGTTTGATTTTTTGTAATATTTTTATAGTAGGTTCTTAAGATGTTAATCTTTATTTGCAATTGTTGGATCATCGAAATAATGTCTAGAGTTACATTGATGCATGCTCCCCAAGCAAGGGTCCTATCACTAGGGTCATGGCTAGGAGAATAGAAGAAGACATGGCTAGAGTAGAGGGAGAAAGATCTCACCTCCATATGACGATCAAGTTATGCAAGCCATGACTTATTTACTTGTAATTTTTCTTTTAGGAACCTAGGATTTTATTTTGGACATGTATTAGTCCATTTAATTTTCTAGGAGGTGTCTTAGTAATAAGAAGGGGTAAGATTAGCTTTTGGGCCTTTATTTAGGAAATAAGGGGGTAGTTTGATAACTACATCCTCTTTTCCTAAATAAAACCCAAAACTAATAAAGGAGTAATCTTGGCCCTTGGATGAGATAGCTTGGGCACCAATTCTCATCTAAAGGAGGGGATTGATTGGACTTTGGGCTTCAATCCTCCTCCCTTGGATGACTCCTTTTAATCCTAGCCCTTCCTTTCCTTCTTGACTTGTCTAAGAGGTTAGCTCCCTCTATAAAAAGGTGCTCCTTCACACTCTTGTATTTTTTACACTTTATTGAATGGAAAAACCTTGAGTTAGCCAAAATTCTCTTAGTGTCCACCCTTCTCTCTTTGAGAATTCCTTAGGTTTTTATCAAGGGTTCCATCCCTTGTGACAAACTTTCCTGATGCAATCCTACCTATCAAGGGCCCTCTCACCAGGGCAATGGCTAGGAGGATTGAAGAGGACTTGGCCCGGAAAGACTCATCAAGACCCCAGCTCATGATGGAAATAGATATTTTAGGCCATAGTCCTTAGTTTTCCTCTTGTAAATATTAATTAGCTTTTAATCCCCTTTTAGGACTTGTATTTTGGCCATTTATTTTAGTTTCTAGAGTTTAGGGTGTAATTAGCTTAGGAAGGGAGGTGAAGGGAGTAAAGGGCCTAATAACACAAAGGAGTGTGGATCTCTTTCCACACCCCCTTGATTAGGCCGTGACACTCCCTAGCTTAAGGCTAGGCACCACTTTTAGTGGGCCTAAGAGGGATTAGTGCTCCTAATACTAATTAGGCCCAAGTCCCACATTGCCTAGTTTTGAGTGCCTTGCTCCCTCTTTGGGCTATAAATACACCTAGTCTCTCTTGTACAAAGCACACTTGATTGAATGAAGTAAGACTCTTTTTGAGCAATTTATTCTTGAGTGTCATTGAGAATCCTCTCTCTTGAGGAATCTCTCCCTTAAAGCTTTTATCAAGGGACCTCTCCCTTGTGGCAAGCAACATAAAATTTTTTTTTGACTCATCTTTCTCCTAGAAAGTGGCGTCAACCCTCTCCCATTTCTAACCTCTCCATCCTCAATTTTCTTAGAGGAAGGAACCTTGGTTGAAGAGATCAAGGGAGTGCATCATTTCCTTCTTAGGCTTATCTTACCTTAAGTGGCACCTAAAACCACCTCACTTCTTACCTCTCAACAAACCATTTCGCCAAAGAAGAAAACCTCTAGAAAAAGATCAAGGGAGGCATGCATCATACATAGTGGAGTGAGAATAACAATTACATTTTTAGCATCTTATTCGATAGCGTATTTTGACTTGAGTGTTTATAGAATAGTTTAACCGATGGATTTAGTTTATTTTCGGGCATTAATATTTATTTTAAACGATGGGATCCTCTAACTAATGTATGTAGTGAGAGATAATAAAGTTAGAGCAACAACTATATTTTTAGGATCTTAATTATACCTGTAGTATATTTCGTTTTGAGCGGGTATACATTAGTTGAACTATTGGACTTGGTTTTTCTTCTGATAGTAGGTTCTTAACATATTTATTTTTATTACAACGATAAGATCCTCAAAATAATGTCCAAAGTGAGAGATATCGGATTAGATGTTTGGTTTATGATTTATAAATGTGTGTGATGTATTATTTAACATAACATGATTTTAAATAGTGTGATTGATGATATAAGTCAACGGTGCCTAAGATGGACTCATTCTAATTGCGGTTAGGAATGAAATTTAGTACCACCGCTATGCAATTGTTCAATCGTTAGATTTTGTTTAATCTTTTTATAGTAGGTTCTAAAGATGTTAATCTTTATTTTCAATAGTGAATCATCGAAATAATATTCGAAGTGACATAATGGAGTTAGAATAACAATTACATTTTTAGTATAATTTATAAATGTGTGTGATGTATTATTTAACATGAACATGATTTGAAATAGTGTGATTCATGATTTGAGTCAACGGTGCCTAAGATGGAGTGATTCTAGCTGTAGTTAGGAAGGAAATTTAGTAACACCACTGCGTTAGATTTTGTTTAATTTGTTATAGTAGGTTCCTAAGATGTTAATCTTTATTTTAAATGGTGGGATCGTCGAAATAATGTACGTAGCGAGAGATAGTGAACTCAGAGTTAGAACTGTATTTTTAGGATCTTAATTATACCTGTAGAATATTTCATTTTGAGCATGTATACATTACTGCAACTGTTAGATTTAGTTTATCTTTGGATAGTAGCTTCTTAACATATTTATTTTTATTTCAACAGTAAGATCCTCAAAATAATGTCCGAAGAGAGACACAAAGGATTAGATGTTTGGTGTATGATTGATAAATGTGTGTGATATATTATTTAACATGAACATGATTTAAAATAGTGTGATTCATGATCTGAGTCAACGGTGCCTAAGAGGGAGTCATTGTAGTTGTAGTTTGGATTGAAATTTAGTACCACCGCATTATAATTATTCAACCGTTAGATTTTTTTTAATCTTTTTATAGTAGGTTCTTAAGATGTTAATCTTTCTTTTCAACGGTGCGATCGTCAAAATAATATCTGGAGTGAGATAATGAGTTAGAATAATAATTATATTTTTAGCATCTTATACGATACCGTATTTTGTCTTGAGTGTCCATAGAATAGTTTAACTGTTGGATTTGGTTTATTTTTGGGTAGTAGATTCTTAAGATATTCATATTTATTTTCAACGGTGGGATCATCTAAATAATGTACGTAGTGAGAGATAATGTACTTAGAGTGAGAACTGTATTTTTAGGATCTTAATTATACCTATAGCAGATTTCGTTTTGAGCCTCTATACATTAGTTGAACTATTGTATTTGATTTATCTTTGGATAGTAGGTTCTTAACATATTTATTTTTGTTACAATGGTAAGATCCTCAAAATAATGTCCAAAGTGAGAGATAATGGATTAGATGTTTGGTGTATGATTTGTAAATGTGTGTGATGTATTATTTAACATGAACATAATTTGAGATAGTGTGATTGATGATATGAGTCAACGGTTCCTAACAGGGAGTCATTCTAGCTACAATTAGGAACAAAATTTAGTATCACCGCTATACAATTATTCAACCTTTAGATTTTGTTTAATTTATTTATCGTAGGTTCTTAAGATGTTAATCATTATTTTCAATGGTGGGATCATCAAAGTAATGTCCGGAGTGACATAATGGAGTTTGAATAACAATTATATTTTTAGCATCTTATACGATACCGTATTTTTTCTTTAGTGTCTATAGAATAGTTTAACTGTTTGATTTGGTTTATTTTTGGGTAGTAGATTCTTAAGATATTAGTATTTATTTTCAATGGTGGGATCATCTAAATAATGTATGTAGTAAGGGATAATGAACTCAGAGTAAGAACTGTATTTTTAGGATCTTAATTATACTTGTAGCAGATTTCCTTTTTTGCCTCTATACATTAGTTGAACTGTTGTATTTGGTTTATCTTAGGATAGTAGGTTCTTAACATATTTATTTTGGTTACAGGGGTAAGATCCTGAAAATAATGTCCAAAGTGAGAGATAACAGATTAGATGTTTGGTGTATGATTTATAAATGTGTGTGATGTATTTTTTAACATGAACATGATTTGAGATAGTGTCATTGATGATATGAGTCTATGGTGCCTAAGAGAGAGTCATTCTAGCTGCAATTAGAACAAAATTTAGTACCACCACTATACAATTATTCGACCGTTATATTTTGTTTATTTTTTTATCGTAGGTTCTTAAGATGTTAATCTTTATTTTGAATGGTGGCATCATCAATGTAATGTCTAGAAGGACATAATAGAGTTAGAATAATAAATATATTTTTAGCATATTATACGACACCGTATTTTGTCTTGAGCTTCTATAGAATAGTTTAACAATGTGATTTGGTTTATTTTTGGGTAGTAGATTCTTAAGATATTAATATTTATTTTCAACGGTGGGATCATCTAAGTAATGTATGTAGTGAGAGATAATGAACTCAGAGCGACAACTGTATTTTTAGGATCTTAATTGTACCTGTATCATATTTCGTTTTAAGGGGGTATACATTAGTTGAGCTATTGGATTGGGTTTTCCTTGGATAGTAGGTTCTTAGCATTTTTTTTACAACGGTAAGATCCTCAAAATAATGTCTGAAGTGAGATGTAATTGATTAGATATTTGGTGTATGATTTATAAATGTGTGTGATGTAAGAGAGAGTCATTCTGGCTGCAGTTAGGAATGAAATTTAGTAAAACTCCTATAAAATTCTTCATGTGTTAGATTTTGTTTAATTTTTTATAGTAGGTTCTTTAGATGTTAATCTTTATTTTCAATGGTTGGATCGTCGAAATAATGTCTGGATGACATAATGGAGTTAGAATAACAATTATATTTTTATCATCTTATACGATACCGTATTCTGTCTTTAGTATTTATAGCATAGTTTAACTTTTGGATTTGGTATATTTTTGGGTGATAGATTCTTAAGATATTAATATTTATTTTCAACAGTGGGATTATCTAAATAATAGTGAGAGATAATGAACTCAGAGTAAGAATTGTATTTTTAGGATCTTAATTATACGTGTAGCATATTTTGTTTTGAGCGTCTATATATTAATTGAACTATTGAATTTGGTTTATCTTTGGATAGTAGGTTCTTAACATATTAATGTGTCCTAGGAGCCTGTTTTAAATCATAAAGAGCCATTTTCAATTTAAAAACATGATTAAGATGTTTTGGATTTTCAAATCCATGAGGTTGATCAACATATACTTCCTCTTGAATGAAACCATTTAAAAAGGCACTTTTAACATCTATTGATATAGTTTGAAGTCCATTATAGAAGCAAATGTAAGTAACATTCTAATGGCTTCTAATCTTGCTACTGGAGAATAAGTTTCTTACAACTATTCCATGTTCATCTAATTTATTTCTAAATACCCATTTAGTTCCAATTATTCGATAGTCCTTAGGTCTAGCAACTAGTTCCCATACTTGGCTTCTTTCAAGTTGATTTAATTCCTCTTGCATAGCAATGATCCAATGTTCATCAATTAAGGCTTCATTTATGCTTTTAGGTTCAATTATAGACATAAAAGCCATGTTATTGCATACATCTTTAAGAGAGTGTCTGGTTGTTTCCCCTTTTGAAATATCTCCAATGATGTTATCAAGAGGATGGTTCTTTAAGGTTCTCTACTCTTTTGGAATATCCAAATTGGTTTGATCTGTTTGATGTATGGAATCTGTACTGCTTTCCTCTTTCTTACTCTTGTGACCTTCTTCATGAATGTGTGTATCTTGTAGAGTTTCTATCATATCATCAAGCACATCCTTTCTTGACAAAAAATTTTTAGATTCATCAAAAGCAACATGTGTTGATTCTTCAATCGTCATAGTTCTTTTGTTATATACTCTATAAGTTTTACTATTAAAGGAGTAACCAAGAAATATTCCTTCATCTTATTTAGCATCAAAATTTCCTAAATTATCTTTTCCATTATTTAATACAAAGCATTTACATCCAAATATATGAAGATGGGATATATTTGGTTTTCTTCCATAGTAAAGTTCATAAGGTGTTTTCTTTAAAATAGGTCTTATAAGTGCTCTATTCATTGTATAACATGCAGTATTGATGGCTTCAGCCCAAAAGTATTTTGGAAGTTTTATGTCATTAAGCATGGTTCTTGCCAATTCTTCTAATGATCTATTTTTCCTTTCTACTACTCCATTTTGTTGAGGAGTTCTAGGTGCATAAAAGTTATGATCAATTTCATGCTCATCACAGAATAATTCAAAGTTTTTATTTTCAAATTCTCTTCCGTGGTCATATCTAATTGAAGTAATTTTGAGTTCCTTTTTATTTTGAACAATTTTAGCAAATTTATTGAATTCATGAAAGGGATCATTTTTATGAGCAAGGAATAATGTCCACGTGAATCTAGAGTAATCATCTACAATTACAAGGGCATAATAACTACCTCCAAAACTCATAGTTCTTGAAGGACCAAAAAGATCCATGTGCAACAGTTGTAAGGGTCTAGAAGTTGAGATAATATTTTTAGATTTAAATAAAGTTCTTACTTGGTTTCCTTTTTGGCATGCATTACAAAGTTTATCTTTTTCAAATTTGATTTTGGGTAATCCTATTACTCAATCTTTTGAAATTAGTTTATTCAAATGTTCCATATTTATATGAGCAATTCTTGTATGCCACAACCAAGATTCATCTTCTTTACTTATAAAAGAATTGAGCATGATTTGGATTTTTATCTAGATTTAATATATATACATTATTAATCCTTTTTCCTTGATAAGTAATTTTCTTATCATTTTTACTTTCAATAACACATTTTTGTGAATAAAAAATACTAGGAAGCCTTTGTCACATAATTGACTTACGCTATGTACGTTGTGTTTAAGTCCATCAACAAGCAAAACATTATCTATTGAGGTAGAGAGATTCGTACCGATTTTCCTGACCACTAGAATTTTACCTTTGTTGTTGTCTCTATAAGTTACATGTCCATTATTATTGGGATTCAAGATGAGAAACTTTGAAGTATCTCCCGTCATATGTTTTGAACAACCACTATCAATGTACCAGCTTTTCTTCAAAGATTCCTTTAAACACAAAATATGTTATATGATTTTGGTACCCAAACTTTCTTGGGTCCTTGTGGGTTAGTTTTGATTGAGGATCCTTTTGGAACCCATATCATATTGCTATTGTTATTATTTTTTTTTCAAAAATGGCATGTTGATGCACTATGTCCTTTCTTGCAACAATAAAAGCATGTCAAAAATGGAGAACTAGCTGCTTGAGTGGATACAAAGAAATTTTTATACATTTTCTACTATTTTAGAGGATTATATCGTAACCCTGCTTTATCAAACATACATCTTTGTTTTCCTAATAAAATATCTAAATTGTTTCTGCCCGAAGTGAATTTAGCTAGCGTAATTTTTAGATTATCAATTTCCTCTTTATATTTACTACATGATGCAGATGAATGAGGTTCATTGTCTAGATTGCTTGCCATTGGTTGTTTTGAATTTAATTCTAGTGTGTTAACTTCAGATCTAAGATTTTCTAATTCTTTATTTAATTTTAAAATTTCTGCTTCTAAGTTTGAAATTGTTTTCTGGGAAGATAATACTAGTTTTGCAAGTTTTATTGATTCTTCATACAGATTGTTGAATGCTTCTTGAATTTCATCAAAGGAGAAGCAAGTTTCAAGGTTAGAGGAGGTTACCTCTTCTTTGCTATCATAGTCTCTAACCATGAGACCAAGATTTACAATTTCATTGTCTGAGTCATTTTTTTCATGTTGATTAAGTCTTTTCAATTCCAATTCATGTTCTTGAAGTTTTCCAAATAATGTGGCAAGAGACATTGTTGATAGATCCTTTGATTCTGCAATTGCTGTTACTTTTGGTTGTCATTGTTGCTTAAACATCTCAGAACCTTATTAATAAGATCTTCATTTGGAAAAAACTTTTCCTAGAGATGCAAGATGATTGACTATATGTGTGAATCTTTTTTGCATGTCTTGTATATTTTCCTTTTGATTCATTCTAAAAAGTTCATATTCATGAGTGAGAGTGTTTATTCTAGATCTTTTGACATCACTAGTGCCTTCATGTGTTACTTCTAATATGTCCCGCATTTCTTTTGCAATCTTACAATTTGACAACCTAAAATATTCATCAATTCCTAATGCAGAAGTGGTTATATTTTTGGCTTTTAAATTATATTGAACTCTTCTTCTATCGTCTTCATTCCATTGTTCTCTAGGCTTTTCTATAGTTTTATTTTCTACTTGCATTGTAGGTGATGTGATCTTTGATGATCACGTGCCCAAAGGATCCTTTCTAAAGTCACTTGGAAGGGAAATGGATTTATGGAGAGGAAAAGAATGGGGTGAGGCACCACAAATACTAGGTTTGATAAGCCAAAGGGGAGAGGCCACAAGGGAGGGGTCCCTTGATAACTCTTAGAAGCTCTCACAAAGGAGAAAGAGGGACACTCAAAGGTAAGAACCTCAACCAATATGGTCTCTAGGATTAAATTCAAGTGTAAAAAATACAAGTGAGGGAGGAGCTCCTATTTATAGAGGTAGCTAACCTCTTGAACAAGATAACCTAAAAAAGAAGGGCTAGGATTAAAAGGAGAGATCTAAGGGAGGAGAATTGAGAAACAATTCCCTCCTTAGATCATCAAACTTGGTGCCCAAGTTTCTCAAACCAAGGGCCAAGATTCCTTCTTATTAGCTTAGGGGGTTTATGTAGAAAAGAGGGGTGTAGATATCAAGGCTACCCCTTATTTCCTTCATAAAGACCCAAAAAGCTAAATCCACCCTCTAAATTCCTAAGACACCTCCTAAAAATAAAAAATGGACTAAATACATGTCCCAAATTAAATTCTTAATGCTCCTCAAAATTAAAATAAAGGAAAATTACATTTTATTAACTAAAGTCTCTAGCCTAATATCTTCACTCTCCATAGGAGGTGAAGTCTTCCTTTGTCTGCAAGGGCTAGGTCTTCTTCAATCCTTCTAGCCATGGCCCTAGTGATAGGTCCTTGGATAGGCATGGTCACATCATCTCCTCCCCCTTGAAGAAGATTTGACCTCAAATTCATGGGGTCTTCGTCATTTTCAGCACCTACAAATGGAGACAAATCAGAAACATTAAAACTGGTGCTTACCCCATAATCCTCTGGCAGATCTTAAACATAGGCATTATTATCGATCCGCTCAAGGATTTGGAAAGGTCCATCTCCTCTAGGGCTAAGTTTGGACTTCCTTTGAGAAGGAAATCTATCCTTTCTCAAGTGAAGCCATACCCAGTCGCCCTTTTCAAAGATGACTTCTTTCCTCCCCCTATTGGCAAAAATAGCATCTCTCAAGGATTGGCGCTCTATGTTAACTTTAACCCTCTCATGTAATTGTTTTACAAAAATGGCTTTTGCCTCTCCTTCTTTATGCACAGCAATAGAAAGAGGAAGAGGTAAAAGATCTAGAGGAGTACGAGGATTAAAGCCATAGACCACCTCAAAAGGAGAATGCTTGGTGGTTCTATGAACCACCCGGTTATAAGCAAATTCAATGTGGGGAAGGTACTCATCCCAAGACTTATGGTTGCCTTTAAGGAGAGCCCTCAGCATAGTGGATAAATATCTATTCACCACTTCTGTTTGCCCATCAGTTTGAGGGTGACAGGTAGTGGAAAAAAGAAGTTTAGTTCCCAGCTTAGCCCAAAGAGTTTTCCAAAAATGGCTAAGGAACTTCACATCCCTATCTGACACTATTGAAGAGGGTATACCATGCAATCAGACAACCTCTTTAAAGAAAAGTCTTGCGATGTTGCTCGCATCATCCACTTTGTGGCAGGGAATAAAATGGGCCATTTTTGAAAATCGGTCCACCAGCACAAATATGGAGTCTGCACCTCGTTGGGTTCTTGGGAGCCCAAGGATGAAATCCATGCTAATATCCTCCCAAGGTGCAGAAGGAGCAGGTAAAGGTGTGTATAGTCCATGAGGCATTGCTTTAGACTTTGCTTGCAAGCAAGCTATACATTTAGAGCAATGTCTATGGACATCTCTACGCATATGGGGCCAAAAGAATTTCTCTTGTAAAAGCATGAGGGTTTTTGAAATCCCAAAATGCCCCATGAGCCCACCTTCATGACTCTCTTTTGTAAGTAAGTTCCTAATTGATCCTTGGGGTATACAAAGCTTACTCCCTTTGTAAAGATACCCCTCACTGATGAAGTACCCATCATGGGCCTTTAATGCAAATGCAGATGCAGAGGTAGCAAATATGGGGCAGAAATCCTTATCAGACGGATACATAGCCCGAATGTCATCAAATCCCAAGATTTTTGCACTCAAGGATGAATAAAGGGCATGACGCCTAGAAAGAGCATCAGCCACCACATTTTGTTTTCCTTTCTTGTACTTGATGACATAAGGGAAGGATTCAAGATATTCCACCCACGTTGCATGCCTTTTGTTCAATTTACCTTGACCCCTCAAATATTTTAGTGACTCATGGTCACTATGAATGACAAACTCCTTGGGAGCAAGGTAATGCTCCCAAGTTTGAAGGGCCCTAATTAGAGCATAAAACTCCTTATCATAGGTGGGGTAGTTGAGGGGGGCACCATTGAGTTTTTCACTGAAATACGCAATGGGGTGCTCTCCTTGCAACAAGACAGCCCCCACACCTACACCAGAGGCATCACATTCAAGTTCAAATGTTTTAGAAAAGTCAGGTAATGCCAAGACTAGTGCATGGGTTAGTTTATGCTTAATTAGCTGGAAGGCTTTCTCTTGTTTCTCACCCCAAAGGAAAGGAACTTCCTTTTTCACCAAATCATTTATTGGTGCGAAGAGCGTGGAGAAATTAGGCACAAAGCGCCTATAAAATCCAGCGAGACCATGAAAGCTTTTGATCTCTGTCATACTCTTTGGGGTGGGCCATTCTTGAATAGCTTTTATCTTTTTGGGGTCAACATGAACCCCTTTTGTGCTAACTACAAAACCTAGTAAAACTACACTATCTACACAAAAAGTGCATTTTTCTAAGTTACCAAAAAGATGATTACTCCTAAGAAGAGAAAAAACATGCCTTAGATGTCCTAAATGATCATCTAGGTTCCTAGAGTAAACTAAAATGTCATCAAAGTAAACTACACAAAATTTACCAAGGCAATCCCTTAGTACATGATTCATTAAGCGCATGAATGTGCTTGGGGCATTAGTTAGCCCAAAAGGCATAACCAACCACTCATAAAGACCAAATTTAGTCTTAAAAGCAGTTTTCCACTCATCACCCTCTTTGATCCTTATTTGATCGTAACCACTTCTAAGATCTATTTTTGAAAATATTTTTGCCCCATTCAATTCATCCAACATGTCATCAAGACGGGGGATTGGGTGCCTATATTTGATGGTGATGTTGTTGATTGCACGACAATCAACACACATCCTCCATTGGCCATTCTTCTTGGGCACCAACAAGACTGGCACAACACAAGGGCTTAGGCTCTTTTGAACCCAACCCTTCTCCAACAGCTCATTCACTTGAGACTCAATCTCTTGGGTCTCCATGGGGTTGGTCCTATAGGCAGGTCTATTAGGTAGACTTGCGCCAGGCACCAAATCAATTTGATGTTCTATACCCCTAATGGGAGGAAGTCCTTTCGGAACCTCATTAGGGAATATGTCATCAAATTCTTTTAAAATATCTTGAACCCCTTGAGGAAGGTGCTCATGTGCATGGGCTGTGGCAGTGCTCTCAGCAAAAGAATGCAAAATGGAAGAAGGATTTGATGCTTCTTTGCAAAAGAGGAGATAAAAGGGCTTGTTAGTCAAAGGAGCTTCTTTTAAATCATGTTTAGTAGCAAATAGGCTCCTTTTACTAATATTCCCTTTCGAAGGGGCATCACCTTCTGACTCTCTCTCTTTACCCTTTTCAAGCTTTAAGGGTAAAGCTTGTTGTGCTTTTTTTTGCTTTTGTTTTTCCTCAACTCTTTTCTTTTTCATTGCAAATTGATCCTCAACCACTTGAGAAGGTGACAAAGGATACAATTTGAAGCGCTTTTCATTATGGGTGAGAATTATTTGGTTGGAGTGGCCATGGTGAATAGCTTTTTTGTCAAATTGCCATGGTCTCCCCAACAGGATATGACCAGCCTCCATAGGAACTATGTCACAAAGAATCTCATCATTATAAGATCCTATGGAAATTGGAACCATAACTTGTTCATTGACTACCATATCCCCTTGCTCATTGAGCCATTACAATTTGTAAGGTTTGGGATGGGGCATGGTAGTCAAGGCTAGTTTTTCAACCAACCTAGAGCTACAACAGTTACAACAGGAGCCACTATCAACAAGGAGAGAACATACTTTGTCATTTACTTTACATCTTGTATGGAAGATGTTCTCTCTTTGTGACTGGCCAAGCTCTAGAGGTTGGCTTCCAAGAAGACTTTGAACCATAAGGAGGTCCCCCTCATAAGTAAAAGCTTCCTCACACTCTTGTTCAAAAGTATGTCCCCCTTCTTCCTCACTCTCACTAGAGGAGGAAGATGAGTTATTCTCACTACAAATGTCTTGTCCCCTCATGATCATGGTTTTCTTGTTAGGGCATTGAGAGGCAATGTGGCCTCTCCCAAGACATTTGAAGCATTTGATACTACTTTGCCTTTCAGTAGGCTTAGTAGTAGGGGGTTTTCTCTCTACATGAGGTGCTTTTGTATCTTGAAAATGCTTGGGTTCCTCTTTGGGAAAACCCTTGAAAGATTTTCCCTTAAGTTGGTCTCTCTTTGAGTAAGAAGGAGAATCTTTTTTAAAACTTTTTCTCTTGAGTTGATTTTCAGCTCTTACACAAAGTTCTACCAACTCATCAAGGTTTGAGTATGAAAGAAGCTCTACCTTATCTCTAATGTCAGAGCTTAATCCACACAAAAACCTAGCAAGGGTGGCATTGGGTTCCTCAATGATATTGGCCCTTAGTATGAGAAGCTCCATCTTTTGTCTATACTCCTCAATACTTAGGTTATGTTGCCTAAGTCTTTGGAGCCTATCCAAAAGATCCCTCTCATACAAGTTTTTAAATCATTCCAGTAGCGAATGTCAGGCATTTGTTTACGGGCCCTATCCTTGACTAACCCATCCCACCAATGCAAAGCAGAACCTTGAAAACTAAGGGAGGCCAAAGGTACTTTCCTTTCTTCCCTAATTTCATAGCATCGAAAGAGTTGTTCCGCTTTGACTTCCCAATCTAGGTAAGTCTCAACATCTTCCCTACCATGAAAATGGGGTAGGTCTACCTTTGGTTCCCTAGCATGATTTATGTTCTCTTGAGGAGAATGATGATTGTATGATGAATGAGAGTGATGCTTATGTTGATTTCTATAGTATTCTTCTTCACTAGAGCTAAAATGCCTAGATGGGGATCTTATGAGAATTCCTTTATTTTTTCTATCACTTTCCCTCCCATCTCTCCTCTTACTCTCTTCTCCTCTCCTTCTCTCTTCTTCCTCTTTTTCTCTTTTTCTTTCTAGTTCTTTCCTTCTTCTCCTTTCTTCATCCTCTCTTCTCTCTCTTTGCCTTCTCTCTTCTCGCTCTTTTTTATCTTTTCTCATTTCCAACATCTTTTTTTTTAACTCTTCCTTCTCTTTTTGTTTTTCCTTTTCTTTTATTTCTTTTTTTCTCTCTTTTTCTTCTCTCCTTTCTTGTTCTTTAGCCATCCATTCCCTAAATTCTAAGTTAAGTTTTTCAAGAGTGTCTCCCTTAGAAGGTTTTCTTTGGTTGACACTCTTACTTGATGAACAACTATGTGCACTAGAATGTGTGTGGGAAGTCATGGTGCTTGGATGCTAAAAACTAAAGGGTAGGCCAAAAACTTTTTTTTTTTCAAGCAACACTCCTCTCTTTTTTTTTTCTCACCTAAGGTGGCTTGATGAGTCTTTGGAACTCTTAGCCTCTACACGTTTTTTCAAAATAACATAAAATAAAATAAAAGTGCAAGAATGTAAAAGAGAAAGGGCTCTAATCGTGCTCCTAAGGTGTTGAAGGAAGTGTACCACTTCTCCCTTCTTCACCTAATTAACGAGGAACTACGCTAAAATTAACCAAAATTATTACAAACCAAGGGAGGGCCTTAAGGGCACTCAAACTCCCAATCTAAAATTAAGTATACACAATACAAAGAATAAAAAAAAATAAAACAAAGTCTTCACTCCAAGCTTTTCGGTGTTTGTCTCCTTTTGATCAAGCCCCTTTGAGTTGCATCAACTCACCCCAAGAATGCTACCCTTGTTTCCTCTTGTTTGGACTTGCCAAAATTTTATATATGGAACCTTTCCCAACCTTTCCTTACCAAGGCCGAAGACAACACAAGACAACAAACAAAGGTGAATAACAAAGCAAGGTTCACAAATCCAAGTGGATAGATTAAACAATGACAAACTCAAAGAAGTAAAAAAGACAAGCAAGAAAACATAAGGCTCACAAAGGAAGGTAGCACACAAATAACTTTCCTAGATTAGCTCTAAGAGTAGAGATGAAAAAAGACTCAAACAAAAAAAATGAAACCAATAGTTGCACACTTAATAAAATTTAAGTGACCAAAAACTAAAAAGCTTACTCAAGTAATTTTTTTTTTGAATCACAATTGGTTCCTCATATCAAATGTTTCTATTATTAGGTACACAACTTCAAATTTGTCTTTCCTTTGAGTTCTTTATCTTCTTGTTTTTTTTTTAACTTGAACTTTTTCTATTTTTTTTTAACTTTTTCTAATCTTTTTGCTGCACCTAATAGCTTGTTGAATTGAAATTTTAATGAGGATGCTTGAAATAATAACGCTTGAGTGAATAAGCACAAAGTAAGGTCACACAATTTTCAAGCAATGCATGCAACTAAAGGCAAAACAACTTAGTAGTTCCAAATACAACTGAACTAATGGTGCTTAAGGAATGATTTAGGGCTGATTTTGAAGTAAATTGATTGCTCAAATTACTAACACAATTCACCCAAGCTAAAATTCCATAAAGAGGCACCAATAGTGAAGGTAAACCAAGTGGAAAGGTACTAATAATTCAACATAAAACAAGAAACATATAAAGATTGAATTGAGCAAATATTTAACAACAACAAAGAGATTAATATGCTTGAACTAAAAGCATAAAAGACTTAAGAGACTCAATAAGAGGTTCACCTCTTAGGAGCTCAATTCAAAATGTTTTTGAAAGCTTTTTTGTAAAAATTTTAAGAGGCTAAAACCTATGGAATTTAAATGAGAAAAAATAGGAAACTAACATGGCTAGTATTTGACAAAACAAAAGATTAAGAAAAAATAACACACCTAAAAATAGAGCAAAAATTTCAACAAGAGACTCAAAACAAAAGGCACAACAAAGTGGCCAAAGTTGATTACCACAATGGTGTGGAAAAATCCTCAACCATGTGGGTTTAATGGTCACAACTTCTTAGGCACACTTTAACATAAAAAACCAAGGGAAAATTAAGCAACTTGAACACGAAAATAAGATGCAAAAAAGGGACAAATAAAATCGCATCAAATTAAATGGAAAATAGGCGCGTAGATAGAAAACAAAAGCGCATATAATAGCAAGAATAAAAAACTATACTACTAGACAATAAAGGAAATAGAGATGACAAAAAATGAAGGACTTTAAAATAAAGAGATCAAAGTAATAAACAACAAAGCAAAAAAAAATTGAGAAAGAACGTGACCTTTAGAAAGTGGCTCTGATACCACTTGATGTGATCTTTGATGATCACGTGCCCAAAGGATCCTTTCTAAAGTCACTTGGAAGGGAAATGGATTTATGGAGAGGAAAAGAATGGGGTGAGGCGCCACAAATACTAGGTTTGATAAGCCAAAGGGGAGAGGCCACAAGGGAGGGGTTCCTTTTATAACTCTTAGAAGCTCTCACAAAGGAGAAAGGGGGACACTCAAAGGTAAGAACCTCAACCAATATGGTCTCTAGGATTAAATTCAAGTGTAAAAAATACAAGTGAGGGAGGAGCTCCTATTTATAGAGGTAGCTAACCTCTTGAACAAGATAACCTAAAAAAGAAGGGCTAGGATTAAAAGGAGAGATCTAAGGGAGGAGAATTGAGAAACAATTCCCTCCTTAGATCATCAAACTTGGTGCCCAAGTTTCTCAAACCAAGGGCCAAGATTCCTTCTTATTAGCTTAGGGGGTTTATGTAGAAAAGAGGGGTGTAGATATCAAGGCTACCCCTTATTTCCTTCATAAAGACCCAAAAAGCTAAATCCACCCTCTAAATTCCTAAGACACCTCCTAAAAATAAAAAATGGACTAAATACATGTCCCAAATTAAATTCTTAATGCTCCTCAAAATTAAAATAAAGGAAAATTACATTTTATTAACTAAAGTCTCTAGCCTAATATCTTCACTCTCCATAGGAGGTGAAGTCTTCCTTTGTCTGCAAGGGCTAGGTCTTCTTCAATCCTTCTAGCCATGGCCCTAGTGATAGGTCCTTGGCTAGACATGGTCACATCAGTAGGGATGAATGGACCAATTTCAATTGCATCCCATATATTTAAGTCTACTACCTCTATAAAAATTTGCATTCGGGTCTTCCAATAATGGTAGCCCTCTCCATTAAAGATAGGAGGTCTATTTATCGAGTTACCCTCAGGAAACAGAAAATTTGAGGAGGCCATTTGATTCTTGAGGCTTTTAAGCCTTAAGATTACCCGCTTTGATACCACTTGTTGGACAAGTGGCCTCAGTTTACATAAGAGGGGGGGTGAATTAAGTAGATCAAATTTTAATCTTAGTTTTCTTTTTATTTGATTTTATAATAGAATATTTAAAATGAATGTGAGTTGTTTAAATATACAAACAGAATAAATAAATAAAAGCATATGATGCATGTACACCTAGCATGGGCTTGAGTTAGGACCAATAAGAAAGGAGCATGACTTGGATAAAGCTTCAAGGAGCTTAGTTTAGTACATGTTCTATTTACTTGTATTCATTTAACCATTTTTAGGCTTGTATACACCCTTAAGTCATTAGAATTTTAGGGGTGTAGTTAGTTTTATTTTTGGCCTTGTATTTTGGCCTATTGGTTCTTTTTTATTTAGGAGGTGTAATTAGTCTCCTTGTGGAGTGTGTTAGCTCTGACTACAAATTTGTGGGACATAAGTTTAAGTATTGTAACATTTGACAATCTCTTATACTTTGAGGAATAATTCCCTTCTAACATATTATCTCCTAAACTTAAATGAAACAATAGAGTGAGGTTGCCTCTGAATGCTGGTATGTCTCCTGAAAGATTATTGCTTCGCAATCTTAATACTCACAAGTTTTGCAATTTCCCAAAAGTAGTTGGAATAATCCCTTCAAAATGGTTTTCCTCCATGGTAAAAAGGAGTAAATTTACCATATTTCCTAATTCAATGGGAATTTTTCCTATTATCTGGTTACCCCCAATATATAGTTTATGAAGTTGGGAGGAGAAATTGCTAATGAAATTTGGCAAATGCCCTCCAAAATTATTGAAAGATATATCTAGGTGCTCCAATTTACTACAATTTATCAATGATTTTAAAAACTTCAAATCATTAATTGAATTGTAACCTAGATTATTTATAGACAAAGATAGATGTTGAAGATTTTGCAACTTCCCTAGACTTGGAACTTTTCCAATGAAATAGTTTGTACCAAGGAGAAGTTTTGGAAATTGAAGGAGGCTTGAAGACCTAGCTTGGCATTAATAAAAAATTTTCTTGTAGTATTTGTTTGTAACGATTTTAGAATATAATGTACTTGTAATTGTTTTTGTTTTCTAGAGACCAAAATTTGAGAATTATATTTTGTTTATTACATAAGAATTCATGTATTAAAATACAAAATTTATTATTTGTTTTAAATTTTTCATTAACTCTGGGTATTATTGTAACGACGAACATTACAGGAGATATGGATCCCTCCAGCTTGTATGTTGGCAAGTTCAACTCTGTAACTCTTTGAAACATAGGATTGCATGTGATTCCATGCCAATTACAAAAGTGAGTAGAACTATTCCAAGAGGACAAGATTCCATATGGATCACTGAATATGGATTGTTTGAATTTGAACAATGCCAAATAACCAGTCTCATTTCCTAATACAAAGGCGGTATTTGGAACAAAACATAGTGAGTTGAATGCAAAAAGAGAAAAAATGCATGTAACGTGAAAGAAAAGTGCTTCATTTTCATCAAGAATCAGAGGCTAATAGGATTGTTGTATTTCTATTCTTGTTATAGCTTTATTATATATAGAGAGAGTTGGGTGTGATAAAAAAGAATCGCACGTGTAGTTCAGGTCAAGTCAACAACTAATACACATTAAAGGTGAAGTGAATAATCAATTGCAAATTGCAGATTATTCGTAAGGCAACAAAATTAAATCAAATTAAGGAACGAACACGTCTTGAATTCGGAGAAACTTATAGTATAACTGTGCAACAAAACAAGATTTCTTATTCCATTTCGACTGCCTTTTTATAACTTAAAACTATTTTTAATATACAATAAGTATAAAATATTTGTTAACTTAAATTTTTTTAATTAAAAGTTGTTGATTAATTTTTCTTTTAATTTTCTAAAGAAAAAACATATTTATAAAATAAAATATATATTGAAAAATAATTTTTTATAAATTTAAGTATAAATACTGTTTGACCTTCCGACTTAAAAGTAATTTTTAAGTGAAAAAATAATTGAGCCCAACCGTACCAAGAATTTTCTGTCAATAAAGTAGCTTCTCTCGATTAAAGATCGTAGTATAAAAATCAGACTTAAATATATTTTAGGTTTACCGTATATTAATAAATTTTGCATTCAATTCCTAATAAATTTTTTATTTGTGATTGTTGCTTTATAAATAATTTTTCAACCATTTTGAAGCAATTTTAAGGTTTTAGTGTTTTAATAAGGAATCAAGAAGTTAAAAAAATATTAGATGTAAAAAATGTTAGGGTAAATAAAAGAAATTTAAGTTAGATCTAAATATTGGTTACGCAAGCGTCATTTATAAAATAAATAGTTGTGAATCATGTAGAACATTTACATGAGATGGTGAAGGAAGAACCTCAATTAGTAAAAAAAATCTACAACTTCTTGAAGTTTTTCTGCAATTTGAAAGAAGTAGAAAAAAACAAAAAAGAAATATAGTGACTAGATACAAAATTCACTGACGAGGGATTGCAAACCTATTTAACCTAAAAGTTATGTGCTAATAATAGCTTGAAAAAATAAATTAATAAAGTCCCTGAATTTCATGAATAATACTTTAAAAAAATAAATCAATAACGCAATGTTATCGCAACATTGTAATTTTTTGAAAGATCGTAAAACATTTCTTAGAAATAAGTTTTAAAGTTTTTCCCTGCCATTGCGACTCCTTGATTCACTCTTTGCTCCAAATCCCTAATCAACTTTTTTCTTTCAAGCCTCCAAATTCTTCATCTTCTCAGCTTGCGTTTAGCGTCGATGAAGATGTGTGCTCTCTCCGATGTGTTTTTACTCCCATTTGCACCTCACCAGAAACATGTTTTGATGAAACTGAAAACACCACACCATTGAAAACTTCTCTCTCTCTCTAACTCTCTGGCACTTCCTAAGGTTTCCTTCAATCGCATCTCGATTTTGTAACTTCATCTCTAACTTGATGAAAATATGAAGTATGTTTCAATTAATCTATACTAGACACAAATTATAGTATGCCAATTAAAAATATTGAAGTCATAGAATGAGAATGAATGTGTACCTGAATTGACATTCATGTCTATGAGCACTATTGAATAGAACTCTAGGAGGTTCTTCTGGCTACCTTCTGAGGGGTTATTGTAGAGAACAATTCTGATTGTGTAAATTTGCTTAATGGGATGGCAAATTTATAACCCCCCAGGGTAGTCAGGGACCTCTCTTAATTGGGCTTTTTTATCTGATTAACCTAACCCATCACAGAGTCAATCTCACTGTAATCCCAGTTAAATAACCATATTGATATTTTAAGATATTGTCGGTTAAAGATAAATAACCATATTTATATTATGATCATATCTAATATTGTCGGTTAATGATAATTAGATATTGCGTGATACTAATCCACAATTAATTTCAACATTCTCCCACTTGGATAGTGTCAATCAATAATCAACATACAAATCATTAAGCTAAAACGACAATTGCCGATATATCATATATTAATTAACAATATGAAAAATATGAGCAACAAAATAAATATCCGATAGGGATATTAATCAATTGCATGTAACTAATATTTTTCATAGATGTATGGCATAATGCAGTCCCATAAATGACACTACAATGGTCCAAGCATAAATAAAATGCTAATAAGAAACATGAACAAAATGACGTCAACTAGAGCATGTCTCTTAAAGAAAATAGAGAATCAGACTCCCACTAACTTAATACATCAAAAGCCTTGACTAAACCCATGTGAGTTACATGAATAAGAAAAATTCCAACAGTTAAGGCCTTAGTCAGTGGATCTGCTAACATCTCCTCAGAATCAATGTTTTCAATCCGAGTGTGAAAACTTTGAATTTGCTCTCTAACAAATTGATACTTGATATCAAAATGCTTTGAACGAGTAGAGCTTTTGTTGTTCCGAGAGAAACTCACAGCAGCAGTATTGTCACAGTAAATCACAAGTGGCCTGAAAATGCTTTCAACTATGTGAAAGTCAGATATCAATTTCTTAAGCCACATGGCCTGGCGAGTGGCCTCAAAACAAGCAACATACTCTGCTTCCATGGTAGAGGTAGCTATAAGAGACTGTTTAACGCTCTTCCAAGAGATAGCTCCTCCTGCCATCATAAAGATAAAGCCAAAAGTAGATCTACGATCATCAGGGCAACCTGCAAAATCAGAATCAGAATAGCCAGTGACTTGAAGTTGATCAGACTTCATAAAAGTCAACATATGATCCTTGGTTCCCTGTAAATATCGCATGACCCTTTTAACGGCTTTCCAATGACCCAAACCTGGGTCGCTCAAGTATCTGCCTAAGGCATTGACGATGAAAGCAATGTCAGGACGAGTACAGACTTGAGCATACATCAAACTGCCAACAGCGGAAGCGTATGGAATTTTCTTCATAGCATCCACTTCTTCATCATTATGAGGACATTGTTTGTTAGATAATTTGTCACCACGTTGCACAGGTGCAGCACATGGGGAGCAAGCATTCATGTTGAACTTCTTGAGAATCTTCTCGATATATCCCTTTTGAGACAATCCAACTATGCCATGTGACCTATCACGAATAATTTGGATGCCTAGAACAACAGAAGCTTCACCAAGGTCTTTCATATCAAAATGTCTGCACAACATTGATTTTGTCTCAACCAATAGGTTCATACAACTACTAGCAAGGAGAATGTCATCGACATATAATACGAGAATGATGAAATTACTCCCACTAGTCTTCAAGTAAATGCACTTGTCTGCAACATTTTCCTTGAAATTGTAAGTAGTGACAACCTGGTCGAATTTTAAATACCATTGCCTAGATGCTTGTTTCAGTCCATAAATGGACCTTTTAAGTTTACACACCAAATGCTCATTGCCTGCTTCAACAAAACCATCAGGTTGAACCATGTAGACATCTTCAGCAAGATCTCCATTCAGAAAAGCTGTCTTTACATCCATCTGGTGTAGCTCTAGGTCAAAATGAGCAACTAAAGCCATGACAACTCGGAGTGCGTCCTTCGTTGAAACTGGTGAAAAGGTTTCTTTGTAGTCAACGCCTTCCTATTGACTATAACCTTTAGCCACCAATCGAGCCTTATACCTATCAACCTTTCCATCTGGAGTACGTTTTGTCTTAAAGACCCATTTAGATCCAACAGGCTTACAACCTGCTGGCAAGTCCACAAGATCCCAAACATTATTATGAGACATGGAAGACAATTCATCATGCATAGCTTTTAGCCAGTCAGAAGCATGAGAACTAGAAAGTGCTTCCTAAAATGTGATGGGATCGTCATCATCATGTGGATCATATTCGTGCTCCTGAAGGTATACAACATAGTCATTTGGTGATGGAAGGTCGGCGTATTCTCTGAGATCGTCTTAATGGGGCCACATCAACATCATCAAGTTGTTGATCATTGAGTTGTGGTTCATCAACTTGTGGTTCTGTCATTTGTCCATCTTGCCTCTCAACAATTTGTTCATCTGTGTGAACCATTGGGATTGAGATGTTTGTAGGAAGAGAATAAGATGGTAATGGAAGCATGGTTCGATCTTCTCTGAAGGTCATCATTCGAGGTGTGTAACTCCCACTGTCCAAATCATCTTCAAAGAAAACTGCTCGGTCAGATTCAATAACTCGTGTAGAGTGAGAAGGACAATAAAATCTACATCCTCTAGAACCGATACAGTAGCCAATGAAATAACCGCTAATAGTTTTGAGATCAAGTTTCTTTTGTTTGGGAATATAAGGTCTTACTTCTGCCTTACAACCCCATACATGGAAATGTCTCAAACTCGGCTTTCTACCAGTCATCAGCTCAAAAGGAGTTTTGGGCACAGATTTGCTAGGTACCTGATTAAGGATGTACATAGCAGTTCGCAAAGCATCTCCCCAAAGAAATTCTGGCAGAGATGAATGTGATAACATACATCTTACCATGTCCATGAGTGTTCGATTTCGTCTTTCAGCAACGCCATTTTGTTCAGGAGTTCCAGGCATGGTGTATTGAGCTTCAATTCCGTATTCATCAAGGAACCGAGCAAATGGACCTAGATTTCTTCCTGTCTCGTCATAACGACCATAATATTCTCCTCCTCTATCAGACCTTACACACTTAATTTTCTTTTCTGTTTTCAGCTCAACAAAAGCTTTAAAGGTTTTGAAGGCTTCAAGAGAGCTTGCTTTATCCTGAAGAAGATATACCCATCCATGTCTGGAGAAGTCATCTATGAAGGTAATAAAATACCTATATCCACCCATAGCAGTAGGTGTAATAGGTCCACATATGTCTGTGTGAATTAATTGTAGCACATCGTCACATCTGTTTGAACTTTTATTCCTGGTTTTGGCAGTGAACTTCCCCTTGATGCAATCGACACACGTGTCATAATCTGAGAAGTCAAGATCATGCAGAATCCCTTCTTTTATGAGCCTTTCAATTCGAGGCCTAGAAATATGCCCCAAACGTCTATGCCATAGCATAGAGGAAGATTCATCAATCCTGTTACGTTTACTCTCGCTAATGGAGTTAACTGACATATTAGTTACGTTTAACATGTAAAGTCTGTCATGCAAAACTCCTGAACCAACAACAGTTGAATTATAATAAATCACCAATTTTCCATCACCAAAATGAAAGTTGTATCCACATTTGTCTAAAACAGAAATTGATATCAAATTCCTTCTCATGGAAGGGACATAAACAGCATCTTGCAATAATAAAGTATGTCCAGAGGATAAACATAAAGAGACGACTCCAATGTCAGCAACGGGTACTCCAGCTCCATCTCCCATAACAATCTTCGTCTCAACATTACTTGGTTTCCTCAGGCTTGTGAACCCCTCGCTTCTCCTCTTTCTTTTTCAGGATAAAGCAATCTTCCACCTTGTGACCACGTTTCTTACAATACTTGCAAGAACCTTTAAAGAATTTCTTCTTGGGTTCTAAATGTCGTTCTGCTTTCTCTGTACCCTTTTTCTTCTTTCCTTTATACCTGTTAGCACCTTTAGTACCTGAACTAGAAGCAACGAACTGAATGCTATTAGGCTTATTTTTCTTCATTGGCTCCTCCTCTTGGGTGATTATTGCAATCAATTCATCCACTCCATAGTCATGCTTTTGAATGTTATATGAAGTCTTCATGATGTCAAACTGAGAAGGCAGAGACTCCAAAATGCGATAAATTAAAGTGTCTTCACCAACCTCAACCTTGAGAGACTTCAACTTATTATAGAAATGTACTAACTTCATAATGTGTTCACGTACACCGCTGACACCATCGTATTTGGTCTTTTCAAATAAGGAAAGATATTGGCTTTTTTGTGCCTTATCAAAAGTTGTAAATTTTTCACCGACTGCTTTCAGAAAAGTACTGGCATCATCAAGATCTGGAATGCTCTGTCTGATAGATTTCTCCATGGTGAATTTAATCACCTTCAGGCACACTCTGTTAGAGTGTTCCCATTTCTCATGAGAAATTCGCTGAGCTTCAGAAGACTCATCTGTAAGAGGCGCAGGCCTCGTCGTCCTCAATGCTAAATCCAGATTGCCAATGGTCAGGTAGAGATCTAATGATTCTTTTCAGTCCTCATAATTTGTTCCGTTTAGAGTTTTGACGGAATTAGGGAAGAAAACTGAACATCACAATAAAGAAAAAGTGATTTAAAAGTTCAGCTTAAAATAAATCCCTAAGCAAATTACAATACATTATAACTTAAATTAATAAATCCTAGCACCGATAGGGTACCAAAAAACATTAACATAAGTCAAGAGAAATGCATTGTACAACAACAAATTATACTAATAATAACACACCGATAGGGTATAATTATCACTAATATAATGAATTAATATTTATTCATAAATTTACACAAATGTATCCACGATAGGTGAAATTACAATTATGTAAATTAATAGCATAAATCATGTTTATTTTATCATCTTAAAATATGACAAACAAAATTCACATCGTCATGCCCACGATAGGCAGGTCATCACAATGCAATTTAATAGAAAAATCATATTGTAAGTGATAATTCAATATTCAAAATTTGAGAGTAATATACTAAAAAAAATAATTCGAAATTGCGTCTCAAAATTAAATAAATTTCAAAATTATGAAATTTCAAAAAATAAAATTTTAAAATTTCAATATTATGCCTCATATCTCAAATATTATGAGATTTCAAAGAAAAAGTTATTTATTTAATAATTTTTAAAAAAATTTGGCATGTTTCGTGCGCTCTCCGCCACGGTTCTTCTTTCTCGATCGTTTCGCTTTTCTCTCTCGTCGTCTCTCATTCTCCGATCCAGCGCAGCAGTGCTCGCGGCGGATCTGGCGGTTCGAAGCACGCGAGGTGGCGGTGGAGCGGGCGGCCTTGGAGGCGCCGAAAATCCAACCTCCGATGGGATCTGGTCGGGGTTCGAGACGCGGCGGAGTGCCGCTGAAGCGCGCGGAGCAGCGCCGAAACCAAGATCCGACAAGATCTGGAACGGTCGAGACGCGCAGGGTGAAACCGTTCGAAGGCGACGGAGATCCGCTGGATCTGGACGGTTCGAGACGCGCGGGGTGAAACCGTTCGAAGGCGACGGAGATCCGCTGGATCTGGGCGGTTCGAGACGCGGCGGAGCACCGTTGGAGCATGCGGAGCAGCGCCGAAGCCAAGATCTCGGACGGGATCTGCGCAGCTGAAAACACTGCGGTGAAGCGCCGCTTGGAGCGCGCGCGGGGCCCGGTGCGCAGCGAAGAGCCGCTGGAGCGGGCAGCTGAAATGCAATCTCCGCCTCTATCTCCGATCTCCGCCCTTCATCCCGGTGAAACAGCGCCGAAGGCGGCGGCACGGCAGGGCCGGGACCAGCGGCAGACAACCGGCAGAGCCGCTGGCCCCGGCGGATGACTCGGCTGCGACTGCCGGCGGTTGGCGCATATGTTCAGGTCTCTCCCTCTCTCAATATACGTGTTTAATATTAAAATAGGGTTTGTTCAATTGACAACCATAAAATGTATCTAGTTAGGCTCTGATACCAATTGATGAAAATATGAAGTATGTTTCAATTAATCTATACTAGACACAAATTATAGTATGCCAATTAAAAATATTGAAGTCATAGAATGAGAATGAATGTGTACCTGAATTGGCATTCATGTCCATGAGCACTATTGAATAGAACTCTAGGAGGTTCTTCTGGCTACCTTCTGAGGGGTTATTGTAGAGAACAATTCTGATTGTGTAAATTTGCTTAATGGGATGGCGAATTTATAACCCCCCAGGGTAGTCAGGGACCTCTCTTAATTGGGCTTTTTTATCTGATTGACCTAACCCATCACAGAGTCAATCTCACTGTAATCCCAGTTAAATAACCATATTGATATTTTAAGATATTGTCGGTTAAAGATAAATAACCATATTGATATTATGATCATATCTAATATTGTCGGTTAATGATAATTAGATATTGCGTGATACTAATCCACAATTAATTTCAACATAACTCTCTCTTGGTTTGTCAAGGTGGTCAACCATGGTGTTGCCTTGGAGTTCATGACCTATTTGGAGAATGAAGCTCTCAATTTGTTTGCATGCAACCCTAATGTCTAAAGACAAGGCTACTAATCTGAACCCTTATGGCTATGAAAGCAAAAGAAATGGCAACAGTTATATCATATATCCCAAACCACTTCTACTTTTTAGCAAAACCCACAAATTTTTAGGTATTTGTATATATCTTTTCAAAACAAAGTCCCCTGAAAATTTATTTGCTTTTTTTCTCAATGTTCATTTTAAAATTTAAAGAAATCACGTAGACATGTTTTCTTTCCTTATGGGGAGTTTATTATAGGTGTGTTATGGAGAAGTACATAGGGGCAGTGAAGAAGATGTGTTGTGAGGCATTGGAATTAATGACTGAGGGGTTGAAGATAGGAACAGGAACGAGCTTAGCAAATTGAAAGGAATGAAAGAAGTGATACTTGCTTGGGGGTGAATCAATATCAGACATTTCTTACTCCAGTAACTTGATTGTTATTATTATTATGGCTTTTGTGGTCTTCCTTGGTCACTAATGAGGTTTTCTTAAGCAACCAATTTATATGGCTATATTTTTTCCTGATATGCTTGAAGAAGGGACATCCTGATTGGTAAAGTTGTTTTGTGAATGCATTTTATAATGATTTTGAAGGAAAATCTGCATATGGTTCCCAATTTAAAATAAGTTATCACTATGAGCTGAAAGAGAAGGTATCATGAAATTAATTCAAGGATTAAAGTTGGAAGGAAGCATTCCTGGTTGTGGAGTCCTATTTCGTAGTTTCAGCTCAATTAGGTATATATGTTGAAGTTCATAGTTATGATTTATGATTTCTTTAATAGTTTATAACTTTGAACTATTTTTCCTTTCCAGATTTGAAAGCTTGAGATGAAGAGGTTTTAGTACATACATTATATGTAATAAATTAATAATAATAATAATAATAATAATAATAATAATAATATAATATATTATTATTATTATTATTATTTTGGTTTGATTTAAAGTGATGGGTGGATTCTTAAAAAAAAGTATTGATTATGTGAGTTTCTAATGGTTTTATCATTTTTTATGTTTTTAATTCATAAAGCAATATAAATAATTCTAATTAAAGTAATTGAAATAAACATGCATATATTTTGAGTTAAAAATTAAGGTAATTATTTATATGGGTTGGTCTTTGGACGTTCAATAGTGTTAATTGGGTTGTTTTATATATACTTTTCTATATTATGGTATTATTTTTTCAATGGCACATGGTCAATAAAATATTTTATCAGCAAAGGAAAATTCTGGGTTTGAATCACTTTATGTCAATTTTCCTCCATGTTGTCTAGGTCTCTTAATGCTAATTCTATTTGATTTTGTAAATTTGATATTTTTTAATTATATGTACTTATGATTGAAGTGGAATTTGAATTGATTTAATGTTAAATGCTTAAAGTTAAGTAATTTTATTTTTATGTTGAAAGCTTAATAGTTAAGAAATTTTGGGCTTGTAACCTTATATCGTGGTGGTGGTGGTTTCTTTTCTAAAAGCATTCACTTGATTCTTAAGTCTATTATGTTTTTCTTTCTGTGGGTATTGGTTTTTTCTAGGTGGCAACAATGTTAAGTCTAGTTAGAAATAGATTGATGGGAGATTTCAAGAGGCTAAAGCAAGAGCCACTTGTAGTAATCAATGATGCCCTCAAGATAACAACATAATGGTAAATTAAATGATGGTATGTTAAGTTAAAGTTTTGTCACTTTATTACAATGAGTTCTGCAGTGTTGTTGAAAATTCCAATTAATGATTATTCATAAATGGCTACATGTAAACAACAATTAAGATTTGAAATAATAATATATAATATTTATGTATATAGCAAAAATTACTTTAAAACAATTACATTTACAACGCTTATTAAAAGTGTTTTAAAGAAACAACTATTTACATTTTCTTATAAAAAAAACGATGTAGGAAGATATACTTTTTAAAACATTTTAAAAAATATTTTAAAGAAAAAGTTTTTGATAACGTTTAAAAAAGCATTGTAAAACATCTAACTTTTTACAACACCAGCTTTTACAACACTTTTAAAAATGTTTTAAAAGGCTTTAAATAAGTGTTGTAAAAAACCTAATTTCTAGTAGTGTTTGTTCCTTTTTGTATGATTCGAAATCATGTGTATTTGGTGTTAATTTTTGGAATTGATTCTCTAAGTGAGTAGTCTATGGATGGCCCATACAGTATAGTGAAATTGGAAAATTAATGCTACAATAAGGAAGTTTAGATGTATGGAAATTATACTTAAAAAGTATGAGTTATAATTGGAAAGAAAATAAATTTTATGGAAAACTAAATGTTTAATTATCTTAGATTAATATAGCAGTGGGAGAATAACTAAGTTTATTTATAGTATCAATATTAGTTAATTAATTTGATAGAATAGTTGAGAGGTGGGGAGTGAAATATAATAATTATTTCTTGGTTTCGAAGATTTTTTATTGACTTTTGAGGATTTTTCAGAATCTGTTTAGGAGGGGACGCAAAGAACAAGTCGGAACTCACTAAACTCAATTCACTTCCTTTTCTTTGTTTTTGTCTTTTCTTTCCCCTTTCTTCTTTTCTTTTTTCTTCTTTGATTTTCTTTCTTCTCTATCACTTCAATTCTCTCCCTCACTGTTTTCTTTTGTGCTTTGCATGGTTAGCCTCTGGTTGAAAGATTTTGATGTAGTCTATTTCATAGCTCATATTGCTGAGTGATCTCTATTATAGGTAAGTCTTATCTTGAATCAATGAACCTTTCTCTGATTGTTTTCAATCTTGTCGTTCCCGTTAAAAAGGGAATTTCTTTAAAACTCTTGATTTATAAGATTCTTGTTTAATTTGGGAGTTTTGTCAGGTTTCTGTGAAATTTTTTTGGATGAATTTCTCTATTTCCTTTTGAGTTAGCTTTGAAAAGGAGAAATAGGTAAGAGAAACTTTTTCTTGTTTTAAATTTGAAAAATTATGATTTTACAAGTATTAAGATTGTTATGTGAAATTTTTTATTGTGATGATTGATGAATGGTATTGGTTGAATTGATTTTCTGTGACAGGAATTGAATTTATTGGGTTGACAATGTATTATTTGGAATTGTGGTGTAATGCATATAATTGAAGTGCATCATGAGGATATGTTTATGTTTTTGGTTACGAGCCATTACAGTCGGGTAACTTAGCCTTAGATGATATGTTTGGTGGGATACATTGATGTTAGGGACACAACTGAGGTAAATGTAACCCAGAGTATTAGATATGCAATGGGATACTTCTGTTGATAGTAGGCATGCAAGGTTGTGAACCTTCTAAACAAAGAACACAAGTATTCAATTGAATAAAGGAGAAAAAAAGTTGGTAAAGAAGTGACTAGCGACTCACAGTGGAAGAGAATGAGAGACAAGAGAGTGTTTGACAAGGTTTATGTGAGACTTGCAAGTGAAGAAGGAGATTTGGTAGAAGCTCAAGAGGCCAAATAACTAAGTGTTTCACAAAGACAAAACATTAATAATTTTTAACTTTAATATAAAAATTTTAAAATATATATATATATATATATATATATATCTATATATAATAATAATAATAATAATAATTGAATTGGTTCGCTTTGATTTGCATTTTAAATCTAATCCGTTAACCAAACTAAACTTAATTGATTTCAATAGTTTAGTTCGATTCGGTTTGTCCGGTCACTAGTGTTAATGCTCTGGTTGAAGACATTATTATAGGATTGCTAAGAGAAAGAGGAAAGGCCATGTAGTACTGGAGTTTGGCAGCAACCAATGCTAGAACATGAGCCGTTAGATAGAGTCCTTATCATACAAAAACAATAAGCATAAAGAAGACAATAAGTGGCAACACCTTTGAATGCATACCCATCTTCTCTTTGCCTTTTGTCTTTAGGTTTACCCATGTGCTCTTTTAAAGTTTGATTGATAGAGAAGAACGAGAGGACTGTGCTAATTGATTCTATAATTACTTTGCATAAATGTACTAACTAGATAAATTTAACTAAACTTTAGTATGAAAATTTTGACTATATGTATGAAACTAATTAAAATTAGTTTTTATAAAATAATTATTTTCATTTCAAACAAATAATGTTGAATGTTCAATAAATTCTATTCCATTTGAATCAATTATTCCTGAAATTTTTAAAAAATTATACCAAATATGAAAATAAGATATTCTCGATAAGTACACATTTCGAAACATCTTGCTAGATTCATTGAAACAGCAACACGTAATAAACTAATTTTTTTTAAAGAACCCAAATTATTATTTACACTATTTATTTAAAGATGACAAAAAATTGAATTAAATCTTTAAAGCAGAGAAAAATTAAATGAACGAACTCAGAAACAGTGTATTTTCTAGGTTTCTAAATTTTTGTAGGATAAGTTTTTAATTATATGTAAAAGCCTTAAATATTTACATATGATCTTGATATATTAATGTTATTAACCAAAATTAATTTTTTTTAAAAAAAATGATACTAAATAATTTATTGCCTAGACAAATAATTTAAATAATTTATTACATAGCTAAATATTTTTTGGATTTGATAAATGATTTCAATATGATACTAAATATTTTTGGACAAATTTAACTTAAAACAAATAATATACTAATGTTTTGCATGTTTCTATTTAATGTTTATTTGGTGTTGACTATTGTTACGTGGTTGTATAAAAGCATGAAAAATCTGCGCCGAAAGCTAACGGAGGATCCATTGTCATGCATAATAAGTATTATAGGACGTGGTTGTTACTTCATGAAAAAACATTCGTATTTAGGATTTAGTTCGAAATGTAACGGAAATACTTTCAACTTTTGTTTGGATAATTGGATACTAAAAAGTTAGGAATTTTTTAGGAGTTAGTAGTTTTTTTAAGAAAAGTTAGATAACAAAAAGTTTTGAATTTTTTAGGAGCTACTAGTTTTTAAAAAGAAATTACTCCAAATAGTTTTTTCAGAAGATCTTATATTTTCAGCTATTAGTTGACTTTTTTTAAAACTTTATCCTTCATATGTTTCTCTTCTTCATTTCTCTCTCCATTAATATAATTATAGTAATTTATAATTTAAACATATGATTATAGAAAATTATAATTTAAATATGTAATTTAAGATTTATATATTTAATTATAAAAATTTATAATTTAAATGTATAATTATATTAATTTATAATTTAAATATGAAATTACATAAATTTGTAATTTAAATATATAATTATAGAAATCTATAATTTAAATATATGATTATAATAATTTATTATTTAAACACTCCATTGTTGACCTAATAACTAATGATATCTTTATTTGTTATTTTACAACTTTTAGTTTGTTGATTAGTTAATTTTACCAAATACTTACAACTAGTTTTTCAACTTTAAGTTAGTTTTCAGCTTTTAGTGACCTTTTACCTTTCAACTCTCTTTTCAGCTTTGAGTTAATTTTGCAACTAATTTTAACAAATATACCCTAAATCCAACAGAAAAAGACTGATAAGGTGTTTGTTTGAATAATATTAGATTTAATATCCTTAAACAACATTCATATTTAAGCATTGTAGATGAGAAAAATATATTTTAAAAAATCACTAAAAATAGCTAGTTAGATTCAAATTAATAATCAACAAAATGTTGCCCCAAATGAAACATAACGCATAGATTTAAGGTCATCTTCTCCATGCAATATGACAAACTTACAATAGATATTATATCACTTTACTTTCAATTAGCTAGATCGTCTTATGATGCATGCACGCCTAGCATGGGCTTGAGCTAGGACCAATAAGAAAGGAGCATGACTTGCATGAAGCTTCAAGGAGCTTAGTTTAGGCATGTTCCATTTAATTGTATTAATTTGACCATTATTAGGCTTGTATAAGCACCCTTAACTCATTAGGATTTTAAGGGTGTAGTTAGTTTTATTTTCAGCCTTGTATTTTGGCCTATAGGTTCTTTTTTCTTTAGGAGGTGTAATTAGTCTCTTTGGCGTGTGTTAATTAGTTTGGGCTGCTCAAAGATTTTGGATGTGTAGGATCTTATTTCTACACCCCTAATCCTTCTTCACACCCTTCTAATCAACACATGAAGCAAGTAGGAGACATGTAGGCCCCCTTGTCCCCTTGCTTCACTCCACATGTACTTTCTTACTCCTACTTGGCTGATTCTTGTTGATTCATGAAATATGTGCTCAATTAACACTAAATTAACCAACTAATCCTCCCTAATTAGAGGAGTTGGATGTTCATGTTAGTGTAAGGCTCATAGATCTATGTTAAGCTCTATATAAGGAGCTCCTCTTCTTTCATGTAGCTTTTAACACTCATTTGAATGAAAATAACATTTTCTCTAAATTTGAGAGCTCTTTGTTCTTAGAGAGTATTCATGTTCTCTCCATTCTTGTGAGAGTCCTTCATGCTATTATCAAGGGTTCCTTCCCTTTCACTCATGGCTTATCATCTACAAAGTAGAAGTGGCGCCTACCTCACCTTTATCTTCTAGTCTTCCACCTCCATTTATTCAACCTTGGAACCTCTAATCAGGTACAAAATAAAAACAGAATATTTTTACAACACTACCCCTCAAGCGGGTGGATGGATATCCATCATTCCCAACTTGCCAATAAGATCTTGAAATTTCTTTGTAGGTAGTCCCTTAGTTAGTGCGTCTGCCAACTGACTTCCCGACAGAATATATGTCGCTTCTATAAGTCTGTTGCCTAACTTCTCCTTAATTAAGTTCTGAGACACCTTTATGTTTTTCGTGCTATCATGTTGGACTGGATTATGGGCAATGTTTATAGCAGATTGATTGTAACAAAACAGTGTCATTGGAGTTTTGTATCGTATTTTTAGATTATTATGTATTTTCCTTATCCACAACAGTTCACATATCCTTTGGGGCACAGATCGGTATTCAGTTTCAACACTTGACCTAGCCACTACATTTTGTTTTTTCCTCCTCCATGTAACCAAGTTTTCCTCCCAAGAGCATACAATATCCTAACGTGGATCTCCTATCAACAATTGATCCAGTATAATCTGCATTTGTCTATGCTTTTAGTAATAGCTCACCCTCCTTTTTAAACAATAATCTTCTTCTTGGGCTACCTTTCAAATATTGAAGAATTCTATCAATGGCTTGTAGGTGTCTCTCTCTCGGATCCTGCATGAATTGATTGACAATGCTAATAGCATAGGCTATGTCAGGTCAGGTATGGGGCAGATAAATGAGTTTCCCAAGTAGTCTCTAATATTGGGCTATATCCACCAATGAGCTCTCCTCTTTGCTCCTAATTCGATGATTCTCCTCAATAGGAGTTCCAACAAATTTACATCCCAACTTGGCAGTTTCTTAGAGGAGGTCAATGACCTATTTCCTTTGAGATATGAAGATGCCTAGTTTTGAATAAGCAACCTCAATCCCTATATTTCAATCTTCCAAGGTCTTTTAACTCAAAATTGAATTGCCAATTTCTCCCCTAACATCTGTTTTTCACCATCATCATTACTTGTAATAATCATATCATACATATACAAACAATAGTGTCAGTTTACCATCCTGTGAATGTTTGATGAATAGAGTATGATCACTTTGACTTTGTATATACACCATGGAACTTGCTTGAGCCCATACAATGCCTTCCTCAATCTACATTGTCTCCCTTGGAATCATATCCAAGTGGTATCTCCATGTACACTTCCTCTTCCAAATCTCCATGTAAAAAGCATTCTTTACATCGTACTGGTATAACTCCCATCCAAAGTAAGCTGCTAAAGAAAGAATAACTTTGATTGTGTTCACCTTTGCCATGGAGCAAAAGGTCTCCTCGTAATCAATTCCATATGTCTGAGTATCCTTTTGTAGCAAGCCTTACCTTCTATCTTTCAATAGAGTCATCAAATTTATATTTTACAATATAGACCCACATGCATGCTACTGCTTTTTTATTTTTGGGCCTGTAAACAATTTGTAAGTCTTAATTTTCTCTAGAGCATGCATCTCTTCATTCATGACTTAAACTCAATTCTCATCTTTTAACGCTTCATGTACTGATGTGGGGATCTAGATAGAGACAAATTCACAGATAATGTATTTGGAATAGGACATTTTTCCTTTTCTAAAAGCAATGGATAAATTATTATAATTTTCTATACTTACCTCCATTTTGGATGGTTGGACTTGTGGTAGGATCAGGACAGGTTTCCTTTGTCTTTGGTAAACCAATATTGGGCATTGGCTTCCCAACATGAGCGTTATCTGGTAGGTGCCAAATCCTGCATAGGTAAAGAGATAAAAGGATGATCAAAATTCACATGACTCAAGATTTTCATGACCAAATTTACATGACTCAAGGTCCTCATGAGTAAAAAATTTACATGACTCAAAATTCTCATGACCAAATTTACTTGACTCAAAATTTTCATATAATACATTCTCGTCCTAAAACTGAGGACTATACATGACTCAATGATCAAATTCATTGTATCGAATAATACCCTACTCAAATATACATGATCAAGGCAGATAATACATACTGATGAGTGTTGTATTTTTGCCATTTCAAGTTGCAGCTCAAATTGTCAAAGCCATCGTGACATCATCACTGCTCTTTTAGCTTGTGTCATCATGCTGATTGTCTTTTGTTATGCAATGTAAATACTAAAATTTTTATTTTTAATCCCTCTGACAGGACATATAGAACTATTTGCAATTTGTTATGATTTTACCTTTTGGATCCTATAATTTAATTATTAATTTAAATACAATTTATAATGGCTTAAAACCACAAGAAAATATAAATTGTTTGTTAAAAATTAAATTTATACATTTTTATCAATTAAAATTATATGAAAATAATAATAACACAAGAACTACACATATTTTGTGTGTTTACATCATGTTGACCATACGAGGGAAAGTGACTAATCCAATCACAATATTATTAATATTACATTGTATCAAATCATCTCCTATCTTTAAGAATTAAAAAGTTAAGTTAGACATGTTATGGATTTTTTTAAATGTTAACAAATATGAAATATGAAATATATAATTTATAAGAAAGTATTTGACTATTTTTATAAACTATTATATTCTATAAATAAATTTTCTCTTATAATGATAACCTTAAAAAAATTGAAAATTAAAAAGATGAGTTAATTTTGATAAAGAAAAATATACACAATATTAATAAATTATAAAATTTATTTTATTAATATATTTTTATATTTAAATCAAATTTTTTATTCATACAAATTCGTATAATGCTTAGAAGTTGATAGTACTTTTATTCTTTCAAGTATCAATCTAACTAAATATGCTAATCAGAATAAATTTAGATAAGTTATATATTTGGAAGTTGTTAGTAGATCGATTGTATCAAACGTTGCAGGAAAAGTAGTTTCACCTCTAGAATGTTGACATGAGTGGTCTATGTTATATATTTTTTATTATTGAATGAAATTATAATTAAAAATATTAAAATAAATTAGAATAATTTTAAAGTGATTAAATTAAGATAAAAAAAATTGTAGGATGAAATTAATATTTTATAAATTTTATAAGAATTCAAAACATAATTTATCTTTAAATTGTTCTTAGTTTTCTAGGAATTCAAAACAAGTTAATTAATATATTTTATATGATTTTAGTAAATTATTCTTAATATTTTTAATCTTTTTACTATGAGTTATTCTACTCATAAATTCTCCTAGTTTTTTGTTTTTTCTTTCTAATATTTTCTTTATTTTCTACATTTAAACCTCCCAAACCTTAACCTAATTCATTTGCTTTCACATTTTTCTATACTTAGATGGTTTATGAAGTTGTTTTGTATTTAATAAAAACAAAAATATACATAAATAAGTAGTTTAATGAGTTTTTAAAATATAATCAAAATTATATATAAATAAGTAGTCTAATAAGTTTTTAAAATACAATAATATAAAAAAATAATTTTTAAATCCTTCACTTCTTAGTTTGAAAATCACTATAAAATCTTTTCTATCTGTGCATTACTTGGACATTGATCTTACCATTTTAAAACATACTTGTAATTTTATTGTATATAATATATTATAAATATCTATTTATATATCTATCATTTAGTACTTTTTATTTTTCAGTTATGAATTTAGATAGGATTCAATTGGCTCCTTAACTTGTAAATTAATATAAAAAAATTGTAGATCAAATTAATATTTTGTAAATTATATAGGAATCCAAAATATAATTTATCGTTAAATATGTTTTTAATTTTATAAAATCCAAAATAAGTTTATTAATATATTTTATATAATTCTACTAAATTATTTTTATTTTAAATTTTTTTTACGATTATATACGGACTGTTTTTTGCTTGAATTCTCATAATTTTTTTGTTTTTTGCTTCTTTACTTTATTTGTTTATCTATATGTTCCATTCTTACATTTCCAAAAAGCTTAACTAATTTTATTTAGTTTTATATTGAAGTAAATTCATAGTGGAGTTGTTTTGTATTAAAATAGAAACAAAATTATATATAAGTAGTCTAAGTTTTAAAAATATAATAAAAATAAAAAAAATTAATTTTAAAATCTTAGAGCATGATATGTTAGTCTTTTTTCCCACTGTGTCATTTTCTATCTTCTTTTCTTACAAATCACTGATAATAAACTCTTCTTTATGGATAAAATGTCAATTTCTTCTCTTTTATAAAAAATATGAATATAATTAATAAAAAAATAGTTAATGTTGTTTAAAGATAAATAAATAAAGTATAAACTTAAAAAAGGAAAGAAGAGAATATTAATTAAGGATGGACTCTATCCTCCTTAGAGGTACTAACTCACATCCACTCGACTTTGACAAAAAATCATTAGTAGTGTTAATGACTTTCCTTCCCTCCATTTAACCAATTTAATAACATGTCACACATGCAATGTTAGAAATAAGGAGGCTCACATTCTAACGTCAAAACAATTTCGATCTTTCAAGTTGATCACAAGAAATTCTTTTTTTCCTCTTGTTCTTTAAAGATTGATCTACTTGAATAACCCATGGAAGCATAGTTGTGAAAACCAGTTCCGACCAACTGGTCAGACTGGTAGGATGGAAGTCATTACAAAACTGGACTGGTTTCCTCAACAGACCAAACATGCAGTTGGTCCAGTTAGAACCAGTCGTTCAAGCAAAAATCAGTGACCTTGACCAGGTTGATCTGAACCGGGTTGAATTTGGTTTTTGTTTTTAAAAAAAATTAAATGAAGTCATTTTTTAGTTTTTTTATTTTCTTTTTATTTTTTATGCAACTTGTAAATGCAGAAAGTGAGAATTGCAATGTTACACTTTTATATATAATTTTTATTTTTTTATATGTAGACAAAGTTAAACTGGGTTAACCAAATCTGACCACTAACCCATTGACCCACTGCCTTGATCAGGTTAGTTACAGGACCAATTTTTACAACACTATGGAAGATTAAATTTTGACACAATTTATTCTATAAACCATTTGACCCAAATTAATCCTAATCTCACAAGTGGGGTCTAAATTATATACACACAGATTATCTGATCAACAGTCCAACATAGGTTAATCACTTTCAGAAACATATATATATATATATATATATATATATATATAATCTTATGATATGTATTCTCTTGTTCTAAGAGTAATTGATTTTATTAGGATATTGAAGATTTCAAGTTAGTTTAGTTGTACTAAATTGGTTGGTTATATAGATTAAAGAGTCTTGTAACAACCACAAAGAATTAAAAATAGTAATAGTCACTCTTCTCTCCATTTTCTCATCTTGCCACCTTCTCAATACTGTGTTCCCCCATTCTGACTTAGCACCACTTCTATGATTTTATTTTTTAAACTCAAACCCTCTTCTGCTCTGTTATAAATTCGAAACATCTTCTTCATAAGCTGTAGCAGAAGAGGGTGCAGAGTGTGATAATGACTCTATGTCTAGTCTGTTTTTAGTAGGAAAGTTTATTTATTATTATTAATATTACTTACTTTTTTATTTTTTTTAAAGAAATAAATGTTTTCAAATTTAGTCTTCCCTTGCATTATAAGAGGTTGATCTATCTGCAGGTGGTCAATGGTTCTGGTTGGTCGAATGCAGACCCATTTTGTTCAATCCGAATGAACCAATCCTTTTAAATTTTTTACTCATCTTTGACAATTTTTGGGTTGGACAGGCTGCAGGTTGGTTTAGGTGGGTTTACACAATTCAGACTTTGATTTATCACAATTTTTATTTTTTGCAAAAAATTATAAACTTTCAAACAAAAATTGGTTTATAAAAATAAAAAAAAATTGTGACAATCTTGAAAAATGTTTTAGACCGAAAAAATACATTTATATATACTTTTAGTTAAAGAAGATGAATGTTAAACAATTAATGTTTCTACAATTGGTTGAAAAAAATTACAAAAATAATATATAATAGAAGGTCTAGGTCGGATATCGATGGGTTGTAAAAGTCAAACTTGCATTCGCTCGTTGCAACCCATTCAAAATCATACATCAACTCATTTTAACTGGTCAACCCATTCGAAACTAGCCAAATATTTTAATGGTTTGTCGGGTTGTGTCAGGTTACGATGTTGTGCACACCTAAGTTAATCTATAAAGAACAAAAGAAAAAGATTAGTAAAATCGTTCATTTTCATTATTACTGTAAATTTTAGTATGCAAATATGTTATTCAAGTTAGCAAATATTTTAAAGAACAAAATTTTTTATGATGTCACCACTTAATAGCTAAAATAAAAAGAAATACTAAAATTTTTAACGGAAAAAATATTTGTATAATTTAACAAAAAGTTTGAAACCAAAACCATAAATTTAAAATCTAATGCTAAAAATTAGTTATTTATTACAATCATTAGATTTCAATAAAATGAATTAGGGGGAAGATAAAGAGTAACTCCTTTAAACTTACTCTTGGACTCAATGATTCCCCTCTCATATATATATATATATATATATATATATTTAGTATATTTCTCCTTTCAACACATGGAAACATAGTTGTGAAAACCAGTTCGGACTAGCCAATCAAACTAGTTGGACAGAACACGAGTACATAACCGGACCAGTTTCTTCAACAAACTAAATTTTATAAGACTAAATTTGACAACAGGTGAGGAAGAAAATAACGATAAACAAACCGAATAAAGTTATAAATTGCAGCTCCACTTGCGCTTCTACTTTCTTCTTCTCATGCTTTTTCCTTCAATAAATACAAGATGAAGTTCTTGATTGTCCAAGAAATACGAACTAGGTCGTGTCTTCGTATATTTTGGCTTGGATGACATAATAGTCAAGGGACCAACATTGAAGATGCAGAATTCAGTGAAGAATGAGGTTGACATGTATCCCAGGCCTTCCAACTAAATCAATGATATCCTGCCTACAACATAATTGTTGTGCTAATTGAGCCTGATTTTTTTCTACTAATAAAACCATGGCATACACATTTTCTATGTAACAAAAAAAAGTAAAGAAATGAAACACATTGATGAAAAAATTCTCTCCAGTTTCTCTCATGTATATAAGGACTTCAACAAACCTTAATGAAAAACATTGAACTGATATACATAATAAATACCAGCTTTCAACCTTGATAAACATTCATAAACACAACCTTCCATCATAACTTGTAGAGAAGTGCAATCCCCCATTTGAAATGCTGATAAATATAATAATAGAATGCGATTATGATTAAGTTTAAACATAGATAGAATTGATTCTATAAACCATTTGACCCAAATTAATCCTAATCTCACAAGCGGGATCTGAATTATATACACATAGATTATCGGATCAACAGTTCACCAAAGGTTAGTCATTTTCAGAAACAAAATTCTATATCTATCTATAATGTGTATTCTCTTGTTTTAAGAGTAATTGATTGGTTGATTATATATAGATCAGAGAGTCTTGTAACAAACACAGTAGAATTAGAATTAAAAATAGTAATACAGGGGAATTCCGAAAAAAAAAAAAAGAAAGCAAAAAAAAGGTTTATCTTGGTCTATATGAAACAGATATTGTTAGATCAAGGAGTCATCAATTTATAAATTTAAAAGAATATAGGGGAAAAAAATAATACAATATATTTGAATTTGAGAAAATAATATTAAATAATTGTGTTACATTTAGTTTTTGAATGTGACGTTAATTACTTTTTTTTTTTCATTCATAAATGTTAGTTTGATATCACAGGGAGATCTCACATGGATTATTCCCAAATAATATTATATAAGATTTTTTTATCTCCTGCAACTTTGCACATGTTTAGCATTAGTGATTGTCTCATTTTAACTAATTCTTAATATATCATTAATGACAACTTGTAGGAAAAAACAAATTTCTTTCTTAATTATTATTGACTCATTTTTCCATACATTTTTCTTTCCTACCAATTTGCATAATTATTAGGTTACAAACACACAATGAAAAATATTATATTTTTTTAATGCAATTTTTTCAGGTGGCCTTTTGTTTGAGAAAATGTTTATTGCTTTTATTTTCTATTTTAATTTGAAAAGGTTTTCAATTTTAAGTTTTTAACATTAAGAAAATATATTTGTTATCACTTGATATTTTGTATTTTCAAAAAAATAATATGGTTAATTTAATTAATTTTAGTAAAAATATAATAAAATATTTATATATACTTTAAAACAATTTTATATATTTTTTTTATATAATTATCATATTGTTAGAGTTTAATTAGTATGAACCAACAATATAAAAGAGTTTTATACTGACGTTTAATTACGGACGCTGCACAATGTTTTTCTCGTATTGTTATTATATTTTTATATAGTTTTCATTTTTGAAAACATTGAAAAAAATTCTTTTTTTGTTTTTAGTTTTTTTTTTTTTAATTTTTTAGGAGAATTTTTTTTTTAAATTGTAACCAAATATACTTTCACTAATGTTTTGTATTTTCTGTGAAAATAAAAACAAAAAACACCCTAAACAAATGTTACCTTATTTTCTCATTTTCTAAATTACATGAATCGAATATTTTATGGCTTAAAAGAAATAATATTATGTTATTTACTTAAAAAACTGTATTAGTGTGAAATTTTTATGTCATTAAAAAAAGAAAAATTTTAAAAAAGTGAATCAATAATAAATACTGCAAATTCACAACTATGATTTGTTAGATATACATTTTGTCCCTAATTTCGTAAAATTCATGATCTTTGGCCTTTTTTTAACCGAAAACACTTATTATTCTAAATTAAGCATTGATTATGATGTTATCTAACAAATAATCTCATTTCATGTTACTAAATTTGGATAACGATAAGTTAATTTCTTAATGAATAAAATATTTATTATTTTTAATTTTACTGAAAATATCAAATTCATGAATTTTCTGAAATTAAGAATTAAATGTCTTAATAAGATAGAGAACTAAATTATGGATTTTCAAAAATAAGAAGTTAAATATCTCAATTTTAAGATAGGGAGATCAAAAGTGAAAATTTTAAAAAATAGGAAAATCAAGTTACATGTAAGCCTATAAATATTCTATAAAATATTTTAAATAATAAAATAATATGGAATTGTAAAAGAATAAATAGGATTTAAAAATAATAAATTAGTATAAATCACTAGATTACATATTTTATAAGTAGACAAAATAATAGATATTTATGCAAAATATTTAAATATGTATTTTTATTTATGTTAAAAATATTTTAGATTAATTTTTAATAAACAAAAAATGTGTTCCTAAAAAGATGGGTAGGGAACTTATTGTCCAAAGAAGTCCCCTCGTCAACTCCTGATCCTGGCAAATGTCCACATCGGCTAGCTTGGTGAGCACAGGACTTGCAATAACATTCCAACACTCAAGTCAGTGTAAACACAGGACTTGAAATGATACTCCTCTCAAAATACACAAACCATTTATACTTGCTCAAGTCATTGTAAGCACCGGACTTGAAACTTATTTGAGGGTTTGTTTATTGAGTTGATAAAAAAATGAAAAGGAAAAGGTAAAACACACAAACCATTTATACTTGCTCAGACTATATCTTAAAATACAACTCATTTAATTAATTTGACTCTGGACCATATATTTGTTTTACAATTAATTAATAAATTATCAGGCCATTAAAAGTCAACACCTAGCTTATTATTATTATCATAATAATAAAAAACTAAATATGAAAGCAAATAGAAATGGATGAATACACATTATATATATTTCAGCAAACTATGTGATGAAGCAAATATCATTATTTATATATATTATGTATACTATTACGTGTGGGCAGGATAAAGTGATTAGCATAGTGATTATTTAAACCCAAAAGTGTACTATGAGATTTATGAGAATTCAGCTACAAACAAAGATAGCAAAGTGTTTGAAGGACTTGAAGATCCTACGACAACAAAGGTTAGAAAAGCAAAATAGGTCTCAGAAACTTGCACCTAATGTGAAAGACATAGAGCTAAAATTAATTCAGTGCATAACCTAGTCAATGGACACAAAATTTGAAAATTGCAAGTAACAAATAGTCTGTAGAAATACCTATTATTGTATTCAATTTGAGTGTATCACGATAGAAAAATATCTATAGAGTACAAGAGAGAATGAAGTAACAACAACTAATATAGGTTAACACGCAAAAGTCAATTCTAATTTTATGAGTTAAGCATCTAAAGTGCATGGATGATTCCAAACTCATTTACCACTATCAATACTTAAATTACAGATCACTGTGAAACTTGCTACACTCAGCTAAACAATCATACATCCTGCATATCTTATGCATCTGACATAGCATTCAAAGTGCTCCATTTACACACATAATTATTCTAAATCTATCTTGTTAACTTAATCCTTCTCGAGTGATGTTAACCAAATTTATCATGAGATTAACAAATTCAAGGAAGATAAAGTATCCATTAATTTAATTATATATAGAATTAATTTTGATACAATTGATTCTATCAAATCAAATCTAATTTATAAAAATAAAATCATAGTAAAAATTTTATTACAAAATTCTTAATGTTTTGATATTGATTTGATTTATTGAACATAGAAACAAAAACATATATATATATATATATATATATATTTGTGTCTTCCACTATGATGATGGAAATCATGATTTTTAAAAGATCCGAATTAACTAAGATTTTTTTTATCATGGAAAACTAAAATCCTAATAGTATTTTATTTTATTATTGTTAAAGTAAAATGATAAATATCACAAAATTCAAAGGAGCAAGAGGAGAGAATGGAGAGAAAAGATGGACTAATACTAGTTTTAATTCTAGTTGAAAATTTAATCTGTATATAACAAATTCAGCACAACTAAATTAATTAAATGCAAATCTGCAATATTCTAATAGAGTCATTTATGAAATATTACTGATTTAAAAAATTACCCTTAGACCAAGAGAGTACATATCAATATATCATAGATATGATATACAATTTTGTTTTTTAATCTCAATCTCATAAGTGAGGTCTGAATCACAAACTCTATCAAATCAACACAGGTTAGTTACCTTCAAAAACAAAATTGTATATAGTAGCTATGATATATTTATATGTACTCTCTTGGTCTAAGGGTAATTTTTTAAATCAGTAATATTTCATAAATGACTCTATTAGAATATTGCAGATTTGCATTTAATTAATTTAGTTGTGCTGAATTTGTTATATACAAATTAAATTTTCAACTAGAATTAAAACTAGTATTAGTCCATCTTTTCTCTCCATTCTCTTCTCTTGCTCCTTTGAATTTTGTGATATTTATCATTTTACTTTAACAATAATAAAATAAAATACTATTAGGATTTTAGTTTTACATGATAAAAAAAATCTTAGTTAATTCGGATCTTTTAAAAATCATGATTTCCATCATCATAATGGAAGACACAAATATATATATATATATAATGTTTTTGTTTCTATGTTCAATAAATCAAATCAACATCAAAATATTAAGAATTTTGTAATAAATTTTTACTATGATTTTATTTTTATAAATTAGATTTGTTCAACATTTTTAACTTAATTCAAATATCTATTTTCACATGGTTAAGAAAAATCCAATTTATCAAACTTGGGTAACTCTCCTCCGTTTATTTGAACTAGCATTATTCTTCTTCATAACCACCACTTATCCTCTTTCTCTTGTATTTCAAATTACGATTTTGACTCAAAATCACCACTCTGCATTTTTTTTCCTCTATTTCTTTCATGAAATTCAAACTCGCTTATCCTTTGTTCCAACTTTAAAACATATTAGAAATGTTTCTTTTCATTACTAGATTAATTATAAAGTTTAGTTTAGTTCGTAAATATATTATTCAACTCCTAACCTGGTCTCCTTAAGGATCATTCCTCAATTGGTTAATGAGATGGTAGGAAGGAAATTGATTGATTATCCTTGTCCCTTCTTTAAATTTCTGTTTTTAAGAAAATTTATGTTTTTATTTAATTTTTATTTGTAAAGTTTAAAACTACATTTATCAACTTTTATTAATTATATCCATATTTTCTGGGCGGAAGAAGAAAGGGACATTTTATCACCTAGAAAGAAGAATTACTATGAGTGATTTTCAAGGAGAAAAATGAAAAATAGCACGATAAGAAAAAGAAAACAAACAAGTATTAGATGAAGATTTTAAAATTAATTTTTTTATTTTTATTATATTTTAATAACTTAATAGACTATTTATCTTTATATAATTTTACTTCTATTTTAAATACAAAACAACTCCACAAACCATGTAACTATAGAAATTTACTTAAATGTAAAAGCAAATGAAGTTGGTTAATCTTTTGGAAGTTTAAATGTAAGAATTGGACGTATAGATAAGACAAGAAAATATCAGAAAGAAAAAACAAAAATTTATGAAAATTCACTAGTAAAAAACTTATATATAATCATAAAAAATTAAGAATAATTTACTAAAGCCATGTAAATTATATCAATTAACTTTCCTCAAGTTCCTATAAAATTAAGAATAATTTAACATAAACTATGTTTTAGATTCCTATAAAATTTATAAAATATTATTTTCATCCTATAATTCTTTTATCTTAAATTAATCACTTTAAAATTTAATCTATTTTTTTGAATTTCTGAACTATTTAGGTTTCAATTATATTTTTAAAGCTCAATAAAATCAAAATGTACTAGCTATCCCTTCTAACTTATTTAGATTTTTTGTGGTTAATTAGTTATTTTGTTAAGAAACTAGTTAAATTCAATCTAGATTTATATATGAAAAACAAAAAGCACTATTAAGATAAGTATATAAATATATATTTATAATTATATATTACTATATCATTATATTATAATAAAAAAAATTATTAATAAAATAATTTTTATCGTTTTATAATTTATTACAAACAATTCATTGTAAATGATGTTTTTAAGATATTGTGTGTATTTTTTTCTCTAAATTAAGCTTTTTAATGTTAATATTTTTAAGAAGGTTATCATTATAAGAGAAAATTTATTGAATATAATAGTTTATAAAAAAAATTATCAAATATTTTCTTATAAATTATATATTTTATATTTATTAACCTTTAAAAATACCTAACATAACTAACTTAACTTTATAATTGTTAAAATATATGAGAATGATGTTATAGAATATAAGCATAATAATATGGTGATTGGATTAATTAATCACATATATAATTTCACCTTCATATAGTCTGTATGAAGTAAACACAAAAAATATGTATAGTTCTAGTTATTTAATTTTAATATCATATATGTTATTTTTATATATCATTTTTTTATTTGCATGTATAACTCTTATATTATTATTATTTTCATATAATTCTAATAGATTAAAACTGTGAAAAAATTTAGTTTTTAACCAATAATTTTATATTTTCTTGTGGTTTTAAGCATTAGGAATTTTATTTAAATTGATAATTAAATTATAATGTCTAAAAAGTAAAAAATAAAAAAAATTACAAATTAGATAGTTCTATTTGTACTTCCACAATAGAATGATCTATTCTTAATTATTATGAATCTTTGTACAATATTTTTCAAATATTATGAAATATAACGTCAATAACTAAATTGCTAGTGAAAAATAAAATTTTTTAAATTTATATAAAGTGAAGCAATAATAATTTTTTCCAAATGAGTTAAGGGGATTAAAAATAATAATTTTAACAAAAATCATTGCTTTGACTTGATATATGTTAAAGAGGTTTTAGCACTTGTAAGATGTTAGATTGATATTTTAAGTTGACAACAAATATTTATTTGATTTGAAATTTATTTACTATAATATAAAATAGAGTAAATTATAATGATACTTCCTCAATTTTTATCAAATTTTATATAATTCCACATTTTTTATTTTCCTATCTTAATCTCTCCTTAACTTAAAAAGAATTATATTAATACTTTTATATGTTTGAAAATATTATACTAGTATTCCTTTTAAACTCTAGACTTCAATCTTTCAAGGTTAGAAAGTAATGATTAAAAAATAGAATGTAGTGTAATTATACTAATTTTAAGAAATATTATTACTATAATTTACTCTATAAAATAATAATATAAATTTGCATCCTTTTTTACGCTACATCCATTAATTCTTTATATATTTGAAAAGGAAGTTTGAACTTTTCATAAATATTGATCAAAATTTTTATTTCATTAAGTTGTTGATTAAAATTTTCACTTTATAATAACTATTGATTTAGTAATTTAGTTTAAAGCTTAAACATCTCAAGGTATTGGTAAAATTTTTCTCAGTAGTTGATTTGATTTAATGAATTAAATGACTCGTATTAATGCTTTTTATTATATAATTTAATACAAATTTAAAATAATTTTTTAAAAGAAAAATTAAAATATTTTTTAAGATCGCAATAATGTATATATTTTACTTATATATAAACTATTTTTAAATCTTAAATAATTAACAAAATGTATCGTATACTATTAAATAAAAATATATTTACTTTTATATTTATATATAAGTAAAATAGTTGCAATAAACACTTATTGTACTATATGGATAAACTAAAAATATAATGTGAAAATAATTACACAAAATTAATTATTGACATATAATTAAATTTTGAGTAATTTGAAAATCATATTAAAATAAATTTAATTTGATCACTTTTAAAAATATAAATTCAAAATAAAAATTTATATATCAACACTATGTATTAAAATATATTTTTAATATAAAAAATTAATATTTGCCAACATTATAAATTAAGATATACTTCTCAACTTAAAAAAAATAAAAAGATGTACAACAACAAAAACAACAAGCATAAAGAGAGCAATAACTAACAGCAACTTTAAATGCTTGGTCATCATCTCTTGCATTTTGTCTTCATTTCATGCTTTTCAATGAAAAATTTCTTTTGTCTTTAATTGGTTTTCCAACCAAGTTTGGTGAAAGGGCCTTATACATTTACACACTTGATTACCTTCAATACATTTTGTTTAGCATAAAATCATCTTAACTATAAGAATCCTTGTTTATAATGTATAACTAATATGATATTGTATTATTGTTTCATATGGAAAAGATAAAAATATGATGAATTATAAACTTACAAACACAAACAAAATTGTATTATATTTTAATATGGAAATCTTTGCTTATACAATAGGTAACAAGATATGATATTGTATTATTTTTGTCATAAAAATTTTATGTTTTGCATGTGCTCTTATATATAAAATTTTATTAATTCACAAAGAGAGTACTATGATTGAATAATGATGGAATATGCTGACCTTAAATTGGTGAATGAAAAGGTTCCCTTGCACCATCAATTGGTTTGCTAACCAAGTCAGGTGAAAGACCCTTATACACTTACACAATTAGTTACCTTCAATTATGTCATTATGTTATGCATAAAATCATCATAAGTATAAGAATTCTAGAATTCTTGTTTATAATATATAACTAATATGAGACTGTATTATTGTTTAATAGGACAATTCTTGCTTATATAGCCAAGTTTTTAAAAGAAAGCATAAAATAATATGGCCTAATGACGTGTAGCTTGCCATAAATGAATATTTGTTTGGATTTTGCTAGATGGAAAAAGGAGAGTTTTCCTTTAGCATTATTAATCTTATTTAAGCAACTAATAAACAAAAAATACGCTCATTTAAGCATGTTCTAAAACAAAGTTTATATAATTGCAAAATTGTTCAACTTGCACCATAATAAGAGAGCACAAGTAAGATAACATATAATTTTTATGTGAAATATTTAAACATGTATTTTTTATTATGTTAACAATTCTTCAGATTAATTTTTAATTAAAAATTAAAAATTGAAAAGATTTATTCAACCGGTTCTTTGTTCTGAAGTGCTCTACTTTTTTTTTTTCAAACCGGTTACCAGACTAATTTTCAATTGAACAAGTTGCATTAGTCAAGTTTTTAAAATAATGCATCAAATAATTGGGCCAAATAACTTGTAGTTTGTCATAAATGAATATTTGTATGGATTTTGCTAGAATCATCCTGGAGAGGAGAGTTTCCCTTTAACGTTATGAAGTTTCTTTAACCAATTAAGAAAGAAAATCAAACTCATTTAACATGTTGTGTCATATCTCATGATCGGAACGTACGTGAATTTAACAAGCTTAAATAATTGTAACATTGGTCAAATTGTGTCAACAATGAAAGAGCATAGAGTACAAGTCAGATAGCATCTAAGTTTTCATTAACTAAAAACACCGACAAATCTAGAACTGTTTTGAATGTCTCGGTTTTTAAAAGTCTAACTTTTAAGAACAATGTTTTAACCAATTTAAAAAGGTAATCTTTTAAAACGATTTTTAAATAACTATTTTCCTAAATAACATATTTAAAACGTTCTTTTCAAATAAGTCTTTTCAAAAATGGCCTTTTTAAAATGTGGTTTAAAATAGAAAGTAAATTGATTATGTTGTGTTTTTTTTTCTTTATTTATATAACACGTCTTCCTAAATTTGTAAATTATAATAATATAAAGCTAAACAGATTATACAACCTCAAATACCTTCAATTAAGTTTATATAAACCAATAAAGGATTTCAATAAATCAATAAACAAAAAATTCATATATAAATTATTAAATTATTTAAATATACATTTATTTATATAAATAAATACAATAAAATACCAAAATTAAATAGTTATACACAAAATTGAAACTTATGTTTTGAAAACTATTTCTAAGTAAGCTTAAAAACTATTTCTAATTTAGTTTAAAGACTTTCCAATTTCAAATAAATATACAGGTCCAGAGAGTGAATCCCTTCAAGAATCTCCATAGCAATTCTTTAATATCACAAAATACCTACAGAAAATAAAAAAAAATATTAATAGAAAAATGATCATTTAAACTACTACAAAAACAATATACGTTAGTTGAAATAGACGATGAAGAATATAATTAAACCTATATTTTAAATATACACAAATAGAAGCATAATGGTCCTAATTATTAGCATGACCTAAAATGGGAATTTTAATGGAACTCTTAGATCTGAGAAATAATCCTGTTCTTACCACTTGGAATCACCAAATCAATTATATCATTCAGCTGAATGTTAATTAGAAAGATGTAGGTGAATAAGTTTATAATTAAAATTCATTGAGATCCACTAATAAGGGATTTCTTCCCTAGAAGTCACTAGTTCTACAAGTTTTTTATAACAATATTTAAAACTAAAAATAAATTAATCAATCAATTTAATTGGATAAGGATGCGGCGATAATCAGGATAGATACAAACCTACAAATTATGCTAATAAGTTAATTAATAGGAAAAAAGCATAAATTTAAAATGGAAAAAGAAAGGAAAACAAATTAAAAGCATGGCGGGAAAACGTGCAAGCAGGTGCACTCCTTAGTAAGGAAGGGTACATCGAGTGCGCACATCGTGGTAGGGCAACTTTCACTAGGTGCTCACATCGAGGTAGGGGAGCGTGCATTGGGTACGCATCGTGGCTGGGAAGGGCGCACTGGGCACGTTCGCCTTGGCAGGGTAGCATGCACTCGATGCACATTTTGAGGCAGGGGAGCTTGCATTGGGAGCACACGCTGTCATAGGGAAGAGTACATCAGGCGCGCGGGCTATGGTAGGGGAGCATGCACTGGCGTGCATGGAGTGGCAAGAAAGCGTGCATCGTGGCTTGGAAGAGATCATAAGGGATGCACATGTTACGAGGTTATGTGCACATTAATGTAGGAGAGCGTTCATCGGGCGTGCACACCGTGGCTTGGAATGGTGCATCGAGCAACCATGCCATTGTATGTTGGTCCTAGGGGGAATCTAGAAAAGGTGTTTGAATACATTCACAAAATATTTTTCAAAATTTTCTATTAAAAATAATATCAGATTTTACAAAAATATCCCCTTTAAGAAATTTCAAAAATCTACCTTAGTATTTTCAAAAATAGGTTTTCAAAAGAACTTGAAACAAAGATCAAGATTCAACACTTTCTATGTTTTGGGTATCAAGCTTGATCAATAATAATTCGTTCAATGATGGTTTTTAGTTTGCACTTAGTTAAATCAAAATAAGAATTCCAATCATAATTCTTTTCAATCAAAGATTATGGGTAATAAATGTGTAATATCAAGATTCAATGATTTAATAACCCAATAACAATCTCAATTAAGCAATATCAATAGAATCAATTTTGCTGAATAAAGATTCAAAATAAAGAGTGTAAGGAAAGAGAGAATTTTCACAGTAGTTTTAGCAAAGAAACTCATTCACAAATCAATCCATAAATCAATTCAAGCAATCATTAAGAGTGTAAGGAAAGAGAGAATTTTCACAGTAGTTTTATATTGGTTCGGTCAACCTGACCTACATCTAATTTTCAAACTTAGCCTTCCACTAATCTATTTTCCAATAAAATTTCATTTATGTACACCACATATACATATATTAATCCTGGAAAAATTCAAAACCACATAACAAAAGAGGCTTCCTCTTGCTCCCCACAAGACTTTGCTAAATTGTGACTCCTCGTCACTCACAACGCCTCACTCATAACTCCCCATTGTAAGATTTTACAATAATCTCAAGATCCCTTCAAGAGATTATCTAGAATTGTGCAAAAACACAAAGTTAAGGGTATAGAACAATATCATCTTATTTGTGATGAATACCCAAATAATAGAGATCAAAATCACAATCTTCTTTTCTTTTGGTCAACCAGTTATCGATCCTTGAAACCATCAAATTATGGGTTTTGTTCTTAGAGAAAATGAGTAAAAACAATTAGAAATAAGGAAGTTTTCTTTGGACCTTTCATTAGTTATAAAAAATTCTAGTTTAAAAATGCTTTTAGGGTTTAGGGTTTAGGGTTTAGGGTTTAGGGTTTAGGGTTTATATAAGTTTTGTAGCAGGATAATTGATTACCCAGTAGATTATCTGATTTACTACTACAAAACAGACCCATAAAAGCATGGTCTCAAGTATAATCGATTATTATTTTTAGGTAATTGATTACTCTTGAGAACAGGAATAAGAATACCCAATTTTCTTGAAGGGTAACTATAATAAGGTAATTGATTATCTTACTACAAAATCTAATTTTGATGATTTTTCAGCATTTCCTAGCCTATGTAATTTATCCCTTAGCTACTAAAACACATTTCCATGCCTATCTAAACACTTTATACAAGTAGCACAACTATCAAATGTGTTTGGTACTATAAAAATGAATTAAGCTTAAACTTAAAATCAAAACATCATACTTCAAAACCAAAACTCCAAAGAGCTTCAAAGGACATAATGGCTTCTTCAAGCTTTTCAATCCTTCAATTCCAACACATGTTTCAAGCGCTGGCTATGGTAGGGCAGCATGGACCAAGCGCATGTGTCATGGCCCAACAACCTGCTCTAGGCACACGCCTCAAGGAGCATGCATCAAGCGCACGTATTGTGCCACTATAGCATGCATCGGGCACGCACCTTGAGGCAAAGGGCGTGCACCAAGTTTGTGTGACATGGCAGTTTAGCGTATACCGGTCCAAGCATAGTGACAAGGTTATGTGCAACAGACATCATGTCGTGGTAGACAACGTTCACTAGGTGAACATGTTATGACAGGGTAGCATACACCTAACACATGCCTCGACACAAGGGAGTGCATGCCATGGTCGGGTAATGTGGACTGAGCATGTACGCCTTAGCAGGGCAGCATGGACTGGGCATGCGCACCTTAGTAGGACAATGTGTATTGAGCATGCGACGTGGTAGGCTAGTGTTCAACGAGTGTGCACGTTGTGGCTAGGAGCGTCCATTGGGTGCACGCGTCATGGCAGAGTTGTCTGCAGCGGGCGTGTGTCATGGCAAGGTAGCATGCATCGAGCTCATGAATTGTTGTTGGGGAGCGTTCATTGGCACGCACGCCGTGGCTCAGAAGGGTCATCAAGCATGCATGTTGTGATCGGGTAGGTGCATCGAGCACGCGCATGGAGGCATAGGAGTATGCATTAAGTGCCCACCATGGTTAGGAAGGGTACGCTGAGCACACACGTTGTGGTAGGGCAGTTTGTATTGGGCGCCTGCCTCGAGGCAAAGGAGTGTGCAAGTGCGTCATGGCTAGTAAGGGTGCAACAGGTACACGCTCCGTGACTAGGTAGCATGCACCCTGGCAGGTAAGCATGCACTGGGCTCACGTGCTGTGGGAGGGAGCATGAACTAGGCCCATTCATAGTTGCAGGGCAGCATGTAATGGATGTGTGTATCTAGGCTGGGGAGTGTTTACCAGGCACACACATTATGGCTCGACAGCATGCACTGGGTGCGTATGTCATGGTTGGGAAGCGTGGACCAGATAGGCACCTCGAGACAGGGGAGCATGCATCAAGTGCGCACACTATGGCAGGGAAGCCTACACCAGGCACACGTGTTGTGGCTGAGCATCATGCATAAGGATGAGCCTCCTAGCAGGGGATCGAACACTGAGGTGCGTGCAATATTCAACTATATGTAACAAACCCTTTTTCACTTACTTTTGTAATATGTTTTATGGTCACAGTTGATGCTCTTTTGTAATAAATTCATTTGATTTATAAAAAAATAAAATAAAATTAGTAATATTAATTGAAAGATAAGTGAACACTTTTATACAGAGAGATATATTCCAAGAGTAACTCAAAGAATATTACAAAAATATAAAAGATAACTAATAAAAAGTGCAATTAGGTCTTTACAAAAGAAAGTTGTATGTATTTCATGTATTTAATAAGTGTTTAATATTTATATACATAGTGTAAAAGAGTTTTACACTAGATTTCAATCATAATCTTTCATTTATATGACTCTTCAAGTATTAAATTGATTAATTGTTAAAGTTAACAAATTTTTTAAAGTAAATGAATATTATGTCTTTATAAAAAAAAAGTTGTATGTCTTCCATGTAATTAATAAGAGTTTAATGATTTTGCACTAACAGAGTAAAAAGGTTTTATATTAGGGTTCAAATACAATCTTTTATTTATATGAATATTAAAGTATTAATTGATAAAGTTAAAAAATTTATTATATATATATATATATGAATATTTATAATCAAATATAAGTGTAAAACGTTTTATATTACTAAGAGTGCATAAGTTTTTTTCTTAAATTTATTATATGAAAGATATTAATATTATGCGCCTTCTATATGAATATACGGCATATGAAAAGCTTGAGATATTATGTCAAACTAAATTATACTTAAGGCAATGGTTATTGTGAGTGAAGTGATGCAAGATAGCGAGCAAAAACAAATCATGTTGCTACTTAAAAAACCTTGATGTTTTTCATGAGACTATGTTTCACACAGACCAGCTTCATCACTACCTTGCCACTGTTTCCTGGCCTCTATCCTTTGGAAAGCTATCTTCGAATTGAGGTATATATAAGTAATTTATTTTAGAAAATTTAGTCTAATTAAGAGTATCTAAGTTGGAGAGTGGAAATTATTATGAACATTAGCTTGTTTCAATAATCCATATAATACAATTAATTTTAGAGTAAATTATAGATAGACCTTCTTATGTTTAATGAAATTACAATTGCACCTCTTTTTTCTTTAAAGTATACATTCCTTACTTTTGTGTAGTCATTTCAGTTGTATCTTTGTACGTTTGAAAACATTACACTAACACTCCTCTTATGCATTACACTAACACCTCTTTAGAGTACGGATGAAAGAAATACCAATACCTATGAGTACCACTCCAAACTCGCCCTGATTCTGACAAGTATCACTTGCTTTGACAAGTATGGGTACGGATATTACCCGATATGCTAAACGGGTAGGGTAGGTATAGGGATTTATCCGGCTTGTTTAAATTTGATCCATGAAGCCCACATTTAAACGGTCCGGATAAATATGATCCACTAAAATAAATAGATATTTTTTGCAAGTCGCATCCAGTCCACAAAGTCTGCTGGCTTAACAGATCAGTCCATGAACCCGCATATACATATAACTTTTTAAAAACAATTTTAAAAAATGTCTAATATTTTTTAAATTAACTAAATTATAAAATATTATACTAAATTATATCATTATTTATAATAATCTAAAACATTAAATATTTTCAATATTAAAAGTGTAAAATATCACAATTTACAACAAAAAAGTCATAACATTAACACAAACTAATAGCCTAAATGACAATTTTGTTCCTTTAAATGGGTTATGAACCAAATTCGTGAGCCCGCGGATTTAACCTATAGTTATGATTTTTTAAAAAAAAAAGGTCCAAAACCCGCATGAACTTGAGTCCATATACCCACCCCTAGGTATGGGTATGTGTATATGAATGTTTGCGTTGTACCTGAACTCGCATCCGTCCGTTATAATTTTAATAATTATATAATAAGTTTAAAGTTATATATTTAACAAAAAATTTTAATTCTTAAGCTTTAATTTATATTTTTTTGTTATTAATTTTTCTTTATATACTTTTTAAATTAAAATAAAATTAATAAATTAATATATAATTTATTTAATTATAAATAAGTAAAATTAAATTGTAAAAAAATAATATAATGAGTACCCATAGGTATACTCGAACCCGAAAATACCTGGTGCACTCCTCATGATGCTAAGCTAAGGATCTCTTCAAGAGGTTGCTTCATAGAAGAAGATGAAGAATGGAAGCCAAAGGAGATGAGGTTGGAGGCGCCACCTTAGAAGGATAAGCCCAAGGAAGACTTCCCACAAGGGAAGGAGCCTTTGATGAAATCCATTGAAGGTTCTCTCAAATGGAGAAGGAAGAAGACACTCAAAATGAAGAACTCTCATGTCTATTTCAAAATTCAAGTGTAAAAATGATACAAGAGGAGGAGGTGCATATTTATAGGAGAGGGAGCCTAAGACTAAGGGGTTAGACTTGGACGGCCAACTTAAGGGGAATTAGGGGGAGGTTAGTTGAATTAAGTAGGTGTTAATTGAGCTCATGGCTTATTAACACTTAATTAACTCAACAAGATCCAAACATGGCCCTAAGATCAAGGATCTTTGTTCCCTCCAAATTTGAATTTGAATTTGGAGAATGCCATGCCATCTCCCTCCAAAATTCAAATTCAAATATGGAGCAACAAACTAGGCCATGTAGGAAAGAGAAAGGGCATGGACGAAACATAAGGGAACAAGGGGGACCTACTTGTCTCTCATGCTTCATGTGTGACTTAGGAGGGTGTGGGAAAAGCTAGAGGGGTATGGTTATCAAAAACCATACATCAACATGGTCCCAAAAGCCCACTAATGCACACACTCCACATAGAAGACTAGTTACACCTCCCTTCAACTAAGAGCAATGAAAAAAGGGCCAAAATACACGGCCAAAGAAATACTAAATACACCTCCACAATCATGAATAAAAAAGAAGACTAAGGTGCCCAATACAAGACTATTGCCTAATCTTATGTCCAAAAGAAGGTGAGGTCTTCCTTTCTCTCCTCTAGCCATGTCTTCCTCAATCCTCCTAGCCATGCCCCTTGTAATAGGACCCTTGCTAGGAAGGATTGCACCATTCACTCTTTCTTGAGAAGGATTTGACCTCAAATCTAGCTCGTCCTCTTCCTCATAATCATCAGCACCTACACAAGGAGTAAGATCACATACATTAAAGGTAGAGCTGACTTCATAATCCTCTGGGAGATCTAACTTATATGCATTGTTACCCAGCCTCTTAAGGATTTGGAAGTGACCATCTCCTCTAAGGTTAAGTTTGAACTTCCTCTTAGTAGGAAAACTATCCTTCCTAAGGTGAAGCCAAACCCAATCTCCTTTGTTAAAAATGAGTTCCTTCCTTCCCTTGTTTTTATGAAATTCATACCTTTTTGCCTGCTGTTCAATATTGGATTTAACCCTTTCATGTATTTTCTTAATAAAATCTGCCCTAGAGACTCCATCCTTGTGAGAGTGAGTACTAGGGAGAGGCATAAGATCCAAAGGAGTAAGAGGGTTAAAACCATAAACAACCTCAAAAGGAGAATGCTTGGTGATTCTATGGACCACCCTATTATATGCAAACTCAACATGGGGAAGGTACTCATCCCAAGACTTATGGTTGCCTTTTGAAAGGGCCTCAACATTGTGGATAGAGATCTATTGACCACTTCAGTCTGCCAATTAGTTTGAGGGTGACAAGGTGTAGAGTATTGAAGCTTAGTTCCTAGCCTAGCCCACAAAGTTTATTTTAATTTTTCTTAATTTTTCTTAGTTCCTAGCCTAGCCCACAAACTCTAATGCAATTTAAAAACAGTTTATTTTAATTTTTCTTTTATTTTAGAGTGTTGAATTTCAGTGGTTGTCTAGTTTTCCTTCAGTGTGGCTGTTGTCTTTTCATATGCACTAGTAGGGAGGTTATTTAATAAATAAACCTCAATCAATGTTAGTAAATGGTGCATTTATTTCTTGGCTTTATGGAATTCCTATATGTATTGCATTTCAATGGAAATAGACAGACTGGGTTTTGGATAAAACTTTTCTTGAGAGAGTGTATCTCCTAGGTTCTTGGCTGAACCAAGCTTGAGACTTATCAAGGGCCTTCCACCCCTTGTGGCGTCTTTGAGACTTATCTTCCTTTCCGGAAGTGGCGTCTCCCCCAAAACCACCATCATCCCCAATTTTTACCTTTTTGTTTTTTTCCATTCTAACAAATAGTCCTAATCGGTCCGTTCTGAATTCGTGAAAAGGGGAATTCACATCATTTGGTATCAGAGCTAGTTGTTAGGACTAGGTTTTGGACACTGCTTAAAGGTTCTAGGGCGCAGTTCTTGGTTGTCTGAGACGCAATTTCCTTTCACTAATAACTCACGTTTTACAGAGTCAATTTCGGTGATTCGTGAGTGGAAATTGTTCCTCAGAACGTGAACTTTTATCTGGATGTCGAATCGTTCACTTCGGAGTTATGCAGCGTGAGATACAGTGGCGTGACATTGGCTGGCTTGGAGAAATTGGTAACATCCTTCCTTTTGTTCTTAGTGCCAATAACATCATCTGATATTGATAATCACCCTGCCTAAGTCATTGCAAAAGTTAAGCCTATAAAAAAAACACAAAAGAAAGAAAAGAAAAAAAAAAGAGAAGAAAAAAAAAATAAAATAAAAGGTTGTGGCTGAATGATTCATCTATTTAGGACAGAAACTTAACCAATTGTAAGGTGATCTATTGGCTGTTTTTGTGAAGGATTGTTTCTGCAACTGTTTTAAATTGCATTAGAGTTTTGTTTTTGTTTGGCCTTTTGCGTTCGCTATTTTGTGAGGTAGTGGTGTTTGAAGTATGATACACCAAATTTTTGCTACATTGTGTGGACTGTTCTTGAAAAAAAAAAAATAAAAAAAAAAGAAGAAAAAGAGTCTTATTTGATTTTGTTAAGAACCCAAGGAGAGTACAAGAGAGGTAAAAGGCTGTGTGCACGCACATTAGAGAAAAAGCCAGAAAAGAGAGCACTAAACACGAGTGTACATTCTTGAGTGTAAACACGTGAGAAGAGTGGTGAGGGCCTATTACTTCAATTTTATTTTTTTCTGATTAAATGGCAGGTACAGGAGGTGAAGAAACCCCTCCTAATGGAGGAGGTAATAGACTCATGATTGAAACAATTACAAACCAAGTACAAAGAATGTTGAGAGAACATACAGAGGAGTTATATGGAAGGATTGAGGTACTTGAGAATCGTGGAAATAATGAGGAGAATAGGAGAAGAAGAGATAATGATGGTGAACCTAGGCAAAACCGGATTGAAGGAGTGAAGCTGAATATTCCTCCATTCAAAGGAAGGAGTGATCCAGAAGCCTATTTGGAGTGGGAACTGAAAATTGAACATGTATTCTCTTGTAACAACTATACAGAGGAGCAAAAAGTTAAAATGGCAGCTGTTGAATTTTCTGATTATGCGCTTATTTGGTGGAACAAGTATCAAAGGGAGAGGGTGAGAAATGAAGAACCAATAGTAGATACATGGGATGAATTGAGGACCATCATGAGGAAGAGATATGTGCCAACTAGATACAATAGAGATTTGAAGCTTAAACTTCAGAAATTATCTCAAGGCAATAGGAGTGTTGAAGAGTATTTTAAAGACTTGGAAATGACTATGATGCGGGCTAAAGTCAATGAAGATAGTGAGGACACTATGGCTCGATTTTTGAGTGGATTAAATAATGAAATCAGAGATGTTGTTGAATTGCAGGAATATATTGAGTTAGAAGATTTGTTGCACAAAGCTGTACAGGTAGAACAACAACTCAAAAGAAAGGGAACTATGAGAAGGGGTTCTTCCAATTTTAACAACACAAATTGGAGGGACAAGTCCAAGAAGGAGGGATCTTCCTTACCTAGGGAACAAGGTTCAAAGTCTTCAAGTGGTAAACACGTTCCTAACCCTTGCATTTCTTCTACTTCCAAGATTAATACAATTAAATGTTTTAAATGTTTCGGTAAAGGTCATATTGCTTTAAATTGTCCAAACAAGAAAAGAAAAATTTTTGGGGACAATGAAATTGCAACTACTGAGGTTAAGGGTAGGGTTGAGATTCAAAAAGGAAGCTTATTTCAAACTAGATGTTCAATTGAAGGAAAGATTTGCTCAATCATTATTTATGGAGGAAATTGTACCAATCTGGCTAGTTCCAGATTAGTAACCAAATTGAATTTAGAGACTACACCACACCCACAACCTTACAAACTTCAAAGTCTTGGTGAAAATGGTGGCATATCTGTGAATAAGCAAGTTGAAGTGAAGTTTTCCATTGGAAAATATGAAGATGTTGTGTTGTGTGATGTGGTGCCCATGGATGCTTGCCACTTACTTCTCGGTAAATCATGGCAAGTTGAAAGAAATGTGAATTACCATGAGAAAACAAATAAAATTTCTTTTATGCACCAAGGATGCAAATTGAGAATTGCATTACTTTCACCTAAAGAAGCAATTGAGGATTTAATCAGGTTGAAAACAAAAATAGGACAAGAGAGGAAAGAGGAAAAAGAAAAAGAAATAAAAGAAAAAGAGTTGAGAGAAAAAGAAATGAGAGAAAAGGAGTTGAGGGAAAAAGAAAAAGAAATAAAAGAGAAAGAGTTGCAAGAAAAAGGAGAGATGAGTGAAACATATAAAAAGAGTGGAAATAAAAAGAGTGAAACACATAAGGGGAACAAAAGTGAAACACTTGAAAGAAAAAAGAGTTGTTTAGCAAAAAAGAGTGAGGTGAAGAGGGTGATGCTTGCAAAAAAACCACTTTACGTATTGTATTGCAAAAATAATGTTTATGCTAACTCTAAAAAACTTGGCCCTGTTGGTGTTGAATTTCTTTTGCAGGAATATAAGGATGTGTTTCCAAAGGAGGTTCCTAACGTATTACCACCTTTAAGGGGAATTGAGCATCACATTGATCTCATTCCTGGAGCTTCATTACCTAATCGACCAGCGTATAGAAGCAACCCCCAAGAGACCCAAGAAATACAAGGGCAAGTTGATGAATTAATAAGCAAAAAGTGGGTGCAAGAGAGCTATGCCAAGCAAGCTAATAAGGGAAGAAGGAGAATTGTATTCGAACCTGGTGATTGGGTTTGGGTACACATGAGAAAAGAGAGATTCCCTAAACAAAGGAAGTCCAAACTACAACCAAGGGCAGACGGTCCTTTCCAAGTGTTAGAGAGGATCCATGACAATGCCTACAAAATTGATTTGCCAGGTGACTATAATACAAGTGCAATTTTTAATGTATCTGATTTGTCTCCTTTTAATGCAGAAGAAGAAGCCTTAGATTTGAGGACAAATCCTCTTCAAGAGGGAGGCAATGATGAGGACACAGCTACAAACAAAGACAGTAAGGTGGTTGAAAGACTTGAGACACCTATGACAAGGGCAAGAGCTAGGAAAGCAAGAGAAGTTTTACAACAAGTGGTAGCAACAATTCTAGAAGCTGCACCTAATGAGAAGGACATAGAGGCAAAATTAATTCAATGCATGGTCATCATTGAAGATTCATGAAATAGAGGATGTTGCTGCAAAGTTATTTTAATCAAAGTGGGTTTAATTAAACAAAGTTGTAAAAAGTATTGGTACTGTTGTGTTATTTGCCATGCTTTAAAAACAGTTTATTTTAATTTTTCTTTTATTTTAGAGTGTTGAATTTCAGTGGTTGTCTAGTTTTCCTTCAGTGTGGCTGTTGTCTTTTCATATGCACTAGTAGGGAGGTTATTTAATAAATAAACCTCAATCAATGTTAGTAAATGGTGCATTTATTTCTTGGCTTTATGGAATTCCTATATGTATTGCATTTCAATGGAAATAGACAGACTGGGTTTTGGATAAAACTTTTCTTGAGAGAGTGTATCTCCTAGGTTCTTGGCTGAACCAAGCTTGAGACTTATCAAGGGCCTTCCACCCCTTGTGGCGTCTTTGAGACTTATCTTCCTTTCCGGAAGTGGCGTCTCCCCCAAAACCACCATCATCCCCAATTTTTACCTTTTTGTTTTTTTCCATTCTAACAAATAGTCCTAATCGGTCCGTTCTGAATTCGTGAAAAGGGGAATTCACATCATTTGGTATCAGAGCTTCGGCTCTAGGTTTGAAACTATGGTGAATATTTTTTATACAAGGTGTTTAATCGAAGGTCATTTGTGTTTATTTGCAGTTGATGGAGGAAGCTGTAGCAACGTCGTGAGCGAAAGATTGGTGAATAAACTCAACTTATCGACGAGTCTTCATCCTAGACAAACTAAGTTTAAATTCACTGTTGGAAAATTCGTGGATGAAGTGACATGCGATATTGCTCCCATGGACTCATGTCATTTTCTTTTAGGGAGATCTTGGCTAAAGGATAAAAAGATTAATCTTGAAAAATTTTCAGTTTCTTTGGTGCATGAAGGACGCAAGCTTAATTTGAAATTTCTGTCACCAAGCCAAGTTTGTGATGATCAACTTAAGTTGAAGGAGAAAATAGAAAAAGAGAGAGAAGAAAAGAGAAAAATAGAAAAAGAAAAGAGTGAAGAAGAAGAGAGAGAAAAGGAAAGAGAAAGACAGAAAAAGAACTATAAAACTTTAACTGCTATTGATTTTTCTTCTTCTCTTGATATTATAACTGCACAGGATCATGAGTATACAACGCACAAATGGTCATGGGTAAGGAAGAAAAATATTGATATCACTCCTAGAGCGTCATTGTACATCGAGTCCACTGATGAAATTCAAACTCATGAGAAAAATTTTCAAGTCTGGGTCTGGGCACCAAAAAGGAGAAATTATTTGATGCATGATTTTTTACAAGTTGTATTTGATCCTGGAGGTTGTTTTGTTCGTTATAAGTGAATAAAATTTGTAGGAAAATAAAGTCATAGATTCGGGGACGAATTTTTTTCGAAGAAGGAGGGAATGATGTGAATGCCGAAGACAATGACTTTTCATTTTTTGTAACGTTTCATTAATTTAGGAATTAATGTAACATGCAATTAATCATGTGTGATAATTGCGTGATAATAGAGTATTTAATTTTTCTTTTGGGAGTTACGATTTTGAACAGCCACCTAATTCTATAAATAGGGGTTGAATTGTACTCAAAGGAAGAACCATTGAATTAGTGAAATTATATTTGGGTTTTACCCTTTTGTGAGAGATGAATTTCTCTTTAGAACTTATCAAGGAATTTTTCCTTGTGGCGTTCTCTTAGACTTATCAAGGGTAAATCACCACCCTTGTGGCGTCATATGACTTATCTTCCATCCTTGGAAGTGGCGTCATCTATCTTTTCGTTAAACCATTTTCATCCTTTCCATTTTCTTGTTTACCCAATTTTCATTGTTTTGTTAACTTATTACCTTCCAACCTAGATAGATCCGTAAAACAAATCTAACCCCTTTGGATTTATATCACTCAACATTGTGGATAGAGATCTATTGACCACTTCAGTCTGCCAATTAGTTTGAGGGTGACAAGGTGTAGAGTATTGAAGCTTAGTTCCTAGCCTAGCCCACAAAGTTCTCCAAAAGTGGCTAAGGAACTTAGCATCTCTATCAGACACAATAGTGGAGGGTAAGCCATGCAATCTGACAACCTCCTTAAAGAAAAGTCTTGAGATTTTGCTAGCATCATCCACTTTGTGGCAGGGAATAAAATGGGCCATTTTACTAAAATGATCCACTACCACAAAAATGGAATCCGCACCCCTTTGGTTCTAGGAAGCCCAAGGACAAAGTCCATACTAATATCTACCCATGGTGCAGAAGGAGTGGGTAAGGGTATGTATAGTCCATGAGGCATTATTTTAGACTTAGCCTGTAAACAAGCTAAATATCTAGAATAATGTCTATGGACATCTCTTTTCATATGGGGCCAAAAGAATTTTTTCTTTCAAAATCATCAAAGTTTTAAAAACTCCAAAATGCCCCATGAGCCCACCTTCATGGTTCTCTTTTGTCAAAAGTTTTCCCATAGATCCTTGGGGTATGCAAAGCTTCCCATGCCTAAACAAGTACCCCTCACTAATGAAATACCCATCATGGGCTTTGTGTGCAGAGGTAGCAAAGATGGGACCAAATTCCTTGTCAGAGGGATATTGGGCCCTAAGATCATCAAAGCCCAATATGTGGGAACTTAAAGTGGCCAAAAGATTGTATCTCCTGGATAAAGCATCTGCGACTACATTATGTTTCCTTTTCTTATACTTGATGATATAGGGAAAGGATTCAAGGAATTCTACCCACTTAGCATGCCTTTTGTTGAGTTTACCTTGACCCTTCAAATATTTAAGTGACCCATGGTCACTATGAATGACAAACTCCTTGGAAACAAGGTAATGTTCCAAGTTTGAAAGGCCCTTATTAAGGAATAAAACTCTTTATTATAGGTGGGGTAGTTGAGGGTGGCACCATTTAGTTTCTCACTAAAATAAGCCATTGGATGTCTGCAACAAGACAACTCTCACACCTATTCCAGATCCATCACATTCTAGCTCAAAAGTTTTTGAAAAATTAGGAAGAGCTAAAACAGGTGCATATGTAAGGTTTTTCTTAATAAGTGAAAAGGCTTTTTCTTGCTTCTCCCCCCAAAGGAAAGGAACTCACTTCTTCACCAAATAATTGAGTGGTGAGACAAGTGTGGAGAAGTTAGGCACAAAATTCCTATAGAAACTAGCGAGACCATGAAAGCTCTTGATCTCTATCACACTTGTTGGGGTGGGCCATTCTTGGATGGCTTTTACTTTTTCGGGATCCACATGGGCCCCTTTTGAACTTAGTATAAATCCCAAAAAAACCACACTTTCAACACAAATGGTGCATTTTTCAAGGTTTCCAAAAAGGTGGTTAGTCTTAAGAATGCAAAAAACATGCCTAAGATGTCCTATATGATCATCTAGGCTCCTACTATATACTAGTATGTCATCAAAGTATACTACACAAAACATGCCCAAAAAGTCCCTAAGGACATGATTCATTAATATCATGAAAGTGAAAGGGGCATTTGTGAGCCCAAAAGGTGTCACTAACCACTCATAAAATCCAAATTTGGTCTTAAAAGCAGTCTTCCACTCATCACCCTCTTTAATCCTGATTTGATGATAACCACTTCTAAGATCAATTTTGGAGAAAATGTTAGCCCCATGTAGTTCATCCAACATATCATCAAGTCTAGGGATTGGGTGCCTATATTTGATGTTGATGTTGTTGATTGCTCTACAATCCACACACATCCTCCATTGGCCATTCTTCTTGGGCACCAACAAGACTGGCACAGCACAAGGGTTGAGGCTCTTTTGAACCCAACCCTTCTCCAATAGCCCTTGAACATAGGATTCTATTTCTTTGGTTTCCATGGGGTTAGTCCTATAGGCAGGCCTATTGGGAAGGCTAGCCCCAGGCACCAAATCAATTTGGTGTTCTATACCCCTAACAGGAGGAAGTCCTTTTGGGACTTCACTAGGGAATATATCACCAAGTTCTTTCAAAAGTTGTTGAATCCCTTAAGGGAGGTTCCCATGTTCAATTTCTATGGCAATGCTTTCAGCAGACAGAATAGAAGGGGAAGAAGGAGATGCCTCTTTGCAAAGGAGAAGATAGAAAAGTTTATTAGTTAAGGGAGCCTCTTTTGAGTCCAATTTTGATGCAAATAGGCTCTCTTTAGTCCAAACATTCTTGGAAGGGGCATCACCTTCCAACTCTTTCTCCTTACCCCTTTCAAGCTTTAGGGGCAAAGCTTTTTTCTTTTGACCTTTTTTTATGCTCTTCCTCTCTCTTACTCTTCATGAGTAGTTGATCCTCAGCTACTTGAGCAGGTGATAGAGGATACAACTTTATGCGTCTATCCATATGAGTGAGGATGATGTGGTTGGAATGACCATGATGGATGGCTTTCTTATCATATTGCCATGGTCTTCCCAGCAAGATATGGTCAGCCTCCATAGGGTCTATGTCACAAAGTATTTCATCATTGTAAGTCCCTATTGAGATTGGAACCTTCACTTGCTCATTGACCTCCCTTTCCCCATGCTCATTAAGCCATTAGAGCTTATAAGGTCTAGGATGGGGAATTGGGGTCAAGGCTAACTTGTCTACCAATCTTGAGCTGCAGCCGTTACAATAAGACCCACTATCTACAATGAGAGAACACACTTTGTTATTAACTTTAAATCTAGTGTGAAAGATGTTCTCTCTTTGAGATTGGGTAAGCTCAAAAGATTGGCTTCCAAGAAGCCTCCTAATCATCAAGGTCCCTCTCATATGCATAAGCATCCTCACATTCAGAAGATGATGCATGACCCTCTTCTTCCTCACTCTCATTAGAGGAGGAAGGTGAGCTACTCTCACTACTATACATGTCTAGGCCCCTCATGATCATATTTTTTCTAGTGGGGCATTAAGAGGCAATGTGGCCTCTCCCTAGACATTTAAAGCATTTGATACTACTAGTCCTTTCATGATAGCTAGTAGTAGAGGGTTTCTTTTCTATATGAGATGCTTTATGCTTAGGTGGTTCCTCTTTAGGAAAACTCTTAGAAGAGCTTCCCTTGAGTTGATCCCTCTTTGTATAAGGTTGAGACTCTCTTTTAAACCCTTTTCTTTTTATTTGGTTCTCAACCTTGATACATAGTTGAACCAACTCATCTAGGTTCATATATGAAAAAAGCTCAACTTTATCTCTTATCTCAGAGCTTAATCCACATAATAACCTATCCATGGTGGCTTTGAGTTCCTCAATGATGTCTTCTCTTAAAATGAGAAGTTCCATATTTTGTCTATACTCCTCAATACTTAGGTTTTGTTGCCTAAGTCTTTGGAGTTTATCCAAAAGATCTCTCTCATAGTAAGATGGAATATGCCTTCTTCTCATAGCACTTTTTAAATCATTCCAATAGTTTATTTCAGGCATATGAGTTTGGGCTCTTTCTTTGGTTAACCCATACCACCAATGGAGGGCATGCCCTTGGAAGCTAAAGGTTGCCAATGGGACCTTTCGGTCCTCTCTTATATAATAACAAGTTGTTCTACCTTGACTTCCCAGTCAAGATAGGCTTCCACATCTTCTCTACCATGGAAAGGAGGAAGATCAACCTTTTGCTCCCTAGGAGGGGACACATGATCATGCATATGTGCATGATGGTTGAATCCTCTCCTAGGTCTCCCATAATAGTCTTCTTCACTTTCACTATTTATTTTTTAGGGAGACCCGTACTCAAAACTCTTTCTCTTTTCCCACTCTTTTTGTTTTCTCTCTTCTTTTTCTCTTTTTTTCTTTTTATTCTCTCTCTCTCTTTTCCTTTTCTTCTCTCTCTTTTTTTTCTCTTTCTTTTGATTCTTTCCTCTCTTTTCCCACTCTTTTTGTTTTCTCTCTTCTTTTTCTCTTTTCTCTTTTTATTCTCTCTCTCTTTTTTCCTTTTCTTCTCTCTCTTTTGTTCTCTTTCTTTTGATTCTCTCCTTAATATTTATTCACTCAACCACTCACAAAATTCCAAGACAAAGTGATCAAGAGGGGCAACCTTGGGAGAGCCCCCTTGGTTGACACTCTTGTTGCTATTTGCACTAGTGTGTAGAGGGGTAGCCATGTGAGGAAAGCCTAAACAAGCTAAGGATGGCCGAAACAAGCAAGAATTCACTCTTTCTCTTTTTTATTTTCTCCTTAAGAGGCAATGAGTCTTTGGAACTCTTTTTGGCCTCTAACTACACGTAAATTGCAAGAAAGTAAAGAAGGACAAGAAAACTAAAAGATGAAAGACTAAGGCATGCTCCTAAAGGTATGGAAGGTGGTGTACCACTTCCTCCTCCACACCTTTATTTGCGAGAAACTAAGAGTAAAACCAAACTATTACAAACAAAAGGAGATACACTCCTAATTAAATTGGATACACACAAACAAAGCAATAAAAGAAAAAGGTCTTCATTCCATGCTTTTTCTCATGTGTCTCCTCTCTAAGTCTTGTTCCTTTCCTTAGAATAGGACCTTCTTTGGCTTGTCTCAACTCTTCCTTAGTATGCTACCTTTGAGAGCAAGGTTCCTTTAAGAATTTTCCTACAAGAGAGTGCCCCAAACCAACCACAAGGAGAAGAGTAGAAGCACAAAAAAAACAAGAAAAGGAATGACAAGAAGAGAACTACTATCCAAGAGGAAAGAATTGAGGACACAAGACTAGAATGACAACAAAGAAAAGACAAACTAAAATTACGAGGTAAACAAGGAAGGTAAGCACACAAAAGGAGTTCCTAAATTGGTTCTAAAGTAGATTAAGGACTAAAAGAAGCACACAAAAATTCACTAGTTGCACACAAATTTAAGCTACGGCCGAATTGATTAGGTTCCTTCTTTGAGCACTTTCAAACCGATTTTAGACCATTTTGCAATTGCTTTTGTTTCACTATTAGGTACATCTTGTTTTGTCTCTTTTTTTTCAATCTTTTACACTTTGTTTTCTTTTCTTTTGAAATTTGTTTGACTTTGTTCTTCTTTTCTTTTCTTTTATTTTTTAAAAAATTTTAAGATGCACCTAATTACTTGATTTAATTGCAAATTCTATGATCAAATTAGTGGTCCTAAACGCTCAAATTAAAGCCTAAGAACTAAGCACATAAAATTCACCAAAATGCAACTAATGAAAAAATTAAAAGAAAGCAACTCAAAGTGCACCAAAGCAAAGGTGTTTTGGTAATGTAATAAGAGCTTTGTTTATGATTTAGAGCTATTTTGTTTGCACAAAAAATTGCTTCTAAACTTCACGTCAGAAGCTCAAACAAACCAACACAATTTCACCTTACAATCAAGTACACAAAGAGCTACTAACTCATAACAAAACACAACATAATTTGGATTGAAATTGAGCAATTATGTATATCTTTTTTTTTAATTGAGAAATTCAAAGAACATGCTAGAAGATATAAGCATGTGAAACTTCTTATGAGTCTTGGAACAAGAGAGAAATCTCTCCTACGATGCTCAATTTCAAGAAGTTTTGCAACACACTTTTAGAAAAAAATAAGAGGTAAAATCTAATGGAAAATAATGTGACATGAAATGGCTAAAAAATACTCTAAGACAACACAATTAAGAGTATAAAATGTGTAAAATAAAACCTAAAAATAGAGAGAAACAGAATTCAAACACAAAGAAACAAAAGAGGCGCAAGGGCACAATGAAAATAATGGCCAAGGTGTGTGACCACAATACTGTGGTTTTTCCCATAGTCGTGTGGATTTCAATGCACCACCACCTCTTAGGCCACTAAATTCAAGCAAGCTTTCAAACAAAAACACAACGAAAATTAGGCAAGGAAGATACAAGGAATAACAAGATTCAAATGAAAGAACAAGTAATTTGAACCATACAATTGAAATAAGAATACACAACAATTAAAAACATGACTACTAGACATAAAAGAAATTGAAATACAACATGGAAGTACATAAAGAATTGGATGGAGTAGAAGAAGGAGAATGACCGAAAAAAATTAAAAGTAAAGATAGGAAAAAAACCTCTAGAAGTGGCTCTTGATACCAATTGGTGCACTCCTCATGATGCTAAGCCAAGGATCTCTTCAAGAGGTTGCTCCATAGAAGAAGATAAAGAATGGAAGCCAAAGGAGATGAGGTTGGAGGTGCCACCTTTGAAGGATAAGCCCAAGGACGACTTGCCACAAGGGAAGGAGCCCTTGATGAAAGCCATTGAAGGTTCTCTCAAATGGAGAAGGGAGAAGACACTCAAAATGAAGACCTCTCAAGGCTATTTCAAAAGTCAAGTGTAAAAATGATACAAGATGAGGAGGTGCATATTTATAGGAAAGGGAGCCTAAGACTAAGGGGTTAGAGTTGGACGACCAACTCAAGGGGAATTAGGGAGAGGTTAGTTGAATTAATTAGCTGTTAATTGAGCTCATGGCTTATTAACACTTAATTAACTCAACAGGATCCAAACAAGGCCCTAAGATCAAGGATCTTTGTTCCCTCAAAATTTGAATTTGAATTTGGAGAGTTCCATGTCATCTCCCTCCAAAATTCAAATTCAAGTATGAATCAACAAACTAGGCCATGTAGGAAAGAGAAAGGGCATGGACGGAACATGAGGGAACAAGGAGGGCCTACTTGTCTCTCATGATTCATGTGTGACTTAGGAGGGTGTGGGAAAAGCTAGAGGGGTGTGGTTATCAAAAACCACATGTCCACATGGTACCAAAAGCCCACTAATGCACACACTCCACATAGAAGACTAGTTACACCTGCCTTCAACTAAGAGTAACAAAAAAAGGGCCAAAATACACGGCCAAAGAAATACTAAATACACCTCCACAATCATGAATAAAAAATAAGACTAAGGCGTCCAATACAAGGCAAAAAGGTGAAGAATATGGCCTAATCTTGATGTCCAAAAGAAGGTGAGGTGTTTCTTCCTCTCCTCTAGCCATGTCTTCCTCAATCCTCCTAGCCATGTTTCTCCTCTAGCCATGTTCACAACTTCAAAATTATCTTTCTTTTGAGTTATTTATCTTCTTTTTTTTTTTTTTGAACTTGAACTTTTTCTAATATATTTTTTTTAACTTTTTCTAATAATTTTGCTGCACCTAATAGCCTGTTGAATTGAAAATTTAATGAGGATGCTTGAAATAATAACCCTTCAGTGAATAAGCATAAAGGAAGGTCACACAATTTTCAAGCAATGCATGCAACTAAAGGCAAAACAACATAGTAGTTCCAAATATCACTGAACTAATGGTGCTTGAGGAATGATTTAGGGTTGATTTTGAAGTAAATTGATTTCTCAAATTACTAACACAATTCACCCAAGCTAAAATTCCATAAAAAGGCACCAATAGTGAAGGTAAACCAAGTGGAAAGCTACTAATAATCCAACATAAAACAAGAAGCATATAAAGATTGAATTGAGCACATATTTAAGAACAACAAAGAGATTACTATAATTGAACTAAAAGCATAAAAGACTTAAGAGACTCAACAAGAGGTTCACCTCTTAGGAGCTCAATTCAAGATGTTTTTGAAGGCTTTTTGTAAAAATTTTAAGAGGCTAAAACTTAAGGAATTTAAATGAGACAAAATAGGAAACTAACATGACTAGTATTTGACAAAACACAAGATTAAGAAAAAATAACACACCTAAAAATACAACAAAAATTTTAGCAAGAGGCTAAAAACAAAAGGTACAATAAAGTGGTCAAAGTTGATCACCACAATGGTGTGGAAAAATCCTCAACCATGTGGCTTTAATGGTCACAACTTCTTAGGCACAATTTAACATAAAAAACCAAGGGAAAACAAAGCAACTTGAACACGGAAATAAGATGAAAAGAAAGGGATAGATAAAATTGCATCAATTAAATAGAACATAGGCGCATAGATAGGAAACAAAAATGCATATAATAGCAAGAATAAAAAACTATACTACTAGACAATAAAGGAAAAAAATATGACAAAAAATGAAGGACTTTAAAATAAAGAGATCAAAGAGATAAACAACAAAGCATGTAAATTTTTTTGAGAAAGAGCGTGACCTTTAGAAAGTGGTTCTAGATACCACTTGATGTGATCTTTGATGACCATTTGCCCAAAAGGATCCTTTCTCAGGTCACTTGGAAGGGAAACAAATTTATGGAGAGGAAAGGAATGGGGTGAGGCGCCACAAACACTAGGTTTGATAAGCCAAAGGGGAGAGGCCACAAGGAAGGGGTCCCTTGATAACTCTTAGAAGCTCTTAGAAAGGAGAAGTGAGGGACACTCAAAGGTAAGAACCTCATGGCTAATATGGTCTCTAGGATTAAATTCAAGTGTGAAAAATACAAGTGAGGGGAGGAGCTCCGATTTATAGAGGCAACTAACTCTTGAACAAGATAACCTAAAAAAGAAGGGCTAGGATTAAAAGGAGAGATCTAAGGGAGGAGAATTGAGAAACAATCCCCTCCTTAGATCATCAAACTTGGTGCCCAAGTCTCTCAAACCAAAGGCCAAGATTCCTTCTTATTAGCTTAGGGGTTTATGTAGGAAAAGAGGGGTGTAGATACCAAGGGTACCCCTTACTTCCTTCATAAAGACCCAAAAAGCTAAATCCGCCCTCTAAATTCCTAAGACACCTCCTGAAATAAAAAATGGACTAAATACATGTCCTAAATTAAATTCCTAATGCTCCTCAAAATTAAAATAAAGGAAATTACATTTTATTATCTAAAGTACCTAGCCTAATATCTTCACTCTCCATAGGAGGTAAAGTCTTCCTTTGTCTGCAAGGGGTAGGTCTTCTTCAATCCTTCTAGCCATGACCCTAGTGATAGGTCCTTGGCTAGACATGGTCACATCATTAAGAGTTCCAATGACTCTTGAACTTTTAGGTTTTCGTTTAGGAGTTCCAATGGCTAGACAGGTGGTGTTGAGTTCTAGAGACTCATACACTTTAGTAGAGAAACCAAAACAAAATGGTGAGATGAGTGAATACTCTTGTATGATTATCCTCCTAGTTCTTTCCATGAACCAAACTCGCATTTATTTTCCTATCCCTATGAGAAAATAGAAAAAGAAAGAAAGGAGTGTAGAGACCAAGAAAGGAGAAGGGAAGAGAGAATAAAAGAGAGATATAGAAGAGAAAAAATAAAGAGAGAGGAGAAAGAAAAGAGAGGGAGGAAAAGGAGAGAAAAGAAAGAGAAGAGAAAAGAGAGAAGGGAAAGAGAAAGAGAATAAAAAGAAGAGAGAAAGGAAATATAAAGAAAAGAGAGAAGGGAAAGAGAAAGAAAAAAAAGGAGGGAGAAAGAAAGAAAACAGAGGGAAGAAAGAGAAAATAAGAGATGGGAAGAAAAAAAAGAAAGTAGGAAGCATTTAGAAAAAGTTTGATAAAATTGGAAAGAGAAATGAAAAGAGAAAAAGAGGAAAAAGAAAGAAAAGGAGATTGGTGAGAAGAGTGACTCTAGCCAAGATTTAGCTTTAAATTCTAGCTTAGGACACCCTTCTACCCAATTTTTGAGAACAAAAGATGAGTTTGGGATTGTGGCAAAAATTTTGAAGCACAAAGAAAGCAACTTTGACAAGTGTTGGACTTGTAACCTTACCTTTTGAGAAACAAATTTATGAAGTCCAATGCTTAGGAAAGAACTTTTTGGAGAAAGGTGAAAGTGGAGTCCTAGTGAACACTTCACCAAGTTTGGAACTTGAGCCTCTGATGACTCATTTTATATGTTCACATTTATATTCTTGCTATATCTTCTAAGGCGTTCTTTCTTATTTATTTCATGAATTTAGCATGCATTTAGGTTTTTATGCATAAAATAATATTTTTATAAAACATACCTATAAGTTGCATTTTTAGTAAATTCTACATTATTTCTATCCTGACACTGTTTAATGTTTTGGCCATAACATTTTCTGTAGACCTTATGTTTAGCTGATTTTTGAGGATTTTTGGATATCTGGAGCATGGCATTTGGAGTCTGGAGCCATTTTTGAGGATTTTTTGAAGTTCGGGCAGAAATCTACATCATTTGTTTTAGGCATTGCATTTTATGTCATTTAGTTTTAGGTCCATTGGCCCATTTCTTGGCCCATTATTCATGTGAGTAAAATCCTAGTAAGGGTTTTGTTGTAATTGATTGGTTGGCATGTTAGGCTAGGTTTAGGAGCAATTTCATATTTCAATTCTGCCATTGTTCTTAAATTCTTGTTTTTAAATTCTTGTTTCAACTCTGCAATTTTTTATTCTACATTTTTCTGTTCCTGCAATCTCATTTCTATTTCAAAAATATTTCTTTTGGATTCTGCAATTTTTAGTTTCTGCAATTTTTCCTTTTGTGCATTTTTCCTTTTCCTGCGAATTTCAAAATTTGCAGCGAATTTGTTTATGCTTTCCTGCGAATTTTCTTTCTTTCTTGCTTATTTTCTTTCTGCGATTAAACCCACCCATTGTTAATCTAATTAAAATAAAAAAATAGAACTAGCCTGAAACAATCTTTGCTTGCGTGTTTCCTTATGATCCGATCTGAGGTCAGTCCTATAGTACATTAGGGGGACTTTTGTATGTTTTTACAAAACATAGGGCGACAAGGGTTTTGTCAACCTCCTTCTTTAAGGTTCAACCAAAATTTTTCAAGTTCAAAACTTGGTCCAAATTCCTCAATCCTCCTAGCCATGGCCCTTGTGATGGGACCCTTGCTAGGGAGGATTGCACCAATACCCTATTAGAATGGGGATAAAAATTTCATACCCACTCCTTTTATAACAGAACATACCCTGCAGTTTTCGAGGACGGGGATGACTAGACTTGCACTCGCCTCACCCCATAGTCATCCCTACTTTAGAGGGTGTGAAAATATTGATTAAAAAAACAGTGGATACATGTGTAATTATACTAAACTTTAGAGAGTATTATTATAATTTAATCTTAATTTTAATTATAGCCAACTATAAAATAAGAATCGATTTATGTTATAATATAAATTTACCATAAAGTAATTTGGAGATATCTAATTTTAATCAGATATATTATAAAAATCATCTCTCATTTAATAAATAATATGAAATCAATTCAAAAAGAAGAAAAAAAGTATAATCATAAGTTACAAAATTTTCAGAGTTTAATTAGTATGTAATGTGAGTGTAAAATTTTTTACATTGACAATCAAAACCTTTTATTTATGCAAAGTTTTTTTACTTTAGCAGCTAATATTTTAAAAGCCATAAATGAAAAATTGAATTGAACATGAGTATAAAATTATTTTACATTGATAGTGCATACTAATTAAACTTATTTTTGTATTCATGACAACAATTTTCTTTTCTACAAAATACTCTTTTAAAATTTAACGAGGATTTCCATTTTTTCTCCTACGAAAAGTTTAAATTTAAAAGAAGAAAGTTAAATTAGGAAAAGAAAAATTCTTCCCAAACTTGCTCACAATCGTGATGATACTAATACATATGTAATGTCATGAGTATAACCTTGATCCATCCATGAAAGGACCAGATAATACTGACAAAGAAAACATGGAGAACCTAGAAGAGGTAGGAAAAAACATGTTGCAGCAGATAGCTAAGAGGATGAGTGTGAATATTTTTATAGAAAAACACTTATATTCTGTCAGTATAAAGACTATAAGTGTAAAGAGTTTTACACTAATAGTTAATCACAACCATTTATATATGGTAAGTTTGTTGACTTTACCAATTGATACTTTAAAAGTCATGTAAATGAAAGATTATGATTAACTGCCAATATAAAACTCTTTTATACTAACAGTGTAAAAATGTTAAACTCGTACTTTTATCCCATATGAACTAGACAACACAAATGTTGAAGCTCTTGATAGGTGGCTAGACTCTCGTTCACAAGAAATAAATTTCATATTATTTTTTAGACTAACACATATAAATGGTCAGTGTAAAAGAGTTTATATTGATGTTCCGTCACAATTCTTTATTTATATGATTTTATTAAAATATTAATGAGTTAAAAAAACTTACCATATATAAAAGATTTTGATTTAATATTAACGTAAAACTGTTTACGTTCACAGTATATAAGTATTTTCTTTTATTTTTTACTACACACTACAAAACATTAGTAGAAGAAATTTTAGCAAGATTATTTTTTAAATATATTTAGAATTATGCTAACTGTGAGAGAATATATACGTATTTTGTTTTATACTTGTCATCATAACTCATAATGAGTTTGAAATTACTAAATAAAAAGACTCTGGGCTAAAAGATTATTGCCACCTCGAAGCCATTTTTTCTTAGAAAGGAAATTAAGACACCACTGATTCGTATTCGAAAGCAAGGAGTAAAAGGGGAAAAAACCACCATAATGTTTTAGGCTTTTAGCAAGCAGAGAGAGGGTTCGTGTGTGCAACAGGGATAGTGGGCACCAGAAATGTGATGGAGGGTCGGCGTTGAAAAAGAGTAGCGGTCATTGTGAGTGTGTGACAACAACTACTGTAGTGGCGCTAGAATCGTCGACGGGGATGACTGACGCTGGAATTGACAAGGAAGATCCGTACCGGAAGTGATGGCAGATTTGTGACGGGGAAGACTCAAACGAACAGGACAATAGGTGTGTGAAGGGTCTCGTCTTCTCACTTTGCTAAGAAGGATCTCACAAAATGCCATTTGCATTTTGAACCCTAACTTCTTTTACATCTTTTTTGAATAGGGTAAATTTTGACCGGACCCGGAATTGCGTTTTAAAATTGGGTTGAAAAACCCTAGAAAAAACTCGAGAGTGAGCCGATCTTGCATTCTGAGACGAAAGAACGTCATTTTTGCCACGTTCAACCATTCTTCTATGCTAAGCCACGATTATGCATGAGATTGATGCAAAAAAACATAAAACGTGCAATTTTTCATTCTTCCTTGCGTTTTTTACAACATTAGTCTCAACTTCTCTTCATGCTCTGCAAGAGTTTTTTTCCTGGTTATTGATCTCCGGTTTCAAGTGCTCCATCTTAGTAGTCATCTCTTCAATGATTTGTTTTACATCTTGTTTTACTTTTGACTTCACCTTCTTGACTGCAACATGTAACTCCCTTCTACTAAAAGCTGATTTCTGCTCCTGTTTCATAATCCTGTCTTGATTCCTCCGTTCTTTTAGTCAAAGCTTCAACGCCCTTAGTAAAGATATTTGCTTTTCTAAAAAATCAATCTCTTTTCCTCTTTCAGATTTCAAATACTCCTTCAGATCTCTTTGTCTCTTTGTCAAGTGTAGCTTATTCCTATTGTGAATGGAGTTCATATGCAAATTTCACTGATGAAATATTTGCATTATTTACTATACGCTTCTCAGCAATTATTCCAAGCAATCTATATTTGCACTATCAGAAACCTAATTTATAGATGCAAAATATTATCCCTTCTTCTAACTTTCGATACTACTGTCAAAATAGTTTCTCCCCAATAAAATTTAGGAACAAACATTTGAAAAATAAGATCTCTAGCAACTTCTAAAAGATAATTATTTTTTCTATTGGCAACCCCATTTTGCTGTGGAGTGTCAACACATGTTAGCTAATGAAAAGGGTTGGTTCGCATATTCTTTTCCATTATCAGAATATAATTTTTTAATTGTTTTTTCAAATTGAGTTTGAACCATATAGAAGAAATTCTGAAAAAGATATACAGTTTGACTTTGTAGGACAGTCTATACTCTCTCTATATATATATATATATTAAAAACTATTGAGAATTAATAGCATCTGATTTGTAAACATTTCCGTTTCTTGCCTTTGTTTAGGGTGTAATTGAGACATCAACATTAGACACACACATTAAAGTGTCTAATTCGGAGGATCCAGAGCCACCAATAAAACCTTATGTGTAAAATCAAGCAAACCCTGCAATGCGATGAGTCTCTGAGATGATGATACTATGTGGTGAAGCCATTGCCACTTTTGGATTTCAGAATGGCATTCCTTACCTTTCTGGGGACAACCCAATCAGATATGACTGTTTTTGAATTTTCCCATCTTCCCGAAGGACCTGTTAGGAGCTTTGTACTGGTCAGAGTAATGTGTGCCGCTGAAATTGATTTGAGGAAGCCAGCACGGGGTTATGATTTGGATCTTGCTCATTATCAGGTGTCATGTTGAATTTTATGATTTGCAATTATAATAAAGTGAAGACATCGATGCTTCTTGATGCTTGCATGAAATTTTTATTCTTAATCAGCTAGGATCAGGAAAGTGAAACCAAATGAAATATCATTATACATGTTCCCTTCACTAATTTTGACTTTTGTTGTGTTCTTTGTTTCATACTTTCATGGTTGTTTCAACTGGAGTATACATCTCTTATCATTATACATGTTCCCATCTACCAGGGGATTCTTGATTTCAAGTGCACAATCTCAACAGTCATCTCTTCAATAATTTGTTTTAGATCTTATTTTAATTTTGACTTCATCTTCCTGACTGCAACATGTAACTTCCTTAAACCAAAAGCTGGTTTCTGCTCCTGTTTCTTAACCCTCTCAATTCCTCAAGGAAGACTCATTTTTCTTTGTCTATCAAATTCTTCCTCCTTATCTTGCACATCTATACTTATTTCCTCAAGAAGTATCCTTTTGTTAATGGAGTCCATATGAAAATTTCATTTATGAAAGATTTGCATAATTTACTATAGGCTTTCTCAGCAATTATTCCAAGGAATCAATATTTGCACTACTAGAAAGAAACCAGAATTTTATATTTCAGACTCTCTCAAGGCGTCACCAAATAAGTCATGCAAGATTCTGATCTAAACATAAATGTGGAAATTTTTTCTTCAATTGAAGCTTTCCGTTCTAGTCTATAAGCTCAATATTTCATTATGCTGCTTTTCATTCTCAAGTTCAGCCTACCTTGTCTGGAAGGTAAGCTGAGTAGGTAGATTTTGGAGATGGAAATTAAATTAAGAACAGTTACCATTTGTGCTATAGAAAGCTATTTAATTACAACATATTGTTGTTGAGGCTTTTGAATATTGGGTTTGTGGAGAGTTAAATGATTTTGAATATTGGGGGATATATTGGGTTTGTAGATAGTTAAATTCTTTGCTAAGTTTTGAGGCTTCCCAACAGTGTTCATGATGAGCCATATTTGAATCTGATTTCATGCTCCATTTTTTCATAATGTTTGGTCAAGTTGACTTATTTTTTCTTTAAATGAAAACTTGGGTCTTAAATAGTATTTATATAAAAATATTTCATTAAATTTTAAATAGATTTATTTTATTGCAAAAATCTTACGTAAGTTATTTTATGTGAATTAGTTTTTCACAAAACAATTATTTTATGCTTTTCATTAGACAATAAAAAAATTTATCAAATAAATTTTAATTTAAAATAAATATTTAAGCTAAAAAGGTTAGTATTGCTTTGAGCAGAACCAGTGCCAAGCCAATTATATATCAAAGTGGTTTTGACAAAAATTTAGTATATGGTAGAGCAGTTCCGGTCCAAATAAAAAAAAAGATATATGTTTATATTTTTTACTGTATTTATAGGTTTATTTAAAAGTTTAACTAAATTAAAGAGACCTACTAGAAAATTATATAACTAAATTAATGAAGTTTTAGTGAATTCCTATTTATTTTATCATAGAAAGTATAAAGGTAGTTTATCAGAAAAAAAAAATATAGGTCCAATCACATATTTGTTAATTATGACAATAAAATTGGTTAAGTTGGACTAGCAAAAAATAGAACCATATAAAATTAAGCTATTTGAACTAGATTTTTTTTTTATTTAAGCATTTGGACTAGATATCGTTAGCACCCAATGTTGTCTAGTTTAATACAATCTCTCATTTTATTTTACTTTTAGCATAAATCCACCTCTTGACTAAAACTTGTTTGTCTTTATCTTCATCATATTTAATTCATTTCTCTTATTTTTTCAATTTATATAAGATAAAAAAATGATAAAATTTATCAAAAACAAGAAAAAGTTATTGGGATTAAAGAAGAGTAGAACTTCTTCTACAATTGCAGTTGGGGATGAATCGGAATGAGACAAGTGCGGGTTTTGATCTTCCCATTCTCATTTGTGAGAAAGTGCGGGACGGGTTTAGATTTGGATATAAAAGAAGTACAAATGATATTTTAATCTATAATCTCATCTCATCGGTAACATTTAGTTGGGCATATCGGTGGGTAATCCACTATATTATTTTTTACAGTTTAAATTACTTATTTTATTATTAAATAAATTATATAAAGTTATTAATTATATTTTAACTTAAAAAATATATAAAGAATAATAAATAAAAATAAATTATAAATTAAACTTTAAGAATTAAATTTTTAATTAAATATATAACTTTAAACTTATTATATATTATTATAATCATAATAGGGCAAGTATGAAGCAAGTAGTTACATACCTGTGCTCATACCAAATTTACTATATCAAATAATACCTTTATCAAATTCATTATATCGAATAATACCCTACTCAAATATACATGATCAAAGTAGATAATACATACTGATGAGTGTTGTATTTTTGCTATTCAAGTTGCAGCTCAAATTGTCAAAGCAATCGAGACATCATAACTATTCTTTCAGCTTGTATCATCATGCTCACTGTCCTTTGTTATGCAATGTATTCCTAAATACTAAAATTTTTATTTTTAATCCCTTTAATAAAAAAGGGCTGGCCCGTCAAACGTCTGGTTCCTTCGCGAACGAGGTTCAGAATCAACAAGGGTTCGTAGAACAAAGGGAGTGTACAACTGGGGCGCAACCCCACTTTTTTGTTCGTAACGAGGGAGAGATAGAATGGAGTTCTTCACGAAGTTCGAGACAAAGTAATACAAAACTTCTCTATGGCCTCCTCGTTTTGAGACATTATGGCTTTGGGGTCGACCCCGGTAACAAAGAAGGAATCCATAAAAACGTGGGATCCGATACCATGATAAAATACTACCCTCATGATTAGACCATGTCCCTGAGATTTGATAAAAGAAAGGTGCATTAGCGGTTAATACGTTGTAATTGGATAAGTTACTAGGAATATGACGGAACGAAAGACTAAGGAAAGAAAGAAGAATGCACAAAAATGCAGGTGCTGCACCAAACGCTGGTAGGACATATAGAACTATTTGCAATTTGTTATGCTTTTACCTTTTGGACACTATAATTTAATTCTTAATTTAAATACAATTTCTAATGGCTTAAAGCCACAAGAAAATATAAATTGTTTGTTAAAAATTAAATTTTTACATTTTTATCAATTAAAATTATATGAAAATAATAATAGCATAAGAACAATTATCCATGCAAATATAGAAATTGATATATAAAAATAACATATGATATTAAAATTAAATAACAAGAACTACACATATTTTGTGTGTTTACTTCATGTTGACCATATAAGAGAAAGTGACTAATCCAATCACAATATTATGAAGATTACATTCTATAAAATCTCCTATCTTTAAGAATTAAAAAGTTAAGTTAGACATGTTATGTATTTTTTTAAATGTTAACAAATATGAAAATATATAATTTATAAGAAAGTATTGATTATTTTTATAAACTATTATATACTATCGATAAATTTTCTCTTATAATGATAACCTTAAAAAAATTGACAATTAAAATGATTATTTAATTTTGATAAATAAAAATATACACGATATCCTAAAAGCATCATTTACAATAATTTTTTTATAATAAATTATAAAATTTATTTTATTAATAGATTTTTATATTTAAATCACAGTTTTTATTCTAATAAATTCGTATAATCCTTGGAAGTTAATAGTACTTTTATTCTCTCAACTATAAATCTAACTAATATGCTAACCACAATAAATTTAGGTAAATTATATATTTGGAAGTTGTTAGTATATCGATTGTATCGAACGTTGCTAGGAAATGTAGTTTCACCTCTAAAATTTTTACATAAGTGGTCTATGTTATATATTTTTTACTATGAAATTATAATTAAAAATATTAAAATAAATGAGAAAAACTTTAAAGTGTTTAAATTAAGATAAAAAAATTGTATGATGAAATTAATATTTTATAAATTTTATAAGAATCCAAAACATAATTTATCGTTAAATTGTTCTTAGTTTTCTAGGAATTCAAAACAAGTTAATTAATATATTTTATATGATTTTAGTAAATTATTCTTAATATTTTTAATATTTTTTAACATGAGTTCTTCTACTCATAAATTCTGTTAATTTTTTGTTTTTTCCTTCTAATACTTTCTTTGTTTCCTACATTTAAATCTCCCAAAACTTAACCTAATTCATTTGCTTTCACATTTTTCTATACTTAGATGCTTTGTGGAGTTTTTTTGTATTTAATAAAAAAAAAATATACATAAATAAGTACTTTAATAAAATTTTAAAATATAATCAAAATTATATATAAATCAGTACTCTAATAAGTTTTTAAAATGCAATCATATAAAAAATTAATTTTAAAATCCTTCACTAAGAAGTTTGAAAATGACTATAAACTCTTTCTGTCCATGCATTGCTTGGACATTGATATTATCATTTGAAAACATACTTGTAGTTTTTTTATTATTTATAATATATTATAAATATCTATTTATATATCTATCATTTAATATAAAAAATGGTAGATCAAGTTAATATTTTGTAAGTTATATAGGAATCCAAAATATAATTTATCGTTAAATTATTCTTAATATTTTAAATCTTTTTACTATGAGTTTTTCTACTCATAAATTTTGCTAATGTTTTGTTTTTTCCTTCTAATACTTTCTTTGTTTCCCACATTTAAACCTCCCAAAAATTAACCTAATTCATTTGCTTTCATATTTTTCTATACCTAGATGGTTTGTGGACTTTTTTTATATTTAATAAAAACAAAAATAAACATAAATAAGTAGTTTAATAAGTTTTTAAAATATAATCAAAATTGTATATAAATAAGTAGTCTAATAAGTTTTTAAAATGCAATCATATAAAAAATTAATATTAAAATCCTTCACTAAGAAGTTTGAAAATGACTATAAACTCTTTTTTCCATGCATTGCTTGGACATTGATATTACCATTTTAAAACATACTTGTAATTTTTTTATTATTTATAATATATTATAAATATCTATTTATATATCTATAATTTAATATAAAAAATGGTAGATCAACTTAATATTTTGTACGTTATATTGGAATCCAAAATATAATTTATCATTAAATTATTCTCAATATTTTTAATCATTTTACTATGAGTTCTTCTACTCATAAATTCTGCTAATTTTTTGTTTTTTCCTTCTAATACTTTCTTTGTTTCCTACATTTAAATCTCCCAAAACTTAACCTAATTCATTTGCTTTCATATTTTTCTATACTTACATGGTTTGTGGAGTTTTTTTGTATTTAATAAAAACAAAAATATACATAAATAAGTAGTTTAATAAGTTTTTAAAATATAATCAAAATTATATATAAATAAGTAGTCTAATAAGTTTTTAAAATGCAATCATATAAAAAATTAATTTTAAAATCGTTCACTAAGAAGTTTCAAAATGACTATAAACTCTTTCTGTCCATACATAGCTTGGACATTGATATTACCATTTTAAAACATACTTGTAATTTTTTTTTTATTTATAATATATTATAAATATCTATTTATATATCTACCATTTAATATAAAAAAAATGGTAGATCAACTTAATATTTTGTACGTTATATAGGAATCCAAAATATAATTTATCGTTAAATTACTCTTCATATTTTTAATCTTTTTACTATGAGTACTTCTACTCATAAATTCTGCTAATTTTTTGCTTTTTCCTTCTAATACTTTCTTTGTTTCCTACATTTAAACCTGCCCAAACTTAACCTAATTCATTTGCTTTCACATTTTTCTATACTTAGATGGTTTGTGTAGTTTTTTTGTATTTAATAAAAACAAAAATATACATAAATAAGTAGTTTAATAAGTTTTTAACATATAATCAAAATTATATATAAATAAAGTAGTCTAATAACTTTTTAAAATTCAATGATATAAAAAATTAATTTTAAAATCCTTCACTAAGAAGTATGAAAATGACTATAAACTCTTTCTCTCGATGCATTGCTTGGACATTGATATTACCATTTTAAAACATAATTGTAATTTTTTTACTATTTATAATATATTATAAATATCTGTTTATATATCTATCATTTAATATAAAAAAATGGTAGATCAACTTAATATTTTGTACGTTATATTGGAATCCAAAATATAATTTATCATTAAATTATTCTCAATATTTTTAATCATTTTACTATGAGTTCTTCTACTCATAAATTCTGCTAATTTTTTGTTTTTTCCTTCTAATACTTCCTTTGTTTCATACATTTAAACCTCCCAAAACTTAACCTAATTCATTTGCTTTCACATTTTTCTATACTTACATGGTTTGTGGAGTTTTTTTGTATTTAATAAAAACGAAAATATACATAAATAAGTAGTTTAATAAATTTTTAAAATATAATCAAAATTATATATAAATAAGTAGTCTAATAAGTTTTTAAAATGCAATCATATAAAAAATTAATTTTAAAACCGTTCACTAAGAAGTTTCAAAATGACTATAAACTCTTTCTGTCCATGCATAGCTTGGACATTGATATTACCATTTTAAAACATACTTGTAATTTTTTTATTATTTATAATATATTATAAATATCTATTTATATATCTACCATTTAATATAAAAAAATGGTAGATCAACTTAATATTTTCTACGTTATATAGGAATCCAAAATATAATTTATCGTTAAATTACTCTTCATATTTTTAATCTTTTTAGTATGAGTTCTTCTACTCAGAAATTCTGCTAATTTTTTGTTTTTTCCTTCTAATACTTTCTTTGTTTCCCACATTTAAACCTCCCAAAACTTAACCTAATTCATTTGCTTTCACATTTTTCTATACTAACATGGTTTGTGGAGCTTTTTTGTATTTAATAAAAACGAAAATATACATAAATAAGTAGTTTAATAAATTTTAAAAATATAATCAAAATTATATATAAATAAGTAGTCTACTAAGTTTTTAAAATGCAATCATATAAAAAATTAATTTTAAAATGGTTCACTAAGAAGTTTCAAAATGACTATAAACTATTTATGTCCATGCATAGCTTGGACATTGATATTACCATTTTAAAACATACTTGTAATTTTTTTATTATTTATAATATATTATAAATATCTATTTATATATCTACCATTTAATATAAAAAAATGGTAGATCAACTTAATATTTTGTACGTTATATAGGAATCCAAAATATAATTTATCGTTAAATTACTCTTCATATTTTTAATCTTTTTACTATGAGTTCTTCTACTCAGAAATTCTGCTAATTTTTTGTTTTTTCCTTCTAATACTTTCTTTGTTTCCCACATTTAAACCTCACAAAACTTAACCTAATTCATTTGCTTTCACATTTTTCTATACTTACATGGTTTGTGGAGTCTTTTTGTATTTAATAAAAATGAAAATATACATAAATAAGTAGTTTAATAAATTTTGAAAATATAATCAAAATTATATATAAATAAGTAGTCTACTAAGTTTTTAAAATGCAATCATATAAAAAATTAAATTTAAAATGGTTCACTAAGAAGTTTCAAAATGACTATAAACTATTTCTGTCCATGCATTGCTTGGACATTGATATTACCATTTTAAAACATACTTGTAATTTTATTATTATTTATAATATATTATAAATATCTATTTATATATCTATAATTTAATATAAAAAAATGGTAGATCAAGTTAATATTTTGGAAGTTATGTAGAATCCAAAATATAATTTATCGTTAAGTTATTCTTAATATTTTTAATCTTTTTACTATGAGTTCTTCTACTCATAAATTCTGCTAATTTTTTGTTTTCTCCCTCTAATACTTTCTATGTTTCCGAGATTTAAATATCCAAAAATTTAACCTAATTCATTTGCTTTAACATTTTTCTATACTTAAATGGTTTGTGGAGTTTTTTTGTATTTAATAAAAACAAAAATATACATAAATAAGTAGTTTAATAAGTTTTTAAAATATAATCAAAATTATATATAAATAAGTAGTCTAATAAGTTTTTAAAATGTAATCATATAAAAAATTAATTATAAAATCGTTCACTAAGAAGTTTGAAAATGACTATAAACTTTTTCTGTCCATGCATTGCTTGGACATTGATATTACCATTTTAAAACATACTTGTAATTTTTTTATTATTTATAATATATTATAAATATCTATTTATATATCTATCATTTAATATAAAAAAATGGTAGATCAACTTAATATTTTGTACGTTATATAGGAATCCAAAATATAATTTATCGTTAAATTATTCTTCATATTTTTAATCTTTTTACTATGAGTTCTTCTACTCAAATTCTGCTAATTTTTTGTTTTTTCCCTCTAATACTTTCTCTGTTTCCTACATTTAAATCTCCCAAAAACTTAACCTAATTCATTTGCTTTCACATTTTTCTATACTTAAATGGTTTGTGGAGTTTTTTTGTATTTAATAAAAAAAAAATACATAAATAAGTAGTTTAATAAGTTTTTAAAATATAATCAAAATTATATATAAATAAGTAGTCTAATAAGTTTTTAAAATGCAATCATATAAAAAATTAATTTTAAAATCCTTCACTAAGAAGTTTGAAAATGACTATAAACTCTTTCTGTCCATGCATTGCTTGGACATTGATATCACCATTTTAAAACATACTTGTAATTTATTATTATTTATAATATATTATAAATATCTATTTATATATCTATCATTTAATATAAAAAATGGTAGATGAAGTTAATATAGGAATCCAAAATATAATTTGTCGTTAAATTATTCTTAATATTTTTAATCTTTTTACTATGAGTTCTTCTACTCATAAATTCTGCTAATTTTTTGTTTTTCCCTACTAATACTTTCTTTGTTTCCCACATTTAAACCTCCCAAAACTTAACCAAATTCATTTGCTTTCACATTTTTCTATACTTAGATGGTTTGTGGAGTTTTTTTTGTATTTAATAAAAACAAAAATATACATAAATAAGTAGTTTAATAACTTTTTAAAATATAATCAAAATTATATATAAATAAGTAGTCTAATAAGTTTTAAAATGCAATCATATAAAAAAATGATTTTAAAATCGTTCACTAAGAAGTTTGAAAATGACTATAAACTCTTTCTGTCCACGCATTGCTTGGACATTGATATTACCATTTTAAAACATACTTGTAATTTTTTTATTATTTATAATATATTATAAATATCTATTTATATATCTATCATTGAATATAAAAAAATAGTAGATCAAGTTAATATTTTGTACGTTATATAGGAATCCAAAATATAATTTATCGTTAAATTCTTCTTAATATTTTTAATCTTTTTACTATCACTTCTTCAACTTATAAATTCTGGTAATTTTTTGTTTTTTCCTTCTCATACTTTCTATGTTTCCTAGATTTAAATATCTCAAAACTTAACCTAATTCATTTGCTTTCACATTTTTCTATACTTAAATGGTTTGTGGAGTTTTTTTGTATTTAATAAAAAAAAAATACATAAATAAGTAGTTTAATAAGTTTTTAAAATATAATCAAAATTATATATAAATAAGTAGTCTAATAAGTTTTTAAAATGCAATCATATAAAAAATTAATTATAAAATCGTTCACTAAGAAGTTTGAAAATGACTATAAACTCTTTCTGTCCATGCATTGCTTGGACATTGATATTACCATTTTAGAACATACTTGTAATTTTTTTATTATTTATAATATATTATAAATATCTATTTATATATCTATCATTTAATATAAAAAAATGATAGATCAAGTTAATATTTTGTACGTTATATAGGAATCTAAAATATAATTTATCGTTAAATTCTTCTTAATATTTTTAATCTTTTTACTACGACTTCTTCAACTCATAAATTCTGCTAATTTTTTGTTTTTTCCTTCTCATACTTTCTATGTTTCCTAGATTTAAATATCCCAAAACTTAACCTAATTCATTTGCTTTCACATTTTTCTATACTTAAATGGTTTGTGGAGTTTTTTTGTATTTAATAAAAACAAAAATATGCATAAATAAGTAGTTTAATAAGTTTTTAAAATATAATCAAAATTATATATAAATAAGTAGTGTAATAAGTTTTTAAAATGCAATCATATAAAAAATTAATTATAAAATCGTTCACTAAGAAGTTTCAAAATGACTATAAACTATTTCTGTCCATGCATAGCTTGGACATTGATATTACCATTTTAAAACATACTTGTAATTTTTTTATTATTTATAATATATTATAAATATCTATTTATATATCTACCATTGAATATAAAAAAATGGTAGATCAACTTAATATTTTGTACGTTATATAGGAATCCAAAATATAATTTATCGTTAAATTACTCTTCATATTTTTAATCTTTTTTACTATGAGTTCTTCTACTCATAAATTCTGCTAATTTTTTGTTTTTTCCTTCTAATACTTTCTTTGTTTCCCACATTTAAACCTCCCAAAACTTAACCTAATTCATTTGCTTTCACATTTTTCTATACTTAGATGGTTTGTGTAGTTTTTTTGTATTTAATAAAAACAAAAATATACATAAATAAGTAGTTTAATAAGTTTTTAAAATATAATCAAAACTATATATAAATAAAGTAGTCTAATATGTTTTTAAAATGCAATCATCTCAAAAATTAATTTTAAAATCCTTCACTAAGAAGTTTGAAGATAACTATAAACTCTTTCTCCCCATGCATTGCTTGGACATTGATATTACCATTTTAAAACGTAATTGTAATTTTTTTACTATTTATAATATATTATAAATATCTGTTTATATATCTATAATTTAATATAAAAAATGGTAGATCAACTTAATATTTTGTACGTTATATTGGAATCCAAAATATAATTTATCATTAAATTATTCTCAATATTTTTAATCATTTTACTATGAGTTCTTCTACTCATAAATTCTGCTAATTTTTTGTTTTTTCCTTCTAATACTTTCTTTGTTTCCTACATTTAAATCTCCCAAAACTTAACCTAATTCATTTGCTTTCATATTTTTCTATACTTACATGGTTTGTGGAGTTTTTTTGTATTTAATAAAAACAAAAATATACATAAATAAGTAGTTTAATAAGTTTTTAAAATATAATCAAAATTATATATAAATAAGTAGTCTAATAAGTTTTTAAAATGCAATCATATAAAAAATTAATTTTAAAATCGTTCACTAAGAAGTTTCAAAATGACTATAAACTCTTTCTGTCCATACATAGCTTGGACATTGATATTACCATTTTAAAACATACTTGTAATTTTTTTTTTATTTATAATATATTATAAATATCTATTTATATATCTACCATTTAATATAAAAAAAATGGTAGATCAACTTAATATTTTGTACGTTATATAGGAATCCAAAATATAATTTATCGTTAAATTACTCTTCATATTTTTAATCTTTTTACTATGAGTACTTCTACTCATAAATTCTGCTAATTTTTTGCTTTTTCCTTCTAATACTTTCTTTGTTTCCTACATTTAAACCTGCCCAAACTTAACCTAATTCATTTGCTTTCACATTTTTCTATACTTAGATGGTTTGTGTAGTTTTTTTGTATTTAATAAAAACAAAAATATACATAAATAAGTAGTTTAATAAGTTTTTAACATATAATCAAAATTATATATAAATAAAGTAGTCTAATAACTTTTTAAAATTCAATGATATAAAAAATTAATTTTAAAATCCTTCACTAAGAAGTATGAAAATGACTATAAACTCTTTCTCTCGATGCATTGCTTGGACATTGATATTACCATTTTAAAACATAATTGTAATTTTTTTACTATTTATAATATATTATAAATATCTGTTTATATATCTATCATTTAATATAAAAAAATGGTAGATCAACTTAATATTTTGTACGTTATATTGGAATCCAAAATATAATTTATCATTAAATTATTCTCAATATTTTTAATCATTTTACTATGAGTTCTTCTACTCATAAATTCTGCTAATTTTTTGTTTTTTCCTTCTAATACTTCCTTTGTTTCATACATTTAAACCTCCCAAAACTTAACCTAATTCATTTGCTTTCACATTTTTCTATACTTACATGGTTTGTGGAGTTTTTTTGTATTTAATAAAAACGAAAATATACATAAATAAGTAGTTTAATAAATTTTTAAAATATAATCAAAATTATATATAAATAAGTAGTCTAATAAGTTTTTAAAATGCAATCATATAAAAAATTAATTTTAAAATCGTTCACTAAGAAGTTTCAAAATGACTATAAACTCTTTCTGTCCATACATAGCTTGGACATTGATATTACCATTTTAAAACATACTTGTAATTTTTTTTTTATTTATAATATATTATAAATATCTATTTATATATCTACCATTTAATATAAAAAAAATGGTAGATCAACTTAATATTTTGTACGTTATATAGGAATCCAAAATATAATTTATCGTTAAATTACTCTTCATATTTTTAATCTTTTTACTATGAGTACTTCTACTCATAAATTCTGCTAATTTTTTGCTTTTTCCTTCTAATACTTTCTTTGTTTCCTACATTTAAACCTGCCCAAACTTAACCTAATTCATTTGCTTTCACATTTTTCTATACTTAGATGGTTTGTGTAGTTTTTTTGTATTTAATAAAAACAAAAATATACATAAATAAGTAGTTTAATAAGTTTTTAACATATAATCAAAATTATATATAAATAAAGTAGTCTAATAACTTTTTAAAATTCAATGATATAAAAAATTAATTTTAAAATCCTTCACTAAGAAGTATGAAAATGACTATAAACTCTTTCTCTCGATGCATTGCTTGGACATTGATATTACCATTTTAAAACATAATTGTAATTTTTTTACTATTTATAATATATTATAAATATCTGTTTATATATCTATCATTTAATATAAAAAAATGGTAGATCAACTTAATATTTTGTACGTTATATTGGAATCCAAAATATAATTTATCATTAAATTATTCTCAATATTTTTAATCATTTTACTATGAGTTCTTCTACTCATAAATTCTGCTAATTTTTTGTTTTTTCCTTCTAATACTTCCTTTGTTTCATACATTTAAACCTCCCAAAACTTAACCTAATTCATTTGCTTTCACATTTTTCTATACTTACATGGTTTGTGGAGTTTTTTTGTATTTAATAAAAACGAAAATATACATAAATAAGTAGTTTAATAAATTTTTAAAATATAATCAAAATTATATATAAATAAGTAGTCTAATAAGTTTTTAAAATGCAATCATATAAAAAATTAATTTTAAAACCGTTCACTAAGAAGTTTCAAAATGACTATAAACTCTTTCTGTCCATGCATAGCTTGGACATTGATATTACCATTTTAAAACATACTTGTAATTTTTTTATTATTTATAATATATTATAAATATCTATTTATATATCTACCATTTAATATAAAAAAATGGTAGATCAACTTAATATTTTCTACGTTATATAGGAATCCAAAATATAATTTATCGTTAAATTACTCTTCATATTTTTAATCTTTTTAGTATGAGTTCTTCTACTCAGAAATTCTGCTAATTTTTTGTTTTTTCCTTCTAATACTTTCTTTGTTTCCCACATTTAAACCTCCCAAAACTTAACCTAATTCATTTGCTTTCACATTTTTCTATACTAACATGGTTTGTGGAGCTTTTTTGTATTTAATAAAAACGAAAATATACATAAATAAGTAGTTTAATAAATTTTAAAAATATAATCAAAATTATATATAAATAAGTAGTCTACTAAGTTTTTAAAATGCAATCATATAAAAAATTAATTTTAAAATGGTTCACTAAGAAGTTTCAAAATGACTATAAACTATTTATGTCCATGCATAGCTTGGACATTGATATTACCATTTTAAAACATACTTGTAATTTTTTTATTATTTATAATATATTATAAATATCTATTTATATATCTACCATTTAATATAAAAAAATGGTAGATCAACTTAATATTTTGTACGTTATATAGGAATCCAAAATATAATTTATCGTTAAATTACTCTTCATATTTTTAATCTTTTTACTATGAGTTCTTCTACTCAGAAATTCTGCTAATTTTTTGTTTTTTCCTTCTAATACTTTCTTTGTTTCCCACATTTAAACCTCACAAAACTTAACCTAATTCATTTGCTTTCACATTTTTCTATACTTACATGGTTTGTGGAGTCTTTTTGTATTTAATAAAAATGAAAATATACATAAATAAGTAGTTTAATAAATTTTGAAAATATAATCAAAATTATATATAAATAAGTAGTCTACTAAGTTTTTAAAATGCAATCATATAAAAAATTAAATTTAAAATGGTTCACTAAGAAGTTTCAAAATGACTATAAACTATTTCTGTCCATGCATTGCTTGGACATTGATATTACCATTTTAAAACATACTTGTAATTTTATTATTATTTATAATATATTATAAATATCTATTTATATATCTATAATTTAATATAAAAAAATGGTAGATCAAGTTAATATTTTGGAAGTTATGTAGAATCCAAAATATAATTTATCGTTATGTTATTCTTAATATTTTTAATCTTTTTACTATGAGTTCTTCTACTCATAAATTCTGCTAATTTTTTGTTTTCTCCCTCTAATACTTTCTATGTTTCCGAGATTTAAATATCCAAAAATTTAACCTAATTCATTTGCTTTAACATTTTTCTATACTTAAATGGTTTGTGGAGTTTTTTTGTATTTAATAAAAACAAAAATATACATAAATAAGTAGTTTAATAAGTTTTTAAAATATAATCAAAATTATATATAAATAAGTAGTCTAATAAGTTTTTAAAATGTAATCATATAAAAAATTAATTATAAAATCGTTCACTAAGAAGTTTGAAAATGACTATAAACTTTTTCTGTCCATGCATTGCTTGGACATTGATATTACCATTTTAAAACATACTTGTAATTTTTTTATTATTTATAATATATTATAAATATCTATTTATATATCTATCATTTAATATAAAAAAATGGTAGATCAACTTAATATTTTGTACGTTATATAGGAATCCAAAATATAATTTATCGTTAAATTATTCTTCATATTTTTAATCTTTTTACTATGAGTTCTTCTACTCAAATTCTGCTAATTTTTTGTTTTTTCCCTCTAATACTTTCTCTGTTTCCTACATTTAAATCTCCCAAAAACTTAACCTAATTCATTTGCTTTCACATTTTTCTATACTTAAATGGTTTGTGGAGTTTTTTTGTATTTAATAAAAAAAAAATACATAAATAAGTAGTTTAATAAGTTTTTAAAATATAATCAAAATTATATATAAATAAGTAGTCTAATAAGTTTTTAAAATGCAATCATATAAAAAATTAATTTTAAAATCCTTCACTAAGAAGTTTGAAAATGACTATAAACTCTTTCTGTCCATGCATTGCTTGGACATTGATATCACCATTTTAAAACATACTTGTAATTTATTATTATTTATAATATATTATAAATATCTATTTATATATCTATCATTTAATATAAAAAATGGTAGATGAAGTTAATATAGGAATCCAAAATATAATTTGTCGTTAAATTATTCTTAATATTTTTAATCTTTTTACTATGAGTTCTTCTACTCATAAATTCTGCTAATTTTTTGTTTTTCCCTACTAATACTTTCTTTGTTTCCCACATTTAAACCTCCCAAAACTTAACCAAATTCATTTGCTTTCACATTTTTCTATACTTAGATGGTTTGTGGAGTTTTTTTTGTATTTAATAAAAACAAAAATATACATAAATAAGTAGTTTAATAACTTTTTAAAATATAATCAAAATTATATATAAATAAGTAGTCTAATAAGTTTTAAAATGCAATCATATAAAAAAATGATTTTAAAATCGTTCACTAAGAAGTTTGAAAATGACTATAAACTCTTTCTGTCCACGCATTGCTTGGACATTGATATTACCATTTTAAAACATACTTGTAATTTTTTTATTATTTATAATATATTATAAATATCTATTTATATATCTATCATTGAATATAAAAAAATAGTAGATCAAGTTAATATTTTGTACGTTATATAGGAATCCAAAATATAATTTATCGTTAAATTCTTCTTAATATTTTTAATCTTTTTACTATCACTTCTTCAACTTATAAATTCTGGTAATTTTTTGTTTTTTCCTTCTCATACTTTCTATGTTTCCTAGATTTAAATATCTCAAAACTTAACCTAATTCATTTGCTTTCACATTTTTCTATACTTAAATGGTTTGTGGAGTTTTTTTGTATTTAATAAAAAAAAAATACATAAATAAGTAGTTTAATAAGTTTTTAAAATATAATCAAAATTATATATAAATAAGTAGTCTAATAAGTTTTTAAAATGCAATCATATAAAAAATTAATTATAAAATCGTTCACTAAGAAGTTTGAAAATGACTATAAACTCTTTCTGTCCATGCATTGCTTGGACATTGATATTACCATTTTAGAACATACTTGTAATTTTTTTATTATTTATAATATATTATAAATATCTATTTATATATCTATCATTTAATATAAAAAAATGATAGATCAAGTTAATATTTTGTACGTTATATAGGAATCTAAAATATAATTTATCGTTAAATTCTTCTTAATATTTTTAATCTTTTTACTACGACTTCTTCAACTCATAAATTCTGCTAATTTTTTGTTTTTTCCTTCTCATACTTTCTATGTTTCCTAGATTTAAATATCCCAAAACTTAACCTAATTCATTTGCTTTCACATTTTTCTATACTTAAATGGTTTGTGGAGTTTTTTTGTATTTAATAAAAACAAAAATATGCATAAATAAGTAGTTTAATAAGTTTTTAAAATATAATCAAAATTATATATAAATAAGTAGTGTAATAAGTTTTTAAAATGCAATCATATAAAAAATTAATTATAAAATCGTTCACTAAGAAGTTTCAAAATGACTATAAACTATTTCTGTCCATGCATAGCTTGGACATTGATATTACCATTTTAAAACATACTTGTAATTTTTTTATTATTTATAATATATTATAAATATCTATTTATATATCTACCATTGAATATAAAAAAATGGTAGATCAACTTAATATTTTGTACGTTATATAGGAATCCAAAATATAATTTATCGTTAAATTACTCTTCATATTTTTAATCTTTTTTACTATGAGTTCTTCTACTCATAAATTCTGCTAATTTTTTGTTTTTTCCTTCTAATACTTTCTTTGTTTCCCACATTTAAACCTCCCAAAACTTAACCTAATTCATTTGCTTTCACATTTTTCTATACTTAGATGGTTTGTGTAGTTTTTTTGTATTTAATAAAAACAAAAATATACATAAATAAGTAGTTTAATAAGTTTTTAAAATATAATCAAAACTATATATAAATAAAGTAGTCTAATATGTTTTTAAAATGCAATCATCTCAAAAATTAATTTTAAAATCCTTCACTAAGAAGTTTGAAGATAACTATAAACTCTTTCTCCCCATGCATTGCTTGGACATTGATATTACCATTTTAAAACGTAATTGTAATTTTTTTACTATTTATAATATATTATAAATATCTGTTTATATATCTATCATTTAATATAAAAAAATGGTAGATCAACTTAATATTTTGTACGTTATATTGGAATCCAAAATATAATTTATCATTAAATTATTCTCAATATTTTTAATCATTTTACTATGAGTTCTTCTACTCATAAATTCTGCTAATTTTTTGTTTTTTCCTTCTAATACTTTCTTTGTTTCCCACATTTAAACCTCCCAAAACTTAACCTAATTCATTTGCTTTCACATTTTTCTATACTTACATGGTTTGTGGAGTTTTTTTGTATTTAATAAAAACGAAAATATACATAAATAAGTAGTTTAATAAATTTTTAAAATATAATCAAAATTATATATAAATAAGTAGTCTAATAAGTTTTTAAAATGCAATCATATAAAAAATTAATTTTAAAACCGTTCACTAAGAAGTTTCAAAATGACTATAAACTCTTTCTGTCCATGTATAGCTTGGACATTGATATTACCATTTTAAAACATACTTGTAATTTTTTTATTATTTATAATATATTATAAATATCTATTTATATATCTACCATTTAATATAAAAAAATGGTAGATCAACTTAATATTTTGTAAGTTATATTGGAATCCAAAATATAATTTATCATTAAATTATTCTCAATATTTTTAATCATTTTACTATGAGTTCTTCTACTCATAAATTCTGCTAATTTTTTGTTTTTTCCTTCTAATACTTTCTTTGTTTCCTACATTTAAACCTGCCCAAACTTAACCTAATTCATTTGCTTTCACATTTTTCTATACTTAGATGGTTTGTGTAGTTTTTTTGTATTTAATAAAAACAAAAATATACATAAATAAGTAGTTTAATAAGTTTTTAACATATAATCAAAATTATATATAAATAAGTAGTCTACTAAGTTTTTAAAATGCAATCATATAAAAAATTAAATTTAAAATGGTTCACTAAGAAGTTTCAAAATGACTATAAACTATTTCTGTCCATGCATTGCTTGGACATTGATATTACCATTTTAAAACATACTTGTAATTTTATTATTATTTATAATATATTATAAATATCTATTTATATATCTATAATTTAATATAAAAAAATGGTAGATCAACTTAATATTTTCTACGTTATATAGGAATCCAAAATATAATTTATCGTTAAATTACTCTTCATATTTTTAATCTTTTTAGTATGAGTTCTTCTACTCAGAAATTCTGCTAATTTTTTGTTTTTTCCTTCTAATACTTTCTTTGTTTCCCACATTTAAACCTCCCAAAACTTAACCTAATTCATTTGCTTTCACATTTTTCTATACTAACATGGTTTGTGGAGCTTTTTTGTATTTAATAAAAACGAAAATATACATAAATAAGTAGTTTAATAAATTTTAAAAATATAATCAAAATTATATATAAATAAGTAGTCTACTAAGTTTTTAAAATGCAATCATATAAAAAATTAATTTTAAAATGGTTCACTAAGAAGTTTCAAAATGACTATAAACTATTTATGTCCATGCATAGCTTGGACATTGATATTACCATTTTAAAACATACTTGTAATTTTTTTATTATTTATAATATATTATAAATATCTATTTATATATCTACCATTTAATATAAAAAAATGGTAGATCAACTTAATATTTTGTACGTTATATAGGAATCCAAAATATAATTTATCGTTAAATTACTCTTCATATTTTTAATCTTTTTACTATGAGTTCTTCTACTCAGAAATTCTGCTAATTTTTTGTTTTTTCCTTCTAATACTTTCTTTGTTTCCCACATTTAAACCTCACAAAACTTAACCTAATTCATTTGCTTTCACATTTTTCTATACTTACATGGTTTGTGGAGTCTTTTTGTATTTAATAAAAATGAAAATATACATAAATAAGTAGTTTAATAAATTTTGAAAATATAATCAAAATTATATATAAATAAGTAGTCTACTAAGTTTTTAAAATGCAATCATATAAAAAATTAAATTTAAAATGGTTCACTAAGAAGTTTCAAAATGACTATAAACTATTTCTGTCCATGCATTGCTTGGACATTGATATTACCATTTTAAAACATACTTGTAATTTTATTATTATTTATAATATATTATAAATATCTATTTATATATCTATAATTTAATATAAAAAAATGGTAGATCAAGTTAATATTTTGGAAGTTATGTAGAATCCAAAATATAATTTATCGTTATGTTATTCTTAATATTTTTAATCTTTTTACTATGAGTTCTTCTACTCATAAATTCTGCTAATTTTTTGTTTTCTCCCTCTAATACTTTCTATGTTTCCGAGATTTAAATATCCAAAAATTTAACCTAATTCATTTGCTTTAACATTTTTCTATACTTAAATGGTTTGTGGAGTTTTTTTGTATTTAATAAAAACAAAAATATACATAAATAAGTAGTTTAATAAGTTTTTAAAATATAATCAAAATTATATATAAATAAGTAGTCTAATAAGTTTTTAAAATGTAATCATATAAAAAATTAATTATAAAATCGTTCACTAAGAAGTTTGAAAATGACTATAAACTTTTTCTGTCCATGCATTGCTTGGACATTGATATTACCATTTTAAAACATACTTGTAATTTTTTTATTATTTATAATATATTATAAATATCTATTTATATATCTATCATTTAATATAAAAAAATGGTAGATCAACTTAATATTTTGTACGTTATATAGGAATCCAAAATATAATTTATCGTTAAATTATTCTTCATATTTTTAATCTTTTTACTATGAGTTCTTCTACTCAAATTCTGCTAATTTTTTGTTTTTTCCCTCTAATACTTTCTCTGTTTCCTACATTTAAATCTCCCAAAAACTTAACCTAATTCATTTGCTTTCACATTTTTCTATACTTAAATGGTTTGTGGAGTTTTTTTGTATTTAATAAAAAAAAAATACATAAATAAGTAGTTTAATAAGTTTTTAAAATATAATCAAAATTATATATAAATAAGTAGTCTAATAAGTTTTTAAAATGCAATCATATAAAAAATTAATTTTAAAATCCTTCACTAAGAAGTTTGAAAATGACTATAAACTCTTTCTGTCCATGCATTGCTTGGACATTGATATCACCATTTTAAAACATACTTGTAATTTATTATTATTTATAATATATTATAAATATCTATTTATATATCTATCATTTAATATAAAAAATGGTAGATGAAGTTAATATAGGAATCCAAAATATAATTTGTCGTTAAATTATTCTTAATATTTTTAATCTTTTTACTATGAGTTCTTCTACTCATAAATTCTGCTAATTTTTTGTTTTTCCCTACTAATACTTTCTTTGTTTCCCACATTTAAACCTCCCAAAACTTAACCAAATTCATTTGCTTTCACATTTTTCTATACTTAGATGGTTTGTGGAGTTTTTTTTGTATTTAATAAAAACAAAAATATACATAAATAAGTAGTTTAATAACTTTTTAAAATATAATCAAAATTATATATAAATAAGTAGTCTAATAAGTTTTAAAATGCAATCATATAAAAAAATGATTTTAAAATCGTTCACTAAGAAGTTTGAAAATGACTATAAACTCTTTCTGTCCACGCATTGCTTGGACATTGATATTACCATTTTAAAACATACTTGTAATTTTTTTATTATTTATAATATATTATAAATATCTATTTATATATCTATCATTGAATATAAAAAAATAGTAGATCAAGTTAATATTTTGTACGTTATATAGGAATCCAAAATATAATTTATCGTTAAATTCTTCTTAATATTTTTAATCTTTTTACTATCACTTCTTCAACTTATAAATTCTGGTAATTTTTTGTTTTTTCCTTCTCATACTTTCTATGTTTCCTAGATTTAAATATCTCAAAACTTAACCTAATTCATTTGCTTTCACATTTTTCTATACTTAAATGGTTTGTGGAGTTTTTTTGTATTTAATAAAAAAAAAATACATAAATAAGTAGTTTAATAAGTTTTTAAAATATAATCAAAATTATATATAAATAAGTAGTCTAATAAGTTTTTAAAATGCAATCATATAAAAAATTAATTATAAAATCGTTCACTAAGAAGTTTGAAAATGACTATAAACTCTTTCTGTCCATGCATTGCTTGGACATTGATATTACCATTTTAGAACATACTTGTAATTTTTTTATTATTTATAATATATTATAAATATCTATTTATATATCTATCATTTAATATAAAAAAATGATAGATCAAGTTAATATTTTGTACGTTATATAGGAATCTAAAATATAATTTATCGTTAAATTCTTCTTAATATTTTTAATCTTTTTACTACGACTTCTTCAACTCATAAATTCTGCTAATTTTTTGTTTTTTCCTTCTCATACTTTCTATGTTTCCTAGATTTAAATATCCCAAAACTTAACCTAATTCATTTGCTTTCACATTTTTCTATACTTAAATGGTTTGTGGAGTTTTTTTGTATTTAATAAAAACAAAAATATGCATAAATAAGTAGTTTAATAAGTTTTTAAAATATAATCAAAATTATATATAAATAAGTAGTGTAATAAGTTTTTAAAATGCAATCATATAAAAAATTAATTATAAAATCGTTCACTAAGAAGTTTCAAAATGACTATAAACTATTTCTGTCCATGCATAGCTTGGACATTGATATTACCATTTTAAAACATACTTGTAATTTTTTTATTATTTATAATATATTATAAATATCTATTTATATATCTACCATTGAATATAAAAAAATGGTAGATCAACTTAATATTTTGTACGTTATATAGGAATCCAAAATATAATTTATCGTTAAATTACTCTTCATATTTTTAATCTTTTTTACTATGAGTTCTTCTACTCATAAATTCTGCTAATTTTTTGTTTTTTCCTTCTAATACTTTCTTTGTTTCCCACATTTAAACCTCCCAAAACTTAACCTAATTCATTTGCTTTCACATTTTTCTATACTTAGATGGTTTGTGTAGTTTTTTTGTATTTAATAAAAACAAAAATATACATAAATAAGTAGTTTAATAAGTTTTTAAAATATAATCAAAACTATATATAAATAAAGTAGTCTAATATGTTTTTAAAATGCAATCATCTCAAAAATTAATTTTAAAATCCTTCACTAAGAAGTTTGAAGATAACTATAAACTCTTTCTCCCCATGCATTGCTTGGACATTGATATTACCATTTTAAAACGTAATTGTAATTTTTTTACTATTTATAATATATTATAAATATCTGTTTATATATCTATCATTTAATATAAAAAAATGGTAGATCAACTTAATATTTTGTACGTTATATTGGAATCCAAAATATAATTTATCATTAAATTATTCTCAATATTTTTAATCATTTTACTATGAGTTCTTCTACTCATAAATTCTGCTAATTTTTTGTTTTTTCCTTCTAATACTTTCTTTGTTTCCCACATTTAAACCTCCCAAAACTTAACCTAATTCATTTGCTTTCACATTTTTCTATACTTACATGGTTTGTGGAGTTTTTTTGTATTTAATAAAAACGAAAATATACATAAATAAGTAGTTTAATAAATTTTTAAAATATAATCAAAATTATATATAAATAAGTAGTCTAATAAGTTTTTAAAATGCAATCATATAAAAAATTAATTTTAAAACCGTTCACTAAGAAGTTTCAAAATGACTATAAACTCTTTCTGTCCATGTATAGCTTGGACATTGATATTACCATTTTAAAACATACTTGTAATTTTTTTATTATTTATAATATATTATAAATATCTATTTATATATCTACCATTTAATATAAAAAAATGGTAGATCAACTTAATATTTTGTAAGTTATATTGGAATCCAAAATATAATTTATCATTAAATTATTCTCAATATTTTTAATCATTTTACTATGAGTTCTTCTACTCATAAATTCTGCTAATTTTTTGTTTTTTCCTTCTAATACTTTCTTTGTTTCCTACATTTAAACCTGCCCAAACTTAACCTAATTCATTTGCTTTCACATTTTTCTATACTTAGATGGTTTGTGTAGTTTTTTTGTATTTAATAAAAACAAAAATATACATAAATAAGTAGTTTAATAAGTTTTTAACATATAATCAAAATTATATATAAATAAGTAGTCTACTAAGTTTTTAAAATGCAATCATATAAAAAATTAAATTTAAAATGGTTCACTAAGAAGTTTCAAAATGACTATAAACTATTTCTGTCCATGCATTGCTTGGACATTGATATTACCATTTTAAAACATACTTGTAATTTTATTATTATTTATAATATATTATAAATATCTATTTATATATCTATAATTTAATATAAAAAAATGGTAGATCAAGTTAATATTTTGGAAGTTATGTAGAATCCAAAATATAATTTATCGTTAAGTTATTCTTAATATTTTTAATCTTTTTACTATGAGTTCTTCTACTCATAAATTCTGCTAATTTTTTGTTTTCTCCCTCTAATACTTTCTATGTTTCCGAGATTTAAATATCCAAAAATTTAACCTAATTCATTTGCTTTAACATTTTTCTATACTTAAATGGTTTGTGGAGTTTTTTTGTATTTAATAAAAACAAAAATATACATAAATAAGTAGTTTAATAAGTTTTTAAAATATAATCAAAATTATATATAAATAAGTAGTCTAATAAGTTTTTAAAATGCAATCATATAAAAAATTAATTATAAAATCGTTCACTAAGAAGTTTGAAAATGACTATAAACTTTTTCTGTCCATGCATTGCTTGGACATTGATATTACCATTTTAAAACATACTTGTAATTTTTTTATTATTTATAATATATTATAAATATCTATTTATATATCTATCATTTAATATAAAAAAATGGTAGATCAACTTAATATTTTGTACGTTATATAGGAATCCAAAATATAATTTATCGTTAAATTATTCTTCATATTTTTAATCTTTTTACTATGAGTTCTTCTACTCAAATTCTGCTAATTTTTTGTTTTTTCCCTCTAATACTTTCTCTGTTTCCTACATTTAAATCTCCCAAAAACTTAACCTAATTCATTTGCTTTCACATTTTTCTATACTTAAATGGTTTGTGGAGTTTTTTTGTATTTAATAAAAAAAAAATACATAAATAAGTAGTTTAATAAGTTTTTAAAATATAATCAAAATTATATATAAATAAGTAGTCTAATAAGTTTTTAAAATGCAATCATATAAAAAATTAATTTTAAAATCCTTCACTAAGAAGTTTGAAAATGACTATAAACTCTTTCTGTTCATGCATTGCTTGGACATTGATATCACCATTTTAAAACATACTTGTAATTTATTATTATTTATAATATATTATAAATATCTATTTATATATCTATCATTTAATATAAAAAATGGTAGATGAAGTTAATATAGGAATCCAAAATATAATTTGTCGTTAAATTATTCTTAATATTTTTAATCTTTTTACTATGAGTTCTTCTACTCATAAATTCTGCTAATTTTTTGTTTTTCCCTACTAATACTTTCTTTGTTTCCCACATTTAAACCTCCCAAAACTTAACCAAATTCATTTGGTTTCACATTTTTCTATACTTAGATGGTTTGTGGAGTTTTTTTTGTATTTAATAAAAACAAAAATATACATAAATAAGTAGTTTAATAACTTTTTAAAATATAATCAAAATTATATATAAATAAGTAGTCTAATAAGTTTTAAAATGCAATCATATAAAAAAATGATTTTAAAATCGTTCACTAAGAAGTTTGAAAATGACTATAAACTCTTTCTGTCCACGCATTGCATGGACATTGATATTACCATTTTAAAACATACTTGTAATTTTTTTATTATTTATAATATCTTATAAATATCTATTTATATATCTATCATTGAATATAAAAAAATGGTAGATCAAGTTAATATTTTGTACGTTATATAGGAATCCAAAATATAATTTATCGTTAAATTCTTCTTAATATTTTTAATCTTTTTACTATCACTTCTTCAACTTATAAATTCTGGTAATTTTTTGTTTTTTCCTTCTCATACTTTCTATGTTTCCTAGATTTAAATATCTCAAAACTTAACCTAATTCATTTGCTTTCACATTTTTCTATACTTAAATGGTTTGTGGAGTTTTTTTGTATTTAATAAAAAAAAAATACATAAATAAGTAGTTTAATAAGTTTTTAAAATATAATCAAAATTATATATAAATAAGTAGTCTAATAAGTTTTTAAAATGCAATCATATAAAAAATTAATTATAAAATCGTTCACTAAGAAGTTTGAAAATGACTATAAACTCTTTCTGTCCATGCATTGCTTGGACATTGATATTACCATTTTAGAACATACTTGTAATTTTTTTATTATTTATAATATATTATAAATATCTATTTATATATCTATCATTTAATATAAAAAAATGATAGATCAAGTTAATATTTTGTACGTTATATAGGAATCTAAAATATAATTTATCGTTAAATTCTTCTTAATATTTTTAATCTTTTTACTACGACTTCTTCAACTCATAAATTCTGCTAATTTTTTGTTTTTTCCTTCTCATACTTTCTATGTTTCCTAGATTTAAATATCCCAAAACTTAACCTAATTCATTTGCTTTCACATTTTTCTATACTTAAATGGTTTGTGGAGTTTTTTTGTATTTAATAAAAACAAAAATATGCATAAATAAGTAGTTTAATAAGTTTTTAAAATATAATCAAAATTATATATAAATAAGTAGTGTAATAAGTTTTTAAAATGCAATCATATAAAAAATTAATTATAAAATCGTTCACTAAGAAGTTTCAAAATGACTATAAACTATTTCTGTCCATGCATAGCTTGGACATTGATATTACCATTTTAGAACATACTTGTAATTTTTTTATTATTTATAATATATTATAAATATCTATTTATATATCTATCATTTAATATAAAAAAATGATAGATCAAGTTAATATTTTGTACGTTATATAGGAATCTAAAATATAATTTATCGTTAAATTCTTCTTAATATTTTTAATCTTTTTACTACGACTTCTTCAACTCATAAATTCTGCTAATTTTTTGTTTTTTCCTTCTAATACTTTCTTTGTTTCCCACATTTAAACCTCCCAAAACTTAACCTAATTCATTTGCTTTCACATTTTTCTATACTTAGATGGTTTGTGTAGTTTTTTTGTATTTAATAAAAACAAAAATATACATAAATAAGTAGTTTAATAAGTTTTTAAAATATAATCAAAACTATATATAAATAAAGTAGTCTAATATGTTTTTAAAATGCAATCTTCTCAAAAATTAATTTTAAAATCCTTCACTAAGAAGTTTGAAGATAACTATAAACTCTTTCTCCCCATGCATTGCTTGGACATTGATATTACCATTTTAAAACGTAATTGTAATTTTTTTACTATTTATAATATATTATAAATATCTGTTTATATATCTATCATTTAATATAAAAAAATGGTAGATCAACTTAATATTTTGTACGTTATATTGGAATCCAAAATATAATTTATCATTAAATTATTCTCAATATTTTTAATCATTTTACTATGAGTTCTTCTACTCATAAATTCTGCTAATTTTTTGTTTTTTCCTTCTAATACTTTCTTTGTTTCCCACATTTAAACCTCCCAAAACTTAACCTAATTCATTTGCTTTCACATTTTTCTATACTTACATGGTTTGTGGAGTTTTTTTGTATTTAATAAAAACGAAAATATACATAAATAAGTAGTTTAATAAATTTTTAAAATATAATCAAAATTATATATAAATAAGTAGTCTAATAAGTTTTTAAAATGCAATCATATAAAAAATTAATTTTAAAACCGTTCACTAAGAAGTTTCAAAATGACTATAAACTCTTTCTGTCCATGTATAGCTTGGACATTGATATTACCATTTTAAAACATACTTGTAATTTTTTTATTATTTATAATATATTATAAATATCTATTTATATATCTACCATTTAATATAAAAAAATGGTACATCAACTTAATATTTTGTAAGTTATATTGGAATCCAAAATATAATTTATCATTAAATTATTCTCAATATTTTTAATCATTTTACTATGAGTTCTTCTACTCATAAATTCTGCTAATTTTTTGTTTTTTCCTTCTAATACTTTCTTTGTTTCCTACATTTAAACCTGCCCAAACTTAACCTAATTCATTTGCTTTCACATTTTTCTATACTTAGATGGTTTGTGTAGTTTTTTTGTATTTAATAAAAACAAAAATATACATAAATAAGTAGTTTAATAAGTTTTTAACATATAATCAAAATTATATATAAATAAGTAGTCTACTAAGTTTTTAAAATGCAATCATATAAAAAATTAATTTTAAAATGGTTCACTAAGAAGTTTCAAAATGACTATAAACTATTTCTGTCCATGCATTGCTTGGACATTGATATTACCATTTTAAAACATACTTGTAATTTTATTATTATTTATAATATATTATAAATATCTATTTATATATCTATATATAAAAAAATGGTAGATCAAGTTAATATTTTGGAAGTTATATAGAATCCAAAATATAATTTATCGTTAAGTTATTCTTAATATTTTTAATCTTTTTACTATGAGTTCTTCTACTCATAAATTCTACTAATTTTTTGTTTTCTCCCTCTAATACTTTCTATGTTTCCGAGATTTAAATATCCAAAAATTTAACCTAATTCGTTTGCTTTAACATTTTTCTATACTTAAATGGTTTGGGGAGTTTTTTTGTATTTAATAAAAACAAAAATATACATAAATAAGTAGTTTAATAAGTTTTTAAAATATAATCAAAATTATATATAAATAAGTAGTCTAATAAGTTTTTAAAATGCAATCATATAAAAAATTAATTATAAAATCGTTCACTAAGAAGTTTGAAAATGACTATAAACTCTTTCTGTCCATGCATTGCTTGGACATTGATATTACCATTTTAAAACATACTTGTAATTTTTTTATTATTTATAATATATTATAAATATATATTTATATATCTATAATTTAATATAAAAAAATGGTAGATCAACTTAATATTTTGTACGTTATATAGGAAACAAAAAATATAATTTATCGTTAAATTATTCTAAATATTTTTAATCTTTTTAGTATGCGTACTGATAAATTCTGCTAATTTTTTGTTTTTTCCTTCTCATACTTTCTTTGTTTCCCACATTTGAACCTCCCAAAACATAACCTAATTCATTTGCTTTCACATTTTTCTATACTTGGATGGTTTGTGGAGTCTTTTTGTATTTAATAAAAACGAAGATATACATAAATAAGTAGTCTAATAAATTTTTAAAATAGAATCAAAATCATATATAAATAAGTAGTCTACTAAGTTTTTCAAATGCAATCATATAAAAAATTAATTTTAAAATCGTTCACTAAGAAGTTTCAAAATGACTATAAACTCTTTCTGTCCATGGATAGCTTGGACATTGACATTACAATTTTAAAACATACTTGTAATTTTTTTATTATTTATAATATATTATAAATATCTATTTATATATCTATCATTTAATATAAAAAAATGGTAGATCAACTTAATATTTTGTATGTTATATAGGAATCCAAAATATAATTTATCGTAAATTATTCTTAATATTTTTAATCTTTTTACTATGAGTACTCATAAATTCTGCTAATTTTTTGTTTTTTTCTACTCATGCTTTCTTTGTTTCCCACATTTGAACCTCCCAAAACATAACCTAATTCATTTGCTTTCACATTTTTCTATACTTAGATGGTTTGTGGAGTCTTTTTGTATTTAATAAAAACGAAGATATACATAAATAAGTAGTCTAATAAATTTTTAAAATAGAATCAAAATCATATATAAATAAGTAGTCTACTAAGTTTTTCAAATGCAATCATATAAAAAATTAATTTTAAAATCGTTCACTAAGAAGTTTCAAAATGACTATAAACTCTTTCTGTCCATCCATAGCTTGGACATTGATATTACCATTTTAAAACATACTTGTAATTTTTTTTATTATTTATAATATATTATAAATATCTATTTATATATCTATCATTTAATATAAAAAAAATGGTAGATCAACTTAATATTTTGTATGTTATATAGGAATCCAAAATATAATTTATCGTTAAATTAGTCGTAATATTTTTTATCTTTTTACTATGAGTACTCATAAATTCTGCTAATTTTTTGTTTTTTACTTCTAATACTTTCTTTGTTTCACACATTTAAACCTCCCAAAACATAACCTAATTCGTTTGCTTTCACATTTTTCTATACTTAGATGGTTTGTGGAGTCTCTTTGTATTTAATAAAGACGAAGATATACATAAATAAGTAGTTTAATAAATTTTTAAAATAGAATCAAAATTATATATAAATAAGTAGTCTACTAAGTTTTTAAAATGCAATCATATAAAAATTCATTTTAAAAGCGTTCACTAAGAAGTTTCAAAATGACTATAAACTCTTTCTGTCCATGCATAGCTTCGACATTGATATTACCATTTTAAAACATACTTGTAATTTTTTTTATTATTTATAATATATTATAAATATCTATTTATATATCTATCATTTAATATAAAAAAAATGGTAGACCAAACTAATATTTTGTAAGTTATATAGGGATCCAAAATATAATTTATCGTTAAATTATTCTTAATATTTTTAATCTTTTTACTATGAGTACTCATAAATTCTGCTAATTTTTTGTTTTTTCCTTCTAATACTTTCTTTGTTTCCCACATTTAAACCTCCCAAAACATAACCTAATTCATTTGCTTTCACATTTTTCTATACTTAGATGGTTTGTGGAGTCTTTTTGTATTTAATAAAAACGAAGATATACATAAATAAGTAGTCTAATAAATTTTTAAAATAGAATCAAAATCATATATAAATAAGTTGTCTACTAAGTTTTTAAAATGCAATCATATAAAAAATTAATTTTAAAATCGTTCACTAAGAAGTTTCAAAATGACTATAAACTCTTTCTGTCCATCCATAGCTTGGACATTGATATTACCATTTTAAAACATACTTGTAATTTTTTTTATTATTTATAATATATTATAAATATCTATTTATATATCTATCATTTAATATAAAAAAAATGGTAGATCAACTTAATATTTTGTACGTTATATAGGAATCCAAAATATAATTTATCGTTAAATTATTCTTAATATTTTTAATCTTTTTACTATGAGTACTCATAAATTCTGCTAATTTTTTGTTTTTTCCTTCTAATACTTTCTTTGTTTCCCACATTTAAACCTCCCAAAACATAACCTAATTCATTTGCTTTCACATTTTTCTATACTTAGATGGTTTGTGGAGTCTTTTTGTATTTAATAAAAACGAAGATATACATAAATAAGTAGTCTAATAAATTTTTAAAATAGAATCAAAATCATATATAAATAAGTAGTCTACTAAGTTTTTAAAATGCAATCATATAAAAAATTAATTTTAAAATCGTTCACTAAGAAGTTTCAAAATGACTATAAACTCTTTCTGTCCATGTATAGCTTGGACATTGATATTACCATTTTAAAACATACTTGTAATTTTTTATTATTTATAATATATTATAAATATCTATTTATATATCTAGATTCAAAATATGCCAAAAATTAACCTAATTCATTTGCTTTCACATTTTTCTATACTTATATGGTTTGTGGAGTTTTTTTGTATTTCATAAAAACAAAAACATACATAAATAAGTAGTTTAATAAGTTTTTAAAATATAATTAAAATTATATATAAATAAGTAGTTTAATAAGTTTTTAAAATGCAATCATATAAAAAATTAATTTTAAAATCATTCACTAAGAAGTTTCAAAATGACTATAAACTCTTTCTGTCCATGCATAGCTTGGACATTGATATTACCATTTTAAAACATACTTGTAATTTTTTTATTATTTATAATATATTATAAATATCTATTTATATATCTATCATTTAATATAAAAAAATGGTAGATCAACTAAATATTTTCTACGTTATATAGGAATCCAAGATATAATTTATCGTTAAATTATTCTTAATATTTTTAATCTTTTTACTATGAGCTCTTCTACTCATAAATTCTGCTAATTTTTTGTTTTTTCCCTCTAATACTTTCTTTGTTTCCCACATTTAAATCTCCCAAAACTTAACCAAATTCATTTGCTTTCACATTTTTCTATACTTAAATCGTTTGTGGAGTTTTTTTGTATTTAATAAAAACAAAAATATACATAAATAAGTAGTTTAATAAGTTTTTAAAATATAATCAAAATTATATATAAATAAAGTAGTCTAATAAGTTTTTAAAATACAATGATATCAAAAATTAATTTTAAAATCCTTCACTAAGAAGTTTGAAAATGACTATAAACTCTTTCTCTCCATGCATTGACTTGACATTGATATTACCATTTTAAAACATACTTGTAATTTTTTATTATTTATAATATATTATAAATATCTATTTATATATCCATCATTTAATATAAAAAAATGGTAGATCAACTTAATATTTTGTACGTTATATAGGAATCCAAAATATAATTTATCGTTAAATTATTCTTAATATTTTTAATCTTTTTACTATGACTACTCATAAATTCTGCTAATTTTTTGTTTTTTCCTTCTAATACTTTCTTTGTTTCCCACATTTAAACCTCCCAAAACTTAACCAAATTCATTTGCTTTCACATTTTTCTATACTTAGATGCTTTGTGGAGTTTTTTTGTATTTAATAAAAACAAAAATATACATAAATAAGTACTTTAATAACTTTTTAAAATATAATCAAAATTATATATAAATAAGTAGTCTAATAAGTTTTAAAATGCAATCATATAAAAAAATGATTTTAAAATCATTTACTAAGAAGTTTGAAAATGACTATAAACTCTTTCTGTCCATGCATTGCTTGGACATTGATATTACCATTTTAAAACATACTTGTAATTTTTTTATTATTTATAATATATTATAAATATCTATTTATGTATCTATAATTTAATATAAAAAAATGGTAGATCAAGTTAATATTTTGTACGTTATATAGGAATCCAAAATATAATTTATCGTTAAATTATTCTTAATATTTTTAATCTTTTTACTATGACTACTCATAAATTCTGCTAATTTTTTGTTTTTTCCCTCTAATACTTTCTTTGTTTCCCAAATTTAAATCTCCCAAAACTTAACCTAATTCATTTGCTTTCACATTTTTCTATACTTAAATCGTTTGTGGAGTTTTTTTGTATTTAATAAAAACAAAAATATACATAAATAAGTAGTTTAATAAGTTTTTAAAATATAATCAAAATTATATATAAATAAGTAGTCTAATAAGTGTTTAAAATGCAATCATATAAAAAATTAATTTTAAAATCGTTCACTAAGAAGTTTCAAAATGACTATAAACTCTTTCTGTCCATGCATAGCTTGGACATTGATATTACCATTTTAAAACATACTTGTAATTTTTTATTATTTATAATATATTATAAATATCTATTTATATATCTATCATTTAATATAAAAAAATGGTAGATCAACTTAATATTTTGTACGTTATATAGGAATCCAAAATATAATTTATCGTTAAATTATTCTTAATATTTTAATCTTTTTACTATGAGTACTCATAAATTCTGCTAATTTTTTGTTTTTTCCTTCTAATACTTTCTTTGTTTCCAACATTTAAACCTCCCAAAACATAACCTAATTCATTTGCTTTCACATTTTTCTATACTTAGATGGTTTGTGGAGTCTTTTTGTATTTAATAAAAACGAAGATATACATAAATAAGTAGTCTAATAAATTTTTAAAATAGAATCAAAATCATATATAAATAAGTAGTCTACTAAGTTTTTAAAATGCAATCATATAAAAAATTAATTTTAAAATCGTTCACTAAGAAGTTTCAAAATGACTATAAACTCTTTCTGTCCATGTATAGCTTGGACATTGATATTACCATTTTAAAACATACTTGTAATTTTTTATTATTTATAATATATTATAAATATCTATTTATATATCTAGATTCAAAATATGCCAAAAATTAACCTAATTCATTTGCTTTCACATTTTTCTATACTTATATGGTTTGTGGAGTTTTTTTGTATTTCATAAAAACAAAAACATACATAAATAAGTAGTTTAATAAGTTTTTAAAATATAATTAAAATTATATATAAATAAGTAGTTTAATAAGTTTTTAAAATGCAATCATATAAAAAATTAATTTTAAAATCATTCACTAAGAAGTTTCAAAATGACTATAAACTCTTTCTGTCCATGCATAGCTTGGACATTGATATTACCATTTTAAAACATACTTGTAATTTTTTTATTATTTATAATATATTATAAATATCTATTTATATATCTATCATTTAATATAAAAAAATGGTAGATCAACTAAATATTTTCTACGTTATATAGGAATCCAAGATATAATTTATCGTTAAATTATTCTTAATATTTTTAATCTTTTTACTATGAGCTCTTCTACTCATAAATTCTGCTAATTTTTTGTTTTTTCCCTCTAATACTTTCTTTGTTTCCCACATTTAAATCTCCCAAAACTTAACCAAATTCATTTGCTTTCACATTTTTCTATACTTAAATCGTTTGTGGAGTTTTTTTGTATTTAATAAAAACAAAAATATACATAAATAAGTAGTTTAATAAGTTTTTAAAATATAATCAAAATTATATATAAATAAAGTAGTCTAATAAGTTTTTAAAATACAATGATATCAAAAATTAATTTTAAAATCCTTCACTAAGAAGTTTGAAAATGACTATAAACTCTTTCTCTCCATGCATTGACTTGACATTGATATTACCATTTTAAAACATACTTGTAATTTTTTATTATTTATAATATATTATAAATATCTATTTATATATCCATCATTTAATATAAAAAAATGGTAGATCAACTTAATATTTTGTACGTTATATAGGAATCCAAAATATAATTTATCGTTAAATTATTCTTAATATTTTTAATCTTTTTACTATGACTACTCATAAATTCTGCTAATTTTTTGTTTTTTCCTTCTAATACTTTCTTTGTTTCCCACATTTAAACCTCCCAAAACTTAACCAAATTCATTTGCTTTCACATTTTTCTATACTTAGATGCTTTGTGGAGTTTTTTTGTATTTAATAAAAACAAAAATATACATAAATAAGTACTTTAATAACTTTTTAAAATATAATCAAAATTATATATAAATAAGTAGTCTAATAAGTTTTAAAATGCAATCATATAAAAAAATGAGTTTAAAATCATTTACTAAGAAGTTTGAAAATGACTATAAACTCTTTCTGTCCATGCATTGCTTGGACATTGATATTACCATTTTAAAACATACTTGTAATTTTTTTATTATTTATAATATATTATAAATATCTATTTATGTATCTATAATTTAATATAAAAAAATGGTAGATCAAGTTAATATTTTGTACGTTATATAGGAATCCAAAATATAATTTATCGTTAAATTATTCTTAATATTTTTAATCTTTTTACTATGACTACTCATAAATTCTGCTAATTTTTTGTTTTTTCCCTCTAATACTTTCTTTGTTTCCCAAATTTAAATCTCCCAAAACTTAACCTAATTCATTTGCTTTCACATTTTTCTATACTTAAATCGTTTGTGGAGTTTTTTTGTATTTAATAAAAACAAAAATATACATAAATAAGTAGTTTAATAAGTTTTTAAAATATAATCAAAATTATATATAAATAAGTAGTCTAATAAGTGTTTAAAATGCAATCATATAAAAAATTAATTTTAAAATCGTTCACTAAGAAGTTTCAAAATGACTATAAACTCTTTCTGTCCATGCATAGCTTGGACATTGATATTACCATTTTAAAACATACTTGTAATTTTTTATTATTTATAATATATTATAAATATCTATTTATATATCTATCATTTAATATAAAAAAATGGTAGATCAACTTAATATTTTGTACGTTATATAGGAATCCAAAATATAATTTATCGTTAAATTATTCTTAATATTTTAATCTTTTTACTATGAGTACTCATAAATTCTGCTAATTTTTTGTTTTTTCCTTCTAATACTTTCTTTGTTTCCAACATTTAAACCTCCCAAAACATAACCTAATTCATTTGCTTTCACATTTTTCTATACTTAGATGGTTTGTGGAGTCTTTTTGTATTTAATAAAAACGAAGATATACATAAATAAGTAGTCTAATAAATTTTTAAAATAGAATCAAAATCATATATAAATAAGTAGTCTACTAAGTTTTTAAAATGCAATCATATAAAAAATTAATTTTAAAATCGTTCACTAAGAAGTTTCAAAATGACTATAAACTCTTTCTGTCCATGTATAGCTTGGACATTGATATTACCATTTTAAAACATACTTGTAATTTTTTATTATTTATAATATATTATAAATATCTATTTATATATCTAGATTCAAAATATGCCAAAAATTAACCTAATTCATTTGCTTTCACATTTTTCTATACTTATATGGTTTGTGGAGTTTTTTTGTATTTCATAAAAACAAAAACATACATAAATAAGTAGTTTAATAAGTTTTTAAAATATAATTAAAATTATATATAAATAAGTAGTTTAATAAGTTTTTAAAATGCAATCATATAAAAAATTAATTTTAAAATCATTCACTAAGAAGTTTCAAAATGACTATAAACTCTTTCTGTCCATGCATAGCTTGGACATTGATATTACCATTTTAAAACATACTTGTAATTTTTTTATTATTTATAATATATTATAAATATCTATTTATATATCTATCATTTAATATAAAAAAATGGTAGATCAACTAAATATTTTCTACGTTATATAGGAATCCAAGATATAATTTATCGTTAAATTATTCTTAATATTTTTAATCTTTTTACTATGAGCTCTTCTACTCATAAATTCTGCTAATTTTTTGTTTTTTCCCTCTAATACTTTCTTTGTTTCCCACATTTAAATCTCCCAAAACTTAACCAAATTCATTTGCTTTCACATTTTTCTATACTTAAATCGTTTGTGGAGTTTTTTTGTATTTAATAAAAACAAAAATATACATAAATAAGTAGTTTAATAAGTTTTTAAAATATAATCAAAATTATATATAAATAAAGTAGTCTAATAAGTTTTTAAAATACAATGATATCAAAAATTAATTTTAAAATCCTTCACTAAGAAGTTTGAAAATGACTATAAACTCTTTCTCTCCATGCATTGCCTTGACATTGATATTACCATTTTAAAACATACTTGTAATTTTTTTTATTATTTATAATATATTATAAATATCTATTTATATATCTATCATTTAATAAAAAAAATGGTAGATCAACTTAATATTTTGTACGTTATATAGGAATCCAATATATAATTTATCATTAAATTATTCTCAATATTTTTAATCTTTTTACTATGAGTTCTTCTACTCATAAATTCTGCTAATTTTTTGTTTTTTCCTTCTCATACTTTCTATATTTCCCAGATTTAAATATCCCAAAACTTAACCTAATTCATTTGCTTTCACATTTTTCTATACTTAAATGGTTTGTGGAATTTTTTTGTATTTAATAAAAACAAAAATACACATAAATAAGTAGTTTAATAAGTTTTTAAAATATAATCAAAATTATATATAAATAAGTAGTCTAATAAGTGTTTAAAATGCAATCATATAAAAAATTAATTTTAAAATCGTTCACTAAGAAGTTTCAAAATGACTATAAACTCTTTCTGTCCATGCATAGCTTGGACATTGATATTACCATTTTAAAACATACTTGTAATTTTTTATTATTTATAATATATTATAAATATCTATTTATATATCCATCATTTAATATAAAAAAATGGTAGATCAACTTAATATTTTGTACGTTATATAGGAATCCAAAATATAATTTATCGTTAAATTATTCTTAATATTTTTAATCTTTTTACTATGACTACTCATAAATTCTGCTAATTTTTTGTTTTTTCCTTCTAATACTTTCTTTGTTTCCCACATTTAAACCTCCCAAAACTTAACCAAATTCATTTGCTTTCACATTTTTCTATACTTAGATGCTTTGTGGAGTTTTTTTGTATTTAATAAAAACAAAAATATACATAAATAAGTACTTTAATAACTTTTTAAAATATAATCAAAATTATATATAAATAAGTAGTCTAATAAGTTTTAAAATGCAATCATATAAAAAAATGATTTTAAAATCATTTACTAAGAAGTTTGAAAATGACTATAAACTCTTTCTGTCCATGCATTGCTTGGACATTGATATTACCATTTTAAAACATACTTGTAATTTTTTTATTATTTATAATATATTATAAATATCTATTTATATATCTATAATTTAATATAAAAAAATGGTAGATCAAGTTAATATTTTGTACGTTATATAGGAATCCAAAATATAATTTATCGTTAAATTATTCTTAATATTTTTAATCTTTTTACTATGACTACTCATAAATTCTGCTAATTTTTTGTTTTTTCCCTCTAATACTTTCTTTGTTTCCCAAATTTAAATCTCCCAAAACTTAACCTAATTCATTTGCTTTCACATTTTTCTATACTTAAATCGTTTGTGGAGTTTTTTTGTATTTAATAAAAACAAAAATATACATAAATAAGTAGTTTAATAAGTTTTTAAAATATAATCAAAATTATATATAAATAAGTAGTCTAATAAGTGTTTAAAATGCAATCATATAAAAATTAATTTTAAAATCGTTCACTAAGAAGTTTCAAAATGACTATAAACTCTTTCTGTCCATCCATAGCTTGGACATTGATATTACCATTTTAAAACATACTTGTAATTTTTTTTTATTATTTATAATATATTATAAATATCTATTTATATATCTATCATTTAATATAAAAAAATGGTAGACCAAGTTAATATTTTGTAAGTTATATAGGAATCCAAAATATAATTTATCGTTAAATTATTCTTAATATTTTTAATCTTTTTACTATGAGTTCTTCTACTCATAAATTCTGATAATTTTTTGTTTTTTCCTTCTCATACTTTCTATGTTTCCTAGATTTAAATATGCCAAAAATTAACCTAATTCATTTGCTTTCACATTTTTCTATAGTTATGGTTTGTGGAGTTTTTTTGTATTTAATAAAAACAAAAACATACAAAAATAAGTAGTTTAATAAGTTTTTAAAATATAATCAAAATTATATATAAATAAGTAGTCTAATAAGTTTTTAAAATGTAATCATATAAAAAATTAATTTTAAAATCGTTCACTAAGAAGTTTCAAAATGACTATAAACTCTTTCTGTCCATGCATAGCTTCGACATTGATATTACCATTTTAAAACATACTTGTAATTTTTTTTATTATTTATAATATATTATAAATATCTATTTATATATCTATCATTTAATATAAAAAAATGGTAGACCAAATTAATATTTTGTAAGTTATATAGGAATCCAAAATATAATTTATCGTTAAATTATTCTTAATATTTTTAATCTTTTTACTATGAGTACTCATAAATTCTGCTAATTTTTTGTTTTTTCCTTCTAATACTTTCTTTGTTTCCCACATTTAAACCTCCCAAAACATAACCTAATTCATTTGCTTTCACATTTTTCTATACTTAGATGGTTTGTGGAGTCTTTTTGTATTTAATAAAAACGAAGATATACATAAATAAGTAGTTTAATAAATTTTTAAAATAGAATCAAAATCATATATAAATAAGTAGTCTACTAAGTTTTTAAAATGCAATCATATAAAAAATTAATTTTAAAATCGTTAACTAAGAAGTTTCAAAATGACTATAAACTCTTTCTGTCCATCCATAGCTTGGATATTGATATTACCATTTTAAAACATACTTGTAATTTTTTTTATTATTTATAATATATTATCAATATCTATTTATATATCTATCATTTAATATAAAAAAATGGTAGACCAAGTTAATATTTTGTAAGTTATATAGGAATCCAAAATATAATTTATCGTTAAATTATTCTTAATATTTTTAATCTTTTTACTATGAGTTCTTCTACTCATAAATTCTGATAATTTTTTGTTTTTTCCTTCTCATACTTTCTATGTTTCCTAGATTTAAATATGCCAAAAATTAACCTAATTCATTTGCTTTCACATTTTTCTATACTTATATGGTTTGTGGAGTTTTTTTGTATTTAATAAAAAGAAAAACATACAAAAATAAGTAGTTTAATAAGTTTTTAAAATATAATCAAAATTATATATAAATAAGTAGTCTAATAAGTTTTTAAAATGCAATCATATAAAAAATTAATTTTAAAATCGTTCACTAAGAAGTTTCAAAATGACTATAAACTCTTTCTGTCCATGCATAGCTTGGACATTGATATTACCATTTTAAAACATACTTGTAATTTTTTTATTATTTATAATATATTATAAATATCTATTTATATATCTATCATTTAATATAAAAGAATGGTAGATCAACTTAATATTTTCTACGTTATATAGGAATCCAAGATATAATTTATCGTTAAATTATTCTTAATATTTTTAATCTTTTTACTATGAGTTCTTCTACTCATAAATTCTGCTAATTTTTTGTTTTTTCCCTCTAATACTTTCTTTGTTTCCCACATTTAAATCTCCCAAAACTTAACCTAATTCATTTGCTTTCACATTTTTCTATACTTAAATCGTTTGTGGAGTTTTTTTGTATTTAATAAAAACAAAAATATACATAAATAAGTAGTTTAATAAGTTTTTAAAATATAATCAAAATTATATATAAATAAAGTAGTCTAATAAGTTTTTAAAATGCAATGATATCAAAAATTAATTTTAAAATCCTTCACTAAGAAGTTTGAAAATGACTATAAACTCTTTCTCTCCATGCATTGCCTTGACATTGATATTACTATTTTAAAACATACTTGTAATTTTTTTATTATTTATAATATATTATAAATATCTATTTATATGTCTATCATTTAATAAAAAAATGGTAGATCAACTTAATATTTTGTACGTTATATAGGAATCCAAAATATAATTTATCGTTAAATTATTCTTAATATTTTTAATCTTTTTACTATGAGTTCTTCTACTCATAAATTCTGCTAATTTTTTGTTTTTTCCTTCTCATACTTTCTATATTTCCTAGATTTAAATATCCCAAAACTTAACCTAATTCATTTGCTTTCACATTTTTCTATACTTAAATGGTTTGTGGAGTTTTTTTGTATTTAATAAAAACAAAAATATACATAAATAAGTAGTTTAATAAGTGTTTAAAATATAATCAAAATTATATATAAATAAGTAGTCTAATAAGTTTTTAAAATGCAATCAGATAAAAAATTAATTTTAAAATCCTTCACTAAGAAGTTTGAGAATGACTATAAACTTTTTTTGTCCATGCATTGCTTGGACATTGATATTACCATTTTAAAACATACTTGTAATTTTTTTATTATTTATAATATATTATAAATATCTATTTATATATCTATCATTTAATATAAAAAAATAGTAGATCAAGTTAATATTTTGTACGTTATATAGGAATCCAAAATATAATTTATCTTTAAATTGTTCTGAATATTTTTAATCTTTTTACTATGAGTTCTTCTACTCATAAATTCTGCTAAGTTTTTGTTTTTTCCTTCTAATACTTTCTTTATTTCCTACATTTAAACCTCCCAAAACTTAAGGTAATTCATTTGCTTTCACATTTTTCTATACTTAGATGGTTTGTGGAGTTTTTTTGTATTTAATAAAAACAAAAATATACATAAATAAGTAGTTTAATAAATTTTTAAAATACAATCAAAATTATATATAAATAAGTAGTCTACTAAGTTTTTAAAATGCAATCATATAAAAAATTAATTTTAAAATCGTTCACTAAGAAGTTTAAAAATGACTATAAACTCTTTCTCTCCATGCATTGCTTGGACATTGATATTACCATTTTAAAATATACTTGTAATTTTTTTATTATTTATAATATATTAAAAATATCTATTTATATATCTATCATTTAATATAAAAAATAGTAGATCAAGTTAATATTTTGTACGTTATATAGGAATCCAAAATATAATTTATCGTTAAATTGTTCTTAATATTTTTAATCTTTTTACTAAGAGTTCTTCTACTCATAATTTCTGCTAAGTTTTTGTTTTTTCCTTCTAATACTTTCTTTATTTCCTACATTTAAACCTCCCAAAACTTAACTTAATTCATTTGCTTTCACATTTTTCTATACTTAGATGGTTTGTGGAGTTTTTTTGTATTTAATAAAAACAAAAATATACATAAATAAGTAGTTTAATAAGTGTTTAAAATATAATCAAAATTATATATAAATAAGTAGTCTAATAAGTTTTTAAAATGCAATCAGATAAAAAATTAATTTTAAAATCCTTCACTAAGAAGTTTGAGAATGACTATAAACTTTTTTTGTCCATGCATTGCTTGGACATTGATATTACCATTTTAAAACATACTTGTAATTTTTTTATTATTTATAATATATTATAAATATCTATTTATATATCTATCATTTAATATAAAAAAATAGTAGATCAAGTTAATATTTTGTACGTTATATAGGAATCCAAAATATAATTTATCTTTAAATTGTTCTGAATATTTTTAATCTTTTTACTATGAGTTCTTCTACTCATAAATTCTGCTAAGTTTTTGTTTTTTCCTTCTAATACTTTCTTTATTTCCTACATTTAAACCTCCCAAAACTTAAGGTAATTCATTTGCTTTCACATTTTTCTATACTTAGATGGTTTGTGGAGTTTTTTTGTATTTAATAAAAACAAAAATATACATAAATAAGTAGTTTAATAAATTTTTAAAATACAATCAAAATTATATATAAATAAGTAGTCTACTAAGTTTTTAAAATGCAATCATATAAAAAATTAATTTTAAAATCGTTCACTAAGAAGTTTAAAAATGACTATAAACTCTTTCTCTCCATGCATTGCTTGGACATTGATATTACCATTTTAAAATATACTTGTAATTTTTTTATTATTTATAATATATTAAAAATATCTATTTATATATCTATCATTTAATATAAAAAATAGTAGATCAAGTTAATATTTTGTACGTTATATAGGAATCCAAAATATAATTTATCGTTAAATTGTTCTTAATATTTTTAATCTTTTTACTAAGAGTTCTTCTACTCATAATTTCTGCTAAGTTTTTGTTTTTTCCTTCTAATACTTTCTTTATTTCCTACATTTAAACCTCCCAAAACTTAACTTAATTCATTTGCTTTCACATTTTTCTATACTTAGATGGTTTGTGGAGTTTTTTTGTATTTAATAAAAACAAAAATATACATAAATAAGTAGTTTAATAAGTGTTTAAAATATAATCAAAATTATATATAAATAAGTAGTCTAATAAGTTTTTAAAATGCAATCAGATAAAAAATTAATTTTAAAATCCTTCACTAAGAAGTTTGAGAATGACTATAAACTTTTTTTGTCCATGCATTGCTTGGACATTGATATTACCATTTTAAAACATACTTGTAATTTTTTTATTATTTATAATATATTATAAATATCTATTTATATATCTATCATTTAATATAAAAAAATAGTAGATCAAGTTAATATTTTGTACGTTATATAGGAATCCAAAATATAATTTATCTTTAAATTGTTCTGAATATTTTTAATCTTTTTACTATGAGTTCTTCTACTCATAAATTCTGCTATGTTTTTGTTTTTTCCTTCTAATACTTTCTTTATTTCCTACATTTAAACCTCCCAAAACTTAAGGTAATTCATTTGCTTTCACATTTTTCTATACTTAGATGGTTTGTGGAGTTTTTTTGTATTTAATAAAAACAAAAATATACATAAATAAGTAGTTTAATAAATTTTTAAAATACAATCAAAATTATATATAAATAAGTAGTCTACTAAGTTTTTAAAATGCAATCATATAAAAAATTAATTTTAAAATCGTTCACTAAGAAGTTTAAAAATGACTATAAACTCTTTCTCTCCATGCATTGCTTGGACATTGATATTACCATTTTAAAATATACTTGTAATTTTTTTATTATTTATAATATATTAAAAATATCTATTTATATATCTATCATTTAATATAAAAAATAGTAGATCAAGTTAATATTTTGTACGTTATATAGGAATCCAAAATATAATTTATCGTTAAATTGTTCTTAATATTTTTAATCTTTTTACTAAGAGTTCTTCTACTCATAATTTCTGCTAAGTTTTTGTTTTTTCCTTCTAATACTTTCTTTATTTCCTACATTTAAACCTCCCAAAACTTAACTTAATTCATTTGCTTTCACATTTTTCTATACTTAGATGGTTTGTGGAGTTTTTTTGTATTTAATAAAAACAAAAATATACATAAATAAGTAGTTTAATAAGTGTTTAAAATATAATCAAAATTATATATAAATAAGTAGTCTAATAAGTTTTTAAAATGCAATCAGATAAAAAATTAATTTTAAAATCCTTCACTAAGAAGTTTGAGAATGACTATAAACTTTTTTTGTCCATGCATTGCTTGGACATTGATATTACCATTTTAAAACATACTTGTAATTTTTTTATTATTTATAATATATTATAAATATCTATTTATATATCTATCATTTAATATAAAAAAATAGTAGATCAAGTTAATATTTTGTACGTTATATAGGAATCCAAAATATAATTTATCTTTAAATTGTTCTGAATATTTTTAATCTTTTTACTATGAGTTCTTCTACTCATAAATTCTGCTAAGTTTTTGTTTTTTCCTTCTAATACTTTCTTTATTTCCTACATTTAAACCTCCCAAAACTTAAGGTAATTCATTTGCTTTCACATTTTTCTATACTTAGATGGTTTGTGGAGTTTTTTTGTATTTAATAAAAACAAAAATATACATAAATAAGTAGTTTAATAAATTTTTAAAATACAATCAAAATTATATATAAATAAGTAGTCTACTAAGTTTTTAAAATGCAATCATATAAAAAATTAATTTTAAAATCGTTCACTAAGAAGTTTAAAAATGACTATAAACTCTTTCTCTCCATGCATTGCTTGGACATTGATATTACCATTTTAAAATATACTTGTAATTTTTTTATTATTTATAATATATTAAAAATATCTATTTATATATCTATCATTTAATATAAAAAATAGTAGATCAAGTTAATATTTTGTACGTTATATAGGAATCCAAAATATAATTTATCGTTAAATTGTTCTTAATATTTTTAATCTTTTTACTAAGAGTTCTTCTACTCATAATTTCTGCTAAGTTTTTGTTTTTTCCTTCTAATACTTTCTTTATTTCCTACATTTAAACCTCCCAAAACTTAACTTAATTCATTTGCTTTCACATTTTTCTATACTTAGATGGTTTGTGGAGTTTTTTTGTATTTAATAAAAACAAAAATATACATAAATAAGTAGTTTAATAAGTGTTTAAAATATAATCAAAATTATATATAAATAAGTAGTCTAATAAGTTTTTAAAATGCAATCAGATAAAAAATTAATTTTAAAATCCTTCACTAAGAAGTTTGAGAATGACTATAAACTTTTTTTGTCCATGCATTGCTTGGACATTGATATTACCATTTTAAAACATACTTGTAATTTTTTTATTATTTATAATATATTATAAATATCTATTTATATATCTATCATTTAATATAAAAAAATAGTAGATCAAGTTAATATTTTGTACGTTATATAGGAATCCAAAATATAATTTATCTTTAAATTGTTCTGAATATTTTTAATCTTTTTACTATGAGTTCTTCTACTCATAAATTCTGCTAAGTTTTTGTTTTTTCCTTCTAATACTTTCTTTATTTCCTACATTTAAACCTCCCAAAACTTAAGGTAATTCATTTGCTTTCACATTTTTCTATACTTAGATGGTTTGTGGAGTTTTTTTGTATTTAATAAAAACAAAAATATACATAAATAAGTAGTTTAATAAATTTTTAAAATACAATCAAAATTATATATAAATAAGTAGTCTACTAAGTTTTTAAAATGCAATCATATAAAAAATTAATTTTAAAATCGTTCACTAAGAAGTTTAAAAATGACTATAAACTCTTTCTCTCCATGCATTGCTTGGACATTGATATTACCATTTTAAAATATACTTGTAATTTTTTTATTATTTATAATATATTAAAAATATCTATTTATATATCTATCATTTAATATAAAAAATAGTAGATCAAGTTAATATTTTGTACGTTATATAGGAATCCAAAATATAATTTATCGTTAAATTGTTCTTAATATTTTTAATCTTTTTACTAAGAGTTCTTCTACTCATAATTTCTGCTAAGTTTTTGTTTTTTCCTTCTAATACTTTCTTTATTTCCTACATTTAAACCTCCCAAAACTTAACTTAATTCATTTGCTTTCACATTTTTCTATACTTAGATGGTTTGTGGAGTTTTTTTGTATTTAATAAAAACAAAAATATACATAAATAAGTAGTTTAATAAGTGTTTAAAATATAATCAAAATTATATATAAATAAGTAGTCTAATAAGTTTTTAAAATGCAATCAGATAAAAAATTAATTTTAAAATCCTTCACTAAGAAGTTTGAGAATGACTATAAACTTTTTTTGTCCATGCATTGCTTGGACATTGATATTACCATTTTAAAACATACTTGTAATTTTTTTATTATTTATAATATATTATAAATATCTATTTATATATCTATCATTTAATATAAAAAAATAGTAGATCAAGTTAATATTTTGTACGTTATATAGGAATCCAAAATATAATTTATCTTTAAATTGTTCTGAATATTTTTAATCTTTTTACTATGAGTTCTTCTACTCATAAATTCTGCTAAGTTTTTGTTTTTTCCTTCTAATACTTTCTTTATTTCCTACATTTAAACCTCCCAAAACTTAAGGTAATTCATTTGCTTTCACATTTTTCTATACTTAGATGGTTTGTGGAGTTTTTTTGTATTTAATAAAAACAAAAATATACATAAATAAGTAGTTTAATAAATTTTTAAAATACAATCAAAATTATATATAAATAAGTAGTCTACTAAGTTTTTAAAATGCAATCATATAAAAAATTAATTTTAAAATCGTTCACTAAGAAGTTTAAAAATGACTATAAACTCTTTCTCTCCATGCATTGCTTGGACATTGATATTACCATTTTAAAACATACTTGTAATTTTTTTATTATTTATAATATATTAAAAATATCTATTTATATATCTATCATTTAATATAAAAAATAGTAGATCAAGTTAATATTTTGTACGTTATATAGGAATCCAAAATATAATTTATCGTTAAATTGTTCTTAATATTTTTAATCTTTTTACTAAGAGTTCTTCTACTCATAATTTCTGCTAAGTTTTTGTTTTTTCCTTCTAATACTTTCTTTATTTCCTACATTTAAACCTCCCAAAACTTAACTTAATTCATTTGCTTTCACATTTTTCTATACTTAGATGGTTTGTGGAGTTTTTTTGTATTTAATAAAAACAAAAATATACATAAATAAGTAGTTTAATAAGTGTTTAAAATATAATCAAAATTATATATAAATAAGTAGTCTAATAGGTTTTTAAAATGCAATCAGATAAAAAATTAATTTTAAAATCCTTCACTAAGAAGTTTGAGAATGACTATAAACTATTTTTGTCCATGCATTGCTTGGACATTGATATTACCATTTTAAAACATACTTGTAATTTTTTTATTATTTATAATATATTATAAATATCTATTTATATATCTATCATTTAATATAAAAAAATAGTAGATCAAGTTAATATTTTGTACGTTATATAGGAATCCAAAATATAATTTATCTTTAAATTGTTCTGAATATTTTTAATCTTTTTACTATGAGTTCTTCTACTCATAAATTCTGCTAAGTTTTTGTTTTTTCCTTCTAATACTTTCTTTATTTCCTACATTTAAACCTCCCAAAACTTAAGGTAATTCATTTGCTTTCACATTTTTCTATACTTAGATGGTTTGTGGAGTTTTTTTGTATTTAATAAAAACAAAAATATACATAAATAAGTAGTTTAATAAATTTTTAAAATACAATCAAAATTATATATAAATAAGTAGTCTACTAAGTTTTTAAAATGCAATCATATAAAAAATTAATTTTAAAATCGTTCACTAAGAAGTTTAAAAATGACTATAAACTCTTTCTCTCCATGCATTGCTTGGACATTGATATTACCATTTTAAAACATACTTGTAATTTTTTTATTATTTATAATATATTAAAAATATCTATTTATATATCTATCATTTAATATAAAAAATAGTAGATCAAGTTAATATTTTGTACGTTATATAGGAATCCAAAATATAATTTATCGTTAAATTGTTCTTAATATTTTTAATCTTTTTACTAAGAGTTCTTCTACTCATAATTTCTGCTAAGTTTTTGTTTTTTCCTTCTAATACTTTCTTTATTTCCTACATTTAAACCTCCCAAAACTTAACTTAATTCATTTGCTTTCACATTTTTCTATACTTAGATGGTTTGTGGAGTTTTTTTGTATTTAATAAAAACAAAAATATACATAAATAAGTAGTTTAATAAGTGTTTAAAATATAATCAAAATTATATATAAATAAGTAGTCTAATAGGTTTTTAAAATGCAATCAGATAAAAAATTAATTTTAAAATCCTTCACTAAGAAGTTTGAGAATGACTATAAACTATTTTTGTCCATGCATTGCTTGGACATTGATATTACCATTTTAAAACATACTTGTAATTTTTTTATTATTTATAATATATTATAAATATCTATTTATATATCTATCATTTAATATAAAAAAATAGTAGATCAAGTTAATATTTTGTACGTTATATAGGAATCCAAAATATAATTTATCTTTAAATTGTTCTGAATATTTTTAATCTTTTTACTATGAGTTCTTCTACTCATAAATTCTGCTAAGTTTTTGTTTTTTCCTTCTAATACTTTCTTTATTTTGCTACATTTAAACCTCCCAAAACTTAAGGTAATTCATTTGCTTTCACATTTTTCTATACTTAGATGGTTTGTGGAGTTTTTTTGTATTTAATAAAAACAAAAATATACATAAATAAGTAGTTTAATAAATTTTTAAAATACAATCAAAATTATATATAAATAAGTAGTCTACTAAGTTTTTAAAATGCAATCATATAAAAAATTAATTTTAAAATCGTTCACTAAGAAGTTTAAAAATGACTATAAACTCTTTCTCTCCATGCATTGCTTGGACATTGATATTACCATTTTAAAATATACTTGTAATTTTTTTATTATTTATAATATATTAAAAATATCTATTTATATATCTATCATTTAATATAAAAAATAGTAGATCAAGTTAATATTTTGTACGTTATATAGGAATCCAAAATATAATTTATCGTTAAATTGTTCTTAATATTTTTAATCTTTTTACTAAGAGTTCTTCTACTCATAATTTCTGCTAAGTTTTTGTTTTTTCCTTCTAATACTTTCTTTATTTCCTACATTTAAACCTCCCAAAACTTAACTTAATTCATTTGCTTTCACATTTGTCTATACTTAGATGGTTTGTGGAGTTTTTTTGTATTTAATAAAAACAAAAATATACATAAATAAGTAGTTTAATAAGTGTTTAAAATATAATCAAAATTATATATAAATAAGTAGTCTAATAAGTTTTTAAAATGCAATCAGATAAAAAATTAATTTTAAAATCCTTCACTAAGAAGTTTGAGAATGACTATAAACTTTTTTTGTCCATGCATTGCTTGGACATTGATATTACCATTTTAAAACATACTTGTAATTTTTTTATTATTTATAATATATTATAAATATCTATTTATATATCTATCATTTAATACAAAAAAATAGTAGATCAAGTTAATATTTTGTACGTTATATAGGAATCCAAAATATAATTTATCTTTAAATTGTTCTGAATATTTTTAATCTTTTTACTATGAGTTCTTCTACTCATAAATTCTGCTAAGTTTTTGTTTTTTCCTTCTAATACTTTCTTTATTTCCTACATTTAAACCTCCCAAAACTTAAGGTAATTCATTTGCTTTCACATTTTTCTATACTTAGATGGTTTGTGGAGTTTTTTTGTATTTAATAAAAACAAAAATATACATAAATAAGTAGTTTAATAAGTGTTTAAAATATAATCAAAATTATATATAAATAAGTAGTCTAATAGGTTTTTAAAATGCAATCAGATAAAAAATTAATTTTAAAATCCTTCACTAAGAAGTTTGAGAATGACTATAAACTTTTTTTGTCCATGCATTGCTTGGACATTGATATTACCATTTTAAAACATACTTGTAATTTTTTTATTATTTATAATATATTATAAATATCTATTTATATATCTATCATTTAATACAAAAAAATAGTAGATCAAGTTAATATTTTGTACGTTATATAGGAATCCAAAATATAATTTATCTTTAAATTGTTCTGAATATTTTTAATCTTTTTACTATGAGTTCTTCTACTCATAAATTCTGCTAAGTTTTTGTTTTTTCCTTCTAATACTTTCTTTATTTCCTACATTTAAACCTCCCAAAACTTAAGGTAATTCATTTGCTTTCACATTTTTCTATACTTAGATGGTTTGTGGAGTTTTTTTGTATTTAATAAAAACAAAAATATACATAAATAAGTAGTTTAATAAGTGTTTAAAATATAATCAAAATTATATATAAATAAGTAGTCTAATAGGTTTTTAAAATGCAATCAGATAAAAAATTAATTTTAAAATCCTTCACTAAGAAGTTTGAGAATGACTATAAACTTTTTTTGTCCATGCATTGCTTGGACATTGATATTACCATTTTAAAACATACTTGTAATTTTTTTATTATTTATAATATATTATAAATATCTATTTATATATCTATCATTTAATATAAAAAAATAGTAGATCAAGTTAATATTTTGTACGTTATATAGGAATCCAAAATATAATTTATCTTTAAATTGTTCTGAATATTTTTAATCTTTTTACTATGAGTTCTTCTACTCATAAATTCTGCTAAGTTTTTGTTTTTTCCTTCTAATACTTTCTTTATTTTGCTACATTTAAACCTCCCAAAACTTAAGGTAATTCATTTGCTTTCACATTTTTCTATACTTAGATGGTTTGTGGAGTTTTTTTGTATTTAATAAAAACAAAAATATACATAAATAAGTAGTTTAATAAATTTTTAAAATACAATCAAAATTATATATAAATAAGTAGTCTACTAAGTTTTTAAAATGCAATCATATAAAAAATTAATTTTAAAATCGTTCACTAAGAAGTTTAAAAATGACTATAAACTCTTTCTCTCCATGCATTGCTTGGACATTGATATTACCATTTTAAAATATACTTGTAATTTTTTTATTATTTATAATATATTAAAAATATCTATTTATATATCTATCATTTAATATAAAAAATAGTAGATCAAGTTAATATTTTGTACGTTATATAGGAATCCAAAATATAATTTATCGTTAAATTGTTCTTAATATTTTTAATCTTTTTACTAAGAGTTCTTCTACTCATAATTTCTGCTAAGTTTTTGTTTTTTCCTTCTAATACTTTCTTTATTTCCTACATTTAAACCTCCCAAAACTTAACTTAATTCATTTGCTTTCACATTTGTCTATACTTAGATGGTTTGTGGAGTTTTTTTGTATTTAATAAAAACAAAAATATACATAAATAAGTAGTTTAATAAGTGTTTAAAATATAATCAAAATTATATATAAATAAGTAGTCTAATAAGTTTTTAAAATGCAATCAGATAAAAAATTAATTTTAAAATCCTTCACTAAGAAGTTTGAGAATGACTATAAACTTTTTTTGTCCATGCATTGCTTGGACATTGATATTACCATTTTAAAACATACTTGTAATTTTTTTATTATTTATAATATATTATAAATATCTATTTATATATCTATCATTTAATACAAAAAAATAGTAGATCAAGTTAATATTTTGTACGTTATATAGGAATCCAAAATATAATTTATCTTTAAATTGTTCTGAATATTTTTAATCTTTTTACTATGAGTTCTTCTACTCATAAATTCTGCTAAGTTTTTGTTTTTTCCTTCTAATACTTTCTTTATTTCCTACATTTAAACCTCCCAAAACTTAAGGTAATTCATTTGCTTTCACATTTTTCTATACTTAGATGGTTTGTGGAGTTTTTTTGTATTTAATAAAAACAAAAATATACATAAATAAGTAGTTTAATAAATTTTTAAAATACAATCAAAATTATATATAAATAAGTAGTCTACTAAGTTTTTAAAATGCAATCATATAAAAAATTAATTTTAAAATCGTTCACTAAGAAGTTTAAAAATGACTATAAACTCTTTCTCTCCATGCATTGCTTGGACATTGATATTACCATTTTAAAACATACTTGTAATTTTTTTATTATTTATAATATATTAAAAATATCTATTTATATATCTATCATTTAATATAAAAAATAGTAGATCAAGTTAATATTTTGTACGTTATATAGGAATCCAAAATATAATTTATCGTTAAATTGTTCTTAATATTTTTAATCTTTTTACTAAGAGTTCTTCTACTCATAATTTCTGCTAAGTTTTTGTTTTTTCCTTCTAATACTTTCTTTATTTCCTACATTTAAACCTCCCAAAACTTAACTTAATTCATTTGCTTTCACATTTTTCTATACTTAGATGGTTTGTGGAGTTTTTTTGTATTTAATAAAAACAAAAATATACATAAATAAGTAGTTTAATAAGTGTTTAAAATATAATCAAAATTATATATAAATAAGTAGTCTAATAGGTTTTTAAAATGCAATCAGATAAAAAATTAATTTTAAAATCCTTCACTAAGAAGTTTGAGAATGACTATAAACTATTTTTGTCCATGCATTGCTTGGACATTGATATTACCATTTTAAAACATACTTGTAATTTTTTTATTATTTATAATATATTATAAATATCTATTTATATATCTATCATTTAATATAAAAAAATAGTAGATCAAGTTAATATTTTGTACATTATATAGGAATCCAAAATATAATTTATCTTTAAATTGTTCTGAATATTTTTAATCTTTTTACTATGAGTTCTTCTACTCATAAATTCTGCTAAGTTTTTGTTTTTTCCTTCTAATACTTTCTTTATTTCCTACATTTAAACCTCCCAAAACTTAAGGTAATTCATTTGCTTTCACATTTTTCTATACTTAGATGGTTTGTGGAGTTTTTTTGTATTTAATAAAAACAAAAATATACATAAATAAGTAGTTTAATAAATTTTTAAAATACAATCAAAATTATATATAAATAAGTAGTCTACTAAGTTTTTAAAATGCAATCATATAAAAAATTAATTTTAAAATCGTTCACTAAGAAGTTTAAAAATGACTATAAACTCTTTCTCTCCATGCATTGCTTGGACATTGATATTACCATTTTAAAACATACTTGTAATTTTTTTATTATTTATAATATATTAAAAATATCTATTTATATATCTATCATTTAATATAAAAAATAGTAGATCAAGTTAATATTTTGTACGTTATATAGGAATCCAAAATATAATTTATCGTTAAATTGTTCTTAATATTTTTAATCTTTTTACTAAGAGTTCTTCTACTCATAATTTCTGCTAAGTTTTTGTTTTTTCCTTCTAATACTTTCTTTATTTCCTACATTTAAACCTCCCAAAACTTAACTTAATTCATTTGCTTTCACATTTTTCTATACTTAGATGGTTTGTGGAGTTTTTTTGTATTTAATAAAAACAAAAATATACATAAATAAGTAGTTTAATAAGTGTTTAAAATATAATCAAAATTATATATAAATAAGTAGTCTAATAGGTTTTTAAAATGCAATCAGATAAAAAATTAATTTTAAAATCCTTCACTAAGAAGTTTGAGAATGACTATAAACTATTTTTGTCCATGCATTGCTTGGACATTGATATTACCATTTTAAAACATACTTGTAATTTTTTTATTATTTATAATATATTATAAATATCTATTTATATATCTATCATTTAATATAAAAAAATAGTAGATCAAGTTAATATTTTGTACGTTATATAGGAATCCAAAATATAATTTATCTTTAAATTGTTCTGAATATTTTTAATCTTTTTACTATGAGTTCTTCTACTCATAAATTCTGCTAAGTTTTTGTTTTTTCCTTCTAATACTTTCTTTATTTTGCTACATTTAAACCTCCCAAAACTTAAGGTAATTCATTTGCTTTCACATTTTTCTATACTTAGATGGTTTGTGGAGTTTTTTTGTATTTAATAAAAACAAAAATATACATAAATAAGTAGTTTAATAAATTTTTAAAATACAATCAAAATTATATATAAATAAGTAGTCTACTAAGTTTTTAAAATGCAATCATATAAAAAATTAATTTTAAAATCGTTCACTAAGAAGTTTAAAAATGACTATAAACTCTTTCTCTCCATGCATTGCTTGGACATTGATATTACCATTTTAAAATATACTTGTAATTTTTTTATTATTTATAATATATTAAAAATATCTATTTATATATCTATCATTTAATATAAAAAATAGTAGATCAAGTTAATATTTTGTACGTTATATAGGAATCCAAAATATAATTTATCGTTAAATTGTTCTTAATATTTTTAATCTTTTTACTAAGAGTTCTTCTACTCATAATTTCTGCTAAGTTTTTGTTTTTTCCTTCTAATACTTTCTTTATTTCCTACATTTAAACCTCCCAAAACTTAACTTAATTCATTTGCTTTCACATTTGTCTATACTTAGATGGTTTGTGGAGTTTTTTTGTATTTAATAAAAACAAAAATATACATAAATAAGTAGTTTAATAAGTGTTTAAAATATAATCAAAATTATATATAAATAAGTAGTCTAATAAGTTTTTAAAATGCAATCAGATAAAAAATTAATTTTAAAATCCTTCACTAAGAAGTTTGAGAATGACTATAAACTTTTTTTGTCCATGCATTGCTTGGACATTGATATTACCATTTTAAAACATACTTGTAATTTTTTTATTATTTATAATATATTATAAATATCTATTTATATATCTATCATTTAATACAAAAAAATAGTAGATCAAGTTAATATTTTGTACGTTATATAGGAATCCAAAATATAATTTATCTTTAAATTGTTCTGAATATTTTTAATCTTTTTACTATGAGTTCTTCTACTCATAAATTCTGCTAAGTTTTTGTTTTTTCCTTCTAATACTTTCTTTATTTCCTACATTTAAACCTCCCAAAACTTAAGGTAATTCATTTGCTTTCACATTTTTCTATACTTAGATGGTTTGTGGAGTTTTTTTGTATTTAATAAAAACAAAAATATACATAAATAAGTAGTTTAATAAATTTTTAAAATACAATCAAAATTATATATAAATAAGTAGTCTACTAAGTTTTTAAAATGCAATCATATAAAAAATTAATTTTAAAATCGTTCACTAAGAAGTTTAAAAATGACTATAAACTCTTTCTCTCCATGCATTGCTTGGACATTGATATTACCATTTTAAAACATACTTGTAATTTTTTTATTATTTATAATATATTAAAAATATCTATTTATATATCTATCATTTAATATAAAAAATAGTAGATCAAGTTAATATTTTGTACGTTATATAGGAATCCAAAATATAATTTATCGTTAAATTGTTCTTAATATTTTTAATCTTTTTACTAAGAGTTCTTCTACTCATAATTTCTGCTAAGTTTTTGTTTTTTCCTTCTAATACTTTCTTTATTTCCTACATTTAAACCTCCCAAAACTTAACTTAATTCATTTGCTTTCACATTTTTCTATACTTAGATGGTTTGTGGAGTTTTTTTGTATTTAATAAAAACAAAAATATACATAAATAAGTAGTTTAATAAGTGTTTAAAATATAATCAAAATTATATATAAATAAGTAGTCTAATAGGTTTTTAAAATGCAATCAGATAAAAAATTAATTTTAAAATCCTTCACTAAGAAGTTTGAGAATGACTATAAACTATTTTTGTCCATGCATTGCTTGGACATTGATATTACCATTTTAAAACATACTTGTAATTTTTTTATTATTTATAATATATTATAAATATCTATTTATATATCTATCATTTAATATAAAAAAATAGTAGATCAAGTTAATATTTTGTACGTTATATAGGAATCCAAAATATAATTTATCTTTAAATTGTTCTGAATATTTTTAATCTTTTTACTATGAGTTCTTCTACTCATAAATTCTGCTAAGTTTTTGTTTTTTCCTTCTAATACTTTCTTTATTTCCTACATTTAAACCTCCCAAAACTTAAGGTAATTCATTTGCTTTCACATTTTTCTATACTTAGATGGTTTGTGGAGTTTTTTTGTATTTAATAAAAACAAAAATATACATAAATAAGTAGTTTAATAAATTTTTAAAATACAATCAAAATTATATATAAATAAGTAGTCTACTAAGTTTTTAAAATGCAATCATATAAAAAATTAATTTTAAAATCGTTCACTAAGAAGTTTAAAAATGACTATAAACTCTTTCTCTCCATGCATTGCTTGGACATTGATATTACCATTTTAAAACATACTTGTAATTTTTTTATTATTTATAATATATTAAAAATATCTATTTATATATCTATCATTTAATATAAAAAATAGTAGATCAAGTTAATATTTTGTACGTTATATAGGAATCCAAAATATAATTTATCGTTAAATTGTTCTTAATATTTTTAATCTTTTTACTAAGAGTTCTTCTACTCATAATTTCTGCTAAGTTTTTGTTTTTTCCTTCTAATACTTTCTTTATTTCCTACATTTAAACCTCCCAAAACTTAACTTAATTCATTTGCTTTCACATTTTTCTATACTTAGATGGTTTGTGGAGTTTTTTTGTATTTAATAAAAACAAAAATATACATAAATAAGTAGTTTAATAAGTGTTTAAAATATAATCAAAATTATATATAAATAAGTAGTCTAATAGGTTTTTAAAATGCAATCAGATAAAAAATTAATTTTAAAATCCTTCACTAAGAAGTTTGAGAATGACTATAAACTTTTTTTGTCCATGCATTGCTTGGACATTGATATTACCATTTTAAAACATACTTGTAATTTTTTTATTATTTATAATATATTATAAATATCTATTTATATATCTATCATTTAATATAAAAAAATAGTAGATCAAGTTAATATTTTGTACGTTATATAGGAATCCAAAATATAATTTATCTTTAAATTGTTCTGAATATTTTTAATCTTTTTACTATGAGTTCTTCTACTCATAAATTCTGCTAAGTTTTTGTTTTTTCCTTCTAATACTTTCTCTATTTCCTACATTTAAACCTCCCAAAACTTAAGGTAATTCATTTGCTTTCACATTTTTCTATACTTAGATGGTTTGTGGAGTTTTTTTGTATTTAATAAAAACAAAAATATGCATAAATAAGTAGTTTAATAAGTTTTTAAAATATAATCAAAATTATATATAAATAAGTAGTCTAATAAGTTTTTAAAATGCAATCATATAAAAAATTAATTTTAAAATCCTTCACTAAGAAGTTTGAAAATGACTATAAACTTTTTTTGTCCATGCATTGCTTGGACATTGATATTAGCATTTTAAAACATACTTGTAATTTTTTTATTATTTATAATATATTATAAATATCTATTTATGTATCTATCATTTAATATAAAAAAATTATAGATCTAGTTAATATTTTGTAAGTTATATAGGAATCCAAAATATAATTTATCATTAAATTGTTCTTAATATTTTTAATCTTTTTACTATGAGTTCTTCTACTCATAAATTTTGCTAATTTTTTGTTTTTTCCTTCTAATACTTTCTTTGTTTCCTACATTTAAACCTCTCAAAACTTAACCTAATTAATTTGCTTTCACATTTTTCTATACTTAGATGGTTTGTGGAGTTTTTTTGTATTTAATAAAAACAAAAATATACATAAATAAGTAGTTTAATAAGTTTTTAAAATATAATCAAAAGAGAATGTTAATTAAGGATTGACTCTATCCTCCTTAGAGGTACTAACTCACATCCACTTGACTTTGACAAAAAATCATTAGCAATGTTAATGGGTTTTCTTCCCTCTATTTAACCAATTTAATAACATGCCACACATGCAGTGTTAGGAATGAGGAGGTACACATTCTACCGTAAAACAATTCTGATCTTTCAAGTTGATCACAAGAATTTTTTTTTTCATTTTGTTCTTTAAATATTAGCTAGTTTGAATAACATATTCACACACTAAATCATGAAATGGATCCATTCTTCTAGGTATCTTTTCCTCTTGTTCTTTAAAGGTTGACCTACTTGAATAACCCATGGAAGCATAGTTGTGAAAACCAGTTCCAACCAACCGGTCAGACTGGTTGGATGGAAGTTGATTATGTAACTAGACTAGTTTCCTCAACAGACCAAACATGCAGTTGGTCCGATTAGAACCGATCGGTAAAGTAAAAACCAATGAGCTCGACTTCTGAATCGGGTTGAATTTGGGTTTTTTTTTTTAAAAATTAAATGAAGTCATTTTTTACTTTTTTATTTTATTTTTATTTTTTATGCAACTTGCAAATGCAGAAAGTGAGAATTGCGATGTTACGCTTTTATATATAATTTTTATTTTTTTATATGCAGAAAAAGTTAAACTGGGTTAACCAATCCGACCACTAACCCATTGACCCACTACCTTGATCAGGTTAGTAACAGACCAATTTTTACAACACTATGGAAGATTAAATTTTGATACAATTGATTCTATAAACCATTTGACCCAAATTAATCCCAATCTCACAAGTGGGGTCTAAATTATATACACACAGATTATCAGATCAACAACAGTTCAAAATAAGTTAATTACTTTCAGAAACAAAATTATATATATATAGTATGCATTCTCTTGTTTGATTTTATTAGGATATTGAAGATTTCAAGTTATTTTGGTTGTACTAAATTGGTTGGTTATATATAGATTAGAGAGTCTTGTAACAAAAACGGTAGAATTAAAAATAGTAATAGTCACTCTTCTCTCCATTTTCTCATCTTGCCACCTTGAACAATATACTGTGATCCCCCATTCTGACTTAGCACCACCACTATGATTTTATTTTTTAAACTCAAACCCTTTTGTGCCCTGTTATAACTTCGAAACATCTTCTTCATAAGTTGTAGCAGAAGAGGGTGCAGAGCGTGATAATGACTCTACGTCTAGTCTATTTTTAATAGGAAAGTTTATTTATTATTATTAATATTACTTACTTTTTTATTTTTTAAAATAAATAAATGTTGTGAAATTTAGTCTTTCGTTGCATTATAAGAGGTTTATCTATCTACGGGTGGTCAATGGTTCTGGTTGGTCGGATGCAGACCCATTGTGTTCAACCTGAACGAACCTATCCTTTTAAATTTTTTACTCATATTTGACAATTTTTGGGTTGGACAGGTTGCAGGTTGGTTTAGGTGGGTTTACACAATTCAGACTTTAATTTATCACAATTTTTATATTTTGCAAAAAATTATAAACTTTCAAACAAAAATTGGTTTATAAAAATAAAAGAAAAATTGTCCCAATCTTAAAAAATATTTTAGACCGAAAAAATATATTTATATATACTTTTAGTTAAAGAAGATGAATGCTAAACAATTAATGTTTCTACAATTGGTTGAAAAATTACAAAAATAATCAAATACATGTTTTTCTATGAGTATAATTAGTATGAATTATATTAATTATTTAAGAAGATAAAAATCATGAAAATTATTATTTATAATAAAACTAATATATATATATATATATATATATATTATAATAGAAGGTTCGGGTCGGATATCGGTGGGTTGTAAAAATCAAACTCATATCCACCTATTGCAACCCATTTGAAATCATACGTCAACTCGTTTTAACCGGTCAACCCATTTGAAACTAACCAAATATTTTTATGGTTTGTTGGGTTGTGTTAGGTTACGGTGTTGTGCACACCCCTAACTTAATCTATAAAGAACAAAAGAAAAATATTAGTAAAATCGTTCCTTTTCATTATCACTGTAAATTTTAGTATGCAAATATGTTATTCAAGTTAGCTAATATTTGAAAGAACAAAATGTTTTATGATGTCACCACTTAATAGCTAAAATAAAAAGAAATAGTAAAATGTTTAACGGAAAAAATATTTGTATACTTTAACAAAAAGTTTGGACCAAAACCATAAATTTTAAATCTAATGGTAAAAATTAGTTATTCATTACAATCATTAGATTTCAATAAAATGAATTAGGAGGAAGATGAAAAGTAACTCCTTTAAACTTACTCTTGAAGTCAGTGATTCCCCTCTCATATATATATATATTTGTATTCAGTATATTACTCCTTTAAACACATGGAACATAGTTGTATGAACCAGTTCGGACTAGCCAATTGAACTAGTTGGACGGAGCCGATTAGATAACCGGACCAATTTCTTCAACAAACTAAACATGCAGTTGGTCCGGTTAGAACCGGTCGTTCAAACAAAAACCAGTGACCCGGGTTCACCCAAACTAGGTTGAATTTGTGTTTTTTTTTTTAAATTATATGAAGTCATTTTTTACTCTTTTTTTTAGATAAATTGGGTTAACCCGTCTTACTACTAATCCATTGACTCGCTGCCTTGACTGAGTTACTAACATGACCAGTTTTCAAAAGACTAGATTTGACAACAGGTAAGGAAGAAAAGGACGATCATTCAAACAAACTGAATAAAGTTATCAATTGCAGCTCGACTTGCGCTTCTATTTTCTTCTTCTCATGCTTGTTCCTTCAATAAATACAAGATGAAGTTCTTGACTGTCCAAGAAATACAACTGGGTCGTGTCTTCGTATATTTTGGTATAGTCAAGCGACCAACATTGAAGATGCAGAATTCAGTGAAGAATGAGGTTGACATGTATCCGAGGCCTTCCAACTAAATCAATGATATACTCCCTACAAAAAAATAATTGCTGTGTTAATTGAGCCTGTTTTTGTTTCTACTAATAAAACCATGGCATACACATTTTCTATGTAACAAGGAAAAGTAAAGCAATGAAACACATTGATGAAAAAGTTCTCTCTAGTTTCTCTAATCTTTATAAGGACTTCAACAAACCTTAATAAAAAACATTGAACTGATATACATGATAAATATCAACTTTCAACCTTGACAAACATTCATAAACACAACCTTCTATTTCATAACTTGTAGAGAAGTGCAATCCCCCATTGGATATGCAGATAAATATAATAATAGAATGCGATTATGATTAAGCATAGATAGAATTGATTCTATAACCATTTGACCCAAATTAAACCCAATCTCACAAGCGGGATCTGAATTATATACACACAGATTATCGGATCAACAGTTCAACAAAGGTTAGTCATTTTCAGAAACAAAATTGTATATCTGTAATATGTATTCTCTTGTTTTAAGAGTAATTGATTGGTTGGTTATATATAGATTAGAGAGTCTTGTAACAAACACAGTAGAATTAGAATTAAAATAGTAATAGTCACTCTTCTCTCCATCTTCTCATCTTGCTCCCTCTCAATACTGTGATCTCCCATTCCGACTTAGCACCACCACTATGATTTTTTTTTATTGAAACTCAAACTCTCTGCTATGTTATAACATCACAAGCTGTAGAGAGGGTGTAGAGCATGATCATGATTCTCTGTTTAGTCTATTCTGTTGTTTTTAGTAGGAAAGTTATTTATTATTATTAATATTTTTTAAAAAAAATAAATAAATGTTGTCAAATATTATGTGTTTTTCAATAATTAAAATATTAGTGAAGACTTGACAGGTGTATCATAATTTATTGCTTTACATATCTATTCAAAGATAAATTTATTGCCTTAGATAAAAGCCTTGTCTACATTTTCATGACTACTAGTATTTTTTATTTGACCTTAACCTCACAATTAATACCATGAGAAGACTTGACAAACGCTTATATGGGGATTCCAAAACAAAAAAAAAAAAAAGAAAGCAAAAAAGAGGTTTATGGATATCATTAAATCGAGGAGTCATTAATTTATAAATGTAAAAGACTATAGGGGAAAAGTACTACAATATATTTGAGTTTGAGAAAATAATATTAAATAATTGTGTTACATTTAGTGTTTGAATGTGTTAATTACTTTTTTTTCACTCATACATGTTAGTGTGATATCGTAGGGAGATCTCACATGGATTATTCCCAAATTTTTTTTTAATAATATGATCAAATAATATTATATACGATTTTTTTATCTCCTACAAGTTTGCCTATGTTAAGCATTAGTGATTGTCTCATTTTAAAAAATTCTTAATATATCATTAATGACAACTTTGTAGGAAAAAACAAATTTCTTTCTTAATTATTATTGACTCATTTTTCCATACTTTTTCCTTTCCTACCAAATTGCATAATTATTAGGTTACAAACACACAATGAAAATATTATATTTTTTTAATGCATATCATCTTTTCAGGTGGAATTTTTTTTTTGAGAAAAACATTTATTGTTTTTATTTTCTATTTTTATTTAAAAAAATTTTCATTTTTAAGTTTTTAATATTAAGAAAATATGTTTGTTATCACTTGATATTTTCTGTTTTCAAAAAAATAATATGGTTAATTTAATTAATTTTAGTAAAAATATCATAAAATATTTATATACACCTTAAAAAACTTTTATAAATAGTTTTTTTATATAAATATCATATTGTTAGAGTTTAATTAGTATGAACCAACAATATAAAAGAGTGTTATACTAACGTTTAATTACTAACGCTGCACAATCTTTTTCTCATATTGTTATTATGTTTTTACATAGTTTTGATTTTTTAAAACATTGCATTCAAAGTGCTCTATTTACACACATAATTATTCTAAATCTATCTTATTAATTTAATCCTTCTTGTGTGATGTTAACCAAATTTATCATGAGATTAACAAATTCAAGGAAGATAAAGTATCCATTAATTTAATTATAGATAGAATTAATTTTGATTAAATTGATTCTATAAACTATTTAACCCAAATTAATCTCAATCTCAGAAGTGAGGTCTAAAACACAAATTATATCAAATCAACACATATTAGTTACCTTCAAAAACAAAATTTTATATCATATCTATATGATATATTGATATGTATTCTCTTGGTCTAAGGGCAATTTTGTAAATCAGTAATATTTCATAAATGACTCTATTAGAATATTGCAGATTTGCATTTAATTAATTTAGTTGTTCTGAATTTGTTGTATATACAGATTAAAGTTTTTAACCAGAATTAAAACTATTATTAGTCAATCTTCTCTGTCCATTCTCTCTTCATGCTCCTTTTTCAATTTTGTGATATTTATCAATTTATTTTAACAATAATAAAATAAATGCTATTAGGATTTTAGTTTTCCATGATAAAAAAAAAGTCTTAGTTAATTTGGATCTTTTAAAATCATGATTTCCATCATCATAATGGAAGATACAAATAAATAAATATATATATATATATATATATATATTTATTTATTTGTTTCTATGTTTAATAAATCAAATGAATATCAAAACATTAAGAATTTTGTAATTACATCAAAATGTTTACTATGATTTTATTTTTATCAAACATTTTTAACTTAATTCAAATATCTATTTTCGCATGGTTAAGAAAAATCCAATTTATCAAACCTGGGTAGCTCTCCTCCGTTTATTTGAACTAGCATTATTCTTCTTCATAACAACCTCTTTCTCTTGGATTTCAAATTTCGATTTTGACTCAAAATCACCACTGTGCATTTTTTTTTCTTCTTTCTTTCTTTCATGAAATTCAAACTCTTTTATCCTTTGTTCCGACTTTAAAACATATTAGAAAATATCAAGCTGCTGTAACAGAAAAAGCTTGGTTTATCTACATTCTTGCGCGAACATAACTTTGTGTTGTCTTGCAATTTTTATCAAAATTCATCTTCATTGTTCAACTCAGTTCAATATTGAAAGACAAGAAATAAAAAATACAAGTTAGAAATGTTTTTTCATTACTAGATTAATTATAAAGTTTAGTTTAGTTCGCAGATATATTATTCAACTCCTAACATGGTCTCCTCACTTCTAATGTTGCATTGCATGTGTGACACACGAATTATTGCATGTGTGACACGTTAAGGATCCTTCCTCAATTGGTTAATGAGATGGTAAGAAGGAAATTAATTAATTATCTCTATCCCTTCTTTAAGTTTCTGTTTTTAAAAAAATTTATGTTTTTATTTAATTTTTATTTGTAAAGTTTAAAACTACATTTATTAATTTTTATTAATTATATTCATATTTTTTGTGCAGAAGAAGAAATGGACATTTTATCACCTAGAAAGAAGAATTACTATGAGTGATTTTTGAGGAGAAAAATGAAAAATAGCACCATAAGAAAAAGAAAACAAACAAGTGATAGATGAATATTTTAAAATTAATATTTTTATTTTTATTATATTTTAAAAACTTATTAGACTATTTATCTTTATATAATTTTGCTTCTATTTTAAATACAAAACAACTCCACAAACCATGTAACTATACAAATTTACTTAAATGTAAAACATAATAAATTTTGTTAATATTTTAGAAGTTTAAATGTAAGGATTGGACGTATAGAGAAGACAAAAGAAAATATCAGAAAGAAAAAACAAAAATTTATAAAAATTGATAAGTAAAGAACTTATATATAATCATAAAAAATTAAAAATAATTTATTAAAACCATATAAAGTAAATTAATTAACTTTTCTCAGGTTCCTATAAAATTAAGAATAATTTAACATAAAGTATGTTTTGGATTCCTATAAAATTTATAAAATATTATTTTCATCCTTCAATTTTTTTATCTTAATTTAATCACTTTAAAATTCAATCTATTTTTTCTCAATTTCTGAACTATAAGGTGAAACTACTTTGTCTAGAAAAGTTCAATAAAATCAAAATGTACTAGCTATCCCTTCTAACTTATTTAGATTTTTTGTGGTTAATTAGTTATTTTGTTAAAAAACTAGTTAAATTCAATCTAGATTTATATCTGAAAAACAAAAAATACTATAAGATAGATATATGAATATATATTTATAATTATATATTACTATATCATTATATATAATAAAAATTACAAATAAGTTTTAAAATATGCTAACATCAATTTATTATAATAAAAAAATTTATTAATAAAATAATTTTTATTGTTTTATAATTTATTATAAACAATTCAGTATAAATGATGTTTTAAAGATATTGTGTGCATTTTTTTCTCTAAATTAAGCTTTTTAATTGTCAATATTTTTAATAAGGTTATTATTATAAGACAAAATTTATTGAATATAATAGTTTATAAAAATAAATTATCAAATATTTTCTTATAAATTATATATTTCATATTTATTAACCTTTAAAAAATAGCTGACATAACTAACTTAACTTTATAATTGTTAAAAAATATGAGGATGATTTTATAGAATATAACCATAATAATATTGTGATTGAATTAATTAATCACATATATAATTTCACCTTCATATAGTATGTATGAAGTAAACACAAAAAATATGTGTAGTTCTAGTTATTTAATTTTAATATCATATATGTTATTTTTATATATAATTTCTTTTATTTGCATGCATAATTCTTATATTATTATTACTATTATTATTTTCATATAATTCTAATAGATAAAAACCGTGAAAAATTTTAATTTTTAACTAATAATTTTATATTTTCTTGTGGTTTTAGGTCATTAGGAATGTATTTAAATTAATAATTAAATTATAATGTCTAAAAAGTAAAAAATACAACAAATTAAAAATTAAATAGTTTTATTTGTACATCCAAAACAGAATGATCTATTCTTAATTATTATGAATCTTTGTACAATATTTTTCAAATATTACAAAATATAAACCCAATAACTAAATTTTTAGTGAAAAATACTTTTTTTTAAACTTATATAAAGTGAATCGATAATATTTGACTTGATATATTTTAAAGAGATTTTAGCACTTGTAAGATGTTAGATTTAAATTTTAAGTTGACCACAAATATTTATTTGATTTGAAATTTATTTACTATAATATAAAATAGAGTAAATTATAATGATATTTCCTCAATTTTTATCAAATTTTATATAATTCCATATTTTTTATTTTCCTACCTTAATCTCTCCTTAACTTAAAAAATATTATATTAATACTTTTATATGTTTGAAAATATTATACTAGTATTCCTTTCAAACTCTAACTTCAATCTTTTAGGGTTACAAAGTATTGATTAAAAAAATAGAAATGTACTTATAATAATACTAATTTTAAGAAATATTACTATAATTTACTCTATAAAATAATAATGTAAATTTGCACCCTCTTTTACGCTACATCCATTAATTCTTTATATATTTGGAAAGGAAGTTTGAAGTTTTCATAACTATTTTTATTTCATTAAGTTGTTGATTAAAAATTCACTTTATAATAACTGTTGATTTAGTAATTTAGTCTAAAGCTTAAACATCTCATAGGTATTGGTAAAACTTTTCTCAGCAGTTGATTTGATTTAATAAATTAAATTACTCATATTAATGCTTTTTATTATATAATTTAATACAAATTTAAGATAATTTTTTAAATAAAAATTAAAATATTTTTTAAGATCCCAATGATGTATATATTTTACTTATATATATTAATATAAAATGGATATATTTTTATATATTATAAACTATTTTTAAATCTTAAATAATTAACAAAATGTATCGTATACTATTAAATAAAAATATATTTATTTTTATATTTATATATAAGTAAAATATTTGCAATAAAAAACACTTATTGTACTATATGGATAAACTAAAAATATAATATGTGAAAATAATTACATGAAATTAATTATTGACATATAATTAAATTTTGAGTAATTTGAAAATCATATTAAAATAAATTTAATTTGATCACTTTTAAAAATATAAATTCAAAATTTATGTATTAAAAAATATTTTTAATGTAAAAAATTTTTATTTGTCAACATTAAAAATTAAGATATACTTCTCAACTAAAAAAAATAAAAAGATGTACAACAACAGAAAAAACAACAAGCATATAGAGAGCAATAACTAATAGCAACTTAAATGCTTGGTCATCTTCTCTTGCGTTTTGTCTTCATTTCATGCTTTTCAATGAAAAAGTTTTTTTGCCTTTAATTGGTTTTCCAACCAAGTTAGGTGAAAGGGCCTTATACATTTACACACCGGATTACCTTCAATACATTTTGTTTAGCATAAAATCATCTCAAGAATCCTTGTTTATAATGTATAACTAATATGATATTGCATTATTGTTTAATGTGGAAAAGATAATAATATGATGAATTATAAACTTACAACCACAAACAAAATTGTATTATATTTTAATATGACAATCTTTGCTTATACAACAGGTAACAAGATATGATATTGTATTATTTTTGTCATAAAAATTTCATGTTTTGCATGTGCTCTTATATATAAAATTTTATTAATTGACAAAGAGAGTACTATGATTGAATATGCTGACCTTAAATTGGTGAATGAAAAGATTCCTTTGCACCATCAATTAGTTTGCTAACAAGTCAGGTGAAAGACCCTTATACATTAGTTACCTTCAATTTTGTCATTATGCTAAGCATAAAATCATCATAAGTATAAGAATTCTAGAATTCTTGTTTATAATATATAACTAATATGATATTGTATTATTGTTTAATATGACAAAGTAAAAATATAATGAATTGCAAATGTATAGAATTGTATTATTGTTTAATATGACAATTCTTGCTTATATAGCCAAGTTTTTAAAAGAAAGCATAAAATAATATTGCCAAATGACGTGTAGTTTGTCATAAATGAATATTTGTTTGGATTTTGCTAGAACTATGATGGAGAAAGGAGAGTTTTCCTTTAGCATTATTAATCTTATTTAATCAACTAATAAACAAAAAATACGCTCATTTAAGCATGTTCTGAAACAAAGTTTATATAATCGCAAAATTGTTCAACTTGCACCATAATGAGAGAGCAGAGAGCACAAGTAAGATAACATATAATTTTTATGTGAAATATTTAAATATGTATTTTTTATTATGTTAAAAATTCTTTAGATTAATTTTTAATTAAAAAATAAAAATTGAAAAGGTTTATTCAATCGGTTCTTTGTTCTAAACTGCACTACTTTTTTTTTTTTCAGACCGGTTACTAGACTAATTTTCAATTGAACAAGTCGCATTATTCAAGTTTTTAAAATAATGCATAAAATAATTGGGCCAAATAACTTGTAGTTTGTCATAAATAAATATTTGTTTGGATTTTGCTAGAATCATCTTGGAGAGAGGAGAGTTTCCCTTTAACGTTGTGAACTTTCTTTAACTAATTAAGAAAGAAAATCAAACTCATTTAAACATGTTGTGTCATATCTCATGATCGGAACGTACGTGAATTTAACAAGCTTAAATGATTGTAACATTGGTCAAATTGTGTCCACAATGAAAGAGCATAGAGCATAAGTCAGATAGCATCTAAGTTTTCATTAACTAAAAAACCAACAAATCTAGAACTGTTTTGAATGTCTCGGTTTTTAAAAGTCTAACTTTTAAGAACAGTTTTTTAACCATTTTAAAAAAGTAATCTTTTAAAACGTTTTTTAAATAACTGTTTTCCAAAATGACTTATTTAAAACTTTCTTTTCAAATAATTCTTTTTAAAAATGGCCTTTTTAAAATGTGGTTTAAAATAATCGTTTTAGAAAGTAAATTTATTATCTTGTGTTTTTTTTTCTTTCTTTATATAACACATCTTCCTAAATTTGTAAATTATAATAATATAAAACTAAATAGATTATACAACCTCAAATAACTTCGATTAAGTTGATATAAACCAATAAAGGATTTCAATAAATCAATAAACAAAAAAATTCATATATAAATTATTAAATTGTTTAATACATTTATTTATATAAATAAATACAATAGAAATACCAAAATTAAATAGTTATACACAAAATTAAAACTTATGTTTTGAAAACTATTTCTAAGTAAGCTTAAAAACTATTTCTAAGTAAGTCTAAAGACTTTCCAATTTCAAATAAATATATAGGTCCAGAGAGTGAATCCTTCAAGAATCTCCATAGCAATTCTTTAATATCACAAAATACCTATGACAAATAAAAAAAATATTAATAGAAAATTATCATTTAAACTACTACAAAACAATATATGTTAATTGAAATGGATGATGAAGAATATAATTAAATCTATATTTAAATATATGCAAATAGAAGCATAATGGTCCTAATTATTAACATGACCTAAAACAGGAATTTTAATGGAACTCTTAGATTTGAGAAATAATCTTGTTGTTACCACTTGGAATCACCAAATCAATTATATCATTCAACTGAATGTTAAATAGAAAGATGTCAAAGTGTAAGGTGAATGAATAAGTTTATAATTAAAATTCATTGAGATCCACTAATAAGGGATTTCTTCCCTAGAAGTCACTAGTTCTACAATTTTTTTATAACAATATTTAAAACTAAAAATAAATTAATCAATCAATTTAATTGGATACGAATGTGACAATAATCAGGGTAGATAAAATCCTACAAATTATGCTAACAAGTTAATTAATAGGAAACACGCACAAATTTAAAATGGAAAAAGGAAAGGAAAACAAATTAAAAGCATGGCAGGAAAGCGTGCAAACGAGTCATGCCTTAGCAAGGAAGGATACATCGAGTACCCGCATTGTGGTAGGGAAACTTCCACTAGGTGCTCACGTCGAGGTAGGGGGAGCATGCATTGGGTAAGCACCATGGCTGGGAAGGGTGCACTCGGCACGTTCGCCTTGGCAGGGTAGCATGCACTCGACGCACGTTTTGAGGCAAGGGAGCTTGCCTTCGGAGCACACGCTATCACAGGGAAAACTAGATAGGGCGTGTGGGCTGTGGTAGGGGAGCATGCACTTGCGTGCATGGAGTGGCAAGAAAGTGTGCATCGTGGCTTGGAAGAGATCACAAGGCATGTACATGTTATGGGGCTACCTGCACATTGATGTAGGGGAGCATTCATTGGGCGTGCACACCGTGGCTTGGAAAGGTGCATCGAGGAACCATGCCATTGTAGGTCAATGTGCACCAAGCGTGCACGACGAGTAGGGTAGTGTGCATGAGGCACGTATATCGAGGTACAAGAGCATGTTGTTGGTCCCAAGGGGAATCTAGAAAGGGGGAAATATTTTTCAAAATTTTCTACTAAAAATAATATCAGATTTTTCAAAAATATCCCCTTTAAGAAACTTTCAAAATCTACCTTAGTGTTTTAAAAAATGGGTTTTCCAAAGAACTTGAAACAAAGATCAAGATTCAAGACTTTCTTTGTTTTGGGTATCAAGCTTGATCAATAATAATTCGTTCAATGATGGTTTTTAGTTTGCACTTAGTTAAATCAAAATAAGAATTTCAATCATAATTCTTTTCAATCAAAGATTATGGGTAATGAATGTGTAATATCAAGATTCAATGATTTAATAACCCAATAGCAATCTCAATTAAGCAATATCAATAGAATCAATTTTGTTGAATAAAGATTCAAAATAAAATTGTAGCAAAGAAACTCATTCACAAATCAATCAAGAAATCAATCCAAGCAATCATAAAGAGTGTATGGAAAGAGAGAATTTTCACAGTAGTTTTATACTAGTTCAGTCAACCTGACCTACATCCAGTTTTCAAACTCCTCCTCACTCACAAGACTTTGCTAAACTGTGACTTCTCCTCACTCACAACGCCTCAACCCCCCATTTCAAGATTTTACAATAATCTCAAGATCCCTTCAAGAGATTATTAAGACTGGTGCAAAAATACAAAGTTAAGGGTATAGAATAATATCATCTGATTTGTGATGAATACCCAAACAATAGAGATCAAACTCACAATCTTTTTTTCTTTTGATCAACCAATTCTTGATCGTTCAAACCATCAAATTATGGGTTTCGTTCTTAGAGAAAATGAGTAAAAACAATTAGAAACAAGGAAGCTTTCTTTGGACCTTTCATTAGTTATAAAAAATTTTAGTTTAAAAATGCTTTTATATGAGTTTTGAAGCAGGGTAATCGATTACTCAATAGATTATCTAATTTGATGCTACAAAACAGACCCATAAAAGCATGGTCTTAGGTATATTATTTTCAGGTAATCGATTAGTCTTTAGAATAGGAATAAGAATACCCAATTTTCTTGAAGGGTAACCATAATAAGGTAATCCATTACCTTACTGCAAAATCTAATTTTGATGATTTTTAAGCACTTTCCATCCTATGTAATTTATCCCTTAGCTACTCAAATACATTTCCATGCCTATCTAAACACACAATACAAGTAGCACACCTATCAAATGTGTTTGGTACTATAAAAATGAATTAAGATCAAAACATCATACTTCAAAGAACTTCAAAGGACATGATGGCTTCTTCAAGCTTTTCAATACTTCAATTGCAACAAGTGTTTCAAGCAGCGCGCTGTGGTAAGGAAGCGTACATAAGGTGCACTAGTTGTGGTAGGGCAGCATGGACCAGGCGCACATGTCATGGCCCAACAACCTGCTCCAAGCACGCACCTCAAGGAGCATGCATTAGGCACAAGCATCATGGCATGGTAGCATGCATCGGGGACGCAACTTGAGGCAAAAGAGTGTGCACCAAGTTCACATGACATGGCAGGGCAGCGTACACCGGCACAAGCGTAATCTTTCAACTGCTGTTAGTGCAAAAGCATTAAACTCATATTAATTCGTGGTATAAAACCTTTTTACCCTATTAGTGCAAAAGCATTAAACTCTTATTAATTATGTGGAAGACATACAACTTTTTTTTATAAACACATAATATTCAATTACTTTAAAAAGTTTGTTAACCTTAACAATTAATCAATTTAATACTTTAAGAGTCATATAAATGAAAGATTATGATTGAACTCTAGTGTAAAACTCTTTTACACTATGTGTATAAATATTAAACACTTACTAAATACATGAAATACATAAACTTTATTTTGTAAAGACCTAATTGCACTTTTTATTAAGTTATCTTTTATATTGTTGTAATGTTATTTGAGTTACTCTTGGAATATATCTCTATATATAAAAGTGTTCACTTATCTTTCAATTAATATTACTCATTTTCTTTTACTTTTTTATAAACCAGTGAAATTATTACAAAAGAGCACCAACAGTGACCATAAAATATATTACAAAAGTAAGTGAAAAAGGGTTTGTAACATAAAGTTGAATATTGCACGCACCTCAGTGTACAGTCCCCTGCCAGGAGTTCATCCTTATGTATGATGCTCAGCCACAACACGTGTGCTTCGTGTAGGATTCCTTGTCACAGTGTGCGCACTTGATGCATGCTCCCCTGTCTCGAGGTGCTTGTCTCGTGCACGCTTCCCAACCGTGACATACGCACCCAGTGCATGCTGTCGAGCCATAATGTGTGTGCCTGGTAAACACTCCCCAGCCTCGATACACACATCCATTGCATGCTGCCCTGCAACTATGAACGAGCCCAGTTCATGCTCCTCCCACAGCACGTGAGCCTAACGCATGCTTACTTGTCATGGCACATGACCAGTGCAACCTGCCTAGTCACAAAGTGTGCACTTGCTGCACCTTTACTAGCCACGGCGCACATGCCCAGTGCACACTCCCTTGCCTCGAGGCGGGCGCCCGATACAAATTGCCTTGCCACAACGTGTGTGCTCAATGTACCCTTCCTAGCCATAGTGGGCACCTAATGCATACTCCCCTGCCTCCATGTGCGTGCTCTATGCACCTACTCGATCACAACACGTGCACTTGATGACCCTTCTGAGCCACAACATGCATGCCAATGAACGCTCCCTTACATCAATCCACAATCTCGACGTATGCTACCTTACCATGACACACGCCCGTTGCAGAATGCTCTGCCACGACGCATGCACCCAATGGACGCTCTTAGCCACAACATGTGCACCTGTTGAGCACTAGCCTACCATGATGCATGCTCGATACACGCTGTCCTACTAAGGTGCATATGCCTAGTCCACGCTACCCTGCTATGGCGTGCATGCTCAGTCCACACTGCCCCACCATAGCACATGCTCCCTTATCTTGAGGCATGTGTCAAGTGCATGCTATCCTATCAAGGCATGTGCACCTAGTGAATGTTGTCTGCCATGACATGATGTCCGATGCATGCTACCATGCCACAATGCATGTGCTTGATGCATGCTCCTCGAGGCACATGCTTGGAGCAGGCTGTTAGGAAATGACACATGCGCCTGGTCCATGCTGCCCTACCACAGCCAGCGCACCCTATGTACGCTTCCTTACCACAGCGCGCTACTTGAAACACGTGTTGGAATTGAAGGATTGAAAAGCTTGAAGAAGCCATCATGTCCTTTGAAACTTTTGGAGTTTTGGGTTTGAAGAAATATGATGTCTTGATTTTAAGTTTAAGCTTAAATATTTTTTATAGTACCAAACACATTTGATAGGTGTGCTACTTGTATTGTCTGTTTAGATAGGCATGGAAATGTGTTTGAGTAGCTAAGGGATAAATTACATAGGCTGGGAAGTGCTGAAAAATCATCAAAATTAGATTTTATAGTAAGATAATCTATGGGTATTCTTATTCCTATTATCAAGAGTAATCGATTACCTAAAAATAATGGTCGATTATACTTGAGACATGCTTTTATGGGTCTGTTTTGTAGCAGGAAATAAGATAATCTACTAGGTAATCGATTACCTTGCAACAAAACTTATTTAAAAGCATTTTTAAACCAGAATTTTTTATAACTAATGAAAGTCCAAAGAAAAGCGTTCTTATTTCAAATTTTTTTTACTCATTTTATCTAAGAACGAAACCCATAATTTGATGGTTGAAAGATCAATAATTGGTTGATCAAAAGAAAAGAAGATTATGATTTTGATCCCTATTGTTTGGGTATTCATCACAAATCAGATGATATTGTTCTATATTCTTAACTTTGTGTTTTTGCACAAGTCTTGATAATCTCTTGAGGGGATCTTGAGATTATTGAAAAATCTTGCAACGGGGAGTTGAGGCATTGTGAGTGAGAAAGAGTCACAGTTTAGCAAAGTCTTGTGAGTGAGGAGGAGTTTGAAAACTGGATGTGTGATTTTGAATTTTTCCAGGAACAATAGTCTTGTATGTGTGGTGTGCATAAATGAAATTTTAGTGGAAAATAGATTAGTGGAAGGCTAAGTCTGAAAACTGGATGTAGGTCAGGTTGACCGAACTAGTATAAAACTACTGTGAAAATTCTCTCTTTCCTTACACTCTTTATGATTGCTTGAATTGATTTCTTGATTGATTTGTGAATGAGTTTCTTTGCTACAACTTTATTTTGAATCTTTATTCAGCAAAATTGATTCTATTGATATTGCTTAATTGAGATTGCTATTGGGTTATTAAATCATTGAATCTGATATTACACATTCATTCTTGATATTACACATTCATTCCATAATCTTTGATTGGAAAGAATTATGATTGAAATTATATTTTGATTTAACTAAGTGCAAACTAAAAACCATCATTGAACGAATTATTATTGATCAAGCTTGATACCCAAAACATAGAAAAAGTTGAATCTTGATCCTTGTTTCAAGTTCTTTTGAAAACCCATTTTTGAAAACACCTAAGGTAGATTTTAGAAATTTCTTAAAGGGGATATTTTTGAAAAATCTGATATTATTTTTTAATAGAAAATTTTGAAAAATATTTTGTGAATGTATTCAACCCCTCTTTCTAGATTCCCCCTGGGACCAACAACATGCTTTTGTACCTCGATATGTGTGCCTCGTGCACACTACCCTACTCAATGTGCACGGTTAGTGCACATTGACCTACAATGGCATGGTTGCTTGATGCACCTTTCCAAGCCACGTTGTGCACGCTCGATGAATGCCCCCTATGTCAATGTGCACGTAGCCCCATAACATGTGTATGCCTTGTGATCTCTTCCAAGCCACGATGCACATTGTCCTGCCACTCCATGCACGCAAGTGCATGCTCCCCTACCACAGCCCGCATGTTCGATGTATTATTCCTTGTGACAGCGTGTGCTCCCAATGCAAGCTCCCTTGCCTCGAAACGTGCGTTGAGTGCATGCTACCTTGCCCAGGCGAACGCGCCCAATGCACCCTTCCCAGCCACGGTGCGTACCCAATATACGCTCCCCTACCTCAACGTGAGCACCTAGTGCATGTTTCCCTACCACAATGCACGCACTCAATGTACCCTTCCTTGCTAAGGCATGCACCCGTTTGCCCGCTTTCTTGCCATGCTTTTAATTTTTTTACCTTTCCTTTTTCCATTTTAAATTTGTGCTTGTTTCCTATTAATTAATTTTTAGCATAATTTGTAGGTTTGTATCTACCATGATTATCGCCGCATCCTTATCCAATTAAATTGATTGATTAATTTATTTTTAATTTTAAATATTATTATAAAAAACTTGTAGAACTAGTGACTTCTAGGGAAGAAATCCCTTATTAGTGGATCTTAATGAATTTTAATTATAAACTTATTCACCTTATGCTTTGACATCTTTCTATTTAACATTCAGTTGGATGATATAATTGATTTGGTGATTCCAAGTGGTAACAGCAGGATTATTTCCCAAATCTAAGAGTTCCATTAAAATTCCTGTTTTAGGTCATGCAAATAATTAGGACCATTATGATTCTATTTGCGTATATTTAAATATAGGTTTAATTATATTCTTCATCATCCACTTCAATTAACATATATTGTTTTGTAGTAGTTTAAATGATCATTTTCTATTAATATTTTTTTTATTTTTTATAGGTATTTTGTGAAATTAAATAATTGCTATGGATATTGTTGAAGGAATTCACTCTCTGGACCTGTATATTTATTTTAATTTGGAAAGCCTTTAGACTTACTTAGAAATAGTTTTCAAAACATAAGTTTTAAACTTAGGAATAGTTTTCAAAACATAAGATTTAATTTTGTGTATAACTATTTAATTTTGGTATTTTTTTTGTATTTATTTATATAAATAAATGTATATTTAAACACTTTAATAATTTATGTATAATTTTTTTGGTTTATTGATTATTGAAATCCTTTATTGGTTTATATCAACTTCATCGAAGTTATTTAAGGTTGTATAATATGTTTAGCTTTGTATTATTTATCATATTAGTTATATGTTATAAACAAGGATTCTTATAGTTAAGATTATTTTATGCTTAACAAAATGTATTGAAGGTAATCAAGTGTGTAAATGTATAAGGCCCTTTCATCCAACTTGGTTGGAAAACCAATTAAAGGCAAAAAAACTTTTTCATTGAAAAGCATGAAACGAAAGCCAATTAAAGGCAAAAGAAGTTGCTGTTAGTTATTGCTCTCTTTATGCTTGTTGTTTTTGTTTTTGTTGTACATCATTTTTTTTTAAGTTGAGAAGTATATCTTAATTTATAATGTTGAAAAATATTAATTTTTATATTAAAAATATATTTTAATACATAGTGTTGATATATAAATTTTTTTTTTGAATTTATATTTTTAAAAGTGATCAATTAAATTTATTTTAATATGATTTTCAATATGTTAATAATTAATTTCGTGTAATTATTTTCACATATTATATTTTTAGTTTATCCATATAGTACAATAAGTGTGTATTATTGCAACTATTTTACTTATATATAAATATAAAAATAAATATATTTTTATTTAATAGTATATGATACATTTTTTTAATTATTTAAGATTTAAAAATATTTTATAAATGAATAAAAATATATCCATTTTATATCGATATATATATAAGTAAAAAAATATATGCATCATTGTGATCTTAAAAAATATTCTAATTTTTCTTTTAAATTTTTATTTAAATAGTTTAGAAAATTTTTACCAATACCTATGAGATGTTTAAGCTTTAAACTAAATTACTAAATCAATAGTTATTATAAAGTGAAAATTTTAATCAACAACTTAATGAAATTAAAATTTTGATCAATAGTTATGAAAAGTTCAAACTTCCTTTTCAAATACATAAAGAATTAATGGATGTAGCGTAAAAAAGGATGCAAATTTACATTATTATTTTATAAAGTAAATTATAGTAATATTTATTAAAATTAGTATAATTTCATGTACATTTGTATTTTTTTAATCATTACTTTGTAACCCTGAAAGATTGAAGTCTAGAGTTTGAAAGGAATACTACTATAATATTTTCAAACATATAAAAGTATTAATATAATATTTTTTAAGTTAAGGAGAGACTAAGGTTGGAAAATAAAAAATGTGGAATTATATAAAATTTGATAAAAATTGAGGAAGTATAATTATAATTTACTCTATTTTATATTATAGTAAATAAATTTCAAATCAAATAAATATTTGTTGTCAACTTAAAATATCATTCTAACATCTTACAAGTGCTAAAATCTCTTTAACATATATCAAGTCAAAGCAATGATTTTTGTTAAAATTATTATTTTTAATCCTCTTAACTCATTTGGAAAAAATTATTATCGATTCACTATATATAAATTTAAAAAATTTTATTTTTCACTAGCAATTTAGTTATTGGATTTATATTTTGTAATATTTGAAAAATATTGTACAAAGATTCATAATAATTAAAAATAGATCATTCTGTTGTGGAAGTACAAATAGAACTATTTAATTTGTAATTTGTTGTATTTTTTACTTTTTAGACATTATAATTTAATAATTAATTTAAATACAATTCCAAATTGATGCAATCTGACTCAAGGCCCTTGAAGGATATATGAAGAAGATTTATTCCATCATATAAATTAGAATTTAGGAATTTTTATAATTTTGTTTACTTTGACTTTCTAGTAGGTTGACTCCTAAAGTCAACCTTCCCTTTTTGACCATTCTATTTAGGTTACCCTTTAGTTTTTAGGTCATCTTTTATTTTTCTAAAAGGTACTATAGTCATCATATTAGAGTTTGCTAAGATGGGCTAGCTTTTAGAGAAGATGAGCATGTGTTATGCTCACCCCTCTCATTATGGGTACACCCCTCTAAGCATGCTTAAGGCATGACTACTATTCCTACGTCTTAGTTGCTAGATGCCACACCCTCTAGTCATGCCTTAAGCATGACTACTTTTTACCACCTCTTTCTACTATTTACACCTTTTTGTATCTAGACTAGATTAGGGATAGATTCATTAGTTGGTTATACATGACCATAATTAGCTAATCATGGTTAGATGTGACTCAAATAAAGTTAGTCTAATCTTGGTTAGATTAACCTATGGTCTAGTTAGCCTAACCCACCCTTTATAGTCTATAAATAAGACCTCTAACCTACATGTAGCTCATTAAATATAATTTGAGCATTTTAGCTTGAGTGTGAGCCTTGAGTGAGTGTGAGAGAGAGTTCTCTTCCTCCTTGGACGTGAGCCTCTCTCCCTTGGGAGAGAGTTCTTCTAGCTTTTATCAAGGATCCCTCCTTGTGGCAACCATCCTAAACTCATCTCTCACCCTTGAGAGTGGCGTTTTCCCCTCCATTCCTCTTCTATCCAAATCTCTTCATGGAAGTAGATCTTAGGGAGAAGTTGAGTCTTCATCATATGGTATCATGAGCCAACTTCCATTGAGGTGAAGTTCTTCTAATTTCTTCTAATTTTGTGCGTCACTTTTGCTTCTTGTTCTTGTTATTTTTCTTTATTATCTATCTTGTCCATTTAACCTCCATTATGGTCTTATTTTAGTTTGTCTTGTGTTGCTTTAAATTTGTTCTTCATTTTAATATAGCACTCTATATTTTGTTTCATTTTATGGTTCAATTTTTATTGCTTCTTTCCATTGAATCATGGTGTGTTCTCTTTAGGATTGTTTCAATATTCTGCCCAGATTTTTTATTTTAATATTCATATGCTATCCTAAGAGGATCATGATGATGAATTCACAAAATTTGTGAAAGAAGCCACACAATTGTGGTCTTGATCCTTGAATGCATTTTATGCCTTTTGCTTTGTGTTATGCTTTTATTTCTCTGTTTTACTGCACCTATTTCTCTATTTTTTTCAGCCCCTATTTCTCTGTTTTTGTGTCACATTTTTGGTCATTTTAAGTCATTTATTTTCAATTTTAATCCTCCTACGTTGTGTCTTAATTTGGTATTGTTTAGTCCTTTTAATTGTCACTTAAATTCTATTGTTTAGCTCTTTTATTTTACCATAAAAGTGTGTTGTTTCTCTATTGGAAATTGAGCATCAAAGATGCTTACTCTTGATCCCGTGTCCTTGGAGTCTCACATGCTATTTAGATCTTATCATGTTCTTAAAAAAATCTTCAAAAAATTAATGTTTAATTTCTTCCAAATTTCATTCACTTGTTCAATAATTTTAGTAGCTTAATTTTGTGCTAGTTTTTGTGGTGATTTTTGTTGATTGGATTTGAGAGGCATGTTGGGTATGTAATTGGGCTGATTATTGAGTAATCAAGTTGGCCTCAACTTCCATAAAACTCTCCTTGTGCCATTTATTTTTATCACCTAAAATTAGTAGTTCATATTAGGTTGCTTTGTTTCTTAATTTTGCACTTTTGTATATCAATTATGGTGGCCATTTCCTATCCTTTGTTCAAGAATTTATGATTCTTTGACTCCTCACCATATTTGCTTCAAAATTTTGTTAAGAGATGTAGCAAAACTGTATAAAAAAAAGAAAACAAGTAAAAAAAACGCGTTAGTAAAAAAAATTGTTAAAAAAAGAAGTAAAAGGAACAAAATATCTTTAGTGCACCTCATATTGTATCAATCACTAAAAGGAGTGTTAAAAAAAATTAATGAATCTTGCTTGAACATGCTTGCATATAATTTGGCCATATTGATTTTAAATGGTGCAAATGATTGAAACTTTTGAGTCATTTTTCTTATTTTGTAGTCCGTTCAATTCTAGGCCCATTCTAGGAATTTCTTTTGTGTGCCACCTCTCTTTCTACACCTTAATTTTTGCTTGTCTCATTTCATATAATCTTTGAGTTTGTCAACTAATTGTTTCATTTGGAAGTTTAGCTTTGCTTCATTTGTGCTTTGTTTGCTTTGTGTCTTCTTCCATTTTCCTTGCCCTTGTTGTGCGCCACCTCTATGTGTGTAGGGATCAAAATTTGGAGACTTTCCACTTGGTAGCATTTTGGGTGTTGATTAAAGGCATAAGAACCTACTCTTGGAGGAGAGACTTACCAAAAGGGGAATCATACACTTGAGAGGAAAAACACTTGGAGAAGAGCCATAACTTCAATCAACATTTCTTTAATTTTTTGCATTTTAAATTGGGTGTATTTTGAGGCCATTTTTAATTAGAGGTGTTGGATGCCAATAAGGGTTACCTCTTTTGTGTGTAATAATTTAGTTTTTCGTTTAAGTGTGAGTGATGAATTGGTACCCCTAACTCATACTTTAGGAGCACGTTAATCCTTAACTTTGCTTTAATATTTTCAATTTATTGCCTTTGGCGTTTTAGTCAAGTACTTCAAAGTACCAAAGCTTTTAAAATACTTTAGGTGAGAAAACCTTAAAGAGAGGAGTGTTTCTTGAATTTTCTTAGTCCTTAACCCTTACACTTTTAATGCCTTAACACATATCTAAGAATGTTAGAAGTGTTAATAAAAGTAGGATAGATCAAAAGAGAAAAAGAATGGGAGGAATATAAGAAAAGGTTAAAAAGAGAAAATGAAGAGTATGAAAAAGAGAGAAAAGAAAGAGAGGAGAAAATAAAAAAAATAAAGAGAGGAATATAGGAAAGAAAGAGAAGAGAGGGAACGAATAAGACAAGAGAGGAACGAGCAAGAGAAAAGAGAAAGAGAAGAGAGAGGCCAAAGAGAAAAATAAGAAAGAGAGAAAAGACAAAAAGAGAGACAAAATAGGAGAGAAAAGGAAAAGAGAGAAAGAGAAAAAGAAAGAGAAGAGAGAAGAGAAAAAGAGAAAAGAGAAAGAGAAGAATGGGAGCAAGAAAGAGAGAAAGAGAGAAAAGAGTTAGAAAGAAAAGAAAGAAGGGAAGGAGAGAAAAAGAGAAAGAAGAGTTGGAAGGAAAAGAAAGGAGAGAAAAATGAGAAAAAGAACAAAGAGAGCTAGAAAGAAAGGAAGAAGAGAGGAAACAAAAAGAGAGAGATGCCTATAAAAGCTCATATGGTAACCTTTACACACTTTATAAGGACCTAGAAGAACCTAGAATAACCCATGACATTCATGCTTCTTCTAGTAAGAAGGAAGACCCTAAGGGGCATCCTAAGAAAAATGAAAACCCTTATAGGAATAAACCCAAAAGAGAGTCACCCAAAAGAAAGTGTATTGAGAGAAAACCCTTGAGCGGGAGTGACACCCCTAATACTAGTATGCGCAATCGTTCTAGGAACCTTGAATGCTTTAAATTCTTAGATAAGGGTCACATTGCTTTGCATTGCCCTAAAAGAAAAAGGACTTTAGGGGGAAAATCAAATGAAAAGGGTACTCATTCATGTGATGATCTCTTGAAAGTGAAAAAACTTCTTGGAAGCCATCGTGGTAAAGATACTCATACTCAAAGAGAGACTATTTTTCAAACACGATGTAAATTTTTGGGCAAAATTTGTTCTCTCATTGTGGATGGAGGGTCATGCTGAAATTGTTGTAGCACAAGGTTGGTGAAAAAGTTGGTTCTTACTACTACTCCTCATCCTTCACCTTACTCTTTACATGGACTCAATGATGAGAAAGGTGTAGTAGTAAGAGAGCAAGTGGAGATTAGCTTCTCCATAGGGAACTATAAGGACAAAGTTTTATGTGATGTGGTCCCTATGAGATCTAGTCACATGTTGTTGGGAAGGCCATGGCAACATGATAGAAAAACTTTGCACGATGGCCTCACCAATAAAATCACTCTCTCTCATAAAGGGAAAAAGTTCACCTTATATCCTCTTAATCCTATTCGGGCTTTGGAGGATAGAAGGCACATTAAGCTTAAGAGAGAAAGGGATACAACTAAGATAAGGATGTTGGTAGGAAGACCAAGCCTAAAGAAGATCCACCTAAAGAAGACCAACCCATACAAAATGAACAAGTTGAATTTGAGGTTGTGCTTAGACCTTTTGAGCATAATGAACCACAACCTCAAGTCCAACTTGAACATAACTCTTGGTAGGAGTACTCTAATGCACCAAGTTTAAACCTTGCTCACCATTTTAATCATAATGGGTCAACGCTTGGAACATCAAGGGCGGATTAGGGATTTTCTCAGTGGAGTAAATAGCACCAAGATGATCTTCAAATTGAAATACTTCATGGTGCCACCCTTTGCTACCCCAACCCACTAAGGGTACTTTTTGTTCCTACTCCATCCCTCTTTGCTGAGAAACACCTGTTTATTACTTTGTCTATCTTTTTGTAGGTATGGAAGAAATTGAAGAAAAGCTTAAGATTTGAGGGCAAATGCTTTTAAGGGAGAGGGGATCATGCAATCTAGCTCAAGGCCCTTGAAGGATATATGAAGAAGATTTATTCCACTGTATAAATTAGAATTTAGAACTTTTTATAATTTTGTTGGCTTTGACTTTTTAGTAGGTTGACTCCTAAAGTCAACTTTCCCTTTTTAACCATTGTATTTAGGTTACCCTTTAGTTTTTAGGTCATCTTTTATTTTTCTAAAAGGTACTATAGTCATCATGAATTTGCTAAGATGGGCTAGCTTTTAGAGAAGATGAGCATGTGTTATGCTCACCCCTCTCATTATGGGTGCACCCCTCTAAGCATGCTTAAGGCATGACTACTATTCCTCCCTCTTAGTTGCTAGATGCCATACCCTCTAGTCATGCCTTAAGCATGAATACTTTTTACCACCTCTTTCTACTATTTACACTTTTTTGTATCTAGACTAGATTAGGGATAGATTCATTAGTTGGTTATACATGACCATAGTTAGCTAATCATGGTTAGATATGACTCAACTAGAGTTAGCCTAATCTTGGTTAGATTAACCTATGGTCTAGTTAGCCTAACCCACCCCTTCTAGTATATAAATAAGACCTCTCACCTACATGTAATCATCTTTAGATCATTGAATATAATTTGAGCATTTTAGCTTGAGTGTGAGCCTTGAGTGAGTGTGAGAGAGAGTTCTCTTCCTCCTTGGCCATGAGCCTCTCTACCTTGGGAGAGAGTTCTTCTAGCTTTTATTAAGGATCCCTCCTTGTGGCAAGCATCCTAAACTCATCTCTCACCCTTGAGAGTGGCGTTTTCCCCTCCATTCCTCTTCTATCCAAAATTCATTTCACATTAATCCAACCTCTTCATGGAAGTAGATCTTAGGAAAAAGTTGAGTCTTCATCACAAATGACTTAAAACCACTAGAAAATATAAAATTATTGGTTAGAAATTAAATTTTTTCACGATTTTTATCTATTAGAATATATGAAAATAATAATAATATAAGAATTATGCAGGCAAATAAAAAAAATTATATATAAAAATAACATATATGATATTAAAATTAAATAACTAGAACTACACATATTGTTTGTGTTTACTTCATACAGACTATATGAAGTTGAAATTATATATGTGATTACTTAATTCAATCACAATATTATTATGGTCATATTCTAACAAATCACCCTCATATCTTTTAACAATTATAAAGTTAAGTTAGTTATGTTAGGTATTCTATAAAATCATCCTCATATTTTTTAACAAACATATTTTCTTAATGTTAAAAACTTAAAAATGAAAATTATTTTAAATGAAAATAAAAAATAAAAACAATAAACATTTTTTCAAACAAAATGTCACTGAAAAGATGATATGCATTAAAACAATATAATATTTTTCATTGTGTGTTTGTAACCTAATAATTATGCAAATTGATAGGCAAGGAAAAAGTATGGAAAAATGAGTCATTAAGAAAGAAATTTGTTTTCCGTACAAAGTTGTCATTAATTATACATTAAGAATCAGTTAAAATAAGACAATCACTAATGCTTAACCCGTGCAAAGTTGTAGGGGATAAAAAAATCGTCTATATTGATCATATTACTATAAACAATTTGGGAATAATCCATGTGAGATCTCCCTGCGATATCAAACTAACCCTTATGAGTGAAAAAAAAAAGTAATTAACTTCACATTCAAAATAAAAAAAAGTATAAATAATATTAATAATAATAAATAACCTTTCCAACTAAAAAAAATAGAACAGACTAAATAGAATCAGATCACGCTCTACACCCTCTCTACAGTTTGTGACGTTATAACATAGTACAGAGTTTGATTTTTAAGAAAAAAAATATCATAGTGGTGGTGCTAAACCGGAATGGAACATCACAGTATTGAGAGGGGGCGAGATGACAGGGGAATCATTGAGTAATATACTGAATACAAATATATATATATATATATAAAAGAGGGGAATCACTGACTCCAAGAGTAAGTTTAAAAGAGTTACTTTTTATTTTCTCCCTAATTCATTTTATTGAAATCTAATGATTGTAATGAATACAAATTTTTACCATTAGGTTTTAAATTTATGGTTTTGGTCCAAACTTTTTGTTAAAGTATACAAATATTTTTTCGTTAAACATTTTAGTATTTCTTTTTATTTTAGCTATTAAGTGGTGACATCATAAAACATTTGGTTCTTTAAAATATTAGCTAACTTGAATAACATATTTGCATACTAAAATTTACAGTAATCATGAAAAGGAACGATTTTACTAATCTTTTTCTTTTGTTCTTTATAGATTAACTTAGGGGTGTGCACAACACCATAACCTGACACAACCCGACAAACCATTAAAATATTCGGTCAGTTTCGAATGGGTTGACTAGTTAAAACGAGTTGACGTATGATTTTGAAGGGGTTGCAACAGGTGGATGCAAGTTTGATTTTTACAACCCACCGATATCAAACCCGAACCTTGTATTATATATTATATATATTTTATTTTTTAGTTTTATAATAAATAATAATTTTCATGATGTTTATCTTCTTAAATAAATAATATAAATCATACTAATTATACTGATAGAAAAACATGTATCTGTTATATTATTTTTGTAATTTTTTTCAACCAATTGTAGAAACATTAATTGTTTAACATTCATCATCTTTAATTGAAAGTATATATAAATGTATTTTTTCTATATAAAACATTTTTTAAGATTGTGACAATTTTTTTTTATTTTTATAAACCAATTTTTGTTTGAAAGTTTATAATTTTTTGCAAAAAATAGAAATTGTGATAAATCAAACTCTGAATTGTGTAAACGCACCTAAACCAACCTGCAACCTGTCCAACCCAAAAATTGTCAAACCTGAGTAAAAAATTTAAAAGGATAGGTTCGTTCGGGTTGAACAAACTGGATCCGTATCCCACCACCCGGAACCCTTGACCACCCGTAGATAGATAAACCTCTTATAATGCAAGGGAAGACTAAATTTGACAACATTTATTTATTTAAAAAAATAAAAAAGTAAATAATATTAATAATAATAAATAAACTTTCCTACTAAAAACAGACTAAACATAGAGTCATTATCACGCTCTGCACCCTCTTCTGCTATAGCTTATGAAGAAGATGTTTTGAAGTTATAACAGAGCAGAAGAGGGTTTGAGTTTAAAAAACAATCATAGTGGTGGTGCTAAGTCAAAATGGGGGATCAAAGTATTGAGAAGGTGGCAAGATGAGAAAATGGAGAGAAGAGTAACTATTACTATTTTCAATTCTACGGTGATTGTTACAAGACTCTTTAATCTATATATAACCAACCAATTTAGTACAACTAAACTAACTTGAAATCTTCAATATCCTAATCAAATCAATTACTCCTAGAACAAGAGAATATATATATATATATATATATATATATATATATATATATATATATATATATATATAATTTTGTTTCTAAAAGTGATTAACTTGTTTTGAACTGTTGATCAGATAATCAATTGTATCAAAATTTAATCTTCCATAGTGTTATAAAAATTAGTCCTGTCACTAACCTGATCAAGGCGTAGGTCAATGGGTTAGTAGTCGGACTAGTTAACCTAGTTTAACTTTGTCTAAATATAAAAACAATAAAAATTATAAATAAAATCGTAACATTGCAATTTTCACTTTCTTCATTTGCAAGTTGCATAAAAAATAAAAAGAAGTAAAAAAGAGTTCATTTAATTTTTTTAAAAACAAAACCCAAATTCAATTGCTTCGCATCAACTTGGTCCAGGTCACTAGTTTTTGCTTGAATGTCTGGTTCTAACAGGACCAACTGCATGTTTGGTCTGTTGAAAAAACTAGTCCAGTTATGTAATCGACTTCCATCCAACCAGTCTGACTAGCTGGTCCGAACTGATTTTCACAACTATGCTTCCATGGGTTATTCAAGTAGGCCAATCTTTAAAGACAAGAGGAAAAGATAACTAGAAGAATGGATCAATTTCATGATTTAGTGTGTGAATATGTTATTCAAATTAGTGAATATTTAAAGAACAAAATAAAAAGAATAATTCTTGTGATCAACTTGAAAGATCAGAATTGTTTTATGGTAGAATGTGTGCCTCCTCATTCCTAACATTACATGTGTGGCATGTTATTAAATTGGTTAAATGGAGGGAAGGAAAGCCATTAACACTGCTAATGATTTTTTGTCAAAGTCGAGTGGATGTGAGTTAGTACTTCTAGGTAGGATAGAGTCAATCCTTAATTAACATTCTCTCCTTTCCTTATTTAAGTTTATATTTTATTTATTTATCTTTAAACAACATTAACTATTTTTTTATTAATTATATCCATATTTTGTATAAAGGAGAAGAAATGGACACGTTACCCATAAAGAAGAGTTTATTATGAGTGATTTGTAAGAAAAGGAGATAAAAAATGACACAGTAGGAAAAAAGACTAACATGTCACGCTCAAAAGATTTTAAAATTAATTATTTTTTATTTTTATTATATTTTAAAAACTTAGACTACTTATATATAATTTTTTTCTATTTTAATACAAAACAACTCCACTATGAATTTACTTCAATATAAAACTAAATAAATTTACTTAAGTTTTTTGGAAATGTAAGAATGGAACATATAGATAAACAAATAAAGTAAAGAAGACAAAAACAAAAAAATTATGAGAATTCAAGCAAAAAAGAGTTCGTATATAATCGTAAAAAAAATTTAAAATAAAAATAATTTAGTAGAATTATATAAAATATATTAATAAAATTATTTTGGATTTTATAAAATTGAGAACAATTTAACGATAAATTATATTTTGGATTCCTATATCATTTACAAAATATTAATTTGATCTACCATTTTTTTATATTAATTTACAAGTTAAGGAACCAATTGGATCCTATCTAAATTCATAACTGAAAAATAAAAAGAACTAAATGATAGATATATAAATAGATATTTATAATATATTATATATAATAAAAAAATTACAAGTATGTTTTAAAATGGTAAGATCAATGTCCAAGCAATGCTCGGATAGAAAAGAGTTTATAGTAATTTTCAAACTAAGAATTGAAGGATTTTAAAATTAATTTTTTATATTATTGTATTTTAAAAACTTATTAGACTACTTATTTATATATAATTTTGATTATATTTTAAAAACTTATTAAACTACTTATGTATGTATATTTTTGTTTTTATTAAATACAAAACAACTTCACAAACCATCTAACTATAGAAAAATGTGAAACTAGGTTAAGTTTTTGGAGGTTTAAATGTAGGAAACAAAGAAAATATTAGAAGGAAAAAATAAAAAATTAGGAGAATTTATGAGTAGAAGAAATCATAGTAAAAAAATTAAAAATAATAAGAATAATTTACTAAAATCGTATAAAATATATTAAGTAACTTGTTTTGAATTCCTACAAAACTAAGAACAATTTAACGATAAATTATGTTTTGGATTCTTATAAAATTTATAAAATATTAATTTCATCCTACAATTTTTTTATCTTAATTTAATCACTTTAAAATTATTCTCATTTATTTTAATATTTTTAACTATAATTTCATTCAATAATAAAAAATATATAACATAGACCACACATATCAACATTCTAGAGGTGAAACTACTTTTCCTAGTAACATTCGATACAATCGATATACTAACAACTTCCAAATATATAAATTATCTAAATTTATTGTGGTTAGCATATTAGTTAGATTTATACTTGAAAGAATAAAAGTACTATCAACTTCCAAGCATTATACGAATTTATTTGAATAAAAAAAGTGATTTAAATGTAAAAATCTATTAATAAAATAATTTTTTTTATAATTTATTATAAAAAATTGATTGTAAATGATGCTTTTAAGATATTGTATATTTTTCTTTATCAAAATTAACTAATCCTTTTAATTTTCAATTTTTTAAGGTTATCATTATAAGAGAAAATTTATTGATAGAATATAATAGTTTATAAAAACAATCAAATACTTTCTTATAAATTATATATTTCGTATTTGTTAACATTTAAAAAATACATAACATGTCTAACTTAACTCTTTAATTCTTAAAGATAGGAGATGATTTTATAGAATGTAATCTTAATAATATTGTGATTGGATTAGTCACTTTCCCTCATATAGTCAACATGAAGTAAACACACAAAATATGTGTAGTTCTTGTTATTTAATTTTAATATCATATGTTATTTTTATAGATCAATTTTTATATTTGCATGGATAATTGTTCTTATATTATTATTATTTTCATATGATTTTAATTGATAAAAATGTAAAAATTTAATTTTTAACAAACAATTTATATTTTATTGTGGTTTTAATCCATTAGAAATTGTATTTGATAATTTGAGTTGTAACAAAAGGTAAAAGCATAACAAATTACAAATAGTTCTATATGTCCTGTCAGAGGGATGATGTCACGATGGCTTTGATAATTTGAGTTGTAACTTGAATGGCAAAAATACAACACTCATGAGTATGTATTATCTGCTTTGATCATGTATATTTGAATAGGGTATTAGTCAATACAATGAATTTGATAAAGGTATTATTCGATACAGTGAATTTGGTATGAGCACAGGTATGTAACTACCTGCTTCATACTTGCCCTATTATAATTATAATAATATATAGGCTAAATTACCACTGGTGCCCCTCTATTTAGGGGGTAGCTCACTTTGTGCCCCTCAATTTTTTTTTGCGCACCTTTTGCCCTCCAACTTTTTCAAAAGTTTAATTTTTGCCCTTCCGTCAAATTTAGGGCATTGACTGTTAAAAATGAATGTTGACTTACGTAATTAAGTGATGTGATATGGTTATATTGTAATTAAGAATTAATTAAAGTTTAATTAATTATTTGGAAATGCTAATTTTAAAAATATCAAAACCATGTACTATGGCAGGAATCAAACCCAGGTCCTAGGAGAAGGAAAACTAGAGCCAATCGACTAGACCAAAGGTCAGAACCTATTTTATTCTGCAATTCTAATGTATTTAAACTAATCAATAGTAATGTTAATTTTAAAAGTATAAAAAAGTTGAGGAAGGCTGGAATTGAACCCAGGTCTAGAAGTTTAAATGCTAAAGTTATACCACTGGACTGAAAGCCAATATTGTTTTTCTTGAGAGATTCAAATTTAATTAAACTAATCGTGGCAAGATTAATTTTAAAAATATATTAAAATTTACAACTTTTTTAAATGGAGAAATTTTAATTTTAAATTTTAATTATCAATTTTAATTTATGTCTCTATTTTTAATTAGATTTTAAATTTTATATTGTTGTTAATATATGATATGAATCCACTGTCAGTTTAGGATTCTGAAAGGACCCTAGGAATTTAGCTGGCCGCGTTAACAAAATTAATCAACGTGGAATGCAAACAATTGCCAAAAATAAATTGATTAGAATTACTGTCAAACTCTTAGACATAGAATGGAAATTAAAAGTTATTGAAATTGAACGAGTAAACGAGTTTTCGAATAGTGTAGGACTTTCCTGTGCAATTGATCATAGAGTTTGCTGGGCAGAATTGAGTATGAATGGAAAAGACAAAAAATGGAATTGGAATTGATAGACTTCACACTTCCAAGGATGGAAGATATGTCTACGAGATTGCACACAGAAGGGGTGAATTACCTTTGATAAATCTCAAAAGATTTTGGATTGTCAAGAACCCAAAGGAGAGAAAACCTCAACTAGTTTTTTTATTTCCAAAATATTCTCCTTACATCTCAGTCTTGCCCAAATTTATATGCCTAATAAACTCAGCTTGTGTAGGTTTAGTGGCTTTCTAAATTCAGCTGAAGTTACAAAATAATAAAAACTAATAATGGGCAGCTTAATGACAAAGTGTAACTGCCAAAGTAAATTAAACACGTATACTAATTATAATTGATAACCTAGGTGGCTGCAACTTTAATTAGACAATTCTGGTTGCCCACCATTAACTAAGTAAACTCCAAGAAAATGAGTTTAATTTATTTCAAACTTCTCTTCCATTAGGGTCAAGCATTGCTCTCTTCAGTCCTGAGACAATTAACAATTTTAAACTTTATTTCTTCAATGTTTGGCTCTTTTTGCAAAAGGGCTGCCAATACTTGTTGAATAGCTTCCTTAGCTCTTCTTGTCCTTGCCCTTGTCATAGGTCCTCCAAGTCCTTCAAGCTTGATGTCCTCATCACTCCCCCCCTCTTGAAGAGGATTTGTCCCCAAATCAATAGCATCTTCATCTGGGAATTGGATGTCTATATTTGATGGTGATGTTGTTTATGGCTCTACAATCAGAACACATCCTCCATGAACCATCCTTCTTGGGTACTAGAATCACAGGTACAGCACATGGACTCATGCTGTCTCTTACCCACCCTTTGCTCATGAGTTCAGTAACTTGCCTTTCGATCTCTTTGGTCTCCTGTGGGTTGCTCCTATAAGCTGGACGATTGGGCGAAGAAGCTCCTGGAATGAGATCAATGTGATGCTCAATTCCCCTCACAGGTGGCAAGCCATCAGGTACATTTGCTGGAAACACATCCTCAAAATCCTGCAAAAGAGACTCAATACAAGAAGGCAATTCAAACTTGTCAAATTGGTTAGCATACAAAATTTGATTTTGACAAAGCAATAAGTAGAGGGGCTGTCTTGCGCAAAGCACCCTCCTTACCTCCCTTTCTCTTGCTAAACACAGCTGCTTGCCCTCAAGTGTTTCACTCTTATTCTTTTCTCTCTTTTTTCTTTCAGGTGTTTCACTCTTTTTCCTCTCAGGTGTTTCACTCTTTCTCTCATTTGCTAACTTTTCTCTCATTTTTAATTGATCCTCACATACCTCTTTAGGAGACAAAGGCTTAAGAACCACCTTTTTATCCTTATACATCAAGGAAATTTTATTAGTGAAACCATCATGAATGACTTTGGTATCATACTGCCACGGCCTCCCTAAAAGGATATGGCTGGCCTCCATGGGAACCACATCACATAAAACCTTATCTTGATACTTCCCAATGGAGAAAGGAACCTCTGCTTGCTGTTTCACTTTAACTTCTTCTCCTTCACTAAGCCATTGGAGTTTATATGGTCTAGGATGCGGTGTAGTGTCCATGTTCATCTTTGACACTAATCTTGAACTGACCACAATGGTACAACTCCCTCCATCAATAATTACCAAACAAACATTACCATTGACTGAACATCTTGTATGAAAGATGTTCTCCCTTTGAGATGCATCTTCGGCCTTGACTTGACTTCCCAACAGTCTCCTAATCATGTACAACTCTCCTTCATTAGCCGCCAATTCTCCATCACTCTCCTCTTCTTCTCCACCACTAGCTTCTGATTGGCTTGTGTATTCCCCATTATCTTTGAGAAGAACAATCTTCTTTGTGGGACACTCATAGGCATAATGACCCATGCCCAAGCACTTGAAACACTTCACTTCTCTAGTCTTTTTAGGTGGATTATCATCTTTCTTTTGAGGGGCTTTTCCATGGCTAGAAGGTGTTGTATTACTAGATGAGGCAGCTCCTTCTTTCCTCCTATCCTTCCAATTGGAATTATTAAAATTGGTAGAACTCCTTCTTGTTGCACTTTTTCTTTTTAACTGTTGTTCTACCTGAATGGCCTTATGCAACAGATCCTCCATTTCTACAAATTCCTGCAACTCAACAACATCTCTAATGTCATGATTTAAACCACTAAGGAAGCGAGCCATAGTTACCTCAGGATCTTCTTCAATTTTTGCTTGGATGATAAGCACCTCCATCTCCTTATAGTACTCCTCCACTCCCTTGCTTCCTAGAGACAATTTTTGAAGTTTCAATTTTAAGTCTCTATGGAAGCTAGAAGGTACATACCGCTTCCTCATGAGCCTCTTCATTTCAGTCCAAGTGTCCACCATAGGCTCTTCATCTCTAATCCTCTCCCTTTGCAACTTGTTCCACCAAATCAAAGCATAATCTGAAAATTCAGCAGCTGCAAGTCTCACCTTTTGCTCCTCACTATAATTGTTGCAAGAGAACACATGCTCAATTTTTAACTCCCACTCCAAGTATGCCTCAGGATCACTCCTACCCTTGAAAGGAGGCACATTCAACTTCACTCCTTCTATTCTTTCTTCATTTCTATTTGGCCTTCCTCCTCCTTCTGTTGGTGGGGTTCTATTCTCCAACTGATCAAACCTCTCATAGAACTCATCTTGTTGTTGCTTCATCAATCTCTCTAAATGTTGGGATAGTGCAACAATTTGAAGCTGAAGATCATTGTTATTATTTCTTTCCGCCATGATAAACAAACAGGTCAAATGTCACAAGAAAAAGTACGTATGTGGTGTTTGAAAATGTTCTCACCCACTCAAGTGTTTGCGCTAAACAATATTGGCTTTTACTATAATGAAACTCTCTTGCCTTTTTCCTCTCTATTCCTCCTTAAGTTCTTAACAGACCAAAAAGAGAATAAATTCAAAGACAACACCAACCTGTGTGCAGCCCAAATAACTCAAGAAAAGCTAACAAAAATGACTCAAATGAAACACAAAGAAGACTACAAACAAATAGGACAACAACCAGAATTTTGACACCAACAAAAGGGTTGAAATTTTGGCTTAAAATGAAGCCAATAGGTGCAGCAAAATTCAGGGAATGATGCGCAACACAGGTGCAGCAAAACAGAATGAAAATTGAACAATTTGCAACCAAGAAGTGCAGCCAAAATTCAGAATTGTATACTAACAAGGTGCAGTATTTTCTTCCTCAATTCAAACACAATATTACCTTAAGAATGAGCTTAAAATTTTTCTAATAACATGAACCATTCAGCCCAATTTTTTTTTTTAACTCAATTTTTGCATGCTTTCTTTCACTTCTATTTTTTTTTTTTTTAGAATTCAGAATTGTTTTAAGGACCTAACTTTTGCAATGGTTCAGTCAAAGAAATAACAATAAGGTAATATTATGATATGATGAAAATTAAGGACAGAAATTACCCAGAATAGCAGCCTTGCAATTCCTAGAAACCGGAGCTCTGATACCAAATGATATGAATCCACTGTCAGTTTAGGATTCTGAAAGGACCCTAGGAATTTAGCTGGCCGCGTTAACAAAATTAATCAACGTGGAATGCAAACAATTGCCAAAAATAAATTGATTAGAATTACTGTCAAACTCTTAGACATAGAATGGAAATTAAAAGTTATTGAAATTGAACGAGTAAACGAGTTTTCGAATAGTGTAGGACTTTCCTGTGCAATTGATCATAGAGTTTGCTGGGCAGAATTGAGTATGAATGGAAAAGACAAAAAATGGAATTGGAATTGATAGACTTCACACTTCCAAGGATGGAAGATATGTCTACGAGATTGCACACACAAAGGGGTGAATTACCTTTGATAAATCTCAAAAGATTTTGGATTGTCAAGAACCCAAAGGAGAGAAAACCTCAACTAGTTTTTTTTATTTCCAAAAATATTCTCCTTACATCTCAGTCTTGCCCAAATTTATATGCCTAATAAACTCAGCTTGTGTAGGTTTAGTGGCTTTCTAAATTCAGCTGAAGTTACAAAATAATAAAAACTAATAATGGGCAGCTTAATGACAAAGTGTAACTACCAAAGTAAATTAAACACGTATACTAATTACAATTGATAACCTAGGTGGCTGCAACTTTAATTAGACAATTCTGGTTGCCCACCATTAACTAAGTAAACTCCAAGAAAATGAGTTTAATTTATTTCAAACTTCTCTTCCATTAGGGTCAAGCATTGCTCTCTTCAGTCCTGAGACAATTAACAATTTTAAACTTTATTTCTTCAATGTTTGGCTCTTTTTGCAAAAGGGCTGCCAATACTTGTTGAATAGCTTCCTTAGCTCTTCTTGTGCTTGCCCTTGTCATAGGTCCTCCAAGTCCTTCAAGCTTGATGTCCTCATCACTAACTGATAGAAATCCAGAGGGGTTGAATTCGTTTTGCGGATCTATCTAGTTTGGAAGGTAATAAGTTAACAAAACAATGAGAATTGGGTAAACAAGAAAATGGAAAGGATGAAAATGGTTTAACGAAAAGATAAATGACGTCACTTCCAAGGATGGAAGATAAGTCATATGACGCCACAAGGATGGTGATTTACCCTTGATAAGTCTAGGAGAACGTCACAAGGAAAAATTCCTTGATAAGTTCTAAAGAGAAATTCATCTCTCACAAAAGGGTAAAACCCAAATATAATTTCACTAATTCAATGGTTCTCCTTAGAGTACAATTCAGCCCCTATTTATAGAATTAGGTGACTGTTCAAAATCGTAACTCCCAAAAGAAAAATTAATACTCTATTATCACGCAATTATCACACATGATTAATTGCATGTTACATTAATCCCTAAATTAATGAAACGTTACAAAAAATGAAAAGACATTGTCTTCGGCATTCACATCATTCCCTCCTTCTTCGAAAAGATTCGTCCCCGAATCTATGACTTTATTTTCCTACAAATTTTATTCACTTATAACGAACAAAACAACCTCCAGGATCAAATACAACTTGTAAAAAATCATGCATCAAAGAATTTCTCCTTTTTGGTGCCCAGACCCAGACTTGAAAATTTTTCTCATGAGTTTGAATTTCAACAGTGGACTCAATGTACAATGACGCTCTAGGAGTGATATCAATATTTTTCTTCCTTACCCATGACCATTTGTGCATTGTATACTCATGATCCTGTGCATTTATAATATCAAGAGAAGAAGAAAAATCAATAGCAGTTAAAGTTTTATAGTTCTTTTTCTGTCTTTCTCTTTCCTTTTCTCTCTCTTCTTCTTCACTCTTTTCTTTTTCTATTTTTCTCTTTTCTTCTCTTTCTTTTTCTATTTTCTCCTTCAACTTATGTTGATTATCACAAACTTCACTTGGTGTCAGAAATTTCAAATTAAGTTTGCGTCCTTCATGCACCAAAGAAACTGAAAGTCTTTCAGAATTTATCCTTTTACCCTGCAACCAAGGTTTCCCTAAAAGAAAATGACATGAGTCCATGGGAGCAATATCGCATGTCACTTCCTCCACATATTTTCCAATAGTGAATCTAAACTTAGTTTGCCTAGGATGAAGACTCGTTGGTAAGTTAAGTTTATTCACCAATCTTTCGCTCACCATGTTGCTATAACTTTCTTCATCAACTGCAAATAAACACAAATGACCTTCGATTAAACACCTTGTATAAAAAATATCCACCATAGTTCCAAACCTAGAGCCGAAGCTCTGATACCAACTGATAGAAATCCAGAGGGGTTGAATTCGTTTTGCGGATCTATCTAGGTTGGAAGGTAATAAGTTAACAAAACAATGAGAATTGGGCAAACAAGAAAATGGAAAGGATGAAAATGGTTTAACGAAAAGATAAATGACGCCACTTCCAAGGATGGAAGATAAGTCATATGACGCCACAAGGATGGTGATTTACCCTTGATAAGTCTAGGAGAACGCCACAAGGAAAAATTCCTTGATAAGTTCTAAAGAGAAATTCATCTCTCACAAAAGGGTAAAACCCAAATATAATTTCACTAATTCAATGGTTCTCCTTAGAGTACAATTCAGCCCCTATTTATAGAATTCGGTGACTGTTCAAAATCGTAACTCCCAAAAGAAAAATTAAATACTCTATTATCACACAATTATCACACATGATTAATTGCATGTTACATTAATTCCTAAATTAATGAAACGTTACAAAAAATGAAAAGACATTGTCTTCGGCATTCACATCAATATAACTAAGGTAAGATAAGCCTAAGAGGGAAAGTTTGCCACAAGAGATGGAACCCTTGATAAAAACCTAAGGAATTCTCATAGAGAGAAGGGTGGATACTAAGAGAATTTTTCCCAACTCAAGGTTTTTCCATTCAATAAAGTGTAAAAATATAAGAGTGTGAAGGAGCACCTTTTTATAAAGGGAGCCAACCTTTTGGACAAGTGATGAAGGAAAGGAAGGGTTAGGATTAAAAGGAGTCATCCAAGGAAGGAGGATTGAAGCCCAAAGTCCAATCAATCCCCTCCTTTAGATGAGAATTGGCACCCACGCTACCTCATCCAAGGGCCAAGATTACTCCTTATTAGTTTGGAGTTTTATTTAGGAAAAGAGTGGTGTAGTTATCAAAACTACCCCCTTATTTCCTCAATTAAGGCCCAAAAGATCTTACCCCTTCTTATTACTAAGATACCTCTCAGAAAATTAAATAGACTAATACATGTCCCAAAATAAAATCCTAGGTTCCTGTAAGTAAAAAACTAAAATAAGTCATAACTTGCACAACTTGATGGTCATATGGAGGTGAGGTCTTCCTCCATCTACTCTAGCCATGTCTTCTTCTATTCTTCTAGCCATGTCCCTAGTGATAGGGCCCTTGCTTGGGGAGCATGCATCATCCCCTCCCCATTGGAAAGGATTTGACCTCAAATTTGATAGGTCCTCCTCTTCTTCATCAGTACCTACAAAAGGGATCAAATCACAAACATTAAAGGTAGTACTGACACCATAGTCCTCAAGGAGATCTAATATGTATGCATTGTTGTTCACTCTCTTGAGGACTTGAAAGGGACCATCTCCTCGGGGGCTAAGCTTGGACTTCTTTTGAGTAGGGAAGCAATCCTTCCTCAAATGAAGTCATACCCAATCCCCTTCATTCAAGATAATTTCTTTCCTGCCCCTATTGGCTTTACTAGCATACTTCTTTAAATGATGTTCAATGTTGGCTTTTACCCTCTCATGTAATTTTTTTAACAAAATCCGCTCTTGCTATTCCTTCTTTATGAACAAAAGAAGGGAATGGTAAGGGCAATTAAACCCCCCAATTGTATTCAAACTCAATATTGGGTAGTATTCATCCAAGGACTTGTGATTTCCTCGAAAAAGTGCCCTAAGCATAGTAGACAGAGATCTATTTACTACCTCAGTCTGCCCATCAGTTTGGGGCTGGCATGTGGTAGAAAATAAGAGTTTAGTTCCTAGCCTTGCCCACAATATTTTCCAAAAGTGGCTAAGGAACTTCATAGCTCTATAAGAGACTATGGACTGGGAAATTCCATGTAATCGGACAACTTCTTTAAAGAAAAGTCTCACGATATTGCTTGCATCATCTATCTTGTGGCATGGTATAAAGTGAGCCATTTTTGAAAATCTATCTACCACCACAAAGATAGAGCCTACACCTTGTTGGGTTCGAGGAAGGCCAATGATAAAATCCATACTAATATCTAGCCAAGGTGCGGAAGGAGTAGGTAAGGGTGTGTACAATCCATGATCCATTGCCTTAGACTTAGCTTGAGCAAGCAATGTCAATAGACGTCTCTCTTCATATAGGGCCAAAGGAATTTTTCTTGTAAAAGCAGAAGAGTTTTTTTAATTCCAAAATGCCCTATGAGCCCACCCTCATGGCTCTCTTTTGTGAACAGATTTCTCATAGATCCTTAGGGTACACAAATTTTGATACACTTGAAAAGGTACCCCTCACTTACAAAGAACCCATTTTGCATTTTACATGTAAATACAGCGGCAACATAAATGGATCCAAAATCCTTATCAGAGAGGTATATTTCTCTAATATCATAAAATCCATGAATTTTTGCACTCAAGGTGGTGTAAAGGGTATGCCTACGAGACAAGCATCAGCCACCACATTATTTTTTCCTTTCTTGTATTTGATGATATAAGGGAAAGTCTCAAGAAATTCCACCCATTTAGCATGCCTTTTATTAAGCTTGCCTTGATCCTTCAAATACTTGAGTAACTCAAACTCTTTGGGTACAAGATAATGTTCCCAAGTTTGAAGGGCCCTTACCAAGAGTAAAACTATTTATCATAGGTGGGGATGACCGCCTTGTAACAACACAACTCCCACACCTACTCCCGATGCATCACACTCTACCTCAAAAGTTTTAGAAAAGTTACAAAGAACTAGACTGATGCATGGGTTAGTTTCTCTTTGATAAGTTCAAAGGCTTTTTTTTTGTTTTTCACCCTAAAGGAAAGAAGTGTCCTTCTTCACCAAATCATTGATTAGTAAGAAAAATGTGGAGAAGTTAGGCATAAAGCACCTATAAAAGCTTACAAGACCATGGAAAACTCTTGATCTCAGTCACACTTTTTGGGGTGGGCCATTCTTTGATGGCTTTGATTTTGTTAGGGTCTACTTGAACCCCATTTTTATTAACTATAAAACCTAAGAACACCACACTCTCCACACAAAAATTACATTTTTCAAGATTTCTGTAGAGTTGGTGTGACCTAAGAATGCAAAAGACGTTTACATATTTCTATAGGATCTATCATTCTTTAAATTAATTATTAATAATCATCTCATTTTTTATCATATGTATTATATTTCATTGAAAATGATGCTATAAAATTATTAATTATTAAATGTTATGGTAAAATAAAAATAAAATAAAATAATAAAAGTAATCCTATTTTTAGAAACATCATAAAATATTCGAGAGATTATATGTAAAGTCATTTTGAAAATTTCATAATAAATATGATAATAAAAAAAATATAATTTATAAAAGATATCTTTTAATATTAAAGATGAATTGATTTTATATTGATATATTATTACTATTGATTCTGAAGTAAAAATTTTAAACTGACAAATTAACTTTCATATCTATCTTGTTATTAAAATTATTTTTAATATCTTTTAATTCCTTGAGATTATCTATGAAATTGTAAATTATTCTGTGAATGATAATTGAAATAGAAGTTCTATGTACCTTTATATTCACCAAGCCAATGACGTTCAGAACTGTGTTGTGATGTTGTGAGATGAACTTAGCAAAGTTCTAAGTTTCCTTGTAATGATTTGGGACTATGTAGGCACATGAGTGCTAGTGTTGGGAAGTCACAGTTTGGTATACTGCGAGATGAAAGAGAGGGACCGGGTAAGATCTAAGAAGGTCTTAATCAACTAGGTGGATATTCTGATGGTCTAGATTAACACCCTAGATTACGGTATTCATTGGCCAAACTTGAAAATTTTCCATATCTGCTCAGCATCGTCAAGGTTGAGTAGTGTATATCTCTCTATTATAGGCTGAAAGATTACCGGATTTCTCGAGAAAAATAATTATTATTGTACCAGCGTTTTTGTGAGAAAGATATGCAACTATGAACCATTTCCCTAAAAAATCCTTGATGATTAGAATGAATCATCAAAGATTAGATATGAGTCCATACATTGAGTAAAGTGAGATAGAGTTGTAGGTCAAATCATAGGCCCCCGCTATTTGTTAAGTCTATTAAGATTGACGTTGATGTTTATATAAAAATCTCACTCCTTTCATTTTTTTTTCATATATGATCGTGGTGCGAATAGAAGATGAAACTATTCAACAGACTATGTTGAAGGATTTAGAGAATTTCCTCTGAGTATGCTGACTCATAAACAATTTATTTTTTTATGCTTTTGAAAATTTTTAGGTTTGTAAAAAGTCCATTGCTCTAACTTATTTGGGAAGATAGTTATAAAAATTAATGTATTTATGTTTCAAGTATCATATACGATAATGTTCTATAATAACTATATTTTGACTCATAAGGCTCTTTATGTAAGATATTTTTAATACTAGTTAAATATATATAAAAGAATAATTTGTCACATTTTAATAAATATATTATTAATATTAAGGTCATTACAACATAGATCCTATTTTTTAGGGACTTATTTGGATCTTTTCCCTTTCTTTTCCTTAGCCACTTGGACGTCCAAGTCCATTACATGTGCCTATAAATAGCTCCTCACTCACTCTTGTATGGATCTTTGATCATTTGAATGAATTTAGAAATTTGTGAGAGACTTGTGAGTCTTCTTCTCTCTTCTTTTTGAGAGTGTTTCTATGGGTTTTATCAAGGGTTCCTTCACTTCTAGCAAACTTCTACAAACTAGGCTTATCTCTACCTAGAGTGGCGCCTCCATCATCATCTTCTTCCTATTCATCCACACCTTCTTGCACCATTGGAACCTCTTGAAGAAAGATCCTAAGGGAGAGCATTCCAAGAATGCATCAGAGAATCTACACAGTTGTTTTATATTTGTTCAGTCAACCTAACCTACATCCAATTCCAGACTTAGTCTTCCACTAATATGATTTCAATTAAAAAAATCAAGATACATGCACACCACATAGATTTTTCACAAAAAGATCAAAACAACACAACAACAAAGGCTTCCCCTTGCACCCCATAAGAGTTTGTTATATCATGACACCCCGTCACTCACAATGTGATGTAATCCTCCCTAGCATGGGCTTGAGCTAGGACCAATAAGAAGGGAGCATGACTTGGATAAATCTTCAAGGAGCTTAGTTTAGGATATGTCCCATTTAATTGTGTTAATTTGATCATTTCTAGGCTTGTATAAACACCCTTAAGTCATTAGGATTTTAGGCCTTGTATTTTGGCCTATAGGTTCTATTTTTCTTTAGGAGGTGTAATTAGTCTCTTTTGTGGAGTGTGTTAATTAGTTGGGTCAAGAAGGATGTATTTGGACGTGTGGAATTATTAATCACACCCCTAATTCCTTCTAACACCCTTCTAACCAATACATGAAGCATGTAGGAGACATGTGTGCCCCTTTGTCCCCTCTTGTTAGGTGCCACCTCACTTTCTCACTCCCATATGGCCTTTCTTGTTGTTTCTTATTTAAATTTTAATTTTGGGGGCTGCCATGTCATCTCCCTCCAAAATTCAAGTTCAAACTAAGAAAGAACACAGATCCATTTTCTTAGGGCCTTATTTGGATCTAGTTTATTTAATTAGTGCTAAATTGGTTTCCATCCAATGTAACACTTAATTAATTAAACTAATCCCCTAATTAAGAAGTTGGATGTTCACTCTCATGCTTAGGCCCATATATCCATGCTTGCTCTATAAATAGAGCTTTCTACCTCATGTATCATTTCAACACCCATTTTTAATTGAAAGATATATTCATTCTCTACATTTGAGAGTCTCTTCTTCTTTTAGAGAGAGTGTTCATGACTTCTCCTTGAGTGAGAGTCCTTCATATTATTATCAAGGGCTCCTTTCCTTGTGGCTAGCTCCCTTAGAGGCTTATCTCCTACCTAGTAGAAGTGGTGCCTACTATCACCCCCGCCTTCTAATCTTCTACCTCCATTTCAAAGCTCCAAGAGAACCTCTAAGAGTAGATCCTAGGCTGAACTTCCTTCTCCAACAAATGGTCAACCATGGCTTGGGGAGGGTTGCAACACAACACCTCACTTATAACACTCTGTTGCAAGATTTCCATAAAACCTCAAGAACTCATCAAGAGATTATCCAAACATGTGCAAAAACACAAAAAGATAGGTAAAGAACAATATCACCTGTTCGTGATGAATACTCAAAACAATAAATGTAGCTCTATAATCTTTTCTCTTCTAATCAGCAAATCTTGAATCTCAACACATTGATTTTCTGGTTTTTCTTTTTTATTTCAAAAGGTTTCTTTCTTTGTAAACTTGTTTTCTCTCTTTTGAAAACCTAAATTCCCATCATTCTCTTTTGAAAAATGAATTTCAAAATGGTTTTAATTGAGTAACAGATTATGCTAATCAATTAACTTTCATAGTCACTTAATCACCTAGAGGTTTTCTTAAAACAAATCTAGTAATGCACGTTTTCTGTTTTAATTGATTAACATAATCAAGTAATTTATTATTTCAAAGGACTTACAATTGGGAAATAAAATTTTTCTACTGGTAATTGATTATCTAAATAGGGTAATCTATTAATATTAAAAAAATTCAGATTTTATGACTTTCTTGCTTGATCCAGCTTAGGTAATCTATTACCCATGAGTAATTCAACTCTTGACTTAGTAATTTTAATTCCTTTTCTTTCCAAACAATACACAATCATAAACTCAAGATTCAATCATGGAATAATACCCATCCACAAACTCAAGCCTAACTAAACAATCAGTACATGTACCACACCTATCAAATGTATTTGGTATCATAAAATGAATTAATATGTACTAAGCTACAACTACAAAAGCAAAACATTAAAGATTTGAGATGCTTCACCAAAAATTGCTTTCCAACCTTCGATCTCAACCTATATATACTTTGGGTATCAGAAAACATAACATCAATTTTATTAAAGATTAAAGATAGAGAACACAAATAGTTATTGTAAGCCAAAAAAACTATTATAAATAAAACTAAGGGCCCGTTTGGTATCTTCTCCGGAAGTGTTTCTAGGAGATAAAAAATCAAAGAAGAAAGTCAAAAGATACTACTAATTTTATGTATTCTTTGTATTTTCTTCTCAAGTGCTTCTTACCCAATCATGCCCTAAAGACACGATGTTAAGCTTTTCCAAAATATCCACGCAAATGAATTCACTGTCCAACCTCATCATGGGTAAATTTAAAAAAAAAAAAAAAAAAAAAAGCCCAATCAAAGTTTATTCTTGCACCAGCGCAAAAGCGAAGCCGCATAACCAATACCCATCTGATCTTCTACAGCAAAACCTTCCCCATAAGTTTTCTATTAATTACTTTCTTCACTGAAGGTATATATTTCGTTTCTTTCAGGATACATTAATTTATTTCCGATTCTCTCATAGTTGCTCAAATATATATTCCACATGGCATATATAAATTATCTCAAATTTTTCCTGGGAAAAGACAACATATGTGACTTAACTTATGTTTGTATTAAGTTACGTACAGGGATAGTTGTGATAATTTATATTACATTTGGTTTGAACAAAATGTTTTCTGTTTTTATTTTTTATTTTTTATTTTTTTTTGAATTTTTTTTTACTTTTAAGTTTTCAACATTCAAAAAATATATTTATTTTTTATTTTTAAAAAATAATATTGATAAATTTAATCAATTTTAACAAAAATATTATAAATTATTTATATATAGTATAAAATACATTTATATATTATTTTTTATATAAGTTTGATGTTGCTATTAAGTTTTTATATAGTGTTAAATTTTAAAAACATTGAAAATAATTTTTTTTTTAAATGTTTTCAGCAAAAATATTTTTTAAATAATAAATAAATATATTTTCTCTAATGTTTATTTTTTTATTTAAAAACAAAAATATAAAACACCAAAACAAGTGCCTCCTTAAATTGTGTGTTCATAATAAAATTCATAATAAAATGAATGATTATTAGACATGATGACATGCAACTCGGATGTATTTAATAAAAGTCATGAATTCATACCTTTCTCCCGCTACATCTAGCTTTCTCATGTGCACAAGTCAGCGTAAATAACCCTTGAAGACCTCTCTTGTGAATGCACAACCCTAGCATCATGCATATATAAGTAAGCATATTCAAAAGAAAGTAATACTACCATAAAAATAGGATTCAACATCGGTTTTAAGAACAAAATAACATCAGTTTTCAACCGATGTTGTAGCTGTAGATGTAGAAATAAAATCATTCGGCTTCTCATGTCTAGGATTGCCTGACACTTATCTAGATTGGCCTCTATTCCTCTATTGGTTAACATAAAGCCAAGGAATTTTCTGTCTTGCACATCGAACACGCATTTTTCTGGATTGAGCCTCATTGAATGTTTGTGAATAGTGGAAAAAATATCTTGTAGGTCATGGATATGATGATTTGACTTTTCTGGTTTGACTACCATGTCATCGACGTATACTTCCAAGTTTTTGCGTACTACTGATGGAAGACTTCGTCCATTAGTCTTTAGTAAGTGGGCCCTGCATTCTTGAGGCCAAAAGGCATCACTTTGTAACAGTAGTTGGCAGATTCTATAATGAATGTTGTTTTAGCTTCGTCGTCGGGGTGCATTCGGATCTGATTCTAGCCTGAATATGCATCCAAGAAGTTTAACAGACAATGATCTGCGGTGCCATCTACTAATTTGTTTATGCTAGGGAGGGGATAAACATCATTTGGGCAAGCTTTGTTTAGGTCCGTGTAGTAGGTGCACGTTCTTCATTTTTCATTTTGTTTTCACACCATAACCAAATTGGCCAACTATGTGGTATAACAGACTTCTTGGATGAAGTTGGCAGAGAGGAGTTTTGCAACTTCCTCTTTAGTTGCCTGTGCTTTTTCTTCTCCCATTTTCCTCCTTTTTTGGGCTACTAGTCGGGCCACTTTACACACACTAAGGCGATGACAGAGAAATTTTGGATCAATGCCAAGCATATCTATCATTGACCAAGTAAACAAATCGGTATTGTTTCTGACAACTTCAATTATTTTCTCTTTTTCTAGGGCTAAAGAACCTACATATGTCACCTGTCTAGGCTTTTTTCCTAGCTGAAAAGGTTCCATCTTCTCGGTGAGTTCAGCTCTTTCGTTCTCCTCTCCATGAGGATCTAGGTCCAAATGAGATTCTTCTGAAGCTGTCAAAACATTGTTAACATTATTGAAGGTGAGTTGTTTCTAGTATGTTTGTGACCGCAAGCTAGCCAGGTAACATCTGGCTATTTGTTGATCCATAGGGATGGTGATTAGTTTCATAGCTAGGTGGGGGGTGGATATGCTGGCCCCTAGTTTGTTGAGCGAGGGCCGCCCTAACAAGATGTTATATGAGGTGGTGGCATGGATGACAATGTATCGAATTCAGATGTTGCGAGATTCTCTATCATTGCCAAATTTGGTTTACAACTCAATGCATCCTTTCGTAGGCACTCGTTCCCCCAAGAATCCTATTAGGGGTTCATTGTAGGGAAGCAGTTGGTCTTTAGATAGTCCTAGCTATTTGAAAGTTCGCCAATACAACACATCAGCCGAACTCCCTTGATCTACCAGCGTCTTTCAAATGATGCAGTCAACGATCTCAATGCTGATTACCGTGGGGTCTTCTTGTTCAGGGTAATGACTTGAAAGTCTTCGTCATTGAAGGTGATATTTGACATTCTTTGTCATGCATACAGAGAAACCGAATTGATGGATCTGACTATTCAGACATGTCTCTTTCTAGCCGAGGAAGTGGATCCTCCTCTTGCGAAGCCACCAACAATTGTGTTGATGATCTTTTTATCTTTGTTTTGGATATTCTCTCTTCTTTCTCTTGACCTGCTTCGACTTTGGCTTCTACGTTTTTCGGTTCGTGGTCGATAGTCACTTCGTTCGCCATGCTGAGAATAATTCCTTTGGAAATGGCTTTGCCTAGCTGGTGGTGGGTGAATATTGGTCTTGTGGACAAAGTTTTTTAGGTGTCCCTGTTTGATTAAGTCTTCTATCTTGTCTTGTAGTGTTGTACACTCTTCGGTTGAATGGCCTTTGTTCCTGTGATACCTACAATGTTTAGTAGGATCAACTCCTCTGGCATATGCGCTTTCTTCGGCATTGTTAACAATTCAATTGCTAACGCTTGCTCTAATACTCTAGCCCTGCTGGTGTTGAGTAGAGTGTACTGGGTGTACCTCGGCCCTCTGGGTGGTCTGTCTGACTACTGATCTTTTTTGTTGTTGGAGCTTCCTCTTTCCTTATCTTTTTGTGAGCTAGTTGGGGCTTCAACCTGAGATTTCAGTTGGAAAGCAATGAGTTCTTCCACCTCAATAAAAGGAGTGACTCTTCTTCGGAGCTCGTACATGTCTACAAGGGGAAGTGGATTAGGTTGGTAGCAAATTCTCCTGGTTGTAGATTAACTAAGAATGTATGAAATGCTACATCAAGGGTAGGTTCTTTATAGTCAGTGAGGCTCGGCCTAACTAATCTATGAAATCTCAAAAGGGCTCATTTCTTTCTTGTTGAACTGTGGCCAAGGCCGCTGATGTGAACTTGTGTGGCCAAGATGTGACAAACTGAGTTCCGAATCTCATGGACAATGTCTGGAAGTTATTGATGGAGTTTAGCGGGAGCTGGATGAACCAATTCAAAGCCTGACCTTTGAGTGACATGGGTAAGATCTTACACAAAGCTGCTTGATCCTTTGTGTACATCCCTACTTGTGTCATGAAAGCAGTTAGATGGGCATTTCGGTCCGTGGTTCCATCATATTTTTCTAAGGCAACATGTTTCCAGCTTTCTGGTAGAGGAACATCCATGATTTCTGCTGTAAAAGGGTGATGGGGTCGGACTTCTGATATCCCACTCACGCCCGGAGCGTAAGGGGGCATAGTTTGGCCAGGAGTAGGGATAGGGTGTTCTGAGGGAGGTGTGAAGGGTGGGATTGTTTGAAATGGTGTGGGAACTTTTTTCGGAATTGATGGGGTATTCTGTTCGGTGGGTTGGCTGTGGGATGGCTACGTGGAGTGTCCCATAGATGGGTCACTGCAGGATGGGGCAGTAGATTCACCCTTGTGGGACTCCCCTTGCTTTTTCTTCCTACTGACTTCATCTTCCCGAAAGCTTTGATTTCGGAATTCAGCATTCTCAAGCCGAAGTTCCATGATCTCCTCCCTGAGTAACCTGAGGACTTCGGTTAAGCTATTCGAATCTATGACCTCAGGTTGTTGAGGTGTGTCTTCATTGTTATAGGGTTGATTATGGGGTGCAATGCCATGACTCCTGATGATGGCTATTTCTTCGTAGTCTTGCTTGTGGGATCTTGTTTTACTTTTGGGCTCATGGTGGACACCAAAATGTTCTTATCGAAAAGTGGCTAATTACAAATCACAATGAACCTTCCGAAATGTCTTTTATGAGCTTCATTGAGTATCCTAGCACCTTCTGAAATGGACAAAAGGGGAGAACCTGCAAGAGAGGACTCTGATGCTCAAGTTAATAAATGAGCAATATAGAGAAGGTGAAAAGAGGTTGAAATATAATAAATTTTCCTAAATGAATAAATGACACGTACCTCCTACCTTGTATTTATAGTAAAAAATGAAAGGTTCAAATAATAAACATACCTGCCTCAATGTGAAAATTTTGGCTATAGCATCCTCATGGATTTTATTGGTATATAATGTTGCCATTAATTCCTAGGAATTACAACCCATCATCTGGGCAGCACTAGTTATAGTTAAAAAAAAAAAAAGATAAATAAAATTTACTCATAAGTGAAACTTCTATAACCTATAGAGTTAGTATCTACAAATTCCTCTTCGATACAATAAAAACAAAAATATAATTATTGTACTCTATATCCCATTGCCAAGAACCTAGGTGAGTCCTGGTTTACTTTGATAACTCAATGATTGCAAATTGACATATTCATTACTGAATAAATCGTACCTTTATTATCAACAACCTCAATGTGATTTTCATTGTCTACTTGGAAAGATATATTTCCCAACCATAGTATTGTTGCAAGCATCTTAAAGATTAGCTCTTGATCCTCTTTACAAATTTGAACAGTATCTAGTTCTTCGTAGAGAAATTGCAGATGACAGGAAATCTTAGGGTATCATAATTAATGAATAAAGTGAAAGGGTTTTATTCTAAACCAAACCAACTATCAAGTGTTATACCATCAGTTGATGAAAGTTTTTAGCATCATCAACACCGTCAATTGACATTTAGTCACTCTAAACTAGATATTTATATTCACTTACTGCTCTAAAATTCAGTCTCTTTGCAGAAGGAAGGAGAATATTTTACATGAGTCAAAATATTTGTAATTTAATTATGTTTGATGAAGAATACTCACTGCAAAGATAATGTACTTTAAAAGCATAAATTGATGTCAAAACAATGTGTATTAAAACCATTATATAAAATTAGTTTACAGAATTTAAAAGTGCAGATGAGATATATTGACAACACTACAGTGATTGAACTCCACATTTACATTTTACATAGATGGTCTTAAGGATGGGAATTGAGTAATTCGGTTGTCCCAAAACACCTATATAGTGATAAAAATTCTGACTGATTTTCAATAGTTGTTTTTTAATAGAATAATCTTGATGTGTCAAAACTGAATAAAATTGAATGATATGGATTGTTTATATGATATAAGCATGCCACCAACTGTTACAATGGTAACATATGGGTAATTGGAAAAAAGAAAAACCACATACGAGAAATCTTTTAGCATGAAAAATACTAAAATTCTTTCAGAAGGAACAAAGGAATATTTGACTCTTAAAGTTAAAACTATAATTTTTGTCATCTCTACACACTGAAACGGTAAATAACCCATACATAGAAAAACAAATATGTCATACAAGAAATGATTATATGATATAAAAGTATACAACCATTCCAATAAGTTGATTGCATAGAAAATATACCTTTAAGACTAGATGAGGATACAACACAAAGTTGATAAAATGAGTGATATGATCTCTCCCCATTTGCCAGTTGAACAACTCTTGACTACTCAAATATACATGATTATTTCATAAGAAACAGGAAATAAACTTAAAATTCCATTGTTAGCATAGATAAGGCATCACCAATTACCTTTTCCAACAACACTGTCTTAGTTAGCAGATGGGCTGGCATATTACAAAAACAAAAATTAAAATCGAGCAAATAAACAAGCACATTTGCAATAACATATCTAGCTAGAGCAAGCTTACAAGTTTGAATATTTGCCCCACATTTTTTAACCATCGAGCTGAAGAGAACTTCAATCAACCTTCCTGCACCAAATTAAAATGTATATCAATTAGACTTCTTAGCCTTTAAACATGATCGAAAAACATAGCCTTCAATAATGAAACAATAGTAAGCATAAGTTTCATTATATTGGGGAAAAAGGATAAACTCACAAATCTACTAGAGTTGTTATTCCCATATGTTTTTGCATTCCCAAAGGCTTCCATTGTTTGGATGTTTAGAATAAGATAGGATGGAATGGAGTAGGACATATAAAGTCATGCATCCCATCCCATGCTATCCAACACCCATTCTTATCCTTCCGGCAAAAAAGTAGAGATTAATCATTGCAGATCCATTTAAATGGTTAGATTCTCTCAGAAGATGTTATTCCATAGACAACCACAGAAATCTGCCAAGTGCTAACCATTGTTTTTAAAGTTCTATGACAAAATTCCATTCCTTAATTTAAATCACTCACCATAAAAATGAGAAGGCTTGATTGAATAAAAGTGAGAAATAACAATGAACTAAGAACTTACATAGCCACTTAACCTCTAGACAACTTTCTACTTCAAGAGAACTCATGGTAACAAATCCAAAGCCATGACTCCAGTTAGTGACCTTGTTATAAATAACCTAAAAACAAAGCCACATTGGAATAAAAAATTGAAAGACAAAACAAAATAGCAGGATATGATAGCAAGGAGTGACCGACCTCAGCAACCTCAATGGTACCAGCCTGCTCAAAAAGCGAGGTCAATTTCTCACTATCTACATTGTAAGGCAAGTTCCCAACAAATATCTTAACTTCTTCAGAGGGTTGAGATTCAGCGAAGCCCCTTTAGGCCTTGCCATCTTCTATGTTATCGCCACCCTCTTAAGTTCCCCATCCAATGTTGCCCCAGTTCTCGCATGCTGCCTCTTCTTGTTCCTCTCCTTAGGCCCAATCAGAGGTGTGGGCCATGAATGTGAGGAGGCGTATTGTCTTGGCCATAAGGGAAAGGAACAAAGAACTTGGCATTGAACTTGGCATTGGTGGTTTAAGGTTAGGTATTGTGGATGGTGTAGTGATGCCTCATGGATGGCGTTGTAGTGAGGGTTCGAGTGAGAAAGCGGTGGTGGCTATTGTGGATGGCATAGTGATGCCACTAGTGATGGCACAATGAATGCAGTGAGGATTATAGTGAGGAGAACAGAAGGTTTCTCTAAAGATTTCTCTAAACATTTTGATATTTTTTATCCTTAAGGGTTTCTTTTTCCCCTTTTCATTTTGGCGCTCTAAAAAGAAGATAGCAGGTTCACAATTTTTTGTGTCTGTCTTTTAGGATTTTTACAATTCAAATTTTTACTTTACCCAAATTTTTGTAATTGTTCAGGTCAATTATTGACCCCTCCAGATTGACCTCTGATCCTATGACTCCTTGCCCTATCCAAGTCATAGGCCAGATCGAGTCTAATAACATTGATTGTGTCTACTTAAGGACATTAGATATAATTCGGGATATGAAGAAATGAATCATTTTATGCAATTTTTCCCTTTTATGTTCTTTAATGCATTTTTAGGTAAATTAGAGTAACCCTATTTTTTACCCTCTATCAATGATGCTTTCATCAGCTTACTCTCCTCCCTCACCAACCTCCACCAGCCACTTATACTACCCTTCATAGTCATTGTTGTCACCAAGCATGATACATCACACACCATCAACAAGTTTTCCTTCATACCAGTACCCCTATAACCCTTCTCCATTTTTGTGGCTTGTACAGTTGCAATAGTCCTTTCAGCAACCACCCTTCACAGACCCTTTTCCCTCCATCACAATGGTAGCAACTATCATCGCCCCTCTTCCTTCATTGGATGTTTATTATCACCACCTTAGGCAGTTCTCCCATCACACTTTCAAATATAGGTTTTAGAGAAATCATCGGTGTTGTCACCTCAAACGATGTTGCTGGTGTCGCCAGCACAGATGTCGTTGCCGCCAACGCAGATGTTAGTGTCACCGATGTTGCCAATACAGATGTCGATGTCGCCGGTGCCGCCAGCACAAATGTCATTGCCACAACGGCTACTACTGTAATGGCCTTCAAGACCATGTATTTCCCCTCTCCCATCTTCACCATCCATGTCCTTTAACAATCAATTATAACACCTATATTTTCTATGCATCTAGCTATGCGCTACTTTCCCACATAGAACGTTCCTCAATCATTCAATGACACCACACACAAATCTGGACCGTTCACAAAAAACACAATTTGTGTGACTCCTAATGAGCTAATCCAACCCAGCCACTTTTTACCCAGTCAGTGAGCCAATCCTAGCCAACCACCTTTTACCCAGCTAGCCAACCATTTCACACCTTCTAGATAACTCTCCTCTTAATTCCTTATGTTTGCAAGCCAACATCTGTTACCTAATCATTTTAATTTTTGGTCTGTAATTAGTTCTACAAGGGTTGTTGTTACCAATATTCTTAGTGCAATTGGTCAATTATCTTAGGACCTTGATGACAAGGTCCAAAGTGGACTCGTGGGTATAGTTAGATGAGTTATAGATCCAAAAGAAGTAAAATTAAATGGTTGAAAGATTATATAAGTTGGGCTTAAATAATGAGATTTTTATATAAGTTGGTCAATTTTTAATGCTTTTACTTTAATTTCCTAAGATGGTGACACATGTAAGGTTGTCATCCAATTAGGTCAACGAATGTGTCTATTTAAGACATTATTCTAATGTAATTTTAGATACGAAGAAATGAATAATTTTATACAATATTTCCCTTTTATATATTCTCTAATACATTTGTAAGTTAAATTAGAGTAACCCTAGTTTTTACCCTCCACAACTTTTAGGAACCCGTAGTTATGTTACATCATTTTTATAATTTTTTTTCAAAACCACCCCATAATAGTAAATATTGCCAAAACTACTCCATATCTGAACTTTCGTTTTGCCCATCTCCTACTTTGTCTCCTTTCAAACCACTAAACTAATTAAAAATTTAATAACTACAATATAAAACCCTTTAAGAGAAAAAAAGAGAGTAGAATTTAAATTCAACAATTTTGTATACAACTTCTTTTCATATTAATTTGACTTTATCGTATACAACTCCCTATATATTCTTTTATCATTTCACCAACACACGTATTGAATATATCATATTAATTTCTTGATTTCCTACTTCTATCCTTTCAAACCACGAAATGGATTGTATGTATAAAACCAAAAGAGAGTACAAAATTCAACAACCCATAACTTTATTAGCCTTCAAAACATGACTCTTCTCAACCACAACCCCATCATTACCAGCAAGTGCCCTATACTTATCCTTTCTCGTAAACCCAGTGCACTCATAAGACAAAGTCGAAGCAATAACCCTCTGAATGTAATTTGCCACGTCGTGGCTTGAGTTTCCGGACCCACAAGTCAACTCTTTGGGCAACTTGTTTAAAAAGGTGACCTCATAGGTAGGGCTAGGGTTCATGAAGAAGTAAAAGGGGTCCATCCCTTTCCACCCTCTTGCGGTGGTGCCATGGAACATGCTCATGCGGTTCACCATGGCTACGGGAACGAGCTCGTCGGTGAGTTCGGCGAATAGGGCGGAGAATCTAAGGAGGAAAGGCTCCCGGCAGGTGGTACCTTCCGGGCAGATGGCTAGGTCGCCTTCTTGGAGGAGTTTTTTTATCATGGCGGCATCAGTGGCACGGTCCCGGGAGAGGCGGACGGTCTTGATGGGGGAGATGAGTTCCGACAGACGAGAAACGGAGTAGGTGACGGCGGGGATGGGGCGGCGGAGGGCGGCGGAGAGGAAGATGGGATCTAGGAGGGTGCGGTGGGAGCAGATGAAAAGAACACCAGAAGAATTGTCATTATAATTAGGGTAAGGGTTAGGACTAGGGTTAGGGTTGGATTTTGTGACTTGTGGGGGTGGGGTGCCCTTGACGATGACACGAACCCCGAGGGCCCAGAAGGCGTGGTACACAATGTGCATGGGGAGGAGGGCTCCAGCAGCGATGCGGAGGCATGCTAAAGGGAAAGCTATGGGGATCCAAAGGATGGTGAGGAGGGCAATGAGAGGTGTGGGCTTCTGCACAAGCCTTCCATCATGGAAGATTATTGGCTTTGGGAGTTTCTCCGTTTGGACTGCTTTCACGTTTGATTTGGGTAGGACTATGTAACCCTCCTGCGTGCATGGAAAGTTTGTTACAAAACTTGGATTACATTTGGGATAAAGATGCAACATGATAACAGAAAGAGAGAGTTAGAAAAATGATACATGGACACCTCTAGTGTTATTAGACATCTATTGAGAAGAAGAAAAAAGGGAAGGATTCATATGTATGATAGGATTTAAGACGTGATAATATAAGAGAGATAGAAAAAAATAAAAAAGTGTTAATAAGGTATATAAATTAGAAAAATGTATATGTATGTTACTCATTCGGTTATTCAAGAACAAGTATATAATACTTGTTTTGATCTATCTAATGAAAAAAGACAATAAAAAATTAATCTTTCCTTCTTACTTTTAGAGTAGAGAGGTGTATGTGTATCTTACTCGTTCGGTTGTTGAAGAACAAGTATATAATACTTATTTTGACCTATCTAATGAAAAAAGATAATAAAAAATGAATACTTTTAGAGTTAGTGTCAAACAGTTTTTATGATTTTTGTTTCTTTTACATATATCTTATTTTTGAAGAAAAGTTTCTCAGGAAGATTTTCTATTAAATGTGTATACTTCTTCCTATGGGAATTAATTTGTTCGAATTCAGGATGTTGTGAAAGATTAATTTTTTCTACTAGACTCAACTTTATTTTGTGTGTTTAAAATAATGTTACATTTGCTTTTAAATGTAATATTAGTTTTTATAATGAATTCTAATAATGCTCGTTTAGTTTTTCAATGTTAATACTAATATAAATTCTAATAATCTCAATTAAGGATTAAGATTACCCCCTTTAGTGGATATCTTGTCCAACCACGTTTTCTCTAACCAGAAGGATGAAACATAAGAAACTACTTAAGGAGACCGTAACGAAAATTTTCATGCACTAACATTTAATAATAGAATTTTTCAATTTATTAAATAAATAAATAAACTCAATTAATTTGACCTAAAGTCTGTAACAATGTCTAAATATATGAAGTTATAGTAGAATCGGTCTCCATTAATATTCCGGTCATGTAATTGAGAAAAAAAAAAACCTAATTAGAAGTGAAAAGATTACAATAGATGTAATCAATCAAGTTCTTTCATCAAAGAATAATCATCAACAATAAAACTCAGGATTCAATCAAGAAGAGTGGATTTTGGGTATTTGCCCAGCGCTAAATCTTTTCCTTTTCTTTTGCAGATACTTTATATAAATAACATAATAAAGTATTTAATAATAAAAAATGTTAGCAACACATTTTTTTGACACTCTTTTAAACATACTCTTTATTATTAGTTCAAATTTATCGGAAAAAAAAAAATTCATATGAGTTCCACTTTATATTAAATGCTCTTTCATAATTTTGTAGTTTTTAATATATTTCGATCAATGATGGGTGCGTGTTAGGAGGCATGTATTATAATGTGTTAGAAACATTATTAGATGATTGTAACTACCATGTCATTTATGTTTCTGTTAATTACTTACTATATATAATATATAATTATTTTTAATTGACACACTTTATATGTTAGTCAATGATTCGTTGAAATCATAAATGATGTGATAGAGGGGGATCATCTAATAATTTCTCATTCACATCACTCATGTGTAATAATTTCTAGGGCTAGTTGTGATGATATGTTACCTTGCACAAAGCCATGAAGGGAGCATCAGTGTGTCTATCTCCAAGTCCAACATCAGGCTTATCCTCTCCAAAAGCCTTCTTGAGAGCCTCAGCTTTTTTCATGCCAACAAGAATCCCAGGCTTGCCAACCAACCCTGTGGCTCTTCCCATATAGCTTGCAATCTCAGTGCCCAAAACCATGTCTGCACCCAAAAACTCCTTTAGGAAAGGCTCCACCATCACCCTCGGATTCGCCGTGAGAACGCACCGCCGCCCGCACGATGAGAACACGCGCCACGTCTCCGGGTGGACGTCACTGGCGTAGAACTTTGGAAGCACCGCACGCGCCACTGACTCTATGCTCGACACCTTCATGCCGGCCATTGAGGCAAAGACTAGAACCTGGATGCCAAAAGAAAATACATGAGTTCATACTTAAAAAATTAATTGTGATTAAACTATCTTTAAAATCCCTTTTGTTTCTATTTCAAATTGTTTAGTTGGAGCATTTAGAATATGTTTCTTGACTCTTTACCAATGAAATCCAATTAGTTAATATGTAACAACTAATTTCAATAAATTAGCATTTGTAATTATTTTAGTTTGATTTTGTTGATGTTGGTATAAGAAAACAATTTTACTTTATTCAATTTTAGTGTAATCAATAATTTCATATTATTGAGATGTTGTATATAATTATAACTCTAACATTACCATTTAACAAGTTTTCTAATGAAAATTTATGAAAATAAGTCTAAATTTTAGTGTGACCAAATTAATATAAAAAAAATTAGAAAATAAAATTAATATTTTACATATAGAGAAATAAAACATAATCCACCCTTCATTTTAATTTTTAATCAAAATTCAAATTTTACCTCCTTTAATCTCACATAATAGAGAATTAGACCGCACTGCAAATTACCAATAATTTGACTTCACTGGAGAACCAAAGACCAAAAGATTATGTTTACACAAAATCCATAAACACTTCAAATTGGAATGAGTTGAATTTATTAAAAGTTAAAATCAAAACTTGTTACAAAAAAAAAAAAGAGAACTGTTTAATTTCCACGCCCAAAAGGTAATTTAACACCCGGTGAGAAAGAGATAAAGGACTCATTTGTTTACATTTATTTTCTAAAAATATTTTTTAATGAAATATACTTTTTTTTTTAAGTGTTTGTCTCTGTTTGTTTATTTTTACAAAAAAAATGGTTTTCTGGTTTTTAAAAAAGAAAATTATCTTTGTTTCTTAAAAAAATAATTTACAAAAATAATTTTTAAAAAAGCATTTTTTTACAAACACTTTTTTTAAAATTTAAACAAATGCCTCAAAATAGAAAAAATTGTCGGTGTTGTAGGTTATATGTGATAAGAAGAACATTAGTTTGGATTGTTTCTTTAAATAAGGTCTTATATTCAAAAACTTGTAATTAGAAGAGGAGACCTCACTAAAGTGATTACCAAGATTTTCGGTAAAGATTAGTTATCAACAAAACAAAATTAGTTAATATTTTTAACCTATATTATGTGTACATATTAGAAGATAAATAATGAGTCGTAAAGAGGTGTTTGAAAGAGATTAATCTTTGGAACAAATTACACCTACCAATCCTTCAATTTTTATATAAAATTACATATAACTTCACTATTTTTATTTTTCTAAACAAATTTTTTTAAATTTAAAAATATTATACTGATATTTATATATTTTGAAAACATTACATTTAACTTCACTATTTTTAAACATTACTATAACATCCTTGGAAGAGGCAAAAGTAATTACTAAAAAAGTTGTAATTTATTCTAATTTTTCCAGAAGTTCTAATATTATTTACAGAAGTTCTAATACTTGTTCTAAGCTTTGTGTAATTAAGTTCTCCAAAAGTAAAATAATCATTCAATATAATTTTATCACCTTCTTGAAATAAATAGAAAAAAAAATTATCTAATAATTTTAGTTAAGAAAAAGGAGAAAGAAGAGAACCTGAATGCCAGCAGATTCAGAGATGAAGTAATAGAGAATCGCAGCAATAGGAGAAGCCAAGACATAGAATAAAAGCCTAAGAACCCCACCAGCCTCAAAGGCCACAAGAGCAAAATAGGGGAAAGAACTTCGACCTATGAGCAAAGTTCCATCCATGTCCGCAACCACAGTATGCTTTTCCCTGCCAATAGAGTCACACTTGTTCACAGTTGGAAAGGTTGCAGAACCCATGATATAATAATACACCTAATTAATATTATTGTAATCAATTGTTTCTCTAGATATTTGTGTGTGTACCAAGATTTAATTTGAAACCATAAAGATTTTAGTTGCATGGTTTGTGTTTTGTGGGTACATATATATATATATATATATATATATATATATATATATATATATATATATATATATATATGTGCACTTTTGGTCACATTGAAAGAGTACATGTATGGGACAAGTTTGGGTTTGGTATGAGTGATTGTGTGAACGATGACAATTGTGCCTCGGAGATTTCCAAAAGTTATTGATTGATTGATATGTGTCGATACAAACGAGGGTTTATTCTTGTGCGTGGTAAGATAATATATGACAAATGATTATATGATTCGGATTACCTAGCTACCACCACATCGTTGATCATGATTGACCGGTAATTAAATTTAAAAAAAAATTAGATTGATTTTGTTTTTTAGTTTTAATTTTAAAAGAGTTTTAGAAACATTTTCTAACAATAAAGAAGAAGAAAGAAAAAAATTAGTTTAGTAAATGTTAATTAAAAATTGTTTTAAAAAATGTAAAAAATTTTTAGGAGCGTCTTTAATAAAAAGTAACAAAACAATTTATTTTCATTATGTTTTGAATTTTTAAAACAACTAAAAAACAACATTATTCACTATATTTCTTTTTTTTAATTTTTAAAAATTAAAAAGCAAAATTATTTTTAAATATTACTTTAAAAAAACCTAACTAAACGGATTTTTTAATTTTTAAAATGAAAATATTAAAAAAAAATTATAAAAATCCAACCAAACAGGCACTTAATCACTTTATTTTACAAATTAAATATATCATGTCTAATCAAATTATAAATAATAAATTATTATAAGTTGGTACCATCAAATTATAAATAATATATTATTGTTGGTTGTACCATAGATTACATATTGGTTATGTAATAGTTTTTTTTGTAATATATAAGGTGACGAAAACGGGCATGGTTTGCTCCGTCATGCTTGTCTTTGATCTTCACTTACCATTGCAATTGACATAGGTTATGCGAATATTTGTTTTCATTTTAAGAGAAAGACAAGGAGTGTGCTTTAGTTAAAAGCTAAAATATAGTATAAGAAAGTTGCTATCATGCCCAGAAAAATTTAAGGTTTGGTATGTATTTATTTTATGCATAAATTATTGAATGACTTTGCAGTTTGCACACACAAAAGAAAAGGAAGAGAGAGTGTCAATCAGAATATCAAATTCTTAATTCTTAAATGTTTGAAAGTGACATACAACTTTTATGAATATATTATCATCAATTTGGATAAGTTTCTCTTTTTCAGAGTGTTTATGATCAAATTACATCCATGAATCCAAATCAATCTAATTAGATGGGTGAACTGATTTAGATATAATCAAATCAAATTCAATTAAATTCGACTATAGATGGATCAAATCAAGGATTTGGAGTTTGAAAACCCATAGATTCGCAGATCAATACGCTCAATTTAAAGTTTAATATTTTTATTATATATATATATATATATATATATATTAAAAATTGTGTAAATAGAAATTAACAATACAATTTAAAGTTTAAATCTTATTTATAGATTGAAGATTTAAAGTTTGAAAAGAAATGCATTAAGTAGTACGGTAATGGAGATTGTGATTTACTAAATTTTATTATTTTTAACTTTTTAGGATTTATATTTATAATTTATAGACTACTTTTATACGTAATTTTACTAATGTATGCCTTAATATTTTATTTACAAATTTTTATATTTCCCATTTTATTTTCTATGTTTTATACAAAACAAAATAAATCTAAAAATATTTTTTGTAATCTGTAGATCCAATCTGATTCGATCTGTTCTTAATCGGATTGGATTGGATCATATTGCTATTATTTTTTTTTCAAAACCGATTTGATCCAATTTGATTAGATCAGATTTCATTTTAGTTCAAATTCAATCCAATTCGATCCGTGAATACCCCTTGATGCAATCCTGCCTAGCATGGAATTAAGCTTGCAAGAATAAAGGAAGACATTGGCTAGGAGGGAGTTTCATTGATGTATCCATCCCCAAGCCATGGTTGACCAATTCTTGGAGAAGGTGATGCTGCCTAGGATCATCTCTTTATAGGTCCTTGAAATGGAGGTGGAAGACTAGAAGATGAGGTTGAAGGTAGGCGTCACTTCTCATGAAGAAGATAAGCCAAGAGTGAAGATAACCATAAGGTAAGAAACCCTTTATAATAGCATGAAGAACTTTCACTAAGGAGGGACCATGAACACTTTCTAAGAAGAAGAAGAGCTCTTAAATTTAGAGAAAGACAATTTCATTCAAAATGAGTGTTAAAGGATTACATGAGGTGTAGAGCTCTATTTATAGAGCAAGCTATGGATCATGGGTCTAAAGCTCCTATGTGAATGTTGAAGTAGCTAATTAGGGGATTAGTTGACTTAATTTAGTGTTAATTTAGCATATGCTCAATTAACACTAAGTTAATTTAACTAAGATCCAAACATGACCCTAAGAATATGGATCTAGATCCTAAAAATGTTGATCTATGTTTCCTCTTAATTATTTGAATTTGAATTTTTGGAGGGACATGACATGGCACCTCCAAAATTGAAATTAAAATAAGAAGCAACTTGAATCAGACATGTAGGAAAGAGAGTGCACATGTGGCGTGAAACTAGGGAGCAAAGGGGACCCACATGTGTTGGCTAAAAGGGTGTGGAGTGGAATTAGGGGTATAGAAACTAAATCACATATCTCCAAAATCTTTTGGACCAAGCCCAACTAATTAAAACACTCCACAAAGAGACTAAACACATCTCCTAATGAAAAATGAACCTAAAGGCCAAAATACAAGGCCGAAAAATAAACTAACTACACCCCTAAAATCCTAATGACTTAAGAGTGCCTAATCAAGTCTAAAATACATTAATTATTACAAAGTAAGGGACCGTGTCCTAAACTAAGCGTCTTCAAGATTCATCTAAGTCATGCTCCTTCTTTATTGGTCCTAGTTCAAGCCCATGCTAGGGGTGGATGCATCATTCATGAAGACATCTAGGGCCATAGTCTTAAAATTATGTGTAAATATTGTGTAGTTTTTGTAGTATTTTTAGTGGGTGCGATTAGCGTATTTTGGGCCTTTGTATTTTCGACCACATTCCCTTGTTTTTTAGCATGAGGTGTCATTAGTTATTTGTGTAGGGTGTATAGTAGAAGGTGGGCCATTTTGGAGCAAAAGAGTGTATGAATTTTAATTCTCATAGCCTCTTGTTTGATTTCCACACCTCCTAAAGATACACATGTGCATGAGTAGCATATGAGACTCACATGTCTCCTCATTTAGGCACAACTTATCTTCTCTCTCCTAGATGGCATCTACGTATCTCTTAATTCAAATTGGAATTTGAATTAAGGGAACTAGATCCACTATTTTAGGATCTATGTGGCACATGAGGAACTAGATCCACCAATCTACAGCCTTGTTTGAATCTTCTATTTTTCCTAAGTCCCTAGCCTAATGGACATCCTAACCCTTTCCCCACTCTATAAATAGCACTCACCTCTCACTTTGTAAGAATCTTTGATCATTTGAATAGAAATTCTCTTTTGAGAGCTCTTTGTGAGTGTCTTTTTCTCTCTAAACTAGAGAGTGCTTTTATGGCTCTTATCAACAATTTCTTCCCTTGAAGCAAGCTTATACAAACCTAGGATCAACTCCTCTAGAGTAGCACCTCCACCATCACTTCTCATCTCACCATCTCCATCTTATTGAGTTTTTTCTCCTTTGCTCAATCTTCTTTAAATTTCCAAATTATCACTTCTTCTACTTCATCTCATTCTTCTTCTTTTAGCTTAAAAATTGTGTTAATTGTTCATCATTTTCTTCATTGTCTTGTGTTTAATTGTCTTGTTGTTGTGTTACTTGAATTCTATGCACTTTATTTTTCATTTTGTTCGGTTTTAATCCTATTAATTCTTCCATTTAATTACTTGCTTATGTTTTAGGATCCTTTAGTTCAACCATTACCTATTGAATTTGTGTTCTATGTTATGTGATTTTTCTAAGAGGTTCTCTTTCATGAATCCACACCTTCGTGAATGAAGCCACACATGTGTGGTTGAGTTACCTTGGAATCACATTGCATTTATTGTGTTGCACCAAAGTTCTATTTTCAGTTCAGATTTTACTTTTTAATTTTTCATTTAATTATCTTAAGTTTTGTCTTAAAATATGTCTTGCGTAGTTCCTTGTCACATTAATTTCATTAGGTTTAACTTGTTTTATTTTTTCTCTAAAAAGTGTGCTGAACTCTTTTTTGGAATTGAGCATCTAAGAAGTTCTTACCTCTTAAGTGAGCTCAAAATCAAGAAGTCTCTCATGCTTTTAGATCAAGCATGTTTCCTTATAAAAATTTTTCTTAAAAAAAAATTAGTAGTTCCATTTCATCTCATATCATTTTGTCTTGTTTAAATTTTTAGTAGCTCTTTCTTATACTACTTGTAAGGTGATTTGAATTCAAGGATTACTTAAGTAAAATTTGGTATGAACTTTGAGCCTAAAACTTGTGCAAACAAGAAGCTCTAAAGCATAACCAAAACCTCTTGGTGCATTGCCTAAAATCACTTCTACTTTAGTGCATTTTTGAGTTACTTATGTTTTCTTAAATTGTACCTTGATTTTAAAATTTGTGTGTCATTGCTTAAGACTTGACTCAAGAGTTTATACCACAAGATTCCTCATAAAATTTGCAATAAAAAAAGTAATTAGGTGCATCTAAAAGTTTAAAAAAAATAAGTCAAAAGAAAATAGAAGAAAAACAAAATTCAAAAGAAGTTAAAAAAAAAAAAAGCAAAAGTGGATGTACCTAATAGCAAAGTTAAAATTGCAAAAAGTGCTTCAATTTGGTTTAAATTGCTTGAGTTTTGCATCAAATAGCTCACAACCACTCTTAGTTATTTATGCAACTTTTAAAAATATTTTGTGTTTTTTTGTTTTTTAGTCCTTACTCATATCTAGTGCCTTTTTAGGGAAATTCTTAGTTGTGCTTAGCCTTCTTTCTACACTTTAATTCTAGATTTGTCTTTTATCTTACTCTTTCTAGTTTTGTCTCTAATAATTCATTCCATTTGGGTAGTTTCCTTTCTTTGATTTGAGTTCTTTCTTGCTTTTGTGTTTCTACTCTTTGCTTCTTGGATTGCTTGGTGTTGTGTCATTTCTCTTGTAGAAAAGCTTTGGTTTGGGAGCCTTCCATAAAGGTAGAACTTTGAGGAAGAGTTGACTAAGCTAAGAAGGACTTGAACAAGTAGAGGAAGCAAGACAAGAGTGCTAACACTTTAAGAGAGGAGCTAGGAATGAAGATTCTTTTTTAGTTGTTTTCGATATTTCCTTGTATTAAAGACTTTTTTTAGGAAGTCTTGGATGCTCCTAAGGGTCACTTCCTTTTGTTTGTAATAGCTATCTTAGTGTATTGTTTTCAAGATTTGAAGTAGAAATTGGTATACCTCTTCATTATTGTAGGAGAATGTTAGAACCTTACACTTTTACTTTCTTACTTTAGTCTTGCTCAAACCGTTTAGTGGTGCTTAGAGTTTCAAAGGCTCTTGCATTATTTAGGATCACATTTTAGGTGTAGTTTTTGTTGCTTGAAACGCTTTAGTTTGAGGCTTAAATTCCAAAGACTCTTGTCTTCATTAGGTGAGAAACCAAAAAGGGTGAGATGAGTGTGTATGGTTCTAGTTCTTCCTCTGCCTTATACTCAAACTTATATTCTATCTCATACTACAATTGTGAGAGAGAAGCAAGAGAAAAGAGAGAGGAAGGAGAGAAAGAAAGAAACAAGAAAGAGAGGAGAGAAGACAAAAAGAAACAAAAGAAAGAGAAAAGGAGAAAAGAATATTGGAAAAGAAGGAAGAAAGGAAGGGAATAATATTGAGAAATAAAAGACAAAGAGAGAAAAGAAAGAGAAGAAAGAATAGAAAGAAAAGAAAAAGAAAGAAGAGAAAGAGAAGAAAAAAAAGAAAAGAAAGGGAGGAGAGATGGGAAAGAGAGAAAAGAGAGAGAAAAGAGAAATAAAGGACAAAGAAAGAAAGAGATAACTAAAGAGAGAAAGAGAAAGAAAAAGAGAGGAAAAAGAAAGAAAAGATTATTAGGAAAGAGAAAAGCAAAAGAGAGAAGAGTATTGGAAGGAAAGAGAGAAAGTGTGGGAGGCAAAAGATAGAAAATGTATATTTTCCCTTCAATAATTAATAAAAGAAGAACAAGAAATAAAGATTTGTATGAAGAAGGTTCTTAAGGAAGACTCGCCTTTGACTTCAAAGGAGGATCTTAACATGAAAAAATCTTCCCACCAATCCTTAAAAAATTATCAAGTTAACATTGAGCTGATGTCAAAAAATTTTTAGCACATTGAACCACAATCTCAAGTTCAACTTGAGCATAAGGTTACATTGAACACTTCCACAAGTGTTGGACTTGAGTCATTACCTATTTAGACCAAAGAAGAATCTCATGTCCAAAACTTGCAGATTTGAGAGAGAAGTAATCCTTCAATAAGATTGCTCCTTGAATTCCAAGGAGGATCTTATTTAAGAAACTTCTCTCTTAGAGTAAGTAGGAATTGAGTTTGTGCCCACATCCTTTGAGCACAATGAACCACAACCTCAAGTTCTACTTGATGATGAGGTCGAATTTGAGCACCAATGGTTGCAAAACCATAGCCAATCTCAAGTTCAAATCCAAGAGATCATGGAAGAATGGTTCAAATCAAAGTTCAAATTAGCCTTCTTGGAAGAGTGCTTCAATGGACAAAGGAAAATCTCCCCATTCATTTCAAAACATTTGAGATTAGTATTTAGTGTATTAGGAGAAAATTGGGGGATTGTTGTGTGAAGGCACATGCATAGCAAACATTTTTCAAACAACAATGCAAACCTCCACTACCCCAATCCTAGGGAGTCGCACCATAGACTTCTCCATTCCTCTATACTTGTATGTCTCCGCCTGCTTACTACATTACTTGTCTTTTTACAAGATTGGAAGAAGAGGAAAAAAGACCTTTGGATTTGAGGTCAAATCCTCTCAAAGGGGGAGGAAATGATGCAATCTCTCCTAGCATGGAATTAAAGCTAGGAAGAATAAAGGAAGACATGGCTAGGAGAGAGTTTCATAAAGACATCTAGGTCCATAGTCTTAAAATTGTGTAAATATTATGTAGTTTTTGTAGTATTTTTAGTGCTTGCTACTAACATATTTTGGGACTTTGTATTTTCAATCATATTGTTTTCCCTTGTTTTTTATCATGGGGTGCCATTAATTATTTGTATGGGGTGTATGGTAGAAGGTGAGCCTTTTTTTAGCAAGAGGATGTGTTAATTTTAATTCTCATAGCCCTTGTTTGATTTTCAACCTCCTAAAGATACACATGTGCACATAAGACTCACATGTCCCATCATTTGGGCGCCACTTATCTTCTCTCTCCTAGGTGGCATCTACTTATCTTTAATTCGAATTGAAATTTGAATTAAGGGAACTATATCCACTATTTTAGGATCTAGGTGGCACATGAAGAACTAGATCTACTAATATAGGGTCTTGTTTGGATCTTCTATTTTTCCTAAGTCCCTAACCTAGTGGATGTCCTAACTCTTCCTTCACTTTATAAATGGCACTCACCTCTCACTTTGTAAGAATCTTTGATTATTTGAATAGAAATTCTCTTTTGAAAATTCTTTGTGAGTGTCTTCTTTTTAAGCAAAAGATCCTTATCATTTATTTTACCTATTTGTTATTTTATTCTAAAATACGAGCTCGTTTTGTTTTTAGTTTCCAACTAAAAGAAATTTAATTTTTTAATCTTCAATAAATTTTTTTTTTATTTTTGTTAAATGATTACGTGTGTGTTAAATTTTTAAAAAAGATTGGCAGCAGCATTAAAAGTCATTATTATTTATTTATAATTTTTAAATTACAAACTAAATAAAATTATTAAAAGTTACTTTCCTATATAAAAATAATTTTTTTTTTCATTTTTATAAAACCCGACACGGATAAAACAAATAACGTTAAATATTTTCATTTAAAGTTTATATAATTGAATGAATGAAAAATCAAATTAGATCAACCAAACAAAGGCAGTAATAATTATAAATACAGATATGTAATATAAATCAATAAATATATGAATCGAAAACAAAATAATAATTTTATTAAAAATCAAATGGTTAAAAATTTATTCAGACCAAAAACAATAATTTAACCATTTTTTGGATCAAAAATATTTTTTTTATTGATAAATATCAATTTTTAGTCTTTTATTATTTATTAGTAGGAATGATTTAAAGGCATAATTCTTCCCTCCCTCTTTCTTCCTTCACGGATAACTTATCCCTAAACTTTATATTAATTTCCAAACAAAATTATATAATTTAAACTATTTTTTGTTATTAATTTTTAACCAATAATTATAACTTTATACTATTTGGTTCTCTCTCCTTTACTTTTATATATATATATATATATATATATATATATATATAAATAAATAAATTTACTCTCTACCTTCACTATTTCGAAATATAAGGTTAAACAATTTTTTTTCAAATGGTTAAACTATTTTTTTCAAGCCATGTCAATTTCAATGCATGTGAGACACTTATATTGGCATATGTTATGGAAACCAGATTCTTTAGGTCCTAAGTTGTCTTTATTTCTTGTCCTCCTCCTTATCTTTACTTTCACACATAAAAAAAAAAATGTGAGACACATGCGAAAAAAAATGTAATATGCGCTTTTCATGTTGGGGCATGACACTGTTTATCAAGAAAATAATTTCTTGCATTTGTGTCGGTTAACTCTACACGTACGCGTGCGTTCCTTTGGTTAGTTGGCAATTACTTATGATGTATGCACAATTTTTCTGTGTATACGAAAATAGGAGTTTACAACAACTCATTTGGATCAGCTAAAGTCTTGACACAGTAGGCACACTGAAAATGTTATGGTACAATCAAAATTTCGTTTAAGAGTTGACGCAAATAATTATTTATAAGCATTCTTACTCCTTAATCCACTGAAATACTTTTTAAGACAAAATTGTGATAAAATAATTGAACTTCAAAATAGACCATTTTTCAGACGCGGTAACAAAATCCTGAAACTGGCAGCAAAAACAGAAAACAATACTCTATCTGATAAGGATTTATAAGATGTCTAGGAATTAAGAATAAATTTAGACAAAAATTAAAAATAGAATTTTTAATAAAGACATGAAAATCTGTTGTTTATGATTATATTTTAATAATTTAGTTATTTTTTTACTTTTTTATAATGTTTAATTTTTATCACTTGTAAACACAATTAACTATTTTTAAATTAGTTTTCAACAAATTTACTCAAATAAAAATTGATTATGATTATAATTTATCATAGAATAATCAATTATTGAAAGTGTTCATCCTTTCCAAACACACCGTTAATCTTGTATGTTTAAATGTAAAAATTAAAATAGCTTTTATAGAATAACAAAATATGAAAACATATATAAAAACATAAGCTTTTGAAAATAATTTTAAATTATAAATTTTCAGCTAAAAATTTATAAAAAAAATTGTTTTTAAATAATTATAATGTTTCCCAACAACAAGATTGATTTTTCAAAACCAACATATATTTATAAAAACTACTTAGATGATCTTCCCACTACAACTTTTAATATTTCATTTCAGTCCCTCTAATAGGGGAAAAAATATTCTACCCAATCTCTAGATGGTTGCCTTCTTTACTTTATCATCTCATTTTTATGCATTGATAAGCTCTATGTGTGTGTGCGCGCATATGTGTTTATGTGTTTGTGCGTGTGTGTTTGTATCTCTGTGTGTGTGTGCGTGTGTGTGTATTTGTGTTTGTGTGTATGTGTTTGTGCGTGTATGCGTTTGTGCGTGCGTTCGTTTGTTCATTCGTATGTGTGTGTGTGTGTGTTTGTTTGTGTCTATGTCTCTGTCTGTGTGCGCGTGTGTGTGTGTGTGCTTTCATGCATGCATGTGTGTGTGTGTTTGTGCATATGTGTGTGCGTGTGTGTTTGTGTCTATGTCTGTGCATATGTGTTTGTATCTGTGTATGTGTCTATGTCTATGCCTACTTTATATTAATAATGTAAAACAATTCAAAATCAAATATTGTTAAACATTATCTTAATATCAATTATAAGTTTCATGATGTTTTCATATTATATATTTTTTAATTAAAAAGGAAAATAAATAAGTGATTTGATTGTTTGAAATGCTTCTATTGTATAACTTAAATTTGTGATTATAAGGTCAGAGTTTCTTACAATTTATTTAAGTTCAAATTAAATTCCTAAATCTTTGTCAAGAAAATATGTCGGTAGGAGAATATGCAGCAAAATACTTCAACGAAGGAGTTGATGAGCATTTGCACTATTCAAAATTTAAAAGTATACTCCGACAGGATATCAAATAAGCGATTGGTTATCTAGAAATTTACCTTTTTTCCTATTCTCGTAAATTGTTGCAGAATTTATGAGGATGATACTAAAGCAAAGCAAGTCTAGTGAGGGCAAGGAAGGCCAATAAGAATAAACCCTATTAGCATCATCTCGAGCGACCAAAAATATGTTTGGACAGAAAAACTTTGTTTGTATCAATATTTCTAGTGTTGTGAACTCTGTCAAATGTTTCCATTGTGGAAGAGCACACCTGGCAAAAGACTATACTCTTACCTTTGTGACCTACTGCAACTGTGGTAAGTCACCTCAATAAGTGTAGAGAACTCAAGAAGGAGTTGAACAATAATAGAGGCAATACAAAAGGAGGGAAGGAAAAAGAAGGAAGGCCTAAGACTATAGGTAGATTTTTCACCATGAATGGTACTGAAGTTGTTCAATCTCATGACCTCATCCAAGGTAAATGCATCATAAACGGTCATCTTGTTAATGTATTATATGATTCTGGTACTACTTATTCTTTCATATCACATGTTTGTGTGAAATATTTAAAGTTACATGTCTCCTTGTTACCATATGATTTAACTGTTTCTATTCTAACCAACATTCCTGTTGTGACTTCAATGGCATGTGCAAATTGTTGTACTTCCATTGATGGTCAAAACTTTATCGTAAACCATTCTTGAGTAGCTCCTTTGTATATTTGGTTTGGTGAAGGAAGATTCCTTTCTCTGTTTTCTTGACTTGCAAGCCTAAGAAGAAATTCAGTTCCCCCACCATGGACATATCAAACTTCCCTTGCATTTTGGAAACAAAGTCCTCACAGAGAGATGTGTTAGTAGAACCAAATATAATATCATCTACATATACCTAAACAACAATATATCTTCAGAATATCTCATAATGAATAAGGTTTTGTCTACCATTACCTCGAAGCTTGCTTAAGACCATAAATGATGCACTCCCTTGATCTCTTCAACCAAGGTTCCTTCTTCTAAGAAGATGGAGGATGGAGAAGGCTAGGAGGGGGGTGGTTATGACGCCACTTTCTAAGGGAAAGATAAGTCAAAATTTACTTGAGGCTTGCCACAAGGGAGAGGACCCATGATAAAAGCTTTTAGGGAGAGATTTCTCAAGAGAGAGGATTCTCAAAAATGATACTCAAGAATAAAAACTCCAAGGAGTCTTACTTCATTCAATCAAGTGTGTCCATAAAAGAGAGAGTGAAGTAAGACTCCTTTGAGTTTTTATTCTTGAGTGTCATTTTTGATAATCCTCTCTCTTGAGGAATCTCTCCCTAAAAGCTTTTATCATGGGTCCTCTCCCTTGTGGCAAGCCTCAAGTAAATTTTGACTTATCTTTCCCTTAGAAAGTGGCATCAAAACCACCCCCCTCCTAGCCTTCTCCATCCTCCATCTTCTTAGAGGAAGGAACCTTGGTTGAAGAGATCAAGGGAGTGCATCATGTGGTATCAGAACCATCTTCATGAAGGTTCTTTTTCTCCCCTTTTTCTTCCTAGTTTAGGCGCCATTTTTAGTTAATTTTCTACAGTTTTTTTATTTTATTTCTTGCTTCCTTTATTGTCAGTTTCATTTCCTTTTTATGTCTTGTTAGTTTATGTTTTAGTAGTTTTCTATGTTTGCAATTTAATTCCTAGTCGTTATTGCTTTCTAGATTCAATTTAGCTTGTTCTTTTCTGTTGAATCTTGGTGTGTTCTTCTTTAGGATTTATCCTTTAATTCTGTCCAGTTTTTTTATTTCTTTTTATTAGTGCTTATCCTAAGAGGACCATGGTAATGAATTCACAAAATTTGTGAAGGAAGCCACACAATTGTGGTTTTGATCCTTGGATGCACTTTTGCTTCTTTACATTGAGTTCTTGCATTTTATTTCTATTTTTCCTGCACTTATATTTCTTTGTTGGGTATGAGTTTGTGGCTGTTTTTGGGCCATTTTTATTGCATTTTTACTCTTTCAAGTTGTGTCATAGTGTGGTCTTGTTTAGTTCTTTATTTGTCCCCTAATTTCATGTTGTGTTGCCTTTTAAATTTTAACCAAAAAGTGTGTTATGCTTCTAAAATTCTTGTGATAAATCTCTTTGGAATTGAGCATATGCTCTTGATCATAATTCCTAGAGTCCACATGCTTTTAGATCATAGCATATTTCAAAAAATATTCTCTCAATAATTGCTCAATTCTTTTTTTTTTCATAAATTCTATTTTATTCTTGTTGTGTTGGTAGTTTAAATTGTGCTAGTTCTTTTGGGTGAAATTGTGCTTGGCTATTGGAGAATCATTTGGGCATTTATTGGGCTAATCTTGAGCAATTAATCTTATCTTCACACCCATTATACTCTCCTTTGTGCCTATTAGTAAACACCTAATTTACTAGTCCATTTTTAGACTACTTTGTTTTCTTTGAATTGCACTCTTGTTCTCAATTTTTTGGTGGCTGTTTTATTTAGGTTTATTCAAGCAAATATCTCTCTCATACTCCTTATCATTTCTTGCTTTCCAAATTGTTAAGAGGTGCAGCAAAAAAAAAAAGAAAAAAAAATATAGAAGTCAAAAAGAGTTGAATACGTATAAAAAAAAAAGTTTTTACAAGAAGTATAAAAAAATACAAAAACTTTTAGTGCACCATAACTTTGTTATTTCATTTGAAGGAGTGCTTAAGATTGTTGAAACTTGCTTGAAATTTTGTAATTAAGATTCGGCCATAAGCTTTCAAAATTGTGCAACTCATTGAATTTTTGTTGAGTCATTTATTTTTAGTCCACATTCTAATCTAGTACCATTCTAGGTTCCATTTTGTGGTCCTAACCTTTTTTTTACACCTTTTAATTGCTTTCTTGTCTTGATTCTAAATTTTTTTAGTTTTTCTAAATTACTCTATCTGTTTGGATTTGTGCTTTCTTTCTTTGAGTTTTCTGGTTTTTTGCTTCTATTGCACTCTCTTGGCTTGGTTTTGGTGCGCCACTTGTAAGGAAAGGGAAGTTCAAATTCAAGCTTTCCACAAGGGTGGCATTTTGAGGAGAGTTGAACAAGCTAAGGAAGAGACTCATTCAAAAGAGTAACACTAAATTTTGGAGAGAAATACCTTTTGGAGAGGCAAAACCTAGGAGGGAATCAAGCCTCCGCCAAACTTTCCTTTCGTTTAGTTGTTTTAATTGGTTGTAATTTTAATAAGGCCATTTTAATTGAGGTGTTGGATGCCCATAAGGGTCACCTCTTTGTTTGTAATAGTTTAGTTTCTCGTCTAGTGTGGATAAGGATTTGGTACCCCTTATTCATACTTAGGAGCTCGTTTAGAACCTTTATCTTGTCTTTAATTTTCCTTTGATTGCTTTCACATTTAGGAAAAGTGCTTAAGTTCCAAAGGATTAAGTCACTCTTAGTTAAGAAAACCTTAAAAAAGAGAGACATGTTCTTTGCTTGCTTGCATCTTTTCCAATTCACCTTAGTTTCAACCTTAGCACTCTAAATCACATCACACACTTCAAGCAACAATAGTGTTAACCAAGGGTCACCTAAGGTAGACACTTTAGTTAAATTTGTAAAAGAATTTAAAGAGTGGAGGATTGAAGAAAGTAAAGAGAGAAATGAGAGAGATGCAAGAGAGGAAGGAAGAAGAACAGAAAAAGAAAAAGAAAGAAGAGAGAGAGAAGAAAGAGGAGAAAGAAGACGTGAAGAAAAAGAGAGAGAGAAAAGAAAGAGAAGAAAGAAGAAGAGAAGAGAAAGAAAGAGAAAGAGCAGAGAGAGAAGAGCAAAGAAGAGAAGAGAAAGAGAGAGAAATGAGAGAAAGAGAAGAAAGGGAAGATACAGAGCGAGAACAAAAAAGAGATAGAAGAGAAAGAGAAGCAAATGAAAGAAGAGAAAGAGAAGAGAGAGAGAGAAAAGAAGAAGGAGAAGCTATAGTTCTAACTCAAGTGAGGGTGAGGATAATAATGAGGGCCATAATAGACCTAGAGGGAGGAGAAACCAAACCCCTAAAGAACAAAAAATAGACCTCCCACCCTTCTTATGAAAAGATGATGTGGAAGTCTACCTTGATTGGGAGATGAAGGTAGAGTAACTCTTCACTTGCTTCCAAGTTAGTGAAGAGAGGAAAGTTCCCTTAGCCTCCCTAAGCTTCCAAGGGTATCCAATGTATTGGTGGTCTTCTCTAGTTAATGAGAGGCTTCGCAATCATATGCCCTCAATCGAATTTTGGTTTGACCTTAAAGGGGTTATGAGGTGAAGACATGTCCCTTCTTATTATGAAAGGGAACTCCTAGATAACCTTCAAAGACTCAAACAAAAGAATTTGAGTGTTGAAAAGTATCGCCAAACAATGGAGCTCTTCATGATGAGGGCAGGCATAACTGAGGAGCCTAGGACTACCCTGTCTAGATTCTTTAGTGGCTTCAATTTTGAAATTCGTGATAAGTTGAACTTTTACCACATAATGATCTAGATGATTTGGTCCGAATTTGCATAAAAGTGGAGCCACAAAGAGGAGGACTTCTTCCAAGAAGGACTACTCTACCACTTCACACCACTCTTATTCAAATAGGAACCAACAAAAGGAGAACTCTTCCAAGAGCCACCCCAAGGAAGATTCCACCATCATGCATGAAAAGCATACACCTCTACATCCTAGAGAAGATCCCCCTGCTAGCTCTTCTTCAAAGAGTAGTAGTATTAAGTGCTTCAAATGTCTTGGGCGAGGCCACATTTCCTCCCAATAACCCACAAAGAAAACCATGATCATGAGGGGCCAAGATATTATAAGCGAGTCTTCCTCTTCTAGTGAGAGTGAGGAAAAAGGGGACCATACACATTTTGACATAGAGGAAGGTCCTTGTGATGGTGATCTGCTAATGGTAAGAAGGCTTCTTGGAAGTCAACCTTATGAATTAAGCCCTACTCAAAGAGAGAACATCTTTAACACAAGATGCAAAGTTTTTGACAAAACATGTTCTCTCATTGTAGATAGTGGCTCATGTTGCAACTGTTGTAGCATAAGTTTGGTAGACAAGTTGTCTTTGACTCCAATTCCTCACCCTAGTCCTTACAAGCTTCAATGGCTCAATGAGAGTAAGGAAATTGTAGTCAACCAATAAGCAAATGTTCCCTTTTCCATTGGAGGTTATGTTGATAAAATCATTTGTGATGTAGTTCCAACGGAAGCGGCACATATCTTGTTGGGGCGGCCCTAGCAATTTGATAGAAAAGTTATTCATCATGGCCACTCCAATGAGATAACCCTCACCCACAATGACAAGAAAATTAAGTTGACTCCTCTTTCACCTTCACAAGTGGCAGAGGATCAACTTCTTTTGAAAAAGAAAAGGGATGAGGAAAAAAAAAACAAAAAAAGAAAAAAACATGCATTGAAAGTTGATGGGTTGGAAGGAAGTGCCTCTTCCAAGTTTGTTGTTCAAAAGGAGAGCCATTTTGCAACAAGAATGGACTTTAAACATAGCCTTCTTCTTGAACAAACTCTCTACCATCAACTCATAGAGGCACCAACTATCACTTCCCCATATATTGAGCTTGAACCCATTACTAGTGAGCTTATCATGGCACCTCAAGTTCAAGATTTGGGAGAAATTACAAGGAAGGAAGATCTTCAAGAAGATTGTCCTTTGAACCCCAAGGATGATCTTATTGAATCTCCACCACATGATGCACTCCCTTGATCTCTTCAACCAAGGTTCCTTCCTCTAAGAAGATGAAGGATGGAGAATGCTAGGAGAGGGGTGGTTTTGACGCCACTTTCTAAGGGAAAGATAAGTCAAAATTTACTTGAGGCTTGCCACAAGGGAGAGGACCCATGATAAAAGCTTTTATGGAGAGATTCCTCAAGAGAGAGGATTCTCAAAAATGACACTCAAGAATAAAAACTTAAAGGAGTCTTACTTCATTCAATCAAGTGTGTCCATACAAGAGAGAGTGAAAGAGTATATATAGCCCAATGGGAGAGCTTGGACACACAAACCTAGGCAATATGGGACTTGGGCTTAATTAGGCTTAAGAGTAATTAACCCAAGCTTAAGGCCTAAGTGAGGTGTCTAAGTGCACCCCCCATGGGTGTGGATAGAAACTCTTATTTTAGGGGATGAACAAGCCCAACACACCTAAAATAAGGGCCTATTCTATGATTACTCCTTTCCTTTTTACTTCCTACACCTATACACCTAATTTAGAAGGAAAATGGCCTAAAAACATGGCCTTAGGCAATAAAACTATGCACCCTAAATATCTAAGTAATTATAAAATATTTACAAGTAAAAAACCCTAAGACTAAGGCTCCATGTCTTCATGTAAGCATCCATCCAAGCCTAGTCTCCTTCTCTTGAATCCTCCTAGCCATGATGCTAGGTGAGATTGCATCAATAAAGGGCTTTCTTAAGCTTATACACATGGTGAGGAAACCTATGATCTACAAAACCAGGAGCTTGTGAAAACAAACACTTCTTCATCAAGGAAACCATTTAAAAAGGAACTTTTCACATCCATTTGGTATAGCTTAAAGTCAAACACACATGCAAAAGCAAGAAGGATCCTAACAACTTCTAATCTAGCTACTGGAGCATATGTTTCACCAAAGTCTATACCTTCTTGTTGATTATAGCCCTTTGCTACTAATCTAGCCTTATTTCTGGTTATGGTTCCTGTTTCATCTAGTTTGTTTCTAAACACCCATTTAGCTCCTATGACATTCATACAACTCTTATATGGCACTAGTTCCCAAACATCATTTATTTTAACTTGATTAAGTTCATCATGCATGACTAACAACCAAAATTCATCATTTAAAGAATCATCCACACAAGATGGTTCAATTTGAGAAACAAAATCCATATGTTCATAGAAAATATTTAGAGGATGTCTAGTAGTAACTCCCTTCTCAATATCACCAAGTATGTTGTCAAGGGAGAGATCTTTGGGTGTCCTCCATTCTTTGGGTAGAGGTTGAGTTTCAACTTCATTTGAGACTTCCTTTTCCTCTAAGTTGATGGTGTCTTTTGACTTTTCAAGAGGAATATCATTTGTATCTACATCATCATCCTCTACCAAGGAAACTCCCTTTTTCTGGGGGTTAGATTCATCAAATACAACATGAACTGATTCTTCAACACTCAGGGATCTTTTATTGAATACGCTATATGCCTTACTACATGCAAAATATCCTAGAAATACCACTTCATTCACTCAGGCATCAAACTTGTCAAGATTATCCTTATTGTTCAAAACAAAAAATTTACAACCAAATACCCTCAAATGATAAATATTAGGTTTTCTACCTTTGAACAATTCATATGGTGTTAATTTCAGAAGAGGATGAATCATGATTCTGTAAAGAACATAACATAAAGTGCTCACTACATCAGCCCAAAAGTATTTAGGCATAGAATTCTCACTGAGCATTGATCTAGCTAATTCAATTAAAGATTTATTCTTCCTTTCCACCATCCCATTCTGTTGTGGTGTTCTAGAAGCAGAAAAGTTGTGATCAATGTCATACTCTCCACCGAATTTCTCAAGCTCCTCATTTTTAAATTCACCACCATTGTTACTTATTAGGGACTTAATTTTCAAATCTTTTTCATTTTGGATCCTTTTGGTAATTTTGAGAAAAGCATAGAATGCATTATTTTTAACAGATAAGAAAGTTACCCATGTGAATCTAGAATAATCATCAATTATAAAAAACCCATATAAGTTTCCACCTAGACTTACAGTTCTAGAAGGACCAAATAGATCCATGTACAAAAGTTCAAGTAGTCTAGAGGTAGAAACTTAATTAACAGATTTGAAACATTTTCAAACAGCTTTCCCTTTTGACATGCCTCACAAAGGCCAACTATAGAGAACTTTAAGTTAGGTAGGCCTACAACAATATTTTTGTATGCAAGTCTATTCAATTTACCCAAATTAATGTGTGCAATGCATCTATGCCAAAAGAATGATAAATCATCTCTAGATGATAAGCATGTAATGTTTGATGCAGAATGATCAATGTCAAGCACATAAATGTTATTCACTCTCATACCAACAAATAAAACATGATTTGATGCATCACTAATAGTGCAACTTATTATCAAACTTGATTTTAAAATTCTTGTCACGCAATTGACTTATACTAAGTAGATTGAATTTGAGATCATCAACAAGTAAAACATCATCAATCTAAATAGAGTCTTTGTTACCAATGCTTCCTATACCAAGGATTTAACCTTTATTGTTGTGTCCATAAGTGAAAAAACCACTTGTTTTCGATTGTAGGGAAATGAACTTGCTTCTATCTCCTGTCATCTGCCTTGAGCATCCATTGTCCAGGTACCACAGGGATTTCTTTCCTTTAAGGCACACCTGCAAAACAATTTAATTGCTCATTTTGGTACCCAAATGGAATTGGGTCCATTTGGATTAGTAACAATTTTGGATCCTTATTCATACATATTTCCCACTTGGAACTTCAATCCTCCTGACAAGGTAATTATAGGTAGCAAGTCTATAAGATTTCCTAGAATTGAAAGTCTTTTTAAGGCCTTTTTCTTAGTGGTATTATGATATCCAAGACCAGATTTTGAAGAAATGCCATGTTGCTTTCCCAAAAGAGCATCAAGGTTAGCACTCCCCATGTTGAACTTAGAAAGTGATTTTGTAAGATAATCTACTTTATCTTCAAGCACTTTACAATTAGCACAAGTGGAGGATGAAGCATGATTGCGATTAGAAATGGTTTTCAATTTTACATTTTCATCTTTTAAAACTTCCATTTATTTTTGCAAGTCATTTATGCTAGCTTCATATACCTACACTACTTTGGGATCAAATTGAAGAATTTGTGCTTTATGTTTTCTTTTGCTTGGAAGTTCAAAAGTTTAAGTGTGGGGTATTTGATGAATCATATTATATTTTCACATTTATACTCTTGTTATATATTCTAAGGTGTTCTTTCTTATTTATTTCATGCATTTACCATACACCTATGTTTTTCTGCATAAAATAATAATTTCAATAAAACATAGCTATAAATTGCATTATTTCTCTCCTGACATGGTCTAATGTTTTGGTTATAACTTTTTCTGTAGACATTATTTTTGTCTGATTATTTTTGTATTCGATTCCTGACTTCCAAGGGCTTCAATTTGGATATCTGGAGCACAAAATTTGGATTCTAGAGATATTTTTGAGTATTTTTGAAAGTTTGGGCAGAAAACTATATCTTATTGTACATGTAAATTAGTTTTAGGCCCATTGGCCCAATGCTTGGCCGATTATTCATGTGAGTAAAAACCCGACAGGGGTTGAGGGACCAGGGACACTCTTATCAGTGTTCAAATTTTGTAAAACTTTAGAGAACTTTTTAAGAGAGAAGATTTTCTCTTTTGGAGTTCTATTGCAGTTTCATTTTCAGTTTCCAATCCTAACTTTCAATTCCAATTTTCAATTGGCTCCGAGTTTGTATTCTTCCCTTACATCTCCATTTCCGTATGCATGATTCTTGATCAAGAATGAAAATTTTCTTGTAATCGATTGGTTGCATGTTAGAATAGGTGTAGAAGCAAATTCTGATTTCAATTCTGCAATTTCAATTCTGATTTCAATTCTGCATTTTCTTTCTCTCAGTTTCTGCACTTTTCCTTATTTCAGTTTCTGCAATATTTTTCCTGCGAATTTTAATTTCTTGTGCTTTTGTTCATCTTTCTTGCAAATTTTCTTTCAAATTTTCTTTCTTGCAAAATTTTATGAATATAAACAAACCCCCATTGCTAATTTGTAAAAAAAGAAGATATTAGAACTAGCTAGAGATAGAAACGAGTGTTTAATGCATGTTTCCTTGTGATTTGGTCTTAGGTCATCCCTATGTTACATTAGGAGGGACTTTTGTAGTTTTTGCAAAACCAAGTGTGATTAGGGTTTTGTCACACACTAATGAGATTACCCTCTCCAACTTTGCCACAAAGTTCAAGTTGTGTTCTCCTAAGCCTGCCCAAATGTTAGAGGACCAACTTATCATGGTAAAGAAAAAGGAAGAGGAAGATAAAAAGAAAAAATCAAAAAATAAACAAGCATAGTTTGTTGATGGGTTGGAAAGAAGTGTCCCTTCCAAGAGGTTGTTATAAAAGAGAGCCATTTTTCTACTAAAGTAGACTTCAATAGCCTCTTTATGCAACAACCTCTCTACCTTCCTCTAAAAAGATAGAGGATGGAAAAGGTTAGGGATGGAGGGGAACTTGACGTCACTTCTCTAGGGAGAAGATAAGTCAAGAAAAATTTTACTAGGAGGCTTGCAACAAGGGATAGGACCCTTGATAAAAGCTAAAAGGAAGAGAATCCTCAAGAGAGAGGTTTCTCAAAGGTGACACTCAAAGAAAAATGCTGAAAGGAGTCTTATCTTATTCATTTAGGGGTGTAGCTAGTTTAATTTTCAGTCTTGTATTTTGACCTTTAGGTTCATTTTACCTTAGGAGGTGTGTTTAGTCTCTTTGTTGAGTATGTTAATTAGTTGGGATTAGTCTAAAGGAGTTTGGACATGTGGTATGTGATACTCATACCCTAATTCCTATTCATATACTTCTAACCAACACATGAAACATGTAGAAGACATATAGGCTCCCATGTTCCCTTGATTTGGCGCCACTTATTCTTTTCACTCCAACATAGTTGATTCTTGTTGCTTCTTATTTTAATTTGAATTTTGGACGTGCCATATCATCTTCCTCCAAAATTAAAATTCAAACAAGAGGGAACATAGATCCATTATTTTTAGGGCCATGTTTGGATCTTTGTTGAATTAATTTAGTGTTAAATTGAAATGTGCTCAATTAACACTTAATTAACCAACTAATCTTGCCTCATTAGAGGAGTTGGACATTCATGCTCATGCTAGGCTCATAGGTCTATGCTAAGCTCTATCTAAGGAGCTTCTTTCCTTTCATGTAGCCTTTAACACTCATTTGAATGAAAATAACCTTTTTCTAAATTGAGAGCTCCTTTGTTCTTGAGAGTGTTCATGCTCTCTCCACTCTTGTAAGAGTTCTTGATGTTATTATCAAGGGTTCCTTCCCATGTGGCTAGCTTCACTCTTGGCTTATCTTCTTCAATGGAAGTGGTGTCTGTCTTCATCACCACCTAGTCTTCTATCTCCATTTCACGAGCTATGAAGGACCTCTAAGAGTAAATCCTAGGTGGAATCATCCTCTCCATCAAATGTGCAACCATGGCTTGAGGAGGAATGGATCAACAGGCCTACATACTCCCCAGTAGAATGGTCGTGATTTCTATGGTACTGACACTCTTTCGCCTTGTCTGTGATGGATGGGGTGTTCACCCTTTTAGGGATCGACAACAACTCAATGGTCAGGGTTGGCTCCAACACCTTGGCCCTGCTTACATTAAGTGGAGTGTAGTAGGCATACTTAGAATGAAACATTCTTTCTCTTGAGCCTCATGGACGACCTCCAAACTGGTTTTTATCTACATCCTTCTTTCCTAACCCCCAGCATGGGCCTTGCCAAGATACTCTTCCATATCTTCGACTTCCATATAAGTTGCGGCTCTTGCACGCGTTTCTTCTAATGTTTGGGCTGGCTCCAAGAAAAAGCTGTTAGAGAATTTGCCCAGCTGTAAGGCAGTGATTAACTAGCATATAGCAATGACTGGGTTTAAATCCTTGATCTGGGCATTGGTTCTTTCCAAGTGATCTATGAAATCATGAAGAGGCTCTTCCTTTCCCTGTCGATAGCCTATAAGCACTAGACGTTAGTTGTTGGGGGTGCCAAGGGCAAACTTCATTAAGAGCTTAGACGAAAGTTCTTCGAACATCGATACCAACTTAGCGGGGAGGTTAGTGAACCAACTAAGAGCTTAGCCAACTAGGCATGTGGAAAATACCTTACATAAAATAATGTCATCAGCAGTATAAAGTCGGGCATGTGTAATGAATGCATTGAGGTGCTGCTTCGGTCGGTCTCCCTGTTGTATTCCAAGGTGAGATGCTTCTAACTGTCGGGTAAAGGAGTCTCCACAATATCCAAGGTAAAAGGATGGTGCTATTGGTTGGACTCTCCTTCTTTTGAGATGCTCTTAGCAAATCGTGGTCTTCCTTCCGAAACAGCCTTAACAAATAAGGGTTTCATTATCTGGGTAGGTTGCAAGGGTTTGGTTGATCCTCAATTCTACGAGGTAGCTTCTTTGCTCCCTTCCTCTCTTCATCTCATTAACCTCTCCCGTAGTTGCTCGTTCTCCTACCTAAGTTTGTCCATATCCTTCTGCATCTGTTGGAAGGCTGCCAGTAACACATCATCCCTCCCTATTCCTGGAGTTGGGTCCTCACGCGAAGGATGGTACAAGGTTCCAACATTGGTTCTTGTCTGAACCATTTTTCCACCAACTCAATCTTCTCTTCAAGGTCGCAAGGTATTTACTTACTCAGTGGGCATCATCTGTTCCTGCACACACTGACCAAGTCTTTCTAATACTCTAGGTGTTCCTCCAACACTCCAAACCTTCAATTCAATAATTGCTCTAAGCCAGTACATGTAGGTACCTGCAAAAGCACTCTGATGCTCAAGTTAAAGGGGAGTTGACTATTCTTTCAAAAGTAAAGTATGTAGCAGGAAATTAATATATATATATATATATATATATATATATATATATATATATAAAATCAGTAGTCAAACTTGTTCTTGTCTTTTACTATTTATAGTGTTTAACTTTTTGGACTTGCACTTATGTCATTGGTTTAGGTTTGCCGAAAAAGGGTAGCTTAAACCTTTCACTGTAAGGGTAGGAAGCCCTACCTATACCAAGATGCCTGACCATGTAAGGGTAGACTCGACCTTGTAGGTAGGTCTGGTTCGATCCGGAGTAGAACTGACTCACAGGTTCCTCCAGTATAGTTTGGTACTCTCATCTTAATATCGAGCAAACTAGGTTGAAAGAAAAATATTCATTTTAACAAATCACATTAATAGTATGATTAACAAAAATAAGTTGTTTGGTACTCTTTTTGTTCTATATATTTTTATATTTAAGAGAATTGTACATAGAATAAAGATATTTAATGACATTAAAAATTGTGATATATCTAATTTTTACTATTAATTTACTAAAAAATGTACATATATTTAAGAGAGAGAAAAACATTAATTACACCTTAAAATGAAAGAAAAAAGATTGCACACTCTGGAGTGTAAAAAGTTTTACAGTATAATTTAATCACAACCCTTTATTTATATGCTTAATTGGTAAAATCAACAAAACTGCCTATAAATGAAGGAATTGTAATTCAATATTGGCACAATCCTTTTTTCCATACTTTAAAAATGAAAAACTGTTGTAATTGAATATTAGTATAAAACTTGTTTACACTGCTACATAATTTATGGGAGATAGAAGTAGCAATTTTTGTTGTCTTTTTAACAATTTATTTTGAGAGTTACTGTTTAAGGATTTGTATAAGTTTTTAAAACTTTAGATTGGGCAGTTTGGACCTTGTTATCGTGGTAAGTGATTTTTGTTTAAAATTATTGTGGTATTTTTGTATAAACAGAATGTTAATGTGTTTCGTGCAGGTTTACAATTTAGTCTCTCTTTAAATTTTTATCGATTATTTTTTATTGCCCCAAATTGTGGAACTTCATTGCAGATTCATTGTATGCATAAATCTATTTCTGCAAGTGTTTTTGAATTTTTTAAAGCTGGTAGCTTTTCTTGCTCTTTATCTTGTATATTTACATTATGTAAGAGCATGAATCGAATTAAAGAAAAAAAAAATCTAACTACCACCGTTAATATTAACCAAAAAACTCTCATAATCTTATTAATAAATATTTTTACAATAACAAAGCAGTTGGGAAACCTACCTCGAATAGATTGAGCCCCAAATTAACAGCAACAAAGTAACTGAATAGGAAAATTACTAAAAATACCTAATTGGGTTTCTAATAATCTGAAAGTCACTTGCCGGTGCGTGAACCTATTACTACTTCTCACCCTAACACATTATTTCCGTTGATTTAAGATCCATGTAATCTTGGAGGGATTGCTTGAAGATGAGTTCTTAGGGGTATTCTATTTTAGGGTTGAAACTAGAGTTCATGATTTCAGTTCTTTGAATCCCAATTGAAGGAGCTGCTGCAAAATATGTATTTTCACTTTAATAACCTAATTATATTGGTTTTCTCTTTATATTTTTAAAATATTAGGGTATTCTGTAGTAATCAGTAGTATTAATGTTATTGAACTACATTTATACTGGCTATAGAACAGTTGTATTCTACATGGCATATATTTGGAGCGTGAAGCCTTTGTTTTGTGCATAGATCCTGGGAATGTTTCTGCATTGTTTTTACGACAGCTTTTTGCGAATCTTGGTTTTGTATACTTGAATAGAACTGGGTATGTTCTGGATTCTTAAACAGTAAAGCTTAGATTAGGTTATGACTCGGAAGTATGAACTACTTTATGTTATGCTGAACCAAAGCTGGTGGAGAATTTGCAGGTGCATACTCGTGAAGATACCCACAAGGTTAAGTTTGGGGGATTTCCAGACATAGAAAAGAAAAGAAAAACTTATGGACCGACTCAATGGTTCTGCCAATCTAATGATAGTGTCAGATCTGGATTTCACAATGGTAGACATCATAGTTTTGATAATGATCTGTTTTTGAAATAATGTTTGGGTGACATATGGTGAAGCCTGTGTATCTCACTGCAGGTGGACCATAATGATCCAGAAAATCTTGCTCTTCTCCAGTTCAATGCGCTATGGGAAGCTTATTATCGTCATAATTCTCTGCTAGTTTTCTCCACTGGGAGATCGCCTACTATTTATAGAGAGTTAAGGAAACAGAAACCTTTGCTGACGCCTGATATAACAATAATGTCTGTGGGAACTGCGATTACATATGGTGAATCCATGGTACCTGATGATGGTTGGAAACAGTATCTGGATCATAAATGGAACAAAGACATAGTTCTGAAGGAGACAGCTAAGTTTCCTGAACTAACTATGCAAGTATGTATCTATCTTATAATATACTAATTTATAGAAATTAAGATATGTATCTGAATTTTTATACATTGAATCATGATTGGGTCAATGTTATCAACGAAGAAACATAGCGGAAGGTCAAAATTCTGTCATAAAAACACGTAATTGTGGTTTATGGCACTACTATGGTGAACATTCTTTTAAAGATACCTATCTGAATTTGTATATGTTGAATCATGGTTGGGTCAATGTTATCAATGGCAGAACATAGTGAAAGGTCAAAATTTCACGTCATTGCGGTTTATGATACCACTATGTTGCACATTACTTTAACAATTGTGTATAACAGTTGGTAAAAATAGCGCTATTGCACCGTAAGGGTGGTTATTTAACAACGTTGGTCTGGATGAATGACCTTGAATAAATTTTGTTATTAGCTATTCAAGAGAGCATTGATATTCATTTATCAACTTGTTTTCATTGAAATTTCTGGAGTAACTGCAGTTAGAAACAGAACAACAACCTCACAAGGTTAGCTTTTATTTGGAAAAAGGGAAGGCCTCAAATGTCATCCAAGCTCTCTCAAAATGTTTGGAAAACCATGGGGTAAGATTATAGTTCTGAAACAAAATGACAGAAATTTGACTACCTCATTTGCAAGCTTTACCTTCAATTGTTTTTGGATTGTGTTTAAGAGTCCCCACACTTTTTCATCTGTAAAGACAAACAGATACACAATTTTGTTATATTTATATTATTTGACTTATGATATTGCTCTTCTCTTTTCCAGTTAGATGTGAAAATAATTTATAGCAATGGTATTGCTTTGGATATATTACCCCAAGCTGCCGGAAAAGGACGGGCCCTTGCTTTTCTACTTGAAAAATTGAAAGCTGATGGACTAGGACCACTCAACACTCTTGTTTGTGGTGATTCAGGAAATGATGCTGAACTTTTCAGTGTACCTGAAGTTAATGGGGTCTTGGTTCGTAGCATAATAAGACTTACTAACTTCACGTTACAGTTGTCTATCTTGTCTGCAAATGGTGAGTGTACTGGGAAAATTTCTCATTCATCTTCTAAATTTGCAGGTTGGCAACGCACAGGAAGAATTACTTCAATGGTATGCAGAAAATGAAAGAGGCAATCCCAAAATAATTCATGCAACTGAAAGATGTGCAGCTGGCATTATGCAAGCCATTGGTAACTTCTCTCTTGGTCCAAATATGTCTCCAAGAGATATTGGAGTTTCAATGTCCAACAGGAAAGTTCTTAGTCCAAGCCATGAAGTGGTGATGTTCTACATATTTTATGAGAGATGGAGGCGTGGTGAAATTCAGAATCCTGAGCAGTATATACAAAATTTAAAATCAGTCTTTGTAAGTTTGATCCAAGTTTAAGATTTTAATCACAACTGCAAAATTGGTTAGAAATCCTCTGCTATGCCTGACCAGAGATGAATCTTTTGCAATCATGAATAAATGTGACTTTTGGAATTGAAATGCCTAGAACTGTTTGGGTGTTGAAAGAAAGCATAGAGAAGTTTAAGTTGAGTAAGAAAAGACTTGGCTTTCACCCGACATATTGTTTTATCATAGTTTAAGAGTGAAAAGAAAAGAAAGGAGAAACACAACATATAAAGTTCCATTGCTGTACAGGCTTTTATATCTCCAATTATTTTCTATCTGATTAAATGAATATTTAAATAAATGGAGATGGTTTTACAATTTGAAACTAGAGGGACCTTTTATGTGTCTTTTGATAAACTGAAAAGTTTTGACGCTTTTTTTCTCAAATTTTTGTTTATCTGTAGCATTCTACAGGAAATTTTGTCCATCCCTCAGGAGCTAACAAACCTATGCACCAAATTATAGATACCTTAGCAAAGGCTTTTGGTGACAAGAAGGGCCAAGACTTTCGAGTGTGGGTTGATCGTGTATCTTTTGCCGAGGTTAGTTTGGGTTCGTGGTCGGTCCAATTTGACAAGTGGGAGTTATCTGGTGAGGTTTTGTTTTCTCTACACTATTAGTTTTAACTTATATTTTTCATGGTCTATTTTTTTTATATTTGTCTTTTATGTTCGTCATGATTTTCTGTTTAATATGAGCATTTGGGCATGCAAGAGCAGTCTATTGTTTAAGAACAATGGGAGTTTATGTTAAGATTTGAGTTTTTGTTACTTTTGAGACATAAATATTGAAGTAAGAGAGTACAAGTAGGACACCATATTGTATTATTGTTCAATAGAATTCTCTTGTTATAGTGTATGTTTGCGTGGTCAGATTCCCTCCTGCATCAGTATTATTAATGTAGATTTTCTATTTTAATTAAAAATCTTGACATTTTCAAGATCCAACACACAATTTGGGTGATCCTTTCCCGTTAAACTAGCTTTGAGGGTTGAGTTAAGCCTTATTTGTTCGTGAAAAAAAAAAATACGAATGACCACACTATTGTAGCATGTTTCTTTTATATACACTGTCCTATTCATAACTATTCTACTTTAGAGGATATGGGACAATGATGCAACTTTGAAAGAAAACTAATACATTTACTTGAACTACATTTGGAAACAAAAGTATTTTTATATATTATATTCATATCAATTACATTGTAAGCTCATAAATTTATAATGATTGAGCACACACAAAAGGGAAATAAAGATAAAATCAAATAAAATAATCTTAAAATATTTTTTTCTAATATCTAAAGATTATTTCCAACACTCACCCTCAAGTTGGTAAATGAATATCCATCATTTCCAACCTGCCTATAAGATCATGAAATCTACCAATTGGAAGAGCCTCAGTGAAAATATCTACTAGTTGGAGTCTTGTTGTGATATGATTCCCCTTAGCTAGTTCAAGATCGATTTAGGACCTTTAGGAAATAGGCTTTTTGACTTAACATTAGATGAGAAGAGTAAGGAATTAAATTGCACAAAATACAGAATAGAAACATAAAATTTAAATAAAGAAAATGAAGCAATGATAAACAAAACACAGGGTGAACAATTGAACTGAACAAGGTGCAGATTGGATGAAAACTCAAAATAAAATTGTATTTCCAAATGAGTTCAGTTTTTAGGCGTGAGAATTGAGAAAGAAAGGAATGGATTTTGTGAAAGGTGTCACACTTCCAAGGATGGAAGATAAGCCCATAGATTGAACACACAAAGGGTTGATTAACCTTTGATAAATCTCTAATTCTTGGATTACTAAGAACCCAGGAGCAAGCTTTCACAGCACTTAGCAAATTGCAAATAGAAGTCTGACTGTCTTCCCCAAGGGTCATGCACAACCTATAAAAAAGGCTCTTCCAATCTAGTGAAGGTTACAAAGAAATTTTCCTAATTAAACCAAATTATTACACTTAAAATTAGAAATGTAATTGCCCAAAATTAAATAACACTCAACCCACCAATTATAATTAAGAGGTTGCACTAATAACACTAATTAAACTCAGCCAAAATAAAAAAAAAAAGGCTTTTATTTGCATAATAATTCAGCCATTATCCACCATGTCTAGCTGCCTACATTCTTGAGTTTTAATTATGACAAGCTACCTTTCTATTAAAGGTCAGGTGCCCTCCCCTTTAACCATAAGGCAATTGATCAACTGGAGCTCTAATTGTTCAAGGCTTGGTTCTATTTTAGTAAGGGATGCCAACACTTATTGCAAAGCCTCCTTTTCTCTCTTTGCCTTTGCCCTTGTCATAGGTCCTCCAAGTCCTCCAAGTCCTTCAAGTGCTTCAAGATCCTTGCTCTTGGTCATGTTCCAACCTGCCTATAAGATCATGAAATCTACCAATTGGAAGAGCCTCAATGAAGATATCTACTAGCTGGAGTCTTGTTGGGACATAATTTGTAACAACCAGACATTTTCCTATGCTATCTTTTGATGAAATGTCCATTAACTTCAATATGTTTGGTTTTGTCATGTTGTACGGGATTGTGAGCAATGTTAATGGTTGACTTGTTGTCATAATATAGCTCAATAGGGATATCTGTCTTAATTTTGAGATCATTAAAAATTGTTTTCATCCAAAGTTTTTCACATATACCTTGAGCGAGGGCTCGATACTCAACTTCTATACTAGAGCGGGATACCTATTTTTTGCTTCTCCAAGTATCCAAACTTTCTCCAAGAAATATACAGTATCTATTAGTAGACTTTCTATCAGTGACAAAACCTACATAATCAAAACCAATATAAATTTTTAGGGTTAATGTGTCTTCCTTCTTAATAATAACCCCTTTCTTGGGCTTGACTTTAAGTACTATAGAATTTTATCATGTGTCTCTCTCTTGGATCTTGCATAATTTGGCTTACCACACTAACTGCATAAGCAATGTCTTAGCTTGTGTGTGATAGGTAAATCAATTTTCGTACCAATCTCTGATACTGGACTTTGTCTATAGGAAAGCCGATTTTGTTTATAGGAGAGTTTTCTTCACTTCCAATTTTATAATTTTGTTCTATTGGTACCCTTGAAGCTTTACATCCCAGTTTTCCTAATGCTTTGAGGAGATCAATTACATATTTTCTTTATGATATAAAGATTCCTTTCTTGGAGTAGACAATCTCTATTCCAAGGAAGTACTTGAACTTTCCTAGGTCTTTCATTACAAATTAAGCTGCTAGTTTTTCCTTCAAAGTCATCTTTTCGGTATCATCATCTTCCACAACAATCATATCATCCACATAGAGAAGAAGTATAGTAAGTTTAACCGTAGGGGAATGTTTTATAAATAAGGTATGATCTCCTTGACTCTGCCTGTATGCTAAGGAAATAATGACTTTTTAAGTCTTCCAAACCACGCTCTTGGAGATTGATTGAGACCATATAAGGCCTTCTTCAGGCGATAAACCTTGTCTTTACTGCCCTAAGCTTCATATCCTGGAGGGATGTCCATGTACACTTCCTCTTCCAAGTTACCATATCCCTTCATGTGCACTTCCTCTTCCAAGTTACCATGAAGAAATGCATTCTTCATATTAGAAATGGTGAAATTTGATTTAACTCAACCTCACAAACCATCTTATAAGATGAGGTTTACACCTCACTTATATACTCTTGTGTGGCCATATCGCTAGTAAATGTGAGATTTGGACTTCTTTCACAATACACCCCCTCACGCCCAACACTATTGGGTTTGGTGCTTGAATAAGGGATCTAGGATAGGCTTTGATACCATATTAGAAATGGTAAAATTGGGCCTAACTTAACCTCACAAAACCGGTTTATAAAGTGAAGTTTGCACCCCATTTATATACTCTTGTTTGGCTATATCATTAGTCAATATGGGATTTGGACTTCTTTCCCAATACTTCACATCTAGTTGTTGTAAGTCCCAACCATAGTCTGCTACCAATGCAAGACAACTCGTACTGTATTCGTCTTTGTTGTTGGAGCAAATGTCTCTTCATAATCGATCCCATAGGTCTGAGTATAACCCTTTACCACTAATCATGTTTTGTATTGTTATATTATTCTATATGCCTTATGTTTGACCATAAATATCCATATGCACCTTACTGCCTTTTGTCTCTTGATTTATCAACAATTTTTCAGTCGAGTTTTTTCTAACACATTCATCTCCTCCTTCATAGCTTGCATCTACTGTTCACTTTGCATGGCTTCCTGGACTAATGTGGGAATCTATGTGGCATCAAAATAACAGCAATAAAACCTTGATGTTAAATCGAGAGATTTTTAGTGCAAACATGATTGGAAATATGATATTTTACATAAGACCTATTTCCTTTTCTCGCTACAATTGGTAAATTATCAATATCACTTACTTCCTCATTGAGAGATTTTTACTTCCTCATTGTTGTCATTTGGAAACCTTACCTTTGGGTCAGACAATTCTATTTGCTGCAAAACCATAGTGAATTGTTCTCTCCTTTGATATTTTATTCTAAAAACTATCTTCTTCATCCTTGCCGTGTTGGATGGTTCTACTATTTTAGTTATGTCGTCATCATGCAAGTCTTGGACATCTAGTTGGGAAGGAAAATAGGAAGGTAGTAACAAGAAGGGTGACTCTTCTTCAAGGGTTCTCTCCCCTTGAAGTTGTGATTGAGCAAAAAAGGAGTATGTTCCATGAAAGGTGACATCTATGGTAAAAAGACACGACAACTCTGTGGGTGATAATATTTGTACCCCTTTTTTATTTGATGGGTAGCCAATAAAGACACATTTTAGGGCTCTAGGATCCAGTTTACTGTGGTTAAGATTATGAGACTGGACAAAGGCCACACACACGATAGACTTGACACTAGGAAAGACAAGGGAATAGAAGTTAAAAGGGACTCAATAGGACTCAATGATACTAGGGGAGACAGGTACAACCCACATATTCAATGGGACTAATATCATTATGAGACAAAAAATTTTGAAAACCCATGATTCACATATTCAGTCCCATTATCTAACCTAATTTTTTAATGTTTTTTCCAAATTGATTTTGGACAAGACATAAAAAATTGACGAACCTTAGATTTACTTTTCATAATATATTCCCATGTGACACGGGTATAATTGTCAATTAAATTAACAAACCAATTTACACCAAAGATGGATTCTAAGATAAGAACCCAAACTTCAGATGAATTAATTCAAATGGAAAATTACTTTTATTATTACTAACGGGGTAAGACATGTGATGGTATTTTGACAGTCGAAAACATCACACTTGAATGACTCAACAAATTCTTTAGTAAACAAAATTGTCTTCCTTGTTCCAAGGTCCTGAATCACACATTGAGAAGAAAAAAAAAATGTTACTGAATAATTCAAATCTTTAGTGATTTTGTGTATAGAGATGAGACTATTGGCAAATTTTGGAACATATAAAACATCATTTAACACAACAGGAGAGCATGATGCTATATTGGAAACTCCATTAATTGGTACGCTATCACCATCCACAACTCACATGACTTATAACATTAAAAGAAATCTTACCTTTCATAGACAGGGTACACGAGGCAGAGAGCTTACTCATTGATTCAATCATTGTTTTAAGGCAATGGAGCTCATCTTTGTAAGCCTTCATCTCTAGGGCAGGTGATGGAGTAGTTGGTGGATCCATCTCTTCTTGTCCAGAGGTAGATGATACCACTTATGGCAGCGGCGGTGAATGAGTGAGGCACACCTTTTTGGCCTACCACTCACCTCAACGATGGCAGTGGGACGAATGGTGGAGGCTCACCCTTGTTTCTGTTAGTGCGGAAGCGAAACAAAGCTCCCAGGATTAAGAGTTCTGATACCTACTTGACCTATGCTGCGAAACAAAAGTAGTTTTCTATATTTTATTCATATCAATTACATTCTTAGCTCGTAAATTCATAATGATTGAGCTCACACAAAAGAAAATAAAGACTAAATACATATGAGAAATAAAGATAAAATCAAATAAAATAACCTTAAGATATTTTCTCCTAATATGTAAAGATTATTTCCAACACATTTGATAAATTTTATAGGATAGAACAGGGAAAATAAGTGTATAGAAAAATCTAGAATAAATGAAAATAATTGTTCCTTTTCACTTTTTGTCACTTGCTTGCTATATATATATATATAATCTCTTTTATTCCTTTCATATCTTTCTGTTAGTAAGACACAGGAGGTCGTGTGTTCATCTGTCCATATGACCTTTTAAATAATTTTTGAATCAAGTTCAATGTTGTTCCATTGTACTACAGCAATTTATCCTTATTTTCTCGTCATCATTTAGTCATAGATCTCTATTTTCTTTTACTTTTTGTTATAGGCAAATATTGTTAGTATGTTAGTTTTTTGTTAATTGAAAGATTAGAACCCGCAACCTCTCCCTCTCCCTCATGTGAACTATGTCATTAGATCAACTGTATAACTTCAGATAAAGCTCTACTTATTTGTATGTTATTCTCTGTTGTTTATACAAGTAGCAACAATGGTAGTTACTGACAGAAATATGTGAGTGCATGCATTCAGAATTACAAAAGAAGCCAAAGAACGTCGCATCACACATCATTTTTTTATTGCATCTATTTAAAGCCAAACTCAGCTTTCTTTTCCCAATAAAACAATTTCTGTCCATCACTGAGATTCTTATTACCACTTTGACATCTGCCTTAATCTTTGTATAAGTGCGTCTACGATAAACTTCTTTGATAAATCTCTTATGTCTTTGCATACAAAAGGTATAGTGTTCCATTGCACCATCACGTGGCTTTCTAATGAATGTTTTAAGGACTTTCATTTTTGCTACATTTGTAGCTTGGAAACTCCTTTCACCTTTTCTAATATACCAATATTGAATCCACTATTGTAAAATGTGTTCCCATGTATTAGGATTTCTGTACATGAATGGAAAATAGAAAAGAGAATATTTCACTGAGACTGAATGATTGTGATATGTGATACAACCACGATACTGGAAGACTGAACCAAAACAAACACTCTGAATACAATAATAATGCTAATAACATCATATCGTTAGCCCCATAAGGTAAGCTGTTAGTCACCTTTTCTCTGAATGAAGCACATTAAGGAAAAAAATGGGTATCTGTTTCTAAAATAGAGCAACAAATCATGAGAGAGAGCACAATTCCATCTTCCATGAAAGAATGGAATAGATTCCCTTCAAGGAGTCTCTATGAATTTGAAATCTATGAATTTGAAATTTTTGTAAGATCCTTGTTTGGTAGGTAATATCTAACATAATATGGATAGATAAACTACAAAGCAGCCCTATATTATCAACAAATCACCGTTTGAAAGGGCTGCAGCCAACTTATATAGTAATAGAGTTGTATATGTGACCATCAATGGTTGATATGTGAGAAATACATTTCTATCTTGTATTTACTTTCAAGGTATCAGCTGCGCCAGCTCTGTGGAGAATATGCAGTATTGATTCTGCACAAACTTATATTAGATTTTATGATACAAATAATTAATTTCATGAGTGATAGAGATTGATACATTTTTATGTGTGATTCTGTTAATGTTGCCTACACTCAATGCAGCATGCTGCCACACTGATTTTCCTTTTCTTTTCATTGTTTGCTCATTTGCAATGTACTTTAGGCTTATTCATGTAAGGTTGTTTAGTGAAGTATCAGGTATTGGAAAATTTTCAGTCCTTTGTTGGCTTATTAGACTCTCTGCTGTCAAAATCAGGGAACGAGTCACGGGGTTGTTTCACAAAGGTTCTGATGAATACAAAGGTAAGCGCTTGTACTCAGTCTTTAGCTATTAAAATATGGCAGCAGCTAATACACAAACAATATAACAAAACCATAAACTAAGAAGATGAGAGTGCAGAGCAATTTTCATTCTGCTGCATAACTATTCATATTCTGCATACATAGCTTCATATTTAAGTGTAAATACATCATAAATGATAGTCCATTATGATAACCATACATAGGCTCAGTAACACGTATGCACTGTCATTTGAAGTGCAATATTGTCCAAAATAAAAGCAAACCCAAACATTACTTACGGACACAAGCTAGCATGCTGAAAAAGAAATAGCCATGATTACAACGGTAAAAAGTAAATCAGAAAAGTTTTACATCACATTAAGTTTAACAAACACTGGTTAAAAAGCTATAAAGAGAAAATATTTTATTGGAGCGTGCAAAATTGTGTTCACCTATAATTTTGAATTGCGCTCACATATAAATCCAAATAAAAACTCTTATTTTTTATCCTTAACCAGAGTCTATAGCTATCAGCAAGACCCTTAATTTAATTTAGGACTTTACCTTAATAGGTTTTGGTATTTTTCAGGTTGATGCTCCAGATCATTATACTTGGATGCACTTACATCAGATTTGGTTGGATGGCTTAGGAGGACAAGATGATCTGTCTTGGTTGTTATAGTTTCTAATCACTTCTGTTAAAAAGTATTCTTAAGCTGTCAAACTATTCTGCTAAGGCTGGAGGCATATTGCTATGCACTCAAATCTTAAAAGGGATTACGGTGCAAAGATCCTTGAAGCAGCAAGATAGATGGGTTAATAAGGATTTTTTCATTTTATGAGGTCTCACCTTTTGAAGAGAAAAAATTTGTTTTCCATAAACTGACCTCCTTTGTAATTAAATGGAAGGAGGTACTATCTGATTGGGGGCTGATCTCTAGCAGCAATCAAGAAAGTTGAAAAGAAAAGATCCAAATTGTAATTCATACAAGGTACCCTTTGATCTTGATGTCTTTGCTACTCCTTCCAGTCTTGAATATAAGGGCAAAAACTCATTGATTGTTGTTCTGGTTCTATTAAGACCAATTATTTTGGGTGGTTCTCACTTTTGAGATACAATTTTAAACTTGTTTATTTGTTTAAGAAGTCAAATTTGACCTAGCAAATTCACCTAGATGAAAATTGAAAAATGTAAAACCCATCTAATATTAAACTAGTAATTGAAAGAGAACATAATATTAGATTTTTTAATTTTTCTAATTGCTTGTTAGACTCATTTATGACTTTCATCATACTAACATCTTACTACTAGTTTATGTTGTGTTTTTCTTTTTTTGTAAAAATGAATTTTATATAAGGCACAAGAGGTGCAATAGCAGGAGCTTACAGTGCAACCATTTCTGTCAACATTGCTTGTTGCCAATTGTGGTCAATCATGGCTTTACCTCTAGACTTAAGAATAAAGATTGAATCCAAGGAGGAAATAAAGGAGTAAATAGGATGGAGATAAACAGTCATAATTAATAGTAAAGGTATAATTAGAATTACGAGTCAAATACCTTTGCGAATGGCAACAGGAAGTTCTGGCACAGGTGACAACATTGGAAGAACAGTTGGAGCGGGATATGATGCTAGGGGATCAGACAGTGGTGGTGGAGCCTGTGTCCGATTATGATAGATAAGTAGTGAAAGTGAGGTAGGAGAAACAAGTGGGGCTGGAGTAGGAACAATTAGAACAATAGGTGAGACCTCCTGAGGAACACTTGTAATGGTGGAAGAAAAGAAGGGAGTGTTTTAAAAAAAAATAACATCAGCGGAGACAAGGTACCTTTGAACTTATGGACAGAAACATCGGTAACCTTTCTAAAGGCAAGAGTAACCTAGAAAAAGATATTTTAGGGACTTGGTAGAGAGCTTGTTCTTACCTAGGGTGATATCATGAACAAAATAGGTACTCCCAAAGACACGTAGAGGAAGAGAGGAAGTGGATGAACATCCTGTGTAGGATGTAAGATTGAAACAGGAATCTGATTATTGAGAACCGATGAAAGCATGTGGTTAATTAGTAACAAGTTGTAAGGGCTGCATCACCCCAAAAATTTTGATGAGACATTGCAACGGAGAGGAAGCGTACGAGTTGTCTCCATCAAATGATAGTTTTTTGCATTTAGCTACACCATTTTGTTGTGGGTGTGAGCACATGAGGTTTGATGGAGAATCCTTTGTGATGTCAAAAAAGATTGAAATTGGGATGACAAATATTCTTTTGCATTGTTAGTTCGTAAAATTTTAATAAAGCAAGCAAATTGAATTTGAATTTCAGTAATGAAACTTTGAAAAATAGAGAAGATATCAGAACATTTCTTCATTAGAAAAACCCAAGTATAATGGAAAAAATCACCAATAAAGGTAACAAAGTAAAAATATCCTAAAGTTGAATAAACTCAACTAGGACCCAAAATATCATAGTGAACTACATCTAAAGGGGACACATGTTTATTGGGACTAGGACCATAATTAGTATGAGTATGTTTACCTAACTGACATGACTCACACTAAAAATAGTGAAAATTTGAAAAACATGGGACAAGCAAATGCATTTTCTCGATACTCATATGCCCAAGATGTTGATGTTCAAGAGTAAGAGAAGTAGAGGAAACCTAGGCCACCAGAGGTGTAAGTAAGTATAATCCTCCAGACTCATGCCCTGCTCTAATCGTTCGTCCAGTGCGTCGATCTTGTACAAAAATAGAGTTATTAACAAATAAAATAGAAATATCAAGGGTGCGAGTAAGTTTACTAATAGAAACTAAATTAAAAAGACAACTAGGAACAAATAATACAAAATTTAAGGAAAGATGTGGAAGCGGACAGGTTTTTCCGATGCCCTGAAGGCCATCTTCAAGAGTAATAGAGGACAACGAATCAGAAAGAGTTAAAAAGAAGAGAAAAAGGATTGGTTACTAGTCATGTGATAGAGGTGTTGGAATCAAGGATCCAAGGTCTAAGAGAAAGGGATTGAGAAATGAAAGCTACAAGATTAACTGACTAAACCACAACAGTAACAGGTGATGCAACATCCTTGGCTTGATTGGCGGCACGCAACTGAAAGAGTTCATTAAACTAAACAGCAAAGATGGTAAATATCTGAGGTGAAGAATTGGTGACTTGAGCCATGTTAGTTGACTAAGATTGAGATTGCTCTCTAGCTTTGGTGCGACATTCTGATTCAATGTGTCCTCATATATTATAATAATTACATTGACGTCCACCACATCCTCCGCCACAACCATTATGATGAGAGGAATTTGAGATACGGGCAGAGGATTCTCCGGTAGGTATGGATGAGCACCCAAAAGAACATAATGTAGAAAGTTACAACAATTGTTCTTGGAATATGTCATAGGTAGGAGTAGTGGGGATTGATAAAATCTGATTACGAACTGCCGCCAGTTTAGATAGGAGTCTAGTAAGGGCAACAATTATGAAGAATTGACCGCGTTGTTGGTGAAAGATCTTGAAGGAGGAGCCAAACAACCCTGAAAAATGGGGGATGGCACGGAGAACAGTGGTGGGAGGCTCACTGGAGAAGGACGTAGGCTGTGGCAAGGCACAGTAGCTATCAGAGGCATGCATGGATCTCACACGCTAGAGAGATGCGATGCATGTGATGGTGATCAAGTGCCAGAAATGGTCATCAGAGAGAGGCAGTTTCAACGATAGGCTGCACAACAAGTGGGTCTCACCATAAGTGGTTGTTCCGCAATATACGACACTTGAAAAAAAAAGGAAAAAGAAAAAAAGGAGAGAGAAATTGAAACCCTAAACTCTTGATACCATGTAAGAGTTTATGACTTAAATTTTGTGTTTAGAGCACACATGAAATTCTTATTTATTATGAGTAATAGGTACAATAAAAAGGAAACTAAATAGATGTAAAATAATAACCAAATCCTAAAGATAATATACTACATAATGTAATCAAATCATATCTTAATATCCTACTTAATGTAATCATATCATATCTTTAATAGGTAGACTTTCCAAACCTCAGGACAGACCAGAATTCATCTTCAAAGGCCACAACAAGCTTTTAAATTAGATTACCACAATCAAGTCCAAGATAGAGAAACAGATTCCTGGAAAATATTATACACATTAATCCTGATAAATTGAAGATTCTGCCATTTCTTACCTTCCAAATAATCCATGAAACAGCCAATCAAATTACAGACCACCAATCTTTTCATTTGTTGGGGGACCCAGGCAGTGGCTATGTTGCCAAAAATGTTGGTTTGCAGAATTTGACAACACAAACTCAAAACAAAGTAATTTATATCATAGCATCCACAGAGAGTAGGTTATAGAGCACTTAGAAAACAAGTGATCCATGGTCTCAAGTACGAGTCTATATTGTATTCATGTAAGTAAATCTAATAAAATAAATTTTACGTCTTGATTTCATATTTTCAAATTTGAGTTCTATAACAAAATTATTGTTTTGAAAGGAATAAAATAACCTAAATTTTAGAATATAAAGGACCCAAATTTGTTTTTCATGCTATCCAACACCTTTTAGACATGGATGCATTTGCATGTTGTGCCTCCGATACTCAGATTTTCGGTTGAAAAAATGGTATCCTAATCTCGCAACCTAAATCGCAACTCGCAGAAAAATTAATTTAAAAAAGATTGTCACCAATATTTATTTAAAAAATATTAAAAAAACTTTAAAAAAGAATTGTTTACAAAACTGGATTTTAAACTTAAAGAGTTGATAACACTAAAGAATGTGAAAAAAGAAAAATGAAAGAAAAAAAAAACGTAACATTCTAAAATTTAAATATTCGAATAATCCTTTAACTAAGAAAAAAAATTAGATTGCAAAAAATAAATAAATAATATATTAAAAGATTAAAACTCTTAAAAAGTTTGAATAACTAAATTAAGATAATGTTTCTTTTAAAATAGAAATAAGATAAAACAAATAAAATATTTGATGACTTTGAATAACTAAGATTCGAAAAATATTTCCTTTGAAATAAAAATAAGATAAAATAATTAAATATTTGATACCATTTTGGATTTAATATATAAAAACTAATCTTTTATAAATGAAAAAATATAGAGGGGAAAATCAACCTTAAGATATTATATAGAGTTAACTAGTTCTCTCAAAATCATAGATCAGAAAATCATATATTAGTTTATGATTCTAGGATTGAGAAAGAGAGGCAAAGGAGTAGAAGAAAACAAATTAAAGTGGTGAAATCTCACTTCAAGATGTGAGTAAAATAACTTTTAAAACTCTTCATGTATAACTTTTAAAAAGTGTATATATATATATATATATATATATATATATATATATATATATATATATATATATATATATATATATATATATATATTTGAATTATAAAATAGTATTAGCATATGACTTTAATTGTATAAATTTATATTGTTTATGTTGTGCTAATTGAGTGAGATCTCTCAATTTGAAATGAAGATGAAACTTGATATACAAAAATTAATCGTATTTAGAATTCTACTCCAACTACTCTCTAAAGTCATGAACAATTGAGCATGTTTTGTGCTAAATGCTGAGCACTTAAGCATAGCTTAATACTCAATAAGCACCTATCGTATTTCCTAAGTAGAATTACACACTACCGTTCCAAGTTCCAACTGTAATAATCACATTATAAGTGACAGTATTAGATTTTCTTACGATGGTAAATTGTACCAAACATACCAGCAAAAATTTCCTCAATCAGAACAAATACCCGCTGTTTGAATGTGTTGAATAATAGAAAATCACCACATTATTATTAATGTAATGTTTAAGTTTCATTACTTTTTTATAAATAATTACAGCTTAAACTTTTTTTTTAATTATTATCCTTTTTTTTTAGAAAAGTTATTACAGTTGTAATATATAAATTTAAGTGTTTATGTTTGTGTTAATTTTTGGGTAAACTATGTTGTTAATATATAAAATTTTTCTAATTTATGGTTTTGGTACATAAATTTTTTTTTTTTTGACAGATTAAGGTATAAAAATGTTTTTTCCGTTCAACATTTTAGTCTTTCAATTTCTTTTAACTGTTAAAAAAATTAATAATAAAATAAGGGTAAATTATGTTTTTGGTATATAAACTTTTTCAGATTTATAATTTTAATACACAAACGTTTTATCGATAAGATATAAAAATATTTTCTGTTCAACATCTTAATTTTCTGTTTATTTTTACTATTATGTGATGACATGTCATTTCATTTATTATTTTATTAATTAAATATTTTTGCAATTTTTATTATATTTTGTGGTAGTTTTTTGTAATTACAAATTAAAAAAATATATTATTTATTTTCTTTCTCACACTTCTCATCTTCACTTCCTCTACCTACTCTACTTCTTCTCATCTTCACTTCCTATACCTACTCTACTACCAAGTTCCTATGTGTCCTACACCTCCACGCCATTTAAAGCCTGCTTTCCCTTCCATTTCTTAATATAATACTCATTCCCTCCTCATGCTTGCTATCCCACACTACCTTTGTTTTATAATATTTTTTAACAACAAAAAATTACATTTCTCAATTTAAATTTTTATTTCATAATATTTTTCAAATTTTTCTTTCATAATATTTTTAAAAAATATACAATGTTACTTTTTTAATTAACTTTAAAATATATTTTCTGAAGATTATTACGAAATATATTTGTTTTTAAACAAAAATATTTGTATACTTTAATCGATTAACAAAATTTTGTATACCAAAATCTTAAATTTAAAAAAATTTATATACCAAAAATATATTTTATCCATAAAATACTAATAATTAAAGTGACATCACTATTTAACAATTATATAACAAAATGATGTTAGGCCAAAAAAAAATGATTATATATCAAAACTATAAGTTTGAAAAAATTCATATATAAAAAACATAGTTGAGATCCGATCTCTACAAAAACCAGATCAAGAGTATGGACGTGTAAGTGGTCAACTTTGATATGAAAATCAAAATTTTACCTACATAAATGGCTGGATTTATAAAAATAGTAGCACAAAAATATCTTCATTTCAAAAGGGAACAATAGTAAACAAAATTTGCGAATTTATTATAAAAGATCAAAAATTGCCTTCAATCTTTATTTACTGTAATTTTGTTAGGCATTGTCCACGAATGACACGGATAATAACACCAATTAGCGATAATTCCTTCCATCATGCAATGCTATGAACTCATCGCGTTTGGAAATAGTTGGCAGCTAAAGTGAATTTAAATTAAGGCACAAAAATTTGGTAGTGAATGACAGCATTTATCCAATGGTCCAAAAAATCCAACTAATTTTGCCAGTGACCAAACAAAACTAGCTGCTAAGAAAAGTGAAGGGCCTACTAACTAATAATCATTCACATATTGCTCACTTGGATTGTAAGTTATTTGACAACCAGCTAAGCCATAATAAATTCATGCCTATTTCTGGCTATGATACATGTAACGAGAATACAGGGATTGTGAACATAACTGACCAAATCTTTTGATCTAGTAGTACTATCCTAAAACCATTACAAGTACAGCAGATTATGTTCAACCATATCATACTATTACAAAATTGTGAAAATTATGCCTTGCACTCTATAAGAAGCAAGACAAATGAGATTGACAACAACCTTGCATCTGGGATTTGCTTTCAGTAGCGTCACTTGTCCAGATTCCTCCTTACCTGGACAGAAGAAATTCACGAGCCACTCACCTTAGAGCTTATTAATTTGTAGCATTAATGATGTGCATCCTGCAGCAGTGACAAACTACAATTTTCATAAACAATAGTCTTACTTCTTCCGCTGCCTATGTTTCACTTTCACATATTTTCGATTGGACTTGTCGCCCCCACCGGTTCCTAATGAGAAACTCCCACCGGCATTAAACTCGAGACTGCCAGAAGCCTGAAATGGGGATGGATTTTGCGGAGCAATATTCTGTTGACTTACAAACTGGAAAGGATTCGCTCCAGTTGGAGTTGATGCTCCAAACGCAAAATTTGATTGAAGTACAGGTTGTTGACCAAATACAGGGGTTGCAGGTTGAGTTGCTTGAACTGTATCCTCCGCCATACTGTCCTCCATGCTCATCTGATCATTATTATTATTATTATTATTATTATTATTATTATTATTATTAATAACAGGAGCTGAACCAAATTGGAAGACAGGACTGGAACTGCCAAAAGCAGGCTGTGTATTGGTAGATGCAACAGTAGATGGAGCAGAAGTGAACGAAAACTGAGGGGTCGATGCAACAGTAGATGATCCAAACATCATGGGAGAACTATTAGAAGTAACACCAGATGTGGATGCTCCTCCAAAGGAAAACCCAGAGATAGATGAAGATGATGAACCAAAGGAAAACCCAGTGGAAGGTGAAGATGATGAACTAAAGGAAGAACCAAAAGTAGACTGGCTGGGCTGCCAACTTGGAAGCCCAAACACAGATGAGCTTGTGCCACTACTGGAGCTAATAGAGTTTGCTTCTGATGAAGCAGCAGGGGTACATTGTCCAGAAGTTGGACCAGCATTGAAAATGTTAGTGGCAGAACTTGATGAAGGAAACAATGAACTCCCTGAAGAAAGAGCAGTGCTCCCAGCCAACCCAAACAACGGGGCTGATGCAGATGAACCAAATCCTACAGACTGACTCTCAGATGAAGATGCAAAACCACTAGCACCAGAAGATGCCTGAGTACCAGGGAGAGACCCACTTGTAGTGCCAAAGACAGAACCCAGAGACTGGCTATTTACAGTTGACATTGCTGAGGAACCACTAAAACCAAAAATGCCACTGCCTGTGCTTCCAACTGCAGCAGAAGAGCTTGCAAAGAAGCCACTCCCAGTGCCATTCTTGGTTTCTGTTGGTTCTGATCCAGAAGATGGCATGGGTAAAGTTGATTGTAAAGGGGTAGATCCAAATTTGAAAAATGAAGTTGTGGGAGATGAAGATGCCACTTGGGTAGAGGAACTGCCATTGCTTGCTGCAACTACAGCAGGGATGCCAGTCGTTATGCCAGTGCTAGTGGAGGTTACAGTGGCACTAACGCTGCTGTTGCATGCAGCAAGTGATGAGCTACTGAATATATTCTGACCTGTAAAATTGTTTGTAGCCGGGGGGAATGCAGAGGAAAACATAGGGGTTGAAGCAGGAGGTCCATTACTTTGATTTGAACTGTTACCAAAAGTAAATATTTTTGCAGGTGATGTCAACGATGGCATTGATATTGATGCTGCAGAAGAAACAGCTGGTTCAGATGACTGAGCAGAGAAACCAATTACTGTATTAGTCTTAGCACCAGCATTATCTGAATCAAAAGCTTTTGGCATTGAATCAACAGCACCAGCAACAGTAGTTGAGCTGCAAATGAAGAGGACATTTAGTATATTGATCATTGTAGCACTTCACTGTATACAATGTAGGATGCCCTTATGAGTTATATCTCTTTCCAATTTCACCTCAACAGTTAATCAAGATCATGAATATGATAAAGCAGAGAAATCAAAATCAATTTGTAAAAAGTATACATGAAAAACTTTCTAAATTCACTTTAAAAATGAGAATATACTCCAAAGTTCAGGTTATCAGAAAAACACAGCATGAAACATTTGGAAAATCTAGGACCCTCAGACCAAATGTAAAAATACCTCTTGGTAAGCAATTGATGCCAGAACAACAGAAGGGCAGAATTAAAAGTATTAAATGAAGATATAAGCAATTATTTCACATAGTGAGTGGTAGAATTAAATGTGATAAAAAAAAAAAGATATACTCCCAATGAGATTACACATTCTTAGACAAATTGTTCTTTCACTGACAAAAAGTAAACATAACAGGCAAAACTACGAATAGACACATTCTAACTACACAATAAAATAACCTATGTGGTAAAGACTCATTTTGAGGATTCAGAGATTTCAAAGCATGCCAAAATGACATACACATACACTAACCTAATTAAGCTACTTGGCTTTGAGTCGGAAGAGGCAAATTTGAACACAGTAGATTCGCCTACAGATGAAGAGAAAGTGAATGGCACTTGTGGAACATTGTCAACATTCTTTTTTAAGCCAGAATTAACAAAAGGAGCATCAACACCAGGTTCTTTTGACGAGGCAACCTTCTCCAAACCAAATAGTGGACCTGTCTTACTAGAGTCCTTTAGTGGAGCATCAGTAGCTGTCTGCTCTGTCGATGGACCAATGTTATTCCCGAGTTTAAATGGAGGATTAGTAACTGACCCATTTGATGTAGAATTGTTAAATCCTAAACTTGCGTTAGAAGCTGCTATAATTGCAGCTGCTGTTGGCTTAAAAATAGGATCAGAGACAGATGTAGTTATAGTGGTTGGTACATCGACCTTCTCTTCAACTTTAGACCCATCAGCTGTCCTAACATGAGGCTTACCATCTATTGTAAAATTTTTGGATGGCATTAGAACAGAAGAACCTGGTGTTTTCTCCAGTACAGCTGTTTCAGTAGAAGAGATAGTTTTGTCAGCCACAAGGGAGACTGTTGTTTCTCTGCCCGATGAAGAGAAAGGAGACACAGCTCCATTAGGATGGGCATCATCATCAAGCTCCAGATGATCCTTTACAAGTGTAGTAAAACAAAAAAAAAAAAGCAGTAAATAACCATCACGACAGATTGAATCATATTTAGATTAGAAAAGTCAATCACTTTAATTTGTCAAATCAAAATCAAAAGTATCTAAGAAATAAATTCTTGAAAACTGTTTCAATCAACATTATTTGGTAGCTAAATTAAAGAAAAAAACAGATCACTATGAACAAGATTAATAATACAAGCTCTCTCTAATAAGATATTAACACAAAAATTAACTTTAAATTGCATATTAAATTAAAAAATATTTGAAGTCAATATAACTCAATAAAATTATCACAAAAAACAATTAAGTAAAATTGCAAACCTCAGGTGCACTCATACGGAATGCCCTCTTCGTTTGTTGAGGATGAGAAACAGATTTAGCTCCATAGGAATCTCCACATTTTAATATAGATATATCTTGCTTCTTTTGGACTGTAGCATTTGCATCAACAGGAACTAATACATTAGTGGGAGCAACAAGTTTTGATGGACCACTTTCAGTAACATCTATTTTTGACTTTAACTTTTGAGCACCAGCAGACAAATTTCCAAATGCACAATCTGATCCAACATCCCGCATGTTGTCCAAGAATTTTGATGAATCTATGGTCTCCATACTACAACGAGCTTGTCCTTGTAACATGGATGAGGACAACTTTGTTGGAGATTTTTCTTTAGGAGAAACCAACTTATCAAGTTGCTGCAGTATTTTTGAGGCCATCTCACTAGATTTTGAGGGTAAAGGAGGAATGCTGGTGCTAGGCATGGTGTCATCCACATTTTCTGCAGACAATTTTGTATATCTATTCTTAGCTTCACCCAACAGATTAGGCTTCTGCATGGGTGATGAAGGTTGCTGTGCTGCATCAATGCTAACTCCACTCCTATCTGTGGATAGAGCATTTCCCAAATGGGGTAAGGTCAAACTTTTAGTAGAAAGAAGATTAGACTTGTGACGGATTCGGCGTATAGGACCAAAAGATCCTATATCATTATCTAATACAGAACTTCTACGTTTTAATACCTGCAAAAATGGCAAAGGAAAACGGAACATCCAGTAAGATATCTTCCACAGAAGTCTAGAATGTACACTAAAAAGTTACAGGACTTGAAATTGCAAATATATGTACCCCTTGTCTAGATCCTGAAAGCATATCACGATCAATTGCTTGCTGAGCTGGAGATGATGGCTCACCTTCAACACCGATACCGGCACCCTGTAAGAAAGCCCATACGTAAATTTCAACACTAGAAAAACATCATGATAAAAACATATCACTCAGTAAATGGCAAACCTTGGGCATAGAGCCTGGATAAACTCTTGCATATGGTGTTCGAGCCATACTATATATTGCAGATCTACCACGAGATCTTGAGGTCACAAAACCATTTTCATGAACCCTAGTAAGGCTAGTAGCCTTCGGCACAATAGACATAATAGGAGATTTCTGAGCAAAGTGTTGACTTTTTAGTAGAAATGGAACCTCCTTGGGGGAGCTTCGCAAGCCTAACATTGATGGGGATAACTTCGACGGCCTGCTCCCCATGTAAGCCTTGGCAAGCTCCGCAGGGGAAGCAACATCATCAACAGAAACCTATAGACATTTTTATATATGTCAAATGGATCATGACAGGTAATTAATTAATTTCAAAAATAAATCAAGAATCCAAACATATATGTTTATGTGTGTGTGTAGATATATAAAAGATAGTATGAATCAAATGGTCATACAGTGGAAGTAACCCCAGTTACGTATGGGGTTGAAACAAGCTGGTTTTCAATCCCATTTTCTAGGGCTGGAGTTTTGGGATACTCTTCCTTTTGTTCATGGGGCAAAATTGAACTTGATGGAACCACTTCTGTGATTATCCCTTCTTCCGCAACAGATGAACCCACAGTTCTTGAACGCATAATTTCCGTCAAATGCTCTATCTCTGATCTGTAATAATAGACTTATCATATGCAGAATCAACAATTCACTTGTCCCAAAAAGAATGTTTTCTAAGATTACAGAACGATAGGTAATTAAAATGGCCAATAGAGGAAGCAAATAGCAAGTTTCAAAAATAAATTATAAAGGAAGTGCAAATTACACAATAGAGTAGCAATCATCAAGCACTATACATGAGGGAGGCTCATCTATATGGACCAAGCAACAACATTGGCTCTATTAAGAGAAGATTTTATGTATTTCACCAATTCACATAATAAATATACAACTTAAATAATGTTGGCATCAAACTACCAAACAAGCCAGCCAAATACCAAAATCAGTGATGCCACATGCACATTATACAAAGGATACCTGGTGAAAGTCTTCTGCTTTAATAGTTTCTCAAGTTCAGTTAGCCCATCTCCATCAGAACAGTTAATCTGGGCACTAGTTTCACCTACTACTCCATGTTCCTTGCAAGAAGATCCATCATTTGCAACCTGTTCCTCCTAAAACAGCAAACAAAACAAAATGATAATCACAATAATAACAGAATAATATGAATAAACTTTGCATAATAGACAAGAATCAAAATACTACTAACAACCTTACCAACAAACAAGGAGTGAAGTTATCCAACCAAATCAAAAGAAGTTTGTGAATTTCAGAAGAAATTAACCATCTTGTCAGAATTTTACAAATAAATATTATTTGTATTCACAAACACACTCATAATGTCTTTTGAAAACAAAAAACAAATTCATTGAACTGTTGATAAAAAATCTGTAAACTATTTTGTATTTAATACATAAAAAATCGAGAGAGAAAAGTAAAACTTGATTATTCCTCCAGCTACAAAACTGCCTAATTTTAAGAAGTAAACCAATAATGGAATAACCAAAGTATTATTACTAGCACAATGGAAGCATAAATGATACACAATTTAATTTAAAATCAAATGCATGCTCATCACACCCATAATATTATTCCTAAGGAGATGCAAAAACAAATATGATATGTTAAGCATGCATATACTTACAATAATTTCCTGGCGATGGTCCCTGACTTCCTGTACTGTTTCTGTGGCAAAAAAATATCATAAAGTAAAAACATGGAATCGTGTGTCTTACTTAAATATCAGAGAACACAAAAATGAAAAGGGGAAAATAACTGAAAATTCACATAAAAGTTACAACTAACAACATACAGACTATATTGCCACAATTTAACACAACTTCTACACAGAAAAATAAGAAAGCAACAAGTTGAAAGAAAATTTTCATAGCCATTGGTTTCCATTTACACTGTACAACTCTCAGCTTAAAAATTAGATATGCAGGGCTAAAACTTAATTGCTGATAAGCAATTCCATTTAAGTACACAAATTATACAATGTTAATCATACCAAACTCTTAGATTTTATTTACAAACTATTATCACATCAGAGGTAGAGGCTCTGACTGAATCAACAACTTTACTTGCAATCAACATTCTTGTCAAGCACTATAAACCAAAAAAACAATCTGCTCCACCTTAACCGTGCTGAAGCCAACCCTAATTTGTTCAGTTCAAAAAACTCCATATGCAGTCTTCCCCAAAAACAATACTTTCCTATAAACCAGAAAAAAAGAACTCACACTTCATGCTCCATTAGTATTCAAAGTAAATATAAGTGTTTCCCTTGTCCAATAATCTCCCCATTTTCAATTATTACCCTCACTAAGTCCTATTCTATCCTTTAACCCACAGGAAGCATAATTTAACATCTCATTTACATCACATACAATTACAGAACCCCTAATTACAAGGCCGACTCACATGCAAACCATAACACAAGTCTAGTTATTTAATATCAGATTACAAAGTATATCATACCATAGCAAAATTCTTAATCTTTCAGAAACACAAGGTGACGGCAACGGACACTAAAATTCAATTAGTTCCGGACACTAAAATTCAATTAGTTCCGAAGCGCACAACAATTGATAATAATTACCCAAGTTCTGCCTTAAATGCCTTCAAAATTAAACACATTGACATCATTAATCATCAGAAACAACACAGAAAGAAACTATATTCACATAAAATTTCAAAAAAGCACATATGTAAAAGAAAAACCTAAAATTATAAAGTAGCCTCTTCCATTCAAAATGAATCGAAATTTAGAGAGAGAGAGGAACCTTGCGGTGGTGGAAGGCGTTTGCGGAAAACGGAGGCGAAGAGTCTGTGAGCGCTGGAAGCGATGAGCCTCTGCGCGGGATCGACGAGCTTCGAGAACCAACCGTCGTTTCGGTTAGGGTTTCGCAGCGCAGTCGGTGGACGATCGTACGGCGTCGTTAGGGCTCTGCGGAACGGTCGTTTGCGGAACTTGCCAAAACCGCCGCCGCCGCCGCCTTCGTAAGGATTCTCTTCACGCGCCGGCGTCATGAGAGAGAAAAGCAGAGAGAGAAAGAGAGAAACAGAGAGGGCTTCGAATTGGAAGAGAGAAGAAGTTGAGAGCGACGAAAATTAGGGTTTTAATCGCAGAGAGAGAAAATAAATATAAAATAAAGAGAAATAGTAAGGGAATAAATAAATAATTGTTGCGGAATAATAATATTATAATAATAATTAATAATAAAATATAAATCACACTCATACTGAAGCGTAGTATAATTGGATATTCATTCTTGCTTTTTTAATTATTAATTTGAAATGTATAATGTGAGAGAAATGTTTTTAAATTTAAAGATAATACTCGATGGAATAATATTATAAAAATTAAAAATACTTACTATAATGAAAGAATGAATATCCTATCAGCTTAGAAAGAGAATCTCACACTACTTTTTAGTTTCACTTTTTCTTTTCTTGCAATGTGTTTGATTTTCTATTTTAAATCTGATTTTTTATTATAATTAGTGAAAAACTAGATGATTGTAAAATATAAATAATCAATTATATTTATAATTTTTTATTATTTATAATTTTTTATTATTATTATTATTATTTTATGTATTTGTTTTTTTATCAGTTAATGAAATTTATTAATTAATAAGTAGTAAAGTAGACGAATAAAATATGCATGCTTATCAACATAACAATTCTAAAAACAAATAAAACCACACTCAGGAAACAACTAACAAACACTGTTTGGGATTTATAACTCATTCTGCATCATTTTCACGTTGTTAATTGTGTTGCTTGAATTATATCGTCTATGTCTTGAGAATTATCTCTGAAAATTTTAGTCTTTCTAACTTTTCAAATGTGTCAAATTCACAAATGAAAGATAAGGCTTAAGTCAACTCTGTTGTCCTTGAAATTAATCCCATGAATTGATTGCAATGACCACGAATTGAATGGTGAAATGTCATTGATATTTCCCGCCAAACGCACAAACCGAGTCAAACCTAATTAGAATAATGACATGCCGGTAGCACATGCTGACTTGTTTCCACCATCTTGCCACAAAACACACATTTGTCTTCTCTCTTCTCGTTATATTCCTCACTTGCTAGTTGCTAACACTGTTCCTTGTTGATAATGACATGCCGGTAGCACATGCTGACTTGTTTCCACCATCTCGCCACAAAACACACATTTGTCCTCTCTCTTCTCGTTATATTCCTCACTTGCTAGTTGCTAACATTGTTCCTTGTTGACAACTTATTTGCATGTAGTTTTCATGTTAAACATTATACATTCAAACGAAACCCTTTTAAATCCATATTAGTAGTTTTCATGTTAACATTGTATACTGAGTACACCGATAACTTCTCGGACCCACCCTCCAAGTGTTCTCCATCATGCTTTTATATATTTGTTTTATAAACATAATTGAATTTATTTTTAAAATATAAATAAAAAAAGTTATTTTTAAGAGTGGTTGCAAGTTAAACAAATAGTCTAATTAAAAATAAAAGTGACTAAATAAAATGATATCAAATGGAGTTATTCTCAACATTTGTTTTAAAAAAAAAGTAATTGAAGTTTTTTAAATATAAATAAAGTTGAAAGTTATTTCTAGAATACTAGGAAGTTAAACCAACAGTATAATTAAGGATAAACGTATCTAAATAAAATGATACCAAATAGAATTATTCTCTTTATAACATGTATTAGTTATTTTAGCTTACCTTAGACTCCTTTTAAGTTTAATAAGTAAGTATTTTTTATCATTAACTCATTTTTGAACGATGAACATAAGAGTTTCACAAAGAGATAACTCTAAAAGAGAAGATTTACAAATAAAACTTCTCAAACAAATGAACATAAGAGTATTCTATACCAACTTTTAAATATCAACTTTTAAATAATAAATTTAAAATAATTTTATTTAGCAATAACTAAAAGATTAGTACATTCAAAAAAAAAAATCTAAAGATTAGTTTTTTAATAATAAAAGAGGATGGATTTTTTTTATGAAATGTATAAGCAAATATCAACCAAACAATAGAATTAATTCAAACTTATCTAAAAATTAAGGACTTTATGGTAGATATGAGATGATGATTGAGGGATAACGAAAATAGTTAAATAAATAAAAAACTATTAAAAAATATCAGAAATTATAAATCTTTATATTAAAAATGCAAAAAAAAATTCAATTTCAATTTTGTTTCTATACCCCATTTATCTTATAAACGACTCTTTTTTCAAGAAAACAATTGTAATGGAAAGAAATTAATTATATTTCTCAAAAAATTTAATTAGTATATATTATCAGTAAACAATTGACATTCATTTTTTATTTTATGTGACTTTTAAAGTATTAATGAGTAAAATTAACAAACTTACCATTAAATTAAAATCTTTCCATTTACTGTGTATATTAGACTTTCATGTAATTTAATTGAAATTGCCGTTATTTGTAGTCTTTCTTGTATTCATAAATCATAACAAAATCATTGTAATTCCACGTTTAAATTACTCTGCAATTTTAAAAAGGAAAACGAACATTCAATGCTACTAAACTTTACACCAAAATTTTATTGTACATCGGTTAATTCTTAAATTTTAATTATTTTGTAAATAAATATAATGTAATTTAAATTTATCAGGATTATATTTAAATTTTAATTTTTTATTAATAGACACCTTACACTTTAAATTTATTTTAATTATTTTTAAAATATTTCTTTTTATATAAATAGTTTTTCAAGTTATTTTTTCTCACAACTCATTTTTTTATATTTAGAATACAATTGAAAAAAAATGAATGCAACACTAATACATAAAAACAGAAAATGATAACATTGTTTCAATGAAAATAATGACGTTAAGAGAAAGAGTTTTAATTTTAATTTTAATTTTTATTATTTTAATTTTGGAAAAGGAATTTATAAAAATAAAATTCTTAAATACTTGAGATTAAACTATTAAATATTCAAAATTAAATAAATAAACTACGAACATTTTTGTCAGAAACTCAACTTTAATTTAATGTAAGAGATATTATTTTATGAAAGGGATAAATGTTAAATGTTAAGAATTAATAGAGATGAAATTGAAATTTAAGTGTTTTCATGCAGAAGAAGTAAAACTTAAGAATTTATTTAAATAAAATTCAATTTTATGTTGATTATTTACAAAATAGATAAAGTTTGAAATATGAGACAATTGAAATTTAAGATGTTTAATAATAAAAGAAATAAAATTTAGGGACTTAATGTTATTTTCCTTTTAAAATAATAATGGTTCTTTGACATTTATCACTATTGTAGGATGATATTAATTCTCTATCATGAAAAAACCATTTTTCATATAGAATCAATTCATCATTTAAAATATGAGGTTGTTACGAGATAATTATAAATAAGTTAAGAACTCATATAAATTCTACCGTTAGAGTAAAAAAATGATAAGAACTCGTTCATCTACATGACACTAGTGTACCCACAAAAAAAGGTTCTAAAAATCATTGATGGATTTCTCATTGTAAATATTTTTGAAATATCAGATTTTCTAGAAGGGAGTTGATTAAAACTATAAGAAAATTTTGCAAACATTTGAAAATACTTCCTTAAGAAAAGGAGTTTTGTAATTAGGGTCTTAAGAAGATAGTTTATAAAACAAAACATTCTTATAAGTCTATTATAAAGTAAGAAGATAGTATGGAAATATGTCATAATAAAAGGTAGTAAGAAGATAGTTTTATACTAGTTCACTCTTAATTAAATTATGTCTAGTTTTTTTCCAAGCACCTCTAAAAAGTTTCACTATTTTTAATTGAAATACAATTAAGTATTCTTACCGACACTTTTAGCTTACCTTAAACTCCTTCTAAGTTTAATAACTAAGTATTTTTTATCACTAAGTCATTTTTTAACGATGAACATAAGAGTTTCACAAAAAAATAACTTTAAAAGAGAAGATTTACAAATAAAACTTCTCAAACAAATGAACATAAGAGTATTCTATACCACTGTTGATTTACCTTAAACTCCCTCTAAGTTTAATAACTAAGTATTCTTTGTCACTAAACTGTTTTTGAACAATGAACATAAGAGTTTCACAAAGAGATAACTCTTAAAGAGAAGATTTACAAATAAAACTTTTCAAACAAATAACTTCAAATAGTGAAGGTTTTACAAAGAAAGCGTAAACAATTTTCTTTAAACACCAAAAAGTGTTGATCAAAAGGTTGAAGAGCACAAATTTTAAAGCTTTTGCACATAGGTATAATATTCACACTTAGTTATTTTCACCTTTGTGCATGGCATCATTTATTTTGGCGTGTGTTGCATGTAGTCACTGAGACTTATATTTGAGAAGTCACTTTCTCGTTGACCGCTTTTCAACAAAACTCATTGAGCAACAAATTAAATCATTACACAAGAAGCTTTGTCGTTTTCTGATAGTCTGAGACCAACTACATTAATACCTGTACCAATAAAGATTTGAAAGTTAACCTTTTGCAGTACATTCCAAAAGAAAAAATAATCTTTGGGATGCTTTCACTTGATATGATATTTACCTTTTAGAATTCTGTGATGATAGTGATTAGTGCATACAGATTCTAACAAGAGTTAATTTATAAAGATGAGAATCTTTTATATAACCATTTGTTTACCATATACAAGCTTCTTATAAAATATACATACAAAATCTTCTAGTCAATGTAGTACCAGATGGTTTATGTACACATCATCAAATGATTATGCTGCCTCTTCATAGAGACAATAAAACAAAAGGTTTTTTGTCTTTTCCTTATAAGCTTTTATTGACTTATTTACGCCAATCTTATCGTTTATATAGACATTTATCTTATATTACATTATTGTTTTTACACCTTGTTTTCCTTATAGAATACTCATTTATACATTGTATACATCTTTTCAAATAAGACATTAAATAATCAAACTTAATTTCATTTGTTATCATTAAAAACTATTAACAATGTCAAATTTTGTAGGAGCTTCTAGTCGTTGGAGACCTTCTTAACCTAACAATTCTAACATAAATCCTTGTCAAATTTTGTTTAAGAAAAAGTAATTATACTATTTTTATTTTGTCTCACATCTTATAGTTTTTCATCAAATAAAAATATTTTTTCTTTAACTAGTTATTCAATTAAAAGAATTTTTATCCATAATTTTCCATGAAATTTATATTTATTTCAATTAAAATGAATGTAGTGAAAATATTTAGCTATGTCAATGATAAAACATGTTAATATAATGAAATATTTACAAATAAATAATATAAATGAAGAGTAAGTTTTTTTATACAAGAGATCCCTTCCAAATCAACGTCAAAATCAATTCTAACTAAGCACATTAACATTTGACCATGTTCATTAATGTTAGTTATAAATTATAAATAAGAAATTAGAGCTTTAACATTATAAGTATAAGTTGTTTTTCAGAATATATTATTTTTAACTAATAAGTTCAGAGAGTTTTTTTTTTTATAGTTTTTCCTTTTTGATTGTCAATAAAAATATTTATAAACTAATTTTTTTGCACAAAATTAATTTACATAAATACTTTATACATGGTAAAATAAGTTTTTAAAAATTTAAGTATTTTTCTATAAATACTAATTAGCTTCTCTTTTTAAGAAAAAAATTATAAATAAATGGGGATAAATAGAAATAAATGTTTAGTATCATGGGTACTACAAGTGTTAATTTTAATTTGACTTAAATATATTTTTAGTTGAATTATATTTAGTTGTTGATACATGAGTTAAATTGTATAGTTTTAACACATATGAATGTAATAAACAAAATTCGAATCAGTCAAAATATGGTTTAAAATTATGTTTCAAAATAAAAAATAATCATTATTTTAAAAGAATAATTTTAATTCGCTTAAATTGAACTTTTTAAAAGATAAAAAATTGAACTGCTTAAAAACATAAAGACCAAAAAAGGTATTTTAACCTTTTTTTTAATTCAAAATTATTATAATAAAAATAAAAATACTTTTACAATTTGACTAATCTCAGAAAAATATTTTAGATAAAATTCAATTTGGCACAGAAAATTTTGTCACAGTTAATAGTTGGCAAGGAATGCTAAGTTCAAATATATTAAAAAATTGTAGCAGTTTAGGACTCTTAAAAATGTTTTTATTTTAATAGTGCTAACTTCGTGAGAAGAGAATATCTTCACGTATTTTTCAAAATTTTAGGATTAAATTGATACATCTGAACATATGAAACTATAACCAAATTTGACAAAAAATCTAGAGTTCTAAAACATATTATTTTAAAAAAATTGTGTAAATACTATATTTTTGCTCATACAAAAATACTTTTATTTTACTTTTCTAACTCATTTGTTTACTTTTCCTATAAATATTTGCTATAAGAGTTTTGTATGAAACTCTTTGTGCGGAGTTTGTTCCTTTTAAAAAAGGATCACTATATCATCTTCACTATAACATCTCTTTCATTTCTTGCATCATACTTGCTCATTACTTAAAAGAGTTAATATATGTGACTTTCATCACTTGATTCATTCACTTGTTTTCATTATGAATGCGTATGCGATTTACATTATAAAATTGATTTTAAACCAAAAGTTGATTTTAGATAAACTTTTATATGTTTGATTTTGCACCAAAGAATAATTTAAAATTGATTATTAGTCCATAATTAATTCTAGATTGAAATAACTTGAGACAATTTCTACATTAGATAAAAATTTTACACAAAATTTTATTTCTAACTTGTTTCTATAATTTTTATAATAAAACCATGCAACATAAATCACATCATCACAAAATCACTATCATAAGGTTATAAATGGTGCCTATTTTGAGAAAGGAAAGAATTATGTTGAGGCATCACTAACTATTGATAATTACCAATCTAAGATAAGGGTTCAATCTACGTGATCATGTGTGGGAGAGGAGGTACAACTTGAGTCATTTAATTTGGATGGTTTATTCCAAGTTCCAATTGTTTGGATGGTTTATTCCAAGTTCCAATTGTTTGTGGATCGATTGTAAATATGAATGGCGTGATTAATAAGAACAATACATCCAGGGTGTTCAAATCACTCAAAATTATAAGGATTTACATGATGTTTCCATTATTGAAAAAAAAAATCTTTTGGTGTTCCAACTAAGGGAAATTCATGTCCATTACATCTGGGTTTGGGGGAGGAAGTCAATGAATTAACAATGTGTAGTGGAGATATTCCACAAGGAGTTTTATGTGAAGCACATAATCTATAGGAGCTTGGTAAGAGCATAGGAGTTTCTTGTATGGAGAATGAAGAACAAATAGTGCAAAGGATAGAAAAAATGGAGGCTCGAGATAGGAGGATTGATCTCAACAAGTTAGCCTATGTCAGAGGGAATTTTAAATAGAAATGATAAATATCTTATCTTACAATATTAAGGGTATAAAGGGGAAATGGAGGTCTATCAGGCAAGTAGTAACAAAACATGATGTTGATTTTATTTGCATTCAAAAAACAAAGGTTCAAAATGTAGATAGAAAAATATGTTTGCAATATAGGGTGATTCATATATAGAGTGAAGAGTAATACAAGCAAATAATATGGTTGGGGGATTTTTTGAGTGTAGAAACTCCTTCTTTTTGAAACTTTTCAAGGCATGAGGTTCCTTGGAGTGAAAGGAAGGAATGAGATTATTAAAATAATAATTGTCAATATTTATGCGCCATGTACATTGACATGGAAAAGGGAGTTAGGAGCTACCTTGTTAAAATATATATAGTAGTTCCAAGGCTATAGGTGCTATTTTAATGTAGTCAGATTGTCTAAATAAAAAATTGGAGAAAATGGAGAGGTTGGTTAATCTCAAATGGAAATTGAATTTTCAAATTTCATTCTTAACATGGAAGTTGGGGGGTTCCAGCTTTAGGGCATTAATATACATGGTTCAATGCTAGAAATATGAGATGTGTTGTGTTAGATAGATTTCTAATCTCATAGGATTGGTTGCAATCGACACCAAATAAACTTTAGCTAAATCTTGGTAGGATTATTTAGATCACTACATCATAATCTTGAAGCAGTTAATATTCTATTGGGGGTAAAACCATTCAAATTTATTAATGGGTAGCTAGAGTGTGATGAGTTTTTTATTTTATAAAAGAAAGTTACGCTAGCTTAGAAGTGCAAGGATATGGAGCTTATGCTCTAAAAGAAAAATTAAAAGCTCTTAAATCAATGTGAAAAGGTGGAGTAAAGAGAATATTGACAAGGTAGAAGAGAAAACTGCAAATTTTAAAAAACATTGCAACCTTTCTTTTATTAACAAAAAACATTGCAACCTTGACAAAAAAGCAGAGTAAGGAAATCTAGGGAGAAATGAGTTTAAGTTGAGCATGTAGGTGATTAATGAGCTAAGAAAATAGAGTTCCTATCAAGAGACTCTTCTAGCACAAAAAGCAAACATAAAATGGTTACAAAAATGTGACTCTAACTCCCAATGCTTTCATGCAGCAATTAATTAGATGAGGAAAGCTAAGGAAACAAAAGGGTTGATAATTAATGAATTGATGCAATCCTAGATTGCTCTTCCCATGATTTAGCTCCAAAGAGGTTCCAAGGTTAAAAATGGAGGTGGAGAGACTAGAAGTGGAGTGTGATTAGGCGCCACTCTTAAAGAGATAAGCCATGGTTTCTAGAAGCTTGCCACAAAAGAAGGAACTCTTGATAAAGGTTATAGGAAGAACTCTTAAAAGTTAGAGACAATAAGACACTCAATATGAGCTTTCAAAGAGAAAACTATATTCATTCAATAATTGTAATTATAATGAGAGGCGGGGTGTATTTATAGGACAAAAGTGGACATCCAGTTAGGGGAGGGTTAGGAAAAATAATCATGTGTTAATTTGGTTAACAAGCTAAGTAACACATGATTAATTTTGCCTCAACCAAACATGCCCCTAAATAAGTGGACCTATGTTCCCTCTAATTCAAATTTGAATTTGAATTGTGCTAAGTAGGCACCACCTAGGAGAGAGGGAAGTTGGCGATATTTAAAAGGAACAAAAGGGCCCCACTTGTCTCTCAGCTTCATGTGTTGCTAAGAAGGTGTAGGAAACAAACAAGAGGGGGTGTAAGAAGCAAAAATCACACGTCCTCAACGTCAAAAAGGCCAACCTCATGCACACACTCCACATAAAAGACTAATGACACTCCTAGCCTAAGATAAGGAGCAAATAGGCCGAAATACATTAACTTAAAAGGTGCTAACTACACCCACAAAATTATAAAGGAAAATACAAAAAACAAAATACAAATAAAATAGACTTGATGCATTCCTCCTTAGCAATGGACCTTGGTTAGGAGGATTAGAAAGAGGACATGGCTAGGAAGGATCTTCATGAAGACTTTAGGGCCATAGTCTCAAAACTATGTAAATAAATTGTGTAGTTTTAGTAGTTTGTTGAGTGGGTGTAATTTCGTAATTTTAAGCCTTGTATTTTGTCCTATAGGTTTTATTTTCTTTAGAAGGTGCATTTAGTCCCTTTAGTGGAGCGTGTTAATTAGTTGGGCTTAGCCTAGAAGGATTTGGATGTGTGGTTATTCATTTCCCTAATTGTTTCTAAAACCCTTCTAACCAATACATGAAGCATGTAGGAGACATGTGGGCCCCCTTGTTCCCTCATAAGTGGTGTCACATCACCTTTCTCTCTCCTACATGGCTATTCTTGTTACTTCTTATTTGAATTTGAATTTTAGAAGTGCCATGTCACTTCCCTCCAAAATTCAAATTAGAGGGAACATAAATCCTAAATTTTAGGGACTTGTTTGGATTTTTCTCTTTTATGCCTTAATCCTTAGCTTGAACGTCCAACACTCTCTTTCCTTCTATAAATAACCCCCTAACTCACTCTTGTAAGGATCTTTTATCATTTGAATGAATTTAGAAATTTGTGAGAGACTTTTGAGTCTTCTTCTCTCTTCCTTTTGAGAGTGCTTCTATGGTTTTTATCAAGGGTTCCTTCCCTTGTGGCAAGTTTCTACAAACTAGGCTTATCTCTACCTAGAGTGGTGCATCTATCTTCATCTTCTTCCTATTCATCCACACCTTCTTGCACCATTGGAACCTCTTGAAGCAAGATCCTAGGGAGAGCATTCCAAGAATGCATAAAGACTATAGCCTAAAAATGTCTTCATTAAGCTTCACCCATGCCATGTCTACTCCCAATCCTCCCTAGCTAAAAGTCCATGCTATGTAGGATTACATCATCTCCGCCCCCTTGGAGAGGATTTGACCTCAAATCTAGAGACCTTTCTTCCTTTTCTTCCCATCCTGTAAAAAGATAAGTAATTTAGTCAACAGGTGGAGACTTATAAGAGTGGGGAGAGTAAGGGGTCTACGTTGTAACCCTTTATGGTTGGGGTAGTAGAGGTGTGCACTAAGTTTTAAAAAATGTTCATGGTGCATGTGCCTCTACACAACAGTTCCTCAACCTACTTCTATTGCATGAAGTACTAGTCTCATATAATTGGAAATTGGTGGTGAGACTATTCTTGGTGCATTACAGCACTCATCCAAGAAGGCTAAGTAAGCCTTATCATGTTGTTCACCCCAAGAAAGAGTGATGGCCTAGGGGTGGACCATTCTTGCATGGTCTCTTAAAGTTGAACTTGAGATTGGCTATAAGCCTTATAAGTTTGGGGATCAATCTCATGCTCAACTATGTTGGAATCATCTTCAAGTAGAGTTAGAGGTTGTGGTACATTGTGTTCAAAGGTTATGGACACAACCTCAACTTCTACTTCTCTAATGGAAGAACTAACTTCAACAAGATCCTCCTTGGGGTCCAAGGGGCAATCCTCTTGAAGGTCATTCTCCTTTCTACTTCTCCCAAATCTTGAACTTGAGATGCATGGTGATACATTCTTGGATTGCTCTTCCTAGGATCTTTCTTCTAGAGGTTCCTTTAAATGAAGAAGATGAAGTTGGATAAGGTAGAGATGGTGGTAAAGTCATAGAAGTTTGCCACAAAGGAAGGAACCTTTGATAAAAGCCATAGAAGCACTCTCAAAGTTAGAGAGAAAAGGCATTTACAATGAGCTCACACAAAGTGTAAATTTGTCAACTGATCATAGTTCTCTACAATGAGTTAGATAGGTGTTATTTATAGAATAAGGGAGTGAGGTAGACGTCCAAGGCTAAGGCTAAGGTTAGGAATAGAAAGATCCAAACAAGGCCCTAACTTGGTGGATCTATGCTCCTTGTAAATTCAAATGTGAATTTAAGAGTGCCATGTTGACTTCTTCCAAATTCAAATTTGAATTAAAAAATTTCACCTAGGAGAGAGAGTATGTGGCGCCTAAAATGGGGGACAAGGGGGTCCCACGTGCCTTTTATGCACATGCATATGCTAGGAGGTGTGGAAAACAAACAAGGGGGTGTGGGAATTAAAATTCACACATCCTCTTGCTCCAAAAAGGCTCACCTTCTACCATACACCTCACACAAATGACTAATGACACCCCAAGCTCAAAATAATAAAAAATAAGGGGGAAATAGCCAAAATACAAAGGCCCCAAAAATTCTAAAAGCACCCACTCAAAATACTACATAATCTACACAATCTATGACCCTAAAGTCTTCATGAAGCTCCTTCCTAGCCATGTCTTCTCTCCAAGTCTTCATGATGCATTCCTGTTGATGCTTCTTCCAAGATCACCTTATAGCTTGGTTCCTTTAAAGAAGTGAGTGATGGAAGAGGAAGGAATAGTGGTGGTGGCACCACTCAAGGTGAGATAAGCTATGATAGGAGCTTGCCACAAGGTAAGGAGCCCTTGATAAAAGCCATAGAAGCTCTCAATTTAGGAGAGAAAGAAGACACTCAAATTTTACTCACAAATTATTATAGTATTCAAATCAAGTGTAAAATGTACAAAGAGAGGAAAGGTGTTTATTTAGGAGAGGTAAGGTGCAAAAACATGGGCCTAAGAGCTTAGGAGGTGGACACCCACCATGAAGCATGTAGGAGACCCCTTAATTCCCTCCAGGTGTGCTTTCTCACTCCTACTTGGCTGATTCTTGTTGCTTCTTATTTTAATTTGAAATTTTGGAGGTGCCATGTCATTTCCCTCCAAAATTCAAATTCAAACACGAAAGAACATAAATCCCTTTTTTTAGGGCCATGTTTGGATCATAGTTGAATTAATTTAGTGTTAAATTAACATGTGCTCAATTAACACTAAATTAACCAACTAATCCTCCCTAATTAGAGGAGTTAGACGTTCATGTTAGTCCTTAAGCCCATGATCCATATCTTGTTGCACTATATAAGGAGTTTCCTTCCTTTCATGTACTTTTTAACGCTCATTTGAATGAAAATAACCTTTCTCTAAATTTTAGAGCTCTTTGTTCTTAGAGAGTGGTCATCTTCTCTCTACTCTTGTGAGAGTCCTTCATGCTATTATCAAGGGTTCCTTCCCTTGTGGCTAGCTTTACTCATGGCTTATCATCTACAAAGTAGAAGTGGCGCCTAGCTCAACTTCATCTTCTAGTCTTCCACCTCCATTTGAAGGCTCTCCAAAGGACTTCTAAGAGTAGATCCTAGGCGGCTTCCTCCTTGTTAAAAAATCTTCAACCATGGCTCAGGAGGAATGCATCAAACTTTCTTCCTTGCCTCCTTCTATTTTCTTTATCTTCCCTCCTTATTTGCTCTCCTCTCATCCACTCTCTAAAGTCCATAGTGAGATTATCAAGAGTGTTATCCTTGGAAGGCATCCTTTGGTTAACACTCTTGTTACTTGAAGCATTAGTGTGTGGGTGGTAAGACATAGTAAGGGATACTAAAGCTAAGGATGGTTGAAAGATACAAGCACACTATCCTTCCTTTTTTTAAAAGTTTTCTCCTTAAGAGGCACTTGAGTCTTTTGAACTCTTTAGCCTCAACTAAGCAAATTTGCAAAGAAAAAATAAAAGGCAAGAAAAGTAAAAGTGTAGGGACTAAAAACGTGCTCCTAAAGGTATGAAAGGTGGTATACCAATTCCTCCTCCACACCTTAATTTCAAGAAACCAAGCAAAAAAAACCAAAATATTACAATAAAATGGAGTGATCCCTTAGGATATCAATACTCCTAAAAATGAATACACACAAATGAAAGCAAAAAATGTAAAAGATGCTAAGTTTTCAAGTCTTCCTCCTAGCTCCCTCAAGTGTTTCCTCATTGGAACCAAAGGCTTTTGAAAGCATGGAGTATCCCTTTCGGTGTTTTGGTTTTGGTTTTTACTTCTTAGTTTTTCTCTAATCAATTTTATGGTACCAAACACGTTTGATAGTGTGGTACTAGTATTGCGTAGTTAGATAGGCATGAGAATGTGTTTGTGGAGTTTAGAAATAGATTACATAGGCTGTGAAGTGCTGAAAAATCCTCAAAAAGTGAAAACTATGGTAAGATAATCGATTACCCTTCGAGGAATTTTGGATATTGAGAGTACTACTTTCGGGAGTTATCAATTACCTGAAAATAGTAATCGATAATTCTAGAGAACATGCATTATGGACTAGCTTTGAGCAGGATATAAGGTAATCAATTACCATGATTCAAAACTCATATAAAATCATTTTCAAAACTTATTTTAACTAACTTTCAAAAGGTTCATTGAATGTTTGCTACTTTTAACTATTTTACCCAAATTCTCTCCAAGAACTATACCCATTTTTTATGATTTGAAGGTACAAGAAATTCAAGATTCAAGGAAGAGACTACATTAAGATTTGATCTATCTTGCTAGTATTCATCACTACAGATGATATTGTTCTATACCCTCTTTTGTGTTTTTGCACAATCTTTGACAATCTCTTGAGGTGTTCTTGAGATTGTTGTGAAATATATTGGGTGAAGGTTCTTAATTTTGAGTTCAATGGTGAGCTTCTAGGTGGAAGCACTTACATTACCTCCATTACCCCAACCATGAGGGGTACCTCATAAACCTTTCACTATTCTAACTCTTTGGGACTTACACTTATTAATCATCTTGCTTATCTCTTTGCAGAACAGGAAGAAAAGAAAGAACGCTCTAGGATTTAAGGTCAAATCCTTCCCAAGGGGGTGGAGATAATGCAATCCTCCCTAGCTAGGGACCTATCACTAGGGTCATGGCTAGAAGGATAGAGGAGGACATGGCTAGAGTGGATGGAGGAAGACCTCACCTCTTCATGCGCATAGATATTGTGATGCATTCACCCCTAGCATGGGCTTGAGCCAGGACCAATAAGAAAGGCGCAAGACTTGGATGAAGCTTCAAGGATCTTAGTTTAGGACATGTTTCATTTAATTGTATTCATTTAACCATTTTTAGGCTTGTATAAGCACCCTTATGTCATTAGGATTTTAAGGGTGTCGTTAGTTTTATTTTTGGCCTTGTATTTTGGCCTATAGGTTCTATTTTCTTTAGGAGGTGTAATTAGTCTCCTTGTGGAGTGTGTTAATTAGTTGGGTTTGGTCCATGAGGATTTGGATGTGTGGAATTTAGTTTCTACACCCCTAATTCCTCTTCACACCCTTCTAACCAACACATGAAGCATGTAGGAGACATGTGGGCCCCCTTGTCCCCTTGTTTCACTCCACATGTGCTTTCTCACTCCTACATGGCTAATTCTTATTCCTTATTATTTTAATTTGAAATTTGGAGGTGTCATGTCATTTCCTTCCAAAATTCAAATTCAAACTAGAGGGAACATAAATCCATATTTTTAGGGCCATGTTTGGATCTTTATTGGATTAAATTAGTGTTAATTGACCACACACTAAATTAACACTAAATTAAGCCAACCAACACTTGTTTAAGCATGTTGGACGTTCACCATTAGTATTTTAGGCCCATGGTTCATGCTTTGCTCTATAGATAGAGTTTCCCTCCTCTTGTATCATTTTAACACTCATTTGAATGAAAATAAATTTTCTCTAAATTTGAGAGCTCTTTATTCTTAGAGAGTTTTCATGTTCTCTCCAGTCTTGTGAAGGGTTCCTTCCCTTGTGGCTAGCTTCGCTCATGGCTTATCATCTACAAAGTAAAAGTGGCGCCTACCTCACCTTCATCTTCTAGTCTTCCACCTCCATTTCAAGGCTCATCAAGGACCTCTAAGAGTAGATCCTAGGTGACTTCCTCCTTGTTCAAGAATCTTCAAACATGGCTTGGGAGGGATGCATCGTATTGTGCCTTAGTCCTCTTGCTCTTACCTTTGTATTTAGCTTTTTGTTTTCCCTAAGTGGAGTGGTCTAGTTTTTCTCTTTGGCCTTGTATTTAGCATTTAATTTCGTAGGATTAAGGGCTAGGAGGTGTGATTAGTCTTATTATAGAGTGTATTAACTAATTGGGCCATTTAAGGGTGTTTGTGGGTTGTTTTATTAACCACACCCCTCTTTTCTAATTAAACCCCAATTAGTCAGCACATGAAGCATGAAGGCGACAAGGTGGAGCCTTTGTTCCCCCTATAGGCCCCAAAATTCAAATCATTACCACATGGAACTTAGTTAGATCTAAGATCCATGATTTTAGGAGCATGTGCTAATTATTTGAATTTGGCTCCTATTTTGAATCTCCCTCCATTTCTCATAACCACCCTCTCATTTCTTGTTATAAATAAAACCCTCAACCCTCTTGTATTTTTTACACTTGAATGAATAAGAATTGAGATATTTTGCTACATCTTTTGAGTGTGTCCTTATTTTCTCTCTTTGAGAGCATCCTTGTGATTTTATCAAGGGTTCCTTCGCTTGTGGCAAACACCTCCACTTCTTGGCTTATCTCTTGAGTGACGCCAAACCCTCTTCACTTTCTAACCTCACCATCAAACCACTTCTTCTTGTGCACCTTTGGAGAAGGATCCATGGAAGTGCAAGCTAACCAAGGGAGGTTGCATCTGGGAATGGCAACGGGTCGGGGCAGGCACGGGTAGTAGTTACCTGTCACCTGACTCGCTACAAAAACCCGTGACCTGTTACTCGCTAAAAACCCATCGGGTACCCGCTATAGAAATACCCGCAGATTTTTTTTAATATCTGCGGGTATCCACAGGTACCCATAGATATTTAAAAAAAAATTTAAAATTAAATACTTTTATAAGAAGTTTTATCAAATAAATAATTTATTATTTGGAAAATCTAGAAATAAAATGTACTAGTTTCTACAAGATTAATTAGATCTAAAAGTAGATTAATAAATAATATTTAACACAAATACAATCTTTATTTTATATTATCAACATTTTTATAATAAATAATTTTATTAACTATGAAGTTTTCATAAAAAATAAGATTGATATCAATGAATTTTGATAATTAATATTTTAAATTGAATTATTTTCCAAAAATATTATCTTTTTTAACTTTATATATATATATATATATATATATATATATATATATTATTCTAGTTTAACGGGTAGCGGGTACCTGCGGGTACGGGTATTGTGATACCCGTACCCGTACTTGTGCCCGTTAAGGAGCAGGTAGAAAAAAACTCGTACCCGCGGGTAACAGGTACCCATTTATATTATTCATACAGATATTTTTGCGGGTTTTATCCACGAGTATCCGCGGGTGCGGATTTTTTTGGCATCCTTAGTTGCATCACCTCAACTCCTCATGGAATCAAGACCATTGAAACTAGGCCATAGTCTTCATTGTATTGTCTCTTTTGGATGCGCCATTTTATTAGCTTCATGGAGGTGTTTTTATTTTGTTATTTGGCCTTGTATTTTGGGCATTTATGCCTTTTTTAGTTTAGGAGGTGCAATTACTCTTTTATGTAGAGTGTTTAGAGTAGTTGGGCTTTTTTGGCGAAGCCTAGATGGGTGGTTTTTGTCTCCCAGACCCCCTAAGTTGGTTCCACACCCCTTTAACTCACACATGAAGCATAAGAGACATGTGGGGCCCCTTGGTTCCCCCTAGTTGGTGCCACCTTCTCTCTCTTTCCTAGGTGGATGGCGCCAACTGTCTTCTCACTCCTAGTTGGCCTTTTCAAATTCAAATATGAATTATGAAGGAAAGTGACATCGCACTCCTAAATTTCAAATTTGAATTTGAAGAAGACATGATCCACCTTCTTAGGGGCTTGTTTGGATCTTCACATGCTTAAGTTATGTGTTAATTGTCTCTAGCTCAATTAGACATATAATTAAGCTTTCTGAACCCGCTAAGAGTGGACGTCCGCTCTCTTAACTCTAGGCCCATGCTTTTGTTCTATAAATAAGCACCTCCCTTCACTTGTACTTTTTACACTTGAATGATAAGAAATTGCTTGAGAGAATTATCTTTTTGAGTGTCTTCTTTTTTATTTCTTAGAGAAAACTTCCATGGGTTTTATCAAGGCTCTTTCCCTTGTGGCAAATCTTCTTCTATAGGCTTATCCTCCTAGGTGGTGCCTCCATCACCATAGCTCTAGTATTCCACCTCCATCTTCTTCCTTGAAATAACCTCTTGAAGAAATTCAAGGCCAAGCAATATGAGGATTGCACCACTCCTTCCCTTACGACAAGTCTTCTTCCAAAGGCTTATCCTCCTAGGTGGTGCCTCCATCATCCATATTACTATTCTTCCATCTCCATCTTCTTGCTTGAAGCAACCTCTTAAAGAGATCTAAAGGCTAAAGCAATATGGAGTTTGCACCTTTACTTTAGTAATTCAATAAAATTATTCCATCATATTATTTTTGGTTCGTAGATATCGTATATCTAAAGTTTTGCATTGAATCTCATTTTATCACTCTCTATCACAAAATAAAGTATGATAAATTTTGGTTTCTACAACTCTGATTTATAACAATCACTACTCTTGAAACTATTGATAACCATTTTATATATTCAAAAGATTAGTAAGTTATACATTGAATATTCATGGTGAATATATTTATATATTATTCGAATGATTTTCGAGAAAGATTGGTTAAGAGAATTTCATTATAAAGACAATATTTCTTAAGGTCACAAAAGATAATCTAAGTATGCTTTGTGGTTGCAATTCAACTTGATCTTCCACATTATAAAGATATATTTTTGTATTAAAAATTATTAATACTATAATTGTAGGTATTATTGATTAATCATCCATGAAATGGACATTGGAGATGAGAGATTAATTTATATAAGTATTACTTGAATTATGATTACAAAGTCTAGTAACCTTTGAGATTGTGATGAGGTGTTGTGAGATGAACTTAGCAAGGTCCTAGGTTCCCTCATAGAGATTTCATGGAGGTGTACGAGTACCATTAATATTGTGGGCTATTTAGGCATTGCCTATTTGGACTGAAAGATTATCTGTTTGGAGTGAAAGATTGCCTGTATGGACTAAAAGAATTTCTGTAGATGTGATGTTTGAACTTAATTAATGTCTGTGGATGTGATGTTTAATAATATCATAAATGATTAAAAACTCATAACTCGGGATTGTAAATTAAATCATAAGATCTTACATCTTCAAAAAATATGTAATGCATCAACGTAAAACTAAATATATAAAAAGAATCTATATTTTTTTCAACTTCTTCTCATAAAAATATATAGGCTTAAATAATTTTTTAGTCCCTAAAGTTTCACCAAAAATCAGTTTTGGTCTTTGAAATTCAAGAATATTTTTTTTAGTCCCTGATTCACTATTAATCATTCTCCTATGGTTAACGCCGTTAAAAATTATTGACAGAGAACACGTTTTTGTACTCTCGAATCACTTTATTCCTCAACCCTAACTCCCTCAATCTTTAATTTCACATACGACACAAACAAACACACAAAAACTTATAAAATGAACAACGTTAATACAAAAAACAAATTAATTTTAGGGATTAATTTTTTTTTTAATTTCAAGGATCAAAAGTGATTTTTTATGGATCTTTAGGGAAAAAAGTATTATCTAAGCCAAATATATAATACATAAGCATAAAACTAAATAGATAAAATTGTCTATATATGGGCTCATAAGTTAAAAAAAAATGCAGAGGCTCAGAATGCAAGTCATGAACGTTTTACTTTTAATAGAAAATTTAAATAATATTAATTATTCAATTTAAAAAGGGAACTAACTAAGTACTGAGTAATCTTTAAAATTAAATTTGAAATTAGGGTCCAATCTTGTATATCAAGGTCCACAGTATTATATTTACACTTTGCACATTCCTTGCCAATAACATATTTTCTTCCATTGTTTATACTTAATTTTGTTTATGAGATGATAGCCATGAAGGTTTTGTTAAACGCCTTAACTTTGAGTTCAAAGAAGAAGGCATGTTTTGAAGATGTCCGACAATGAAAATGATGCAAATTGATAGTGAAAGTGAAGTAGATTGATGGTAGAAGGAGACACTCAAGGTTAGAAGTAGAAGTTTAATTTCATAAAATCAAATGTAAAGAGTACAAGTGAGGGGAGGGTATGAATTTATAGTGTTAGGAGGGATTAGGGATGGAAATGGACGTCCACCTCCTAATTAAGGCCCATGGAGGCTTAATCATGTGTTAGTTAGGATAAGCCAACTTAGCACATGATTAGGAGAAATGAAGATCCAAACAAGACCCTAACTAAGTGGATCTATATTCCCTAATTTAAATTTTAATTTAGGAGGGAATCCACATGGCACACTAAAATTCAAATTCAAATTTGGTAGGTTAGGAACCAGCCAAGTAGACACACACGTGGAGGAAAGAAAGTGTTAGGAGGTGTTAATATGATTTTTGGGGTGTTCTTAAAAGAACCATAGTCCAAAAATCCTCATAAGGCCCACCTAATCAACTCACACCCTTTAAACACTAAATGAACTTCCCATTTACAAATTAAAAAGAAAGAAAGGCCAAAATACACGGCCAAAACAAATAGAACCCTAATATAGAAAGATTATGTCCCAAACAATCAACCTAGCTGCATAGGTGAGTTCCATGGCCAATCTTTACTCTAAACAAGAGGTGAGGTCTTCCTCTTTCTTCATTTGCCAAGTCCTCCTCTATCCTCTTAGTCATGACCCTTGTGATTGGGCCCTTGCTAGGGGTGGATGGATCACCATTATTTATTACGATTAACGTTGATGATTCATAAAAATCTTACTCCTTTTGTGTGTTTTCTTTCATGTGTTCTTTTCATATATATTTGGTGTGCAAATAGAAGATGCGCAAAAGGATTCAGAGGACTCACTCTAAATATACGTATTAAAAATGAATTACTCTATGATGTTGAGTAATGTTAGATTCATAAGAAGTCAACTTCTCTGACTTAGGACCGTGTAAGGAGGGTAGTGGCAACAGTTAATGTACTTTATATTTTAAACATTTGACTTGCAATGATTATAAAAAGATTATGGTTCTTTATGTAATAACTAATTTTGAAAATTTCCTTTATATTTATATAAATACTTTTGACTATGGGTAAAAGAATTAGGGTCGTTACAATTCTTGTGGTGATGCAACCTCCATAGGTGTTGCTCAAAGGATCCTCTTCTAAGCTCTTCAATTGGATAGAAATGGTGGTGGAAGGAGAGAAGGTGGTGGTGAATGGTGCCACTACAAAAGATAAGCCATGTTTGGGGATGCTTGCCACAAAGGAAGGAGCCTTTGATAGAAGCTAGAAGGAGAACTCTCTCTAGAGAGAAAATTCATACACTCAAGGAAATCTCACAAAGAAGCATTCTATTCAATCAAGTGTTAAAAATGGTACAAAGGGGGGAGGTATGAATTTATAAAGCTAGGATTGGATGGACGAGAGTTGGATGTCCAACCTCTAATCCAAGGCCCAAGAGCTCTTAAACAACTGTTAATCATGCTAAGCATAATCAACACTTGTTTAAAGAGGTAGAAGATCCAAACAAGGTCCTAGATAGGTGGATCTATGTTCCCTAATATGAATTTTAATTTTGGAGGGAAACCATGTGACACTCTAAGATTGAAATTCAAATTTGGTTGGCTCAGCCAAGTAGGCACCTAGTTGGAAGAAAGAGAGAAATGGCGCCCAAAGGAGGGAACTAGGGGTCCAACATATCTCCTAGTTGGTTAGAGGGGTGTTAAGATGAATTTTGGTGTTATTTAGGAAACAAACACATCCAAAAATCACCCTAAGGCCTACGTAATCAACTCACCCCAATTAAAACACTAATTACACCTTCTGATGCATGCCTCCCTTGATCTTTTCTAGAGGTTTTCTTCTTTGGTGAAATGGTTTGTGGAGAGGTAAGAAGTCAGGTGGTTTTAGGCGCCACTTAAGGTAAGATAAGCCTAAGAGGGAAAGTTTGCCACAAGGGATGGAACCCTTGATAAAAACCTAAGGAATTCTCAAAGAGAGAAGGGTGGACACTAAGAAAATTTTGGCCAACTCAAGGTTTTTCCATTCAATAAAGTGTAAAAAATACAAGAGTGTGAAGGAGCACCTTTTTATAGAGGGAGCTAACCTCTTGGACAAGTCATGAAGGAAATGAAAGGATAGGATTAAAAGGAGTCATCCAAGGAAGGAGGATTGAAGCCCAAAGTCCAATCAATACCCTCCTTTAGATGAGAATTGGTGCCCAAGCTACCTCATCCAAGAGCCAAGATTACTCCTTTATTAGTTTTGGGTTTTATTTAGGAAAAGAGGGTGTAGTTATCAAACTACCCCCTTATTTCCTAAATAAAGGCCCAAAAACTAATCTTATCCCTTCATAATACACCTCCTAGAAAATTAAATGGACTAATACATGTCCAAAATAAAATCCTAGGTTCCTAAAAGAAAAAATTACAAGTAAATAAGTCATGACTTGCATAACTTGATGGTTATATAGAGGTGAGATCTTTCTCCTTCTACTCTAGCCATGTCTTCTTCTATTCTCCTAGCCATGGCCATAGTGATAGGGCCCTTGCTTGGGGAGAATGCATCACCTTCCATTAAAAAAATAGAATGAAAGAAATCCAAATTACATAGCCAAATAGGAAAGAACCCTAAACTAGTAAGATTATGCCCTAAACAAGTAGGCTTACCCTAAAACTAGCTACATATGAGGACTATGGTCAATCTTCACTTCAAAAAGGAGTTGAGGTCTTCCTTCCTCCTTCCTAGCTAAGTCCTTCTCTATCCTCCTAGCCATGGCCCTTGTGATAGGACCTTTACTAGGGAGGATTACATCAACCTCTCCCTCTTAAGAAGGATTTGTCCTTATATCTATCTAAAATGTCCTCAACTTCCTCATCATCAACACCTACAAAAGTAATAAGATCACATATATTAAAGGTAGAGCTGACTTCATAATCCTCAGGAAGGTCTAGTTTATATGCAATATCTCCAACCTTCTTAAGGATTTGGAAGGGACCATATCCTCTGGGACTTAGCTTTGACTTCCTCTTGGTAGGAAAGCTATCCTTTCTAAGATGAAGCCAAACCTAATCCCCTTTCTCAAAGATAAGTTCCTTCCTCCCCTTGTTAATGTGTCTAGCATAACCTTTTTACTGTTGTTTTATGTTAGCCTTGACCTTCTCATTAAGTTTTTTAATAAACTCTGCCCTAGATTCACCATCGTTATGAGAATGACAAATAGGAAGTGGAACAAGGTCCAAAGGTGTGAGAGGGTTGGAGCCATAAACAACTTCAAAAGGTGAGTGCTTGGTGGTCCTATGAACCACCCTGTTATATGCAAACTCTATATGGGGGAAGTACACATCTCAAGACTTATGGTTGCCTCTTAAGAGTGCCCTCAACATTGTGGATAAAGATCTATTCACCACCTCAATTTTACCATCAGTCTGAGGATGACAGGTGGTGGAGAAAATAAGCTTAGTTCCCAGCCTATCCCATAAATTTCTCCAAAAATGGCCAAAGAACTTAGTATCTCTATCTGATACAATGGTTGAGGGTAGCCCATGCAATCTCACAACCTATTTGAAAAAAAGTCTGGACATATGGCTTGCATCATCCACTTTGTGGCAGGGTATGAAATGGACCATTTTACTAAATCGATCCACTACCATAAAGATGGAGTCTACACCTCTTTGGGTTCTAACAAGCCCAAGGACAAAGTCCATACTAATATGCACCCAAGGTGTATAAGGAGCGGGTAAAGGTGTGTATAGTCCATGAGGCATTATTTTAGACTTAGCCTGTAAACAAGCTATACATCTAGAACAATGTCTCTGAACATCTCTTTTAATATGGGGCCAAAAGATTCTCTTTTAAGATAAAAAAAGTTTTAAGAATTCCAAAATTCCCCTTAAGCCCACCTTCGTGGTTCTCTTTTGTGAGTAGTTTCCTAATAGATCCTTGAGGTACACAAAGTCTGGCATCTTTGTAGAGGTACCCCTTACTAACAAAATACCCATTAGTGGGTTTAGATGCAGAGGTAGCAAAGATTGGGCCAAAATCCTTGTCAGAGGGATATTGAGCCATACTATCATCAAAGCCCAAGATTTGGGAACTCAAGGTGGTCAAAAGAGAATAGCTTCTAGATAAAGCATCAACCACAACATTGTATTTCCCTTTCTTGTACTTAATGATATAAGGGAAGGACTTAAGAAATTTAACCCACTTGGCATGCCTTTTGTTGAGTTTGCCTTGCCCCTATAAATACTTAAGTGACTCATGGTCACTATGAATGACAAACTCCTTGGAAACAAGATAATGTTCCTAAGTATGTATGGCTCTTATCAAAGAGTAAAACTCTTTATCATAGGTGGGATAGTTAAGAACAACACTATTTAATTTTTCGCTAAAATAGGCAATAGGATGTCCACCTTACAACAATAGAACTCCCACCCCTACTCTAGATGCATCACATTCTAGCTCAAAGGTTTTAGAAAAGTCAGGTAGAGCTAGAACAGGAGCATTGGTGAGTTTTTCTTTAATAAGAGAGAAAGCTTGCTCTTACTTCTCACCCCAAAGGAAGGGAACTCCTTCTTCACCAACTCATTTATTGGTGAGAAAAGTGTGGAGAATTTAGGCATAAAGCGACTATAGAAACTAGCAAGACCATGAAAGCTCTTTATCTCTCTCACTCTTTTTGGGATGGGCCATTCTAGTATGGCTTCTATTTTTTCGAGGTCCACTTGTACCCTTGTGCACTTACCACAAAACCTAAGAAGACCACACTATCTACACAAAAGGTGCATTTTTCAAGATTAGCAAAAAGGTGGTTTGACCTAAGAATGCAAAAAACATGCCTTAGATGTCCTAAATGATCCTCTAGGCTCCTACTGTACACGAGAATGTCATCAAAATATACTACACAAAATTTTCCTAAGAAATCCTTAAGAACATGATTCATTAATCTCATGAAGATGCTAGGAGCATTTGTGAGCCCAAAGGGTATCACCAACCATTCATAAAGCCCAAACTTGGTCTTAAAAGAGGTTTCTCATTCATCTCCCTCTTTGATCCTTATTTGATGATAACCACTTCTAAAATCAATTTTTTAAAATATTTTTGCTCCTGCAAGTCATCAAGCTAGGAATGGCAACAGGTCAGGGCGGGCACGGGTAGTGGTGACCCGCTACAAAATCCCGTCACTCGTTACCGGCTAAAAACCTGATGGGTACCCGCTATAGAAATACTCGCCGGTTTTTTTAATACCCATAGGTACCCATGGATATTTTTAAAAAATAATTTTTTTAAAATTAAATATTTTTTTATAAGAAATTTTATCAAACAAATAATTTATTTGATGGAAAATCTAGAAATAAAATTATACTAGTTTCTACAAGATTAATTAGATCTAAAAGTATATTAATATAATATATTATAAGAAAATATTTAATACAAATAAAATATTTATTTTATATTATTGGCATTTTTACAATAAATAATTTTATTAACTATGAAGTTTTCATAAAAAAATAAGATTGATATCAATGAATTTTAATAATTAATATTTTAATTTGATTTATTTTCCAAAAATATTATATTTTTTAACTTATATATATATATATATATATATATATATATATATATTATTTTAGTTTAGCGGGTAGCGAGTACTTGCGGATACGGGTACTATGATACTTGTACCAGTGCCCATTAAGGAGTGGGTAAAAAAAACCCGTATTTGCGGGTGACGGGTACCCATTTATACTATCTGTGTGGATATTTTTGCTGGTTTTATCTACGGGTATCTGCAGGCATGAATTTTTTCCATCCCCATATCCAGCATGTCATCAAGTTTAGGGATTCATTTTTTTTTATGGTGATGTTGTTGATTGCTCTAAAATCAATACACATCCTTCATTAGCCATTCTTCTTGGGCACCAACATGACTGACCCAGCACAAGGGCTGAGGCTTTTCTGAACCCAACCCTTCTCCAATAGATCTTGAACGTGAGATTCAATCTCTTTGGTCTCCATGGGGTTGTAAATATATCACCAAATTCTTCCAAAAGCATTTTAACCCCATCAAGAAGCTTCTTATTTTCAATATCTATGGCATTGCTAAGAGAAGATGCAGTTTTGCAAAGGACAAGATAGAAAGGTTTGCTAGTCTAGGAAGCTTCATTTAAGTCTTGTTTGGTAGCAAAATAGCTTCCTCCACTAACCATTTCCTTGGAAGGGGCGTCTCCTTCCAACTCTTTCTCCTAACCCCTTTCAAGTTTAGGGATGAAGCTTTTTTTTATGATTTTTTATGCTCTTTTCTCTCTTATGTTTCATGTAAAGTTGATCCTCTGCCACCTGAGCAGGTGTAAGAGGATACAACTTAATGTGCTTATCCATATGAGTAAGGATAATATGGTTGGAATGACCATGTTGTATGGCTTTCTTATCAAATTGTCATATTCCTAGTAGATGTGACCAACTTCCATAGGAACTATATCACAGAAAATCTCATCATTATAAGTTCCAATAGAAATTGGCACCCTTAATTGCTCATTAACCACCATTTTTCCCTTGCTCATTGAGCCATTGAAGGGAATTAGGGTCAAGGCTAGCTTTTTCACCGACTTAGAGTTGCAGCAATTACAACATGACCCATTATCTACAATGAGAAAACACATTCTATCATTGACTTTACATCTAGTGTGGAATATATTCTCTCTTTGAGATTGGGTAAACTCTAAGGGTTGGCTTCCTAAAAGTCTTCTTACCATCAGGAGGTCCCCTTCACATGCATAAGCATCTTCATAATCAATCATGGATGCATGACCCCTTCCTCCTCACTCTCACCAGATGAGGATGGTGAGTTACTCTCACTACTATAAGTGTCTTGTCCCCTCATGATCATGTTTTTCTTAGTGGGGCACTGAGAGGCAATGTGACCTCTTCTAAGACACTTAAAGCATTTAATACTACTAATATTCTCAGTAGAGCTAGTAGTAGGGGATTTTCTTTCTAGATGAGGTGATTTATGCTCTTTTATGTGATTGGAACTCTCCTCTCTAGGGAAGTTCTTGGAAGTACTCCCCTTGACTTGATCTTTCTTACATAAGGAAAAGAATCTCTTTTAGGTCCTTTTCTTTTGAGTTGATTGTCCACCTTAATGCATAGTTGGACCAAGTCATCAAGGTTTCTATATGGTAAGAGTTCTACGTTGTCTCTAATGTCAGAACTCAACTCACGTAGAAACCTGGCTATGGTGGCATGAGGTTCCTCAATAATCCCAGCTTTCATTATGAAGAGTTCCATATTTTTTCTATACTCCTCAATGCTTAGGTTGTATTGCCTAAGCCTTTGGAGCTTATTAAGAAGCTCTTTCTAATAATAGGAGGGGATATGTATTCTTCTCATAACACTCCTCAAATCATTCCAATATTGCTATGAGTTCAAATTTTCTCATTGACCAAACTCATCCACCAATGCATGGCATGCCCTTAGAAGCTAAGGGTTGCCAAGGAGACTTTTCTCTCCTCCTTTACATTGAAACACTTGAATATTTGTTCTACCTTGACTTTCTAGTCAAGGTAAGCTTCCACATCTTCCTTTCCTTGAAAATGGGGAATATTAACTTTTTTTATGTACTCCCCTGAACTCTTCAACCAAGGCTCCTTCCTCTAAGAAGATAGAGGATGGAGAGGCTAGGAAATGGGAAGGGTGATGCCACTTTCTCCATGGAGAAAGATGAGTTAAAAATTTTATGAGGCTTGCCATAAGGGAGAGGTCCCTTGATAAAAGCTTTTAGGAAGAGATTCCTCAAGAGAGAGGATTCTTAATGACACCCAACTAAGAACAAATAGTTCAAAGAGAATAATATTCATTAATTCAAGTGTAATGATTACAAAGGAGTCTAGCTGTATTTATAGCCCAAATAGAAAGCTAGGCACTCAAAAATAGGCAATGTGGGAATTTGGGCCTAATTAGGATTAGAATCACTAATCCCTCTTAAGCCCACTAAAAGTGGCGCTTACTTCTAACCTAGGGGTGTGTCACAACCTAATCTTGGGGGTGTGGGAAGAGATCCAACACCCCTTAGGCTATTAGGCCCACTAATCTCCTCACCTCCCTTTTTAAGCTAATTACACCTTTTAATTTTAAAACTAGCATAAATGGCTGAATACATGGCCCAAAGGAAAATTAAAATGCTAAATACTATTTACAAAGGTGGTTCCATGGACTATGGCCTAATGAAAACTATTTCCATCATGAGCTGAGGTCTTGATGAGTCATTTTAGGTCAAGTCTTCTTCTATCTTTCTAGCCATGGCCCTAGTGAGAGGGCCCTTGGTAGGTAAGATTGCATCATCTCCTCCCCTGTTGGAAGGATTTGTCCTCAAATCTGAAGGGTCTTCCTCTTCAACATCAACACCTAAAAAAGGCATAAGGTCACAAACATTAAAAGTTGTGCTAACTTTGTAATCCTTGAGAAGGAGTGACTTATATTTATTATTATTTACCTTCTCAAGGATTTGGAAGGGACCATCTCCTCAAGGGCTAAATTTGGACTTCCTCTTAGAAGGAAAATGATCCTTTCTTAGGTGAAGTCAAACCCAATCTCCCTTTTCAAAGATGATTTCTTTTTGCCCATTGTTGCTAGATGAAGCATACAGCTTAGATTGGTTTTCAATATTTGTTTTGACCCTCTAATGACATTTTTTAACAAATTCAGCCCTAGCTTCCCCTTCTTTATGAAAAAGTCAGGTGTTAGGGAGTGGCAATAAATCCAAAGGAGTGAGAGGATTAAAACCATCTCAAAAAGGGATTACTTAGGGGTTCAATAGACCACTTTATTATATGCAAATTCAATGTGGGGAAAATATTCATCCCAAGACTTGTGGTTGCCTTTCAAGAGTGCCCTCAACATAGTAGATGAAGATCTATTCATCACCTCAGTTTGACCATCCGTTTGAGGATGACAAGTGGTAAAAAAGAGTAGCTTAGTTCCTAACCTTGCTCAAAGAGTTTTCCAAAAATGGCAAGGGAACTTATCATCTGATGCATTCTTGGAATGTTTTCCCTAGTATCTTGCTTCAAGAGGTTCCAATGGTACAAGAAGTTATGGATGAATAGGAAGAAGATGAAGATGGAGGCACCACTCTAGGTAGAGATAAGCCTTGTGGAGGCACCACAAGGGAAGGAACCCTTGATAAAAGCCATAAAAGAACTCTCAATAGGAAGAGAGAAGAAGACTCAAAAGTTTCTCACAAATTTCTAAATTCATTCAAATGATTAAAGATCCTTACAACAGTGAGTGAGTGGGTTATTTATAAAAGGAAAGGGAGTGTTGAACATTGAAGCTAAGGACTAAGGCATAAAAGAGAAAGATCCAAACAAGTCCCTAAAATTTAGGATCTATGTTCCCTCTAGTTTGAATTTGAATTTTGGAGGGAAGTGACACATCACTTCTAAAATTCAAATTCAAATAAGAACCAACAAGAATAGCCATGTAGGAGAGATAAAAGTGATGAGGCGCCACTTATGAGGGAACAAGGGGGCCCATATGTCTCCTACATGCTTCATGTGTTGGTTAAAAGGGTTTTAGAAGCAATTAGGGCTGTGGAATAAATAACCACACGTCCAAATCTTCTAGGCTAAGCCCAACTAATTAACATACTCCACTAAAGGTAATAAATGAACCTCCTAAAGAAAATAAAACCGATAGGCCAAAATACAAGTTCTAAAAGTATTACGAAATTACACTCACTCAACAAACTACTAAAACTACACAATTTATTTACATAATTTTGAGACTATGGCCCTAAAGTCTTCATGAAGCTCCTTCCTAGCCATGTACTCTCTCTAATCCTCCTACCCAAGGTCCCTTGCTAGGGAGGAATGCATCATCATCCCTATCAAAGACTTTAGTCGAGGGTATTCCGTGCAAGCAGACAACCTCACGAAAGAAAAGTTTTGCAATGTGACTCGCGTCATCCATTTTGTGGCACGGAATGGAATGGGCCATTTTGCTAAAGCGGTCCACTACCACTACACCTCGTTGGGTTCTTGGGAGCCTAAGGATGAATTCCATACTAATATCTACCCAAGGGGTAGAGGGAGTGGGTAAATGTATGTAAAGTCCATGAGACATTACTCGGGGCTTAGCTTGTAAACAAGCTATGCATCTCAAGCAATGTCATTGGACATCCTTTTTCATATGGGGCCAAAAGAGTTTTTCTTTCAAAAGCATTAAGGTTTTATATATTCCAAAATGCCCCATAAGCCCACCTTTATGACTCTCTTTTGTTAGCAATTTCCTAATTGATCGTCGGGGTATACAAAGTTTGCCCTCTTTGTACAAGTACCCCTCACATAGGTAGAAGCCATATTTGGCTTTGGGAGATGAGGCATAAATGGTTCCAAAGTCTTGGTCAAAAAGATACATTCTCTTTATGACATCAAATCCCAAAATTTTAGCACTAAGGGTGGCAAGGAGAGAATGCCTCCTTGAAAGAGCATCAACCACCACATTTGTTTTCCCCTTTTTATATTTGATGAAATAAGGAAAACTTTCAAGAAATTCAACCCATTTAGCATGCCTTTTGTTCAACTTTCCTTGCCCCCTTTAAATACTTAAGTAACTCATGGTCACTATGAATTATGAACTCCTTGGAAACAAGATAATGTTCCCAAGTTTGGAGGGCACGGATCAAGGCATAAAACTCCTTGTCATAGGTGGGGTAGTTGAGGTGGGCACCATTGAGCTTTTAACTACAATAGGCAATGGGGTGCCCCCCTTGCAACAGCAAAACTCCCACACCCACTCCCAATGCATCACATTCTAGCTCAAAAGTTTTTGAAAAGTTGGGGAGAGCTAGAACGGGTGCATTAGTGAGTTTTTCCTTGAGAAATTGAAAAGCTTCTACTTATTTTTCACCCCACGAGAAAGGAACTTCCTTCTTCACCAAGTCATTGAGTGGTGAAGCTGGTGTGGAGAAATTAGGCACAAAGCGCCTATAAATCCCGCAAGACCATGAAAATTGTTGATCTCAATCACACTAGTATGGTTGGGCCACTCCTGGATGACCTTAATTTTTTGGGGGTCCCCTTGGACCCCTTGGGCATTAATGACAAAGCCCAAGAAAACTACGCTAGGAACACAAACAGTGCATTTTTTTATGTCTGCAAAAATTTTATTTATTCTAAGGACAGATAAAACGTCCCTAGGATGTCTGTCCTATATGTTAATCTAAGGACCTACTATAAACTAAAATGTCATCAAAATAAAAAAAGACAAACCTACCAATGCCATCCCTAAGTACATGATTCATGAGGCACATGAAAGTGCTTGGAGCATTGGTGAGCCCAAAAGGCATCACCAACCATTCATAAGTACCAAATTTGGTCTTAAAAGCAATTTTCCATTCATCTCCCTCTTTGATTCTAATTTGATGATAACCACTTCTGAGGTCAATTTTTGAAAGTATTTGGGATTCATGTAATTAATCAAGCATATCATCTAGCCTAGGGATTGGGTGTCTATACTTAATGATGATATTGTTGATGACACGACAGTTTATACACATCCTCCATTTACCATCCTTTTTAGTCATCAATAAAACAGGAAATGCACAAGGGCTAAGACTCTTTTGAACCCAACCCTTCTCTAACAAGTCTTGAACTTGAGACTCAATCTCTTTGGTATCAACGAGGTTTGTCCTATACAGGGGCCTATTGGGTAGCGCTAGGAACAAGGTCAATTTGGTGTTCAATTTCCCTTAGAGGTGGTAATCCTGATGTAATCCTCCCTAGCATGGGCTTGAGCTAGGACCAATAAGAAAAAAACATGACTTGGATGAAGCTTCAAGGAGCTTAGTTTAGGACATGTTCAATCTTATTGTATTAATTTGACAATTTTTAGGCTTGTATAAGCACCCTTAAGTCATTAGGATTTTAGTGGTGTAATTAGTTTTATTTCCTGCCTTGTATTTTAGCCTTTAGGTTCTTTTTTCCTTAAGGAGGTGTAATTAGTCTTCGTGGAGTGTGTTCATTAGTTGGGCTTGTGTAGCTTCAGTTTGGATCTTTGGATCTATTAACCACAGCCCTAATTCATTCTAACACCCTTCTAACCAACACATGAAGCATGTTGGAGACATGTGGGCCCCTTTGTCCTCTCTTGTCAGGCGCCACCTAGGCTTCTCTTTTCTATGTCATTAGTTGGTTGCTTCTTGTTTAAATTTGAATTTAGGAGGTGCCATGTCATCTCTAAAATTCAAATTCAAATTAAGAGAAAACATAGTGTTAATTGAGCACATGCTAAATTAACACTAAATTAAGCCAACTAACCCCTTGATTAACTACTTGGAGGTTTTCTTTAGAGTCTTAGGCCTATGATCCATGCTTGCTCTATAAATAGAGCTCTACACCTCATGTAATCTTTTGACTCTCATTTTATGAAAGAAATATTTTCTCTATATTAAGAGACTCTTCTTCTTGAGAGAGTGTTCATGTTCTCTCCTTGAGTGAGAGTTCTTCATGCTATTATCAAGGGTTACTTCCCTTGTGGCTAGCTCCCTTAGAGGCTTATCTCCTACCTAGTAGAAGTGGCACCTACCACCACAACCATTTCTTGTCTTCCACCTCTATTTCAAAGCTCCAAAGGACCTCTAAGAGTAGATCCTAGGCTACACTTCCTTCTCCAACAATTGTTCAATCATGGCTTGTGGAGGGTTGCATTATTTGGTATCAGAGCTTAGGCTCTGATAGAGGATCTCGTTCTATCCTATCTTGCTTTATTTTTCAGTTCATTGTTGTTCATCTTCTCTTCTACTCCAATTCTATTTTTCTTTGCACCTTTCAAGTTTTCATATTAATTTTCATTTACTTGTCTTGTTAATTATGTTGTCTTGTTGTTTTGTATCAATTTTTGCTTCTAAAAATTTCAAAAAATTCTAGGCACAAATTGTGCTAAATCTTCTAAAAATTTTGGTTCAATTTTTGCTTCCTATCATTGAATCACATCCTTGTTGTTGGATCTGGAATTTTCCGCTGCCTTATCTTGATATTTGATGTGTTTTCATGCTTGGTTAATCCTAAGAAACACTAAATTGTTATTCCATAATTTTGTGGATGAAGCCACACATGTGTGGCTAGTGTTTTTTATTTGAACCATTGATTTTGTTGCTGCTTTTTGCTGATCCTATTGGTTAATTTTTTCTAGTTTCGTGTTAGTTTCTTTGTCTGATCCATTTTTACTTGCTTTGGTCTTTGATTGCCTAAGCTTGGAGCATAAGAGGATTTGTGGAATAAATCCATACAACTGTGGAAAAACCATAGCATTGTGGTCATCTCCTTGGCTAGCTTTGCATCAAGACTAGTTGCAATTTTTTTCTCTATTTTGGTTCTGTTTTTTTAGGTGTTTATTTTCAGTTTTAAACTCCTTTTTATGTCAATTAGATAGTCTTGTTTAGTTCTTAATTTGTCAATTTAAAACTCCTTAGGTTTTACTAAATTTTTTGTGTTGTTTTGAGTCTTGAAAAAGAGTGAGGTTGCTTCTTGAAATTGAGTTTCTAAGAGAGTTTGATCTCTCTTGTCTAATTCTATTTAGAAGTCTCCTATACTTTTAGTTCAAGCATATTATTCTCTTACAAAATTTTCTCAAAAAAATTTGGCTCAATTTCATCCAATACTTTTTGTGTGTCTTGTGTACTTGCTAGTAGCTCTTTTATGCTAATTTATAAGGACCCTCTCTTAAGGTCTTGTTTGAGAAAATTTGTGGATTATTTGAACCTAATCAATTGTGCTAATAAGAGGCTCAAAGTCACCATAAAAAGCTCTTGGTACATTACCTAAAGCACCCTAAGTTTTTAGTGCATTTGTAGTTGCTAAAATTTTCTTAGATTGCATCTTTTTCTTTGAAATTGTGTGGCCTTCCTTGCTGAATTTTTCAAGTGTTTAGAATCCTTCCTGTCCTCACTAATTTTGCAAATCAAATCTGAAATTAGCTGCAGCCAAAGAATTTAAAAAAAGAAAAAGAAAAGAAGTCAAAAGACAATTTAAAAAGAAAGAACAAAAAAAAGGGCTAAAACAAAAGAAGAAAAAAAATATGTATATAGACAAAGTGTTGTACCTAATTGAAAAAATTATTTTAAGTACAAGTGAGGAACTAAAATCAATTGAAATTGCTTGAAACTTGATCATATAGCATTCAACCATCATTATTATAATTGGTGCAATATTGGAAAATTATTTGAGTCATTTTTCAATTTAGTCCTTCTTTTAAATCTAGAACCATTTTAGGTTTCTCTTTGTGTGCCTAGCCTTCCTTCTAGCTTTCTTTTTAGTTTGCCTTATTTTTTATTCTTTGTGTCTTGTCTCCATTAATCTTTCCACTTGGATAGTTTGCTCTTCAAATTATACTTTTCTTGTTTTACTCTTGCTTGTCCTTCTTTTGGTTCTTACCTTGGTTTGGTGCCACCTTTGTGTAGGTAAGCCTTGAGTAAGGAAGCCTTCCACAAGGGTAGCCTATTAAGGAAGATTTGAAATAGCTACAAGGACTTGAACAAAGGGAAGAGCATGGCCAAAGAGTTAAAACACTTTGGGAGAGAGAGCTTGCAAAAGAGACTTGAAGAATTTTGGTTTTTATTCCTTGTTGTTAATTCTTGGTGTATTTTTCTTCCTTGGTTTGTAAAAGGCCATTTGTTTTAAGTTTTTATCTTAGTCTCTCGGTAATTAAGGTGTGAAGGGGGAAGTGGTACACCACCTTCCACATCTTTAGGGGTACATTTAGATCTTTATCTCTTTTTAGTTTTTTGTCTTAGTTACCCTAGTTTGCTTCATACGTTTTAGGGAGTGGTTAAGTGATGTGATATTTGATGATCACTTGCCCAAAATAATCCTTTCTAAGTTCACTTGGAAGGGAAATGGATTTATGGAGAGGAAAGGAATGGGGTAAGGCGCCACAAACACTAGGTTTGATAAGCCAAATGGGAGAGGCCACAAGGGAGAGGTCCTTTGATAACTCTTAGAAGCTCTCACAAAGGAGAAGCGGGGGAGACTCAAAGGTAAAAATCTCACAGCTAATATGGTCTCTAGGATTAAATTTAAGTGTAAAAAATACAAGTGAGGGGAGGAGCTCCTATTTATAGAGGTAGCTAACCTTTTGAACAAGATAACCTAGAAAAGAAGGGCTAGAATTAAAAGGAGAGATCTAAGGGAGGAGGATTGAGAAACAATCCCCTCCTTAGATCATCAAACTTGGTGCCCAAGTCTCTCAAACCAAGGGTCAATATTCCTTCTTATTAGCTTAGGGGTTTATGTAGGAAAAGAGGGGTGTAGATATCAAAGGTACCCCTTATTTCCTTCATAAAGACCCAAAAAGCTAAATCCACCCTTTAAATTTCTAAGACACCTCCTAAAATAAAAAATGGACTAAATACATGTCCCAAATTAAATTCCTAATGCTCCTCAAAATTAAAATAAAGGAAAATTACATTTTATTAACTAAAGTCCCTAGCCTAATATCTCCACTGGAGATGAAGTCTTCCTTTGTTTGCAAGATGGTCACATCATCTCCTCCCCCTTGGAGAGGATTTGACCCCAAATCCATGGGGTCTTCATAATTTTCAGCACCTGCATATAGAGATAAATTAGAAACATTAAAATTGGTGCTTACCGCATAATCCTCAGGTAGATCTAAAACATAGGCATTATTACCGATCCGCTCAAGGATTTGGAAAGGTCCATCTCCTCTAGGGCTAAGTTTGGACTTCCTTTGAGAAGGAAATCTATCCTTTCTCAAGTGAAGCCATACCTAGTCGCCCTTTTTAAAGATGACCTCTTTCCTCCCCCTATTGGAGAAAGTAGCATCTCTCAACGATTGGCACTCTATGTTAGCTTTAACCCTCTCATGTAATTGTTTTACAAAAATGGTTTTTGCCTCTCCTTCTTTATGCACAATAACCGAAAGAGGAAAAGGTAAAAGATCTAGAGGAGTACAAGGATTAAAGCCATAAACCACCTCAAATGGAGAATGCTTGGTGGTTCTATGAACCACTCGGTTATAAGCAAATTCAATGTGGGGAAGATACTCATCCCAAGACTTATGGTTGCCTTGCCTTTAAGGAGATCCCTTAACATAGTGGATAAAGATCTATTCACCATTTCTGTTTGCCCATCAATTTGAGGGTGACAGGTAGTGGAAAAAAGAATGTGCTTGGGGCAATGGTAAGCCCAAAAGGCATAACCAACCACTCATAAAGACCAAATTTAGTCTTAAAAGCAGTTTTCCACTCATCACCATCTTTGATCCTTATTTGGTGGTAACTACTTCTAATATCTATTTTTGAAAATATTTTTGCCCCTTGCAATTCATCCAACATGCCTTTAAGACGGGGGATTGAGTGCCTATATTTGATGGTGATGTTGTTGATTGCATGACAATCAACATACATCTTTCATTGTCCATTATTCTTGGGCACCAACGAGACTGGCACAACACAAGGGCTTAGGCTCTTTAGAACCCAACCCTTCTCCAACAACTCATTCACTTGAGACTCAATCTCTTTAGTCTCCATAGGGTTGACCCTATAAGCAGGTCTATTAGCTAGTCTTGTGGCAGACACCAAATCAATTTTATGTTTTATACCCCTAATGGGAGGAAGTACTTTCGAAACCTCATTAGGGAATATATCATCAAATTCCTCTAAAATATCTTAAACCCCTTGAGGAAGGTGCTCATGTGCATGGGCTGTGGCAGTGCTCTCAGCAGAAGAATGTAGAATGGGAGAAGGATTTGATGCCTCTTTGCAAAAGAGGAGATAAAATGGCTTGTTAGTCAAATGAGCTTATTTTAAATCACGTTTAGTAGAAAATTGGCTTTTTTTACTATCATTCCCTTTGGAAGGGGCATCACCTTCTAACTCTCTCTTTAACCCTTTCAAGCTTTAGGGGTGAAGCTTGTTGTGGTTTTTTTTTTCCTCAACTCTTTTCTTTTTCATCGCAAATTGATCCTCAGCCACTTGAGAAGGTGACAAATGATACAATTTGAAGCGCTTTTCATTATGGGTGAGGATTATTTGGTTGAAGTGACCATGGTGAACGGCTTTCTTGTGAAATTGTCATGGTCTCCCTAACAGGATATGACCACCCTCCATAGGAACTATATCACAAAGAATCTCATCATTATAAGATCCAATAGAAATTGGAATCATAAGTTGTTCATTGACTACCATCTTCCCTTGCTCATTGAGCCATTTCAATTTGTAAGGTTTAGGATGGGGCATGGTAGTCAAGGCTAGCTTTTCAACCAACCTAGAGCTACAACAGTTACAACAGGAGCCACTATTAACAAAGAGAGAACATACTTTGTCATTTACTTTACATCTTGTATCGAAGATGTTCTCTCTTTGTGACTGGCAAAGCTCTAAAAGTTGGTTTCCAAGAAGCCTTTGAACCATAAGGAGGTCCCCCTAATAAGGAAAAGCTTCCTCACACTCTTGTTTAAATGTTTGTCCCCCTTCTTCCTGACTCTCACTAGAGGAGGAAGATGAGTTATTCTCACTACAAATGTCTTGTCCCCTCATGATCATGGTTTTCTTGTTGGGGCATTGAGAGGCAATGTGGCCTCTCCCAAGACATTTGAAGCATTTGATACTACTTTGCCTCTCAGTAGGCTTAGTAGTAAGGGGGTTTTCCTCTCTACATAAGGTGTTTTTGTATCTTGAAAGTGCTTGGGTTTGTCTTTAGGAAAACCCTCAAAAGAGTTCCCTTAAGTTGGTTTGTCTTTAGGTAAGAGGGAGAATCTTTTTTAAATATTTTTCTCGAGTTGATTCTCAGCTCTTACACAAAATTCTACCAACTCATCAAGGTTTGAGTATGAAAGAAGCTCCACCTTATCTCTAATGTCATAGCTTAATCCACACAAAAACCTAACAAGGGTGGCATTGGGTTCCTCAATGATATTGGTCCTTAGTATGAGAAGCTCCATCTTTTGTCTATACTCCTCAATACTTAGGTTATGTTGCCTAAGTGTTTGGAGTCTATCCAAAAGATCCCTTTCATAATATAAAGGAATGTGCCTTCTTAACAAATAAGTTTTTAAATCATTCTAGTAGCGAATGTCAGGAATTTGTTTATGGGCCCTATCCTTGACTAACCCATCCCACCAATACAAAGAAGGACCTTGAAAACTAAGGGAGGCCAAAGGTACTTTCCTTTCTTCCCTTATTTCATAGCATCGGAAGAGTTGTTCCACTTTGACTTCCCAATCTAGGCAAGTCTCAACATCTTCCCTACCATGAAAATGGGGTAGGCTACCTTTGGCTCCCTAACATGATTTGTGTTCTCTTAAGGAGAATGATGATGGTATGATGAATGGGGGTGATGGTTATGTTGATTTTCATAGTATTCTTCACTAGAGCTAAAATGCTTAGATGGGGATCTTATGAGAATTCCTTTCTTTTTTCTATCACTCTCCCTCCCATCTCTCCTCTTACTCTCTTCTCCTCTCCTTCCCTCTTCTTCCTCCTTTTCTCTTTTTATTTCTAGTTCTTTCCTTCTTCTCCTTTCTTTATCCTCTCTGCTCTCTCTATGCCTTCTCTTTTCTGGCTCTTTTTTCTCTTTTCTCATTTCCAACATATCTGTTTTTAACGTTTCCTTTTCTTTTTGTTTTTCTTTTTCTTTTATTTATTTTTTTCTCTCTTTTTTCTTCTTTCCTTTCTTGTTCTTTAGCCATCCATTCCCTAAAGTCTAAGTTAAGATTTTTAAGAGTGTTCCCTTAGAAGGTTTTCTTTAGTTGACACTCTTACTTTATGAACAACTATGTGCACTAGAATGTGTGTGGGAAGTCATGGTGCTTAGATGCTAAAAACTAGAGGGTAGGCCAAAAACTTTTTTTTTTCAAGAAACACTCCTCTCTTTTTTTTTTCTCACCTAAGGTGGCTTGATGAGTCTTTGGAACTCTTAGCCTCTGCATGTTTTTTGCAAAAAAAAAAATTAAAAGTGCAAGAATGTAAAAGAGAAAGGGTTCTAATCGTGCTCCTAAGGTGTTAAAGGAAATGTACCACTTCTTCCTTCTTCACCTAATTAACGAGGAACTAAGCTAAAATTAACCAAAATTATTACAAACCAAGGGAGGGCCTTAAGGGCACTCAAACTCCCAATCTAAAATTAGGTTTACACAATACAAAGAATAAAAAAAAAAAACAAAGTCTTCACTCCAAGCTTTTTGGTGTTTGTCTCCTTTTGATCAAGCCTCTTTGAGTTGTATCAACCCACCCCAAGAATGCTACCCTTGTTTCCTCTTGTTTTGGACTTGCCAAAATTTTATGTATGGCACCTTTCCCAAGCTTTCCTTACCAAGGCCGAATACAACACAAGACAACAAACAAATGTGAATAACAAAACAACGTTCACAACCAAGTGGATAGATTAAACAATAAAAAACTCAAGCAAGTAAAGAAGACAAGCAAGAAAATATAAGCCTCACAAATGAAGGTAACACACAAATAACTTTCCTAGATTAGCTCTAAGAGTGGAGATGAAAAAAGAATCAAACAAAAAATGAAACCAATAGTTGCACACTTAATAAAATTTAAGTGACCAAAAGCTAAAAGGCTTACTCAAGTATTTTTTTTTTGAACCTCATATGAAATGTTTCTACTATTAGGTACACAACTTTAAAATTGTCTTTCTTTTGAGTTCTTTATCATCTTTTTTTTTAACTTGAAATTTTTCTAATATATTTTTTTTAACATTTTCTAATAATTTTGCTGCACCTAATAGCTTGTTGAATTGAAAATTTAATGAGGATGCTTGAAATAATAACACTTAAGTGAATAAGCATAAAGGAAGGTCACACAATTTTCAAGCAATGCATGCAACTAAAGGCAAAACAACTTAGTAGTTCCAAATACCACTGAACTAATGGTGCTGAAGGAATGATTTAGGTTTGATTTTGAAGTAAATTGATTGCTCAAATTACTAACACAATTCACCCAAGCTAAAATCCATAAAGAGGCACCAATAGTGAAGGTAAACCAAGTGGAAAGGTACTAATAAGCCAACATAAAACAAGAAGCATATAAAGATTGAATTGAGCACATATTTAAGAACAACAAAGAGATTATTATGCTTGAACTAAAAGCATAAAAGACTTAAGAGACTCAACAAGAGGTTCACCTCTTAGGATCTCAATTCAAAATGTTTTTGAAGGCTTTTGTAAAAAATTTAAGAGGCTAAAACCTAAGGAATTTAAATAAGACAAAATAGAAAACCAACATGACTAGTATTTGACAAAACACAAGATTAAGAAAAAATAACACACCTAAAAATACAGCAAAAATTTCGGCAAGAGACTCAAAACAAAAGGTGCAACAAAGTGGCCAAAGTTTATCACCACAATGGTGTGGAAAAATCCTCAACCATGTTGGTTTAATGGTCACAACTTCTTAGGAACAATTTAACATAAAAACCCAAGGGAAAACGATGCAACTTGAACACAGAAATAAGATGCAAAGAAAGGGACAAATAAAATTGCATCAAATTAAATGGAACATAGGCGTATAGATAGAAACAAAAATGCATATAATAGCAAGAATAAAAAACTATACTACTAGACAATAAAGGAAAAAAAATATGACAAAAAAATTAAGGACTTTAAAATAAAGAGATCAAAGAGATAAACAACAAAGCAAGTAAATTTTTTTTAGAAAGAGCGTGACTTTTAGAAAGTGGCTCTAGATACCACTTGATGTGATCTTTGATGACCACTTGCCCAAAAGGATCCTTTCTAAGGTCACTTGGAAGGGAAACGGATTTATGGAGAGGAAAGGAATGGGGTGAGGAGCCACAAACACTAGGTTTGATAAGCCAAATGGGAGAAACCATAAGGGAGGGGTCCCTTGATAACTCTTAGAAGCTCTCACAAAGGAGAAGTGAGGGACACTCAAAGGTAAGAACCTCACGACTAATATGGTCTCTAGGATTAAATTCAAGTGTAAAAAATACAAGTGATGGGAGGAGCTCCTATTTATAAAGGCAACTAACTCTTGAACAAGATAACCTAAAAAAGAAGGGCTAGGATTAAAGGAGAGATCTAAGGGAGGAGGATTGAGAAACAATCCCCTCCTTAGATCATCAAACTTGGTGCCTAAGTCTCTCAAACCAAAGGCCAAGATTCCTTCTTATTAACTTAGGGGTTTATGTAGGAAAAAAGGGGTGTAGATATCAAGGGTACCCCTTACTTCCTTCATAAAGACCCAAAAAGCTAAATTCGTCCTGTAAATTCCTAAGACACCTCCTAAAATAAAAAATGGACTAAATACATGTCGCAAATTAAATTCCTAATGCTCCTCAAAATTAAAATAAAGGAAATTACATTTTATTATCTAAAGTCCCTAACCTAATATCTCCACTCTCCCCAGGAGGTAAAGTCTTCCTTTGTCTGCAAGGGGTAGGTCTTCTTCAATCCTTTTACCCATGACCCTATTGATAGGTCCTTGGATAGACATGGTTACATCATTAAGAGTTCCGAAGACTCTTGCACTTGTAGGTTTTCGTTTAGGAGTAGCTTTTGTGTGTTTTTGCGTTTTACGTGGTGTTGAGTTCCAAAGACTCATACACTTTAGTAGAGAAACAAAAAAAAATGCTGAGATGAGTGAATACTCTTGTATGATTATCCTCTTAGTTCTTTCCATGACCCAAACTCACATTTATTTTCCTATCCCTATGAGAAAATAGAAAAAGAAAGAAAGGAGTGTAGAGACCAAGAAAGGAGAAGGGAAGAGAGAATAAAAGAGAGATATAAAAGAGAAAAAATAAAGAGAAAGGAGAAAGAAAAGAGAGGGAGGAAAAAGAGAGAAAAGAAAGAGAAGAGAAAAGAGAGAAGGGAAAGAGAAAGAGAATAGAAAGAAGAGAGAAAGGAAATAGAAAGAAAAGAGAGAAGGGAAAGAGAAATAAAAGAAAGGAGCGAGAAAGAAAGACAATAGAGGGAAGAAAGAGAAAATAAGAGATGGGAAGAAAAAAAAGAAAGTAGGAAGCATTTAGAAAAGAGTTTGATAAAATTGGAAAGAGAAATAAAAAGAGGAAAAAGAAAGAAAAGGAGATTGGTGAGAAGAGTGACTCTAGCCAAGATTTAGCTTTAAATTCTAGCTTAGGACAACCTTCTACCCAATCTTTGAGAACAAAAGATGAGTTTGGGATTGTGGCAAAAATTTTGAAGCACAAAGACTCACAATCTCAAACTCCCTTAAGAATCATTCTTCATCAAGCACTTTGACAAGTGTTGGACTTGTAAACTTACCTTTTGAGAAAAAAATTTATGAAGTCCAATGCTTAGGAAAGGCCTTTTTGGAGAAAGGTGAAAGTGGAGTTCTAGTGAACACTTCACGAAGTTTTGAACTTGAGCCTCTGATGACTCCTTTTATATGTTCACATTTATATTCTTGCTGTATATTCTAAGGCATTCTTTCTTATTTATTTCATGAATTTAGCATGCATTTAGGTTTTTATGCATAAAATAATATTTTTATAAAACATACCTATAAGTTGCATTTTTAGTAAATTCTGCATTATTTCTATCCTGACACTGTTTAATGTTTTGGCCATAACATTTTCTGTAGACGTTATGTTTAGCTGATTATTTTTGCATTGGATTCCTGACTTCTACAGATTAAATTTGGATATCTGGAGCATGGCGTTTGGAGTCTGGAGCTATTTTTGAGGGTTTTTGGAAGTTCGGGCAGAAATCTACATCATTTGTTTTAGGCATTGCATTTTTATGTCATTTAGTTTTAGGTCCATTGGCCCATTGCTTGACCCATTATTCATGTGAGTAAAAACCTAGTAAGGGTTGAGGACCATACACACTACTTTTAGCTTTCAGAATTTTGTAAAGTTTTTAGAGAATTTTTGTGGAGAGAAGATTTTCTCTCTTGGAGTTCAATTTCAGCTTTCAATTTCAGTTTTCAATTCCATTTTTTCATTTTGCTCCGAGTTTGTGTTCTTCCCTTGTCTCTCTATTATTCATGATTCTTGATCAAGAATTGGCATTTTGTTTTAATTGATTGGTTGCATGTTAGGCTAGGTTTAGGAGCAATTTCGGATTTCAATTCTGCCATTGTTCTTAAATTCTTGTTTTTAAATTCTTGTTTCAACTCTGCAATTTTTTATTCTGCATTTTTGTGTTCCTGCAATCTCATTTCTATTTCAAAAATATTTTTTGGATTCTACAATTTTTAGTTTTTGCAATTTTTCCTTTTGTGCATTTTTCCTTTCTTGCGAATTTCAAAATTTTCAGCGAATTTGTTTATGCTTTCCTACGAATTTTCTTTCTTTCTTTCTTTCTTGCTCATTTTCTTTCTGCGATTAAACCCACCCATTTTAAATCTAATTAAAAGAAAAAAAAATTAGAACTAGCCTGAAACAATCTTTGCTTGCATGTTTCCTTGTGATCCGATCTGAGGTCAGTCCTATAGTACATTAGGGGGACTTTTGTATGTTTTTGCAAAACGTAGGGCAACTAGGGTTTTGTCAACCTCCTTCTTTAAGGTTCAACCAAAATTTTCAAGTTCAAAACCTGGTCCAAAGTGAGAGGGAAAAAGGTCTTAAAAAATATCACTCCTAAAGTCTAAAGAGGGATCTTATTAAAGAAACTTCTCTCCTAGGACAAGTGCAAATGGAGGTTGTGCCCAAATCATTTGAACATAATAGCCCACAACCTCTCATTACACATAAAGAAAATATTTCACCAAGTGTGGAACGTGAGCCTCTTTTTATAAAACTAAATCAAGAATGTCAAGTTCAACACTTAAAAGAAAAAGAAGTTGTCCTTCAAGAGGACTTTTCCTTGCCATCCAAAGGGAATCCTATTGATGGCAACTTTCCCAATGCACAAGTGGAGATTGAGGTTGTGCAAAAACCTTTTGAGCACAAAGAACCACAACCTGAAGTTTTATTTGATGCCACCTTAGAACCTTCTCCAAGTGTTGAGCTTAACACATTTTCCTTTGAGCTCAAACAAGAGTCTCAAGACTTGGATGAAGTTAAGGAGTCTTTCCTTGCACAAGTAGGTATAGAGGTTGTGCCAAAAACTTTTGAGCACAATGAAACACAACCTCAAACACTAGTGGATTCGGCCAAGTGTGGTCATGATACTAGGCTATAAAATTTTCCTATCCATAGCCAATCTCAAGGCCCACTTAAAGAGACTTTGAAAGAAAGGCCCATCATAATCTTATGGGGTGAATAACGAGATAAGGCCTATTGGTATTTAATGGATGAGTGCTCTAAGGCACCAAATCTTGTCTCACTTCCTACCTGGATGGGACTAGCCCTTAATATACTTGGAGTCACTTGGGGAGCTGCTGTGTTGGGGCATAAGCACAACAAACAAATTTTAAACTTTAGTGCATACCCCCACACCCCAAGTCTATAATGTCTCCCTATAGACCTCCCACTCTTAACATCTATATATATGTATAATAACTTACTCATTCCTATGCTTATTCTCCTGCAAGACTGGAAGAAAAGGAAGAAAGGCCACATGATTTGAGGTCAAATCCTCTCCAAGGGACAGGAGATGATGTAATCTTCCCTAGCATGGGCTTGAGTTAGGACCAATAAGAAAGGAACATGACTTAGATGGAGCTTCAAGGAGCTTAGTTTAGAACATGTTCAATTTTATTGTATTAATTTGACCATTTTTAGGCTTGTATAAGCACCTTTAAGTCATTAGGATTCTAAAGGTGTAATTAGTTTTATTTCCGGCCTTGTATTTTGGCCTTTAGGTTCTTTTTTCCTTAAGGATGTGTAATTAGTCTTTTTGTGCAATGTGTTAATTAGTTGGGCTTGTGTAGGTTGAGTTTGGACGTGTGGATCTATTAACCACACCCCTAATTCATTCTAACACCCTCCTAACCAACACATGGAGTATGTAGGATACATGTGGGTCCCGTTGTCCCTTCTTGTTAGGTACCCCCTAAGCTTCTCTTTCCTAAATAGCATTAGTTGGTTGCTTCTTGTTTAAATTTGAATTTTGGAGGTGCCGTGTCATCTCCCTCCAAAATTCAAATTCAAATTAAGAGGAAACATAGATCCTTAAAACTAGGGCCATGTTTTGATCTTTAGTTGGATTAACTTAGTGTTAATTGAGCACATGCTAAATTAACACTAAATTAATCCAGCTAAGCCCTTCATTAGCTACTTGGACGTTGTCTTTAAAGTCTTAGGCCCATGATCCATGCATGCTATATAAATAGAGTTATACACCTCATGTAATCCTTTAACACTCATTTTGTGAAAGAAATATTTTCTTTATATTAAGAGTCTCTTCTTCTTGAGAGAGAGTGTTCATGTTCTCTCCTTGAGTGAGAGTTCTGTTGGTCCCAGGGGGGAATCTAGAAGGGGAGTTATATAGATTCACCAAATTATTTTTCAACAATTTCTATTCAACAGTATCAGAGTATTTTCAAAAATAGTCCTTTTTTGAAATTCTCAAAATCTACCTTCTTTTACAAAAATGGGTTTTCAAGAATTCAACCCTTTAAGCAAAGCACCAATCAATTCAATTCCTTCAATAATGATTTTAAATAAAGTATCTAGGAAACTTGACAAGAATTATATTTAAAGCAATTTAGGATCAAAAGGAAATAGTAGAAATAATAAAAATCAAACCACCCAAAATATGGGTTAAAGACCCAAATGTAAAGTCAAGTAATTATACATCAAGATTTAGATCAGCTGTAAGAAATCGTAATGAATCAAACTCAGCTGCAAAAACCCAAATGTTAGTGCTCTAAGAATCCAATAAAGACTGAATTTAAAGAGTATAAGGAAGAGAGAATTTGCACAGTGATTTATATTGGTTCGGTCCAACTGACCTACATCTAGTTTACAGACTTAGCCTTCCACTAATCTACTTTCCACTAAAATCTTAGTACATGCACACCACACATAAAGATTTTAATCCCGGAAAGATTTAAATCACACAATAGGAGGCTTCTTCTTGCACACCACAAGAGTTTGCTACACTGTGACACCCCACATCTCACAACGCCTCACTTGCAACACCCCGCTACAAGATTTTCCACAATCTCAAGAACACCTCAAGAGATTGTAAACCTAGTGCAAAAACACAGATAGGGTACAGAACAATATCACTTGGATGTGAAGAATACCCAAAAGGAAAGATTAGAAATCAATGGAGTCTCTTCCTTGATTCTTGAATTATAAGCACTTTCAAACCATAAAAAATGGGTATGAATCTTGGAGAGAATTCTTAGAAATCGTATGTGAGAAGCAAATACTTGATTGGACTGTTCAAAAGTAGTTAAATTTGTTTTCAAAATGCTTTTATATCAGTTTTTATGCAGGATAATCAATTACCCACTTGATTACCTGATATCCTGCACAAAACTGGAGCAAAGTGCTTGTTCTTGGGAGTAATCGATTACTTAAATCATGTAATCAATTACCACAGAAAGCATCAAATTCAGTTCTAAAAAATTCTCGCAGGGTAATCAATTACCATTTTTAGGTAATCGATTACCTTACCTAAAAGTCCATTTTTGAAGCTTTTCCAACACAACCTAGCCTATGTAATCTATCCAAAACTATCCCAAACATATTCTCAAACCTATCTAAAACACACAATACAAGTACCACACCTATAAATATGTTTGGTACCATAAAATTGATTAAAGAGCAAAACAAATAGAGAAAAGCAAAACCAAAACTCCACAAGTCTTCAATGAGTGCCTTTGGTTCCAACAAGTTCTTCATGCTATTATCAAGGGTTCCTTCCCTTGTGGCTAGCTCCCTTAGAGGCTTATCTCTTACATAGTAGAAGTGGCGCCTACCTCCACCACTATTCCTTGTCTTCCACCTCCATTTCAAAGCTCCAAAGGACCTCTAAGAGTAGATCCTAGGTTGCACTTCCTTCTCCAACAATTGTTCAATCATGGCTTGCAGAGGGTTGCATCATTTTCTCTTGGAACCTCTTGAGGGAACAAATCATCAAATTCTTTTAAAAGGTTTTGAACCCCTTTTGGAAGAGACTCAATTTCACGACTTGTGACAGTGACAGAAGGTACCTCTTTACAAAGAAGGAGATAGAAAGGTCGATAAAGCAAGAGAGCTTCTTTAATGTCCATTTTTGTTGCAAAATGGCTTTCGTTCCTAACAACCACTTTGGAAGGGGTACCTCCTTCCGACTCTCCCTTTTTACCCCTTTCAAGCTTTAAGGGTGGAAGCTCCTTTTTGTTTTTTGCTTTTGATTTTTATTTGTTTTTTTTTTCCTCATCTCTTTTATGTTTCATGATGAGTTGATCCTCAACCACTTGTGAATATGTCAGAGGAATCAAATTGATTTTATTGCCCCTATGAGTGAGGATTATCTCATTAGAGTAGCCATGGTGAATGACTTGTTTGTCAAACGGCCAAGGCCTTCCTAACAAGATATGGCCAATCTCTATTAGAACTATATCACATAATATCTCATCTTGATACTTTCCAATAGAGAATGACACTTTCACTCATTGGTTGACAACCATTTCGCCTTCCTCATTAAGCCATTGTAGCTTGTAAGGTTTAGGATGAGGAATTGGTTGAAAGGCTAACTTCTCTACGAACCTTAAGCTACAAAAATTACAACAGGACCCACTGTCCATAATGAGAGAACACATTTTGTGTAAAACTTTATCATCTTGTATGAAATATGTTCTGTCTTTGTGAGTGGTCAAGCTCAAGTGGTTGGCTTCCAAGAAAACACCTAACAAATAAGAGGTCTCCATCACAAGCGTTTTCAACAATGTCATGCTCATGACCCCCTTCTTCCTCACTATAACTAGAGGAGGAAGATGAGCTACTCTCACTAAACATATCTTAACCCCTCATGATCATGGTTTTTTTTATTGGGGAACTGAGAGGCAATGTGGTTTCTCCCAACACATTTAAAGCATTTAATACTACTATTCCTATTGTTAAAACTAGCAGGGCGTTTTCTCTATGATGCATGGGTTTATTTTCTTTATGCATGTGTTTTGATGGTTCCTCTTTAGGAGAGCTCTTGGAAGAGCTTCCCTTGCCTAAGTCTCTCTTTGCATAACCGTAGGATGGAAATTCTCTTTTTGTACCACCTGTTCTTTTTAACTGATTCTCTACCTTTATGCAAAGTTGGACTAGGTCATCTAGAATATTATATGGCAAGAGCTCAACTTTGTCTCTTATGTTAGAGCTTAAGCCACTTAAGAATCTAGCTTCGGTGGCCCTTGGTTCCTTGGTGACGGACGCTCTCATCATGAAAAGCTCCATGGTTTTTCTGTACTCTTCAACACTTGAGTTGTATTGTTTTAATCTTTAGAGTTTATCCAAGAGCTTTCTTTCATAATAAAAGGGGACGTGTCTCCGCCTTATAGGCCCCTTGAAATCATTCCAATAATCCATAGGAGGATTACGAAGGTGGCGTCTCTCATTGACCAAGGAGGTCCTCCAATACATGGCATGCTCTTGGAAGCTAAGGGTTGCCACCAGAACTTTTCTTTCTTCACTAATGTTATAACAAGCAAAGAGTTTCTCTACCTTCATTTCCCAATCAAGGTAGACCTCCACATCTTCTTTGCCATGAAAATGAGGGAGATCTACTTTTTGTTCCCTATGAGGGTTTTTGGATTGATTATGATGTTGATGCACTCTCCTTACCCTAGGTCTTTCATACCCCTCACTTCCACTTACTTCACTAGAGGCGGACCTATACCCATGCCTCTATCTTTCTCTTATCTCTATCTCTCTATCTTCTCTTTCTCTTCTTTCTTCTCTCTCTCACTCTTCTCTTTCTCTCTTTTCTTCCCTTTCTCTCTTGTCTTTCTCTTCTTTCTTCTTTCTTCTTTTTCTCTTCTTTCTCTTTCTTTCTCTTGTCTCTGTTTTTCTTCTCTTTCTTCTCGTTCTTGTCTTTCTCTCTTCTCTTCTCTTTCTTTCTCTCTTCTTTTAGATTCCTTTTCTTCTCTACACTTCTCTTCTCTTAACTCTTTTTCTCTCTTTTCCTTTTCTTTCTTTTCACGTCTCTTTTCTTCTCTCTTCTCCCTTTCTTTTCTCTCTTCTACCCTCCACTTCCTAAATTCACTCATAAATTTATCCATGGTTGTTGTTTTATGAGACCCTTGTTGATTTACACTACCTTTCCTAGATGTGTGTGAGCTCATTTTGAAAAGTGTTTTGGGGGAAGATCCTAAAGGCAACACTCCTCACTCTTTTTATTGTTTTCTCCCTAAGTGAATTACTTAAGAGTCTTTAGAATTCAAAAAATCTTAACACTATGACGTAAAAGCAAGTAAAAGAAAATTAAAACAAAGGTAAGGATCTAAAGGCATGCACCTAAGGTGGAGAGATGTGGTATCAATTCCTTCTCACACCTAAACGAGAAAACTAAGAAAAAACTTTTACAATCAAAGAGGTGACCCTTATGGGCATCCAACACCTCAATTAAAATGACCTTTGATAAAATTACACCCAATAAAAGCAAGAAAAAAAAAAGACTTCAGGTTTGATGTTGCTCTCAACTCCAAGTATTTTCCTCTCTCAATAAGTGGTGTTACTCCCTTGAATGAGCCTTTTCCTTAGCTTGCTTCAACACACCTCAAGATGCTTCCTTTGTGGAAAGCTTGGTTTGACCTCTCTTTTCCTTTCTCAAAAGTGGCACACTAAAGAGCAAGAGAGTGCAAAGTAATAAAACAAGAAAAATCTCAAAACTAAAAGAAGGCTTACATCCAAATGGATAAATGATATATAGACAAACACAAAGAATAAAGAACAAGACAAGAAATCAATTAAAGGGTAGAAATAAAGCTAGGACAACAAAATGAACTTAGATTGACACTAGATTAGAATGGACTAAAAACAATAAAAGACTAAAAAAGAATTTTCTAAGATTTGCACATTCACTTTGTATTGGCCAAAATGAACATGAGCAAATTCAAGCAAGATGCATCAATGTTTGCACACTCACAAAGTGAGGTGCACTAACTATCTTTGTTCTCTTTTCACTTTTTTTCTTTTGTATCTAAAATTATTTTGGAGCACATGTTCTGCATGTGATGGGTATAATGGCTCTTCTTCTAGGTCTTCCCTCATAGTAGTCACTCTCACTAGCCAAGGAGGGGGACCTATACCTAAACCTTTTTTGTTTTTGCTCCTTTTCCCATTTTTTTCTTTCTTTCTCCTCTTTTCTTTCTCTTCCTTTCTTATTCTCTCTCTCTTCTTTCTTTTTCTTTTTCATCTCTTATTCTTGCTTCTTTCAACTCCCTCTTTCTTTTTCTTCTCTAGCCTCCCTCTCCCTTCTAAGGTTATTTTCCTCCATCCTCCACTCCCTAAATTTCATAACAAAAAGATCAAGAGGTGTGACCTTGGGGGAGCCCCCTTGGTTCACACTCTTGTTGCTAGAAGCACTAGTATGTGATGAAGTTGCCATGTGCAAGGTTACCTAAGAAGGTTATAGGCCACAAATTACACTCCTCTCTCTTTGAAGTTTTCTCCCTAAGAGACACTTTGAGTCTTTGAAACTCTTTAGCCTAAACTAAGCACAAATTTCAAGGAAAAACAAAGGCAAGAAAATAAAAGTGTAAGGACTAAAAAAATGCTCCTAAAGGTATGGAAGGTGGTGTACCAATTCCTCCTCCACACCTTAATTGGTGAGAATCTAATCAAAGAAAACCAAACTATTACAACCAAATGGAGTGATCCCTTAGGATATTAACACTCCTAAAAATGAATATGCACAAATGAAAGCAAAAAAGTACAAGATACTAAATCTTCAAGTCTTCCTCCTAGCTCCCTCAAGTGTATGCTCTCAATGTCTTGGTTCTCCCTTGATTGAGTTTGTCCTAGCTTTCAATACCTCCTAGAACACTACCTTTGATGGGAAGGTCCAAGCACGTGTATCTACAAGTAAGGCACCAAAAAACCAACCAAGAAAGATACCAAAGAAGGTTGCAAGAGTGGAAGCACAAAAGCAATAAAAACAAGCATAAGAAGAGGTAAAACTTTCCAAGTGAAATGAGTGGTAAAACAAAACTAGAAAGAGTAATAGAAGGAGACAAACAACAATTAAGGTTATAGAAGTAAGGAAGCATACAAAATAAGTCCTAGAAGAGCTCTAGAATGGAATAATGACTAAGGATAAAAGACACAAAAATTTTCACTAATTGCATTAAGTCTAAGAATTATGCCTGAATGCTTTAAGGTCCTAGGCAAGGAAATTAACAAAACTTGGGCTCATGTTTGCAATTTTTTTTTAATTCACAAATAGGTACACCTAATTTTTCTATATATTTTATTTCTTCCTTTTTACTTTAATTTTTTTAATTATTTTGATATCTTTTTTCTTTTTGTTCTATATTTTTTTATTCCTTTTAGATGTACCTACTTAAGTTCTTTTGCAATTATGATAAGCAAGGCAAGGTTCAATTCGCTCCACGAAAGACCAAGATTAAGGCACACAAAATTGTACTAAAGTGCAATTAGAGAAAAAAAAAGCACAAGTAACTCTTATGTACCAAAAATGAAGAGTGATTCAAGTAGACTTTTAAGATACCTTTGGATGTGTAAGAACTATTACTTGAATCAAGTAAAAATGTGCTCTATAGGTCACAACCAAGGTATTAAGCCTCTTAAAACAATATCACTTCAATCACACTAGCATACTAAGAGTCACTCAACCTTTAAGCAAATTTCAACACAAAATTATATTGAAATTGAGCACAACTTGTAATAGCTTAAATCAAAATTTAAAAGAACATACTAGATAGAAAGCATGTGAAACTACTCAAGAGACTTAAAACAAGAGAGAGATCTCTCTTAAAATGCTCAATTTCAAGTAGTTCATCAGCACATTTTTGTAAAAAATGAAAAGGTTAAACCTATTGAAAAAATAGCAAGACAATTAAGGATTACACATAACATCTAAATGACAAAGACTTATGGAGTAAAAAAATGAAAAAATTGCGCCTAAAATAGGGGAAAAAATAGATCACGCAAGTAAGGAGAAAGTAAGATGTGACACCAAAGTTTGTGATCACAGTGCTGTGGAAAATTCCACAATTGAGTGGATTTAGGCAACAAACTTCTTAAGTGAAGTACTTCTCATAAGAATCCACCATAGTCCAGGCACAAAAAGAATTAATGGAGTAAGCTACTAAAAAATAAGTGGTTCAGTGCAAGAACAAGGAAACTGAACCGAATAATCAAAGCATAGAATCAATGAACATGAAAATTTACATTCATACAACTACTAAACATGAAAACACTAGACATTATGGAATGTAAAATAAACTATCAAAGGAAAATAAAGAAAACAAGTGATAAGATGAACCTCTTAGAAGAGTGGCTCTAGATACCAATTGATGCAACCTTCATAGGTGTTCCTCTAAGGATCCTTTTCTAAGTTCTTCAATTGGATAGAAATGGTGGTGGAAGGAGAGGAGGTAGTGGTGAATGATGCCACTACAAGACATAAGCCATGCTTGGGGATGCTTGCCACAAAGGAAAGAGCCTTTGATAGAAAGCTAGAAGGAGAACTCTCTCTAGAGAGAAAATTCGAACACTTAAGGAAATCTCACAAAGAAGAATTATATTCAATCAAGTGTTAAAAATGGTACAAATGGGGGAGGTATGAATTTATAGAGCTAGGAGTGGATGAAGGAGAGTTGGACGTCCAACCTCTAATCCAAGGCCCAAGAGCTCTTAAACAAGTATTAATTATGCTAAGCATGATTAGCACTTGTTTAAAGGGGTGGAAGATCCAAACAAGGCCCTAGATAGATGGATCTATGTTCCCTAATTTGAATTTGAATTTTGGAGGGAAACCATGTGACACTCTAAGATTCAAATTCAAATTTGATTGGCTCAAACTCAGCCAAGTAGGCGCCTAGGTGGAGGAGAGAGAGAAATGGTGCCCCAAGGAGGGAACTAGGGGCCCAACATGTCTCCTAGTTAGTTAGAGGGTGTTAAGATGAATTTTGGTGTTGTTTAGCAAACAACCAATCCAGAAATCAACCTAAGGCCCATCTAATCAAGTCACCCCAATTAAAACACTAATTACACCTCCCATAAAAAAATAGAATGAAAGAAAGGCAAATTACACGACCAAATAGGAAATAACCCTAAACTAGTAAAACTATACCCTAAACAAGTAGGCCTACCCTAAAACTAGCTACATAGGAGGACCATGGTCAATCTTCACTTCAAAAAGGAGTTGAGGCCTTCCTTCCTCCTTCCTAGCTAAGTCCTCCTCTATACTCATAGTCATGACACTTGTAACAAGAACCTTGCTAGGAAGGATTGCATCATGTGGGGTAGTTCGAAAGATTGCAAAAAAATAGCTTAGGTTAAATGGGAATTAGTGTGTAAGGAGAAAGACCAAAGTGGATTGGGAATCAAATATATAGAAGACTTTAACAAAGCCCTACTTGGCAAGTGGAGGTGAAGGATCCTTAAGGGAGAAGATGCCCTTTAGGTAAAAATTCTTCAAGCTAAATACTTGGATATCAATAGCAATATGCATTCAGAGAAATGGAAATGAGAGTCTCAATGGTGAAAGGATATTGTGAATGTGAAATCATCTGAGGGAGTAGGAGATTGGTTCACAAGAAATGTCTAGCCAATTGTAGGTGATGGTTCAATGTTTAAATTTTGGGAGGAAGGGTAGAAAGGGTTGAGTGGAGCCTCAAATCATTATTCCTTAGATTATATGTGTTATCCAATCAAAATGTGATTCTTATCTTGAAGGTTGGGGTTTGGTGTGATCATAAATGGAAATGGTAACTTCAATGGAGAAGAGTATTACTTAGATGGAAAAAATGAATGAGTGACGGAATTGGAAAGGATTTTGGAAGGAGTGCATATAAGGTATGAGATGAAAGATGAATGGAAGTGGGGAAGCAGTTTGAGGAGAATGTTGGTTTCTCATTAAAAGAGACCTATATATCAATCCATGGAGAGTAAGGACATGATTCTTCTTCTTTTTTTAAATGATATGGAAACAAAAGTGTCATATAAGATATAAACTTTTACATGGAAGGTATTTCACAATCAAATTCCAACAAAGGAAAAACTTGCAAAAAAAGAATGTTATGCTTATGGATACTATATATACCCTACTTGCCAAAGTAAACTAGAATTAGTGTTACATTTGTTGTTTTCTTCAAACATGTATATCAAATTTGGATGAGTTATTATAATTAGTTAAGATAGCTATACATTCTACCTTGTGATTATTGCTCTAACTTATGGCAACATCTTGATATCTCTAAAGTAAAAGACAGGAGTTTTGAAGATATTTAATGTATAATTTGATTAATTATGTTGTAAAGAATTTAATTACGAAAAAATGTTTTTTCGTTTAAAGAACATTTTTTTATAGAAAGAGTTTGACAAAAGACCCTGCAAAGATGTTGACTATAGGTTAAAAGATATTTAGCTATGCTTTCTTATATATACCAATTTTTGTAGCCATGCATATTGCTATGTGTTGAATAAAATTGTCTTTTTCAAAATACAATCTCAAAATCAATTTTGACTAAAATGAATTTCATTCATAATTTTGTTGAGGTTCATCCAAACATATTTTGTTAAATCAATTGACAAATAATCAATTCCTGTCTCTAAAAGTAGTAATATTCCACCAGACATCTCTTCTTAATATATTATCATAATTACAAAAATCCATTTTTAAATTGGACACAAATAAAATAGCTGCAAAGATAAAAGGCTCACCTAAATCCCCATGCACTTTGCACTACATAAGATCTTGAACCATGAAAGAGAAAAGGTGGGGTGTGTGGGAATATGGAATACAAAAAAAAAATGAAAAAAGAAAAAAAACTCAATGATGACAATGAACACTACAATTTTAATGCCTCCCTGAACTTAATGCTGAAGCTATTTTCTAGGCCCTTCTTACCAACAGCTGGAAGATTTCCTTTCTGCATCATAGCCACAAACTCATTGTAATCTATGCGTCCATCCTGCATAAGATAAAACATAGCTGACATTAATCATAAGTGTATAGATTCTACAGAAGCATCAGATTTTTGCTAAAGGGTGTTCAATTTTGAGCAAAAAATTTAACAAAGCACTATATATTAAGTGTGATAGATTTCAAAATACACACTACCCTTTGTATCATTTTACCACTTTAATGATATGTTCAAAATAATTAGAAATAGTGATGAATTATTCATGAGAAATGATAACAACAAACTCTGACACTTTCAAGTCAAATGAATTCTCTACAGGAAATAAGATTCATTGTCAGCTTCAATGAATCTATTATAGGCCTGTGGTGTATGGAGGAAATGTTTCTACAAAGAAATGTTAATCAAATTCCACAAGCCAACAAAGATTATTAGTGACTTAGTATTCTTTCTGTAGGATGAATGATGTTTTTAGTCTCAGAAATTTCTAAATTTTGGTCCATGTATTATGTGGAAAAGTGTTAGCCTTAGGGTCTAAAGTTTAGGACCCCTTTGGGTGGTTAAGTTTAGGTTTTTAGTTTTGAAATGTATTTTAAAAATAAAAACAAAATAAGCTAAAATGGTTGAGTTGCTTTTTTACTTATCTTTGAAAGAATTTCTATCTCATTTGAAAAACAACAAAAAAAAAATATTTTTGAGACTTTTGTTGCCGTTGTTACTCACACTAGACCCCATTGCCACCCACAACCCATTGTCATTGACAATGTTTGAGGCAGCGGAGGAGGGATTGTGATGTAGTTGAAGTTTGACAATAATATTTTATAATTGGAAACCAAAAAAAAATCTTTTCTTATAAATTAAAAAATTAAACCTAAAACTAATTTTTATTTTATAAATATGAAAACTTAAAATCAACAATAAGACTTGTACGAAGCCTTAGGTGACGTTTATTTTGCGTGTTTTTTTATTTTTATTTTTATAGAAAACAAAAAACAATAATGAAAATATGTTTGGTTTGTAATTTAGAACATTTTCTCTGAAAACATTTTTAAAAAACAGAAAAAAGTTATTTTCAGTGTTTTCAAAAACTAAAACTATGTGAAAACATAATAACATTATTGTAATTATAAAAAAATTATATATAAATGTATTTTAAATTATATATTTAAATATTTTATAATATTTTTACTAAAATTAATTAAATTTAACAATATTATTTTTTTAAAATAAAAAATATCAAGTGAAAACAAATATATTTTCTAAATATTGAAAACTTAAAAATAAAAATTATTTTTAGAAAATAAAAATAGAAAGTGAAAATAGACAATATTTTCTCAAACCAAATGTCACCTTAGGTTTTTTAAAAAATACAAGGACAAAACTATTGATTTTTAAAAGTTGGAGATCAAAACCAAAATTTGGAAACTTTTCAAGGACTAAAATCATCATTAACCCTTTTTTATAATAGTATTCATTTTAATCAAAGGGTGTCTTGAGGAGTTATAAGATTGGTCTAGTGATAAAGTTCACATATAATTTACTCCCTATAATTTACTCCCTGAGTCTAGATCTCTGATTCCAATCCCAACGGATTAATCAATGGCAGTAAGTAGAGGAGTGCCTTTTTATCGGGCATCTCTCTCTTCATTGATAACCGACGCCTATATGATATTTCCAGATCAATCCACTACCCTTACCTTCCCATGCATGCTACTTCACTCCTTCTCTTCTTTAAGGTAAGGAGAAAAAGTGCAAAAGAGAGAAGAGATGGTGGATTCAAATCTCTTCATTAACAATTAATATTTAATCCATAAAAAAAAAATAATCAATGGGTGTCTTGAGCTGAAGATAGCAGATGGGTTAGCTAGAAAGGATAAGAAAGCCAGGTAGTTCATTTACACTCAAGTGAATAAATAGAAGAGTAGTCATATAGAATTGTAAAGCACTTACATTATCTTCATCAATTTCCTTGATTATCTCTTCCAAATGAACATCTTTTATGCCAAACTCCTCACAAGCCTGTTCAAGTTCTTCCTGCGTAATATAGCCACTTCCATCTTTATCAAAGTAAGAAAAGGCTGCAAAGAGATTATCTTCTCTTTCAATTTTGTTACGGTGCAATGTTGCAGCAAGGAACTCGCCATAATCGATTGTTCCACTGTTGTCAACATCAGCCTACAATTTAAAGGCATGGTAATATGTTAGAGATTTGAGTCAGCCTATTAAACAAATACATTCATTATTACTAGTTACTACAAATCTATGATAAAGTAAAGATTCCAAGAAATATCATAACCCTTCTTCATCCACTTTTGAGTTTTGATTCAATTTTTTTACTTTTTTATATTAGCTACCTGGTATATTTCATCGAATAGATAGTAAGTCTTAATTCTAATTATCGAAGTTCATTACTTAGGTGGCATATGATGTATAAACAAAAAAAATAAAATAATAAACTTGGTTTCAAGTTAGATAAAAGGGTGCTATCTATAATGTGGGTGCGCTGTTGTCAAACTTCTCCCCACTTTGCCAGTCCACAAAAATTACTAGCATGTGATAAGTGAAGTATCATTTTAGTCCTTGAAAGTTATAAACGTTGGCACATAGGTCTTTGAAAGAAATTTTCAGACATATTAATTCAAATGTTTCTGTATTTGTGCAAATCAGTCGCTAAAACACTATTGAAACAACTTTTTAAAGTATTATCTAAGACACTTTAGGTACCAATTCGCACAAAAGAATCATTAGGGACTAATTTGCCTGAAATTTTTTTCTAGGAATCTAAGGGTCAGTAACTTTCAAGGACTAAAATGGCACATATGACTAACCTCATTTTTTATTTTGGCAAATGTTAGTTATTAATATGTAATTTTGTCAGTGGAGGGATTTAAACCCACGACCTTTCCCTCTCCCTCTCCCCTTCTCCCCACATATGGACTTCGTCACTAGACTAACCTTATAATAAACTCATTTAAAATTACAAATACGGACTTGAAAATAATGATAATGAAGAGTCACTTATTATGATCAACCCTTTCATCTAACTTCTAGTATGGGAGATCTAAATATTTGAGAGTATGGAAATTAGTGTCAGAAACAGCCAAAATGTATGGTAAAAATTAAGGTCAAGTTTAATTACAGAAAGCATAGATATTGCAAAAGATATTCACCCCTCATTTATTTGGTGCACCATAATCTGAGTAATACCCCACTTTTTTATTATATACAGTAAGCTTAAAAATCACTTACCGCTTGCATTAAATCATAAATTTCAGACTCTTTAAGATTAGCACCCACTCTTTTCAAACCAGCTTTAAGTTCTTCAAAAGTGATTTGACCACTGTTGTCTGCATCTATCATCTTGAACATTTCTTTTAAGCCAGCTATTTCTTCTTCAGATAAGTTCTCTGCAATAATCTGAAAAATGCAAAAGGATGAGTAAATGAAAAGGTGCATATTATAAGATCTCATTTTCACCTTGCAGTCAGAAATTCATCATGAAAGACTTTCAATCTAACATATATACTGTAAGTATCTCCATACTCAATTTTAAGTATCAATAAGTCCAAATCACATAACAAATGACTTTCAAGATTCCACATCCAGATACTTACTATAAGAGCCATTTTTTTGAGCTTGTTCATAGCAGAAAATTGCTTCAAGCGACTTAATACAGCAGAATCAAGTGGCTTGTCAGGAGCTACACCATCAACTTGAATCCACGGATGACCTATGGAGAATTAAACATAGTTTGGAATGCCATATTATTTCTAATTTGTCAATGATTATTGTACAATTTACATCCATGGTACTAGCTTAGACTTTCCTAAAGCATAGAAATAATTAATCAATGATAGCAATAAACTATTATTTTTGTCCCTGAAATTTAGAGGCACCGGCACTTAGATCTCTGAATAAAATTTTTAGGCAAATTAGTTCCCTAATAATTATGTTATGCAACTTAGTCCTTAAAACACCTTAAAAGCGCTATATAAAGTTTTTTAGGAACTAATGTGCTTAACATAAAAAAAATTCAAGGACTAACATGCTGAAAATTAATTTTTAGAGACCTATTGGTCACCTCGAACATATTTCAGGGCCACTTTGAGGGTTTATACAAAGAATTATTATACTTCCCTATTAAGACGTATCATCAATCTTGTGAAATAATAAGGGCACACAACCCATACACAAGTATCAAATATTGCATTATTTTAGCCCTAAAATAACACTGTTAAATGTTTCTATAGACTTGAACCAACAATCCCCCCCCCCCCCCCCCTCTTCTCCCTTCACTCTATTTTTATCACTAGGCCACCTGGATAAATATTAGAATGTTCTACTGTAAGAAATTATGCTAAATGAGCAATTGATCTATTATCTATGTCAAACATTCTATACTTTCGTTTTAACACCAAGAGTACTATAAACAATTAGACTGCACTGTTCACACCCTACGCAGAATATAATCTTTATTGTTTCTTCCAACTTCCAGTGAATGATAAAAAATATTTAATGGTAAATGAAAGATCCAGTGGCAAAAAATGTTCTGATATGACATGTCTAGAACATGGTTTGGAAGTTAGTTTATTACACAAAAGCTTTTTCATAATTAGTCCTTTTAGGGTACCAACACTATTCATTGTCATTAGCATATCTTATATCGTAATAATCAATCGCTAAGAGCTATACAAGGTAAATGTTTGTTAATATATAATAATGATGTTTGCCTGGAACATGGAAGTTCAAAGCATACAAGGAGAATAAGACTTTTTTTCATACGTACAAAAGTAATGTCAAGATCATGACTGAATATCAATTGGTAAAACTAAACTTACATAATACTTGATGTGCAGTCAATCGCCTTCTCGGGTCGCGAATAAGCATTTTCCTTACTAAGTCTTTAGCACTTTCAGAAATTGTAGGCCAGGGATCAGAAGAAAAATCAAGATCACCGCGCAGAACCTGTTCAAATATTCCTTGTTCATTTTCTACACAGTCAAATGAGGCACACAAAATGGAAGGAAAATTAATAATCAGAAAAAATAGTAGGCATAAATTTATAAGAACAGAGACCAAATTTACAGTCCAAAAATCCAAAAAATCTCACCAGCCCAAAAAGGAGGTACTCCACTCAAAAGAATGTAAAGGATAACACCAGCACTCCAAACATCTGCCTCTTGACCATAACGCTTTCGCAAAACTTCAGGGGCAACATAGTATGGGCTGCCCACCACATCAGTAAATATATCACCTGGAAGTGAAATATCATCGGTTTTTTCTCCATGGAATCAAATTACTTCCTCAACTTGTACAAAGCTTCAGTTAAAATAATTAACAGCTTCTCATGGCTTGTATAAAACTAGAAACCTGATAAATTGTATATCTATATTCTATAATCTATATATATAAACACATACACAGAGTTAATCAGGCAAGAATACTAGGATATTACAACAATTGAAAATAATGAATACTGACCATTAAATCTTATTTGAATATTTATATTTAAAAGAGAAATGCACGTGACTCTTACCACGGAGTAACTTTTAATCTTAATAAGCTATGTATAATTATATAGTAGACAAAATTAATCCCCCTTACTATTATTATTAATGTTGTCGAGATTTATGGTTTTCATTTCTTACAATAAGAAAAGTTTTCAATTGATGCATTTTCTATATATACAGAAAGAAAATAAGATTTGCAGTTCAAATTTTTTTATAGTTATATACACCAAAAATAAATGAAGAAAGAATCGGAAAATTAACAGCTCATCAGATCTAACACTAACTGCAGTATATGGAAGAAGTCTACTTAGATGTGTATAAACATAATTTCAGTCTTGACAGTAAAACTCAGAAAATGGAGAAAGTATTCTAAACTTCAAAGGTTTCAAAAAGTCAACCAAAATTATTGATCTCTTTGAAAACTAAAAAGTCTGTAGGACAAAAGCACTTAAAAATTTCATACACAAGCATAGCAATGCAAGATTACAAAATTCAAGATACTCAAAATCAAATCCGGCATATCAAATTCAGCATCCAATGATATCTCCATCCCCAACTGTGCAAGAGTCCTATCTGATGTATGCGTTCACATAAAATTTATGGGAAGATATCATTTTGGTCTTCAAAAGGTTTTTTATCAAATATCAATTTGGCCCCTCAACTTTTAATTTTATAAATTGTCTATAAATGTTTCAATTCATCATCTCAACCTGATCATGTTCATATTTCATACTCTTGTAGATCTTTCACCATACATGCACACAATCAGATTAAATTGAGATAAACTAAACTTTTAAGGACCAAAATGGTGCTTCCTCAGTATTCATTTAAGGGTGTCAACATTAGCCCCAAAGGGCCAATTTTAATCCAAAAGAAAGTGTAAAGTTTTTATCTGGAAATAAAACATTTATTACACTTTACTATTTCTAATATAATAAATGTTTTCTTTCTCAACAAAACAGTTTTACTGTTAGTAAGCCCATCTGAAAATACCTGGCTTAAAAAAGACAGATAATCCAAAGTCAATGGTTTTGAGAAGCGAATCCTCCTGCTGATTGACAAAGAGAAAATTCTCGGGTTTAAGGTCTCTGTGCATCACACCAAGCGAATGGCAAGCTTCAACAACCCCAACTATAGTCCTAGTAAGTGCAGCTGCCTGTCTCTCAGTATAATGCCCTCGCTGAATAATCCTATCGAAAAGCTCTCCACCTGCACATAATTCCATCACAACATGAACAGCCACGGCATCCTCATAAGCACCTTTGATGGATATAACATTAGGATGCCCGGCCAAGTGGTGCATTATCTGAATTTCTCTTCTCACATCCTCAACATCATCATCCGTGACAAGCTTCCTCTTTGCAATAGATTTACAGGCATACTCCTGTCCTGTAGCCTTCTCCACGCACAAGAACGTTGTCCCAAACTGACCCTGTCCAAGTTTCCTCCCAAGAGTGAAGAACTCCTTGAAATTCTCAGTCTCTCTTTGCAACACCGAATCTACACGAAGCCCTGCACTAGAAACTCTCTTCACTGAACCACGTTTCTTGTGTTTCTTCTTCTCTTGTTCCTGTTCTGATTCTATTTCTGATTTTGCCTCTTGCTTGGCTTCCGGTTTCGGCATAGTTATCTGCTCAGGAGGTTTGTTCTGCACAGGCAAGGGGGATTCAGGCACACTACTTGCTTCCTCTTTTACAGATTCTCTATTAGACACTGAACCTTCAGACAATTGGGACCGCCAAATTGCTGCAGAAACTGATTGAACAAAACCATTTTTTGAAATGCTAGGACCAACACATGTGTTCCCCATATTGCTTCACACTAAATAAATCTGTGCTACTGCTAACAAATACCCAACTTTCATCACTCGGATCTAACAGCCTACATCATCTGTTAACACAACATACAAGATCTGAATATGAACTTCAAGTCCTTATTATTAAGCATCTAAGTCAAACCCCATAAATTGAACCAAAAATTTGCCACAGGCATCAGCAAATCCAAATATTCAACATCATCCAACAAAAGGGGTGACTAGAAAGCAGAAAGAAAACATTTTTATAAGAGAAGATTAAAAAGTTTTAATAGCTAATAATTAATACTATTACTTAACAAAAAAAAAAACTCAGAAAAACAGTGTGAAAGTGCTAACAATTAAAAACACAATTGGCAAAGAGCAATGAATAGTTGAAAACCCAAGTTAGTAGAAAAAACAAAGAATCGAACTTTATAGAACTCCAAGAGCAACCTTTTGAAAAAAAACAAAACATGGCATCAAAGGAAAACAAATCTGAAATTAGAAAAATCAGAAATGAAGGTCAAGAAATTACAAAAGTAAAGGGCGGCTAGAAGAGAGAGAAGTTAAAGAATGAAGCATGAAGAAAGGGTAAAAGATTGGACCAAAGTTCAGTTTACCTGGTCAGTTGAGGAAGATGAATAGTATAGATAGATTGGTAGATAATATACAACCTTCTGGTTTGGTTTGCTTGTTTTTTTTGTTTTCTGTTTTGTACAATTTTACCTCTTGTACTATGTTCTACCAATTTTTCATTTTATTCTATGACTCGTCATTTTATACAAGCTTTTTTTTTCAAACACTTTTTAATATTTATGGAAAAGAGAAATAGGACTTTATTGGAAATGGATCTTTGCATATACATTTTCTTCTTTACAAGCAAACGTGAGAGAAGAGAGATGTCACGTGAAGATGATGGGGAAAATGTGTTATTTAAATTATTTTCTATGTAAATCATATTTTATCTCTTAATTTTTCTTGTAAGAACATCTCATGTAATTATTTATTAAAAAATATTATAGTGAAATAGTTTTATATAATTATTCAATAATAATTTTATGATAAATTTGTTATTTTTGTAATAACTAGTAAAATATGATGTGTCTTACGAAATTAAATTTTAAATCATTTTTATAATTAAAGGACATCAAATACTTTAATTTAAAAAAACAAAAGAGATTATTAGATTAAGTGTAAAACAATACATCAAATACTGTTAAACATTTTTTATAATATTATTGATTATTTAAAAATTATTTAAGTGGTAAGTTTTTATTAGTTGACAATATAAAATTTTTTATTAGATTAAATTTGGCATTAAATTATATCCAATATTTTATGTTTTATTTTGAATCTACTTTTAACTTTTGTCGAAAATGTTACAAGAGACGTGAAATACAATTAATAGATCTTAGTTGTAATATTTATTTTAAATTTTAAAGTATAAGAATTTAATATTATATATATATATATATATATATATATATATTCTGAATATTGTACAGTCCTATAAAAAGTATATCGCTATAACTTTTAAGATAAGTTATTATTATAGTCAACGAAATTATTACCCATGATCATTTGTAATTTTATGATAATGCAAACTAAATAAATAATAAATAAATTATTTATTTAAAGTATATTGTGTTATTTGACATAAAGGTAAATAATTATGTTTTTTTACCTACAAAGATTGGTAGAGTACTTATTGTCTGAATGTGTCTTCTTCATTAGCTTCTGATTCTGACGAAAGTCTGAGTTAACAGGTTTGGTAGGTGCAGGCTGCAATGACACTCCAATGTTCAAGTCTGTGTAAGTTCAACCTTAGGACATGTCAAACATGTTGTCAAGTGTCAATAACAATAGTATATAATGATGAGTGATCAAATCTATACATGTACTCTATTATTTATAGAGTGTTACCTTTTTGGGCTTGAGCTCTTTGAATGATGATTTAGATCTATCTTTACCTAAAAAAAAATTAGGAATACTAGATAATAGATAATTAGGTTTTATTATTTATCTCCTTGGGTAATTTAGGGATAATAGATAATTAGGTTTTATCATTTATCTCCCTAGGTAATTTAGGGATAATAGATAATTAGGTTTTATTATTTATCTCCCTGGGATAATTTAGTCTTTTCAAGTAGTGTGGCGTCGTATGGTGGGTTCCTTCCCCCACTAAGTGAGATACAGGGTTGAGTAGTTTTGGCACTGGATACCAGTCCGACTCTTATGGTTGGTCCGACCTTATTGGTGGGTTCGACCTATAGGTTCCCTTCCTGCACACAACCTCACTAGCGTCAAGAAGAGAAGCGACGAACATGTTATTAGTGTCAAGGAGGTAGACCCGATAGGCAGTAGATTTGATCACGAGTACATCCGCTATACAATCCCTCCAACGTCAAGAAGCAAAGCGAGAAAGATGTTTTTGTGATGCAACGAGTTGGGCTACCAGGATAAGTGCACTATGGGCAAGTTTAGTCTTGGGGTAGGTGTGGTGCGATATACATCTTTCTTCACATTTTAATTTTTGCCTGAGGTACTGCCTTACTCGGGCTGTTTGGTCGGGAGGGTATCTTGCTTATTTGATTGTCTAAGGTATTTCGTTGCCTGGTTTGTTTGACCAAGAGGGTACCTTTCATTTGATTGTTTAAGTACTTATTTGCCCAGGCTGTTTAACTAGGTGAGTACTTTTTTGTTTAATTGTCTAATTAATTTCTTGCTCAGGTTGTTTGACCAGAAGGGTACTTTTGTTCGTTCGTTTATTAGAGGTATTGCCTTGCCTGAGCTATTGGACCAAGACGGTACCTTTGTTCATTCGTTGACGGTATTTCCTTACCCTGGCTATTTGACTAGGAGGGTACCTTTGTTCATTTGATTATTGAGGGTACTACCTTGCCTGGGCTATCTGGTTGGGAAGGTACCTTTGTCTAATTGATTGTTGGAGGTACTGCCTTACCCGGATTGTTTGTCCAGGAGGATACCTTTGTTGGCTTGATTGTCGAAGGTATTGTCTTGCCCAAACTGTTTGTCTGAGAGGCTACCTTTGTTCGCTTGATTATTGGAGGTACTACCTTGCCTGGGCTATTTTCTAAGAGGGTACCTTTGTTCGCTTGATTGTTGGAGGTACTGTATTGCCAAGACTGTTTGTTTGGGAGGGTACCTTTGTTCGTTCGGTTGTCAGAGGTATTGTCTTGCTTGGGCAATTTGACCGGGAGGGTACCTTTGCTCGCTTGATTGTTGGAGGTACTGCTTTGCCCAGACTATTTGTCTGGGAGGATGTCTTTGTTCGCTTGATTGTCGGAAGTACTGCATTGCCCAGACAGTTTGTATGGGAGGCTACCTTTATTCGCTTGATTGTTGGAGGTACTACCTTGTTTTAGGCCTGTAATTATGGTAGCAGGAATAATGATTACCATATAAATGTTAATAAGGAAAGATAATATTTGGTTAAAGAGATAATGAGAAAATATAATATTTAGATTTTTATATGGTAATAAGGACCAAGTAATAGATGTGGCTAATTTTGTCCTTGATATAAAGTACATTGTCATTTCCTCCGCTAGCTAATTGATTGCCTGTAATAAGAGCCCGTAATTGTCTGGATAAAGTAGATTGTCATTCCCTCCACTGGCTAATTGATTTCCTGTAATAAGAGTTTGTAATTGTGGTAGCAAAAATAATTGGTTTCCCTGTAAATGGTAATAAGGAAGGATAATATTTGGTTAAAGAGATAATGAGAAAAGATAATATTTAGATTTATATATGGTAATAAGGGCTAAGTAATAAATGTGGCTAATTATGTCCTAGATATAAAATAGATTGTTATTCCCTTCGGTGGCCAATTGATCCCCTTTACTGGATATTTAGATTTGTTGTTCGTTGTTTGCTAGCAAGTTGTTGTGTAGTTGTTTCGACAGGTTTCGTCGTTGTGCGGGTTGAAGATCGATGGTTCACTTTCTGTGTTTTCCTTATGGACAAGTTCTTTCAAAATGGCACCTTCTCCCCAGCCGCTCTCAAGGCCAGCTCTTCATGTAGGAGGTTGGGTGAAGTTCTAGTGTTGCTCCTTTGTTTGAACCATAGTCTCGCAGTCTGCTTAATCTTCTTTTTGAGGCCGAAGGGTATATTACTTACTCGACCCCACAGTGAGTGCCAAATTTTACCTACAAAAATTGGTAGAACACTTACTGTCTGAATGTGTCTCTTTTGTTAGCTTTCGATCGTGCCAAATTATACCTAAAAAAAATTAAGGATAATAGATAATAAATAATTAGGTTTCATCATTTATCTTTCTAGGTAATTTAAGGATAATAAATAATTAGAGATAACAAATAATAAATAATTAGGAATACATCTTACACATGTTTATTTATTTTAAATTACTTAAATATTTATATATGAATACAATCATTCATATTTTAACAATTAAATTAAGAAAATTCGTATTCAATAAAAGTTATAAAAAAATAGTGGCATGTTCATTTGTTTTATAATATTTGTTTCTCATTGTAAAATTATCTTGTTTATTTCTCTATATAGAAAATAAGAAAATCATCTTCAGTTTTGGGATGTAAGGCTAGATAGAAGGAAGAGAAAAAAGGAAAAAAATATAAATTAATAAATATGTGATGAAAAAATGAAAATGAAACAACTCTTTATTAGACTAATTAAGCTTCTTGGTGTATATTATAAAAGTTTTCTATTGAAGATAAGTTAAAATAATGTTGCTCATAGAAGTTGGTGGGTGTTAATCATTAGTCATAAAATAAATAAATAAGTGCTACTGAGAAGCTAGTGCCATTTTCGTTTGCGATAATTAATTAGCTAATAAAAAAATTCCATTTGTGATATAAATGATATTTAATTAAGAGAGAGATAGCATGTTTGGCAAGGCGAGTGAGCAAGCGAGGCAAACGCGCTTTGTCCGAAGGAAAGAATGCGGTAATTCCGGGCTTAGCGCGTTATGGTTCATCACCTTTCATTTTCCTATTTTTGCGGCATTTATTGATTCACTTATGATTGTTTGACGGTGAGGATGAGAAAAGAAAAATAAAATTAAAGGGAAAAAGTTTGAATTAAACTTGAGTGTAAAAAGTGTGTGATCATATGAATTTACGTTTTGATAAGGAGAAAGATAAATAAGGAAATTAGGCTGGGTTGGTTTTTTATTAGAGTTTAGGGTTTGAAGTGTTTAAAGTTAGGAAAGTTTTGAAACTTTCAGGAATTTTTGAATTTATAAAAGAGTTTATTTGGTATATACTGTTTTACACTGACATTCAATCGCAATTCTTCATTCATAGTAAATTTGTTGACTTTACTCATTACTACTAAGTCACATAAAAAATCATGATTAAATATCAGTGTAAAAATCTCTTACACTAATAGCGTATACCAATTAAACTCTTTATAAAAATAAAGTCAGTTTTAGTTTCAAGTTTTTAAATTTATAAAATAATGTTTTTTGTTTTTAATTTCAAAATATTATTCGATTCGACTTCTATGATAATCGGTGGTTGAAAACTAATGACAGTAACAGAAGATTGGAGACAATGGTTGAAAATCAGAGATCGGAGGCTGACAACATGACCAATGATGCTGATTAGGGATGAGAAAGAACATGGTGGTGGGTGATAGAAAATGACAACAAGAGGTGGTTGATGATAGTGACCAAAGATTGACAAATAAAAACTAATAATGACAATCAATGATGGTGGTTGATGACCTACAACCAACGATGGTGGTCAACAACAATGACAATTAGTTATGGTGAGTGACTACAAGCAACAAGTTTGAGTAAAAACTTAAACAAAAAACTCTAAACTAATACCATGTTTGAGATGGTTGTTAGTTTCCTGTTTTTTTTAATATATTATGAAAAATATAAACATGTTTCGCTAAAATGGTTGTAACTTGTAAGTTAGGTTTTAGTTATTTTCAAAATAGTTTCTACGATATTTGAAAATAATAAAAATTGGTTGAGATTTTTGTTTGTTTTTACTGTTTTTTAGTTTTTTTTTTATGTTTTCACTTAATCTTATTAAGCTTGTCGTTCAACATCACTTGTTATCACCCGACTATTATTTGTTATCTTCACTAATTGCTGGTCACTAGCCATTGTTGTTGGTCTCCGACCACCATCGCTTATAGGACCACTGAGTCACAAATCCTATTTAAATCTTATAGGACCACTATCACAACAAACTCTCCCACCAAGTATTTAGCGCCATTACATACTTAGAATTTGAACTTGAAATTTCTAGTTAGGTTCGAACAACTCCTACAAGTTGATCAACGCATTCTTCTTTTTATGTTTAATATAAATTTTTGAAATAAATATTTTCAAGGAATTTTTTAGTTAGTTTTTTTACCTAAACTTTGTTATGGGATATGAGAATCTCATGTGTTTTGAATATGTAAGAGTAGTCAAATGAGATAAAATGGCTAGATAAAATCCCATGCCAAAATGTTCTTATGAGATCATATGATTCAATTAAAACATTTTTTTTGGGTTAAAATAAATTGTCACATTAAACATTTTACCTTAATTTTTAAGGTAATTTAATATGATAAAAAATAATTTTAATAAAAATATCAAATTATTCATATTAAATTATTTCACAACTAAATAATTAATTTTCTAAAAGTAATTATATTAACTTTGTAAAAGATATTTATGACGAACTGGGAATTTTCAAGATTAATAATTTATAAGAATCATATTTTTTAAGTATGAAAAAGTATTCATTTTATCAAACACCCCCGTTTTACTATTTTTATTCTATTTTTCTCCGCTAAACCTCTTAGTAAACAACAACTAAGAGTAACCTAGCTACAAGAAAAGGGAAAAAATATTTCTTTAAGTGGTTTATGTCAATTGTTTGAGGAAGATTTATATTCAACCTAAGGATCCTTTTAGATGGTTCATCAATATTTCTTTTTCTTCCATGAAATATATTAGTTTTAGGATTTTATTTGTATTTTTTTGACTTTTTAGTAGTTGACTCTTATAGTTGACATTTTGTTTGACTTGATATTTTGGTAAACATTTCTTCTAGAGAATACTATAGACATCATGGTTTATGTAGGATGATTGGATTAGACTCCATGGGCGGAGTGTGGATTTCTTCACCTCTCCCCCCTTCTCACACATAAAATATGACTATCATTCTTATTTCTCTAGCTAGTTCACTTGATGCACTCCCTTGGATCTTCATCAACAAAGATTCTTCCTCTTAGAAATGGAGGACGAAGAAGGTTAGAAATTGTGGTACTTGGGCTTGGGCACACAAACCAAGACAATGTGAGACTTGAATTTAATTAGAATTAAGACTAATTAACCCAAGTCTTAGGCCCTTAATAAATGGTGCCTAACTTAACCTCCCATGGATGCAATTAGCAACTCCTAAAAGTGAATGGACAAGCCCAATTCAATCTTAACCTCATGAACCCATACTAAGCTTACTCCTCCTTTTTAACTAAAAGCACCTAAACTCCTAAACTAAAGGAAAGTGGCCGAAATACATGGCCTTAAAGGGCATACAACCTCACGCCCAAAATTATAGAAGCTACTAAAAAAATATTTATGAGTGGAAATTCTAAGACTATCGCTTCAAGTGTTCAATGAACTCACATCCAAGCCAAGTTTCCCTCTAATCGTCTTAGCCAGGATGCATGCTAGGTGGGATTGCATCATCTCCTCCCCCTTGGAGAGGATTTAACCTCAAATCCTAAAGCCTTTCTTCCTCTTTTTCAAAGTCTGTAAGAAAATAAAGTAGTAAAAGTACGTAGGCAAGTGTTATTGGAGGGGGGGCGGAGTAAGAGCCCTTTGAGAAAACCTCTTAGGGATAGGAGTTCAATCTTAACCTCATTGAGAAAACCTCTTAGGGTAGTAGAGGCAGGTGCTTAGTTTTGAAAAAGTTTGGTTGTACCTCAACACAATAGTTCCTATCCTACTCCTAAGGCACTAAAGAGTAGTCTCAAAAGGTTTAAAATTGATAGTGAGACTATCCTAGTGTTTTGGAGTACTCTATCAAGAAGGCTAGGTAAGCCTTGTCTTGTTGTTCACCCTAAGTGATGCAATCCTACCAACCAAGGACCCTCTCACTAGGGCAATGGCTAGGAGGATTGAAGAGGACTTGGCTCGGAAAGACTTATCAAGGCCCCAACTCATGATGGAGATAAATATTTTAGGCCATAGTCCTTAGTTTACTCTTGTAAATATTAATTAGCCTTTAATTCCCTTGTAGGCCATGTATTTCGGCCATTAATGCTAGTTTCTAGAGTTTAGGGTGTAATTAGCTTAGGAAGGGAGGTGAGGGGAGTAAAGGGCCTAATAACCTAAAGGAGTGTGGATTTCTTTCCACACCCCTTTGATTAGTTCGTGCCACTCCCTAACTTAAGGCTAGGCACCACTTTTAGTGGGCCTAAGAGGGATTAGTGTTACTAATCCTAATTAGGCCCAAGTCCCACATTGCCTAGTTTTAAGTGCCTTACTCTCTCTTTGGTCTATAAATACACCTAGTCCCCCTTGTACAAATTACACTTGATTAAATGAAGTAAGACTCTTTTTTAGCAATTTATTCTTGAGTGTCATTGAGAATCCCCTCTCTTGACAAATCTCTCCCTTAAAGATTTTATCAAAGGACCTCTCCCTTGTGCAAGCAACATAAAATTTTGTACTCATCTTTCTCCTAGAAAGTGGCGTCAACCCTCCCCCATTTCTAACCTCTCCATCCTCCATTTTCTTAGAGGAAGGAACCTTGGTTGAAGAGATCAAGGGAGTGCATCACCAAGAAAGGATGATAGGCCTAGGGGTGGACCATTCTTTCATGGTTTATTGAGTTTGAACTTGAGATTGGCTATGAATTAGCAAAGGTTTTGGCTCAACCTCATGCTCAAATGTGGCCTCATCTTGAAGTAGAACTTGAGGATGTTGTGCATTGTGCTAAAATGATAACCTCAATTTCCATTTCTTAAAAGGAAGGAGTAGCTTCAATAAGATCCTCCTCGGAGTTCAAGGGGAAATCTTCTTGAAGAACTTCCTTCTTTTCCATTTCTCCCAAATCTTGGACTTGAGATGCAATGTCAAGCTCACTAGTTAAGGGTTCAAGCTCAACACTTGGGGAAGTGCTCATTGGTGGTGCCTCTATGAGTTGAAGGTAGAAAGGTTGTTGGAACAACTTTCTTGAAGAGACACGTTCTTCCTACCCATCAACTTTCACTGCATGCTTATTTTTTCATTTTTTTTTTGTTTTTCTCTTCCTCATCCTTTTTTTTAAAAGAAGTTGATCCTCCACCACTTGGGATGGTGAAAAAGGAGTCAACTTGATTTTCTTATCGTTGTGGGTGAGAGTGATCTCATTGGAGTGGCCATGATGGATAAATTTTCGATCAAATTGCCAAGGCCTCCCCAACAAGATATGTCCCACTTCCATTGAAACTATATCACAAAGAATTTCATCATTATAATCCTCAATGGAAAAGGGCACTCTTACTTTTTGGTTGACTACTAATTCCTTACTCTCATTTAGCCATTGAAGCTTGTAAGGACGGGGGTGAGAAATTGTAGTAAAGACAACTTTTCTACAACCTTCATGCTACAACAGTTGCAACATGAACCACTATCTATAATGAGAGAACATGTTTTGTCAAAAACTTTACATCTTGTATGAAAGATGTTCTCTCTTTGAGTAGGCATTAGAATACAAGGTTGGTTTCCAAGAAGCCTTCTTACCATAAGTAAGTCACCATCAGAAGGACTTTTCCTCTATGTCATAATGCTCATGACTCCCTTATTCCTCATTCTCACTAGAAGAGGAGGATTCACTTATAATATCTTGTCCCCTCATGATCATGGTTTTCTTGGTGGGGAATTGGGAGGCAATATGGCCTCTCCCAAGACATTTGAAGCCTTTAATGCTACTAGTCTTTGAAGAAGAACTAGTATGGGGTTTTCTCTAAGATGTAGAGGACTATGCTTATCATGTATGATGATGGTGTCTTCTTTGGGGTGGCTCTTGAAAGAGTACCCCTTGGGTTGGTCCCTATTTGAATAAGAATGTTAAGAATGATTAGAGTAGTCTTTCTTGGAAGAAGTCCTTCTTTCAATTGTTGCTCCATTTTTATACAAATTTGGACCAAGTCAACTAGATTCGTAAATGGCAAGAGTTCAACTTTATCTTGAATTTCAAAATTCAAGCCACTTAAGAATCTAGAGAGGGTGGACCTAGGCTCCTGATTTATTCTTGACCTCATCATGAAAGGCCTATACTTTAACGATACTCTTCAACACTTAAATCGTGTTGTTTGAGTCTTTGAAGTTTGTTTAGGAGTTCCCTTTCATAATAAGAGGGTACATGTCTTCACCTCATAGCCCCTTTAAGATCAAACCAAAATTCAATTTTGGGGATACGATTGCAAAGCCTCTCATTAACAAGAGTTGTCCACCAATACATAGCATACCCTTGGAAGCTTAGGGTAGCTAAAAGCGCTTTTCTATCCTCACTCATTTGGAAGCAAGTGAAGAGTTGCTCTACCTTCATTTCCCAATCAAGGTAGGCATCCACGTCATCTTTCCCTAAGAAGGGTGGAAGGTCTATTTTTTGTTCCTTAGTGTTTCTGTGTCTCCTCCTTCTAGGTCTATTATGGCCCTCCTTCTAGATCTATTATGGCCCTCAAGGTTTTCATAACTACCAGAGCTAGACCTATGACCTCTTCTTTTTCTTCTCTCTTTCTCTTCTCTTTCTCCTCGCTATCTTCTCTATCTTTCTCTTCTTTCTTCTCTTTCTCTCCTTTCTTCTCTTTCTCTCCTTTCTTCTTTTTCTCTTCTCTTTTCTCTTTCTATCTTTTCTTTTTCTTTCTCTTTTATCCTTTTCTCTTTCTTTACATTCTCTTAGATCTCTCTCATATCTTTCTCTTCTTTCTCCCTCTTTCTCTTCATGTCTCCTTTCTTCTATTTCATCTCTCTCTTTTCTTTATTTTTATTTTTCTTCTCTTTTTCTTTCTTCTCTTGCAATTCTCTTTTTTCTCTCAATTCTTTTCAACTCTCCACTCTCTAAATTCACTTACAAATTTATCTAGAGTGTCTTGGTTGACACTATTATGGGTTGAAGCGTGCGATGCCATTTAGAGTGCAAAGGTTGAACTAAGGTGGATTGAAATGCAAGCATGTAAGGAACACTTCTCTCTTTTTTAAAGATTTTTCTCAACTAAAAGTAACTTAAGCCCTTTCCTAAACGTGAAAGCAAATAAAGAAATTAAAGACAAGATTAAGGATCAAAGTGTGCTCCTAAGTATGAATAAGGGGTACTAATTCCTTATCCACACTAAATGAGAAACTAAGAGTTATTACAAGCAAAAGATGTGACCCTTATGAGCATCCAACACCTCTAATTAAAAGATGACCTTTATTAAAATTACACCCAATTAAAACAAAAAAACTTAAAAGAAAGCTTGATTAAGACTTGATTCTCTCCAAGTGTTTGCCTCTCCAAAAGGCATTTCCCTTAAATTTAGTGCTGCTCCCTTGAATGAAACTCTTCCTTAGCTTTGTCTCAACACTCTTTAAGATTCCACTCTTGTGAAAAGCTTGATTTTGACCTCCCTCTTCCCAACAAAGTGGCACACGAAACAAGAGCCAAGAGAGTGCAAAAATTGAAAGCAAAAAGCAATAAAGGTGCGCACATCCAAGTGGATATGATGGAGGACCATCCTTGGGGCATCAAATAGGACCCATCACAAGGTCCATGAAAAGAAGAATAGAAGAAGAGGAAGGTCATACTACACCAAGAGCATTGATGATCACATGTGCGGACTTTGGTGCATCTACCTAGTGTTTTGCTTGTTTTCCTTATTTTTCCCTTGTATTTTGGGGAACCTTAATCACTTAGGATTTCATTGTGTACTTTTATTTAGCCTTTGTATTATGGGGAAAATTAGTTTAGCATTTATTTTGAGACTTAAACCTTGACATGTGAGGTCAAAAGTCCATTTCCTTCATTTTCTAGACACAAGGGTATTTTAGTCATTTAGGGGGGAGGGACCTACATTTCATTTGAGGTCCATTTAGGGTTCATTTGAGAGGCATTTAGCTCTCAAATTTTTGTGCAAATGGCCTAGAGGCCTTCCACCCTTTCTTTAAATACCCTAGGTTAGACTACATGTAGTCACTTTGGATATATTGGATATTTGAGAGAGTTTTCCTCATCATTCCTCTTCCTTAGTCATTTAGGGATCTCTTGGCCCCTTTCCTCTCCTCTCTACCTTAGAAGAAGCTTGGGTCTCCCTAGGATTGGCCTTCACCTTCTCCAAGTGAAGTGAGCTAGCCAAAGAGACACCATCCAACCAGCACCACCCATAACACCATTCTTTTGTCTCCATTTTTCATGAACCACTTTCACCCATCACAAGCTCCATTTTCACACCTATTTCAGCCCTTGAAGAAGATCCATTTTAACATTTCATCTTGGAGAAGAGTTGGTAATACCATGGAGAAGGTGGAGCCATCAGGATAGATTGATTTTGGACAAAATCAAAAAATAAAGAAGCAAGACAAGCAAACAAATAAAGGTGTAAAAAGAAAGTAAGGACACAAAAGGAACCTAGAAAAACACTAGAGTGGATTGGACTTAAAAAACAAAAAGACTCACAAAATTTTCTATAATTTGTACTATTTAAATTTCAAGGCTGTCGAACCTTATCAACACTAAATCAAACAATTTCAACAAGTCCAAACACTCCTTTTAAGAAATCAAAGCAACTTGAGGTGCACTACAATTTTTTTGTTCTCTTTTTACTTCCTTTTAAAACTTTTCTCTTTTCTTGATTTATTTTACTCTTTTGATTTCTTTTCTTATTTTTTAAAATACTTTTGCTACACCTCTTTTACAAATTGAAAAAGAAACATGATGGGTAGTGTAAGGGGAGTATTCTCTTGAAATAGGATAAAAAATTCAGCCACAAAATTTGACAGATAAAGTGCAAACCAAAGAAATAAAACAACTTAAAATGAGCTAGTAATTTTAGGTGTTTACTAATAGGCACAAAGGAGAGTATAATGGGTGTTAAGATAAGCTTGATTGCTCAAGGTTAGCCTACTTACATGCCTAAATTGATTCTCCAAACAACCAGGTATAATTTCACCAACAAATAGACTAGCACAATTTTAAGCTACCCAAAACAACTTGGAACAAAAACACTAGGAAAGAATTTAGCAATATTTTTAGAAAATTTTTATAGAAACATGCTATGAACTAAAGCATGTAGAACTTCTTGGACATGAACCCACAAGAGGATGCTCCTTTAGCATGCTCAATTTCTTAAGAAGACTCACACTCTCTTATGGAAAAAATTGCAAAAGGCTAAACAAGATAATGTGACAAATAAGGACTAAACATGACAACTAATAAACCTGACATGGAAAAATAAAAAGATGGAAAAATAAGTGTAGAAAATTAAATGAATCACGCCCAAACTCAAGAACAAAAGGCCCAAAAGAAATAAAACGAAGAGCAAGGAAAGAACAAAATTATAAGAGTCTAGACCACCTTGGGTGACTTCTTTCACAAAGATTGTGAAATTATTACAAATACTCTTTTAGGATTTTCACAAGAATATAAGAACAAGTAGGTAAGAAGCAAGAATAAGAAACCTAAAGAAGATAATGATTCAATGAAAAGAACAAGATAATTGAACCATAAAGAAGAAAATTGTAAGGAAATTAAATTACAAGAATGTAAAGCTATAAGGCTATACTAACAAGAAATAAAAAGGAAATTAAAATGAAAATAAAGGAAGCAAGAAAATGAAACAAAAAACTGCAGAAATAAAGCTAAAAATGACGCCTACTTAAAGAGAATGTAGGAGGAATGAACCTTCAAGAAGATGGATCATTATACCAAATGATGCACTCCCTTGGATCTTCTTCACCAAAAGTTCTTCCTCTTACAAATGGAGGATGAAGAAGGCTAGAAATGGGGGTGATTTTGATGCTAGTTTCAAAGGGAAAGATAGGTAAAAAATTTTATGCTAGCTTGCCACAAGGGAAAGGACTCTTGATAAAAGTTTACTAGGAAGAAAATTGACAACAGTTTTAGTCGCATAAGCTTTTCAAAAAACAACAAAGTTCCTTTAATGCAATATGGGATAACCAAGAAAAGAATGCACCTCCCGCACAGACACGTGGTAAGATAGAGAGGTAATAACATAAATTTTTGCTTTATCTACCTGTATTCCTCTCTTAGATACAAGATGTCCTAAGAATATTCCTTGAGTTACCATAAAAGGGAATTTTTCATAATTAAGTACAAGGTTAGTCTGAATGCATTGGTTTAATACTCTGGTTAAACTATGCAAACATGAATCAAATGAGGAACCATATACTGTGAAATCATCCATAAACACTTCCATGCTTTCTTCAATTAAATAAAAAAAAATACTCAGCATGTGCCTTTGAAATGTGGCAACTGCATTGCATAGGTTGAATGACATCCTTGTATAGGCAAAAGTGCCAAAAGGACAAGTGAAAGTGGTCTTATATTGGTCCTTAGGTGTAATGTGTATTTGCATGTAACCAGAAAATCCATCAAGAAAACAATAATGTGATTTAATTGCCAACTTCTCAATAACTTGATCAATGAATGGGAGAGGGAAATGGTCCTTCCTGGTAGCCTGGTTGAGTCGCCTATAATCAATACATACTCTCCATTTGTTGGCAACTCGTGTAGGAATTAGCTCATTCTCCTGGTTCTACACAATAGTAGTCCTAGACTTCTTAGGAACCACATGAACAAGTGATACCCATGTGCTATCTGAAATTGGGTAGATGATTCCAGCCATCTGTAGCTTGGTCACCTCCTTATTTACTACATCTAGTATGGTAGGATTGAGTCTTCTTTGGAGCACCTCACTGGTTTAGACTCATCTTCTAACAAAATTTTGTGCATACATATGGCTTCCTGATACTAGGTATATTATCTAGTGTCCAGCCAATGGCTTTCTTGTGCTCTCTTAGAACATGTAACAATTTCTCCTCTTGGTCCTCAAGAAGATTGTTGGAAATGATTATTTGAAGCCTCTGATTTGCATCTAAATAAGCGTAATTCAGGTGATCTGGAAAAGGCTTAAGCTCTAGTGAAGGTGGCTGTTGAGGAGAAGGTAATGACGGTTGTGAAGTTTCAACAGCAGCTATGGATAAATTAGAATCTGCACCTGCAATAAATGATGAAACAGAAGATAAAAAGCATACAACATTATTAATTTCTGCACAAATGGCACACATGCCATCCTCACAGGTGCATCTTGGCAAAGCATAATCAAAATCCAAATCTGAAAACTCAAAAAAATTAATGTCCATGTTTGTTGTCCATGTCTATATCTACAAACTACATCTACATCTTTACACACATTATCAATATTTCCATCTCTTAAAATATCAAGTAGAAAACAAATTCCATGGAAAGTGTGTTGTTGATGATGGAATGGTCTTAAACCGGATGTTCATGGCTTCACAGATTTTGAATGGACTTGTGTCATCTCCAAATTCCATGGAAAGTGTGCTAGTATGAACATCAATCTTAGTCCTTGTAGTCATTAAAAATGGTCTCCCCATAATCAAGGTAGACCTATGTGTAAAGTTCTCATCCTGCATATCAAGAATATAAAAGTTAGCTGGAAAAATTAATTTGTTGACTTTTACCACACATTTTCAAACACTCCCAAAGGCTGAACTGTGCTCCAATTTTCCCATTGAATGATCACATTGGTTGGCTTCAATTATTCCAAATGCAACATTTTGTACACAACTGATGGCATGACATTAATGGAAGCTCCTAAGTCCAGCAAGGCATTAGCAAATGTGGATTCTTCGATTGTGCATGGTATGGAGAAGGTAGTTGGATCATCACATTTCTGTGGAAGCCGAACTGGATAAGGATAAAACTATTTGGACTTGCCTCTTTCTCAAATTCCTCTTATAAGTACATAACTCTTTTAAAAATTTTGCGTATTTAGGAATCTATTTAATGGCATCCAACAATGGTATATTTATTTCCACCTTTTTAAAGGTGTCTAGTAAGTCGTGATCAATCTCCAATCTCTTTGATGTAGAAGTCCTAGAAGGGAATAGAAGAGGGATCTGCTACTGTTGTTATGCAGGTTTGCTTGAGACTGCCTCTTACTCTGCACTAGATTCCAGTGGTGTTTGCTTTGACTGCTCTAGACTATCATTTAGCTCCTTACCACTTCTCAAGGTAATAGCACTTACATTACTTATAGGATTCACCACAAGTTGAGATGGTAATTTTCTAGACCCTTGCTGCTGCAATTTATTCACTAAATTAGCTAGTTGTCCAATATGAGTTTGCAAGTCTTGAATGGAGGCTGAAATGTTCTACTGGAACTACATATTGTATGTGGCCATTTGCTTTATCATATACTCTAGAGAAGGTCTAGCATTGGATTGCAAAGGCTGTTGCTAAGGTGTTTGTTGTTGTGGTGCTTGATGGTATGCTAGTGCTTATTGTCTAAGAAGAGGAGGAAGGTATTTCTTTTGCTGTTGTTGGAAAGGATTATGCATGTTTTATTTGTGGCTGGTAATTAAATATTTGCTATTGTTCAGGCCTTGGTCTATATCTCAGATTAGGGTGATCCCTCCAACCTGGATTGTATGTAGCTGAAAATGGATTATATTGTTGTTGCTGTTGCTAAAATGGTGATGAATTCCCACAACAACATGAGAAAATGCACTGCATGGTTCTTGTAATTGGGGGCATGTATTAATGTAGTGATCAGCTGCACATATTCCATATGTTTGAGTGTTCTGCACTGCTTGGCCTATTGCTAATTGCCTCACTAATGATGCTAACTCAGTCAGCTTGTTCTCCAACCTCTGATTGTCAACTGCAGCAACATTAGGTTGTTGCTTCATGAACAAACCTAGTCGAATTCCTAGAGCTAAATTGCTTTGAGTTATCTACCATGTTGGAGATCAGATACCTTGCAACTATTGGAGTCTTATCCATCAAAGCTCCTCCACTTGTTGCATCAATCATGTTTCTCTCTATAGGAAGCAACTCTTCATAGAAATATTGGATTAAGAGTTACTCATTAATTTGGTGATTTAGACAGGTTGCATAAAGCTTGTTGAATCTCTCCCAATACTCATATAAGGTCTTCCTTACAGCTGTCTAATCCCAATAATCTCCTTCTTGATTGCTACTATTTTGGATGCAGGGAAGAATTTTTCTAAGAATCTCCTCTTCGTGTCATTCCAAGTGGTGATGGGTGTTGGTTGCAAAAAAAGCCAATCCTTGGTTGTGTCACAAAAGGAAAAGGGAAAGGCCTTCATCTTCACAAAGTCTTCAGGCACATCCGTTGGCCTCATGGTGGAGCAAACTACATGGAACTCCATCAAATGTTTATGTGGATCCTTCACCTACACGTCCATGGAATTTTGGCAGTAAATGTATCAAACCATATTTCAATTCATAGCTGGCCATAGCCTCTTGTAATGGTGGTACTTGAAAGCACATTGGCTGATAACCAACATTAGGGACAACTAACTCCTTCAAGGTCCTCTCTTGGTTTGTTGTTCCCATGTTACTTGGATGAGAAACAAAGTGACTTATAGTATCTTCTTGAATGGAACTATGCTCTCTTAGTAACCTTTTTCCTGTCCTCTCAATCTCAAGGTCCAAGGAATACAATGCGCTTGGATTAGACCTGATCATGCATTAAAATAACCAAATTCCAAACCAATAAGGCAATATGCACTAATTGAGTGAATAATGCCAGTTTACAAAGCAAGTACCATGAAGATGTAAGATATGAATGATATAATACTATGATAAATCTCTTATAGGTATAGGAAGACACTGCAAAATTTTTTAGAATTTTCTGACTTATATAGGTACTTATACTAAAGGCCTAAAAACTAGAAAAATATATAAAAAATGAAAAAAAAATTGAAAATTGATAGAAACATGCGATTTTTGGAAATCAGAGAAGCCCCAAAAATGGATTGTACCATGAAGATGGAAAAATGAATTGGAAATTTTTTTCTACCCAAAAAACATATAAAATTTGTCAAATTCTGAGATCTAGAGCTCAAGTTATGCTAGTTTTAAGTTTCTCAAATTTTTTCTTTACCACACATTTATCTATTTTTTTATACAACTATTTTTTACAATCTAATGACTTTACTAACTATTAGGCACTAAAATAAGTATGCACAAAAAAATTCAACTCGAAATTCAACCTCTAACTATTTTATTTGATTTTCCTAAAATTTGTTACTATTCACTTTACTATTCATTCACTATTCACACTAGAGACTACTAATGCTAAAATTTTGTGATTCTAATCCTACTAGTGCTCTATTTTTTGGCCCTATTTTGATCTAATTGGTGCTGTTTAGGTGTAAACATGAAATTAGAGGTAACATACATCCAATATCACTCTAAAGAATAGAAAGATTTAAAGAACATATTCAAGAAATACAAAACACTCACTTGTCACACCTTATTACAATTACAGAAACAGATTAAAACAAAAGTACTAGCAATGAGACACAATCAATGCAATGTGTCTCCCCGAAAATGGCTCCAGTTGGACAAAAGCTTTAGTTGCATAAGCTTTTCAAAAACAACAAAGTTTCCCTAATGCAATATAGGGACAACTAAGATTGACTCTCAAGGAAATGTATTACAAAGATCGATTCTTTAGTTCATACTTTTTTTAGACAAATTAACAATGGGGAATTTTTTATATGTTGAATTAAAAAACAGAAGAACAACAAATATCAAGAATAAGAAATACAGAAGATAGCAAAAATTGCAAAACAAGAAACTGCAGAAAAATAAATTTGCAGGAAATATGAAATTCGCAAGAATCAAGAAATGGGATTCACAGAAACAAGAAATTTGTAGGAATAGTAACAAATTCGCAAGAAACTATGAATTGCAGAAATTAAAAAATTACAGAAACATAAACTTTGCAGAAATTAAAGACTGTAGAACTTAAAATCAAACAAATTTGTTTCTAACCTAACCTTTCATCACAAGAAAGCAATTAATCAATTATAGTTCTTGTTGTTAATGGCAATTTCAATCAATCGATTTACAAAATCATATACAGTTGTTGATCAAGAATTGTAATCAAAAGGCAAGGGTAAGGTTAAGAATCAAACTTAGAGTGTAAGGATGAATGCTGGAAGCGAAAAGCTTGAATGAAAAGAAAAATTGAAATTGAAAACTGAAACTAGAAATTGTAAATTGCAAGAGAGAAGATCTTTTCCATCTCTACTCTACAAAAATCCCTAAAAAAATTGTTACAAAATGAGTTTTAAAATAGAATTTGAGATCAAAATTTGGATCCAGGAGTGAACTAAATTATGTGCCCAAAAATAGCCTCCAATTGTACACAATTCTAATTATTAAACATACACCAAAAGGCTACTAAAATTGAGATATAAAGAACAAAAAAAGTAGAAGATGAAGTTGAGCTAAATATTAGGATTTTTTTTTTGAATTATGCTTGAACTAAAAACACAATACTCTTAAGAGACTTAGATTAGAGGTGAACCTCTAAGAAGCTCAAGTTCAAGAGTACTTTTAAAAGCTTTTTATGAAAGACAAAACAAGCTAAACCCAAGAGAATTATATCATGATATAACATGGATTGAACATGACTTATTTAGACAAATACACAAGATTATAAAATAAAAGGAAACACCTAAAAACAGGGAAAAATGAGTAAACTTGTGCAAGGAAAATGCAACACAAGATGCAATGAAGAGAACAACAAAAAATTTCATCAACAAAAAAACATAAAAAATGGAAGCACATGAATTACTTAAACAAAACAATCAAGACATGGCAGAAAAATGCTATAACACCTCAATCAAACCGAACAAAAACTAGTAGGAAGGTAGAGTAAGATGAGAAATATTGAGTCATTATTTTCCCTTATTTACTTATCTTTTATGTACCTATTTTAATTGTTGATTTGGGTTTAATTGCTTATTAATTGCACAGTTTTACTATTTGGGCTTCATTTGGGCAAGTAATTCAAATTTTAATTAAGTTTAAGTCACTTGGTCTAATTTTTGTCCATTAATTATTTTCAGGTTAATTGTGAAGCTTGTTTGGGCTTGGATATTATTTTTGGACTTCAAGAGACAGAGTACCACGTCAGCACTGCATCAGATCCAACATCAGCACCTTATTTTCATTTTCATTTATTTTATTTCATATTTTGGGGCAGCCTTGTACATTGGGCCCATTTGGCATTTTTAGGGTTTTTATATACCTAGGTTTTTGCTGCCCAAAGAAAGGGGCCATTGATTCTGATGCAAAAAAAATTGAGTTTCTGTTTAGGTTTTGTTGGTTTCTTGTTCTTCACTTTTTGGTTTTCTCTGTTTACATTGAGGTTAATACAAATTGTTAGTTCTTTCGTTCGCTACATTTTTGTTTCCTTGTTGTTCTCTGCATTTTCATTTTACCTTTACCTTATTCTACGTTTTGACTTTTGTTGTTCTTTGTCTATTTTATCTGCTGTATTTTCATTTTAATGGAAGGCTAAAACCTTTGGGGTTGTGATGCAAAAAAACTTTTGCACTCCCTTTGATCGTCTCCTTGAGGTTCCAAGTACCATGAAATGGATGATGGAGGGGAAAGAAAATGGAGGTGGGGCGCCACTCTCAAAGAGAGATAAGCCAAAGTGTTTAGGTTTGCCACAAGGGAAGGAACTCTTAATAAAAACCAACTAGGAAGAGGTTCCTCAAGAGAGAGGATCCTCAAGACCTTTTACTAAGAATGTGTTCACAAAGAGACTATTTTCATTCAACTTTAAAGGTGAAATTTTACAATGAGGGGGAATGAGTATATATAGCCCAATGGGAGAGCTTGGGCACACTTTTCTAGGCAATGTGGGACTTGGGCTTAATTAGGATTAAAACTAATTAACCCAAGTCTTAGGCCTTAAGTGAGGCACCGAAGTTCACCCCCTATGGGTGCAATTAGAATCTCTTAATGTAAATGGGCTAGCCCAAAATCATGTCTTGACTTATGCACCCATTATAAGCTTACTCCTCCTTTTTAACTAAAGACACCTATACCTTATAAACTAAGAAGATGGCCTGATATACATGGCCTTAAGGGAATTAAAAATACTCTCCTATTTAGCTAATTAAAATAAAATATTTACAAGCTAAAAATAACGAAGACTGTGGCTTCGAATCTTCAATGAGCTTTCGTCCATGCCATGCCTTCCTTGAGTCCTTCTAGCCAAGATGCATGCTAGGTGGGATTGCATCATCTCCTCCCCCTTAGAGAGGATTTGACCTCAAATCCTGAGGCCTTTCTTCCTCTTTTTCAAAGTCTGCAAGAAAATAAGGAAAACAGTAAGTATATGCAGACAAGTGATTTTGGGGGGAGTTAGAGGTCTATAAGGAGGCCTCTTAGGAATGAGGTAGTGGAGTTTGGCACTAAAGTTTGAAAATATTTTATTGTGAGTGTGCCTCCACACTGCAGCTCCCCATCTTCCTCCTATTGCACTAGATACTAGCCTAAAAGGTTTTGAAATAGTAGGCGAGACTAGTCTAAGTGGAATGGAGCACTCATCAAGTTGGACTTGAGGGTGTGGATCAAGATGCTAAAAAGATATAGGCATATCCTCAAATTCAACTTGTTCTTTTTGTAAGAGTTGGCAGGAAATTTTTTCTGTGTAGAGAACCTCCATTGAAGGCAAAGGCGAATCTTCCTTAGACTCGGTCTTCCTACCAACAACCTTATTTTTATTTTTATCCCTCTCTCTCTTAAGCTTCATGATCCTTCTATCCTCCATAACCTCGGTAGGGGTAAGAGGAAGTAAGGTAATCTTTTTCCCTTTATGAGAGAGAGTGATTTTATTAGTGAGGCCATTGTGCAAAGTTTCCTTATCATGTTGTCATGGCCTTCCTAGCAACATGTGACTAGCTTCCATAGGGACTACATCACATAACACTTTGTCGTGATACTTCCCTATGGAGAAGCTAATCTCCACTTGCTCTCTTACTGCTACACCATCTTCATAATTAAGTCCATGCAAAGAATAAGGTGAAGGATGAGGAGTAGTAGCAAGTGATAGCTTTTCCACCACCCTCGTGCTACAAAAATTACAACATGATCCACCATCCACAATGAGAGAACAAGTTTTGCCCAAAATTTTGCATCTTGTTTGAAAAACATTCTCTCTTTGTGTTTGGGTTTCCTTACAAGGATGGCTTCCAAGAAGTTGTTTCACTTTGGAGAGATCATCACATGAATAAGTACCCTTTTCATTTGATGTTCCCCTTAAAGTCCTTTTTCTTTTGGGGCAAAACAAAGCAATGTGCCATTTTTCTAAACACTTAAAACATTTAGGACTTCGAAAACGAGTGCTCGAACTAGTGGTAGGGGTGCCACTCATACGCAAGGGTTTTCTCTCAATATGCTTTCTTTTAGATGACTCTCTTTTGGGTTTAATTATAGAAGGGTTTGTCTTTTTCTTAGGATGCCTCTTAGGGTTTTCCTTCTTACTAGAAGAAGCATGAATGTGATGGGTTATTCTAGGCCCTTCTAAGTCTCTATAACGTGTGTAAATGTTACCATAAGAGCTCTTATAGGCGTCTCTCTCTTTTTGTATCTTCTTTTCTTCCCTTCTTTCTAACTCTTTTTGTTTCTTTTCTCTTTTTTCCAATTCTTTCTTCTCTTTTTCTCTCCTTTCTCTTCTCTCTTTTCTCTCTAACTCTTTTCTTTTGTTTTCTTCTTTTTCTCTTTCTTTCTCTCTTTTCTCTTTTTCTCTTCTCTCTTCTCTTTCTTTTTCTCTTGCTTCTCTTTCTCTCTTTTCATTTTCCCTACTCTCTTGTCTCTCTTTTTCTCTTTCTTCTCTTTCTCTTTGGTCCCTCTCTTCTCTTTCTCTTTTCTCTTGCTCTTTTCTCTCTTGTCTTATTCGTTCCCTCTCTTCTCTTTGTCTCTCTTTTTCTCTTCTTTCTTTTCTTTCTTATCTCTACTTGTCTTTTTGTTCTTTCTCTCTTCTCTCCTCTCTATCTAGTTCCTCTTGTTCTCTTTTCCTCCTCTCTTTTTGTTTTCTCTCATTTTTCCAAATTTCCCTACGTTGTTTTTCTACTATTTCCCAATCAATAAAGTATGGATATGTGGGCAAGGTTGGTTTATCACTCTTCTCATACTTTTATTTTATTCTATTCTCACATTCTTCTTTATTTTCCCTAGTTTTATTACTACTCCTAACACTCCTAGATATGTGTGAAAACATGTCAAAGTGTAAGGCCTAGGGAACTAATATGCAAAACACTCATATCTTTTTTGTTTTCTCCTAAAGTGTTAAGAGTCTTTGGAACTCTAACACTTGCTAAAACATTGAAAGCAAATAAAGAAATTTAAAGCAAAGCTAAAGGATTCTAACGTGCTCCTAAGTATGAATAAGGGGTACCAATTCCTTATCCACACTAAAACGAGAAACTAAGGTTTATTACACACAAAAGAGGTGACCCTTATGGGCATCCAACACCTCTAATTAAAATTTCCTTTAAAAATACATCCAAATTAAACAAAGAAAATTAAAAGTAGTTGAATGTAGCTCCTTTCTTCAAGTGCTCCTCACCAAGTGTATCACTCTAGTCTTGGCCTCCTTTTCAAGTTTCCTCCTCCTTGGTTTTAAATCAACACTTCCTAAGGATGCTACCCTTGTGAAAATTTCAACAATTTGGCTACCTTCCAAGAGAAAACAAGCGCCCAAGCAAGAGACCAAGGGAAGTAGAATTTGAAAGCAAAAAGCAATAAAAAGCACTTAACAAGAATAAGAACACATCCAAGTGGAAATAATTTATTTAACAAACACAAAGAAAGCCAATAAGGACAAGCAAGAAATAGAAGGTGTAGAAAGAAAGTTGTCACACAAAAGAAATTCCTAGAATGGGCCTAAAATAGAATTGGACTTAAAACAAAAAAGACTCAACAAATTCAATGATTTGCACAATTGTAAAGCAAGGTGGCTGAATCATATGAAAATAAATTCAAGCAAATTTCAATAAAATTTAACACTCCTTTGAATTTTTTAATAATTTTGAGGTGCACTAAATTTTTTTTTGTACTCTTTTTACTTGTTTTTAGCACTTTTTACTAACTCTTTTTGACTTATTTTACTCTTTTGATTTCTTTTCTTCTTCTTTTTTTTTAAACAATTTTACTACACCTCTTAACACATTTTGTAGCAAATATATTAAGGAGTTTAAGAATTATAAATGCTTGAACAAGAATAATAAATTAGCCACAAAAATTTGATGTAAAAGTGCAAACCAAAGAACACAAAGCAACTTAAAATGAGCTAGTAATTTTAGGTGATTATAACATGACACAAAGTGAGAGTTTTTTGGGTTTAGGTAAGCTTGATTGCTCAAGTTTTCAGCCCAAATATGTTCCCCAAAATGCTCAACCAGCCAGCACAAAGTAAATCACCACAATAAACTGGCACAAAAATAAGTTACTCATAAAAAATGAAGAAATGGACTCTAAGAAAGAATTGAGCAATTTATTTTTTTTGAATTTTTTTTTGAAACATGCTATGATCTAAAGCATGTGGGACTCTAGAAATAGACACAAGAGCATATTATCAATTCCAATAGAGAAACACATTTTTTTATGGTAAAAATAAAAAGGCAAAACTATGTAGAATTAAGAGACAACAAATGGGCTACAACATGACCAACTAAGACAGAACTTGGAAGATTAAAAAAAAATTAAATGACTCAAAATAACCATAAATATATGCCCAAAACAGAGAACAAGGGGTTGGAAAAACAGAAAAATAGGTGCAGGAAAATAGAATTAAAAACTCAAATAAGAAGAACAACGTGCATTCAAAGATCAAGACCACAATGTGTGGCTTCCTTCACAAATTTTGTGAACTCACTACAATGACCTTCTTAGGATTTTCAAATGAATAGAAAAGAAATAAAAGACTGGATAGAAAATTAAAGAAACAATCCTATAGGAAACATATAAAGATTCAATGGAAAAGAACATAAATTGCATAAAATGAAAACTACTAAAACATAAACTAACAAGACATAAAAAAAATTAAATGACAAGAATCAAAGGCTGGAAAAAAATAAAGAAGACAACAAGAACACTAAGAAGAAAAGCTGGAAAAAATTAAAGAAAATTAAGACTAGAAAAGAACCTCATGGAGTTGGCTTTGATACCAAATGATGCAAAAAACTTTTGCACTCCCTTTGATCCTCTCCTTGAGGTTCCAAGTACCATGATGGAGGGGAAATAAAATGGAGGTGGGGTGCCACTCTTAAAGAGAGACAAGCCAAAGTGTTTAGGTTTGCCACAAGGGAAGGAACCCTTGATAAAAACCAACTAGGAAGAGGTTCCTCAAGAGAGAGGATCCTCAAGACCTTTTACTAAGAATGTGTTCACAAAGAGACTATTTTCATTCAACTTTAAAGGTCAAATTTTACAATGAGGGGGAATGAGTATATATAGCCCAATGGGAGAGGTTGGGCACATTTTTCTAGGCAATGTGGGACTTGAGCTTAATTAGGATTAAAAGTAATTAACCCAAGTCTTAGGCCTTAAGTGAGGCACCTAAGTTCACCCCCTATGGGTGCAATTAGAATCTCTTAATGTGAATTGGCTAGCTCAAAATCATGTCTTGACTTATGCACCCATTATAAGCTTACTCCTCCTTTTTAACTAAAGACATTTATGCCTTATAAACTGAAAAGATGGCCGGATATACATGGCCTTAAGGGAATTAAAAATACTCTCCTATTTAGATAATTACAAGCTAAAAATAACGAATACTGTGGCTTTGAATCTTCAATGAGCTTTCGTCCATGCCATGCCTTCCTTGAGTCCTCCTAGCCAAGATGCATGCTAGGTGGGATTGCATCAGGTAGGCTCCTTGAGCGGATTGTAACATCTGTTCATGCTTAATGAATCTGGGTTGTCTGCATTTAATGCCATAGTTTGCTTAATCTTGTGGAGAGGTTTAATGTTGCATACGTCTGCTTAATTCGTGTAGCATCTTGAGTAAATCTTTGCTTAGTTGATTAGCTCAGATGGAACAAGGATTAAGTTGATAGAGAAATCTTTTGTCAATCGATAATAAGAGAGCTACAATCTTAATAAGGAGTCAATTTGTCTTAATTACTGTTTTAATCTGCAAAATTATTCTATTTTATAAATTTGCACAATTTGTCCAACCCCCCCACTATGTGTTTGAACCTTTGTCAGAAAAGAATGGTCCGTGGTAGATAGCCTAGGAAAGCTTCCTAGTACTGCATTTAATTGTTTTATTTGACCAGATACGGCTTCATCAAATTTGGCACGTGGGGACCAATTAATTCTGTCAAAGGTTTCATTGCTATTTGGAGCGAGTTTCAGAAGTGTGGTGAATAGTGTTTTTGCCAAAACTTAAAATAGCCATAACTTTTGATCCACTTATCGGAATTTGACGTACCACATATGCTTTTGGGGTAGAAAAATGAGCGGAGTGCAACCCAACTTGCTTCACTAGTTGGCTCCCCTCAGATTTTTTTAGTTGTTTTCTATTTTATTTTGATTTTTTTGACTTATTTTTCCAACTTTCCATGAGTAGTTTGCATACCTAGACTTTGAATTTTAGTCCTAATTTTTGTGTGGTAGTTTTTTTTTATTCTAAGGTGTTCCCTATTAATTCTCATGTCATTTGGAGATCATTTGTGTGAAATTCCAATTTTACCCCTATGCATGGCTATATTGCATGACTAGAAGGGATCCAAGCAATTTGCATCCATTTGACCCTAAAATAGAGATGACATACCATAGATTAGTTAAGCATACTAGGAATTCATCTTTGCATAACTCTGATCATTCATTTGTACATTCTGTGTATACTGCAACTGCATCTACATCTGTTGATTCTGAATTTGAGCATTCTACATCTACACCTTTTCCTTTTGTTGCTAACCCTAACACTGAGAATATGGCTCAACCTCCACCTCGTGAGAGGACGCTTAGGGAGCTGGCTGCACCTGATTTCACTTATGAGAGCTTGTGCATCCAGTTTCTTGATGAGGATGTGCCATTTGTTCTCAAAACTGGACTTATACACTTGTTGCCAAAGTTTCATGGTCTTGCAGGTAAGGATCCTCATAAACACTTAAAGGAGTTCTATATCCATTACCAGTTAGGATGATTTGAAGAGAATGTTTCTGGACAAATTCTTCCCTACCTCAAGAACAACTACAATTAGGAAGTATATTTTTGGGATTAGACAACTGGTTGGGAAAGTCTCTATGAATACTAGGAGAGGTTCAAGAAGCTATGTGCAAGTTGTCCTCTCCACCACATCTCAGAATAGGTCCTATTGCAGTATGTTTATGAGGGGTTGAATAACATGGAGAGGAGTATGATTGATGTTGCAAGCAGTGGTGCACTTGGTGATATGACTCCTGCTAAAGCTAAGCACTTGATTGAGAAGATGGCCTCAAATTCCCAGCAGTTCAGTGCAAGAAGTGATACCATAGCCATTAGAGGAGTCCATGATGTGGCTATAGATTTATCTGCTAAAACCAAGAAGTTGGAAGGCAAACTTGATGCCTTAGTCAACTTGGTGACCTAACTTGCTGCAAATTAGAAGGTTGTTGCAATTGCAAGAGTATGTGGTGTATGTACTTCCATTAATCATTATGCAGATTGTTGTCCCTCATTACAGTCAACAAGTCCTGATGCTCCCCAAGCATATGCTACAAATATTTACAATAACAGAGCTCCACAACAACAACAAAAACAACAAAATTTGACTTGTCCTTAAATAGGTACAACCCAGGTTGGAGAAGTCACCCAAATCTGAGATGGTCAAATCAGCCACAACAGCAGCAACCTCTACCATTCCAAAACAATGCTGGACCAAGTAGATATGCGCCTCCTCTTGTGCAACAATAGATGCAATAAGAAGCTGCAACACCCACACCAACTCCAACCCCTTCTACATCCTCTAAACCTTCACTAGAGGAGTTGGTGAGGCAAATGAAAATACAAAATATGCAGTTTCAACAGGAGGCTAGAACTTTCATCCAAAGCTTGAAAAATTAGATGGGCAAATGGCAACTCAGCTAAATCAGGTACAATCCCAAAATTCTTATATATTGCCATCCCAAACAATGTTGAATCTGAAAAATGTGAGTGTCATCACCTTGAGGTCTGGCAACCAAATTAATTCCCTAGAACCAACACCTGTGCCTATTCTAGTGCCTGAACCTGCACTTGAGTCAGATGACCTTACTACATCGAAGAGGAAACATCCTGAGCAAGAAGAGCCTGCAGGTGGTAGCAGAAAATTTCATGTAGGTGGACCTTCTTCCGGTTTTGGTGCACAAAGTAATCAGCAACCTCCTATACCTCTTCCATTTCCACAAAAAAATTCTAAGCAAAAAGATGGAAGAGGTCAATAAGGAGATCTTGGAGACCTTTCGGAAGGTGGTGGTGAACATACCTCTGTTGGATGCATTCAAGCAGAGCTGGCTGCACCTGATTTCACTTATGAGAGTTGTGTACACACAAAGGAAACTAAAAGGTAATGAGAGAATCAGCATGGGAAGAAATGTGTCTGTACTCATAGGTAAACCTGTTCCTTACATTCTTGAGAAATGTAAGGACCCAAGTACATTTTGTGTGCCTTGTATCATTGGAAATAATAAGTTTGAAAATGCCATGCTTGATTTAGGAGCTTCCATTAATGTTATGCCTCTGTCCATATTTAATTCTCTTTCTCTTGGACCTCTGCAACCTACAGGTGTAGTCATTCAATTAGTAAATAGAAGTGTTGCTCACCTGTAGGTTTCATAGAGGATGTCTTGGTCAGGGTTGATGAACTATTTTTTCCAGCTGATTTCTATGTCCTTGACAAGGAAGAGGGATTTTCCCATGGTTCTGTTCCTATCATTTTGGATAGACCATTTTTAAAGACAACCCATACCAAGATAGACGTTTATGCAGACACACTTTCCATGGAATTTGGTGACATTGTGGTTCATTTCAATATTCTTGATGCCATGAAATATCCATCTGAGGATCATGCTGTTTTTCGTGCTGAGATAATAAATGATATTATTGATGAACACATTTCTGACTTTTATTCTTATCATGCCATGAAACATTCATTTTTGTTTGATTTGTGCACCTCTATTTCGTGCATTGACATTGAATCTAATGTTTATTTTGAAATTGAATCTGAATGTGAATTTGATAGTTTGGGTGTTGTACCTATTGGTCTTGATTTTATAGAGTCATAATGCACTAACCATGTTGCAGGAAGTACATATGAATCTGACTTCCATGTTGAGGTACAGGATGTGGAACCACTTACCCCTCCCCCCACTCAGGTTCTTTCTACTGTTCAGCAAACACCCACACCAGAGCTAGAGCTGAAGTCCCTACTAGAAAACCTGAAGTATGCCTACTTGGGAGATGGGGCGAGACTGCCAATGATCATTTCCACCTTCCTTGATGTTGATCAAGAGGAGAGGTTATTGCATGTGCTCAGAAAGCACAAGAAGGCAATTGGTTGGACCATGGCAGACATTCCTGGTATTAGCCCATCCACGTGCATGCACATGATACTATTGGAGGATGGAGTTAAACCAATGAGGCAACCGTAGAGAAGACTTAACCCGATGATTCTAGACTTTGTAAGGAAGAAGGTGACCAAGGTTCTACAAGCTGGGATCATCTATCTTATTTTTTATAGTTAATGGGTAAGTCTCGTCCAGGTGGTCCCCAAGAAGACAAGCCCATTGTTGTTAAAAATGAGAGGGATGAACTCATCCCCACTAGAGTGCAAAATAGTTGGAGAGTTTGTATTGACTACCGGAGGCTAAACCAAGCAACAAGGAAAGATCATTTTCATTGATCAAATACTTGAGCGTCTGACAAGTAAATCTCATTACTGTTTTCTTGATGGTTTCTCTGTTAGATTCACACTGCTCCTGAGGATCAGGAAAAGACCACATTCACCTGCCCCTTTAACACTTTTGCCTATAGGAGGATGCCATTTGGCCTATGCAATGCCCCGGGTACATTCCAGCGGTGCATGCTTAGTATTTTTAGTGATTTTCTTGAAAATTGCATAGAGGTGTTTCTGGATGATTTTACTGTTTATGGATCCTCTTTTGACACATGTTTAGATAGTCTGGATAGAGTTTTGAACAAATGCATTGAAACTAACCTTGTTCTTAATTTTGAGAAATTTCATTTTATGGTTGAGCAAGGTGTAGTCTTAGGGCATATCATTTCTAGTAGGGGCATTGAGGTAAACCCTGGGAATATATCTATTATTGCACAATTACCTTACCCCTCTTGCGTGCGAGAGGTGCGATATTTTCTTGGCCATGTAGGTTTCTACAGGCGCTTCATAAAGGATTTCAGTAAGAAAGCCCTTCCATTATCCAACTTGCTGAAAAAGGATGTTGATTTCAATTTTGATGATAGGTGTAAGGAGGCTTTTGATTGCCTTAAGAAAGCTTTGACCACCACTCCTATCATTCAAGCATTAGATTGGACAGTTCCCTTTGAGTTGATGTGCGATGCTTCAAATTATGCATTGGGGGTTGTCTTAGCACAGAGGGTTGATAAATTACCCAGAGTGATATACTATGCTTCCAGGACGTTAGATGTTTCTCAAGCAAATTACATGAACACAAAAAAAGAACTCTTAACTATTATTTTTGCTCTTGATAAATTTTGGTCATATTTTCTTGGTTCTTGTGTTGTTATCTTCACTGACCATGTAGCTCTGAAGTACCTATTGAAGAAGGCTGAGTCAAAGCCTAGGCTGATCAGATGGATGCTCTGGCTCTAAGAATTTGACTTGGACATCCGTGATAAGAGCAGAGCATAGAACTTGGTAGCAGACCATCTCAGCAAGATTGAGAGAGCTCAGGATAAGAATACCTTGCCCATTCAGGATGATTTTCATGATGAACATTTATTGACTATTTCTGTTTCTTCCCCTACCCCTTGGTTTGCAAATATTGTAAATTATTTGGTTGCTTTTGTTTTTCCTCCTTTAGCATCTAGAGCTCAAATTGATAAAATTAAGAGTGATCCTAAGTATTATGTATGGGATGACCCCTATTTGTGGAAGTTATGCAGTGACCAGGTTATTAGGAGATGCATTCCAGATCATGAGATTGACTCGGTCTTACAGTTTTGTCATTCTTTTGCACCAGGTGGTCATCTTGGCATTCAAAGGACAGCTTGCAAGGTGCTTGATAGTGGTTTTACAGGCCCCCAATCTTCAAAGATGCGTTGAAGATTTGCAGCACTTGTGAGTAGTGTCAGAGAGCAGGAGGATCTCTTTCTTGGAGACAACAGATGCCTCAGCAACCTATGTTGTTCTGTGAATTTTTTATGTCTGGGTATAGATTTCATGGGTCCTTTTCCTGTTTCTTTTGGTTTTTCATATATTCTCCTGGTCATTGATTATGTTTCAAAATGGGTGGAAGCCAAAGCCACCATAGCTAATGATGCTCTGGTTGTTGTGGATTTTGTCAGATCTAACATATTTTGCAGGTTTGGAGTACGTAGAGTTATTGTTAGTGATCAAGGCACCCATTTTTGTAATAGATCCATGTAGGCCTTGCTCAAGAAGTATGGGGTTGTTCATAAAATCTCTACACCCTACCACCCCCAAACTAATGGGCAAGCTGAGATTTCAAACAGGGAGTCAAGAGGATCTTGGAGAAGATTATGTAGCCCAACAGGAAAGATTGGAGCAACATGCTAGAGGATGCTGTCTGGGCGTATAGGATGACTTACAAAGCACCCATAGGGATGTCTCCTTATCAGGTTGTCTTTAGTAAAGCATGTCATCTTCCCATGGAGATAGAGCAATGTTGGTCTGTGAAGAGTGCTATGAGGAAAGACCTAGAATGAGAGGCTACCCCCATTCTCATGAACATGAACATGTGGCTCCAATAAGGGAGCCAAGAATTGATCTTCCTCCATTTCATGGAAAAGAAGATGTGGAAGCCTACCTTGATTGGGAAATCAAGGTAGAACAATTGTTTCATTGCCATGAAATAAAAGAAGAAAAGAAAGTCTCATTGGTTACCCTAAGCTTCCAAGGGCATGCCATGCATTGGTGGGTTGGGGTAACTAATGAAAGAGCCTGAACTCATATGCCTTCTATAAGATATTAGAATGATTTAAAAAGTGCTTTAAGAAGAAGGCATATTCCCTCTTACTATGAGAGAGACCTTTTGGATAGACTACAAAGGCTTAGGTAACAAAACCTAAGCATAGAGGAGTATAGATAAAAGATAGAACTCCTCATCTTAAGGGTGGACATCATTGAAGAACCTAAGCCCACCATGGCTAGGTTCTTATGTGGGTTGAGCAATGAGATAAGAGATAAAGTTGAACTCTTCTCATATTTGAGCTAGATGAATTGGTACAACTTTGTATCAAGGTTGAGAATCAAGTCAAAAGAAAAGGAATTAAAAGAGATTCTCAACCTTATGCAAGGAAGGACCAATTCAAGGGAAATTCTTCCAAGAGTTTCCATAGGGAGGATCCATCCAAACATCCAAAAACATCTCATATAGACAAGAAACCCCCCACTACTAACTTCTATGAGAAGCAAAGTAGTATAAAATGCTTTAAGTGTCTTGGGAGAGGCCACATTGCCTCTCAATGCCCTAACAAGAAAACCATGATCATGAGGGGGCAAGACATTTATAGTAGTGAGAGTAGCTCACCTTCCTCCTCTAGTGAGAGTAAGGAAGAAGGGGATCATGCATCATACTAAGATTGTGAAGATGCTTATGCATATGAGGGAGACCTCCTGATAATTAGAAGGCTTCTTGGAAGCCAACCTTTAGAGCTTACCCAATCTCAAAGAGAGAACATATTTCACACAAGGTGCAAAGTTAATGACAAAGTGTGTTCTCTCATTGTAGATAATGGGTCTTGTTATAATTGCTGTAGCTCTAGGTTGTTTGAAAAGCTAGACTTGATCCCATTTCCCCATCAAAAACCTTATAAACTCCAATGACTCAATGATCATGGGGAAATGGAGGTCAATGAGCAAGTGAAGGTTCCAATCTCTATAGGGACTTACAGTGATGAAATACTTTGTGACATAGTCCTTATGGAGGCTGGCCATATCTTGTTGGGATGACCATGGCAGTATGATAAGAAAGCCATCCATCATGGTCATTCCAACCACATCATCCTCGCTCATATGGATAGACACATCAAGTTGTATCCTCTATCACCTACTCAGGTGGTTGAGGATCAACTATTCATGAAAAACAAGAGAGAGGAAGAACATAAAAAAAAGTCAAAAGAAAAAGCTTTACCTCTAAAGCTTGAAAGGGGTAAGGAGAAAGAGTTGGAAGGTGATGCCTCTTCCAAGAAGGTTTGGAATAAAGAGAGCCTATTTGTAACAAAATTGGACTTAAAAGAGGCTCCCTTAACTGATAAACCTTTCTATCTTCTCCTTTGCAAAGAGGAATCTCATTTTGTTTCCCCTTCTACTTCTTCTTCTAGCATTGCCATAAATCTTGAAAGTGAGAATCTTCCTGATGGGGTTCAAGAGCTTTTAAAGGAATTTGGTGATATATTCCCTAGTGAAGTCCCGAGAGGACTTCCTCCTGTTAGGGGTATAGAACACCAAATTGATTTGGTTGGGCTAGCCTACCCAATAGGCCTGCCTATAGGACCAACCCCATGGAGACCAAGGAGATTGAGTCTCAAGTTCAAGATCTATTGGAGAAGGGATAGGTTCAAAGGAACCTCAGTCCTTGTGCTGTGCTAGTCTTATTGGTGCCCAAGAAGAATGACCAATGGAGGATGTGTGTGGATTGTAGAGTAATCAACAACATCACTATCAAATATAGGCATTCAATCCCTAGGCTTGATGACATGCTGGATGAATTGCATAGGGGAAAAATTTTCTCAAAAATTAATCTTGGAAATGGTTATCATCAGATAAGGATTAAAGAGGGTGATGAATGAAAAACCGCTTTTAAGACCAAATTTTGGTCTTTATGAATGGTTGGTCATGCCTTTTGGCCTAATGAATCATGTCTTAAGGGATTGTTTAGGAAAATTTTGTATAGTTTACTTTGATGACATACTAGTGTATAGTAGGAGCTTGGATGATCGCTTAGGACATCTTAAGAAATTTTTTTTTGCATACTTAGGACCAACCACCTCTTTGGAAATCTTGGAAAATGTACTTTTTGTGCTAAAAGTGTGGTATTTTTAGGATTTGTAGTTAATTCTCAAGGGATTCATGTGGATCCTGAAAAAATCAAAGCATCCAAGAATGGCCCACCCCAAAAAGTGTGGCAGAGATCAAGAGCTTTCATGGTCTCGCTAGCTTTTATAGGCTCTTTGTGCCTAACTTTTCCACACTTTTCTCAGCAATAAATGAGTTGGTGAAAAAGGATACTCCTTTCCTTTGGGGTGACAAGCAAGAAAAAGTCTTTTCTCTAATGAAACATAAGCTTACTCATGCACCAGTCTTGGCATTACCAAATTTTTCTAAAACTTTTGAACTTGAGTGTGATGCCTCTGGTGTGGGTGTGGGAGCTGTATTGTTGCAGGGTGGGCACCTTATTGCTTATTTCAGTGAAAAACTCAATGGAGACCCTCTCAACTACCCCACCTATGAGAAAGAGTTTTATGCTTTGATTAGGGCCCTTCAGACTTGGGAGCATTATCTTGCTCCTGAGGAGTTTGTCATTCATAGTGACCATGAGTCACTTAAATATATGAGGGGACAATGTAAGTTAAACAAAAGGCATGCTAAATGGGTTGAATTCCTTGAATCCTTCTTATATGTCATCAAATACAAGAAAGGAGAAAACAATGTGGTAGTTGATGCCCTGTCTAGGAGGCACACTCTTTATACCACCCTGAGTGCTAACATTCTAGGATTTGATGACATAAGGGCCATGTATCCCTCTGATAAGGATTTTGGCTCCATTTATGCTACCTCTGCATCTGTATCTAAAACCCAAGATGGGTTCTTCACTAGTGAGAGATATCTTTTCAAAGATGGCAAAATTTGTATACCCCAAGGATCTATGAGAAATCTACTAACAAAAGAGAGCCATGAAGGTGGGCTCATGGGGCATTTTGGAATGAATAAAACTCTTATCGTTTTGAAAGAAAAATTCTTTTGGCCCATATGAAAAGAGATGTTCATAGGCATTGTTCACAGCTTGTCTTCAGGCTAAGTCTAAGGCAATGCCCCATGGACTCTGTACACCTTTACCTACTCTTTCTGCACCTTGGCTGGACATTAGTATAGACTCTGTCCTAGGCCTTCCTCGTACCCAACGAGGTGCAGACTCTATCTATGTGGTAGTGGATAGATTTTCTAAAATGGTCCATTTTATACCTGCCACAAAGTGGATAATGCGAGCAACATCGCAAGACTTTTATTTAGAGAGGTTGTCTATTTTCACGGTATACCCTCTACTATAGTGTCTGATAGGGATCTGAAGTTCCTTAGTCATTTTTGGAGAACTTTATGGGCTAAGCTGGGAACTAAACTCCTGTTCTCCACCATTTGTCACCTTTAGACTGATGGGCAAACTGAGGTGGTGAGCAGATCCTTATCCACTATGTTGAGAGCACTACTTAGAGGCAACCATAAGTCTTAGGATGAATAAATCCCCCATGTTGAGTTTGCATACAATAGGGTGGTCTAGAGAACCACCAAGCATTCCCCTTTTGAAGTGGTGTATGGTTTCAACCCTCTCACACCTTTAGACCTCTTACCTTTCCCTCACCCTCACTCTTTTCACAAAGATGGAGAGGCAAGAGCTACTTTTGTTAAAAATTTACATGAGAGGGTCAAGGCTAACATAAAAAATCATTCAAAAGGGTATGCTTCTTCTGCTAATAGGGAAGGAAGGAAGTAATCCTCAATGAAGGGGATTGGGTTTGGCTTCATTTGAGAAAGGATCGCTTTCCTACTCAAAGGAAGTCTAAACTTAGCCCTAGAGGGGATGAGCCCTTCCAAATCCTAGAGAGAATAAAAAATAATGCATATAAGTTAAATCTCCCTTAGGATTATGGAGTCAGTACCACTTTTAATGTATACGATCTATCTCCTTTTGTAGGTACTAATGATGAAGAGGACCCCACAGATTTGAGGTCAAATCCTTAGGGGGGGATGATCCATTCCTACCTAGCAAGGGTCTTATCACAAGGGCCATGGCTAGGAGGATTGAGGAAGACATGGCAATAGAGGAGGGAAGAAGACCTCACCTTCTCATGGAGATCAAGATGATTGAAGGTGTTTTTATTTTTATTTTTGGCCTTTATGTCCTTTTTAATTTAGGGGGTGTAATTAGTCTCTTTTGTGGAGTGTGTTGAGTAGTTTGGGCCTTTTTGGAGAAGCTTAGGAGTGTGGTTTTTGTGAACCACACCCCCTAAGTTAGTTCCATACCCCTCCAACTCATACATGAAGCATGAGAAACATGTGGGACCCCTTGGTTCCCCTCACACTTGGATGGAACTTTCTCTTCCTCCAAGGTGTCCTCCATATATTTTTTATGTGCTCTCATTTTTTAATTTGAGTTTTGAAGGTGCCATGTGGCTTCCCTCTAAAATTCAAATTCAAATTGAGAGGGGACCAAGATCTTAAAGTTAGGGGCATGTTTGGACCTTTCTAAAGATTAATCAAGTGCTAATTGGCTCTAGCTCAATTAACACTTGATTAAGCTCTCCTAATCTCTCCTAGCTTGCACGTCACTCTTCTCTCCCCCTTAGCCCATTGTTTTTCTTATAAATAGATGCCTCCCCCTCCTATTTTCATTTTACATTTGATATTGAATACATACCTCTTATGAGTTCATTTTGAGTGTCTTCTTTCTCAAGAGGCATGAAGTTTCTTTGAGAATGCTCTCAATATCCTTGCTCATAGAGGTTTCTTTGAAGGTAGAAATAGAGGTGGAAGACTAGAAGAGGAAGGTGAAGTAGGTGCCACTCTTGGTTGGAGATAAGCCTTGGAAGTGAAGCTAACCACAAGGGAAGGAACCCTTGATAATAGCATGAAGAACTCTAACAAAAATGGAGAGAACAATGAACACTCAAGAGAATAAGCTCTCAAATTTAGAGAATAGAAATTCATTCAAATAAGTGTTAAGAGATACATGAGGTGGAAAACTCTATTTATAAAGCAATACATGGACCTATGGGCCTTTACAAAGTGGATGTCTACTTGGCTCTCTAACTAGGGGGATTAGTTGCTTAATTTAGTGTTAATTGAGCACGTGTTTAGTTAAAAATAAATTAATTCAACAAAGATCCAAACAAGGCTCTAGCCTCATGGATCTATGTTCCCTCATAATTTTAATTTGAATTTGAATTTTGGAGGCAGATGACATGACATCTCCAAAATTCAAATTTAAATAAGAAGTAACAAGAAGTTCCATGTAGGAGAGAGGAACACATGTGGCGTCAACTTAGAAGGGGCAAGGGGTCCACATGTCTCCTACATGATTCATGTGTTGGTTAGAAGGGTGTTAGAAGGAATTAGGGGTGTAGAAATTAAATCTCACACGTCCAAACTCTAAGCTATAGCCCAACTAATTAACACACTCCACAAAAGAGACTAAACACACCTCCTAGTGGAAAATAAACCTAAAGGCCAAATACAAGGCTGGAAATTAAACTAACTACACCCGTAAAATCCTAAGAACACAAGGGTGCAAATATAAGCCTAAAAATGGACTAATTATTACAAAACAAGGGACCATGTCCTAAGCTAAGATCCTTCAAGCTTTATCCAAGTCATGCACCTCCTCTATTGGTGCTAGCTTAGTTCCTTGCTAGGCAGGCATGCATAAGTTTTTGTACTTCATAAGGGCACTCTTTTCCTTATTCAAATTTTTATCCACACTAAGGGTTTTTATAGAAAATGTTTTTAATGAGGCCTTACACTTAATAATGAAGGAAGGATATTTGAGCTCCACTATATTTTACTTCTTATAATATACAATGTTCACTTACGAAGTACCCTTTCAAACTTTACAATTCGGCCAAGGAAGTACTCGCAACTTCTAGAGTACCCTCCTAAACTCTACAGTTCAGCCAAGGAAATACTCATGACTGCTAAAGTACCCTCCTGAACTTCACTGTTTGGATAAGGCAGTGCTCATTACTTCTAGAGTACCTTCTATAAGTTCGATTAGGAAAATGTTTGCGAAATATCTTTTGAACAAAATAGTGTTCGAAAATTCATGAAATAAATTTTCTTCAATTTAAAATGATAGCTTAATACAGAGGATCTAATACAATGGAAACCACAATATTCGGTTAAACATTAGCAAAAAACCAATTAAGCCATATTATATTAAGAAGAGACAATAAGCAAAGATCAAAAGCAAAGCAAATGGTATTAATAAACAATGTGGTATATGTGTAACCACTATACAAAAAATTACAAAACATGGGCAAAATCTATTTCAGCTTGGAAAAGCAAAAGTTTACAAGGCATACACAAAAAAAGATAAAAATCCTAAGAGGTAGCCTCGTCCTCCTCGTTACTTCGACCCTGATCTTCTGTAGACCCCTTAACATAGGTTATCTCCTCAACTTGGGTTTCCTCATTTGGAAAAGGGAGGGGAGTTTCATAATGCAGAGGTAAATCATCAAGCCCTCAAAGACATCGTGATTTTTGCTAAAATCAAAATCTTATGAAGTGGTGAAAAAGAGGCGTGCTTTCCGAACCATTAGATCCTTCTTAGCTTGGGCCTTGAAGGCCACAAAATCATCCAAGGCCTGATCTCTCTCCCTTTTATAACCCTCTCGGCTGGTCTCGCTTTGTTTGCACAAGCCTCCAAGCTCTTAATTTGGTCTAAGACCTCCTTCAAGGCACCTTCCTTGGCCTGTAACAATCTATTCTTGGCCTACAAAGCTTCATCTTTTGCCTTCAACTCCTCTTCATGTGCCTCAGCTAAAACCATGAAGCTCACACTCTCTTGCAACTTCTTTAGCTCAATTGACACAATCAGAAAGGCATACTTGGCCTGCCTTTGGTGCTACTTTGCCTTTACCAATTCGTTGGCAAAGATGTGTTTGCCCATAACTTGGACTTAAGCTTATAGTCCATAGAAGTTCAGCCACTAGAGAGAGAAATTCATCCTTTTTAGAGACTTTCAACCTTCATCCAATACAAAGTCGCCAACCTTTCCCATTGTCAGCAACATATCAAATTGATCACTGAAAAAGCTGTGGGGGAGTAGGAAGGCACTCACGGTTAGTTCTGGAGGGGGGTCCTGACCCTTTTGGATTTTTTGGATTTGTTGGAGGAGGATTTCTTGCCATCTCTCTTCCTCTTCTTCTCTTTCTCTTTTTCTTTCCCCTTACCCTTATCATGTTCCTTTTCTTTTTGTTTTTTCACCTCATATTTAGAGATTGAGGGCATGACGTAGCGAGAAGGTGATTTCAGCATTGGGTCCTCTTGAACCGAAATCTTCAGGATGGAATCATCCCCCTTGGCCATACTCAGTACAACTTGTAGAAATCCACCACTTTCCCCATGCAAACATAATTATCGTTGCACAAAAATCAAGTGCTTGGTTATTAGCGATAAACTTGGTATACCTCCTCGACACTCATTCCCAATAAAAAGGAAACCGCATCCTTCCAATAGGGGAGGGGCTTTGACTCAAAAGCCTCAGCCCCCTACACTTCGGGAGGCAAAGGGCCACCCTAAGAGGGTGGCTGAACTGGCATTACTGTTTGTCCTAGAGGGAGAAACTTTTGATGACTCTGAAATGCTCCCCCTAAGAGAAGGAGATCCAAAAGGGATCTCAGAAGATTAGGAAGAAGAAGATGTCGGATGAAATAGAAGGAAAAGAATGAAAGCATACTTGAAAAAGAAGACTAGGAAACTAAAAAAGAACGGAGGTTTTGGCAAAGAGAGCTTAGGTTTTTGGTAAAGAGCAACTGAAACCTACCTTCTCCTTTTATAGAATTTTGTCACAAATGACCTGGAGCAATCCTTACTATCCATATAAAGTAATCAATGGTCTAGATTGAAAGACTTTTCACCTACACTCAATAAACACCAAAACCTATTAGGGCTCACTCTTCACCCTTGCCCTCACAAAATCTTAGCGAGAAAACACCCCCTCTAGGGTTTAGCCATTTCTTAGAGAAAGGAGTTTTTGGTTTCCGACACAAAAGGAAGCCATTGACCCAATCTGTAGAGATTTTGGCCCTCTCGCACATACATCTTTCAATTATGGGGATTTCAATGTTTGGCATGACCAAGTTCTTTACGATTCTCTTAAGACTTCACCTTTGTGCCTCACCACAACGGAAAAGCTTGGGGGCAAGTGTACATATAGCCATTTCACCTTCCTGCCAATACTAGTAACAAGAAAGTACAAATATAGTATTTTGATATTCGGCACAGTCAAATACCGAAATTCTTCTTAAATGAATACTTGTTAAGAGGTTAACCCTAAAATATTAATTAAAGCTACTAAAGGTTTATTAGAGGAAAACTTAGATTATCACTATATTTACTTAATCCAACTGGTAAAAATAATGACCAACAAGTAAAAGTAATGCCCAATAGGTAAGGATAATATCTAACAGGTAAAGACCTAAATACCCATTATAAATAAGATACATCAGAGTCCTTTCTGCAGGTACCCTCTCTCTTGGAATTGGTTAAGGAATATCTTCGGTAACACCAACGGAGAACAATGTTCAACTATCTTAACATGAACAAAAAGTTTTGTAATCATTAAAAAAAAAGGTACACATGAACTTATTATTGTAAAGTTTATGGCTATTGATGCAATTATTTATTTACATTCTTATTAATTTATTGTAAAAAAAAACTAATAACAAAACTTGCATACATTTTTTATATATTAACAATAAAGACATGATTTGAATCTTTACATGTTGAAAATGTTAATATAATAATTTTCATATTATTCTTACCTTTTACATGATCTAAATTATTAATGGTGGGAAGTGTATATGAGTGTGTATCCACCTGTACATGTATATGCCTATTTCTGAGATAATCAATGACATGCTTCTACATGCTTGATTCTCACACACATTCACTTTCATTTGGATTCTTTTTCTTGTGAAGTGTTGAAATTAATTTTCCAATAACATGCATATGACATATTTTACTACACTTTTAATCCTACATTTTTAAGCTTGTGATGAGTTGCATGAATTCATTTAAAAAAAGAAAATTTATATTTAATAGTGTAACTAATTTTATATTTTTACTAATATTTTGTTTTCATATTTTTTTATTAAAAAATACATGTAAATAAAATTATTACTTATAAAACATCACATGTAATTATATTTTATATATTATTGAAATTATTTTTAGTAATATTTGTTATATAATTATTCTCTTTTATTTATTTCCAATATTTGATAATGTTAGATTAAAAATATATGTAGCATTCACTTAAAAAAATCAATTTCAAATTTATTAACTATGTGTTTAAATAGTGAGTTAAGAAAGGAAAAGTAACTGCTTGTCTGGTTATAATTTTATAAAGTTGTTTTCAGTATTTTAGTTTTTAAAAACTAAAAACTTGTTTGGTTAGTGTTTTTTAAAAGTAATTTTCAAAAAAAGTTTTTGTTTTTTAGTTTCTAAAATCTGAAAAAGGAAAACAATTTTGAGTAGTTTTATTTTTTAGTTTTGTGTTTCTATTCTCAAAATGGAAAACACATAAAGAATTGTTGGTTTTATGGTTTTAATTAATGACAATTTTGTAAATAAAACTAAATTGAACTAGGTCATTTGCCCATTTGGTAACCTTTTTCTTTATTCTCATTTGTGCAGCATCCTCTCGATTGAAGCCCTCTTTTCTTTCCCCTCCATCCAGCATGTACCCCTTTGTCCCTCCTCCACCTCCATGAAGGTTAGTCATTGACCCAGTGGTCTTCTTTCCAAGTCTTAGTGTTGCCTCATCGTTGACTCAAGGTTCTCCTTCATCGAACTGGTACTAATCCTCTCTTGATCACAATTAATGCTTTAACAGTCTTGCATACTATTAAGGAATGTCTAGTCCTTGCTTTTTTATGGGTACTTTGATTTTTCTTTTTTTTCTTGATTGATTCCCCAATGTGTTGGTGTCTTATCGATAATGCATATGGTTTACCATTCGTATAATTTACTATGGGATATTTGTCCTCAAGCACAATTCATAAATACTTAATATTATAATTTCTGCTTGCTAGTAATTGAAAAAGACAGATGTTGTAATAGGTTATAGAATGCCAAAATAATTTAGCCTCTTCTACCAATTCCATAAAAATTTATCATCGATAATTGGTTCAGCTACCTAAGACCAATCCAAGATTCACAAAAAATCTGACTAAGGAGTTCTAGTAGAATTTAAATAGAACCTGGTCCTTTAGCAACCCCCTACGCACTATACACATATTTTTCATCAAGCACAATTTGTCAATACTCAATATTATAATTTCTGCATACTAGTAATTGATAAAAGATAGATGTCATAATAGGTACAAAATGCCAAAATAATTTAGCCTCTTTGATGAATCCTTGCCAATGCTCTCCCAAGATCTTCTTCTAGTTAAGGTTCCAAGGTAGAAATGAGTGATGGAGAAGATAGGAATGGAGGTGGTGGCACCACTCTAGGAAGAGATAAGCCATGAAAGAAGCTTGCCACAAGGGAATAAGCCCTTGATAAAAGCCATAGAACTCTCAAGGAAGGAGAGAAAGTAGACACTCAAATTTACTCACAAAGAGGTTTTTGTATTCAATCAAGTGTAAAATGTACAATGGGGGGAGGTGCTTATTTATAAGAAAAATCATGGGCCTAGGTGATTAGAAGGTGGACGTCCACCATTAGGAGAGGATAAGAGAGATTAATCAAGTGTTAATTGAGCTAGAGCCAATATGCACTTGATTAATTCTAGGAAGATCTAAACATGCCCTTGATTTTATGGATCTTGGTTCCCTCTAAATTTGAATTTTAATTTTGGAGGGAGTCCACATGGCGCCTCAAAATTCAAATTCAAAAAATAAGAGCAACATGAATGCCAAGTAGATGCCACCTTGGATGAGAGAGAAAGGGACGTCAACTTTGAAGGGAACCAATGAGACCCACATGTCTCTCATGCTTTATGTGTAAGTTAGAAAAGTATGGAACTAACTTAGGGGGTGTGGTTAAAAAAATTCACACTCCTAAGCTTCTCCAAAAATGCCCTCTAATACTCCACAAAAAGGACTAGTCACACCTCCTAAATTAAAATAGACATAAAGGCCAAAAAAGACAGTAAAAACACCTCCAAGTCCCAAATTAAAAAATGTATTTTACAAGGACTAAAAAGAAGACTATGACCTAATTTCTAGCACTTGATCTCCATGAGAAGGTGAGGTCTTCTTCCCTCTTCTCTTGCCATATCTTCCTCAATCCTCATAGTGACTAATTTTTCTTGGTTCAGACTGTGGCCCTTGTGATAGGTCCCTTACTAGGGAGGAATGCATCACTCTTCTACCAATTCCTTAAAAAATTATCATCAATAATTTGTTCAGCTACCTAAGACCAATCCAAGATTCACAAAAAATGTCAACTAAGGAGTTCCAGTAGAAATTGCTGTTGAAAAATAGAACCTGGTCCTTTAGCAACCCCCTACACACTACACACATACCAGGACGAAGAGCCTTATATCCCATGAAGTTGCAAACTATAGTTATTAATAATTATGTTAGTGGATTTGGTATTATTCATGCATGCACACATCTAATTCCCAACAACTTTTCATGGTCAAATGTGTCTTTTCCTAATGTAGATTTGATTGTAACTTGTAAGGTTGCCAGAAGAGGTTTGTTAGATTATATCACTATTATCAATGGTAGATGGTGGAACATAGTGGAAGGCCAAAATTCCACTATAAAATCACGTCATTGCACCTTGTGGCACCTCCATGACAAAGATTTCTTCACAAATTATGTATAGTGGCTACAAAAAAAATCTTCATCGCGATTATTTAATAACACTGGATTATATGAAAAATATCTTGTGATATAAAATATTTATAATATTTTGAGTATCTTAAGTTATTTTTTTAGGATTAGTTTTCATATGCTTTTATATTTCTTCATTTTCTTCCTTATTTAATAAGGATTAAGAATTTATTACAAGTATAAATAAGAATATCAATATCAATATAATTTTATTATTTTGATTTTTCCTCCCTCCATTGTTAAAACCCTCCAATTTTATCTAAGTTGATGGAGATCGGAGATTGGTGCTCTGGATACATCTCTAAAATTCTTTTCTAGTGGTCTTTGTTTCAAATTTTAGTCACTTAGTTTAATTCATAATTTTAGTTTTGGGTTCAATTTGTCTTGTATTATTGAAATATCTTTGTTATTTAAGTAGTGTCAGAAGTTCCTAAGTCTAGTGACAATTTGATGATGGTATCTAGTGATCATAGAAAGGTTAGTAAGTGTATTGAAGGGTTTGTTAGGCAAGGAGATGACATTCAGTCAAATTGGCAAAGCTAATCATAAATATTTTGGTTAATCTCACTTATTGTACTTAGGATCTCTCACCTTGCAACACTCATGTTCTTTAACACTACTACCTCACAGTTCTCTCACTCAATAACATTGCAACCTCACAATATTTTGGTTAATCTTTCTCATGTTGATCTTTGGTTCATCTCTCTCACACCGCTATTTGTTTGTCTTTCTCATCTATCACTTTCTCTTTCATTCGTTTCTCTCCTATGATATGATTAGGGTTTGATTTAGGATGGAATGATGATGTTCTTGTGATTCATGTCATAATGTTTTATTCCTATCCCTTAATTTGTTATAGAAAATTGATTGAATTTTGTATTTATTGGTTTGTACAGGACTAGCCCTCTTTAACAACATATTTTATGTTGATCCAAGTTAAGTATTTGATGATTTGACTTCGAAATAATTTACATTTTATATTTACTTGTTCTTGGAATCTCCAATGTTTCAGTCCTGTTATTGTATATTGTTAACACATGGGTCTTGATGGGACGGCAAAAAACTGATTTGGAAAACATGAGGAGTAGCCACCAATGTTTACTAAGGAAAGCATTGAATAAACCTTTAAAATAAAAATGGCCTACAAACCCAAATTTTAAGTTTGAGAGTTAATTATCTATAAAGAAGGTATTAACACCCTATAACATCTGTCATAAAGACGATTTACCTCTGGTTAAACATTCAAAATTAGTTAACTTTTAAAAATATTTATTTCATCCCTTAAAATACAAAAACTATTTTTTTATTTCATTAATTATTTTAATTTTTAAATAAAATTTTTTATTAATGAGAATAATTTATATTATTATATATTTTTATATTTTAATTATTTCATTTTTATTTTCTGATTAATTTATTTTTTATATTTTTGGGCTCGATAGAAGAGAGCTTTTGCTCGTATGTATATCTAGGTGCAATGGAGAATCAGAGTTAACATAATCTTTTGACATGATTTAAGTATTGGATACCTTTTTTTTTTTAATTTTAATGTTCTTTTGTTTATTTTAGAAGATATCTCTATGATGATCAAATTAGAAGTGTATCCAAAGTGGTCACCGATAACTTTGTATCATATCAAGTCAGAAGTGAATCTGATGAAGGACCATCCTTGGGGCATCAAATAGGACCCATCAGAAGGTCCATGGCAAGAAGAATAGAAGAAGAGGAAGGTCATACTACACCAAGAATAACAAAAGTCGAAGTGTATCCAAAGTGATTATTATAAATTTTCTTTCTTTTTTACTATATTCAAATTAGAAGCATATCCAAAGTAACTACCACTAAGTTTTTTTTTGTTTATTTAATAATTTTAATTATAATAATAGTACAATAGTCAAATTATTACTAATATTAGAAGTGCATCTAAAATGACTAAGTTTTAATGATTATTACTAATATTATTAAGACAATAAACTGTCACAATTTATATCTCAAAATCTAAAAAAATTGTTATATCTAGTTAATTTTATATTTGCAAACAAAATGGTAAAAAGTTAACACTTTATATTCTATTATTATTATTTTTAGAAAGAAAAAAATTTTACATCATGATGAAAATTAACTAAGGGAGAAATTTAACTATATCAAGTTGCCACAATTTATATCATGTAAATTTCATAAGGCCAACAAAATGTGGCATGCAACTAACCTTATTTCTCCCTTAACAAAAACTTATTCAAATCCTAATATCCTTAATTTAATGTAGGATTTTAAATACCTTATTTCAATGTAGAATTACTAATAATTTATATTATATTTTCTAGACAGTAAATGAAATTAAATATTTTGGTAGACAAAATCTCTTGAATGATCAGATGTTTAAAATAGGAAAAGAAATTAAAACCAAAATGAAAATAATGATAATAATAAATAATAATAATAATAGTAATAAAAAGAAGAAAAACATGCGAGTAAAAGAAAGAAGGAAAGCACTTCCTTGTATTAGTAGGTGTCTTTACCAAGTAGTGTCACGTCTTTAGGAAGGGCAAAACGAATAAATCCCTAAAAGCCAAAGCCAAAACAATAAGAACTCATATGAGGAAGGAGAAGGAGAGTGGGAACCAAATGATGATGATGAGTTATGTGGACTGGAGGGAGGATGAAAATGAAGAAGTGATTATGCAGGGGTCCACGGTGAAGTAGCGGTGCCATCATCTCTAGAACTTTGGTGGCGAATCCATCCATGTGGCAATTTTAGGGAATGGGGAAGAAAGAGAAGAAGAGATGGCAATGATGATGGTGGTTGTAGGGGTTCAACCCTTTAACAAAAGGGTTTCGGTTAGGTGAGAGATATGGGTTTTAATTCTGGATTCTGTTATTGTGATTTTGCATGTTTTTTGGTTGGTTGGATGAAATATTTTCTGGTTTTGGTGATGATTTTGGCTTGGTTATGGTGACAAAGATGATGGAGGCAATTTATTTTCACGTTTTGTGGTTTCTGTCTTGTTTAGTTTGTTAGTTCATGATTCATGAAATTTTATCAGAGTTTGATGTTAACTGAAATTGGCTAGGGATATTGAATTCTAGGTTATTGATTTTTTATTCTGACTTGAAACTAATAGGTCACTGATTAAAAGACTCATGCAATTTTATTTCATTATTTGTGTTACATGTATATAATGTCAATCATACACTGAAAATTAATTTGAACATCTTGTGTATGCGAGTGTTATTCACAAATTCATAATTACATCAATAAACACAAGTGATAGATTCATACCATATTGCAGACTTTCAGTCCTCCTTAGAAGTTGTTTGTTCTAAATTTTTTTCTATAAATTGCTTTTGGATGTTCTCTGAGTGTTTTACCTGCTCTCTAAATCTTTTTTCTAAGTTGCTTTTTAATTTGCTTTGAATTGCTTTCTTGAATTGCTCTTTGATTTTACTTTTGAATTTCTTTTGGATTTGATTTTCTGCATTGTATTGCTATTGTACCGCTTTCTATATATTTTTGGATGGATTGCTCTTTAGTTGTGTATTTTTTGGATGAATTGCTCTTTGACTGTGTTTGGGATTGCTGTCTCTATTTTTTCTCTCTTTTCCTTTTCTATGAGAGCCCCGTTAACAATTTTTCTCTTCTTTTATTTAAAGGGTCTCGTATAACCTTCCTTCATGACAAAGAAAGGGATCCCAAGTTGAGCAAAGATGGGAGGGAGGGTGATGAGCAAAGCTTTAACAATGGCAGCCCAAATTAGTATGCCAACAAAGCAGGTGGAAATTGGAAGTGACGGTGGAGCAAAGAGCAAATGACTTTGTTTTGAATTTTCTTTTTTTGTTTTAACTAATTTAATTGTATAATATTAATAACTTGCCCTGTATTTCTTCTTTTTTTTATTGTTTTTTATTTTTCATTTTCAGTTTTGCTTCTTTCTCTTTTGGATGAATATGATATTCAAGGATTTGTGCCAAAAATCAGTTGATGCTTTTTTCATTTTGTAATTTCTACTTACATCCCCAATTGTGCTAAATACACCCCCACAAGTTGGGCTCAGAATTTACTTTTTTACCTCTTTTTTTGTGCTATGTGCACATCCCTTCTGCTTTAATGGCGAAATAGAATTTATTTTCAACACCCTGAGTCTTGCTAAATGCACCCCCTTGCAATAAAGAGACTTATTTAAGGCTTCTACTGTTTGCACTTTCAACTTGCTAAATAACTCCAATGATATTTTTGGTCCACTAAATTTTACATGAATTCTTATTATTTTTGTCGCTTTTCTTTTTTCTTTATTTTTCTCTTTTTATATATTAGGAATTGGGCTTAAAAACCTTATTTTAGACACAAAATAAATGTTAAAAAATAACTAAAATCTGGACAAAATGGAGTGTCTACGTATATGGGAAACAATCTTATTCATAATGTAAGCTCTTCTTCCTTGATTAGTTCATTCTGTTTTCATGAAACTGATTCCAATTGAAGCAAAATTCATTCTTTTTCTATACTAGTAACACTTTTATATGTGTGTATATATATATATATATATATATATATATATATATATATATATATATATATATATATATATATATATATATATATATATATATATATATATATATATATATATATATATATATATATATATATATAAAAGATTAGAAAGGTTAGTATTGAGGATATCTGATACATGCTCCCCAAGCAAGGGTCCTATCACTAGGGCCATATGGCTAGAAGAATAGAAAAAGACATGGCTAGAGTGGACGGAGGAAGACCTCACCTCCATATGACCATCAAGTTGTGCAAGCCATGACTTATTTTAGTTTTTTTACTTAAAGGAACCTAGGATTTTTATTTTGGGACATGCATTAGTCCATTTAATTTTCTAGGAGGTATCTTAGTAATAAGAAGGGGTAAAATTAGATTTTGGGCCTTTATTGAGAAAATAAGGGGGTAGTTTGATAACTACACCCTCTTTTCCTAAATAAAACTCCAAACTAATAAGGAGTAATCTTGACCCTTGGATGAGGTAGCTTGGACACTAATTCTCATCTAAAAGAAGGGATTGATTGGACTTTGGGTTTCAATCCTCTTTCCTTGGATAGCTCCTTTTAATCCTAGCCATTCCTTTCCTACATGACTTGTACAAGATGTTAGCTCCCTTTATAAAAAGATGTTCCTTCACACTCTTGTATTTTTTACACTTTATTGAATGGAAAAACCTTGAGTTGGCTGAAATTGTCTTAGTGTTCAACCTTCTCTCTTTGAGAATTCTTTAGGTTTTTATCAAGAGTTTCATCCCTTGTGGCAAACTTTCCTTCTTAGGCTTATCTTACCTTAAGTGGCGCCTAAAACCATATCACTTCTTACCACTCCACAAACCATTTCACCAAAGAAGAAAACCTCTAGAAAAAAATCAAGAGAGACATGCATCAATATCACTTAAATAGCAATTTTCTTTTCCCACTTCTTAGCTAGTTTGTTTTTATTATTTGTCACAACTTATTACAAATACATAGTTAGAAGAGTCACCCTTCTTTGTTCCTTCACATAATATTGATTGCAATTATCATAAATTATATTAGCTTATTATAGTTTTTGTATTAAATGTGCATCTATATCAAATAACAAATTTTTTAGGATATTTAGGAGAATCTAGATGGAGAAATAAGAAAGGGAACAAGTCTTTTGATTTTGTTCTTTTTATTGATCCTAGGAGAGGAATAAAAGGAAGAGTAAGAAAATTTCCAAGTTTGAGAATGAGCCTAGATTAATCCTAGGTAAGTGCTCAGAACCAAACAATATGAATGAGTGCTCAAGAAGTTGGTAAGTGGAACAAGTCTTTTGAATTGGTTCTTTTGATTCATGCTTTGTGGCTGAATTTGATGTGCTAATGATCATGTATAATGCACAAGATGAGATGAGTTTGAATACGTAAAAAGGAGTTAGAAGGGTTCCTCACACTAAAGGGAACTAAAGAAGGAATAGGCAACATGTAAAAATGACAAAATGCAATCTCCAATTAAGTTGGCAAGCCACAAAGTGAGGGTGGTGTCAAAGTTAGGAGAGCTAAAGAAGAACTATAAGCCTTATTGCTTAAAAAATATATTACATTATAGTGTAACTAAAGAGTAAAAAATATTTAAAACTTCATCCATATCGATGTTAATTAATTATTTCATTTGATAACTTCTAAGAGTGATGCATTCCTCCCTAGCACATGTTTGAGCTAGGACCAATAAAGGAGCATGACTTGGATGGAGCTTCAAGGAGCTTAGTTTAGGACATGTTTCATTAATTTGTATTGATTTGACCACTTTTAGGCCTGTATAAGCACCCTTGTGTCATTAGGATTCTAGGGGTGTAGTTAGTTTTGTTTTCAACCTTGTATTTTGGCTTTTAGGTTCTTTTTTTCCTTAAGGAGGTGTAATTAGTCTCTTTGTGGAGTGTGCTAGTTAGTGGGCTTGTGAGGGATGGTTGTTGGACGTGTGGATTAATTATCCACATCTTTACTTCCTCTTCACACCTTTCTAACTAACACATGTAGGAGACATATGGGCCCTTTGCTCCCTCTTGTTAGGTGCCACCTAAGCTTCTCTCTCTTACATGGCCATCTAGTTGCTTCTTGTTTAAATTTGAATTTTAGAGATACCATGTCATTTCTCTCCAAAATTCAAATTTAAATTAAGAGTGAATATATATCCTTAAAACTAGGGCCATGTTTGGATCTTTAGTTGGATTAACTTATTGTTAATTGAGCACATGCTAAATTAACACTAAATTAAGGCAACTAATCTCATAATTAGCTAGTTGGACATTCTCATTAGCATCTAGGCCCATGATCCATTGCTTGCTCTATAAATTGAGCATTCCTCCTTCATGTAGCTCTTAACACGCATTTTATGAAAGAAATATTTTCTCTATATTGAGTTTCTCTTCTTCTTGAGAGAGTGTTCATGTTCTCCCTCCCTTGAGTGAGAGTTCTTCATGCTATTATAAATGGTTTCTTCTCTTGTGGCTAGCCTCCTCCTTGGTTTATCTTCTTCCATAAGAAGTGGCGCCTATCTTCACCACCATTTCTTGTCTCAACACCTCCATTTCTTCAACCTCAAGGACCTCTATAAGAACATCCTAGGCGGAATCTTCTTCTTCAACAATGGTGCAACCATAGCTTAGGTAGAGGTGCATCAAAGAGTGTCACATTCTTAAAACTTATAACTTTAAGAAGTTTTCTTTTTTAACAATATATATGGATTTGCTAACACACAAAACTTAATTTTTTTTTTGTTAGAAAAAGTTAGCAATCAACATCATTAATGTGTTTTAAGACAATAATTAGTTATAACATATTAATGTGCACGCATAACACACATAGACATACTAACGTAGAATACGCTTTCTTCTAATTTTTAACTTGTGTAATTCTATTATGTTTTTATTTTCAATGCCTAATAATAGATTTTCATTTCCTTACTAAAAAATTGTGCATTTAAAATTTACTTTCTATTAAATTTTCAACATTTTGGTCTCACACCGCATATTGGAGTTAATTTGTTCGAACCAAGTAGGATAATTATGGGTGACAAAATTTTCCTTTCAAGTATTAATTAATACATCTATATATTTGGAGTTTGAACTCGAAGCCCAATTAAAATAATCACACGCCAGCTAATATACGTCCAACTAATTAATTTAATTTGTTAAACGAATACAAATAAAAACAACCCAAATAATTGTCTAAAAATAACCTTATTGAAAGTATCTCAAAACTTTCTTAACCTTTAGATGTCTAATTAAAAACTAAGAAATGTAATAATTTTATTGATTTAAAAAAAAGTGAAATTTTCTTGATGTTATATTGAACTATAATATAAATAAAAAAAAATATTTTAAAAACAAAAGAACAAAGGAAATACTTTATATTATAAAGATATAGAAAAAAATATTGAATAAACTTCGTTTATTAAACTATAAAACGTAGATCTAGTAGCGGAAGATAGAGTCGCTCATTTATATAAATAACCTTAAATTGAGTATCATCTCCTTTTCTTAAAATTTATTATATAAAGTTCTTAACTAAAATATAGAAAATATTGTATAATTTTTATATTATTTAGAATCGGAAAGTACTTTATTATATATACGTGAAAGTCGTTTATGTTTATACTATAACTATGCATGATTTTACACCATGCCACGTGATAGAATATTATCTTTTTAATTTTTCAAAATAATAGTTATGATATGATATAATCAGCTTTTGTACATACAACTACTTTAAACTACTATTATATTAATATATATTTTTAGCAAAATTAACTATTTAGAGTTTTTTACTCTAAGTTATTAATAATTTTTATAAAAAATGTCACGTTGAACATTTTTTGTCAATTAATTTAATTTTTCAATATAGTATTAAAGATATATATATATATATATATATATATATATATATATATATATATATATATATATATATGTTGATAAGTGTAACAATTGTAAAGTATTCTTGAAATAAGTATTATTTTGACGGTTAGGTATCATTGTGTGCTATTATTGTTTTGTGGGTAGAAGAGTAAAAATGTTAGCCTAAACCCTAAAGTTTTATTATGGAGATAGTAGATTGTATTTTCATATTTAATCCTTCATTTTTACTATTTATTTCTTAAAATTTAATGATTTATATAATTATTTAATATTATCACTATTTATTTTTAAAAAGTTAAAAATTTAAATTAATTATTTATTACAATCATTAAGATTTCAATAAAATAAATATTGTACATGAATAATAAGTCTTTGATATAGTTGTAATAGTGAATTTCCTCATTGTGTATATATATATATGTAAAGAGTATTAAATACTTATTTTATAAGTTTAACATTAAAATATAGTAATGAATGTTTCAGTAATTACCTCTCTTATTGAATTTTTTTTTCTTGTAATGACATGTGTACATTGTAATGCACGATATAGTTTTCTCTTTCCTAAAACAAGTGTTGTATTTTAAAAAATGTATTAAAATGAGTGTCACGTTTAACTTTTAACATATAAATTCATTATTTTTTTTAATATCCTCGAAACTATCACTTTAATTTTTAAATGTACGTAATATTAATTAATATAAAATTTAATTTGATAATAACATCATTCTCTTTCTTATTTTTTTATCTTGTACAGAGAAAATAACATGTAATGACAAAAAAAAAAAACAATTAAAGAACATGTACAAAAATACAATAGTTTATGTCAATGATTTTTAATTCTTTGACAATTAAAGGAAACGTGTACTTATAACACGTGACTTATTTTGTACTTTCTTTACTATTAGTCAAAATCGAAATATATCCTTTTCCAATAATGCAAAACTATTTTTTCTAGTTTATGAATACTCGATTTTCTAAATTTCTACTCATTTGAATACAGAAATAATTTTATATCATAATTTAAATTTTATATTTAAAAATTTATTTATTATCAAATTTAAATGACTATGCATTATCCGTATAATTTTACATATTGTCAACTAATAAAAATAATTGATATAACCTTTTTAAGTAATTAGTATAAAAATCAATAAATTTATAGTATGTTTATATAAAAATATAACTTTAAATAAATTATAATGACATTTGATAAAATTTTCGAACTAGATTACTTTTTTAACCCTTAAAATAATAGAATGACATTTTTTATTTCCCTTCTAGTGCTTCATATCCAAAAGACTAAAAACATAATCCGAGATTCAAAGACAAAAGTCATTTACTGAATATAAAAACTTTTATATCCATTAAATTTTTTTTAAAAAAAAAATACTTTTTTCTATGCTTGAATTAAAAAAAACAGACATAAAAACAACCATTCTATTTGTGCGTTATGGTAAAGTCTAGCTGAATTCAAATGGGGTGTATAATCAAACCCTAAATATAGAATCAATATTGTCAACAACAATAACAAACATCATCATTATATCCCATTATAATAATTCAAACCCCCTTGAATCCCGCAACACCCATCCATTGGAATTCATGCATGAACCATCTTCTCGATATAAATACCCCTATCACACTCTTTCCTTTTCACCTCATCATCATTTGCCTTTTTTTCCCCTCTTGATCTATCTCTCACAATCCACCATGACAACCCTAATCAACTCACGTTTCCTTTCCCATGCCCTCCTCCTCCTCATCGTATGCGGTCACTTATCTGCAGCCCTTGACATGTCTATCATCGACTATGATGAGGTCCATGTGCGGGCCGCATATGAGGCGTGGTTGGTGGAGCACAGGAGGAGCTACAACACGCTCGGGGAGGAGGAGCGCCGGTTCAAGATCTTCCGCGAGAATATGAGATTTGTGGAGGAGCATAATGGGGCAGGAGACAAGAGTTTCAGGTTAGGGTTGAACAGGTTTGCGGATCTCACCAACGAGGAGTATAGGGCCATGTTTTTGGGGACACAAAAGAGGGGATTGAGGGCTGGAAAGAAGAACAGTGGCCGTTATGCTTTTAGTGGTGAGGAGGAGCTGCCTGCCATGGTGGATTGGAGGGAGAAGGGCGCTGTTGCCACCGTTAAAGATCAAGGCCAATGTGGTTAGTTCTCTCTTCTTTCTGTTTCCTATTGTATCATATCACCAATCTTATACATGGTTTTATTATCTTTAGCTGGGTAAATGAATGATCAAGTTCGTTTAAACCTGACTCATGAAACCTCCATTTTAAATGGACTGGTTAAGTTCAATTTTATTAAGATAAATGAACTATTTTTAGTTGTTACAAGGATTGGGTCTAGTGGTAAAGTGAAGAGATAGAAGAGGGAGTTACATAGAAGAGAGAGTCACGTATATTCTAGTCTCTTTATTAAAAAAACTAACACATTAACCACTAACATTTTAAGCTATAAAAAATGACTTTTTTTTTTAAGAATCCGTACTTGACCCACAAACTCATGACTTTATAACAAATGGATATACAAGTCAACATACACATATATATGTATTTTTAAAAGTAATAAAAAAAATTTTAATATTTTTTAAACTAACTAAACTAGAATATATCATAATAAAAATTATATAATCCTTAATAATAATTTAAAATACTAAATATTTTTAATACTCAAAATGTAAAATATCACAATTTATAATAAAAAAAAGTTACAACATTCCCATAAATTAATAATCCAAATAACAAATTTACCCATTTAAATGGTAAGTTTTGCTTGGGTTTAAAATTTTCCTCAATTATGATTTTTTTAAAAAAAGATTCCCAAACTTGCACGACCTCCGCGTACGTGGTTACATGTACCTAGTTTATCTTCTTATATTTCTTTAGTTCCATAGCACAAATCTTATCTATTATTAACTTTATCTATTATCTTCTTATATTTCTTTAGTTACGATTTTGTATAAGTTGATATTACCCATCTTATCAATTGTTTATGCATTATCTTCTTATATTTCTTTAGTTACTATTTTGTGTAGGTAGAAGTTAAGTTTTAAATTAAAGTTGTTGTTGTGATTTTGTTACTATATTTGATATTGTGAGATTATAAATAAATTGATGCAGCTAATATAGATAATAGATGGGTGTAGAGTGGAATTACTAGAACTTTTCCCCCCCTTTTTCATAATTCCGTTGTTACTTGAGTATGACATTCCTTTTATATTTTGTTAGGGTTTATTTTTAAAGAAAATATAATTAAAAACTTTGTTTTCGAACAAAAGATGTATTTGAACAATTATATTTTTACAAGTTAAAAGTGGCTTTATTGCAACAACAAATAAAATTATTTTCTAAGTGTATATGGTTTTTAAAATCTTGTAATTCTCCCTTGAATCAAGTGAGAATTGTTAACTTTTTCTGTTTCCATAAAGAATTAATTTATTTTTATTTAAAATGAATGTGAAGAATTACCAAATTTGTGGGTGTTGGAATTGGGAGAAAGTTCAATTCAACCCCAATTCATCACATTTATATTTTGTTCCTTGGAAAGTAATTCTTTTTTCTGTTCAAACTGTGTTAAAACTGAAATCTAAACACAGACTTTATTTTGTTGCTTATCGGCAATTTTTTAATCTAAGCTTGTTTAAGAAATTACTTTTTTATATTATTTAAAAAAAAAAATAATTTTCTTGTCTCCTAATAACAACCCTAGAAGATGCTTAGTTAATTACCTTCTCTTTTCTTACCTTGTTCTTCATATATTTTTATTATATTTGTAGACTTGATAATTTTTTAATATTATTCAAAATAATTAATTTAATAGAATATTATTATTAATTTAAAAGACCATTTATATTTTAAAAAGTAGTAAACAAACCTTATTTTATGATTTGTTTTAGGCTTAAAAATATGTTAATTAACCCTACATGTATTATAAGGAATATAATTTGGTAATTGATTCTGGGTTTATCTAAGTTTTTTATCTTTAAAGTTTCACAAAAAATTACTTTTGGTTCTTGAAATTCAAATATTTTTTTAGTTCCCGAAAATAATTTGTTTTTTGTATTAACCTTTTATAACTTCTAGTGGATTTGGTTGTATGTGAAACTGAAGAAGGAGAAAATTTGAAGACGAGAGTAATTTACAAGTACAAAAACGTATTTTTTGTCATCAATTTTTTAACAGAATTAATGGGAGAATAAAGACTAAAAATGAATCATGTACTAAAAAAAATACTTTTTAATTTTAAGACTAAAAGTTTAATGAAACTTTATACACAAAAAACTTATTTAAACGCTAATTTTTAACATAAAATTTACTCTGTTGTCCATGAAGGGAGTTGTTGGGCATTCTCAACTGTTGCTGCAGTGGAAGGAATCAATCAAATTGTAACTGGCAACCTCACAACCCTATCAGAGCAAGAATTGGTGGACTGTGATAGAGGCTATAACATGGGGTGTAATGGAGGTCTCATGGACTATGCTTTTGAGTTTATAGTACAAAATGGAGGCATTGATACCGAAGATGATTACCCCTATCATGCACGTGATAATACATGTGATAAAAACAGGGTATATATACAGATATTTTCAATGTTTAGTTTCATTTCATCTGTTTTTTTTTCTTCTATTTTTAATTGCTTTTAAGAAAAACTTGTCATTTGGAAAACGTAGTTTATACTGATCCATTTACATGCCTTTTGATTTCTCAGAAAAATGCTCGGGTTGTTAGCATTGATGGATATGAAGATGTCCCAACCAATGATGAGAAATCTTTGATGAAGGCTGTTGCAAACCAACCCGTTAGTGTTGCCATTGAAGCTGGTGGCAGGGAATTTCAACTTTATCAATCGGTAATATATCTGTAATTATTGTGTAACTGACCTATGATAAGTAATTTTTTCATTGAACGTGAAATTAACCACGCACAGTAATTTTATTTTCACATTCAAAATGTTGGTAGGAGGCTGCGAAGTAGAAACTATGACAAATATAATATATAATATGTTGTAACAATAAAAGAAATGAAAAGTATATACTATGACATTGTTCAAATATCATAACTCTCATGAACATTATTTGGCACAAATGATAACTTCTTTTGTCCTTGATCAAGCGATTCATAAATGAAAACTTCTTTTGTCCAAGTGATCCAATCCGAAACTTGGTTATACTATTTTGCATATGAAACAAATCTTGTTAATTGTTGTTAGTAATCGATGACTACTATGTAATGATACTATGATTATCATAAAAACATATAATTACTGTTACAAAATTGATTTTCCAATTCTGATATTTGCTGATTATTGATGCAGGGTGTGTTTACTGGCCGATGTGGAACAGAGCTAGACCATGGTGTTGCAGTGGTTGGATATGGAACAGAAAACGACACTGATTATTGGCTAGTGAGAAACTCATGGGGCTCATCATGGGGTGAGGATGGTTACATCAAGCTAGAGAGGAACCTGTTGAACACTAAGACTGGTAAGTGTGGAATTGCAATGGAGGCATCATACCCTATAAAGAATGGTGCTAACCCTCCAAATCCTGGCCCTTCTCCCCCAAATCCTGTGGCCCCTTCAACAGTTTGTGACCAATATTACTCATGTCCCTCTGGAACCACTTGTTGCTGCCTTTTTGAGTATGGAGGGTTTTGTTTTGGATGGGGATGCTGCCCTATTGAGTCTGCAACTTGTTGTGATGACCAATCCAGTTGTTGCCCTCCTGATTTCCCTGTCTGTGATACCATGTCTGGATCATGCCTATTGGTAATTTATCTTCTCTCATTGCTTAATTTTAGTAATACTCTCTTTCCAACACATTATTATTGGTTGGATTCTAGTACATTTCACTAAGTGCATTTTTGGTTGAAATTTGGAACACTTTGAGATAACCATTGAACCAAAAGTTGAGTATCTGTTTCTAATAGAATATTCATAGGAATGTGCCTTAGTGCATATTCATTTGAATATTAAACTAAACAAATCTCAAATAGTAAGTGAGATTCATTAAATTAAAGGGTAAAACTAGAAAATTTTTTATGCATTTTCTTAAAGGGTACGTTTCACTAAATACATGTTTGGTTCAATGTGGGGACACCCAAATAGTCCATTGAATTAAAAGTTACCAACATCTTTTTTTACAGAATATTCATAGGAACGTATGAATATGAGATTCATTAAATTAAAGGGTAAGACTAGAAACTTTTTTAATATGATAGGAGAATAATCCTAAAAGATAAATGTTATGAATCCTCTATAACATTTTTTTAAAGACACTCTTTTTTATTGGTTTAAATTTATTAATCATAACAAAATTTGGTGGGACACATTCTCTATCATAAATTTGTATAACCTGTTTGAAAAATGTGTTTCCCTAAAACTATCTAACAAGTGTGTTATTGTGGGATTTCTTGACTTTTGACTTTTGGTTTTTTGGTTTCAAATTCATTTGCTAATAACTATCTTTCTTTCTCCTAATTTTGTTCCATGAAACAGAGCCGAGACAATCCATTTGGAGTGAAAGCTTTGAGAAGAACACCTGCTACAAGTACTTGGACTCAAAGGAAAGTTGCCATGAAAAGTAACTAAGTATTTGTACCTATGCTAGAATACTTAAATTATTACTTGGTGTTGGCTTCCGTGATATCTAGAGGCATTTTTCCCAATTGGTGGCTGTAAATTTCTCTACTAATGCTCAAGTAGTATGCAACTTGGATGTTGATGCATTTAATTGATTCTATATACTTATACTTGGTCCAAACACATCATTATCTTTGTGTTTTTATTTAGATAATCTCCTTTATAATGATTTGTTAAAGTTAATTGATAAAATAATTTTTAAATAATTTGTTAAAGTTAATTGATAAATTAATGATTAAAAAATAATAATTAAAGTAGCTATTTGTAGGATTTTCAAATTTAAATTCATTAACGTAATAATTATAACTAATTTAATTTAATTTAAAAAAAATAAAAGAGATAAAAGTATTGTGGCATATAGGATATGTAAAATAATACACAAAATACTGAACAATTTTGATAATACTAATATAAGAAAATTAAATTAAATAAATTCAAATTTTCTTATATATAAATTTGTTGAAGAAAGAACAACTCGTGAATATTTACTGATGTATTGATTAAATTAATGATTAACAAATTGATTTTTATTTTGCTAAAAATGATACTAAGAGGTTACGTTAAAAATAATAGAAGTATATAATAACTATTTTATAAATCCCATAACAAAATTTATAAATATATTTAATTTCATAACAACGTCGACAACACACTTATTAATATTTACTTATACTTATTCTTTAAAAACTCAAGTGGAATTATCATCAAAGAATCACTAAAATGATACTTCCATATGCATCACATAAAAAAATCATTTTTACAATGAGGTGTTAAGTTTAAGTAAATATTTTTTGTTTTTATTTTTATTGTTTTAAAAGTGATTTCATTTTTAAGTCTTTAATATTTAGAAAATATGTTTGTTCTCACTTATATTTTTATTTTTAAAAAATAAATTTTTAAATTTAATCAATTTTAGTAAAAGTATTATAAAATATTTATATATAATTAAAAATATATTTATATATAATTTTTGTTATAATTATGATATTTTTATTAAATTTTTACACTATTATTTATATATAAATTAAAAAATATTTATATTTTTTTAAAAAAAATTGAATTAGTTTTTTTGTTTTGACTTGATTTTTAAAATTATTCTCAGAAAACATGATTTATAAATTATAACTAAATATATTTTCCTATTAGGCATTAGATGAGTTCACTATAATCAAATCTTAATTCATCTTTAAGCATGTATGAAATATAGATGCAAACAAAGTCCCACATCAGAGTGATCATGAATTTATATATATACTAGAACACTTCTATTGGTTAAGAAGCCTTTTGGGAGGTAACCAAAAGCAAAACTATGAGAATTTTGGCCTAAAGTGGATAATTTCTTACCAATGTGGAGGTCGTGTCTGTGGTGAAACCACCAATACCTAACAATTGGCTATCAGCCCTACAAATGAGGGTACCATGGTTCTTTATTTGAGGGGATGATTGTGCAATAAAAATAAAGTCTCACATCAGTCAAATAAAGAGGGTGAAGATAAAGCAACACACACACTTATGAAACTAAGAAATAGTGAGTTAAGTAGTATAATATTGTATGCTTTAGATTAAAAATTGTATTGTACCATCAACATCAACAAGTAGTGTTTTTCCTCACTCTTGATTCTCTTTTTTTGTTCTTGCATTTATGTTTTGCTTGACCTTCTTGCTTGTCGTGAGACACAAACATCAACAAGTAGTGTTGTCTGTTGAGAGACAAAATAATCAAGAAAGATCAATGAAGATTACAATGAAGTTCAATATTGAGAACTTTTTTGAAAGTAATAAATTTAAATTGTGGAAGATCAAGATAGAGGCAATATTGATTCGATAAGTGATGCATTCTTGCAATGCTCTCCTTAGGATCTTGCTTCAAGAGGCTCCTTTGTTGAAGAAGATTGTGATGAATAGCAGAGAAAAGGATGATGGAGGCACCACTCTTCTAGGAGATAAGCCTTGGATATAGAAGCTTTCCATAAAGAAAGGAACCCTTGATAAAAGCCATAGAAGCACTCTCAAGGTTTGAGAGAAGAAGACACTCACAAAGAGTTTCACAAATTCTAATTTGTACAAAATGATCAAAGGTCCTTACAAACCCTTGATAAAAGCCATAGAAGCACTCTCAAGGTTTGAGAGAAGAAGACACTCACAAAGAGTTTCACAAATTCTAATTTGTACAAAATGATCAAAGGTCCTTACAAGAGTGACTGAGGGGCTTATTTATAGGGGGAGGGTTGGACTTGGAAGTCCAAGCTAAGGCCAAGTGGAAAAAATAAGAAAAAACCAAACAAGTCCCTAAAAATTAGAATCTCTGTTCCCTCTAGTTTGAATTTGAATTTGGGAGGAAAGTGACATGGCACTTCTAAATTTCAAATTCAAATAAGAAGCAACAAGAACAACCATGTAGAAGAGAAAGTGTGATGTGGCACCACTCTAAGGGGAACAAGGGGCCCCACATGTCTCCTACATGCTTCGTGTGTTGGTTAAATGAATTTTAGAAGCAATTAGGGGTGTGGAGAAACCACACGTCTAAATTCTTCTAGGCCAAGCCCAACTAATTAACACACTCCTCTAAAGGGATTAAACACACCTCCTAGAGAAAATAAAAACTATAGGCCAAAATACAAGGCCTAAAATTACTAAAATACACCCACTCAAAATACTGCATAAACTATACAATTTATTTACATAATTTTGAGACTATGGCGCTCAAACTGTGTCAGATAGAGATGTGAAGTTCCTTAGCCATTTTTGGAAAACTCTTTGAGTTAAGCAGGGAACTAAACTTCTTTTTTTCACTACCTGTCACCCTCAAAATGATGGGCAAATAGAAGTGGTGAGTAGATCTTTATCCACTATGTTAAGGGCTTTCCTTAAAGGCAACCATAAGTCTTAGGATGTGTACCTTCCCCACATTGAATTTGCTTATAAGCGGGTGGTTCATAGAACCACCAAGCATTCTCCATTTGAGGTGGTCTATGGTTTTAATCCTCATACTCCTCTAGATCTTTTACCTCTTCCTCTTTCAGTTGCTATGCATAAAGAAGGAAAAGCAAAAGCCATTTTTTTAAAACAAGTACATGAGAGGGTTAAAGCTAACATAGAGTTTCAATCCTTGAGAGATGCTAATTTTGCCAATAGGGGGAGGAAAGAGGTCATCTTTGAAAAGGGCGACTGGGTATGGCTTCTCTTGAGAAAGGATAGATTTCCTCGTCAAAGGAAGTCTAAACTTAGCTCTAGAGGAGATGGACCTTTTCAAATCCTTGAGAATATCGGTAATAATGCCTATGTTTTATATCTACCTAAGGATTATGGGGTAAGCACCAATTTTAATGTTTTTTATTTGTCTCCATTTGTAGGTGCTGAAAATAATGAAGACCCATGGATTTTAGGTCAAATCCTCTCCAAGGGGGAGAAGATGATGTGACCATGCCTAGCCAAGGACCTATCACTAGGGTCATGGATAGAAGGATTGGAGAAGACCTAGCCCTTGTAGACAAAGGAAGACTCACCTCCTGTGGAGAGTGAAGATATTAGGCTAGGGTCTTTAGTTAATAAAATGTAATTTTCCTTTATTTTAGTTTTGTGGAGCATTAGGAATTTAATTTGGGACATGTATTTAGTCCATTTTTTATCTTAGGAGGTGTTTTAGGAATTTAGAGGGTAGATTTAGTTTTTGGGTCTTTATGAAGGAAATAAGGAGTAGCCTTGATATCTACACCCCTCTTTTCCTACATAAACCCCCTAAGCTAATAAGAAAGAATCTTGGCCCTTGGTTTGAGAGACTTGGGCGCCAAGTTTGATGATCTAAGGAGGGGATTGTTTATCAATCCTCCTCCCTTAGATCTCTCCTTTTAATTCTAGCCCTTCTTTTTTAGGTTATATTGTTCAAGAGGTTAGCTACCTCTATAAATAAGAACTCCTCCCCTCACTTGTATTTTTTACACTTGAATTTAATCCTAGAGACCATATTGACCGTGAGGTTCTTACCTTTGAGTATCCCCACCTTCTCTTTTGTGAGAGCTTCTAAGAGTATTAAGGGACCCCTCCCTTGTGGCCTCTCCCCTTTGCCTTATCAAACCTAGTGTTTGTGGCGCCTCACTCCATTCCTTTCCTCTCCGTAAATCCATTTCCCTTCTAAGTGACCTTAGAAAGGATCCTTTTAGGCAAGTGATCATTAAAGATCACATAAAAAAGTCTTCATGAAACTCCTTCCTAGCCATGTCCTTTCTCTAATCCTCCTAGTCAAGGTCCCTTGCTAGGCAGGAATGTATCAATAATGGATTGAAGAAGTGTTGAAGAGGAAGTGAACATCTCACAATCTTTGGCATCAACGAAGAAGAGAAAGACAACAGCAAGGAGTGTGAATGTGTATTGCATCTAGATAAGACTTTAAGAGATGTCACTAAAGAAAGAATGATTGTTGGTATGTGGGAGAATCTTGAGGCTTTATATATGACAAAATCATTGGCTCACAAATTCTGTTTGAAACAACAACTCTACTTGTTCAAGATGAAAAACTTAAGAATGATTGAGAAGTAGCTTATGGATTTTAACAAGATGGTGGATAATCTTGAAAAAATTGACATGAAGCTTGATGATGTGGATAGGGCATTCATTCTCTTTAGTTCTCTATTGAAGTCCTTCGAGCTTTTTAAGGATGCATTGTTTTATAGGAAGGAACAAGCTGTCACTTTAGAGGAGGTTTTTATCTTGATTAAAATAAAGGAATTTCTTATGTTGTTGTCAAACTCAACCAATATGATTTGTATCTAGAATAGTTGGACGTTAAGACAACTTTTCTACATAGAGATTTGGATGAGACCATCTATATGGAGCAGTAGGAAGGGTTTTCTGATGATCATAAGAAGGCATGCCTGCTTAAAAAGTCATTGCATTGGCTAAAACAGAGTTTGAGGCAGTGGTATAAAAAATTTGATGACTTCCTAATGAGGATAAGGTTCAAAATGTGTAGTTATGATGGCTAAAACAGTGCGTGAAGGAAGATTGTCTATACTTGCTCTAGTATGTAGATGATATCTTAGTAGCTAGTCGATACAAGCATAACATCGTTGAGCTCAAGATGAAATTGAACTCAAAATTTGAGATGAAAGATTTTTGTTTTACTTGATGCATTCTTGGGATAGATATAGAGAGTGATTAAACAAAATGTGTTATGTTTCTATCTTACCAAGCCTACCTTAAGAAGATTATGGAGAGGTTTCAAATGGATCAGTCAAAACTTTTAGGCATGCCTTCGGGGCACTACATGAAGCTCTCAATGAGTCAAGGTCCTAATTCTGAGGAGAAGAAGAGAAGGATGGAGGCGATTCCATATGCTAGTGGAGTTGGAGCATCATTTATAGGTTGATTTTTATGAGGCTAGACTTGACTCATGTTGTGAGTGTTGTTAGCAGGTTCATGAAGAACCCATGTCAAACTCATTGGAAGGTGTTGAAGCATATGCTGAGATCCCTAAATGGAACTTTGAGATGTTTAAGCCTTCTATATTAGAGAGGTATTAACATGGAGCTTCTATAGAAGGATTCATAGATGCTGACTATATAGGAAGTATGGACACTAAAAAGTCCTTAATTAGGTATGTGTTTATACTATTTGCATCTGTTGGGAGTTGGAAGGCAAATGTCCAGTTATTCATAACACTGTCTACTGTAGAAGTTAAGTATAATACATTGTGGAATAAATGAAGAAGGGTTTGTGGTTGGAGGGGATGTAGGGTGATGCAAACCAAATTTTCACTCCCGTTGATCTTTCTCCTTGACGTTCCAAGCACCAAGAATATGGTTGATGGAAGGAAGAAGAATGGGAAATGGGGTGCCACTCCAAAAGAGATAAGCCAAAAATTTTGTGAAGCTTGCACAAGGAAAACAACTCTTGATAAAAGCTAACTAGAAAGAGTTTTCTCTACAGAGAGAATGCATAAGACACTACTATGAAAATGGCTTAAATGAGACCTTAGCATTCAATTAAAGTATGCCTTACAATGAGAAATGAGTGGGGTATTTATAGGTGGGGTGAGGGGAGTGGGTGGTTAGGATTAGGAGGAATTAACCAAGGTTAATTCCCTTAAGCATAACCACCTAAATAAACAACAACAAACTAACCTAGATTCTCCTCCTATAATCACGCCCATCTTAGTGGAGAGGTGGTGCAATGCCACCTAGGAAGGTCCCTTGGCTAGAAGGATTAGAGAGAAGACATGGCTAGGTAGGAGCTTCATGAAGACTATTAGGGTCGTAGTCTTAAAATTGTGTAAATATTTTCTATAGATTGTGTAGTATTTTGAGTGAGTGCTCTTAATATTTTTTGGGCCTTGTGTATTTCGACCATTTTCCCCTTATTTTTCCTTAGTTTTAGCTGGGGTGCATTTAGTCATTTATGAGGGGTGTATGGTAGAAGGTAGGCCTTTTTGCAGCAAGAGGATGTGTGAATTTTAATTCTAAGTGTGCTTAAAAGGAAATCAAAGACTAGAATGTATAAAAGGTAGGGTTCTAAGTGTGCTCTTAAAAGGTGATGCAATCCCACCTAACATAATGGCTAGGAGGATTTGTGAGAGACTTGGCTTGGATGGGAGCTTACCTGAAGACTTGAAGCCATAGTCTTATGATTTTAACCTTGTAAATATTTTATTTTTTCTTAGGAATTTAGGGCTCATATTAATCCCTTTAAAGGCCTTGTATTTTGGTCATTTTCCATGTAATTAGGCAAGTGGATACCTAAGTAATTATGTAGAGTGTGCATAGAAAGAGGTGCAACCCAAATATGGGAGTATGGGTCATCTCCACACCTTCTAGCTCATTTTTGCACCCCTCTTTCTCTCACACAACACATGACCAACATAGGGACCCACCCCTCCTTGATTCTAGGCACTAACAATAGGGTTTGTTCCCTAGTTAGTTAGCTTAGTCCTACTTAGGGGATGTGCCTTGTTAGGAGGTCCATAATTAGCCACTAACCCTAACCTCCCACCCCCTATCAATAGGACCCCTCATTCATTGTAAATCTCACCTTTGAAGTTGAATGAAAATTGTCTCTCTTGAGAACATTCATGAGTAAAAGGTCTTGAGGATCCTTTCTCTAGACCTCTTCCTAGTAGGCTTTTATCAAGGGTTCCTTCCCTTGTGGCAAGCTTAAACACTTGGCTTATCTCTCCAAGGAGAGTGGCGCCCCACATAAATCATTTCTTTCCCGCTCTATTAATCCATTTCTTTGGATCTTTTTTTTGGAGGAAGATCAATGGAGGCGAACATGGTTTTGTATCACGTGGTATCAGGAGCCAACTCCTAGAGGTTCCTTCCTAGTCCTAATTCTTCCATTTTTATGCGTCACTTTATATTCTTCTTGTTTTTCTTGTTTTAATTTTTCCAGCCTTCATATTATGCAATTTAATTTCCTTATTGTCTTGAAGTTTATGTTTTAGTTATTTTATTTTTTGCAATTTTAATTCCAAGTCTTTATTGTTTTCTAGGTTCAATTTATTTTGTTAATTTCCATTGAATCTTTATGTGTTTCTTTAGGCTTTATTTTCTTTAAATCCTGTCCAGCTCTTATTTTCCATTTTATTCTAGTGTAAATCCTAAGAAGATCTTGGTAATGACTTCGCAAAATTTGTGAAGGAAGCCACACTTTGTGGTTTGATCTTTGGATGTACTTTTGCTTCTATTATTTTGAGTTCTTGCATTTTTATTTTTTCCTCACCTATATTATGTTGGGGCATGTCATTGCTGGCTGTTTTTGGTCATTTTATTTTCATTTTTACTCCAAATTTGTGTCCTAGCATAGTCATGTTTAGTCCTTATTTGTCTTTGAATTTCATGTTGTTTTGCCTTTAAAATTTTCACAAAATAAAGTGTGTTATGCTTCTAAATATCTTGTGTAAATCTCTTTGGAATTGAGCATATACTCTTGATCATAATTCCTAGAGTCCACATGCTTTAGATCATAGCATGTTTCAAAAAATTTTCTCTCAATAATTGCTCAATTCCTTTCCTAGAGTCCAATTTATTATTCTTGTTTTAGTAGCTTATTTTTGTACTAGCTTTTGGGTGATGTTATTTGGCTGCTTTGGGAGAACTTTTGGTGTGTTATTTAGCTGAATTTAAGCATTCAAGCTTGCCTTGAGCACCTCTAAATCTCCTCTTTGTGCCTTACTTTTAAGTCACCTTTATTTTAGTATATTTCAAGTTACTTTTTCTTTGATTTGCACTTTGCTTTCAATCTTTTTGTGGCTGTTTTCTTTTCCTTATTTCAAGTGAATCTTCATGATCCTTATATTATTTCTTGCTTTCAAAACTATTGAGAGGTGCAACAAAAGTTAAAAAAAAAAAGAAGAAAAAAAAAAGAAATCAAAAGAGTTGAATACGTATAAAAAAAATGTAGTAAAAGTGTTTACAAGAAGTATAAAAGAGCAAAAAAAAAAAAAAAATTAGTGCACCTCAATTTGTTTAAGTCACTAAATGGAGTGTTTAAATTTCATAAAACTTGCTTTAATTTCTCCCTTAAGATTGGACCAACATTATTTTTAAATTAGTGCAAGTCATTGAGATTTTTGTTGAGTCCTTTTATTTTTTAGTCCACTCTAATCTAGACCATTCTAGCTTCTATTTTGTGTCATTTCTTTCTTTCTACACCATGTTTTGTTTGCTTGTCTTCTTTGGTTATCTTTATGTTTGTCTAAATAATTATTTCCACTTGGATGTTTACCTTTCTTTGTAAAGTGCTTTTCTTACCCTTTTGCTTTCAAATTCTTGCTTTCCCTTGGTTCTTTTTGCTTTGGTGCTTCTTTTGCTTGGATAGGTGTCCATTGTTGAACACTTCCACAAGGGTAGAATCTTAGGGAGTATTGATCTAAGCCAAGGAATAGGAGACTTGAAGAGGAAACCAAGGCTTAAGAGAAACACTTGTGAGGAAAAATCTTGAAGAAGGAGCATAATCTAATATATTTTTTTATTTATTTTTGCTTTAGTTGGGTGTATTTCATTAAGGCAATTTTAATTGAGGTGTTGGATGCCTATAAAGGGTCACCTCTTTGTTTGTGATAGCTTAGTTTCTCATTTAGTGTGGATAAGGGTTTGGTACCCCTTATTCATACTTAGGAGCTCATTTAGAATCCTTAAATCTTTGCCTTTCAATTCCTTTATTGCTTTCATGTTAGGACAAGTATTAAGTTCTAAAGGCTTAAAGTTACTTTTAGTTGAGACAAATTGATACATTCTTGAATATGCTTCCCCCAAGATATAGCTTGGTTCCTTTGAAGAAGTGAATGATGGAAGAGGTAGGAATGGTGGTGATGGTGCCACTCATGGAGAGATAAGCCATGGAAGAATCTTGCCACAAGGGAAAGATCCCTTAATAAAAGCCATGGAAGCTCTCAAGTTTGGAGAGAAAGAAGACACTCAAAAATGACTTAGAAAAGTGTTTGTATTCAAATCAAGTGTAAAATGTACAAGAGGGATGGAAATGCTTATTTATAAGCAAAAACATGGACTTAGGAGATTAGGGGTGGACATCCACCATTAGGAGATGCTAACAGAGATTAATCAAGTGTTAATTCAGCTAGAGCCAATTAGCACTTGATTAATTTATAGGAAGATCCAAACATGCTCCTAATTTTAAATCTTGATCCCTTCTTAATTTGAATTTGAATTTTGGAGGGAAGCCACATGGCATCTTCAAAATTCAAATTAAAAAATAAGAGAACAAAAAACAAATGTGGATGCCACCTTGGAGGAGAGAGAAGGTGATGTCTAAGAGAGGGGGGAAGTAAGGGGACACACATGTCTCTCATGCTTCATGTGTGAGTTGGAGGGGTGTGGAACTAACTTAGGGGGTGTGGTTCACAAAAACCACACGCCTAAGCTATCCCAAAAAGGCCCAAAGTACTCAAAACACTCCACAAAAGAGAGTAATTACACCTCCTAATCTAAAATAGACATAAAGGCCAAAAAAGAAGCTAAAAACTAATCCAAAACCCAAATTAAAAAATGTATCATACAAGGACTAAAAAAAAAGACTATGGCCTAATTTTCTATCAATTTGATCCCATTAAAAGGTGAGGTCTTCTTCCCTTCTCTCTAGCCATATCTTCCTCAATCCTCCTAGCCATGACCCTTGTGATAGGACCCTTGATAGAAAGGAATGCATCATCCCCTCCCCCTTAGGAGGATTTGACCTCAAATCTGTAGGGTCCTCTTCATCATCAATACCTGCAAAAGGGGATAGATCACATACATTAAAGGTGGTACTGACTACATAATCCTGAGGGAGATCTAACTTATATGCATTATTATTGACTCTCTCTAGGATTTAGAAGGGCCCATCTCCTCTAAGGCTAAGTTTAGACTTCCTTTGAGTAGGAAAGCAATCCTTCCTCAAATGAAGCCAAACCCAATCCCCTTCATTGAAGATTACTTCCTTCCTTCCCTTATTAGTAGAAGAAGCATACCCTTTTGAATAATGTTCCATATTAGCTTTTACCCTCTTATGCAAATTTTTAACAAATTCAGCTCTTGCCTCTCCATCTTTGTGAAAAGAGTGAGAAAGAGGGAGAGGTAAGAGATCTAAAGGTGTCAGAGGGTTGAAACCATACACCACTTCAAAAGGGTAATGCTTGGTGGTTCTTTGGACCACCCTATTATATGCAAACTCAACATGGGAAAGGTATTCATCCCAAGACTTATGGTTGCCTCTAAGGAGTTCCCTCAACATAGTGGATAAGGATCTATTCACCACCTTAGTTTGTTTATCAGTCTGAGGGTGACAAGTGGTGGAGAACAAAAGTTTAGTTCCCAGCTTAGCCCATAAAGTTTTCTAGAAATGGCTAAGGAACTTCACATCCCTATCAGACACTGTAGTAGAGGGTATGCCATGCAAACGAACAACCTCTCTAAAGAAAAGTCTTGTGATGTTGCTCGCATCATCCACTTTATGGCAGGGTATAAAGTGGCCCATTTTAGAAAATTTGTCCACTACCATAAAGATGGAGTCTAGACCTCATTGGGTATGAAGAAGGCCTAAGAGAAAGTCCATACTAATGTCCAACCAAGGTGTAGAAGGAGTAAGTAAAAGTGTATAGAGTCCATGGGCATTGCCTTAGACTTAGCTTGTAGACAAGCCAAACATCTAGAACAATGCCTATGGACATCTCTTTTCATATGGGGCCAAAAGAATTTCTCTTTCAAAAGCATAAGGGTTTTATTCATTCCAAAATGCCCCATGAGCCCACCTTCAAGACTCTTTTTTGTCAATAGATTTCTCATAGATCCTTGGGGTATACAAAGTTTAGTGAGTGGTATCTTTGAAAAGATACCCCTCAATAGTAAAGAACCCATCATGGGTTTTAGATGTAGATGCAGAGGCTACATAAATGGAGATGAAATCCTTATGAGAGGGATACATGGCCCTTATGTCATCAAATCCTAGAATTTTAGCACTCAAAGTGGTATAGAGAGTGTACCTCCTAGACAGGGCATCAACTACCACATTATTTTTACCTTGTATTTGATGACATATGGGAAGGATTCAAGGAATTCAACCCATTTAGCATGACTTTTGTTCAATTTAACTTGTCCCCTCAGATGCTAAAGTGACTCATAGTGACTATGAATGAAAAACTCTTTAGGAGCAAGATAATGCTCCTAAGTCTTAAAGGCCCTAATCAAAGCATAAAACTCTTTGTCATAAGTGGGGTAGTTAAGAGGGGCACCTTTGAGTTTTTCACTGAAATAAGCAATAGGGTGTCCACCCTACAACAAAACAATTCCCACACCTACACCAGAGGCATCACACTCAAGTTCAAAAGTTTTAGAAAAATCTGGTAATGCCAAGACTGATGCATGAGAAAGCTTATGCTTGATAAGAGAAAGGCTTTTTCTTGTTTGTCACCCCAAACGAAATGAGTATCCTTCTTCACCAACTCATTTATTGGTGAGAAAAGTGTGTAGAAGTTAGGTGCAAAGAGCCTATAAAAAAACTAGCGAGACCATGAAAGTTGTTAATCTCTATCACACTTTTTGGGGTGGGTCATTCTTGGATGACTTTAATTTTTTCAAGATTCACATAATCCCTTGAGAATTAACTACAAATCCTAAGAATACCACACTTTCAACATAAAAAGTACATATTTCAAGGTTCCCAAAGAGGTGGTTGGTCCTAAGTATGCAAAAAACTTGCCTAAGATGTCCTAAATGATCATCTAGGCTCCTACTATACACTAGAATGTCATCAAAATAAACAACACAAATTTTCCCTAAACAAACCCTTAAGACATGATTCATTAATCTCATGAAAGTGCTAGGGGCATTTGTTAGGCCAAAAGGCATAACTAACCATTCATAAAGACCAAATTTGATCTTAAAAGCGGTTTTATATTCATCACCCTTTTTAATCTTTATATGATGATATCCACTTCTAAGATCAATTTTTGAAAAGAGTGTTGCCCCATGCAATTCATCCAGCATGTCATCAAGCCTAGGGATTGGGTGCCTGTATTTGATCGTGATGTTGTTGATTGCTCTACAATCCACACACATCCTCCATTGGCCATTCTTCTTGGGCACCAACAAGACTGGCACATCACAAGGGTTGAGGCTTTTTTAAACCCAACCCTTCTCCAATAGATCTTGAACTTGAGAATCGATCTCCTTGGTCTCCATGGGGTTGGTCCTATAGCCAGACCTATTGGGTAGGCTAGCCCTAGGAACCAAATCAATTTGGTGTTCTATACCCCTAACAATAGGAAGTCCTTTTGGAACTTCACTAGGAAATATATCACCAAATTCCTTTAAAAGCTCTTGAACCCCAACAGGAAGGTTCTCACTTTCAAGATCTATGGCAATGCTAAAAGCAAAAATAGAAGAGGAAACAGAATGAGATGCCTCATTGCAAAGGAGAAGATAGAAAGGTTTATCAATTATTTTAAGTCCAATTTTGTTGCAAATAAGCTCTCTTTACTCCAAACCTTCTTGGAAGAAGCATCACCTTCCAACTCTTTGTCCTTACCCCTTTCAAGCTTTAGAGGTAAAACTTTTTTCTTTTGACTTTTTTTTATGTTCTTCCTCTCTCTTGTTCTTTATGAATTGTTGATCCTCAGCCACCTGAGCAGGTGAGAGAGGATACAACTTTATGCATTTATCCATATGAGTGAGGATGATGTGATTGGAATAACCATGATGGGTGGCTTTTTTTATCATACTTCCATGGTCTTCCTAGTAAGATGTGACCAGCTTCCATGGGGACTATGTCATATAAGATCTCATCAACATAAGTCCCTGTGGAAATTGGCACTCTTACTTGTTCATTGACTACCATTTCCCCTTGCTCATTGAGCCACTGAAACTTATAAGGTTTTGGATGGGGAATTGAAGTCAAGGCTAGCTTTTCAACCAACCTAGAGCTGTAGCAGTTACAGCAGGACCCGCTATCTACTATGAGAAAACATACTTTATCATTAACCTTGCACCTTGTGTGGAATATGTTCTCTCTTTGAGATTGGGTAAGCTCTAAAGGTTGGCTTCCAAAAATCCTTCTAATCCTAAGCAGGTCTCCCTCATATGCATAAGCATCTTCACAATCTGAATATGATGCATGACCCCTTTCTTCCTCACTCTCCCTAGAGGAGGAAGGTGACCTACTCTCACTACCATAAATGTCTTGACCCCTCATGATCATGATTTTCTTGTTAGGGCATTGAAAGTAAACGTGACCTCTCCCAAGACATTTAAAACATTTTATACTACTTTGCTTCTCATGGAAGTTAGTAGTAGGAGGTTTTTTTGTCTATATGAGATGCTTTATGATCTTTGCTATGCTTAGGTGGATCCTCTTTAGGGAAACTCTTGGAAGAATTTCCTTGAATTGGTCCTTCCTTGTATAAGGTTGAAATTCTCTTTTAATCCCTTTCTTTTGAATTGATTCTCAACCTTGATACAAAGTTGTACCAATTCATCTAGGCTCGAATATGAGAAGAGCTCAACTTTATCTCTAATTTCATTACTCAACCCACTTAAGAACCTAACCATGGTGACCTTGGAATCCTCAATGATGCCCACCCTTAGAATGAGAAGTTCCATCTTTTGTCCATACTCCTTTATGCTTAGTTTTTTTGCCTAAGCCTTTGGAGTCCATCCAAAAGGTCTCTCTCATAGTAAGAGGGTATATGCCTTCTCCTTAAATCACTTTTTAAGTCATTCTAATATTTTATGGAAGGCTGATGTTCAGAGCTCTTTCATTTGTTAACCCAACCCATAAATGCATGGCATGCCCTTGGAAGCTTAGGGTCGCCAATGAAACTTTCTTTTCTTCTCTTATTTCATGACAATGAAATAGTTGTTCTACCTTGATTTCCCAATCAAGGTAGGCTTCCACATCTTCTCTTCCATGAAATGGAGGAAGATCAATTCTTGGCTCCCTTGATGGAGCCATATGTTCATGCTCGTGAGAATGGGAGTAGGCTTTCCTTCCAGGTCTTTCGTCATAGTACTCTCTCTCATTCTCACTAAATCTCCTAGAAGGAGAGCTATATTCTTTTATTTTCTCTCCCACTCTCTTTGTCTTCTCTCTTCCTTTCTTTTCTTTATCTCTTCTTCTTTCTTCTTCCTCTCTTTTTTCTCTCTTTTTCTTTCTTCTTTTTTCTCTTTTCTCTAATTCCATTTCCCTTTTTTTTTCTCTCTTCTTTTATTCTCCTTTCTTCTTTTTCCTCACGCCTCATCCTCTCCTCAATCATCCACTCACAAAAATCCATAATGAGGTGCTAAAAAGAGTTAACCTTAGAAAAGTGTTTTTGGTTAACACTCTTGTTGCTACAGATACTAGCATGTGAATGATTAGACATTGTGCTTGATTCTAAGTTTAAGAGATAGGCCAACAAGATAAGAAAACACTTCTCTCTTTTTTTGTTTTTCTCCCTAAATAGGCATAGTCTTTGGAACTCAAGCCTTGAACTACACGGTTTTTGCAAATGAAATAAAAGCAAGAAAAGTAAAAGTGTAGGGTCTCTAAAACCTGCTTCTAGAAGGTGATGAAGGTGGTGTAGCACTTCTTCCTTCACACCTTAATTACGAGAGATTAAAATGAAAGAATAAGCTATTACACACAAATAGAGTGACCACAAAAGGCATCAACACTCCTAAAATTGATACAAAGAAATGAAAGAAAAAATTAAAGGCAAATTCTTCAAGTCTTCCTCCTAGCTCCCACAAATGTTTACTCTCAAGGCCTTTCTTTCTCCCTTGCTCAAGTTGATGGAGGACCATCCTTGGGGCATCAACTAGGACCCATCACAAGGTCCATGGCAAGAAAATAGAAGAAGAGGAAGGCCATACCACACCAAGAGCATTGATGATCACATGTGTGAACTTTGGTACATCTACCTAGTCTTTTGCTTGTTTTCCTTATTTTTCCCTTGTATTTTGGGGAACCTTAATCACTTAGGATTTCATTGTGTATTTTTATTTAGCCTTTGTATTATGGGGAAAATTAGTTTAGGTTTTATTTTGGGACTTAAACCTTGACTTGTAAGGTCAAAAGTCCATTTCTTTCATTTTCTAGACACAAGGGTATTTTAGTCATTTAGGTAGGAGGGACCTACATTTCATTTGAGGTCCATTTAAGGTTCATTTGAGAGGCATTTAGCTCTCAAAATTTCGTGCAAATGGCCTAGAGGCCTCCCACCCTCTCTTTAAATACCCTAGGTTAGACTACATGTAAACACTTTGGATATATTGGATATTTGAGAGAGTTTTCCTCATCATTCCTCTTCCTTAGTCATTTAGGGATCTCTTGGCCCCCTTCCTCTCCTCTCTACCTTAGAAGGAGCTTAGGTCTTCCTAGGATTGGCCTTCACCCTCTCCAAGTGAAGTGAGCTAGCCAAAGAGACACCATCCAACCACTACCACCCAAAACACCATTCTTTTGTCTCCATTTTTCATGAACCATTTTCACCCTTCATATGCCCTATTTTCACACCTATTTCATCCCTTGAAGAAGATCCATTTCAACATCTCATCTTGAAGAAGAGTTGGTGATACCATGGAGAAGGTGGATCCATCACAAGTCTTCTAGGCTTTTTCAACACCTCCTAGAATGCTACCCTTGTAGTTTGCTCTTTCCAAAGTTTTTTTACAACAAGAGTAACTGATGAATAGACGCCTAACATGGGCTTGAACTAGGACAAATAAGAAAGGAGCATGACTTGGATGAAGCTTCAAGGAGCTTAGTTTAGGACATGCTCCATTTAATTGTATTCACTTAACCATTTTTAGGCTTGTATAAGCACCCTTAAGTCATTAGGATTTTAAGGGCGTAGTTAGTTTTATTTTGGCCTTGTATTTTAGGCTATAGGTTCTTTTTCTTTAGGAGGTGTAATTAGTCTCCTTTTGGAGTGTGTTAATTAGTTTGGGTTGGTCTAAGAGAGTTTGGACGTGTAGGATCTTATTTCTACACCCTCAATTCCTTTTCACACCATTTTAAACAACACATGAAGCACGTAGGAGACATGTGGGCCCCCTTGTTCCCTTGTTTCACTCCACATGTGCTTTCTTACTCCTACATGGCTGATTATTATTCCTTCTTATTTTAATTTGAATTTTGGAGGTGCCACATCATTTTCCTCCAAAATTCAAATTTAAACTAGAGGGATTAAATTAGTTGGATTAAATTAGTGTTAATTGAGCACATGCTTAATTAACACTAAATTAAGCCAACTAACCCTTGCTTAAGCATGTTGGACGTTCATGTTAGTGCCTAGGCCCATGGTTCATGCTTTGCTCTATGAATAGAGTATTCCCTTCTTCATGCAAATTTTAAACACTCATTTGAATAAAAATAGAGAGTGTTCATGTTCTCTCCACTCTTGTGAGAGTCCTTCATGCTATTATCAAAGGTTCCTTCCCTTGTGGCTAGCTTCACTCATGGCTTATCATCTACAAAGTAGAAGTGGCGCCTACCTCACCTCTCTTTCCTAGTCTTCCACCTCCATTTCTTCAACCTCAAGAACCTCTAAGAGTAGATCCTAGGTGGTTTCCTCCTTTGCTCAAGAATCTTCAACCATGGCTTGGGAGGGATGCATAACTAACTTTTTCTAATATGAAATTGAAGGCCTGTTGTGGTCATTTTAGTTAGTTCATATTCTGGGACTTGCGTGTGGCATCTAGCCTTAGTTTGCCTGAATTGGTTTAAGTAATCATTTATACTTTTTGAATGCTACCTTTTCATACTCATCAAATCAACCAGACTTACCTCAGTTTCCCCTCTAAAGAATTGTTCATGAAAAGCCCTTTTCCAATTGCCCCAAGTATATATTGAACTGGGGGAAGGGTTGTAAACCATGGAAAAGCATTTTTAGTAAGGGAACTGGGGAAATATTTCATTTTCAAATTTTCATTTGCCCCTAGATCATCGCACTTGATCAAATATCAAGCAATATGTTCCACTGTTAATTCTCCTATCTCTCTTAAGAACATAGTGAATTTTGGTATTTTGTGCCCTCGAGGAATCTTAGTTTGGAGAACCACACTGGGAATGCAGATATGAGTCAGTGATGGTTATTCACCCCTACATCTATCCTAAATCGATTCAAAGCCAATTCAACCACTTGGTCTACTAAGTGTAAGTTTTGATTCCCAACTATCCTCCTCACATACCCAACATTTTTTGCCCTAAATTGGGGTTAATTTTCAAAAAAATTCCTTAGTTGGATATTGTTAGTATCTTGGGTTCCCCCATAACCTCTTATCCCCATCCCCCTATGTGACATGTGTTTTGACTACCATTCTGGTATAAAAGGATGAGGTTCTTAAGAGATTGACCAAGATTATTGGTAGGAGGTGTATTGATTGGCCTTGTTGGTACTCGGGATATGGCTAAAGCATCCCGTACTGGATCCAATTGCTTAGTCATGAGGTGCAACGCCTCATTCATTGTTTACACTAGAGGGTTCAGTGTAGTGCTTCAATAAATTCCAATGTAGGAACTTTCATTGTCGATGATCCTACTAGAATTGATTTGATCTTGACCCACCTCATAGGGGAAGGTTTGTTCATTTCTATTCCTCATGGCCCTATTTTGTTAATCAATCGAGTTATGGGCAGATGGAGGAAAATGAGATTGGGGCACCCATCTTGGCATTCCCTATGGATATCGATTCTAGGTGATGCCCAAAATGTAGGCACAATCATTTGATTGGAAGGTCTCACTGCTTGTGTCAGTGCCACTGAGAACAGGGGAATGTTCTCAAATTCAGTGCTCATAATTCAAACCTCGAAATATGTGGCTCTAAGGTGATTCATTTCATTGGCTATAACGTCATTGAAAGATGGGGTTGTACTGGCGCCTTATTGGTTGAAGGTGCCATCCCTAATAGGATGAGTCTAAGCAAAACTTAATGAAGTCTTACCCCCAATCTCACCTTGTCCATTAATTTCTAAGGTGCGAATTGGATCGCTACCTTGGATGTTCTTGGCATTCTCTTGATGTGATTGCCTTAAATCATTTTGAGAACTTTGATTTTCACTCATGACGATTCTACCACTCCTAACTCTCATTCATGATTGGAATAAAAAAACCAACATGTGATCGACAAACCTTTATGCATTTCAAGGTTCCACCGGGCATGCCAATTTGTTTGTTGTGAAATTCGTTTTAAATGAAATAAATATTTTAAAAATAAAAAAATTATCACTAGGATTCTAAAAACTAGACAAATTTATATTTATTTGAGGAAAATTTAGAATACAAAAGGTGTATGGGTGTGTGAATTCTTTTTAGTCAAGTTGGTTGTAATTAATCATGAAGCCCAGAAACACGAATGTTGACTTAGGAGGCTTAAGAGTTTATGAAAACATGATTTTGTTCATTTAAGTTTAGATTAAAGGAAAAAGATCCCAAGAAGGATGTACCTGAAGTTGTTCACAAAAAGAAATTTATTTTAAAGCAATAAATGTGCAATGAAGTAAAAGAAATGCAATGTAAATCCTCAAAAAGAAAAACCTTGAAGTTCTAATGTTAATGAAAGCAATAAATACAGAAACATAAAACCTCAAAAAGGAAACCTCAAAGTTCTAATCCTAATTTAATCAGTAAATGCGAAATAAATTCTCAAAGATAAAAGGAAATAAAATGCATGAAAGTAAACAAAGAACAATAATTGAAATTCTGCAGAATAACTACCCTCAAAGTGGTAAGAACATTCACTCGTTACCATATCCTAGGTGTCTTTAGTTTATAAGATTTTTTGTGTAAATGTCCCGACCCGATTTTGGTGTGAGTGAAGAGTATTTATAAACCTTTTTACACCAGACACTTGTCCTAAAAATTCAAAAGAAATAGTATTTTTTCCAACGGAAATAAACTACTAAAAACTTCCTAACTTCCAATAACTACCCTAACGGATAGTAATTCTCATCTTTTGACTTTTTGATCCTTATCTTTCGAGTTGCTGACTCTTAATCCCTTTCAAACTTGCTTTCTATGGAGAGGTTGCTTCCTCGAGTGTTTTGGATCTCAATCCCTCTTCTTTTAGCCAAGTTTCTCCAAGTATCTTTTCACCAATAGTCTTATCTCGAGCAAAGAATAAATGTTTAGGAGGCCTTTTTGGTTGCTGGCCTGAGCAAACAATCCCTTCGTTCAATTTCTTGAGATCGAGCCTTCACTAGGTAACCCAACAACTTGACGTTATCACCCTCAGCTAAAAAATGTGGTTTGACTGCCTTGTGTTTTCTCAACCTCGAGCTCTACCTTTTCTAATTCATTTAAATGTTGCCTCCTTTGATCAAATCCTCTCCAAGGGGGAAATGATGCAATCCCCCTAGTATGGACCATGGCTATTAGAGGAAGACATGGCAAGGAGGGAGCTCATTGAAGACTTAGGCCATTGTCTTAGACTATTTTGTTTTTAAATATTTTTAGTTGTTTTAGTAAATTAGGAGCATGAGGTTTTCTTGTTGTAAGGCCTTGTATTATTCCTTTGCTAATTATCAGACAATTACTTATTCACAAACCCTATGGGGGGCTAATAGTTTTCATTTCCCATCTCATGGAAAACCCTTTTCACTCTGCTTAGCCCTACCTCCCCCTAGTAGGGGTATTTTAGTGATAGGTTCTATAGGAACTAGACAATCCTATTTGGTCAAATACCTATCGGCAAACTCCTATGTTCCTTTCATTATAGTATTTTTGAACAAGTTCCTGGATAACAAACCTAAGTGGCCATTTCCCTTATAGATAGAATGAGGTACCTTGATTAATTATGTGGAGTGTGTGAAGAAATAAAAATTACAAAACATGGGCATATATCTATTTCAGCTTGGAAAAGCAAAAGTTTACAAGGCATACATAAAAAAAGATAAAAATCCCAAGAGGTAGCCTCGTCCTCCTCGTTACTTCGACCCTGATCTTCTGTAGACCCCTCAACATAGGTTATCTCCTCAACTTGGGTTTCCTCATTTGGAAAAGGGAGGGGAGTTTCATAATACAGAGGTAAATCATCGAGCCCCCAAAGACATCATGATTTTTGCTAAAATCAAAATCTTATGAAATGGTGCAAAAGAGGCGTGCTTGCCGAACCATTAGATCCTTCTTAGCTTGGGCCTTGAAGGCCACAAAATCATCCAAGGCCTGATCTCTCTCCATTTTATAACCTTCTTGGCTGGTCTCGCTTTGTTTGCACAAGCCTCCAAGCTCTTAATTTGGTCTAAGGCCTCCTTCAAGGCACCTTCCTTGGCCTGTAACAATCTATTCTTGGCCTACAAAGCTTCATCTTTTGCCTTCAACTCCTCTTCATGTGCCTCAGCTAAAACCATGAAGCTCACACTCTCTTGCAACTTCTTTAGCTCAATTGACACAATCAGAAAGGCATACTTGGCCTGCCTTTGGTGCTACTTTGCCTTTACCAATTCGTTGGCACAGATGTGTTTGCCCATAACTTGGACTTAAGCTTATAGTCCGTAGAAGTTCAGCCACTAGAGAGAGAAATTCATCCTTTTTAGAGCCTTTCAACCTTCATCCAATACAAAGTCTCCAACCTTTCCCATTGTCAGCAACATATCAAATTGATCACTGAGAAAGCTGTGGGGGAGTAGGAAGGCACTCATGGCTAGTTCTGGAGGGGGGTCCTGACCCTTTTGGATTTTTTGGATTTGTTGGAGGAGGATTTCTTGCCATCTCTCTTCCTCTTCTTCTCTTTCTCTTTTTCTTTCCCCTTACCCTTATCATGTTCCTTTTCTTTTTGTTTTTTCACCTCATATTTAGAGATTGAGGGCACGACGTAGCGAGAAGGTGATTTCAGCATTGGGTCCTCTTGAACCGAAATCTTCAGGATGGAATCATCCCCCTTGGCCATACTCAGTACAACTTGTAGAAATCCACCACTTTCCCCATGCAAACATAATTATCGTTGCACAAAAATCAAGTGCTTGGTTATTAGCGATAAACTTGGTATACCTCATCGACACTCGTTCCCAATAAAAAGGAAACCGCATCCTTCCAATAGGGGAGGGGCTTTGACTCAAAAGCATCAGCCCCCTACACTTCGGGAGGCAAAGGGCCACCCTAAGAGGGTGGCTGAACTGGCATTACTGTTTGTCCTAGAGGGAGAAACTTTTGATGACTCTGAAATGCTCCCCCTAAGAGAAGGAGATCCAAAAGGGATCTCGGAAGATTAGGAAGAAGAAGATGTTGGATGAAATAGAAGGAAAAGAATGAAAGCATACTTGAAAAAGAAGACTAGGAAACTAAAAAAGAACGGAGGTTTTGGCAAAGAGAGCTCAGGTTTTTGGTAAAGAGCAACTGAAACCTACCTTCTCCTTTTATAGAATTTTGTCACAAATGACCTGGAGCAATCCTTACTATCCAGATAAAGTAATCAATGGTCTAGATTGAAAGACTTTTCACCTACACTCAATAAACACCAAAACCTATTAGGGCTCACTCTTCACCCTTGCCCTCACAAAATCTTAGCGAGAAAACACCCCCTCTAGGGTTTAGCCATTTCTTAGAGAAAGGATTTTTTGGCTTCCTACACAAAAGGAAGCCATTGACCTAATCGGTAGAGATTTTGGCCCTCTCGCACATACATCTTCCGATTATGGGGATTTCGATGTTTGGCATGACCAAGTTCTTTACGATTCTCTTAAGACTTCACCTTTGTGCCTCACCACAACGGAAAAGCCTGGGGGCAAGTGTACATATAGCCATTTCACCTTCATGCTAATACTAGTAACAAGCAAGTACAAATATAGTATTTTGATATTCGGCACAGTCAAATACCGAAATTCTTCTTAAATGAATACTTGTTAAGAGGTTAACCCTAAAATATTAATTAAAGCTACTAAAGGTTTATTAGAGGAAAACTTAGATTATCACTATATTTACTTAATCCAACTGGTAAAAATAATGACCAACAAGTAAAAGTAATGCCCAATAGGTAAGGATAATATCTAACAGGTAAAGACCTAAATACCCATTATAAATAAGATACGTCAGAGTCCTTTCTGCAGGTACCCTCTCTCTTGGAATTGGTTAAGGAATATCTTCGGTAACACCAATGGAGAACAATGTTCAACTATCTTAACAGGAACAAAAAGTTTTGTAATCATTAAAAAAAAAGGTACACATGAACTTATTTATTTACATTCTTATCAATTTATTGTAAAAAAAAAAAACTAATAACAAAACTTGCATACATTTTTTATATATTAACAATATAGACATGATTTTAATCTTTACATGTTGAAAATGTTAATATAATAATTTTCATATTATTCTTACCTTTTACATGATCTAAATTATTAATTGTGGGACACACAGGTACACATACTAGTGTATATGAGTGTGTATCCACCTGTACATGTATATGCCTATGTCTGAGATAATTAATGACATGCTTCTACATGCTTGATTCTCACACACATTCACTTTCATTTGGATTCTTTTTCTTGTGAAGTGTTGAAATTAATTTTCCAATAACATGCATATGACATATTTTACTACACTTTTAATCCTACATTTTTAAGCTTGTGATGAGTTGCATGAATTCATTTAAAAAAAGAAAATTTATATTTAATAGTGTAACTAATTTTATATTTTTACTAATATTTTGTTTTCATATTTTTTTATTAAAAAATACATGTAAATAAAATTATTACTTATAAAACATCACATGTAATTATATTTTATATATTATTGAAATTATTTTTAGTAATATTTGTTATATAATTATTCTCTTTTATTTATTTCCAATATTTATATAATTATTCTCTTTTATTTATTTCCAATATTTAATAATGTTAGATTAAAAATATATGTAGCATTCACTTAAAAAAATCAATTTCAAATTTATTAACTATGTGTTTAAATAGTAGAGTTAAGAAAGGAAAAGTAATTGCTTGTCTGGTTATAATTTTATAAAGTTGTTTTCAGTATTTTAGTTTTTAAAAACTAAAAACTTGTTTGGTTAGTGGTTTTTAAAAGTAATTTTCAAAAAAAAAATTTGTTTTTTAGTTTCTAAAATCTGAAAAAGGAAAACAATTTTGAGTAGTTTTATTTTTAAGTTTTGTGTTTCTATTCTCAAAATGGAAAACACATAAAGAATTGTTGGTTTTATGGTTTTCATTAATGACAATTTTGTAAATAAAACTAAATTGAACTAGGTCATTTGCCCATTTGGTAACCTTTTTCTTTATTCTCATTTGTGCAGCATCCTCCCCACTGAAGCCCTCTTCTCTTTCCCCTCCACCTAGCATGTCCCCCTTTGTCCCTCCTCCACCTCCATGAAGGTTATTCATTGACCCAGTGGTCTTCTTTCCAAGTCTTAGTGTTGCCTCATCGTTGACTCAAGGTTCTCCTTCATCGAATTGGTACTAATCCTCTCTTGATCACAATTAATGCTTTAATGGTCTTGCATACTATTAAGGAATGTCTAGTCCTTGCTTTTTTATGGGTACTTTGATTTTTCTTTTTTTTCTTGATTGATTCCCCAATGTGTTGGTGTCTTATCGATAATGCATATGGTTTACCATTCGTATAATTTACCATGGGATATTTGTCCTCAAGCACAATTCATCAATACTTAATATTATAATTTCTGCTTGCTAGTAATTGAAAAAGACAGATGTTGTAATAGGTTATAGAATGCCAAAATAATTTAGCCTCTTCTACCAATTCCATAAAAATTTATCATCGATAATTGGTTCAGCTACCTAAGACCAATCCAAGATTCACAAAAAATCTGACTAAGGAGTTCTAGTAGAATTTAAATAGAACCTGGTCCTTTAGCAACCCCCTACGCACTATACACATATTTTTCCTCAAGCACAATTCGTCAATACTCAATATTATAATTTATGCATACTAGTAATTGATAAAAGATAGATGTCATAATAGGTACAAAATGCCAAAATAATTTAGCCTCTTTGATGAATCCTTGCCAATGCTCTCCCAAGATCTTCTTCTAGTTAAGGTTCCAAGGTAGAAATGAGTGATGGAGAAGATAGGAATGGAGGTGGTGGCATCACTCTAGGAAGAGATAAGCCATGAAAGAAGCTTGCCACAAGGGAAGGAGCCCTTGATAAAAGCCATAGAACTCTCAAGAAAGGAGAGAAAGTAAACACTCAAATTTACCATAAAGAGGTTTTTGTATTCAATCAAGTGTAAAATGTACAATGGGGAGAGGTGCTTATTTATAAGAAAAATCATGGGCCTAGGTGATTAGAAGGTGGACATCCACCATTAGGAGAGGATAAGAGAGATTAATCAAGTGTTAATTGAGCTAGAGCTAATATGCACTTGATTAATTCTAGGAAGATCTAAACATGCCCTTGATTTTATGGATCTTGGTTCCCTCTAAATTTGAATTTTAATTTTGGAGGGAGTCCACATGGCACCTCAAAATTCAAATTCAAAAAATGAGAGCAACATGAATGCCAAGTAGATGCCACCTTGGATGAGAGAGAAAGGGACGTCAACTTTGAAGGGAACCAATGAGACCCACATGTCTCTCATACTTTATGTGTAAGTTAGAAAAGTGTGGAACTAACTTAGGGGGTGTGGTTAAAAAAATTCACACTCCTAAGCTTCTCCAAAAATGCCCAAACTACTCTAATACTCCACAAAAAAGACTAGTCACACCTCCTAAATTAAAATAGACATAAAGGCCAAAAAAGACAGTAAAAACACCTCCAAGTCCCAAATTAAAAAATGTATCTTACAAGGACTAAGAAGAAGACTATGACCTAATTTCTAACACTTGATCTCCATGAGAAGGTGAGGTCTTCTTCCCTCTTCTCTTGCCATATCTTCCTCAATCCTCCTAGTGACTAATTTTTCTTGGTTCAGACTCTTGCCATTTCCCTTAAAAAGTACATATTTCAAGGTTCCCAAAGAGGTGGTTGGTCCTAAGTATGCAAAAAACTTGCCTAAGATGTCCTAAATGATCATCTAGGCTCCTACTATACACTAGAATGTCATCAAAATAAACAACACAAATTTTCCCTAAACAAACCCTTAAGACATGATTCATTAATCTCATGAAAGTGCTAGGGGCATTTGTTAGGCCAAAAGGCATAACTAACCATTCATAAAGACCAAATTTGATCTTAAAAGCGGTTTTCTATTCATCACCCTTTTTAATCTTTATATGATGATATCCACTTCTAAGATCAGTTTTGAAAAGAGTGTTGCCCCATGCAATTCATCCAGCATGTCATCAAGCCTAGGGATTGGGTGCCTGTCTTTGATGGTGATGTTGTTGATTGCTCTACAATCCACACACATCCTCTATTGGCCATTCTTCTTGGGCACCAACAAGACTTGCACAGCACAAGGGTTGAGGCTTTTTTGAACCCAACCCTTCTCCAATAGATCTTGAACTTGAGAATCGATCTCCTTGGTCTCCATGGGGTTGGTCCTATAGCCAGACCTATTGGGTAGGCTAGCCCTAGGAACCAAATCAATTTGGTGTTCTATACCCCTAACAAGAGGAAGTCCTTTTGGAACTTCACTAGGAAATATATCACCAAATTCCTTTAAAAGCTCTTGAACCCCAACAGGAAGGTTCTCACTTTCAAGATCTATGGCAATGCTAAAAGCAAAAATAGAAGAGGAAACAAAATGAGATGCCTCATTGCAAAGGAGAAGATAGAAAGGTTTATCAATTATTTTAAGTCCAATTTTGTTGCAAATAGGCTCTCTTTACTCCAAACCTTCTTGGAAGAAGCATCACCTTCCAACTCTTTGTCCTTACCCCTTTCAAGCTTTAGAGGTAAAACTTTTTTCTTTTGACTTTTTTTTATGTTCTTCCTCTCCCTTGTTCTTTATGAATTGTTGATCCTCAGCCACCTGAGCAGGTGAGAGAGGATACAAATTTATGCATTTATCCATATGAGCGAGGATGATGTGATTGGAATGACCATGATGGGTGGCTTTTTTATCATACTTCCATGGTCTTCCTAGTAAGATGTGGCCAACTTCCATGGGGACTATGTCATATAAGATCTCATCAACATAAGTCCCTATGGAAATTGGCACTCTTACTTGTTCATTGACTACCATTTCCCCTTGCTCATTGAGCCACTGAAACTTATAAGGTTTTGGATGGGGAATTGAAGTCAAGGCTAGCTTTTCAACCAACCTAGAGCTCTAGCAGTTACAGCAGGACCCGCTATCTACTATGAGAAAACATACTTTATCATTAACCTTGCACCTTGTGTGGAATATGTTCTCTCTTTGAGATTGGGTAAGCTCTAAAGGTTGGCTTCCAAAAATCCTTCTAATCCTAAGCAGGTCTCCCTCATATGCATAAGCATCTTCACAATCTGAATATGATGCATGACCCCTTTCTTCCTCACTCTCCCTAGAGGAGGAAGGTGACCTACTCTCACTACCATAAATGTTTTGACCCCTCATGATCATGATTTTCTTGTTAGGGCATTGAAAGGCAACGTGACCTCTCCCAAGACATTTAAAACATTTTATACTACTTTGCTTCTCATGGAAGTTAGTAGTAGGAGGTTTTTTTGTCTATATGAGATGCTTTATGATCTTTGCTATGCTTAGGTGGATCCTCTTTAGGGAAACTCTTGGAAGAATTTCCTTGAATTGGTCCTTCCTTGTATAAGGTTGAAATTCTCTTTTAATCCCTTTCTTTTGAATTGATTCTCAACCTTGATACAAAGTTGTACCAATTCATCTAGGCTCGAATATGAGAAGAGCTCAACTTTATCTCTAATTTCATTACTCAACCCACTTAAGAACCTAACCATGGTGACCTTGGAATCCTCAATGATGCCCACCCTTAGAATGAGAAGTTCCATCTTTTGTCCATACTCCTTTATGCTTAGTTTTTTTGCCTAAGCCTTTGGAGTCCATCCAAAAGGTCTCTCTCATAGTAAGAGGGTATATGCCTTCTCCTTAAATCACTTTTTAAGTCATTCTAATATTTTATGGAAGGCTGATGTTCAGAGCTCTTTCATTTGTTAACCCAACCCATAAATGCATGGCATGCCCTTGGAAGCTTAGGGTCGCCAATGAAACTTTCTTTTCTTCTCTTATTTCATGACAATGAAATAGTTGTTCTACCTTGATTTCCCAATCAAGGTAGGCTTCCACATCTTCTCTTCCATGAAATGGAGGAAGATCAATTCTTGGCTCCCTTGATGGAGCCATATGTTCATGCTCGTGAGAATGGGAGTAGGCTTTCCTTCCAGGTCTTTCGTCATAGTACTCTCTCTCATTCTCACTAAATCTCCTAGAAGGAGAGCTATATTCTTTTATTTTCTCTCCCACTCTCTTTGTCTTCTCTCTTCCTTTCTTTTCTTTATCTCTTCTTCTTTCTTCTTCCTCTCTTTTTTCTCTCTTTTTCTTTCTTCTTTTTTCTCTTTTCTCTAATTCCATTTCCCTTTTTTTTTCTCTCTTCTTTTATTCTCCTTTCTTCTTTTTCCTCACGCCTCATCCTCTCCTCAATCATCCACTCACAAAAATCCATAATGAGGTGCTAAAAAGAGTTAACCTTAGAAAAGTGTTTTTGGTTAACACTCTTGTTGCTACAGATACTAGCATGTGAATGATTAGACATTGTGCTTGATTCTAAGTTTAAGAGATAGGCCAACAAGATAAGAAAACACTTCTCTCTTTTTTTGTTTTTCTCCCTAAATAGGCATAGTCTTTGGAACTCAAGCCTTGAACTACACGGTTTTTGCAAATGAAATAAAAGCAAGAAAAGTAAAAGTGTAGGGTCTCTAAAACCTGCTTCTAGAAGGTGATGAAGGTGGTGTAGCACTTCTTCCTTCACACCTTAATTACGAGAGATTAAAATGAAAGAATAAGCTATTACACACAAATAGAGTGACCACAAAAGGCATCAACACTCCTAAAATTGATACAAAGAAATGAAAGAAAAAATTAAAGGCAAATTCTTCAAGTCTTCCTCCTAGCTCCCACAAATGTTTACTCTCAAGGCCTTTCTTTCTCCCTTGCTCAAGTTGATGGAGGACCATCCTTGGGGCATCAACTAGGACCCATCACAAGGTCCATGGCAAGAAAATAGAAGAAGAGGAAGGCCATACCACACCAAGAGCATTGATGATCACATGTGTGAACTTTGGTACATCTACCTAGTCTTTTGCTTGTTTTCCTTATTTTTCCCTTGTATTTTGGGGAACCTTAATCACTTAGGATTTCATTGTGTATTTTTATTTAGCCTTTGTATTATGGGGAAAATTAGTTTAGGTTTTATTTTGGGACTTAAACCTTGACTTGTAAGGTCAAAAGTCCATTTCTTTCATTTTCTAGACACAAGGGTATTTTAGTCATTTAGGTAGGAGGGACCTACATTTCATTTGAGGTCCATTTAAGGTTCATTTGAGAGGCATTTAGCTCTCAAAATTTCGTGCAAATGGCCTAGAGGCCTCCCACCCTCTCTTTAAATACCCTAGGTTAGACTACATGTAAACACTTTGGATATATTGGATATTTGAGAGAGTTTTCCTCATCATTCCTCTTCCTTAGTCATTTAGGGATCTCTTGGCCCCCTTCCTCTCCTCTCTACCTTAGAAGGAGCTTAGGTCTTCCTAGGATTGGCCTTCACCCTCTCCAAGTGAAGTGAGCTAGCCAAAGAGACACCATCCAACCACTACCACCCAAAACACCATTCTTTTGTCTCCATTTTTCATGAACCATTTTCACCCTTCATATGCCCTATTTTCACACCTATTTCATCCCTTGAAGAAGATCCATTTCAACATCTCATCTTGAAGAAGAGTTGGTGATACCATGGAGAAGGTGGATCCATCACAAGTCTTCTAGGCTTTTTCAACACCTCCTAGAATGCTACCCTTGTAGTTTGCTCTTTCCAAAGTTTTTTTACAACAAGAGTAACTGATGAATAGACGCCTAACATGGGCTTGAACTAGGACAAATAAGAAAGGAGCATGACTTGGATGAAGCTTCAAGGAGCTTAGTTTAGGACATGCTCCATTTAATTGTATTCACTTAACCATTTTTCGGCTTGTATAAGCACCCTTAAGTCATTAGGATTTTAAGGGCGTAGTTAGTTTTATTTTGGCCTTGTATTTTGGGCTATAGGTTCTTTTTCTTTAGGAGGTGTAATTAGTCTCCTTTTGGAGTGTGTTAATTAGTTTGGGTTGGTCTAAGAGAGTTTGGACGTGTAGGATCTTATTTCTACACCCTCAATTCCTTTTCACACCATTTTAAACAACACATGAAGCACGTAGGAGACATGTGGGCCCCCTTGTTCCCTTGTTTCACTCCACATGTGCTTTCTTACTCCTACATGGCTGATTATTATTCCTTCTTATTTTAATTTGAATTTTGGAGGTGCCACATCATTTTCCTCCAAAATTCAAATTTAAACTAGAGGGATTAAATTAGTTGGATTAAATTAGTGTTAATTGAGCACATGCTTAATTAACACTAAATTAAGCCAACTAACCCTTGCTTAAGCATGTTGGACGTTCATGTTAGTGCCTAGGCCCATGGTTCATGCTTTGCTCTATAAATAGAGTATTCCCTTCTTCATGCAAATTTTAAACACTCATTTGAATAAAAATAGAGAGTGTTCATGTTCTCTCCACTCTTGTGAGAGTCCTTCATGCTATTATCAAAGGTTCCTTCCCTTGTGGCTAGCTTCACTCATGGCTTATCATCTACAAAGTAGAAGTGGCGCCTACCTCACCTCTCTTTCCTAGTCTTCCACCTCCATTTCTTCAACCTCAAGAACCTCTAAGAGTAGATCCTAGGTGGTTTCCTCCTTTGCTCAAGAATCTTCAACCATGGCTTGGGAGGGATGCATAACTAACTTTTTCTAATATGAAATTGAAGGCCTGTTGTGGTCATTTTAGTTAGTTCATATTCTGGGACTTGCGTGTGGCATCTAGCCTTAGTTTGCCTGAATTGGTTTAAGTAATCATTTATACTTTTTGAATGCTACCTTTTCATACTCATCAAATCAACCAGACTTACCTCAGTTTCCCCTCTAAAGAATTGTTCATGAAAAGCCCTTTTCCAATTGCCCCAAGTATATATTGAACTGGGGGAAGGGTTGTAAACCATGGAAAAGCATTTTTAGTAAGGGAACTGGGGAAATATTTCATTTTCAAATTTTCATTTGCCCCTAGATCATCGCACTTGATCAAATATCAAGCAATATGTTCCACTGTTAATTCTCCTATCTCTCTTAAGAACATAGTGAATTTTGGTATTTTGTGCCCTCGAGGAATCTTAGTTTGGAGAACCACACTGGGAATGCAGATATGAGTCAGTGATGGTTATTCACCCCTACATCTATCCTAAATCGATTCAAAGCCAATTCAACCACTTGGTCTACTAAGTGTAAGTTTTGATTCCCAACTATCCTCCTCACATACCCAACATTTTTTGCCCTAAATTGGGGTTAATTTTCAAAAAAATTCCTTAGTTGGATATTGTTAGTATCTTGGGTTCCCCCATAACCTCTTATCCCCATCCCCCTATGTGACATGTGTTTTGACTACCATTCTGGTATAAAAGGATGAGGTTCTTAAGAGATTGACCAAGATTATTGGTAGGAGGTGTATTGATTGGCCTTGTTGGTACTCGGGATATGGCTAAAGCATCCCGTACTGGATCCAATTGCTTAGTCATGAGGTGCAACGCCTCATTCATTGTTTACACTAGAGGGTTCAGTGTAGTGCTTCAATAAATTCCAATGTAGGAACTTTCATTGTCGATGATCCTACTAGAATTGATTTGATCTTGACCCACCTCATAGGGGAAGGTTTGTTCATTTCTATTCCTCATGGCCCTATTTTGTTAATCAATCGAGTTATGGGCAGATGGAGGAAAATGAGATTGGGGCACCCATCTTGGCATTCCCTATGGATATCGATTCTAGGTGATGCCCAAAATGTAGGCACAATCATTTGATTGGAAGGTCTCACTGCTTGTGTCAGTGCCACTGAGAACAGGGGAATGTTCTCAAATTCAGTGCTCATAATTCAAACCTCGAAATATGTGGCTCTAAGGTGATTCATTTCATTGGCTATAACGTCATTGAAAGATGGGGTTGTACTGGCGCCTTATTGGTTGAAGGTGCCATCCCTAATAGGATGAGTCTAAGCAAAACTTAATGAAGTCTTACCCCCAATCTCACCTTGTCCATTAATTTCTAAGGTGCGAATTGGATCGCTACCTTGGATGTTCTTGGCATTCTCTTGATGTGATTGCCTTAAATCATTTTGAGAACTTTGATTTTCACTCATGACGATTCTACCACTCCTAACTCTCATTCATGATTGGAATAAAAAAACCAACATGTGATCGACAAACCTTTATGCATTTCAAGGTTCCACCGGGCATGCCAATTTGTTTGTTGTGAAATTCGTTTTAAATGAAATAAATATTTTAAAAATAAAGAAATTATCACTAGGATTCTAAAAACTAGACAAATTTATATTTGTTTGAGGAAATTTTAGAATACAAAAGGTGTATGGGTGTGTGAATTCTTTTTAGTCAAGTTGGTTGTAATTAATCATGAAGCCCAGAAACACGAATGTTGACTTAGGAGGCTTAAGAGTTTATGAAAACATGATTTTGTTCATTTAAGTTTAGATTAAAGGAAAAAGATCCCAAGAAGGATGTACCTAAAGTTGTTCACAAAAAGAAATTTATTTTAAAGCAATAAATGTGCAATGAAGTAAAAGAAATGCAATGTAAATCCTCAAAAAGAAAAACCTTGAAGTTCTAATGTTAATGAAAGCAATAAATACAGAAACATAAAACCTCAAAAAGGAAACCTCAAAGTTCTAATCCTAATTTAATCAGTAAATGCGAAATAAATTCTCAAAGATAAAAGGAAATAAAATGCATGAAAGTAAACAAAGAACAATAATTGAAATTCTGCAGAATAACTACCCTCAAAGTGGTAAGAACATTCACTCGTTACCATATCCTAGGTGTCTTTAGTTTATAAGATTTTTTGTGTAAATGTCCCGACCCGATTTTGGTGTGAGTGAAGAGTATTTATAAACCTTTTTACACCAGACACTTGTCCTAAAAATTCAAAAGAAATAGTATTTTTTCCAACGGAAATAAACTACTAAAAACTTCCTAACTTCCAATAACTACCCTAACGGATAGTAATTCTCATCTTTTGACTTTTTGATCCTTATCTTTCGAGTTGCTGACTCTTAATCCCTTTCAAACTTGCTTTCTATGGAGAGGTTGCTTCCTCGAGTGTTTTGGATCTCAATCCCTCTTCTTTTAGCCAAGTTTCTCCAAGTATCTTGTTGTAAGGCATTGTATTATTCCTTTGCTAATTATCAGACAATTACTTATTCACAAACCCTATGGGGGGCTAATAGTTTTCATTTCCCATCTCATGGAAAACCCTTTTCACTCTGCTTAGCCCTACCTCCCCCTAGTAGGGGTATTTTAGTGATAGGTTCTATAGGAACTAGATGATCCTAGTTGGTCAAATACCTATCGGCAAACTCCTATGTTCCTTTCATTATAGTATTTTTGAACAAGTTCCTGGATAACAAACCTAAGTGGCCATTTCCCTTATAGATAGAATGAGGTACCTTGATTAATTATGTGGAGTGTGTGAAGAAAGAGGTGAAACCCATGTTTGGGAGTGTAGGTCATTTCCATACCTCCTAGCTCATTTTTGCACCCATCTTGGTAGCACACAAAGCATGACAAGCACAAGGCCCCACATGTTCCCCCCTCTTCACTAAGTTAGGCATGATTATAAAAGGAGAATCTAGGTTAGTTTTCTGTTTAGTTGGGCAGTCATGCTTAGGGGAATTAACCTTAGTTAATTCCTTCTAATCCTAACCACCAACTCCTCTCTCCCCACCTATAAATACCCACCTCATTTCTTATTATAAGGCACACTTGAATAGAATGCTAAGGTCTCATTTGAGCCAGTTTCATAGTAAAGTGTCTTAAACATTCTCTCTCTAGTGAAAGCTCTTCCAAGTTGGCTTTTATCAAGGGTTTCTTTCCTTGTGGCAAGCTTCATAAATTTTTTGGCTTATCTCCTTTAGAGTGGTACCCCTTTTCCTATTCTTCGTCCTTTCGTCAACCATATTATTGGTGTTTAGAACCTCAAGGAGAAAGATCAACGAGAGTGCAAACTTGGTTTGCATCACCCAACATCCCCTTCAACCACAAACCCTTCATCATTTATTCCACCAATGCATTATACTCAACTTATAGAGTAGACAATGTTACCACTGACTGAACATTTGCCTTCTAACTCCCAACAAATGCAAATAGTATAAACACATAGCCAGACAAGGACTTTCTAGTGTGCGACTTCCAACATCTATGAGTCCTTTTATAGAAGCTCCAACTTGATACCTCTCTGATATAGAAGGCTTGAACATCTCAGAGTTCCTTTCAGGTATCTCAGCATATTTCAGGGCCTTTCAATGAGCTTGACCTGGGTTCTCGATGAACCTACTGACAACACTCACAACATGAGCCAAGTCCGACCTCATACAAATCAACCTATAAATGATGCTCTAACTCCACTAGTATATGAAATCATGCCCATCCTTCTCTTGTTCTCCTCAAAATTAGGAGCTTGACTCATTGAAAGTTTCATGTAGTGCCCCAAAAGTGTGCCCATACATTTTGACTATCCATTTGAAACCTCTCCACAATCTTCTTAAGGTAGGCTTGGTGAGATAGAAACAAAACACATTTTGTTTGATCACTCTCTATATCTATCCCAAGAATGCATCAAGAAAAACCAAGATCTTTCATCTCCAATTTTGAGTTCATTTTCATCTTGAGCTCATTGATTTTATCCTTGTGTCGACTAGCTACCAAGATATCATCTACATACAAAAGCAAGTATAGACAGTCTGATGTGACCATGCCTAGCCAAGGACATATCACTAGGGCCATGGCTAGAAGGATTGAAGAAGACCTAGCCCTTGCAGACAAAGGAAGACTTCACCTCCTATGGAGAGTGAAGATATTAGGCTAGAGACTTTAGTTAATAAAATGTAATTTTCCTTTATTTTAATTTTCAGGAGCATTAACAATTTAATTTGGGACATGTATTTAGTCCATTTTTTATTTTTAGGAGGTATCTTAGGAATTTAGAGGGTGGATTTAGCTTTTTAGGTCTTTATGAAGGAAATAAGGGGTAGCCTTGATATCTACACCCCTCTTTTCTACATAAACCCCCTAAGCTAATAAGAAGGAATCTTGGCCCTTGGTTTGAGAAACTTGGGTACCAAGTTTGATGATCTAAGGAGGGAATTGTTTCTCAATTCTCCTCCCTTAGATCTCTCCTTTTAATCCTAGCCCTTCTTTTTTAGGTTATCTTGTTCAAGAGGTTAGCTACCTCTATAAATAGGAGCTTCTCCCTCACTTGTATTTTTTACACTTGAATTTAATCCTAGAGACCATATTGGTTGAGGTTCTTACCTTTGAGTGTCCCTCTTTCTCGATTGTGAGAGCTTCTAAGAGTTATCAAGGGACCCCTCCCTTGTGGCCTCTCCCCTTTGGCTTATCAAACCTAGTATTTGTGGCGCCTCACCCCATTCCTTTCCTCTCCATAAATCCATTTCCCTTCCAAGTGACTTTAGAAAGGATCCTTTGGGCACGTGATCATCAAAGATCACATCAAGTGGTATCAGAGCCACTTTCTAAAGGTCACGTTCTTTCTCAATTTTTTTTTTGCTTTGTTGTTTATTTCTTTGATCTCTTTATTTTAAAGTCCTTCATTTTTTGTCATCTCTATTTCGTTTATTGTCTAGTAGTATAGTTTTTTATTCTTGCTATTATATGCGCTTTTGTTTTCTATCTATGCGCCTATTTTCCATTTAATTTGATGCGATTTTATTTTTCCCTTTCTTTGCATCTTATTTTCGTGTTCAAGTTGCTTAATTTTCCCTTGGTTTTTTATGTTAAAGTGTGCCTAAGAAGTTGTGACCATTAAACCCACATGGTTGAGGATTTTTCCACACCATTTTGGTAATCAACTTTGGCCACTTTGTTGTGCCTTTTGTTTTGAGTCTCTTGCTAAATTTTTGCTCTATTTTTAGGTGTGTTATTTTTTCTTAATCTTGTGTTTTTTCAAATACTAGTCATGTTAGTTTCCTATTTTGTCTCATTTAAATTCCATAGGTTTTAGCCTCTTAAATTTTTTACAAAAAAGCCTTCAAAAACAGTTTGAATTGAGCTCCTAAGAGGTGAACCTCTTGTTGAGTCTCTTAAGTCTTTTATGCTTTTAGTTCAAGCATATTAATCTCTTTGTTGTTCTTAAATATTTGCTCAATTCAATCTTTATATGTTTCTTGTTTTATGTTGCATTATTAGTAGCTTTCCACTTGGTTTACCTTCACTATTGGTGCCTCTTTATGGAATTTTAACTTGGGTGAATTGTGTTAGTAATTTGAGCAATCAATTTACTTCAAAATCAGCCCTAAATCATTCCTTAAGCACCATTAGTTCAGTGGTATTTGGAACTACTAAGTTGTTTTGCCTTTAGTTGCATGCATTGCTTGAAAATTGTGTGACCTTACTTTGTGCTTATTCACTCAAGCGTTATTATTTCAAGCATCCTCATTAAAATTTCAAGTACCTTTGGCCTCCCTTAGTTTTCAAGGTTCTGCTTTGCATTGGTGGGATGGGTTAGTCAAGGATAGGGCCCGTAAACAAATGCCTGACATTCGCTACTGGAATGATTTAAAAACTTGTTTGCGAAGAAGGTGCATTCCTTCATATTATGAGAGGGATCTTTTGGATAGGCTCCAAAGACTTAGGCAACATAACCTAAGTATTGAGGAGTATAGACAAAAGATGGAGCTTCTCATACTAAGGGCCAATATCATTGAGGAACCCAATGCCACCCTTGCTAGGTTTTTGTGTGGATTAAGCTCTGACATTAGAGATAAGGTAGAGCTTCTTTCATACTCAAACCTTGATGAGTTGGTAGAACTTTGTGTAAGAGCTGAGAATCAACTCAAGAGAAAAAGCTTTAAAAAAGATTCTCCCTCTTACTCAAAGAGAGACCAACTTAAGGGAAACTCTTTCAAGGGTTTTCCCAAAGAGGAACCCAAGCATTTTCAAGATACAAAAGCACATAATGTAGAGAGAAAAACCCCTACTACTAAGCCTACTGAGAGGCAAAGTAGTATCAAATGCTTCAAATGTCTTGGGAGAGGCCACATTGCCTCTCAATGCCCTAACAAGAAAACCATGATTATAAGGGGACAAGACATTTGTAGTGAGAATAGCTCATCTTCCTCCTCTAGTGAGAGTGAGGAAGAAGGGGGACATACTTTTGAACAACAGTGTGAGGAAGCTTTTCCTTCTGAGGGGGACCTCCTTATGGTTCAAAGGCTTCTTGGAAGCCAACCTCTAGAGTTTGGCCAGTCACAAAGAGAGAACATCTTCCATACAAGATGTAAAGTAAATGACAAAGTATGTTCTCTCCTTGTTGATAGTGGCTCCTGTTGTAACTGTTGTAGCTCTAGGTTGGTTGAAAAGCTAGCCTTGACTACCATGCCCCATCCCAAACCTTACAAATTGCAATGGCTCAATGAGCAAGGGGAGATTGTAGTCAATGAACAAGTTATGGTTCCAATTTCCATAGGATCTTATAATGATGAGATTCTTTGTGACATAGTTCCTATGGAGGCTGGTCATATCCTGTTGGGAAGACCATGGCAATTTGACAAAAAAGCTATTCACCATGGTCACTCCAGCCAAATAATTCTCACCCATAATGAAAAGCGTTTCAAATTGTATCCTTTGTCACCTTCTCAAGTGGCTGAAGATCAATTTGCGATGAAAAAGAAAAGAGTTGAGGAAAAACAAAAACAAAAAAAAATACAACAAGCTTTACCCTTAAAGCTTGAAAAGGGTAAAGAGAGAGAGTCGGAAGGTGATGCCCCTTCAAAAGGGAATATTAGTAAAAGAAGCCTATTTGCTACTAAACGTGATTTAAAAGAAGCTCCTTTGACTAACAAGCCCTTTTATCTCCTCTTTTGCAAAGAAGCATCAAATCCTTCTCCCATTTTGCATTCTTCTGCTGAGAGCACTGCCACAGCCCATGCACATGAGCACCTTCCTCAAGGGGTTCAAGATATTTTAAAAGAATTTGATGACATATTCCCTAATGAGGTTCCGAAAGGACTTCCTCCCATTAGGGGTATAGAACATCAAATTGATTTGGTGCCTGGCGCAAGTCTACCTAATAGACCTGCCTATAGGACCAACCCCATGGAGACCCAAGAGATTGAGTCTCAAGTGAATGAGCTGTTGGAGAAGGGTTGGGTTCAAAAGAGCCTAAGCCCTTGTGCTGTGCCAGTCTTGTTGGTGCCCAAGAAGAATGGCCAATGGAGGATGTGTGTTGATTGTCGTGCAATCAACAACATCACCATCAAATATAGGCACCCAATCCCCCGTCTTGATGACATGTTGGATGAATTGCATGGGGCAAAAATATTTTCAAAAATAGATCTTAGAAGTGGTTACCACCAAATAAGGATCAAAGAGGGTGATGAGTGGAAAACTACTTTTAAGACTAAATTTGGTCTTTATGAGTGGTTGGTTATGCCTTTTGGGCTAACTAATGCCCCAAGCACATTCATGCGCTTAATGAATCATGTACTAAGGGATTGCCTTGGTAAATTTTGTGTAGTTTACTTTGATGACATTTTAGTTTACTCTAGGAACCTAGATGATCATTTAGGACATCTAAGGCATGTTTTTTCTCTTCTTAGGAGTAATCATCTTTTTTGTAACTTAGAAAAATGCACTTTTTGTGTAGATAGTGTAGTTTTCCTAGGTTTTGTAGTTAGCACAAAAGGGGTTCATGTTGACCCCGAAAAGATAAAAGCTATTCAAGAATGGCCCACCCCAAAGAGTGTGACAGAGATCAAAAGCTTTTATGGTCTCGCTGGATTTTATAGGCGTTTTGTGCCTAATTTCTCCACGCTCTTCGCACCAATAAATGATTTGGTGAAAAAGGAAGTTCCTTTCCTTTGGGGTGAGAAACAAGAGAAAGCCTTCCAGCTAATTAAGCATAAACTGACCCATGCACCAGTCTTGGCATTACCTGACTTTTCTAAAACATTTGAACTTGAATGTGATGCCTCTGGTGTAGGTGTGGGGGTTGTCTTGTTGCAAGGAGGGCACCCCATTGCGTATTTCAGTGAAAAACTCAATGGTGCCCCCCTCAACTACCCCACCTATGATAAGGAGTTTTATGCTCTAATTAGGGCCCTTCAAACTTGGGAGCATTACCTTGCTCCCAAGGAGTTTGTCATTCATAGTGACCATGAGTCACTAAAATATTTGAGGGGTCAAGGTAAATTGAACAAAAGGCATGCAACGTGGGTGGAATATCTTGAATCCTTCCCTTATGTCATCAAGTACAAGAAAGGAAAACAAAATGTGGTGGCTGATGCTCTTTCTAGGCGTCATGCCCTTTATTCATCCTTGAGTGCAAAAATCTTGGGATTTGATGACATTCGGGCTATGTATCCTTCTGATAAGGATTTCGGCCCCATTTTTGCTACCTCTGCATCTGCATTTGCATTAAAGGCCCATGATGGGTACTTCATCAGTGAGGGATATCTTTACAAAGGGAGTAAGCTTTGTATACCCCAAGGATCAATTAGGAACTTGCTTACAAAAGAGAGTCATGAAGGTGGGCTCATGGGGCATTTTGGGATTTCAAAAACCCTCATGCTTTTACAAGAGAAATTATTTTGGCCCCATATGCGTAGAGATGTCCATAGACATTGCTCTAAATGTATAGCTTGCTTGCAAGCAAAGTCTAAAGCAATGCCTCATGGACTATACACACCTTTACCTGCTCCTTCTGCACCTTGGGAGGATATTAGCATGGATTTCATCCTTGGGCTCCCAAGAACCTAACGAGGTGCAGACTCCATATTTGTGGTGGTGGACCGATTTTCAAAAATGGCCCATTTTATTCCCTGCCACAAAGTTGATGATGCGAGCAACATCGCAAGACTTTTCTTTAAAGAGGTTGTCCGATTGTATGGTATACCCTCTTCAATAGTGTCAGATAGGGATGTGAAGTTCCTTAGCCATTTTTGGAAAACTCTTTGGGCTAAGCTGGGAACTAAACTTCTTTTTTCCACTACCTGTCACCCTCAAACTAATGGGCAAACAGAAGTGGTGAATAGATCTTTATCCACTATGCTGAGGGCTATCCTTAAAGGCAACCATAAGTCTTGGGATGAGTACCTTCCCCATATTGAATTTGCTTATAACCGGGTGGTTCATAGAACCACCAAGCATTCTCCTTTTGAGGTGGTCTATGGCTTTAATCCTCGTACTCCTCTAGATCTTTTACCTCTTCCTCTTTCTGTTGCTGTGCATAAAGAAGGAGAGGCAAAAGCCATTTTTGTAAAACAATTACATGAGAGGGTTAAAGTTAACATAGAGCGCCAATCCTTGAGAGATGCTACTTTCGCCAATAGGGGGAGGAAAGAAGTCATCTTTGAAAGGGGTGACTGGGTATGGCTTCACTTGAGAAAGGATAGATTTCCTTCTCAAAGGAAGTCCAAACTTAGCCCTAGAGGAGATGGACCTTTCCAAATCCTTGAGCGGATCGGTAATAATGCCTATGTTTTAGATCTACCAGAGGATTATGGGGTAAGCACCAGTTTTAATGTTTCTGATTTGTCTCCATTTGTAGGTGCTGAAAATGACGAAGACCCCATGGATTTGAGGTTAAATCCTCTTCAAGGGGGAGGAGATGATGTGACCATGCCTAGCCAAGGACATATCACTAGGGCCATGGCTAGAAGGATTGAAGAAGACCTAGCCCTTGCAGACAAAGGAAGACTTCACCTCCTATGGAGAGTGAAGATATTAGGCTAGAGACTTTAGTTAATAAAATGTAATTTTCCTTTATTTTAATTTTCAGGAGCATTAAGAATTTAATTTGGGACATGTATTTAGTCCATTTTTTTATTTTTAGGAGGTGTCGTAGGAATTTAGAGGGTGGATTTAGCTTTTTGGGTCTTTATGAAGGAAATAAGGGGTAACCTTGATATCTACACCCCTCTTTTCTACATAAACCCCCTAAGCTAATAAGAAAGAATCTTGGCCCTTGGTTTGAGAAACTTGGGCACCAAGTTTGATGATCTAAGGAGGGAATTGTTTCTCAATTCTCCTCCCTTAGATCTCTCCTTTTAATCCTAGCCCTTCTTTTTTAGGTTATCTTGTTCAAGAGGTTAGCTACCTCTATAAATAGGAGCTCCTCCCTCACTTGTATTTTTTACACTTGAATTTAATCCTAGAGACCATATTGGTTGAGGTTCTTACCTTTGAGTGTCCCCCTTTCTCCTTTGTGAGAGCTTCTAAGAGTTATCAAGGGACCCCTCCCTTGTGGCCTCTCCCCTTTGGCTTATCAAACCTAGTATTTGTGGCGCCTCACCCCATTCCTTTCCTCTCCATAAATACATTTCCTTTCTAAGTGACTTTAGAAAGGATCCTTTGGGCACGTGATCATCAAAGATCACATCACAGTCTTCCTTCACACACCGTGTAGACACAACTATCATAACCACTGCCTTAAACTCTATTTTAGCCAATGCAATGACTTCTGAAGCAGACATACCTTTTTATGATAATCATAAAACCTCTCTTGTTACTCCATGTAGATGGTCTCATCCAAATATCTATGTGGAAAAGGTGTCTTAATGTCCAACTATTCCTAATACAAATCATATTGGTTGAATTTGACAACAACATCATAAATTCTTTTGTTTGAATCGAGGTCAAAACCTCCTCTAAAGTGATCCCTTGTTCCTTCCCATACAATAATGCATCCTTAAAAAGCTCAAAGGACTTTGGTAGAGAACTAAGGAGAATGAATTCCTTGTCCTCATCATCAAGCTTCATGTCAATGTTTTCAAGATTATCCACCATCTTGTTAAAATTTGCAAGCCACTTCTCAATCGTTCTTGAGTTTGTCATATTGAACGAGTAGAGTTATTGTTTCAAACAGAATTTGTGAGCTAATGATTTCATCATATACAAAGCCTCAAGCTTCTCCAACATACCAACAATTGTTCTTTCTTTAGTGACTTCTCTCAAAGAGTTATCCTCAAGGCACTACATGTTCACACTCCTTCGTTATCTATCATTTTTCTCTTCTTCATTGGCATCAAAGATTGTGAATGTTCACCTCGCCTTCAGCACTTCTTCGCACCCTTATCGAATCAATATTTCCTCTATCTTGACCTTCAACAATTTGAATTTATTACTTTCGAAAAACTTCTCAATATTGAACTTCATTGTCATCTTCATTTATCTTTCTTGATTGTTTTGTCTCCCCATAGACAACTCTACTTGTTTATGTGTGTGTCTCAAAAGCTTACACAAGACAAGCAAAAAGGTCAAGCAAACATAAATGCAATAACAAATAAAGATAATTAAGAGTGAGAATGAGGGAAAACACTATATGAAAGCTCTAACAAAGGAGTGTAAATGCGTTATAGTTGAAAACTATTTACACTAAGGTATAGATAGGGTACAAACACATGTCACTTTGCGTAACTAACCCATGCGACCCAAAATAAAAGGTACATGATAAACAATAGCAACTACTAATGGTACAATAGAAGTTTTAATCTAAAGCATACATCAGATGTTATACACATGTGAGCATCAGAAGATCCACTCCAGACGCCTCGTCATATGATCTCCACCATATGCTACTATGAGATGCTCTTATTAGATGTGTTGTTGCCCAAAATGAAAGATTTTATCTTACTCACTCACAAATAATTAAAAGCTTCAATCTTAAACATTGCAAGTTAATATCAATAAGATAATATTATACTATTAACACATTAATAAAAGTCAAAACTAGGTAGTGATAATAAAGGTAACCAATAATTTTTAACTCACAATTTCTTAGTTTCATAACTACTTATTTTTTTGTGTGTGGGGGGGGGGGGGCGGCGATGGGGGGAGATCCACTTACTCCAAAAGTAAGTTTAAGAGACTTACTCTTCATCGCAACTCTTCATTTTCTTGAAATCTAATGGTAAAGATTAGGCCATGTTCGGGGTGGTTTTTGGTTTCTAGTTTTGAAATTTATAAAAACAAAAAACTAGTTTTGTTCTTAAGTTTTCAAAATTTTTAAAACAACATTGTCTTTGTTTCCAAATTTAAAACATTGTTTCAAATCTTAACCAAAGCACTAGTTGGAGATAGCGGTCAAGACATTCGTTGAAGGTGGCGGTTGGTGATTAGCGATTGGTGGTGGTCGGTGACAGCGATCGGAGGTGGTGGTTGGTGACTGGTGGTTAAAGATAGCAGTTAGTGACTGGTGGTCAGAGATAACGATTAGTGACTGGTGGTCAGAGATAGTGATCGGTGACTGATGATTAGAGGTGGAAGTCAGTGATCGCTAGTCGAAGGTGGCACCCTAGTAACTGCTAGTTGGAGGTGGTAGCTAGTGATCGTCGGTCATAGGTGGTGGCTGGTGATCACTGGTCAGAGGTGACCATTGGTCGGAGGTGATCGTCAGTTGGAGGTGGCAGTCGGTGACCATCGGTTGGAGGTGGAGACTGGTGACCGTCGATTGGAGGTGACTATCGGTGATTGTTGGTCGGAGGTAGGGGTTGTGACCATCGATCAAAAGTGGTGGTCGGTGACCGTTGGACGAAGGTAGCAGTCGTGACCGTTGGACGAAGATGGCAGTCGGTGACCGTTGGATGAAGGTGGCAGTCGGTGATTGCTGGTCAGAGGTCGCGACCAATGACTTCCGGTCAGAGGTGATGGTCAATGGTGACAAGTGATGTCAAGTAATGAACTTAAATAAAAATAGAAACAGAAATATGAAAATCAAATTTTATTGTTTTTGAAATTGAGTGAAAATTGTTTCGAAAATGAATAAAAAACCAAAATAGAACCATTTTTGTCGAACACGTTTCTATTTTCAAAATACATTTCAAAACCAAAAACCAGAAAATCAGAACCACTCCGAATGGTGTCTTAATTATTCATTACAACCATTAATTTCAATAAAATGAATGGTGAGGATGGATAGTAAGTCTCTTAAACTTACTCTTAGAGTAAGTGGATCTCCTCCCTAGAAAATATTTCTAGCCATCATAATCGGTTATTCTTCAAACAGTGTTATACTAATTAGTAATTTTGTTTCTTTTTTATTTTATTCTCTTAATCTTTTACCCTTTTTTTTTTACAATGCACGGATCTAACACTAGTTTTTTAAAATTAGTTTATTTGATACATGATATGACACGTGTTGGGCGTTGGGTGTTGTGTGTGTGCATAAATTAACCATTTCAAGAGAAAAATTATATCGATTCATTGTTATCAAACTCAGCTTGATCATCGATTCATTGTGTGTGTGCAAGTCACTGCCAGGCTACCATAGTCAGACAAGACATGTCAATACTTTAGGGGTTTCACTACACACACCCAGTTTTGCTTTTGATTACCTCCCAAAAAGACTATGGTCGAACCAGTAGCTCTCCTACCCGTTGTTAGGCATTAGGGTTTCACCATAGAGACAACCTCCACATTGATAAGAAATTATCCACTTTGGGTCAAAATTCTTATATTTAGTGTGTGTGCTTAAAGATGAATTAAGATTTGATTATAGTGAACTCATCTACTACCTAATAGGAAAATATATTTAGTTATAATTTATAAATCATGTTTTCTAAGAATAATTTTAAAAATCAATTCAAAACAAAGAAACTAATAAAAATTTAATAACAATATTGTAATTATAAAAAATATAAATATATTTTAATTTAAGTATATAAATAATAGTGTTTTTAAAATTAAAATATGTAAACATTTAATAAAAATATTATAATTATAAAAAAAATTATGTAAATATATTTTAAATTATATATAAATATTTTATAATATTTTTACTAAAATTGATTAAATTTAAAAAAATTATTTTTAAAAATAAAAAATATAAGTGAGAACAAACATATTTTCTGAATATTAAAAACTTAAAAATGAAATCATTTTTAAAAAAATAAAAACAAAATATTTTCTTAAACTTAACATCTCATTGTAAAAATAATTTTTTTATGTGATGCATATAGAAGTATCATTTTAATGATTCTTTGATGATAATTCTACTTTAGTTTTTTAAAGGAATAAGTATAAGTAAATATTAATAACTGTGTTTTGGACACTTGTTATGAAATTAAATATTTTTATAAATTTTGTTATGGGATTCATAAAATAGTTATTATATACTTTTATTATTTTTAACGTAACATCTTAGTATCATTTTTATTAAAATAAAAATCATTTTTTAATCATTAATTAATCAATGCATCAGTTAATAAGACCCTTATTCATGAGTTGTGCTTTCTTCAACAAATTTACATGTAAGAAAATTTGAATTAATTTAATTTAATTTTCTTTATCAATAGTATTATAAAAATTGTTCAATTATCAATATTTTATATATTATTTTAAATATCCTACATGCCACAATACTTTTATCTCTCTTTTTTTAAAAAATTAAATTAGTTATAATTGTTACGTTAATGAATTTAAATTTAGAAATCCTACAAATAACTACTTTAATTATTATTTTTTAATCATTAATTTTATCAATTTACTTTAACAAATCATTATAAAGGAGATTATCTAAATAAAAACACAAAGATAATGATGTGTTTGGACCAAGTATAAGTATATAGAATCAATTAAATGCATCAACTTCCAAGTTGCATACTACTTGACCAGTAGTAGTAGAGAAATTTCCAGCCAGCAATTTGGAAAAGAAAATGCTGGTTTCTATCTAGATATTATGGAAGCCAACACCAAGTAATAATTTAAGTATTCTAGCATAGGTACAAATACTTAGTTACTTTTCATGGCAACTTTCCTTTGAGTCCAAGTACTTGTAGCAGGTGTTCTTCTCAAAGCTTTCACTCCAAATGGATTGTCTTGGCGCTGTTTCATGGAACAAAATTAGCAGAAAGAAAGATACGTTATAGAGGATTCATAACCTTTCTCTTTTAGAATTATTCTCCTATCAGTTTCTAGTCTTACTCTTTAATGTAATGAATCTCATTTACAATTTACAATTTGTTTAATTTAATGTTAAGATGAATATTCACACGTTCCTATGAATATTCTGTAAGAAACACATATTCGTAACTTTTAATTCAACAGACAATTTGGGGTGTCTCTACGTTAAACCAAACATGTATTTAGTGAAATGTACCCTTTAAGAAAATGCATAAAAAAAATTCTAGTTTTACCCTTTAATTTAAGAAACAGATATTCATAACTTTTGATTCAATGATTATCTCAAAGTGTTCCAAACTTCAACTAAGCATGCATTTAGTGAAATGTACTTGAATTTAACCAATAATAATGTGTTGGAAAGAGAGTATTACTAAAATTAAGCAATGAGAGAAAATAAATTACCAATAGGCATGATCCAGACATGGTATCACAGACAGGGAAATCAGGAGGGCAACAACTAGATTGGTCATCACAGCAAGTTGCAGACTCAATGGGGCAGCATCCCCATCCAAAGCAGAACCCTCCATACTCAAAAAGGCAACAACAAGTGGTGCCAGAGGGACATGAGTAATATTGGTCACAAACAGTTGAAGGGGCCACAGGAGTTGGGGGAGAAGGGCCAGGATTTGGAGGGTTAGCACCATTCTTTATAGGGTATGATGCCTCCATTGCAATTCCACACTTACCGGTCTCAGTGTTCAACAAGTTTCTCTCTAGCTTGATGTAACCATCCTCACCCCATGATGAGCCCCATGAGTTCCTCACTAGCCAGTAATCAGTGCCGTTTTCTTTTCCATATCCAACCACTGCAACACCATGGTCTAGTTCTGTCCCACATTGGCCAGTAAACACACCCTTCATCAATAATCAACAAATATCAGAATTGGAGAATCAATTTTGTAAACAATAATTATATGTTTTTATGATAATCATAGTATCATTATAGAGTAGTCATGGATTAGTAACAACAATTAACAAGGTATATCCAAAGTAGTGTGTAACCAGATTTCAAATTGGACCACTTGGACAAAAGAAGTTTTCATTTGTGAACCGCTTAATTAAGGACAAAAGAAGTTTTCATTTGTGTCAAATAATGTTCATAACAATTATGATATTTGAACAATGTCATAGTGTGTATTTTTCATTTCTTTTGTTGTCACAACATATTATATATTATCTTTGTCATAGTTTCTACTTCGCAGCCTCATATCCACATTTTGAATGGGAAAATAAAATTCCTGTGCATGGCTAATTTCACGTTCAATGAAAAAATTACTTTTCATAGGTCAGTTACACAATAATTATAATTTCATTTATTTATTTATTTTTTACTATGCTGTACCTTTTTTTACTGTAAATAAGATAGATATATTACCGATTGATAAAGTTGAAATTCCCTGCCACCAGCTTCAATGGCAACACTAACGGGTTGGTTTGCAACAGCCTTCATCAAAGATTTCTCATCATTGGTTGGGACATCTTCATATCCATCAATGCTAACAACCCGAGCATTTTTCTGAGAAATCAAAAGGCATGTAAATGGATCAGTATAAACTACGTTTTCCAAATGACAAGTTTTTCTTAAAAGCAATTAAAAATAGAAGAAAAAAAAACAGATGAAATGAAACTAAACATTGAAAATATCTGTATATATACCCTGTTTTTATCACATGTATTATCACGTGCATGATAGGGGTAATCATCTTCGGTATCAATGCCTCCATTTTGTACTATAAACTCAAAAGCATAGTCCATGAGACCTCCATTACACCCCATGTTATAGCCTCTATCACAGTCCACCAATTCTTGCTCTGATAGGGTTGTGAGGTTGCCAGTTACAATTTGATTGATTCCTTCCACTGCAGCAACAGTTGAGAATGCCCAACAACTCCCTTCATGGACAACAGAGTAAATTTTATGTTAAAAATTAAGGTCTAACGTTTTATTAAACTTTTAATCCTTAAAATTAAAAAATATATTTTTTAGTTCATGATTCACTTTTAATCTTTCTTCTCTCATTAACTCCCTTAAAAAATTGATCACAAAAAATATGTATTTTTACTCGTAAATCACTTTTCTTCTCAAATTTTCTCCTTCAATTTCACATACAACCAAATACACTAGAAATTATAAACGGTTAATACAATCGAGAACTAAAAAAGTATTTGAATTTCAAGGACCAAAATAATTTTTTGTGAAACTTTTAGGATAAAAACTTAGGTAAGCCAAAAATCAATTACCAAATTATATTCCTTATGATATATGTAGGGTTAATTAACATATTTTTAAGCCTAAAACAAATCATAAAATAAGATCTGTTTACTACTTTTTAAAATATAAGTGGTCTTTTAAATTAATAATAATATTCTATTAAATTAATTATTTTGAATAATAATAAAAAATTATCAAGTCTACAAATATAATAAAAATATATAAAGAACAAGGTAAGAAAAGAGAAGGTAATTAACTAAGCATCTTCTAGGGTTGTTACTAGGAGACAAGAAAATTATTTTTTTTTTAAAGTGATATAAAAAAGTAATTTCTTAAACAAGCTTAGATTAAAAAATTTCCGATAAGCGATAAAATAAAGTCTGTGTTTGGATTTCAGTTTTAACACAGTTGAACAGAAAAAAAAAAATCACTTCCCAAGGAAAAAAAATATAAATGTGATGAATTGGGGTTGAACTGAACTTTCTCCCAATTCCAACACCCACAAATTTGGTAATTCTTCACATTCCTTTTAAATGAAAATAAATGAATTCTTTATGGAAACAGCAAAAGTTAACAATTCTCACTTGATTCAAGGGAGAACTACAAGATTTTAAAAACCATATACACTTTGAAAATAATTTTATTTGTTGTTGCAATAAAGCCACTTTTAACTTGTAAAAATATAATTGTTCAAATACATCGATTCTTCGAAAACAAAGTTTTTAATTATATTTTCTTTAAAAATAAACCCTATCAAAATATAAAAGGAAAGTCATACTCAAGTAACAAGGAAATTATGAAAACAGGTGGGAAAAAGTTCTATTAATTTCACTCTACACCCATCTATTATCTATATTAGCTACATCAATTTGTTCATATCTTACAATATCGGTAACAAAATCACAACTTCAATTTAAAACGTAACTTCTACCTACACAAAATAGTAACTAAAGAAATATAAGAAGATAATGCATAAACGTTGATAAGATGGGTAATATGATTACCTATACAAACTTGTAATTAAATGGAATTTGGATTATTAATTTATGTTAATATTGTGACTTTTTTTAATTATAAATTGTAATATTTTACACTTTCAGTATTGAAAATATTTAGTGTTTTAAATCATTATAAATGATTATATAATTTTTATTATGATATATTCTAGTTTTGTTAGTTTAAATTAAAAAATATTATAATTTTTTAATTAATTTTAAATATATATATATATATATATATGTTGGGTCGTATATCGATCTGTTATAAAGTCATAAGTTTTGTGGGTTAGATACGGACTCTTAAAAAAAAATTCATTTTTTTATAGTTCAAACGTTAGTGGTAAAAAAAATTCATTTTTTTATAGTTCAAAAGTAAGTAGTCAATGTGTTAGTTTTTTTTTAGTAGAATAATTAGAATTTACAACCTCTCCTCCCACATCTCTTTACTTTTGCATCAGACCAACTCTATAATTGCTAAAATAGTTCATTTATCTTGCCAAAACCAAACTTCCATTTAAAATATAAGTTTGATGAGAAGTTTAAAGGAACCTAATCAATCCATTTACCCACATAAATATAAAACAGATAAAACCATGGATAAGATTGGTGATATGATACACCAGGAAACAAAAAGAAGAGAGAACTAACCACATTGGCCTTGATCTTTAACGGTGGCAACAGCCCCCTTCTGCCTCCAATCCACCATGGCAGGCAGCTCCTCCTCACCACTAAAAACATAACGGCCACTGTTCTTCTTTCCAGCCCTCAATCCCCTCTTTTGTGTCCCCAAGAACATGGCCCTATACTCCTTGTTGGTGAGATCTGCAAACCTATTCAACCCTAGCGTGAAACTCTTGTCCCCTGCCCCATTATGCTCCTCCACAAATCTCATATTCTCCCAGAAGATCTCGAACCGGCGGTCCTCCTCCCCAAGCGTGTTGTAGCTCCTCCTGTGCTTCACCAGCCATGCCTCGTATGCAGCCCGTGCACGACCCTCGTCATAGTCGATGATTGACATGTCAAGGGCCGCTGTTAAGTGATTGTATATGATGAGGAGGAGGAGGGCATGGGAAAGGAAATGTGAGTTGATTAGGGTTGCCATGGTGGGTTGTGAGAGATAGATTGAGAGGGAAAAAAAGGGTGAATGATGATGAGGTGAAAAGGAAAGGGTGTGATGGGGGTATTTACATTGTGAAGGAATGAGAATAAGAGAAGGGAACATATGAATATTGTTCATGCATGGATTTCAATGGATGAGTGTAGGCGGGATTTAAGGGGTTTTGGATTATAATGGGATATGATGCGTTATTGTTGTTGCTGACTATATTGGTTCTATATTTAGAGTTTGATTATACACCCCATTTGAATTCAGCTAGACTTTACCATGACGCACAAATAGAATGACTATTTTTATCTTCTTTTTTTATTTTAATTTAAGCATAGAAAAAAGTTTTTTTTTGACAAAAAAAAAAGTTTAATGGATATAAAAGTTTTCATATTCAGCAAATGATTTTTCTCTCTTAATCAATTGGGTGGAGGATTTCAATCTCAGATTATACCATTTTTGGTTTTTTGGATATGAAGCATTTTTTATTTTCTGGATATGAAGCAATATTAGAAGGAAATAAAAAATGTCTTCTATTATTTTAAGGGTTAAAAAGTAATCTATTTTGAAAATTTTATTAAATGTCATTATAATTTATTTAAGATTGTATTTTTATATAAAAGTATAAAAAATACTATAAATTTATTGATTTTTATAATAATTACTTAAAAGGTTATATCAGTGATTTTTATTAGTTAACAGTATGAAAATTATATGGATAATGTATAGTCATTATGATATAAAATTATTTCTAAATTGAAATGAGTAAAAAATTTAGAAAATCGAGTATACATAAGCTAGAAAAAATAGTTTTGCATTGTTGGAAAAGGATATATTTCGATTTTGATTAATAGTAAAGAAAGTGCAAAATAAGTCAAGTGTTATAAGTACACGTTTCCTTTAATTGTCAAGGAATTAAAAATTATTGACATAAACTATTGTATTTTTTTACATGTTCTTTAATTTATTTATTTTTTTCATTACATGTTATTTTCTCTGTACAAAATAAGTGTCATTTTAGGAAAGTTATTTTACAAGATAAAAAAATACGAAAAAAAGTTATGTTATTATTAAATTAAATTTTATATTAATTAATATTAGGTACATTTAAAAATTAAAGTGAAATTATTGAGGATATTAAAAATAATAATAAATGTTATGTTAAATGTTAAATGTGACACTCATTTTAATATTATTTTTTAAAATACAACACTTTTCAGGATACAGAGGACTATACCTTACATTACAATATACACATGTCATTATAAAAAATAATAATAATAAATAAGAGAGATAATATTGAAACATTCATTATTATATTTTAATGTTAAACTTATAAAATAATTTTTAATACTCTTTACATATATATAAATCTCTCTTTAAACTTTTTATATATATATATATATATATATATATATATATATATATATATATATATATATATATAGCTTATTTTATTAAAATCTAATAATTGTAATAAATAATTAATCTAAATTTTTAACTTTTAAAACATAAATAATGATGATATTGAATAATTAATATAAATCATTAAATTTTAAAAAATAAATAGTAAAAAGGAAGGATTAAAATAAATAATAAAACTTTAGGGTTTAGGCTAACATTTTTACTCATCTACCTTTAATTACATATTTGACACAAAACAATAGCACACGATAATACCCAACCGTCAAAATAATACCCATTTCAAGAATACTTTACTATTGTTACACTTATCAACATATATATATATATATATATATATATATATATATATATATATATATATATATATATATATATATTAATAAGACTGTCCTTTAATACCATATTGAAAAATTAAATTAATTGAACAAAATGCTCAACGTGACATTTTTTATAAAAATTATTAATAACTAGAGTAAAAAAACTCTAAATAGTTATTTTTGCTAAAAGTATATATTAATATAATAGTAGTTTAAGGTAGTTGTATGTAAAAAAATCGATAAATATGATTAAGATAGTTATTTGTAAAATTTTAAATATAAATATTTAAATTCACTAAAATATGATGATCATATCATAAATATTATTTTGAAAAGTTAAAAGATAATATTCTATCACGTGGCATGGTGTAAAATAATGCATAGTTATCTGTAGAGTATTTAGATTTAAATACAAATATTTAAAAGTCATTAATATCCATAGCATGGTGGTAACTATTTAAAAAATATAAAAAATATTACATAACATGACGACATGTAAAATAACGAATAAAATATTATCTACCTAATACATAACAGACTTGAATAGTTTTTACAATATTATTTATTAGGGTTTGTTTGTTATATTTCATAGCACTATATATCTCTCTCTTGTAAATTGTATTTAATTAATGAAATCATAATTTTTTTTTTTCTCTACATTCGTTAATATATGTAGTAATATTGAATTTTAACTCCAAAAATGTTATTGGTAGGTAATACATAGTCCATTAGTTTAAAAAAAACTACTAAATATTTTTATAGTTAAAATTTGTATCACATCTTGAAAATTCTTGTAGTGATGATAACTGAAACATAATTTGTTTATTTAAAATATTTTTACTATACATTTTAATTGTATAAAATGAACATTTCTGTTATTGAGTAGATAATTTAAAATACTAGCATGTATAAGTTATAATTTTACTGTTGTATTCATGCATGAATATTTCACTCATTAAATTAACCTTTTGTTCATATTTAAACCTCAATAGTATTAAACATAAACGACTTTCACGTATATAAATAATAAAGTACTTTTGGATTATAAATAATATAATATTATACAATATTTTCTATATTTTAGTTAAGAACTTTATATATAATAAATTTTAAGAAAAGGAGATGATACTCAATTTAAGGTTACTTATATAAATGCGGGACTCTATCTTCCACTACTAGATCTACGTTTTAGAGTTTAATAAAGGAATTTTATTCAATATTTTTTTCTAAATCTTTAATATATAAAGTATTTCCTTTGTTTTTTTGTATTAAACATAAACGACTTTCACGTATATAAATAATTTTTTATTTTTAATATAAAGTTTTGTCACCCATAATTATCCTTAACAAATTAACTCCAATATATGGTGTGAGACCAAAATGTTGAAAACTTAATAGAAAGTAAATTTTAAATGCACAATTTTTTGGTAATGAAATGCAAATCTATTATTAGGCACTGAAAATAAAAACATAATAGAATTACACAAGTTAAAAACTAGAAGAAAGCATATGCTACATTAGTGTGTCTATGTGTGTGTTATGGGTGCACATTAACATGTTATAACTAATTATTGTTTGAAAACACATTAATGATGTTGATTGCTAACTTATTCTAAAAAAAAACTATGTTTTGTGAGTTAGCAAATCCATATATATTCTTCAAGAAGAAAACTTCTTAAAGTTCTAAATTTTAAGAATGTGAGACACTCTCACAAGTTATCAAATGAAATAATTAATTAACACCAATATGGATGAAGTTTTAAATTCTATTTTACTCTTTAGTCACATTGTAATGTAATATATTTTGTCATTTTTAAATGTTGCCTATTCCTTCTTCAGTTCCCCTAGTGCGAGGGACCTTTCTAACTCCTTTTTATGTAATCAAACTCATCTCATCTTGTGCATACATATACATGATCATTAGCACATCAAATGACTTGTTCCACTTACCAACTTCTTGAGCACTAATTCATGTTGTTTGATTCTTGAGCACTTACATGGGATTAATCTAGGCTCATTCTCAAACTTGAAAATTTTATTACACTTCCTTTTATTCCTCTCCTAGGATCAAAAGACTTATTCCCCTTCTTATTTCTACGTTTAGATTCTCCTATTCAAGAATAAATATCCTTAAAAAATTGTTATTTGAGATAGATGCACATCTAATACAAAAACTACAATAAGCCGATATAATTTATTATAACTACAATCAAAATTAAGTGAAGGAACAAGAGTGACTTTTCTAACTTTGTATTTGTAACAAGTTGCGAGAAATACTAAAACCAATTGGCTAAGATTTGGGAAAAGAAAATTTCTATTTAAGTTATATCCTCACTACTAGCCTCTCCAATTTTATATATGTAAAAAAAAGTGTTGCTAGTAGAGAAAGAATGAAATTTTGCTTCAATGGGATCGAGTTTAATGAAAACACAATGAACTAACCAATAACAAAGAGCTTAGCATTACGAATAAGATTGTTTCCCTTTAACATATATGTAGACAACCAATTTTGTCTGGATTTTAGTTATTTCTAAACATTTACTTTGTGTCTAAAATAAGGTCTTTTAAGTTCAATTCCTAATATAAAAAAAGAGAAAAAGAAAGAACAAAGAAAAACAACAAAAATAATAAGAATTCATGTGAAATGTAGTGGACAAAAAAAGTTATTGGAGTTATTATTTAGCAAGTTGAAAGTGCAAACAACAAAAGCCTTAAATGAAGTCCATTTATTGCAAGGTGTGCATTTGGCAAGACTAGGGGTATACTTAGAAGATGTTGAAAATAAATTCTTTTTGCCCTTTAAAGCAAAAGGGATGTGCACTTAGCACAAAAAAGAGGTACAAAAAGTAAATTTTGAACTCAGCTTGTGAGGGTGTATTTAGCGCAATTAGGGGTGTAAGTAGAAATTAAAAAAAGAAAAAAGCATAAGCTAATTTTGGCACAAATCCTTGAATACATCATATTCATCCAAAAAGAAGAAAAAAGCAAAACTGAAAATGAAAAATAAAAATCAATAAAAGAAGAAGAAATACAAGCAATTCCAATTTCAGTTTTTTATTAGTTTGCTTGTATTTCTTCTTCTTTATTGATTTTTATTTTTCATTTTCAGTTTTGCTCTTTTCTTCTTTTTAGATGAATATGATGTATTCAAGGATTTGTGCCAAAATTAGCTTATGCTTTTTTCTTTTTTTAATTTCTACTTACACCCCTAATTGTGCTAAATACACCCTCACAAGCTGAGTTCAGAATTTACTTTTTGTCTACAGGTAGAGTCACTTGCTCTCTGCTCCATCGCTAATTCCAATTTCAGCCCACTCTACCTGTAGACTAATTTGGGCTACCATTGTGAGAGCTTTACTCATCACCCTTATGCCATCTCTGTTGAACTTGGGATCCCTTTCTTCGTCATGAAGGAAAGTTATAGAAGACCCTATGAATAAAAGAAGAGAAAAATTGTTAGGGGGACTCTCATAGAAAAGGAAAAGAGAGAAAAAATATATAGAGGGGAATTCCAAACACAGTCAAAGAGCAATTCATCCAAAAATACACAATCAAAGAGTAATCCATCCAAAAATATACGGAGAGCAGTACAATATCAATATAATTAAGAAAATAAAATCCCAAAGAAATTCAAAAAGCAAAATCAAAGAGCAATTCAGAGCAAATTCAAATGCAACTCAGAAAAAAGATAGAAAGAGTACCTCAAACACTTAGGGAACATCCAAAAGCAGTTCGGAGAAAAAATTTAGAACAAACAATTTCCTAAGGAGGACTAAAAGTCTGCAATATGGTATAACTTTATCACTTGTACTTATTGATGTAACTATGAATTGGTGAATAACACCCACACACAAAATTTTCAAATATATGTTCAAATCAATTTGTAGTGTATGGTTGAAATTAAGTACATGCAACAGAAATAATGAAATGAAATTGTGTAAATCTTTTAATAAGTGACTCATTAGTTTCAAGTTAGAATCAAAATCAATAAAATCTCAAACCTAGAATTCAACATATCTAGGCAATTTCAATTAACATCAAACTGTGATAAAATTTCATGAGTCATGAACCAACAAACTAAAAAAAATAGAAACCATAGAACATGAAAATAATTTGCCTCCATCATCTTTGCCACCATAACCAAGCCAAAATCATCACCAAAACTAGAAAATATTTCATCCAACCAACGGATAAACATGCAAAATCACAATCACAGAACCCATAATTAAAACCCATATCCCTCACCTAATTGAAACCCCTTTGTGAAAGGGTTGAGCCCATATAACCACCATTCTTGCTACCATCTTTTCTTCTCTTTCTTTACCCTTTCCTGAAACTACCACCATGGATGGAACCACCACCGGAGTTCCATATATAATGGCACCACTACCTTATCGTGGATCCTCGCACAACCACCTTTTCATTATCGTCCTCCTTCCAGTCCCCGTAGCCCATCATCACCACCACTCATATGGTTCCCACTCTCCTTCTCCTTCCTTATTTGAGTTCTTGTTGTTTTGGCTTTGGCTTTTAGGGATTTATCTGCTTTTCCCTTCTTGAAATTGTGTCACTGCTTGGGAATACGTGGAAGCGTTTTCCTTCTTTCTTTTACTCATCTGTTTTTCTTCTTTTAATTATTATTATCATCATCGTTTATTATTATTGTTTTCTTTTTTGTTTTGATTTCATTTCCTATTTTAAACATATGATCATTCAAGAGATTTTGTCTACTAAAATATTTTATTTTATTTGCTGTCTAGAAAATAAAAAATATAATATAAATTAGTAATAATTATATGCTAGGATATTAAAAATAAGGTATTTAAAACCGTACATTAAATTAAAGATATTAGGATTTGAATAATATTTTGTTAAGATTAATTAAATGCGATATTTTGTTGGTCTTATGAAATTTTGAGAATATAAATTGTGACTATTTGGTATAGTGAAATTTCTCTCTTAATTAATTTTCATCATGATATAAAAATATTTTCTTTCTAATAATAAAATATAAAGTCTTAACTTTTTACCATTTGTTTGCAAATATAAAATTAACTTAGATATAAAAATTTTTCAGATTTTGAGATATAAATTGTGATAGTTTATTGTCTTAAATCTTATTTTTAAAAAATAAAGTGTTAGTAAAAAATTTGTTCTCAATAATAATATTAATAATAATCATTAAAATTTAGTCAATCTAGATGCACTTCTAATTTGACTATTGTAAGATTTTATAAAAGGCCAATGATAAACCACTTTGGATGTGCTTCTAATTTGACTATAGTAAAAAAAAAAGAAGAAAATTTATAATAATAACTTTGGATGCACTTCCACTTTTATTATTGTGAACTTTTTCAAATCAAGACTTAAATATAAAATAAAAAATAAAACTTTAACTGTGATTACTTCTAATCACTACAAAAACTATCATAGTTTTGTAATTGTCACCTTGGATGCACTTCTGACTTGATAGTTATGTTAAATCATATAAATTTATCGGTGACCACTTTGGATACATTTCTAATTTGATCATCATAAAGATATATATATATATATATATATATATATATATATATATATATCTTCTAAAATAAACAAAAAAACACTAATATTAACTAATAAAATAAAAAATAGGTTTTGTGTTTTAAGGGATGAAATAAATATTTTTAAAAGTTATCTAATTTTGAACGTTTAACTAGAGGTGTCAATATCTTCCCTACACGTAATCGACTCCCTTGCAGACCATTTTTCATTTTAAAGGTTTTTCCAATATTTTCCATAGTAAACATTGGTGGCGACACTTCTCATGTTTTTCAAATCAGTTTTTTGCCGCCTTGTTGAGACCCACGTGTCAACGATATACAATAACAGGATCGAAGCATTGGAGATTCCAAGAACAAGTGAACATAAAGTGTAAATTATTTCAAAGTCAAATCATCAAATACTTAACTTGAATTAACATAAAATATGTTATGAAAAAAGGACAGTCATGAACAAACCAACAAATTCAAAAATTCAATCAATTTTCTATAACAAGTTAAGGAAGAGGAATAACAAATTATGACAGGAATTACAAGAACACATCATTCCATCTCAAATCAAACCTAATAAGATCATAGGAGATAAATGAACTAAAGAGAAAGTGATCGATGAGACAGGCGAACCAAATATCGATGTGAGATAGATGAACCAAAGATCGACATGAGAGAGATTAACCAAAAGATTGTGAGGTTGCAATGTTACTGAGTGAGAGAACCATGGGGTAGTAGTGTGAAAGAACATGAGTGCTGCTAAGTGAGAGATCGTAAGTGTAATGAGTGAGATTAACCAAAAGATTTATGATTAGCTTTGCCAATTCGATTGAAAGTCATCTCCCTAGCTAACAAACTCTTTATTACACTCAACCAACCTATGTAAGACCACTAGATTTCATCATCAAATTGTCACTAGATCTAGGAACTTCTGAAACCACTTAAATAACAAAGATATTTCAATAACTACAAGACAAATTGAAGCCAAACTAAAAACAAGAATTAAACTAAACAACAAAAATTTGAAAACAAAGACCACTAGAAAAAATTTTCAGAGATTCTAGAGCACCAATCTTCGATCTCCTTACACTTAGTTGAAATTGGAGTTTTAACAATGGATGGAGGAAAAATCAAAATAATAAAATTATATTGATATTGATATTGATATAATGTGATGGATGTGATAAAAGAGAAAAATTACTATTCATATTTATACTTGTAATAAATTCTTAATCCTTATTAAATAAGGAAGAAAATGAAGAAATATAAAAACATATTAACACTGATCCTAAAAAATAACTTAAGATACTCATAATATTATACAATATTTATATCACAAGATATTTTTCATATAATCTAGTGTTATTAAATAGCCGCCATGGCAATATGGCATGACGGATTTTTTGGCAACCACTATACACAATTTGTGAAAGATTGATTGTCATGGAAGCACCATAAGGTGCAATGACGCGTTTTTATAGTGAAATTTTGGCCTGCTGCTATGTTTTGTCATCCGCCATTGATAACAATGATATAATCTATCAAACTTTTTCTAGCTACCTTGCAAGTTACAATCAAATCTACATTAGGAAAAGGGACACCCAACCATGAAAAGTTGTTGGGAAATGGATGTGTGCATGCATGAACAATACCAAATCCACTAACATAATTATTACTAATTAAATTTTGCAACTTCATGGGATATGAGGCTCTTTATCCAGATATGTGCGTAGGGGTTGCTAAAGGACCAAGTTCTATTTTTCAACAGCAATTTCTACATGGAACTCCTTAGTCCACATTTTTTGTGAATCTTGGATTGGTCTTAGGTAGTTGAACCAATTATTGATGATAATTTTTTATGGAATTGGTAGAAAAGGTTAAATTATTTGGGAATTTTGTAACCTATTATGGAATTGTAAATTTATATTTATATTTTTATTAATTGTACAATTCAAACAGGTATTATATCATTATTATTATTTAGAGAAAAAAGCATAATAAATGTTTAATAGGATTATTTTTTTTAAAATAACTTCCATTTTTTGAAAAACAGAAAGTTGTATTATAGGCGAGAATCGAAAAACACAAAGTATGTAATCGTATTAGTTATAAAAATATTACATCAAACTCAAAAAAAAAAAAGGAGATGAGTCTAATAGTAGGTGAAAATAAACACTTTTGTATGCGAACCATTTAAACAAAAAAAATTTATTAACCTTCAACACAAAAATAAAATAACTTCTATTTAATTAGAACTATAATTAATTATATATTTCTTAATTTTAATGTAACTAGATTTAATATAAGAGTTTAATTTGTATACACTGTCAGTGTAAAGATTTTTATACTAACATTCAATCACAGTCTTTCATTTATGGTAAATTTGTTGACTTTATTTGTTATTACTTTAAAAGTCACATAAATGAAAAGTCATGATTGACTGTCAATGTAAAAATCTTTTACACTGACAATATATACCAATTAAAATTTTAATATAATATTAAATATTTTAAAGTTAATAATTTATTTATGTATATAAGTTTATTTGAAATACTAAATACAAATGCTAAATGTATATAATTTACAGGTTGAAAATCTAGTTTATGGTGAAAAGACAATGTTAATTATGACTCTGTCTACACAATAAGTATATAATTTGACCAATTATGTTAATTATGACTCTAGTGGTATTAATTATGTTAATTATGACTCTGAAAAATAAAATAAATTTCATTGGTTCATCGTAAATAGTGAGTGCATTATGGGAATCAAACGGTAGAAAGAGAGGTGTCAAAAGAAAAGTGAGATGTCAAAAGACAATGCATCAAAGCAATGGCGAATCCATCAAGTATGAACTTTGAGGCTCGAGCCTTCCTCATCAAAACTGCGAAGGAATTTTCTTTTTGAACCCCTATTTTGCTATTTATACCCCTAAACACTATTTTCTCAAATTTTCCTCGCTTCCGTTGTCATCCTCCATGCACACAATCCCCTTTTCCTTACCTTATTGCAAATAGGGGTGAGTAAATGGATGGTCCACCTATTTAAGCCTGGACCACAAAATCTGCATTTTAAACGGATCAGATAAGTTTGGTTGCCAAAATGAAAAAACTTTTTTAGGAGTCTGTATCCAGCCAATGAAGACTTCAGACTTAACGGACTGGTCTGTGGACCCACATACACACATATATATTTTAAAAAATAAGTGAAAAATTATAATATTTTTTAGACTAACTAAAGTACAATACATCATACTAAAAATGATATCGTTATTTATAATAATCTAAAATACTAAATATTTTTAATACTAAAACTCTAAAATATCACAATTTACAACAAAAAAGTCACAATATTAATACAAACTAATTGTCAAAATAATAAATTTGTCCATTTAAATAGGCTACGGGTCAAGCCCATGAGTTCGCGAACTTAGCCTATGAGTTCACAAACTTAGCTCGTGAGCCACGGATTTAGCCCACAAAATTTCGCAAGTTTCGCAGACCAAACTCAAATATTTCTTGTAGTTTTGATTTTTTTAAAAAAGGGTTCAAAACCTACATGGACTTGGAAGGTCTGCAGGTCGGGGTTCATATACCAACCCTAATTGCATATATGTAGATCTGCAACTCCTATCCCTCTCTTGCTAATTTACGGATCCATAACAATAAATTTGACTTGTGGATCATATGATTTGAAAGCTAAAAAAATTGAATTAAAAAAACTAAATTGCGGATTAGAGAATTCACAATCATATAACTATATAACTATAAATTGTGACCCACAATGTGCTCTACATAATTGCGAATCATTTGATCCACTATATTTTTTCCACACTTTTGTCATTACGGATCACATGATCTACAATTGTGTAGAACGAACTTATTGGTTCATAGATCTATAAAAAGGGGTGAGGGAGAAGGTTGGGGGAACACAGGTGGAGGGGAGCCATGGAGGGGGAAGGGGTGTTGGGGAGGCGTAGAGGGGGAGAGGGCGTAGGGGAGGGGAGGCGTAGGGGAGGGGGCATGGGGAAAGGGGTTGTGCAAGGGAGGGAAGCGGTATGCAGTGATAGAGATGACAAAGGAGAGGATGACATTATTGGAAATTCAAATATTGGGGCTTAAATAGCAAAAATGGGGGTGCAAGAAGAAAATTCCATATGCAAATAGAAAATCTAAAAGAGAAATGTTAGCAATACACTCATTTGAACACAATGTATATGATTGGTTGAAATTTATCGAAAATAACCAATTATGTGTGGTCTCACTTGTCATTAAATGACTCTATCTCCTAATTTTGTAGTTTTTAATAAATTTCAAGTGTGTTAGAGTAGCTTTATTGATGTTGCTTAAATCACTTTTCTTAATAACAATTGAGGATTATTTTGTATATACCACTAGAGACATGTGACGTTGAGATTACAATAAGCAACAGTTGCTTAAATAAGAAATTGTTGCTTAACTTAAAAATAAGCAAAAATCATGTCAAGTATGAAACCAACTTAACTTAAACAAGTAAATTTTTTAAGAATGCACTACTAGAGAAAATAGTTGTTTAAATTAGATAAAATAAAAATTGTTGATGTGTCAAGTATGAGACCCACTTAACCAAATTTTTTTTCTCTTCTTCTTTTCGTTTTTTTTTTTATATTTTGCTGCACCTCTCAACAACAATTTTGAAGGTAAGAAATAATGAGAAGCATGAAGAAGAATTTTCTTGAAAAAAAGGAAAAGAAAACAGCCACAAAGATTGAAATCAAGTGCAAACCCAAGAAAGCAAAATAGTTCAAGATGCACTAGTAAATTTAGGTGAAAAAAAATGCACTAAATGAGATACTTAATGAGCTTAGACCAACTCAATTTCTCAAGTATTTTCAGCCCAAATGAGCTTAGGTGAAAAAAAATGCACTAGTAATACTTAATTCACGTACAAAACTTTAAACTATTAATACAACAACAACAAGACTCTAGGAAGAATTGAGCAAATTTTGAGAAAATATTTTTTGAAACATGCTATGATCTAAAGCATGTGGACTCTAGGGATTATGATCAAGATTATATCCTCAATTCCAAAGATATTTATCACAATAAATTTTAGAAGCACAACACAATTTGGTGAAAATTTAAAAGGCAAAACAATGTTGAATTAAGAGACAAATAAGGACTAATACATGACCAATCTAAGACATAACTTAGGAGGATTAAAACTGAAAATAAGTGACTCAAAATGACCAAAACCAAGACCCAAAAACAGAGAAATAGGTGCAATAAAAACCGAGAAAAAGGTGCAGGAAAACAAAATTAAAATGTAAGAACTCTCAATGAAAAAGCAAAAGTGCATCCAAGGATCAAAACCACAATTGTGTGGCTTCCTTCACAAATTTTGTGAAGTCATTACTATGATCCTCTTAGGTAAGCACTAGAATAAGGAAAAAATAAAAAGATGGGCAAAAATTTAAAGAAACAAACCTAAAGGAAACACACAAAGATTCAATAGAAATGAACAAAATAAATTGAATCTAGAAAGCAATAAAGACTTCGAAATAAAATTGCAAGAACTAAAACATAAAATTCAAGACAATAAGGAATTTAAATGACAATAAAGGAAGCAAGAAATAAAGCCTAAAAACTGCAAAAAAAAAAAAAAAGCTAAAGAAAGACTCATAAACTAAGGAGAAGGAGGAGGAAATAAACATTCATGAAGATGACTCTGATACCAAATGATGCACTCCCTTGATCTCTTCAACCAAGGTTCCTTCCTCTAAGAAAATGGAGGATGGAGAGGTTAGAAATGGGGGAGGGTTGATGCCACTTTCTAGGATAAAGATGAGTCAAAAATTTTATGTTGTCTGCCACAAAAGAGAGGTCCCTTGATAAAAGCTTTAAGGGAGAGATTCCTTCTTAAGAGAAAGGATTCTCAATGACACTCAAGAATAAACGGCTCAAAAAGAGTCTTACTTCATTCAATCAAGTGTAATTTGTACAAGGGAGACTAGGTGTATTTATAGCCTAAAGAGAGAGAGCAAGACACTGAAAACTAGGCAATGTGGGACTTGGACCTAATTATGATTAGGAGCACTAATCCCTATTAGGCCCACTAAAAGTGGTTCCTAGCCTCATTAAATTAGGGAATGGCACGACCTAATCAAGAGGGTGTTGAAAGAGATCCACGCTCCTTTGGGTTATTAGGCCTCTATTCCCCTCACCTGTCTTCCTAAGCTAAACACCCCTTAACTCTAGAAACTAGCATAAATGGCCAAAATACATGGTCTACAAGGAATTAAAAGCTAATTAATATTTACAAGAGAAAAGATAAGGACTATGACTTAAAATATTTATCTTCATCATGAGCTGGGGTCTTGATGAGTATTTTTGGACCAAGTCCTCTTCAATCCTCTTAGCTATTGCCCTAGTGAGAGATTGACTTACAATGTGTTTTTAACACTCATCTATCTATGTTTAATATGAGTTTTAATCCTTAGATATATTATATTATTTTCATTTTTATAATTTATAATTGTGAGAAATTGACCATCCACAAATATGATAAAATATTATTGAATTTAATATTACGTTATCACTTTTGTAAGATTTGGAAAATCAAACCTGTCAAGTTACTATTTTAAGGTTGATTGGTTCAATCAAGATTAAACCGTGGTGGAATCGATATCAATAAAATAATAATAATAATAATAATAATATATTAATATAATAGTTTTGTAACACTTAATATTCAACTAAAACATTATTTTTATAATCACAGTACATGTAAAAGTATAAATAAAAAATATATCATAATAGTTAATTTTAAATTTTAATAATTAATAAATATAATGATATTTATTAACAATAAAATATTTACATTTAAATAGAATTAAAAAATTCTAGTTATTATAAATTAAGATATAAAAATTTGTAAATGATATATTTTCTGAAAAAACACTGATAAAATAATATATACCTATTTGTAATCCTTATAAAATATAATTTTACATTATTTTTATAATCACAGTACATGTAAAAGTATAAATAAAAAATATATCATAATAGTTAATTTTAAATTTTAGTAATTAATAAATATAATGATATTTATTAACAATAAAATATTTACATTTAAATAGAATTAAAAAATTCTAGTTATTATAAATTAAGATATAAAAATTTGTAAATGATATATTTTCTGAAAAAATACTGATAAAATAATATATACCTATTTGTAATCCTTATAAAATATAATTTTACATTTATCTTTATTTTGTATATTGAATTTTTAAAAAATAAAACTTAAAAAATAAAGAAAATAATTTTTTTAATTGGGGTTTTCAAGATCGATCATTGACCTGTTTTTGGCCAATTGGATTGATTCTCGACTGGTTTTTACCAGTTTTAAAATCACTTAGTTTTATATGTTAACTAAACTAGTAACAAGACTAAGGTATAACTAAGCAAACTGAGTGACAAGTTTGATTCGATTTTTAGAACTATGCTTAACAATAATAATTGACAAAATGTATTAAATACATTAAAAGAATAAACTGTGTATCTAAACCAATGAAATTTGTGTTAGAAAAACAATTTAAATTATTCTAATTTCAAATCTCTAGATATTATTTAGAAAAAGATATTGATTTATCTTTAGGATTTGTTTAGATTTTAAAGATATTATTTGTAAAATAGAGATTTGTTTTCTTATTTAAGATTAGGATGTTAGGTCTATAAATAAGGTTTCTGAGATAAGAAGAATCACCCTGCCTGAAGAAGGGGTCACCATCCTAACTGAGAGAGGGGGTTATGATGTGGAGGGAGGATTTTTAGGTTTTCCAATAGTCCCTAAAAACTTGTCGTTGATATAGGAATTGGGTACGAACCAGGTGAACAAAAAGATAGGAAAGGTTTGTAGGTTTTCCAATAATCCTTAAAAACTTGTCGAGGATGTAGGCATGAGTGCGAACAACGTGAACAAAATATCATTTTTATTTCATTTTTCCTTAGGTGTTGTTATTTATTTTATGTTGTATTTTTCTTATCAATATGAATAAAGAGAAGTTCGTTGGTTATGAGTTTTTGTGTCAACAACTTGAGCTATTGTATTAAAATTAAATATCATGAAAAAATATTCTACTAAATACATATTTTAGCCATTTGTAAAAGAACTAATTAAATTTTTTTAATAAATGAAAGCTTAAAGAATTGTTTATAGTTGATTATCTCAACTCCCCTGCTTAAATTTGTAACTTTTTATAGTTGACTCCTATGCCCTTTTTCCAATGGTAAAATTTCTTTTTATTCTTGTTTCCCTTGATGTTAAGGAACATTAAATATAACTCCTTTGATGTTTTTAATTATTGGAATTTAAATTTAAAAAATGCAATTTTATATAATATAATATTATTTTTTTATATTAATGAGATAAATATTTTTTTAAAAACAACAACATTTGCTATGCTAAAAAGCTACTTTAATTTTTAGATATTTAATAAAATTCAAAATTATATTGGTTAAAAACATATAACTATAAAAAAAATGCTAACTTACTCAAGATAGTTACTTTATTTTTTTATTCAAAAAGTTAAACAAATAGACTTATAGTAATATTTTCATAAAAATTGAAACAAGCAGTGTATGAACTCTTATCATTTGTTTGATCATTTATTATGTCTAGACTTTATTTGGCAGTACTTAAGTCTTTTTTTTGCATAGTCATGTATCTATATGTGTGATGTGTTATGTGAGAGTTCATGCATGTATTCATGTATTTTGGGTCCCCTATGACTTGTGCTGACTTGTAATAGGTGTCTAAGGTGACTATGAGGCCTAGGGTGTATTTTGGATTCACCTAAGGGTTGTGTTGACCTATAATGAGTTCCTACGGTGATTACGAGAGTTAGTGTGTGTTTTGGGTTCCCCTATGACTTGTATTGACCTATAATGAATGTTTAAGTGGTTGTGAGACTCAGTGTTTGATGTTCCTATTGTGTTTTGTATGGTCTAGAAATGGATGCCCTTGGTGGTTTGTGCTTCACCTTATACACAATATGTGTGCTTTGTGCTAAAATTTATGGTACCACATGCATATAGAGTTAAGAGCATAAGTCGTCATGAGTCAAGAGTCTTGAGTTATTAAGTGTATGAGTTGTGATGCATTTAATTCTCGTGCTTTAGTTGACTGCTCATCTTCTTTATATGTGTCTTAACATATGTGAGACCTATTCTCACTCCCTTACTTCTTGTTGTTGCATTTTTTTTGGATTAAACGTCACTTTTAGGTGAGCCAGATCTTATGATATTGAAGGTAATGTGATGCAACCTCCAAAGGTGCTCCTCCAAGGATCCGCTTCTAAGCTCTTCAAGTAGGTAGAAATGGTGGTGGAAGGAGAGGAGATGATGATGAATGGTGCCACTACAAGAGATAATCCATGCTTGGAGATGTTTGCCACAAAGGAAGGAGCCTTTGATAGAATCTAAAAGGAACTCTGTCTTTGAGAGAAGATTTCAAACACTCTTAGGAGAGGAAATCTCACAAAAGGAAGTTTGTATTCAAATGAGTCTTAAAGTGTTACAAAGGGGGGGAAGATATGAATTTATAGAGCTAGGAGTGTAGGGAGGAGAGTTGGACATCCAACTCCTAAACCAAGGCCCAAGAGGTCTTAAACAAGTGTTAATTATGCTAAGCATGATTAGCACTTTTTTAGAGAAGTGGAAGATCCAAATAAGGCCTTAGATAGGTGGATCTATGTCTCCTAATTTGAATTTGAATTTTGGAGGGAAGTCATGTGGCGCTCTAAAATTTAAATTCAAATTTGATTGGCTCTGACTCAGCCAAGTAGGCACCTAGGTTGAGGAGAGAGGGAAATGGTGCTTAAAGGAGGGGACCAAGGGGTCCCACTTGTCTCCTAGTTGGTTAGATGGGTGTTAAGATGAATTTGGGTGTGATTTTTAGCAATTTCACACATCTAAATCCTTTCTACCCAACTAATCAACACACTCCAAAATAATACTAATTATACCTCCATTTATAAAATAAAAGAGAGAAAGGTCAAAATACACAGCCAAAATAGGAACAAACGCTAAACTAGCAAGACTATGTCCTAAACAAATAGGTCTACCCTAAAACTAAAGAGGTAGGGATCTAAAAGCGTGCTCCTAGAAGGGGTGAAAGGTGGGGTACCAATTCCTTCTTCACACCTTATTTTCAAGAGACTAAGCAAGAATAAGAACTATTACCAACAAATGGAGTGATCCTTGAAAGGATGCCAACACTCCTTAATGAAATACAATCAAGAAATTGACAATTGATTTTGATTCTTCACGTCCACTTGTGCCAAGTCCTTACACGCCCTTGTTTTTCCTCCTTGATCCTATCCTTTGTGTTTTTGTTCAACTCTTCCTGAGACACCACCTTTGTGGAAGACATCCACTTCTAGCCTTTGTCCTTAAGTGGCACCTTTGTGATAAGCAATATTCCAAGGGAGGGGCAGATAGAACACAAGCAAAAGCAAGAAAAGATGAACAAAATTAAAGGACACTAATCCAAGTGGATAAAGAGTAGTTTATGACAAGACTAGAAAGATTATTAGGTAAGACAAGCTAAAATTAAAGTAGAGAAAGAACTAAGCACACAAAAGAGTTCTTAGAAGGGCTCTAGAGAAGAGAACAACTACTAAAACTCAAAACACCACTTGGTTTGCATTTTTTTTTCATTCAAATTGGTGCAAATTCCATAAACACACATGCCTCTTGCTTGTTTTCTCTTCTTTTTGTTTTGGGTAAAATGGTTCAAGTTAAGCACACTAATTTCTTTTTTTTTTTAAAACATGTTTTGACTTTTCTTGAGTAATAATTTTTTTATACTTTTTTGTAAATTGTTTGCTTCATCAAATTTTTAAATGTGCTTAACTACTATTAGATAAAGGTTAGTAAGCGTGTATTAGAGTTTTTTTTAGGCGCACCAAAACAACTTGAACAAATGCACACCAACAACGTTTTAATATAATAGCCTTTTCTAATGGCCTAACAAATAGAAGTGTACGATAGGTATTTGGCACAAATTAAGGTAAAAAATTGATTCAACAATTAATCCAACTTATGCGCCCAAATCAGCCTACTATTGCACACATTCTACTAGCTAATCATGCACCAAAAGGCTACTAAAATTGAGACATAGACAAATAGATATAGGAGATGAAATTTTGCTGAAATTTAGGAAAATATTTTTTTGGATTATGCTTGAACTAAAAGCACAATACTCTTATGAAACTTAGGCTAGAGGTATATCTCTAAGAAGCTCAATTTCAAGAGTATTTTAGGAGCTTTTTGTGAAAAAAAATGAAGAGTCTAAAGCTAAAGGAAATTAAACATGACAATGTAAGGAATGAACATGCCTTGATTTGACAAAAACACGAGATCATAATCCATAAAAATTAACCTAAAAACAGAGCAAAAATAGAGTGAGAATTACGCTTTGGATTAGCCAAGATTGACCACCACTAGGTTGTGGTTTTGTGCACTACTATGTGGCCGTGGTCTCTTAATCTCTTAGGCACCAAACCAAGCACAAAATACACAAAAAAAAGCTACACACAATGGTAGAGAATGATCCTAAACACGTAGCACTTGACGCAACAAAAGAACAAGAAATTACACCAAAGTAAAAAAAAAAGGAAATGGAAGCGCAAGAATTAGAAGAACAAACTACTAAACAACAACATACTACTAGACAAGTAAAGAGAAGGCTTAAAGAACTCAAATGAACCTATCAAAAGAACGAATAGAATGACTAGAAGATAGTAAACAACAAATTAAACTAAGACAAGATAAGAAGCGTGACCATGGAAGAACTAGCTCTGATCACCACATGCTGCAACCCTCCTTGGTTGCTTTGTTACCCAAGATCCATTCCATGGAAGGTCACAAAGAAGATGGAGTGATGGCTGAGAAATGAGAGGGAGGTGGAGGCGCCACAAGGAACTTGATAAGCCTAGAAGGAGGTGTTTGCTACAAAGGAAGGAACCCTTGATAAAAACACTAAAGGATGCTCTCAAAAGATGAGAAGAAGGGACACTCAAGAAGAACTCAAACTCTCAAAATTTTATAAAACTCAAGTGTGTCATTTACAAGAGGTGGAATGGTCAATTTATAGGATGGGAGCTAGCTTGGCTATGGGAAAATTTGGAGGGAGATCCTAAAGGTTTCAAGTTCAAACAATTAGCACATGCTCCTAATTCATGGATCTTAGGACTAACTAAGTTCCATGTAGGATGCCATGTTGGCTAATAGTTGAATCCGACACCTAAGGGGGGAACAAGGGCCCCACCTTGTCTCCTCCATGCTTCATGTGCTAACTAATTGGGATGTGGTTAATAAAACAACTCACCAACACCCCTAAATGGCCTAATTAGCTAATACACTCCACATAAGAGCTAAGAACACCTATCATTTATGAAAAATTATGCCCAAATACAAGGCTAAAGAAAAGCTATAGACCACTTCACTTATGACAACATACAAGAGTAAAAAGAGAGAACTAAGGCTCCAAAACTATGTGCATGAAGAGGTGAGGTCTTCCTCCATCGACTCTAGCCAAGTCCTCCTCTATCCTCCTAGTCATGACGCTAGTGATAGGCCCCTTGTTAGGCAGGATCACATAATTGTTTTAAGATTAAAAAGTTTTTGACAACTCTAAAATTCCCCATGAGCCCACCTTCATGGCTCTCTTTTGTGAGCAGTTTCCTAATAGATTCCTGGGGTACACAAAGTTTGCCATCTTTCTAGAGGTACCCCTCACTAAGAAAATACCCATCAGTGGGTTGAGATGTAAAGGCAGTAAAGATTGAGCTGAATTCCCTATCAAAGGGATATTAGGCCCTAATATCATCAAAGCCCAAGATTTGGGAACTCAAGGTGGTTAACAGAGAATATCTTCTAAATAGAGCATCAGCCACAACATTGTATTTCCCTTTCTTATACTTAATGATATAGGGAGGGATAAAAGGAATTCAACCCACTTGGCATACCTTTTGTTGAGTTTGCCTTGACCTTTTAGATATTTAAGTGATTCATGGTCATAAGCTTTTGTAAAATCAGGAAGGGCTGGAACAAGTGCATTGGTGAGTTTATCCTTAATAAGTGAAAAGGCTTTTTCCTATTTCTCACCCCAAATGAAAATGACTCATTTCTTCACCAAATCATCGAGTGGTGAGACAAGTGTGGAGAAGTTAGTCACAAAACACCTATAGAAGTTAGCGAGAGCATGAAAGCTCTTGATCTCTGTCACACGTGTTGGGGTGGGCCATTCTTGGATGGGTTTGATTTTTTCGGGATCCGCATGAACCCCTTTTGAGCTTAATATAATCCTAAAAAGACCACACTCTCAACACAAAAGGTGCATTTTTCAAGATTTCCAAAGAGTGGTTCGTCATAAGAATGCAGAAAACATGCGTAAGATGTCCTGTGTGATCATCTAGGATCCTGCTATATATTAATATGCCATCAAAATATACTACACAAAATTTCCCAAGGCCTAGGGGCATTTGTAAGCCCAAAGGGCATCACCAACCACTCATAAAGCCCAAATTTGGTCTTAAAAGTGGTCTTCCATTCATCACCTTCTTTAATCCTGATTTGGTGATAACCACTTCTAAGATTAATTTTGGAGAAAATAGTAGCCCCATGCAATTCATCCAACATGTCATCAAGCCTAGGGATGCCTATATTTGATGGTAATGTTGTTGATTGCTCTACAATCCACACACATCCTCCACTGGTCAATGTTCTTGAGTACTAATAAGACTGACACAAAACAATGGCTGAGACTCTTTTGAACCAACCCTTCTCCAATAGTTCTTGAACTTGGGACTCTAGTTCTTTTGTTTCCATTGGATTGGCCCTATAGGCAGGCCTATTAGGAAGGCTAGCTCCCGGAACCAAATCAATTTGGTGTTCTATACCCCTAATAGGAGAAAGTCCTTTGGAGCTTAAATAGGGAATACATCACCAAATTCTTTTAAAAGCTTTTGAACCCCTTAAGGGAGGTTGCCAAGTTCAAGTTCTATGGCAGTGCTTTCAGTAGAAGAAATAAGGGAAGGGATAAGGATGTCTCTTTGTAAAGGAGAAGATAGAAAGGTTTGTTAGTTAAGGGAGCCTCCTTTAAATCTTTTTTTGTTGAAAATAGGCTCTATTTACTCCAAACTTTCTTGGAAAAGGCATCACCTTCCAACTCACTCTCTTTACCCCTTTCAAGCTTTAGGGGTGAAGCTTTTTTTTTAATGATGATTTTTTTATGTTCCTCCTCTCTCTTGGCAGGTGTAAGAGGATAGAGCCTAATGTGCTTATCCATGTGAGTGAGGATGATATGGTTGGAATGACCATGGTGTATGGCTTTCTTATCAAATTGCCATAGTCTTCCAAGTAGGATATGACCAGCTTCCATAGGAACTATATCACATATAATTTCATCATTGTAAGTTCCTATGGAAATTGGTACCCTAACTTGTTCGTTGACTACAATTTCTCCTTTCTCATTGAGCCATTGAAGTTTGTACGGTTTTGGATGGGGAAGTGGAGACATAGCTAGCTTTTTCACCAACCTAGAGCTGTAACAGTTACAATAGGACCCATTATCTACAATAAGAGAACACACTTTGTCATTTACTTTGCATCTAGTATGAAATATGTTCTCCCTTTGAGACTGGGTAAGCTCTAAGGGTTAGCTTCTAAGAAACCTTCTAAAAATTAGGAGGTCCCCCTCATATGCATAAGCATCTTCACAATTTAATATGGATGCATGACCGACCCCCTTCCTCCTCACTCTCACTAGATGAGGAGGTGAGCTACTCTCACTACTGTAAATGTCTTGTCCCTTCATGATCATGGTTTTCTTAGTGAGGTATTGAGAGGCAATGTGGCATCTCCCAAGACACTTAAAGCACTTAATACTACTAGTCCTTTCAATAAAGCTAGTAGTAAGGGGTTTCCTTTCTACATGAGGTGTTTTATGCTCTTTAAAATGTTTGGAACTCTCTTCTCTGGGGAAGCTTTTAAAAGATGAAAATTTGAAATTAAAAAGCATTTCTAATTGCAATCATGCTTCATCCTCCACTTGTGCTAACCTTGATGCTCTTTTGGGAAAGCAACATGGCATTTCTTCAAAAGTTGGTCTTGGATACCATCATACCACTAAAAAAAAGCCTTGAAAAAGACTTTCAATTCTAGGAAATCTTATAGACGTTATGTCTCTTGTCATTATTGTTTTCATAAAGGACATACTACTTATAATTGCCTTATTAGGAGGATTAGAGTTCCAATTGGGAAATATGTATGGATTCCCAAAGGATCCAAAATTGTTACTAATCCAAATGGACCCAACTCCATTTGGCTAACAAATTAAGCAATTAACTTATTTTGTAGGTGTGCCTTAAAGGAAAGAAGTCCCTGTGGTACATGGACAGTGGATGCTTGGTGCAATCCTCTTAGCAAGGGTCCTATCACAAGGGTCATGGCTAGGAGGATAGAAGAGGACTTGGCTAGAGGAGAAGAAATGAGACCTTACCTTCTTTTTGTCATCAAGATGAAGCCTAGTTCATGTGTATAAATTGTGTAAACATAGTTTTATTTTTAGGTTTAATTTTTTTGATTGGCCAAATTTAATTTGCCTTGTAAATTCTTTTATTTTTGTTAATAGAGGTGTGTAATTAGTAGATTTAGGGAGTGAATTGTTTAAGAGGGCTTTTTAGAAGGTTTAGGCTTGTAGTTTACTAAACAACACCCCTAATTTCCTTCTTAAAGCCCCCCTAACTAACTAGATGGCATGTGGGCCCCTCTTGACCCTTAATTCACATCCATGTGGCACATGGGAGACTAAGATCCACAAATTTAGGATTTAGTTGACACATGGGGGAACTAGATCCACAATTTTAGGATCTAGTTGTCACATGGGAAACTAGATCCACAATTTTAGGATCTAGGTTTCACATGAGGGAACAAGATCCATTTTATTAGGGCTTTGTTTGGTTGTCTACCTCTCCTAAACATGTGTTAATCTTTCTTAGCATAATTAACACATGTTTAAGACACTAAAACCCTAATTAAAGTGTCTAGACTCCTAATCACTTCCTAACTCTATAAATACAACCCACCCCCCTTGTAACATTTAGAATACTTGAATTTGAGAATAAACTTATGAGTTGAGTTTTCTCTCTAAAGAGTGTCTAAATTCTCTCTCCCTAGAGTAGAGTTCTTCACAAGCTTTTATCAAAGGCTCCTTCCTTTGTGGCAAGCTCTCTCTAATGGCTTATCTTCTCTAGAAGTGGCCCCATTCACCACCACTTTCTCATATCTTCACCTCTATTGCTTAAGGATTGGAAGAAACATGAAGAGGATCCATGGACAAGCACCTTGAAGGTTGCACCAATGCTCAAGGCACATGACGGGAGATAAAAGCAAGTTCATTTCCCTACAACCCAAAACAGGTGTTTTGTCACTTATTGAAACAATAATAAAGGTCAAATCATTAGTATTGGAAGCATTGGTAACAAAGACTCTATTCAAATTTATGATGTTTTACTTGTTGATGATCTCAAATTCAATCTGCTTAGTATAAGTCAATTGTGTGACAAGAATTTTAAAATAAAGTTTGATCATGAGTGTTGTATTGTTAATGGTGCATCAAATCATGTTTTGTTTGTTGTCATGAGAATGAATAACATCTATGTGCTTGACATTAATCATTCTGCATCAAACGTAACATGCTTATCTTCTAGGGATGATTTATCATCACTTTGGCATAGATGCATTGCACACATTAATTTGGATAAATTGAATAGACTTGCATCTAACAATCTTGTAGTAAGCCTACCTAAGTCAAAGTTGATGCATGCTCCCTAAGCAAGGGCCCTATACTAGAGTCATGGCTAGAAGAATAGAAGAAGACATGGCTAGAGTAGATGGAGGAAGACCTCACCTCCATATGACCATCAAGTTGTGCAAGCCATGAGTTATTTTAGTTTTTTACTTAGAGGAACCTAGGATTTTATTTTGGGACATGTGTTATTCCATTTAATTTTCTAGGAGGTATCTTAGTAATAAGAAGGCTAAGATTAGCTTTTGGGATTTTATTGAGGAAATAAGGGGGTAGTTTGATAACTATACCCCTCTTTTCCTAAATAAAATGCCAAACTAATAAGGAGTAATCTTGACCCTTGGATGAGGTAGCTTGGGCACCAATTCTCATCTAAAAGAGGGGAATGATTGGACGTTGGGCTTTAATCCTCGTCCCTTGGATGACTCCTTTTAATCCTAGCCCTTCCTTTCCTTCATGACTTGTCCAAGAGGTTAGCTCCCTCAATAAAAAAAGGTGCTCCTTTACACTCTTGTATTTTTCACACTTTGTTTAATGAAAACACCCTAGTTGGCCAAATTTCTCTCTTAGTGTCCCTCCCCTTCTCTTTGAGAATTCCTTAGGTTTTTAGCAAGGGTTGCATCCCTTGTGGCAAACCTTCCCCTATTAGGCTTATCTTACCATTAAGTGGCGCCTAACACCCTCACTTCATACCTCTTCATAAACCATTTCACCAAAGAAGAAAACCTCTAGAAAAAAGATCAAGGGAGGCATGCATCATTTGGTATCTAGAGCATTGGTTCTAGAGGTCTAAATTTTCTTCCTACCTCATTTATTCTGTGTTTGTTTTTATTATTGTTGTCTTTAATTTCAACAATTTCTTTCTAGCTTTCATTGTTCTTTGTCATTTCCATTTATGTCTTGAGTTTATTATTTTGAGTTGTAGTTTAAATTTTGCACCATTTATTTGTTGTTGATGCAATTTATATTGTTCTTTTCTTTACATCTACTTCTCTCCCTTATTCATGAATGTCCGCTTAAGCTTTGAGTTGAGTGTTTTCTTGCTTGAGTTTTGGTCTTGAGAATTTCTTGTTAAAAATCCATGCCGTCGTGTTGAATTCCACAACCTTGTGGTCAAGAAATTTAGACCAAACTCTGGTGTTTCCTTGCGCCTAGTTGCCTTGATTTTGCCTTATTTTAGTTTTTATTTTCACTTTTATACTCTTGTGTAGTTATCTACAAGTCATGCTTATAGTTTCCCATTTTGTCTATTAATCTCCTTTAAGTTTAGCCTCTTTTGTTTTTACTAAAAAGCTTTTGAAACTTCTTAAATTTAGCAACATAGAGGGTCATACCTCATGTCTAAGTATATTTAGAGGTTCATGTGCTTTCAGTTTCAAGAATATTCTTAAAAAAAAATATTCCAAAATAGTTGTTCAATTCCCTTTGTCTTTATTTTCCTTATACGTATAATTAAGTAGCTCATTTATGTGGTAAAAATAGTTATTGTTTGTGAGTGCTTTCACTTAAGCTATAAGTTTGGTATTTGTGTTCAACAAATTACTAAAAACTTAACAAAGGTTGAGTCCAGTGGCACACCAAACTACTAAACCATTAACACATCTATAGCTACTTTGCAATTTGAAGTCATTTCTAGTTGTACTTAAATTGTTGCTTTTAATTTTATTTATTGTTCCAAGTGCATGAATCCTTGTATTAAGCACTAAATTAAAATCAAGTTAGGTTTATCTAGAAAATATTAAAAAAATGAAGAACAAGAGAACAAAGTCTAAAATTACAAAAATAAAAAAAACAAAAAAGGATTAAAACAAAAAAAGTGAACAAACAAAAGAAAAGAAAGTTTGAAAATTCATTTGATGTACGTAACCTAAAATTAGCAAGTGCTTCAACTTTGAAATTGGAACCTTAAAAGAAATTTTATTACTTTTGGTACACTAGAACTTGACATTTGTGTCTTTCTACTCTTTAATCTAGTGCCCTTTTTAGGTATTCTGCTGTGTGCTCTTTTTCTTTTGTTTACCTTTTAGTTGTTGCTTGTCTTTTAAATCATCTTTCTAGTTTGTCTTATATACTCTTACCATTTGGTTAAGTGTCCGTTTGATTGTGTTATCTTTTATTGCTTTTTGAGTTTCTATTCACACCTCCCCTTACTACTTTTGGTTTCTTTGGTTTGTGTGTTAGTGCCACTTTTGGGGGAAAGCTTGAAGAAGGAGCTTAGCACAAGGGTAGCATATTTTGGAAAGTTGGACTAAAAGCCTAAGGAATCATCTTAAAGGGAATACACCTAGCCGTGAGGTCTTAACTTGAGGGAGCATTTGGAGTTTCCTTTGAAGACTTTACTTTAATTTCTTTAATTTGGGTTTATTAATTTTGTAGTTGGGAGTTTGAGTGACCTTAAGGCCCTCCCTTTGATTGTAATAAGTTTTGGTAAATTTTTTAGTTTCTCGCAAATTAGGTGAAGAAGGAAGAAATGGTACACTTCCTTCAACACCTTAGGAGCTTGCTTTAGATCCCATCTCTTTTGAATTTTTACTTTTAAATTCTTGCTTTATTTTTTCTTGTTCAAAGGTCTTAGAAGGCTAAAGAGTTCCAAAGATTCATCAAGCCATTTTAGGTAAGAAAACACAAAAAGAGATGAGTGTTTGAAAACAGTGTTTTTGGCCTACCATAGTCTCTTAGCATCCAAGCACAATGACATCACACAAGAGTGCTCGTCATAGCCAATCATCAAACAATAGTGTAAATCAAAGGAGAGCTTCTAAGGATTACACTCTAGAAAACTTAAACATGAAATTTTAGAGAGGATGGCAAAAGAGCAAGAGAAGAGAGAAGAAAAAAGGTGAGAAAATGAAGCCAAAGAGAAAAGAAAAGCAAAAGAAAAAGAAGAAGAGAAAAGAGAGAAAAAAGAGAAAGAGGGAGAAGATTAAGAGAAAGGACAGAAGACCATGAAAGAAAAGAAAGAAAGGAAAAAGAAAGAAAAAAGAGAGGGAAGAGGAAAAAAGGAAGCATGAGAGTGGTGAGGATTATAAAATGAAACGAATAGTCACAGGTTCATTCTCAAGACGTAATGATAAGAGTGAAAGTGAGGAAGAATATTATAATCACTCGAGAAGACATTCTCATTCATCCATGCACAATAATAGGGCCCCTCCTAGGAACCCAGAGTTGATCTTCCCCCATTTCATGGAAGGAAGGATAAATCAAGGTAGAACAACTTTTTACCTACTATGAGGTAAGAGAAGAAAGAAAAGTCCCTATGGCAACCCTTACCTTCAAAGGGCATGCCATTCATTGGTGGGTCGGGTTAACCAATGAAAGGATCCGCATTAATATGCCTTCAATAAAATATTGGAATGATCTTAGAAGTGCTTTAAGGAGAAGGCATGTACATTCTTGGTATGAAAGAGATCTTTTGGAAAGACCCCAAAGACTAAGGCAAACCAACCTTAGTGTATAGGAGTATAGACAAAGGATCGAACTTCTTATCTTGAGGGCAGGTATCATTAAGGAACCCAAGGTCACTATGGCAAGGTTTTTGTGTAGGTTAAGCACCGAAATTCGTGACAAGGTTGAGATCTTCTCATACAATAACCTTAATGAGTTGGTCCAACTTTGCATCAAGGTGGAAAATCAATTGCAAAGAAAAAGCTGTAAAAGAGACCTTCCTCCTTATGTAAAGAGGGACCAACCAAATGGGAGTTCATCCAAGAGCTACCCCAAAGAGGGACACTCCAAGCATCACAAAGAGCATAAAACATCACATTTTGAAAGAACTCCCCCTGCTGCTAACTCTCGAGAAAAAGTTAATAGTATGAAATTCTTTAAGTGTCTTAGGAGAGGCCACATTGCCTCTCAATGCCCTACTAAGAGAAACATCATCATGAGGGCCCAAGATGTTTATAGTAGTGAGTGTAGCTCACATTCCTCCTCTAGTGAGAGTGAGGAAGAGGGGGACCATGCATACAACTCTGATTGTGATGAGACTGCTTATGCATATGAGGGAGACCTCTTGATGATAAGAAGGCTTCTTGGAAGCCAACCTTTGAAATTATCCTCATCTCAAAGGGACAACATATTTCACACTCGCTGCAAGGTGAATGATAAAATATGCTCTCTCATTGTAGATAGTGGATCATGCTACAACTGTTGTAGCTCAAGGTTGGTGGAAAACCTAGCCTTTGACCCCACTTCCCCACCCTAAGCCTTACAAGCTTCAATGGCTCAATGAGCAAGGGGAAATAAAGGTCAATGAACAAGTAAAGGTTCCAATTTCCATTGGGATTATGAAGATGAGATCCTCTATGACATAGTCCCAATGGAAGCTAGCCACATCTTGCTAGGAAGACCATGGCAATTTGATAAACAAGCCATAGAACTTGCTAGGAAAACCACTAATAAACCTTTCTATCTCCTCCTTTGCAAAGAGGCATCCTTCATTACTTCCCCCTTTACTTCTTTCCCTTCTAGTTCTAGCACTGCCATAGAACTTGGACATGATAACCTACCTCAAGAGGTTCAAGAGCTTTTAAAATAATTTGGTGATATATTCCCAAGTGAAGTTCCCAAAAGACTTCCTCCAATTAGGGGTATAGTATACCAAATAGACTTGGTAACTGGGGCTAGCTTGCCTAATAGGCCTACTTATAGGACTAACCCATGGAAACCAAAGAAATTATCTCAAGTCCAGGAACTATTGGACAAGGGTTGGGTTCAAGAGAGCCTCAGCCCTTGTGCTGTACCAGTCTTGTTGGTGCCCAACAATAATGGACAATGGAGGATGTGCATTGATTGTCGAGCAATCAATAACATTACCATCAAATATAGGCACCTTATTCCTAGACTTGATGAGTTGCATGGGGCTCAATTGTTTTCAAAAATTTATCTTAGAAGTGGTTATCACCAAATCCTCATCAAGGAAAGTGATGAGTGGAAAACCGCTTTTAAGACCAAATTTGGGCTTTATGAGTGGTTAGTAATGCCCTTTGGGCTTACTAATGCCCCAAGCACCTTCATGAGGCTTATGAATCATGTTCTTAGGGATTACTTAGGCAGGTTTTGGGTTGTTTATTTTTATGACATCTTAGTGTATAGCAATAGTCTAGATGAACATGTAGGCCATCTTAGGCGCATCTTTTGCATTCTTAGGTCACACCAACTCTACGGAAATCTTGAAAAATGTATTTTTTGTTTGGAGAGTGTGGTGTTCTTAGGTTTTATAGTTAATAAAAACAGGGTACAAGTGGATCCCGACAAAATCAAAGCCATCCAAGAATGGCCCACTCCAAAAAGTGTGACTGAGATCAAGAGTTTCCATAGTCTCGCAAGCTTTTATAGGCGCTTTGTGCCTAACTTCTCCACACTTTTCTCACCAATCAATGATTTGGTGAAGAAGGATACTCTTTTCCTTTGGGGTGAAAAACAACAAAAAACCTTTGAACTTATCAAAGAGAAACTGACTCATGCACCAGTCTTAGCTCTTCCTGACTTTTCTAAAACTTTTAAACTAGAGTGTGATGCATCGGGAGCAGGTGTGGGAGCTGTGTTGTTACAAGGCGGTTATCCCATGGCTTATTTTAGTGAAAAACTAAATGGAGTCGCCTTGAACTACCCCACCTATGATAAAGAATTTTACTCTTTGGTAAGGGCCCTTCAAACTTGGAAACATTATCGTGTACCCAAGGAGTTTGTCATTCATAGTGACCATGAGTCACTTAAGTATTTGAAGGGCCAAGGAAAGCTTAATAAAAGGCATGCTAAATAGGTGGAATTTCTTGAAACTTTCCCTTATATCATCAAATACAAGAAAGGAAAAAATAATATAGTGGCTGATGCTTTGTCCCGTAGGCATACCCTTTACACCATCTTGAGTGCAAAGATTCTTGGATTTGATGATATTAGAGAAATATACATTTCTGATAAGGATTTTGGATCAACTTATGCTTTCTCTACATCTGCATGTAAAACCCAAAATGGGTTCTTTGTAAGTGAGGGGTAACTTTTCAAGGGTAGCAGACTTTGTGTACCCCAAGGATCTATAAGAAATCTGCTAACAAAAGAGAGCCATGAGGGTGGGCTCATGGGGCATTTTGGAATTATCAAAACTCTTGTGTTTTTACAAGAAAAATTCTTTTGGCCCCATATGGAGAGAGACATCTATAGACATTGTCGTAGATGCATTGCTTGCTTGCAAGTTAAATCTAAGGCAATGGCTCATGGATTATACACACCCTTACCTGCTCCTTCCGCACCTTGGTTAGATATTAGTATGAATTTTATCATTGGCCTTCCCCAAATTCAACAAGGTGGAGGCTCTATCTTTGTGCTGGTAGATAGATCTTAAAAAATGGCTCACTTTATACCATGCCACAAGATAAATGATGCGAGCAATATTATGAGACTTTTATTTAAAGAAGTTCTTCGTTTACATGGAATTCCCTAGTCCATAGTCTTTGATAGAGATGTGAAGTTCCTTAACCACTTTTGGAAAACATTGTGGGCAAGGTTAGGAACTAAACTCTTATTTTCTACCACATGTCACCCCCAAACTGATAGGCAGATTGAGGTAGTAAATAGGTCTCTGTCTACTATGCTTAGGGCACTTCTTCGAGAAAATCACAACTCTTGGGATGAATACTACTCCATATTGAGTTTGCATACAATCGGGTGGTTCAAAGGACCACCAAGAATTCTCCCTTTGAAGTTGTTTATGGCTTCAACCCCCTCACTCCTCTTGATATCTTGCCCTTCTTCTGTTCACAAAGAAGGAATAGCAAGAGAAAATTTTGTTAAAAAATTACATGAGAGGGTAAAGGCCAACATTGAACATCATTCAAAGGAGTATGCTAGTAAAGACAATAAGGGCAAGAAAGAAATTATCTTCAAGGAAGGGGATTGGGTATGGCTTCATTTGAGGAAGGATCGCTTCCCTACTCAAAGGAAGCCCAAGCTTAGCCCCCAAGGAGATGGTCCTTTTCAAGTCCTCAAGAGAGTGAACAAAAATGCATACATATTAGATCTCCCTGAGGAGTATGGTGTCAGTACTACCTTTAATGTTTGTGATTTGATCTCTTTTGTAGGTACTGATGAAGAAGAGGAGGACCTATCATATTTTAGGTCAAATCCTTCCCAAGAGGGAGGAGATGATGCATGCTCCCCAAGCAAGGGCCCTATCACTAGGGCCATGGCTAGAAGAATAGAAGAAGACATGGCTAGAGTAGATGGAGGAAGACCTCACCTCCATATGACCATCAAGTTGTTTAAGCCATGATTTATTTTAGTTTTTTACTTAGAGGAACCTAGGATTTTTATTTTGGGACATGTATTAGTCCATTTAATTTCCTAAGAGGTATCTTAGTAATAAGAAGGGGTAAGATTAGCTTTTGGGATTTTATTGAGGAAATAAGGGGGTAGTTTGATAACTACACCCCTTTTTTCCTAAATAAAACCCCAAACTAATAAGAAGTAATCTTGGCCCTTGGATGAGGTAGCTTAGGCACCAATTCTCATCTAAAGGAGGGGATTGATTGGACTTTGGGCTTTAATCCTCTTCCCTTGGATGACTCCTTTTAATCCTAGCCCTTCCTTTCCTTCATGACTTTAGTTGGCCGAATTTCTCTCTTAATGTCCCTTCCCCTCTCTTTGCGAATTCCTTATGGCAAACCTTCCCCTATTAGGCTTATCTTACCCTCAAGTGGTGCCTAGCACCCTCACTTCTTACATTTCCATAAACCATTTCACCAAAGAAGAAAACCTCTAGAAAAAGATCAAGGGAGGCATGCATCAAAAGTTCTCTATAGATGGCCTCTATGATGCATGTCAAAAGGGAAAGAAGTTTAGAAAATCTTTCAAATCCATTAATTCAGTTTCTACCTCTAGACCACCGAACTTTTGCACATGGATCTATTTGGTCCTTCTAGAACTGTAAGTCTAGGTGGAAACTTATATGGGTTGGTTATAATTGATGATTACTCTAGATTCACATGGGTAGCTTTCTTATCTGCTAAAAATAATGCATTTCTTTCTGTTCTCAAAGTTGCCAAATGGATCCAACATGAAAAGGATTTGAAAATTAAGTCCCTAAGAAGTCACAATGGTGGTGAATTTTGAAAATGAGGAGTTTGAAAAATTATGTGAAGAGCATGGCATTGGTCACAACTTTTCTGCTTCTAGAACACCAAACAAAATAGGGTGGTGAAAAGGAAGAACAAATCTCTTATTGAATTAGCTATATCAATGCTCAATGAGAATTCTATGCCTAAGTACTTTTGGGTTGATGCAGTATGCACTACATGTTATGTTCTTAACAGGATTCTGATTCGTCCTCTTTTGAAATTAACACCATATGAATAGTTCAAGGATAGAAAACCTAATATCTCTCATCTGAGGGTATTTGGTTGTAAATGTTTTGTTCTGAACAATAAAGATAATCTTTGCAAGTTTGATGCAAAAGCGGACAAAGCAGTATTTCTAAGATATTCTGCATGTAGTAAAGCATATAGAGTTTTCAATAAGAGATCCTTGAGTATTGAAGAATTAGTTCATGTTGTATTTGATGAATCTAACTCCCAGAAAAAAAGGAGTTTCCTTGGTAGATGATGATGATGCAAGTACAACTGATATTCCTCCTGAAAAAAAGTCAAAAGACACCATTAACTTGGAGGAAAAGGAAGTCTCAAATGAAGTTGAAACTCAACCTCTAACCAAAGAATGGAGGACACCCATAGATCTCTCCATTGACAACATACTTGGTGATATTGAGAAAGGAGTTACTACTAGACATTGTCTAAATCTTTTTTATGAACATATGGCCTTTGTTTCTCAAATTGAACCATCTTGTGTGGATGATGCCTTAATGATGAATTTTGGTTGTTAGCCATGCATGATGAGCTAAATCAATTTAAAAGAAATTATGTTTGGGAACTAGTGCTATATAAGAGTTCTATGAATGTCATAGGAACTAAATGAGTGTTTAGAAACAAACTAGATGAAATAGGAACCATAATCACAATTAAGACTAGATTAGTAGCTAAGGGCTATAATCAACAGGAAGGTATAGACTTTGGTGAAACATATGCTCCAGTAGCTAGATTAGAAGTTGTTAGGCTCCTTGCTTTTACATGTGTGTTTGACTTTAAGCTATGTCAAATGGATGCGAAAAGTGCCTTTTTAAATGGTTTCCTTGATGAAGAAGTGTTTGTTTCATAACCTCTTGGTTTTGTAGATCACAGGTTTCCTCACCAGTGTATAAGCTTAAGAAAGCCCTTTATGGTCTTAAGTAAGCTCTCAGGCAATGGTATGAAAGGTTAAGTAAATTTCTCTTGTCTCAGAACATTGAAAGAGGAAAGGTAGACAAAACCATATTCATTACGAGATCTTCTGAAGATATAATGTTGGTTCAAGTATATGTAGATGGTATTATGTTTGGTTCTACCAATACATCTCTCTGTGAGGGCTTTGTTTCAAAAATGCAGGGGGAGTTTGATATGTCCATGATGAGGGAACCGAATTTGTTCTTAGGCTTGCAAGTCAAGCAAATGAAGAAAAGAATCTTCCTTCACCAAACCAAATATTCAAAGGAGCTACTCAAGAAATTTGACATGGAAGAGTGCAAAATCTCCAATATTCCAATGGGAACCAACTGCTACCTAGATGCTGACTTGAAAAGACATCTACTAGAAGTGTCCAAATACAGAGGAATGATAGGTTCACTACTATATTTAACTGCTAGTAGACATGACATTATGTTCAGTGTTTGTCTATGTGTTAGGTATCAGGTTGCACCAAAAGAATCACACATGACAACAGTAAAAAGGATCATGAAGTACCTGAAAGGAACACTCGATGTGGGATTGTGGTATCCCAAAGGTACAAATCCTTTCTTAATTTGCTTTTCTGACTCATACTTTACAGGTTGCAAATTGGACAAGAAAAGTACAAGTATAACTTGTCACTTATTTGGGAATAGTCTAGTATCTTGGACAAGCAAAAAGCAAGTTTGTGCTGCCTTATCAACTACTGAAGTAGAATACCTAGCTGCTGGAAGTTGTTGTGCCCAATCCTTATGGCTAAGGCAACAACTTGAAGACTTTGGCATCACAATCAACAAAATACCTCTCAAGTGTGACAACACAAATGCAATAAATCTGATGAAGAATCCTATAATTCACTCAAAGACAAAGCATATAGAGATTCATCATCATTTCTTGAGAGATCATGTAGAAAAACGAGATTGTGAAGTCCAATTCATAGAAACGAAGTTCCAATTAGTTGACATATTCATAAAACCAATACCAGGGGAAAAGTTTTATAAGCTCAGAAGAGAGGTTGGTATAGTAAGTGCTCATGAACTATGACTTTGACTATGTTTGATTGATCCTAGAATGCATAAATTGTTTGGACTGAATGGAGTTATAAGTCATTACAAGAATTTGTTGAAAACTTATGACATTTGATGATTATTCATGCATTAAAAGCATTACATTTTGATAGTATGGAATAAGATTGCATAATTTGCATGTACAGGGGGTTTTGTTCTGCAGTAATCGATTACCACTGCAGGTAATCAATTACCGCAGAGGCTGGATTTTTCAGAATCAGTCATAGAGTAATCAATTACCCAAAAGCAATAATCAATTACCTACACTAGTTGTTTATTTCTAAGTTTAAAATCCTAACGGGCGTGAATCCAACTCTTCCAAAATCACCAAAATTGATTCCAAGAGAAGTCTCAACTGCGAAAATACCTCAAGAAGCTAGGGTTCTCCATCAACCCAAATCATCTCAGTCCTTCAATTTCTCTCATCTCAATCCCATATTTGCTCCATCCAAACCTTAACAATGGAAGAAGGTGGCTCTAGTCAGAAGGAAAGGGTGAAACACATAGCCACAGGAAGGGAATTTCAGCCAAAACTCAAAGGGAAGTTTTACCCCATCTGGTTAGGATTTCCTATTATAACTTCAAGAAGGATGATTATGGAAATTTGGTTTCTAAGGTGAAAAGGAAGAAGATTGTTCTAACTGAGATGTTTTTTACTATTGGTGGGTTGCTAATACTAGAATTAGTGCAAGTCTGGATGACCTCAAACAGAATAGGGTCAATTACAAAAAGATGGAGGTTTTCAAATTAATGTTGGTCAAACCTAATGACTGGGAATCAGGTAGAAGTGGAAGAAGAGACTCGAAGAAAAAGATTGTGTTTAACACTAGGGGAATGAAGGTTGATGATAGACTGCTGCATTACTCTATTGCTTGGATACTCGCTGCTCGTGGGAGCAATCATGCTTAGATCCTGGAGGAAGACATGATTTTGATGTGTGCTATCAAGAACAGTATCAAGGTCAACTGGGTGGATGTCATTAAGGATAACATGCTGAAGACTCATCGTTTGGATGAGTACAAATGTCCTTATGTAGTCTTTATCTCAAAAGTCCTGGATAAGTTTGGTGTGGACACCTCTAATGAAGCAAGGGAATTTACTAGGGATGTTCACTTTGTTAAGGACCATGCATTAAAGATGATGAAGCTGATAAAAATTGATGAGGGATGACTGACAAAAGAACGATAGCAAGCTGAAGATGAAGATGAGTTTGTGGAACCAAAGGTGCTAACTCCTTTTGAAGACATGATCCTGAAACAAATGGGGGAATTGCGGGCTTCACAGGAGAGAGAGTTCCAGGAGATAAAAGACTCCTTGGAATCAATCTCAGAGAGGCTAGATTTGTTGGATGTCCTTTTCCCTAGACCATAGGATTAGGACTTGTCTATGCATCTTCATCTTAGGATTAGCCATCTTAGGACTTGCATTGCTTGTGTATTGCTTTGGTTTACCTTCTTTGCATTTTTCTTTACATTTACTCAGCCTTTTGCATGTTTATCTTTCAATCTCAGAATTTAGAATTTGTGCTTCTACCTTGATTAAGATTGTACTCTTGATTGACTGTGCTTCAATGTAATATCACTTATATCATTAATGGAAGCTTAATTCTTGTTTTTGAATTTGTGTATTGGCTAATTTCTTTACTGATTCACTGTCTGCAAATTGAATTTTATTTTAACTAACTTGAACCCTGTTTGATAAGGAACAGAGGTAGCTACATATCTTATCATTGCAAGACCGTGAAAGTTCAATTTCTGCAATGTTTCTTGGGTTTATTGGTTAATATGCAACATTTTTTTTTGCATAATTCTGTAGAATATATACTGTACTAGCATATTACTTTTAGCAACTTTTAGCACTCCCAGCTATTTTTTTCCCTAACATATTACTTTTTGTTATATGCCTCTTGTCTATTTCACCTTTTTGTTTGAAGTGCAAAAGGGAGAGAAGACTTGTAGAAGATATGGTGAAGTCATAGGGAGAAGACTTGTAGAAGATATGGTGAAGTCATAGGGAGAAGACTTGGTGAAGACATTGCTACAACTCTCAAGTATAAACAAAGCTTGATTCAAGAGCAAAGAGCAAAGGTACTAGAAGAATGAAGCTCAGCTTAAGAGTGACTTGAAGAGTAGTTTGGCTTATCAAAACCAAAAAGGGTGAGATTGTTGGAACCAAAGGAACTACATTGAAGATTAGTGTTTTTTGTTTTGCTTTTCTCTCTTTGTTTTTGCTCTTAAATCAATTTTATGGTACCAAACACGTTTATAGGTGTGGTACTTGTATTGTGTATTTTAGTAGGCTTGAGAATGTATTTGGGATGGTTTTCATTAGATTACATTGGGTTGTGCTGGAGAAGCTTCAAAAATGGATTTTTATGTAAGGTAATCGATTACCTAAAAATGGTAATCGATTACCATGTGAGAATTTTTTAGAACTAAAATTGAAGCTCTCTATGGTAATCGATTATCTAATTTCAGTAACCGATTACTCCCTAGAACAAGCATTTTGGTCCAGTTTTGTGCAGGATATTTGGTAATCAAGTGGGTAATCAAATACCCTGCATAAAAACTAATATAAAAGCATTTTGAAAACAGATTTAACAACTTTTGATCAGTCCAATCAAGTGTTTGCTTCTCACATACGATTTCTAAGAATTCACTCCAAGATTCATACACATTTTTCGATGGTTTGAAAGTGCTTCCAATTCAAGATTCAAGGAAGAGACTCTATTGAGTTCTAATATTTTTGTTTGGCTATTTTCACATCAAGTGATATTGTTCTGTACCCTATCTATATTTTTACACTAGTTTATCAAACTCTTGAGGTATTCTTGAGATTGTGGGAAAATCTTGCAGCGGGGTGTTGCAAGTGAGATGTTGTGAGTGATGAGGTGTCACGGTGTAGCAAACTCTTGTGGGGTACAAGAGGAAGCCTCTTCTTTTGTGATATAAATCTTTCTGGGATTAAAATTTGTATGTGTGGTGTACATGTACTGAGATTTTAGTGGAAAACGGATTAGCGGAAGGCTAAGTTTGTAAACTGGATGTAGATTAGTTAGATCGAACCAATATAAATCACTGTGCAAATTCTCTCTTCCTTATACTCTTTTATTTCAGTCTTTATTGAATTCTTGGAGCACTAACATCTGGGTTTTTGCAGCTATGTTTGATTCATTTAGATTTCTTGATGTTGATGTAATTCTTGACATATAATTACTTGATTTTAAATTTGGGTTTTTGACCCATATTTTATGGGTTTGATTTTTATTATTTCTACTCTTTTCTTTTGATCCTGAATTACTTTAAATATAATTCTTGTCAAGTTTCTCAGCTACTTTGTTTGAAAAAATTACTGAAGGAATTGAATTTATTGATGCTTTGCCTAAAGGGTTGAATTCTTGAAAACCCATTTTTGTAAAGGAAGATAGATTTTGAAATTTTCAAAAAGGGGTTGTTTTTTAAAATACTCTGATACTGTTGAATACCAAAATTTTGAAAAATAATTTGGTGAATCTATTCAACCCTCATACTAAATTCCTCCCTGGGACCAACATGTGGTAGTAGTCTATTAATCAGAATATTATATTTGACTGTGGGTCAATTGGTTGGGAATTAGTATCTGGATTCTAGTTAAAGAATCAAATATTGATTGGGGTGATGATTGTGATAAATTAGTTATTCTAGCAATATCTAGAATACTATATTGGATTATAGTTTGTAAATTGACTGTGGGTCAGTATACTATGTCTAATGATTAGACTATTTAGATTATTTATTGGTATAGAAATATGATGGTTAGAAAATGATATATAACTAACAAATCTCTTAATGAGTATGTGAATTATGTTGGATTTATAATATACTGGTGGATAGAAATAAATTTAAGATTGAGGTGAGTGAGATAGATATAGAATTAAGTTCTAACATAAGGTATAGACCCCGTTGTATGTCTAGTTTATTCAGATTACCACTTATGATTTATCAATATCTCACCCTTCTAATTGTTTTCTATGTAATTCTTCCCATACTTCTTCCGATTATGAAGATGATTTAGTTCAGGGAGCTGCATGGATGATGTTGAAGATGATTTTGTTTATGTTTGACTTGTAGTTGAAGGGATGTTTCGTATTTAGTTTGTTATCTCTTTTTGTTAATGGACTCACTACTTTGGATTAGGAGAAGTTGGGCTAGTGATTATAGTTTAGGTATGATGTACTCTTTAATCTTTAAACCTTTTGTAAGCATAAAGTTATGAAATGAATATGTTATTTCTATCATTATTCCTTTTATTTTTAAGATTATGGTTCTTTATGTAAGTTTAAAGTTATTAAATTTTTCTCATAAATATGTACATTAATTTCTGCAAACTTATAAATGAAATGGGTTTAAATTTTGTGATGTTACGATAAAATCCATAGAGAACGCTCAAAAGGAACTGAGAAATAAGACACTCAAGATACTCTCACAAAAGTGTTAAGGGTATTCAGTCAAGTGTAAAAATGTTACAATGGGTGGAGTTCGCTATTTATAAGAAAGGAATGGACTAAGGGTGCTTAGAAGTGGACATCCACTATTAGTAAGGGTGAATTAATCAAGTGTTAATTGAGCATGAGCAAATTAACACTTAATTAATTCTAGAAAGATCCAAACAAGGCCCTACTAAAGTGGATCATGTTCCCTTGAAATTAAAATTTTAATTTTGAGAGTATCATGTAGACTCCTTCCAAATTCAAATTTGAATTTGAAAATGTTAACTAGGAAAGAGAAAGGTTGGTGCCATCTTAGAGGGAACCAAGGGGACCCACTTATCTCTCATGCTTCATGTGTGACTTAGAAGGGTGTGGGAAAAACTAGAGGGGTGTGGTTATCAAACCACACGTCCAAAAGCTTCCCCGAAAAGGCCTAACTAATAAACACACTCCTCATAAGAGACTAGTTGCACCACTTATCTAATAAAAGAGGAAAAAGGGCCAAAATACAAGGCAAGAAGACAAACTAAATACACCTCCATGCACTTAAAAACAAGGAGCAAAATACAAAGAAAATAAAAAGAAATATGAACTAATAATCTTGACTTCCATGAGGAGTTGAGGTCTTCCACCGTCCTTCCTTGCCATGTCCTCCTTAATCCTGTTAGCTATGACCCTTATGGTGGGACCTTTGGTAGGTAGGATTGCCTCATCTCCTCCCTCTTAGGAAGGATTTGACCTCAAATCAGCAAAGTCCTCTTCTTCTTCAGCACATGTATAAAGAGATAAATCACTAACATTAATAGTGGTGCTGACTTCATTAGTCCTCTAGGAGGTCTAACCTATATGCATTATTGTTTATCCTCTCTAGGACTTGGAATGGACCATCTCCTCTAAGGCTTAGTTTTGACTCCCTCTTAGAAGAAAAGTGATCCTTTCTTAGATGAAGCCAAACCCAATCCCTTTCATTGAAGATTAATTCCTTCCTTTCCTTATTGGCAGGAGAAGCATGCCCTTTTGAATGATGTTTTATGTTATATTTAACCCTCTCATGTAGTTTCGTTATAAATAAGCTCTTGCCTTTCCATCCTTATGAAAGAAATGAGAAGTAGGGAGACGTAAGAGGTCTAGAAGAGTAAGAGGATTAAACCCATACACCACCTCAAAAAGGAAATGCTTGGTGGTCCTATGAACCACCCCTATTATATGCAAACTCAATATGGGGAAGGTACTCATCCCAAGACTTGTGGTTGCCCTTCAGAAGTGCTCTTAACATTGTGGATAAAGATATATTCACCACCTCAGTTTGTCCATCAATCTGAGGATGACAGGTGATAGAAAAGAGTAGCTTAGTTCATAGCCTGCCCACAAATTTTTCCAAAAGTGGCTAAGGAACTTTGTATCTCTATTAGACACAAATAGTATAGGGTATCCCATGTAATCTGGCAACCTCTTTAAAGAAAAGTCTTGCGATGTGGCTCGCATCATCTACCTTGTGGCATGGAATAAAATGGGCCATTTTGCTAAAATGATCCACAACCACAAAGATAGAATCCACACCTCGTTGGGTTCTAGGAAGACCAAAGACAAAGTCCATACTAATATCCATCTAATGTATAGAGGGAGCAGGCAAAAGTGTGTAGAGTCCATGAGGCATTACCTTAGACTTAGCATGTAAGTAAGCTATGCATCTTAAGCAATGCCTTTGTACATCTATTTTCATATAGGGTCAAAAGAATTTTTCTTTCAAAAGCAAAAGGGTTTTATTAATTCCAAAATGCCCCATGAGCCCACCTTCATGGTTCTCTTTTGTTAGCAATTTTCTCATGGATCCTTGGGGTATGCAAAGTTTTCCATCTTTGAACAGATACCCCTCACTCAGATAATACCCATCATGGGCTTTAGAAGATGAGGCAGCAAAAATGCAACCAAAGTCCTTGTTAGAGGTATACATGTCCCTAATGTCATCAAACCTAAAGTTTGAGTGCTTAAAGTGGTAAAGAAAGTGTTCCTTCTAGATAAGGCATCAGCTACCACATTGACTTTTCCCTTTTTGTATTTAATGACGTATGGGAATGTTTCAAGAAATTCCATCCATTTGGCATGCCTCTTGTTTAACTTGCCTTGCCCTCTCAGATATTTAAGAGACTCATGGTCAATGTGAATGAAAAGCTCCTTGGAAACAAGATAATGTTCCCAAGTTTAGAGGCTTTAATAAAAAAAGTAAAACTCTTTATCATAGGTGGGGTAGTTGAGGCAACACCACGAAACTTTTCACTAAAATATGCAATAGGGTACCCACCCTGCAATAGTTTAACTCTTACACTTACCCCTGATGCATCACATTCTAGCTCAAAAGTTTTAGAAAATTAGAAAGAGCTAGAACTGGTGCATGGGTGAGTTTATCTTTGATAAGTTGAAAGACTTTTTCATGCTTCTCACCTCGGAGGAATGGGACATCCTTGTTCACTAACTCATTGAGTGGTGAAGCAAGTGTGGAAAAACTATGCACAAAGCGCCTATAGAAACTTGCTAAACCATGGAAGCTCTTTTTCTCAGTCACACTTGTAGGGTGGGCCATTCTTGGATAGCTTTGACTTTCTCAGGGTTCACATGGACCCCTTCTGCACTAACTACATATCCCAAAAAGACCACACTCTCCACACAAAAGGTGCATTTTTCCATGTTTGCAAAGAGGTGGTTTGAGCTAAGAATGCAACAAACTTGCATTAGATGTCCTAAGTGATAATCTAGGCACCTACTATATGCAAGGATGTCATCAAAGTAGACAACACAAAACCTATGGTGCAATCCTCCCTAGCAAAGGTCCTCTCACAAAGGGCATGGCTAGAAGGATTGAGGAAGACATGGCTAGAGAGGAAGGTTGAAGACCTCAAATCCTCATGGAAATCAAGACCATAGAAAATAGATCATAGTCTTCATTGTACTGTATTTTTTATGCACCATTTTATTAGCTTCATGGAGGTGTTTTTATTTTGTTTTTATGGCCTTGTATTTTGGCCTCTATATCCTCTTTAGTAAGGGAGGTGCAATTATTTTTTTATGTAGAGTGTGTAGAGTAATTGGGCCTTTTTGGAGAAGCCTAGGTGGGTGGTTTTTGTTAACCACACCCCCTAAGTTGATTCCACGCCCCTCTAACTCACATATGAAGCATGAAAGACATGTGGGGCTCCTTGGTTCCCAATAGTTGGTGCCACTTTCTCTCCCTTTCCTAGGTGGATGGCGTCAACTCTCTTCTCACTCCTAGTTGGCCTTTTCAAATTCAAATTTGAATTATGGAGGGAAGTGACATGGCACTCCTAAATTCAAATTTGAATTTGAAAAAGACATGATCAACCTTCTTAGGGGCTTGGATCTACACATATTTAATTATGTGTTAATTCGATCTAGATCAATTAAAAACATAATTAAGCATGATTATCTCCCCTAAGAGTGGATGTCCACTCTCCTAAGCCAAGGCCCATGTTTTTTCTCTGTAAATAAAGTCATTCCCCTCACTTGTACTCTTTACACTTGAATGATAAGAAATTACTTGAGAGAATTATCTTTTTGAGTGTTTTCTTCTTTCTTCTTAGAAAGAGTTCCCATGGCTGTTATCAAGGGCTCCTTCCCTTGTGGCAAGCCTTTTTCTATGGGCTTATCCTCCTAAGTGGCGCCTCCATCAACATACCTTTAGTCCTCCACCTCCATCTTCTTCCTTGAAGCAACCTTGGAAGAGATCCAAGGCTACGCAACATGAGGATTGCACCAACTTACCAAGATAATCCCTAAGGACATGATTCATTAAATGCATGAAGGTACTAGGGGCATTGGTGAGCCCAAAAGGCATCACTAACCATTCATAAAGGCCAAACTTGCTCTTAAAGCAGTTTTCCATTCATCACCCTCTTTAATTCTTATCTAATGGTAATCACTTCTAAGATCAATTTTCGAAAAGATCTTAGCCCCGTGTAACTCATCCAACATATCAAGCCTAGGGATTGAGTGTTTGTACTTAATGGTAATGTTGTTGATTGCTCTACAATCAACTCACATTCTCCATTTGCCATCCTTCTAGGCACCAATAAGACTGGCACAACATAAGGGCTGAGGTTCTTTTGAACATAACCCTTCTCCAACATATCTTGAACTTGAGACTTAATTTCTTTAGTCTCAAGGGGGTTAGTCCTATATGCAGGCATATTGGGTAGGCTAGCACTAGGGGTTATTTGATGTTTTATTCCCCTTAGAGGAGGTAGACCCTTAGGAACTTCTTTAGGAAATAGGTCATCAAATTCTTTCAAAAGAGTTTGAACCCCTTGTGGAAGAGACTCAATCTCAAGATCTATGGTAGTGCAAGATGGTGCCTCTTTGCAAAACAGAAAGGGTTTATCAAGCAAGAAAGCTTCCTTTATGTCTTGTTTTGTAGCAAAATAGCTTTCTTTCTTTATGACCTCCTTAGAAGGGGCACTACCTTTCAACTGTTCCTCCTTACCCCTTTCAAGCTTTAGCGATGAAGCTTAACTTTTTGGACTTTTTTTTTCTTTATCCCTTTTTGGCTTCATGAGAAGCTAATCCTCTACCACCTGAGTAGGAGTAAAAGGATACATCTTAATCTTTCTATCCTTGTGGGTGAGGATAATATCATTGGAGTGACCATGATGGATGGCTTTCTTGTCAAATTGTCATGGTCTACCCAACAAGATGTGTCTAGCCTCCATTGGAACAACATCACATAAGATCTCATCATTGTATGTTCCAATAGAGATGGGCACTTTTACGTGCTGGTTGACCACAATCTCCCCTTACTTATTGAGCCACTAAAGTTTATAAGGTTTTTTATGGGGAGTTGGGGTCAAGGCTAGCTTTTTAACCAACCTAGAGCTTTAACAGGATCGACTATCCACAATAAGGCACATTTTGTTTTGAACTTTACATCTAGTGTGGAATATGTTCTTTCTTTGGGTTGGGTCAAGTTCTAAGGGTTGACTTCCTAGAAGTCTTCTTACCATAAGGAGGTCCCCTTCATAAGCATAAAACTCTTCCATGTTATGATTTGATGCATGATCCCATTCTTCCTCACTCTCACAAGAGGAGGAAGGTGAGGTATCCTCACTGCTATATATGTCTTGACCCCTCTTGATCATAATTTTTCTAGTAGGGCATTGAGAAGCAATGTGACCTCTCTCAATATATTTAAAGCATTGGATACTACTAGCCTTAGAATCAGAACTAGTAATAGGGGTTGTTCTCTATTATGAAAGGGTTTATGTTCTTTTTATGTTTTGGGATGCTCCTCCTTAGGGAAGCTCTTAGAAGAGATTCCCTTGACTTGGTCCTTCTTTGCATAAGATGGATAATCTTTTTTTGCTCCTTTTCTTTTCAATTGGTTTTCCACCTTTATGCATAGGTTAACCAAGTCATCTAGGTCCCTATATGGTAAAAGCTCAACTTTATCTCTAATGTCTGAGCTTAACCCACATAGAAACCTAGCAACGACGGCCTTAGGTTCCTCAATGATCCCAACTTTGATTATGAGGAGTTCCATATTTTGTCTATAATCCTCGACACTTAGGTTGTATTACCTAAGCCTTTAAAGCTTATCAAGAAGCTTTCTTTCATAATAAGAGGGGATGTGTCTCCTCTTCATAGCACTCTTTAGATCACACCAATAGTCAATTAGAGGGCTATGAGTTTGAAGCCTCTCATTCACCAAACTAGTCCACCAATGCATGGCATGCCCTTGGAAGTTAAGGGTTGCCAAGAAGACTTTTCTCTCCTCTCTTACATTGACGCATTTGAAGAGTTGTTCTACCTTGACTTCCCAGTCAAGGTAGGCTTCCACATCTTCCTTTCCTTGGAAAGAAGGGAGGTCAACCTTTTGCTCCCTAGGAGGGGGCACATGTTCATTCATGTTATCATTTATGTTATTGTTCCTCACTCTAAGTCTCCCCTCATAATGTTCACTCTCACTTCCATTATAGAAATTAGAGGGGGACCCATATCCTTTCCCTTTTCTTTTTTGTTCTTTATCTCTTTGTTTTCTCCCTTCATCTTCTCTCTATATTCCTTCCTTTTCCCTTCTTCTTTTCTCTTCTTTCTCTCTCTTTTTCATCCCTTCTTTTCTTTGCTCTTTCTTCTTTCTCTCTTTTTCTTCTCTTCTTTTCTCTTATCTCTCTCTCTTTTCTCTTTTTCTTTTTCTTCTCTTCTCTTTTCTTTCCTCTCCCTTCTCCCTCTCCTTACAACACTCTCCTCTATCCTTCACTCCCTAAATTATAACACAAAGTGATAAAAGGGGTCACCCCCTTGGTTCACGCTCTTGTTACTACTTGTGTGTGATTCAAGAGCCATGTGTGGATGGTTGAAGTCTAAGGTTTAGGATGAAAACATACAAGCACAAGCTCTCATCTCTTTTGAGTTTTATCACCTAAGAGACAATGAGTCTTTTGTACTCTAGTCTCACTAAGCATTTTGAGCAAGAAATTAAAAGCAAAAAAATGTAAAAGAGTAAGGTCCTAAACGTGTTCCTAAAGATATGGAAGGTGGTGTACCACTTCCTCCTCCAAACCTCAAAACAACTAGAAACTAATGAGCTATTACACACAAAAAGGAATGACCTTTAGGGGCATCCAACACTTCATGAAAGAGGCCTTTGATTACAAGGAATTATGCAAAAAACAAAAAACAAAAATAAACTATGTCTTCAATCTTCACTCCAAAGCTCACTCAAAACGCCTTACTCTATGCCTTGCTCCTCCTCTTGTCTAATACCTTATTTGGCTTGTCCAAACCTTCCTTAGTATGCTACCCTTGAGGATGAGCTCCAAACCAAGGTTTTCCTACAAAGAATTGGCGCCAATAAACAAACAATCCAAGAGTAAGAGTACAAGTAAATAAAGCAATAAAAAGGCTCAAACAAATGATAGCAGACTTATCCAAGTGGAAAAGTAGTATGAGACAACTAAGAAGAATAACAATGAAGACAAACTAAAACTAAGAGGTAGTGAAAGAAGGCAAAAGATATTCAACCCACTTAGCATTCTTTTATTTAACCTCCCTTGCCCTCTAATGTACTTAAGTGACTTATGATCAGTATGTATGATGAACTCCCTAGTCACTAAGTAATGCTCCCAAACTTGTAGGGCTCTAATAAGGGCATAAAGCTCCTTGTCATAGGTGGGATAATTCAAGGTGGCCCCATGAAGTTTTTCACTAAAGTAAGCAATGGGGTGACCTCCTTGAAGTAAAACAACACCTATGCCAAGACTGGATGCATCACATTCTAGCTCAAAGGTTTGTTCAAATTTTGGAAGGGCTAGAATGGGTGCATTGGTGAGCTTTTCCTTAAGCACATTAAAAGCTTTTCCTTGAGCTTCACCCCAACAAAAAGGTACATCCTTCTTAACAAGCTCATTAAGAGGGGATGCAAGTGTGGAGAAGTTTTTCACAAATCTTCTATAAAAACTTACTAAACCATGAAAACTTCTAATATCTCCAACACTTTTTAGGGTAGGCCAATCTTGGATAGCCTTGATTTTCTCGAGGTCAACTTTCACTCCTTCTTTGCCAACTATGAAACCTAAGAAATTTAGATTTTCCTTGCAAAAGGTACATTTCTCCAAGTTGGCATAGAGGTGGGTGTCCCTAAGAATCTTTAAAATCTCACTTAGATGCCCAAAATGCTCATCTAAGGACTTGCTATAGATCAAGATGTCATCAAAATAGACGACCACAAACTTCCCTATGCAATTTCTAAGTACATGATTCATTAGATGCATGAAAGTGCTAGGGGCATTGGTGAAACCAAATGGCATCATTAACCACTCATACAAACCAAACTTGGTCTTAAAAGCAGTTTTCCACTCATCACCTTTTTTAATCCTTATTTGGTGATAACCACTCTTAAGATCAATCTTGGAAAATATAATGGCCCGATGTAACTCATCCAACATGTCATCTAGCCTAGGGATTGAGTACCTATAATTTATGGCGATGTTATTAATAGCTCTACAATCAGTACACATCCTCCACTTTCCATCTTTCTTAGGCACTAAAAGAACAGGAACAACACAAAGGCTAAGACTTTTTTTAACCCAACCCTTCTTTAACAAATCTTGAACTTGAGTTTCTATTTCTTTGGTCTCTTGTGGGTTAGTCCTATAGGCGGGCCTATTTGGAAGGCTTTCCCCCGAGATGAGGTCAATTTGATGTTCTATCCCTCTTAAAGGTGGAAGTCCAGTTGAAACCTCTTGAGGAAATACATCATCAAATTTAAAAGATTGTGGACTTCTTGAGGTAGAGACTCAAGTTCATGATTAGTGGTAATGAGTGTCTCTTTGAAGTATAGAAGGTATAAAGGTTGTTCAAGCAAGAGTGTTTTCTTGATATCATTCTTAAGTGATAAATGACTCTTGTGAACAAACATCTTTAGAGGAGACATCTTCCTCTAAACTTGATACCTTTTCTTCTTTTACTTTGGCCTTAGAAACTTTTTATCCTTTTTTTTATTTTTGTTTTCTTTCTTTTTGGTCTTCTTCTCTCCTAGCTTTCATTTTGAGTTGGTCTTCACACACTAGAGAATATGTTAGAGGGCATAACAAAAATTTCTTGCCTAAGTGTTGGAAACTTATTTTATTGGTAAGGCCATCATGCATGGTTTTCTTATCAAATTGCCAAGGCCTTCCAAGTAACACATGACTAGCTTCCAAAGGCACAACATCACATAAAACTTCATCTTTGTATTTGCCAATGGAAATTGGTACAAGTGCTTGTTGGTTAACAACAATACCTCCGTCCTCATGAATCCATTATAATTGATAAGGTCTAAGATGTGGTTTTGTGGATAAGGCTAGCTTTTCAACCAATCTAGTACTAAAACAATTACAACTAGACCCACTATCCATAATGAGAGAACAAGTGCTTTCTAAAATTTTGCATCTTGTATGAAACAGTTCTCTCTTTGTGGCCAATCTCACTAGTTTGGTTGTTAACAAGCCTTCTTACCATAAGTAAGTCTCCATCACAAGGTAAGGTCTCTTCCATGGAATTCATGGCTTCATCTTCACTACTTGAAGTAGAAGAAGAAGAAGTAGCTTCATCAAGGCTACTATAGTGATCTTGGCATCTTAAAATTATTGTTTTCTTTGTGGAGGATTGAGAAGCAATGTGACCCATTCCAAGACACTTAAAGCAATTGATGTCACTTGACTTAGACTCTTTAGAAGGTACATTAGAAGAATATGATTTTTCTTTTTCTTTATCTTTTTCTTTTTCATCTTCTTTGGAGAAAGGTTTGGAAAAAAGACCCTCCTTCTTAAAATTCTTGGAATAAGATGGAGTGAAGTCTTTTTTGAAAATTTTTCTTTTAAGTTGGTGCTCCACTCTTGAACAAAGTTGAACAAGTTCATTAAAAGCTCTATATGGCAAAAGTTCAACTTTGTCTTTTATTTCAAGATTAAGGCCACTTTGGAACCTTTAGATGGTGGTCCTTTCTTCTTCCCTTATACCCGCCCTCATCATGAGTAACTCCATTTGTTAACTATATTCTTCCACACTTAATGACCCTTGTTTCAACCTCTGAAGCTTATCCATAAGCTCACAGTCATAGTATGGAGGAATATGCCTCCTTCTCAAGGCACTATAGAGTTCATTACAATATTGAATTGGGGGCTCATGATTCACTCTCTTTTCTCTTTCTAAAGAAGTCCACCAATACATGGCATGCCCTTGGAAACTAAGGATTTCCAAAGAAACCCTCATCTCTTCACTTACCCCATGGAAAGAAAAAAGTTGTTCAACCTTCATTTCCCTATCAAAATATGCATCAACATTGTCCTTTCCAAAAAATGAAGGAAGGTTAACATTAGGTTCCTTATTGGAGGATTCTCTTTGCTTATGTGTTCTTGGGGGCCTTTGATAATAATCATTATTGTGATGAATACTATAAAGGCTAACACTTGGGGTTTTGGTATGGTGATGATCACTATACTCATTTTCACTCATAGAAACCCTTACCCCTTTGCCTTTTTGGGACCTAGATGGTTGGACTCTATGTTTTGAACCACTAGTTCCTACCCCTGAAAGTAACTTAGCAAGCATTTCTCTAATTTTCTCATTTTGTTTATCATGTACTCTCTCCCTCTTCCTAAATTCTTCCTCTTTTTTTGTACTTTCTTCTTCTTTTCTTCTTATATACTCCCTAAGTTCTCTAAGTTCATCTCTAAGCCTAGCATTACTAGGGTGTGATTTTTGACCACGGACACTTGAATGATCACTCATATTTGATCTAGGAAAGATTTTCACAAAAGGTTTTCTTGAAAAGATTTGTACAAAGAGTGAGTGATAAAAGTTTTCACAAAGAGATTTTGGTGCTGGACTTATTACTTGGAGCGGTTAAAATTGCACTCTAAAAGGGAGGTGGATTACAAGGAGTCACTTAATAACCAAGCCTCTTAGTAGTGCGAAACTTATCAACCTTTGCCCCTTTGTAAGCTTACAAAAACAAATTTTGACACTACAAGTGTGTGATGTGCAACGGACCCTAATAAGCACTTAGAAGCCTTCTAAACGAACATACAACAACCTAGAGCATACAACTACAACAAAGTAAGTAAAGAAAGTAATAAAGGCATACACTAGTCGAAATTCCTAAGGTGGAAACAATCCCACCACTAAAACGAATTACACCTAAGCTATCACAAATCAAATGAGAGTTTAAAGTGTCCAAATTACAATCCAAATGAACAAGAAAGGACCAAGTACAAATGGCCCCAATAAAAACAACAACAAAGAGCAAAAGAAAGAAGAAAAAGTGGTACAAAAATTAAACAAGAATAAAAATAGAAAGATACTAGACGCAAATTTAAAATAAAAAAGCTTGAAACAAAATTGAAATTCTTCAAGCTTCCAACTTGGTGTTCCTTCACAAGTAACAAACTTGTTAGTCCTCTCTTTATAGTGTTTGCACTCCCACCATTTGGTGATTCTCTCCAAAGCACTTTGGGACTTATAGAAACTTCCTCTAACTCAATCTCCCAAGATTCACAAGGTGAACCCAAGGTGATTCACCTACACCAAGCAAAGAAGCCAACCAAGAGAAAGAGAAACAAGAGGCCAAGAAATAAAAACTAAAAAAGTAAAATTAAGAAGGCTAAACTCAAGATATTAATTATGAGACAAGACTCAAAGAATGTGATGAAAGACAAGCAAAAATTAAGGCACACAAGAAAGTTAAGCACTCAAAAGGAACTTAGAATGACTCTAGATTAGAATTTAAGTGTTTAATGTTCCTTGTCCTTAAAATTTCATGTCCAATGTCCAAAGTCCAGCCAAGGTTTTGGTCATAAAATGGGTCCAATGATAGTCCAAAATAGTCCAATATGGTCAAAGTTCAAGTCCAAAGTCCAAGGGTAAAATGGCCGACAAGTTAGCAACAATTCCTTTTAATTATTTTTTTCACTTTCACTTCTTTTCACTCAAAATGTGTCCCACCAAGGAGGATAAGATTTGATTCTTTTTTTAACCTTATATCTTGCATGGATTTTACACTTCTGGTGTGTTAAAAGTAGGTACAAAAAGGTTGTAAATAAAAGTTGCTATTTTGGTGCAAGAAATGTATCTTTTTGGGAAGTGTTTCTTGTATTTTACTCTCTTGTTTAGGTGCAGTTTTTTTTCCAGTTTTTTCAAAATATATTTACTTATATGACAATTTGTTTGACTTAGGATCATGCAATAAAGACAAGGAATGATGTAGTCATGCAAAAGGAAGGCTAGCCAAAAATGGGTAAGGCATTAATTACACACATAAGTCAAATAAGACATGGAGCATGCAAAAGTCAACTTTTATAGGAAAATATGAGTCTCCTAAGGCTCACAAAAGGTTTAGCCAACCAAGAATATGAAAGAAAAAGCACCAGATTTTTTTTCAAAGTTTCATGAATCATGTGAGAGAAATATGCATATATTTGACTATTTTTTGAAAAATAAGGAGGGAAATTTCAAACATGACACAACAAGGATTCAAACAAGATTAAAATGTTCATAGCATGTTCATCACAAAAAAAGTGCAGCCATGGAAAAGCAAAGGAAAGCTCTAAAAGAACAACCTTTTGAGAAAAACTCGAAGAACACTAAGAAAACTCATGAATGATGATGAACCACACAAAAAAAAGAGACAACTTTTAAACATAATATTTAGAAAAAAATACTCAAGATAAAGGAGAAGACATAAACATGACAAGAAACATATGTTTTAAGACAAAGAAAAAAAAAGAATGGAGAAGAACACTAGTTACCCTTGAAGACCACCTTAGTTCTTGATACCACATGATGGCTCCACCTTCTCCATGGTGTCGCCAACTCTTCTCCAAGATGAGATGTTGAAATGGATCTTCTTCAAGGGATGAAATAGTTGTGAAAATGGGGCTTATGAAGGATGAAAGTGGTTCATGAAAAATGGAGACAAAAGAATGGTGTTTTGGGTGGTGGTGGTTGGATGGTGTCTCTTTGGCTAGCTCACTTCACTTGGAGAGGATGAAGGTCAATCCTAGGGAGACCCAAGCTCCTTCTAAGGTAGAGAGGAGAAGAAGGGGGCCAAGAGATCCCTAAATGACTAAGGAAGAGGAATGATGAGAAAAACTCTCTCAAATATCCAATATATCCAAAGTGACTACATGTAGTCTAACCTAGGGTATTTAAAGAGAGGGTGGGAGGCCTTTAGGCCATTTGCACAAAAACTTGACAGCTAAATGCCTCTCAAATGAAACCTAAATGGACCTCAAATGAAATGTAGGTCCCTTCCCCCTAAATGACCAAAATACCCTTATGTCTAAAAAATGAATGAAATGGACTTTTGACCTGACAAGTCAAGGTTTAAGTCCCAAAATAAATCCTAAACTAATTTGCCCCTTAATATAAAGGCTAAATAAAAATACCCAATGAAATCCTAACTGAGTGAGGTTCCCTAAAATACAAGGGAAAAATAAGGAAAACAAGCAAAAGACTAGGTAGATGCACCAAAGTCCGCACATGTGATCATCAATGCTCTTGGTGTGGCATGACCTTCCTCTTCTTTTATTCTTCTTGCCATGGACCTTGTGATGGGTCCTATTTGATGCCCCAAGGATGGTCCTTCATCACTATGGTCGAATATTCTAGGGTCCTAGGCAACCAAATTAAACCAACTTTCAAACTCTTTGCAATTGTTTTTTATTTACTATTACGTACACCTAATTTCACTATTTAACTTTTAGTACTTTTCACTTTTTGTTTTGCTTTTGAATTTTATTTTGATTCCTTTTCTTTTTTATATTTACCTAATTACTTGTTTAGATTGCAAATTTTATGAGTAACTAAGAGGTAATATTTGCTTGACCAAAAACCACAAGACAAGGCACATGAAAACTTCAACTAAAATGCAATTAGAGAAAATACTAAAAGAAACTCTAGTGTACTAAAATTTAGAGGTGATTTAGGTAGTATGTTTTGAGTATTTGGTTAGTGTTTTTGACACTTCCTTGTTTGCACGAGTTAGAACCTAATTCACTCCAATATCTCTCACACTCCAAGCAATGAATCACCTAAAAAAAATTGCACACACAAGAGCTACTAAAATGCACAATTATAAGGTAACAAGAGATTGAAATTGAGCTTAAAATTGTTTTGAAATTTTGTTTATAAGAACATGCTTAGGCTACTTGCATGTGAGACTTCATTGGAAAACTTACTCAAGAGGCAAGAACCTCTTAGATGCTCAATTTTAAAGAAGGATCAACAGACTTTAAAGAAAAACAAAGCAAATAGAAGAGGTAAAACCTAAACGAAAATAATGTGATAAATCATGGCTAAACAAGACTTTTACTGAGACAAAACTTAGGAATATAAAATTGAAAATAAAATCCTAACAACCAAACAACAAGACCGAAGTTAAAGCAATACAAGACAAGCACAAATGAGTCCAAAGCACTTCAACCACAAGGCTGTGGAATTCACCACAAAGTTGTGGACTTACGTTTTTGAGTGCTTTCAAGAACATCATCCAACAAATAAACTCAAACAAGCTAGGTAAGGTAGAATGAGGTCCTAAAATTCAAGTTAAATGGTTCAATGAAAGAACTGAGCCAATTGAACTGAACAAAATGGAGGGAATATGCATAGAATTCAAAGATATTCAACAAAATGAAAACTTAACCAAAGACAAGTAAGGAAAAAATGAAGTGATGCAATCGCACCTAGCATCATGGCTAAAAGGATTCAAGAGAAGGAGACTAGGCTTAGATGGGTGCCTACATGAAGACATGGAGTCATAGTCTTAGTATTTTCTACTTATAAATATTTTATAATTGGTTAGATATTTAGATCACATAGTTTTATTCCTTAAGGCCATTTATTTAGGCCTTTTTCCTTTCTAAATTTGGCGTGTAGGTGTAGGAAATAAGAAGGAAGGAGTAAGCTTAGAATAAGCCTTATTTTAGGAGTATTGGGCTTGTCCATCCACCTAAAATAAGAGCTATTATTTGTACCCATTGGATTAGTGCTAGGTGCCTAACTAAGGCCATTAAGCTTGGGTTAATTAGGCCCAAGTCCCACATTGTCTTGATTTGTGTGTCCAAGCTCCTCATTTGGCTTGTATATACTCATTCTCTTGTATTAACACACTTGATTCAATGAAGTAAGACTCATTTTGAGTTATTATTCTTGAGTGTCATTGAGAATCCTCTCTCTTGAGGAATCCCTTCCTAGTAAGCCTTTATCAAGGGTCATCTCCCTTGTGGTAAGCTAGCAAGTTAATTTTGACTTTTCTTTTCATTGAAAAGTGGCGTCAAAACCACCCTATTTCTAGCCTCCTTTATACTCCATTTCTAAGAGAAAAAACCTTGGTTGAAGAAGATATGAGGGAGTGCATAATTTGGTATCACGAGCCATCTTTATGAAGGTTCATTCCTCTTCTTTTCCTCCTAGTTCTAGGCATAATTTTCCTTTAATTTTCTATAGTTTTTTGTGCTTTATTTCTTGCTTTACTTATTATCTATTTCATTTGCTTTTTATGTTTTGATACCCCTTATTCATACTTAGGAGCTCACTTATATTCCTTAATCTTGTTTTTCTAATTCCTTTATAGCTTTCATATTTAGGTAAAAAGCTTAACTTCCAAAGCTTAAGTTACTTTTTGTTGAGAAAACCATAAAAAAGAAAGGAGTTTTCTTTACTTGCTTGCATTTTTCAACTCATTTTAGTTTCAATCATTGCACTCTAAATGGAATCACCCACTTCAAGTCACAATAGTGTCAACTAAGAGTTAACAACTAAGGTAGGCACCTTAGATAAATTTCTGCATGAATTTAGAGAGTGGAGAGTTGAGAAGAGTAAAGAGAGAAGAGAGAGATGCAAGAAAGGAAAGAAGAAGATTAGAAAAAGAAAAATAGAGAAAAGAAAAAAAGAAAGAGAGGAGAGAAGGTGTGAAAAGAAAGAAAGAGAAAGAAAAGAAAGATATGAGAGTGAACAAAGAAAAAGAAAAGAAAGAGAAGAGAGGAGAGGAGAAAAGAAGCGAAAGAAAGAGAAAAAATAACAGAAAGAGAAGAAAGAGATAGAGAAGAGAGGAGAGCAAGAGAAGAAAGAGAAAGAGGAGAGAGAAAAGAAAGAGAAGAAAGAGAGAGAAGAGAAAGAGAAAATATGGAGAGAAGAAGGAGATGCTATAGGTCTAGCTCTAGTGAGGATAATAATGAGGGTTATAATAGACCTAAAGGGAGGAGAAACCAAACTCCCAAGGAACAAAAAATAGACCTCCCACCCTTCTTAAGCAAAGATGATGTGGAAACCTACCTGGATTAGGAGATGAAGGTAGAACAACTCTTCAGTTGCTTCCAAGTGAGTAAAGAGAGGAAAGTTCCATTGACTACCCTTAGCTTCCAAGGGTATGCCATGTATTGGAGATATGCTCTAGTTAATAAGAGGTTTCGCAATCGTATGCCCCCAATCGACTTTTGGTTTGATCTTAAAGAGGCTATGAGGCGAAGACATGTTCCCTCTTATTATGAAAGGGAACTCCAAGATAAACTTCAAAGACTCAAACAAAAGAATTTGAGTGTTGAAGAGTATCACCAAACAATGGAGTTTTTCCGGATGAGGGCAAGCATAACTAAGGAGAAAAGGACTACTTGTCTAGATTCTTAAGTGGCTTGAATTTTGAAATTCGTGATAAAGTTAAACTCTTGCCACATAATGATCTATATGATTTGGTCCAAATTTGCATAAAAGTGGAGCAACAATTGAAGATAAGGACTTCTTCCAAGAAGGAATACTCTACCACTTCTCACCAGTCTTATTTAAATAAGGACCAAAAAAATGGGAGCTCTTCTAAGAGCCACCCCAAGGAAGATTCCACCATCATGCATGAAAAGCATAAACCTTTGCATCCTAGAGAAGATCCCCTACTAGCTTTTCATCAAAGACTAGTAGTATTAAGTGATTAAAATGTCTTGGGAGAGGCCACATTGTCTCCCAATGCCCCACAAAGAAAACCATGATCATGAGGGGACAAGATATAGTAAGCAAGTCTTCCTCTTCTAGTGAGAGTAAGGAAGAAGGGGACATGAATATTTTGACATAGAGGAAGGTCCTTGTGATGGTGATCTGCTTATGGTAAGAAGGTTTCTTGGAAGCCAACCTTATGAATTAAGCCATACTCAAAGAGAGAACATCTTTCACATAAGATGCAAATTTTTTTATAAAACATGTTCACTTATTGTAGATAATGGCTCATGTTGCAACTGTTGTACCATAAGGTTGGTGGAGAAGTTGTCTTTGACTACAATTCCTCACTCGTCCTTACAAGCTTCAATGGTATAATGAGAGTAAGGAAATTATAGTCAACCAACAAGCAAACATGCCCTTTCCATTAGAGGTTATGTCGTTAAAATGCTTTGCGATGTAGTTCTAATGGAAGTGGCACATATCTTGTTGGGGCGACCCTAACAATTTGACTGAAAGGTTATTCATCATGGTCACTCTAATGAGATAACCCTCACCCACAATGACAAGAAAATTAAGTTGACTCCTTTTTCACCTTCACAAGTGGCAGAGGATCAACTTCTCTTGAAAAAGAAGATGGATAAGGAAGACAAAAACAAAACAAGAAAAAACAAACATTCATTGAAGGTTGATGGGTTGGAAGAAAATGCCTTGTCCAAGGTTGTTCAAAAGGAGAGCCATTTTGCAATAAGAATGGACTTTAAACCCATGGAGGCACCAATTATTACTTCCCCAAGTTATGAGCTTGAGCCCATAACTAGTGAGCTTGACATTGCATCTCAAGTACAAGATTTGGGAGAAGTTACAAGAGAGCAAGATCTTAAAAAAGATTGCCTTTTTTTATCCCAAGGATGATCTTATTGAATCTACTCCTTCCCTTGAAGAGGTGGAAATTGAGGTTGTGCCCATATCATGCGAGTACAATGCATCACAACCTCAAGTTCTACTTCTAGATGAGGCCACTTTTGAGCATGAGATTGAGCAGAACTCTTGACCAATCATAGTCCATCTTCAGTTCAAAGACAAGAGACCATGAAAGAATGGTGCACCCCTAGGCCCATCATGCTGTCTTGGGGTGAACAACAAGACAAGACTTATTGAGCTTTCTTGGATGAGTGCTCCGATGCACCAAAGATAGTCTCCCACGAAATTTTAAAACATATGAGACTTATCCTTAGTGCATTAAGAGTGGAATAGGGAACTACTATGTGGAGGCATAACCACACTGTTTTAAACTCAAGTACCCACCTTTACTATCCCATTCCTAAAAGGTCTTCTCAAAGGCCTTTCAGTCCCCCTACACATCACACTTGTCTGCATGCTCTTACTGTTTTCCTTATTTTCTTGCACACATTAAAAAGGAGGAACAAAGGCATCGGGATTTGAGGTCAAATCCTCTCCACAGGAGAGGAGATAATGCAATCCCACCTAGCATCATGGCTAGGAGGATTCAAGAGAAGGAGACTAGGCTTGAATGAGTACTTACATGAAGACATGGAACCATAGTCTTAGGGTTTTCTACTTGTAAATATTTTATAATTGCTTACATATTTAGGGCGCATAGTTTTATTCCTTAAGGCCATGTATTTAGGTTATTTTCCTTTCTAAATTAGGTATGTAGGTATAGGAAGTAAGAAGGAAAGAGTAAGCTTAGAATAGGCCTTTATTTTAGGAGTACTAGGCTTATCTATCCACCTAAAATAAGAGCTATTATTTGCACCCCTTGGATTTGTGCTAGGCGCCTAACTAAGGCCATTAAGCTTGGGTTAATTAGGCCTAATCATAATTAGGCCCAAGTCCCATATTGCCTTGATTTGTGTCCAAGCTCCTTGTTGAGCTATATATACTTCTTCCCCCCCTCTTGTATCAACACAGTTGATTGAATGAAGTAAGACTTTTATCCTCCTAATTAAGTGTCATTGAGAATCCTCTCTCTTGAGGAATCTCTCCCTAGTAAGCTTTTATCAAGGGTCCTCTCCCTTGTGGCAAGCTAGCAAGTTCATTTTGACTTATCTTTTCTTTGAAAAGTGACGTCAAAACCACCCTATTTCTAGCCTCCTTCATCCTCCATTTCTAGAAGGAAGAACCTTGGTTGAAGAAGATCCAAGCTAGAAGGTTAATTTTGACTTTTCTTTTCTTTGAAAAATGGCATAAACATCACCCCATTTCTAGCCTCCTCCATCCTCCATTTCTAAGAGGAAGAACCTTGGTTGAAGAAGTTCCAAGGGAGTGCATCATGAAGGATAACGCGGATTCAAGCTTTCAAAAATTAAGAAAATAGAATGGAGTAGAAGAAGAATTAGAGACTATAATTTGAAAATTAAAAGAGGAAGAAGATGAACCTATAGAAGCTTGGCTCTGGATACCAAATAATGCAATCTTGGATTGCCTTTCCCATGATCACTTCAAGAAGTTCTTCAAAGGTAGAAGATGGAGGTGATGAGGTGGAAAATGGAAGGATGATAGCGCCATTTCTAGGAAGATAAGCCAAGGTTAGGAAGCTTGTCATAAGGGAAGTAACCCTTGATAAAAGCCATGGAAGATTTCTCACTCAAGGAAAAGAAGACACTCAAGACAAGCTCTAAAAAAGGAGGTTTCTATTATCAATCAAGTGAAAAATGATACAAAGAGTGGAGTAGTGAATTTATAGGCAATTCTAATACTATGGGCTTGGGCTTGCACGTCCAAGATTAGGGAGGATGGTTAGTTAATTTAGTTAAGTGTTAGTTGAGCTTAAGGCCAAATGACACTTAATTAAATCAACTAATCCAAACATGGCCCTATGATTAAGGATCTATGCTCCTTCTTAAATTTGAATTTGAATATGGGAGTGTCATGTCATCTTCCTCCAAAATTTAAATTCAAACAAGAAGCAACAAGAAAGGGCATGTAGGGGAGAGAGAATGATGTAGCGCAACTACTTGGGGACAAAGGGGTCTCACTTGTCTCTCGTGCTTCATGTGTGAGTTAGAAGGGTGTGGGACAACCCTTGTGGTTATCAATCCATACGTCCATGATCCTCTCAAAAAGGCCCAACTACTTAGCACATTCCAAATTAAAGACTAACTACATCTTCCTTATAAAAAAATGGAAAAAGGGCCAAAATACAAGGCCAAAAATTACACTAAATACTCCTCCATGATCACAAAAATAAGGTGTAATATACAAGGCATCTACGAGGCTAAAATGGAGACTATAGCCTAAATTCTAATGATCTTTACTTTCATGAGAATTCTACCCTTCGTTATAACCATGTCTTCCTCAATCCTTTTCTAGCCATGACCCTTGTGATGGGACCCTTGGTAGGAAGATTTCATCACAAGAGCTACTCAAATTTATAAGCACAAGACAACATTGAGATTGAAATTGAGCAAAATTTTTTTTTGAGATTTGGTTTAGAGGGACATGCTTAGGCTATAAGCATGTGGGACTTCTTTGGAAGACTTACTCAAGAGGTAAGAACCTCTTAGATGCTCAATTTCAAAGAAGGAGTCAACACACTTTTTGAGCAAAATAAAAGAACAAATAGAAGAGGTAAAACTTAAAGAAAATTAAAGTGACATTAAAGAACTGCACATGACTTACTAAATGACAAATACTTAAAAGTTTAAAACTGAAAATAAAATCCTGTTAAAGCACAAGTATAGCCGAATTGAAAGACAACACAAAGAAAACAACAATGAGTTCAAAATTCTTGAACCACAAGGTTGTGGAATCCACCACAAAGATGTGGACTTATAGTTTTGAGTGTTTTCAAGAACATCATTCAATCAAATCAACTAAAAATCATAGGTAATGTATAATTAGATCCTAATACTCAAAATAATTGGTTCAATGAAAGAATTAAGCTATTTGAGCTGAACAAAATCAAGACAACATGTATAGAATTCAAAAATTTCAACAACAAGAAAAAATAACCAAGACAAGTAAAAAATTGAAGGACAACACGGATTCAAGCTAAAAAAATAGGAGAATAGAATGGAGTAGAAGAAGAAACGGAGCTATAAATTCAAAAATTAAGAGAGAATGAAAGGTAAAAGATGAACTTCAAGAAGGAGGCTCAAATACAACATGATGCATCCTTGATATGCTAATCCCATGATATCTTCTTGTAAGGTTCCTTTGAAGAAGATGAAAGGTGGAATAGATGGAAATGAGGTGGAGGCACCACTCACAAAGGAGATAAGCCTAGAGTAGAAATTTGCCACAAGGGAAGGAGCCCTTGATAAAAGCCATAGAGAACTCTTAAAAGTAAGAAAGAAACAAGATACTCAAGATACTTTCACAAAAGTGTTAAGTGTATTCATCAAGTGTAAAAATGTTACAATGGGTGGAGATCCCTATTTATAAAAAAGGAATGGGCTATGGGTGCTTATAAGTGGACATCCACTATTAGTAGGGGTTAAGGTGAATTAATCAAGTGTTAATTGAGCTAGAACCAATTAACACTTAATTAATTCTAGAAAGATCCAAACAAGGCCCTACTAAAGTGGATCATGTTCCCTTGAAATTAAAATTTTAATTTTGAGAGTATCATGTAGACTCCTTCCAAATTCAAATTTGAATTTGAAAATGCCAACTAGGAAAGAGAGAGAGGTTGATGCCATCTTAGAGGGAACCGAGGGGACCCATTTGTCTCCCATGCTTCATGTGTGACTTAGAAGGGTGTGTGACAAACTAGAGGGGTGTGGTTATCAAACCACACATCCAAAAGCTTCCCCAAAAAGGCCTAACTAATAAACATACTCCTCATAAAAGGGTAGTTGCACTACCTATCTAATAAAATGGAAAAAGGGCCAAAATACAAGGCTAAAAGAAAAACTAATTACACCTTAATGCACTTAAAAACAAGGCGCAAATAGGAAGAGAAATATGGCCTAATAATCTTGACTTCCATGAGGAGTTGAGGCCTTCCACCCTCCTTCCTACCTTTGTCTTTCATAATCCTCCTAGCCATGACCCTTGTGATGGGACCCTTGGTAGGTAGGATTGCATCACACCTCCTGCAAAGCCTCCTAATATGGTGCTAATTACCCTTTTTGCTCCCTTATTTCTACGGTCTCCCCAAATTTAATGCAACTCCTTCTCTTATCATCCCACCAATAACCTCTGTTGTAATCTCTTCTCCTCTTGCTATGGTCCTAGCTTATACTCCTCCAGTCTGGGCTTCTCCTGCCTCCCCGACCGAGCTTCTCATATCTCTCCAGCTTTAGGTGAGCTTTTGGTCTTCCCGAATACAATCTTTCAAATGACTTGCTTTTATTAGGTCTTCAATTTTGTCGCATACGGCTGGACATTCTTCAGTTAGTGACCATGGTTCTTGTAGTACCAACATTCTTTCACTTTATCTGCACTAAATGGTGTGTTCTCCCTCTTAGGGATCGACAACAGCTCAATGGCCAAGGCTTGCTCCAATACTTTGGCTCTACTTACATTGAGTGAAATGTAGTGTGCATACTTGGAATGAAATGTTCTCTCCCCTGAGCCTCTCATTTGACCTCTCGAATGGTCTTTTTTTGCATCCTTTCTCCCGAATCAGCTTGCATGGGCCCTATCTTCGTACTCCTTCATATCTTCGACTTGTATGTAAGCTACGACTTGTGCACAAAACTCTTCTAAGGTCTGGACTAGTTCTAAACACAAGTTTTCAGATAGCTTGCCTGACTGTAGAGCAGCAGTTCTCTTGAAGCAATCCATGAAATTGCAAAGAGACTCTTTCTTTTCTTATCGGAAACTTATGAGCACTAAAGACGTCAATTGGTAGGGACGTTGGAGGGTAAACTTCATCACAAATTTGGACGAAGGCTCATCGAATATTGATACCAACTTGGCCGGGAGGTTGGCGAACCAACTTAGAGCCTGCTCGATCAAGCACGTGGGAAATACCATACACAACACCGCATCTTCTATGGTGTAGAGCCAGCCACATGTGACAAACATATCAAGGTGCTGTTGTTCTGGGTTGGTGTTCCTGTCATACTCCAATGTAAGGTGTTTCTAGTTGTTGGGTAAACGAGTCTCCATATACCTAGGGTGAAAAAGTGGTGTTGCTTGGTTGACTCTCCTCCTTCTGAGACAATCTTAGAAGATCAGGGTCTCGTTGTCTGGATTAGTTGTGAAGGTCTGGTGGATCCTTGGTTCTGTGAGGTAGGTTCCTGCTTTCTTCCTCTTTTTATCTCATTAACCTTTCCCTGCAACTATTCATTTTCGTGCCTAAATCTGTCCATATCCTTTTGCATCTGTTGGAAGCTGCCAACAACACATCTTCCCTTCCTACTCCTAGGGTCAAGTCCTCACGAGGAGGATCAGACGAGGTTCTAACATTGCTCTTTGTCCACACCATCTCTTTGTCTGCTCAATCTTCTTTTCGAGGTCATAAGGTATTTACTTATATAGCCCCACTGTGGGCCCCAATTGTTCCTACATACACTAACCAAGTCTTCCTGATATCACCAAGTCTCCGTTAAGCATCCAAGTCTACTCTTCAATAGTTACTCTGAGCCGGTATAGGTAGGTACTTGCAAAAGCACTATAATGCTCAAGTCAGAGGAGAGTTGACTATGTTCTCAAAAGTATAGTATGTTAATAGGAAAATAATATAATAATCCTAGTCAAACCGGTACTTATCACCTACTATTTATAGTGTTTACCTTTTTTGGGCTTGTGTCATTAGGGTTTAGATTTACCTAAAAAGGGTAGTTTGAACTTTTCACTTTAGGGATGATTGACCCTACCCGAACCGAGATACTTGGCTACGCTAAGGGTAGGCCCGACCTTGTAGGTAAGTCCAGTTTGGGGATAGATTCGGTCTAAAGTAAACTCGGTCCGGGGATTCCTCCGGTATAATATTTAACCCTTCATTTAAATATATGTAACTCTAACCCACACATTTTGTTGGAATATTAATACATAATTTAGTGAAATATGCCTACTTCACTAAATTATGTATTAATATTCCAACATATCTCTTCATTTTCTTAGTTATACATATTTATTGTTTTTTTAGGGGACATACTTATTGTTTCTCTCTATTTATACATACGTTTCACATATTATTTCAACAATTAATAATGGAAATGTTTTTACTCAAATTTATTTTCTAAGAAAAATATTTAATGAAAATAAGCAATTTTTTATATATTTGTTTAAAGAGATTAAAGACATTATTAATAAAGTCAACACAAATTTACCGTAATAAGTAGATTGTGATTGAATAACTTTGTAAGACTTGTTACTACATCATATTTTTATCTTTTAAAAACTTATTTTGCTTAAAAATTAGTTTTCAAGTCTTTTAAGAATGAATTTTTATATTTCTTAAATTTAAATAAACAAACCCAATAAAAGTTTTTCGTGTTAGTCTCTCTTTAGTTTAAGGGGAGAGGAGAGAAATATGAGAGAATTTTTGTATTTTTATGCGTTTTTTTAGGTTGTATGGATAAAATTGGGAGAAAGAATAAAAATGAGGTCAAATATTTGGTAATAAGAGGAGTATAGGTGAAGAATAAGAAGAAAACAAGTGAGTCAGATATTTTTTTTTTTACATTCATCTCTTTATATCTCTTTTCCTAAAAATACACAATGTATTATATTACCACTGTCTCCTATACTTATTTCTCTTTTTATTTTTGTTCTATACATTTTTATACCAAATAAAGTCTTCACATGGGACACATATCTTTTACACTTTATTTTAATTAAAAAATGTATCTTTCTATTTTTATCCACTATACCAAACAAAATTACACAGCCTTAGAAAATATCCTTGAAAAAGCAGAAAAAATAATAGAAAATTATCTTTAAAAGATTACAAACTACGTTTTTCACTATATACTCTTTTTATTTTGTTTCTAAATTTCAAAACAAAATTTATATAGAAATTAATATAAAAAGAATTTACTTTAGAAATAAAAAAGTTATTGCAGTTACAAACTATAAAAAATTTATTGCAATAGAAAATTTTAAACCAAAAGTTAAAAATATTTTAAATTATCACTATAAATTAACATTAAAATTTATTTATATATTCAAGACATGTATTATGCCGGAGGACCCCCAAGCCGGATCTACTTCGGGTTGGACCTACACGCGAACCAGACCTGTGTACAAGACCGGGTATACCCTCAGCGTGGCCTGACATTTTGATTCTAATAGGACCTATACTCCTACAATGAAAGGTCTAAACTACCCTTTTTAGGTAACCTAAACCTTGATGACATAAGCACAAGTCCAAAAAGGTAAACATTATAAACAGTAAAGGATAAGTACAAGTTTGACTACTGAATTTTTTACTAGTTTCTTGCTGACATATGGTACCTTTTTTAGCATAGTCAACAGTAACGGCTGGATTGGAGGAAAACTTGAAGTAAAGGAGGAAAACTCGTTTAGTGTGCGCAAGAACATGTATTATTACGAAATTTAATTATAATTTACTTTAGAGTAAATTACAAAAACACTTCTTAAAGTTTAATGCAATTACATATGCATATTTGGTTTTTTGACCATTACTTTCGTGCACTCTTAAGGGGTAGGGATGGGTAAGCAGACCAATCTGACTCGTGAAACCTACATTTAAACTGGTTTGCATGCGTGCACACATACAAATATATATATATATATATATATATTAAAAATAATTAAAAAAATATAATATTTTTAAACTAGCTAAACTATAATACTAAAAATTATATAATTATTTATAATAATCTAAAATACTAAATATTTTCAATACTAAAAGTCTAAAATATCATAATTACTATGAAAAAGTTACAACATTAACAAAAACTAATAGTTAAAATCATAAATTTGTCCTACTAAATAGATTACAGGTCAAACTCGTGAGTGCATAGACTTAGCCAGCTGAGTTTAAGGATTTTGCGAATCGAATTAAAATTTTCCTATAATTCTAATTCTCTTAAAAAAGATAAATTTGAAACCCACACGGGCTTGAGAGGTTCACGAATCCAAGTCCATATACTCATTACTGTTAAGGGATAATAATGTAAGGTTTAAGAAATATGTTTATTAAATGTTTTCAAACATATGGAAGATATTAATGCAATATTTTTAAATTTAAAGAAATATTAATGTAAGAAAATAAAAGAAAATGTAAAGTTACCTAAGTAAAGGAATGTTATATAATTCAGTCTTTATGTATTACAATTTACAAATATTTTGATTTATAGTGAGAGAATAAAATATTACTATTTTGATCTATTAAATAAAAAAAGAAACTTTCAAAATACAGCATCCTTTTTTGGCAGGTGTACGTACCCATTACACTTCATTGGGTCTATTGCTACGAAATTCCGGAAACGTCCTCTTCCGTGCGCAAGCAACCCTTCTTACTGAAAAGTCACGGTTTGCTTCTTCACACCGCTCACTCTCACTCTCACTCCCTCACACACACTCGCTCTATATATACTCTTCACTGCACTTCTTCGTCTATGAATTTCCGCGTCGCTTCTTCTCAGCACGATGACTCTCATGACTCCTCCTCCGTCTAATGTAAGCGATTCTCTTCTCTCTGCTTCGTTCTTTCTCTTCAATTCAATTCGATTGCATTCGCCATACACCGTTGTTGTATTTGATCTTTTTGTTGTTTTTGATTTGCAATTACTGTGGTTACAATTGCTAGGGTTTTTGATGTTCGATTGAGTGTGTTGTGTGGTTTGCAGGCGCAGCAGCACGATGAGATGCTGGTTCCGCGCTCTGACTTGCCTGAAGGTCCTCAACCTATGGAAGGTAATTGTTGAATTTCGGGAATGCTTGGTGTTGGATATGCGGTGGACTCGCGTTTTCATGTGTTTTGAGTTTTTTTTTTTTTTTTATTTGATTTTACGTGAATTTAGTTTGGTTTCTGTTCATCGGAGGTGGCTGGTGCAATTTTTCTGTAAGAATGTTTGGAAATAGGAAAAACTGAAAATGAAGTTTTTTTTTTTGGTAATTATCAGTGAAAACAGAAATTATTTGTTTTTATTTAGGTTCGCGGAGAGTGGGCCTCGGCCAATTTAGGTACAAGGTTGTTGCATGGCGGCATGACCGCGTGACGGCATGTGTGTTTGGGAAAAGGAGTGAAAGCTTGAGAGAATGAATTATCCTAGGGTATATCGTATTTGATTAAAACATGAAGAATGGGTACTGCATTGCTGTTATTTGTATTGAATGATGAACACTGAAAGTGAGCAACTGATTGCCAGCTAATTAACTATCTTAAATAGAAAGTTAACTAATTTAACAACTTTTACATTTATTAATTACTCTGTTAACTTGTTTATGGGGTTGGTTGTGTTGAATGAATGAATGCAAATTGTGTGGGGATGGAAATGTTCTTGCATTTTTGTTTGTTTTGTTGGGATTAATTAATGCTGTTTGTTGTCGAGCAACATTAGGTTATTGGGGATTGGGTTTGACGGTTGAAACGTTACTTTAAATTGTGATTCATTTTAAGTGGGATATAAGGGTAATTTGAATTTTGGATTCTTCGGTTATTCCACCTTGTGTGTGAAAGTGACAACGATTTATAGGGTTGGTTGTGTTGAATGAATGAGAACAATGGGAGGATTTAAATGTTTTTGCCTTTTTGTTCATTTTGTTGGGATTAATTAATGTTTTTTATTGTCAAGAATCATTGAAGTTGCCATGGTTATTGGGGATTGGGTTTAATTGTTTAAGTGTTACTTTAAATTGTGATTCATTTTAAGTGGGATATAAGGGTAATTTGAAATTTTGGATTCTTTGGTTATTCCACATGGTGTGTGAAAGCAACAACGATTTAATTCTGTTCTTGTTTTTTTATATTTGGTGTAACTGAGTAACTGTTAGGTTTGTTTATATTGTTTCACTTCTTGTTTTTTACCTTTTCAATTTCAGCTGTCCAAGCAGAAAACACCAGTACAGTGGATGCTCCAATTGTGGATGATACACCATCTGGAAGATTCACTTGGACCATTACCAATTTTTCAAGGATTCCTAAAAAAGTATTTTCTGATGTTTTCTGTGTGGGCGGCTATAGGTGGTATGTCCTTTTCTACCATTATACATCAATGTCTAATGTTAATTACTTGTTTGTATCGGTGTCAAGTTCTCGTTGTTAAGGATGTTGGTCCTGACTGACATTACTTGAATCGAGCAGGAGGATACTTATCTTTCCAAAGGGGAATGGTGTTGACCATCTGTCAATGTATGTAGATGTTGCAGATGCTGATAAATTGCCTTATGGTTGGAATAGATATGCCCAGTTCTGCTTGACTGTTGTTAATCAAATTCATAGTAAATATGCAATAAGAAAAGGTAATTTCTTTACAGCTGGTATTCATAAAAATGTTTTCTCTAATAGCAAGTTGAATAAGTAATAGATGAATTATATTTTCCTCTCTTTTATGGGGTGTCATTATAATGGTTATTTGTGGATAGTAAGTAATAATTTAAGCTGTGGAGTTTCTGTTACAGATCTAAATCAATAGGGGATTGAGTCTTGTCATTTTGACAATGCCATCGGAGAATTGTTCATTTTATTCATGTTAATTATCTGATATTCTGACGTGACTCAAGTTCCTAATTTACAATTTCACCGCAGAAGCCAACTGATGGACCTAGGGGTCCTAGTCAGGCAATAGGAGTTCTATATCTTTTAATTGTTAATGTAACATGGAGTATTGCATGCGCATTTAGTTTAATAATTTAATTGCCTCACATTAATTGGCACATTTGGTTGAAGGAGAGATGAATAGTTGTTAGCTTTAGGATGATTTAGCACTTTTGCTTTTGGTGCATGAATGTGGAATGTAATAAAATTTAATTTGTTCTTCATGTATCTTATTTTGACATCAACACGTACTCAATAAAGAAAAATCATAGTTATCCATAATGGATGGTGGTGCAGAGCAGAAGGCTTGAACAAGTCATTGGGAGAACTATACCGAAGCTTTATATATACAAGAAAATCATTTGTACAACCCACATGCAATTCTTCAAAATAAAATGACCCTAAAATAGATATAATCATCTATAACAATTAGAAAAGGAAATAATCCCTTTTGGTGTACACATCTTTTATTACCTAGTTTACCCTCCACGTAGATAGTATAACTACTCATAATCACCTAATAATACAATTACAACTGCATAACTCTCTTGCCACACCCATATCTATCCCTTGATTTCAAAAATTACTTCCATTTTTTTTTTCTATTTTTCTTTGGTTCTTCCTTTTAATTCATTTTCATTCTCCACCAACTTGCTTCCTAAATGATATAATAAAATAAAAATGCGAACACAGACCTGACAGTGTCCGTGCCTGTGTTTTCATTAGTAATTAATAATAGCAGTTTGGATCAACTCAAACTGTTTGAAAAGCCAAACTAAATGAGTTAAGTCCAATTTATGGAGGCTTCACAAATTTACTTAAACTCTCGAGTTTGACAACTTTGTTTGTTATACTTGAACCTAACTAGTTCATCTCCATCTCTTCATGCTCAACCTTTGTTAGTCTAAGTCATCTTGGTCTTTGTTATTCTCTGTTCTTCTCTGTTGGTTCTTGTAAAGTTCTACTATGCAATGCTGGATTTATCTCACATTGATTCTTTATCTTCAAAATTCAAAATTAAAACCTTGTGGTTTGATTCTTTGATTTTCAGACTTGAATGAACGCATAAATAAAGCTCACCCTCCAATCAAAGGCATTTTTTCTTGGTTTATTCATTTTTTCCTCAGAAAATATAGCATGCTGTTTGAGACAGGCTGAAGGCCAAGTAGTCAATCCTGCTAGCTGCAAGTGGCAGCTGATCCCCAAACCACTAACGTGGTATGGCAGATAGTGGGCTGGCTGCTATTCTGATTTTATTATTATTTAAGCCTATATGTTATAGTTTATTTAGGTTTTTTTAATTACTATTAGTATTTTTACTTGGGATGACAATAAAATATCCATATCTGTGGGTATTGCCTTAAACCCATCCAGATTTTGGTAGGTATTACCTAACACTGTAAATCGAGGATGGGTATGTAAGCCAAATATATATATATATATATATATATATATATATATATATATATCTATATATATATTATTTTCCTATTTATTTAATATTTTTATGATACTTATATTTTTTTAATTGTAATGAGTTATATTTATTATATTATGAATCATTGTATTTTTTTGGATTTGTTTAATTTAAGGACAACTTAAATTAGTTTTATATAAAAATTATATATAAATATATTATGACTTATTATTGCGTCTCATAATTTTATGCCCTGCCAATGTAGAAAAACTATTTGCCAGGACTTAGAAAGCAAGATTGAAACAATTTTGTTGTAATAATGTGGTGGGATGATATACATAGATAAGCAATTCATTATTCAGTGATAAGTAAGGGATTATGTAAAACATACATTTTTAAACGTTTAACCTTTGTTAAGCTTGTAAATTTTTGTTAAACTTTTAAATTATTATTTTTAATGAGTGAGGATGGGGACGGGGTTGGTATACCCTTCGGGGATCAGGGGATGGGGAACTGCATACCTCCTGCCTGTTGTCATGTGGCATGCCTATTTATTACTTAATTTATTATATTATAAGTTATGCTTTAATAGTTTATTATATTTTTTTATTACTATTCTTTCTAGTTTATTGTTTTTTTTTTTACTATTACTCTAGTTTATTACATTGTATAGGCTTAAATGCAATTTTCATCTTCATAATTTTCAAATCTGCATTTTTGTCTCCCCATTTTAAAATGCTTACATTTATTCCCTCTATTTTATTTTATTTTTTTTAAATTCCCAGTTTATTTCTCCTATTTTAGTTGAGAAATTTTGTCCTCTAGTTTTATAAAATCTTTGATTAAATTGTTTATCAAGGAATTAACTTCTATTAAATTCAAAGTATTGTTGATCAAGAAATTCACTTGACGTGACCCAAATCTAGTGTAGTTTATTGGCATTGTTTGTTTAATTTTTTAATCCGCATCATAATCATTGAAAAATTGTTAGCAAATAATATTTTGAATTTGATGAAGGGACTTAAATCACGGATTTTACAATATTTTATTTTAAAAATAGGGGGATTAAAATTGTATTTAAGCCTATTATATGTTATGACTTTTTTATTATTAATATTAATCTTATTATTATTTATTTTATTATATTTTACATAAATTTTATATTTTTGTTACTATTTTTATTTATTTAATTATATTTATTATTATATTATATGTTGTGAGTTAAATAAAAAAATAAAAGACCCAACAAACAAACAGAAAAGAAATGCTGAAAAATATTTGGCTCGAAGGCCCATTTCCACTGAAACCCTAATTCTCATGGACTAGGCATTACCTCCCTATTAGGTAAGCGTAGCCATCTTTTTATTGGCGCCGCATTGCATATTTTGCTGCCTCTGTTTTTTCAGTTTTGGTGCTGCTTCGTATATCGTGTTCCCCAGTTCAAACAAAACTAATTCTCAAGGGCTAGTCATTACCTCCCTGTTAGGTAAGCATCACCACCTTTGTTTTTGGCACTGCTTTGTATTTCACAGTAACTAAAATATGAAGATGGAAACTTTTGTGCCGCATGGGTTCAGATTCCACCATTGAATCCTGTGATTTGTTGCCATATCGGCACATATATGTGTAAGCTTCCATTGACTACAACATATGGAGAGTGGTGTAAAGAAGAGTATAAGGAATGAAGAATTCCTTCATCTTATCTGCCATGTTTTGGTGTAGGAGATCTGGTATTGTGCACATGAGCAAAATAGTGTATAGGTTGGAGGGTGGCACTCACTCTATGAGCTTGTTTTTGGAGTTGAGTTAGGTCTAAATAAAAATTCTAATATGGTATTGTAGCCTAGTCTTGTCATTGTTGATTTATTAGACATTTTGACGACAACCCATTATTGGGTTGTTTGCATACCACTCATGAACTAGCCATTCTAATATGATGTTGGTAAGACAGACAACCCACAAATGTTAAGTCTTGTAGATTTCACACTTTGAATGTCTAGACTATCATGAGAATACAGGTTGGAGATCTCAATTCTTACATTGATTAATAATAAGATCAAAGTAATGTATATAAGTAGGAGGCAGCTGTCACCACGTGAGCTAGCTTTTGGGTTTAGTTAGGCTCAAACTCAAATTCTAAGAGTTTTGGTTTTTGAATGAGAAGACTCATAGTCTAAGATAACACAAAATTACTATCAATCTAAGGCATATTTAACAAATAAATCAAAATGGAATTAAGAGGGAATAAGAAAATATAGGAATATGATGAAATTAATTAAAAAAGATCTGATAAATGAAAGTTATTGGAATGAGAAGTATAATAACTATCAAATACTCAGCACACTAAAAAAAGAAGAGACACATGCCATAGATGGTGTGAAGCAGATGTCAGAGAACAGAGCAGATCAACAGAACCTGCTTGAGCAGAGACCTGGACATGTGGATGTGTGATGATCTGCAAGAAGCAGTGGGTGTCAGACAGTGTCCTGTTGACTGAACAACTAGTAACGGTAGACCACATTGAACATCCAACAAATCTATATTTGAATCTGCATTAGTGTATTGAAAATTTGAGATGCTGAGTTGGTTTTAGGCACCCTGAAATGGAATACACCGATAGATGATAGCTGGATAGCCATTATTCTGATAATTTTTTTATATATTAAATAATTAATACTGTGCATGTGTGTGTATGCATGTTCAAATATGGAAATTTACTCAATTCCTGAACTATTTACTATTAGAAAAAAATTCTAATACAGTATATTCGGTTTAGGAAAGAAAGGGAAAGGAACAAAATGGGGTGGAAAATGGGATTATTTGTAGGTTATTTGGTAGGAAAAGAACATGGATCGGAAGAAAATTAAATATATATGTAAATGACATGAATATACCTAATAAAATGTAGAGCATTTCAATAAAAGGGTAATTTATTCTTTTAACTATAAAGGTTGCTTTTCTTGGAATTTGGAAGCATTTCAAATTTAGATAGGTCTACAATGTTTGTTTCCTTCCTTTTTAAAGTGAAACCATGGAAGGAAGAAAAAAATTGGTTTCTTTCCTTGCTTCCCTCCCATTCCATTCCCTCTGTTTTTATTGATGCCTTCCGGACACATAGCAACTGTAATAAAACAAAACATCTACATAGATAGCAACATAAGTGAAGGAAACAAGAAGTTTAAGCCTCTAAGTCCTAAAGTAACAAATCATTAAATTTCAAAATTATGAGTTTGTGAGAGGAAGATGCCAAACTACATTCGAGTATGAGGATAACAATATAAGTCAGAACAGAATAATAAAAAATGAAATAACCTGCTTGCTGCAGCTGGAATGGTGCAGATCAGGTTTGGTCCTCCGATTTCCATTTGGTTGAATATTAAGTGGGCTTGCAAATTGCAACAGCTAATGTATCTCAGATAATGTTATATTAATTTTTTCAGTTCTTTCTTTTTCTTTAATCTCTTTTTATTGAATTCTTCTTTCTGTTCCCTTTCTTTGTTTTAACTTGGTTTCTGTTAAATATAACTTGTAATAAGTGTCAGTAGTTAGTTGAGCTACACTTTTATACTTCATTTATGTTGTATGTCTGAGGTAGGGTGGCTATTTAGCTTCCATTTTGACTTCATATGTACTCTTATGTAGTATCTCTATCAATACAATGTTCTGAGTTGAGTGTACACACCACACATGCCTTTTTCCCTATATTAAAGTTGGTATCAGAGCGGGAATTACCCCACTCTAAAAGTTTGAAGTGTCGCTAGTGACCTTGTTTGGCAAGTTCAAGGTTTGGTGCGCCTCGATATACGTAGTCCAATCCAAATAATTGCTCCTCCAAAGCCCTCTCCACGCGCTCTCACGTGCCGTTGGAATTCTTGCCTTCTAGGAGGTGCGTGAGCTCCATGCGCCGTTCAAACGGTGTCCGTTCGCCGCCATTTTGCCATCGTCTAGGTCGTCAGAGCTTGTTGATTCCATTCTTGGTCTTTGCATTCTAGTTTTAGCAAGTTTCGTGAGCTTTAGCTTAAATCTCTCTTTCGGTCATCTCCCTTTCCCTGTTTCAGATTTGCAATGTCTTCTTCTACCTCCTTTGGTGTCAGCTTTAGGTGCTGTCCTTCTTGTTGCTGGGGCTGTTGTTATCACAACAAAGAAACTCAACGGTAAAAATTATTTATCATGGGCTGACTTTGTGGAACACTAGTTCTTTGGACAAGGACACCATGAACATTTAGAAAAGGAAGAAAATATTGAGGGACCAGCTAAATAGAAAGCTAAGTGGAAGAAGTTAGACTTTCAACTCCGTGCTTTTCTATGACCGTATGTGGAATCTAAAATATTAAGGAACTTCAAAGCATTCAAATCTTGTTATTCATTTTGGAAGAAAGCTCAAGATATCTATTTCCGTGACATTCAACGCTTGTTTGATTGTGTTAAAAAACTAGCCTCCTTGAAGCAAGATGATTCAAACATAGTGACATATATTTCAGATGCTCAGGCAGCCATAAAAGAGTTGAAGCTTATCCTAGAGGCTAACTCAATGGAAGAAATAAGGAAATGGCTTGATAACCTTTACTTGGTTATGGTTCTTTGTGGAATGAACCTTGCATTCAATTACATTCGTGATCAAGTTCTAACAGAACCAGATATTCCCACCATGGAGAGCTTAACTACATGTCTCCTCCGTGTTCCTACCCTAAATAATGAGGGTACCTCTCTTGATAGTAATGCAAAATCTTTTGTTATAATGTCTTCTAGAGGGAAAGGAGGATGTGGAAATAGAGGACATGGTGGAAGAGGTAATCGTCCTCACTGTACTTGTTGCAAAAAGATGGGCCACACTCATAAAACTTGCTACTCATTGCATGGTTTCCCAGAAAAAAGCTGCACCTGTATCAAGGTTTGAGAAACCAGAAGCAAGGAAGTTATCTGAAGAAGAGTACCAAGAATACCAAGAGTACTTGAGGTTGAAGTCTAATGATTACTCTTGCTGATCCCTCTTCTAGAGCTAATGTCTCAACGACTTGTATTTCATAGTCTGTGGAGAGTCAAAATTCACGGATTGTTGACTTTGGTGCTTCAGACCATATCAATAATTCTTTGTTTTCATCTATGTCATCTAAATTTCCCACCTTGTCGCATTAGCCAATGAGTCAAAGGTTTCAGCTCAAGGAGTGGGTTCAATATGTAATTCTACTTCCTTAAATTTAACTTCTATTTTGTGCATTTCTTCTTATCCCAATTTACTTTCTTTGGGTTAGTTGAATAAAACCTTAAACTCTTTAGTTACATTTAATTTTGATTCATTTGTCACACAGGAACGTGGTACTGGCTGACAGATTGGTGCATGACATGATTCAAGGGGTCTCTACTATCTTGAATCTAGTTCTTCAGTGTCTTGCCATGCATCCACCTCTCCTAAACTGTTGCATGATCGTTTTGGGCACCCAAGTTTAGCCAAATTAAAGATAATGACTCATAGTATTAAGAATATCCAAAAATTACAATGTGAAGTTTGTCAACTAGGCAAACATGTTCGATCTTCTTTTCCTAGTCAAGATGAACCAAGATATAATTCAGCCTTCTCTACTATTCATTTGAATATTTGAGTCGGGTTACCTTTTTTGGATTTAAGTATTTTATAACTTTCATTGATAAATATTCCCATTGTGCTGTTGTAGTTCACTTTATTTAATGAAAGAAAGATTTGAACTTTTGTCTATATTTGTGTCCTTCTTCTATGAAATAAAAAATCACGTTAGAAAATCCATTAAAAGTTTTAGAAGTGCTAATGCAAAGGAAATATCTGGCTTAGTAATAGGAAGATATATGAGCTTCCCAACCAACCTTTTATACCTTTCTGAGTCCGAGTATAAGTCTCCCTGATTAGGCATTAACTCTTATAAGGGTACATAGGATTTGTAACTGGTTTACAATTAGACATTTTAGTTTCCTTCAAAAGATTCAAGGTATGCTTTCTCTGGGAAACTACAATGCCTCCTTTGGTTGAGTTACTTCTATTCTAGGAAAATATTTTAGATGACCAAGATCTTTAGTTTGAAAGTGCTTGCATAAATGTTGCTTTAACTGAGAGATTGACACTTCATCATTCCCTTTCATAACAAGGTCATAAACATAAACGACCAAATAAATACATTTTTCAACAGATTTATGATAGTAGAAGATGGAGTGATTAACTTCACTCCTTTTCATTCCAAAACTTTCGACAACACTGCTGAATTTTCCAAACCAATCCCTTGGAGACTGTTTAAGACCATAGAGAGATCGATGAAGTTTGCACAGTAGACCAGACTTCCCCTGAGCAACAAATCCAGGAGGTTTCTCCATATAAATCTTTTCATCTAATTCACCATGAAGAAATGCATTTTTAACATCTATCTGATACAGGGGCCAATGATGAATAGCCGCCATGGCAAGAAGAAGACGAATGGTAGTGATCTTGGCCACCAGTGAGAAAGTATCTCCATAATTAGGACCACATATCTAAGTGTAACCTTTGGCTACAAGATGATCTTCAAGACGATCATTTTCACTATGAGGACCAACTTTAATGGCATAGATCCATTTGCAACCAACGACTTTCTTCTTAGGGGGAAGAGGAACCAACTTCCATGTACCACTATGATCAAGGGCCTCCATTTCATTAATTATGGTTTGTCACCATCCAGGATGATCAAGTGCTTCAGAAACATTTCAGACGACAATGAAATGACAAAGGAACAATAGGAAGGAGGCAAATGATGATAACTCAAAAAATTGTAAATACAATGTGGTTTTCGAGAGGAGTGATATATCTTTTCAGAGAGCAATAGGCTAACTTAAGTTGTCATTAGCCATAGAAGAAGAATTAGGAACCATTGTACAAGAAGCAGATGGAGAGGGACATGAGCCAAGAGAGTCATCAGGTACGTTGGAGCTAGCTTCGGGTGTCCCGCCTCGATTAGTAACAAAGGGAGATGGATCAATTTCAGTGAAGGTAGGAGTTGGAGGAATAGTTGGAGATTGGTGTAAGATTCCTTGAGAGGACAAAAAGGAAGAGAGTTCAGAGGAAAAATATTTCTTTGCAGTTGGAGTTGGGAGTTGGTTCATGAATTCCCCTTGTATTGATCATTGGAATGAAGTAATTCATATTCTTAGATACATTAAGAAATCTCTAGGTCAAGGTCTTTTGTATGAGGATAAAGGAGACAGTCAAATTGTTGGATACTGTGATGCTAATTTGGTAGGGTTTGACATAGAATGTCGCTCTACTACAGGTTATTGTGTGTTTCTTGGAGGTAACCTTATCTCGTGGAAGAGCAAGAAACAGAATATGATTTCTCGATCTAGTACAGAAGCTGAATATTGATCTATGACTTTAACTACGTGTGAGATGATGTGGGTTAAACAACTCATACAAGAATTGAAGTTGTGAAATTTTGTCAATGCAACTTCACTGTGATAATCAGACAACTCTCCATATTGCTTCCAATCCAGTGTTTCATGAAAGGATTAAGCACATTGAAATTGATTGTCACTTTGTGAGAGAAAAGGTGTTGTCCAAGTAAATTAAGACCAAGTTTGTTAGCTCATATGTTGAGCTTGCGGAACTATTAATCAAATCCTTGAAGGGTCCTTGGATTCAATACTTGACTGGAAGCTTGGAACACATAATTTATATACTCCAACTTGAGGGGGAGTGTTAAATATAAGTTGTAATAAGTGTTAGTAATTAGTTAAGCTATATTTTTGTCTTTCATTTATGTTGTATGTTAGAGGTAGGGTGGCTGTTCAACTCCCTTTCTAACTTATGTACTCTTATGTAGCATCTCTATTAATACAATGTTCTGAGTTGAGTATACATACCACTCAAGCCTTTTTCCCTATATTCAAGTGTTTCTTCCAAGATTTTTACGGTTTTTTCTTCCCATTCTCTTTCTTACTATTAAGATTTGTTGTTTCCGTGTTAACCCTATGTTTCCTTTCTTTAGTAATTTTTCCTCTAAGTTTCTCATTCTTTTCTTATATCCAATTTTTATTATTCTATAATTAATATATCTATCTATTTGTATGTACATATATATATATGTGTGTGTGTGTGTGTGTTAAAATTAATACTTTTAATTGCTATGCAACTTCCAATGTTTGTTCCTGATGCTTTTGCTATACAACATAACTGAATTTAGCTTTTCATGATATTCTGAACACACTTTTTGTTTCTTACCATATATATCCTTCTCTGATATTGAGGGAGGTTAGAAAGTTTTGTTGGATTTTATGTCTTTAGCTCTGCTCTCTATTTTAATTTTCATTTGTTTGTGTTTCAAATAATATTTTATCATCCTCTCTTTCTTTCTTTAACTTCCCTGCCCCTCTTTTCTTCTTATTCAGAAAATAAATTTGATTGCTTTTTCATATTCCAGAATCACAACATCAGTTCAATGCACGAGAGAGTGATTGGGGTTTTGTTAATTTCATGCCACTTGCTGAATTGTATGATCCCTGTAGAGGTTATCTTGTGAATGATACATGCATAGTTGAGGCTGACATTGCTGTGCGTAAAGATATGGATTGGTCATATGATTCAAAAAAGGAAACTGGTTATGTTGGACTGAAAAATCAAGGAGCTACTTGTTACATGAATTCTCTGCTTCAAACGTTGTACCACATCTCTTATTTCCGAAAGGTTAGTCATTAAAATATAACTTTTGAAGGTCTTATTTTTTTTTGTAAAAAAGGAAACTGCTAATGTAAAAAATGGTTTGTTCAGGCTGTGTACCATATGCCCACAACTGAAAATGATATGCCATCAGGGAGCATCCCTCTTGCATTACAAAGTTTGTTTTACAAATTGCAGTATAGTAACACTAGTGTAGCAACGAAAGAGTTAACCAAATCTTTTGGATGGGATACATATGATTCATTCATGCAGCATGATGTCCAAGAACTTAATAGGGTTCTTTGTGAAAAGCTAGAAGATAAAATGAAGGTAATGGATTTTTCATGGTAGCTTCTTATTGTTATTGTCTTTTTAAGGTAGCTTTTACACTAGTACTTGTGTATTTTTATGATGTTTGGGAGGATTATTTTGTTGAGGGTTCATCTTGGCCAGGGAACTGTTGTGGAAGGCACCATACAACAATTGTTTGAAGGCCACCATATGAACTATATTGAATGCATCAATGTGGATTATAAATCAACAAGAAAAGAATCATTTTATGGTATGCATTTTTTGCTTTTAGGATTGTTTACTATGATTCCATATACTCTTGGACCTTATGGAATACTGGATATTTGATTATAGATCTTCAGCTTGATGTCAAAGGCTGTAAGGATGTGTATGCTTCTTTTGATAAGTATGTGGAGGTGGAACGGCTTGAGGGTGATAACAAGTATCATGCTGAGCACCATGGTTTACAGGTAAAACCAGAACCCATGTGATTTAGCATTTTGTTGGGAGGCTAAGCTTCAGTACATGCATTATCTTATCTCTTACCTCTTTATTTTGATCTTACTCTGTTAATTTTTTTTTCTCTTATGGTTAGTGTTTCACTTGAAGATTACTCACTACTGTTTGATTAGCTTGTTGCATCTTCCTTTTGTTGTTATTGTTTACATATTTTAGAATGGTTATTTTCCTAGAATGTGATTATGATTACACTTTCAGGATGCTAGGAAGGGTGTATTGTTCATTGATTTCCCTCCTGTTCTTCAGCTTCAATTAAAACGCTTTGAGTATGATTTTACCCGAGATACCATGGTAAAGGTTAGTATTAAATTCAAATACGGATAAAATATCGTTTGCACTTGACTTTCTCATACATTTCATCTTTTTTTCTTCTTCACATTATTATCTTTTAATCAGATCAGAAAGGAAGCCTTTCTTATTATCTCTACTAGCTGCAGTTATCCTTTCCCCTACTTGTAAATTAGACAGTTAAAGGCTACTAAACATATGATAATCTTTTTATTATTGTTTTATTATTTCATTTCTAATATTTTTTTTTTGCTGTATGACACCTCTTTCTGGATTCCATGAACTTTATTGGAATCAGATCAATGACCGCTATGAGTTCCCCTTGCAACTAGATCTTGATAGGGATAATGGCAAGTATCTATCTCCTGAAGCAGATAAAAGTATTCGTAATCTTTATACACTTCACAGGTATCTTAAATATTGACAATCTCTACCTAATTTTATGATGACTATTATGGATCTGCTTGCTATGCTGCATCATGAAACTACTGTTGTGCATCTGCTTTAATTGGGGGAAATAGGAAGGTATAGGATTTGGAAAGAAAAGCTGCTTCATATTTGGCACCACAAAAAATTTAGATGGTTGAAAATAGAGTGCAACTCATTTGCATTCTACATCACAAGGTTTTGCCTATATGAAATAATGGAGGTGTTCTTTCTTTAATCCTTACATAATTTCATGAACAGAGAAAATACATGTAGGAGAAGTTTTATTTGAGTGGGGTAGGTGGGGGTTAGAGTGCAAGTGGAACGCGAGACAAAAGTGCAGTCTACATCCATTTCCCAAAACTGTGACACTGTCACATGCCATAAGCACACTATGCATAGTGGTTGCAACAGCCAATTTGGTGGAATGTGTACCAAACCAGAGTTGCAATTGTAGATCTGATGAATTTTGTGACACAGTAGTGCTATATTGTTGCTATAGCGGCAATTGAACAACATTGATGGATATGTTAAAATGTCTCACTTCGACTAGGAATATGGCCAAAGTGGTTCTTGATTGTAATGTAAGACTTGTCAATCCTCCCTTCTCGAACTATGCTTTTGGGATATTAAATTCAATTCAATTTATTTCTTATAGAGGAAAACTATGAGCCTATTTGCTTTTAGAAAATATTTTGTTTCCATTTTCTATTTTCATTCTCTGAAAAACAATTTTCATTTTCCATTTTTTAACATATAGAAAATGTGTTTCATTTGGATTCCTATTGTCTATTTTCAGTAACTCATTTCCTTTAGGCTTTTGTGCTTTTTTCAAGAGGTTCAATTTGATATAATATTGATGAAAGTGTTGGTAAAATTTCATGACATATACATGGCCTAATTCCTTCTCCATGTCTTTCCATGACATTCACCTTCTTCACTTAAGTTTGATTCTCAGCGGCCCACCCATGGCCAAGCTCTAAATCAAAATCTCAACTTTCTCCAAAATAACAGGCTCGACTTCCCAATTGAAAGAATAGAAAAACAGAGAAGAGTAGAGAGAATTTTCAGAGAAAGTTAGAGAGGAAAAGGCTCTCTAAATTCTTATTATTCTTGAGAATAAAAGAGGGTGTACAACTAACTATATATAGGCACAACTAACAGAATTACAACTGGCAATGACAGCTGTCAGAACAGGTAACTAACTGCTTCCTTCATACAATACTTTCACATCCACCCACAAACTTAGGGTGGTTGAAGCTTCGAAGGAGACTCAAGCACTGAGTTTGTCTCTCAAAAATAGAAACTGAGTAGGAGAGAGAGGTTTGGTTAGTGCATTTGCCACTGATCTTGAGTAGGAACGTGCTGAACTGATACTTGCTTGGTTAAGATTTTCTGTCTAACAAAAAAGAGATCAATCTCTATATGCTTTTAACGAGCATGTAAAACAGGATTATGAGCTAAGGCAACAACACTTTCATTGTCACAAAAAAATCATCGGTATGAGACATGAAATTCCAATTTCAGTCATCAAAGTTTGAATCCATAATAATTCTATAGTAACCAAGGCAAGACTTCTATATTCTGATTATGTGTTGGACCTAGCAACAACCTGTTGCTCTTATGACCACCAAGAAATAAGGTTGGGGCCAAGAGAAACAACTGTATCGGAGGTAGGATGGGAAATAAACCCGTATCCTCCCTGAAGTTGACAGAGAATCCCCGATTTGACCAGACATGGGTATGGGGAATAACCAATTTGTTAAGTTGGAGATGAGAATGTGGATATACATACCTGCCGAATTCTCGTACACTTCCTCATACTTGCCCTACTTAATGACAAAAATATCCATTTTTCTTAAAATAAAAGGTTTCACATTTAACAACTTACAAACTTTGCGTTATTAGATAATTTTTGAATTAATATCATTATATTCAAACTAATTTATTTTTTATTAAAATATTATTAAATTTTTTTTTTGCGGGTATGAGACGGGTACGAGTATAATTATTAAAACATTATATTCAAACTAATGTATGTATGTATAAGATGTTCATGACAACACTAACAAAAAAGAGCATACTGTGAGTATTGTATAAAGGAAGTAGGTATTCTACTTCCTGGGATATTTTGGTTCTGTTATAGTTAGTTAGTTACTAGCTATGATAACTATCAGTGTTAGTTGTAATTCTGTTAGTTGTGCCTATATATAGTTTGTTGTACGATCTCTTTCATCCTCAACAAATAATAAGAATTTAGTGACTTTTTCTCTCTAACTTTCTTTGAAAATTCTCTCTACTCTTCTCTGTTTTTTTATTCTTTTATGGTATCCAGAGCTTTGTTAGTGATCCATGGCGAACACAACTTCTCCCTCCTCTTCCACGGCCTGTGCTTTCTCTCACCCTATTTCTGAGAAATTAATTGAGAAGAATTTTCTGCTATGGAGGCAACAAGTGGAACCAGCCATCAAGGCACATCGTCTCCAACACTTTGTTGCAAACAGTAGCATTCCTTCACGGTTTCTTACAAAAATAGATCGCGAAACCGGAGCGGTGAATCTAGGATATTTGGTTTGGGAACAAGATCAGATACTGTTGTCATGGCTTCAATTGACTCGCGATGCCTCATTTTTTGTCTTGTGTGCTTGGGAGTGTTCATTCCTATCAAGTTTGGGACAAAATTCATGATTATTTCCACAAGAAAACTCTAGCAAAGGCACCTCATCTTCGGACCGAACTTTGCACCATTGTTCTCCTCGATAAAACCATGGAGGAATATGTTCTTCATATTAAGGCTCTTGAGGATGCCTTAGCTTCAGTTGGCCAGCCTCTTTCACCTGGCAAATACCTTGACGTTATTCTCGAAGGATTGCCTGAATGGTATAGTCTAGTTATAACTGTTAACGAAAGTCATTTTGATCCTCTTCCGATTGAAGAAGCTAAGGCGTATACTTCTTGCTCATGCAACACGAATTCAGCGATTTCACCAACAGTCCAATGTTAATTAGCCTTCTCTCAATCTGAAGCAATCGAAAGAACCAAACCCTAATTCTGATTCGAAAACTCTTCTATTCAATTAACTAAATCTGTTCAACCTTCTTCTCAAGGTGTCACCTGTTGCCTCTCGCGGTGCATATTCTACTTGTAGCCGTGGTGGCTGTGGTCGTGGGTGTTTTTCTCATTCTGTGTCACATTTGCTTCAAATATGGGCATACTGCATCCTATTGATGAAGATGTTTATATGCAGCTACCACCTAGTTTTAATTTGAAGTCACTGACAAGTCCCTGGTATGCAAACTCAATAGGCTCATTATGGTCTTAAACAAGCCCCAAGACAATGGTTTGACAGGCTGCTGTCTACTCTAACAGTTTTGGCTTCAAACCTACTAAGTGTGATCCATCTCTCTTTGTTTACAAAGCTCAAAATCACAGTCTATCTGTTAGCTTATGTTGATATTATAATCACAGGAAATTCTTCTTGATTAGTTCTGTCTTTGGTTGATCAACTGAATAACCAATTCTCCCCAAAACAGCTGGGTTTACATGATTACTTCCTTGGTATTGAGGTGAAGTATCTCCCTAAAGGTTCTGCCTTGCTCACTCAAAGCAAATATATTAGAGAATTACTTCAGACATCCAGCATGATTGAGGCTGATCACATTTAGTCTCCTATGGCTTCATGCTGCAAGCTTTCCAAGATAGGGTTAGATTTCATAACGAACCCTACTTTTACAGATCTATTGTTGGAGCTTTACAGTATATTCTTATCACTAGACCTGAACTTAGCTTTGCTATGAATTAAGTCTCTCAGTTTATGCACACTCCTTTAGAATCTCATTGGTTGGCTGTCAAAAGGATTCTAAGATATTTTAAGGGTACTATTTATCTTGGACTTCATCTCAAACCTGATTCTTCACGTCAGCCATTTTCTATTCAAGCCTTTCGTGATGCTGATTGGGCTTCTGATCCTGTTGAGATAAACATAAAACAAAAGACAAATACAATGAGGTGGTTGGGTCATATAAATTGTTGCAGACAATAACCCATTAAGGAAGGCATTATTGACATTCAACTAAAAGACAATTTATTTCTATGTGAGTGCTAGAGTGAGAATTAGCCGGATTGTAACTGGTTTGATAACAGAGAGAAAAGTTTCGTTAAAATCAAATCCAGGAACTTGATTAAATCCCTTTGCTACCAGTGTTGTTAATGGTGGATGGGGAGTAAACTGCAGTGCCTAAAACTTCCATAATCATATGGCGGATGACATGGCAGCAAATGGCAGAAACGATGGCGGTTACAAAAATTTATACATATATAATTTATACACTAAAATAACTGGATAACATCAGTATTTAAAACAGCAGATAACATAACAAATTAAAATGATCAAACTACCCTGTTTCATAATTCATATAATAATAGCCATAAAGTTATCAATACAAAGTTCAGAACCTAATTCAAAAAGCAGCAAGGTTCTAATACCAACAAAAAATCTCAGCAGTCCTTATTCTGTTTCTCTAAATAAACCTTCTAAAGCTCTTCTCCAGATCAGTCCATGCAGAGTTTTCTAACAACATCAACAACCACGAATTTGACTGGCTGGTGAAAGTGAACATAGATGGTGTTTTGGAGCAGTTTGATGTGCTTGCTGACGAGTTTTGGAAGATTTGGCAGAAAGAGGAGACTAGGTGTTTCAACCTTCCCCTTTCATCGCACATCACTGTCTCACTCCCAGATAGGCATGTTTGGTGCCATCCTCCCTCTAAAAAGGTCGCGCAACCCAAGCAGGTTCCTGTTCCCATCCAAACGCCACAACGCTTTGTGCTAGTGCTGGAGGTTGGGGTTGTGCCACCACACGTCACTCCATTTTGTTGAAAACAGGGAAAAAAATTTTACTAAACAGACTCTAAATTTTAAAAATTAAAAATGTAAACTGAAAATGTTTTCTTAAAACAAACAGCCAGCTGCTAACTTTTCCAAATTAAAAAAATATATTACTATGCTAAAAATATCATATCACACTTGCATTAGATCATAATGTGCTAAATAATTAGAATTTTATTAAAAATATCACTTACTTTTTTAAACATAAATATTTATTTTGTGAAATATTAATAAATATTTCCAGGAGTATTTTTGACCAACTAAATAAATTTATAGACATTCATAGGAGTCATAATTTCCCTTATATCTAACTCCCTCTAAATGAAGCTTGTGCCTTGCACTGAAGTAGCCACGAGCAAGGTATAAATTTGTTCAGTACTAAATTTATAATTGGCCTATTTCTAGAAGATTTGAAATTGAATTTACTTGTTATAGTATATATGGGTATTCCATTATTTTGAATTTAAGGTGGGGTATTATATCAAACTGTTCCTCTCTATGTTGACGTTGTCTGCACTTTGTTTGCAGTGTTTTGGTTCACAGTAGTGGGGTGCATGGCGGACACTACTATGTGTACATTAGGCCGACACTATCAAATCAATGGTAGTCTTTTAAATCTTTTGGTATTTGTATATTTATTTTAATGTTCATCTCACTATTCATTGTGCTTTTGTTTATTTGTCATGAAACAATAATGTGATGAAATTGGTTAGTCATATATGTATTGATGTGCTACAATGCTAGTGATGCTAGGACAGTTAGCATGACTAACTAAGGGCTCTAACTAATTTAATTTCATTGCTATCAAATTCATTCTATTGTAATTTGGTCATGTCTTTTACATTGAATAGGCAGAAGGCTTGGATTTATGGAGGGTTTCTTAAAGTTATTAAGATGATTTGTTGGGTTTCCTTAATCAATATTTTATTTTTCTTTGTGATATGGCATTGTAATTTGATTTTTCCATCTATTTTTTTTACCCTTGTTTTAATTAATCTAGATAATATTCAAATTGTCTTTCACAGTTGCAGATACTGTCATTATTTAAATGTTTACTTTTATAATGATTATTTCTTTCTCTCTAAGCAAATTAAGATCAAATAGCTCGAACATCTGTTTGTCTTAGCAATATAATGCAGTGTAAAATGTCCTTGTATCATTAGTTGATAAAAGTTTCATGAACTGTGTTCTATGGGTTTCAGTGTTATCGAATCTCGGAGATTGCATCACCATGACAGAAATTGGTGGTAGGATTCCCTCCAGCCGCCATAGCGTCACTGTAGCGACTCGGTTTTTCTGTTGCGGGGTGTCACGACCGCCATATATGTTACGGTGTGACGGTGTGATGTTGAGAAGGTTGAAATCATGGGACTACGCAACTTTTAGGGTTGTGTTTGGGAAGATGAATTGCATGACCCGACCCAGACCCGCGTCTTTATGTTTTTTTTCGTTAATCTTCTTGGGCCTGTTTTTCTACCTACACCCCTTATTTTTTCTATTTGCACCTGTCATAGGTTTTTATTATTTGAAGCTGGTTAGCAATCTAGGGTTTACAACCTCTGTCGAGCCACTTCTCTTGCTTCTCTTCGACTTAGCTGCGGTACACCCTCTATCGTGCCGCCGTAGCCTCCACCATGTTGTCTCTCCTCCTCCCTCTTCTTTTTCTATCAAATTCAAAGTCTGAGAATATTTCCCCTATTTTTTTGTTCCTATTTCTTTTGGTCAGAATCTTTGGTTTGATTTCCCCTTCTTTATCTGTTCTTTTCCATTGCCCATTCTAGAGACCCAATGGCAACAAAAAGCAGGTCAAAACCTTCTAATAGGAATGAACTGGGTTGGAACTATTGTCACCCATTGGTTGAATCCAATTTAAACACTACTGTTTGTAATTACTGTGGAAAAGTGATGAAAGGAGGAATTACCCAAGCAGAAGAGCATCTAATGACAAAGAAAGGATACGTTGCAGCTTGCACCAAAAGTCCAAAAGATGTTCGAGAATAGCTTTGGAATCTATATAGGGTGAAGGCAATCAACTCCATTACTACTCCAACAAGGGATGTTGTGGATGAAGAGATGCAAGAGAATGAGAGTTAAGAGGAAATTAAAATTTCAACAGCTAGTAATCCTGAAAGAATGACTGATACAAAAGGGCCAATGGATTTGTTTTGTAGATATCCCACCACTGCAATAGCAAAGAGGAAAAAGGAGAAATTGAGGCAAACAAATATGAAAAAGGCATGTGACAAAAAATTAAAAGGGATGTGTTCATCAATATTTTCCGATTTTGGTATCAATCGGGCTTATCGTTTAACCTTTTCAGATTGAAGAGCTTTGAGGATATGATTGATGCCATTGGTGCTTATGGTCCAAATCTACTTGCTCCTAGTTATCATGAAATTAGAGTTCCACTTCTCAACAAAGAACTGAATTACACTGAGGATTTGTTAAAAGATCACAATTTCCAATGACAGAAATATGGTTGCTAAATTATGTCGGATGCTTGAACTAATCGGAAGCAGTAATACCTTATTAATTTTTTGGTGAATAATCCTGCAGGGACCACATTTATGAAGTCAATCAATGGTTCTAAATTTGTAAAGACAGGTGAAAAACTATTTGAGTTGCTGGATTCACTTGTGGAAGAAATTGGTGAGGGGAACGTTGTTCAAGTTATCACAAATAATGGAAGCAACTATGTTTTAGCTGGAAAACTATTGGAAGAGAAGAGACCAAACATATATTGCACTCCCTCTGCAGCCCATTACATAGACTTAATGCTTGGAGACATCGGGAAGCTTCCTATAATTAAAAAGGTGATTCAAAGGGGAATAAGTCTTGTTGGCTTTATCTATAGCCATTCTAGTACCCTGAGTTTGTTAGAACAATTCACAAACAAGAAGGAACTAGTAAGACATGCAATTATGAGATTTGCTACTTTATATTTGTCATTGCAAAGACTTCACCATGAGAAGGGAATTTGAGAAAAATGTTTACTTCTGATGAATGGAGCAAGAGTAAACTGTCCAAATAAGCTAAGGGGAGGGAAGCTATGAAAATAGTTCTCATGCCTTCATTTTGGAATGATGTGGTTTTTATTCTTAAAGTCATAGCACTACTTGTTCATGTGCTTCATCTAGTGGATGGGAAAAAAACCCAGCTATGGGTTATATATATGAAGCAATAGAAAAGGCCAAGGAAACAACTATAAAGTCTTTCTATAACGATGAAAGTAAGTACAAGGATGTAAGTACAAGGAAACAATTATGAAGTCCTTCTATAAAAGTTATGGAAGCCAATTACATCGCCCATTGCATGCGGCTGGTCACTTCTTAAACCCAAAATTCTTCTATTCCAATCCAGATTTAGGGTATGATTTGGAGTTTACAAATGGGTTGTATGCTTGCATCAAGAGGTTGGTACCAAGTAAAGAAGTGCAGCCAAAAATTCTTACTAATTCATTCAAAGAAGAGAAATAGGCTAGATCATAAGAAACTTCATGATTTGGTTTACTTTAAATACAACCAAAAGCTTTCTAAAAGATATGACATTAGAGATGAAATTGATCCTATTGCACTCAATGATATTGATGAGTGTAATGAGTGATTAGTGGGAGAAGTGGATGGTGAAAATGTAGATCAGGGGAATGACTTGGTTTTTGTTGATGATCCTACCCTTAATTGGGCAACAATTTATGAAGCTTTTGGAGTTGGAGAGCCTAGAACCTATCCTAGGAGGAACAAAAGAAAGGAGGCAGAGCCATCAAGTGGGTGTTGTTATTTGATCTCCCTAACCTTCCAAGAAAGGTTGAACCTCAACAAAAGGAAAAGGAAAAGGCAAAGAGAAGGTTGTAGTTCAGCTTGTTGAGGATGAACCTGAGTTTGATAGCTGTGATTCTAGGGACACAGATGAAATACTTAACTATGACAAGATTGGCAACTCTAGCTATGTCTCTCAAGAAGAAGAGGAAGATGGTTATGCTCCATTTGACAACATCATTGAAGATGACTATATTGGAGTTGATGAAGAGCGTGAGGGATAGAATATTAGGACATGTTTATGCTTGTTTCAGTTGTTTGTTAGTTCGCTTAGTTGTTAATCATTTCATTAATTGTTTCTTGAACAACTTGATATTTGAAGTTTTAAAGTTGCTATTATTATTTATTTTATGTTTGTCTTAAATTATTAAAGCATTTGAATTATAATTCTGCATTTTTTATTCATGTCTATGTGAGTGTGTGTGTGTGTATATATATATATATATATGTTTTTTCTTACCGTTATGCTTCCGCCATAACCCGTTATGATATCTGTTATATTTTCATAATGATTTTTTGGCTTGCCGTTATGGATTGCTATCCGTTGTCGATAAAACTGATGGGTTTTGGATATAATGTGTGTGTGAAAGTATCCATGTATCTCGTCCACACACTTTGATGTATTTATGATATGGATATGATATCTTAATATTCTCATGTTTGATTGTTCGTTGCTGATTTAAAATTTGAAAGAAAAGCATAAATTCCTTGTTTTGGTGACCAATCATCCAACATTCCCAAAAGTTAAGCTGTTCAATATCACTTGCTTCAGGTTTAAATTTGATGATGAACGAGTAACGAAAGAAGATTCAAAGAGGGCTTTAGAAGAACAGTATGGTGGTGAAGAAGAGGTAATATTCTGTAAACATTATTGGGCTTGCCTCATATTTTTGTTGATATCTGATGACATGGTGAAATTTTATATTTATAACTTATCATGTTCTTATTTGTTTGCTTCATTTTATTTTTTGTCAACAGGTATCTCATGCAACTCCTGGGTTCAACATCTCTCCTTTTAAATTTACTAAATACTCAAATGCATATATGCTTGTCTATGTACGCGAAAGTGACAAGGATAAAATAATTTGTAATGTGGATGAGATGGATATTGCTGAACATCTTAGAGTAAGATATTTGATTCATTGATGTCATATTACTTTTTTTGGCTTAATTGCACTTTTTTACCCTTACTATTTCATTTCTCAATCTTAGTCCCTTACATTTTGTCCCTGTTAATCTAATCCCACAATATTTGAATTGGTCAAATTTGGTTTATACATTAATTTAACATCAATATTTAATAGTGATGCTCATGTGACAGTGCCATTTTTGCATGAGAGTACAATAAAGTGTTGTGTCAGCATTTTTGTTAAATACTGGATGTCATGTTAATGGATGAACCAAAATTGCACTGTTAAAGTAATTGGTGGATCAAATTCGTGAAAAAGAAAATGGAGGGACCAAATTTGCAAGATGACACGATAAAAGAAAGACTCAAACTGAAATTATGCCTATTGTTTTAAAACACATTTTCAAAGAAAAATTGCTTCCCTTTAAAGTTTAAACTGTACATTTTAGGTGAGATTAAAGAAAGAACGTGAAGAAAAAGAGTTGAAGAGGAAGGAGAAGGCTGAGGCTCACTTGTACACTGTCATAAAGGTGACCACTCTATCTCATACTTCTCAGTTATTCCTGCCCATTTGTATGCATAGTTGATAAGGTGACTTTCATTATTAAGTTATTAATTAGTTGGTCCCAGGTTGCTCGTGATGAAGATCTGCGTGAACAGATTGGAAATGACATATTTTTTGATCTTGTGGATCATGATAAAGTGCGAAGTTTTCGTGTTAAAAAACAAGTGCCTTTTATTCTTTTCAAGGTATGAGCTTTGGTTTTTTCTTGAAGTAACCTATTAGCATACTATCTTTAATTTGTTTTCAATTCTTTTCATTTGCCACTCGTGTTGTCTTGCACTTGAGTAACGCTATAATAAAACTGAACCAGAGTATGAGAAGAGTGAATAATCTTGATTACAAACTATCGATCCATGTATTGTTTGGATAGAACAATGAGACTTGAAATGGAATTTTTATTCCTGAATGATCTCTGAAACAACTCTGCCTATGTTTTTTCATAGCAGTCACAAGCCCAAGTCAAGGAGGAGGGTTTTGCTTAGCCCTCAGCAACCTATTATGGGTTATTCTCGGAAGATTTATGATAATGGTAGGTCATTACCCTCAAGTAATGCGCCTTATCTTCTGAGTATAATGTCATATGAGCTAGGGTTGCTGCATTGGTATGCCAAATGCTGTTGTGTGATTCATGTAGCCAATCTCATTTAGTGGTATAAGGCTTTATTATTGTTGTAATGATTTCTGAAACAGCAGAAGCTTTTCTCTGCTAGAAACAGCACCACAGGCTAACACTACTGTGACTGAAAATTAAAGATAGGAAATGATATGGAGCACTGAACCGAGAGACTGTCCTCTGCTCAACCTTCGTCTGAAACCTTTTCTCTAAAATTCCCCTTTCTTTTGTTATTTCCCCCTTATATCATTCCTTCTCTCTTTTGACGTTTGCATGATACCTGTATCGCCTCTCTCCTCTCCTAGCTTGCCATCTGTACAATTCATTCTGTTATGGTATGATTTGTTGCCCATGTTCATTTCCCAATCTCTTCTCATCATTCCTCTTTCCTCTCTTGTACATCTCAGAATTTACGGTAGAATAATTTTTCTTATTGAATTATGTTGAGAATACAATTCATATATACACAAGACTGAAGCTAATAGGGAAGAATAACCATAACCACTATATTCCTATGATTCAGGGATATTCCTATCATACACTATAATTGCAATCTCTTAAATAAGGAAACAATACAACTAATAAAACATAGATCTTGACAGGCATAAAACAGGTAATAAAACAGATTCTAACACTCCCCCTCAAGCTGGTGAATAGGTATTCTCAATTCCCAGTTTGGAAACAATCTTCTCAAAGATTTTGCTGTTCAGCTCCTTTGTTAGAATATCTGTAAGGTTGTCTTGTGAGGAGACATATGGAGTGCATATCAGACCACTATCTAATTTTTCTTTGATAAAATGTTTGTCAACCTCAATATGTTTGGTTCTATCATGTTGCACCGGATTATGAGCTATGCTAATAGCAGATTTGTTATCACAATATTCATCCGATTTTTATCCTTAGGTCTTTCAAGATAATCTTCAGCCAGAGTAGTTCACATATCCCTTGTGCCATTGCCCTGAACTCTGCTTCAACACTGGATCTAGCTACCACACTTTTTTTTTACTCTTCCAAGTCACTAGATTCCCTCCAAGGAAAGTACAATATCCTGTAGTTGACCTCCTATCCACAATTGACCCTGCATAGTCTGCATCTGTATATGCTTCCAGATTTATATTCCCATTTCGTTTGAACAAAATTCCCCTGCCTTAGGTCCCTTTCAAATACTGCACAATTCTTAGTGCAGCTTGTAAATATATCAGGTCTAGTGTGAGATAAATATATCAATCTACCAACTAGCTTTTGATACACTTCCTTGTCAACTGTAGTATCTTCTTCTGCATTTCCCAATTTCAGGTTTGGGTCAATTGTTGTACTTGCAGGCTTGCATGCTGTCTTACCAGTCTCTTTTAACAAATCAGTGATGTATTTCTATGAGATATGAATATCCCCTTTTTAGAATGGGGCACTTCAATTCCCAAAAAATACTTCAATTTTCCCAAGGTCTTAATTTCAAATTCCTTGGCTAGATGTTGGCCTAACAATCGTTGCTCTTCCTCATCATCACCTTGCACTATAATATCATCCACATAAACCAGTAATACTGTTACTCCCCTTGACTTAGAGTGTTTAATGAGCAGAGTGTGGTCTCCTTGACTTTGTTTAAAGCCTAAACTTATCATAACTTTAGTAAACCTTCCAAACTATGCTCGTGGTGATTGTTTTAGCCCACACAATGCCTCTTTTAGCTTGCAAACAGTGTTGGTAGCTTTTTTTTACCATATCCAGGGGGCAATTCCATGTAAATCTTTTCTTCAATTTCTCCATGGAGGAAGACATTTTTAACATCAAATTGTTGTAAGTTCCAACCATAATTAGCCGCTAGGGACAATATCACCCTAACTGTATTCATTTTTGCAATTGGAGCAAATGTTTCCATGTAATCCACTCCATAGGTTTGAGTAAATTCCTTAGCTACTAACCTTGCTTTGTACCTCTCAATGGATCCATCAGCCTTGTATTTTATAGTATATACCCACTTGCACCCCACTGGTTTTTTTCCATTTGGGGGAGCAACCAAATCCCAGGTACTATTCTTCTCTAATGCTTCCATTTCCACATCCATGGCTTGCTTTCATTTTTTATCACTCAATGCCTCAGATAAAGAGGTAGGTGTTGTAGTGTTTAGGCTTGTGAGGAAGGCTTTATGGGCAAGTGAGAAGTTTCTAAAGGATAGATAATTGGCTAGAGGGTACAATGGTTTGGTGGTACATTTGCTGGTTTCTTTCCTAAGGGCAATTGGAATACCTAGGTCCTCATAAAGTGGTGCTGGACTGGTTTCAGGTTCCTGTACAGTTAGAAAATCAGAGGTTGATTTAGTGGAGATTAAAGGATCAGGAGTAATTACCTCATGTAATGTTGGATTGGATTGTTGGACATGGACAGATTCTGGAATGGCCTTTGTCTTCCTTGCATAAACCAGTACTTTTCCAAATCTTACATCAGTTGTTACACCTTTAGTCCCTATTTTTGGTCCCAAGTTTAAGTCAGGGAGCATAAGAAGATCCTTTTCCTTTCTTGCAGTCTTCCCTGAGGATGATCTTGGTGGAAGTTTGTGCTAAAAAAAGGTAAGATCTATGGACATGAAGAATTTTTGTGATGGTGGGTGATAACATTTATATCCCTTTTGTGTGGATGAGTATCCTATGAAAACACATTTTAAGGCTCTAGGATCAAGTTTACCTCTATTATCACTGTGAACATGGACAAAAGATACACTCCAAATATTCTTGGAACAAGTTGATTGGATGTGGAAACATTAGGATAAAAGGAGGACAAAACCTCCATAGGGCTTTTTGAGGCTAGAATACTAGAAGGTAGTCTATTAATTAGATAACATGTAGTAAGAACAGCCTTTCCCCAAAACCTTTTAGGAACCTCATGTTGAAAACGAAGAGCCTGAGTTTGGTCAAGTAGGTGATAATTTTTTCTCTCAGCAATCCCATTTTGCTGAGGTGTTTTGACACAAGATGATTCATGAATGATACCTTCCTTTTGACAAAAGGAAATAAGCCCATGATTAAAGTAATATTTGGCATTATCGGATCTAATCCTCTTAATGCTAACTCCAAACTGATTTTTTACCATGGAGAAAAAACACTGAACCACATAGCTGACTTCGGATTTTTGTTTTAGTAAGAAAACCCATGTGACGAGTACAATCATCTATAAAGGTGAGGAACCTGAAACATTTTTACTTTCCCTTTACCTTTAGTTAAGGGGTTAGCTTTCCTTTACCTTTCAAAGTTCTATGAACAAGCTGGACCCATTTCAAGTAATTCTTCCCATTCAATTGGTAGGCAGTGTTGATGTTTTGCAGCTGTTCCTGAGTGTTCTGAGACTTAGTGGTCACCAGTTCAGTAATTGGGTCTGCCATGTCCACCGTAGTACAACGACCCTAATGCAGTGAGTATGTATTTGATTGTTACGATGACAACTAAGAAACAACACTGCAAATCATAGTAGCAATGAAGGCTGGTTATCCTAAAAAAATGATTGACAGCAATGAAGGCTGCCGTCTAGGGTTTTGGTTTGCGTAGTCAGAGGTGGCTCCCAGAATTTGAGAGCTCTGATACTATCTTAGAATTTAGGGCAGAATAATTTTTCTTATTGAATTATGCTGAGAATACAATTCATATAGATACAAGACTGAAGCTAATAGGGAAGAATAACAATAATCGCAATATCCCTATGATTTAGGGATATTCCTATCATACACTATAATTGTAATCTCCTAAATGAAGAAACAATACAACTAATAAAACATAGATCTTGACAGGAATAAAACAGATTCTAACAAAACAGATTCTAACAGTACACTTTCTAAATGTATGGACTATTATTAGCATTGATACAGTATTGATCAGAAATCAATAACACAAGTAGTACACAGAAGAATTCACTACCTCTTTCAGTTTATTTGTACCTTAGAGGCTTGGCCTTCCTCCTTATCTCAAAACAATCGAAAATTTCTTTCTAACAAAAATTCCTATTTCCCCCTTTATTTCTAAAGTTCAAGTGTGAATAGACTTGCGAGCTATTTCTAACAATATAACTTCAAGGTAAATGATTATATAAATGACCTGCAGACTGTAGCCTCAGTTTTTGAAGCATATTGAGGCAGTTTCTGGCTCCTGGAAAACATTTTTCCTTGTAGTTGGACAAATTATTTACTGTTAGAATCTGTTTTATTAGAATCTGTTTCATTAGCTGTTTTATTCCTGTCAGCATCTATGTTTTATTAGTTGTATTGTTTTCTTATTTAGCATATTACAATTATAATGTATGATGGGAATATCCCTGAATCATAGGGATCTGACTGATTGTCTAGGTGCCATTATTATACTTCCTAAAATAGCTTCAGTCTTGTATATATGAATTGTATTCTCAGCATAATTCAATAAGAAACATTATTCTACCCTAAATTCTGAGATGGTATCAAAGCGCTCAAATTCTGGGAGCCGCCTCTGACTGCGTAAACCAAAACCCTAGACGGTAGCCTTTATTCCTAGACAACCTTCATTGTTGTCAATCATTATTTTTAGGACAGCCAACCTTCATTGCTACTGTGATTTGCAGTGTTGTTTCTTAGTTGCCGTCCTAACAATCAAATACATACTCACTGCATTGGGGTCGTTGTACTACGGTGGACACGGCAGAACCAATTGCTGAAGTGGTGAATACTGAGTCTCAGAACACTCAGGAACAGCTGCAGAACCTCAACACTGCCTACCAATTGAATGGGAAGAATTACTTGAAATAGGTCCAGCTTGTTCGTAGAACTTTGAAAGGTAAAGGGAAAGCTAACCCCTTGACTAAAGGTAAAGGTAAAGGGAAAGCAAAAATGTTTCTGGTGTCTGTTGGTTCCTCACCTTTACAGATGATTATACTCATGTCACATGGGTTTTCTTACTAAAACAAAAATCCGAAGTCAGCTATGTGGTTCAGCGTTTTTTCTCCATGGTAAAAAATTAGTTTGGAGTTAGCATTAAGAGGATTAGATCCGATAATGCCAAATATTACTTTAATCATGGGCTTATTTCCTTTTGTCAAAAGGAAGGTATCATACATGAATCATCCTGTGTCAAAACACCTCAGCAAAATGGGATTGCTAAGAGAAAATGATCACCTACTTGACCAAACTCGGGTTCTTCTTTTTCAACATGAGGTTCTTAAAAGGTTTTGGGGAGAGGCTGTTCTTACTGCATGTTATCTAATTAATAGACTACCTTCTAGTATTCTAGCCTCAAAAAACCCTATGGAGGTTCTGTCCTCCTTTTATCCTAATGTTTCCACATCCAATCAACTTGTTCCAAGAATATTTGGAGTGTGTGTTTTGTCCTTGTCCACAGTGGTAATAGAGGTAAACTTGATCCTAGAGCCTTAAAATGTGTTTTCATAGGATACTCATCCACACAAAAGGGATATAAATGTTATCACCCACCATCACAAAAATTCTTCATGTCCAGAGATGTCACCTTTTTTTAGCACAAAAGCTACTTCCACCAAGATCATCCTCAGTGGAGATTGCAAGAAAGGAAAAGGATCTTCTTATGCTCCCTGGCTTAAACTTGGGACCAGAAATAGGGACTAAAGGTGTAACAACTGAGAAGGAACCCACTAAATCCATTTAAGATGGAGCTGATGTAAGATTTGGAAAAGGACTGGTTTATGCAAGGAAGACAAAAGCCATTCCAGAATCTGTCCATGTCTAACAATCCAACCCAACATTACATGAGGTAATTACCCCTGATCCTTTAATCTCCCCTAAATCAACCTCTGATTTTCCAACTGTACAGGAACCTGAAACCAGTCCAGCACCACTTTGTGAGGACCTAGGTATTCCAATTACCCTTAGGAAAGAAACCAGGAAATGTACCACCAAACCACTGTAACCTTTAGCCAATTATCTATCTTTTAGAAGCTTCTCACCTACCCATAAAGCCTTCCTCACAAGCCTAAACACTACAAAAATACCTACCTCTTTATCTGAGGCATTGAGTGATAAAAAATGGAAACAAGCCATGGATGTGGAAATGGAAGCATTAGAGAAGAATAGTACCTGGGATTTGGTTGCTCTCCCAAATGGAAAAAAACCAGTAGGGTGCAAGTGGGTATATATTATAAAATATAAGGCTGATGGATCCATTAAGAGGTACAAAGCAAGGTTAGTAGCTAAGAGATTCACTCAAACTTATGAAGTGGATTACATGGAAACATTTGCTCTAGTTGCAAAAATGAATACAGTTAGGGTGATATTGTCCCTAGCGGCTAATTATGGTTGGAAGTTGCAACAATTTGATGCTAAAAATGCCTTCCTCCATGGAGAAATTGAAAAGCAGATTTACATGGAATTGCCCCCTAGATACTGTATTCTTAATGGTGATAATCAGATTTACTAGCAAAACAATGAACAGTGTTATTGCAAGATCAAGTGATTTAATAGAACATTTAGTTATGGCCCCTAGCTATTTGTGAGATAATTTGACTGATATTGTTGCTCATGCTCAAAGATATAAGTATTCGGAAAGTTGCCTAAATGGCATTCATATGAGAAAAATCAGTTAGCCCTCCATATTCCTTTTAATCCAATATTGAGGACTAAACATTATGTAGATTGTCACTTCATCAGGGAAAATATCTTTAGTTGGGACTTTAGAACTGAATTTGTGAATTCCAATGATCAACTCGTGGATGTCTTCTCTAAGGCCCCGTTCGGGGTGGTTTTTGGTTTTAAGTTTTTAAAATTTTACAACAAAATTGTTTTTGTTTCCAACTTTAACACATTGTTTTCAAATCTTAACAAAAAGACTAGTTGGAGGTAACGATCGAGACAGTCGTTGAAGGTGGTGGTCGGTCATAAGCGATTGAAGTTGGTGGTTGGTGAATGGTAATCGGAATTGGTGGTTGGTTACTGATGGTCAGAGGTACGGTTGGGTGACTGCGAGTCAGAGGTGGCGGCGGTGACTGCCAGTTAGAGATGGCGGCGGTGACTGCGAGTCAGAGGTGGCGGCTGGTGACCATTGATCGAATGTGATGACGGGTGATAGTTGGTTAGAGGTGAAGACTGATGACCGTTGGTCAGAGGTGGCGGCTAGTGACCGTCGGTCGGAGGTGGCAGTTGATGACTGCTAGTCAGAGGTGGTAGTCGGTGACCGTTAGTCGGAAGTGATGGCCGATGACTGCTGAGCGAAGGTGGCGGCTGATGACCATCGAGCGAAGGTGGCGACGGGTGACTGCTGGACAGAGGTGGTAACCGGTGACCACCGGACAAAGGTGGCGACCGGTGATCGCCGGTCGAAGGTGGCGATCGATGACCATTGATTGGAGGTGGCGATTGATGACCGTTAATCGGAGGTTACGACCAATGATTGCTGGTCGAAGGTGGGTGCTGGTGACTCAGTCCGAAGTGGTGGCCACGACCGTCGGATGGAGGTGGTGGTCGGTGGTTGCTGGTCAGAGGTGGAGGCCGGTGACCGCCGGTCAAAGGTGATCGTCAATGGTGACAAATGACATCAAGTAATGAGCTTAAATAAAAATAGAAACAAAAATTTTAAAACCAAATTTTATTATTTTTAAAATTGAGTGTAAATTGTTTCGAAAATGAGTAAAAACCAAAACAGAATCATTTTTGCCGAATACGTTTCTCTTTTCAAAATACATTTCAAAACCAAAAACCAGAAACTCAGAACCACTCTGAACAAGGCCTAAGTCTGTGAGCTTCTCAAATTTGTTCTGTGTGTAAAAAGCTTGGAGCATGTGATTTATATGCTCCAAGTTGACGGGAATTGTTAGAAACTAATAGATATTGTAATTATTGTTTTTTTTTAAGATCTATGTGATTTTCAGTAACTGTTATTTTTAATTGTATTTATGACACATCATAAATAAGCCCCCACTCGATAAAGTTTAACAACAATATATGATGTCAAAACATTCTATGTAGGGCACCTGGAATTTGTGGCTAGGTTTCTTATTAAAGTTTCTCTAAATTAGGGACTGCTCATTGTTTGAACGACCTAATTAGCTACATTCGGTTATTGTTTATTTTGATTGCTGATGTTGCTTAAACGTCATGGTTGTTAATTCTGTTGTTTGCATGTCATACAGTTCGTAGTTTAATAAATACTATGCAGGGTAGCATCATGTTCATTGTGTACTTTCTTATGTAGTGATTGTTGATCCACTTATTTAAGTTCTGATACACTATAAAACTAATTGTATTTTGAATTTACTTTGGAACTTTCTGACAAAAAGCTTTCTGCAGGAAGAAGTTGCCAAAGAGTTTGGTATACCTGTCCAGAATCAACGTTTTTGGTTGTGGGCAAAGCGGCTAAACAACACATATAGGCTGAATAGAGCACTGACGCCTCAGGAAGAAGCACAACCAGTAAGTACAAGAAAAAATTTCCAATCCTGTGTTTTCATAAACTGCAGGGTAGCTGACATGTGTTCATAAGTTTGATATTAATTATACTAACTTCATTCTTAACGTTAGTAATTTATGATTTAGCAGGGTCTAAGTATCAGTTTAATTTGATGCTATGGTTGCATGCTTGTTTTGCATATTCTAATGAACATGTGTGGTGTTCTCAAGCTTGAAATGTAGACATAGATAGTCTAGTTTTCTCATGCGTGAAATATAAACGTCAATAATATAGAATAAGATAGACTCAGTTGTCAATTGAGTGTTTTAGTTGTGGACAGGAGGACATGTGACATGTTTTTCAGCTGTGGCAGTAGAATAAGATAGTCTGGTATTTTAAAATACACCACTCTTCTGTCTCACTGGCATTCAGACCTCTGTTCTCATTTTGGTCTCTGTTCATGCATCGTGATATATTTAGGTTAGTCTCTTTCCATGCATCACAATGCACTTACTTTGGTTTCTTACTCTGTCTGCATCCATTGCTTGCAAATCTTTGTTTTATTTATTATTTATTGTGACCTTCATGCATTATTGTTCATTATTGTCTACTCTGCAAAACAAATCTAACTTTGTCTTTTTTTTCAATTTCATTCATGTGTTCTTATTCATTTAGAAGAAATACTTGGGTTGTTATGAATACTTGAGGAAAAAGAGTTCCTTAGCTCTTTATTTATTATAATAATAAATTACAATAAATATAGAATCCCTTGACCATAGGAATAAGGAACTTGAATATAGAAAAACTTGAGATAACTTTACTCAGCTTTGAATCTCTTATTAAATAGAGATACAATATAATCTAGAAACTCAGAGTGGTGAATACAACTATCACCAACCTCTGACATACAATAATAAATGAAAAATAATATACCTCAACTAACAACTAATAACCAACATCTAACATTAATTTAACACTCCCCCTTAAGCTGGAGCATATAAATCATATGTTCCAAGCTTGGAAATCAAGTATTCAATCCGAGGACCCTTTAAGGGTTTGGTTAATAGGTCTGCAAGCTGGTCATTGGTACCAACAAATTCGGTCCTAATTTCCTTGGACAACACTTTTTCCCTTACAAAGTGACAATCAATTTCAATGTGTTTAGTCCTTTCATGAAATGCCGGATTGGAAGCAATATGGATAGCTGCCTGATTATCACAATAAAGTTGCATTGGAGAAATTTCACAGAACTTCAATTCTTGTATGAGTTGTTTAACCCACACCAACTCACAAGCTGCAAGAGCCATAGATGTATATTTAGCTTCTGCACTAGATCGAGCAACAGTCTTCTGTTTCTTACTCTTCCATAAGATAAGATTACCACCAAGGTACACACAATACCCAGTAGTAGAGCGCCTATCTGTATCGGATTCAGCCCAATCAACATCACAGTATCCAACAATTTGGCTATTTCCTTTATCTTTGAACAACAGACCCTGGCCTGGACCCTTTTTTATGTACCTGAGAATACGCATTACTCCATTCCAATGATCAACACAAGGTGAATTCATGAATCGACCTACAACTCCAACAGAAAAGGAAATATCTGGCCTCGTAATAGTGAGATATATGAGCTTCCCAACCAACCTTCTATACCTTTCTGGATCTGAGTATAAGTCTCCCAGGTCAGCTACTAATTTCTTGTATGGGTCCATAGGACTATTGACTGGCTTACAATCAGACATTTTTGTTTCCTTCAGAGGATCCAAGGCATACTTTCTCTGGGAAACTACAATCACTTCTTTGGATTGAGCTACTTCTATTCCCAGAAAATATTTCAGATGACCAAGATCTTTTGTTTGAAAGTGATTGCATAAGTGTTGCTTTAGTTGAGATATTGTGACTTCATCATTTCCTGTAATGACAATGTCATCGACATAAACAACTAAATAAATACATTTGCCAGTAGATTTGTGATAGTAGAAGACAGAGTGATCTGCTTCACTCCTTTTCATTTCAAAAACTTGGACAACATTGCTGAACTTTCCAAACCAAGCCCTTGGCGACTGCTTAAGACCATAGAGAGATCGCCTAAGTTTACACACTAAACTAGACTCCCTTTGAGCAACAAAGCCCGGAGGTTGATCCATGTAAATTTCCTCATCTAACTCACCATGTAGGAATGCATTTTTAACGTCCATCTGATACAGGGGCCAATGGCGAATAGCTGCCATGGCAAGAAGAAGACGAATAGTAGTGATCTTGGCCACCGGGGAGAAAGTGTCTCCATAATCACGTCCATATATCTGAGTGTAACCTTTGGCTACCAAACGAGCTTTAAGGCGTTCAATTTCACCATTTGGACCAACTTTAATAGCATAGTTCCATCTACAACCAACAGCTTTCTTCCCAGGAGGAAGATGAACCGATTCCCATGTTCCATTATGATCAAGGGCCTGCATTTCATCAATCATGGCTTGTCGCCATCCAGGGTGATCAAGTGCTTCACAAACATTTTTGGGAATAGTAATGGATGATAAGGAATTTATAAAGGAACAATAAGATGGAGACTGACGATGATAACTCAAAATTGTAAATAGGATGAGGGTTTCGAGAAGAGCGAATACCTTTTCGAAGGGCAACAGGCCAACATGAGTTGTCATCGGCCATGGGAGGAGAATTAGGAGCCGTTGTACAAGAAGTAGACGGAGATGGACATGAGCTACGAGAGTCATCAGGAATACTGTGGTTAGCTTCAGGTGTCATGCCATGAGGAGGAGTTGAGGGAGAATGATCAGTTTCAGATAAGATAGGCATTGGACTAATATTGATGTGGTCAGGTTGATGAGACATGTCTGGAGAAATGACCATCTCTGGACTCGAGGAGGAGGGAGAGGGCAAAATCTCTTGGATGGAAATGGAGTCAGGTGTGGAGGATGAGTAGAAGGGAGAATCTTCAAAGAAGGTAACGTTTGCAGACAAGTAATACTTCTTGTTAGGAGGAGAATAACATTTGTATCCTTTTTGAAGGCGAGAGTATCCCAGGAAAACACACTTGATTGACTTAGCTGACAATTTATCGAGGCCTGGAGACATATCATGAACAAAACAAGTACAACCAAATACACGAGGTGAAACATGATATAGAGGTTCAGCTGGAAATTGGATGGAATGAGGAATTTGATTATCAAGAGAGGAAGAGGGCATCCTATTGATAAGATAGCAGGCAGAAAGAATCGCATCTCCCCAGTGATGTAATGGAACTTTTGCATTAATCATTAAAGAGCGAGCGGTTTCAACAAGGTGTCGATTCTTTCTTTCGGCTATCCCATTCTGTTGAGGAGTGTGGGGACAAGTGGACTGATGTAATATACCTTGAGAGGACAAAAATGACGAGAGTTCAGAAGAAAAATATTCTTTTGCATTATCATTTCTGAAATATTTGATTGATTTTCCAAACTGATTTTTTATTTCAAGAAAGAAGGACACAAATATGGATAGAAGTTCAGACCTTTCTTTCATTAAATAAAGCCACATGCACTAAGAATATTCATCAATAAAGGTGACAAAATATTTAAATCCAAAAGAAGTAATTTGACTAGGACCCCAAATATCTGGGACAAGATGTGGAAATTTGGGAGGTAATAAAGATGAAAACAAGGAGTTATTACCAAAGATATGGTCTGAAGCACCAGAGTCAACGATCCATAGGTTTTGACCTTCCACAGATTGAGAAATGCAGGCCGTTGAGACATTAGGTCCAGAAGAAGGTCCAGCAAGGCTGTTAGATTTCATCCTCAAATACTCTTGGTATCCTTGATATTCTTCTTCAGACAGTTTCCTCTCTTCCGGCTTCTCAGACCTTGATACATGAGCAGACTTGTCTGGAAAACCATGCAGAGAGTAGCATGTCTCATGAGTATGACCCATTCTTTTGCAATGAGTGGATTGTGGACGATTACCTCTTCCACCACGACCTCTGTTTCCACGTCCTCCTCTTCCTCTTGAAGATATCATGACAGAGGACTCCATATTATTTTCAAGGGAGGTACCCTCATTGCTCAAGGTAGGAACACGGAGGAGATGAGTAGTTAAGCTCTCCATGGAAGGAATATCTTGACCAGTCAGAACTTGATCACGAATGTGATTAAATGTCGGGTTCATACCACGAAGAATCATAACCATATAGAGGTTATCAAGTCGTTTCCTTATTTCTTCTATAGAATCAGCTTCTAAGAAAAGCTTCAATTCTTCTGCCGCGGCTTGAGCTTCGGAAACATATGATACCATATCTGAATCATTTTGTTTTAAGGAGGCTAGCTTTTGAACACTATCAAACAAACGTTGGATATCATTAGAGTAGATATCTTGGGCTTTCTTCCAAAACGAGTAACAGGTTTTGAAAGCTCTGAGGTTCTTCAATATCTTAGGCTCCACTGACTGCCATAGGATAGCACAAAGATGAAAGTCAAGTCTCTTCCACTGAGTTTGTTGTTCAGCTGATCCCTCAATATCTACCTTTTCTAGATGCTCATGGTGTCTTTGACCAAGGAACCAGAGTTCCACAGAATCAGCCGAAGTAAATAAGTTTTACCATTGAGCTTTTCTGTTGTGCTGACGGCAGATCCAGAAATAGAAAGAATGGGACCCGAGTTGACTGCGGTAGAAGAAAACATTTTTCTAGATCTGAAAAAGAGGAAAAACAGAGACCGAGAGAGAGATTTGATTTAAATCCACTAAATCTTGCTCAAAGTGAACCACGTAGGTCAGCAATGGCTTCAGGAGGCTCTGGCGAGTCAGATGGCACCGGAACGATGGCGAACGGAGACCGTTTCGCCGGCGTGTGGAGCTCACACGCTTTCTGTTTGGTGTGACCGAGGCGGCGTATGGAGGAGCGATTTACAGGGGTAGAACACGCACGTCGAGGTGCACCTGGATCTGTGCTCACCGAGAAAAAGTTGCCAGAGACGGCGGCTGACGGCAGCGACAATGGCAGACAGCCTACTGTGTGACTCTAGACGATAAAGAACAGAATCAAACTTGCTCTGATACCAACTTGAATATAGAAAAACTTGAGATAACTTTACTCTGCTTTGAATCTCTTATTAAAAAGAGATACAATACAATCTAGAAACTCAGAGTGGTGAATACAACTATCACCAACCTCTGACATACAATAATAAATGAAACATAATATACCTCAACTAACAACTAATAACCAACATCTAACATTAATTTAACAAAGGAATTCAAAGTAATGTAAAAATACTAAGTAAGATATAAAATAGAATCAGATCATATACAATAGAATAAAATCTTCAACATATTCTATTGAAATCGGCAACTCTAGACATCCTGTTGTGTAGGGTTGAAAAACTATTGTGTTATCTATATAGTTTTGAGTGAAAAATCTGACCCCACGGATATCCGTGGATAAAACCTGTAAAAATAATCGTATGGATAATTTAAATGGGTACTTGTCAACTGTAGATACATGTTTTTTTATTTCCACCCACTCATTAATGGGCACAAGTACAAGTATCATAGTACCTGTACTCATGAGTACCTGATACCTGATAAATAAAAATAGTATAATATTTAATTTGGAGCTTAAGTAAGTTTTTTGTCCTAAATTTTCACCAAAAATCACTTTTGGTCCTTGAAATTCAAAATTATTTTTTAGTTTTTGAAATTAAACTTTTTTTTTTGTATTAATGTTGTCCGTTTATAAGTTCCTGTGCCGGATGTGAAATTGGAGATTAAGGGGGTTAAGGTTGAAGAAGGTGGTGATTCATGATGTAAAATTGAAGATTAATGGGCACAAGTACAAGTATCATATTACCCGTATTCACGAGTACCCGATACCTGAAAAATAAAAATAGTATAATATTTAATTTGGAGCTTAAATAAGTTTTTTGTCCTAAATTTTCACCAAAAATCACTTTTGGTACTTGAAATTCAAAATTATTTTTTTTAGTTTCTGAAATTAATTTATTTTTTTGTATTAACGTTATCCGTTTATAAGTTCCCGTGCCGGATGTGAAATTGAAGATTAAGAGGGTTAGGATTGAAGAAGAGGGTGATTAATGATTATAAAAACGTTCTCCCTAACAACAATTTTTTAACGACATTAACTAGAAAAGAAGGACTAAAAGTGAATATGGAACTAAAAAAATATTTTTGAATTTTAAGGACTAATTGTCATTTTTGGTAAACCGTTAGGGACAAAAAACTTATTTGAGTCTTAATTTAAAGATAATATTTTTGTGAAATAAATCAACTGAAAATATTAATTGTAAAATTTCATTGTTATCGATGTTACTTTTTTTTTGTTTTTAATGAAAGTGCATAATTTGTAGAATTATTTTTTATAAAAATGTCGGCAATATAAAACGAATATTTTATTTATATTAAATATTTTGTATATATTATGTTAGTTTATTTATAGATCCAATTAATCTTATAGAAACTAGTATAATTTATTTCTAGATTTTTCAATAGAATAAATTATTTGTTTTATAAAACTTCATGTAAAAAAATCATCTTTTTTTAAAAAAATATTTTTTGAAAATATTTGTTGGTACCTGAGGATAATTTTATAGTGAATGCCCAATGGGTATTACGTAGGTGGCAGGTGGCGGGTAGCTTTACTCGTATCCACTCGTACCTGTTGCCATTCCCAGTTTTGACCTATTTTGTAGTAGATTACGTTGTTTCTAAATATGATGGACCTTTGTACTATAATTCTTGGCATGTGATATTATGAATGTAAAGTGTAAACTACTTACCATATAAGATAGATGGTTTTCCATCTTTTTGATGTTCCAACAAATAGTATTCTTTCTTTCAAAATCTCATTTTAAAACAACATGATAATCATGGTTTTTAAATAAGCAAAACGAGTTAAGTCGCATCTAAACTTGTCCAGTGCTGAACTTGTGTGAACTTGCGAGTTCACCAATGAGTTAACAAGTTTGATTTTTTTTTTTTAATAAAAAGTAAAAAGGCCATATACGATATCGTTTTAACGGGTATATTGCTGAAAGCCTGACCCTCGAATTTTCTTTCCAAATCAAAAGTTTGATGATGAAGATCATAGGGATGAGGGGAGGAGGAGGAGGAGGATGGTGATGAAGGCGTTTCGAGCTTCAAATTGTGAAGATTCCCAATTTCCTAGAATAAAAACCTTTACCTCCTAGTTTTTTAGTTAAGAACTTTTATCTTCATGATTTCATCATTTATGCAATATGAACATTTTTACATTAATACTTCGTTAGTATGTATGTGACTTTATGGACTATGCAATGGTGAGTGGTGTACTAATGTTTGTTTTAATCATTTATGTTCTATGGTTGATTTTTATTTTTAAGCATCATGATATTTTATATGACTTTATGGACTCTGGTGTAGATTCAGTTAATTTTTAAATTTCATTTAATATTTTGATCATTTATGGATTTTGATAAACAAAATATTTTGTTATTTATGTGCTGTGGTATGGACAAAATTATTTTTTAATGCTATTTTAATATGAGCTAAATGAACTACAAATAACAACAGTGATTGTTTCATGTTTTAATGTGCTATATACTTTAACCAGTACTTTTTATGATTATTTTTCTGATAATAATTTGTATGATATGTTTGTGCTATGGCACTTCGATTGTTTTAGGTTGGACTGCTAAGAGAAGTTTCCAATAAAGCAAATAGTGGTGAGCTGAAGTTATTTTTGGAAGTAGAGATGGGGAAGGTAATATTTTCCTTCGTAATTTAATCTTTCTGGATAGTATGGTGTTGACCATGAAAAGTATATATTTATCCGTCCCTTTCTAAGTGAGTCCCAACTGACATGAATGTGTTACTTATATATTGCATAATGAATCAGGATTTGCAGTCAATTCCTCCTCCTGAGAAGTCAAAAGAGAATATCTTGCTTTTCTTTAAACTCTATGAACCTTCAATTGAGAAGCTTCGGTACTTACTGTGCCTATTACTTATCAAAAGGTGAAACTACATTTTATTAATAAAATGTATTTTTCTGTTTTCTCAGGTATATTGGGCGGCTTTTTGTGATGAGTAGTGGGAAGCCCATTGATATATTGGTAAAACTAAATGAAATGGCTGGATATGCTCCTGATGAAGAATTAGACCTGTTTGAGGTTAGTCAATTTGTGTCTCATTTTCAATCATGAATAATGTTTCATCATTGCAATATCAATGAAGTCCAACAATGCTCACTTTAGGTTATGCATGCTCAGGAGATCAAATTTGTGCCTAATGTCATGTGTGAACGTCTTGACAAGAAATCCACATTCCATGACAGTCAGGTATACATTATGAGTGACCAACTTTATATTTGTTTTCAGTGCTTTCAAGTATCTTTTTAGTAATGCTTTCAAGTCATGCACATGAGATCAAAGTTTTGACTTTTGCTCATACTGTTGTAATTTGATCAGCTCGAGGATGGTGATATTATTTGCTTGCAGAAGTCCCCCCAAATTGGAAGTGGAGAGCAATATCGCTATCCAGATGTTCCCTCTTTCTTGGAATATGTGCTTAACCGTCTGGTATGAAATGTTTAAATTAGCTTATAATTTCTTCTTGACTGCTACATATATAATATATATATATATTTTTAAATTGTTCTGTTCTCAATTTCAAGATCACCTTCTATAAGAAGAAACTATTGACAATGAAATGAGTTCTTATACTTGGGTTCTTCTGATATATTGATTTTCCTTAAAAACTTAGCTTCTCATCCAAGTGAACATAATGTTATTATCAGTCCCCTATGCCTATATAATATAAGGTTTAGGGTCCTTTGCATATATAATTTAATCCTCTGTGAGTCTGTGACTATACTCACTCACTTTCTTTGGAAGAACTTTTTATTCACTGATGTAGCTTCTCATTGTTTGATGTTTGATTTATTCTTAAAAGCCAGAACAGTAACCCATATTTATACTGTTATTATCTATTATCCCAGCTAATTATGGAAACATATGATATGATAAGAAAGTATTGTAGCTAATCCTTAAGAGATAATGCGGAAATTGCAAAACTAATCAATCCTAGAGGATAGTGCTAGGTATGGTAGGATATATTTTGATATTTCCATATATTCTAACACTTGATGTAGAGCTTACTTAGCTTTTAGCTTGTTCTTAATAACCTTTAAAAGAAAAGGAGTCAAGCTATATATTTGATAGAATGGACAGACTAGGGTGGTTCTTTGAGACTATTGAGGGAACGGATATTACTTCTACCTATAAAAGAAAAGGAGTTAAGCTATATATTCGATAGAATAGAGGGGCTAGGGTGGTTCTTTGAGACTATTGTGGGAACGGATATTACTTCTAGAAAAGCTGTGTTGACTCACTCATCTTTGGGATAGGTGTAAAAGTAGGTTGATGGTTCTAGGAAATCCATGGAGACAAACTTATCTTTAGGAAGCCATGTGCCTAGACAGATATTAAATGGTTTATTTCGATCTTTCTTCATCTTAGTTTAATTGATTTCATCAGACTTCACTTCCAAAACTCCAAACACTCAACAGTGTCAGTCTTGCTCATGATTGAAGAGTCCTTTTGTAGAGATTATTTCTTTAGTTTGATGTATTAGTTAATTTCCTTTGATATGCAGGTTGTTCGATTTAGGAATTTGGAGAAGCCAAAGGAGGATGAGTTTATTCTCGAGCTGTTAGTTTCTTTTAAACATACTATTCTCTCTCATAATTTTACGAGTGAAGTATATCTGGTAGTTTCACTTTTGCTCTCTTATCATCTAGGTCAAAGCTAGACACCTACGACAATGTAGTTGAAGAAGTTGCTCAACATATTGGTTTGAATGATCCTTCTAAAATCAGACTCACATCACATAGCAGCTACTACCAGCAACCTAAACCACAGTCTATCAGATACCGAGGAATGGAACATTTGTCTGACATGCTGATTCAATATAATCAGGTTTATTGTTTCACAGAGAAAATTTTTTGCGATTGATTTGTTACATTCTAAAATAGTTGCAGCATATTGCATGGGCTTCAAAATGATTGTTTGGGTTTTTTTGCTTAAGCTTCCAACATGCTTATCTTTTGGTTTGTGTTTCTAGACTTCTGATATTCTATACTATGAAGTATTGGATATCCCTCTGCCAGAATTGCAATGCTTAAAAACTCTAAAAATTGCTTTCCATCATGCTGCCAAGGATGACGTGAGTTCTGTTAGTCACCACTTCCATTGTTCACTCAATAATTTGCTATTCGTGTGATATTGCTAACCTAGTTATTATCCTTGTTCAGGTGGTGATTCATACTATTAGATTACCGAGACATAGTACTGTGTCAGATGTAATTAATGATCTTAAATCAAAGGTATGACAATCCACATAATTAAAGTTGATAAATTTTGTTGAGGCTAACGGATTATAGACACACACCTCTGAGCTCGGACTTGTAGACACATTGATTGAATCATGACACTTAGGCTTGCCTGCTTATTTATTTATTTTCTTTATTTTTTATGTAGTAGAGTTTTTAAAACCAATAGTTACCAACATATCATAGATAATTTCTGTGTGAAAGCCATTCAATTTAGAACTTTTCAAATGCTTATAACCTAATGCTTGAGTGCACTTGAGTGCAACACACGGGCCAAATATTGCCTTGTCAACAATATGTTTATGGCGCTTCCCTCTGGTTGTAAATGCTTAATCGCTCAATTTTTATTTTTTTTATGTTGGGGTGCCAATATTAGAAAACATGTTACACTTTAAATTCTTTTGGAAATTCTTTTATATAGGACAGTATTTTATACGGTTACATTTTTTACGTGCTGTGTTGTGCCAAAAATTAGATTTTGAGAAGATACTTGTGAGGGAGAAGTTCCCTTCTCTAAATTTGTTTTCTGTCTACTCCAGCTTTCTATTCTGCGTATTTCTCCCATTCAATGTTTTTTAGTTCGAGTTATAATATGTGAAAAATGTCCAATAATATTTATATTATCTTATATTTTCAGATTTGTCTCATTGTTTATTTAGGATTGTGACAAATTATTAGTATCACTATCGGTCAATGCTTCATATCTATTCAATGTCAATTTTAGAGTATTTAGTCTATTTTTTATACTCTTTCCTCCCTCTATATACCTAAAATCCTTTAACTGTTCATAATTATAATTCATATTGGAATTTCCATTATTCTGAAATTTGAACTATAGAATAAGTAGCTCACTCCTATCCATCTTGGTTTTACATGGTTCTGGTCCATCTCCCTTCTCCAATAATTTTTTCTTGCAAATCTTATTTTCAAATCCTCACCCAGTCTTGTAAACGGAACGATTTGTTCATAACAAAGTAGTTTAGAAACCTAAAACAACTTCTTAGAGCAATTATTTTTTGTGCATGTCTTAGTGTTAGTTCAACCCTCTTTTTTTCCTCCATTGCTCAGTAGTGACTTACCTAGGGAATAAGCTTCATTATATTTTTTTTTTGAGAATGGGTTTGTCCTTGTTTATTGGATCATTTTCTTTGTATCCATTTCCAAATATTTTTGGTAATATGAAAAAACTTTTGGTTGTGCAGTTTGTGATTTTGTGGTTGGAATGAAGTGCTTGCACTTAGTTTCAGGACTCCAATTTGATGTTCAGCACGCGGTTTATTTCAGGGACTAGAAGTCCAAAATAAGAGAAAATCTAATGATGAAACTGAACAATTTTATTATAATGAATTGAATTTTTCTGATGTAGAGACTCCTATATATTTATAAATATAGATAGAAGGTAGATAGTCACCACTCGTTAGAATCCTAAGTAACATAACAAAACACTAACTCTCGGACCAGCTCAAGGTGACAGCTGACAACTAACTTGCAGCAATTACAAACACTAATTATTATTACAACTTATACTCTAACACTATCAGTATTTTGGACATGCAAAGGAATTAGAGAGATCTTTTACTCTGATTACTTTAAAACAATGCTGTTGTATTATTTGTTGTTTTCTTTTCTAATCTGTGGATTCCTTAATCCTTAACCTCTATCTCTGGTTTCAACTTTCAAATTCTAATATAACATTAATGTGTTAAAATTGACATGGTTTTGGTGGTATTGTAATAGTAGTGATTTCTGCTTTATTGGCAATTTTTGTTAAACCGATGTTTTTTAATTTGCAAGACAGGTAGATTTATCACATCCTGATGCAGAACTTAGATTGCTTGAAGTTTTCTATCACAAGATATATAAGGTACGAAGATTGTAGTTTATAAATTTCACTTTCAGATACTGGTATTAGCCTATTAACGGAGAAAATGATTTGCCTCGCACTCCATGAGTTGCAAAGTTGATTCCTATGGTATTTTTGAAAATGTGATCAGGTGCTCAGGGGTTTCAGCCCCATCTTTGAAGTGATACAGCTAATTTGTAAAATAAAATTACTAGCAGAATTCAAATAGGCTTGAATACCAATTTTGGTACTGTAATTATTTAAAATAGTTCAATTTGATAATCGAATTTTTAATTGATTCAATTTGGTACCTAATTATTTAAAATGCCTTAATCTGATACTCTTCCGTTATACACCCTCTATGTATGGGAGATGATGCCAATCTTCTCCGGATTCTTCGTTGCTGTCCATCTTCCGTGGTTGTTTTCATTACTATCTTTGCTGTTGATATTTTAATGAAAGGGGTATCAAATTGAGACATTTAAATAATTAGGTATTTAATTGAATAAATCAAAATTTGGGTATCAAATTGAACTTTTAAATAATTGGGATACCGAATTGATATTTAATCCATTCAAATAACATAAACATGGTTTTTAAAAGTAGTGCCAATATTTTAAAAAGACAATAATTAAAAAATGAGAGTGAATAACTATTGTAACAACTGTATCAACTGGTTTACTACTTGCAATTTTCAGTCAGCTACAACTATCATTGTTTTTGTACTTTTCAGTCAATTATAACTCTCGCTTTGGGACACTTATAACTGGCACATCAGTTGGTTTAACTACTGTAGCATATATAGATCTTGTAAACAGGAGCTCTTCACTTTTGTAAAACACATGTATCAACCTCTTTCTTTATTCTCTGTTTTTCTCTCAATAAAATGCAAATTGAATTCCAATGCCATTAGAAACATAGAATGCATAAAATAATGAAATAAAGCAAAGTCCCAAGAGAATATACAGTACAAACTATGCGTCCTGTAATCCTGTTATTCCATCTCAACATTAATGTCAATCTCTTGATCAATACCCATGCTGTCTTCTCCTACATTGCAAGTTGTATAGCTTTCAACAAGTACTACAGATCTAATCTTTCAACAATGTTGTTTTGCTTTCCAGTATACGTTCTAGACAGTCATGCACACCATGTTCTGGCAGCATCCTCTCTGCCATGTATCATAGATTCATAATATAAATTAAGTTGTTTTCAGTATTAAATCTTCTCATTTCTACCATTGATTACTTTCATCAATATGTTGATTCTTGAAGAGAGATTTGTTTGTTTTCTTCCTTTCATCATGTCCTATTATAGAAATAATGCAATTGTGTATGTTAATTTGTTTTCTCTTCATTGTCTGAATATGTGAAAATTAATAAGGAATATATCTGTTTTATATATTTAGAGTAGCCTGAAAATGAATTGAAAGTTGAAACTCACTTATAAAATATTAATTGTATTTACTGGTTCGTCTAATAACAAGGACCATAAGTTAAATCAAGACTTGAATTCCTTAATATTGCAATTTTGGACTTGAGTATCTGAGCATGAGGAGGTCACCATTAGCTCTAATGTTAACAATGTAAGAAATAATCGAATAACTAAGCATTTAGGTAGTTCAATATTAAATATACTCAAATTAAGTGAACAATATTAATGATCTTTTGAGCTATTATAATAATACAGCTTTGAGTTAACCAATTGTTAAGATAGTATGGTAAAATTATATAGAGTAAACCGTGGACTCTTGAAATGACCACTAACATGTTATGGATGATAAATTTTATTTTATCATCTTTAATGATGGTAACAATTGCTTTTGATTGATAATTTTTTCCACCAAAGATTTTTTTAATAGCATTTTTCCAATATTTACTGTTAACAGTTTGTTTTCTTCTGAATAATTAGATGAACTTACATAAAATGATCCATAAATTTAGGGGTTTCTTGTGAAACTAAAGCAGCATAGGTGAACCTAATCCTATGAACCCTATGATAGGTTCTAGCAAACCTTGTATCCCCTATATCACCTTTTCTATGTTGCTTGCAAACCTAAAGCAAAAATATGGTTGTAATTATTCCAAGTGAAGATGTGATCCTCCTATAATTTCTTCCAATTTGGCATCTTTTCTATATCTAACGTAAAATCCTTGCCTTTATCGAATTGTCTAATATTGAATTTTTTTGTGTGTCTAGCTTATCACTATGCATTTACAAAATGTTACATTCTTGTCATCTATCTTTTGCAGATTTTCCGTGCCAATGAAAAGATTGAGAACATTAATGATCAGTATTGGACTCTAAGAGCAGAGGAGGTAAATATTTGTATACACACTGTTTTATTTTATAATAAAACAACGTTTAATAGTATTTTGTTAAACCTATAGTTACACATATGTGGTTGTACACACTGTTTAATAATAAAACAATATTTAATAATATTTTGTTAAACCTATAGTTACCCCCATATGTGGTAGCAAGAAGATAGAATTTATATTTGTTGTATTACAGAATGCTAGAATATGATAGAATTATATTTTATTGTATAATAGAATACAAGAATAAGATAGGATAATATTATGTAACAAATAAAATATAATCATATCAAATTCTTGCTCATCTTTGTTTTTCGTTAATCTGTTGAACCATAATCTTAATGAGTAAGAAAATATAACAGAATAATTACCAAGTCTCATGTATTTATGGTCTGGTAATTATTCAGTAACAACAAAATATAAACAGAAGGTTTAAGTCTGAATTGTTTGAATACAGATTTATATAAGTGTTAAAATCAGAGGAATGAAGAGAAGCAATGGAATGAAACCCATGTGTCTTAATATACAGTGGAAGCATATGTATAGACTTATTTCATAAATTACACATGAATATAGAAGATATTGTTTCCTATGATCTATAAGATATTATCTCTTAGTGTAGTTAGAATCGCATGTATCTCGATATGATACATGCGATTCGATACGAGTCGGAGCTAAAGTGATGCGACTCGGAAGTTGTATCTTTTTTTGTTATGAATCGGTTCCGAATTGCACTAATCAGTGGAGAATCGCGTGATTCAAACCCAGTGTTTTCTGCGTTCCGAACCGAGTTGGGTTGTGTGACCTGGATTCAAAATAACCCTAATTTTTCTCCTTTTAAATACATTTCTTGATGTTAAAATACTACTAGAGTACTTTTATATGTCTTATTTATATATATATATATATATATATATATATATATATATAATTTTTTAGTGGTCATGAATCTTACGATTCAAGATTAAAAAATTTGACTTTCTGATCCATAATGTGTATCTCGATTCAACTACCATGTTATCTCTTCATACTATATTTAAAATCAAGATAAGATAATATCAAGATAAGATGATATCTAAGATTCTCAACACTCTCCCTCATCCTGGAGCTCACTAAGCATTTAGGTTGCTACAACAAGCTAATACTTAGAAAGATAACTCGTGGAAATATTGCTTGAAAAATAAGAATTGCAGATAGCTAAAATATCCATCATCTTAAGAAAATTAATGGCAAACAAAGCATGTTTCAACTTTTTTAAAATCAACATTTGGAGGCTTCAAACTAGTATTTGTGAAAACCTAAAATTATTTAAATTAAGAAACATGGTAAAGGCCAACTTCAGGCAGGCAACCAAAAAGTTCCTTACCAAAAGACGAGTATCGAGCACAAGGGAAACATGTTGAACAATGACAGTGGGATAGATGGACAAACAACTCTTCATTGAAAAATGAAGAAGCGAAAGAGGCTAGTAATTCACTGGAAAAATTCCTCAAAAATCCTCAATGGTGTTGGTCGTGGCCGGAATAGGCATGACCAATTATCAGAAAACTCACTAGAAAAGGAAGATATACAAAAAAACATTGTTGGAAGAGGATACGAAGCTCACTAGGGGCAGTGGGCCCCCAGGTGAGGGTCACTTTCTCAGTATTCCTTCAACCAGCTCTGATACCATGTTAGAATCAGAGGAATATGGAATCAAACCCATGTGTTTAAATCAATGTTATCGATGGTAGATGGTGGTCCATGGCGGTTTGCAAAAAAAAAAAAAAAAAAAAAAACGCCATATGGCGATAGCGGATGGCGTTGCAGTAAATGGTGGACTAAAAAATAGTAATATATTTATATATAAACACTAACAGAATACTAAATATAAATTAAAAAACTACAAAAAACAAAATATAAAACATGAAATATAATAGAAAAACAATGAAACCAACACTCATACATAACAAAAACAATACATACGTTAAAACATAATATTCTGTTGGTGACAATATTTTTCAACCATGTTTTAGAGTTAGCCCTTGAATTAGTTGGTGTTGCTGTTTGGGTTGTTTCAACCATTGTAAAAAATTTACACAAATGTTGTAGTATATTAAAATAAATTAACACGGACAACATAGACCTCATCAATAAAATAGAACAACTTCACAACAAAAAACAATTTTAAAGACAAATAACACAATAATTTTTACAGAATGTGAAAATTATTTTAAAATTAAAATAAAGGAATGGTTGCTCATGAGTAGAGTGATATTGGGAGCAGAAAGAAAGAAAAAGTAGAAAGCAAGAGAGAGCAGAAAGAAAGAAACAAAAAGCAGAAAGAGCGGGAAGCAAGAAAGCAAGAAGAGGGGAGAAGATTGGTTTACGTTCGTTGCGGGAAGGGATTGTTGCTACGTCGGAGGTCGTTGTTGCGCTTGCCGTTTGTTGTGCTCACCAGAATGGGCCTTTCCTTTCTTCTTCGCGGTGTTTGCCTTTGGACTCTTTGTTCATCTTGGTGTTCTTGTGCATCTAGTTCCTCTTAAGTCTTGACAAGGTAAGAACAAACAGAGAAGAAAAACTTTTTTAAGGGGTTAAAATCCCTTATTAGGGCTCAACACTTTTTTTTTTTTAAATTTTCTTTGCCAAAACCCGACATTTCCACCATGGTCTGTGTTGCTGCCATGAACGCCATGGCCATAGCGGCCGCCACGAGCCGCGATTCGAACGCTGCATCGCAACTACCATGCTGTTGTGTTTTGTCAATGCAATACCACCATGGCCGTTTTTTAATAACACGGGTCTAAATACACACCGGAAGCATGTTTATATAGACTTATATCATAAATTACACATGAATATAAAAGATATTGTTTCCTATAATCTCTAAGATATTACTCTACATATTAATCTTAAAATCAAGATAAGATGATATCTAAGAGTCTCAACGATAAGTAATTTCATTTCAGCGTAACTTTTTATATATTCAGTTAGACTGGCTGAATTGTTATTCGAGATTAGTTACAACCTAACAGCTAAATATTCTGTTATAACAGAATGTAATTATATTCTGTAACAACAAAATATAATTAAATTCTGTATAACATAATATAAAAGTCTGAATACACAGAGAGAGCAAGTGAGGAAGATAACAACATTCATTGATTAGGAAAACAAACTGTGTACATAACTAAGCTAGTATTCTCCCCTCAAGCTTAGGATGGTTACTTGAGAATCAATAAAGAACCCTAATATTGTCGTGTAAAGATAGAAATATGGTAGAGGCAAGGGTTTTAGTGAGAATGTCAGCAGGTTGATCTGTGTAGGCTGAGAGATAAAGGCTTAGAGGTAGAGTGGAGAATGAGACCATGATGAAGAGTTCCATTAAGATAATGACGGATTCTCTTGACTGCAGTTCAACGTGTATAGACTATGGAGGGGCTAAGGGAGAGACTGACAGGCTTTGTTTACAGCATAGCTTATTTCTGGTCTGATAATACTAGCATATTGGAGTGCTGCTACTATAGACTGATAAAATGAATGGTCTGGCCTTATGCTGCCTTCAAACTAGAGACTTATCAGTAACTTCAAAGTTCAAACCCAAGAGGTTGTTGCAATGTAGACTTCTAAAATGCCATTTAGAAAGGCATTATTGATGTCATTTTGCTGAATATGTCATCACATGGAAATAGCAATGGTGAGGCAGTACGGACAGTCACTGGTTTTACTAAAGGAGAAAAGCTTTCCTGAAAATCAAAACCATATTGTGGAAGTACTTCGTCACCAGTTGAGCTATGTACCTATGAACAGAACCATTAGAATTCTGTTTCATGCAAAAGGCCACCTGCCAAATTGGAGAAGTTACTTTTTTGTTGTATTTGTTAGAAAAAGCCACCTGCCGCTGCCATCAACTTTATATTTTGTGCAAAAAAGCCACCTTACATCAATTCTTTTTGTTGCAAAAAAGCCAGCATATAATCATTATTTTTTAACTAATATTTAAAATACATATTAATGGTTCCATACTTATTCCTATTTGACTATTTGTTAGGAAAACCCTATTAATATTATGGTCTATGTTAGTGGGAGGGAGACCAGGTTTGTAGAATTATCTGGAGGATTTGTACTGTTCATTCCTGATTCAATTTGAAACAAACTAGCATCATTGATTTGTCTAATGGAGAAAGTGTTGGAGGGTTAGAATAGGGACAGAGAAGGTGAAGATGGTGCGTTTCAAATGATCTCAAGACCTTGGGAGTATTCCTGTTGTAGGCTTCACTCGTTACTATAGAATATTTATAAAGCGAATAGGCAAAGTTGCCAATTCCAGGACAGATTTGTGAACAAAGGACAGTTTTTTTTAGGGTTAACGTGGAATAAAAATCAGACAGAATTTGAAGAACTGAAGTCTTCCATTATAGGCATTTCAATTTTAGCAGTTGCAAAATTTTCAAACCATTTATCTTCAATGTCACTTTCTGTCTTGATATACTTTTATACCTTTTTATCCTAGCACATTATTCTTCATGTTACAAGTTTCATTTTCAGTTTCCTATTGCTGCAGATACCGGAAGAAGAGAAAAATCTTGGATCGCATGATCGCTTGATCCACGTTTATCATTTTTCGAAAGAGACAACTCAAAATCAGGTGCTTTGCCCCAAATCTGTCTAATATAAATTTCTTTATCTAAAATTACTAAAATTTTCTAATATCTACACTTTGTTTTCATGTGTTGCTTTGAAAACAACCAGCAAGTTCAGAATTTTGGACATCCTTTTTTCTTGGTTATCCATGAGGGTGAGACATTAGCTGAAGTCAAATTGCGAATACAGGAAAAGTTGAAAGTTCCTGATGAGGAGTTTTCAAAGGTAAATGAATACATCATGTGCTGCTGCTTTTATGTTGCTGTTATGCGCATGTTAGTAGTTAGTCCTATAAATGCATAAGATAGGTTCGTAATTGAAGTTTAAAATGCTACATAAAACTGTTTCAATATTCTATACGACATTAGACCAAAATGTTTTGGGTGGAAACATTTTAGCTACTATGCAATGTTTAAGAGTTTCTTCTCTTTATTGGTCCTTCCAGTGGAACTTTGCATTTTTGTCATTTGGTCGTCCCGAGTACCTTAAAGATTCAGATATTGTGTCCACTCGGTTTCAGGTTTGTCAATCTTCTCTCTCCATTGTGATTGGGTGATTGTTTCTGCTGAGACTATTGATGTAATTCATAAAACAATGTTCCTTTTATGCAAAATTAAGTTATAATATTGTTTTATTGTTTAGAGAAGGGATATCTACGGTGCATGGGAGCAATATCTCGGACTGGAACACATTGACAATTCTCCAAAAGGGTCGAATGCAGCCAATCAGGTATATAATATTATCGTGAAATTAGCTCCTCATTTATTTGAGGTTGGTGAGTTTGTGTGCCTTATCATGGTGGATAAAAAGGGGATATTTGTTATAATTGCAGAAACTTAAATTTGAATAAAATGGAAGAGCTTATCTGAATTCATGATATACTTTCCAACCATTCCATGATAGATCTTTTGCTCCCAACTACCAATCCCCCCCAATTGGTAATAGCAAAAAATAGATATAGATGGTATTAATTTTGGCTTAACTATGTTTCGTATATGTGATATATTAACAAATTTTGTGTTGAGTTCCTATAAAATTTTTGCGTTGTATTGATTGCCCGGTAATATTTTTGAGTTTTAACACCTATACACACGGCCTGTGTAAAAGAGTTTTACACTAACGGTTAATTACAACTTTTCGTTTACATGACTTTTAAATTATTAATTAATAAAATCAACAAATTTATCATATATAAAGGGTTGTGATTAACTGTAAGTGTAAAATATTTTACACTGGCCGTGTATAAGTGTTTTTCTCTATTTTTATTTCGTTTTGGGTCCTTAAAAATCATTATTATTTTTTGTTGAGTTCCTACAAAATTTTAAGCACTCATCGCAAAACAATTTTTATAGGTATTCAATTTAAAAATCATTAATACAGTAGGAACCTGAAACATATTTAAGCTATTAATTTTATTGCAAGTTTCAGAAGCTTACAATAATTATTTCTTAAATTTGCAGAATCGTCATGGATACGAGAAGCCCGTGAAAATCTATGATTAGGAAAGTGTTTCATCTCGATGAGTCAATTTAATGGTACCATATGCCAGCTGTTCTTGTAAGAGTTCTGAAGGTAAACTAGCAGAGAGGAGAAGCTATCAATCTTCTCCAGGGTAGTTTGTTGAAAACCATAACTTTTTTAGCTGAGGGAGTAGTGGTGGGTATATAGCCTTCAATAGTGATCTAAACTCGTCTTGAGCAAACAAAGTCTTTGATGGTTAGCAGGTTGAATTTGAAATTCCCTTGTCATTTGGTACATGACATCTTGGGATCGGGTTTTGTATAGAAGGTATAGGAATATAGAAGGTATAGGAATATAGGTATGCTTCATGACATTTTATTGCCCACTTCATCATTGTGGGATTTTTTATTTGCTTCAGTTCACGAAGCTTCGAGAGGACGGGAAAATGTGCTATGCTTCTGTCGCAGGAGCTAACATAAAAATTTCCCTTGCCCCTTTCTATACCTTAGTTTGTTACCGTATTTACTTGTGTTAAGGGAAACATTTTTCCATATGTTTCTCATCGTCGACTAGCCAATCTTCAATTACGATCATGCTGATTTGCAGTTGGTTTTACTCTATAGTATTTACCTTGTGGTATGTGTTTACGGTGTGCTGCACTCAATCTGGCCTTCTGTTATAATGTTATATAATAAACGCGGTTTTCTTGTTGGATTGCTTGAGGAAAATCTTCATAGCAGAGTTGCATATTCGTATACATTAGACAAGCAACTGCATTTCTTAAGTGACTTTATTTTAATGTTTTCAAATTTAACTTAAGAATATGACATTTTTGCATTTGGAGCAAGTTTTTTTTTAGGATTGTTGATTCTTGAGAATGTGATATTTTCTCGTGTGACTTGATCTTTATTCCATGAATGACGATGTTTTTTATAAAAAAATATCACGTTATCTTGTAACTCAAGTATGTAGAGGTTGTTAATAGCTTTTGTTTGATTTGTGTTTATCTCGTGACTTAATATTTCCATAGCTATGATATCAATCACTTGATAAAAATTTCCATAGATATGATATCATATCACATGTAACTTGATATGATATCACAAGTCAAAACAATATTTCCATAGCTCCACAAGGACTATTTTTTTTTACCTGTAATGTTATTTGAAGAGTTTAAAGGTGGCATAATGACAATGCAAAATAGTTTTATATTGTCATTTGTAAAAATAATTGTTGTAAAAGTTATAAACTTATAGAATTTTACTCGTTCCAAAATATCAGTGGCTATGAACACTAACATCATTCATTTGCTACCATCATCAGATCCTAGCAAAAGCTCGACTATGGTGTCGATCATACTATAAGCCTACAACCCTTACCAGCAATGGTTTATATTGATATTGTTGCTTGTAGTGGAGCATGCCCACATCAGATGAATGGCCAATTATTGATACCAATGGATTTCCATCTTAAATGGAGACATAAGTTTCCACATTGGTGTTTGTGTCGTGGGTTTCCTATTCTAGTAATGAATTGCTTATAGAATAGACTACCTCGTTTATCCTTGGACATGGAGGAAGGTGAAGTACTAGATTTGAAATTGAAGCGTTTTAGGATTTTTAGCTGAAAGTGTGGAACTCGATTTTTAACCTTTTCTTTGACCCTTTACTTTTTACGTTTGGTCATCTGGATTATCAGTTGACTGATTTGTTTGTTGTACAGTTTGATAATTTCCCATTTCGAGTAGCTTCCTCTTCCCCGACCTTCATCTGCAATAGTACAAATGAATTGGGGAAGATCTTTGCAATCATTATTGACCTTCACTTATCATTTAATGTTGTGGATTAAATGATCATGTTATGGATCAATTGGTATCACGGATTTCATAATCTGTAATGTGTGTATGCTTAGGATTGAATAAACATGTGAATCTTGTGATATATTTTATCTTCATTCTTCTCTAAACACATTTTGAGGGAAGTTAACAGATTGGATTAGATTTGGATTAAAAAGTTTTAACGATTTGATCCGATCGGATCATATGAAGATTGGATTCATGAATTACAAGGAAATGTTTTAGTTCTATTTTGCTTTCTATACTAGGAAATAAAATAGGAAACAAAATATTGAAACATACATTATTTTTTTAAAATAACAAAAGTAAAATTACATATAAACTATACTTCGTGTCCTTCTGTTTTGGTATTTTGCATACATTATGTCTTCTTATTTTTAATCGTGTACATTTTGCTCCTCTATTTTATAAATTGCTAACATTTTATCCATTTGTTAAATTCAAATTGTTGACGGATAAATTTGGAATATTGATTTGTCACATGTAATTATTGTATGATTTGGAAAATAAAAATAATATAGTGTCACAAAAATCTTAGAAATAATTTGGCTAAATTCGTGCTCTTCTATTTTGGCACTTACATTTTGTCCTCCAATTTTTAATTGTGCATATTTTGTCTCTTCCTTTTAGAAATTGCTTGAATTTGATTTATCCATTAAATTTAAACTGTTGACATTTAAATTTGGAATGTTGACTTGTTACATGTCATTATTGTATGACGTGATACTATGATTTAAAGTTAACAACTAAAATTGATTTAGGGCTTCTAAACTCCCTTTTCTAAATTTGTGGTTTATTCTCCTTAGAGTTATCATTCTGTGCATTTAGGGTTAAAAATCTATAGTGCATTCTCTAGAGTAATAATATGATGCAAAGCATTGATCTTTGCCCTTAAGTTTTCAAGCATCCAATAAATGAAAGATGGAAAAGGAAGAAAGGGAGGTGGGATGCTTCTCTTGGGAAAGAGATAAGCCAATAATTGTTTAGGCTTGTCATAAGGGAATGAGTCCTTGATAAAAGTCAACTAGGAAAAGGTTTCTGATATGAATCATCTGTCAGTTTCTGAAAGGACCCTAGGAATTTAGCTTGCCGCATAAACAAAATTAATCAACGTGGAATGCAAACAATTGCAAAAAATAAAAACATTTAGACACAGAATGGAAATTAAAAGTTATTGAAATTCAACGATTAAACGAGTTTTCGAATAGTGTAGGACTTTCCTGTCATAGACTTTGCTGGGCAGAATTGAGTATGAATGAAAAAGATAGAAAATGGAATTGGAAGTGATAGACTCCACACTTCCAAGGATGGAAGATATGTCTACGAGATTGCACACACAAAGGGGTGAATTACCTTTGATAAATCTCAAGATTTTGGATTGTCAAGAATCTAAAGGAGAGAAAACTTAACTAGTTTTTTATTTCCAAAATATTTTGCCTTACATATCAGTTTTGCCCAAATTTATATGTCTAATAAACTCAACTTGTGTAGGTTTAGTGGCTTTCTAAATTTAGCTGAAGTTACAAAATAATAAAAACTAATAATGGGCAGCTTAATACAAAGTGTAACTGCCAAAGCAAATTAAACATGTATACTAATTAGAATTGATAACCTAGGTGGTTGCAACTTTAATTAGACAATTCTGGTTGCCCACCATTAAGTAAGTAAACTCCAAGAAAATGAGTTTAATTTATTTCAAACTTCTCTTCCATTAAGGTCAAGCATTGCTCTCTTCAGTTCTGAGACAATTAACAATTTTAAACTTTATTTCTTTAATGTTTGGCTCTTTTTGCAAAAGGGCTGCCAATACTTGTTGAATAGCTTCCTTAGCTCTTCTTGTCCTTGCCCTTGTCATAGGTCCTCCAAGTCCTTCAAGCTTCATGTCTTCATCACTCCCCCCCTCTTGAAGAGGATTTGTCCCCAAATCAATAGCATCTTCATCTACATCAAAGAGAGTTAAATCAGATACATTAAAAGTAGCACTAACATTATACTCATCTGGAAGATCAATCTTATACACATTGTCATTGATCTTTTCTAGAACTAGGAAATGACCATCTCCCCTTGGTTAGAGTTTTGACTTTCTTTGTTTAGGGAACCTTTTCTTTCTCATGTGTACCCAAACCCAATCACCAGGTTGGAACACGATCTTCTTCCTATCCTTGTTAGCTTGCCTTGCATAACTCTCATTTTTCTTTTCAATTTGAGCCTTCACTTGCTCATGAAGCTTCTTCACATACTCAGCTTTGGCTTGTGCTTCATTATGCTTAAACATAGAAATGTTAGGCATGGACAACAAATCAAGAGGAGTCAAAGGATTGAACCCGTACACAATTTCAAACGGGGAACAATTAGTCATGCTATGGACAACCCTATTATAAGCAAACTCAACATGAGGCAAACATGCTTCCCAAGACTTAAGATTTTTCTTTAAAACAGTCTTAAGCAATGTGCCTAAAGTCCTATTGACTACCTCAGTCTAACCATCAGTTTGGGGGTGGCAAGTAGTAGAAAACATCAATTTAGTACCAATTTTACCCCACAAGGTCCTCCAAAAGTGACTAAGGAATTTTGCATCCCTATCACTCACAATGCTCCTTGGCAGTCCGTGAAGTCTCACTATTTCCTTGAAAAATAAAACAGCGACATGGCTAGCATCATCCACCTTTTTGCAAGGAATGAAATGTGCCATCTTGGAAAACCTATCAACAACAACAAACACAGAATCCTTTCCATTCTTTGTTTTAGGCAACCCCAAACACAAAGTCCATAGAAATGTCAGTCCAAGGATATTCAGGAACAGGCAAAGGAGTATACAATCCATGAGGCTTAACCTTAGATTTGGCATTTTTACACACAATGCAGTGGTCACAAAACTTATGCACATATCATTTCATATGAGGCCAAAAGAAATGCTCTTGCAAAATCTCCAAAGTCTTTTGAACCCCAAAGTGGCCCATCAAACCCCCTTCATGTGATTCACTCACAAGCAACTCCCTAATGGAACACTTAGGTACACACAATTTATTTGTTTTAAACAAGAATCCATTATGCCTATAGTATCCATTGTCAGAAAACCTTTCGCATGCAGCAAATATTTCAACAAAATCAACATCATGCTTATACATGCCTTTCAAAGACTCAAGACCAAACAATTTAGTTTCAAGCATAGAAAGCAATGTATGCCTCCTAGAAAGCACATCAGCCACTATATTTCCTTTCCCCTTTTTATGTTTGATGACATACGAAAATTGCTCTTAAAACTCTACCCACTTAGCATGCCTTTTGTTAAGCTTACCTTGTCCTTTCAAATATTTCAATGACTCATGATCACTATGAATGACAAACTCTTTGGGTAACAAATAATGTTGCCAAGTTTTTAAAGCTCTAACCAATGCATACAATTCGTTATCATAAGTAGAATAGTTAAGGGCAGCCCCACTTAACTTTTGACTAAAATAAGCAATCGGATGCCCATCTTGCAACAAAACAGCCCCAATACCAACATTTGATGCATCACACTCTATTTCAAATGATTTTGCAAAATTAGGCATGGAAAGAATAGGAGCATTAGTTAGCCTATGCTTAAGGGTAGCAAAGGCCTCCTCTTGCTTCTTTCCCCATTTAAAAACCACATTCTTTTTAACAATTTCATTTAGAGGTGCAGCTAATGTACTGAAATCTTTAACAAATCTCCTATAGAAACTTGCTAAACCATGAAATCCCTTCACCTCACTCACAGACTTAGGTGTTGGCCATTCTTGGATGGCCTTAACCTTTTCCTCATCAACTAATACACCTTTAGCACTAATAACAAAGCCCAAAAATACCACATGATCAGTACAAAAAATGCATTTTTCTAGATTGGCATACAATTGTTCTTTTCTAAGCATATTCAAAACAGATTGCAAATGCTCAACATGCAACTCAAGACTAGTGTTATAGATCAGAATATCATCAAAGTACACTACAACAAATTTTCCAATAAACTCCCTTAAAATATGATTCATTAATCTCATGAAAGTACTAGGTGCATTAGTCAAACCAAATGGCATAACCAACCACTCATACAATCCATATTTAGTTTTAAAGGCAGTTTTCCATTCATCACCTTCTCTAATCCTAATCTGATTATAGCCACTTTTCAAGTCTATTTTTGAGAACACACATGCACCATAAAGTTCATCAAGAAGATCATCTAACCTGGGAATTGGATGCCTATACTTGATGGTGATGTTGTTTATGGCTCTACAATCAGAACACATCCTCCATGAGCCATCTTTCTTTGGCACTAGAATCACAGGTACAGCACACAAGCTCATGCTATCTCTCACCCAACCTTTGCTCATGAGTTTAGCCACTTGCCTTTCAATTTCCTTAGTTTCTTGTGGGTTGCTCCTATATGCAGGCTGATTGGGTAATGATGCTCCTGGAATGAGATCAATGTGATGCTCAATTACCCTCAAAGGTGGCAATCCACTAGGTACACTCTCTGGAAAAACATCTTGGAAATTCTGCAAAAGAGGTTTAACACAAGAAGGCAATTCAAAATTTTCAAATTGGTTAGCATGCAAAAATTGACTTGTACAATACAACAAATATAGGGGTTGTCTTGCACAAAGCAGCCTCTTAACTTCCTCTGTTTTTGCTAAACAAGTGTGTTTTTCCTCAAGTGTTTCAATATCTTTCTTTTCTCTATTTTTCCTCTCAAGTGTTTCGCTCTTCCTCTCAATTGTTTCACTCTTTCTTTCATTTGCTAACTTTTCTCTCATTTTGATTTGATCATCACACACCTCTTTAGGAGACAAAGGCTTGAGAACCAACTTTTTATCCTGATACATGAAAGAAAATTTGTTTGTGGAGCCGTCATGAATGGCTTTGGTATCATGCTGCCACGGCCTTCCCAAAATTTGTTAGTGGAGCCGTCATGAATTACCAAACAAACATTACCATTGACTGAACATCTTGTGTGAAAGATGTTCTCCCTTTGAGATGCATCCTCGGTCTTGACTTGATTTCCAAGCATCCTCCTAATCATATACAACTCTTCTTCATTAGCCTTCAATTCTCGATCACTCTCCTCTTCTTCTCCACTACTAGCTTCTGATTGGCTTGTGTATTCCCCATTATCTTTGAGAAGAACAATCTTCTTTGTGGGACACTCATAGGCATAATGACCCATGCCCAAACACTTGAAACACTTCACTTCTCTAGTCTTTTTAGGAGGATGTTCAGGTTGCTTTTGAGGTGTTTTTCCATGGTTAGAAAGTGATGCATTGCTTGAGGAGGCAGCACCCTCTTTCTTAACTCTATCCTTCCAATTTGAAGCATTATACCCGGTAGAACTTCTTCTTGTTGTACTCTTTCGTTTTATTTGCTGTTCAACTTGAATAGCCTTATGTAAAAGGTCCTCCATCTCCACAAACTCCTACAACTCAACAATATGTCTAATGTCATGATTTAAACCACTAAGGAAGCGAGCCATAGTTAGCTCAAGATCTTCTTCAATTTAGGCTTGGATGATTAGCATCTCATCTCCTTATAATACTCTTCCACTCCCTTGCTTCCTTGAGACAATTTCTGAAGTTTTAATTTTATATCCCTATGGAAGCTAGAAGGTAAATATCGCCTCCTCATGATCCAGCAAGAATGTGTAGCATATGTGAAGCCAAGACAGAGTGGAATTGACACAATTTGTAACCAAGAAGTGCAGCCCAAAATTTCAGAAATGTAATCTAACAAGGTGCAGTAATTTTTCCTTCAAATCAAACAGAATATTACCTTCAAAATGAAGAATTTCTAGCATGAACCATTCAGCCAATTTTAGATATATATATTTTTTAAGCGCATTTGCATTCTTTGTTTTGCTTCTTTTTTTTTCTCTATATTTTTTTTTCTTCAGATTTTCAAAATTCCTCTTCCCTTTTTTTTTTTTTTTTAGAATCTCAGATTTTTTTAAGGGCTTAACTTTTGCAATGGTTCAGCCTAACTGATTCACAATTAAGGTAATATTATTGATGATAAGAATCAAGAAAAGAAATTACCTGAAGTGCAGCCTTGCAATTCCTAGAAACCAAAGCTCTGATGACCAAATGATATGAATCCTTTGTCAGTTTAGGATTCTGAAAGGACCCTAGGAATTTAGCTTGCCACATTAACAAAATTAATCAACGTGGAATGCAAACAATTGCAAAAAATAAACTGAATAAATTTACTATCAAACTTTTAGACACAGAATGGTAATTAAAAGTTATTGAAATTCAACGATTAAACGAGTTTTCGAATAGTGTAGGACTTTTCTTATGTGACCATGCCTAGCCAAGGACCTATCACTAGGGCCATGGCTAGAAGGATTGAAGAAGACCTTGCCCTTGCAGACAAAGGAAGACTTCACCTCTTGTGGAGAGTGAAGATATTAGGCTAGGGACTTTAGTTAATAAAATGTAATTTTCCTTTATTTTAATTTTGAGGAGCATTAAGAATTTAATTTTGGACATGTATTTAGTCCATTTTTTATTTTTAGGAGGTGTCTTAGGAATTTAGAGGGTGGATTTAGCTTTTTGGGTCTTTATGAAGGAAATAAGGGGTAGCCTTGATATCTACACCCCTCTTTTCGTACATAAACCCCCTAAGCTAATAAGAAGGAATCTTGGCCCTTGGTTTGAGAAACTTGGGCACCAAGTTTGATGATCTAAGGAGGGAATTGTTTCTCAATTCTCCTCCCTTAGATCTCTCCTTTTAATCCTAGCCCTTCTTTTTTAGGTTATCTTGTTCAAGAGGTTAGCTACCCCTATAAATAGGAGCTCCTCCTTCACTTGTATTTTTTATACTTGAATTTAATCATAGAAACCATATTGGTTTTGAGGTTCTTACTTTTGAGTGTCCCCCTTTCTCCTTTGTGAGAGCTTCTAAGAGTTATCAAGGGACCCCTCCCTTGTGGCCTCTCCCCTTTGGCTTATCAAACCTAGTATTTGTGGCGCCTCACCCCATTCCTTTCCTCTGCATAAATCCATTTCCCTTCCAAGTGACCTTAGAAAGGATCTTTTGGGCACGGGATCATCAAAGATCACATCAAGTGGTATCAGAGCCACTTTCTAAAGGTCACGTTCTTTCTCAAATTTTTTTGCTCTGTTGTTGATCTCTTTGATCTCTTTATTTTAAAGTCCTTCATTTTTTTTCATATCTATTTCCTTTATTGTCTAGTAGTATAGCTTTTTATTCTTGCTATTATATGTGCATTTCTTTTCTATCTACACGCTTATATTCCATTTAATTTGACGCAATTTTATTTGTTCCTTTCTTTGCATCTTATTTCCGTGTTCAAGTTGCTTAATTTTCCCTTGGTTTTTTATGTTAAAGTGTGCCTAAGAAGTTGTGACCATTAAACCCACATGGTTGCGGATTTTCCACACCATTGTGGGATCAACTTTGGCCACTTTGTTTGCGCCTTTTGTTTTGAGTCTCTTGCTGAAATTTTTGCTCTATTTTTAGGTGTGTTATTTTTTCTTAATCTTGTGTTTTGTTAAATACTAGTCATGTTAGTTTCCTATTTTGTCTCATTTAAATTCCATAGGTTTTAGCCTCTTAAAATTTTTACAAAAAAAAATTAAAAAACATTTTGAATTGAGCTCCTAAGAGGTGAACCTCTTGTTCAGTCTCTTTATTCTTTTATGCTTTTAGTTCAAGCATATTAATCTCTTGGTTGTTCTTAAATATTTGCTCAATTCAATCTTTATATGTTTCTTGTTTTATGTTGAATTATTAGTAGCTTTCCACTTTGTTTACCTTCACTTTTGGTGCCTCTTTATGGAATTTTAGCTTGGGTGAATTGTGTTAATAATTTGAGCAATCAATTTACTTCAAAATCAGCCCTAAATCATTCCTTAAGAACCATTAGTTTAGTGGTATTTGGAACTACTAAGTTTTTTGCCTTTAGTTGCATGCATTGCTTGAAAATTGTGTAACCTTACTTTGTGCTTACTCACTCAAGCGTTATTATTTCAAGCATCCTCATTAAAATTTGAATTCAACAGGCTATTAGGTGCAACAAAATGATTAGAAAAAGTTAAAAAAAATAGAAAAAGTTCAAGTTAAAAAAAAAAAGAAGATAAAGAACTCAAAACAAAGACAAATTTGAAGTTGTGTACCTAATAGTAGAAACATTTGATATGAGGAACCAATTGTGATTCAAAAAAAAAATTATTACTTTAGTAAGCTTTTTAGTTTTTGATCACTTAAATTTTATTAAGTGTGCAACTATTGGTTTCATTTTTTTTTTTTTGAGTCTTTTTTCATCTCTACTCTTATAGCTAATCTAGGAAAGTTATTTGTGTGTTACCTTCCAAGTGACCTTAGAAAGGATCCTTTGGGCACGTGATCATCAAAGATCACATCAAGTGGTATCAAGGGGTCCCCTTTGTGAGCCTTATGTTTGCTTGCTTATCTTCTTTACTTCTTTGAGTTTGTCATTGTTTAATCTATCTACTTGGATTTGTGAACCTTGTTTTGTTATTCACCTTAGTTTGTTGTCTTGTGTTGTATTTGGCCTTGGTAAGGAAAGGTTGGGAAAGGTTCCATATATAAAATTTTGGCAAGTCCAAACAACAGGAAAGAAGGGTAGCATTCTTGGGGTGGGTAGATGCAACTCAAAGGGGCTTGATCAAAAGGAGACAAACACCAAAAAGCTTGGAGTGAAGACTTTGTTTTATTTTTTTTATTCTTTGTATTGTGTATACTTAATTTTAGATTTGGAGTTTGAATTCCCTTAAGACCCTCACTTGGTTTGTAATAGTTTTGGTTAATTTTAGCATAGTTCCTGGTTAATTAGGTGAAGAAGGGAGAAGTGGTACACTTCCTTCAACACCTTAGGAACACAATTAGATCCCTTTCTCTTTTACATTCTTGCACTTTTATTTTATTTTATGTTATTTTGAAAAAACGTGTAGAGGCTAAGAGTTCCAAAGACTCATCAAGCCACCTTAGGTGAGAAAAAAAACAGAGAGGGGTGTTGCTTGAAAAAAAAAAGTTTTTGGCCTACCTTTTAGTTTTTCACATCCAAGCACCATGACTTCCAACACACATTCTAGTGCACATAGTTGTTTATCAGGTAAGAGTGTCAACCAAAGAAAACCTTCTAAGGGAGACACTCTTGAAAACCTTAACTTAGAATTTAGGGAATGGATGACCAAAAAACAAGAAAGGAGAGAAGAAAAAGAGAGAAAAAAAGAAATAAAAGAAAAGAAAAAACAAAAAGAGAAGGATGATTTAAAAAAAGAGATGTTGGAAATGAGAAAAGAGAAAAAAGAGCGAGAAGAGAGAAGACAAAGAGAGAGAAGAGAGGATGAAGAAAGGAGAAGAAGGAAAGAACTAGAAAGAAAAAGAGAAAAAGAGGAAGAAGAGAGAAGGAGAGGAGAAGAGAGTAAGAGGAGAGATGGGAGGGAGAGTGATAGAAAAAATAAAGGAATTCTCGTAAGATCCCCATCTAGGCATTTTAGCTCTAGTGAAGAAGAATACTATAGAAATCAACATAAGCATCACTCGCATTCATCATACAATCGTCATTCTCCTCAAGAGAACATAAATCATGCTAGGGAACCAAAGGTAGACCTACCCTATTTTCATGGTAGGGAAGATGTTGAGACTTACATAGATTGGGAAGTCAAAGTGGAACAACTCTTTCGATGCTATGAAATTAGGGAAGAAAGGAAAGTACCTTTGGCCTCCCTTAGTTTTCAAGGTTCTGCTTTGCATTGGTGGGATGGGTTACTCAAGGATAGGGCCCGTAAACAAATGCCTGAGATTCGCTACTGGAATGATTTAAAAACTTGTTTGCGAAGAAGGCACATTCCTTCATATTATGAGAGGGATCTTTTGGATAGGCTCCAAAGACTTAGGCAATATAACCTAAGTATTGAGGAGTATAGACAAAAGATGGAGCTTCTCATACTAAGGTCCAATATCATTGAGGAACCCAATGCCACCCGTGCTAGGTTTTTGTGTGGACTAAGCTCTGACATTAGAGATAAGGTAGAGCTTATTTCATACTCAAACCTTGATGAGTTGGTACAACTTTGTGTAATAGCTGAGAATCAACTCAAGAGAAAAAGCTTTAAAAAAAATTTTCCCTCTTACTCAAAGAGATACCAACTTAAGGGAAACTCTTTCAAGGGTTTTCCCAAAGAGGAACCCAAGCATTTTCAAGATACAAAAGCACCTCATGTAGAGAGAAAACCCCCTACTACTAAGCCTACTGAGAGGCAAAGTAGTATTAAATGCTTCAAATGTCTTGGGAGAGGCCACATTGCCTCTCAATGCCCTAACAAGAAAACCATGATCATGAGGGGACAAAACATTTGTAGTGAGAATAGCTCATCTTCCTCCTCTAGTGAGAGTGAGGAAGAAGGGGGACATACTTTTGAACAAGAGTGTGAGGAAGCTTTTCCTTATGAGGGGGACCTCCTTATGGTTCAAAGGCTTCTTGGAAGCCAACCTCTAGAGCTTGGACAGTCACAAAGAGAGAACATCTTCCATACAAGATGTAAAATAAATGACAAAGTATGTTCTCTCCTTGTTGATAGTGGCTCCTGTTGTAACTGTTGTAGCTTTAGGTTAGTTGAAAAGCTAACCTTGACTACCATGCCCCATCTCAAACCTTACTGATGTGATCTTTGATGATCACGTGCCCAAAGGATCCTTTCTAAGGTCACTTGGAAGGGAAATGGATTTATGGAGAGGAAAGGAATGGGGTGAGGTGCCACAAATACTAGGTTTGATAAGCCAAAAGGGAGAGGCCACAAAGGAGGGGTCCCTTGATAACTCTTAGAAGCTCTCACAAAAGAGAAAGGGGGACACTCAAAGGTAAGAACCTCAACCAATATGGTCTCTAGGATTAAATTCAAGTGTAAAAAATACAAGTGAGGGAGGAGCTCCTATTTATAGAGGTAGCTAACCTCTTGAACAAGATAACCTAAGAAAGAAGCGCTAGGATTAAAAGGAGAGATCTAAGGGAGGAGAATTGAGAAACAATTCCCTCCTTAGATCATCAAACTTGGTGCCCAAGTTTCTCAAACCAAGGGCCAAGATTCCTTCTTATTAGCTTAGGGGGTTTATGTAGAAAAGAGGGGTGTAGATATCAAGGTTACCCCTTATTTCCTTCATAAAGACCCAAAAAGCTAAATCCACCCTCTAAATTCCTAAGATACCTCCTAAAAATAAAAAACGGACTAAATATATGTCCCAAATTAAATTCTTAATGCTCCTCAAAATTAAAATAAAGGAAAACTACATTTTATTAACTAAAGTCTCTAGCCTAATATCTTCACTCTCCATAGGAGGTGAAGTCTTCCTTTGTCTGCAAGGGCTAGGTCTTCTTCAATCCTTCTAGCCATGGCCCTAGTGATAGGTTCTTGGCTAGGCATGGTCACATCACTTACAAATTGCAATGGCTCAATGAGCAAGGGGAGATGGTAGTCAATGAACAAGTTATGGTTCCAATTTCCATAGGATCTTACAATGATGAGATTCTTTGTGACATAGTTCCTATGGAGCCTGGTCATATCCTGTTGGGGAGACCATGGAAATTTGACAAGAAAGCTATTCACCATGGTTACTCCAACCAAATGATTCTCACCCATAATGAAAAGCGCTTCAAATTGTATCCTTTGTCACCTTCTCAAGTGGCTGAGGATCGATTTTCGATGAAAAAGAAAAGAGTTGAGGAAAAACAAAAACAAAAAAAAAACACAACAAGCTTCAACCTTAAAGCTTGAAAAGGGTAAAGAGAGAGAGTCGGAAGGTGATGCCCCTTCGAAAGGGAATATTAGTAAAAGGAGCCTATTTGCTACTAAACGTTATTTAAAAGAAGCTTATTTGACTAACAAGCCCTTTTATCTCCTCTTTTGCAAAGAGGCATAAAATCCTTCTCCCATTTTGCATTCTTCTGCTGAGAGTACTGCCACAGCCCATGCACGTGAGCACCTTCCTCAAGGGGTTCAAGATATTTTAAAAGAATTTCATGATATATTTCTTAATGAGGTTCCGAAAGGACTTCCTCCCATTAGGGGTATAGAACATCAAATTGATTTGGTGCCTGGTGCAAGTTTACCTAATAGGACCAACCCCATGGAGACCCAAGAGATTGAGTCTCAAGTGTGATGCATGCCTCCCTTGATCTTTTTCTAGAGGTTTTCTTCTTTGGTGAAATGGTTTGTGGAGAAGTAAGAAGTGAGGTGGTTTTAGGCGCCACATAAGGTAAGATAAGCCTAAGAGGGAAAGTTTGCCACAAGGGATGGAACCCTTGATAAAAACCTAAGGAATTCTCAAAGAGAGAAGGGTGGACACTAAGAGAATTTTGGCCAACTCAAGGTTTTTCTATTCAATCAAGTGTAAAAAATACAAGAGTGTGAAGGAGCACCTTTTTATATAGGGAGCTAACCTCTTGGACAAGTCATGAAGGAAATGAAGGGCTAGGATTAAAAGGAGTCATCCAAGGGAGGAGGATTGAAGCACCCACTCCCGATGCATCACACTCTAGCTCAAAAGTTTTAGAAAAGTCAGGAAGAGCTAAAACTGGTGCATGGGTCAGTTTCTCTTTGATAAGTTCAAAGGCTTTTTGTTGTTTTTCACCCCAAAGGAAAGGAGTATCCTTCTTCACCAAATCATTGATTGGTGAGAAAAGTGTGGAGAAGTTAGGCACAAAGCGCCTGTAAAAGCTCGTGAGACCATGAAAACTATTGATCTCAGTCACACTTTTTGGGGTGGGCCATTCTTGGATGGCTTTGATTTTGTCAGGGTCTACTTGAACCCCATTTTTATTAACTATAAAACCTAAGAACACCACACTCTCCACACAAAAATTATATTTTTCAAGATTTCCATAGAGTTGGTGTGACCTAAGAATGCAAAAGACGCGCCTAAGATGGCCTACATGTTCATCTAGGCTCTTGCTATACACTAAGATGTCATCAAAATAAACAACACAAAATTTTCCTAAGCAATCCTTAAGGACATGATTCATAAGCCTCATGAAGGTGCTTGGGGCATTGGTAAGCCCAAAGGGCATTACCAACCACTCATACAGACCAAACTTGGTCTTAAAAGCGGTTTTCCACTCATCACCTTCCTTGATGCGGATTTGGTGATAACCACTCTTAAGATCAATTTTTGAAAATAATTGGGCCCCATGAAATTCATCAAGCATGTCATCAAGCCTAGGGATAGGGTGCCTATATTTGATGGTGATGTTATTGATTGCTCGACAATCAATGCACATCCTCCATTGGCCATTCTTCTTAGGCACCAACAAAACTGGCACAGCACAAGGGCTTAGGCTCTCTTGAACTCAACCCTTCTCCAATAGTTCTTGGACTTGAGATTCAATCTCCTTGGTCTCCATGGGATTAGTCCTATAAGCAGGCCTATTAGGCAGGCTAGCCCCAGGTACCAAGTCTATTTGGTGTTCTATACCCCTAATTGGAGGAAGTCCTTTAGGCACTTCATTAGGGAATATATCACCAAACTACTTTAAAAGATCTTGAACCTCTTGAGGTAGGTTCTCAGGTCCAAGTTCTATGGCAGTGCTAGAACTAGAAGGGAAAAAAGTGGAGGGGGAATAAATGGGGGATGCCTCTTTGCAAAGGAGAAGATAGAAAGGTCTGTTAGTTAATGGGGCTTCCTTTAAATCCAATTTTGTCGCAAATAAACTCCCTTTACTAATGACTTTCTTGGAAGGGGCACCAACTTCCAACTCAACCTCTTTACCCCTTTCAAGCTTTAGGGGTAAAGCTTTGCTTTTTTTTTTCTCCTCATCTCTCTTATGTTTCATGATGAGTTGGTCCTCCGCCACTTGTGAAGGTGTTAGAGGACACAACTTAATGCGCTTATCCTTATGAGTGAGGATGATGTTATTGGAATGACCATGGTGTATGGCTTTCTTATCAAATTGCCATGGTCTTCCTAGCAAGATATGGCCAGCTTCCATTGGGACTATGTCACACAGGATCTCATCTTTATAAGACCCAATGGAAATTGGAACCTTGACTTGCTCATTGACCTCCATTTCCCCTTGCTCATTGAGCCATTGAAGCTTGTAAGGCTTAGGGTGGGGAAGTGGGGTCAAGGCTAGCTTTTCCACCAACCTTGAGCTACAACAATTGCACCATGACCCACTATCCACAATGAGAGAACATATTTTGTCATTCACCTTACAGCGAGTGTGGAATATGTTCTCCCTTTGAGATGAGGACACTTTCAAAGGTTGGCTTCCAAGAAGTCTTCTTATCATTAAGAGGTCTCCCTCACATGCATAAGCGGTTTCATCACAATCAGATTGGTATGCATGAACCCCTTCTCCTTCGCTCTCACTAGAGGAGTGTGAGCTAGACTCACTACTATAAACATCTTGGGCCCTCATGATGATGTTTCTCTTAGTAGGGCATTGAGAGGCAATGTGGCCTCTCCTAAGACATTTAAAGCATTTGATACTACTAACTTTCTCGTGAGAGTTAGTAGTATGGGTTTTTCTCTCTATATGTGATGTTTTATGCTCTTTGAAGTGCTTGGGATGTTCCTCTTTGGGGTAACTCTTGAAAGAGTTCCCCGTAGGTTGGTCCCTCTTTACATAAGGTGGGTTATCCTTTTTAAAAGTTTTCCTTCTAAGTTGATTTTCCACCTTGATGCAAAGTTGAACTAACTCATCAAGGGAATTGTATGAGAAGAGCTCCACCTTATCACGAATTTCGGGGCTCAACCCACACAAAAACCTTGCCATAGTGGCCTTGGGTTCCTCAATGATACCCGCCCTCAAGATAAGAAGTTCCATCTTTTGTCTATACCCTTCTATACTAAGGTTGGTTTGCCTTAGCCTTTGGAGTCTATCCAAAATATCTCTTTCATACCAAGAGGGAATATGCCTTCTTCTTAGAGCACTTCTAAGATCATTTCAATATCTTATGGAAGGAATATTGGTGCAGATTCTCTCATTGGTTAACCCAACCCACTAATGCATGGCATGCCCTTGGAAGCTAAGGGTTGCCATTGGAACCTTTCTTTCTTCTCTTACCTTATGGCAAGTAAAGAGTTGTTCTACCTTGATTTCCCAATCAAGGTAGGCTTCCACATCTTCCCTCCCATGAAATGGGGGGAGATCAATTTTGGGCTCCCTTGGAGGGGCCCCATTATTATGCATGGATGAATGGGATTTTCTCCTAGGATGATTGTAGTATTCTTCCTCACTTTCACTCCTATGGGTATGTCTAGATGGGGAACCTAAGACTATCCCTTTCATTTTGTAATTCTCACCATTCCCATGCTTTCTTTTTTCTTCTTCTTTCTCTTTTCTTCTTTCTCTTTCTTTTCTTTCTCTCATTTCTTCATCTTCTCTCCTTTCTCTTATTCTTATCTCTTCCTTCTCTCTTTTCTTCCTCTCTTTCTTTTATTTTTCTTTTCTCCTTGGACTCTTTTTATCTCCTTTTTTCTTCTCTTCTCTCTTGTTCTTTTGCCATCCACTCCCTAAAGTCCATGTTTAAGTTTTCTAGAGTGTAATCTTTAGAAATATTTCTTTGGTTTACACTCTTGTTTGATGAATAACTATGAGCACTAGAGTGGGTGTGTGATGTCATTGTGCTTGAATTTCTAAGAGGAAAAAGGTGGCTAAAAAATTTTCACAAACAAACACTCCTCTTTTTGTGTTTTCTTGCCTAAAATGGCTTGATGAGTCTTTGGAACTCTTTAGCCTTCTAAGCGCTTTGAATAATAAAAATAAAGCAAGAATTTTAAAGCAAAAATTCAAAAGAGAAGGGATCTAAAGCGAGCTCCTAAGGTGCTGAAGGAAGTGTGCCACTTCTTCCTTCCCAACCTAATTTTCGAGAAACTAAAAAATTGATTAAATTTTATTACAACCAAAGGGAGGGCCTTAAGGGCACTCAAACTCCCAACTACAAAATTAATACACCCAAATTAAAGAAAAAGTAAAGTCTTCAAAAAATGATTCTCCAAATGCTCCTTCAAATCAAAGTCCTCACGGCTAGGTGTATTTCCTTTTGAGGTGATCCCTTAGGCTCTTAGTCCAACCTTCCAAAATATGCTACCCTTGTGGTAAGCTCCTTTTTCAAGCTTTCTCCCAAAAGTGACACTAACACACAAACCAAAGAAACCAAAAGTAGCAAGGTGAGGTGCGAATAGAAACTCAAAAAGCAATAAAAGATAACACAATCAAAAGGACACTTAACCAAATGGTAAGAGTATATAAGACAAACTAGAAAGATGATTTAAAAGACAAGCAACAACTAAAAGGTAAACAAAACAAAGAGAGCACACAATGGAATACCTAAGAATGGCACTAGATTAAAGAGTAGAAGAACACAAATATCAAGTTCTAGTGTACCAAAAGTAATAAAATTTCTTTTAAGGTTCCAAGTTCAAAGTTGAAGCACTTGCTAATTTTAGGTTAGGTACATCAAATGAATTTTTTTTTCAAAACTTTCTTTTCTTTTGTTTGTTCTCTTTTTTTTTTGAATCCTTCGTAGTTTTTTTTTGTATTTTATTTTAGACTTTGTTCTCTTGTTTTTTTTTTTTTTTGAATATTTACTAGATGCACCTAAATTGATTGTGAATTTAGTGCTTAATAACAAAGAGTTATGTGCTAGGAACAATAAAGAAGATTAAAAGAAACAATTTAGGTACTACTAGAAATGACTTCAAAATGCAAAGTAGCTATAGATGTGTTCATGGTTTAGTAGTTTGGTGTGCCACTGGACTCAAGCTTTGTTAAGTTTTTAGTAATTTGTTGAACACAAATACCAAGAGTGTGAAGGAACACCTTTTTATAGAGGGAGCTAACCTCTTGGACAAGTCATGAAGGAAATGAAGGGCTAGGATTAAAAGGAGTCATCCAAGGGAGGAGGATTGAAGCCCAAAGTCCAATCAATACCCTCCTTTAGATGAGAATTGGTGCCCAAGCTACCTCATCCAAGGGCCAAGATTGCTCCTTTATTAGTTTTGGGTTTTATTTAGCAAAAGAGGGTGTAGTTAGCAAACTACCCCCTTATTTCCTAAATAAAGGCCCAAAAGCTAATCTTACCCCTTCTTATTACTAAGATACCTCCTAGAAAATTAAATGGACTAATACATGTCCAAAATAAAATCCTCGTTCCTAAAATAAAAATTACAAGTAAATAAGTCATGGCTTGCATAACTTGATGGTCATATGGAGCTGAGATCTTCCTCCCTCTACTCTAGCCATGTCTTCTTCTATTCTCTTAGCCATGGCCCTAGTGATAGGGCCCTTGCTTGGGGAGAATGCATCAAAGTGAATGAGCTATTGGAGAAGGGTTGGGTTCAAAAGAGCCTAAGCCCTTGTGTTGTGCTAGTCTTGTTGGTGCCCAAGAGGAATGACCAATGGAGGATGTGTGTTGATTGTCGTGCAATCAACAACATCACCATCAAATATAGGCACCAAATCCCCCGTCTTGATGACATGTTGGATGAATTGCATGGGGCAAAAATATTTTCAAAAATAGATCTTAGAAGTGGTTACCACCAAATAAGGATCTAAGAGGGTGATGAGTGGAAAACTGCTTTTAAGACTAAATTTGGTCTTTATGAGTGGTTGGTTATGCCTTTTGGGCTAACTAATGCCCCAAGCACATTCATGCGCTTAATGAATCATGTACTGAGGGATTGCCTTGGTAAATTTTGTGTAGTTTACTTTGATGACATTTTAGTTTACTCTAGGAACCTAGATGATCATTTAGGACATCTAAAGCATGTTTTTTCTCTTCTTAGGAATAATCATCTTTTTGGTAACTTAGAAAAATGCACCTTTTGTGTAGATAGTGTAGTTTTCCTAGGTTTTGTAGTTAGCACAAAAAGGGTCCATGTTGACCCTAAAAAGATAAAAGCTATTCAAGAATGGCCCACCCCAAAGAGTGTGACAGAGATCAAAAGCATTCATGGTCTCGCTGGATTTTATAGGCGCTTTGTGCCTAATTTCTCCACGCTCTTCGCACCAATAAATGATTTGGTGAAAAAGGAAGTTTCTTTCCTTTGGGGTGAGAAACAAGAGAAAGCCTTCCAACTAATTAAGCATAAAGTGACCCATGCACCAGTCTTGGCATTACCTGACTTTTCTAAAACATTTGAACTTGAATGTGATGCCTCTGGTGTAGGTGTGGGAGCTATCTTGTTGCAAGGAAGGCACCCCATTGCGTATTTCAGTGAAAAACTCAATGGTGCCCCCCTCAACTACCCCACCTATGATAAGAAGTTTTATGCTCTAATTAGGGCCCTTCAAACTTGGGAGCATTACCTTGCTCCCAAGGAGTTTGTCATTCTTAGTGACCATGAGTCACTAAAATATTTGAGGGGTCAAGGTAAATTGAACAAAAGGCATGCAACTTGGGTGGAATATCTTGAATCCTTCCCTTATGTCATCAAGTACAAGAAAGGAAAACAAAATGTGGTGGCTGATGCTCTTTCTAGGCGTCATGCCCTTTATTCATCCTTGAGTGCAAAAATCTTGGGATTTGATCACATTCGGGCTATGTATCCATCTGACAAGGATTTCGGCCCCATCTTTGCTGCCTCTGCATTTGCATTCACATTAAAGATCCATGATGGGTACTTCATTAGTGAGGGGTATCTCTATAAAGGGAGTAAGTTTTGTATACCCCAAGGATCAATTAGGAACTTACTCACAAAAGAGAGCCGTGAAGGTGGGCTCATGGGGCATTTTGGGATTTCAAAAACCCTCCTGCTTTTACAAGAGAAATTCTTTTGGCCCCATATGCGTAGAGATGTCCATAGACATTGCTCTAGATGTATAGCTTGCTTGGAAGCAAAGTATAAAGCAATGCCTCATGGACTATACACACCTTTACCTGCTGCTTCTGCACCTTGAGAGTATATTAGCATGGATTTCATCCTTGGGCTCCCAAGAACCCAACGAGGTGTAGACTCTATATTTGTGGTGGTGGACCGATTTTCAAAAATGGCCCATTTTATTCCCTGCCACAAAGTGGATGATGCCAGCATCATCGTAAGACTTTTCTTTAAAGAGGTTGTCCGATTGCATGGCATACCCTCTTAAATAGTGTCAGATAGGGATGTGAAGTTCCTTAGCCATTTTTGGAAAACTCTTTGGGCTAAGCTAGGAACTAAACTTCTTTTTTCCACTACCTGTCACCTTCAAACTGATGGGCAAACAGAAGTGGTGAATAGATCTTTATCCACTATGCTGAGGGCTCTCCTTAAAGGCAACCATAAGTCTTGGGATGAGTACCTTCCCCACATTGAATTTGCTTATAACCGGGTGGTTCATAGAACCACCAAGCATTCTCCATTTGAGGTGGTCTATGGCTTTAATCCTCATACTCCTCTAAATCTTTTACCTCTTCCTCTTTCTATTGTTGTGCATAAAGAAGGAGAGGCAAAAGCCATTTTTGAAAACAATTACATGAGAGGGTTAAAGCTACCATAGAGCGCCAATCCTTGAGAGATGCTACTTTTGCCAATAGGGGGAGGAAAGAGGTCATCTTTGAAAAGGGCGACTGGGTGTGGCTTCAATTGAGAAAGGATAGATTTCCTTCTCAAAGGAAGTCCAAACTTAGCCCTAGAGGAGATGGAATTTTCCAAATCCTTGAGTGGATCGGTAATAATGCCTATGTTTTAGATCTGCCCGAGGATTATGAGATAAGCACCAGTTTTAATGTTTCTGATTTGTCTCCATTTGTAGGTGCTGAAAATGATGAAGACCCTATGGATTTGAGGTCAAATCCTCTCCAAGGGGGAGGAGATGATGTGACCATGCCTAGCCAAGGACCTATCACTAGGGCCATGGCTAGAAGGATTGAAGAAGACCTAGCCCTTGCAGACAAAGGAAGACTTCACCTCCTGTGGAGAATGAAGATATTAGGCTAGAGACTTTAGTTAATAAAATGTAATTTTCCTTTATTTTAATTTTGAGGAGCATTAGGAATTTAATTTGGGACATGTATTTAGTCCATTTTTATTTTAGGAGGTGTCTTAGGTATTTAGAGGGTGGATTTAGCTTTTTGGGTCTTTATGAAGGAAATAAGGGGTAGCCTTGATATCTACACCCCTCTTTTCCTACATAAACACCCTAAGCTAATAAGAAGGAATCTTGGCCCTTGGTTTGAGAAACTTGGACACCAAGTTTGATGATCTAAGGAGGGAATTGTTTCTCAATTCTCCTCCCTTAGATCTCTCCTTTTAATCCTAACCCTTCTTTTTTAGGTTATCTTGTTCAAGAGGTTAGCTACCTCTATAAATAGGAGCTCCTCCCATCACTTGTATTTTTTACACTTGAATTTAATCCTACAGACCATATTGGTTGTGAGGTTCTAAGAGTTATCAAACCTAGTATTTGTGGCACCTCACCCCATTCCTTTCCTCTCCATAAATCCATTTCCCTTCCAAGTGACCTTAGAAAGGATCTTTTGGGCACGTGATCATCAAAGATCACATCATTTCCTGTCATAGAGTTTGCTGGGCAGAATTGAGTATGAATGGAAAAGACAGAAAATGGAATTGGAAGTGATAGACTCCACACTTCCAAGGATGGAAGATATGTCTACGAGATTGCACACACAAAGGGGTGAATTACCTTTGATAAATCTCAAAAGATTTTGGATTGTCAAGAACCCAAAGGAGAGAAAACTCAACTAGTTTTTTATTTCCAAAATATTCTGCCTTACATATCAGTCTTGCCCAAATTTATATGCCTAATAAACTCAGCTTGTGTAGGTTTAGTGGCTTTCTAAATTCAGCTGAAGTTACAAAATAATAAAAACTAATAATGGGCAGCTTAATAACAAAGTGTAACTGCCAAAGCAAATTAAACATGTATACTAATTAGAATTGATAACCTAGGTGGCTGCAACTTTAATTAGACAATTCTGGTTGCCCACCATTAAGTAAGTAAACTTCAAGAAAATGAGTTTAATTTATTCCAAACTTCTCTTCCATTAACGTCAAGCATTGCTCTCTTCAGTCCTGAGACAATCAACAATTTTAAACTTTATTTCTTCAATGTTTGGCTCTTTTTGCAAAAGGGCTGCCAATACTTGTTGAATAGCTTCGTTAGCTCTTCTTGTCCTTGCCCTTGTAATAGGTCCTCCAAGTCCTTCAAGCTTTATGTCCTCATCAGTTCCTAAAGAGAGGGGATTCTCAAGACCTTTTAATAGAGAATGTGCTCACAAAAAGACTATTTTCATTTGAATTCAAATGTGAGTTACAATGACACATGAGGGGGTTGTTTATAGGGAGTGGGAGGTTAGGATTAGGAATCTAATCATGGACTTCCCAACAAGGACCATTCCCTAAGCAAGATTAACTAACTAATCTAGGAAATATTCCCCTAAAATTGCACCTAGTATAAAGGAAGGGGAGATAATGACCCTTGTGTTTATCATGCTGTGTGTTAGAAAGTGGGTACAAAAATGAGCTAGGAGGTGTGAAAATGACCTACATTCCCAAATATGGGTTGTGCCTCATTCTACACACACTCCACATAATTTACTTAAGGTACCACATGCTTTTACAAGAAAAAATGGCCAAAATATAACGCCTTAGGAGAAATAAACCTCACACCCTATTTTCTAGGAATATTAAAAATATTTAAAAACAAGATAAAGTTAAGACATTGGCCTAAATCTTCAATGAGCTCCCATCCATGCTAAGTCTTCCTCTTAATCTTTCTAGCCATGATGCATGATAAATGGGATTGCATTATAATACTATACAGAAGAGTGGGAGTGTAACATCCCAAATTTATATATACTATTTATAGTTTTACACCATTAATTCTCTTCAAATTATTCAAATTACTTACTACCTATATTTCAAAATACTGAGATATAAAATTTTCATTGCATTACAGTTAATATAAAGCATGCATCACAACAATTTCGAAGTTCAAAGCAAAATATATAATGATACATTTCAGTGAACCATGTTGCCTAGCGAGATCTAGAGTAGCTTGCTAGTGATAGTCATCGTCTAGTGAGTCAAACTATCCCACTAATAGGGACCTCGTTTAGCGAGACACATCGGTGAAAATCCTATTTAATTCTAAACCAAGTGTAATTTGCGTTGAGCAAAACCATCTCATTCAATTCCAAACTGAGGCAACTTTGCGATGAGTGAGACCTCTCGTGGGGCACAATGTTGCATTATAGGCCAAACAAAGGCTGAAGCTCATTGGACGAGACTTGCCACCCAGCAACACCTTACAGATAGCAAAATCTCTACTGCATAATTACTAAAATATGATCCCTGCAATTCAACCATACATAAACATATTCTTCTTTACTTAAAAAATTCCTAACCTAGTTTCTACACAGATACATTACATTCCCTTTCATAGTCAAAAACATAACTAATACATAATTTACATCACGTAGCTGCATAACATGTGATTTCCCCATTACAACATAACTATTACATACTCACACTAACAATCAACGTTCCAAATTTAATAGTCAACAATTTGAATTTAACGGATGGATTAAATGTAAGCAATTTATAAAAGGCAGGGGCAAAATGTGCGAAGCTAAAAATAGGAGGACAGAATGTGCGCTAGTGCCAAAATAAAAGTGAACAAAATATAATTTAGCCTAAAATTCAATAACTCATAATCTTCAATCATTGCATTAATTAATGCATTCCTTTTTTAATTTATCTTTAATCTATAAATAATATTTAAAATTTAAATTATATTGTCAATTTTCTATTTACATGTTTTTAAATACATATATATACATATATATAAAATAAAAATATTAAACTTTAAATGGAACGGATTAGTTTATAGATCTACAAAATTCAATTCATTATTCGATTTATCTATGATTGGATTTAATTGGACTGGATAGAATTTGATCTAATTAGGTCTAAGTTGATACACGAATCTAATTTAATCAATTTCAATTTACAGATCTATCCGAATCATAAACACCCCTACTTTGGTCATCTATTTTCTTTTCATTTATATGTCTATGAAAAGTATTATGGTAGAGTTGTGCCTTAATGTTCTAACACTAGGCAAGTGGAATTCGACAATAAAACTTTGCCAATCAATTATACGGAGTTTTATTTCTTTTTCAATTCTAGAAGTACACCTAGAAATTCGTTAGTTTTTAATATTTTAGAAAGTACTTTTTTAAATAAGTTAGGACTATAAGGTGGCCTAGTAATAAAAATTTAAAAGACGAGAGAAGAGGAGAAAGAGTGTGAATTCGAATCTTGAACAAATTTAACAAATTAATAACTTATATTTGCAAAAAAATAAATAATTTAAAGCATGTTTTTTGCTTGAACATTCTGGATTTTTGGAACAAAACTTTAATTTTTAATATACTAAAAATACTTTCCGGAATATAAAAATTAAAAGAGTATTCAGTCAAGTACTTTCTAGAATAAACTTTTCTAGACAAATGTTTCATTTTTAATATACCAAGTACTTTTCGAAATATAAAAATTGAAAGAGTGCTCTGTCAAGTACTGGTTATAATAAAAATCAAACATTTTGGAATGTAAAATTAAAAAAAATAAAATAAAATTGGAAAGTAATTTTCTAAGTAAAAAAATATATAAATGAAAAACGTTCAAGAGGAGTGTGCAAGGAAGAAAAAGGTTTAAAAGGAAAAAGGATTATTAACTAATTTATCTTTTAAAACAACAAGAGGTGGGTGTATTTTGAAAATAATGTGAGTGGATAGTTTGAAGGGCCCTAATTAGAGCATAAAATTCCTTATCATAGGTGGGGTAGTTAAGGGGGACACCATTGAGTTTTTCACTGAAATACGCATGGGTTGCCCTCCTTGCAACAAGACAGCTCCCACACCTACACCAGAGGCATCACATTCAAGTTCAAATGTTTTAGAAAAGTCAGGTAATGCCAAGACTGGTGCATGGGTCAGTTTATGCTTAATTAGCTGGAAAGCTTTCTATTGTTTCTCACCCCAAAGGAAAGGAACTTCCTTTTTCACCAAATCATTTATTGGTGCAAAGAGCGTGGCGAAATTAGGCACAAAGTGCCTATAAAATCCAGCGAGACCATAAAAGCTTTTGACCTCTGTTACACTCTTTGGGGTGAGCCATTCTTGAATAGCTTTTATCTTTTCGGGGTCAACATGGACCCCTTTTGTGCTAACTACAAAACCTAGGAAAACTACACTATCTACACAAAAGGTGCATTTTTCTAAGTTACCAAAAAGATGATTACTCCTAAGAAGAGAAAAAACATGCCTTAGATGTCCTAAATGATCATCTAGGTTCCTAGAGTAAACTAAAATGTCCCTCAATACATGATTCATTAAGCACATGAATGTGCTTGGGGCATTGGTTAGCCCAAAAGGCATAACCAACCACTCATAAAGACGAAATTTAGTCTTAAAAGCAGTTTTCCACTCATCACCCTCTTTGATCCTTATTTGGTGGTAACCACTTCTAAGATCTATTTTTGAAAATATTTTTGGCCCATGCAATTCATCCAACATGTCATTAAGACGGGGGATTGGGTGCCTATATTTGATGGTGATGTTGTTGATTGCACGACAATCAACACACATCCTTCATTGGCCATTCTTCTTGAGCACCAACAAGATTGGCATAGCACAAGGGCTTAGGCTCTTTTGAACCCACTTCTCCAACAGTTCATTCACTTGAGACTCAATCTCTTATGTTTCCATGGGGTTGGTCCTATAGGCAGGTCTATTAGGTAGACTTGCGCCAGACACCAAATCAATTTGATGTTTATACCCCTAATGGGAGGAAGTCCTTTCAGAACCTCATTAAGGAATATATCATCAAATTCCTTTAAAATATCTTGAACCCCTTGAGGAAGGTGCTCATGTGTGTGGGCTGTGGTAGTGCTCTCAGCAGAAGAATGCAAAATGGAAGAAGGATTTGATGCCTCTTTGCAAAAGAGATAAAAGGGTTTGTTAGTCAAATAAGCTTATTTTAAATCACATTTAGTAGCAAATAGGCTCCTTTTACTAATATTCCCTTTGGAAGGCGCATCACCTTCCGACTCTCTCTCTTTACCCTTTTCAACCTTTAAGGGTGAAGCTTGTTGTGGTCTTTTTTTGTTTTTGTTTTTCCTCGACTCTTTTCTTTTTCATCGCAAATTGATCCTTAGCCACTTGAGAAGGTGACAAAGGATACAATTTGAAGCGCTTTTCATTATGGGTGAGGATTATTTGGTTGGAGTGACCATGGTGAATGACTTTCTTGTCAAATTGCCATGGTCTCCCCAACAGGATATGGCCGACCTCCATAGGAACTATGTCACAAAGAATCTCATCATTATAAGATCCTATGGAAATTGGAACCATAACTTCTTCATTGACTACCATCTCCCCTTGCCCATAGAACCATTGCAATTTGTAAGGTTTGGGATGGTAGTCAAGGCTAGCTTTTCAACCAACCTAGAGCTACAAAAGTTACAACAAGAGCCACTATCAACAAGGATAGAACATACTTTGTCGTTTACTTTACATCTTGTATGGAAGATGTTCTCTCTTTGTGACTGGATAAGCTCTAGAGGTTGGCTTCCAAGAAGCCTTTGAACCATGAGGAGGTCCCCCTCCTAAGGAAAAACTTCCTCACACTCTTGTTCAAAAGTATGTCCCCCTTCTTCGTCACTCTCACTAGAGGAGGAAGATGGGCTAGTCTCACTACAAATGTCTTGTCCCCTCATGATTATGGTTTTCTTGTTAGGGCATTGGGAGGCAATGTGGCCTCTCCCAAGACATTTGAAGCATTTGATACTACTTTGCTTCTCAGTAGGCTTAGTAGTAGGGGGTTTTCTGTCTACATGAGGTGCTTTTTGATGTGACCATGCCTAGCCAAGGACCTATCACTAGGGCCATGGCTAGAAGGATTGAAGAAGACCTAGCCCTTGCAGACAAAGGAAGACTTCACCTCCTATGGAGAGTGAAGATATTAGGCCAGGGACTTTAGTTAATAAAATGTAATTTTCCTTTATTTTAATTTTGAGGAGCATTAAGAATTTAATTTGGGACATGTATTTAGTCCATTTTCTATTTTTAGGAGGTGTCTTAGGAATTTAGAGGGTGGATTTAGCTTTTTGGATCTTTATGAAGGAAATAAGGGGTAGCCTTGATATCTACACCCCTCTTTTCTACATAAACTCAAAAGCTAATAAGAAGGAATCTTGGCACTTGGTTTGAGAAACTTGGGCACCAAGTTTGATGATCTAAGGAGGGAATTGTTTCTCAATTCTCCTCCCTTAGATCTCTCCTTTTAATCTTAGCCCTTCTTTTTTAGGTTATCTTGTTCAAGAGGTTAGCTACCTCTATAAATAGGAGCTCCTCCCTCACTTGTATTTTTTACACTTGAATTTAATCCTAGAGACCATATTGGTTGAGGTTCTTACCTTTGAGTGTCCCCCTTTCTCCTTTGTGAGAGCTTCTAAGAGTTATCAAGGGACCCCTCCCTTGTGGCCTCTCCCCTTTGGCTTATCAAACCTAGTATTTGTGGCGCCTCACCCCATTCCTTTCCTCTCCATAAATCCATTTCCCTTCCAAGTGACCTTAGAAAGGATCCTTTGGGCACGTGATCATCAAAGATCACATCAAGTGGTATCAGAGCCACTTTCTAAAGGTCACGTTCTTTCTCAATTTTTTTGCTTTATTGTTCATCTCTTTGATCTCTTTATTTTAAAGTCCTTCATTTTTTGTCATCTCTATTTCCTTTATTGTCTAGTAGTATAGCTTTTTAAAAAAAAAAAGAAAAAGTTCAAGTTAAAAAAAAAAGAAGATAAAGAACTCCAAAGAAATACAAATTTAAAGTTGTGTACCTAATAGTAGAAACATTTGATATGAGGAACCAATTGTGATTCAAAAAAAAATTACTTGAGTAAGCTTTTTAGTTTTTGGTCAATTAAATTTTATTAAGTGTGCAACTATTGGTTTCATTTTTTTTGTTTGAGTCTTTTTCCATCTCTACTCTTAGAGCTAATCTAGGAAAGTTATTTGTGTGCTACCTTCCTTTGTGAGCGTTATGTTTTCTTGGTTGTCTTTTTTACTTCTTTGAGTTTGTCATTGTTTAATCTATCCATTTGGATTTGTGAACCTTGTTTTGTTATTCACCTTTGTTTGTTGTCTTGTGTTGTATCCGACCTTGGTAAGGAAAGGTTGGGAAAGGTTCCATATATAAAATTTTGGCAAGTCCAAACAAGAGGAAACAAGGGTAGCATTCTTGGGGTGAGTTGATGCAACTCAAATGGGCTTGATCAAAAGGAGACAAACCCCAAAAAGCTTGGAGTGAAGACTTTGTTTTATTTTTTTTATTCTTTGTATTGTGTATACTTAATTTTAGATTGGGAGTTTGAGTGCCCTTAAGGCCCTCCCTTGGTTTGTAATAATTTTGGTTAATTTTAGCGTAGTTCCTCGTTAATTAGGTGAAGAAGGGAGAAGTGGTACACTTCCTTCAACACCTTAGGAGCACGATTAGAGCCCTTTCTCTTTTACATTCTTGCACTTTTATTTTATTTTATGTTATTTTGGAAAACGTGTAGAGGCTAAGAGTTCCAAAGACTCATCAAGCCACCTTAGGTGAGAAAACAAAAAAAAAGAAGAAGTTTTTGGCCTACCCTTTAGTTTTTAGCATCCAAGCACCATGACTTCCCACACACATTATAGTGCACATAGTTGTTCATCAAGTAAGAGTGTCAACCAAAGAAAACCTTCTAAGGGAGACACTCTTGAAAACCTTAACTTAGAATTTAGGGAATGGATGGCTAAAGAACAAGAAAGGAGAGAAGAAAAAGAGAGAAAAAAAGAAATAAAAGAAAAGGAAAAACAAAAAGAGAAGGAAGAGTTAAAAAAAGAGATGTTGGAAATGAGAAAAGAGAAAAAAGAGCGAGAAGAGAGAAGGCAAAGAGAGAGAAGAGAGGATGAAGAAAGGAGAAGAAGAAAAAAACTAGAAAGAAAAAGAGAAAAAGAGGAAGAAGAGAGAAGGAGAGGAGAAGAGAGTAAGAGGAGAGATGGGAGGGAGAGTGATAGAAAAAATAAAGGAATTCTCATAAGATCCCCATCTAGGCATTTTAGCTCTAGTGAAGAAGAATACTCTAGAAATCAACAAAAGCATCACTCTCATTCATCATACAATCATCATTCTCCTCAAGAGAACATAAATCATGCTAGGGAACCAAAGGTAGACCTACCCCATTTTCATGGTAGGGAAGATGTTGAGACTTACCTAGATTGGGAAGTCAGAGTGGAACAACTCTTTCGATGCTATGAAATTAGGGAAGAAAGGAAAGTACCTTTGACCTCCCTTAGTTTTCAAGGTTCTGCTTTGCATTGGTGGGATGGGTTAGTCAAGGATAGGGCCCGTAAACAAATGCCTGACATTCGCTACTGGAATGATTTAAAAACTTGTTTGCGAAGAAGGCACATTCCTTCATATTATGAGAGGGATCTTTTGGATAGGCTCCAAAGACTTAGGCAACATAACCTAAGTATTGAGGAGTATAGACAAAAGATGAAGCTTCTCATACTAAGGGCCAATATCATTGAGGAACCCAATGCCACCCTTGCTAGGTTTTTGTGTGGATTAAGCTCTGACATTAGAGATAAGGTAGAGCTTCTTTCATACTCAAACCTTGATGAGTTGGTACAACTTTGTGTAAGAGCTGAGAATCAACTCAAGAGAAAAAGCTTTAAAAAAGATTCTCCCTCTTACTCAAAGAGAGACCAACTTAAGGGAAACTCTTTCAAGGGCTTTCCCAAAGAGGAACCCAAGCATTTTCAAGATACAAAAGCACCTCATGTAGAGAGAAAACCCCCTACTACTAAGCCTACTGAGAGGCAAAGTAGTATCAAATGCTTCAAATGTCTTGGGAGAGGCCACATTGCCTCTCAATGCCCTAACAAGAAAACCATGATCATGAGGGGACAAGACATTTGTAGTGAGAATAGCTCATCTTCCTCCTCTAGTGAGAGTGAGGAAGAAGGGGGACATACTTTTGAACAAGAGTGTGAGGAAGCTTTTCCTTATGAGGGGGACCTCCTTATGGTTCAAAGGCTTCTTGGAAGCCAACCTCTAGAGCTTGGCCAGTCACAAAGAGAGAACATCTTCCATACAAGATGTAAAGTAAATGACAAAGTATGTTCTCTCCTTGTTGATAGTGGCTCCTGTTGTAACTGTTGTTGTAGCTCTAGGTTGGTTGAAAAGCTATCCTTAACTACCATGCCCCATCCCAAACCTTACAAATTGCAATGGCTCAATGAGCAAGGGGAGATGGTAGTCAATGAACAAGTTATGGTTCCAATTTCCATAGGATCTTGTAATGATGAGATTCTTTGTGACATAGTTCCTATGGAGGCTGGTCATATCCTGTTGGGAAGACCATGGAAATTTGACAAAAAAGCTATTCACCATGGTCACTCCAACCAAATAATTCTCACCCATAATGAAAAGCGCTTCAAATTGTATCCTTTGTCACCTTCTCAAGTGGCTAAAGATCAATTTGCCATGAAAAAGAAAAGAGTTGAGGAAAAACAAAAACAAAAAAAAAATACAACAAGCTTTACCCTTAAAGCTTGAAAAGGGTAAAGAGAGAGAGTCGGAAGGTGATGCCCCATAGAAAGGGAATATTAGTAAAAGGAGCCTATTTGCTACTAAACGTGATTTAAAAGAAGCTCCTTTGACTAACAAGCACTTTTATCTCCTCTTTTACAAAGAAGCATCAAATCCTTCTCCCATTTTGCATTCTTCTGCTGAGAGCATTGCCACAGCCCATGCACATGAGCACCTTCCTCAAGGGGTTCAAGATATTTTAAAAGAATTTGATGACATATTCCCTAATGAGGTTCCTAAAGGACTTCCTCCCATTAGGGGTATAGAACATCAAATTGATTTGGTGCCTGGCGCAAGTCTACATAATAGACCTGCTTATAGGACCAACCCCATGGAGACCCAAGAGATTAAGTCTCAAGTGAATGAACTGTTGGAGAAGGGTTGGGTTCAAAAGAGCCTAAGCCCTTGTGCTGTGCCAGTCTTGTTGGTGCCCAAGAAGAATGGCCAATGGAGGATGTGTGTTGATAGTGAGGGTATCTTTACAAAGGGAGTAAGCTTTGTATACCTCAAGGATCAATTAGGAACTTACTTACAAAAGAGAGTCATGAAGGTGGGCTCATGGGGCATTTTGGGATTTCAAAAACCCTCATGCTTTTACAAGAGAAATTCTTTTGGCCCCATATGCGTAGACATGTCCATAGACATTGCTCTAAATGTATAGTTTGCTTGCAAGCAAAGTCTAAAGCAATGCCTCATGGACTATACACACCTTTACCTGCTCCTTCTGCACCTTGGGAGGATATTAGCATGGATTTCATCCTTGGGCTCCCAAGAACCCAACGAGGTGCAGACTCCATATTTGTGGTGGTGGACCGATTTTCAAAAATGGCCCATTTTATTCCCTGCCACAAAGTGGATGATGCGAGCAACATATCAAGACTTTTCTTTAAAGAGGTTGTCCGATTGCATGGTATACCCTCTTCAATAGTGTCAGATAGGGATGTGAAGTTCCTCAGCCATTTTTGGAAAACTCTTTGGGCTAAGCTGGGAACTAAACTTCTTTTTTCCACTACCTGTCACCCTCAAACTGATGGGCAAACAGAAGTGGTGAATAGATCTTTATCCACTATGCTGAGGGCTCTCCTTAAAGGCAACCATAAGTTTTGGGATGAGTACCTTCCCCACATTGAATTTGCTTATAACTGGGTGGTTCATAGAACCACCAAGCATTCTCCTTTTGAGGTGGTCTATGGCTTTAATCCTCGTACTCCTCTAGATCTTTTACCTCTTCCTCTTTCTGTTGCTGTGCATAAAGAAGGAGAGGCAAAAGCCATTTTTGTAAAACAATTACATGAGAGGGTTAAAGTTAACATAGAGCGCCAATCCTTGAAAGATGCTACTTTCGCCAATAGGGGGAGGAAAGAAGTCATCTTTGAAAAGGGCGACTGGGTATGGCTTCACTTGAGAAAGGATAGATTTCCTTCTCAAAGGAAGTCCAAACTTAGCCCTAGAGGAGATGGACCTTTCCAAATTCTTGAGCGGATCGGTAATAATGCCTATGTTTTAGATCTGCCTGAGGATTATGGGGTAAGCACCAATTTTAATGTTTCTGATTTGTCTCCATTTGTAGGTGCTGAAAATGACAAAAACCCCATGGATTTGAGGTCAAATCCTCTTCAAGGGGGAGGAGATGATGTGACCATGCCTAGCCAAGGACCTATCACTAAGGCCATGGTTAGAAGGATTGAAGAAGACCTAGCCCTTGCAGACAAAGGAAGACTTCACCTCCTCTGTAGAGTGAAGATATTAGGCTAGGGACTTTAGTTAATAAAATGTAATTTTCCTTTATTTTAATTCTGAGGAGCATTAAGAATTTAATTTGGGACATGTATTTAGTCCATTTTTTATTTTTAGGAGGTATCTTAGGAATTTAGAGGGTGGATTTAGCTTTTTGGGTCTTTATGAAGGAAATAAGGGGTAGCCTTGATATCTACACCCCTCTTTTCTACATAAACCCCCTAAGCTAATAAGAAGGAATCTTGGCCCTTGGTTTGAGAAACTTGGGCACCAAGTTTGATGATCTAAGGAGGGAATTGTTTCTCAATTCTCCTCCCATAGATCTCTCCTTTTAATCCTAGCCCTTCTTTTTTAGGTTATCTTGTTCAAGAGGTTAGCTACCTCTATAAATAGGAGCTCCTCCCTCACTTGTATTTTTTACACTTGAATTTAATCCTAGAGACCATATTGGTTGAGGTTCTTACCTTTGAGTGTCCCCCTTTCTCCTTTGTGAGAGCTTCTAAGAGTTATCAAGGGACCCCTCCCTTGTGGCCTCACCCCATTCCTTTCCTCTCCATAAATTCATTTCCCTTCCAAGTGACCTTAGAAAGGATCCTTTGTTCACGTGATCATCAAAGATCACAGCACTTTGGTATCTTGAAAGTGCTTGGGTTCCTCTTTGGGAAAACCCTTGATAGAGTTCCCCTTAAGTTGGTCTCTCTTTAGGTAGGAGGGAGAATCTTTTTTGAAGTTTTTTCGATTGAGTTGATTCTCATCTCATACACAAAGTTCTATCAACTCATCAAGGTTTGAGTATGAAAGAAGCTCTACCTTATCTCTAATGTCAGAGCTTAATCCACACAAAAACCTAGCAAGGGTGGCATTGGGTTCCTCAATGATATTGGCCCTTAGTATGAGAAGCTCCATCTTTTGTCTATACTCCTCAATACTTAGGTTATGTTGACTAAGTCTTTGGAGTCTATCCAAAAGATCCCTCTCATAATATGAAGGAATGTTCCTTCTTCGCAAACAAGTTTTTAAATCATTCCAGTAGCGAATGTCATGAATTTGTTTATGGGCCCTATCCTTAACTAACCCATCCCACCAATGCAAAGCAGTACCTTGAAAACTAAGGGAGGCCAAAGGTAAGTCTAAACATCTTCCCTACCATGAAAATGGGGTAGGTCTACCTTTGGCTCCCTAACATGATTTATGTTCTCTTGAGGAGAATGATGATGGTATGACGAATGAGAGTGATGCTTATGTTGATTTTCATAGTATTCTTCTTTTTTCTATCACTCTCCCTCCTATCTCTCCTCTTACTCTCTTTTCCTTTCCCTTTCTCTTCTTCCTCTTTTTCTCTTTTTCTTTCTAGTTCTTTTTTTCTTCTCCTCTCTTCATCCTCTCTTCTCTCTCTTTGCCTTCTCTCTTCTCGCTCTTTTTCCTCTTTTCTCATTTCCAACATCTCTTTTTTTAACTCTTACTTCTCTTTTTGTTTTTGTTTTTCTTTTATTTCTCTTTTTCTATCTTTTTCTTCTCTCCTCTCCTGTTCTTTAGCCATCCATTCCCTAATTTCTATCTTAAGGTTTTCAAAAGTGTCTCCCTTAAAAGGTTTTCTTTGGTTGAAACTCTTACTTGATGAAAAACTATGTGCACTAGAATGTGTGTGGGAAGTCATGGTGCTTGGATTTTAAAAACTAGAGGGTAGGCCAAAAACGTTTTTTTTTCTCAAGAAATACTCCTCTCTTTTTTGTTTTCTCACCTAAGATGGCTTGATGAGTCTTTGGAACTCTTAGCCTCTACACGTTTTTTTGCAAAAAATTAAAAGTGCAAGAATGTAAAAGAGAAAGGGTTCTAATCGTGCTCCCCAGGTGTTGAAGGAAATGTACCACTTCTTCCTTCTTCACCTAATTAATGAGGAACTAAGCTAAAATTAACCAAAATTATTACAAACCAAGGGAGGCCCAGAAGGGTACTCAAACTCCCAATCTAAAATTAAGTATACACAATACAAAGAATAAAAAAAAATAAAACAAAGTCTTCACTCCAAGATTTTTGGTGTTTGTCTCATTTTGATCAAACCCCTTGAAGTTTCATCAACCCACCCCAAGAATGCTACCCTTGTTTCCTCTTGTTTGGACTTGCCAAAATTTTTATGTATGGCACCTTTCCCATCCCAAGTTTTCCTTACCAGGGCTGAATTACAACACAAGAAAACAAACAAAGGTGAAGAACAAAACAAGGTTCACAAATCCAAGTGGATAGATTAAACAATGACAAACTCAAAGAAGTAAAGAAGACAAGCAAGAAAACATAAGGCTCACCAATGAAGGTAGCACACAAATAACTTTCCTAGATTAGCTCTAAGATGGGAGATGAAAAAAAGACAAAAAAAAAATGAAACCAATAGTTGCACACTTAATAAAATTTAAGTGACCAAAAGCTAAAAGGCTTACTCAAGTAATTTTTTTTTGAATCACAATTGGGTCCTCATATCAAATGTTTATACTATTAGGTACACAACTTCAAAATTGTCTTCTTTTTTTAGTTCTTTATCTTTTTTTCTTTACCTTGAACCTTTTCTAATATATTTTTTTTTAACTTTTTCTAATCATTTTTTTACACCTAATAGCTTGTTGAATTAAAAATTTAATGAGGATGCTTGAAATAATAACGCTTGAGCAAATAAGCACAAAGTAAGGTCACATAATTTTCAACCAATGCATGCAAATAAAGGAAAAACAACTTAGTAGTTCCAAATACCATTGAACTAATGGTGCTCAAGGAATGATTTAGGGCTGATTTTGAAGTAAATTGATTGCTCAAATTACTAACACAATTCGCCCAAGCTAAAATTCCATAAAGAGGCACCAATAGTGAAGGTAAACCAAGTGGAAAGCTACTAATAATCCAACATAAAACAAGAAGCATATAAAGATTGAATTGAGCAAATATTTAAGAACAACAAAGAGATTACTATGCTTGAACTAAAAGCATAAAAGACTTAAGAGACTCAACAAGAGGTTCACCTTTTAGGAGCTCAATTCAAAATGTTTTTTAAGGCTTTTTGTAAAAATTTTAAGAGGCTAAAACCTAAGGAATTTAAATGAGACAAAATAGGAAACTAACATGACTAGTATTTGAAAAAACAAAGGATTCAGAAAAAATAACACACCTAAAAATAGAGCAAAAATTTTAGCAAGAGACTCAAAACAAAAGGTGCAACAAAGTGGCCAAAGTTGATCAACACAATGGTGTGGAAAAATCTTCAACCATGTCGGTTTAATGGTCACAACTTCTTAGGCACAATTTAACATAAGAAACCAAGGGAAACTAAGCAACTTGAACACAAAAATAAGATGCAAAGAAAGGGACAAATAAAATTGCATCAAATTAAATGGAACATAGGCGCATAGATAGGAAACAAAAGCACATATAAATAAAGGAAATAAATATGACAAAAATGAAGGACTTTAAAATAAAGATAGCAAAAAGATAAACAAAGAAGCAAGTAAAATTTTTTGAGAAAGAACGTGGCCTTTAAAACGTGGCTCTGATACCACTTGATGTGATCTTTGGTGATCATGTGCCCAAATGATCCTTTCTAAGGTCACTTGGAAGGGAAATGGATTTATGGAGAGGAAAACAATAAGGTGAGGTGCCACAAATACTCGGTTTGATAAGCCAAAGGGGAGAGGCCACAAGGGAGGGGTCCCTTGATAACTCTTAGAAGCTCTCACAAAGGAGAAGGGGCGATATGATCTTTGATGATCACGTGCCCAAAGGATCCTTTCTAAGGTCACTTGTAAGGGAAATGGATTTATGGAGAGGAAAGGAATGGGGTGAGGCACCACAAATACTAGGTTTGATAAGCCAAAGGGGAGAGGCCACAAGGGAGGGGTCCCTTGATAACTCTTAGAAGCTCTCACAAAGGAGAAGGGGGGACACTCAAAGGTAAGAACCTCACAACCAATATGGTCTCTAAGATTAAATTCAAGTGTAAAAAATACAAGTGAGGGGAGGAGCTCCTATTTATAGAGGTAGCTAACCTCTTGAACAAGATAACCTAAAAAAGAAGGGCTAGGATTAAAAGGAGAGATCTAAGGGAGGAGGATTGAGAAACAATTCCCTTCTTAGATCATCAAACTTGGTGCCCAAGTTTCTCAAACCAAGGGACAAGATTCCTTCTTATTAGCTTAGGGGGTTTATGTAGGAAAAGAGGGGTGTAGATATGAAGGCTACCCCTTATTTCCTTCATAAAGACCCAAAAAGCTAAATTCACCCTCTAAATTCCTAAGATACCTCCTAAAATAAAAAATGGACTAAATACATGTCCCAAATTAAATTCCTAATGCTCCTCAAAATTAAAATAAAGGAAAATTACATTTTATTAACTAAAGTCCCTAGCCTAATATCTTCACTCTGCATAGGAGGTTAGGTCTTCCTTTGTCTACAAGGGCTAGGTCTTCTTCAATCCTTCTAGGCATGACCCTAGTGATATGTGCTTGGCTAGGCATGGTCACATCAAGGGGGCATACTCAAAGGTAAGAACCTCACAAACAATATGGTCTCTAGGATTAAATTCAAGTGTAAAAAATAGAAGTGGGGGGAGGAGCTCCTATTTATAGAGGTAGCTAACCTCTTGAACAACATAACCTAAAAAAGAAGAGCTAGGATTAAAAGGAGATATCTAAGGGAGGAGGATTGAGAAACAATCCCCTCCGTAGATCATGAAACTTGGTGCCCAAGTTTCTCAAACCAAGGGCCAAGATTCCTTCTTATTAGCTTAGGAGTTTATGAAGGAAAAGAGGGGTGTAGATATCAAGGCTACCCCTTATTTCCTTTATAAAGACCCAAAAGGCTAAATCCACCCTCTAAATTCCTAAGACGCCTCCTAAAATAAAACTGGACTAAAAGCATGTCCCAAATTAAATTCCTAATGCTCCTCAAAATTAAAAAATAGGAAAATTACATTTTATTAACTAAAGTCTCTAGCGTAATATCTTCACTGTCCACAAGAGGTGAAGTCTTCCTTTGTCTACAAGGGCTAGGTCTTCTTCAATCCTTCTAGCCATGGCCCTAGTGATAGGTCCTTGGCTAGGCATGGTCACATCACTATCTAAAACACACAATACACATACCACACCTATAAACATGTTTGGTACCATAAAATTGATTTAAAAGCCAAAACAAAGAGAGAAAATCAAAACAAAAACTCCACTAGTCTTCAATGTAGTTCCTTTGGTTCCAACAGAAATAAGCTAAGGTAACTAAGACAAACTAAAGGAGGTAAGGATCTAACATGCTCCTAAAGGTGTGGAAGGTGGTGTACCACTTCCTTCTTCACACCTTAATTAGCGAGAGACTAAGATAAAAACTTAAAATTAATGCCCTTTTACAAACCAAATGATGCACTCCATTGATCTCTTCAACCGAGGTTCCTTCCTATAAGAAAATGGAGGATGGAGAGGTTAGAAATGGGGGAGGGTTGACGCTACTTTCTAGGAGAAAGATAAGTCAAAAAATTTATATTGCTTGCCACAAGTGAGAGGTCCCTTGATAAAAGCTTTTAAGGCAGAGATTTCTCAAGAGAGAGGATTCTCAATGACACTCAAGAATAAATAGCTCAAAAAGAGTCTTACTTCTTTTCAATCAAGTGTGATTAGTACAAGAGAGACTAAGTGTATTTATAGCACAAAGAGGGAGCAAGGCACTCAAAACTAAGCAATGTGGGACTTAGGCCTAATTAGGATTAGGAGCACTAATCCCTCTTAGGCCCACTAAAAGTGGTCCGTAGCCTTAATCTAGGGAGTGTCACAACCAAATCAAGGGGTTGTGGCACACTCCTTTGGGTTATTAGGACCTTTACTCCCCTCACCTCCCTTCTTAAGCTAATTACACCCTAAACTCTAGAAACTAGCATAAATGGCCGAAATACATGGCCTAAAAGGGAATTAAAAGCTAATTAATATTTACAAGAGGAAAACTAAGGATGATGGCCTAAAATATCTATCTCCATCATGAGTTGGGGTCTTGATGAGTCTTTTCGGGCCAAGTCCTCTTCAATCCTCCTAGCCATTGCCCTAGTGAGAGGGCCCTTGGTTGGTAGATTGCATCATCTCCTCTCTCATCGGAAGGATTTGTCCTCAAATCTGAAGGGTCGTCATTGAGGGTATTCTAAGCGGACAACTTTATGAAGAAAAAGCCTTGCGATGTCACTCACATTATCCACTTTGTTGCAGGGAATGAAATGGGCCATTTTATTAAAGCGGTCCACTACCACAAAGATGGATTCTACACCTCATTGGGTTCATGGGAGCCCAAGGATAAAATCCATGCTAATATCTACCCAAGGTGTAGAAGTGGGTAAAGGTGTGTAGAGTCCATGAGACATTACTCGGGACTTAGCTTGTAAACAAGCTATGCATCACAAGCAATGTCTTTGGACATCCTTTTTCACATGGGGCCAAAAGAATTTTTCTTTCAAAATCATTAAGGTTTTATCAATTCCAAAATGCCCTATGAGCCCACCTTCATGGCTCTCTTTTGTCAGCAATTTCCTAATGGATCCTTGGGGTACAGAAAGTTTGCCCTCTTTGAACAAGTACCCCTTAGGCAGGTAGAAGCCATGTTTGGATTTGGAGGATGAGGCAACATAAATGGTTCGAAAGTCTTGGTCAGACAAATACATTTCCTTTATGTTATCAAATCCCAAAAAATTTGAGCACTAAGGGTGGCAAGGAGAGAATGCCTCCTTGAAAGAGCATCAGCCACCACATTTGTTTTTCCCTTTTTATATTTGATGACATAATGGAGAGTTTCAAGAAATTCAACCCATTTAGCATGCCTCTTGTTCAACTTTCCTTGCCCCCTTAAATACTTAAGTGACTCATGGTTACTATGAATGACAAACTCCTTGGAAACAATATAATGTTCCCAAGTTTGGAGCGCATTGATCAAGGAATAAAACTCCTTGTCGTAGGTGTGGTAGTTGAGGTGGGCACCATTGAGTTTTTCACTAAAATAAACAATGGGGTGCCCCCCTTGCAATAGCACAACTCCCACACCTACTCTCGATGCATCACATTCTAGCTCAAAAGTTTTTGAAAAGTCAGGGAGAGCTAGAACAGGTGCATTAGTGAGTTTATCCTTGAGCAGTTGAAAAGTTTCTTCTTGTTTCTCACCCCACAAGAAAGGAACTTCCTTCTTTACCAAGTCATTGAGTGGTGAAGCTAATGTGGAGAAGTTAGGCACAAAGCGCCTATAAAATCCTGCGAGACCATGAAGGTTCTTGATCTCAGTCACACTAGTAGGGGTGGGCCACTCTTAAATGACATTGATTTTTTGGGGGTCCATTTGGACTCCTTGGGAACTAATGACAAAGCCTAAGAAAACTACACTAGGAACACAAAAAGTGCATTTTTCTAAGTTTGAAAAAAGTTTATTTATTCCAAGGACAGATAAGACTTCCTTAAGGTGTCCTATATGTTCTTCTAAAGACCTACTATAGACTAAAATATCATCAAAATAAACAACTAAAAACCTACCAATGCAATCCTTAAATACATGATTCATGAGGCGCATGAAAGTGCTTGGAGCATTGGTGAGACCAAAAGGCATAACCAACCATTCATAAAGATTGAATTTGGTCTTAAAAGTGATTTTCCATTCATCTCCTTCTTTGATTCTTATTTGATGGTAACCACTTCTAAGATCAATTTTTGAAAATATTTTGGCTCCACGCAATTCATCAAGCATACCATCTAGCCTAGGAATTGGGTGCCTATACTTAATGGTGATGTTGTTGATGGCACAACAATCCATACACATCCACCATTTTCGATCCTTTTTAGGACCAACAAAATAGGAATCTCACAAGGGCTAAGGCTCTTTTGAACCTAACCGTTCTCCAACAAGTCCTGAACTTGAGATTCAATCTCTATGGTCTCAACGGGGTTTGTCCTATACGCAGGCCTATTGCGCAGACTTGCGCCGGGAACAAGGTCAATTTGGTGTTCTATTCCCCTTAGAGGTGGTAATCCCCTTGGAACCTCTTGAGGGAAAAGATCATCAAATTCTTTTAAAAGATTTTGAACCCCTTTTGGAAGAGACTCAATTTCATGACTTGTGGTAGTGCTAAAAGGTACCTCTTTATGAAAAAGGAGATAAAAAGGTCGATCAAGCAAGAGAGCTTCTTTAATATGCATTTTTGTTGCAAAATGGCTCTCTTTCTTAATCACCTATTTGGAAGGGGTACCTCCTTCCAACTCTCCCTCTTTACCCCTTTCAAGCTTTAAGGATGGAAGTTTTTTTTTTTTCGAATTTGAACTTTTTTTTTCCTTGTCTCTTTTATGTTTCATGATGAGTTAATCCTCAGCCACTTGGGAAGGTGTGAGAAGAGTCAACTTTATTCTTCTGCTCTTATGAGTGAGGATTATCTCATTAGAGTAGCCATGTTGAATGAGTTGTTTGTCAAACTGCCAAGGCCTCCCTAACAAGATATGACTGGCCTTCATTGGAACTATATCACATAATATCTCATCTTGATACTTTCCAATAAAGAATGGCACCTTCACTTGTTGGTTTACAACCATTTCCCCTTCCTTATTAACCCATTGGAGCTTGTAAGGTCTAAGATGAGGAACTGGTTGTAAGGCTAGCTTCTCTACCAACCTTGAGCTACAACAATTGCAGCAGGATCCACTATCCATAATGAGAGAACAGGTTTTGTCTAAAACTTTACATCGTGTATGAAAAATATTCTCTCTTTGGGAGTGGTTAAGCTCAAGGGGTTGGCTTCCAAGAAGGCACCTAACCATTAAGAGGTCTCCATCACAACGGTTTTCAACAATGTCATGCTCATGACCCCTTTCTTCCTCACTCTCACTAAAGGAGGAAGATGAGCTACTCTCACTAAAAATCTCTTGGCCCCTCATGATCATGGTTTTCTTATTGGGGTACGAAGATACAATGTGGCCTCTCCCAAGACATTTAAAGTATTTAATACTACTAGTCCTATTGCTAGAACTAGTAGGGGGGTTGTCTCTATGATGCATGGGTTTATGTTCTTTATGCACACGCTTGGATGTTCCTCTTTGGGAGAGCCCTTGGAAGAGCTTCCCTTACCTAGGTCCCTCTTTGCATAATTGTAGGATGGAAATTCTCTTTTTGCTCCACCTTTTCTTTTTAATTTATTTTCCACTCTTATGCAAAGTTGGACTAGTTCATCTAGATTATTATATGGTAAGAGGTCAACTTTGTCTCTTATGTCAGAGCTCAAACCACTTAAAAATCTAGCTTCGGTGGCCCTTGGTTCTTTAGTGACACACGATCTCATCATGAAAAGCTCCATGGTTTGTTTGTACTCCTCAACACTTGAGTTGTATTGTTTTAATCTTTGGAGTTTAGTCATGAGCTCTCTTTCGTAATAAGAAGGGACGTGTCTCCGCCTCATAGCCCCCTTGAGATCATTCCAATAACCCACAGGAAGGTTACGAAGGCAGTGCCTCTCATTGACCAATGAGGTCCACCAATACATGGCATGCCCTTGGAAGCTAAGGGTTGCCAGCAGAACTTTATGTTATAACAAACAAAGAGTTGCTCTACCTTCATTTCCTAATCAAGGTAGGCTTCCACATCTTCTTTGCCATGAAAATGAGGGGGGTCAACTTTTTGCTCCCTAGGTTGGGCTTGGGGTTGGTTATGATGTTGTTGAACTCTCCTTACCCTAGGTTTTTCATATCCCTCACTTTCACTTACTTCACTAGAGGCGGACCTATACCTATGCCTCTCTCTAACTCCTTTTTCTCTTCTTTTTTCTCTTGCACACTCTTCTCTCCTCTCTTCCCTTTCTCTCTTCTTTTTCCCTTTTTTCTTCTCCTTCTCTTTGTTCTCTTTCTCTTCGCTCTCTTTCTTTCTCTTCTCTCTATCTTTCTTCTCATTCTTGTCTCTCTCTTTTCTCCTCTCTTTCTCTCTTTTCTTTTTTCTTTCTCTTCACGCCTCTTTTCTTCTCCCTTTCTTTTCTTTCTTTTCTCTCTTCTAACCTCCACTCCCTAAATTCACTCACAAAATTATCCATGTTGGTTATTTTTTAGAACCTTGTTGATTTACACTACCTTTACTAGATGTGTGTGAGCTCATTTTGAAAGTGATTGGGAAGAACCTAAGGGCAACACTCCTCACTATTTTGTTTGGTTTTCTCCCTAAATGAATTACTTAAGAGTCTTTGGAACTCAAAAGCCTTTCACACTAAGATTCAAAGCAAATAAAAGAAATTAAAGCAAAGGTAAGGGTCTAAAGGCGTGCACCTAAGGTGGAGAGTTAGGGTACCAATTCCTTCTCCCACCTAAACGAGAAACTAAAAGCTATTACAATCAAAGAGGTCAACACCTCAATTAAAATGGCCTTAAAAATTACAACCAAAAAAGGAAAAAAGTAAAAAATTGGAAGTTTTGATGTTGCTTTTCCACTCTAAGTGTTTGCCTCTCTCAAATTGGTGTTGCTCCCTTGAATGAACATCTTCCTTAGCTTGCTTCAACACACCTCAAGATGCTTCCCTTGTGGAAATCTTGGATTGATCTCTCTTTTCCTTTATCAAAAGTGGCGCACCAAGAGCAAGAGAGGCAAGAAGTAAAGAAAAACAAGAAAAGCTCAAAATCAAAGGAGGACACACATCCAAGTGGATAGATTAAATGTAGACAAACACAATGAATAAGAATAAGACAAGCAAACAATTAAAGGTATTGAAAGAAAATTAGCACGTCAAAATGAACTTAGAATGGTACTAGATTAGAATGGACTTAAAAGCAACAAGACACTTAAAAAATTTTCTAAGATTTGCAAATTCATTTTGTGTTGACCAAAAAAGCAAATTCAAGCTAGATGTAACAAAGTTTGCACACTCCTTCTAATCAAATCAAAACAAATTGAGGTGTACTAAATATAATTTGTTCTCTTTTCACTTGTTTTCTTTCTTCTTTAATTACTTTTACTAACTCTTTTTTTTTTGCTTGATTTGTCTTCTACCTTTATATATATATATATATATATTTCCTATTCTTTTCTTTTTTTTTGTTTTGCTACACCTCTTCAACAATTTTAGAAAAATTAAAAAGAAAATGAGGAGTGTAAGAGAGAGATTCGTTTGAAATAAAATGAAGTATTCAGCCAACAAAATTTAATAATAAAGGTGCAAATCAAGGAAAATAAAGCAACCTAACATGCACTAGATTTTAGGGCGTGTTAAGCAAGCTTTAATGAGACTTTTAGGGGGTCTAGGCAAGCTTGATTTCTCAAGTGTGTAAGCCCAAAACTCACGCCTATTTTGATCTCAACAACAGCCAAATAATTCACCCAAAAGAATTAATTCAATGCTAAGCTACTAAAATGAACAAGAATTATAGGAAGAAATTGAGCACAATTTTGAATTTTTTTTTTGAGATCATGCTAGAAATAATAGCATGTAGACTTCTTAGAAGAATTACTCAAGAGGATGAACCTCTTTGATGCTCAATTTCAAGAAGTAACGCACAATTTTTTTTATGTAGAAAATAAAAAGTAGCACAAGTGGAAATTTAATGTGATAATTAAGGACTAAACAAGACAATCTAAATGACAAAACAAGGAAGATTAAAAGATGAAAAATAAAGTGCAGAAAAATCAAACTCACACTCACAACAAGAAAAAAATGCCTAAAGCAAAAAAAAATGGAAAGGAAAGGAAAGCAAAATAAGTGATTCCAAAAGCTTAGACCACACTTGGGTGGCTTCTTTAACAAAGGTTGTGAAATCATTAACATAAGCTTTCTTAGGAAAATCACAAGAGGAAGAAGAAGGAATTAAAATGGAAAGAAAAGGAATCCTAAAGCATGACAAAGTGATTCAATGAAAGAACAAGAAATTGAACCAAAGAAATAAAAGTGCAAGGAATTAAAAACAAGAAATAAATCTACTACTAACAAGGCATGAAAGGAGAATAAAATGACAATAAAGGAACTAGAATTAAAGCAAAAAAACTGTAGAAAAATGGCTAAGAAAGACGCATGAAACTTAAAGAAAAGGAGGAGGAAATGAACCTTTATGAAGATGGCTCTGATACCAAATGATGCACTGCCTTGATCACTTCAACCAAGGTTCCTTCCTCTAAGAAAATTGAGGATGGAGAGGTTAGAAATGGGAGAGGGTTGACGCCACTTTCTAGGAAAAGATGAATAAAAAATTTTATGTTGCTTGCCACAAGGGAGAGGTCCCTTGATAAAAGCTTTAAGGGAGAAATTCGTCAAGAGAGAGGATTCTCAATGACACTCAAGAATAAATTTCTCAAAAAGAGTCTTACTTCATTCAATCAAGTGTGATTTGTACAAGAGAGACTAGGTGTATTTATAGCCCAAAGAGGGAGTGAGGCACCCACAACTAGGCAATGTAGGACTTGGGCCTAATTAGGATTAGGAGCACTAATCCCTCTTAGGCCCACTAAAAGTGGTGCCTAGCCTTAAGCTAGGGAGTGTCACGGCCTAATCAAGGGGGTGTGAAAAGATATTCACACTCGTTTGGGTTATTAGGCCTTTTACTCCCCTCACCTCTCTTCCTAAGCTAATTACACCCTAAACTCTAGAAACTAGAATAAATGGCCAAAATACAAGGTCTAAAAGGGAATTAAAAGCTAATTAATATTTACAAGAGGAAAACTAAGGACTATTGCCTAAAATATCTATCTCCATCAGGAGCTGGGGTCTTGATGAGTTTTTCCTGGCCAACTCTTCTTCAATCCTCCTAGCCATTGCCTTAATGGGAGGGCCCTTTGTAGGTAGGATTGCATCATCTCCTCCCCCATCGGAAGGATTTATCCTCAAATCTGAAGGGTCATCCTCTTCCATGTCAGTACCTAAAAAAGGGGTAAGATCACAAACATTAAAGGTGGTGCTAAGTCCATAATCCTCTGGAAGGTCTAAATTATATGCATTATTATTTACCTTCTCAAGGATTTGGAAGGGACCATCTCCTCGAGGGATAAGTTTGGAATTCCTCTTAGAAGGGAAAATATCCTTTCTTAGGTGAAGCCAAAGCCAATTGCCCTTTTCAAAGATGACTTCCTTCCTCCCCTTGTTGCTAGATGAAGCATACCCCATAGATTGAGTTCCAATATTAGTTTTGAACCTCTCATGTAATTTTTTGACAAAATCAGCCCTAGCTTCCCCTTCTATATGAAAAATTTGGGTGTTAGGGAGTGGCAATAAGTCCAGAGGGGTGAGAGGATTAAAACCATATACAACATCAAAAGGGGAGTGCTTAATGGTTGGATCAACCACCCTATTATATGTAAATTAAATGTGGGGGAGATATTCATTCAATGACTTATGGTTTCCTTTCAAAAGTGCCCTCAACATAGTGGATAGAAATCTATTTACTACCTCAGTTTGTCCATCCGTTTGAGGATGACAAGTCATAGAAAATAAGAGATTAGTTACTAGCCTTGCCTAAAGATTTTTCCAAAAATGGCCAAGGAACTCAACATCCCTATCAGAGACTATGGTTGAGGGTATTCCGTGCAAGCGGACAACCTCACGAAAGAAAAGCCTTGCGATGTGACTCGTGTCATCCACTTTGTGTTAGGGAATGAAATGTGCCATTTTACTAAAGCGGTCCACTACCACAAAGATGGAGTCTACACCTCGTTGGGTTCTTGAGATCCCAAGGATAAAATCCATGCTAATATCTACCCAAGGTGTAGAAAGAGTGGGTAAAGGCGTGTAGAGTCTATGAGGCATTCTTGGGACTTATCTTGTAAACAAGCTATGCATCGCAAGCAATGTCTTTTTTTCATATACTAGATTTCGTTTTGAGTGTCTATACATTAGCTGAAATGCTTGATTTTGTTTATCTTTGGATAATAGGTTCTTAACATATTTATTCTTGTTTCAAGGGTAAGATCCTCAAAATAATGTCCAAAGTGAGAGATAATGGATTAGATGTTTGGTGTATGATTTAAAATTTGTGTTATGTATTATTTAACATGAACATGATTTCAAATAGTGTGATTTAGGAATGAAATTTAGTACCACCGCTATCCAATTGTTCAACTGTTATATTTTTTTAATTTGTCGTAGTGGGTTCGTAAGATGTTAATCTCTATTTCCAATGGTTTGATCATCAAACAAATGTTCCAAGTGACAAAATGTAGTTAGAATAACAATTATATTTTTAGCATCTTATACGATACCGTGTTTTGCCTTGAGTGTCTATAGAATAGTTTGACCGTTCGATTTGGTTTATTTTTGGATAGTAGATTCTTAAGATATTAAAATTTATTTTGAATGGTGAGATCATCTAACTAGTGTTCGTAGTGAGAGGTAATGAACTCAGAGTAAGAACTATATTTTTAGGATCTTAGTTATACCTATACTAGATATCGTTTTGAGCATCTATACATTAGCCAAACTAGTTGATTTGGTTTATCTTTGGATAGTAGGTTCTTAACATATTTATTCTTGTTTCAAGGGTAAGATCCTCAAAATAATGTCGAAAATAAGAGATAATGGATTAGATGTTTGGTGTATGATTTATGAATTTGTGTTATGTATTATTTAACATAAACATGATTACAGATAGTGTGATTGGTGATATGAGTCAATGGTGCCTAAGAAGGAGTTGTTCTAGCTGCAGTTAGGAATAAATTTAGTATCACCTCTATCTAATTGTTCAACTATTATGTTTTTTTAATTTTTCATATTGGGTTCGTAAGATGTTAATCTCTATTTCCAATGGTTGGATCGTCGAACTAATGTTCTGAGTGACATAATGGAGTTAGAATAAAAATTATATTTTTAGCATCTTATATGATACCGTGTTTTGCCTTGAGAGTCTATAGAATAGTTTCGCATTTGGATTTGGTTTATTTTTGGATAGTAGATTCTAAAGATATTAATATTTATTTTCAACGGTGAGATCATCTAACTAATGTTCGTAGTGTGAGGTAATGAACTCAGAGTAAGAATTGTATTTTTAGGATCTTAGTTATACCTATACTAGATTTCGTTTTGAGCGTCTTTATATTAGTTGAACTAGTCGATTTGGTTTATCTTTGCATAGTAGGTTCTTAACATATATATTCTTGTTTCAAGGTAAGATCCTCAAAATAATGTCCGAAGTGAGGGATAATTGATTAGATGTTTGGTGTATGATTTATAAATTTGTGTTATGTATTATTTAACATGAGCATTATTTTAGATAGTGTGATTGGTGATATGATGCAACGGTGCCTAAGAGGAAGTCATTCTAGCTGTAGTTAGGAATGAAATTTAATACCACCGTAAGATGTTAATCTCTATTTCCAATGGTTGGATTGTCGAACTAATGCTCCGAGTGACATAATGGAGTTAGAATAACAATTATATTTTTAGCATCTTATACAGTACCGTGTTTTGCCTTGAGAGTCTATACAATAGTTTCACTGTTGGATTGGGTTTAAGAGTCTATAGAATAGTTTCACTGTTGAATTGTCTATATTTATTTTCAATGGTGAGATCATCTAACTAATGTTCGTAGTGAGAGCTAATGAACTCAATGTAAGAACTGTATTTTTAGGATCTTACTTATACCTATACTAGATTTCATTTTGAATGGGTATACATTAGTTGAACTAGTTGATTTGGTTTTATCTTTGGAAAGTAGAATCTTCACATATTTATTCTTGTTTCAAGGGTAAGATCCTCAAAATAATGTCCAAAATAAGAGATAATGGATTAGATGTTTGGTGTATGATTTATGAATTTGTGTTATGTATTATTTAACATAAACATGATTACAGATAGTGTGATTGGTGATATGAGTCAATGGTGCCTAAGAAGGAGTCATTCTGGCTACAGTTAGGAGTGAAATTTATTACCACTGCTATCCAATTGTTCAAGTGTTATATTTTTTTCTTTTTCGTAGTGGGTTCGTAAGATTTTAGTCTCTATTTCCAATGGTTGGATCGTCGAACTAATGTTCCAAGTTACGTAATGGAGTTAGAATAACAATTATATTTTTAGCATCTTATACGTTACCAGGTTTTGCCTTTAGTGTCTATAGAATAGTTTGACCATTGGATTTAGTTTATTTTTGGATAGTAGATTCCTAAAATATTAATATTTATTTTCAATGGTGAGATCATCTAACTAATGTTCGTAGGGAGAGGTAATGAACTCAGAGTAAGAACTGTATTTTTAGGATCTTAGCCCTTGTGCTGTGCTAGTCTTGTTGGTGCCCAAGAAGAATGGCCAATGGAGGATGTGTGTTGATTATCGTGCAATCAACAACATCACCATCAAATATAGAACCCAATCCCCTGTCTTGATAACATGTTGGATGAATTGCATGGGGCACCTTGGGAGGATATTAGCATGGATTTCATCCTTGGGCTCCCAAGAACCCAACGAGGTGCAGACTCCATATTTGTGGTGGTGGACCGATTTTCAAAAATGGCCCATTTTATTCCCTGCCACAAAGTGGATGATGCGAGCAACATCGCAAGACTTTTCTTTAAAGAGGTTGTCTAATTGCATGGTATACCCTCTTTAATAGTGTCAGATAGGGATGTGAAGTTCCTTAGCCATTTTTGGAAAACTCTTTGGGCTAAGCTGGGAACTAAACTTCTTTTTTCCACTACCTGTCACCCTCAAACTGATGGGCAAACAGAAGTGGTGAATAGATCTTTATCCACTATGCTAAGGGCTCTCCTTAAAGGCAACCATAAGTCTTGGGATGAGTACCTTCCCCACATTGAATTTGCTTATAACTGGGTGGTTCATAGAACCACCAAGATTCTCCTTTTGAGGTGGTCTATCGCTTTAATCCCCGTACTCCTCTAGATCTTTTACCTCTTCCTCTTTCTGTTGCTGTGCATAAAGAAGGAGAGGCAAAAGCCATTTTTATAAAACAATTACATGAGAGGGTTAAAGCTAACATAGAGAGCCAATCCTTGAGAGATGCTACTTTCGCCAATAGGGGGAGGAAAGAGGTCATCTTTGAAAAAGGCGACTGGGTATGGCTTCACTTGAGAAAGGATAGATTTCCTTCTCAAAGGAAGTCCATACTTAGCCCTAGAGGAGATGGACCTTTCCAAATCCTTGAGCGGATCGGTAATAATGCCTATGTTTTAGATATGCTTGAGGATTATGGGGTAAGCACCAGTTTGAATGTTTCTGATTTGTTTCCATTTGTAGGTGCTGAAAATGACGAAGACCCCATGGATTTGAGGTAAAATCCTCTTCAAGGGGGAGGAGATGATGTGATCATGCCTAGCCAAGGACCTATCACTAGGGCCATGGCTAGAAGGATTGAAGAAGACCTAGCCCTTGCAGACAAAGGAAGACTTCACCTCCTATGGAGAGTGAAGATATTAGGCTAGGGACTTTAGTTAATAAAATGTAATTTTCCTTTATTTTAATTTTGAGGAGCATTAAGAATTTAATTTTGGACATGTATTTAGTCCATTTTTTATTTTTAGGAGGTGTCTTAGGAATTTAGAGGGTGGATTTAGCTTTTTGGGTCTTTATGAAGGAAATAAGGGGTAGCCTTGATATCTACACCCCTCTTTTCGTACATAAACCCCCTAAGCTAATAAGAAGGAATCTTGGCCCTTGGTTTGAGAAACTTGGGCACCAAGTTTGATGATCTAAGGAGGGAATTGTTTCTCAATTCTCCTCCCTTAGATCTCTCCTTTTAATCCTAGCCCTTCTTTTTTAGGTTATCTTGTTCAAGAGGTTAGCTACCCCTATAAATAGGAGCTCCTCCCTCACTTGTATTTTTTATACTTGAATTTAATCATAGAAACCATATTGGTTTTGAGGTTCTTACTTTTGAGTGTCCCCCTTTCTCCTTTGTGAGAGCTTCTAAGAGTTATCAAGGGACCCCTCCCTTGTGGCCTCTCCCCTTTGGCTTATCAAACCTAGTATTTGTGGCGCCTCACCCCATTCCTTTCCTCTCCATAAATCCATTTCCCTTCCAAGTGACTTTAGAAAGGATCCTTTGGGCACGTGATCATCAAAGATCACATCAAGTTAGAATAAAAAATATATTTGTAGCATCTTATACGATACCGTGTTTTTCCTTGAGAGTCTATAGAATAGTTTGACATTTGGATTTGGTTTATTTTTGGATAGTAGATTCTTAAGATATTAATATTTATTTTCAACGGTGAGATCATCTAACTAATGTTCGTAGTGAGAGGTAATGAATTTCCTTTTGAGCGTCTATACGTTAGCTGAAATGCTTGATTTGGTTTATCTTTGGATTGTAGCTGTTAACATATTTATTATGTTTTTAACGATAAGATCCTCAAAATAATGTCCGAAGTGAGAGATAATCGATTAGATGTTTGGTGTATGATTTATCAATGTGTTTGATCTATTATTTAACAGGAACATGATTTGAGAAAGTGTGATTGATGATATGAGTCAACGGTGCCTAAGAGGGAGTCAGTCTAGCTGCAGTTACGAATGAAATTTAGTACCACCGCTATCCAATTTTTCAACTGTTATATTTTTTTTTAATTTTTTGTCGTAGGTTCGTAAGATGTTTTCTTTATTTCCAATGGTTGGATCTTCGAAATAATGTTTCGAGTGACATAATGAAGCTAGAATAACAATCATATTTTTAGCATCTTATACAATGCTGTGTTTTGCCTTGAGTGTCTATACAATATTTTAACCGTTGGATTTTGTTTATTTTTTTATATATTCTTAAGATATTAATATTTATTTCCAACGGTGGGATCATCTAACTATTGTTCGTTGTGAGAGGTAATGAACTCAGAGTAAGAGCTATACTTGTAGGATCGTAGTTATACCGATACTAGATTTCGTTTTGAGCATCTATAAATTAGATTCAATGGTTGATTTGGTTTATCTTTAGATAGTAGGTTCTTAACATATTTATTCTCTTTTCATTGATAAGATCCTCAAAATAATGTCAGAATTGAAAGATAATGGATTAGATGTTTGGTGTATGATTTATCAATGTGTGTGATGTATTATTTAACATGAACTTGATTTGAGATAGTGTGATTGATGATATGAGTCAATGGTGCCTAAGAGGGAGTCAGTCTAGCTGCCGTTAGGAATGAAATTTAGTACCACTGCTATCCAATTGTTTAACTATTATATATTTTTTTTAATTTTTGGTAGTAGGTTCATAGGATGTTAATCTTTATTTGTAATGCGTGGATCTTCAAAATAATGTTCCGAGTGACGTAATGAAGCTAGAATAACAATTATATTTTTAGCATCTTACACGATACTGTGCTTTGCCTTGAGTTTCTATACAATAGTTGAACCGTTGGATTTCATTTATTTTTGGATAGTAGATTCTTAAGATATTAATGTTTGTTTCTAATGGTGGGATCATCTAACTAATGTTCGTAGTGAGAGGTAATGAACTCAGAGTAAGAACTGTATTTTTAGGATCTTACTTATACCGATACTATATCTCGTTTTGAGAGTCTATAGATTAGTTGAACTGGTTGATTTTGTTTATCTCTGGATAGTAGGTTCTTAACATATTTATTCTTTTTTCAAGGGTAAGATCTTCAAAATAATATCTGAAGTGAGAGATAATGGATTAGATGTTTGGTGTATGATTTATAAATTTGTGTTATGTATTATTTAACATGAAGAAGATTTCAGATAGTGTGGTTGATGATATGAGTCAACAATGCCTAAGAGGGAGTCATTCTAGTTGAACTTAGGAATGGAATTTAGTACCACCACTATCCAATATTTCAACTGTTATATTTTGTTTAATTTTTTGTAGTAGGTTCGTAAGATGTGTTAATCTTTATTTCCGATGGTTGGATCGTCGGAATAATGTTCTAAGTGACGTAATGGAGGTAAAATAACGATTATGTTTTTAGGATCTTATATGATATTGTGTTTTGCCTTGAGTGTCGATAGAATAGTCTAACCATTGGATTTGGTTTATTTTTGGGTAGTAGATTCTTAAGCTATTAATATTTATTTTCAACGGTGGGATCATCTAACAAATGTTCGTAGTGAGAGATAATGAACTCAGAGTAAGAACTGTATTTTTAGCATCTTAGTTATACGTATACTAGATTTCGTTTTGAGCGTCTATACATTAGTTGAAATGGTTGATTTGGTTTATCTTTGGATAGTAGGGTCTTAACATATTTATTCTTGTTTCGACGGTAAGATCCTCAAAATAATGTCCGAAGTGAGAGATAATGGATTAGATGTTTGGTGTATAATTTATATATGTGTGTGATGGATTATTTAACATGAACATGATTTGAGATAGTGTGATTGATGATATGAGTCAATGGTGGCTAAGAGGGAGTCATTCTAGCTGCAGTTAGGAATGAAATTTAGTACCACCGCTATCCAATGATTCAACTGTTATATTTTTTTTTAATTTTTCATAGTAGATTGGTAAGATGTTAATATTTATTTCCAGTGGTTGGATTGTCGAAATAATGTTCTGAGTGATGTAATGGAGTTAGAGTAACAATTATATTTTTAGCATCTTATACGATACTGTGTTTTGCCTTGAGTGTCTATAGAATAGTTTAACTGGTGGATTTGGTTTACTTTTTGTGATGCATTCTCCCCAAGAAAGGGCCCTATCACTAGGGCCATGGCTAGGATAATAGAAGAAGACATGGCTAGAGTAGATTGAGGAAGATCTCACCTCCATATGACCATCAAGTTGTGGAAGCCATGACTTATTTACTTGTAATTTTTCTTTTAGAAACCTAGGATTTTATTTTGGACATGTATTAGTCCATTTATTTTTGTAGGTGTCTTAGTAATAAGATGGTGTAAGATTAGCTTTTGGGCCTTTATGATGCACTCCCTTGATCTCTTCAACTGAGGTTCGTTCCTCTAAGAAGATGGAGGATGGAGAAGGCTAGGAGGGGGGTGGTTTTGACGCCACTTTCTAAGTGAAACATAAGTCAAAATTTACTTGAGGCTTGCCATAAGGGAGAGGACCCTTGATAAAAGCTTTTAGGGAGAGATTCCTCAAGAGAGAGGATTCTCAAAAATGACATGCAAGAATAAAAACTCAAAGGAGTCTTACTTCATTCAACCAAGTGTGTCTATACAAGAGGGAGTGAAGGAGTATATATAGCCCAATGGGAGAGCTTGGACACACAAACCTAGGCAATATGGGACTTGGGATTAATTAGGCTTAAGACTAATTAACCCAAGCTTAAGGCCTAAGTGAGGTGTCTAAGTGCACCCCCATGGGTGTGGATAGAAACTCTTATTTTAGGGGATGGACAAGCCCAACACACCTAAAATAAGGGCCTATTATATGATTACTCCTTCCTTTTACTTCCTACATCTATACACCTAATTTAGAAAGGAAAATGGCCTAAATACATGGCCTTAGGGAATAAAACTATGCACCCTAAATATCTCAGTAATTTTAAAATATACTAAGGCTCCATGTCTTCATGTAAACATCCACCCAAGCTTAGTCTCTTTCTCTTGAATCCTCCTAGCCATGATGCTAGGTGAGATTGCATCATATCCTCCCCCGTGGAGAGGATTTGACCTCAAATCCTACGGCCTTTCTTCCTCCTTTTTAATGTCTGCAAGAAAATAAGGAAGGAAGTAAAAGTATGTAGACAAGTGGGATGTTTAGCGGGAGTGAGAGGCCTTTGAGAAGACCTCTTAGGAATGGGGTAGTGAAGGTGAGTACTTAAGTTTGAAAAAAAGTGGTTGTGCCTCTACACAACAGTTCCCCATTCTACTCCTAATGCACTAAGTGTAAGTCTCATAGGGTTTGAAATTTGGTGTGAGACTATCCTTGGTGAACTGGAGTACTCATCCAAGAAAGCTCGATAAGTCTTATCTTGTTGTTCACCCTAAGACAGGATGATGGACCTAAAGGTAGACCATTCTTTTATGGTCTCTTGTTTTTGAACTTGAGATTGACTATGAAAATGTTTAAGCTTAATCTCATGCTCGAAGAGAGTCTCATCTTGAAGTAGGTCTTGTGGTTGTGATGCACTTTGCTCAAATGATATGGGCACAACCTCAATTTCCACTTCTTTAAGAGAAGAAGGAGATTCAATAAGATCATCCTTGGGGTTCAAAGGACAATCTTCTTCAAGATCTTCCTCCCTTGTAACTTCTCCCAAATCTTGAACTTGAGGTGCCATGATAAGCTCACTAGTAATGGGTTCAAGCTCAATATATGGGGAAGTGATAGTTGGTGCCTCTATGGGTTGATGGTAAAGAGTTTGTTCAAGAAGAAGGCTATGTTTAAAGTCCATTCTTGTTGCAAAATAGCTCTCCTTTTGAACAACAAACTTGGAAGAGGCACTTTCTTCCAACCTATCAACTTTCAATGCATGTTTTTTTCTTTTTTTGTTTTTCTCTTCTTCTTTTTCAAAAGAAGTTGATCCTCTGCCACTTGTGAAGGTGAAAGAGGAGTCAACTTAATTTTCTTGTCATTGTGGGTGAGAATTATCTCATTGGAGTGGCCATGATGAATAAATTTTCTATCAAATTGCCAGGGCCGCCCCAACAAGATATGTGTCGCTTCCATTGGAACTACATCACAAAAGGAGTTTATCAACATAACCTCCAATGGAAAAGGGCACATTTACTTGTTGGTTGACTACAATTTCCTTACTCTCATTGAGCCATTGAAGCTTGTAAGGACGAAGGTGAGGAATTGGAGTCCATGACAACTTGTCTACCAACCTTATGCTACAACAGTTGCAACATGAGACACTATCTACAATGAGAGAACATGTTTTGTCAAAAACTTTGCATCTTGTGTGAAAGATGTTCTCTCTTTGAGTAGGGCTTAATTCATAAGGTTGACTTCAAGATGCCCCTCATGATCATGGTTTTCTTTGTGGGGCATTGGGAGGCAATGTGGCCTCGCCCAAGACATTTGAAGCACTTAATAATACTAGTATTTGAAGAAGAGCTAGCAGGGGGATCTTCTCTAGGATGCAGAGGAGTATGCTTTTCATGCATGATGGTGGAGTCTTCCTTGGGGTGGCTCTTGGAAGAGTTCCCCTTTTGTTGGTTCCTATTTGAATAAGAGTGCTGTGAAGTGGTAGAGTAGTCCTTCTTGGAAGAAGTCCTCCTCTTCAATTGTTGCTCCACTTTTATACAAATTTGGACCAAATCATCTAGATCATTATGTGGCAAAAGTTTAACTTTATCACGAATTTCAAAATTCAAGACACTTAAGAATCTATACAAGGTAGTCCTAGGCTCCTCAATTATGCCTGCCCTCATCATGAAGAGCTCCATTGTTTGGCGATAATCTTCAACACTCAAATTCTTTTGTTTGAGTCTTTGAAGTTTATCTAGGAGTTCCCTTTCATAATAAGAGGGGACATGTCTTTGCCTCATAGCCCCTTTAAGGTCAAACCAAAATTTGATTGGGGGCATACTATTGCGAAGCCTCTCATTAACTAGAGCAGACCACCAATACATTGCATACCCTTGGAAGCTTAGGGAGGCCAAGGGAACTTTCTTCTCTTCACTAACTTGGAAGCAAGTGAAGAGTTGCTCTACCTTGATCTCCCAATCAAGGTAGGCTTCCACATCATCTTTTCCTAAGAAGGGTGGGAGATCTATTTTTTGTTCTTTAGGGGTTTGGTTTCTCCTCCCTCTAGGTCTATTATGGCCCTCATTATTATCCTCACCCTTACTTGAGCTAGACCTATAGCTTCTCCTTCTTCTTCTCTCTCCCTCTTCTCTTTCTCTTCTCTCATTTGCTTCTCTTTCTCTTCTATCTCTTCTTTCTTCTCACTCTCTATCTTTCCTTTCTCTTCTTTCTTCTCTTTCTCTTATTTCTCTCTCTCTCTCTTATTTCTCTCTCTTTCTCTTCTCTTCTTTACTTTTCTCTCTCTGTTCTTTCTTTTCTTTCTCTTCTCTTCTTCTCTCTTCTCTTTCTTCTCTTTCTTTTCTCTCTTTCTCTTCTTCTTCATGTCTTCTTTCTCCTCTTTCTTCTCTCTCTCTTCTTTCTTTTTCTTTTTCTATTTTTCTTCTTTCCTCTCTTGCATCTCTCTCATTTCTCTCTTTACTTTCTTCAACCCTCCACTATTTAAATTCTTTTACAAATTTAACTAAAGTGTCAACCTTAGGTGACCCTTGGTTAACACTATTGTTGCTTGAAGTGTGTGATTTCATTTAGAGTGCTAAGGTTGAAACTAAGGTGAATTGGAAAAGATACAAGCAAGCAAAGAACACTCCTCTCTTTTTGACGGTTTTCTCAACTAAGAGTGACTTAAGCCTTTGGAACTTAAGCACTTTTCCTAAATGTGAAAGCAATCAAACGAAAATTAAAGACAAGATAAAGGTTCTAAATGAGCTACTAAATATGAAGAAGGGATACCAAATCCTTATCCACACTAGACGAGAAACTAAACTATTACAAACAAAGAGGTGACCCTTATGGGCATCCAACACCTCAATTAAAATGGCCTTATTAAAATTACAACCAATTAAAACAACTAAACGAAAGGAAAGTTTGGTGGAGTCTTGATTCCCTCCAAGGTTTTGCCACTCCAAAAGGTATTTCTCTCCAAAATTTAGTGTTACTCTTTTGAATGAGTCTCTTCCTTAACTTGTTCAACTCTCCTCAAAATTCCACCTTTGTGGGAAGCTTGAATTTGAACTTCCTTTTCCCTACAAGTGGCGCACCAAAACCAAGCCAAGAGAGTGCAATAGAAGCAAAAAGCAAGAAAACTCAAAGAAAGAAAGCACAAATCCAAATGGATAGAGTAATTTAGACAAACTCAAAGATTTTAGATTCAAGACAAGCAAGCAATTAAAAGGTGTAAAAAAAAGGTTAGGACCACAAAATGGAACCTAGAATGGTACTAGATTATAATATGGACTAAAAATAAAAGACTCAACAAAAATTCAATGAGTTGCACAATTTTGAAAGCTTATGGCCGAATCATAATTACAAAATTTCAAGCAAGTTGCAACAATCTTAAGCACTCCTTCAAATGAAATAACCAAGTTATGGTGCACTAAAAGTTTTTGTATTTTTTTATACTTCTTGTAAACACTTTTGCTAACACTTTTTTTTTTATACGTATTCAACTCTTTTTGACTTCTATATTTTTTTTTTCTTTTTTTTTTTGCTGCACATCTTAACAATTTGGAAATCAAGAAATGATAAGGAGTATGAGAGAGATATTTGCTTTAATAAACCTAAAGAAAACAGCCACCAAAAAATTGAGAACAAGAGTGCAATTCAAAGAAAACAAAGTAGTCTAAAAAAGAACTAGTAAATTAGGTGGTTACTAATAGCACAAAGGAGAGTATAATGGGTGTGAAGATAAGCTTGATTGCTCAAGATTAGCCCAATAAATGCCCAAATGATTCTCCAATAGCCAAGCACAATTTCACCCAAAAGAACTAGGACAATTTAAAGTACCAACACAACAAGAATAAAATGGACTTTATGAAAAAAAAGAATTGAGCAATTATTGAGAGAATATTTTTTGAAACATGCTATGATCTAAAGCATGTGGACTCTAGGAATTATGATCAAGAGCATATGCTCAATTCCAAAGAGATTTATCACAAGAATTTTAGAAGCACAACACATTTTTTGGTGAAAATTTAAAAGGCAACACAACATGAAATTAGGAGACAAATAAAGGACTAAACAAGACCACACTATGACACAACTTGAAAGAGTAAAAATGCAATAAAAATGGCCCAAAAACAGCCACAAACTCATGCCCAACAGAGAAATATAAGTGTAGGAAAAATAGAAATAAAATGCAAGAACTCAATGTAAAGAAGCAAAAGTGCATCCAAGGATCAAAACCACAATTGTGTGGCTTCCTTCACAAATTTTGTGAAGTCATTACCATGACCCTCTTAGGATAAGCACTAGAATAAAAAGAAATAAACAAACTGGGCAGAATTAAAGAATAAAGCCTAAAGAAGAACACACCAAGATTCAATAGAAAAGAACAAGCTAAATTGAATCTAGAAAGCAATAACGACTAGGAATTAAATTGCAAAAATAGAAAACTAGTAAAACATAAACTAACAAGACATAAAAAGGAAATGAAAATGATAATAAAGGAAGCAAGAAATAAAATAAAAAAACTGCAGAAAATTAACTAAAATTGACGCCTAAACTAGGAAGAAAAAGGGGAGGAAAAGAACTTCATGAAGATCGCTTTGATACCACATGATGCACTCCATTGATCTCTTCAACCTAGGTTCCTTCCTCTAAGAAGATGGAGGATGGAGAAGGCTAGGAGGGGGTTGGTTTTGATGCCACTTTCTAAGGGAAAGATAAGTCAAAATTTACTTGAGGCTTGGCACAAGGGAGAGGACCCTTGATAAAAGCTTTCAGGGAGAGATTCCTCAAGAGGGAGGATTCTCAAAAATGAAACTCAAGAATAAAAACGTAAATGAGTCTTAATTCATTCAATCAAGTGTGTCCATACAAGAGGGAGTGAAGGAGTATATATAGCCCAATAGGAGAGCTTGGACACATAAACCAAGGCAATATGGGACTTGGGCTTAATTAGGCTTAAGACTAATTAACCCAAGCTTAAGGCCTAAGTGAGGTGTCTAAGTGCACCCCCATGGGTGTGGATAGAAACTATTATTTTAGGGGATGGACAAGCCCAACACACCTAAAATAAGGGCCTATTCTATGATTACTCCTTCCTTTTTACTTCATACACCGATACACCTAATTTAGAAAGGAAAATGGCCTAAATACATGGCCTTAGGGAATAAAACTATGCACCCTAAATATCTAAGTAATTATAAAATATTTACAAGTAAAAACCCTAAGACTAAGGCTCCATGTCTTCATGTAAGCATCCATCCAAGCCTAGTCTCCTTCTCTTGAATCCTCCTAGCCATGATGCTAGGTGAGATCGCATCACTTTATTTAGGAAATAAGGGGGTAGTTTGATAACTACACCCTATTTTCCTAAATAAAACCCTAAAATAATAAAGAGTAATCTTGGCCCTTGGATGAGGTAGCTTGGACACCAATTCTCATCTAAAGGAGGGGATTGATTGGACTTTGAGCTTCAATCCTCGTCCCTTGGATGACTCCTTTTAAGCCTAGCCCTTCCTTTCCTTCATGACTTGTCCAAGAGGTTAGCTCCCTCTATAAAAAGGTGCTCTTTCACACTCTTGTATTTTTTACAGTTTGTTGAATGAAAACACCCTAGTTGGCCAAATTTATCTCTTAGTGTCCCTCCCCCTCTCTTTTGAGAATTCCTTAGGTTTTTATCAAGGGTTTCATCCCTTGTGGCAAACCTTCCCCTATTAGGCTTATCTTACCCTTAAGTGGCGCCTAACACCCTTACTTCTTACCTCGTCATAACCCATTTCACCAAAGAAGAAAACCTCTAGAAAAAAATCAAGGGAGGCATGCATCATTTGGTATCTAAAGCATCGGTTCTAGAGGTCTAAACTCTCTTTCTATCTCATTTATTTTTTCTTTGCATTCCTATTTTATCTTATCTTTAATTTTCACAATTTTTTCTAGCTCTTCATTGTTGTTTATCATTTCCATATGTCTTGAGTTTATTGTTTTGAGTTATAGTTTATTTGTGCCATTTATTTTTTGCTTGATGCAATTTATGTTGTTCTTTTCTTTGCATCTACTTCTCTCCCACATTCATTAATTTTTGCTTAAGCTTTGAGTTGGGTGGTTTCTTGCTTGAGTTTGGTCTTGAGAATTTCTTGCTAAAAATCCATGCTGTTGTTGTGAATTCCATAACCTTGTGGTCAAGAAATTTAGACCAAATTCTTGTGTTTCCTTGCACTTAGTTGCCTTGTTTCTGCCTTATTTTTAGCTTTTATTTTTCACTTTTATACTCTCGTGTAGTTGTCTATAAGTCATGTTTATAGTTTCCCGTTTTGTCCATTAATTCCTTTTAAGTTTAGCCTCTTTTGTTTTTACAAAAAAACTTTTGAAACTTCTTAAATTGAGCAACATAGAGGGTTATACCTCATATCTAAGACTCTTTAGAGGTTCAAGTGCTTTTAGTTTCAAGCATATTCTTCAAAAAAAAATTTCCAAAATAGTTGCTCAATTTCCTTTGTCTTCATTTCCTTATACGTATAATTAGTAGGTCAATTGTGTGGTAAGATTAGTTTTTGTTTGTGGGTGATTTCACTTAAGCTATAAGTTTGGAATTTGTGTTCAACAATTACAAAAAACTTAACAAAGCTCGAGTCCAGTGGCACACAAAAACTACTAAACCATTAACACATCTATAGCTACTTTACATTTTGAACTCATTTTGAAGTCATTTCTAGTAGTACATAAATTGTTGCTTTTAATTTTCTTTATTGTTCCAAGCACATAACTCTTTGTTATTAAGCACTAAATTTACAATCAAGTTAGGTGCATCTAGTAAATATTAAAAAAAAAAAAAGAGAACAAGAGAAATAAGTCTAAAATAAAAAAATATATATACAAAGGATTCAAAAAAAAAAAAAGAAAATAAGGAGAACAAACAAAAGAAAAGAAAGTTTGAAAAATTCATTTGATGTGCCTAACCTAAAATTAGTAAGTGCTTCAACTTTGAACGTGGAACCTTAAAAGAAATTTTATTACTTTTGGTACACTAGAACTTGATATTTGTGCCTTTCTACTCTTTAATCTAGTGCCCTTCTTAGGTATTCCATTGTGTTCTCTCTTTCTTTTGTTTACCTTTTAGTTGTTGCTTGTCTTTTAAATCATCTTTCTAGTTTGTCTTATATACTCTTACCATTTGGTTAAGTGTCTTTTTGATTGTGTTATCTTTTATTGCTTTTTGAGTTTCTATTCGCACCTCCCCTTGCTACTTTAGGTTTCTTTGGTTTGTATGTTAGTGCCACTTTTGGGGGAAAGCTTGAAGAAGGAGCTTACCACAAGGGTAGCATATTTTGCAAAGTTGGACTAAGAGCCTAAGGGATCACCTCAAAAGGAAACACACCTAGCCGTGAGGACTTTGATTTGAGGGAGCATTTGGAGAATCATTTTTTGAAGACTTTACTTTTTCTTTAATTTGGGTGTATTAATTTTGTAGTTGGGAGTTTGAGTGCCCATAAGGCCCTCCCTTTGATTGTAATAAGATTTAGTCAATCTTTTTAGTTTCTCAAAAATTAGGTAAAGAAGGAAGAAGTGGTACACTTCCTTCAACACCTTAGGAGCTCACTTTAGATCCCTTCTCTTTTGAATTTTTGATTTAAAATTCTTACTTTATTTTTCTTGTTCAAAGCACTTAGAAGGCTATAGAGTTCCAAAGACTCATCAAGCCATTTTAAGTAAGAAAATACAAAAAGAGAGGAGTGTTTGTTTGAAAAATGTTTTTTTGGTTTACCTTAGTCTCTTAGCATCCAAGCACAATGACATCACACACTCACTCTAGTGCTCGTGATAGCCAATCATCAAACAAGAGTGTAAACCAAAGAAGAGTTTCTAAGGATTACACTCTAGAAAACTTAAACATGGATTTTAGAGAGTGGATGGAAAAAGAGCAAGAGAGGGGAGAACAAAAAAGGATAGAAAAGGAAGCCAAGGAGAAAAGAAAAGCATGAGAAAGAGAAGAAGAGAAAATAGAGAAAAAAAAGAGAAAGAGGAAAGAAGATTAAGAGAAAGGAGAAAAGACCAAGAAAGAAGAGAAAGAAAGGAAAGAGAAAGAAAAAAAGAAAGAGAAGAGGAAAAAAGGAAGCATGAGAGTGGTGAGGATTATAAAATGAAAGGAATAGTCATAGGTTCATCCTCAAGACGCAATAATAAGAGTGAAAGTGAGGAAGAATATTATAACCATTCTAGAAGACATTCCCATTCATCCATTCACAATAATGAGGCCCCTCCAAGGGAGCCCAAAGTTTATCTCCCCCCATTTCATGGGAGGGAGGATATGGAAGCCTACCTTGATTGGGAAATAAAGGTAGAAAAACTCTTTACCTGCCATGAGGTAAGAGAAGAAAGGAAAATTACTATGGCAACCCTTAGCTTCCAAGGGCATGCCATGCATTGGTAGTTTAGGTTAACCAATGAAAGAATCCACATTAATATGCCTTCAATAAAATATTGTAATGATCTTAGAAGTGCTTTAAGGAGAAGGCATATACCCTCTTGGTATGAAAGAGATCTTTTGGAAAGACTCCAAAGACTAAGGCAAACCAACCTTAGTGTAGAGGAGTATAGACAACGGATGGAACTTTTTATCTTAAGGGCGGGTATCATTGAAGAACCCAAGCCCACTATGGCAAGATTTTTGTGTGGGTTAAGCACTGAAATTTGTGACAAAGTTGAGGTCTTCTCATACAATAACCTTAGTGAGTTGGTCCAACTTTGCATCAAGGTGGAAAATCAATTGCAAAGAAAAAGCTTTAAAAAAGACCATCCTTTTTATATAAAGAGGGACTAACCAAAGGGGAGTTCTTCCAAGAGCTACCCCAAAGAGGGACACTCCAAGCATCACAAAGAGCATCAAGCATCACATTGAGAAAGAACACCCCCTACTGCTAACTCGAGAGAGAAAGTTAATAGTATCAAATGCTTTAAGTGTCTTAGGAGAGGCTACATTGCCTCTCAATGCTCTACTAATAGAAACATCATCATGAGGTCCCAAGATGTTTATAGTAGTGAGCTCACCTTCCTCCTCTAGTAAGAGTGAGGAAGAGAGGTTCTATGCATACAATTCTGACTGTGATGAAACTGCTCATGCATATGAGGGACACCTCCTATAAAATTAAATAGACTAATACATGTCCAAAATAAAATCCTAGGCTGCTCTAAGTAAAATAAATGAAAATTACAAATAATAAAAGCATAAAGAAATCCGCCCAAGCTAATAGTGAGTCATGGTTTGCACATCTTAATGGACATATAGAGGTGATGTCTTCCTCCACCTATTCTAACCATGTCCTCTTCTATTCTTCTAGCCATGACCCTTGTGATAGGGCCCTTGCTTGGGGGGCATGCATCAGGCCCTATCCTTGACTAACCCATCCCACCAATGCAAAGCAGGACCTTGAAAACTAAGGGAGGCCAAAGGTACTTTCCTTTCTTCCCTTATTTCATAGCATCGGAAGAGTTGTTCCATTTTGACTTCCCAATCTAGGTATAAGTCTCAACATCTTCTCTACCATGAAAATGGGGTAGGTCTACCTTTGGCTCCCTAGCATGATTTGTGTTCTCTTGAGGAGAATGATGATTGTATGATGAATGGGAGTGATGCTTATGTTGATTTCTATAGTATTCTTCTTCACTAGAGCTAAAATGCCTAAATGGGGATCTTATGAGAATTCCTTTCTTTTTTCTATCACTCTCCCTCCCATCTCTCTTATTACTCTCTTCTCCTCTCCTTCTCTCTTCTTCCTCTTTTTCTCTTTTTCTTTCTAGTTCTTTCCTTCTTCTCGTTTCTTCATGCTCTCTTCTCTCTCTTTGCCTTCTCTCTTCTCGCTCTTTTTTCTCTTTTCTCATTTCCAACATCTTTTTTTTTAACTCTTCCTTCTCTTTTTTTTTTCCTTTTCTTATATTTCTTTTGTTTCTCTTTTTTCTTTTCTCCTTTCTTGTTCTTTAGCCATCCATTCCCTAAATTCTAAGTTAAGGTTTTCAAGAGTGTCTCCCTTAGAAGGTTTTCTTTGGTTGACACTCTTACTTGATGAACAACTATGTGCACTAGAATGTGTTTGAGAAGTCATGGTGCTTGGATGCTAAAAACTAAAAGGTAGGCCAAAAACTTTTTTTTTCAAGCAACACTCCTCTCTTTTTTTGTTTTCTCACCTAAGGTGGCTTGATGAGTGTTTGGAACTCTTAGCCTCTACACGTTTTTTCAAAATAAAATAAAATAAAATAAAAGTGCAACAATGTAAAAGAGAAAGGGTTCTAATCGTGCTTCTAAGGTGTTGAAGGAAGTGTACCACTTCTCCCTTCTTCACTTAATTAACGAGGAACTAAGCTAAAATTAACCAAAATTATTACAAACCAAGGGAGGGCCTTAAGGGCACTCAAACTTCCAATCTAAAATTAAGTTTACACAATACAAAGAATAAAAAATAAAACAAAGTCTTCACTCCAAGCTTGTTGGTGTTTGACTCCTTTTGATCAAGCCCCTTTGAATTGCATCAACCCACCCCAAGAATGCTACCCTTGTTTCCTCTTGTTTGGACTCGCCAAAATCTTGTGTATGGCACCTTTCCCAAGCTTTCCTTACCAAGGTCGAATACAAAACAAGACAAAAAACAAAGGTGAATAACAAAACAAGTTTCACAAATCCAAGTGGATAGATTAAACAATGACAAACTCAAAGAAGTAAATAAGAAAAGCAAGAAAACATAAGGCTCACAAAGGAAGGTAGCACACAAATAAATTTCCTAGATTAGCTCTAAGAGTGGAGATGAAAAAAGACTCAAACAAAAAAATGAAACCAATAGTTGCACACTTAATAAAATTTAAGTGGCCAAAAGCTAAAAAGCTTACTCAAGTAAGTTTTTTTTGAATCACAATTGGTTCCTCATATCAAATCTTTTGAGTTCTTTATCTTCTTCTTTTTTTTAACTTGAACTTTTTCTAATATATTTTTTTTAACTTTTTCTAATAATTTTGCTGCACCTAATAGCTTGTTGAATTGAAATTTTAATGATGATGCTTGAAATAATAAAGTTTGAGTGAATAAGCACAAAGTAAGGTCACACAATTTTCAAGTAATACATGCAACTAAAGGCAAAACAACTTAGTAGTTCCAAATACCACTGAACTAATGGTGCTTAAGGAATGATTTAGGGCTGATTTTGAGGTAAATTGATTGCCCAAATTACTAACATAATTCACCCAAGCTAAAATTCCATAAAGACGCACCAATAGTGAAGGTAAACCAAATGGAAAGCTACTAATAATTCAACATAAAACAAGAAGCATATAAAGATTGAATTGAGAAAGTATTTAAGAACAACAAAGAGATTACTATGCTTGAACTAAAAGCATAAAATACTTAAGAGGCTCAACAAGAGGTTCACCTCTTAGGAGCTCAATTCAAAATGTTTTTTAAGGCTTTTTTATAAAAATTTTAAGAGGCTAAAACCTATGGAATTTAAATGAGACAAAATAGGAAACTAACATGACTAGTATTTGACAAAACACAAGATTAAGAAAAAATAAAACACCTAAAAATAGAGCAAAAATTTCAGCAAGAGACTCAAAACAAAAGGCGCAACAACGTGGCCAAAGTTGATCACCACAATGGTGTGGAAAAATCCTCAACCATGTGGGTTTAATGGTCACAACTTCTTAGGTACACTTTAACATAAAAAACCAAGGAAAAACTAAGCAACTTGAAGATGGAAATAAGATGCAAAGAAAAGGACAAATAAAATTGCATCAAATTAAATGGAACATAGGCGCATAGATAGGAAACAAAAGCGCATATAATAGCAAGAATAAAAACCTATACTACTAGACAATAAAGGAATTAAATATGACAAGAAATGAAGGACTTTAAAATAAAGAGAGCAAAGAGATAAACAAAAAAACAACTAATTTTTTTTAGAAAGAACGTGACCTTTAGAAAGTCACTCTAGATACCACTTGATGTGATCTTTGATGATCACGTGCCCAAAGTATCCTTTCTAAGGTCATTTGGAAGGGAAATGAATTTATGGAGAGTAAAGGAATGGGGTGAGGCACCACAAATACAAGGTTTGATAAGCCAAAGGGGAGAGGCCACGAGGGAGGGGTCCCTTGATAACTCTTAGAAGCTCTCACAAAGGAGAAGGGGGGATACTCAAAGGTAAGAATCTCACAACCAATACAGTCTCTAAGATTAAATTCAAGTGTAAAAAATACAAGTGAGGGGAGGAGCTCCTATTTATAGAGGTAGCTAACCTCTTGAACAAGATAACCTAAAAAAGAAGGGCTAGGATTAAAAGGAGAGATCTAAGGGAGGAGGATTGATAAACAATCCCCTCCTTAGATCATCAAACTTGGTGCCCAAGTTTCTCAAACCAAGGGCCAAGATTCCTTCTTATTAGCTTAGGAGGTTTATCTAGGAAAAAAGGGGTGTAGATATCAAGGCTACCCCTTATGTCCTTCATAAAGACTCAAAAAGCTAAATTCACCCTCTAAATTCCTAAGACACCTCCTAAAAAAAATGGACTAAATACATGTCCCAAATTAAATTCCTAATGCTCCTCAAAATTAAAATAAAGGAAAATTACATTTTATTAACTAAAGTCTTTAGCCTAATATCTTCACTCTCCACAGGAGGTGAATTCTACCTTTGTCTGTAAGGGCTAGGTCTTCTTCAATCCTTATAGCCATGGCCCTAGTGATAGGTCCTTGGCTAGGCATGGTAACATCGGGTTGATTTGGTTCATCTTTGGATAGTAGGTTCTTAACATATTTATTCTTGTTTCAAGGGTAAGATCCTCAAAATAATGTCTGAAGTGAGAGAGAATGGGTTAGATGTTTGGTGTATGATTTATAAATGTGTGTGATGTATGATTTAACATGAACATGATTTGAGATAGTGTGATAGATCATATGAGTCAACGGTGCCTAAGAGGGAGTCACTCTAGCTGCAGTTAGGAATGAAATTTAGTACCACCACTATCCAATTGTTCAACTATTATATTTTGTTTAATTTTTTTTCGTAGGTTCTTAAGATGTTAAATCTTTATTTCCAATGGTTGGATCGCCAAAATAGTGTTTCGAGTGACATACTGGAGTTAGAGTAACAATTATATTTTTAGCATCTTATACGATACTATATTTTTATTTTAGTATCTATAGAATAGTTTAACCTTTGGATTTGGTTTATCTTTGGATAGTAGATTCTTAAGATATTATTTTCAATGATGGAATCGTCTAACTAATGTTCGTAGTGAGAGATAATGAACTCAGAGAAAGAAATGTATTTTTAGGACGTTAGTTATATGTATAAAAGATTTCGTTTTGAGCATCTATACATTAGTTGAACTGGTTGATTTAGTTATCTTTGGATAGTAGGTTCTTAACATATTTATTTTGATTTCAGCGGTAGGATCCTCAAAATAATGTCCAAAGTGAGAGATAAAGGATTAAATCTTTGGTGTATCATTTATAAATGTGTGTGATGTATTATTTAATATGACCATGATTTGAGATAGTGTGATTGATGATATGAGTCAACGGTGCCTAAGGGAGAGGCATTGTAGGTGTAGTTAGGAATGAAATTTAATACCACCGTTATCAAATTGTTCAACTATTATATTTTTTTTTAATTTTTCGTAGTAGGTTCGTAAGATGTTAGTCTTTATTTCCAATGGTTGGATTGACGAAATAATCTTCCGAGTGACATAATGGAGTTAGAATAACAATTATACTTTTAGCATGTTATACGATACCGTATTTTGGCTTGCGTGTCTATAGAATAGTTTAACCGTTGAATTTATTTTATTTTTTACTAGTAGATTGTCAAGATATTAATATTTATTTTAAACAGTGGGATTATCTAACAAAGGTTCGAAGTGAGATATAATGAACTCAGAGTAAGAACTGTATTTTTAGGATCTTAGTTATACCTATAGTAGATTTCGTTTTGAGCGTCTATACATTAGTTGAATTGGTTAATTTGGTTTATCTTTGGATAGTAGGTTCTTAATATATTTTTTTTATTTCAACGGTAGGATCCTCAAAATAATGTCTAAAGTGAGAGATAATGGATTAGATGTTTGGTGTATCACTTATAAATGTGTGTGAGGTATTATTTAACATTTACATGATATGAGATAGTGTGATTGATGATATCAGTCAACGGTGCCTAAGGGAGAGGCATTCTAGATGCAGCTGGAGATGAAATTTAGTACCACTGCTATCCAATTGTTCAACTATTATATTTTTTTTAATTTTTTGTAGTAGGTTCGTAAGATGTTAATATTTATTTCCAATGGTTGGATGGTCGAAATAATATTCCGAGTGACATAGTGGAGTCAGAATTAAAATTATATTTTTAGCATCTTATACGATATTGTGTTTTGCCCTGAGTGTCCAGAGAATAGTTTAACCGTTGGACTTGGTTTATTTTTGGATAGTAGATTGTCAATATATTAATATTTATTTTGAACAGTGGATCATCTAACTACTGTTCATACTGAGAGATATTGCACTCAGAGTAAGAACTGTATTTTTAGGATCCTAGTTATACCTTAGTAGATTTCGTTTTGAGTGTCTGTACATTAGATGAACTGGTCGATTTGGTTTATCTTTCGATAGTAACTTCTTAACATATTTATTCTTGTTTCAATGGTAACATCCTCAAAATAAGATAATGAATTAGATTTTTGCTATATGATTTATAAATGTGTGTGGTGTATTATTTAACATGAACATGAGTTGAGATAGTGTGATTGATGATATGAGTGAACGGTGCCTAAGAGGGAGTCATTCTAGCTGCAGTTATGAATGAATTTTAGTACCATTCTATCCAATTGTTCAACTGCTATATTTTTTTTAATTTTTCATAGTAGGTTCGTAAGATGTTAATATTTATTTCCAATCGTTGGATTGTCGAAATAATTTTCCAAGTGACATAATGGAGTTAGAATAACAATTATACTTTTAGCATTTGATATGATACCGTATTTTTTCTATAGTTTCTATAGAATACTTTAACCATTGGATTTGGTTTATTTTTGGATAATAGAGTCTTAAGATATTAATATTTATTTTCAACGGTGGGATCATCTAATGAATGTTTGTAGTAAGAGATAGTGAACTCAGAGTAAGAACTGTACTTTTAGTATCTTTGTAATACCTATAGTAGATTTTGTTTTGAGCATCTATACATTAGTTGAACTGGTTGATTTGGTTTATCTTTGGCTAGTAGGTTCTTAAAATATTTTTATTTTTGTTTCAACGGTAAGATCCTTAAAATAATGTCCGAAATGAGAAATAATGGATTAGATTTTTGGTTGATCATTTATAAATGCTTGTAATGTATTATTTAACATGAACATGATTTGAGATAAAGTGATTGATAATATGAATCAACGGTGCCTAAGAGGGAGTCATTCTAGCTTCATTTAGGAATGAAATTTAGTACCAATGCTATCCAATTCTTCAACTGTTTCATTTTGTTTAATTTTTCCTAGTAGGTTCGTAAGATGTTAATCTTTACTTCCAATGGTTTGATCATAGAAATAATGTTTCGAGTGACATAATGGAGTTAGAATAACAATTATACTTTCAACATCTTATAAGATATTGTATTTTGTCTTGAGTGACTATAGAACAGTCTAACCGATCGATTTGTTTTATTTTTCCATAGCAGATTCTTATTATATTAATATTTATTTTCAACAGTGGAATCATCTAACTAATGTTCGTAGTGAGAGATATTGAACTCAAACTAAGAATTGTACTTTTAGGATCTTAGTTATGCTGTAGTAGACTTTGTTTTGAGCGTCTATACATTAGTTGAACTGCTTGATTTGGTTTATCTTTGGATAGTAGGTTCTTAACATATTTATTCATGTTTCAATGGTAAGATCCTCAAAATAATGTCTGAAGTGAGAGATAATGGATTAGATGTTTGATGTATGATTTATAAATGTGTGTGATGTATTCTTTAACATGAACATGATTTGAGACAGTGTGATTGATGATATGAGTCAAAGGTGCCTAGGAGGGAGTCATTCTAGCTACAGTTAGGAATAAAATTTAGTATCACCACTATCCAATTGTTCAACTCTTGTATTTTTTTTTCATTTTTCATAGTACGTTCGTAAGATGTTAATCATTCTTTCCAATTGTTTGATCCTCGAAATAATGTTCCAAGTGATATAATGGAGTTAGAATGACAATTATATTTTTACCATCTTATACGATACCATGTTTTTCCTTGTGATGCACTCCCTTGATCTCTTTAACCAAGGTTCCTTCCTCTAAGAAAATGGAGGATGGAGAGGTTAGAAATGGGAGAGGGTTGACGCCATTTTCTAGGAGAAAGATGAGTCAAAAAATTTTATGTTGCTTGCCACAAGGGAGAGGTCCCTTGATAAAAGATTTAAGGGAGAGATTCCTCAAGAGAGGATTCTCAAAGACACTCAAGAATAAATTGCTCAAAAAGATTCTTACTTCATTCAATCAAGTGTCATTTGTACAAGAGAGACTAGGTGTATTTATAGCCCAAAGAGGGAGCAAGGCACTCAAAACTAGGCAATGTGGGACTTGGGCCTAATTAGTATTAGGAGCACTAATCCCTCTTAGGCCTACTAAAAGTGGTGCCTAGCCTTAAGCTAGGGAGTGTCACGGCCTAATCAAGGGGGTGTGGAAAGAGATCCACACTCCTTTGTTTTATTAGGCCCTTTACTCCCCTCACCTCCCTTCCTAAGCTAATTACACCCTAAACTCTAGAAACTAAAATAAATGGCCAAAACACAAGGCCTAAAAGCGAATTAAAAGCTAATTAATATTTACAAGAGGAAAACTAAGGACTATGGCCTAAAATATCTATCTCCATCATTAGCTGGGGTCTTGATGAGTCTTTCTGGGCCAAGTCCTCTTCAATCCTCCTAGCCATTGCCCTAGTGAGAGGGCCCTTGATAGGTAGGATTGCATCATCTCCTCCCCCATCGGAAGGATTTGTCCTCAAATCTGAAGGGTCATCCTCTTCCATGTCAGTACCTAAAAAGGGGGTAAGATCACAAACATTAAAGGTGGTGCTAACTCCATATTCCTCGGGAAGGTCTAACTTATATGCATTATTATTTACCTTCTCAAGGATTTGGAAGGGACCATCTCCTCGAGGGCTAAGTTTGGACTTCCTCTTAGAAGGGAAACGATCCTTTCTTAGGTGAAGCCAAACCCAATCATCCTTTTCGAAGATGACTTCCTTCCTCCCCTTGTTGCTAGATGAAGCATACCCCTTAGATTGGGTTTCAATATTAGTTTTGACCCTCTCATGTAATTTTTTGTAAAAATCAGCCCTAATTCGGGTGTTAGGGAGTGGTAACAAGTCTAGAGGGGTTAGAGGATTAAAACCATATACAATCTCAAAAGGGGAGTGCTTAGTGGTTCGATGAACCACCCTATTATATGCAAATTCAATGTGGGGGAGATATTCATCCCAAGACTTGTGGTTGCCTTTCAAGAGTGCCCTCAACATAGTGGATAGGGATCTATTTACTACCTCAGTTTTTCCATCTGTTTGAGGATGACAAGTGGTAGAAAATAAGAGCTTAGTTCCTAGCCTTGCCCAAAGAGTTTTCCAAAAATGGCCAAGGAACTTAGCATCCCTATCAGAGACTATGGTTGAGGGTGCAAGCGGACAACCTCACGAAAGAAAAGCCTTGTGATGTGACTCGCGTCATCCACTTTGTGGCAGGGAATGAAATGTACAATTTTACTAAAGCGGTCCACTACCACAAAGATGGAGTCTACACCTTGTTAGGTTCTTGGGAGCCCAAGGATAAAATCCATGCTAATATCTACCCAAGGTGTAGAAGGAGTGGGTAAAGGTGTGTAAAGTCCATGAGGCATTACTCGGGACTTAGCTTGTAAACAAGCTATGCATCGCAAGCAATGTCTTTGGACATCTTTTTTCATATGGGGCCAAAAGAATTTTTCTTTTAAAAGCATTAAGGTTTTATCAATTCCAAAATGCCCCATGAGCCCACCTTCATGGCTCTCTTTTGTCAGCAATTTCCTAATGGATCCTTGGGGTACACAAAGTTTTCCCTCTTTGAATAAGTACCCCTCACACATGTAGAAGCCATCTTTGGCTTTGGAAGATGAGGCAGTATAAATGGTTCCAAAGTCTTGGTCAGAAGGATACATTTCTTTTATGTCATCAAATCCCAAAATTTGAGCATTGAGGATGGCAAGGAGAGAATGCCTCCTTGAAAGAGCATTGGCCACCACATTTGTTTTTCCCTTTTTATATTTGATGACATAAGGAAAAGTTTCAAGAAATTCAACCCATTTAGCATGCCTCTTGTTCAACTTTCCTTGCCCTCTCAAATACTTAAGTGACTCATGGTCACTATGAATGACAAATTCCTTGGAAACAAGATAATGTTCCCAAGTTTGGTGGGCACGGATCAAAGCATAAAACTCCTTGTCGTAGGTGGGGTAGTTGAGGTGGGCACCATTGAGTTTTTCACTAAAATAAGCAATGGTGTGCCCCCCTTGCAACAACACAACTCCTACACCTACTCCCGATGCATCACATTCTAGCTCAAAAGTTTTTGAAAAGTCGAGGAGGGCTAAAACGGGTGCATTAGTGAGTTTATCCTTGAGCAGTTGAAAAGCTTCTTTTTGTTTTTCACCCCACAAGAAAGGAACTTCCTTCTTCACCAAGACACTGAGTGGTGAAGCTAGTGTGGAGAAGTTAGGCACAAAGCGCCTATAAAATCCTGCGAGACCATGAAAGCTCTTGATCTCAGTCACACTAGTAAGGGTGGGCCATTCTTGAATGGCCTTGATTTTTTGAGGCACTAATGACAAAGCCCAAGAAAACCACACTAGGAACACAAAAAGTGCATTTTTCTAAGTTTGCAAATAGTTTATTCATTCTAAGGACAGATAAGACTTCCCTAAGGTGTCCTATATGTTCTTCTAAAGACCTACTATAGACTAAAATATCATCAAAATAAAAACCTACAAACCTACCAATGCAATCCCTAAGTACATGATTCATGAGACGCATGAAAGTGCTTGGAGCATTGGTGAGCCCAAAAGGCATCACCAACCATTCATAAAGACCGAATTTGGTCTTAAAAGCGGTTTTCCATTCATCTCCTTCTTTGATTCTTATTTGATGGTAACCACTTCTAAGATCAATTTTTGAAAATATTTTGGCTCCATGCAATTCATCAAGCATATCATCTAGCCTAGGGATTGGGTGCCTATACTTAATGGTGATGTTATTGATGGCACGACAGTCCATACACATCTGCCATTTTCCATCCTTTTTGGGCACCAACAAAACAGGAACCGCACAAGGGCTAAGGCTCTTTTGAACCCAACCCTTCTCCAACAAGTCTTGAACTTGAGACTCAATCTCTTTGGTCTCAACGGGGTTTGTCCTATACGCGGGTCTATTGGGCAGACTTGTGCCAAGAACAAGGTCAATTTGGTGTTCTATTCCCCTTAGAGGTGGTAATCCCCTCGGAACCTCTTGAGGGAAAAGATCATCAAATTCTTTTAAAAGATTTTGAACCCCTTTTGGAAGAGACTCAATTTCATGACTTGTGGCAATGTCAGAAGGTATCTCTTTACAAAGAAGGAGATAAAAAGGTTGATCAAGCAAGAGAGCTTCTTTAATATCCATTTTTTTTGCAAAATGACTCTCTTTCTTAATTACCTCTTTGGAAGGGGTACCTCCTTCCAACTTTCCCTCTTTACCCTTTTCAAGCTTTAGGGATGAAAGCTTTTTTTTTTTTTGACTTTGAACTTTTTTTTTCCTCATCTCTTTTATGCTTCATGATGAGTTGATTCTCAGCCACTTGTGAAGGTGTGAGAGGAGTCAACTTTATTCTTTTACCCTTATGAGTGAGGATTATCTCATTAGAGTAGCCATGGTGAATGACTTGTTTGTCAAACTGCCAAGGCCTCCCTAACAAGATATAGCCAGCCTCCATTGGAACTATATCACATAAGATCTCATCTTGATACTTTCCAATGGAGAACGGTACCTTCACTTGTTGGTTTACAACCATTTCCCCTTCCTCATTAATCCATTGGAGCTTGTAAGGTCTAGGATGAGGAATTGGGTGTAAGGCTAACCTCTCTACCAACCTTGAGCTACAACAATTGCAGCAGGATCCACTATCCACAATGAGAGAACAAGTTTTGTCTAAAACTTTACAACGTGTATGAAAAATGTTCTCTCTTTGGGAGTGGTTAAGCTTAAGGGGTTGGCTTCCAAGAAGGTGCCTAACCATTAAGAGGTCTCCATCACAAGGATTTTCAACAATGTCATGCTCATGATTCTCATGACCCCCTTCTTCCTCACTCTCACTAGAGGAGGAAGATGAGTTACTCTCACTAAAAATCTCTTGGCCCCTCATGATCATGGTTTTCTTATTGGGGCACTGAGAGGAAATGTGGCCTCTCCCAAGACATTTAAAGCATTTTAATACTACTAGTCCTATTGTTAGAACTAGTAGGGGGGTTGTCTCTATGATACATGGGTTTATGTTCTTTATGCACATGCTTGGATGGTTCCTTTTTAGGAGAGCTCTTGGAAGAGCTTCCCTTGCCTAGGTCCCTCTTTGCATAATTGTAGGATGGAAATTCTCTTTTTGCTCCACCTTTTCTTTTTAATTGATTTTCCACTCTTATGCAAAGTTGGACTAGGTCATCTAGATTATTATATGGTAAGAGCTCAACTTTGTCTCTTATGTCAGAGTTCAAACCACTTAAAAATCTAGCTTTGGTGGCCCTTGGTTCTTCGGTGACGCCCGCTCTCATCATGAAAAGCTCCATGGTTTGTCTGTACTCCTCAACACTTGAGTTGTACTTTTTAATCTTTGAAGTTTATCTAAGATCTCTCTTTCATAATAAGAAGGGACGTGTCTCCGCCTCATAGCCCCCTTGAGATCATTCCAATAATCCACCGGAGGGTTACGAAGGCGGCGCCTCTCATTGACCAAGGAGGTCCACCAATACATGGCATGCCCTTGGAAGCTAAGGGTTGCCAGCGGAACTTTTCTTTCTTCACTTATGTTATAACAAACAAAGAGTTGCTCTACCTTCATTTCCCAATCAAGGTAGGCTTCCACATCCTCTTTGCCATGAAAATGAGGGTGGTCAACTTTTTGTTCCCTAAGTTGGGCTTGGGGTTGGTTATGATGTTGTTGTGCTCTCCTTACCCTAGGTCTTTCATATCCCTCACTTTCACTTACTTCATTAGAGGCAGACCTATACCTATGCCTTTCTCTAACTCGTCTTTCTCTTCTTTCTTCCCTTTCACACTCTTCTCTTGTCTCTTCCCTCTCTCTCTCTTCTCTTTCCTTTTTTTCTTCTCTTTCTCTTCGTTCTCTTTCTTTCTCTTCCCTCCGTATTTCTTCTGTTTCTTCTCATTCTTGTCTCTCTCTTTTATCCTCGCTTTCTTTCTCTCTTTTCTCACGCTCTTTTTCCTCTCTTCGTCTTTCTTCTCTTAACTCTCTTTCTCTCTTTTCTTTTTCTTTCTCTTCACGCCTCTTTTCTCCTCTTTTCTCCCTTTCTTTTCTTTCTTTTCTCTCTTCTACCCTCCATTCCCTAAATTCACTCATAAACTTATCCATGTTGTTGGTTTTTTGAGAACCTTGTTGATTTACACTACCTTTACTAGATGTGTGTGAGCTCATTTTGAAAGTGATTGGGAAGAACCTATGGGCAACACTCCTTACTCTTTTGTTTTGTTTTCTCCCTAAGTGAATTACTTAAGAGTATTTGGAACTCAAAAGCCTTTCACACCATGATGCAAAGCAAATAAAAGAAATTTAAAGCAAAGGTAAGGATCTAAAGGCGTGCACCTAAGGTGGAGAGATGGGGTACCAATTCCTTCTCCCACCTAAATGAGAAACTAAAAAATTATTACAATCAAAGAGGTGACCCTTATAGGCATCCAACACCTCAATTAAAATGGTCTTGATAAAATTTACACCCAATTAAACAAAAAGAAACAAAAGGCTTGATGTTTGAAGTTGCTCTCTACTCCAAGTGTTTGCCTCTCTCAAAATGGTGTTGCTCCCTTGAATGAACCTCTTCCTTAGCTTGCTTCAACACACCTCAAGATGCTTCCCTTGTGGAAAGCTTGGTTTGACCTTTCTTTTGCTTCAACAAAGTGGCGCACCCAAGGAGGAACCAAGAGAGTGCAATGCAATAAAAAAAAAAAAGAAAAGAAAACTCAAGGAAGGGATATAAACATCCAACGGGAAAAAATTATTTAGACAAACACAAAGATAACCAAAGAAGACAAGCAAGTAAAAATGGTGTAGATAGAAAGATGGTACACAAAAGAAATTCCTAGAATGGGCCTAGAATAGAATGGACTACAAAAAAAAATGACTCAAAAGTTTCAATCATTTGCATCATTTAAAATCAATATGGCCAAATTATATGCAAGTATGTTTAAGCAAGATTCATTAATTTTTTTTTTAAATCACTCCTTTTAGTCATTGGGACATATGAGGTGCACTAAAGATATTTTGTTCTTTTCACTTCTTTTTTTTTTTTAACAATTTTTTTTTTACTAACACGTTTTTTTTTCACTTGTTTTCTTTTTAATTTCTATTTTTATACCATTTTGCTACACCTCTTAACAAAATTTTGAAGCAAATACGGTGAGGAGTCAAAGAATCATAAATGCTTAAACAAAGGATAGGAAATGGCCACCATAATTGATATACAAAAGTGCAAAATTAAGAAACAAAGCAACCTAATATGAACTAGTAATTTTAGGTGATAAAAAATAAATGGCACAAGGAGAGTTTTATGGAAGTTGAGGCCAACTTTATTACTCAATAATCAGCCCAATTACATACTCAACATGCCTCTCAAAGCCAATCAACAAAAATCACCACAAAAACTAGCACAAAATTAAGATACTAAAATTATTGAACAAGTGAATGAAATTTGGAAGAAATTGAGCATTAATTTTTTGAAGATTTTTTTTTTTAAGAACATGCTAAGATCTAAATAGCATGTGAGACTCTAAGGACATGGGATCAAGAGTAAGCCTCTTTAATGCTCAATTTCCAATAGAGAAATAACGCACTTTTATGGTAAAATAAAAGAGCTAAACAATGGATTTTAAGTGACAATTAAAAGGACTAAACAATACCAAAATAAGACACAACGTAGGAGGATTAAAACTGAAAATAAATGACTCAAAATGACCAAGAATTTGACACAAAAACAGAGAAATAGGGGCTGGAAAAAATAGAGAAATAGGTGCAGGAAAAAAATAGAGAAAAAGGTGCAGGAAAATAGAATTAAAATGCAAGAACTCTAAATGAAAGAATCAAAAGTGCATCCAAGGATCAAAACCACAATTGTGTGGCTTCCTTCACAAAGTTTATGAAGTCATTACTATGATCCTCTTAGGGTAAGCACTAGAATAAGGAAAAATTAAAAAGATGGGCAGAAATTTAAAGAAACAAACCTAAAGGAAACATACAAAGATTCAATAGAAATGAACAAAATAAATTGAATTTAGAAAGCAATAAAGACACGGCAATAAAAATTGCAAGAACTAAGACATAAACTTCAAGACAATAAGGAATTTAAATGACAATAAAGGAAGCAAGAAATAAAGTATAAAAAACTGCAGAAAAAAGAAACTAAAGAAAGACACATAAACTAAGGAGAAGGAGGAGGAAATGAACCTTCATGAAGATGGCTCTGATACCAAATGATGCACTCCCTTGACCTCTTCAACCAAGGTTCCTTCCTCTAAGAAAATGGAGGATGGAGAGGTTAGAAATAGGAGAGGGTTGATGCCACTTTCTAGGAGAAAGATGACTCAAAAAATTTTATGTTGCTTGCCACAAGGGAGAGGTCCCTTGATAAAAGCTTTAAGGGAGAGATTGATGCAATCTCACCTAGCATGCATCATGGCTAGGAGGACTCAAGGAAGGCATGGCATGGACAAAAGCTCATTGAAGATTCGAAGCCATAGTCTTCGTTATTTTTAGCTTGTAAATATTTTATTTTAATTAGATAAATAGGAAAGTATTTTTAATTCCCTTAAGGCCATGTATTTCCGGCCATCTTCTTAGTTTATAAGGTATAGGTGTCTTTAGTTAAAAAGGAGGAGTAAGCTTACAATGGGTGCATAAGTTAAGACATGATTTTGGGCTAGCCCATTCACATTAAGATATGCTAATTGCACCCATAGGGGGTGAACTTAGGTGCCTCACTTAAGGCCTAAGACTTGGGTTAATTAGTTTTAATCCTAATTAAGCCCAAGTCCCACATTTCCTAGAAAAGTGTGCCCAAGCTCTCCCATTGGGCTATATATACTCATTCCCCCTCATTGTAAAATTTCACCTTTGAAGTTGAATGAAAATAGTCTCTTTGTGAGCACATTCTTAGTAAAAGGTCTTGAGGATCCTCTCTCTTGAGGAACATCTTCCTAGTTGGTTTTTATCAAGGGTTCCTTCCCTTGTGGCAAACCTAAACACTTTGGCTTATCTCTCTTTGAGAGTGGCGCCCCACCTCCATTTTCTTTCCCCTCCATCATCCATTTCATGGTGCTTGGAACCTCAAGGAAAAAGATCAAGGGAGGCATGCATCACAGATTCCTCAAGAGAGGATTCTCAAAGACACTCAAGAATAAATTGCTCAAAAAGAGTCTTACTTCATTCAATCAAGTGTCATTTGTACAAGAGAGACTAGATGTATTTATAGCCCAAAGAGGGAGCAAGGCACTCAAAACTAGGCAATGTGGTACTTGGGCCTAATTAGTATTAGGAGCACTAATCCCTTTTAGGCCCACTAAAAGTGGTGCCTAGCCTTAAGCTAGGGAGTGTCACAGCTTAATCAAGGGGGTGTGGAAAGAGATCCACACTCCTTTGTGTTATTAGGCCCTTTACTCCCCTTACCTCCCTTCCTAAGCTAATTACACCCTAAACTCTAGAAACTAAAATAAATGGCCAAAATACAAGGCCTAAAAGGGAATTAAAAGCTAATTAATATTTACAAGAGGAAAACTAAGGACTATGGCATAAAATATCTATCTCTATCATTAGCTGGGGTCTTGATGAGTCTTTCCGGGCCAAGTCCTCTTCAATCCTCCTAGCCATTGCCATAGTGAGAGGGCCCTTGATAGGTAGGATTGCATCACCTTGAGTGTTTATAGAATAGTTTAACCATTGGATTTGGTTTATTTTTGGATAGTAGATTCTTAAGATATTATTTTTTATTTTCAACGATGGGATTATCTAGGTAATGTTCGTTGTGAGAGATAATGAACTCAAACTAAGAACTGTACTTTTAGATTCTTAGTTATGCCTGTAGTAGATTTGGTTTTCAGCATCTATACATTAGTTGAACTAGTTGATTCGGTTTATCATTAGATAGTAGGTTCTTAACATATTTATTCTTGTTTCAACGGTAAAATCCTCAAAATAATGTCCGAAGTGAGAGATAATGGATTAGATGTTTGGTGTATTATTTTTAATTTTTATGATGTATTATTTAACACGAATATGATTTGAGATACCGTAATTGATGATATGAGTCAACAGTGCCTTAGGGGTAGTCATTCTAGCTGCATTAGGAATGAAATTTAGTACCACCACCATCCAATTGTTCAAGTGTTATATTTTGTTTAATTTTTCATAGTAGGTTCATAAGATGTTAATATTTATTTCCAAAGGTTGGATTGTCGAATTACTATTCCGAGTGACATAATGGAGTTAGAATAAAAATTATATTTTTAGCATCTTATACAATACCGTGTTTTGTATTGAGTGTCTATAGAATAGTTTATCCGTTGGATTTGGTTTATCTATGGATAGTATGTTCTTAACATATTTATTCTTGTTTCAACGGTACAATCCTCAAAATAATGTCTGAAGTGATAGATAATGGATTAGATGTTTTGTGTATGATTTATAAATGTATGTGATGTATTATTTAACATGAACATGATTTGAGATAATGTGATTGATTATGAGTCAACGGTGCCTAAGAGGGAGTCATTATGACTGCAGTTAGGAATAAAATTTAGTACCACCGCTATCAAATTGTTCAACTTCTATATCTTGTTTAATTTTTCATAGTAGGTTTATAAGATGTTAATCTTTATTTCCAATTGTTGGATCGTCGAAATAATATTCCGAGTGAAATAATGGAATTAGAATAACAATTATATTTTTAGCATCTTATATGATGCTGTATTTATAGAATAGTTTATGCATTGGATTTGGTTTATATTTCGATAGTAGATTCTTAAGATATTAATATTAATTTTCAACGATGGGATCATCTAGGTAATGTTCGTAGTGAGAGATAATGAACTCAGACTAAGAACTGTATTCTTAGGATATTAGTTATACCTATAGTAGATCTCGTTTTGAGCATCTATACATTAGTTGGACTGGTTGATTTGGTTTATCTTTGGATAGTAGGTTCTTAACATATTTATTCTTCTTTCAATGGTAAGATCCTCAAAATAATGTTTGAAGTGAGAGATAATGGATTATATGTTTGGTGTATCACTTATAAATGTGTGTGATGTATTATTTAACACGAACATGATTTCACATAGTGTGATTGATGATATGAGTCGATGGTGCCCAAGAGGGAGTCATTCTAGCTGTAGTTAGGAATGAAATTTAGTACCACCGCTATCCAATTTTTCAACTGTTACACTTTTTTTAATTTTTCATAGTAGGTTCATAACATTGTAATCTCTATTTCCAATGGTTTGATCGTCGAAATATTGTTCCGAGTGACATAGTGCAGTTAGAATTACAATTATATTTTTAGCATCTTATGCAATACCGTATTTTGTCTTGAGTGTCTGTAGAATAGTTTAGCCATTGAATTTGGTTTATTTTTGGGTAGTAGATTCTGTAGATATTCATATTTATTTTCAACGATGGAATCATCCAACTAATGTTGTAGTGAGAGATAATGAACACAGAGTAAGAACTGTATTTTTAGGATCTTAGTTATACTGTAGTAGATTTTGTTTTGAGCGTCTATACATTAGTTGAACTGGTTGGGTTGATTTATCATTGGATAGTAGGTTGCTAACATGTTTATTCTTGTTACAACTATAAGATCGTCAAAATAATGTCCGAAGCGAGACATAATGGATTAGAATTTTGGTGTATGATTTATAATTGTGCGTGATGTGTATTATTTAACACAAACATGATTTGAGATAGTGTGATTGATGATATGAGTTAACGGTTCCCAAGAGGGAGTCATTCTAGCTGCAGTGAGGAATGAGATTTAGTACCAACGCTATCCAATTGTTCAACTGTTATATTTTGTTTAATTTTCCATAGAAGGTTCGTAAGATGTTAATCTTCATTTACAATGGTGGGATCGTCGAAATAATGTTCCGAGTGACATAATGGAGTTAGAATAACAATTATATTTTTTGCATTCTATTAGAAATCGCATTTTGTCTTGAGTGTCTGTAGAATAGTTTCACCGGTTGATTTGGTTTATTTTTGGATAGTAGATTCTTAAGTTATTAATATTTATTTTCAACGGTGAGAGCATCTAACTAATATTCGTAGTGTGAGATAATGAACTCAGAGTAACAATTGTCTTTTTAGGATATTAGTTATACCTATAATATATTTCATTTTGAGCATCTATACATTAGTTAAACTGGTTTATTTGGTTTATCTTTGGATAGGAGGTTCTTAACATATTTATTCTTGTTTCAACGGTAAGATCCTCAAAATAATGTCCGAAGTGAGACACAATGGCTTAGATGTTTGGTGTATCATTCATAAATGTGTGTGATGTATTGTTTAATAGGAACATGATTTGAGATAGTGTGATTTATGATGAGAGTCAGCGATGCCCAAGAGGGAGTGATTCTAGCTACAGTTATGGATCAAATTTACTACCACCACTATCCAATTGTTCAACTGTTAAATTTTGTTTAATTTTCATAGCAGGTTCGTAAGATGTGGATCTTCATTTCCAATGGTTGGATCGTGCAAATAATGTTCCAAGTGACATAATGGAGTTAGAATAACAATTAAATTTTAGCATCTTATACGATACCGTATTTTGTCTTGAGTGTTTGTAGAATAGTTTAACTGTTGGATTGGGTTTATTTTTGGCTAATAGATTCGTAAGATATTCATATTTATCTTATACCTATAGTACTGAGAGATAAGGAACTCAGAGTAAGAACTGTATTTTTACGATGTTAGCTATACCTATAGTAGTTCGTTTTCAACGTCTATACATTAGTTGAACTTGTTGATTTGGTTTATCTTTGGATAGTAGGTTCCTAACATGTTTATTCTTGTTTCAACAGTAAGATCATAAAAATAATGTCCGAAGTGAGAGATAATGGATTAGATATTTGGTGTATCATTTATAAATGTGTGTGATGTATTATTTAACACGAACATGATTTGAGATAGTGTGATTGATGATATGCGTCAATGGTGCCTAACATGGAGTCATTCTAGTACCACCGCTATCCAATTTCCCGACTGTTATATTTTGTTTAATTTTTCATAGTAGGTTCGTAAGATTTAATCTTTATTTCCAGTGGTTGGATCGTCGACATAATGTTCTGAGTGACGTAATGGTGTTAAAATATTAATTATATTTTAGTATCTTATATGATGCCGTATTTGGTCTTGAGTGTCTTTAGAATAGTTTAATCATTTTATTTGGCTTATTTGTGGACAGTCGATTCTTAAGATATTAATATTTATTTTTAACAGTGGGATCATCTAACTAATGTTCGTAGTGAGAGATAATAAACTCAGAGTAAGAATGGTATTTTTAGGATCTTAGTTATACCTATAGTAGATTTTGTTTTGAGCCTCTATACATTAGTTGAACTGGTTGATTTGGTTTATCTTTGGATAGTAGGTTCTTAACATATTTATTCTTGTTTCAACGGTAAGATCCTCAAAATAATGTCAGAACTGAGACATAATGGATTAGATGTTTGGTTTATCATTTATAAATGTGTGTGATGTATTATTTAACATGAACATGATTTCAGATAGTGTGATTGATGATATGAGTCGATGGTGCCCAAGAGGGAGTCATTCTAGGTGCAGTTAGGAATGAAATTTAGTGTCACCGCTACCCAATTGTTCAACTGCATTATTTTGTTTAATTTTCCATAGCAGGTTCGTAAGATGTTAATCTTTATTTCCAATGGTTGGATCATCGAAATAATGTTCCGAGTGACATAATGGAGTTAGAATAACAATTATAGTTTTAGCATCTTATACTATACCATATTTTGTCTTGTGTTTTGTAAAATAGTTTAATTGTTGGATTTGGTTTATTTTTAGATAGTAGATTCTTAAGATATTCATATTTATTTTCAATGGTGGGATCATGTAACTAATGTTTGTACTGAGAGATAATGAAGCAGAGTAAGAACTGTATTTTTACGATGTTAGTTATACCTATAGTAGATTTCATTTTGAGCGTCTATGCATTAGTTAAACTGGTTTATTTGGTTTAACTTTGGATAGTAGGTTCGTAACATGTTTATTTTTGTTTCAACAGTAAGATCCTCAAAATAATGTCCGAAGTGAGAGATAATAGATTAGGTGTTTGGTGTATCATTTATAAATGTGTGATGTATTATTTAACACGAACATGATTTGAGACAGTGTGATTGATGATATGTGATGCATGCACGCCTAGCATGGGCTTGAGCTAGGACCAATAAGAAAGGAGTATGACTTGGATGAAGCTTCAAGGAGCTTAGTTTAGGACATGTTCCATTTAATTGTATTAATTTGACCATTTTTAGGCTTGTATAAGTACCCTTAAGTCATTAGGATTTTAGGAGTGTAGCTAGTTTAATTTCCAACCTTGTATTTTGGCCTATAGGTTCTATTTTCTTTAGGAGGTGTAATTAGTCTCCTTGTGGAGTGTGTTAATTAGTTTGGGCTGGTCTAAGAGGATTTGGACATGTGGTTATTAATTTCCACACCCATAATTCCTCTTCACACCCTTCTAACCAACACATGAAGCATGTAGTAGACATGTGGGCCCCTTTGTCCCCTTGTTTCACTCCGCATGTGGTTTCTCTCTCCTACATGGCTGATTCTTATTCCTTCTTATTTTAATTTGAATTTTGGAGGTGCCATGTCATTTCCCTCAAAAGTTCAAATTCAAACTAGAGGGAACATAGATCCATATTTTTAATGTCATGTTTGGATCTTTAGCTGGATTAAATTAGTGTTAATTGAGCACATGCTAAATTAACACTAAATTAAGCCAACTAACCCTTAATTAAGGATGTTGGACATTCAACTTGGGATCCTAAGCCCATGGTTCATGCTTTGCTCTATAAATAGAGCATTCTCTCCTTCATGTAGATTTTAACACTCATTTTGAATGAAAATTATACTTTTCTAAATTGAGAGCTCTTTTGTTCTTGAGAGTGTTCATGTTCTCTCCTTAGTGAGAGGGCTTCATGCTATTATCAAGGGTTCCTTCCTTTGTGGCTAGCTTCATCCTTTGGCTTATCTCCTTCAATACAAGTGGCGCCTACTTCTCCTCAATTTTCTAGTCTTCCACCTCCATTTCTTCATCAAGGATTCTTCAAACTTGCTTTGGGAAGGGATGCAGAAATATGAGTCAATGATGCCCAAGAGGGAGTCATTCTAGCTGTAGTTAGGAATGAAATTTAGTATCAACGTTATCCAATTGTTCAACTCTTATATTTTGTTTAATTTTTCACAATAAGTTCGTAAGATGTTAATATTTATTTACAATCGTTGGATCGTCGAAATAATGTTCTGAGTGACATAATGGACTTAGAATAATCATTATATTTTTAGCATCTTATACGATACCGTATTTTGTCTTGAGTGTCTATAGAATAGTTTAACCGTTGTATTTGGTTTATTTTTGGACAGTAGATTCTTAAGATATTAATATTTATTTTCAACTGTCGGATCATCTAACAAATGTTCGTAATGAGAGATAATGAACTCAAAGTAAGAACTCTATTCTTAGGATCTTTGTTATACCTATAGTAGATTTCGTTTTGAGCGTCTATACATAGTTGAACTGGTTGATTCGGTTTATCCTCGAACAGTAGGTTCTTAACATATTTATTCTTGTTTCAACGGTACGATCCTCAAAATAATGTCCAAAGTGAGAGATAATGGATTACATGTTTGGTTTATCATTTATAAATGTGTGTGATGTATTATTTAACACAAACATGATTTGAGATAGTGTGACTGACTATAGGAGTCAATGGTGTCCAAGAAGGAGTCATTCTAACTATAGTTAGGAATGAAATTTAGTATCACCGCTATCCAATTGTTCAACTGATATATTTTGTTTAATTTTCATAGTAAGTTCATAAGATGTTAATCTTTATTTGCAATGGTTGGATAGTCGAAATAATGTTCTGAGTGACATAATGGAGTTAGAATAACAATTATCTTTTTAGCATCTTATACGATATCGTATTTTGACTTGAGTGTCTATAGAATAGTTTAAGCGTTGGATTTGGTTTATTTTTGGACAGTAGATTCTTAAGATATTAATATATTTTTTCCACAGTGCGATCATCCAACTTATGTTCGTAGTGAGAAATAATGAACTCAAAGTAAGAACCCTATGTTTAGGATCTTAGTTATACCTATAGTATATTTCATTTTGAGCGTCTATACATAGTTGAACTGTTGATTCAATTTTTCTTCAGATAGTAGGTTCTTTACATATTTTTCTTATTTCAACGGTAAGACCTCAAAACAATGTCCGAAGTGAGAGATAATGGATTAGGTGTTTGGTGTATGATTTATGAATATCTGTGATGTATTATTTAACATGAAGATGATTTGAGGTAATGTGATTGATGATACAAGTCAACGGTGCCCAAGAGGGAGTCATTCTAGCTGTAGGTAGGAATGAAATTTAGTACCACGGTATCCGATTGTTCAACTGTTATATTTTGTTTAATTTTTCATAGTATGTTCGTAAGATGTTAATGTTTATTCCATATTGTTGGATCGTCGAAATAATGTTCTAAGTGACATAATGGAGTTGGAATAACAATTGTATTTTTAGCATCTTATATGATACCGTATTTTATCTTGAGTGTCTAGAGAATAGTTTAACCGTTGGATTTGGTTTATTTTTGGACAGTAGATTCTTAAGATATTAATATTTATTTTCAACGGTGGAATCATCTAACTATTGTTCATAGTAAGAAATAATGAACTCAGAGTAAGAACTCTTGATGCATTCTTGTTGATGCCTTTCCCAAGATCACCTTCTACCTTGGTTCCTTTGGAGAAAGGAATGGTGGAAAGGGAAGGAATGGTGATGTAGGCTCCACTCATGATGAGATAAGCCTTCGAAAAAGCTTACCACAAAGGAAGGAGCCCTTGATAAAAGCCATAGAAGCTCTCAAAGCTAAGGAGAGAAAGGAGACACTCAAATGAACTCACAAATAGTTTTGTGTTCAATATCAAGTGTAAAATGAACATAGAAGGGGGAGGCATCTATTTATAAGAAAAATAATGGGCTAAGGGGGAGAGAAGAGTGACATGCAAGCTAGGGGAGATTAGGAGAGTTTAATCAAGTGTTAATTGAATTAGAGCCAATTAGCACTTGATTAATCTCTAGGAAGATCCAAACATGCTCCTAACTTTAAGATCTTGGTGCCCTCTCAATTTGAATTTGAATTTTGGAGGGAAGCCACATGGCATCTTCAAAATTCAAATTAAAAAATGAGAGCACATAAAATACATGTGGAAGCCACCTTGGAGGAGAGAGAAGGTTCCGTCCAAGTGGAGGGGAAGCAAGAGGTCCCACATGTCTCTCATGCTTCGTGTGTGAGTGGGAGGGGTGTGGAACTAACTTAGGGGTGTGATTCACAAAAACCACACTCCTAAGCTTCTCCAAAAAGCTAAAATTACTCAACACACTCCACAAAAGAGACTGTTCACACCGCCTAAAGTAAAAGGGATACAAAAGCCAAAATACAAGGCCAAAATTAAAAATAAAAACACCTCCAAACTTCTAAAGAGAAAACGTATACATGAAGGACTAAAAAGAAGATTATGGCCTATTTTCTACCACCTTGATCTCCATGAGAAGGTGAGGTCTTCTTCCCTCCTCTTTTGCCATGTCTTCTTCAATCCTCCTAGCCATGGCCCTTGTGATAGGACCCTTGTTAGGGAGGAATGCATCATCCCCTCCCCCTTGGGAAGGCTTTGACCTCAAATCTGTGGGGTCCTCTTCATCATCAACACCTACAAAAGGAGATAGATCACATACATTAAAGGTGGTACTGACTCTATAATCTTGAGGGAGATCTAACTTGTATGCATTATTTCTTATTCTCTCTAGGATTTGGAAGGGTCCATATCCTCTAGGGCTACGTTTAAACTTCCTTTGAGTAGGAAAACGATCCTTTCTCAAATGAAGCCAAACCCAATCCCCTTCATTGAAGATTATTTCCTTCCTTCCCCTATTAGCAGAAGAAGCATATCCTTTTGAATGATGTTATATGTTAGTTTTGACCCTCTCATGTAAATTTTTAACAAAAGTAGCTCATGCCTCTCCATCTTTGTGAAAAGGGTGAAAGAGAAGGAGATGTAAGAGGTTTAAAGGTGTGAGAGGGTTGAAACCATACACCACTTCAAAAGGGCAATGCTTGGTAGTTCTTTGGACCACTCTATTGTATGCAAACTCAACATGGGGAAGGTATTCATCCCAAGACTTATGGTTGCCTCTAAGTAGTGCCCTCAACATAGTGGATAAGGATCTGTTCACCACCTCAGTTTGCCCATCAGTCTGAGGATGACAAGTGGTGGAGAACAGAAGTTTAGTTCCCAGCCTAGCCCATAAATTTCTCCAGAAATGGCTAAGGAACTTCACATCCCTATTAGACATTATAGTAGAGGGTATACCATGTAAATAGACAACCTCTCTAAAGAAAAGAATTGCAATATTGCTTGCATCATCCACTTTGTGGCAGGGTATAAAGTGGACCATTTTAGAAAATTTGTCCACTACCACAAAGATGGAATCTACACCTCGTTGGGTTCGAGGAAGGCCTAGGACAAAGTCCATACTAATGTCCAGCCAAGGTGTAGAAGGAGCAGGTAAAGGTGTAGAGAGCCCATGGGGCATTGCCTTAGACTTAGCTTGAAGACAAGCTAAACATCTAAAACAATGCCTATGGACATCTCTCTTCATATGGGGCCAAAAGAATTTTCTTTCAAAAGCATAAGAGTTTTATTTATTCCAAAATCCCCCATGAGCCCACCTTTATGGCTATTTTTTGTCAGCAGATTTCTCATAGATACTTGGGGTATACAAAGTCTGCCATCTTTGAAAAGATACCCTCACTAGTGAAGAACCCATCTTGGGTTTTAGATGCAGATGCAGAGGTAGCATAAACGGAGCCAAAATCCTTATCAGAGGGATACATGGCCCTTATGTCATCAAATCCTAAAGTGTTAGCACTCAATGTGGTATAAAGGTTGTGCCTCCTAGACAGGGCATTAGCTACCACATTGTTTTTTCCTTTCATGTATTTGATGACATATGGGAAGGATTCAAGGAATTCAACCCATTTAGCATGCCTTTTGTTCAACTTACCTTGTCCCCTCGGATATTTAAGTGACTCATATATTTCAGTGAAAAACAATGGTGCCCCCCTCAACTACCCCACCTATGATAAGGAGTTTTATACTCTAATTAGGGCCCTTCAAACTTGGGAGCATTACCTTGCTCCCAAGGAGTTTGTCATTCATAGTGACCATGAGTCACTAAAATATTTGAGGGGTCAAGGTAAATTGAACAAAAGGCATACAACGTGGGTGGAATATCTTGAATCCTTCCCTTATGTCATCAAGTACAAGAAAGGAAAACAAATTGTGGTGGCTGATGCTGTTTCTAGGTGTCATGCCCTTTATTCATCCTTGAGTGCAAAAATCTTGGGATTTGATGACATTCGGGCTATGTATCCATCTGATAAGGATTTCGGCCCCATATTTGCTACCTCTGCATCTGCATTTGCATTAAAGGCCCATGATGGGTACTTCATCAGTGAGGGGTATTTTTACAAAGGGAGTAAGCTTTGTATACCCCAAGGATCAATTAGGAACTTACTTACAAAAGAGATTCATGGAGGTGGGCTCATGGGGCATTTTGGGATTTCAAAAACCCTCATGCTTTTACAAGAGAAATTCTTTTGGCCCCATATGCGTAGAGATGTCCATAGACATTGCTCTAAATGTATAGCTTGCTTGCAAGCAAAGTCTAAAGCAATGCCTCATGGACTATACACACCTTTACCTGCACCTTGGGAGGATATTAGCATGGATTTCATCCTTGGGCTCCCAAGAACTCAACGAGGTGCAGACTCCATATTTGTGGTCGTGGACCGATTTTCAAAAATGGCCCATTTTATTCCCTGCCACAAAGTGGATGATGCGAGCAACATCGCAAGACTTTTCTTTAAAGAGGTTGTCTGATTGCATGGTATACCCTCTTCAATAGTGTCAGATAGGGATGTGAAGTTCCTTAGCCATTTTTGGAAAACTCTTTGGGCTAAGCTTGGAACTAAACTTCTTTTTTCCACTACCTGTCACCCTCAAACTGATGGGCAAACAGAAGTGGTGAATAGATCTTTATCCACTATGCTGAGGGCTCTCCTTAAAGGCAACCATAAGTCTTGGGATGAGTACCTTCCCCACATTGAATTTGCTTATAACCAAGTGGTTCATAGAACCACCAAGCATTCTCCTTTTGAGGTGGTCTATGGCTTTAATCCTCGTACTCCTCTAGAGCTTTTACCTCTTCCTCTTTCTATTGCTGTGCATAAAGAAGGAGAGGCAAAAGCCATTTTTGTAAAACAATTACATGAGAGGGTTAAAGCTAACATAGAGCGCCAATCCTTGAGAGATGCTACTTTTGCCAATTCGGAGAGGAAAGAAGTCATCTTTGAAAAGGGTGACTGGGTATGGCTTCACTTGAGAAAGGATAGATTTCCTTCTCAAAGGAAGTCCAAACTTAGCCCTAGAGGAGATGGACCTTTCCAAATCCTTGAGCGGATCGGTAATAATGCCTATGTTTTAGATCTGCCTGAGGATTATGGGGTAAGCACCAGTTTTAATGTTTCTGATTTGTCTCCATTTGTAGGTGTTGAAAATGACGAAGACCCCATGGATTTGAGGTCAAATCCTCTTCAAGGGGGAGGAAATGATGTGACCATGCCTGGCTAAGGACCTATCAGTAGGGCCATGGCTAGAAGGATTGAAGAAGACCTAGCCCTTGCAGACAAAGGAAGACTTCACCTCCTATGGAGAGTGAAGATATTAGGCTAGGGACTTTAGTTAATAAAATGTAATTTTCCTTTATTTTAATTTTGAAGAGCATTAAGAATTTAATTTGGGACATGTATTTAGTCCATTTTTTATTTTTAGGAGGTGTCTTAGGAATTTAGAGGATGGATTTAGCTTTTTGGGTCTTTATGAAGGAAATAAGGGGTAGCCTTGATATCTACACCCCTCTTTTCTACATAAACCCCCTAAGCTAATAAGAAGGAATCTTGGCCCTTGGTTTGAGAAACTTGGGCACCAAGTTTGATGATCTAAGGAGGGAATTGTTTCTCAATTCTCCTCCCTTAGATCTCTCCTTTTAATCCTAGCCCTTCTTTTTTAGGTTATCTTGTTCAAGAGGTTAGCTACCTCTATAAATTGGAGCTCTTCGCTCACTTGTATTTTTTACACTTGAATTTAATCCTAGAGACCATATTGGTTGAGGCTCTTACCTTTGAGTGTCCCCCTTTCTCCTTTGTGAGAGCTTCTAAGAGTTATCAAGGGACCCCTCCCTTGTGGCCTCTCCCCTTTGGCTTATCAAACCTAGTATTTGTGGCGCCTCACCCCATTCCTTTCCTCTCCATAAATCCATTTCCCTTCCAAGTGACCTTAGAAAGGATCCTTTGGGCACGTGATCATCAAAGATCACATCATTTGGTTTATTTTTGGATAGCAGATTCTTAAGATATCAGTATTTATGTTTAATGGTGGGATCACCTAACTACTATTCATTTGTATTGAGAGATATTAACCTCAAAGTAAGAACTTTACTTTTTGGATCTTAGTTATACCTGTAGTAGATTTCTTTTTGAGCGTCTACACATTAGTTGAAATTTTTTATTTGGTATATCTTTGGATAGTAGGTTCTTACCATATTTATTCTTGTTTCATCGGTAAGATCCTCAAAATAATGTCCGAAGTGAGAGATAATGGATTAGATGTTTGGTGTATCATTTATAAATGTGTGTGATGTATTATTTAACATGAACATGATTCGAGATAATGTGATTGTTGATATGCGTCAACGGTGTATAAGAGCGAGTCATTGTAGATGCAGTTAGAAATGAAATATAGTACCACTGCCATCCAATTGTTCAACTGTTATATTTTGTTTAATTTTTTATAGTAGGTTCGCAAAATGTTAATCTTGATTTCCAATGGTTGGATCGTCGAAATAATGTTCCGAGTGATATAATGGAGTTAGAATAACAATTATATATTGAGCATCATATATGATACCGTATTTTGTCTTGAGTGTCTATAGAATAGTTTCACCGTTTGATTTTGTTTATTTTTGGGTAGGGAATTCTTAAGATATTAATATTTATTTTCAACGGTGGTATCATCTAACTATTGTTCGTTATGAGAGATAATTAACTCAGAGTAAGAATTGTATTTTTAGGATCTTAGTTATACCTATAGTAGATTTCTTTTTTAGCTTGTATACATTAGTTGAACTGGTTGTGATGCATACCCTTGATCTTTTCTAGAGGTTTAAAGTATTTAGTGAAATGGTGTATGGAGACGTAAGGGATGAAGTGTTTAGGTGCCACTCAAGGGAGATAAGCCTAAGGAAGGTTGGCTTGCCACAACGGATGGAACCCTTGATAAAAGCTAAGGGAACTCTCAAAAGAGAAGGTAGCGTACACTATGAAAGAATTCAGCCAAAGAAAAAGTTCTATTGATCAAAGTGTAAAAAATACAAGAGTGTGAAGCAGCACCTTTTTATAGAGGGAGCTAACCTCTTGGACAAGTCAAGAATGAAAGGAAGGGCTAGGATTAAAAGGAGTCATCCAAGGGAGGAGGATTGAAGCCCAAAGTCCAATCAATCCCCTCCTTTAGATGAGAATTGGTGCCCAAGCTACCTCATCCAAGGGCCAAGATTACTCCTTTATTACTTTTGGGTTTATTTAGGAAAATAGGGTGTAGTTATCAAACTACCCCCTTATTTCCTAAATAAAGGCCCAAAAGATAATCTTACCCCTTCTTATTACTAATACACCTCCTAGAAAATTAAATGGACTAATACATGTCCAAAATAAAATCGTAGGTTCCTAAAATAAAAATTACAAGTAAATAAGTCATGACATGCATAACTTGATGGTCATATGGAGGTGAGATCTTCCTCCTTCTACTCTAGCCATGTCTTCTTCTATTCTCCTAGCCATGGCCCTAGTGATAGGGCCCTTGCTTGGGGAGAATGCATCAATAGATTCTTAAAATATTAATATTTATTTTCAACGGTGGGATCATCTAACTAATGTTCGTATTGAGAGATAATGAACTCAGAGTAAGAAATGTATTTGTAGGATCTTAGTTATACCTATACTGGATTTCCTTTTGAACGTCTATACATTACTTGAATTGGTTGATTTGGTTTATCTTTCGATAGTAGGTTCTTAACATATTTATTCCTTTTTCAACAGTAAGATCCTCAAAATAATGTCCGAATTGAGAGATAATGGATTAGATGTTTGGTATATGATTTATAAATATGGGTGATGTATTTTAACATGAACATGATTTGAGATAGTGTGATTGGTTGATATGAGTCAACGGTGCCTAAGAAGGAGTCATTCTAGCTGCAGTTAGGAATGAAATTTAGTATGACCGCTATCGAATTATTCAGTTGTTATATTTTGTTTAATTTTTCATAGTAGGTTCGTAAGAAGTTACCCTTTATTTCCAATAGTTGGAACGTCGAAATAATGTTCCGAGTCACATAATGGACTTAGAATAAAAATTATATTTTTAGCGTCTTATACGATACCGTATTTTTTCTTGAATATCTAGAGAATAGTTTAATCGGGTGATTTGGTTTATTTTTGGATAGTAGATTCCTAAGAAATTAATATTTATTTTCAACGGTGGGATCGTCTAACTAATGTTCGTAGTCCTAGATAATGAACTCAAAGTAAGAACTGTATTTTTAGGATCTTAGTTATACCTATATTAGATTTCATTTTGAGCGTCTATACATTAATTGAACTCGTTGATTTGGTTTATCTTTCGATAGTAGGTTCTTAACATATTTATTCTTGTTTCAACGGTAAGATCCTCAAAATAATGTCCGAATTGAGAGATACTGGAAGAGATGTTTGTTGTATGATTTATAAATATGTGTGATGTATTATTTAACATGAACATGATTTGAGATAGTGTGATTGGTTGATATAAGTCAACGGTGCCTAAGAAGGAGTCATTCTAGCTGCAGTTAGGAATGAAATTTAGTATGACCGCTATCCAATTGTTCAACTGTTATATTTTGTTTAATTTTTCATAGTAGGTTCGTAAGATGTTACTCTTTATTTCCAATGGTTGGAACGTCAAAGTAATGTTCCGAGTGATATAATGGGGTTAGAATAACAATTATATTTTTAGCAACTTATACGATACCGTATTTTGTCTTAATGTGTAGAGAATAGTTTAACAGTTGGATTTGGTTTCTTTTTGGATAGTGGTTTTTTAAGATATTAGTATTTATTTCAACAGTGGGATCATCTAACTAATGTTCGTACTGAGAGATAATGAACTCAAAGTAAGAACTGTATTTTTAGGATCTTAGTCATACCTATAGTAGATTTTGTTTTGAGCGCCTATACATTAGTTAAACTGGTTGATTTAGGTAATCTTTGGATACTAGGTTCTTAACGTATTTGTTCTTGTTTCAATGGTAAGATCCTCAAAACAATGTCCGAAGTGAGAGATAATGGATTAGACGTTTAGTGTATGATTTATAAATGTGTGTGATGTATTATTTAACATGAACATGATTTGAGATTTTGTGATTGATTTATATGAGTCAACAGTGCCTAAGACGGAGTCATTCTAGCTATAGTTAGGATTGAAATTTAGTACCACTGCTATCGAATTGTTCAACTCTTATATTTTTTTTTTTTATTTTGCATAGTACGTTCACAAGTTGTTGATCTTTATTTCCCAAGGTTGGAACGTCGAAATAATGTTCTGAGTCACATAATGGAGTTAGAATAACAATCATATTTTTAGCATCTTATACGATACCGTATTTTGTCTTGAGTGTTTAGGGTTTCCAATGGTTGGATCGTGCAACTAATGTTCGTAGTCATAGATAATGAATTCAGAGTAAGAACTGTATTTTTAGGATCTTAGTTATACCAATAGTAGATTTGGTTTTTAACATCTATACATTAGTTGAATTGGTTGATTTGGTTTATCTTTGGATTGTAGGTTCTTAACATATTTATTCTTATTTCAATGGTAAGATCCTCAAAATAATGTCCCAAGTAAGAGATAATGGATTAGATGTTTGGTGTATCATTTCTAAATGTGTGTCATATATTATTTAATGTCAACATGATTTAAGATAGTGTCATTGATGATATGAGTCAACGGTCCCTAAGAGGAAGTCATTCTAGCTTCAGTTAGGAATTAAATTTAGTACCACTGCAATCAAATTGTTCAACTGTTATACTTTGTTTAATTTTTCACAGGAGGTTCGTAAGACATTAATATTTATTTTACGTGGTTGGATCGTTAAAATAATGTTCCAAATGACAAAATGGATTTAAAATATTTTTAGCATCTTATACGATACCATATTTGGTCTTGAGTGTCTGTAGAATAGTTTAACCATTGGATTTGCTTTATTTTTGGATATTGGATTCTTAAGATAATAATATTTATTTTCAACGATGGGGTCATCTAATTAGTATTTGTAGTGAGAGATTATGACCTCAAAGTAAGAACTGTATTTTTTAGATCTTAGTTATACCTATAGTAGATTTCATTTTGAGCGTCTATACATTAGTTGAACAGGTTGATTTGGTTTATCTTTTGATTGTAGGTTCTTAACATATGTATGCTTGTTACAACGGTAAGATCCTCAAAATAATGTCTTAAGTGAGAGATAATGGATTAGATGTTTGGTGTATCATTTATAAATGTGTGTGATGTATTATTTAACATGAACGTGATTTGAGATAGTGTGATTGATGATGTGAGTCAAAGGTACCTAAGAGGGAGTCATTCTAGCTGTAGATAGGAATGGAATTTAGTACCACAGCTATCCAATTATTCAACTATATTTTTTTTAATTCTTCATAGTAGTGTCATAAGATGTTAATCTTAATTTCTAATGGTTGTGAGGCCTTCTCCCCAAGCAAGGGCCCTATCACTAGGGCCATGGCTAGAAGAATAGAAGAAGACATGGCTAGAGTAGAGGGAGGAAGATCTCGCCTCCATATGACCATCAAGTTATGCAAGCCATGACTTATTTACTTGTAATTTTTATTTTAGGAACCTAGGATTTTATTTTGGACATGTATTAGTCCATTTAACTTTCTAGGAGGTGTCTTAGTAATAAGAAGGGGTAAGATTAGCTTTTGGGCCTTTATTTAGGAAATAAGGGGGTAGTTTGATAACTACACCCTCTTTTGCTAAATAAAACCCAAAACTAATAAAGGAGTAATCTTGGCCCTTGGATGAGGTAGCTTGGGCACCAATTCTCATCTAAAGGAGGGTATTGATTGGACTTTGGGCTTCAATCCTCCTCCCTTGGATGACTCCTTTTAATCCTAGCCCTTCATTTCCTTCATGACTTGTCCAAGAGGTTAGCTCCCTCTATAAAAAGGTGCTGCTTCACACTCTTGTATTTTTGACACTTGATTGAATAGAAAAACCTTGAGTTGGCCAAAATTCTCTTAGTGTCCACCCTTCTCTCTTTGAGAATTCCTTAGGTTTTTATCAAGGGTTCCATCCCTTGTGGCAAACTTTCCCTCTTAGGCTTATCTTACCTTAAGTGGCGCCTAAAACCACCTCACTTCTTACCTCTCCATTTCACCAACGAAGAAAACCTCTAGAAAAAGATCAAGGGAGGCATGCATCAGGTTGGATCCTCGAAATAATATTTCGAGTGACACAATGGAGATAGAATAACAATTATATTTTTAGCATCCTATACGATACTGTATTTTGTCTTGACTGTCTATAGAATATATTAACAGTTGGATTTTGTTTATTTTTGGATAGTAGATTCTTACAATATTAATATTTATTTGCAATGGTGGGATCATCTAACTAATGCTCTGATGTGAATCCTCTATCAGTTTAGGATTCTGAAAGGACCCTAGGAATTTAGCTTGCCGCCTTAACAAAATTGATCAACGTGGAATGCAAATAATTGCCAAAAATAAACTGATTAGAATTACTATCAAACTCTTTGACATAGAATGGAAATTAAAAGTTATTGAAATTCAACGAGTAAACAAGTTTTCGAATAGTGTAGGACTTTCCTGTGCAATTGATCATAGAGTTTGCTGGGCAGAATTGACTATGAATGGAAAAGACAGAAAATGGAATTGGAATTGATAGACTCTACACTTCCAAGGATGGAAGATATGTCTACGAGATTGCACACACAAAGGGGTGAATTACCTTTGATAAATCTCAAAAGATTTTGGATTGTCAAGAACCCAAAGGAGAGAAAACCTCAACTAGTTTTTTTATTTCAAAAATTATTCCGCCTTACATATGAGTCTTGCCCAAATTTATATGCCTAATAAACTCAGCTTGTGTAGGTGATGCAATCCTACCTATCAAGAGCCCTCTCACTAGGGCAATATCTAGGAGGATTGAAGAGGACTTGGCCCGGAAAGACTCATCAAGACCCCAGCTAATGATGGAGATAGATATTTTAGGCCATAGTCCTTAGTTTTCCTCTTGTAAATATTAATTAGCTTTTAATTCCCTTTTAGGCCTTGTATTTTGGCCATTTATTTTAGTTTCTAGAGTTTAGGGTGTAATTAGCTTAGGAAGGGAGGTAAGGGGAGTAAAGGGCCTAATAACACAAAAGAGTGTGGATCTCTTTCCACACCCCCTTGATTAGGCCGTGACACTCCCTAGCTTAAGGCTAGGCACCAATTTTAGTGGGCCTAAGAGGGATTAGTGCCCCTAATACTAATTAGGCCCAAGTCCCACATTGCCTAGTTTTGAGTGCCTTACTCCCTCTTTGGGCTATAAATACACCTAGTCTCTCTTGTACAAAGTACACTAGATTGAATGAAGTAAGACTCTTTTTGAGCAATTTATTCTTGAGTGTCATTGAGAATCCTCTCTCTTGAGGAATCTCTCCCTTAAAGCTTTTATCAAGGGACCTCTCCCTTGTGGCAAGCAACATAAAATTTTTTGACTCATCTTTCTCCTAGAAAGTGGCGTCAACCCTCTCCCATTTCTAACCTCTCGATCCTCCATTTTCTTAGAGGAAGGAACCTTGGTTGAAGAGATCAAGGGAGTGCATCATTTGGTATCAGAGCCATCTTCATGAAGGTTCATTTCCTCCTCCTTCTCCTTAGTTTATGTGTCTTTCTTTAGTTTCTTTTTTCTGTAGTTTTTATACTTTATTTCTTGCTTCCTTTATTGTCATTTAAATTCTTTATTGTCTTGAAGTTTATGTTTTAGTTCTTGCAATTTTTATTTCCATGTCTTTATTGCTTTCCAGATTCAATTTATTTTGTTCATTTCTATTGAATCTTTGTGTGTTTCCTTTAGGTTTGTTTCTTTAAATTTCTGCCCATCTTTTTAATTTTTCCTTATTCTAGTGCTTACCCTAAGAGGATCATAGTAATGACTTCACAAAATTTGTGAAGGAAGCCACACAATTGTGGTTTTGATCCTTGGATGCACTTTTACTTCTTTCATTTAGAGTTCTTGCATTTTAATTCTATTTTCCTGCACCTTCTTCTCTAATTTTTTCCTGCACCTATATCTCTATTTTTTTCCAGCCCCTATTTCTCTATTTTTGTGTCACATTCTTGGTCATTTTGAGTCATTTATTTTCAGTTTTAATCCTCCTACATTGTGTCTTATTTTGGTATTGTTTAGTCCTTTTAATTGTCACTTAAAATCCATTGTTTAGCTCTTTTATTTTACCATAAAAGTGTGTTATTTCTCTTACTCTTGATCCCATGTCCTTAGAGTCTCACATGTTATTTAGATCTTAGCATGTTCTTAAAAAAAAAAAATCTTGAAAAAATTAATGCTCAATTTCTTCCAAATTTCATTCACTTGTTCAATAATTTTAGTATCTTAATTTGTGCTAGTTTTTGTGGTGATTTTTGTTGATTGGCTTTGAGAGGCATGTTGGGTATGTAATTGGGCTGATTATTGAGTAATCAAGTTGGCCTCAACTTCCATAAAACTCTCCTAGTGCCATTTATTTTTTATCACCTAAAATTACTAGTTCATATTAGGTTGCTTTGTTTCTTAATTTTGCACTTTTGTATATCAATTATGGTGGCCATTTCCTATCCTTTGTTCAAGCATTTATGATTCTTTGACTCCTCACCATATTTGCTTCAAAATTTTGTTAAGAGGTGTAGCAAAATTGTATAAAAAATAGAAATTAAAAAGAAAACAAGTGAAAAAAAAACGTGTTAGTAAAAAAAAAAAAAAGTGAAAAGAACAAAATATCTTTAGTGCACCTCATATTGTCCCATTGACTAAAAGGAGTGATTTAAAAAGAAAAAAAAAATATTAATGAATCTTGCTTGAACATACTTGCATATAATTTGGCCATATTGATTTTAAATGATGCAAATGATTGAAACTTTTGAGTCATTTTTTTTGTTTTTGTAGTCCATTCTATTCTAGGCCCATTCTAGGAATTTCTTTTGTGTACCATCTTTCTATCTACACCATTTTTACTTGCTTGTCTTCTTTGGTTATCTTTGTGTTTGTCTAAATAATTCTTTCCACTTGGATGTTTATCTCCCTTCCTTGAGTTTTCTTTTCATGTTTTTTTTTATTGTATTGCACTCTCTTGGTTCCTCCTTGGGTGCGCCACTTTGTTGAAGGAAAAGAAAGGTCAAACCAAGCTTTCCACAAGGGAAGCATCTTGAGGTGTGTTGAAACAAGCTAAGGAAGAGGTTCATTCAAGGGAGCAACACCACTTTGAGAGAGGCAAACACTTGGAGTAGAGAACAACTTCAAACATCAAGCCTTTTGTTTCTTTTTGTTTAATTGGGTGTAAATTTTATTAAGACCATTTTATTGAGGTGTTGGATGCCCATAAGGGTCACCTCTTTGATTGTAATAATTTTTTAGTTTCTCGTTTAGGTGGGAGAAGGAATTGGTACCCCATCTCTCCACCTTAGGTGCACACCTTTAGATCCTTACCTTTGTTTTAAATTTCTTTTATTTGCTTTGCATCTTAGTGTAAAAGGCTTTTGAGTTCCAAAGACTCTTAGGTAATTCACTTAGGTAGAAAACAAAACAAAAGAGTAAGGAGTGTTGCCCATAGGTTCTTCCCAATCACTTTCAAAATAAGCTCACACACATCTAGTAAAGGTAGTGTAAATCAACAAGGTTCTCAAAAAACCAACAACATGGATAAGTTTGTGAGTGAATTTAGGGAATGGAGGGTAGAAGAGAGAAAAGAAAGAAAAGAAAGGGAGAAAAGAGAAGAAAAGAGGCGTGAAGAGAAAGAAAAAGAAAAGAGAGAAAGAGAGTTAAGAGAAGAAAGATGAAGAGAGGAAAAAGAGCGTGAGAAAAGAGAGAAAGAAAGCAAGGAGAAAAGAGAGAGACAAGAACGAGAAGAAAGACGGAGCGAAGAGAAAGAAAGAGAATGAAGAGAAAGAGAAGAAAAAAAGGAAAGAGAAAAGAAAGAGAGGGAAGAGAGAAGAGAAGAGCGTGAAAGAGAAGAAAGAAGAGAAAGACGAGTTAGAGAAAGGCATAGGTATAGGTCTGCCTCTAGTGAAGTAAGTGAAAGTGAGGGATATGAAAGACCTAGGGTAAGGAGAGCATAACAACATCATAACCAACCCCAAACCCAACCTAGGGAACAAAAAGTTGACCTCCCTCATTTTCATGGCAAAGAGGATGTGGAAGCCTACCTTGATTGGGAAATGAAGGTAGAGCAACTCTTTGTTTGTTATAACATAAGTGAAGAAAGAAAAGTTTCGCTGGCAACCCTTAGCTTCCAAGGGCATGCCATGTATTGGTGGACCTCCTTGGTCAATGATAGGCGCCGCCTTCGTAACCCTCCGGTGGATTATTGGAATGATCTCAAGGGAGCTATGAGGTGGAGACACGTCCCTTCTTATTATGAAAGAGAGCTCTTGGATAAACTCCAAAGATTAAAACAGTACAACTCAAGTGTTGAGGAGTACAGACAAACCATGGAACTTTTCATGATGAGAGCGGGCGTCACCGAAGAACCAAGGGCCACCGAAGCTAGATTTTTAAGTGGTTTGAACTCTGACATAAGAGACAAAGTTGAGCTCTTACCATATAATAATCTAGATGACCTAGTCCAACTTTGCATAAGAGTGGAAAATCAATTAAAAAGAAAAGGTGGAGCAAAAAGAGAATTCCCATCCTACAATTATGCAAAGAGGGACCTAGGCAAGGGAAGCTCTTCCAAGAGCTCTCCTAAATAGGAACCATCTAAGCATGTGCATAAAGAACATAAACCCATGCATCATAGAGATAACCCCCCTACTAGTTCTAATAATAGGACTAATAGTATTAAATGCTTTAAATGTCTTGGGAGAGGTCACATTGCCTCTCAGTGCCCCAATAAGAAAACCATGATCATGAGGGGCAAGAGATTTTTAGTGAGAGTAGCTCATCTTCCTCCTCTAGTGAGAGTGAGGAAGAAGGGGGTCATGAGCATCATGAGCATGACATTGTTGAAAATCCTTGTGATGGAGACCTCTTAATGGTTAGGCGCCTTCTTGGAAGCCAACCCCTTGAGCTTAACCACTCCCAAAGAGAGAACATTTTTCATACACGTTGTAAAGTTTTAGACAAAACCTGTTCTCTCATTGTGGATAGTGGATCCTGCTGCAATTGTTGTAGCTCAAGGTTGGTAGAGAAGCTAGCCTTACACCCAATTCCTCATCCTAGACCTTACAAGCTCCAATGGCTTAATGAGGAAGGGGAAATGGTTGTAAACCAACAAGTGAAGGTGCCGTTCTCCATTGGAAAGTATCAAGATGAGATCTTATGTGATATAGTTCCAATGGAGGCTGGCCATATCTTGTTAGGGAGGCCTTGGCAGTTTGATAAACAAGTCATTCACCATGGCTACTCTAATGAGATAGTCCTCACTCATAAGGGTAAAAGAATAAAGTTGACTCCTCTCACACCTTCACAAGTGGCTGAGGATCAACTTATCATGAAACATAAAAGAGATGAGGAAAAAAAAGTTCAAAGTAAAAAAAAAAAAAAAGCTTTCATCCCTAAAGCTTGAAAAGGGTAAAGAGGGAGAGTTGGAAGGAGGTACCCCTTCCAAAGAGGTAATTAAGAAAGAGAGTCATTTTGCAACAAAAATGGATATTAAAGAAGCTATCTTGCTTGATCGACCTTTTTATCTCCTTCTTTGTAAAGAGGTACTTTCTGGCACTGCCACAAGTCATGAAATTGAGTCTCTTCGAAAAGCGGTTCAAAATCTTTTAAAAGAATTTGATGATCTTTTCCCTCAAGAGGTTCTGAGGGGATTACCACCTCTAAGGGGAATAGAACACCAAATTGACCTTGTTCCTGGCGCAAGTCTGCCCAATAGACCCGCGTATAGGACAAACCCCGTTGAGACCAAAGAGATTGAGTCTCAAGTTCAAGACTTGTTGGAGAAGGGTTGGGTTCAAAAGAGCCTTAGCCCTTGTGCGGTTCCTGTTTTGTTGGTGCCCAAAAAGGATGGAAAATGGCGGATGTGTATGGACTGTCGTGCCATCAATAACATCCCCATTAAGTATAGGCACCCAATCCCTAGGCTAGACGATATGCTTGATGAATTGCATGGAGCCAAAATATTTTCAAAAATTGATCTTAGAAGTGGTTACCATCAAATAAGAATTAAAGAAGGGGATGAATGGAAAACCGCTTTTAAGACCAAATTCGGTCTTTATGAATGGTTGGTGATGCCTTTTGGGCTCACCAATGCTCCAAGCACTTTCATGCGTCTCATGAATCATGTACTTAGGGATTGCATTGGTAGGTTTGTAGTTGTTTATTTTGATGATATTTTAGTCTATAGTAGGTCTTTAGAAGAACATATAGGACACCTTAGGGAAGTCTTATCTGTCCTTAGAATGAATAAACTATTTGCAAACTTAGAAAAATTCACTTTTTGTGTTCCTAGTGTGGTTTTCTTGGGCTTTGTCATTAGTGCCCAAAAAATCAAGGCCATTCAAGAATGGCCCACCCCTACTAGTGTGACTGAGATCAAGAGCTTTCATGGTCTCGCAGGATTTTATAGGCGCTTTGTGCCTAACTTCTCCACACTAGCTTCACCACTCAATGACTTGGTGAAGAAGGAAGTTCCTTTCTTGTGGGGTGAAAAACAAAAAGAAGTTTTTCAACTGCTCAAGGATAAACTCACTAATGCACCCATTCTACCCCTCCCCGAGTTTTCAAAAACTTTTAAGCTAGAATGTGATGCATCGAGAGTAGGTGTAGGAGCTGTACTGTTGCAAGGGGGGCACCCCATTGCTTATTTTAGTGAAAAACTCAATGGTGCCCACCTCAACTACCCCACCTACGACAAGGAGTTTTATGCTTTGATCCGTGCCCTCCAAACTTGGGAACATTATCTTGTTTCCAAGGAATTTGTCATTCATAGTGACCATGAGTCACTTAAGTATTTGAGGGGGCAAGGAAAGTTGAACAAGAGGCATGATAAATGGGTTGAATTTCTTGAAACTTTTCCTTATGTCATCAAATATAAAAAGGGAAAAACAAATGTGGTGGCTGATGCTCTTTCAAGGAGGCATTCTCTTCTTGCCACCCTCAGTGCTCAAATTTTGGGATTTGATGACATAAAAGAAATGTATCCTTATGACCAAGACTTTGGAACCATTTATACTGCCTCATCTTCCAAAGCCAAAGATGGCTTCTACATGTGTGAGGGGTACTTACTCAAAGAGGGCAAACTTTGTGTACCCCAAGGATCCATTAGGAAATTGCTGACAAAAGAGAGCCATGAAGGTGGGCTCATAGGGCATTTTGGAATTGATAAAACCTTAATGCTTTTAAAAGAAAAATTCTTTTGGCCCCATATGAAAAAAGATGTCCAAAGACATTGCTTGCGATGCATAGCTTGTTTACAAGCTAAGTCCCGAGTAATGCCTCATGGACTTTACACACCTTTACCCACTCCTTCTACACCTTGGGTAGATATTAGCATGGATTTTATCCTTGGGCTCCCAAGAACCCAACGAGGTGTAGACTCCATCTTTGTGGCAGTGGACCGCTTTAGTAAAATGGCACATTTCATTCCCTGCCACAAAGTGGATGACGCGAGTCACATCGCAAGGCTTTTCTTTCATGAGGTTGTCCGCTTGCACAAAATACCCTCAACCATAGTGTCTGATAGGGATGCTAAGTTCCTTGGCCATTTTTGGAAAAATCTTTGCGCAAGGCTAGGAACTAAGCTCTTATTTTCTACCACTTGTCATCCTCAAATAGATGGACAAACTGAGGTAGTAAATAGATCCCTATCCACTATGTTGAGGGCACTCTTAAAAGGCAACCACAAGTCTTGGGATGAATATCTCCCCCACATTGAATTTGCATATAATAGGGTGGTTCATCGAACCACTAAGCACTCCCCTTTTGAGGTTGTATATGGTTTTAATCCTCTCACCCCTCTGGACTTGTTACCACTCCCTAACACCCGAATTTTTCATAAAGAAGGGAAAACTAGGGCTGATTTTGTCAAAAAATTACATGAGAGGGTCAAAACTAATATTGAAACCTAATCTAAGGGGTATGCTTCATCTAGCAACAAGGGGAGGAAGGAAGTCATCTTCGAAAAGGGCGATTGGGTTTGGCTTCACCTAAGAAAGGATCGTTTCCCTTCTAAGAGGAAGTCCAAACTTAGCCCTCGAGGAGATGGTCTCTTCCAAATTCTTGAGAAGGTAAATAATAATGCATATAAGTTAGACCTTCCCGAGAATTATGGAGTTAGCACCACCTTTAATGTTTGTGATCTTACCCCCTTTTTAGGTGCTGACATGGAAGAGGATGACCCTTCAGATTTGAGGACAAATCCTTCTGATGGGGGAGGAGATGATGCAATCCTACCTATCAAGGGCCCTCTCACTAGGGCAATGGCTAGGAGGATTGAAGAGGACTTGGCCCGGAAAGACTCATCAAGACCCCAACTAATGATGGAGATAGATATTTTAGGCCATAGTCCTTAGTTTTACTCTTATAAATATTAATTAGCTTTTAATTCCCTTTTAGGCCTTGTATTTTGGCCATTTATTTTAGTTTCTAGAGTTTAGGGTGTAATTAGCTTAGGAAGGGAGGTGAGGGGAGTAAAGGGCCTAATAACACAAAGGAGTGTGGATCTCTTTCCACACCCCCTTGATTAGGCCGTGACACTCCCTAGCTTAAGGCTAGGCACCACTTTTAGTGGGCCTAAGAAGGATTAGTGCTCCTAATACTAATTAGGCCCAAGTCCCACATTGCCTAGTTTTGAGTGCCTTACTCCCTCTTTGAGCTATAAATACACCTAGTCTCTCTTGTACAAAGCACACTTGATTGAATGAAGTAAGACTCTTTTTGAGCAATTTATTCTTGAGTGTCATTGAGAATCCTCTCTCTTGAGGAATCTCTCCCTTAAAGCTTTTATCAAGGGACCTTTCCCTTGTGGCAAGCAACATAAAATATTTTGACCCATCTTTCTCCTAGAAAGTGGCGTCAACCCTCTCCCATTTCTAACCTCTCCATCCTCCATTTTCTTAGAGGAAGGAACCTTGGTTGAAGAGATCAAGGGAGTGCATCAGTAGGTTTAGTGGCTTTCTAAATTCAGCTGAAGTTACAAAATAAAAAAACTAATAATGGGCAGCTTAATAACAAAGTGTAACTACCAAAGCAAATTAAACAAGTATACTAATTAGAATTGATAACCTAGGTGGCTGCAACTTTAATTAGACAATTCTGGTTACCCAATTAACTAAGTAAACTCCAAGAAAAGGAGTTTAATTTATTCCAAACTTCTCTTCCATTAAGGTCAAGCATTGCTTTCTTCAGTCTTGAGACAATTAACAATTCTAAACTTTATTTCTTCAATGTTTGGCTCTTTTTGTAAAAGGGCTGCCAATACTTGTTGAATAGCTTCCTTAGCTCTTCTTGTCCTTGTCCTTGTCATAGGTCCTCCAAGTCCTTCAAGCTTCATGTCCTCATCAGTCCCCCCCCCTCTTGAAGAGGATTTGTCCCCAAATCAATAGCATCTTCATCTGCATCAAAGAGAGTTAAATCAGACACATTAAAAGTAGCACTCACATTATACTCATCTGGAAGATCAATCTTATAGGCATTGTCATTGATCTTTTCTATAACTTGGAAAGGACCATTTCCCCTTGGTTGGAGTTTTGACTTTCTTTGTTTAGGGAACCTTTCCTTTTTCATGTGTACCCAAACCCAATCACCAGGTTGGAACACGATCTTCTTCCTACCCTTGTTAGCTTGCCTTGCATAACTCTCATTTTTCTTTTCAATTTGAGCCTTCACTTGCTCATGCATCTTCTTCACATCCTCAACTTTAGCTTGTGCTTCCTTATGCTTAAACATAGAAATGTTAGGCATGGACAACAAATCAAGAGGAGGTAAAGGATTGAACCCATACAAAATTTCAAACGGGGAACAATTAGTCGTGCTATGGACAACCCTATTATAAGAAAACTCAACATGAGGCAAACATGCTTCCCAAGACTTAAGATTTTCTTTAAAATAGTCCTAAGCAATGTGCCTAAAGTCCTATTGACTACCTCAGTCTGACCATCAGTTTGTGGGTGGCAAGTAGTAGAAAACAGCAATTTAGTACCAATTTTACCCTACAAGGTCCTCCAAAAGTGACTAAGGATTTTTGCATCCCTATCACTCACAATGCTCCTTGGCAGTCCATGAAGTCTCACTATTTCCTTGAAAAATAAATCAGCCACATGGCTAGCATCATCCACCTTCTTGCAAGGAATGAAGTGTGCCATCTTGGAAAACCTATCAACAACAACAAACATAGAATCCTTTCCATTCTTTGTTTTAGGCAACCCCAAAACAAAGTCCATAGAAATGTTAGTCCAAGGATATTCAGGAACACGCAAAGGAGTATACAATCCATGAGGCTTAACCTTAGATTTGGCCTTTTTACACACAATGCAGTGGTCACAAAACTTATGCACATATCGTTTCATATGACGCCAAAAGAAATGCTTTGGCAAAATCTCCAAAGTCTTTTGAACCCCAAAGTGGCCCATCAAACCCCCTTCATGTGATTCACTCACAAGCAACTCCCTAATGGAACACTTAGGTACACACAATTTATTTGTTTTAAACAAGAATCCATTATGCCTATAGTATCCATTTTCAGAAAACCTTTCACATGCAGCAAATATTTCAGCAAAATCAACATCATGCTTATACATGCCTTTCAAAGACTCAAGACCAAACAATTTAGTTTAGCATAGAAAGCAATGCATGCCTCCTAGAAAGCGCATCAGCCACTATATTTCCTTTCCCCTTTTTATGTTTGATGACATACAAAAATTGCTCTAAAAACTCTACCCACTTAGCATGCCTCTTATTAAGCTTACCTTGTCCTTTCAAATATTTCAATGACTCATGATCACTATGAATGACAAACTCTTTGGGTAACAAATAATGCTGCCAAGTTTTTAAAGCTCTAACCAATGCATACAATTCCTTATCATAAGTAGAATAGTTAAGGGCAACCCCACTTAACTTTTGACTAAAATAAGCAATCGGATGCCCATGTTGCAACAAAATAGCCCCAATACCAACATTTGATGCATCACACTCTATTTCAAATGATTTTGCAAAATTAGGCATGGAAAGAGTAGGAGCATTAGTTAGCCTATGCTTAAGGGCAGCAAAGGCCTCCTCTTGCTTCTTTCCCCATTTAAAAACCACATTCTTTTTAACAATTTCATTTAGAGGTGCAGCTAATGTACTGAAATCTTTAACAAATCTCCTATAGAAACTTGCTAAACCATGAAATCCCTTCACCTCACTCACAGACTTAGGTGTTGGCCATTCTTGGATGGCCTTAACCTTTTCCTCATCAACTAATACACCTTTAGCACTAATAACAAAGCCCAAAAATACAAGATGATCAGTACAAAAAATGCATTTTTCCAGATTGGCATACAATTGTTCTTTTCTAAGCACATTCAAAACAGATTGCAAATGCTCAACATGCAACTCAAGACTAGTGCAATAGATCAGAATATCATCAAAGTACACTACAACAAATTTTCCAATAAACTCCCTTAAAACATTATTCATTAATCTCATGAAAGTACTAGGTGCATTAGTCAAACCAAATGGCATAACCAACCGCTCATACAATCCATATTTAGTTTTAAAGGTAGTTTTCCATTCATCACCTTCTCTAATCCTAATTTGATTATAGCCACTTTTCAAGTCTATTTTTGAAAACACACATGCACCATAAAGTTCATCGAGAAGATCATCTAACCTGGGAATTGGATGCCTATATTTGATGGTGATGTTGTTTATGGCTCTACAATCAGAACACATCCTCCATGAGCCATCTTTCTTTAGCACCAGAATCACAGGTGCAACACATGGGCTCATGCTATCTCTCACCCAACCTTTGCTCATGAGTTCAGCCACTTGCCTTTCAATCTCCTTAGTTTCTTGTGGGTTGCTCCTATATGCTGGCCGATTGGGTAATGATGCTTCTAGAATGAGATCAATGTGATGCTCAATTCCCCTCAAATTTGGCAATCCACTAGGTACACTCTCTGGAAAAACATCTTGGAAATTCTGCAAAAGCGGTTTAACACAATAAGGCAATTCAAAATTTTCAAATTGGTTAGCATGCAAAAACTGACTCGTACAATACAACAAATATAGGGGTTGTCTTGCACAAATAGCCTCTTAACTTCCTCTTTTTTTACTAAACAAGTGTGTTTTTCCTCAAGTGTTTCAATATCTTTCTTTTCTCTATTTTTCCTCTCAAGTGTTTCGCTCTTCCTCTCAAGTGTTTCACTCTTTCTTTCATTTGCTAACTTTTCTCTCATTTTGATTTGATCCTCACACACCTCTTTAGGAGACAAAGGCTTGAGAACCAACTTTTTATCCTGATACATGAAAGAAAATTTGTTAGTGAAGCCGTCATGAATGGCTTTGGTATCATACTGCCACGACCTTCCCAAAAGGATATGGCTGGCCTCCATGGGAACCATATCACATATGACTTTATCTTGATATTTTCCAATGGAGAACGAAACTATTGCTTGTTGTTTCACTTGAACTTCTTCTCCTTCACTAAGCCATTGAAGTTTATATGGTCTAGGATGCAGTGTAGTGTCCATGTTCATCTTTGATACTAATCTTGAACTCACCACATTGGTACTGTACAACTCCCTCCATCAATAATTACCAAACAAACATTACCATTGACTGAATATCTTATGTGAAAGATGTTCTCTCTTTGAGATGCATCCTCGGCCTTGACTTGACTTCCAAGCATCTTCCTAATCATATACAACTCTCCTTCATTAGCCTTCAATTCTCCATCACTCTCCTCTTCTTCTCCACCACTAGCTTCTGATTGGGTTGTGTATTCCCCATTATCTTTGAGAAGAACAATCTTCTTTGTGAGACACTCATAGGCATAATGACCCATGCCCAAGCACTTGAAACACTTCACTTCTCTAGTCTTTTTAGAAGGATGTTCAGGTTGCTTTTGAGGTGCTTTTCCATGGTTAGAAAGTGATGCATTGCTTGAGGAGGCAGCACACTCTTTCCTAACTCTATCCTTCCAATTTGAAGGATTATACCTGGTAGAACTTTTTCTTGTTGTACTCTGATGTGATCTTTGATGATCACGTGCCCAAAGGATCCTTTCTAAGGTCACTTGGAAGGGAAATGGATTTATGGAGAGGAAAGGAATAGGGTGAGGCGCCGCAAATACTAGGTTTGATAAGCCAAAGGGGAGAGGCCACACGGGAGGGGTCCCTTGATAACTCTTAGAAGCTCTTACAAAGGAGAAAGAGAGACACTCAAAGGTAAAAACCTCACAACCAATATGGTCTCTAGGATTAAATTCAAGTGTAAAAAATACAAGTGAGGGAGGAGCTCCTATTTATAGAGGTAGCTAACCTCTTGAACAAGATAACCTAAAAAATAAGGGCTAGGATTAAAAGAAGAGATCTAAGGGAGGAGGATTGAGAAACAATTCCCTCCTTAGATCATCAAACTTGGTGCTCAAGTTTCTCAAACCAAGGGCCAAGATTCCTTCTTATTAGCTTAGGGGGTTTATGTAGGAAAAGAGGGCTGTAGATATCAAGGTTACCCCATATTTCCTTCATAAAGACCTAAAAAGCTAAATCCACCCTCTAACTTCCTAAGACCTCCTAAACATAAAAAATGGACTAAATACATGTCCCAAATTAAATTCTTAATGCTCCTCAAAATTAAAATAAAGGAAAATTACATTTTATTAACTAAAGTCCCTAGCCTAATATCTTCACTCTCCATAGGAGGTGAAGTCTTCCTTTGTCTGCAAGGGCTAGGTCTTCTTCAATCCTTCTAGCCATGGCCCTAGTGATAGGTCCTTGGCTAGGCATGGTCACATCATCTCCTCCCCCTTGAAGAGGATTTGACCTCAAATCCATGGGGTCTTCGTCATTTTCAGCACCACTTCTGTTTGCCCATTAGTTTGAGGGTGACAGGTAGTTGAAAAAAGAAGTTTAGTTCCCAGCTTAGCCCAAAGAGTTTTCCAAAAATGGCTAAGGAACTTCACATCCCTATCTGACACTATTGAAGAGGGTATACCATGCAAGCGGACAACCACTTTAAAGAAAAGTCTTGCGATGTTGCTCGCATCATCCACTTTGTGGTAGGAAATAAAATGGGCCATTTTTGAAAATTGGTCCACCACCACAAATATGGAGTCTGCATATGGGGCCAAAAGAATTTCTCTTGTAAAAGCATGAGGGTTTTTGAAATCCCAAAATGCCCCATCAGCCCACCTTCATGGCTCTCTTTTGTAAGTAAGTTCCTAATTGATCCTTGGGGTATACAAAGCTTACTCCCTTTGTAAAGATACTCCTCACTGATGAAGTACCCATCATGGGCCATTAATGCGAATGCAGATGCAGAGGTAGCAAATATGGGGCCGAAATCCTTGTCAAACGAATACATAGCCCTAATGTCATCAAATCCCAAGATTTTTGCACTCAAGGATGAATAAAGGGCATGATGCCTAGAAAGAGCATCAGCCACCACATTTTGTTTTCCTTTCTTGTACTTGATGACATAAGGGAAGGATTCAAGATATTCCACCCATGTTGCATGCCTTTTGTTCAATTTACCTTGACCCCTCAAATATTTTAGTGACCCATGGCCACTATGAATGACAAACTCCTTGGGAGCAAGGTAATGCTCCCAAGTTTCAAGGGCCCTAATTAGAGCATAAAACTCCTTATCATAGGTGGGGTAGTTGAGGGAGGCACCATTGAGTTTTTAACTGAAATACGCAATGGGGTGCCCTCCTTGCAACAAGACAGCCCCCACACCTACACCAGAGGCATCACATTCAAGTTCAAATGTTTTAGAAAAGTCAGGTAATGTCAAGACTGGTGCATGGGTCAGTTTATGCTTAATTAGCTGGAAGGCTTTCTCTTGTTTCTCACCCCAAAGGAAAGGAACTTCCTTTTTCACCAAATCATTTATTGGTGTGAAGAGTGTGGAGAAATTAGGCACAAAGCGCCTATAAAATCCAGCGAGACCATGAAAGCTTTTGATCTCTGTCACATTCTTTGGGTTGGGCCATTCTTGAATAGCTTTTATCTTTTCGGGGTCAACATGGACCCCTTTTGTACTAACTACAAAACCTAGGAAAACTACACTATCTACACAAAAGGTGCATTTTTCTAAGTTACCAAAAAGATGATTACTCCTAAGAAGAGAAAAAAACATGCCTTAGATGTCCTAAATGATCATCTAGGTTCCTAGAGTAAACTAAAATGTCATCAAAGTAAACTACACAAAATTTACCAAGGCAATCCCTCAGTACATGATTCATTAAGCGCATGAATGTGCTTGGGGCATTAGTTAGCCCAAAAGGCATAACCAACCACTCATAAAGACCAAATTTAGTCTTAAAAGTAGTTTTCCACTCATCACCCTCTTTGATCCTTATTTGGTGGTAACCACTTCTAAGATCTATTTTTGAAAATATTTTTGCCCTATGCAATTCATCCAACATGTCATCAAGACGGGGGATTGGGTGCCTATATTTGATGGTGATGTTGTTGATTGCACGACAATCAACACACATCCTCCATTGGCCATTCTTCTTGGGCACCAACAAGACTGGCACAGCACAAGGGCTTAGGCTCTTTTGAACCCAACCCTTCTCCAACAACTCATTCACTTGAGACTCAATCTCTTAGGTCCCCATGGGGTTGGTCCTATAGGCAGGTCTATTAGGTAGACTTGTGTCAGACACCAAATCAATTTGATGTTCTATACCCCTAATGGGAGGAAGTACTTTCTGAACCTCATTAGGGAATATGTCATCAAATTCTTTTAAAATATCTTGAACCCCTTGAGGAAGGTGCTCATGTGCATGGACTGTGGTAGTGCTCTCAGCAGAAGAATTCAAAATGGGAGAAGGATTTGATGCTTGTTTGCAAAAGAGGAGATTAAAGGGCTTGTTAGTCAAAAAAGCTTCTTTTAAATCATGTTTAGTAGCAAATAGGCTCCTTTTACTAATATTCCCTTTCGAAGGGGCATCACCTTCCGACTCTCTCTCTTTACCCTTTTCAAGCTTTAAGGGTAAAGCTTGTTGTGCTTTTTTTTTGTTTTTTGTTTTTCCTCAACTCTTTTCTTTTTCATCGCAAATTGATCCTCAGCCACTTGAGAAGGTGACAAAGGATACAATTTGAAGCGCTTTTCATTATGGGTGAGAATTATTTGGTTGGAGTGACCATGGTGAATAGCTTTTTTGTCAAATTTCCATGGTCTCCCCAATAGGATATGACCAGCCTCCATAGGAACTATGTCACAAAGAATCTCATCATTATAAGATCCTATGGAAATTGGAACCATAACTTGTTCATTGACTACCATCTCCCCTTGCTCATTGAGCCATTGCAATTTGTAAGGTTTGGGATGGGACATGGTAGTCAAGGCTAGCTTTTCAACCAACCTAGAGCTACAACAGTTACAGGAGCCACTATGAACAAGGAGCGAACATACTTTGTCATTTACTTTACATCTTGTATGGAAGATGTTCTCTCTTTGTGACTGGCCAAGCTCTAGAGGTTGGCTTCCAAGAAGCCTTTGAACCATAAGGAGGTCCCCCTCATAAGGAAAAGCTTCCTCACACTCTTGTTGAAAAGTATGTCCCCTTTCTTCCTCACTCTCACTAAAGGAGGAAGATGAGCTATTCTCACAACAAATGTCTTGTCCCCTTATGATCATGGTTTTCTTGTTAGGGCATTGAGAGGCAATGTGCCCTCTCCCAAGACATTTGAAGCATTTGATACTACTTTGTCTCTCAGTAGGCTTAGTAGTAGGGGGTTTTCTCTCTACATGAGGTGCTTTTATATCTTGAAAATGTTTGGGCTCCTCTTTGGGAAAACCCTTGAAAGAGTTTCCCTTAAGTTGGTCTCTCTTTTAGTAAGAGGGAGAATCCTTTTTAAAGTTTTTCTCTTGAGTTGATTCTCAGGTCTTACACAAAGTTCTACCAATTCATCAAGGTTTGAGTATGAAAGAAGCTCTACCTTATCTCTAATGTTAGAGCTTAATCCACACAAAAACCTAGCAAGGGTGGCATTGGGTTTCCTCAATGATATTGGCCCTTAGTATGAAAAGCTCCATCTTTTGTCTATACTCCTCAATACTTAGGTTATGTTGCCTAAGTCTTTGGAGCCTATCCAAAAGATCCCTCTCATAATATGAAGGAATGTGCCTTCTTCGCAAACAAGTTTTTAAATCATTCCAGTAGCGAATGTCAGGCATTTGTTTATGGGCCCTATCCTTGACTAACCCATCCCACCAATGCAAAACAGAACCTTGAAAACTAAGGGAGGCCAAAGGTACTTTCCTTTCTTCCCTAATTTCATAGCATCGAAAGAGTTGTTCCACTTTGACTTCCCAATCTAGGTAAGTCTCAACATCTTCCCTACCATGAAAATGGGGTAGGTCTACCTTTGGTTCCCTAGCATGATTTATGTTCTCTTAAGGAGAATGATGATTGTATAATGAATGAGAGTGATGCTTATGTTGATTTCTATAGTATTCTTCTTCACTAGAGCTAAAATGCCTAGATGGGGATCTTATGAGAATTCCTTTATTTTTTCTATCACTCTCCCTCCCATCTCTCCTCTTACTCTCTTTTCCTTTCCTTCTCTCTTCTTCCTCTTTTTCTCTTTTTCTTTATAGTTCTTTCCTTCTTCTCCTTTCTTCATCCTCTCTTCTCTCTCTTTGCCTTCTCTCTTCTCGCTCTTTTTTCTCTTTTCTCATTTCCAACATCTCTTTTTTTAACTCTTCCTTCTCTTTTTTTTTTCCTTTTCTTTTATTTCTTTTTTTCTCTCTTTTTCTTCTCTCCTTTCTTGTTCTTTAGCCATCCATTCCCTAAATTCTACGTTAAGGTTTTCAAGAGTGTCTCACTTAGAAGGTTTTCTTTTGTTGACACTCTTACTTGATGAACAACTATGTGCACTAGAATGTGTGTGGGAAGTCATGGTGCTTGGATGCTAAAAACTAAAGGGTAGGCCAAAAACATTTTTTTTTCAAGCAACACTCCTCTCTTTTTTTTTTCTCACCTAAGGTGGCTTGATGAGTCTTTGGAACTCTTAGCCTCTACACATTTTTTCAAAATAACATAAAATAAAATAAAAGTGCAAGAATATAAAAGAGAAAGGGCTCTAATCATACTCCTAAGGTGTTGAAGGAAGTGTACCACTTCTCCCTTCTTCACCTAATTAACGAGCTACGCTAAAATTAAGCAAAATTATTACAAACCAAGGGAGGGCCTTAAGGGAACTCAAACTCCCAATCTAAAATTAAGTATACACAATACAAAGAATAAAAAAAATAAAACAAAGTCTTCACTCCAAGCTTTTTGGTGTTTGTCTCCTTTTGATCAAGCCCCCTTGAGTTGCATCAACCCACCCCAAGAATGCTACCCTTGTTTCCTCTTGTTTGGACTTGCCAAAATTTTATATATGGAACCTTTCCCAACCTTTCCTTACCAAGGCCGAATACAACACAAGACAACAAACAAAGGTGAATAACAAAACAAGGTTCACAAATCCAAGTGGATAGATTAAACAATGACAAACTTAAAGAAGTAAAGAAGACAAGCAAGCAAACATAAGGCTCACAAAGGAAGGTAGCACACAAATAACTTTCCTAGATTAGCTCTAAGAGTAGAGATGAAGAAAGACTCAAACAAAAAAAATGAAACCAATAGTTGCACACTTAATAAAATTTAAGTGACCAAAAACTAAAAAGCTTACTCAAGTAATTTTTTTTTAATCACAATTGGTTCCTCATATCAAATGTTTCTACTATTAGGTACACAACTTCAAATTTGTCTTTCTTTTGAGTTCTTTATCTTCTTTTTTTTTTTAACTTGAACTTTTTCTATTTTTTTTTAACTTTTTCTAATCATTTTGCTACACCTAATAGCTTGTTGAATTGAAATTTTAATGAGGATGCTTGAAATAATAACGCTTGAGTGAATAAGCACAAAGTAAGGTCACACAATTTTCAAGCAATGCATACAACTAAAGGCAAAACAACTTAGTAGTTCCAAATACCACTGAACTAATGGTGCTTAAGGAATGATTTAGGGTTGATTTTGAAGTAAATTGATTGCTCAAATTACTAACATAATTCACCCAAGCTAAAATTCCACAAAGAGGCACCAATAGTGAAGGTAAACCAAGTGGAAAGCTACTAATAATTCAACATAAAATAAGAAACATACAAAGATTGAATTGAGCAAATATTTAAGAACAACAAAGAGATTAATATGCTTGAACTAAAAGCATAAAAGACTTAAGAGACTCAACAAGAGGTTCACCTCTTAGGAGCTCAATTCAAAATGTTTTTGAAGGTTTTTTTGTAAAAATTTTAAGAGGCTAAAACCTATGGAATTTAAATGAGACAAAATAGGAAACTAACATGACTAGTATTTGACAAAACACAAGATTAAGAAAAAATAACACACCTAAAAATAGAGCAAAAATTTCAGCAAGAGACTCAAAACAAAAGGCACAACAAAGTGGACAAAGTTGACCACCACAATGGTGTGGAAAAATCCTCAACCATGTGGGTTTAATGGTCACAACTTCTTAGGTACACTTTAACATAAAAAACCAAGGGAAAATTAAGCAACTTGAACACGAAAATAAGAAGCAAAGAAAGGGACAAATAAAATCGCATCAAATTAAATGGAACATAGGCGCGTAGATAGAAAACAAAAGCGCATATAATAGCAAGAATAAAAAGTTATACTACTAGACAATAAAGGAAATAGAGATGACAAGAAATGAAGGACTTTAAAATAAAGAGATCAAAGAGATAAACAACAAAGCAAAAAAAATCGAGAAAGAACGTGACCTTTAGAAAGTGGCTATAATACCACTTGATGTGATCTTTGATGATCACGTGCCCAAAGGATCCTTTCTAAGGTCACTTGGAAGGGAAATGGATTTATGGAGGTGAGGCGCCACAAATACTAGGTTTGATAAGCCAAAGGGGAGAGGCCACAAGGGAGGGGTCCCTTGATAACTCTTAGAAGCTCTCACAAAGGAGAAAGAGGGACACTCAAAGGTAAGAAACTCACAACCAATATGGTCTCTAGGATTAAATTCAAGTGTAAAAAATACAAGTGAGGGAGGAGCTCCTATTTATAGAGGTAGCTAACCTCTTGAACAAGATAACCTCAAAAAGAAGGGCTAGGATTAAAAGAAGAGATCTAAGGGAGGAGGATTGAGAAACAATTCCCTCCTTAGATCATCAAACTTGGTGCCCAAGTTTCTCAAACCAAGGGCCAAGATTCCTTCTTATTAGCTTAGGGGGTTTATGTAGGAAAAAAGGGGTGTAGATATCAAGGTTACCCCATATTTCCTTCATAAAGACCTAAAAAGCTAAATCCACCCTCTAACTTCCTAAGACACCTGCTAAAAATAAAAAATGGACTAAATACATGTCCCAAATTAAATTCTTAATGCTCCTCAAAATTAAAATAAAGGAAAATTACATTTTATTAACTAAAGTCCCTAGCCTAATATCTTCACAAACTCCTGCAACTCAACAACATCTCTGATGTCATCATTTAAACCACTAAGGAAGCGAGCCATAGTTAGCTCAGGATCTTCTTCAATTTAGGTTTGGATGATTAACATCTCCATCTCCTTATAATACTCCTCCACTCCCTTGCTTCCTTGAGACAATTTCTGAAGTTTTAATTTTATATCCCTATGGAAGCTAGAAGGTATATACTGCCTCCTCATGATCCTTTTCATTTCAGCCTAAGTGTCCACCCTAGGCTCCTTATTTCTAATCCTATCCCTTTGCAACTTATTCCACCAAATGAGTGCATAATCAGAAAATTTAGCAGCTGCAAGTCTCACCTTTTTCTCCTAACTATAATTGTTGCAATAAAACACATGCTCAATTTTTAACTCCCACTCCAAGTATGCCTCAGGATCACTCCTACCCTTGAAAGGAGGCACATTCAACTTCACTCCTTCTATTCTTCCTTCATTTGTATTTGGCCTTCCTCCTCCTCCTTGTTGAGTTCTATTCTCCAATTGGTCGAACCTCTCATGGAATTCATCTTGTTGTTGCTTCATCAATCTCTCTAAATGTTGAGATAATGCAGTAATTTGAAGCTGAAGATCATTGTTATTATTTCTTTCTTCCATGATAAACAAATAGGTCAAATGTCACAAGAAAAAGTATGTATGTGGTGTTTGAAAATGTTCTCACCCCACTCAAGTGTTTGCGCTAAAAAAAATTGGCTTTTACTATAATGAAACTCTCTTGCTTTTTCCTCTTTATTCCTCCTTAAGTTCTTAACAAACCAAAAGAGAAAAACTCAAAGACAAACACCAACTTGTGTGCAGGAAAATAAGACACAAGAAAACTAACAAAAATGACTAAAATGAAACCCAACGAAAGCAACAAATACTAGGACAACAACTGGAAATTTTTTTTTGACACCAACAAGACAGAAGAAATTTGTCTCAAAATGAAAACAAAGGAAGTACGAAAAGAAATGGACAAAAACTAGGCACACAAAAACAAAGGTACAAACAGCCACAACCAGAATTTTGAGTAGAAAATTGTGCAGCCAATTTTAACAAGTAAAGACACAAACAGAGGATAAAATTTTGGCTTAAAATGAAACTAACAAGTGCAACAAAATTCCGCAAGAATGTGCAGTATATGTGAAGCCAAAACAGAGTGGAATTGGCACAATTTGTAACCAAGAAGTGCAGCCCAAAATTTCAGAAATGTAAACTAACAAGGTGCAGTAATTTTTCCTTCAAATCAAACACAATATTACCTTCAAAATGAAGAATTTCTAGCATGAACCATTCAGCCAATTTTATTTCAGAATTCCTCTTCCTTTTTTTTTTTTTAGAATCTCAGATTTTTTTAAGGGCTTAACTTTTGCAATGGTTCAGCCTAACTGATTGACAATTAAGTTAATATTATTGATGATAAGAATCAAGGAAGGAAATTATCCCGAGTGCAGCCTTGTAATTCCTAGAAACCAAAGCTCTGATACCAAATGGTATGAATCCTCTGTCAGTTTAGGATTCTGAAAGGACCATAGGAATTTAGCTTGCCGCCTTAACAAAATTGATCAACGTGGAATGCAAACAATTGCCAAAAATAAACTGATTAGAATTACTATCAAACTCTTTGACATAGAATGGAAATTAAAAGTTATTGAAATTCAACGAGTAAACGAGTTTTTGAATAGTGTAGGACTTTCCTGTGGAATTGATCATAGAGTTTGCTGGGCAGAATTGACTATGAATGGAAAAGACAGAAAATGGAATTGGAATTGATAGACTCCACACTTCCAAGGATGGAAGATATGTCTACGAGATTGCACACACAAAGGGGTGAATTACCTTTGATAAATCTCAAAAGATTTTGGATTGTCAAGAACCCAAAGGAGAGAAAACCTCAACTAGTTTTTTTATTTCCAAAATTATTCTACCTTACATATGAGTCTTGCCCAAATTTATATGCCTAATAAACTCAGCTTGTGTAGGTTTAATGGCTTTCTAAATTCAGCTGAAATTACAAAATAATAAAAACTAATAATGGGCAGCTTAATAAAAAAGTGTAACTGCCAAAGCAAATTAAACAAGTATACTAATTAGAATTGATAACCTAGGTGGCTGCAACTTTAATTAGACAATTCTGGTTGCCCACCATTAAGTAAGTAAACTCTAAGAAAATGAGTTTAATTTATTTCTAACTTCTCTTCCATTAAGGTCAAGCATTGCTCTCTTCAGTCCTGAAACAATTAGCAATTCTAAACTTTATTTCTTCAATGTTTGGCTCTTTTTGCAAAAGTGCTGCCAATACTTGTTGAATAACTTCCTTAGCTCTTGTTGTCCTTGCCCTTGTCATAGGTCCTCCAAGTCCTTCAAGCTTTATGTCCTCATCATGCTCGTAGTGAGAAATAATGAACTCAGAGTAAGAAATGCATTTGTAGGATCTTAGTTATGCCTGTAGTAGATTTCATTTTGAGTGTCTATACATTAGTTGAACTGGTTGATTTGATTTATCTTTGGATAGTATGTTCTTAACATATTTATTCTTGTTTCAATGGTAAGATCCTAAAAATAATGTCTGAAGTGAGAGATAGTGCATTAGATGTTTGGGGTATCATTTATAAATGTGTGTGATGTATTATTTCACATGGACATGATATGAGATAGTGTGATTGATTATATGAGTCAACGGTGCCTAAGAGGCAGTATTCTAGCTCAGTTAGGAGTGAAATTTTGTACCATCATCATCCAATTGTTGAATTGTTATATTTATCTTTATTTTTCATAGTAGGTTCGCAAGATGTTAATCTTTATTTCCAATGGTTCGATCATCAAAATAATGTTCCGAGTGACATAATGGAGTTATAAGAATAATTATATTTTTATCATCTTATACAATACCGTATTTTGTCTTGACTGTTTATGATGCATGCCTCCCTTGATCTTTTTCTAGAGATTTTCTTCTTTGGTGAAATGCTTTGTGGAGAGGTAAGAAGTGAGGTGGTTTTAGGTGCCACTTAAGGTAAGATAAGCCTAAGAAGGAAAGTTTGCCACAAGGGATGGAACCCTTGATAAAAACCTAAGGAATTCTCAAAGAGAAAAGGGTGGACACTAAGAGAATTTTGGCCAACTCAAGGTTTTTCCATTCAATAAAGTGTAAAAATTACAAGAGTGTGAAGGAGCACATTTTTATAGAGGGAGCTAACCTCTTGGACAAGTGAAGAAGGAAAGGTAGGGCCAGGATTAAAAGGAGTCATCCAAGGGAGGAGGATTGAAGCCCAAAGTCCAATCAATCCCCTCCTTTAGATGAGAATTGGTGCCCAAGTTACCTCATCCAAGGGCCCAGATTACTCCTTTATTAGTTTTGGGTTTTATTTAGGAAAAAAGGGTGTATTTATCAAACTACCCCCCTATTTCCTAAATAAAGTCCCAAAATCTAATCTTACCCCTTCTTATTACTAAGACACTTCCTAGAAAATTCAATGGACTAATACATGTCCAAAATAAAATCCTAGGTTCCTAAAAGAAAAATTACAAGTAAATAAGTTATGGCTTGCATATCTTTATGGTCATATGGAGGTGAGATCTTCCTCCCTCTACTCTAGCCATGTCTTCTTCTATTCTCGTAGCCATGGCCCTAGTGATAGGCCCTTGCTTGGAGAGCATATATCATCTCCTCCCCCTTGGGAAGGATTTGACCTTAAATCTGATAGGTCCTGCTCTTCTTCATCAGTACCTACAAATGGGATCAAATCACAAATATTAAAGGTAGTACTGACACCATAGTCCTCAAGGAAATCTAATATGTATGCATTATTGTTTACTCTCTTGAGGACCTGAAAGGGACCATCTTCTCGGGGGTTAAGCTTGGACTTCCTTTGAGTAGGAAAGTGATCCTTCCTCAAATGAAGCCATACCCAATCCCCTTCATTGAAGATAATTTCTTTCCTACCCCTATTGGCTTTACTAGCATACTCCTTTGAATTATGTTCAATGTTGGCCTTTACCCTCTCATGTAATTTTTTAACAAAATCTGCTCTTGCTATTCCTTCTTTGTGAACAGAAGAAGGGAATGGTAAGGGCAAGATATCAAGAGGTGTGAGGGGGTTGAAGCCATAAACAACTTCAAAGGGAGAATGCTTGGTGGTCCTTTGAACTACCTAGTTGTATGCAAACTCAATATGGGGTAGTATTCATCCCAAGACTTGTGATTTCCTCGAAGAAGTGCCTTAAGCATAGTAGATAGAGACCTATTTACTACCTCAGTCTGCCCATCAGTGTGGGGGTGACATGTGGTAGAAAATAAGAGTTTAGTTCCTAGCCTTGCTCACAATGTTTTCCAGAAGTGGCTAAGGAACTTCATATCTCTATCAGAGACTATGGACTGGGGAATTCTGTGTAAGCGGACAACTTCTTTAAAGAATTCTTGTGGCATGGTATAAAGTGAGCCATTTTTGAAAATCCATGCTTATGTCTACCCAAGGAGCGGAGGGAGCCGATAAGGGTGTGTAAAGTCCATGAGGCATTACTTTAGATTTATCTTGTAAACAACCTATGCATCTAGAGCAATGTCTTTGGACATCTCTTTTCATATGGGGCCAGTGGAATTTTTATTTTAAAATGAGAAAAGTTTTGTTTATTCCAAAATGCCCCATGAGCCCACCTTCATGGCTCTCTCTCATAAGCAATTTTCTAAGAGATCCTTGGGATACACAAAGTTTACTTTTTTTGAATAAGTACCCCTCACTCACATGAAACCTATCAGTAGGTTTGGACAAGGAGGTAGCAAAAATAGGGCCAAACTCTTGGTCAGAAGCATATTGGTCCTTAATATAATCAAATCCTAAGATTTGGGAGCTCAAAGTGGCATCGGCCACTACATTGTGCTTCCCTTTCTTGTATTTGATTATACAGGGAAAAGTTTCCAAAAACTCAACCCACTTTGCATACCTCTTGTTGAGCTTACCTAGACCCTTCAAATATTTTAGTGACTCATGGTCACTATGAATGGCAAACTTCTTGGGAATAAGGTAATGTTCCCAAGTTTGAAGGGCCCTTATTAAGGAGTAAAACTCTTTGTCGTAGGTAGGGTAATTGAGGGCGGCACCATTTAGTTGTTCACTAAAATAAGCCATAGGGTGGCCGCCTTGCAATAACACAAAACCTATTCCAACACCCGATGCATCATACTCTAGCTCAAAAGTTTTTGAAAAGTCAGGTAGAGCTAGAACAGGGGCATGGGTGATTTTTTTTTAATAAGCTTGAAGGTTTTTTGTTGTTTAGCACCCCAAAGGAAGGGAACCTCTTTCTTCACCAAATCATTGATTGGTGAGAAAAGTGTGGAGAAATTAGGCACAAAGCACCTATAAAAACTCGCGAGACCATGAAAGCTCTTGATCTGAGTCACACTTTTTAGGGTGGTCCATTCTTGGATGGCTTTGATTTTGTCAGGGTCCACATGAACCCCATCTTTATTGACTATAAAATCTAAAAACACCACACTCTCTCCACAAAAATTACACTTTTCAAGGTTTCCATAGAGTTGGTGTGACTTAAGGATGCAAAAGACGCGCCTAAGATGACCTACATGCTCATCTAGGCTCTTGCTATACACTAAAATATCATCAAAATAAATTACACAAAATTTTCCTTAGCAATCCCTAAGGACATGATTCATAAGCCTCATGAAGGTGCTTGGGGCATTGGTAAGCCCAAAGGGCATTACCAACCACTTATAAAGCCCAAACTTGGTCTTAACAGCGGTTTTCCACTCATCAGCTTCCTTTATGTGGATTTGGTGATAACCACTCTTAAGATCAATTTTTGAAAATAATTGGGCCCCATGCAATTCATCAAGCATGTCATCAAGCCTAGGGATACGGTGCCTATATTTGATGCTGATGTTATTGATTGCTCGACAATCAATGCACATCCTCCATTGGCCATTCTTCTTAGGCACCAACAAGACTAGCACAGCACAAGGGATTAGGCTCTCTTGAACCCAACCCTTCTCCAATAGTTCTTGGCCTTGAGACTCAATCTCCTTGGTCTCCATGTGATTAGTCCTATAAGCAGGCCTATTAGGCAGGCTAGCCCCAGGTACCAAGTCTATTTGGTGTTCTATACCCCTAATTGGAGGAAGTCCTTTGGGAACTTCATTGGGGAGTATATCACCAAACTCCTTTAAAAGCTCTTGAACCTCTTGAGGTAGGTTCTCATGTCCAAGTTCTATGGCAGTGCTAGAACTAGAAGGGAAAAAAGTGGAGGGGGAAGAAATGGGGAATGCCTCTTTGCAAAGGAGGAGATAAAAAGGTCAGTTAATTAAGGGGGCCTCCTTTAAATCCAATTTTGTCGCAAATAAACTCCCTTTACTAATGACTTTCTTGGAAAGGGCACCAACTTCCAACTCAACCTCCTTACCCCTTTCAAGTTTTAGGGCTAAACCTTTGCTTTTTTTTTTCTCCTCATCTCTCTTATGTTTCATGATAAGTTGGTCCTCCAACACTTGTAAAGGTGTTAGAGGACACAACTTAATGCGCTTATCCTTATGAGTGAGGAAGATGTTATTGGAATGACCATGGTGTATGGCTTTCTTATCAAATTGCCATAGTCTTCCTAGCAAGATATGGCCACCTTCCATTAGGACTATGTCACACAAGATCTCATCTTTATAAGACCAATGGAAATTGGAAACTTGACTTGCTCATTGACCTCCATTTCCCCTTGCTCATTGAGCCATTGAAGCTTGTAAGGCTTAGGGTGGGGAAGCGGGGTCAAGGCTAGCTTTTCCACCAACCTTCAGCTACAGCAATTGCAACATGACCCACTATCTACAATGAGAGAACATATTTTGTCATTCACCTTACAACGAGTGTGGAATATGTTCTCCTTTTGAGATGAGGAAACTTTCAAAGGTTGGCTTCCAAGAAGCCTTCTTATCATCAAGAGGTCTCCCTCACATGCATAAGCGGTTTCATCACAATCAGATTGGTATGCATGAACCCCTTTTCCTTCGCTCTCACTAGAGGACTGTGAGCTAGACTCACTACTATAAACATCTTGGGCCCATGATGTTTCTCTTAGTAGGGCATTGAGAGGCAATGTGGCCTCTTCCAAGACATTTAAAGCATTTGATACTACTAACTTTCTCATGAGAGTTAGTAGTAGGGGTTCTTCTCTCTACATGTGATGTTTTATGCTCTTTGAAGTGCTTGGAATGTTCCTCCTTTGGTAACTCTTGAAAGAGTTCCCCTTAGGTTGGTCCCGCTTTACATAAGGTGGGTTATCCTTTTTAAAAGTTTTCCTTCTAAGTCGGTTTTCCACCTTGATGCAAACTTGAACTAACTCATCATGGAAATTGTATGAGAAGAGCTCCACCTTATCACTAATTTCGAGGCTCAACCCACACAAAAACCTTGCCATTGTGGCCTTGGGTTCCTCAATGATACCCGCCCTTAAGATAAGAAGTTCCATCTTTTGTCTATACTCTTCTATACTAAGGTCGGTTTGCCTTAGTCTTTGAAGTCTATCCAAAAGATCTCTTTCATACCAAGAGGGAATATGCCTTCTTCTTAGAGCACTTCTAAGATCATTCCAATATGTTATGGAAGGCATATTGGTTTGGATTCTCTCATTGGTTAACCCAAACCACCAATGCATGGCATGCCCTTGGAAGCTAAGGGTTGCCATTAGAACCTTTCTTTCTTGTCTTACCTCATGGCAAGTGAAGATTTGTTCTACCTTGATTTCCCAATCAAGGTAGGCTTCCACATCTTCCCTCCCATGAAATGGGGGGAGATCAATTTTGGGCTCCCTTGGAGGGGCCCCATTATTATGCATGGATGAAAGGGAGTTTCTCCTAGGATGATTGTAGTATTCTTCCTCACTTTCGCTCCTATGGGTATGTCTAGATGGGAACCTAAGACTATCCCTTTCATTTTGTAATTCTCACCATTCCCATGCTTTCTTTTTTCTTCTTCTTTCTCTTTTCTTCTTTCTCTTTCTTTTCTTTCTCTCTTTTCTTCATCTTCTCTCCTTTCTCTTATTCTTCTCTCTTCCTTCTTTCTTTTTTCTCTCTTGTCTTCCTTTCTTTCTTTTATTTTTCTTTTCTCCTTGGCCTCTCTTTCTCTCCTTTTTTCTTCTCTTCTCTCTTGTTCTTTTGCCATCCACTCCCTAAAGTCCATGTTTAAGTTTTCTAAAGTGTAATCTTTAGAAATATTTCTTTGGTTTACACTTTTGTTTGATGAATAACTATGACCACTAGAGTGGGTGTGTGATGCCATTGTGCTTGAATTTCTAAGAGGAAAAAGGTGGCAAAAAATTTTTCACGAAGCACTCCTCCCTTTTGTATGTTTCCTCACCTAAAATGGCTTTGATGAGTCTTTGGAACTCTTTAGCCTTTTAAGAATTTTGACAAGAAATTAAAGAAAGACTTGAAAGGTAAAAAAAAATAAGATTAAAAAGGTAAGGGATCTAAAAACGTGCTCCTAAGGTGTTGAAAGAAGTATACCAATTCTTCCTTCTTTACCTAATTTTTGAGAAACTAAAGCTAAAAGAAATTAAAACCAATTATTAAAATAAAAAAGGGAGAGCCTTAAGGGCACTCAAACTCCCAATTCTAAAGGAAGAATTAATTATAACCAAATTAAAAATGCAAAATTTAAAGTCTTCAAGTCCTTTGGTCTCCAAATGTGCTCTAAAGCTCACGACTAGTGTTTGCCCCTTTGAGTTGGTCCCTTAAGCTCTTAGTTCAAGTTTCCAAAGTATGCTACCCTTGTGGGAAATTCTTTCTTGAAGCTTATTAGAAAGTAGCACTATTACACAAACAAAATAAACCAAAGAAAGTAGCAAGGGATATGCAAAATAGAAACTTAAAAGCAATAAAAGATAAACACAACAAAGGATAATAACCAATTGGTAAGATTAATTTGACAAGACTAGAAAGAATTTGAAAAAAGAAGACAAGCAACAATTAAAGGTAAACAATAAAGAAAGCACAAAAAGGAATACCTAAGAAAGGCACTAGAGTGGAATGAAAAACAAACTAAACAAGACTCCAAAATTTCACAAATTGTACTAACTTTAAAATTATAGTGGCCAAATTCTTTTAAGAAGGTTCTGAAGCTCTTACAAGTAATTTTAAGTCCTCAAAGTGTCTTAATAAAATAGGTACACAAATTTTTTCATAATTTTTTTTTGTTCTTTCTTTGGAATTCTTTTCCTCTCTTTTTGTTTTTGAACTTCAACTTCTTTGGTTTGTTTTATCCTTTTCTTTTTTCTTTTTTTAAACTTAATGTTGTTGTACCTAGCTTAATGGAAAGAAAAATTAATGAGGAACAACAATATTATAATCGCTTGAGCTAAAGGTAAAAGAAACAAGCCACCAAAATTGTAAACAAATGCAACCAGTGAACATTAAAATGAAAGAAACAACAAATTTTAGTAGCCCTAATTGCCACTGAACTAATGGTATTTTAGGTGTACTTTAAGGCTTTTAAATGAGTGATTTGGTTTCCCAAGTTCAAATCACAATTTGCCCAAACAATTGTACTCAAAAGAATAAACAATAGTGAAAGCAAAGCCAAGGGGGAAACTACCAAAATCATGCGCAAACAAGAAAGAATACAAAGGATTGAATTGAGAAATTATTTAAGAATATTTAGAAACTATAATGCTTGAATTAAAAGTATAAACACATAAGAACAAAAACAAGAGGATCACATCTTAAAAGCTCAATCCAAAGATGTTTTATAAGGCTTTTTGTAAAATATGAAGAGGTTAAACCTAAGGAAGTTTATATGACATGAAAGGAAACTAACATGACCATTTTTTGACAAAACTTAGTGATTATAAAAATAAAAATAAACCTATAAAGTGAGCAAAAATTTCAGCAAGAAATGCATCAAGGATTAACCCAAAAGAAGAGCCACAAGGTTGTGCAAAATGTACAGTTATGTGGACTTACACTACCTCTTTTGTTTAGGCACCTAACCTCAGCACATTAAACATAAAATAAAGCTATACTAAGGGCAAGAACACTAAAAATGCAGCAAAAGATGCAATGAAAAGAACAAAATAAAATTGCATCAACAATAAAGACAATGGCGAATAGAATAAGGAAAATTAAGAAACTACTAATATTAACTTCAAGACATGAAATGAAAGAAATAAACAATAAGGGAAGACAAGAATAAAATTGCGGAAATGAAGTAAACAATATATAAGAATGCGCAAAATTAAAAAGATAGAGAAAAAGAAATTTTGATCTCTAGAACCTATGCTCTAGATACCAAATGATGCATGCCTCCCTTGATTTTTTTCTAGAGGCTTTCTTCTTTGGTGAAATGGTTTGTGGAGAGGTAAGAAGCAAGGTGGTTTTAGGCGCCACTTAAGGTAAGATAAGCCTAAGAGGGAAAGTTTGCCACAAGAGCTGGAACCCTTGTGATGCATGCCTCCCTTGATCTTTTTCTAGAGGTTTTCTTCTTTGGTGAAATGGTTTGTGGAGAGGTAAGAAGTGAGGTGGTTTTAGGCGCCACTTAAGGTAAGATAAGCCTAAGAGGGAAAGTTTGCCACAAGGGATGGAAACCTTGATAAAAACCTAAGGAATTCTCAAAGAGAGAAGGGTGGACACTAAGAGAATTTTGGCCAACTAAAGGTTTTTCCATTCAATCAAGTGTCAAAAAATACAAGAGTGTGAAGGAGCACCTTTTTATAGAGGGAGCTAACCTCTTGGACAAGTCATGAAGGAAATGAAGGGCTAGGATTAAAAGGAGTCATCCAAGGGAGGAGGATTGAAGCCCAAAGTCCAATCAATACCCTCCTTTAGATGAGAATTGGTGCCCAAGCTACCTCATCCAAGGGCCAAGATTACTCCTTTATTAGTTTTGGGTTTTATTTAGCAAAAGAGGGTGTAGTTATCAAACTACCCCCTTATTTCCTAAATAAAGGCCCAAAAGCTAATCTTACCCCTTCTTATTACTAAGACACCTCCTAGAAAATTAAATGGACTAATACATGTCCAAAATAAAATCCTAGGTTCCTAAAATAAAAATTACAAGTAAATAAGTCATGGCTTGCATAACTTGATGGTCATATGGAGGTGAGATCTTCCTCCCTCTACTCTAGCCATGTCTTCTTCTATTCTTCTAGCCATGGCCCTAGTGATAGGGCCCTTGCTTGGGGAGAATGCATCATCCCCTCCCCCTTGGGAAGGATTTGACCTCAAATCTGATAGGTCCTCCTCTTCTTCATCAGTACCTACAAAAGGGATCAAATCAAAAACATTAAAGGTAGTACTGACACCATAGTCCTCAGGGAGATCTAATATGTATGCATTGTTGTTCACTCTCTTGAGGACTTGAAAGGGACCATCTCCTCAGGGGCTAAGCTTGGACTTCCTTTGAGTAGGGAAGCGATCCTTCCTCAAATGAAGCCATACCCAATCCCCTTCATTGAAGATAATTTCTTTCCTGCCCCTATTGGCTTTAATAGCATACTCCTTTGAATGATGTTCAATGTTGGCCTTTACCTTTTCATGTAATTTTTTAACAAAATCCGCTCTTACTATTCCTTCTTTGTGAACAGAAGAAGGGAAGGGTAAGGGCAAGATATCAAGAGGAGTAAGGGGGTTGAAGCCATAAACAACTTCAAAGGGAGAATGCTTGGTGGTCCTTTGAACCACCCGGTTGTATGCAAACTCAATATGGGGTAGGTATTCATCCCAAGACTTGTGATTTCCTCGAAGAAGTGTCCTAAGCATAGTAGATAGAGATCTATTTACTACCTCAGTCTGCCCATCAGTTTGGGGGTGACATGTGGTATAAAATAAGAGTTTAGTTCCTAGCCTTGCCCATAATGTTTTCCAAAAGTGGCTAAGGAACTTCACATCTCTATCAGAGACTATGGATTGGGGAATTCCATGTAAACGGACAACTTCTTTAAAGAAAAGTCTCGCAATGTTGCTCGCATCATCTATCTTGTGGCATGGTATAAAGTGAGTCATTTTTGAAAATTTATCTACCACTACAAAGATAGAGTCTGCACCTCGTTGGGTTCGAGGCAGGCCAAGGATGAAATCCATACTAATATCTAGCCAAGGTGCAGAAGGAGCAGGTAAGGGTGTGTACAATCCATGAGCCATTGTCTTAGACTTAGCTTGCAAGCAAGCAATGCATCTACGACAATGTCTATAGACGTCTTTCTTCATATGGGGCCAAAAGAATTTTTCTTGTAAAAGCAGAAGAGTTTTGTTAATTCCAAAATGCCCCATGAGCCCACCCTCATGGCTCTCTTTTGTCAACAGATTTCTCATAGATCCTTGGGGTACACAAAGTCTGCTACCTTTGAAAAGGTACCCGTCACTCACAAAGAACCCATTTTGGGTTTTACATGCAAATGTAGAGGCAGCATAAATGGATCCAAAATCCTTATCAGAAAGATACATTTCTCTAATATTATCAAATCCAAGAATCTTTGCACTTAAGGTGGTGTAAAGGGTATGTCTACGAGACAAAGCATCAGCCACCACATTATGTTTTCCTTTCTTGTATTTGATGATATAAGGGAAAGTCTCAAGAAATTCTACCCATTTAGCATGCCTTTTATTAAGCTTGCCTTGACCCTTCAAATACTTAAGTGACTCATGGTCACTATGAATGATGAACTCCTTGGGTACAAGATCATGTTCCCAAGTTTGAAGGGCCCTTATCAAAGAGTAAAACTCTTTATCATAGGTGGGGTAGTTTAAGGCGGCTCCATTTAGTTTTTCACTAAAATAAGCCACGGGATGACCACCTTGTAACAACACAGCTCCCACACCCACTCCCGATGCATCACACTCTAGCTCAAAAGTTTTAGAAAAGTCAGGAAGAGCTAAAACTGGTGCATGGGTCAGTTTCTCTTTGATAAGTTCAAAGGTTTTTTGTTGTTTTTCACCCCAAAGGAAAGGAGTATCCTTCTTCACCAAATCATTGATTGGTGAGAAAAGTGTGGAGAAGTTAGGCACAAAGCGCCTGTAAAAGCTCGCGAGACCATGAAAACTCTTGATCTCAGTCACACTTTTTGGGGTGGGCCATTCTTGGATGGCTTTGATTTTGTCGGGGTCTATTTGAACCCCATTTTTATTAACTATAAAACCTAAGAACACCACACTCTCCACACAAAAATTACATTTTTCAAGATTTCCATAGAGTTGGTGTGACCTAAGAACGCAAAAGACGCGCCTAAGATGGCCTACATGTTCATCTAGGCTCTTGCTATACACTAAGATGTCATCAAAATAAACAACACAAAATTTTCCTAAGCAATCCCTAAGGACATGATTCATAAGCCTCATGAAGGTGCTTGGGGCATTGGCAAGCCCAAAGGGCATTACCAACCACTCATACAGCCCAAACTTGGTCTTAAAAGCGGTTTTCTACTCACCACCTTCCTTGATGCGGATTTGGTGATAACCACTCTTAAGATCAATTTTTGAAAATAATTGGGCCCCATGCAATTCATCAAGCATGTCATCAAGCCTAGGGATAGGGTGCCTATATTTGATGGTGATGTTATTGATTGCTCGACAATCAATGCACATCCTCCTTTGGCCATTCTTCTTAGGCACCAACAAAACTGGCACAGGACAAGGGCTTAGGCTCTCTTGAACCCAACCCTTCTCCAATAGTTCTTGGACTTGAGATTCAATCTCCTTGGTCTCCATGGGATTAGTCCTATAAGCAGGCCTATTAGGCAAGCTAGCCCCAGGTACCAATTCTATTTGGTGTTCTATACCCCTAATTGGAGGAAGTCCTTTGGGAACTTCATTAGGGAATATATCACCAAACTCCTTTAAAATCTCTTGAACCTCTTGAGGTAGGTTCTCAGGTCCAAATTCTATGGCAGTGCTAGAACTAGAAGGGAAAAAAGTGGAGGGGGAAGAAATGGGGGATGCCTCTTTGCAAAGGAGGAGATAGAAAGGTCTGTTAGTTAAGGGGGCTTCCTTTAATTACAATTTTGTCGCAAATAAACTCCTTTTACTAATGACTTTCTTGGAAGGGGCACCAACTTCCAACTCAACCTCTTTACCCCTTTCAAGCTTTAGGGGTAAAGCTTTGCTTTTTTTTTTCTCCTCATCTCTCTTATGTTTCATGATGAGTTGGTCCTCCGCCACTTGTGAAGGTGTTAGAGGACACAACTTAATGCGCTTATCCTTATGAATGAGGATGATGTTATTGGAATGACCATGGTGTATGGCTTTCTTATCAAATTGCCATGGTCTTCCTAGCAAGATATGGCCAGTTTCCATTGGGACTATGTCACACAGGATCTCATCTTTATAAGACCCAATGGAAATTGGAACCTTGACTTGCTCATTGACCTCCATTTCCCCTTGCTCATTGAGCCATTGAAGCTTGTAAGGCTTAGGGTGGGGAAGTGGGGTCAAGGCTAGCTTTTCCACCAACCTTGAGCTACAACAATTGCAGCATGACCCACTATCCACAATGAGATAACATATTTTGTCATTCACCTTACAGCGAGTGTGGAATATGTTCTCCCTTTGAGATGAGGACACTTTCAAAGGTTGGCTTCCAAGAAGTCTTCTTATCATTAAGAGGTCTCCCTCACATGCATAAGCGGTTTCATCACAATCAGATTGGTATGCATGAACCCCTTCTCCTTCGCTCTCATTAGAGGAGTGTGAGCTAGACTCACTACTATAAACATCTTGGGCCCTCATGATGATGTTTCTCTTAGTAGGGCATTGAGAGGCAATGTGGCCTCTCCCAAGACATTTAAAGCATTTGATACTACTAACTTTCTCGTGAGAGTTAGTAGTAGGGGTTTTTCTCTCTATATGTGATGTTTTATGCTCTTTGAAGTGCTTGGGATGTTCCTCTTTGAGGTAACTCTTGAAAGAGTTCCCCGTAGGTTGGTCCCTCTTTACATAAGGTGGGTTATCCTTTTTAAAAGTTTTCCTTCTAAGTTGATTTTCCACCTTGATGCAAAGTTGAACTAACTCATCAAGGGAATTGTATGAGAAGAGCTCTACCTTATCACGAATTTCGGGGCTCAACCCACACAAAAACCTTGCCATAGTGGCCTTGGGTTCCTCAATGATACCCGCCCTCAAGATAAGAAGTTCCATCTTTTGTCTATACTCTTCTATACTAAGCTTGGTTTGCCTTAGCCTTTGGAGTCTATCCAAAAGATCTCTTTCATACCAAGAGGGAATATGCCTTCTTCTTAGAGCACTTCTAAGATCATTCCAATATCTTATGGAAGGCATATTGGTGCGGATTCTCTCATTGGTTAACCCAACCCACCAATGCATGGCATGCCCTTGGAAGCTAAGGGTTGCCATTGGAACCTTTCTTTCTTCTCTTACCTCATGGCAAGTGAAGAGTTGTTCTACCTTGATTTCCCAATCAAGGTAGGCTTCCACATCTTCCCTCCCATGAAATGGGGGGAGATCAATTTTGGGCTCCCTTGGAGGGGCCCCATTATTATGCATGGATGAATGGGAGTTTCTCCTAGGATGATTGTAGTATTCTTCCTCACTTTCACTCCTATGGGTATGTCTAGATGGGGAACCTAACACTATCCCTTTCATTTTGTAATTCTCACAATTCCCATGCTTTCTTTTTTCTTCTTCTTTCTCTTTTCTTCTTTCTTTTTCTTTTCTTTCTCTCCTTTCTTCATCTTTTCTCCTTTCTCTTATTCTTCTCTCTTTTTTCTCTCTTTTCTTCCTATCTTTCTTTTATTTTTCTTTTCTCCTTGGACTCTTTTTATCTCCTTTTTTCTTCTCTTCTCTCTTGTTCTTTTGTCATCCACTCCCTAAAGTCCATGTTTAAGTTTTCTAGAGTGTAATCTTTAGAAATATTTCTTTGGTTTACACTCTTGTTTGATGAATAACTATGAGCACTAGAGTGGGTGTGTGATGTCATTGTGCTTGAATTTCTAAGAGGAAAAAGGTGGCTAAAAAATTTTCACAAACAAACACTCCTCTCTTTTTGTGTTTTCTTGCCTAAAATGGCTTGATGAGTCTTTGGAACTCTTTAGCCTTCTAAGCGCTTTGAATAAGAAAAATAAAGCAAGAATTTTAAAGCAAAAATTCAAAAGAGAAGGGATCTAAAGCGAGCTCCTAAGGTGTTGAAGGAAGTGTACCACTTCTTCCTTCTTCACCTAATTTTTGAGAAACTAAAAAATTGATTAAATTTTATTACAACCAAAGGGAGGGCCTTAAGGGCACTCAAACTCCCAACTAAAAAATTAATACACCCAAATTAAAGAAAAAGTAAAGTCTTCAAAAAATGATTCTCCAAATGCTCCTCAAATCAAAGTCTTCACGGCTAGGTGTATTTCCTTTTGAGGTGATCCCTTAGGCTCTTAGTCCAACCTTCCAAAATATGCTACCCTTGTGGTAAGCTCCTTTTTCAAGCTTTCTCCCAAAAGTGACACTAACACACAAACCAAAGAAACCAAAAGTAGCAACGGGAGGTGCGAATAGAAACTCAAAAAACAATAAAAGATAACACAATCAAAAGGACACTTAACCAAATGGTAAGAGTATATAAGACAAACTAGAAAGATGATTTAAAAGACAAGCAACAACTAAAAGGCAAACAAAAGAAAGAGAGCACACAATGGAATACCTAAGAATGGCACTAGATTAAAGAGTAGAAGAACACAAATATCAAGTTCTAGTGTACCAAAAGTAATAAAATTTCTTTTAAGGTTCCAAGTTCAAAGTTGAAGCACTTGCTAATTTTAGGTTAGGTACATCAAATGAATTTTTTTCAAACTTTCTTTTCTTTTGTTTGTTCTCTTTTTTTTTTTTTTTTGAATCCTTCGTTGTTTTTTTTTTTGTATTTTATTTTAGACTTTGTTTTCTTGTTTTTTCTTTTGAATATTTACTAGATGCACCTAAATTGATTGTGAATTTAGTGCTTGATAAAAAAGAGTTATGTGCTTGGAACAATAAAGAAAATTAAAAGCAACAATTTAGGTACTACTAGAAATGACTTCAAAATGCAAAGTAGTTATAGATGTGTTAATGGTTTAGTAGTTTGGTGTGCCACTGGACTCAAGCTTTGTTAAGATTTTAGTAATTTGTTGAACATAAATACCAAACTTATAGCTTAAGTGAAAGCACCCACAAACAAGAACTACCTTTACCACACAAATGAGCTACAAATTATACGTATAAGGAAAATAAAGACAAAGGAAATTGAGCAACTATTTTTGAATTTTTTTTTTTTAAGAATATGCTTGAAACTAAAAGCACATGAACTTCTAAAGAGACTTAGACATGAGGTATAACCCTCTATGTTGCTCAATTTAAGAAGTTTCAATTTTTTTTTTGTAAAAACAAAAGAGGCTAAACTTAAAAGGAATTAATAGACAAAATGGGAAACTAAAAACATGACTTATAGACAACTACACAAGAGTATAAAAGTGAAAAATAAAAGCTAAAAATAAAGCAAAAACAAGGCAACTAGGTGCAAGGAAACACAAGAATTTGGTCTAAATTTCTTGACCACAAGGTTGTGGAATTCACCACAACGGCATGGATTTTTAGCAAGAAATTCTCAAAGCCAAAATTCAAGCAAGAAAGCACCCAACTCAAAGCTTAAGCGGAAATTAATGAATATGGGAGAGATGTAGATGCAAAGAAAAGAACAATATAAATTGCATCAAGCAAAAAATAAATGGTGCAAATAAACTATAACTCAAAACAATAAACTTAAGACATAAATGGAAATGATAAACAATAATGGAAAGCTAGAAAAAATTGCGGAAATTAAAGAAAAAATAAAATAGGAAAACGGAAAGAAAAAATAAATGAGATAGGAAGAGAGTTTAGACCTCTAGAACCAATGCTCTAGATACCAAATGATGCATGCCTCCCTTGATCTTTTTCTAGAGGTTTTCTTCTTTGGTGAAATGGTTTGTGGAGAGGTAAGAAGTGAGGTGGTTTTAGGCGCCACTTAAGGTAAGATAAGCCTAAGAGGGAAAGTTTGCCACAAGGGATGGAACCCTTGATAAAAACCTAAGGAATTCTCAAAGAGAGAAGGGTGGACACTTGATTGAATGGAAAAACCTTGAGTTGGCCAAAATTCTCTTAGTGTCCACCCTTCTCTCTTTGAGAATTCCTTAGGTTTTTATCAAGGGTTCCATCCCTTGTGGCAAACTTTCCCTCTTAGGCTTATCTTACCTTAAGTGGCGCCTAAAACCACCTCACTTCTTACCTCTCCACAAACCATTTCACCAAAGAAGAAAACCTCTAGAAAAAGATCACGGGAGGCATGCATCACCTTGATAAAAACCTAAGGAATTCTCAAAGAAAGAATGGTGGACACTAAGAGAATTTTGACCAACCCAAGGTTTTTCCATTCAATAAAGTGTAAACAATACAAGAGTGTAAAGGACCACCTTTTTATAGAGGGAGCTAAACTCTTGGACAATTCAAGAAGGAAAGGAAGGGTTACGACTAAAAGGAGTCATCCTAGGGAGGAGGATTGAAGCCCAAAGTCCAATCAATCCCTCCTTTAGATAAGAATTGGTGCCCAAGCTACCTCATCCAAGGGCCAATATTACTCCTTTATTAGTTTTGGGTTTTATTTAGAAAATGAGGGTGTAGATATTAAACTACCCCCTTATTTCCTAAATAAAGGCCCAAAAGCTAATCTTACCCCTTCTTATTAATAAGACACCTCCTAGAAAATTAAATGGACTAATACATGTCCAAAATAAAATCCTAGGTTCCTAAAAGAAAAATTACAAGTAAATAAGTCATGGCTTGCATAACTTGATGGTCATATAGAGGTGAGATCTTCCTCCCTCTACTCTAGCCATCTCTTCTTCTATTCTCCTAGCCATGGCCCTAGTGATAGGGCCCTTGCTTGGGGAGCATGCATCAATTTATAGAGTAGTTTAACCGTTGGATTTCTTTGTTTTTGGTTAGTAGATTCATAAGATATTAATATTTATTTCCAAAGGTGGGATCATCTAACTAATTCTTGTAGTGGGAGATAATGAAGTCAGAGTAAGAATTGTTTTTTAGGATCTTAATTATACCTGTAGTAGATTTCGTTTTGAGCGTCTATACGTTAGTTGAACTGGTTGATTTAGTTTTATCTGTGGATAGTAGGTTCTTAACATATTTATTCTTGTTTCAATGGTAACATCCTCAAAATAATATCTGATGTGCGAGATAATGGATTAGATGTTCAGTGTATCATTTATAAATCTGTGTGATGTATTATTTAAGATGAACATGATTTGAGATAGTGTGATTGATGATATTAGTCAATGATGCCTAAAGGGGAGTCATTCTAGCTGAGTTAGGAATGAAATTTAGTACCACTGCTATCCAATTGTTCAACTATTATATTTTGTTTAATTTTTCATGATAAGTTCATAAGATGTTCATCTTTATTTCCAATGGTTGGATCGTCAAAATAATGTTCCGAGTGACATAATGGAGTTAGAATAACAATTATATTTTTATCATCTTATATGATCTGTATTTGTCTTGACTGTCTATAGAATAGTTTAACCGTTGGATTTAGTTTATTTTTGGATAGTAGATTGTTAAGATATTAGTATATATTTCCAATGGTGAGATCATCTAACTAATGTATCTGGTGAGAGATAATGAACTCAAAGTAAGAACTGTATTTTTAGGATCTTAGTCATACCTATAGTACATTTCGTTTTGACCGTTTATACATTAGTTAAACTGGTTGATCTGGTTTATCTTTGGATATTAGGTTCTTAACGTATTTATTCTTGTTTCAATAGTAAGATCCTCAAAATAATGTCCCAAGTGAGAGATAATGGATTAGATGTTTGGTGTATGATTTATAAATGTGTGTTATGTATTATTTAACACGAACATGATTTGAGATTTTGTGATTGATTGATATAAGTCAATGGTACCTAAGACAGATTCGTTCTAACTACAGTTAGGATTGAAATTTAGTACCACCGCTATCCAATTGTTCAACTATTATATTTTTTTTTTTATTTTTCGTAGAAGGTTCGCAAGATGTTGATCTTTATTTCCCAATGTTGGAACGTCAAAATAATGTTCCGAGTCACATAATGGAGTTATAATAACAATCATATTTTTAGCATCTTATATGATACCGTATTTTGTCTTGAGTGTGTATAGAATAGTTTAACTATTGGATTTGGTTTATTATTGGATAGTCAAACTGTATTTATTTTCAACGGTGGGATCATCTAATTTGTGTTCGTAGTGATAGATAATGAACTTGGAGTAAGAACTGTATTTTTAGGATCTTAGTTATACCTGTAGTAGATTTCGTCTTGCGCATCTATACATTAATTGAATTGATTGATTTTGTTTATGTTTGGATAGTATTGATGCATGCTTCCCTTGATCTTTTTCTAGAGGTTTTCTTCTTTGGTGAAATGGTTTGTGGAGAGGTAAGAAGTGAGGTGGTTTTAGGCGCCACTGAAGGTAAGATAAGCCTAAGAGGGAAAGTTTGCCACAAAGGATGGAACCCTTGATAAACACCTAAGGAATTCTCAAAGAGAGAAGAAGGGTGGACACTAAGATAATTTTGGCCAACTCAAGGTTTTTCCATTCAATAAAGTGTAAAAAATACAAGAGTGTGAAGGAGCACCTTTTTATAGAGGGGGCTAACCTCTTGGACAAGTCATGAAGGAAATTCAGGGCTAGGATTAAAAGGAGTCATCCAAGGGAGGAGGATTGAAGCCCAAAGTCCAATCAATCCCCTCCTTTAGATGAGAATTGGTGCCCAAGCTACCTCATCCAAGGGCCCAGATTACTCCTTTATTAGTTTTGGGTTTTATTTAGGAAAAGAGGGTGTAGTTATCAAACTACCCCCTTATTTCGTAAATAAAGGCCCAAAAGCTAATCTTACCCATTCTTATTACTAAGACACCTCCTAGAAAATTAAATGGACTAATACATGTCCAAAATAAAATCCTAGGTTCCTAAAAGAAACATTACAAGTAAATAAGTCATGGCTTGCATAACTTGATGGTCATATGGAGGTGAGATCTTCCTCCTTCTACTCTAGCCATGTCTTCTTCTATTCTCCTAGCCATGGCCCTAATGATAAGGCCCTTGCTTGGGGACAATGCATCATCTCCTCCCCCTTGGGAAGGATTTTACCTCAAATCTGATAGGTCCTCCTCTTCCTCATCAGTACCTACAAAAGAGATCAAATCACAAACATTAAAGGTAGTACTGACACCATAGTCCTCATGGAGATCTAATATGTATGCATTGTTGTTCACTCTCTTGAGGACTTGAAAGGGATCATCTTCTCGGGGGCTAAGTTTGGACTTCCTTTAAGTAGGGAAGCGATCCTTCCTTAAATGAAGCCATACCCAATCCCCTTCATTGAAGATAATTTCTTTCCTTCCCCTATTAGCCTTAGCAACATACCCTTTAGAGTGTCATTCAATGTTTGCTTTGACCCTCTCATGTAATTTTTTAACAAAATCCGTTTTAGTTAATCCTTCTTTATGAATAGAAGAAGGGAAAGGTAAAGGCAAAATATCAAGAGGTGTAAGAGGTTTGAAGCCATAAACAATCTCAAATGGTGAGTGCTTGGTGGTTCTTTGGACCACCCTATTATATGAAAACTATATATGGGGAAGGTACTCATCCCAAGACTTATGATTTCCCCTAAGAAGTGCCCTTAGCATAGTGGATAAGGATCTATTTACTACCTCAGTTTGCCCATCAGTTTGGGGATGGCATGTGGTAGAAAATAGGAGTTTAGTTCCCAACCTAACCCACAAAGTTTTCCAAAAGTGGCTAAGGAACTTAACATCTCTATCAGACACTATGGATTGGGGAATGCCATGCAGATGAACAACTTCTTTTAAGAAAAGTCTTGCAATGTTGCTCGTGTCATCTATTTTGTGGCAAGGTACAAAATGGGCCATTTTAGAAAACCTATCCACTACCACAAAGATAGAGTTCGCTCCCCTTTGGGTTCTAGGAAGTCCAAGGATGAAATCCATGCTTATTTCTACCCAAGGAGCGGAGGGAGCCGGTAAAGGTGTGTAAAGTCCATGAGGCATTACTTTAGATTTAGCTTGTAAACAAGCTATGCATCTAGAGTAATGTCTTTGGACATCTCTTTCCATATGGGGCTAATGGAATTTTTCTTTTAAAATGAGCAAAGTTTTGTTTATTCCAAAATGCCCCATGAGCCCACCCTCATAGCTCTCTCTCACAAGCAATTTTCTAAGAGATCCTTGGGGTACACAAAGTTTACTTTCTTTGAATAAGTACCCCTCACTCAAATGAAACCCATCAGTAGGTTTGGACAAGGAGGTAGCAAAAATGGGGCCAAACTCTTGGTTAGAAGCATATTGGTCCTTAATATAATCAAATCCTAAGATTTGGGAGCTCAAAGTGGCAAGAAGAGTATGTCTTCTAGATAGGGCATCGGCCACTACATTGTGCTTCCCTTTCTTGTATTTGATTATAGAGGGAAAATTTTCCAAAAAGTCAACCTATTTTGCATGCCTCTTTTTGAGCTTACCTTGACCCTTCAAATATTTTAGTGACTCATGGTCACTATGAATGACAAATTCCTTGTGAATAAGATAATGTTCCCAAGTTTGAAGGGCCCTTATTAAGGAGTAAAACTCTTTGTCATAGGTGGGGTAATTGAGGGCGGCATCATTTAGTTTTTCACTAAAATAAGCCACAAGGTGGCCGCCTTGCAATAACACAGCACCTATTCCAACACCCGATGTATCACACTCTAGCTCAAAAGTTTTTGAAAAGTCAGGTAGAGCTAGAACAGGGGCATGGGTCAGTTTTTCCTTAATAAGCTCGAAAGCTTTTTGTTGTTTAGCCCAAAAAGAAGGGAACTTTCTTCTTCACTAAATCATTGATTCGTGAGAAAAGTGTGGAGAAATTAGGCACAAAGCACCTATAGAAACTCGCGAGACCATGAAAGCTCTTGATCTTAGTCACACTTTTTGGGGTGGGCCATTCTTGGATGGCTTTGATTTTGTCGGGGTCCACATGAACCCCATCTTTATTAACTACAAAACCTAAAAACATCACACTCTATACACAAAAATTACACTTTTCAAGATTTCCATAGAGTTGGTGTAACCTAAGGATGCAAAAGACGTGCCTAAGATGACCTACATGCTCATCTAGGCTCTTGCTATACACTAAAATATCATCAAAATAAACTACAGAAAATTTTCCTAAGTAATCCCTAAGGACATGATTCATAAGCCTCATGAAGGTTCTTGGGGCATTGGTAAGCCCAAAGGGCATTACCAACCACTCATAAAGCCCAAACTTGGTCTTAAAAGCAGTTTTCCACTCATCACCTTCCTTGATGCGGATTTGGTGATAACCACTCTTAAGATCAATTTTCGAAAACAATTGGGCCCCATGCAATTCATCAAGCATGTCATCAAGCTTAAGGATAGGGTTCCTATATTTGGTGGTGATGTTATTGATTGCTCGACAATCAATACACATCCTCCATTGGCCATTCTTCTTGGGCACCAACAAGCCTACCACTGCAGAAGGGCTTAGGCTCTCTTGAACCCAACCCTTCTCCAATAGTTCTTGGACTTGAGACTCAATCTCCTTGGTATCCATGGGATTAGTCCTATATGCAGGCCTATTAGGCAGGCTAGCCCCAGGTACCAAGTCTATTTGGTGTTCTATACCCCTAATTGGAGGAAGTCCTTTGGGAACTTCATTATGGAATATATCACCAAACTCCTTTAAAAGCTCTTGAACCTCTTGAGGTAGGTTCTCATGTGCAAGTTCTATGGCAGTGCTAGAACTAGAAGGGAAAGAAGTGGAGGGGGAAGAAATGGGGGATGCCTCTTTGCAAAGGAGGAGATAGAAAGGTCTGTTAGTTAAGGGGGCTTCCTTTAAATCCAATTTTGTCGCAAATAAACTCACTTTACTAATGACTTTCTTGGAAGGGGCACCAACTTCCAACTCAGCCTCCTTACCCCTTTCAAGCTTTATGGGTAAAGCTTTGCTTTTTTTTTTCTCCTCATCTCTCTTATGTTTCATGATGAGTTGGTCCTCCACCACTTGCGAAGGTGCTAGAGGACACAAGTTAATGCGCTTATCCTTATGAGTGAGGATGATGTTATTGGAATGACGATGGTGTATGGCTTTCTTATCAAATTTCCATGGTCTTCCTAGCAAGATATGGCCACCTTCCATTGGGACTATGTGACATAGGATCTCATCTTTATAAGACCCAGTGGAAATTGGAACCTTTACTTGCTCATTGACATCCATTTTCCCTTGCTCATTGAGCCATTGAAGCTTGTAAGGCTTAGGGTGGGGAAGTGGGGTCAAGGCTAGCTTTTCCACCAACGTTCAGCTACAGAAATTCCAGAATGACCCACTATCTACAATGAGAGATCATATTTTGTCATTCACCTTACAGTGAGTGTAGAATATGTTCTCCCTTTGAGATGAGGAAACTTTCAAAGGTTGGCTTCCAAGAAGCCTTCTTATCATCAAGAGGTCTCCCTCACATGCATAAGTGGTTTCATCACAATCAGATTGGTATGCATGAACCTCTTCTCCTTCGCTCTCACTAGAGGAGTGTGAGCTAGACTCACTACTATAAACATCTTGGGCCCTGATGATGATGTTTCTCTTAGTAGGGCATTGATAGGCAATGTGGCCTCTCCCAAGACATTTAAAGCATTTGATACCACTAACTTTCTCATGAGAGTTAGTAGAAGGGTTTTTTCTCTCTACATGTGATGTTTTATGCTCTTTGAAGTGCTTGGGATGTTCCTCTTTGCGGTAACTCTTGAAAGAGTTCCCCTTAGGTTGGTCCATCTTTACATAAGGTGGGTTATCCTTTTTAAAAGTTTTCCTTCTAAGTTGGTTTTCCACCTTGATGCAAACTTGGACTAACTCATCAAGGAAATTGTATGAGAAGATCTCCACCTTATCACGAATTTCGGGGCTCAACCCACACAAAAAGCTTGTCATAGTGGCCTTGGGTTCCTCAATGATACCTGCCCTCAAGATAAGAAGTTCCATCTTTTGTCTATACTCTTCTATATTAAGGTTGGTTTGCCTTAGTCTTTGGAGTCTATCCAAAAGATCTCTTTCATACTAAGAGGGAATCTTAGAGCACCTCTAAGGTTGATTTGCTTTATTTTTGGATAGTAGATTCTCAAGATATGAATATTTATTTTCAACAATGGGATCATCTACATAATGTACGTAGTAAGAGATAATGAACTCAGAGTAAGAATTTTATTTTTTGGATCATTATTACACCTGTAGCATATTTCATTTCGAGCGTCTATACATTAGTTAAACTGTTGGATTTGGTTTATTTTTGGACAATAGGTTCTTAGATATTTATTTTTGTGTCAACGATAAAAGCCTCAAAATAATGTCTGAGGTGAGAGATAATGGATTAGATGTTTGGTGAATGATTTATAAATATGTGTTTGATGTATTATTTAACATGAACATGATTTGAAATAGTGTGATTGATAATATGAGTCAACGACGCCTAAAAGGGAGTCATTCTAGCTACAGTTAGAAATAAAATTTAGTACCACCGCTATACAATTGTTCATGCGTTAGATTTTGCGCAATTTTTTATAGTAGCTTCTTAAGATGTTAATCTTTATTTTGAATGGTGGGATCATCGAAATAATGTACGGAGTGACATAATGGAGTTAGAATAACAATTTTATATTTTGCATCTTATACGATACGATATTTTGTCATGAGTGTCCGTATAATAGTTTATCCATTGGATTTGGTTTATTTTTGGGTAGTAGATTCTTAAGATATTAATATTTATTTACAACGGTGGGATCATTTAGTACATGGTGATAAATAATGAACTCAGAGTAAGAACTGTATGTCTTGGATCTTAATTATACCTATAGCAAATTTCGTTTTGAGAGGCTATACATTAGTTGAACTGTTGGATTTGGTTTATCTTCGCATAGTATGTTGTTAACATATTTATTTTTGTGTCAACGGTAAGATCCTCAAAATAATGTCCGAAGTGAGAGATAATGGATTAGATTTTTGGTGTATGATTTATACATATGTGTGATGTATTATTTAACATGAACGTGATTTGAGATAGTGTGATTGATAATATGAGTGAATGGTGCCTAATAGGGAGTCATTCTAGCTGCAGCTAGGAATGATATTTAGTACCACCAGCTATACAATTGTTCATGCGTTAGATTTTGCTTAGTTTTTTATAGTAGCTTCTTAAGATCTTATTTATTTTGAATGGTGTGATCGTCGAAATAATGTCCGAAGTGACATAATGGAGTTAGAATAGTAATTATATATTTTGCATCTTATACGATACGATATTTTGTCATGAGTTTCTATTGAATAGTTTATCCGTTGGATTTGGTTTATTTTTGGGTAGTAGATTCTTAAGATATTAATATTTATTTTCAACGGTGGGATCATCTAAATAATGTATATAGTGATAGATAATGAACTCAGAGTAAGAATTGTATGTTTTGGATCTTAATTATACCTATAGCAGATTTCGTTTTTGAGAGTCTATACATTAGTTGAATTGTTGGATTTGGTTAATCTTTGCATAGTAGGTTGTTAACATGATGCATGCCTCCCTTGATCTTTTTCCTTGAGGTTCCAAGAACCATGAAATGGATGATGGAGGGGAAAGAAAATGGAGGTGGGGCGCCACTCTCAAAGAAAGATAAGCCAAAGTGTTTAGGTTTGCCACAAGGGAAGGAACCCTTGATAAAAACCAACTAGGAAGAGGTTCCTCAAGAGAGAGGATCCTCAAGACCTTTTACTAAGAATGTGCTCACAAAGAGACTATTTTCATTCAACTTCAAAGGTGAAATTTTACAATGAGGGGGAATGAGTATATATAGCCCAATGGGAGAGCTTGGGCACACTTTTCTAGGCAATGTGGGACTTGGGCTTAATTAGGATTAAAACTAATTAACCCAAGTCTTAGGCCTTAAGTGAGGCACCTAAGTTCACCCCCTATGGGTGCAATTAGCATATCTTAATGTGAATGGACTAGCCCAAAATCATGTCTTAACTTATGCACCCATTATAAGCTTACTCCTCCGTTTTAACTAAAGACACCTATACCTTATAAACTAAGAAGATGGCCGAAAATACATGGCCTTAAGGGAATTAAAAATACTTTCCTATTTATCTAATTAAAATAAAATATTTACAAGCTAAAAATAACAAAGACTATGGCTTCGAATCTTCAATGAGCTTTTGTTCATGCCATGCCTTCCTTGAGTCCTCCTAGCCATGATGCATGCTAGGTGAGATTGCATCATCTCCTCTCCCTTGGAGAGGATTTGACCTCAAATCCTGAGGTCTTTCTTCCGCTTTTTCAAAGTCTGCAAGAAAATAAGGAAAGCAGTAAGTATATGCAGACAAGTGATTTTGGGGGAAGTGAGAGTTCTATAAGGAGGCCTTTTAAGAATGGGGTAGTGGAGGTTGACACTAAAGTTTGAAAATATTTTAGTGTGCATGTGCCTCCACACAACAGCTCCCCATCCTCCTCCAATTGCACTAGATACTAGCCTCAAAGGTTTTGAAATAGTTGGCGAGACTAGTCTAAGTGGAATGGAGCACTCATCAAGTTGGATTTGAGGGTGTGGATCAAGGTGCTCAAAAGATATAGGCACATCCTCAAATTCAACTTGTTCTTTTTGTAAGAGTTGGCAGGAAAATTTTTCTATGTAGAGAACCTCCTTTGAAGGCAAAGGCGGATCTTCCTTAGACTCGGTCTTCCTACCAACAACCTTATTTTCATTTTTATCCCTTTCTCTCTTAAGCTTCATGATCCTTCTATCCTCCATAACCTCGGTAGGGGTAAGAGGAAGTAAGGTGATCTTTTTCCCTTTATGAGAGAGAGTGATTTTATTAGTGAGGCCATTGTGCAAAGTTTCCTTATCATGTTGCCATGGCCTTCCCAGCAACATGTGACTAGCTTCCATAGGGACTACATCACATAACATTTTGTCGTGATACTTCCCTATGAAGAAGCTAATCTCCACTTGCTCTCTTACTACTACACCATCTTCATAATTAAGTCCATGCAAAGAATAAGGTGAAAGATGAGGAGTAGTAGCAAGTGATAGCTTTTCCACCACCCTCGTGCTACAAAAATTACAACATGATCCACCATCCACAATAAGAGAACAAGTTTTGCCCAAAATTTTGCATCTTGTTTGAAAAACATTCTCTCTTTGTGTTTGGGTTTCCTTACAAGGATGACTTCCAAGAAGTTGTTTCACTTTGAAGAGATCATCACATGAATGAATACCCTTTTCATTTGATGTTCCCTTTAAAGTCCTTTTTCTTTTGGGGCAAAACAAAGCAATATGCCCTTTTTCTAAACACTTAAAACATTTAGGACTTCGAAAACAAGTGCTCGAACTAGTGGTAGGGGTGTCACTCATACTCAAGGGTTTTCTCTCAATATGCTTTCTTTTGGATGACTCTCTTTTGGGTTTAATTATAGAAGGGTTTGTCTTTTTCTTAGGATGCCTCTTAGGGTTTTCCTTCTTAGTAGAAGAAGCATGAATGTCATGGATTATTTTAGGCTCCTCTAAGTCTCTATAATGTGTGTAAATGTTACCACAAGAGCTCTTATAGGCATCTCTCTCTTTTTGTATCTTCATTTCTTCCCTTCTTTCTAACTTATTTTGTTCCTTTTCTCTCTTTTCCAATTCTTTCTTCTCTTTTTCTCTCCTTTCTCTTCTCTCTTTTCTCTCTAACTCTTTTCTTTTGTTTTCTTCTTTTTGTCTTTTCTCTTTTTCTCTTCTCTCTTCTCTTTCTTTTTCTCTTGCTTCTCTTTCTTTCTTTTCATTTTCCCTACTCTCTATTTGTCTCTCTTTTTCTCTTATTTCTTTTCTTTCTTGTCTCTCCTTTTCTTTTTGTTCTTTCTCTCTTCTCTCCTCTCTATCTAGTTCATCTTATTCTCTTTTCCTCATCTCTCTTTGTTTTCTCTCATTTTTCCAAAATTCCCTACGTTGTTTTTCTACTATTTCCCAATCAATAGAGTATGGATATGTGGGCAAGGTTGGTTTATCACTCTTCTCATTCTTTTCTTTTATTCTATTCTCACATTCTTCTCCTTTATTTTCCCTAGTTTCATTACTACTCCTAACACTCCTGGAAGTGTGTGAAAACATGTCAAAGTGTAAGGCCTAGGGAACTAATATGCAAAACACTCCTCTCTTTTTTGTTTTCTCCTAAAGTGTTAAGAGTCTTTGGAACTCTAACACTTTCTAAAACGTTGAAAGCAAATAAAGAAATTTAAAGCAAAGCTAAAGGATTCTAACGTGCTCCTAAGTATGAATAAGGGGTACCAATTCCTTATCCACACTAAAACGAGAAACTAAGGTTTATTACACACAAAAGAGGTGAACCTTATGGGCATCCAATACCTCTAATTAAAATGTCCTTTAAAAATACACCCAAATTAAACAAAGAAAATTAAAAGTAGTTGAATGTAGCTCCTTTCTTCAAGTGCTCCTCACCAAGTGTATCACTCTAGTCTTGGCCTCCTTTTCAAGTCTCCTTTTCCTTGGTTTTAAATCAACACTTCCTAAGGATGCTACCCTTGTGAAAATTTCAACAATTTGGCTACCTACCAAGAGAAAACAAGCGCCCAAGCAAGAGACCAAGGGAAGTAGAATTTGAAAGCAAAAAGCAATAAAAAGCACTTAACAAGAATAGGAACACATCCAAGTGGAAAGAATTTATTCGACAAACACAAAGAAAGCCAATAAGGAAAAGCAAGAAATAAAAGGTGTAGAAATAAAGTTGGCACAAAAAAAAATTCCTAGAATGGGCCTAAAATAGAATTGGACTTAAAACAAAAAAGACTCAACAAATTCAATGATTTGCACAATTGTAAAGCAAGGTGGCTAAATCATAGTCAAATAAATTCAAGCAAATTTCAATAAAATTTAACACTCCTTTGAATTTTTTAATAATTTTGAGGTGCACTAATTTTTATTTTATTTTTTTGTACTCTTTTTACTTGTTTTTAGCACTTTTTACTAACTCTTTTTTTTTTTTACTTATTTTACACTTTTGATTTCTTTTCTTCTTCGTTTTTTTTAAACAATTTTGCTACACCTCTTAACACATTTTGTAGCAAATATAGTGAGGAGTCAAAGAATCATAAATGCTTGAACAAAGGATAGGAAATGGCCACCATAATTGATATACAAAAGTGCAAAATTAAGAAACAAAGCAACCTAATATGAACTAGTAATTTTAGGTGATAAAAAATAAATGGCACAAGGAGAGTTTTATGGAAGTTGAGGACAACTTGATTACTCAATAATCAGCCCAATCATACCCAACATGCCTCTCAAAGCCAATCAACAAAAATCACCACAAAAACTAGCACAAAATTAAGATACTAAAATTATTGAACAAGTTAATGAAATTTGGAAGAAATTGAGCATTAATTTTTTTGAAGATTTTTTTTTAAGAACATGCTAAGATCTAAATAGCATGTGAGACTCTAAGGACATGGGATCAAGAGTAAGCCTCTTTGATGCTCAATTTCCAATAGAGAAATAACACACTTTTATGGTAAAAATAAAAAGGCAAAACTATGTAGAATTAAGAGACAATAAAAGGGCTACAACATGACCAACTACGACACAACTTGGAAGATTAAAAACTGAAATTAAATGACTCAAAATAACCAGAAATATATGCCCAAAACAGAGAACAAAGGGCTGGAAAAACAGAAAAATAGGTGCAGGAAAATAGAATTAAAAATTCAAATAAGAAGAACAACGTGCATCCAAAGATCAAGACCACAATGTGTGGCTTCCTTCACAAATTTTGTGAAGTCATTACAATGATCTTCTTAGGATTTGCACAAGAATAAGGAAAAAATAAAAAGCTGGGCAGAAAATTAAAGAAACAATCCTAAAGGAAACATATAAAGATTCAATGGAAAAGAACAAGATAAATTGAATCTAGAAAGCAATAAAAACTAGGAAATAAATTGCATAAAATGAAAACTACAAAAAAATAAACTAACAAGACATAAAAGGAATTAAATGACAAGAATCAAAGGCTGGAAAAAATAAAGGAAAAAGCAAGAACTCTAAGAAGAAAAGCTGAAGAAAATTAAAGAAAATTAAGACTAGAAAAGAACCTCATGGAGTTGGCTCTGATACCAAATGATGCATGTCTCCCTTGATCTTTTTCCTTGAGGTTCCAAGCACCATGAAATGGATGATGGAGGGGAAAGAAAATGGAGGTGGGGCGCCACTCTCAAAGAAAGATAAGCCAAAGTGTTTAGGTTTGCCACAAGGGAAGGAACCCTTGATAAAAACCAACTAGGAAGAGGTTCCTCAAGAGAGAGGATCCTCAAGACCTTTTACTAAGAATGTGCTCACAAAGAGACTATTTTCATTCAACTTCAAAGGTGAAATTTTACAATGAGGGGGAATGAGTATATATAGCCCAATGGGAGAGCTTGGGCACACTTTTCTAGGCAATGTGGGACTTGGGCTTAATTAGGATTAAAACTAATTAACCCAAGTCTTAGGCCTTAAGTGAGGCACCTAAGTTCACCCCCTATGGGTGCAATTAGCATATCTTAATGTGAATGGACTAGCCAAAAATCATGTCTTAACTTATGCACCCATTATAAGCTTACTCCTCCTTTTTAACTAAAGACACCTATACCTTATAAACTAAGAAGAATCTTCAATGAGCTTTTGTTCATGCCATGCCTTCCTTGAGTCCTCCTAGCCATGATGCATGCTAGGTGAGATTGCATCATAACATATTTATTTTTGTGTCAACGATAAGATCCTCAAAATAATGGCCAAAGTGAGAGATAATGGATTAGAGTTTTGGTGTATGATTTATACATATGTGTGATGTATTATTTAACATGAACATGATTTGAGATAGTGTGATTGATAATATGAGTGAATGGTGCCTAATAGGGAGTCATTCTAGCTGCAGTTAGGAATGATGTTTAGTACTACTGCTATACAATTATTCATGTGTTAGATTTTGCTTAATTTTTTATAGTAGCTTCTTAATATGGTAATGTTTATTTTCAATGGTGGGATCGTCGAAATAATGGCTGGAGTGACATAATGGAGTTAGAATAACAATTATATTTTTTGCATCTTATACGATACCGTATTTTTTCTTGAGTATCTATAGAATAGTTTAACCGTTGGATTTGCTTTACTTTTGGGTAGTAGATTCTCAATATATGAATATATTATTTTCAAGGGTGGGATCATCTAAATAATGTATGTAGTATGAGATAATGAACTCAGACTAAGAATTTTATTTTTTGGATCATTATTATCCATGTAGCAGATTTCGTTTCGAGCGTCTATACATTAGTTAAACTGTTGGATTTGGTTTATCTTTGGATAGTAGGCTCTTAGATATTTATTTTTGTGTTAACAGTAAGAGCCTCAAAATAATGTCTGAGGTGAGAGATAATCGATTAGATGTTTGGTGAATGATTTATAAATGTGTGTGATGTATTATTTAACATGAACATGATTTGAAATAGTGTGATTGATGATATGAGTCAGTGGTGCCTAAGAGGGAGTCATTCTGGCAACAGTTAGGAATGAAATTTATTACCACGGTTATACAATTGTTCATATGTTAGATTTTGCTTAATTTTTTGTAGTATGTTCTTAAGATGGTAATCTTTGGTGGGATCTTCGAAATAATGTCCGGAGATACATAAGTGATGTGATCCTCCCTAGCAAGGGTCCTATTACTAGGGCCATGCCTTAATTCTCTTGCTTTTACCCTTGTATCATTCTTCCTAGGTGGAGTAGTCTAGTTTTGCTTTGGCCTTATATTTTGGGCACTTATTTTTCATAGGATAAAGGCTAGGTTGTGTCTGTAGTAGTTATGTGGAATGTATTAGCTAATTCGGCCATTTAGGGGTGTTAGTGGGTTGTTCTATCAACCACATCCCTCTTTTCTAATTAAATACCCATTAGTTAGCACATGAAGCACGAAGGAGACAAGGTGGGGCCCTTATTCCCCCTAATAGGCGCCGAATTCCCTTTATTAGCCATATGGCATCCTACATGGTACTTAGTTCTAAGATCCATGATTTTAGGAGCATGTGCTAATTATTTGAATTTGAATGCCTATTTGATCTCCCTCCAAATATTTCACACGGTCACCCTCATTTATAGCTATAAATAGGACCCTCCACTCACTTGTATCCTTTACAGTTGATTTTGAATGAAATTGTGAGAGTTGCTTCATCTTTGAGTGTCCCTTCTTATCATCTTTTGAGAGCCTCCTTAGTGTTTTTATCAAGGGTTCCTTCCCTTGTGGCAAACACCTCCTTCTAGGCTTATCAAGTTCCTTATGGTGCCTACCACCTCCTTCCTCTACTCTCAACCATCAAACCATCTTCTTTGTGTCCTTCCATGGAATGGATCTTGGGGAGTTAAGCATGCAAGGCAAGTTGCATCATGTGGTGATCAGAGCAAGTTACTCCAAGGTCACACTGCTAATCTTGTTTTAATTTTAATTTGTTGTATACTATCTTCTAGTCAATCTACTCCTTCTTTTAATCGGTTCATTTGAGTTGTTTGAGCTTTCTCCTTACTTGTCTAGTAGTATTTTGTTTAGTAGTTTGTTCTTTAATTTTCTTGCGCTTCCATTATCTTTTCCTTGATTGGTGCAATTGCTTGTTTCGTTTGTTGCATCAAGAGGTGCGTGTTTAGGATCATTCTCCACTCTTATATAGCTTTTGTTTGGTTTATTTTGTGCTTGGTTTGGTGCCTAGGAGATTGAGAGACCACGACCACATAGTTGTGCGCAAAACCACAACCTAGTGGTGGTCAATCTTGGCTAGTCCAAAAGCACAATCCTCACTCTATTTTTGCTCTGTTTTTAGGCTAATTTTTTATGGTTTATAATCTTGTGTTTTGTCAAATTAAGTCATGTTCGTTCCATACTTTGTCATGTATAATTTCCTCTAGGTTTAGCCTCTTCATTTTTTCACAAAAAGCTCTTAAAATACTTTGAAATTGAGCTTCTTAGAGGTTTACCTCTAGTCTAAGTCTCTTAAGAGTATTGTGCTTTTAGTTCAAGCATAATCCAAAAATATTTTTCTAATTTTCAGCTCAATTTCATCTCCTATATCTTTTATTTATACCTCCATTTTTTTGTAGCCTTTCTTGATTCATGATTAACCAGTAGAATGTATGCAATAGTAAGTTGTTTGGGCGCATAAGTTGGATCTCGGTTGAACCATCTTCTTTGATCTCATTTTGGTGAGTTATACACTTCTATTTGTTAAACCATTGAAAAGGTTATTGAAAACGCTATTGGTATGCATTTGCTCAAGTATGTTGGTGTGTAAAAATCTAAGACACACTTGCTAAACTTTACCAAAAAAATTAGTTAAGCACGTTGAAGGAAATAAAAAAAAAAAGAGAAGAGAAATTTTTAAAAAAGGAATACAAAAAATATTACTCAAAGACAATTTGAAAGAAAAAAAATTATCACGTATAAAAAAATGAAAACGGAAAAATAGTGTGCTTAACTTGATCCATTGTAACAAATGTATGTGTTTACGAAATTTGCACCAATTTAGATTGTTTAAAAATGCAAACCAAATGATGTTTGAGTCTTGGCAGTGTTATCTTCTCTAGCACCTTTCTAGGAACTCTTTTTTGTGCTTACCTCTTTCTCTACCTTAATTCTAGCTTGTCTTATCTAATAATCTTTCTAGTCTTGTCAAAACTACTCATTATCCACAAGGATTAGTGACCTTTAATTGTGGCTATCTTTTCTTGCTTTTATTTGCTCTTATTCGCGTTTCCTTTGGAGTTTTGCTTGCCACAAAGGTGCCACTTAAGGACAAAGGCTAGAAGGGACGTCTTCCACAAGGGTGGTGTCTTAGGAAGAGTTGATAAAAAACACAAAGGATAGGATCAAGGAGGAGAAGCAAGGGTGTGTAAGGACTTGGCACAAGTGGATGTGAAGAACCAAAAATCAATTGCTAATTTCTTGTTTGTATTTATTTAAGGAGTGTTGGTGATAGCTCCACCTTCTCCATGGTTTCACCAACTCTTTTCCAAGATGAGATGTTGAAATGAAGGGTTGAATACGTGTGAAAATGGGGATTATGAAGGGTGAAAGTGGTTCATGAAAAATGGAGACAAAAGAATGGTGTTTTGGGTGGTGGTGGTTGGATGGTGTCTCTTTGGCTAGCTCACTTAACTTGAAGAGGGTGAAGGCCAATCCTAGGGAGACCCAAGCTCCCTCTAAGGTAGAGAGGAGAGAAAAGGGGCCAAGAGATCCCTAAATGACTAAGGAAGAGGAATGATGAGGAAAACTCTCTCAAATATCCAATATATCCAAAGTGACTACATGTAGTCTAACCTAGGGTATTTAAAGAGAGGGCGGGAGGCCTCTAGGTCTTTTGCACGAAAATTTGAGAGCTAAATGCCTCTCAAATGAACCCTAAATGGACCTCAAATGAAATGTAGGTCCCTCCCTCTTAAATGACTAAAATACCCTTGTGTCTAGAAATTGAAAGAAATGGACTTTTAACCTCACAAGTCAAGGTTTAAGTCCCAAAATAAATCCTAAACTAATTTTCCCTATAATAAAAAGGATAAATAAAAATACACAATGAAATCCTAAGTGATTAAGGTTCCTCAAAATACAAGGGAAAAATAAGGAAAACAAGCAAAAGACTAGGTAGATGTACCAAAGTCCATACATGTGATCATCAATGCTCTTTGTGTGGTATGACCTTCCTCTTCTTCTATTCGTCTTGCCATAGACCTTGTGATGGGTCCTATTTGATGCCCCAAGGATGGTCCTCCATCAGTTGCATCCTTTCAAGGATTACTCCATTTGATTGTAATAGTTCTTTTCTTGTTTAGTCTCTCGAAAATAAGGTGTGAAGAAGGAATTGGTACCCCATCTTCTACACCTTCTAGGAAAACGTTATAGATCCCTCCTCTTTAATTTATTTTTCTTTTAAATCCTTCTTGACGTGTAGCATTGGCTTGAGTTCCAAAGACTTACATAGGCCACCTGGGGTGAAAACTAAAGAGAGGAAAGTGTTTGCATTTTCGGCAACCCTAGGAATTTAGGACCTCTACACCATGTCTCAAAAAACACATACTAGCTTGTCTTCAAACAAGAGTGTTAACCAAAGAAGAAATTCTAAGGAGAACTCCCTTGAAAATTTAACCATGAAGTTTAGAGAATGGTTGAGAGGGGAAAAAATAAGAAGAGAAGAAAGAAAAAGGGAAAAATTAGAGAGAGAGGAAAGAAGGGAGAGAGAGAAATAAGAAAGAAGAAGAAGAGAAAGAGAGGAAGGAAAAAGAGAAAGAAAAAAAGAAAGAGAGGAAGAGAAAGGAGAAAAAGAGGAGAGGAGAAAGAAGAGAGGAACAAGAAAAAGGTGTGTGGGATAGAAAAATGAACGGAGTAGTGATAGTGTCTCCTTCTAGAGCCAAGAGTGAGCATGAAGAGTACTATGAAGAGAGGCCTAGAAGGAGTCATTATTCTCATTCATCCATGCATGAGCAACCCCACCCTCATAGAGACCAAAAGGTTGATCTTCCTCCTTTCCATGGGAGAGAAGATGTGGAAGCCTTCCTTGACTGGGTAGTCAAGGTTGAACAGCTCTTCAAATGCTTTGAAGTTAGAGAAGAGCAGAAAGTTCCTTTGGCGACCCTTAGCTTCCAAGGGCATGCCTTCCATTGGTGGCATGGTTTGACTAAAGAAAGTGCCCGAACTCATATGCTTGAAATTAAGTATTGGAATGATTTGATAAGTGCTATAAGAAGAAGCCATATTCCTTCTTATTATGAGAGAGACCTCTTGGATAAACTCCAAAGGCTTAGGCAACAAAACCTAAGCATTGAAGAGTATAGACAAAGGATGGAACTCCTCCTATTAAGAGCGAATATAAAAGAAGAACCTAATGCCACCATAGCTAGGTTTTTGTGTGGGTTGAATCCTGACATAAGGGATAAGGTGGAACTCTTCCCATACTCAAACCTAGATGAGTTAGTCCAACTTTGTGTGAGGGCTGAGAATCAAATTAAAAGGAAAAGAATAAAAAGAGATTCTCAACCCTACACCAAGAGGGATCCACTCAACGGGAATTTTACCAAAAATTTCCCTAAAGAGGAACCCAAGTATCATAAAGAGCAAAAAACATCTCATATAGAAAGAAAACCCCCTATTGCTAATCCTCAAGAAAGGCATAGTAGTATTAAGTTTTAAGAGTCTAGGGAGAGGTCATATTTCCTCCGAGTGTCCTAATAAGAAAACCATGATCATGCGGGGCTAGACATTTATAGCAATGAGATTAGCACACCTTCATCTTCCAGTGAGAATCAGGAAGAAGAGGACATGCATCATCAAAATGTGAGGATGTCTATGCATATGAGGGGGACCTCTTAATGGTAAGAAGGCTTCTTGGAAGCAACCCTTGGAGCTATCCCAATCTCAAAGGGAGAACATATTCCACACCAGATGCAAGGTGAATGAAAATATATGTTCTCTTATTGTAGATAGTGGGTCCTGTTGCAATTGCTGTAGCTCCCGGTTGATGGAAAAGTTAGCCTTGACTCCACTTCCCCATCAAAAACCTTACAAATTACAATGGCTCAATGAGTCAGGGGGAATGGTAGTCAATTAGCAAGTTAGGGTTCCAATCACCATAGGGACTTACTCTGACGAGATTCTATGTGACATAGTCCTTATGGAGGCTGGCCATATCTTGCTAGGTAGGCCTTGGCAGTTTGATAAAAAAGAAATTCATAATAGCCATACCAACCAGATAGTCCTCACTCATTTGGATAGAAAAGTCAAGTTGTATCCTCTAACACTTGCCCAGGTAGCGGAAGATCAACTGAGCATGAAAAATAAGAGAGATGAGGAGCATAACAAAAAATAAACAAAAACATCATAAAAAAAAAGCTTCACCCCTAAAGCTTGAAACGGGTAAGGAGGGGGATAAGGAAGGTGATGCCCCTTCCAAAAAGGATGTAAGTAAGGAGAGCTTATTTTCTACAAAAAATGACTTGAAAGAAGCTCTCCTAACTAACAAACCTTTTTATCTCCTCTTTTGCAAAGAGGCATCACCTATCGTAAACACCGCACCTGAAAGCACTGCCATAGATATTGTGCAGGAGATTCTACCTGAAAGGGTGAAAATGCTTTTAAAATAATTTGGTGATATATTCCCTAACGAAGTTCCGGTATAGAACATCAAATAGACTTGGTTCCCGGGGCTAGCCTACCCAATAGGCCTACCTATAGGACCAACCCCATTGAAACTAAAGAAATAGAATCTCAAGTCAAAGAGCTATTGGAGAAAGGATGGGTTCAAAAGAGCCTCAACCCTTGTGTTGTGCCGGTCTTGCTGGTGCCCAAGAAAAACAGCTAATGGCAAATGTGTATTGACTACCGAGCAATCAATAATATCACCATGAAGTACAGGAACCCTATCCCTCGACTAGATGATATGTTGGATGAATTACATAGGGCACAAATATTTTCTAAAATGGATCTTAGAAGTGGTTATCACCAAATCAGGATTAAAGAGGGTAATGAGTGGAAAACCGCTTTTAAGACTAAATTTGGTCTTTATGAATGGTTGGTAATGCCCTTTGGGCTTAATAATGCCCCTAGTACTTTCATGCGATTATGAACCATGTTTTGAGGGATTGCTTAGGTAGGTTTTGTGTAGTTTATTTTGATGACATTCTAGTGTATATTAGGAATCTAGATGATCATGTAGGACATCTTAGACAAGTCTTTTGCATTCTTAGGACAAACCACCTCTTTGGAAACATTGAAAAATGCACCTTTTGTGTAGAAAGTGTGGTCTTTTAGGTTTTGTAGTAAGTAAACAAGGGGTCCATATGGATCCTAAAAAAGTCAAAACCATCCAAGAATAGACCACCCCAAAAAGTGTGATAGAGATCAAGTGCTTTCATGATCTCGCTGGTTTTTATCGGCTCTTTGTGCCAAATTTCTCCACACTTTTTGCACCAATCAATGATTTGGTGAAGAAGGAAGTTCCTTTTCTTTGGGGTGAGAAGCATGAGAAATCCTTCTCTCTTATCAAGCAAAAACTCATTAACGCACCAGTCTTGGCATTACCAGATTTCACAAAAACTTTTGAACTTGAATGTGATGCCTCTGGTGTAGGGGTGGGAGTTGTGTTGTTGCAGGGTAGGCACCCTATTGCTTATTTAAGTGAAAAACTTAATGGTGCCCCTCTCAACTACCCTACCTATGACAAGGAGTTTTATGCCCTGATAAGAGCCCTTGAGACTTGGGAGCATTACCTTGCTCCTAAGGAGTTTGTCATTCACAGTGACCATGAGTCACTTAAATATCTGAAGGGACAAGGCAAGTTAAACAAAGGCATCCAAAATGGGTGGAATACCTTGAATCCTTTCCCTATGTCATCAAATACAAAAAAAAGGAAGCATAATGTGGTGGCCGATGCTCTTTCAAGAAGACATTCTCTATACTTCATCCTTAGTGCTAACATTTTGGGTTTTGATGACATACGGGCCATGTATCCTTTGACAAGGATTTCAACCCCATCTTTGCAAACCTCTGCATCTGCATCTAAAGCCTTTGATGGGTTCTTTATCAGTAAGGGGTATCTTTACAAAGGAAGCAAGCTTTGTATACCCCGAGGATCCATCAGAAACTTGCTCACAAAAGAAAGCCATGAAGGTGGGCTCATGGGGCATTTTGGGTTTACTAAAACACTTTTATTTTTACAAGAAAGATTCTTTTGGCCCCATATGAAGAGAGACATCCATAGGCATTGTACTAGATGTATAGCTTGTCTCCAAGCTAAGTCTAAGGTAATGCCCCATGGATTATACACACCTTTACCTGCTCCTTCTGCATCTTGGATGGACATCAGCATGGACTTTGTCCTTACCCTCCCTTGTACCCAACGAGGTGCGGACTCTATCTTTGTGGTGGTTGATAGATTTTCAAAAATGGCCCATTTTATACCCTGCCACAAGGTAGATGATGTGAGCAACATCACAAGACTTCTTTAGAGAAGTTGTCCGCTTGCATGGCACACCCTCTACCATAGTTTCAGATAGGGATATGAAGTTCCTTAGTTTATGTAACTCACCTTGCATGCTTCTCTCCCCAAGATCCATTCCATGGAAGACCACAAACAAGATGGAGTGATGATTGAGAAAAGAATTGGAAATGGTAGGCGCCACAAGGAGCTTGATAAGCCTAGAAGGAGGTGTTTGCCACAAGGAAAGGAACCCTTGATAAAAACACTAAAGGAGGCTCTCAAAGATTGGGAAGAAGAGACACTCAAAGATGAAGCAACTCTCACAATTTAATTCAAAATCAAGTGTAGGCAATACAAGTGAGTGGAGGGTTATATTTATAGCAAAAGGAGGAAGGTTGGCCGTGTGAGATTTGGAGGGAAATTTAAATAGGTGCAAATTCAAATAATTAGCACATGCTCCTAAAATCATGGATCTTAGAACTAACTAAGTGCTATGTAGGATGCCATGCGGTCATTAGATGAATTTCAGCGCCTATTAGGGGAAACAAGGGCCCCACCTTGTCTCCTCCATGCTTCATGTGCTAACTAATTGGGGTTTAATTAGAAAAGAGGGGTGTGGTTAATAAAATAACCCACCAACACCCTTAATGGACCAATTAGTTAATACACTCCACATAATCACTACACATACCACCTAGTCCCTTAGCCTACGAAATATAATGCCCAAATACAAGGCCAAAAGAAAAGCTAGACCATTCCACTCAAGGAAAACAATATAAGGGCAAAACAAGAGAACTATGGCATAATAACAATTCGTATGAGGAGGTGAGGTCTTCCTCCATCCACTCTAGCCATGTCCTCCTCTATCCTCCTAGCTATGGCCCTAATGATAAGACCCTTGCTAGAGAGGATCACATCATTAGCCATTTTGGAAAACTTTATGGTCTAAGCTAGGAACTAAGGTCTTGTTCTCCACTACTTATGACCCACAAATAGATGGGCAAACAAAAGTGGTCAACAGATCCCTATCCACTATGTTAAGGGCACTCCTTTGAGGTAACCACAAGTCTTGGGATGAATACCTTCCCCATATAGAGTTTGGATATAACCAGGTGGTTCAGGGAACCACCAAGCATTCTCCTTTTGAGGTTGTCTATGGCTTTAACCCTCTTACTCCTATGGATCTCTTACCTCCGCCCTTTCTCACTATTTTCATAAAGATAGAGAGACAAGAGCAGACTTTGTTAAGAAATTACATGAGAGGGTCAAACCAAACATAGAACAACAGTCCAAAGGATATACTGCCTCAGCTAATAGGGGAAGGAAGGAGGTCACCCTCGAAAAAAGGGATTGGGTTTGACTTCATTTGAGAAAGGACTGCTTTGCCACTCAAAGGAAGTCCAAACTTAGCCCTCGAGGAGATGGGCCTTTTCAGATCCTGGAGTGAGTGAATAACAATGCATACATCTTAGATCTCCCTCCGGAGAATGGTGTCAACCCTACTTTTAATATCTGTGACTTATCCCCTTTTGCAGGTGCTGATGATGAAGATGACCCTCTGGATTTGAGGACAAATCCTTCCCAAGGGGGATGAGATGATGTGATCTTCCCTAGCAAAGGTCCTATCACTAGAGCCATGGCTAGGAAGATAGAGGAGGACATGGCTAAAATGGATCAAGGAAGGCCTCACCATCTCATACGAATTATCATTATGCCTTAGTTCTCTTGCTTTTACCATTGTATCATTCTTCCTAAGTGGAGTAGTCTAGTTTTGCTTTGGCCTTGTATTTTGGGCACTTATTTTTCCTAGGATAAAGGCTAGGTGGTGTGGGTAGTAGTTATGTGGAGTGTATTAGCCAATTGGGGAATTTAGGGTATTGGTGGATTATTTTATTAACCACACCCCTCTTTTCTAATTAAACCCCAATTAGTTAGCACATGAAGCATGGAGGAGACAAGGTGGGGCCCTTGTACCCCCTAATAGACGTCGGATTCCCTTGATTAGCCACATGGCATCCTACATAGCACTTAGTTAGTTCTAAGATCCATGATTTTAGGAGCATGCGCTAATTATTTGAATTTGAATTCCTCTTTGATCTCCCTCCAAATATTTCACACGACCACACTCCTTTGTAGCTATAAATAGGACCCTCCACTCACTTGTATCCTTTACACTTGATTTTGAATGAAATTGTGAGAGTTGCTTCATCTTTAAGTGTCCCTTCTTCTCATCTTTTGAGAGCCTCCTTAGTGTTTTTATCAAGGGATCCTTCCCTTGTGGCAAACACCTCCTTCTAGGCTTATCAAGTTCCTTCTGGCGCCTACCACCTCCTTCCTCTACTCTCAACCATCACTTCATCTTCTTTGTGGCCTTCCATGGAATAGATCTTGGGGAGTTGAGCATGCAAGGCGAGCTGCATCATAATGGAGTTAGAATAACAATTATATTTTTTGTATCTTATACGGTACCATATTTTGTCTTGAGTGCCTATAGAATAGTTTAACCGTTGGATTTGGTTTATTTTTGGGACTAGATTCTCAAGATATTAATATTTATTTTCAACTGTAGGAACTTCTAAATAAGATACGTAGTAAGAGATAATGAACTCAGAGTAAGAATTGTATTTTTTGGATCAGTATTATACCTGTAGCATATTTCATTTTGAGCGTCTATACATTAGTTAAACTGTTGGATTTGGTTTAGCTTTGGATAGTAGGTTCTTACATGTTTATTTTTGTGTCAACAGTAAGATCATCAAAATAATGTTTGGGTGAGAGATAATGGATTAAATGTTTGGTGAATGATTTATAAATGTGTGTGATGTATTATTTAACGTGAACATGATTTGAAATAGTGCGATTGATGAGATGAGTCACCCGTGCCTAAGAAGGAGTCCTTCTAGCTTGAGTTAGCAATGAAATTTAGCACAACCGCTATACAATTGTTGATGCATTAGATTTTGTTTAATTTTTATAGTAGGTTCTTAAGATGTTAATTTTTATTTAAAATGGTGGGATCCTTAAAATAATGTCCAGAGTTACATAATGGAGTTAAAATGACAATTATATTTTTTGCATCTTGTACGATACCGTATTTTGTCCTGAGTGTCTATAGAATAGTTTAACTGTTGTATTTGGTTTATTTTTGGGTAGTAGATTCTTAAGATATTAGTATTTATTTTCAACGGTGGTATCATCTAAATAATTTACGTAGTGAGAGATAACGAACTCATAATAAGAACTATATTTTTTGGATCATTATTATACCTGTAGCAGATTTCATTTTGATCATCTATACATTAGTTGAACTGTTGGATTTATTTATCATTGGATAGTAGGTTTCTTAACATATTTATTTTTGTGTCAATCGTACGATCCTCAAAATAATGTCCGAAGTGAGATAAAATGGATTAGATGTTTTAGTGTATAATTTATACATGTGTGTGATGTGTTATTTAACATGAACATGATTTGAGATAGTGTGATTGATGATATACGTCAACGATGCCTAAGAGGGAGTCATTCTAGCTACAGTTAGGAATGAAATTTATTACCACCGTTATACATTTGTTTATGCGTTAGATTTTGTTTAATTTTTTATAGTAGGTTCTTAAGATGGTAATCTTTATTTTCAATGGTGGGAAGGTCGAAATATTGTCTGGAGTGACATAATGGATTTCGAATAACAGTTATATTTTTTGCATCTTATACGATATCATATTTTGTCTTGAGTGTCTATAGAATAGTTTAACCATTGGATTTGGTTTATTTTTTTTGTACTAGATTCTCAAGATATTAGTATTTATTTTCAACGGTGGGATCATCTAAATAATTGACGTAGTAAGAGATAATGAACTCAGAGTAAGAATTGTATTTTTTGGATCATTATTATACCTGTAGCATATTTCATTTCGAGCGTCTATACATTAGTTAAACTGTTGGATTTGTTTTATCTTAGGATAGTAGGTTCTTGCATATTTATTTTTGTGTCAACGGTAAGATGCTCAAAACAATATCTAAAGGTGGAGATAATGGCTAAGATGTTTGTTTATTTGATTTGTACTTCTGTGTGATGTATTAGTTAACATGAACATGATTTGAGATAGTGGGATTGATGATATGAGTCAACGGTGCCTAAGAGGGAGTCATTCTAGCTGCAGTTAGGAATGAAATTTAATACCACCGCTGTACCATTATTCATTTGATAGATTTTGCTTAATTTATTATAGTATCCTCTTAAGATGTTACTCTTTATTTTCAATGATGGGTTCATCGAAATAATGTCCGAAGTGACATAATGGAGTTAGAATAACAATTATATTTTTTGCAACTTATACGATACGGTATTTTGTCATCAGTGTCTACAGAATAGTTTAATCGTTGGATTTGTTTATTTTTGGGTAGTAGATTCTTAAGATATTAATATTTATTTTCAACGGTACGATAATCTAAATAATGTACGTAGTGACAGATAATGAACTCAGAGTAAGAACTGTGTTTTTTGGACCTTAATTATGCCTGTAGCATATTTTCTTTTGAGGGTCTATTCATTAGATGAACTTTTGAATTTCCTTTATTTTTGGGTAGCACATTCGTTAGATATTAATATATATTTTCAATGGTGGGATCATCTAAATAATGTAAGCAGTGAGAGATAATGAACTCAGAGTAAGAACTCTATTTTTGGATCTTAATATTACCTGTACAATATTTCGTTTTGAGCGTCTATACTAGTTGAACTGTTGGATTTTTTTTATCTTTGGATAGTAGGTTCTTAACATATTATTTATTTTTGTGTCAAAGGTAAGATGCTTAAAATAATCTTTGAAGGGGGAGATAATGGATTAGATATTTGGTGTATGATTTGTACATGTGTGTGATGTATTATTTAACATGAACATGATTTTAGATAGTGTGATTGATGATATGAGTCAATGGTGCCTAAAAGGGAATCATTCTAGCTGCAGTTAGGAATGAAATTTAGTATCACCGCTATACAATTGTTCATGCATTAGATTTTTCTTAATTTTTTATAGTAGTTTCTTAAGATGTTAATCTTTATTTTCAATGGTGGGATCGTCAAAAAATGTCTAGAGTGACATAATTGAGTTAGAATATCAATTATATTTTTTGCATCTTACACGATACCGTGTTTTGTCATGAGTGTCTACAGAATAGTGTAATCATTGGATTTTCTTTATTTTTGGATAGTAGATTCTTAAGATATTAATATTTATTTTCAACGGTGGGATCACGTAAATAATGCACGCAGTGACAGATAATGAACTCAGAGTAAGAACTGTATTTTTTGGATATTAATTATACCTGTAACAGATTTTGTTTTGAGCGTCTATCCATTACTTGAACTGTTGTATTTGCTTTATTTTTGGGTAGCACATTTGTTAGATATTAATATATATTTTCAATGGTGGGATCATCTAAATAATGTAAGCAGTGAGAGATAATGAACTCAGAGTAAGAACTCTATTTTTGGATCTTAATATTACCTGTACAATATTTCGTTTTGAGCGTCTATATTAGTTGAACTGTTGGATTTTTTTTATCTTTGGATAGTAGGTTCTTAACATATTATTTATTTTTGTGTCAAAGGTAAGATGCTTAAAATAATCTTTGAAGGGGGAGATAATGGATTAGATATTTGGTGTATGATTTGTACATGTGTGTGATGTATTATTTAACATGAACATGATTTTAGATAGTGTGATTGATGATATGAGTCAATGGTGCCTAAAAGGGAGTCATTCTAGCTGCAGTTAGGAATGAAATTTAGTATCACCGCTATACAATTGTTCATGCATTAGATTTTTCTTAATTTTTTATAGTAGTTTCTTAAGATGTTAATCTTTATTTTCAATGGTGGGATCGTCAAAAAATGTCTAGAGTGACATAATTGAGTTAGAATATCAATTATATTTTTTGCATCTTACACGATACCGTGTTTTGTCATGAGTGTCTACAGAATAGTGTAATCATTGGATTTTCTTTATTTTTGGGTAGTAGATTCTTAAGATATTAATATTTATTTTCAACGGTGGGATCACGTAAATAATGCACGCAGTGACAGATAATGAACTCAGAGTAAGAACTGTATTTTTTGGATATTAATTATACCTGTAACAGATTTTGTTTTGAGCGTCTATCCATTACTTGAACTGTTGTATTTGCTTTATTTTTGGGTAGCACATTTGTTAGATATTAATATATATTTTCAATGGTGGGATCATCTAAATAATGTAAGCAGTGAGAGATAATGAACTCAGAGTAAGAACTCTATTTTTGGATCTTAATATTACCTGTACAATATTTCGTTTTGAGCGTCTATATTAGTTGAACTGTTGGATTTTTTTTATCTTTGGATAGTAGGTTCTTAACATATTATTTATTTTTGTGTCAAAGGTAAGATGCTTAAAATAATCTTTGAAGGGGGAGATAATGGATTAGATATTTGGTGTATGATTTGTACATGTGTGTGATGTATTATTTAACATGAACATGATTTTAGATAGTGTGATTGATGATATGAGTCAATGGTGCCTAAAAGGGAGTCATTCTAGCTGCAGTTAGGAATGAAATTTAGTATCACCGCTATACAATTGTTCATGCATTAGATTTTTCTTAATTTTTTATAGTAGTTTCTTAAGATGTTAATCTTTATTTTCAATGGTGGGATCGTCAAAAAATGTCTAGAGTGACATAATTGAGTTAGAATATCAATTATATTTTTTGCATCTTACACGATACCGTGTTTTGTCATGAGTGTCTACAGAATAGTGTAATCATTGGATTTTCTTTATTTTTGGGTAGTAGATTCTTAAGATATTAATATTTATTTTCAACGGTGGGATCACGTAAATAATGCACGCAGTGACAGATAATGAACTCAGAGTAAGAACTGTATTTTTTGGATATTAATTATACCTGTAACAGATTTTGTTTTGAGCGTCTATCCATTACTTGAACTGTTGTATTTGCTTTATTTTTGGGTAGCACATTTGTTAGATATTAATATATATTTTCAATGGTGGGATCATCTAAATAATGTAAGCAGTGAGAGATAATGAACTCAGAGTAAGAACTCTATTTTTGGATCTTAATATTACCTGTACAATATTTCGTTTTGAGCGTCTATATTAGTTGAACTGTTGGATTTTTTTTATCTTTGGATAGTAGGTTCTTAACATATTATTTATTTTTGTGTCAAAGGTAAGATGCTTAAAATAATCTTTGAAGGGGGAGATAATGGATTAGATATTTGGTGTATGATTTGTACATGTGTGTGATGTATTATTTAACATGAACATGATTTTAGATAGTGTGATTGATGATATGAGTCAATGGTGCCTAAAAGGGAGTCATTCTAGCTGCAGTTAGGAATGAAATTTAGTATCACCGCTATACAATTGTTCATGCATTAGATTTTTCTTAATTTTTTATAGTAGTTTCTTAAGATGTTAATCTTTATTTTCAATGGTGGGATCGTCAAAAAATGTCTAGAGTGACATAATTGAGTTAGAATATCAATTATATTTTTTGCATCTTACACGATACCGTGTTTTGTCATGAGTGTCTACAGAATAGTGTAATCATTGGATTTTCTTTATTTTTGGGTAGTAGATTCTTAAGATATTAATATTTATTTTCAACGGTGGGATCACGTATAAATAATGCACGCAGTGACAGATAATGAACTCAGAGTAAGAACTGTATTTTTTGGATATTAATTATACCTGTAACAGATTTTGTTTTGAGCATCTATCCATTACTTGAACTGTTGTATTTGCTTTATTTTTGGGTAGCACATTTGTTAGATATTAATATATATTTTCAATGGTGGGATCATCTAAATAATGTAAGCAGTGAGAGATAATGAACTCAGAGTAAGAACTCTATTTTTGGATCTTAATATTACCTGTACAATATTTCGTTTTGAGCGTCTATATTAGTTGAACTGTTGGATTTTTTTTATCTTTGGATAGTAGGTTCTTAACATATTATTTATTTTTGTGTCAAAGGTAAGATGCTTAAAATAATCTTTGAAGGGGGAGATAATGGATTAGATATTTGGTGTATGATTTGTACATGTGTGTGATGTATTATTTAACATGAACATGATTTTAGATAGTGTGATTGATGATATGAGTCAATGGTGCCTAAAAGGGAGTCATTCTAGCTGCAGTTAGGAATGAAATTTAGTATCACCGCTATACAATTGTTCATGCATTAGATTTTTCTTAATTTTTTATAGTAGTTTCTTAAGATGTTAATCTTTATTTTCAATGGTGGGATCGTCAAAAAATGTCTAGAGTGACATAATTGAGTTAGAATATCAATTATATTTTTTGCATCTTACACGATACCGTGTTTTGTCATGAGTGTCTACAGAATAGTGTAATCATTGGATTTTCTTTATTTTTGGATAGTAGATTCTTAAGATATTAATATTTATTTTCAACGGTGGGATCACGTAAATAATGCACGCAGTGACAGATAATGAACTCAGAGTAAGAACTGTATTTTTTGGATATTAATTATACCTGTAACAGATTTTGTTTTGAGCGTCTATCCATTACTTGAACTGTTGTATTTGCTTTATTTTTGGGTAGCACATTTGTTAGATATTAATATATATTTTCAATGGTGGGATCATCTAAATAATGTAAGCAGTGAGAGATAATGAACTCAGAGTAAGAACTCTATTTTTGGATCTTAATATTACCTGTACAATATTTCGTTTTGAGCGTCTATATTAGTTGAACTGTTGGATTTTTTTTATCTTTGGATAGTAGGTTCTTAACATATTATTTATTTTTGTGTCAAAGGTAAGATGCTTAAAATAATCTTTGAAGGGGGAGATAATGGATTAGATATTTGGTGTATGATTTGTACATGTGTGTGATGTATTATTTAACATGAACATGATTTTAGATAGTGTGATTGATGATATGAGTCAATGGTGCCTAAAAGGGAGTCATTCTAGCTGCAGTTAGGAATGAAATTTAGTATCACCGCTATACAATTGTTCATGCATTAGATTTTTCTTAATTTTTTATAGTAGTTTCTTAAGATGTTAATCTTTATTTTCAATGGTGGGATCGTCAAAAAATGTCTAGAGTGACATAATTGAGTTAGAATATCAATTATATTTTTTGCATCTTACACGATACCGTGTTTTGTCATGAGTGTCTACAGAATAGTGTAATCATTGGATTTTCTTTATTTTTGGATAGTAGATTCTTAAGATATTAATATTTATTTTCAACGGTGGGATCACGTAAATAATGCACGCAGTGACAGATAATGAACTCAGAGTAAGAACTGTATTTTTTGGATATTAATTATACCTGTAACAGATTTTGTTTTGAGCGTCTATCCATTACTTGAACTGTTGTATTTGCTTTATTTTTGGGTAGCACATTTGTTAGATATTAATATATATTTTCAATGGTGGGATCATCTAAATAATGTAAGCAGTGAGAGATAATGAACTCAGAGTAAGAACTCTATTTTTGGATCTTAATATTACCTGTACAATATTTCGTTTTGAGCGTCTATATTAGTTGAACTGTTGGATTTTTTTTATCTTTGGATAGTAGGTTCTTAACATATTATTTATTTTTGTGTCAAAGGTAAGATGCTTAAAATAATCTTTGAAGGGGGAGATAATGGATTAGATATTTGGTGTATGATTTGTACATGTGTGTGATGTATTATTTAACATGAACATGATTTTAGATAGTGTGATTGATGATATGAGTCAATGGTGCCTAAAAGGGAGTCATTCTAGCTGCAGTTAGGAATGAAATTTAGTATCACCGCTATACAATTGTTCATGCATTAGATTTTTCTTAATTTTTTATAGTAGTTTCTTAAGATGTTAATCTTTATTTTCAATGGTGGGATCGTCAAAAAATGTCTAGAGTGACATAATTGAGTTAGAATATCAATTATATTTTTTGCATCTTACACGATACCGTGTTTTGTCATGAGTGTCTACAGAATAGTGTAATCATTGGATTTTCTTTATTTTTGGGTAGTAGATTCTTAAGATATTAATATTTATTTTCAACGGTGGGATCACGTAAATAATGCACGCAGTGACAGATAATGAACTCAGAGTAAGAACTGTATTTTTTGGATATTAATTATACCTGTAACAGATTTTGTTTTGAGCGTCTATCCATTACTTGAACTGTTGTATTTGCTTTATTTTTGGGTAGCACATTTGTTAGATATTAATATATATTTTCAATGGTGGGATCATCTAAATAATGTAAGCAGTGAGAGATAATGAACTCAGAGTAAGAACTCTATTTTTGGATCTTAATATTACCTGTACAATATTTCGTTTTGAGCGTCTATATTAGTTGAACTGTTGGATTTTTTTTATCTTTGGATAGTAGGTTCTTAACATATTATTTATTTTTGTGTCAAAGGTAAGATGCTTAAAATAATCTTTGAAGGGGGAGATAATGGATTAGATATTTGGTGTATGATTTGTACATGTGTGTGATGTATTATTTAACATGAACATGATTTTAGATAGTGTGATTGATGATATGAGTCAATGGTGCCTAAAAGGGAGTCATTATAGCTGCAGTTAGGAATGAAATTTAGTATCACCGCTATACAATTGTTCATGCATTAGATTTTTCTTAATTTTTTATAGTAGTTTCTTAAGATGTTAATCTTTATTTTCAATGGTGGGATCGTCAAAAAATGTCTAGAGTGACATAATTGAGTTAGAATATCAATTATATTTTTTGCATCTTACACGATACCGTGTTTTGTCATGAGTGTCTACAGAATAGTGTAATCATTGGATTTTCTTTATTTTTGGATAGTAGATTCTTAAGATATTAATATTTATTTTCAACGGTGGGATCACGTAAATAATGCACGCAGTGACAGATAATGAACTCAGAGTAAGAACTGTATTTTTTGGATATTAATTATACCTGTAACAGATTTTGTTTTGAGCGTCTATCCATTACTTGAACTGTTGTATTTGCTTTATTTTTGGGTAGCACATTTGTTAGATATTAATATATATTTTCAATGGTGGGATCATCTAAATAATGTAAGCAGTGAGAGATAATGAACTCAGAGTAAGAACTCTATTTTTGGATCTTAATATTACCTGTACAATATTTCGTTTTGAGCGTCTATATTAGTTGAACTGTTGGATTTTTTTTATCTTTGGATAGTAGGTTCTTAACATATTATTTATTTTTGTGTCAAAGGTAAGATGCTTAAAATAATCTTTGAAGGGGGAGATAATGGATTAGATATTTGGTGTATGATTTGTACATGTGTGTGATGTATTATTTAACATGAACATGATTTTAGATAGTGTGATTGATGATATGAGTCAATGGTGCCTAAAAGGGAGTCATTCTAGCTGCAGTTAGGAATGAAATTTAGTATCACCGCTATACAATTGTTCATGCATTAGATTTTTCTTAATTTTTTATAGTAGTTTCTTAAGATGTTAATCTTTATTTTCAATGGTGGGATCGTCAAAAAATGTCTAGAGTGACATAATTGAGTTAGAATATCAATTATATTTTTTGCATCTTACACGATACCGTGTTTTGTCATGAGTGTCTACAGAATAGTGTAATCATTGGATTTTCTTTATTTTTGGGTAGTAGATTCTTAAGATATTAATATTTATTTTCAACGGTGGGATCACGTAAATAATGCACGCAGTGACAGATAATGAACTCAGAGTAAGAACTGTATTTTTTGGATATTAATTATACCTGTAACAGATTTTGTTTTGAGCGTCTATCCATTACTTGAACTGTTGTATTTGCTTTATTTTTGGGTAGCACATTTGTTAGATATTAATATATATTTTCAATGGTGGGATCATCTAAATAATGTAAGCAGTGAGAGATAATGAACTCAGAGTAAGAACTCTATTTTTGGATCTTAATATTACCTGTACAATATTTCGTTTTGAGCGTCTATATTAGTTGAACTGTTGGATTTTTTTTATCTTTGGATAGTAGGTTCTTAACATATTATTTATTTTTGTGTCAAAGGTAAGATGCTTAAAATAATCTTTGAAGGGGGAGATAATGGATTAGATATTTGGTGTATGATTTGTACATGTGTGTGATGTATTATTTAACATGAACATGATTTTAGATAGTGTGATTGATGATATGAGTCAATGGTGCCTAAAAGGGAGTCATTATAGCTGCAGTTAGGAATGAAATTTAGTATCACCGCTATACAATTGTTCATGCATTAGATTTTTCTTAATTTTTTATAGTAGTTTCTTAAGATGTTAATCTTTATTTTCAATGGTGGGATCGTCAAAAAATGTCTAGAGTGACATAATTGAGTTAGAATATCAATTATATTTTTTGCATCTTACACGATACCGTGTTTTGTCATGAGTGTCTACAGAATAGTGTAATCATTGGATTTTCTTTATTTTTGGATAGTAGATTCTTAAGATATTAATATTTATTTTCAACGGTGGGATCACGTAAATAATGCACGCAGTGACAGATAATGAACTCAGAGTAAGAACTGTATTTTTTGGATATTAATTATACCTGTAACAGATTTTGTTTTGAGCGTCTATCCATTACTTGAACTGTTGTATTTGCTTTATTTTTGGGTAGCACATTTGTTAGATATTAATATATATTTTCAATGGTGGGATCATCTAAATAATGTAAGCAGTGAGAGATAATGAACTCAGAGTAAGAACTCTATTTTTGGATCTTAATATTACCTGTACAATATTTCGTTTTGAGCGTCTATATTAGTTGAACTGTTGGATTTTTTTTATCTTTGGATAGTAGGTTCTTAACATATTATTTATTTTTGTGTCAAAGGTAAGATGCTTAAAATAATCTTTGAAGGGGGAGATAATGGATTAGATATTTGGTGTATGATTTGTACATGTGTGTGATGTATTATTTAACATGAACATGATTTTAGATAGTGTGATTGATGATATGAGTCAATGGTGCCTAAAAGGGAGTCATTCTAGCTGCAGTTAGGAATGAAATTTAGTATCACCGCTATACAATTGTTCATGCATTAGATTTTTCTTAATTTTTTATAGTAGTTTCTTAAGATGTTAATCTTTATTTTCAATGGTGGGATCGTCAAAAAATGTCTAGAGTGACATAATTGAGTTAGAATATCAATTATATTTTTTGCATCTTACACGATACCATGTTTTGTCATGAGTGTCTACAGAATAGTGTAATCATTGGATTTTCTTTATTTTTGGGTAGTAGATTCTTAAGATATTAATATTTATTTTCAACGGTGGGATCACGTAAATAATGCACGCAGTGACAGATAATGAACTCAGAGTAAGAACTGTATTTTTTGGATATTAATTATACCTGTAACAGATTTTGTTTTGAGCATCTATCCATTACTTGAACTGTTGTATTTGCTTTATTTTTGGGTAGCACATTTGTTAGATATTAATATATATTTTCAATGGTGGGATCATCTAAATAATGTAAGCAGTGAGAGATAATGAACTCAGAGTAAGAACTCTATTTTTGGATCTTAATATTACCTGTACAATATTTCGTTTTGAGCGTCTATATTAGTTGAACTGTTGGATTTTTTTTATCTTTGGATAGTAGGTTCTTAACATATTATTTATTTTTGTGTCAAAGGTAAGATGCTTAAAATAATCTTTGAAGGGGGAGATAATGGATTAGATATTTGGTGTATGATTTGTACATGTGTGTGATGCATTATTTAACATGAACATGATTTTAGATAGTGTGATTGATGATATGAGTCAATGGTGCCTAAAAGGGAGTCATTCTAGCTGCAGTTAGGAATGAAATTTAGTATCACCGCTATACAATTGTTCATGCATTAGATTTTTCTTAATTTTTTATAGTAGTTTCTTAAGATGTTAATCTTTATTTTCAATGGTGGGATCGTCAAAAAATGTCTAGAGTGACATAATTGAGTTAGAATATCAATTATATTTTTTGCATCTTACACGATACCGTGTTTTGTCATGAGTGTCTACAGAATAGTGTAATCATTGGATTTTCTTTATTTTTGGGTAGTAGATTCTTAAGATATTAATATTTATTTTCAACGGTGGGATCACGTAAATAATGCACGCAGTGACAGATAATGAACTCAGAGTAAGAACTGTATTTTTTGGATATTAATTATACCTGTAACAGATTTTGTTTTGAGCATCTATCCATTACTTGAACTGTTGTATTTGCTTTATTTTTGGGTAGCACATTTGTTAGATATTAATATATATTTTCAATGGTGGGATCATCTAAATAATGTAAGCAGTGAGAGATAATGAACTCAGAGTAAGAACTCTATTTTTGGATCTTAATATTACCTGTACAATATTTCGTTTTGAGCGTCTATATTAGTTGAACTGTTGGATTTTTTTTATCTTTGGATAGTAGGTTCTTAACATATTATTTATTTTTGTGTCAAAGGTAAGATGCTTAAAATAATCTTTGAAGGGGGAGATAATGGATTAGATATTTGGTGTATGATTTGTACATGTGTGTGATGTATTATTTAACATGAACATGATTTTAGATAGTGTGATTGATGATATGAGTCAATGGTGCCTAAAAGGGAGTCATTCTAGCTGCAGTTAGGAATGAAATTTAGTATCACCGCTATACAATTGTTCATGCATTAGATTTTTCTTAATTTTTTATAGTAGTTTCTTAAGATGTTAATCTTTATTTTCAATGGTGGGATCGTCAAAAAATGTCTAGAGTGACATAATTGAGTTAGAATATCAATTATATTTTTTGCATCTTACACGATACCGTGTTTTGTCATGAGTGTCTACAGAATAGTGTAATCATTGGATTTTCTTTATTTTTGGGTAGTAGATTCTTAAGATATTAATATTTATTTTCAACGGTGGGATCACGTAAATAATGCACGCAGTGACAGATAATGAACTCAGAGTAAGAACTGTATTTTTTGGATATTAATTATACCTGTAACAGATTTTGTTTTGAGCATCTATCCATTACTTGAACTGTTGTATTTGCTTTATTTTTGGGTAGCACATTTGTTAGATATTAATATATATTTTCAATGGTGGGATCATCTAAATAATGTAAGCAGTGAGAGATAATGAACTCAGAGTAAGAACTCTATTTTTGGATCTTAATATTACCTGTACAATATTTCGTTTTGAGCGTCTATATTAGTTGAACTGTTGGATTTTTTTTATCTTTGGATAGTAGGTTCTTAACATATTATTTATTTTTGTGTCAAAGGTAAGATGCTTAAAATAATCTTTGAAGGGGGAGATAATGGATTAGATATTTGGTGTATGATTTGTACATGTGTGTGATGTATTATTTAACATGAACATGATTTTAGATAGTGTGATTGATGATATGAGTCAATGGTGCCTAAAAGGGAGTCATTCTAGCTGCAGTTAGGAATGAAATTTAGTATCACCGCTATACAATTGTTCATGCATTAGATTTTTCTTAATTTTTTATAGTAGTTTCTTAAGATGTTAATCTTTATTTTCAATGGTGGGATCGTCAAAAAATGTCTAGAGTGACATAATTGAGTTAGAATATCAATTATATTTTTTGCATCTTACACGATACTGTGTTTTGTCATGAGTGTCTACAGAATAGTGTAATCATTGGATTTTCTTTATTTTTGGATAGTAGATTCTTAAGATATTAATATTTATTTTCAACGGTGGGATCACGTAAATAATGCACGCAGTGACAGATAATGAACTCAGAGTAAGAACTGTATTTTTTGGATATTAATTATACCTGTAACAGATTTTGTTTTGAGCGTCTATCCATTACTTGAACTGTTGTATTTGCTTTATTTTTGGGTAGCACATTTGTTAGATATTAATATATATTTTCAATGGTGGGATCATCTAAATAATGTAAGCAGTGAGAGATAATGAACTCAGAGTAAGAACTCTATTTTTGGATCTTAATATTACCTGTACAATATTTCGTTTTGAGCGTCTATATTAGTTGAACTGTTGGATTTTTTTTATCTTTGGATAGTAGGTTCTTAACATATTATTTATTTTTGTGTCAAAGGTAAGATGCTTAAAATAATCTTTGAAGGGGGAGATAATGGATTAGATATTTGGTGTATGATTTGTACATGTGTGTGATGTATTATTTAACATGAACATGATTTTAGATAGTGTGATTGATGATATGAGTCAATGGTGCCTAAAAGGGAGTCATTCTAGCTGCAGTTAGGAATGAAATTTAGTATCACCGCTATACAATTGTTCATGCATTAGATTTTTCTTAATTTTTTATAGTAGTTTCTTAAGATGTTAATCTTTATTTTCAATGGTGGGATCGTCAAAAAATGTCTAGAGTGACATAATTGAGTTAGAATATCAATTATATTTTTTGCATCTTACACGATACCGTGTTTTGTCATGAGTGTCTACAGAATAGTGTAATCATTGGATTTTCTTTATTTTTGGGTAGTAGATTCTTAAGATATTAATATTTATTTTCAACGGTGGGATCACGTAAATAATGCACGCAGTGACAGATAATGAACTCAGAGTAAGAACTGTATTTTTTGGATATTAATTATACCTGTAACAGATTTTGTTTTGAGCATCTATCCATTACTTGAACTGTTGTATTTGCTTTATTTTTGGGTAGCACATTTGTTAGATATTAATATATATTTTCAATGGTGGGATCATCTAAATAATGTAAGCAGTGAGAGATAATGAACTCAGAGTAAGAACTCTATTTTTGGATCTTAATATTACCTGTACAATATTTCGTTTTGAGCGTCTATATTAGTTGAACTGTTGGATTTTTTTTATCTTTGGATAGTAGGTTCTTAACATATTATTTATTTTTGTGTCAAAGGTAAGATGCTTAAAATAATCTTTGAAGGGGGAGATAATGGATTAGATATTTGGTGTATGATTTGTACATGTGTGTGATGTATTATTTAACATGAACATGATTTTAGATAGTGTGATTAATGATATGAGTCAATGGTGCCTAAAAGGGAGTCATTCTAGCTGCAGTTAGGAATGAAATTTAGTATCACCGCTATACAATTGTTCATGCATTAGATTTTTCTTAATTTTTTATAGTAGTTTCTTAAGATGTTAATCTTTATTTTCAATGGTGGGATCGTCAAAAAATGTCTAGAGTGACATAATTGAGTTAGAATATCAATTATATTTTTTGCATCTTACACGATACTGTGTTTTGTCATGAGTGTCTACAGAATAGTGTAATCATTGGATTTTCTTTATTTTTGGATAGTAGATTCTTAAGATATTAATATTTATTTTCAACGGTGGGATCACGTAAATAATGCACGCAGTGACAGATAATGAACTCAGAGTAAGAACTGTATTTTTTGGATATTAATTATACCTGTAACAGATTTTGTTTTGAGCGTCTATCCATTACTTGAACTGTTGTATTTGCTTTATTTTTGGGTAGCACATTTGTTAGATATTAATATATATTTTCAATGGTGGGATCATCTAAATAATGTAAGCAGTGAGAGATAATGAACTCAGAGTAAGAACTCTATTTTTGGATCTTAATATTACCTGTACAATATTTCGTTTTGAGCGTCTATATTAGTTGAACTGTTGGATTTTTTTTATCTTTGGATAGTAGGTTCTTAACATATTATTTATTTTTGTGTCAAAGGTAAGATGCTTAAAATAATCTTTGAAGGGGGAGATAATGGATTAGATATTTGGTGTATGATTTGTACATGTGTGTGATGTATTATTTAACATGAACATGATTTTAGATAGTGTGATTGATGATATGAGTCAATGGTGCCTAAAAGGGAGTCATTCTAGCAGCAGTTAGGAATGAAATTTAGTATCACCGCTATACAATTGTTCATGCATTAGATTTTTCTTAATTTTTTATAGTAGTTTCTTAAGATGTTAATCTTTATTTTCAATGGTGGGATCGTCAAAAAATGTCTAGAGTGACATAATTGAGTTAGAATATCAATTATATTTTTTGCATCTTACACGATACCGTGTTTTGTCATGAGTGTCTATAGAATAGTGTAATCATTGGATTTTCTTTATTTTTGGGTAGTAGATTCTTAAGATATTAATATTTATTTTCAACGGTGGGATCACGTAAATAATGCACGCAGTGACAGATAATGAACTCAGAGTAAGAACTGTATTTTTTGGATATTAATTATACCTGTAACAGATTTTGTTTTGAGCATCTATCCATTACTTGAACTGTTGTATTTGCTTTATTTTTGGGTAGCACATTTGTTAGATATTAATATATATTTTCAATGGTGGGATCATCTAAATAATGTAAGCAGTGAGAGATAATGAACTCAGAGTAAGAACTCTATTTTTGGATCTTAATATTACCTGTACAATATTTCGTTTTGAGCGTCTATATTAGTTGAACTGTTGGATTTTTTTTATCTTTGGATAGTAGGTTCTTAACATATTATTTATTTTTGTGTCAAAGGTAAGATGCTTAAAATAATCTTTGAAGGGGGAGATAATGGATTAGATATTTGGTGTATGATTTGTACATGTGTGTGATGTATTATTTAACATGAACATGATTTTAGATAGTGTGATTAATGATATGAGTCAATGGTGCCTAAAAGGGAGTCATTCTAGCTGCAGTTAGGAATGAAATTTAGTATCACCGCTATACAATTGTTCATGCATTAGATTTTTCTTAATTTTTTATAGTAGTTTCTTAAGATGTTAATCTTTATTTTCAATGGTGGGATCGTCAAAAAATGTCTAGAGTGACATAATTGAGTTAGAATATCAATTATATTTTTTGCATCTTACACGATACCGTGTTTTGTCATGAGTGTCTACAGAATAGTGTAATCATTGGATTTTCTTTATTTTTGGGTAGTAGATTCTTAAGATATTAATATTTATTTTCAACGGTGGGATCACGTAAATAATGCACGCAGTGACAGATAATGAACTCAGAGTAAGAACTGTATTTTTTGGATATTAATTATACCTGTAACAGATTTTGTTTTGAGCATCTATCCATTACTTGAACTGTTGTATTTGCTTTATTTTTGGGTAGCACATTTGTTAGATATTAATATATATTTTCAATGGTGGGATCATCTAAATAATGTAAGCAGTGAGAGATAATGAACTCAGAGTAAGAACTCTATTTTTGGATCTTAATATTACCTGTACAATATTTCGTTTTGAGCGTCTATATTAGTTGAACTGTTGGATTTTTTTTATCTTTGGATAGTAGGTTCTTAACATATTATTTATTTTTGTGTCAAAGGTAAGATGCTTAAAATAATCTTTGAAGGGGGAGATAATGGATTAGATATTTGGTGTATGATTTGTACATGTGTGTGATGTATTATTTAACATGAACATGATTTTAGATAGTGTGATTGATGATATGAGTCAATGGTGCCTAAAAGGGAGTCATTCTAGCTGCAGTTAGGAATGAAATTTAGTATCACCGCTATACAATTGTTCATGCATTAGATTTTTCTTAATTTTTTATAGTAGTTTCTTAAGATGTTAATCTTTATTTTCAATGGTGGGATCGTCAAAAAATGTCTAGAGTGACATAATTGAGTTAGAATATCAATTATATTTTTTGCATCTTACACGATACTGTGTTTTGTCATGAGTGTCTACAGAATAGTGTAATCATTGGATTTTCTTTATTTTTGGGTAGTAGATTCTTAAGATATTAATATTTATTTTCAACGGTGGGATCACGTAAATAATGCACGCAGTGACAGATAATGAACTCAGAGTAAGAACTGTATTTTTTGGATATTAATTATACCTGTAACAGATTTTGTTTTGAGCATCTATCCATTACTTGAACTGTTGTATTTGCTTTATTTTTGGGTAGCACATTTGTTAGATATTAATATATATTTTCAATGGTGGGATCATCTAAATAATGTAAGCAGTGAGAGATAATGAACTCAGAGTAAGAACTCTATTTTTGGATCTTAATATTACCTGTACAATATTTCGTTTTGAGCGTCTATATTAGTTGAACTGTTGGATTTTTTTTATCTTTGGATAGTAGGTTCTTAACATATTATTTATTTTTGTGTCAAAGGTAAGATGCTTAAAATAATCTTTGAAGGGGGAGATAATGGATTAGATATTTGGTGTATGATTTGTACATGTGTGTGATGTATTATTTAACATGAACATGATTTTAGATAGTGTGATTGATGATATGAGTCAATGGTGCCTAAAAGGGAGTCATTCTAGCTGCAGTTAGGAATGAAATTTAGTATCACCGCTATACAATTGTTCATGCATTAGATTTTTCTTAATTTTTTATAGTAGTTTCTTAAGATGTTAATCTTTATTTTCAATGGTGGGATCGTCAAAAAATGTCTAGAGTGACATAATTGAGTTAGAATATCAATTATATTGTTTGCATCTTACACGATACCGTGTTTTGTCACGAGTGTCTACAGAATAGTGTAATCATTGGATTTTCTTTATTTTTGGGTAGTAGATTCTTAAGATATTAATATTTATTTTCAACGGTGGGATCACGTAAATAATGCACGCAGTGACAGATAATGAACTCAGAGTAAGAACTGTATTTTTTGGATATTAATTATACCTGTAACAGATTTTGTTTTGAGCTTCTATCCATTACTTGAACTGTTGTATTTGCTTTAATTTTGGGTAGCACATTTGTTAGATATTAATATATATTTTCAATGGTGGGATCATCTAAATAATGTAAGCAGTGAGAGATAATGAACTCAGAGTAAGAACTCTATTTTTGGATCTTAATATTACCTGTACACTATTTCGTTTTGAGCGTCTATATTAGTTGAACTGTTGGATTTTGTTTATCTTTGGATCGTAGGTTCTTAACATATTATTTATTTTTGTGTCAAAGGTAAGATGCTTAAAATAATCTTTGAAGGGGGAGATAATGGATTAGATATTTGGTGTATGATTTGTACATGTGTGTGATGTATTATTTAACATGAACATGATTTTAGATAGTGTGATTGATGATATGAGTCAATGGTGCCTAAAAGGGAATCATTCTAGCTGCAGTTAGGAATGAAATTTAGTATCACCGCTATACAATTGTTCATGCATTAGATTTTTCTTAATTTTTTATAGTAGTTTCTTAAGATGTTAATCTTTATTTTCAATGGTGGGATCGTCAAAAAATGTCTAGAGTGACATAATTGAGTTAGAATATCAATTATATTTTTTGCATCTTACACGATACCGTGTTTTGTCATGAGTGTCTACAGAATAGTGTAATCATTGGATTTTCTTTATTTTTGGGTAGTAGATTCTTAAGATATTAATATTTATTTTCAACGGTGGGATCACGTAAATAATGCACGCAGTGACAGATAATGAACTCAGAGTAAGAACTGTATTTTTTGGATATTAATTATACCTGTAACAGATTTTGTTTTGAGCATCTATCCATTACTTGAACTGTTGTATTTGCTTTAATTTTGGGTAGCACATTTGTTAGATATTAATATATATTTTCAATGGTGGGATCATCTAAATAATGTAAGCAGTGAGAGATAATGAACTCAGAGTAAGAACTCTATTTTTGGATCTTAATATTACCTGTACACTATTTCGTTTTGAGCGTCTATATTAGTTGAACTGTTGGATTTTGTTTATCTTTGGATCGTAGGTTCTTAACATATTATTTATTTTTGTGTCAAAGGTAAGATGCTTAAAATAATCTTTGAAGGGGGAGATAATGGATTAGATATTTGGTGTATGATTTGTACATGTGTGTGATGTATTATTTAACATGAACATGATTTTAGATAGTGTGATTGATGATATGAGTCAATGGTGCCTAAAAGGGAATCATTCTAGCTGCAGTTAGGAATGAAATTTAGTATCACCGCTATACAATTGTTCATGCATTAGATTTTTCTTAATTTTTTATAGTAGTTTCTTAAGATGTTAATCTTTATTTTCAATGGTGAGATCGTCGAAAAATGTCTAGAGTGACATAATAGAGTTAGAATAACAATTATATCTTTTGCATCTTACACGATACTATGTTTTGTCATGAGTATCTACAAAATAGTGTAATAATTGGATTTTCTTTATTTTTGGGTAGTAGATTCTTAAGATATTAATATTTATTTTCAAAGGTGGGATCATCTAAATAATGTATGTAGTGAGAGATAATGGACCCAAAGTAAGAACTGTATTTTTTGGATCTTAATCATACTCGTAGCAAATCTCGTTTTGAGTGTCTATACATTAGTTGAAGTATTGTATTTGGTTTATTTTTGGATAGTAGATTCTTAAAATATTAATATTTATTTTCAATGGTGGGATGATCTAAATAATGTAAGTAGTGAGAGATAATGAACTCAAAGTAAGAACTATATTTTTTGGATCTTAATTATACCTGTAGCAGATTTCATTTTGAGCGTCTATACATTAGTGGAACTGTTGTATTTGGTTTATCTTTGGATAGTAGGTTGTTAACATATTTATTTTTGTGTCAACGAGAAGATTCTCAAAATAATGTCCAAAGTGATGTATTATTTAACATGAACATGATTTGAGATAGTGTGATTGATGATATGAGTGAACGGTGCCCAAGAGGGAGTCATTCTAGATGCAGTTAGCAATGAAATTTAGTACCACCGCTATACAATTAGTCATGTGTTAGATTTTGGTTAACAATTATATTTTTTGCATCTTATACAAAACCATATTTTGTCATGAGTGTCTATATAATAGTTTAAGCACAGGATTTGGTTTATTTTTGGGTAGTAGATTCTTAAGATTTTATTATTTATTTTCAATGGTAGGATCATCTAAATAATGTACGTAGTGAGAGATAATGCATTAAGAGTAAGAACTGTACTTTTTGGATCATTATTATACCTGTAGTATATTTTGTTTTGAGCATCTATACATTTGTTGAACTGTTGGATTTGGTTTATCTTTAGATAATAGGTTCTTAATATATTTATTTTTTTGTCAATGGTAAGATCCTCAAAATAATGTCAGAAATTGAGAGATAATGGATTAGATGTTTGGTGTATGATTTATAAATATGTGTGATGTATTATTTAACATGAACATGATTTGACATAGTGTGGTTAATGATATGAGTCAACGGTGCCCAAGATGGAGTCCTTCTAACTAGAGTTAGGAATGAAATTTAGTACCACTGCTATACAATTGTTGATGCGTTAGATTTTGCTTGATTTTTTATAGTAGGTTCTTAAGATGTTAATTTTTATTTTCAACGGTGGGATCATCGAAATAATGTCCGGAGTGACATAATGGAGTGAGAATAAAAATTATATTTTTTGCATCTTAGGCGATACCGTATTTTGTCATGAGTGTATATAGAATAGTTTAATCGATGGATTTGGTTTTTTTTTTTGTAGTAAATTCTTAAGATATTAATATTTATTTTCAGCGGTGCGATAATCTAAATAATGTTTGTAGTAAGAGACAATGAAGTCAAAGTAACAACTATATTTTTTGGATCATTATTATACCTATAGCATATTTCGTTTTGAGCGTTTATACATTAGATGAACTTTTGAATTTGATTTATCTTTGGATAGTCGGTTCCTAACATATTTATTTTTTTGTCAACGGTAAGATCCTCAAAATAATGTCAGAACTGAGAGATAATGGATTAGATGTTTAGCGTATGATTTATAAATGTGTTTGATGTATTATTTAACATGAACATGATTTGACATATGTGGTTGATGATATGAGTCAACAGTGCCTAAGAGGGAGTCATTTTAGCTAGAGTTAGGAATGAAACTTAGTACCACCACTATACAATTGTTCATGGGTTAGATTTTGCTTAATTTTTTATAGTAGGTTCTTAAGATGTTAATCTTTATTTTCAATGGTACGATCGTTGAAATAATGTATGGAGTGAGATACTGGAGTTAGAATAACAATTATACTTTTTGCATATTATACGATACCGTATTTTGTCATGAGTGTCTATAGAATAGTTTAACCGTTGGATTTGGTTTATTTTTGGGTAGTAGATTCTTAATGTAACATTCAAAAATTTAAAATACAAATATTCGAATAAGCATTCAGTTAAGAGAAGATAGATTAAGTTGTTAAGAAAAAAAATCAATTATAAGATTAAACTGTTAGGAATTTTCATTAAACAAGATTAAGATAATTTTTCTTTTAAAATAGAATTAAGATAAAACAAAATAAAAGATTTGATATCATTGTATAACAAGATTCAAATAAAATTCCCTTAAAATCGAAATAAGATAAAATAATTAAAGATTTGATAAAATTTTGGATTTAAATTGGGTAAAATCAATCTTTTATAGAAAACCTAGAGAGAGGAAAACCAACCCTAAAATACTATATATAGGGTTAACTAGTTCCCTCAGAATATCATAGATTAGTTGATTATTTTAGGGTTGAGAAAGTGGGACATAAGAGTAGAAGGATTGAGGCAGTGGGATCTTGCTTCAAGAGGTGAGTAAAATGATTTTAAAACCCTCCATGTATGACTTTTAAAAAGTGTGTGTGTGTATATATATATATATATGTTTTTGAATCATGAAATAGTATTAGCGTACCGCTTTAATAATATGAATTTATATTTTTATGTTGCACTTATTGAGTGAGATATCTCCATTTGGAATGGGGATGAAATTTGATATACATCCATTTGGAATGGTTGTATAAGATGCCTCCGTTTAATAAGGGGAAGAGGTTTTAGATACCTCCATCTGGGATGGAGAAGAGATTCTGGATACTTCCATAATAGCGTGGGGAAGGCAGTGGGACGCCATTGTATGAAATATGAGCTCATAGGCCTTTTTGAAGAATCTATTAAAAACCTTGGTTCTGGGAACTGTAGAGTGAGAACGAGTAATCTTGAGTATCACTATCGATTGTGTGCATCATAAGGGTGTTAATGAAAACACCATTTTGTTTTGTGTTTATTAATTCATTCATATTAGAAATTATTTATTTGAAACAAACTATATTTTGTCGTTAAAAACATGTTTTTGCGAGTACTATGGTTGTTTTTCTAGATTCCGCACCGGTTGAGAACAATGCTATTTGCGAACCTTTTTTTAACTTGTTTTATTCATTGAGATTTTCATCTCATTAAAAAGTGTTGTTTTCAGAGTTAAAAGAAGAGGAAGTTGAGAAGGATAAGGAGGCGTGAAGACTTAGTCATAGTTTAGATTTTTCTTTTTTGTGAACATTGTTAGTTAAATTTTGAGATATCCACATTTGAGAATGATACTTTGTATGGACAATAAATTTTATTTATTGTTTCATTTTTTTATTATTTTCAATAATTACTTAATTATTATTCTTTGGGGGACGTTACACTTAAAATATTAATATTTATTTTCATCGGTACAATACTCTAAATAATGTACGTAGTGAGAGATAATGAACTCAGACTAAGAACTGTATTTTTTGGATCATTATTATACCTATAGCATATTTTGTTTTGAGCGTCTATACATTAGCTGAATTGTTGAATTTGATTTATCTTTGGATAGTCGATTCTTAACATATTTATTTTTTTGTCAATGGTAAGATCCTCAAAATAATGTCGGAACTGAGAGATAATGGATTAGATGTTTGGTGTATGATTTATAAATGTGTGTGATGTATTATTTAACATGAACATGATTTGTCATAGGGTGGTTGATGATATGAGTCAACAGTGCCTAAGAGGGAGTCCTTCTAGCTGGAGTTAGGAATGAAATTTAGTACCACCGCTATATAATTGTTCATGGGTTAGATTTTGCTTAATTTTTTATAGCAGGTTCTTAAGATGTTAATCTTTATTTTCAATGGTGCAATCGTCGAAATAATGTCCGGAGTGATATACTGGAGTTGGAATAACAATTATATTTTTTGCATATTATATGATACCGTATTTTCTCATGAGTGTCTATAGAATAGTTTAACCATTGGATTTGGTTTATTTTTGGGTAGAAGATTCTTAAGATATTAGTATTTATTTTCAACGGTGAGATCATCTAAATATTGTACATAGTGAGAGATAATGAACTCAAAGTAAGAACTGTATGTTTTGGGTCATTATTAAACCTGTAACAGATTTCGTATTGAGCGTTTATACATTAGTTGAGTTGGTGGATTTGGTTTATCTTTGGATAGTAGGTTCTTAACATTTTTATTTTTGTGTCAATGGTAAGATCCTCAAAATAATGTCTGAAGTGAGAGATAATGAATTAGATGTTTGACGTATGATTGATAAATGTGTTATGTATTATTTAACATGAACATGAATTGAGATAGTGTGATTGATATGAGTCAATAGATGTGCATTGATTGTCGAGCAATCAATAACATCACCATCAAATATAGGTACTCTATCCCTAGACTTGATAACATGCTTGATGAGTTACATGGGGCTCAATTGTTTTCAAAAATTGATTTTAGAAGTGGTTATCACCAAATCTGCATCAGGGAAGGTGATGAGTGGAAGACCACTTTTAAGACCAAATTTGGGCTTTATGAGTGGTTAGTAATGCGCTTTATGCTTACTAATGCCCTAAGTACCTTCGTGAGGCGTATGAATCATGTTCTTAGTGATTGCTTAGGTAGGTTTTGTTTTGTTTATTTTGATGATATCTTAGTGTACAACAAGAGCCTAGATGAACATGTAGGCCATCTTAGGTGCACCAAAATTAATCATAATTTAAATTATATGATAGAAAGAAATAAAACTTAAAGCAAAAACATAATAAATAATAGCAAAGGATCATATTATAATATCTGAAGAATAAATAAAATAATAAATAATAACAGAGGACCATATTATAAATCTAGAGAATAAATAAAACACTAAATAACAAAGGACCAAATTGTAATATTTGGAGAATAAATTAAATAATAAATAATAATAAGGACCAGACGATAATATTTGGAAAATAAATTATGTAGGAACAGAACATAATTTTTGGAGAATAGATAAAAGTTAGAATATTTATAAATTATTAAACAAACAATTAAATGATTGAAAATAAAGATTAGACAAATTAGTATATTAATAAACAATTAAACTTATAAATAAAAATAAGTATATAAATAATAGAAGTAGCAACAATTATAATTATAAGGCTATTAAGATTAACATTACAAAGGTTTATAAATCTCACTCCCCCCTTACCTTAATAAAATTTTGATGATCAATGGTGAAGAACCTTGAAATTAACTTGACTTGTAATTTTGTGAGTGATATGGGTGTAAGAAAGAAAAATAAAATAACTTAGTAGACAAGAGTATTATGCAAAATTTGGAAACAACAGAGAGAAAGGGATTACAAAATTCTTTTGTTGTGAAAAGCATGCATGAAGCCTATTTATAGACTCAAATTAATATATTTTTGAATTAATTTTTTTTCTTTTTAATAGGATAAGATAACAAGCTTATCTTTTCACAATTTATTGATACAACAATGAAGATAAGGTCAACTACTTGTGACCTCAATTTGAGGTGCTATCTTAGTTTATTTTTTTTAATTAGTTTTAAAATAAAATCAATTTACCAAAGATTCCTATATATTGTTTTAAGTCTCCCATAAAAATTTCAGCTTAAAACAGGATCATTTAATTTTTTATAGCAGTCTATAATATACCGATAATTTTATAAATTTTATTAGACAAAATTGGATCTAAAAATATGTAATGATACGCAATTTCAAGAATGACATTGAAGTTATTTATAAATTGGATCCAACTTCTTTCAATTTTACGGAAAGAATGACATTGAAGTTATTTAAAGAATTATTAGACAAAATTGGATCTAAAAATAAAACTAAGATAACATTAAAATTATTTAAAAAATTATGGGACAAAATTCAACATTTTTAAAAAATAGTGGTATAGAAAATATAATTAAGCCATTTTTTTTTCTTGTAAAAGAGAATGGAGGGAGTAATAGTTTTGTTTGTTTATTCCATAAAATCTATTTTCTGGAGTGTTAAATTTTGCTTCGTGATGCTAGTTACTATGTTGAGGTTATTGTTCATTATTCTACTGCTGGTCACCATTAGGTTGTTGCTAGTTTTCAACAAACTATTACTGAACATTATTTTGAGACATTGATTAAGACAAATTGTAGACAACATTTAAAATAGTATCCATTTGAATTTTTATGTCACGAAATAATTGCATCTCATTTGCAATTACATCGACCTATTGCATCAATTGGATATAGTCCTCTGAATTATGTGGTTGGCTAGAAGATGCCTCAAAGAAAGTATTGTTTCCATTTGGAAAATCATTATTACCAACACTTTGAGTAGCATAAACTCTTTCCTTATTGTGTCCACTAATGGTGGCTCACCACATAGGACTTTAAGCCTCTCCTCCTCACCAACATCTAAGGGGTGATTACTGAGTTACCCACACTAAGCAGACTAATATCTATCATGAGATAATCTAGTCTCGAATTCCTCCTGTCACCACATAGGAAAGTTTCAAATATAGTAAACATTAATGTAATTAAAAAAATAGAAAATTAAAGATGAAATGATATCACATATGTTCCTCAAGATCTTTTATCTACAAACAGATCGATATCCTTCCGTAAGTGGGTTTGTTGAAAGACCTCATCAATATCTGCAGGCTGACTGAACTCCTCTGCCTATAAACAAAAATACTATAAATAAATAATTTATTACGTAAGTATTTAATTTACATATTATAAAAGTAGTTAGTATTTAATATTCATACGATTTGTATGGTGTGATCTTACACACTAATGGAGGCATCTATGTAAAGACCCACCTTTATCAGATGCTTGATTTGCTTAATAATGATCTGAATATTTATCATATTTCATCTAAATTCATCTATAATGTGAAATTTAGATAAGATAGTGCTTATTTTATTTAGCCATATATCATATTCAAGATAATAAAATAAAAATAAAGATAAAATAATATATTAAATTTCCTTAGATAAAATAAAAGAAAAAGATAATAATTAGATGAGAATAAATCAAATAATTAAAATATTAAAGATAATTGATTTAAGATACCATTACTTTTAAAGCAGAAATAAGATAGAATTAATAAAGATTTAATCTCTTTTAATTTGAACCATAACTAATCATTTATAAAAAAAGAAAGGAGAGAGGGAAATTAATATTAAGCTATTAATAGTTCTCTTAGAGAATTATAGACTAGTTGACTATTCAAGGATTGAGAAAGAGGAGAGAAGAATAAACCAAAGTTGCAAAATTATGCTTCGAGACGTGAGTAAAACAACTTTTCTACACCTCCATGGTATACTTCTTGAATGATATGATGTTTAGCATTTCAACTATTTAATTTATGAATAACATTTTTAAATTTATTTTAGAAATTGTCATGCTTAAGATACTCCATTTATAATGGGAAATTTATTATGCCTTCATCTAGATGAAAATCAAAATTGAGATGCCTCTATTTAATATGTGGAAGAGGTTTTAGATACCTTTATCTGGGATGGGAAAGATATTTTGGATACCTCCATAATAGCATGTGGAAGGCAATGAGACACCATTGCATGGAATATGAGCTCATAAACCTTTTAATGAATTTATTGCAAACATGGTTCTTCGAACTGCAGAGTAGGAGTGAGTGATCATGAGTATCACTATACTTTGTGAATTGTATTTTTGCATGAGCTATTTGTTGAGATGGACGGGTGAAGTATCTCAATCATTCAAGTTTTGGTTTTGTATGGTGTAGTTTATAGTTCTAGCTTTATTCATTTATGGTACCAAATACATTTATAGTGTGGTACTTGTATTGGATGTTTTAGCTAGGCATGATGATGTGAATGACTAGACTTAGTGTTTGTATCTTTCTTATTTCATGAACAATCTTGAGTTTATGATGATTTATTGTTTAGAAGGATAAAGGGATCAATTTACTAATTTAATTGTCGATTTTCCAAATGGATAATCTATTACTTAAGTTGGTAACAAATTACCTAAGTTGGAAGAGGCAAGAAAGTCATAAAATCTGAGTTTGACGGGAGTTAATCGATTACCTAAATAAGATAATCTAGTACTAGCGTAGAAACTGAGAACCTAAAAACTACATGCTCTCTAGGATAATTGATTACCTGTAGAGATAATCTATTAACACAGAGAAGTAACTAATATGGGTTTGTTTTGAGTTTGCAACCCCGTAATTGAGTTGGTAATTGATTACTAAGGTATGTGACCCACATAAAAAAAATTTCCAAACTATTTTTCACTAGATCGTAAAAGGGATTTTTTGTTCTAGAAAGAAACCCAATGTGAAAAACCTTTTGCATCAAAAGAAAAACCCAAAAAAGTGATTTATTGAGGATGAAGACTGAAGATTGAAGAAAGATAGAGATAGATTCAACTTTTATTGTATCGGGTATTTGTCACTATCAAAGTGATATCATTTCTTTACCCATCTTTCATGATTTTGCATATTGTAAGGTAATCTCTTGATAGGGTTCTTGAGATTATTAGGAATCTTGCAATGGGGTGTTGTGAGCTTGAGACATTGTCAGTAACAAGGTGTTAAAGTGTAGCAGATTCTTGTGGGGTGGAAGAATTAGTCTTAATTTTGTGTGTTGTTAGCAATTTTCCATAAAAAAAATCTGTATGTGTGTGGATTTCATGTAGATTAACTTTTTAGTGAAAATCAGATTAGCGAAATGCTAAGTTTGAAATTGGATGTAGGTCAATTGGATTGCACTAGTATAAAAAAAAAGGAGAAGGGGAGAGGCGCCACAAATACTAGGTTTGATAAGCCAAAGGGGAGAGGCCACAACAAAGGGGTCCCTTGATAACTCTTAGAAGTTCTCACAAAGGAGAAGGGGGGACACTCAAAGGTAAAACCTCACAACCAATATGGTTTATAGGATTAAATTCAAGTGTAAAAAATACAAGTGAGGGGAGGAGCTCCTATTTATAGAGGTAGCTAACCTCTTGAACAAGATAGCTTAAAAAAGAAGGGCTAGGATTAAAATGAGAGATCTAAGGGAGGAGGATTGAGAAACAATCACCTCCTTAGATCATCAAACTTGGTGCCCAAGTTTCTCAAACCAAGGGTCAAGATTCCTTCTTATTAGCTTAGGGGTTTATGAAGGAAAAAATGGGTGTAGATATCAAGGCTACCCCTTATTTCCTTTATAAAGACCCAAAAAACTAAATCCACCCTCTAAATTCCTAAGACACCTCCTAAAATAAAAATGGACTAAATACATGTCCCAAATTAAATTCCTAATGCTCCTCAAAATTAAAAAAAATGAAAATTACATTTTATTAACTAAAGTCCCTAGCGTAATATCTTCACTCTCCACAGGAGGTGAAGTCTTCCTTTGTCTGCAAGGGCTAGGTCTTCTTTAATCCTTCTAGCCATGGCCCTAGTGATAGGTCCTTGGCTAGGGATGGTCACATCATCTCCTCCCCCTTGGAGAGGATTTGACCTCATATCCATGGGGTCTTCATCATTTTCAACACTTACAAATGGAGACAAATCAAAAACATTAAAGCTGGTGCTTACCCCATAATCGTCAGGTAGATCTAAAACATAGGCATTATTATCGATTTGCTTAAGGATTTGGAAAGGTCCATCTCCTCTAGGGCTAAGTTTGGGCTTCCTTTGAGAAGGAAATCTATCCTTTCTCAAGTGAAGCCATACCCAGTCGCCCTTTTCAAAGATGGCCTATTTCCTCCCCCTATTGGCGAAAGTAGCATCTCTCAAGGATTGGTGCTCTATGTTAGCTTTAACCCTCTCATTAATTGTTTTACAAAAATGTTTTTTGCCTCTCCTTGTTTATGTATAGCAACAGAAAGAGGAAGGGGTAACAGATCTTGAGGAGTACGAGGATTAACGCCATAGACCACCTCAAATGGACAATGCTTGGTGGTTCTATAAATCACTCGGTTATAAGCAAATTCAATGTGGGGAAGGTACTCATCCCAAGACTTATGGTTGCCTTTAAGGAGAGCCCTCAAAATAGTGGATAAAGATCTATTCACCACTTATGTTTGCCTATCAGTTTGAGGGTGATAGGTAGTGGAAAAAAGAAGTTTAGTTCCCAGTTTAGCCCAAAGAGTTTTCCAAAAATGGCTAAGGAACTTCACATCCCTATCTGACACTATTGAAGAGGGTCTACCATGCAATCGAACAACCTTTTTAAAGAAAAGTCTTGCAATGTTGCTCGCATCATCGACTTTGTGGCAGGGAATAAAATGGGCCATTTTTGAAAATCGATCCACTGCCACAAATATGGAGTTTGCACCTCGTTGGGTTCTTGGGAGCCAAGGATGAAATCCATGCTAATATCCTTGCAAGTTGCAGAAGGAGCAGGTAAAGGTGTGTATAGTCCGTGAGGCATTGCTTTAGACTTTGCTTGCAAGCAAGCTATACATCTAGAGCAATATCTATGGACATCTCTACGCATATAGGGCCAAAATAATTTCTCTTGTAAAAGCATGAGGGTTTTTGAAATCCCAAAATGCCCCATGAGCCCACTTTCATGGCTCTCTTTTATGAGTAAGTTCCTAATTGATCCTTGGGGTATACAAAGCTTACTCCCTTTGTAGAGATACCCCTCACTGATGAAGTACCCATCATGGGAATGAGAATGCAGATGCAGAGGCAACAAAGATGGGGCCGAAATCTTTGTTAGAAGGATACATAGCCCGAATGTCATCAAATCCCAATATTTTTGCACTCAAGGATGAATAAAGGGCATGACGACTAGAAAGAGCATCAACCACCACATTTTACTTTCCTTTCTTGTACTTGATGACATAAGGGAAGGATTCAAGATATTCCACCCGCATTGCATGCCTTTTGTTCAATTTACCTTGACCCCTCAAATATTTTAGTGACTCATGGTCACTATGAATGACAAACTCCTTGGGAGCAAGGTAATGCTCCCAAGTTTGAAGGGCCCTAATTAGAGCATAAAACTCCTTATCATAGGTGGGGGAAGTTGAGGGGGGCCCCATTGAGTTTTTCACTGAAATACGCAATGGGGTGCCCTCCTTGCAACAAGACAGCTCCCACACCTACACCAGAGGCATCACATTCAAGTTCAAATGTTTTAGAAAAGTCAGGTAATGCCAAGACTGGTGCATGGGTCAATTTATGCTTAATTAGCTGGAAGATTTTCTCTTGTTTCTCACCCCAAAGGAAAGGAACTTCCTTTTTCACCAAATCATTTATTGGTGCGAAGAGTGTGGAGAAATTAGGCACAAAGTGCTTATAAAATCCAGCAAGACCATGAAAGCTTTTGATCTCTATCACACTCTTTGGGGTGGGCCATTCTTGAATTGCTTTTATCTTTCTGGGGTCAACATGGATCCCTTTTTTGCTAACTTCAAAACCTAGGAAAACACACTATCTACACAAAAGGTGCATTTTTCTAAGTTAACAAAAATATGATTACTCCTAAGAAGAGAAAAAACATGCCTTAGATGTCCTAAATGATCATCTAGGTTCCTAGAGTAAACTAAAATCTCATCAAAGTAAACTACACAAAATTTACCAAGGCAATCCCTTAGTATATGATTCATTAAGCGCATGAATGTGCTTGGGGCATTGGTCACTCATAAAGACCAAATTTAGTCTTAAAAGTAGTTTTCCAGTCATCACCCTTTTTGATCCTTATTTGGTGGTAACCACTTCTAAGATCTATTTTTGAAAATATTTTTGCCCTATGCAATTCATCCAACATGTCATCAAGACGAGGGATTGGGTGCCTATATTTGATGGTGATGTTGTTGATTGCACGACAATCAACACACATCCTCCATTGGCCATTCTTCTTAGGCACTAACAAGACTGGCACAACACAAGGCCTTAGGCTCTTTTAAACCCAACCCTTCTCCAATAGCTCATTCACTTGAGACTCAATCTCTTGGTCTCTATCGGGTTGGTCCTATAGGCAGGTCTATTAGGTAGACTTACATCAGACACCAAATCAATTTGATGTTCTATACCCCTAATGGGAGGAAGTCCTTTTGGAACCTCATTAGGGAATATATCATCAAATTCTTTTAAAATATCTTGAACCCTTTGAGGGAGGTGCTCATGTGCATGGGCAGTGGTAGTGCTCTTAGCAGAAGAATGCAGAATGGGGGAAGGATTTGATGCCTCTTTGCAAAAGAGGAGATAAAAGGGCTTGTTAGTCAAATGAGCTTCTTTTAAATCATGTTTAGTAGCAAATAGGCTCTTTTTAATATCATTCCCTTTGGAAGGGGCATCACCTTCCGACTCTCTTTCTTTATCCCTTTCAAGCTTTAGGGGTGAAGCTTGTTGTGGTTTTTTTTGTTTTTGTTTTTCCTCAACTCCTTTCTTTCTCATCGCAAATTGATCCTCAGCCACTTGAGAAGGTGACAAAGGATACAATTTGAAGCGCTTTTCATTATGGGTGAGGATTATTTGGTTAGAGTGACCATGGTGAATAGCTTTCTTGTCAAATTGTCATGGTCTCCCCAACAAGATATGACCAGCTTCCATAGGAACTATGTCAAAAAGAATCTCATCATTATAAAATCTTATGGAAATTGCAACCATAACTTGTTCATTGACTACCATCTCCCATTGCTCATTGAGCCATTGCAATTTCTAAGGTTTGGGATGGGGCATGATAGTCAAGGCTAGCTTTTCAACCAACCTAGAGCTATAACAGTTACAACAGGAGCAACTATCAACAAGGAGAGAACATACTTTGTCATTTACTTTACATCTTGTATGGAAGATGTTCTCTCTTTGTGACTGGCCAAGCTCTAGAGATTGGCTTCCAAGAAGACTTTGAACTATAAGGAGGTCCCCCTCATAAGGAAAAGCTTCCTCACACTCTTGTTGAAATGTATGTCCCCCTTCTTCTTCACTCTCACTATAGGAGGAAGATGAGATATTCTCACTATAAATGTCTTGTCCCCTCATGATCATGGTTTTCTTGTTAGGGCATTGAGAGGCAATGTGACCTCTCCAAAGACATTTGAAGCATTTGATACTACTTTGCCTCTCAGTAGGCTTAGTAGTAGGGGGTTTTCTCTCTACATGAGGTGCTTTTGTATCTTGAAAGTGTTTGGGTTCCTCTTTAGGAAAACCCTTGAAAGAGTTCCCCTTAAGTTGGTCTCTTTTTGGGTTCCAGTAGTGAATGTCAAGCATTTGTTTATGGGCCCTATCCTTGACTAACCCATACCACCAATGCAAAGCAGGACCTTGAAAACTAAGGGAGGCCAAAGGTACTTTCCTTTCTTCCCTTATTTCATAGCATCGGAAGAGTTGTTCCACTTTGACTTCCCAATCTAGGTAAGTCTCAACATCTTCCCTACCATGAAAATGAGGCAGGTCTACCTTTGGCTCCCTAGCATGATTTATGTTCTGTTAAGGAGAATGATGATGGTATGATGAATGGGAGTGATGCTTATATTGATTTTCATAGTATTCTTCTTCACTAGAGCTAAAATTCCTAGATGGGGATCTTATGAGAATTCCTTTCTTTTTTCTATCACTCTCCCTCTCATCTCTCCTTTTACTCTCTTATCCTCTCCTTCTCTCTTCTATCTCTTTTTCTCTTTTTCTTTCTAGTTCTTTCCTTCTTCTCCTCTCTTCATCCTCTCTTCTCTCTCTTTGCCTTCTTTCTTCTCACTCTTTTTTCTCTTTTCTCATTTCCAACATCTCTTTTTTTAACTCTTCCTTCTATTTTTGTTTATGTTTTTCTTTTATTTCTTTTTTTCTCTCTTCTCTTGTTTTCGCCATCCATTCCCTAAATTCTAAGTTAAGGTTTTCAAGAGTGTCTCCATTAGAAGGTTTTCTTTGATTGACACTCTTACTTGATGAACAACTATGTGCACTAGAATGTGTGTGGGAAGTCATGGTGCTTGGATTCTAAAAACTAGAGGGTAAGCCAAAAAGGTTTTTTTTTTCAAGCAATACTCCTCTCTTTTTTGTTTTCTCACCTAAGGTGGCTTGATGAGTCTTTGGAACTCTTAGCCTCTGCACGTTTTTTGCAAAAAATTAAAAGTGCAAGAATGTAAAAGAGAAAGGGTTCTAATCATGCTCCTAAGGTGTTGAAGGAAGTGTACCACTTCTTCCTTCTTCACCTAATTAATGAGGAACTAAGCTAAAATTAACCAAAATTATTACAAACCAAGGGAGGGCCTTAAGGTCACTCAAACTCCCAATCTAAAATTAAGTATACACAATACAAAGAATAAAAAAAATAAAACAAAGTCATCACTCCAAGCTTTTTGGTGTTTGTCTCCTTTTGATCAAGCCCCTTTGAGTTGTATCAACCCACCCCAAGAATACTACCCTTGTTTCCTCTTGTTTGGACTTGCCCAAATTTTATGTATGACCTTTCCTAAGCTTTCTCCGAATACAACACAAGACAACAAACAAAGGTGAATAACAAAACAAGGTTCACAAATCCAAGTGAGCAGATTAAAAAATGACAAACTCAAAGAAGTAAAGAAGACAAGCAAGAAAACATAAGGCTCACAAATGAAGGTAGCACACAAATAACTTTCCTAGATTAGCTCTAAGAGTGGAGACGAAAAAAAGACTCAAACAAAAAAAAATGAAACCAATAGTTGCACACTTAATAAAATTTAAGTGACCAAAATCTAAAAGGCTTACTCAAGTAGTTTTTTTTTAATCACAATTGGGTCCTCATATCAAATTTTTATACTATTAGGTACACAACTTCAAAATTATCTTTCTTTTGAGTTCTTTATCTTTTTTTTTTAACTTGAACTTTTTATAATATATTTTTTTAACTTTTTCTAATCATTTTGTTGCACCTAATAGCTTGTTGAATTGAAATTTTAATGAGGATGCTTGAAATAATAACGCTTGAGTGAATAAGCACAAAGTAAGGTCACATCATTTTCAAGCAATGCATGCAACTAAAGGCAAAATAACTTAGTAGTTCCAAATACCACTGAACTAATGGTGCTTAAGGAATGATTTAGGGCTGATTTTGAAGTAAATTGATTGCTCAAATTACTAACACAATTCACCCAAGCTAAAATTCCATAAAGAGGCACCAATAGTGAAGGTAAACCAAGTGGAAAGCTACTAATAATTCAACATAATACAAGAAGCATATAAAGATTGAATTGAGCAAATATTTAATAACAACAAAGAGATTACTATGCTTGAACTAAAAGCATAAAAGACTTAAGAGACTCAACAAGAGGTTCACCTCTTAGGAGCTCAATTCAAAATGTTTTTTAAGGCTTTTTGTAAAAATTTTAAGAGGCTAAACCTAAGGAATTTAAATGAGACAAAATAGGAAACTAACATGACTAGTATTTGACAAAATACAAGATTAAGAAAAAATAACACACCTAAAAATAGAGCAAAAATTTCAGCAAGAGACTCAAAACAAAAGGAGCAACAAATGGCCAAAGTTGATCACCACAATGGTGTGGAAAAATCCTCAACCATGTGGGTTTAATGGTCACAACTTCTTAGGCACACTTTAATATAAAAAACAAGGGAAAACTAAGCAACTTGAACACGAAAATAAGATGCAAAGAAAAGGACAAATAAAATTGCATCAAATTAAATGGAACATATTCGCATAGATAGGAAACAAAAGTGCATATAATAGCAAGAATAAAAAGCTATACTACTAGACAGTAAAGGAAATAAAGATGACAAAAAATGAAGGACTTTAAAATAAAGAGATCAAAGAGATCAAGGAACATATTCGCATAGATAGGAAACAAAAGTGCATATAATAGCAAGAATAAAAAGCTATACTACTAGACAGTAAAGGAAATAAAGATGACAAAAAATGAAGGACTTTAAAATAAAGAGATCAAAGAGATAAACAGCAAAGCAAAAAAAAATTAAGAAAGAACATGACCTTTAGAAAGTGGGTCTGATACAACTTGATGTGACCTTTGATCATCATGTGCCTAATGATCCTTTCTAAGGTCACTTGGAAGGGAAATGGATTATGGAGAGCAAAAGAATGGGGTGAGGCGCCACAAATACTAGGTTTGATAAGCCAAAGGGGAAAGGCCACAAGGAAGGGGTCCCTTGATAACTCTTAGAAGCTCTCATAAAGGAGAAGGAGGGACACTCAAAGGTAAGAACCTCACAACCAATATGGTTTCTAGGATTAAATTCAAGTATAAAAAATAAAAGTGAGGGGAGGAGCTCCTATTTATAGAGGTAGCTAACATCTTGAACAAGATAGCCTAAAAAAGAAGGGCTAGGATTAAAAGGAGAGATCTAAGGGAGAAGGATTGAGAAACAATCCCCTCCTTACATAATCAAACTTGGTGCCCAAGTTTCTCAAACCAAGGGCCAAGATTCCTTTTTATTAGCTTAGGGGTTTATGAAGGAAAAAAGGGGTGTAGATATCAAGGCTACCCCTTATTTCCTTTATAAAGACCCAAAAAGCTAAATTCACCCTCTAAATTCCTAAGACACCTCCTAAAATAAAAATGGACTAAATACATGTCCCAAATTAAATTACTAATGCTCCTCAAAATTAAAAAAAAGAAAAATTACATTTTATTAACTAAAGTCCCTAGCGTAATGTCTTCACTCTCCATAGGAGGTGAAGTCTTCCTTTGTCTGCAAGGGCTAGGTCTTCTTCAATCCTTCTAGCCATGGCCTTAGTGATAGGTCCTTAGCTATGCATGGTCACATCATTTCCTCTCCATAAATTCATTTCCCTTCCAAGTGACCTTAGAAAGATCCTTTGGGTACGTGATCATCAAAGATCACATCATATATCATACATCCATCCTAGATGAATGTATCTCGAATTTCACCTCATTCCAAATGGAGGTATCTCAAACAATTATTAAAACAATTTTCAAACACTGAAAGCAACTTTTAAAATCATAAAATGGATGGTTAAAAAAGGTGTTTTACTCACCTCTTGAAGCATGATCCCACCACTTTAATTCTTCTACTCCTATGTCCCTCTTTCTCAACCCTAGAAGAATCAACTAATCTATGATATTATGAGGGAACTAGTTAACCGTATATATATTAGTTAAGGGTTGGTTTTCCCCTTTCTATATTTTTCTATAAAAGACTGATTTTTCCATATTAAATCCAAAATAGTATATTTGTTTTATCTTATTTCTATTTTAAAGGGAATATTACCTGAATCTTGTTATTCAAAGTGATATAAAATCTTTTATTTGTTTTATGTTATTTCTATTTTAAATTAAATATTATCTTAATCTTGTTTATTCAAAATTCCTAACAGTTTGATCTTTAATTGATTTTTTTTTCTTAACAACTTAATCTATCTTCTCTTAACTGAATGCTTCTTTGAATATTTGTATTTTAAATTTTGGGATGTTAGGAAAACAAATAGCATAAAAATAAAATCAAACCAATATTGTACTTGTTCAATTCCCTTGTCTAAAGTTTCGTCTAATCATTGGCTCTAAATTTATCAAGCTCGAACTTCAATTTTGAGGATGCGAGTAAAATTTTATTATCAAACTATGTTTGACAAAATTATAATTAAATTAAGTATACATAGTTTTAGCATATTTCTGAATTGAGTACAAAGCTGTTCTCACAACAGCACAATTAAAAAAAATCAAATTTATTAATGGAATATTCTGATTTATAATAAAAAAATAAGAATTATAAATTATAAATCTGTTATAAAATGAAATACATAAATGACTGAGATTAAAAATTATTGTTCACGTAATGATTATCTTATAATTCTAACCATTCAAAAATGATTTTGTCATTTGTATTTGTTGTTTTTTATTTAGTGTAATAGTTTTTTTACTTTATATGTTCATTATGTATAGAAATTAATTTGTGGTTCGACCCACATTACCCTACAAGTAGATGGAGTGGTTCATAAACTTAAATAAAAATACTAAAAAAATGAAGATTAAAAAAGTAGTCAACAAGTATGAAATATTTTTCTAAACATAAAATAGTTAAATGATAAAGTCATAGAGTTCACAAATAGAATTTCACCCTAAATCCTATTCATTAATTTTATTAATTACTGCTAAAATTATTTCTATTAAAATGTTAATTTTAATTATCTTTAATTTCTAAAAAATATAAAAAAATTATCTCCCATCCAGCAAGGTGTTTAACAATTTGGGAATTTTCAGGCAAGGTAGTTCCCATGCTAGGAATGTTCTAATAGAGTATTGGTTATCTTATACAGCTATTTTCAGGATCCAATCTAATCACCTCTGAAGCAATTGGTTATCTCATTCTAGGATCAAATCTATAATAAAAAATTCTTCAAAATAATTTGATTGTCAATTTACACATATGTTATTCTTGCTATATGAAATGATATAACATCTATAACATTTCATTCACAATAGTATATAATATGTTATTAGTATAGTAACAAATGTAAAATGCATGACTTATGAGAACTTTTAATTATTTAAAAATGACTTATGCATTTAGTGTCAGTAGAATAAATGACTTTTTATCATGCTTTATGTGTATATTTTTATATTGGAGGTGTCTAGCTTGTTACTTTTTTGTAGAAGATTTTAGGATTCTTTACTAATTATTAAGACTTTTACATTTTGTCACCTTGTACAGGTATTCTACTCTTGTGTTGTGTTTCAAAGTTTCTAAAGCAACTAATAGAGTACCTGTGTTGTGTTTCAAATTTTCTAAAGCCATTAATAGAGTACTGTGGAAGTAACAAAAGCATAAAGGACGTGGAAGAATAACCTTTAACTTGCGAAGTAGACTTATTTTAATAGGTAATCAATTTAATGTTGGAAATAATAGTGGATTGATATTAATCAATTATATTTTATCATTATCTGGCAATTTAAGATTTGGTGATAATCATATCTTATAATATCTTTATGATTATTTGAATGGGATTATAGTAAGATTGACTCTGTGATGGGTTGAGTCAATCATAAAAAGCCCATTTGAGGGGTCTCTGCCTACCCTGGGGGATTATAAATTTGCCATCCCATTAAGCAAATTATAACAACAACAACAACAATACACATTCTCTAGAATAATCCCCTAGAAAGTAGGTAGTAAAACCCTCAAGAGTTCTTATTGAACTCATATCTCTACAATAATCATTCCTAGGGTTTTTTTGTTCTTGAAAATCAAGAATTTCAATTCAATATATTTGAGGTACACAAATTCTCTTTCCTCTATCCTTTTATATTTAATTCTCTATACATACTATAATCTTGTATCTATTGATTTAAGGTTTCCTTTTATTTTCATCAATTGGTATCAGAGCCAAATTAGATACATATTATAGTTGTTTTCTATTAGAGAATTATGGTTGTTTTCTATTAGAAAATTAAATTTGAATTGAAGATTTTTTGTGTTATTAGTGAAATTTAATAATATAGTTCACTATTATCTTTTTCACAAAAAAAAAAAGGGTTTACGCTATTTGTTATTGTTAAAATAACATGTTAAAGTTTCATTACCTTACTCTTACATGGGTAAATTAATATTGAAACTTTTTTTTTAAGTGCTACCCCTTTTAAAACCTAGTTTTCTTTTTTAAATAATTATGGGGTAAATTGTTTTTAAAATTACTTAATAGTTTTCCTTTTTTTTATGTTTGACCAATATGAGTCATTTGTGTGGGCAACATAATATATTTGTGTTAACTTTTACTTTGGAAAGTATTAATGGGGTTGCATGGACTCATTTTTATACCCATATTTTTGTGATTTGGTCAAGGGAGAACTTTGTGGTTTTGATACGATCATGTATGATGATTCGTGTGTTAAATTCATTCTCAAAAGCATTGAATGTTGTTGCTAATTTTTTATATTCTTATTTTTTCAAAAATACCATATTTATTTAATATTTTTATATTATTGGTATTTTTTAGTATAAAAAAAAAATTTGATTAATTCAAGATTAAATTAAATTTTTTTTTACTATTATAATCTTGAATTTTTTACCTATTTTCATTGTGATAATTCTTTACAGTATTTGTATTCTCCAATTATACTGTACTCTCTCTAATATTGAATTATCATTTATAAATTCATTTTAGGTTATTTTATTAATTATGCACAATCTTAATTGTCCTTCTCTTATGAGCATAATTTTCTTTATTAATTTGCATTATTATTACTTGTCTATCATGGGTATAATAATGTGAATTTTGTATGTTGGTCATATAATATATATGATTAAAATTATGCAAATTCATTGGACAATATGCATAATTTCCTTTTTCATTTACATAATTATAATTTCACTATTTTGGATGCATTCATGTGAATTTTGTGATGTAATTATTTTTTTTTATTGCATTGATGATAACTATACTCTATCGGTGTATTGTTATTAATGTAATTTGGTGTTATACAATGTATTTTTCTTGGCTTATGTTAGTGATTTTTTAATACCCTATCGATATTAGGATTTTATTGATATAAGTTATAGTACATTGTAATTTCTTTAGGGATTCTCTTTTAACTGAACTTTTAGAATTACATAATGTTTCCCTATTTTTGTAATGTTCAGTTTATTTCGCTTATTTGATCATGTTTAGTTATATTTATATGGAACCAAAATTTACACTCTCATTTCCTTTTGTTCCATATTGACTTATAACCTTTAATTGGACATTTTTTCCTTCAAAATAAAAAAAAAATATTGCATTTTTTGTGGTGCAAATTTTCTCTCTCTATATATATATATATTGATAAAGAAATAGTTGAATTTTATTTAGCCCTCTGGGTATTTTTTTGTTATGTCAACTTATTTTTTCTTTATCAAGTGGAAGGATTTTGTATATTAGAATTTTAATTAATATCTTATAAAATAAATTGTTGTGATATAAGATTTTTACTTTAAATGTCCAATTAATCATACATGTGCAAAAACAAATGTTCTTGATAAAATTATTTTTTTTCTTATCACATTATTTGTGATCACATTGTTGGGATCTATATTAAGGATTTTATATTGGTCTCTTGTAAAATATTTTCTTGTATAACAAACTCTCTATTGATTTGCAATATTAGTATGCAATTCTTGTAAGGACAATATATGAATCCCAAATTTTAAGAGATTAATTTCTCCATACCATATTTTATAATATTGTTAATGGTATTCTTGTAAAAGCTAGAGGCTTTATTTTGGGATATATAAATAAACCTATGTCCATTATAAATTGGGATGAGAGTTAGAGACTATTTATTATTATATCCTTAATATATGCAAGAATATGTCCCATTCTTCTGCTGCGTGTAATCATGTTTTATTCTCAAGTGTGTGTAAATATTGTTTATTGTAGCACTTGATTTTTGTTTATGATTACTTGAGAACTTGCTTATGATCTCATATTCTACATAAAATTATCAAGTGATCTATTTTCTCACTCATGTAATTATTTTTTCAAGATCCTCATAGGGGTCAATATTTTTGTAAAGATTGATTAATATGTGGTTAATTATGAAACCATTTGTGAGAATTATTTATTCTTATGGATGAATTTGTAGGTTTCATATTCTTGTTATTTTAACCACTTCTCTCATTAATCATTCGTTATTCTACTACTTTCTAATTCCTTAAGTAGAATAATAGTGAATTTTAATTCACTTTTATTATTATCTTATAAAGTCATCATCCCACTATCACTAGAACTTTTAATACTAGTGTGCCCTAATTATAATCCTAATATTTTTTTGGTATATTGAGGATTAGTGGGAGTATATATAATATTGTATTATCTCTCGAAACTTATATATTTTTTATTGTCATATAATTTGTGTGCACATTTAATTATGATATGACATATTCTATAGGGCTTCTCTATTTATTTTTGTCCTATTTTTATTGAGATACATAAAATCCATTGTATCTTTGTAGACATCTTTAACAGATGTTAAGGTCATTCTGTTGGGTACTGCACATTAATCCTTTTGGCATACAATTATGCATTATGCATCTCTTTTACCCAATTTTCATATTTTAATTGATCAAAATTTTAGAAGTATATAATTTTGTATCATGTCTCGAGACTTATCTATCTGTATTGTCATATATTCTTGTGCACATTTAATTATGATATGACATACTTTATAGGACTTGACTATTTATTTTTGTCCTATTTTAATTGAGATACATAATTCATTGTATCTTAATAGACATCTTTAATGGATGTTAAGAGCATTTTGTTGGGCATTGCACATTAATTCTTTTGGTATGCAATTAAGTATTGTGCATTTCTTTACCCAAAATTTCACATTTTGTTTGGTCAAAATTCTATAAGTATATTGTAGATGCAATACTCCTATCGAGTATGATTTTCTACTCTGTAAAAAAGTGCTTATTATGATAGTACTCCTATTGAGTACAATTTTGCACTATTGAAGTACTTATGAATTTTTTTGTTTAGACCAATTATCTAAGTGTTTGCTCAATTGACATTTTGTGGCCACAATAATCTGAGTATCATTTTATATAAACTAGGTGTCTATGCGGTTTTAGTAGGGAATTTATGGATTTCCTACTTATCTTTGGATTCTTACATAGTCACTCTTTTTTGAAACTCAGATTAGTTAAATGTCAAATATTATAGAGCATTTATGTAGCCTATATGTAATTACATATGTTATTAGGCTATGATGAATAATTAGATGCATGTAAATTATGCTTTCTCACCTATATAATTTTTCGGACTCAAGTAAAAAAAAATTATATTAATTAAACATTTTTTTATTCACTGATCAAATACTTAACTTTGGAGTTTTATAACTCATATGGTTTGGTTAAGTTTTGATGTCTTAGATCAATGGGAGTTTGAAAACTTTCTTATGAGATATGTGTGAAGTAATATCATTTTAGTAACATATCTCTTAGCATTTTTGGATGCTTGAGACCATGTAGTATCATTTTATTGAACTACATTATTCTATATACTTTATGAGAAGTATTTATGATATATATCCCTATCGGATATTATTTTGTAGCTCAAATTTCTCATTGTCTAATATAAGATTTGTCTATAATTGTCATTCTAGCTTAATGATTTATCTTTGTATTATTGATTAATACCATCCAAGTGGGAGAATGTTGGAAATAATAGTGGATTGATATTAATCAATTATATTTTATCATTATCTGGCAATTTAAGATTTGGTGATAATCATATCTTATAATATCTTTATGATTATTTGAATGGGATTATAGTAAGATTGACTCTGTGATGGGTTGAGTCAATCATAAAAAGCCCATTTGAGGGGTCTCTGCCTACCCTGGGGGATTATAAATTTGCCATCCCATTAAGCAAATTATAACAACAACAACAACAATACACATTCTCTAGAATAATCCCCTAGAAAGTAGGTAGTAAAACCCTCAAGAGTTCTTATTGAACTCATATCTCTACAATAATCATTCCTAGGGTTTTTTTGTTCTTGAAAATCAAGAATTTCAATTCAATATATTTGAGGTACACAAATTCTCTTTCCTCTATCCTTTTATATTTAATTCTCTATACATACTATAATCTTGTATCTATTGATTTAAGGTTTCCTTTTATTTTCATCATTTAATTGGGTGATTTATCTACAATAATCTAGATGAGATCTTTTCTTTTGTTAGTTTTGGGTTGCAGGTTACTAATGTTTTATATACTTGAATAGGAATCTTATTTGAGGATTTCTAGTTTCCATTGTTGTCCAATTCTTGATGTTGTTGGTTATTTAGAATGTTATTGGGGTGTTGTGCGGTTCTAGATTCATATTATGAGTTCACTAGAAAATGTATATTGGTTATGGATTTTCTCTTGTAGCATTGTTAATGGGGTGTTGTGAAACAATTTCGTTAATTTGGTTTAATGTTAAGAACTATATTGTTTTATTTGATTCTTGGCTTATTCCACTTGCCACCAAAACTAACATTCACTAGCCTCCCTTCTAGTGTTCCCTTATGTCCTTTTCTCTCTTAATAGCCTAATCAATTTATATTCATGAATTTTCCCTTCCATAATCCAAGCTAATAGTTTACAACTTTTTGTATTTAGTTATGGATAGATGTTGGATTAAAATGTCACACAACATAGTAGAATATCAAACCAGATTAAATGGAATTAAGGGTACAATATTATGTCCTTGCAAGAAATGTGGTTTTATCAAGTGGAAGACTCAACAAGAAGTGCACGATCACTTATTATACAAATCATTTCTTGAAGCATACACATTTTGGTGTTATCATGGAGAGGCATTGTCAACAGAATCTGTTCTTTTCCCTCCTATGAGTCTAGGCAGTATTGCAAATGATATTAGTATTTCTTGTATGGAAAATCAAGATCCGATGTAGATGATGATAAATTATGCATTCTTACCTAAGCATGTAGATATGGGTGATGAAGGTACTTCAAAATTTCATCAAGGACCAACTGGTGAAGCTAAAGAATTTTTTTATTTACTTAAAGAAGGAGAGAAACCATTGTATGAAGGGTATGTAAAATACTCAAAATTGTCGTTCTTAGTGAAATTATATCATATTAACTTGTTGTGTGGTATTACTGATAAAGGAATGACAATGATCATAGACTGTGATGCCTTTATTGATGCAAAAATTCCCTCTTCTAATTATGAGGCAAAGAAAATCATTAATAAGCTTGGCCTTGGTTACACCATGCTTGCCCTCATGATTGCATGCTATATTGGGGGGAAGATGAAGATCAAAAGGAATTAAAAATATGTCATACATCTAGGTGGAAGAAACAAGGAAAACAAGATGCAAGTGACAATGATTTTCCTTCCATTGACTCAAAAAAGAAATTGCTAGCAAAGATTTTAAGATATTTTCCATTAATCCCAAGTTTGAAAAGGTTGTTTACGTCCTTCAAGACTGCTAAAAGTATGATTTTGGCATATTGAGAATAAAAATAACGATGGGATGATGAGACATCCAAGAGACTCAGAGGTTTGGAAACATTTTGATTTGACACATCCTGATTTTGCTTCAGAACCTCGAAATGTTCGATTGGCATTAGCAACTGTTGGATTCAATTCTTTTGGATCTTTAGGTAACAATCATCGCATTTGGCCTTTAATTCTCATTCCATACAATATTGGCATTAGTAACTGTTGGATTCAATCCTTTTGGATCGTTAGGTAACAATCATAGCATTTGGCCTTTAATTCTCATTCCATACAATACTCCTCCATGGACATGTATGAAGCCAACAAACTTTATTGTTTCTAGAGTGATTCCTAGAAAGCGATCGCTAGGAAATGATATTGACATCTATATGCAACCGCTTATAGCAGAGTTGAAGGAGTTATGCGAAAAGGAGTAGAAACATATGAAACTTCTAAGAATGAAATGTTCATGATGCGAGCATGTCTTTTATGGACCATCAGTGACTTTCTAGGTCTTGGGATGCTTTCTGGTTGGAACATTTATACTGGACTAGCATGTCCATCTTCGCTACGGCAAAAATGATTATAGATAGCGTTTTTTTTTAATTACATAGCGTTTGTGTAGCGCTATCTATATAAAGATAGCGCTTCTAAAAACCGCTATGTATAAGTCGATTATAGATAGCGCTATTTTCAAAAAATGATATCTATTTATAGATAACATTTTTTTAAAAAACATGCTATCTTTTTCTGCATAGCAATTTTTTAAAAAATGCTATTTTTTTATAGATAATGCTTTTTTTTAAAAAAACACTATCTAAATAGGTTTTCTTTAAAAAAAAAAAACCCTATGCAGATAAATAACTACCTACTCTTCATAAACTTAAACTAAAATCAAGTATAGCTCAAATTTTAATCCGTATCCATACTAAAATCTTGTACTTAAATACATAAGAAACTAATGTATAAACATAACTAATAAATAAACATGAGTATAAATATACTCATTTCAATCCACATCTTCTTTCAACACCAATATACAGAAAATCTCTATGCAATAGACATGTCATGACATAAAAGACTAACCTATAATAAACATTCATGAATCACATATTGAGCCTATTCTTTCCAAACTTTATGATTTGATCATTTGAATATTGTTGATAAAAGCAACTTGGGAAGTACTTCAAAAATTTAATAAATATGATATTAAAAACAATTTAAAGTGTAGTAAATGTAATAATAACATGATACCAAGATCACATATGCCTTCAGGAATCTTTCCTTGATAGCAATTGATTATGTCCTTCATATATCGATATATAGTACCCACAATCATTTGAGTTGGGTTGTTTGAGACACTGCATAAATAAAACCAAAGACAAAAATATGATCATTATTGTATAATCCAATAATGATAATATGATATTCACATAACAATTGTAAATTACCTTGACTCCTATCCAGCTGATGTTATGTGACTTTATCTTTGATACCAATGCACCTATTTGAGATCGATGCATTTGTAAGACCCTAATTAATAAAGACAACTCAATAAAAAATGTATAAGTAAATATTAACACACAAAATGGGAGTGATGATTCTTACATGTCAAAGAAGTTCTTCATTTCTATCCTTGTAGTATGCTTACAATGCAATAGATCCAAATAATAAATTACTTCTTTTTTAACATTGATAACCAAACAATATCCAATGTGCACTATAAAGTAACAAATGAATCAACAAATTTGATTTTTTTCTAACATTTAAAATAATGAATTATTGTTGATAAAATATAGTTTTACTGAGTGTTATACGCTACAAGAACAAGCTTATCAATCGCATCATTCTTCATGAAAATGTCAACTATAACTTCCACATGTTCATTGAATTTTAATTCATCAAATTCGTCTGTTGTTACTTATGGGCTTAAAAAGAGGAAAGTTTTATCATGTGGAGAAATAAAATTGGTATACAAGTACCTTATGAAAAAATTGAAAGAGTAAATTAACAATTCTAACACTTATAAACTTAAAAACTTCATGAAATAATACCAAGTTGAGTAATGTGTGTACCCAATATATATGCAAATAAAACTTGCACTTAGCCAACCCTAGTCAATAACTTCTTTGATAATTTTTACATTAAGTGGTTCCTTATATGAATCAATGCCAAATATGTTTGTCATTTCTACCATGAGTTTGCAGACTTGATATGTAAGGATGCTTCAAGATAATTCAAACAGAAATTTGCAAATCTTTTCCTTTTATTGATTGTGTAACCTAAATATTTTTCAATTAAATAAGTTAGTATATAAAATATTGACACATGCAATTTTCAAATTAAACATACCATATCATTTTTTTTTTCTGTAACTTATGGTTTTTTTGCCGTAACTTATGTTTTTTTTAAAATAGTATTTCTATCGTGTGTATTAAATTTGTAGCACATGCATTAGTATCTTATATCCTAAGAAAATGCTATATCTTATAATATATAAGCCGCAAGACCAGCTTCAATATCTTCCTGAAGAGTTTCTACTCTTGATTAAATTAAAAGGTAAGAAGGAATATATACTTGCTTATGATAATTTATAAACTAATAATAACTTAATGGTTAGATATATATATAAATTGATAAACCAAATCCTAACAAAATCCTAACTTACAAATTTCTACACTTGTCACTTTAAAACTAAATCCTAACAAAATCCTAGACAAAATCATACAAATAATTTAAGGAGTAAAAGTATGCAATACACAAATATGAAGTAAAATAAATAGGAGGAAAACAATCCAATACAATAGACATTGTGATTTTATGGGGTAAAATAAAAAGAAAGAACACAATTCAATACATAAATATGGGGTAAATTAAAAAGAAAGTAAATCTAGTGTTCATTATGATTTTATGAAGTTCAAAAAATAAATCTAATTTTCTAAAATCCTAACTTATAAATTTCAACGCTCTGTCACTTTCCTTAAAAAAAGAAAAAGACTGTCACTTTAAAACTAAATCCTAACTTAAAGTTCAACGTTCTGTGTAAATTAAAGTGAGATTAAATAATAAAAACATAAAAACATAAATTAATTGTTTAATACCAGCTATGGTGGCTGCATGGGAGACAACACCAATGGAGGTACAGATAAATAAATATACTAAAGGTTGAGCATGACGTTGAAAACAACACCAATAATAACTATGAGGGAGACAACACCAGAGGTGGCAAATACAAGAGAAAAACAATGAAAAAAAAGCGGTTACAAAATTTAATTAAAAGAAGAGAAAGAAAATGGTGTAAGACATCAAAACAAGAGAAAGAGAATGATACCTGAGTCTCAAAGAGAACGCACAGATATAAGGCAGCAAAGAACCCAATGTAACGCAGAATAAAATAATGAATGTAACTATAAGAAGTAGTTACAAAATCAAAATTTAAGAAAGAGAAAGATCAGAAACTGAATCAATGAACGTGTAGCATTTTCTGACTTGCTTCAATTACTAATTATATATACAATAACTTATACTATTAAATTTAAATGATTTAAAAAATAAAGAATAAGTATTATTTTAAATATATATATATATATTAAATTTAAAGTTGAAAATACTATTAAATCATTTAAATAATTTAAGAATAAGATGTAATTTAAATTTAAAATAGTATTCAAGTATTTCAACGATTTTTACAGCAAAAAGATCTAATATATTTAAATTTTAATAGATATAAGGATAAATTTTAAAATTTCAATCCCATAATACTCAAATTTAAAATTTAAAGTACTATTAAATTATTTCAATGATCTAAAAAGAAGATGTAATTTAAATTTAAATTAAAAATATTATTGAAGTATTTCAACAATTTTAGGGATACTAATTAAAGTTCAATAATATATGTTATTTTTAAAAAGATATGAAAAAAAAATTCTTCCAAAATTTTAGGGATACTAATTAATCTTGTTTCATATCATTTGAACATGCCAATAATTTAAATAATAAATATAATGATAAATTTTTAAATTTAAATTTCGTAATAGTCAAATTTAAAATTCAAAATATTATTAAATAATTTCAAGATTTTAAAAAGATGATGTAATTTAAATTTAAAATATTATTGAAGTATTTGTATAATTTTAACTAGAAAATATGTTATTTAAATTTAAATAACATATTTTATCTTTAAAGAGATCTAAACAAAAAATTTTCTTCCAAAAGTTTAGGGAGGCTAATCTTAAATTTCATATTATTTGATTAGGACAATAACTTAAATAATAAATATAATGATGAAATTTTTAAATTTAATTTTTGTGATAGTAAAATTTAAAGTTCAAATACTATTAAATTATTTCAATAATTTAAATAATAAGATGTACTTTAAATTTGAATATGCATATATATATATATATATATATATATATAATTATTTATAACTTAAAGGAACATATACCTAACAGAACATTCTATCCCATTACTTTAATAAATAATTTTGTAATTTGATATTTTGTAAAATGTCACAATAATCTAGATATTAAATTTAAGAAAAAAATATAAATATATTATATCAAAATAAAATTTTAAAATTCAAAAGATAATTAAAGGATTTCAAAGATTTTACCCAATATAGGATAATTTGGATCATTATGTAATTTTTTTTATGACAAAAAGTTTACAAAAAAATAGTTAAGGATAATTATGTAATTTTATATTCTAAATTATTCACAATAATGTTAATATTTAACTAAAAAATAAATATGAACTCTATCATGATCAAATTTAATTTTAAAATTAATTTACACCAAATACAAAGGTCTTTCAAAATAAGAGTGGATTTTGTTAAGATGCTCACAAGCAAGAAGAAATATAGAAGAGACAACACCGACTTGTTGTCGGTAAGATTTTTGCTACTACTTTCAACCTTGGAAGATTGTTCCTCAAGTAAAAAAAAAATATATAATTTAGATAACACTTATGATATAAACTCTATCTATAAAAAGAAGGTGTAGTATATTATAGATATCGTTTTTTTAGACAAGCACTATCTATGTAAAAAGAAGGAGTATATAGATGGTATTTTTCTCAATAAGCACTATATATATAGAAAGACAAAGCATATAGATAGTGCTTGTCTCAATAAGTGTTATCTACATGCTCTACTTTCTTCTATAGATAGCATTTATATCTTAAGCGCTATCTAATTAGTGCTATCTATAACTCTTTTGGTGTAGTGCTTGTAACTTTGATATAGTGCCTCTTCGTATTCTTCATAGTAAAAAATGGTGCTTTATAAATTATCATCGTTATTTGTCTAAAGGACATAAGTTTCGGTTGAATAAGGTTCGTTTTTATGGAAACATTGAGGAGAGAGATCCACCAAGACAATTATCTGGGTCTAAAATTCTAAAACAAGTAGAGAATATGAAAGTCACATTTGGAAAACCTCCACCAAAATCAAATAATAAAAAGAGAGCTCGTAAAAAAAAGACTATGAAGAAGAGGTGAAACAATGGATAAAGAAAAACATATTGTACGAACTTTTATATTGTGAGTTTAACTTGTTGCGAAACAATCTAGATGTCATGCATATCGAAAAGAATGTGTGAGAAAATGTACTTTTCACATTGATAAACGACAAATTGAAAAGGAAAGATAATGTAGAGGCTCGAAAAGATTTGCATAGAATGGGTATAAGAAGAGAACTTTGGCCTACACATGATGACAAAAAATTTCCTGCTGCTTTATTTACCCTTTCAAAGAAAGAAATTAATATTATGTTAGAGACCTTGAAGGACATAACTGTGCCAACTGGTTAATCAAGTAACATTTCTAGATGTATTGATATGGATAACCGTAAGATATTTGGTTTGAAAAGTCATGATTCTCACATTCTTATGGAGCACCTACTACCCTTATTAATTAAGAATGTGCTGCCTTTTGAAATTGCTACAATTTTGATTAATTTATGTTCATTTTTTAAGCAATTGTGTGCTAAAGTGTTAAACAATGATGAACTAGACAATCTTAAGGAACAAATTGTTCTAACATTATGTCATCTAGAAATGTTGTTTCCTCTATCATTCTTCACAATTATGGTTCACCTTTTGGTGCATTTACCTGATGAAGTCAAACTTGGAGGACCGATGCATTATCGATGGATGTATCCTATAGAAAGGTTGAATCTTCTACATGCTTATTTTGATACATACAATGTAATATTTAAGTGTTGTCTTTGAATTTTTGAAATTAATAGGTTCTTGGGGAAATTGAAGAAATTTGTATGTAATAAGGCACAACCTGAAGGCTCAATATCTGAAGATTGGAAGGCAGAAGAGTTTCTTACTTTTTGCTCAAGGTACTTGGACAATGAAATTGAGACTAGATTCAATCTAGGTGTTCGTGTTGATGATTATCCCATTGAGTCTTTGTCAAGTCTGTTTCCCAATGTAGGCAAACCTATTAGAGGTTCATCATATTTCACTTTAACTCCTACAGAATGGAAATAAGCACATCGACATGTGCTGATTAATTGTGAAGAAGTTAACAAATTCATTGAGTAAGTATTAAAAGTCATAGTATTTTGCTCTATGATCTTACAACATATTTATTAGCATGGTCGTTGATATAGGGAGTTTAGAACTATCACAAAGAAGAAGTTAAGGAGTTGCAAAAGATTGTCAAGTGAGATAGAAAAAGAGGTTCATCGAGGATTTGTAGACTAGTTTATGCATTATATAAGTATGGAAGATAAAAGATATATTGTATTTTATATGTGTGATATTTTATTCATTGATACCAAAATTATGTTTTATTTGAAATAGATTATGAATGATACCAACAATGTACACCCTAATGATATATGTGCCCTTGCATGAGGCCCACTTCAACAAGCAAGAAGATTTACTGCATATAATGTGAATGGATATAAATTTTGAACCTTAAATCGGGAGCAAGGGATGAAATCTCAAAATAGTGGTGTATTTTGTAGCTTTGGAACAAAAAGCTATGCAAGTGTAAGTGATAATAGGCAACAAAAGGTTTAGTATCCTACTATGGAAAATTTTTTCACATTATTGATTAAACTACCATGTTCAATTTGTGGTAACTTTGTTCAAATGTCAATGGGCTAACACAACAAATTGTAGGCATATTAGAAAAGATGGATTAGGCTTCACATCAATCAAATTTTCTAATTTGATTCATATTGGTGTGAAGGAAGATGATGAACCATATATACAGGCTTCTGAAGCTCAATTGGTGTATTATGTGGAGGATGAGAAAGAAGAAGGATGGGTCACTCTTGTACATCTAATACCAAGAGATTTGTTTGATATGGCGAAGAGGTTGTGGAGACAACTTATGATAGTGAAACCTCTCAACAACAGTTGGCCTTGCATTGGCCAGATGATTATATTGATGCTCAATTGACTAGGTCTGGTGTACAGGCAGAGTTTGACTAAGCATTATATTAAAACTTTTTTTTTTTTTGTAAATATTTTCTATATGTTGTTGTCTTATTATATGCTTTGTATGTTTGAAAGACCTTTTGTTACTAATTATATTAGATGATCATAAGTTTTTGTAATGATTTTGGTATTGTAATTTAATTTTTTTCACAAAATACACAACAAAAAAGTACAAGGTTCACTTTCTTCTATGGAGTTGCCACATTTGATGCATGCTCCCCAAGCAAGGGCCCTATCACAAGGGTCATGGCTAGAAGAATAGAAGAGGACATGGCTAGAATATATGAAGGAAGACCTCACCTCTATATGACCATCAAGATGTGCAAACCATGACTCACTATTAGCTTGGGCAGATTTCTTTATGCTTTTATTATTTGTAATTTTTCATTTATTTTACTTAGAGGAGCCTAGGATTTTATTTTGAACATGTATTAGTCCATTTAATTTTCTAGGATATGTTCTAGTAATAAAAAGGGGTAAGGATAGCTTTTGGGCCTTTATTTAGGTTATAAGGGGATAGTTTGATAACTACACCCCTCTTTTCCTAAATAAAACTCCTAAGCTAATAAGAAGGGATCTTGGCCCTTAGATCTACTTGCTTGGGTGCCAATTAAGAAGCTAAGGGAGAGGATTTATTGGACTTTGGGCTTCAATCCTCCTCCCTTGGATTCTCCCTTTTAATCTTAGCCCTTCCTTTTTTTTATGTCTTGTTCAAGAGGCTAGCTACCTTTATAAATACGTTCTCCTCACCACTCTTTTTTTTTTAACACTTTGATCAATAGAAATTTTTCTTTGGCTGAATTCTTTCTTAGTGTCCCCTACCTTCTCTTCTGAGAGTTCCCTTAACTTTTATCAAGGGTTCTATCCCTTGTGGCAAGCCAACCTTCCTTAGGCTTATCTCCCTTGAGTGGCGCCTAAACACTTCATCCCTTACCTCTGCATACACCATTTCACTAAATACTTTAAACCTCTAGAAAAGATCCAGGGTATGCATCAACATCATTCATCTCATGCTTCACCTATTCATGGAAGTTTACTGTATGATGACCTTCAAGATCTAGATCGTTAGACTTTGGTTAGTGAGCAAGGTCTATCTCATAGTAAAGAAAAACAACAATACTGGAAAGTTCAAGTGAAAAGTATGTATGAATTTATGTACAATGTATTAAATTTTTTATTTTCATATAGTGGTACCTAAGCCATATTAAAATTATAAGACTTTATTTTTACAGATAGTGAAGGAGAAGTTATTGAACGACCTATGAAGGCTAGAGAAGTTTCTTGCCTTCCACATGGAGATATGGTTGTAATTCCTTTTGAAGGAAGGACACCAAAAAGGCACATATGCTTATGGGCTCTTAGGAGTTTTTTTGGGTCAAATATCACAAAATCATAGATATTTTCCCATTAGCTTTAAAAGTTGGCCTAAGGTGCTTCGATCCTATAAGGATTGGGTTTGGGATAATGTAATCAAGGTATAATATAATGTTTCTTTTGTCATTTACCATAATGTTTATGTGTTGATTATTATATATTGTAATAACTAACGATTGTAAATTATTAAAGGTTATGCTATGGTGGGATCCAATCCATGAAGAAGCAGTAAAATCATACATAATGATGGACATTGGGAAAAAATGGAAGGAATATAGGTTAAGTTTGTTTGATAAGTTTTATGATGATTCAAAATCTCGAGAAGAAAATATAAGAAACCCTCGATATTCCATTCGAGCAACTGAGTGGGCTGCTTTTATAGATTATGCTTACTCAATATTTAAATGATGTTTGACTGCTATTAAATATGAGTTTGTTGTTAGTGTTATTTGAGTTATATCTTTCATGATAAGTAGTGTGTCAGAGGTAGAGTGACTTAGTACGTTCCCTAGTTAGCTTCTTATGTACTCTTGTTCAAATATCTCTATAATACAATGTTTTGAACTGAGTAATTTAAAACACTTAAGTTACTTTCTATATTCAAGTACCACTGAAGTATAACTTACATTTTTTTATATCTTCATAGAAAATGTCCAAGAAGAATGCAGAGAATAAGGCTAAAATTAGGATCAATGACACTGGTGGTTTTAAAAAGCTTAAGAGAAAAATGACAGAGTTGGTAAGAAGTTAGTAATTATGTGTTATAATCTAGTAAGATTTCTATGTCAATTATATTTGAAACTAACTCTAAAAGAATTATTGTTATAAATAGATTGCTGAAATAGGGCAACCAGTTAGTAGGGGTACATTATATATTCATACTCATAAGAGAAATGATAGAACATATATCAATGAAGAAGCCCATATTGTTTGTGTAAGAAATTATTTTGTGTATGTAATTTGGTATAAAGTTGTTTTATAATTTTGTAATAACCTATTTTAACTTGTAACATGTAGGAGAAAATTTCAGAGATTAAGAGTCAAGGAACTGCCCCTGTAGAAGTTTTAATGAATGACTCCCTTGGACATGTTTTTTTGGAAAAGAACATCCAGGAAGAGTACGCGGTGTCGGTTTTGGAGTATGCCCCTCACAAATATTTGGATGTAGATACACATGATTTTGTGCCACTTCTAGTTCTAGTAATGTGAGCAAACAAAAAAATGTTGCATACCTTGAAGAAAAAGTTCAACAAATGGAAACTGAATTAAAAGCAAGAGATGAAAAAAAGAAGAAACTAGAGGCTTTGCTTGCACATGTTGTTAGGAACTCGTCGATTCCTATGCCTCCTAATCTAGCATGTGGCCTTAATGTTGTATGTTACACTTAGCCTTTTAATTCTTGACATGTTATAATGTTTTAAATCTATCTATCATAACAATAAAATTTTTCTTTTTGTATTATTGAAGCAGACTCATTATGGTCATCCCTCCTCTCCATCTAACACTAATCAACAGTAAGGCCTTAAAAATTCTTGTTTTACTTTATTCTTTTACCATTGTGGCTTTAAAATTGCAAGTCTTTGTTATTTTAGTAAAATAAGTCATAAATTTTTGTGACTTCACTATAGTTTAAGTAGTTGTATAAAACATGTGCTAGAAAAAATTTATGGTATTCTTTATAAACACATATAGTGTATTTGATGTGAATTAGTTGTTGATATATATATATATATATATATATATATAATTTGTATGATTTTCTAATTAGAGATGTGCCAAATCTATAATAACTATAAAAAATAGTTATTATTTTGTTGTTAGCCAACTAATTTTAGCATTACACACATGTCAAATATAGTGGTAATGCTATTAAAATAGTTATTGAAATGCATTGGAATATTTACACCAAGGAAATTGACACCTATTAGTATAGATATCACACTTGATGCAAGCAATGGTTTGGAACAATGGGATGTTTGTTATTACTTTATATTTTTGTTTAGGCCAAAATAATGACTTGATGAAGACCGTATTACTAGGTGAAGCTCCTACCTTATGTAATATAGATAGAATATACAAGTTTATCCCTCCACATGGAAAATTAATTTTAAAAGGAGAACTAAAATTCAAAGACTTTGGAGGTTTAGAAAATTAAGTCTAGGTGAATCACTCGTTCCAATAAACGTGTTAACCAACACATTCCAAGTTAGTACTAAGGAGGTTTATAAACTTAAGTCTAGGTTTGCATGTAAGACATAATAATCAATGTCTGCATCATTATATGATTGTAATGTATCTGTCATTTTTTTCACCCTCCTTTCTTGTCCTTTGTTGCTTTACAATTCTTGTTTGTTGGAAACTCACAAAGGATTTGGATTTGGGTATATTCATTTCTATATTTGAAAGGTTTTGTTATTCTATTAATCAATTAGTGTTTCTCTCCCTTGTGACTTCTTAATAGTTATGATATATGCTCCACAACTTTGCTTAATGTTTTCCTGTCAAATGTTATAAGAAAAAAAATAACTAGAGAGAAATAGAAATGATTCTCTTAATATCTTGAGAAATTAGATAATTGAAATAGAAATAATAATAAAAATTCATGTTGAAATTGTTTAATTGAAAGTATTAGTTGGTGCAATAATTAAATTATGTTTATTATATAGTCCACCTGCATTTAGTTTTGTTATTTGTCTAATTGGTTTTGTCTTTTGGTTAATTGATTTTTTTTTTTTTGGGATTTGGCAGGTGATCTATCTAATTCTAGGTTTGGTTCTTTTTGGTTGCTAACGTCTTAATGAATAAAATTCTATTTGACTAGTCCAAGCCTCATTCTATGAGAGTTATTAACACTCATAAAATTTCATTGCATTTTGTGATTTTTTTTAATGTATGGTTTAGTGATAATTAAACTACTTACCTAGTTGGAAGATTTAGTTTTTTTTTTTTTTTACAATATGGTCTTTTGATAGTGGTTGAATATTATAATTAACCTTTAGTACTTATTGAAATAGACTTTAGACATATATATTTATGGTGTGTTCAATTTGTTCCTTCATTCACTATTTTGTCTAATTGATGATGACCATGATGATACTATATCAAAATATGAAAAAAAACATATTATTTAAATCCAAACAATATTATTTTACATATTAAATCCAAACAATGTTATCACACTAGGCACGTTTAGGGTTTAGGGTTTACGGAAAAAATATAAGATCTAAAGAAGGATTGAATAACAAATGTGTATTGAAGTATTTAATGGCAGTTTCAAACTGGAATTATAAATATATATTCATATAAATATATAAATATCTTATGCAGGGAACACAATTGTCACAGTGGTTACCAAACCTCCAGGAAACTTATATACTAGTGGTCATAACATAGCCAACATTTTTTAAAGAATGAAAGTTGTCAAACAGTTACATAATAGCGGGTGTAAAACTACTAGTAAAATTATATAGTGGCAATTACCAAACAACTAGTATTTAAGATTAATGGTGGTTATCAAATCGCCAGGAAAATTATTCGCGACCGTTACCAAACCACCAGAATTCAGATCAATAGTGATTTTAAAACTACTAGCAAAACATATCTAAAGTCCTCTATCAAATAGTTTAAATAATGGCAGTTGTAGAACTACCAATAAAATTATATAGCAGCGGTTACCATACCGTTAGCAACATTATATAGCAGCGATTACAATATCGCCAGCAACATTATATACCAGCAGTGACCATACCGCCAATATTTGAGATCGATGGCGGTTTTAAAATTGTCAGGAAAAGATATCTAGTCCCTCTGGCAGTTGTTCCGGCGGTTACAATAAAGCGACACTATATGGTCTTGTGGCGAATGATTTAACAGCCAGTAAAAACAAAGTTTATTGTAGTGGTATAACGAACTCAGATATGAAATTTTAATCCTTGATCCCATTCCTGTTGGGTATTTTCGGGTTTGTTTATACATGTGGGTACCTAGTTATATTATTTTTGTAATTTAAATATAAATTTTCTACTTATATTCATTAGATAAATTATATGTTAAGTTATTAATTTTATTTTAATTTAGAAATATCACTACTCACAGTGCATATTTTCTAGCATTGTGGTTTTGGTCATAGTGTTGTGATTCTTGTGTAAACATGTTTTAATCATCCACAGAGGTGTGGATTTATACAAAAATATATGAGATTAAAAATATGTATGAAATTTGTTTAACATAAAAGCAGGTCGAGACGAGACATGGAACAACAACGTGAGTTTTTCTAGTCAAAACCAGGGTGGAGACAAGCTGGTTTGTACAGGGGCAGACATGATTGTCATCCCTAATTAGATCTATGACATATTTTTATTCATGAGATTTTGAGACATAAGTTGTGACAACCTTTTGTTTTAAAATCTCATCTCTAAAAAAGCTATAATAAATAAAATAATAATAAAAAGTTGTTTATTTAAAAAATAAAAATAATATAAAACTAAAGACATTCTAATAGATTATTTGGGTCTAAACCCTTGTTAATTTTAAATTTTAGTACTATGAGTTGTGATAGTTCGGAAATTTTAAGTTTTAATAAAACTAAAAAATCAAAATACCAATACACAAATATTTATCAAGAACTATTTAAACTTTTATTCTCTGTTGCACTTGGAGTCCACTTCCATTGAGTCCAAGAAAATAAACTAATAAAAATAAAATAATAATAATATTTTTTTATAAATAATCAAATTCTTCTTTTTAAAATCTTACAATCAATAAATAAAATTGACAATAGTCTTTATGTTATAAGGCGTGAAAAAAATATTTTAAAGTAACTTAGAGCTTGTTTATATAAGATTATTTCTTGAAAGAATTACTTTTTCTTAAATAAAGAAAATCACTTAGAAGAAATTTTAAGATGTTTGTCTAAACTTTTTCTAGAAGCAGAATAAGAAAATAATAAGTTTTCTATTTTTTTTTCAAGACGCAATTCAAAGTTGTTTCTCAAAAAATTAATTTTTTAAATATTTTAAGAAATTTCTTTTTGAAACACAAACAAAATGATGGCTCCACCTTCTCCATGGTGTCACAAACTCTTCTCCAAGATGAGATGTAGAAATGGATCTTCTTCAAGGGCTTAAAATAGGTGTGAAAATGGGGCTTATGAAGGGTGAAAGTGGTTCATGAAAAATGGAGACAAAAGAATGGTGTTTTGGGTGGTGGTGGTTGGATGGTGTCTCTTTGGCTAGCTCACTTCACTTGGAAAGGGTGAAGGACAATCCTAGGGAGACCCAAGCTCCTTCTAAGGTAGAGAGGAGAGGAAGGGGGCCAAGAGATCCCTAAATAACTAAGGAAGAGGAATGATGAGGAAAACTTTCTCAAATATCCAATTTATCCAAAGTGACTACATGTAGTCTAACCTAGGGTATTTAAAGAGAGGGTGGAGCAAAAAAATTTCAGAGCTAAATGCCTCTCAAATGAACCCTAAACTGACCTCAAATGAAATGTAGGTCTCTCCTCCCTAAATGACTAAAATACCCTTGTGTCTAGAAAATGAAAAGAAATAGACTTTTGACCTCACAAATCAAGGTTTAAGTCCCAAAGTAAATCCTAAACTAATTTTTCCCATAATATAAAGGATAAATAAAAATACACAATGAAATCCTAAGTGATTAAGGTTCCTCAAAATACAAGGGAAAAATAAGGAAAACATGCAAAAGACTAGGTATATGCACCAAAGTTCGCACATGTGGTCATCAATGCTCTTGGTGTGGTATGACCTTCCTCTTCTTCTATTCTTCTTGCCATGGACCTTGTGATGGTCCAATTTGATGCCCCAAGGATCGTCCTCCATCATGCGCTCCTTCTTGAGAAGGATTTGACCTCAAATCTTTAACCTCCTCCATGTCATTAGCTCTTAGGAAAGGTGTAAGATCAAAAACATTAAAAGAGGAACTGGCTCCATAATCGAAGGGAAGGTCTAGGATGTATGCATTTTCATTAATTTTCTTATAAACTTGGAAGGACCATCTCCCCTAGGACTTAGTTTGGACTTTCTTTGAGTGGGAATCTATCCTTCCTTAAGTGAAGCCAAACCCAATCCCCAACTTCAAAGGTTACCTTTTTCCTTCCTTTGTTATTGTACTTGGCATATTTTTTACTTTAATTTTCAATTTGACTCTTGACCTTTTCATGATATTTCTTTATAAATTCAGCCCTAGATAATCCCTCTTTGTCATACAAGGAAGTAGTATTAGGGAGTGGAAGCAAATCTAGAGGAGTAAGAGGATTAAAGCCATATACAACCTCAAAAGGGGATAAATTAGTAGTCTTATGGACCACCCTATTGTAGGCAAACTCTATGTGGGGAAGGCATTCATCCTAAGTTTTCTTATTCCCTTTTAAAATCACCCTTAACAATGTGGATAGAGACCTATTCACTACCTCAGTTTGCCCATCCGTTTGTGGGTGGCAAGTAGTAGAATAGACAAGCTTTGTTCCTAGTTTTTCCCAAAGAATTTTCTAAAAATGACTTAGGAACTTAGCATCCGTATCGGAAACAATAGTCTTGGGTAGACCATGCAAACAGACCAGATCCTTAAAGAAAAGCTTAGCAATATAGCTAGCATCATCCACTTTGTGGCATGGTATAAAATGAGCCATCTTGCTAAACTGATCCACAACCACAAAGATAGAATCAAATCCCCTTTGAGTACTTGGAAGACCAAGCACAAAATCCATACTAATATCAGCCCAAGGGATGCTAGCTATAGGGAGATGAGTGTAGAGTCCATGAGGCATCACTCTTGATTTTGCTTGAAGACAAGTGATACACTTGGAGCAATGCTGTTGAACATCCACTCTCATGTGAGGCCAATAAAATTTAGATTTAGAAGACTAAGGGTTTATTAACCCCAAAATTGCCCGTGAGTCCTCCCTCATGAATTTCTTTTACCAAAAGTTTTCTAATGGATCCTTGGGGTATGCAAAGTTTTCCATTCTAAAAAGGTACCCTTCAAGGATGTAGAACCCATCAAAAGGCTTTTGGAGGCATTTGGTGAAAGTGGATTGGAAATCTTGATCCACTTCATACAACTCCTTTATATTATTAAATCCAAGAATTTGGGAACCCAAAGAAAAGAGCAAGGAGTGCCTTCTAGGCAAGGCATCGGCCACCACTTACACTGTCCCTTATTGTATTTGATAATGTAAGGGAATTGCTCAAGATATTCAACCAACTTAGCATGTCTTTTATTTAACTTCCCTTACTTAAGTGACTCATGATCAGTATGTATGATGAAATCCCTAGTCACTAAGTAATGCTCCCAAACTTAGAGGGCGCTAATAAGGGCATAAAGCTCCCTTTCATAGGTGGGATAATTCAAGGTGGCCCTATGAAGTTTTTCACTAAAGTAAGCAATGTGGTGGCCTCCTTTAATTAAAACGAAACCTATGCCAAGACCAGATGCATCACATTCTAGCTCAAAGGTTTGTTCAAAATTTGGAAGGGCTAGAATGGGTGCATTGGTCTTGAGCTTCACCCTAAATGAAAGGTACATCCTTCTTAACAAGCTCATTAAGAGGAGATGCAAGTGTGGAGAATTCTTTCACGAATCTTCTATAAAAACTTGCTAAACCATGAAAACTTATAATATCTCCAACACTTTTTAGGGTAGGCCAATCTTGGATAGTCTTGATTTTCTCGGGGTCAACTTTCACTCCTTCTTTGCCAACTATGAAACCTAAGAAATTTACATTTTCCTTGCAAACGGCACATTTCTCCAAGTTGACATAGAGGTAGTTGTCCCTAAGAATCTTTAAAACCTCACTTAGATGCCCAAGATGCTCATCTAAGGAAGGACTTATTATAGATCAAGATGTCATCAAAATAGACGACCACAAACTTCCCTATGCAATTCCCAAGTACATGATTCATTAGATGCATGAAAGTGCTAGGGGCATTGGTGAGACCAAATGGCATCACTAACATGTCATCTAGCCTAGGCATTAGGTGCCTATACTTTATGGTGAGGTTATTAATAGCTCTATAACCAGTACACATCCTCCATTTTCCAACTTTCTTAGGCACTAAAAAAAACAGGAACAACACAAGGGCTAAGGCTCTTTTGAACCCAACCCTTCTTCAACAAATCTTGAACTTGAGTTTCTATTTCTTTGATCTGTTAGGGGTTAGTCCTATAGGCGGGTCTATTTGGAAGGCTTGCCCCCGGGATGAGGTCAATTTGATGTTCTATCCCTCTTAAAGATGGAAGTCCACTTGGAACTTCTTGAGGAAATACATCATCAAATTATTTTAAAAGATTGTGGACTTCTTGAGGTAGAGACTCAAGTTCATGATTAGTGGCAATGAGTGTCTCTTTGAAGCATAGAAGGTATAAAAGTTGTTCAAGTAAAAGTCTTTTCTTGATATCATTCTTAAGTGATAAATGAATCTTGTGAACAACATTTTAGAGGAGACACCTTCCTCTAAACTTGATACCTTTTCTTCCTTTACTTTGGCCTTAGAAAGACCCTTTTTATCTTTTTTTTTATTTTTGTTTTCTTTCTTTTTGGTCTTCTTCTCTCCTAGCTTTCATTTTGAGTTGGTCCTCACACACTTGAGAAGGTGTTAGAGGGCACACCACAAATTTCTTGCCTAAGTGTTGGAAACTTATTTTATTGGTAAGGCCATCATGCATGGTTTTCTTATCAAATTGCCAAGGCCTTCCAAGCAATACATGACTAGCTTCCAAAGGCACAACATCACATAAAACTTCATCTTTGTATTTGCCAATGAAAATTGGTACAAGTGCTTGTTGGTTAACCATAATACCTCCATCCTCATGAGTCCATTGCAATTGATAAGGTCTAGGATGTGGTTTTGTAGATAAGGCTAGCTTTTCAACCAATCTAGTACTACAAAAATTACAACTAGACCCACTATCCACAATGAGAGAACAAGTGCCTTCTAAAATTTTGCATCTTGTATGAAACAAGTTCTCTCTTTGTGATTGGCCAATCTCACTAGTTTGGTTGTTAAGAAGCCTCCTTACCATAAGTAAGTCTCCATCACAAGGTAAGGTCTCGTCCATGGAATCCATGGCTTCATCTTCACTACTCGAAGTAGAAGAAGAAGTAGCTTCATCAAGCTACTATAGTGATATTGGCCTCTTAAAATCATTATTTTCTTTGTGGGGCATTGAGAAGTAATGTGACCCCTTCCAAGACACTTAAAGCACTTGATGTCACTTGACGTAGACTACTTAAAAGGTACTTTAGAAGAATATGCTTTTTCTTTTTCTTGTTCTTTTTCTTTTTCATATTATTTGGAGAAAGGTTTGGAAGAGGGACCCTCATTCTTAAAATTCTTGGAATAAGATGGAGTGAAATATTTTTTGAAACTTTTTATTTTAAGTTGGTGCTCCACTCTTGAACAAAGTTGAACAAGTTCATTAAAATCTCTGTATGGCCAAAGAAACCTTCCTCTCTTCACTTACCCCATGGCAAGCAAAAAGTTGTTCAACCTTCATTTCCCAATCCAAATATGCATCAACATTGTCTTTTCCAAAAAATGAACGAAGGTTAACATAAGGTTCCTTATTGGAGAATTCTCTTTGCTTATGTGTTCTTGGGGGCCTTTGATAATAATCATTATTGTGATGACTACGATAAAGGCTAACACTTGGGGTTTTGGTATGATGATGATCACTATCCTCACTTTCACTCATAGAAACCCTTACCCCTTTTCCTTTTTGGGACCTAGATGGTTGGACTCTATGTTTTGAATCACTAGTTCCTACCCCCGAGAGTAACTTAGCAAACATTTCTTTAATTTCCACATTTTGTTTATCATGTTATCCCTCCCTCTTCCTAAATTCTTCCTCTTTTTTTGCACTTTCTTCTTCTTTTCTTCTTATATACTCCCTAATTTCTCTAAGTTCATCTCTAAAGCTAGCATTACTAGGGTGTGAGTTTTGACCACGGACACTTGAATGATCACTCATCTTTGATCTAGGAAAGATTTTCACAAAAGGTTTTCTTAAAAAGATTTTTACAAAGAATGAGTGATAAAGGTCTTCACAAAGATATTTTGGTGCTAGACTTATTACTTGGAGCGGTTAGAATTGCACTCTAAAAGGGAGGCGGACTACAAGAGTCACTTAATAACCAAGTCTCTTAGTAGTGGGAAACTTATCAACCTTTTCCCCTTTTAAGCCTTACAAAAACAAATTTTGACACTACAAGTGTGTGATGTGCAACGGACCCCTAATAAGAACTTAGAAGCCTTCTAACGAACATACAACAACCTAGAGCATACAACTATAACAAAGTAAGTAAGGAAAGTAATAAAGGCATACACTAGTCGAAATTCCTAAGGTGGAAACTAGGGGTGCTCATTTTAACCAACTATTTAAAAAATAACTATAACCACTATTAACTGGTTAGATAATAACTAGTTAAATTAAAATAAGTTAATAACTTTAATTGTTTTTTATTTTAAAAACAGTTAAGTTATTTATTTTATTTTAACCAAATAAAAAGGGTTAGGTTAAGACTTATATTAGTTATTTTAACCAGTTATATACTAACTAGTTAAATTAAAATAAGTTAATAATTTTAATTATTTTTATTTTAAAAATAATTAAGTTATTTATTTTATTTTAACCAAATAAAAAGGGCTAGGTTAGGAATTATATTCTGTTGTTTTAACCGGTTATATAATAACTAGTTAAATTAAAATAAGTTAATAGTTTTAATTGTTTTTTATTTTTAAAACAGTTAAGTTATTTATTTTATTTTAACTAAATAAAAGGGCTAGATTAGGACTTACATCTGGTTATAAACCGGTTACTCTTTTTTTCTCTTTTACGTTTATTTGTTACGTCTTTTTTTCTCAGTTCTGAGCTTCTCGCGTGTTTCTCTTCTTCTTCCTTCTCGCTTCTTCCTCTCCTTTTCCCTTCTCACTTCTTCCTCTCATTTCTCATGTTGTGCTTCTCCCTTCTCGCAATTCTGTCCCTTTTCATTTCGATCGAAGTGGTTCCTGGATTAATCTTTGAACTTTCAAGTGAACCCTAATTGGTTTGTATTTGCTTCACTTCTCTGTTAGGTTTTAGTTAGTTTTTTGTTTTTATTATGGTTGATAATGTTAATAATATGTTGCATTGAACCTATTTTAAATCTGTTGACACTATAACTCTATTTTCTTTTTTCTTTCCTTCATGTCTCTACTTCACTCACTCACTCTACAGGTCAAGGAAGTGACGCCACCTGCAAGAAGAAGGGATGCCAAGCTCCCTTTTGCCTTTGTATTTCCTGATGAAAACGGTCGTTTCAAAGTTCAAGAGGTCTTTCTCTCCTTTTTTCCTTTTCACTTTATATTAACATTAACTATACCCTGCATATCTCAAAACATGTTCAAACTTAACAAAACCCTTTTAATTATATCCATTCTCAACTTTGTTGCTTTACAAAAGGGCACTAGGAATGCCTTTGTCAACAAGAGCATTTGTTTTTATACAAAATGATGATGGAGGAGTGTCACGTTACTAATGCAATGTTAATGAAAACTTGAAATTTTCTCGAAGTTCATAATTGGTTAACTTTTTACCATTTGGGTTTCCTACATCTGCATAGGCATGGGTTTACCGAAAATGCATTACATACATATCATGATTATTAACGGTGTGTAAGCTTTTCAAAATATTGTGTTCTCTAGACTTAGCTACTATATGTTAATGTTAAATTATCGTTGGTCAATTCTCTATAAGTTGTTTGCCCAGTTTGTCTGTGGCAGATGTTCGAGCAATTAGTTTTGGCACTCATCCAATTGACAATATAAGCTCAGGTTTCTTAATTTCACATTTTAATCAGAAAAAATTATTTTAGAAAGACAATTTTTTTTATAATCAATTATATAAATGATTATGAATAAAATAATTGGTTAAATAATCGGTTAAATATCCATAACCAGTTATATAACCAATTTTAAATATAACTGGTTATGTAACCAATTATAAATTTATAACTGGTTATATAACCAGTTATTTATAAAGATAACCGGTTATACTAAATTATAACTAGTTATGGATAAATGGTTATAATTATGGTTACTATAACTACTTGTATTTATAGTTATTTAATAGTTATGGTTAGGTTATTAAAATAACCTAACCGCGAGCACCCCTAGTGGAAACAATCCCACCACTAAAACAAATTACACCTAAGCTATCACAAATCAAATGAGAGTTTAAAGTGTCCAAATTACAACCCAAATGAACAAGAAAGGACCAATTACAAATGGCCCCAATAAAAACAACAACAAAGAGCAAAGGAAAGAAGAAAAAGTGGTACAAAAATCAAACAAGAATAAAAATAGAAAGATACTAGGTGCAAATTTAAAATAAAAAGCAAGAAATAAAATTGAAATTCTTCAAGCCTCCAACTTGGTGTTCCTTCACAAGTAAAAACTTGTTAGTACTCTCTTTATAGTGTTTGCACTCTCACTATTTGGTGATTCTCTCCAAAGCACTTTGGGACTTATGGCAACTTCCTCCAACTCAATCTCCCAAGATTCACAAGGTGAACCCAAGGTGATTCACCTACACCAAGCAAAGAAGCCAACCAAGAGAAAGAGAACCAAGAGGCCAAGAAATAAAAACTAAAAAAGGAAAATTAAGAAGGCTAAACTCAAGAGATTAATTATGAGACAAGACTCAAAGAATGTGAAGAAAGACAAGCAAAAATTAAGGCACACAAGAAAGTTAAGCACTAAAAAGGAACTTAGAATGACTCTAGATTAGAATTTAAGTGTTTAATGTTCCTTGTCCTTAAAATTTCATGTCCAATGTCCAAAGTCCAGCCAAGGTTTTGGTCATAAAATGGGTCCAATGATAGTCTAATATGGTCAAAGTCCAAGTCCAAAGTCTAAGGGTAAAATGGTCCACAAGTTAGCAACAATTCCTTTTATTTTTTTTTTAACTTTCAATTGTTTTCACTCAAAATGTGTCCCACCAAGGAGGATCAGATTTGATTCTTTTTTTAACCTTATATGTTGCATGGATTTTACACTTGTGGTGTGTTAAAAGTGGGTACAAAAAGGTGGTAAATAAAAGTTGTTATTTTGTACAAGAAAGGTATCTTTTTGGGAAGTGTTTCTTGTCTTTTGCTCTCTTGTTTAGGTGTAGTTTTTTCAGAATTTATTCAACCATATGACACTTTGTTTGTGATGCATGCACGCCTAGCATGGGCTTGAGCTAAGACCAATAAGGAACGAGCATGACTTGGATGAAGCATCAAGTAGCTTAGTTTAGGACATGTTCCATTTAATTGTATTAATTTGACCATTTTTAGGCTTGTATAAACACCCTTAAGTCATTAGAATTTTAGAGTGTAGTTAGTTTTATTTTTGGCCTTGTATTTTGGCCTATAGGTTCTATTTTCTTTAGGAGGTGTAATTAGTCTCTTTATGGAGTGTGTTAATTAGTTTGGGCTGGTCCAAGAGAGTTTGGTTGTGTAGGATCTTATTTCTACACCCCTAATTCCTCTTCACACCCTTCTAACCAACACATGAAGCATGTAGGAGACATGTGAGCCACCTTGTCCCCTTGTTTCACTCCACATGTGATTGCTCACTCCTACATGGTTGATTCTTGTTGCTTCTTATTTGAATTTGAATTTTGGAAGTGCCATGTCATTTCCCTCCAAAATTCAAATTCAAACTAGGGGGAACATAGATCCATATTTTTAGGGCCATGTTTGGATCTTTAGTTGGATTAAATTAGTGTTAATTGATCACATGCTAAATTAACACTAAATTAAGCCAACTAACCCTTAATTAAGCATGTTGGACGTTCAACTTGGGATCCTAAGCCCATGTTCATGCTTTATAGAGCATTCCCTCCTTCATATAGTTTTTAACACTCATTTTGAATAAAAATTATACTTCTCTAAATTGAGAGCTCTTTTGTTCTTTAGAATATTCATGTTCTCTCCTTAGTGATAATTCTTCATGCTATTACCAAGGGTTCCTTCCCTTGTGGCTAGCTTCATCCTTTGGCTTATCTCCTTCAACAACAATGGCGCTTACTTCTCCTCCATTTTCTAGTCTTCCACCTCCATTTCTTCAACCTTGCAACCTCTATGAGCAAGGATCTTGGGAGCATTTTATTCATCAAGGATTCTTAAAACTTTCCTTGGGGAGGGATGCATCAGTTTGACTTAGGATCATGCAATAAAGACAAGGAATGATATAGTCATGCAAAAGGAAGGCTAGCCAAAAATGTGTAAGGCATTAATTATACACATAAGTCAAATAAGACATGGAGCATGCAAGAGTCAATTTTTACATGCAAATATGAGTCTTCTAAGGCTCACAAAAGGTTTAGCCAGCCAAGAATATGAAAAAAGCACCATATTTTTGTTTTCAAAGTTTCATGCATCTTGTGAGAGAAATATGCATATATTTGACTAGTTTTTGAAAAATAAGGAGGGAAACTTCAAACATGACACAACAAGGATTCAAAAAATATTAAAATGATGTGTTCATAGCATGTTCACCACAAAAACAAATATGCAGCTACGGAAAAGCAAAGGAAAGCTCTAAAAGAACAAGCTTTTGAGAAAAACTCAAAGAACACTGAAAAGGCTCATGAATGATGATGAACCACACAAAAAAAGAGACAACTTATCAACACAATATTTAGAAAAAATACTCAAGACAAAGTAGAAGACATAAACATGACAAGAAACATATTTTTGAAGACAAAGAAAAAAAAAGAATGGAGAAAAGAACACTAGTTACCCTTGAAGACCACCTTAGCTCTTAATACCACATGATTACTCCAACTTCTCCATGGTGTCACAAACTCTTATCCAAGATGAGATGTTGAAATGGATCTTCTTCAAGGGCTAAAATAGGTGCGAAAATGGGGCTTAGGAAGGGTGATAATGGTTCATAAAAAATGGAGACAAAAGAATGGTGTTTTGGGTGGTGGTGGTTGGATGGTGTATCTTTGGTAGCTCACTTCACTTGGAGAGGGTGAAGGAAAATCCTAGGAAGACCCAAGCTCCTTCTAAGGTAGAGAGGAGAGGAAGGGGGCCAAGAGATCCCTGAATGACTAAGGAAGAGGAATGATGAGGAAAACTCTCTCAAATATCCAAAGTGACTACATGTAGTCTAACCTATGGTATTTAAAGAGAGGGTGGGAGGCCTCTAGGCCATTTGCACGAAAATTTGAGAGCTAAGTGCCTCTAAAATGAACCCTAAATTGACCTCAAATGAAATGTAGGCCCCTCCCCCCTAAATGACTAAAATACCCTTGTGTCCACAAAATGAAAGAAATGGACTTTTGACCTCATATTATGTCAAGGTTTAAGTCCCAAAATAAATCCTAAACTAATTTGCCCCCTAATACAAAGGCTAAATAAAAATATACAATGAAATACTAAGTGATTAAGGTACCTCAAAATACAAGAGAAAAATAAGGAAAACAAGCAAAAGACTAGGTAGATGCACTAAAGTCCGCACATGTGATCATCAATGCTCTTGGTGTGGTATGACCTTCCTCTTCTTCTATTCTTCTTGCCATGAACCTGGTGATGGGCCCTATTTGATGCCCCAAGGATAGTCCTCCATCACAAAAAGACACTTAATTTTGTATCTTTAATTAAATGTAACTACTGTCTTTCTCTATAAGTAATAGATTTTCGAACTCAAAATTTTGTTTCGCAAAACACTTTCTATTTTAAAGGTTTTTGAGATATTTTTATATTGGTGATGACTCCTCTATTTTTCTAATCATTTTTTCACCATCCCGTTAAGACACACATGTCGACAACCTTCAATTTACATTTTTATTTTTCAAAGGAGAATGCTAACCAGGGCATTATTTAAGAATAATAAATGAACATATTTTACAAAATTTTTTAGTTAAATGTGCTATTAGATGAATTTTGATTTTAAATAATCATTAATATATTTTTAATTTATTTAAAAGATAAAATATTATAAAAAATTTTAATTGATATTTTATTTGATGTACACCAAAAAACGTAAAAAACCTTAAAAGAAAATAATTTTAATGTGATTTTACTATTTTTTTTCATTTTAATGTTGTTAAAAATTAAAATAAAATATCAAAATTTTAAGAATATAAAGTAAAAATGTTAAAATTATTTTATTCTTATTTTTTTTTTAATTTTCAGCAGCTTTAAACTGAAAAAGAAATAATAAAATATGGTTAAAATTATTTTATGTTTAATTTTCTTAACTTTTTTGTTGGCATAAAATAAAATCAATTAAAATTTGATAACATTGATGTAACTTTCTATCCTTTAAATAAAGTAAAAATTTTATTAATAGTTATTAAAATAAGAATTTATTTAATAGCTCAAAAGATTTGTAAAATTGAATGTTAACTAATTATTCTTAACTGGTGCACGTAGGATACTGCTTAGCAGAACTTTTTTCAAAATTATCATTTTTATTGGTATTTATTTCTCTCTCCCAATTATTTACCTTACAACCTTCATTTAAACTTCAAGTATTTAAGTTTAAAACAATTAATAGAAGAAACATTATGTCCACATTTTAAAAATGACTAAAGACCATTTTCAAATTGGACATTGTCAATAAGAAAAGCATTAAAAAATTTATTTATTAAACATAAATAAACTTTTCGATAGTAAAATAACAAAAATGACGTGCACAACATAACCTTAGTGATGGCTGATTTTGGATACGGTGCACCGTTTTAATTTTTAACTATATATTTTCTTTCCAACAAAGTTTATTTTATACTTAAATTAGTATAACACTATACTTAAATGTATATGTTTTGACCTCATTACATATTAAGAATATTTGAACCGTCCAATTTTACCAATTTCAGCCGTCTTCACACACGCGACCCTGAATCGGTCTTTCGTGTGAGGTTGTGAGCCTGTGACTCAGTTTAAAAAATATTAACTTTTTTACAGCAGACATAATTTAAAATATTAATGTTGAAATATCATAGTAAAAACTAAAAAAAAAAAGTATATGAAGATTTCAATTGCATGTTCTTACTATTTCCAATTTATAAGTGTAAAATGATTGGTATAACAATTCAAATATCTTCCCTTATAAATATACCCTTAAGAAGAGTTTGCATATTCATAAATATACAGAGCTTCGATTTTATTTCATCCAAATTTGCTGTGGCAAAAAAACATGATATCTCTGAGCATGTGGCATCTCTTTCACATACTCACATGTATTCTTCTTTTGACTCAAACATATTCTGAGGATCTACGAAAGGTAAATAATGATAATATTCATCTGATATTTGATTAGTTAACTTGCATGCTTTTGATGAAGCCATTGAAGATGGTGTTGACATCATTTCAATTTCAGTTGGACCTACAAAGGTTGTATACCTCAATTACTTTGAAGATGTATTTGCCATAGGGGCTTTCCATGCAATGAAGAAAGGCATTTTAACATCTAATTCTGCTGGCAATTATGGGCCTCGGCTTTCTACAATGTCTATTTATGCACCATGGATACTTTCTGTAGCTGCTAGCACTATAGACAGAAAGTTTTCTACCCATGTTCAATTGGGTGATGGCACAGTCTATGAGGTAATTAAAACTAAAATATTCTATACAAACATCATACATTCATTTATTTATTTATACACACTTGTATGTTTATGTGTGTCTAAATATATATTCTATTAAGATATTTTATCATAACTTTTTTTATATACGATAAATTTATTGATTTTATTTATCAATTTTTTGAAAAAAGATAGACTTTTTTCTCTTTATTTAATCGTATGTTGTTTTGCGTAAGTTTTACCGTATTTTAGGAAAAACAAGTAAAAAATAAAGGAATTCTTTTATTAAACCAAGTATAAAAAGAGGTATGGAGTGAACCATGTGAGAGACAAATATTCACATTTTGTGTAATTAAAGTTCGTGACAGAGTTTAGTTTTTATTTTCAAAAATGACTAATTACTGTATCAATGTTATAGTTAGAAAACATTAAACATGCTGCTATCTTAGGTATAGTTATCAAACTCTCTAATTACTCTTAAACTCTTACAAGTTTATGAGTGTACTTACTCTCTATGAGTTAACTCGTGTGTAAACTCTTTTTTCAGTAAATTCAGTAGACTTTATACAAATTTCGTAAACTTTCGAGCTTACTACTGCGTTGTTGAGTCAACAAATCAATTTGTTTTGTATGCGTTTAGAAATGAATATACTTTTATTTAGTGTGTCATTTTTAAATTGAAAAACAAACGTCTCTAAGAACATCAAATCTTTATTTTTTTACAATATCAAACATAAATGAGAATATTCTACCATTATTATCACCTTTGAAATTTTTTATTTGATAATGATTCATTGTTAGACTTGGTTATTTAAATATTGTTGAATATATGATTTACTATTTTAACTTATTAAGTTAATGAAATGTTTAATTGTATTTCCTTTATAGATATTTTTTATTATTTTATATAAAGTAAACCCTTACGAGTCTATGAGTTGAGTTTACGAGTCATATTTATCGAATTTTCATGAGTTTACACTGATTCTCGTGTTTGATAATTTTTAAGTTAAAATGATCGATAAATATACTTTCAAGTAGAAATAAATCATTTGAAAATGTATTTTTATATTTAAAGCAAACTATATAACTTTATTATGTCCATAAATTGCTATTGTGTTTAAATAGTTAAATATGCAAATTTGCTTAGAAATATAGTTTGCCAAAATTCTTTTAAATTCCTCTTTCTAATAAAGGAAAATAAAGTAATTAACCTTAAAAGTTGTCCATAATATTCAGGGAGTTTCAGTAAATACGTTTGACCTAAAAAATAGAAGTTATCCATTAATTTATGCTGGAGATGCACCCAATGTCACTGCCGGACACAATGGCTCCTCATCCAGGTATGCAACTATTAATTAGTATTGCTTTATCTCTTCCAGACTTAATTATACTTTTATTTGTTTTCTATTTTTTAATTTTTGACATTTGTCTTATATATTGTTGTTAATCATCATACTGTGTTATAATTTTTAAAATATATTATTGAATATTGCTTTCAACCCTTAGTAAATTGAAATGATAAATTTTTGCTTTCGTGTATAGTAATTGGACAATAATTTAATAACATAATAATCAATTTTTATTCTGTGATTTAAGGATGATTTGGATGATGTCAACGTAGTTATAATTAATTAAATTATTTGTAAATAACAAAATTAACATTTATTACATTACTAGATTATTTTCACGTCTTAATTAACGATTGTTACTCGTCAGTAACCTTTTAATTGATTAATAACTTACTATGAATTCAACAATTTTATAAACATAAAAATGTTATAATTTAAAAATAGGAAACAAATGGTTAATAACAGCAGAAGGTGAACTAAGGTTGTTTTTTTTTATTATTTACATTTGACTCAATTATAAATTTTTCCTTACTTAGGTTTTGCCTGGAAAATACATTAGATGAAGCTTTGGTGAAGGGAAAGATCGTTTTGTGTGATGATTTTCGAGGTACTGCTGCTTGGGATTGGTCTCTGGGGCAGCTGGTATTTTAATAAGAACTTTAAGTCCAAAAGATTTTGCAATCACATTTGCATTGCCAGCAGTTATCCTCAGCCAAGGAGATGGCACATTCATAAAGACTTACATAAATTTAACAAGGTATTAGTTTTTTTTGGTAAAGATAATTTATTTATATATATATATATATATATATATATATATATATATGTGAGTTTAATTATACGTAGTGTGAGTATAAAAATTTTATATTAACATTCAATCTCAATTCTTCTTATAATTTTATTGACTTCATTAATTAATAATCTTGAAAGATCATATAAATGAAAAAATATGATTAAATATTAATGTTAAATTTTATTACACTATCAATATATATTCATTAACATTTAATTACAATTCCCTCTTTATATAATTTTCAAAATATTTATAAATAGTTATCAAAACTTATTATGTGACTAATTGATATGATATTGTCTGTTACTATAGTAATCCAACAGCCATTATATTCAAGAGTAATGAAAGCAAAGACTGGTTATCTCCTTCTGTAGCTTCATTCTCATCTAGAGGTCCAAATGCCATTACTTCAGACATTCTTAAGGTATCTTCATATAATGAAATATGCATAGCAATTTTCCCTTTTAAATGTTATTGGCTTATTTCTTTTTCCTACCTTAATTTGTAGCCTGATATAGCAGCTCCAGGAGTTGACATTTTAGCTGCATGGTCTCCAAATAGTCCTATTTCTATGGTTATAGGTGATGAGAGAAAAACAAAGTATAATATAATATCTGGAACATCAATGGCATGCCCTCATGTTACTGCAGTAGCTGCCTATGTCAAATCATTTCATCCTGATTGGTCTCCTGCAGCAATCAAAACAGCAATAATGACTACTGGTAATTAGTGTTAATTTTTAATTAAATTAAGAAAATCTTTTTTGGTTTCTTGAATAACATTTTAGTTCTGGAAAATAATACGTTCCGGAAAATAATACCTTTAACGGGTTTTGTCCTTTAAAGATTTATTTTTTGAATTTAATCATTTGAATAATTTTCTTTTTTGTTTTAGTCTTAATTAAACAACTTTTGCATTCCAGTAATTTAATATGTTATTATTCTAAAAGAGATAATTCTATTTAGGTTATCCTATTATACTATTTAATAAGGTGATAAATTATTCAACTGCTAATGTGATTCTTACAATATCAACTTTGTTTCTTGAAAGAAATGACTAAAAACTAAGAAAGAAATTTTGATCAAATTAAAAAAAAATTAAAAGATCAAACTAGGATAGCAATGACTAACACTACTTTTTTTCGGACTAAAAACTACTTTTATATTATTTTCTTAAGGAATGTTTGTTTTAATTTTTAATAAAATTAGTTTGAAAATAATTAATTTAATTATTATATACAAGTCATATTATAATAGAAAATATAGTTAACTTAATTATTCGATATATAAAAATAAACTCCTTTAGATGGAAAGTTTTTCATATATTTGTTGGTATCAATAATTACACCATTACATTTTTCTCTCTATGAATCTATTCATGCTTATACTGACCAATATTATTACTCTCTTATTTGTAGCTACCCCAATGAGCCCTTCTCTTAATCCTGAAGCTGAATTTGCTTATGGTGCTGGTCAAATCAACCCTATTAATGCAACAAATCCTGGCTTAGTATATGATGCTAGTGAAATTGATTATGTCAAGTTTTTGTGTGGACAAGGTTATGACACTAAAACACTTCAAAGTATTGGAGATGATAATAGTAGTTGCACACAAGCCAATATTGGAGCAGTTTCGGATCTAAATCTCCCTTCTTTTGTTGTTTCCATGAACTCCTCAACACTTTTTAGTCGTGTTTTTCATAGAACTGTTACCAATGTTGGATATGCTACATCAAAATACAAAGTTAGAGTAACTGCACCTCCATCTTTGTTAAATATTCAAGTGGAGCCAGATGTTTTGTCCTTCTCATTTGTGGGTCAAAAGAAATCCTTCACTCTTAGGATCGAAGGGAGAATTAATGTGGGTATAGCTTCTTGTTCTTTGTTTTGGGATGATGGCAATTTTCAAGTAAGGAGTCCTATTGTTGTGTACTCACGATAAAGATCATTTCCATATAGGGAGACACTTTACATGTAACGAGCTCCATTGTTGTGAATTTTGAATTTGAATAAAGATGATTTTTATGTAAGGACATTCCTACTATTTTTGTATCTTGAATAAAATAATTTAATGTTATTAAACTTGAACGACCAACTGATTCAATTATACCTCAAACTCATAGGTAATCTTGTCATCTTGTTAGACCTAAAAGGCATTAATTTGACCCTTAATGACATCATCAAAATTGAAAGGAATCAAATCAATAAGTCTCATAATAATTGAGAAGATACAACTTCAAATATGATAAAAAATATGGATATTATCATTGTTGTCTTTGTCAATATATAGCGACTTTATCGGCTTGTCTCCTAATAACACATAGAAGAATTATAAAATAAGCAATCAATTGTTTATATTTAGAGATGACATAATGAAAATCATGATATCCTTTCTAGACATTTCTCTCCATCCAGAACTTCTTTAGGGTCTAACTCAAAGATAAGAGTTTTAAAGAATTATATAGATGGACATTTGAGTTTAAGCCTATAGACTACTTATGAAGCCCGAACACAAATGGTATGTAAGCTCTAAAATTTTAAACTCATTTAGATATGTTGGGGATTTTAGGCTTCACTTACAAAACTCTTGGGTTAACCCGCAAACATCCCATAGTTAATTTTTTTTTAAAAAACTTATATTACTTATAAAAAAATTAATTGTTATACATGAAAAGGACAAAACAGTTCAATGCTTTTGTAATAACATTTAAGAATTGGGATTTGAGATTTTATTTTTGAAGTGCATTTGTATTTTATTTGTGTGCATTTTAAATTTGAATCATTTCATTTTATATTTGAGAATTGAGATCATGTTTGTAATGACACTTAGATTTAACTATTAAGTAATAAGTACTTTTACTTTGCTTATTATTGACTGTAAGTTGTAGTGACTTTAGATATATATTAAAGTTTTTATAATAATTTAAAATGACACAATTTTGTTTTAAAAAAGCTTTTTAATGTTTTATGTGGGTTGGCCTAAGGGCCTCTATAGGATTTGTTGGGCAAGTACAGGTTCAAATATAACAAGCTTGTTTAGAATACAGAGGAGGGTAGAAACCTCAACTCCTTATGAAAGTCAAGATCATTAGAAATTAAGCCATTGTCTTCCTTTTTCTCCCCTTGTATTTGAACCTTGTTTTGTGTTTGTTGGGAGTGTATTTAGTTTTCCTTTTAGCCTTGTATTTTGCCCATTTTTATATTTTAGTAGAAGGGAGATGTAGTTAGCCTTTTGCGGGGTGTGTGCATTAGTTGGGATTTTGGAGAAGCATGAGGACGTGTGGTTTGATAACCAAACCCCTCTAATTTGTCCCACACCCTTCTAAGACACATGTAGCCAACTTCTCTCTCTTTCCTGTTGGATGGCACCAACTACACCCTTTTTCCTAGTTGGCTTTTTCAAATTCAAATTTGAATTTTGGATGGAGATGACATGGCACTCTCAAATTCAAATTTGAATTTGAAAGGGACAAGATCCACTTTAATAGGGCATTGTTTGGATCTCCTTAGAGTTAATCAAGTGCTAATTTGCTCCAGCTCAATTAACACTTGATTAATCTCTCCTAATCCCTATTAGTGGCTGGATGTCCGACTTCTCTCCCTTAGGCCTATTAGTTTCTTATAACTAGGCACCTGAATGATAGAATTTTCTTTAAATTGTGAGAGCTTATTTGAGTGTTATTCTTCTCCTTCCTGTGAGAATTCATTAATGGCTTTTATCAAGGGTTCTTTCCCTTGTGGCAAGCTTCCTTCAATAACTAGTTTTTCTCCATGAGTGGCGTCATTTCCACCTCCATGCTTTTTCCTTCCACTATCACATTCACCTTGTGGAACCTCTTGAAGATGATCATGGCACATGCAACCTTGCAGGATGCATCATTCAATATCTAGAGCCTAGCTTTTATAGATCTACTTCTTTTCCTTATCTTGTTTCAAATTTATGTTCATCTTCTTCCGTTCGACTCAATATCCATTTCATTTTATCATTTTCATGTTGTTGCAATCTAATTTCACAATGTCTTGATTTGTTGTGTTTTAGTAGTTCTCTTTCTAGAATTTCCATGCATCTATATGCTTGTTCTTAAAGTTTTTTGGTTCAATTTTCTTGGTTCTTTCAATTGAATCCATGGTTCATGTTTAGGTTCTCTTGTTTCCGCTTTTGTGCTTTGAGTTTGTGCATCATAGCTTGAGTGCAATTTCCTAAGAAATACTACAACCGAATCCACATCCTTGTGATCCACACTTGTGCAGTAAGGTATCTTGGAAGTACTCTAAGCTTCTAGTGTTGCATTTCTTTGTTATCTTTTTTTCCCTATTTTTAGGAATTTTATTTTGAATTTTATGCCCTTATGTTTTTGTAATAAAAGTCTTGTTTAGTCCTTTGTATGTCAAGTTAAATTCTCTTAGGTTTAACCTCTTTGTTTTTTTCTAAAAAAAAAAAACTTGAAAAAACTTCTTGAAATTGAGCTTCAAAGAGGATACATCCTCTTGTCTAAGTCTCTTGAGAAGGTCTCTTGTCAAAGCATAATCTCAAAAAAAAGTTTCTCAAAAAATGTGTAAGCTCAATTTCTCCTTAATATTGTGGTGTTGCTCAATTTAATAGCTGTTTTATTGGTGCTAAGTTGGAGTAGATTTTGATTAAGGAATGCTTGAGGTTTTGGCGTGATTTTATGACTCACAAACTTGTGCATACAAGTGTCCTCTAATCATAACATATATTCTTAGTGCATTACCTAATTCACTTCTAAGTTTTATCACATTTAGAGTTACTTGCTATTTTGTTTAATTGCACTTTCAAAGTGAGATTTTTGTGCCTTAGACTAACCTTATTCTCAACCATTTACTATCCCTAACTTGCTCATAAAATTTGGAAAAAAAATTAATTAGGTGCATATAAAAGAATTATAAGGAAAAAAAACTGAAGTCAAAAGTAAATAGAACAAAAGAAGTTCAAAAAAAAATAATTTGAAGTAGATGTACCTAAAAGAAATTTAAAAGCTGCATAGGAGCACCTAAAAGTGATTGTAGTTGCTTGAGGATTGAATTGGTGGCTCTCAGCCTTTGTTAGTTCTCCTTGTGCAATTTTTGAAAATTTTGTGTCATTTTCATTTTAGTCCCTACTTCTAATTCTAGTGTTCATCTAGGACCTCCTTTTATGTGTCTAGTTTCTTTCCTATCTTTAATTCTAGTTTTGTCTCTTTTAACTACTCTTTCTAGTCTTGTTGCGTTACTCTTTCCAATTGGATAGTGTCCTTTATAATTGTTTATTTTATTACTTTTGCTTTCACTCTCTGTATTCCTCTTTGGTTGCCTTAGTGTGTGGTGTCACTTTTGTAGAAAAGCTTAGATTGAAGGCTTTTCACAAAGGTATCATTCTAGGAAGATTTGACAAGCCAAAGAAGGACTTGAGAAAGAGGAGGAGCAAGGCATTGATGACACATCTGATGGAGCTTAGGAGCAAGACTTGAAGACCCTTATTTTTTTCTTTTGTTTAAGTCCTTGTAATTAAAAGGCCTCTTTCTAGGAAGTGTTGGATGTCCCTAAGGCTCACTTCATTTTGTGTGTCATAGCTCATTAGTTTCTAGTTTTTTGTAAGATGTGGAGGAAGAAGTGGTACACCACTTTTATACCTTTAGGAGCACGTTTAGGACCCTACTCTTTTACATTTTTCGCTTTTATTTTCTTGCTCAAACACTTAGTGAGACTAGTGTTCCAAAGACTTGTTGTATCTTAGGTGAGAATATTCAAACTAGAGAAGAGTTCGTGATTGTATCTCTCGGTCTAAACCATATTCTTCAACCATCCACACATGGATCTTGAATCACACACAAGTAGTAACAAGAGTGTGAACCAAGGGGGTGCCCCTAAGGTGATCGCTCTTGATCACTTTGTGTTAGAATTTAGGGAGTGGATGATGCAATCCGGCTCAAGGCCCTTGAAGGATATATGAAAAATCTTTATTCCATTATATAAATTATAACTTAGGACTTTTTATAATTTTGTTGACTTTGACTTTTTAGTAAGTTGACTCCTAAAGTCAACCTTCCCTTTTGACCATTGTATTTAGGTTACCCTTTTAGGTCATCTTTTATTTTTCTTTCTCTTTCTCTACAATCTTTTCTTTCTTTTTCTATTCCCTCATAGGGGTAGGAAAAAGGAGTGTAAAATACGGGAGAACTTGTGTTATGGTAAGCACTAGGAGGAGGTTTGTACCAAGAATAGAACTCACTCATCTCACCTTTTTTTTTTTGTTTCTCAACTAAAAGATGTATGAGCATTTGGAACTCAAACACCACCTAGAAAACGCAAGAGCATATAACACTAACCTACACGAATTCCTACAAGTTCAAGAGCCTTTGGAACTCTATACACTCCTCTAAAATATGCATGAAAAAAGCTAAGGTAAACTAAGGCAAAAAACTAAAAAAGGAAAGGGATCTAACGTGCTCCTAAAGGTGTGGAAGGTGGTGTACCACTTCCTCATTCACACCTTAATTAGCGAGAGACTAAGCTAAATACTTAAGAATAATGGCCTTTTACAAACCAAGGAAAATAAAATACAATTAAGAATTATCAATTAAGGAATAAAACTAAAAACAATTCTTCAAGTGTCTCCCAAGCAATCTTTCCCAAGGTCTTTCACTCTTTGTCCATGCTCTTCGTTTTGTTCAAGTCCTTTTAGCTATTTCAACTCTTCCTTAAGAGGGTACCCTTGTGGAAGGCTTCCTTACTCAAGGCTTACCTACACAAAAGTGGTACCAAACCAAGGCAAGAACCAAAAAGAAGGACAAGCAAAAGTAAAGCAAGAAAAGTATAATTTGAATGGTAAACTATCCAAATGGAAAGATTGATGAAGACATGACTCAAAGAATTCAAAGAATACAAACTAAAAATAAAGGTAGAAAGAAGGCTAAGCACACAAAGGAAATCCTAGAAAAGTTCTAGATAAGGATGAGGACTAAAAATGCAAAATGACACAAATAATTTTCAAAAATTGCACCAATACAGATACGAATGGCTGAATGTTTTAGGTAATGTTTCCAAGCAATTACAACAATATTCAGTCCTCTTTTTCAATTAAAAGAATTTTCTATTAGGTACACCAATTTTTTTTTGTATGTATTTTTTTTTTTACTTCTTTGTTTAACAATTTTTTTACTAACGCGTTTTTTTTACTTGTTTTCTTTTGATTTCTATTTGTTTTATAGAATTTTGCTACACCTCTTAACAAAATTTTGAAGCAAATATGGTGAGGAGTCAAAGAATCATAAATGCTTGAACAAAGGATAGGAAATGGTCACCACAATTGATATACAAAAGTGCAAAATTAAGAATCAAAGCAACCTAATATGAACTAGTAATTTTAGGTGATAAAAAATAAATGGCACAAGGAGAGTTTTATGGAAGTTGAGGCCAACTTGATTACTCAATAATAAGCCCAATTACATACCCAACATGCCTCTCAAAGTCAATAAACAAAAATCACCACAAAAACTAGCACCAAATTAAGCTACTAAAATTATTGAACAAGTGAATGAAATTTGGAAGAAATTGAGCATTAATATTTTTGAAGATTGTTTTTTTTAAGAACATGCTAAGATCTAAATAATATGTGAGACTCTAAGGACATGGGATCAAGAGTAAGCCTCTTTGATGCTCAATTTCCAATAGAGAAACAACATACTTTTATGGTAAAATAAAAGAGCTAAACAATGGAATTTAAATGACAATTAAAAGGACTAAACAATACCAAACTAAGACACAACGTAGGAGGATTAAAACTGAAAATAGGTGCTGGAAAAAATAGAGAAATAGGTGCTGGAAAAAATAGAGAAATAGGTGCAGTAAAAACAGAGAAATAAAAGCATAACACAAAGCAAAAGGCCAAAATGCATCCAAGGATCAAGACCACAATTGTGTGGCTTCTTTCACAAATTTTGTGAAGTCATCATCATGATCCTCTTAGGATAACATAAGAATATTAAAAAATAAAAAATCTGGGCAGAATATTGAAAAAATCCTAAAGAGAACACACCATGATTAAATGGAAAGAAGCAACAAAAATTGAACCATGAAATGAAACAAAATATAGAGTGCAATATTAAAATGAAGAACAAATTTAAAGCAACACAAGACAAACTAAAACAAGAAAATAATGGAGATTAAATGGATAAGATGGAAATTTAAAAAAATAACAAGAACAAGAAGCAAAGGTGATGCACAAAATTAGAAGAATTTCACCTCAATGGAAGTTGGCTCTTGATACCATATGATGAAGACTCAACTTCTCCCTAAGATCTACTTCCATGAAGAGGTTGGATTAATGTGAAATAAAGTTCGGATAGAAGAGGAATAGAGGGGAAAACACCACTCTCAAGGGTGAGAGATGAGTTTAGGATGCTTGCCACAAGGAGTGATCCTTGATAAAAGCTAGAAGAACTCTCTCCCAAGGGAGAGAGGCTCACGACCAAGGAGGAAGAGAACTCTCTCTCACACTCACTCAAGGCTCACACTCAAGCGAAAATGCTCAAATTATATTCAATGATCCAAAAGATGATTACATGTAGGTGAAAGGTCTTATTTATAGGCTAGAAGGGATAAGTTAGGCTAACTAGACCATAGTTAATCTAACCAATATTAGGCTAACTCTAGTTGAGTCACATCTAACCATGATTAGCTAATTGTGGTTATGTATAACCAACTAATGAATTTATCCCTAATCTAGTATGGATACAAAAAGGTTTAAATAGTATAAAGAGGTGGTAAAAATTAGTCATGCTTAAGGCATGACTAGGGGGTGTGGCATCTAGCAACTAAGAGGTAGGAATAGTAGTCATGCCTTAAGCATGCTTAGAGGGGTGTGCCCATAATGAGAGGGGTGAACATAACACATGCTCATCTTCTCTAAAAGCTATCCCATCTTAGAAAAATCTAAGATGATGACTATAGTACCTTTTAGAAAAATACAAGATGATCTAAAAGGGTAACCTAAATACAATGGTTCAAAGGGAAGGTTGACTTTAGGAGTCAATTTACTAAAAATTCAAAGTCAACAAAATCATAAAAAGTCCTAAATTCTAATTTATACAATGGAATAAAGCTTCTTCATATATCCTTCAAGGGCTGTGAGCCGGATTGCATCAAGTGTAAACCAAGGGGGTGCCCCTAAGGTGATCGCTCTTGATCACTTTGTGTTAGAATTTAGGGAGTAGAGGATGGAGGACTGTGCTTTAAGTAGAGAGAGGGAGGAAAGGGAATAAAAGAGAAGAAAAGAAAAAGAGAATGAGAAAAAAGATAGAGAGAGGGAAGAAAGGAAAGAAAGAAGTGAAACAGAAAAAAAGGTAACGGAAAAGAAGAGTAGAAAAAGAGAGACAAGAGAGAGGGAAGAAAGAGAAAAGAGAAGAAGGGACAAAAAAGAAAGAGAAAGAAGAGAGAGAGAAGAGAGGGAAGAGAAAAGAAGAAAGAAAAAGGAGAGAATAAAAAAAGAAGAGGAAGATAGAAAACAAAGAGAGAAAGAACAAAAAAGAAAAGGGAAAAGTTATGGGTCCTCCCCCTTTACTTTCTATAGTGGAAATGAAAGTGAGTATTATGAGGGGGGACCTAGGGTGAGGAACAACCACATGAACCATAACATGCATGAACATGTGCCCCCTCCTAGGGAGCAAAAAGTTAGCCTTCCTCCTTTCCAAGGAAGGGAAGATGTGGAAGCCTACCTTGATTAGGAAGTCAAGGTAGAACAACTCTTCAAATGCTTGAATGTAAGATATAAGAGAAAAGTCTCCCTAGAAACTCTTAGCTTCTAAGGGCATGTCATGCATTGATAGACTAGTTTGGTGAATGAGAGGCTTCAAACTCGTCACCCTTCAATTGATTATTGGAATGATCTAAGAGTGCTATGAAGAGGAGACACATCTTCTCTTATTATGAGAGAGAGCTTCTGATAAGCTCCAAAGGCTTAGGCAATACAACCTAAGTGTTAAGGAGTATAGACAAAATATGGAACTCCACATAATGAGAGTTGGGATCATTGAGGAACCTAAGGTCACCATTAGTAGGTTTCTATGTGGGTTAAGCTCAGACATTAGAGAGAAATTTGAACTTTTACTATATAGGGACCTAGATAACTTGGTTCAACTATGCATAAAGGTGGAAAACCAATTGAAAAGAAAAGGAGCAAAAAAAGATTATCCATCTTATGCAAAGAAGGACCAAGTCAAGGGATGTTCTTCCACAAGCTTCCCTAAGGAGAAGCATCCCAAGGTATCAAAAGAACATAAACCCTTTCATCATAGAGAACAACCTTACTACTAGTTTTGATTCTAAGACCAGTAGTATCAAATGTTTTAAATGTCTTGGGAGAGGTCACATTGTTTCTCAATACCCCACTAGAAATACCATGATCATGAGGGGTTAAGACATATATATTAGTAAGGATAATTCACCTTCCTCCTCTAGTGAAGGTGACGAAGAGAGGGGTCATGAACCAAATCATAACATGGAAGAGTTCTATGCTTGTGAAAGGGACCTCCTTATGCCAATAAGGCTTCTTGGAAGCCAACCCTTAGAGTTTGACCCAACCCAAAGAGAAAACATATTCCATACTAGATGCAAAATTCAAAATAAAGTGTGTTCTCTCATTGGGGATAATGGGTCTTGTTGTAACTGCTACAACTCTAGGTAGGTTGAAAATCTAGCCTTGACCCCTACTCCCTATAAAAAACCTTACAAACTTTAGTGCCTTAATGAGCAAAGGGAGATGGTGGTTAACCAACAGGTCAAAGTGCCCATTTCTATTGGAACATATAATGATGAGATCTTATGTGATGTTGTTCCAATAGAGGTTGAACACATCTTATTGGGGAGACCATGAGAATTTGACAAGAAAGCCATCCATCATGGTCACCCCAATGAGATTATCCTCAACCACATGCATAGAAAAATTAAGTTGTATCCCTCTTACTCTTGCTCAAGTGGAAGAAGATCAACTTCTCATGAAACAAAGAAGGGATAAGGAAAAAACATTCCAAAAAACCAAGATTCACACCTAAAGCTTGAAAGGGGTAAGGAGGAAGAGTTGGAAGGTAGTGCCCCTTCTAAGGAGGTCATCAAGAAAGAAAGCTATTTTGCTACAAAACAAGACACAAAGGAAGCTTTCTTGCTTGATAGACCCTTCTATGTCCTCTTTTCAAAAAGGCACCTTCTTGCACTGCCACAGATCTTGAGATTAAGTCTCTTCCATAAGGGGTTCAAACTCTTTTGAAAGAATTTGGTGATTTATGAATGGTTAATGATACCCTTTGGGCTTACCAATTCCCCTAGTACCTTAATGCGCTTAATGAATCATGTCTTTAGTGATTGTCTTGATAAATTTTGTGTTGTCTACTTTGATGACATTCTTGTATATAGTAGGTGCCTAGATGATCACTTAGGACATCTAAGGCAAGTTTTCTGCATTCTTAGGATCAACCACCTCTTTGCCAACTTTGAAAAATGCACTTTTTGTGTGGAGAGTGTGGTTTTCATAGGGTACATTATTATTGCAAAACGGTCCATATTCACCTGAGAAAATCAAAGTCATCCAAGAATGGGCCACTCCTACAAGTGTGATTGAGATAAAGAGCTTTCATTGATTGGCAAGTTTCTATCGGCACTTCGTGCCTAATTTCTCCAGACTTGCTTCACCACTTGATGATTTGGTGGAAGAAGGATGTTCCATTCCTTTTTGTTGAGAAGCATGAAAAAGCCTTCCATCTTATCAAAGATAAACTCACCTATGCACTAGTTCTAGCTCTTCTAGATTTCTCCAAAACTTTTGAGCTAGTTGTGAGAGTTGTCTTGTTGTAGGATAGGCACCCTATTGCATATTTTAGTGAAAAGCTTGGTGCTGCCCTTAACTACCCCACCTATGATAAAAAGAAATAAGAACCGTCCAGACTTAAGAACATTACCTTGTTTCAAAGGAGTTTGTCATTCATAGTGACCATGAGTCACTTAAATATCTGAGAGGGCAAGGTAAGCTGAACAAAGGGAATTCAAAATGGGTGGAATTTCTTGAAACATACCCATATGTCATTAAATATAAAAAGTGGGAAAGCCAATGTGGTAGTTGAGGCCTTGTCTAGAAGGAAGACTTTCTTTATCACTTTGAGCGCTCAAATTTTAGGATTTGATGACATTAGGGACATGTATCCCTTTGAGAAATACTTTGGTCCCATTTTTTGTTGCCTCATCTTCTAAAGCCATGATGGGTATTTTCTGAGTGAGGGTTATTTGTTCAAAGATGGAAACTTTGCATATCCCAAGGATCCATGAGAAAATTGCTGATAAAAGAGAACCATGAAGGTGGAATCACGAGGCATTTTGGAATTAATAAACCTATTTTTATTTTAAAATAAAAATTCTTTTGGCCCCATATGAGAAGAGGTGTCTAAAGACATTGCCTAAGATGCATAGCTTGTTTACAAGCTAAGTCTAACGTGATGCCTCATGGACTATACGCACCTTTACTTGATCCTTCTACACCTTGGATGGATATCAGTATGGACTTTTTCCTTGGCCTTCCTAGAACCCAACGAGGTGTAGACTCTATCTTTTTTGTTATCGATCATTTTAGTAAAATGTCCCATTTCATTACATGCCACAAAGTAGATGATGCGAGCCACATCACAAGATATTTATTTAGAAAGGTTGTCAGATTCATTGGATACCCTCTACTATTGTGTCTAATAGATATAAAAAGCTCCTTAGCCCCTTTTCAAAAACTTTGTGGGCTAGGTTAGGAACTGAGTTACTCTTTTCTACCACCTGTCATGCTCAGACTGATGGACAAACTGAGGTGGTGAATAGATATCTATCCACAACGTTGAGAGCTCTTCTTAATTAAGGGCAACCATAAGTCTTAGGATGAGTACCTTCCCCACATTGAGTGTGTATATAATAGGGTGGTTCATAGACCACCAAGCGTTCCTCTTTTGAGGTTGTGTATGGGTTTAATCCTCTTACTCCTTTAGACCTCTTACCTTTCCCTACTTTCCGTTTCTTTCAAAAGTGTGGAGAGGCAAGAGCTAAGTTTATAAAGAAATTACATGACATGTGCATTTCTCAAAAGCTAAAAGCTTCTTGAGAAGTGCTTGACATGATGAGGCAAGGAATGGACTAGAAGTTGGGGCCACTTCAAGGTAGAAGATAAGCCAAGGAAGTGAAGCTAGCCACAAGGGAAGGAACCCTTGATAATAGCATGGAAGAATGCTTACTAAGGAGAGAAAAAAAGAACACTCATGGAAGAAGAAATCTCAATTTTAGAGAAATGATTTTCATTCAAATATGTGATAAAAGCTTGCAAGAGGAAAGGAGGTCAATATATAGAGCAAGTAATGGATCTATGGGCTTCTAGCTCAAGTTAGACATCCACCATGACTAATGACGGGGATCAGTTGTTTAACTTAGTGTTAATTGAGCACATGTCTAATTAACACTAAATTAAATCAACCAAGATCCAAACAAGGCCCTAAGAAAGCGAATCTATGTTCCCTCTTAATTTGAATTTGAATTTTTTATGGAAATGACATGACACCCTCAAAATTAAAATTTAAATAAGAAGTAACAAGAAAAGCCATGTAGGAGAGAGCATGCATAGGTGGCGCCACTTATAAGGGAGCAAGGGGCCCACATGTCTCCTATATGCTTCATGTGTTGGTTAGAAGGGTGTTAAAAGAAATTAGGGGTTTGGATAACAAATACCACATGTCTAGAGCTCCTCTACTGAAGCCCATCTAATTAACACACTCCACAAAGAGGCTAAACACACCTCCTAATAGAAAATAAACCTAAAGGGCAAAATACAAGGCCAAAAATCAAACTAACTACACCCCTAAAATCCTAAGAACACAAGGGTGCAAATATAAGCCTTAAAATGTTAATTATATACAAATTAATGGACCATGGCCTAAACTAAGCTTCTTAGAGCTTCATCCAAGTCATGCTTCTTTTTATTAGTCCTAGCTTAGTTCCTTGCTAGGAAGGATTTCCCCATTACATGTGAGGGTTAAATCTAATATAGAAACCCAATCAAAAGGGTATGCGTCTTTTTCCAATAAGGGGAGGAAGGAATTGATCCTCAAGGAAAGGGATTGTGTTTAGCTTCATTTGATAAAGGATCAATTTCCTTCTCAAAGGAACTTAAAACTAAGCCTTAGAGGAGATGATCCCTTCCAAGTCCTACGGAGGATAAATAACAATGCATATAGATTAGACCTTCTAGAGGATTATGGAGTCAGCACCACCTTTAATATTTGTGATCTATCTTATTTTGTAGGTGCTGATGAAGAAGAAGACCCAGCTGATTTGAAGTCAAATCCTTCCCAAGAGGGAAGGGATGATGCAATCCTCCCTACCAAGGGTCTTATCACAAGGGCCATGCTAGGAGGATTGAGGAAGACATGGCTAGAGAGGAAGGTAAAAGACCTTAACTTCTCATGGAAGTCAAGATCATTAGAATTTAGGCCACTGTCTTCATTTTTCTCCCCTTGTATTTGCGCCTTGTTTTGTGTTTGTTGGAGGTGTATTTAGTCTTCCTTTTAGCCTTGTATTTTGGCCCATTTTTCTATTCAATTAGAAGGAAGGTGTAGTTAGCCTTTTGTGAGGTGTGTGCATTAGTTGGGGTTTTGGAGAAGCATGAGGACATGTGGTTTAATAACCACACCCTTCTAAGAGACACATAACACATGAGAGACAAGTGGGGTCCCTTGGTTCTTCATGGTTGGCGCTAACTTCTCTCTCTTTCCTAGTTGGATGGCACCAACTACATTCTCTTTCCTAATTGGCTTTTTCAAATTCAAATTTGAATTTTGGAGGGAGATGACATGGCACTCTCAAATTCAAATTGAATTTGAAAGGGAAGAGATCTACTTTAATAAGGCATTGTTGGGATCTCCTTAGAGTTAATCAGATGCTAATTGGCTCTAGCTTAATTAAAGATTAAGTCAAAATCTTATAAACTTAGAAAATAATGAATAATTGTATATGCCTTCTTGGGATTTGCTAAAATAACTAAGAATGAATGATTTGGTTTGATTTAGTGTGATTTCAACATCTTAAATTGTAAATCGAACCGAACTGCACAATTTCGAAATTATGAAAACTAAATCATGCCAAACTAAAACATTTTTTTGCGGTTTTTAATTTTGACGATTCGGTTGTTAGTTTTTAATTCGGTTCGGTTTGGTTTTGAATATCCCTACTTACATGTGTTAAGAAAAGAAAAGGAAATGTGTTTTTCCTATATATTGTTACTAATTTTGATCGTGCCAAACTTTCTCCTCATCTTTATGTAATTTATGTGAAATATAAATTTGTGGAAAAAATTAATGTTATTATGTATTACTAAATTAAAATATCATATATCAAATTGATAATTATTGAATATAACAAATATCATAGTAAAAAGCTTACCTTACATGTCTTATTATATGATCAATGTCATGATTATTATCTACAATGATCTTTTCCTAAGAAAAAACTGTTGAGCACATAATTAACTATTATAATAATAATCATTATACAGTAAAAAACAATTACGGCATCTCCAACTCAACATTTGTATATGGTGTATTAAATGCAATCAATTTATACACATAATTCTTTTTTTTTTCTTTTTATGTTTGAAGATTCTAACTTTCCAATATAACTCATTTAAAACAACTTATTAAATGGGTATGCGAATAACATTATATTTTTAAAAATTTATCAATAATTTTTTTAGTAAGTTAAAACTATCATATGTATATAAATTAATTAAATTATCAAATTGAATAAAATTTTTTAAAATATTTTTTACAAAAAAATGATTATTAGTGTGAAATAAATATTTAAAAACAAAAATATAATTATCTGAATTACTTAGATTTTATTAAATAAAATATATACATATCTAATTTCTATATATAAATATACTAGTTTATTAGGTAAAAGCTATGGGAATTAAATAATAAAAACAATTAATAAAAGTTACCGAAAAACACTACAACAAAAATATTATGCAACAATAAAAAAACATTTGTCACAACTAGTCATTATTAATTATCTAATCTCAAAATGTTAACCAAAATCATTCTTAAAATCAACACAAAAGCAGTTGTTCTGAAAATTTAGCAATTATAACATAATCTTAAGCAACACTAATCTTTTGTGTTTGGTTAGCAATTATAGTCGTCTGAATTATGTGGTTGGTTAGAAGATGCCTCAAAGAAAGTGTTATTTCCATTTACGAACCCATTATTACCAATGCTTTCAATACCATAAACTCGTCCCTTATTCTATCCACTAGTGGTTGCTCACCAACATCAAATTCTAAGCCACACAAGAAGTAGACTGGTATCTAGCTTGAGATAATCTGGTCTCGAATTCCTCCTATCACCACATAAGAAACATTAATGTAATTAAAAAAATAGAAAATTAAAGATGAAATGACATCACATATGCTCCTCAGGGTCTTTCATCTACAAACTGACAAGTATCCTTTTCGTAAGTGGGTTTGTAGAAAGACCTCATCAACATGTGTAGGCTGACTGAACTCCTCTACCTATAAACAAAAATAGTATAAATAAATAGTTTATTACATAAGTATTTAATTTACACATTATAAAAGTACTTACTATTTAATGTTCATACTATTCGCATGGCATGATCATACACATTAATGAAGCCACTTATGCGTAAACACCCACCTTTATCAGATACTTGATTTGCTTGAGCTTTTTTGTAACATCCTCAAATTTTTAAAGTAAAAATTATTTCATATGATAAATAATGTACAATAATTTAGTTACCTAATAAGTAATAACATTAAGTTTTTATCTGATTTAAATAAAGAAACTATTAAAATAAATATTTATTAGAATTTAAAAAAAAAAGAATTAGTTTGTATATTAAAAAGAAAATATGATAAAATCTGTATTTAAATTAAAATATTAGGAGCTTATTATTATGATATGATTATTAAAGTTTATATAAATATTTGTTATATTTTAATTGGTGATCCTTAATAATGATATGAATATTTATCATATTTCATCTAATGCCTCTATGATGTGAAATTTAGATAAGATAGTGCTATATTGTATTTAGCCATATATCATATTCAAGATAATAAAATAAAAATATAGATAAAATAATATATTAAATTTTCTGTAGATAAAATAAAAGAAAAAAGATAATAATTAGATGAGAATAAATCAAATAATTGAAAGATTAAAGATAAATTGATTTAAGATAACATTACTTTTAAAATAGAAATAAGATAAAATTAATAAAGATTTAATCCATATTTAATTTGAACCATAACTAATCTTTTATAAAAAAAAGAAGAAGAAAGGATAAAGAGAGGGCAATTGATATTGAGCTATTAATAGGATTAAATAGTTCTCTTAGAGAATTATAGATTAGTTGACTATTCATCTAAACCTCTATGATATACTTCTTGAATGATATGATTTTTAGCATTTCAACTATTTAATTTATGCATAGCATTTTTAAATTTATTTTAGAAATTATCATGCTTGAGATACTCCATTATAATGGGGAATTTATTATGTCATGCTAATCTCTTAGATATTGGGAGTGATAACCTAATATCTAAGGGATGGTGTGTATACTAATCTTTTGGATATTGGGCTTGATCAACCCAATATCCAGGGGGTTGTTTGCATATTCATGTAATTAAAAAGGAGGCTAGCAAAAGGGAAAGTTTTTCACTAGAGTGATAATATCTCAAAATTTTAGTGTGTTGAACTATTTGAATTTTGTAGGAACGAGCATCCAGTGTTTGTTATAGTCAAGATTTTGTTAAAGTGAAAGGGTAACTTTAGTTGCTATAAAAGATTTTAGTTATAATTGTGAAAATAATTTGAATTATTATGCGAATGATATGACTTGGGATTCTGATTGAACATATTTGCAATTGTTGTTTGTAAGTGTCTATTTGTGTTTGTGATTGGATACACTTGAGATTGTTTGTAGTGCAAAAAAAATAAATTAATATCCATATTTTTGGTGTTTTTAAATTTGATTAAATTAATAATGTTAGAGACTAACTGTGTTTTCATATCTTAAAATAGGAAATGTTTATAATGCTATTATTATTTAAACGTTGAATTAGCTATTAAATGTCATATAAATGTGATTGAATCATTGATATTTTAGTCATTATATTAAAAGAATTTATAGTTTTAATTTAACCTTAGAATTAGAAGCATATTAGTAACTCCTTTTAATGCTACAATTTATTTCTTTTACATTGACTTGGTAATTTTGAGGAAGAAATTATTAAAAAGTAGGGAGGGGGGAGGGGGGGGGGAGAAATTTAACATCTCAAATTTTTAAAATAAAAATTATCTCATAAAATAAATTAATAAATAATAATTGTCTAGATATAGAATAATATTTAGTGACTTTATTATAACATTATGTTATTATCATATTTAAATAAAGAAACTATAAAATAAATATTATTAGCGCCATAGTTCATTAGATGAACTACTTATTTATGTTAATTTGCATTGGCTAATTTTGGGTACAAAATTTTTAAATGGAGGAGAAATGTAACATCCTCACATTTTTAACGTAAAAAATATCTTGTATAATAAATAATGTATATTAATTTAGTTACTTAATAAATACTAATATTAAATTGTTATCTAATTTAAATAAAGAAATTATTAAAATAAATATTCATTAGAATTTAAAAGAAAAGAAAGAATTAGTTTGTATATTAAAAAGAAAATATGATGAAATCTATATGCAAATTAAAATATTAGGAGTTTATTATTACGAGTTAATTATCATAGTTTAGATAAAATATTTATTATATTTTAATTATGAATACATCTATAATGTGAAATCTAGATATGAATATTTTCTTATTTCATCTGAATATATCTATAATGTGAAATTTTGATAAGATAGTGTTATATTGTATTTATCCATATATCATATTCAAGATAAATTTATTTAAGATAACATTACTTTTAAAATACAAACAAGATAGAATAAATAAATATTTGAACTCATATTGAATTTGAATCATAACTAATCTTTTACTAAAAAAAAGGATATAAAGATGGAAATTGATAATAAGCTATAAATAGGGTTACATAGTTCTCTTCAGAGAATTATAGACTAGTTGAGTATTCAGGGGTTGAGAAAGAGGGGGAGAAGAATAAAGCAAAGTTGTGAAATTATGCTTCGAGAGATGAGTAAAACAAGTTTTCTAAACCTCCATAGTATACTTCTTGAATGGTATGATTTTTAGCATTACAAATATTTAATTTAGTCATAACATTTTAAAATTTATTTTAGAAAATTTCTTGCTTGAGATACTCTATTTATATTGAAGAATTTATTATGTCTCAATATGGATGGAGATAAAATGTGAGATACCTCCATTTAATACGGGGAAGAGGATTTAGATACCTTCATTTGGGATGGGAAAGAGATTTTGGATACCTCCATAATAGTGTGGGGAATGCAATGGAATGTCATTGTATGAAATGTGACATAAACCTTTTGATGAATCTATTGAAAACCTGGTGCTGGGAATCGTAGAGTGGAAGTGAGTGATCATGAGTATCAATATACTTTGTGGAGTGTGTCTTTGCACGGCCTATTCTTATTGTGTTTATTATTAACCCCTTTTTTAAATCGTTTTATTCACTGGGATTCCCATCTTATTAAGTTTTTGGAATTGAAGGAAGCTTGAAGATTTAGTTTCTTATTAATTAAAATTTTCTTTTAGTATTTGTTTGTAACTATTTTACAATAAACATCTTTGTAATTGTTTTCATTTTCTAGAGGTCCAAATTTGAGGATTATATTTTGTTTCTTATGTAAGAATTCATGTATTTTAATACAAAATTTATTATTTTATTTAAATTATTTACTATTTTTATTATGGGTTATTACTATAATGACGGATGTTACATTTTGTACACTTTTCACAAAACTTAGGTGTGTTTCATTGTTCTGGCAATCTGTTCTACATTGTATCTCCAATCCAAGATGGCCTTTTCCCATCTCTTCGAGCTTCCGTAAACATCTTTGAAAGTCTATGTGAGGCTTTTGAGTGAAAAATCTTCTTAAGTTTTTTCTCATGCTTGACACTCCCTCCTCTACATATAATGAGAAAAATAATAGTTAATAGTATATACAACGTATTATCAACATGTCAAATTTGACTTTTGTAACCAACTCAAAAACAAAAAAGAAAAATTTCAGTGACAATTTCAATGTTGATTCTCCATGAGATTTTCCAACAAAAATAAATATACTTTACCTTAAAAATTTGGAAGAAAATATCTCACTCTCTCTTAGAAATCACTCCTCATGTTGCCCAAGGCTCATGAAACTGTTGTTTAATGCCTTTAATTGTCCAGATAATAGTATATGCAAAATTATAGTTAATAGTATATAAAAGAATATTATCAACATGTTAAATTTGACTTTTGTAACCAACCCAAAATACGAAAAACCAAAATTTCAGTGATAATTTCAATGTTGATTGTCCATGTGATGAATTTTCCTACAAAAATCAATAAACTTTAATTACCTTAAAATATTGGAAGAAAATATCTCACTCTCTTTTAGGAATCTCTGCCCATGTAGCCCAAAGCTCATGAAATTGTTGTTTAATTCTCCAGGTGATAGGTTTTAATGCAGTCTTTGATTGAACCAATTTTAAAAAAAAAATCAGTTAAAGAAAAGTTAAAAGATAGTGCAATGATTTATAAGTATATAAATAATTTAAATTTTAGTTAATTCTTACCCTCCATCAATAGTTGAATCATATCACAATCATGAAGTGGATATTTATATTTCTCAAGTATAGGGATATTATTAACCCGACTTGATATTTGAAGATGGAGTGCGTGTAAGTGAGGAAGGTGAGGATAAATCTGGAGAAGGAGTGGGTGCAACTAGTGGCGATGGTATGGGTGCAACAACTAGTGGGGAAAGTGTGGGTACATATGGGAATGGTGCAGGTGAAACAAATGGAGAAGATGGGAGTACAACAACTAAAGGAGGTGGTTGACTGCCTATAGTTAGGTGACAAAACTTTAATGTGATAATGTTTCCTACCCTTCATTGTACTTTTCTCCTTATTGTCATGAGACGACAAGATTGGAGGGCAGGGGTCACAACCTTGTAATGACATATATATATACATATATATAGGCAAAAAAATATTAATAAGGACAAGTTAATAAAACAAAATTTGTCGATATGAACAATGTATAATATATCCTAAAATCATAAAAGACAATCCAAGTACGCTTTGTGGTTACAATTTGATCTGATCTTCTACATCACAGATATGTCTTTTCGTATTAAAAATATATTAATATGACTATTGATATTATTTTACTCATGAAAATAGATTTTGAAATGAGAATAATTTATACTATGATCCTTTATTTTTTTAGATAATTCATAAATGATTATGCGAATAATGATTGAAGTATAAGTACTATGTGATTTGTGATTGATAGTCTAGTAACCTTTGGGATTCTACTGAGATGTTGTGAGATGAACTTAGCAAAGTCCTAGATTCCCTAGTGAAGGTACACTACTACAAAATAGTTAAATAGTGACGGTTTATGGTAATCAGATAGTTTTAGTCTCTACCGTGACTGAAATGGTTACCGAAATATTTAAAATTATTTTTGAATAAATATCAGTCTCCAAACCAGACACCAACTTGAACGACCTAGTCTTATTACTATTGAAAATATATCTTTAAATGTAATATTTTTATAATTTAATTGACAAAAAAAATTAACATGGCATTTTTCTAGCACTTTTTTAAGATAATATTTAAGAAATATATCTTTTAAATGTAATATTTAATTTAATTGGTAAGAATTTAAGTATGTAGCTTAAATTTTCGAGTTTAAATTTTAATTTGGTTTCACAATTTAAAATAAATGGTCGGAATTAATTATTATCATAATTAAATTTTTTTTATTTATGACTCTAATTATTTTTATTTTTTATATTTTATAAAAAGTGACTGAATTTACGTCACTATAAATAGTGACCACTTTCTTAGTCACTCTTTTTAATATAATATCTTTGTTTATAGTGTTAACAATTATTTTTTGTTTTTAGTCACTTTTACTACTCTCTCTACACACATGCAATTTAATTGAAATGATGACGCTTAATGTTTTTTTTTTATTGTTGCATATTTTATTCCATTCTATTGATGTGGTGGTTGCAGGTCTTTGTTTTTTGAGATTTTTTTAATTAATTAATCAACCCATAAACAAAACTAAAATTGCCGTGGAAAATCAATGCATAAATTAGTACAGTAAAATTACTAAAATATAAATAATAAACCCTTATCATATAAATAATTCATATTTGATTATCTGGAGCTAGATTTTCAGCTTGGATATATTGTCATAAATTAACTGTTAAAATATAATTTTATCACAATAAAACACATACGTTATAAATTGAATCTAAAGAGTTTGACATCACTAAAAATTAGAAAAGTGCGCTAAATTCCTAACACATTTTAAATAACTATAGTTTCTCATTCCAAATGATGTATATCAAATAGTTTTTCATGTTTGTAAGAAATTATATTATTATAATAAGACAAATATATATCAAATTGTAAAAATTAAAATACTTGACTTTGGAGACAGAAGCATCACTGAAAAGTAAAAAAAGAAATGTAAAGAAGAGGGAAAAAGAAATGTGAGGTTTCTCTCTCAAAAACACACTAGTGAATAAGCTTTTCCCTCTCTCTGTCTTTTCCTGCTCAAGCTTCTCCTTCTCTCATTTCTTTTTTTATTTCTCTATATTTTTTCTCCTTATAAAAATCCTTACCTTCTTATGTCAGATTGTGCCACACTCGCTGCCACTCTTCTCTTCTACCATGCTTGTGAGTTGAAGCTTTTGTTTGAGTGTTTTGAAGCGTTCACTGGTGCTTAATATATTCAATGGTGAGGTTACAAACCCTAAATGTTTTCCAAGTTCTATTTTATTATTTTAGGGGTTTTGATATGTAATATTTTGGGGGAAAGCTAACATTTTTAATTAGAAGGAGAATTGCTAAATTGACCTTTTGCAGTGAAAATTTTACTGGTAGTGAAAAATATTTAAACCTAAAATAAATCTAATATGTTGTTAGACAGCAGTCAAATCTTATAAGCAATCATTAATTGAGTTTATAGAATTATACATTTATTAAAGAGAAGTAAAAGTTGCCAAATAACTTGTGAAGTTTGAGCCATAACATAATTATAAAACCTGTAAATTACTAAGCATTGTGCACAAGTTGGTTGATTGCCAAAAAGGACATAAAGCATTTTAGTATGAACACACTTATTATAATGGGCCTCTGCGTGGATTTTTCTTCTCTGATTAATTAAAACATGGCTAAATAGAGTTAAAACTTAAAACTTGAAAACCAAAATGAAATATGATTGTCTATTTAGGTATATTTAATTTAACTTACAATTTATGAAATCTAGCATAAGATGGTGGAACAGGTGAAGTGAGTTGTATAAAGTGGACATGAGTTATCCATCAGAATAATACGTAAGTTTCATTAACTTTCCTAATGAATTTCTTATCAATAATTAAATGATTGAATTTGTTGCATTCCACCAACACTTTTTTTTGTACAAAAAAAATCTCAATCTTTTTACTCTTATCAATATTTTTTAAATTATCAATAATTAAAAACAAAAATATATTATAATATAAACTATTTATCATAAACAAAAATATAATTTATATATTAAAATATTTATTATAAATTTTAATTGTAATATGATTTAAATATTTAAAATTATTTATTTATCATAAGTTTTAGTTATATAAAATAATATTTATTATGTAAAATAAACAAAATAAATTACTTCCTAAAAATAAAATTTCTCAAATAATACCGATGATATTTTTTATACTATATGATATTATATTCATATTAATATTATTTAATTTAAAATATACTCTGTAAAATATATTTATTGAATTAACATATCCTAATTTTAATTTAATAATTTAATTATATTATAATATTATATATAAACATAAGTCTTAGATTATTTTAAAAAAAAATTTATATGTTTTTTGTAAATAGGTAAATATTTAAAATTATACTAAAATAATGTATATCTATACGATAAAATGAAATAAAATAATTTCTTTAGGGGATAAATAAAATAATATTATAAGGGAAAGAAGGTTAATTAGATATGACCAATGTTTTTAGACTCCTGTCAGACTGGTTGATTCAACTAGTTAGACTGGAAACCGGTCACTTACCCGATCTGAGTTGAATAATGGATCAATATGATATAGAACTAGCATAAACCTGCTGACTCTTGGGTGATTTTTTACTAACTCGGTATCTTAGTTGAACTGCGGTTTTACATGTATGCATTTTCCAAGTAACTCACGCTCCATGATTCTATAGGACACCATACTCCTGCTTTTTCCCAAGCATTCACGTGAGCTTTTTCTGAAGTTAGGTTGACTTGCATGTTTTGAAAGCTAAGTGGTGTTTAAAAATAATGTCAATATGGCGTTGATGGAACTTAAACCTGTCTCTCTAAGTTTAAGATGCAAATGTTTTACCCTTAAACTAATTCATTTTTTTTAATATATCTAGAACAAGTATGTGTGTGTATATATATAAAATGAAATTATATATTTTAATTTAAACAAGCATGATGATTTGTTATGATTTTTAAGTATAAGATTATTTAAATTATAATTTTTTTTAATGTGAACTGAGTTAGGCGAGTCATGCAAGCTAACTCTTGACCCTTGAGTTGACCTCTGACTCCATGATCCCCTAACTCAATCTAGTTGATCATCCAACCGAGTTTGATAACATTGGATAGGACATTGTTTTTAAACTTGTGAATTTTAAGAGTACAAATTGTGACAGTTTGGTATTCTTTAATTTCTCCCTTATTTAATTTTCATCATAATTGATAATATTTTCTTTCTATAAATAATTTACAATAATACATGACAATAGGGTGGGGCAGGGGTGACTCTGGTCTCCGAAAAGTGTGGGGCGGGACACAAATATAAAGAAGTCGGATATGAAAGTTTAATCCATGTTCCCATCCCCGTTAGATATTTCCAGATTTGTTTATTAACTGCAGGCACCTAGTTATATTATTTTTTGTATTTTAAATATCAATTTTCTACTTATAGTCATTAAATAAATTATATGTTAAGTTATTAATTATATTTTAATTTAGAAATATGATCACTCACATTGCTTCTTTTATAACATTGTGGTTTCGGTCATTGTTGTTGTTCTTGTGTAAACATGTTTTAATGATCTACAGAGGTGTAAATTTGTATACAAATATATGAGATTAAAAATATGTATGAAATTTTTTTAACATTAAAGCGGGTCATGAGGGACAGAGACCAATAATTCGAGTTTTGCTAGTAAAAATCATGGGGATAAACCAGTTCCCACAGGGGTAGACATGATTGTCATCTATACTTATATGTGACATATTTTTATTCATGAGATTTTGAGATATAAGTTGTAATAACTTTTTGTTTTAAAATCCCATCTCTAAAAAAACTATAATAAATAAAAAAGTTGTTTACTTCAAAAATAAAAATAATCTAAAACTAAAGACATTCTAATAGAATATTTGGTTAATTTTAAATTTTAGGAGTATGAGTTGTGACAGTTTAGAAGTTTTAAGTTTTAAATAAAAATACACAAATATTTATTAAGAACCATGTACACTTTAATTCTCCATTGTACTTGGAGTCCACTTCCATCGAGTTAAAAACAAAAACTAATAAAAATACAACAACAATAATAATAATAATAATAATTTTTATAAATAATAAAATTCTTATTTTTAAAATCTTACAATCAATAAATAAAATTAAAAAGTCTTTGTCTTATAAGGGTGAATAAATATTTTAAAGTAACTTAGAGCTTGTTTATATAGGATTATTTCTTGAAAGAATAACTTTTTCTTAGAAAAGAAAATCACTTATAAAAATTTTTAAGATGTTTGTCTAAACTTTTCAAGAAGCAAAATAAAAAAATAATAAGTTTTCTGCTCTTTTCAAAAAGCAATTTAGAGTTGCTTTTCAAAAAATTAATTTTTTAAATAATTTTAGAAAGTGTTTTTTGAAGCACAAACAGACATACCCTTAATTTTGCATGTTTAATTAAATGTAACTACCATCTTTATGGCATCATAGCATGCAAATACCTTTCCTACAGGTAATTGACTTTCGAACACAAAATTACGTTTCACAAACCATATCCTATTTTAAAGGTGTTTTAGAAATTTTTATACTAGTGACAACTCTATTTTTTGAATTATTAGATTGTTGTCCCGTCAAGATCCATATGTCAATAACCTTTTATTTATATTTTTATTTTTCAAAGGAGAATATTAACTAGGACACTGTTTAAGAATAATGAATGAACATATTTCACAAAAGTTTATAATTAAATGTGCTACTAGATGAATTCCGATTTTAAATAGTCATTAATACATTTTTTATTTATTTAAAAGATAAAATGTTCACCAACATTTTAGTTGATATGTTATTTCATGTACACAAAAAAAATTAAAAAACGTTAAAATAAACTAATTTTAATGTTGTTTTACTGTTTTTTTTCATTTTAAATTTGAAAATTAAAAATAAAATATCAAAATTTTAGGAATATAAAATAAAAATGTTAAAATTAGTTTATTCTTTTTTTTATTTTTAGAAGATTTAAAGTGAAAAAGAGATAGCAAAATATAGTTAAAATTATTTTATGTTTAATTTTCTTAACTTTTTTGTTGGCATAAAATAAAATCAATTAAAGTGTATAACATTGACGTGTTTTTATATTCTTTAAATAAAGCAAAAATGTATTAATAATTATTAAAATAAGGATTTATTTAATAGCAGAAAAGATTTGTAAAAATTTGAATGTTAATTAATTATTCGCTGAGGGCACTGCTTAGCAGAACTTTTTCAAAATTATCATTTTCATTAGTACTTATTTCTGTCTCCCAATTATTTACCTTACAACTTTCATTTAAACTACAAGTATTTAACTTTAAAACAATTAATGCAAGAAAAATTATGTCCACATTTTGAAAATGACTAAGGACCATTTTTAAATTGGACCTTGTCAATAAAAAAAGAATTACAAAATTTATTTATCAAACATAAATAAATTTTCAATAGTAAAATAACAAAAATGACATGCACGACATAAACTTAGTGATGGCTGATTTTGGTTACTTCAAAAAACACATTCAGCACCAAATTGGTATATATTTAATTTTTTTAACTATATAGAGTTTATAGATACGGAGCAGACATTATAAGTAGGAACGACTAATGTTATTGAAGACCCTAAATGCGCCCATACAAAATATATATTTTGTTTCCAAAAAAATTTATTTTATACTTAAATTAGTATAAAATTATGTTTAGAACCTTAAACTACTTGTTAATGGATTCAAGCGGTACCTACCACTTGTGTCATCTTGGTAAATTGGTATTTTATAACCTTATTATTCCTAGTTGACCTTTGATTATATTTGGACCTCATTACATATTAAGAATATTTGAACCGTCCAATTTTACCAATTTCAGCCGTCTTCACACTCGGACCCTGAATCGGTCTTCCCTTTGAGGCTGTGACTCAGTTTAAAACATATTAACTTTTTTTCAGCAGACATAATTTAAAATATTAATGTTGAAATATCATAATAAGAACTAAAAGAAAAGCGTATGAAGATTTCAATTGCATGTTCTTACTATTTCCAATTTATACGTGTAAAATGATTGGTATAACAATTCAAATATCTTCCCTTATAAATATACCCTTAAGAAGAGTTTGCATATTCATAAATATACAGAGCTTCGATTTCATTTCATCTAAATTTGCTGTGGCAAAAAAACATGATATCTCTGAGCATGTGGCATCTCTTTCACATACTCACATGTATTCTTCTTTTGACTCAGACATATTCTGAGGATCTCCGAAAGGTAAATAATGATAATATTCATCTGATATTTGATTACTTAACTTGCAAACTAGTAATTTGTATGGGTAGGTGCAGTTTATTTTAAAGAAAGAGTAGTTTGTTTTTATCATCTTTGAAGCGGTTTTAATAAAAAAATTATATTTTATTTTTCTGGAAAATAATATTTTTCAAACAAACATTTAAATGATATATCTCTAGCGCCTGAAGAAATAATATTTTAAAATAAAAGCTTTTCTTTGTTCACTTTTTATTAATTTTTTTTCTAAATTTTGAACCATTTCTATTTGAGACTTGCATATTCTAACAATAGAAAAATAAAACGATATAGTATAAAGATTTTACACCATATCATTCGATTAACCTACGACCAAGTTTGTTGATTTTAGTGAAATTTACGTGAAAGGTTACCCAAATGAAATAAAAATATATTTTAAAACTATTTTATCGTGTTGGTATATCACTTTTAAACCAAAATAAAAATCTATTTTAAGTTTCTTTTCATTTTTTCAATATTTTGAAATCACTTTTATGTTTATAAATCCAGAAAAAATTATGGTAACACCTATTTAACTTCATCAAATTACACATAATTTTTTTTTTCTTCTACTAACTTTTATTTAAGTTTAAAAACATTACATTAACACCTTTGAAAATATTATACTAGCACTCTTTTAAAACCTTACACTAGCACCCATTAGGAGATATAAAAATAATAATTAAAAAGAAGGGTATAATATACATTAAACTTTGGGAGTGTTGGATGATTCTTAAAATAAGTAAAACTAAATCGTAAATTTTCTAATTTAACTTTTATACATTATAAGTAAAAGAATTTACATGCTAACAAATTAAAATCATCATAAATATAACTTATAAAATCATTATGCAAACACTATATACTTCTGTAAAATTTTTAGGAGGTGATTTTGTACAAAATGACCATTATAAAAATTTACTTCTTTATATCAAAAGAGCATAACTCACTTGATTGAGAAAATGCATGAGTAATATAAATTTCTAGTGCCTTGTTGAATTCTGTATTTTTTATGTGTCACTTTTTTTCTCTTTCAATTCTTAATGACTCAGATTTATTCCTTCACTCTTATATATACTTGACTTTCTCACTAGATACCTCTCACATATATATATATATATAAGATAGGGTTATCCAGATTATTTTATTAATTCCTAATTACTTTCTTTATATTATATTTTCTAATATATCTTATATGTTGATCATATGCTATATATATGCAGACCTACATTGTTTACATGGGTGAACATCCCAAGAGTGTTCAATCCATAGAATTACTTCACATTAGTATGGTTCAAAATGTCCTTGGCAGGTTATTCAATTCCCTAGCTATTTGTTAACTCTAGCTTTTACTTTTATGCATGATTTATTTTTCTTTAATTCCTTAAGAAACAATGAAGCACCCTTTTTTATATGCTTAGACAACAAATAAAATTAAACATGAGATTAATTAAATTTCTGAGCTTAATCAACTAAAAAAATAAAAGTGCCGTATAAAAGCTATAAACATTAGTGATATGTTTTTGGTATAACTTCAATCAAGCAGATGAAATTACGAGTATGTCTGGATAAACTTTTCTAGAAGCACGGCTAGGAGAAGAAAATATATAAAACAAATAAAAAACTTTTCTATAAACTTTTTAAAATCTAACATATGAGATTTTTTAAAATTAATTTTTAGCTGAAAATTAAAATCTATCTTATATAACTTTTTTAAAATACGTGAAATTATTTAAAAATTCATTTGTAAAAAATCTGTATCATTTAAAAATAGTTGTATTAACTTTTTATATATATTCTTTTAAAAGTATTTCTAGAGAAGATCACTCAAACATATCCTACATCTCTTTATATGAATTTATCTGTTAGTAATATTTTTACTATACTAGTTACCAACTTCAAATGGTATTTATATGTCCAGCAAATTTGCACCTGATGCTTTGGTACATAGCTACAAGAAAAGTTTTAATGGATTTGTTGCAAAGCTAACAGAGGAGGAAGCAGTGAGAATGGCTGGTATTACTAATATGCATTATCTTTCTCTTTCTCACTTCCTATTTATTATCATTATATATCATTCATAACCTTTGAGTATATATACCACAAGTGCTAGAGAAACACTACATATAATTAAAAACTCTTTTTAAAGATACTTTTTGAAATTATCAATTTTAATGAGTTCTACAATTAAATCAGGAAAGGGAAATAGTTGGACCCACTAAAATTAATAATTTCTAAGAAAATTTAACGAATTATAAGGAGAGTTTTCTAAAAGAAAGTAGTTTCTGGGATAGTTTCGCTAACTTATTTTGATGTGGGATTTGATATTTGCCTAGGATTGGATGGTGTGGTTTCTGTCTTCCCAAACAAAAGGAGTGAAGTGCATACAACAAGGTCTTGGGATTTCGTAGGCTTATCGAATAATGTGAAGAGGAAAAGCATTGAGAGTGACATAATTGTTGGAGTAATAGATACTGGAATTTGGCCTGAATCTGATAGTTTCAATGATGAAGGATTCGGTCCACCACCACCAAAATGGAAGGGCTCTTGCCATAACTTCACTTGCAACAAGTACATTAATTATATTTCTTCAACACATACCTAGTTCTCATCTTCTTAACATAAAATCCTGAACTCATTTCTAACAGTTGAGAGTCATGTTTTTTTATATTTAAATTAAGAGTATTTTTTATTAAATACAAAAATTCAAAGTATAATTATATATTTTTAGTTTCTTGTAATCAACTCGTTGACACATTTTTCAGAAAGATTGTAGTAAATTTTTAATGTTTAACCCTTTTATTTTTACAATAATTGAAGTTAATTTAACCTTAAGTATGCATAATATATAATGTTTTCTATAACATTTAGATTTCATTACACTTTGTGTACTTTTATTCTTATACTTTTAAATGATAACATTGTGTTCCAAATTTTAAAATTGTTGAATTTGCATCTTGACTGCATTAACACTAATAGAATGACATGATAAATGCTAATTATGCAATTTAAAGACAATTTGTATAATGAAAAAATATTTTTTATAAGCTAATGAAAAATAATTGTAATTAATTAATTAAACACCTTCAGATAAAGATATTAAAACATGTCTTATCATTAAATTACTACTTGTGTTAGTTAACGCTTGTCAGAGTTAACCATCAATGTTAATCCAGTACAAGTATACACAAATTCAATAATTTTAAAAATAAAAACAAACTATTAAAATTTAAAAATAGAAGAATAAAATGTGAAAATTTGAAATTATATGGAAAGATAAAGTGTAATTAAGCCACAGCATTTAAAATATTAATTATACTATGCATTATTTTTAGCAATTTATTTATTATGTATTCTTCCATAACATGTTGGCAGCAAAATAATTGGAGCAAAGTATTTTCGGATGAATGGTACATATGGAAAAGATGATATCATATCTCCAAGGGATTCAGAGGGTCATGGAACTCATTGTGCATCAACTGCTGCTGGAAACTCAGTTGAATCCACAAGTTTATTTGGCCTTGCCTCAGGAACAGCAAGAGGAGGAGTTCCTTCAGCACGTATTGCTGTATACAAAGTTTGTTGGTCATTTGGGTGTGATGCAGTTGACATCCTCCATGCTTTTGATGAAGCCATTGAAGATGGTGTTGACATCATTTCAATTTCAGTTGGACCTTCTAAGGTTGTATACCGCAATTACTTTGAAGATGTATTTGCCATAGGGGCTTTCCATGCAATGAAGAAAGGCATTTTAACATCTAATTCTGCTGGCAATAATGGTCCTCAGCTTTATACAATGTCTATTTATGCACCATGGATACTTTCTGTAGCTGCTAGCACTATAGACAGAAAGTTTTCTACCCATGTTCAATTGGGTGATGGCACAGTCTATGAGGTAATTAAAACTAAAATATTCTATACAAACACCATACATTCATTTATTTATTTATTTATACACACATGTATGTGCATGTGTGTCTATATATATATATTCTATTAAGATATTTTATCATAACTTTTTTCCTGTATGATAAATTTATTGATTTTATTTATCAATTTTTTGAAAATAGATAGACTTTTTTCTCTTTATTTAATCATATGTGGTGTGCATGAAATAGGTAGAACCAATATTGGAATAGGTAGAATATATATATATATATATATATGTATATTAAGATATTTACTCACAACTTTTTTTATGCACGATGAATTTATTAACTTTATTTATTAATTCTTTAAAATTAGATAGACTTTTTTCTCGTTATTTAATCATATGTTGTTTTGTGTAAGTTTTACCGTGTTTTAGAAAAAAAAAAAATAGAGTAAAGAATAAGGAAATTTTGTTATTAAACCCAATATAAAAAGATGTAAGGAGGAACTATGTGAGAGAAAAATATTCACATTTTGTGTAATTAAAAGTTAGTTACAAAGTTTAGTTTTTATTTTCATGGATGACTAATTACTGTATCAATGTTATAGTTACAAACAATTAAATATATTGCTATCTAAGATATAGTTATGAAACTCTCTAGTTAACTCTTAAACTCTTACAAGTTTACAACTGTACTTATTCTGCGAGTTAACTCGTATGTAAATTTTTTTTTAGTAAACTCGGTAGACTTTATGCAAATTTTGTAAACTCTCGAGCTTACTACCAAATTGTTGAGTCAACAAATTCATTTGTTTTGTATGCGCTTAGAATTCAATATACTTTTATTTAGTGTCATTTTTAAATTGAAAAACAAACGTCTCTAAGAACATCAAATTTTCATTTTTTAACAATATCAAACATAAATGAGAATATTCTACCATTATCATCATCTTTGAAATTTTTTATTTGATAATGATTCATTGTTAGACTTAGTTATTTAAATATTGTGAAATATATGATTTACTATTTTGACTTATTATGCTGATGAAATGTTTAATTATATTTTTTTTATAGATATTTTTATTATTTTATATAAAGTAAATTTTACGAATCTATGAGTTGAGTTTACGAGTCGAATTTATTGAATTCTTATGAGTTTACATTGACTCTCGAGTTTGATAATATTGATCTTAGATTTATGATAAATTTTAAGTTAAAATAATCGACAAATATAGTTTCAAGTAGAGATAAATCATTTTAAAACGTATTATGTCTCAGTCAATCAAGCATCTTTATATTTGAAGCAAACTATATAACTTTATTATGTCCATAAATTGCTATTGTGTTTAAATAGTTAAATATACAAATTTGCTTAGAAATATGGTTTGCCAAAATTCTTTTAAATTACTCTTTCTAATAAAGGAAAATAAAGTAATTAACCTTAAAAGTTTTCCTAAATATTCAGGGAGTTTCAGTAAATACGTTTGACCTAAAAAATAGCAGTTATCCATTAATTTATGCTGGAGATGCACCCAATGTCACTGCCGGACACAATGGCTCCTCATCCAGGTATGCAACTATTAATTAGTATTCCTTTCTCTCTTTCCAGACTTAATTATACTTTTATTTGTTTTCTATTTTTTAATTTTTGACATTTGTCTTATATATTGTTTTTAATCATCATACTGTGTTACAATTTTAAAATATATTATTGAATATTGTTTTCAACCATTAGTAAATTGAAATGATAAATTTTTTCTTTCGTGTATAGTAATTGTACAATAATTTAATGACATAATAATCAATTTTTATTCTGCGATTTAAAGACGATTGAATGACGTCAACATAGTTATAATTAATTAAATTATTTGTAAAAACAAAATTAATATTTATTACATTACTAAATTATTTTCACGTCTTAATTAACGATGGCTACTCGTCAGTTACCTTTTAATTTACTAATAACTAACTATAAATTCAACAATTTTATAAACATAAAAATGTCATAATTTAAAAATAGAAAACAAATTATTAATCACAGCAGAAGGTGTAGCTAAGGTTATTTTTTTTTATTTACATTTGACTCAAATATAAATTTTTCCTTACTTAGGTTTTGCCTGGAAAATACATTAGATGAAGCTTTGGTGAAGGGAAAGATCGTTTTGTGTGATGAATTTCAAGGTACTACTGCTGTGGGATTGGTCTCTGGGGCAGCTGGTATTTTAATAAGAACTTTAAGTCCAAAAGATGTTGCAAACACATTTGCATTGCCAGCAGTTATCCTCAGCCAAAAAGATGGCACAATCATAAAGACTTACATAAATTTAACAAGGTATTAATTCTTTTGGCAAAGATCATTTATTTATTTATATATATAGTTTAATTTGTATGTATTGTGGTATAAAAATTTTATATTAGCATTCAATTTCAATTCTTCCTTTATGATAATTTTATTGAATTTACGAATTAATATTTTAAAAATCATATAAATGAAGAAATATAATTAAATATTACTATAAAACTCTTTTATACTATCAATGTATTAATGAACTTTCTATATACATATAAAAGAAAAAAAATTATACATCGTAAAAGAGTTTTTCATTAATATTTAATTACAACTCACTTTTTATATGATTTTTAAAATATTTATAAATAAAATTAATAAATTTACTATATATAAATAATGATAAAATCTATTATGTGACTAATTGATATGATATTGTCTGTTACTGTAGTAATCCAACAGCCATAATATTCAAGAGTAATGAAAGCAAAGACTGGTTATCTCCTTCTGTAGCTTCATTCTCATCTAGAGGTCCAAATGCCATTACTTCAGACATTCTTAAGGTATCTTCATATAATAAAATATGCATAGCAATTTTCCCTTTTAAATGTGATTGGCTTATTTCTTTTTCCTACCTTAATTTGTAGCCTGATATAGCAGCTCCAGGAGTTGACATTTTAGCTGCATGGTCTCCAAATAGTCCTATTTCTATGGTTATAGGTGATGAGAGAAAAACAAAGTATAATATAATATCTGGAACATCAATGGCATGCCCTCATGTTACTGCAGTAGCTGCCTATGTCAAATCATTTCATCCTGATTGGTCTCCTGCAGCAATCAAATCAGCAATAATGACTACTGGTAATTAGTGTTAATTTTTAATTAAATTAAGAAAATCTTTCTTGGTTTCTTAAATAACATTTTAGTTCTGGAAAATAATACCTTTAGGGGTTTTCTTCTTTAAAGATTTAGTTTTGAATTTAATCATTTGAATAATTTTCCTTTTTGTTTTAGTCTTAATCTACTTTTGCATTTCAGTAATTTAATATGCTATCAGTCTAAAGGAGATAACTCTATTTAGATTATCCTATTATACTCTTTAATCACGTAATAAATTATTTGATTGCTAATGTGATTCTTACATTATCAATTAATTTTGTTTCTTGAAAGGAATGACTAAATTTAAGAAAGAAATTTTAATCAAATTAAAAAAACTTAAAAGATCAAAATAAAAAACAAGACTAAAAACTTCTTTTAAGTTTTTTACTCAAGGAAGGTTTGTTTTTAAGTTTTAATAAAATTAGTTCGAAAATGATTAATTTAATTATTTTATACTTAAGAGTCATATTATAATAAAAACTAAAGTCAACTTAATTATTCCATATATAAAAATAAACTCCTTTAAATGGAAAGATTTTATATTTGTTGGTATCAATAATTACACCATTACATTTTTCTCTCTATGAATCTATTCATGCTTATACTAACCAATATTATTCTCTTATTTGTAGCTACCCCAATGAGTCCTTCTCTCAATCCTGAAGCTGAATTTGCTTATGGTGCTGGTCAAATCAACCCTATTAAAGCAACAAATCCTGGCTTAGTATATGATGCTAGTGAAATTGATTATGTCAAGTTTTTGTGTGGACAAGGTTATGACACTAAAACACTTCAAAGTATTGCAAATGATAATAGTAGTTGCACACAAGCCAATATTGGAGTAGTTTGGGATCTAAATCTCCCTTCTTTTGTTGTTTCCATGAACTCCTCAACACTTTTTAGTCGTGTTTTTCATAGAACTGTTACTAATGTTGGATCTGCTACATCAAAATACAAAGTTAGAGTAACTGCACCTCCATCTTTGTTAAATATTCAAGTGGAGCCAGATGTTTTGTCCTTCTCATTTGTGGGTCAAAAGAAATCCTTCACTCTTAGGATCGAAGGGAGAATTAATGTGGGTATAGCTTCTTCTTCTTTGGTCTGGGATGATGGTAATTTTCAAGTAAGGAGTCCTATTGTTGTGTACTCACGATAAAGATCATTTTAATTTAGGGAGACACTTTACATGTAAAGAGCTCTATTGTTGTGAATTTTGAATTTGAATAAAGATGATTTTTATGCAAGGATATTCCTACTATTGTGTATCTTGAATAAAATAATTTAATGTTATTAAACTTGAACGTGACCAACTGATTCAATTAGACCTCAAACTCATAGGGAGTCTTGTCATCCTGTTAGATCTAAAAGGCATTTGATCCTTTATTGACATCATCAAAATTGAAAGGAATCAAATCAATATGTCTCATAATAATTGAGAAGATACAACTTCAAATATGATAAAAAATGTGGATATTATCATTGTTGCCTTTGTCAATATATATCGACTTGCCTTATAATAACACACAAAAGAATTATAAAATAAGCAATCAATTGTTTATATTTAGAGATGACACAATGAAAATCATGATATCCTTGCTAGAAATTTCACTCCATCCAGAACTTCTTTAGGGTCAAACACAAAGATAACAGTTGTTGATGTGATCTTTGATGATCACTTGCCCAAAGGTTCCTTTCTAAGGTCACTTGGAAGGGAAATGGATTTATGGAGAGGAAAGAAATGGGGTGAGGCACCACAAATACTAGATTTAATAAGGCAAAGGGGAGAGGCCACAAGGGAGGGGTCCCTTGATAACTCTTAGAAGCTCTCACAAAGGAGAAGGGGGGACACTCAAAGGTAAGAACCTCACAACCAATATGGTCTCTAGGATTAAATTCAAGTGTAAAAAATACAAGTAAGAGGAGGACCTCCTATTTATAGAGGTAGTTAACCTCTTGAACAAGATAACCTAAAAAAGAAGGGCTAGGATTAAAGGGAGAGAACTAAGGGAGGAGGATTGAGAAACAATTCCCTTCTTAGATCATCAAACTTGGTGGCCAAGTTTCTCAAACCAAGGGCCAAGATTCCTTCTTATTAGCTTAGGGGGTTTATGTAAGAAAAGAGGGGTGTAGATATCAAGGCTACCCCTTATTTCCTTCATAAAGACCCAAAAAGCTAAATTCACCCTCTAAATTCCTAAGACACCTCCTAAAATAAAAATGGACTAAATACATGTCCCAAATTAAATTCCTAATGCTCCTCAAAATTAAAATAAAGCAAAATTACATTTTATTAAGTAAAGTCCGTAGCCTAATATATTCACTCTTCACAGGAGGTGAAGTCTTCCTTTATCTGCAAGGGCTAGGTCTTCTTCAATCCTTCTAGCCATGGCCCTAGTGATAGGTCTTTGGCTAGGCATGGTCACATCAATTGTAAAGTATGATTGCTTCAATTATATAGATGGACATTTAAGCATATAGACTACTTACGAAGCCCGTAACACAAATGGTATGTAAGCTCTAAAATTTTAAACTCATTTAGATATGTTGAGCTTTTTAGGCTTGACCTACAAAACTCTTGGTTTAACCCGACAACATCCCATAGTTAATTTTTTTTTAAAAAATTATATTACTTATAAAAAAATTAGTTGTCATACATGAAAAGGAAAAAACAATTCAATACTTTTGTAATAACATTTAAGAATTGAGATTTGAGATTTTATTTTTGAAGTGCATTTGTATTTTATTTGTGTGCATTTTAAATTTGAAACATTTTATTTTATATTTGAGAATTGAGATCATGTTTGTAATGATATTTAGATTTAACTATTAAGTAATAAGTACTTTTACTTTGTTTATTATTGACTTGTAACCTGTGGTGACTTTAGATATATATTAAAGTTTTTATAGTAATTTAAAATGACACAAATTTGTTTTAAAAAATCATTTTAATGTTTTTATGTGGGTTGGCCTAAGGGCTTCTGTAGGCTTTGTTGGGAAAGTACAGGCTCAAATATAACAAGCTTGTTTAGAATACAGACTTCACGAACCAAGTTTTGCGGGTTGTGGTTTCGTGAGTCTAATTACTTGCATGCCCATATCTATTCAACCATTCCATAGTTAGATAAAGTCCCCAAGCCTTCTCTAGATTCAGGTATTCCTTGGAACAACATGGTAACTAATTGTGTGAATGCAATGATAACATAGATGTGTAGAAGTCTCATTTTATCTTCCCAAATCAATTCAATCTATTTTGCCTATTCCATATACACCACATAATTATAACCACAAAAAATCAACATCTTAACACCCTATTTGGTTTGAGAAATATGGAGGGGAGGGAGGAGAGAAAAATCCCTCCAATATTTAGGGCATGTGGAAGATATGAAAAGCCAATTAATAAATTTTACATAGTCTTTACTGAATTATTCTCACCACACAATTTTTCCCTTCATAAATTCTCATCTTTTTACGTAAGATATATTCTATAAAAGTTACATAAAGTTAAAACTTCTTATATATCATTTTGAAGCACGTCAAAGTAATGGACACATAAGTGTGGGAGATATAAGAAACCTTACAAGTTCATCTACAATGGTGTAGCATAACCCACAGAGGTGGTTTGACCTTGCCCCCAGGTTTGTGAGCGTCCAACAATGCTAGGTAGATCAACAAAGTATAAAAGGCATTTTTGTCTAGAAAGAAGGGGGTTACTTACCTTGGCTAACCAGTGATGCAATCCTCCCTACCAAGGGTCCCATCATAAGCTAAGAGGATTGAGGAAGAAATAACTAGAGAGGAGGGTAGAAGACCTCAACTCCTCATGGAAGTCAAGATCATTAGAAATTAGACCATTGTCTTCATTTTTATCCCCTTGTATTTGCACCTTGTTTTTTGTTTGTTGGAGGTGTATTTAGTTTTCCTTTTGGCCTTGTATTTTGGCCATTTTTATATTTTAGTAGAAAGGAGATGTAGTTAGCCTTTTGTGATGTGTGTGCATTAGTTGGGATTTTGGAAAAGCATGAGGATGTGTGGTTTGATAAGCAAACCCCTCTAATTTGTCCCACACCCTTCTAAGACACATGTAGCACATGAGACACAAGTGGGGCCCCTTGGTTCCCCATGGCACCAACTTCTCTCTCTTTCCTGGTTGGATGGAACCAACTACACTATCTTTCCTAGTTGGCTTTTTCAAATTCAAATTTGAATTTTGAAGGGAGATGACATGGCACTCTTAAATTCAAATTTGGATTTGAAAGGGACAAGATTCACTTTAATAGGGCATTGTTTGGATCTCCTTAGAGTTAATCAAGTGCTAATTTGGTCTAGTTCAATTAACACTTGATTAATCTCTCCTAATCCCTATTAGTGGTTGGACGTCCCACTTCTCTCCCTTAGGCCTATTAGCTTCTTATAACTAGGCACCTGAATGATAGAATTTTCTCTAAATTGCGAGAGCTTCTTTGAGTGTCATTCTTCTCCTTCATGTGAGAGTTCATCAATGACTTTTATCAAGGGCTCCTTCCCTTGTGGCAAGCTTCCTTCAATCAATGGTTTATCTTCATGAGTGGCGTCATTTCCACCTCCATGCTTTTTCCTTCCACTATCACATTCACCTTGTGGAACCTCTTGAAGATGATTATGGGACATGCAACCTTGGAGGATGCATCATTTGGTATCTAGAGCCTAGCTTCTATAGGTCTACTTCTTTTCCTTATCTTGTTTCAAATTTGTGGTTATCTTCTTCCATTCTACTCAATATCCATTTCATTTTAGCATTTTCATGTTGTTGCAATCTAATTTCATAATGTCTTGATTTGTTGTGTTTTAGTAGTTCTCTTTCTACAATTTCTATGCATCTATATGCTTGTTCTTAAAATTTTTTGGTTTAATTTTCTTAGTTCTTTCAATTGAATCCACAGCTCGTGCTTAGGTTCTCTTGTTTCCACTTTTGTGCATTGTAGCTTGAGTGCAATTTCCTAAGAGATACTACAACCAAATCCACATCCTTAGGGATAAAACCACACTTGTGTGGTAAGGTATCTTGGAAGTACTCTAAGCTTCTAGTGTTGCATTTCTTTGTTATATTTTTAGGCATTTTATTTTGAATTTTATGCTCTTGTGTTTTTTCATAAAAGTTTTGTTTAGTCCTTTGTATGTCAAGTTAAATTCTCTTAGGTTTAACCTTTTTTTTTAAAAAAAAAACTTGAAAAAGCTTCTTGAAATTGAGCTTCAAAGAAGATACATCCTCTTCTCTAAGTCTCTTGAGAAGGTCTATTGTCAAAGCATAATCTCAAAAAACAATTCTCAAAAAATGTGTTAGCTCAATTTCTCCTTAATTTTGTGGTGTTGCTCAATTTAGTAGCTCTTTTATTGGTGCTAAGTTGGAGTAGATTTTGATTAAGGAATGCTTGAGGTTTTGGAGTGATTTTCTGACACTCAAACTTGTGCATTCAAGTGTCCTCTAATCACAACATATATTCTTAGTGCACTACCTAATTCACTTCTAAGTTTTATCACATTTGGAGTTACTTGCTATTTTCTTTAATTGCACTTTCGAAGTGATATTTTTGTGCCTTAGACTAACCTTATTCTCAGTCGTTTATTATCCCTAACATGCTCATAAAATTTGAAAAAAAGAAGTAATTAGGTCTATCTAAAAGAATTTGAAGGATAAAACGAACTTAAGTAAAAAGTAAATAGAACAAACAAAAAGAGAACAAAAGAAGTTCAAAACAAAATAATTCAAAGTAGATGTACCTAAAAGAAATTTAAAATCTGCATAGAAGCACCTAAAAGTTATTGGAATTGCTTGAGGATTGAATTGGTGGCTTTTAACATTTGTTAGCTCTCCTTGTGAAATTTTTGAAAATTTTGTGTCATTTTCATTTTAGTCCCTACTTCTAATTCTAGTGCTCATCTAGGACCTCTTTTTGTGTGCCTACTTTCTTTCCTATCTTTAATTCTAGTTTTGTCTTTTTTCACTACTCTTTCTAGTCTTATTGCATTACTCTTTCCAATTGGATAGTGTCCTTCCTAATTGTTTATTTTATTGCTTTTGCTTTCACTCTCTGTATTCCTTTTTGTTTGCCTTGGTGTGTGGTGTCACTTTTGTAGAAAATCTTAGATTGAAGGCTTTTCACAAGTGTAGCATTGTAGGAGAAAGAATTTAATACCTTTATTTTTTTTTTAAGTACTTGTAATTAAAAGGCTTCTTTCTAGGAAGTGCTGGATGCCCCTAAAGGTCACTTCATTTTGTGTGTAATAGCTTATTAGTTTCTTGTTTTTTGTAAGATGTGGAGGAAGAAGTGGTACACCACCTTCATACCCTTGGAAGCACGTTTAGGACCCTGCTCTTATACATTTTTTGCTTTTACTTTCTTGCTCAAACGCTTAGTGAGACTAGTGTTCCAAAGACTCATTCTATCTTAGGTGAGAATATTCAAAATAGAGAAGAGTTTGTGATTGTATCTCTCGGTCTAAACCATGATCTTCAACTTCTATACATGGCTCTTGAATCACACATCAGTAGTAACAAGAGTGTGAACCAAGGGGGTGCCCCTAAGTTGACCGCTCTTGATCACTTTGTGTTAGAATTTTGGGAGTGGAGGATAGAGGATTGTGCTTTAAGGAGAGAGAGGAAGGAAAGGGAATAAAAGAGAAGAAAAGAAAAAGAGAAAGAGAAAAGAGATAGAGAAAGGGAAGAAAAGAAAGAAAGAAGTGAGAGAGAAAAGAGGGAAGGGAAAAGAAGAAAGGATAAGGAAAGAATAAAAAAAGAAGAGGAGGAGAGAAAACAAAGAGAGCAAGAACAAAAAAGAAAAGGGAAAAGCTGTGGGTCCCCCTTTACTTTCTATAGTGGAAGTGAGAGTGAGTAATATGAGAGGGGATCTAGGGTGAGGAACAACCACATGAACCATACCATGCATGAACATGTGCCCCCTCCTAGGGAGAAAAATGTTAACCTTCCTCCTTTCCAAGGAAGGGAAGATGTGGAAGTTTATCTTGATTGAGAAGTCAAGGTAGAAAAACTCTTCAAATGCCTGAATGTAAGATATGAGAGAAAAGTCTCCTTGGAAACCCTTAGCTTTTAAGGGCATGCCAGACATTGGTAGACTAGTTTGGTGAATGAGAGGCTTCAGACTCATAGCCCTTCAATTGAATATTGGAATGATCTAAAGAGTGTTATGAGGAGGAGGCACGTCTCCTCTTATTATGAGAGAGCTTCTGATAAGCTCCAAAGGCTTAGGCAATACAACCTAAGTGTTGAGGAGTATATACAAAATATGTAACTCCACATAATGAGAGTTGGGATCATTGAGGAACCTAGGGTCACCATTGCTAGGTTTCTATGAGGGTTAAGCTCAGACATTAGAGATAAAGTTGAGCTTTTACTATATAGGGACCTAGATAACTTGGTTCAACTATGCATAAAGGTGGAAAACCAATTGAAAAGAAAAGGAGCAAAAAAAGATTATTCATCTTATGCAAAGAAGGACCAACAAGCTTCCTTAAGGAGGAGCATCCCAAAGTATCAAAAGAACATAAACCCTTTCATCATAGAGAATAAACCCCTACTACTAGTTTTGGTTCTAAGACTAATAGTATCAAATGCTTTAAATGTCTTAGGAGAGGCCACATTGCTTCTCAATACCCCACTAGAAAGACCATGATCATGAGGGGTCAAGACATATATAGTAGTAAGGATAACTCACCTTCTTCTTCTAGTAAGAGTGAGGAAGAGAGGGGTCATGCACCAAATCATACCATGGAAGAGTTCTATGCTTGTGAATGGGACCTCTTTATGGCAAGAAGGCTTCTTGGAAGCCAACCCTTAGAGTTTGACCCAATCCAAAGAGAGAATGTGATGCATTTGGGATAGGTTTGAGAGTTGTCTTGTTGCAGGATGGACACCCTATTTCATATTTTAGTGAAAAGCTTTATGGTGTTGCTCTCAACTACCCCACCTATGATAAAGAGTTTACTCTTTGATAAGAGCCTTCCAGACTTGGGAACATTACCTAATTTCAAAGGAGTTTGTCATTCATAATGACCATGAGTCACTTAAATATATGAGAGGACAAGCTAAGCTGAACAAAAGGAATTCAAAATGGGTGGAATTTCTTGAAACATTCCCATATGTAATTAAATATAAAAAGTGGGAAAGCCAATGTGGTAGCTGATGCCTTGTCTAGAAGGAACACTCTCTTTACCACTTTGAGCGCTGGAATTTTAGGATTTGATGACATTAGGGACATGTATCCCTTTGACAAGGACTTTGGTCCCATTTTTTGCTGTCTCATCTTCTAAAGCCCATGATGGGTATTTTATGAGTGTGGGTTATTTGTTCTAAGATGGAAACTTTGCATATCCCAAGGCTCCATGAGAAAATTGTTGATAAAAGAGAATCATGAAGGTGGACTCATGAGGCATTTTGGAATTAATAAACCTATTTTTATTTTAAAAGAAAAATTCTTTTGGCCCCATATAAGAAGAGGTGTCCAAAGACATTGCCTAAGATGCATAGCTTGTTTACAAGCTAAGTCTAAGGTGATGCCTCATGGCCTATACACACCTTTACTTGATCCTTCTAACCTTGGATGGATATCAGTATGGACTTTGTCCTTTGCTTTCCTAGAACCCAACGAGGTTGTGTATGGATTTAATCCTCTTACTCCTTTAGACCTCTTACCTTTCACTACTTTCCATTTCTTTCTAAAGGATGGAAAGGCAAGAGCTAAGTTTAGAAAGAAATTACATGACATGGTGCATTTTTCAAAAGCTAAAAGCTCCTTGAGAAGTGCTTGACATGATGAGGCAAGGAATGAACTAGAAGTTGGAGCCACTTAAAGGTAGAAGATAAGCCCAGTGATGCATGCCTCCCTTGATCTTTTTCTAGAGGTTTTGTTCTTTGGTGAAATGGTTTGTAGAGAGGTAAGAAGTGAGGTGGTTTTAGGCACCACTTAAGGTAAGATAAGCCTAAGAGGGAAAGTTTGCCACAAGGGATGGAACCCTTGATAAAAACCTAAGGAATTCTCAAAGAGAGAAGGTGGACACTAAGAGAATTTTGCCAACTCAAGGTTTTTCCGTTCAATAAAGTGTAAAAAGTACAAGAGTGTGAACGAGCACCTTTTTATAGAGGGAGCTAACCTCTTGGACAAGTCAAAAAGGAAAGGAAAGGCTAGGATTAAAAAGAGTCATCCAAGGGGAGGAGGATTGAAGCCCAAAGTCCAATCAATCCCCTCCTTTAGATGAGAATTGGTGCCCAAGCTACCTCATCCAAGGGCCAAGAAATCTCATTTATTAGTTTTGGGTTTTATTTAGGAAAAGAGGGTGTAGTTATCAAACTACCCTCTTATTTCCTAAATAAAGGTCCAAAAGCTAATCTTACCCCTTCTTATTACTAAGACACCTCCTAGAAAATTAAATGGACTGATACATGTCCAAAATAGAATCCTAGGTTCCTAAAAGAAAAATTACAAGTAAATAAGTCATGGCTTGCATAACTTGATGATCATATAGAGGTGAGATCTTCCTCCCTCTACTCTAGCCATGTCTTCTTCTATTCTCCTAGCCATGGCCCTAGTGATACAACCCTTGCTTGGGGAGCATGCATCATCTCCTCCCCCTTGGGAAGGATTTGACCTCAAATCTGATAGGTCCTCCTCATCTTCATCAGTACCTACAAAAGAGATCAAATCACAAGTATTAAAGGCAGTACTGACACCATAGTCCTCAAGGAGATCTAATATGTATGCATTGTTGTTTACTCTCTTGAGGACCTGAAAGGGACTATCTCCTCGGGGGTTAAGCTTGGACTTCCTTTGAGTAGGAAAACAATCCTTCCTCAAATGAGGTCATACCCAATCCCCTTCATTGAAGATAATTTCTTTCCTGCCCCTATTGGCTTTACTAGCATACTCCTTTGAATGATGTTCAAATCGGCTCTTTTTATTCCTTCTTTGTGAACAGAAGAAGAGAATGTTAAGGGCAAGATATCAAGAGGTGTGAGGGGGTTGAAGCCATAAACAACTTCAAAGGGAGAATGCTTGGTGGTCCTTTGAACCACCCGGTTGTATGCAAACTCAATATGGGGTAGTATTCATCCCAAGACTTGTGATTTCCTCGAAGAAGTGCCCTAAGCATAGTAGATAGAGATCTATTTACTACCTCAGTCTACCCATCAGTTTAGGGGTGACATGTGGTAGAAAATAAGAGTTTAGTTCCTAGCCTTGCCCACAATGTTTTCCAGAAGTGGCTAAGGAACTTCACATCTATATCAAAGACTATGAGCTGGGGAATTTCGTGTAAACGGATAACTTTTTTAAAGAAAAGTCTCGCGATGTTGCTCGCATCATCTATCTTGTGGCATGGTATAAAGTGAGCCATTTTTGAAAATATATCTACCACCACAAAGATAGAGTCTGCTCCCCTTTGGGTTCTAGGAAGTCTAAGGATGAAATCCATGCTTATGTCTACCCAAGGAGCGAAGGGAGCCGGTAAGGGTATGTAAAGTCCGTGAGGCATTACTTTAGATTTAGCTTGTAAAAAAGCTATGCATATAGAGCAATGTCTTTGGACATCTCTTTTCATATGGGGCCAATGTAATTTTTATTTTAAAATGAGCAAGGTTTTGTTTATTTCAAAATGCCCCATGAACCCACCCTCATGGCTCTCTCTCACAAGCAATTTTCTAAGACATCTTTGGGGTCACAAAGTTTACTTTCTTTCAATAAGTACCTAATGTGACCATGCCTAGCCAAAAACCTATCACTAGGGCCATGGCTAGAAGGATTGAAGAAGACCTAGCCCTTGCAGACAAAGGAAGACTTCACCTCCTATGGAGAGTGAAGATATTAGGCTAGGGACATTAGTTAATAAAATGTAATTTTCCTTTATTTTAATTTTGGGGAGCATTAAGAATTTAATTTGGGACATGTATTTAGTCCATATTTTATTTTTAGGAGGTGTCTTAGGAATTTAGAAGGTGGATTTAGCTTTTTGGGTCTTTATGAAGGAAATAAGGGGTAGCCTTGATATCTACACCCCTCTTTTCTACATAAACCCCTAAGCTAATAAGAAGGAATCTTGGCCCTTGGTTTGAGAAACTTGGGCACCAAGTTTGATGATCTAAGGAGGGAATTGTTTCTCAATTCTCCTCCCTTAGATCTCTCCTTTTAATCCTAGCCCTTCTTTTTTAGGTTATCTTGTTCAAGAGGTTAGCTACCTCTATAAATAGGAGCTCCTCCCTCACTTGTATTTTTTACACTTGAATTTAATCCTAGACACCATATTGGTTGAGGTTCTTACCTTTGAGTGTCCCCTTTTCTCCTTTGTGAGAGCTTCTAAGAGTTATCAAGGGACCCCTCCCTTGTGGCCTCTCCCCTTTGGCTTATCAAACCTAGTATTTGTGGCGCCTCACCCCATTCCTTTCTTCTCCATAAATCCATTTCCCTTCCAAGTGACCTTAGAAAGGATCCTTTGGGCACGTGATCATCAAAGATCACATCAAGTGGTATCAGAGCCACTTTCTAAAGGTCACATTCTTTCTCAATTTTTTTTTTTGCTTTGTTGTTTATTTCTTTGATCTCTTTATTTTAAAGTCCTTCATTTTTTGTCATCTCTATTTCCTTTATTGTCTAGTAGTATAGCTTTTTATTCTTGCTATTATATGCGTTTTTGTTTTCTATCTACGTGCCTATGTTCCATTTAATTTGATGCGATTTTATTTGTCCCTTTCTTTGCATCTTATTTTTGTGTTCAAGTTGCTTAATTTTCCCTTGGTTTTTTATGTTAAAGTGTGCCTAAGAAGTTGTGACCATTAAACCAACATGGTTGAGGATTTTTCCACACCATTGTGGTGATCAACTTTGGCCACTTTATTGTGCCTTTTGTTTTAAGTCTCTTGCTGAAATATTTGCTCTATTTTTAGGTGTGTTATTTTTTCTTAATCTTGTGTTTTGTCAAATACTAGTCATGTTAGTTTCTTATTTTGTCTCATTTAAATTCCATAGGTTTTAGCCTCTTAAATTTTTTACAAAAAAGCCTTCAAAAATAGTTTGAATTGAGCTCCTAAGAGGTGAACCTCTTGTTGAGTCTCTTAAGTCTTTTATGCTTTTAGTTCAAGCATATTAATCTCTTTGTTATTCTTAAATATTTTCTCAATTCAATCTTTATATGTTTCTTGTTTTATGTTGAATTATTAGTAGCCTTCCACTTGGTTTACCTTCACTATTGGTGCCTCTTTATGGAATTTTAGCTTGGGTGAACTGTGTTAGTAATTTGAGCAATCAATTTACTTCAAAATCAGCCCTAAATCATTCCTTAAGCACCATTAGTTCAGTGGTATTTGGAACTACTAAGTTGTTTTGCCTTTAGTTACATGCATTGCTTGAAAATTATGTGACCTTACTTTATGCTTATTCACTCAAGCATTATTATTTCAAGCATCCTCATTAAAATTTCAATTCAACAAGCTATTAGGTGCAGCAAAATGATTAGAAAAAGTTAAAAAAAAATAGAAAAAGTTCAAGTTAAAAAAAAAAAAGAAGATAAAGAACTCAAAAGAAAGACAAATTTGAAGTTGTGTACCTAATAGTAGAAACATTTGATATGAGGAACCAATTGTGATTAAAAAAAAAATTTACTTGAGTAAGCTTTTTAGTTTTTGGTCACTTAAATTTTATTAAGTGTGCAACTATTGGTTTCATTTTTTTTGTTTGAGTGTTTTTTCATCTCTACTCTTAGAGCTAATCTAGGAAAGTTATTTGTGTGCTACCTTCCTTTGTGAGCCTTATGTTTTCTTGCTTGTCTTCTTTACTTCTTTGAGTTTGTCATTGTTTAATCTATCCACTTGGATTTGTGATTCTTGTTTTTTTATTCACCTTTGTTTGTTGTCTTGTGTTGTATTCGGTCTTGGTAAGGAAAGGTTGGGAAAGGTTCCATATATAAAATTTTGGCAAGTCCAAACAAGAGGAAACAAGGGTAGCATTCTTGGGGTGAGTTGACGCAACTTAAAGGGGCTTGATCAAAAGGAGACAAACACCAAAAAGCTTGGAGTGAAGACTTTGTTTTATTTATTTTTTATTCTTTGTATTGTGTATACTTAATTTTAGATTGGGAGTTTGAGTGCCCTTAAGGCCCTCCCTTGGTTTGTAATAATTTTGGTTAATTTTAGCGTAGTTCCTCGTTAATTAGGTGAAGAAGGGAGAAGTGGTACACTTCCTGCAACACCTTAGGAGCACGATTAGAGCCCTTTCTCTTTTACATTCTTGCACTTTTATTTTATTTTATGCTATTTTGAAAAAACGTGTAGAGGCTAAGAGTTCCAAAGACTCATCAAGCCACCTTAGGTGAGAAAAAAAAAATAGAGAGGAGTGTTGCTTGAAAAAAAAAGAAGTCTTTGGCCCACCCTTTAGTTTTTAGCATCCAAGCACCATGGCTTCCCACACACATTCTAGTGCACATAGTTGTTCATCAAGTAAGAGTGTCAACCAAAGAAAACCTTCTAAGGGAGACACTCTTGAAAACCTTAACTTAGAATTTAGGGAATGGATGGCTAAAGAACAAGAAAGGAGAGAAGAAAAAGAGATAAAAAAAGAAATAAAAGAAAAGGAAAAACAAAAAGAGAAGGAAGAGTTAAAAAAAGAGATGTTGGAATGAGAAAAGAGAAAAAAGAGCGAGAAGAGCGAAGGCAAAGAGAGAGAAGAGAGGATGAATAAAGGAGAAGAAGGAAAGAACTAGAAAGAAAAAGAGAAAAAGAGGAAAAAGAGAGAAGGAGAGGAGAAGAGAGTAAGAGGAGATACGGGAGGGAGAGTGATAGAAAAAATAAAGGAATTCTCATAAGATCCCCATCTAGGCATTTTAGCTCTAGTGAAGAAGAATACTATAGAAATCAACATAAGCATCACTCACATTCATCATACAATCATCATTCTCCTCAAGAGAACATAAATCATGCTAGGGAACCAAAGGTAGACCTACCCCATTTTCATGGTAGGGAAGATGTTGAGATTTACCTAGATTGGGAAGTCAAAGTGGAACAACTCTTTCGATGCTATGAAATTAGGGAAGAAAGAAAAGTACCTTTGGCCTCCCTTAGTTTTCAAGGTTTTGCTTTGCATTGGTGGGATGGGTTAGTCAAGGATAGGGCCCGTAAACAAATGCCTGACATTCGCTACTGGAATGATTTAAAAACTTGTTTGCGAAGAAGGCACATTCCTTCATATTATGAAAGGGATCTTTTGGATAGGCTCCAAAGACTTAGGCAACATAACCTAAGTATTGAGGAGTATAGACAAAAGATGGAGCTTCTCATACTAAGGGCCAATATCATTGAGGAACCCAATGCCACCCTTGCTAGGTTTTTGTGTGGATTAAGCTCTGACATTAGAGATAAGGTAGAGCTTCTTTCATACTCAAACCTTGATGAGTTGGTAGAACTTTGTGTAAGAGCTGAGAATCAACTCAAGAGAAAAAGCTTTAAAAAAGATTTTCCCTCGTACTCAAAGAGAGACCAACTTAAGGGAAACTCTTTCAAGGGTTTTCCCAAAGAGGAACCCAAGCATTTTCAAGATACAAAAGCACCTCATGTAGAGAGAAAACCCCATACTACTAAGCCTACTGAGAGGCAAAGTAGTATAAAATGCTTCAAATGTCTTGGGAGATGCCATATTGCCTCTCAATGCCCTAAAAAGAAAACCATGATCATAAGGGGACAAGACATTTGTAGTGAGAATAGCTCATCTTCCTCCTCTAGTGAGAGTGAGGAAGAAGGGGGACATACTTTTGAACAACAGTGTGAGGAAGCTTTTCCTTATGAAGGGGACCTCCTTATGGTTCAAAGGCTTCTTGGAAGCCAACCTCTAGAGCTTGGCCAGTCATAAAGAGAGAACATCTTCCATACAAGATGTAAAGTAAATGACAAAGTATGTTCTCTCCTTGTTGATAGTGGCTCCTGTTGTAACTGTTGTAGCTCTCTAGGTTGGTTGAAAAGCTAGCCTTGACTACCATGCCCCATCCCAAACCTTACAAATTGCAATGGCACAATGAGCAAGGGGAGATGGTAGTCAATGAACAAGTTATGGTTCCAATTTCCATAGGATCTTATAATGATGAGATTCTTTGTGACATAGTTCCTATGGAGGCTGGTCATATCCTGTTGGGAAGACCATGGCAATTTGACAAAAAAGCTATTCACCATGGTCACTCCAACCAAATAATTCTCACCCATAATGAAAAGCGCTTCAAATTGTATCCTTTGTCACCTTCTCAAGTGGCTGAAGATCAATTTGCGATGAAAAAGAAGAGTTGAGGAAAAACAAAAACAAAAAAAAATACAACAAGCTTTACCCTTAAAACTTGAAAAGGGTAAAGAGAGAGAGTCGGAAGGTGATGCCCCTTCGAAAGGGAATATTAGTAAAAGGAGCCTATTTGCTACTAAACGTGATTTAAAAGAAGCTCCTTTGACTAACAAGCCCTTTTATCTCCTCTTTTGCAAAGAAGCATCAAATCCTTCTCCCAGTTTGTATTCTTCGGCTGAGAGCACTGCCACAGTCCATGCACATGAGCACCTTCCTCAAGGGGTTCAAGATATTTTAAAAGAATTTGATGACATATTCCCTAATGAGGTTCCGAAAGGACTTCCTCCTATTAGGGGTATAGAACATCAAATTGATTTGGTGCCTGGCGCAAGTCTACCTAATAGACCTGCCTATAGGACCAACTCCATGGAGACCCAAGAGATTGAGTCTCAAGTGAATGAGCTGTTAGAGAAGGGTTGGGTTCAAAAGAGCCTAAGCCCTTGTGCTGTGCCAGTCTTGTTCGTGCCCAAGAAGAATGGCCAATCGTGCAATCAACAACATCACCATCAAATATAGGCACCCAATCCCTCGTCTTGATGACATGTTGGATGAATTGCATGGAGCAAAAATATTTTCAAAAATAGATCTTAGAAGTGGTTACCACCAAATAAGGATCAAAGAGGGTGATGAGTGGAAAACTTCTTTTAAGACTAAATTTGGTCTTTATGAGTGGTTGGTTATGCCTTTTGGGCTAACTAATGCCCCAAGCACATTCATGCGCTTAATGAATCATGTACTAAGGGATTGCCTTGGTAAATTTTGTGTAGTTTACTTTGATGACATTTTAGTTTACTCTAGGAACCTAGATGATCATTTAGGACATCTAAGGCATGTTTTTTCTCTTCTTAGGAGTAATCATCTTTTTGGTAACTTAGAAAAATGCATTTTTTGTGTAGATAGTGTAGTTTTCCTAGGTTTTGTAGTTAGCACAAAAGGGGTTCATGTTGACCCCGAAAAGATAAAAGCTATTAAAGAATGGCCCACCCAAAAGAGTGTGACAAAGATCAAAAGCTTTCATGGTCTCGCTGGATTTTATAGGCGCTTTGTGCCTAATTTCTCCATGCTCTTCGCACCAATAAATGATTTGGTGAAAAAGGAAGTTCCTTTCCTTTGGGGTGAGAAACAAGAGAAATCCTTCCAGCTAATTAAGCATAAACTGACCCATGCACCAGTCTTGGCATTACCTAACTTTTCTAAAACATTTGAACTTGAATGTGATGCATCTGGTGTAGGTGTGGGGGTTGTCTTGTTGCAAGGAGGGCACCCCATTGCGTATTTCAGTGAAAAACTCCATGGTGCCCCCCTTAAATACCCACCTATGATAAGGAGTTTTATGCTCTAATTAGGGCCCTTCAAACTTGGGAGCATTACCTTGCTCCCAAGGAGTTTGTCATTCATAGTGACCATGAGTCACTAAAATGAGGGGTCAAGGTAAATTGAACAAAAGGCATGCAACGTGGGTGGAATATCTTGAATCCTTCCCTTATGTCATCAAGTACAAGAAAGGAAAACAAAATGTGGTGGTTGATGCTCTTTCTAGGCGTCATGCCCTTTATTCATCCTTGAGTGCAAAAATCTTGGGATTTGATGACATTCGGGCTATGTATCCGTCTGATAAGGATTTCGGCCCCATATTTGCTACCTCTGCATCTGCATTTGCATTAAAGGCCCATGATGGGTACTTCATCAGTGAGGGGTATCTTTACAAAGGGAGTAAGCTTTGTATACCCCAAGGATCAATTAGGAACTTACTTACAAAAGAGAGTCATGAAGGTGGGCTCATGGGGCATTTTGGGATTTCAAAAACCCTCATGCTTTTACGAGAGAAATTCTTTTGGCCCCATATGCGTAGAGATGTCCATAGACATTGCTCTAAATTTATAGCTTGCTTGCAAGAAAAGTCTAAAACAATGCCTCATGGACTATACACACCTTTACCTGCTCCTTCTGCACCTTGGGAGGATATTAGCATGGATTTCATCCTTGGGCTCCCAAGAACCCAACGAGGTGCAGACTCCATATTTGTGGTGGTGGACCGATTTTAAAAAATGGCCCATTTTATTCCCTGCCACAAAGTGGATGATGCGAGCAACATCGCAAGACTTTTCTTTAAAGAGGTTGTCCGATTGCATGGTATACCCTCTTCAATAGTGTCAGATAAGGATGTGAAGTTCCTTAGCCATTTTTGGAAAACTCTTTGGGCTAAGCTGGGAACTAAACTTCTTTTTTCCACTACCTATCACCCTCAAACTGATGGGCAAACAGAAGTGGTGAATAGATCTTTATCCACTATGCTGAGGGCTCTCCTTAAAGGCAACCATAAGTCTTGGGATGAGTACCTTCCCCACATTGAATTTGCTTATAACCGGGTGGTTCATAGAACCACCAAGCATTCTCCTTTTGAGGTGGTCTATGGCTTTAATCCTTGTACTCTTCTAGATCTTTTACCTCTTCCTCTTTCTGTTGCTGTGCATAAAGAAGCAGAGGCAAAAGCCATTTTTGTAAAACAATTACATGATAGGGTTAAAGTTAACATAGAGCGCCAATCCTTGAGAGATGCTACTTTCGCCAATAGGGGGAGGAAAGAAGTCATCTTTGAAAAGGGCGACTGGGTATGGCTTCACTTGAGAAAGGATAGATTTCCTTCTCAAAGGAAGTCCAAACTTAGCCCTAGAGGAGATGGACCTTTCCAAATCCTTGAGCGGATCGGTAATAATGCCTATGTTTTAGATCTGTCTGAGGATTATGGGGTAATCACCAGTTTTAATGTTTCTGATTTGTCTCCATTTGTAGGTGCTGAAAATGACGAAGACCCCATGGATTTGAGGTCAAATCCTCTTCAAGGGGGAGGAGATGATGTGACTAGAAGGATTGAAGAAGACCTAGCCCTTGCAGACAAAGGAAGACTTCACCTCCTATGGAGAGTGAAGATATTAGGCTAGGGGCTTTAGTTAATAAAATGTAATTTTCCTTTATTTTAATTTTGAGGAGCATTAAGAATTTAATTTGGGACATGTATTTAGTCCATTTTTTATTTTTTGGAGGTGTCTTAGGAATTTAGAGGGTGGATTTAGCTTTTTGGGTCTTTATGAAGGAAATAAGGGGTAGCCTTGATATCTACACCCCTCTTTTCTACATAAACCCCCTAAGCTAATAAGAAGGAATCTTGGCCCTTGGTTTGAGAAACTTGGGCACCAAGTTTGATGATCTAAGGAGGGAATTGTTTCTCAATTCTCCTCCCTTAGATCTCTCCTTTTAATCCTAGCCCTTCTTTTTTAGGTTATCTTGTTCAAGAGGTTAGCTACCTCTCTAAACAGGAGCTCCTCCCTCACTTGTATTTTTGACACTTGAATTTAATCCTAGAGACCATATTGGTTGAGGTTCTTACCTTTGAGTGTCCCCCTTTCTCCTTTGTGAGAGCTTCTAAGAGTTATCAAGGGGCCCCTCCCTTGTGGCCTCTCCCCTTTGGCTTATCAAACCTAGTATTTGTGGCGCCTCACCACATTCCTTTCCTCTCCATAAATCCATTTCCCTTCCAAGTGACCTTAGAAAGGATCCTTTGGGCACGTGATCATCAAAGATCACATCAGTACCCCTCACTCACATGAAACTCATCAGTAGGTTTGGACAAGGAGGTAGCAAAAATGGGGCCAAACTCTTGGTCAGAAGCATATTGGTCCTTAATATAATCAAATCTTAAGATTTGGTAGCTCAAAGTGGCAAGAAGAGTATGTCTTCTAGATAGGGCATCAGCCACTACATTGTGCTTCCCTTTCTTGTATTTGATTATATAGGGAAAATTTTCCAAAAAATCAACCCACTTTGCATGCCTCTTGTTGAGCTTACCTTGACCCTTCAAACATTTTAGTGACTCATGGTCACTATGAATGACAAACTACTTGGGAATAAGGTAATGTTCCCATGTTTGAAGGGCACTTATTAAGGAGTCAAACTTTTTGTCATAGGTGGGGTAATTGAGGGTGGCACCATTTAGTTTTTCACTAAAATAAGCCACAGGGTGGCCGACTTACAATAAAACAGCACCTATTCCAACACCCGATGCATCACACTCTAGCTCAAAAGTTTTTGAAAAGTCAAGTAGAGCTAGAACAGGGGCATGGGTTAGTTTTTCTTTAATAAGCTCAAAGGCTTTTTTTTGTTTAGCACCCCAAAGGAAGGGAACGTTCTTCTTCACTAAATCATTGATTGGTGAGAAAAGTGTGGAGAAATTAGGCACAAAGCGCCTATAGAAACTCACGAGACCATGAAAGCTCTTGATCTCAGTCACACTTTTTGGGGTGGGCCATTCTTGGATGGCTTTGATTTTGTCAGGGTCCACATGAACCCCATCTTTATTGACTACAAAATCTAAAAACACCACACTCTCTACACAAAAATTACATTTTTCAAGGTTTCCATAGAGTTGGTGTGATCTAAGGATGCAAAAAACGGCCTAAGATGACCTACATGTTCATCTAGTGATGCATGCCTCCCTTGATCTTTTTCTAGAGGTTTTCTTCTTTGGTGAAATGGTTTATGGAAAGGTAAGAAGTGAGGTGGTTTTAGACGCCACTTAAGGTAAGATAAGCCTAAGAGGGAAAGTTTTCCACAAGGGATGGAACCCTTGATAAAAACCTAAGGAATTCTCAAAGAGAGAAGGGTGGACACTAAGAGAATTTTGGCCAACTCAAGGTTTTTCCATTCAATAAAGTGTAAAAAATACAAGAGTATGAAGGAGCACCTTTTTATAGAGGGAGCTAACCTCTTGGACAAGTCAAGAAGGAAAGGAAGGGCTAGGATTAAAAGAAGTCATCCAAGGGAGGAGGATTGAAGCCCAAAGTCCAATCAATCCCCCCCTTTGGATGAGAATTGGCGCCCACGCTACCTCATCCAAGGGCCAAGATTACTCCTTTATTAGTTTTGGGTTTTATTTAGGAAAAGAGGGTGTAGTTATCAAACTACCCCCTTATTTCCTAAATAAAGGTCCAAAAGCTAATCTTACCCCTTCTTATTACTAAGACACCTCCTAGAAAATTAAATGGACTAATACATGTCCAAAATAAAATACTAGGTTCCTAAAATAAAAATTACAAGTAAATAAGTCATGACTTGCATAACTTGATGGTCATATGGAGGTGAGATCTTCCTCCTTCTACTCTATCCATGTCTTCTTCTATTCTCCTAGCCATGGCCCTAGTGATAGGGCCCTTGCTTTGGGAGAATGCATCATCTACTCCCCCTTGGGAAGGATTTGACCTCAAATCTGATAGGTCCTCCTCTTCTTCATCAGTACCTACAAAAGGGATCAAATCACAAACATTAAAGGTAGTACTGACACCGTAGTCCTCAGGGAGATCTAATATGTATGCATTGTTGTTCACTCTCTTGAGGACTTGAAAGGGACCATCTCCTCGGGGGCTAAGCTTGGACTTCCTTTGAGTAGGGAAACGATCCTTCCTCAAATGAAGCCATACCCAATCCCCTTCATTGAAGATAATTTCTTTCCTACCCCTATTGGCTTTACTAGCATACTCCTTTGAATGATGTTCAATGTTGGCCTTTACCCTTTCATGTAATTTTTTAACAAAATTCGCTCTTACTATTCCTTCTTTGTGAACAGAAGAAGGGAACGGTAAGGCAAGATATCAAGAAGAGTGAGGGGGTTGAAGCCATAAACAACTTCAAAGGAAGAATGCTTGGTGGTCCTTTGAACCACTCGGTTGTATGCAAACTCAATATGGGGTAGGTATTCATCCCAAGACTTGTGATTTCCTCGAAGAAGTGTCCTAAGCATAGTAGATAGAGATCTATTTACTACCTTAGTCTGCCGATCAGTTTGGGGGTGACATGTGGTAGAAAATAAGAGTTTAGTTCCTAGCCTTGCCCACAATGTTTTCCAAAAGTGGCTAAGGAAGTTCACATCTCTATCAGAGACTATGGATTGGGGAATTCCATGTAAACGGACAACTTCTTTAAATAAAAATCTCGCAATGTTGCTCGCATCATCTATCTTGTGGCATGGTATAAAGTGAGTCATTTTTGAAAATCTATCTACCACCACAAAGATAGAGTCTGCACCTCGTTGGGTTCGAGGCAGGCCAAAGATGAAATCCATACTAATATCCAGCCAAGGTGCAAAAGAAGCAGGTAAGGGTGTGTACAATCCATGAGCCATATTGTCTTAGACTTAGCTTGCAAGCAAGCAATGCATCTACGACAATGTCTATAGACGTCTTTCTTCATATGGGGCCAAAAGAATTTTTCTTGTAAAAGTAGAAGAGTTTTGTTAATTCCAAAATGCCCCATGAGCCCACCCTCATGGCTCTCTTTTGTCAACAGATTTCTCATAGATCCTTGGGGTACACAAAGTCTGCTACCTTTGAAAAGGTACCCCTCACTCACAAAGAACCCATTTTGGGTTTTACATGCAAATGTAGAGGTAGCATAAATTGATCCAAAATCCTTATCAGAAAGATACATTTCTCTAATATTATCAAATCCAAGAATCTTTGCACTTAAGGTGGTGTAAAGGGTATGTCTACGAGACAAAGCATCAACCACCACATTATGTTTTCCTCTCTTGTATTTGATGATATAAGGGAAAGTCTTAAGAAATTCTACCCATTTAGCATGCCTTTTATTAAGCTTGCCTTGACCCTTCAAATACTTGACTCATGGTCACTATGAATGATGAACTCCCTTGGTACAAGATAATTTTCCCAAGTTTGAAGGGCCCTTATCAAAGAATAAAACTCTTTATCATAGATGGGGTAGTTTAAGGCGGTTCCATTTAGTTTTTCACTAAAATAAGCCATGGGATGACCACCTTGTAACAACACAGCTCCCACACCCACTCCCGATGCATCACACTCTAGCTCAAAAGTTTTAGAAAAGTTAGGAAGAGCTAAAACTGGTGCATGGGTTACTTTCTCTTTGATAAGTTCAAAGGCTTTTTGTTGTTCTTCACCCTAAAGGAAAGGAGTATCCTTCTTCACTAAATCATTGATTGGTGAGAAAAATGTGGAGAAGTTAGGCATAAAGCACCTGTAAAAGCTCGCGAGACCATGAAAACTCTTGATCTTAGTCACACTTTTTGGGGTGGGCCATTCTTGGATGGCTTTGATTTTGTCGGGGTCCACTTGAACCCCATTTTTATTAACCATAAAACCTAAGAACACCACACTCTCCACACAAAAATTACATTTTTCAAGATTTCCATAGAGTTGGTGTGACCTAAGAATGCAAAAGACGCGCCTAAGATGACCTACATGTTCATCTAGGCTCTTGCTATACACTAAGATGTCATCAAAGTAAACTACACAAAATTTTCCTAAGCAATCCCTAAGGACATGATTCATAAGCCTCATGAAGGTGCTTGGGGCATTGGTAAGCTCAAAGGGCATTACCAACCACTCATAAAGCCCAAACTTGGTCTTAAAAGCGGTTTTCCACTCATTACCTTCCTTGATGCGGATTTGCTGATAACCACTCTTAAGATCAATTTTCGAAAATAATTGGGCCCCATGCAATTCATCAAGCGTGTCATCAAGCCTAGGGATAGGGTGCCTATATTTGATGGTGATGTTATTGATTGCTCGACAATCAATGCACATCCTCCATTGGCCATTCTTCTTAGGCACCAAGAAGACTGGCACAGCACAAGGGCTTAGGCTCTCTTGAACCCAACCCTTCTCCAATAGTTCTTGGACTTGAGATTCAATCTCCTTGGTCTCTATGGGATTACTCCTATAAGCAGGCTATTAGGCAGACTAGCCCCAGGTACCAAGTCTATTTGGTGTTCTATACCCCTAATTGGAGGAAGTCCATTAGGAACTTCATCAGGGAATATATCACCAAACTCCTTTAAAATCTCTTGAACCTCTTGAGGTAGGTTCTCATGTCCAAGTTCTATGGCAGTGCTAGAACTAGAAGGGAAAAAAGTGGAGGGGGAAGAAATGGGGGATGCCTCTTTGCAAAGGAGGAGATAGAAAGGTCTGTTAGTTAATGGGGCTTCCTTTAAATCCAATTTTGTCGCAAATAAACTCCCTTTACTAGTGACTTTCTTGGAAGGGGCACCAACTTCCAACTCAACCTCCTTACCCCTTTCAAGCTTTAGGGGTAAAAGCTTTGCTTTTTTTTTCTCCTCATCTCTCTTATGTTTCATGATGAGTTGGTCGTCCGCCACTTGTGAAGGTGTTAGAGGACACAACTTAATGCACTTATCCTTATGAGTGAGGATGATGTTATTGGAATGACCATGGTGTATCACTTTCTTATCAAATTGCCATGGTCTTCCTAGCAAGATATGGCCAGCTTCCATTGGGACTATGTCACACAGGATCTCATCTTTATAAGACCCAATGGAAATTGGAACCTTGACTTGCTCATTGACCTCCATTTCCCCTTGCTCATTGAGCCATTGAAGCTTGTAAGGCTTAGGATGGGGAAGTGGGGTCAAGGCTAGCTTTGACACCAACCTTGAGATAGAACAATTGCAGCATGACCCACTATCCACAATGAGAGAACATATTTTGTCATTCACCTTACAGCGAGTGTGGAATATGTTCTCCCTTTGAGATGAGGACACTTTCAAAGGTTGGTTTCCAAGAAGCCTTCTTATCATTAAGAGGTCTCCCTCACATGCATAAGCGGTTTCATCACAATCAAATTGGTATGCATGAACCCCTTCTCCTTCGCTCTCACTAGAGGAGTGTGAGCTAGACTCACTACTATAAACATCTTGGGCCCTCATGATGATGTTTCTCTTAGTAGGGCATTGAGAGGCAATGTGGCCTCTCCCAAGACATTTAAAGCATTTGATACTATTAACTTTCTCATGAGAGTTAGTAGTAGGGGTTTTTCTCTCTACATGTGATGTTTTATGCTCTTTGAAGTGCTTGGGATGTTCCTCTTTGGGGTAACTCTTGAAAGAGTTCCCCTTAGGTTGGTCCCTCTTTACATAAGGTGGGTTATCCTTTTTAAAAGTTTTCCTTCTAAGTTGATTTTCCACCTTGATGCAAAGTTGAACTAACTGATCAAGGGAATTGTATGAGAAGAGCTCTACCTTATCACGATTTCGGGGCTCAACCCACACAAAAACCTTGCCATAGTGGCCTTGGGTTCCTCAATGATACCCGCCCTCAAGATAAGAAGTTCCATCTTTTGTCTATACTCTTCTATACTAAGATTGGTTTGCCTTAGCCTTTGGAGTCTATCCAAAAGATCTCTTTCATACCAAGAGGGAATATGCCTTCTTCTTAGAGCACTTCTAAGATCATTCCAATATCTTATGGAAGGCATATTGGTACGGATTCTCTCATTGGTTAACCCAACCCACCAATGCATGGCATGCCCTTGGAAGCTAAGGGTTGCCATTGGAACCTTTCTTTCTTCTCTTACCTCATGGCAAGTGAAGAGTTGTTCTACCTTGATTTCCCAATCAAGGTAGGCTTCCACATCTTCCCTCCCATGAAATGGAGGGAGATCAAATTTGGCCTCCCTTGGAGGGGCCCCATTATTATGCATGGATGAATGAGAGTTTCTCCTAGGATGATTGTAGTATTCTTCCTCACTTTCACTCCTATGGGTATGTCTAGATGGGGAACCTAAGACTATCCCTTTCATTTTGTAATGCTCACCATTCCCATGCTTTCTTTTTTCTTCTTCTTTCTCTTTTCTTTTTTCTCTTTCTTTTCTTTCTCTCGTTTCTTCATATTCTCTGCTTTCTCTTATTCTTCTCTCTTGCTTCTCTCTTTTTTCTCTCTTTTCTTCCTCTCTTTCTTTTATTTTTCTTTTCTCCTTGGACTCTTTTTCTCTCCTTTTTTCTTCTCTTCTCTCTTGTTCTTTTGCCATCCACTCCCTAAAGTCCATGTTTAAGTTTTCTAAAGTGTAATATTTAGAAATATTTCTTTGGTTTACATTCTTGTTTGATGAATAACTATGAGCACTAGAGTGGGTGTGTGATGTCATTGTGCTTGAATTTCTAAGAGGAAAAAGGTTGCTAAAAACTTTTCACAAACAAATACTCCTCTCTTTTTGTGTTTTCTTGCCTAAAATGGCTTGATGAGTCTTTGGAACTCTTTAGCCTTCTAAGTGCTTTGAATAAGAAAAATAAAACAAGAATTTTAAAGCAAAAATTCAAAAGAGAAGGGATCTAAATCGAGCTCCTAAGGTGTTGAAGGAAGTGTACCACTTCTTCCTTCTTCACCTAATTTTCGAGAAACTAAATAATTAACTAAATCTTATTACAACCAAAGGGAAGGCCTTAGGGGCACTCAAACTCCCAACTACAAAATTAATACACCCAAATTAAAGAAAAAGTAAAGTCTTCAAAAAATGATTCCCCAAATGCTCCCTCAAATCAAAGTCTTCACGGCTAGGTGTGTTTCCTTTTGAGGTGATCCCTTAGGCTCTTAGTCCAACCTTCCAAAATATGCTACCCTTGTGGTAAGCTCCTTTTTCAAGCTTTCTCCCAAAAGTGGCACTAACACACAAACCAAAGAAACCAAAAGTAGCAAGGGGAGGTGCAAATAGAAACTCAAAAAGCAATAAAAGATAACACAATCAAAAGGACACTTAACCAAATGGTAAGAGTATATAAGACAAACTAGAAAGATGATTTAAAAGACAAGCAACAACTAAAAGGTAAACAAAAGAAAGAGAGCACACAATGGAATACCTAAGAATGTCACTAGATTAAAGAGTAGAAAGACACAAATATCAAGTTCTAGTGTACCAAAAGTAATAAAATTTCTTTTAAGGTTCCGAGTTCAAAGTTGAAGCACTTGCTAATTTTAGGTTAGGTACATCAAATGAATTTTTCAAACTTTCTTTTCTTTTGTTTGTTCTCTTTTTTTTTTTTTGAATCCTTCGTAGTTTTTTTTTTGTATTTTATGTTAGACTTTGTTCTCTTGTTTTTTTCTTTGAATATTTACTAGATGCACCTAAATTGATTGTGAATTTAGTGCTTAATAACAAAGAGTTATGTGCTTGGAACAATAAAGAAAATTAAAAGCAACAATTTAGGTACTACTAGAAATGACTTCAAAATGCAAAGTAACTATAGATGTGTTCATGGTTTAGTAGTTTGGTGTGTCACTGGACTCAAGCTTTGTTAAGTTTTTAGTAATTGGTTGAACACAAATACCAGACTTATAGCTTAAGTGAAAGCACCCACAAACAAGAACTACCTTTACCACACAAATGAGCTACTAATTATACGTATAAGGAAAATAAAGACAAAGGGAATTGAGCAACTATTTTGGAATTTTTTTTAAGAATATGCTTGAAACTAAAAGCACATGAACCTCAAAAGAGACTTAGACATGAGGTATGACCCTCTATGTTGCTCAATTTAAGAAGTTTCAAAAGCTTTTTTGTAAAAACAAAGAGGCTAAACTTAAAAGGAATTAATAGACAAAATGGGAAACTATAAACATGACTTACAACTACACAAGAGTATAAAAGTCAAAAATAAAAGCTAAAAATAAGGAAAAAACAAGGCAACTAGGTGCAAGGAAACACAAGAATTTGGTCTAAATTTCTTGACCACAAGGTTGTGGAATTCACCACAACGGCATGGATTTTTAGCAAGAAATTCTCAAAACCAAAATTCAAGCAAGAAAGCACCCAACTCAAAGCTTAAGCGTAAATTAATGAATATGGGAGAGACGTAGATGCAAAGAAAAGAACAATATAAATTGCATCAAGCAAAAAATAAATGGCGTAAATAAACTATAACTCAAAACAATAAACTCAAGACATAAATGGAAATGATAAACAACAATCGAAATCTAGAAAAAATTGTGGAAATTAAAGATAAAATAAAATAGGAAAATGGAAAGAAAAAATAAATGAGGTAGGAAGAGAGTTTAGACCTCTAGAACCAATGCTCTGATACCAAATGATGCATGCCTCTCTTGATCTTTTTCTAGAGGTTTTCTTCTTTGGTGAAATGGTTTATGGAAAGGTAAGAAGTGAGGTGGTTTTAGGCGCCACTTAAGGTAAGATAAGCCTAAGAGGGAAAGTTTGCCATAAGGGATGGGACCCTTGATAAAAACCTAAGGAATTCTCAAAGAGAGAAGGGTGGACACTAAGAGAATTTTGGCCAACTCAAGGTTTTTCCATTCAATAAAGTGTAAAAAATACAAGAGTATGAAGGAGTACCTTTTTATAGAGGGAGCTAACCTCTTGGACAAGTCAAGAAGCAAAGGAAGGGCTAGGATTAAAAGGAGTCATCCAAGGGAGGAGGATTGAAGTCCAAAGTCCAATCAATCCCCTCCTTTAGATGAGAATTGGTGCCCAAGCTACCTCATCCAAAGGCCAAGATTACTCCTTTATTAGTTTTGGGTTTTATTTAGGAAAAGAGGGTGTAGTTATCAAACTACCCCCTTATTTCCTAAATAAAGGTCCAAAAGCTAATCTTACACCTTCTTATTACTAAGACACCTCCTAGAAAATTAAATGGACCAATACATGTCCAAAATAAAATCCTAGGTTCCTAAAATAAAAATTACAAGTAAATAAGTCATGACTTGCATAACTTGATGGTTATATGGAGGCGAGATCTTCCTCCTTCTACTCTAGCCATGTCTTCTTCTATTCTCCTAGCCATGACCCTAGTGATAGGGCCCTTGCTTGGGAAGAATGCATCATCTAGGCTCTTGTTATACACTAAAATATTATCAAAATAAACTACACAAAATTTTCCTAAGCAATCCCTAAGGACATGATTCATAAGCCTCATGAAGGTGCTTGCGGAATTGGTAAGCCCAAAGGGCATTACCAACCACTCATAAAGCCCAAACTTGGTCTTAAAAGCGGTTTTCCACTCATCACCTTCCATGATGCAGATTTGGTGATAACCACTCTTAAGATCAATTTTCAAAAATAATTGGGCCTCATGCAATTCATCCAGCATGTCACCAAGCCTGGGGATAGGGTGCCTATATTTGATGGTGATGTTATTGATTGCTCGACAATCAATGCACATCCTCCATTGGCCATTCTTCTTAGGCACCAACAAGACTGGCACAACACAAGGGCTTAGGCTCTCTTGAACCCAACCCTTGTCCAATAGTTCTTGGACTTGAGATTCAATCTTCTTGGCTTCATGAGATTAGTCCTATAAGCAGGCCTATTAGGCAGGCTAGCCCCATGTACCAAGTCTATTTGGTGTTCTATACCCCTAATTGGAGGAGGTCCTTTGGAAACTTCATTAGGGAATATATCACCAAACTCCTTTAAAAGCTCTTGAACCTCTTGAGGTAGGTTCTCATGTCCAGGTTCTATGGAAGTGCTAGAACTAGAAGGGAAAAAAGTGGAGGGCGAAGAAATGGGGATGCCTCTATGCAAAGGAAGAGATAGAAAGGTCCGTTAGTTAATGGGCCTTCCTTGAAATCCAATTTTGTCACAAATAAACTCCCTTTACTAATGACTTTCTTTGAAGAGGAACCAACTTCCAACTCAACCTCCTTACCCCTTTCAAGCTTTAGGGGTAAAGCATTGCTTTTTTTTTTCTCTTCATCTCTCTTATGTTTCATGATGAGTTGGTCCTCCACCACTTGTCAAGGTGTTAGAGAAGAAAACTTAATGCACTTATCCTTATGAGTGAGGATGATGTTACTGGAATGACCATGGTGTATGGCTTTCTTATCAAATTGCCATGGTCTTCCTAGCAAGATATGGCCAGCTTCCATTGGGAGTACGTTACATAGGATCTCATCCTTATAAGACCCAATGGAAATTGGAACCTTAACTTGCTCATTGACCTCTATATCCCCTTCCTCATTGAGCCATTGAAGCTTGTAAGGCTTAGGATGGGAAAGTGGGGTCAAGGCTAGCTTTTCCACCAACCTTGAGCTACAGCAATTGCAGCATGACCCACTATCTACAATGAGAGAACATATTTTTTCATTCACCTTACAGCGAGTGTGGAATATGTTCTCCCTTTGAGATGAGAACACTTTCAAAGGTTGGCTTCCAAGAAGCCTTCTTATCATCAAGAGGTCTCCCTCACATGCATAAGCAGTTTCATCACAATCAGATTGGTATGCATGAACCCTTTCTCCTTCGCTCTCATTAGAGGAGTGTGAGCTAGACTCACTACTATAAACATCTTGGGCCCTCATGATGATGTTTCTCTTAGTAGGGAATTGAGAGGCAATGTGGCCTCTCCCAAGATATTTAAAGCATTTGATACTACTAACTTTCTCATGAGAGTTAGTAGTAGGGGGTTTTCTCTCTACATGTGATGTTTTATACTCTTTGAAGTGGTTGGGATGTTCCTCTTTGGGTAACTCTTGAAAGAGTTCCCCTTAGGTTGATCCGTCTTTACATAAGGTGGGTTATCCTTTTTAAAAGTTTTCCTTCTAAGTTGGTTTTCCACCTTGATGCAAAGTTAAACTAACTCATCAAGGGAATTGTATGAGAAGAGCTCCACCTTATCATGAATTTCGGGGCTCAACCCACATAAAAACCTTGCCATAGTGGCCTTGGGTTCTCAATGATACCCGCCCTCAAGATAAGAAGTTCCATCTTTTGTCTATACTCTTCTATACTAAGGTTGGCTTGCCTTAGTCTTTGGAGTCTATCCAAAACATCTCTTTCATGCAAGAGGGAATATGCCTTCTTCTTAGAGCACTTCTAAGATCATTCCAATATCTTATGGAAGGCATATTGGTGCGGATTCTCTCATTGGTTAACCCAACCCACCAATGCATGGCATGCCCTTGGAAGCTAAGGGTTGCCATTGGAACCTTTCTTTCTTCTCTTACCTCATGGCAAGTGAAGAGTTGTTCTACCTTGATTTCCCAATCAAGGTAGGCTTCCACATCTTCCCTCCCATGAAATGGGGGGAGATCAAATTTGGCCTCCCTTGGAGGGGCCCCATTATTATGCATGGATGAATGGGAGTTTCTCCTAGGATGATTGTAGTATTCTTCCTCACTTTCACTCCTATGGGTATGTCTAGATGGGGAACCTAAGACTATCCCTTTCATTTTGTAATTCTCACCATTGCCATGCTTTATTTTATCTTCTTCTTTCTCTTTTCTTATTTCTCTTTCTTTTCTTTCTCTCCTTTCTTCATCTTCTCTCCTTTCTCTCTTCCTTCTCTCTTTTTTCTCTCTTTTCTTCCTCTCTTTATTTTGTTTTTCTTTTCTCCTTGGCCTCTTTTTCTCTCTTTTTTTCTTCTCTTCTCTCTTGTTCTTTTGCCATCCATTCCTTAAAGTCCATGTTTAAGTCTTCTAGAGTGTAATCTTTAGAAATATTTCTTTGGTTTACACTCTTGTTTGATGAATAACTATGAGCACTAGAGTGGGTGTGTGATGCCATTGTGCTTGAATTTCTAAGAGGAAAAAGGTGGCCAAAAACTTTTCACAAAGCACTCCTCCCTTTTGTATGTTTCCTCACCTAAAATGGCTTTGATGAGCCTTTGGAACTCTTTAGCCTTCTAAGCATTTTGACAAGAAATTAAAGAAAGGCTTGAAAGGTAAAAAAAATTTAAAAAGGTAAGGGATCTAAAAATGTGCTCCTAAGGTGTTGAAAGAAGTGTACAAATTCTTCCTTTTTCACCTAATTTTCGAGAAACTAAAGTTAAAACAAATTAAAACCAATTATTAAAATAAAAAAGGGAGGGCCTTAAGGGCACTCAAACTCCCAATTCTAAAGGAAGAATTAATTACAACCAATTTAAAAATGCAAAATTTAAAGTCTTCAAGTCCTTTTGTCTCCAAATGTGCTCTAAAGCTCACGGCTAGTGTTTGCCCCTTTGAGTTCGCCCCTTAAGCTCTTAGTTCAAGTTTCCAAAGTATGCTACCCTTGTGGGAAGTTCTTTCTTGAAGGTTATTAGAAAATAGCACTATTACACAAACCAAATAAACCAAAGAAAGTAGCAAGGGATATGCAAAATAGAAACTTAAAAGCAATAAAAGGATAAACACAACAAAGGACACTAACCAATTGGTAAGATTAAGTTGACAAGACTAGAAAGAATTTGAAAAAAGAAGACAAGCAACAATTAAAGGTAAAAAATAAAGAAAGCACACAAAGGAATACCTAAGAAAGGCACTCTAGTGGAATGAAAAGCAAACTAAACAAGACTCCAAAATTTCATAAATTGCACTAACTTTAAAATTATAGTGGCTGAATTCTTTTAAGAAGGTTCTCAAGCTCTTACAAGTAATTTTAAGTCCTCAAAGTGTCTTAATCAAATAGGTACACAAGTTTTTTCATAATTTTTTTTTGTTCTTTCTTTGGAATTCTTTTCCTCTCTTTTTGTTTTTGAACTTCAACTTCTTTGGTTTGTTTTATCCTTTTCTTCTTTTTTTTTAAACTTAATTTTGCTGTATCTAGCTTAATGGAAAGCAAAATTAATGAGGAACAACAATATTATAATCGCTTGAGCTAAAGGTAAAAGGAACAAGCCACCAAAATTGTAACCAATGCAACTAGTGAACATTAAAATGAAAGAAACAACAAATTTTAGTAGCCCCAATTTCCACTGAACTAATGGTATTTTAGAAGTACATTAAGGCTTTTAAATGAGTTATTTGTTTTCCCAAGTTCAACTCATAATTTGCCAAAACAATTGTACTCAAAAGAATAACCAATAGTGAAAGCAAAAACCAAGGGGGAAACTACTAAAAGCATGCGCAAACAAGAAAGAATACAAAGGATTGAATTGAAAAATTATTTAAGAATATTTAGAAACTAGAATGCTTGAATTAAAAGCATAAACACATAAGAACACAAACAAGAGGATCACCTCTTAAAAGCTCAATCCAAAGATGTTTTATCAGGCTTTTTGTAATAAGAAGAGGTTAAACCTAAGGAAGTTTATATGACATGAAAGGAAACCAACATGACCATTTTTTGACAAAACTTAGAGATTATAAAAGTAAAAATAAACCTATAAAGTGAGCAAAAATTTCAGCAAGAAATGCACCAAGGATTAGCCCAAAAGGAGAGCCATAAGGTTGTGCAAAATGTACACTTATGTGGACTTACACTACCTCTTTTGTTTAGGCACCTAACCTCAGCACTTTAAACATAAAATAAAGCTATACTAAGGGCAAGAACACTTAAAATGCAACAAAAGATGCAATGAAAAGAACAAAATAAAATTGCATCAACAATAAAGACAATAACGAATAGAATAAGGAAAATTTAGAAACTACTAATATTAACTTCAAGACATGAAATGAAAGAAATAAACGACAAGGGAAGACAAGAATAAAATTGCGGAAATGAAGTAAACAATATATAAGAATGCGCAAAATTAAAAAGATAGAGAAAAAGAAATTTTAACCTCTAGAACCTATGCTCTAGATACCAAATGATGCATGTCTCCCTTGATCTTTTTCTAGAGGTTTTGTTCTTTGGTGAAATGGTTTGTGGAGAGGTAAGAAGTGGGGTGGTTTTAGGCACCACTTAAGGTAAGATAAGTCTAAGAGGGAAAGTTTGCCACAAGGGATGGAACCCTTGATAAAAACCTAAGGAATTCTCAAAGAGAGAAGGGTGGACACTAAGAGAATTTTGGCCAACTCAAGGTTTTTTCATTCGATAAAGTATAAAAAATACAAGAGTGTGAAGAAGCACCTTTTTATAGAGGGAGCTAACCTCTTGGACGAGTCAAGAAAGGAAGGGCTAGGATTAAAAGGAGTCATCCAAGGGAGGAGGATTAAAGCCCAAATTCCAATCAATCCCCTCCTTTAGATGAGAATTGGTGCCCAAGCTACCTCATCCAAAGGCCAAGATTACTCCTTTATTAGTTTTGGGTTTTATTTAGGAGAAGAGGGTGTAGTTATGAAACTACCCCCTTATTTCCTAAATAAAGGCCCAAAAGCTAATCTTACCCCTTCTTATTACTAAGACACCTCCTAGGAAATTAAATGGACTAATACATGTCCAAAATAAAATCCTAAGTTCCTAAAAGAAAAATTACAAGTAAATAAGTCATGGCTTGCAGAACTTGATGGTCATATGGAGGTGAGATCTTTCTCCCTCTACTTTAGCTATGTCTTCTTCTATTCTCCTAGCCACGACCCTAGTATAGGGCCCTTGCTTGGGGAGCATGCATCACCAAGGAAGTGAAGCTAGCCACAAGGGAAGGAAATCTTGATAATAGCATGGAAGAATGCCACTAAGGAGAGAAAAAAAGAACACTCCTGGAAGAAGAACTCTCAATTTTAGAGAAATGATTTTCATTCAAATAAATGATAAGAGCTTGCAAGAGGAGGGGAGGTCAATATATAGAGCAAGTAATAGATCTATGGGCTTCTAGCTCAAGTTGGACATCCACCATGACTAACGAGGGGGATCAGTTGTTTAATTTAGTATTAATTGAGAGCATATCTATTAACACTAAATTAAATCAACGAAGATCCAAACAAGGCCCTAAGAAAGTGAATCTATGTTCCCTCTTAATTTGAATTTGAATTTTTTAGGGAAATGACATGGCACCCTCAAAATTCAAATTTAAACAAGAAGTAACAAGAAAAGCTATGTAGGAGAGAGAAATCATAGGTAGCGCCACTTATAAGGGTGCAAGGAGACCCACATGTCTCTTACATGCTTCATTTGTTGGTTAGAAGGGTGTTAAAAGGAATTAGGGGTGTGGATAACAAAAACCACACATCTAGAACTCTTCTACTAAAGCCCATGTAATTAACACACTCCACAAAGAGACTAAACACACCTCCTAATAGAAAATAAACCTAAAGGTCAAAATACAAGGCCAGAAATCAAACTAACTACACCCCTAAAATCCTAAGAACACAAGGGTGCAAATATAAGCCTAAAAATGTTAATTATATACAAATTAATGTACCATGGCCTAAACTAAGTATTTAATTTACACATTATAATAGTACTTAGTAGTTAATGTTCATACTATTCGTATGGCATGATCATACACATTAATGGAGCCACTTGTGTGTAAACTCCCACCTTTATCAAATGCTCAATTTGCTTGAGTTTTTTTGTAACATCCTCAAATATTTAAAGGAAAAATCATCTCATATGATAAATAATGTACAATAATTTAGTTACCGAATAAGTAATAACATTAAGTTTTTATCTGATTTAAATAAAGAAACTATTAAAATAAATATTTATTAGAATTTAAAAGAAAAAATGAATTAGTTTGTATATTAAAAAGAACATATGATAAAATCTATATTCAAAGTAAAAGATTAGGAGCTTATTATTACGATATGATTATTAAAGTTTAGATAAATATTTGTTATATTTTAATTCGTGATCCTTAATAATGATATGAATATTTATCATATTTCATCTGAATGCATCTATAATGTGAACTTTAGATAAGATAGTGCTATATTGTATTTAGCCATATATCATATTCAAGATAATAAAATAAAAATAAAGATAAAATAATATATTAAATTTTCCATAGATAAAATAAAAGAAAAAAGATAATAATTAGATGAGAATAAATCAAATAATTAAAAGATTAAAGATAAATTGATTTAAGATAACATTACGTTTAAAATAGAAATAAGATAAATTTTAATAAATATTTAATCTCATATTTAATTTGAAGCATAACTAAGCTCTTATAAAATAAAAGAAAGGGTGGAGAGAGGGCAATTGATATTAAGCTATTAATAGGATTAAATAGTTCTCATAGAGAATTATAGATTAGTTGACTATTCAAGGGTTGAGAAACAAGAGAGAAGAATAAACCAAATTTGCAAAATTATGCTTCGAGAGGTGAGTAAAAACTCTTTCCTAAACCTCTATGGTATACTTCTTGAATGATATCATTTTTAGCATTTCAACTATTTAATTTATGCATAGCATTTTTAGATTTATTTTAGAAATTATCATGCTTGATATACCCCATTTATAATGGGGAGTTTATTATGTCATGCTAATCTCTTAGATATTGAGAGTGATCAACCTAATATCTAAGGGATGGTGTACATATTCTCTTGGATATTGGGGTTGATCAACCCAATATCCAGGGGATTGTTTGCATATTCATGTAACTAAAAAGCCGGCTAGAAAATGGGAGAGTTTTCAATAGAGTGATAATATCTCAAAATTTTAATGTGTTGAACTATTTGAATTTTGTAGGAACGAGTATCTAGTGTTTGTTATAATCAAGATTTTGTTTTAAGTGAAAGGGTAACTTTAGTTGCTATAAAATATTTTAATTATTATTATGTGAATGATATAACTTGGGATTGTGATTGAACATATTTGCTATTGTTGTTTGTAAGTGTTTATTTGTGTTTGTGATTGGACATACCTAAGATTGTTTCCAGTGCAAAAAAATAAATAAATTTAATATCCATGTTTTTGATGTTTTGAAATTGGATTAAATTAATAATGTTAGAGACTAACTCTTTTCATATCTTAAAATAGGAAATGTTTATAATGCTATTATTATTTAAACTTTGAATTAGCTATTAAATGTCATATAAATGTGACTGAATCATTGATAGTCATTATATTAAAAGAATTTATAGTTTTAATTTAACTTTAGAATTAGAAGCATATTAGTAATCCCTTTTAATGCTACAATTTATTTCTTTTACATTGGCTTGGTAATTTTGAGGACGAAATTCTTAAAAGGGGGAGGGTGAGAAATTTAACATCTCAAATTTTTAAAATAAAAATTCTCATAAAATAAATTAATAAATAATAATTGTCTAAATATAAAATAATATTTAGTCACTAATTAAATATAATATTATGTTATTATCATAATTAAATAAAGAAACCATTAAAATAAATATTATTAGCGCAATAGTTCATTAGATGAGTATATAAAACTACTTATTTCTTTTAATTTGCATTGGGTAATTTAGAGTACGAAATTCTTAAAGGGGGGGGGGGGGGGGGGGGAGAAATCTAACATCCTCAAATTTTTAATGTAAAAAAAATATCTCATATAGTAAATAATGTATAATAATTTAGTTACTTAATAAATACTAATATTAAATTGTTATCTAATTTAAATAAAGAAATTATTAAAATAAATATTCATCAGAATTTTAAAAAAAAAGAATTAGTTTGTATATTAAAAAGAAAATATGATGAAATATATATTCAAAATTAAAATATTAGGAGTTTATTTATTGCGAGATAGTTATCATAGTTTAGATAAAATATTTATTATATTTTAATTGTGAATACATCTATAATGTGAAATTTTGATAAGATAGTGTTATATTGTATTTATCCATATATCATATTCAAGATAAATTTATTTAAGATAACATTACTTTTAAATATAAATAAGATAGAATAAATAACTATTTGAACTCATATTGAATTTGAACCATAACTAATCTTTTATAAAAAAGAAAGGATATAGAGAGGGAAATTGTTAATAATCTATAAATAGGGTTACATAGTTCTCTTCAGAGAATTATAGACTAGTTGAGTATTCAGGTGTTGAGAAAGAGGAGAGAAGAATAAAGCAAAGTTGTGAAATTATGCTTCGAGAGATGAGTAAAACAAGTTTTCTAAACCTCCATAGTATAGTTCTTGAATGATATGATTTTTAGCATTACAACTATTTAATTTATTCATAACATTTTTAAATTTATTTTAGAAATTTTCTTGCTTGAGATACTCTATTTATATTGAAGAATTTATTATGTCTCAATCTGGATGGATATAAAAGGTGAGATACCTCAATTTAATACCGGGAAGAGGATTTAGATACCTTCATTTGGGATGGGGAAGAGATTTTGGATACCTTCATAATAGTGTAGGGAATGCAATGTAATGTCATTGTATGAAATGTGAGTTCATAAATCTTTTGATGAATCTATTGAAAACCTAGTTCTGGGAATCGTAGAGTGGGAGTGAGTGATCATGAGTATCAATATACTTTGTGGAGTGTGTCTTTGCACGATCTATTCTTATTGTGTTTATTATTAACCCCTTTTTTAAACTGTTTTATTCACTGAGATTCCCATCTTATTAAGTTTTTGGAATTGAAGGAAGCTTGAAGATTTAGTTTCTTATTAATTAAAATTTTCTTTTAGTATTTGTTTGTAACTATTTTACAATAAACATCTTTGTAATTGTTTTCATTTTCTAGAGGTCCAAATTTGAGGATTATATTTGGTTTCTTATGTAAGAATTCATGTATTTTAATACAAAATTTATTATTTTATTTAAATTATTTACTATTTTTATTATGGGTTATTACTGTAACGACAGATGTTACATTTTGTACACTTTTCACAAAATTTAGGTGTGTTCCATTGTTCTGGAAATCTGTTCTATATTGTATCTCCAATCCAAGATGGCCTTTTTCCATCTCTTCGAGCTTCCGTAAACATCTCTGAAAGTCTATGTGAGGCTTTTGAGTGAAAAATCTTCTTAAGTTTTTTCTCACGCTCGACACTCCCTTCTCTACATATAATGAGAAAAATAATATTTAATAGTATATACAAAATATTATCAACATGTCAAATTTGACTTTTGTAACCAACTCAAAAACAAAAGAGCAAAATTTCAACTACAATTTCAATGTTGATAAATATACTTTACCTTAAAAATTTGGAAGAAAATATCTCACTCTCTCTTAGAAATCAGTCCCCATGTTGCCCAAGGCTCATGAAATTGTTGTTTAATGCCTTTAATTGTCCAGATAATAGTATATGCAAAATTATAATTAATATTATATAAAGGAATATTATCAACATGTCAAATTTGACTTTGGTAACAACCCAAAATACGAAAAAGCAAAATTTCAATGATAATTTCAATATTGATTGTCCATGTTATCGATTTTCCTACAAAAATCAATATACTTTAATTACCTTAAAATATTGGAAGAAAATATCTCACTCTCTCTTAGGAATCATTGCCCATGTAGCCCAAGGCTCATGAAATTGTTGTTTAATTCTCCTGGTGATAGCTTTTAATGCAGTCTTTGATGGAACCAATTTAAAAAGAAATTCAAAAAAAGAGAAGTTAAAAGATAGTGCAATGATTTATAAGTATATAAATAGTTTAAATTTTAGTTAATTCTTACCCTCCATCAATAGTTAAATTATATCACAATCATCAAGTGGATATTTATATTTCTAAAGTATAGGGATATTATTAACCTGACACGATAGTTTAATATGGAGTGTGTGTAAGTGAGGAAGGTGAGGATAAATATGGAGAAGGTGTGTGTGCAACTAGTGGGGATGGTGTAGGTGCAACAACTAGTGGGGAAAGTGTGGGTACATCTGAGAATGGTGTAGGTGAAACAAATGGAGAAGATGGGAGTACAACAACTAAAGGAGGTGGTTGACTGCCTATAGTTAGGTGAAAAAACTTTAATGTGGTAATATTTCTTACCCTTCATTGTAATTTTCTCCTTATTGTCATGAGGCGACAAGATTGGAGGGAGAGGGTCATAACCTTGTGATGACAATATAACAGAATTTATCAGTAAGAACAATGTATGATGTGTCTTAAAATCATAAAAGACAATCCAAGTACGCTTTGTGGTTACAATTTGGTCTAATCTTCCACATCAGAAATATGTATTTTCGTATTAAAAATATATTAATATGACTATTGATATTATTTTACTCATGAAAATAGAATTTGAAATGAGAATAATTTATACTATGATCCTTTATTTTTTTTAGATAATTCATAAATTATTATATGAATAATGATTGAAGTATAAGTACTATGTGATTTGTGATTAATAGTCTAGTAACCTTTGGGACTCTGCTGAGATGTTGTGAGATGAACTTAGCAAAGTCCAAGGTTCCCTGGTGAATGTATACTACAACAAAATAGTTAAATAATGACCATTTATAGTGACCAGATAGTTTTAGTCTCTATCGTAACTGAAATGGTGACCGAAATATTTAAAATTATTTTTTAAAAAATATCAGTCTGCAAACTCGTCAACAATTTGAACAACCTAGCCTTATTACTATTGAAAATGTATCTTTCAATTAATATTTTAAAAATTTAATTGACAAAAAAATTAATATAGCATTTTTCCATCACTTTTTTAATATAATATTTAAGAAATATATCTTTTAAATGTAATATTTAATTTAATTGGTAGAATTTAAGTATGTAGCTTAAATTTTAGAGTTTAAATTTTAATTTGGTTTCACAATTTAAAATAAATGGTCGGAATTAATTATTATCATAATTAAATTATTTTTTTTTTATGACTCTAATTATTTTTATTTTTCTATATTTTATAAAAAGTGACTGAATCTGCCGTCACTATAAATCGTGACCACTTTCTCAGTCACTTTTTTAATATAATATTTTTGTTTATAGTGTTAACAATTATTTTTTGTTTTTAGTCACTTTTACTACTCTCTCTGCACACATGTAATTTAATTGAAATGATGACGCTTAATGTTTTGTTTTGATTGTTGCATATTTTATTCCATTCTATTGATGTGGTGGTTGCAGGTCTTTGTTTATTGAGATTTTTTTAATTAATTAACCAACCCATAAACAAAACTAAAATTGCCGTGGAAAATCAAAGCATAAATTAGTACAGTAGAGATTACTAAAATATAAATAATAAACCCTCATCATATAAATAATTCATATTTGATTATCTGAAGCTAGATTTTCAGCTTGAATATATTGTCATAAATTAAGTGTTAAAATATAATTTTATCACAATAAAACAAATGCGTCATAAATTAAATCTAAAAATTTGACATTCACTAAAAATTAGAAAAGTGCATTAAATTCCCAAGACATTTTAAATTAACTATAGTTTCTCATTTCAAATGATGTATATCAAATAGTTTTTCACGTTTGTAAGAAATTATATTATTATAATAAGACAAATATATATCAAATTGTAAAAATTAAAATACTTGACTTTGGAGACAGAAGCATCACTGAAAAGTAAAAAAAGAAATGTAAAGAAGAGGGAAAAAGAAATGTGAGGTTTCTCTCTCAAAAACACACTAGTGAATAAGCTTTTCCCTCTCTCTGTCTTTTCCTGCTCAAGCTTCTCCTTCTCTCATTTCTTTTTTTATTTCTCTATATTTTTTCTCCTTATAAAAATCCTTACCTTCTTATGTCAGATTGTGCCACACTCGCTGCCACTCTTCTCTTCTACCATGCTTGTGAGTTGAAGCTTTTGTTTGAGTGTTTTGAAGCGTTCACTGGTGCTTAATATATTCAATGGTGAGGTTACAAACCCTAAATGTTTTCCAAGTTCTGTTTTATTATTTTAGGAGTTTTGATATGTAATATTTTGGGGGAAAGCTAACATTTTTAATTAGAAGGAGAATTGCTAAGTTGACCTTTTGCAGTGAAAATTTTACTGGTAGTGAAAAGTATTTACACCTAAAATAAATCCAATATGTTGTTAGACAGCAGTCTAATTTTATAAGCAATCATTAATTGAGTTATAGAATTATACATTTATTAAAGAGAAGTAAAAGTTGCCAAATAACTTGTGAAGTTTGAGCCATAACATAATTATAAAACCTGTAAATTACTAAGCATTGTGCACAAGTTGGTTGGTTGCCAAAAAGGACATAAAGCATTTTACTATGAACACACTTATTATAATGGGCCTCTGCGTGGATTTTTCTTCTCTGATTAATTAAAACATGCTTAAATAGAGTTAAAACTTAAAACTTGAAAACCAAAATGAAATATGGTCCTTGTGTGAATCTAATTTTTTGGGATGGAATGATGAAGAGAGTGAAATTAATTAAAGATGGTTAAATTGTTTCTTGTCTACTCTTAGTTTTACCATACTTGGATTTGGGCTTGGAACTTGCGTTTCTTATCAGCTCAACCAAACAACTTGGATTTTATTATTTTAATTAAGTCTACCGTACTTATATATCTGCATTGTTTTATACCAACATATGCAACTGTTTCAAATTTTCAAAACATGAATATTTATTCAGACTAAAGTTTGGCACTACTTTAAATATTTGTTATTAACCACTCACATTCACAGTATGTAGTATATTGGGTAGAGAACTTAATTTTTAAACATATAATTAGGAGTTTAATATTTAAATCTCATGTATATGAAATAATTATTAAGAGAATTCAATTCCTTACAAAAACTTACTAATTTTTATTAAAGTATATTTTATTTACAGAAATGTTTTGTGGTTAGCTGACATGGATTTTGATAAGATTCAATACATTTCTTCCTAAGGTTTTACTTGATTAAAAGAATAATGCTAAGTGATTCTCTCTGACCAAGATATGATTGTCTATTTAGGTATATTTAATTTAACTTACAATTTATGAAATCTACCATAAGATGGTGGAACAGGTGAAGTGAGTTGTATAAAGTGGACATGAGTTATCCATCAGAATAATACATAAGTTTCATTAACTTTCCTAATGAATTGCTTATCAATAATTAAATGATTGAAAAATATATTGAAAAAAGTTTCATTAACACTTTTTTTGTAAAAGAAAATCTCAATCTTTTTACTCTTATCAATATTTTTTAAATTATCAATAATTAAAAACAAAAATATATTATAATATAAACTCTTTATCATAAACAAAAATATACTTTATATATTAAAATATTTATTATAAATTTTAATTGTAATATGATTTAAATATTTAAAAGTATTTATTTATCATAAGTTTTAGTTATATAAAATAAATATTTATTATGTAAAATAAACAAAATAAATTACTTCCTAAAAACAAAATTTCTCAAATAATACCAATGATATTTTTTATACTATATGATATTATATTCATATTAATATTATTTAATTTAAAATATACTCTGTAAAATATATTTATTGAATTAACATATCCTAATTTTAATTTAATAATTTAATTATATTATAATATTATATATAAACATAAGTCTTAGATTATTTTTTTAAAAAAAAACTTTACATGTTTTTTGTAAATAGGTAAATATTTAAAATTATACTAAAATAATGTATATCTATACGATAAAATGAAATAAAATAATTTCTTTAGGGGATAAATAAAATAATATTATAAGGGAAAGAAGGTTAATTAGATATGACCAATGTTTTTAGACTCCTCTCAGACTGGTTGATTCAACCAGTTAGACTGGAAACCGGTCACTTGCTCAATCTAAGTTGAATAATGGATCACATATGCTATAGAACTAGCATAAACCTGCTGACTCTTGGGTGATTTTTTACTAACTCAGTATCTTAGTTGAACTGGGTTTTTACATGTATGCATTTTCCAAGTAACTTACGCTCCACGATTCTATAGGACACCATACTCCTGCTTTTTCCCAAGCATGCACGTGAGCTTTTTCTGAAGTTGGGTTGACTTGCATGTTTTGAAAGCTAAATGGTGTTTAAAAATAATGTCAATATGTCGTTGATGGAACTTAAACTTGTGTCTCTAAGTTTAAGATGCAAATGTTTTACCCTTAAACTAATTCATTTTTTTAATATATCTAGAAAAAGTATGTGTGTGTGTATATATATAAAATGAAATTATATATTTTAATTTAAACAATCATGATGATTTGTTATGATTTTTAAGTATAAGATTATTTAAATTATAATTTTTTTTAATGTGAACTGAGTTAGGCGAGTCATGCAAGCTAACTCTTGATCCTTGAGTTGACCTCTGACTCCATGATTCCCTAACTCAATCTAGTTGATCATCCAACCAAGTTTGATAACATTGGATAGGACATTTTTTTCAACTTGTGAATTTTAAGAGTAAAAATTGTGACAGTTTGGTATTCTTTAATTTCTCCCCTATTTAATTTTCATCATAATTGATAATATTTTCTTCCTATAAATAATTTACAATAATACATGACAATAGGGTGGGGCAGGGGTGAGTTTGGTCTCCGAAAAGTGTGGAGCGGGACACAAATATAAAGAAGTCAGATATAAAAGTTTAATCCATGTTCCCATCCCCGGTAGATATTTAATCCAGACTTTTTTCTCTTTATTTAATCATATGTGGTGTGCATGGAATAGGTAGAACGAATATTGGAATAGGTAATATATATATATATATGTGTGTATGTATATTAAGACATTTTATCACAACTTTTTTTATGCACGATAAATTTCTTAACTTTATTCATTAATTCTTTAAAATTAGATAGACTTGTTTCTCGTTATTTAATCATATGTTGTTTTGTGTAAGTTTTACCGTGGTTTAGAAAAAAAAAATAGAGTAAAGAATAAGGAAATTTTGTTATTAAACCCAGTATAAAAAGATGTATGGAGGAACCATGTGAGAGAAAAATATTCACATTTTGTGTAATTAAAAGTTAGTTACAAAGTTTAGTTTTTATTTTCATAGATGACTAATTACTGTATCATTGTTATAGTTACAAAATATTAAATATATTGCTATCTTAGATATAGTTATGAAACTCTCTAGTTAACTCTTAAACTCTTACAAATTTATGACTGTACTTACTCTCTGCGAGTTAAGTCGTATGTAAATTCGTTTTTAGTAAACTCGGTAGACTTTATGCAAATTCTGTAAACTATTGAGCTTACTACCAATTTGTTGAGTCAACAAATTAATTTTTTTTGTATACGCTTAGAGTTCAATATACTTTGATTTAGTGTGTCATTTTTAATTTGAAAAACAAACGTCTCTAAGAACATCAAATCTTCATTTTTTAACAATATCAAACATAAATGAGATATTCTACCATTATTATCATCTTTGAAATTTTTTATTTGATAATGATTCATTGTTAGACTTAGTTATTTAAATATTATGAAATATATGATTTACTATTTTTGACTTATTATGCTGATGAAATGTTTACTTATATTTCCTTTATAGATATTTTTTACTATTTTATATAAAGTAAACTTTTACGATCTATAAGTTGAGTTTACGAGTCAAATTTATCGAACTCTCATGAGTTTACATTGACTCTCGAGTTTGATAATCTTGGTCTTAGATTTATGATAAATTTTACGTTAAAATGATCAACAAATATACTTTCAAGTAAAGATAAATCAGTTTAAAACGTATCATGTCTCAGTCAATCAAGCATCTTTATATTTGAAGCAAACTATATAACTTTATTATGTCCATAAATTGCTATTGTGTTTAAATAGTTAAATATACAAATTTGCTTAGAAATATAGTTTGCCAAAATTCTTTTAAATTCATCTTTCTAATAAAGGAAAATAAAGTAATTAACCTTAAAGTTTTCCTAAATATTCAGGGAGTTTCAGTAAATACGTTTGACCTAAAAAATAGCAGTTATCCATTAATTTATGCTGGAGATGCACCCAATGTCACTGCCGGACACAATGGCTCCTCATCCAGGTATGCAACTATTAATTAGTATTCCTTTCTCTCTTTCCAGACTTAATTATACTTTTATTTGTTTTCTATTTTTTAATTTTTGACATTTGTCTTATATATTGTTTTTAATCATCATACTGTGTTACAATTTTTAAAATATATTATTGAATATTGTTTTCAACCATTAGTAAATTGAAATGATAAATTTTTGCTTTCGTGTATAGTAATTGGACAATAATTTAATGACATAATAATCAATTTTTATTCTATGATTTAAGGATGATTTGGATGATGTCAACGTAGTTATAATTAATTAAATTATTTGTAAATAACAAAATTAACATTTATTACATTACTAAATTATTTTCACGTCTTAATTAACGATTGTTACTCGTCAGTAACCTTTTAATTTATTAATAACTTACTATGAATTCAACAATTTTATAAACATAAAAATGTTATAATTCAAAAATAGGAAACAAATGGTTAATAACAGCAGAAGGTGTAACTAAGGTTTTTTTTTTTTATTTACATTTGAATCAAATATAAATTTTTCCTTACTTAGGTTTTGCCTGGAAAATACATTAGATGAAGCTTTGGTGAAGGGAAAGATCGTTTTGTGTGATGAATTTCAAGGTACTACTGCTGTGGGATTGGTCTCTGGGGCAGCTGGTATTTTAATAAGAACTTTAAGTCCAAAAGATGTTGCAAACACATTTGCATTGCCAGCAGTTATCCTCAGCCAAAAAGATGGCACAATCATAAAGACTTACATAAATTTAACAAGGTATTAATTCTTTTGGTAAAGATCATTTATTTATTTATATATAGTTTAATTTCTATGTATTGTGGTATAAAAATTTTATATCAGCATTCAATTTCAATTTTTCCTTTATGATAATTTTATTGAATTTACTAATTAATACTTTAAAAATCATATAAATAAAGAAATATAATTAAATATTATCATAAAACTCTTTTCTACTATTGATGTATTAATGAACTTTCTATATACATATAAAAGAAAAAAAAATTATACATCGTAAAAGAGTTTTTCATTAATATTTAATTACAACTCATTTTTTATATGATTTTTAAAATATTTATAAATAAAATTAATAAATTTACTATATATAAATAATGATGAAATCTATTATGTGACTAATTGATATGATATTGTCTGTTACTGTAGTAATCCAACAGCCATAATATTCAAGAGTAATGAAAGCAAAGACTGGTTATCTCCTTCTGTAGCTTCATTCTCATCTAGAGGTCCAAATGCCATTACTTCAGACATTCTTAAGGTATCTTCATATAATGAAATATGTATAGCAATTTTCCCTTTTAAATGTTATTGGCTTATTTCTTTTTCCTACCTTATTTTGTAGCCTGATATAGCAGCTCCAGGAGTTGACATTTTAGCTGCATGGTCTCCAAATAGTCCTATTTCTATGGTTATAGGTGATGAGAGAAAAACAAAGTATAATATAATATCTGGAACATCAATGGCATGCCCTCATGTTACTGCAGTAGCTGCCTATGTCAAATCATTTCATCCTGATTGGTCTCCTGCAGCAATCAAATCAGCAATAATGACTACTGGTAATTAGTGTTAATTTTTAATTAAATTAAGAAAATGTTTCTTGGTTTCTTAAATAACATTTTAGTTCTGGAAAATAATAGCTTTAGGGGTTTTCTTTTTTAAAGATTTACTTTTGAATTTAATCATTTGAATAATTTTCTTTTTTGTTTTAGTCTTAATCTACTTTTGGATTTCAGTAATTTAATATGCTATCAGTCTAAAGGAGATAATTGTATTTAGATTATCCTATTATACTCTTTAATCACGTAATAAATTATTTGTGGGTCAAAAGAAATCCTTCACTCTTAGGATCGAATGGAGAATTAATGTGGGTATAGCTTCTTCTTCTTTGGTCTGGGATGATGGCAATTTTCAAGTAAGGAGTCCTATTGTTGTGTACTCACGGTAAAGATCATTTCAATTTAGGGAGACACTTTACATGTAAAGAGCTCTATTGTTGTGAATTTTGAATTTGAATAAAGATGATTTTTATGTAAGGATATTCCTACTATTGTGTATCTTGAATAAAATAATTTAATGTTATTAAACTTGAATGTGACCAACTGATTCAATTAGACCTCACTCATAGGGAGTATTGTCATCTTGTTAGATCTAAAAGGCATTTGATCCTTTAATGACATCATCAAAATTGAAAGGAATCAAATCAATATGTCTCATAATAATTGAGAAGATACAACTTCAAATATGATAAAAAATGTGGATAAGATACAACTTCAAATATGATAAAAAATGTGGATATTATCATTGTTTTCTTTGTCAATATATATCGGCTTGTCTTATAATAACACACAAAAGAATTATAAAATAAGCAATCAATTGTTTATATTTAGAGATGACACAATGAAAATCATGATATCCTTGCTAGAAATTTCACTCCATCCAGAACTTCTTTAGGGTCTAACACAAAGATAACAATTGTTGATGTGATCTTTGATGATCACTTGCCCAAAAGTTCCTTTCTAAGGTCACTTGGAAGGGAAATGGATTTATGGAGAGGAAAGAAATGGGCTGAGGTGCCACAAATACTAGATTTGATAAGGCAAAGGGGAGAGGCCACAAGGGAGGGGTCCCTTGATAACTCTTAGAAGCTCTCACAAAGGAGAAGGGGGGACACTCAAAGGTAAGAACCTCACAAGCAATATGGTCTCTAGGATTAAATTCAAGTGTAAAAAATACAAGTGAAGGGAGGAGCTCTTATTTATAGAGGTAGTTAACCTCTTGAACAAGATAACCTAAAACATAAGGGCTAGGATTAAAAGGAGAGATCTAAGGGAGGAGGATTGAGAAACAATTCCCTCCTTATATCATCAAACTTGGTGCCCAAGTTTCTCAAACCAAGGGTCAAGATTTCTTCTTATTAGCTTAAGAGGTTTATGTAAGAAAAGAGGGGTGTAGATATCAAGGCTACGCCTTATTTCTTTCATAAAGACCCAAAAAGCTAAATACACCCTCTAAATTCCTAAGACACCTCCTAAAATAAAAATGGACTAAATACATGTACCAAATTAAATTCCTAATGCTCCTCAAAATTAAAATAAAGCAAAATTACATTTTATTAACTAAAGTCCTTAGCCTAATATCTTCTTCAATCCTTCTAGCCATGGCCCAAGTGATAGGTCTTTAGCTAGGCATGGTCACATCAATTGTAAAGTATATTGCTTCAATTATATAGATGTACATTTGAGTTTAAGCCTGTAGACTACTTACGAAGCCCGTAACACAAATGGTATGTAAGCTCTAAATTTTTAAACTCATTTAGATATGTTGAGTTTTTTAGGCTTGACCTACAAAACTCTTAGTTTAACCCGAAAACATCCCATAGTTAATTTTTTTTAAAAAAATTATATTACTTATAAAAAAATTAGTTGTCATACATGAAAAGGAAAAACAATTCAATACTTTTGTAATAACATTTAAGAATTGACATTTGAGATTTTATTTTTGAAGTGCATTTGTATTTTATTTGTGTGCATTTTAAATTTGAACCATTTTATTTTATATTGGAGAATTGAGATCATGTTTGTAATGACATTTAGATTTAACTATTAAGTAATAAGTACTTTTACTTTGCTTATTATTGACTTGTAACCTGTGGTGACTTTAGATATATATTAAAGTTTTAATAATAATTTAAAATGACACAAATTTGTTTTAAAAAATCATTTTAATGTTTTTATGTGGGTTGGCCTAAGGGCTTCTGTAGGCTTTGTTGGGAAAGTACAGGCTCAAATATAACAAGCTTGTTTAGAATACAGACTTCACGAACCAAGTTTTGCGGGTTATGGTTTCGTGAGTCTAATTATTTGCATGCCCATATCTATTCAACCATTCCATAGTTAGATAAAGTCCCCAAGCTTTTTCTAGACTCAGGTATTCCTTGGAACAACATGGTAACTAATTGTGTGAATGCAATGATAGCATAGATGTGTAGAAGTCTCATTTTATCTTCCCAAATCAATTCAATCTATTTTGCCTATTCCATATACACCACATAATTATAACCACAAAAAATCAACATCTTAACACCCTATTTGGTTTGAGAAATATGGAGGGGAGGGAGGAGAGAAAAATCCCTCCAATATTTGGGGCATGTGGAAGATATGAAAAGCCAATTAATAAATTTTACATAGTCTTTACTGAATTGTTCTCACCACACAATTTTTCCCTTCATAAATTATTATCTTTTTACGTAAGATATATTCTATAAAAGTTACATGAAGTTAAAACTTCTTATATATCATTTTGAAGCACGTCAGAGTGTTGTGATAATGGACACATAAGTGTGGGAGACATAACAAACCTTAAGAGTTCATCTACAATGGTGTAGCATAACCCACAGAGGTGGTTTGACCTTGCCCCCAGGTTTTTGAGCGTCCAACAATGCTAGGTAGATCAACAAAGTATAAAAGGCATTTTTGTCTAGAAAGAAGGGGGTTACTTACCTTGGCTAACCAGTGATGCAATCCTCCCTACCAAGGGTTCCATCACAAGGGCCATGACTAAGAGGACTGAGGAAGAAATAACTAGAGAAGAGGGTAGAAGACCTCAACTCCCCATGGAAGTCAAGATCATTAGAAATTAGACCATTGTTTTCATTTTTCTCCCCTTGTATTTGCACCTTGTTTTTTTTTTGTTGGAGGTGTATTTAGTTTTCCTTTTGGCCTTGTATTTTGGCCATTTTTATATTTTAGTAGAAGGGAGATGTCGTTAGCCTTTTGTGAGGTGTGTGCATTAGTTGGGATTTTGGAAAAGCATGAGGACGTGTTGTTTGATAAGCAAACCCCTCTAATTTTTCCACACCCTTCTAAGACACATGTAGCACATGAGAGACAAGTGGGGCCCCTTGATTCCCCATGGCACCAACTTCTCTCTCTTTCCTGGTTGGATGCCACCAACTACACTATCTTTCCTAGTTGGCTTTTTCAAATTCAAATTTGAATTTTGGAGGGAGATGACATGGCATTCTTAAATTCAAATTTGAATTTGAAAGGAACAAGATCCACTTTAATAGGGCATTGTTTGGATGTCCTTAGAGTTAATCAAGTGCTAATTGGCTCTAGCTCAATTAACACTTGATTAATATCTCCTAATCCCTATTAGTGGTTGGACATCCCAGTTCTCTCCCTTAGGCCTATTAGCTTCTTATAACTAGGCATCTGAATGATAGAATTTTCTCTAAATTGCAAGAGCTTCTTTGAGTGTCATTCTTTTCCTTCTTGTGAGAGTTCATCAATGACTTTTATCAAGGGTTCTTTCCCTTGTGTCAAGCTTCCTTCAATCAATGGTTTATCTTCATGAGTGGTGTCATTTCCACCTCCATGCTTTTTCCTTCCACTATCACATTCACCTTGTGGAACCTCTTGAAGATGATTATGGGACATGCAACCTTGGAGGATGCATCATTTGGTATCTAGAGCCTAACTTCTGTAGATCTACTTCTTTTCCTTATCTTGTTTCAAATTTGTGGTTATATTCTTCCATTCTACTCAATATCCATTTAATTTTCCATTTTCATGTTGTTGCAATCTAATTCCATAATGTCTTGATTTGTTGTGTTTTAGTAGTTCTCTTTCTACAATTTCTATGCATCTATATGCTTGTTCTTAAAATTATTGGGTTCAATTTTCTTAGTTCTTTCAATTGAATCCACGACTCGTGTTTAGGTTCTCTTGTTTCCACTTTTGTGCTTTGTGTTTGTGCATTGTAGCTTGAGTGCAATTTCCTAAGAGATACTACAACCAAATCCACATCCTTAGGGATAAAACCACACTTGTGTGGTAAGGTATCTTGGAAGTACTCTAAGCTTCTAGTGTTGCATTTCTTTTTTATATTTTTAGGCATTTTATTTTGAATTTTATGCTCTTGTGTTTTTTCATAAAAGTCTTGTTTAGTCCTTTGTATGTCAAGTTAAATTCTCTTAGGTTTAACCTTTTTGTTTTAAAAAAAAAACTTGAAAAAGCTTCTTGAAATTGAGCTTCAAAGAGGATGCATCGTCTTCTCTAAGTCTCTTGAGAAGGTCTATTGTCAAAGCATAATCTCAAAAAAAAAATCTCAAAAAATGTGTTAGCTCAATTTCTCCTTAATTTTGTGGTGTTGCTCAATTTAGTAGCTCTTTTATTGGTGCTAAGTTGGAGTAGATTTTGATTAAGGAATGCTTGAGGTTTTGGCGTGATTTTCTGACACTCAAACTTGTGCATACAAGTGTCCTCTAATCACAACATATATTCTTAGTGCATTACCTAATTCATTTCTAAGTTTTATCACATTTGGAGTTACTTGCTATTTTCTTTAATTGCACTTTCGAAGTGATATTTCTGTGCCTTAGACTAACCTTATTCTCAGTCGTTTACTATCCCTAACATGCTCATAAAATTTGAAAAAAAGAAGTAATTAGGTGTATCTAAATTAATTTGAAGGATAAAAAGAACTAAAGTCAAAAGTAAATAGAACAAACAAAAAGAGAACAAAAGAAGTTCAAAACTAAATAATTCAAAGTAGATGTACCTAAAAGAAATTTAAAATCTGCATAGAAGCACCTAAAAGTGATTGTAATTGCTTGAGGATTGAATTGGTGGCTCTCAACATTTGTTAGCTCTCCTTATGCAATTTTTGAAAATTTTGTGTCATTTTCATTTTAGTCCCTACTTCTAATTCTAGTGCTCATCTAGGACCTCTTTTTGTGTGCCTACTTTCTTTCCTATCTTTACTTCTAATTTTGTCTCTTTTCACTACTCTTTCTAGTCTTGTTGCATTACTCTTTCCAATTGGATAGTGTCCTTCCTAATTGTTTATTTTATTGCTTTTGCTTTCACTCTCTGTATTCCTTTTTGTTTTCCTTGGTGTGTGGTGTCACTTTTGTAGAAAATCTTAGATTGAAGGCTTTTCACAAGGGTAGCATTGTAGAAAGATTTGACAAGCCAAAGAAGGGCTTGAGAAAGAGGAGAAGTGTCATTGAGTGACACATTAGATGGAGCTTAGGAGCAAGAATTTAAGACCTTTATTTTTTTTGTTTTGTTTAAGTACTTGTAATTAAAAGGCTTCTTTCTAGGATGTGTTGGATGCCCCTAAAGGTCACTTCATTTTTTGTGTAATAACTTATTAGTTTTTCATTTTTTGTAAGATGTGGAGGAAGAAGTAGTACACCACCTTCATACCTTTAGAAGCACGTTTAAAACCCTGCTCTTCTACATTTTTTGCTTTTACTTTCTTGCTCAAACGCTTAGTGAGACTAGTGTTTCAAAGACTCATTGTGTCTTAGGTGAGAATATTCAAAATAGAGAAGAGTTCGTGATTGTATCTCGGTCTAAACCATGGTCTTCAACCTCTATACATGGCTTTTGAATCACACATCAGTAGTAACAAGAGTGTGAACCAAGGGGGTGCCCCTAAGGTCACCGCTCTTGATCACTTTGTGTTAGAATTTTGGGAGTGGAGGATAGAGGATTGTGCTTTAAGGAGAGAGAGGGAGGAAAGGGAATAAAAGGGAAGAAAAGAAAAAGAGAAAGAGAAAAGAGATAGAGAGAGGGAAGAAAAGAAAGAAAGAAGTAAGAGAGAAAATAGGGAAGGGAAAAGAAGAAAGGATAAGGAAAGAATAAAAAAAGAAGAGGAGGAGAGAAAACAAAGAGAGCAAGAACAAAAAATAAAAGGGAAAAGTTGTGGGTCCCCCTTACTTTCTATAGTGGAAGTGAGTGTGAGTATTATGAGAGGGGACCTAGGGTGAGGAACAACCACATGAACCATACCATGCATGAACATGTGCCCCCTCCTAGGGAGCAAAAAGTTAACCTTCCTCGTTTCCAAAGAAGGGAAGATGTGGAAGCTTACCTTGATTGAGAAGTCAAGGTAGAACAACTCTTCAAATGCCTGAATGTAAGGATAACTCACCTTCCTCCTCTAGTGAGAGTGAGGAAGAGAGGGGTCATGCACCAAATCATACCATGGAAGAGTTCTATGCTTGTGAATGGGACCTCTTTATGGCAAGAAGGCTTCTTGGAAGCCAACCCTTAGAGTTTGAACCAATCCAAAGAGAGAATGTGATGCATTTGGGATAGGTTTAAGAGTTGTCTTGTTGCAGGATGGACACCCTATTTCATATTTTAGTGAAAAGCTTCACGGTGTTGCTCTCAACTACCCCACCTATGATAAAGAGTTTACTCTTTGATAAGAACCCTTCAGACTTGGGAACATTACCTTGTTTCAAAGGAGTTTGTCATTCATAGTGACCATGAGTCACTTAAATATATGAGAGGGCAAGGTAAGCTGAACAAAAGGAATTCAAAATGGGTGGAATTTCTTGAAACATTCCCATATGTCATTAAATATAAAAAGTGGGAAAGCCAATGTGGTAGCTGATGCCTTGTCTAGAAGGAACACTCTCTTTACCACTTTGAACGCTCAAATTTTAGGATTTGATGACATTAGGAACATGTATCCCTTTGACAAGGACTTTGGTCCCATTTTTTGTTGTCTCATCTTCTAAAGCCCATGATGGGTATTTTCTGAGTGTGGGTTATTTGTTCAAAGATGGAAACTTTGCATATCCTAAAGCTCCATGAGAAAATTGTTGATAAAAGAGAATCATGAATGTGGACTCATGAGGCATTTTGGAATTAATAAACCTATTTTTCTTTTAAAAGAAAAATTCTTTTGGCCCTATATGAGAAGAGGTGTCCAAAGACATTGCCTAAGATGCATAACTTGTTTACAAGCTAAGTCTAAGGTGATGCCTCATGAACTATACACACCTTTACTTAATCCTTCTACACCCTGGATGGATATTAATATGGACTTTGTCCTTGGCTTTCCTAGAACCCAACGAGGTTGTGTATGGGTTTAATCCTCTTACTCCTTTAGACCTCTTACCTTTCACTACTTTCCATTTCTTTCAAAAGGATGGAAAGGCAAGAGCTAAGTTTATAAAGAAATTACATGACATGGTGCATTTCTCAAAAGCTAAAAGCTCCTTGAGAAGTGCTTGACATGATGAGGCAAGGAATGAACTAGAAGTTGGAGCCACTTCAAGGTAGAAGATAAGCCAAGTGATGCATGCCTCCCTTGATCTTTTTCTAGAGGTTTTCTTCTTTGGTGAAATGGTTTGTAGAGAGGTAAGAAGTGAGATGGTTTTAGGCGCAACTTAAGGTAAGATAAGCCTAAGAGGGAAAGTTTGCCACAAGGGATGGAACCCTTGATAAAAACCTAAGGAATTCTCAAAGACAGAAGGGTGGACACTAAGAGAATTTTGGCCAACTCAAGGTTTTTCCATTCAATAAAGTGTAAAAAATACAAGAATGTGAAGGAGCACCTTTTTATAGAGGGAGCTAACCTCTTGGACAAGTCAAGAAGGAAAGGAAGGGCTAGGATTAAAAGAAGTCATCCAAGGGAGGAGGATTGAATCCCAAAGTCCAATCAATCCCCTCCTTTAGATGAGAATTGGTGCCCAAGCTACCTCATCCAAGGGCCAACATTACTCCTTTATTAGTTTTGGGTTTTATTTAGGAAAAGAGGGTGTAGTTATCAAAATACCCCCTTATTTCCTAAATAAAGGCCCAAAAGCTAATCTTACACCTTCTTATTACTAAGACACCTCCTAGAAAATTAAATGGACTAATACATGTGCAAAATAAAATCCTAGGTTCCTAAAAGAAAAATTACAAGTAAATAAGTCATGGCTTGCATAAGTTGATGGTCATATGGAGGTGAAATCTTCCTCCCTCTACTCTAGCCATGTCTTCTTCTATTCTCCTAGCCATGGCCCTAGTGATACGACCCTTGCTTGGGGAGCATGCATCATCTCCTCCCCCTTGGGAAGGATTTGACCTCAAATCTGATAGGTCCTCCTCGTCTTCATCAGTACCTACAAAAGGGATCAAATCACAAATATTAAAGGTAGTACTAACACCATAGTCCTCAAGGAGATCTAATAAGCTTGGACTTCCTTTTAGTAGGAAAGCGATCCTTCCTCAAATGAAGCCATACCCAATCCCCTTCATTGAAGATAATTTCTTTCCTGCCCCTATTGGCTTTACTAGCATACTCCTTTGAATGATGTTCAACGTTGGCCTTTACTCTCTCATGTAATTTTTTAACAAAATCCGCTCTTGCTATTCCTTCTTTGTGAACAGAAGAAGGAAATGGTAAGGGCAAGATATCAAGAGGTGTGAGGGGGTTGAAGCCATAAACAACTTCAAAGGGAGAATGCTTGGTGGTCCTTTGAACCACCCGGTTGTATGCAAACTCAATATGGGATAGGTATTCATCCCAAGACTTGTGATTTCCTCGAAGAAGTGCCCTAAGCATAGTAGATAGATATCTATTTACTACCTCAGTCTGCCCATCAGTTTGGGGGTGACATGTGGTAGAAAATAAGAGTTTAGTTCCTAACCTTGCCCACAATTTTTTCTAGAAGTGGCTAAGGGCCTTCACATCTATATCATAGACTATGAATTGGGGAATTCCATGTAAACGGACAACTTCTTTAAAGAAAAGTCTCACGATGTTGCTCGCATCATCTATCGTGTGGCATGGTATAAAGTGAGCCATTTTTGAAAATCTATCTACCACCACAAAGATAGAGTCCGCTCCCCTTTGGGTTCTAGGAAGTCTAAGGATGAAATTCATGCTTATGTCTACCCAAGGAGCCGAGGGAGCCCGTAAAGGTGTGTAAAGTCCATGAGGCATTACTTTAGAGTTAGCTTGTAAACAAGCTATGCATCTAGAGCAATGTCTTTGGACATCTCTTTTCATATGGGGCCAATGGAATTTTTCTTTTAAAATGAGCAAAGTTTTGTTTATTCCAAAATGCCCCATGAGCCCACCCTCATGGCTCTCTCTCATAAGCAATTTTCTAAGAGATCCTTGGGGTACACAAAGCTTACTTTCTTTCAATAAGTACCCCCTCACTCACATGAAACCCATCAGTAGGTTTGGACAAGGAGGTAGAAAAAATGGGGCTAAACTCTTGGTCAGAAGCATATTGGTCCTTAATATAATCAAATCCTAAGATTTGGGAGCTCAAAGTCGCAAGAAGAGTATGTCTTCTGGATAAGGCATCGGCCACTACATTGTACTTCCCTTTCTTGTATTTGATTATATAGGGAAAATTTTCTAAAAACTCAACCCACTTTGCATGCCTCTTGTTGAGCTTACCTTGACCCTTCAAATATTTTAGTGACTCATGGTCACTATGAATGACAAACTACTTGGGAATAAGGTAATGTTCCCAAGTTTGAAGGACCCTTATTAAGGAGTAAAACTTTTCGTCATAGGTGGGGTAATTGAGGGAGGCACCATTTAGTTTTTCACTAAAATAAGCCACGAGGTGGCTGCCTTACAATAGCACAACACCTATTCCAACACCCGATGCATCACACTCTAGCTCAAAAGTTTTTGAAAAGTCAGGTAGAGCTAGAACAGGGGCATGGGTGAGTTTTTCTTTAATAAGATCAAAGGTTTTTTGTTTTTTAGCACCCCAAAGGAAGGGAACCTTCTTCTTCACCAAATCATTGATTAGTGAGAAAAGTGTGGAGAAATTAGGCACAAAGCGCCTATAGAAACTCGCAAGACCATGAAAGCTCTTGATATCAGTCACACTTTTTGGGGTGGGCCATTCTTGGATGGCTTTGATTTTGTCGGTGTCCACATGAACTCCATCTTTATTGACTACAAAACCTAAAAACACCACACTCTCTACACAAAAGTTGCACTTTTCAAGGTTTCCATAGAGTTGGTGTGACCTAAGGATGCAAAAGACGTGCCTAAGATGACCTACATGCTCATGTAGGCTCTTGTTATACACTAAAATATCATCAAAATAAACTACACAAAATTTTCCTAAGCAATCCCTAAGGACATGATTCATAAGCCTCATGAAGGTGCTTGGGGCATTGGTAAGCCCAAAGGGCATTACCAACCACTCATAAAGCCCAAACTTGGTCTTAAAAGCGGTTTTCCACTCATCACCTTCCTTGATGCAGATTTGGTGATAACCACTCTTAAGATCAATTTTCGAAAATAATTGGGCCTCATGCAATTCATCAAGCATGTCATCAAGCCTAGAGATAGGGTGCTTATACTCGACAATCAATGCACATCCTCCATTGGCCATTCTTCTTGGGCACCAATAAGACTGACACAACACAAGGGCTTAGGCTCTCTTGACCCCAACCCTTCTCCAATAGTTCTTGGACTTGGATTCAATCTCCTTGGCTTCATGGGATTAGTCTTATAAGCAGGCCTATTAGGCAGGCTAGCCCTATGTACCAAGTCTATTTGGTGTTCTATACCCCTAATTGGAGGAAGTCCTTTAGGAACTTCATTAGGGAATATATCACCAAACTCCTTTAAAAGCTCTTGAGCCTCTTGAGGTAGGTTCTCATGTCCAAGTTCTATGGTAGTGCTAGAACTAGAAGGGAAAAAAGTGGAGGGGGATGCTTCTTTGCAAAGGAGGAGATAGAAAGGTCTGTTAGTTAAGGGGTCTTCCTTTAAATTCAATTTTGTCACAAATAAACTCCCTTTACTAATGACTTTCTTGGAAGGGGCACCAACTTCCAACTCAACCTCCTTACCCCTTTCAAGCTTTAGGGGTAAAGCATTGCTTTTTTTTTCTCCTCATCTCTCTTATGTTTCATGATGATTTGGTCCTCCACCACTTATGAAGGTGTTAGAGGACACAACTTAATGTGCTTATCCTTATGAGTGAGGATGATGTTATTGGAATGACCATGGTGTATGGCTTTCTTATCAAATTACCATGGTCTTCCTAGTAAGATATGACCAGCTTCCATTGGGACTATGTCACACAGGATCTCATCTTTATAAGACCCAATGGAAATTGGAACCTTGACTTGCTCATTGACCTCTATTTCCCCTTCCTCATTAAGCCATTGAAGCTTGTAAAGCTTAGGGTGGGGATGTGGGGTCAAGGCTAGCTTTTCCACCAACCTTGAGCTACAGCAATTGCAGCATGACCCACTATCTACAATGAGAGAACATATTTTGTCATTCACCTTACAGCGAGTATGGAACATGTTCTCCCTTTGAGATGAGAACACTTTCAAAGGTTGGCTTCCAAGAAGCCTTCTTATCATCAAGAGGTCTCCCTCACATGCATAAGCAATTTCATCACAATCAGATTGGTATGCATGAACCATTTCTCCTTCGCTCTCATTAGAGGAGTGTGAGCTAGACTCACTACTATAAACATCTTGGGCCCTCATGATGATGTTTCTCTTAGTAGGGCATTGAGAGGCAATGTGACCTCTCCCAAGACATTTAAAGCATTTGATACTACTAACTTTCTAATGAGAGTTAGTAGTAGGGGGTTTTCTTTCTACATGTGATGTTTTATGCTCTTTGAAGTGCTTGAAATGTTCCTCTTTGGGGTAACTCTTGAAAGAGCTCCCCTTAGGTTGGTCCCTCTTTACATAAGGTGGGTTATCCTTTTTAAAAGTTTTCCTTCTAAGTTGGTTTTCCACCTTGATGCAAAAGTTGAACTAACTCATCAAGGGAATTGTATGAGAAGAGCTCCACCTTATCACGAATTTTGGGGCTCAACCCACACAAAAACCTTGCCATAGTGGCCTTGGGTTCCTCAATGATACCCGCCCTCAAGATAAGAAGTTCCATCTTTTGTCTATACTCTTCTATACTAAGGTTGGTTTGCCTTAGTCTTTGGAGTCTATCCAAAAGATCTCTTTCATACCAAGAGGGAATATGCCTTCTTCTTAGAGCACTTCTAAGATCATTCCAATATCTTATGGAAGGCATATTGGTGCGGATTCTCTCATTCGTTAACCCAACCCACCAATGCATGGCATGCCCTTGGAAGCTAAGGGTTGCCATTAGAACCTTTCTTTCTTCTCTTACGTCATGGCAAGTGAAGAGTTGTTCTACCTTGATTTCCCAATCAAGGTAGGCTTCCACATCTTCCTTCCCATGAAATGAGGGGAGATCAATTTTGGGCTCCCTTAGAGGGGCCCCATTATTATGCATGGATGAATGAGAGTTTCTCCTAGGATGATTGTAGTATTCTTCCTCACTTTCACTCCTATGGGTATGTCTAGATGAGGAACCTAAGACTCTCCCTTTCATTTTGTAATTCTCACCATTCCCATGCTTTATTTTTTCTTCTTCTTTCTCTTTTCTTCTTTCTCTTTCTTTTCTTTCTCTCCTTTCTTCATCTTCTCTCCTTTCTCTCTTCCTTCTCTCTTTTTTCTCTCTTTTCTTCTCTCTTTCTTTTGTTTTTCTTTTCTCCTTGGCCTCTTTTTCTCTCCTTTTTTCTTCTCTTCTCTCTTGTTCTTTTGCCATCCACTCCTTAAAGTCCATGTTTAAGTTTTCTAGAGTGTAATCTTTAGAAATATTTCTTTGGTTTACACTCTTGTTTGATGAATAACTATGAGCACTAGAGTGGGTGTGTGATGCCATTGTGCTTGAATTTCTAAGAGGAAAAAGGTGGCCAAAAACTTTTCACAAAGCACTCCTCCCTTTTGTATGTTTCCTCACCTAAAATGGATTTGATGAGCCTTAGGAACTCTTTAGCCTTCTAAGCATTTTGACAAGAAATTAAAGAAAGACATGAAAGGCAAAAAAAAAAATTTAAAAAGGGAAGGGATCTAAAAACGTGATCCTAAGGTGTTGAAAGAAGTGTACAAATTCTTCCTTCTTCACCTAATTTTCGAGAAACTAAAGTTAAAACAAATTAAAGCCAATTATTACAATAAAAAAGGGAGGGCCTTAAGGGCACTCAAACTCTCAATTCTAAAGGAAGAATTAATTACAACCAAATTAAAAATTCAAAATTTAAAGTCTTCAAGTCCTTTGGTCTCCAAATGTGCTCTAAAGCTCACGGCTAGTGTTTGCCCCTTTGAGTTGGTCCCTTAAGCTTTTAGTTCAAGTTTCCAAAGTATGCTACCCTTGTGGGAAGTTCTTTCTTGAAGCTTATTAGAAAGTAGCACTATTACACAAACCAAATAAACCAAAGAAAGTAGCAAGAGATATGCAAAATAGAAACTTAAAAGCAATAAAAGGATAAACACAACAAAGGACACTAACCAATTGGTAAGATTAATTGGACAAGACTAGAAGGAATTTGAAAAAAGAAGACGAGCAACAATTAAAGGTAAACAATAAAGAAAGCACACAAAGGAATACCTAAGAAAGGCACTAGAGTGGAATGAAAAACAAACTAAACAAGACTCCAAAATTTCATAAATTGCACTAACTTTAAAATTATAGTGGCCGAATTATTTTAAGAAGGTTCTCAAGCTCTTACAAGTAATTTTAAGTCCTCAAAGTGTCTTAATCAAATAGGTACACAAGTTTTTTCATAATTTTTTTTTTGTTCTTTCTTTGGAATTCTTTTCCTCTCTTTTTGTTTTTGAACTTCAACTTCATTGGTTTGTTTTATCCTTTTTTTTTTTTTAAACTTAATGTTGTTGTAGCTAGCTTAATGGAAAGCAAAATTAATGAGGAACAACAATATTATAATCGCTTGAGCTAAAGGTAAAAGGAACAAGCCACCAAAATTGTAAACAAATGCAACTAGTGAACATTAAAATGAAAGAAACAACAAATTTTCGTAGCCCCAATTGCCACTGAACTAATGGTATTCTAGGAGTACTTTAAGGCTTTTAAATGAGTGATTTGGTTTCCCAAGTTCAACTCACAATTTTCCCAAACAATTGTACTCAAAAGAATAACCAATAGTGAAAGCAAAACCAACGGGGAAACTAGCAAAAGCATGCGCAAACAAGAAAGAATACAAAGGATTGAATTGAGAAATTATTTAAGAATATTTAGAAACTAGAATGCTTGAATTAAAATCATAAACACATAAGAACACAAACAAGAGGATCACCTCTTAGAAGCTCAATCCAAAGATGTTTTATAAGGCTTTTTGTAAAATAAGAAGAGGTTAAACCTAAGGAAGTTTATATGACATGAAAGGAAACCAACATGACTATTTTTTGAAAAAACTTAGAGATTATAAAAGTAAAAATACACCTATAAAGTGAGCAAAAATTTTAGCAAGAAATGCACCAAGGATTAGCCCAAAAGGAGAGCCACAAGGTTGTGCAAAATGCACACTTATGTGGACTTACACTACCTCTTTTGTTTAGGCACCTAACCTTATCACATTAAACATAAAATAAAGCTATACGAAGGGCAATGATGTGATCTTTGATGATCACGTGCCCAAAGGATCCTTTATAAGGTCACTTGGAAGGGAAATGGATTTATGGAAAGGAAAGGAATGGGGTGAGGCGCCACAAATACTAGGTTTGATAAGCCAAAGGGGAGAGGCCACAAGGGAGGGGTCCCTTGATAACTCTTAGAAGCTCTCACAAAGGAGAAAGAGGGACACTCAAAGGTAAGAACCTCACAACCAATATGGTCTCTAGGATTAAATTCAAGTGTAAAAAATACAAGTGAGGGAGGAGCTCCTATTTATAGAGGTAGCTAACCTCTTGAACAAGATAACCTAAAAAAGAAGGGCTAGGATTAAAAGGAGAGATCTAAGGGAGCAGGATTGAGAAACAATTCCCTCCTTAGATCATCAAACTTGGTGCCCAAGTTTCTCAAACCAAGGGCCAAGATTCCTTCTTATTAGCTTAGGGGGTTTATGTTGGAAAAGAGGGGTGTAGATATCAAGGCTACCCCTTATTTCCTTCATAAAGACCCAAAAAGCTAAATCCACCCTCTAAATTCCTAAGACACCTCCTAAAAATAAAAAATGGACTAAATACATGTCCCAAATTAAATTCTTAATGCTCCTCAAAATTAAAATAAAGGAAAATTACATTTTATTAACTAAAGTCCCTACCCTAATATCTTCACTCTCCATAGGAGGTGAAGTCTTCCTTTGTCTGCAAGGGCTAGGTCTTCTTCAATCCTTCTAGCCATGGCCCTAGTGATAGGTCCTTGGCTAGGCATGGTCACATCAGGCAAGAACACTTAAAATGCAACAAAAGATGCAATGAAAAGAAAAAAATAAAATTGCATCAAAACAAAGACAATAGCGAATAGAATAAGGAAAATTAAGAAACTACTCATATTAACTTCAAGACATGAAATGAAAGAAATAAACAACAAGGGAAGACAAGAATAAAATTGCAGAAATGAAGTAAACAATATATAAAAATGCGCAAAATTAAAAAGATAGAGAAAAATAAATTTTGACCTCTAGAACCTATGCTCTAGATACCAAATGATGCATGCCTCCCTTGATATTTTTCTAGAGGTTTTCTTCTTTGGTGAAATGGTTTATGGAGAGGTAAGAAGTGGGGTAGTTTTAGGTGCCACTTAAGGTAAGATAAGTCTAAGAGGGAAAGTTTGCCACAAGAGATGGAACCCTTAATAAAAACCTAAGGAATTCTCAAAGAGAGAAGGGTGGACACTAAGAGAATTTTGGCCAACTCAAGGTTTTTCCATTCAATAAAGTGTAAAAAATACAAGAGTGTGAAGGAGCACCTTTTTATAGAGAGAGCTAACCTCTTGGACAAGTCAAGAAGGAAAGGAAGGGCTAGGATTAAAAGGAGTCATCCAAGGGAGGAGGATTGAAGCCCAAATTCCAATCAATCCCCTCTTTTAGATGAGAATTGGTGCCCAAGCTACCTCATCCAAGGGCCAAGATTACTCCTTTATTAGTTTTGGTTTTATTTAGGAGAAGAGGGTGTAGTTGTGAAACTACCCCCTTATTTCCTAAATAAAGGCTCAAAAGTTAATCTTACCCCTTCTTATTACTAAGACACCTCCTAGAAAATTAAATGGACTAATACATGTCCAAAATAAAATCCTAAGTTCCTAAAAGAAAAATTAAAAGTAAATAAGTCATGCCTTGCATAACTTGATGGTCATATGGAGATGAGATCTTCATCCCTCTACTCTAGCTATGTCTTCTTCTATTCTCCTAGCCATGGCCCTAGTGATAGGGCACTTGCTTGGGGAGCATGCATCACCAAGGAAGTGAAGCTAGCCACAAGGGAAGGATCTCCTTATAATAGCATGGAAGAATGCCACTAAGCAAAGAAAAAAAGAACACTCATGGAAGAAGAACTCTCAATTTTAGAGAAATGATTTTCATTCAAATAAATGATAAGAGCTTGCAAGAGGAGGGGAGGTCAATATATAGAGCAAGTAATGGATCTATGGGCTTTTAGCTCAAGTTAGACATCCACCATGACTAATGAGGGGGATCAGTTGTTTAATTTAGTATTAATTGAGCACATATCTAATTAACACTAAATTAAATCAATGAAGATCCAAACAAGGCCCTAAGAAAGTGAATCTATGTTCCCTCTTAATTTGAATTTGAATTTTTTAGGGAAATGACATACCACCCTCAAAATTCAAATTTAAACAAGAAGTAACAAGAAAAGCCATGTAGTTGAGAGAAATCATAGGTGGCTTCACTTATAAGGGAGCAAGGAGGCTCACATGTCTCTTATATAGGCAAAAAATTATTAATAAGGACAAGTCAATAAAACAAAATTTATCGGTAAGAACAATGTATGATGTGTCTTAAAATCACGAAAGACAATCCAAATACGCTTTGTGGTTACAACTTGGTATGATCTTCCACATCAGAAATATGTTTTTTCGTATTAAAAATATATTAATATGACTATTGATATTATTTTACTCATGAAAATAGAATTTGAAATGAGAATAATTCATACTATGATCCTTTATTTTTTTTAGATAATTCATAAATTATTATATGAATAATGATTGAAGTATAAGTACTATGTGATTTGTGATTGATAGTCTAGTAACCTTTGGGACTCTGGTGAGATGTTGTACGATGAACTTAGCAAAGTCATAGGTTCCCTGGTCAAGGTACACTACAACAAAATAGTTAAATAATGACTGTTTATAGTGACCAGATAGTTTTAGTCTCTATCGTGATAGAAATGATGACCGAAATATTTAAAATTATTTTTTAAAAAATATCAGTCTCCATATCAGTCACCAACTTGAACAACCTAGTCTTATTACTATTGAAAATGTATCTTTCAATTAATATTTTAATAATTTAATTGACAAAAAAATTAATATAGCATTTTTTCCATCACTTTTTTTAAGATAATATTTAAGAAATATATCTTTTAAATGTAATATTTAATTTAATTGGTAGAATTTAAGTATGTAGCTTAAATTTTAGAGTTTAAATTTTAATTTGGTTTCACAATTTAAAATAAATGGTCGGAATTAATTATTATCATAATTAAAAATTATTTTTTTGTTTATGACTCTAATTATTTTTATTTTTTTTATATTTTATAAAAAGTGACGGAATGTGCTGTCACTATAAATCGTGACCACTTTCTCAATCACTTTTTTAATATAATATTTTTGTTTATAGTGTTAACAATTATTTTTTGTTTTTAGTCACTTTTACTACTCTCTCTGCACACATGTAATTTAATTGAAATCATGACGCTTAATGTTTTGTTTTGATTGTTGCATATTTTATTCCATTCTATTGATGTGGTGGTTGCAGGTCTTTGTTTATTGAGATTTTTTTAATTAATTAACCAACCCGTAAACAAAACTAAAATTGCCGTGGAAAATCAAAGCATAAATTAGTACAGTAGAAATTACTAAAATATAAATAATAAAACCTCATCATATAAATAATTCAGATTTGATTATCTGAAGCTAGATTTTCAGCTTGAATATATTGTCATAAATTAAGTGTTAAAATATAATTTTCTCACAATAAAACAAATGGGTCATAAATTAAATCTAAAAATTTGACATTCACTAAAAATTAGAAAAGTGCATTAAATTCCCAAGACATTTTAAATTGACTATAGTTTCTCATTTCAAATGATGTATATCAAATAGTTTTTCACGTTTGTAAGAAATTATATTATTATAATAAGACAAATATATATCAAATTGTAAAAATTAAAATACTTGACTTTGGAGACAGAAGCATCACTGAAAAGTAAAAAAAGAAATGTAAAGAAGAGGGAAAAAGAAATGTGAGGTAAAGCTTTTCCCTCTCTCAGTCTTTTCCTGCTCAAGCTTCTCCCACTCAAGCTTCTCCTTCTCAAGCAACCACAATAGTAAATCAGTCACTCTAATTTCTCTCATTTCTTTTTTTATTTCTCTATATTTTTTCTCCTTATAAAAATCCTTACCTTCTTATGTCAGATTGTGCCACACTCGCTGCCACTCTTCTCTTCTACCATGCTTGTGAGTTGAAGCTTTTGTTTGAGTGTTTTGAAGCGTTCACTGGTGCTTAATATATTCAATGGTGAGGTTAAAAACCCTAAATGTTTTCCAAGTTCTGTTTTATTATTTTAGGGGTTTTGATATGTAATATTTTGGGGGAAAGCTAACATTTTTAATTAGAAGGAGAATTGCTAAGTTGACCTTTTGCAGTGAAAATTTTACTGGTAGTGAAAAATATTTAAACCTAAAATAAATCTAATATGTTGTTAGACAGCAGTCAAATCTTATAAGCAATCATTAATTGAGTTTATAGAATTATACATTTATTAAAGAGAAGTAAAAGTTGCCAAATAACTTGTGAAGTTTGAGCCATAACATAATTATAAAACCTCTAAATTACTAAGCATTGTGCATAAGTTGGTTGATTGCCAAAAAGGACATAAAGCATTTTAGTATGAACACACTTATTATAATGGGCCTCTGCGTGGATTTTTCTTCTCTGATTAATTAAAACATGGTTAAATAGAGTTAAAACTTAAAACTTGAAAACCAAAATGAAATATGGTCCTTTTGCGAATCTAATTTTTTGGGATGGAATGATGAAGAGAGTGAAATTAATTAAAGATGGTTAAATTGTTTCTTGTCTACTCTTAGTTTTACCATACTTGGATTTGGGCTTGGAACTTGCATTTTATTATTTTATTATTTTAATTATTTTAATTATTTTATTATTTTAATTAAGTCTACCCTACTTATATATCTGCATTGTTTTATACCAACATATGCAACTGTTTCAAATTTTCAGCACATGAATATTTATTCAGACTAAAGTTTGGCACTACTTTAAATATTTGTTATTAACCACTCACATTCACAGTATGTAGTATGTTGGGTAGAGAACTTAATTTTTAAACATATAATTAGGAGTTTAATATGTAAATCTCATGTATATGAAATAATTGTTAAGAGAATTCAATTCCTTACAAAAATTTACTAATTTTTATTAAAGTATATTTTATTTACAGAAATGTTTTGTGGTTAGCTGGCATGGATTTTGGTAAGATTCAATACATTTCTTCCTAAGGTTTTACTTGATTAAAAGAATAATGCTAAGTGATTCTCTCTAACCATGATATGATTGTCTATTTAGGTATATTTAATTTAACTTACAATTTACGAAATCTAGCATAAGATGGTAGAACAGGTGAAGTGAGTTGTAAAAAGTGGACATGAGTTATCCATCAGAATAATACATAAGTTTGATTAACTTTCCTAATGAATTTCTTATCAATAATTAAATGATTGAATTTGTTGCATTCCACCAACACTTTTTTTGTAAAAAAAAAATCTCAATCTTTTTAGTCTTATCAATATTTTTTAAATTATCAATAATTAAAAACAAAAATATATTATAATATAAACTATTTATCATAAACAAAAATATAATTTATATATTAAAATATTTATTATAAATTTTAATTGTAATATGATTTAAATATTTAAAAGTATTTATTTATAATAAGTTTTAGTTATATAAAATAAATATTTATTATGTAAAATAAACAAAATAAATTACTTCCTAAAAATAAAATTTCTCAAATAATACCAATGATATTATTTATACTATATGATATTATATTCATTAATATTATTTAATTTAAATATACTCTGTAAAATATATTTATTGAATTAACATATCCTAATTTTAATTTAATAATTTAATTATATTATAATACTATATATAAACATAAGTCTTAGATTATTTTTTAAAAAACACTTTACATGTTTTTTGTAAATAGGTAAATATTTAAAATTATACTAAAATAATGTATATCTATACGCTAAAATGAAATAAAATAATTTCTTTAGGGGATAAATAAAATAATATTATAAGGGAAAGAAGGTTAATTAGATATGACCAATGTTTTTAGACTCCTCTCAGACTGGTTGATTCAACCAGTTAGACTGGAAACCGGTCACTTGCTCGATCTGAGTTGAATAATGGATCAGATATGCTATAGAACTAACATAAACCTGCTGACTCTTGGGCGATTTTTTACTAACTCAGTATCTTAGTTGAACTGGGTTTTTACATGTATGCATTTTCCAAGTAACTCATGCTCCACGATTCTATAGGACACCATACTCCTGCTTTTTCCCAAGCATGCACGTGAGCTTTTTCTGAAGTTGGGTTGACTTGCATGTTTTGAAAGCTAAGTGGTGTTTAAAAATAATGTTAATATGGCATTGGTGGAACTTAAACCAATATCTCTAAGTTTAAGATGCAAATGTTTTACCCTTAAACTAATTTATTTTTTTAATATATCTAGAACAAGTATGTGTGTGTATATATATAAAATGAAATTATATATTTTAATTTAAACAATCATGATGATTTGTTATAATTTTTAAGTATAAGATTATTTAAATTATAATTATTTTTTTTAATGTGAACTGAGTTAGGTGAGTCATGCAAGCTAACTCTTGACCCTTGAGTTGACCTCTGACTCCATGATCTCCTAACTCAATCTAGTTGATCATCCAACCCAGTTTGATAACATTGGATAGGACATTGCTTTTCAACTTGTGAATTTTAAGAGTACAAATTAAGACAGTTTGGTATTCTTTAATTTCTCGCTTATTTAATTTTCATCATAATTGATAATATTTTCTTCCTATAAATAATTTACAATAATACATGGCAATAGGGTGGGGCAGGAGTGAGTTTGGTCTCCGAAAAGTGTGGGGCAGGACACAAATATAAAGAAGTCGGATATGAAAGTTTAATCCATGTTCCCATCCCTGTTAGATATTTAATCCAGACTTTTCTCTCTTTATTTAATCATATGTGGTGTGCATGGAATAGGTTGAACGAATATTGGAATAGGTAGAATATATATATATATATATATATATATATATATATATATATATATGTATGTATGTATGTATGTATGTATGTATGTATGTATGTATGTATGTATGTATGTACGTATGTATGTATGTATGTATGTGTATGTATATTAAGACATTTTATCACAACTGTTTTTATGCACGATAAATTTATTAACTTTATTCATTAATTCTTTAAAATTAGATAGACTTTTTTCTCGTTATTTAATCATATGTTGTTTTGTGTAAGTTTTTTACTGTGTTTTAGAAAAAAAAATAGAGTAAAGAATAAGGAAATTTTGTTATTAAACCCAGTATAAAAAGATGTATGGAGGAACTATGTGAGAGAAAAATATTCACATTTTGTGTAATTAAAAGTTAGTTACAAAAGTTTAGTTTTTATTTTCATAGATGACTAATTACTGTATCAATGTTATAGTTACAAAATATTAAATATATTGCTATCTTAGATATAGTTATGAATCTCTCTAGTTAACTCTTAAACTCTTACAAATTTACGACTGTACTTACTCTCTACGAGTTAACTCGTATGTAAACTTTTTTTTTAGTAAACTCGGTAGACTTTATGTAAATTCTGTAAACTCTCAAGCTTACTACCAACTGTTGAGTTAACAAATCAATTTGTTTTGTATGCGCTTAGAGTTCAATATACTTTGATTTAGTGTGTCACTTTTAAATTGAAAAACAAACGTCTCTAAGAACATCAAATCTTCATTTTTTAACAATATCAAACATAAATGAGAATATTCTACTATTATTATCATCTTTGAAATTTTTTATTTGATAATGATTCATTGTTAGACTTAGTTATTTAAATATTATGAAATATATGATTTACTATTTTGACTTATTATGCTGATGAAATGTTTAATTATATTTCCTTTATAGATATTTTTTATTATTTTATATAAAGTAAACTTTTACGAATCTATGAGTTGAGTTTACGAGTCAAATTTATCGAACTCTCATGAGTTTACATTGACTCTCGAGTTTGATAATCTTGATCTTAGATTTATGATAAATTTTAAGTTAAAATGATTGACAAATATACTTTCAAGTAAAGATAAATCATTTTAAAACGTATCATGTCTCAGTCAATCAAGCATCTTTATATTTGAAGCAAACTATATAACTTTATTATGCCCATAAATTGCTATTGTGTTTAAATAGTTAAATATACAAATTTGCTAGAAATATAGTTTGCCAAAATTCTTTTAAATTCCTCTTTCTAATAAAGGAAAATAAAGTAATTAACCTTAAAAGTTTTCCGTAATATTTATGGAGTTTCAGTAAATACGTTTGACCTAAAAAATAGAAGTTATCCATTAATTTATGCTGGAGATGCACCCAAGGTCACTGCCTGACACAATGGCTCCTCATCCAGGTATGCAACTATTAATTAGTAATTGTACAATAATTTAATGACATAATAATCAATTTTTATTCTGCGATTTAAAGACGATTGAATGACGTCAACATAGGTATAATTAATTAAATTATTTGTAAAAACAAAATTAACATTTATTACACTAAATTATTTTCACGTCTTAATCAACGATTGTTACTCTTCAGTTACCTTTTAATTTATTAATAACTAACTATAAATTCAACAATTTTATAAACATAAAAATGTCATAATTTAAAAATAGAAAACAAATTATTAATCACAGCAGAAGGTGTAGCTAAGGTTATTTTTTTTTATTTACATTTGACTCAAATATAAATTTTTCCTTACTTAGGTTTTGCCTGGAAAATACATTAGATGAAGCTTTGGTGAAGGGAAAGATCGTTTTGTGTGATGAATTTCAAGGTACTACTGCTGTGGGATTGGTCTCTGGGGCAGCTGGTATTTTAATAAGAACTTTAAGTCCAAAAGATGTTGCAAACACATTTGCATTGCCAGCAGTTATCCTCAGCCAAAAAGATGGCACAATCATAAAGACTTACATAAATTTAACAAGGTATTAATTCTTTTGGTAAAGATCATTTATTTATTTATATATAGTTTAATTTCTATGTATTGTGGTATAAAAATTTTATATCAGCATTCAATTTCAATTTTTCCTTTATGATAATTTTATTGAATTTACTAATTAATACTTTAAAAATCATATAAATAAAGAAATATAATTAAATATTATCATAAAACTCTTTTCTACTATTAATGTATTAATGAACTTTCTATATACATATAAAAGAAAAAAAAATTATACATCGTAAAAGAGTTTTTCATTAATATTTAATTACAACTTATTTTTTATATGATTTTTAAAATATTTATAAATAAAATTAATAAATTTACTATATATAAATAATGATGAAATCTATTATGTGACTAATTGATATGATATTGTCTGTTACTGTAGTAATCCAACAGCCATAATATTCAAGAGTAATGAAAGCAAAGACTGGTTATCTCCTTCTGTAGCTTCATTCTCATCTAGAGGTCCAAATGCCATTACTTCAGACATTCTTAAGGTATCTTCATATAATAAAATATGCATAGCAATTTTCCCTTTTAAATGTGATTGGCTTATTTCTTTTTCCTACCTTAATTTGTAGCCTGATATAGCAGCTCCAGGAGTTGACATTTTAGCTGCATGGTCTCCAAATAGTCCTATTTCTATGGTTATAGGTGATGAGAGAAAAACAAAGTATAATATAATATCTGGAACATCAATGGCATGCCCTCATGTTACTGCAGTAGCTGCCTATGTCAAATCATTTCATCCTGATTGGTCTCCTGCAGCAATCAAATCAGCAATAATGACTACTGGTAATTAGTGTTAATTTTTAATTAAATTAAGAAAATCTTTCTTGGTTTCTTAAATAACATTTTAGTTATGGAAAATAATACCTTTAGGGGTTTTCTTCTTTAAAGATTTAGTTTTGAATTTAATCATTTGAATAATTTTCCTTTTTGTTTTAGTCTTAATCTACTTTTGCATTTCAGTAATTTAATATGCTATCAGTCTAAAGGAGATAACTCTATTTAGATTATCCTATTATACTCTTTAATCACGTAATAAATTATTTGATTGCTAATGTGATTCTTACATTATCAATTAATTTTGTTTCTTGAAAGGAATGACTAAATTTAAGAAAGAAATTTTAATCAAATTAAAAAAACTTAAAAGATCAAAATAAAAAACAAGACTAAAAACTTCTTTTAAGTTTTTTACTCAAGGAAGGTTTGTTTTTAAGTTTTAATAAAATTAGTTCGAAAATGATTAATTTAATTATTTCATACTTAAGAGTCATATTATAATAAAAACTAAAGTCAACTTAATTATTCCATATATAAAAATAAACTCCTTTAAATGGAAAGATTTTATATTTGTTGGTATCAATAATTACACCATTACATTTTTCTCTCTATGAATCTATTCATGCTTATACTAACCAATATTATTCTCTTATTTGTAGCTACCCCAATGAGCCCTTCTCTCAATCCTGAAGCTGAATTTGCTTATGGTACTGGTCAAATCAACCCTATTAAAGCAACAAATCCTGGCTTAGTATATGATGCTAGTGAAATTGATTATGTCAAGTTTTTGTGTGGACAAGGTTATGACACTAAAACACTTCAAAGTATTGCAAATGATAATAGTAGTTGCACACAAGCCAATATTGGAGTAGTTTGGGATCTAAATCTCCCTTCTTTTGTTGTTTCCATGAACTCCTCAACACTTTTTAGTCGTGTTTTTCATAGAACTGTACCTAATGTTGGATCTACTACATCAAAATACAAAGTTAGAGTAACTGCACCTCCATCTTTGTTAAATATTCAAGTGGAGCCAGATGTTTTGTCCTTCTCATTTGTGGGTCAAAAGAAATCCTTCACTCTTAGGATCGAAGGGAGAATTAATGTGGGTATAGCTTCTTCTTCTTTGGTCTGGGATGATGGTAATTTTCAAGTAAGGAGTCCTATTGTTGTGTACTCATGATAAAGATCATTTTCATTTACGGAGACACTTTACATGTAAAGAGCTCTATTGTTGTGAATTTTGAATTTGAATAAAGATGATTTTTATGTAAGGATATTCCTACTATTGTGTATCTTGAATAAAATAATTTAATGTTATTAAACTTGAACGTGACCAACTGATTCAATTAGACCTCAAACTCATAGGGAGTCTTGTCATCCTGTTAGATCTAAAAGGCATTTGATCCTTTATTGACATCATCAAAATTGAAAGGAATCAAATCAATATGTCTCATAATAATTGAGAAGATACAACTTCAAATATGATAAAAAATGTGGATATTATCATTGTTGTCTTTGTCAATATATATCGGCTTGTCTTATAATAACACACAAAAGAATTATAAAATAAGCAATCAATTGTTTATAGTTAGAGATGACACAATGAAAATCATGATATCCTTGCTAGAAATTTCACTCCATCCAGAACTTCTTTAGGGTCAAACACAAAGATAACAGTTGTTGATGTGATCTTTGATGATCACTTGCCCAAAGGTTCCTTTCTAAGGTCACTTGAAAGGGAAATGGATTTATGGAGAGGAAAGAAATGGGGTGAGGCACCACAAATACTAGATTTAATAAGGCAAAGGGGAGAGGCCACAAGGGAGGGGTCCCTTGATAACTCTTAGAAGCTCTCACAAAGGAGAAGGGGGGACACTCAAAGGTAAGAACCTCACAACCAATATGGTCTCTAGGATTAAATTCAAGTGTAAAAAATACAAGTGAGAGGAGGAGCTCCTATTTATAGAGGTAGTTAACCTCTTGAACAAGATAACCTAAAAAAGAAGGGCTAGGATTAAAGGGAGAGAACTAAGGGAGGAGGATTGAGAAACAATTCCCTTCTTAGATCATCAAACTTGGTGCCCAAGTTTCTCAAACCAAGGGCCAAGATTCCTTCTTATTAGCTTAGGGGGTTTATGTAAGAAAAGAGGGGTGTAGATATCAAGGCTACCCCTTATTTCCTTCATAAAGACCCAAAAAGCTAAATTCACCCTCTAAATTCCTAAGACACCTCCTAAAATAAAAATTGACTAAATACATGTCCCAAATTAAATTCCTAATGCTCCTCAAAATTAAAATCAAGCAAAATTACATTTTATTAAGTAAAGTTCGTAGCCTAATATATTCACTCTCCACAGGAGGTGAAGTCTTCCTTTATCTGCAAGGGCTAGGTCTTCTTCAATCCTTCTAGCCATGGCCCTAGTGATAGGTCTTTGGCTAGGCATGGTCACATCAATTGTAAAGTATGATTGCTTCAATTATATAGATGGACATTTGAGTTTAAGCATGTAGACTACTTACGAAGCCCGTAACACAAATGGTATGTAAGCTCTTAAATTTTAAACTCATTTAGATATGTTGAGCTTTTTAGGCTTGACCTACAAAACTCTTGGTTTAACCCGAAAACATCCCATAGTTAATTTTTTTTAAAAAAATTATATTACTTATAAAAAAATTAGTTGTCATACATGAAAAGGAAAAAACAATTCAATACTTTTGTAATAACATTTAAGAATTGAGATTTGAGATTTTATTTTTGAAGTGCATTTGTATTTTATTTGTGTGCATTTTAAATTTGAAAAATTTTATTTTATATTTGAGAATTTAGATCATGTTTGTAATGATATTTAGATTTAACTATTAAGTAATAAGTACTTTTACTTTGTTTATTATTGACTTGTAACCTGTGGTGACTTTATATATATATTAAAGTTTTTATAATAATTTAAAATGACACAAATTTGTTTTAAAAAATCATTTTAATGTTTTTATATGGGTTGGCCTAAGGGCTTCTGTAGGCTTTGTTGGGAAAGTACAGGCTCAAATATAACAAGCTTGTTTAGAATACAGACTTCACGAACCAAGTTTTGCGGGTTGTGGTTTCGTGAGTCTAATTACTTGCATGCCCATATCTATTCAACCATTCCATAGTTAGATAAAGTCCCCAAGCCTTCTCTAGATTCAGGTATTCCTTGGAACAACATGGTAACTAATTGTGTGAATGCAATGATAACATAGATGTGTAGAAGTCTCATTTTATCTTCCCAAATCAATTCAATCTATTTTGCCTATTCCATATACACCACATAATTATAACAACAAAAAATCAACATCTTAACACCCTATTTGGTTTGAGAAATATGGAGGGGAGGGAGGAGATAAAAATCCCTCCAATATTTAGGGCATGTGGAAGATATGAAAAGCCAATTAATAAATTTTACATAGTCTTTACTGAATTATTCTCACCACACAATTTTTCCCTTCATAAATTCTCATCTTTTTACGTAAGATATATTCTATAAAAGTTAGATAAAGTTAAAACTTCTTATATATCATTTTGAAGCACGTCAAAGTAATGGACACATAAGTGTGGGAGATATAAGAAACCTTACGAGTTCATCTACAATGGTGTAGCATAACCCACAGAGGTGGTTTGACCTTGCCCCCAGGTTTGTGAGCGTCCAACAATGCTAGGTAGATCAACAAAGTATAAAAGGCATTTTTGTCTAGAAAGAAGGGGGTTACTTACCTTGGCTAACCAGTGATGCAATCTTCCCTACCAAGGGTCCCATCATAAGCTAAGAGGATTGAGGAACAAATAACTAGAGAGGAGGGTAGAAGACCTCAACTCCTCATGGAAGTCAAGATCATTAGAAATTAGACCATTGTCTTCATTTTTATCCCCTTGTATTTGCACCTTGTTTTTTGTTTGTTGGAGGTGTATTTAGTTTTCCTTTTGGCCTTGTATTTTGGCCATTTTTATATTTTAGTAGAAAGGAGATGTAGTTAGCCTTTTGTGATGTGTGTGCATTAGTTGGGATTTTGGAAAAGCATAAGGACGTGTGGTTTGATAAGCAAACCCCTCTAATTTGTCCCACACCCTTCTAAGACACATGTAGCACATGAGACACAAGTGGGGCCCCTTGGTTCCCCATGGCACCAACTTCTCTCTCTTTCCTGGTTGGATGGCACCAACTACACTATCTTTCCTAGTTGGCTTTTTCAAATTCAAATTTGAATTTTGAAGGGAGATGACATGGCACTCTTAAATTCAAATTTGAATTTGAAAGGGACAAGATTCACTTTAATAGGGCATTGTTTGGATCTCCTTAGAGTTAATCAAGTGCTAATTGGCTCTAGTTCAATTAACACTTGATTAATCTCTCCTAATCCCTATTAGTGGTTGGACGTCCCACTTCTCTGCCTTAGGCCTATTAGCTTCTTATAACTAGGCACCTGAATGATAGAATTTTCTCTAAATTGCGAGAGCTTCTTTGAGTGTCATTCTTCTCCTTCATGTGAGAGTTCATCAATTACTTTTATCAAGGGCTCCTTCCCTTGTGGCAAGCTTCCTTCAATAAATGGTTTATCTTCATGAGTGGCATCATTTCCACCTCCATGCTTTTTCCTTCCACTATCACATTCACCCTGTGGAACCTCTTGAAGATGATTATGGGACATGCAACCTTGGAGGATGCATCATTTGGTATCTAGAGCCTAGCTTCTATAGGTCTACTTCTTTTCCTTATCTTGTTTCAAATTTGTGGTTATCTTCTTCCATTCTACTCAATATCCATTTCATTTTAGCATTTTCATGTTGTTGCAATCTAATTTCATAATGTCTTGATTTGTTGTGTTTTAGTAGTTCTTTTTCTACAATTTCTATGCATCTATATGCTTGTTCTTAAATTTTTTTGGTTTAATTTTCTTAGTTCTTTCAATTGAATCCACAGCTCATGCTTAGGTTCTCTTGTTTCCACTTTTGTGCTTTGTGTTTGTGCATTGTAGCTTGAGTGCAATTTCCTAAGAGATACTACAACCAAATCCACATCCTTAGGGATAAAACCACACTTGTGTGGTAAGGTATCTTGGAAGTACTCTAAGCTTCTAGTGTTGCATTTCTTTGTTATATTTTTAGGCATTTTATTTTGAATTTTATGCTCTTGTGTTTTTTCATAAAAGTTTTGTTTAGTCCTTTGTATGTCAAGTTAAATTCTCTTAGGTTTAACCTCTTTTTTTTTAAAAAAAAAAAACTTGAAAAAGCTTCTTGAAATTGAGCTTCAAAGACGATACATCCTCTTCTCTAAGTCTCTTGAGAAGGTCTATTGTCAAAGCATAATCTCAAAAAACAATTCTCAAAAAATGTGTTAGCTCAATTTCTCCTTAATTTTGTGGTGTTGCTCAATTTAGTAGCTCTTTTATTGGTGCTAAGTTGGAGTAGATTTTGATTAAGGAAAGCTTGAGGTTTTGGAGTGATTTTCTGACACTCAAGCTTGTGCATTCAAGTGTCCTCTAATCACAACATATATTCTTAGTGCATTACCTAATTCACTTCTAAGTTTTATCACATTTGGAGTTACTTGCTATTTTCTTTAATTGCACTTTCGAAGTGATATTTTTGTGCCTTAGACTAACCTTATTCTCAGTCGTTTACTATCCCTAACATGCTCATAAAATTTGAAAAAAAGAAGTAATTAGGTCTATCTAAAAGAATTAGAAGGATAAAATGAACTTAAGTCAAAAGTAAATAGAACAAACAAAAAGAGAACAAAAGAAGTTCAAAACAAAATAATTCAAAGTAGATGTACCTAAAAGAAATTTAAAATCTGCATAGAAGCACCTAAAAGTGATTGGAATTGCTTGATGATTGAATTGGTGGCTCTCAACATTTGTTAGCTCTCCTTGTGCAATTTTTGAAAATTTTGTGTCATTTTCATTTTAGTCCCTACTTCTAATTCTAGTGCTCATCTAGGACCTCTTTTTGTGTGCCTACTTTCTTTCCTATCTTTAATTCTAGTTTGTCTTTTTTCACTACTCTTTCTAGTCTTGTTGCATTACTCTTTCCAATTGGATAGTGTCCTTCCTAATTGTTTATTTTATTGCTTTTGCTTTCACTCTCTGTATTCCTTTTTGTTTGCCTTGGTGTGTGGTGTCACTTTTGTAGAAAATCTTAGATTGAAGGCTTTTCACAAGCGTAGCATTGTAGGAGAAAGAATTTAATACCTTTATTTTTATTTTTTTTTAAGTACTTGTAATTAAAAGGCTTCTTTCTAGGAAGTGTTGGATGCCCCTAAAGGTCACTTCATTTTGTGTGTAGTAGCTTATTAGTTTCTTGTTTTTTGTAAGATGTGGAGGAAGAAGTGGTACACCACCTTCATACCCTTGGAAGCACGTTTAGGACACTGCTCTTTTACATTTTTTGCTTTTACTTTCTTGCTCAAACGCTTAGTGAGACTAGTGTTCCAAAGACTCATTGTATCTTAGGTGAGAATATTCAAAATAGAGAAGAGTTTGTGATTGTATCTCTTGGTCTAAACCATGATCTTCAACTTCTATACATGGCTCTTGAATCACACATCAGTAGTAACAAGAGTGTGAACCAAGGGGGTGCCCCTAAGTTGACTGCTCTTGATCACTTTGTGTTAGAATTTTGGGAGTGGAGGATAGAGGATTGTGCTTTAAGGAGAGAGAGGGAGGAAAGGGAATAAAAGAGAAGAAAAGAAAAAGAGAAAGAGAAAAGAGATAGAGAAAGGGAAGAAAAGAAAGAAAGAAGTGAGAGAGAAAAGAGGGAAGGGAAAAGAAGAAAGGATAAGGAAAGAATAAAAAAAGAGGAGGAGGAGAGAAAACAAAGAGAGCAAGAACAAAAAAGAAAAGGGAAAAGTTGTGGGTCCCCCTTTACTTTCTATAGTGGAAGTGAGAGTGAGTATTATGAGAGGGGACCTAGGGTGAGGAACAACTACATGAACCATACCATGCATGAACATGTGCCCCCTCCTAGGGAGCAAAATGTTAACCTTCATCCTTTCCAAGGAAGGGAAGATGTGGAAGTTTATCTTGATTGAGAAGTCAAGGTAGAACAACTCTTCAAATGCCTGAATGTAAGATATGAGAGAAAAGTCTCCTTGGAAACCCTTAGCTTTTAAGGGCATGCCAGGCATTGGTAGACTAGTTTGGTGAATGAAAGGCTTCAGACTCATAGCCCTTCAATTGAATATTGGAATTATCTAAAGAGTGTTATGAGGAGGAGGCACGTCTCCTCTTATTATGAGAGAGCTTCTGATAAGCTCCAAAGGCTTAGGCAATACAAGCTAAGTGTTGAGGAGTATATACAAAATATGTAACTCCACATAATGAGAGTTGGGATCATTGAGGAACCTAGGGTCACCATTGCTAGGTTTCTATGAGGGTTAAGCTCAGACATTAGAGATAAAGTTGAGGTTTTACTATATAGGGACCTAGATAACTTGGTTCAACTATGCATAAAGATGGAAAACCAATTGAAAAGAAAAGGAGAAAAAAAAGATTATCCATCTTATGCAAAGAAGGACCAACAAGCTTCCTTAAGGAGGAGCATCCCAAAGTATCAAAAGAACATAAACCCTTTCATCATAGAGAATAAACCCCTACTACTAGTTTTGGTTCTAAGACTAATAGTATCAAATGCTTTAAATGTCTTAGGAGAGGCCACATTGCTTCTCAATACCCCACTAGAAAGACCATGATCATGAGGGGTCAAGACATATATAGTAGTAAGGATAACTCACCTTCCTCTTCTAGTAAGAGTGAGGAAGAGAGGGGTCATGCACCAAATCATACCATGGAAGAGTTCTATGCTTGTGAATGGGACCTCTTTATGGCAAGAAGGCTTCTTGGAAGCCAACCCTTAGAGTTTGACCCAATCCAAAGAGAGAATGTGATGCATTTGGGATAGGTTTGAGAGTTGTCTTGTTGCAGGATGGACACCCTATTTCATATTTTAGTGAAAAGCTTTATGATGTTGCTCTCAACTACCCCACCTATAAAGAGTTTACTCTTTGATAAGAGTCTTCCAGACTTGGGAACATTACCTTATTTCAAAGGAGTTTGTCATTCATAATGACCATGAGTCACTTAAATATATGAGAGGACAAGCTAAGCTGAACAAAAGGAATTCAAAATGGGTGGAATTTCTTGAAACATTCCCATATGTAATTAAATATAAAAAGTGGGAAAGCCAATGTGGTAGCTGATGCCTTGTCTAGAAGGAACACTCTCTTTACCACTTTGAGCGCTCAAATTTTAGGATTTGATGACATTAGGGACATGTATCCCTTTGACAAGGACTTGGGTCCCATTTTTTGTTGTCTCATCTTCTAAAGCCCATGATGGGTATTTTCTGAGTGTGGGTTATTTGTTCTAAGATGGAAACTTTGCATATCCCAAGGCTCCATGAGAAAATTGTTGATAAAAGAGAATCATGAAGGTGGACTCATGAGGCATTTTGGAATTAATAAACCTATTTTTATTTGAAAAGAAAAATTCTTTTGGCTCCATATAAGAAGAGGTGTCCAAAGACATTGCCTAAGATGCATAGCTTGTTTACAAGCTAAGTCTAAGGTGATGCCTCATGGACTATACACACCTTTACTTGATCCTTCTAACCTTGGATGGATATCAGTATGGACTTTGTCCTTTGCTTTCCTAGAACCCAACGAGGTTGTGTATGGGTTTAATCCTCTTACTCCTTTAGACCTCTTACCTTTCACTACTTTCCATTTCTTTCTAAAGGATGGAAAGGCAAGAGCTAAGTTTAGAAAGAAATTACATGACATGGTGCATTTTTCAAAAGCTAAAAGCTCCTTGAGAAGTGCTTGACATGATGAGGCAAGGAATGAACTAGAAGTTGGAGCCACTTAAAGGTAGAAGATAAGCCAAGTGATGCATGCCTCCCTTGATCTTTTTCTAGAGGTTTTGTTCTTTGGTGAAATGGTTTGTAGAGAGGTAAGTAGTGAGGTGGTTTTAGGCACCACCTAAGGTAAGATAAGCCTAAGAGGGAAAGTTTGCCACAAGGGATGGAACCCTTGATAAAAACCTAAGGAATTCTCAAAGAGAGAAGGTGGACACTAAGAGAATTTTGGCCAACTCAAGGTTTTTCCGTTCAATAAAGTGTAAAAAATACAAGAGTGTGAAAAAGCACCTTTTTATAGAGGGAGCTAACCTCTTGGATAAGTCAAAAAGGAAAGGAAGGGCTAGGATTAAAAAGAGTCATCCAAGGGAGGAGGATTGAAGCCCAAAGTCCAATAAATCCCCTCCTTTAGATGAGAATTGGTGCCCAAGCTACCTCATTCAAGGGCCAAGAAATCTCCTTTATTAGTTTTGGGTTTTATTTAGGAAAAGAGGGTGTAGTTATCAAACTACCCTCTTATTTCCTAAATAAAGGTCCAAAAGCTAATCTTACCCCTTCTTATTACTAAGACACCTCCTAGAAAATTAAATGGACTGATACATGTCCAAAATAAAATCCTAGGTTCCTAAAAGAAAAATTACAAGTAAATAAGTCATGGCTTGCATAACTTGATGGTCATATAGAGGTGAGATCTTCCTCCCTCTACTCTAGCCATGTCTTCTTCTATTCTCCTAGCCATGGCCTTAGTGATACAACCCTTGCTTGGGGAGCATGCATCATCTCCTCCCCCTTGGGAAGGATTTGACCTCAAATCTGATAGGTCCTCTTCATCTTCATCAGTACCTACAAAAGAGATCAAATCACAAGTATTAAAGGTAGTACTGATACCATAGTCCTCAAGGAGATCTAATATGTATGCATTGTTGTTTACTCTCTTAAGGACCTCAAAGGGACTATCTCCACGGGGGTTAAGCTTGGACTTCCTTTGAGTAGGAAAACAATCCTTCCTCAAATGAGGCCATACCCAATCCCCTTCATTGAAGATAATTTCTTTCCTGCCCCTATTGGCTTTACTAGCATACTCCTTTGAATGATGTTCAAATCCGCTCTTTTTATTCCTTCTTTGTGAACAGAAGAAGGGAATGGTAAGGGCAAGATATCAAGAGGTGTGAAGGGGTTGAAGCCATAAACAACTTCAAAGGGAGAATGCTTGGTGGTCCTTTGAACCACCCGGTTGTATGCAAACTCAATATGGGGTAGTATTCATCCCAAGACTTGTGATTTCCTCGAAGAAGTGCCCTAAGCATAGTGGATAGAGATCTATTTACTACCTCAGTCTACCCATCAGTTTAGGGGTGACATGTGGTAGAAAATAAGAGTTTAGTTCCTAGCCTTGCCCACAATGTTTTCCAGAAGTGGCTAAGGAACTTCACATCTATATCAAAGACTATGAACTGGGGAATTTCATGTAAACAGACAACTTTTTTAAAGAAAATTCTCGCGATGTTGCTCGCATCATCTATCTTGTGGCATGGTATAAAGTGAGCCATTTTTGAAAATCTATCTACCACCACAAAGATAGAGTCTGCTCCCCTTTGGGTTCTAGGAAGTCTAAGGATGAAATCCACGCTTATGTCTACCCAAGGAGTGAAGGGAGCAGGTAAGGGTGTGTAAAGTCCATGAGGCATTACTTTAGATTTAGCTTGTAAACAAGCTATGCATATAGAGCAATGTCATTGGACATCTCTTTTCATATGGGGCCAATGTAATTTTTCTTTTAAAATGAGCAAGGTTTTGTTTATTTCAAAATGCCCCATGAACCCACCCTCATGGCTCTCTTTCACAAGCAATTTTCTAAGACATCTTTGGGGTACACAAAGTTTACTTTCTTTCAATAAGTACCTAATGTGACCATGCCTAGCCAAGAACCTATCACTAGGGCCATGGCTAGAAGGATTGAAGAAGACCTAGCCCTTGCAGACAAAGGAAGACTTCACCTCCTATGGAGAGTGAAGATATTAGGCTAGGGACATTAGTTAATAAAATGTAATTTTCCTTTATTTTAATTTTGAGGAGCATTAAGAATTTAATTTGGGACATATATTTAGTCCATTTTTTATTTTTAGGAGGTGTCTTAGGAATTTAGAGGGTGGATTTAGCTTTTTGGGTCTTTATGAAGGAAATAAGGGGTAGCCTTGATATCTACACCCCTCTTTTCTACATAAACCCCCTAAGCTAATAAGAAGGAATCTTGGCCCTTGGTTTGAGAAACTTGGGCACCAAGTTTGATGATCTAAGGAGGGAATTGTTTCTCAATTCTCCTCCCTTAGATCTCTCCTTTTAATCCTAGCCCTTCTTTTTTAGGTTATCTTGTTCAAGAGGTTAGCTACCTCTATAAATAGGAGCTCCTCCCTCACTTGTATTTTTGACACTTGAATTTAATCCTAGAGACCATATTGGTTGAGGTTCTTACCTTTGAGTGTCCCCCTTTCTCCTTTGTGAGAGCTTCTAAGAGTTATCAAGGGACCCCTCCCGTGTGGCCTCTCCCCTTTGGCTTACCAAACCTAGTATTTGTGGTGCCTCACCCCATTCCTTTCCTCTCCATAAATCCATTTCCCTTCCAAGTGACCTTAGAAAGGATCCTTTGGGCACGTGATCATCAAAGATCACATCAAGTGGTATCAGAGCCACTTTCTAAAGGTCACATTCTTTCTCAATTTTTTTTTTGCTTTGTTGTTTATTTCTTTGATCTCTTTATTTTAAAGTCCTTCATTTTTTGTCATCTCTATTTCCTTTATTGTCTAGTAGTATAGCTTTTTATTCTTGCTATTATATGCGCTTTTGTTTTCTATCTACGTGCCTATGTTCCATTTAATTTGATGCAATTTTATTTGTCCCTTTCTTTGCATCTTATTTTTGTGTTCAAGTTGCTTAATTTTCCCTTGGTTTTTTATGTTAAAGTGTGCCTAAGAAGTTGTGACCATTAAACCCACATGGTTGAGGATTTTTCCACACCATTGTGGTGATCAACTTTGGCCACTTTGTTGTGCCTTTTGTTTTAAGTCTCTTGCTGAAATTTTTGCTCTATTTTTAGGTGTGTTATTTTTTCTTAATCTTGTGTTTTGTCAAATACTATTCATGTTAGTTTCTTATTTTGTCTCATTTAAATTCCATAGGTTTTAGCCTCTTAAATTTTTTACAAAAAATCCTTCAAAAATAGTTTGAATTGAGCTCCTAAGAGGTGAACCTCTTGTTGAGTCTCTTAAGTCTTTTATGCTTTTAGTTCAAGCATATTAATCTCTTTGTTGTTCTTAAATATTTTCTCAATTCAATCTTTATATGTTTCTTGTTTTATGTTGAATTATTAGTAGCCTTCCACTTGGTTTACCTTCACTATTGGTGCCTCTTTATGGAATTTTAGCTTGGGTGAATTGTGTTAGTAATTTGAGCAATCAATTTACTTAAAAATCAGCCCTAAATCATTCCTTAAGCACCATTAGTTCAGTGGTATTTGGAACTACTAAGTTGTTTTGCCTTTAGTTACATGCATTGCTTGAAAATTATGTGACCTTACTTTGTGCTTATTCACTCAAGCGTTATTATTTCAAGCATCCTCATTAAAATTTCAATTCAACAAGCTATTAGGTGCAGCAAAATGATTAGAAAAAGTTCAAGTTAAAAAAAAAAAAGAAGATAAAGAACTCAAAAGAAAGACAAATTTGAAATTGTGTACCTAATAGTAGAAACATTTGATATGAGGAACCAATTGTGATTCAAAAAAAAATTACTTGAGTAAGCTTTTTAGTTTTGGGTCACTTAAATTTTATTAAGTGTGCAACTATTGGTTTCATTTTTTTTGTTTGAGTCTTTTTTCATCTCTACTCTTAGAGCTAATCTAGGAAAGTTATTTGTGTGCTACCTTCCTTTGTGAGCCTTATGTTTTCTTGCTTGTCTTCTTTACTTCTTTGAGTTTGTCATTGTTTAATCTATCCACTTGGATTTGTGAACCTTGTTTTTTTATTCACCTTTGTTTGTTGTCTTGTGTTGTATTCGGTCTTGGTAAGGAAAGGTTCCATATATAAAATTTTGGCAAGTCCAAACAAGAGGAAACAAGGGTAGCATTCTTGGGGTGAGTTGACGCAACTTAAAGGGGCTTGATCAAAAGGAGACAAACACCAAAAAGCTTGGAGTGAAGACTTTGTTTTATTTTTTTTTTATTCTTCGTATTGTGTATACTTAATTTTAGATTGGGAGTTTGAGTGCCCTTGAGGCCCTCCCTTGGTTTCTAATAATTTTGGTTAATTTTAGCGTAGTTCCTCGTTAATTAGGTGAAGAAGGGAGAAGTGGTACACTTCCTGCAACACCTTAGGAGCACGATTAGAGCCCTTTCTCTTTTACATTCTTACACTTTTATTTTATTTTATGTTATTTTGAAAAAACGTGTAAAGGCTAAGAGTTCCAAAGACTCATCTAGCCACCTTAGGTGAGAAAAAAAAAAAAAAGAGAGTGTTGCTTGAAAAAAAAAAAAGGTTTTGGCCTACCCTTTAGTTTTTAGCATCCAAGCACCATGGCTTCCCACACACATTCTAGTGCACATAGTTGTTCATCAAGTAAGAGTGTCAACCAAAGAAAACCTTCTAAGGGAGACACTCTTGAAAACCTTAACTTAGAATTTAGGGAATGGATGGCTAAAGAACAAGAAAGGAGACAAGAAAAAGAGAGAAAAAAAGAAATAAAAGAAAAGGAAAAACAAAAAGAGAAGGAAGAGTTAAAAAAAGAGATGTTGGAAATGAGAAAAGAGAAAAAAGAGCGAGAAGAGCGAAGGCAAAGAGAGAGAAGAGAGGATGAAGAAAAGAGAAGAAGGAAAGAACTAGAAAGAAAAAGAGAAAAAGAGAAAAAGAGGAAGAAGAGAGAATGAGAGGAGACGAGAGTAAGAGGAGATATGGGAGGGAGAGTGATAGAAAAAGTAAAGGAATTCTCATAAGATCCCCATCTAGGCATTTTAGCTCTAGTGAAGAAGAATACTATAGAAATCAACATAAGCATCACTTACATTCATCATACAATCATCATTCTCCTCAAGAGAACATAAATCATGCTAGGGAACCAAAGGTAGACCTACCCCATTTTCATGGTAGGGAAGATGTTGAGATTTACCTAAATTGGGAAGTCAAAGTGGAACAACTCTTTCGATGCTATGAAATTAGGGAAGAAAGAAAAGTACCTTTGGCCTCCCTTAGTTTTCAAGGTTCTGCTTTGCATTGGTGGGATGGGTTACTCAAGGACAGGCCCGTAAACAAATGTCTGACATTCGCTACTGGAATGATTTAAAAACTTGTTTGCGAAGAAGGCACATTCCTTCATATTATGAAAGGGATCTTTTGGATAGGCTCCAAAGACTTAGGCAACATAACCTAAGTATTGAGGAGTACAGACAAAAGATGGAGCTTCTCATACTAAGGGCCAATATCATTGAGGAACCCAATGCCACCCTTGATAGGTTTTTGTGTGGATTAAGCTCTGACATTAGAGATAAGGTAGAACTTCTTTCATACTCAAACCTTGATGAGTTGGTAGAACTTTGTGTAAGAGCTGAGAATCAACTCAAGAGAAAAAGCTTTAAAAAAGATGTTCCCTCGTACTCAAAGAGAGACCAACTTAAGGGAAACTCTTTCAAGGGTTTTCCCAAAGAGGAACCCAAGCATTTTCAAGATACAAAAGCACCTCATGTAGAGAGAAAACCACCTACTACTAAGCCTACTGAGAGGCAAAGTAGTATCAAATGCTTCAAATGTCTTGGGAGAGGCCATATTGCCTCTCAATGCCCTAAAAAGAAAACCATGATCATAAGGGGACAAGACATTTGTAGTGAGAATTGCTCATCTTCCTCCTCTAGTGAGAGTGAGGAAGAAGGGGGACATACTTTTGAACAATAGTGTGAGGAAGCTTTTCCTTATGAGGGGACCTCTTTATGGTTCAAAGGCTTCTTGGAAGCGAACCTCTAGAGCTTGGCCAGTCACAAAGAGAGAACATCTTCCATACAAGATGTAAAGTAAATGACAAAGTATGTTCTCTCCTTGTTGATAGTGGCTCCTGTTGTAACTGTTGTAGCTCTAGGTTGGTTGAAAAGCTAGCCTTGACTACCATGCCCATCCCAAACCTTACAAATTGCAATGGCACAATGAGCAAGGGGAGATGGTAGTCAATGAACAAGTTATGGTTCCAATTTCCATAGGATCTTATAATGATGAGATTCTTTGTGACATAGTTCCTATGGAGGCTGGTCATATCTTGTTGGGAAGACCATGGCAATTTGACAAAAAAGCTATTCACCATGGTCAGTCCAACCAAATAATTCTCACCCATAATGAAAAGCGCTTCAAATTGTATCCTTTGTCACCTTCTCAAGTGGCTGAAGATCAATTTGCGATGAAAAAGAAAAGAGTTGAGGAAAAACAAAAACAAAAAAAAATACAACAAGCTTTACCCTTAAAACTTGAAAAGGGTAAAGAGAGAGAGTCAGAAGGTGATGCCCCTTCGAAAGGGAATATTAGTAAAAGGAGCCTATTTGCTACTAAACGTGATTTAAAATAAGCTCCTTTGACTAACAAGCCCTTTTATCTCCTCTTTTGCAAAGAAGCATCAAATCCTTCTCCCATTTTGCATTCTTCTGCTGAGAGCACTGCCACAGTCCATGCACATGAGCACCTTCCTCAAGGGGTTCAAGATATTTTAAAAGAATTTGATGACATATTCCCTAATGAGGTTCCGAAAGGACTTCCTCCTATTAGGGGTATAGAACATCAAATTGATTTGGTGCCTGGCGCAAGTCTACCTAATAGACCTGCCTATAGCACCAACTCCATGGAGACCCAAGAGATTGAGTCTCAAGTGAATGATCTATTAGAGAAGGGTTGGGTTCAAAAGAGCCTAAGCCCTTGTGTTGTGACAGTCTTGTTAGTGCCCAAGAAGAATGGCCAATGGAGGATGTGTGTTGATTGTCGTGCAATCAACAACATCACCATCAAATATAGGCACCCAATCCCTCGTCTTGATGACATGTTGGATGAATTGCATGGGGCAAAAATATTTTCAAAAATAGATCTTAGAAGTGGTTACCACCAAATAAGGATCAAAGAGGGTGATGAGTGGAAAACTGCTTTTAAGACTAAATTTGGTCTTTATGAGTGGTTGGTTATGCCTTTTGGGCTAACTAATGCCCCAAGCACATTCATGCGCTTAATGAATCATGTACTAAGGGATTGCCTTGGTAAATTTTGTGTAGTTTACTTTGATGACATTTTAGTTTACTCTAGGAACCTAGATGATCATTTAGGACATCTAAGGCATGTTTTTTCTCTTCTTAGGAGTAATCATCTTTTTGGTAACCTAGAAAAATGCACTTTTTGTGTAGATAGTGTAGTTTTCCTAGGTTTTGTAGTTAGCACAAAAGGGGTTCATGTTGACCCCGAAAAGATAAAAGCTATTCAGGAATGGCCCACCCCAAAGAGTGTGACAGAGATCAAAAGCTTTCATGGTCTCGCTGGATTTTATAGGCGCTTTGTGCCTAATTTCTCCACGCTCTTCGCACCAATAAATGATTTGGTGAAAAAGGAAGTTCCTTTCCTTTAGGGTGAGAAACAAGAGAAATCCTTCCAGCTAATTAAGCATAAAATGACCCATGCACCAGTCTTGGCATTACCTGACTTTTCTAAAACATTTGAACTTGAATGTGATGCCTCTGGTGTAGGTGTGGGGGTTGTCTTGTTCCAAGGAGGGCACCCCATTGCGTATTTCAGTGAAAAACTCAATGGTGCCCCCCTTAACTACCCCACCTATGATAAGGGGTTTTATGCTCTAATTAGGGCCCTTCAAACTTGGGAGCATTACCTTGCTCCCAAGGAGTTTGTCGTTCATAGTGACCATGAGTCAGTAAAATATTTGAGGGGTCAAGGTAAATTGAACAAAAGGCATGCAACGTGGGTGGAATATCTTGAATCCTTCCCTTATGTCATCAAGTACAAGAAAGGAAAACAAAATGTGGTGGCTGATGCTCTTTCTAGCCGTCATGCCCTTTATTCATCCTGAGTGCAAAAATCTTGGGATTTGATTACATTCGGGGCTATGTATCCGTCTCATAAGGATTTCGGCCCCATATTTGCTACCTCTGCATCTGCATTTGCATTAAAGGCCCATGATGGGTACTTCATCAGCGAGGGGTATCTTTACAAAGGGAGTAAGCTTTGTATACCCCAAGGATCAATTAGGAACTTACTTACAAAAGACAGTCATGAAGGTGGGCTCATGGGGCATTTTGGGATTTCAAAAACCCTCATGCTTTTACAAGAGAAATTCTTTTGGCCCCATATGCGTAGAGATGTCCATAGACATTGCTATAAATGTATAGCTTGCTTGCAAGCAAAGTCTAAAGCAATGCCTCATGGACTATACACACCTTTACCTGCTCCTTCTGCACCTTGGGAGGATATTAGCATGGATTTCATCCTTGGGCTCCCAAGAACCCAACGAGGTGCAGACTCCATATTTGTGGTGGTGGACCGATTTTCAAAAATGGCCCATTTTATTCCCTGCCACAAAGTGGATGATGCAAGCAACATCGCAAGACTTTTCTTTAAAGAGGTTGTCCGATTGCATGGTATACCCTCTTCAATAGTGTCAGATAGGGATGTGAAGTTCCTTAGCCATTTTTGGAAAACTCTTTGGGCTAAGCTGGGAACTAAACTTCTTTTTTCCACTACCTGTCACCCTCAAACTGATGGGCAAACAGAAGTGGTAAATAGATCTTTATCCACTATGCTGAGGGCTCTCCTTAAAGGCAACCATAAGTCTTGGGATGAGTACCTTCCCCACATTGAATTTGCTTATAACCGGGTGGTTCATAGAACCACCAAGCATTCTCCTTTTGAGGTGGTCTATGGCTTTAATCCTCGTACTCCTCTAGATCTTTTACCTCTTCCTCTTTCTGTTGCTGTGCATAAAGAAGGAGAGGCAAAAGCCATTTTTGTCAAACAATTACATGAGAGGGTTAAAGTTAACATAGAGCGCCAATCCTTGAGAGATGCTACTTTTGCCAATAGGGGGAGGAAAGAAGTCATCTTTGAAAAGGGTGACTGGGTATGGCTTCACTTGAGAAAGGATAGATTTCCTTCTCAAAGGAAGTCTAAACTTAGCCCTAGAGGAGATGGACCTTTCCAAATCCTTGAGCGGATCGGTAATAATGCCTATGTTTTAGATCTGCCTGAGGATTATGGGGTAAGCACCAGTTTTAATGTTTCTGATTTGTCTCCATTTGTAGGTGCTGAAAATGACAGATTTGAGGTCAAATCCTCTTCAAGGGGGAGGAGATGATGTGACCATGCCTAGCCAAGGACCTATCACTAGGGCCATGGCTAGAAGGATTGAAGAAGACCTAGCCCTTGCAGACAAAGGAAGACTTCACCTCCTATGGAGAGTGAAGATATTAGGCTAGAGACTTTAGTTAATAAAATGTAATTTTCCTTTATTTTAATTTTGAGGAGCATTAAGAATTTAATTTGGGACATGTATTTAGTCCATTTTTTATTTTTAGGAGGTGTCTTAGGAATTTAGAGGGTGGATTTAGCTTTTTGGGTCTTTATGAAGGAAATAAGGGGTAGCCTTGATATCTACACCCTTCTTTTCTACATAAACCCCCTAAGCTAATAAGAAGGAATCTTGACCCTTGGTTTGAGAAACTTGGGCACCAAGTTTGATGATCTAAGGAGGGAATTGTTTCTCAATTCTCCTCCCTTAGATCTCTCCTTTTAATCCTAGCCCTTGTTTTTTAGGTTATCTTGTTCAAGAGGTTAGCTACCTCTATAAATAGGAGCTCCTCCCTCACTTGTATTTTTTACACTTGAATTTAATCCTAGAGACCATATTAGTTGAGGTTCTTACCTTTGAGTGTTCCCCTTTCTCCTTTGTGAGAGCTTCTAAGAGTTATCAAGGGACCCCTCCCTTGTGGCCTCTCCCCTTTGGCTTATCAAACCTAGTATTTGTGGCGCCTCACCCCATTCCTTTCCTCTCCATAAATCCATTTCCCTTCCAAGTGACCTTAGAAAGGATCCTTTGGGCACGTGATCATCAAAGATCACATCTATACCCCTCACTCACATGAAACTCATCAGTAGGTTTGGACAAGGAGGTAGCAAAAATGGGGCCAAACTCTTGGTCAGAAGAATATTGGTCCTTAATATAATCAAATCTTAAGATTTGGTAGCTCAAAGTGGCAAGAAGAGTATGTCTTCTAGATAGGGCATCAGCCACTACATTGTGCTTCCCTTTCTTGTATTGGATTATATAGGGAAAATTTTCCAAAAAATCAACCCACTTTGCATGCCTCTTGTTGAGCTTACCTTGACCCTTCAAATATTTTAGTGACTCATGGTCACTATGAATGACAAACTACTTGGGAATAAGGTAATGTTCCCAAGTTTGAAGGGCACTTATTAAGGAGTCAAACTTTTTGTCATAGGTGGTGTAATTGAGGGTGGCACCATTTAGTTTTTCACTAAAATAAGCCACAGGGTGGCCGACTTACAATAAAACAGCACCTATTCCAACACCCGATGCATCACAATCTAGCTCAAAAGTTTTTAAAAAGTCAAGTAGAGCTAGAACAGGGGCATGGGTTAGTTTTTCTTTAATAAGCTCAAAGGCTTTTTATTGTTTAGCACCCCAAAGGAAGGGAACCTTCTTCTTCACTAAATCATTGATTGGTGAGGAAAGTGTGGAGAAATTAGGCACAAAGCGCCTATAGAAACTCACAAGACCATGAAAGCTCTTGATCTCAGTCACACTTTTTGGGGTGGGCCATTCTTGGATGGCTTTGATTTTGTCAGGGTCCACATGAACCCCATCTTTATTGACTACAAAATCTAAAAACACCACACTCTCTACACAAAAATTACATTTTTCAAGGTTTCCATAGAGTTGGTGTGACCTAAGGATGCGAAAAACGCGCCTAAGATGACCTACATGTTCATCTAGTGATGCATGCCTCCCTTGATCTTTTTCTAGAGGTTTTCTTCTTTGGTGAAATGGTTTATGGAAAGGTAAGAAGTGAGGTGGTTTTAGGCGCCACTTAAGGTAAGATAAGCCTAAGAGGGAAAGTTTTCCACAAGGGATGGAACCCTTGATAAAAACCTAAGGAATTCTCAAAGAGAGAAGGGTGGACACTAAGAGAATTTTGGACAACTCAAGGTTTTTCCATTCAATAAAGTGTAAAAAATACAAGAGTATGAAGGAGCACCTTTTTATAGAGGGAGCTAACCTCTTGGACAAGTCAAGAAGGAAAGGAAGGGCTAGGATTAAAAGGAGTCATCCAAGGGAGGAAGATTGAAGCCCAAAGTCCAATCAATCCCCTCCTTTAGATGAAAATTGGTGCCCAAGCTACCTCATCCAAGGGCCAAGAAATCTCCTTTATTAGTTTTGGGTTTTATTTAGGAAAAGAGGGTGTAGTTATCAAACTACCCCCTTATTTCCTAAATAAAGGTTCAAAAGCTAATCTTACCCCTTCTTATTACTAAGACACCTCCTAGAAAATTAAATGGACTAATACATGTCCAAAATAAAATCCTAGGTTCCTAAAATAAAAATTACAAGTAAATAAGTCATGACTTGCATAACTTGATGGTGATATGGAGGTGAGATCTTCCTCCTTCTACTCTATCCATGTCTTCTTCTATTCTCCTGGCCATGGCCCTAGTGATAGGGCCCTTGCTTTGGGAGAATGCATCATCTCCTCCCCCTTGGGAAGGATTTGACCTCAAATCTGATAGGTCCTCCTCTTCTTCACCAGTACCTACAAAAGGGATCAAATCACAAACATTAAAGGTAGTACTGACACCGTAGTCCTCAGGGAGATCTAATATGTATGCATTGTTGTTCACTCTCTTGAGGACTTGAAAGGGACCATCTCCTCGGGGGCTAAGCTTGGACTTCCTTTGAGTAGGGAAGCGATCCTTCCTCAAATAAAGCCATACCCAATCCCCTTCATTGAAGATAATTTCTTTCCTACCCCTATTGGCTTTACTAGCATACTCCTTTGAATGATATTCAATGTTGGCCTTTACCCTTTCATGTAATTTTTTAACAGAATCTGCTCTTACTATTCCTTCTTTGTGAACAGAAGAAGGGAATGGTAAGGGCAAGATATCAAGAGGAGTGAGGGGGTTGAAGCCATAAACAACTTCAAAGGAAGCATGCTTGGTGGTCCTTTGAACCACCCGGTTGTATGCAAACTCAATATGGGGTAGGTATTCATCCCAAGACTTGTGATTTCCTCGAAGAAGTGTCCTAAGCATAGTAGATAGAGATCTATTTACTACCTCAGTCTGCCCATCAGTTTGGGGGTGACATGTGGTAGAAAATAAGAGTTTAGTTCCTAGTCTTGCCCACAATGTTTTCCAAAAGTGGCTAAGGAACTTCACATCTCTATTAGAGACTATGGATTGGGGAATTCCATGTAAACGGACAACTTCTTTAAAGAAAAATCTCGCAATGTTGCTCGCATCATCTATCTTGTGGCATGGTATAAAGTGAGTCATTTTTGAAAATCTATCTACCACCACAAAGATAGAGTCTGCACCTCGTTGGGTTCGAGGCAGGCTGATGTGACCATGCCTAGCCAAGGACCTATCACTAGGGCCATGGCTGGAAGGATTGAAGAAGACCTAGCCCTTGCAGACAAAGGAAGACTTCACCTCCTATGGAGAGTGAAGATATTAGGCTAGAGACTTTAGTTAATAAAATGTAATTTTCCTTTATTTTAATTTTGAGGAGCATTAAGAATTTAATTTGGACATGTATTTAGTCCATTTTTTTATTTTTAGGAGGTGTCTTAGGAATTTAGAGGGTGGATTTAGCTTTTTGGGTCTTTATGAAGGAAATAAGGGGTAGCCTTGATATCTACACCCTTCTTTTCTACATAAACCCCCTAAGCTAATAAGAAGGAATCTTGGCCCTTGGTTTGAGAAACTTGGGCACCAAGTTTGATGATCTAAGGAGGGAATTATTTCTCAATTCTCCTCCCTTAGATCTCTCCTTTTAATCCTAGCCCTTCGTTTTTAGGTTATCTTGTTCAAGATGTTAGCTACCTCTATAAATAGGAGCTCCTCCCTCACTTGTATTTTTTACACTTGAATTTAATCCTAGAGACCATATTGGTTGAGGTTCTTACCTTTGAGTGTCCCCCTTTCTCCTTTGTGAGAGCTTCTAAGAGTTATCAAGGGACCCCTCCCTTGTGGCCTCTCCCCTTTGGCTTATCAAACCTAGTATTTGTGGCGCCTCACCCCATTCCTTTCCTCTCCATAAATCCATTTCCCTTCCAAGTGACCTTAGAAAGGATCCTTTGGGCACGTGATCATCAAAGATCACATCAAGTGGTATCAGAGCCACTTTCTAAAGGTCACGTTCTTTCTCAATTTTTTTTTGCTTTGTTGTTTATTTCTTTGATCTCTTTATTTTAAAGTCCTTCATTTTTTGTCATCTCTATTTCCTTTATTGTCTAGTAGTATAGCTTTTTATTCTTGCTATTATATGCGCTTTTGTTTTCTATCTATGCGCCTATGTTCCATTTAATTTGATGCGATTTTATTTGTCCCTTTCTTTGCATCTTATTTTTGTGTTCAAGTTGCTTAATTTTCCCTTGTTTTTTTATGTTAAAGTGTGCCTAAGAAGTTTTGACCATTAAACCCACATGGTTGAGGATTTTTCCACACCATTGTGGTGATCAACTTTGGCCACTTTGTTGTGCCTTTTGTTTTAAGTCTCTTGCTGAAATTTTTGCTCTATTTTTTGGTGTGTTATTTTTTCTTAATCTTGTGTTTTGTCAAATACTAGTCATGTTAGTTTCCTATTTTGTCTCATTTAAATTCCATAGGAGAGAGAAGAGAGGATGAAGAAAGGAGAAGAAGGAAAGAACTAGAAAGAAAAAGAGAAAAAGAGGAAGAAGAGAGAAGGAGAGGAGAAGAGAGTAAGAGGAGAGATGGGAGGGAAAGTGATAGAAAATATAAAGGAATTCTCATAAGATCCCCATCTAGGCATTTTAGCTCTAGTGAAGAAGAATACTATAGAAATTAACATAAGCATCACTCTCATTCATCATACAATCATCATTCTCCTCAAGAGAACATAAATCATGCTAGGGAACCAAAGTTAGACCTACCCCATTTTCATGGTAGGGAAGATGTTGACACTTACCTAGATTGGGAAGTCAAAGTGGAACAACTCTTTCGATACTATGAAATTAGGGAAGAAAGGAAAGTACCTTTGGCCTCCCTTAGTTTTCAAGGTTCTACTTTGCATTGGTGGGATGGGTTAGTCAAGGATAGGGCCCGTAAACAAATGCCTGACATTCGCTACTGGAATGATTTAAAAACTTGTTTGCGAAGAAGGCACATTCCTTCATATTATGAGAGGGATCTTTTGGATAGGCTCCAAAGACTTAGGCAACATAACCTAAGTATTGAGGAGTATAGACAAAAGATGGAGCTTCTCATACTAAGGGCCAATATCATTGAGGAACCCAATGCCACCCTTGCTAGGTTTTTGTGTGGATTAAGCTCTAACATTAGAGATAAGGTAGAGCTTCTTTCATACTCAAACATTGATGAGTTGGTAGAACTTTGTGTAAGAGCTGAGAATCAACTCAAGAGAAAAAGTTTTAAAAAAGATTCTCCCTCTTACTCAAAGAGAGACCAACTTAAGGGAAACTCTTTCAAGGGTTTTCCCAAAGAGGAACCCAAGCATTTCCAAGATACAAAAGCAGCTCATGTAGAGAGAAAACCCCCTACTACTAAGCCTACTGAAAGGAAAAGTAGTATCAAATGCTTCAAATGTCTTGGGAGAGGCCACATTGCGTCTCAATGCCCTAACAAGAAAACCATGATCATGAGGGGACAAGACATTTGTAGTGAGAATAGCTCATCTTGCTCCTCTAGTGAGAGTGAGGAAGAAGAGGGACATACTTTTGAACAAGAGTGTGAGGAAGCTTTTCCTTATGAGGGGGACCTCCTTATGGTTCAAAGGCTTCTTGGAAGCCAACCTCTAGAGCTTGGCCAGTCACAAAGAGAGAACATCTTCCATACAAGATGTAAAGTAAATGACAAAGTATGTTCTCTCCTTGTTGATAGTGGCTCCTGTTGTAACTGTTGTAGCTCTAGGTTGGTTGAAAAACTAGCCTTGACTACCATGCCCCATCCCAAACCTTACAAATTGCAATGGCTCAATGAGCAAGGGGAGATGGTAGTCAATGAACAAGTTATGGTTCCAATTTCCATAGGATCTTATAATGATGAGATTCTTTGTGACATAGTTCCTATGGAGGCTGGTCATATCCTGTTGGGGAGACCATGGCAATTTGACAAAAAAGTTATTCACCATGGCCACTCCAACCAAATAATTCTCACCCATAATGAAAAGCGCTTCAAATTGTATCCTTTGTCACCTTCTCAAGTGGCTGAGGATCAATTTGCGATGAAAAAGAAAAGAGTTGAGGAAAAACAAAAACAAAAAAAAGCACAACAAGCTTTACCCTTAAAGCTTGAAAAGGGTAAAGAGAGAGACTCGGAAGGTGATGCCCCTTCGAAAGGGAATATTAGTAAAAGGAGCCTATTTGCTACTAAACGTGATTTAAAAGAAGCTCCTTTGACTAACAAGCCCTTTTATCTCCTCTTTTGCAAAGAAGCATAAAATCCTTCTTCCATTTTGCATTCTTCTGCTGAGAGCACTGCCACAGCCCATGCACATGAGCACCTTCCTCAAGGGGTTCAAGATATTTCAAAAGAATTTGATGACATATTCCTTAATGAGGTTCCGAAAGGACTTCCTCCCATTAGGGGTATAGAACATCAAATTGATTTGGTGCCTGGCGCAAGTCTACCTAATAGACCTGCCTATAGGACCAACCCCATGGAGACCCAAGAGAATGAGTCTCAAGTAAATGAGCTGTTGTAGAAGGGTTGGGTTCAAAAGAGCCTAAGCCCTTGTGCTGTGCCAGTCTTGTTGGTGCCCAAGAAGAATGGCCAATGGAGGATGTGTGTTGATTGTTGTGCAATCAACAACATCACCATCAAATATAGGCACCCAATGCCCCGTCTTGATGACATGTTGGATGAATTGCATGGGGCAAAAATATTTTCAAAAATAGATCTTAGAAGTGGTTACCACCAAATAAGGATCAAAGAGGGTGATGAGTGGAAAACTGCTTTTAAAACTAAATTTGGTCTTTATGAATGGTTGGTTATGCCTTTTGGGCTAACTAATGCGCCAAGCACATTCATGCGCTTAATGAATCATGTACTAAGGGATTGCCTTGGTAAATTTTGTGTAGTTTACTTTGATGACATTTTAGTTTACTCTAGGAACCTAGATGATCATTTAGGACATCTAAGGCATATTTTTTCTCTTCTTAGGAGTAATCATCTTTTTGGTAACTTAGAAAAATGCACTTTTTGTGCAGATAGTGTAGTTTTCCTAGGTTTTGTAGTTAGCACAAAAGGGGTTCATGTTGACCCCGAAAAGATAAAAGCTATTCAAGAATGGCCCATCCCAAAGAGTGTGACAGAGATCAAAAGCTTTCATGGTCTCGCTGGATTTTATAGGTGCTTTGTGCCTAATTTCTCCACGCTCTTCGCACCAATAAATGATTTGGTGAAAAAGGAAGTTCCTTTCCTTTGGGGTGAGAAACAAGAGAAAGCCTTCTAGCTAATTAAGCATAAACTGACCCATGCATCAGTCTTGGCATTACCTGACTTTTCTAAAACAATTGAACTTGAATGTGATGCCTCTAGTGTAGGTGTGGGGGCTGTCTTGTTGCAAGGAGGGCACCCCAATTCGTATTTCAGTGAAAAACTCAATGGTGCCCCCCTCAACTACCCCACCTATGATAAGGAGTTTTATGCTCTAATTAGGGCCCTTCAAACTTGGGAGCATTACCTTGCTCCCAAGGAGTTTGTCATTCATAGTGACCATGAGTCACTAAAATATTTGAGGGGTCAAGGTAAATTGAACAAAAGGCATGCAACGTGGGTGGAATATCTTGAATCCTTCCCTTATGTCATCAAGTACAAGAAAGGAAAACAAAATGTGGTGGCTGATGCTCTTTCTAGGCGTCATGCCCTTTATTCATCCTTGAGTGCAAAAATCTTGGGATTTGATTACATTCAGGCTATGTATCCGTCTGACAAGGATTTTGGCCCCATATTTGCTACCTCTGCATCTGCATTTGCATTAAAGGCCCATGATGGGTACTTCATCAGTGAGGGGTATCTTTACAAAAGGAGTAAGCTTTGTATACCCCAAGGATCAATTAGGAACTTACTTACAAAAGAGAGTCATGAAGGTGGGCTCATGGGGCATTTTGGGATTTCAAAAACCCTCATGCTTTTACAAGAGAAATTCTTTTGGCCCCATATGCGTAGAGATGTCCATAGACATTGCTCTAAATGTATAGCTTGCTTGCAAGCAAAGTCTAAAGCAATGCCTCATGGACTATACACACCTTTACCTGCTCCTTCTGCACCTTGGGAGGATATTAGCATGGATTTCATCCTTGGGCTCCCAAGAACCCAACGAGGTGCAGACTCCATATTTGTGGTGGTGGACCGATTTTCAAAAATGGCCCATTTTATTCCCTGCCACAAAGTGGATGATGCGAGCAACATCACAAGACTTTTCTTTAAAGAGTTTGTCTGATTGCATGGTATACCCTCTTCAATAGTGTCAGATAGGGATGTGAAGTTCCTTAGCCATTTTTGGAAAACTCTTTGGGCTAAGCTGGGAACTAAACTTCTTTTTTCCACTACCTATCACCCTCAAACTGATGGGCAAACAGAAGTGGTAAATAGATCTTTATCCACTATGCTGAGGGCTCTCCTTAAAGGCAACCATAAGTCTTGGGATGAGTACCTTCTCCACATTGAATTTGCTTATAACCGGGTGGTTCATAGAACCACCAAGCATTCTCCTTTTGAGGTGGTCTATGGCTTTAATCCTCGTACTCCTCTAGATCTTTTACCTCTTCCTCTTTCTGTTGCTGTGCATAAAGAAGGAGAGGCAAAAGCCATTTTTGTAAAACAATTACATGAGAGGGTTAAAGTTAACATAGAGCGCCAATCCTTGAGAGATGCTACTTTCGCCAATAGGGGGAGGAAAGAAGTCATCTTTGAAAAGGGCGACTGGGTATGGCTTCACTTGAGAAAGGATAGATTTCCTTCTCAAAGGAAGTCCAAACTTAGCCCTAGAGGAGATGGACCTTTCCAAATCCTTGAGCGGATCGGTAATAATGCCTATGTTTTAGATCTGCCTGAGGATTATGGGGTAAGCACCAGTTTGAATGTTTCTGATTTTTCTCCATTTGTAGGTGATGAAAATGACGAAGACCCCATGGATTTGAGGTCAAATCCTCTTCAAGGGGGAGGAGATGATGTGACCATGCCTAGCCAAGGACCTATCACTAGGGCCATGGCTAGAAGGATTGAAGAAGACCTAGCCCTTGCAGACAAAGGAAGACTTCACCTCCTATGGAGAGTGAAGATATTAGGCTAGAGACTTTAGTTAATAAAATGTAATTTTCCTTTATTTTAATTTTGAGGAGCATTAAGAATTTAATTTGGGACATGTATTTAGTCCATTTTTTATTTTTAGGAGGTGTCTTAGGAATTTAGAGGGTGGATTTAGCTTTTTGGGTCTTTATGAAGGAAATAAGGGGTAGCCTTGATATCTACACCCTTCTTTTCTACATAAACCCCCTAAGCTAATAAGAAGGAATCTTGGCCCTTGGTTTGAGAAACTTGGGCACCAAGTTTGATGATCTAAGGAGGGAATTGTTTCTCAATTCTCCTCCCTTAGATCTCTCCTTTTAATCCTAGCCCTTCTTTTTTAGGTTATCTTGTTCAAGAGGTTAGCTACCTCTATAAATAGGAGCTCCTCCCTCACTTGTATTTTTTACACTTGAATTTAATCCTAGAGACCATATTGGTTGAGGTTCTTACCTTTGAGTGTTCCCCTTTCTCCTTTGTGAGAGCTTCTAAGAGTTATCAAGGGACCCCTCCCTTGTGGCCTCTCCCCTTTGGCTTATCAAACCTAGTATTTGTGGCGCCTCACCCCATTCCTTTCCTCTCCATAAATCCATTTCCCTTCCAAGTGACCTTAGAAAGGATCCTTTGGGCACGTGATCATCAAAGATCACGTCACAGGCCAAGGATGAAATCCATACTAATATCCAGCCAAGGTGCAAAAGAAGCAGGTAAGGGTGTGTACAATCCATGAGCCATATTGTCTTAGACATAGTTTGCAAGCAAGCAATGCATCTACGACAATGTCTATAGACGTCTTTCTTCATATGGGGCCAAAAGAATTTTTCTTGTAAAAGCAGAAGAGTTTTGTTAATTCCAAAATGCCCCATGAGCCCACTCTCATGGCTCTCTTTTGTCAACAGATTTCTCACAGATCCTTGGGGTACACAAAGTCTGCTACCTTTGAAAAGGTACCCCTCACTCACAAAGAACCCATTTTGGGTTTTACATGCAAATATAGAGGCAGCGTAAATGGATCCAAAATCCTTATCAGAAAGATACATTTCTCTAATATTATCAAATCCAAGAATCTTTGCACTTAAGGTGGTGTAAAGGGTATGTCTATGAGACAAAGCATCAACCACCACATTATGTTTTCCTCTCTTGTATTTGATGATATAAGGGAAAGTCTTAAGAAATTCTACCCATTTAGCATGCCTTTTATTAAGCTTGCCTTGACCCTTCAAATACTTAAGTGACTCATGGTTACTATGAATGATGAACCTGGGTACAAGATAATGTTCCCAAGTTTGAAGGGCCCTTATCAAAGAGTAAAACTCTTTATCATAGGTGGGGTAGTTTAAGGCGGTTCCATTTAGTTTTTCACTAAAATAAGCCACGGGATGACCACCTTGTAACAACACAGCTCCCACACCCACTCCCGATGCATCACACTCTAGCTCAAAAGTTTTAGAAAAGTCAGGAAGAGCTAAAACTGGTGCATGGGTTACTTTCTCTTTGATAAGTTCAAAGGCTTTTTGTTGTTATTCACCCTAAAGGAAAGGAGTATCCTTCTTCACTAAATCATTGATTGGTGAGAAAAATGTGGAGAAGTTAGGCACAAAGCGCCTGTAAAAGCTCGCGAGACCATGAAAACGCTTGATCTCAGTCACACTTTTTGGGGTCGGCCATTCTTGGATGGCTTTGATTTTGTCGGGGTCCACTTGAACCCCATTTTTATTAACTATAAAACCTAAGAACACCACACTCTCCACACAAAAATTACATTTTTCAAGATTTCCATAGAGTTGGTGTGACCTAAGAATGCAAAAGACGCGCCTAAGATGACCTACATGTTCATCTAGGCTCTTGCTATACACTAAGATGTCATCAAAGTAAAATACACAAAATTTTCCTAAGAAATCCCTAAGGACATGATTCATAAGCCTCATGAAGGTGCTTGGGGCATTGGTAAGCTCAAAGGGCATTACCAACCACTCATAAAGCCCAAACTTGGTCTTAAAAGCGGTTTTCCACTCATTACCTTCCTTGATGCGGATTTCGTGATAACCACTCTTGAGATCAATTTTCGAAAATAATTGGGCCCCATGCAATTCATCAAGCATGTCATCAAGCCTAGGGATAGGGTGCCTATATTTGATGGTGATGTTATTGATTGCTCGACAATCAATGCACATCCTCCATTGGCCATTCTTCTTAGGCACCAACAAGACTGGCACAGCACAAGGGCTTAGGCTCTCTTGAACCCAACCCTTCTCCAATAGTTCTTGGACTTGAGATTCAATCTCCTTGGTCTCCATGGGATTACTCCTATAAGCAGGCTATTAGGCAGGCTAGCCCCAGGTACCAAGTCTATTTGGTGTTCTATACCCCTAATTGGAGGAAGTCCATTGGGAACTTCATCAGCGAATATATCACCAAACTCCTTTAAAATCTCTTGAACCTCTTGAGGTAGGTTCTCATGTCCAAGTTCTATGGCAGTGCTAGAACTAGAAGGGAAAAAAGTGGAGGGGGAAGAAATGGGGGATGCCTCTTTGCAAAGGAGGAGATAGAAAGGTCTGTTAGTTAATAGGGCTTCCTTTAAATCCAATTTTGTCGCAAATAAACTCCCTTTACTAGTGACTTTCTTGGAAGGGGCACCAACTTCCAACTCAACCTCCTTACCCCTTTCAAGCTTTAGGGGTAAAGCTTTGCTTTTTTTTCTCCTCATCTCTCTTATGTTTCATGATGAATTGGTCCTCCGCCACTTGTGAAGGTGTTAGAGGACACAACTTAATGCGCTTATCCTTATGAGTGAGGATGATGTTATTGGAATGACCATGGTGTATGACTTTCTTATCAAATTGCCATGGTCTTCCTAGGAAGATATGGCAAGCTTCCATTGGGACTATGTCACACAGGATCTCATCTTTATAAGACCCAATGGAAATTGGAACCTTGACTTGCTCATTGACCTCCATTTCCCCTTGCTCATTGAGCCATTGAAGCTTGTAAGGCTTAGGGTGGGGAAGTGGGGTCAAGGCTAGATTTTCCACCAACCTTGAGATACAACAATTGCAGTATGACCCACTATCCACAATGAGAGAACATATTTTGTCATTTACCTTACAGCGAGTGTGGAATATGTTCTCTCTTTGAGATGAGGACACTTTCAAAGGTTGGCTTCCAAGAAGCCTTCTTATCATTAAGAGGTCTCCCTCACATGCATAAGCGGTTTCATCACAATCAGATTGGTATGCATGAACCCCTTCTCCTTCGCTCTCACTAGAGGAGTGTGAGCTAGACTCACTACTATAAACATCTTGGGCCCTCATGATGATGTTTCTCTTAGTAGGGCATTGAGAGGAAATGTGGCCTCGCCCAAGACATTTAAAGCATTTGATACTATTAACTTTCTCATGAGAGTTAGTAGTAGGGGTTTTTCTCTCTACATGTGATGTTTTATGCTCTTTGAAATGCTTGGGATGTTCCTCTTTGGGGTAACTCTTGAAAGAGTTCCCCTTAGGTTGGTCCCTCTTTACATAAGGTGGGTTATCCTTTTTAAAAGTTTTCCTTCTAAGTTGATTTTCCACCTTGATGCAAAGTTGAACTAACTGATCAAGGGAATTGTATGAGAAGAGCTCCACCTTATCACGAATTTCGAGGCTCAACCCACACAAAAACCTTGCCATAGTGGCCTTGGGTTCTTCAATGATACCCGCCCTCAAGATAAGAAGTTCCATCTTTTGTTTATACTCTTCTATACTAAGATTGGTTTGCCTTAGCCTTTGGAGTCTATCCAAAAGATCTCTTTCATACCAAGAGGGAATATGCCTTCTTCTTAGAGCACTTCTAACATCATTCCAATATCTTATGGAAGGCATATTGGTGCGGATTCTCTCATTGGTTAACCCAACCCACCAATGCATGGCATGCCCTTGGAAGCTAAGGGTTGCCATTGGAACCTTTCTTTCTTCTCTTACCTCATGGCAAGTGAAGAGTTGTTCTACCTTGATTTCCCAATCAAGGTAGGCTTCCACATCTTCCCTCCCATGAAATGGGGGGAGATTAAATTTGGCATCCCTTGGAGGGGCCCCATTATTATGCATGGATGAATGGGAGTTTCTCCTAGGATGATTGTAGTATTCTTCCTCACTTTCACTCCTATGGGTATGTCTAGATGGGGAACCTAAGACTATCCCTTTCATTTTGTAATGCTCACCATTCCCATGCTTTCTTTTTTCTTCTTCTTTCTCTTTTCTCTTTCTCTTTCTTTTCTTTCTCTCCTTTCTTCATCTTCTCTCCTTTCTCTTATTCTTCTCTCTTGCTTCTCTCTTTTTTCTCTCTTTTCTTCCTCTCTTTCTTTTATTTTTCTTTTCTCCTTGGACTCTTTTTCTCTCCTTTTTTCTTCTCTTCTCTCTTGTTCTTTTGCCATCCACTCCCTAAAGTCCATGTTTAAGTTTTCTAAAGTGTAATCTTTAGAAATATTTCTTTGGTTTACACTCTTGTTTGATGAATAACTATGAGCACTAGAGTGGGTGTGTGATTTCATTGTGCTTGAATTTCTAAGAGGAAAAAGGTTGCTAAAAACTTTTCACAAACAAATACTCCTCTCTTTTTGTGTTTTCTGGCCTAAAATGGCTTGATGAGTCTTTGGAACTCTTTAGCCTTCTAAGTGCTTTGAATAAGAAAAATAAAAAAAGAATTTTAAAGCAAAAATTCAAAAGAGAAGGGATCTAAATCGAGCTCCTAAGGTGTTGAAGGAAGTGTACCACTTCTTCCTTCTTCACGTAATTTTCGAGAAACTAAATAATTAACTAAATCTTATTACAACCAAAGGGAAGGCCTTAAGGGAACTCAAACTCCCAACTACAAAATTAATACACCCAAATTAAAGAAAAAGTAAAGTCTTCAAAAAATGATTCCCCAAATGCTCCTTCAAATCAAAGTCCTCACGGCTAGGTGTGTTTCCTTTTGAGGTGATCCCTTAGGCTCTTAGTCCAACCTTCCAAAATATACTACCCTTGTGGTAAGCTTCTTTTTCAAGCTTTCTCCCAAGAGTGGCACTAACACACAAACCAAAGAAACCAAAAGTAGCAAGGGGAGGTGCAAATAGAAACTCAAAAAGCAATAAAAGATAACACAATCAAAAGGACACTTAACCAAATGGTAAGAGTATATAAGACAAACTAGAAAGATGATTTAAAAGACAAGCAACAACTAAAAGGTAAACAAAAGAAAGAGAGCACACAATGGAATACCTAAGAATGTCACTAGATTAAAGAGTAGAAAGACACAAATATCAAGTTCTAGTGTACCAAAAGTAATAAAATTTCTTTTAAGGTTCCGAGTTCAAAGTTGAAGCACTTGCTAATTTTAGGTTAGGTACATCAAATGAATTTTTCAAACTTTCTTTTCTTTTGTTTGTTCTCTTCTTTTTTTTTTTTTTAATCCTTCGTAGTTTTTTTTGTATTTTATTTTAGACTTTGTTCTCTTGTTTTTTTTTTTTTTTGAATATTTACTAGATGCACCTAAATTTATTGTGAATTTGGTGCTTAATAACAAAGAGTTATGTGCTTGGAACAATAAAGAAAATTAAAAGCAACAATTTAGGTACTACTAGAAATGACTTCAAAATGCAAAGTAGCTATAGATGTGTTCATGGTTTAGTAGTTTGGTGTGCCACTGGACTCAAGCTTTGTTAAGTTTTTAGTAATTTGTTGAACACAAATACCAAACTTATAGCTTAAGTGAAAGCACCCACAAACAAGAACTACCTTTACCACACAAATGAGCTACTAATTATACGTATAAAGAAAATAAAGACAAAGGGAATTGAGCAACTATTTTGGAATTTTTTTTTAAGAATATGCTTGAAACTAAAAGCACATGAACCTCTAAAGAGACTTAGACATGAGGTATGACCCTCTATGTTGCTCAATTTAAGAAGTTTCAAAAGCTTTTTTGTAAAAACAAAGAGGCTAAACTTAAAAGGAATTAATAGACAAAATGGGAAACTATAAACATGACTTATAGACAACTACACAAGAGTATAAAAGTGAAAAATAAAAGCTAAAAATAAGGCAAAAACAAGGCAACTAGGTGCAAGGAAACACAAGAATTTGGTCTAAATTTCTTGACCACAAGGTTGTGGAATTCACCACAACGGCATGGATTTTTAGCAAGAAATTCTCAAAACCAAAATTCAAGCAAGAAAGCACCCAACTCAAAGCTTAAGCGTAAATTAATGAATATGGGAGAGACGTAGATGCAAAGAAAAGAACAATATAAATTGCATCAAGAAAAAAATAAATGGCGCAAATAAACTATAACTCAAAACAATAAAATCAAGACATAAATGGAAATGATAAACAACAATGGAAAGCTAGAAAAAATTGCAGAAATTAAAGATAAAATAAAATAGGAAAATGGAAAGAAAAAATAAATGAGGTAGGAAGAGAGTTTAGACCTCTAGAACCAATGCTCTGATACCAAATGATGCATGCCTCCCTTGATCTTTTTCTATAGGTTTTCTTCTTTGGTGAAATGGTTTATGGAAAGGTAAGAAGTGAGGTGGTTTTAGGCGCCACTTAAGGTAAGATAAGCCTAAGAGGGAAAGTTTGCCATAAGGGATGGGACCCTTGATAAAAACCTAATGATGCAATCTCACCTAGCATGCATCATGGCTAGGAGGACTCAAGGAAGGCATGGCATGGACGAAAGCTCATTGAAGATTCAAAGCCATAGTCTTCATTATTTTTAGCTTGTAAATATTTTATTTTAATTAGATAAATAGGAAAGTATTTTTAATTCCCTTAAGGCCATGTATTTCCGGCCATCTTCTTAGTTTATAAGGTATAGGTGTCTTTAGTTAAAAAGGAGGAGTAAGCTTATAATGGGTGCATAAGTTAAGACATGATTTTGGGCTAGCCCATTCACATTAAGATATGCTAATTGCACCCATAGGGGGTGAACTTAGGTGCCTTACTTAAGGTCTAAGACTTGGGTTAATTAGTTTTAATCCTAATTAAGCCCAAGTCCCACATTGCCTAGAAAAGTGTGCCCAAGCTCTCCCATTGGGCTATATATACTCATTCCCCCTCATTGTAAAATTTCACCTTTGAGTTGAATGAAAATAGTCTCTTTTTGAGCACATTCTTAGTAAAAGGTCTTGAGGATCCTCTCTCTTGAGGAACCTCTTTCTAGTTGTTTTTATCAAGGGTTCCTTCCCTTGTGGCAAACCTAAACACTTTGGCTTATCTCTCTTTGAGAGTGGCGCCCCACCTCCATTTTCTTTCCCCTCCATCATCCATTTCATGGTTGTTGGAACCTCAAGGAAAAAGATCAAGGGAGGCATGCATCATTTGGTATCAGAGCCAACTCCATGAGGTTCTTTTCTAGTCTTAATTTTCTTTAATTTTTTTCATCTTTCCTTCTTAGAGTTCTTGCTTTTTCCTTTATTTTTTCCAGCCTTTGATTCTTGTCATTTAATTCCTTTTATGTCTTGTTAGTTTATGTTTTTGTAGTTTTCATTTTATGCAATTTATTTCCTAGTTTTTATTGCTTTCTAGATTCAATTTATCTTGTTCTTTTCCATTGAATCTTTATATGTTTCCTTTAGGATTGTTTCTTTAATTTTCTGCCCAGCTTTTTATTTTTTCCTTATTCTTGTGCAAATCCTAAGAAGATCATTGTAATGACTTCACAAAATTTGTGAAGGAAGCCACACATTGTGGTCTTGATCTTTGGATGCACATTGTTCTTCTTATTTGAATTTTTAATTCTATTTTCCTGCACCTATTTTTCTGTTTTTCCAGCCCTTTGTTCTCTGTTTTAGGCATATATTTCTGGTTATTTTGAGTCATTTAATTTCAGTTTTTAATCTTCCAAGTTGTGTCTTAGTTGGTCATGTTGTAGCCCTTTTATTGTCTCTTAATTCTACATAGTTTTGCCTTTTTATTTTTACCATAAAAGTGTGTTATTTCTCTATTGGAAATTGAGCATCAAAGAGGCTTACTCTTGATCCCATGTCCTTAGAGTCTCACACGCTATTTAGATCTTAGCATGTTCTTAAAAAAAAAATCTTCAAAAAAATTAATGCTCAATTTCTTCCAAATTTCATTCACTTGTTCAATAATTTTAGTATCTTAATTTTGTGCTAGTTTTTGTGGTGATTTTTGTTGATTGGCTTTGAGAGGCATGTTTTGAGTAATCAAGTTGGCCTCAACTTCCATAAAACTCTCCTTGTGCCATTTATTTTTTATCACCTAAAATTACTAGTTCATATTAGGTTGCTTTGTTTCTTAATTTTGCACTTTTGTATATCAATTATGGTGGCCATTTCCTATCCTTTGTTCAAGCATTTATGATTCTTTGACTCCTCACTATATTTGCTACAAAATGTGTTAAGAGGTGTAGCAAAATTGTTTCAAAAAAAAAAAAGAAGAAGAAAAGAAATCAAAAGTGAAAAAAAAGTAAAAAAAAAAAGAGTTAGTAAAAAGTGCTAAAAACAAGTAAAAAGAGTACAAAAAAATAAAATAAAAATTAGTGCACCTCAAAATTATTAAAAAAATTCAAAGGAGTGTTAAATTTTATTGAAATTTGCTTGAATTTATTTGACTATGATTTAGCCACCTTGCTTTACAATTGTGCAAATCATTGAATTTGTTGAGTCTTTTTTGTTTTAAGTCCAATTCTATTTCAGGCCCATTCTAGGAATTTTTTTTTTGTGTGCCAACTTTCTTTCTACACCTTTTATTTCTTGCTTGTCCTTATTGGCTTTCTTTGTGTTTGTCAAATAAATTATTTCCACTTGGATGTGTTCCTATTCTTGTTAAGTGCTTTTTATTGCTTTTTGCTTTCAAATTCTACTTCCCTTGGTCTCTTGCTTGGGCGCTTGTTTTCTCTTGGTAGGTAGCCAAATTGTTGAAATTTTCACAAGGGTAGCATCCTTAGGAAGTGTTGATTTAAAACCAAGGAAGAGGAGACTTGAAAAGGAGGCCAAGACTAGAGTGATACACTTGGTGAGGAGCACTTGAAGAAAGGAGTTACATTCAACTACTTTTAATTTTCTTTGTTTAATTTGGGTGTATTTTTAAAGGACATTTTAATTAGAGGTATTGGATGCCCATAAGGGTCACCTCTTTTGTGTGTAATAAACCTTAGTTTCTCGTTTTAGTGTGGATAAGGAATTGGTACCCCTTATTCATACTTAGGAGCACGTTAGAATCCTTTAGCTTTGCTTTAAATTTCTTTATTTTCTTTCAACGTTTTAGAAAGTGTTAGAGTTCCAAAGACTCTTAACACTTTAGGAGAAAACAAAAAAGAGAGGAGTGTTTTGTATATTAGTTCCCTAGGCCTTACACTTTGACATGTTTTCACACACTTCTAGGAGTGTTAGGAGTAGTAATGAAGCTAGGGAAAATAAAGGAGAAGAATGTGAGAATAGAATAAAAGAAAAGAATGAGAAGAGTGATAAACCAACCTTGCTCACATATCCATACTCTATTGATTGGGAAATAGTAGAAAAATAACGTAGGGAATTTTGGAAAAATGAGAGAAAACAAAGAGAGATGAGGAAAAGAGAACAAGAGGAACTAGATAGAGAGGAGAGAAGAGAGAAAGAACAAAAAGAAAAGGAGAGACAAGAAAGAAAAGAAAGAAGAGAAAAAGAGAGACAAATAGAGAGTAGGGAAAATGAAAAGAAAGAAAGAGAAGCAAGAGAAAAAGAAAGGGAAGAGAGAAGAGAAAAAGAGAAAAGAGAAAAAGAAAGAGAAAAAGAAGAAAACAAAAGAAAAGAGTTAGAGAGAAAAGAGAGAAGAGAAAGGAGAGAAAAAGAGAAGAAAGAATTGGAAAATAGAGAAAAGGAACAAAATAAGTTAGAAAGAAGGGAAGAAATGAAGATACAAAAAGAGAGAGATGCCTATAAGAGCTATTGTGGTAACATTTACACACATTATAGAGACTTAGAGGAGCCTAAAATAACCCATGACATTCATGCTTCTTCTAGTAAGAAGGAAAACCCTAAGAGGCATCCTAAGAAAAAAGACAAACCCTTCTATAATTAAACCCAAAAGAGTGTCATCCAAAAGAAAGCATATTGAGAGAAAACCCTTGAGTATGAGTGACACCCCTACCACTAGTTCGAGCACTCGTTTTGGAAGTCCTAAATGTTTTAAGTATTTAGAAAAAAAGGCATATTGCTTTGTTTTGACCCAAAAGAAAAAGGAATTTAAAGGGAACATCAAATGAAAAGGGTACTCATTCATGTGATGATCTCTTCAAAGTGAAACAACTTCTTGGAAGCCATCCTTGTAAGGAAACCCAAACACAAAGAGAGAATGTTTTTCAAACAAGATGCAAAATTTTGGGCAAAACTTGTTCTCTTATTGTGGACAGTGGATCATGTTGTAATTTTTGTAGCACGAGGGTGGTGGAAAAGCTATCACTTGCTACTACTCCTCATCCTTCACCTTATTCTTTGCATGGACTTAATTATGAAGATGGTGTAGTAGTAAGAGAGCAAGTGAAGATTAGCTTCTTCATAGGGAAGTATCACGACAAAGTGTTATGTGATGTAGTCCCTATGGAAGCTAGTCACATGTTGCTGGGAAGGCCATGGCAACATGATAAGGAAACTTTGCACAATGGCCTCACTAATAAAATCACTCTCTCTCATAAAGGGAAAAAGATCACCTTACTTCCTCTTACGCCTACCGAGGTTATGGAGGATAGAAGGATCATGAAGCTTAAGAGAGAAAGGGATAAAAATGAAAATAAGGTTGTTGGTAGGAAGACCGAGTCTAAGGAAGATCCGCCTTTGCCTTCATAGGAGGTTCTCTACATAGAAAAATTTTCCTGCCAACTCTTACAAAAAGAACAAGTTGAATTTGAGGATGTGCCTATATCTTTTGAGTACCTTGATCCACACCCTCAAATCCAACATGATGAGTGCTCCATTCCACTTCGACTAGTCTCGCCAACTATTTCAAAACCTTTGAGGCTAGTATCTAGTGCAATTGGAGGAGGATGGGGAGCTGTTGTGTGGAGGCACATGCACACTAAAATATTTTCAAACTTTAGTGCCAACCTCCACTACCCCATTCTTAAGAGGCCTCCTTATAGACCTCTCACTTCCCCCAAAATCACTTGTCTGCATATACTTACTGCTTTCCTTATTTTCTTGCAGACTTTGAAAAAGCGGAAGAAAGACCTCAGGATTTGAGGTTAAATCCTCTCCAAGGGAGAGGAGATGATGCAATCTCACCTAGCATGCATCATGGCTAGGAGGACTCAAGGAAGGCATGACATGGACGAAAGCTCATTGAAGATTCGAAGCCATAGTCTTCATTATTTTTAGCTTGTAAATATTTTATTTTAATTAGATAAATAGGAAAGTATTTTTTCCATGTATTTCCGGCCATCTTCTTAGTTTATAAGGTATAGGTGTCTTTAGTTAAAAAGGAGGAGTAAGCTTATAATGGGTGCATAAGTTAAGACATGATTTTGGGCTAGCCCATTCACATTAAGATATGCTAATTGCACCCATAGGGGGTGAACTTAGGTGCCTCACTTAAGGCCTAAGACTTGGGTTAATTAGTTTTAATCCTAATTAAGCCCAAGTCCCACATTGCCTAGAAAAGTGTGCCCAAGCTCTCCCATTGGGCTATATATACTCATTCCCCCTCATTGTAAAATTTCACCTTTGAGTTGAATGAAAATAGTCTCTTTGTAAGCACATTCTTAGTAAAAGGTCTTGAGGAGCCTCTCTCTTGAGGAACCTCTTTCTAGTTGGTTTTTATCAAGGGTTCCTTCCCTTGTGGCAAACCTAAACACTTTGGCTTATCTCTCTTTGAGAGTGGCGCCCCGCCTCCATTTTCTTTCCCCTCCATCATCCATTTCATGGTGCTTGGAACCTCAAGGAAAAAGATCAAGGGAGGCATGCATCACCTAAGGAATTCTCAAAGAGAGAAGGGTGGACACTAAGAGAATTTTGGCCAACTCAAGGTTTTTCCATTCAATAAAGTGTAAAAAATACAAGAGTATGAAGGAGCACCTTTTTATAGAGGGATCTAACCTCTTGGACAAGTCAAGAAGGAAAGGAAGGGCTAGGATTAAAAGGAGTCATCCAAGGGAGGAGGATTGAAGTCCAAAGTCCAATCAATACCCTCCTTTAGATGAGAATTGGTGCCCAAGCTACCTCATCCAAAGGCCAAGATTACTCCTTTATTAGTTTTGGGTTTTATTTAGGAAAAGAGGGTGTAGTTATCAAACTACCCCCTTATTTCCTAAATAAAGGTCCAAAAGCTAATCTTACACCTTCTTATTACTAAGACACCTCCTACAAAATTAAATGGACCAATACATGTCCAAAATAAAATCCTAGGTTCCTAAAATAAAAATTACAAGTAAATAAGTCATGACTTGCATAACTTGTATGGAGGTGAGATCTTCCTCCTTCTACTCTAGCCATGTCTTCTTCTATTCTCCTAGCCATGGCCCTAGTGATAGGGCCCTTGCTTGGGAAGAATGCATCATCTAGGCTCTTGTTATACACTAAAATATCATCAAAATAAACTACACAAAATTTTCCTAAGCAATCCCTAAGGACATGATTCATAAGCCTCATGAAGGTGCTTGGGGCATTGGTAAGCCCAAAGGGCATTACCAACCACTCATAAAGCCCAAACTTGGTCTTAAAAGCGGTTTTCCACTCATCACCTTCCATGACGCAGATTTGGTGATAACCACTCTTAAGATCAATTTTCAAAAATAATTGGGCCTCATGCAATTCATCAAGCATGTCACCAAGCCTAGGGATAGGGTGCCTATATTTGATGGTGATGTTATTGATTTCTCGACAATCAATGCACATCCTCCATTGGCCATTCTTCTTAGGCACCAACAAGACTGGCACAACACAAGGGCTTAGGCTCTCTTGAACCCAACCCTTCTCCAATAGTTCTTGGACTTGAGATTCAATCTCCTTGGCTTCATGAGATTAGTCCTATAAGCAGGCCTATTAGGCAGGCTAGCCCCATGTACCAAGTCTATTTGGTGTTCTATACCCCTAATTGGAGGAGGTCCTTTGGAAACTTCATTAGGGAATATATCACCAAACTCCTTTAAAAGCTCTTGAACCTCTTGAGATAGGTTCTCATGTCCAAGTTCTATGGCAGTGCTAGAACTAGAAGGGAAAAAAGTGGAGGGGGAAGAAATGGGGATGCCTCTATGCAAAGGAAGAGATAGAAAGGTCCGTTAGTTAATGGGCCTTCCTTTAAATCCAATTTTGTCACAAATAAACTCCCTTTACTAATGACTTTTTTTGAAGGGGAACCAACTTCCAACTCAACCTCCTTACCCCTTTCAAGCTTTAGGGGTAAAGCATTGCTTTTTTTTTCTCCTCATCTCTGTTATGTTTCATGATGAGTTGGTCCTCCACCACTTGTGAAGGTGTTAGAGAACAAAACTTAATGCACTTATTCTTATGAGTGAGGATGATGTTATTGGAATGACCATGGTGTATGTGATGCATTCTCCCCAAGCAAGGGCCCTATCACTAGGGCCATGGCTAGGAGAATAGAAGAAGACATGGCTAGAGTAGAGGGAGGAAGATATCACCTCCATATGACCATCAAGTTATGTAAGCCATGACTTATTTACTTGTAATTTTTATTTTAGGAACCTAGGATTTTATTTTGGACATGTATTAGTCCATTTAATTTTCTAGGAGGTGTCTTAGTAATAAGAAGGGGTAAGATTAGCTTTTGGGCCTTTATTTAGGAAATAAGGGGGTAGTTTGATAAATACACCCTCTTTTGCTAAATAAAACCCAAAACTAATAAAGGGGTAATCTTGGCTCTTGGATGAGGTAGCTTGGGCACCAATTCTCATCTAAAGGAGGGTATTAATTGGACTTTGGGCTTCAATCCTCCTCCCTTGGATGACTCCTTTTAATCCTAGCCCTTCATTTCCTTCATGACTTGTCCAAGAGGTTAGCTCCCTCTATAAAAAGGTGCTCCTTCACACTCTTGTATTTTTTACACTTGATTGAATAGAAAAACCTTGAGTTGGCCAAAATTATCTTAGTGACCACCCTTCTCTCTTCGAGAATTCCTTAGGTTTTTATCAAGGGTTCCATCCCTTGTGGCAAACTTTCCCTCTTAGGCTTATCTTACCTTAAGTGGCGCCTAAAACCACCTCACTTCTTACCTCTCCACAAACCATTTCACCAAAGAAGAAAACCTCTAGAAAAAGATCAAGGGAGGCATGCATCATTTGGTATCTAGAGCATTGGTTCTAGAGGTCTAAACTCTCTTCCTATCTCATTTATTTTTTCTTTCCGTTTTCCTATTTTATTTTATCTTTAATTTCCTCAATTTTTTCTAGCTTTCCATTGTTGTTTATCATTTCCATTTATGTCTTGAGTTTATTGTTTTGAGTTATAGTTTATTTGCACCATTTATTTTTTGCTTGATGCAATTTATATTGTTCTTTTGTTTGCATCTACGTCTCTCCCATATTCATTAATTTCCGCTTAAGCTTTGAGTTGGGTGCTTTCTTGCTTGAATTTTGGTTTTGAGAATTTCTTGCTAAAAATCCATGCCGTTGTGGTGAATTCCACAACCTTGTGGTCAAGAAATTTAGACCAAATTCTTGTGTTTCCTTGCACCTAGTTGCCTTGTTTTTGCTTTATTTTTAGCTTTTATTTTTCACTTTTATACTCTTGTGTAGTTGTCTATAAGTCATGTTTATAGTTTCCCATTTTGTCTATTAATTCCTTTTAAGTTTAGCCTCTTTTGTTTTTACAAAAAAAAATTTGAAACTTCTTAAATTGAGCAACATAGAGGGTCATACCTCATGTCTAAGTCTCTTTAGAAGTCCATGTGCTTTTAGTTTCAAGCATATTCTTAAAAAAAAATTCAAAATAGTTGCTCAATTTCCTTTGTCTTTATTTTCCTTATACGTATAATTTGTAGCTCATTTGTGTGGTAAAGGTAGTTCTTGTTTGTGGGTGCTTTCACTTAAGCTATAAGTTTGGTATTGGTGTTCAACAAATTACTAAAAACTTAACAAAGCTTGAGTCCAGTGGCACACCAAACTACTAAACCATTAACACATCAATAGCTACTTTGCATTTTGAAGTCATTTCTAGTAGTACCTAAATTGTTGCTTTTAATTTTCTTTATTGTTCCAAGCGCATAACTCTTTTTTATCAAGCACTAAATTCACAATCAATTTAGGTGCATCTAGTAAATATTCAAAAAAAAAAAAACAAGAAAACAAAGTCTAAAATAAAATACAAAAAAAAAACAACGAACGATTCAAAAAAAAAAAAAAGAGAACAAACAAAAGAAAAGAAAGTTTGAAAAAAATTCATTTGATGTACCTAACCTAAAATTAGCAAGTGCTTCAACTTTGAACTTGGAACCTTAAAAGAAATTTTATTACTTTTGGTACACTAGAACTTGATATTTGTGTTCTTCTACTCTTTAATCTAGTGCCATTCTTAGGTATTCCATTGTGTGCTCTCTTTCTTTTGTTTAACTTTTAGTTGTTGCTTGTCTTTTAAATCATCTTTCTAGTTTGTCTTATATACTCTTACCATTAGGTTAAGTGTCCTTTTGATTTGTTATCTTTTATTGCTTTTTGAGTTTCTATTCGCACCTCCCCTTGCTACTTTTGGTTTCTTTGGTTTGTGTGTTAGTGTCACTTTTGGGAGAAAGCTTGAAAAAGGATCTTACCACAAGGGTAGCATATTTTGGAAGGTTGGACTAAGAGCCTAAGGGATCACCTCAAAAGGAAATACACCTAGCCGTGAGGACTTTGATTTGAGGGAGCATTTGGAGAATCATTTTTTGAAGACTTTACTTTTTCTTTAATTTGGGTGTATTAATTTTGTAGTTTGGAGTTTGAGTGCCCTTAAGGCCCTCCCTTTGGTTGTAATAAAATTTAATCAATTTTTTAGTTTCTCGAAAATTAGGTGAAGAAGGAAGAAGTGGTACACTTCCTTCAACACCTTAGGAGCTCGCTTTAGATCCCTTCACTTTTGAATTTTTGCTTTAAAATTCTTGCTTTATTTTTCTTATTCAAAGCGCTTATAAGGCTAAAGAGTTCCAAAGACTCATCAAGCCATTTTAGGCAAGAAAACACAAAAAGAGAGGAGTGTTTGTTTGTGAAAATTTTTTAGCCACCTTTTTCCTCTTAGAAATTCAAGCACAATGACATCACACACCCACTCTAGTGCTCATAGTTATTCATCAAACAAGAGTGTAAACCAAAGAAATATTTCTAAAGATTACACTCTAGAAAACTTAAGCATGGACTTTAGGGAGTGGACGGCAAAAGAACAAGAGAGAAGAGAAGAAAAAACGAGAGAAAAAGAGTCCAAGGAGAAAAGAAAAATAAAAGAAAGAGAGGAAGAAAAGAGAGAAAGAAGAGAGAAGAATAAGAGAAAGGAGAGAAGATGAAGAAAGGAGAGAAAGAAAAGAAAGAGAAAGAAGAAAAGAGAAAGAAGAAGAAAAAACAAAGCATGGGAATGGTGAAATTACAAAATGAAAGGGATAGTCTTAGGTTCCCCATCTAGACATACCCATAGGAGTGAAAGTGAGGAAGAATACTACAATCATCCTAGGAGAAACTCCCATTCATCCATGCATAATAATGGGGCCCCTCCAAGGGAGCCCAAAATTGATCTCCCCCCATTTCATGGGAGGGAAGATGTGGAAGCCTACCTTGATTGGGAAATCAAGGTAGAACAACTCTTCACTTGCCATGAGGTAAGAGAAGAAAGAAAGGTTCCAATGGTAACCTTTAGCTTCCAAGGGCATGCCATGCATTGGTGGGTTGCGTTAACCAATGAGAGAATCCGCACCAATATGCCTTCCATAAGATATTGGAATGATCTTAGAAGTGCTCTAGGAAGAAGGCATATTCCCTCTTAGTATGAAAGAGATCTTTTGGATAGACTCCAAAGGCTAAGGCAAACCAACCTTAGTATAGAAGAGTATAGAAAAAAGATGGAACTTCTTATCTTGAGGGCGGGTATCATTGAGGAACCCAAGGCCACTATGGCAAGGTTTTTGTGTGGGTTGAGCCCCGAAATTCGTGATAAGGTGGAGCTCTTCTCATACAATTCCCTTGATGAGTTAGTTCAACTTTGCATCAAAGTGGAAAATCAACTTAGAAGGAAAACTTTTAAAAAGGATAACCCACCTTATGTAAAGAGGGACCAACCTACGGGGAACTCTTTCAAGAGTTACCCCAAAGAGGAACATCCCAAGCACTTCAAAGAGCATAAAACATCACATATAGAGAGAAAAACCCCTACTACTAACTCTCACGAGAAAGTTAGTAGTATCAAATGCTTTAAATGTCTTGGGAGAGGCCACATTGCATCTCAATGCCGTGCTAAGAGAAACATCATCATGAGGGCCCAAGATGTTTATAGTAGTGAGTCTAGCTCACACTCCTCTAGTGAGAGCAAAGGAGAAGGGGTTCATGCATACCAATCTGATTGTGATGAAACCGCTTATGCATGTGAGGGAGACCTCTTAATGATAAGAAGACTTCTTGGAAGCCAACCTTTGAAAGTGTCCTCATCTCAAAGGGAGAACATATTCCACACTCGCTGTAAGGTGAATGACAAAATATGTTCTCTCATTGTGGATAGTGGGTCATGCTGCAATTGTTGTAGCTCAAGGTTGGTGGAAAAGCTAGCCTTGACCCCACTTCCCCACCCTAAGCCTTACAAGCTTCAATGGCTCAATGAGCAAGGGGAAATGGAGGTCAATGAGCAAGTCAAGGTTCCAATTTCCATTGGGTCTTATAAAGATGAGATCCTGTGTGACATAGTCCCAATGGAAGCTGGCCATATCTTGCTAGGAAGACCATGGCAATTTGATAAGAAAGCCATACACCATGGTCATTCCAATAACATCATCCTCACTCATAAGGATAAGCGCATTAAGTTGTGTCCTCTAACACCTTCACAAGTGGCGGAGGACCAACTCATCATGAAACATAAGAGAGATGAGGAGAAAAAAAAAAAGCAAAGCTTTACCCCTAAAGCTTGAAAGGGGTAAAGAGGTTGAGTTGGAAGTTGGTGCCCCTTCCAAGAAATTTATTAGTAAAGGGAGTTTATTTGCGACAAAATTAGATTTAAAGGAAGCCCCCTTAACTAACAGACCTTTCTATCTCCTCCTTTGCAAAGAGGCATCCCCCATTTCTTCCCCCTCCACTTTTTTCCCTTCTAGTTCTAGCACTGCCATAGAACTTGGACCTGAGAACCTACCTCAAGAGGTTCAAGAGCTTTTAAAGGAGTTTGGTGATATATTCCCTAATGAAGTTCCCAAAGGACTTCCTCCAATTAGGGGTATAGAACACCAAATAGACTTGGTACCTGGGGCTAGCCTGCCTAATAGGCCTGCTTATAGGACTAATCCCATGGAGACCAAGGAGATTGAATCTCAAGTCCAAGAACTATTGGAGAAGGGTTGGGTTCAAGAGAGCCTAAGCCCTTGTGCTGTGCCAGTTTTGTTGGTGCCTAAGAAGAATGGCCAATGGAGGATGTGCATTGATTGTCGAGCAATCAATAACATCACCATCAAATATAGGCACCCTATCCCTAGGCTTGATGACATGCTTGATGAATTGCATGGGGTCCAATTATTTTCAAAAATTGATCTTAAGAGTGGTTATCACCAAATCCGCATCAAGGAAGGTGATGAGTGGAAAACGGCTTTTAAGACCAAGTTTGGGCTGTATGAGTGGTTGGTAATGCCCTTTGGGCTTACCAATGCCCCAAGCACCTTCATGAGGCTTATGAATCATGTCCTTAGGGATTGCTTAGGAAAATTTTGTGTTGTTTATTTTGATGACATCTTAGTGTATAGCAAGAGCCTAGATGAACATGTAGGCCATCTTAGGCACGTCTTTTGCATTCTTAGGTCACACCAACTCTATGGAAATCTTGAAAAATGTAATTTTTGTGTGGAGAGTGTGGTGTTCTTAGGTTTTATAGTTAATAAAAATGAGGTTCAAGTAGACCCCGACAAAATCAAAGCCATCCAAGAATGGCCCACCCCAAAAAGTGTGACTGAGATAAAGAGTTTTCATGGTCTCGCGAGCTTTTACAGGCGCTTTGTGCCTAAATTCTCCACACTTTTCTCACCAATCAATGATTTGGTGAAGAAGGATACTCCTTTCCTTTGGGGTGAAAAACAACAAAAAGCCTTTGAACTTATCAAAGAGAAACTGACCCATGCACCAGTTTTAGCTCTTCCTGACTGTTCTAAAACTTTTGAGTTAGAGTGTGATGCATCGGGAGTGGGTGTGGGAGCTGTGTTGTTACAAGGTTGTCATCCTGTGGCTTATTTTAGTGAAAAACTAAATGGAGTCGCCTTAAACTACCCCACCTATGATAAAGAGTTTTACTCTTTGATAAGGGCCCTTCAAACTTGGGAACATTATCTTGTACCCAAGGAGTTCATCATTCATAGTGACCATGAGTCACTTAAGTATTTGAAGGGTCAAGGAAAGCTTAATAAAAGGCATGCTAAATGGGTAGAATTTCTTGAGACTTTCCCTTATATCATCAAATACAAGAAAGGAAAACATAATGTGGTGGCTGATGCTTTGTCTCGTAGACATACCCTTTACACCACCTTAAGTGCAAAGATTCTTGGATTTGATAATATTAGAGAAATGTATCTTTCTGATAAGGATTTTGGATCCATTTATGCTGCCTCTACATTTGCATGTAAAACCCAAAATGGGTTCTTTGTGAGTGAGGGGTACCTTTTCAAAGGTAGCAGACTTTGTGTACCCCAAGGATCTATGAGAAAACTGTTAACAAAAGAGATCCATGAGGGTGGGCTCATGGGGCATTTTGGAATTAACAAAACTCTTCTGCTTTTACAAGAAAAATTCTTTTGGCCCCATATGAAGAAAGACGTCTATAGACATTGTCGTAGATGCATTGCTTGCTTGCAAGCTAAGTCTAAGACAATGGCTCATGGATTGTACACACCCTTACCTGCTCCTTCTGCACCTTGGCTGGATATTAGTATGGATTTCATCCTTGGCCTGCCTCGAACCCAACGAGGTGCAGACTCTATCTTTGTAGTGGTAGATAGATTTTCAAAAATGGCTCACTTTATACCATGCCACAAGATAGATGATGCGAGCAACATTGCGAGACTTTTCTTTAAAGAAGTTGTCCGTTTACATGGAATTCCCCAATCCATAGTCTCTGACAGAGATGTGACGTTCCTTAGCCACTTTTGGAAAACATTGTGGGCAAGGCTAGGAACTAAACTCTTATTTTCTACCACATGTCACCCCCAAACTGATGGGCAGACTGAGGTAGTAAATAGATCTCTATCTACTATGCTTAGGACACTTCTTTGAGGAAATCACAAGTCTTGGGATGAATACCTACCCCATATTGAGTTTGCATACAACCGGGTGGTTCAAAGGACCACCAAGCATTCTCCCTTTGAAGTTGTTTATGGCTTCAACCCGCTTACTCCTCTTGATATCTTGCCCTTACCCTTCCCTTCTTCTGTTCACAATGAAGGAATAGTAAGAGCGGATTTTGTTAAAAAATTACATGAAAGGGTAAAGGCCAACATTGAACATCATTCAAAGGAGTATGCTAGTAAAGCCAATAGGGGCAGGAAAGAAATTATCTTCAATGAACGGGATTGGGTATGGCTTCATTTGAGGAAGGATCGCTTCCCTACTCAAAGGAAGTCCAAGCTTAGCCCTCGAGGAGATGGTCCCTTTCAAGTCCTCAAGAGAGTGAACAATAATGCATACATATTAGATCTCCCTGAGGACTATGGTGTCAGTACTACCTTTAATGTTTGTGATTTGATCCCTTTTCTAGGTACTGATGAAGAAGATGAGGACCTATCAGATTTGAGGACAAATCCTTCCCAAGGGGGAGGGGATGATGCATTCTCCCCAAGCAAGGGCCCTATCACTAGGGCCATGGCTAAGAGAATAGAAGAAGACATGGCTAGAGTAGAGGGAGGAAGATCTCACCTCCATATGACCATCAAGTTATGCAAGCCATGACTTATTTACTTGTAATTTTTATTTTAGGAACCTAGGATTTTATTTTGGACATGTATTAGTCCATTTAATTTTCTAGGAGGTGTCTTAGTAATAAGAAGGGGTAAGATTAGCTTTTGGGCCTTTATTTAGGAAACAAGGGGGTAGTTTGATAAATATACCCTCTTTTGCTAAATAAAACCCAAAACTAATAAAGGAGTAATCTTGGCCCTTGGATGAGGTAGCTTGGGCACCAATTCTCATCTAAAGGAGGGTATTGATTGGACTTTGGGCTTCAATCCTCCTCCCTTGGATGACTCCTTTTAATCCTAGCCCTTCATTTCCTTCATGACTTGTCCAAGAGGTTAGCTCCCTCTATAAAAAGGTGCTCCTTCACACTCTTGTATTTTTTACACTTGATTGAATAGAAAAACCTTGAGTTGGCCAAAATTATCTTAGTGACCACCCTTCTCTCTTCGAGAATTCCTTAGGTTTTTATCAAGGGTTCCATCCCTTGTGGCAAACTTTCCCTCTTAGGCTTATCTTACCTTAAGTGGCGCCTAAAACCACCTCACTTCTTACCTCTCCACAAACCATTTCACCAAAGAAGAAAACCTCTAGAAAAAGATCAAGGGAGGCATGCATCAGTATGGCTTTCTTATCAAATTGCCATGGTCTTCCTAGCAAGATATGGCCAACTTCCATTGGGACTATGTTACATAGGATCTCATCTTTATAAGACCCAGTGGAAATTGGAACCTTAACTTGCTCATTGACCTCTGTATCCCCTTCCTCATTGATCCATTGAAGCTTGTAAGGCTTAGGATGGGGAACTGGGGTCAAGGCTAGCTTTTCCACCAACCTTGAGCTACAGCAATTGCAGCATGACCCACTATCTACAATGAGAGAACATATTTTGTCATTCACCTTACAGCGAGTGTGGAATATGTTCTCCCTTTGAGATGAGAACACTTTCAAAGGTGGGCTTCCAAGAAGCCTTCTTATCATCAAGAGGTCTCCCTCACATGCATAAGCAGTTTCATCACAATCAGATTGGTATGCATGAACCCTTTCTCCTTCGCTCTCAATAGAGGAGTGTGAGCTAGACTCACTACTATAAACATCTTGGGCCCTCATGATGATGTTTCTCTTAGTAGGGAATTGAGAGGCAATATGGCCTCTCCCAAGATATTTAAAGCATTTGATACTACTAACTTTCTCATGAGAGTTAGTAGTAGGGGGTTTTCTCTCTACATGTGATGTTTTATACTCTTTGAAGTGGTTGGGATGTTCCTCTTTGGGGTAACTCTTGAAAGAGTTCCCCTTAGGTTGGTCCGTCTTTACATAAGGTGGGGTATCCTTTTTAAAAGTTTTCCTTCTAAGTTGGTTTTCCACCTTGATGCAAAGTTGAACTAACTCATCAAGGGAATTGTATGAGAAGAGCTCCACCTTATCATGAATTTCGGGGCTCAACCCACATAAAAACCTTTCCATAGTGGCCTTGGGTTCCTCAATGATACCCGCCCTCAAGATAAGAAGTTCCATCTTTTGTCTATACTCTTCTATACTAAGGTTGGTTTGCCTTAGTCTTTGGAGTCTATCCAAAACATCTCTTTCATGCAAGAGGGAATATGCCTTCTTCTTAGAGCACTTCTAAGATCATTGCAATATCTTATGGAAGGCATATTGGTGCGGATTCTCTCATTGGTTAACCCAACCCACCAATGCATGGCATGCCCTTGGAAGCTAAGGGTTGCCATTGGAACCTTTCTTTCTTCCCTTACCTCATGGCAAGTGAAGAGTTGTTCTACCTTGATTTCCCAATCAAGGTAGGCTTCCACATCTTCCCTCCCATGAAATGGGGGGAGATCAAATTTGGCCTCCCTTGGAGGGGCCCCATTATTATGCATGGGAGTTTCTCCTAGGATGATTGTAGTATTCTTCCTCACTTTCACTCCTATGGGTATGTCTAGATGGGGAACCTAAGACTATCCCTTTCATTTTGTAATTCTCACCATTCCCATGCTTTATTTTATCTTCTTCTTTCTCTTTTCTTATTTCTCTTTCTTTTCTTTCTCTCCTTTCTTCATCTTCTCTCCTTTCTCTCTTCCTTCTCTCTTTTTTCTCTCTTTTCTTCCTCTCTTTCTTTTGTTTTTCTTTTCTCCTTGGCCTCTTTTTCTCTCTTTTCTTCTTCTCTTCTCTCTTGTTCTTTTGCCATCCATTCCTTAAAGTCCATGTTTAAGTTTTCTAGAGTGTAATCTTTAGAAATATTTCTTTGGTTTACACTCTTGTTTGATGAATAACTATGAGCACTAGAGTGGGTGTGTGATGTCATTGTGCTTGAATTTCTAAGAGGAAAAAGGTGGCCAAAAACTTTTCACGAAGCACTCCTCCCTTTTGTATGTTTCCTCACCTAAAATGGCTTTGATGAGCCTTTGGAACTCTTTAGCCTTCTAAGCATTTTGACAAGAAATTAAAGAAAGACTTGAAAGGCAAAAAAGATTTAAAAAGGTAAGGGATCTAAAAACGTGCTCCTAAGGTGTTGAAAGAAGTGTACAAATTCTTCCTTTTTCACCTAATTTTTGAGAAACTAAAGTTAAAACAAATTAAAACCAATTATTAAAATAAAAAAGGGAGGGCCTTAAGGGCACTCAAACTCCCAATTCTAAAGGAAGAATTAATTACAACCAATTTAAAAATGCAAAATTTAAAGTCTTCAAGTCCTTTGGTCTCCAAATGTGCTCTAAAGCTCACGGCTAGTGTTTGCCCCTTTGAGTTCGCCCCTTAAGCTCTTAGTTCAAGTTTCCAAAGTATGCTACCCTTATAGGAAGTTCTTTATTGAAGGTTATTAGAAAATAGCACTATTACACAAACCAAATAAACCAAATAAAGTAGCAAGGGATATGCAAAATAGAAACTTAAAAGCAATAAAAGGATAAACACAACAAAGGACACTAACCAATTGGTAAGATTAATTTGACAAGACTAGAAAGAATTTGAAAAAATAAGACAAGCAACAATTAAAGGTAAAAAATAAAGAAAGCACACAAAGGAATACCTAAGAAAGGCACTATAGTGGAATGAAAAGCAAACTAAACAAGACTCCAAAATTTCATAAATTGCACTAACTTTAAAATTATAGTGGCCGAATTCTTTCAAGAAGGTTCTCAAGCTCTTACAAGTAATTTTAAGTCCTCAAAGTGTCTTAATCAAATAGGTACACAAGTTTTTTCATAATTTTTTTTTTGTTCTTTCTTTGGAATTCTTTTCCTCTCTTTTTGTTTTTGAACTGCAACTTCTTTGGTTTGTTTTATCCTTTTCTTTTTTTTTTTAAACTTAATGTTGCTGTATCTAGCTTAATGGAAAGCAAAATTAATGAGGAACAACAATATTATAATCGTTTGAGCTAAAGGTAAAAGGAACAAGCCACCAAAATTGTAACCAATGCAACTAGTGAACATTAAAATGAAAGAAACAACAAATTTTAGTAGCCCCAATTGCCACTGAACTAATGGTATTTTAGGAGTACATTAAGGCTTTTAAATGAGTGATTTGTTTTCCCAAGTTCAACTCACAATTTGCCAAAACAATTGTACTCAAAAGAATAACCAATAGTGAAAGCAAAAACCAAGGGGGAAACTACTAAAAGCATGCGCAAACAAGAAAGAATACAAAGGATTGAATTGAGAAATTATTTAAGAATATTTAGAAACTAGAATGCTTGAATTAAAAGAATAAACACATAAGAACACAAACAAGAGGATCACCTCTTAGAAGCTCAATCCAAAGATGTTTTATAAGGCTTTTTGTAATAAGAAGAGGTTAAACCTAAGGAAGTTTATATGACATGAAAGGAAACCAACATGACCATTTTTTGACAAAACTTAGAGATTATAAAAGTAAAAATAAACCTATAAAGTGAGCAAAAATTTCAGCAAGAAATGCACCAAGGATTAGCCCAAAAGGAGAGCCACAAGGTTGTGCAAAATGTATACTTATGTGTACTTACACTACCTTTTTTGTTTAGGCACCTAACCTCAGCACTTTAAACATAAAATAAAGCTATACTAAGAGCAAGAACACTTAAAATGCAACAAAAGATGCAATGAAAAGAACAAAATAAAATTGCATCAACAATAAAGACAATAGCGAATAGAATAAGGAAAATTTAGAAACTACTAATATTAACTTCAAGACATGAAATGAAAGAAATAAACGACAAGGGAAGACAAGAATAAAATTGCGGAAATGAAGTAAACAATATATAAGAATGCGCAAAATTAAAAAGATAGAGAAAAAGAAATTTTGACCTCAAGAACCTATGCTCTAGATACCAAATGATGCATGTCTCCCTTGATCTTTTTCTAGAGGTTTTGTTTTTTGGTGAAATGGTTTGTGGAGAGGTAAGAAGTGGGGTGGTTTTAGGCGCAACTTAAGGTAAGATAAGTCTAAGAGGGAAAGTTTGCCACAAGGGATGGAACCCTTGATAAAAACCTAAGGAATTCTCAAAGAGAGAAGGGTGGACACTAAGAGAATTTTGGCCAACTCAAAGTTTTTTCATTCGATAAAGTATAAAAAATACAAGAGTGTGAAGAAGCACCATTTTATAGAGGGAGCTAACCTCTTGGACAAGTCAAGAAAGGAAGGGCTAGGATTAAAAGGAGTCATCCAAGGGAGGAGGATTAAAGCCCAAATTCCAATCAATCCCCTCCTTTAGATGAGAATTGGTGCCCAAGCTACCTCATCCAAGGGCCAAGATTACTCCTTTATTAGTTTTGGGTTTTATTTAGGAGAAGAGGGTGTAGTTATGAAACTACCCCCTTATTTCCTAAATAAAGGCCCAAAAGCTAATCTTACCCCTTCTTATTACTAAGACACCTCCTAGGAAATTAAATGGACTAATACATGTCCAAGATAAAATCCTAAGTTCCTAAAAGAAAAATTACAAGTAAATAAGTCATGGCTTGCAGAACTTGATGGTCATATGGAGGTGAGATCTTTCTACCTCTACTCTAGCTATGTCTTCTTCTATTCTCCTAGCCCAGGCCCTAGTATAGGGTCCTTGCTTGGGGAGCATGCATCAACAAGGAAGTGAAGCTAGCCACAAGGGAAGGAAATCTTGATAATAGCATGGAAGAATGCCACTAAGGAGAGAAAAAAAGAACAGTCATGGAAGAAGAACTCTCAATTTTAGAGAAATGATTTTCATTCAAATAAATGATAAGAGCTTGCAAGAGGAGGGGAGGTCAATATATAGAGCAAGTAATAGATCTATGGGCTTCTAGCTCAAGTTGGACATCCACCATGACTAACGAGGGGGATCAGTTGTTTAATTTAGTATTAATTGAGAACATATCTATTAACACTAAATTAAATCAACGAAGATCCAAACAAGGCCCTAAGAAAGTGAATCTATGTTCCCTCTTAATTTGAATTTGAATTTTTTAGGGAAATGACATGGCACCCTAAAAATTCAAATTTAAACAAGAAGTAACAAGAAAAGCTATGTAGGAGAGATAAATCATACGTAGCGCCACTTATAAGGGTGCAAGGAGACCCACATGTCTCTTACATGCTTCATTTGTTGGTTAGAAGGGTGTTAAAAGGAATTAGGGGTGTGGATAACAAAACCACACATCTAGAACTCTTCTACTAAAGCCCATGTAATTAACACACTCCACAAAGAGACTAAACACACCTCCTAATAGAAAATAAACCTAAATGTCAAAATACAAGGCCAGAAATCAAACTAACTACACCCCTAAAATCCTAAGAACACAAGGGTGCAAATATAAGCCTAAAAATGTTAATTATATACAAATTAATGTACCATGGCCTAAACTAAGTATTTAATTTACACATTATAAAAGTACTTAGTAGTTAATGTTCATACTATTCGTATGGCATGATCATACACATTAATGGAGCCACTTGTGTGTAAACTCCCACCTTTATCAAATGCTCAATTTGCTTGAGTTTTTTTGTAACATCCTCAAATATTTAAAGGAAAAATTATCTCATATGATAAATAATGTACAATAATTTAGTTACCGAATAAGTAATAACATTAAGTTTTTTTCTGATTTAAATAAAGAAACTATTAAAATAAATATTTATTAGAATTTAAAAGAAAAAATGAATTAGTTTGTATATTAACAAGAAAATATGATAAAATCTATATTCAAAGTAAAAGATTAGGAGCTTATTATTACGATATGATTATTAAAGTTTAGATAAATATTTGTTATATTTTAATTCGTGATCCTTAATAATGATATGAATATTTATCATATTTCATCTGAATGCATCTATAATGTGAACTTTAGATAAGATAGTGCTATATTGTATTTAGCCATATATCATATTCAAGATAATAAAATAAAAATAAAGATAAAATAATATATTAAATTTTCCATAGATAAAATAAAAGAAAAAAGATAATAATTAGATGAGAATAAATCAAATAATTAAAAGATTAAAGATAAATTGATTTAAGATAATATTATGTTTAAAATAGAAATAAGATAAATTTTAATAAATATTTAATCTCATATTTAATTTGAAGCATAACTAAGCTCTTATAAAATAAAAGAAAGGGTGGAGAGAGGGCAATTGATATTAAGCTATTAATAGGATTAAATAGTTCTCTTAGAGAATTATAGATTAGTTGACTATTCAAGGGTTGAGAAACAAGAGAGAAGAATAAACCAAATTTGCAAAATTATGCTTCGAGAGGTGAGTAAAAACTCTTTCCTAAACCTCTATGGTATACTTCTTGAATGATATCATTTTTAGCATTTCAACTATTTAATTTATGCATAGCATTTTTAGATTTATTTTAGAAATTATCATGCTTGAGATACTCCATTTATAATGGGGAGTTTATTGTGTCATACTAATCTCTTAGATATTGAGAGTGATCAACCTAATATCTAAGGGATGGTGTACATATTCTCTTAGATATTGGGGTTGATCAACCCAATATCCAGGGGATTGTTTGCATATTCATGTAACTAAAAAGCCGGCTAGAAAATGGGAGAGTTTTCAATAGAGTGATAATATCTCAAAATTTTAGTGTGTTGAACTATTTGAATTTTGTAGGAACGAGTATCTAGTGTTTGTTATAATCAAGATTTTGTTTTAAGTGAAAGGGTAACTTTAGTTGCTATAAAATATTTTAATTATTATTATGTGAATGATATAACTTGGGATTGTGATTGAACATATTTGCTAGTGTTGTTTGTAAGTGTTTATTTGTGTTTGTGATTGGACATACCTCAGATTGTTTCCAGTGCAAAAAAAAAAATTTAATATCCATGTTTTTGATGTTTTAAAATTTGATTAAATTAATAATGTTAGAGACTAACTCTTTTCATATCTTAAAATAGGAAATGTTTATAATGCTATTATTATTTAAACTTTGAATTAGCTATTAAATGTCATATAAATGTGACTGAATCATTGATAGTTAGCCATTATATTAAAAGAATTTATAGTTTTAATTTAACTTTAGAATTAGAAGCATATTAGTAATCCCTTTTAATGCTACAATTTATTTCTTTTACATTGGCTTGGTAATTTTGAGGACGAAATTCTTAAAAGGGGGAGGGTGAGAAATTTAACATCTCAAATTTTTAAAATAAAAATTCTCATAAAATAAATTAATAAATAATAATTGTCTAGATATAAAATAATATTTAGTCACTAATTAAATATAATATTATGTTGTTATCATAATTAAATAAAGAAACTATTAAAATAAATATTATTAGCGCAATAGTTCATTAGATGAGTATATAAAACTACTTATTTCTTTTAATTTGCATTGGGTAATTTAGAGTACGAAATTCTTAAAAGGGGGGGAGGGGGGGAGGAGAAATCTAACATCCTCAAATTTTTAATGTAAAAAAAATATCTCATATAGTAAATAATGTATAATAATTTAGTTACTTAATAAATACTAATATTAAATTGTTATCTAATTTAAATAAAGAAATTATTAAAATAAATATTCATCAGAATTTAAAAAAAAAAAGAATTAGTTTGTATATTAAAAAGAAAATATGATGAAATATATATTCAAAATTAAAATATTAGGAGTTTATTTATTGTGAGATAGTTATCATAGTTTAGATAAAATATTTATTATATTTTAATTGTGAATACATCTATAATGTGAAATTTTGATAAGATAGTGTTATATTGTATTTATCCATATATCATATTCAAGATAAATTTATTTAAGATAACATTACTTTTAAATATAAATAAGATAGAATAAATAACTATTTGAACTCATTGAATTTGAACCATAACTAATCTTTTATAAAAAAGAAAGGATATAGAGAGGGAAATTGTTAATAATCTATAAATAGGGTTACATAGTTCTCTTCAGAGAATTATAGACTAGTTGAGTATTCAAGTGTTGAGAAAGAGGAGAGAAGAATAAAGCAAAGTTGTGAAATTATGCTTCGAGAGATGAGTAAAACAAGTTTTCTAAACCTCCATAGTATAGTTCTTGAATGATATGATTTTTAGCATTACAACTATTTAATTTATTCATAACATTTTTAAATTTATTTTAGAAATTTTCTTGCTTGAGATACTCTATTTATATTGAAGAATTTATTATGTCTCAATCTGGATGGATATAAAAGGTGAGATACCTCAATTTAATACCGGGAAGAGGATTTAGATACCTTCATTTGGGATGGGGAAGAGATTTTGGATACCTTCATAATAGTGTGGGGAATGCAATATAATGTCATTGTATGAAATGTGAGTTCATAAATCTTTTGATGAATCTATTGAAAACCTAGTTCTGGGAATCGTAGAGTGGGAGTGAGTGATCATGAGTATCAATATACTTTGTGGAGTGTGTCTTTGCACGATCTATTCTTATTGTGTTTATTATTAACCCCTTTTTTAAACTGTTTTATTCACTGAGATTCCCATCTTATTAAGTTTTTGGAATTGAAGGAAGCTTGAAGATTTAGTTTCTTATTAATTAAAATTTTCTTTTAGTATTTGTTTGTAACTATTTTACAATAAACATCTTTGTAATTGATTTCATTTTCTAGAGGTCCAAATTTGAGGATTATATTTGGTTTCTTATGTAAGAATTCATGTATTTTAATACAAAATTTACTATTTTATTTAAATTATTTACTATTTTTATTATGGGTTATTACTGTAACGACAGATGTTACATTTTGTACACTTTTCACAAAATTTAGGTGTGTTCCATTGTTTTGGCAATCTGTTCTATATTGTATCTCCAATCCAAGATGGCCTTTTTCCATCTCTTCGAGCTTCCGTAAACATCTCTGAAAGTCTATGTGAGGCTTTTGAGTGAAAAATCTTCTTAAGTTTTTTCTCACGCTTGACACTCTCTTCTCTACATATAATGAGAAAAATAATATTTAATAGTATATACAAAATATTATCAACATGTCAAATTTGACTTTTGTAACCAACTCAAAAACAAAAGAGCAAAATTTCAACTACAATTTCAATGTTGATAAATATACTTTACCTTAAAAATTTGGAAGAAAATATCTCACTCTCTCTTAGAAATCAGTCCCCATGTTGCCCAAGGCTCATAAAATTGTTGTTTAATGCCTTTAATTTTCCAGATAATAGTATATGCAAAATTATAATTAATATTATATAAAGGAATATTATCAACATGTCAAATTTGACTTTGGTAACAACCCAAAATACGAAAAAGCAAAATTTCAGTGATAATTTCAATATTGATTGTCCATGTTATCGATTTTCCTACAAAAATCAATATACTTTAATTACCTTAAAATATTGGAAGAAAATATCTCACTCTCTCTTAGGAATCATTGCCCATGTAGCCCAAGGCTCATGAAATTGTTGTTTAATTCTCCTGGTGATAGCTTTTAATGCAGTCTTTGATGGAACCAATTTAAAAAGAAATTCAAAAAAAGAGAAGTTAAAAGATAGTGCAATGATTTATAAGTATATAAATAGTTTAAATTTTACTTAATTCTTACCCTCCATCAATAGTTGAATTATATCACAATCATCAAGTGGATATTTATATTTCTAAAGTATAGGGATATTATTAACCTGACACGATAGTTTAATATGGAGTGTGTGTAAGTGAGGAAGGTGAGGATAAATATGGAGAAGGTGTGTGTGCAACTAGTGGGGATGGTGTAGGTGCAACAACTAGTGGGGAAAGTGTGGGTACATCTGAGAATGGTGTAGGTGAAACAAATGGAGAAGATGGGAGTACAACAACTAAAGGAGGTGGTTGACTGCCTATAGTTAGGTGAAAAAACTTTAATGTGATAATATTTCTTACCCTTCATTGTAATTTTCTCCTTATTGTCATGAGGCGACAAGATTGGAGGGAGGGGGTCATAACCTTATGATGACATATATATATATATATATATATATATATATATATATATATATATATATATATATATAGACAAAAAATTATTAATAAGGACAAGTCAATAAAACAAAATTTATCAGTAAGAACAATGTATGATGTGTCTTAAAATCATAAAAGACAATCCAAGTACGCTTTGTGGTTACAATTTGGTCTAATCTTCCACATCATAAATATATCTTTTCGTATTAAAAATATATTAATATGACTATTGATATTATTTTACTCATGAAAATAGAATTTGAAATGAGAATAATTTATACTATGATCCTTTATTTTTTTTAGATAATTCATAAATTATTATATGAATAATGATTGAAGTATAAGTACTATGTGATTTGTGATTAATAGTCTAGTAACCTTTGGGACTCTGCTGAGATGTTGTGAGATGAACTTAGCAAAGTCCAAGGTTCCCTGGTGAATGTACACTACAACAAAATAGTTAAATAATGACCATTTATAGTGACCAGATAGTTTTAGTCTCTATCGTAACTGAAATGGTGACCGAAATATTTAAAATTATTTTTTAAAAAATATCAGTCTGCAAACTCGTCAACAATTTGAACAACCTAGCCTTATTACTATTGAAAATGTATCTTTCAATTAATATTTTAAAAATTTAATTGACAAAAAAGTTAATATAGCATTTTTCCATCACTTTTTTAAGATAATATTTAAAAAATATATCTTTTAAATGTAATATTTAATTTAATTGGTAGAATTTAAGTATGTAGCTTAAATTTTAGAGTTTAAATTTTAATTTGGTTTCACAATTTAAAATAAATGGTCGGAATTAATTATTATCATAATTAAATTTTTTTTTTTATGACTCTAATTATTTTTATTTTTCTATATTTTATAAAAAGTGACTGAATCTGCCGTCACTATAAATCGTGACCACTTTCTCAGTCACTTTTTTAATATAATATTTTTGTTTATAGTGTTAACAATTATTTTTTGTTTTTAGTCACTTTTACTACTCTCTCTGCACACATGTAATTTAATTGAAATGATGACGCTTAATGTTTTGTTTTGATTGTTGCATATTTTATTCCATTCTATTGATGTGGTGGTTGCAGGTCTTTGTTTATTGAGATTTTTTTAATTAATTAACCAACCCATAAACAAAACTAAAATTGCCGTGGAAAATCAAAGCATAAATTAGTACAGTAGAGATTACTAAAATATAAATAATAAACCCTCATCATATAAATAATTCATATTTGATTATCTGAAGCTAGATTTTCAGCTTGAATATATTGTCATAAATTAAGTGTTAAAATATAATTTTATCACAATAAAACAAATGCGTCATAAATTAAATCTAAAAATTTGACATTCACTAAAAATTAGAAAAGTGCATTAAATTCCCAAGACATTTTAAATTAACTATAGTTTCTCATTTCAAATGATGTATATCAAATAGTTTTTCACGTTTGTAAGAAATTATATTATTATAATAAGACAAATATATATCAAATTGTAAAAATTAAAATACTTGACTTTGGAGACAGAAGCATCACTGAAAAGTAAAAAAAGAAATGTAAAGAAGAGGGAAAAAGAAATGTGAGGTTTCTCTCTCAAAAACACACTAGTGAATAAGCTTTTCCCTCTCTCTGTCTTTTCCTGCTCAAGCTTCTCCTTCTCTCATTTCTTTTTTTATTTCTCTATATTTTTTCTCCTTATAAAAATCCTTACCTTCTTATGTCAGATTGTGCCACACTCGCTGCCACTCTTCTCTTCTACCATGCTTGTGAGTTGAAGCTTTTGTTTGAGTGTTTTGAAGCGTTCACTGGTGCTTAATATATTCAATGGTGAGGTTACAAACCCTAAATGTTTTCCAAGTTCTGTTTTATTATTTTAGGAGTTTTGATATGTAATATTTTGGGGGAAAGCTAACATTTTTAATTAGAAGGAGAATTGCTAAGTTGACCTTTTGCAGTGAAAATTTTACTGGTAGTGAAAAGTATTTACACCTAAAATAAATCCAATATGTTGTTAGACAGCAGTCTAATCTTATAAGCAATCATTAATTGAGTTATAGAATTATACATTTATTAAAGAGAAGTAAAAGTTGCCAAATAACTTGTGAAGTTTGAGCCATAACATAATTATAAAACCTGTAAATTACTAAGCATTGTGCACAAGTTGGTTGGTTGCCAAAAAGGACATAAAGCATTTTACTATGAACACACTTATTATAATGGGCCTCTGCGTGGATTTTTCTTCTCTGATTAATTAAAACATGGTTAAATAGAGTTAAAACTTAAAACTTGAAAACCAAAATGAAATATGGTCCTTGTGTGAATCTAATTTTTTGGGATGGAATGATGAAGAGAGTGAAATTAATTAAAGATGGTTAAATTGTTTCTTGTCTACTCTTAGTTTTACCATACTTGGATTTGGGCTTGGAACTTGCGTTTCTTATCAGCTCAACCAAACAACTTGGATTTTATTATTTTAATTAAGTCTACCGTACTTATATATCTGCATTGTTTTATACCAACATATGCAACTGTTTCAAATTTTCAAAACATGAATATTTATTCAGACTAAAGTTTGGCACTACTTTAAATATTTGTTATTAACCACTCACATTCACAGTATGTAGTATATTGGGTAGAGAACTTAATTTTTAAACATATAATTAGGAGTTTAATATTTAAATCTCATGTATATGAAATAATTATTAAGAGAATTCAATTCCTTACAAAAACTTACTAATTTTTATTAAAGTATATTTTATTTACAGAAATGTTTTGTGGTTAGCTGACATGGATTTTGATAAGATTCAATACATTTCTTCCTAAGGTTTTACTTGATTAAAAGAATAATGCTAAGTGATTCTCTCTGACCAAGATATGATTGTCTATTTAGGTATATTTAATTTAACTTACAATTTATGAAATCTACCATAAGATGGTGGAACAGGTGAAGTGAGTTGTATAAAGTGGACATGAGTTATCCATCAGAATAATACATAAGTTTCATTAACTTTCCTAATGAATTGCTTATCAATAATTAAATGATTGAAAAATATATTGAAAAAAGTTTCATTAACACTTTTTTTTAAAAGAAAATCTCAATCTTTTTACTCTTATCAATATTTTTTAAATTATCAATAATTAAAAACAAAAATATATTATAATATAAACTATTTATCATAAACAAAAATATACTTTATATATTAAAATATTTATTATAAATTTTAATTGTAATATGATTTAAATATTTAAAAGTATTTATTTATCATAAGTTTTAGTTATATAAAATAAATATTTATTATGTAGAATAAACAAAATAAATTACTTCCTAAAAACAAAATTTCTCAAATAATACCAATGATATTTTTATACTATATGATATTATATTCATATTAATATTATTTAATTTAAAATATACTCTGTAAAATATATTTATTGAATTAACATATCCTAATTTTAATTTAATAATTTAATTATATTATAATATTATATATAAACATAAGTCTTAGATTATTTTTAAAAAAAAACTTTACATGTTTTTTGTAAATAGGTAAATATTTAAAATTATACCAAAATGATGTATATCTATACGATAAAATGAAATAAAATAATTTCTTTAGGGGATAAATAAAATAATATTATAAGGGAAAGAAGGTTAATTAGATATGACCAATGTTTTTAGACTCCTCTCAGACTGGTTGATTCAACCAGTTAGACTGGAAACCGGTCACTTGCTCGATCTGAGTTGAATAATGGATCAGATATGCTATAGAACTAGCATAAACCTGCTGACTCTTGGGTGATTTTTTACTAACTCAGTATCTTAGTTGAACTGGGTTTTTACATGTATGCATTTTCCAAGTAACTTACGCTCCACGATTCTATAGGACACCATACTCCTGCTTTTTCCCAAGCACGCACGTGAGCTTTTTCTGAAGTTGGGTTGACTTGCATGTTTTGAAAGCTAAATGGTGTTTAAAAATAATGTCAATATGTCGTTGATGGAACTTAAACTTGTGTCTCTAAGTTTAAGATGCAAATGTTTTACCCTTAAACTAATTCATTTTTTTAATATATCTAGAAAAAGTATGTGTGTGTGTATATATATAAAATGAAATTATATATTTTAATTTAAACAATAATGATGATTTGTTATGATTTTTAAGTATAAGATTATTTAAATTATAATTCTTTTTAATGTGAATTGAGTTAGGCGAGTCATGCAAGCTAACTCTTGACCCTTGAGTTGACCTCTGACTCCATGATTCCCTAACTCAATCTAGTTGATCATCCAACCAAGTTTGATAACATTGGATAGGACATTTTTTTCAACTTGTGAATTTTAAGAGTAAAAATTGTGACAGTTTGGTATTCTTTAATTTCTTCCCTATTTAATTTTCATCATAATTGATAATATTTTCTTCCTATAAATAATTTACAATAATACATGACAATAGGGTGGGGCAGGGGTGAGTTTGGTCTCCAAAAAGTGTGGGGCGGGACACAAATATAAAGAAGTCAGATATAAAGTTTAATCCATGTTCCCATCCCCGGTAGATATTTAATCCAGACTTTTTTCTCTTTATTTAATCATATGTGGTGTGCATGGAATAGGTAGAACGAATATTGGAATAGGTAATATATATATATATATATATATATATATATATATATATATATATATATATATATGTATATTAAGACATTTTATCACAACTTTTTTTATGCACGATAAATTTCTTAACTTTATTCATTAATTCTTTAAAATTAGATAGACTTGTTTCTCGATATTTAATCATATGTTGTTTTGTGTAAGTTTTACCGTGTTTTAGAAAAAAAAAATAGAGTAAAGAATAAGGAAATTTTGTTATTAAACCAGTATAAAAAGATGTATGGAGGAACCATGTGAGAGAAAAATATTCACATTTTGTGTAATTAAAAGTTAGTTACAAAGTTTAGTTTTTATTTTCATAGATGACTAATTACTGTATCATTGTTATAGTTACAAAATATTAAATATATTGCTATCTTAGATATAGTTATGAAACTCTCTAGTTAACTCTTAAACTCTTACAAATTTATGACTGTACTTACTCTCTGCGAGTTAACTCGTATGTAAACTCGTTTTTAGTAAACTCGGTAGACTTTATGCAAATTCTGTAAACTATTGAGCTTACTACCAATTTGTTGAGTTAACAAATTAATTTGTTTTGTATACGCTTAAAGTTCAATATACTATGATTTAGTGTGTCATTTTTAATTTGAAAAACAAACGTCTCTAAGAACATCAAATCTTTATTTTTTAACAATATCAAACATAAATGAGATATTCTACCATTATTATCATCTTTGAAATTTTTTATTTGATAATGATTCATTGTTACACTTAGTTATTTAAATATTATGAAATATATGATTTACTATTTTTGACTTATTATGCTGATGAAATGTTTACTTATATTTCCTTTATAGATATTTTTTATTATTTTATATAAAGTAAACTTTTACGATCTATAAGTTGAGTTTACGAGTCAAATTTATCAAACTCTCATGAGTTTACATTGACTCTCGAGTTTGATGATCTTGGTCTTAGATTTATGATAAATTTTACGTTAAAATGATCGACAAATATACTTTCAAGTAAAGATAAATCAGTTTAAAACGAATCATGTCTCAGTCAATCAATCATCTTTATATGTGAAGCAAACTATATAACTTTATTATGTCCATAAATTGCTATTGTGTTTAAATAGTTAAATATACAAATTTGCTTAGAAATATAGTTTGCCAAAATTCTTTTAAATTCCTCTTTCTAATAAAGGAAAATAAAGTAATTAACCTTAAAAGTTTTCCTAAATATTCAGGGAGTTTCAGTAAATACGTTTGACCTAAAAAATAGCAGTTATCCATTAATTTATGCTGGAGATGCACCCAATGTCACTGCCGGACACAATGGCTCCTCATCCAGGTATGCAACTATTAATTAGTATTCCTTTCTCTCTTTCCAGATTTAATTATACTTTTATTTGTTTTCTATTTTTTAATTTTTGACATTTGTCTTATATATTGTTTTTAATCATCATACTGTGTTACAATTTTTAAAATATATTATTGAATATTGTTTTCAACCATTAGTAAATTGAAATGATAAATTTTTGCTTTCGTGTATAGTAATTGGACAATAATTTAATGACATAATAATCAATTTTTATTCTATGATTTAAGGATGATTTGGATGATGTCAACGTAGTTATAATTAATTAAATTATTTGTAAATAACAAAATTAACATTTATTACATTACTAAATTATTTTCACGTCTTAATTAACGATTGTTACTCGTCAGTAACCTTTTAATTTATTAATAACTTACTATGAATTCAACAATTTTATAAACATAAAAATGTTATAATTCAAAAATAGGAAACAAATGGTTAATAACAGCAGAAGGTGTAACTAAGGTTTTTTTTTTATTTACATTTGAATCAAATATAAATTTTTCCTTACTTAGGTTTTGCCTGGAAAATACATTAGATGAAGCTTTGGTGAAGGGAAAGATAGTTTTGTGTGATGAATTTCAAGGTACTACTGCTGTGGGATTGGTCTCTGGGGCAGCTGGTATTTTAATAAGAACTTTAAGTCCAAAAGATGTTGCAAACACATTTGCATTGCCAGCAGTTATCCTCAGCCAAAAAGATGGCACAATCATAAAGACTTACATAAATTTAACAAGGTATTAATTCTTTTGGTAAAGATCATTTATTTATTTATATATAGTTTAATTTCTATGTATTGTGGTATAAAAATTTTATATCAGCATTCAATTTCAATTTTTCCTTTATGATAATTTTATTGAATTTACTAATTAATACTTTAAAAATCATATAAATGAAGAAATATAATTAAATATTATCATAAAACTCTTTTTTACTTATTAATGTATTAATGAACTTTCTATATACATATAAAAGAAAAAAAAATTATACATCGTAAAAGAGTTTTCATTAATATTTAATTACAACTCATTTTTTATATGATTTTTAAAATATTTATAAATAAAATTAATAAATTTACTATATATAAATAATGATGAAATCTATTATGTGACTAATTGATATGATATTGTCTGTTACTGTAGTAATCCAACAGCCATAATATTCAAGAGTAATGAAAGCAAAGACTGGTTATCTCCTTCTGTAGCTTCATTCTCATCTAGAGGTCCAAATGCCATTACTTCAGACATTCTTAAGGTATCTTCATATAATGAAATATGTATAGCAATTTTCCCTTTTAAATGTTATTGGCTTATTTCTTTTTCCTACCTTAATTTGTAGCCTGATATAGCAGCTCCAGGAGTTGACATTTTAGCTGCATGGTCTCCAAATAGTCCTATTTCTATGGTTATAGGTGATGAGAGAAAAACAAAGTATAATATAATATCTTGAACATCAATGGCATGCCCTCATGTTACTGCAGTAGCTGCCTATGTCAAATCATTTCATCCTGATTGGTCTCCTGCAGCAATCAAATCAGCAATAATGACTACTGGTAATTAGTGTTAATTTTTAATTAAATTAAGAAAATGTTTCTTGGTTTCTTAAATAACATTTTAGTTCTGGAAAATAATACCTTTAGGGGTTTTCTTTTTTAAAGATTTACTTTTGAATTTAATCATTAGAATAATTTTCTTTTTTGTTTTAGTCTTAATCTACTTTTGGATTTCAGTAATTTAATATGCTATCAGTCTAAAGGAGATAATTGTATTTAGATTATCCTATTATACTCTTTAATCACGTAATAAATTATTTGTGGGTCAAAAGAAATCCTTCACTCTTAGGATCGAATGGAGAATTAATGTGGGTATAGCTTCTTCTTCTTTGGTCTGGGATGATGGCAATTTTCAAGTAAGGAGTCCTATTGTTGTGTACTCACGGTAAAGATCATTTCAATTTAGGGAGACACTTTACATGTAAAGAGCTCTATTGTTGTGAATTTTGAATTTGAATAAAGATGATTTTTATGTAAGGATATTCCTACTATTGTGTATCTTGAATAAAATAATTTAATGTTATTAAACTTGAACGTGACCAACTGATTCAATTAGACCTCACTCATAGGGAGTATTGTCATCTTGTTAGATCTAAAAGGCATTTGATCCTTTAATGACATCATCAAAATTGAAAGGAATCAAATCAATATGTCTCATAATAATTGAGAAGATACAACTTCAAATATGATAAAAAATGTGGATAAGATACAACTTCAAATATGATAAAAAATGTGGATATTATCATTGTTTTCTTTGTCAATATATATCGGCTTGTCTTATAATAACACACAAAAGAATTATAAAATAAGCAATCAATTGTTTATATTTAGAGATGACACAATGAAAATCATGATATCCTTGCTAGAAATTTCACTCCATCCAGAACTTCTTTAGGGTCTAACACAAAGATAACAATTGTTGATGTGATCTTTGATGATCACTTGCCCAAAAGTTCCTTTCTAAGGTCACTTGGAAGGGAAATGAATTTATGGAGAGGAAAGAAATGGGCTGAGGTGCCACAAATACTAGATTTGATAAGGCAAAGGAGAGAGGCCACAAGGGAGGGGTCCCTTGATAACTCTTAGAAGCTCTCACAAAGGAGAAGGGGGGACACTCAAAGGTAAGAACCTCACAACCAATATGGTCTCTGGGATTAAATTCAAGTGTAAAAAATACAAGTGAAGGGAGGGGCTCCTATTTATAGAGGTAGTTAACCTCTTGAACAAGATAACCTAAAACTTAAGGGCTAGGATTAAAAGGAGAGATCTAAGGGAGGAGGATTGAGAAACAATTCCCTCCTTAGATCATCAAACTTGGTGCCCAAGTTTCTCAAACCAAGGGTCAAGATTTCTTCTTATTAGCTTAAGAGGTTTATGTAAGAAAAGAGGGGTGTAGATATCAAGGCTACGCCTTATTTCTTTCATAAAGACCCAAAAAGCTAAATACACCCTCTAAATTCCTAAGACACCTCCTAAAATAAAAATGGACTAAATACATGTCCCAAATTAAATTCCTAATGCTCCTCAAAATTAAAATAAAGCAAAATTACATTTTATTAACTAAAGTCCTTAGCCTAATATCTTCACTCTCCACAGGAGGTTAAGTCTTCCTTTATCTGCAAGGGCTAGGTCTTCTTCAATCCTTCTAGCCATGGCCCAAGTGATAGGTCTATAGCTAGGCATGGTCACATCAATTGTAAAGTATATTGCTTCAATTATATAGATGGACATTTGAGTTTAAGCCTGTAGACTACTTATGAAGCCCGTAACACAAATGGTATGTAAGCTCTAAATTTTTAAACTCATTTAGATATGTTGAGCTTTTTAGGCTTGACCTAAAAAACTCTTAGTTTAACCCGAAAACATCCCATAGTTAATTTTTTTTAAAAAAATTATATTACTTATAAAAAAATTAGTTGTCATACTTGAAAAGGAAAAACAATTCAATACTTTTGTAATAACATTTAAGAATTGAGATTTGAGATTTTATTTTTGAAGTGCATTTGTATTTTATTTGTGTACATTTTAAATTTGAACCATTTTATTTTATATTGGAGAATTGAGATCATGTTTGTAATGACATTTAGATTGAACTATTAAGTAATAAGTACTTTTACTTTGCTTATTATTGACTTGTAACCTGTGGTGACTTTAGATATATATTAAAGTTTTAATAATAATTTAAAATGGCACAAATTTGTTTTAAAAAATCATTTTAATGTTTTTATGTGGGTTGGCCTAAGGGCTTCTGTAGGCTTTGTTGGGAAAGTACAGGCTCAAATATAACAAGCTTGTTTAGAATACAGACTTCACGAACCAAGTTTTGCGGGTTATGGTTTCGTGAGTCTAATTATTTGCATGCCCATATCTATTCAACCATTCCATAGTTAGATAAAGTCCCCAAGCCTTTTCTAGACTCAGGTATTCCTTGGAACAACATGGTAACTAATTGTGTGAATGCAATGATAGCATAGATGTGTAGAAGTCTCATTTTATCTTCCCAAATCAATTCAATCTATTTTGCCTATTCCATATACACCACATAATTATAACCACAAAAAATCAACATCTTAACATCCTATTTGGTTTGAGAAATATGGAGGGGATGGAGGAGAGAAAAATCCCTCCAATATTTGGGGCATGTGGAAGATATTAAAAGCCAATTAATAAATTTTACATAGTCTTTACTGAATTGTTCTCACCACACAATTTTTCCCTTCATAAATTCTCATCTTTTTACGTAAGATATATTCTATAAAAGTTACATGAAGTTAAAACTTCTTATATATCATTTTGAAGCACGTCAGAGTGTTGTGATAATGGACACATAAGTGTGGGAGACATAACAAACCTTAAGAGTTCATCTACAATGGTGTAGCATAACCCACAGAGGTGGTTTGACCTTGCCCCCAGGTTTGTGAGCGTCCAACAATGCTAGGTACATCAACAAAGTATAAAAGGCATTTTTGTCTAGAAAGAAGGGGGTTACTTACCTTGGCTAACCAGTGATGCAACCCTCCCTACCAAGGGTCCCATCACAAGGGCCACGACTAAGAGGATTGATGAAGAAATAACTAGAGAAGAGGGTAGAAGACCTCAACTCCTCATGGAAGTCAAGATCATTAGAAATTAGACCATTGTCTTCATTTTTCTCCCCTTGTATTTGCACCTTGTTTTTTTTTGTTGGAAGTGTATTTAGTTTTCCTTTTGGCCTTGTATTTTGGCCATTTTTATATTTTAGTAGAAGGGAGATGTCGTTAGCCTTTTGTGAGGTGTGTGCATTAGTTGGGATTTTGGCAATGCATGAGGACGTGTTGTTTGATAAGCAAACCCCTCTAATTTTTCCACACCCTTCTAAGATACATGTGGCACATGAGAGACAAGTGGGGCCCCTTGATTCCCCATGGCACCAACTTCTCTCTCTTTCCTGGTTGAATGCCACCAACTACACTATCTTTCCTAGTTGGCTTTTTCAAATTCAAATTTGAATTTTGGAGGGAGATGACATGGCACTCTTAAATTCAAATTTGAATTTGAAAGGAACAAGATCCACTTTAATAGGGCATTGTTTGGATGTCCTTAGAGTTAATCAAGTGCTAATTGGCTCTAGCTCAATTAACACTTGATTAATCTCTCCTAATCCCTATTAGTGGTTGGACATCCCACTTCTCTCCCTTAGGCCTATTAGCTTCTTATAACTAGGCATCTGAATGATAGAATTTTCTCTAAATTGCAAGAGCTTCTTTGAGTGTCATTCTTTTCCTTCTTGTGAGAGTTCATCAATGACTTTTATCAAGGGTTCCTTCCCTTGTGTCAAGCTTCCTTCAATCAATGGTTTATCTTCATGAGTGGTGTCATTTCCACCTCCATGCTTTTTCCTTCCACTATCACATTCACCTTGTGGAACCTCTTGAAGATGATTATGGGACATGCAACCTTGGAGGATGCATCATTTGGTATCTAGAGCCTAGCTTCTGTAGGTCTACTTCTTTTCCTTATCTTGTTTCAAATTTGTGGTTATCTTCTTCCATTCTACTCAATATCCATTTAATTTTCCATTTTCATGTTGTTGCAATCTAATTCCATAATGTCTTGATTTGTTGTGTTTTAGTAGTTCTCTTTCTACAATTTCTATGCATCTATATGCTTGTTCTTAAAATTTTTGGGTTCAATTTTCTTAGTTCTTTCAATTGAATCCACGGCTCGTGTTTAGGTTCTCTTGTTTCCACTTTTGTGCTTTGTGTTTGTGCATTGTAGCTTGAGTGCAATTTCCTAAGAGATACTACAACCAAATCCACATCCTTAGGGATAAAACCACACTTGTGTGGTAAGGTATCTTGGAAGTACTCTAAGCTTCTAGTGTTGCATTTCTTTGTTATATTTTTAGGCATTTTATTTTGAATTTTATGCTCTTGTGTTTTTTCATAAAAGTCTTGTTTAGTCCTTTGTATGTCAAGTTAAATTCTCTAAGGTTTAACCTTTTTGTTTTAAAAAAAAACTTGAAAAAGCTTCTTGAAATTGAGCTTCAAAGAGGATGCATTGTCTTCTCTAAGTCTCTTGAGAAGGTTTATTATCAAAGCATAATCTCAAAAAAAAATTCTCAAAAAATGTGTTAGCTTAATTTCTCCTTAATTTTGTGGTGTTGCTCAATTTAGTAGCTCTTTTATTGGTACTAAGTTGGAGTAGATTTTGATTAAGGAATGCTTGAGGTTTTGGCATGATTTTCTGACCCTCAAACTTGTGCATACAAGTGTCCTCTAATCACAACATATATTCTTAGTGCATTACCTAATTCATTTTTAAGTTTTATCACATTTGGAGTTACATGCTATTTTCTTTAATTGCACTTTCGAAGTGATATTTCTGTGCCTTAGACTAACCTTATTCTCAGTCATTTACTATCCCTAACATGCTCATAAAATGATATGAATGCCGAAGACAATGACTTTTCATTTTTTGTAACGTTTCATTAATTTAGGAATTAATGTAACATGCAATTAATCATATGTGATAATTGCGTGATAATGGAGTATTTAATTTTTCTTTTGAGAGTTATGATTTTGAACAGTCACCTAGTTTTATAAATAGGGGTTGAATTATACTCAAAGGACAACCATTGAATTAGTGAAATTATATTTGGGTTTTACCCTTTTGTGAGAGATGAATTTCTCTTTAGAACTTATCAAGGAATTTTTCCTTGTGGCGTTCTCCTAGACTTATCAAGGGTAAATCACCACCCTTGTGGTGTCATATGACTTATCTTCCATCCTTGGAAGTGGCGTCATCTATCTTTTCGTTAAACCATTTTCATCCTTTCCATTTTCTTGTTTACCCAATTCTCATTGTTTTATTAACTTATTACCTTCCAACCTAGATAGATCCGCAAAACGAATCCAACCCCTCTGGATTTCTATCAGTTGGTATCAGAGCTTCAGCTCTAGGTTTGGAACTATGGTGGATATTTTTTATACAAGGTGTTTAATCGAAGGTCATTTGTGTTTATTTGCAGTTGATGAAGAAAGTTATAGCAACGTGGTGAGCGAAAGATTGGTGAATAAACTTAACTTACCAACGAGTCTTCATCCTAGGCAAACTAAGTTTAGATTCACTATTGGAAAATATGTGGAGGAAGTGACATGCGATATTGCTCCCATGGACTCATGTCATTTTCTTTTAGGGAGACCTTGGTTGCAGGGTAAAAGGATAAATTCTGAAAGACTTTCAGTTTCTTTGGTGCATGAAGGACGCAAACTTAATTTGAAATTTCTGACACCAAGTGAAGTTTGTGATAATCAACATAAGTTGAAGGAGAAAATAGAAAAATAAAGAGAAGAAAAGAGAAAAATAGAAATAGAAAAGAGTAAAGAGGAAGAGAGAGAAAAGGAAAGAGAAAGAGAGAAAAAGAACGTTAAAATAAAAACTGCTAATGATTTTTCTTCTTTTATTGGTATTTTGAATGCACATGACGATGACAATACAACCCACAAATTGCCATATTTGAGGAAGAAAAATGTGGATATCCCTTTTCCAAAGTCACTGTACATTCAGTACATTGTTGAGGTTAAAACTCCTGAAGAAAATGCACAAATCTATTTTAAAAGAAGAATTCCTCTTGATTCCAATGTTTGGGTTTGGAAACCAAAAAGGAAAACTTCTTTGATGCATGAATTTTTACAAGTTACATTTGATCCTGGAGGTTGATTTTGTTTATTTTAAATTATAAGTGAATAAAATTGATAGGAAAAAAAGTCATAGATTCGAGGACGAATCTTTTCGAAGAAGGAGGGAATGATGTGAATGCCGAAGACAATGACTTTTCATTTTTTGTAACGTTTCATTAATTTAGGAATTAATGTAACATGCAATTAATCATATGTGATAATTGCATGATAATGGAGTATTTAATTTTTCTTTTGAGAGTTATGATTTTGAACAGTCACCTAGTTTTATAAATAGGGGTTGAATTGTACTCAAAGGACAACCATTGAATTAGTGAAATTATATTTGGGTTTTACCCTTTTGTGAGAGATGAATTTCTCTTTAGAACTTATCAAGGAATTTTTCCTTGTGGCGTTCTCCTAGACTTATCAAGGGTAAATCACCACCCTTGTGGTGTCATATGACTTATCTTCCATCCTTGGAAGTGGCGTCATCTATCTTTTCGTTAAACCATTTTCATCCTTTCCATTTTCTTGTTTACCCAATTCTCATTGTTTTATTAACTTATTACCTTCCAACCTAGATAGATCCGCAAAACGAATCCAACCCCTCTGGATTTCTATCATAAAATTTGAAAAAAAGAAGTAATTAGGTGTATCTAAATTAATTTGAAGGATAAAAAGAACTGAAGTCAAAAGTAAATACAACAAACAAAAAGAGAACAAAAGAAGTTCAAAACAAAATAATTCAAAGTAGATGTACCTAAAAGAAATTTAAAATCTGCATAGAAGCACCTAAAAGTGATTGTAATTGCTTGAGGATTGAATTGGTGGCTCTCAACATTTGTTAGCTCTCCTTATGCAATTTTTGAAAATTTTGTGTCATTTTCCTTTTAGTCCCTACTTCTAATTCTAGTGGTCATCTAGGACCTCTTTTTGTGTGCCTACTTTCTTTCCTATCTTTACTTCTATTTTTGTCTCTTTTCACTACTCTTTCTAGTCTTGTTGCATTACTCTTTCCAATTGGATAGTGTCCTTCCTAATTGTCTATTTTATTGCTTTTGCTTTCACTCTCTGTATTCCTTTTTGTTTGCCTTGGTGTGTGGTGTCACTTTTGTAGAAAATCTTAGATTGAAGGCTTTTCACAAGGGTAGCATTGTAGGAAGATTTGACAAGCCAAAGAAGGGCTTGAGAAAGAGGAGAAGTGGCATTGAGTGACACATTTGATGGAGCTTAGGAGCAAGAATTTAAGACCTTTATTTTTTTTGTTTTGTTTAAGTACTTCTAATTAAAAGGCTTCTTTCTAGGAAGTGTTGGATGCCCCCTAAAGGTCACTTCATTTTGTCTGTAATAACTTATTAGTTTTTCATTTTTTGTAAGATGTGGAGGAAGAAGTAGTACACCACTTTCATACCTTTAGAAGCACGTTTAGAACCCTGCTCTTCTACATTTTTTGCTTTTACTTTCTTGCTCAAACGCTTAGTGAGACTAGTGTTTCAAAGACTCATTGTATCTTAGGTGAGAATATTCAAAATAGAGAAGAGTTCGTGATTGTATCTCGGTCTAAACCATGGTCTTCAACCTCTATACATGGCTTTTGAATCACACATCAGTAGTAACAAGAGTGTGAACCAAGGGGGTGCCCCTAAGGTGACCGCTCTTGATCACTTTGTGTTAGAATTTTGGGAATGGAGGATAAAGGATTGTGCTTTAAGGAGAGAGAGGGAGGAAAGGGAAGAAAAGAAAAAGAGAAAGAGAAAAGAGATAGAGAGAGGGAAGAAAAGAAAGAAAGAAGTAAGAGAGCAAATAGGGAAGGGAAAAGAAGAAAGGATAAGGAAAGAATAAAAAAAGAAGAGGAGGAGAGAAAACAAAGAGAGCAAGAACAAAAAATAAAAGGGAAAAGTTGTGGGTCCCCCTTACTTTCTATAGTGGAAGTGAGTGTGAGTATTATGAGAGGGGACCTAGGGTGAGGAATAACCACATGAACCATACCATGCATGAACATGTGCCCCCTCCTAGGGAGCAAAAAGTTAACCTTCCTCGTTTCCAAAGAAGGGAAGATGTGGAAGCTTACCTTGATTGAGAAGTCAAGGTAGAACAACTCTTCAAATGCCTGAATGTAAGGATAACTCAACTTCCTCCTCTAGTGAGAGTGAGGAAGAGAGGGGTCATGCACCAAATCATACCATGGAAGAGTTCTATGCTTGTGAATGGGACCTCTTTATGGCAAGAAGGCTTCTTGGAAGCCAACCCTTAGAGTTTGAACCAATCCAAAGAGAGAATGTGATGCATTTGGGATAGGTTTAAGAGTTGTCTTGTTGCAGGATGGACACCCTATTTCATATTTTAGTGAAAAGCTTCACGGTGTTGCTCTCAACTACCCCACCTATGATAAAGAGTTTACTCTTTGATAAGAGCCCTTCAGACTTGGGAACATTACCTTGTTTCAAAGGAGTTTGTCATTCATAGTGACCATGAGTCACTTAAATATATGAGAGGGCAAGGTAAGCTGAACAAAAGGAATTCAAAATGGGTGGAATTTCTTGAAACATTCCCATATGTCATTAAATATAAAAAGTGGGAAAGCCAATGTGGTAGTTGATGCCTTGTCTAGAAGGAACACTCTCTTTACCACTTTGAACGCTCAAATTTTAGGATTTGATGACATTAGGAACATGTATCCCTTTGACAAGGACTTTGGTCCCATTTTTTGTTGTCTCATCTTCTAAAGCCGATGATGGGTATTTTCTGAGTGTGGGTTATTTGTTCAAAGATGGAAACTTTGCATATCCCAAAGCTCCATGAGAAAATTGTTGATAAAAGAGAATCATGAATGTGGACTCATGAGGCATTTTAGAATTAATAAACCTATTTTTCTTTTAAAAGAAAAATTCTTTTGGCCCTATATGAGAAGAGGTGTCCAAAGACATTGCCTAAGATGCATAACTTGTTTACAAGCTAAGTCTAAGGTGATGCCTCATGAACTATACACACCTTTACTTAATCCTTCTACACCCTGGATGGATATTAATATGGACTTTGTCCTTGGCTTTCCTAGAACCCAACGAGGTTGTGTATGAGTTTAATCCTCTTACTCCTTTAGACCTCTTACCTTTCACTACTTTCCATTTCTTTCAAAAGGATGGAAAGGCAAGAGCTAAGTTTATAAAGAAATTACATGACATGGTGCATTTCTCAAAAGCTAAAAGCTCCTTGAGAAGTGCTTGACATGATGAGGCAAGGAATGAACTAGAAGTTGGAGCCACTTCAAGGTAGAAGATAAGCCAAGTGATGCATGCCTCCCTTGATCTTTTTCTAGAGGTTTTCTTCTTTGGTGAAATGGTTTGTAGAGATGTACGAAGTGAGATGGTTTTAGGCGCAACTTAAGGTAAGATAAGCCTAAGAGGGAAAGTTTGCCACAAGGGATGGAACCCTTGATAAAAACCTAAGGAATTGTCAAAGACAGAAGGGTGGACATTAAGAGAATTTTGGCCAACTCAAGGTTTTTCCATTCAATAAAGTGTAAAAAATACAAGAATGTGAAGGAACACCTTTTTATAGAGGGAGCTAACCTCTTGGACAGGTCAAGAAGGAAAGGAAAGGCTAGGATTAAAAGAAGTCATCCAAGGGAAGAGGATTGAATCCCAAAGTCCAATCAATCCCCTCCTTTAGATGAGAATTGGTGCCCAAGCTACCTCATTCAAGGGCCAACATTACTCCTTTATTAGTTTTGGGTTTTATTTAGGAAAAGAGGGTGTAGTTATCAAACTACCCCCTTATTTCCTAAATAAAGGCCCAAAAGCTAATCTTACACCTTCTTATTACTAGGACACCTCCTAGAAAATTAAATGGACTAATACATGTGCAAATAAAATCCTAGGTTCCTAAAAGAAAAATTACAAGTAAATAAGTCATGGCTTGCATAAGTTGATGGTCATATGGAGGTGAAATCTTCCTCCCTCTACTCTAGCCATGTCTTCTTCTATTCTCCTAGCCATGGCCCTAGTGATACGACCCTTGCTTGGGGAGCATGCATCATCTTCTCTCCCTTGGGAAGGATTTGACCTCAAATCTGATAGGTCCTCCTCGTCTTCATCAGTACCTACAAAAGGGATCAAATCACAAATATTAAAGGTAGTACTAACACCATAGTCCTCAAGGAGATCTAATAAGCTTGGACTTCCTTTCAGTAGGAAAGCGATCCTTCCTCAAATGAAGCCATACCCAATCCCCTTCATTGAAGATAATTTCTTTCCTGCCCCTATTGGCTTTACTAGCATACTCCTTTGAATGATGTTCAATGTTGGCCTTTACTCTCTCATGTAATTTTTTAACAAAATCTGCTCTTGCTATTCCTTCTTTGTGAACAGAAGAAGGAAATGGTAAGGGCAAGATATCAAGAGGTGTGAGGGGGTTGAAGCCATAAACAACTTCAAAGGGAGAATGCTTGGTGGTCCTTTGAACCACCCGGTTGTATACAAACTCAATATGGGATAGGTATTCATCCCAAGACTTGTGATTTCCTCGAAGAAGTGCCCTAAGCATAGTAGATAGATATCTATTTACTACCTCAGTCTGCCCATCAGTTTGGGGGTGACATGTGGTAGACAATAAGAGTTTAGTTCCTAACCTTGCCCACAATTTTTTCTAGAAGTGGCTAAGGGCCTTCACATCTATATCATAGACTATGAATTGGGGAATTCCATGTAAACGGACAACTTCTTTAAAGAAAAGTCTCACGATATTGCTCGCATCATCTATCTTGTGGCATGGTATAAAGTGAGCCATTTTTGAAAATCTATCTACCACCACAAAGATAGAGTCCGCTCCCCTTTGGGTTCTAGGAAGTCTAAGGATGAAATTCATGCTTATGTCTACCCAAGGAGCGGAGGGAGCCGGTAAAGGTGTGTAAAGTCCATGAGGCATTACTTTAGATTTAGCTTGTAAACAAGCTATGCATCTAGAGCAATGTCTTTTGACATCTCTTTTCATATGGGGCCAATGGAATTTTTCTTTTAAAATGAGCAAAGTTTTGTTTATTCCAAAATGCCCCATGAGCCCACCCTCATGGCTCTCTCTCATAAGCAATTTTCTAAGAGATCCTTGGGGTACACAAAGCTTACTTTCTTTCAATAAGTACCCCCTCACTCACATGAAACCCATCAGTAGGTTTGGACAAGGAGGTAGAAAAAATGGGGCTAAACTATTGGTCAGAAGCATATTGGTCCTTAATATAATCAAATCCTAAGATTTGGGAGCTCAAAGTCGCAAGAAGAGTATGTCTTCTAGATAAGGCATCGGCCACTACATTGTACTTCCCTTTCTTGTATTTGATTATATAGGGAAAATTTTCTAAAAACTCAACCCACTTTGCATGCCTCTTGTTGAGCTTACCTTGACCCTTCAAATATTTTAGTGACTCATGGTCACTATGAATGACAAACTACTTGGGAATAAGGTAATGTTCCCAAGTTTGAAGGGCCCTTATTAAGGAGTAAAACTTTTCGTCATAGGTGGGGTAATTGAGGGAGGCACCATTTAGTTTTTCACTAAAATAAGCCACGAGGTGGCTGCCTTACAATAGCACAACACCTATTCCAACACCCGATGCATCACACTCTAGCTCAAAAGTTTTTGAAAAGTCAGGTAGAGCTAGAACAGGGGCATGGGTGAGTTTTTCTTTAATAAGATCAAAGGTTTTTTGTTGTTTAGCACCCCAAAGGAAGGGAACCTTCTTCTTCACCAAATCATTGATTAGTGAGAAAAGTGTGGAGCAATTAGGCACAAAGCGCCTATAGAAATTCGCAAGACCATGAAAGCTCTTGATATCAGTCACACTTTTTGGGGTGGGCCATTCTTGGATGGCTTTGATTTTGTCGGTGTCCATATGAACTCCATCTTTATTGACTACAAAACCTAAAAACACCACACTCTCTACACAAAAGTTACACTTTTCAAGGTTTCCATAGAGTTAGTGTGACCTAAGGATGCAAAAGACGTGCCTAAGATGACCTACATGCTCATCTAGGCTCTTGTTATACACTAAAATATCATCAAAATAAACTACACAAAATTTTCCTAAGCAATCCCTAAGGACATGATTCATAAGCCTCATGAAGGTGCTTGGGGCATTGGTAAGCCCAAAGGGCATTACCAACCACTCATAAAGCCCAAACTTGGTCTTAAAAGCGGTTTTCCACTCATCACCTTCCTTGATGCAGATTTGGTGATAACCACTCTTAAGATCAATTTTCGAAAATAATTGGGCCTCATGCAATTCATCAAGCATGTCATCAAGCCTAGAGATAGGGTGCCTATATTTTATGGTGATGTTATTGATTGCTCGACAATCAATGCACATCCTCCATTGGCCATTCTTCTTGGGCACCAACAAGACTGGCACAGCACAAGGGCTTAGGCTCTCTTGACCCCAACCCTTCTCTAATAGTTCTTGGACTTGGATTCAATCTCCTTGGCTTCATGGTATTAGTCTTATAAGCAGACCTATTAGGCAGGCTAGCCCTATGTACCAAGTCTATTTGGTGTTCTATGCCCCTAATTAGAGGAAGTCCTTTGGGAACTTCATTAGGGAATATATCACCAAACTCCTTTAAAAGCTCTTGAACCTCTTGAGGTAGGTTCTCATGTCCAAGTTCTATGGTAGTGCTAGAACTAGAATGGAAAAAAGTGGAGGGGGAAGAAATGGGGGATGCTTCTTTGCAAAGGAGGAGATATAAAGGTCTGTTAGTTAAGGGGTCTTCCTTTAAATTCAATTTTGTCACAAATAAACTCCCTTTACTAATGACTTTCTTGGAAGGGGCACCAACTTCCAACTCAACCTCCTTACCCCTTTCAAGCTTTAGGGGTAAAGCATTGCTTTTTTTTTCTCCTCATCTCTCTTATGTTTCATGATGAGTTGGTCCTCCGCCACTTATGAAGGTGTTAGAGGACACAACTTAATGTGCTTATCCTTATGAGTGAGGATGATGTTATTGGAATGACCATGGTGTATGGCTTTCTTATCAAATTGCCATGGTCTTCCTAGCAAGATATGACCAGCTTCCATTGGGACTATGTCACACAGGATCTCATCTTTATAAGACCCAATGGAAATTGGAACCTTGACTTGCTCATTGACCTCTATTTCCCCTTCCTCATTAAGCCATTGAAGCTTGCAAAGCTTAGGGTGGGGATGTGGGGTCAAGGCTAGCTTTTCCACCAACCTTGAGCTACAGCAATTGCAGCATGACCCACTATCTACAATGAGAGAACATATTTTGTCATTCACCTTATAGCGAGTATGGAACATGTTCTCCCTTTGAGATGAGAACACTTTCAAAGGTTGGCTTCCAAGAAGCCTTCTTATCATCAAGAGGTCTCCCTCACATGCATAAGCAGTTTCATCACAATCAGATTGGTATGCATGAACCATTTCTCCTTCGCTCTCATTAGAGGAGTGTGAGCTAGACTCACTACTATAAACATCTTGGGCCCTCATGATGATGTTTCTCTTAGTAGGGCATTGAGAGGCAATGTGACCTCTCCCAAGATATTTAAAGCATTTGATACTACTAACTTTCTCATGAGAGTTAGTAGTAGGGGGTTTTCTTTCTACATGTGATGTTTTATGCTCTTTGAAGTGCTTGAGATGTTCCTCTTTGGGGTAACTCTTGAAAGAGCTCCCCTTAGGTTGGTCCCTCTTTACATAAGGTGGGTTATCCTTTTTAAAAGTTTTCCTTCTAAGTTGGTTTTCCACCTTGATGCAAAAGTTGAACTAACTCATCAAGGGAATTGTATGAGAAGAGCTCCACCTTATCACGAATTTTAGGGCTCAACCCACACAAAAACCTTGCCATAGTGGCCTTGGGTTCCTCAATGATACCCGCCCTCAAGATAAGAAGTTCCATCTTTTGTCTATACTCTTCTATACTAAGGTTGGTTTGCCTTAGTCTTTGGAGTCTATCCAAAAGATCTCTTTCATACCAAGAGGGAATATGCCTTCTTCTTAGAGCACTTCTAAGATCATTCCAATATCTTATGGAAGACATATTGGTGCGGATTCTCTCATTGGTTAACCCAACCCACCAATGCATGGCATGCCCTTGGAAGCTAAGGGTTGCCATTAGAACCTTTCTTTCTTCTCTTACGTCATGGCAAGTGAAGAGTTGTTCTACCTTGATTTCCCAATCAAGGTAGGCTTCCACATCTTCCCTCCCATGAAATGAGGGGAGATCAATTTTGGGCTCCCTTAGAGGGGCCCCATTATTATGCATGGATGAATGGGAGTTTCTCCTAGGATGATTGTAGTATTCTTCCTCACTTTCACTCCTATGGGTATGTCTAGATGAGGAACGTAAGACTCTCCCTTTCATTTTGTAATTCTCACCATTCCCATGCTTTATTTTTTCTTCTTCTTTCTCTTTTATTCTTTCTCTTTCTTTTCTTTCTCTCCTTTCTTGATCTTCTCTCCTTTCTCTCTCCTTTCTCTCTTTTTTCTCTCTTTTCTTCCTCTCTTTCTTTTGTTTTTCTTTTCTCCTTGGCCTCTTTTTCTCTCCTTTTTTCTTCTCTTCTCTCTTGTTCTTTTGCCATCCACTCCTTAAAGTCCATGTTTAAGTTTTCTAGAGTGTAATCTTTAGAAATATTTCTTTGGTTTACACTCTTGTTTGATGAGTAACTATGAGCACTAGAGTGGGTGTGTGATGCCATTGTGCTTGAATTTCTAAGAGGAAAAAGGTGGCCAAAAACTTTTCACAAAGCACTCCTCCCTTTTGTATGTTTCCTCACCTAAAATGGATTTGATGAGCCTTAGGAACTCTTTAGCCTTCTAAGCATTTTTACAAGAAATTAAAGAAAGACTTGAAAGGCAAAAAAAAAATTAAAAAGGTAAGGGATCTAAAAACGTGCTCCTAAGGTGTTGAAAGAAGTGTACAAATTCTTCCTTCTTCACCTAATTTTTGAGAAACTAAAGTTAAAACAAATTAAAGCCAATTATTACAATAAAAAAGGGAGGGCCTTAAGGGCACTCAAACTCTCAATTCTAAAGGAAGAATTAATTACAACCAAATTAAAAATGCAAAATTTAAAGTCTTCAAGTCCTTTGGTCTCCAAATGTGCTCTAAAGCTCACGGCTAGTGTTTGCCCCTTTGAGTTGGTCCCTTAAGCTTTTAGTTCAAGTTTCCAAAGTATGCTACCCTTGTGGGAAGTTCTTTCTTGAAGCTTATTAGAAAGTAGAACTATTACACAAACCAAATAAACCAAAGAAAGTAGCAAGAGATATGCAAAATAGAAACTTAAAAGCAATAAAAGGATAAACACAACAAAGGACACTAACCAATTGGTAAGATTAATTTGACAAGACTAGAAGGAATTTGAAAAAAGAAGACGAGCAACAATTAAAGGTAAACAATAAAGAAAGCACACAAAGGAATACCTAAGAAAGGCACTAGAGTGGAATGAAAAACAAACTAAACAAACTAAACAAGACTCCAAAATTTCATAAATTGCACTAACTTTAAAATTATAGTGGCCGAATTATTTTAAGAAGGTTCTCAAGATCTTACAAGTAATTTTAAGTCCTCAAAGTGTCTTAATCAAATAGGTACACAAGTTTTTTCATAATTTTTTTTTTGTTCTTTCTTTGGAATTCTTTTCCTCTCTTTTTGTTTTTGAACTTCAACTTCGTTGGTTTGTTTTATCCTTTTCTTTTTTTTTTAAACTTAATGTTGTTGTAGCTAGCTTAATGGAAAGAAAAATTAATGAGGAACAACAATATTATAATCACTTGAGCTAAAGGTAAACACAACAAAGGACACTAACCAATTGGTAAGATTAATTGGACAAGACTAGAAGGAATTTGAAAAAAGAAGACGAGCAACAATTAAAGGTAAACAATAAAGAAAGCACACAAAGGAATACCTAAGAAAGGCACTAGAGTGGAATGAAAAACAAACTAAACAAGACTCCAAAATTTCATAAATTGCACTAACTTTAAAATTATAGTGGCCGAATTATTTTAAGAAGGTTCTCAAGCTCTTACAAGTAATTTTAAGTCCTCAAAGTGTCTTAATCAAATAGGTACACAAGTTTTTTCATAATTTTTTTTTTGTTCTTTCTTTGGAATTCTTTTCCTCTCTTTTTGTTTTTGAACTTCAACTTCATTGGTTTGTTTTATCCTTTTTTTTTTTTAAACTTAATGTTGTTGTAGCTAGCTTAATGGAAAGCAAAATTAATGAGGAACAACAATATTATAATCGCTTGAGCTAAAGGTAAAAGGAACAAGCCACCAAAATTGTAAACAAATGCAACTAGTGAACATTAAAATGAAAGAAACAACAAATTTCCGTAGCCCCAATTGCCACTGAACTAATGGTATTCTAGGAGTACTTTAAGGCTTTTAAATGAGTGATTTGGTTTCCCAAGTTCAACTCACAATTTTCCCAAACAATTGTACTCAAAAGAATAACCAATAGTGAAAGCAAAACCAACGGGGAAACTAGCAAAAGCATGCGCAAACAAGAAAGAATACAAAGGATTGAATTGAGAAATTATTTAAGAATATTTAGAAACTAGAATGCTTGAATTAAAATCATAAACACATAAGAACACAAACAAGAGGATCACCTCTTAGAAGCTCAATCCAAAGATGTTTTATAAGGCTTTTTGTAAAATAAGAAGAGGTTAAACCTAAGGAAGTTTATATGACATGAAAGGAAACCAACATGACTATTTTTTGAAAAAACTTAGAGATTATAAAAGTAAAAGTAAACCTATAAAGTGAGCAAAAATTTTAGCAAGAAATGCACCAAGGATTAGCCCAAAAGGAGAGCCACAAGGTTGTGCAAAATGCACACTTATGTGGACTTACACTACCTCTTTTGTTTAGGCACCTAACCTCATCACATTAAACATAAAATAAAGCTATACAAAGGGCAATGATGTGATCTTTGATGATCACGTGCCCAAAGGATCCTTTATAAGGTCACTTGGAAGGGAAATGGATTTATGGAAAGGAAAGGAATGGGGTGAGGCGCCACAAATACTAGGTTTGATAAGCCAAAGGGGAGAGGCCACAAGGGAGGGGTCCCTTGATAACTCTTAGAAGCTCTCACAAAGGAGAAAGAGGGACACTCAAAGGTAAGAACCTCACAACCAATATGGTCTCTAGGATTAAATTCAAGTGTAAAAAATACAAGTGAGGGAGGAGCTCCTATTTATAGAGGTAGCTAACCTCTTGAACAAGATAACCTAAAAAAGAAGGGCTAGGATTAAAAGGAGAGATCTAAGGGAGGAGGATTGAGAAACAATTCCCTCCTTAGATCATCAAACTTGGTGCCCAAGTTTCTCAAACCAAGGGCCAAGATTCCTTCTTATTAGCTTAGGGGGTTTATGTTGGAAAAGAGGGGTGTAGATATCAAGGCTACCCCTTATTTCCTTCATAAAGACCCAAAAAGCTAAATCCACCCTCTAAATTCTTAAGACACCTCCTAAAAATAAAAAATGTACTAAATACATGTCCCAAATTAAATTCTTAATGCTCCTCAAAATTAAAATAAAGGAAAATTACATTTTATTAACTAAAGTCCCTACCCTAATATCTTCACTCTCCAAAGGAGGTGAAGTCTTCCTTTGTCTGCAAGGGCTAGGTCTTCTTCAATCCTTCTAGCCATGGCCCTAGTGATAGGTCCTTGGCTAGGCATGGTCACATCAGGCAAGAACACTTAAAATGCAACAAAAGATGCAATGAAAAGAAAAAAATAAAATTGCATCAACAACAAAGACAATAGCGAATAGAATAAGGAAAATTAAGAAACTACTCATATTAACTTCAAGACATGAAATGAAAGAAATAAACAACAAGGGAAGACAAGAATAAAATTGCATAAATGAAGTAAACAATATATAAAAATGCACAAAATTAAAAAGATAGAGAAAAATAAATTTTGACCTCTAGAACCTATGCTCTAGATACCAAATGATGCATGCCTCCCTTGATATTTTTCTAGAGGTTTTCTTCTTTGGTGAAATGGTTTGTGGAGAGGTAAGAAGTGGGGTAGTTTTAGGTGCCACTTAAGGTAAGATAAGTCTAAGAGGGAAAGTTTGTCACAAGAGATGGAACCCTTAATAAAAACCTAAGGAATTCTCAAAGAGAGAAGGGTGGACACTAAGAGAATTTTGGCCAACTCAAGGTTTTTCCATTCAATAAAGTGTAAAAAATACAAGAGTGTGAAGGAGCACCTTTTTATAGAGAGAGCTAACCTCTTGGACAAGTCAAGAGGGAAAGGAAGGGCTAGGATTAAAAGGAGTCATCCAAGGGAGGAGGATTGAAGCCCAAATTCCAATCAATCCCCTCTTTTAGATGAGAATTGGTGCCCAAGCTACCTCATCCCAGGGCCAAGATTACTCCTTTATTAGTTTTGGTTTTATTTAGGAGAAGCGGGTGTAGTTGTGAAACTACCCCCTTATTTCCTAAATAAAGGCTCAAAAGCTAATCTTACCCCTTCTTATTACTAAGACACCTCCTAGAAAATTAAATGGACTAATACATGTCCAAAATAAAATCCTAAGTTCCTAAAAGAAAAATTAAAAGTAAATAAGTCATGGCTTGCATAACTTGATGGTCATATGGAGATGAGATCTTCATCCCTCTACTCTAGCTATGTCTTCTTCTATTCTCCTAGCCATGGCCCTAGTGATAGGGCCCTTGCTTGGGGAGCATGCATCACCAAGGAAGTGAAGCTAGCCACAAGGGAAGGATCTCCTTATAATAGCATGGAAGAATGCCACTAAGGAAAGAAAAAAAGAACACTCATGGAAGAAGACTCTCAATTTTAGAGAAATGATTTTCATTTAAATAAATGATAAGAGCTTTGCAAGAGGAGGGGAGGTCAATATATAGAGCAAGTAATGGATCTATGGGCTTTTAGCTCAAGTTAGACATCCACCATGACTAATGAGGGGGATCAGTTGTTTAATTTAGTATTAATTGAGCACATATCTAATTAACACTAAATTAAATCAACGAAGATCCAAACAAGGCCCTAAGAAAGTGAATCTATGTTCCCTCTTAATTTGAATTTGAATTTTTTAGGGAAATGACATAGCACCCTCAAAATTCAAATTTAAACAAGAAGTAACAAGAAAAGCCATGTAGTTGAGAGAAATCATAGGTGGCTTCACTTATAAGGGAGCAAGGAGACTCACATGTCTCTTATATAGGCAAAAAATTATTAATAAGGACAAGTCAATAAAACAAAATTTGTCGGTAAGAACAATGTATGATGTGTCTTAAAATCACGAAAGACAATCCAAGTACGCTTTGTGGTTACAACTTGGTATGATCTTCCACATCAGAAATATGTTTTTTCGTATTAAAAATATATTAATATGACTATTGATATTATTTTACTCATGAAAATAGAATTTGAAATGAGAATAATTTATACTATGATCCTTTATTTTTTTTAGATAATTCATAAATTATTATATGAATAATGATTGAAGTATAAGTACTATGTGATTTGTGATTGATAGTCTAGTAACCTTTGGGACTCTGGTGAGATGTTGTACGATGAACTTAGTAAAGTCATAGGTTCCCTGGTCAAGGTACACTACAACAAAATAGTTAAATAATGACTGTTTATAGTGACCAGATAGTTTTAGTCTCTATCGTGATAGAAATGGTGACCGAAATATTTAAAATTATTTTTTAAAAAATATCAGTCTCCAAATCAGTCACCAACTTGAACAACCTAGTCTTATTACTATTGAAAATGTATCTTTCAATTAATATTTTAATAATTTAATTGACAAAAAAATTAATATAGCATTTTTTCCATCACTTTTTTTAAGATAATATTTAAGAAATATATCTTTTAAATGTAATATTTAATTTAATTGGTAGAATTTAAGTATGTAGCTTAAATTTTAGAGTTTAAATTTTAATTTGGTTTCACAATTTAAAATAAATGGTCGGAATTAATTATTATCATAATTAAAAATTACTTTTTTGTTTATGACTCTAATTATTTTTATTTTTTTTATATTTTATAAAAAGTGACGGAATGTGCTGTCACTATAAATCGTGACCACTTTCTCAATCACTTTTTTAATATAATATTTTTGTTTATAGTGTTAACAATTATTTTTTGTTTTTAGTCACTTTTACTACTCTCTCTGCACACATGTAATTTAATTGAAATCATGACGCTTAATGTTTTGTTTTGATTGTTGCATATTTTATTCCATTCTATTGATGTGGTGGTTGCAGGTCTTTGTTTATTGAGATTTTTTTAATTAATTAACCAACCCGTAAACAAAACTAAAATTGCCGTGGAAAATCAAAGCATAAATTAGTACAGTAGAAATTACTAAAATATAAATAATAAAACCTCATCATATAAATAATTCAGATTTGATTATCTGAAGCTAGATTTTCAGCTTGAATATATTGTCATAAATTAAGTGTTAAAATATAATTTTCTCACAATAAAGCAAATGGGTCATAAATTAAATCTAAAAATTTGACATTCACTAAAAATTAGAAAAGTGCATTAAATTCCCAAGACATTTTAAATTGACTATAGTTTCTCATTTCAAATGATGTATATCAAATAGTTTTTCACGTTTGTAAGAAATTATATTATTATAATAAGACAAATATATATCAAATTGTAAAAATTAAAATACTTGACTTTGGAGACAGAAGCATCACTGAAAAGTAAAAAAAGAAATGTAAAGAAGAGGGAAAAAGAAATGTGAGGTAAAGCTTTTCCCTCTCTCAGTCTTTTCCTGCTCAAGCTTCTCCCACTCAAGCTTCTCCTTCTCAAGCAACCACAATAGTAAATCAGTCACTCTAATTTCTCTCATTTCTTTTTTTATTTCTCTATATTTTTTCTCCTTATAAAAATCCTTACCTTCTTATGTCAGATTGTGCCACACTCGCTGCCACTCTTCTCTTCTACCATGCTTGTGAGTTGAAGCTTTTGTTTGAGTGTTTTGAAGCGTTCACTGGTGCTTAATATATTCAATGGTGAGGTTAAAAACCCTAAATGTTTTCCAAGTTCTGTTTTATTATTTTAGGGGTTTTGATATGTAATATTTTGGGGGAAAGCTAACATTTTTAATTAGAAGGAGAATTGCTAAGTTGACCTTTTGCAGTGAAAATTTTACTGGTAGTGAAAAATATTTAAACCTAAAATAAATCTAATATGTTGTTAGACAGCAGTCAAATCTTATAAGCAATCATTAATTGAGTTTATAGAATTATACATTTATTAAAGAGAAGTAAAAGTTGCCAAATAACTTGTGAAGTTTGAGCCATAACATAATTATAAAACCTCTAAATTACTAAGCATTGTGCATAAGTTGGTTGATTGCCAAAAAGGACATAAAGCATTTTAGTATGAACACACTTATTATAATGGGCCTCTGCGTGGATTTTTCTTCTCTGATTAATTAAAACATGGTTAAATAGAGTTAAAACTTAAAACTTGAAAACCAAAATGAAATATGGTCCTTTTGCGAATCTAATTTTTTGGGATGGAATGATGAAGAGAGTGAAATTAATTAAAGATGGTTAAATTGTTTCTTGTCTACTCTTAGTTTTACCATACTTGGATTTGGGCTTGGAACTTGCATTTTATTATTTTATTATTTTAATTATTTTAATTATTTTATTATTTTAATTAAGTCTACCCTACTTATATATCTGCATTGTTTTATACCAACATATGCAACTGTTTCAAATTTTCAGCACATGAATATTTATTCAGACTAAAGTTTGGCACTACTTTAAATATTTGTTATTAAGCACTCACATTCACAGTATGTAGTATGTTGGGTAGAGAACTTAATTTTTAAACATATAATTAGGAGTTTAATATTTAAATCTCATGTATATGAAATAATTGTTAAGAGAATTCAATTCCTTACAAAAATTTACTAATTTTTATTAAAGTATATTTTATTTACAGAAATGTTTTGTGGTTAGCTGGCATGGATTTTGGTAAGATTCAATACATTTCTTCCTAAGGTTTTACTTGATTAAAAGAATAATGCTAAGTGATTCTCTCTAACCAAGATATGATTGTCTATTTAGGTATATTTAATTTAACTTACAATTTACGAAATCTAGCATAAGATGGTAGAACAGGTGAAGTGAGTTGTAAAAAGTGGACATGAGTTATCCATCAGAATAATACATAAGTTTCATTAACTTTCCTAATGAATTTCTTACCAATAATTAAATGATTGAATTTGTTGCATTCCACCAACACTTTTTTTGTAAAAAAAAAAATCTCAATCTTTTTAGTCTTATCAATATTTTCTAAATTATCAATAATTAAAAACAAAAATATATTATAATATAAACTATTTATAATAAACAAAAATATAATTTATATATTAAAATATTTATTATAAATTTTAATTGTAATATGATTTAAATATTTAAAAGTTTTTATTTATCATAAGTTTTAGTTATATAAAATAAATATTTATTATGTAAAATAAACAAAATAAATTACTTCCTAAAAATAAAATTTCTCAAATAATACCAATGATATTATTTATACTATATGATATTATATTCATATTAATATTATTTAATTTAAATATACTCTGTAAAATATATTTATTGAATTAACATATCCTAATTTTAATTTAATAATTTAATTATATTATAATACTATATATAAACATAAGTCTTAGATTATTTTTTAAAAAAAACTTTACATGTTTTTTGTAAATAGGTAAATATTTAAAATTATACTAAAATAATGTATATCTATACGATAAAATGAAATAAAATAATTTCTTTAGGGGATAAATAAAATAATATTATAAGGGAAAGAAGGTTAATTAGATATGACCAATGTTTTTAGACTCCTCCCAGACTGGTTGATTCAACCAGTTAGACTGGAAACCAGTCACTTGCTTGATCTGAGTTGAATAATGGATCAGATATGCTATAGAACTAACATAAACCTGTTGACTCTTGGGCGATTTTTTACTAACTCTATCTTAGTTGAACTGGGTTTTTACATGTATGCATTTTCCAAGTAACTCACGCTCCACGATTCTATAGGACACCATACTCCTGCTTTTTCCCAAGCATGCACGTGAGCTTTTTCTGAAATTGGGTTGACTTGCATGTTTTGAAAGCTAAGTGGTGTTTAAAAATAATGTCAATATGGCATTGATGGAACTTAAACCAATATCTCTAAGTTTAAGATGCAAATGTTTTACCCTTAAACTAATTCATTTTTTTAATATATCTAGAACAAGTATGTGTGTGTGTATATATATAAAATGAAATTATATATTTTAATTTAAACAATCATAATGATTTGTTATGATTTTTAAGTATAAGATTATTTAAATTATAATTATTTTTTTTAATGTGAATTGAGTTAGGTGAGTCATGCAAGCTAACTGTTGACCCTTGAGTTGACCTCTGACTCCATGATCCCCTAACTCAATCTAGTTGATCATCCAACCGAGTTTGATAACATTGGATAGGACATTGCTTTTCAACTTAATTTTAAGAGTACAAATTAAGACAGTTTGGTATTCTTTAATTTCTCCCTTATTTAATTTTCATCATAATTGATAATATTTTCTTCCTATAAATAATTTACAATAATACATGGCAATAGGGTGGGGCAGGAGTGAGTTTGGTCTCCGAAAAGTGTGGGGCAGGACATAAATATAAAGAAATCGGATATGAAAGTTTAATCCATATTCCCATCCCTGTTAGATATTTAATCCAGACCTTTCTCTCTTTATTTAATCATATGTGGTGTGCATGGAATAGGTTGAACGAATATTGGAATAGGTAGAATATATATATATATATATATATATATATATATATATATATATATATATATGTATGTATGTATGTATGTGTATGTATATTAAGACATTTTATCACAACTTTTTTTATGCACGATAAATTTATTAACTTTATTCATTAATTCTTTAAAATTAGATAGACTTGTTTCTCGTTATTTAATCATATGTCGTTTTGTGTAAGTTTTTTACTGTGTTTTAGAAAAAAAAAATAGAGTAAAGAATAAGGAAATTTTGTTATTAAACCCAGTATAAAAAGATGTATGGAGGAACCATGTGAGAGAAAAATATTCACATTTTGTGTAATTAAAAGTTAGTTACAAAAGTTTAGTTTTTATTTTCATAGATGACTAATTACTGTATCAATGTTATAGTTACAAAATATTAAATATATTGCTATCTTAGATATAGTTATGAATCTCTCTAGTTAACTCTTAAACTCTTACAAATTTACGACTGTACTTACTCTCTGCGAGTTAACTCGTATGTAAACTCTTTTTTTAGTAAACTCGGTAGACTTTATGCAAATTCTGTAAACTCTCAGGCTTACTACCAATTGTTGAGTCAACAAATCAATTTGTTTTGTATGCGCTTAGAGTTCAATATACTTTGATTTAGTGTGTCACTTTTAAATTGAAAAATAAACGTCTCTAAGAACATCAAATCTTCATTTTTTAACAATATCAAACATAAATGAGAATATTCTACCATTATTATCATCTTTGAAATTTTTTATTTGATAATGATTTATTGTTAGACTTAGTTATTTAAATATTATGAAATATATGATTTACTATTTTGACTTATTATGCTGATGAAATGTTTAATTATATTTCCTTTATAGATATTTTTTATTATTTTATATAAAGTAAAATTTTACGAATCTATGAGTTGAGTTTACGAGTCAAATTTATCGAACTCTCATGAGTTTACATTGACTCTCGAATTTGATAATCTTGATCTTAGATTTATGATAAATTTTAAGTTAAAATGATTGACAAATATACTTTCAAGTAAAGATAAATCATTTTAAAACGTATCATGTCTCAGTCAATCAAGCATCTTTATATTTGAAGCAAACTATATAACTTTATTATGCCCATAAATTGCTATTGTGTTTAAATAGTTAAATATACAAATTTGCTAGAAATATAGTTTGCCAAAATTCTTTTAAATTCCTCTTTCTAATAAAGGAAAATAAAGTAATTAACCTTAAAAGTTGTCCATAATATTCAGGGAGTTTCAGTAAATACGTTTGACCTAAAAAATAGAAGTTATCCATTAATTTATGCTGGAGATGCACCCAATGTCACTGCCGGACACAATGGCTCCTCATCCAGGTATGCAACTATTAATTAGTATTGCTTTCTCTCTTCCAGACTTAATTATACTTTTATTTGTTTTCTATTTTTTAATTTTTGACATTTGTCTTATATATTGTTGTTAATCATCATACTGTGTTATAATTTTTAAAATATATTATTGAATATTGCTTTCAACCCTTAGTAAATTGAAATGATAAATTTTTGCTTTCGTGTATAGTAATTGGACAATAATTTAATAACATAATAATCAATTTTTATTCTGTGATTTAAGGATGATTTGGATGATGTCAACGTAGTTATAATTAATTAAATTATTTGTAAATAACAAAATTAACATTTATTACATTACTAGATTATTTTCACGTCTTAATTAACGATTGTTACTCGTCAGTAACCTTTTAATTGATTAATAACTTACTATGAATTCAACAATTTTATAAACATAAAAATGTTATAATTTAAAAATAGGAAACAAATGGTTAATAACAGCAGAAGGTGAACTAAGGTTGTTTTTTTTTATTATTTACATTTGACTCAATTATAAATTTTTCCTTACTTAGGTTTTGCCTGGAAAATACATTAGATGAAGCTTTGGTGAAGGGAAAGATCGTTTTGTGTGATGATTTTCGAGGTACTGCTGCTTGGGATTGGTCTCTGGGGCAGCTGGTATTTTAATAAGAACTTTAAGTCCAAAAGATTTTGCAATCACATTTGCATTGCCAGCAGTTATCCTCAGCCAAGGAGATGGCACATTCATAAAGACTTACATAAATTTAACAAGGTATTAGTTTTTTTTGGTAAAGATAATTTATTTATATATATATATATATATATATATATGTGAGTTTAATTATACGTAGTGTGAGTATAAAAATTTTATATTAACATTCAATCTCAATTCTTCTTATAATTTTATTGACTTCATTAATTAATAATCTTGAAAGATCATATAAATGAAAAAATATGATTAAATATTAATGTTAAATTTTATTACACTATCAATATATATTCATTAACATTTAATTACAATTCCCTCTTTATATAATTTTCAAAATATTTATAAATAGTTATCAAAACTTATTATGTGACTAATTGATATGATATTGTCTGTTACTATAGTAATCCAACAGCCATTATATTCAAGAGTAATGAAAGCAAAGACTGGTTATCTCCTTCTGTAGCTTCATTCTCATCTAGAGGTCCAAATGCCATTACTTCAGACATTCTTAAGGTATCTTCATATAATGAAATATGCATAGCAATTTTCCCTTTTAAATGTTATTGGCTTATTTCTTTTTCCTACCTTAATTTGTAGCCTGATATAGCAGCTCCAGGAGTTGACATTTTAGCTGCATGGTCTCCAAATAGTCCTATTTCTATGGTTATAGGTGATGAGAGAAAAACAAAGTATAATATAATATCTGGAACATCAATGGCATGCCCTCATGTTACTGCAGTAGCTGCCTATGTCAAATCATTTCATCCTGATTGGTCTCCTGCAGCAATCAAAACAGCAATAATGACTACTGGTAATTAGTGTTAATTTTTAATTAAATTAAGAAAATCTTTTTTGGTTTCTTAAATAAAATCTGGAAAATAATATCTTTTAGGGGTTTTGTCCTTTAAAGATTTATTTTTCGAATTTAATCATTTGAATAATTTTCTTTTTTGTTTTAGTTTTAATTAAACGACTTTTTCATTCCAGTAACTTAATATCCTTCATTAGAATAAACGGGATAATTCTATTTAAGTTATCCTATCATACTCTTTAATAGGTGATAAGTTATTCGACCGCTAATGTGATTTTTACGTATCAACTTTGTTTCTTGAAAGCAGTGACTAATACTAAAAAAAAAAATTTGATCAAATTAAAAAAATAAAAGACCAAAATTAAAAAAAAACACTAGTTTTTTGGACTAAAAGGTTCTTTTATTTTTTTTTCTCGAATTATTTTTTGAATTTAATCATTTGAATAATTTTGTTTTTTGTTTTAGTTTTAGTTAAACTACTTTTTCATTCCAGTAACTTAATATGTTATTAGAATAAAGGGGATAATTCTATTTAGGTTATTCTATCATACTCTTGTTGGAAATAATAGTAGATTGATATTAATCAATTATATTTTATCATTATCTGACAATTTAAGATATGATGATAATCATATCTTATAATATCTTTATGATTATTTGAATGAGATTATAGTAAGATTGGCTCTGTGATGGGTTGAGTCAATCATAAAAAGTCCATTTGAGGGGTCTCTGCCTACCCTGGGGGATTATAAATTTGTCATCACATTAAGCAAATTAAAACAACAATACACATTCTCTAAAATAATCCCCTAGAAAGTATGTAGTAAAATCCTCAAGAGTTCTTATTGAACTCATATCTCTACAATAATCATTCCTAGGGTTTTGTTCTTGAAGATCAAGAACTTCAATCCAATATATTTGAGGTACACAAATTCTCTTTCCTCTATCTTTTTATATTTAATTCTCTATACATACTATAATCTTGTATCTATTGATTTAAGGTTTCCTTTTATTTCCATCAATTGGTATCAGAGCCTAATTAGATACATATTATGGTTGTTTTCTATTAGAGAATTATGGTTGTTTTCTATTAGAAAATTAAATTTGAATTGAAGATTTTTTTTTTATTAATGAAATTTTATAATATAGTTCACTATTATCTTTTTCACAAAAAAAAATTAAAAAAATGAGGGTTTACGCTACTTGTTATTGTTAAAATAACATGTTAAAGTTTCATTCCCTTACTCTTACATGGGTAAATTATATATTGAAACTTCTTTTTAAGTGCTACCCCTTTAAAACCTAGTTTTCTTTTAAATAATTATGGGGTAAATTGTTTTTAAAATTACTTAATGGTTTTCCTTTGTTTTATGTTTGACCAATATGAGTTATTTGTGTTGGTAACATAATATATTTGTGTTAACTTTACTTTGGAAAGTGTTAATGGGGTTGCATGGACTCACTTTTTTATACCCAAATTTTTATGATTTGGTCAAGGGAGAACTTTGTCGTTTTGATATGATCATGTATAATGATTTGTGTGTTAAATTCATTCTCAGAAGCATTGAATGTGGTTGCTAATTTTTTATATTCTTATTTTTTCACAAATACCATATTTATTTAATATTTTATATTATTGGTATTTTTTAGTATAAAAAAAATTGATTAATTCAAGATTAAATTAAAATTTTTTTTACTATTATAATCTTAAATTTTTGACCTATTTTCATTGTGATAATTCTTTACAGTATTTGTATTCTCCAATTATACTGTACTCTCTTTAATATTGAATTATCATTTATAAATTGATTTTAGGTTATTTTATTAATTATGCACAATCTTAATTGTCCTTCTATTATGAGCATAATTTTCTTTATTAATTTGCATTATTATTACTTGTCTATCATGGGTATAATAATGTGAATTTTGTATGTTGGTCATATAATATATATGATTAATATTATGCAAATTTATTGGACAATATGCATAATTTCTTTTTTCATTTACATAATTATAATTTCACTATTTTGGATGCATTTATGTGAATTTTGTGATATAATTATTTTTTTTATTGCATTGATGATAACTATACTCTATTGGTGTATTGTTATTAATGTAATTTGGTGTTATACAATGTACTTTTCTTGGCTTATGTTAATAATTTTTTTATACCCTATCGGTATTAGGATTTTATTGACATAAGTTATAGTACATTGTAATTTCTGTAGGGATTCTCTTTTAACTGAACTTTTAGAATTACATAATGTTTTCCTATTTTTGTAATGTTCAGTTTATTTCCCTCATTTGATCATGTTTAGTTATATTTATATGGAACCAAAATTTACACTCTCATTTGTTTTTGTTCCATAATGACTTATAACTTTTAATTGGACATTTTTCCTTCAAAACAAAAAAAAAAATGTTGCATTTTTTGTGGTGCAAATTTTCTATATATATATATATATTGATAAAGAAATAGTTGAATTTTATTTAGCCCTCTGGGTATTTTTTTGTTATATCAACTTATTTTTTCTTTATCAAGTGGAAGGATTTTGTATATTAGAATTTTAATTAATAGCCTATAAAATAAATTTTCGTGATATAAGATTTTTACCTTAAATGTCCAATTAATCATACATGTGCAAAAAAAAAAACAAATGTTCTTGATAAAATTATTTTTTTTCTTATAACATTATTTGTGATCACATTGTTGGGATCTATATTAAGGATTTTATATTGGTCTCTTGTAAAACATTTTCTTGTATAACAAACTCTCTATTGATTTGCAATATTAGTATGCAATTCTTGTAAGGACAATATAGGAATCCCAAATTTGAAGAGATTAATTTCTCCATACCATATTTTATAATATTGTTAATGGTATTCTTGTAAAAGCTAGAGGCTTTATTTTGGGATATGTAATAAACCTATGTCCATTATAAATTGTGATGAGAGTTAGAGACTATTTATTATTATATCCTTAATATATGCAAGAATATGTCTCATTCTTCTGTTGCGTGTAATCATGTTTTATTCTCAAGTGTGTGTAAATATTGTTTATTGTAGAACTTGGTTTTTGTTTATGATTACTTGAGAACTTGCTTATGATCTCATATTCTACGTAAAATTATCAAGTGATCCATTTTCTCACTCATGTAATTATTTTTTCAAGATCCTCATAGGGGTCAATATTTTTGTAAAGATTGATTAATGTGTGGTTAATTATGAAACCATTTGTGAGAATTATTTATTCTTATGGATGAATTTGTAGGTTTCATATTTTTGTTATTTTAACCACTTCTCTCATTAATCATTTGTTATTCTACTACTTTCTAATTCCTTAAGTAGAATAATAGTGAATTTTAATTCACTTTTATTTTATCTTATAAAGTCATCATCCCATTATCACTAGAACTTTTAATACTAGTGTACCTAATAATAATCCTAATATTTTTTGGTATATTAAGGATTAGTGGAAGTATATATAATCTTGTATTATCTCTCGAAACTTATATATTTTTTATTGTCATATAATCGGGTGCACATTTAATTATGATATGACATATTCTATAGGGCTTCTCTATTTATTTTTGTCCTATTTTTATTGAGATACATAAAATCCATTGTATCTTTGTAGACATCTTTAACTGATGTTAAGGTCATTCTATTGGGTACTGCACATCAATCCTTTTGGCATACAATTATGCATTGTGCATCTCTTTTACCCAAATTTCATATTTTAATTGATCAAAATTTTAGAAGTATATAATTTTGTATCATTGCTCGAGACTTCTCTATCTGTATTGTCATATATTCTTATGCACTTTTAATTATGATATGACATACTTTATAAGACTTGACTATTTATTTTTGTCCTATTTTAATTGAGATACATATAATTCATTGTATCTTAATAGACATCTTTAATGGATGTTAAGAGCATTTTGTTGGACATTGCACATTAATTCTTTTGGTATGCAATTAAGTATTGTGCATTTCTTTACCCAAAATTTCACATTTTGTTTGGTCAAAATTCTATAAGTATATTGTAGATGCAATATTCCTATCGAGTATGATTTTCTACTTTGTAAAAAAATGCTTATTATGATAGTACTCCTATTGAGTACAATTTTGCACTATTGAAGTACTTATGAATTTTTTTTGTTTGGACCAATTATCTAAGTGTTTGCTCAATTGACATTTTGTGGCCACAATAATCTGAGTATCATTTTATATAAACTAGGTGTCTATGTGGTTTTAGTAGGGAATTTATGGATTTCCTACTTATCTTTGGATTCTTACATAGTCACTCTTTTTTGAAACTCAGGTTAGTTAAATGTCAAATATTATAGAGCATTTATGTAGCCTATATGTAATTACATATGTTATTAGGCTATGATGAATAATTAGATCATGTAAATTATGCTTTCTCACCTATATAATTTTTCGGACTCAAGTAAAAAAAAATTATATTAATTAAACATTTTTTTATTCACTGATCAAATACTTAACTTTGGAGTTTTATAACTCATATGGTTTGGTTAAGTTTTGATGTCTTAGATCAGTGGGAGTCTGAAAACTCTCTTATGAGATATGTGTGAAGTAATATCATTTTAGTAACATATCTTTTAGCATTTTTGGATGCTTGAGACCATGTAGTATCATTTTATTGAACTACATTATTCTATATACTTTATGAGAAATATTTATGATATATATGCCTATCGGATATTATTTTGTAGCTCAAATTTCTCGTTGTCTAATATAAGATTTGTCTATAATTGTCATTCTAGCTTAATGATTTATCTTTGTATTATTGATTAATACCATCCAAGTGGGAGAATGTTGGAAATAATAGTAGATTGATATTAATCAATTATATTTTATCATTATCTGGCAATTTAAGATATGATGATAATCATATCTTATAATATCTTTATGATTATTTGAATGGGATTATAGTAAGATTGACTCTGTGATGGGTTGAGTCAATCATAAAAAGCCCATTTGAGGGGTCTCTGCCTACCCTAGGGGATTATAAATTTGTCATCCCATTAAGCAAATTAAAACAACAATACACATTCTCTAAAATAATCCCCTAGAAAGTATGCAGTAAAATCCTCAAGAGTTCTTATTGAACTCATATCTCTACAATAATCATTCTTAGGGTTTTGTTCTTGAAGATCAAGAACTTCAATCCAATATATTTGAGGTACACAAATTCTCTTTCCTCTATCTTTTTATATTTAATTCTCTATACATACTATAATCTTGTATCTATTGATTTAAGGTTTCCTTTTATTTCCATCAACTCTTTAATAGGTGATAAGTTATTCAACTGCTAATGAGATTCTTACATATCAACTTTGTTTCTTGAAAGCAGTGACTAATATTAAGAAAGAAATTTTGATCAAATTAAAAAAAAACACTATTGTTTTGGACTAAAAGGTTCTTTTATGTGTTTTTCTCAAGAAGGTTTATTTTAAGTTTTAATAAAATTAGTTCGAAAATAACGAATTTAATTATTTTATACGAGTGATATTATAATAGAAAATAGAGTCAACTTAATTATTCTATATATAAAAATAAAATCCTTTAAATGGAAAGTTTTTCATATATTTGTTGGCATCAATAATTACACCATTACATGTTTCTCTTTATGAATCTATTCATGTTAATACTGACCAATATTATTACTCTTTTGTTTGTAGCTACCCCAATGAGCCATTCCCTTAATCCTGAAGCTGAATTTGCTTATGGTGCTGGTCAAATCAACCTTATTAAAGCAACAAATCCTGGCTTAGTATATGATGCTAGTGAAATTGATTATGTCAATTTTTTGTGTGGACAAGGTTATGACACTAAAAGCCTTCAAAGTATTGCAGATGATAGTAGTAGTTGCACACAAGCCAATATTGGAGCAGTTTGGGATCTAAATCTCCCTTCTTTTGTTGTTTCCATGAACTCCTCTACACTTTTTAGTCGTGTTTTTCATAGAACTGTTACTAATGTTGGATCTGCTACATCAAAATACAAAGTTAGAGTAATTGCAGCTCCATCTTTGTTAAATATTCAAGTGGAGCCAGATGTTTTGTCCTTCTCATTGTGGGTCAAAAGAAATCCTTCACCCTTAGGATCGAAGGGAGAATTAACGTGGGTATAGCTTCTTCTTCTTTGGTTTGGGATGATGGCAATTTTCAAGTAAGGAGTCTTATTGTTGTGTACTCACGATAAAGATAATTTCCATATAGGGAGACACTTTACATGTAGAGAGCTCTATTATTGTGAATTTTGAATTTGAATAAAGATGATTTTTATGTAAGGATATTCCTACTATTGTGTATCTTGAATAAAATAATTTGAAGTTGATAATAAAAGTTGAAAGTGTTCCTAAAATTTTTGTTGTATACTTAGTGTTAGTTATTTAAAGTTACGCTTAAATATGATTTTAGTTTTTAAATATATATTCTTTTATTTTAGTCTCTAAATTTTTTTATTCCAATTTTAAGTTTTAAATTTTTAAAAAATCTTGCTACTATTAATCATAGTTATTAAACTAGAAGATGGCTAACTAATTCAATTCGACATCAAATCCATAGAAAATCTTGTCACCTTGTTAGATCTAAAAGGCATTTGACCCTTAATGACATCATCAAGATTGAAAGGAATCAAATCATTAAGTCCCATAATAATTGAGAAGATACAATATGATAAATGTCATCATTGGTTGTTCTTCTCAATGTATAAGTGACTTGAGTGGCTTGTCTTCTAGTAATACACAAAAGAATTGTAAAAATAAGCTATCAATTCTTTACATTTGGAAATGGCACGATGAAAATCAAGAAATATATCCTTGCTAGGTATTTCAATTCATCTACAACTTGTTTAGTCTCTAACTCAAAGATAAGATTTATAAAGTTTTCTTGTTTAATTTACTCATTTGAGCTTAAACTTGCGAACTATTCACGAAACCTATAACTCACATAGTTTGGGTCTTAAAATTTTGAACTCATTTAAATATGCGAGCTTTTTAAGCTCAATTTTCAAAACTCCCAAGTTTAATAAGGTTAATGTGTGAGTCTCCCACATAGTTAACTTTTGAATAAAAAATTATATTACTTATAAAAAAGAGTTGTCATAAGTAAAAAGGAAGAAAAACTCAATACTTTTGTAATAACAATTAAGAATAGAGATATGAGATTTTATTTTTGAGTGCATTTATATTTCATTTGTGTTCATTTTAAATTTGAATAATTTTATTTTATATTTGAGAATTGAGATTATATTTGTAATGAAACTTAGGATTTAACTATTAAGTAATAAAAACATGTACTTTACTTAATTATTGTCTTGTAGATTATGTTGACTTTAGATATGTATTTTATAATAATTTAAAATTAGATAATTTGTAACAAGAAGAAGTTTCTTTATGTTTTTATGTGGATGAGTCTGTGGGCTTCTACATGCTAGATACACGCTCAAATATAATGAACTTGTTTAGAATGCATGCAGACCAAGTTTTGCAGGTTGCAGAATGTTTTAGTTTCACAATTCGAGTTACTCACATGTCTATCAATATTCATCACTCAATAGTTTGGTAAAGTCCCTAGGCATTCTCTAGACTCAGGTCTTCCTTGGAACAACATGGTAATTGGTAACTACTCATGTGAATGTAATGATAACACAAAGATGTGCAGTAGTGTCATTTATCTTCCCAAATCAATATTCATTCTACCTATTCCATGTACACCACATAATTATAACCACAAAAATTAGTCATCTTATCACCTTGTTTAGTTTGAGCGATACCAAGGGGAGGGAAATATTTGAAAAATTTGGAAGAAATGAAAATTCAACTAATAGATTTTACATAATCTTACTAAATTACCCTTAGCCAGTTGATCCTTTTATAGGACAACTTTTTCCCTCATAAATTCTCATATTTTTTACATATGATTTATTTTCTAAAAGTTACATAAAGTTAAAAATTTGAATATATCATTCTAACAAGCACCACAACATTGTGGCAATGCCTATAGAGTTGTGATAGGTGCGTTGGAAGATGTGGGAAAGGTAGTTTAAAGAAAAATACCTTTCATGTACCATATTGTGGTGAAACTAGTCACAACATTATTTCATCATACCATGCAACATTAATATATAAAAAATAATATTTAAAAATGTGCAAATGTCCAATCTTAGATAGCATATATAGAAAAGTCTAAATTACATGAAAATTAATATACATAAAGTCAACATAAGCTACATAAAGAAACTTCTTCTTGTTACAAATTATCTCATTTTATTATAAAATACATATCTAAAGTCAACATAAGCTACAAGATAATAATTAAGTAAAGTAAATGTTCTTATTACTTAATAGTTAAATTCCTAAGTTTCATTACAAATATAATCTCAATTATCAAATATAAAATAAAATTATTCAAATTTAAAATGCACACAAATGAAATATAAATGCACTCAAAAGTAAAATCTCATATCTCTATTCTTAATTGTTATTACAAAAGTATTGAGTTTTTTTTCCTTTTTACTTCTTCTTGTTTAGAAGGTAAAATAGTCATAAAATGTGGACACTAAAATGTCATATTCCCATTATATAATATATAGTATATAATATCATATATTATAAAGTGTAGATATAGTTGGACAATTATTTATGTTGAATATCAATATTTTAAAGTAATTTTTTGCTTAAAGTTATAAGGTTTGTCTGGTAGTAAAGTTTACGTTTAGGGAGTGAGAGATTATGAGTTCAAGTCCCTTTTATGAAAAAGTGATTTTTTTTCAATTTTAAAATAGGTTTAAGGGTAGAATAGGTATTTTGAAAACAGAACATCAAAAGAGGGTTTGTTATAATTTTAATATAGTTTATAAATATTATATAAACATGAAATTACCATTGTGTTTGTGTCTTCGCATCTTTATTTCCTTATATAATTTAAAAATGGAAACAGATTTTAAAATTATAGGAGATTTTAAAATTATGGATAAAACTTAGACATAGGAATTGAAGTTAATCATTTGGTCGTTATAAATAATTATATTATGTGTGAAGGGTAAAATGAAAAATTTGAAATGTGTACACCAGAAGAGGTTATTCCTAACTATATTATGTGTGAAGGGTATTTACCAAAAATATTTTGTGGACGGTAAAATGGGATATTTGAAATGTATACAACAAAATGGGTTATTCCTTTTATTAATATATCTAACAAAAACACAAGTGTTGTAGCGCATGTGTGTTCCCATTTTTATTTTAATTTGATTTAGAGTCTTTTATAAACCCTATAATTATAATTTGATTGTGCATATATTTATGTCTAATATATAATTATAAAAATTATTAAAGCTGTTAAAAAAACTACCTATCTTTAAAAAAAACTGCATGTATAATAGAGAAGGAAGGTTAACAAAATAGACATCAGTTTTTTTAATACTTTTTAAAAAGCATACCTACCTTCTAAAAAAATTCCACATAAAATAACTACTATCTTCTAAAAAAAAACTGCACGTAAAATAGAGAAGGAAGGTTAATAAAATCGACATCAGTTTTGTTTTTTAATTATGAGTAGGTTTTATAAAGTTATTGTGAAAAGTGATATTCCCTTTATATATAGGTATAGATATATCTAATATATAATTTTAAAAACTATTAAAGTTGTTAAAAAGACTACTTATCTTTTAAAAAAACTGCAAGTAAAATAATTGTCTATCTTCTAAAAAAACTGCACATAAAATAAAGCAGGAAGGTTAATAAAATAGACCTAAATTTTTTAATAATTTTTAAAAAAACCTACCTATCTTTTAAAAAAACTGCATGTAAAATAGAGAAGGAAAGTTAACAAAATAGATATCAATTTATTTTTTAATAATAAGTAGTTTTTATAACATTACTGTGGAAAGGGATATTCCCTTTATATATAGGTATAGATATATCTAATATATAATTATAAAAACTATTAAAGTTGTTAAAAAAAGTAGCTATCTTCTAAAAAAATTGCACGTAAAATAGAGACAAAATAGACATAATTCTTTTAATAGTTTTTTAAAAGCCTACCTATGTTCTAAAAACACTGCACGTAAAATAGAGACAAAATAGATATAATTCTTTTAATAGTTTTTTAAAAGCCTACCTATGTTCTAAAAAAAACTGCACATAAAATAACTATCTATCGTCTAAAAAAACTACACATAAAATAGAGAAGTAAAGTTAACAAAATAGATATAAGTTATTTTTTTAATAATGAGTAGTTTTTATAAAGTTATTGTGAAAACAATATTCCCTTTCTATATAGGTATAGATATCTATAATAATATGACTTAATTTTTTAATGTAAAATTAATATTAAAGTTGAATTGTTAAATCATCATTCTTTTTCATTACTTTTTTAACTTTTAGTAATGTGTAAAATAACCATAACTTATTTTGAAACGAAATGAGTAATAAATATTCTTGTTGATCTAAAAAAACACTTTAAAAACAATTTTTCTTATCGGTTGCAAAAATGAAAACATTCTAAAAAGAATAATGTGGCATTTTAATAAATGTCTTTGAAAAATGGAAATGATTCTCTTACAAAAAATTTCTATAACATTTTATTTTTTATTAATTGAATTTATTTTGACGTATGTCACTTATAATTTAATATCTCTCTAGCTTTAAACTAATTATAGAGCATTTAAAAAATTATTTGATAGGCAACGTAACATTTCTCAGTGTGTTCTTTGTATATCCATATTTAGAAACTAGATCGAGTCGGTCGGTTCAACTGAAAAATTGATGAATCGGTCTGGTGGTTAGTTCAATCAATGCAAAAAACTGATCAAGCAAAGAACCAGTTTTAAAATTGGAAAACCAATTATGAACCGGTATAGTTTAACTGGTTGAATTGGTTCATAATTTTTTTTGGAAATTTTTGGATTTTTCTAAATGCACTTCTCTTTTTTCTAAGTTTACCCCTTTTTAAATTCAAAAATTAATAAAAATATGGGCTAACTGAGCAATATTAAAATGTATTTAATAAAAAATGTCTTTTTCTTTTATAATGAACTTCTTAATAATTTTTTTATAACATTAATTGCTATAATACATTAATAATAAAAAATGCTATTTTAGTATGATCGGTTCAACTACTTGTTCAATAACGGTTGAACCAATAAATCATGAACCACTACTTTTATCGGTTCAATCACTAGTATAACTAGCATAAAACCCGTGTATACACACAAGTTACTTAATTAGGTGGATAATTTCATTAAAAATAATGTGGAGAATCCACATTAATGTATTTTAAAATAAATTAAAAAATAAAAAAATTGACAAACTAAAAATCATACAAATTATTTTGCATTTTAGTTAATTGATTGGAAATATTTATTAAAATATTTTCAAAAAATATTAAAAGTTATTTAGAGGATAAAAAATGCATATTATAAAATTAAAGGAAAAATTGAGAAAATAAAATTATACTTCATAAATTTTATAAAAATTAAAAATATATTTTATCATATATAGTCTCCATAAAATATATTTATAGTTTATCACAAAAAATTTGAAGCTTATAATTGTTTGTTTATATGTTATAAAATAACTTAAAACTAATTTTATTTATGATATTGGTTATCATGTATTGAGTTTTTTATAAAATTTTTAACACTAATATATATATATATATATATATATATATATATGTATATGTGTGTATATATATATATATTAATATTAATGATATTATTTTGTAATAAATATATACATAATGAGATTAGAATTAATTTTTCAATATAGGAATTCATTTCATGTAATTAAATATATTAAAAATTTATACATATATATATATAGGTATTGTATATGTTTTTTGTTAAAAAATTGAAAATTAAAATAATTTTATAGGTTCCAAACTATAAATAAATATTGCTAAATCTTTAATATGTAATGTATTAAATACTCTAAGAAAAAATTTTAGTATCTATAATTGTTATATCTGTCACGGTGTTAAGTAGTAAAATTAATTTTGATATATTATAATATATTTCTAAAAATAATTAATATTATATAAATACAAATAAATAAAATGTACATTATAAAATTAATAATCACCAAGTCAATATATAATTTTTTAATAATAAATTATATATTGTTGAGTCTTTAAAAATTACGTTCATGAAATACTAGTAAAAGTAATTTTGTCATTTATAATGATGTCAAGAATAATTATTTCTTATGAGCAATATTGGTTGTTTCTTTCATAAAAAAGCCAGTACATTACCTCTATCATTATCAAACTCAAAATGAACCCCAAAATTGAAACCCTTTAAGAGCTATTAAAGCCCTAAGCTTTCTCTGTAACTCTTGAACTTGAAACCCCTATTTAGAATCGTTGTGGAACCACCTTCAAGGAAATCATCTCTGTCGCATATCTTTTTGTCATCTCCTCCGCAAGGTTGAAACTCCCGGAGGCAAACCCTCCTCCACTGTCAAACGCCCATTTTCTAAGAAAAAGAATAAGATGAATGAGAGAGCATAAGGCATTGACTTGTGGCCTTCTTTTGCTTTCTTACTCTGAGCATTTAGTTCTCTTGTACCACCTCTTTTACTTTTTTACTTAAAGATTTTTTTTTTCTTTAGCAAATTCCCATCATAAAAAAGTCTTAGTTTAATGAAGAATATATAGACACATCAACGATTCTAAAAACGACAAAATTATTGTAATTATTATGATACTAATAATAATGACAAATAATTGAAATTTAATAATAACCACTAAGCATCTTAAGAATAACATGACATCTAAACTTTCCCTTTTTGCTACTTTTATTTTGTAATATTTTTAATAGAAATTAAATTGTTGATTAAATACGATATATTTTATTCCCAAGATTTAAAATCATATATTAGATTAAGAGTTGAATTTTAATAATTTCTTATTAAAAGAAAAATAAGGTTTATTAAATGTGATATTTGTTTACTTTATGGAATTTGAGGACATATACTATGACAGTTTAGTGTACTCAAATTCATTTAATTTTCATCGTAATTATTACTTATAAATAATATATAATACATAATATATAAATTTTTTTTCAACACTTTTATTTGTAATATTTTTTCATAGAGATCAAAGGAATAATTAGATGTGATATTTTTTTATTTCTGAGATTTTAAGATATAAGTTGTGACAACTTTTATTTTAGAATCTCATCTCTAAAATATATGATAAATAATAATAAAAAATATGTTCTTTTTTACTCTAAAAAAATAAAAAAATAAGAATTTTCTAATAAATCAACTCGGGTGTACGCCCTTGTTAATTTTAAAATTTTGGGATGTATGAACTGTGACAGTTCAGAATTCCTAATTTTAATAAAATTGCCAAAATAAAAGTGAACAAAATATAATTTAGCCTAAAATTCAATAACTCATAATCTTCAATCATCGCATTAATTAATGCATTCCTTTTTTAATTTATCTTCAATCTATAAATAATATTTAAAATTTAAATTATATTGTCAATTTTCTATTTACATGTTTTTAAATACATACATATATATAAAATAAAAATATTAAACTTTAAATTGAACGGATTAGTTTATGGATCTACAAAATTCAATTCATTATTCGATTTATCTATGATTGGATTTAATTGGCCTGGATAGAATTTGATCTAATTAGGTCTAAGTTGATACACAGATCTAATTTAATCAATTCCAATTTACATATCTATCCGAATCATAAACACCCCTGCTTTGGTCATCTATTTTCTTTTCATTTATATGTCTATGAAAAGTATTATGGTAGAGTTTTTCCTTAATGTTCTAACACTAGGCTAGTGGAATTCGACAATAAAACTTTGTCAATCAATTATACGGAGTTTTATTTCTTTTTCAATTCTAGAAGTATACCTAAAAATTCGTTAGTTTTTAATATTTTAGAAAGTACTTTTTTAAATAAGTTAGGACTATAAGGTGGCCTAGTAATAAAAATTTAAAAGACGAGAGAAGAGGAGAAAGAGTGTGAATTGGAATCTTGAACAAATTTAAACCCTAAACCCTAAATTATAAAAAATACAAAATATAAAAGAATATGAAAAATACAAAATACAAAATAGTTTGCCCAATGCAAAGTCTAATCCAAGAAAGTTCATTAACATGGAAAATAAGAGGAAAATATGAAAAAGGCTTAAATGCGGCCCAAATATGGAAATGAATTAAAATAGAAAATTAAGAAACATATAGAGTTAGAAGAACTAAAAATGATATAAAAGGTGTATAATAAAATGCTCAATCAAATAGTAGAGAGAGAGTAGCAAAGTGAGAGAGGAAAGGGGGAGGGAAAGAGGGAGAGAGAAAGAGTACCATAGAGATAGAGGCGGGAAAGAGAGAGGGAGACAGAGCAAGAGAGGGAGAGGGAGAGAGTAACAGAGAGAGAGAGAGAGACAATAGGGTATAAGCTAAAAAATATATAACATTAGTTTCATACTTTTATTTAGCGGTCATAATTTAAAATAAATTTAATGCTTAAATAATTTTTTTGTCTCTAAAGTTTCACCAAATATCACTTTTTATCCTTAAAATTAAAAAAATATTTTTTTAGTCCCCATTCACTTTTAGTTCATCTTCTCCAGTTAACATCATTAAAAAATTGGTGGCAAAAACACGTTATTGTACTCATGAATCATTGTCCTCCTCAACCCTAATCCCCTCAATCTTCAATTTTACATCCGACACAATCAAATACATCAAAACTTATAAACGAACAATGTTAATACAAAAAACAAATTAATTTCAGGGCCTAAAAAATTTTTTTGGATTTCAAGAATCAAAAGTGACTTTTAATGAAACTTTATGAACAAAAAACTTATGTAAGCGTAAATTTAATTACAATCAGGTTAGATTAGCCATTAACTCTTAAAACTCTTATCTTAAATGGACTAGATAAGTCTCGTTAAAATAAATAGAATTTTTTGAAGAGTTCGGTCCATGAAGCTTACGAACTTAATAGACTGGTACACAGTCTAATAATTTTTAAACCAACTCTACTATATTTATATCATACTAAAATTATATCATTATTTATAATAGTCTAAAGTACTAAATATTTTCACTACTAAAATTTTAAAATTTCACAAGTCAGAAGAAATAAGTCACAACATTAACACAAAATAATAACTCAAATGACAATTTTTTCCTTTTAAACAGGTTATAGTTTCGCAAACTAGACTCAAATTTTTTCTACAATTATACTTTTTACAGAAAAAGGGTTTAAAAACCCATTGGAAGGTTATTCGAATGCATATACCGACCCCTATTTTCAAGTATGTATCTCAACTATTTTTTATTTTTTAATTGAGTCATGAAACTTAAAAAAGTAGGTCCCTAAAGTTAATTTATGATGACTTGGAACTCGTTCACACGTGCGGTCAGCAACCTTTTGAACTGTGTCGTTTCAACACCGCCCTTTAAATTCTTGGGGATTCCGGTGGGTGTCAATCCGAGAAAGGTAGAAACGTGGAAGCCAATCTTAGAACAATTTCAACGGAAGTTGGCAGCATGGAGGGCCCAGCATATGTCATTCGCTGGAAGGTTAGTTATGTTAAATTTAGTGTTGTCTAGCCTCCCATTGTACATATTCTCATTTTACAAGGCTCCCAAGAAAGTCTTACAAATCATGACTGGTCTACAACGATCGCTTTTGTGGGGAGGGAACGGACAAGAGAACAAAATAGCCTGGGTAAGTTGGGAAAATGTGTGTAGGCCGAAGGAAGAAGGGGGCCTGGGGGTAAAGTGTTTATGGACCTTTAATCTGAGTTTGCTTGCAAAGTGGAGGTGGAGGATACTAAATGAGCAAAATGCAGTATGGGCGACCTTATTGGAATGTAAATATGGGCCTACATTCAAGTTTAACCAAAGGCAGCCGAACTTACCTAAGGCATCTCAGTGGTGGAGGGACCTATGGGCCATGGATGGACCGGAAGCGACCATACCAAACTGGTTTTCGGACAATGTCTTCAAAAAGGTAGGGGACAGAAAGGAGACTCTATTCTGGGAACAGAAGTGGATAGGAGATACATCCCTCAGTTTGCAGTTCCCCAGGTTATATGGGTTAGCAGCAGATAAGGGTACTACTGTTTTTGACAAAAGGGAGGTATCAGGAGGGTGGGTCTGGGAATGGAGGAGGCAGTTATTTGTGTGGGAAACAGAGCAGCTTCGTCTTCTGCAGAGTAGGCTACAGCAAGTGACACTTGTCGATTCCATCTCGGATAGATGGAGATGGAAGACTAGTACGGATGGAGTATTCTCAGTTGTTGAGGCTTATTTGGTTCTACGCCCGCATCAGCCGACGCATAGATTAATCGAGGTGGAGCCCAGGGATTTGCGACGAATGTGGAAAGATAGACTACCATCTAAGGTAATTGCTTTCTCGTGGAGACTACTGTCAGATAGGGTACCAACCATGGCTAATCTATTGAAAAAAGGCATTCAGATACCAGGGGAGGAGACTCTTTGTGTCTTCTGTCATAATGTTGTTGAAGATAGGAATCATATGTTCCTAGGGTGTGCCAAGGCTCAATACATATGGAACAATGTTATCAGCTGGTTGGGTATTCAAGGACCTCTTCTGGGGGATGTGTCGCATCTTTTTCTCTCATCGGCAGCTTGGGTGGTTGGCAAAAGGAAGAAGCAATGCAGGTATGTATTCTGGTTGGCTGGGGTTTGGAGTATCTGGATTACTAGGAACCAGATAATTTTTGATAAATTACCAGCGAACTCAGTTGATATAGTTATGTCCATAAAGGTAATATCGTGGCAATGGCTATTATATTCCTTTGGTTTTAATAGGGGGTGCGGGTTTTCGGATTGGTATGCCAATCCCAGATTATGCTTGTTAAATATGAAATAGGTGAATAGTTTGTCATATGCTCCGACAGGATATGGGGAGTAAACAATCTATTTTGTATCCTAAGAAACAATTTGTTTCTTCATTGAATACATGTTTAGCTTTTCAAAAAAAAAAAAAACATTAATCAATAACTCAAATAGTTCAACAAGTTAATGAATCATTTAATCTTATAATTACTGCGGGCTTTTGTACCTCTGCATGTGTTCACTATTCATGTTGACTATTTCAACATGGTAGCAAGTGGACATGATGTTGAGCCTAATTAATTATCAGTAACCATGAAGTTAAATATGAATTATTCTTTAAGGATACAAAAATATAAAATTGAAGTGGTAAATCCAAATGTTTTACTGTGAGATGAAGCAAAAAGTGAACATGAACATAAAGAAACAGTGAGAAGAATCAAAGTCGACGGCTCTCCAAATCCTTCACAAGGCACGCCAATTTTTAGCAAAATTCTTTATGAACTAAAAGACTGTCAGTAGTGGCTTTTACAGATAATAAAGGGTGATATGATGATACTTCCTACCCCTCATGCGTTATTCATACAGCAAGTAATGAACCACACAGTGAAAGTATACAAGGGGTGTAAATCATTGATTCGAGCTATATTAGATTTCATCTTTTTAAACTATGTCTCGAGTTTAAATTTTTGTATATAAAAGAAAATATAATTGAGAGAATAGGTTTTACTAAATGTGACTACCAATTAATCAAATTTTATGATGGAAAATAATTATACGCAAAAGTTGGTAAATACTTCACACTAATACGATACTTTAAAAAAATCTTTCATAATTTGTTATGACACATTATCTAATGACATTTTGTTACCTTTCCATTTATTTAATGACATCTTGTTAGAATGACATTTAATGACTATCATTCAAATTATAAAATAGAGACACAAAATATAAACAATTAAAAATAAAGAGACAAAATATGTTGAATAAATTGAGACGCACAAATTATAATTTATCAATTTTGATTTTTATCCTTGTAAATTTATTTATGAGTTTCCTTCTTTTTATATCAAAATCATTAAATAATCATAACTGCTATGAGTGTTTCTTTTGTCAGGCCTTGATCCTTTTGTTGGCCTATTTTTTTATTTTGTTTTATAATATTCTGAAAGATAATTTGTTTTTGAGTAATAAAAAAAAATCTATATGTATCATAGACTTATTGTCAAGCACATAAATAGTTAGTTAACACAAGTATAGCCTAATTATATTATTAATTATAATGAAAATAAACAATTTCACATTTTTAAAATATAAAAACCAAGAAAAATTGCAGTGATTAAAATGAAAATATATATATTTAACCCACGGTAAATTGTGCTAAAATCACTCAAATCTGTGTAAAAGCTACTAATTAACATGGCTTAACAAATTATTCTTGGTTATGTGTCATAACAAATATAACAAAATGTCATCAGATAAATGGGAAGGTAAGAAATGAAATTACCTTTAAATGGGAAGCTAAAATGTCATTAGATAAATGGTTGCTAAATCTAACAAAATTAAGTTATCACTTAATCAATGCCGTAACAAAATATTTAAACAGGTCATCATCTCAAGCAAATAACAACATAAATAGAAACAATAATTAACAAGCTCAAGTAAAGGATCAGAACTATATCTGGAGAGTAACAAAACCACAATTAGAAGATTATCTGGAACGGGTAACCAGAAAGTTATTCAGAAGGTAAGAAATGAAATTACCAAAATAATATTTAGAGAATAAAGTAACCACAACCAGAAGGTTATCTGGAACAAGTGACCAAAAGGTTATTCAGAGGGTAAATAAAAATTAAACACACATTACAATCAAACAGTAAACAACATAAATCAAGCAAAAAATATTACACAACATTGATTAAGTAATAACATTATTACTAACTGTTGAAGTCTTAGCTTACAAAAATTGTGTCATCAAATTTTACATATTTAGCATCGAGTCATTATAGGTTGACATTTTGTTATATTTTTTACTAGACCAATTATAGATTTGGAGTTCCTATTTATCTAATGAACCGACTGATTTATCCAAATTTTAAACTACGCTAAATTTAACAAAACAATTCCGAAACGTTTATTTTTTTGTCAGAAAAAGCTAAAATATATTTTTTTTCTCAAATACAATTAATGCCCCATTTTTTTTCAATTTTACATATCGTACTATTGTATTTTAAAATCACAACATTATGCTCATAAATTTTAAAAATATGTGAATTGATATCCCTTCGGTGAATGTTTGACGTTGAATGTGAGTGTGTTAATCATCATGTTTAAAAAATTAGATTACATATATGACACACAATTACTGTTTAATAAAAGGATTAATTTAATATAGGGTTTGCGTGGGTATTATATGACGCATTCTTTTACTACTAATACTCATTTAAAGCCTAAAATGTTAAGTTAACTCTTTTATTAAACAATAATTGTATCTAAGCTTTCTTTAATAAGCACTAATACTCATTTAAGAAAAGTGGAATTGAGTTTTTCTCCCTCACCTCCATAGTTTCACCTCCATAATCGTCGAAAATGTCTAAAATAATCTTAGGTAAAAAAAAAGTTAGCTTCTCTCTCCCACACCTCTCTTCTCCTTTAGCTATTGTTTGAGTCAAACCTCCAGACACATAACTATGCGCTACTCATACCTCCTCCTTTGTCTTCCTCCATTCACAACACTCATTTGTGTTTCTCCCTCCATTCGCACGTGATGCAGCCCCAACTCGTCCTTCGCTCACTCTGTTCAAATCGATAAAAACACTGATACAAACCTAAGAATCGCAATCTCGTGCGATCACTGACACAACCACAAGAACCTCACTCTCTTGTGTGACCACTAATACAAAACTAAGGCAAGATAATATGAAATAGACGTAATTGATAATGGCATAGCAAAGAAGTGCGGTGGCCCAGTGGTGGTGCAGTGTAAAAAAAAAATTGCAATTAGATGTTCAAACAGCCCTGTCCGAACATGTAAAAAAATTTGCAAATTTTTTTACCAGTCTGGATGGGCCTGTCAGGACTTGTAATTTGCAAACCTTTTAACAGGTCCGAATTATACAATCTGAACTTGTAATAAATTTTTACTTTTTTAACCTAAGGTATTTTTGCCATTTTAAAAAATTATGGAGGTGCAGAGAGAAACTATATAGGTATTGGGAGAAAAACTCTTTGGGGGCATAATGACTGAGCTTTCTCTTTTTTAATGCAAACTTAAATCTTCTAAACTCTTTTCCAACACTAATATATTTCGATTTTAGTTAGAAAAAATAGTTTTACGAAACAATAATCAAGACTTGTTTCATTGGATAAAAAAAATTTAATAGATAAAACAAGTTTATGATGGTTTCTAAACAAAACATTTTCTTTGAAGGTGAGAATTGTTAGTATATAAAGAATTACTTTCACTCTTTTTCTTTTTAAAAAGGTTAGATTTTCTCAATTCTAACAATTCTCAATTTTAAAAATTTTTTCTATATATTTTAGTCCTCTTTTTAAAAGCACACGACTTTAGTCCTTTTACTTTTGTAAGTACAGGTGGCCTAAAGTCAGAAATGTTTAAATATAGAGGACTAAATTTTAAAAAATAAAAATAAAGATATTTTTAAATAAAAGTGGACTACAATTCCTAATTCGAAAAATAAAAATTAGAATCTAATGTTTTAAAAATCAGGTTTTTAGTAATTTGAAAAAAATAAATTTCTTTTAGAAAAAGTATAAACAAAATTCATTCAAACAGCCCATTATGATGTGACCAAAGGGTAGTTTCTACTATATCCACTCACATTATTTTCAAAATACACCCACCTCTTGTTGTTTTAAAAGATAAATTAGTTAATAATCGTTTTTCCTTTTAAACCTTTTTCTTCCTCGCACACTCCTCTTGAACGTTTTTCATTTTTTTTTTTTTTACTTAGAAAAGTACTTTCCAATTTATTATAACCAGTACTTGACAGAGCACTCTTTCAATTTTTATATTTCGAAAAGTACTTGGTATATTAAAAATGAAACATTTGTCCAGAAAAGTTTATTCTAGAAAGTACTTGACTGAACACTCTTTTAATTTTTATATTCCGGAAAGTATTTTTAGTATATTAAAAATTAAAGTTTTGTTCCAAAAATCCAGAATGTTCAAGCAAAAAACATGCTTTAAATTATTTATTTTTTTGCAAATATAAGTTATTAATTTGTTAAATTTGTTCAAGATTCGAAACCCTTGTTAATTTTAAAATTTTGGGATGTATAAACTGTGACAGTTCAGAATTCCTAATTTTTAATAAAATAAAAAAATCTAATACATAAATTTAAGCAAGAACTACATAAATTATGATTCTCCAAACACTTGGAGATATGTAGGAGCAAGAGCTTCCTCTTGTTAAGCCCAAAAACACAAAAAAATAATTTTGTTAATAATATTTGCATAAAAATAAATATTTCAGTAAATAAAATCCTTGTTAAAAAATATTAATAACGTGTTTTAAGGGACGAAATAAATATTTTTTAAATTATCTAATTTTGTACATTTTCTTAGAGGCCGTCTTTATGACAGACATGGTGGAAGGACCAATACCTTCCCCACATGTAATCAATTCATGAACTCAAAGTCTGGTTTTTGTAGACCATTATTTTCTTTATTTTAAAGATTTCTCCGATATTTTCCTTAATAAATATTAAAACTTTACAAAATGACAAATATACAACCTATAAAAGGTAAAGAATATCACTCAGCTCTTGCAGCTATTGAAAATTTTACAAAATCTCCTCCCGTAGGATATATAAAACCAACTCATGACACAGATTTTGTTCATACAATATTAATAGGACAAAACAACAAAATAATAGTTTTACTAAAAGAAGTTTCTAGAAAACTATCTACTCTTATTAATCAGCAACACAAAAATATAAACATGACTGACGACATAAATGATTTAGTCAATAAAGTTTCTAGGTTATCTTTAGGAACAACTACACAAACTAAAACAGTCTGTAAAAATACTCACAAATTTGTTAAAGTTATTGCAACACCAAACAAAGCTGAATCTAGTAATAGAAATCAGACTACACAAGACAACAATAACTCCAACAAAGATAAAACTATTAGTTAAATATGAATTTTACACCAAATAATAATTCACAAACACAAGTACAAGAAATTTCTATGGATAGTTCATCTAATAGGAATCACATATCAGAGAGGTTTCCCGGAACTTCTCAAAGATTACGAGAACACAATACTAGGAGACAAGATCTCATCCAACATCCTGGAATCTTAGATAGATTTCTACATAGAAGAAGATCTACTAATGTTAGAAGACTAGAAGACTTAGTAGATATACAACAAAATGTTGAAATAGGATCTAATTCTCGGATAGATTCTTTAAATCCTAGACAGTTATACAACATAGGATGGTTAAGCTCCGAAAGAACCAGCCTCTACAGGTATAGGAGAATAAAAGATTTCCACCTACCTGATAATACTTATGAGATAATACCATTAATATCTCAACAAACATCCACACAACTCCTAAACCAACATGGGAGATATGTTCATATGGGATTAATTACTATTGGTGTAAGATCCCTAGCTAGACATATGATTGATGCTAGAGCCTTAATAGTTCTCCATGACACCATATTCCAAAACAATGATTCCCAAAGCATTATAGGTATACTAGAAGTTGACCTAAATCAACCTATATCTTTGATATACCTTGCCCCTAACTTTACACTTACTCTTCCAGACTTTGTAAACCACATCAGTCTAGAAGTACAAACCATAGGATTTGGACCAAATTGGATAGGAGATAACCTACACTTAGACATAACCTTCATAGGAAGAATAAGTAATTATATTTCTTCTATGTATAAAATAAACACTAGACCATTAGAAGAAGTCATTAGTTCAATTGGTACACAATTTTTGCCAGCCCAAGCCTTTACTCGAAGAAATGAGGGTCATCTATGGCAAACCCATTTACAAAGGGATGAACAAAATCCCATTACAAATCCAGACACTGTCATTTTACACAATAGGTCTAGAGGTCTTAGTCTAAATTTCACTGACTACAGAAGCACTTCTCTAACAGATCTAGAACAAGATTGAAGGGATAGTACATCTGCTATTCCCGACAATGATCATATTGCTATGATGAATATCATAGATAGTGATGATGAAGAAGATGATGACATGACTGAAGAAGAATAGAATCATCATCAAGCAAACATAGCCATGCTTAGGCAAGGAACTTTAGAAACTAATTCTAGACAAGATTCTTTACAACAAAGCATTCTTAGTGAGTCAAACTGGGAACCCTGGGATAGTTTTCCCTTGGAACATAATGAGGTTATAACACCTCAAGAAAATGATATAAATGATATAGTTAATATCTTTTTACAAAATTTAAAACTTGAAGAACAAACTGAAGAACAAGAATATTTTTACAAACTTCAAGAAAAATTTAAAAACAAAGAAGACGATGAACTGTCTACCACCTCTGAAAACACAAAAGTAGGATTAATCAATGAATATGAAGAATCCACTGCTACTAATTATAGGTTAGATCCTGCTGGTACTCAGAATTATAGTCCAGGATTTTTACCTAGAGAAACAGTTCAAAATATTGTTCTTAGTGATCATAAATATATCTCACATGGTAAACAATTACCAGTAGAACCACATTTTCAAATTCCAAATCTACTTCTTAACTTAGGAGGAATAGATCCACAACTCCTTCCTACATACATTGAACAATGGACTGCTGTTGTAATTCGTGATTATGGCATACATCATAAAAAAGACGTGCAGTCTTCCCAAGAAATGATCGCAAAAGGAGAAACATATCTCGGCGATATTGCTAGATCTGGTTGGGAATCCTTTAAGAAAAACTTCCCTAATGATCTGAATACTTTGGTCATAGAACCCAGTCCAAACATTTACAACTTTTGTTCTCTTATTCAAAGATTGTTTACTTCACAATCCGCCAATGATGGTAATACAATTAGACAACAAATCTATTTAGGACATTTAGAAAGATTGTCCATTGAATACTTTGGAAAAATAAAAGAATATTGCCAATATTATTTGTTATACGCGTCTATAGCTGGATGCTTCCATGACGTGAATATAGGAGATAAAATGTTCCTTAAATTGCCAGGTAAATTAGGACAAAAAATTAGAGAAAATTGGAAAAATGATGAGGTTACTCCCATGTTGAATAATCTCTCAATACGTATACAACACATTATGAAAATAATGGAAGATACATGTACACAAATAGCCATACAAAAACAACTTAAACATTCTGATGCAGGAATCTGTAAACAAATATATACACCACAACAATATTCACAAAATAAATATAAAAATAAAAGAAATAATTCTAGAAGTAAACCTAGAAATATTAATACACAAAAATATTTAGGACCCAGAAATCCTAGAAAAACTTATACAATAAGGGCATCTAATGCTAGAAAACCTACATTCAATCCTACTAGACATGTTAGAAAATACAGAGATAATAAAACTTACAAACAAATATTAAAATGTTTTGCTTGTAATCAACCAGGACATTTTTCAAGAGATTGTCCAAATATATCAAATTTTTACACTAAAGAAGCAAACTTAATAAAATCTTGTCATATGAACTTGCTTCCAATAGATGAAGATGTATCAACAGATTCAGAAATTTTATCTGTAATCAGCATAACAGAATACACTGACGAACTAAATTCTAATAAAATACACAAAAATTATGATTTAATCAATGAATTTACAAATAATGAATATAACCATTTATATGCTAATACTAATGAAGATAACTTTCCCATGGAAGAAGAATACAATGAAATGGGTCAATTATTAGATTATTTAGGATATTGTCTAATGAATACCTTAGAAATAAAAACTTGTTCTCATAAAATCCAATATTATTCAGGGACAGATTCAATCCCGTGCACATATTGTGAACGTTATTTTCATATATCAAAAAGGGCTCATTGTCCACTTTGTTATAAAAACTTTTGTATTAAATGTATAGAAAAACATTTAAACATATTAGAACAAGATATACCCTCTTTTGAAACAAGAGAAAATACAAATAAATCTAGTAATAAAGATTTAACTGATACAAGAGTTTCTGTATTAGAGACTCGCATAAATTACCTAGAAGAAAAAGTTATTCTGTTAGAAAAATTAATAAAAGGAAAAACTAAAATAGATACACCTGAGACTAGTCAGCTTTCTATACAAAATAATATGATGGGAACAACAGAATGTATCCCCTTAGTTTGTAATAAACAACAACTAATAACTTTAAAAGTATTAGTAAAAATAACTTTTCCAAAAATAGATAATAAACCTTCTACAGAAAAAATTATACAAGCCTTACTAGATACAGGTTGTTCAGAAACAGTCATCTGTAAAACTGTAACTCCACAACAAAACATAGTTAAAAGCAAACACATACAAAAGACTAGAACTATGTCTGGTGAAATCATGATAAATGACGAAGAAATTCATAATGTTATTCTTCAATTTAGTACAAACTGTGAAATTTTTGGTTACAAGACTTTCATCAAAACAATGAGGGTAGAAAACCTAGTTCCTTCTAAACAAAACATGATAATTGGTTTAGATTTCATCTTAAGACAAAATCAATCAATTACTATAAATAAAGATTATGTCTTAATAAGTGATAAAACACAAATGACACCTATAGTCAGTGGTGATTCAGTCAAACAAGAAATTATTACTGATAATTGTAATTGTAAAAATTCAAATACATGCAAATGTTCAATAGAATATTTATACACATTAGAAGAAATAAATGAAAATTATTTTTTAAATAATATCTTAGATAATACAGCTGAAGTATTCTCTTCTATAAAAATTTCAAAATCAATAAAATTTGAAAGTATTCAACAAATCCTTGATAGGTTAAACAAAACAAATATAATAGGAGAAGATCCAACAAAATTCTGGGATAGAGATCCCGTAACATGTAAACTGGAAATAATCAATCCTGATTTAATTATAAAAACAAAAGATATTCAATTTAACAATTGGGAACAAGAAGAATGTCAAACACACATACAAAATCTTTTAAAATTAAAAGTAATAACACCTAGTGTTAGTCCCCATAGAAGTCCGGCATTTATAGTTAATAAATCTTCGGAACAAAAACGTGGTAAATCTAGAATGGTTTACAATTATAAAAGACTAAATGATAATACCGTTGAAGATGGATACACAATTCCTTCTAAGGATATTTTAATAAACCGAATTCAAGATACTAAATGGTTTTCTAAATTTGACTTAAAAAGTGGATTTCATCAAGTAAAAATGGATCCTGATTCTATAAAATGGACGGCATTTTCATGTTCTGAAGGTCTATTTCAATGGAATGTTATGCCATTTGGTTTAAAAAATGCGCCGGCTGTTTTTCAGCGTAAAATGGACAATATTTTTAAAGATGTAAAATCTTTCACTTGTGTTTATATGGATGACATTTTAGTCTTTTCCAAAACAAAAAATGAACACTTTCTTCATTTAAAACAAGTTTTATATAAATTAGAACATTATGGTTTAATAATTTCTAAATCAAAAATGGAAATTTGCAAAAATTTCATTGAATTCTTAGGAACAGAAATAGGTAATGGAACCATAAAACTCCAACCTCATATCTCTAAAAAAATACGACAATTTCCTGATAAAATGGAAGATATAAAAACACTTAGATCCTTTTTAGGATTACTAAATTATGCAAGAAATTTTATTCCTAATCTAGGAAAATATACATCTTCTTTATATAACAAAACTGCTTTAAAAGGAGAAAGAAAATTTAACTCCGAAGATATAAAATTAGTTCAAAAGCTAAAACAAATGGTAATAAATTTACCAACTTTACAATTACCATTAGATTCAGATTATTTAATAATTGAATGTGATGGTTGTGAACTTGGATGGGGAGCAATTCTCAAACGAAAGAAAAATAAACATTTACCAAAAACAGAAGAACAAATTTGTAGATGTTCCTCAGGAAAATATACTACAAAACCAAAAATTTATCAAACAAGCACTCACTATGAAGTCAATACTATAATACATGCTATGGATTCTTTTAAGTTATTTTTAATAAATAAGAAAGAAATGACAATCCGGACAGATTGTGAAGCTATAGTTACATATGGTAAAAATCAAATTAACAATGACAAAAAACCACACAAAAGATGGTTACTTTTTAAAGATTATATAAATTTTTCTGGAAAAACTATTAATTTTGAACATATCAAAGGAACTGACAATACTTGTGCTGATATTTTGTCCAGGTTTATCAAATAAATATCAGAATTTCTACAAAGACCTAATTGGTCACATCCACACATATCCATGACATTGGAACCAACAAACAAAGGTCTTCAGGGCCCCAAACAAGTAAGATCACCCTTTAGGGTAGATCAATATACAAAATATGGTAAACAGGAATTGCCAATACTCACAAATATCTATCAGTATCCTGGTAGAGACAATACAAATATCAAGCTTAATGTCTTGATCGATAACATTTGGAATATTCCAAAATATACAATAGAGAATGAATCTCAAGTGACAAAAGTCAAACAAAGCATTATTTGCGCCCTATACAATTTTTGTGGACAAAATAATCAAGGAGTTGTTTTAACATCTCCAGCCTCTCCATCTGGAAAAGGTTTTACACACTTTTCCCTCATTGATGGGCCTAACAAAGGGGTATATACCTCATTCAGAGATCTCTCTGAAGCTAAACAAGATCAATTTTGGTCTACATACAAAGGTTTCTATTCTAAAGAAGAAGCACAAATGGCTGTTAAATTACAAACAATTGATGAAGAAAAAATTAAGACTGCTCTTCTAATGGAACCCAAACACCAAACTCAAACTTATGCTGGAGCCACTAGTATTCCTCCTAGTATTAACCCAAACATCTTGTTATCAAAATTCAATCTTCTTCAAGAATTCCTATTTGAAGTACACTCTGATGCCATAAAATTTGATGGCTTATTTGTAAAAATCCAAACCTATTTCAATCATAAAACTGTTTGTGTCATTTCTTCCGACTATTGTAAAACAGTAACTAAAGACTGCACATGTCAAATCAAGTACTTGGTCAGAAAAACTCACATAGACCTTGAACACTTTGAACAACATTTACATAGAGACTTTCTTATCACCCCTATGTCATTCCTAGAGGTAGGATGCCTACACACAATCATAATACCACCTACGGATAGATTTCAATCTTTATCCTCTCCCATAAATTCAGTCATAAACGAAGTACAAGCTGAACACATGCAAAAGGTTGCTCTACAAATTATTACTTCACCAAGAAGTATAACATTACAAGATAGTAACCCTACACATGTTATAAAACTATACACAGAAGTGAACCCTGAGTTTCATTCTTGCAAAACATCAGAACATGATGAATTAAAAGGTCTTTCACTAAACAAAAATAAAACCTATCAGTACAACCTTTGGAAAGCACACACAGAAGGTTCAAATTGGAATTTTTCTAAATTTGATTCAGAAACATTGATTCTATTAAAAGAAACAAAAGATACCAAGCTCTACTGGAAGAAGAGTATGGGCTCCAAATTTCATCCTTTCCCCACTGAGGCTAATCTTACCTTAGTCCGACATTTCGAAAGAGAAAGGATTTTCAAAGAAATCTATGAAGAAGTTGGCTGTTATGGCCAACAAACACCTGGAGCATCCTCAGTCCCCTCTGAAGGTGGAGATGATCAATCCCTTCCTGAACAAATGGATGAAGAATTCAAGACTTCACTGCCTCTATTACTCGGTTAAAATAAATTTTCACCTGTGACACAGTAATTTTACCTCACGGTAATAGACTGAAGGGTGAAAACCTACACAGCCGGTTACCGGTCACACATTTTGCTTATAAATAAGTCCGTAAGTCTCTTATACGGAGCAGGTTTTTAGACACACCCTCTCTCTCTCTCTAAACTCTCTCCCTTCTCTCTAAAACTCTCCTGTGTAAATTCTCTTATTCTGCAATAAAATACGAAGTTTCTGTTCACCCCTTCCCTCTTCTCCCCTCTGTAAGTATATTATTTTCCTTTTATGTTTATGTAATTTCAATCATGGAGTAGTCTATTCGTTAAGGTATCTTTGGATGCCTAAATTGATAAATATTTAAAGATGCGATAATCATTTAAAGGCTTATCATATGTCTGTATATTCACCATCTTTCTCATCTTCTTCTGAAAACCTGGGTTCTACCCTTGTATTTGCGAAAAACCTGGATTTTGGTAAACTTGTCGAGTTGAATCTGGTATTGCGCGGATTACCGCCGTATAAATCCAGTCTAAACTCATGAGGTGTGATCAGGAGTATCTGGTATTGGTCGGAGTACCGCCGTATAAATCCAGATTTTTCAACTTTAACTTTTTTCAACTTTAACTTTTCCTTTCTTCTTTTATTAATTTTTCAACTTTAACATTTCCTTTCTTATTTTAAAATTAAAACTAAAAATACAAAAAATAAAAGGATAAATGAAAAAAGTAAAAAAAATAAAAAATGGACACATATCCATAAAATAAAAAAGGGAAAATTTGTAATTTCCTTAATATATAAATATGTAAAATATATAAAAGAGAAATAATATTTGAAATTATAAAAATAAAAAATAAAAAGATAAACTATATAAATATAAAAAGAACAAATAAAAAAGATAATATGAAAAGGAAATAAGATATTAAGATAAAAAATTAAAACTAAATATAATAAAAATAAAAGAAGAAGAAATAAAAAAAGTTGAAAAGAAAAAAAAATGGACATATTTCATAAAAAAGAGAAGCTGTAAAAGAAGAACAATTAAAAAAGTTAAAAGGACAAAAGAATACAAAAATGGACGCATGTCCATAAAAGACAAGGAACAGATTAGAAATTTTCCTGACCCCTTCTTTTCCTTTATATTAATTAGTTATTAGAAAACTCATCTTATTTTCCACATAATACCACCCATATCAAGCATTTAGGAATAATTTTGATGTATTCTACTTATCATTTAATATCTCTCCAATGTTAAAAATGAAAAATCATGAAATGAAATGAAGTGATTTTCAATGAATTTAATTAAACTAATTATAAAGATTTTAAAAAAAAAAGTGTTTGAAAGAGTCAACCTAATATTTTCAATGTCTTTATTTCCAAGAACTCATCTCATTTGCCAACTAACCTCAATCATATCATAAAGCTTAGTCTATTAATTGAAACTTTCTATAAACCAACAACCACATAAAACTAGTCTTAGTCAATGATTTATAGTCTTAGTCGATGATTTATCTTGAAGGCATCGTCTTAATCCATCTCATACATAACATAGAGTACATTAAAGATAAAAGATTGGGTGACCAAGTTGCTCTTATAACGAAAACAATTCTTCATGCAAAGTTATATAGTGCGTGTTTAGTTTTACATTGGAAAATTAATTCAGGATTTAAAACTGATTTTAGATAAATATTAACTTTTTGGTTCCACATTTGAGAAAAACTCAGAATTGATTATATATATGTATAGGATTAATTTCGAGAAAAAGCTGAAACACTTAGAGTAACTTTTTAATTTGTTGGATCAATAATTTTACTACTAAATTTAACTCTAAACTTTTTTTATAATAAAAATATTTAAACATAAATCACATTAATTATTTCAAAATTAATTTTAATCTTAATAAATTTCATTCAAAATTGAAACATATAACTAAAGAAGCGTATAATAATAATTGTGAATGTACATGCATATTAAATGAAATGAACTAGTAGTAATCGAATGACAAAGAATTTGTAAAGTATAGTCAATGTGGGACCTTCATTGAAAATTTTATTAACGTATATGGACCACTTTTAATTAATTTTCAGAGCTTTCAAAAATTTCCAAACTATATGATATATCAATTTAACAATTATATTTGCTTAGAAATTTACACAAATATATTTTAGTCAAGCCATTAATTAATAATGTATCTTAGCCCTAAAGTTGTTGATTTATAAAAATAAAAATCAAATTAATGTCTTTACTAAGACTATAAATATATTTGATTTGTCATTTCAATTAGTTCAAAGCTGAAAAAAAGACTCAAATAATTTCAATTCTTTTTGGATAGCTAAAAGGTAGGACATTTTTAGGAGCTACTAGTGTTTTCAAAGAAGCTATTCAAAATAGTTTTTTTCAAAAAGTTACTTCAAATAATTTTTTCAAAACATATCTTATTTTCAGTTAATACTTAATTTTTTTTTATAACTTTATCCTTCATTAATTATTGTATTGTCCCCCACTAATTTTCTTGCTTTACACGATACAATCTCTCTCCTTCATTAATGTAAGTATAGTAATTTATAATTTAAATATATAATTATTAAATTTTGTAAGTATAGTAATTTATAAAACTTACTACGATAAAAATTAAATACTAGAATGAAAATTAAATTTAGAGTTATATAGTTTTCTTTTTATTAACATATACAATTATATAGTTAAAATTTTAGTTTTTATCTTTTAATTTTGTTAGATAACTTCAATCTTTTAATTGAAAATTGTTAGTAATCTTTATCTCTTAAACTGCTTTTTTTTATCTAAATAAAACCGAATTTCAACCCCTTAAACAATATCATCCCAGCATATATATATGGGCTCAAAAAAAGTGGAAAAGTTCCCTCTCTTTGTTTTACAATTTACATCAATGAGTAAAAAAAGAATATCTTAGAAATAACTTCTTTTTTCATATATACGTTCCGTTGTCTATTTTGTTTTTTCCAATATGAACAAAAATACAAAAGTTGTGATTGTGATTTATGCATTAAATTAAGAAATAATCGTGAAAAATCTTATTTTCATTACAATCTAATCAGAAGAAGACGTTCAATCGGTGTTGACTGACTTTTGGGAAGTAATAATCCATTAAAATGTTATTATTTGTTGAATATCTTAGATGAAGCACATTATTCTAGACTTTTAGGATTATGAATGATTAGGAATTCTAATGGTAATTTTTAGTTTGTTGGATTATATGTAAAATCTGATTAATGTATTCATTTAGACGCAGTTTTAAGAACTTACTCAGGAATCTGGTTAACATGTGGGGTCATAGGTTAAATTTGGAGTTAGGAATGGATTTCCATGACTTAAATTTTAATAAAAAAAATAAAAGTTTCATATTGACTTTAATAATATAAAAAAATGTCACATATAACATAAAAAAATAAATATAATTTCACAAACTTATTATTAAGATAAAATTAACTAATATAAAAATTATATATAGAGAGATTTTGTATAGATTAGCTATCTCCTTTCTATAAAAATGTAACTCGCTTTCTCCTTTCTTGTTCCTGGTGGTTGCAGAAGGGCTTGTAGAGTTGTATAGATTAGCTATCCTAAAAGGAGTTTATAGAGAGATTTTGGTGGGCGAGGAGGCTAACTTCTCTTTGCTTCAGTACGCTGATGAAGCTATCCTGATGGGAGCAACTGATTTTGAGACTGTTTGGATGGTGAAGGTCATTCTTAGAGGTTCGACATGGCTGCTAGTCTAAAGGTGAATTTCTCTAAAAGTCATTTCTTTGGCTTTAACGTTAATCCGTGTTTTGAGCAGGCAGTGGGTTGTATTCTCAATTGTTTGGTAAGTTCTCCTCCTTTTAAATTCCTAGGAATTCCAATAGAGCTCAATCCTAGGAAGGAGGCAGCTTGGAAACCTCTGGTGGGCTTGTTTAAGCAGAGGTCAGCAGTTTAGAAGGGGAAGAATTTGTCCTTTGACAGTCATCTGGTTATGCTAAACTCAGTGTTATCAAGTCTTCCATTTTACTACTTCTCGTTCTATAGGACACTTGTAAAGTTTGTCAATATTCTTCAAGGTTTCTAGTGGAGATTTTTGTGGAGTGGAAATGTAGATGGAAATAAAATCTTTTGGGTAAGTTGGGAGAAAATATGTCTTTCCAAGAAGGAAAGGGGTTTGGGGGTAAAATGCCTTAAAACTTTCAATCTAAGATTTTTATCAGAAACAAACTCCTTATGGGCTCCCTTGCTTCGGAATAAATATGGTGATTTCCTTACCCACCCTTTCCAAGGTCTGTTGAGGGCAAAGAGCTCTATATGGTGGAGGGATATTTGTTCTATTGATAGTCCTTCGGCTCATTTGCCGGGATGGTTCAATCTTCATATTTGAAGGATGTTAGGGGATGGCAGGGAGACTTCCTTTTGGAATCATAACTTGGAAAGGGAAGGGATTTTGAGAATACTTTTCCCTAGGCTGTTTGAGTTGGCAACCAACAAGAATGCAACGCTCAAAGACATGCTCTGGTGTGCCTAAGAGCCTCAGTAGGTGAGTTGGGAGTGGAGAAGGAGACTCTTCGCTTGGGAGGAGGAGTTGGTGTCCTCCTTGGAATGAAGACTATGACATGTTGACCTTCATTTAGGTCATCGGGGTAGGTGGCATTGGCTTTTGGATAGCTTTGGGATCTTCTCAGTAGTAGGGATGTATAGGTTCTTACAAGAAGGTTGGTCTACTGATACTAGGCCAAATTTAGACTCGTTTTTGTTTAGGAGGCACTAGAAGGACAAATTGTTTATTGTGGTTAGAGTGAGATATTTAAGGTTAAGTTTAAATATATTTTTAGCCACTAATAATATAAATTCTTTTAAGTTCTATTTTTCCATTATTTAGCCTTGATGCTCAATAGATCATACCCTCGTAAAAAGATAGAAAGAAAAATCTAAAGTATCAAGAACTGGAAAAGAAAATAAGTTTTCTATTGACAGACTCATATATCAATGCTCAAGTATGCACAATCATGCTTGGATAAGAATTATTATCTTTCTTCTAATGCTTTACTGACGTCTGACCAAAATTATAGATTTTGTTTGCTTTTCGTTTCACTACTAGAAAAAGTATTTTTAACATCAATTAAAAATCACATACAACATTAAATTTCAACTGATGTCTATCCAGGCATGTTGAATGTTAGTAGTAAATTTAACATGAATCAACCAACTGATGTCAATTATTTGAACATGACTTCGGTTTTACTGTAGATCGATGTTGTACTCTTTTTAAGTAGGGTGTGTTTGGTCAATATACGACATCAGTTATATCAATAACATGTTAAAAATTTCCATGAATACAACATCATTTAATGACATAACAGATCTTGGTTGCTATTTTTTTTTTGTTCAATTTGTAATACAAATGAACCAAGCTTGCACATAGAAAATTTAGCCAAATAGTATTACAATTTCTAATAATTTATGTATACATTCATGGTAATTAATTCAAACTAGACATATTATATATATATATATTATATATATATATGACAAATTCAAAAGGATAATAATATATAAATCAAATAAAACATATACTTAATTTCATTGATATGAAATTCCTAAAGCAAAATAATAACTTGTCCACAAAATGAGAATCCCACGTAATATATAAATCTTATACTGAACCATGGCCTAATTCAACACTTAACTCGTTCAAGTACTTATTTGTTCAAATAAATATAAATTTTAATCTGTCACAACTAATTAATTAATCAGCCTAAATCTGTAAATGTACTTACATTGTCCACAATTGCAAGATAGTGATGTTAAGATATTGTGATGCCCTTCCTTGATCTCTTCAACCAAGGTTCATTCCTCTAAGAAAATGGAGGATGGAGAGGTTAGAAATGGGAGAGGGTTGACGCCACTTTCTACGAGAAAGATGAGTCAAAAATTTTATGTTCCTTGCTACAAGGGAAAGGTCCCTTAATAAAAGCTTTAAGGGAGAGATTCCTCAAGAGAGAGGATTCTCAATGACACTCAAGAATAAATTGCTCAAAAAGAGTCTTACTTCATTCAATCAAGTGTGATTTGTACAAGAGAGACTAGGTGTATTTATAGCCAAAGAGGGAGCAAGGCACTCAAAACTAGGCAATGTGGGACTTGGGCCTAATTAGGATTAGGAGCACTAATCCCTCTTAGGCCCACTAAAAGTGGTGCCTAGCCTTAAGCTAGGGAGTGTCACGGCCTAATTAAGGGGGTGTGGAAAGAGATCCATACTCCTTTGGGTTATGAGGCCCTTTACTCCCCTCACCTCCCTTCCTAAGCTAATAACACCCTAAACTCTAGAAACTAGAATAAATGGCCAAAATACAAGGCCTAAAAGGGAATTAAAAGCTAATTAATATTTACAAGAGGAAAACTAAGGACTATGGTCTAAAATATCTATCTCCATCATGAGCTGAGGTCTTGATGAGTCTTTCCGGGCCAAGTCCTCTTCAATCCTCCTAGCCATTGCCCTAGTGATAAGGCTCTTGGTAGGTAGGATTGCATCACATTGACCTCCATGGATTATTTCCCCAAGGTCACTAGCATTTACATAAAGGGGGAAATAATGATTGTTAATCGCAAACAATGTGGCATCCCATGGAACCTGAAAAGGATTCTTGTAGATATCCATTCCGACCTTATACAATTCATACAAAGTACCCTCATTTTTTTTTAACTTATCCATAGGTACAATAGATTTTTTTGCTATTTTTTTACCCTACATAATTAATAAACAAGCTAGTGTTAGATGATAATTTAATAATGTTAATTCCTTTCATATTAGGAAAAAAACATAACTAAAAAGAAAATACCTTCTCTACTAAAATAGGCTTAACAAGATGTCTTGGCCAAGGAATGAATGTCTTTAGCGCTTGCCAAACTAGTTGAACCTCTTCTAAACATACAGGCACCTTAACATCACCATCTCTAACTTTTTCAACTCCAACTTTCACTAAATCATCGGTCAAAGACACCATGTACTATTAAAACCCCTTCATATACTCTCCCAATTGCCACCAAGCATGGAGGAACCTCATCTATCTACAAACCACATGACTCAAAATCATCATTATCAGGATCATTTCGTAGAGGATTACCTGCTGTTTCATCACAACTCACTTTGGTGCGAACACTAGCACTTAAAGATATTATACCTGGATGAACCTCCTCTAATGGTTGTATAGACATTTTCCAACTAAACTTCACCATTACCACACTCATGATTTCATCCATTAGGCTCACTTTCAACTTAGCCATTTGTTCAGGATCCATAAAGGTGGATGATTGTGAGCCATGCAATTGCGGTCCAAAGTATTTGCTAATTGTGACCCCAACTCCAGCTCCACAAACAAAACCTGGGTGCTCAAGTTTTCCTATGATATTAGTCAATACATCCCGACGTCCATGGGGAATAAACGAACCCTGTGTCATTTGATCTTCGAAAGAATCCTGCAATGAAAAAAAGGAATTAGTTGACATGTTAACAATTATATTTATATGTAGAAGTGAAAATTAACATACAATCCTTTCAACCACTTTACATGGCATTTTGATGCATTCCTCAAGAGGCATGAAGCTTCTTTGAGGATGCTCCCAAGATCCTTGATCATAAAAGTTCCTTTGAAGGTAGAAATAGAGGTGGAAGACTGGAAGATGAAGGTGAAGTAGGCATCACTCTTGGTAGGAAATAAGCCTTAGAAGTAAAGCTAGCCACAAGAGAAGGAACATTTGATAATAGCATGCAAAACTCTCACAAAAATGGAGACAACAACGAACACTCAAAATAAAAAGCTCTCTAAGAGAACAGAAATTCATTCAAATAAGTGTTAAGGGTTACATAAGGTGGAAAACTCTATTTATAGATAACATATGGATCTATGGGCCTAGCTATAGTTAGACGTCCACTTGGCTCTAATTGGGGAGGATTATTTGATTAATTTAGTGTTAATTGAGCACATGCCAAATTCACACTAAATTAATTCAACCAAGATCCAAACATGGCCCTAACTTTAGGGATCTGTGTTCCCTTTTATTTTGAATTTGAATTTTGGAGGGAGATGCCATGACATCTCCAAAATTCAAATTTAAACAAGAAGCAACAAGGATTACCATGTAGGAGAAAGAGAGCCAAGGTGGCACTTAACTAAAGGGGGCAAGGGGACTCACATGTCTCCTACATGCTTCATATGTTGGTTAGAAGGGTGTGAAGAGGAAATAGGGGTGTGGAAACTAAATCCCACACGTCCAAACTCTCTTGGACAAGTCCAACTAATTAACACACTCCACAAAGAGACTAAACATACCTCCTAAAGGAAAATAAACCTATAGGCCAAAATACAAGGCCGAAAATCAAACTAACTACACCCCTAAAATTCTAAGGACACAAAGGTGCATATACAAGCCTCAAAATAGACTAATTAATACAATATAATTGACCATAGCCTAGGCTTCTTCAAGCTTCATCCAAGCCATGCTCATCCTTTATTGGTTCTAGCTTAGTTCCTTGCTAAGTAGGCATGCATCACGTTTCATGAGGGATGAAGGGTCAACTACAAAACACCCAGATTAAGAGGCTTCTTCTTTTCGTTTCTTAAGTTTCTCTGCCATTAACTTCTTGTCAAGCCAATCATAACTTCCATTTGACATTGTATATGGCATGTTATTTTGTTTTTGAATTGCTTGTTTCTTCTTCCTAATTTCCTATGATGAATGAAAATAAAGTAAAGACATGAGAAGAGAAATAATTTATTAATTATTAAATTAGAAGGTTTTGTTGTTAAAAAAATAGGCAATAATAACCTGCGACGTAGGCGTATTGCGACTTTCAAAAAATTCTTTCCACTTTTCCTTCTTAATGCCATACTTGGTGCATACTATCTCACCATCACTAGATTCATCAACAACATTTTCACCATCATCATCACCTTCACCTTTACCATTACGCTTTCTTTTTTTGTAGATCCATTATGAGGTCCAACTTAAACTGTCTCCATCAAATTCTTACCCTTGAAATAATCTTTCTCCTAGCCATGTGAGCTTCTGGAATATTAAAATATTCCTTCATTTCATTAAAAGTTTGGTAAAGTTAGTAAATGACAAACATAATCAAAATTGTATTAATAAACTCTATTATTTATGTATTTAATACTTGTATGTCCTCCCAAATGACATTCTTCTCTGGCTTTGGCACATTGTACCAATCTTTATAGGTTAAGGCAACCTTATCTCTAGCTATAAGACCCAAATAGTTCATGAATATGTTTTTGTGTGGAACTGAAGCTTTTCCAATATCAGGATCCACAACTATGAACCCTCTCTCCAACCAAGTGTTTAACACTCAATTGTTTCAGTTGCATGATTTTGTGAACCTTTTTTTGACGTATGCTTTGAACGACCTGATAATGGAGGAGGAGGAGAGTTTGGTGGAGTAGCCATGTACCTGTTTAAACAAATAAAAATAAGTATTCAAATTCCATGAATAGTAAAAAAAATACATCTTAAAAAATGTAAATATTACTTAAAAGGGAATTAAGTAAGCATGTTCTCCCATAAGCCTTCAATGTGATCATTGTGATTTGCATGTACAACATCCACTTCATTTTCTTCAACATTGGTAGGAATACGTATATACATTGAACGAGTGTGATCATAAATATCAATTATTGATTCACCATCTTCATCACAAACACCAGAGCTTTTTCCTTGTAAAACCATTGACCACCTTCGATTAAAAGGATCTTCAATATAAAACACTTGGTTTGCCTGTTCTACCATTATGAAAGTTCATCCTTGTAAGCAACCTTGTTGAGATATACCAAAGTGAAACCCAAATCATCGGTTCGCACACTGGTATTGCTATCAACCCACTTACATTTAAACACACGTACTCTGAATTTAGTATAATCAAGCTCTCATATCTGTTCAATAATCCCAAAATAAGCCATTGATGCCAAAACTGGGTTGTTGTCTTTTGAACTAGAAAAGCGTTCTGATTGAGCATGTACGCTAACACCACTATTCTGAACAATACTCTTCTCATCTTGTTCCTTCGTCTAGAATGAATATTTGTTCATGTCATATCCCTTCCAAGTTATAACCTTTATTTTAGGCCCATTTTCTAACCACCTTAATGTTTTGAAGCACTGACATCATTAAATATTGCCTTTTTAAACAAGTTTAAGAAATTTTTATTATGCTCATTCACCAAGCCTTTCTTAGACATTTTTGGGTTACTAGCCTTGACAAAATCTTTGTGTGCAGTTATATACGGGACAACCTCATATGTTTTATTTAATATATACAAATGTAAACCCCTTGTACAACAAGTAAACCCCCTATACCTTTACCTGACCAGTTGTTGTGATGGTGAGACTTAGGAATCCCAACAAGTTTTAGTCTTTCCATGTAAGCTCAACAAAACTCAATAGCTTCTTCTGTAATATACCTTTCAAAAATGGATGCTTCAGGATGATATTGACTTTTGTTGTACCCTTTTTTGATCTTCATGGATCAATTAATTGGATACATCCACCGTAAATGAACAGGACCACACAATTTAATCTCCTTACCTAGATGAATAATTAAGTGAACCATGATATAAAAAAAAGAGGGACGAAAATACATCTCCAACTGACAGAGTATAATAGCAGCCTCATTTTCTAAGTCATCCAATTTCAAAGGATCAATCACCTTGCTACATATAGCATTAAAGGAAAAACAAAGGCAATTTATGGCAACCCTAACTTTTTGAGGTAATATGTCTCAAATTGCCACAACCAAAAGTTTTTGCATTAAGATCTGATAACCATGAGACTTCAAGCCCACTAATTTGAGATCTTTCGTAGATACAAGACTCCTAACATTTGAAAAGTATCCTTTTGGAATTTTCACATTCCTTAAACATTGACAAAATTTTGTTTTCTCTTTTTTTGACAATGTATGACAAGCAAGGAAAAATAGGTTTGTTTACCATCTTATCTTGGATGTAGCTCCTCACGTATGCCCATATCAATAAGATCTTGATGAGGATTTATACCATCATTTGTCTTGCCTTTAATGTTTGGAAGTGTGCCAATTAAACTGTCACATACATTTTTTTCACATGCATAACATTTATGCAATGTCTAACATCTAGATCAGACCCATATAAAAGACAAAAAAGTATTGGTCTTTTCTTATATATATTTTTGTCATTTGAATCCTTCTTCTGGGTTTTTCGACTAATTAAAGATAGATTCATTTTTATTTACAAAAAAATGTCTTTCACATCGAAATATATAACAAAAAACTAAACGAATTATATGCCAGTTCCAAAAAAGCAAAGATACTTTCAATGTTACCCACTTGCTCATGAACTTGTTTTCCAGTCATAGGTATTAGTGCCACACCATCCTCTTGTGTTCCATCAAAAGCTTTTTTCAATTGTTGATATGGGTGATAATGTTTGAGACATCATCAATGCCTAGTGTAGATAGTCTTCCTTCCATGCTTCATTTGCACATGGCTTGTATTTTCTTCACATATAGGACATGCATAATGCCCTTCAACACTATATACCCACTCAAATTCCCATAAGTCGGAAAGTCATTAATGGTACAAAATAACATTGCACACAACTTGAATGTCTCCATGTGATTACCATCAAACACATCAACACCTTCCTCCCACAATTTTTTCATGTCTTCAATTAAGGGACTTAGATAAACATCAATGTCATTTCCTGATTATTTTCTTGGACCTGAGATCATCATAGATAACATGACATATTTATGCTTCATGCACAACCCAGGAGGCAGGTTGTAAATGACAAGCAAAACAGGGCATGAACTATGGTTATTGCTTAAGTTACCAAAATGATTCATTCCATCCATTGCAAGTCCAAGCCTAAGGTTTCTTGGCTCTACATCGAAATCTGGATAACAACGATTAATATTGTCCTATTGTGGAGAATCAGCAGGGTGGTACAGCAATCCATCACATTTTCTACCATCTGCATGCCATGTGAGCTTTTTGCATCATCTCTATTGGCAAACAATCGTTTAAACCTAGGAATTATTGGTAAACACCAATAAACCTTGGCCGGGGTATCTTTCTTTGTGCTATCACCACTAGTATTGTCATTATCCTTCACCTTGTAACATGGTATCCTACACTTTGGGCATGTGCACATTTCTTCATACTCATTTCTATACAAAATGCAATTGTTTCCGACATGCATGTATCTTTTAGTAGTCCATACCCACCAAACAAAGTTTCTTCTTTGCCTCATAATTACTTTTTGGTAACAAGTTATCTTTCCGGAGCCTCATTTTCAAGACATCAAGCAATTCAATGAAGCTTTTATCATTTCACCCATGTGTTGCTTTAAAATTTACGAAACTTAACACCATAGATAAACGTGTGAACTCATTACACCCAGGATATAAAGGATTATTTGAATTCATTTCTAACAAATCATACAAAGGTGCATGTGCTTGTTGGAAAGACTCTTATCCAACATCACATATCATTTCTTCTAATCGATCTCTCATTTTGAAGAATACCCTCATAAATAAGATGTGTCTTTATGTTCTCAAGCCATTTAGACAATTAACACAAGTGACAAAAATACTTTCCACCTATATTCGGTGCATCTTTTCTAGCAAATTCCAAAAATTATTCAACCCCGTTCCCATAGTCTTTAGAAATTCGTGGTTTATTCATCAAACTTCGGTACATCTTTCCTTTTCTATTTAAAACCATTCTCCAAAAATTATATCATGCATGTTAAATTTGACAAAATTTAATAGCGTGATATCTTTTTTTTATTGCTAATGTGGTATGAATATTTCTTTTACTTCCTCCTTTTAAGTGTTATACAACTACAAATATAATTGTGACAAAATAATATATAAAAAATTTTACATACCTCAAACCTATATATTTCTTTTAGTTCCTCCTTCAAGTGTTAATAAAGTTCTGCATGAAAAAAAATAGAATAAATTAGTTATTAATTTCAGTGACTTGTTTCCATTATAAAATAAATATCTTATAGTAATTTTAAATAGAAATATTTTATAAATAATCGTAGTAATAATAACTACCATTCAGCTATAAACATATGTTCAATTTAATATATTATTTACTTTATTAATATTTTTTTATTTAATAAAATAAAATATTAAAAGATGTGATAAAATTACAACTCACAAAGTAGATTCTCTAGTTGATTGTATCAATATAAAAAAAATAAACAGATTAAAATTTAATTTTATCCATCATCTAAATTTTTTGTTTTAATTTGCTCCATTAATTTAAAAAAAAATTGTAGACCAATGTTTCACTATCAGTTTTTTACACACTACATAAGTACCAATGTTAATTTTAGTTAATCTAAAAATCTAGCTCCCTTGACATCTTTGACATGGTTTTTCACATAACTTGTAGTTAAACAATTTTCTATATACATACATATTAGCATGACATACAAATTGATGAAGAGACCGATAGAATTTAAAAACAGAAATTATTAAGCAGATCAAATCATCATGGTTTCCAATACATGACATAATAATTAAATATGTTAAAATTATTAAAAAATTAAACTTATTAAAAAGAATATGAGATAGGATGCGGAAGAGGTAGAGAGACAATACAGTTAATCTTTTCTTTTTATTTTGTTCCAGCCATTTATGTAAAAAAAGTGAAAGCAACAAATAATAAAAATATTTTTTACAAAAAATAATTTTTGCACAAATCAAACCTTATATATATTTATTTTATTTAAGTGCAAGCAGCTAAAAATAATTAAATTTTTATCAATCCATAATAAAGTTCTGCACGAAAAAAAGAAAATTATATTAATTATTAATTTCAGTACGTGTCTGGCTTGCTTTGTAAATGAAATAATTATTATAAATTTAAATAAAAATATTTTATAAATAATTATAGTAGTAATATAACTACCACTCAGCTGTAAATATATATTCATTTTCATATATTATTTACTTTATTAATACTCTTTCATTTAATTAAATAAAATATAAAAAATGCGATAAAATTTACAACTCACAAAGTAGCCCGCCTAGTTGGTTGTATCAATATAAAAATAATAGAAAATTAAAATTTAATTTTATCCTGCCAATGTTAATTTTAGTTACTCTAAAAATCTCCCTTGACATCTTTGACGTGGTTTTTCACATAAATTGGAGTTAAACAATTTTCTATATACATATATATTAGCATGACATATAAATTGTTGCAGAGACAAATATAATTGAAAAAGAGAGAAATTATTAAGCAGATCTGATCATGGTTTCCAATCAATATAAAAAATGGCATACTTACACTAGCACATCCCAGTTCAGATTTATGATCTATTGACTCCGATTAAACTAAAAAGTAAGTTTAATTTAAATTATAAAAATGAAAATGAAGTAAAAACGATTCGTTTCAGGATTGTTAAATGATTAAAAATTAGTTTAATAAAACTGATTTTTAATCCATTTAACAATCATTTGAATGCAAGAAGAAAAGAGCATGCAGAGGTGCCATTCTTTCCTCCGCAACTGCAACTGAGAAAAACAAAAGCTTTATACATTGACGAAGAACACTTAAAACAAAAAAAATAGGAAGGAGAAAAATTTTTAGAATTGAAAGGAAGTAGGATGGAAAATCATTGCAGCATTTGAGGAAAAAGAGAAAAATGGTGAAAATTGAAAAGATATAGGTGCTTGAAATTTGAAAGAACTAAAAAAACATAGGTTCCCCCAATCGTGAATCAGTAGCCGAATTATATATAGGTACAAAAAATACAAGAGTTACAAAAACGTCTAAATTTCTATACTCTTAAGGTTCCTATACATGTTATATATGACAGTGACCCATTTCAATCTCTGTTTTTTTTTACTCTTCTGGGTTTTTGGTGGTTAACTACTGTCTATGACAAGATACAAACTACTCTATCATCTAAATCTGGTAGGAGTAATTCCCCTTTGGCTTTTTCTTTCATTTATCTTGTTGTTAATCATCCAATGCATTACACAACAAAATTGTAAAACCAATTCTTATTGCTAACTGCAAACTTTTATTGATATGTACAAGAATATCTTGATAATTTTTATGTAAATATTAAACATTTCATATGAACTAATTGTATGAGTCTCTAATAGGATGAGTTATAGGTTTATAGCTACACATTAATAGCATAACACCAACCAAACACCATTCTAGTTTAACCACATGCCCTCAAATATTGGTGTTCCGGAACTTGGTTGGGGGACAGTGTGCAAACTGTCACCTTTGGATGCTCTCTTTTTTCTTGCATTCAAATTCAATTCTCATACCTCAAATATTAGGTTTTTATTTTTAATATTATTAAAAATCATTCAAATTGACTTCCTGTGACACAGTATAGTATGTGATATAATTGCATGTGATACGTGCTCAAAATATAGTATGTGATATAATACATTAGAGATTAATGGATTGTCATAGTAAAGAGTTTAATTTATGCTCTTCTTTTTTTCATTATAAAGTCAACAAAGTTAATAAAAATTATTTAAAACTTTTTATACTAATAAGAATGATAAATAGGGTATTCTAGTCTTCAAAAGTTACCCAAACAAAAAAGGGAAAGGGAAAGATATCATATTCAAGAAATTTACTCTTTTTATTTTACTATTTATTTTTAAATTGAATTTTTGTAATAAGTAAGTAGTTTTAACTTTTTCAATAGAATAAATGATGAAGATGAACTATAAATTTTGTATATTTACTCTTATAGTAAGTAAATATCTTTTTCATATATGTGAAATTTGATAAATATGATAATATCATGAAATTTAACAATTAGATTTATTAAATTTTTATTTTATATAAATTATTGAATGTATAATTTAACTAAGTTTGACACATAAAATAAATATATATATATATATATATATATATATATAATATATATAGAGAGATAGAGGAAGGATATTTAAGATGAAAACATCTTTAAAATGAGAAGACGAGAATAATAAAATAATAACTCCATATTAAAATTAAAAATAAAAATATTTTTACAATTAAAAGTTTTAAAATTAAAATAAAAATATAATTTAATCATCAAATATTTTAAAAAATTAAATTTATAAAATATTTCAATTATTATTTTCAAAGATCTAAATCATCAATCATCATCGTGTCTAATACATATCTACTACCATTATCATCAACATCATCACTATAATTATGGGAGTTGCGAATTTCCGAGTTATAATATTTCAAATTAAACGAGACAAAGTCAGACAAAATAAAGAAATAATTAAGTGTGCTCTGCATTACCTTTGAAACCAGTATTATAAAATAAAACATAGATGAATCATCACCATAAACATCATCATCTGAGACAAAGAAAGTCCATGCCCAAATAGCAAGAGGAACAATCAAATGCACTGGCCACTATACAAAGTAAGAAAAATAATTAACAATCTTAGGATCAGAATTAATTGACACACATAGGAACACCACTTACATTTATTGATACACTCTACACTCAGCAATTGTTTGGCATTGGGGAGCCACAGAAGTCACTAACCATTTTGGCATTGGGAGTGTTAATGAGAGTCCTAATTGTTGGGTCATTCATGTATTGGCAAATGCATGGTTGCTGCTCTTTGAGTCTCTCACAGCACTGTGGGGAGGGTGGGGTTGAGGTGGTGTAGGCATTAGCACATGGAACAAGCTCCATTACATTACAGATGCAACTCTCAGGGGTTGGAGCTGGTGCTGGCACTACTGACACCTCTCCTTCAACTATTAAAAGACTAAGCATAATGAACAACATCATACATGGAAATGGAATCTTCATTTTGAAACAAGACACGGTGTATGTTGCTTTTGGAGTGAGGGAAAATCTAGTCTCTCTTTTATTATTTATAAGGGGAAAGAAGTTAGAAGATTTGATAAATTGATTTACATAAAAATGGCTTAAATGTATATTTTGTCTTTTAGAATGATGCTTGGTAACACATTTTAACTAGTTTTTAACATTTTTTATTAGTGAAAAACTTGTCTCACTGTTTAGTATGCAAGTTTTTTTTAGTAGTTTTTTATTTTTTTTAAATACTTTAAAATGCTAACTATTCTAACTTTTTATGTGTATTTATTTTTTGCCATTTAAATATTTATTACATTTTCTTTTTAATCTTTTCTAAGGTATGAATTTATTATATTTTCTTTTTATGTCACTTTACATTTCAAGCTACTTTAGTAAACAATTTTATCAAATAGATATGATTCAATAAGTTAGTTTAACAATTTTTAATTACTAGCCATCAATTTGCTTCTAGCACCAACTAGTTTTTTAACTAGTTTTACTAAGATTAAATTATAATTTATGTCCCTCAATTTATTCACTTACTGACATTTTGTTTCTCTATTTTCAATTGCTGACATTTTATCCTTGATTTTATAATGAGATGACATTTGAACCATTGGTTAGAAGATAGCTATTGAATATTAAATTATTAATATTAACTTTTCATATGTCTTAATTAAATGACGTCCCATATTAACATATGGGTAAAAAATCGGAGATTTTAGTTTTAAAAGGAAACAAGTAGACTCAAAAGTCTAATTCTAAAAAGAAGAAATAATTTTTTTTCTATTTTTATGCAAAAAATAAGTTTTATACCCATGTGTCAATGTGAGAAGTCATTTAATCAAGTCACATGTAAAATCAATGTTAATAGTTTAATATTTAATGACTATCATTCAAATGTCATCAAATTATAAAATAGAGACCCAAAATGTAATCAATTAAAAATAAATAGAAAAAATATATTAAATAAATTGAGAGATACAAATTATAATTTATCAATTTTGATTTTTGTAAATTTATTTATGAGTTTCATTCTTTTTACATCAAAATATTAAATAATCATAGCTGATGCTATAAATGTTTCTTTTGTTAGGCCTTGATCCTTTTGTTGGCCTGTTTTTCTATTTTGTTTTATAATATTCTGACAGATAATTTGTTTTTTGAGTAATAAAAAAAATCTATATCTATTATAGACTTCTTGTCAAGCACATAAATAGTTAACACAAGTATACCCTAATTATATTATTAATTATAATGAAAATAAACAACAACTTCACATTTTTTAAATATAAAAACCAAGAAAAATTACAGAGATTAAAATGAAAATCCACTAATTATGAATAACAATACATATTTAACCCACGGTAAATTGTGCTAATATCACTCAAATCAGTGTAAAAGCTACTAATTAACATGGCTTAACAAATTATGAAATATTTTTTTTAAAGTATCGTATTAGTGTGAAGTATTCACCAATTTTGGTTATAATTAATTTGCATCAGAAAATTTGATTAATTGGTAGTCACATTTAGTAAAATCTATCCTCTGAATTATATTTTTTTATTTACAAAATTTTAACTCGAGACATAGTTTAAAAAGATGGAATCTAATATAGCTCGAATCAATTATTTACACCTCTTGTATACTTTCCCTGTGTGGTTCATTACTTGCTGTATGAATAACGCTCATATCACCCTTTGTTATCTGTAAAAGCCACCACTGACAGTCTTTTAATTCATAAAGAATTTTGCTAAAAATTGGCGTGCCTTGTGAAGGATTTCGAGAGCCGTCGACTTTGATTCTTCTTACTGTTTCTTTATGTTCATGTTCACTTTTTGCTTCATCTCACAGTAAAACATCATGTCCACTTGCTACCATGTTGAAATAGTCAAAATGAATAGTGAACACTTGCAGAGGTACAAAAGGGCCTGCAGTAATTATAAGATTAAATGATTCATTAACTTGTTAAACTATTTGGGTTATTGATTAATTACATAGTTTCTTTTAATTGAGTTCTTAAAGCTTTTAAAATCACCATAAATTAGTTTTTTAGATAGTTCCAAGTCATCATAAATTAACTTTAGAGACCTACTTTTTTAAGTTTCATGACCCAATTAAAAAATAAAAAATAGTTGAGATACATACTTGAAAATAGGGGTCATTATATGGATTTGGATTTGTGAACCTTCCAAGCTTGTGTGGTTTTTAAACCCTTTTTTTGTAAAAAGCATAATTGTAAGAAAAATTTGAGTGGGGTTTGCGAAGCTATAGTCCGTTTAAAAGGAAAATTTTGTCATTTGAATTCTTATTTTGTGTTAATGTGACTTATTTGTTCCACTTGTGAAATTTTAAAATTTTAGTAGTGAAACTATTTAGTGTGGTTTAGAGTATTATAAATAATGCTATAATTTTAGTATGATATAAATATAATAGAGTTGGTTTAAAAATTATTAGATTGGGGACCGGTCTATTAAATTTGTAAGCTTTATGCACCGAACTCTTTAAAAAATTCTATTTATTTTAACAAGCTAGACTTATCTAGTTTGTTTAAGATAAGAGTTTTGAGAGTTAATGGCTAATCTAACTAATGCAATCTTCCGCAAGCCATGTTTGAACAATTGTTGGAGAAAGAATTCCACCTAGGATGTACTCTTAGAGGTCCTCTTGGAGCTTGAGAAATGGAGGTAGAAGACTAGAAGATGGTGGTGATAGTAGGCGCCACTTCTTGTTGTTGAAGATAAGCCAAAATAGGAGGCTAGCCACAAGGGAAGGAACCCTTGATAATAACATTAAGAACTCTCACTCAAGGGAGAGAGAACATGAACACTCTCTCAAGAAGAAGAAACTCTCAATATAGAGAAAATATTTTCTTTCATAAAATGAGTGTTAAAGGATTACATGAGATGCAGAACTCTATTTATAGAGCAAGCATGGATCATGGGCATAAGACTCTAATGTGAACGTCCAACTAGGCTAATGAAGGTTTAATTGGCTTAATCTAGTGTTAATTTATCATGTGCTCAATTAACACTAAGTTAATCCAATTAAAGATCCAAACATGACCCTAAAAATATGGATTTAGATCCTAAAAATGTGGATCTATGTTTCCTCTTGTTTGAATTTGAATTTTTTAGGGAAATGACATGACACCTCCAAAATTCAAATTAAAATAAGAAACAACTAGAATCAGCCATGTAGGAGAAAGAATAGCCTAGGTGGTGTCTCCTACATGCTTCATAATATCTCTAATAATATCACTTAATCTTTTTAATGTAATATTAATATTAAAGTTCAATTGTTAAATCATCATATTTTTTTTCATTTACTTTTTAACTTTTAGTGATGTGTAAAACAATCACTGACTTATTTTGAAACAAAATGACTAATATATATTTTTGTTGATGTAAAATCAGTAATAACACTACTATAAAGAAACATTTTAAAAAACAATTTTTTTATCAGTTGTAAAAGAAAAACGTTCTAAAAAAAACATGGTGGCATTTTAATAATGTCTTTGAAGAATGGAAAGACACTCTTACAAACATTTTTTTCGAACATTTTATTTTTTATTAATTGAAATTTATTTTGATATATTTTACTTTCATTTAATATCTCTCTAGTTTTAAACTAATTATAGAGCATTTTAAAAATTATTTGAGTAAACATAACATTTATCAGTGACTTCTTTATATATAACTAGCATAGAATCTGTATATACACACAAGTTACTTAATTATTTGGATAATTTCATTAAAAAGAATGTGGAGATTCAATATTAATGTATTTTAAAATTAGATTAAAAAAATAAAAAATTTGAGAAACTAAAAATCATACAAAGTATTTTGCATTTTACTTATTGAACATCTTTATTAAAAAATATTTTTAAAAAAATATTAAAAATTATTTAGAAGACAAAAAATACATATTATAAAATTAAAGCAAAATTTAAGAAAATAACATCATATTTCGTAAATTTTATAAAAATTAAAAATATATTTTATCATATATAGTCTCCATAAACTATATTTATAGTTTATAATAAAAATTTTGAGGCTCATAACTGTTTGTTTATGTTATAAAATAATTTAAAACTATTCTCATTTATGATTTTAGTTAAGATAAATTGAGTTTTTTATAAAAATTTTAACACTATTATATACATATTAATAATATTATTTTTTATAAATATATAAATAATTAGATGTAAATTAATTTTTCAGTATAGGAATTCATATCACATAATTAAATATGATTTAAAAATTTGTGTATATATATATATATATATATATATATATATATAAAGATATTATATATGTTTTTTGACAAAAAATTTAAAATTAAAATAATTTTATAGGTTGCATGTAACATCCTCAAATTTTTAAAATAAAAATTATCTCACATAATAAATAAATAATTATTATAATTTAAATAAAATAATATAGAGAAAAGAAAGAAAAAAAGAAGATAATAATTAGATGAGAATCAATCAAATAACTAAATGATTAAAGATAAATTGATTTAAGATAATATTTCTTTTAAAATAGAAATAAGATAAAATAATTAAAGATGTGATATTATTTTAAATTTATTTTGTAAAAGCTAATCTTTTATAAAAGAGACAAAAAATATGGAGAGGGAAAAATCAACCCTAAGTATTATATATAGGGTAAACTAGTTCCCTCAGAATATCATAGATTAGTTGATTATTCTATGGTTGAGAAAGAGGGACATAGGAGCAGAAGGAAACAAGTTAAAGTTGTGAGATCTCGCTTCAAGAGGTGAGTAAAACGATTTTTAAAACCCTCCATGGTATGACTTTTAAAACGTGTGTATATATATATATGTTTTTGAATCACGAAATAGTATTAGCATACCGCTTTAATAGTATGAATTTATATGGTTTATGTTGCACTAATTGAGTGAGATATCTCCATTTGGAATGAGAATGTAATTTGATATACATCTATTTGGAATGATTGTATAAGATACCTCCGTTTCATACGGGGAAGAGGTTTTAGATACCTCCATCTGGGATGGAGAAGAGATTCTTAATACTTCCATAATAGCGTGAAGAAGGCAGTGGGACACCATTGTATGGAATATGAGCTAATAAACTTTTTTGAAGAATCTTCTAAAAATGTGGTTCTGGGAACTGTAAAGTGTGAGTGAGTGATCATGAGTATCACGATAATTTGTGGATTGTGTGTTGGCATTGAAAACTATTTTTATCGTATTTATAATTATTGCTAGAAATTATTTGGATAAATCTTTATATATAAAGATACTTTTATTTACTACGGGTACCATGATTGTTTTTCTGGATTCCATGCCGGCTAAGAACAACATTGTTTGCGAACCTCTTTTAAAAAACTTGTTTTATTCACTGAGATTATTATCTCATTAAAAATATTGTTTTGAGAGGTCCATGGAGAAGTTTTGGAAATCGAAGAGGCTTGAAAACCTAGTTTGTTATTAATTAAGTAGTATTTGTTTGTAACAATTTTAGAATATGATGTATTTGTAATTATTTTCGTTTCTTAGAGGTCTAGATATGAGGATTATATTTTTTTTATTACATGTATTTAAATACAAAATTTATTATTTGCTTTAAATTCTTAATTATTATACTATGGGTATTATTGTAACGACGAATGTTACATTGCAAACTATAAATAAATATTTTTAAATCTTTAATTATATAATTGCATTAAATGGTCTATAAAAAGTTTTAGTGTTTATAATGGTATATCTAACACGGTGTTAAATAGTAAAATTAATTTTGATATATTATAATATATTTATAAAAACAATTAATATTATTATATAAATACAAATAAATAAAATTTAAATTATAAAATTACTTATCATAAAGTGAATATATAGTTTTTTAATAATAAATTATATATTATTGAGCCTTTATAATTAAGTACATAAAATACTCATAAAAATAATTTTGTCATTTATAATAGGTAATGATGTCAAGTATAATTGTTTCTTATTAGCGATAATGATTGTTTCTTTCATCAAAATTTAAAAATAATTTAATGAAAAAAATCAAATATAATTTCTGTTAAAAATAATTATTAGTTAAATTTAATTTCTCCTAATAACTTAAATTATAGTATGGTTGAGTAACTAATTTAAATTTATTTTAGAATTTTCGTATATTGAATACATACTTACAACGATATTATATAAATATCAATAAAAATTAGTATAGGTTTTAAATATAAAGTCAAGAGCTATTTTATAATAAATGTATTATCTAATATATTTAAATTAATTTTTTAGATAAAATTTCAAATTAAGATATTATTTAATAATTATTGGAATTTTTTTAAAAAAACATATTTTTTAAAATTAATTATGACATATATATAATATATTTATAAAAAAATAACATTGTTATATAAGTAATAAAATTTAGATATAAATATATCAAACATAAAATCAATATATTGTTTTATAATAATAAATTACATATTATTAAATTTTTAAAATATAAATTTGTTAAAAAATGAAAAAAATTCATTATCATTATTATATAAATATTAATAAATAAAATTTAGATACAAATTATCAAAAATAAATCAATATATTGTTTTATGATAATAAACTACATTTTATTAAATTTTTAAAATGTAAATATGTTAAATTATATAAAATAAAGTTTTGATTTTCCTAAAGGTTCTGGGTAGAATTGTTTTTCGTTAACCGTAATCATGATTTCTTTCATAAAAAATTAGAACTAATCGAATAATAAAATTGAATATGATTTTCCTTACTAGCAATATCAATGACAAGAGGAAGAAGATGAGAAATAAGGTGAGGAAACTTAAAGAAAATATTCATATTAACAGATCAACATTATACGATACTGAATCTGGCAAAGCCGGTTAGACATCTTCATATAATGTTGATAAAAATAAGTTTATAAGCTACTGAATCTGGCAGAGCCAGTTAAACATATGCTTATAAACTTGATGGAAAGTAAATTTAATTAACCTATGATAAGCCTTTAAATGATCATCGCATCTTTTAATATTTATTGCTTAAGGTATCCAAGATACCTTAGGAGAAAACTACTCCATGCGTAAAATAAAAATATGAGAAAAATTTAAAAAGGAAATACTTACAACAGGGGAGGAGAGGGAAAGGGTTGCAGAGAAACTTCTGATTTTATTGAAGAGAAGAAATTTTTACATATAAGAGAGAGTGGGTTTAGAGAGAAGGAGGAGAGGACCTAGAGAGAGAGAAGTATTCGGGACCTGCTCAGCATAAGAGACTTATGGTCCTTTTATAGACAAAGTTGGTAACCGGAAACCGGCTGAGAAGGTAAGCTAGTGACTGGTGACCTGCTGTATAGGTTACTTCATGACTGACAACCTGTTTTGTAGGTAAATTTTACCCTTCAGTCTATTACTTCATTAAAGAAATAAAATTACTTTGTCGCGGGTAAAATTTTAACTTGTTTTTCTGAGTCAAGAGAGTGTAGACACATCAGCTATTTCTTCCTCCATCTATTCAGGAGGGCATAGGTCTTCTGTGTCATCAAAATCAGATGGTAAAGAGGATAGCCCCAGAGTGTTTTGGCCATGACAACCAGTTTCTTCGTATATTTCTTTGTATAACCTTTCTTTCTCAAAATGTTTTACAAGAGAAAGGTTTGCTTCAATTAGGAATGGGTGAAATTTGTTACCCATTATCTTTTTCCAGTATAATTTAGTATTCTGAGTTTCTTTTAACAGAGTGAAAACCTCAGAATCTCTTTTAGTGAAGTTCCAGTTGGACCCTTCAATGTATGCCTTCCAGAGGTTATATTGATACAATTTTTCTTTATTGATGGACAACCCTTTTAGTATATCATGTTCAAACAAAGTCAGGGTATTTATCTCTGGATTTGTTTCAGTAAATAATTTTATTACATGTGTGGCTATACTATCAGAATTATGAACACTTCTTGGTGAAGTGGTAATTTGTAAAGCCACCTGGGTCATGTGTTCAGCCTGAATATCGTTTATGACTGAATTTATTACAGGGGACAGGGCTGAGAACCTATCTGTGGGGAATTACTAATGAGTGAAGGCAACCTGCTTCTAGTAGTAGCATAGGGGTTATTAGAACATCCCTTTATAAGCGACCTTTGAACGAACTCAAATCAATTTGAGCTCGTCTCACAATGAATTTTATCTGACAAGTACAATCCTTGTCAACAGTCTTGCAATAATCAGAAGATCCAAAACACGGATTTCTGTTATTGAAATAGGTTTGTGTTTTTACGAACAATCCTTCGTAATTTGCAGTTTCAACATGGACATCAAACAAAAAGTCCTGTATTAACCCAAATTTTCCTAGAAGGATATTTGGATTGATTTTTTGGGTAATACTGCTAGCAGCAGTAGCATATGTTTGTGTCAGAGCATGAGGCTCAAATTGTAAGGTAGTTTTTATTTTTTCTTCATCGATTGTTTCCAACCGAACTGCCATTTCAGTTTCTTCTTTGGAATAGAAGCCTTTGTATGTGGACCAGAACTAGTCTTGTTTAGCCTTGTTGAGGTCTCTAAATGATGTATATACACCTTTGTTTGGGCCTGTTATTAAGGCAAAATGTGTGAAACTTTTTCCCGAAGGTGAAGCAGGAGAAGTTAATTCTACTCCTTTATTATCTTGGCAACAAAAGCTGTATAATGCGCTTGTGATGCTTTGTTTTACACGAGTCACTTGGTGCTCATTTTGTGTTGTATAATTTGGAATATTCCAAATGTTATCAATTAAAACATTTAATTTGACATTTGTTTGATCTCTCCTAGGGTATTGGAAGATATTTGTAAGAATTGGCAATTCTTGTTTGCCAAATTTTGTGTACTGGTCCGCCACAAAAGGGGACTTAACTTGTTTAGGGCCTACGACACCCTTCTTTTTATTTTCGAGCATTGATCTGAAAAGATCTTTGTATATGTGAATAACTTCACTTGATGTACTTGGACAAAATGTCAGCACAAGTATTATCAGAATAAAGGAACCATCTTTATATGTTCAAAATAAATAATTTTTCCTGAAAAATTTATATAATCTTTGAAAAGAAACCATCTTTTATGTGGCTTTTTATCATTATTAATTTGATTTTTACCATAAGAAACTATGGCTTCACAATCTGTCCTGATTGTTATTTCTTTTTTATTTATCAAAAATAATTTAAATGCATCAATTGCATGTATGATAACATTTACTTCATAATCTGTGCTGGTTTTGTAAATTTTTGGTTTTGTAGTGTATTTACCAGAGGCATATCTGCAAATTTGTTCTTCCGCCTTTGGTATGTGTTTATTTTTCCTTCGTTTAAGGATTGTTCCCCATCCAATTTCACATCCATTGCATTCAGTTATTAAGTAATCTAAATCCAATGGTAATTGTAAAGTTGGTAAATTTGTTACCATTTGTTTTATCTTTTGAATTAATTTTATATCTTCAGAATTAAACTTTCTTTCTCCTTTTAATGAAGTTTTATTATATAAAGGAGATGTGTATTTTCCTAGATTAGGAATAAAGCTTCTTGCATAATTTAAAAGTCCTAAAAAGGATCTAAGTGTTTTTATTTCTTCCATTTTATCTGGAAAGTCCTGTATTTTCTTTGAAATATGAGGTTGGAGTTTTATAGTTCCATTACCAATTTCTGTCCCAAGAAATTCAATGAAATTTTTACTAATTTCCATTTTTGATTTTGAAACTATTAATCCATAATGTTCCAATTTATATAAAACTTGTTTTAGATGATGAAAATGATAATCTTTTGTTTTAGAAAATACTAGTATATCGTCAATATAGACACATGTAAAGGATTTATCATTTTTAAAGATATTATCCATTTTTTGCTAAAAAATAGCAGGAGCATTTTTAAGACCGAATGGCATAACATTCCATTCAAATAAACTTTCAGAACAAGTGAAGGTTGTCCATTTTATTGATTCGAGATCCATTTTAACTGATGAAATCCACTTTTTAAGTCGAATTTAGAAAACCATTTGGCATCTTGAATTTGGTTTATTAAAACATCTTTAGATGGAATTGAATAACTATCTTCTACTATATTGTCGTTTAGTCTTTTATAGTTGCAAAACCATCCTAGATTTACCTCTTTTTTGTTTAGAAGATTTATTGACTATGAAAATAGGACTTCTGTGTGGACTAACACTAGGTGTTATTACTTTCAGTTTCAACAAATTTTGTATGTGAGTCTGACATTCTTCTTGTTCCCAATTATTAAACTGAATGTCTTTTGTCTTGATAATTAAATCTGGATTAATAATTTCCAGTTCACAAATTATGGGGTCTCTATCCCAAAATTTTGTGGGATCTTCTCCTATTATATTTGTCTTATTCAACCTATCAAGAATTTTGAATATTTTCAAATTTTATAGATTTTGAAATTTTTATTGAGGAAAAAGCCGTAATTGTATTGTCTAGTATATTAGATAAAAAGGAATAATCTTCTACTGTTTCATTTAAAATATTTGATACATCTATAGTACAATTATATGTATCAGGAGATGTTGAATTTAACTACACTTATCAAGGGTTGTATCTTGTTTTAATGAGTCACCACTAACTATTGGTGTCATTTGTGTTTTGTCACTGATCATAACATAATCTTTATTTATTGTAACTAATTTGTTTTGGCCTAAAATAAAATCTAAGCCAATTATCATATTTTGTTTTGATGGAACTAGGTTTTCTACCCTCATTTTTTTTATAAAAATTTTATGGCAAAAAAGGTCACAATTTGTACTAAATTGAAGAATAACATTATTAACTTCTTTATCGTTTATCATAATTTCTCCAGACATTGTTCTAGTTTTTTGGATGTGTTTGCTTTTTATTATGTTGTGGTGTGGAGTTATAGTTTTACATATAACTGTTTCTGAGCATCCTGTATCTAATAATGCTTGTATGGTTTTTTCTATTGATGGGTTATTATTTATTTTTGGAAAAGTTAATTTAACTAATACTTTTAAAGTTATTAGTTGTTGTTTATTACAAACTAATAGGATACATTCCGTTGTTCCCATCATATTATTTTGTTCAGATGAGTAACTAGACTCTGGAAAATCTATTTTAGTTTTCCCTTTTATTGTTTCTTCCAAAAGAATAACCTTTTCTTCTAGATAATTTATGCGAGTTTCTAATACTGAAATTCTAGTATTATTTAAATCTTTGTTATAGATTTTATTTGTGTTTTCTTTCTTTTCGTAAGAAGGTATCTATTGTATATTCAGGTGTTCTTTGACACATTTAATACAAAAATTTTTGTAACAAAGTGGACAATGAGCCCTTTGAGATATGTGAAAATACCTTTCATAATATTGGCACGGAATTGATTCAGTACCAGAATAGAATTGTATTTTGTGAAAACAGGGGTTTGTTTTTATTGTCTTCATAAAACAATATCCTAAATCATCTAAAATGTGTCCCATTTCATTGTATTCATCCCCCATTGGGAAGTCATTGTCATTATTGGGATATAAATGACTTTATTCTAGACAATATTCTAGAATGGAATCATCATCAAGCAAACATAGCCATGCTTAGGCAAGGAACTTTAGACAATATTCTAGACAACCTTTATTGGGAACCTTGGGATAATTTTCCCCCTGAGACAAATGAGATCATAAAACCTCAAGAAAATATAGAGAATGATAAAATTGATGATATAGTTAATAAATTTTTAAATAAATTAAAAATTGAAGGAAGAAAATTTTCTTATCAATTTACAAATAATTTAGAAGATGAAGATGTTTTTCTACAACATCAGAAAATACATAGGTAGGTCTCATAAATGAATATGAAGGATCTACATCTACAAATCATCAACTAGATCCTGCCGGTACACAAAATTATTCTCAAGGATTTCTTCCTCGGGAAACTGTACAAAATATTGTTCTTAGTGACAACAAATATGTGTCTCATGGTAAAAGATTACCTGTGGAACCAAACTTCCAAATCCCAAATTTACTTTTAAACATAGGAGGAATAGATCCTCAACTCCTCCCAACATATATTGAATAATGGATTGCTGCTGTAATCCATAATTATGGTATACATCATGAGAAAGATGTACAATTTTCTCAAGAAATGATCACAAAATGAGAAACATATCTCGGCGATATTGCTAGATTTGGCTGGGAATCTTTTAAGAAAAATTTCCCTAATGATCTAAACACACTGGTCATTGAACCAAGTCCAAATATTTACAATTTCTGTTCCCTTATACAGAGATTGTTCACCTCACAATAAGCCAACGACGGCAACACAATTAGACAACAAATTTATTTAGGACATCTCGAAAGATTATCTATTGAATATATAGGGAAGATAAAAGAATACTGTCAAGATTATCTTTTGTATGCATCAATAGCTGGTTGCTTCCATGATGTTAACATTGGAGACAAAATCTTTGTTAAACTTCCAGGAAAATTAGGTCAAAAAATTAGAGAAACCTGGAAAAATGATGAGGTTACGGCCATGTTGAATAACCTCTCAATACGAATACAACACATTATGAAAATAATGGAAGGCACTTGTTCTCATATTGCTATACAAAAAGAACTTAAGCGTTCTGATGCTGAGATATGTAAACAAATATAGACTCCCCAACAGTATGCACAAAATAGGTTTAAAAACAGAAAAAAATATATCTAGAAACAAACCTAGAAATACTAATACACAAAAATTATTAGGACCAAGAAATCCAAGAAAAACATATACCATAAGAGTTTCTAAAGCTAGAAAACCTACTTTAAATCCTAATAGACATGTTAGGAAATTCAAAGATAACAAAACCTACAAACAAATGTTAAAATGTTTTGCTTGTAGTCAACCAGGACATTTCTCAAGAGATTGTCCAAATATTGCCAATCTTTACACAAAAGAGGCGAAATTAATAAAATCATGTCCTATGAATCTTCTTCCTATTAATGAAGAGGTTTCTACTGACTCTGAAATATTATCTGTTATCAGTATAATAGAATACATAGATGAAATAAACCAAGAAAAGGTTCAAAAAAATTATGATTTAATACATGAATTTACAAATAATGAATACAGTCATTTATATCCCAATAATGACAATGACTTCCCAATGGGGGTGAATACAATGAAATGGGACACATTTTAGATTATTTAGGATATTTTTTATGAAGACAATAGAAACAAACCCCTGTTTTCACAAAATACAATTCTATTCTGGTACTGAATCAATTCCGTGCCAATATTGTGAAAGGTATTTTCACATATCTCAAAGGGCTCATTGTCCACTTTGTTACAAAAATTTTTGTATTAAATTTGTCAAAGAACACCTAAATATAAAAGAGATACCTTCTTACGAAAAGAAAGAAAACACAAATAAAATCTATAACAAAGATTTAACTGATATTAGAATTTCAGTATTGGAAACTCGCATAAATTATCTAGAAGAAAAGGTTATTCTTTTGGAAAAAACAATAAATGGGAAAACTAAAATAGATTTTCCAGAGTCTAGTTACTCATCTGAACAAAATAATATGATGGGAACAATGGAATGTATCTCATTAGTTTTTAATAAACAACAACTAATAACTTTAAAAGTATTAGTTAAATTAACTTTTCCAAAAATAAATAATAACCCATCAACAGAAAAAACCATAAAAGCATTATTAGATACAAGATGCTCAGAAGCAGTTATATGTAAAACTATAACTCCACACCACAACATAATAAAAGTAAACACATTTAAAAAACCAGAACAATGTCTGGAGAAATTATGATAAACGATGAAGAAGTTAATAATGTTATTCTTCAATTTAGTACAAATTGTGACCTTTTTGGCCATAAAATTTATATTAAAAAATGAGGGTAGAAAACCTAGTTCCATCAAAACAAAATATGATAATTGGCTTAGATTTTATTTTAGGCTAAAACAGATCAGTTACAATAAATAAAGATTATGTTATGATTAGTGGCAAAACACAAATGAAACCAATAGTTAGTGGTGACTCATTAAAACAAGATACAACCCTTGATAAGTGTAGTTGTAAAAATTCAACATCTCCTGATACATGTAATTGTACTATATATGTATCAAATATTTTAAATGAAATAGTAGAAGATTATTCCTTTTTATCTAATATACTAGACAATACAATTAAGGTTTTTTCCTCAATAAAAATTTCAAAATCTATAAAATTGGAAAATATTCAACAAATTCTTGATAGGTTGAATAAGACAAATATAATAGGTGAAGATCCCACAAAATTTTGGGATAGAGACTCCATAATTTGTAAACTGGAAATTATTAATCCAGATTTAATTATCAAGACAAAAGACATTCAGTTTAATAATTGGGAACAAGAAGAATGTCAGACTCACATACAAAATTTGTTAAAACTAAAAGTAATAACACCTAGTGTTAGTTCACACAGAAGTCCTACTTTCATAGTCAATAAATCTTCTAAACAAAAAAGAGGTAAATCTAGGTTGGTTTACAACTATAAAAGACTAAACGACAATACAATAGAAGATGGTTATTAAATTTCATCTAAAGATGTTTTAATAAACCAAATTTAAGATGCCAAATGGTTTTCTAAATTCGACTTAAAAAGTGGATTTCATCAAGTTAAAATGGATCCCGAATCAATAAAATGGACACCCTTCTCTTGTTCTGAAGGTTTATTTGAATGGAATGTTATGTCATTCGGTCTTAAAAATGCTCCTGCTGTTTTTCAGCGAAAAATGGATAATATCTGTAAAAATGATAAATCCTTTACATGTGTCTATATTGACGATATACTAGTATTTTCTAAAACAAAATATTATCATTTTCATAATCTAAAACAAGTTTTATATAAATTGAAACATTACGGATTAATAGTTTCAAAATCAAAAATGGAAATTAGTTAAAATTTCATTGAATTTCTTGGGACAGAAATTGGTAATGGAACTATAAAACTCCAGCCTCATATTTCAAAGAAAATACAGGACTTTCCAGATAAAATGGAAGAAATAAAAGCACTTAGATCCTTTTTAGGAGTTTTAAATTATGCAAGAAGCTTTATTCCTAATCTAGGAAAATACACATCTCCTTTATATAATAAAACTTCATTAAAAGGAGAAAGAAAATTTAATTCTGAAGATATAAAATTAGTTCAAAAGATAAAACAAATGGTAACAAATTTACCAACTTTACAATTACCATTGGATTCAGATTACTTAATAATTGAATGCGATGGATGTGAACTTGGATGGGGAGCAATCCTTAAACGAAAGAAAAATAAATGCATACCAAAGGCAAAAGAACAAATTTGCAGATATGCCTCTGGTAAATACACTACAAAACCAAAAATTTACAAAACCAGCACAGATTATGAATAAAAAAGAAATAAAAATCAGGACAGATTGTGAAGCCATAGTTTCTTATGGTAAAAATCAAATTAATAATGATTAAAAGCCACATAAAAAATGGTTTCTTTTCAAAGATTATATAAATTTCTCAGGAAAAATTATTTATTTTGAACATATAAAAGGTTCTGATAATACTTGTGCTGACATTTTGTCCAGGTACATCAAGTGAAGTTCTTCACATATACAAAGATCTTTTCAGAACAATGCTCGAAAATACAAAGAAGGGTGCCATAGGCCCTAAACAAGTTAAGTCCCCTTTTGTGGCGGACCAGTACACAAAATTTGGCAAATAAGAATTGCCAATTCTTACAAATATCTTCCAGTACCCTGAGAGAGATCAAACAAATGTCAAATTAAATGTTTTAATTGACAACATTTGGAATATTCCAAATTATACAACACAAAATGAGCACCAAGTGACTCGTGTAAAACAAAGCATCACAAGCGCATTATACAGCTTTTGTTGCCAAGATAATAAAGGAGTAGCATTAACTTCTCCTGCCTCTCCTTCGAGAAAAGGTTTCACACATTTTGCCTTAATAACAGGACCAAACAAAGGTGTATATACACCATTTAGAGACCTCAACAAGGCTAAACAAGACCAGTTTTGGTCCACATACAAAGGCTTCTATTCCAAAGAAGAAGCTGAAATGGCAATTCGGTTGGAAACAATCAATGAAGAAAAAATAAAAACTACCTTACAATTTGAGCCTCATGCTCTGACACAAACATATGCTACTACTGCTGGTAGTATTACCCAACAAATCAATCCAAATATCCTTCTAGGAAAATTTGGGTTAATACAAGATTTTTTGTTTGAAGTCCATGCTAAAACTGCAAATTACGAAGGATTGTTCGTAAAAACACAAACCTATTTCAATAACAGAAATCCATGTTTTGGATCTTCTGATTATTGCAAGACTGTTGACAAGGATTGTACTTGTCAGATAAAATTCATTGTGAGACGAGTTCAAATTGATTTGAGTTCCTTCAAAGGTCACTTATACAGGGACGTTCTAATAACCCATATGCTGCTACTAGAAGCAGATTGCCTTCACTCATTAGTAATTCCCCCCACAGATAGGTTCTCAACCCTGTCCCCTGTAATAAATTTAGTGATAAACGATATTCAGGCTGAACACATGACCCAGGTGGCTTTACAAATTACCACTTCACCAAGAAGTGCTCATAATCCTGATAGTATAGCCACACATGTATAAAATTATTTACTGAAACAAATCCAGAGATAAATACCCTGACTTTGTTTGAACATGATCCACTAAAAGGGTTGTCCATCAATAAAGAAAAATTGTATCAGTATAACCTCTCGAAGGCATACATTGAAGGGTCCAACTGGAACTTCACTAAAAGAGATTCTGAGGTTTTCACTCTGTTAAAAGAAACTCAGAATACTAAATTATACTGGAAAAAAATAATGGGTAACAAATTTCACCATTCCCAATTGAAGCAAACCTTTCTCTCGTAAAACATTTTGAGAAAGAAAGGTTATACAAAGAAATATACGAAGAAACTGGTTGTCATGGCCAAAACACTCTGGGGCTATCCTCTTTACCATCTAATTTTGATGACACAGAAGGCCCATGTCTTCCTGAACAGATGGAGGAAGAAATAGCTGATGTGTCTACACTCTCTCGACTTAGAAGAGCAAGTTAAAATTTTACCTGCGACAAAATAGTTTTACTTCTTTATTGAAGTAATAGACTAAAGGGTAAAATTTACCTACAAAATAGGTTGCCAGTCATGAAGTAACCTATACAGTAGGTCACCAGTCACTAGGTTACCTTCACAGCCGGTTTCCGGTTACCAACTTTGTCTATAAAAGGACCATAAGTCTCTTATGCTGAGCAGGTCCCGAATACTCTCTCTCTCTAGGTCCTCTCCTCCTTCTCTCTAAACCCATTTTCTCTTATATGTAAAAATATCTTCTCTTCAATAAAATCAGAAGTTTCTCTACAACCTCTTCCCTCTCCTCCCTTGTTGTAAGTATTTCCTTTTTAAATTTTGCTCATATTTTTATTTTATCCATGGAGTAGTTTTCTCCTAAGGTATCTTTGGATACCTTAAGCAATAAATTTTAAAAGATGCAATGATCATTTAAAGGTTTATCATAGGTTAATTAAATTTACTTTCCATCAAGTTTATAAGCAGATGTCTAACCGGCTTTGCCAAATTCAGTAGCTTTTGAACTTGTTTTTATCAATATTATACGAAGATGTCTAACCGGCTCAGCCAGATTCAGTATCGTATAATGTTGATATGTTAATAGGAATATTTTCTTTAAGTTTCCTCACCTTCTTTCTCATCTTCTTCCTCTTTTTTCTCTTTCTCTCCGTTTAACAAATATGAAAATGTAATTAATAAATTAAACATAACATATTAACTATATAAACATATAAAATAGAAAAAATAATTAAATTATAAGAAAATGAAAAAGATAAAATATATAAAATATAGAAGCAATAGAATAAGTAGACATTTAAATAAAAAAGTGAAACTACAAAAATAAAAAATAGACACATACCCATAAAATAAAAAGGACAAATTTTTAATTTCCTTAATATATAAATATGTAAAATATATAAAATAGAAATAATACCTGAAATTATTAAAATAAGAAATAAATAGATAAAATATATAAATATAAAAAGGATAAATAAAAATAAGATAACATAAAAATAAAAAATAAGATATTAAGATAAAAATTAAAACTAAAAATAAGAAAAATAAAAGATGAAGAAATTAAAAAAGTAAAAGAAAAATGGACACATGGAAATAAAATAAAAAAAGAAAAATTTATAATTTCCTTACTATATAAATATGTAAAAAATATAAAATAGAAATAATAATTGAAATTATAAAAATAAAAAATAAAAAGATAAAAATATAAATATACAAAGAATAAAAGAAAAGAAGATAACATAAAAAGGAAAAAAAGAAATAGGCTATTAAGAGGAAAAATTAAAACTAAAAATAAAAAAATAAAAGAGTAAGAAATATAAAAAGTTGAAAATAAAAAAATTAAAAAATGAAAAGTACATAAAAGAGAAGGTGTAAAAAAAGAAAAATTAAAAAAAGTTAAAAAGACAAAAGAATACAAAAATGGACACCTTTCCATAAGAAGGGGCAGACTAGAAATTTCCCTAGCCTTTTCTTTTCTTATATATAGTATTAGAAAACTCACCTCATTTTCTACATAATATCAACCATAAAAGAGCATTTAGAAAATGACAAGTTGAATAATGTTTATGTATTTCACTTATAATTTAATATCTCTCCAATTTTAAAAATAAAAAATGATCAAATTGAGTTATTTTTAATGAATTTAAGTAAACTATTTATAAAGAATTAAAAAAAAAAAGGGTTTCAAAGAGTCAACCTAACATTTTCAATGTCTTCCTTTCCAAGAACTCATTTCATTTTCCAAGTAACCCAATCATACTAAAGATCTAATTTTTAGTAATTTTGATGATTGGGTAACCAATTGCTTTTATAATAAGAACAATTCCTCTTGACAAGTTATACTACGTTCCAAAATTGATTTAGAATTTAAAATTGAGTTTAGATAAATATTGACTTTTTTGGTTTCACAGTTGAGAAAAACTAAAAAATGATTATGTATAGGATTAATTCTGAATTGAAGCAATTTAGAATAATTTTTTTAATTTATCAGATCAATAATTTACACTAAATTTAACTCTAAACTTACTTTTATTGTAAGAATATCTAAACATAAATCATATTAATTATCTCAAAATTAATTTTAATCTTTAATAAATTTCATTGAAAATTGAAACATATAACTAAGCACGCACATAATAATTGTGAATTTACATGTATATTTAAATGAAATGAACTAGTAGTAATCTAATGAAAAAGAATTTGTAACGTAAAGTCAATGTGGGACCTTCATTGAAAGTTTTATTAACGTACAAGGACCGATTTTTAATTAGTTTTCGGAGCTTTCAGAAATTTTCTAACAATATAATATATAAATTTCAAAATTATATTTTCTTAGAAATTTATACAAATATATTTTAGTTAAGCCATTAATTAATAATGTATTTTAGTCCTAAAGTTGTCAATTTATAAAAATAAAAATCAGATTAATGTCTTTACTAAGACTATGAATGTGTTTGATTTGTTATTTCATCTAACTAAAAGCTGATAAATTAGCAAAAATGGTTTCAGTTTCATTTGGATAACAAAAAGTTAAAACTTTTTCTAGGAACTACTAGTTTAAGAAAAAAAAGTTACTTCAAGTAGATTTTCAAAAAAGTTACTCCAAGTAACTTTTCAAAATATCTCTTATTTTCAGTTTCAACTAATTCTTATTTTATAACTTTACCCTTCTTTAATTATTGTATTGTCGCCATTAATTTTCTCTCTTGAGATGATACAATATTTATCCTTCATTAACGTAAGTATAGTAATTTATAATTTAAATATATAGTTATTAAATATTATAATTTAAATATTTAATTTAAAATTAATATATTTAATCATAGAAAATTATATTTTAAATACATAATTATAGTAATTTATAATTTAAATATTTAATTATATAAATTTATAATTTAAATATATAATTACAATAATATATAATTTAAATATGTAAGTAATTTATATTATTAAAATATGTTATAATTAGTTTAAATACCTCATTTTTTATCAAATGATTAACAATGCCTTATTTTTTATTTTACAACTTTCAGCTAGTTGATCAACTAGTTTTACGAAACACTTATAACTATTTTTTCAGCTTTAAGTTAATTTTTAATTTTTAGTTAGTTTTTAAACTAGTTGTGTCAAACACACCCTATATTTATAATAATTATAAAATATATTATTAATTAATGGATTAAATAATATTTTGATCGCTAGAAATAATACTTTTTGTTTTCATATTCTTTTTATTAATTTGATATTTCAAAATTTTTGTTTGGCATAATAGTCCCTACTCTCAAACATCAAGTTTGATTTTGGTTCATACTTTCAAATAATAATGTTAATAAATCATTTTTTTTTTCATTTCAGTGACTTAATGCATCATCATGGCATTTGAAAACGATAGTTGTGTATAATTTTTAGAATAAATTGTGATTTTAATATCATATATATGCAAAATGGTTTATAATATCAAAGTAACTAAAAATATAGTTTATCCAAAAGATTGTATCCCCTATGTGATAAGTAATTGAATTGTTAATGTCGCTGTTACAAATAATGTCGTTTCTTCAAAGAGAATTAAAATCAAATAATTTTTTAAAATCAAATATTTTTAAAGGATTAAATTAAAAAAAATTTAAAAGATAAAAAACCATTTTTATAGACAAAAAGATCATTAAGCCTTAATTAATTTATTTATGAAAATATATTTTAAACTCTTCTTAATGGATATTTTAAACTTTTAGAATATGTTTTATACTTTTATTCTATATTTTTAAAATTGGGTTGGTGATGGAATCGGTGTACTGGTTCATGATTAATTGGTTCAACCATTATTTATCTAGTGGTTGACTCGATCTTAATAAAATAGTATTTTTTATTATTAATATATTATAACAATTAAGATTATAAAAAAATTATTCAAGGGGTAATAATAAAAGAAAAGAGTATCTTTACTAAATACACCTTCATATTGCTAAGTTAACACCTATTTTATTAATTTTTGAACTAAAATGGGTGAACTTAGGAAAATGAGGGGTGCATTTAACAAAATCCAAAAAAAAATTTAAAAATATAAACCGGTTGAATCATTAATTTTCACCGATTTTATTGATTCATAGCTGGTTTTTCGATTTTAAAACTGATTTTTTTCTTGCCGATTCACCAATTTTTCGATCGAACTGGCTAATCCATTTCGGCTTTGTAAACATAACTTTTATTACAATCTTGGGTATAATGATAGTTAATTATTAAAATTAACTAACAACTTCTCTAATAATAATAGCTTTAGATTGTATAAAATATTTATCAATTTTATTGATGTGTAATATTAAAAAACTCTAGTAAAAACTATAATTAATTTTTGTATGAAGAAAACTATAATTAAATTATATATTAATTGTTTGTTAAAACTTACTACGATAAAAATTAAATACTACGGCATGAAAATTTTTAGAGTTATATAGTTTTCTTTTTAACAGCACACAAAATTATATAGTTAAAATTTTAATTTTTATCTTTTAATTTTGTTAGATAACTTTAATCTTTTAATTGAAAGTTATAAGTAATCTTTATCTCTTAAACTGCTTCTTCTTCTTCTTCTTTTTTATCTAAATAAAACTGAATTGCAACCCCTTAAACAATATCATCCCGGCATATATTGGCTAAGAAAATGGAAAAGTTCCCTCTCGTTGTTTTACAATTTACATCCATGAGTAAAAATAAAATATCTTAGACATAATTTCTTTCTTCATATATTTTCCGTGCTCCATTTTTTTTCTTCAATATATTCAAAAATACAATAGTTGCGAGTTGTGATTTTGACTTATGTATTAAATTAAGAAATAATTGTGAACAATCTTATTTCATTACAATTGGTCACAATTGAAAGAGCAAAAATTAATTAGTTGAAGCATAAGGTATTCTAATCTGAAGAAGACGTCCAATCGGTGTTGACTGATTTTGGCAAGTAATCGATTAAAATGTTATTATTTGTCGAATATTTAATTTATTGTATCTACAATTGAAAGGTTTATTTTATTTTTTAATTTATATCATATTTTTTAATTTTAAAATATTTTTTTATTTCAAAATGCTTGTTTTTACATATTGAGTTAAGGAGAGAATAAAAAGTATTATTTTTTAATAGTAGTTGATATTACTTGTTTCTCGTAGAAAAGATCTCCGCTTGGAGATCAATTCTTTTTTTTTCTAATGGTTGATCTTATCAAAATCAAATGTTGACTTCAAAATAAGTCTTCAAAAACACTAACTTCATATGCAAATTTAGGAATGATTAATAACCTTTATCTTCAAGTTTTGATAGAAAGTTTAGAAATTCTCATAATCATTATTAGTTTGTTGGATTATATACAAATTTGATTCATGTAATGATTTAGACACAGTTTAAAAACTTAGTCAAGGTGAATTTGGTTAACTTGTGGCGTCATAGTCTCATAGGTTAAATTTAGGGTTAGTAATTAGTTTGCATGACCTAATCTTTAATAAAAAAAATAAAAGTTTCATACTTATTTTAACAGTATACAAAAATCACATATAACATGAGAAACAAATATAATTTCACAACCTTATTGTCAAAGTTCAAATTAACTCATATAAAATTAAATATATATAATTTAAAACACAATTATTTAAGTTCAAATTAAATTCATTATCATTCATCAATAAATTCTAAATAAAAAAAAAGTTTTAAATTTATAATATTTTGTAATGATAACCTTCAATAATAAACAATTTCCATAGTATATCAATAACAAATTTATATAATTTAAACAATCACATAATAACCACAAAGTAAAGTTTCCAAATGAAAAAGAGAACATAAAATAACAAAGAAAAAAAAAAGTTATAAGGTTAGTTTAAGGGTAAAACTCACATATGGAGAGAAGAGAGTGAGAGAGGTCGTGAGTTCGAATTCTTCTATTATAAAAAATAATATATTAACAACTAATATTTATCTATACAAAAACAAAGAAAATATATTAGATAACTTGTTGATAAAAATTCATAATTAATAAAAATAAATTAAATATTTTTTATCAATTTGAAAAAAAATTGAATAAGAAGTTCAATTTGATTCAACCTGAGTTAATCTGGTTCAACTTGATCGAATCATTGATTCTACCTCACTGGGTCACCAAATTAATCTTACTAAGTCAATAACACAGCTGATCTAATTATAAAATTGATCTTATTAGACAATCAATTTACAATATAACCAATCATACCGATCGGGTTGATCCTATTTTTTCAACTATGCATTTAATAACATGCTAATAGTATTCATGCCTGTACAATTACCACCAATAACACTTTAATTAAAGTCCTCATGTAACATCAATTAACTTCATCTTTTCCATAACACTTTAATTACTACAAGTTAACCAATTGACTTGTCAAGTATATAGTGTCAACACAGAGGGGGTCCACATGGTCACATTATCCTTCATCCCTTTCTCTAATTGGATGATGTCCAGTGTTAATTTTTTTAAGATAGTTTATGTTTTTGGCTTTTCTGCCTTTTTTATTTTTCCTTTATCAAAAGAAAAACAAATAATATTGCTTAAAAAATATTCAATAAATAATAACATTTTATTCGATTATTACTTGCCAAAAGTCACCATTTTGACGTCTTCTTCATATTAGAATAGTTTATGCTTCCACTATTTAATATTTCTGGTCCTTCAATTGTGACCAATTCTAATGAAATGAAACTAATGACAAAAAACAAATACAAAAAGACATAGATAGAAAGACACCATCCAATAATTATTTGTATGCTTTTATATATACTCTTATTTAGAAGAAGTTGTGAGAAACCATATATCTCAGTGATCAATATTCATCTCAATTTCACTAATGATATCTCTAAACTCGTGGCATCTCTTCCATATTCTTATATGTATTCTTCTTCTCACTCAAACATATTCTAAGGATGGGCGAAAGGTATATAATATGTCTACCTCTTATTCAATTACTTTACTTCTAAATTAGTATTTTTTGTATATTTGTTTTTCTTAACTATGTTATTATGTAATATTCACTAATTTTATCTATAGTTAAATTTTATGAAAAAGTTTACCAGTCACTCTTAATAAAAATCATTTTGCAATCATGTTTTTTCTATTCTCAGTATTCAAATTCCAATCTTTGTTTATAAAGTTGGTTCTTTAATTCAAACCTAAACTACTGGGTTATGTGGACTATGTTAAAATCATTTACTTCCTTTTGTTAATACTATATAAAGTTGAAACTATAATAAAGTACTTTAAAATATATGAATTCAATTATTAAGAGCAACTTATTTTTTAGAATGGTTCTCAACCACAAGAATCATTCTTCTCAAACCACTGGAAGAGAAAGTATATTTTCCATAGTGAAAGAATCGTTCTTTCTATAAAAATAGTTTTTTCTTTATATTAAAATATTAACTTATATATTATCTTGTGAAAATTGTTTTTTTTTTCTGTTTCTATTTTGTGTTCTCTTTCCTGTGTTACTAATAAAAGAATATTATAAACTTATTTAATAAGTTACATAAAACATAAAAATCATAAAAAAGAATTGTGACTTGTTAAATGACTTGTAAGTTTTTATTGATGAAGATATATATGAAAGGGAACACGAGACAAAAAAAAATTATTTCCATCCGGGCATGTATGACTATAAGTATAAAAATATGTATATTTGTGACGCTGCTTTCATATTTTTAATTTGAAAGTAAATAAATACTTTACTTTGTCCACAAGAGACGTCTTTCAATTGATTTAGCTGAGTTACATAAATTTCCTAAAAAATGATTTTTCTATATTTTCTAAGCTTTTATCAACTTCTAGAAAACCACACTTTAGACATGCTCATTTAATTAAGAATGTTACGTTAATTTTAAATCAAGAAAAATCTTCAAACCTTTAAGAGGTTGATCGATTTTTTCTTCGTATATCCTTAATTTCTTAGTTTATATTATTTTCTTCTTTCTTTTTGTTATAAGTTTATGTTATTTTCCAATTTACCTAGTATTCTGATTATAAGATATATGCAGACTTATATTGTTTACATGGGTGATCATCCTAAGGGTGTACAATCCACAGAATCACTTCATATTAGTATGGTTCAAAACATCCTTGGAAGGTTAGACAATACTTTCTTAGATTTATTTCATTAATGTAGAATTTTAAAAGAATAAGGGTTTTGATTGGTTTAGTTTTATTTTTTAATTTTTAAAAGAGGTTTCAAGAATAGTTTTCAAAAACTGTTTTCGGAAAGAAAAAAAAAACTTGTTTGGTGAATATTATTTGAAAATTGTTTTGAAGATGTAAAAAACGAAAAACTTGTTCATTTTTATTAAAAAAATTTTAATAAAAAGAAAAAAATAACATATTCTGATTGTATTTTGAGTTTTCAAAACAAAAATAGAAAACTGAAAAACAAAACTACTTTGAATTGTTTCTATTTTTTAGTTTTTAGAAATAAAAAAAGCAGAACTGTTTTCAGAAAATACTATCCAAACGAGTTTTTTAGTTTTTAAAAACTAAAATACTGAAAACAGTTTTATAAAATTGTTGCCAAACAAACACTAATTATTTTGTTATAAAAGATTCTCAATTCTAAAAAACTTTGAAGAAATATAATGCTATAAAAGTATACAAGATTTTATTCTATTTTTTTATTTACAGATAAATATTATTTTATTCTAGATTTTATAGTTCAGATCTTAATGGATTTATAATCTAAGAATTTATAATAATTTAAAAATTATATAAATTTATAAGATTTAACGGATTTTATGATTTTTAAAAATATTCAAAGTTGTAAGATTTAATAAACAAATAGCAAGAAAATATTAAGGTTTGGATATAAAGAGTAAAAATAATACAAAACTTTTAATAGTTAATTAATTTTAGCTTCATGTACTCATAATGAACATTTGTTCCATGTATCTAAAATTTATTCGTTTACTAGTAATATTGAAGATAAATTTCATCGACGTATTGCTGCTTACTAGAGCAATATTCTTTACCAAAATAAAAATTATAAACTGTTGGGTATAATTTTGTTGTTGCTTTTAATGAAGAGAGAAGGGATTATGTGTGATGTTTGAAACAAAAGTTTAGCAATAGTAGAAAAACAAATAAATAAAGTCTAATAAAATTTCAAGGTTGCAGTGGAATTGTTTCATAAGAGTGATATTTATATTTTCTACTATAGACGACACAAATTTTATTTTAAAAGACAATCCATCAAAATTGAATATTTTAAATATCACAAGATTGAACACTATTAAATTTTGTTGTCTTCCTTAAAAAATCTTAGTTAAATAGAAATATTTTTATGAAAATAATAATCTTTAAAAATTCTAATCCACTAGTTCGGTGATATTATTAACTATTTTCAGTTTAAGTTGGCACAGCTAAATTTGACTTAAATTTAATTTCAATTGAAAGTAATGTTAAAATATTTTACAACAGTTTACAAAAAAAAACTATTCAAATTAATTTAAAAACTTTAATCTAATAAAAATATACTTATTCAATTGCCTACTACTATTAGTACTCATTTTAGTTTGAGAGCAATGTTTTTAACAGTTTCAATATTAATCTGCGTAATAAATTTAACTTTTTCTACTGGCCTAATAAATTTAACTTGATGTAACATATATCAAGAAAACCATATATCCTAATTTCCACTAATAATCCATAGTAAAATTATTTGTAGTTACGTTAATAGATTTTAAGATTGTTTGATTGATAAAACATTTATTTAATTTTCAGCAAAATTTATTTGTTAGATTCGTTATGAAGCAATGTTATAATCATTAATAGATTGTTGACAACCAACAAAACATAAAAATTCATGAGATTTTCTTTACAGCATAAATTATTAGAATTATTCACTAGAAAAAATATTGTTATGCGCACTTTAATTTCCTTTGAAAATAAAATAAAGTTATAAAAAAGGATTATACATGTTTATTGTCCTTTGAAAATGTATTCAATTTAATTTTAATATTTAAAAGGATAATTAACTATGGTCCTCGAAAATTTGAACATATGTGAAATTTATTTCGTATTTTGACTTTATTAATATTAATTAATATTTTAAGTCATTAAGAAGTTTGATAGATATTATTATACCATTTTTCATTAAATTGTATCTTTAATTTTATTTTTTATCTATTTAAAATAGTTTATTATGTCAGACAAGTTGATACACAATTAAAAACCTAGTTTATAGAATAGATACACATGATAATATCAGGCCATAATAAATTATTAAAATACTAATGTTATTATTACGATCTCAAATATTATAACAAAGCTACGATGAGAGGCAAACTTTACATATATTTAAATTTCACGAAAACCGAAACTAATAAAAAATTCCAAGAACTAAAATAAATTCATGTATATTCTCAGAGGACAACATACACAGCCTTATAAAAATTATAGGTTTATATCAATGAAATAATATTATATTAACAGATGATATAATGATAATATAACTTATTTCGTTAAAAATATATAATGATGTCACATTGAACATTGAAACTAAAAAAAGAAATGTAGAGTATAATTTATTAATTATATTGTAATCAAATTATGACTCGAATGTGACTAATTAAGTGGTAATATTAACATCTATTACTCTAAATATAATAACAAATCTACACTAATTAATAAAATTAAATTTAAAGTCCAACGAAGTACTATTGTATAACATTTTGATAATGGTTTATTTTTTTAAAATGTTTTTGATCAATTGAAAAGTATTCTTTAATATTCTTGAACTAACTTTACCCCTCCCCCCTCTCTCTCTGTATATATATATATTTATATTTGTATCATTAATTAATTTACCATTCCAAATGGCATCAATCCAGCAAATTTGCACCAGATGCTATACTACATAGCTACAAGAAGAGTTTTAATGGATTTGTTGTGAAACTAACAGAAGAGGAAGCAGGGAGAATGGGAGGTACATATTGATTAATATAGAGAAAATTTGCATTATCTCTACCTGTTTTACTATATATCTATGTCACTCATATAACTCTTTTTGTGTATTTATTTTTATGTTTGTTGCTTAGAATTGGATGGTGTGGTTTCTGTTATCCTAAACAAAAAGAGTAAGTTGCATACAACAAGGTCTTGGGACTTCATAGGCTTCTCTCAGAATGTTAGAAGAACAAGTATAGAGAGTGACATAATTGTTGGAGTAATAGATTCTGGAATTTGGCCAGAGTCTGATAGTTTTAAAGATGAAGGATTTGGTCCACCACCTCCAAAATGGAAGGGCACTTGCCATAACCTTACATGCAACAAGTACATAGTATTTTATATATACACTTACTTTTGTAGCATTATTTTGTTAACATGGAACCTTAAGACTTAAAACCGATTTGGATGAGCAATTAAAAATAAGATTTTCTATGAAATCAGCTAAAAGTTTTGCTTTTGAAATAAAATATTTTCGTATTTAGTTGCTAATTTAAAACCAACTCATTAACACGTCTTACAAAGATTAATTATGGATAAAACTTATCTGTATATTCTTAAATGGACTTTTTTTTTTCTTATATTGAAATCAAACTTTAACCTAGATAATATGTATAATAAAATTTGGCTAAAATATATTGTAATCTTGGCCACTCAATCAAATTTTTAGTTTTAGTTTGACCTCTCAATTCACTATGTGCTAATTTATACAACTTTCTGATAAACTGTGGTGAGAGATGTTTTGTCATATAGATATTTGTTATGTCATCCATTCAAATTGACATATATTGTCTATGCAAAATATTGACACAACGATCAATTTTGGTTTAATAAAAGTACTTTAAGGTACCAAATTAAGTGTAACCTTTTAAACTTACAAATCTAAACCAAAAACAAAAAATAGATGGAAAATCAAAATTATATTTAACCTAAAATCTTACATTAATGAAAGAACTTAACTATACTAAAAATAGCTAAGAAATTTTATATCTATTTTGATCAGATTAATATTAATTATGAGTTTCGTTATTAATTCAAAATCTTATTATTTATATAATTTTTAAAGTAATGATCAATAAAGTTACCAAACTTATCATATAAAAGGATGATAGAATATATGATATGATGTATTTAGCCATAATATAATATTCAGGTTTATAAATTAGTTATTATAGATATAGCCTAAGATATCTATTATTTTTTAAAAGCAGTTTCATATTATAAGTAGTTTCTTTGATTTTAGTCTATTATCTTTTCTTGATTTAGTATATTATCTTTTCTTGATTTTAGTATATTATTTTTCATGTAATGTCGTATATAACCACAAAGTAGTTAATGGAATAATCACAAAATTATCTTCCTTTCTGGTATCAAAGCTAGGGGATTGAAATCCTCTTCCGCTTTCATCACTTTCCTAGGCTTTCCTCTACCCTATTTCTTTTTCTTCTCCTCTCCTCTGTTTATTTCTTGCCTCAGTCACCATGACTGACTCCAGCAAATTCCACCCAATTCTTGTTATATCAAACATCAAGAACTATATATCTCTATCACTCTAGAGATGGAAAATGTCCAATATGCGATGTAGGCAAAACTATTCAAGGAAACGGTGTTTCACCACATCATTCAATTGGAGTCAGACAAGGAAACAGTGTCGAATAATGATGCTGAAAAGGAGTGGTGGTTACCCCTTGATACTACAATTCTTCAAGGGATCTATGCAACAATCTCCCACGACCCGTTGCATACAATTCTTGAACCATATGCAACGGCAATAGAGGCATGGAATAGATTACGTTATATATTCCAGGATAATAAAATGCTCGAGTTGTCACTCTTGAGCAAAAATTCTCCCATACAAACATAGAGAATTTTCAAAATGTCTTTGTGTATTGTCAACGACTCAAGGAGTTATTGGATCAACTCAAGAACGTCGGTACACCGGTTTCAAATAACCGTCTTGTTCTTCAAATGGTGGCTTGCCTTACTGAGGCTTACAATAGAGTTGCAACACTCATTTGCCAAACCAATCCTCTCCCATCATTCTATCAGCCTCATTCTATGTTCACTTTAGAAGAAGTTGCTCTCGCAAAGAAGGTTGCAACTAGCATGGGTTTCGCTATAGTGGCTCACGATATTAATGACTCGCACTCTCCCATCAAGACTCCCCAAAGTTGCAGCAACCATGGTAATAAGAAGGGTCGAAATCGTAACAACAGTGACAGAAACAATGACAGTAATCAGGGTGGAAGTAGGAGTGACAATAGTGGTCGTCATGGTGGCCACAACGGTGACTAGTAGAGGCAGTCTGGCCCACAAAAAGAAGCACACCAGTACCAGTGGCCTGCGAGACAGTGGTAGTGGCCATGGATGACTTGGGCTATTCCACCTTACCTATACCTCTCATCACCCTCCTCACCTTGGGTTAGGCCCGAGTTTCAAAAGAAACAGTAGTGCTAACTAGGCATTCTCGAGGAAAAACCACCACAGGCATATATAGCAAAAGCAACTTCACAAACTCCATCGGACATCACAGTCACAATGCAAACTCTTGAACTTAATCCTTCAAATAAAAATTCGTACATGGATACCGGTGCCAGTTCCTACATGACATTCGGGCAAGGTACTCTCATGCCTTATTTTAATTTGAGCAGTAATCGTGGTATACTTGTCGGTAATGGTTATAATTTTAATTTAGGTTTATGGTCACACTAGTTTGCCTCCCCCAAATTTTCCCTTAGCCTTGAAAAATATACTTCATGCACCTCGAAAGTTTACAACTGATAACTCAATGTCTGTTGAATTTGATCTTGTTGATTTTTCTGTGAAAGATCTCAAAACGTGGATGCATCTAATCAGATGTCAAAGTCAGGAGGACCTTTATCCAATCATAACCACTACCATCACTTAAGTTGTTTCATCATCTGCTTTTACTGTTTCAGCTCCATCATTATAGCATGCCCGTTTAGGTAATCCAGGACTATCTATTTTAGACTCTCTTAGGTAGAATAAATTTATTGAATGTCATAAAAATCATAGTTCTCATGTCTGTCACTCTTGTTCTCTTGGGAAACATGTTAAGTTACCATTTGTTTCTTCTAAATCTTACACAGTTATGCCTTTTGATATTATACATACTTATATTTGGACATCTCCTATTTTGGGTTCTTCGAGACATCATTATTATGTTTTGTTCTTGGATGACTACTCTAATATTTTGTGGACATTTCTGTTGTCTAAAAAGTCTTATGCTTTTTCTACTTTTTTATCTTTTAGAGCATTCATTGGCACTCAATTTGAACGCGATGTAAAGAACATACAATGTGATAATAGTAAGGAATTTGATAATGGACCATTTGGGGAGTTTGGAAAAACATGTTAGTCTTTCAATTTTATTATCCGTATACATCATCACAAAATGGGAAATTCGAAAGAAAAATTCATACCATTAATAACATTGTTCGTACTTTACTTGTACATGCCTCTTTACCACCTTCATTTTGGCATCATGATTTGTAAATAACAACTTATCTTCTTAACATTCTTCCAAATAAACAATTAGCATATCAGTCACCACTTAGATTCTTTATCAAAAAGACCCCTCCTACTCTGATCTTAAGGTGTTTAGTTGTCTATGTTATCTACTATTTCCCTCTATTACCATAAACAAATTCCAGGCCCAGTCTACTCCATGTGATTTTCTAGGATACCAATCTCATTATCGTGGTTACAAGTGCTATCATTTGTCCTCTCATAAAATCATACTCAGTCGCCATATGATTTTTTATGAGACTCAACCCATTTGCTAAATTACACAATCCACAACCTCACACTTACAATTTCATGTATGGTAGTCCCTCTCCTTATGTGATCATCCGCTTAACCTCTCAAACTACCTATCATTGCCTCACCCACTCCTCACATGCCATTACCCAGCCTAACCCCAACTCCTTCACCCATTTTCGTTTTGCAAACTGTGACATATAGTCAACATAGGATTTTCAAACCCAAACAACAATTAAACCTTCACACTGTTGTCACTAAATCTCCCTTGCCATGTAAACTTGTGTCTGCCCTTTGTGACCTAAATTGGAAATTGGCCATGAATGATGAATTTATTGCACTTATTAAAAATAAGACGTGGGTGTTAGTACCTCGTCCACTTGATGTTAATGTGATTCGATCTATGTGGATTTTTACTCATAAAAAAAATTATGATGGTGTGGTTGAGAGGCATGAGGCCCAACTTGGAGGTGATGGCAAAACTTAACATATTGGTGTGGATTGTGGAGACACGTTTAATCTGGTAGTCAAACCAACAACTATTTGCACTGTTCTTAGTTTAGCCATATCTAATGCATGACCCATTCACCAACTTAACATGAAGAATGTGTTTCTACATGGAGAACTCAAAAATACTATATACATGCATAAGCCTATTAGTTACAAGGACCCAGATCATCCTCATCATGTATGCCTGTTGAAGAAATCTCTATATGGGCTAAAACAGGCCCCTCGAGTTGGATACCAACGATTTTCTGATTATGTCTCAACTATTGGGTTTTCTCATAGATGATATTATACTGACAGCCTCCTCTGTTACTACCTGCACATCGATTATATCACTTCTTAGTTCCAAATTTGATATGAAGGATTTGGCGCTGTTAAGTTATTTTTTGGGTATAGCTGTCACCTACATGAAGGTGGTCTTTTTCTATCCCAAAAAAATTATGCAACCGATATCATTAAACGGGTTGCATGACATCTTATAAATTGTCTCTTACTTTGGTAGATACTAAACCAAAGCTTGGTGGTAATGTTGACACACCACATGCCAATTCTTCTCAGTATCGAAGCCTTGCAAGGGCACTTCAGTATCTCACTTTCACAAGACCTGAAGTGTGTTTATACATGCATGACCTGAGAAAGGCACATATGCACGCTCTTAAGCACATTGTGCGATACATACAAGACACTCTTGATTATGGCTTGCATCTCTATCCATCATACACATCCACTCTTCTTTCTTATATAGATGCTGATTGAGAGTGGGTACCCAGACACCAGACATTCCACATCTGGTTATTGTGTGTTTCTTGGTGATTATTTGATTTCTTGGTCCGCTAAATGGCAAGCTACTCTGTCACGATCTAGTGCGGAGGTGGAATATAGAGGCGTTGCTAATGCGGTCTCTGAGTTTTGGTGGCTATAAAACCTTCTTCTAGAGCTTCATTGTCCAATTCAAAAAGCTACATTGATATATCATGATAATGTTAGTGTGATGTATCTCTCTGGAAATTCAGTTCAACATCAATGCACCTAACATATCAAGATGGATATTCATTTTGTTCACGAATTCTCAAGGGGAAGTTCGAGTCTTACATGTGTCGTCACGTTATCAAATTGCTGATATTTTTACAAATGATCTTTCATTGATTTTCTTTGAAGATTTTCATAACGATCTCCCCTCACTTTGACTGCGGGGTTATGATATAATATATGATATTATTTACTTAGTCATAATATAGTATTTAGATTCATAAATGAGTTATGATAGATATAGCCTAGGATATCTATTATTTTTTAAAAATAATTTCATATTATAAGTAGTTTTCTTGATTTTATCCTATTATCTTTCCTTGATTTTACCCTATTATTTTTTCTTAATTTTAGTCTATTATCTTTTCTTAATTTTAACCTATTATCTTTCATGTAATGTGGTATATAATCAAAAAGTTGTTAATGAAATAGTCACAAAATTATTTTCCTTTAAAAGAGACGTAATTAAATGATATTATTTGCATCTGTCCTTATCTCTGATTATTTATGCAAGTTTTCACAAACTGTTTGCAGTAAAATAATTGGAGCAAAATATTTTCGCATGGATGGTTCATATGGAAAAGATGACATCATATCTCCAAGGGATTCAAATGGCCATGGAACTCATTGTGCATCAACTGCTGCTGGAAACTCAGTTGAATCCACAAGTTTATTTGGCCTTGCCTCAGGAACAGCAAGAGGAGGAGTTCCTTCAGCACGTATTGCTGTATACAAAGTTTGTTGGTCATTTGGGTGTGATGCAGTTGACATCCTCCATGCTTTTGATGAAGCCATTGAAGATGGTGTTGACATCATTTCAATTTCAGTTGGACCTTCAAAGCTTGTATACCTCAATTACTTTGAAGATGTATTTTCCATAGGGGCTTTCCATGCAATGAAGAAAGGCATTTTAACATCTAATTCTGCTGGCAATTATGGTCCAGCGCTTTCTACAATGTCTATTTATGCACCATGGCTACTTTCTGTAGCTGCTAGCACTATAGACAGAAAGTTCTTCACTCGTGTTCAATTGGGTGATGGCACGACCTATGAGGTAATTAGCAGTACAACTATTTCATTCTTACACAATTTTATATACTCCTTAAAGTCATTTTTATAAGGTATTGATGTCAACTATCCACCGACTCTGATTAATATTTGTTGGGGAATCTAGCCATCTTTAATACAATTTAGTTTTTTTCTTGTGCAAAGTGTTGCTTTACCTCTCTTGTGTAAAATCTTAATCATTCTCTTTTATTTTTATCTTAGCCGTCTCCTATGTAGTAGGAAATAGAACAATCACACAGGAACACTTATATAGGAGAGAAGCCAAATTGACTTTAGTAGGGTCTCTCCTTTCAACTATATGTTTTTTCCTTGTAAGACTCGAACCAAGATGGCTTGCTAATTTTTATAATTACTTTAGATGGAAATTACAAAGATAGACCAGGAAAAGCAGCCTATTATTATTTTTGTTAGTTTTTATAAAAATATATTAATAAGCTATCAATTTTATCTATACTAGATATGTTTTCATATATATTTTATTCAAAAGATATTATTTATATATTAAATTTTTATATATATTATGTATACAGAAATTCAAATTCTTGTTCTTTTCTTTAACTCTCTCAACTTAAAATTTTGATTTTCCCTTGAGTGAGTTTATTTATTTTTTTATCAAAATAATAACTTATTTAAAAAGAATTAGTACTTATCGTAATTTTTTTATGTTTTCTTAAAACATAAAAAAATAAAACTTAAAAAATAAAACTAAAACAACTTGTTTTGATAAGTTAATTGGAATAATTTTTTAAAATAAACTGAGGCAGAAGCTGTTTGATGAGAACCAAAAAGTTGATATATTTAAAAAAAACACTTTTTATAATTGGATTCAAGTATAAAAAGGTTTTTACTTTTATAAAAGTCACTTATAAATAAATTATTTATTTTGTAAGCCTAAACCAATCTAATATGATGTTAAGTTAAATTAAATATCAATATATTTTTGTTTATTTAAATTTAGGTACAACCAACTTTAAATTAAAAGTGTTTTTCCATGATCAATCAAGTTTTTTTCTTTATACAATTCCTTTGATTTTGGTTTTTCATTAATATAGTTCATTAGTTACTAGAGTTGACGTTTTATACTTTAATTATTTCCATTAATTCTTTCTTTTCTTGTGAACCCAACTTCCCTACTAATATTGGTGACAAGTCTTCCTTTATGTTTTTTCTAATTAATTAAAAGCAAACTAACCTCAGAAGCTTCACTCAATATTTAGGGAGTTTCAATAAACACATTTGATCAAACAAACGAAAGCTATCCATTAATTTATGCTGGAGATGCCCCCAACATCAATGCTGGATACAATAGTTCCATATCCAGGTACAAACTAAATGCATTTAATAGTTTGTGCGTTTATTTTTCTTAATAAAGTTACCATTTTATTTACTAATTCAAGACATTAACCTAACTTATCACTAATAAGGTTGTGCCTCAATAATTCTTTGGATGAGCATTTGGTGAAGGGAAAGATTGTTTTGTGTGATAATATTCAAGATTCTACCACTGTGGGATTTGTTTCTGGAGCAGCTGGTATTTTGCTAAGAAGTTTAAGCCCCAAAGATGTCCCAGATATATTTGCATTGCCAGCCATTCACCTTAGCCAAAAAGATGGAACACTCATTCAGTCTTACATGAATTTAACAAGGTATAATATTAAATTTTCTTGTTAAGATCATATGCATGTTTGATTTCATGTTACAATCATGATTATGAATTCAAAATTGATTTTAGAAAAATTTTAATATATTTAGTTTCACATTTTAAAAGAATTAATAATTGATTTTTGGTCCATAATTAATTATGAGATGAAGAATTTTATGTAGACTTTTATTTTGAACTCATGTTTACAGTAAAAATCAATGTTTTTAAAACTCAACCAATGCTCCAACTGGTAAAAATATTGATTCATGGTTTATTGGTTTAACGTATTGATCTAGTTGTAGAACCGATCTTAATAAAATAGTATATTTTTTATTATTAATGTATTATAACCATTAGGATTATAAAAATAAAAATGGATTAAGAATGTAATTATAGAAGAAAAAAAGTGATTTTACTAAATACACTCTTATATTACTAAGTTAACCTCCATTTTCGTTAATTTTTTAATTAAATGTGTTGACTTGGAAAAAAGAGAGATGCATTTAGTAAAATTCAAAAATTTTCAAAAGAACATTATGAACCACTCCAATCAATTGACCATTGGTTTTCATTGGTTTTACCAACTCATGATTGGTTCTTCGGTTTTAACACGGCTTCTTTAGTTCACTGAGGATTTCCACTCTCACGCATATGACAAACATTCTTGTATCTATTAATCTGATATTTTTTAGGAAGGCACATCTTGTGCTCTCCTAGTTTTTCTATAAAATTAATTTGGCTTATAAAAAATTAAAAAAAAAAATATTTGTCAATTTTTTTTAGTATTGACTAAATCAATTACGAAACTGGTTCATCAGTTTTCCGACTAGTATGATCCGGTTCCTACAACATAGATAAAAACATTTAAATATAAATCACATAATCTCAAATCAATATTAATTAAAATTTATTTTACAAAATCAATTATATTTAAAATCAATTTTTCCAAACACTCTTAAATCATAATTTCTTAGCTTTAATGAACTTAATTGGCTAATTGATACAGTAATCCTACTGCCGCTATATTTAAGAGTAACGAAGGCAATGACTTATTAGCCCCTTACATAGCTTATTTCTCATCTAGAGGTCCAAATGCAATCACTTCAAGCATTCTTAAGGTAATTTAACTTTACATAATATAACATAAATAAAAAAATTATGCTTCTCAATGTCATTTGTTTATCTTAACTATTTTGCAATTTGTAGCCTGATATAGCTGCTCCAGGAGTTGATATTTTAGCTGCTTGGTCTCCAATTGGTCCTGTTTCTATGGTGAAAGGTGATGAGAGAAAAGTAAATTATAATATAATATCTGGAACATCAATGGCTTGCCCTCATGCTACTGCAGCAGCTGCCTACATCAAATCATTTTATCCTGATTGGTCTCCTGCAGCAATCAGATCAGCTCTAATGACCACTGGTAATGGGTGTGATAATTTTTTTCTTACTTTCAAGAGTATATAGTGTAATACTTTTAAACCATAAAGGAGTCTATGTAATATAAAAATGGATTATAATAATAATTTTTTTTAAATAATTAAGAAAATTTACGTAAAGATAAAAAAATAGGAATCTTATGTGTAATTTGGAAAATCTTAAGGAAAATTAGTTAATTTCCTAAAAAATAGATGTTTTACTTATAGTTAATTCCATTCTTTTAAAGATTCATTGTTTCCATTCCATTTAGCACAAATTAATTATACTAACATTTTACTTTTTTGCATAAATGTATTTAAATATGATTTTTATAACCAACATATATTATTTTTCTTTCTTATTTGCAGCTAAGCCAATGAGTGTTGCTCTTAATCCAGAAGCTGAATTAGCTTATGGTGCAGGGCAAATTGATCCCATCAAGGCAGTAAATCCAGGCTTAGTATATGATGCAAGTGAAATTGATTATATCAACTTTTTATGCAAAGAAGGTTATGATGTCAAAAAGCTACGAATAATCACTAATGATAATAGTAGTTGTACACAACACAATAATTCAATGGTTTGGGATCTTAATCTCCCAACTTTTTCTCTATCTGTTAACACTACAAGTTTTAGTGGTGTTTTTCATAGAACCGTTACCAATGTTGGATTTGCTACATCAAAATATAAAGCTAGAATCACTGCACCTCCTTCTTTGTTAAACATCAAAGTAGAACCAGATGTTTTGTCCTTCTCATTAATAGGTCAAAAGAAGTCTTTCACTCTTAGCATTGAAGGCATTATCACCGTGGGTATAATTTCTTCTTCTTTGGTTTGGGATGATGGAACTTTCCAAGTAAGGAGCCCTATTGTGGTGTACTAGTGATAAAAACAACTTCGAAGTAAGGAGTCCTATTGTGGTGTATGTTGAATAAAAATAATTTTGAAAGTTTATAAACTTTGAAGTATTTATGGAATTTTTCGTGTGGTTTATATTTGTAGTCTCTATTAATTTTCTTCTTTTTTTTTTTGGTAAGCAAGATTATGATATATAATAAGAAAGGTACAAACGATCCCAACAAGAACTAGAAAAACAGGTTTAAGCTAAACACAACATCTAAAGTCTGAGCACCTAATAAGTGGTGCAGCAGAGGCAAAGGAACAGAGAACAAACAAGGAAACACACACAAAATTAAAACAGAAAACAGCAACAATACAATTACACCTAATAAGTAGTCTCTATTAATTTTTGGTTTGATTTATATTTGTAAAAATTCAAGATGATAAAGGCCCACATGAACAAGGTTTCTGGATCATAAAAAATGATCTTGACACTTTAGATTGTTTTTGACATGTATTCTCGTGAGCATTGTAATGCTCTTAGAGCCTTACTTTTTACTTGCTTACATTACTAAATTTTCAAAACTTAGAATATAATGAGGTTATTAGAGTTTACTACATGAAAAATAAAACTTAAACATATACATAATCAAATATAATACAAATATATTAGTACATAGGTGCCATTCAAAACATGCAAAAGATCCATAAAATAATCAATTGTTTAAAAAAATGGGTCGGATTGGACGATCGTCTTGCCAATTAGAGCCTATGATTTATTAGGGCATGTCATCAGCTCAGTACGAGTTGGTGCAGTCTGATTGGTTTTTAGATCAAATCAGTGAACTGCTGAGTAGCAACCCAACTGGTTAGACAAATCTAATTTTGAATTATGTTGTTTTTTTTAAAAGTGAATTTCCAAGAGAACAAGTGTATTGTAGTGTCTAGGGCAGCATATCAAAACTGTAGTGCTTAGTCCAAGGAAGAGTTTAGGTTAATTGTATTGTTTGATGCATTACTTTATTTACAAAATAGTAAAAAAAAAAAGAGAAATGCAAAAGCTATGACTCGAACATAAGACTTCAAAATCATGCCAAGTTTCCTTGCCCTACTCCATGTTCATGAATCAAGCTCAAAATACAAGATATATTTTAGTTAAGACATGTTCATGTAGTTCAATTAATGACCTACTTATTCGACAAATAATTCAGTAACTCATATCTGAACTGAGTTAATAATTGATTTAGGATTTAAAACTAAGCATAAAACATATACTTATTCTACCTATTTATTTGGAGTTAATAATTGATCTAGTGTTTAAAACTACGCATAAAACATTAGCCTGTAATAAAAACAAATGAAAACTAAAAAGGATGCAACATAAAGTGTTAGTGAATACTATAATGATTGTCGTTTGACTCTTTACTAGCTAGAGATCCTTTTCATTACTACCATAGTTTTTTTTTTATTCTTCTCTTAATATCCCCTTTCACAATTAAGCCTCCACCATATTCTTCTCTTACTAGCTTTTTTTATTCTTCTCTTAATAATATATATATATATATATATTTATTTATTTATATTTATATTGAACTATACCTTAATGTTTAATCAAGCACCTTGACTACTTTGATAAACTCTAAGGCCTATAATGCCATAAAACACCTAGATAACATTCTAACAAATTAACATGCATTTTCCATTCACCATAGCTTGATAAAATCAATTCAAGTGCTTACCAAAACATATAAGCAATTATATCTACCCATTTAAACACACAACATACTCTAATGACACATCATAACAAAGAAAATCCTTGCATAGCAAATATGTTCCATAAGACAATGTCAAAAGCCCCAATCATCTTATAACTACTAGCAAAAACAAATGCGCTATTATACTTATGTATTTGTATTTTTATTTATTAATTTTATTTTATATTAAATTTGTTATTTAATATGAAGAATGAGAGTGAATTGTGTTTAAAATTAAAAGTTAAAAAGAGAGATAGGATTACATTTTTAAGGAGGACAACCTCTTTTTTTTTCAACCACTTTTTAATTAATTAAACAACATAGTAGATATATTAAGGGATAAATATGTCTAAAAAAATGCGGACACCAAAATCACGTATTTTCTTTATATTGTTATAAATAAGTATACTTGTGCTAATTAAAATGGGGTAATCAAAATATCATCTCATGAATTCCATACTTTTGTATAGTACTCTTGCGAAGCATTAGGGCACTCAAATCAACTCCAAATTTTGCTAAATCAACTCTAGCATCTTTATAATTGAAACAAACATGTTTAAGGTCTTCAAACATATTTTTTAACACGAATCACAATTTAAATACTCCAACCCTTAACCCTTTTAACCATAGGCTTTTCTTTTTCTTCTTTCTTTTTTTTTTTTTTTTTGCCATAACTCTACTCATTTACAACATACATTTGTAACAACCAATCCAAGGGAGAGGGTTTCATATCACTACATTTTTTTTTATTATTTTTATCTTTTTAAAAGGCATTTGACATGATTTTAATCTCTGATAAAACCTTGGAACAATAAGGTACATTTTTTTAACTAAGAAAAAAATTAGGCAATGTCATAACAAGAACTTCTCACCATAATAATTCACAAAAACATCACAAGAGACTAAAAGGATCTTCTCTTCACAGAGTACAATAATCCAAAATGAGATCAAGACCTCTTTCCTTACCTTTTAATCCTAGCAGCAACAAGTGGTGGAGAAGTTGAGTTTCCTAAAATCCTGCTCTAACTTGAATTATGAAGATGAGTGGAAGAGATAAGGCAAAAAGATGGAGATGAACAAGGATAATGCAGTAGAAATGGTGGATCAAGTAAACAAACAAGATAGTTTTCAAAATCTCTCCCATTTCCTTATTATGTCAACACAAGTTTATAAATGGAGGAGTTTTTCTTTCTAAACCTTCCATTTTGCTATGTGCACCTTCCATAAATTCAAATTACCCACCTTGTAGTCTTTTCCCTCCACACACCTCTAGAGCCACCCCCACACTGCCACCTACAACTATCCCACCATCGCCCCTCGAAGTCCCATTCACCTATAGACTCCCCCTATGAAACCAATTCCCCAAAAAAAAAGAAAAAAATTTCTCCTCCTACCTAGGAACAAAAACTTTTTTGTTAATTTTTTTGTTACATTTTGAATTTTTTGATTCAGAATATACAGGTAAAGTTTTTTTTGTAGCATATTGTCTAGAAACCTAAAAATTTAAATAATTATTTTTTGCATTCCAGATCAATTAATATGAAATATAAGTTAGTGTGTTTTGAATCAAAATATTTAGAACATACAACTAATGTTCTGGATCCAATTGTTTGAAATACTAAAAATTAAACAATGTTTTTACATTCCAAATCAATCGATTTGGAAAATATGGCTAATGTGTTCAAGATTTGTTGATCTACAATAAGCATCTAATGTGTTTCACATCAAGATATGTGGAATACAAAAATTAAATAAATTTTTTGTATTCCAAAATAATTGAATTAGAAAATAAAACTAACGTATTTTGAATCACAAGATTATATAATTAATGTGTTTCAGATCAATCTGTTTGAAACAATAAATTTAGGTTATAGATCATTTGATCCAAAAATGAGATAATTTTATATGAATAATGAAACAATGAACTTGAAAAACCAATATTTTTTATAGGCAAGAAAGAGAAGAAAATTGGTAGGTGACAAAAAAACTATAAAAGGGTCCATATTGTTTTAAAAAACAACCTTTGGTCTAAAATAGTCTTTGGCTCATTTAAGTGGGTCCTTTAACATTTTAATTAACTTGTGTTAATTAAACCTATCTTGTTTAATAATATATCTCTATTGTGAATATTTATGTGATTTATTCTCCGCATACCCTCTTTTTGTTCTGAAACCAATCTTCTTTTCAAGATGTAACAACTCAAATTTGCCATCAAAGTTAGTAGATATGTATTAGGAATTGATTTTGTAGGTATTCACTTTGCAAATATGTAACCAACTATTGAAGTAGATTAATAGCAAGTTAGAAAACATGTTTAACCCAAAAAATTGAAGATTCTTGGCTAGAGAATTTTGCTAAGGGAAATTCATGGCGATGCAAGGCTCTAGAATGGCAGTGCATGGGGGTGGAGAAGTTTCTGGTATGGCAGTGCAACAGTGAAATTCTCTCAGCAAATTATAAATTTCCAAATGGATTTGGGGCAAAAAACTATAAATAAGGGCCTAAGTTGCTGCCATAACTCACATTTTCAACTGAGATTTAGAGACAGAAAGTGTTTACAGAGAAAAAGAGAAGGATTCTAGGAAGAAAGGGTGTAGTTGTGGAAGTGCTATCAAAGTTTCTCCGCCACTTATAATCAAAAGCCTTTTATCAAGGTAAGACAGGAGTGGAAGGTATAAGTTGCAAGAGGTGTTAATCTTAATAAGCTATGTGTGTTTATTTCTTTCTGTTAAGTTATTATTTAATCAATATTGTTTAATGTTGTGCTTAATCTATGTTATTTATTGTTTGATTGTGATATGTGTGTTTAATTCTTTGTTACCTTCTAAATAACTTTCTAATAATTCGTTCCAGATAATTTTATAGTTGTGATTAATGTTCTCTCCAGATAACCTTCTGGTCAATTGGTCCAGATAACCTTCTGCTTATTTCTTATTTACCCTTGGAATAACCTTCTGGTCATTTGTTCCAGATAACCTTCTAGTTGTGCTTGTTATTATTCTCCAAATACTATTATGGTCCCTTGTTTGAGCTTGTTAATTGTTATTCATAGTTTCTATTTGTGTTTTAATTGGTTGAAATGATGAACTACTTAAATATTCTTAAAGATAATGAATTGTTAAGAAGACAAACTGATTATGCTTTGTGGTTGCAGTTTAATCCAATCTTCCACATCAAGAAAAGATGTCTTGTAGTAATATTATGCTGTTATTGATGAATATTAACATAAATATTTGAATTAAATTACTTGTTATCCATTATTGTGCCATATCAAGTTTAATTATGTTGTGAATGGTGATGCTAAATAGTAACGCTTGAAATATGATTGGTGTGATGATACATCATAACTGTTGTATAAATTATGTAAATATCCCTTGAGAATGTGGTGAGATGTGGTGAGGAGAGAGATGAAAAGTTAGATTAGTAATCCTTGGATTGTAATAAGTAAATGAATATCCCTAATGTTGATAGTTGGACTTGGGATGTTTCATTAGGTGGGTGAACATCTGGAGTGGTCCATGTTATTACTTGGCAGGGGATATCTGTTTATTTAGAACATCGATAATGCTTAACATCTCATGATTGATGAGGTATATCTTACTCTTGACCTTTTGGGGGGTCATATTGAGATGTAGGGTTGGTGCCCTAAAATTGATGTGTAAGGTTGGTGCCCTAATTGGAAAAGGACCAAATATTGTATTAAGGGTTAGTTCCCTGGTCATTTTAGCCTACTGTACCAATTTGGGTAAGATATATAGCTACCGATCACTTCCCAAACGAGATCCTTGATGGTGGAGTGAATCATCATAGATGGTCATGGATCCATGTATGGTGTTAAATGAGATTGAGTCCAATGTTAAGATGAGTGAGATTACATTATGTGTAGGGATTTTGAGGAACCGAGTCCTAGGATGAGTTTAGATCTCATTGTCCGTATAGTTTATTAAGATTAAAATTTGTGATTTATAAATATCTCACTCCTCTTTATGTTTGTTCTATGTGTTTCTTTTCATGTGTTTTTTATATGATTCAGAAGAGAAGTCAGAGCCGATAGCTAGAATAGAAGACTTTCTTTATGCTTGAAGATGACTTATGTTTCGTATCATTTTGCTTCTATCTAAGTTTTTTTTTCAAGAGGTCCACTGCTCTGATTTAGGTATAATTAGGGTAGTGGGGATAACTGTTACATGATGTATCAAGAGCATTTTATGTAAGGAAGTTCTACAATAAATATTATTGTTCACATTTTATTTTAAGAAGATTATGGTTCTTTATGTAGCTGTCATTTTGAAATTTTCATATCCATGTTAATTATCTTCGACAAAATTTTCATAAAATTCATAATTGAATCAGGTAGAGATTTGGGTTGTTACATAAGATGGGTGGTTCATGAATTCTTCTTATTGCAAAATTTTCATTCATTAAACTTCTTGAAGGCCTTGCCCATCAACATCAAATTAAAAGTGTTGAGCTACAAATATTTTCAATAGTCAAAACATTTTGAAGGAATAACCTAGAAAAAAAAAAGAACTCCCTAAAGGATTCTCCCATAGATAAAAAAAAATACTAAAAGAGTTGAATTGTTAAATTCCATTAATTTTAACCTCTTCAAATTTGCTTACATAGATATCAAATTGAATAAGGTAGTAGTTAAGGTCATAATTTGGGTTGTTGTTTTTGTTTATTGTCTTTTAAAATCTTTTATATATATATATATATATGAGATCGTTTTGCTACATGTACACAATTTTTCTACCATTCTTGTTCTACCTCACAACACGATTATATTAGATAGCATTGGTTTAGGTGCTAATAGTAGAGTTGTCAAAGTGGATCTGCTCTATGGGCCTACAAAATATGGTCAGTTGGACACTAAAAAAGAAGACTCAAAGAGAAATGAACCTTTTTGCCTGGTCAATTTGACCCAACTACGTAAATGGACTTGGCCCGATCAAACCCGGTACTTGAATATAAATAATATAAATTTTAAAAATACATAGTTATAATAATAATATATTATTTATATAATATTGTTAAAAAATATATTACATAAAAATATATGCATAATGTACGTTTGATGTGAAGTCAATTTATACACATAAAAATATAATATAAATACATTTCATGTTATTTAATAATATTTTTAATAAATGAAAGTTATGTTGTTCTAAAATGTATATTAAATTAAAATATACATATAAATATATTTTAAAGTTACTTTAGACTTATTTAGGGTGTATTTTGGATTGATTTAGTCTGTTGTTTTTAATTAGTTTGGACTTGTATTATAAAATAAATTTTATTTTTTAATAAAAGTTTGAATTTCAATATTTAAAAAAAAAAAACCTATTTTGCCTCGGAGGCTCGATGGCCTAATATAGGCTATTTGGACTTAGAAATATGTAACCCGAATAAAATATGAGTTTATCAATCTGACCCATTTTGTTGTAAAAGCCCGATGGGCCAACCCACCCAGATTGTTAGCTCTAGCTAATAGTGTTAGATAGAGGGTGAGTTTGTTTAATCTAAAACACTAGATGTAACACCCTAAAAATTAAATATTGAAATAAAATATAATTGATTAAGTAATTACTTAAAGTTAGATAATAATGTTTTAGTATTTATGTGGAATAAGGTAAAATAAGAGATTTTAAACGTCAAAATATGATAGAAAAGACATAAAAAAATAGGCATCATTAATAGTGACTAATAAGTCAATTAGCAATTGGGTTAGGTCAATTAATGAAAATTAACATAAAATAGTGAAAAATTTAAGCAATTATCTAAGGATGGTGGAGAATGTGATGCAAATGGAGGTGAGATAGGAATGAAGAGAGGGGGGGAGAATGTCATGGGTCAATGAAGGTTATATCTTTTAATATCCAATGGTTGGGGGAAGGGTAAAGAAGTGGGAAGTGAGAAGATGATATGAAGATATCAGTCAAGGATGATGTGTTTATAGGAAACAAAGATTGAGAGAATTGAGGTAGTTCTTTCCGAGTACCTATGGAGGAATGCTAATGCTGGATGGACTTTTTAAGTCATTAGTTTGCAATTTCGGTGGGCTGTTGATCATGTCGAACTTAGCAAAATTCATGCAAGAAATTTGTTTTGAAGTAAGGTCTTTTGTAGGAGTAGTGGGGAAATGGGGGGTGGGTCAAATGAAGGGTTAGTAATGGTGAATGTGTATGCACCTTATGACCTTGATGGTAAACAGAACTATTTGGTAGATATCAAAAGGCAACAAGACATAAGAGTGGAGACATGTAAGCATATTGGTGTATTATGGGGGATTTTAACTCCATCACTTGTGAAGACGAAAGGAAAAGGTTGAGGTTCAATTAAGTCACTAGGCAGGAAGTGCATGGGTTTGATTTGAAAGAGGGAAAATGGGGTTTATATGTAAAGGGGGAGAAGGAAAAATCTCATCATCTAGTGAATTTAAGAAAGTGGATAGGGAGGAAGTGTTCATTGTTGAGGCAGAAATTAAGGGTTCATTGGTTGTATGAAAGGGGTGCAAACTCAAAATTTTTCCAATGGGCATGGTAAAGAAAAGAAAGTATAATAAAAATCTAAGCCTCAATTTTGATGGTGAAGAAGTACAGGAGGTAAGATTTTAAAGAAAGGGTAGCTGAGCATTTCAAACAAAATTTCCAAGATATGATTGGGTGTCAACCAAAACATGTTAAAGCTTGTTTTCATACACTTCTGGCAAAAGATTAGGTCAACCTTGAAAATCAATTTTTAGAAGTGGAGATTCAGCAAGTTATGTGGGAGTGTGAAAGTAATAAGAGTCTAAGGTCGATTAGAATTTCTTGTTCTTGAAAGAATTCTGGTATGCAGTAAAAGATTATTTCTTGGGTTTCTTCGCTGAATTTTATATCAACAACAAGTTGGTAAGGGGCTCCAATAGCTCTTTTTTAACCCTCATACCAAAAATTTTAATCCAAGTAAGATCAGGGATTACAACCCTATTTCCTTGATTGGATGTATGTATAAGGTCATAGCTAAAGTATTAGCAAATAAGCTTAAATCTGTAATGCAATCAGTCATCTCTGATACCCAAACCGTTTTTGTTCATGGGAGGAAAATTTTGGATGGAGTCTTGATCATGAATGAGTTAGTGGAAGATGCGAGAAGAAAGAGTAAGCAGTTGTTGTGTTTGAAAATGGATTTTGAAAAGCTTATGACTCAATCAACTGACAGTATTTGTGGGACGTGATGGAAAGTATGGGGTTCAATGTGAACTGGATAAAGTGGATGAGAAAATGTATGATAATGGCACAAATACCAGTGTTTTTGAATGGAAGTCCGATAAATGACTTTGGTGTAGGAGGGTACTTCATTACGGTGACCCACTCTCACCTTTTCTATTCCTCATCACAGTAGAGGAGTTGAGCCAATTAGTCAAGTTTGTTGTTGGGGTGGGATTATGGAAGGGTATAAGTAGGGAAGGATGGAATATTAACAAGAATGGGGTGGAGGTGAATGGTGATGGTAAAAGCAGTGTTGTAGAATTTTGAACTGATCTCAGGGCTCAAAGTGAATTTTCACAAAAACAAATTAATTGTCATGAATGTGTAGATGAATGGATGTCAGGAGCTTCTTGTCTGTTAAATTGTAAGGTGGGTACCACGCCTTTTAAGTATATGGGTCCTTTTAATGGAGCTCTCACATCAAGGTTGGTGATGTGGAAACTTGTGGTGGAAGTTGTTAAATGAAGGGTATCCTCTTAGGGAAATAAATTCATTTCGATGACAAGAAGGTTTGAGCTCCTAAAAGTTGTCTTGTCTGCATTATTAGTCTATTTTCTTTCTTTTTTGAAGGCTCCTACTCAACTTTGCTCTTTGTTAAAAAAATTTTGTGGGGGGATGGGGGAGGAGAATAGGAGAAAAATTAACTGGTTGTCATGGGAAAAGGTATGTAGAGAAAGGGAATGCAGAGGGTTGGGATTAAGAGATATGGCCAAGTTTAATGTTGCATTGTTAAGGAAATAAACGTGAAGGATGAGGTGGAGTCAGAGAGTTTGTGGGTACAAATCTTGAAATCACAATATGGGAGGGTGGGTGGGTCTTGGGAGGTGAGACAACACAAATGTTCTCAATAGTGGGCTAACTTGGATTCCATGGAAAAGGAAGGGGCACGTCATAAGGATTGGTCGTCAAGAACATGAAGGAGGGGTGTTGGGGATGGTAGGTACTAAGGTTTTGGGAAGATAAGTGGTTAGGCAATCATAGTTTTCAATATGAGTACCCCCATCTATTTGGGCTAGCATTAAATATGAATGCAAAAGTTAATGCCATGAGCGAGGAAGGTGTGGGTTCAAATTGGGACTAACGGAGGGATTTATGTGCTTCAGAGGCAGAATTACTCAAGGGATTAAAGAATAGGGTGAGTATGATAGTATTGTTAGAAGGAGTGCAAGATAGGTGAGTTTGGAAAGTGGAAGGATTAGCAATATACTCTGTAGCATCCACCTATAGGCTTCTATCAACTAACACGGGTACCAAAAGGATCCTTTTTTTCAACCTACTATGGTTTAAAGGTGTTCTAGCTAAGGTGTAGTATTTGGTGTGCCAATTAGATGAAAATCGGCTGCCAATGGAGGAAAATTTGTTAAAGTCTGGTATTCTTCAAGAGAAAGCAACGTTGTACGAGGTGTGTGGCAAAGAGGTGGAAATTGAGGCTCACTTGTTTGTATTATGTGACATGTCTGTTAGGGTATGCGCAAAAATACGCTGGTGGTGAGGTTTATCTATAGGGCTATCTTGTATAATCAGAAGTCATGAATTTCAATTTACTGGCTTGATCAATGTGGCACTAAGCAAGAAAGGAATGCATGGTCTTTTATATGATTTGCGGGACTTTGGCATATTTGGAAGTCACGAAACAATGTAGTATTCAACGATCATATTGTTGATGTTCATGAAATTGTTTAAGTTACACAATTGAGTTTGTGGAACTGGTGTTAGGCAACTAAGTTTACAACGTACTCATATGTAGAATGACTCTTGAATCTGATGTTTTGTATCTAACTAGTTGAGTTATTGTACCCGTGTTGAATTGGTCTGCTCTTTGTATTTGTTCTATATTAGAAGAAGACATATCTTGTGTTTTCTACTTCATTTTATTATTAATAATATGTTTTTTCTGATAAAAAAATTTAAGCAATTAATTAACTTAATGATAAAATTAAAGTTAGTAAACCATTAGTCAACATAGCCTAGGAATTAATAAAGTAAAATTTTAACAAACCCTAGCCTAACTAGTAATCAGAACAGGTATTGTTTTTATGAGATAAGAGGTCATGTATTCTTTGTGTGAAAAAAATTTATATTATCATTCAATCACAACTCTTCATTATAGTATATTTATTGACTTTTTTACGGTATCAATGCATAAAAATTAAACTCTGTTTATATTAATACACATCCTTCCATGATTCTTACAATCATTTTCCTAGAAGTATTCCCAATTCAAACACTTTAAAGAATTAACTCTTGAAAGTTTATATCATCATATTCATACTCGTTTCCCTTTCCTACCAACATTATTTTTTATCTTTTCCGTTTTCCACGCCATCATTGTCACCTGTGTCTAGCTTTAAATAAAATAAAATTTATTTTAGTTTTTTTAGATATTTGGTTAAAAAATGCAGAGATTGAAGAAAAGTATAGTTTTGCAATGAAAACTCTCAACTGCTTGAGCGTTTTGCAACGCAGGATGGATCTTAGGTGCTTTATTAAAATACTAGAGTTGTTTCTTCCTGCACTCATTTCTTATTTGATACATTTGTCTTTTTTTAATAATTTCTAATTTATTCTTATATTTTTCATTTAAATTCCAAAACAACATTTCAAAATAATGTAATTTATACATTTTAGATTGAATAATTCAGATATTAAAATATATATTTTTGAATTGTATTTAAATTTATACATCTACTCCTTAGAGTCTAACCAAGCTAACTCTAATTCTGGAGCACCCAATGCAAACATAATTTATATATTCCAAACATAATTTATTGTTAGTTTTGTAGTTTGATTAAGTTTTGTAGTTTGATTTTTAGTCCCACATTGCTTAGTATTATGAGATAGTGTTCTTCATTTTGCTATATAAGCAAGCTTATGTAAGGTTTACAAATGTACCAAAACAAATACTTCTTAGTGTTGTTTATTTTTCTCTTCTCTCCTTTAGTGCCTTGTTCCCAACAAGTGGTATCAGAGCCCATTTCTTAGTATGCTCTATGGTTGTAGCAGTGTCTGATCTTCCGCATCAAAAAAGATTTGGTTAGAGTAAATTTTCTTAGTATGCTCTGTGGCTGCAGCTGTGGCTGATCTTCCACATCAGAAAAGATTTTTTCTTTTGTTCTTAGGGATCTCAGTCTAGAGAACTAGTGGGGGTTTTTCTTCAAAAGCAGTAGGAGCTGCAGACTTTGGCTTTTGGAAAATGCAGGTAGAAGATTATCTTTATCAGAAGAATATGTAGCAACCAATCATAGGAAAGAAGCCAGAGGGTATGAAGGAGGAAGATTGGAGTCTCCTTGATAGACAAGCCCTTGGAGCCATTAGATTGACGTTATCCCGTAATGTTGCTTTCAACATTGCAAAAGAAAGGACGACAGCAGATCTCATGAAAGCTCTTTCCAATATGTACGAGAAACCATCAGCCTCAAACAAAGTTCACTTGATGAGGCAATTGTTCAATCTGCGGATGTCTGAAGGTGCTTCGGTTGCACATCATCTCAATGAACTAAACACTGTTACAACCCAGTTGAGATTAAGTTCGATGAGGAAGTACGGACTTTAATGCTTTTGTCTTCCCTGCCAGAAAGTTGGAATGCTACGGTCACAGTTGTGAGTAGCTCATCGGGAAGCAATAAGTTAAGATTTGATGATGTTAAAAATTTGGTTCTCAGTGAAGAGATCCGGCAGAGAGAGTCGGGTGAACCATCAACCTCTTTAGTACTGTATACAGAGTCAAGAGGAAGAAGTTCAACCAAAGAAAGCGGACGCACAAATCAAAGGAGAGACGATCCAAGTCTAGAAATCATCGTAGTTCCCAAAACTCGAAGACGATCGAGTGTTGGAATTGTGGGAAAACCGGGCACTACAAAAACCAGTGCAGGAGTGCACAGAAGAGTAAAGAAGCAAACGTTGCCTCCACCTCAGGAAAAGATGAGGTGTTGATATGTTCTCTTGAAGATAAAGAGAAGTCTTAGGTATTAGACTCTGGAGCATCTTTTCATGCTACCTCACAAATGGAACTATTCAAGAATTATGTTCCTGGAAACCTTGGTAAGGTTTACCTTGGTAATGAGCAATCATGTGAGATTGTAGGTAAAGGTGCAATAAAGATTAAGTTAAACGGGTCTGTATGAAAATTGAAAAATGTCAGACATATTCCCGACCTGACTAAGAACTTAATCTCAGTGGGCCAGTTAGCCAGTGAAGGCTACATGACAATCTTCCACGGTGATGATTGGAAGATTTCAGAGGGTGCGATGACAATTGCTTGAGGCAAAAAGAATGATACTCTTTACAAGACAGCAGGAGCATGTCATTTGATTGCAGTTGCAACAAATGAAAGTCCCAATCTATGGCACCAAAGACTTGGGCATATGAATGAGAAAGGGATGAAGGTCATGCACTCAAAAGGAAAATTACCAGGTCTTCAGTCAATAGAAATTGACACGTGTGAAGACTGTATATTTGGCAAGTAGAAGAGAGTCAGCTTTTAGACAAGTAGAAAAACCCCAAAGAAAGAGAGGCTTGAGCTCATCCACTCTGATGTTTGGGGACCAACAATTGTCCCTTCCATTGGTGGGAAGCAATACTTCGTAACTTTTATTGATTATCACTCCAGAAAGGTATGAGTTTACTTTCTAAAACACAGGTCTAAAGTATTTGAAGCTTTCAAGATTTGGAAAGCTATGGTAGAAAATGAGATAGGATTGAAGATTAAAAAACTCAGATCTGACAATAGTGGTGAATATGTAGACACCAGATTCAAGAAGTTTTGCTATGAGCACGGAATCAGAATGGAGAGAACCATGCTAGGTACGCCTTAATACAATGGTGTAGCAGAGCATATGAATCGAATGTTGACTGAAAGAGCCAGAAGCATGCTATCCAGTCAGGCCTACCGAAGCAATTATGGGCAGAAGCAGTCAATACAGCAGTTTACTTGATCAACCGAGGTCCATCAGTACCATTGGAGCATAAAATACAAAAGAGGTATGGAGCGGAAAAGAAGTAAAAGTCTCACATCTTAGAGTTTTTAGGTGTACAGCTTATGTGCACTTTCATCGTTATGGTGAAGATGAGTTTGGCTACCATCTGTGGGATGATGAAAACAAAAAGATGATCTACAGTAGAGACGTGATCTTCAACGAAGGAGTCATGTACAAGGATAAGCATAATACAAGTACCAGCAGCTCAAAACTGAGTGGGCCAACTTATGTGGAGGTGGATGATGTTGTAGAAAGTCCACCAGTTGAGAGTTCTCAATCAGAGGAAGTAATTGAATCAGGCAGAGAGCAACAATTTACTTTAACTCCTGAATTGCGAAGGTCTTCTCGAGTTCCTGTGCCTAACAGGAGATACATGAATTACATGTTGTTAACAGATGGAGGAGAGCCTGAAGACTATTCAGAAACATGTCAAACCATAGATGCGAGCAAGTGGGAGCTTGCCATGAAAGATGAAATGAAGTCTTTAATCTCAAATCAAACATGGGAACTAGCAAAGTTACCTATGGGAAAGAAGGCACTTGACAACAAATGGGTATATCGCATGAAGGAGGAACACAATGGCTCCAAAAGATATAAAGCTCGACTAGTTGTAAAAGGATTCCAACAGAAGGAAGGAGTGGATTTACCGAGATATTTGCTCCAGTTGTGAAGCTCAATACTATCAGATCCGTGTTAAGTATTATTGTCAGTGAAGAACTCTACCTAGAGCAATTGGATGTGAAGACTGCGTTTCTTCACGGAGATTTGGATGAAGAAATCTACAAGCATCAACCTGACGGTTTCTTAGAGAAAGGAAAAGAAAACATGGTGTGCAGATTAAAGAAGAGCTTGTATGGTCTGAAACAAGCTCGAAGACAATGGTATAAGAAGTTTGAGAGCTTCATGCACAAGGAAGGTTTTAAGAAGTGCAATGCTGACCATTGTTGTTTCTTCAAGAGGTACAACTCCAGTTATATCATTTTGCTACTTTATGTCGATGATATGTTAGTAGCAGGTTCAGATATGAGTGAAATCAGAAACTTGAAGCAGTAGTTGTCAAAAGAATTTGACATGAAAGATTTAGGACCAGCAAAGAAGATCCTAGGAATGTAAATCATGCGAGATAAGCAAAAGGGAACCTTGCAGTTATCTCAGACAGAGTACATCAACCGTGTTTTGCAAAGATTCAACATGGGCAATGCCAAACTAGTTAGCACACCTTTGGTACTCATTTTCGTCTATCAAAAGACCAATCTCCTAAGACGAAGGAAGAAAAAGAATTAATGGCTAAAATTCCATATGCTTCAGTCATTGGAAGTCTGATGTACGCGATGGTATGCACAAGACCAGACATTGGTTATGCAGTGGGAGTTGTAAGCAGGTTTATGTCAAATCCAGGTAAAACTCACTAGGAAGCTGTGAAATGGATTTTGAGATATCTACGAGGCACTAAGGAGAAGTGTTTGTGCTTTAGTAAAGGTGAATTAAAAGTACAAGGCTACGTAGATGCAGACTTTGCTGGAGAAATTGATCATCGAAGAAGTACCACTAGCTACATATTTACTGTTGGAACTACAGCTGTTAGTTGGATGTCACAGATACAAAAGATCGTTGCTCTATCCACTACAGAGTCTGAGTATGTAGCAGTAACAGAAGCTAGCAAAGAATTGATATGGCTTCAAGGATTGTTAACAGAGTTGAGATTCATCCAGGAAAAGAGTGTTTGGCTAAGAATTCAACATTTCACTCCAAAACAAAACACATTGATCTCCGTTATCACTTCATCAGATCTGTACCTGAGAATGAAGTACTAACGTTGAAGAAGATACTAGGAAGTAAGAACCCAGCGGATATCTTGACAAAGGTTGTCACAACAGAAAAGTTGAGGTTTTGCAGTGTCTCAACTGGCCTTCAAGAATGATTGATGATGAAGGCAATTACAATAAGTAATAATCAAACTCCAAGTGGGAGAATTGTTAGTTTTGTAGTTTAATCAAGTTTTGTAGTTTGATTTTTAGTCTCACATTACTTAGTATTGTGAGATGATATTCTTTACTTTGCTATATAAGCAAGCTTATGTAAGGTTTATAAATGCACCAAAACAAATACTTCTTAGTGTTGTTTATTTATCGCTTCTCTCCTTTAGTGTCTTATTCCCAACATTTATATATTCCAGATTGTCTATTATAGATTGTTCATCGACAATCTGGATAAATACAGTTCCAAATTCAATGTTTAATATTGTATTTAAATTTATATAGCCACCCATTTGAGCGACCAACCCTTAATCACATAATGTTTGCATTGGAAATTGAGAGAGGAAGGTGTTGAAGGAGGTGAGCGTTGTAGAATGGAGAATAAACCGTAGGCTTCCAACAAATGCTAAATGCTAACGAGTTGGCGAAGCATGATCAAAATATAGATCATGTGATGAAGAATGTTATATTCTAAATTACATGATATAGATACAGGTAGGAACACGACACATGACACAATTAAAGTAAAAAACACAGAATATATATATATATATATATATATATATATATATATATATTTAATATAATATAATACAAGAATAATAAGTTTAATAAGAATTTTGAAACATATTTTCATATAGGTTTTTTACATTCTCTTTTTTCATACGTCAATTAGAATAACTCATATCTTTATAATAAAGATTAAAAGCAAAAAATATATATAATTAAATAAATATCAAAATTATGTTGATGGTCCTGTAAAATTAAAAAAAAATAAAGCAAATAACTATAATTTAAAAAATTGACATGAACATACAACAATAAAAAATTAATAATCATATAAAAAATAATTTAAAACTAAACATGTTATATTTTTTTTGTTTTTTTTAGTAAAAAGAACTAAAAACGTTATAATGTATAAAAGTTATAATCTATAACTTATATATTAATATTTTAATAAAGGAGCATATAATCAACTGCATCAAGCATTATGATAATTTCATGCTCTCCATAACCTTTCCCCTGGAACTCCTCACCGCCCATGCCATCACCACTGCATGAGTTGGGGCAAAAATGTCAAAGTTTGAAACAAAGGGTATTTGAATCATGATTGAGTTTATTGGAGTTAGAGTTATCTTAATCGAGTATAGAAGATTAGGGTACTTTTCGAAAATAAAAGTATGAATTAATAGGAAGAGTGAATGGAACATCACCCAAATACAAGCCCTTTGTGAGATAGGGATTGGGCCTCCACTTTGCGGCCTTGGGCATGCAATATTTTTGCTGTTACTTTTCTTCCTATACTTTTATACTTTTTAATATTTTAATTTGTTTAAAAAAAGTTAAAATCGGGTGTAAGATGACGGAATCAGTAATCCAAAAGGAGTTAGAATGCTAATTCCAGAATGATATAAATAAATTTTGCATAATTCCGAAATGATCCTTCTGTAAATAGCATTTTATCCTTTTCAGAATGATCATTCTTCAAGATATACTCTAAGATGTGTGCTTAGAACGTATAATCAAAAGGTGGCTTTTTTTTATATATCAAACATTAAAAGAAATACTAAAATGACTCACTCTATTATTTATCTAAATAATCTTTTTTATTATTCATGTTGAGAAATTAGTTATTGAGAAACCAATTTTTTAATGTGGATTTTTTTTAATATAAAAACTTCTAAGAAATTGTTGTTAGACATTATTTTTAGATTTTTTTTAGTCACATTTTTAAATTTTTTAAATTTAACTTTTATTTATGTATATTTTTTAAGTCATAAAATTAAAAAAAATTTAGGCAATTTATATTTTATTTTATTATATATTTTATTTTTATGTTGTGTAATTTTATTTGTTGTTTTAATTTTTTTAAAACGCTTTGTATTTACTTTCCAGTTTATATTTTTTAAGTTATATTTTTAAACGCTTATTAGTAAATAATTTGAAATATTATATTTAAAAATATTAAAATGAAAAATAAATTATAAAGCATTTAAAAAAATTAAAATAACAGAAAAAATAGACAACATACAAATAAAATACATAAAAAAACAAAATAAAATACAAAGTATTTCAAACAAAAAAGATACATATTTTAAAAATTTTCTAGGTTAATTTTTATTTTATTTTGTTTTTATGTGTTTTATTTTTATGTTTTGAACCTTTTCCGTTATTTTATTTTTTTTAAATATCTTGTAATTATTTTTCAGTTTAATTTTTTCAAATTAAAATATTTAAACCTAATATTTCAAATTATTTTTAAATTATTTGGTAAAAATCATATAAAAATTTAACTTAAAAAATACAAACTGAAAAATAAATTACAAAGTGTTTAAAAAAATAAAGCAATGAAAAAATATATAAGAATAAAAATAAAATAAATAATAAAATATAAATTAACAATCAACCCAAATTTAACCCTAAATTTTAATTTTAAAATTCATGATTTAAAAAAATATACATAAATAAAAAATAAATTTAAAAATTGACTATTTTTTTCGAATGTTTTTTTAAATTTATTCTAATTTATTTTTAATGTAATATGTTTTTATAAATTATGATTCAATTTAATTTATATTTCATTTTTTTATATATATTTTTTTATGTAGTATATATTTTTTATTATTTAATTTTTTAAAATACTTTATAATTTATTTTTCAGTTTAAATTTTTTCAATTAATATTTTTAAATGTAATATTTCAAAATATTTTAAATTTATTTTAGTAAAAATCGTTTTGAAATATTTAAGTTAAAGAATATAAATTGAAAATAAATTACAAAGTGTTTAAAAAACATTAAAACATCGAAAAAAATACATAAAGTAAAAATAAAACACATAATAAAATAAATATAAATTAACTAAAAAACTTAATTTTAAAATTCATGATTTAAAATAATATACATAAATAAAAAATAAATTTAAAAAAATTGACTAAAGAAACAAATCTAGAGGATAACATGTTATAAGAAATTGGTTCTCTAGCAACAAATTTCTTCAACCAATTTTTTGTAAGATTTTTATATAAAAAAATTATGTTAAGAAATTGGTTCTCCTTATAAAAAAAAAGTTATTTAGAGAAATAAGGTCGGATGGGTCATTTCGAAATTTTTTACTTTTGTTTTTGGTATTTAAAAAAACCCAAAAGTTTCATGAGATTACTCCGGATTATGCATTCTAGAAACTCCACTCCTTGTTCATACCAGGGTTGTGTACTTTGGAAGTCCTCATTTTCTATATTTGGATTAGGGCAGTTTAAAACTTTCAGATTTAAAAAATAATCACAATTAATTAATTATAATAACCATTTATATAATAATTGGTTATTTTAATCAGTTATGAAACTACAACTTATTTTATAGATATGGTTTATGCAATTAATTTTTTTTATTAGAAAACATTATTATGATTAAAATTAATTTAATAATTGATAATTTTAATTATTATCATTTTTTTCTTTTGATTTTCAACAAAATATGATGGTGAATAATATTCTAATGGTTCTTATAAAAATAAAAATAGAAATAAATAGAAACGGAAAATGAATATATATACATTTATAATTAAATATGAAAATAATCATGTAGATAACACATTAAGTAAACAATATTTCCTAAGGTGGTCTACACCTTTGTGTCAATGACCATATTCTTATATAGGAAGTGCACTAAATTGAAAAACATTCTTTGACGTCATACACACTTTTGTAGAAAAGGACATATCCCTGTGGATAACGTGCTAACTAGAAAAACCTTCTTTGAAGTTGCACACACATTTGTGAAGGTGGTCACATCCCTGTGAGAAATATGTAGAAAAACAAACTGTGTTGACCTTTGTCCACATCTTTGTGTCAATGTTTGCAAGCCTATGATTGATGTTTTAAGATGAAAGGAGGTTCCTAGCACCAGGCAAGTGGGCATGGAAGACAAGGAGGATGGAGGTGGAGATGCCACTTCCATAAGGAAGATAAGTCTTATATTAAGTAAGTTTGTCACAAGGGAGATGACTCTTAATAAAAGCTTTAGGAAGAGACTCCTCAATGGAGGATTCCCAAGACACTTTATGATGCAAAACCATGTTTGCTTCCCTTGATCTTCCTCCAAGAGGTTCCAAAGCTTCAAGGAAATGGTTTAATGGAGGAGGAAAGAAATGCTTAGATGGGGCACCACTCTCCTTGGAGAGATAAGCCAAGTGTTTGGGTTTGCCGCAAGGGAAGGAACCCTTGATAAAAGCCAACTAGGAAGAGGTTCCTCTAGAGGGAGGGTCCTCAAGACCTTTTACTCATGAATGTGCTCAAAAGAGACAATTTTCATTCAACTTCAAAGGTCGAAAAATAAAATGAGTCAGGGGTCCTATTTATAGGAAGTGAGAGGTTAGGATTAGTAGCCTAATTATAGACCTCCTAACACGGCCCATTCCCTAAGTAGGTTTAAGCTAACTGACTAGGGAACAAACCCCAAACCTTGTGCCTAGAATCAAGGAAGGTGGGTCCCTATGTTGGTCATGTGTTGTGTGAGAGAAAAAGGAGTGCAAAAATGAGCTAAGAGGTGTGAAAATGACCCACACTCTCATATTTGGGTTGCACATCTTTCTATGCACACTCTACATAATTACTTAGATACCCACTTGCCTAATTACATGAAAAATGACCAAAATACAAGGCCTTGAAAGGAATTAAAATGCACCCTAAATTCCTAGGAAAAATAAAATATTTACAAGATTAAAATCCTAAGACTATGGCTTCAAGTCTTCATGTAAGCTCCCATCCAAGCCAAGTCTCTCTCATAAATCCTCCTAGCCATAATGCTAGGTAGAATTGCATCACTTTACTAGAAATAGCCTAAATACATGGCTCAAAGGAAAATGATAATTATACTCACCTAATTACTAAAACAAACAAAATATGTACAAACAATCTAAATTAGTACTATGACCTAGGATCTTCAATGTGCTCCATACTTGCCATGTCCTTCATCTTCCTAGTCATGGTCCATGGTAGGCAAGATTGCTCATATCCTCCCTCTTGGAAATGATTTGACCTCAAATCTAGGCTTTTCTTCATCCTTCTTTTCAATCCTAGAAGAAGATATGTGATAAAATGAGTAGGTGTATGCAGGCAGTGACTAGGTAGTATGTGATCTATAATATAGCCTCTTAGGATTAGGGTGATGGAGGTTGACACTAGGGTTTGAAATATTTTCATTGTGTTTGTGTCTCCACACAGAAATTCTCCATCCTACTCCTAATGCATTAAGTGCTAGCCTAAGAGGATTGAAAATGGGGGTTGGGACTAGACTTTGTGCATTGGAGCACTTATTCAAGAAGGCTAAGTAAGCCTTATCTTGTTTTTCACCCAAGAAGGAATTATGGGTCAAGGGGTGGATCAATCTTGAATGGTGTCTTAAAGTTGAACTTGGGATTGGTTATCATTAATTTCCAAAGGTTGTGCCTCCATCCCATTTTAACTTTAATGCTCGCATTTTCAAGTAAAACTTGAGGTTGTAAGTCAATGAATATTTAAATCATTTTCAAGTAAAACTTGAGGTTGTAGGTCAATGAAAATATTTCAAGTAAAACTTTAATTATTTGGTTTCACAGTTCGGTTTGGTTCAGTTTTAGGGGAAAATGAATATCGAATCAATTAATTTTAATTAGGTTGAGTTGGTTCGGTTTTCTGAAATTTTTTTCGTGATTCGAACCCATGATAATCGGGTTGCTTCGTTTCGGTATTAGGGAAAATAATAAAAAATTTAAAAAATCAATTTTTTTTATTCAATCGTAAAAAAATAATTTTATACCTGAAACTAGGCAAACTCATTAGTTTACTAAATTCATAACAAAATACAGTACAAACAACACATTTATATATTTAAAGTAACTCAATCCAAGCAAAGTTAACTATGCACTAAACGTTACAAGAAAAATCCAACATATTTAAAGTTATAAAACATAAATTCCTAAACAAAACATTGAAACATGTTACTAAATTTACTAACCTAAAAATATCAAATAAATATAATATATATATATATATATATATATATATATACTTATTTTTGGATTGGTTTAGATTGGATTTGAATTGCACATATCTATGTGTCTACATGCACGTGCACTTGCATGTGCATATACATACATGTGTGTAATTATTTGGTAGTTATGAATTAAGTTATTTACCTAAGGATGAGTCCTCCTAATTCGGATTGTATAATACAAGATATCCTTATTTTATACAATCTGGATGTTATTCTTTAGTCTTACTCCGGAAGGAAAATGGTGGCATTGGATTTAGCCATACTAAGAAAACAAGAGTGTCGTTTCATTACCTATCATGATGCTATTGTTTCACTACAAGTCTCCAGAGCAAAATATTTTCTAGAAGAGAACTTCTTGAACCTTCAATTACTGATCAATCCAAGTTTTGTTTAGCAATAGTATTCACGTTTCATGGATAATGGTGAATGAAGGCTTGAAAAATGAACGCTAAGTGATGGCAAGTCTATTAAAATTTGCAACCAGCTTTGGTTAAATTGCCCCACGTCACACTTTATTACATCTCCACCTATACCTATAATGTTAAGCTAGCCATGTGGTTACTGATGTCATTGACTCAACTACCTACCAACCTACTTATGCAGATAAAGCTATAAAGCTAATAGTGGGTTTGATTTGTTAGAAGTTGAAAAGTTAATTAAAATAGTTACTTAAATAATTTTAATTCTGTTTGGATAGTAAAATTGTAGTAACTATTAGCTTTTTTTTTTTTTTCTAAAAAACTACACCAAATAGCTTATTCAAAAGATCTTCTATTTTCATTACTAGTTGATTTTCTTTTATAATTTTACGTTTATTAATTAATGTATTTCTCTCACTAATTCTCTCTCCTCGTATAAAACAACTTCTCTCTCTATTTCTCTCTATTCATTAATGTAATTATAATAATTTATAATTTAAATATATAACTATAGAAAATTATAATTTAAATATATAATTATAGTAATTTATAATTTAAATATATAACTATAGAAAATTGTAATTTAAATATATAATTATAGTAATTTATAATTTAAATATATAATTATAATTTTAATATATAATTATAATTTAAATATATACTTATAGAAATTTATAATTTAAATATGTAATTATATAATTTATAATTTAAATATGTAATAAATTTATATTATTAAAATATATTATAATTATTTTAAATACTTCATTATTGATATAGTTATTAATGATGTCTTTATTTATCATTTTACAATTTTTAGCTATTTTTATCAAACATTTTCAACTGATTTTTTAGTTTTTAACTAATTTTTTAGTTAATTTTGCCAAATACACATATCACAGTATCCTACAAATACCTTTGTTGAACCTTAATGTTGTGATAGAATAATTTGGAAGTGATAAACAAATGCTGTTTATTCAATAAGGAGGGCCTATCATTCTATTATGCAAAATACTTTAACACTTTAAAAATTTCTGGCAGTTAGAACATTCTCTTGACGCTTAGAATGCCTCCAAAAATAAAGCATTTTCCATGGAGACTTCTTACGTGAGTGCAATGTCGTTTGGCGTGTCCCCAAGTGAAGCACATCTCGAGGATGATTGGTAGTTGTTTGTAATTGATTGTGTAAAAATGTATGAAATTTGGGTTGAAGTTGGAAATTAGGTGTAAATATTAATTATTAATATGTTAGTAGAAAGATTTTAACTTATGATTTTTCTCTCTTCTTTTTTCTATATATAGATTTTGTCATTAGATTAACCTTATAAACTATTAAATGCACCACCTAACTTGAATATCATAATTGTTCTACTTATAAATTATAATCCATAATATATATAAATATATCTATATATACAAATATAAAAGTTTAATTAGTATCACGTACCGTCTAAAAAAGTTTTACACTAATGTTCAATCATAACTCTTCATTTATATAATTTAAAATTTATATATTTTCATTATAGAAAATTATAATTTAAATATATAATTATAGCAATTTATAATTTAAATATGTAATAAATTTATATTATTAAAATATATTATAATTATTTTAAATATCTCATTATTGATATAATTATTAATAATCTATAATGTATATATATATATATAAAAGTTTAATTAGTATCACTTACAGTGTAAAAGAGTTGTACACTAACGTTCAATCACAACTCTTTATTTGTATGACTTTTAAAATATTAATTGATAAAGTCAACAAACTTACCATAAATGAAGGGTTGTGATTGAATGTTAGTGTAAAATTTTTTACACTAAGAGTGTATTCTAATTAAACTCTAAATATATTATCTATACTATTAATAAAAGAAATTCTCTTTTTGATGTCGACTTTTCAAAATATATATTATACCCTTATACCTATTTGAAAATTAAAAAATAAACTACTTTGTCACTTATCAACATTATCACCTTATGAAAAAAATTTACTTTAAAATATTTATATTCAACATCCATAATTTTTCTTCTATCAATAATCTATAATCTACTATATATATATATATATATATATATATATATATATATATATATATATATATATATATATATATATATATATATATATATATATATATATATATATATATATATATATTAGCTATACTATTAATAAAGGAAATTCCCTTTTTGATATCCATTTTTCAAATTACCTATTCTACCCTTATACCTATTTAAAAATTAAAAAATAAACTGCTTTGTCAAATGAGGGATTCAAACACACAACTTCTTCCTCCTCAAATGTAAATTTTGCCATTAGATCAATCTTATAACCTTATAACCTCAAACATAAATGGATTATGGATCGATTATTACAGATTACGGATTAAGAATTCAGATTACTGGTAACATATTATCGATTACAAATTATGGATCACGAATGACGATGATGAATGACAGATCACAGATTACGGATTAGGAATATGGAATACGAAATACGAATTACGAATTATGAATTATGGATTATGGATTATGGATCGTCGATGATGGATCACGAATTGTGATTATAGATTATAGATTACGGATCACAGGTTACAGATCACAAATTATGATTACAACTTATGGATTACAGATAATATATTATGGATTAGGAATTATGAATTACCAATTACGAATTATGGATCACAGATGACAGATCATGAATCATGCGCAAATCACGAATCACAGACCACAGATTTCAGATTACAAAATACAGAACACGAGGATCAAAGAACACAAATAACGGATCACGTAATACATATTACAAATTATTGATTACGGATTACAGGTTTTAGATTATGGATTACTAATTATAGGTTATGGATTACGGATTGTGGATCATAGATTATGGATCACGAATTACAAATTATGGATTACAGGTTATGAATTATGGTTCACACATTACGTATTATGGATTAGAGATTACGTAATAGGACTATGGATCATGGATCACGGATCACAGACCACAGATAATATATCCCGAATTATGGATTATGGAATTCACATTATGGATTATGAATTATGAATTACACATTATGGATTATTTATTATGAAATATAGATTATAGATCACAAATAACGGATTACTGATCACAGAATACAGATTATAGATTACGAATTATGGATTATCGATTATAAATTACAGATTATGGATCATATATTATGGATTATGGATCACGGATGACGGTTGACAGATTACGGATCATGGATCAAGGATTATAAATTATGGAATACAAATTGCATATTACAGATTTTAGATCTCGAATCAAGGATCACAAATCACATATTACAGGTTATGGATTATGGATCACAGATTAGGTTTCATGATGAAGGATTATGCAAAATAGATTATGAATTATGTATTACAGATTACGAATTATGAGTAACAGATTACAAATCACAAATCACGTAAAACGGATCATGATTATGGATTACAAATTATGAATCACAAATTACAGATTATTAATCACAAATTACGGATTACAGATTTACATAATGCGAATTATGGATCACATATTAGAAATTATTAATTATGTATTAAGGAACATGGATTTAGGATTACAGATTATGGAACATGAATAACAGATAATGGACCATGAATCATGGATTACGAATTACATATTACAAATTAGGATCATAGATTATAGATTACAAATGATAGATGAATGATAACGAATCATGAATTTTAGATTATGTATTATAGTTCATGGATCAGGGATTATGGATTAAGGATTGAGAATTACAGATTATGGATCATGAATCATTCATCGATTACGTATTACGAATTATGGATTATGGATTACAGATTATGATCATGAATTACAATTTATGGATTATTGATTATGAATAACGGGTATCGATTACGGATTATGTGCTACGAATTATGGATTGTAGATTATGGGTTACGGATAATGGATCATGGATCACAAACCATAAATCATGGATTACAAATCACAAATCACATATTACCGATTACGGTTTACGAATTACCAATTATAGGATATGAATAAAAAATTATGGATTTCCGATTATGAATTACGGATCATGGATCCCAGCTCATAGACCACGAATTAGGGATTATAGATTATGGATGTGGATCACAGATTACAGATTAGTGTTATGGATGACGGATCACAGATCATGTTTCATGAATCTGGATCCATGGACCACAGATCACGAATCACAAATCATGGTTCACGGACCACATATTAGGGATAAAAAATTATGGTGTACAAGTTATGTATTTCAGATTAAAGATTAAGAATTAAGGATAATGAATAATGGATCACAAATAATGGTTCACATATTACAGATTATGGAATAAGATTATGAATTACAAATTGTATATTACAAATTACGAATTATGGATTATAGATTCCAAATTACAAATTATGGATCAAGAATTAAGAATTACAGATCTCGGATCATAAATCATAGCTTACAAATTACGATTATGAATTACGAATTATGGATTATGAGTTACGAGTTATAGAAAACATATTATGAATTACGGATCATGAATCACAGTTGACGGATTATGGATCACAAATAATGATTGACAGATCACAGGTCATGGATTATGCAAAACAGATTACACATTGTGGATTACGAATTGCAAATGACGAATAACAGATCACGAATTTTAGATCACGAAAAATAGATTTTGGATTATGGGTTACGGATTATGGATTATAGATCAAGTATCACAAACGTAGCATCATGTAAAATGGATTACGGATGCATAATTCATATGTAAGTTGTGATGTGTAATCCTTTATCAGTTATCTTGAATGCATAATCCGTAATCTATAATTCGTAAATCATAATCTATATTTCGTAATATGTAATCTATAATTTTTAATCCGTATTTTATTATTCGTAACTAATTTGTAACCCCTAATCCATGATCCCTAATTCCTAATCCATAATTTGTTATTCATAAACTGTAATATGTATTCCATGATCTGTAATCCGTGATTTATGATGCGTGATCGATGATCCATATCTATTATCCTTAATTCATAATTTGTAATCAATAATCACTAATCCATAATACGTTACTTGTGATCCATAATTAATAATCCTTAATGCATAATTCATAATCCGTAACCCACAATTTGTAATCTATAATTCGTAATCTGTAATCCATAATTAGTGATCTGTTATATGTGATTTGTGATCTATAATCCGTAATCTATAATTCATAATTCATAATTGTTAATTTGTAATCCATAATTTGTAATCCTTAATACATAATTCATAATTCGTAATTCATAATCCTTCATATGTGATATGTGATCCATAATCTATAATACGTGACTCATAATCCATAATTCATAATCTGTAATCCTTAATTTTTAATCTGTATTCTATAATCTGTAATTCATAATCCATGATTTTTTATCCTTAATCCATAATCCTTAATCTGTAATCTATTATCATAATTCGTGATTCGTATTCGTAATCGTAATCATAATCGTAATCTTAATCTATGATATGTAATTCATAAACCATAATCCATAATCTTTAAGCTGTAATTCGTATTCAATAATCTGTAATCCATAAGTATTCCATAATTCCAAATCCATGATCCATAATCTATCATCCCTAATTCGCTATTCGTAATCTGTAATCCGTAATCTATAATACATATTCCATGATTTGTGATATGTGATCCATAATCCGTAATTAGTAATTTGTAAATCGTGATATGTGATTCATAATTCGTAATCCATAATGCATAATCTGTAATCTACAATTCGTAATCTATAATTCATAATCCATGATCTGTGATCCATAATCCATAACCCATAATCTGTATTTATAATTTGTATTCATAATCCATAATTTATAATCCAGAAATTATAATTCGTAATTCGTAATCCCTAATCTGTAATCCTTAATCAATAATACATAATTTGTAATCAGTGATCTGTGATCTATAATTCTTAATCTGTAATCCATAAACTATAATCCAATTTGTCATTCATAATTTGTAATTCATATTCTGTAATTTGTAATCCATAAGTAATCAGTAAACCAAGATTTGTAATCCGTAATCTATAATCCCTAATCCACAATCCATATTCCCTAATATGTATTCCATGATTTTTTATTCGTTCCATAATTCGTAATATGTAATTCGTAAGTCATAATCCATAATCTCTAATCAGTAATCTGTAATCCATATTCCGTAATCAATAATACGTAAATCCTGATCCGTGATCCATAATCTATAATCCATAATCTCTAATCTACCATCTATAATACACATTTTAAGATCCATGATTCGTGATCCGTAATCCCTAATCAGTGATCCCTTATGTTTATTCATCTAATTTTTCTATTTCTTTGTTTTTTCAATTTGTTTATTTTATTTAACCTTTTTTCATGTTTTATTTTAAAAAGAGAAATGGAGGTTATTTTTCCCTATTATTTATTATTAGTAGTAATAGCATTATTATTTATGACTTGTATACTTTAATTTTGCAAACAATGTCAAATATATAATCAAAGTTTCTAAATTTGATATCCTCAACATTTTTAAAACATGCAGTTTCGATTAAAACTTTATCTGCAAAAGTTTATCATGTATCTAAGTTAAAAGAAATAAATTTACAATGTTTTAAAATATAAAAATTCATCAATACTGAAAATTCTATTTGTAATGCTGTTGGATTTTTAACTCAGAATTTTTATGAATATGATATTGTGCAAGGTTTCCAGATTTTATGTGTTATTTGGGGAATTTCATTTCCCACCCACTTTAATTTCAATTCCCACTTATGGGTGGGAAAAAAAACTAATATACCCTCTATGCTTTTACTCTCTGGTGAACCGTTGTTGGAGAGGAAACAAAATTGCAAATTTTTTTATTCTCTAGCAAAAAACTGTTGCTAAGGGAGTAAAATGTACATGTGAGATTATTAGGTGCATTATATTATATAAATGATTCTTCTCAAGCTGTAAGCCAATTGCGTGGTCTTGTTTCACAAGTTGCTTCTCCTCTAAAGTGCATATTCGATTTCAATTTGATATGGCTATTTTGCATTTTCACCTTCATAGTTATTCTTCCATTCTTGCTGGAGACATTTTTCATAATTTTTAGGTGGTTTGACCTTCAGTAAGTGGTTGGAATGTTGGTTATGCGAAGTTTAAGGTTTATTATAAGTGGTTGCACATTATGGTTGCCACAATTGGTTGCATGGTTAGTTATACAAACTTATATATGTGTTTTAATTGATTGCATAGTTGGTTATACAAATTTTTATGTCTGCTTTCATGGTTGCATGTTAGGCGTCCCAACATTGGTTGCATGAGTTTATTATTACTAAAATTATGTAAATTTATGATATTATTAAACATATAATATAATTATCTTTTATATAATGTCAATGTCAACATGAATATTGAATATTTATATTAGATTTATTTGTCGTAGTTCCTCTTCTCCTTCTTGCTTTATTCTTCTTCTTAGTCTACGTACTTTGTTTTTTTGGGGATTTGTTCAACATCTTTTCCTCAATTAAGTTTATTTTTTCTTAATGTATTTAGCTATAGTAAAAATATAATTCTACACTAAAAATTATGTTGTGTTAATGATTTATATGTGGTTTTTTTTTTCATAGAGCATGCAAATATTTTACTCTTCAATCAACTGTTGTTGAAATGTTTTTACCCTCTCGCCAACTGTTGTAAATATTTTGAAGAAATAATGTATATTTTAATATTTAGTTTATATAATTTTATGTTTATTCTTGTTTTATTTCTTATCTTTTATAGAAAGAAAAATAAATTTTAAAAAAATCATTTGTAATTTGTGGATTCAAATTGATCTTATCCATTCTTAATAGAGTTAGATTAAATTTGATCAAATCGAATTTCATTTTACCCCAAATCTAATCCAATCTGGTTTGTTAAGACCTATTATTTACTTGAATATAATTATTTAAATACATCAGTAAATTAATTTATTATAATAATTAGTTGGAACAAACATAAAGTATGCAACACAAAAATTAACTATTAGTAGATGTTAAAATTTCGTATATAAAGAAGTTGAAAATCTTGATCTTGAGTATATTAAATTTATTAAATCTTAATCTTTTGTTAATATATTTTAATTTATGAATTTTCAAAATATTTTTAGATAATTTAAATGTTTGTAGCACGATACTAAATATAGTATTAAATATTTGTGATTTTAGTTTACTCTTTTGTGTGTCAATACCATATTATTTTCAAAATTTATTCATTTTTTAGCATGTTATTTTTGGGCCGTTCTTTATATAAAATCATGTTCTTTAGCATAAATTTCTAATTTATATTAAATATTTGTAGTTTTATTATTACTAAAATTATGTAAATTTATGATATTATTAAACATATAATATAATTATTTTTTATATAATGTCAATGTCAACGTGAATATTGAATATTTATATTAAATTTAAAATAAAAATAATTAAATTTGAATTATAAAAAATACAACCAATCTTATGAAGTTTTAGATTATGTGTCATAATTTTTAAAATGACCTAAATTTAAAATATTATTATATAAAATTTAAAAATTTACTAATATACCCTCTGTTTATCTCTTGTATAAAACATTTTTCTTATATTTATTTGTGGTAGTTCCTTTTGTCCTTCTTGCTGTATTCTTCTTCTTAGTCTACATACTTTGTTTTTTTGAGAATTTGTTTGGCATTTCTTCCTCAATTAAGTTTATTTTTTCTTAATGTATTTAATTGTAGTAAAAATATAATTTTAGACTAAAAATTATGTTGTGTTAATGATTTATATGTGGGGGTTTTTTTTCTTAGAGCATGCAAATATTTTAGTCTTCGATCAACTGTTGCTGAAATGTTTTTTCTCTTCGGCCAATTGTTGTAAATACTTTGAAGAAATAATGTATATTTTAATATTTAGTTTATAGATTTTTATGCTTATTATTTTATTTCTTATCTTTTATAAAAAGCAAAATAAATTTTTAAAAAATCATTTGTAATTTGTGGATTCAATTTGGCTTATCCATTCTTAATGGGATTAGATTAAATTTGATTAAATCGAATTTCATTTTACCCCAAATCTGTTCTAATCTGATTATTTAACACCTATTATTTACTTGAATATAATTATTTAAATACATTAGTAAATTACCTTATTATAATAATTAGTTCGAACAAACATAAAGTACGCAACACAAAAATTAACTATTAGTAAAATTTCATATATAAAGAAGTCAAAAATCTTGATCTTAAGTATATTAAGTTTATTAAATCTTAATCTTTTGTTAATATATTTAATTTATGAATTCTCGAAATGTTTCTAGATAATTTAAATGTTCATAGCACGATACTAAATATAGTATTAAATATTTGTGATTTTAATTTACTTTTTTTGTGTCACAATACCATATTATTTTCAAAATTTATTAATTTTTTACCATGTTATTTTTTGTTGTTGTTCTTTATAGAAAATCCTGTTCTTTAATATAACTTTCTCATTTATATTAAATATTTGTAGTTTTATTATTATTAAAATTATGTAAATTTATGATAGTATTAAATATGTAATATAATTATTTTTTATACAATGTCAATGTCAATTATTGAGTTTCTTAAATTAATCAATTTTTACTATATAATGTGAATGTCAAATTTTTTATATAATGTTTAGTGTTTAATTAAAATTAATCCATTTTGGTGGGTAATTAATTAAATTATTTAATTAAGTTTTATTAGTTATCCAAAATAATGTTTAGTGATAATTTTTTTGGTTAATATAATTGTTTGAATTAATGCAATTATTTATTCTTAAAAACATTTTATGTAAATATTTTACTTTTTAGCCAGTTCGCTGAAGAGTAAAAAAATTTCAAATTATTTTTCTCTTCGACAAAATTTGTCGGAGTTGTCAACAATGTAACTGAAACAGTAGATACATACTGTAGGGACACGAGAAGAATGAGAACAATGTAGTGAGAAAGTGACAGAGAGGGAGCACGGTAGAGTGGGAAAGGAGAAAGAGAGACAGGGGTGGAAAAGAAGAAAGAGAAGGGATTGTGGAGAGATTTCAAAATAGTTGGTGTTAAATGAAATTAAGGTAGGTGTGAATTCAAAAATTTGTTGTGTGGTTGTGAGTGTTGAGATGAAACTAGTAAAGTAATGAATCTGTCTTCAACTTTTCATACATTGTGGGTGGAATTTGTGTGCAACAGCTAAAAATTCTTTAGGCCAATTTCTACACTCCTACTTTTCCTATTTACACCCTAAAATTAATTCTAATTTTCTAAAGTACCCTTGTCATCCTTGTTTCTTCCTCCGTGTGCCCTTGCCTGCAACCATCCCAACCCCTTCCTCCACTACCACCACCATTGTGCACCTCAATATTTGACTTAAAAATTGTAGATCACATAAGGTAAAAAAATACATTATGAATCACAAGATCTATGATGATGTAACTGTGGTTTTTGGGGTGTAAATAGAAAAAAATGGGATACAAAAAGAAAAGTTCACTTATTTTTCTTGACTAGAGTCGGGCTAGTCCAACCTAGGATAAAAAATTGATAACAAGTTCATGAGTATTTCTTTCTGCACCTCTATAGTCTTGCAAAAAGACAAAAGTGTCCTTAGGTATAAAAAGTTAAAAACTTATTCCCTTTCACACAATTCTTCTCCCTCCTGTGTAGTTCTTCTCTATCTTCGTAGTTCTTCTCCTTCTTGTTTGTTCCCTTGCCATGCGCCAATCTGGACAATGAGTCCTACATTCGTCGTTTGTGTAAAAAAATTGTTTTTACAAGTTTGGATTAGTCCAACTAGTCTTGTAAAAAAAATTGTAAGTCTGAATTAGCTAGTCTAAACTTGTAAAAAACTTTGTTTTTACAAGTCTGGATACTTGTAAAAAAATTTGTGAGTTTTGATTAGCTGATTCGGACTTGTAAAAAAATTTGTTAGTTCAGATTAGCTAATCCAGACTTGTAAAAAAATTGCGAGTTCGAATTAACTGATTTACACTTGTAAGCACAAATTTTTTACAAGTCCAGATCAGCTAATCTGGATTTGTAAATGTTTTTTTTACAAGTCAAGATCAACCAAACTTAAAATTTTTTTTACAAGTCGAGATTTCAACATCCAGATTAAGTAATTCGAACTTGTTAAATGCCTTAGTGTTTTTGAATTCCATTGAATCTAGATAACTGTAGAAAACAAAATAAAAGTAGGCTAACAACTATGTCAAGCAGATAGATTGAGATGCAAAAGGGGATTCAGATTAGCGTCAGGCATGACAGGGGGAATCGCGATAGGTAACAAAAGAAAGAGATGTAGTGAGAGGGAAGAACAACTAATGGTGAGAGGGAAGAAGATTATTAACTTTTTTACCTAAAGGAATTTTTGTCATTTTAAAAGAGTATAGATATGCAGTGAGAAAGTATCAAGGTGTAGAGAGAAAATCTCCAAGTTCGTTGTACGAAAAGTACTGGTTGGTCCACTTACAATATGACCCACCACGAGTTCATATCAGTTGACTTAAATTTTATTTTTCATTACTATGTGAAGATGATTTTTTTTATTTTTTAAAGTTTAAAATAATTATATTATCTATATAACTTGTATTCGATTATAATATATTTTCTAGCTTGTTGGTATTATGTAAATAATATTTTATATTTTCAAACTAATATTTAGTATGTTGTAAATGAAAATTTTAAGTGGACAATATCATTTAAGTATTTTTTAATTTTAAACCCAAAAAAATTAAAAATAATATTATAATAGATTATTCAAATTTTAAAGTCTTTCTAAATAGTCAAATTTATTTTTCTAAAAAGATGTTTTTGTCGATTAAAAAAACTATTTTAATAGATTGACTCATATAACTTACCAATTCATGCTAGGTTAATAAAAAAAATTTACACTAAAAGTAAAGTAAGTATGGTTAGACTAACACATATTTCAGGTGAACTAAAATAGATTGAACAATATTAGTTAGACGAATTCATTTTGACAACTTTATTAGTGACGAATTAATAATCAACGTTTTAAATTCAATTGATATTTCGTCGTCACGTATGTCAACATGTGGACTGGGTAGTGCTACCAATTTTCTATACTCCCACGTTTCGTTCTCTATTATTTTTCAAAAGCTATGCAGTGTACGAGTTTCATACCTAATATTATAAAAATTGTTTAGATGCAATTATGTGTATTTTTTCTAGAAAAGAAAATTATGTGTCAGTTAGATAATGTTTTTAATTTTTAGCCTTAAATATATTTTTGTGTCTGAAATATGACCAAATATTATTTTTAGTTTCAATAATTTATAGATTGTCAGATGAAATTTTTATTTTATTTGTTTCTTCGGTAGTTACTTATTTGTGGTAAAAGATCACGTGCATGTTAAAGTTTTTAAAACGGTTCTTCAGATTATTTATTTACAATTTTTAAATTAAAATTTCTAATAATTAAAAATAATTAGAAATTATCTTCTTTAAAAAAATTATTCAGCTTGAAACTGATAAAAACAAGTAATATTTAATACAATTCAAATCTTAAGTTTAATCAATGAAAAATTAAACATATGTGGTAAAAATAAACATAAATAATGCACATCATCCTTTACAAAAAAAAAAATATAGTAGAGACATAAATATAATAAAAATTGTATTAGGACCAAAAGATTAAATATTAGGTTTGAAAGGTTCGAACAACTATATATTTGAACCATTTACATCTATGTGGTTTTGACGGTTAAATTAAGGTGTATCATTTAACGAGTTACTTGTAAGATAATTATCAAAAGGTATAGTGTTAGAAGAAACTTGTAACCATCATCGGAAGATAAAAAATCATCATAACGAAAGATAAAATTATCAAAATGTGATTGTTCAATGCTATCAGAAGATAAGATGACTACATAATATACTATTGAAAGAGAATAACATCATCAGACCATGAGAAGATGTGATCATTAGAAGATCGTCATATAAGAAGCTTTCAAAGTAGTACTAGATGTTAATCAAAAGTTTGTTTGAGCAGAAACAAGCTATCTCAAGATTAGAAGGTGCAGAGAACAAAAGATTAGCATCTATGAAGAGAATGAAGTTGTTGATCAAAGATATTGGTAGAGTTCAAAAGACACGTTACAACTAGAAGACATGGAGAATCTGTTGGAGATTAGAAGACCATAACATTTAAACTGTGATAAGATAGTCTAAGATGTGATGTTTTTATGTTAAAGGATGAAGAACCAATCTTCTAGCTTGCTGAGAAACCATTTGATAGTGAGCATCTAACCCAAGAGCACTAGACTGTCTCACAATACATGCTGAAAAAAATCAACATTTTCTGAAGGAGCTTATGTTGACCATCTTATAAATATTTTATCAAGGAAACACATCTTAGTGCTAGAAGATATCATCTTATAGATCGTCTAACCATAAACAGAAAAATCCTTCTACTTATGTACCCCATGAAGATATCAATTCAAAGATAAATTGATCAAGCATTTGAAGAATCAAGCTTTCAGTAGAGACTATGTTTTAAGCTCAATTTTGGACGAAAAATACAACATATCATATATGATTAGCATTCACCATCTACTCTGATCATCTAGAGCTAATGATTAATTGATTTCTACATGGAGAATTATCATTTTTTTGTGACACAAAGAGTGGAATTTGAATTGTGTAAGTGGATGAAGCAGCTACATTGTAGAACAAGGTCAAAAGTTGAAAATCCATCTTAGAAAACTATCTCTGACATACTTTCAATTTGTAAAGCCACCAATAAGAGTAAAGTAGTGTAAAAAAGTGATAAGTGGAGCTCAATATCAAAAAAAGGTTACAAGTTAGTGATAAGCTTTCAGAGTGTATTTAATGCAAAAATAGAATCAAGTTGCATAAGTCAATTCTTCATTATTCGAAGAGGAGCAATAATCTTAACTTGAAGACTATAAATAAAGCTCAAGGAAGAAGAACATGGATATAATAATTGAAGTGAATTGGATTACATCCTTATATAGTTTCTTTCTTTCTTTTCCGTTGCAATCTCTTTCCATATACAATCATCTTAAGTGATTAGAAGCTTCAACTAGAGCAACTTTCTATTAAGCTTAAGTTTACATATCCTTCATAGGAGAAATAGGGAAGGGAAACTCTATCTTTGATATTTGATAATATGTGAAGTTAATTGGTTTTAAGTGATTGAACTTTTGATCTTGAATTGAGTAGTAAAAGGAATTGGGTGTTCTATTTGATTGTGATAAAGTATATCTTTAGAATTGATGATTTGAGTTGTTTGTTCTTTGCAAATATGTTGAGGTGTTGATATGATACATGTGGAGTTGATAACTATGATGGAATGCGGTGTGGGTTGTTACGGGGAGGTAATTGAGCCACGTATGTGTTGTACATTGAGCTAGGGAGGCAGATGGTAAATGTAATCCAAGGTTCCAGTACGAGTACCAGAGTGATTTACATTGTGATCTTGGTATTCAAGTTAGTGGGGATGAGAATACACCAAAAGGATGTACTCACATAGCAACTCGGTAATAGTATTGGGTCAGGTAGACGTCAAACACTAGTTAAGAGTCAGGTGGGTGTAAGAAATGGGTCTTTTAGATACCAGATATCAATTGGAAGTATCCGATGAGTACACTTAGACTACAATTTGTTGTCAGTATTGAGTCAAGTAGACGCTAAATACCAATTGAAAAATGAAGTCAAATAATCCACCTTGGTATTGGAACTCAATGGGTTTTCGGGAAACATAGTGTCATATGATTTTTGTGTTGTGATGATTGCTTATGTTTAGAAGGAACATAAGTGTGGTTGCTTGTTTGATAACACTATGGAATGATTGTTGATACTAAATTGTCTGGTTTTTATAGTTAGTTTGATCTTTAATATTGTAAGCTTACCATTGTATTATGTGTTTGATGTATGATTGTGATGATCGTGTTTAACACAGTAGCAAATATCAGAGGTGATATTGAGAGGCAAGATAATAGGGAATGAAGAATCCATGGCAGGGCAATTGAAGTTGGAAGCATTTTGGATCTTTTGTTGAAGTTTATGTTTTGAATGTATATTTTTATAGCAATGAATTTCATTCTAAGAGTTATATACTTGAACATGTAATTATATTATGAAACTAGAATTCTATAATTTATTTTGATGTTGATAACTTTGGACGGTAATCAATAGCAAGATGGCATGAGAATTTGGTTTTTGAGCATGTTGGAATGGATGAGAAATTATGCAATTGTTGTTTTGACTATTTGCATAATCTCGTTGGGCAATAGTCCTCGCCCAATGCAAGTTTGCTTCTATCAAGCAATTTTATGACTTTGCATCTAACGACATGTCTCGCTCAACGCAAACTTCTCTTTACAGGAATTTTATGGAGTTTTTCGCCCAACAACATATCTCACTGAGCGAAGTTTCTTCACTGGAACACTATACTCAAACTTCTCATTAATGACACTTGTCGTTGGGCAAAATGTCCCAGTTTCTCGCTAAGCGAGAGGTTCAATATGTGTTTTTCTTAACTCTTTCAAAATTTTAAAATTTCTAGTATAATTTATATTGGTAATGGAGTTAGAAAATGATGAGTGATATTATTTGTATTAGATTTTCTTGAGATGTTACAATAATCCACTGAATCAAGAAAGAAAAATAACTTTTTTTTATCAGTTTAATAATTATACATTATCAATGTAAAAAAGTTTTATACTGACGTTCAATCATAATCCTTAATTTATATGACTTTCAAAAATATTAATTTATAAAGTAAACAATATCATCAAGGCAAAGTGAAGGGGGGACCGGCAGGGCCAGGTCCTCCCAAATTTATAAATTGATTTAAATTATTATGAAAAAAGTTGTATAGCTTTTTTAATTATTTAAAATAAAATAAATAATATATAAAAATAATATTAGTTGACATCTAAAAAGAAAAAAAGAGTAAAATAAAAACATGATAAGTAACATAATTAATAAAAAACTATAGATGTTTATAAAATAATTATTTAAAATTGTTTTTCTCAGTATCTCAAACATACATACATATATATATATATAATTATTTAAAATTATTTTTTCTTATATAAAAAGTTGTAATTAAATTTGTGCACATTAGTAATACATTTTTTTTCCTTTTTTGAAGTCAAAGAAAAAGAATCTTAATACGTTTTATGTGCCATTTATTCCGCTCGTAGTTTGCGTTTTCACGGTATTTGTTTTGTTAATATTTTATGTCTTTTGCTAACACTTTTCCTAAAAGCTTTGAAGCCTTTTGATTTAGTTTTGTCCTTTTCTCATTCACCAAAGCCTAGCATCACCGAGTTTTGGTCGACAGGCTTGGTTTTTAGATAAGTTAAAATAAATAAAAAATCTACAATACAATTTTTTTCCTTTTATTTTATTCTATTTATAATCTTGACTTTTAATAAAAAGATACCGCATAACTTTTATAATAAAAGGTTTTGGTCTAATTATTAATTTGGGTGTTGACTAATGATAAGGAAATGTTCACTACATAATCCCTGATATGGCATCATAATATTTGATTTTTCTAAGTATTAATTTGATTATAAAGCATTTTATTTAAAAGAATTTACTTTAAAACCAGAGATAAAAAGATTAGATTGAAAGGGGCGGCAGTTCACGATAATTGCATAGAATAACCGATACAAATTGTACGGGTAGAGGAATTTTCGGTAGTGAAAGGATCAAAATAACCCACCCCTAAAACATAAAGAGCATTGAAGATTTCGAATGTCCACACCGTCAAAATTTGAAACACGAATCACGGTAAGTAAAATGAACAAAACATGGAAAAAATATTAGAGTTCGGCCTTTCTGAAATCTGTAAATCCATAATGGTAAATTGATTAATGATAATAAGAAATTAATATTAAAAGATTCATATTATCACTGTGTCTGATAAAACTGAAGCACACAAATGATATATCTATTGAATGAAAGCAATAGACAGAAAAGGAAAATAATATACAAAGTCAAATAGATAATAATCACCAGGTAATAAACACATTTTTGTTATAAATATTGATGGTAAGGTACGTTTTATACATTAATTCTTGAGAATTTATTACTTGTCACCTCTCATATCTCACTTACTTGTTGCTGACTTGAGTGTTGAAGTTCTCTTTTACAAGTTCGCTCCTTTTTTAAAGACACAAGGACATTTTAGAGAGTTCGTTGTTAATTATACTCTCGTACTTTATGATAAGAACACAAATTATTTTAACATAACTAGTGTAATTGTGTTAAATATTAAAAAAAAAAAGTTACAGTTAATCATCCTCTCACTCAACTCAAGAAAAAATGGTTTTTGTAGTTTTTTTTTATTGAATTGATTGTTTGTAGTTATATTTGCGATTTGCGATTTTAAAAAGGTTGAATATAAAATTAAAGATAGAAAAGAGATTTCAGAGAAATGTTTTGGTTAGTTATGAAGTAGTAGCCAAGTAGGTAAAGCACATCCAAACGAGAGAATAGAAAAAATATATTTTTAGAATGAGAATCTAACCCTAGAAGTTGTGCATTTTATATATAGGATTATATTAAAGTTTATTAATTATAATAAATGAAAAATTTTAAATATATAAATTATGTTGATGTTGACTTGAAATCTTTATAAGATGAAAGTTTCTAATGGCATGTGAACAACTTAGGTAAAAGCTTCCTTTTTAGGGTCAGAGCATCTAGTAAGTAGCATATGATGGGAGCATCTAGAGTGAGTTATTTGGTGTTCATGTATGTAAACCATGTGATGTATGCTTTTGATCAAAGTCTCTATTGCACCCATAGTAGCTTCTAGCCTTTAGCATATGTTTTCTGTATAGGGATGTGTGGATTAGTTACAGTACGTGACATGTTGTATGTCCTATATATACCTCTTGTGAATGGTTTTCTATTAACACGAATGCATTTAAGATTTTCTGACTGCAATTTCGTTTCTATTTTCTCTCGTTCTCACTCTCGATTCTCGGTTTTGTTCTTGTGTTTGTGAATCACTTGATCTTCTTATTGTTCTTGTGTGGGTTTTTGAGCTACAAAATCCACAAGTTACATTTAAGATTTACCATATTGTTATATAAAATTACTTGTAGTTATGGATGATATTAGAAGTATTCAAAATTGAACCAACCTAAATTAGAAAACCAAAAACTAATAAAAAACGGAATCATTAGATGTATTTAATTTATTAAACTTCGAAACTACATAGTTCTATTCAGTTTAGTTTCCTATTTAAGATTTGAAAATCAACCTAAATTTCAATGTACACAATTCTTATATTTTTTCCAAAATAATGTCTAGTTCAAAAGACATAACATAACCCATATTATAAACATAGTAATACTCTGATTTCTAAATGTTACATATGTGATAAAATTTTATTTCCTACGTAGTTTTGTAGTGAAATTGTTTTTCGGTAAATTACCACTCGATTTTTAAACCATTCTTATTCTTAAAGTAAAAGAAACTATTATTCCTATAAGTATCAGAAATCATAATAAGTAATAATTAACAACAAATTTTCAAAACAATAAAAATCAAACCAAATCAAATAGTTAAATATTAAGTTGGGTTTAGTTCAAATTTTATAATACTTTCAAGTTGAACCAATTGAGTCATGCTTAATTTGCTTATTTAGTTTGAGTGACTTTTAAGGTTAAATTGAATTGTACTACAAAAACCCTAGATAATAGTAAAAAAAAAAAAGCAAGTTATAGATGCACTCCTCAAGTTTTATCAAATCACACATAACTTCATTTTTTTATAATTTTCTATACTAACCTCCCTTTAAGTTTAAAAATGAGAAGGTCTAAATGACTTCAAACAATCGTTCAAGAGGTGGGTGAATTGAATGGTTAACATATTTTTTCTGATTTTTATGTAAAAGCAGATTTTGCAAGACTTAATGATTGAACTAAATGCTTTCAACTGTATTTGGAACAATATGAATGATGAATTTTTATTAATGTTACATCCAAGATTGCGCTTAACAAAATCAATTTATATTAGATTTAGACTTAGCACCTAAGTCAGAATTTCAAGGATAACCAAAGAGATATAACAATGTAAAGAAAGATATGCTATGAGATAGATAAAAGAACAAGAAACACACAAAGCAATTATATTGGTTCACCCAACTTGGACTACATCCAGTTGTTCAGATCACAAGGAAACCTACCTTGGATAGAACCCAACACTAGAATCAATAAGAGTATACACAAAAACTCACACGCAAAAGAAACCTAGACTTACACACCTTGAAAACCTATCAAGATAATGATTCTACCACATGCAACACCTATGCATGAACCTAGGAATCTACCTAGTTGGTTTTCACAAATCAATACACAAATAAAAAATAAAAAAACAATATCACCTGATAATCTTTGAACAATAGTTGCAACATAGGTTAGTTATATCATGACAATATCAAAGAAACTAATGCATATCTTGTGTTCTTGACAAATTTTGCTACATCTTGGCTTGACTTGTTGTAACAGGTTTAGAAAGCTTATTCCTCTGTCTGGAATCTCAAAACTTTGATCTCAAATCGAATTTAAAAAATGTGTAATCGTTTTTTTGAGTTTTGAAACAAAAACCTTTTATACAAAAAGTTCAAAGCTCTCTTTAATAGATTAAAACAAGCTCTAATCAATTAAAATATTCTAAGTTCAAGCCCAGATGCAGTTCAAGCAATTTAAATGATTAAGTTAAGTTGTTAATCAATTAAAATGTTCTACAACTTTGATCAAGTGCAACATGATCAATTTAATTAAGTTAAGTATTTAATCTATTGAATGAGGTAAATAATATGAGGGAATTTAACATATTAAAACAACAACAATGTCTCTCATCCATTAAATAACTTCTTAAATAAATTACTAACTTTCAACTTGTTACATCAATGAGATTGACTAGATTTTCTAAAACTTTTTAGGGGTCAATAATCTCATTCATGTATGACTTAATCAATGTTTAGAAAGAATCAATATCAAGATATACTTATCTAATTTGAATCAAGATAAAACTACCTATATGGGTCCATGATATGATTACACACATTCATGCAATATAACTAGCATTCATTATCAAAACTAGACAAATTACACAAAACTATATTTTGACTTCTTTGCATTTTGATAGAATCTCCAACAAAAAATATTACTCTAACACTCCCTATATGTTTGAAAATATTACATCAGCATACCTCTCAAGCCTTAAATTAACGCCCCTTAGGGGGTATAAAAGTAATGGTTAAAAAAATAGGGATCCATGTGTAACTATACTAAACTTCAGGGTCTTGTTGTAATTTACTTTGAAAAATGTTAAAATTCATATTATAAGGTTGACTTAGTGGTAAAGTTTATATGTGAGAGAATAGGAAGAAAACAGTTGTAGGTTTGAATCTCTCCCATAACAAAACTTACCATTAGTTAACAACTAACATTTTTTTATAAAAAAGTTAAAATTCAATTTATAAATAAAGATAAAAGAGGGGGAAGGGGAAACGAATATGGAACAAGAAAACACAATATATAGTTCAAGAAAAGAGGATAATTGAGATGCTTAAAAGGGAAAAAATGTTTTGGTTTTATGTAGTTAGCATGTTGAATGCTATTAATTTTACATCCTATTAACCTTCAAGATCTAATATACTTACATCCTATTAACCTTCAAATTTTTTTATCAAGCTACTATTAATTTTTTAATTGTTTAATAGATATTCACCGTCACTTAAAAAAATATTGTCAACTAATTAAAAGTTATTTTACCATAACTTAAGATAGTAATTATAAAAATAAAAAATTATCTTACAAAATATTATATTATTGGATAACAACCGTTTAAAATACCTTTTACAGTATCACAAATTCACAACACGTACTATTTCCTTATATATAGCCACTATGCAAATTTTTTTTTTTATTTTGTAATTTGGCACCCAAATAATTGGAGCACTAGCTTAGACAATATTTGGAGAATGAGAAATAATCTTATCTTTAATAAGGTTATTCCTAATCCCAAGCAGGTTTCATATGATCGTGGATCGGATTATTAAGATTAGAGAGGGATATCTGAATTTGTTCTGTTCATATTAGAGTTATTACGTCTTTAAGCTATCTGTGAAACTTTGCATGCTATGTGAGGTTTAAAAATTTAGATTCATTTGGAAATGCATATTTTGTAGGTTCAACCTATAAAACTCACAGATTTAGTGAAATAACTAATGACTCTCTGTATAATTACTTTTTTAATGAAAAATAAATTACTTACAAAAAATTGGAGTTTCATAAGTAAAAAAAAAAATCTAATATATTTGAGATTTTATATTTAAGTACATTTATATTTTATTTGTGTGCATTTTAAATTTAAACTACTTTATTTTATATTTTAGAATTGAGAATATATTTGTTATTAAGAAATAAGTATTCTTACTTTATTTAATTATTTTCTTGTAACTCATTATGTGGTGACTTCAAGTATATATATATATATATATATATATATATATATATATATATATATATATATATATATATATATATATATTAAAATTTTATAATATTTTAAAATAAGACAAATTTGTTCTTTTAAAAAAGTTTTCATTCAAGTTTCTATGCAGAGTTGACCTGCATGCTTTGCAGGATGGGTACTAACTCAAATATAATAAGTCGGTTTAGAATGTGGGTTTTAGTAATTAAGTTTAGCAAGTTGCAAGCTTCACATAACAAATTATCTGCATAGTCATCTTTAACTGAGGTAAGATACCATGAGACAACTTAAGTCTAAACCGAACTATTTATAAAGTTCAATGAATTAGTTAATTAAAAAAAACTGAATTGCAATATTAAAGCTATCAAATAATTTTTTCCCTAAACTATTTAACTAAAACAACAAATTTTCCCTTTCTTTTTCTTATTTCTCTACCATCTAAAGACATCCACAATAACAAATGTCATGTTGGAGGTGACAATGTCAGTGGCAACAACAAAATTTGTCACCGTAACATTAGCAATAATGGTGGTACGTAGTGGGATGATGATAACAATGATAGTGGTAGGAACTACAATCATGGTGGTAATGATGTTGATTATAGTGGCGAAATGGCAAGAATGGTGGTAGTAATGACAACAATTAAGATATTTTAAGATTTGATAATTAAAATATTTCATAGAAAAACCTTTTTAAAAATTTTATAGTTAAATAAAATTTTATTTTTAATTTTTAAATGTCTATTATTATTTATCTTAATCTAAGAGTTAATTGAGTTTAATTTACTGTTAAATAACTATAATATCCTTGAAATAAATTATTTAAATAAAAGAAAATATTTTTTCCGCATTCCCATATATATGTGTGTGTATGTGTGTGCACACGTGCGCATGTGTCTGTATATATATATATATATATATGACACACACATTTACATATAGGGAGTGTATCAAGTAAGAAAATGGTTTATTACGAGAGATGAGAGAAATAGATAATAAGCTTAAGATTAAAAATAACAGTTTAGATTAAAATTCACCCTCACCCCCACCCCACTTCCGCTCTTACTCCCACCCTTACCCTCAACATCTTTTCTATCGCCACCACCACCACTGTTGGCGGTCTCAACTGCCAACGATCACCAATGTTGGTGGTCACAATAACCACCATGTCATCGTTGCCACCACAACCACCTCCACCACCATTGTGATCACATCATCACCATCACGGTCACCACTAGCACCACCACCCTATTGTTGACGCCACCACCACCACCATGGTGGTGGTGACTATCAATGCTGACCAAGGACAATGGCGGTGACAGTGACAACGGTGATGGTGGTGGAGGTAGTAGAGGTGATGTTGAGGGTGGGGGTAGGGGTGAGTTACAGTGAAGAAGGTACATGATACCTTTAAATATGTTACTTTAATATGAACAGTTATTTTTCATCTTACACTAATTATCTATTTCTCTCATAATAAACCTTTTTCTCACTTGATACTCTCTCTCTCTCCCTCTCTCTCTCTCTCTCTCTCTCTATATATATATATATATATATATATATATATATATATATATATATATATGAGTCAAGATCTATTTACACTATGTTAAAGATGCATATGGTTTAATTCATGGGAAGTTTGTTGATTCTGGCCCTGCTTCTAAATTTTTCTAGAGGATTTGGAAGTCAAAGGAGCCCTATAAGGTTTTTGCATTCTCTTAGAAGGTAGCAATAACAGGATCCCTACAAAGGTAGAACTTGCAAAGTGGAATATTACTGTTCTAAATGGTATTGTATGGCCAATTTGTCAAACTAAATCAGAAACAATGATGCATTTGTTCTTCTATTGTAAATAAACTAGTGTACCTTGTCTGGATGAACTGTTATCGTTGGCTGGGTTACACAAGTACCCTGCCTTTCTGTTGTAAACCAGTGTACCTTGTCTAGATGAGCTGCTATTGTTGGTTAGGTTATACAAGTATGCTTCCTTTAGAATGTCAAGATCATCTATGTAAAAATCTTGGACTTCTCAAATCAAGGGGCAAAAAGACAAGACACATACTTAGTATAATCTGGTTGCTACACTATGGAGTATCTAGCTAGCTAGAAATTCCTTGGTGTTCAAAGGGGAACCCTTTTGTGTGGAAAAGGTTCAAGACTCTTTTCAAAGATCGTGGTTATGGATAAAAGAGTACTTTAAAAAGCCATTTCCTTTTATGAATGGTTTGTTCAATCAGTAAACTACTTTAATACGTTGAGATAGTTGAAATGTTTCCAAATTTGGTCTTACACATGTACTTGGGTTTTAGGACGAGGAACTTATATGTACTTGGGGAATTATTTATCCATTTTAGCTTTGTAATAGCAAATTTTCTCTAGTCATTGCTTATGACTAGGTGGTATCATATTCTGATCAATAAAAATTTTGCCTTTTAAAAAAAAACTTTAATAACTTTTATAAAATGCATATTTTACTAATTCAACATTTGAATGTTATGATTTATACTAATGATAATGTATATGAATTTTTATATAATTTGATATTTTCTCAATATGTTATGTAATAATAAATATTTACACATTGTTATGTGATATGATGAACCACTAAATTTTGAATGTAATGAAATTTTGTATATTGATCTAATTAATAAGAATACAAAATTTAACAGTTTGATTTTTTTAAAGGCTAAGTTTTATTTAATAGATTCTAGATATCATTATAACAAGACATGATCAAGAGATATCTACGTGATATCAACTTGATACAAGTAAAAAAGCGTAGTTAAATCCCCTACCATGAAAATAATATCAAATAAAACATAAAAAATTTCTTAAGTTACTACCTTTTCCTAAGATTGTAAGACAATAACTTGGATACATTGATCACTCATAAAAGGAAAAAAGAGGAATGTTTATAATATCCTTTGATCCATAACCAAGATTTTAAGGGACTTTTGCCAAACTTTTTATACACAGAAGGATTTTCCTTTAAACACAAAGCATTCTTGCCAACCAAATTTTCCACAGCATAGCCAACCAAATTATACTTTGGATACCTTTAAAATTTTTACCTTGTGTTAGAAATGTTAAGATGATGTCATAGGTTAGAACAATAGTCTAAAGGCAGAACATTCACATATCCTAACCAACAATAACAACTCATCCAAACATGATATACATGTTTGCAGGAAAAATAGTATATGTGTTCGTGATTCTAGTTCATTTTTACAAACATGGCATATGATACTCTCCAAAGGGATATCATTACTTTTTGCAAGTTCTACCTTTGTAGGGATTTGATTATGAGTTACCCTTCCATGCATAAGCTTATACCTTAGAAGACACATTTGATTTTCATATCATTAAAAAAAAGGAGAGTCGTATCCCTAAGATCCCTATGAATAGATATCTAAAGCCTATTTTACTTTGTAACCTCCAGTGCTCTGGGAAATGCTTCTCCACTCCGTTTATCTTTCATATTATACATTATATGCACTCTACTCTACCCAAGTGTCTCCAACTCTCTCATCCACTCATTTTTCCAATTAAATAGTTCTCTCTTTCATTGAAGACTATATTCTCATTTTTTATCATACTATATCCCAAACTTCGAGATAAGAGTCTTATTTCCTTTCAACCTCTAAGATAAAAGTCTCATTTCCTTCCTTTTGATTAAATAATGCATATAATTCTAAAAACCAATTATTTAATCTTGATTGCCACAACTAATCCTCCTAAAATTTAAACATAAAATCATCACTTAATGGATGTAAATATATATATATATATATATATATATATATATATATATATATATTATATCACTCACTCAGTAACTTTTAATTAAATATTTTTTTCTTAAAATCTATTGTTGGATTGAAAATCATTTAATAATGTAACTTTTGGCGAAGGTTATATTAGAAAAATTTTATGCATCTCATTCATTTCACATTCACCGTATACTTAACAAAATATAAGTTTTTTTTTTCTTACGTAACCTCCCCAAAAAAATTATATATCTATTGATGTTGATGAATTCAAAGTTATAAATATTTATTTGAGTTTAATTGGTATACAATGTCAGTGTAAACGATTTTTATATGATTTTTATGCATCTCATTTATTTCACATTCACCATATACGTTCAATCATAATTTTTTATTTATATAATTTTTGAAGTACTAATTAATAAAGTCAACAAACTTAATATAAATAAAAAATTGTGATAAAAAATTTCACTTAGAGTGTATACCATAAGGTAAATGCATCTTAAATATTCCTTATTGGCACTTCCTCTTATTTAAAAGTTTGGAACTGATAACATATGTAATATGCTTGTAGTCCATATTCTCTGAAATATACAACCGAGTCCCCGCTGTAGAATTAGTCACCATAGCTTTGTGGAATTTTTTTTTTAAAAAAAAAAATCTAAACAAAATAAGATAGACTACACTTTTAGTGAAGGCAATAAATGAAAAATTGTGAAGACACATGCTAGGAACTTAATAAAGGTGGTCACTATCATAACTAAAATGAGGTGTGCTACTGGTTAGAGTTGACAATTCGGATGTATTATTGATCCAGTCTCTCAGACTTTTCAAATAAAATAGATTAGATTGGATTGGTTCATATTTTGTTCGGACTATGTATTTCTAAGCCTAGTCTGGTCTTATATTGAGCTACCAGGACATGGGCCTAAATGGGTCTTTTTAAAAAAAGTAAAAAATTTAATTTTTTATAAAAACTAAAACTACTTATTTCATAATACAAACCCAAATCAATTCAAAATAACACATTAAATCAATCAAACACACATCATAAGTAAGTTTAAAATAACATAAAAATATAATTATATGTATATTTTAATTTAATATATACTTTAGAACAACATAAATTTTGTTAAAAATATATTATTAAAAAACATCAAACATACTTTTATATGTAATTTTTATATATTAACAATATCTATAAATTGATTTCACATAAAAAATGCTTTTATATCTATATTTTTTATTTAATATATTTTTAACAATATATTATATATATTATTAATATGTATTTTTAAAATTTATATATTTATATTTGTATTTGGATCAGCCTCTGCCCCATCGGGCTGGTCCAACCCAAGTCTATTTACATAGTCGGGCAAAAAAAACTCATTTTTATTTGGGCTTCCCTTTTTAGAGTCCAGCTCAACCCATTTCGTAGGCTTATGAACCAAGCCCATTTTAACAACTCTACTATCAATGCACTCTTTGACACACTCCTCCTAACACACTCCCTATTATTGGTTGAAATTTATTGAAAATTATAAAATTAGAAGAGATAGTCATTTAATGATAAGTGAAACTCACATAATTTGTTGTTTTCGATAAATTTCAACAATTGATGTAGAGTGTGTTAGAAGTAGTGTGTTAGGAGGAGTGTGTTAGAGAGTATATTACTGGCATTTTTCATGATTAAAATAGACAGTTACTAACTTTTCCAACAACAATAAAGTAAACGGCTTAATTACATTTTTTTTCTCAATTTTTATATGTTTGAGTTTTTCCAACTTTTAAATTATAAGATTGTGTCTTTCAAATTTTAGAATCGTTGAATTTGTGTCAGGTAGTAAAATAGGCCAACCGTCTTCCTTTTGGCCTGCCAAAAACAGGATGGACGCTAGCAAACTTATTATAATAAGGGCAGGGCAACTTGCTAAAATTAAGAACAAATCTTAAAAAAAATATAAAATCTCATTTAAAAAATATATTTTTATTTTTTTCACAAAATTCATAATTTAAAAAAAATAAATAAAAAACCATAAAAAGTAAACTTTGCATAACTAGTTTTACTTTTAGATAATGTTACGATTTTACAAAAAATAAATAACAAATTCATGACAAATTTTATTTTCTTTTCTTAACAAAATAATTTTTATAAATTCTACTTAATAATTTGTTGTATGTTTTAAATATTATAATTATTTTATAATATTATAGTTGGCAGGTAGTCTCATCCTGCTTTTGACCCACTAAATTGACGAGTTAAGCACGGTGAGCTAAAGTGGGTTGGTAGACTAAAAACACTACCCTACCTAGCTAAAATAAGGGTGAGCTGACAAACAAGCTCATCTAGCTTGCCTCATTTTATCACTCCTAATTTGTATTGTGTCTAATGGTTGTTAGATTGATGTTAATAGTTAAGCGATAAACATTAGAGAAAAAAGATTATAGATGTAAAAAAATTTTCATACATTCAATTATAATAAGTTTGTTGATTTTATCAATTAATACTTTAAAGAGAGTTGTAATTCAATATTAGTGTAAAACTCTTTTACATTATTAGTGCATACTAATTAAACTTTAAATGTTAACTGACACATGTCATAAATTTAATGACATGATAGATCTTAATTTTATTATTAAAAGTGATTTAATAAATTGTATGTATTTTTCTATTATGCGAATTATCTTTAAATTACAAAATTAATATATATATATATATGTGAATGTATCACTTAATGTCAATTTACAACAGCTGACATAACTTCAGCAATTTTTATAAATGGGAGACAAACTCTCACAATTTAAAAATTAGAAGGACATCTAAAAATTAAATTAAAATACCTACTTCCCTTGGTAGTAACGTATACAGCTGGGCTTAATTAATGTTATTAATTGTAAGTAGATAAATACCGTTGGATGAAGACTTTGTAATGCCGTGTGAAGACTTCTACTCTGCCTTTAATCATTGGACATTTCTAACGCCTGTTATTATTTCTCGAATGGGTTTAATTAGCACGTATTAAGATATTTATACTCATATTTAATTATATATATTTATTTTGGTAAATTTAACAAATTTATTATAAATTAATAATTGTGATGGAATGTAAGTATAAAATCTTTAATATCGTAGGTACATATCAATTAAACTTTTTTTTTATTTATAATCTTGCCATATAAATTATCTACAATTTGTTATTAACTTGACATTAATTGTTTTTATGTGATCAAAAGTAGTATATATATAAAAGGAAAAACATGCAGTGCCATGATCACGTCCAATCTACCATCCCCAATTCCTCATCAAAATGAAACATTTTCCTCTCACATTTTACATGTATGTCTACCTATTTTTTCTCTTTATCTTAAACACGAGAGTCTTTGCATTAGAAAATGAGACCGATCATTTGACACTAATGAAGTTTAAAGAATCCGTATCTACTGATCCGCATGGAATCTTGTTCACTTGGAATACTTCTACTCACTTTTGTAACTGGCATGGAGTTACATGCAATCCCTTACTTCAAAGAGTTATGGGGTTAAACTTGCAAGGATACAAATTGAAGGGATCCATATCTTCTCACGTTGGCAATCTCTCTTTTTTGAGAAACCTCAACCTTGGAGACAATGAATTCTATGGCGAAATCCCACAAGAATTGGGACAATTGTCACAATTGCAAAACCTTTCTCTCAAAAATAACTTATTGACAGGAAAAATTCCTATAAATTTAACAGGTTGCACTGACTTGAAAATCTTGTACTTGCATAGGAACAATCTCAATGGCAACATACCAATCAAATTTGGCTCACTTAAAAAACTTCAACATTTTGTCACTTTTGAAAACAAGTTAACCGGAGAAATCCCTTCATCCATAGGTAATCTTTCATCCCTTACTCTTCTTAGTGTTGGTGGTAACAACTTAGAGGGACATATTCCAGAAGAAATATGTCTTCTAAAGAAAATGACATTTGCATCATTGGGTCAAAACAAATTGGCTGGAGCATTTCCTTCTTGTACTTATAATATGTCATCTCTTAGAATGATCTCAGCTACACAAAATCAATTAAATGGCTCTCTTTCACCTAACATGTTCAATACCCTCCCCAATCTCCAAGAACTTTATATTGCTGACAATAAAATCTCCGGTTCAATCCCTCCTTCCATTACAAATGCATCCATGTACTTTTTAGCACTTGAACTCAGTCGAAACAATTTCACAGGACACATTCCCAACATGGGAAAGCTAAAATATCTTGATATCATATCTCTGTCCTGGAACAATCTAGGTGAAAATTCAACTAATGATTTGAATTTTATAGAATCATTGACAAATTGTAGTAAGTTGCAGCTGTTATCTATATCCTACAATAATTTTGGAGGTCATTTGCCAAATTCCTTAGGCAACTTATCCACTCAACTTAGTCAACTATATCTTGGAGGTAATCAGATATTGGGAGAAATTCCTACAACAATAGGGAATCTAATTGGCTTAACTCTCTTAACAATGGAAGAAAATCTCATTGGTGGAAATATTCCAACAACTTTTGGGAAGCTTCACAAAATGAAAAAGCTAAATTTGGGTGCAAACAAGTTGTCGGGAGAGATTAAATCCTACATAGGAAACCTTAGTGAATTGTTTCATTCAGAATTAGAGGAAAATTCATTGGAAGGAAATATTCCTTCAAGTGTAAGGAACTGCCAGAAATTACAATACTTAGACTTTTCACATAATAACCTTACAGGGATCATACCCTTTGAGGTTTTTATGCTTGCTTCTCTAACAATCTTGTTGGATTTGTCCCACAACTCATTGAGTGGTAGTATACCGAAAGAAGTGAGAAACCTAAAAAATCTTAATTTGCTAGATGTGTCTGAGAATCGTATGTCTGGTGAAATTCCTGGAACCATTGGAGAATGCCTAATGTTGGAGCACATTTATTTGCAAGGAAATTTTTTACAAGGAATCATACCATCATCTTTGGCATCACTCAGAGGGCTTGAACATTAGACCTCTCACGAAATGACTTATCTGGAACAATTCCTGATGTTTTGCAGAAACTTACACTTTTACAATATTTCAATATATCATTTAACAAGTTGGTTGGTGATGTGCCAAGTGAAGGTATCTTTCAAAATGCAAGTGGGTTCATTTTTACTGGAAATAGTGAGCTTTGTGGCGGAGTTTCAAAACTAAATCTACCGCCATGCCCTATTAAAGGTAAAAAAATTGGAAAACACACATCCAAGTTAATAGCTGTGATAATCAGTGTGATTCTTGCTCTTTTTGCACTGTCATTTATTCTAACTATCTATTGCATGAGGAAAAAAAGTAAGAAACCATCTTTTTTGGTTTCACCAACAATTGACCACCAACCAACTCCTCAAGTTTCATACCATAGCCTACACATCAGCACTGATGGCTTCTCATCTACAAACTTGATTGGGTCTGGAAATTTTAGTTTTGTTTACCAAGGAACTCTTGAGTCTGAAAACAAAGTTGTTGCCGTAAAGGTCCTAAATCTTCATAAAAAGGGAGCTCACAAGAGTTTTATTACTGAATGCAATGCACTTAAAAATATTAAACATCGAAATTTGGTTCATATTTTGACATGTTGTTCTAGCACAGACTACAAAGGTAAAGAATTTAAAGCTCTAATTTTTTAGTACATGAGAAATGGAAGCTTAGAGCAATGGTTGCATCCTGTGACACTAAATGGAGAGCATCCAAGAACATTGAACCTTGATCAAAGATTAAATATCATGATTGATGTTGCCTCTGCATTGCATTATCTTCATCATGAATGTAAGCAATCCATCATTCATTGTGATTTAAAGCCAAACAATGTCCTTCTCGATGATGACATGATTGCTCATGTGAGTGATTTTGGCATCGCAAGACTTCTCTCTACCATTAATGGTACGACTTCTAAACACACAAGTACAATTGGAATAAAAGGGATTGTTGGTTATATTCCTCCAGGTACAATATTATGTTTTTAATCTTTAGTGATTCTTAAAATTATTATTTCTTTTAGTGTATGGTTTTTATTATGTTTTTTATTTGTACATGTATTGACCTTTTTTATATATATATATATATATATATATATATATATATATATATATATATATATATATATATATATATATATATATATATATATATTAGAATATGCTATGGATTTTAAGGTCTCAACTTGTGGCGATGTATATAGCTTTAGAATTCTTATGTTGGAAATGCTTACCGGAAGAAGACCCATAGATGAAATGTTTAAAGATGGTAAAAAACTTCATAACTTTGTTGCAATTTCATTTCCTGATAATGTTTTGCAAATTTTGGATGCCCAACTTATTCAAACAGATGAAGCAATAACGTTGAAAGAAAATCATTGGAATTTTAGTCCAAATAATGAGAAATGCATACTGTCACTTTTTAAGATTGGACTCACTTGTTCTATTGAATCAACAAAAGAAAGAATAAATATGGTTTACGTCACTAGGGAGCTAAATCGAATTAAGGAGTCCTTTTATATTGGTGAGTGAAATGGAGATGTACTTAAGTTCTCTGCATATATTAAAGGACACATAATGGTTTTTATTTTATTCAAAAATATTTTTGTTAAAAACAAATCCCTATATCTAATTTACAATTTTGTTCTTTGCCTTTTATGAATTAATTCACTAGTAAAGGAAATGCTTGTAACTAGTTTAAATTATTGGTCTATTTGTTTAAACTTTAAAAAAAGTAATTCTAAACAAGAAATGATTAAAAAATAGTTTGCTGATTTTTTAAGAAGCACATAAGATTTGTTTCTTGAAAAAAATAAAACAAAATTAAATGAAAAAGTTTAGACCAACGCATAAAAAAGTATAAGAATATTTGTTTCATTAAAATGTATTTCCTTAGAAAACAAGTTTAAAGAAATACACTCATTATTAAATTAATTTGTTTATGCAGATATAATTTGAGTTTTTTGTCATTTTAATATGTTTTCAATATCCCAAAACTACAAATGTAATGAAATTTTAAAATTTCAGGTGATGACATTCAAGAAGAATTAAAGGTGAAATCAAATGTCAAAGTCACTTTGGTTTAGGTGTATGTAGTATAATGTATTTGTTTTATACAAATTGTATAATGTCTTATGTCAGGTGCGAAATTGTCTACTAATTTGTGTAAGTTTTCTAGCCATCTAAATAATCAACTTAGAAAATGTATTGTAATTCATATTTTTATTTCCCATATGTGATATGATTCACTAAAGGTTAAATTATTTTAAATATTTTTTACAATAGAGGAAAATGCTCAATGACAAAAAATTATTAAAGTTTTTCAAAACATATTCATGGAGTATCAAAATAAAAAAATGGTTCATATCTACTTTGCGAAGGCATATTCAGCAAATTTAAAGACAATAACTTGGAGAACAAAATGAACCCAATTCGTTATAATCAAATTGTATCTTTGGGTTGAAGTTTATTTGGGTAGATTACATAGTTTTTGGGCTAAAGAACCAATTAAGACCCCATTTTCTAATTATTATAATTTTCATACTTTTTTTGTTAGGGATTTTTCAGATGACCTTTTATGGGGATTTTTTACAATTTTTTAGCTTTTAAGCTTCCTAAGCCATTATGTATGTAAGTGGGAAATAAATTATGAGTGAAAAATAATGGGATAGTGAGCATATTAGTGGGAAACTAAGGCTAATGGAAAATCAATCAATGTCTTAGTGGAGTTTTAATGCTTTTGTTCTCAAGGCATCCTGCGTTTACCGATAAATAAGAGTCTCTTCTGAGCTTTTGACACAACAACAAAATTCAAAATATTAACTTTGAGTGATTTTCTCTTGTGAAAAACTTTTTTTTGTAAACCAAAGTATATCATTAACAAGAATTATTAGTCTGAAACACAAGAGGTGTCTAATTAACGTTTCTCCAATAAAAGAGAAACAGAAAGTTAAATTGCAAGCATGCCTACAATACTCATGACAAAAGGTTAATTACCCATTTTGCATAGGAGTGCGATGATAGTTTCATAGCGTGACACAATTTCCATGTCTTCAATTGAACGACTTGAACTATGTCATTTACCTCTTGTACACGATGTGTGAATATTTTTTCATTTCTTACTTCCCAAATGTGTTATAATCCTACAAACCAAATGAAAGACTACACCTTTCTTCGCGAAGGAGATCTGCTTAGTAAACCCAAAAATTGGCAACAATGACTCCAAATTGTAATATGAAAAACTTTTCCTTTGTTCTTGAATAAGAACTTTACAATGTTGGTTCTACCAGCAGTTGCAGTTAGGGTCATGCTATTTCCTGATAACTTTGGTTATACCGGCAACTAGGTCATGGTTAGGATCAAATTCCTTTTTCTTATTTTACTTGTTTTCAAGACAATCCACATAGTATATTCATATAAACATGACTCGTGATTCTCTAAATATTGCTGCAAAAACATTAAATTGAAATAGAGAAAAAAGGATTTACACTGTCAGTTTAAAAAGTTGAACACTAACATTCAATTCATTTTATTTATGATAAATTTGTTAAATTTACCGATTAATAAAAGAGTTCTGGTTGAACGTCAATGTATTAAACTCATTGAAATATACACATTAATTAATAATGTTCTAAATTTATGTTCGATTTTCCAACGTTTAACTAATTTTTCAAATAATCTTAAAACATATTATAATCAAAATTATAAATTTTTTCAAACATTTTTAATACAATAAATAATTATGGAAATTGATAACTTAGTAACCATTAATCACTAACCCCTTCAAAAGGTGTAAGTAAATGCCATGGAAAAATCTCGAGTTATAGGTTTCTAATTTGACTTTCGATAACTATATTTTAATTCGTTTACTATAAAAAAAAATTAACAAGTTATTTAGTTAACTTTTTAACAGAAAGAAACCATTTTTTAAACAAAAAACTTACGTTAGTAAACGTTTACGTGGGAGTGAGTTACAAATGAATTCTTTTGTGTAAGGAATTTTTCTTAATATTAAATTAGATATATTTTTTAGAAAAAAATATTTATACACCATTACTCATATTTAATCATAATCCTTTATATACTGATTAACTTTATCATAATATTTTAAAAATTATATATAAATAAAAAGTTATGATTAAATAAAAATATAAAATTCTTTTATACTTTCAGTGTATATATATTGAATTCTTTTTTCGGTTAATCATTGTTAACCATAATTAAGTAATAATAAAAACACATATAAAAGTGTGAATTTTTATAAGTTTCTTACAAATTTTTTACTATTGAAATAAATTTATAATTTTTTTTAAAAAAAATCACAAAAAGTTAATTTGAAAACAATAAAAAGATAATTTAAAAATTCAGTTCCTACCGTGTGTGTGCCTACCAGGCTACATTGACGATCTAAGCAGAGACGGATCTATTCATGGGAGGATGGGGCATGTCTCTACAAAATTTTTATCACTTCTCAACATAATAGTTATTTATAGTTATAAATTATCTAAAAAATTTAAAATATAGTTAAAAAATTAAATTATAAAATAATTTATGCCTCCACTAACATAGAAGAACATTACCTCATAACAAAAATACTCTAGATCCGTCACCGATGAAAGCATTAAAAATGATTATGTAATTAAAAACATTTAACAAAATAAAACGAACCTAAAACTGTGCACTAACTTGGCCAATTGTTACAGTATTCTATATATTTTTATTTTATAATAAATTTTTTCTTCATTTAAACTTATTATTAATTACAAGAAAATAATTTATTTTCTTAATTTTTTTTTCTAACATATAATTTCTTTTCTTCTATTACTTAAAAAAATCATAAACAAAACCATATTTATATATGTCCACAAGTCATATTTACAACATTGCATATTTCTACAATATACACTCATATACAGGGAAGTTTTTATTATATGTAGATCTCCTCTTTACTTTTTTTTTTCTACTACAATATTTACATGGCTAGTGAAAATATGTTCAATAGCGAATTTGTATAATTAGTAGGTGGAAAATAAAAAGTGATAATCATTGGTTCCTCAAATATTATTGGTCCTTCTTGTTAATTATAAAACATCAAAGTAGAGACGATAGTCACTCTAAACGTAATTGAATTCTCAATTACATTTGTAATCTAGTTGGTGTCTGAGAAGGTGACCAAAATAACTATCGTGAAAAGGGTTTGAGGCGTTAGGCGCATTCATATTTTTAAATTTGCATTTCCATTTTTTGTAATAAGAGACAAGAAAATAAAGGAGTTAGAATAAATATCATAGAAATAATTTAAATGATAACAATTTAAATAATAAAAGAAGAAAAAAAAGTCCATATATATATATATTTAGATATTCAATTATTTATATAGAAATGGTAATCTATATATATATATGTATCATATTTGTTTATAATAATTTATTCATATATTTTTTTTTATATAGAGAAATTTGAATTATTCTTGTAGTGACTAGTCAAGATGAATTAATTTCTTTACCATGATTTTTAAAGAATACAAGGATATTTTACCTTAAATATTTACTCATTTAAATCCCCAAGGTCAAACCTTCAACTACAAATTAATTCAAATATTTATTTAAGTTTTAAAAACTTTTATTATACTTTTAATTATATTTTTTTTATATATTTATGTACAAGAAAAAAAAACCATTACATTTAGAATAAAATGGTTAATTAATAGTTAAAAATAACTAATTTAATAAACCAAATAAGATTACGAATATCAAATCAAATAATTATAATTAAAAGTAACACAAAATACTAAACAAGTCAAAGTTAAAGACACTTTACTAAATCAATATTATTAAAAGTAACATAGAATAATAAATAAAACGAGGTTAGTGACACTTCACTTAATAATTATAACTAAAAATAACATAAAATAATAACTAAAGCAAGATTAGAGACATCTTATTAAATAATTATAACTAAAAGTAACATAAAATAAACAACTAAGCAAGTATAATATTTAAAAGTGATACATATCTTTTCCCCTTACCTTAATAATCAGAATAATACAAAAGTTAAAATTTTTTCATATGGACTCAGAGTATCATTCTCAACTTCTTATTACTCACAAACTCTTCCTCTTATTTTTTTTTCTCCTTTCCTATCCTGTTCATCACTCACCTTTTATAAGTAAAGTATAATGATATTTTTTATTATTTTTTTTAATCCTAACTATTAGTTACTATATTTTGATTAGTTATAGATAATTTTAATTAGCTATTGATAAGGTTGAATTTTGTACTAACTTTACATTATTAGATTTTGTTTTCCTTAACCTCAGAACAAATATTCGAAAAAATTTATTTACGTTTACGTATATATCTATCTATATATATATATATATATATATATATATATATATATATATATATATAAAGTTATTTTCATTTTGATATTACTAGTAAATTTACGTATTATGTTCATCATTATTTTTTTTTCTTTCCTTAATATTTACGTATATAAGTTAAAGTTTCAAAATATGTTATAAATTTATTTCTCTTATTTTACTTATACCTTATATTTTTAAGATATTAAATATTTACATTTAAATATAATATTGTATTAAAAGTTTAAAAAAATAGAATATTTTTTTTATTTTAAAATGTTGTAGCTAAATATTTAAAATAACATAATTATTTTATAATTAAATATTTATTAAAATTTTAGAATATTACACCAACCATTCACCTCACAGTTTTCTCCCTCAAAATATACAAAAAAATTGATAATCCAATCATGAAGAAGGAACATTATCCGAATGGAACTCACAATTGAGGCATGAGGATGATGATGATAAGCAACTCCATAACTAATCATCAGCAGTTCAACACCACAATTTATTCTACCCGTCTCACAAATAATCATGTTAAATTAAGTTTTTCAAATTTTGAGATGGTGATCCCAATTTTTAAATCATAAAATTGCGTCTCAATTTTTAAAATTATTGGATATGTGTCTCGATATCTAGATATTATTAGGTTGACGTTGATAATTAAGTGACAAATATTAAAGCTTTGATAGTTGCAAAGAAAGAAAAAGTAAAAAAGAGGACAGAAAGCGGAAGAAAAAGACATGAAATAGAGTAGAAATGAAAGTTGTTTATTTGTGTTGAAAGTGATATACAAAATTATTTATATATTTATTTATGTAACTTCAAGAAGGCTTGATGCACACTTGAGATGCTTAACCTTAGATCTTGTTCTAAAGAGGTTCTTAAAAAGGAAACAGAGGTGGAAGACAAGAGAATGGAGGTGAAGATAGGTGTCACTTCTATGGAGAAGATCAGTCTTGAAGAGAAAGTTTGCCACAAGGAAAGAAACCTTTGATAAAAGCCATAAGAGAACTCTCACTAGTTAGGAGAAAACATGAACACTCTAGGATAGAAACTGTCAATTTGAGAAGAAATCTATTCATAAAGGAGTTAAAATGATAAGTGGTGATGTTCCCTATTTATGGAAGAAAAGCTAGACCATGAAAAGTGGACGTCCACTTACTAGAGCTTAGAAAGAGATTAATTGAATTAACTAAGTGCTAATTTAGCTAAGAGCTAATTAACACATAGTTAATTTAATTAGATCCAACCAAACCCCTAAATAAGTAGATCTATGTTCCCTCTAGAATTCAAATTTGAATTTGAGAATGTCATGTAGACTCCCTCCAATTCCAATTTGAATTCAAATGTGCCATGTAGGAAGAAAATTATAAATGGCACCTAAATTGGGGAACAAGAGGGTCCTACTTGTCTTTTAGGTTTCATGTGTGCTTGAACGGTGCGGGAATTAATCATGGAGTATGGATAACAAACTACAACATCTCCACAATGATAAAAAAGGTCTACACTTCATGGTCGCAATCCCCATAAAAGACTAATGACGTCTCTTTTCTAAAAGGAGGCAAATAGACCAAAATACAAGGCATAAAATAAAGCTAACTACACCATCTAATTTACTAAGATATAAGGGCACAATTTTAAGCTACTTTATCTAATTATTTACAAAATTATAGACTATGGCCTAGACTAGGCTTCTTCATGTTTCCCTTCAAGCCATGTATTTCCTTTATTTATCTTAGCTTAATTCCTTGCTAGGTGGGATTGCATCATCTCCTCCCCTTTGGAGAAGATTGACCTCAAATCTTGAGGCCTTTCTTCTTCTTCTTCCAATCCTGCAAAAGGTTAGGAAAAGGGGTTAGGAAAAGGTTAGGTGATGGAGAGGTTAGGAAAAGGGGTGGAATGCCAATTTCTCTAAGAGAGAAAAATGAGTCAAAATTCTATAATGCTTACCATAAGGGAAATGACCCTTGATAAAAGCTTTTAGGAAAGAATCCTCAAGAGAGAGGTTTCTCAAAATGACATTTTGCTATATCAAATGCTCAAATAGAGTCTTACTTTATTCATTCAAGCATATGGTTACAAGAGAGTGAGAGGAGTATAAATAGCCCAATGTGAAGGCTAGACACACAAAACTATGCAATGTGGGACTTTGATCTTAATTAGGATTAAAATTAATTAACCCACACTTAAGCCCACTAGCCTAGCGCCTAGACTAACCTAGGGAGGGTGCAAGAAATAATCCTAAGGTGTGGAAAGGAATCCCATCATGCCTTGGATCAAGAAGCCCCTATCTAAGCTTACCTCCTCTCACTAACTAATAACACCTCTTCCTCCTAATTATAAGATAGATGACCGAAATACATGGCCCAAAAGGAAATTAAAAACTAATTAATATTTACAAGGTATATTCTATGGACTATGGCCTAAGATCTCTACTTCTATCATGAGATGAGGTCTTGATAATTCTTGTCGGGTTAAGTCCTCTTTTATCCTCCTAGCAATGGCCCTAGTGATGGGGCCCTTAGTAGGTAGGATTGCATCATCTCCTCCCCCTTCGGAAAGATTTGACCTCAAATCTGAAGCTTTATCCTCTTCCTCGTCAGCACCTACAAATGAAGTGAAATCACAAACACTAAAGGTCGTGCTAACACCATAATCCTGGGGAAGGTCTAACTTATATGCATTGTTGTTTACCCTCTCAAAGATTTTGGAAGGGATCATCTCCTCTAGGGCTAAGTTTAAACTTCCTCTTAGAAGGTAATCAATCTTTCTTGATGAAGCCATACCCAATCACCCTTTTTTAAGGCGACTTCCGTCCTACCCTTGTTGCTAGATTAAACATAACCCTTAGATTGGTTTTCGATATTGGTTTTGACCTTCTCATGTAATTTTTTAACAAATTTTGCTCTAGTTTCTCCTTCTTTATGAAAAAGACGAGTATTAGGGAGCGGCAACAAGTCTAAAGGTGTGAGAGGATTAAAACCATATACTACCTCAAAATGGGAGTGCTTAGTGGTCCTATGAACCACTTTATTGTATGCAAATTCAATATGGGAAAGGTATTCATCTCAAGACTTATGGTTGCCTTTTAAGATTTCTCTTAACATAGTGGACAAGGGTCTATTCACCACTTTGGTTTGTCCATCCGTTTGAGGATGACAAGTGGTAGAAAATAGGAGCTTAGTTCCTAGCCTTGCCCAAATATTTTTCCAAAAATGGGCGAGGAACTTATCATCCCTATCAGAAACTATGGTTAAGGCTATCCTATGCAAATGAGTAACCTCTCGAAAGAAAATTCATGCGATTTGGCTTGCGTCATCTACTTTGTGGCAGAGAATGAATTAGGCCATCTTGCTAAAGTGGTCTACTACCACAAAAAGATATAATCTACACCTCGTTGGGTTCTTGGGAGCCCAAGGACAAAGTCCATGCTAATGTCTTCCCAAGGTATAGAAGGAGCGGGTAAACATGTATAGAGCCCATGAAGCATTACTCAAGACTTAACTTGTAAACAAGCTATGCAAGTCAAGCAATGTCTTTGGATATTCTTTTTCATATGGGACCAAAAGAATTTTTCCTTTAAAAGCATTAAAGTTTTTCAATCCCAAAATGCCTGATGAGCCCACCCTCATGGCTTTTCTTTTTCAGCAATTTCCTAATTGATCCTTAAGGTACACAAAGTTTTCCATTTTTGTACAGATACCTCTCACAATGGTAGAAACCCTCTTTGGTTTTGGTAGATGAGGCAGCATAAATGGTTCCAAAGTCATGGTCAGAAGAGTACATGTCCTTTATGTCATTAAATCCCAATATTTAAGCACTAGGGTGGCAAGGGGAGAACGTCTTCTTGAAAGATCATCGGCCACCACATTTGTTTTTTCTTTCTTGTATTTGATGACATAGGGGAAATTTTCAAGAAAATCGACCCATTTAGTATGCCTCTTGTTCAACTTTCCTTGCACCCTCATATACTTAAGTGGCTCATGGTCACTATGAATGACGAACTCCTTAGAAACAAGATAATATTCCCAAGTTTAGAGGGCACAAATCAAGGCATAAAACTCCTTATCATAGGTGAGGTAGTTGAGGTGGGCACAATTAAATTTTTCACTAAAATAAGCAATTGGGTGCCAACCTTGCAACAAAACAGCTCTCACACTCACTCCTAATGCATCACATTCTAACTCAAAAGTTTTGGAAAAGTCAGGGAAAGCTAGATCAGGTGCATGGGTAAGTTTATCCTTGAGCAGTTGAAAAACTTCTTCTTGTTTTTCACCCCACATGAAAGGGGTTTCCTTTTTCACCAAATCATTGATTGGTGAAGCTAGTATGGAGAAATTAGGCACAAAATGCCTATAACATCCCGCGAGACCATGAAAGCTCTTGATCTTAGTCACATTAGTAGGGGTGAGCCATTCTTGGATGACCTTAACTTTTGGGGATCCATTTGGACCCCTTGGGGACTAATAAAAAAACCTAAGCAAAACTATGCTAGGAGCACAAAAAGTGCATTTTTCTAAGTTTGCAAAAAGATTATTTTTCCTAAGGACTAATAAGACCTTCCTAAAATGTCTTACATGGTCATCTAGGGACCTACTGTAAACTAAAATATCATCAAAATAAACAACTACAAATCTACCAATGCAATCCCCAAGTACATGAAAGTGCTTAGAGGATTGGTGAGATCAAAAGACATCACGGACCAGTCATAAAGGCCAAATTTGGTCTTAAAATCAATTTTCCATTCATCTCCCTCTTTGATTCTTATTTGATGATAACCACTTCTAAGATCAATTTTAGAAAATATTTGGGCTCCATGCAATTCATCAAGCATATCATCTAGCCTAGGGATTGAGTGCTTATATTTAATGGTGATGGTGTTGATGCATGACAGTCCATACACATCCGCCATTTTCCATCCTTCTTGGGCACCAACAAGACATGAACAACACAAGGGCTAAGGCTTTTTTGAACCCAACCCTTCTCCAACAAGTCTTGAACTTGAGACTCAATCTCTTTGGTCTCAATGGGGTTGGTCCTATACGCAGACCTATTGGGTAGCTCGTGCTAGGAACAAGATTAATTTGGTGTTCCATTCCCCTCAGATGTGACAATCCCTTGGGAGCCTCTTTAAGGAAAAGATCATCAAATTCCTTTAAAAGATTTTGAATCCCCTTTAGAATAGACTCAAAATCTAGACTTGTGGCAGTGCTAAAAGACACATCTTTGCAAAGAAGGAGATAGAAAGGTTTCTTAAGTAAGAGACCTTCTTTTATATCCATTTTTGTTGCAAAATGGATCTCTTTCTTAACAACCTCCTTGGAAGGAATACCTTCTTCCAACTCTCATTCCTTACCCATTTCAAGCTTTAGGGGTGGAAACTCCTTCTTTTTTGCTTTTGTTTTTTATTTTTTTCCCTCCTCTCTCTTATGCTTCATGATGAGTTGATCCCTAGCTACTTGGGAAGTTTTTAGAGTAATCAACTTGATTTTCTTGCCCCTATGAGTGAGGATTATCTCATTAGAGTGACTATGGTGAATGACTTGTTTGTCAAATTGCCAAGGCCTCCCTAACAAGATATGTTCAGCCTCTATTGGAACTATATCACATATGATATCATCTTGATACTTCCCAATGGAGAAAAACACTTTCACTTGTAGGTTTACAACCATTTCCCCTTCCTCATTAAGCCATTGGAGCTTGTAAGGTTTGGGATGAGGAATTTATTGTAAGGCTAGCTTCTCTACCAACCTTGAGCTATAACAGTTACAACACGATCCACAATGAGAGAACAAGTTTTATCCAAAACTTTGCACCTTGTGTTAAATATGTTCTCTCTTTGTGAGTGATCAAGCTCAAGTGGTTAGCTTCCAAGAAGGCGCCTAACTATTAAAAGGTCACCATTACAAGGGGTTTCCACTATGTCATGCTTATGCTCATGACCCCCTTCTTCCTAACTCTCACTAGAGGAGGAAGATGAGATACTCTCACTATAAATATCTTGGTCTCTCATGATCATAGTTTTATTGTTGGGGCATTGAGAGGCAATGTGGTCTCTCCTAAGACATTTGAAGTATTTAATGCTACTAGTCTTATTGCTAGAACTAGCAGGGGGGTTTTCTCTAGAATGAGTGGGTTTATACTCTTTATGCATGCTTTTGGATGGTTCCTCTTTGGGAGAACTCTTGCAAAAGTTTCCCTTGACATGATCCCTCTTTACATAAGTGTAGGGTGTGTATTCTTTGTTTGAAACATTTCTCCTTTTCAATTGGTTCTCTACTTTTATACAAAGTTGGACCAAGTCATCTAGGTCATTATATGGAAAGAGCTAAACTTTTTCTCTTATATATGTGCTCAAGCCACTTAAAAAACTAGCTATGGTGGTCTTAGGCTCCTTAGTAAAGTCCACTCTCATCTTGAAAAGCTCCATAGTTTATCTGTACTTCTCAACACTTAAGTTGTATTATTTCAACCTTTGAAGTTTATCTAAGAGTTCTCTTTCATAGTAAAAGGGGACGTGCCTCCGCCTTATAGCTCCTCTAATATCATTCCAATAATAATGAGATGATTATGAAGGCAACACTTCTCATTAACTAAGAAGAACTACCAAATACATGGCATACCTTGGAAGTTAAGTTTCCAGGGGAACTTTTCTTTCTTCACTTATATTGAAATAAGCAAAGAGTTGCTCTACTTTCATCTATCAATCAAGGTAGGCTTACACATCATCTTTTCCATGAAAATAACGGAGATTTACTTTTTGTTCCTGGGGCGGTTTTGAGTATTGTTGTTATTTTGTTGCACTCTCCTCCTCCTAGGTCTCTCATACCCCTCACTCCCACTTATCTCACTAGAGGCTGACCTATATCCATGCCTCTTTCTCTTATTTCTCTCTCTCTCTTGTCTTTCTCTTCTTTCTCTCTCTTCTATCTTTCTCTCTTCTCTTTCCCTCATTTCCTTTTCTTTCTCTGCTCTCTTCTTTTCTTCTGTTTCTTTTCTCTCTCTTTTCTCTTCTCTTTGTTGGAACCAAAGGTATTGTATTGAAGTTTGGGTTTTGCTTTTCTTCTCTTTGTTTTTGCTCTTAAATCAATTTTATGGTACCAAACACATTTATAGGTGTGGTACTTTTATTGTGTGTTTGGATAGGCTTGAGAATGTGTTTGGGATGGTTTTTTATTACATAGGTTGGGTTGTGTTGGAAAAACTTCAAAAATGGGATTTTGAGTAAGGTAATCGATTACCTAAAAATAGTAATCGATTACGCTATGAGAATTTTTTAGATCAGGAATTGATGCTCTCTATGGTAATCAATTACCTGAAATTAGTAATCGATTACTCCGAAGAACAAACACTTTGGACCAGTTTTGTGCAGGATATCAGGTAATCAAGTAGATAATCGATTACCCTACATCAAAATTGATATAAAAGCATTTTAAAAATTCGTTTTAACAACTTTTGATCAATCCAATCAAGTGCTTGCTTCTCTTGTATGATTTACACAATTCTCTCCAAGATTCATATCCATTTTTTTATGGTTTGAAGGTGCTTCAATTTCAAGATTTAAGGAAGAGACTCTATTGAGTTTTGATCTTTCTGTTTGGGTATTCTTCACTTCAGGTAATATTGTTCTATACTCTTCTTTGTGTTTTTACGCAAGCTTGATAATCTCTTGAGGTGTTCTTGAGATTGTTAGCAAATCTTACAACTGGGAGTTGTAAGTGAGGTGTTGTCAGTGATGAGGGTGTCACTGTGTAGCAAACTCTTGTGGGTTCAAGAGGAAGCCTCTCTTTTGTGTGGTTTAAATCTTTCCGACATTAAAATCTGTATGCATGGTATGCATGTACTGAGATTTTAGTGGAAAGCAGATTTGTAGAAGGCTAAGTTTTTAAACTAGATGTAGGTCAAGTGGATTGAACTAGTATAAATCACTGTGCAAATTCTCTCTTCCTTATACTCTGTAATTTCGGTCTTTATTGAATTCTTAGAGTACTAATAACTGGACTTTTGTATCTATATTTGATTCATTAAGTTTTCTTGCGGTGGATCCAATTCTTTACATTCATTTGTTTGATATTGAATTTGGGTTTTGACTCATATTTTGTGGGTTGATTTTCATTCTTTTTACCCTTTCCTTTTGATTTTGAATTACTTGTAATAGGATTCTTGTTAAGTTTTTCTTCTATTACATTTGAAATCATTATTAAAGGATTTGAATTTATTGGTGCTTTGCCTTAAGGGTTGAATTCTTGAAAACCCAATTTTGTAAAAGAAGGTAGATTTTTGGAAACTTCTGAAAGGGGTTGTTTTTTAAATACTCTGATATTGATGAATGAAAAATTTTTAAAACTTAATTTTTGGTGAATCTATTCAACCCCCCTTCTAGATTTCCCCTGGGACCAACACTCTTTCTTTTTCTTTTCTTTCCCTTTCTTTTTCTTCTCTCCTTTTTCTCTTTTACTGCTTTTCTTTCTTTCTCTTTTTCTTCATGTCTTTTCTCTTCTCTCTTTTCCCTCTCTTTTCTTTACTTTCACTCTTCTACCCTCCATTCCCTAAACTTACTCATGAATTTATCCATGTTTGTTGATTTATGGGATACTTCTTGATTGACACTCCTATTGCTAGATGTGCGTGAGCTCATTTTGAAAGTGATTGGGGGGGAAAGAACCTAAGGCTTATACTCTTTACTCTTTTTGTAGTTTTCTCCCTAAGTGAATTACTTAAGTGTCTTTGAAAATCAAAAGTTCTTCACACTAAAGTGTGAAAGCCAATAAGAAAATTAAAGCAAAGGTAGGGATCTAAGCATGTGCACTTAAGGTGGAAAGATGGGATACCAATTCCTTCCTCCACTTAAGCGAGAAACTAAAAACTATTACAATCAAAAGAGGTGATCCTTATGGGCATCCAACACCTCTATTTAAAATGGCCTTTTATAAAAAATACACCCAATAGAAAAACAATAAAAGAAAAGGGTTGGAGTTGTTGAGGCTCTCCACTCTAAGTGTTTGTCCTCCCTAAGTGTTTTCCTCACTCTTTTTCTTTTCTCCTTAAGATGAATTCTTCCTTTGCCTTTTGAATCAACCTTCCTCAACATGCTACCCTTGTGAAAAGCTTGACTCAACCTCTCTTGCTGTACAAAAGTGGCACACCCATAAGAGACCCAATGAAGTGCAAATGCAAGCAAAAACCAAGAAAAGACTCAAAGAAACAAGGCACACATCCAAATGGATAGAGATATTGGAGACAAAATCAAAGAGTAAAGAAACAAGACAAACAATCAAATAAAAGGTGAAAAGAAGGCTAGTATAACAAAATGAACTTAGATTGACACTAGATTAGAATGAACTAAAAGTAATAAAAGACTCAAAAATTTTCTAAGATTTTCACATTAATGTAATGATGCCCAAATTAAACAAAAGCAAGTTCAAGAAAGTCATATAAATTTGAACACTCCTTCTAATCAAAACAACTTGAGGTGTATTGAATATCTTTTGCTCTTTTACTTCTTTTATCACTTTGCTAATTCTTTTCATTTGATATATTTAACTCTTTTGATTTTCTTTTGTTCTTCTCTTCTTTTTTTTAAAATGATTTTTGCTACACTTTCTAACAATTTTGAAATGAACTTTGATGGGGAGTGTAATAAAAGCAAACATTTGAGACAATGAAATAAAATCAGCCATAAAATTTGATGTATAAGGTGCAAATCAAATAAATAAGCAACTTAACATGCACTATATTTTAAGGTGTTTTAAGCAAGCTTCAATTAGACTCTTATAGGTCTAGGCAAGCTTATTTCTCAAGTGTTTAAACCCAAAAACTCACGCCTATTTTGTTCTCAATTCAGCAAAGCCAATTGACCCAAGAGATCAATGCAATATTAAGCTACTAGAATGAACAAGAGTTATAAGAAGAAATTGAGCACAAATTTTTTTTAAACAATTTGAGATCATGCAAGAACTTCTTATAAGAAGCACACACACTCTCTTTTTGTTTTATGGTGAAAATTAAAAGCACGTCTAATGACATAACTAGGAAGAATAAAAGCTGAAAAATAAAGTGCAAAAAAATATAACTCACACTCACAACTAGAATTAAACGCCAAAAAGGAAAAAAAAAAGCAAGAACAATTATCTGAGTCCAAAAGTCTAGACCACCTTGGGTGACTTCTTTCACAAAGATTGTGAAATCATTACTAAGATCCTCTTAGGAGATCACACAAAAGGAAGCCTAAAGCAATACTTGATTCAATGAAAGGAACTAAATAATTGAACCAAAAATAAAAGTGCAAGGAATTAAATGACAAGAAAGTAAATCTACAACTACGAAGACATAAAAGGGAAATAAAATGACAATAAAGGAAACAAGAAATAAAACATAAAAGTGCAAAAAAAATAAGAGGAATTGACACCTAACTAGAATCAGAAATGAAGAAAGAAAATGAACCTCTTGAAGAAGGCTCTAAATACCAAATAATGCACTCCCAAAGATGTTTTTCAAGTAGATTCTCCAAGCCAAGAAAATGGGTTATGGATAGGTTAGGAAAGGGGGGTGGGATGCCACTTTCTCTAGGAGAGAAAGACGAGTCAAAATTCTATGATGCTTGCCACAAGGGAGAAGGCCCTTGATAAAAGCTTTTAGGAAAGAATCCTCAAGAGAGGTTTCTCAAAATGACATTTTACTAGATCAAATGCTCAAATAGAGTCATACTTCATTCATTCAAGTGTGAGGTTACAAGAAAGCGAGGGGAGTATAAGTAGCTTAATGGGAAGGCTAGGCACACAAAACTATGCAATGTGGGACTTTGGGCTTAATTAGGATTAAAATTAATTAACCCACACTTAAGCCCACTACCCTAGCACGTAGTGATGTGACCATGCCTAGCCAAGGACCTATCACTAGGGCCATGACTAGAAGGATTGAAGAAGACCTAGCCCTTGCAGATAAAGGAAGACTTCACCTCCTGTGGAGAGTAAAGATATTAGGCTAGGGACTTTAGTTAATAAAATGTAATTTTCCTTTATTTTAATTTTGAGGAGCATTAGGAATTTAATTTGGGACATGTATTTAGTCCATTTTTTATTTTAGGATGTGTCTTAGGAATTTAGAGGGTGGATTTAGCTTTTTGGGTCTTTATGAAGGAAATAAGGGGTAGCCTTGATATCTACACCCCTCTTTTCCTACATAAACCCCCTAAACTAATAAGAAGGAATCTTGGCCCTTGGTTTGAGAAACTTGGGCACCAAGTTTGATGATCTAAGGAGGGAATTGTTTCTCAATCCTCCTCCCTTAGATCTCTCCTTTTAATCCTAGCCCTTCTTTTTTAGGTTATCTTCAAGAGGTTAGCTACCTCTATAAATAGGAGTTTTTCCCCTCACTTGTAGTTTTTACACTTGAATTTAATCCTAGAGACCATATTGGTTGTGAGGTTCTTACCTTTGAGTGTCCTCCCTTCTCCTTTGTGAGAGCTTCTAAGAGTTATCAAGGGACCCCTCCCTTGTGGCCTCTCCCCTTTGGCTTATCAAACCTAGTATTTATGGCGCCTCACCCCATTCCTTTCCTCTCCATAAATCCATTTCCCTTACAAGTGACCTTAGAAAGGATCCTTTGGGCACTTGATCATCAAATATCACATCAAGTCGTATCTAGAGCCACTTTTTAAAGGTCACGTTCTTTCTCAATTTTTTTTTTTTGCTTTGTTGATTATCTCTTTGATCTCTTTATTTTAAAGTCCTTCATTTTTTGTCATCTTTATTTCCTTTATTTTCTAGTAGTATAACTTTTTATTCTTGCTATTATATGCACTTTTGTTTCCTATCTCTGTGCATATGTTCCATTTAATTTGATGTAATTTTATTTGTCCCTTTCTTTGCATCTTATTTCCGTGTTCAAGTTTCTTAGTTTTCCTTTGTTTTTTTATGTTAAAGTGTGCCTAAGAAATTGTGACCATTAAACCCACATGGTTGAGGATTTTTCCACACCATTGTGGTGATCAACTTTAGCCACGTTGTTGTGCCTTTTGTTTTGAGTCTCTTGCTGAAATTTTTGCTCTATTTTTAGGTGTGTTATTTTTTCTTAATCTTGTGTTTTGTCAAATACTAGTCATGTTAGTTTCCTATTTTGTCTCATTTAAATTCCATAGGTTTTAGCCTCTTAAAATTTTTACAAAAAAGCCTTAAAAAGCATTTTGAATTGAGATCCTAAGAGGTGAACCTCTTGTTGAGCCTCTTAAGTCTTTTATGCTTTTAGTTCAAGCATAGTAATCTCTTTGTTGTTCTTAAATACTTGCTCAACTCAATCTTTATATGCTTCTTGTTTTATGTTGAATTATTAGTAGTTTTCCACTTGGTTTACCTTCACTATTGGTGTCTCTTTATGGAATTTTCGCTTGGGTGAATTATGTTAGTAATTTGAGCAATCAATTTACTTCAAAATCAACCCTAAATCATTCCTTAAGCACCATTAGTTCAGTGCTATTTAGAACTACTAAGTTGTTTTGCCTTTAGTTACATGCATTGCTTGAAAATTGTGTGACCTTACTTTGTGCTTATTCACTCAAGCGTTATTATTTCAAGCATCCTCATTAAAATTTCAATTCAACAAGCTATTAGGTGCAGCAAAATGATTAGAAAAAGTTAAAAAAAAAAATAGAAAAAGTTCAAGTTAAAAAAAAAAGAAGATAAAGAACTCAAAAGAAAGACAAATTTGAAGTTGTGTACCTAATAGTAGAAACATTTTATATGAGGAACCAATTGTGATTAAAAAAAAATTACTTGAGTAAGCTTTTTAGTTTTTGGTCACTTAAATTTTATTAAGTGTGCAACTATTGGTTTCATTTTTTTTTTGAGTCTTTTTTCATCTCTACTCTTAGAGCTAATCTAAGAAAGTTATTTGTGTGCTACCTTCCTTTGCGAACCTTATGTTTTGTTGCTTGTCTTCTTTACTTCTTTGAGTTTGTCATTGTTTAATCTATCCACTTGGATTTGTGAACCTTGTTTTGTTATTCACCTTTGTTTGTTGTCTTCTGTTGTATTCGGCCTTGGTAAGGAAAGGCTGGGAAAGGTTCCATATATAAAATTTTGGCAAGTCCAAACAAGAGGAAACAAGGGTAGCATTCTTGGGATAAGTTGATGCAACTCAAAGGGGCTTGAGTATTGTGTATACTTAATTTTAGATTGGGAGTTTGAGTGCCCTTAAGGCCCTCCCTTGGTTTGTAATAATTTTGGTTAGTTTTAGCGTAGTTCCTCGTTAATTATTCTTTGTATTGTGTATACTTAATTTTAGATTGGGAGTTTGAGTGCCCTTAAGGCCCTCCCTTGGTTTGTAATAATTTTGGTTAATTTTAGCGTAGTTCCTCGTTAATTAGGTGAAGAAGGGAGAAGTGGTACACTTCCATCAACACCTTAGGAGCACGATTAGAGCCCTTTCTCTTTTACATTCTTGCACTTTTATTTTATTTTATGTTATTTTGAAAAAACGTATAGAGGCTAAGAGTTCCAAAAACTCATCAATCCACCTTAGGTGAGAAAACAAAAAAAAAAAGAGAGGAGTGTTGCTTGAAAAAAAAAAGTTTTTGGCCTACCCTTTAGTTTTTAGCATCCAAGCACCATGACTTCCCACACACATTCTAGTGCACATAGTTGTTTATCAAGTAAGAGTGTCAACCAAAGAAAACCTTCTAAGGAAGACACTCTTGAAAACCTTAACTTAGAATTTAGGGAATGGATGGCTAAAGAACAAGAAAGGAGAGAATAAAAAGAGAAAAAAAAAAGAAATAAAAGAAAAGGAAAAACAAAAAGAGAAGGAAGAGTTAAAAAAAGACATGTTGGAAATGAGAAAAAAGAAAAAAGAGCGAGAAGAGAGAAGGCAAAGAGAGAGAAGAGAGGATGAAGAAAGGAGAAGAAGGAAAGAACTAGAAAGAAAAAGAGAAAAAGAGGAAGAAGAGAGAAGGAGACGAGAATAGAGTAAGAGGAGTGATGGGAGGAAGAGTGATAGAAAAAATAAAGGAATTCTTATAAGATCCCCATTTAGGCATTTTAGCTCTAGTGAAGAAGAATACTATAGAAATCAACATAAGCATCACTCTCATTCATCATACAATCATCATTCTCCTCAAGAGAACATACATCATGCTAGGGAACCAAAGGTAGACCTACCCCATTTTCACGGTAAGGAAGATGTTGAGACTTACCTATATTGGGAAGCCAAAGTGGAACAACTCTTTCGATGCTATGAAGTTAGGGAAGAAAGGAAAGTACCTTTGGCCTCCCTTAGTTTTCAAAGTTCTGCTTTGCATTGGTGGGATGGGTTAGTCAAGGATAGGGCCCGTAAACAAATGCCTGACATTCGCTACTGGAATGATTTAAAAACTTGTTTGAAAAGAAGGCACATTCCTTCATTTTATGAGAGGGATCTTTTGGATAGGCCCCAAAGACTTAGGCAACATAACCTAAGTATTGAGGAGTATAGACAAAAGATGAAGTTTCTCATACTAAGGGTCAATATCATTGAGGAACCCAATGCCACCCCTGCTAGGTTTTTGTGTGGATTAAGCTCTGACATTAGAGATAAGGTAGAACTTCTTTCATACTCAAACCTTGATGAGTTGGTAGAACTTTGTGTAAGAGCTGAGAATCAACTCAAGAGAAAAAGCTTTAAAAAAATTCTCCCTCTTACTCAAAGAGAGACCAACTTAAGGGAAACTCTTTCAAGGGTTTTCCCAAAGAGGAACCCAAGCATTTTCAAGATACAAAAGCACCTCATGTAGATAGAAAACCCCCTACTACTAAGCCTACTAAGAGGAAAAGTAGTATCAAATGCTTCAAATGTCTTGGGAGATGCTACATTGCCTCTCAATGCCCTAACAAGAAAACCATGATCATGAGGGGACAAGACATTTGTAGTGAGAATAGCTCATCTTCCTCCTCTAGTGAGAGTGAGGAAGAAGGGAGACATACTTTTGAACAAGAGTGTGAGGAAGCTTTTCCTTATGAGGGGGACCTCCTTATGGTTCAAAGGCTTCTTGGAAGCCAACCTCTAGAGCTTGGCCAGTCACAAAGAGAGAACATCTTCCATACAAGATGTAAACTAAATGACAAAGTATGTTCTCTCCTTGTTGATAATGGCTCCTGTTGTAACTGTTGTAGCTCTAGGTTGGTTGAAAAGCTAGCCTTGACTACCATGCCCCCATCCCAAACCTTACAAATTGCAATGGCTCAATGAGAAAGGGGAGATGGTAGTAAACAACTGATGGTTCCAATTTCCATAGGATCTTATAATTATGAGATTCTTTGTGACATAGTTCCTATGGAGGCTGGTTATATCCTGTTGGGGAGACCATGACAATTTGACAAAAAAGCTATTCACCATGGTCACTCCAACCAAATAATTCTCACCCATAATGAAAAGCGCTTCAAATTGTATCTTTTGTCACCTTCTCAAGTGGTTGAGGATCAATTTGCGATGAAAAAGAAAAGAGTTGAGGAAAAACAAAAACAAAAAAAGCACAACAAGCTTTACCCTTAAAGCTTGAAAACGGTAAAGAGAGAGAGTCGGAAGGTGATGCCCCTTCGAAAGGGAATATTAGTAAAAGGAGCCTATTTGCTACTAAACGTGATTTAAAAGAAGCTCCTTGACTAACAAGCCCTTTTATCTCCTCTTTTGCAAAGAAGCATCAAATCCTTCTCCCATTTTGCATTCTTCTGTTAAGAGCACTGCCACAGCCCATGCACATGAGCACCTTCCTCAAAGGGTTCAAGATATTTTAAAAGAATTTGATGACATATTCCCTAATGAGGTTCCGAAAGGACTTCCTCCCATTAAGGGTATAGAACATCAAATTAATTTGGTTCCTGGCGCAAGTCTACCTAATAGACCTGCCTATAGGACCAACCCCATGGAGACCGAAGAGATTGAGTCTCAAGTGAATGAGCTGTTGGAGAAGGGTTGGGTTCAAAAGAGCCTAAGCCTTTGTGCTGTACCAGTCTTGTTGGTGCCTAAGAAAAATGGCCAATGGAGGATGTGTGTTGATTGTCATGCAATCAACAACATCACCATCAAATATAGGCACCCAATCCCCCGTCTTGATGACATGTTGGATGAATTGCATGGGGCAAAAATATTTTCAAAAATAGATCTTAGAAGTGGTTACCACCAAATAAGGATCAAAGAGGGTGATGAGTGGAAAACTGCTTTTAAGACTAAATTTGGCTTTATGAGTGGTTGGTTATGCCTTTTGGGCTAACTAATGCCCCAAGCACATTCATGCGCTTAATGAATCATGTACTGAGGGATTTCCTTGGTAAATTTTGTGTAGTTTACTTTGATGACATTTTAGTTTACTCTAGGAACCTAGATGATCATTTAGGACATCTAAGGCATGTTTTTTCTCTTCTTAGGAGTAATCATCTTTTTGGTAACTTAGAAAAATGCACCTTTTGTGTAGAAAGTGTAGTTTTCCTAGGTTTTGTAGTTAGCACAAAAGGGGTCCATGTTGACCCCGAAAAGATAAAAGCTATTCAAGAATGGCCCACCCCAAAGAGTGTGACAGAGATCAAAAGCTTTCATGGTCCCGCTGGATTTTATAGGCGCTTTGTGTCCAATTTCTCCACGCTCTTCGCACCAATAAATGATTTGGTGAAAAAGGAAGTTCCTTTCCTTTGGGGTGAGAAACAAGAGAAAGTCTTCCAGCTAATTAAGCATAAACTGACCCATGCACCAGTCTTGGCATTACCTGACTTTTCTAAAACATTTGAACTTGAATGTGATGCCTCTGGTGTAGGTGTGGGGGCTGTCTTGTTGAAAAAAGGGCACCCATTGCGTATTTCAGTGAAAAACTCAATGGTGCCCCCCTCAACTACCCCATCTATGATAAGGAGTTTTATGCTCTAATTAGGGCCCTTCAAACTTGGGAGCATTACCTTGGTCCCAAGGAGTTTGTCATTCATAGTGACCATGAGTCACTAAAATATTTGAGGGGTCAAGGTAAATTGAACAAAAGGCATGCAACGTGGGTGGAATATCTTGAATCCTTACCTTATGTCATCAAGTACTAGAAAGGAAAACAAAATGTGGTGGTTGATGCTCTTTCTAGGCGTCATGCCCTTTATTCATTCTTGAGTGCAAAAATCTTGGGATTTGATGACATTCGGGCTATATATCCGTCTGATAAGGATTTCGGCCCCATATTTGCTACCTTTGCATCTGCATTCGCATTAAAGGCCCATGATGGGTACTTCATCAGTGAGGGGTATCTTTACAAATGGAGTAAGCTTTGTATACTCCAAGGATCAATTAGGAACTTACTTACAAAAGAAAGTCATGAAGGTGGGCTCATGGGTCATTTTGGGATTTCAAAAACCCTCATGCTTTTACAAGAAAAATTCTTTTAGCCCCATATGCGTAGAGATGTCCATAGACATTGCTCTAAATGTATAGGTTGCTTGCAAGCAATGTCTAAGCAATGCCTCATGGACTATACACACCTTTACCTGCTCCTTTTACACCTTGGGAGGATATTAGTATGAATTTCATCCTTGGGCTCCCAAGAACCCAACCAGGTGCAGACTCCATATTTGTGGTGGTGGACCGATTTTCAAAAATGGCCCATTTTATTCCCTGCCACAAAGTGGATGATGCGAGCAACATCGCAAGACTTTTCTTTAAAGAGGTTGTCCGATTGCATGGTATACCCTCTTCAATAGTGTCAGATAGGGATGTGAAGATCCTTAGCCATTTTTGGAAAACTCTTTAGGCTAAGCTGGGTACTAAACTTCTTTTTTCCACTACCTGTCACCCTCAAACTAATGGGCAAATAGAAGTGGTGAATAGATCTTTATCCACTATGCTGAGGGCTCTCCTTAAAGGCAACCATAAGTCTTGGGATGCGTACCTTCCCCACATTGAATTTGCTTATAATCGGGTGGTTCATAGAACCACCAAGCATTCTCCATTTGAGGTGGTCTATGGCTTTAATCCTCGTACCCCTCTAGATCTTTTACCTCTTCCTCTTTCTGTTGTCGTGCATATAGAAGGAGAGGCAAAAGCCATTTTTTGTAAAACAATTACATGAGAGGGTTAAAGCTAACATAGAGTGTCAATCCTTGAGAGATGCTACTTTCGCCAATAGGGGGAGGAAATAAGTCAAAGGATAGATTTCCTTCTCAAAGGAACTCCAAACTTAGCCGTAGAGGAGATGGACCTTTCCAAATCCTTGAGCGGATCGGCAATAATGCCTATGTTTTAGATCTGCCTGAGGATTATGGGGTAAGCACCAGTTTTAATGTTTCTGATTTGTCTCCATTTATAGGTGCTGAAAATGACGAAGACCCCATGGATTTGAGGTCAAATCCTCTTCAAGGGGGAGGAGATGATGTGACCATGCCTAGCCAAGGAACTATCACTAGGGCCATGGCTAGAAGGATTGAAGAAGACCTAGCCCTTGCAGACAAAGGAAGACTTCACCTCCTATGGAGAGTGAAGATATTAGGCTAGGGACTTTAGTTAATAAAATATAATTTTCCTTTATTTTAATTTTGAGGAGTATTAAGAATTTAATTTGGGACATGTATTTAGTCCATTTTTTTATTTTTAGGAGGTGTCTTAGGAATTTAGACGGTGGATTTAGCTTTTTAGGTCTTTATGAAGGAAATAAGGGGTAGCCTTGATGTCTACACCCCTCTTTTCCTGCATAAACCCCCTAAGCTAATAAGAAGGAATCATGGCCCTTGGTTTGAGAAACTTGGGCACTAAGTTTGATGATCTACGGAGGGAATTGTTTCTTAATCCTCCTCCCTTAGATCTCTCCTTTTAACTACCTCTATAAATAGGAGCTCCTCCCTCACTTGTATTTTTTACACTTGAATTTAATCATAGAGACCATATTGGTTGTGAGGTTCTTACCTTTGAGTGTCCCCTTTTCTCCTTTGTGAGAGCTTCTAAGAGTTATCAAGGGGCCCCTCCCTTGTGGCCTCTCCCCTTTGGCTTATCAAACCTAGTATTTGTGGCGCCTCACCCCATTCCTCTCCTCTCCATAAATCCATTTCCTTTCCAAGTGACCTTAGAAAGGATCCTTTGGGCACGTGATCATCAAAGATCACATCATAATAGTATAAACATTTGATATGAGGACCCAATTGTGATTAAAAAAAAATTACTTGAGTAAGCCTTTTAGCTTTTGGTCACTTAAATTTTATTAAGTGTGCAACTATTGGTTTCATTTTTTTTTTGTTTGAGTCTTTTTTTCATCTCCACTCTTAGAGCTAATCTAGGAAAGTTATTTGTGTGCTCCTTCATTTGTGAGCCTTATGTTTTCTTACTTGTCTTCTTTACTTCTTTGAGTTTGTCATTGTTTAATCTATCCACTTGGATTTGTGAACCTTGTTTTGTTATTCACCTTTTTTTGTTGTCTTGTGTTTTATTCGGCCTTAGTAAGGAAAGCTTGGGAAAGGTACCATACATAAAATTTTGGCAAGTCCAAACAAGAGGAAACAAGGGTAGCATTCTTGGGGTGAGTTGATGCAACTCAAAGGGGCTTGATCAAAAGGAGACAAACACCAAAAAGCTTGGAGTAAAGACTTTGTTCTATTTTTTTTTTATTCTTTGTATTGTGTATACTTAATTTTAGATTAGGAGTTTGAGTACCCTTAAGGCCCTCCCTTGGTTTGTAACAATTTTGGTTGATTTTAGCTTAGTTCCTCGCTAATTAGGTGAAGAAGGAAGAAGTGGTACACTTGCTTCAACACCTTAAGAGCACAATTAGAACCCTTTCTCTTTTACATTCTTGCACTTTTTATTTTTTTCAAAAAACGCGTAGAGGATAGGAGTTCCGAAGACTCATCAAGCCACCTTAGGTGAGAAAACAAAATAGAGAGGAGTATTGCTTGAAAAAAAACGCTTTTGGCCTATCCTCTAGTTTTTAGAATTAAAGCACCATGACTTCCCACACACATTCTAGTGCACATAGTTGTTCATCAAGTAAGAGTGTCAACCAAAGAAAACCTTCTAAGGAAGACACTCTTGAAAACCTTAACTTAGAATTTAGGGAATGGATGGCTAAATAACAAGAAAGGAGAGAAGAAAAAGAGAGAAAAAAAGAAATAAAAGAAAAGGAAAAACAAAAAGATAAGGAAGAGTTAAAAAAAGAGATGTTGGAAATGAGAAAAGAGGAGAGATGGAGGGAGAATGAAGAAGGAGAAGAAGGAAAGAACTAGAAAGAAAAAGAGTAAAAGAGGAGGAAAAGAGAAGGAGAGGAAAAGAGAGTAAGAGGAGAGATGGAGGGAGAATGATAGAAGAAAGAAAGGAATTATCATAAGATCTCCATCTAGGAATTTTAGCTCTAGTGAAGAAGAATACTATAGATATCAACCTAAGCATCATTCCCATTCACCATACAATCATAATTCTCCTCAAGAGAACACAAATCATGCTAGGGAGCCAAAGGTAGACCTACCCCATTTTCATGGTAGGGAAGATGTTGAGACTTACCTAGATTGGGAAGTCAAAGTAGAACAACTCTTCCGATGCTATGAAATAAAGGAAGAAAGGAAAGTACATTTGGCCTCCCTTAGTTTTGATGGTCCTGCTTTGCATTGGTGGGATGGGTTAGTAAACGATAGGGCCCGTAAACAAATGCCTGACATTCGCTACTAGAATGATTTAAAAACTTGTTTACGAAGAAGACGCATTCCTTCATATTATGAGAGGGATATTTTGGATAGGCTCCAAAGACTTAGGCAACATAAACTAAGTATTGAGGAGTATAGACAAAAGATGGAGCTTCTCATACTAAGGGTCAATATCATTGAGGAACCCAATGCCACCCTTGCTAGGTTTTTGTGTGGATTAAGCTCTGACATTAGAGATAAGGTAGAGCTTCTTTAATACTCAAACCTTGATGAGTTGGTAGAACTTTGTGTAAGAGTTAAGAATCAATTCAAGAGAAGAAGCTTTAAAAAAGATTCTCCCTCTTACCCAAAGAGGGACCAACTTAAGGGAAACTCTTTCAAGGGTTTTTCCAAAGAGGAACCCAAGCACTTTCAAGATACAAAAACACTTCATGTAGAGAGAAAACCCTCTACTACTAAGCCTACTGAGAGGCAAAGTAGTATCAAATGCTTCAAATGTCTTGGGAGAGGCCATATTGCCTCTCAATACCCCAACAAGAAAACCATGATCATAAGGAGACAAGACATTTGTAGTGAGAATAGCTCATCTTCCTCCTCTAGTGAGAGTGAGGAAGAAGAGGGACATATTTTTGAACAAGAGTGTGAGGAAGCTTTTCCTTATAAGGGGGACCTCCTTATGGTTCAAAGGCTTCTTGGAAGCCAACCTCTAGAGCTTGGCCAGTCACAAAGAGAGAACATCTTCCATACAAGATGTAAAGTAAATGAAAAAGTATGCTCTCTTCTTGTTGATAGTGCCTCCTGTTGTAACTGTTGTAGCTCTAGGTTGGTTGAAAAGCTAGCCTTGACTACCATGCCCCATCCCAAACCTTACAAATTACAATGGATCAATGAGCAAGGGGAGATGGTAGTCAATGAACAAGTTATGGTTCCAATTTCCATAGGATCTTATAATTATGAGATTCTTTGTGACATAGTTCCTATGGAGGATGGCCATATCCTGTTGGGGAGACCATGACAATTTGACAAGAAAGTCATTCACCATGGTCACTCCAACCAAATAATCCTCACCCGTAATGAAAAGCGCTTCAAATTGTATCCTTTGTCACCTTCTCAAGTGGCTGAGGATCAATTTGCGATGAAAAAGAAAAGAGTTGAGGAAAAACAAAAACAAAAAAAAACACAACAAGCTTCACCCTTAAAGCTTGAAAAGGGTAAAGAGAGAAAGTTGGAAGGTGATGCCCCTTCCAAAGGGAATATTAGTAAAAGGAGCGTATTTGCTACTAAACGTGATTTAAAAGAAACTCCTTTAACTAACAAGCCCTTTTATCTCCTCTTTTGCAAAGAGGCATCAAATCCTTCTTCCATTCTGCATTCTTCTGCTAAGAGCACTGCCACAGCCCATGCACGTGAGCACCTTCCTCAAGGGGTTCAAGATATTTTAAAGGAATTTAATGATATATTCCCTAATGAGGTTCCGAAAGGACTTCCTCCCATTAGGGCTATAGAACATCAAATTGATTTGGTGTTTGGCACAAGTCTACCTAATAGACCTGCCTATAGGACCAACCCCATGGAGACACCAGAGATTGAGTCTCAAGTGAATGAACTGTTGGAGAAGGGTTGGGTTCAAAAGAGCCTAAGCCCTTGTGCTGTGCCAGTCTTGTTGGTGCCCAAGAAGAATGGCCAATGGAGGATGTGTGTTGATTGTCGTGCAATTAACAACATCACCATCAAATATAGGCACCCAATCCCCCATCTTGATGACATGTTGGATGAATTGCATGGGGCAAAACTATTTTCAAAAATAGATCTTAGAAGTGGTTACCACCAAATAAGGATCAAAGAGGGTGATGAGTGAAAAACTGCTTTTAAGACTAAATTTGGTCTTTATGAGTGATTGGTTATGCCCTTTGGGCTAACCAATGCCCCAAGCACATTCATGCACTTAATGAATCATGTACTGAGGGATTGCCTTGGTAAATTTTGCGTAGTTTACTTTGATGACATTTTAGTTTACTCTAGGAACCTAGATGATCATTTAGGACATCTAAAGCATGTTTTTTCTCTTCTTAGGAGTAATAATCATTTTGGTAACTTAGAAAAATTCACCTTTTGTGTAAATATTGTAGTTTTCCTAGGTTATGTAGTTAGCAAAAAAGGGGTCCATGTTAACCCCGAAAAGATAAAAGCTATTCAAGAATGGCTCACCCCAAAGAGTGTTACAGAGATCAAAAGCTTTCATGGTCTTGTTGGATTTTATAGGCCCTTTGTGCCTAATTTCTCCACACTCTTCGCACCAATAAATGATTTGGTGAAAAAGGAAGTTCTTTTCCTTTGGGGTGAGAAACAAGAGAAAGCCTTTCAACTAATTAAGCATAAACTAACCCATGTACCAGTCTTGGCATTACCTGACTTTTCTAAAACATTTGAACTTGAATGTGATGCCTCTGGTGTAGGTGTGGGAGCTGTCTTGTTGCAAGGAAGGCACCCCATTGTGTATTTTAGTGAACAACTCAATGGTGCCCCCTTCAACTACCCCACCTATGATAAGGAGTTTTATGCTCTAATTAGGGCCCTTCAAACTTGGGAGCATTACCTTGCTCCCAAGGAGTTTGTCATTCATAGTGACCATGAGTCATTAAAATATTTGAGGAGTCAAGGTAAATTGAACAAAAGGCATGCAACGTGAGTGGAATATCTTGAATCCTTCCCTTATGTCATCAAGTACAAGAAAGGAAAACAAAATGTGGTGGCTGATGCTCTTTTTAGGCGTCATGCCCTTTATTCATCCTCGAGTGCAAAAATCTTGGGATTTGATGACATTCGGGCTATGTATCCTTCTGACAAGGATTTCGGTCCCATCTTTGCTGTCTCTGCATCTGCATTCGCATTAAAGGCCCATGATGGGTACTTCATTAGTGAGGGGTATCTCTACAAAGGGAGTAAACTTTGTATACCCCAATGATCAATTAGGAACTTACTCACAAAAGAGAGCCATGAAGGTGGGCTCATGGGGCATTTTGGGATTTCAAAAACCCTCCTGCTTTTACAAGAGAAATTCTTTTGGCTCCATATGCATAGAGACGTCCATAGACATTGCTCTAGATGTATAGCTTGCTTGCAAGCAAAGTCTAAAGCAATGTCTCATGGACTATACACAGATTTACCTGCTCCTTTTGCACCTTGGAAGGATATTAGCATGGATTTCATCCTTGAGCCCCCAAGAACCCAACGAGGTACAGACTTAATATTTGTGGTGGTGGATTGATTTTCAAAAATCCCATTTTATTCCTTGCCACAAAGTGGATGATGCGAGCAACATCGCAAGACTTTTCTTTAAAGAGGTTGTCCGATTGCATGGCATACCCTCTTCAATATGTCAGATAGGGATGTGAAGTTCCTTAGCCATTTTTGGAAAACTCTTTAGGCTAAGCTGGGAACTAAACTTCTTTTTTCCACTACCTATCACCCTCAAACTGATGGGCAAACAGAAGTGGTGAATAGATCCTTATCCACTATGCTGAGGGCTCTCCTTAAAGGCAACCATAAGTCTTGGGATGAGTACCTTCCCCACATTGAATTTGCTTATAACCAGGTGGTTCATAGAACCACTAAGGATTCTCCATTTGAGGTGGTCTACGGCTTTAATCCTCGTACTCTTCTAGATCTTTTACCTCTTTCTCTTTCTGTTGTGGTGATAAAGAAGGAAAGGCAAAAGCCATTTTTTTAAAATAATTACATGAGAGGGTTAAAGCTAACATAGAGTACCAATCCTTGAGAGATGCTACTTTCACCAATAGGGGGAGGAAAGAGGTCATCTTTGAAAAGGGTGACTGGGTATGGCTTCACTTGAGAAAGGATAGATTTCCTTCTCAAAGGAAGTCAAAACTTAGCCCTAGAGGAGATGAACCTTTCCAAATCCTTGAGCAGATCGGTAATAATGCATATGTTTTAGATCTGCCTGAGGATTATGGGGTAAGCACCAATTTTAATGTTTCTAATTTGTCTCCATTTGTAGGTGTTGAAAATGATGAAGACCCTATGGATTTGAGGTCAAATCCTCTCCAAGGGGGAGGAGATGATGTGACTATGCCTAGCCAAGGACCTATCACTAGGACCATGGCTAGAAGGATTGAAGAAGACCTAGCCCTTGTAGACAAAGGAAGACTTCACCTCCTGTGGAGAGTGAAAATATTAGGCTAGGGACTTTAGTTAATAAAATGTAATTTTCCTCTATTTTAATTTTGAAGAGCATTAGGAATTTAATTTGGGACATGTATTTAGTCTATTTTTTATTTTAGGAGGTGTCTTAGGAATTTAGAGGGTGAATTTAGCTTTTTAGGTCTTTATGAAGGAAATAAGGGTAACCTTGATATCTACACCCCTCTTTTCCTACATAAACCCCCTAAGCTAATAAGAAGGAATCGTGGCCCTTGGTTTGAGAAACTTAGGCACCAAGTTTGATGATCTAAGGAGGGAATTGTTTCTCAATCCTCCTCCCTTAGATCTCTCCTTTTAATCCTAGCCTTTTTTTTTAGGTTATCTTGTTCAAGAGGTTAGCTACCTCTATAAATAGGAACTTCTCCCCTCACTTGTATTTTTTACACTTGTATTTAATCCTAGATACCATATTGGTTATGAGGTTCTTCCCTTTGAGTGTCCCCCCTTCTCCTTTGTGAGAGCTTCTAAGAGTTATCAAGGGACCCCTCCCTTGTGGCCTCTCCATCATGCCTTGGATCAAGAAGTCCCTATCTAAGCTTACCTCCTCTCACGAACTAATAACACCTTTTCCTCCTAATTATAAGATAGATAGTTGAAATACATGGCGCAAAAGGAAATTAAAAACTAATTAATATTTACAAGCAATGTTCTATGGACTGTGTATGGCCTAAGATCTTTACTTCCATCATGAGTTGGGGTCTTGATAATTGTTTCTGGGTCAAGTCCTCTTTTATCCTCTTAGCCATGGCCATAGTGATGGGGCCCTTGGTAGGTAGGATTGCTTCAGGAGGCCTTTTGTGTAACTCCTTAAGATTGGGGTGGTAGGGGTTTGCACTAAGTTTTGAAAAATGTTTGTTATGCATGTGCCCCCATACAACAGCTCCATAATTAACTCCAAATACACTAAGCGCTAGTCTCATCCAGATAGAAGGGGATGGTGAGACTAGTCTTGGAGCAATAAAACACTTATCCAAGAAGGCTAAGTAAGTCTTGTCTTGTTGTTCACCCTATGAGATAATGATAGACCTACAGGTGGACCATTCTTGCATGGTCTCTTTGATTTGAACTTGAGATTGGCTATGGTTTTGCAAAGATGGTAGCTCAATCTCTTGCCCAAATTTGGCCTCATCCATAAGTAGTACTTGAGGTTGTGATTCATTGTGCTCAAAGGGTATGGGCACAACCTCAATTCCCCCTTGTGTAAGGGAAGACTTCTCTTCAACCTTGGGGTCTAAGGTATGATCCCCATGAAGATTATCTTCCTCCTCAACTTCATCCAAGTCTTGAGACTCTTATTTGAGCTCAAAGGAAAATATGGTTTAAGCTCAAAACTTGGAGAAGTGTTAGATAGAACTTCAAGTAGATTTTGATGTTGTGGTTCATTGTTCAAAAGGTGCAGGAATAACCACAACTTCCACTTGTTCATTGGGAAGTTATCTTAAATAAGATTATCCTTGGATGGCAAGGAAAAGTCTTCTTGAAGAAAAATTTCCTTTTCTTTCAAGTTTTGAACTTGAGATTCTTGTTTGAGCTTTATGAATAATGCCTCAAGTTCAACACTTTATGAATCTCCATTTATGAATACAATTAGAGGTTGTGGATTATTGTGATAAAATATGTTTATCACAACCTCCATTTGTACTTGTCCTAAGAGAGAAGTTTCTTTAATAAGATTTCCCTTAGGATTTAAGGAGTGGTCTTCTTGAAGACCTTCTTCTCTCTCACTTTTGTCCATGTTTTGAAATTGAGATTCTTGTGTGAACCTTATTGATGTAGGCTCAAGTTCAAAACTTGGTGAAGTGTTCAATACGAATTCACATTCACCTTTATCCAAGAGAGAAGAAATTTCTTGAGTAAGGCCCCCCTTTGAATATAAAGAGTAACCCTCTTGAAGCTTTACTTCCCTCTCAACTTTTTCCTAAGTGTTAGTCTTGAGATTCTTTAATCTACAAATGTAACGACCCAAGTTCAATACTTGTTAAAGTCATTTTTGGAGAATCATGCTTAAGTTGATCTTGAGATTGTGATTTAATGTGCTCAAAAGTTTTTGGCACAATTTCTCAATTCCAACTTGTGTTTTTAATGATGCATGGGAAAATTGTTCTATGTTAGGATGCTCATTTGAAGCCAAAGTAGAATCTTTACTAGGACTTGTCTTCCTCATAATCTATTTTTCTCTTTTTATTTATTCTTCTAAGTTTTTAAGGGCAAGTATGCGTTCCTTCTCCGTTTCCTCCACACTTGCTAATGTGACCATGCCTAACCAAGGACCTATCACTAGGGCTATGGTTAGAAGGATTGAAGAAGACCTAACCCTTGCAGACAAAGAAAGATTTCACCTCCTGTGGAGAGTAAAGATATTAGGCTAGGGACTTTAGTTAATAAAATGTAATTTTCCTTTATTTTAATTTTGAGGAGCATTAGGAATTTAATTTGGGACATGTATTTAGTCCATTTTTTATTTTAGGAGGTGTCTTAGGAATTTAGAGGGTAGATTTAGCTTTTTGGGTCTTTATGAAGGAAATAAAGGGTAGCCTTGATACCTACACCCCTCTTTTCCTACATAAACCCCTTAAGATAATAAGAAGGAATCTTGGCCCTTGGTTTGAGAAACTTGGGCACCAAGTTTGATGATCTAAGGAGGGAATTGCTTCTCAATCCTTCTCCCTTAGATCTCTCCTTTTATTCCTAGCCCTTCTTTTTTAGGTTATCTTATTCAAGAGGTTAACTACCTCTATAAATAGGAGCTCCTCCCCTCAATTGTATTTTTTACACTTGAATTTAATCCTAGAGACCATATTGGTTGTGAGGTTCTTACCTTTGAGTGTCCCCCCTTCTCCTTTGTGAGAGCTTCTAAGAGTTAAGGGACCCCTCCCTTGTGGCCTCTCCCCTTTGGCTTATCAAACCTAGTATTTGTGGTGCGTCACCCCATTCCTTTCCTCTCCATAAATCCATTTCCCTTCAAGTTGACCTTAGAAAGGATCCTTTGGGCAAGTGATCATCAAAGATCACATCACTTGCTCTTTTCTTTCCCAATACTCCGTCTTTCTTTTTCCTGTCTCTCCCATCTTTCTTTGCTTTCTTTTTCCTCTCTCTCCCATATCTCTTTTGTTTCTTTCTTTTCTCTTTCTCTCATTTCCTCTTTCTTTTCCCAATAGTTTTTTCTTTCTTTTTCCTCTCTTTCTCTTATTTCATTTCTTTCTCTCTTTTCCTTTTCTCTCTTCTTTTCTTTTTCTTGTTTCTCTTTTTCTTTTCTCTCTTTCTCTCTTCTTTCTTCCCGTTCTATTTATTTTCTTTCTTTTCTATATCTCTCTTTTACTTTTCTCTCTACACTTCTCTCTTTCTTTTTCTAATCTCTCGTGGTTATAGGAGTAGGGAAATAAAGGTGAATTTGGATTGTGGAAAGAACTAGGGGATCCTTCTACCAAGAATAGAGTTCACTTGTTTCACCCTTTGTTTTAGTTTCTCACCTAAAAGTGTAAGAGTCTTTGAAACTTCAACACGTACTAAAAACGCACAATAAAACCAAGGAAACTAAAAGCAAAAGCTAAAAACTAAGCCTAAATGTCATCTTACAAGTGCAAGAGTCTTTGGAACTGCATGCACTTCTAAAAAAATTTTAAACAAGAACTAAAAGCAAAATTAAAAGAAAAGGGACCTAAATGTACACCTAAGGTATGAAGAAGTGTACCAATTCTTCTTCACACCTAAAAATGAGAAACTACTAAACTATTATATAGAAAAGGAACTGACCCTTAGAGGCATCCAACACTTCATTGAAAGAGACCTTTTATTACAAGGAATTATGCACAAAAATAAAAGAAAAATTCTTCAACTCTTCTCTTTTAAGCTATCCTCACCAAGTGTCTCACTCTATGTTCTTGCTCTTCCTTTTTGTTCAAGTCCTCCTTGGCTTTTCAACTCTTTCTTAAGATGATACCCTTATGGAAGACTCCCTTACTCAAAGGCTTCCCTACACAAAGCAACACCCAAAAACACCAAACAACCAAGAAAGCTAGAATACAAGCAAATAGCAAGAAATGCACAATTTGAAATGGATACTAACCAAGTGGAAAGATTAGCAGAGACATAACACAGAATAAGAAGAATACAAACTAAATATAAGGCTAAGAAGAAATTAGGTACAACAAAGGAAAAATCCTAGAATGATCTAGATTAGAATAGGGACTAAAATGCAAAATAACTCAATAATTTTAAAAAATTGAACAATCTCAAATAAATGCTATAGGTATAAAAACTCAAGGAATTCAATCAAATTAGAATCATCTTTTGCAATTATTTTAATTTGCTATTAGGTATATTAAGTTATCAAGTTTTTACTTAATTATTTTTTGTACTTATTTTGATCTTTTTGCTCTTTTTCTTCTAATTTCTTTTAGCTCTTCTTTTTTTATATACTTTTTAGATGCACCTAATTAGTTGTTGGTTTAAAGTTTCTGTGATGAACGCAATGGTCATAACACTTGAGTAATAGAACGAGCCAAAGCACACAAAATTCCAAAACAAAGTGCAATCTATGAAAATAAAAGAAACTAAAAAATGAACTAAAATAAAAATATTTTTTAGGAAATGCACCAAGAGTTTTTAGTTGAGACTTGGAGCAACTTGTTTTTTGCTCACTTAGTCTACTCCAAGCTCAAGCACTCCTCAACAAAAAAATCACTTCAAAATTTAGTACACAAAGAGCTACTACAATTAAACATGAGACAACAAAAAATTGAAGGAGAAATTGAGTTAAATTTTTTTTTAAAAAAAAATTATTTAGAGAACATGCTTGATCTAAAAGCATGTGAGACTTATTAAGAGACTTAGACAAGAGAAAAATTCCTCTTGGAAGCTCAATTTCAAGAAGCTTATCAACACACTTTTTAGACAAAATTAAAGAGGTAAAACCTAAGGAAATTAATATGAGATAAAAAGGACTAAACAAAACTTGATCTAAGACAAAACAAGAGAACAAAAAATCAAAATAAAAGGCGCCCAAAACATGGCAAAAAAACAGAACAAGACACAACAAAGGATGCCAGAGTGAGTTCAAAGTACTCAACCACACATGTGTGGCATCATCCATAAAGGTGTGGAGTCAGATAGAGCCCTTCTTAGGAACAACACTATGCATGAATCAACACCAAAACACAATTAAGGAAGGTGGCATCAAAACTAAGCCTCTTGGAGAAAGGTGAATGTGCTCTATCAATTTATATTACTAAAGAGTTTTATTGTGAACGTGAAAGGTGAATGTACTCTTTAGTAATATAAATTATATGCATATATTTATTTATAATAAATATAGGTTGTAAGTGATTTCTTTGTGGAAGGTTTAGGGAACATGAGGCAAATGGTTGTCTTCATGATATATATGTATCTGTGTGTCTATATATATATATATATATATATATGCATTTAATTAATATATGAACTAAAAGTATGAACAATTTATATGCATTGTTAAGTAAGGTTATATTGATAATATAATTTAACATAAATAGTTAGAATGTGTTTGTAGTGAAATTCATTGAATAAGATGAATATTATAACATCAATTAATTTTCACCTTATTTTAAAATAAAAGATTTATATTTATTTGAGGAACTTTACCATATGCACTTTATTAATTTAAACTGCAATGATCACACTTTCACCTGAAAAGAATCATGAATGATAACTTAAATATTTGGGTTTTAATGTGAAATAGTTGTTCTTCGTTGCTAATTTTCAAATTAAAAAGAAAAGGAATCTCAAGTGAGATGTACGAGAAGTTTGTTCACGAAAATTAAAGATTAAGCAATCCTAATGAATAAATGTGTGCATATAACAAAGTAAATGTAATGTAAACACAATTATAATAAGAAGAAATTGCAGAAAAGATAAATTGTCTCAAAGTAAGGGAAGAATATGTTTCTTAATCTCTTCACTTTCTACCATTTTTCTAGGCATCTTTAAGTTAACAACATTGTCTATTAATGTTCAAATCCACTAAAAAATTGCAATAGTCAAGAGTATTTAAGAGGTTTTTTACAATGGATACTTGCTTATCTATAACAACATACAATAATTTTTTTTTCTAACAAAAATAAACTTTTAAAAACTTATACAATGGCTAATAACTTTTTTTCTTTTGATGTTTGATCTTTGATTATTCAAGTATGTAATCTTCGATATCTTTCAGTGTGTCTATGAAGTTAAGATTTCATTAAATCACAGCTCATTCTTCAATCTTTTATCTTGCCTTAATCTTCTCACAATATTCATCTATGACCTCTGTTGCTGCTTCCCTTTTAGCTCGAACTACTTACACCATTTATCTAAAAATATATGTCTTTGAGGGCTTTCTTTTAGCATTTTCTCGATTGACCTATTGGTCCATTAAAAATTCCACTTTCAATTATCTTCCCTTACTCCATATTCTAAAGCCTTCCAGACATATATCTCATTTGATGCAATCCTACCTATCAAGGGCCCTCTCACTAGGGCAATGGCTAGGAGGATTGAAGAGGACTTGGCCCAGAAAGACTCATCAAGACCCCAGCTCATGATGGAGATAGATATTTTAGGCCATAGTCCTTAGTTTTCCTCTTGTAAATATTAATTATCTTTTAATTCCCTTTTAGGCCTTGTATTTTGGCCATTTATTTTAGATTCTAGAGTTTAGGGTGTAATTAGCTTAGGAAGGGATGTAAGGGGAGTAAAGGGCCTAATAACACAAAGGAGTGTGGATCTCTTTCCACACCCCCTTGATTAGGCCGTGACACTCCCTAGCTTAAGGCTAGGCACCACTTTTAGTGGGCCTAAGAGGGATTAGTGCTCCTAATACTAATTAGGCCCAAGTCCCACATTGCCTAGTTTTTAGTGCCTTGCTCCCTCTTTGGGCTATAAATACACCTAGTCTCTCTTGTACAAAGCACACTTTATTGAATGAAGTAAGACTCTTTTTGAGCAATTTATTCTTGAGTGTCATTGAGAATCCTCTCTCTTGAGGAATCTCTCCCTTAAAGCTTTTATCAAGGGACCTCTCCCTTGTGGCAAGCAACATAAAATTTTTGACTCATCTTTCTCCTAGAAAGTGGCGTCAACCCTCTCCCATTTCTAACCTCTCCATCCTCCATTTTCTTAGAGGAAGGAACCTTGGTTGAAGAGATCAAGGGAGTGCATCATTTGGTATCAGAGCCATCTTCATGAAGGTTCATTTCCCCCTCCTTCTCCTTAGTTTATGTGTCTTTCTTTAGTTTCTTTTTTCTGCAGTTTTTATACTTTATTTCTTTCCTTTATTGTCATTTAAATTCCTTATTGTCTTGAAGTTTATGTTTTATTTCTTGCAATTTTTATTTCCATGTCTTTATTGCTTTCTAGATTCAATTTATTTTGTTCATTTTTATTGAATCTTTGTGTGTTTCCTTTAGGTTTGTTTCTTTAAATTTCTGCCCATCTTTTTAATTTTTCCTTATTCTAGTGCTTACCCTAAGAGGATCATAGTAATGACTTCACAAACTTTGTGAAGGAAGCCACACAATTGTGGTTTTGATCCTTGGATGCACTTTTGCTTCTTTCATTTAGAGTTCTTGCATTTTAATTCTATTTTCCTGCACCTTTTTCTCTAATTTTTTCCTGCACCTATTTCTCTATTTTTTCCAGCCCCTATTTCTCTGTTTTTGTGTCACATTCTTGGTCATTTTGAGTCATTTATTTTCAGTTTTAATCCTCCTATGTTGTGTCTTATTTTGGTATTGTTTAGTCCTTTTAATTGTCACTTAAAATCCATTGTTTAGCTCTTTTATTTTACCATAAAAGTGTGTTATTTCTCTATTAGAAATTGAGCATCAAAGATGCTTACTCTTGATCCCATGTCCTTAGAGTCTCACATGCTATTTAGATCTTAGCATGTTCTTAAAAAAAATCTTCAAAAAATTAATGCTCAATTTCTTCCAAATTTCATTCACTTGTTCAATAATTTTAGTATCTTAATTTTGTGCTAGTTTTTGTGGTGATTTTTGTTGATTGGCTTTGAGAGGCATGTTAGGTATGTAATTGGTCTGATTATTGAGTAATCAAGTTGGCCTCAACTTCCATAAAACTCTCCTTGTGCCATTTATTTTTTATCACCTAAAATTACTAGTTCATATTAGGTTGCTTTGTTTCTTAATTTTGCACTTTTGTATATCAATTATGGTGGCCATTTCCTATCCTTTGTTCAAGCATTTATGATTCTTTGACTCCTCACCGTATTTGCTTCAAAATTTTGTTAAGAGGTGTAGCAAAATTGTATAAAAAATAGAAATTAAAAAGAAAACAAGTGAAAAAAAAAACGTGTTAGTAAAAAAAAATTGTTAAAAAAAAAGAAGTGAAAAGAACAAAATATCTTTAGTGCACCTCATATTGTCCCAATGACTAAAAGGAGTCATTTAAAAAAAATTAATGAATCTTGCTTGAACATACTTGCATATAATTTGGCCATATTGATTTTAAATGATGCAAATGATTGAAACTTTTGAGTCTTTTTTTTGTTGTTTTTGTAGTCCATTCTATTCTAAGCCCATTCTAGGAATTTCTTTTGTGTACCATCTTTCTATCTACACCATTTTTACTTGCTTGTCTTCTTTGGTTATCTTTGTGTTTGTCTAAATAATTCTTTCCACTTGGATGTTTATCTCCCTTCCTTGAGTTTTGTTTTCATGTTTTTTTTATTGTATTGCACTCTCTTGGTTCCTCCTTGGGTGTGCCACTTTGTTGAAGGAAAAGAAAGGTCAAACCAAGCTTTCCACAAAGGAAGCATCTTGAGGTGTGTTGAAGCAAGCTAAGGAAGAGGTTCATTCAAGGGAGCAACACCACTTTGAGAGAGACAAACACTTGGAGTAGAGAGCAACTTCAAACATCAAGCCTTTTGTTTCTTTTTGTTTAATTGGGCGTAAATTTTATTAAGACCATTTTAATTGAGGTGTTGGATGCCCATAAGGGTCACCTCTTTGATTGTAATAATTTTTTAGTTTCTCGTTTAGGTGGGAGAAGGAATTGGTACCCCATCTCTCCACCTTAGGTGCACGCCTTTAGATCCTTACCTTTGCTTTAAATTTCTTTTATTTGCTTTGCATCTTAGTGTGAAAGGCTTTTGAGTTCCAAAGACTCTTAAGTAATTCACTTAGGGAGAAAACAAAACAAAAGAGTAAGGAGTGTTACCCATAGGTTCTTCCCAATCACTTTCAAAATGAGCTCACACACATCTAGTAAAGGTAATGTAAATCAACAAGGTTCTCAAAAAACCAACAACATGGGTAAGTTTGTGAGTGAATTTAGGGAATGGAGGGTAGAAGAGAGAAAAGAAAGAAAAGAAAGGGAGAAAAGAGAAGAAAAGAGGCGTGAAGAGAAAGAAAAAGAAAAGAGAGAAAGAGAGATAAGAGAAGAAAGACGAAGAGAGGGAAAAGAGCGTGAGAAAAGAGAGAAAGAAAGCAAGGAGAAAAGAGAGAGACAAGAACGAGAAGAAAGAGAAGAAAGACGAGGGGAAGAGAAAGAAAGAGAACGAAGAGAAAGAGAAGAAAAAAAGGAAAGAGAAGAGAGAGAGAGGGAAGAGAGAAGAGAAGAGCGTGAAAGAGAAGAAAGAAGAGAAAAACGAGTTAGAGAAAGGCATAGGTATAGGTCTATCTCTAGTGAAGTAAGTGAAAGTGAGGGATATGAAAGACCTAGGATAAGGAGAGCACAACAACATCATAACCAACCCCAAGCCCAACCTAGGGAACAAAAAGTTGACCTCCCTCATTTTCATGGCAAAGAGGATGTGGAAGCCTACCTTGATTGGGAAATGAAGGTAGAGCAACTCTTTGTTTGTTATAACATAAGTGAAGAAAGCAAAGTTCCACTGGCAACCCTTAGCTTCCAAGGGCATGCCATGTATTGGTGGACCTCCTTGGTCAATGAGAGGCGCCGTCTTCGTAACCCTCCGGTGGATTATTGGAATGATCTCAAGGGGGCTATGAGGCGGAGACACATCCCTTCTTATTATGAAAGAGAGCTCTTGGATAAACTCCAAAGATTAAAACAGTACAACTCAAGTGTTGAGGAGTACAGACAAACCATGGAGCTTTTCATGATGAGAGCGGGCGTCACCGAAGAACCAAGGGCCACCGAAGCTAGATTTTTAAGTGGTTTGAACTCTGACATAAGAGACAAAGTTGAGCTCTTACCATATAATAATCTAGATGACCTAGTCCAACTTTGCATAAGAGTGGAAAATCAATTAAAAAGAAAAGGTGGAGCAAAAAGAGAATTTCCATCCTACAATTATGCAAAGAGGGACCTAGGCAAGGGAAGCTCTTCCAAGATCTCTCCTAAAAAGGAACCATCCAAGCATGTGCATAAAGAACATAAACCCATGCATCATAGATACAACCCCCTTACTAGTTCTAACAATAGAACTAGTAGTATTAAATGCTTTAAATGTCTTGGGAGAGGCCACATTGCCTCTCAGTGCCCCAATAAGAAAACCATGATCATGAGGGGCCAAGAGATTTTTAGTGAGAGTAGCTCATCTTCCTCCTCTAGTGAGAGTGAGGAAGAAGGGGGTCATGAGCATCATGAGCATGACATTGTTGAAAATCCTTGTGATGGAGACCTCTTAATGGTTAGGCGCCTTCTTGGAAGCCAACCCCTTGAGCTTAACCACTCCCAAAGAGAGAACATTTTTCATACACGTTGTAAAGTTTTAGACAAAACATGTTCTCTCATTGTGGATAGTGGATCTTGCTGAAATTGTTGTAGCTCAAGGTTGGTTGAGAAGCTAGCCTTACACCCAATTCCTCATCCTAGACCTTACAAGCTCCAATGGTTTAATGAGGAAGGGGAAGTGGTTGTAAACCAACAAGTGAAGGTGTCGTTCTCCATTGGAAAGTATCAAGATGAGATCTTATGTGATATAGTTCCAATGGAGGCTGACCATATCTTGTTAGGGAGGCCTTGGCAGTTTGACAAACAAGTCATTCACCATGGCTACTCTAATGAGATAATCCTCACTCATAAGGGTAAAAGAATAAAGTTGACTCCTCTCACACCTTCACAAGTGGATGAGGATCAACTCATCATGAAACATAAAAGAGATGAGGAAAAAAAAAAGTTCAAAGTCAAAAAAAAAAAAAAAGCTTTCATCCCTAAAGCTTGAAAAGGGTAAAGAGGGAGAGTTGGAAGGAGGTACCCCTTCCAAAGAGGTAATTAAGAAAGAGAGTCATTTTGCAACAAAAATGGATATTAAAGAAGCTCTCTTGCTTGATCGACCTTTTTATCTCCTTCTTTGTAAAGAGGTACCTTCTGGCACTGCCACAAGTCATGAAATTGAGTCTCTTCCAAAAGGGGTTCAAAATCTTTTAAAAGAATTTGATAATCTTTTCCCTCAAGAGGTTCCGAGGGGATTACCACCTCTAAGGGGAATAGAACACCAAATTGACCTTGTTCCTGGCGCAAGTCTGCCCCATAGACTGCGTATAGGACAAACCCCATTGAGACCAAAGAGATTGAGTCTCAAGTTCAAGACTTGTTGGAGAAGGGTTGGGTTCGAAAGAGCCTTAGCCCTTGTGCGGTTCCTGTTTTGTTGGTGCCCAAAAAGGATGGAAAATGGCAGATATGTATGGACTGTCGTGCCATCAATAACATCACCATTAAGTATAGGCACCCAATCCCTAGGCTAGACGATATGCTTGATGAATTGCATGGAGCCAAAATATTTTCAAAAATTGATCTTAGAAGTGGTTACCATCAAATAACAATCAAAGAAGGAGATGAATGGAAAACCGCTTTTAAGACCAAATTCGGTCTTTATGAATGGTTGGTGATGCCTTTTGGGCTAACCAATGCTCCAAGCACTTTCATGCGTCTCATGAATCATGTACTTAGGGATTGCATTGGTAGGTTTGTAGTTGTTTATTTTGATGATATTTTAGTCTATAGTAGGTCTTTAAAAGAACATATAGGACACTTTAGGGAAGTCTTATCTGTCCTTAGAATGAATAAACTATTTGCAAACTTAGAAAAATGCACTTTTTGTGTTCCTAGTGTGGTTTTCTTGGGCTTTGTCATTAGTGCCCAAGGGGTCCAAGTGGACCCCCAAAAAATCAAGGCCATTCAAGAATGGCCCACCCATACTAGTGTGACTGAGATCAAGAGCTTTCATGGTCTCGCAGGATTTTATAGGCGCTTTGTGCCTAACTTCTCCACACTAGCTTCACCACTCAATGACTTGGTGAAGAAGGAAGTTCCTTTCTTATGGGGTGAAAAACAAAAAGAAGCTTTTCAACTGCTCAAGGATAAACTCACTAATGCACCCGTTCTAGCCCTCCCCGACTTTTCAAAAACTTTTGAGCTAGAATGTGATGCATCGGGAGTAGGTGTTGGAGCTGTGCTGTTGCAAGGGGGGGCACCCCATTGCTTATTTTAGTGAAAAACTCAATGGTGCCCACCTCAACTACCCCACCTACGACAAGGAGTTTTATGCTTTGATCCGTGCCCTCCAAACTTGGGAACATTATCTTGTTTCCAAGGAATTTTTCATTCATAGTGACCATGATTCACTTAAGTATTTGAGGGGGCAAGGAAAGTTGAACAAGAGGCATGCTAAATGGGTTGAATTTCTTGAAACTTTTCCTTACGTCATCAAATATAAAAAGGGAAAAACAAATGTGGTGGCCGATGCTCTTTCAAGGAGGCATTCTCTCTTTACCACCCTCAGTGCTCAAATTTTGGGATTTGATGACATAAAAGAAATGTATCCTTCTGACCAAGACTTTGGAACCATTTATACTGCCTCATCTTCCGAAGCCAAAGATGGCTTCTACATGTGTGAGGGGTACTTATTCAAAGAGGGAAAACTTTGTGTACCCCAAGGATCGATTAGGAAATTACTGACAAAAGAGAGCCATGAAGGTGGGCTCATGGGGCATTTTGGAATTGATAAAACCTTAATGCTTTTAAAAGAAAAATTCTTTTGGCCCCATATGAAAAAAGATGTCCAAAGACATTGCTTGCGATGCATAGCTTGTTTACAAGCTAAGTCCCGAGTAATGCCTCATGGACTTTACATGCCTTTACCCACTCCTTCTACACCTTGGGTAGATATTAGCATGGATTTTATCCTTAGGATCCCAAGAACCCAACGAGGTGTAGACTCCATCTTTGTGGTAGTGGACCGCTTTAGTAAAATGGCACATTTCATTCCCTGCCACAAAGTGGATGACGCGAGTCACATCGCAAGGCTTTTCTTTTGTGAGGTTGTCCGCTTGCACGGAATACCCTCAACCATAGTCTCTGATAGGGATGCTAAGTTCCTTAGCCATTTTTGGAAAACCCTTTAGGCAAGGCTAGGAACTAAGCTCTTATTTTCTACCACTTGTCATCCTTAAACAGATGGACAAACTGAGGTAGTAAATAGATCTCTATCCACTATGTTGAGGGCCCTCTTAAAAGGCAACCACAAGTCTTGGGATGAATATCTCCCCCACATTGAATTTGCATATAATAGGGTGGTTCATCGAACCACTAAGCACTCCCCTTTTGAGGTTGTATATGGTTTTAATCCTCTCACCCCTCTGGACTTGTTACCACTCCCTAACACCCGAATTTTTCATAAAGAAGGGAAAACTAGGGCTGATTTTGTCAAAAAATTCCATGAGAAGGTCAAAACTAATATTGAAACCCAATCTAAGGGGTATGCTTCATCTAGCAACAAGGGGAGGAAGGAAGTCATCTTCGAAAAGGGTGATTGGGTTTGGCTTCACCTAAGAAAGAATCGTTTCCCTTCTAAGAGGAAGTCCAAACTTAGCCCTCGAGGAGATGGTCCCTTCCAAATCCTTGAGAAGGTAAATAATAATGCATATAAGTTAGACCTTCCCGAGGATTATGGAGTTAGCACCACCTTTAATGTTTGTGATCTTACCCCTTTTTTAGGTGCTGACATGGAAGAGGACGACCCTTCAGATTTGAGGACAAATCCTTCCGATGGGGGAGGAGATGATGCAATCCTACCTATCAAGGGCCCTCTCACTAAGGCAATGGCTAGGAGGATTGAAGAGGACTTGGCCCGGAAAGACTCATCAAGACTCCAGCTCATGATAGAGATAGATATTTTAGGCCATAGTCCTTAGTTTTCCTCTTGTAAATATTAATTAGCTTTTAATTCCCTTTTAGGCCTTGTATTTTGGCCATTTATTTTAGTTTCTAGAGTTTAGGGTGTAATTAGCTTAGGAAGGGATGTGAGGGTAGTAAAGGGCCTAATAACACAAAGGAGTGTGGATCTCTTTCCACACCCCCTTGATTAGGCCGTGACACTCCCTAGCTTAAGGCTAGGCACCACTTTTAGTGGGCCTAAGAGGGACTAGTGCTCCTAATACTAATTAGGCCCAAGTCCCACATTGCCTAGTTTTGAGTATCTTGCTCCCTCTTTAGGCTATAAATAAACCTAGTCTCTCTTGTACAAAGCACACTTTATTGAATGAAGTAAGACTCTTTTTGAGCAATTTATTCTTGAGTGTCATTGAGAATCCTCTCTCTTGAGGAATCTCTCCCTTGTGGCAAGCAACATAAAATTTTTTGACTCATCTTTCTCCTAGAAAGTGGCGTCAACCCTCTCCCATTTTTAACCTCTCCATCCTCCATTTTCTTAGAGGAAGGAACCTTGGTTGAAGAGATCAAGGAAGTGCATCATCATTTAATTTGCTCACCATAACAGAATGTCATATAAAAAAGGCTTTGTTGTGATGAACTTTTTAAGTCAAGTCACAAACTCACAATTTATTTATTATGTTTAGTTCATATATTAATACGTTTTAATATTTTTTAGCTCCTGTAATTTTGTTATTTTTCTTTTTTTAATCTCTAAATTATTTTTTTATTCATTTCCTAAAATATTTTTTATTTATTTAATTAGTAAGGTTGTTCTTTTATCATTTCACATGTCCTTGTAGGCCTATGTCTTCATGGCACATGTCGTTGACATAGATCCAAGGACTAAACAATAATAATTTTACTGAGATTATAAAAAAAAAAAAAAACAAAGATTCAAATTCTGTCTCACCAACTAATTGTTGGACGGACAAGTAGCACCGCATTCGGTTGTTTTAAACTCAAGTTTTGTGAATAAAAAAAATGTGGTTAAAAAGAGAGACCTACTAAAAGTTACCAATGAAATGTTTGACAGAAATTATTCATTAATAAAATTGATAAATACTCTATTTCAATATCATGGTTACCAGCAAAAAATTTTAGGTATCAAATAACTAAAGTAATAAAAAATTATATCCAAATTATAAGGACTAAAATGACCAAAATAATTTATGAGAAATGCAAATCAAAACACCCAATTTATAAAAACCAAAAAAATATTTAAATCCAATTAAAAAACCCCGTTCACTACCACCATTTCAAACCCTTCAATTTTTTTTTTTCTTTTACCATAGGTTTTCTCTATTCACTTTCTCAATCATGGAAATCACCACTGAGCAAGTCAATTGAGAACCTAGCAAAATTAGCTTGAATCAAATTGCAATCCAAAAACATGAATTCTTTGGATAATGTTATTTGTGTAATTTCTATTAATCGCAAAGACTAAAGAGAAAAAACTAATAGAAGAGTTTAGGGTGACATGATGACATGTGGTGCGATAACATATAAAATAGGCCTATGTGAATGAAGAACATGCAACATGAAATGAAAAATTAATAAGGACTAAAGATATATTTTTATATAGTGTTAATATAATTTGTGGTTTCGTATGATAAGCTGCGAAAGATAAGCATTTAACCAAATTATGATCCATACTCAAAATCAATCATGCTCGTTTATTTATTTTGTATACCGTTTTCTAAACCTTTTAGTAGTTTTGGGTCTGAACCTTAACATGCAATTGTATTAAACAGATTAATAGGTTAAAAACAATTTTATAAAATGGTTCTCAACCAAAGACTAAATTCACCGTAGAATTTTAAGTTCTTTTAACATAATTATTTTATCATTATTAATTTTTTATTTTTTCCTTTATTAATACTAATTAGAAGGTATAATGTTAACACGAAACAAAAACAAGTTTAATGGGCCAAAAACGAAAATGAATTGTGACACACAAATAAAAGGCATTTTCTTTTACCAACTTTACAATTTTTATTTGCATCCTTGTGGGGTTAGTATACTTTTAAAAATCCCAAAATATCTTTATTATTTTTTAACCTAAGACTCCAAACCTCTTATTCATGCTTTATCATATCTCTTTTCCTTCTTCCCTATTCTTTTCCTCTTCTCAACGTACTCACTCTCATCGTCCAATCTCTATAAAACTCCTTTTATGGCACGATACAACCTCTTAGCAATGTTTCAACAACCATTTATAGTTTTCCTATAGCACACAACAACTACATCTCGAATCTATATTTTTTTCCACTTTGTTATTTCCCGGATTAGATGATCCTTATTTTATTCTTTGTGAAACTTTTAAACTAGTTGATCTAAAACTAAATATTGATTATTTTTCTGGATCAGCTGTTCTGAAATACACAAAAACATAAATTCCGGATTAACTGATATGAAAAACATAACCAACTCTCAATTCTGGATCAAGATCAATTCATCCATAATTTATGTTTTTATGTATTTCAGGTTAACTAGTTGAAAAATAAGAATATTAAATATGTTTTATGTTTTGAGAGGTGTGAATAAAAGTTTTCAGGATACTAAAAGTAATTTCTCAAATAAAATAACATTCATCTCTTGTTTAATTTCCAAAGACAAAATGAAAGGAGTTTTTTGTCATATAGTAGGAGGCGCCAAATATGATGGAGTATCGAGGCTTTGGCTTTTGTTATATAGAGTGGGAGGGCCAACTTAGTGGTGTTTCTTGGTTGATGTTTTCTTTTTATTTGCATAAGGGAAGTGCCAATAGTTTGGGCTGTAGCTGTCAAAACGGATTGACCCGGTTCATATGGGCCAACCCATCTTGACCTATTAGAAAAATGGGTCAACCCAACCCAGCTCATTTAAAGTTTCTTACTCAATCTGTCAGCCCAACCCGACCTACCACAAGTTGGTGGGTTATACAAGTCAACCCACCAACCCACAAAAAAAAAATTAAAAATTGAAATTATTTAAAATTTTAAAACTAATTATTTAATTAAGTCTTTATTTAAAATTAAGAAAAATATTTTCTATTTGATTATGTAATATAATAGTGTAAATTATAAATGTTTAGTGGATTGAATAATAAACATTTCGTAAAATAATAAAATAATAAATATTTAATGGGTTGAATACGGACTCCTAACCCACCGGGGTTGAACCCGTATGGGCCGGATCCAAAGTGGATTAGATTGATTTTTAACTATTACAACTTATTTTTCTTATTTTTTTAGTCTGATCTGGCCTATATTTATGGTGGATCGGGTTGACCCACAGAGTTGTAACTATCCCATCCCTTAAGTAACTTTTTTTTATTTGAACAATGCTATCATCAAAAAAAAAAATTCATATTTTATGGGTTTTAGAATTGAGTCATTATTGGTTTCTTTTCTATGTTCTTACATGTAGATGCACACGTAAATATTATTTTAGAACTCACTATAATATCTTATTAATCTCATTGGCATTTGTTACAAATAAAAATAACAAATACAATAATTGTTCTTTTCTGTACCATAACATGAATTTAATTTGGGAAACTTTGATTATGAAATTATTTTTTAAATCTTTTAAACTTCTAGGTTCCTCACATAGACAAACTTCCTTATATTTGAGGTGGACAAATACATCCCCTTAATTTAATAAAGTTATATGTGTTAAAATTTTATATTTTTCAACTCCTAATTTTGTATGTTTGAACTCCTTCTATATTTTTATGTAAAAATAAATAATTTTACCTCATATTTTAATATTTATATTTATTATTTATGTGTTTGAATCCATTATTTTTTGTTATTTTTTATATATTTATTATTATTATTTTATTTATATTGGATTTGAAAGTCTAATTTTATCTTTTCTTTGATATATATATATATATATATATATATATATTATTCTTTTAATAAATTGATCCACGGGATCTAGGTTCCTTGCTTACTCCACTGTAATACTGCATTTCAATTTCTTAATCAATCGACAAATAAAAAAAAGTTGCACACCGCACTATCTGACAAAACCCATCACTAAAACCCTTGCATAGTTGGCTCCTTCCAAGTCAAAACAATGAAAGTATTATGTAAGAATTTAATTGGTAAGAATTTTATATTAATATTTAATTATAATTTTTATTTTATAGTAAATTTGTTAAATTTATTAATTAATATTTTTAAAATTATATAAATAAAGAGATATAATTAAATAACAGTATAAAAGTTTTTTATATTTTTCCATGTTTAAGAATTAAACTCATTTTGTAAATCATCCAAAATTGTAAATAGTTTTTAAAACTACTCTAAAGTGTGAAAAAGCGAGAAATATGAGTTATATATCAAATTGGAGTACTTGATTTTTCTTTTTCTGTACCCTCTTCCTTTTATGTGATACCATCATATCCTTTTACTCCAATTTCATGTTTTTTCTCCCTGACTTATTGGTTTTATTTTCTGGGATCCTCTGTTTCCTTTAATCTAGTTTTGTATTTCTAGGCTCAAAAGATAAAAGCTTCTCTATATTGACAAAAGAAAAAAAAAATTGTTCTACTTTAAGTTGGTATCAATCTTCAACTTTGATTGAGGGTCTAAGGAACAATTTGGGCCAAAATTTTCAGCTTTGATCAAGGGTGCTTGAGAACACTGCAGGAGGAGAGTGGCGAAGAACAGAGAAGCAGAAGAGAAAATTGTTTTTTTTTTTTTAAACTTTCTATTTACACACCCTTTTCTCAATGGCTCATTATATGTTTTGCTTTTAAAGAACATAGTGTGGCTGTAATTAGCAGAAGTACTGTGTAAATAGTAAGTACATATATTTGTATTTTCCTTTTTTCTTTTCCAACTTGTATTGGCGCTAAAAACATATTTTTTAGAATCAAAAGTTAAAATTAAATATTGATGAAATTAATAAAAATTCAGAAAAAATAGATGTCTGCAATGGATATTCATAGGTATAAAAACCCGTGGAAATATTTTAAAATGGCTATTCAACAGATAATGGATCGGGTCTAGTAGTGGTTGGCCACATGTACCCACCTTGAGGGATGAATTACTTATGGGTTAGGACTTAGGAGGTCTTGGCCCCAATCTTTTTGTTTTGTGTTAAATTTCTTAATATTTATAAGAGAAAAAGGTTTGTGCATTGGGAGTATAAAAAAATTTTATACTAATATTCAATCATAATCCTTTGTTTATAGTAAGTTTGTTAACTTTACCAATTAATACTTAGTGTGTTTGGATGAATAATTTTAAGAGGGCAATTAGTATCATTTTGGAATTTTAAATGTTTTGTGATAAAATACTTTGTTTGGATGGGGAATTTTAAAAGAATTTAAAATTCTAGGCATTTTAGAAAACATTTTTATTAGTTAAAATCGTAGAATTTGAAATTCCTTAAAAAAAAAGTAAGAATTTGAAAATTTTCAAACTTATTTTTTTACTAAAATCAGTTGAGATTATGTTTTACTTGACATCAGTTAAATGCTTTTTAGTTGACATTAATTAGAATTATTTTTTCAGTTGATGTCAACAAGAGTTATTTTTTGACTGATATCTTTCAACATTTTTTAAGGATATGGTACTCAGATTTTTTGTTAGTGTTGGTTGAAGTCATTTCTAAGCATACAGAATTCTATAACATTAGTTATAACATTTTTTGTCTTATTCTATGGTATTGTGATAGGTGTCTTGATGACCAAATTTAGATTCATACTCTTGTAGACAAGTTGAAATATCTATTTTATTAGTTACAATAATTTAATCAATATTTTTATTTTTAGTAGGAACTGAAATACTCTATTCAAACAGAAAAAATTAAAATTCAATAAATTTGAATTACCTTATCCGAGCAAAAATTTTAAAAAATAAAGTCATTTGAATTGAAAGATTTCAAATTCCTTACATTTGTAAAATTTTCTATCCAAACACAATGTAAAAATAATATAAATAAAGAGTTGTGATTAAATGTCAATATAATTTTTTTTAATTATCAGTCTATACTAATTAAACTCTGCTTATAATGAGCAAAATTTTAATATATGATATATAATATTTTTAACATGTATTTTTAAAATTTAATATTTTATTTAATTAATTATTTTTATTTAAGAATTTGATTATATTTTTTGATAAAATATTTTAATTCTCATTTATTATAAGATAATAATATTTTTCTTCCATTAGTAATTTAATATTCAACTATATTTATTTATAATTTTGTTTTTTAGATAAAATATTTAATTTTTATTAATTTTATTTAATAATAATATTTATTAACATTTTAAAGTATATAAACATTGCATTAGTAATTAAATAATTTTTTTTATCTTGATTTAATTATGATTTATTTAAAAATTAAAAACTATTTCATGTTAATTTTTATTAATCAAGTGACAAAGAGGATAATTTGATTGAACGAAATCAATGCATAAATAATTCGATCGAATGACAGTACAGAGGATAAAGAAAAGAAGTTAAACCTAGCAGAAGCAACACAGAAGGTAGAATGTAAGAAATGAACGAGGGGACATGAAAGCTTGCAAGAAATCCGTAATTGTAGAAATGTAAAGAAAAGAGACGAGGACGAAAAAGGAATATTTAAGAAAAGGCATTAAGTAGGGAGAAAAGTGGATGAGAAAGACAATTGAGTGGAACCGACCTAAAATATGGTAGCAGCCAAGACAGTCTTTGACACCATAATAAAGTGTGACCAATATACCAACTAGGGCTGTCACAGTCACCCGTGGCTGGGAACATCATTATCGTCATAATCACTATTATTGTCATGAAGATGGTGATAGTGATAATTAGAGATGATTATGTAGATAACTTGATTTGTAAAATCTATAATCCATAAAACCTGCAACTAATGAAATTGGGTAAACTTGTATTCTAAACAGGTTCATCATATTTGAATCTGCAACCATTTCTGGAAGTTAATCCCATTAAACCAACTTGTGAGTGTTTTACGGGTCATCCCTACAAAACCTGTATATTTAAATGAGTTTAAAATTTTAAAACTCATGTATTGTGTAGGTGTGCAGGTTTTACAGGTAGTTTATATGCTTGAAGTCAAATATGCATATTAGACTGATAACCTTGTAGAAGATTATGAAGAATTACTATTACAAAAGTATTGAATATTTTTTTTTTACTTATGACATTCCATTTTTATAAATAATATAATATAATTTTTATTAAAAAATAATTATGTTATGACACGTGGACTAATATGTTAAACCCACGAATTTTCTGAATCAAATCTAAAAATCCACATATCAAATAAGTTTAAAATTTTAGAATTTATATACTATATAAGTTGCAGATTTCACAGTGCTTGAACTTAAATACTTAGACTATAAATTTGTAAAAGATTATGCTGAATAACTCCTGATAAGAGATTAAGGAGTATCTCTAAATGAGAGATCACGTGAACAACTTTTAATTAATTACTTAACCTGAAACGTGTATTTAAATTTTTTTAAGAAATTGTTTATTTAAATCGTTATTGTTTAAACCGTAACATAATCCTTAATGAATATTTTTCCTTTTAAAACAAATGCTTACTTTGGAACAAAGAAATTCCCATATCTATATTTTTTAAAATAAATTCTTCCCATATCTATATTTTTTAAAATAAATTCTTAATCTGGGAAACAAAAGCATGGGACACACCGAATTATTTATATTTAACTCTTTATCAATATTTATATATAATATTTTTTCTATTTTAATCTTTTAAATTTCTGGCTGCACAAATTCATTTCCATAGATCCAATCCGAAACTAAAAAATAATCCAGTCAAAAAAAGTGTCTTCAGAAAATAATACACTAACTCCCATCTCTCACTTTTATTCTTTTTTTTTTTTTTTATCTGTTCCCTTTCTCTCTTCCAAGTTGTTTTCCTCAAACAACCCAACAATACCTTCATCATTTCATTTAATTTTCATTTCATTTTCCTCGGTCGACGGAACCAAAAAAAAAAAAAAAAACCCACCAATCCTTCGCTACCGTTGTTATCCAAAAACCCAAATGCAATCATCATAGCATCATTTTCACTTCACGTCTTTCTTGTTTATTATTTGCAACACATTTTCGTTTTTCTTCTTTCACCTTTTCCAACACTCTGAACTCCTACAGTGCCGCCACGTGTCCCATCGTTCATTAGTTTCCTTCGTTCTCAGGTAACACTAACAGTCACCGATCACTCTCGCACCAGAAACAAAAAAAAAAAAAACTAACCAACCTTGTTTCTGCGCGTATAAATACCGCCGAATCAAAACCGAACGAACCTTCGTCGACGTTTCGTTTTCCATCACCGCAATCAGGTTTCTCTCTCTCTCTCTTTCTCTCAACTCTCACTTTTTTATTTTCTCGGGCTTTCTCTTCGGTTTTCCCGGGAAAATTCACTGAGATTGTAGGGCGTTGTGCGAAGCGATCGGTTTCGGTTTTTCGGTTTCGGTTGTGTCGGATTCGGACTCCGATTTCGCCTAGGGTTTTGAATGGCGGAGAAGAACGTGTGCGCGTCGGAGTCGGTGGTTGAAGGAAGCCGCGATGTTTGGAGTGCGGAACCGTCGCTTGCTTCGTCCGCGGATCATCTCGTTGTAATGGTGAACGGAATTCTCGGAAGGTATATTGGTTGTTTCACTTCGATTTTGATGAAATTTTGATAAAATGCTGATGCTATAGTGCTGTGTGTAAACTGTCAACGAAAACTCTTCGAGAAATTGGTTAGAATTTACTGAAAATCACGAAAATTAGTGGTTGCACTTGTCATTAATCATCAAATGAGTCTCTAAAATGATTAATTGTCGATCAATTTTAACTAATAGAGATTCAGAAAACGAGTAGGTGAGACCGTGAGAGTTTTTCGAGCATTCCTCTTACTTGATTGTGTTTGATTTGGCGTGGAGGCTTAGGATTTTGAGGTTTTGTGAAGTGATTGTTTGAATTGGCTCTTGTTATTTTGTGGATTCGTGTGTATGTTTGTAGGAGTTAACTGATTTTACTTTATTTTATTTTTATTTTGATTCGTGTGTTGATTGTTTGTTCTTGCAGTACAACGGATTGGAAATATGCTGCGGAGCAATTTGTTAAGGAGTTGCCCGATAAAGTGTTTGTTCATTGTAAGGCTCTTTGAAAAGCTTCGGTGATTGTACTGTTGTGGTTAGAGCAAAAGATTGTTGTTGTTTGATATTATTTGATTCATGTTAAGAATAAATAATACATCTATGGCTAAAAGGAGTAAGACTAAGTCTGTTATACAAGTTTCTAGTTTATAAACTACTCCTCTAGTCCTTATAAGACACTTGAAGATAAGTTACATATACCAATGAAACTAACTAACATTATTTTATTAATTTTTACTTATTTGCCAATTTTATATTTACTATTGCACTACTGTTAATAAAAAGCACAAATACTTAAAGTATTTAATAAGGGTAACTAATGAAAACAAAAATTAAATGCTGCTTAGAAATTATGAAACGCCTTATAAAAATGACCACCAGTTTTTCAAAATAGTGTCTTATAACAAGGACTAGAGGGAGTATCTTAGACATTAAGTATATTAATGATCACCTAAAAAGTCACATTGATGATGATTTGTGATTGGTCAACAGTCTTAAAACTTAGACCGACAATGTTGGTCAATTAAACTCGATTTAGTTATACTATATTGTGGTTGTAATGGCTACGGCCAACCAACTGTACTTTTGGTTTTTGAATGTTTTATGTGTTTTATCCTAATGATATACTTGCAGCTTTTTTCTATCTTTGATTGTGGTGAAGGTGGCTCATTAAGAATATTTGTGTAATGGCTACAGCCGACTCAACTTTACTTTGGCATCTTGAATATTTAATGTGTTTTAGCCTAATGTTATATTTGCAGCACCTTTTTCTATCTTTGATTGTGGATAAAATGTTTTTCATTAAGAAAATTTTGAAATGTATCCTTAATTTTCCTTATTGATTGTATTAGATTTGAATGTTTATTTTTTTCATGCTGCTTATTAATTTATTCTCGAAACTACAGTGGGCTTTAAATCTTGTACATTGTGCATGCTTTTACTTTTTCTCATCTTATTTTACTCAGGTAGCAAACGAAATGTGTCTATGCATACACTAGATGGCGTGGATATAATGGGAGAGAGATTAGCAGAAGAGGTTAGCATGTTACTATAGAGGGGATCTGTTTTATGAATTTGCATTTCTCATGAAAGTTTACTCTAATTTCTTTAGATTCAGTATCCATAGATTATAATTCCCAGTCTGTCATTATATTATAAATGTTATTGTGCTAATGATAGACAACAGGGAATATCCTAGTATGAAAAAAAAAAAAAAAAAGTGAACAAGGTGTCAGTATAATCCTTTGATTATTGAACTTGAGGTCAAATCAGATGAAGTATACTACATTGAATGTCTTTACATAAACCTCTCTGCCACTGATAAAGCATAATCTATGGGAAGTTTTTACGTAACAGTAGAATGCTTGAAGGGAATGATGTTCCGTAGTTTTAGATGGGAAAATCCGAGTCTGTATAAATTGGAGAAGGGAACATGAAGTTTTTCACCAGTTCAAGTAAGAAAGCTGATTTGTCAATTTCTGATGTATATTGGAGATGGATAAATTTCATGCCTTATTTTAGGTTCAAATGAATCAGTGTGTTAACCAGAGAAATGTAATATTTGAGATCTTTACTGTCTTTATATTCCTGGATACCATGGTATACTATTGGATACATAATCAATTTTTGCTATTAAGTTTAACAACAGCTTCAACTCTTAGGTGCTTGAAGTGATTCAACGCAAACCAAATATGCGTAAGATATCCTTTGTTGCACATTCGGTGGGAGGATTAGTGGCACGATATGCGATTGGGAGGCTGTATAGGCCACCAGAAAAAGGTAACGTGGAGGACTCAAGCAATGAGAAAAGTAAGGAGGGCCCAGTGGGTACAATAGGTGGGTTGGAGGCCATGAATTTCATTGCTGTTGCCACACCTCATCTAGGATCAAGGGGCAATAAGCAGGTACTAACATCTTAATTTTCTTTTGTTTCCTAATTCTTGAATATAATACAGAGATTGAAGAAATTATTGGCAACATAAAATATCTAGCTTAGCCTACTTTCCAGATTCATTGTATATACTTTAGTTAGGGAAGTTTAATCTTATTGGTTAATATGTAACATCTATAATACTTTATTGTGCAAGAGAAAAATGATTATAATCAGTAAGATAGAGGTTTTAGTAATTTATGTTGTCTTATGTATAACTGCCTTAGAAGTTTTGAGGATGATCCTTGGTTCAATGGTTAGGTGCATGTTTGGATTAAAGTTGGTAAACTTAAGTTTGAAGCAGAAGTATGTTGAAAGCTAAATATGATAAAAAATGAGTGTACACAACATGATTTATGTTTGGATATTTTCACTCAAAAGTAAGTTTGTTGAAATGAAATTTGTTTGGATATTATTCAACTAAAGTACTTTTAAATGTATAACACAATGTTAATATTATTTTTATTTTATTTAAATATTCTTTTTAATTATATGAATTAATAATATATTGTTAAAAATAATCAATAAATCTGAAAAAATATGTTCATATAATATTAAACTTTTTAATTAGTACACAATAACAAGAAAATACACAAAGTAAACTAAGACAATTTGACGCATGTGTATTTTCAAAAATTTTATAAAAATTCATTCATTTTAGACATCTTTAACTAAATTTTATCACTGGAACTAAATGATTAAAACATCTTAAACTTTGCAATATTTTATGAAGTGGAGAACCAATGTATATTTAGAAATGACGGGCAAAAATTGGAAATGGGCATCTATTCCTTCTCTTAAATCTCTAGTCTGCAACCTAAGGTTTGAAGAGGCAACCCAGTTGTTGCTTTTCAAGCAAACTCAGTTAGGGTGCAAACTAATGTAACAAAAGTAATTTGGGGGTAAATCAAACATGAAGCAAAACTTATTTTAGCTATCTAAAAGTATGTTTGAGAGGTCCAAACATAAAACCAAACATACCCTAGGTCTTTCTTCAATTTTTCTTTTACCAAATTAATTAATAATTGTATATATATGTATATCTGTGTTAGATAACCCCCATTAGTAGTTTGTTCGATTCGAATAGGTTATTTCATTTTTTTAGTTAAAAACTCCTTTTAAATTAAAAGTTTTTAAATAAATTATTCTTTTTTGTTGTCCAATAAAAAATATATTTACAAAACAAAAATTTACATTGTAAAATATCCTTAAAAATCAAGTATAAATTAGAGAAGTAAGGCATATTGCCAATAAATTAAGGGGAGATGAGGATGAAGTTGGGTGTTGTTTCCCAATTCGAAAGTAGAATATTGCTGAATTCTTCCTCGAAATTCATAAATCAAGTTCAATTGATTAGAGAGAAGAACAATGATTCTGAAAAGGGAAGCGATTTTCTAAAGATTAGTAGAATGGAACAATGGGACCTCACTACTACTGCAGCAGCATTTATGTTCTCTTAATGGCCAAAAGTACTGGAGAAAACAGAGCACTAAAGAGAATGGGGGCATTCAAATGTTTGTGTTTACTCAGGAGGAGTGGAAACTATTTTGAATTGAATGGTGGAGTTGGCATAGTATCCATGCTTCATTTAGTTGGAAGGAATACTAAGATACTTCATTTCAATAGCCACAAGTTGTTCACCTTGAGGACAAGGTGAAAGTTTGTTGGGGACTATTGTTAGGTAACCCCCATTAGTAGTTAGTTACTGTAAAAGATATGACAAGATATTGATAAATGAGAAAAGTTGTAAACTTAGAAATTAGTATATTTTTCCTTCTTTCATATTCTTATGATTTTTTATCCATTATAAATAAGATAGGATGTGTGTATTGTACAGAAAATTTCTGTAAATCATTTTATAGTTACAATAGGTTAGATACTTAGATAGCCATTTCTTTGTTATACCAGTGAGTTAGTTGGGGCTGGGATAATTTGAGAAATAAGGCATGTTACCTTAAATAAGAGGGAAGGTGAAGACAGAAATATCTGGTCATTTGTGAGGGAATTAGGGCTTTTGGGTATTGGGAGGGGAGACTCTTGAAGTTATGCAAGTTAGGTACTGTATTAAGGGGAGAAATCCCTTGGTCTTTTTCTATTTAGATACCAGGTTTCTATCATTCTGTCTACTCAGCTAGATAACTAGTATTTATTGTCTTAATTTGATGTAATTTGAACTGTGATCCTACAACTTGTGCCCATATTCCTTTTGCCGTAGTAGTTAAGAACTAGAGAGAAGGGGGAGGAAGAGGTTGCGGTGGATTGGAATCCTTCTATTGACAAAAGTAACAAACTAATAATTAACATTTATTGATAAAAAATAAAAAACACATTCCAACAAACCAAGAATAAATGTTGGCACTGTAGCTACTCTAAATCAATTATTAATGCTGAAGGATATATATCTTGCATCTAATTTTTCCCTTCGAGCTTTCTCTTTCTTTCCCCATCACATTTTTCTTTTATAGCAAATGATTATTTATGAATTTCTTTTGATAGATTGTTATTAAGATATTTTATAGAGTATGCTGAAATACATATATGTGTTTTGCACCAAATTTGTACTTGTCAAAATTAAATTTAACATGTGAGATATCTATTTATGTCTGTGACTTACCATATATCAGGGATAAACATAAAGTTCTTGCATTTGACTGGAATATTTTCATGACAGAAGATTGTATCACCTTCTACTTGGGTATTTAAATACATCAATGGTTTTTGATCTTCAGGTTCCATTTCTTTTGGGGGTACCTGCCTTTGAGAAGGTTGCTAGTTGTGTCATTCATTTGATTTTTAGAAGAACTGGTCGGCATCTTTTCCTTACTGATTGTGATGAAGGAAAACCTCCATTGCTTGAACGCATGATTAAAGACCACGGTGATTTGTATTTCATGTATGCTTGTTTACTTCATATATTATTTTCCTTTTATATGCAGATTTTGATTCCTTTAAAGGATCTTCATGTCTTCTATTGTTATGTGCAGGTCTGCATTGCGCACTTTCAAACGCCGATATGCATATTCAAATGTTGACTATGATCGTATCCTTTGTTAGAATGAGAAGTAGACGATAATATCATCTTTGAATATTTTAGAATATCCTAGCGATCCCTTGGGATTTATTTCTTATTTAATTAGGATCTTTATTATAGACATATCTGATTAGAATTTAGAATCTACAGGCATATCGAATCGTGTATATAGGAATAAAATCTGCTGTAGTTATTTGTATTTCATGCACCAGTCTATATAAAGTAGATTCTGGTTGTATAGTAACTAAATACGAGGAATTTACTCAACTCTTCTCCCATTTTTCTCCCTTCTAACATCCTTATTATTTGCTTCTTTTTGCTACTAATGCAGGTGCATTCAGCTTTCTTCAATGCATATTCTTTTTTTTTTTTTTGGTTTTCCTTTATAATGAAAATAGATATTGTTGGCTGGAGAACATCATCCATTAGACGTCAGAGTGAGCTTGCAAATGTATATTTACTGATATATCTTTTTATTGCCTGATATAAAGGATCATTGTTATCATATACTGATGTATAAATATTTGGTTGGTAGTGGAAGGATACCATCAATGAAAAATATCCACATGTTGTATATGAAGAGCATTGCAAGGCTTGTTCCGATGCTGAGCCGTATGACATATTGGAAGACAACAACTCTGACAAGATAGAAGGTTTTGCTTCAATTTTTTTTATCGATTTTCACCTTATCTGCAGTGGTCTTTTATGCATATTAAAAACTTTAATTTCTTGGTTTTGGAAGTCCACACTCTGTAGTTTTTCTCTGTTCCACCACATCCTTTGCTCTGAACATGGTTGACTTTCCCTTGCTTTTCTCCTTCCATGTAATCTTTCACCATTTGCGCTGTCTAATATTACTGATATTATTACCCTTGCTTTTGTCCATATGTATCATCCAAACACTAGGTTAACTTATTTAAAAAGAGTTTTTGACATCAGAGCTGTTAGAGAAACTCTTCTTTTATCAATTCTACGTAAACTTACGCAAACAGATTCTAAATGTTGATATTTTCTTTATCTTTCGGTTGCAATATTGTCTAGAGTATTATTGATACTATTTAAGCCAATTTTGTTGTTGAGTGTGTACTAAAACATTGGGATTTTCTTTGTACTTCATTTTCAGATAAACATCTTTTGAAATTATAATGGTTTATGTAAGGATGCTTTAAGAGAAATAAGGAAAAACTAACTTGAATAAGGCTTATAATTTAATATTATAAAGCTTATAATCTAATATTATGAGATAGATATTCCTTAGAAAATTCTCACAATATCCATAATTGTTTCCTTTAAAGAAATCCGTAATGTTGTGCATCAAATAATTATTTTCTCTAAAACAGTTTATATTTTTAAGCATTAACTAATCCCTGTAGAAAGATAATCATCACTTATGAAATGCAATCAAACAATGAGAGATAGTAAACAAGGTTGTTCGAATCAAGATTTTATCTTTAAGCGGAGACGCAAGATCATAACTTGGATCGAAATATATCCCCTATATCCTACCTGGAGTACTTATATATATATATATATATTACATATTATGCATGTATCAAATAACTACACATATAGAGAAAGTAACCTATAAATCATAACATAAAACAACCTCTAAATCATTGTAATAAGTTTATAATATCCAAACAATGGAATTCAGACCATTCCAACTCTACTCATTTAGGAGAGCTTTCAATTCCTCTTGACAACCATTCTCCATATTATTTCCATTCCCGTTAACAGCATTGGCATATCCCACCCTTACTCCAACTACTTCATCCTAATTAATAAGAGGAACATCCAAATCATCTACAAATGCACTACTTCTATTGCTAGCTTTTTCTCCAACTAAAAGTATATCCAAATATGAATTTTGATTATTCTCCTCCACAGTCCAATCATCATTCCCTTTTGCTTCTTAGTTTCCCTCTTGTTTAATTTTGAATTAGCCATCCCACATACCACATCATCCACGGTCCTTTGCAAAACAGTTCCTTCTATTGGTGTGGACATAAGTAATTATAAAATCAATTATCATATAGTAAGTACTACCCAATTTTATGAATGAAAGATGTTTTCATTTGTAAATATGAATTTTTACTAAATTTGGGATCTACCAAATTTAGTACAAGCCAACTATAGTAAATTTGACAAGAATGAAGAATTCAAATATACAAAAGAAATGTTTTTCGTTTTGAGAATTGTATAGTATCTAAGTATCTGTTTTTTATTATTATCTTCTATTATATGTATATTGATTTTGTAATTATTGAGGTCCTCACCAAGGAAGTAACAAAAAGACCATGCATAATATGTTATATATGATGGCTAATTCAAGATTCAACAAGGAGGGTTAGGAAGCCAAAGAACTATGTCATAGAAGAGCTTTCTTTTAATGTGATTGGATTGTAGATGAGAATGATCAAAATTTAGATTAAGATGACCATATGAAGACAAGACATACTTGAAGTTGGAGAAGATGCCAATGCCATTAATTAAAGTTAAGATAATATGCTTGATGATTATGCAGAGGCATTGAATGCTTTCCTAAATGAATGGAGTTGGAGTGATTTGAATTTCATATGAATTTAGGACATGTATGAACTTTGTATTTATTGTGATTTTATGAGTTACTATAATATTAATGATTGAGAAATGTAATTTATAGGTTATTAATTACTTTATCTATCTAGTTTTTTATACACGTGTATTATATATAAGTATTTTCTGTAGGGAAATAGGATCTTACAATCTTTCGTTCCCCTCCCAATCCTAAGTAAAATCTTGATTGTAACAACCTTGGCTGGCTTTACCTAATGGGATAAGATTTGGTTGTTATAATGGCTATTAATCTCGCCCTTTATAAGTAACGTTGCATAAATTTGGGCTATAGAGTCATGGTCTGTTTTTTTATATTATTATTACTACATGTTGTCTTCAACTTGTGAGATTTCTAACTTGAATGAACCTTGCAGAGGAGCTAGTAACAGGTTTATCTCGCGTGTCATGGGAAAAAGTAGATGTTAGCTTCCGCGACAGCAAAAATAGATTTGCTGCTCACACTATCATTCAGGTCTGTGTTTGCACTACCCAATTTATCACCATGTTTGTTTGGTGTATAACTCTATAAATTTTCATCACTATTTAAGTTAAACTATTATGATATACCTGTATTTGAATATATCGTTTTGCAGGTCAAAGACCAAATCACACAAATAGAAGGTGCAGATGTTATACAGTATATGATCGATCATTTTCTTATCTAGAAGCTTTGTTAGTATGTTTCCTGCGTGGCGTGGCAATATAGGCTTCTCATAGGTAAAAAAGCTAAAGCGACTACGCTATTTGTAAGTAAACTGGATTGATAATCTAATCGAATATATCTGAAATTGAATTCATTGCAGGATGGAAACAATTGAGTCCCCAAGTGATGAAGTTCTCATCAGATCAGTTACAGCGAAGAAGAAACAGGAATTTTGTTTATGGATCATCCTTTACAATGTGTATAGAAACTCCAGATATCCGCGCAAAGCAAGGGGACAATAGAATTTATTTATCCCAATTTTTATCTAGTCCATTTTTCATGTATACACAGTATAAGGCTATTTATTTATGAATTTAATTTATATGTTCTAAGTGCTGACAGTGTATTTTTCTTTTTTACGATGTCATTTAATCATATAGCAGGTTTATTAGCTTAAAAACTATGACTGAATCTCAAATTTCACACATGTTTGGTGAATAAGGATAATTGCAGCTAAGAAGACATCTTTCCTACAAAAGGGTCTCTAAATTATCGATTCTGGAAAAAAAAAATATATACTTACAAGAATATGTATTGAAGAAATAATTGAACTTATAGACAAAATAAAAGGAAATGATACACCTTCTGATTTCTTATGAGGATTTTAGTTTGGACAAATCAGAATGAAATTATAGACCACCTACAATTTTTTATCGAAATTGCAGTTTCTGATGATAATTATGGTATCTAATGAGAATTGCTGTTTAAAACATTCAGGAGATAAAACAATAAAATTCAGGTTTAAATATATATTCGATGCAGAGTAGATTACTTACGTAAAGCATTTCAAGAATTCATGAGATATGTAGTGTTTTATGATAATTACAGTTTTTTATAATAATCAATCTTTCTTGTATAAGCAAAAATTATCTTGTGTAATGATTCAAATATAAATAAATCTAATTAATTTTATATTGTTTAATGTTTTTTTAAATATCCTTTATTTAATTGTAATATGATTTTTTTTATTTATGATATAAGATAGCCTTATTTTTAATTTGAAATAAGTAAAATTAAATAAATTAATTTTTGTTGTGAAATAAATTATTCTTGTTTATACACAAGAGTGTGATAGCCTATGAGAATCGTTGTTTAAAACTTTCAAGAATTCAGTAGAAAGAAGAATGAAATTTATGCAATTATGTCTAACTCAGTAATGGGAGTAGAAAATGTAGAGCATTAATAGTAAAAGAAAGATGGAATTTGAGGTATTGGAGGGTGAACCAAAGTTTACTGTCATAATTAATACTATGTGGACAAGAAAATACATGATTTTGAAGTTCAAGATTTATACGTTAGGAATACATAAATAGTGAAGCACCGGAATGAGTCAAATTTTCAGTGAATTATTTTGTGGCCTTTGGAATCACATCAGATCGTAATTAGTCATGTAAAGACAATCACCTTTTAAAACGACAACTGGTTGCCCAGTATTCACGGAACCTATGAAACTTTTTACTAATAATCAGAGAAAATCTAATATATTAATAATTAATATTTCCTTATACAAAAACAAAAACAAATAGAGGAAATTAATTGATTGTAAATAACGAAATAAAAACGAGATTAAAGGTAATAGAGCGAAATAAATTGAGATAAAAAAAATTAAAAATATTAATTTTGGAAGATAGCTTTTTTAAAAATTAAAAAATTAAAAATATCGTTTATTTATTTAAAAAGAAGATAGCTTTTCTAGTATTTTTGTAAGACATTTTGGAAGTAGTTGTAGATTACATAATTTTATTGGTCTTTTAAAAGATATTATTTATGTATCATTTTCATCTTCATTAAATGCTTTTAAATTGATAAATAACACATTTAAAAATTTAAGAGATATTTTCTATGGGTATAAGACATGATATGATCCGATAAAAGTAGTTAGATTACTAATTTATTGGTTTTTAAAAAAATGTTATTAGAGAATAGATTTTACCATTACTTAATCCTCTTAAAAATTGATAAATGACACGATATTTTAAAGTTTAAGTGATATGAGAGAAGACATTTATAAATTATTTCTCAATTTTTTCTAAAAAATACAAATATTAACTATCTTTATTAGGGTGAATAAGGAAAATAATCATGCTCTCCAATAGAGGTTCATTTCCATGTTCGTAAGTGAACAAACTCACTTTCCTCCCAATTTGTGATTGGAGTTTGCCATAATCACATGTCTGACATATTTTTTGAAGTTGTTTTACTCAGGGTTGTTTGCTTCATTTTTTTTTATTTTATATTTTTTATAAAATAGATCTAAGTGAATTGAACACTTATTTCAAATTTAAGCAAAATTATCAATTTTTTAATTGTGAAAATTCTCAAAATTGTCCATCTTTTCCTAGGTTCTAGTTACAAACCAATGCTAAAGAAAAATTTTAATTAATAAGAAATTAAGTTTTCAAGCCTTCTTCATTTCTTCTTCGGAATGTGAAAACAATACTCGTAATGAGATAATAATATCAATGAATAAAACAAATTACAAAAGAGATTCACAAGTAGTGTTGTTCTCATAGCCTGAGGAAGAAGTTTTGGAAACAAAGAGGCTTGAAGACTTAATTTCTTATAATTAAATATTTTTTAGCATTGATTTGTAGTTATGTTAGAATAAGTGTCTTTTTTGTGGTTATTTTCATATCGCCCAAATTTGATAATTATATTTTGTTTCTTAGGTAATGATTCATGTATTTATTTACCTTATTTTAATATAAAATTTATTATTTTAATTACTATTTTTTTATTATGGATTATTATTATAATGAAGGATGTACATTAAAAAAATTAATAATCATTGCACATTAATAATTAATGTTTAATTACTCCATTTAGCTATATATAAAATCTTAGACACATCCAATTTAATTTCTTGAATTCTAATATGCTTTTAAAGTATTTTATGGACATTCTAAAGCAATTATGGAAAAGTAAAACCATTCAATTAGATCATTAAATTCTATATATACCCTTTACATGTGAATGTATTTTCTTAAAGAAAATACCTTAAAATAAACAATTTTAGAAAATTCATACCATATGGAAGGTTAAAAAGGCGTTTTACTCACCTCTTGAAACAAGATCCAAAAACTTTAATTTTGTTCTTCACTTCTTTTTAACCGTTGAATTGACAACTAGTTTAGTCTATATTTCTCTGAAGGAAAACAATTAACCTTATATAATATCTTAAAATTAATTCACCTATCTATAAAAGATTAGTTTTATTATTCAGATTTTAAGTGTTATAAATATTTCATTTTCTTATCTTACTATTATTTAAAAGTAACATTATCTTAAGATATTTTTTTATTTAAAAATTCTAAAAGTTTAATTTTATCTAACAAAATTTAATATATTATTTTATCTTTATTTTTATTTCATTATTTTAAATATGATATATAAGACTAAATAAAATAGAAGGTCATCTTATCTAAATTTTACATTATATTTTCATATCAAATATATTTTCTATAAATATAGAATTAATATATATAACAAATATGATAAATATTTATATCGTTATTAAGGATGACCAATTCAAAATAAAACAAATATTTTATCTACGTTACAATAATAATTTCATATTAATAAACCATTAATCTTTTAATTTGGATATAGATTTTATCATATTTTCTTCTTTTTTTCAAAAGGCTAACCTAAGATTTGGGAATTTAGTTCCTCACCTACCCTTTTTTTATTTCCCACTTACTAACCTTGAAAAAATAAATATACTCTCACTTATTTAGTTAAAAGAAAAAACAATAACGTGATTTACAGAAAGGCTTTCGGTTGAAGGACAATTTTTATATTTTTATTAATTTAATATTTTTATAATTAAAAAATATATTATAAAAAATAAAATTAATGAAACAAAAAACTTTACTTATGGACAAAGTAAATTTTTTAGTTATTAATTTTATATTTTATATTTAATAAAAAATTATATTATAGATTTTATATTATAGATTTTATATTATAAATTTTATATCATTAATTTTATATTTTTATTAGTTTTATATTTTTATAATTAACAACAAACTTTATATTATAAAAATATAAAATTAAGAAACTAAAAATTTATATTATTAATTTTATATTTTTATAATTAATAATATTATAAAAATATAAGACTAGCAAACTAAAAAAGTTTACTTACGCACAAAGTTCTCCATAAGTAAATTTTTTGGTTTATTAATTTCATATTTTATGATTAATGAGAAAAAATTATATTATATATTTTATATTATTAATTTTATATTTTTATTAATATATATAATATAAAAATTTATATCATGAAAATATAAAATTAATTCATATAATATTTTTAAAAATTTTCTTCTCCAAACAAGACTATTTGTAGAAGGATTTTTCCTTCTACAGAAAGGGCTTTCTGTAAAAGAAAATTTCTTTTCCTTCTATGAACAACATTGTCTAGAGAAGAATTTTTTTTCTTTCTACGGAAAACCTCATCTAGAGAATAAATTTTTTTTCCTCCTACGAAACAAGATGTTCGTAGGAAAAAAATTTTCATTCCACGAAAAGCCTTTTCCATAGAACAAGTATTTTTTTTTTCTTTTAAATAAATAAGTAAGGATATTTTTGTCTTTTTCAAGTTAGTAGATAGAAAATGAAAAATGGGTAGGTGATAAATGAAATCCCTCTAAGAGTCAATGAATGATCAAGTGGGTTTTATAGAGAGATTATAATTTAAATTAAAGAAAGTTTCCAATGACCAATTTATTGAGGTGATTAGAAGGTCAACAAAATTACGATGTTTTTAATGTGTCATCCAAAATATGAAGGTCTAGCGATAATGTAAAATAACTGAAATTGTAACATTCATTTTGTTTAGAAAAAGTAATTTATTTATAAAAATGTCTAATTTATATTAGTAGGCTTATATTAATTTATAATTTGTGCTTATTCGAATAAATTAAGATTTGGTTTTATAAAATAAATATAGGTGTAAATGGTAAGAGAGGTTAAGTTTGAGTTAGATTTTAGAAGTCCAACAAAAGGTTAAGTTAGGGTAAAATTAGGGGTCTGAGAGCATCTCCAATAGTTGATCAACTGTTTTGATCTTAGCTCATTTTTTTGTGGACCCTGTAATGTCACATCATCCTGAAGATCAATTCCATTTTTTACTCCAATAGAAAATCACATTTTATGATCATAGAACACTTGGTAGACTCCACAATACCATGTCATCTTTTTTAGTTTTTCAACAACGCTCTAATACACTAAACCCCAAAGTGAATTTTTCAATTTGTCTTCCCCCCATTAGCTCCCTCCACTTTCTCTTTCCCTTTCTCTCTTTCACCCGCTCCCATCTTTCTCTTTCACTCTCCCCCTTCTCTTCTTCACCCTTCCCACTTCACCCAAAATTGCCAACTTCCCCCACACCACCTCCCCTTCCTCCCATGCATCACCTCCCCATCCCCCACCCCAATTGCCGCTCTCCTCCCCAATCATGAGCTCCCTCCCCTTGGTGATATCCCTTCAAGATCTACAAACCTTTTATTTTTCATTTTTATTTTTTTTATTTTGTTTAAGTTTTTTTGTTGACCTTAATATTGATTCTGGGTTGAATCTGTTCTTGTTGATGTTCATTGTCTTTCAATATATATTTGTTATTGAATCTATGTTGGTTTTTCACTTCTTGCTTCTTCTCCATTTTTTCTTTCTTATTTATTTTGAGTTTGTTGTGCACACTTGAATGGTTAAAGAGAGAGACAATAAAAAATGATTTTTTTGGGACATTATGCCGACCTTAGGTGTTTTTGAAGAAGAACAGATCTCTACGTAGAGATCTTCTGCAATCTTACCTACCAAGGGTCTCATCACTAGGGTCATGAGTAGGAGGATTGAGGAGGACATGGTTAGGAAGGAGGGTGGGAGACCTCAACTCCTCATGAAAGTCAAGATCATTAGTTATTAAGTCATAGTCTTCATTTTCACTTTGTATTTTGCGCCTATGTTCAAGCTTTGTGGAGGTGTCTTTATTTCTTCTTTGGCCATGTATTTTGGCCTAATTTTGTAATTATCTAATTAGGATGTGTAGCTAGTATTTAATGTGGAGTGTGTTAAGTAAATGGGCATTTTTGGAGAGCATTGGTTGTGTGGGTTTGACAACCAGACCCCCTAGATCTTTTCCCACGCCCTTCCAACTCACACATGAAGCATTGAGCGACATGTGTGGCCCTTTGTTCCCCCATTAGGCACCAATCTTCTCTCTTCATCCTAGGTGGCACCTACATGGCTCTCAAATTTGAATTTGAATTTTGGAGGGAGTTCACATGGCACTTTCAAATTCAAATTCAAATCTAGAGGGAACATAGATCCTTGATCTTAGGGCCATGTTTGGATCTAGTTGATTTAATTAAGTGATTATTAGCTATGAGCTCAATTAACACTTAATTAACTTAACTAACTTCCTCCTAATCTTGGAAGCGCAAGTCCAAGCCCATAGCTAAAGATTTTGCCTATAAATTGTCTCTTCCACACTTTGTAACATTTTCGCACTTTAATGACTAAATTTTCTTTGAGAGAGAATCATCTTTGAGTGTCCTTCTTCTCCCAAACTTGAGAGAATTCCCATGGATTTTATGAATGATTCCTTACCTTGTGGCAAGCTTCCTACTCTTCAATGGCTTATCTTCCCTTGAGTGGTGCCATTTCACCTCCATCTCCTTCCTTTCTACCAACATTTTCACCATAGAAGAGCTCATGGATTTGATCTTGGGATGGCAACCAAGGAAGATTGCATCAAGTGGTATCTAGAGCCTAGCTTCTAGAGGTTTACTTATTCTCCTTATCTTGTTTTAAATTAGTTTTCATCATCTTCTACTCCATTCAATTCTCCTTTCATTTTTAGTGCTTCCAGGTTGTCACAATGATTTCCTTATTGTCTTGCCACGTTCATGTTTAGTATTTTTGTTTTCTCCTAAATTCCTATGCATATGCTTTATATGAATTCTTTTATTTGGTTCAATTCTTTGTTCTCTTCATCTTCAGCCTTATCTTTGAGTTTGTGTGGAGTTCTTGCTTGAATAGGTGCCTAAGAGGTATTTGTGCTAAATCCATACCTCTGTGGTGAAATCCACAATGCTGGGGTGTAGTGCTTTGCCTTTATTTTTGCACTCCTTTAGTTCCTTTGTGTCCTATTTTTTCTCTGTTTTAGGCTCAAATTATTTTAAAATTTTATGCTCTTATGTTTTTTCAATTAGTAGTCATGTGTAGCTTTTAATTGTCACACTAATTTTCCATAGGTCTTACCTCTTTAAATTTTACTAGAAGTGTCTAGTACTTCTTGAAATTGAGCTTCAAAGAGGAGTTTCTCCTCTTGATTAAGTCTTTTAAGAAGTTCTAGTGCTTTTCAGTTCAAAGCATAGTCTATTAAAAAAATCTAAAAAAAAAATTAGCTCAATTTCATCTTAATTCATCATGTGTAGCCTTCAAATTTTAGTAGCTCTCTTATCCTAAGGTGATTTTTGTGAATTGGTTACTTAAAGACCTTGGTCGTGACTTTGTGAGCATTAAAACTTGCTTGATAAAATGGGCTCTTACACAACCAAAGGTTCAACAAAAGTATACCTTGGTGCACTTTGAGTTGCTTTGGTAGTTCTTGGATTGCATTCTTTTCAAAAAAAAAATAATTGTGAGCCTTGTAGTGGTTTTAATTCCAATCATTTACTTCCATTAGTCCATACATAAAAATTGCAAATCAAAACAAGTAGTTAGGTACATCAAAAGTATAAAAAAAAAAGGAGAAGAGATAATTCAAAAGAAAATTGATAGAAAAGAGTAAAAGATCAAAAGAAGTGTAAAACAAAAATTGTAAGTGAGTACTTAATTTTTTTGGTTGGAATTGCTTGGATATAACCTTGTGAGCTCTCTTGGCCATAAAATTTTTAGGTGTACAATCTTTGGAAATTTTTTAGTCATTTTGTTTTTAGTCCCTACTTTATTTTAGTGCTTATCTAGGATATCTTTTGTGTGCTTACCTCCTTACCTTTTAATTTTAGTTGTCTTATTTTATATTCTTGCTAGTCATATTCTATTCTTGCATTCCTCATCCTTTTAGTTTTTTGGTGTTTTGGTGCCACTTTTGTAGATAAGCTTGAAATGAAGGCTTGTCACAAAGGTAGCATTCTAGGAAAATTGTAAAACCCAAATGATACAATCCCACCTAGCACGCATCATGGCTAGGAGGATCTAAGGAAGGCATGTCATGGATAAAAACTCATTGAATATTGCAAGTCATAGTCTTCATTATTTTTAACTTGTAAATATTTTATTTTAATTAGCTAAATAGGATCGTATTTTTAATTCCCTTAAGGCCATGTATTTTCGGCCATCTTCTTTTTAGTTTAGAAGATATAGGTGTCTTTAGTTAAAAAGGAGGAGTAAGCTCAGAATAGGTGCATAAGTCAAGATATGATTTTGGGCTAGCCCATTCACTTTAGGATATGCTAATTACACCCATCAGGGGTGAACTTAGGTGCCTTAGTTAAGGCCTAAGACTTGGGTTAATTAGTCTTAATTCTAATTAAGCCCAAGTCCCACATTGCCTTGGTTTGTGTTCCCAAACTCTCCCATTGGGCTATATATACTCTTTCTCCCTCATTTGTAAATCTCACCTTTGAAGTTGAATGAAAATAGTCTCTTTGTGAGCACATTCTTAGTAAAAGGTCTTGAGGATACTCTCTCTTGAGGGACCTCTTCCTAGTTGGTTTTTATCAAGGGTTCCTTCCCTTGTGGTAAACCTAATTTGGCTTATCTCTCTTTAAGAGTGACGCCCCACCTCTATTTTCTTTCCCCTCCACCATCCATTTCATGGTACTTGAACAAGAAGAGGAACAAGTACTTAATGAGGATACACACTTTGAGGGAGCTTCGAAGTCAAGACTTGAAGACCTTTGTTTTTCTTTTTTGCACTTAATTCCTTGTAATTAAAAGGCCTCTTTTTAGGAAGTGTTGGATGCCCCTAAGGGTCACCTCCTTTTGTTTGTAATATCTTGTAGATTCTCGATTTTATGTGTGAGGAAGAAGTGGTACACTTTTTCACACCTTAAGAGCACGTTTTAGGTCGCTAATCTTTTACATTTTGCCTTCATTTTTCCTTGCCCAAAATCTTAGTGCGATTAGAGTTCCAAAGACTCATTGTCTCTTAGGTGAGAAAACACAAAAAAGAAAGGAGTGTGTGCTTGTTATATCTCGGCCTAACTTTAGTTTTTAAACAACCTTTGCACATGGCTCTTGAATCACTCATAAGTAGTAACAAGAATGTGAATCAAGGGGGCTCTTCCAAGGTGAACTCTCTTGATAGGTTTGTCAATGAGTTTAGAGAGTGGAAGGTGGAGAAGAGTAATTTGAGAAAAGAAAGAGAGGCTAGAGAAGAAAGAAGAAGAAAATAAAAAGAGAGAAAGAGAAAGAGAAGAGAGAAAAGAGAGAAGAAAGAAAGAAGAAGATATGAGAAAGAGAGAGGAGAAGAGAAAGAAAGAGAGAAGGGAGTAAAAGAAGAGAGGGAGAGAAGAGAGAAAGAGGGAAAAAGGAAGGGAAAGGGCCATAGGCCTCCCTCCACCTTTTATAGTGGAAGTGAGAGTGAGTACTATGAAGGGAGACCTAGGGTGAGAAACAAAAATGTCAATCATAACATACATGAACATGTGCCCCCTCTTAGGGAGCAAAAATTTGACCTCCCTCCTTTCCAAGGAAAGGGAAGATGTGGAAGCCTATCTTAACTGGGAAGTCAAGATAGAATAATTGTTTAAGTGCTTCAACGTGAGGGAGGAGAAGAGATTCTCCTTGGCAACCCTTAGCTTCCAAGGGCATGCCATGCATTGGTGGATTAGTCTTGTCAATGAAAGGCTTAGAACTCATAGCCCATCTATCAAATATTGGAATGAATTGAAAAGTGCTATGAGAAAAAGGCATATCCCTTCTTATTATGAGATAGAACTTTTGGAAAAACTCCAAAGGCTTAGGAAATACAACCTAAGTGTTGAGGACTATAGGCTTAGGCAATAAAACCTAAATGAAACTCCTCATAATGAGAGCGAGAATCATTGAAGAGCCTAGGGCCATCATTACTAGGCTTCTATGTGGTGTAAGTTCAAACATTAGAGACAAAGTTTTATTGCCTTGGAAGCCAACCTTTTGAGCTAGACCAATCCCAAAGAGAGAACTTATTTCACACAAGGTGTAAGGTGTGAGATAAAGTGTGTTTTCTCATTATGGATAGTGGGTCTTGTTGTAGCTCTAGGTTGGTTGATAAGCTAGCCTTGACCCTAACTCCCCATCTTAAACCTTAAAAACTTCGATGAGCAAAGGTAGATAGTAGTCAACAGTAGGTTAGAGTGCCCATTTCCATTCATATGAAGATGAGATCATATGTGACATTGTTCCAATGAAAGCTAGACACATCTTGTTAGGGAGACCATGGCAATCTGATAAGAAAGTCATCCATCATGGTCACTCTAATAGGATCATCCTCACCGATAAGGATAGAAAGATTAAGTTGTATCCTCTTACTCCTATGTAGGTAACAGAGGATCAACTTCTCATGAAGCATAAAAGGGATGAGGAAGAAAAAGCTAACAAAAAGACCAAGCTTTACCCCTAAAGCTTGAAAAGGGTAAGGAGGTTGAGTTGTAAGGAAATGTCCTTTCCAACAAGGTTATTAAGAAGGAAAGTCATTTTACTATGAAAAAGGACCTAAAAGAAGCTTTCCTCCTTAATAAACCTTTCTATCTCCTCCTTTGCAAAGATGAACTCTCCTGTACTACCACAGATCTTGAGATTCAGTCTCTCCCACAACGGGTTCAAACTCTTTTGAAAGAATTTGATGATTTATTTCCCAAAGAAATCCCTAAGCGTTACCTTCTCTAAGGGGAATAAAACATCAAATAGATCTTATTCTTGGTGCTAGCCTACCCAATAGGCTACATATAGGACAAACCCCCTTAAGACTAAATAGATTAAGTCTCAAGTTCAAGATCTGTTAGAGAAGGGTTGGGTTCAAAAGATCCTCAACCCTTGTGTTGTGTCAGTCTTGTTGGTGCCAAAGAAGGATGGCAAGTGAATGATGTGTGTTGATTGCAGAGTAATTAATAACATCACTATCAAATACATACATCCAATCCCTACGCTTGATGACATATTAGATGAACTACATGGAGCAAAGCTTTTTTCAAAAAATGATCTTAGGAGTGGATACCACCAAATAAGGATTAAAGAGGGTGGTGAGCGGAAAACTACTTTTAATACTAAGTTTGGGCTTTATGAGTGGTTGGTGATTCCCTTTGGGTTCACAGATGCTCCTAATACATTCATGCACTTAATGAATCATGTTGATACATCCAACGCTAGCATAGGCTTGAGCTAGGACCAATAAAGGAGGGGAATGGCTTGGAAGAAGCTTGAGGAAACTTAGTTTAGGCTATGGTCCATTGTATTGTAATAATTAGTGTATTTTTAGGCTTGTTTAGGCACCTTTAAGTCATTAGGATTTTAGAGGTGTAGCTAGTTTAATTTCCGACCTTGTATTTTGGCCTTTAGGTTCATTTTCCTTTTGGAGGTGCAATTAGTCTCTTTGCAGAATGTGTTAATTAGTTGGACCTTTCTAGGATGCATTTTCTATGAAACATGTAGGAGACATGTGAACCCCCTTGTCCCCTCTAGTTAAGTGTTACCTCATGCTTCTCTCTCCTACATTGTCTTTTCTTGTTACTTCTTATTTTAATTTGAATTTTGGAGTGTCATGTCATTTTCCTTCAAAATTCAAATTCAAATTAAGAGGGAACATAGATCGACTTTCTTAGGACCTTGTTTGGATCTTATTTGATTTAATTTAGTATTAATTAGACATGTTCTCAATTAACACTAAATTAAACCATTTACTCCCCTAATTAGCATGAGTTGGACATTCACCTTCATAAAGGCCCATAGGATCTATGTTTTGCCCATAGTAAAGAAAAAGACTCATTTTCGAATGAAACTTATATTCTCTAAATTTGAGAGTCCTTTGTTCTTAGAGAGTGTTCGTGTTCTCTCTCTCTTTTTGAGAGTTCTTCATGCTTGTAGAAGTGGTGCCTAAACTCACCTCCATCATCTTGTCTTCCACCTCCATTTCATAAGCTTCATGGAACCTCTATGAGTTGATCTTAGGTAGCATTCTCAACCTCAAGGATTGTTCAACCATGGCTTAGGGTGAATGCATCATGTGGTATCAGAGCTTAGGCTCTAATAGAGGTTCTTCTACTATCCTTAACTTTTAAATTTTTTCGTCCTGTCATTGTTGTCTCTTCATCTTAATTCTCTAATTGTTTTAGCTTGATATGTGTTGTAAGTTGATATCCTTCAATGTCTTCATATATGTTGTTTTAGTAGTTTTGATCATTTTCAAAAAAAATTCTATGCGCTCATATATATGTCTTCTCTAAAAAAAAATTAGGTTCAATTTTCTTAATCAATCATTGAATCATATTTGTGTGTTTAGATTTGATGTCCGCTACTCATTCTTGCTATTTTTTGGTGTTGTTCATGCTAGTTTGATTCTACCTTTGTGGATGAAACCACACCTTTGTGGTTTAAGGTTTAGGGTTTAGTGCTTTCGATTGAATTTTGCCCTTTATGGTTAGTGCTTTGATTGAATTTTGCATTTCTCTTATGCATTTTGGTTGTGTTGTTGTCTGTTTTTGCTGCTCCATTTTTAGAAGTTATTTTTAAGTTTATAATGTTCTAAGTTTGTCTTAGATTAGTGATGCATGCCTCCCTTGATCTTTTTCCTTGAGGTTCCAAGTACCATGAAATGGATGATGGAGGGGAAAGAAAATGGAGGTGGGGCGCCACTCTCAAAGAGAGATGAGCCAAAGTGTTTAGGTTTGCCACAAGGGAAGGAACCCTTGATAAAAACCAACTAGGAAGAGGTTCCTCAAGAGAGAGGATCCTCAAGACCTTTTACTAAGAATGTGCTCACAAAGAGACTATTTTCATTCAACTTCAAAGGTGAAATTTTACAATGAGGGGGAATGAGTATATATAGCCCAATGAGAGAGCTTGGACACACTTTTCTAGGCAATGTGGGACTTAGGCTTAATTAGGATTAAAACTAATTAACACAAGTCTTAGGCCTTAAGTGAGGCACCTAAGTTCACCCCCTATGGGTGCAATTACCATATCTTAATGTGAATGGGCTAGCCCAAAATCATGTCTTAACTTATGCACCCATTATAAGCTTACTCCTCCTTTTTAACTAAAGACACCTATACCTTATAAACTAAGAAGATGGCCGGAAATACATGGCCTTAAGGGAATCAAAAAGACTTTCCTATTTATCTAATTAAAATAAAATATTTACAAGCTAAAAATAACGAAGACTATGGCTTTGAATCTTCAATGAGCTTTTGTCCATGCCATGCCTTCCTTGAGTCCTCCTAGCCATGATGCATGCTAGGTGAGATTGCATCATCTCCTCTCCCTTGGAGAGGATTTGACCTCAAATCCTGAGGTCTTTCTTCTGCTTTTTCAAAGTCTGCAAGAAAATAAGGAAAGCAGTAAGTATATGCAGACAAGTGATTTTGGGGGAAGTGAGAGGTCTATAAGGAGGCCTTTTAAGAATGGGGTAGTGGAGGTTGGCACTAAAGTTTGAAAATATTTTAGTGTGCATGTGCCTCCACACAACAGCTCCCCATCCTCCTCCAATTGCACTAGATACTAGCCTCAAAGGTTTTGAAATAGTTGGCGAGACTAGTCTATGTGGAATGGAGCACTCATCAAGTTGGATTTGAGGGTGTGGATCAAGGTGCTAAAAAGATATAGGCACATCCTCAAATTCAACTTATTCTTTTTGTAAGAGTTGGCAGAAAAATTTTTCTATGTAGAGAACCTCCTTTGAAGGGAAAGGCGGATCTTCCTTAGACTCGGTCTTCCTACCAACAACCTTATTTTCATTTTTATCCCTTTCTCTCTTAAGCTTCATGATCCTTCTATCCTCCATAACCTCGGTAGGGGTAAGAGGAAGTAAGGTGATCTTTTTCCCTTTATGAGAGAGAGTGATTTTATTAGTGAGGCCATTGTGCAAAGTTTCCTTATCATGTTGCCATGGCCTTCCCAGCAACATGTGACTAGCTTCCATAGGGACTACATCACATAACACTTTGTCGTGATACTTCGTTATGAAGAAGCTAATCTCCACTTGCTTTCTTACTACTACACCATCTTCATAATTAAGTCCATACAAAGAATAAGGTGAAGGATGAGGAGTAGTAGCAAGTGATAGCTTTTCCACCACCCTCGTGCTACAAAAATTACAACATGATCCACCATCCACAATAAGAGAACAGGTTTTGCCCAAAATTTTGCATCTTGTTTGAAAAACATTCTCTCTTTGTGTTTGGGTTTCCTTACAAGGATGGCTTCCAAGAAGTTGTTTCACTTTGAAGAGATCATCACATGAATGAATACCCTTTTCATTTGATGTTCCCTTTAAAGTCATTTTTCTTTTGGGGCAAAACAAAGCAATATGCCCTTTTTCTAAACACTTAAAACATTTAGGACTTCGAAAATGAGTGCTCGAACTAGTGGTAGGGGTGTCACTCATACTCAAGGGTTTTCTCTCAATATGCTTTCTTTTGGATGACTCTCTTTTGGATTTAATTATAGAAGGGTTTGTCTTTTTCTTAGGATGCCTCTTAGGGTTTTCCTTCTTACTAGAAGAAGCATGAATGTCATGGATTATTTTAGGCTCCTCTAAGTCTCTATAATGTGTGTAAATGTTACCACAAGAGCTCTTATAGGCATCTCTCTCTTTTTGTATCTTCATTTCTTCCCTTCTTTCTAACTTATTTTGTTCCTTTTCTCTCTTTTCCAATTCTTTCTTCTCTTTTTCTCTCATTTCTCTTCTCTCTTTTCTCTCTAACTCTTTTCTTTTGTTTTCTTCTTTTTCTCTTTCTTTTTATCTTTTCTCTTTTTCTCTTCTCTCTTCTCTTTCTTTTTCTCTTGCTTCTCTTTCTTTCTTTTCATTTTCCCTACTCTCTATTTGTCTCTCTTTTTCTCTCCTTTTCTTTTTGTTCTTTCTCTCTTCTCTCCTCTCTATCTAGTTCCTCTTGTTCTCTTTTCCTCATCTCTCTTTGTTTTCTCTCATTTTTCCAAAATTCCCTACGTTGTTTTTCTACTATTTACCAATCAATAGAGTATGGATATGTGGGCAAGGTTGGTTTATCACTCTTCTCATTCTTTTCTTTTATTCTATTCTCACATTCTTCTCCTTTATTTTCCCTAGTTTCATTACTACTCCTAACACTCCTAGAAGTGTGTGAAAACATGTCAAAGTGTAAGGCCTAGGGAACTAATATGCAAAACACTCCTCTCTTTTTTGTTTTCTCCTAAAGTGTTAAGAGTCTTTGGAACTCTAACACTTTCTAAAACATTGAAAGCAAATAAAGAAATTTAAAGCAAAGCTAAAGGATTCTAACATGCTCCTAAGTATGAACAAGGGGTACCAATTCCTTATCCACACTAAAACGAGAAACTAAGGTTTATTACACACAAAAGAGGTGACCCTTATGGGCATCCAATACCTCTAATTAAAATGTCCTTTAAAAATACACTCAAATTAAACAAAGAAAGTTAAAAGTAGTTGAATGTAGCTCCTTTCTTCAAGTGCTCCTCACCAAGTGTATCACTATAGTCTTGGCCTCCTTTTCAAGTCTCCTCTTCCTTGGTTTTAAATCAACACTTCCTAAGGATGCTACCCTTGTGAAAATTTCAACAATTTGGCTACCTACCAAGAGAAAACAAACGCCCAAGCAAGAGAGCAAGGGAAGTAGAATTTGAAAGCAAAAAGCAATAAAAAGCACTTAACAAGAATAGGAACACATCCAAGTGGAAAGAACTTATTTGACAAATACAAAGAAAGCCAATAAGGACAAGCAAGAAATAAAAGGTGTAGAAAGAAAGTTGGCACACAAAAAAAAATTCCTAGAATGGGCCTAAAATAGAATTGGACTTAAAACAAAAAAGACTCAACAAATTCAATGATTTGCACAATTGTAAAGCAAGGTGGCTAAATCATAGTCAAATAAATTCAAGCAAATTTCAATAAAATTTAACACTCCTTTGAATTTTTTAATAATTTTGAGGTGCACTAATTTTTATTTTATTTTTTTGTACTCTTTTTACTTGTTTTTAGCACTTTTTACTAACTCTTTTTTTTTTTACTTATTTTACACTTTTGATTTCTTTTCTTCTTCTTTTTTTTTAAAACAATTTTGCTACACCTCTTAACACATTTTGTAGCAAATATAGTGAGGAGTCAAAGAATCATAAATGCTTGAACAAAGGATAGGAAATGGCCACCATAATTGATATACAAAAGTGCAAAATTAAGAAACAAAGCAACCTAATATGAACTAGTAATTTTAGGTGATAAAAAATAAATGGCACAAGGAGAGTTTTATGGAAGTTGAGGACAACTTGATTACTCAATAATCAGCCCAATCATACCCAACATGCCTCTCAAAGCCAATCAACAAAAATCACCACAAAAACTAGCACAAAATTAAGATACTAAAATTATTGAAAAAGTGAATGAAATTTGGAAGAAATTGAGCATTAATTTTTTTGAAGATTTTTTTTTTAAGAACATGCTAAGATCTAAATAGCATGTGAGACTCTAAGGACATGGGATCAAGAGTAAGCCTCTTTGATGCTCAATTTCCAATAGAGAAATAACACACTTTTATGGTAAAAATAAAAAGGCAAAACTATGTAGAATTAAGAGACAATAAAAGGGCTACAACCTGACCAACTAAGACACAACTTGGAAGATTAAAAACTGAAATTAAATGACTCAAAATAACCAGAAATATATGCCCAAAACAGAGAACAAAGGGCTGGAAAAACAGAAAAATAGGTGCAGGAAAATAGAATTAAAAATTCAAATAAGAAGCACAACGTGCATCCAAAGATCAAGACCACAATGTGTGGCTTCCTTCACAAATTTTGTGAAGTCATTACAATGATCTTCTTAGGATTTGCACAAGAATAAGGAAAAAATAAAAAGCTGGGCAGAAAATTAAAGAAACAATCCTAAAGGAAACATATAAAGATTCAATGGAAAAGAACAAGATAAATTGAATCTAGAAAGCAATAAAAACTAGGAAATAAATTGCATAAAATGAAAACTACAAAAACATAAACTAACAAGACATAAAAGGAATTAAATGACAAGAATCAAAGGCTGGAAAAAATAAAGGAAAAAGCAAGAACTCTAAGAAGAAAAGCTGAAAAAAATTAAAGAAAATTAAGACTAGAAAAGAACCTCATGGAGTTGGCTCTGATACCAAATGATGCATGCCTCCCTTGATCTTTTTCCTTGAGGTTCCAAGCACCATGAAATGGATGATGGAGGGGAAAGAAAATGGAGGTGGGGCGCCACTCTCAAAGAGAGATAAGCCAAAGCGTTTAGGTTTGCCACAAGGGAAGGAACCCTTGATAAAAACCAACTAGGAAGAGGTTCCTCAAGAGAGAGGATCCTCAAGACCTTTTACTAAGAATGTGCTCACAAAGAGACTATTTTCATTCAACTTCAAAGGTGAAATTTTACAATGAGGGGGAATGAGTATATATAGCCCAATGAGAGAGCTTGGGCACACTTTTCTAGGCAATGTGGGACTTGGGCTTAATTAGGATTAAAACTAATTAACCCAAGTCTTAGGCCTTAAGTGAGGCGCCTAAGTTCACCCCCTATGGGTGCAATTACCATATCTTAATGTGAATGGGCTAGCCCAAAATCATGTCTTAACTTATGCACCATTATAAGCTTACTCCTCCTTTTTAACTAAAGACACCTATACCTTATAAACTAAGAAGATGGCCGGAAATACATGGCCTTAAGGGAATTAAAAATACTTTCCTATTTATCTAATTAAAATAAAATATTTACAAGCTAAAAATAATGAAGACTATGGCTTCGAATCTTCAATGAGCTTTTGTCCATGCCATGCCTTCCTTGAGTCCTCCTAGCCATGATGCATGCTAGGTGAGATTGCATCAATTAGTCTTGTTTAGTCCTTGAATTTGTCACATAAATTTCTTTAGGTTTGACCTATTTTTGTGTTGATTTTGAATCTTGAAAAAGTGTGGTGTTCACTTCTTGAAATTGAGCTTCTAAGAGAGTTTTTCTCTCTAGTTTAAGTCTCTTAAGAAGTCCCCTATGCTTTTAGTTCAAGCATACTTCTAAGTAAAATTTTTCAAAAAACATTTGGCTCAATTTGATCCCTTAAGAAGTCTCCTATGCTTGTAGTAGCTTTTAGTGTGCTTCTTTGAAGTCAATCTTGTTTTGGTGTGAGGAGCTGTTTGGGCCGTATGAGATTAAACAAGCACTTGTGTAAAAACAGGTTAGCTTATGCACAAATCAAGCACTCCTAATCATACCTAAATTCATGGTGCATTTGAAGCTGCTAAAATTTTCTTAGATTGCACTTTGTCTTGGAATTTTATGGCCTTGCTTATCACTCTTTTTTTTAAGTGATTAGCACCTAGTTATTCCTCATAAATTTTCAAATCCAAATTGATATTAGGTGCATATAAAAGAAGTTAAAAAGAAAACAAAAGAAGTGAAAAGAATTTGAAAGAAAAGAACAAAAGTGATAAAAGAAGTAAAAAATAATTAAGTAAAAATTGATGTACCTAATAGAAAATTATTTTAATTGCAAAAAGGACCCAAAATTGTTTGTAATTGCTTGGATAAGCTCTCTATATCATTCAACCATCATATTTTCTTGTAGTGCAATTTTTGAAAATTATTTGAGTCATTTTACATTTTTGTCGTTATTCTTATCTAGAACCCTTCTAGAAATTCTCTTTGTATGCTTAGCCTTTTTATTCTTAGCCTTATTTTTAGTTTGTTTTCTTTGTGTTTTTTAAGTAATGTCTTTATCATTCTTTCCACTTGGATAGTGTGTCATTCAAATTGTGCATTTCTTGCTTTATTATTGCTTGTTCTATCTCTTTAGAATCTTGCCTTGGTTGGTGCCACTTTGTGCAGGGAAGCCTTGAGTAAGGAAGTCTTCCAAAAGGGTAGCCTCTTAAGGAAGATTTGAAATAGCTAAAAGGAATTAAACAAAAGGAAGATGAAGGACATAAGAGTGAAACACTTGTGAGGAAAGCTTGGAGAGGAGACTTGAAGATTTTCTAGTTTTATTCCTTGTATCATTTGACCTCTATTTTTAGAAGTGTTGGGTGTCCCTAATGGTCACTCTTATTTATGTAAAATAGTTTTAGCCTTCTCGTTTGAAGGTGTGAGGGAGAAGTGGAACACTTCTTCATATCTTTAGGAGCACACTTAGATCCCTTATCTTTTAGTTTTTGCTTTAGCTTTACTTAATTGCTTATTATGTTTTTATTAGAGTGTGTGGAGTTCCAAAGACTCTTGCACTTGTAGGATTTTGTGTAGGATAGTCCTTGTGTGCTTGTGCGCTTTCTAGGTTGGTGTTGAGTTCTAAAGGCTCATACCCTTTTAGTTGAGAAACCAAAAACAAGGGTGAGATGAGTATCTTTAGTTCTATAAATGTGAGAAGAGTGATAAAATTTTGCCATACTCTTATAATTGGGTGAGAGAAAGAAATTGATGCATTCCTCCTTTGGATTGCTCTCCAAGATCACCTTCATGAGGTCACCTTGGTGAAGTGGTTTGGTGAAGAGGAAGGAGATGGAGTATGGTTGGTGCCACTTGAGAAAGATAAGCCAAAAGAAATGGTGTTTGTCATAAGAGAAGGAACTTTTTCTAGGACTTCTCTCAAGAACAAGAGAAGAAAGACACCCAAAAATAGAAGGAAAAGTTCAATTCTCTAAAATTCAAGTGTAACCTTACAAATGAGGGGGGGTATGAATTTATAGAGCTAGGGGGTTTAGGAGAGGAGGTTGGACGTCCACCTCTTAACCAAGGCCCAAGGAGGCTTAATCATGTGCTAGTTATGTTAAGCGCACTTAGCACATGATTAAGGAAAGTGAAGATCCAAACAAGGCCCTAACTAAGTAGATTTATGCTCCCTAATTTGAATTTGAATTTTGGAAGGAATCCACATGGCACTCCAAAATTCAAATTCAAATTTAGTTGGGTGGAAATCAGCCAAGTAGGTGCCTAGGTGGAAGAGAGAGAATGTTAGGCGCCTCTTGGAGGGAACAAAGGGGACCCACATGTCTCCTAGTTGGTTAGAGTGGTGTTAAGATGGTTTTTAGGGTGTTATTAGCAAAATTACATCACCAAAACCAACCTAAACCCCATCTAATTAACTCGCACCCTTAAAGCACTAAATAAACCTCCAATTTAAAAAATAAAATGAAAGAAAGGCCAAAATACAAGGCCAACTAGAATAAAACTCTAAACTAGCAAGACTATGTCCTAAACAATTAGGTCTACCATAAAACTAGCTATATAGGAGGGCTATGGTCAATATTTGCTTCAAAAAGTAGTTGAGGTTTTGCTCCTTATCCACATGCCAAATCTTCCTCTATCTTCTTAGCCACGACCCTTGTAATTGGGCCCTTACTAAGGGTGGATGCATCATTTCCTCCCCTTTGGAAAGGGTTTGACCTTCCTCAAATGAAGTCAAACCCAATCCCCTTCATTGAAGATAACTTCCTTCCTTCCCTTATTAGCAGCCTTTGATTGGTTCTCAATGTTGGCTTTGGCCCTCTCATGTATTTTCTTGACAAATTCAGCTCTTTCCTCCCCATTTTTACTAAAAGATTGAGAAATAAGGAGAGGTAAGAGGTCCAAAGGAGTGAGAGGGTTGAACCCATAGACAAGCTCAAAAGGAGAATGCTTGGTAGTATGATGGACTATCTACTTATATGCAAATTCAACATGGGAAAGGTATTCATCCCAAGACTTATGGTTATCTTTAATAAGGGCCCTCAACATTGTGGATATAGATCTGTTTACCATCTCAGTCTGACCATCAGTCTGGGGGTGACAGATAGTAGAAAAAAGAAGTCCAGTTCCTAATTTAGCTTATAAGGTTTTCGAGAAATGGCTAAGGAACTTGAGATCTCTATCAGACACAATGGTGAAGGGTATGCCATGTAAGCGGACAATCTCTCTAAAGAAAATTCTTGCGATATTGGTCGCATAATCTACTTTGTGGTAGGGTATAAAATGAGCAATTTGACTGAAACTATCAAGTAAGCGATGAGACCTTCACTGAGCGAAACATCACATTCGCTAAGGGAATGAACCTTCGCTGAGTGAACCCTCCAGTGAAACACCATTTTTGCTAAGCGGCAGAATCGTCGGTAAGCAATGTATTCACTCAGCAAACTAATGTTCACTAAGCAATTGTGCCTAGATTTTTGAGATAAATGGAAGGAATTCTCATGGCTCTTGGGGGGTATTTTTGGAGATTCTTGGAAGAGCTATTCTTGAGAGTCTATGATAGCTCGGTAGAGCTTTTGGGAAGGAGTTTCTTAGAGCTTTTGGGAAAGACTTTGAGGGAGAAATTTGGAAAGAATTTTGAGAAAGTTTGGAGAGAATCTTCTTTGCATTTGTCGAGAGAGTTCTAGAGAAATTTCTTAAGAGCATTTTGGGAGTGTTTTGGAAGCTTTGTAGAGTTATTCTTGAAGCTTTCATCGGGGTTTCCCTTGAAACGTTTTCTTGAATTTCTTTTTTCAACACTGGTTGTATCACACTCTCTGTGAGCTTGAAACTAATGTTTACTTTAATTCTTGTCTTTTTGTTCATCATTTTTCAATATCATACTGTGATTTTACTTTCTACTTGTTTCTTTGAAAATTCTGAACTCATCGAACATGTCATTTTTCTATATGAAGAAAATATTTTCTCTTAGAGATAAAATGAATTAATTAGATGTGATGTCTCTTTAATCTTCAGATTTCAAGGCACAAGTTACGACAACTTGTTGTCTCAAGTCTCACGTCTAAAAATAAATTACTAGTCAAAATGATTTCTAAAAAATGTTAAAAATAATCTAAATGGAAGAACTACGGAAAATTTGATTCTCCATTGCTCCTAGAGATATGTAGGAGTAGGAGTCCACTCTTATCAAGCTAAATAAAAAACTAATAATATTAACCCTTCTCTTCTATCTAAAATATCAAAATATGTTCATGTATAGTAATAATAACATAACAACAATAATGGTCATAACGAGGTTTTTTTAAGGTAAGATGAATATTTTAAAAGAAAAATTATTTGCTTAGTTAATTAGAGATAATCATCTTTATGACGAACGTCATTAGGGTGTTAATAGCTTTCCTATACATAATCGACTCTCATATCCAAAATTTGGTTTTGCAAACCAATTTTTTTTTAAGGTTTTCCTAATACTTTCCTTAATAAACATTGGTTGTGACTTATCTGATTTTTCAAATTATTTTTCGCCATCTTGTCAGGACTCATGTGTATATACTTGATACACGGTTGAAAATTATTAGTTATTAATTTTAGCTAGTCACTATTTTTCTAAAATCTTTTGCATGAAGATTGAAAAATAATTTTCTTAATAAATTCAATCAAACGCACACTTTAACTTGAAAATGAACACATTAATTATTCTTCGTTAATTTAACAAGGTTGAAAATTCACTTTTTCTAATTTATGATTTATGAATGTGTAAATTTGTCTCTAAATGTTTTTAATGTAGCATCTTTTCAAATATTTTGCAAATTTGATCACTATTAATATACCTTTAATATTTCAACAAAAATTAATAGAGATGATATGACAACGTGAAAGTCCATTATTTATGCTAATATTACCAGTAATGTGTTCATGTGATACTAGAAAATACAAATTTGACACAAGAACATGTGTTAGATTGTGACATCATTATTAATGTATCTTATCAATAATTTTTATTAAAAATTTGCAACATAATGACAAAGGACTAAAATGATCAATTTTGAAAATTTGAGGTCCAATTTTGAAAGATAGAAGTTTCATATTCATTAGGTTATATAGGATGAAAAGGGAATTTAAAATTTGTCCATGTATTATAAAGGTTTAATTGCAACATTCTGACGCTTTTTAATTTATTGGGTTCTAGCTAAAATAGTTTCCATGTATTATATAAAGGTTTAATTGTAGTTTTATCTTTCTATTTCTGCAAATTCTGAAAATTTGTCCTTTTATTTTAAATTTGAAAATTATGTTTTCCAATTTTAAAAATTCGCACATATATACAAATTATTAAATTGAAAACGCTGCCTCGCTAGAAAACAAACTTAACTGTTTGATGGTGTGTTATTGTGTCAAAAATTGATGTCAGTATTTATGTTGTTGAATTCTTCTTATCACTTTGTGATTACAATTAATTATGTTTGTTTCTACGAATATTGTTCTGATTTAGGGTTTAGGGTTTTATTGTTCCGATCCCACTCTAATTTTGATAAAAAATTATTGTTCCGATTTAGGGTTTAGGGTTTTATTGTTCCGATCCCACTCTAATTTTGATAAAAAATTCTGTTATTGGTTCCTATTTTGTCCTTGTCCCCTCTTAAAAAAATTAGGGATGACGATGATTTTGTGGGTCCTCACATCTGCCCATGCCTCAGTTTTATGTTAAACAAAATTTTATATATTTATTTTTAATTTCATATGTTCAAGGTTATCAAAATCGAGAGTTTACATAAACTCGTGATAGTGTAGTAAACTGGACTCGTAAAATCATAAGAGTTTATTTAATTAAAAATATGACTATAAACCACATAATAATTGAAAGTTTTTAATACATAATAAGTTCAAATCCACATAATAAATATAAATTACTCCAAATAACTAGAAATTAAAGTAGAAAAACTTAAAATTTCAAAACTTTTTTAGACATAAGAACAAATTATATTCAAAACACTTAAAATTAGAGTCAACATAGAAAAATATCACCTAAGAAGTTTGTTCATGAATTTACTCTGATTTTAACGATTTTACTCTGATTTTACGAGTTTACTCCAATTTTACCGAGTTTACTCCGAGTTTACTACTTTTTCGATTTTACTACAATTTAACTCATATGTGACTTATAAACTCGTACGATTTTATGAGTTAACTCGCGATTTTGATAACCATGCATATGTCTATGTATAAATTCACACTCATGTGGGTTATTAAAACTAAAATATAATTAATAAATTAATATATAACTTATTTAATAAATTATAAGTAAATTTAAATTTAAATTATAAAAATAATATCAGGTGTACTCGCAGGTATATGTGAACCCAAAAATACCCGACAGGGTTAAGACGGAGATTAAGATTTCATACTCACCTCCTTTATACTTTCTAGGAATGGGGACACAAACAGGGAGTAGGAATGGTAATGGGTCGGGACGAGCACAGGTATTGGTTACCCGCCACCCGATCCGCTACAAAAAACCCACAGGTACCTGCTATGTATGGGTTTTTTTAATACGCGCGGGTATCCATGAATATTTTAAAAAAATAATTTTTTTAAAAATTAAATATTTTTTATAAGTAGTTTTATCAAATACATCATTTATTTTTTGGAAAATCTAGAAATAAAATTATACTAGCTTCTACAAGATTAATTAGCTCTAAAAGTAGATTAATATAATATATTATAAGAAAATATTTAATACAAATAAAATATTTATTTTATATTATCGGCATTTTTATAATAAATAATTTTATTAACTATGAAGTTTTCATAAAAAAATAAGATTGATATTAATGAATTTTGATAATTAATATTTTAATTTGATTTATTTTTTAAAAATATTATATTTTTTAACTTATATACATATATATATATGTATATATATATATATTATTTTATTTTAGCAGGTACCCACGGGTACAGGTACTATGATACTCGTATTCGTGCCCGTTAAGGAGTGTGTAGAAAAAAATTGTTCCTGCAAGTGGCAAGTATCCATTTATACTATCCATGCAGATATTTTTGCGGATTTTATCCACGAGTATCTGCGGGTACAAATTTTTTTACCATCCCTAACGGAGAGGACCATCCCTAAAATGTGATTGGAAGGTGATTAATATAATATAAATAATATTTTTTCCTCTTAAAAAAATAAAATTTTTCATAAACTTAATTAGGTGACACCAAACTCAATTTATAGATCGATTAAAAGGTTATTAACTAATTAATTAATTAAAAAATATAAAAATATTTTTTTATTTGAATTATTAGTTAATTGGTTAATCATTTTAATCAATAATTCACATTATTTAAATAAGATTACCTAAGTCAATATTTATTTTCTAACAATTTAATAATTTGAAAAAATTTATAAATTCTAAACAATTGGGGACATTTTTTTTAATTTTAAATAAGAAATAAAATATCCAAATTTGCAAATAGATAAAAAACTCTAATTTATAAGTTTTTGTTTATATACTCTTTGAAAATCACACTTAAATAGAATATTTTAAAATATATTCCCCTCGTAAATGAATTCAATATACTTAAAAGAAAATATTTATCATATTATTATTTACTATTTTTAAACATTTTTTTTAATTTTAAATAAGAAATAAAATATCCAAATTTGCAAATAGATAAAAAACTCTAGTTTATAAGTTTTTGTTTATATACTCTTTGAAAATCACACTTAAATAGAATATTTTAAAATATATTCCCCTCGTAAATGAATTCAATATACTTAAAAGAAAATATTTATCATATTATTATTTACTATTTTTAAAATATCAAACTCGACCAGTCAAAAAATCAGTGAATCGATCTGATAACCGGTTTGGTCAATGCAGAAAACTAGTTAGACAAAAAATTTGTCTTAAAATTGGAAATTCAGTCATGAATTCGTAAAACTGGTGAAAATCGATGGTTCAACCAGTTGAACCGATGCATAAGTTTTTGAAATTTATCAGTTTTTGCTAAAGGCACCCTTCTTTTTCCTAAGTTCACCCATGTTTGAATTAAAAAATTAATAAAAATAGGGTTAACTTAACAATATTAAGGTGTGTAAAAATAGTGTTTATTTTATAATTAACTTCTCAATAAATTTTTTCTTATAATCTTAATTGTTATAATATATTAATAATAAAAAAATATTATGTTAGTATGAATGGTTCAACCATTTGTTCAATAACGGTTGAATCAATGAACCAGTACTTTCACTGGTTCGATCACCCATCCAATTTTAAAAGTATAGGTTATATATGAAAAACAGAAATGGAACCACCTAATATTCTTGCACACAACTTTTGCTTTACCTTTCCTTTCTTATAGGGGTGTTCATTGGGTTAGGTGACCCGATGACCTAATCCAACTCAATCATCTACAGATTGGGTGATGAGTTGAACCCGAGACCCAACCCAACTCAATCCGAAAATAATAATAATAATAATTATTATTATTTATTTTAAATTAAAAAAACATCTTTTATAGTTTATTATTTATTATTTGGATAAATTATGACTAGTGCCTCCTATTTAGGGGTAGTTCACTTTGTGCCCCCCAATTTTTTTTTTGCGCACCTTTTGTCCTTCAACTTTTTCAAAAGTTTAATTTTTTCCCCTTCCGTAAGATTTAGGTCATTGACCGTCAAAAAGAAACGTTGACTTGCATAATTATTTCGTAATTAAGAATTAATTAAAATATAATTAATGATTTGTAAATATTAATTGTAAAATATAGAAATGGGACCAAGCTAGAATCAAACCCAGGTCTAAATGGTGAAAATGCTAAAGTCATTCCACTAGACCAAAGGCCAATATCAATTTTATCTTGAACTTAAATTTATTTAAACTAATAATATGGAAACATTAATTTTAAAAATATAGAAAAGTTGGGTAAGGTAAGACTTGCCCCCAGGACCTAAAAGTAAAAATGCTAATCCCATACCGCTAAACCAAAATGCACTAAAGTTTTTTTGTGAGATTCAAATTTAGTTAAACTAATTATGTGACAATGTTAATTTTAAAATATAGAGAAATTTGATAAAGTAAGATTCGAACATAGGATGTGTGAGAGTGCTAAGACCATGCCACTAGATAATAGGTTCACATTAGTTTTCTTGTGTATTTTCCTTTGTTTTGTTTTACTATTCTAGGTCATTTATGTTGTAAATTTTTTAAATAGAGAAATTTTTTAAATTCTAAAAGCTACTTAGTTTCATTTTATGTTAAATCTATTTGGAATAAGATTTTATTTTTAATTTTAAATTTTATATTTTAGTTTTAATTGTTGCTTTAATTTATAATTTTCAACTTTTAATTAAATTTTTAATTCTTAATTTTAATTTATATCTTTATTTTTAATTAGATTTTAAATTTTATTTTTATATTTTAATTTTAAATCTATTCTAGTTCATTTTATGTTGTATATTTTATTTGTGTTTTTGAAACTAAAATTAAGAATTAAAAGTTTAAATTAAAATTTAAGGTTAGCGACTAAAACTAAAATTTAGTTATATTAACAACAATATAAAATTTAAAATGTAATTGAAATAAAGACAGAAATTAAAATTAAAAATTTAAATTTAAATTAAAAATTGAAAATTATAAATTAAAGCAACAACTAAAACTAAAATATAAAATTAAAAATAAAATCTTACTCCAAACTGATTTAACATAAAATGAAGCTAAGTAGCTTTTAGAATTTAAAAAAATTCTCTATTTAAAAAATTTAAAACATAAATGACCTAGAATAGTAAAACAAAATAAAAGAAAATACACAATGAAACCAATGTGGACCTATTATCTAGTGGCTTGGTCTTAGCACTCCCACAATCCTATGTTCAAATCTTACTTTGTCAAATTTCTCTATATTTTAAAATTAACATTGCCACATAATTAGTTTAACTAAATTTGAATCTCACAAAAAAACAAATATTGACTTTTGGCCTAGCAGTATAGGATTAACAGTTTTATTTCTAGGTCTTGGGTTCAAGTCCTACCTTAACCAACTTTTCTATATTTTTAAAATTAATGTTGCCATATTATTAGTTTAAATAAATTTAAGTTCAAGATAAAATTGATGTTGGTCATTGGTCTAGTAGAATGACTTTAGCATTTTCATCATTAAGACTTGGGTTCAATTCTAGCTTGGTCCCATTTTCTATATTTTACAATTAACATTTACAAATCATTAATTACATTTTAATTAATTCTTAATTATGAAATAATTATGTCACGTCATTAAATTATGCAAGTCAATGTTTCTTTTTTACGGTCAATGACCTAAATCTGAAAAAGTTAAAAGGCAAAAGGTGCAAAAAAAAAAAAATGGGGAGCACAAAGTGAGCTACCCTCTAAATAGGGGGGCACCGGTGGTAATTTAGCCTTATTATTTTAATGTATAGTTTCAATACAAGCCCAACCGAGAGTTTTCACACACTATGTCACTACTCACTCTAATGCAAAAAGCTTTTGCACTTCCCTTGATCTTTCTCCTTAAGGTTCCAAGCACCATGAAATGGATGATGGAGGGGAAAGAAAATGGAGGTGGGCGCCACTCTCAAAGAGAGATAAGCCAAAGTGTTTAGGTTTACCACAAGGGAAGGAACCCTTGATAAAAACCAACTAGGAAGAGGTTCCTCAAGAGAGAGGATTCTCAAGACCTTTACTAAGAATGTGTTTACAAAGAGACTATTTTCATTCAACTTCAAAGGTGAAATGTACAATGAGGGGGAATGAGTATATATAGCCCCATGGGAGAGCTTGGACACACTTTCTAGGCAATGAGGGACTTAAGTGAGGCACCTAAGTTCACCCCCATGGGTGCAATTAGCATCCCCTAAATTGAATGTGCTAGTCCAAAATCATGTATTGACTTATGCACCCATTCTAAGCTTACTTCTCCTTTTAACTAAATACACCTATATCTTCTAAACTAAAAAGAATATAGCCGAATATACATGGCCTTAAAGGAATTAAAAAAATGCTCCTATTTAGCTAATTAAAATAAAATATTTACAAACTAAAAATGAAGATTATGACTTCCAATCTTCAATGAGTTTTCATCCATTTCATGCCTTCCTTGAATCCTGCTAGCCATGATGCATGCTAGGTAGGATGGCATCACACTCTGCACTACTCTCACTTCATCTTTCTTTTCTTTTTCTAAAAACCCTAAATAGTAAGTGGCTCTTCTTCTTTGTTTCCGTGTGGACCCATCGGTCATCACTGTGCTTTCACTGGTGCTTTCCACTTCTCATCATTGTGTCTTTGCCCTATATGAAACTAATTATAGGTCCCCTTCTTTCTACCGATGCTTAGTGTTTGTGAATGTTGAAAAAATTTCATTTTTGTAATGTTTTTGCTATTGTTCGTGAATATGTTACTAAAAAGTGAGAAGGCAAAGCAGTTAGAGGAGTGATTAAGGAAGATTATGTACTTAAGTTGTTGGGGTTCCAATTAACAAAAAAATATTTTTATTTTTATTTTGGGAATCAAACTTAGTCTCAAATGAAGATGTTGGTTCAGATTTTTTGTCTCACATTGTATAGTACTCAAAGATAACTTATTTGATGCAACATTCATTATGTCAATTTTGATAAATGATAATATTCAACATTGCCAAATTTTATGTCTTCTTTAGAGTTTCTTTTTCAACACTTTCATTTGCCTAATTAATTCTTCGTTAGAAAATTAATTCGTATTAAAATTTGTCTGCACAAACTTATTCTATTTGTAAAGGGGGAAAAAAGAGAGATGAAAGAAGCATATGTTATTCTGTTTCCTTTGTTTTTTCAATCAATTTAAATAATCAAAACCTCATACTAAATTAAGAAAGATCAATTTAATCGCAGTTCAAGAAAATAGCTATATAAAATCCATCATAAGAATATTATTGTTGAATAGTTTGATATTATGTATTTTTCTTTTATTTTGGACATGTTTCTGAAGTTATTGTTTCTATTACTAATGTCATTGTCTGGTTATATAGATGTGTATATTATGACTTAAACACAAGTGTAGAAACAATGTTATGACCATATGAGAAAATGTCGTAATAACTACATTATTATTGTTGATTGACAATTTTTAATTTATTTTAGTCATATAAATTATAATTATAAATTTATTGTTTTAAAAAAAAATTAAATGGTGACCCAATCAACTCAACCCAACCCAACCTAATCAATGGTGGATTGAGTTGGGTTGAGTCTAATAAAAAAAAACAAAAACTCAACCCAACCCAAGCTAACTTGATGTTTTATGATTGGGTTGTGTTTTGAATTTGCCTAAACTCGACATAACCCAACCCGTGAACACCACTATTTTCTTATAAGGGAGTAGGGACTTAAGTCATAACTAAAATAAAAAATTAAGGGTATTTTTAATTATTAAAGTTTAAGATACAAATTTTAAGTATATTAGAAAATTAAATACCTTTTTTCTTTGATCAACTTAAAAATTTCTATGCACAATTTTGTTCTAATAGTTGATTTAAAGAATTAAAAACTTATATTTTTATATTTTTTATTCTCAATTAATTGAGTTTAAAATAACCATTAATATAAGAGCTAATTACATATGCACTTCTTGAGATTTAGTGTAATTACATATATACTCCTTTTTTTTTTTTACATTACTTTCGTACCTCTTGACTGGGGTGTTAGTGTAAAATTTAAGAAGAGTGTTAGTTTAAGGTTTTCAAATATATAAGGGTCCACATGTAATGAATATATAAAAATAAAGAGGTAATATGTAATGTAATAAAAGAGTAGATACATCTACAATTTCACTAAATAGCTTTGTAATTAACTCTTTTTATAATTAATTGTTTGACACTGAAAAACAAATTTTCAAGTTTAATGGACCGTATCTATAAAAAATACCAATATTGTTTCAAGAAACTCGCCTAATCACATAAATAGAGAAATGAAGTTTTTTTTAAGATGCCCTAGATAGCTTTTGGTACAAGAAAATATCTCCCCCTATTTATTTCCATGTTCATACATATTAAGAGCGTTGCTATATACCCTATATAACTAAAAACATTTTATCCAATCACCGTCTGGTTGGCGGGTTTCGAAATTTTTTTATAACTAATTATTATTTTTTCAAGTATAATTTGTGCTATTCTTGAGTAATGATTTTGTACTATTTGTCTTTTTCCTTATTTTAATAATTAAATAAGAAATTAGTTGGTGTAGAACAATAACGTGGACTAACGTTTATAATTTTTTTCATTTTGACATAAACGTATACCTTGGTTTCAAAAATTATATTCATTCATTAAAGTTAATAAATAGCTCGGTTTCAAAAATTATATAAAGCACATTTGATTCTATTGTCATTTAACTTGTGTTACTTTAGTAGTGTACATTGATAAGTTTTTTCCTGTTTTTAAAACCGTACAAATGATAGGATCGGTGAAACATAATTAATTGTTTGAATCATAATTGAACTAGTGATTGAAACGATTTTAATAAAATAATATTTTTTATGAGTTAAATTGATATACATTGTCAGATTTTACATTGACGTTCAATTTCAATTTTTCATTCATGATAAATATGTTGATTTTACTCATTAGTACTTTAAAAGTTATATAAATAAAAATTCATGATTGAATGTCAGTGTAAAAATCTTTTATACTGACAATGTATACCAATTAAAATCTTTTTTGTATTATTAATATACTATATCAATTAAGATTATGAAAGAAAAAATGTATTAAGTTGTAATTATAAAAGGAAAAAAGTAATTTTACTAAATACACCTTTATATTCTAAGTTAAATCCCATTTTATTAATTTTTAAACTAAAATTAGTTGATTTAAGAAAATGAGGGGTGTATTTAGTAAAATCTAAAAGTTAAAAAAAAAATACTAATCGGTTGAACTACCGGTTTTACCGGTTCTTGATCGATTTTCCGGTTTTAATACCGGTTTTTTGTTTCACCAATTTTTAGAATTGATCGAATCAGTTACCAGACCTATTCATCGGTTTTTCGGTCAAACTAGTCGGTCCAATCTGATTTTGTAACACAAGTTTTTTTTTTTATGTCAGATCTTGTGTTTAAACTTTATGCATAAAATAAATTATCTTTTTGCTTTTTAACCTTTTTCTTAGGTTCTGTTTTGTTTAATTTCTCAGTAAGTATTAATAGTGGAAGAAAATATAAAAAAAATAGAGTTTTTCCATAATTTAAAATCAATTTATCATAAAGTAACATGTAAAAATGTTTTTATATAAATTTTTTAAAATATGTGAGACTGTTTGCAAATTAGTCCATGAAAAATCTCATATCTTTTAAAAAAATTAATTTATGCAAAAACTTTAGCATGTGTAGAAGTTATTTTTTTTTGTATTTTCTTTTTTTTTTGTTGGTCCCATAGGGAAATCTTCAAGAGGGTTGAATAAATTTCAAAATTAAATTTTAAAAAATTTTTGTTTCCAAAAATCAGAGTTTAATCAAAATATCCCCTTTCAAGAAATCTTCAAAGTCTACCTTTAAGATTTTACAAACAATTTTAGATTTTGAAACATAGTTAAAGATTCAATATCTTTCTCAGATTTCATATACCAAGCTTCAATAATGACACTTCTTACAATTTGACTGTCCAATCACAATTTTCTTTTAAATGAATTAACCAATTTGCAGATTTAGAATTTTACTTATTTCAATATCAACTTTCAAATTCAATATTTTAATTCTTTTGTCTCATCAATTTAAAAGAATATGTTTCCAACAGTAAACACTTATTTTCAATGTATCTAAATTTCAATTCAATCAATATTTCAAGATAGAGAGATAGAAAAATTGCATAGGTTGTTTTTATAATAGTTCAGTCCTATTGACCTACATCCAGTTTCAGATTTAGCCTTCTACTGATTTGCTTTCCACTAAAAATCAATTTACATGCACTCAACACATTCAGATTTTTACATAGAAAGATTTCAAACAACACACAAGAGTGAGACTAATCCTTGCACCCCACTGAAATTTTTTACACTGTGACACCTCGTCACTCACAATGTCTCAAACTTACAACACTTCGTTGCAAGATTTCCAATAATCTCAAGAACCCTATTAAGAAATTATCACACAAAACACAATTTCAAACAAATATGGGTACAAAAACAATATCACCGATGAGTGAACAATACCCAATACCATAGAGCTCAAATCTATCTTTTTTTTCTTCAATCACCAATCTTGATTCTCAATACATTTAGATTTTTGGGTAATCTGTGATTTTCAAGGGTTTCTCAATGGTATTTCATATGGTTTCTTTCTAAGACCTAAAATACCTTTTCAGTTCTTGTTAAAAATCAGTTCAAAAATGATTTTATATGTTTCAAAGAATATGGTAATTGATTATCCAGTCAATTACCTGATGTATTGCTTAAAACAAACCCAAAAATGCAACTTCTCTATGTTAATTGATTATCTGTCCCAAAGAGCATGTATTTTTGAGATTCTAAACAATGTGTATGGTAATCGATTAACTACTTATGGTAATCGATTAGCTCTTGCAAATTTTAGATTTTATGACTTTCTTGCTTGTTCCAGCTTAGGTAATCTGTTACCAACTTAAGTAATCGATTATCCTTTTGAAAAATCAATTCTTAACTTAGTATTTTGATAATTTTTCCTTCCAAACAATACTTAGCTATAAATTCAAGATTTATCATGAATTAGAAAAGATAACATATCTTAACTAAAACAATTAATGCAAGTACCACACCTATAAATGTGTTTGGTACCATAAAAGAATAAAACTAGAACTATACACTACACTTTACTACAAAACCAAAATCATAAAGCTTGAGATACTTTACCAATTGAGCTTCCATCTCAATACTTTTAAGATTGTGTTTGCTTCAGGTTATAGAAATTAGCGTAACTAAGATGTAAATTAATGAGTTCTTTTGTTTGCTTTAGGTGATATTGCAAAGAAATAATTTAAAGAGGTGAGAACCATTATACTATTTTACATTCGTCTCTCCATCTTTTTCTTTCTTAAAAAAAACACAATATTACTTATTATTTCTCACTCATTTAATTGTTTCTCCTTTATTTTCATATTCTCCATTTTCATTCCCTCTAAAAAATGTAAAGTCTTTCTTGATTATATGTTATGTGGGTGAAATAATTAGAAAGAGAAATTAAATTTAAATTAGGTATGATTAATGTTTAATTACAAAATAATTGATTATAATATATATATATATATTGGTATTTATTTGTTATTTTGTTGAGTGTGATTGAATTTAAATAGTGGAGTTTGAGAGAGTGATGGTTACTAAGGTAAGGGATAGTGTAGTAAATATTTTTATGAATTGAGGATTGTTGGATTAATGTTACGAGAAGCATTGAAAAATCTAACTGTGAGGGGGTTGCAGTTAGTAAATCAGAATTACTAAACAAACATCCTAGTCTTTTTCTTTTTTTCTCCTCTCCCCCTGCCTTTTTCTTTCTTATTATTCTTTCTCTAACTTTCTCTCAAACACTCTCATTCTTTTTTTCTCCAAAAAACCTCTCCTCTACATGTAGCACCATTCCTCCGTGGATTCAAGAGAAATTCTTGTCATTGCTTCTAATTTCGATTCCTGATCATATTGAGTAAGTTTGATTCTATTTCTTTGGGATTTTTCTTTCTATTTTTGGTTGAATCATCTCCATTGAAGGAGAATCATCCTATAAAATCTGAATTTCTTAGGTTCTCTTTGGTTTTGGGGTTTCTGCTATGTTATAAGTAATTTATATGACTAGATTCTCTTCTTTCTTCAAATTCATCTTCAAAGGAAGAATTAGGTAAGTGAATCTTAATCCTTGTTTTATTACATGTGTCGATTAGGAAGAATTAGGAAAAACTTTGAATTGATGGTGTCGATTGAATTACATGTGATTGATTAAGCTCTGAATTGTTTATGATTCTTAGCAATTGATTGGAGTTCTAGATATGACCTTCAGTTTTGATTTGTGATTTGGGGGTTTGGATAATTTATGATATGATGAGGCTTCCTTTGAAATTGATTTTATGCATGTTGAGATTGATGATATATATTGGGTTGTTGATTATGAGCTGTTACAGTTGGGTAATTAAGCCTTGGTTAATATGTATTGAATTAGGGATACATAGAAGGTTGTTGTGATCTTGGTACTAAGGTTTATGAATATCTTTTCCTCATTTAAGAGACAACCCCTGATAAATATGCCTCCCCCTAGGGTCGGGTTCGTTGCACCTGATTCTTTGAAAGAATACCCCTTAGGGGAATGCATTTTCCTATCCTTGATGGAGGGCGGACTCGACTTCATGTCTAATTCATTTGATCCTTGCAAGCAATCCCATTCTTGTTATCATAAGCTTTCTTGTGATAAGTGGCTTTTCCTTTAGTTATTTTGTGCCTTATTTTTGCATCTTTCTCTTTTATGTAAGCCTTGATGAAACTGTAGCGAATGCTACAATAGTAAGTAACATTGGGATATACTCAGATAGCAACTGATTGTTAGAATTGGGTTAGGTAAATGCTAGACAGCAATTAGGTATCAGATAAGTATGGCTAAACTTCAAGTGATTGTCAAATGGGTCAATCAGGATGTTACACTCCAATTGAAAAAGTCATTAGTCCAACTAGTATTCATTTCAATAGGTTTTCCAGAAAGCATCATGTTATGTGATAATGTTATTATAAGTAGTTATCATCAAAGGGAACATAAGTGTGATTTCTTGTTTAGTGATATTGTGGAATGAATGTTTATGTTGATTTAACTGGTTTTTTCATATTTAAAGTGTGTTATGTTATCATAAGCTTAACCTTGCTTTTATATGTTATTGTGATGATTGTGCTTTGCAGAGAGAAAATATCAATGATGAAGTGAACATAGAGCGAACAAAATTGAGGAAGGCATGGGTTCGCAGTAAGGAGAACAACTTCTTGTTTTGTTTAGAGCATGTAAATTTGGAGGGTTTATGTATATGTGAATATTTAGGAATGTTATGTTCTAAATATGTATGTATATGTATAATCATAATGGAACCATATGGTGTATGTTGGAATTGGTACTATATTAATAGTTTTTTATGGATGCATGTGTAGGAAGAAAACGTCATAGAATGTACCCCTTGATTATGTAGATGTATGATAAGAATGTAGTTATCTTGTGTAGTTTGATGATGAGATTATGATTATATTATTTAGGTATGCAAATTGAAAATTGGTTCATTACGGGTTTAAGTGTGGCTAAGAATTATGCAACAAAGGTTCAGTGATTCTGCAGAGTCTTGCTGAGCGACAAGTCTCTTCCAGTGCAAAGTTGCTTCTATCAAGCAATTTTATAAATTTGTGCCCAACAACTTGTCTCGTTGAGCGACAGGTCTTTTCCAGTGCAAAGTTGCTTCTGTCAAGCAATTTTATAAATTTGTGCCCAACAACTTGTCTCGCTCAATGCAAAGTACTCCCTACCAGGATTTTTGTGGGGCTTTTCGTTTAGCAACATATCTCGCTGAGCAAAATGCCTTATCTAGAATATCATAGCTCCGACCTTTTGTTGGGCGAGGTGTCCTAATTCTTAGCTGGGCAACATAGCTCGTTGGGTGAGCTGTTCAATATATGATTTACGTTATTATTTTGAAATTTTTAATATTTTTAGTATAAATTATCTTGCCAATGGATGCTATAGACTATGAATAGTAATTTGTATTAGTATATTTATGGGATGTTACACAAGCAAAGCCTTAAAAATGCTTCTAAAGAAGTTTACTAAAATGTTTAATTGAACAAGCCCTTAGTTGAAATACTAGAAGACAATCCTGAAATTAAAAAATATTATGTTTAATAGAATAAAATGAAACATTAAAAATAATACATTTATTATTCTTAATAAGTTTTATGACATAATTTTGAAATTATGTGATGTAACATCCCAAGAAAATACTAATACAAATCATATCACTTGTTATTCTATCTAATAATTCTAATAGCAATTTATACTCAAAATATTAAATCATTAAGAATTTAAGAAAATCACATACTAAACAGCTTGCTCAGCTAGGAACTAAGACACCTCTCCTAGTGACAAGTGTTGCCCAACGAGAGGTTTGAACTATGATTTTCCAGATAAAGGATTTCACTCAGTGAGAGGTGTTGTTTGCAAAAAGCCTCACAAAAAATTGATAGAGAAGACTTTGTACTAAGTGAGACATGTTGTTGGACACAAAGTCATGCAATTTCTTGGTAGAAACTAAAGCACATTGTGTGAGACCTGTGACGTGCGAGATTATGCAGATGGTTAGAACACCTGTTGTATAATTTCTTTATGATACCACAAGATAAAAACCAACTTTTACATTGCATATTGCTTTGTAACATACATACTTATATCCAAAGCTTACATGTTCAAATACACTATAGTTCTACCATTGTATGTACATGCTTATACATGCTCAAAACACCAAGTCCTACAAGTTACTTCACATTTCGTATATACATCAAAATTCACATATTTTATACAAGTCAAAACAACATTTTTGTCATTGCTAGATGGTTAGAACACCTATTGTATAATTTCTTTATGATACCACAAGATAAAAACCAAATTTTATATTGCATGTGATATTATGCAGATGTTTAGAACACCTGTTGTATAATTTCTCTATGATACCACAAGATAAAAACCAAATTTTACATTGCATATTGCTTTGTAACATACATACTTATATCCAAATCTTACATGTTCAAATACACTATAGTTCTACCATTGTATGTATATGCTTATACATGCTAAAAACACCAAGTCTTACAAGTTACTTCACATTTCGTATATACATCAAAATTCACATATTTTATACAAGTCAAAACAACATTTTTGTCATTGCTAAACCACCATATTTAGTCCTGTTGACCTGCCCTTCAACCTCATGAATGGTATCTACTCCCTGTAAAGAATGATCATCACAATCATACAAAAAACACATATAAAGTAAGCGTAAGCTCACTATTAATCAGCTTGATTTGAACCATAAAATTAATCAGCTTTTGAGCGATTCAAGGGCAGGTCAATCATACAAGAGGACATAAAATTAATCAACTATTGAGCGATTGAAGGTCTTGTATTGGTTTTACTAGATTTGATTTAGTTCATTAATTTTTTTTCTGGATGGATTTAGTTCATTAATTTATAGATATCCAAAATAATATTTTCTTAATAAAATAGTAAGATAATCATGTTTAGTTTAAAATGAATTATTAATTACTAACTTTTATTTGAATTGAATAATCTTGTTGGTTACAATTTTTGGGAAGGGACACGTTCTTGCTATAAAGAATTTAAAATTTAATCAAATTAATTACACGTTCAATAATATTATATAAAATGAAAATTTGATCAATTCAACCATTAAATTTTGTACTTTTATTAATTAGATTAACTAATTTTCATACAATTTCTAAATTATTTATTAGTTCATCACACCTCATACCACTTAATTTTAACATATAATATAATATTTAAAAATTGGTCATATTTATTATTAAATAATTCATCTAAAAATGTCCTAATTAGATGGTCAGGAGGGTTATAGGAAAGTTAACTGGGTGTCGTGGGATAAGAGTATGTAAGGTAAAAGTGGAAAGGGGTTTGGACTTGTGAGACATAGGAAAGTTTAATTTGGCTCCACTAAGAAAATGGCAATGGAGGTTAAGGTGGAACTGGAGAGTCTATGGGCTAGAGTCTTACAATCTAAGTATAGGCGTGTTATTGGGAGTTGGGAGGTGAGAGACAACTAGTATTCTACTTGGTGAACTGATTCAAATTCTATTGAGTGCATGGGGTAAGGGCATAGTGAGTGGTGGTCTTAGAATATGTATCACTGCCTTGGAGTAGGGAGTGATATTGCATTTTGGGAGGATAGATGGGTTAGAGATTATAGTTTTAAGGAAGGGTCCCCCCCAGTTATATGGGATTAATGAAGACAATAATGTCTATGTCTTAGAAAAGTAGTTAGGATTTAGGAGAGTCGAGGTGGAAAAGGACTTGGAGAAGAAGGTTATTTGTATGGGAAGAAGAGTTATTAGCGAAACTAAGGAAAAGGGTGGGTGCAATAACAATGTCCCAAGTGGTACTTGATGGGTGGGTCTGGAATCTACAATAGTTAGAGTTGTGTTTTGTATCCTCGACTTACAAGTTTTGTCTGTGGATTTGGGCGACAGCATAAATGAGTTCTGCAAGTAGCTATGAGTGACTAATGTACTTCGAAATATGACAACTGGAAGCGGGTAGATTACCAACAAGGAAAAATCTGCTGAAGTGGAATATCTTACCAACGGCAGACAAATTTTGTGGGTTTTATAGCCTTTCAAAGGAAGTAGGTGTCCATATATTCCTAACTTATGATATTTCTTACTAGGTTTGGGTATGATTATGTTGCTGGTGGGGCCTCACCACAATGCTTCCAAGTGACATCAAATCTCAGTATTACAAATTTCTAGAGTTAGTCTTTAGCCCTTGGAATTAGAAGAAAACATGGTCTTTTGTGTAGTTTACAGATCTCCGGTAGATATGGAAAGTAAGGAATATGTAACGGTTTTCAACGCAAAGGAAGCCACGATCCAGGATATAGTAGAAGCCATGAAATTGTCTACATGGGAGTGGTGCCGTATAACTAAACTCACAACACACTCCTTTACAAAATAGTTCTTGAATCCCTTATTTTTTGTACATTGGTCTTGACTCTTTTTAATTTGTTTATCCTTGATTTTCCATTTACTAACTTTTATCTTAATTGAATAATCTTGTTAGTTACAATTTTTGGGAAGGGACACACTTTAATCAAATTACACATTTAATAATATTATATACAATGAAAATTTAATTAATTGAACCATTAAATTTCATATTTTTATTAATTATATTAATTATACAAACTTTCATACAATTTCTACATTATTTATTAGTTCATGACACATCATACCACTTAATTTTAACATATAATATGATATTTAAAAATGAGTAATATTTATTAAATAATTCATCTAAAAATGTCCTAATTAGCTAGTCAGGAGGGTCACAGGAAAGTTAATTGGGTGTCGTGGTACAAGAGTGTGTAAGGTAAAGGATGATACGAGTTTGAACCTGCGAGACATAGGAAAGCTTAATTTAGCTCTATTAAGAAAATAACAGTGGAGGTTGAGGTGGAACTAGAGAGTCTACGGGCTCAGGTTTACAATCTAAGCATAGGTGTGTTGATGGAAGTTGGGAGGTGAGAGGCAACTTGTGTTTTACTTGGTGAACTGATTTAAATTTCATTGAGTGCATGAGGCAAGGGCATAGGAAGTGGTGGTCTGTCGCAACCTTGGAGTTGGTAGTGATATTATGTTTTGGGAGGATAGGTTGGTTGGAGATTGTAGTTTTAAGAATGAGTTTCCCTAGTTATATGGGATTGTTGAACAGGAATGTCTATGTCATAGAAGAGCAATTAGGAGTAGGAATGATAATGGGTCAGGGCAGGCATAAGTAATGATTACCCGCTACTTACCTGCTAAAAAGCCCATCAAGTACCTGTTATAGAAATACCCATGAATATCCACAGATATTTTGAAAAAAGTTATTTTTGTAAAAAAAGAAGATATTTTACATGAGAAGTTTTATGAAATAAATCATTTATTTGTTGGAAAATCTAGAAGTAAAATTATAAAATTCTCTACAAGATTAATTAGATCTAAAAGTAACTTAATGTAATATATTATAAAAAATTTTAATATAAATAAAATATTTACTTTATATTATCAACATTTTTATAATAAATAAGTTTTCAATTATGAAGTTATCATAAAAAATAAGATTGATATCAATGAAATCTCAACGAGGACATTGAGACTTTTTGAAAAAAAAAATTTGGCTTAATTCACCTTTACTTGCGATCATGAAAGCCAATGCTGAACCCTTGCTAGCTTAATTGCTCCAGGATATGCCTTCTACTCCTGGAGACCCTTGACTCTCAACGAGAGGGATCACACCAAGGTTACAGGCTAAACAATTAAAAAAGCAAGCATTGAAAGACGTTCACACGTCACCAAGCATATCACTCGAGGTTAAGGGTTCATCAACGAATAGAGTTAGGCCATTTCCTAGCCTAATTTTAAGCAGAATAGCATCATCCTAGTCAAGGGCAGTACTTCTCTTATGGGCTAGAGGCAAGACAAGCAACCCATTTCGCTTCCTCTATTGCTCAAGAAATTATTTGCCCTTGAGATTGAAAAAGGAAATTTAATTTTCTTATGAAATCTTCTTTTAATAATTTAATTTGAGTTATTTCATAAAAATATTTTAAATTAAATATATATAGTATTTTAGTTTAGTAGGTACTCGCGAGTACGTGTTCTATGATACTTGTACCCATGCCCATTAAGGAGCGGGTAGAAAAAAATCATACCTACAGGTGGCGAGTACCCATTTTTACTATCTATGTTGGTATTTTTACAGGTTTTATCTATGGGTATCAGTGGGCATAGGTTTTTTTATATCCCTAGTTAGGAGAGTCGGGGCGAAAAAGAACTTGGAGAAGGAGGTTATTTGTTTGGGAAGAAAAGTTGTTAGAGGAGGTAAGGAAGAGGGTGGGTGCTATAACAATGTTACTAGAGGTACCGATGGGTGGGTCTAGAATCTAGAGTGGCCAAGGTTGTGTTCTGTATTCTCAATGTATAGGTTTTTGTCTCTAGATTCAGGCGATGTTATAAGTAAGTTCTGCAAGTAGCTATGGGTGACTGGTGTACCTCTAAACATGGCAACTAGAAGCAAATAGATTACCAACAAGGAAGAATCTATTGAAGTAGAATATCTTACCAACGGGAGACAAATTTTGTGGGTTTTATGGCCTATTAGAGGTAACAGGTGTCCATCTATTCCTAACTTATGATATTTCTTACAAGGTTTGGGTGCAATTATGTTACTAATGAGGTCTTGCAAAGGTGTTTCCAAGTGATATCAAATCTCAGTATTACAAATTTCTAGAATTAGTCTATAGCCCCTGGAATCGGAAGAAAGCATGATCTTTTGTGTGGGTTTTATGGTCTGTTAGAGGAAACAGGTGTCCATCTACTCCTAACTTATGATATTTCCTACAAGGTTTGGGTACGATTATGTTGCTAGTGAGGCCTTACCATAGTGCTTCCAAGTAATATAAAATCCCAGTATTACAAACTTTTGAAGTTAGTCTCTAGCCCTTGGAATCGAAAGAAAGCACAATTTTTTGTATGGTTTGTAGGTCTCTAGTAGATATGGAAAGTAAGGAATGCAATAGTTTTCAATGCAAAGGAAGTCACAATCCATGATATAGTTGAAGCCACGAAACTATCTACATGGGAGTGGTGCCGCATCACTAAACTTACAATACACTCCTTTACAAAATGATTGATGAATCCCTTATCTTGTGTACATTGGTCCTAACTCTTTTTTATTTGCTCATATGTGATTTGCTATTTATTGACATTTTTTGTAACATGTTAGAAGACATCCTTCTTTTTCACTTTTATTAATACAATTTTTTTCTTATAGAAAAAGATAGTATCAAAAAATTCACTGGCTTAGATTTGTCAAATTTTATGATCTTAATCTAATTAATAAAAATAAAAAATTCGATAGGTAGATTGGTCAATTTTTATTCTACAAAATGCTATTAAAGATATAATTTAACTAAGTTTATATTTGGGGACATTTTGAAAAATGATAAATCAATATTTCAAAATGTATATAATAAATCATAACATGTATTTCTTAATATTTAAGAGAAAGAAAATTCTTTTTGGTAATTGACCTGGACCGTTCAATTAAATTGTCACGCAATGACTTACATTAATTTGAGAATAGGAGGGAAAAACTTTGTTAGAAAACTGACATGCTGCACTCGAAGAAGACTTTAATATACACATATAGAAAGAATATAATAGAATAGAGTAGATATTCTTATAAATTTCTATTTTCAGATAAAATAAACGGATACGTTCACTAATGATAAAGCCACGTAGAAAAAGCAAGAAAACAATTAAGTTCAACGAATCGCTCTATTTTAAAACGAATGGATATTTATTCCCTTCACATACTCATACACAAAACTATGTACCCAAAAAGAAAAAAAGAAAAGAAATTCTTGCACAAAACTAGCCACAATAGTTTTCATTTTTCAACAACCTTTCTTCTCTATTCTTCATTGTTGGGTTTGGTAAGCTACTTGGCCAAGTAGTGTGATCCATCAATGAGGGACCCTTTGATTTGATGTGATAAGTTAAGGGTATCAAAGTTCATGATGTCAATGGTTTTGGTGCAAGTTGAGCAATAGGGTCCCACTCCCCCCTATCTACTTGTAAAAACAGTTCTAGCTTGCAATGCACATGTACACCTTCTTTGATACATGTAAGGTAGATACTATACCAATGAAAATGTAACATAATTTATAGATAGTCTTATATTTTAGATATATGATCTGATATTTCACTGTAAATGTAACATAATTTATAGATAGTCTTATATTTTAGATATATGATATGATATTTCACTCTATTTTTAAAGTCGGATCGGTGATTGAACTGATGAAGACATTAATTTATAGTTTATTGGTTCAAATGTTATTGAATCAGTGGTTGAACTAGTCTTAATAAAATAATATTTTATTATTATTAATGTATTATAATAATTAAAATTATAAAAGAAAAAATGTACTAAAGTTGTAATTATAAAATGATAAAAATAATTTTACTAAATACACCATTTTATTGATAAGTTAAACCCCATTTTATTAATTTTTTATTAAAAATTGGTTGATTTAGAAAAATGAGGGGTGTATTTAGTAAAATAAAAAAATCTTCAAAAAAAAAAAAAAATACAAACCAGTTGTACCAGTAAACTATCGGTTTTCATCGGTTTCACTGGTTCTTGACCGGTTTTTCGATTTTAATACCAGTTTTTTGTTTCACCGGTTTTGAAGGTTAACCGAACCGGTTACCAGACCGGTTCACTGGTCAAACGGGTCAGTCCAATCCGATTTTTATAGCACAACTTTTAAATGAATTTTGATATTAGAATTATTAAATCAGTCTAATGACAAAGTTTATATGTCAAGAGAAAAAAAAAATAATGAATTTGAATCTATTTATTAACAAAGTTAAGACATTATCAAATAAAATAGATTTTAGCATCTTGAAAGATTAATTTTAAACTTTCGACTAGGTAATATCCGTTCCATCCAAGAAAAAGTAAAAAAAAAAAAAAAAAAGTTGAGAAGAAGCAAAAGCAACTTTTTGAGGCCTATAACATTGGCAGTACAAGTTGCATAATTTTTTCTAGTCCATGTCCATTGCCTCCTAGTAAACAACAACAGATGCATAAGAATATGCCAAGGACCAACTTGAGAGATGCAATTAAAGATTGTGTTTTTTCCTTGTGGGCACACGGCAAGAGTGTGACATTGCAATTTGGATAAGAAGATGCAGTGTCCACAAACAGCTCACTATAGTAACCGGGTAAAGGAGGCTCCATTCTGATCTATTTGATGTGTAACCACACCATCAATTCTGATGTGTCTCACAACAGAATGAGGGACCCATTTGTGTTTTGTCTCTTACTCAGAGGCCATAAAATAAATAGACTTTAATAAAATAAAATAAAAAGGCTAAACAAGAGGCTAGTTGTAAAATATTATAAGGTGCAAAAGATAAAGACCACTTTGGCATCTAACACTCAGTATTATTATATACGAACAACTTAAACTTAAGGGTGGTTATAAATAAAATTTTAAAAGTAGAAACCACTTAACATCTAATTAGTCAATATAATACATGCCAACAACTTAGGGCATGATTAATTTTCTTTTTTTATTTGTAAATAATAAAAATTCGACTAACAACTTTTTTTTTCCTCTCTGCTTTTTTTTGTTTGGATTTTAATCATGAAGTGAATCTTATATTTCCTGTATCGCATGTTTAAGCTGCTGAATTTTGTGGTAGTCATTTAAATGGAATTTTACAACATTATTTTTTATTTTTAAAAAATGAATATGTGTAAAGAATTCATAATAACTAACTTATCTCCTCCACTAATTTAAAGCAATAATAAATAACAAAATATATCCTTAATTTGGTTTGAGGCTTGGAAATGGTAACACAAACATGCTTTTGGACTCTTAGAGATAGTTTAGACTTTAGATAGCAATTGTCATGCATTCCAATGAGTATAAACAAGAAAGCTTGTGTAGATTGAAATAAACAGATGTTTAATAAGTACAATCTCTAAATCAGAACAAACTATTAAAGTGTGTTTGTTTTAATCATTTTCTACTTTTCAGTGCATTTTCAGCACCAATTCATGTCTCTATATAGAATATTTCTTTTTCGGCATAAAACTGCATCCAATGTGATCAATTTACAACTTTTATCTTTCTGCCATAAGTTCTCAGAGAGTGAAAAAGAAGTCCATAAAACTACACTTATGGTCATTGTCATTGAACTGAACAGATTTTTAAGCACACCCTTGTTCTGTCAAAAATTCTAACTTGTATTCTATTAGAAATATCTAGTGGTTTCCACAAAATTCTAAACACAAGCTTGTATTTTACATTTCAAAAAGACCTATTAATTGAAAATAGCAATTTGAACCAAGACTTTATGCTATGGGGGGGGCCCTTTTTCCCTTGATAACCAGGAGTATAAATATCTACCTTAGCTACTAAACATTTTTCAATCTAATAATCCACCTCACATTGTTTCATCACTTCATAAAGATGACAACAGCAGAAGAAACTTCAAACTTGGATCTCATACGCCAACACCTCTTAGGAGAAAACATCTCAGACCCCTTTTTCTCAAATCTCCTTCCTGTTAAACTTGAAGCCCCCTCTTCACTAGAATTTGATTTCACCTCATTTATTTCGGACAACACAAGCTTCTTCACTTTCCTTGAAGGCTATGATTTGGTAGCAGACATGGAGTTTGTTGATGAGAAGGTAGTGAAGTCTAATTCCACAGCAACAACCATCACTATCCCCTCTAAGGAATCACCAAAAAGCAGTGTTAACTCTCCTGAATCATTGGTGTTATCAGAAGAGAAGCCCAACAAGTCACAATATAATGAGGCAAAGCGTTATAGGGGTGTTAGGAGAAGGCCTTGGGGCAAGTTTGCTGCTGAAATTCGTGACCCTACAAGGAAAGGAACAAGGGTTTGGCTTGGCACTTTTGACAGTGAAATTGATGCTGCTAAGGCTTATGATTGTGCTGCTTTCAAGATGAGGGGTCAAAAGGCCATTCTGAATTTCCCTCTTGAGGCTGGTGTGTCTAATCCAAAGCCAAATAGTTGTGGCAGGAAAAGGAGAAGAGAGAGCCTTCAATTGGAGCTTCCACAAGTTCAAGTCCAAGTTCATCATAGTGTTTTCCTGAGAAAGTAAGAATAATATAGAGTAAGGGCATGTTTGTTTTAGAGTTGGAAGTTTCTTCAACGGAATAATTTAGCTTTGAGACATCAAAATTGGAACAATTTCAAAAGGGGGGCCTTGATTTTACAAACATGCACTTAATGTGTGTTTGGTTTGTAATTAGACACAACGTTCAAGACAGCTGAATCAAAAGTTTGTGTCTGCCTCCTTTGAATCCAACATTTGTTAGGTCCATTCCGACTTTAAAATAAACGTGCCCTTAATAGTGTGACTAGCATAAGTTTGTTTTTGTTGCCTAGGAAAATATGGTTGCCTTGCCTGTTAAAGTTTGTACATAGAAGCAATGGTAATGTGAAGTGTCTATATATGCAAATACCTGTTGCATGTTATGAAAGTTTTACTAACTTTGAGGAGTTTGAAAGAGAATATTAATCAATTCCTGTTTGGAAATACCAGAATAACATGAACCAACACATTTTCTTGTTGCTTGTCTGTGTTTTTGAGGGAAACTTAATGTTCTTTTCAGTTCACCGTCACTTTCCTTTTTCTTTTTTTTTTTTGGGTTCATACGAGTATTCATTCCTATTTACATACATGCTTGTCTACTTTACCCCAAACAAAAAATATGGGATTCTTTGTTTGAATCTTAAATTGGATCAAACCTCAGGCTAGCTTTTTTGTCTTTAAAATGTATTTTTTTATTACTAGTTCCAATCTCTTGTTCCTCTTTTCTTTTCATTTAACTTTTTTTTATCATTGGCTAAAAATTATAACTTTGATTAAAACAATGTGTATATAAACTACTTTAATTTCAATTTACAAGTGATTTGATACAATTTTAGTGTAATTAATCATTCCCATTTTTTCAGGGAATATATTTGTTATCTTCAACTTCACTTTTGTTACCTTCTTATTGATATTTACTTTAATTCGCACACACATATTATTTTAAAATGCTTTGTGGTTAATTGATCTTAAAAAATATACAAACTTTTTTTCCCACCACATAGATAAAAGTAGATAAACAGAAATTAATTCGAATTCTCACATGATGCAAAAAAAAAAGTAAAATGTCTTTATTCAGGTAATGCATGACAATAATTTGAGCATGGTACACAGAATGAAATGAGCCTAAACATTTTGTGACTATCATTTTGGTTAAAGAGAAATGGAGGAGAGAAAATTTTTAAACAAAATTATTTACTAAATAAAAATAGAATTAATTTTCTTTCCTCCCTTCTATTCAATCAAAATAGGTATATAATTAAAAAAATAAAATTCCCTCTCATTTCATTCTGTCTCTTTCCTTCTATTAAAATTTCTCTCATTCCTTCTTCTACGGTGAACCATAGTCTTATTGTTTATTTTCTGAATCTTAGTAAACTTATAAATTCACCATTACGTTGGATCATTGTATCATTCATTCCTATAACAGATATCCACAAAGAAGAAATTGATGATGCAAATTCAAATAGAGAGAAGGAACCTCAATGCTGAGTGAAAAATTGCCACAAGTCTCATTATAAATTGGGTCTTGTACATTGTACCATTTCTGCTTCTTGTCAGTGCATTTGTGAAGAACAGGGTCAGATGGACCAAGTAATTAAAATCCGCAGCAAATTGAACACGGCTTTCAGTATTTATTGAAATATCTGCTGTCTCACCGGATCAAAGAAGAAAATTAAATGCAATTGCACTATTTTTAAGTGTGAAAAAATATTTATCAATTTATGGCAATTTTTTTTGTCGTACGAATTCGTGACTCAACAGAAAATTAAATAAACAATAACGAGACTAAGGTCGGTGGAAGTTTTTACAAGTTGCAAGGCGAATCTTTTAAGTTCAAGATTTGTTAAAAAATATTTACTTTTCTTTAGCAACAATCAATTATTGATAATTTTATTTTAAACTCAATTAATTAAAAATAAAAATACAAAAATATTAGTTTCTTTTTTGTTATTAAAATAAAATTGTGTATGAATATTTTATTAGTATTGAGCTCCCTGCCTATGTGGATAAAAGACCCAAATTGAGAAACGCACTTGATATTTTATTTAAACTAAGTAGAGAAGGTGTTTTGGCACACGAGTAGACAGAGAGCAGACAGACGTTAATGAAACACACACAATTGTTTTGAGAGAAAATTATTCTCATTTTTACACAGAGTTGCCACCGTAAATTCACCACTGCAAATTTATTCACCGTTGGATCAGAATGATTTTTGGATAGTATGTTCGAAATGTATGTTTCTTCATTCTAACCATTCGGATCCTTGAAAATAGTTCTGAATTAGGAGATATTCAGTTTGTACAACAACAGTATTTTTGGATGCTTTTATCTTCTTATTCTCTATTTGTAAGCTTTATTGCTATTGTTTGAAGTTGGTGTTGACAATGATTGAGACTCTTTTGTACTCTTTATTGATAATAGTATAATTATTTCTTTGATCTAGACGACCCGTGGTTTTTACCCTTGCTTTAAGGGGTTTTCCATGTTAAAATCTTAGTGTCTTATTTTAAAGAGTAGTGATTGGTTAATTTTTTTTTTCTCCTCATAGATTCTTACAAGATAGGGGAATTTATTTCCTCTACTTTTTTTACATTTTGTTACAAACTTGTTTAATTGCCTCCATCATATCTTACACTTGATATAATATTGTAGGAATCACAAATAATTATTTAATATCTTTTAATAAGATACCTAAAGTAACTATCTTAAGATTTAATCATTAAAGATGTCTTAATATGATATTAAAATTACCCAATAGTAGGGGTGACAATGGGATGAAGTTGGATGGTTTGACCATGTTGTCCCTGCAAAAAGATAGGGAGTTATGGGCTCAGATACAAAAGATGTGAGTATAAAATTCTAATACTTGTCCCCATTTCATTAGATTTGTTCGGATTCGGATATACTCATAGATGACCCACCATAATTTCGAATAATTTGAATTTACTTGTATACTATAAACTAAATTATATATTAATTTATTAAATATATTTTAATTAGATACTGTGTAAAAATTATGAAACACAGAAATTAAAGATACAAAATTAATAATTAATTATATTTTTATTAGATGTAAAAGTTTAATATTTTTATTTAATTATAATTATAATTATTTGACTATTAAGCAAATTGATTTATAGTTTTTTTAAAAATTATAACAATCAAATTTTTAATATAAATATTATGTATACACATGTTATGACAAAAAAAATATAAATTTAGGATTCAAACAGGATGATCCAAGCATGAACCTGTGGGGACAGTTATCTGCACTAAATTTTTTATTTTATTTTACAATAATGTATAATATAATTTATTTTTATTATACAACTACTTAATTTTGTAACAAATTATAAAATTTGGACTCCCTTTCTATATTTTATAGATAAATTCCAAAAAACAAATTACATATGGTGGTTAGAATTTCTTTTTTACATTGTAGTAGTTCCATAGTCAAATATTTATTAGTTTAAAAAAATTAATAAAGTAAATTTTTATAGTTATGATTTTTGTAATTATAATTTTAAAAAGAAACTTTTTGTTTAACAATTATAATTTTTATTTAAGAAAATTGTTTTTCAAGTAGTTATGAATGAAAAATATTTGAGTTTAATTAATATACATTGTTAGCGTAAAACTTTTTACACAAATATTCAATCAAAACCTTTTATTTATATAGTAAATTTAATGAATTTATCAATTAATATTTTAAAAATCATATAAATGAAAATGTGTAATTGAATCTAAATTTAAATTTTCTTTACACTGTCTGTGCATACTAATTAAACTTAAAATATTTATTTTGTTACGAAAATTATTAAAAATAATTAATTCAAATATTTTACATAATATATGTTTGAATTCTCTAGTAGCTAACTTTAAACTTTTTTATGCAATAATAATTAAAAGCAATATTTTTTTGTTTTAATATTTATAAATATATTTACTTAAAAATAATTAAAAAGATAAATTTATATTTTTTTTAGTTACATTTTTTATTTAATATCAATTTAAGAGATAAATTGACATTTTTTTAAATAAAATTGGTTACAATTTTTACTTTAAAACAATTAAAAGATAAGTTAATATTTTAATTTTATACGATGTAAATAAGTTAATGTTTTAAATTTGTTAGATAAGTTTATACTAATGAAATAATTTTAAACTTTGAGTTCACTATTGCATTAATTTTGTTCTTTTATCCTAAACAAAATATTGATTTGTTTTTCTCTTTTAATTTCTTTTGTTGTTTAAAATGAGTCTTTCTCTTAAATTAATCGGATATTACTCCTACATGTATTGTGCCTAGTCAAAATGGATATTACTCGTCAAACTTAGGACAAGAACTAGATATACAGCTGCCATTTGACTTGCACTCCCCATGATTTTTTCCGAGAGGTTCTAAGCTTCACTCAATGGCGGATGGAAAGTTAGGAGACAGAGGTGGGGCGCTACTTCCTTAGAGGAAGATAAGCCTTAAAATCTTGAAGGTTTGTCACAAAGGAGAGAACCTTGATAAAAGTACTAGGAAGAATTTTTTCTAGAGAGAATGCTGACAATACTTTACTAAGAATAAAAAAAACTTGATCTTCTGCTGGAGAAACTCTCATACTAGTCATTTTGATATTTATGTATCCATTTCTCTCTATATATTAATATTATATTTTTAGTTTATATAAAATTTAAGTTTGGTTTTAGTATTTTAAAAAAAATTACATATTAAAAATCTCTATAATTTTTATTAGCACTATCTTTGGTTCTCAAAATGTTTTAAATTTATATCACTTTATTGAGGGACAAAAATGGTTTAGAAATAATTTAAAGTATTAAAAATGATGCATTTTAAAATTATATTTATCTAATGTTCTATATTAAAAATGGAAAATATTTATATCTAAAAACAATGCAAAGGAAAAGGAAAATTTATATAAAAAAGAAGAATCCAACCTAAGCGCGAAGAGGAAGGGAGGTGAGAGATGATTACAGTAAAATAAGAAAAAAAACACTACTAAAAAAATTTTAGTGAGAACAAAATCCATCACAAAACTAACAAAATTATCACAAACCATTCAGTGATGGTATTTGTATCAGAATTTAGGATGGACAAAATTTCCTTACATAATTTGTCTGACAAATTTGAGTGAAAGATTTTTCAATCCCCTCACAAACAATGATGGAATCAATGCATTACATAATTTAAATTTTCGTCACAACTTGTGAAAATGGATAAAGAAATTTTTTTATCAATATCCTTTGCTATATTTGACGGACAAAAAAAATCTTTCGCAAATTTTGAAGATATAACAAAGATTGTCCATTTTCATAACATCACTACAAAAAAATGTGCATTTTACAAGGTTTTTTTATTGGGCTGTAATAAAAATTGTGGATAATATATATATATATAGCAAGGGTTTTTGGTAACCCCAATTACTTACCACCATTTTTTATTTAAACCATAGGCAAAAAATTAATTTTTAAAAATTTAACAATCTAATTCCCTCCTTTTCTATTTCTCACTAATTTTATTTTTTTTAGTTTCCCTTTCTTCTTCCATAAACCCTTATTTTCTTTTTCTTTGAATGAACCCTTCTTCCTCCATTCTTTTGTCATACTTGGTCACTATCATTGCACCAAAGCATTACTCTTAGGAACCCATTGTGCACTAGAGCAATTGTTGTACTATATTTTCTTTGCTCCCTCTCTCAAGCCATTGTCGCTTATGCCACTTTCACTCCCTCTTACAAGACACCCTTGCTCCTAGCCCCATTGTCACAACGACAACACCTTACCCAAACTGAATTGACACCACTCTCAAGCCCTAATTGATAGAGTTTGGGGTAGCAAGAAAAATTGGTTAAGGTAAGTTCTTTTTATTATGGTACATATTCTTCTTCTTCATCATCTCTAAAATTTATGTTCTTCCTCCTCTTATATCTATTGACTTTATTTTCTATGTACATTTTGTGGTATTAGTTTGTTTGATAGCTTTTTCTCCAATGCTTGGACTAGGTAGGCAAAGATAACAATATAATTTTGAGGGAACATGCTCACCTTTTTGTCATTTTGGAGGTATGTTTTGTGTTTAAGAGGTATAACCTTTAAATTATCTTATCTATAAATATTTAATTTTGGAAGAATGTTCAAGTTAATTTATTTGAGTGGTTGTTGTGTCTGGAATATTATCTTTATGTAATATCTTCCATTTTCTTCTAAATTTGACAAGAAACCAGTTTTAAGTTCATCTTACTAACAATGTGTCCACCATGTATTTGGTAAAATGCCCCAAAGAAAACTGAGCTGGTACTTTGATCACAAGCTTCTTCTCTTGATTTTTATTTTAGTTATTAACTTATGTTGTTATCATCTTGTTAAAATTTGGCTAAAAATTCTAACCCTAATAACATTTCCTACACTCCAAATCTCTTGTAGAGTTTGTAGCCAGTTTTAGAGTGTAATACTCACATTTTAGTGTTCATGATCATATTATAGGCTACAATTTTAGAGCTATTCTTTAAAGCAACTAAAGTTGAAGAGTTATCAACTATAGTGTTCAAAGGGTAGAGTTTCAGTATGATAATTTATATGAAGCAATGTAGGATGAAAATCCACAAGATTTGTCGCCCAAACACAAGGTTATTCTTAGAAATTAGTGAAACTTGGTAACAATGGGGAGTTTGAGTAACACAATTCTCTATTAACCTAAAACTTATGATTTTCTAGTAGACTATACTACTATGATATGCTCACAGAGAATCTTTTAATACTCCTTTAACACTCCAATCTTAGAGTTTACAAACATTATATTTAGTCAAATTTTCCTATATTGCAAGTAAAACAAACACAGTGAAAAACTCAAGTTAAAAAATTGATGATTTTCTAGTAGATTACGCTACTATGACAAGCTCATAAAGAATCTCTTAATACTCCCTTTAACACTCCAATCTTGGAGCTTACAAACATTGTATATAGTCAAATTTTCCTATGTTGCAAGTAAAACAAACTCTTGGCAATGTGCCAAATACCTAGCCATTCGAGGAATGGCATACAAAATAGTGAAAAACTCAGGTTGAAACCCTATGGCTTTGTTCGCACAAAACTATTAGCTTAATCCTAGTCAAATAATTTGGGAGGAGTAATATATGTTATCTTTCCCTAGTTACAAAAATTGGATGTAATAATAGGTTACCAATAAATTAATCCAGAGTAGAAGTCAATGTTTGGATATAGCTTCCTCTTGATGAAATACTCATCAGGCAGAGCATTCTTCTCCAAGGCAACTACAATCTGTAGAATAAAAAAGGTTTCGATGAAACTTTTAAGTTCTAACTAAATATATTAAATTGAGTTGAAATTGCATTAACCATAAGAATTTTTCCTATAACATATATATACATTATATGTAAAAACTCCACAAATTGTCTTTAACAAAAAATCTGACGTCTCAATAATGCATAAAAGAAAATTTTAACACGTATTTTTTATAGTGTTTATATTCCAATTATAGGTCCCTTGTTAACAACATATTCACTTTAAAGAATATACAACATATTCACTTTAAAGAATATACAACATATACACAACAATACTAACAAGAAATAAAATATGAATAAACACCTTTATAAGAGGATCACAACCAACAATGCAAAAGACTTCCTTTGTCAATTTTCTTAAGACTTTTGCTCTTGGATCATAATTTTTGTACACACAATGTCCAAAACCACAAGCTTCTATTTCCTAAAGAAAACCACAAGACAATAATATCAAATAAAAATATAATTTTCTTTCCTTACTACGAAAAGACCCAAAAATTAGGAGCTACAAAAGAGGAAGTCATCACACCACCAACCTTCTTCACAAATGAAGAAAACTTAAAGATACAAGAACAAAAAAAATAATAGCCACTTGGCTTTAACACCCTCAATAAATGAAAGAATATTCTCAATAGTTCGAATTGCTCTCTACATTTTGAGGACAACCTGCATAACCAAAGCTTACATTAGTTTGGTCAAATGAGTATAATCAAATGTTAGATTTCTATTTTGTTTTCTTTCCCTATTTAAATAAGCAATAGAAAAATAATCATGAAAATATTTTAAGCCATTTACATACCTCATTGGCTCCACCATGAAAAGGTCCATATAGAGCTCCAACAACTCCGACAATAGTAGTATATACATCAACACCACTGCAAAGTGAAAATAAGGTGATAGATAAGTTACTATTATAAGACTTGTAGCTTCATTTTGCTTAGAAAATTGCTACTAAACTAAATTGTGTCTGTTTGGAAGTAGCCAAAGCAGACTAAAAAATTGCTACCTAGACTAAATTGTGTCTATTTATAATTAGCCAAAGCAGACTTAGGTGGAATATTTTAATACTCCCTTTTAACACTTAAATCTCAAAGTTTACAAACATTGTATTTAGTCAAATTTTCCTATGTTGCAAGTAAAATACTTCAAAAATTCCATTATGTACCATAAATATGTTGCTAAAATTCTGCAACATGTGGAGAAACATTGAACCCAAGTCCCAAAGACTGAATATTCTTTACTACATTTCTCCAATTCATGGTATCTTTACCATGTTCACTACTTTTGGGGATGTTAAACAAAGATTCCAATACCTTCTAAGGAATATCAAACTTTGTACATCTTCTGCTAATAGCAAAATCAACTTTAGAACTATTGAGGACCTATGCATATTTCCTAAAACCAAGAAACAACTAGGATAGTGGAGTTAGGATCCAAATATTAAGATCCTTGATTACAAGGATATTGAGATTTGAATGCATGAAGGTGTAAATGGGAGACTAAAACAAAAAGCTAAAATAGGAGGATATTAAAATAACATTCAAGCCACACGTATTTATGGACTGTAGTGGATTAGTGGTGTTAAGCCATGATCCTAAGATTACATACAAACTACTCTCTTCAAATCTAACTTATCCAATTCTTTTTCAAAAGTCTCTTTCTGTTGCCTTAAGTCTTCACCTTCCTTCAAAAATAGTTCTTTTTGGAGTTTGTATTGATCAATTTCATTCTTCATTGTGACTACAAGCACAAATATTCAGACATCTCCTTCTCAATCACTTTAAGAGGATTAGTCTCTTCATTTATCTTCAATAATTCTTCTTCATTCTTAACTCTTATTTTCTCAACTTCAGCCTTACGTGTGTTTGAAGTTTATGCAAATTGCATATTCTAGTATGATGATGATTTCTATTTATAAAATTATGTATAAAGCACTATAATTTGGTACTACATATTTTGATAATGATGTTGAATTTAGGAATTAATATTCTATTTAGGATATATTAAGCATTTTACATTTGCTAAATTTTAGTTATGTATATTTTAATGTGACTGTAGATTTTGATCTTAAAATGATGTTTTCTGGTTTTAAATTATGCAAGAAACTATTACAGTTTTGTACTGAATATTCTTATTTTCGTACTAAATATGAAAATTATGCAAAATTTGTACTATGTATTTCGTTTATGATATATTAAGTATTTCAAAATTGTTGAGTGGTGTGATTTTGTTCTCCATATAGAATTGATGTAGAACTATGGTTATGCATACTATGTTGGTAGTCTAGATTTGATATTTTGTTGGAATATGTTATTCTGTATTACATAAGGTTTAATGTGTTTTAAAATAGGTTCTTGAATTGATTACATGTGTGTTTTGAAATAGGTGACTGAATTAAAATCACAAATGATGCAACAAAGTATGAAAATGGAGGAACAAAATGAAAGATTTGAAGCAATGACGCATTTTTTGCACAGAATTATCAAGGTGAAGGGTTTCCTAACATGGCTATATTTCAAGCTTTACCGATAATATTTTAAATTTAAATTAAATTTATAAATATTCGAATATCTAATTTATATTTCTAACTATGTTTCACATTAAATTTTAGGCATCTAATCAAGGAAGTGCACAACAAACCAATGTGTATAATCATTCTCCAACTGATTCTCAACACAACAACGAATAGAACTACATTTGATCACCGAAAATGTTGACTCTTTTATTTTAGGTAAATTACATATGTTTTGTTACTTCTAAGGGATTCTATTGGATGACTTTTTTTTATACATTTGTTTACTCATTAATTTTGTGGATTACTTATTTCTTTTATTTTAATTTTAGAATATTTATTTAACTTACACAGTTAGATTTAAACATAGGAATTTTGGTTTTATTTAGTACGTAAATAATGAAATCCAATAATATCAATGATTAAGATTTTATAGATGAGTAATATATATGATGTTAAAGGTATTTGGTAAGAATTAAAATTTTTAGAAATTAAAAGGGTAATAAAAGCATATTGATTATGACATTAATGAATGTTTAAAAATAATGGTTATAAAAGCATATTTGGTAATGTTAATTGCATTAATGGAGATTAATAAATAAGGATACAATGCAGTAGTTACATTTACAAGATCATTGTAACTATTGGTAATGTTTACCGCATTAACAGGGATTGCAGAATCGTTGGTAGTATGGACCGCATTAACGATGGTTGCAGAAATGTAGGTAATCTACACCACATTAATAGGTAATTTGTACCACATTAATGAGGATTGCAGAACCATAAGTAATTTGCACCACATTAATGGGGTTTACAAAATCACGGCTAAATTATGCATTTTCAAGGATTGGCTAAAACCATTGCAAAAGTCTTTGTCACGAATGCTTTAATAGCAGAATTTACAACTGTCAAAAATGTATTTTCCTGGGTTAAAATCACAAAGAATGCAAAAGAAAAAGAATCATTGCTAAATTCACGTTTTATAGTAGTACATATATTTTTCACTGTTTGTGACAGTCATATTATTCCTCACAATTTTTAAAGGACATTTTTCAATCACAAATAATGAGAAATTTTATGCCTTTTACAAATGGTCCTTCTCTTTTTGTGATAGCCTTAATTTCCTTAACAATTTTTGAAGGATTTTTCCCTCATTAACATGTTATTCTTGTGACAAGTTTTTTCTTACAAATTTATTAAGATTTTTTTTCCTAATTATCCTATTACTAAATTTGTGAATACCTAAAATAAATAGAAATAAAATATAATAAAATGGTAAATAACATTAAATGTAATTTTCAAAAGTGTAAATTCAAATTCTTATAATTCTAATAGTGAATATGTATTTAAAGTCTTACATAATAACTATTAAATGTCTTAAAACTCTAATAGTGCATAGTAAAACATAAGTACAATATAAAATAAATTTCTAAACATCAATATTACTATGTAATTCATATCTTTTTGGTCATTTGCTAAAAAGTTGTGAAACAATCTATACTAATAGTTGACATATTTAACCTAGAAAAAAACTCTCCATAGATCAAGTCATTTGCTCACGAAATAAATGTGACTATTCTTATGATGCAAGAATAATGTCTTTCAATTTGTTCTCTTCAAACAAATTGAAAACTATACTTTTTTTCATTTGCTCATATTATTCTTAGGAGAAGTCATTAGATGAACAAATGAGAAAGGTTTCTATTTCCAAATTTTGTGCCTAGACCAAACATCTATCATTTTCTATCATACCTCCAACAATACCATATAAGATGTTGTCATAAGACGGACAACTACACATACGATCCTCAAATACCTTCTGAGTCACTCTAATGCATCTTTGATACTCATCATAGAAAAAAAAGTTTGAATTAGAGTAATAAATAATTTATAAATAATGAAAACGATATCATTAAGTTACCAAAATCTCATTCTCGAATTCATACATCATAATTCAAATAAATAAATGCCAAAACAATTTCCTAGCCAAATTGATAAGGTATTAATCCAAACATATATATTTTACTAAAATTTGTAACAACAAATATATTAGGTTGAAGAAAACATCAACCAATTAAGTTGCAACAATTCAATCAAAATCCAAAATTCACTTTTCAATAATTTGAATATATACTTTCATCATGCCTTAACTATGAGTTTAACACCGTACTCTTTGTCACATATCTTATGCATATAAAATTTTCAAATAATATATTGTCATTAAGGACCAATTATTTTATTAACAATAAACTTAAACTAAATATTCATATAATAATATATTACCATAAATGACTTATTAATTCTTTTAGAAATTAGGTATCATGTCAGACTTAGTTAAAATATTCTCTATCCAAATAGTTGAACAAATTACCAATAATTTTTTTATGTAGCAGAGAGAAGTGATACATAATTTTAGCGATGGAACATCCTCTTATGTATCAATCACTTAAAAGCACAACTATTAGTTTCCCAAATTACAAAATACAAATAGAGAAATAATAAATCAAATATTTAGACAGTGCATAGAACGGTTAAAAAACATTTGTCACAGTGCATATTTGGAAGCTTTGTAATCAAATGCTTTTTCTCGTGTAGATTGAATTAGAGGATCAAAACTATAAAATTAATTTGAACAAGTTATAACTCTTAAAATAAATATTATAATTGGACTTAATAAGAAAGTTACAAATACTTTTATGTTTTGTGGATCTAGGCAAATCCATCTACCTCCATTGGGGTCTAAGGGTCGATCAATATGGGATGATGTTGCATATGGATTATTAGTAGATCCAACTACTACAAGGGCATGTGATGGTGCTTGTTCTCTCCATATGAAAGAAACATGAGGGCTAGATGTGGAATAATATGTGGGTTGTGATTGTGAGCTAGATGTTGGAGGAGTAGGTTGTGTAGTAGGATTTATGGGCTAGACATGATAGTAGAATGAAGAATGATTAAGTAGGGAAGTTGTAGGTGTTTTAGAAGTGGAACGACGAGTGGTATGTCTAGTAGGATGTATGGGTTATCCATTAGGATATGTGGGTTGTATATTAGGATGAGTGGGTTTTCCAATAGGATGAGTGGGTTGTCTACTAAAATCTTTGGCTTGCCCAAGGATGTATAGGTTGGGATGTAGAAGGTTATGGCAAAATGGTAGTTCGCTACTAATAGCTCTGCAATCTATATGCCTATAAAAAATAATTAACAAATGTAGATGAAAAAGTAGCAAGGAATACTTTAACATCGATTGAAATTTAAAACATCTGATTAATATATATCTCAATAGTACACAAATATAAAAAGATAAGAAAACAAGTACAAGAAAAACATAGTAATTCAACAATTCAGTTTGAATTTGACTCCTCATAAGCTTTATCATTTCCATCTTTCTCTTTTTCTAGACATTCTTCTTCTATTTTTTGGTCAACAAATTTTTGGTCAACAAATTTTTTTTCACTACATGACGTGAATTCTATGTCATCTTTTTCTTGATACCAATTAATTGACACTTCCTCTGCCATGCTAAGAGTGTCAACTAGGTGTTGCTAAAAATCATCATTTGCAACAACTATAGGAATTTGTTGGACAAATATAATGATGCAACTTCAACTTTATGACGTCAAAGTACCGAATATGGAAATACATAATTATTACTGTTTAAAGTTGTTAAGTGCCATGATTTATGAGAAGAGAAACAATGAACAATAAAGCATGTTAACCGAGATTGTTATAAATTATGTCCATAAATTCACTATATAATGTAAGGGGACCACTTTCACATTAGTAAATATATGAAAAAAGAAGAAACAAAAAAACACGTAGAAGGATTCATCCAAGTACTGCCAAAGATAAATACACCAAAACATGAACAATAACAAAGACTCTGAATTATATATAAATGTCCCAAAACCCGAAACACATGAAAATTGAACTAGTGGTCCACCATAATATAATTATTCAACAATTCTAATAAAGCCAAAATAGGTAAAAAAGAAAATAAAATGGTGAGCACCACTACTAAAATGTGTGACACCATTCTACTCCAAGATTTTAATGGTAAAAAATTAGAGGAAATTAAAATCGAATACGAGAAAAAGAGTTCACATGAACACATGCTTCACTTTAATAATTCTAAAAAAAAAATCAAGTTGACTTGAACGCATGTTTCACTTTAATAATTCTCAAGAAAATTCAATATTATAAAATCATAGTTCTCCTTGCAAAATAAACAACAATTAAAAACTCTTATAAACTGTGATTACCAAAATGATAATTAAATCCTTATAATAAATAGGTTCCATAATAATTAAAAATAACTAAACATCCTAATAGACTATTATCCCTGATGTCACATGCATATTAGAACAACCCAACAACTTAAGTCTCCTCATCAATACCAGTTTCTACCTACTGCCTTTTTAACCTATGGACGTTCAACCCCAAAAGAAAACTAACAACATAACAAGCAAAAGGGTGAAAACTTGACTCAAATATATTAAGACGTGAAGGAATAACACCACCTCTTACATACCACATATCATATAATTACATGGTCACTTATAACTTTCCAATCACATATAGATATATAATAACATATGGGAACATGTTAATAATACTCTCATACAATTTAACATTCACACATCAATCACATGCAATTCATCTCTATGCAAAATGTGTCACAATCATGCACATGTTGACTCATGCAAGTTCGTCCTAGGCATACGCCTTGTCGTAGGTTCCAATAAGGATAAGTCTTTTCTACGTCAGTGACATGTAGGTTCCAATAAGTAAAAGCCTCTTCTGCGCCAGTCACAGATAGGTTCCAATAGCATAAGTCTATTCTATGCCAGACACATGTAGGTTACAATAGGCATAACTTAAGACAAACTGATCCAGAATGTCACATGATGGGAAAACCTTATAGAACTCCCTAAGCTACCACTATGCAATATGCTCATTCATGCTCATGTCACAGTCATAACAACAATATCTCAAAATGGTATTAAATTTCATTGCCAACACAATTGGAGTGGCTCTCTGTTAGGCACCTGTGACTTATATCATCAATCACACTTTCTCAAATCATGCTCATGTTCATCAACACATCACACTCATTTATAAATCATGAAGATTTATAAATCACACACATCATATTAACATCATGTTCACATCCCCAACACATCACATGTATATATAAATTAAATAAAACACTTCATATTATACTAATTCGTTTAACATAAATTCATCACATTACAAGGCATTACCAATACATTCATCCACAAAAGAATTTTTAACATATATTATGGCTAATAATAGAATTCATCATTAATACTAACAACCTAAGTCACTATGGTACTATCCTAGATCATAGCAATAATCCATTTAAAATCCACAAGTAACATAAGATCCTAAAACATAATTAATTATTCGCATTTTATTATCTCTCACTCCAGATATTAATTTGACGATCACACTGTTGAAAATAAATATTAGGATCTTAAAAATGTACTCTCCTCATATAAATCAAATTCAACGTTTAACCAATTCTGTAGAGGCTCCAGAAGAAGTCTACCACTTATGTAAGATCCTAAAGATATAGTTCTTAATCGGACTTTATTATCTCTCATTCCAGATATTATTTCGATATTTAACCTTTGTAAATAAATACTAACGTCTTATGAACCTATTATGTGAAGAAAACAAAATCCAATGGTTACCAAATCTTGTGAAGCTCTAGACAAAGTCAAATGCAACATTATCTAGTTAGGTGAAGTTCATTACACACAAGACATAAGACGAAGTAACATGTGATTTCACAATAAAAAGTTTTACCTTCCCTTTACACTCATACTGCAGAATTGATTTCATAACCAAGATTTAAGTTATAGCATTCCAATAACATCTAATAGTTACATAATCATCTTACCACATCAAAACATCACTCAATCCGCCGAAACATAAATTAACCACATTTGTTTACACATGTAATTTAACATAATTTACATACTAATTAACAAGACCCAAGAACACCTTAAAGAAACATCACTCAACCTGCATTAAATATCTACATCACTCAAATGAAACATAATATTAACCAATAATCATCCAATATTTACACAATCATCTTACCGCATCAAAACATCACTCAACCCACTGAAACATAAGATTAATCACATTGTTTACTCATGTAATTTAGGACAATTTACATACTAATCAACAAGACCCAAGAACACCTTAAAGAAACATCACTCAACCTGCATTAAATATCTACATCACTCAAATGAAACATAATATTAACCAATAATCGTCCAATATTTACACAATCATCTTACCGCATCAAAACATCACTCAACCCACTGAAACATAAGATTAATCACATTGTTTACTCATGTAATTTAGGACAATTTACATACTAATCAACAAGACCCAAGAACGCCTCAAAGAAATAGAAATACATATGAACAAATGCAAATCCAACCATTAAATAACTCAAGTATCATGTGGAAGTGCATGTAAAAATCATCAACAATAATTATGATATGGAATCGAATGATTACGAAAATGGAACAACAACTATAAGGGGACTTAGGGCTTGCCTCCACTACCCATATTCCTTAACATGCATACAGTGAGGTAATCTCACCCCCCTCATTACCTTGATGAAGAAAAAAAGATGATCAGAGAGTTTCCTTTCTTAATCCGATAAATTCTTGCCAAAATAAAAATTCTTATGCGTTTCTGTTCACTCCCAAACTAGACCTCAAAATGCTGATCTGAATGGTTAGAAAGGAGAGCCAAATGTCTGGAACCTACTGTCCAATTCTCAATCTAATCCAACAGTTAACGAATTTGCAGTGGTGAGATTACAAAAAGTACATAGAGTTTGAGCAGGAATGACTTTCTCTCTTCCCTTTTTCTCTCTATAGCTTCTTTTTTTCTTTCTCCAAGCTTCAAGAAAATTTAGGGTAAAATACGGCAAAAGTGGTCATATCTCTCCCTTCCCTTCTTACATAACAACTCTAATGGGTCTAGTCTGTCCAACTGTTTACCTTTTCACTTAACCCATTACCACTCACCTTACTAATCATCACTCTCCTTACTTCCATTATTTAAATTCAATCACACTCATCAAAATAATGCATAAATAATAATATAAATATCACATCAATTATTCTGTAATTAATTTGTTAATCATACTCAAATTAAATTTAGTTTCCCTTTTTAATTATTTTACACACTTATATCACATAATAAAAATAGGACCTTACAAAGTCAAATGTAGAAAATGCTTGATGTAACATCCCAAAAACCATACGAATACAAATAATATTATTCATCATCTTTAAAACCATTTGCAATATAAGTTATACTCAAAATATTAAAACTTTTAAATAATATAATAAAAGACATATTTTTAATAGCTAGCCCAACTAGCTATGTTGCCTAGCTAGGAATTAGGACACCTCGCCTAGTAGCAAGTGTTGACTAGCATGGGGTCTGAACTATGATTTTCTAGATAAGCAATTTCACTCGATGAGATGTGTCGCTAGGTGGAAAGCCCCACAAAATTCTTGGTAAAGAAGACTTTGCATTGAGTGAGACATATTGTTGGGCGCAAAACCATGAAATGGCTCAATAGAAACAAAAGCACACTAGGCGAGACCTATCACCCAACAAGATTATGTAGATGGCCAGAACACATGTTGCATAATTTCTTAACCATTCAACCCAAATTAAAGACAAGTTTCAAACTATATTCAACATTCCAACATACACACTTACATCCAAATCTTACATATTCAAGTATAGTTCTATAATTATATACACATACTTATATATGCTCAAAACACCCAACTAGTTGTTATTTGAGTACATTCTTTAGGTACACTCATCCTCATCGACTTCGGTATCAGTATTATCTCTTCTTCATCAACTTAATACCAGAATCATAATGATCACTATGTATCCCTAATTCAATGTACCATAAATAAGTGTCTGTTACCTCCTCACAACAACCCACAACACATTCCATTACTCATCATTTCAAAATGCATCATTTTCAAAGATGTATAATAACAACACAATTTCATTTAACACCAACACAATAAATATCAATTTCTCCACTTTATAAAGAACAACCAACTCAATCAAAGCTTATTTCAAGAACAACACTTCAATCATTAATTACACTAAACACCAATTTCACATGGCAAATCAAATTAAGATCAAAAGCTCAATCACTCACAATCAGTTCACTTCATATCTAGTAATCAAAGTTTCACAAATTAAAATCAAAGTTAGAGTTTCTCTTACCTATTTCTTCTTAAAAGCTGAGTTTGATGAGAGAAGAGAATTCAGTCTTAGAAATGACTCAAAACCTAGCAAAAACCCAAAAACCCAAGAGAACCTAAGAAATTGGGATTTTCAAGGATGATTTCTCTTCAATGGAGACTATTGAATCGTACAAAGAAAGAGAAAGTCCAAAGAAGTAAAATTAAACTTACCTACTAGGATCAACAACCAAAATCAAGAGATTTGATAGGAAATTCTCAAGAATTCGAGGAGGAATGGTAAGGCATAATGCAAGATGAGAGATGGACTACCGAAGAGAAAGAGGGTACCGAGAGAGAAAGAAGAAATATTGTTTATAAAGAGTTGAGGTGTATTTAGTAATTATGATTTGCTTACTACAACCCCTTTCAAAAACAGATTTTCTAAATAATTTCTCATAAAACTATCCTAAATATTTTAATTCAAAAGATTATATTATATTATATTATATTATATTATATTATATTATATTATATTATATTATATTATATTATATTATATTATATTATATTATATTATATTATATTATATTATATTATATTATATTATATTATATTATATTATATTATATTATATTATATTATATTATATTATATTATATTATATTATATTATATTATATTATATTATATTATATTATATTATATTATATTATATTATATTATATTATATTATATTATATTATATTATATTATATTATATTATATTATATTATATTATATTATATTATATTATATTATATTATATTATATTATATTATATTATATTATATTATATTATATTATATTATATTATATTATATTATATTATATTATATTATATTATATTATATTATATTATATTATATTATATTATATTATATTATATTATATTATATTATATATACACACATACACTTCTCACTTATCTAAACATATTTTTCCCATATTCCTTTGATTAAACAAAATCTACTTAATTCCAATCATATTCATTAAAATAAAACATAAATATCAATATAAATATTATAATGAATCACTTCATAATTATTTATTAATTACATATAAATTAAATTTGATTTCTCTTTTATTTATTTCACACAGTTATAATATATTCATATAAATCGATGTCTTACTCGGGAGGATATATTCGATCAACTTGGACATTTCATTACATAAAACTCAATTTTAGACTAGTGTAATCTATTAAAGGAGTGCAATTGATTAAACCAAATAGTTTAAATTTTATTAAATGATTGTTGCCATGATTAATAACGAATGTAATTGATTTTCTCTAGTGTAATTTATTACACATTGTCAAAATCAAGATCTTTTAAGCCTATAAACAGGATGTAATTGATTACATTTTATGTAATTGATTACCCTTTTTCATCCTTCAAAAAACAATTAATTGAAAAGAAATTGAGTTATTTCATGAAATTAGACTACGAAACCATCAATTAACTATCACAAGCATGAGTTATAGAACACCTAATATGATACAAGGTGTGTTTGGAAAAATTGACAAAATAGTTGAAAGTTGAAAAATTAGTTAAAAGTTATAAAATTATGAATAAGGGTATCATGTTATCATTAATCATTAAATCAATAATAAAGTATTTAAATAGTTATAACATATTGTTAATAATATAAATTAATTACATATTTAAATTATAAATTACTATAACTATATATTTAAATTATAATTTTCTATAATTATATATATATATATAAACGTTAAATTATACATTTAAATTATAATTTTCTATAATATGTATTTAAATTATAAATTACTATAATTACATTAATGAATGAGAGAGAAACGAAGGAGAGAGAGGTTGTATTATGTGAGGAGAGAAAATTAGTTAGGGACAATACATCAATTATTGGAGAGTAAAACTGTAAAACAAAATTAGTTACTAGTTGCAAATAGGAAATCTTTTTAAAAAACTACTTAGAGTAACTTTTTTTAACAACCTAGTAGCTCGTAAAAAAGTTTTAGTTAGCTGAAATGAAAAATTAAACACACTCACAATGTTATATCTAAATATGTTATTATAAGTGTTGCATTTCTCAAATAACTATCTTGAAATAATTATAGGATTTAGTTTTTCAATGTAATATTAATTGCTTTGTTTTCGCTAATACTTGTATTATTGTTACTCTAGCTTTTAAGGTCAATTTTGTAAAATTATTATTCTTTTTTTTTATTTCACTTTAGTTTTTTAATGTAATATTTCACTTCATGAAATATTAATTTTAAGGCAAGTTTTGATTTATATAAAACAACTTAGTTAGAGAACTTATATTAATTTATATAAAATAACTAAATTAGACACTTATTTTGAAACAAATAGAATAAAACATTTTGGTTGAACCAATATATAGGTAAAGGAGTAAATTACCTTTTTACTTTCCATTTTTTTTCTTACCAATCAAATCAAATCACTTCAATTCAAATCTTTTCACTCATTTCATTTTATTTCTCCTATATCAAACAACAATACCTTCCATCTTTTTTCTACTCAATTTCACTCATTTCCATTCTTTTTCTTTAATTTCTCACACTCATTTCCCCCTCTTATCTTAACAAACAGGGGCTAAAGGTTAAGAGGCAATAACATAGTTCACAATTAATATAATTAACTAACACATGTGACAACCTTGACTTGAGGTCATGGTGATTAATGTAGGGTGGATTTCCATATGATTAATTTCCTTCGCGTGTGTTGGAAATTTCAATGGATTTGTTGTGCCTGGTTTTTAATTTGGGACAGTGACACAGATGTTGAGGTGATAGAAAAATAAAATAGCATTCCAAAAAAAAGCTAATGGGACATAAATTGTTGGTCCCCTAATGCCCTCTTTGATTTGCGTTTTGGCCTTCAATTCATTTAACCCCTTTTCATGAATTGACAAGTTGTTCACATGAAGAAAGAACGAAACATCTAAGAGAAAATATGCAATTGGTTTAGTAAATAAAGAACGATGACGCAACTTCAAAACTTCAAAATATCAAATTCTAGATAGAGACAAAAATATGCATATTGTATCGTAATTCAAGTGAAAGAATAATTTTGTTTTATTTTGGGATTATGCTTGTACTTCAAGGGATTGATTATTAGGTAGTGTTTGGTGCATTTGCGTTAAAAAGGTGGTGTTAAAAATAGTAAGAATATACTCTTAAAATAAATGTCCTATTTGAGAAAAAATATATTCTCAAAATTAAATAAGTATCATATTTAACTCTTAAATATAATATTATTTTTTTTTACTATTACCTCTCATAAATATCATTTTAATATTTCAATACAATATCAATAATAAAGTTAGTTTTCTAAAATTACCATTATATTTTACTTATTTATTAGATTTTCTTGATTTTAATTAGTATAAATTAACTTAGTATAATACTTATTTAAAACATATGGATTACTTTTTTTGTTTATAGCAAGATAAGTTCAAAATAATAGAGTCAATTAAATTAATTTTGATATTTCTTTTATGTTATTAGTATGCGAAGTATCCATTGATTTAGTGATTTTTGTTGATGATTACTTTAGTATGATTTTCCTTTTCATTTACTTTTTTTCATCAATAAGATTAAACTAAAGATATTATAAAAACAGCAATCTAGTTCACTTGCACAATAACAAAATTTTTATATGACTTAGTGCCTTGATAAGCTTTTTTATCCATTTGAATGGTGGAACCCATGTAGAATTATTATGTGATTCATCAAGTATATACCATCCTCTGTTCTTTTCTTTTCTTTTTTTTAATAATGACACCGTTCTTTTGGGTTTTCAATTGTTATTCTAAAATTGTCTTATGTCAAAGAAAATGGGCGAATCGTTATTGCTTTCGAAATTAAAATTTGGAAAACATTTCAAAATTAAATTTTCGAAGGAGAATGTTAAATGTATTTTGGAACTAAATTTCTAGAAGAGACTTTGCTATATTCTAGACCCGTTGACATTCTAGAAGTGTGGTTTGATTGTATTTGGAGATTTAAATACCATAAGTTCCTTAAAATGTGTTTTGAAGTATTTTCGGAATACAAGTTACCAAAAATTTAAGTAGACTAACTAATAATAAAAGGGATGACGTAAAATGTAATTCTTTGGTGTTGGGAAATTAATTATTAATATAGGCTTTAGACATATTTGTTATTTTTTCTTTATAAGTCAAATAATTTCATTGAATCGAAAAGCATAACATTAACATATGTTTTTGTTTTTTAAACGTTACAACAACATAAAAAGTAAAAAAACGAACGAGCTTAGGAGTGAAAAAACAATGAACCATTACACTCATCTTGATATATGGTTACTGCATGTGCCTCCTGCTTAAAACATGTTTGTTATTCTTTTCTTACTAATCATACCATCTTTGTTAATGATCCTTCAAAATTACCTTAATTACCTTTTGCTATTTCCTTTTAACATTCCAACTCTCTTCCCTTACCGAAAATCTATATTTCTTTCACATAATTGATTCTAACCTCTTCATTATTTATTTCAGAAATTCCATCATTGACAAATTCACTGTATTTTAAGTGAATGGTTAATTTACTCTTTGAAATTAAGAAAAAATTAAGAAAGTTCATAAATTATTTTAGTGTTGTACTCAACTCTCTAAATTAATTACTTTTTTTAAATTTTGAATATGTAATGAATTTAAGCAGAATTGTGATGCCACTGTGCAACAAATTCTGATAAGGCAACTGTTGAGGGAGGTAAAATTTATTAAAAAGAAAATTAAAAAATAATAATATAATATCTTATTTTTTATTAATTTTTCATATTAGATCTTTCCCAACAAGAAACATGCTTTGGAGGAAGTCTATGGAGACGAGTGTAGTTTTTGTAGACACAAGATGTTTTTTTATATAATAAATTATTTCTTAATATTAAAATATATTTTTTTCATCAATCACCATCAATCTTAAGTCATATATAAAAAATATAAAAGATTGAGCTTCTTGAAGATTTTTTACCACTGAAACAAATTTTGTACATGAGTTTCTTAAGAAAAAGAACTACAAAAGTATTATGGGACCCGAAAAAGTAATCTAAGAAATCTCATTGAAAATTTCCTTAATGTTTTTTTTTTTTTGTTTAATTGCACATTTTATTCCTATTTTAGCAATTTTAAAAATTGTGTTCCTCCACTTTAAAATTAGAAAATCAGCTCCCCAATTTTAAAATATTCATAATTTTTGTCTAATTGGCAATTGCTCAAACGTTGACTGTTACAAATTAGATCAAATAATTGATTATTCACTAAAATAATTTCTGAAATTGTTAAAATATGAGATATTATATACAACTAAGTTTTCTTCTTTTTTTTTTTCATATATATACAAAGAATCTTGGATGAGGGAATTGTTGCTCCCCTTAGATATCCATCATTGACCGTGGATTCAAACATTTCATAGTTGGGTATGATTGTTTGATTTCAATTAGTTTGTTCAAGAAAGCATGTCATAGGGTTCATCTTGCTTCCAAATTATCCAAGCCATTAAGGAGTTTGAGTAGGAAGGAGGTTCATTCGCTTGGCCTCCATCATTCGTTGAGAGAAAGCAATCAAGTAGTAATAAATAGTACTTTTTGTTAAAAACATATATATAATATTTATTCAGTTTCAGCAAGACAACTTCCAAATACAATACATGACTACAAGAGATTCACATAATAAACAATGTCTAAAGCTGTTAAAATACATTCGGCCTATCAGGCTGGCTTACGGATCTACAAAATGGATCAACTAGACTTTAAAAAAGGAGGTACAAATAGAAACAAGTATTTTTTGCCAACTCATTTGGCCTGATTGTGTAAATGGACTTGGGATGGGGTTGACTCGAATAAAAATATAAATATATAAATTTAACATATATATATATATATATATTATATATTGTTAAAAAATAAAATAAACAAAATTTGAGCCTTAAGGAATATTGTAAGGTCCTATTCTATTTATTTTTTTATAAGTGTATGACATAAATAGAAGAGAGGACTAGATTAATTTAAGCATAATTAATAAATTAATTTCAAAATATTGGTTAAAGTATTTGTATATATATGTTTTTTTTTATGAATGTGGTTTTTTAATTTTGAATGTAATTGGGTTTAGGTGATTTATAAATAATGGAATAAAAGAAAGTAAGGGTTAGCAAGATAAGGGATGAGTAGAAATGTGATTTTCTTAGAATGAAATACTGATGTTAGTTTTATAGGAATTATTCAGAAAACCTAAATTTTGAAAGTTATGGTTATAGGTAGCAAAACAAATTACTAAGTTCACCCCTGACTCTTTTCTTCTTCTTCTTTCTTTCTCCTTCTTCTTCTTCATTATTCAAATTTCTTCTCCCTCTCTCCTCTCCGCCATTTTCCCTCTCTCTCTTCCCCTCTCTCCTTTGCATGGTGGCCTTTCGGCCTTAGACCTGGAGACATCCCTACCATATCTCATGTTTTCGAATGTTGATCATTATAGATATGTCTTATTCTAATTCTTTAGGTCTTTTTCTGATCGTTTTTTGTTCAATCGTTTCCCTTGAAAGGGAATCCTACTTAAAATCTCAATTTCTTAAGTTCCTTTTTGGTTTTTGGGATTTTAATAGGTTTTAAGTGATTTTTGCAGTTAAACTCTTCTTATTCTGCAAATTCAACTTTTAAGGGAGAAATAGGTAAAGGAGACTTTATTCTTGATTTTTTTTTATGAAACTATGATTTGTTAGTTGTAAAGTTAATTGATTTTAAGCAACTGAGTTTTTTTATTATGATTTGAGTATTATGCGTAATTGGATGTTTTGTATGATTGATGATTATAGTATTGTTCTTGAAATGAGTTTTAGTTGAATTGAATGTTTATCTGTAAATATAGAATAATTGATATCTTGTGTAGATAGCAATGATGAAGGAAATTGTGTTAGATTATGAATGTTTGAAATTGATGATATAATGGATTGTTGAATATGGCAATTATAGTAGGGTAGCTTAGCCTTGGTTAAGATGTATTAGGAGTATTGAATTAAGGATGTATAATGGTAATGTAATTCAGGGTGTTAATGTAGGTACTAGAGCGATATACATTGTGATCCAGGGTATCAGTGTCGACACTAGAGGAATATACTCATCATAGTGGCCAATGTATCCAGGATGCCAGTGCGGGTACCAAAGTGATGTACATTGTGATCCAGGGTGTCAATGTAGGCACCAAAATTATATACTTTGATAGCAATTGGGTGTTAGTGAGGACAATATTGGGTTAGTATGGATGTCCTACCCTAGTTGGGAGCATCTTATGCATATGTCTAGCCTTCAACTGGTTATCAGATAGGTTAGATAGATACCAGATGTCAGTGTAAGGGAAGTCAGATACGCCACCAAGTATCCGAATACAATGAGTCTTTTTGGAAAGCATCATGTTATGTGATTGTGTTATTTTGAGTACTCGTGTTCAAAGGGAACATAAGTGTGTTTTTGTGGATGGTAATATTATGGCATGAATGTTTTTATTGATTTGATTGGTTTACCATATTGTAATTGATATATGTCATCATATGCTTACCTTTGCATTGTGTGTGTTCTATGTATGATTGTGATGATCGTACTTGCACAAGAGCAGATGGCATGCTAAGACAGAAAGACAATGAGATCAAGATGTGAGAAGAATCTAGAAGCCTTGGAAGTTAGCTTGGTGTTGGTCTTTAGATGTTCTATGATTGTTTGCGTGCAAGTGAATGTAGGAATCCACTATAGGAGATGTTATAATTATGGGGTTGTATATTTGAAATTATTGACTAATGTTGGAACTGAAATATGTACAGACTTGTGAGATTAAATCTAGTATTGTATGTATGTATATAAAATCATGATAAGACTATATGATGTAGGTTGGAACTTATATAATGCTAAGAGTTTTAAATGGATTCGTATATAAGAAGAATATGTTATAGAATTTACTCATTCATTATGTAAATGTATGATGAAAATGTGGTTGTATAATGTAATTGGATCATGTGAATTATGATTATAATGTCTAAGTGTGCAATTGTAAATTGGTTCATTATGGGTTTAGGTATAATTAAGAAAATTATGCAGTAGAGGTTCTACAATTCTGTAAAGTCTTGTTGGGTGATAGTTCTCACCCAACAAGAAGTTATCAGTGTTAGATTTTTCCTTGTATTTTGTCCAGCAACACATCTTGTTGGGCAAAACCCCTTCTCTGGAAAACTATAGCTGATACCTCTTAGTAGCTACACATGCTGCTAGGTAAGGTGCCTCAATTCCTTATTGGATGACATATCCTGTTGAGCAAATTGTTCAGTATATGATCTTTGATATTGTTTGTGAAATTTTACATTTTGAGTATCAATAATCAAGTAAATGAATACAATGAATACGTATACAATGGATACGTTAATAGTATTATTATTATTATTATTATTATTATTATTATTATTATTATTATTATCATTATCGTTATCGTTATCGTTATCGTTATCGTTATCGTTATCGTTATCGTTATCGTTATCATTATCATTATCATTATCATTATCATTATCATTATCATTATTATTATTATTATTATTATTATTAGTTGCTTGGGATGTTACAAATATAAGTCCAAATTGAATGTGACTTGCAAATTGATTAATTATATGTATGACCTAACTAACATTCCATGGTTAATTATGTTGTTTAATTATTTATAGTGTTTGCTATTTAGGTGTTTAATTGTTATGTTTGTTCTTATATTATCATGATGGATAATGAATTTAATATTTATTTATTATATTTTATTTTTTATTCACAAGAAATGGCATGAATTATTTTATTTTTTGTTTTTAAAATTTAAATTAATTTTTGAGTAATATTACAAGGTTTAAAGTTTGAGATTCTTTTAAATGGCACATTTTGGTCTGATGGCTCATTACAAGGCAGCTGGGCTTAGAAAACAGTGGCCTGAATAAAATATGAGTTGGACCAACCTAAACCAATTTATTGTGTAAGCCCAATGGGCCAAGGCAGGCCAGGTCAGCTCATCTATTTTGAGATCTCTAAGAATGTCATATACATAAAAGAATAATATCATTGTTACCCCCCACCCTCTCTACAAGAAAACATACAATATGAACACAATCTCTCAGAACCACCCCAGTTTTTGCTGACACCATTACCATAGCCACTACCACAGTTTCCGCTGACACCATTACCATTGTCGTAACCACCCCTGTTGTTGCCACCATCGTTAATACCACCACATTCATCGCTGATGTCACCACCACTATCGTGGCAGCGATAGCAGTATTGACAAAGATGGTGTCAATGTTGCAGAAAATTCGCAGGGCTGACGAAAGAGAGCAATGCATCAGACAAAAAATTGGTTTGTGAGAAAACCACATGAACTTGTTTAATTAACTCAATCTGAATTGTTTATTGAAATCCTATGGTTATTATTATGTTTTCTCAATTCTCACTGTAACTTTTTTTCTCACCTGAGTTGTTCATATATATATATATATAATCTTAGTTATTAAAAGAGGAGAGAGAAGAATATAAAAAAAATCTCAATTATTAAGAGATGAGAGAGAAAAAAGAGTAATAGAGAATAAATGTTGAAAGAGAGAGAATGAATGGTTAATCTCAACCATTAATTTGTATTGCAATGACTTAGATTTTCTCTTCTCACTCTCATATAATTTATATATATATATATATATATATATATATATATATATATGTGTGTGTGTGTGTGTCTATATATGTGGATAAAAATTCTCTATGCCAAATTCGTGTCTCATTCCATGTCTCAACCAATCAATAAAGGCAACATTATTTAATGATTTTTCTTTATAATTTTTTGTTTATATTTTATAAAACTCATTAAATGACATGACATTTATTGATTGGTTGGGACAATAAATAACACATCAATTTGGGACAGTGAATTTCATTCCATATATATATATATATATATATATATATATATATAAAATATGGGATTGTTAATATACTCCTACCTATTTTTTAGTTGGAGTATGTTGACATCCCGTACCAATTCTTTTGGAAAAAATAATCAATAATCTCATTTGTTAAAATAAACTAATGTAAGGATATTATGATAAATAATTATTTTTCTTACACATCCACTCATTATGTCTCTTTTAACATTTATTATTTGTCACTCCTTTTCTCTCTCCTTCCTCACCAATGTTAGTTTTTTAGATATTATTCTCTCTCCTCTCCCACTAATGTAGAATATTAATATAATTTTAAACCGTTAACATAATTATAAATAGTAATTATGTATAATAATACTTCATAAATTATAATTTAGGTTAATATAAGTTACATATTGACGTAATTTACATTTTATAAAAAATTGACATATATTTATATTTGGTTGAAAATAATTTTAATTGAAAATAAAGTAATTTTAATATACGTAAATTATTATATGAAATTTATTTTTAAAATTATTATTATACATAATTATTATTTACAATTATATTAATATTCCACACTTATGAGAGCAGAAAATTTGAAAAATTAATGTAATGAAATAGGAGAGAGAAAAGAAGTGATGATAATAAAAGATAGAGGAGAAAGAATGAATGAATTTGTAATAGGAATGGTTACCAACATATTCCTAAATTAATTTATTTTAACAAATAAGGTGATTGGTTATTTTGTCCAAAAGAATTGGTGTAGGATACTACAATACTTGGAAAAATTTTCTCTCTTGTTACTGGAAATTTCTAGTAACTAGAGAGAAATTGAATTTAACATACTCCAACTAAAAAATACGTGAGAGTATATTAGCATTTCCATATATATATATATATATATATATATATATATATATATGTATGTATGTATATATAAAAGACCTAAATTTGTTTACGCCAATGTTTTAAAATTCGGCTTAGACTGACCTGTTCAACCTAGTCGACTGAGAACTGACCATATAACATGTCTGAGCTGCCCTTCACATAAAAAATGTTTCAAAATTGGGATGACCTAAAGCGACTCGGTTGAGAACTAACAACCTGATGACTCGAGGGGTTATGATTTTTTTCTTAATGGATGAAATAACATAATTTTGAATGGAGAAAACCCCCCTAATAGCCTTCTCTATGTTTAATTGTGACTCAGTGTATTTGCCTTTTATTGCTCCAATCTCTGCAGTTTTGCTCTTCTGTAATCATAACTTACACTAAAAATTAGCATAAAATAAGTCATAAATCTAGTGTTGACACTATCTTTTTTAATTTGTATTCTTGATTTTTCGTATAATTTAATTGTTTTATAATATTAAATTATATAGTTATAAAATATTTATATTTTTTTACTATAATCTGAATTGTGAGGATCAATTATCGATTCTTATATTGACTAATAATCCCATTGTTCCTTATCCTTGTCGAGTCACATAGCAGGTCCGGTCTAATAAAATTAGTTTACACCATGTACCATGTGTAAACTTACATAAAATCTTACCTATTAATTTTATTATAGTTGAAATTATCTCAAAATAAATTAAAAATAAAAAATTAGCATTAGTTATCACTTATCTTTTTTTTTGAAAAGCTAAAGCATTTATTTATTGAAGAAACAAATTGTTTTAGGATACAACATAGATTGTTTACTGTCCATATTGTATTGTAGCATATCATAAACTATTCCCCTATGTCATATTTAATAAACATAATTTGGGATTGACATACCAATCCGAAAACCTACACCTGCTATTAAAACCAAAGGAGTACGATAGTCATTGCCACGATAATACCTTTATAGACATAACTATATCGACTGAGTTCCCTGGTAATTTATAAAAAATTATCTGGTTTCTAGTAATCCAGATACTCCAAACCCCAGCCAGCCAGAACACATGCCTGCACTGCTTCTTTCTTTTGCCAACCACCCAAGCTGTCGATGAGAGAAAAAGATTAGACACGTCCCCCGGAATAGGTCCTTGAATACCCAGCCAGCTGATAACGTTATTCCATACATATTGAGCATTGGCACACGTTAGGAACAGATGATTGGTATCTTCAATACCATTATAACAGAAGACACAAAGCGTCTCCTCCCCTGGTATAGGAACTCCTCTCTTCAATAGATTAGCCATGGTTGGCAGTCTATCTAATAGTAGTCTCCATGAGAAAGCAATTACCTTGGATGGTAGTCTATCTTTCCACATTCGTCGCCAATCCCTGGGTTCCATCTCGATTGGTCTAGACGTCGGCTGTTGTGGGCGTAAAACCAAATAAGCGTCAGCAACTGAGAATACTCCATCCATACCAGTCCTCCAACTCCATGTATCGGAGGTGAAGTCCACAAGCGACACTTGCTGCAGCCTACTTTGCAGAAGACGATACTGCTCTTCTTCCCACGCAAATAACTGCCTCCTCCATACCCAGCCCCACCCCCCTGATGCCTCCCTTTTGTCGTAAACAGTAGTACCCTTATCTGCTGCTAACCCATATAACCTGGGGAACTGCAAACTAAGGGATGTCCCTCCTATCCACTGCTGTTCCCAGAAGAGAGTATCCTTTCTGTCCCCTACCTTTTTTATGACATTGTCCCGAAACCAATTTGGTTTGGTCGCTTCCGGTCAATCAATGGCCCATAAATCCCTCCACCACTGAGAGGCCTTCGATACATTCAGCTGTCCTTGGTTGAACTTGTATGTCTTCCCATATTTACACTCCATTAAGGTCGCCCATACTGCGTTTTGCTCTGTTAATATCCTCCACCTCCACTTTGCAAGCAAACTCAGATTAAAGGTCCGTAGACACTTTACCCCCAGGCCCCCTTCTTCCTTCGGCCTACACACATTTTCCCAACTTACCCAGGCTATTTTGTGGTCCTGGGCGTCCCCTCCCCACAGAAAAGATCGTTGTAGACCAGTAATGACCTGTAGGACTTTCTTGGGAACCTTGTAGAATGAGAACATATACAATGGAAGGCTAGACAATACTGAGTTTAACATAACTAACCTTCCTGCGAATGACATATGCTGGGCCCTCCACCCTGCCAACTTCCTTTGAAATTGTTCTACGATTGGATTCCACATTTCTACCTTTCTCGGATTCACACCCACCGGAATCCCCAAGAATTTAAAGGGCAGTGAAGAGACTGCACAGTTCAAAAGGTTGCTGACCGCACTTTTGAACGAGTTTTCTACATTAAAACCAAAAAACTGACTTTTGCTATAATTGACTTTTAATCCGGATGTCAGCTCAAATCCACGCAGAATAACTTTCAAGTACCATATCGATGTCCAATCTGCTTCCCCCATCATAATAACATCATCTGCATATTGCAGTACTGAAAACTGTGCCCCTGCACCAATGTTGAGCTCTTTAAACACCCCTTTTCCTACAGCTGACTTGAACAAACCCGCTAAGGCTTCGGCTACCACTAGAAACAGAAAGGGAGAGAGTGGGTCCCCCTGCTTCAAACCTCTTCCCGGCCGAAACTCCGTCGTCGGACTTCCATTAACTAGAACTGACACGTAGCTGTTCCTGACAATGCAATTTATCCACTTTCGCCATAAGTTCCCAAACCCCATCCTAGCTAACATATAATCCAGAAAATCCCAATTGACCGAATCATATGCTTTCTGGAAATCCACCTTAAACAAGAAACAAGGCCTCTTTTTCCTCTTCGCCCAGTCAACTACTTCATTTGCTACCAATACCCCATCCAGAATTGATCTACCTGTCAAGAATGCTGACTGACACTTGGAGATTAAATGGCCCATTACTTTCTTCATTCGCAGTGACAGCAATTTAGATAGAATCTTTTGAATGCTAGAGATTAAAGAGATTGGTCTAAATTGAGCTAACCTTTCCGGTGTTGCCACCTTGGGAATCAGGGTAAGAAAGGCTGAAGTCACTCCTCTTGGTAATTCCCCTGATTGATGGAATTCTTGAACTGCACATATAACATCACCCCCTATTATTTCCCAGCATGATTTGTAAAACTGAAAACCAAATCCATCAGGGTTCAGGCTCTTTCCTCTGTCACACGCCCAGACCGCCTCCTTTATTTCTTATGCCGAAAAGGGTTCCTCTAAGGTGACTCTCTGCTGTTCAGTCAACTGATTGAAAGTCACCCCATCCATCTGTGGTCTCGTTGGATTTGCGTCATTAAAGCACGTTTTGAAGTGACGAAACACATGGTCCCGGATACTTTGAACTCCCTCCACCCATCCGGACTCTGATTTAACCGCCAATAATGAGTTTGTATACCATCTTCCTTTGAAGCATTTATGAAAGAACTTTGTATTGCTATCACCATATAGAGCCCATCTTACCCGAGATTTCTGTAACAAGGACCGTTCCATTCTCCTTGCCTTTTCCCAATAATCGGACAAAATCTCTTGTCTGTGAAGACCACTGTCGATGACCCCCTGACCTAACTGCTGATCCACTGTCTCCAGCTGCAGGACCTTTTCCTCCAGGAAATTCTCATCCCGACACCAGTAATCTTCTTTCCATTGTTTAATCTTCAACTTCAGGCCTTTCAACTTACGTGCCAACTGGTACATCTTCCATCCTTGGCCTTGCTCCGATGACCAAAATTCTTTGACTAGGTCCATGAAACCAGGCTCCACCAACCAATGGTCAAAAAACTTAAACGGTTTCGGGCCCCAATTCTGTTTATTCACTTCTGTTACGATCCAGGTGTGATCTGAGAACTCTCTAGTACCGACTCTCTGTGCTGTAACGCCCCATTCCTCCATCAGATCTAGTGAAAACAAAAATCGGTCCAGCCTACTAGATGACTCTCCATTCGGGGCTATCCACGTTGGCCCTTTCCTAATGACTGGAATATCCAACACTCCCATTGTCTGGATAAAAAATCTAAAGTCAGACATCTCAATTGTAGAGTGATATCCTGATCTCCCTTTGACCTCCGTCGTATCTAGCACAGCATTAAAATCTCCTCCAAGTACCCACTTGGCCTCCGGAAAACCTCGTTTAGTCATCATCAAATCGTCCCATACCTTCCTTTTACCCTGTACCGAACATGGGGCATAGACATTTACCACACAATTAACTTCCTGGGCACTATTCCTCTTGAAGCCAATTCCAAGAAAGCCCTGCCCTTGAATAGCCCAGACAACCTCGAGAATATGCTTCTTCTAGATGGTAAGGCATCCTCCACTAAGCCCTTCAGACGGTAGTGCCCTCCATTCGCACCCTGCCGACCCCCAAATCTCGTAAACCTCCCAATCATTTACCATCCTGCACTTTATCTCCTGTAACAGACAGATATCAATGTCGTTCTTTTTCAACATTCTCCTTATTCTTCGACATTTGGTCCGATCCCGGAACCCCCTCACATTTAAAGAGAAGATCTTCATCTAATTATTCCGATCAGTCCCCGCCTCCCTCCGTTCCTTCTCCCCAATATCTCTGACCTCCATCTTCCGTAGTTCCCGTATGTAGTTAATATCTGATTGTTTGGCGGATATTCCAAGTTCCTTCAGTGCGTTCCATATTTTCTCCGCATCCTCCTCCTGGTGGCCACTTTGTTGGTCATCTTCGTTCCGATTATCCAATTGCCCACGCATCATTAATTCACTCCCATCGAAACTATTTCTCCTGAGTTGCTTCCATATGGATACCACTCTCTTTTCCCCATTCCCGCCATCGGACTCCCCTTCTCCATCCACTAATACCCATTTCTTGCAATCATAAGGCATTGTAGATATAGATTCATTTTTTCCGAAATCACTGGTTTCCGAAATGACCCTATTCTGTCCATGCGCCCTAGCATTTTCCGTAAATTTTCGTTGGTGTCCAATAGCAATTCCTGCAGCTGTTACTGTTTCGAAACTGTTTTCATTTTCCGGGCCGGCCCAATTAGCAAAATAGGCGGTGTGTGCAGCAATTCTGTCCGCTTCTTGGAACACGGGCTGGGCCTCGTCGCGCGAGCCCAGCTGGCGCGGACTAGACCGGTCAACGGTCATGATGTCGCGTGTCGTACATGCCTGCTGCGCGTGGCAGTCGAGGCGGTCTCGAGCTGCGCGCCTGACTGACAGCCGCCTGATGCGCTGTCCCGCTCGATGTGACCTGCTGACAGACCTCGGTTTGCGTGCCCCATTACCCGGACTGTGCATATTTCCGTTTTCTCCTTCCTTGCTCGACCCCCACGTGCGTCTTCTTCCTCTTCTGTTTTGTGAAAAAAGCTGTGCATTTTCCTTTCTCTCGCTACCTCTGCTCCTGCTAGTGCCGCTTGTGTTCTGATTATACCCATATTTGGGCGTTGACCCTGTAGACAATGACTGGGCTTTTATCTCCTTTCCGGTATTCACCAGCGCCTTCCTCCATTCTCCGTTGCGGCCTGAACTTGCGGTGGTCGGACCTCCGTGTGCCTCTAGCGCCGTCGTCCCCGCGTCCGATTTCGTGGTCGCTGGTTTTGGCCGCATCCTTCCCGCCTCCGAGTTCGTGGATTCCGATCTGGGCCGGTGTGTGTCCTCCACGACCGTGTCCCGTCGCCATCGGAAAGGGACCCCACCCCACTCGGCGTTTCCACCCTCCTCCACATCCCCTTCCTTCCATTCTCCATCCCGGAGCATCTTCCTTTTCAACTCAGCCAGCCGCCTTTCCGCTTCAGCCGATTCATCAAAGTCGTCGTCCTCCTGAAAATAACCGTTCTCCGATCCGTAGCTCGTGGTCACTCGACTATTCTTCCCCTCATTTACCTCTTCCACCTCCTTCACCCTGATATCAAACTCCCACCCATCAATACTCGTTCTAACTACCTCGTCAAGCTTCCTCATATCCTTCCTTGACATCACCGTCCGTGCTACGTCATACCGTTCATTCTTTTGAGTACTTTCTTCCACATACAGAAGCTCTTCGAATGCCGCGAGTAGTGTGGAAAAGAAGTTTTCGTCCCAGACGTGTAATGGGACCCCGTAGCAGTTGACCTTGATCCTCCGATCGGTATCGACCAATCCCGGCTCCCACTTCTGTATCCCCACAAACCATTGATCGAACCATTGTTGTTTCGTTTTCAGTGTTTCTTCGAACGTGTCGCATCCTTCCACCTCCAGCAGAACCTTGTTTACCCCCATAGGGGTCGCGCTCACATTGTAGATTCCATGATTCATGAGAAAAATCTGCGCCCTGAAAGCCATCCGTCTGTTACGGACTTCTCCCACATAAGCCTTCTGAAACCGAGCCACCTTTTCCACCGATGCAGTGTACACCAGCTTCGTATTCGCATATTTTGTCCCTCCTGCTTGTCCTCTTCCCTTGTTATGACTAGGAACCCCGTTAGTCCGTACTACTGATGCATAGGATTGCCCCAGTTTCCCTTTGAGTTCCGTCTGAAAAAAAAAATTTTTATCTTGTTGCCTGCCTGCCACATTCATCTTTCTCGGGCTTTGCTCTGTTTTCCGAGCATACCGTGGTATGTTAACCCACAGTTTTTCCAGTCCGATGAATATACTATCCAGCTTAATCACCAGCATTTTTCATCCTCGACTTCCCTGAATCTGGCGAAGCCAAATCGGTGTCCCCTCCTATTCCTCTCGGTCGGGATTACCACGTCGTGAACCTTAGCGTATCTCCCGAAAATCTCCCACATGTCTTTTGCCCTATACTCTTCTGGGAAATGCGTGAAAAAAACTGAGGTTATACACCCCTCCCCCATCCTTTCATCCATTGCTGATTTCCTTCCGCCGTTGACATCCGTTCTTCTCCTGACCTCCTTTCTTCTCTTGACCTCCGTCCACCCTTCCGCCATTCTCTTAACATGTGTTGACCGGCATCAGTTCATGATGTTAGTTATCACTTATCTACTGCACATCATCAATAAATTAAATTTAAAATTATCATTAAATATTATCAATCAATTAACATTCAAAATTTCAATAATTTTTATAAAAAAATTTTACCATCATGATTGTCACCAGGTAATTATTATGATCGTTGTCAATTATTATGATTATGATCATCTTTACCACCGTCAACCATCATTATTATTATTATTATTATTATTATTATTATTATTATTATTATTATTATTATTATTATTATTATTATTATTATTATTATTATTATTATTATTGAATACCAATTGTATCAAAGTCTAACCAATGTATTATTTTATTATATGTGCAGAACATAATAAAATGTATGAATATTTTGACATGTAAGTGTAGATGGAGTTGGCGTCACGTCTTAAACTCCACACACATCAGCCATTGCTGCGAACAAAACATAAGGTAGCTGTGATTGCCTATTTCATGGATGACAATGAAAGAATGGAAATGATGTTTGATTTTATCTTCTTTTTTTTATTTGTTTCGTTAAAATATTTGTTAGTCAGCTCTTGCCTTGGGTTGGGTTGAAGACTAAGCTTTAATTTCTATGGTAGCTTTGTATTCTTTAATTTATTCTTATTATTCTTCTTTAGAGTTAGAAGTCGTCTTTACTCATCATTATCCTTTATTTTAAATTTTAAAAGAAACACAAAAAAATGCAAATGTCATGCGCAAAATCAATCATATCACACACTTACTCCTCCTCCGATTTCCTTTGAGAAGAGGAAATTACAAGATTGATTAAACATTAAGTTTATTTATTGTAATTATATATGTTTCTCAAGATATTGGGTGAGAGGAATACTAGCTAGTTAGTGTAATATTTAGGATGTTAATTAGGTTGAGTGATTTTATGACATTTAATTCAAGTGAATCCAACCTAAAATGATTAAGTTGAGATTTTTGTATATTGGGTAAAATCTAATCCAATCTTATCAAACTCAATTCTCTACAGGTTGAGTGATGGGTTTAGTGAGTTGAACCCGAAACCCAATTCAACCAACCCAATAATAATATTATATTATTATTGTTTATTATTCTAAATTAAAAAAATTCTTTAATAGTTTAATTTATAACTCTTGAGTCGAGACTGATATGTACTAAGACAAACACTCTGTACTTCAAGGGTATACTCTCACTCTAACTCGTTAACGTTTATTGGTAGATAACAAACAGAAAATGAGCTCTTAGCTAAGAGTTTAAACTCTAGAATTGATTCTTTCGACAATCAAATTCAATAATTTATTGTTTATTTTTATATCACAATAATGATATATTATATTATTTTAAAAAAATATCCTAAAAAATATATAAAAAAAATTCTAAACATTTAATTTATTTTTTAAAAAATATTTTTTAAAATGGTGATCCAATTAACCTAACTCGTTCAATAACAGGTTGAGTTGAGTTGGATTTAATAAGAAAAAAATGAAAACTCAATGCAACCCAACCCAATGAATAGTGATTGAGTTTGGCTAAACTCGACCTACCTAATCCATGAACATCCCTAATAATATTTTTAAAATATATAAGAATTGTTAGTGTAATATTTTTAAACTTAAAAAAAGATAATATACAAAAATAAAAGCATAATTTTATGTGTAATTTAATAAAAATTGAAGGAATGTGCCTGTTATTTTGCTTAATAAAAAATTATGTAGCGTAAAGGCATGTCGAACTAAATGAGAATTTTTAATTAATCTTTCAATTTTTTTTTGTTTCTATGTTAATTTTTATACTCTCCATTAATGTGTTACTTTTAACAAATTTATTTACAAATTTGTTCTAATGGTAAAAAAAATTAAAAAATTCAAAATTTCATGTTTTTAATAATTTAATTTAAATCGTAATAAGTCATAATAAAAATTAAGTATATTTTGTGTATAAGAAACTCATTCATATGCTTAGACTTTATGTGACAAAGCTTCTTGTTAAGAAATGATCTAGGTGAAACACCTAAAGACCTAAAAGAGCCTTAAGGAGAAATTATTATATGTATAGTTGCCGACTATGAATAGTAGTTGTAGTTTCAATCAATAATCATATGATATATTATTTAATAGTAATTACTTTAATCAATTTTTTTTAAATAAATTATTTTGCTCATAAATTCTACAAATTGTGAGTAAAATATTTATAAATTATAGATTATTATTGTTGGTTGGGATTACGTTTAACGTAATGATATAGATCCGTTTAGTAAAATACTTCTTTAAGAAGGACGCAACTTATAATATATACCATATTATCATTATTGATATAAAAAATCTATTAGGAAAAACTTTCCATAAGATGATTAAAAAGATTGGTTTTCTTATATTTTTTCCACTAATTATTAAAAATGTTTATTTCTGCAAAAAGATGGATAGCAACCTGTCATGATGTAAAAATTGGAAGTTCAACATGTTAAATCGTCCCTTTTACCAATAAAAATTATAAAATAATACTTAGCACTTTTGAAGTCTTACATGTAGAGAGATTCTTGTTGCTTGCACTGGAATGATAATTGTTAGAACTATCGTATAAAATAAAATGTTGGAACTTCTAAAGGCAAATTTATTTATGTTGACAAAGAAATACATATAATTTTAGTATTTATATCTCAATCTTTGTAATATAAACGTTACTATAATTAATATATATATATATATATATATATATATATATATATATATTTATCTTGTGACGGTTGATTTCATAAGCAAAATTGACAATTATAACTTTTATACACACATGGTCTCTCCATGAGCGATACATTTAGTAGAACTGTCGCTATTTCTGCGTTCTAATTTTGTTATTTTTCTTAATATAATTTATATATATCAATAGAATAAAAGAGTTTTATATTTAAGTTTAGTCATAATTTTTTATTTATATAATTTTTAAAATATTAATTGATAAAATTAAAAAAATTAATTTACATAAAATGTTATAATTAAATATTAATATAAAACTTTTTATACTAATAATATATAAATGTTTTTCTTTAAGTTATTTTTTTTATTTTGTTAGTGAAACTTTATTTTTTATTCTTTGTACTTAATTTTAGTCTCTGGATATATAATTTTAAATCCTTTTAATAATAAATATTTGTTGCAATTTTGTTATTTTTCTTAATATAATTTTTATATACTAATAGTATAAAAAAGTTTTATATTTATATTTAGTCACAATCCTTCATTTATATAATTTTTAAAATATTAATAAATAAAATTAACAAACTTAACATATATAAAAAATTATAATTAAATGTCAATATAATACTTTTTATACTACAATATATAAGTGTTTTCTCGAAGTTGTTTTCTCTATTTTTTTAGTGAAACTTTATTTGTTTTTCTTTGTACTTATTTTAGTCTCTGTATATATAATTTTAAATCTTTTTTAATCATTAATATTATTTTAATTCCTTTCTTTCTCTACAGTCTAAATCTTTAGAGATTAAAAGATATTAAAAACAATATATATCTATAACAAATAAATGAATTTTAAGTGCCGAGAATACAAGACAAGGTAGGTTTATACAACAATCGAAACTAAATAAAAACATTTGACGGATGAAAAAATTTGAGAATAAAAAAAAAATTATTCCTTCAATTAAAAAAAAAATCAAATCAACATAATATAAAAATAAGTTTTGCTTTCTGCAGTATTCTTAATTTGATCTGAGATTAAATTGTATTTAATATTTTCTTTCAACTCAATTATAAAGAAAAAAACATATTCTTTAATAAATTAAAGTATAAACAAAAGAGTTTAATTGGTATGCATCTATCTTTAACTTATATTCAATTACAAAATCTTTGATTCAGAGTAAATTTTGTTGACTTTTCTCGTTATTAATTTAAAAATCACATAAATAAAAGTCATGATTGAATGTTTTTTTCGAGTGTATACCAATTAAATTCTAAACAAAATTTATCCATTTTTTTCTTAATTAATGACAGTACGTACTGTTTCAAAAATATCTAATTAATTGAAACTTTATTTTTAATAATTCTTATTTATTCACAATTTTAAGTTTTAATGAATGACATTTTAGAAATAATCTTTTTTTTATATTAAGGTTAATAAAATTAAATCATAAAATAATTTTTTAATAAATATAAACTTAATTATTTTTCTTAATTCAAAAGGAGTAGAATTTCATTAGTAAAGTTACTAATTAAAAATGGTTCCCAGTCTTTTGTTTCATTTGTCCATTTCTCTGAGATTTCTTCTTACTTACGTACCTTCCCTCTGGCCTCATGCATTGCGTCTTCATCTCTTTAACTTTTACAGTTTTTGATTGTGAATGTGAACACAGTTAAATTCAAGTAATTTAATTTTGTCCCTTTTGTGATGAATAGAAAATCCTTCGAGAACCTTGCAAGAGTCACTTTGAAATTTCTTTTCTTTCAAAAACCTATAAGTGTTAGCTTATATTTGGTGAACATTTCATGTCATGGTTATATTTCATTCCAGTTAAGTTTAACTAGCAATGTTAAAATTTTGCAAACAAAAAAATATAAGCTTCGCTTAATCGCAAAACTTTTACATGAAAGAAAGAGATAAAATAAGTCCTTAATCCGCAGTTCAAGCATATTAAATTCTATTTTTACAGAAATAATATAAAACCATACTCAAACTATAGGTACCCCATTCCCATCCCAAACAAAGTGCATAGATAGGAAACCATAAATAGGAAACTATTTTTCATAACTCTTTGTAAAAACTAAAACCAAACAAATAAGTCCTTAATCTCCCTCCTTATTATTAGATATTTATTTTTGTACTTGAATTCGTACTTACACGTTTTTTTTTTTTTAAAGATTTTTAACTATGGTATTTTTATACATGCATTTACTTATGTAAAGTTAATACATCAACAAGATATTATATAAAAAATTGAAATTACTACAAGTAAATTAAGAATTCACTCGTAAACAATCTAACATGACTTTAAAAACAACCAAACGTAGCTTGAATCATTTAGACTTAACGCATATAAACCTGGTATTACTTTCTACCATTCTAATATAACTTTGTCATTCCTGATTAACTTTATCTAATTAAGCATCAACCTCGAACTACATTCATCGACAACGGGATTTATTTTTTAATATCTTTGACTACCTTCCTAATTATAAGATGGTGTTTTAATTTTTTTTTAAACTTTTTATAAGAGGCTATTTTGCATTAATTTTTTTACTAAAATACATTATATATGACTAAATGTTACTTTTAATTTTCTCTTTCTTTCTTGTATTCAAATTGTAAGACCTATTCATTTAATAAGTTATAAATTCGCTGAATAAATGGTGAAGTAAATTCATTTTTAAGTTTTTGCTTAAAATTACTAATTGATTTGATACGTGATGAATTTATTAGTTGTGTTGATACTTTTATTGTTGTATTCGGTTAATGGTAGAAGGATGACGATATGAGAATAATTATTATTCTTTTATTTGAGAAGATTTTAGTTGAGTTTTGGAGAATTTTTGGAAAGTCCGTTTTCGAAGGGGTTGCATTTAGCAAACTAAATTTACTAAATACACCTACAGTGCTATATAAATTCCTCTTTTTTCGCTTTTTCTTTTAATTCTCCGTTCTTCTTCTCTAGCCATGATGTTTTCTCCCACACCTCCATTATTTCGTCGCTTGCATGGTCGACCATTTGTTGTCGATTTAGAGGCATCTCTTTCATTGCTCTGAATTCAGAGTAGTGATCAATATAGGTATATCTGATTATAGTTTTTTGAACCTTTTCCTATTTGTTTTCAATCCCGTTGTTCCTATTGAAAAGAGAATTCCTTTGAAAATTTTAGTTTTTTTAGGTTCCTGTTGAATTTGGGTTTTCTTGTTAGGTTTCTGAAATGTTCTTTAAGTCGATTCTTTTGTTTTCTGTTAAGTAAACTTTTGAACGAAGAAATAGGTAAGAGAAACTAAATTTATGCTTTTAAGGTAAAGAATTATGATTTTGAGGTTGTGAGGTTCTTGAAATGCAATTAATTAAGGTTTTGAACTGAGGTTGATTTTATGTAAAGTTGTTTATGTGGTAATAACTGATGTTATAGATAATTTTGATGATAGATTGATGTTTGATGTTGATTTTTATGAAGTGGATGAATTGAAGTATTGTTGTGTATTATGTGAAATGAGTTGTGTTGGTAGTGTTGATATTGGAAATGTTGTTCTTTGTGAATGTTGATGAATTTGAAGTTGGTTGTTAATAGGATGTTGATCATAGTTGTGTTGCAATGCATATGCTGAAATGCATGATGATTTTAGTTTTTAATATGATGTTGGTCATAGTGGGTTGTAATGCATATATTGAAATACATGATGATGATGAGATGTTGTTGAACCTATTAAATGCCATTAGTTACAAGTGGTAACTTAGCCTTGGTTATATGACCTATATGTTGATAATATGGGTGTAGTGCATTGAGTTAGTGACCTTGATAAGGTCAATGTAAGTATGTATTATCTATTAGGGAGTACACCTGTAGTTTTGCATTAGAGGTACCTAAGAATATGCTTGTACAATAGTTGTGTGTCAGAAGGGTCAGGCAGACTCTAGATAACAATGTTGGATGAGTATATTGAGACTTCGTTGATGTTAGATGGGATGAGTAGACTCTAAACACCAATTGTTGAGAGGTTTTTAGTTGCCTTGATCTCCTACTCAATTAAGTCTTTTCAAAAAGCATCAATTGTATGTTGTGATACCTTATGTTCAGGGGAACATGAATGTTGTTGTTTGCTTTTAGTGCATATGCATGGATTGTACTGATTAATGATGTTGTGTAACTGCTTTGCTTTATGCTTGCTTTAATTGTGTTATGCTTTATTATTAGTTTGATTGTGATAAGCTTATCCTTGCACTGTTTGTGAATTATGTATGATTGTGATGATCATGCTATACAGGGAGCAAATGATAGTAGTATTATCTGCAGACAGGAAGAGCTAGATTGAGGAGTATGTAGATTTTTTAAGAGTTGGAGATTTCATTTTGAACTTGTAAATGTAAATTAAAGAGTTGTGCCATGGTCTGAGTTGATGGGATATATGTTTTGTTATTAACATTATGTAATACTTGAAGAATATGTAATGTTTAAAATGTGTGGATAGTAATGCCTAAGAACTAAGTATACAAGTAGAATATACATACATATATAGATATTATATATGTGAGTGTGCTAGAATCCGTTGAAATGCATGCTTGTTGTACGGGTATGCAGTTGACCTTTTGGGTGCACTGCATAGCCTCATTGGGTAGTGGGTTTTGCCCAACGAGAATTCATCCCTGGTAGATGAATATTTCAGCTTTGAGCCCAGTGAGAGGCCTCGCTCAGCGCAAATTATTCTTTCTTTAGAGTTAGACATGGTTTTTCACCTAACGATGTGTCTCGCTGAGCTAAGTCCCTTTGTTGTGATACTTTGATATAGGGTCCTCATTGAGTGATGACTGTTGCTAAGCGAGCTACCCTAAAACTCACTAGGTGACAAGGTTCATCGAGCGAGTGGGCAGTGTATGTGCTTTGTTTTATTTAGTTGAAATTTTAGTTATACTTAATTGTGTATCATACTAGAATGATTGCATTGTGATAAAAAATTTTATATTTCAATATTTTGGTTATAAATTACATGATAAATAAATTAGATTATATGAATAAAATGGTATAAGTAGAATTAGTAATTTGGGATGTTACATAAATTCTAGAAAATGAATAAATTCTAAGGGTAAATTGAGAAATACATTTACATAAAAATTATATACTATTTCCTAAATCTACTTATTTTCTTTGTTAGAAGAAATTCTCCTCTTGACTAGAACAACCACTTTCTCCTCTATTTCTTCTAAAGCCCTAGTAGCACCCATCTCTAATTTGTTGTATAGTTTAAATTTATTAATTTTCTGAATAAGCGTAACATTGAGTTATAATTAGGGACATAACTATTTTTTTTAAAAGAAAATATATTATTCAGCATTTGCATGACAACTCCCAATTATTAGGGTCTCACATAATGTAACGATATTTTATATATCGCAATTTTATGATAATTTTTTTTAATTTAAACCTATTATTAGTTACAAGGAAATAATTTATTTTCTAATTTTTTTATTACAAATAATTTCTTTTCTTCAATTATTTATTTAGCAAAGTAAAATAAAATCATAATATTTCTACTATATACATATTTATATATAGGGAAGAATTTATTTATGTACGGTTCTCCCCTTTACTTATATTTTTTTTCCTACAATATTTACATGGCTGATGAAAAAATATTCAACAACGGATTTGTATAGTTAGTCGGTGGAAGATAAAAGGTAACCACTACTGGTCCCTCAATCACTATTGGTCCATCTAGCTCGTAGTAAAACATCAAAGTTGATACATCAGTTCTTCTAATTGTAACTGAATTCTCAATTACATTGGTGATCCAATTAGTGTCTGGAAAAGTAGCCGAAATAACTACGGTAAAAGGGGTTGAGGCATTGGGTGCATTCATCCTTTAAATTTGCAAATTCCATTTTTATAAGAGACAAGAAAATAAAAGAGTGAGAACAATTATCATATAAATACTTTACATAATGACAATTTAAATAAAAAAAATATAAATATCTAATATATATATATATATATATTATAGAAATTTGAATTATTTTTGTAGTGATTAGTCAGGATAAATGAGTTTCTTTACCATAGGAGTGGAAGGAAAGGAGGGTAGTGGCCTATGCTTCTAAGCAACTGAGAACACACGAGAAAAATTATCCAACCCATGATTTAGAATTAGTTGTTATTGTTTTTACACTAAAAATATGGAGACATTATATGCATGGTAGTAAGTTTGAGGCTACTGCCCTCCTTTCCTTCTACTACTATGGTAAAGAAAGTCATTATCCTGACTAGTCACTAAAAAATAATTTAAATTTCTAGAATATATATATATATGTATATATATATATACTATTAAAAACATATTTATATATGTGTAATTATTATAAACAAGTATATATATAGATATTTATATTTTTTTATTTAAATTGTTATTTACATTGTCATTATGTAAAGTATTTTATATGATAATTGTTCTCACTCCTTTATTTTCTTGTGTCTTATAAAAATGGAATTTGCAAATATAAAGGATGAATGCACCTAACCCCTTTTACTGCAGTTATTTCGGCTACTTTTCCAGACACCAATTGGATCACCAATATAATTGAGAATTCGGTTACATTTAGAGGAACTGGTGTATCAACTTTGATGCTTTACTACGAGCTAGATGAACCAATAGTGAAGAAGCAGAACAAGGAGAAGAGGAGGAAGAAGAAGAAGGAATTGAAGTGGAAGAAGGAGTAGAATAGGAAGAAAAAGGAGTAGAAGGAGGTGGGAAGAAGAGGAAATGAATAAAGGAGAAGAAGAGGAAAAAGAAGGAGTAGAAGTAGAAGAAGGAGAAAGAGAAGAAGAAAAGGAAGGAGTGGAAGAAGGGGAAGAAGAGGAGGAAGAAGAAGAAGTGGAAGTAGAGTTGAAGAAGAAGAAGAAGTGCAAGCAGAAGAAGTGCAAGCAAAAGAAGTGGAATGAGGAAGAGAAGAGAAGAAGAAGAAGGATTGGCAGCAAAGGAAATGGAAGAAGGAGAAGAAAAGGAAGAAAGTAATAGAAGAAGTGGAACTCGAAGAACTTGAAGAAAAAGAAGAAGAAGGAATGGAGGTAGAAGAAGCAGAAGAAAGAGAAGAGGAGGACGAAGAAGAACAAATCTAAGCAGAAGAAGAAGTAGAAGAGGAAGGAAAAGGAGTAGAAAGAGGTGGGAAAAAGAAGAAGTGAATGAAGTAGAAGAAGGGGAAGAAGAAGAAGGAGTGAAGCAGAAGTAGAAGAAGGAGAAAGAAAAGAAGAAAAAGAAGAAGTGGAAGAAGGAGAAGAAGAGGAAGAAGAAGAAAGAGTGGAAGTATAAGAAGTTGAAGAAGGAGAAGAAGAAGAGGATGAAGAAGGAATGGAAGGAGAGTCGAAGAAGAAGAAGTGGAAGTTAAAGAAGAGGAAAGAGGAAGAGAAGAGGAAGAAGAAAAAGGACTGGAAGCAGAGGAAATGGAAGAAGAAGAAGAAAAGGAAGAAAAAAAAAAGATGTGGAATCCGAAGAACTAGAAGAAGGAAAAGAGGAGGAAGAAGAAGAAGAAATTGAAGTAGAAGAAGGAGTAGAAGAGGAAGAAGAAGAAGGATTGGAACCAGAGGAAATGGAAGAAAGAGAAGAAGAGGAAGAAGGAAAAAGAAGAAGTGGAACCCAAAGAACTAGAAGAACGAGAAGAAGAAGGACTGGAGGTAGAAGAAGCGGAAGAAAGAGAAGACGATGAAGAAGAAGAAGAAATTGAAGTAGAAGAAAGAGTATAAGAGGAAGGAAAAAGAGTAACAGGAGTAAGAAGAAGAAGAAGTGAATGAAGGAGAAGAATAGGAAGAAGAAGAAGTAGAAGAAGGAGAAAGAGAAGAAGAAGTGAAAACAGAAAGAAGTGCAAGAAGGAGAAGAAAAGGAAAAATAAGAAGGAATGGAAGTAAAAGAAGTTGAAGAAGGAGAAGAAGAGGAAGAAAGAAGAAGAAGTGGAAGCAGAAAATGTGGAAGAAAGAGAAGAAGAGGAAGAAAAAGAAGGAGTGAAGGGAGAGTCGGAGAAGAAGAAGAAGTGGAAGCAGTTCAAGAAAAGGAAGAAGAAAAAGGATTAGAAGCAGAGCAAATGGAACAAGGAGAAGAAGACTAAGAAAGGAAAAGAAGAAGTGGAACCTGAAGAACTTGAAGAAGGAGAAGAAGAAGGATTGGAGGTACAAGAAGCAGAAGAACGAGAAGAGCAGGAAGAAGAAGAACAAATTGAAGCAGAAGAAGGAGTAGAAGAGGAAGAAAAAAAAGTAGAAGGAGGTGGGAAGAAGAAGAAGTGAATGAAGGAGAAAAAGAGGAAGAAGAAGAAGGAGTGGAAGCAAAAGAAGTAGAAGGAGGAGAAAGAGAAGAAGTGGAAAGAGAAAGAAGTGGAAGTAGGAGAAGAAGAGGAAGAAGAAGAATGAGTGGAAGTAGAAAAGGTGGAACAAGGAGAAGAAGAAGATGTGGAGGCAGAAAATGTGGAAGAAGAAGAAGAAGAAGTGGAAGGAGGAAAAGAAGAGGAAGAAGAAGAAGGATTGGAAGCAGAGGAAATGGAAAAAGGAGAAGAAGAGGAAGATAGAAAAAGAAGAAGTGGAACTCGAAGAATTGGAAGAAGGAGAAAAAGAAGGACTGGAGGGATAAGAAGCGGAAGAAGAGTAAGAAGTAAAAGAAATTGAAGTAGAAAAAGAAGAAATAGAAACAGAAAGAAAAGGAAGAAGAAGAATGAGGGGAAGTAAAAGAAGTGGGAGAAGGAGAAGAAGAGGAAGAAAAAAGAAGTGGAAGCAGAAAATGTGGAAGAAGGAGAAAAAAGGGAGAACAAGAAGTAGTGGAAGGAGAGTCGAAGAAGAAGAAGAAATGGAAGGAAGCCAAGACGAAGAAGAAGAAGCAGGATTGGAAGCAGAGGAAATGGAAAAAGGAGAAGAAGAGGAAGAAAGAAAAAGAAGAAGTGGAACCTGAAAAACTGGAAATAGGAGAACAAGAAGGACTAGAGGTAGAAGAAGCAGAAGAAGGAGAAGAAGAGGAAGGGAAAGAACAAATTGAAGAAGAAGAATGAGTGGAAGAGGATGAAAAAGGAGTAGAAGAAGGTGGGAAGAAGAACAAGTGGATGAAGGAGAAGAAGAGGAGGAAGAAGAAGTGGAAAAAAAGGTAGAAGAAGGAGAAAGAAAAGAAGAAAAAGAAGAAGTGGAAACAGAAAGAAATGGGAGAAGGAGAAGAAGATGTAGAAGAAGGAGTGGAAGAAGAGTCGAAAAAGAAAAAGAAGTCGAAGGAGGATAAGAAGAGGAAGAAGAAGAAGGATTGGAAGCAGAGGAAAGGGAAGAAGATGAAGAAAGAAAAAGACGAAGTGAACACGAAGAACTGAAAGAAGAAAGAATAGAGGTAGAATAAGTAGAAGAAGCAGCAGAGAAGGAAGAACAAGAACAACAAATTGAAGTAAAAGAATGAGTAGTAGAAGAAGAAAAAGGAGTAGAAACAGGTGGGAAGAAGAACAGGTAAATTGTGGAGAAGGAAGGGAACAAGAAGAAGAAATGGAAGCAGAAGAAGTAGAAGAAGGAGAAAGAGAAGAAGAAAAAGAAGAAGTGGAAACAGTAAGAGGTGGAAGAAGGAGAAGAAGAGGAAGAAGAAGAAGGAGTGAAAGTAGAAGAACTAGAAGAAGGGGAAGAAGAGGAAGAAAGAAGAAAAAGTGGAAGCAGAAATTGTGGAAGAAGGAGAAGAAAAAGAAGATGAAGGAGTGGAAGGAGAGTTGAAGAAGAACAAGAAGAGGTAAGATTGGAAGCAGAGGGACTGGAAGAAGGAGAATAAGAGGAAGAAGGAAAAAGAAGAAGTGGAACCCGAAGAACTGGAAATAAAAGAAGAAGAAGGATTGGATGTAGAAGAAGCAGAAGAAGGAGAAGAGCAGGAAGACGAAGAATAAATTGAAGTAAAAGGATTAGAAGGGGAACAGAAAGAGTGGAAGGAGAAGTAGAGGTAGAAAAAAGAAGAAGAGGAAGAAAGAAGAAGTGGAAGCAGAAAATGTGGGAAAAGGAGAAGAAGAACCCTAGGATCTTGCTTTAAGAGGTTCCAATGGTGAAAGAAGGTGTGGATGAATAGGAAGAAGATGAAGATGGAGATGCCACTCTAGATAGAGATAAACCTATTTTGTAGAAGTTTGCCATAAGAAAAGTAACTCTTGATAAAAGCCATAGAAGCACTCTGAAGTTTTGAGAGAAGAAGACACTCTTAAAATTCTCACAAAGCCTAATTTCATCCAAATGATCAAAGATGATTACAAGAGTGAGTGAGGACCTACTTATAGAGGGAAGGGGGAATGTTGGACATTCATGGGGCTAACGAAAAGAAAGGGAAAAAATCCAAACAAGTCCCTAAAAAATACGATCTATGTTCCCTCTAATTTGAATTTGAATTTTGGAGGGAAGTGACATGACGCTTCTAAAATTCAAATTCAAATAAGAAGCAAGAAGAACAACCATGTAGGAGAGAGAAAGTGATGGGGCCTCTACATGCTTCATGTGTTGGTTAGATGAGTTTTAGATGCAATTAGGGGTGTGGAAATGAAGAAGCACACATCCAAATCCTTCTAGGCTAAGCCCAACTAATTAACACACTCCTCTAAAGGGACTAAACACACCTCCTAGAGAAAATAAAAACTATAAGCCAAAATACAAGGCCTAAAATTACGAAATTACACCCACTCAAAAATACATAAACTACACAATTTTTTTACATAGTTTTGAGACTATGACCCTAAAGTCTTCATCAAGCTCTTTCCTAACCATGTCCTCTGATGAGTCATTATTTTCCCTTATTTACTTATCTTTCTATACTTATTTTAATTGTTGATTTGGGTTTAATTGCTTATTAATTGTATAGTTTTACTAGTTCGGCTTCATTTGGCTAGTAATTCGAATTTTAATTAATTTCAATTCACTTGGTCTAATTTCTATCCATTAAATATTTTCAAGTTAATTGTGAAGCATTTTTGGGCTTGGATATTATTTTTGGACTTCAAGAGACTGAGTATCATGTCCGCATTGCATCAAATCCTGCATCAGCACCTTATTTTTATTTTCGTTTATTTTATTTTGTATTTTGGGTCAGCCTTGTACATTGCGCCTATTTGGCATTTTTAGGGTTTTTATATACTAAAGTTTTTGCTGCCCAAAAAACCAGCCACTCATTCTAATTTCAAATTTAGTTTCTGTTTAGGTTTTCTTTGTTTCTCCTTCTTCACGTTTTTGTTCTCTGTTTACATTACGGTTAATACAGATTGTTAGTTCTGTTGTTCTCTACATTTTCGTTTTACCTTTACCTTATTCTACATTTTACTTCTACTGTTCTTTGTCTATTTTATTTGCTATATTTTCATTTTAATGGAAGGCTAAAACCCTTGGGGTTAGCTCCTTGAACGAATTGTAATTTCTATTTGAGGTTCTGTTCGTACTGTGCATACCTGTTCCGCTTGATTCTTCTTTATGGGATCTTTGTATTAATGCGTTCAACATCTGTTTATGCTTAATGAATCTGGGTTGTCTGCGTTTAATGCTAAAGTTAGCTTAATCCTGTGGAGAGTTTAATGTTGTATATGTCTGCTTAATTTGTGTAGGGAGGTCTTGAGTTAATCTTCGCTTAGTTGATTAACTCAGATGGAACAAAGATTAAGTTGACAGAGAAATCTTTTGTTAACCAAGGATAAGAGAGTTGCAATCTTAACAAGGAGTCAATCTGTCTTAATTACTGTTTTAATCTGCATTATAATTCTATTTTCTAATTTTGCACAATCTGTCCAAACCCCCCACTACGTGTTTGAACCCTTCTAAGAGAAGAATGGTCCTTGGGAGATGACTTAGGAAAGCTTTCTAGTACTGCATTTAATTATTTTATTTCACCAAATATAGCTTCTATCATCCTCTCTCTAATCCTCCTAACTAAGGTCCCTTGTAGGGAGGAATGCACCAGAAGGGGAATAAGTAGGAGAGGAAGTAGAAGAAGGAGAAAGAGAAGAAGACAAAGAAGAAGTGGAAACAAAAAGAAGTGAAGAAAGGAAAAGAAGAAGTGGAACAAGGAAAAGAAGAGGAAGAAAGAAGAAGAAGTAGAAGCAGAAAATGTGGAAGGAGAAGAAGAAAAAGAAGAGGAAGCAGTGGAAGGAGAGTTGAAGAAGAAGAAGAAGTGGAAGGAGAACAAGAAGAGGAAGAAGAAGAATGATTGGAAGCAGAGGCAATGTAAGAAGGAGAAGAAGAGGAAGAAAGAAAAAGAAGAAGTGGAACCCAAAGAACTGGAAGAAAGAAAAAGAAGAAGTGGAACCCAAAGAACTGGAAGAAAGAGAAGAAGAAAGAGAAGAGGAGAAAGAAAAAGAACAAATTGAAGTACAAGAAGGACTAGAAGAGGAAGAAAAAGGAGTAGAAGGAGGTGAGAAAAAGAAAAATTGAATGAAGGAGAATAAGAGGAAGAAGAAAAATGAGTAGAAGTAGAAAAAGGAGAAAGAGGAGAAGAAAAAAAAGAAGTGGAAACAGAAAGAAGTTGAAGAATGAGAAGAAAAGGAAGAAGAGAAAGAAAAAGAATGAGTGGAGGTAGAAGAAATGGAAGAAGAAGGAGTGGAAGGAGAGTCAAAGAACAAAAAGAAGAAGGATTGGAAGCAGAGGAAACAGAAAAAAGGGAAGAAAAGGAAGAAAGAAAAAGAAGTAGAACCCGAGGAACTCGAAGAAGGAGAAGAAGAAGGATTGGAGGTAGAAGAAGTGGAAGAAGGAAAAGAGGATGAAGAAGAAGAACGAATTGAAGTAGAAGCAAGAGTAGAAGAGGAAGAAAAAGGAGTAGAAGGAAGTGGGAAGAAGAAGAAGAAGTGGATGCAAAAGAAGTAGAAGAAGGAGAAAGAGAAGAAGAAAAAGAAGTAGAAACAGAAAGAAGTGGAAGGAGAAGAAAGGGTAAAAGAAGAAGGACTGGAAGTAAAAGAAGTGAAAGAAGGAAAAGGGGAGGAAGAAAGAAGAAGAAATCAAAATAGAAAATGTGGAAGAAGGAGTAGAAGAAGAAGAAGAAGAAGTGGAAAGAGGTTGTGGTTATGGTTCATTGTGCTCAAAAGGTTTTGGCACAACATTAATTTCCACTAGTGTAGAGGGGGGGTTGTTTTCAATAGGATTTATTAAAGATAAATCATCAAGAAGAACAACCTCCCTTCTTTATTATGGAAGTTGTCATCAATAAGATACTCCTTGGATGGCAAGGAGAAGTATTCTTGAAGGATAACTTCTTTTGCTTGCAAGTGTTGAACATGAGGTTTTTGTTTGAGCTTTATGAGTAAAGGCTAAGTTCAACACTTGGTGAATTTGCCTTATGTGCAACTAGAGGTTATGGAAATATGTGTTCAAATGATTTGGACACAACCTCCACTTGCACTTGTCCTAGGAGAAAAGTTTCTTTAATAAGATCCTCCTTAAAACTTAAGGACTAATCTTCTTGAAGACCTTTTTCTCTCACTTTTGACCAAGTTTTGAGCTTGAGAATTTTGTGTGAACTTTAAAAATGTAGGCTCAAGTTCAAAACTTGGTAAAGTGTCAAGTAAGACTTCACATTCACCTTTCTCCAAAAAGTCCTATTGGACTTTACAAGTTTATTTCGCAAAAGGTAAGAATTCACGTCTAATACTTGTAAAAGTGCTTGATGAAGAATCTTTCTCAAGAAAAGTTTGAGATTGTGAATCAATGTGCTTAAAAAATTTTGGCACAATCCCAAATTCAACTTGTGATTTTAAGAGTCTCCCTAACCAATCTCAAGGCCTACTTAAAGAGAGTCAAGGCCCACTTAAAGAGACCTTGAAAAAAAGGTCCACCCCTAGGCCCATCATCATTTCTTGGGTGAACAACAAGATAAAGCCTATTTGGCTTTCTTGGATGAGTGCTCCAAGGCACCTAAGCTTTTCTCACTTCCTCCCCGGATGGGACTAGCTTTTAGTGAACTTGGAGTTATTCGGGGAACTGTTATATGGGGGCATAGGCACAACAAACAATTTTTAAACCTTAGTGCATACCCCCACCACCCCAAGTTTATGAGATCTTCCTATAGACCTCATACACTTAACATCTGTGTACATAATCATATACTCATTCCTATCCTAGTGTTTTTGTAGGATTGAAAAAAAAGGAAGAAACACCACGCGATTTGATGTCAAATCCCCTTCAAGGGAGAGTCTTTGGAACTCAACACCACCTAGGAAAAATGCAAGAGTATACACAAACTAATCTAAATGAACACCAATAAGTGCAAGAACCTTTGGAACTCTTAAACATTAACTAAAAATGCATGAAACAAACTAAGGTAAAGTAAGGCAAAATCTAAAAGAGATAAGGATCTAAGCATGCTCCTAAAGGTGTGAAAGGTGGTGTACCACTTCCTCTTTCACACCTTAATTATCGAGAGACTAAGCTAAATACTTAAGAATAATGGCCTTTTAGAAACCAAGGAAAAGAAAATACAACTAAGAATTAACAATTAAGGAATAAAACTAAAAGCAATTCTTCAAGTCTCTCCTAAGCAATCTCTCCTAAGGTGTTCCACTCTTTGTCCGTGCTCTTCCTTTTGTTCAAGTCCTTTTAGCTATTTCAACTCTTCCTTAAGAGACTACCCTTGTGGAAGGTTTCCTTACTCGAGGCTTACCTACACAAAAGTGACATCAAACCAAGGCAAGAACCAAAGTAGGACAAGCACAAAAAGGCAAGAAAAGCACAATTTAAATGACACACTATCCAAGTGGAAGGATTAATGGAGACAAGACATAAAGAAATTCAAGAAGACAAACTAAAAATAAAGCTAGAAAGAAGGCTAAGTACACAAGGGAAAATCCTAAAATGGTTCTAGATTTAGAAGAAAGACTAAAAAGCAAAATGACTCAAACAATTTTAATTTTCAAAAATTGCACCAATAATAAAAGTGATAGCCAAATGCTATATGTTCAAGTTTCAAGTTATTTCAATTGATTTTAGGTCATCTTTTGCAATTTAAATGATTTCCTATTAGGTACCCCAATTTTGTCTACATATTTTTTTTTTCTTTTTACTTCTTTGTTTTAGCATTTTTTTTTTCTTTCTTTTTCAAATTTTCTTTTGACTTTCTTTTCTTTTTCTTATTTTTTTAAAAATTCTTTTGGCTGCAACTAATTCCAAATTTGGATAGCAAATTTTAGGAGGAATCAAGAGGTATTAAACGGTTGAAACAAACTTAAGCAAGACCACACAAATTTCAAATACAAGTGCAACTAATGAAAATTTTAGTAACTAAAAAATGTACTAAAATTTGAAGTGTTTTAAGGTATGCTTAGGAGTGCTTGATTTGTGCATGAATTCACTTGTTTTGGTACAAGTTTTTCCCAATATCACACAATTAAAGACAGCTCCAAATATCAAAACAGTTTCACTTCAAACAAGCACACTGAAAGCTACTACAAAATACAACACAAGACACTTAAAATTTAGAGAAGAAATTGAGCTATAATTTTTTGAAAAATTATTGAGAAAACATGCTTGAACTAAGATAAATACTTTAAGATTTTAAAACTGAAAATAAATCCTAAGATAAGGAACAGAAAAAGTGCACAAAAAAAGTCAAGGAAATGCAACAATAAACCCAAAACACCTGAGCCACAACGTTGTGGAAAACGCCACAAAGTTGTGGGTTCATGGTTTGGTGTTACTTAGGAACTTCATTATGCACAAAATGACTCAAAACAAAAATTTAACGGTGGAAATGAGTCCTAAACACAAAAATACATTATTCAAAGGAAGAATAAGCAATTTGAACCGATTAAACTCAAAATAAAGTGCATAAAACACAATTGCACCGATTAAAATGAAGAGAAATGACTTAGAATTAAAATGAACCGAAAAAATCACAATAACAAGCCAAATAACACAAGACAACCAAGAAATATTATCAAACAACACGAAATGGTGAAAAGAAAATATAATTGGAGTAGAAGAAGAAGATGACAAAACAATGAACAAGACGAAAAAATTTAAAAGCTAGAGATAGTAGAAGAACCTCTATTAGAATCTAAGCTCTGATAGCACTTGGTGCAATCCTCAAAAGGCATGATGCTCCTTGAAAAGTGTTTTCCCTTGATCTTGCTCATTAATTTTCCACAACTAAAAACATTTGTCAATCATAAGGTACTCATCAAACTGGAAATATAAAAATGGGAAATTTATTAACTTTGGTAGCCAACTCCTCCATTGAAATCACCAAAACATATAACTATTGATTATCTTAATTAGTCAACCTTAAATAATATTTTCCCTTCAATTTCCATTTCACAGGAATCTCAATAACAGCATGATAGAACTATAGAAGAGATGCAACAATAATAAGAAAATAACCACACCTCTATAATCTCTTCTTCCAACTTTTTTCTTTCACTTTCATTATGTGCCTCACGTTTTTCCAAATCAATTCTCCGCAACTCAAGCTCTCTTTTCTGAGATTCCAGTTACAACTTAAGCCTTTAATGACCATTAAAAATATTCTAGAAGTGTTGAGTTGCACCTGACTGTATTTCCTCCATCTCTGAATACAAGCAATCATGATGCAACCATTAAAAACAGTTCATAATCAATTAAAAACAATGAAATGTCAGAAATGTATTGTAGAAGATTTACATAATATTTGCAAACCATTATCTTAGATAAATTATACAGTGTAATCACTAACATGATGCAACCAACAACTTCCAGTTTCTGGAATTTGATTCTACAATAAAAATATTGTTAAAATCCTCCTCCATTGGAAGTTGTACCAATGTAAACAAATTAGTCATAATTGATTGGGGCCTATTACAACTGAAAAATAAAAAAAGAGTAAAAAACACCAACAACAACAACAAATAAATCATGAACCAAGTTAAAGAAGAAAGCAATTTACATTCAACCACAATGGATACCTTGATTGTGATCTTGAGTGAGCTTATCTATTTGCCCCATTTTCCATGCGATGTGAAATCTTGTATTTTATTTTCATGTCCTTTTATCGCTTCCTCTTGCTCTGAAGAGTGTTATTCAAGTTGGACAAGAGTTTATCCTACATCCAAGCTTCTACTTCCATAAGTTGAGATATTGTTATGACATCCATCTTCTGAAGTTGTTCCCCAATGATATTGTTCATCTTGTAGTCTTCAGCTCAAGCAATCCATGCATAAATACCAGACTTCAGCTAGTCTTTTTACCCATGAAGATCCAATTCATATGCTCTTTCAAATGCCAAAGCATTTCCTGTCCAATTTTCATTGAATGTGAACTGCAGTTCCTGAGTGACCCCACAAATTCGAAAGTATGCAAACTATACATGGATTAAAACCCCTCCTTTGGTATTCATCCTTCAGCTTGGCTTGGAACCACTTCCCTCAACACAACGCCCATCTTCTATCAGATAAGTAGGAATATTAACCACAATCACAGTCCATGGCCACACGAACTGCTTCTCAGAATTGAAAGAAGGACTACCTTCATCAACAGTTTTTGGTGGATTATCCACATTCATAAGATCCTTTTGCAAATATTTCATTAAAGCCATATAATTATCCTTCTCAATAGCACTTATGTTTTGTGAGCTACTCTGACACACATCCAAAGGTGTATTCAAGAATTTCTCTGTACAGATAATCCCATTTTCTCTTTTTACTAGGACAGTAGGGACATGAGAAAGTGTTTTCCGAGGTTTTCACATCGAGACTTCCCTATTTGAGTGTTTCATAAGACTTATGCACATACCACCCATTTATTTGAGAAGCCCTTATATTATTATCTTTATGAGAGTCATGATTCATTACAGCTTCTCCTGGGTTTATTATTTTGGTGCCTGAAAACAAAATATAGTGTTAGCAACAAATGTTGTCATGTTGCTTTATAGATTAGTTCTACTAAGTATTGTATTAAGTTGGCCAATTTCTGCATATTCAGTAACAGGGAAAAAGAAAGAAAGAAATGGTTATAATTGTTTCATTAACTGGGGATCACCTTGATCCATGGGTTTTGATTGACATGGAGCACCCACATCCATTAGATCCTTTTTCAAATATTTTACTAATGCTAGATTATTAGAATTTTCAATGAAACTTCTTTTCTGTGAAGTACTCTGACCAACCCTAGAAGCATGTTCAAGGATTTCGCTGTATACATAACCTCGGTTTATCTTCCTATTAGGGCAGTACGAGCATGTGAAAGTCTCATATGAAGTTTCCACATTTCCTTACCTTTTTAGCTCTTCATAAATTTTTTCTACATACTGCTAAATTTGAGATGAACTTATATTGCTATCTTTGCCAGAGCAACGACAAATTAAAGTTTCTCTTGTACTTACTATTTTGGTTCCTGAAAGACAAAAATCAGTGTTAGTACTTACTGGCATCATGTTAATTTGCAGATTTTTAATTTGACAAAAATGTCATTTCACAAAATATTTCCATTATACATCATAGTGAATTTAATCAACCAATTTAAGCATAATCAATAACTAGAAGAACTAACAAAAATTCTATAATGATCACTTCATTAACAACAGGGGGGATCACCTTCATTTACAGGTTTTTGATGATGGACCACTGGCATTTATAAGATCCTTTTCCAGGTATTTTGATAAAGCCAGATGAAAAGCATCTTCTCTGACACGTTTCTCGTGTGAACTACTCTGGTCCATCCTATTAACTTGGGGGTTACTCTCATTTACAAATTTTGATGGAGCATTCATATACAAGAGATCATTTTTCAAATATTTTATTAAAGCCAAATGAGTCGCCCTCTCTCTGACACTTCTCTTTTGTGAACTGCTATGACCCACCCCTAAAGCATGCTCAAGAAGTTCCCTGTACACATAATCCTGTTTTTTTCCTTTTAGGGCAGTATGGACAAGAGAGTCTCTTATGAGGTTTTGACTATGTGATTTCCCTTTTTGAGTTCTTTGTAAAATTTATCTACATACCACCAATTAATAGAAGATGCACTCATGCTGGTCTCCTGGTTAGGGCTTTTAGCCATTACAGTTTGTCCTAGGCTTAATTTGTTACCTGAGACAAAATTAGCATTAGTACTGACTGTTGTCATGTGGCCATACAAATATCCTCATTATTCCATTAAATATTTTTATGAATTGGATAGCTTCTGTATATTCATAACTTGGGAATAAAAAACAATCGTGAACTTAAATTTTGTTATAGCCACTTCAGTAAATGTCGGATCACCTTTATCTATAGGTTCTGAAAGGTCATCCATAATAAGACCATTTTCCAAATAATTCACTAAAGCAAGATGATTGGCCCTCTCTCTGCCACTATAAGCATGTTCTAGGAGTTCCTTGTACAAATAATCTTGTAAAAACAACGAGCATAAGTCTTTCTTAAAAGTAAATTTTAACACCACTTCTATAGATGGTTAAAATTCCACATAATCAAGACAGTTGACCATGTATGGAAGAAAATAAGGACAATATTCAATCCACATTAAATACTTGTGCAATGCATGGAATACCAGCTAGTAAAATGCAGCAGCTAAATTTCTCACTCACACAGAACATGAGGTTATCCTGATATAAGTGATTGATAAAATATCCTGGACACATATGTAGAGTGTGATATAAGCAATGCTTTAAAAACTGGACTGTTTATTTGACCTCATCAAGATAGTGGGTAACTAGATCAATGATAAAACTGGTGAATCACACAAATCGATGTATATATAAAATAAAAATATAATATATATATATATATATAGATATACACACACACTATAAGCATGTATATATATATACAAATAATATACATATTTTGTAATATACAATTTATATATAAATATGTCATATAAAATATAATATATATATATATTTATTTGTAATACACATTTATATTTACAATATACATATTTGTAATATACAATATATAAATATATAATATACATATTTTTAATATACAATATAATATATACATATATATATTGTTGTAATATACATATTTTTATATATACACACACATGATATACATATTTTTGTAATATACCATTTATATACATATATTTTTATTATACAATATATATAATATATATTTGTAATATACATATTTATATTTATAATATACATATTTGTAATATATATAAAAAAGATAAAAGAAACCTAATTTTGACTTTAAAATATACCATTATCCTTGTGTTGTGGGTGGGAATATAAAAGAATAGGAAGAACTAAGAACCTAGCAGCATCTTGTGAACACGTAGGATGTCATGACAGCCCAAATTGCAAGCAAACTTGACCATATTTGTGCCTATTTGAAGCACCCCTTGTTGGGTTTTTCTAAAGTTGTCCTCCATGTAAATGGGATGATGCTAGCAAGAACAAACGTACACACATGAGTCTAGTTCCACAATGAAGAAGCTATTAGCAAGTGAGATATGTTATTTTGGGTAAAAGAATAATAAATGAATTTAGAAAAAGTGGCAATAATATTGTATAGCCAGTATTGCTATCATTGCATGAAATAAGTATACACCAAATCTTTATATCATCTATCTTGCCCCACCCCCAACAAGAAAGCAGGCGAAAAGACTTGATATTACGTAAAGAATGGTTTAAAAGTAGAGCAAAATAGATTATCTTAATTTTCATTTCAGTTGTTGAATCTCCAATTCTAGTTTTTGTTTCACTTCCAGTTGATTTTCAAGCTGAATGGTTTCAGCATGGATTTTTTTCCCATTGGAAAATAGATTGCCAAACAGGATAAACAACCAGCTATTTTGATATGGACAATGTCACTTTCAGTCACTAAAAAAGCACAAAAATAGGCTAGGCAAACCTTTTGTTCAGCAGCTAGTTTCAAAACATTTTCACCAGCTTTCTGTTGCTCCAGAACAGTCATTTCAAGAGAGTTGTTTGTCAACACATTCTAAAAAAAATAGGCATCAGCATTGCAAAACAACATTCTAAAAAAAAATCATAGCATTAGTGTCATTGTTAAAGGTTTTAAAGACAAAAAAAAATGTCATTTTTTTTATAGATTTCATAATAAGATCCTTAACAACCAAGGAAAAACAGTGTATAAATAGAGATTCAAGTAAACTTCTTGAACATCCAACTCTAAATTGATAATTTTAATTTTCACCCCAACTTTACCTACATTTGTCTCATAAACTCTAACATATGAAAACTAAATGGAGTTCATAGATTCAAGTAAACTTCTTGAACATCCAACTCTAAAATGATGGTTTTAATTTTCACCCCACCTTTACCTACATTTGTCTCATAAACTCTACACATGAAAACTAAATGGAGTTCATATTATTATCATTATTGACATCCAATTTACAATATACTACTACATTCAGCATCTTAGAGAAAATCCCCCCCCCACACCCTAAAACAACAATAATAATAATAATAATAATAATAATAATAATAATAATAATAATAATAATAATAATAATAATAATAATAAAATCATTTCATGCACTTTACACTACCAAAAAGACAAAAAATGATTTTTCAAAGAACAAGGACAACGTATAGCCTTCAATTGCATACTAATGTAATAAAAACCAACTGAATTATATTATCAATATTCTTGGACTTAGTTTTCCACTAAGTCAACTGAAAACATTTGCCAATCATAAGGTACCCATCAAACTGGAAACATAAAAATAGGAAATTTATTAACTTTGGTAGACAACCCTTCCATTGAAATCACTTAAACATATAAATATTGATTATCCGAATTAGTCAACCTTAAACAATACTTTTTCCCTTCAATTTCCATTTCACAGGAATCTCAATAACATGATAGAACTATAGAAGAGATGCAACAATAATAAGAAAATAACCACACCTCCATAATCTCTTCTTCCAATTTTTCTCACTTTCATTATGGGTCTCACATTTTCCCAAATCAATTTGCCGCAACTCAACCTCCCTTTCTGAGATTCTAGTTGCAACTTAAGCCTTTCATGAACATTATCTTAGAAGATCTATATATCATTTGCAAACCATTATCTTAGACAAATTATACAGTGTGATCACTAACATTATGTGACCAGCAGCTTGCAGTTTCTGGAATTTGATTCTACAATAAAAAATTGTTAAAATCATATTCAATCTAATGATCTATAAACTAACACACTGGAAGTTGTGCCAGTGTAAACAAATTAGTAATAATTGACTGGGGCCTTTTACAACTGAAAAATATAAAAAGAAACAAAAAACACTAACAACAACAACAAACAAATCATGAACCAAGTTAGAGAAGAAAGCAATTTAGATTCAACAACAATCGATACCTTGACTGGGATCTTGAGTGAGCATATCTATTTCCCCCATTGTCCATGCAATGTGAAGTCTCGTCTTTTCTTTCAATGTCCTTTAATCGCTTCCTCTTGCTCTGAAGAGTGTTATTCAAGTTGGACAAGAGTTTATCCTGCATCCGGGCTTCTACTTCCATAAGTTGAGATATTGTTATGACATCCATCTTCTGAAGTTGTTCTCCAATGATATTGTTCATGTTGTAGTCTTCAGCTCAAGCAATCCATGCATAAATACCAGACTTCAGCTCAGTATTAGCAAACCAGTCCTTTTTCCCATGATGATCCAATTCATATGGTCTTTCAAATGCCAAAGCATTATCTAAGCCAATCCAATTTTTATTGAATTCCACGACTGCAGTTCTTGAGTGACCCCACAAATCCGAAAGTATGCAAACTGTACGTTGATTAAAACCCCTCCTTTAGTATTCATCCTTCAGCTTGGACCCACTTTCCCAAACACAACGTCCATATTCTGTCGAATAAGTAGGAATATTAACCACAATCCCAGTCCACAACCACACGAACTACTTCTCAAAATTGAAAGGAGTTCATGAAGTTTTGTTAATTCAAGAGAAACTTGATATACTTCTCTTTCTTGTCCTTATCAATAACAGTCAGTTCATGAAGTTGACCATTTTCAGTATCAAGAATGACTTCCTACGTGATCAAAATCTCAAGCACAAATGAATATGTTAAAAGTCTTTCTTGAAAATAAATCAAACAACAAGCAAAAGTCTTTCTTGAAAGTAAATTTTAACACCACTTTTATAGACAGTTAAAATTCCACATAATTAAGACAGTTTGTATGAAAGAAAATGGGGCCAAAATTCAATCCATATTAAAATATTTGTGCAATGCATGGGATACTAACTAGTAAAATGCAGCAGTTAAATTTCTCACTCACACAGAACATGAGACTATCATGATATAATGGATTGATAAAATATTTTGGACAGATATGTAGAGTGTGATATAAGCGATGTTTTAAAAACTAGACTATTCATTTGACCTCATCAAGATAGCAGTAACTAGATCAATGATAAAACTGGTGAATCACACAAATCAATATATATATAAAATAAAACACATATATATATATATATATATAATAAACATACATATATATATATAAGATATACTATACATATTTATAATATACATATTTATATATATATATATATCATCTTTAAATATCCCCGAAACTACTAGAAAATTACCTGCCTCATTAAACCCTAAAAAGAATTCTGAAACCTTATCTTCTAAAAATAATTTTCCCCCTTTATCTACTCCTTCTACATCTAAAAGGCCAGAATTTCTAAATGCTCCAAAGGACTACCACATCAAAGCCCATTGTGTTTCTGTGTTTACCTGTAGAACCAGAATGGGAAGAAAAAGAGCCTTCCTCAATACTTGCTAAGATAAGTCCTAAAGGATGGGCATGAATACCTGATAATTTTGAAAAAACTATTTCTTTTTATCAAATGATACTGCTGGATACTAATTCTGTAGAATTAATTCCAGAAAAAGATCCAAAGAATCCTCAAATCACTAATTATTCCAAGCTGAAGATATTAAATGTTTTATGTCCTTCAGATTGGAATCAAAACTGGATGACTCCTAAGGGTTTTTCTAGACCTTTAAGTCATCCTCATTTAATTATTTTGATTATCAGGATGCTTGGTATAAAATCCTTTTAAATACTAATCCCAGACATTCGTGGTATATCAATTTTAAAAATGAATTACCTATAAGATTACCCTCCTGGTTTATTAATTGGGTAATTGATATAGGCCCTGTTAAAAGTATTTTACCGGCTCGAGTAGCAAAAATGTATGATAATTTTAGAGAATTATCTCTCTCAATTCCCCCCCAGATATAAGTTGACTAGCTTCCTATCAAAAATGGGAATTGGTTGGCTTATGCAGCATCAATACCAAGTACATCATCATTTGGGAGAGCCGTATCCAAAGCAACTTTGTCTAACAGTAAAGGTGTTTTGGTGGCAGAAGTTTAATATTGAATATGTTGAAACCAAGTTCAGGAATTTCAAGAATGCTCCTCTGAAATCTCCAATAGCAGCTGCTTCGTCTTCCTCTTCTCCTCTAAAAATTGAAGATTTAGTAGCCCAATCCAAGAGTAAGTAGGAGTTAAAGAAAAAGTTACTTGAAGCTTTATCCTCTTTGGACTCTGATGAATCTGATAAAGAAGAATTACTTTCAGACGATTGTTATGCCATCCAGATGGCTCAAGACCCTAATTTGGACTCAGACTAGCAGTTACTTCATGAGCAATGCTTATCATGTAAAAAGTTGTTAGACTTAGTAAATGCTCTGAGGTAATTATTTCAAGACGGTTTAACCAAAACTGGAGAGCTGTCTTTTCAAGAATCTTTGGTTTGAGACCCAGTTCGATAATTTTGTGGGCCCCTTATCCCAAGCAAATAATTATGTCGGCCTCTTTTCTTATCAAGATGCGGATGTCAAGATTGGAGGTTGAAGACTTAAATGAATTCAATATCTTTTGGATTCCGTTATGTAATTTTGTTAATTCCGGATTTCAAATCCGTCCTTTGTAATATATAAATAGAGGTTAGTTTGAGTTAGATAGATACAGCTCGACGGAGCCATAAAATTCTATCTCTCTAAAACCCTCTTTGTAAATCCTTTTCCTCATTACCAATAAACTCTTTCTTTTGTAACCCTCCCCGAGCCCTTTCTGTGCCTCTGTAAGTATTTCTTTAAATATTATTGCCTTCACTAATTCATTTTCTTCTTCTGTAAGTTACAATATTATTGCCTTCACTAATTCATTTGGCTCTGATACCATTCGATATTGCGTGGCAATGAAAAATGAAGGCAATAATATTTAAAGAAATACTTACAGAGGCACGAAAAGGGTTCGGGGAGGGTTACAAAAGAAAGAGTTTATTGGTAATGAGGAAAAGGATTTACAAAGAGGGTTTTAGAGAGATAGAATTTTATGGCTCTGTCGAGCTGTGTCCATCTAACTCAAACTAACCTCTATTTATAGATTACAAAGGACGGATTTGAAATCCGGAATTAACAAAATTACATCACGGAATTCAAAAGATATTGAATTCATTTAAGTCTTCAGCCGCCAATCTTGACATCCGCATCTTGATAAGAAAAGAGACCGACATAATTATCTGTTTGGGATAAGGGGCCCACAAAATTATCGAACTGGGTCTCAAACCAAAGATTCTTGAAAAGACAGCTCTCCAGTTTTTGTTAAACCGTCTTGAAATAATTACCTCAGAGCATTACCAAGTCTAACAACGTTTTACATGATAAGCATTGCTCATGAAGTAACTGCTAGTCTAAGTCCAAATTAGGGTCTTGAGCCATCTGGATGGCATAACAATCGTCTGAAAGTAATTCTTCTTTCTCTTCTTTATCAGATTCATCAGAGTCCAAAGAGGATAAAGCTTCAAGTAACTTTTTCTTTAACTCCTTCTTACTCTTGGATTGAGCTACTAAATCTTCAATTTTTAGAGGAGAAGAGGAAGACGAAGCAGCTGCTATTGGAGATTTCAGAGGAGCATTCTTGAAATTCCTGAACTTGGTTTCAACATATTCAATATTAAACTTCTGTCACCAAAACACTTTTACTGTTAGACAAAGTTGCTTTGAATACGGCTCTCCCAAATGCTATTTCAATATTAAACTTCTATCACCAAAACTTCTTAAGGGAGCAAAAGCTATTTCTACTGCTCCATCCCTAAATTCAACAATATTATCAAGGACTGGATTTTCAAGATTTTCAGGAGGAAGAATTTCTTCTAATTTCCACCTAAGACCCGAAGTAATTTCTTCATGTCTCAAAGTTCGAGGAACTGTGGCACTAACTTTTTCTGGATTTACTAGTAACATGGTAGTGACATCTTTAGGAGACTTATAATATTTTCAGCGAAAACTTTTTCGTTAGGCTCTGATACCATTTTTTTTTTTCGTGTATATGAAAAGAAATGAAATATTTAAAGAAAGTATAACATAAGAACTGAGTTAATTAATTTAGGCACAACAAGGCTAAAGGCTTAAGGCAGAGTTGTACAAAGGAAATTTATTAATGGATAGAGAGTTTACAAAGGGAGATAGAGAGAGATAGAAGTTTAAGGCTCTGCCGAGCTGTGTCTATCCCCTCTTCCTCAATTCTATTTATAGAGGTACAACAGCCGGATGTGAAATCCGGAATTTAATGAAATTACAAACGGAATTCAAAATTTCTAAAAAGTAATTAAGTCTTCAAAGTCTTCAGCCACCTGTCGCTTCTTTATCTCGAATCTTGAAAAGAGGCCGACAACCTTTACCGTCTCTTTTGAAAAATTCAAAGATTTCTGACAATTGGCCGACATAATTATTTTAAGTGGGACCTTCCACGAGTTGACAGCTTCTTGGAAAGATAAACCGTCTTTTCCAATTACCGAAGAACATTTACCAAACTGAAGATTTTCTTGCATTGAAGGCATTGCTCTGTCAATAATTGCTAGTTAGAGTCTAAATTCGGGTCTTGAGCCATTTGTATGGCATAACAGTCGTCTGATAATAATTCTTCATTTTCTTCGGTTTCTTCTTCTTCAGAATCCAAAGAAGATAATGCTTCAAGGAGTTTCTTTTTTAATTCTTTTTTGTCTTTTGTCTGAGCTACCAAATCTTCAATCTTTAAAGGAGAGGATGAAGACGAAGCAGCCGTAATATGCGTCTTAAGAGGAGAATTCTTAAATTGCCGAAACTTAGTCTCAACATAATCGATGTTGAACTTCTGCCACCAAAATACTTTCACGGTTAAGCACAACTGTTTAGGAAACGGTTCACCCATGTGATGATGTATTTGGTATTGGGGTTGCATCAGCCAACCAATTCCCATTTTAGAGAGAAAACTAGTTAATTTGTACCGAGAAGGTATTGAAGGAGATATTTCTTTAAAAGTATCATACATTTTCACTATTTTAGATGGTAGAATACTTTTTACAGGACCAAAATCAATTACCCATTTGATAAACCAAGAAGGTAATCTAATAGGTAATTCATTTTTAAAACTGATATACCAGGAATGCTTGGGATTGGTATTTAAAAGAATTTTACTCCAAGCTTCTTGATAATCAAAATAATTAAAAGAGGTTGGCTTAAAAGGTCTAGAAAACCCTTTCGGAGTCAACCAATTTTGATTCCAGTCCGATGGACCCAAAACATTTAAGATTTTCAGCTTTGAATAATTGGTAATAAGAGGATTTTTTGGATCCTTTTCTGGAATTAATTCAACGGAATTAGTATCCAATAAAATCATTTGATAAAAAGTAATAATTTTTTCAAAGTTATCTGGAATCCATGCCCATCCTTTAGGACTTATCTTGTCAATTATGGTGGATGGCTCGTCTTCTTCCCACTCGGGCTCGATTGGTAGAATAGGATTATAGGGAGATTTTATATGGTAATCTTTTTGGGAATTTATAGGGTCTGGATTTTTAGAGGAGGAAGGTACTTTTAAGGGAGGAAAATTATTTTTGGAGGATAATATTTCTGAGGTCTTTTTAGGAGTTAAAGAGGCGGGTAATGTTCTGGTATTATCGGGAGTATTTAAGGAGGACTTCATAGCATAGGAGGGGGGTAAATCGGAGATATTTAAGGGTTTTGATTTTGAGGTATTTTCAGTTAATGCTGTTTTTACTGATGGTCTCATTGCTGCGGGGGAGTGCCCTGAAGAAATTCTCTAGTTAGAAAATCTGGAATGGAATTATTAATTCCTTTTATAAGTTCAATTTTAAAATCAAAACATGATAATATGCTTTGCCATCTGGCAAAAATCTGTTTGGAAACAATATTTTTAACGTCTTTTTCTAAAATTTCTTTAGCGGATTTGCAATCAATTCTTAAATGAAATTCTTTATTCATTAAATCATTTTGAAATTTATTGATACATAGAACTATGCTCAAAATTTCTTTTTTAATAACACTATAATTAATTTGAGCTCCTGCCCAAGCTCCTGAATGGAATCTAACTATTTGTTCTTTTTCTCCTGGAAATGTTTGTTTTAAAATTCCTTCAAATCCTATTTCAGACGCATCTGTTTCTACAATGATCCTAGCGTTAGGATGAAGGATTCCTAAACAGGGTAAAGTTTTAACAAGACTTTTTATTTCTTTAATTATTTCAGTATGCTTTTCTGTCCATGGCTTTGGATTTTTTCTAAGCCTAGTAAATAGGGGTTGACAAGTAATTCTTATATTTGGGATAAAGTCTGCTACGTAATTAATACAGCCTAAAAATCTTTGTAATTGATTTTTAATTTTTATTTCATCAGGAAATTTGTTTGCAAATTCAATACTTCTACTTATAGGAGTTATTTTTTCCTGAAATATTTCATGTCCTAAGAATCTGATTTTAGTTTGTCCTATTTTTATTTTTCTTTTAGAAATAACTAAACCATTTTTCTTTATTATTTCTTTAAAAATTCTGAGATGTTTTAAATGTTGTTCTATGGAATTAAAGAATATTAAAACATCATCTAAGTAAACTACAGCAAATTCAGAGTGAGGATTTAATATATTATTCATAATATTTTGAAATTCAGAGGGAGCATTTTTAAGTCCCATAGGCATTACATTCCATTCATAATGCCCAAAAGGAACCGTAAAGGCAGTTTTGTATTTATCTTCTTCGGAAACTTTTATTTGATAATATCCTGATTTTAAATCGAATTTTGAAAAAATTACTGCTTGATATAATCTTCCTATTAATTCTTGTTTATTAGGAATCGGATATCTAATCCATTTTAAGACATTATTAAGGGGTTTATAATTAATAATCATTCTAGGTTCCCCTCGTTCTATTTCAGAGGCATTCATAACATAAAAAGCAGAACAACTCCATGGAGATTTACTTGGTCTAATTAATTTTTTATCTAGAAACTGTTGTATTTCTTTTCTACAATACGTAAGAGTTTCTTTATTCATTTGTACTGGTTTAGCTTTAGTAGGTATTTTACTTTCATGAAATCCTTCTATGTATGGTAATTTAATAGTAAAATAATTTCGATCCCAAAAAGCAGAGGGAATTTCAGCACAAATTTCGTTTTCAAAGTCCTTTTGAATTTTTTCAAATTTTTTTCTTATTAAACCGTCGTTAAGTTGGTTTTCAATTCTTTGATATTTTATTTCTAATTGTAATTTATAGATTTGCCCATTTTTACTTTCAATTCTGTTTATAAAGTTTTCTTCAGTTAAGTCTTTTAGAGTTAAGACTTCTTTAGATTTTATTGGATTTATAAATTCAAAAAGATGATTCTTATGTTTTATTCCTTGGGTAGATACTTCAAAAGGGTATATTTGAGTTAAAAAAGGAGTACCCAAAATTATTTCTTCCGTAATATCTTTAGTTAAAATAAAACTATTTTTAAAACATTTTCCTTTATTACAAATATTAGCATTAGACAGTTTATACTGAACTTTTAATTTAGAGTTATTAACAGTGTATAATTTTTGTAAAGATTTTTCATAATATTGGGTGGGAATTAACCCTTCTCTTATACAATTTAGGTCTGCTCCAGAATCAACTAATGCTATAAAATTTTTATGAAAGGAGTTTCCTATGGATAGAGCTATTTTAATTTGCCATTTTTGTTGTAAAATTTTTATTTGATTAATTAATTCTGTTTCTTCTTCATTAGAATTAGAGGTTGAACCTATATTATTATTAAATTGTTCTATTAGGTTTTCTAATTTTAATTTTAATTCCTGCACTTCTTGTTTTAAATCTTTTATTTCTTTTTGCAGATCTTTTATTGTAACTGGTTTATTAAAGGAATTCATTTTTAAAATTTCTGAAAAATTATATCCCGTAAATTTTTCTTTTTCTTTGTGTTCTTTATTTGTTTCTTGTTCTATCATCATATTTTTTAATTTTAATAAATATTCTAATTTATCTTCTTCATTAGCCATTTTATTAACCATTTCTAAGGCTAATTTAGTTTCAGCTTTAATCATATTAATTTTGAAAGAGCAATTACAATTTTCCATATTTTCACAAGTATGCATATTTTCTTCATTTTCACTACTAGAATCTTCAGTTAATTCATTATTTTCAATTAACTCTTCTTCTTCTTCAGAAGATTCTTCATCTAATATTAATAAATTAGCTATTTGCTCTTTTAATTCCTCACTCATTTTTAAAGCTTTTATTTTTTCTTTAACCCTACAATCTTTTTTCATATGACCAATTCTTCCGCACTTATAACATACTATATTGGGTTTATTAGGCTTATTGAATTTTTTAGAGAATTTTCTAAATTTGCTACCCTTGGTATTTTGAGGATTTCTAATATTATTTTGTTTTTTTAACTGTCGTTTTCTTTTTTCAGATGGAGGAATAGGTTTTTCATAACCATATTGACTACAAAAATTACCCAATTCTTTAATTCCCATTTCCTGATTTCTTTTAATTTGATTTTGTAATTTAAGAGTATCACAAATTTTTAAACCTATTAATTTTGTAGCCGTACTTAATCTTCCATAAGTTAAATCTCGTAGTGGAATATCATTATATAATCTGGGCAAACTTTCTCTTACCTTATCGGCAAAAGTAGAAGGAAGTCCTGCCAAAAATCTTTCTTTCCAAAAGGCTTCTCTACAATCAGGCCTAGTTAAAACTAAGGTGATGAAATTATCATGGTACCACCTAAAGTCTCCTAAGGTTTTACACCTAATTGTGTGAAGAATTAATGATATCCTTTGATCAAATAATTGAGGGTCTCCTACGAAATTATGGATAATTGCTAAAATTAAGGTTTCTACCATAAGAGGCATAACTTGATCTGCTTCTTGCTTAACACTATTCATTATATTAAACCTTTCTTTTTCTGAGAGGTAATGATCCCACCAACCTTTTAATTGACCAGTGAATCCTGTTACTAGTAGCTTAACCGTAGTAGCCGCATCTTGTTTAGTTCTATATGCTGAGGCGGCCATGGTCATTTCATTTGTTTTTTTAAGGATTTGCATTTCAGTTAGCCCATCTATATTCCATTCATAGATACTAGAGCCATCAAAAGAGGATGGTGACTCTAGCTCCCATTCTTCAAACTGAATGTCAAGGAGAGTGGGCCTATTATAATAATTTCTAGTAGTGGGTCTAGGGGTAGGACCTACGGAAGAACTACTCCTAGCATTTCTTCTTAATTTATTAACTTTATATAAATTATCGTCAAACTGTTCTCTATTAAAATGTTCTCCTAATTCTTCATCGGGAATTATTATAGTGTTGACTTTGTTAATCTTTAAAGCATCCAATTTTTTATTTATTTCGTCTAACATGGAGTCTTTTCCTAACTTTATATGTTTTAACTCCTCTTCTGAGAACTTAAAAGGTTTAATTAAAGATCTTTCTAACTTCTTAGGTGGTAAATATTTATCTATTATTTCTGTGGCAATTATATGAACAATTTGATTAGTATAATTTAATTGATTATGCAAGTTTTGAATATCTTTAACAGAAATATCCCTTTTTTTAGTTATCATTTTAAAAGGAGAGGCTATTACTTCATGATTTTGAATATTAGGAAATTTTACTTCTTCTAATGGGGGAATTATACTGATAATTTCTCCTTTAGATGTTTTCCAGATTTTTTCAGCGGTTTTTAAAACATTTATTTGGAGATTATTGAAACAGTTTTCAGAGAACCAATTAAAGAAGGGAATATTTTCTTCTTGTTCTTCTAAATAATTATAATATTTTTTTCTGTATTCTCTTAATTCTATTTGAGAAAAATTTTCGAAGAACCATTCTCTTTTATCTTTATTATCAGGATTCAAAAATTCTTGTTTCAATAAATCTTTATTTATTTCAAATTTTTTAATAACATTTAATTGATTAAATTCTGAAGGACCAGGTGCTGATTCAAACTGTGGAGAATGAGGTTGGTTTTCAGTTTCTTCATATTCTGGTTGGGGAACAGTAGGGTCCGACCTTGTTCCCATATATTGCAGAGACCTAGGTATTGAGAACCCGGATCTATCTATTGACCTTCTTGCTGTGGCAAAAGAGGTCTGGGGAGATCTGTATGACAGAGATCTTCTTAGGGGGGCGAAAGCTACTTCTACTGCCCCATTTCTAAATTCAACAATATTATTTAAAACAGGATTTTCTAGTCTTTCCGGAGGAAGAATTTCTTCTAGTTTCCATTTTAAGCCTGAAGTTATTTTTTCGTGTCTTAAAGTTCGAGGAACTGTGGCGCTAACCTTTTCGGGATTTACTAATAACATAGTAGTGACATCTTTAGGTGACATTGTTAAGGCTCCTGGAGCCAATTGAGTCTTCATAGCTTTATAGTATAATCTGTATGCTATAGTTAATGGAAAAGAGCTTTGATTCCATTTTTCTTCAAGAATTTTTATGGTCAAAATTATATTATTATTTGTTTCGTGAAGACTTTTTAGAGCAATTGAATAATTAGGATAATTATTAATATATACCGGGCCTTGATGTAGGTTAGTTTCCATTAAGGCTAGGGTTTGGTTTTCAAAATCTTTGGGTCTATTATCCCTGAGGATGGCTAGTAAGGGCATATCCATTCCTAGTCTGAACAGGGGTTTTATTGCTATTTGAATTGACCCTATATGCAGATATCTATAATCTTTTATATGTTCCATAATTAATTGGTTAGATATTAAGGGAATTTCTTGTTGAGTAGACTTTAAATCTATTTCTTTTTCAACCGTTTTAATGATATATTCAGATTTAAACATATCTTTAAAAGAGGTTTTATAAATAGTTTTAATATCTAATTTAGGTATATTCCATTTATTTAATTCATGTTCTATTTGCGGAATTCTTAATTCATGATGTATCATATTTAACTTAGTTTCTTCTGATTCTTCATTGTTAACATCTACCTTTCCTTTTCCTTTTGAAAGCATTTTTATTAATCTAGACATTTTCTGAAATAATTAGGATCAAAACGGGACCACCAGGCTAAACCAACGGATTTACTGCGTCTCCTACGACTGACTACCGGGACCACCCTTACCGACTGACCAACGCTTCATCCTAATTACTAGATTGATTTCTAGATTATTAAACCTGCTTTTAAAAGTATATAGAAAATGATACAAGTTAAAGATGAAGATCTTGAAAACTAAATTAAGCATGAAAATCAAGAAAACAGAATTTCACAAACGTTTGAACAACAATTTTTTCTGATGTGGAAAATCGAACTAGTCGCAAGGCAGGAGCTCAAATTAATTATAGTGTTATTAAAAAAGAAATTTTGAGCATAGTTCTATGTATCAATAAATTTCAAAATGATTTAATGAATAAAGAATTTCTTTTAAGAATTGATTGCAAATCCGCTAAAGAAGTTTTAGAAAAAGACGTTAAAAATATTGTTTCCAAACAGATTTTTGCCTGATGGCAAAGCATATTATCATGTTTTGATTTTAAAATTGAATTTATAAAAGAAATTAATAATTCCATTCCAGATTTTCTAACTAGAGAATTTCTTCAGGGCACTCCCCCGCAGCAATGAGACCATCAGTAAAAACAGCATTAACTGAAAATACCTCAAAATCAAAACCCTTAAATATCTCCGATTTAGCCCCCTCCTATGCTATGAAGTCCTCCTTAAATACTCCCGATAATACCAGAACATTACCCGCCTCTTTAACTCCTAAAAAGACCTCAGAAATATTATCCTCCAAAAATAATTTTCCTCCCTTAAAAGTACCTTCCTCCTCTAAAAATCCAGACCCTATAAATTCCCAAAAAGATTACCATATAAAATCTCCCTGTAATCCTATTCTACCAATCGAGCCCGAGTGGGAAGAAGACGAGTCATCCACCATAATTGACAAGATAAGTCCTAAAGGATGGGCATGGATTCCAGATAACTTTGAAAAAACTATTACTTTTTATCAAATGATTTTATTGGATACTAATTCCGTTGAATTAATTCCAGAAAAGGATCCAAAAAATCCTCTTATTACCAATTATTCAAAGCTGAAAATCTTAAATGTTTTGGGTCCATCGGACTGGAATCAAAATTGGTTGACTCCGAAAGGGTTTTCTAGACCTTTTAAGCCAACCTCTTTTAATTATTTTGATTATCAAGAAGCTTGGAGTAAAATCCTTTTAAATACCAATCCCAAGCATTCCTGGTATATCAGTTTTAAAAATGAATTACCTATTAGATTACCTTCTTGGTTTATCAAATGGGTAATTGATTTTGGTCCTGTAAAAAGTATTCTACCATCTAAAATAGTGAAAATGTATGATACTTTTAAAGAAATATCTCCTTCAATACCTTCTCGGTACAAATTAACTAGTTTTCTCTCTAAAATGGGAATTGGTTGGCTGATGCAACCCCAATACCAAATACATCATCACATGGGTGAACCGTTTCCTAAACAGTTGTGCTTAACCGTGAAAGTATTTTGGTGGCAGAAGTTCAACATCGATTATGTTGAGACTAAGTTTCGGCAATTTAAGAATTCTCCTCTTAAGACGCATATTATGGCTGCTTCGTCTTCATCCTCTCCTTTAAAGATTGAAGATTTGGTAGCTCAGACAAAAGACAAAAAAGAATTAAAAAAGAAACTCCTTGAAGCATTATCTTCTTTGGATTCTGAAGAAGAAGAAACCGAAGAAAATGAAGAATTATTATCAGACGACTGTTATGCCATACAAATGGCTCAAGACCCGAATTTAGACTCTGACTAGCAAGTATTGACAGAGCAATGCCTTCAATGCAAGAAAATCTTCAGTTTGGTAAATGCTCTTCGGTAATTGGAAAAGACGGTTTATCTTTCCAAGAAGCTGTCAACTCGTGGAAGGTCCCACTTAAAATAATTATGTCGGCCAATTGTCAGGAATCTTTGAATTTTTCAAAAGAGACGGTAAAGGTTGTCGGCCTCTTTTCAAGATTCGAGATAAAGAAGCGACAGGTGGCTGAAGACTTTGAAGACTTAATTACTTTTTAGAAATTTTGAATTCCATTTGTAATTTCATTAAATTCCGGATTTCACATCCGGCTGTTGTACCTCTATAAATAGAATTGAGGAAGAGGGGATAGACACAGCTCGGCAGAGCCTTAAACTTATATCTCTCTCATCTCTCTCTATCTCCCTTTGTAAACTCTCCATCCATTAATAAATTTCCTTTGTACAACTCTGCCTTAAGCCTTTAGCCTTGCTGTGCCTCTGTAAGTATTTCAAAATTAATTAACTCAGTTCTTATGTTATACTTTCTTTAAATATTTCATTTCTTTTCATATACACACTGAAAATATTTCATTCTAGGTTCCCCTTGTTCTATTTCAGAGGCATTCATAACATAAAAAGCAGAACAACTCCATGGAAATTTACTTGGTCTAATTAATTTTTTATCTAGAAACTGCTGTATTTCTTTTCTACAATACGTAAGAGTTTCTTTATTCATTTGTACTGGTTTAGCTTTAGTAGGTATTTTACTTTCATGAAATTCTTCTATGTATGGTAATTTAATAGTAAAATAATTTCGATCCCAAAAAGCAGAGGGAATTTCAGCACAAATTTCGTTTTCAAAGTCCTTTTGAATTTTTTCAAAATTTTTTCTTATTAAACTGTCGTTAAGTTGGTTTTCAATTCTTTGATATTTTATTTCTAATTGTAATTTATAGATTTGCCCATTTTTACTTTCAATTCTGTTTATAAAGTTTTCTTCAGTTAAGTCTTTTAGAGTTAAGACTTCTTTAGATTTTATTGGATTTATAAATTCAAAAAGATGATTCTTATGTTTTATTCCTTGGGTAGATACTTCAAAAGGGTATATTTGAGTTAAAAAAGGAGTACCCAAAATTATTTCTTCCGTAATATCTTTAGTTAAAAAAAACTATTTTTAAAACATTTTCCTTTATTACAAATATTAGCATTAGACAGTTTATACTGAACTTTTAATTTAGAGTTATTAGCAGTGTATAATTTTTGTAAAGATTTTTCATAATATTGGGTGGGAATTAACCTTTCTCTTATACAATTTAGGTCTGCTCCAGAATCAACTAATGCTATAAAATTTTTATGAAAGGAGTTTCCTATGGATAGAGCTATTTTAATTTGCCATTTTTGTTATAAAATTTTTATTTGATTAATTAATTCTGTTTCTTCTTCATTAGAATTAGAGGTTGAACCTATATTATTATTAAATTGTTCTGTTAGGTTTTCTAATTTTAATTTTAATTCCTGCACTTCTTGTTTTAAATCTTTTATTTCTTTTTGCAGATCTTTTATTGTAACTGGTTTATTAAAGGAATTCATTTTTAAAATTTCTGAAAAATTATATCCCGTAAATTTTTCTTTTTCTTTGTGTTCTTTATTTGTTTCTTGTTCTATCATCATATTTTTTAATTTTAATAAATATTCTATATATATATATATATATTTTATTTATTTCATCTAACATGGAATCTTTTCCTAATTTTATATGTTTTAATTCTTCTTCCGAAAATTTAAATGGTTTAAAAATTAATAAAGTCAATACTATAATTATTCCCGATGAAGAAATAGGAGACATAAATAGAGAACAGTTTGATGATAATTTATTTAAAGTTAATAAATTAAGAAGAAATGCTAGGAGTAGCTCTTCCTTAGGTCCTACCCCTAGACCCACGACTAGGAATTATTATAATAGGCCAACTCTCCCTGATATTCAGTTTGAAGAATGGGAGCTGGAGTCACCATCCTCCTTTGATGGCTCTAGTATATATGAATGGAACATAGACGGCCTAACTGAAATGCAAGTATTAAGAAAAACTAATGAAATGACCATGGCAGCCTCTGCCTATAGAACTAAACAAGATGCGGCTACTACGGTTAAGCTGCTAGTAACAGGGTTCACTGGCCAATTAAAAGGTTGGTGGGATCATTACCTTTCAGAAGAAGAAAGATTTAATATAATGAATAGTGTAAAACAAGAAGCCGATCAAATAATGCCTTTAATGGTAGAAACCTTAATTTTAGCCATTATTCATAATTTCGTAGGAGATCCTCAATTATTTGACCAAAGAATATCGTTAATTCTTCATACAATTAGGTGTAAAACTCTAGGAGATTTTAGGTGGTACCACGATAATTTTATCACCTTAGTCTTAACTAGGCCTGATTGTAGAGAAACATTTTGGAAAGAAAGATTTTTGGCTGGACTTCCTTCAACTTTTGCAGATAAGGTTAGAGAAAGTCTACCGAGATTATATAATGATGTTCCCTTAAAAGACTTAACTTATGGAAGATTAAGTACAGCTACTAAATTAATAGGTTTAGAAATTTGCGATACCCTAAAATTACAAAACCAAATTAAAAGAAATCAAGAAATGGGAATAAAAGAATTGGGTAATTTTTGTAGTCAATACGGTTATGAAAAACCTATTCCTCCCTCAGAAAAAAGGAAAAGACAATTAAGAAAGCAAAAGAATATTAAATCACCTCACCCAGTTCAAAGAATTAATTTTAGAAAATTCTCTAAAAAAGTAAATAAACCTAATAAGTCAAATATAGTATGTTATAAATGTGGACGAATTGGTCATATGAAAAAAGACTGTAGAGTTAAAGAAAAGATAAAAGCTTTAAAAATGAGTGAAGAATTAAAAGAACAGATAGCTAATTTATTAATATTAGAAGATGAAACTTCAGAAGAAGAAGAAGAATCATTAATTGAAAATAATGAATTAACTGAAAATTCTGATAGTGAAAATGAAGAAAATATTCACACATGTGAAAATTTAGATACTTGTAATTGTTCTTTTAAAATAAATATGATTAAAGCAGAAACCAAGTTAGCCCTAGAAATGGTAGATAAAATGGCTAACGAAGAAGATAAATTAGAATATTTATTAAAATTAAAAAATATAATGATAGAACAAGAAACAAATAAAGAATCAAAAGAAAAAGAAAAATTTACAGGATATAATTTTTCAGAAATATTAAAAATGGACTCTTTAAATAAACCAGTTACCATAAAAGATTTACAAAAAGAAATTAAAGAATTAAAGCAAGAGGTACAGGAATTAAAATTGAAGTTACAAAACTTAACAGAACAATTTAATAATAACATTGGTTCTACTTCTAATTCAAATAATGAAGAAGATACAGAATTAATTAACCAAATAAAAATCCTTCAACAAAAGTGGCAAATAAAAATAGCATTATCTATAGGAAATTCATTTCATAAGAATTTTATTGCCTTAGTTGACTCAGGAGCCGATTTAAATTGTATAAGAGAAGGATTAATACCTACTCAATATTATGAAAAGTCATTACAGAAATTATACACTGCTAATAATTCTAAATTAAAAGTACAGTATAAATTATCCAATGCTAATATTTGTAACAAAGGAAAATGTTTTAAAAACAGTTTCATTTTAACTAAAGATATTACAGAAGAGATAATCTTGTGAACTCCTTTTTTAACCCAAATATACCCTTTTGAAGTATCTACTAGAGGAATAAAACATAAAAATCATTTATTTGAATTTATCAACCCCATTAAATCAAAAGAGGTTTTAACATTAAAAGACTTGACTGAAGAAAATTTTATTAATAAAATTGAACATAAAACAGAGCAAATTCATAAATTACAACTAGAAATAAAATATAAAAAAATTGAACAACAAATAAATACTAGTTTAATAAAAAAGACTTTTGAAAATTTTCAAAAAGAACTTGAAAAAGAAATTTGTGCTGAAATTCCCTCTGCCTTTTGGGATAGAAAGTATTTTACTATTAAATTACCATACGAAGAAGGATTTCATGAAAGTAACATACCTACTAAAGCAAAACCGGTACAAATGAATAAAGAAACTCTTAATTACTGTAGAAAAGAAATACAACAATTTTTAGATAAAAAATTAATTAGACCAAGTAAATCCCCATGGAGTTGTTCTGCATTTTATGTTATGAACGCCTCTGAAATCGAAAGAGGGGAACCAAGAATGGTAATTAATTATAAACCTCTTAATAATGTTTTAAAATGGATTAGATATCCACTCCCCCATAAACAAGAGTTAATAGGAAGACTATATAAAGCAGTAATTTTTTCTAAATTTGATTTAAAATCTGGTTATTATCAAATTAAAGTGGCGGAAGAAGATAAGTATAAAACTGCTTTTACAGTTCCTTTCGGGCATTATGAATGGAATGTAATGCCTATGGGGCTTAAAAATGCTCCCTCAGAATTTCAAAATATTATGAATAATCTTTTCAATCCTTACTCCGAATTTGCTGTCGTCTACCTAGATGACGTATTAATATTTTCCAATACAATAGAACAACATTTGAAACATCTAAAAATTTTTAAAGAAATAATAAAGAAAAATGGTCTAGTAATTTCTAAAAGAAAAATAAAATTAGGACAAACCAAAATAAGATTTCTAGGTCATGAAATATTTCAAGGGAAAATAACACCTATACATCGAAGTATTGAATTTACAAATAAATTTCCTGATGAAATAATAAATAAAAATCAATTACAAAGATTCTTGGGATGTATTAATTATGTAGCAGATTTTATTCCTAAAATAAGAATTATTTGCCAACCATTATTCCTTAGACTAAAAAAGAATCCTAAGCCTTGGACTGAAAACCATACTAAAATAATTAAAGAAATAAAAGGCCTTGTTAAAACATTACCCTGCTTAGGAATTATTCACCCTAATGCTAAAATAATTGTAGAAACAGACGCTTCAGAAATAGGGTTTTGAGGAATTTTAAAACAAACCTTTTCAGAAAATAAAGAACAAATAGTAAGATATCACTCGGGAGCTTGGGCAGGAGCCCAAATTAATTACAGTGTCATTAAAAAAGAAATATTAAGTATTGTTTTATGTATTAATAAATTTCAAAATGATTTAATGAATAAAGAATTTCTTTTAAGAATTGATTGTAAATCGGCAAAAGAAGTTTTAGAAAAAGATGTTAAAAATATTGTTTCTAAACAAATTTTTGCCAGATGGCAAAGCATTCTGTCTTGCTTTGACTTTAAAATTGAATTTATAAAAGGTATTAATAATTCCATTCCAGATTTTCTAACACGAGAATTTCTTCAGGGCACTCCCTCTCTAAAATGAGACCCTCAGGAAAAACGGCCCTCACAGATACTCCTTCCAGATCAAAACCTCTAAGTATTGCCGACCTGGCCCCTTCATATGCCGTAAAGTCCTCACTAAATACCTCAGGAAGTACCCGAGTATTACCAGCCTCCCTAACTAAAAAATCTCCCTCTGAATTATCCTCCAAAGGAAATTTCCCTCCTTTAAAACCTTCGAGTTCTTCAAAACTCCCTGAAAATATAAATGCTCAAAAGGATTACCACATTAAAACTCCCTGTATTCCTATTCTCCCAATAGAACCAGAATGGGAAGAAGAAGAGCCGCCGCTCATTATGGACAGAATTTGCCCTAAAGGATGGGCTTGGATTCCAAATAATTTTGAAAAAACTCTAAATTTTTATCAAATGATTTTATTGGATACTCATTCGGTCGAATTAATTCCCGAAAAGGATCCAAGAAATCCCCTTATTACTAATTATTCAAAATTAAAAATTTTAAATGTTTTATGTCCCACCGACTGGAATCAAAATTGGTTGACTCCAAAAGTCTTTTCTAGACCTTTCAAGCCAACCTCTTTTAACTATTTTGATTATCAAGAAGCTTGGTCGAAAATCCTTTTAAATACGAATCCTAAGCATTCTTGGTATATAAGTTTTAAAAATGAATTGCCTACTCGATTACCTTCTTGGTTTATTAAGTGGGTAATTGATTTTGGCCCAGTAAAAAGTATTTTACCAGCCAGAATTGTGAAAATGTATGATATTTTTAAAGAGATTTCTCCAGCCATCCCTTCTAAATATAAATTAACAAGTTTTTTATCTAAAATGGGAATTGGATGGTTAATGCAACTTCAATATCAGATTCATCATCACATGGGCGACCCATTTCCCAAACAAGTCTGCTTAACTGTGAAGGTTTTCTGGTGGCAAAAGTTCAATATCGACTACGTCGATACTAAATTTAAACAATTCAAGAATTCTTCCTCAAAAGCCTCCATTACTCCTGCTTCTGCTTCATCTTCCCCCTTAAAGATTGAAGACCTGGTAGGACCCGCTAAAAATAAAAAAGAATTAAAACAGAAATTACTTGAAGCCTTATCTAATTTTTTATTTATTTCATCTAACATGGAATCTTTTCCTAATTTTATATGTTTTAATTCTTCTTCCGAAAATTTAAATGGTTTAATTAAAGATCTTTCTAACTTTTTAGGGGGTAATTCTTTATCTATTACTTCGGTAGCAATTATATGGACCATTTGATTAGTATAATTAATCTGAGTGTGTAAATTTTGAATATCTTTGATATTAATTTCCCTATTTTCAATTATCATTTTAAAAGGGGATGCTATTACTTCATGATTTTGAATATTTGGAAATTTTACTTCTTCTAAGGGGGGAATTATACTAATAATTTCTCCTTTAGATGTTTTCCATATTTTTTCAGCGGTTTTTAAAACATTTATTTGAAGATTATTAAAACAATTTTCTGAGAACCAATCAAAAAAGGGAATATTTTCTTCTTTTTCTTCTAAATGATAATAATAATTTTCTCGATATTCTCTTAATTCTGTTTGAGAGAAATTTTCAAAGAACCAATCTCTTTTATCTTTATTCTCAGGTTTTAAAAATTCTTCTTTTAATAAATCTTTATTTATTTCGAATTTTTTAATAACATTTAATTGATTGAATTCTGAAGGACCTGGTGCTGATTCATATTGGGGAGAATTAAGTTGATTTTCTGTTTCTTCATATTCTGGTTGGGGAACAATAGGATCCGACCTAGTTCCCACATAGTGCAAAGACCTAGGTATTGAGAACCCTGATCTATCTATAGACCTTCTTGCTGTAGCAAAAGAGGTCTGCGGAGATCTATATGAAAGTGATCTTCTTAAAGGGGCAAAAGCTACTTCTACAGCCCCATCTCTGAATTCAATAATATTATTTAAAACAGGATTTTCTAATCTTTCTGGAGGAAGAATTTCATCTAATTTCCATTTTAATCCTGAAGTTATTTCTTCATGTCTTAATGTTCTAGGAACAGTGGCACTAACCTTGTCTGGATTTACTAATAACATGGTAGTGACATCTTTAGGTGACATAATTAATGCTCCTGGGGCTAATTGAGTTTTCATTGCTTTATAATATAATCTGTATGCTATAGTTAACGGAAAAGAACTGTTATTCCATTTTTCTTCAAGAATTTTTATAGTTAAAATTATATTATTATTTGTTTCATGAAGACTTTTTAATGCTATGGAATAATTAGGATAATTATTAATGTATACCGGGCCTTGATGTAAGTTGGTTTCCATTAAGGCTAGGGTTTGATTTTCAAAGTCTTTAGGTTTATTATCCCTGAGGATGGCTAGTAACGGCATGTCCATACCTAGTCTAAACAGGGGTTTAATTGCTATTTGAATCGATCCTATGTGTAGATATCGATATTCTTTTATATGTTCCATAATTAATTGATTTGATATTAAAGGAATTTCCTGTTGAGTTGATTTTAAGTCTATTTCTTTTTCAACAGTTTTAATGATATATTCTGATTTAAACATATCTTTAAACGAAGTTTTATAAATAGTTTTAATATCTAATTTAGGTATATTCCATTTATTTAATTCATGTTCTATTTGAGGAATTCTTAATTCATGATGGATCATATTTAACTTAGTTTCTTCAGATTCTTCATTGTTAACATCTATCTTTTCTTTACCTTTTGAAAGCATTTTTATTAATCTAGACATTTTTCTAAAATAATTAGGACCGAATCGGGACCACCAGGCTAAACCAACGGATTTACTGCGTCTTCTACGACTGACTACCGGGACCACCCTTACCGGCTAACCAACGCTTCATCCTAATTACTAGATCGTGTTCTGGATTATTAAATTTGCTTAGAAAAGTTTACAGAAAATGATATAAGTTAAAGAGGAAGATCTTGAAAACTTAGTTAATTATGAAGATCAAGAATGCAGAATTTCACAAACTTCGAACAAGAAAAACTTTCTGATGTGGAAGTTCGAACTAGTCGCAACCACAGAGCATACTTATATATATATTTCCGGCGAAAATTTCTTTAGTTAGGCTCTGATACCATTTGAAAGCGTGTTGTAATTTAAAAGAAGTTTGATTAGGAGAAGAGTGAAGAACAATTTAAAAGAAGTTTAAGAAATTAGAAACTTACAGAGGCACAGCTTATATATATATATATATATATAGAAACCCAGGAATCTACAAACTAGGAGAGAATAGGAGAGATGCTATGCATGAACAGATAAAGCCCGGATGTTACACGGCGGTAATCTGCACAAGACCGGATGTTATGCTAATGCATGAACAGATATACCAGAGCACAAGGCCGGATTATGCAGAGAGTATGCAGCAGAAATAATACAAAAGAAGTTGTATTGATTGAAGAAGATTACAGAGTAGAGGGAAGATAGAGGAGAGAGAGACGCTCTGAGTTCTCGTGCGAGCTCCCCACAAATGAACCCTCGATTACAATTTATAGAATTTTAAAAGTTACTATTACAACAGTAAATTACACTATTACAACAGTAACTCGATTTTTCCGCTACAGTGAACAGTGTACAGTGTTTGGCGGCTCCGCAATAATGAACAGTAATTGAACAGTAAATGAACAGTGATTGAACAGTAATTTCTCCGCAAAAATGCTTGCGTGGATTTGAATCAGTCTTCGTCAGACTCTTCGATCTGGTAAAATGAACCGGAGGAAGAGGATGCAGACGAACTATCTTCTTTCTTTGACTTTCCTTTTGATGAACTGGCTTCTGAGTCAGTAGAGAGGAGAGCCAAAATCTGATGAAGATTCTTTGCCAAGGCTTCATCATCTGTTGAGGCTGCAAGGGCAGCTGCAATCTTGGCCTTGCGATTGAGGAATTGGCAGGTCTCTGGGTCTGCCGATTTGAGGCTTTTTGGGTTCTTCTGGAACCATAAAGCCACTCCCTGTGAATTGGCATGGGAAGCATTAAACTGATCCCACCACTTGACTGAAGCTTGTTTCCCTAACATTGGCAAAAGCTTAGGATTTGTTGCATTTTTCTGGTATTGATGTTGCCAGGCAAAAATCCATGCTAAGGAAAAGATTGAGAAGAATCGAAGAGATGGATGAAACGGATTGTTTCCTTCTTCAATTCTTGATTTGAACTGATTGAATCCGACCTTTACTTCTTCAGGAAGGATAGATTGGATGGGTCCGAAGAAATCCCACCACTCAGCAAACCACTGAGGGAAGAAATAACGAACATTTTTCTTGAAATAAATCAGCCACGAGTGCCGATTATGTTTGTTTTGAAACCAAAAAATATTGGTCCAAGCTTGAATATAATCCCAGTAAGTATAACCAATCGGGTCAAAAGGCTGGGAAAATTTTCTTACCTGGTTTGGTTTCGATTCGAAATCTTTAAAAGTAAGAACTTTTAAAATTTGAAAAGTGGAATGTGTGATAACGGTGTTATCATTTTTATCAAAATTATGTTTTATTGAAACAGATTTTGAATCCACCAAAATAAATTCATAAAATTTTCTAGTCTTATTGAGACTAAGAGGTTTAAATAAAAATGTTGGTGGAAAGATTTTTTCGCAAATCTTGTTTGGATTGGAATCCCAGAATTCAGGTTCCATTTGGATTGTTGGGTAAAATCTTCCTTCTTTTGGTTGATAGGAAGAGGGTTGTTTTTGAGCAATTGGCTGAGGCTGCTCTACCAATGCTTTTGGATTTAGGGTTATTTTAGATTGGGCTATGTCTGAAATAATGGATTTCAGATTTTGGTTCCAGAAGGGGTCATCTGTTTCTTCTGAAAAGATTTGTTTCCATGATCTGGATAGAAGATTGGTTAGCCCACAGTCTTGAAGGGCGTGCAAGGTTGGGATAGCCATCGCATAATCGGATGGTTTGGTGGCTAGGGTAGAAGACCCTTTCGCTATTTGCGGAGTAGATGACCCCGTTTTAGTGATGGCTTGCTGAGTTGATGACTCAGACTTAATGATAGCCTGCTGGGTTGAAGACCCAGTCTGGGTGGATGACCCTTGATTGGCAGTCTGTGAGGCGACTTGGATAGTTTGGGTATCCTCAATGGAGGATGATTTTTCTGTCCGGGATGATCCCCGAACCGTTTTCCCCCGGCCTCGAGAAGAGGCGACCTTCATTTTTAGTTTCGGAGGCATCTCACATGAGTCCGACCCTGAAGAAATTCACGAGTCAGATAATCAGGAAGGGTGTTTGAAGTACCTTTGATATATTCTATTTCAAAATCAAAAATACTTAAGATTGCTTGCCAACGGGCAAAAATTTGTTTTGATGCAAAGTTTTTTACATCTTTTTGTAAAATTTCTCTGGCTGACTTGCAATCAACCTGAATTAAAAATTTTTTATTTAATAAATCAGATTGAAATTTTGAAATACACAGGACAATAGCCAAAACTTCTTTCTTAATAGTCGAATAGTTTTGTTGGGCTTTGTTCCAGTGTTTTGATGTAAATGCAATGCAATTTTCTGTATGATGCATGCGTTGTTTGAGAATACCACCATAACCTAAGTCGGAGGCGTCGGTTTCTACAATCTTAAAGAGATTGGGATTTGGTAGATACAAACAGGGTAGTACTTTGACCTGTTGCTTAATCTGTTTGACTAAATTGGTGTGGATATCAGTCCACGGCGGAGGAGACTTTTTGAGTCTGTTATGAAGAGGTTTAGAAATTATACTGAGCTGAGGAAAGTAGTCAGCGACATAATTTAGACAACCCAAAAATCTTTGAAGTTGCGATTTTTCTAAGATTTGATTGGGGAATTTGTCAGCAAATTCGATAACTCGACAAATTGGTTTGATAGTTCCTTGAAAAATGTAATGGCCAAGGAATTTGATTTTAGTCTGAAATAGACAGATTTTGGTTTTAGAAATGGCTAGGCCATTTCGTTTGATTATTTTGAAAAAGACTTCAAGATGCTTGAAGTGTTGATCCACAGATTGGGAAAAGATAAGAACATCATCAATGTAGACAATGCAGAAACTCGAGTAAGGATTGAAGATATCATTCATGATATTTTGAAATTCTGATGGAGCATTTTTGAGACCAAAGGGCATTACGTTCCATTCGTACTGCCCAAAGGGAACAGTGAAAGCCGTCTTGTAGCGATCACTAGGATTGATTTGGATTTGCCAAAATCCAGATTTCATATCAAATTTAGAAAAGATTTTCGCCGAATGAAGACGGGAGAGTAAATCTTTCTTATTTGGAATTGGATATCTAATCCATTGAAGAGCTTGATTAAGTGGTTTATAATTGATAACCAATCTTGGGGCGCCTCGCTCTATTTCAGAGGCTTTGTTAACGTAGAAAGCTGCGCAAGACCAAGGGCTTTTGCTTTTTCTGATTAAACCTTTGGACAAAAGGTCCTTGATTTCGTTTTGACAATGAGTGACAAGATCGTGACTCATCTGGATTGGCCGAGCTTTGGTCGGGATTTGTCTATCTGTAAAGTCCTTTTCGTAAGGAAGATTAACCATATGTTTTTTCCTATCCCAGAAGGCATTAGGGAGGTCAGAACAGATGGTAGATTGAAAACGATCAGAAAGACTCTTGATTCGTTTTTTGACATGAGGGAGAGAAAGTTGACTCTCGATTTGTTTGAAGGAAATTTCTTCTTTAAGAAAGTTAATCTGGTTAAGTTTTCGATTAACTTGATTAATTTTCTTATGAACAGGTTTGTCTAAGAATTTGAATAAGATTGTTTTTCCCAAATGTTGGGTGGTTATACCTTCACCGGAAATTTGAATAGGGAAGATAGTTTTGATAAACGGCGACCCTAAGATAACATCATTCTTAAGGTTTTTGATCAGGAGAAATGGAGTTTCTACCTGAAGATTATCCTTTTGGATGATTGCCGAAGGAAGCTTATACTGGATTTCTAGTTTCGATCCACTAGCAGTCCTAAGCCTTTCGGAAGTTTTATGGAAGTATTTGGTCGGAATAAGTCCTTCCAAAATACAATTTGAATCTGCTCCGATATCAAATAGAGCAGTAGTTTTTAAGACAAAATCGTCCACGATAATGGTAACATTAATATAAAATTTTTGAATGCTATACTGATTAATAAGGTTGTTGAAGAGGGTATCTTCGTTTGATGAATTATGATCGGACTCATAATCTTGATTACAATTTTCATGGTTATCTGGAACCATGTTGTCAGATAAAGCTGCAGTTATTTGAGATATGATAGTCTCATGCAACTGTGATTGAGTTTTAAGTTCTCGGACCTCAGATTTGAGAGAACGAATTTCAGCCTGAAGGTCCTGAATAGTGACTGGTTTGGCTGAAGATTTTTCCATTCGTTTGAGAGTTTGAGTAAGATCAAACTTGTTATTGACAAACCTATTGTCTGAACGCGTAGGTTTGGGTTTGGAAAGGATTGCCTTTAGTTTTTCAAGATACTCCTTCCTATCCTGGGGATCCTGGATAGATTCTAGAGCATCAAACAACAGATTTTGCTCATCATTGTGAATGACATTGATGAGTGGAGATTCAGAACTTTCGCTGCTAGAGGAGGAAAGATCGTCGTCAGCTTGGATTTCGTCAGAAAATGTCTTGGCGATATCGTTTTCTTCTTCTGAGGAACTATCAGAAGAGTTTATTAAAAGATTGTTAAGTTGATCCTGGACAATAGGATCAAGATTGAGTTCACGAATCTTAGAGGAGACTCGACAAAATCTTGCTAAATGACCTTTACGGCCACACTTATAACAATTTCTAGTTTCTCTAGAAAGATTGGTATCCTTTTGAGGAGGATTAGTACTTCGTCGAGGAAGATTATGATCTGGAGGCCTACTTGGCTTTGAATGAAGATGGCGAGTCTTGAACCTAGAGACTCTGCGATGAGGTCTGTTCAGCTGTTGCTGAGATTGTTTTTTATGAGTAGTCTTTTCCGGATTCTTGGAACAAGGAAGACCGAATTGTTGGCAGAAATTACCCAAATCTCTGCGATTTTGAGCCTTTTCTCTGGCTAATTGTTTTTGAATATTGTCGGCTTGACAGATTTTAAGAGCAACCTTTTGAACATAAGCTATGATATTGCCATAACTTAACTGATCATAAGGGATTTCACCGTTAAACTGGGAACGGATCTTTTCCCTAACCTTATCTCCTAAGGATTTTGGGAGTCCAGCCAGGAAGGTTTCTTTCCAAAAAGGTTGGTGACAGTCATCTCTAGTGTAGACTCGAGTAAGGAAGGTGTCCCTATACCACCTAAAATTACCTAAGGTCTTACACTTAAGAGTTGAGAGGAGATCTCCGGAACGATCTTTGTAAATAGAAGGATCTCCGATGAAATGTTTGACAATGGCCATGATTAAGGTATTAACGGCGTCGGGAATAGGCTTTCCCTTGTCGGTAAGGACGGTTCCTTCAGCGTCCGTTTTGACTGCCGTAAAGATTTCATGTTTCTCAGTGTCTGAAACATAATTATCCCACCAGCCTTTAAGTTGGCCAGAAAAGCCAGCGGTTAGGATTTCTACTATAGTCTCATCAGAGCTATCTAAAGCAGTCTGATATGCAGTGGAGACCATAGTCATATGTTGAAGAGTATTAAGAATGTTATACTCAGTTTGACCATCTATATTCCACTCATAGATTTGATTAGCATTGAATGACCGAAGACTTTGATCATTCTTTTCCTCAAGAAGGAGATCAGGAGCAGTAGCTCGATTGTAGTAGAGTTTAGAAGGCTGCTTCCAGTTGAGAGCCTTGCTAATAACCGGATTAATTTGAGGAACAGACTCACTGCTAGATGCAGCATCCTCAGACTCGGAACCTACGGAAGAAGTTCCTAATTTGTTAATCCTAAGAGATTGGTCTTTTTGGGAGACACTCCTAGTGATAGGTCCTAGCTTAACAGATTCTACCTGTGAAGAACTAGGGGTATAAGGGATAACGATAGAGTTATCTGGATTGGATTTTCCTAAGGCTTTAGTCCAAGTCTGATGAATAAGCCTAAATTTGTTTCTAGTCTCGGTAGTTAGACTAAAAGGTTTGAACAAAGGTTTGGAAATGGAAGGGGTCTCATCGTTTTTGGTTCCTGAGGATGAGGCTTTTCCTACCAGATTATCTCCTAAAACTTGGAGGTACTTGTTGGTATAATTGTTTTGTTCCATAAGGGCTTTAATATCTTGGGCTCCTATGGTTTCATCTGATTTGTACTTAAAGGGCGAAGCTAAATACTTATCCTCTAAGTCTGGAATAAAATAACTGCTAGACGGCGGTAGATCGGACTTAATGAGTTGACCATTCTTTCGGTGCCAGACAGTTAAGGTATTGACAGAGAGATCTTCTGTGATTGTAATTGTCCATGGAGGATAGATTTGGTTCCTATGAAGGTAGACATTTAACCAATCAAAGAAACAGACATGAGTTTGGACTTTGTTAAGAAATTCATAAAAAGAATCGATGATTTTTGACCTATGGTCACCTTTAAACTTGCTAAGAAACCATTTTCTCTGAGAGGTCCAAGTCTCAGAGTAGAATTCCTTACGAAGGGTTGGCTTGTCTATGGTGTAACTATTCATAGCTGACCATACTGCATTTCAGATTGAGTAGGAGAATGGATTTCTGAAGAAATATCTTCCTCAGTCCTACTGTAGATATTTCTAGGGATAGAAGATGAGTTATCTAACCCTTGAAGATTGATTTCTGGAGTAATAATTCTGGGAATTGAACTCCGATTTGATTGAGAAGCTATAGAAAAAGATCTTCTGGCACTAGTATAGGCCGATCTAGAAGCTTCGGATCTAGAAGAGAAAGAATTTCTCCGATCAAAGATGATTTCTACCTTACCAGCCTCAGATTGTCTAATTTCCTGGAATTCAGGGGTTTGACGAGGAAGGGTTGGTGTAGCTTTTTCGAGTTGCCAAGAGGTTGGTAACTCTACCTCATCCCACTTGATGAGTTTGGGAACAGCAACATTTGCCCTAGTCATATCTGTGACAAACAAAGTTGTTTCCCGATCGTTGGTTTTGAGAAGAACCCTAGAATTACAAGTGTTCATGACCTTGTATTGGATTCGATAGAGAAGAGCTGCAGGGATAGAACCTTCTTTCATGTTTAACCCATGCAGACGAATGTTTAGAAACAATGAATCTAAGACATTTCTATCTAAAAGACTCACAGTTTTGTTTGGAAAACAATTGAAATAAACAGGACCATGTCCTAGACTGGTTTCTACGGTTCCTATGAGGGAATCGTGAAAATCATTATGCCTAATATCGCGAAGGCACATGAGGATTGAGGCGTTAAGACCTTCCCTAACAAGGGGCTTGACAGCTACTTGAACACATCCTATGTGGAGGTATTTGTACTTCCTAGAATGTTCAGCTATCGATTGTTTGGTAAGAAGGTGGAATTCTTCACCAGCTTGGGGATCCAAAGGGATATTGTTTTCTGCAGTCCTAATGATGTAGTCGGAACTACGGACATGTTTGGATTCGTCAGGAATATAGAGTTCATCCTGAGGGATTTTAGGGATTTCCCAATTATCTATGGCTTGATTGATATCCTCAAAGCAAACTTCTTCTTCGAAGATGTTATTTTTGGGAGGTATTTCCTCAACCGATTGATTTTGCTCAGTGAGCAGATTGGTGGTAGATGGAGAAGAAGAGGAAGAAGGTTTGATAGAAAAGCGGCGAGAGAGGGAGCGAAGAAAAGAACTCATTTTTTAGAAATCTTCCAGTATCATTACCTTCACTTGGTTCGATAAAAATCTATTATTCTGGATCTAAATCTAGGTTTAACAAAAAATTATCATCCAAAGGTATTCCAGTTTCCAGGTTACAGACAAACTTTTTTTTTTTTTTTTTTTTATAGCAAAAAGATAAACTTACCGAATTACAAAATTTACAGAACATTATCTCTTTCTAAATTACTTCATCAATGAAATAATCATCCATGGTAGAGACATCCGGCAAAGGCACATAGGCAACATGGACTTACCGCCTCCCTCGGGCCTTACTGCCAATCCAGCCCCAGGCCAAACCGTTGACACCATGAACCATTACTCAAAGAAGTCATAATAACAAAAGAGATATACAAGTCTTACAACAAAAATATTAACACAGAAGAAAATAGAAAAGAAAACAGAAACGAGCTGGATTTACAAGGCTGTAATCCGCGCAGTACCAGTTATCTGCGTCACACCTCATGAGTTTTTCAACCCGACGAGGCTTACAAAACCGCAGTTTTCGAAAATCAAAGGCAAATACCCAGGTTTTCAGAATAAAAGTCTGCATCCCCAGAACAGAATAAAGTTAAATCATAATTTGAATGATAAATTAAACTTAGATCCAGAACAATAAAGTCCTATATATATATATATATATATATATATATATATATTTGTAATATACATATTTATAATACACATTACATATTTGTAATATACACTATATATACACTATATAAATAATATTTATAATATACATATTTGTAATATACAATATATAAATATATGTATATGATATACATATTTTGTGATATACATATATATATATATATATATATATATATATATAGACAAACATAATATACATATTTTTAATATACAGTACAATATATATTTGTAATATACATATTTATATTTATAATATACATATTTGTAATATACAATATATAAATATATGTATATATAATATACATATTTATATATATAAATATATATATATACACATATTTTTGTAATATACCATTTATATATACATATTTTTAGTGGAATGTAAATGTATTCATACGTATGCCAACAAATTGATGAATGTAAATGCTTGACCAAATTGCTATCATAGCACGACTATGTATACTAAGTTACCACTGAATCATTTGTTCGGGGGAAGGGGAACGGGAAGGTTGAAGATAAATTGCTATCATAGCACGACTATGTATACTAAGTTACCACTGAATCATTTGTTCGGGGGAAGGGGAACGGGAAGGTTGAAGATAAATTGCACAATTTGAAAAGAAAGAAAAAAAAAGAGGCAAAATTGCATTCCCCTCACTTAAGGTTTCTTTAATGGCACACACCATTGAACATTAAACTCCCTTCATGGTTTATTTAAATGACACGCACAATACCTTACAAAATAACACCATTTAATACACTATCAAAGGACAAAACACTAATACAAGGCACCTCATAATAATCCCCCCGCAAACAACATATTAAAATTCCCTATAACCTAACTCTTCATTGCTGCACATATTTCACTCTTGGTCCCATGGAGTAATATTGCTATATGATCATCTTATGACATCCATAATTTATCTATATCCACGACATTGACAAGCCACAAGCTATTTTCATATAGCCTCCCATTGCTAAGAGGATAATGTGTTAATTAAAAATAACATAGCAACTATTGCTAACATAAATTCTTCTAATTTGTTCATTATAAATTAGTGTCCAATTTGAAAGTATCACCTTGTTTTCTCATTTTCCAAATGAAACTATTAATGTGTATTTTTTGTCAGTTGAGCATTTCCATGTATTTCTAACTCCACCTAGTATTTGATCTTAATTATCAGCTAGAAAAAGACGGTGTTGTTGTAGAGGAAAAAGCAGATAGCTAATTTGGAAAGTTGATATAGAAATTAAAATTACCGGCAATGTATGATCCGAGCCGAATTAAAATTACCGGCACGACAAGGGCAAGATCAGACATGGAGAAGAAAAGAGGAAAAAATTGCAAACCCGATAGTCATGAACACGAAGGAAAGCACAGCAGAAAGAGAATCCTGAAAACGTAACTGTACTTGGTGGGTTTTCTTTCTAAATACACAAAAGTGGAGCAGAGAGAGACTCTGAAATAAAACAAAAGAAGGATTCAATGGCTTAGACAAAATATAAAGAAACAACTTAGATTAATTTTTAGAAATTAAAACGGTGCGTTTCTGGAGCAAGTGACGCACAACACGTAAATAAATAGGAGAGAAGCCGAATCCAAATTTCTATAGTTGGTTGTGGAAACAGGCTACAGCCCTGGCTCATAATTGATCATTAAGAAGGTATGCCTTTACATTAAATTGTTTTTATTTTTTATTTTTATTTTATAGGATACATAAACACCATTACTATTCTTTTGTCAACACCAACAATATTCTACCAATCTTACTACTCATTATTTTCTTCTTATCTCTTTCTTTTGCTTTATTACATCATTTTTGCTTTCTTTTGTTTACATCCTTTCTTCTAGTATTCATCATTATATTTCACATAAAAATTTATTAAATAACAATATCTAGACTTTGATTGATAAAATTTGTTAGGAGCAAAAAAATTGTTAAACTAATTTATTGAATTATAAGTCTTTATAAAATTATCTATTAAAATAGTTACAAATATAAAAATAAAATAAAAAATTATAAAAAAATTTTACCTTATATAAAAATGTTTAAAAATTCTAATAAATATTAACAGACATAAAAATAATATAAAAAAGTTAAAAATTCAGAAATTTTAGTATTTGTATTTTTAAAATTTTGTGATTTTTTTCATTATTTTTTTAAATATCATTTTAGTAAACATATGTGGAAGTACTAAATTTACAAACTTATAAAAATTGAGGGACTAAAATAAAAAAAAAAATATAATCAAAATGATAAAATCACAAATTTTTAAATACATGAACTAAAATCACAAAAAGAAAATAAATTAACTAAAATCATAAATATTTAAAATAATAAATCAAAATTTATATATTTTTAACATTAAAACACATGTAGGTTTGATGTTTAAATAAGATGTTAAAATCAATTAGGCTTAAAAGCAATGGTCTCTACCTATGATCTTTGACTTCTAGATCATGGACTATGGTCTTGATTTCACGCATTGGAGAATAAAATGTAAATTGATCACCTCCCACATGTGGTGTTATTCTGACCTTGTTTTTATTCTGACCTTGTTTTTGCTCCAGCTGTGTTCTCATATGCTATTGATTTTGCAATGAAATCACACAGCGTGAGCTGCATAATTTTAGTTTTCAAAAAAGGTATTAAACTTAATTTAATTAATTAGAGATATATAAATAAGTTTATTGATTGAAAATAGAATCAAAGTTGATCAACTTTGACTTAATGAAGGTAATAGTATGTCGGTGTCCAGAGTAATATACTTTCACAGAGTAGGAGGTCTCCAAAATGAAAATGATCCAAAAAAATAATGCACATTGAATTTAATCCACATTCAGATGATCTATTCAGTATAATCATGCAAGAGCAACATAAAATACACACCATGAATTTAAATCCAATGAAAAAAAACTTCCAGAAAAAGAAGAAATTAATTATCATAGTCCCAAACCCAACCCTCATAAGATTTAACACATAAGCAAACAAGCAGCACCTCTTCTTTGACCAATGACCAACAAACCCATTAAAATCGATAGCCAGAACCAAATAAAGAACCACAAACCCACAAACCATATATGACAAGCAAAAAAAGAATTGACCCCATTTAAGAAAAGGTGAGAAATCGAAGTGCCAATTGATATTCCTCACTAAGTGACTTTCCTTTTATTTGGAGATAATATATATCAAATGTTTTCTATACAAACTCATTCATTTTACTCACAAGATTGATAGACACAAACTCTACAATGCACAAAACAATAACAATAATAATAATGTTGTAGTCTTAACATGTTAAAAGCTTACTAATAGACTAACCATTGGTTTATCAGAAAAATTTTGATTCAACGAAATTTTAGTTAAAAGATTTAAAATATGATTAGGTACCTTAAATTTTAATCAAATCACACTCAGAGGGTAGATGAATCCTTTTTTCAATGAATCTCATAAGATAAGGTCTTCAACAGTTACACTCATGATAAGAGATGAAAAGAACCTGAGCAAAAAAAAATTAGAATAAATAAATGAAAACAATAAGATACAAGAGAAGAGATTTACTTAAAAAGTAACGTCGATCATGCTTACTAAATAATAAATACTAAATACTATTATTAAATAAATAGATGAAACCTTGGTTTAGTAACCTTTACTGATTTACTAGCAACATACCAATTTAGTTAAGCAACTGTTGGGATTGATATTTTTCTTCATGGTGAAATAGCAGTATATTAGAAGAAAGCAAAACTAACAATATATACAAAGTCACAAGCACCACTTTTGTAATGCAGACAAGTTTATAGTAATGGAATAATTACTCAAGAAGAACATATTTCTAAATGCTATTCAATGAAGATAACAATTTGCAATTACACTGACCTAAATAACATCATTTATATTTTGCATGCTAACACAATTCCAAAGCACCTTGCATAACAAGGTTTGGCCACACACTATTCAGTATCATTAGATATGTTCTCAATTTTCTAAAGTAATGTACAAGATGGTAACTAATTAAAATATATTCAAGTAATCTTTTAACAGATGAAAATATTTCACTGGTATGTCCAAATCAAGTATCTATTTTAATAAAGTTACAAGCAAAATATATCATCAGCCAAAGCATTTCTCCATATCATTAACAATATACAAAGCCTCTCTCCTGAAGTCAACAACCTTTGCTTAGTCTTCTCACTCAGCTTCAAGCCTTCAACAATCATCACAAATCACATTTTGACCAATAATATCCTCAAATACCAATAAATAAAATTGTCTTGTTTTCTCTCTCCCCCCCTCTTTCTGCTAAATCTTGTCAATCAATTAAGATTTGCAATTTAACATGAAAGTGGATACTCCCAGCCCCCTTTAGTTGCATTATTTTCACTTTATAGTCAGACAATTGTCTCTCAACTATAGATTACCTCTGCGACCAACGAAGCAAATATCATCATGTTCAATGTTATCAAAACAACCCACCTATGCCATGCCCGTCCCAAGCTTCCCAGTTGTCAAATTACGAAGATACCATAAACCAAGAGTAACATTACAAGCTTCAAGTGCTATTTCTGCAAAAACATAAGCAAATATTTTGCTTCTACACCTTCCTCCACCATAAAAACTTCTCACAAATATCAAAGCCACTAATATCCAACTCGGGAAAGCATTCCAAACTTTTCCAAAATCAAAGAACCTGTCTAAGATTACATTCACACGTGTGCACTTAAAAAACTGGGAGATCTTGAGAACTAACTTGATGGAAGCTAAGGATCAAGTTATCAAACACTACTTTATTTCTTATTTTTTTAAAATGAATGATTTTTAAACTTAGAAACTCCAATTACGTTACACTTCAATACCAAGATCTAGCAGAAACGTTCACCGATTCTTACCAATTCATTCTCCTCCTCCAATCAAAACCAAACAGAAAAACAAACGAATTGATCAAACCTTCGAAACAAAACAAAATCACAAAACCACAACAAACACACATAATCGTGCAATCACCAGAAAAAGAAAGCACAAAAACAAGCAAAACATTACCGATCCCAAACCAAAAATCAAAAACAAAAAAGAACACAACACCACACGACGGAGACAAACAGATAAAAAAGTTGAATAGAATTAGAAAGCACAACAATCAAATGAACAAACAAACATCGAATCGAACAACGAAACAGTAACAACGACAACCAAGAACAAGCAGTGAGGTTAGCGATTACGCAAACGTGGAATTGAATTGACCAAAGCGAAACTCAATTGATAGCAGAATCGAAACGCAGCGTATAATAGAATATAGAACAGAGAGTGGAAGGAGAAAAAACCTGAGCGAGTTGAAACAGAGAGCGCTGTTGTTTGTTTGAGCAAAGTGCAAAGCTTCCTTTTTTGTCTGAGAGAGAGAAGCAAAGAATGAAAGATTCAATCCAAGAGAATGAAATGAAACAGAAAAGAATGATTGAAATCGCCGGGAAACAGAGCCAGTGCATCGGGTTACTAAGAGAAGAGTGTCTTCCATGATTTGGACCGTTCGATCAGCGGGTCCCAGTGCCTGATGACGCTCTGGTTTGCACCAACGGTCACGATAGTGGGGTATAGGATTTTGTGGTGGGGCCCAGGTAGTGGGTCCCGGGCCGTGTTACGATCTCGAACGCGTACCCACTTTCTTTTTTAGAGAAGCTTTCTATTATTTTCAAAATTAAACGAGCTCGCTGGGTGCCACGTGGACCGTACTCTGTTTGAAACTCATTTTTTATTTTTGAAAAAAAAATAAATGGGCTCATTTAATTGTTGGCCCGAGGTAATCAATTAATTGTTTCAATCTGCTTTTTGGATTTTGAATTTAAAAATTACGCAAATAAATGCTGTTATCTGTCGCCCCCCGATCATACTCTTATAAATGAATTTTCTTAGTTTGAATTTAAGAGTTATATTAATGATTTTTTTACATGGGGAACTTTTTAAGAACCATTATATTTTTCTAATTCCTACAGATTTTATGCTACACTTTATGATCAATAGTTGTATTAATGTAGTTGTGAAACCTTATATATATATATAAATAAATAAAGGTTAATTGGTATATAATCTTAGTTTAAAAAATTTTACATTAACATTCAATCACAATTTTTTATTTATGATAAATTTATTAATTTTACACATTATTACTTTAAAAGTCACATAAATTAAAAATTATATTGAATAATTTTAAACGGATAATGTATATCAATTAATCTTATATATAAAATATGGTTTTATTTTAAACTTTTTTTATGAATGTAACACAAAATCCAAATAAAATAATTAAATAATTTTTTAACATTATAAAAAGAATATTATTATTTTTTAAATTTATATATTAAACTAAAATAATGTATATATTAAAATATATTTTAAAAGTGGCTAGCAGCAGGATCGAAGCCTGTGCAGTCTCTCTGCTCATTATTTTCTTCTAATCTCTTTTTGTTGCTTTATTACGTTATTTTTGCTTTTTTTTTATTACATCCTTTCTTTCTTACTCGGATTTTTTTATTATATCTCACATAAAAATTTATTAAATAATAATATCGAAATTATCTATTAAAATAGTTACAACTATATAAATAAAAAATTATAAAAATTTTATGTTATATATAAAATATTTAAAAATTATAATAAATATTTGAAGACAAAAAAATAATATAAAAAAGTTAAAATTTAGTAATTTTAGTCTCTGTATTTTAAAAATTGTGATTTTAATCATTGTTTTTAAAATATCATTTTAATAAACATAGGCGAAATTATTAAATTACAAACTTGTAAAAATTGAGGGAATAAAAAAGAATATAATCAAAATGATAAAATCATGAATTTTTAAATAGAGGAACTAAAATCATAAAAAAAAATAAATGGACTAAAATCATAAATATTTAAAATAATAAATCAAAATTTATATATTTTTAACATTAAAAACACATGAATGTTGATGTTTAAATAAGATATTAGAATCAATTAGGCTTAAAAAATCTTTGATATATGGAAAATATATAGTTTCTTTTTTATTTGGTTTTAAAGTATTTTTATTTTAATTGTTTAAAAAAATTTTGACTCCTATTTTAAGAAACAATATTAATTATTACAAGGAGATGTATCAACAAAATTCAGAATATGTCCTACAATAACTTGATGTAATTTTTTATTTTTGAAATTAATTTTTTTATTAATTTTTTTTGTTTATAAGTTTTGGTGTATGTGCTGAATGTGAAATTGGAGATTAAGGGAGTTAAGGTTGAAAAAAAGAGTGAGTTATGAATACAAAAACGTGTTCTTTGTCATTATTTTTTAACAATTAAAAGTAATTTTTTATGAAATTTTAAAAAAAAAATATTTTAGAAAAAAAATAAAAAACCTTTTACATGGCAGGGCAGACTAGCTCTTTATCCATTTTAGCCTAGGGAATTTCTTACAACAGGACACACTGAAAGTCATGTATTTGTTCCAACAAATTTGTAATCAAAATCATAAGAAGCAGCAAAAATAATTCTTTTTTTTAAGAGCAGAAGTTTTTTACTTTTCTATATATTCACATTTTGTTATCTTTTTTTATGTTCAATATTTATTATGTACAATTTCATACACTATAGTGTATTATTTTCTTAAAATTTTGAATAATTTGTTGTTATAAGATAAGATAAATTATTTTTTTTCATTCAGCAAAATCAACTTTGATTAATTATTAATAAATTAATTAAGAATTTGTGATTGTTTTATTTTATATAATTTTATTTTTATTACAAAATTTTTTTGTTTTTAATATTTATAAAATTATATAAATATTTTTCTATTTCCAAAACTAAGATAATGATAATCCACTTAACCTTTTCTCAAGTGTGTACATAAGTTAAGTAAATAATATAGAAAGTGATTCATTTTTATAAATTTTGTTTTTTTTAGTATTACTAAAGAAAAAACAAAGTCACGTAACCTTTAATATAGAAAAGTTTTCTCTCTAAATGAGGGTGTCAGATTTTCTATGTCTTTTCTTTCTATTGCTACTGAAAATTTTTAGAAGTTGCAAGCTTAAATGTGTGCAAACTTTAATTACCATATCTTAAATGATCATTACATACCTATCCTCTATTATTATAAGACTTGTTGAAAAGTTTAAGGCAAAGTCTTACTTTTTTATTTTTTACTAATATAGTCAGTCATAAAATAAATAAAAGTTATTGTTTCATCTTTCCGCAGGTGGCAATTACTAAAAGAATCATTTATACCCTTTGGTTCCTGAGTTAATTTTTTATCATTTATGTGCAAAAGTAATTGCTTATTACCTAATAATAATAATAATAATAATAATAATAATAATAATAATAATAATAATAATAATAATATCAATATCAATATCAAGAGGCTCCTGAGATTATTTCTTATCTTATCTATACAAAAGTGTATGTGAAAGGGATGGCAAGGATTATGACATTTTTGATACAAAAGATGAAGAAGGGTAAGTCTAAGGTTGGAAAATAATCACCCAAATTGAAAAAATCACAAAAAAAATTAATGAAATTGTATATAATAACATATTATTCATGGAATACTGTTTTATGATAAATTGAAGTTAAAGAATTAAACTAGGACTTTGATTAGTATTTCTTTCAAAAGATTTCTGTATGGATGTAAAATTAATAAGCAAAAACTTCAATACATGACCAAAATAGAAAAACCATTTATACTTATTAGAATTATCATAACATAAGAAAGTAAATGGAAAAATCAAATTAATATTAGTTAGAATTAACAACTTTAACTTTAATAAATCAAGGCGAACCCAATATATTCTTTAGATTTAAAACAAATTTTTAAAATTAGGCTTTTTATTCTAATAATAATATTTTATTAGATTCATTTGGATAAAAATAATTAAAAAATGGACTTTTAACATAGTCAATTAAGATATGTTTTTATTAATTAAAATTAATACATATTTATATTTTAAATAAGAAAAAAATAAAAAATTACCAGCCTAAAAAGTATACAAGTATTAATATTAAATATTTTATTTTTGATAAGTCTAAAACAATTCAAAAATTTATTTTTTATTAATATAATCTACGTGGGATAAATAAAAATTATCAAAACTTTCAGTATCCATTTATGTTTATTATACTATAATCATAAAGACCAATGAATACAAGAAAATATATGACTTGAGAATTATAATAATCAAATAGAAAAGTAACACAAATATAGTTAAATATTTTTTTACTATTAAAATATTAGTATCTATCTATATGCTAATAATAATATCACTTGATAAGAGATAAATACTTAACTATTAATATTACATTAACTAGTTTTTATATGTGCGCATTTATGTACATCTTGTGTATTCATTCATAAGAGCAACTCTAGTGGGTGTTTTTGAAGGTTGATCTTGAACCCAAGATCTCATCTTCGCAAGAACATTAATAAAAGATTTCTACCCTAACATTCAATCACAACTCTTCATTCATGGTAAGTTTATTAACTTTATTAATTACTATTTTAAAAGTCATATAAATGAAAAATTATTATTGAACATTAGTGTAAAAGTTTTTTACACTGAAAGTGTATAACAATTAAACTCAGTAAAAATACCTTTTGGAAAACATAAAGTCCCAAAAATCCAACACCAATAACAATATTGAACCAAAAAACTAAAAAAAGAACAATTGAATGTAATTAATTAATGCTCTAGATTGTTGCTCCTTTGCCACTACCTCTAGGATATTAGGTGCATCTTTGACTTTCTTTTTCCTTGCTCTTGTAATTGGACCAATTGGAAAGCCCAAAGAGATATGCAAGATTGGTTTTAATAAATAGAAGGAAAAAGTGTTGGCGGAGTTTGAGGGTGTTGACAGAATATGTGTTTGTTTGGCAACAGTTTTATAAAATTGTTTTCGATATTTTAGTATTTAAAAACTAAAAAACTCATTTGAGTAGTGTTTTCTAAGAATAGTTCTAATTTTTTAGTTTTTAAAAACTAAAAAATAGGAACAACTAAAAGTAGTTTTGTTTTCAATTTTCTATTTTTGTTTTGAAAACTCAAAATACAATTAGAATATGTTATTTTTTGCTTTTCATTAATAAAATTTTAATAAATATGAACAAGTTTTTCCATTTTTACATCTTCAAAACAGTTTCCAAATAATACTTACTAAAGAAATTTTTTTTCCTTTTCTTTCCGAAAACTGTTTTAAAAACTCTTTTCAAAAACTAAAAAACAAAATCAAACTAATCAAGCCCTATATATTCATAAAGGACCATTTTTATGAAAGGAAAAACGACATTTTGCAATAAGAAAATATGATTATCCGACAAAAAATTATTATTTTTTGAAAAAAACACAAATTTTAGCCGTAATTACAAGATAAACCAAGTTACAAGACTAGAATGTTATTTCTTAACCACCATTACATAAGTAAAAAAATATATAATCATTACACAATGAAATAATAATTTGACTAAAATATTTTTTTATAAGCTTTGAATAAAATAGTTAATTTGATAATTTACTAACTCAATAAAAAGAAGATGTACTATTTTTTTAAAAAAGAAGATGCATTATTTACTTACTCAATAAAATAGTATTTTTTTAATAAATAGTTAATTTACTAACTCAATAAAATGAAGATGTATTATTTTCTAAAATTTATATATTAAATTAAAATCATGTATATATTAAAATATATTTTAAAAGTGTCCAGTAGCTTATCAAAGTCTACATTGTGCCACAAAATTATTATCCAGCTTTTTTTTTTTTAGTTGAGAAAAAATCAAGACAATCATTCCTTACTTTATCTCTATACTAAATTACAACAATTTATTTCAGAGTTAAAACTTAAAACTGGAAGTGATAAATAAGAATATTTAACCGTGTCAGACCTAATTATTACCAACATCTGTTTTTTATTTTTTGGGGGAATAAATGTTATCAAATTTATATAATTGGTTGTGGAAAGATGGTACAGCTCGGGGTCATATTTGATCATTAAGAAGGTATTTGGTACCCTTTGCATTAAATCATTTTTATTATTTAGCATTTATGAATGTAAAACATGTTTTTTTTTTCTAGGGGATACATAAACACAATTATTATTCTTTTGTAGCACCAACAATATTCTACCAACCTTACTACTCATTATTTTCTTCTTATGTCTTTCTTTCGCTTTATTACATCATTTTTTTAGAAGAAAAATTTGGAACTCAATTGTTATGTCATAAAAAAATTTAGTAAAATTTGTTTTAAATGCTAGCAGTACCTTACAGTTTTCAGAAATGAAAGACTAGTAGTACTTCTTAAATAATATTTACAAGTGAGAAAAGGAAAAAATGCGTAGAAGGGAATCTTGTAGTTTTGTATTTGTTAGATAGGCGTGTGAAAAAAGGCACATGTCGAGTCACTAAACTAGGTGTGGAAATAAGGTTCATGCTAGCTTGGAATTAAATCAGTTTTGCTTCTTTTATTTGGAGGATATAATACATAGGAATACCTACTACTATCTCAAATTAAATAATTTTTGTCGACATTAACTACAAATCTCAATTGTACTGTTTTAAAATAAATTTTCTTCCACTTTTTTTAACATAATTTATTCAAGAAAAAGAAGAGTGTGATATCTTTACATGAATAATGGCACCTAAAGACATTACATATTTTAAAAAATAATTCTTAAAATACACAGTTTAAAATATTTTGAATAAATCATATTACATGTTTTTAAAAATAAGTTAGAAAAATAATTCTCAATCACTATTCTCCTTGTCAAATGGTCTAATTCTAACATAGCTTTGCATACTTATTTACACTTTTAATAGTTATGAAAAAAAAAAGTGCTCTTACCTTTACCATTTGTTTCTAATAAAGAAATATTGCTTCTAATAAAAATTATAAATTTGTTATTAGGTTTAATCTCACTTTTTATCCTTTATTTTATTACATTAGTAAAACTTTCTCTTTTATCTTAAAATCAAGACATTTTGTTATTCTATTTTAAAATGATTATTGGTTAATGTTAATATTTGTATGACACATGTAATTAATGTTAATATTTAATAGTCAACTCTTTCAAATTTTAAGGTCAATATTTTAAGAAAATATTGATCACTAATCACATAACATGTGATTGTCAACATTAATTTTTAATGATTAAGGCTTTCAATTTAATAAATTTTAGGAATTATTATAGGAAAAAAATAAAATTAAGTATTTTTATTATTGTTGTTATTATTGTTGTTCTGAGAATAACCATCACATATAGAATTTTTTGTTTTTAATAACTATCTTCGAAATTATTTGTAGTATGATATTTTATTGATTAATAATATAAAATTTGTTTAAATTTTCAATATATAAAATTTAAATTCTTAAAATAAAGATACTTTGAAATTATAACAAATAAAAAAATGCCTATTGTAATATTTCTTTAAATATATATTTTTAGAATCGACAATTTTAGTTTCTCTAGTTTTAAAATTTTGTGATTTTAGTCACTATTTTTTTAAATATCATTTTAGTAACATACATGGAAGTACTAAATCTACAAACTTATAAAAATTGAGGGGCTAAAATAAAAAAAATATAATCAAAATTATAAAATCACAAATTTTTAAATAGATGAACTAAAATCACAAAAAGAAAATAAATGGACTAAAATCATAAATATTTAAATTAATAAATCAAAATTTATATATTTTTAACATTACAGCACATGTATATTTGATGTTTAAATAAGATCTTAAAATCAATTAAGCTTAAAAAATCTTTCAAATTTTTTATTTGGTTTTAAATTATTTTTATTTTAATTTTTTAAAGATTTACTTTTTAACTTTTTTTAAACAAAAACCACAATTCAGTTACTTGTCATATCATGGAATAATTCGATGTAATTTTTTGGTAAATTTTGTTTTAATTACTTATAGAGTTTTCAATTATATAAACTATTTTGAGCAAATGAAAGAATAAAAAACCCATTTTGTACTAAAATATTTATTATGATACCTTAAACGATCATTTCCTTCTAATTCCTAGCCACATCTATGCTCACAGAGGAAAAAAGTAATGTCTTTATTTTCTTATGAAAAAAATCAGACTACAATAAGTTATCAAACTTTAATAGTATCTATTTAAGTTTGAATAAGGAAAATAGATTACAAAAGAAAATTGACTTTCTTTTAAACAAAACCCACAATTCAGTTACTTGTCATATTATGGAATAATTCGATGTAATTTTTTGGTAAATTTTGTTTTAATTACTTATAGAGTTTTCAATTATATAAACTATTTTGAGCAAATGAAAGAATAAAAAAACCTATTTTGTACTAAAATATTTATTATGATACCTTAAACGATCGTTTCCTTCTAACACCTAGCCACATCTATGCTCACACAGAAAAAAAGTAATGTCTTTATTTTTTGACGAAAAGAATCAGACTACAATAAAAGTTATCAAAGTTTAATAGTATCTATTTAAGTTTGAATAAGGAAAATTAACTACAAAAGAAATGGCTTTAGAATCACCATCATAAAAAAAAATAACACAAATAGTTAAATATTTTTTGCTATTAACATATTAGTATCTGACTATTTGCTAACAGTAATATCATTTGATAAAAAGATAAATATTTTATTATTAATTAATCTTACATTAAGTAACATTATTTTTTTTTGTTAGGATAACTTAAATAAAAATAAAATTTCAACAAATACTCACCAGTAAGATTGACCAATTAAAAAAATGGCTTAAATAGGTTTTATCCCTATAATTTTACCAAAATTATTTTGGATCCTTAAAATTCAAAAATATTTTTAGTGTTGAAATTAATTTATTTTTTTATTAATATTGTTTGTTTATAAGTTCCGGTATATTTGGCTATATTGGATGTGAAATTGAATATTAAGGGGTTAAGGTTGAGGAAGAGACTAATTTACGAGTACAAAAATATGTTATCTGTTAGTTATTTTTTAACAAAGTTGACGGAAGAAAAATGACTAAAAGTGATTCAGAGACTAAAAAAATAATTTTAAATTTTAAGAATTAAAAATTATTTTTTGAAATTTTTGAGACAAAAAATTTATTTAAGAAAAAAAAAATAAAACATCTGTTACATGGTAAATACAATAGACTTGTAAAGCTGTTGATCACTCTTAGCATCCTGTGTCAACTAAAATCCATGACCCTCAAGTGAAGTGAATTTCTTACAACTTGACACATTGAAAGTCATGCTTTTGTTCCAACCTTCATTATATTTGTAATAAAAATCACACGTGACAAAAATGATCTTTTTTTGATAGCGGAAGTCTTTTACTTTTATATATTAACATTTTCTTCTCTCTCTTTATGTTCAATATTTATTATGTACAATTTCATGCATTTATTTTCTTAAAATTTTGAATAATTTTTTGTTATAAGACAAGATAAATTATATTTTTATTCAAAAAAATAAATTTTCATAATTAATAATAAATTAATAAATGATTTGTGATTGTTTTATTTTATATTTTTTATTTTTATTACATAAATTTTTATTTAATATTTATAAAATTACATAAATATTTTTTTATTTCTAAAACAAGATAATGGTTATCCACTTAACGTTTCTTCAAGTAAGGGTGTACCTGGGTTAGGTAAATAATATAATTTTGATAAATTTTGTTTTCTTTTAGTATATATATAAAAAAACCCCCTTATTTGTCACCTTTAATGGAAAATTTTCCTTTCTAAATGAGAGTGAGATATTCCATGTCTTTTCTTTTTGCTACTATTGAAAATTTTCAGAAGTTGCAAACTTGATGTGTGCAAACTTTAATTACTATATCTTAAACCATCATTTCCTTCTGCCCAGCCATGGAAAAGATTATGTACCTATCCTTCACACTCGTCTCTTATCTAAAGCAATGTGTAATATCCTTTATTTTTTACTAATTAATAGAGTCAGCTATAAATAAAAAAAATTATCAAAGTTTTTAGTTTCTATTTAAAGTTTGTGTACTATCAATGAGGAGGATTACTTATTACAAAAAGAAATATGACTTCATAATAATAATCATCAAATAAAAAATAACACATGTAGTTAAATTTTTTTACTATTAAAATATTAGTATCTATTTATTTACTAATAATAATATCATTAATAAAAGATAAATATTTTATTATTAATTAATCTTATATTAAGTATCTTTAATTTTTTTGTTATGTTAAATTAAATAAAAATAACATTCTAATAATATATAAAATTAATAAATGTATTGATTTTACCCATAAATATCTTATAACTTATAGAAACATGATAAGGATACTTGATACTCTGTCAGACCTAAGCCACTCTACAACTTATAAGGTGGAGAATTTGCACTTAAAGAATGAGAATGACAAGTAATTAATAAGAGCACAGACACATAGTTGGTAATTGTGGAAACCAGACACAGGCTTGTATGTTACGGTTTACGGTTAAACAATGAGTCGGTCGATCAAATTTTGGGCAATTTGACTTAACATGAATCAATCTATCATTTTAATTTGTTCATCCATTTTTTACCATTTGATTTTGTGGGTTAACGGATTGTGGATTGAGTCGATTGGGTTCATATAGTTTGCACTTTGATTTATCTCTTTTTTTTGCAAAAATTATAAATTTTTAAACCAAAATTAGAATCCAAAAATTAAAAAAAAAATTATGTCATAATCTTAAAAAATGTTTAGAGTAAAAAAGTACATTTATAATATATATATATATATATATATATATATATATATATATATATATATATATCAATTAAAGAAGATGAATGTTAAACAATTAATGTTTCTACAAATTGGTTTGAAAAAAATTACAAAAATGATATATTATATACATGTTTTTCTATGAGTATAATTAGTATAAATTATATTAATCATTTAAGAAAATAAAAACTAAAAATTATATATATATATATATATATTATAGGCGGCTTGGATAGGGTATCGATAGATTGTAAAAGTCAAACTCGCACCCGCTTGCCGTAACCTATTTGTAACCATACTATAAACCATTCTAACGCATCAACCCATCTAAATCTGACCGAATATCAATTATTTTTTTCACAATTTTGTTAGATTAGGTTGAGTCAGAGTTTGCTCAACCCTATTACAGTGTGGACTTTACTTTCTATGATCATTACCAACATCTATTTTTTATTTTATCTAATAAAAATATTTTAAATAGCATTTACACCCATTCGTGCTTATTATTTTTAGTAATTCATTTGTTCTCATCTTTAAGATGAAATAGCATTGTTTATTCTATTAACATATTTTTTTAAACTTTTAATTAAAAAATATGCCAAAATTGTGTATTTTGTACTTTAACTATCCATATTAAATAGCATTATTAATTTTTTTAAAGGAAAATGTTAGTTGGTGCTCTATGAATGTTTTCTTTTATAATCAGCTCTTATAAGAATGCTAATTAAGAAAGTAAATACTCTTTATTTTATAACTTTTTCGGTTTTAGCTTTTTTTATTTTTCTTCAAAAATTTGATTATTTTTAAGAATTCTAAATATGTAATCATGCATTATTTTTCAATTTTACCTTAATATGTAGCGGAGTATTTAAATTTTTTTAATAGAGTATTGATAACTTTGAATTTTACAAATAACTTATAATAGAACATTATGCTGTCTCTCAGTAAAAATATTGTAAAAAAGTATTTCATTAGAATATAAATTTTGTTTAAAAAAGTATAGAAAATTGTAAATAATAAATAAGGTTATTTTGAATAAAATATATAAACTAAATATTTACACATTGATTAAAGTTTTTAAACACGTGTTTATTTTACAAATATTTAGTTTATGATACATTACATATAAACTAAATATGTATTTTTAATATATGTGTAATAACTTTTAACACATTTTCCAAGTCGATTTTTTAAGATTGAGTTAGTTCTTAAATTCACCATTTTGAATAAGACGTAAGAGGCAAAAATGCTGAAAAGGCATCCTCACAAGGCTACTCTTTTCAAAATCTTTTCCCTTCTTGCCTCAATTTGTTTATATATATATATATATATATATATATATATATATATATATATATATATATATATATATATATTTGTTTTTAAGAAGTGTTGTGAAAACTGGTCCGATTATTAACCCGGTCAAGGCAGTGTGAGTTAATGGATTAGTGGTCAAACCGCTTAAACCAATTTAATTTTTTGTATATATAAAATATATAAGTAACATTATGATTTTCACTTCCTACATTCGCAAATTGCATAAAAATAAAAGAAAATAAAAAAATGACATCATTTAATTTTTTTTAAAAAAAAATACAAGCTCAATTTGACTTTGGTCAACCTAGTCCAGGTCACTGGTTTTACTTGACACGACCGGTACAAGCCTAGCAACTAGCATGCCCAATCTTTCGGGAAAACCAACCCAGTTATGTGATGGATCTTGGTCTAATCTGTCTGTTTGAACCAATTTTCACAACTATTGGAACAAAAGGGGAGATAATTCTAGTCAAAATTCGCTAAGCCACAAAAACATTATGTCCTAAAAGTCGCTCAACGAAACAATTTTGACTAAGTGAAGCCCTTAAAAATAACTAGAAATTCATAAATTCACTTGGTGGATTTATTTTTGCTAAGTGAAATTAGGAAATTCACTTAGCAGATTTAATTTTGCTTAATGGATTTTCCTGCGTGAAGGCTATAAATAGGAGCGCGATTTAATTTTTTGGAGGAGCTTTTTTAAGACTCTAGGGGGCTATTTCAAGATTTTGGCTATAAATAGGAGCACATTTAATTTTTTGGAGGATCTTTTTTAAGACTCTTGGGGGCTATTTCAAGATTTTAGGAGAGGATTGAAAGACTCTTGTAAGGGCTATTATTGAGAGCTTACGATAGCTTGGTAAAGCTCTTGAAAAAGGGTTTCTAAGAGCTTTTGGGAGAGGTTTTGATGGAGAGATTCAGAAGGAGTTTTGAGAGAACTTGGGGAGATTTTTGGGAAGCTTTTCTTAAGCAATTCTTGGGTTTTCCTAAGGAGTTTTGGGAAAGTATTCTAGAGGTTTTTGGGACCTTTAGAAGAACTTTTCTTGGAGTCATCCTTGGAGCTCTCAGTAGTGTCTATCTTGGAACTTTTTCTTGAAGCACTTATCTCAACACTAATTACGCCACACTCTTTATGAGTTTAAAACTATCTTTTAGTTTAATCATTGTTATTTTGTTTCGTCATCTTAAACACCAAGTCATGATTTTAATTATCTTTTGTTCATTAAAAAAACTCTACACCATAAAATATGTCATGTTCTATCTAAATGTAATATTCTTTTTATAGATAAAGGAGTTGACTAGATGTGACTTATCTTTAATCTTGAGTTTTAAGGCATAAGTTATGACAATTTTTTTGTCTTAGAACATCGTATCTAGAAAATGAATCACCAGTCAAAATTATTTCCAAAAAATAAAGTCTGAAATTTAGAAGAAATAGGATAGTTTCTTATCTTATTATTATGAGGTTATTAACCTCTATAAATATACATGAGTCAGCTACATATTTTAGGAAATGCAGACTGCCAATCCTAAAACAGATCCCTATAATTATGGAATTAATTAAACATAAATGATCCTAATAAAAACAACACACAACTGTTGCATGAATACAGCACATCAAATATAAAGACATCCTAAAATTACGTCACGTCAATTACTGCTGCACAAATCACGGTTTTTGACACTCCCCCTCAAGCTGGTGAATAGGTGTTTTCCATTCCCAGCTTGGATATAATTCCTTCAAAGTTACTACAGTTCAGTCCCTTGGTGAGGATGTATGCAAGTTGGTTCTGAGTAGACACATATGGTGTGCAAATCATGCCACTGTGAAGTTTTTCCTTGATAAAGTGTCTATCAACTTCAATATGTTTAGTTCTATCATGTTGCACCGGGTTGTGGGCTATGCTAATTGTCGATTTATTGTCACAGTATAATCTCATAGGTTCGTCCCACTTTATCTTCAAGTCTTCCAATATAATCTTCAGCCATAGAAGTTCACATATTCCGTGAGCCATTGCCCGAAATTCCGCTTCAGCACTTGATCTAGTCACTACACTTTGTTTTTTACTCTTCCAAGTGACTAAGTTTCCACCAAGGAAGGTACAGTATCCCGTGGTTGATCTTCTATCTACAACTGACCCTGCATAATCCGCATATGTATATGCTTCAAGGCTTACACTCTTGTTTCGTTTGAACAAAATTCCTCTTCCAGGGGTTCCTTTTAAGTACTGAACAATTCTAAGGGCAGCTTGTAGATGAGCTTTCTTTGGTTGGTGCATAAATTGACTAACTAGACTTACAGCAAAAGCAATGTCTGGTCTAGTATGAGATAAGTAGATAAGTCTGCCCACAAGTCTTTGATACATCTCCTTGTCCACAGCAATATCCTCCTCCATACTTCCCAATTTTATATTTGGATCAACTGGAGTGTTTGCTGGTCTGCAGCCTGTCTTCCCTATTTCTTTAAGCAAGTCAGTAATATACTTTTGTTGAGATATAAAGATCCCTTTCTTGGAATGAGCCACTTCAATTCCCAAAAAATATTTAAGTCTCCCTAGCGTCTTGATCTCAAATTCAGTGGCAAGACATTCACTTAACACTTGTTGTTCCTGCTTGTCGTCCCCACTTACTATAATATCATCTACATACACTAATAAAAGTGTTACTCCTCCTGAAACTGAATGTTTGATAAATAATATGTGATCTCCTTGGCTCTGTTTGTAGCCCAAACTTGTCATGACCTTGGTAAATCTTCCAAACCATGCTCTTGGGGATTGTTTCAGCCCATATAGAGCCTTTCTTAGTTTGCAAACAGTTTCAGCAGCAACATGTCCGTTGTAACCAGGTGGCAATTCCATGTATATTTCTTCTTCAAGATCTCTATGCAAAAAGGCATTCTTCACATCAAATTGTTGCAGATCCCAATCATTATTAGCTGCTAATGACAATATTACTCTGACCGTGTTCATCTTAGCAACCGGGGCAAATGTTTCCAAGTAATCAACTCCATAGGTTTGAGTGAAGCCTTTAGCCACCAACCTTGCTTTGTGACGTTCGATTGTCCCATCGGCCCGATACTTTATTGTATACACCCACTTACATCCAACTGGTTTTTTTCCAGGAGGTAAGATGACAAGTTCCCATGTTCTATTTTTGTGTAACGCCTCCATTTCCACATCCATGGCATGTTTCCATTTCCTGTCAGTCAATGCTTCAAATACAGAGGAAGGTGTGTGTGTGGAGTTGAGGTTAGTGAGAAAAGTTTTATGGGTAGGAGAGAATTTTTCAAAGGATAAAAAATTTGACAATGGGTAACGTGGTTGTTGGGTGCATGTTCTAGTTCCCTTTCTAAGGGCAATGGGCAAGTCCAGATTTTGGTCCACCTGTGCTTCTATATTTTCAGACAAGAGTTCATTAGAATCACTTAAATTTATAGGATTTGAAGGTGTTACGTCATGCAGTGACGGTGGGTTGGATTCTTGGACATTTCCGGATCTTGGAATGGCCTCAGGTGCAGGTGCAGGCTGTTTCATTGGTTCAGGTGCAGATGTAGGAGGTCTCATTGGTTCAGGTGCAGAATGCTCAATGCTTCCCTTAGTTTCAGGTACAATTTCAGGTCCGAACATCATATTTGGGAACATGAGAGTCTCATCTTCCTCTCTTACTGTTTCCCCCTGAAGATGAGGCTGTTTAAAGTAACTTTCTTGTTCATTGAAGGTGACATCTCTTGACACATAGAATCTTTTTGAGAGGGGTTGAAAACATTTGTACCCCTTTTGTGTGGTAGAGTACCCTAAGAAGACACACTTAACAGCCCTAGGATCCAACTTTCCCCTTTCATTACTATGAACATGCAGAAAGGATACACACCTAAAAATCCTAGGTTGGAGTTTATTTGTAGGGTCTAAGTGTGGGTAGAATGAGGATAGAACTTCCATGGGACTTTTTGAGTTTAAAATTTTAGTGGGTAACCTATTAATTAGGTAGGTGGCAGTAAGAAGAGCTTCCCCCCAAAATCTCTTAGGAACATGGTTTTGAAAAAGTAGAGCTCTAGTTTGATCTAATAGGTGCCCATTTTTCCTTTCTGCAATTCCATTCTGTTGAGGTGTGTTCACACATGAGGACTCATGGATTATCCCTTCCGGTTGGCAAAAGGAGTTTAGTACAAGATTAAAGTAGTCCTTGGCATTGTCAGACCTAATTCTTTTGATACTAACTCCAAATTGATTTTTAATCATTGAGGCAAATTGGATAAAAAACGGAGCTGACTTCAGATTTTTGTTTTAATAAAAACACCCAAGTCACCCGGGTGCAATCATCAATGAATGTTAAAAACCATTTAGCACCTGAGATATTAGGAACATAAGCAGGACCCCATACATCAGTGTGAACAAGAGAAAACGGGAGAGAACTCATCTTATTGCTAATGGGAAAAGGTACACGCTTGTGTTTCGCAAACTCACACACCTCACAATGGAGACTCTCCACATTTAAATTTTTAAACAGGGAAGGAAACAACACTTTTATGACTCGGAATGACGGATGTCCTAGCCGGTAATGGTAAAGTTGAACTTTCTCTTTATTGGTCATGGTGGATGTAGATATAAGACTCTTGGTAGGCAGATTAGGATTCTCCATGTAGTATAGGTCATTCCATTCTCTAGCATGTCCAATCGTCCTTCCTGAGTTCTTGTCCTGCAACATACAAGCATTACTGTAAAAGACAACATTACATGAAAGATCTTTGGTGAGTTTTTGTATAGAAATCAGGTTGGTAGATAGTTTAGGGACATGAAGGACATTTTTTAAAGTCATGGATGGGCTTATTTGGACCTCTCCTTGTCCTTTAAAGTCATGGATGGGCTTATTTGGACCTCTCCTTGTCCGGCTGCAGTTATAAGGGTTCCATCTGCGGTGGAAATTTTCTTGTTGCTAGGACATGGAGAATATGTGGAGAAGTATTTGGGTAAGAGGGTCATATGGTCAGTGGCTCCAGAGTCTAATATCCAGTAATGTGTAAATGGTGTATCTGAAACATTGAGCCCAAACAAAAATGGAAACTTACCAGAATATGTCAATGAGCACGTACCTGTACTTGTGGGCTTCTCCAATTTACTAAGAATTGATCTTACCCGTTCTATTTCTTCATGATTCAACTGTACAGATTCTTCACTTTGCCCATTAGCAATGTATGTTTGTCCTTGCCCTCCTTTTTTGTGTAAGCCTCCTTTCGGCCCCCATTCTCGGCTTGGGGTTTTTGGCCCCCATTCTCGGCTTGAGTTTTCTCCTTTCGATCCCCATTTTCTGCTTGAGGTCTTTCCATCTTTCAGCCCCCATTCTCGGCTTGGGGGTTTTCCGTGTAATTTCCAACATTTTTCCCTTGTGTGGCGCGACTTGTTACAATAAGTACACCAAGGCTCCTCATGTTTTTTCTCCATACTGGGAACCCAATTTTTTCTCTGGTTAGCAATCATAATTGTTCCTCCTTCGGCTATCATTGCAGAGCTTTCGATGGTTGGGTTTTCCAGCATCAGCCCTCTCCTTCTTTCTTCACTCCGGATAATGGCTACCACTTCATTAAGCCCTGGAACTTTTTCTTTTCCCAGGATTTGTACTCGGACTTGGTCCTATTCAGGGTTTAGGCCTACCAAAAAATCATAGACCCTATCTTGTTCAATATACTCCTTTAGAATTGCTGAGTCCTCTGAGCACTTTGCTTTTATAACTCGATAGTGATCCAATTCCATCCATAGAGACTTGAGTTGATTGGCATATTCTGTGACTGATTTATTTCCCTGTTTGGCAGCCACGATTTTCACTTTTACATCATAGATTTGAGCAGCATCCTTCGCCTTAGAATAAGTTTGTTCAACTGCCTCCCAAATTTCCTTTGCTAATTTCAGAAACATACAGGTATCACTGATTTCTGGAATCATCGAATTCCACAGCCACGCCATAATCATAGAGTCTTCTTCATCCCATGATTTGAATTTAGGATCAGTTTCATTAGGTGCATTACCGTTCAAGTGACTGATCTTCCCTTTTCCTTTCAAGATGGTCCTAATGATTTAAGACCATTTGAGATAGTTCTTTCCATTTAACCGATAAGTTGGATGAATATTTTTTGAGGGTTGTCCCCAGTTTCCAGGTTCACGACTTGAGCCATAACAAGGTGAGATTAAGGTAGAGAATTCTGCTGCAATGAAGGCTAGCACCAAGACTTAAAGGTAGCGCAACAATGAAGGCTGCGATTTTAAGTTATAGGTCGCGCAGCAATGAAGGCTGCGGTTTAGGTTTGACGGCACGGTCAGAGACTCCCAGGGATCGGGTGCTCTGATACCATCTGAAATTTAGAAGAAATAGGATAGTTTCTTATCTTATTATTATGAGGTTATTAACCTCTATAAATATACATGAGTCAGCTACATATTTTAGGAAATGCAGACTGCCAATCCTAAAACAGATTCCTATAATTATGGAATTAATTAAACATAAATGATCCTAATAAAAACAACACACAACTGTTGCATGAATACAGCACATCAAATTTAAAGACATCCTAAAATTACGTCACGTCAATTACTGCTGCACAAATCACGGTTTTTGACATAAAGATAATCCAAAAAGAAAATGTTCAAGTAGATTTACTTAGGTGTACAACCCTGTCAATTCTAAATTTTAGGATGTATGAACTATCACAGTTCAAAAATCCTAAATCTCAAAACCAAAAGTTAAGTTAATAAACATTAATACACAAACATTTTCTACTAAGAACCACGTAAACTCTAATTTTCCATTGTACTCAAAGATACATAGGAATAGGAGATCATCCCTGTCATGCCAAATAACTAAAACAAGAATATCAACTCACTTTCTTGGTTAGGTACAATAATAAATGATAGTACGACAGTTGTAATAATAATCACAATAAAGTTTTTTACTTTAAGACAAATGCTTTAAAAGAAAATAATTTGCTTAGTTAATTAGAGGTAACCGTCTTTATGACGAATTTGTAGGGTGTTAATATCTTTCCTACACATAATCGACTTCTAAACTCAAAATTTGGTTTCACAAACTATTTTTTATTTTTAAAGGTTTTTCTGATGTTTTCCTTGATAAACATTGGTGGTGATTCCTATGATTTTTTCAAAATATGTTTGACCCACGTGTAGACAATGACTAATAAAAAATTAAAATTTTGATCCATAACTATAATAGTTTTAACAATTGTCTTTTCTTTTTCCATTTTTGGGTCCTTGTGATTGGAAACATTGATTGAAATTATATTTGATAAAATAGAAATTAATAAAAATTTAAATGGTATATATATTAATTCTATTTATTACAAAAATCTAAAATATTTTTAGATATTATATCAATTAATATAATTATATTTACAGTAAATTTATAGCTATCAAATGGATACAAAATCTAAAAATTTTATGTAATAGAAATTAGGAATTTTTGTTTTAAAATAAATTTATAATTTTCACCTATAAAATTTATTTAGCAAAAAAATAATTAATAAATTTTAATAAAAAATATGTTTATAATTTTATATAAAACTTAATTAATTATTTAAAATTTATTGAACAAATGGTTTAGGTCAATGCAATTCTTAAAAAATAGGTGAATGTAATTCTATAAAAAAAAGAAGTAAAGTTTAAAAAAAAAGATTTTGTAATACTTTTGTGATTTTTCAATTAATTTGAAAATTTATGACCATAACTCTTTCATTGAAAGTTCTAATTAGTCACACCTTTAATTTTTTTAATTTTATATTATAGCGTGTTTTTTATAAGTCAAATGTTAATTGTTTATATATTAGTGTTTTTTAGTTGAGGTATTCCAATCCACAATTTTTTCCTTCCCACCTCTCCACTTTAACACACTTTTAAAATGAGGTTTAATGTATAAATCTTAAATTCTAATTCATGGCTATATCTTGGAACATAATATAAAATAAATAATAATTATATAGTGACTTTTGGTTTATGTGCTATTTTCCTTCTTAATACAAAATTATGCTGGTTGAAACTTTTTATATTTTCTATCTTTTCTTTTATAATATGGTTTCAACTTTGTATAGAGGAAATATTTTTGGATGATTTGATTTTAAAAAAATTAAATTTTTTTTATCTAGCTTCTCAAATTTCTTTCTATTTTTTCTTATTTTATTTATGTTTGTAGTTACATTTTCTTTTATTCTTATTAGATTTGTATTTTATACATCAATTTAGATTGTGTTATTTATATATTAATTTATTCTGCATTATGGATTTCATTCACTAAATCTTCTTTTTCTTTCTATTAATAAAATTTTAATCCTATCTTTGCTTTTATGGAGTATTGTAGGAGTGATTCTTTTATGAGTTTAACACTTATACACTGGTAGTATCAAAGAGTTTTACATTGGCAGTTAATCACAACTATTTGTCTATATAACTTTTAAAGTATTAATTGAAAAAATCAACAAACATACTATATATGAAAGGTTGTGATTAACTGATAGTATAAAACTTTTTACACTGGTAGTGTATAATTATTTTTCTCTTCTTTTATTATGCATCATTATATATATATATATATATATATATATATATATATATTTACACTTACATTTCAAATCATAATTCTTCATTTATGTGACTGTGACTTTTATTAATTAATAAAATCAACAAACTTGCTATAAATGAATGATTGTAATTTAATGTGTGTAAAATTTTACACTATTAGTGCATAAACTCTCTTTCTTGTATATATAATTATAAGAAGAATAAGGAGAAGCAACATGGAAAATTTAATCTATTCAATAAAAAAAGCATTAATTGCAATTATTAATGCTCATAATTAGTAATTATTATAACTATGATGCATAGGAAATTATTGTTTTAGTGATTATTTAATTTTTTTTCTTATAATATTTACATTGTTGGTGGAAAAATATTCAATAAGGGATTTGTATAGTTAGTCAGTGGAAGATAAAAGGTAACCACTACTGGTCTCTCAATCACTATTGGTCCATCTAGCTCGTAGTAAAATATTAAAGTTGATACACGAGTTCCTCTAAATGTAATTGAATTCTCAATTACATTGGGTGATCCAATTGATGTCTGGAAAAATAGTCGAAATAACTGCAGTAAAAAGGTTTGGGGTCTTGGGTGCATTCATCCTTTAAATTTGCAAGTTTCATTTTTATAAGAGACAAAAAAATAAAGGAGTGAGAACAATTATCATATAAATACTTTACATAATGAAAATTTAAATAACAATTTAAATAAAAAAATATAAATATCCATATATATACTTGTTTATAATAATTAAACATATATATAAATTTGTTTTTAATAATCATATATATATATATATATATTCTAGAAATTTGAATTATTTTTGTAGTGACTAGTCAGGATAAATGAGTTTCTTTACCATAGTTTTTTAGGATATGTCACCTTGAATATTTACTCATTTAAATCACTAAGGTCAAACCTCCAACTACAACTTAATTCAAATCGTTATTTAAAGATTAAAAATTTTATTAATTAATTAATTTTTTTATATAAAAAATAATAAAGATAACCATTATGTTTAAAATAAAATAGTTAGTAAGAAAAACTAATTTAATAAATCAAATAAGATTATAAGCAACAAATTAAATAATTATAACTAAAAGTAACATAAAATAACAAATAAAACAAGGTTAGAGACACCTCAATGAATATTTATAGTTAAAAATAACATAAAATAACAAATAGAATAAGGTTAGGTATACTTCACTAAACAATTATAACTAAAAGTAACATAAAATAATAAATAGAACGAGATTAGGGACACCTCACTAAATTATTATAATTAAAAGTAATATAAAATAAACAAGTAACTAAATATAATAATTAAAAACGATAAATGTTTATTCCCCTTACCTTAATAATTAGAATAATACAAGAGTTAAATTTTTTTCTCCGAATACGCATTCACTATCACTATTAATTTCTTGTTACTCACAAGCTCTTCCTATTCTTTTCCCTCCCCTCTCACGTTTCAGCACTCTTCTATTTATTGGCTGAGTGCAACAATATATTTTATTTTATTTTATTTTATCTTATCTTAATTAATTACTAGTCACTATGTTTCCATTAGTTGTGGATAGTTTTAGTTAGTTGTTGATAAACTTAAGTACTTGTACTGACTTGTTGCATCATTAGCTCTTCTTTCCTTATCTATATATTCACATTAAATAATCTTTTGTTTTACAACCGGTTTCTGTAACAAAATATATATTGTTACAATTCTTATACTGTTACAATTAAATAATTATTATAATCCATTTCTGTAACAAATATATACATATATATATATATATATATATATATTTTTTTTTGTTACAATTCATATCATTAGTCTCTCTTTTTTTTAATAATTACATATATAAATTAAAATTTCAGAGTAAATTATAAATTTATTTCTATTGTTTTACTTATACCATATATTCTAAAAATATTAAATATTTATATTTAATAATAATATAATATTGTATTAAAAGTTTAAAAAAATAGGATATTTCTTTATTATTAGTATTATTATTATTACATATAAATATTTTCTGAAAATTTAAAGTAACCTAGTTATTTTATAATTAGATAATATTTAAATTTGATTTGATTTGCTAAATATATATTAAATACAATTGTATATATATTTATAAATTTGGAATTATTACAATTCTCTCGCACTTATAGAGATTTCGTCCTTGAAATTTCTATTGCTTAAGCAAGTAAGAATATGTTTCTCTAATCTTTTCCTCTAATTCCCATGTAGTATCTCCTGTGACATCATCTTAGATGACTTTTACTAGTGGAATTTGTCTGCCTCTCAAATGCTTGATCTTTTTGTGTGCAATCTGTACATGCATTGTTTCAAACGTAAGGTTGTCCTTTAATTGTATTGTATCAGGCGTTATTATATGAGAATGATTATATATATATATATATATTTTTTTTTTTTTAATTGAGACACATGAAAGACATTGTGAAGATTAGAAAGAAAAGGAGGTAAAGAAATTTGATACGCAACAGGACCTATCGTTCTAAGAATTTGATAAGGATCTATAAATCAAGGAGTGAGTTTCTTTGATTTCATTATTTTACCAATTCTAGTTTTTGGAGTAACTTTCAAGAATACATGATCACCTTCTTGGAACTCAAGTGGTCTTCTTTTCTTATCAGCATAACTTTTCTGTCTGCTTTAAGTCATTCTCAATTTTTCCTAATCATTTTAATTTTCTTTGTGGTTTTGATAGAAATCCAGAAGGGTTGGATTCATTTTGCGGATCTATCTAGATTGGAAGGTAATAAGTTAACAAAACAATGAGAATTGAGTAAACAAGAAAATGGAAAGAATGAAAATGGTTTAACGAAGGGATAAATGACGCCACTTCCAAGGATGAAAGATAAGTTATATGACGCCACAAAGGTGGTGATTTACCCTTGATAAGTCTAGCAAAATGCCACAAGGAAAAATTCCTTGATAAGTTCTAAAGAGAAATTCATATCTCACAAAAGGATAAAACCTAATTATAATTTCACTAATTCAATGGTTGTCTTTTGAGTACAATTCAACCCCTATTTATAGAATTAGGTGGCTATTCAAAATCATAACTCCTAAAATAAAATTAAATACTCCATTATCATGCAATTATCACATATGATTAATTGCATGTTACATTAATTTCTAAATTAATGGAATATTACAAAAAATGAAAAGTCATTGTCTTCTGGATTCATATCACTCCCTCATTCTTCGAAAAGATTCGTCCTCGAATCTATGACTTTATTTTCCTACAAATTTTATTCACTTATAATTTAAAATGAACAAAATCAACCTCCATGATAAAATGAAACTTGTAAAAATTCATCCATAAAAGAAGTTTTCCTTTTTTGTTTCCAAACCCAAACATTGGAATCAAGAGGAATTCTTCTTTTAAAATAGACCTGTGCATTTTCTTCGTGAGTTTTAACTTCAATAATGTACTGGATGTACAATGACTCTGTAAAAGTGATATTAACATTTTTCTTCCTCCCATCTGGCAATTTGTGGGTTGTATTCTCATGATCCTGTGCATTCAAAATATTAATAGAAGAAGAAAAATCATTAGCAGTATTCATTTTAACATTCTTTCTCTCTCTTCCTCTTCACTCTTTTCTTTTTCTAATTTTCTCTTTTCTTCTCTCTATTTTTCTATTTTCTCCTTCAATTTATGTTGATTATCATAAACTTGGCTTGGTGTCAGAAATTTCAAATTAAGTTTACGTCTTTCATGCAAGGCCTCCCTAAAAGAAAATGACATGAGTCCATGGGAGCAATATCGCATGTCACTTCTTCCACATATTTTCCAATAATGAATCTAAACTTAGTTTTCCTAGGATGAAGACTTGTTGGTAAGTTAAGTTTATTCACCAATCTTTCACTCACCACGTTGCTATAACTTTCTTCATCAACTGCAAATAAACACAAATGCCCTTCTATTAAACACCTTATGTAAAAAATATCCACCATAATTCCAAACCTAGAGCTAAAGCTCTGATACCAACTGATAGAAATCCAGAGGGGTTGGATTTGTTTTGTGGATCTATCTAGGTTGGAAGGTAATAAATTAACAAAATAATGAGAATTGGGTAAACAAGAAAATGGAAAGGATGAAAATGGTTTAATGAAGGGATAGATGACGCTACTTCTAAGGATGGAAGATAAGTCACATGATGCCACAAGGGTGGTCATTTACCTTTGATAAGTCTAGCAGAATGCCACAAGGAAAAATTCCTTGATAAGTTCTAAAGAGAAATTCATCTCTCACAAAAGGGTAAAACCCAATTATAATTTCACTAATTCAATGGTTGTCTTTTGAGTATAATTCAGCTCCTATTTATAGAATTAGGTAGCTATTTAAAATCATAACTCCTAAAATAAAATTAAATACTCCATTATCATGCAATTATCAAATATGATTAATTGCATGTTACATTAATTTCTAAATTAATGGAATGTTATGAAAAATGAAAAGTCATTGTCTTTTGGATTCATATCAGGTTTGCTGCACCACTTCCGGGCCCAAGATCAAATTTCCCCTAGTCTCAAACCAATATAGAGGTGTTCTGCATTTTCTTCCATATAAAGCCTCATAAGGTGTCATACCTATACTAGAATGGAAATTGTTGATGTAAGTGACTTCAATCAAAGGAGTATCGATCCCAACTACCTAAATCTTCAATAAATCCTCTAATGATTGTATGATTCTTTCTGAATGTCCATCTGTTTGAGGATGATAGGCTAAGCTAAGACGAAGCTTGGTTCCTAAGGCTTGATGTAAACTTCCCCAAAATCTGGAAGTAAACCTAGGATCTCTGTCAATATTATGCTAGATGGGACACCATGTAATCTTACAATTTCTTTTATGTACAAGTCCGTCAGCTTTTCTAATGAATAGCTAATGTTAATGAGTAAGAAGTGAGCAGATTTTGTTAGTATATCCATGATAATCCATATGGAATAAAATATGTGCATTGTTTGTGGTAATCCAACTACAAAATCTATTGTTATATTATCCCATTTCCATTCAAGTATGTCTAAAGATTGTAACATTCCGGCTGGTTTTTGATGTCCTATTTTAGCCTTCTGACAAGTCAAACACACGGCCACATATTGAGTTACTCCTTCTTCATCTTAGGCCACCAAAACATTTTATTAAGATCTTGATACATTTTTTTTTTCCTGGATAACTTACTCTTATGTGGCCCATCTAAGATTATTTTCTTAATTTTTATATCATTAAACACATATACTTTATTGTTGAATCTTAAAATTCCTTCTTTATCTAAACTAAACTTTTCATCATTCTTTTCTCCCAACAATTTTGTTTTCTTTTGAATAAATTCATCAATCCTCTGAGCTTCATAGATTTGCCTTTGTAAGTCACCGATAATTTGAACTGAATTCAATTGTATCCTATCATGACTTACTTTAACTGATAAAATCATGTCTCTAAATTCTTCAATCAACTTCATCTCATGCACCATTAATGAAGAAACATGTAATGATTTTCTACTTAATGCATCAGCCACTATATTTTCCTTTCCTGGATGATAATGTAATTCAAAATCATAGTCTTTCAAGAATTCCACCCACCTTTTTTGTCTCATATTTAATTCCTTCTGGTCAAATAAATATTTTAAACTTTTATGATCAATAAAAACCTCAAACTTACTACCATGCACATAATGTCTCCATATTTTTAGTGCAAAAAAACAAAAAAGCAGCTAATTCTAAATCATGGGTTGGATAATTTTTCTCATGTGTTCTCAGTTGCCTAGAAACATAGGTCGCTACCCTCTTCTCTTGCACAAAAACATATTTATTAATATTTTTAATTTAAATAAAGTTAACAATAAAGATAGACATTAAAATTAGAATTAAAATTTAAATTAAAATTTGAAAATTATAATATAAATATAAATTTAATTTATTATTTTCAACTTTTAATTTAAATTTTAATTCTTAATTTTAATCTCCATCTTTATTTAAATTAAAAATTATTGATAAATATATAAGGCTAAATTACCACCGGTGTCCCCCTATTTAGAGACTAGCTCACTTTGTGCCCCTCAATTTTTTTTGGGCACCTTTTGTCCTTAAACTGTTTCAAAAGTTTAATTTTTGTCCTTCCGTCAAATTTAGGTCATTGACTGACGTTGATTTGCGTAATTAAGTAACGTGGCATAGTTATATTGTAATTAAGAGTTAATTAAAGTTTAATTAATGATTTGAAAATGTTAAATGCTAATTTTAAAAATATTGAAAACTATAACAAACAAAGCAGGATTCAAACCTAGGTCTTGGAGGAAGAAGAGTTAAAGCCAATCCGTTTTATTTTGGAATTCGAATGTATTTAAACTAATCAATAACAACGTTAATTTTAAAAGTATAGAAAAGTAGGGCAAGACTGGGATCAAACCCAAATCTAGGAGTTTAAATACTAAGACCATACCACTAGACCAAAAGTCAATACTAGTTTTCTTTTGAGATTTAAATTTAATTAAACTAATTGTGGCAAGATTAATTTTAAAAATATATTAAAATTTACAACTTTTTAAAATTTTTAAAATAGAGAAATTTTAATTTTTAATTTTAATTTTTGTCTTTATTTTTAATTATATTTTAAATTTTATATTGTGGTTAATATAACTAAATTTTAGTTTTAGTTGTTAACCCTGAAACTTTAATTTCAACTTTTAATTCTTAATTTTAGTTTCAAAATCACAAATAAAATATATAACATAAAATGATCTACAATAGATTTAACATTAAAATATACAAATAAAATATAAAATCTAATTAAAAATAAAAGATAGAAATTAAAATTTAAATTAGAAGTTAAAAAGTATAAATTAAAGTAACAACTAAAACTTAAATATAAAATTAAAAAAAAAACTTATTCAAATAGATTTAACATAAAATCAAGCTAAGTAGTTTTTAGAATTTAAAAAAGTTTCTTTATTTAAAAAATTTACAGCATAAATAACCAAGAATAGTAAAACAAAACAAAGGAAAAAAGACAATAAAATCAAAGTTGGCTTTACTATCTAGTGGTATCATCTTAAAACTCTCACAGGGCTTAGGTTCAAATCTTACTTTGTCCAATTTTAATATAAAATTAATGTTTCCACGTGATTAGTTTAATTAAATTTGAATCTCATAAAAAAACTAATATTTGCTTTTGGTCTAGTAGTGTGACTCTAGCATTTAAACTCCTAGACTTGGGTTCAATTCCAGTCTTGCCCAACTTTTCTATACTTTTAAAATTAACATTGTTATGGATTAGTTTAAATATATTGGAATTCCAAGAAAAGATAGGTCTTTCAATATTTTTAAAATTAGCATTTAACATTTCCAAATTATTAATTAAACTTTAATTAACTCTTAATTACAACATAACGATGACACGTCACCTAAGTCAACGTCAGTCAATGGCCTAAATTTAAGGGAAGGGCAAAAATTAAACTTCTGAAAAAGTTTGAGCCTAAATAGGGGGGCATCAGTGGTAATTTAGCCTTGAATTTATGATTTATAATTTTAAATTTTACTTTTAATTTTAAATTTTAAATTTGTATTATATATATATATATTTTTAACTATTAAATTTTAAATTTTCGATTTTAGATTTTAGTTTTATTTTTTAGTTTTTAAATTTTAAATTTATATTTTATATATATAATTTAAATTTATATTATAAGTTTCAGATTTAAATTTAAATTTTTAATTCTTAATTTTAATTTCTATCTTTATTTTAAAATTTATTTAATTATTATTTAAATTAAAAGATATTAATAAATATATAAATTAAATTTATAATTTATAATTTATAATTTTAAATTTTACTTTTAATTTTAAATTTGTATTTTATATAGATTTTTAATTTTTAAATTTTAAGTTTTAGATTTTAGTTTTAATTTTTAGTTTTTAAATGTTAAATTTATATTTTATATATAAAATTTAAAATTTATATTATGAGTTTCAAATTTTAATTGTAATTCTTAATTCTTAATTTTAATTTCTATCTTTATTTTTAAATTTATTTAATTCTTTATTTAAATTAAAAAATATTAATAAATATATAAATTAAATTTATAATTTTTATTTTTATTTTAATTTTTAGTTTTTTATTTTTTATTTTTGGGAATTTAAAAAATGTTTTCATTTAAAAAATTCAAGCATGTCATTCCACACACCACCATGTCTCTCCATTTACTTTTTAATTTATGACAAAAATATACTAGAGAATGAAAACAAAAGAAGTTGAAAGGCAAGTAGAAGTTGATGAGGGTGTTTGGTCTAGTGGTATGGTTGCTTCTTTTGTAATTGCATGGTACTGAGTTCAAGTCCTTGTTTGTGCATGCATATTTTTATTTGTTTTTTTGAATTTAACCTTAATGATAGTTTAACTAGTAGTGGTTGGGTTGTATATTTTAAAATTACATTATATTAATATACTTTAATTAATTATTAATCAGGAAATTAATAATGTCACGTCATTAATCACAAAAGTCACTTGTCTACAGTTAATGAGAAACAGAAGGGCAAAAATTAAACTTTTACTTTTGAAAAAGTTGGAGGGCAAAAGGTGCCCAAAAAATTTGGGGGCACAAAGTGAGCTACCTCCTAAATAGGGGGGCACCAATGGTAATTTAGCCTCTTTTTTTTTTTTACAAATAATTTCTTTTCTTCAATTATTTATTTAACAAAGTAAAATAAAATCATAAACAAAACCATATTTATATATTTTCACAAGTCATATTTACAATATTATATATTTCTACTATATACATATTTATATATAGGGGAGATTTTATTTATGTACAGTTCTCCCCTTTACTTATAATTATTTTTTCTTATAATATTTACATGGTCGATGAAAAAATATTCAACAAGGGATATGTATAGTTAGTCAGTGGAAGATAAAAGGTAACCATTACTGGTCCCTCAATCACTATTTATCCATCTAGCTCGTAGTAAAACATCAAAGTTAATACACCAGTTCCTCTAAATGTAACTGAATTCTCAATTACATTGGTGATTCAATTGGTGCCTGAAAAAGTAGCCAAAATAACTGCAATAAAAGGGGTTGGGCCGTTAGGTGCATTCATCCTTTTAAATTTACAGATTCCATTTTTATAAGAGACAAGAAAATAAAGAAGTGGGAACAATTATCATATAAATACTTTACATAATGACAATTTAAATAGCAACAATTTAAATAAAAAAAAATATATAAATATCAATCTATATATACTTGTTTATAATAATTACACATATATATAAATCTATTTTTAATAATCATATATATATATATATATATATTTTTTCTATAAATTTGAATGATTTTTGTGGTGACTAGTCAGGATAATGAGTTTCTTTACCATGATTTTTAAAAAATACAATAATATGTCACCTTGAATATTTACTCATTTAAATCACCAAGGTTAAACCTCCAACTACAACTTAATTCAAATCTTTATTTAAAAATTAAAACTTTTATTAATTAATTAATTTTTTTATACAAAATAATAAAAAAAACTATTATGTTTAAAATAAAATAGTTAGTAAAAAAATTAATTTAATAAATCAAATAAAATTGTAAGCAACAAATTAAATAATTATAACTAAAAGTAGCATAAAATAACAAATAAAACGAGGTTAGAGACACCTCAATGAATATTTATAGTTAAAAGTAACATAAAATAACAAATAGAACAAGGTTAGGAACACCTCAATGAATATTTATAGTTAGAAGTAATATAAAATAACAAATAGAACGAGGTTAGGGACACCTCACTAAATAATTATAACTAAAAGTAACATAAAATAATAAATAGAACGAGGTTAGGGATACCTCACTTAAATTATTATAGTTAAAAGTAGTTAAAAGTAATATAAAATAACAAATAGAACAAGGTTAGGGACACCTCACTAAATAATTATAACTAAAAGTAACATAAAATAATAAATAGAACGAGGTTAGGGATACCTCACTTAAATTATTATAGTTAAAAGTAATATAAAATAAACAAGTAAGTAAGTATAATAATTAAAAACGATAAATGTCTCCTTTCCCTTACCTTAATAATTGGAATAATACAAGAGTTAAATTTTTTTCTCCGAATACGCATTCATTATCACTATCAATTTCTTATTACACATAAGCTCTTCCTATTCTTTTCCCCCCCTTCTCACGTTTCTGCACACTTCTATTTATAGGCAGAGTGTAATGATATATTTTATTTTATTTTATCCTAATTAATTACTAGTTACTATGTTTCCATTAGTTGTGAATAGTTTTAGTCAGTTGTTGATAAGCTTAAGTACTTGTACTGACTTGTTTCATCATTAGCTCTTCTTTCCTTATCCATATATTCACATTAAATAATCTTTTGTTTTATAACCTGTTTCTGTAACAAAATATATATTGTTACAATTCTTATACTGTTACAATTAAATAATTATCATAACCCATTTTTGTAACAATATATATATATATATATATATATATATATATATATATATATTGTTACGATTCATATAATTAGTCTCTCTCTTTTTTTAAATAATTACATATATAAATTAAAATTTCAAAGTAAAATATAGATTTATTTCTATTATTTTACTTATACCATATATTTTAAAAATATTAAGTATTTACATTTAATAATAATATAATACTGTATTAAAAGTTTTAAAAAATAGGATATTTGTTTATTATTATTATTATTACATATAAATATTTTCTGAAAATTTAAGGTAACCTAATTATTTTATAATCAGATAATATTTAAATTTGATTTGATTTGATAAATATATATTAAGTACAATTGTATATATATTTATAAATTTGGGATTATTGCACATAAGTAAACATAGCACATACATATAAGAAAAATATGACCATAGTTTACCTATCCTCTCAACAGGAAACCATACAATATGAATAGTACCCGCAAAAGTGACTAAAAGTGACAAGGGCCAAGGCTACTAATTGTCGAGCCTTTGAATACATAATTCAAGTTGCATTGACCACTCTTAGAAGGAAAATGGTGTATTCTTGCTATGACATTTAATATGTAGCCAATATTTTTGGAAAGTATTCTGCCATACTTTTTGTCACACAAAATTGAACTCTTATAAATATCAGAGCATTTTTTACTATTCAAATTGCCCAGAGAATAACCAACTAAATAGTACTTTGAACCTTTTTGAATTTCTTCCTCTTTGTATATTCGAGGTGTTGCATAAATGAGAGGAACAATTTGAAGACAAATATCTTTAGATATCCAAACCATTAATAGTACCACATCCATACTTGATATTTGCAGGAGAATGATACAAATTCTAGCTCTGCATAACAAACAAGACATGTATTTCCATTGTTACTACTACATTAAATTCGATTTTGAGTTACCTTCTAAGTGAATACAGACACCTTTGAAGGCACCTTTGCTTTTCATATAACTTTGAAGAATGAGGAGTTTTGATCCTGAATATTGTAGTGGATGGATTAGTAAGCTTCTTGAACTGAAAAGCTAATTTTTTTTCCGTTGTTACTACTCCATTTCCAACCATCCTTCTTATCCAAACTCATTTGAATACCTTCTAGTATCCTCATCAAATCTTTCGCCCATTCAATATCCCAACTTAATAATAGTCATCTCCAGTTTAGTCTCCATATGTTATTATACAACCCCTCAACCTCTGAGATAAATGTCTCTTTTTGGTAGAGAGCAAATAGTCTAGGAAACATTGATTTAAAGCTGTTTGAACCCCTTCACCCTCCAAAAATTTTAACAATGAGTCATCTCCTACTTTTGCCTTCGCATTGCCCGTAAACCATTCTCCATCTCCCTCATTTAATGTTATCCTATGATGTTTTTCCACCATTGAGAACCATTTTTCCAATTATCCAAATAGAGCTTGCTTCTTAAGTCCCCATATTCAGCATGTAGGAGTTTCACCCATAGAGCATATTCTTAACTAAGAATTTGCTACCTTCATTTGCTAAGCAAAGCTTTATTAAAGGCCTCCATGTTTTTTATTCCTAAGCCACCTTGATCTTTCTCCCTGCATACTGCATCCCATTTAATCCATGCTAACTTTTTTATATCCTCAGACCCTCCCACAAAGATCTCCTTTGCATGTTTTCAATGAATTAGTACACCTTCTTCAAGATCGTATAAAAAGAATCAAAGAAAGAATAGTGGGATGGACGATAGAATAGATTTGATTAAACAAATATGTCCTCCTAAGGTTAGGTTTTTTGTTTCCAATGTGACATTTTTGTCGACAATTTTTAAATCACAAGTCTCCAAACACTATTTTGCGTCATGTTAACCCCCTATTGGGACCCTATATAAGAAAACCCCAATTGCATAATCCTACAATTCAAGATGTCTACAAAATACTGCTATTCTTGATCATTCAACCCTACACCTCACCTACTACCTTTAAACCTAATGTCAATTCGTAGCACCCAAGCTCACTTTTCACAAACCAACGTATTTTGAATATCCAACACTAACTGCGTCATACACTTTTTCAAAGTCTATCTTGAACACCAGTAATGCTTTCCTAGTTTGCTTTAACTCGTGGATAGATTCATTTACTATAACAACAATATCCAATAATTGTCTCCCTTTAATGAATGCAGTTTACGTATCCTCTATAATGTTGTGCATCAACAGTTGAAGTTTCTCTGCTAACACTTTTTCTATTATTTTAAAATCACTCCAATTCGAAACATTGGTCTATAATCCCCACGCCCTACAAGAACTTCTTTCTTAGGTATCAGAGTTAGAAAAGAAGCATTTAAGCCCTTAGTAGCAATCCATTTTCTTGGAATTCCACCATTACCTTTATGATACTTTCAACAATTATTAGAAGTGCTTTACAAATTTCATACTATAATCATCTGACTGAAGTGCCTTTGTGTCTTCAGATTCCCAGATTGCAACCTTTACTTCTTCTCCAGAGAACTCCTTTACCAAGGTGGACCTTTGATCAATAGAAAGATATTTGAAATTCACACCATCTAGTCGCACCCTTGAATTAGACTGAGATAGAAATATCATTTGGAAGACTGTTTGACTTCTTGTTAACTTGCACTAGGTCTTCAATCAAAATGCCATCAATCATGATCCCCTCTATTTCATTGGATTTTCTCCACTAGTTGACTGTTGCATGAAAAAATCTAAAGATGGAATCCCTTTCTTACAACCATCTAATTTTGCCTTTTTGAGCTTGGAGAGTCTCATGATAATTACTCAATTTCTTCATTTTGTCTCTATTATTTCCATCCTCATTGTAACCTCTTCCTTGAGAAGCTTACACTCGTCTACTTTGTTATGAAAAAGTGCAATATTACTCTTCAGGTCTTGAATCTTTACTTCTACTTTGCCAATATTCTCCTTGCTTTACTTATATTTTTAGGGGTTTCAATTTTTCTTTTAGGACATAGGCTCCCCATCGTTGTTTATTAAGACTATTGTACTTTTTTATAAAGTTATCAAAGCCTCACAATCCAGCCACCCATTTATAAATTTGAATGGTCTTACCCCCAATTGATTGCTTTAGAATTATGGAACGATGATCTGAATAATCACTCTCTAGATTCACTTGAAAAGAATTAGATGTCAATGGCAACCAATCCATATTGAACACCATTATTCATTTATAATTAATTAAGTATCATTATTCAAAGAATTCACCTTGTATATTTCTTCTTATCCTTATCCATGACAAACAAATAACTATGCAATATTTAATTAAGATATGCTATCATGTTAGTAATTAAGTTAAATTAGTAAATATTTAATTGTTTTTCAATAAAAATATTCATATAGTTATTAAAATATATGATATTTTAATTATATAAATATGTATGTATATATACATATATATTATCCCCAATAAATTTTAGTGGGTAAATGCCCACTTTGAATTTGTGTAAAATATAAAATTGGTTCACTAACAAAGTTCTCATGTAGAAAAAAAAAGAAAAATGTTGTAGGTTCAAATATCTCCACGACTAAAATTTAACACATTAATAACTAGGAATGACAACGAGTCGGGGTAGATACGGATAGTGGTTACTCGCCACAAACCCGCTACAAAAACTTGTCACCCATTATTTGCTAAAAACCCGTCGGGTACCCACTATAGACATACCCGCAGGTTTTTTTAATATCAAGAGGTGCCAATGGATATTTTAAAAAAATAATTTTTTTTAAAATTAAATATTTTTTATAAAAATTTTTATCAAATAAATAATTTATTTTTTGAAAAATCTAAAAATAAAATTATACTAGTTTTTATAAGATTAATTAGATCTAAAAGTAGATTAATATAATATATTATAAGAAAATATTTAACACAAATAAAATAAAATCTTTATTTTGTATTATCGACACTTTTATAATAAATAATTTTATTAACTATGAAGTTTTCATAAAAAAAAAGATTGATATCAATAGATTTTGATAATTAATATTTTAATTTGATTTATTTTTCAAAAATATTATTTTTTTAATTTATATATATATATATATATATATATATATTATTTTAACTTAGCAGATAGCAGGTACCAGTAGGTGCATATACTATGATACCAAACCGTGCCCGTTAAGGAGCGGGTAGAAAAAAAACCATACTCACGGGTAACAGCTACCCATTTATACTATCCATACAAATATTTTACAAGTTTTATCTATAGGTATCCGCATGCACAAATTTTTTAGTCATCCCTATTAACAACTATATTTACCTAGAAAAAAAGTCCACTTCAGATCAATTAAGAGTATTTATCCTATTTATTTATTGATATTTTTTATAAGTACTCACATGATTCATATACAGCTTTTCACCTTAGCTGGTACAAATATAATATGATATATCTACTCTAGTCCAGATTTCAAAACTTTTGCAACAATAAAAAAACTACATGAATATCATCCTTATCACATGCATTGATACCTTGAAAAACTCATATGTAGGAAGGGTGCCTCAGCACATAAAAAATTCTAAAATTCAGGTTATGTCCATGGCCATACGTGACCTTCAAACGCAATTGTTTTTTACTTAACAAAGTGTCATATTTTATCAACTTTTAATGTGTGGTGACCTATAATGATATTGTGCCACTAATTTTTAAAATTGTAGAATGTATCCAACCTATAGTAAATTTGAATCAACAAATAAATAATAAATGTATAATAATTTAATTACATGAAAAATTCTAATTCTGTTATTTTAAAACTCATTTAGATAATGAGAAAATAACTATAATTAATTAAATCATCTTTTAAATCACAAAATTAAAACATGTTATATCATTAAATTACTATCATGTGTCAGTCAATATTTATCACTTAACAGTCGATGTGAATCCACGAATAGTTTAATGCAATTTAAACAATTTTAAAAATTAGGACCAAAATGTCATTTTTTTATATAAGTAAAAAAATATTATTAAAACAATAGAATGCACAAGTGCCTTCTTATGTTTCACAAAGAGTCATAGCAACAAAGGAGTCATACAAGATTCATTTTAGGCTCATGCAAACAACAAAAGATGATTACTCAACCACACAGAAAAAAGGAATTCATAATTCATTATGCACAAGAATGTGTTGTTTTTTTGGTTGCATAAGCATGCATGGACATCAAGCTTCATGAGAAATGCATAGGACCACAATGTCGTGATTTAAAATTAAAGACAAAATATAAAAAATTAATAAGATAGAGGATTCAAATAAGAAGATGAAGGATGGAAGGTGAGAAGATGAAGGTCGGAGCACCATCTTAGGAGGATAAGCCTAGGAAAGACTTGGCACAAGAGAAGGAGCCCTTAATGAAAGCCATTGAAGGTTCTCTTTAATTGGAGAAGGAAGAAGACACTAAAAAATGTAGAACTCTCAAGTCTATTCAAAATTCAAGTGTAAAAATGATACAAGAGGAGAAGATGCTTATTTATAGAAGAGAGTTTAGGCCATGGACCTTGAGTTAGACGTCCAACTCAAGGGTGATTAGGAGAAGGTTAGTTGAATTAATTAAGTGTTAATTGAGCACATGATTTATTAGCACTTAATTAATTCAACAAGATCCAAACAAGGCCCTAAGATCAAGGATCTATGTTCCCTCTAAATTTGAGTTTGATTTTGAGGAGTGTCATGTCATCTCCCTCCAAAATACAAATTCAAACATGAAGCAACAAGAAGAGCCACATAGGAGAAAGGGTGTTAATTGGCGTAACAACTAGGAAACAAGAGGGTCCCACTTGTCTCTCATGCTTCATGTGTGACTTAGGAGGGTGTGGTTATAAAAACCACACGTCCACATGGTCCCAAAAAGCCCACTGATGCACACACTTACACCTCATTTTTACTAAAAACGAAAAATAAAAGCCAAAATACAAGGCCAAAAGAAATACTAAATACACCTCCAAATATATGAACTAAATGGCGCCAAATACAAGGCTAAAAATGAAGACTATGACCTAATCTTGATGTCCAAAAGAAGGTGAGGTCTTCCTTCCTCTCCTCTAGCCATATCCTCCTTAATCCTCCTAGCTATGGCCCTTGTAAGGGGATCCTTACTAGAGAGGATTGCACCACATGGACATCAGTCTTTATGAGAAATGCATAGAACCACAATGTCATGATTTAAAATTAAGAACAAAATATAAAAGATTAATAAGATAGAGGATTCAAATTATAATTAAGTTTTTTTTCCCATTCAACCACTCATAGAACCACATATCAATCCTAAAATTTCCCATTCTCAAGGAAAAACCATCTCTAAGCTCCTTAAATGCTATGTTGAGAAAGCTACTTAAATTTTCCATTATCCTGTACTATATTAATCTATTATTTGTTGCAACAATAAAATATGATAGTGTTATTCTATCCCTTAATCATATCGTATTAGCTAGCCTAATGTGATTCTTATAGGGTAGTTGGGTTAGGAAGCAATAGAATAATAGGTAACGGGTAAACCCCGGATAAATTTTAAATCTTAATACACACACATAACAACTAGTCTTGCAAGCATAATAAAACCAGTTACTTGAGACCTGACTTATAAAACTTGGAATTAAAGAGCAAAATGAGATAAAAGTATTAAAATGAACATAATTTTGTGTAAATAAGGAAATAGAGAAAGCAGATCATAGGAATAATCATGTCAATGCAATTAGAGTTGCTGAAAATTTTCCTCAATTTCAAGAAGAGAGGAAAATTTATCCCAGAACAAAATTATGGTAAGGAACATAACAGTACCTCAGAATAGGAAAATGTATTAAAACCCCGCAACACATTGACAGAAATCTGTACCTTGTAAGGGGAAAAACAAAAACAAAAAGTCCTTGCTATTTGCCATTAATTTCTTCAATTAAGGGGTAAAAATGAGTTTTCTTTAACTTTTGGGATCTGAATTTTGCTTTTGGAATTGCTCAAGAATAATATTACAGTCATTCATGGTCCGAGCATCTAGAAGACCATGATTGTATAATTTGACCATAAATATTCTCCAACACCTGCAAAATTAACGAATTTTATGATTATTATCATAATTCATCTATAATTATGTTCAAATCAGACAAACAAAAGGAATAATTTATTGAAATAATATGTTTGAATGCACAATGGAAACATGTTTATATAGGTTAATAACAATAAATACTAATGAGGGAATATTTTGTTACCTCAAAATCAGATTCTACTTTCAAAGAAATCCTAATTTCCTATTAATAATAAATGTATATTACTTTGTTTTGATTTTTAACATTCTCCCTCAAGTTGAAGCTTATCAAGCATTTAGTTTGTTACAAGCAGCAAGTAGAAATAATAAATCAAAATTGAGCTCCACCATAAAGTAATATTTGAAGAGAAACTCAATGATGCTTGAGAAGTTAGAGAATATTGCTAGAAAAATAACATTGCCAAATAGCTGAAATACCCATCAGCTTAAGAAGATTCATGGCAAGAAAAGCAAGTTTCAACTATTTTAAAACCAACATTTGAAAGTTTTAAACAAATATTAATGGAGACCCAAAATTATTTTGAACTCAAAACTTAGTTCGTTGCTCCTGGGAAAGAAACCACCACCACTACTGAGATATAGTGGAGACTAGTGCAAGAGGGGTAAACAGGCTAGTGCATTTGGGACAAAGAGAGAGGTTAGCACATCTAGGACAAAGATGAGGTCAGTGTATGTGGGCAAAGACAAGTTGAAGGAAGTTATTATTGAAGTGGTAAATAAAGACTAGACAAACCACCGAAAAAACATCCTATTGTTTGGCTCATTGAAAAAGGATATGAGATGAACATAGGTACTATAGGAAATTTCGTTTTGCATATGGTAGCTTAGTCGTCAAAAAATGCAATAGAAAAGGATTGCCGAAAAAAGGGAAAAGATCTCAGAAGAGAAGCAACAAGCAAAGGGTTTACTAGGAGCAGTGTGCCCCCTGTGAGGGACACCTTTTTTAGTATTCCTTTAACTTGGCTAATACCATGTTAAAATCAGAAAAACAAATAAATAATTAACTAAAACTGTGTGTTTGAATACACATAAGAAAACATGTTTATACAAGTTAATAACAATAAATACTAAAAATGAGGCCTCAAAATTCAGATTCTAATTTCCTACAAATCCTACTTTCCTATTAAAAATAAATGTATAATATTTTGTTCTATTTTTCAACAATTAATAAAGACAATTATCTCATTTCATGTATTTGTTATTCGTAATTTACCCTTTAATCACTTCTAAAAACCACCCCACAATCGCTTTAAAATAGCCACCCCACAATCATAAGTATTGTTAAGGCAATGAGTGTCTAATTTTCAACTAGTACACTTAAAATACATAAATAAAACGTGCATAACATTTTAGTATCTTACTATGAAATAACACAAATGCTTGATTTTTTGGTACAATAAACTTTACATACACTGTCAAATTATTAACACTCGAGGGAAAATTAACATAGACAATAACAAATGTTCTCCTTTTATAACTAACACGCAGCTCTGCGTTATGATTCATACATTACATTAGCACATGCTATATTTCAACAATCTTGAATGGAAATGTTATACTTCATAACAAGATTCAATAATTTAAGCACTACCCACCATAAAACAACATGAAGGGAGAAAGGGAGGAGCAAGTTCGAATCCATTCCATTAGCAAAAACTATCAAATTAACAACTAACATTTACTAATAAAAACAACAAAGATATCTTTCAAAGACTAGAATAGGACATTTCAAGATCATCAAAATTATCAAAAACTAGTAATTCCTCTAGATATTCAAGAATTTTGAACATTTCCACTACCATGCAAGCATCCATGTTGATACATATTATAATAATGATTCATGACTATATTTGGTTTTGTTAATCATAGAAGATTGATGAATACCAGCTAACTTAAACATCTTGTATTGATTAGTTAAAAAACTTAAAATACATCAACACAAGATGAGAGAAATATCAAATAACAATGGTATAACTCCCAAACATGTGAACATAAACACAAAAGAGAAAGCTAGTTACCCAGCCAGGGAGCGGGATTGAACAAACTCAGGTGCATGCAATTTTGAGAAAGCTTCACAAGCCCATGAAATGTGACCATCCGCAATAACACTGCCAGAAGAAGAAAATAATTGAAACAAGAAAGTAGAAATATATTCAGCATATGCTTAAGTTCTCAGCATAAAATATAACTTATTAATAATTATGGAAATCAACAAAGATGCAGCAAATGGAATGACTTGAGCAGAAAATAAGGATTTACCGATGCTTCCGAACAAATGAGTTCCACATATGCATGAAATTCTTCTCATCCTTGCTCACATCAACAAAATTTTCAAGCATCTGTAAGGTATCATTGCCAGTCAGTGATTGCTCACAACACAAAGCTGCAAACAAATATTTCATAATCCCCTTGGCCCAACCTAAACCTATGTTGAAAACTTGAAATCCAATGCAAAGAATCAAGTTTATTTTTCAGGTTAAAACAATTCAACAAATTATGCGATCTAAACTTTTTGTAGCAACATCCAATTAAGCTGTACATGGAGTAAATGATTCCATATGGCAATTTTGTTAACAATATAGTGTAGTGCTATGTGATTAGGAGACATTCTTATGTTATGGGTTAGTAATTATTTATTGCAATGCATCCAAATAAAAGTGTATTTGTGTCTATGTAAACATTGTATTAATATAATCAGACATATAAGCTAGTGTCTTACAATCAGTTTAAATAACTAGTAAATATAGGGTTCTGTATCCCACACCTATTATTTTCCCTTAACCAGTGCTCAACTATATTGTCTTACAAGGTAATCAAACCAGTTACATCCACCTCAAACTGAGCTTCCCTTACTATTAATTCTAATTCAATCATAAAATAACCATTGAATTGGGATCAATCTTTCACTGATTGAGTAATTGATTGGGTTTAGAAAAGCCAAGCTAAAACTCTGATGTTTGAAGTGTAAACAATTTCGATGTACAATCATGTCAGAAATAATCTGCAAGTATTAAGCCAAGCATATAAGTTTTGAAAAGGAGGCCAAAAAACACTGTTAAGCTTGCAGTGACATACAGAATTTTGTTGTTCAGCAAGAATTATAACTGCAAACATTAGAAAACAGAAAAGAAATTAAATATATCCAAGCATACCCTTCGATCTTCGTAATCGGCAACATCATCATCAACTTCATCTTCGCTATCTTTATCTGATAGAACTTGTTCAACTACCATTGGCTTTAGCAAAGACAAAACAAAAATGAACAACAGATCTATTTGGCATATATGATCACAATAAAAATAAAATATAACAATCAAATAATTATGGAAAAGAAACTTTTTTAAGAAACAAAAAAATAACAGCAGAAAATGTTCAGACTTCTAGCCACAAAAATTGCTTAGAATTTGACCTTAAAAGTTAAAACCTAACTCAACCTCACAAAATCAGTTTATAGTGTGACTGACCAGGCCTTCTAAGCACCACTTAGGCCATTTGTGTGGGTGATCAGTGATGTGTCCTAAACAGCCCCCATTAAGCTAGAATCAGGGCGTCATTCAAAGAGGTTGCAATCACTATTATCAATGGCGGATGGCAGAACATAGTGGAAGGCCAAAATTCTGCCATAAAAATACACCATTACGCCTTATGGTGCCGCCATGGTGGATATTCCTTCACAAATTCTATATAGCAGTTGGCAAAAAGTCTCCATGCCACAGTGCTATTGTGCCGCCATGGCAGTTATTTAACATTGGTTGCAATTAAGATAAACTAGTAGTGACCACAATTAAGGAGGCTGTCCAACAATCTCAGCCAAACATAAAATAACAAGCAAACAGTAGTAACTTTAATACAAAAAGCAACATATTTAACATATTTCTATTGCTCTGCTCATGGTTGTTTTACAAGAATCTTTTTATTGTTATGGAAAGAAATATAAGAATTTTGTTACATATCTAAGTCACGAACTTGATTTCTGCTTCATTTCCAATTTCCTATTTTAGGGGATTTCATATCCTCCTTCAAGATTTTTTATGCCTCTTTCTGAAAACAATTCCTTTATCCAACCACAAACACAACAAGAAAGCTTCAGAAATAACTGTTCTTTATCTTAAGTTGTCTACTAATTTTTATTACCATCTAAAAGAGTATAACAGATGGTATGGATGAATTTTGGATTTGATTATAATGGACAAGTTAAAAATGTATAAATCGTTCCTCAGCAAGAGGACAACCACCACCTATCAATCCACCAGAACAACCCTCGTTGCATTGACATTGCTCTCGAACTTTCTGAACACAACCAGTTAACAAGACTTTAACTAGAATCACTTCAACTATGAAAAGAGTCACAAAAAATGACCAAAAAATGTTATTTGCAAAACAACCACTACAACAATTTTGATGGAAAGACACAATTTGAAATTAAATCCTATTGCAACTGCAACCTAATTGCAATACCTCCACTTTGGGAAGTTTCCCAGAAATATCAGAATCATTTTGGGGATCGACCAACTTCTCCTCCAACATGGATGCTGTTTCAACCACAGAATTTGGTTTTCTGACCTTTCTCCTTTTCTCCGTGTGAATTTGTGAACCTGGTTCCACCAACATGGATTCTGTGGCAACCGCAGGATTAAGTTTTTTCACATTTCTCCTTTTCTCCTTGTGATTTTGTGAACCAGGTTTCTCCAGTGGTACAACAGCTTTTCTGATCATTCTCCTTTTCTCTTTGTGAAATTGTGAACCTGGTTTCTCCAACATGGATGCCATTGCATCAGCAGGATTTAGTTTTCTTACCTTTCTCCTTTTCTCCACTTCAATTTGCGCATCAGGTTTCTCCAGTGAGACATCTTTTCCGACATTTCTCATTTTATCCAAGTGAATTTGTGAACCTGGTTTTTCCAGTCAGACAACAGCATTGTACAACTAGGTAATCTTTCTCCAACACCATTCACTTCTTGGTGGAACCCAAGAATTTTCTTATAGTAACCACAGCCCTCTTCTCAGCTTTTGCATTTATGGCTCCATTGGAAGTTACAATTTAATTAATTTGGTAATCCCATAGTAGCGACAATAATTGGACCTAAATTCAAGGAACACCATAAAAAAGACCCACATGGGGAGATGTTCAAAGAGTTTGGGTCTAGGAGGTGGTATATACCCACAAAAGTTTTTGGTAATGAATGTGGTTTCAAGGATTTTAATTCCCACCCTACCCTATACTTGTATATTATTAAATTAAATACATTAAATTTAAAATTAAAATTATGCCTATAACTTTCATTATGTGCACTCAAATCGTATCCTAATGTCTAATTCTTCCATCTCAAAATTGAAAACCCAAGCACAGGCATCATCATCTTAAAGGAGCAATGGTCAATTATTCTTTAAGCACCATCTTCATTTTCAAGTGCAGGTAATAGGTTTGGGTCTGGCTATTCAGGTACCCATAGGGTACAAAAATGGAACTAAATTGCTACCCTCTCAAGTATCAGTCAATATAGGTATTGTTTTGAAAATACAAGTTTGGTTAGGATACTATACTACTATATAGGAAAAAATGTGTATTTTGGTCCCTATACTCTCAGTCAAATGTGGTCAAGGACCCTATACTTTCATATCAATGAATTTGTTCCCCAAATTTTAAAAAAAACGTGGATTTAAGTTTCAGGACCAAATTCATCAATATGAAATTATAGGGACCTTTACCATGTTTGATCAAAAGTATAGGGACTATACGCACTTTTTCCCAAACAATTAGAAAGGCAAAATGTAAGAGTAAACTCCTACTTTCATCCTCTATAGGTACAAGCAACTGTTAAATTTAGCTGTGGAGATTTACAATTGAATTACTTGAGAGTTGAGACTATGCGGTAGATATTTCCTAGCCCAAGCAAAATGGTTGTAATTTCCTAAATATAAATTATGCTTATTAAATGCATGATGAATTTAGTCCTTGAAAAATTTGTCATTCGGAACAATTCCGTAGACTCTCCCTGCAGACCGTTCCATTCCAGGAGACCCCTGCCGATGCTTTTGTTATTTTTCTGTTTCATGGCATGCTTCTCCTTCTTCCTTAAGATGTGCTTTATTTCCGAGTGATTAATACCTGTCACCACCAAGGTCCTTTGTTGGCTTCTGCCAAGCCATGTTTATTCAGCACAACCACACAATTGGAACCACCTCTTTTTTTTGTTATTAAATTTATCTCATCTGTAAAAGTTTGTTTCATATCACATATATATTCCAACTTGAAGGAGAGTGTTAAAGATTTAAATAATAATTGGGGATTCAGTATTTATTACTTATTATTATATTGATCCTTAGTTATTATTAGAGTAATCCTATATAATCAATAGTGATCCTATTTGCTCATTTAAATAAAGACATTGCACACATTGACATGCGTTTACAATACATACAACACTTGGGACTAAATTGACGGATGACTGCAAAGACCTTTAAGTGCTATACTATCATAGCGGACGACATGGCAGTCTATGGCGGACCAATATATATATATATATATATATATATATATAATATGATGCAAAAAAGTAAAATAACAAACATATATATTAAAACCAACAACACAACAATCTAAAATTCTGTCATTCATAATATAGTGATTGTCATAATAGAAAGGACATAAATTCTTAATCAACAAAAGGATTAAATAGCCATAAAAACAAAGAAACAATGTTAAAAAACAATAAAACACAATGACAAGTCCTAAAACTATTTTGTTTAATCCTCCTCATCCTCATCAATGTCTGCATATGATGCTCATCTAAAAATATTTCAGCCTCATCCTCATTGAGTCGGGTCGACTTGAGCCCAGAACATGGAAGAACAAACAAAATACTCAAATTGGGTGCCGTTCCCTCCTTGCCCGTTACGTTCCGTCACGACGTTACAGCCATGGCGACCGCGATGCTTAAAATGGCGGGACCACGTCAAATGGCCATGGTGTATTGCAGTGGCCAGCGCCACAGGGTTACGGTGCCGCCATAACCGTTACTTGACAACACGGGTAACATATATGTACGAAAGAATCCACACACCTAATGTCTTGAGGTTTAGATGTTAAATTCACTTGATTGGTGCTTTAAGCCCATTAATGAAGAACTCCATTGTCTTTTTTAGACACTTACAATCCCCTAAAAGTAAGGCCTAACTCAATCACACAAAACCAACTTAAAAGATGAGGACCAACTCTGAAATTTAGAAGAAATAGGATAGTTTCTTATCTTATTATTATGAGGTTATTAACCTCTATAAATACACATGAGTCAGCTACATATTTTAGGAAATGCAGACTGCTAATCCTAAAAACAGATCCCTATAATTACGGGATTAATTAAACATAAATGATCCTAATAAAAACAACACACAACTGTTGCATGAATACAGTACATCAAATATAAAGACATCCTAAAATTACGTCACGTCAATTACTGCTGCACAAATCACGGTTTTTGACACTCCCCCTCAAGCTGGTGAATAGGTGTTTTCCATTTCCAGCTTGGATATAATTCCTTCAAAGTTACTGCAGTTCAGTCCCTTGGTAAGGATGTCTGCAAGTTGGTTCTGAGTAAACACATATGGTGTGCAAATCATGCCACTGTCAAGTTTTTCCTTGATAAAGTGTCTATCAACTTCAATATATTTAGTTCTATCATGTTGCACCGGGTTGTGGGCTATGCTAATTGCCGATTTATTGTCACAGTATAATCTCATAGGTTCGTCCCACTTTATCTTCAAGTCTTCCAATATAATCTTCAGCCATAGAAGTTCACATATTCCGTGAGCCATTGCCCGAAATTCCGCTTCAGCACTTGATCTAGCCACTACACTTTGTTTTTTACTCTTCCAAGTGACTAAGTTTCCACCAAGGAAGGTACAGTATCCCGTGGTTGATCTTCTATCTACAACTGACCCTGCATAATCCGCATCTGTATATGCTTCAAGACTTACACTCTTGTTTCGTTTGAACAAAATTCCTCTTCCGGGGGTTCCTTTTAAGTACTGAACAATTCTAAGGGCAGCTTGTAGATGAACTTTCTTTGGTTGGTGCATAAATTGACTAACTAGACTTACAGCAGAAGCAATGTCTGGTCTAGTATGAGATAAGTAGATAAGCCTGCCCACAAGTCTTTGATACATCTCCTTGTCCACAGCAATATCCTCCTCCATACTTCCCAATTTTATATTTGGATCAACTGGAGTGTTTGCTGGTCTGCAGCCTGTCTTCCCTGTTTCTTTAAGCAAGTCAGTAATATACTTTTGTTGAGATATAAAGATCCCTTTTTTGGAATGAGCCACTTCAATTCCCAAAAAATATTTAAGTCTCCCTAGCGTCTTGATCTCAAATTCAGTGGCAAGACATTCACTTAACACTTGTTGTTCCTGCTTGTCGTCCCCACTTACTATAATATCATCTACATACACTAATAAAAGTGTTACTCCCCCTGAAACTGAATGTTTGATAAATAATGTGTGATCTCCTTGGCTCTGTTTGTAGCTCAAACCTGTCATGACCTTGGTAAATCTTCCAAACCATGCTCTTGGGGATTGTTTCAGCCCATATAGAGCCTTTCTTAGTTTGCAAACAATTCCAGCAGCAACATGTCCGTTGTAACCAGGTGGCAATTCCATGTATATTTCTTCTTCAAGATCTCCATGCGAAAAGGCATTCTTCACATCAAATTGTTGCAGATCCCAATCATTATTAGCTGCTAATGACAATATTACTCTGACCGTGTTCATCTTAGCAACCGGGGCAAATGTTTCCAAGTAAACAACTCCATAGGTTTGAGTGAAGCCTTTAGCCACTAACCTTGCTTTGTGACGTTCGATTGTCCCATCGGCCCTATACTTTATTGTATACACCCACTTACATCCAACTGGTTTTTTTCCAGGAGGTAAGATGACAAGTTCCCATGTTCTATTTTTGTGTAACGCCTCAATTTCCACATCCATGGAATGTTTCCATTTCCTGTCAGTCAATGCTTCAGATACAGAGGAAGGTGTGTGTGTGGAGTTGAGGTTAGTGAGAAAAGTTTTATGGGTAGGAGAGAATTTTTCAAAGGATAAAAAATTTGACAATGGGTAACGTGGTTGTTGGGTGCATGTTCTAGTTCCCTTTCTAAGGGCAATGGGCAAGTCCAGATTTTGGTCCACCTGTGCTTCTATATTTTCAGACAAGAGTTCATTAGAATCACTTAAATTTATAAGATTTGAAGGTGTTACCTCATGCAGTGACGGTGGGTTGGATTCTTGGACATTGCCGGATCCTGGAATGGCCTTTTCTCTCCTTGAATATACCAGGTTTTTCCCAAACTTTCCTCCGGCATCAGGTGCAGGTGCAGGCTGTTTCGTTGGTTCAGGTGCAGATGTAGGAGGTCTCACTGGTTCAGGTGGTTCAGGTGCAGAATACTCAATACTTCCCTCAGTTTCAGGTACAATTTCAGGTCCGAACATCATATTTGGGAACATGAGAGTCTCATCTTCCTCTTTTACTGTCTCCCCCTGAAGATGAGGCTGTTTAATGTAACTTTCTTGTTCATTAAAGGTGACGTCTCTTGACACATAGAATCTTTTTGAGAGGGGTTGAAAACATTTGTACCCCTTTTGTGTGGTAGAGTACCCTAAGAAGATACACTTAACAGCCCTAGGATCCAACTTTCCCCTTTCATTACTATGAACATGCACAAAGGATACACACCCAAAAATCCTAGGTTGGAGTTTATTTGTAGGGTCTAAGTGTGGGTAGAATGAGGATAGAACTTCCATGGGACTTTTTGAGTTTAAAATTTTAGTGGGTAACCTATTAATTAGGTAGGTGGCAGTAAGAAGAGCTTCCCCCCAAAATCTCTTAGGAACATGGTTTTGAAAAAGTAGAGCTCTAGTTTGATCTAATAGGTGCCCATTTTTCCTTTCTGCAATTCCATTCTGTTGAGGTGTGTTCACACATGAGGACTCATGGATTATCCCTTCCTGTTGGCAAAAGGAGTTTAGTACAAGATTAAAGTAGTCTTTGGCATTGTCAGACCTAATTCTTTTGATACTAACCCCAAATTGATTTTTAATCATTGAGACAAATTGGATAAAAACGGAGTTGACTTCAGATTTTTGTTTTACTAAAAACACCCAAGTCACCCGGGTGCAATCATCAATGAATGTTAAAAACCATTTAGCACCTGAGATATTAGGAACATAAGCAGGACCCCATACATCAGTGTGAACAAGAGAAAACGGGAGATAACTCATCTTATTGCTAATGGGAAAAGGTACACGTTTGTGTTTCGCAAACTCACACACCTCACAATGGAGACTCTCCACATTTAAATTTTTAAACAGGGAAGGAAACAACACTTTTATGACTCGGAATGACGGATGTCCTAGCCGGTAATGGTAAAGTTGAACTTTCTCTTTATTGGTCATGGTGGATGTAGATATAAGACTCTTGGTAGGCAGATTAGGATTCTCCATGTAGTATAGGCCATTCCATTCTCTAGCATGTCCAATCGTCCTCCCCGAGTTCTTGTCCTGCAATATACAAGCATTGCTGTAAAAGACAACATTACATGAAAGATCTTTGGTAAGTTTTTGTATAGAAATCAGGTTGGTAGATAGTTTAGGGACATGAAGGACATTTTTTAAAGTCATGGATGGCCTTATTTGGACCTCTCCTTGTCCGGCTGCAGTTATAAGGGTTCCATCTGCGGTGGAAATTTTCTTGTTGCTAGGACATGGAGAATATGTAGAGAAGTATTTGGGTAAGGGGGTCATATGGTCAGTGGCTCCAGAGTCTAATATCCAGTAATGTGTAAATGGTGTATCTGAAACATTGAGCCCAAACAAAAATGGAAACTTACCAGAGTATGTCAATGAGCACGTACCTGTACTTGTGGGCTTCTCCAATTTACTAAGAATTGATCTTACCCGTTCTATTTCTTCATGATTCAACTGTACAGATTCTTCACTTTGCCCATTAGCAATGTATGCTTGTCCTTGCCCTCCTTTTTTGTGTAAGCCTCCTTTCAGCCCCCATTCTCGGGTTGGGGTTTTTGGTCCCCATTTTCGGCTTGAGTTCTTTCCATCTTTCAGCCCCCATTCTCGGCTTGGGGGTTTTTCGTGTAATTTCTAACGTTTTTCCCTTGTGTGGCGCAGCTTGTTACAATAAGTACACCAAGCCTCCTCATGTTTTTTCTCCATACTGGGAACCCAGTTTTTTCTCTGGTTAGCAATCATAATTGTTCCTCCTTCGGCTATCATTGCAGAGCTTTCAATGGTTGGGTTTTCCAGCATCAGCCCTCTCCTTTCTTCACTCCGGATAATGGCCACCACTTCATTAAGCCCTAGAACTTTTTCTTTTCCCAGGATTTGGACTCGGACTTGGTCATATTCAGGGTTTAGGCCTACCAAAAAATCATAGACCCTATCTTGTTCAATATACTCCTTTAGAATTGCTGAGTCCTCTGAGCACTTTGCTTTTATAACTCGATAGTGATCCAATTCCATCCATAGAGACTTGAGTTGATTGGCATATTCCGTGACTGATTTATTTCCCTGTTTGGTAGCCACGGTTTTCACTTTTACATCATAGATTTGAGCAGCATCCTTCGCCTACTGCCTCCCAAATTTCCTTTGCTGATTTCAGAAACATACAGGTATCACTGATTTCTGGAATCATCGAATTCCACAGCCACGCCATAATCATAGAGTCTTCTTCATCCCATGATTTGAATTTAGGATCAGTTTCATTAGGTGCATTACCGGTCAAGTGACTGATCTTCCCTTTTCCTTTCAAGATGGTCCTAATGATTTGAGACCATTTGAGATAGTTCTTCCCATTTAACCGATAAGTTGGATGAATATTCTGCATTTCTCCAATGGTTTGAGGGCTGTCCCCAGTTTCCAGGTTCACGACTTGAGCCATAGCAAGGTGAGATTAAGGTAGAGAATTCTGCTGCAATGAAGGCTAGCACCAAGACTTAAAGGTAGCGCAACAATGAAGGCTGCGATTTTAGGTTATAGGTCGCGCAGCAATGAAGGCTGCGGTTTAGGTTTGACGGCACGGTCAGAGACTCCCAGGGATCAGGTGCTCTGATACCATCTGAAATTTAGAAGAAATAGGATAGTTTCTTATCTTATTATTATGAGGTTATTAACCTCTATAAATACACATGAGTCAGCTACATATTTTAGGAAATGCAGACTGCTAATCCTAAAAACAGATCCCTATAATTACGGGATTAATCAAACATAAATGATCCTAATAAAAACAACACACAACTGTTGCATGAATACAGCACATCAAATATAAAGATATCCTAAAATTACGTCACGTCAATTACTGCTGCACAAATCACGGTTTTTTGTCACCAACTAAGAACTATAGGCTAAATCACTAGGAGATATGGAACTAAACACAACCCCCTCAAATCCAAATGTAATAAAATCATGTGACACAACCAATTAATTATCCTAGAAAAAAAGTATTGATTAGAGACTAGTCACTCCAACAAACAAATTAGGATAACGATAAAAAAAAACTGATTGGATAGACAAATTCAACTGTAAACTAAAAACTGTGCAATCAACTAGCGAGCCAGACATGGTTTAATGGTAACCAGTTTAAGGGTTTTTTTCAAAACCAGAAAAAAGCTTGGTCACTAAGTACTTAAAAGGTACTTTGTGCTGGATAAGAGGGTTGCATGGTTGATTCACTTCTCAATTTATGTTTACATATATAGATATAGATTATATTATAGCACCTTTTATCCTACCCGTATTTGATATATTTAACATGATCATTTAATTTTGAGTAAATTACAGCAAATCCTAAGTTGTGTAATTACATATACACCCCTTGTTTTTTTCTAAAATTACTTTTGTACCTCCTGAAAGGATGTTTGTCTAAAGCTTGACACAAGTGTTAGCGTAATGTTTTCAAAGATACAGAGAGTGATAGTATAATGTTTTTAAACATAAAGGGATGTCAATGTGCGAAAATGAAAAAGATAAAATTTCAGGAGGTGTTGTTGTAATTTTTTTTTTTAATTTTTATTAATATGAATTCAGGTAATTTTTAGCTATTTTTAGTTTATTAAATATAAATTAATGACAATGATTCCAGTATTAATTATAAGATAAAAAAAATCACATAATTTGTCTTAAATACAAGAAAATTTCAACTAATTTCATCTCCAAAACACCCTTCATTTAATTGAAGTTTTAATTCTAACGTCTTTCTTTTCTTCTTGATATCAAGTTCCAATAAAAGGTAGTTTAGGAAAAAAATGTTTTATAGGAAACTGATAAAATCAAATGAGATTAACTAGCATTTTCAATGTGTAAAAACAATTTTTTTGACTAATATATGACACCGGAGGGAGTAACTATTAACATAATTTATATGTATATAGATATGAGGAGTCCACCTCTCTAAATATTAATTAGAATTATGAATGCACCCTAGAGTGACTTGAGCAATTCATTAAAAGAAACAACATGGAGATGAGTCAAATCATATACCCCAACCTCTAAACTAAATCCAATATTTTGCAGCAATTAACAGCACAAGATACTGTAGAAAGAACATAGAAAAAAACAAAGTACAAAAATAGTAGCTATGTTTCACCTGAGCTTTGTGAGAATGAAAAAACTGTCGCTTCCTCAAGAGGGCACTGCTGAAATGTTTTCAAAATAATGTCATAGGTATGCCCATCAACTTTACATATAACAAAAATGATAATCAAAAGCATAAAAGGATATTTGATTATTTACTCCAACACTGCCAGTGCAAGGAAAGTCTATAAATTTCAAGAAAGTCACACTCATGTTTAAACCAGTCCAGGAATCACATATGAAGAACAATTATAGATACTATTAAAAATGGTCATATTAATATGTTGACTATTTTTTTTTTTTCCAAAGAACATGTTGACTATTTTTAATGACATCGACTACATTCAGCCTACAACTGTTGCTGTTGTAGTAATTAAGTAGAAAATCAACCTCTTGCTAATTAATGACACAAATTCATATTAAGTATACCAAAATAAACAAATTACAAGTCTGTCACATATAATAAACAACCAATATGTAACATTTTGACAAGCTAAACAAACCTGCGAGTTTGATATATCATTTAATAGATCAAAATAAGTTACAAAATTAAGAGTCATTTAATGACAATTGAGACCTATATAATTTGTTGTTTTCGATAAATTGTAACCAATTATGTAGAGTGTGTTCAAAAGAGTGTGTTAGAGAGTGTGTTGTTAATAATTCTATCAAAATTAATACCATTATTGAACAAGGAATTTATATTCAACCATTGAGCATCATTGATATAATAAGTTTATTGTAGTTAGCAAATTACTGCTTCAAAATATCATTTATATTTGCAATATGAAATATTTTTGTTTGGAAGTCTTGCATTTCAGGAACAATTTAGCACTGTAGTTAGTTACAAGAGACCCCTTGAAATTCTGCATAAAAATTAAAAAAAAATTCCTAATATAAGAGAACCTTTTTGTTTTCGAAGGATATAGCAACAAATCTATAGGACATACCTTCGTGAGTCAGAACGCTCAATTGACAGCTTTCTTGTCTTGGCAAACTGAAGCACTGCTTGATCACAGTCAGACATTGACTGGACAGAGTCTCGGTCAGGATGTGATCGAATAATTGTGGCAGCAGTACCTGCAATCTCATAGTAACTTGTAACATTCCTAACACAGTAAAACTCAGGCAGCAGTAATGTGACGTTTTGAAACAAGAACCCGTACTCAAGAAATATTAACAATAAGACCATGACCAAATAAGGCAAACAATTAACAAAAATATGAAAAACAGAACCTAGTTGCAAAAGTTTGAGTCTAGATTAGCTAAAGCAATATATTTTATTCTGTGTCTTGCAAAGGTTATTTTTAATTTTACTTACTACTTCATTTTTTAGCTTATTAACTAAATATTTTACAAGAATAAGTTTAGATTGATTTTATATGTTAAAAAAATTAAAATAAAAAATTATAAATTCTTTTAATAGTATTTATATTTAAATACAAAATAAACGATATATAGATATACTTAATTTCATAAAAAACTTATAATTATATAAATTTAAATTTTAACATTTGTTTTCATTTTTTATTTAAGCTTATAAACATAATTAAACACTTGTATGAAAATTGTGTAAATACAGTTAAAACGAAAGAAGAAAGAAAAATATCATTTAAATTTAATTTTTAACATATTATGGCAATGCTTTTTATTACATAAGATTAATATGGTTTTTATTTTATGTACTTTTATTATATGATTTTATTAAGAATGCAATTCAATCTTAGTTATGGTTTAATAACTTCTATGAACTTTTAATAATATATAGCAACATTTAATTACTTTAAAGTATTATTTTAGGTACTAATTAATAATTAGCATTGCTGTTGAGTAATTTCAATACTTAATATTTTAATTTTATATTTGATACTAAATAGTTAACAATAGACATGTCAAATTAATTTAGTCAGTTATTAATAATTAAACTCCACCTATGGTTTCATAGACAGTGCCAAGCTCAGGTGAAGATTGGGGACAAAATTATTGCTTTAAAATTAATGGATACATAAGGAAATTATTAATGTAATTAGTGCTTATAACAAGAAGTAGAATCAGAAGCACTGCAGCAAAAAAAAAAAAAAAATTGGTAAGATTTGGCAAATAAGTAACATTTGTTTAGAAAATCAATAAAATCAACAATTGGTTTGTGTGAGGTATGTTCAAGTGTCTCGTAATAAAGACCAGATATATCCTGTGATTCAGACATGCTACGTAACGCTAAATGATAAGATATTAAGATGGATGCCACTGCACAACTTAACTCATATTATTAAATTTTTATTTTACAAAGATATATAATATAATTCTTTTATTTTAGATTTCATCTTAAAAACAAATATATTAAGTGAAGTTGCTCAACAGTTAGAATTGAGACAAGCGATGTGGAACTTCCTAACACCTCCCCTCCACAGATGTCACCTGACACAAACATGAATCTACTAGAATAGGAAATTAACCAATATGAGCTATAGGCTTTGATATCATGTTAGATTTCATCTTAAAACCAATTGGTATTAAATGAAGTAGTCCAACACATCTATAAGTTGCACCTTAGAATTAATGCGAGCACTCTGTACTTCCTAACATTTTATATTAATTCAAAGTTTCACTTAAATTTCTCATAATTCCATATTATTTTTGTAAGAGTTTATGATTGAAATTGTGTGTTTAGAACACACATGGAATTCTTATTTATAATGAGTGATAGGTACAATAAAAGGGAAACAAAATAAATGTAAATAATAACTAAATTCCTAAAGATAATATACTAGATAATGTAATAAAATCATATCTTTAATACTCCCTTCAAGCTGGAGCATATATGTCATATAAGTCAAGCTTGTTACATATACTATCAACACGAGAACGCTTGAGGAGTTTAGTGAGCATGTATGCAAGTTGGTCAATTGAACTAGCAAATTTAGTGGTAATTTCTCCGAATAGCACTTTCTCTCTAACAAAGTGACAGTCAATCTATATGTGTTTAGTCTGTTCATGGAAGACTGAATTTGATGCAATGTGTATGACAACCTGATTATCACATATCAATTTCGTATCATCAAAATCTCCAAATTTTAGCTGTTGGAGAAATTGTTTGAGCCATATGATCTCACACGTAGCTATAGTCATGACACAATATTCTGCTTCAACACTGGATTTTGAAACTGTTATTTGCTTCTTAGTCTTAAATGAGATCAAGTTTCCTTCAATAAGAACACAATATCCAGTAGTGGACCTCCTATATGACTGTAACTCTACCCAATTAGCATCAAAGTAACAGACAGTTTTAGAATTGCCTTTACCTTTATATATCAATCCGCGACCTGGTGCATTCTTGAGGTACCGAAGAATACACATGATTGTTGTCCAATAACCGTCACAAGGCTTTAGTAGGAATTGGCTAAGCACATTAACTACAAATGTGATGCAAATGTGATGTCTGGTCTAGTGACTGTGAGGTAACTAACTCTACCCACTAGACGACGGTATCTTCCAAGTCTTTCAAAGGCCCCCCCTAACCTGGAACAAGCTTTACATGTGGGTCTGTAGGTGAGTCACTGGGGCGACAATCAAGCATATCCGTCTCGGTCAAGATGTCTAAGGCATACTTGCACCGGGAAATGACAATGCTAGTGGAGGATTGAACAATCTCAATGCCGAGAAAGTATCAAAGTGGTCCCAAGTCCTTAGTCTGAAAATGATTATGAAGATGACCTTAAAAGTCATTGTCGGTTATCACGATGTCACCAACATAGACGACCAGGTAGATGCACAGGTCAGTGGAAGAGTAAAGGGAGAAAATAGTATCGTCAGCTTCAATACGGGTCATACCAAATTCAAGAAAGGCGGAGCTACACTGACTAAACCAGGCATGCAGAGATTGCTTCAGACCATAAAGTGATTGGCGAAGGTTACAGACAAGGAGACAATGACCAGAAAATGTAAAACTTGGTGGCTGATCTATGTAAACCTCCTCCTACAAGTCACCACAGAGGAATGCATTTTTTATGTCCAATTGATGAAGAGGCAAATGGCAACCATAGAAAAAAAAAGGCTAACAAATGTGATTTTGGCCACCTAGGAAAAAGTATCATCATAATCAAGCCCATATATGGAGTGGGAGATCATGCTGGAGGATCAAATGATGGTGGTGGAGTCTATGTCTGATGATGATAGGTGACTAATTGAGGTGGGGTAGGAGAAACAAGAGGGGCTGGAGTAAGAGCAACTGGAACAGTAGGTGAGACCTCCAGAGGAACACTTGTAATGGTAGAAGAAAAGAAAAGAGTGTTTTAAGAAAAAGTAACATTAGTGGAGACAAAGTATCTTTGAAGTTGCGGACCGAAGCATTGGTAACCTTTCTGGAGCTGGGAGTAATCTAGAAAGAGACATTTTTAGGGACTTAGCAGAGAGCTTGTTCTTACCTGGAGTGAGATCATGAACAAAACAAGTACTCCTGAAGACATGCAAAAGAAGTAGATGAACATCCTGTATAGGATGTAAGATGGAAAAAGGAATCTGATTATTGAGAACCAATGAAGACATGCGGTTAATCAGATAACAAGCTGTAAGAACTGCATCAATCCAAAAACGTGATGAAACATTGCAATGATGGAGAAGACAGGTACGAGTTGTCTCCATCAAATGACAGTTTTTGCGGTCAGCTACACCATTTTGTTGTGGTGTGTGAGCACATAAGATTTGATGAAGAATCCTTACGAGGTAAAAAAGGACTAAAACTGGGATGACTAATATTCTTTTGCATTGTTAGTTTGTAAAATTTTAATAGAGCAAGCAAATTGAGTTTGAATTTCAGTAAAGAAATTGTGAAAAATAGAGAAAATATCAAAATGTTTCTTCATTAGAAAAACCCAAGTACAATGAGAAAAATCATCAATAAAGGTAACAGTAAAAATATCCTAAAGTTGAACAAACTCGACTAAGACCCCAAATATTGGACTGAACTAAAGCAAAAGGTGACACATTTATTGAGACTAAGACCATAACTAGTACGGATATTTTTACCTAGCTGACACGATTCACGCTGAAAAGATTGAAAATTTGAAAAACGAGGGACAAGCAAACACATTTTCACCACACTCGGATGCCCAAGACGTTGATGTTCAAGAGCAAGAGAAGCAGAGGAATCACAGGCTACTAAAGGTGTATGTAAGTACAATCTTCCAGACTCATGTCCTGCTGCAATTGTCCATCCAGTGTGTCAATCCTATACAAGAATACAGCTATTAACAAATTAAGACAGAAATATTAAAGGTGCGGATAAGTTTACTAATAGAAACTAAATTAAAAGGACAATTAGGAACAAATAATACAGAATATAAGGAAAGATGTAGAAGCGAACGGGTTTGTCTGTGCCGCGAACTTTAATCTGGGAGCCATCTGCGAGAGTAACAGAGGGCAACGAATCGGAAAGGATTAAGGAAGAAAAAAGGGATTGGTTACCAGTCATGTGATCAAAGGCATTGCAAGCAAGGATCCAAGGTCCAAGAGAAAGGGACTGAGAAATAAAAGCTACAAGATTACTTAAATGAACCACAACAGTAACAGGTGATGCAACGTTCTTGGCTTCATTAGCAGCTTGCAACTGAAGGAGCTCATTAAACTCAGCGGTAGAGATAGTAACGTTGGTGAAGGCCATAGCAGAGTGAGGGTGGAGGAGTAGCCATCAGAAGGAGAAACCAAAAAAATAGGTAAAAAAAAGAAATAGGAACCAAACATGCACTTAGTCTCTAAATGATGGTGGACAGCGCGGAGAATGGTGGCAGGAAGCTCACTGGAGAGAGACGCAAACGGCGGCAAAAGGAGATTTGCGAGAATCTCACACGCTGGAGAGAGGAGGCGCGTGCGGCGACAAGTGGCGACGATCCGCTGCCAAAATGGTCACTGGAGAGAGGCGGTTCCAATAGTAGGCTGCATGGCGGGTTGGTCTCACTGGAATCGGGTTTCACAGTGTACGACACCGAAAAAACAAAAAAAAAAAGAGTGATCGAAACTCGAAGCTCTTGATACCATATAAGAGTTTATGACTGTAATTCTGTGTTTAGAGCACACATAGAATTCTTATTTATAATGAGTGATAAGTACAATAAAAGGGAAGCAAAATAAATGTAAATAACGACTAAATCCCTAAAGATAATATACTACACAAAGTATTTAAATCATATCTTAATATACTACTTAATATAATCAAATCATATCTTTAATAATTTTATTATGTAATATATTCTATGATATTAAAAAATATATATTTAATTATTATTGGTTCAATCACAGTTCTACAACTGCTAGTTTCATTACTAACTCAAAAGACTATATGAACTAGTGCCTTCACTAATTCAACAATATGATTTTAAAAACATTGGCCACTACCTAAAACCCTATTATTATTTCAAAACATAAGAAAACTCCATCGAGATAGAATTGGGAAAGTATTAATAAAGAAACACTTGCCTCCCAAACCAGAACATATGAGCAAACACTATCTTGAAAATAGACAATTGTGACAATTTATTTTAGAAAATCTTCTTTTTGATGCATTAAATCAAATGCCTTCAGCTATCAAGCAGACAAATAATTTTCTGAAAACCATATATATTTGCCCCTTCTACAAGTTTTTAAGAAAATTAGTGGTTCTACTCAATAGTTGATGTTGCATAGTTACATACCATCATCCTTCTCCAAAATATCAGTCTCACCCGCAGGAAAAGCAGACCCTAAGCCCATTGCATTTTTTTTAGATTGATCCTTTCGTTTCCTACGTTTTAGAGGTTTTCCACTGCATATGGACATGGTATGACAACTGAATCTCAGCATGTTATGAAAACATCCAGATCCAACAAAGTTTTAGAAGAAATAAAATAGCTTACCAAAAGAAAAATGTTTGAACTCTTGGATCAACATCATCTGCAACAATCTGGACAAAAAGATAATGTTTGTGATTATAGAGAGCCTCTTAAACTGAAAGAGAAATTCTAATTCACAGCAAAAAGACTGGCGGCACACTAGGGTAGCAACTGTCGAGATGCATGAATGTAATTGCAAGATAAATTTAGCAATGAAGTATTTATAAGAAAGTTGGTCAGTTGGTGTGATGATTGTTTAGAAGATAAGAGAAATATAAAGTGGTATCGCGGGAAAGACTTAGGTTTTTTTTTTCTATCAGCAGGCGAATACTCAGTCTTCCTCATGCAAAAATTGAATTAAGTAAATATAGCCCAATAAAAGAGGTAGCAGAAGACTCAGAAAATTCATTAGACAAAGACCTTAATACAAATGAATTAATTGAAATGTAGCATTTTTAGAGCTTAAAGCTGACATTGATCTACATTGCTAAACCCACCGAGTGGGACAAAGCTAGTTTGTTGGTGTATTAAAAATGTGAATATGAATTGAAAAAAAAAAAAAGATGAAGGACAAATAGATTAAGGCCCAAAATCGTATAACCATAAAGTCCAAGAATAAATTAGAGGTCCCAAACGAAAGATAAATCTTCCGAACCATCTACAAAAACATCAAATTATAATAGACAAACCATAGCAAATTAGATATTAATTAAATCAATTAAATATAATGTATTTGCAAAAGAAAATAATTGGGCTCAAACTATCCTCACCTCCAATCTGGTGATATCATTTTTCACAGACACATTTACGGCATGACATTCATCTGATACCTGCAAAATTATTTGTGTTCATTACTGATGGTTCAATACCACTCAGTGAATAGAATTGACAAGAGATTTGAAGATCACTGACCCAAAATTCAAAGTTGAAGAGATCATGGGATGAGGACAAATGATATCTTAGACCCTAAAAAAGGTCAAATCAGAAGCATTAGAAACAGGTTTCAACATCATATTGAAAAATATATTTAAGAGGAGAAAGTAGTTTTAACCTTAAAACAAGCACATTTAACCAAACAGAATGGACAAGTGAAATCTTCGGTGACTGCAATTAAAAGTTTCAATTACTAGATAGGTTATATAGATAATAAGGAAAGAAATAGATGACAGACAATAATCCATAGACATTCAAAACTAAGCAGCATAAATAAGTAGGAACAACAATTAGTCAAATCCAAATATCCAATTGATAGATATGATATAGTATACAAACATAACATACAAGTCATACTCATACTAATATTTAGTTAAGTATGAATACTACTACTCTACTAGTATAAGCCCAATAACAACAAGACTAGTAAATAAATATAATATGGGATGTTCTACAAGGGGCTACCCAAGAAATGATTCTGATATCATACTAGCAAGTTAGGAATGATAGATATCCATTCACCAGCTCAAAGTGGGATGCAGTAATATATGTGTAAAATATGAAGATGTGATTATTTCTTTATCTACAGATTCAATTAGATTTATTCCTTCCTTAGGATAGATTGGTCAAGGTTTTCTTAGTGGTAGTAATTAGGTCCGATTTGTTATTTGTAAGAGTGTATGACTATATTGTGTCTGTAGAGCAACATTGATTTCTTATTTATAATGAGTAATAGGTACAATGAAAAGGAAACAAAATAAATGTACTACTTAATAGTATCAAATCATATCTGTAAAACTCCCCCTCAAGCTGGAACATATGTTATATGAGTCAAGCTTGTTACAAATACTAACAACATGAGAACAAGGTTGTCAGTAAGGTTATACAGCAGATGGCAGTCAAAACCTTTAAGCACCATACTGCCATAGTGGTCTATGGCAGACAAAAAAAGAAATATATATAAATATATAAAATATTATGCATAAACACCAAAATTAATCAAAACCAACAATGTAACAATCTAAAATTCATAGAATTCATAATTTAGTGATATTGTCATCATTAAAACTTAAAAACATAAATTCTTAACCAAATCAAAAGGATTAAACAACCATCAAAAGAAAGAAACAAAGTTAAAAACAGTAAACATAATGACAAATCCTAAAACTATTTTATTTAAATCTTCCTCATCTTCATCAATGTCTGCATAATTAATTTCAACAGGGTGATGCTGCTCATCCAAGAATCTTTTAGCTTCTCCATCTGAATGTGCCAAATTAGCATTTGGCACTAATTCCTCCTCCTTACCACTAAAACCTGAATATTCTAATGATTCATCTTCTTCAACAACAACTCTTTTCCCCTTCTTTGAAGCTGCTCCTTTGGCTCTCTTAGAAAGATTAGAAGATGCTCCTACTTGCCCATCTCCAATTGCAAGTTGTTTCATTTTATGATGTCTAGTGTATTGTCTAGGCTCATTAAGTCCCGAAGCTTTATAAACTTGGTTCCAGGTAAGGTCATCTTCTCCTTCATAAACCCTCTCATCTTCACCTTCTTCCCCATCCATCTCTCCAATTGGCCACTCATTGCAATCATCAATCTCAGTGAGACTAATTGGATCGATTTCATCCTTCAGGTTATACCTTCAATGAAGTGCTTGATTATACTTAACAAATACCAAATCATGTAGTCTTTGATGCTAGAGTCTATTTCTTCTCTTAGTATGAAGCTAAAATAACTAAATACTCATTATTTAAGGAATCACTATAAGGAAAATATTGATTGTTGACTTTAAATAGGAAATTAATTACTTGCTCAAACACACTCCAATCACGTTCACAACCCGAAGCACTACATGTCAAGCTAAGAATCCTAATTACAAGTTGTTGCCAATAAGGAGTATCTGAACCATACATCCACCATCGAGCTACAAATGCAACCAAAATATGTTAAACTCATACACTTAAGCAAATGATTTGAACAATCTTCTCTATCTCAAATCTCCCAGCGGATTATTTATAGAATCGTAAAAACCCCTAATAATCTCACCATTAAATTCCATCTGTGGGTTTGCATAAAAGAACTCCTGGTTCAAAAAGTGGTCAACAGCATGTAAAGGGCGATGAAACTGAATATCCCATATTTTATCAATGATTGCAAACACATCCTTGTATTTGCTTTCATTTTTAGAAGATTTCATAATGGTTTCCTTCGCCTTGTCCATTACTTTATATATGTAACCTATAGCTGGTTTTTTCTCACTATCCACAAGTTTAAGCACTTTCACAAGAGGAGCCATCACTTTCAGAATGAAAACCACATTCTTCCAGAAAGGCATCAAGACAGTTTTAGTGGCTTCCTTTCCCTTGGCCTCCTTTGCTAACCTATTTTCACTGCACTGTTCTAACACAAACATCTTTCTAAGATTGGTTTTCTCTTCATGAAGCCTCTCCAAGGAAAGATATGATGTTGCAAATTGAGTGATGGCATACCTCACTAACTCCCTTCCACCAATAAAGAACCTTAACATGCTCAACATGCTTGAATGGCTATATATGAAGCCAACAAGAGAGATAGCTCGTTGAATGGTCTTCTTTATAGTGGGCAGCTTACCAGTATCCTCCAACATCAAGTCTATACAATGTGCAGCACAAGGCGTCCAATAAATCTCTGGTCTTTTCTCCTCTAAAAACTTACCAACAAGAACATAGTTACTTCCATTGTCCATTATAACTTGGACAACCTTTTCCTCTCCAATCTCCTGCACAATAGAATCCAACAACTCAAACATTTTTTCTCCGGTCTTTACATAGTCAGATGCATCAACAGACTTTAAGAACATTGTCCCAGAAGACAATTTCACCAAAAAATTTATGATGCTTCTTTGTTTTCTATCCATCCAAGCATCTGACATTAGCGAACACCCAAAATTTGACCATTAATCCTTTAGTGGCTTCATTAACTCATTAGTGCACTTCACCTCTTTCTGAAAGAGTGGTACTCTAATGTCATGGTAGGAAGGAGCTTTTAAATGTTTCCCAAAATTCTCAACTTCGTGAAGCATGTCTTGAAAACTTTCTAATTTTATTAAGTTGAAAGGTAGGCCGGTTTGGTACCAAAAGCAAGCTATGTATTGGTACACCCTTTCTAAAGTTTTTTTATCACAAAACTCTCTTATGCCCGCTTGTAATAGTATGTCTTTTCTATTATTTGCAGTTGTAGACTAAGCTTGAGTAAAAAGGTCCATAAGTTCCTTCCTTGTATCTTCCAATCTCAAATCACCAACGGGAGGTAGGTGAGACGGAGAATCAGAACTTCCCATTTCCATGAAACCTTTCTTCAAAATGTTCTTCAATATCTTGCATTACTTTTTTAAACATTTCAGTTTGCTTCTATTTTTTTCCATCCATAGTTGCTCTTGTCTCAACCTTTATAACTTCAGGAGCCATCAAACAACCTGTAACATTTCCAGCTTTTCCAATCAAATGTTGTTTTCCCCTTGTTATTTCTTCTTTCATAACCTTCTGGCAATAATTACAAAAAATTTCATTTGTATCATTCTTTCTAACGGGTGTTCAGTGCTTCCACCCCACGTCAGTCCTCTTAGAGCTAATTGAATTTGAGGATATATTTTGGGTGTTTGTTTCTGCCCTAGACATGATTATTAAACTGGAAAAAAAATTGAAAAATAGCTTTTATAAAAAAAATCAAAAACAAAAAACAGAAAAAGAAAAAAAAAACTAATATCTCTTCTCTACAAAAAAAGAGATATTAGAGGAGGGAGAGAACCTATGCGCGAGAGGGAGAAAGAAGCTTTGGGAGAGAGGAATGATGTTCACGACGGCACAAGGAAGAAGAGGATCGCGGCGCGCTAGCATGGAAGAGAGACGTTTGCATGACTCGTGAGGAAGAGAAGTTCATAAGGAAGAGGAGTTCGCGAGGAAGAGGAATAGCGGTTCGGTGTCTGAAAACTCGTCAGAGACTACACGCTCGTCATTGCCGTGGTGAGTTCGTGAGGTAAATGAAGTTCATGAGGTGAGCTGGTGGCTAGGACATACACAAACATAGTGTTTCGCATCAACGGGGTTAGGTCGACCCGATCCAAATAACGTAAAAACAAAAAAAAAATGGTGTTTGACGCGCGCCATGCGCTGCTACCCCGTTTCTGCCATGGCACCCAGCACACACCAAAAGGCGTACTCGTGCCATACCCAGACGTAACGCACATCAAGGATTGTGGCCTCTGCCACCACAGCATTACGGTGCCGCCATAATCGCCATTTGATAACACTGCATGAGAAACCTTGAGAGATTTAGTGAGCATGTCTGCAAGTTGGTCACTTGAACTAACAAATTCAGTGGTAATTTCTCCCAAGAGCACTTTCTCTCTGACAAAGTGATAGTCAATCTCTGTGTTTAGTCCATTCATGGAAGACGGATTTGATGCAATGTGCATGACAGGGTTGTCACATATTAACTTAGTATCACCAATATCTCCAAATTTTAATTGTTGTAAAAGTTGTCTGAGTCATATGATCTCACAAGTAGTCATTGCCATAGCATGGTATTTTGCTTTAGTATTGGATTTGATAATTGTTTTTTGCTTCTTACTTTTCCATGAGATCAAAATAACAATGTCAGTGGAGAATTGAGCAACCTTAATGCTGAGAAAGTAACTATGAAGATGAGACTTGAGACAAAGATTCCCCTTGCCAATTATGATGATATCATCAACATAGACAACCAGGTAGATGCACAAGCCAGTGCAAGAGTGAAGGTCAAAAGCTGAATTATCAATTTCAGTACAAATCATACCAAGTTCAAATAAAGTAGAGCTAAACTGACTAAACCAGGCATATGGAGATTGCTTCAAACCATAAAGTGATTGGCAAAGCTTATATACAAGGTGACAATCACGGAAAACGCTAAAACTAAGCGACTAATCCATGTAAACCTCTTCCTGCAATTCAACATGGAGGAAGACATTTTTTATGTCCAACTGATGGAGAGGTCAATGATGAATGGCAACCATAGCAAGAAAAATGATATCACCATAATCAAGCCCAAAAATCTGATTATAACCCTTAGCCACCAAACGAACTTTGTAACAATCACTAGTGTCAACAGGTGCGACATTCACCGTATAGACCCACTGGCACCCAACGGTAGACTTGTGAGGAAGCAAGGAGATGAGTTCCCATGTGTTGCTAGCTTCCAATGCAATAATTTCTATCAACATCGTTTGTTGCCAATTGTGGTCAATCATGACTTCACCAGTGTAGACTTAGAATAGAGTCAGAATCCAAAAAAGAAACAAAGGAGTAATAGGATTGAAATAAAGTCATAATTAAGAGTAAAGGCATCTTGAGGATTAGGATTACTACGAAAGGCGACACGAAGTTCATGTGCAGATGATGATATTGGAAGAACAGTTAGAGCAGTAGATGATGTTGGAGGATCAAACAATGGTGGTGGAGCCTGTGTCCGACGATGATAGGTGAGTAGTGGAGGTGGGGTAGGAAAAATAAGGGACGCTTGAGTGAGAGCAACGGGAACAGTAGGTGAGATGTCCAGAGGAACACTAACAACGGTGGAAGAAAAGAAAGGAATGTTTTTAAAAAAAGTAACATCAATGGATACTAGATACCTTTAAAGTTGTGGATAGAAACATCGGTAACCTTTCTAGAAGAGGGAATAACCTAGAAAGATACATTTTAGTGACTTGGTAGAGAGCTTGTTCTTACTTAGGGTGAGTTCATGGACAAAACAAGTACTCCTGAAGACACACAAAGGAATAGGATGAACGTCTTGTGTAGGATGTAGGACAAAAGAATGAACATGATTATTGAGAACCAATGAAGGCATGGAGTTAATCAGATAACAAGCTGTAAGAATTGCATCACCCCAAAAACATGATAGGACATTGCAATGAAGAAGAAGAGTATGAGTTGTCTCCATCAAATGACGATTTTTGCATTTAGCTATACCATTTTGTTGTTGTGTGCAAGCATATGAGGTTTGATGAAAAATCCCTTGCGAGGTAAAAAAAGATTGAAACTAAGATGACAAATATCCTTTTATATTATCAGTTTGTAAAATTTTAATAGAATATGCAACTGAGTTTGAATTTTAGTAAAGAAAGTTTGAAAAATAGAGAAAATATCAGAATGTTTCTTTATAGAAAAACTTAAGTACAACGAGAAAAATCATCAATAGAGGTAGCAAAGTAAAAATATCTTAAGGTTGAACAAACTCAACTAGGACCCCAAATATAGGAGTGAAGTAAAGCAAAAGGTCACGCAACACGTTTATTGAGACTAGGACCATAACTAGTACAGTATGTTTACCTAATTGACACAACTCACTAAAAACACTAAAAATTTGAAAAGTAAGGGATAAATAAACGCATTTTCTCCATACTTGGATGCCCAAAGCATTGATATTCAAGAGTAAGAGAAGCCGAGGAAACACAGGCCACCATAGGTGTAAGTCCTCCAGACTCGTGATGCTCTATTTGTCCGTCCAGTGCGTCGATCATGTACAAGAACAGAATTATTAACTAAGACAAAAATATTAAGGGCGTGGGTGAGTTTACTAATACAAACTAAATTAAATAGACAACTAGGAACAAATAAAACAGAATTTGAGGTAAGTTGTGAGAGGGGACGGGTTTGTTTAAAGCCACAAACTTTAATCTGAGAGTCATTCGCAAGAGTAACAAAGGGCAACGAATCGGAAAAGGTCAAGAAAGAAAAAAGAGATTGGTTACCAGTCATGTAATCAGAGACACCGAGATCAAGGATCCAAGGTCCAAGAAAGGGTGACTAAGAAATGAAAGTTATAGGATTACTCGAATAAGTGATAACAGCAATAGGGGATGACGTCCTTGGCTTCATTGGCGTGCACAAATTAAGGAGCTCATTAAACTTAGTGACAGAGATAACGCATGTAAGAGTTTATAATTGTAATTGTGTATTTAGAGCACACATGGAATTCTTATTTATAATGAGTTATAGGTACAATAAAAGGAAACAAAATAAATGTAAATAATGACTAAACCCCTCAAAACCAATTCATATCTGTAATACTCCCCCTCAAGCTGGAGCATATATGCCATATGAACTAAGGTTGTTACATATACTATCAACACAAACTATAATTGATTTAATGAGTCATTTGCAGTTTCACCATCTGAATTAGTTCATACTTACACATGCATGGCTTAATCTTTGAGACAAGCATATGAGTACTGGCAAGATCAACCAGGATCAACACAAATACAATTAGAGGAATGTGAGACAAAGGCAGAGGACTCTTTAGTAGGTGTGGAAGATGAACCAAAAGAACACGAGGTAAAGAGATGCAACAACTGTTCTTGAACTATACAATAGTGGGGGCCGATAAAATCAAATTATGAACAGTTGCCAGTTAAAATAGGAGTCCAACGAGTGCAACAACCATGAAGAATTGACAGTGTTGTTGGTGAAAGGTCTCAGCATTAGTAGTGAAGGGCATAAGAGCAAAATATTCGACAAAAAGGCGATCAAACTTACCAAGACATGTCTGCATGTCCATGTTCTCTAATTTAGTATTCATTAAGTTAGTTACAACGTTGTAGAAACGATGAATAGCATTGGAGTGTAGGTTCTTGGCTTTTGCCCAAACATCAAAACAAGGAGTAAAGGCCTGAAATTGTGCTTGGAGGTTAAGAGCAAGGGAGAACCAAAGTACATTAGATAAAGAAGCGTCAACCTGTCTCCAACGAGACCGAGTGGCAGCTAGAACATCTGAGAGCTGAGTAGTCAAGTGGGAGTCATGTCCTTAGCCTTGGAATCACAGCTAGACAGTGACAACCCATGTGTTATAGTTAGCACTTCCAGAGAGTTTCTCACAGGGAATCAAGTGAACGTTGGCGAAAGTCATAGCAGAATGAAAGGACAAAGAAGTAGCCATCAGAAAAAAAAAAAAAATCAAAACAGGAACCAAACAGACACTCACTGAAAGGATCCAAATAGCCCCCAAATAACAGCGGGCGGGATAGAGAAGCGTAGTGGGAGAGGCACATAAATCTCACGCGTTGGAGAGAGGCGACACATGCGGCGACAAACAATTGAGATCCAGAGATAGAAACGGTCGCCAGAGAGACGATTCAGGCGGTATGCTACACGACAGGTGGGTCTCATCAGAAGTCGGTGCACCGGGCTTCGCAGAGGAGTGGTATTGATACATGTAAGTGTATGCCTATAATTGAGTGTGTAAAGCACACATGGATTTCTTATTTATAATGAATGACAAGTACAATAAAAGAGAAACAAAATAAATGTAATTAATGACTAAATCCTTAAAGATAACATACTACTTAATAGTATCAAATCATATTTGTAACATTGTTCATAATTCTAAAGCAGTTTTTAAGACTAAAGTTATCTAAATAGGAATCCTTGTTATACTCTTTGAATTATTAGAAAATAAGCATTTATCTTCATATTCCAATTTCCTTGTCTAAGCCAAAAATTTTCTTGAATGTTATCCTCAAGTCCTATGGTAGAAAACATGGTATGTTCTTAATAAGGTTTTAAAACCGACCAATCATTAAACCGATGAAGACATAGGTTTAGGATTCAGAGGTTCAACTAGGATTTGTTGAAGTTTGAAAAACAGAGAGAGGTGCAATGTTGAGAAAGCAAATTCAAAGAGAAAATTTGAGAAAAAACTTAATGAAAAGGGAAATATATTATTAATGAATTGGCCACGTGTAATAGAATAACAAAAGCACTATTTATAATAGTGCAGAGCCTAACTAACTCTTGATTGAAACTAAACTCTAAGGCTACAATTTAGAAACTGTAGTTGTGCCTGGAATTTTTCGAACCACTGTATGGGAGCTTGCTTGAGCCCATAAAGAGCTTTATTCAATTTACACACTAAAGGACAATCACCAACTTCAAATCCTAGAGGTTGAACCATGTAAACTATTTCAGAGAGATATCCATTAAGAAACGCATTGTTGACATCTAATTGAAAAAGAGTCCACTTATTTGTCAGAGCAAGGGTGACGATGAGTCTAATAATAACAGGTTTCACCATAGGAGAGAATGTTTCATTGAAATCAAATCCAAGAATTTGATTGTATCCTTTGTCTACCAATCTAGCTTTGAATTTGTTGATAGAACCATCAGCGTTTCCCATGATTCTAAATACCCACTTGCATCCAATGGCTTTTCTGTTAGGTGGAAGAGGAAAGAAGATCCCAAGTTTTATTTGCTATTAATGCATCATATTCAACTTTCATAGCAAAGAACCAAATAGGATCAGAGATAGCTTGTTTAACACTCTTGGATTCACAGTTAGTTAGAAAGAGAGATGGATGAATTTTGCGTTGAACAATGTCAGATTTAGACCTGGTCTTCATGGGGTGAACATTGGTTGATTTATCAGTTAAAGAGGAAGAGCTAGTTCCAGTGTTAATAGATTCAGAGGAGGTGGATGTGGGTTTAGTTGCAGGTTCAGTGGATGTGGATGTATGTTCAGTTGCAAGTTCAGTGGGGGTGGATGTGGGTTCAGTTGTAGATTTAGTGGAAGTGGATGTCGGTTCAGTTCAATGGAAGTGGATGTGGGTTCAATTGCAGGTTCAATGGAGGTGGATGGTGAGTTTAGAAAAGATGCAAGCTATGTAAATTCAGTAAGAGGAATAGGTTGATTTTCTGTGTGGATGGGTTTAGAGAGGGTGAAGGTAAGTTATTAACAAGAGGAATGCAAGTGAGATTAAATTGCTGAGAGAGTGAAGGGGCTGCATCAACAGATTTGTTAGAGACAAATAATTCAGAGAAGGGAAATCTGAATTCGTTAAAAATAACATCTTTTGATATGAAGATTCTTTCTATAGGAGATAGACATTTGCAGCCTTTGTGAGATGTTGAATAGCCTAAAAAGACACACTCATGAGATCTGAAATCCAGCTTGTGATTATTGCAAGGTCTTAGAAATGGGAAGCAGACTCAACGAAATGTTTTAAGCAAAAAATAGTCAAGTTGCTGGTTAAATAAGACCATGTAGAGAACCTGAAATTTCAAAGGAGCTAATGGAAGTCTATTTATCAAGTGAACAACTTTGGTGAAAGCAAAATCCCAAAATTTCATGGGTAAAGAAGAATGTTTCAACAAAGTCAACCTGGTTTCAACAATGTGTCTATGTTTTCTCTCAGTGACACCATTTTGATGGTGAGTGTGAGGGCATGCATATGCACTGTGAATAATGCCACAATTAGCTAGAAAAGGAGTCAAAGGTCGAAATTCCCTCCCCAATCAGTTTGTAAACTTATGATTTTGAGGTTAAATTGAAGAACAACCATAGTTTTGAATTGTTTAAAAACGGAAGAAGTGTCAACTTCACTTTTAAGAAGATAAATCCAAGTATACTTTCGAGAAGGCATCAACAAATGTGACATAATATAGAAAACCATCGACAGAGGAAATGTGAGATGGTCCCCATAGATCACTATAGACAAGTTCTAAAGGAGAAGAATAAACAGTAGTAGACATAGAGGATGGAGTCTGAGACTTTCCAATGACACAAGCATTGCAAAAATCAACAGCACTTTTATCAGTCATGGAAATATTACAATGTTGTAATACAGACTTCAAAATGGGAAAACTAGGATGCCCAAGTCTAGCATGCCACAAAGAGTTCCCTATTTTGGCATTATTTTCAGGTTACAGGAAAAAACACAATTGCTACAATTCGAAAGGGAACTAGGAGAAGTAGAATTAGACACAGTAGACAAACAGCAGGTTGTTGCTGAACCAGCATGACAGCGTTGGAGCTTCAAATTGGAGAAGCAATAGAGACCATCAGGGCCAACTTTTCCTTGAAGAAGTAATTCATTAGAAACTTGAGATTTTACAAAACAGAGATTAGGATGAAATTCAAAGAAAACATGATTATCTTTGGCAAATTTGCTGACACTAATGAGATTTTTTGTTATGCAAGGGACATGAAGTAACTGATTAAGGGAGAGGAAAATATGTAGATTAATAAGTGAGGTAAATGTTGAGGATCCAGCAGAATTAATATGCAAACCTTGGCCATTACCAATGTAAATTTGGTCAAGTCCTTCAAAGCTCTCAAGTTGTTTATGTTTTGTGATTCACCAGTAACATGAAAAGAAGCACCAGAATCTGGAATCTAGGTGGAATTTGCAGAAGTAGGTTCAGGAACAGTGTTGGTAAGCATAGCACTAGATGGAGTGATACTAGCATTGGCAGGTCTATTGTTAGGATTTACAAAGACATTAGAGCGAGGTTGTTGCTGCTGATTGGAGACAGTTGAGTTGGAATAATTCTGATTAGGAGTAGGATTAGTCGAGTCTTGAAGAACAAGAGAGGAATGAGGTTGATAATCTTGATCAAAACGATAATAGCATCTAGCTGTTGTGTGACCATACTTGAGGCATACTTGACATTGGAAATTAGCAAATCGATCTCCTCTACCACGGCCACCTTCACGACAACCAGAAGCAGCGTTTCCAGCACATGTGTAACCATTGCCACTTCGTGAACCAGAATCAAAGTCATTGGGGCAAGAATAGGATCTGTTTGGGGTAGCGTACTACCCTGACCCGAATGCAGTAGAATTGGATTGTCATGTGCGACATTGACCAAAGGAAAATCAGAGATTGCATTTTTGTCAAACTTGTTCTAACAAGACTCATGAGCGAGAAGTAGAGCCTCCACTTCTTCAAGGGGTCTTGGCTTGAATTTGCTCTCAATGACTATTATCACAGAACTATACTCAAGAGGAAGACCTTCAAGAATAGCGTCAATATGATTTTGAAGAGACACGAAACTTCCAGCATTAGCAAGTTCATCACAGATCGATTTGATATGGTGAAGATATTGACGCATCGTGCTATTTCCCAGCGATAGCAATCACAATTCCGATTTCAATTGACGAACCCTAATGCTTGTTTGATTATTGAAATAATCATGAACTTTATCCCAAACTTGATGAGAGTGAACGCATCTGAGCATCTGAGATAGAATCAACTTCGAAAATGTCGAATGAAGCCATGTGAGGAGAATTTGATATTGCTGCTCCAAGGATTCATAGGCAGGATTTTCAGTTCTAGATTCAAGATCTTCAGAAGAAAGGAACTGAGGAGATATAATCGGATTCACAACGAATCATTGAAGGTGATGTGACTTGATATTCTCCTTAATTGAATTAGGGAAACAGGAAGTGACAATGAACAAAGTCAACGGATTTGCCATGTGAAAAAAAAAATCAAGAAGGAGAAGTCCTAGACCAAACTAGCTCTGGATACCATGTTGAAGTTTGAAAAACAGAAAGGTGCAATTCTGAGAAAGCAAATTCAGAGAGAAAATTTGAGATAAAACTGAATGAAAAGGGAAATCTGTTATCAATGAATTGGCCAAATGTAACAGAATAACAGAAGCACTATTTATAATAGTTCAAAGCCTAACTAACTCTTAACTAAAACTAAACTCTACCTGACTAGTGGTTACAATATAACCCAAGGCTGCAGTTTAGAAACTGCATTGTGTATATTACTCTAATCGGATTCAACAAGGTTCAATAAAATACTAAGTTGTGAACTACAATAGTGCCCATGAAGCCCAAGTTTATGCATGTGAGACTTCTCTCACTTGCTAGCCTCTTAAAAAGTTTTGATCACAACTTAGAATACAAATACCTCTCAAAGAACTATTCTTCAATGTTGAATTTTGCCTCTTTATAATATTATAAAGTCTTCTAAAAACGACACTTAATATGATGTATTATAAAGTCTCTTTGTAATATGATAAAAATATCATATATGACTTATTATTTACTTAGTATATTACTATATTAGCAAAAAGTTGTAAAAAAAATAGTATTTTATTTAACTCAATTGAACCTTTAAACTCTAAACTCATGCTTTCATTGGTTCAATGATTGATTCTATTTTGAAAACCTTGTTCAAATCATACCATGTTGTACCATAAGACTAGAGAATAACATCCAAGCAAATTTTTGCCTTACACTTGGAAATTGTAAAATAGTAATTTATTGGATCCAATTGAACCCCAGTTTGTACAACATGGGTTCTTAACAAACTTCAGTGACCTTTGAATTTGGACATGGTAAATGTAAAATATTTAAAATTTAAAGTACAATACTCAACTCAAGAAATAACTTTTACAGGGTCTAGCCAACATTAACAAATATATTCAGAAAATGCAATAACTACTTCATAAAGAGGAAGCAATCACATATTAACATGAGACAGACAAATATTTATATTACCTTCTGTTCTCTGCAACTTATTATTGTAATACCTGGAATATTTTTAATAAAAACAAAGACTTGTTAAGACAGAAAAAGTATCCTGCAGCATAAACTCACATACAAGTCAAATAAGAGCATGGAAAAGTTAAAATGTACCTGTAATTAAACATGACATTTCCTTCCCTCAACCTGGACCATACAAGCAGCATGTATTTAAAATGTGTACCACAATTTATTTAATAGAAATTAAATAACTGTGTCCTTTTTTGTTGTTCTACAAATGAGAGGAGTTTACAAAAATGTGCATAAGATATTCTCCTTAAACAAAGCAGAACCGGAGAACAAACAAAAAAATTAAATAACTGATCCTTTTATGGCTTTCCAATTTTACCCAGTACCAACCTAACCCTGGTTGTCTCCCACACATGATCAACCACAAGCTTGGGTTCTGCATGCACCTCATCAGACATATCCTTGGGTTCCAACCATGCCCAGATTGCAAGGCCATTCCCCTCAACCATCTATTTAGATACATCATCACAACCTACTCAACTCATAGCTAGTAGTACTCACCCCTCCATTGATCGGTACCTAGACTCTAGCACAACCCATCATGTCATTCATGTGACAAAGCATGTTAATAACACACAACAATGCATCCCCTAAGAAGGTCCAGATCAAATTGTAGTTGGTAATGAATGGCCAAGAGTTACATATAGCCCCCACTGACTCCTTAATTAGTCAGTCTCTTCTCAAACATAATGTCTCATTGTCTCTTATCAATGTTACATGTTTCCTCTATCACCAAAAATCTGTCAGTGTCAGTAAATTTTTGCAAAAGATAATACTTCTTGATTCCTGACTTTTGTCATTATCATTATAATCAATAGCAGATAATAGTGCAAATTGGTCACCCCAAAAAAACATCATAGCAAGATACTGGTTGTGGATGACTGCTATTCTTGTTTCTTTTGTTGGTGTGCATATATATATTGTTTATCTAGATTTTACATATATCGTTTGTATTATATACAAATAAAAATATACGAATGTTTTATAATATTTTATACAGTTTTTTTACTAATTATTATTCATAAATTTTATTATTACAATTATTATTAAATTTATTATATTACATATTATGTTTATTATTTTTATCACTACTATTATTTACTTTATCATATATATTATCATGCTTTATTCAGTTCATTGTTACTATTTAGGCTATTACATTATATATTATTCTTTAAATGGTTTTTATAATTTTAATTATTATTATTTTGTAGTTGATTATATCAGATATTGTTTTACATAAAAAAAAAAAAAAAACGTATTGGAATCAAATTGATGCCCAACAAATCAAAAGAGACAAGAGGGGAAAAAACCTGAGACCTTAACTAGGACCTAAGAACGTCCTTAGTTGCTGAGATATTGTTCTACATAAAAAAAAAAGTATTGGAAGATGCCCAACAAATCAAAAGAGACAAGAGGGGAAAAAACCTGAGACCTTAACTAGGACCTAAGAATGTCCTTAGTTGCTGGTTAGCTAGCACCAACTGTGAAAGAGAGAACACATATGGAAGAGTGGGACGCTGGTAGCAACAAGGACTTTGCAGACGCTTTCCAACAAATACGAAGATCATATAGCCTTGTTTAGCGACATCAAAGAACACAGACTAGTCTGACATCACCACAATCAGAGGAGCAGCTGGAAAGCTTGCAAATCACCACGATGGCTAGCTGCTCCTGAACAAATTCCTTACGAGCAGGAGGGATCAATCCCCTCCACCACATGATTGCACGCCATTGACTACTATGGCTATTATTAACTTATTGTTAAGCATAAATAATATTGTCATTTTTTAATATGGAATATGAATGTCTTAAATTTTGGGTTGTTTTCAGTTTTAAACATCTATATATGGGTAGTACAAAGTATTTTTAATTTTTATTTTTAGTAATATCATACTACCCATCCTAGTATACACTATCCCATTGAATATTTTAGGGTAGGCTGCTTTTCACCTCTATTTGTTATTGATAACTATAAATACAATCACGAATCACCATATTGTCAGGAATTTCAGAAACTATTATCTTTTTAACTACAACTATGAAGAATCTCAAAATCTTATATGAAACCCATTCCACATATACAACAATAGACAAAAGCTAAGATGCCAAAAACTTTGATTGTTGAAGAGTAAGTTCATATGGAACCAGCAAGGAAGGTGGAGACAATCAATACAAGTCAGTAGTGCACTACATCAAGATAAATCTAATTTCAATTTGCAAGTGTTGAGAATCACAATACTATCTTATCCTGATAAATTGTAATTAAATATTATGTAGGCATATTATCTTAGATATTAGAGGAAACCATATATTCAATATTCTTGTGTAATTTATGAAATAAGTATATAAACACTCATTCGTGGTATATTCAAACACACGGTTTCAGTCCATTATTCCTCTATTTTTTCTGACTTTTAACAGCAATGATATACAACTACAAGTCACTATTTATTTTTGGAGTTTTGTAAGAAAACTTCTATAGAAAAAGAGAAATCACAAGCTTTGCAACTGCAGTGATTGAATGGGTCATGACTAATAGATTCTTGCGAGAAAATAAATTTTACCCGATCAAGTGAGATAATGATGAGGATGGTACTTCACTGCCTCCATATGAAAGATAGGGAGACTTTTCTTTGGCCCCAAACTCTTCAGCAGAAATTGTGATTTGTACTTGTTTTGATGTACTCTTTAAAAAAAAACAGCAGTCAATACAAATTCTCCATTTGATATCTTAATCTATTTGAGGCTGTTGTGAATTTCTTGCTCAGTGGGAAATGACTTTGAAGATAGAACTAACCATATTCTCAAAATTAGAGGGAACTTGAATAGAGAGTCTTGTGTCCTCATTGTGAAGATCTGACTGCAACATAAAGGAATATATAATAGAGCTACGGATTCTTAAAACAAAACTATAGTTTCTATGCATATCATATTCTTTAAATAGCACAAACGGATGCAGAGTAATGGCAATGCTTTCCACTCAAACAATAAAATTATGTTATTTACCATACCTTCAGAATACATGGAAGTAAATCCACAGTTGACATAATCTCTGCTCGCTGTCCCAAACGAAAATTTGGAAAGCAATCCCAAGCCATATAAAGTGATTCTAAAGACACTTTACCACAAAGGTAGTACTCTCCAGCTGCCAAGCACAAAATGATGAAAATTGAAAGAGGGATTCCATCATGCATTAAGAAATCATTTGGGAAAAATTAATCCATAAATAGAACTAGAATATCTAAATATTTCATAATATCTTTAATGTGTATTTGAACACTTTAGAATATCTTACACAATTTATAGAAAATACAATGGGATCAATTAGGTAAGTAATCGAGGAATTAATCCTATGAGTTATTTACTAATCATTAGGTTTCCTAATTTTGTTCATAATTTAAATAGCAATTAATGTGGGCATACTATCCTATCCAAGTATTTGGCCTAATTATTAGTACAAATAAGACAGGGTCAGTATTTTGTATAGCATTATCAACACACCATATTCATCTAATAACTTATTCAGTCTTTGTTGTTTTCTATCTCTTTTCCTCCTTCACAGTTTACTCCCTAAATCCAATAATTCCAACATGATATCAGAACACCGTCTTCCACAACATGTTACCTAGTTCACAAAAATATGCAAACTCACCATAAGTCTACTAAAATCCCTTACCTCCATACTTGTTAAAATGTTCCACTCTGGCTAAGAATATGGCCAAAATAGTCATTTAAAACTTAGGAAATCCTCCATGAATGAGACAACTTTTGAAATTGACTTGGGCAATCGACATTGACATACTCCCTAAATCTAATAATTCCAACATGATATCAAAAGAATACCGTCTTCCACAACATATATGCTACCTAGTTCACAAAAATATGTAAACCCACTACAACAATGCCTTATCTACTAGTTCTTGTTAAAATGTGTTAGATTTCATCTTAAAACCAATTGACATTAAGCAAAGTTGTTCAACAGATGTATATGTTGCACCATAAGAATAGAGGCTGACAATGTGGGACTCACTTCCTAACACCCCCTCCCCAGATGCCTGTTGACACAAGCAAGCCAACTAGAATAGGTGATTAACCAAGATGGGCTATAGGTTTTGATACCATGTTAGATTTCATCTCAAAACCAATTGGCATTAAGTGAAGTTGCCCAGCAGATATATAAGTTGCACCCTTAGAATTGAGGCAGACAATTCCTAACAAAATGTTCCACACTGGCTAAGAATATGACCAAAATAGTCCTCTTTATAGCTTATCTCCTTAGGCAATACTTCATCAATGACATAACTTTTGAGATTGCCTTACACAATCTACATTGACAAGCACCAAATATACTAATCAAAATTCAAGTTCTTGCTTCTGCACATTATTGTTTCAATATGTTTTGCTTTGTGATTTCTTTTCCTTTTTTCTTCATATGCTCTTATGAAATCTTCATCCTTTCCAAATCTCTTCCCCTTGATGGTATTATTTTCTTTTTCTGATGGAGGGAGAACCTCATTAAATGGTAAGTTTGTTACCAAGCGACATGGAGATTACAAGTTCAAATCTCAAAAACAACTTCTTAGCTTGTATAGCAGGAAGGAAGTTGCATAGATCTACCTCCTAAGACCCCACTTTGTAGCAATCTTGTGCACTAGGTTGCATTTTTAATTGTTCATTTTCCGATGTTGACATCGCGTTAAGAATGGGAGTGAAAATAATGACCCATATTGATAGCGGCTTAGGTATGGAGTGCCCAAGTCCCACATCGAGTAGCCAGGGATGCTTGGTGGAGTATTTAAGTAATTGGTTCTTTCCCCTTAACAACTAGCTTTTATGGGGTGATTCCTCAAGTGCTTAGGTATCAAAGGTTGTCAATGTCTTGGAAAGGACTCTCTACAAAAGGTTTTAACCAAGAAGGAAGTTGAGTGAATTATCATCGAGTGAAGTGGCATAGTGTGAGCAACTGCGGAAATCGACTCTCAAGGGCAAGGTTATGATAAGGATTTGGGTATTATGGGGTGCCTATGTCAAGTGGTATGGGATTATCGGTGGAGTATACAAGTGGTTGGTGCTCCCCCTTTAACAACTAGCTTTTAAGAGTAGGTTCCCCAAGTGCTAGGGTACTTATAACATACCAAACTTATGCCACACTCACTATGTTATATTTCATCTTAAAACTAATTGATATCAAGTAAAGTTGTACAACAATATATATAAACTATAACCCAGTAATTGAGGTCAATAATATATTTCCATCTTTAACACCATGCTCGATATCACCTAAAACCTCAAAAACAACAAAAATAGGCTATAATAGCATGTTAGATTAGATTCTATATTTAAAACCACTTGGTATTATTAAGTAAAGTTGACCAACAAGTATATAAACCACACCCAAATAATAGAGGCAAGCGATGTGGTACTTCTCAATAAACTATGACTTCTCTTGCCAAATGTTCCAATGGTGACTTAAGGTGGTTGAGACTCACACCAGCATCATATTTAATATCTACATTTATTGAGTTTCTCGGGTTTCTTTTTTTCTATGGAGAAGTTTTAGTTGTAATTAAGCATAATCAATTGGCAAGAAATTTCCAACCAAGTCTTCACAACAATGACCATTTTCCTGTCTTTCTATGTAATCTTTTCAATAATTCTCATCTCTCCAATATCTCCATCTCCAGCCTCCAAATGTAGTTTTCCTAGGTGGATGGTTAAGTCCACTTTATATGCTATTTTCTTTAAGTTTTTGCCCATAGCAATCTTAAGCTTAGTAAAATTAAGCTTAAGGAGTGTAGAAATATCTATAAAAGATATCATGTTATTGTGTACTTGAATATTTAAGATTTTCAAATATCTTATGTGATCTTTAGAATATATTGTGGAATGAATTGTTCATCAAATAGAGGAAACAATCCTATTTGCTATTTCCCATTCACCTTGTTTCCTAATTTATTTCCTTATTTAAGTAAGTGCTAGTAGCATCGAAACATAATTCGCTCCTCACCCTCGTGAACTTCAAATTGGCACTTTCATACGAAATTTGTGAAACTTTTGCGAATTAGTTCTCACCGATGCCTGACAAAATCATAGACAAGTATGTGCCAGGTTCGTTAAGAAGTCAAGGGTGTTAACGGCAAAATGATTGAGACCATTGCATACATTTTATTGATGGCATGGAATGAGGACCTCAAGGTCAACGACAAGGTTCTTTTGTCGTCGAATCATAATGGAACCGTACCAAATCAATTTAGGTCAAGCTTGATGCGTGACAAGCCAAATGGAATACAACTTGATTAGACATTATGCGCTCTTGGCTTTGGATAGGGTTTTTAACTCTCTACATCTTCATTTGGATGGAATTTACTAACAATGATGTTGATAATCATTGGTAAGATTTGCCTTGTGTGATGTCTCCTAATGATCGGAAATGTAGACATCATATCAGTACTAGAGACGTCTAAAAATATGGTAGCTTCACCATGTAATTATTGGCAGCATATCAACTAAGCATAACCCTCCATACCAATACTTCATAAGGTCGAGCACCACATACCATACCTGTACCCATAGCACACATCAAAGACTATTCCTAACCTAGTAACTACGGTTGAAAATCATATATTAGCAAGTTTCGACTTGTCTTAGTGACAACAAAACATTGCTTGACCTAATTATTAGTATACGATAAGACCATATGGCCAGTATTTTGTAAATTGTATATAGTTCAAGTTATCACCAAATCTTATCAATTAAATATCTAATTATGTAGAATCTCATTTTATTCTTATCTTTTTCCCTTTACTACGTAAATCCTATAATTTCAATAACGAAATAGACTTAAAAAAATATATATCAGAAATCACTACATATTAAATCTAATGATTTTGAATCGACCATGGATTTTACCATCCATTATGAAATTCCTTAATTTCACGTTAGTATGATAGGCTTTAGACAAGAAATCATTTCATTCGGTCACCACAATCAAGGTTGATACTAATAAATATTGTTAAGAACCAACTCACACTTGCCCAGGCTTTCTGGTGCAGGTCAGTAATAATTTGTATCTCTAACAAGTCCATTACACCTTGTGCCAAAATTATAATCTAACTATTAATGGGGTGACAAAGATTGAACCTCTAAACATTTAATTGTTCAGAGGCTCTAATATGCTGTTCAAAAGTTTGAGAGATAAAACAATGGGTTTAGAAGAGCAGAATAAAGAGTCAGTAAAAAGACTGTAGGTAGAAGCACACATTGCCTCCCCAACCTGCATTTCCTAGAGTGGAAGCATACAACTTTATAGTGTCAATCAACCGCCTAGAATCAGTATGCAATTAATTAACCTTGATTAGAGGGTCAAGAATTCTTCCTTAACGTTCTTTTCAAAATTGATAACTGGAAGTGTTTTATTTTATATGTTTGGGCAACTATGGACCCTTTATGTATGATATATTATGATTCACAATTCAAAATAGAACAACTAGAACAAACAAACAATTCTTGATACATTCCTGATCTTACAACTTTGGTTTGGGTAGCATTACATATTAATATTCAAAGAGATTTAATACTCTTTCTTCTTTTTTCTGCTTTATATAATATATACAATGAGTTGATTATGAAGAAAAGGATACATATACAAGAATCTAAATTAGAAGTAACTCAAGGAACCATGACGTGTGGCTCAGTACACAAAAAGAGCTGCATGCGAGGGGACTTTAGCAATATAAGGGGTTTGAGACCCACTAGAAGCACATTGTGAACAGAGTCAATACCCTTCAATGCAAATAATTTTTTTAAAAAAAGAAAAGTGGGGGCTAAAATAACAGTGTAACAATGTAGTAAAACATGTTTTTGTCTGACAGAAATTAGCAATTAAAGCACATCTCACATTCAAAAAAAGCTAGATGACTCAGATCCGAAGGCATAGAGTTTGAATTGACTCCGGATGATAAATTAGAGTTTTCCGCTGCATGTAAATAGTCATAATAATAAGGAACATGGAAAAAAATTATAAATATTATCATCACAATTGAATCACATAAGCAAGTACATACCGGTGGAACTGCTGACAAACAAGATATCAAGTGAGCAAGATCTAGCTTCCTCAGCTAACTTGTTAACTTCGGGGAGTGTAAAATTCGCTTGGACTTGAGTATTCAAATCAATTCCAGGGGAGTTTCGAAAGATGAAAATCCGACCAATTCGATACATAGCAGATTGCTTTTTTATGTTTTTGGTAAGTTAAGACAACAAGTATAATAGAGGAGAAAAATTCTTAGATATAAGGTATTTTACACTAAGGTACAATAATTGAATTGACTTTTAAGAAGCAGTATTCCTACCCTTAAAGATCCATGATCAGAAACCCGCCTTGCAAGACAGATAGACATGGGAAACACATTCTGGCTTTCAGTCATAGTCCTTGTCAATGAAACAGTCATTTGTATTCTAAATATGAAAAAACAACTCATTAGCATATCAAAATCAATATTTCAATATATATATATATACACACACACACACACACTAAATACTAAATTATATTTGGATAAAACAGAACAAACACAATGCCTGATATGAAATCACTAGAAGTTACAGTAAGTTCAAGCTTATATGAAAGAATAAACAAACAACACCAACAGCAAGAAAAGGAAATGCAAGGATGACATAAAATTAATCTTCATCATCTCAAAACAGAACAAGATTTATCCTTTTTTCTTAAAAGAAGAAATAAGAAATTCATCAACACAGAAGGAACAAGATTGCTAAATTCATTATTGAGACTTATTTGATACATCTTCAAGAACTATTTGAATTGATAATCCTATCCTAATTGGCTAATTCATTTAGAACCATAAAAAATAAAAAACAAAAAAATCAGAATAAATTTAGAAACTTGTTCATTCAACCAAGTCCACACCATTTTTTCCATATCAAAGACCTAAGTTACCACCAATTTTATGATAGTAGCTAGCAAATACACATTTATTTTGTTTCTCCATTCCCAAGTTTCACCTATAGTATTAAACACAAATATCTATCTGAATAAAAAAAAGTGTTCATTTCGGCAGTCAAAACAAAGAGATACAGCTTTCTAATTAATTTTAAACAGAACTTAGCATATATGAAACCATGGATATACGGTATATAACTGATGTAAATCAGTAAATCTGTGAAGGCGAACAAGTTTGAGGAGGAATTCTATATATGATAAATTTTACCTCTTTTTGTTCTTTGCTTTTATACGGTAGTGCAAACATCTCTGAAGGAAGGATGGCTGCATAACAGACATATTCTATTAGCAATACAACATGCCACAGTAGTTTATCAGACGACCAGTGTCTTCAGGGACAAAAATATAATTATGAGACTAGAGCCAACATGAATACAGTCAGGCCTGTGCCACATATTCTAAAACAAATGATAAATAATGACATAAAATATATTATTACAATGAAAGATAATGTTAATCAAAGAGTACATTTCTCACGGCACGTCGATGGAGAATGTTGTAAAGTTCTACAGGCTTGCAATAAATTGAAAGACTCTCTTCAGCTGCAAGCTCCTCTTCGGCAGATAAACGTTCACAAACATCAGGATGGCTTCTGCAGGGAAAAGAGATATAATCACTGGTTATGTTACAAAATGCTTTCGTAAAAAGGTAGTGCTTGTCTCAAGGAAAATATACAAGGTTGCCCGAGCCGCAACAGGAATGCCTGGCATTCTTATTGTATGTTATAGAAGTCTCAGATACGCATAATATTTATCTGAAATTCTAAATCTTCATGAATGTGATATTTTCTCTTGCTTGTAAGAACCTGCAATTGAAAACAGTGGAAAAAAATCATCAAAACCTCAATGAATCAAACTGAAGACATAAATGGATTAGACTTCAATGCTCTATATCAACCAGAATACCACCAAGTGACAAAAGAAAACCCTCATTTTTTTTATCAAGTTGAAAACCACCGACCCTATTAGTAAATGAAAGCAAGCTCCAAATTTACAAATACTCCATGACATATATAATCAAAATCTCAAAATTTTCACAAATTCTCTACTTTTTTGTTATAACATTCACGCATGCAGGGAATGCCAATGACAACAAGTCAAGTCCTTATTTTCTCCAATTGAGGGAAACAAGACTAGTAAATCCAGGTGCTTGGAATAACAAAGCAGTGTACAATAATCCGTCACAAAACAAGAAGGAAAAAATAACAGGACAAAAAAAGGATCAACACAAATGAAGGGTTCGAAGAACCGAAAAAAATAGAGAATGCCCACTAAAAGTTTTATTGTAAGAACACTGAAAAGAACCAAAAGAAACCATCTTAGCAGCAAACAATCCAATGGGTAGCCGAAGAAAGCCTCAAAGGTTCTCACTTTGACACAAATGGAACAAATGGCAACAATTGAATCCAAAATTGGTTCAAAACTGAGCTTCAAAAGTGAAGTGTGAGAGAGTGTGATCATTCATTTCATATCGTACCTCAGAATTGAACCCAAAATGAAAGACGCCAAATTGAAAATCGAAATCCTGGAAATGGTTAAAATCTAACAAAGTGGCTCTCTCTGTCTCTTTCTCGTTCTCTCTGATTAACTCTCAAAAGAAACACGAGTTTTTGCTGTGTTTGGGGAAATGGAACTAACGCAAGTGAGGTAAGCAAGAACATAAACGCGCCTCAGAGAAAAAAAAAATACAACTCTTGATTTCATTTTATTTATTTTTTTCCAAATCCATAAATTTTACCTTTTCAAATCAAGAATTTTCTTTTAAATGAATTTTTTCCATAAAAAATAGTATTTTTTTTATGTTTAATTTTAATTTTTTAAAGAAATTTTTATATTCTTATTCTAATATGTAACATTAACATCAAATTATAAGATTGTTCTGGTCATGAGTTGGTCTTCCATATGAAATTAATTATTAATTAGCTTTATATAATTAAATAATATTAATTATTCTCATATAATTAAATGATATTAATTTTTCTTTCTTTATCGAGACTGACAATATTAAATTATATTAATTAATTTTTTAATAGACATGATTTAGTTTTTTTTTTTATTATTTGGTATGAGATTTTAGATAGATTAAATGAAAATGGTTTCAACTCTATTTCATAAATAAAAAATGAGTTTAATTAATATTTATAGGTAAAAAGTTTTATATATATGTTTTATTATAATTTTTTTTATATGATTTTTTAAACTATTAATGGGTTGTAATTTAATGTAAGTGACGGTGCATGCTAATTAAATTTATAAAAAATAGATTTTTCAAGTAATTACTATCCTTTAAAAAAAAGTGGATTTTATAGTGGACTCAAATATAAACAAATTCAACTGTTTTTGTCTTATTTAATATTATTATTTCTAAAACATCATTTACTAAATTACAAACATGGAACTTTTTATTCATGATATCAAGTTCTAATGAATGGTATTTTAGAAATAACATTATTTTATACTTGATATCAGTTAAACAAAAGAATGATAATTATTTTTCTTAATTCATATGAATTTAGGTATTTTTACTAATATATGAATTCAGAGTATTATTTTTAGTTATTAGTTGATTTTGTTTTACAATTTTATTATATATTAATAAACATTTTTATCTTTCATTAACGAATTGTCCTTTATTATTTCTCTCTCATAGACATCATAATTTTATAATACAATTTTCATAATTTAAATATTTAATTGTCTAATATCAAGATTATTAAATATGTAATTATATAAATTTATAATTTAAATATGAAATTATAATAATTTAAAATTTATATATTTAATTATAGAAAGTTATAATTTAAATATAATATAATAATTTATAATTTCAATATATAGTTATAAAAAATTATAATTTAAATTTAATTATAATATTTTAAAATTTAAATATTTTATTATAAAAACTTATAATTTAAATATACAATTATGGTAATTTATAATTTAATTATGTAACTATAGTAATTTATAATTTAAATATGTAATTAGTGAAAATTATAATTTATATATGTAATGAATTTATTTATTAAAATATATTATAATTATTTTAAATTTATCATTATTGATATAATCATTAATTATGTCCTTATTTGTAATTTTATAATTTTCAGCTAGTTTTACCAAACATTTTAACTCTTAAAGAGTAATCCTATGGTAGTGATGACCTTGTAGAGGATCTATGAGGTGAAGAGGGCAACGGTTATGCAAGAGTTTGGTTTGCTTAATAGAGGCCTATATCTGATAGAAGTATGTGAGTTTGTTTAATTTACAACATAATCTAAACCTTTATTAAAATTCTATGATTATTATTATATTTTCTCATTTCTCATAATAACCTTTTGTCTCACCTGGATTGTTCCCATATATATATATATAAATAACTTGAAAACAAACACAAAATATGAAAATTATTCTTAATTTATTTTCATAGTATTTTTATCGATTATAATTATCCAATTTAACTATAATGCATTAATTGTAAAGTAAGTATACACTTTCAGCCCATAAAATTATTGTTAGTATTATTTTTAATATAATTAACGAAAGCATCAATTAACTTATTATACTTGGTAATTTGTGATTAGTTAACAATATAAAATGAGTTTAATTAATATGTAGAAACACTGCAAAAAAAGTTGGTCCTTATGTTTGATCACACTTTTTTGTCTATATAACTTAAGTATTAATTAGTAAAATCAATAAATTTATCATAAAAAAAGGTTGTGATTAAATGACAGTATAAAATTTTCTATACTAACATTGTATATTAATAAACTCATATAAAATTATTTTATATTACAATATATAGTGTATTTTCTCGTCAAAAACTAATAATTATGGATTAACAGTGTAACGGATTTTACACTCTAAACTAATAAAAAATTATAACCAATAATGTTATCTCTATTCAATTTTTCTAATTAATTTTTATGATAAAAATTAATATATATTATTTCAATAAATATAACATTTAATTATATTAATTTAATTACATGTTATATTAAATAAATACAATATTTAAACCTATACTAGAGATGGCAAAAAATTTACATTCGCAAATACTCACACAGAAAACATGTGAAAATAATGGGTACCTGTTATTCATCAGACACGTTTTTTCAACTTGTTCCTTAATGAACACAGTTACAGGGTATCATAGTACATGTACTGTGAGTACCTGTTACTTACTAAATTAAAATACTACACATATTTAATTTGAAAAAGATAATATTTTTGTGAAATAAATCAACTTAAAATTATTATTATCAAATTTTATTTTTATCAATGTTATTTTTTTTATGAAAAGTGCATAATTAATAGAATTATTTTTTATAAAAATGTTGGTAGGATATAATAATCCATTTTTAGATCCAATTAATTTTGTAAAAACTAGTATAATTTAATTTCTAGATTTTTCAATAAATAAATTATTTGTTTGATAAAATTTCATGTAAAAAATAAATATTTTTTTAAAATATTCATGGGTACCCATTGTAAGGGATAATGGTAGCAACAGATCCAACTCAAAAGGGGGTGAATTGGGTGTCAAAAAATTATTTCTTTGAACTTCAAGAAATAACACCTTAATCTTTTAAAATTTTGAATCAATATGCCTTTGCAGCAATTTAGATACGAATAGAAAGCAATTTGTTTATATTCATCACAACAATAATGTGCAAAAACAATTCAAATTAGAGTTATACAAATTTTACTATTTATGTGGAAGCTATTAAAACATATAAAGAGATGATAGAGATAGAGAAAAGAATACACAAGCAATTTATACTGGTTTACCCAAACCTGGGGCTACATCTAGTTTTCAATGCACAAGACAACTTGGATTGAATCCATTAGAATCAACAAAGTTTCACACAAACTCACAAGCACATGCAGTCACAACAAAACCTATCAAGAAATTAATTCTAACCATGCAAAAACCTATTACACATTATACACCTTCTAGGAAAGCTACCTATATGTGAGTCTTATAATCAAAACAAGTAAAAGAAAGTAAAAGGTTGATGTCACTTGAGAATCTTAATGCAAAAGATAGAAACTAATCAGGTTATCGACAAGTATTAAAAGCTATGATGAAACTTCTTGAATTTCCTTTGAGTTCTTGATTCAATCTTTGATTTTTCTTAGCAAAGATGTTAGAGAGCTTAGTTTTCTGTGAAAAATCGTAGTTGGTGTTCTCTCAACTGATTTTGAATATGATTTTTTGAATATAAACTTTTTTTCGTAGTTTTTCTTTTTCAACTTGTATAAGAAAATGATTTCATCCTAGTTTAATTGATTATTTTAAGTTTTTAATTGATTAAAGTGTTCATGAAGTTTATCAAGATTGATCAAGATCAATTTAATCAATTATCTCAATTATTGAACCAATTAAATTGTTCTTGAGACGTGCTTTAGCCAACAAGCAAAAATATCTATTAATATAATTTTTAACTGATTATGAAGCTAATTTAATAGATTAAAATAGCAACTATGAAATTTTAATCAACTAAATTACTTCACTAACCAATTTCTTGCTACATAAATGAGATAAATTAGATTTTCTAAAAAAAAAAAAACTTTTCAGTGAATATCTCATTCATACTTCACATGGCTAATTCAAGTTAAGAATTCATAAGGATTTAAAGAAGCTTGATCAATGCTCTTCTACTTAAATGCATAATGAATCAAAATATGTCTAACCTATATGAATGCATGAGTCACAAGCATTCAATCATAAAGCATGTATCCATCCTAGGCTTTGCTAGAGTTCATCATCAAAACATATTAATTAACATAATACATTGGTGCTCATCATCTTCATTCTTTGAGATTGAGGTTGGGAGTGATTTCTAACACTCATGAATACCTACGAGTTTTGAAAAACTTGCATGTATTTTTATAACAAGTAATCATCAAGTTTTAAGCGGGTAACAGGTACGAATATTTTGTATCTACCCGTTACTCATCCTAACTTATTGTCACTCTTCCATTAACTTATGAGATCTTGTATCTAAACTTCTTGATGTTGGAGATTCTCTCAAGGATGCAAAGAAGTCAAAATTAAATTTTGTAACCAGATTAGTTTTGATGACGAACACTAGTTTTCCTAAGTTGGATGTTATAGCTTATATTGCTTGAACATGTGTGAACATATCATGCATTCATATAGGTAGTTTTATCTTGATTCAAATTAACTAAGTATATTTGTGATCTTGATTCATTCTAAGCGTTGGTTAAGTCATACATGAATGATATTATTGGTCCCTAAAAAGTTTTAAGAATATTAAATCTCATTGATTTATGAAGTTACTTAATGGATTAAGGAAGCATAGTTCTTGTTTTAATCTATTAAATATCCTCATAATCGATTATCCGCATTATTTAATTGATTAGATGCTTGAAATATCGATTAAATTGATCATGCTGGCTTAATCATAGCTGAAGAACATTTTAATTGATTATGTACTAATGTTAATCAATTAAATTGATCAAAATGCAACTAGGCTTGAACTTAGAACATTTTAATCTATTAAAACTTGTTTTAATATGTTAAAATAAAGGTTTGAACTTCTTATATAAAAGGTTGTCATTCAAAACTCATAACAACGATTACATTTTTGAAAATCTGATCTAAGACCATAATTTTGAGATTCTAGAGATATGAAGAAAGCTCTCTAAACCTGAAACTTCAAGTCAAGCCAAGATCTAACAAAGAATCAACAAAAATACAATATATACATTAGTTCATTTGTGTATTGCTTGCAAAAATCAACTAATTAGGTTTCCTAGGTTTATGCATAGGTGGTGCATGTGGTATAATCATTATCTTGATAGGTTTTCAAGATGTGCAAGTGTAGGTTTCATTTGCATGTGAGTTTTTATGTAAACTCTGATTGATAGTGTTGGGTTTTGTCCAAGGTAGATTTCCTTGTGATTAGAACAAATTGGATGCAGGCCGGTTTGGGCAAACCAGTATAATTATTGTATATTTCTTGCCTTCTCTTTATCTTATATCATATTAAATTTTATCTCTATAAATTGCTTTATTGCTTCCATTTTAATTTAAATTCTGAATTAAGAGATAAATAAAATTTTATCTTTTGTCAACTTGTTTAGAGTAATCTTGTATGTGATAATAGTAAAAATTCATCCTTGAAATCGTTCCAAATACAGCTGAAAGATTTGATTCATCAATATTTCATTAAGGTCTTTTAAAATCTGTTTTTTAAGAAAAATCAGAAAAATATTTTAATCATTCAATTCACCCGCCCCTCATTAATGGTTGTTTGAAGCCATTTAAACCGTTTCAATTGGTATCAAAGCTTCCTTTGATACTTATTCAAACTTTTTGAAAAAAGATCCAAAATGGATTTAAATAATCAAACATTTGTGAAAGGTGCTTCAATAAAGAGACCCCCTTTTTAATGGAGAAAATTATGCTTTCTAGAAAATTAGAATGAAAATATTCATTGAATATCTTAATAGTGATTACGACATGATTGAAAATGACCTTTTTACTCCTATGATTAGAATGGATGATAAAGATATAGGAAAAGATTTGTTGGTCCCAAAGGGAATCTAGAAGGGGGAGTTGAATAGATTCACCAAAATTTAAGTTTTAAAAAATTTCTATTCAATAGTGTCAGAGTATTTAAAAAATAACCCCTTTCAGAAATTTCCAAAATCTACCTTCTTCCATAAAAATGGTTTTTCAAGAATTCAACCCTTAAGGCAAAGTATCAATTAATTCAATTCCTTCAATAATGATTTCAAATATAATAGAAGAAAAACTTAACAAGAATCCTATTACAAGTAATTCAAAATCAAATGGAAAAGGTAGAAAGAATGAAAATCAAATCCACAAAATATGGGTCAAAACTTAGATTCAATATCAAACCAGTGAATGTAAAGAATTGGATCCACCACAAGAAAACTTAATGAATCAAATACAGTTGCAAAAACTCAGTTATTAGTGCCCCAAGAATTCAATAAAGACTGAAACAAAAAGAAGGGTATAGAACAATATCACTTGAAGTGAAGAATACCCAAACAAAAATATCAAAACTCAGTAGAGTCTTTTCCTTGAATTTGAAATTGAAGCACCTTCAAACCATAAAAAATAGGTATGAATCTTGGAGAGAATTTTGTAAATCGTACGAGAGAAGAAAACACTTGATTAGATTAATCAAAAGTTGTTAAAATTAGTTTTCAAAATGCTTTTATATCAGTTTTGATGTAGGGTAATCGATTACCTACTTGATTACGTGATATCCTACAACAAGCTTGTCCAAAGTGCTTGTTCTCAGGAGTAATTCATTACTGATTTTAGGTAATCAATTATCACAGAGAGCATCAGTTCCTGATCTTAAAATTATCGTAGGGTAATCGATTACCTTACTCAAAATCCCATTTTTGAAGCTTTTTCAGCACAACCCAACCTATGTAATCTATCCAAAACCATCCAAACAAATTCTCAAGCCTATCTAAACACACAATACAAGTACCACACCTATAAACATGTTTGGTATCATAAAATTTATTTAAGATAAAAAACAAGGAAAGGAAAAACAAAACCAAAACTTCAGCAAAACTTCAATGCAATGCCTTTGGTTCCAACAATCTCCCCGTTTTTGGTTTTGATGAGGCAAACCACTCATAAGCTGAGCTTATTCTTTTAGTACCTTTGCTCTTGAATCAAGCTTTTATTACACTTGAGAATTGTAGCAATATCTTCACCATGTCTTCTCCTTAGGACATGTCTTCTCTGTTGGAACCAAATACATTGCATTGAAGTTTTGGTTTTGTTTTCCTCCTTATTTTTGCTCTTCAATCAATTTTATGGTACCAAACACATTTATAGGTGTGGTACTTGTATTGTTGGTTTAGATAGGCTTGAGAATGTGTTTTGGATGATTTTGGGTAGATTACATGAGTTAGGTTGTGCTGGAAAAGCTTCAAAAATGGGATTTTATGTGTGGTAATCGATTACCTAAAAACAGTAATTGATTACCCTACGAGAATTTTGAGATCAAGAATTGATGCTCTTTGTAATAATCGATTACCTGAAATCAATAACTGATTACCCCCGAGAACAAGCACTTTGGACTAGTTTTGTGCAGGATATAAGGTAATCAAGTAGGTAATTGATTACCCTGCACCAAAACTGATATAAAAGCATTTTTAAAAACAAATTTTACAACTTTTGATCAATCTAATCAAGTGTTTTCTTCTCTTGTATGATTTCTCATAATTCTCTCCAAGATTCATACCCATTTTTTATGGTTTGAAGGTGCTCCAATTTCAGGATTCAAGGAAAAGACTCTATTGAGTTTTGATTTTTCTGTTTGGGTATTCTTCACTTCAAGTGATATTGTTTTGTACCCTTCTTTGTGTTTTTTCACTAGTTTGACAATATCTTGAGGTGTTTTTGAGATTGTTGGGAAATCTTGCAATGGGGTGTTGCAAGTAAGGCGTTGTGAGTGACGGGATGTCATGGTGTAGCAAACTCTTGTAAGGTGCAAGATGAAGCCTCTCTTTGTGTAGTTTAAATCTTTTCGGGATTAAAATCTGTATGTGTGGTGTGCATGTACTGAGATTTTAGTGGAGATCGATTAGTAGAAGGCAAGTTTGTAAACTGGATGTAGGTTAGGTGTATTAAACCAGTATAAATCACTGTTCAAATTCTCTCTTCCTTGTACTCTTTAATTTCAGTCTTTATTAAATTCTTGGAGCACTAACTGAGTTTTTGCAGCTGTATTTGATTCATTAAGTTTTCTTACGGTGGATCCAATTCTTTACATTCACTTGTTTGATATGGAATTTGGGTTTTGACCCATATTTTCTGGGTTTGATTTTCATTCTTTCTACCTTTCTCTTTTGATTCTGAATTACTTGTAATAGGATTTTTGTTAAGTTTTTCTTCTATTACATTTGAAATCATTATTGAAGGAATTGAATTGTTTGATGCTTTGCCTTAAGGGTTGAATCTTAGGAAAACCCATTTTTGTAAAAGAAGGTAGATTTTGGAAATTTCTAAACGGATCTGTTTTTGAAAATACTCTGATACTGTTGAATAGAAAAATTTTGAAAAATAATTTGGTAAATCTATTCAACCCCCCTTCTAGATCCCCCTTGGGACCAACATTCTCCACATGGCTTCACCATATCTTATCCCCCTTTTGCCACTTCAAACAGAAAAGGTGAAAAAGACAAGATGCATATAAAAGCAAGTAATATGTGAAGGAAAATGAAATAGCTAGGATGGCTTAATTCAGCAAGATTGAGACTCCAACTGGTGCAATGCAAATGCTGTACAAAAACATTAAGAAAATCTGCAAAATTATGCAAAAAAATGTTGCATAAACAATGCATAAACAAAAAAAAAACTACAGAAAATTAACTTCCACGATAGTGCAAATAAAAGATATATATCTACCTCTGTTCCTTATTAAACAGGGTTCAAGTTAGCCTAAATAAAATCCATTTTGCATATAGTGAATCAATATAAAATCATCCAATGCACATATTTAAAACCAAGAATTAAGCTTTCATTGATAATCCAAATGATATTATATTTAGCACAGTCATTACAAGAATAGAGCTTAATCAAAGTACCAATACAGATTTTGAATGCTGACATTAAAGAGTAAACATGCAAGATGATGAGAAATAAGTAAACATGAAAGCAAGTGCAAATGAGATAAGCTGAAAGAAAATACACAACAAAACAACAATGCAAGTTCTAAATGCCTAGTCCTAAGATGAAGATGCTTTGACAATCCTAATCCTAAGGTCCAGGGAAAAGGAAATCCACAAATCTAATCTCTCAAAAATTTATTTCAAGGAGTCTATGATCTCCCGGAATTGTTTTTCCTATGACATCTGCAAGTCCCTATCTGTTTTAGGATCATCTCCTCAAAAGGAGTAGCACCTTTGGTTCTATGGACTCATCTTCATCTTCAACTTGCATTTCTTCCTTAGTCATCTAGTCTTCATCAATATTAATCAGTTTCATCATCTTCAATGCACAGTCTTTGATAAAGTGGACTTCTCTAGTGAACTCTCTAGCTTCATTTGAGGTGTCCACTCCAAACTTATCCAAAGCTTTTGAAATAAAGATTGCATATGGACATTTGTACTCATTCAGACAACGAGTCTTCAACATGTTATCCTTAATGACATATACCCAATTCACGTTGATACTGTTCTTGATTGCACACATCAAGATCATGTATTCCTCTAAAATATGAGCATGATTGCTACCATGAGTAGCCAAGTAGTTAGTATCCAAGCAATAGAGTAGTGAAACAGTCTATCATCCACTTTCATACCTTTAGTGTTGAATACAATCTTTTTCTTTGGATCCCTTCTCACAATTCTTTCTGATTCCTATTCATCAGGTCTCACCAACATAGACTTAAAAACATCCAGCTTTCTATATTGACCCCATTCTCCTTGAGGTCATCCACACTAACACTTATACCAGAATTTGCAACTCCACCAATAGTTAGAAAAATCTCATCAGTTAATATAATTTTCTTCCTCTTTACTTCAGAAACTAAATTCCCACACTCATCCTATTTACAGTTTGAGTAAAATATCCTAACCAAATTTGAGTAAAATTTCCCTTTGACTTGAGTAAAATTTTGACAACCCTTGGAACTCTAAGTCATCATGAAAATTGAACCCATTTTCAGTAAGCCGAAAATAGATGAATACCTTTGGAGAAATTTAAACACAGAATTGAAAATCTGACGTAGGTAATCGATTACTACTTTTGGGTAATCAATTGTCACGAGACTTGGGACTGATTTTGAAAAATCCAGTCTTTGGGTAATTGATTACCTGCATTAGTTATAGATTACTATAGAAAAAAAATCCCTAATCATGTAATTTGTGCCATACCATTCCAATCTATCATAATGTAATGCTTCTAATGCATGAATAATGATCAAATGTATTCAATTTTAGCCAATTCATGCAATGACTCATCTAATGACAACCAATCCGTACAAATTATGCATTCTAGGATCAATTAAACACAATTACAATAAAAAGTCATGAGTGCTTTCTATATCAATCTATCTTTTGAGCTTGTAAAACCTTTCTCTTGGTAGTGGTTTGGTAAATATATCAACCAATTGGGACTCAGTTTTAATGAATTGGACATCATAATCTCCTTTCTCTACATGATCTCTCAAAAAGTGATGATGAATCTCTATATGCTTTGTTTTTTAGTGAAGTATAAGATTTTTTGCCAGACTGATTGCACTAGTGTTGTCACGTTTGAGAGGAATTTTGTTGATTGTGATGCCAAAGTCTTCAAGTTTCAGCTTTAACCATAAGGATTGAGTATAATAAATCCCAACAGCTATGTATTTAGCTTCAGCAGTAGATAAAGCAACACATGCTTGCTTTTGGTCCATGATATCAAGTTGTTGCCAAATAGGTGACAAGTTCCATTTGTGCTTTTCCTGTCTAGCTTGCAACCTGCAAAGTCTGAGTCAGAAAAGCCAATTAAGGAAGGATTTGTATCTTTGGGATACCACAATCCCACATCAAATGGTCCTTTCAAGTACTTTATGATCCTTTTTACTACAGTCATGTGTGATTCTTTTGGTGTAGCCTGATACCTAGCATATAGAAAAACACTGAACATAATATCAAGTCTATTAGCAGTTAAATATAGTAAAGAACATACCATTCCCCTATATTTGGACACTTTTACTAGCTGTCCTTTCAAGTTAGCATCTAGATAGCAGTTGGTTCCCATTGGAATGTTGGATACTTTGCACTCTTCCATGTCAAATTTCTTGAGTAACTCCTTTGTATATTTGGTTTGATGTAGGAAGATTCCTTTCTCCATCTGCTTGACTTGCAAGCCTAGGAAGAAGTTCAGCTCCCCCATCATTAACATATCAAACTCCCCCTGCATTTTGGAAACAAAGCTCTTACATAGAGATGTGTTAGTAGAACAAAAAATAATATCATCTACATATACTTGAACCAACAAAATATCTTTTGGAGATTTCATAATGAATAAAGTTTTGTCTACCTTTCCTCTTTCAAAGTTCTTAGACAAGAAATTTACTTAACCTTTTATACTATTGCCTCGAAGCTTGCTTAAGACCATCAAGAGATTTTTTAAGCTTATACACACGATGAGGAAACCTATGATCTACAAAACTAGGAGGTTGTGAAACAAACACTTCTTCATCAAGGAAATCATTCAAAAAGGCACTTTTTACATCCATTTGATATATTTTAAAGTTAAATGCACATGCAAAAGCGAAAAGGAGCCTAACAACTTCTAATCTAGCTACTAGAGCATATGTTTCACCAAAATCTATACCTTTCTATTGATTATAGCCCTTAGCTACTAATCTAGCCTTATTTCTGGTTATGGTTCCTGTTTCATCTAGTTTGTTTCTAAACACCCATTTAGTTTATATGATATTCATGCAACTTTTATATGACACTAGTTCCCAAACATCATTTCTCATAAATTGATTTAGTTCATCATGCATGCCTAACAACCAAAATTCATCATTTAAAGCATCATCCACACAAGATAGTTCAATTTGAGAAACAAAAGCCATATGTTCACGAAAAAGATTTAGAGAATGTCTAGTAGTAACTCTCTTCTCAATATCACTAAGAATGTTGTCAAGGGAGAGATCTCTAGGTGTCTTTCATGTTTTGGGTAGAGGTTGAACTTCAACTTCATTTAAGACTTCCTTTTCCTCTAAGTTAATGGTGTCTTTTGAATTTTTAGGAGGAATATCAAATGTTCTTGCATCATCATCATCTACCAAGGAAACTCCCTTTTTCTAGGGTTTACATTCATCAAATCATGAAATTATTCTTCTACACTCAAGGATCTTTTATTTAATACTTTATATGTTTTACTACATGCAGAATATCCTAAAAAAATTGCTTCGTTCGCTTTTGCATCAAATTTTCCAAGATTATCCTTATTGTTCAAAACAAGACATTTACATCCAAATACCCTAAGGTGAGAGATATTTGGTTTTCTACCCTTGAACAATTCATATGGTGTTAATTTCAAAAATGGATGGATTAGAATCCTATTAAGAACATAACATGCAGTGGTACAACATCAACCCAGAAGTACTTAGGCATAGAACTTTCATTGAGCATTGATATAACTAATTCAATTAGAGATCTGTTTTTCCTTTCCACCACCCCATTCTGTTGCGGTGTTCTAGAAGCAGAAAAGTTATGATCAATGTCATGCTCTTCACAAAATTTCTCAAACTCATCAGTTTTAAATTCACCACCATTGTCACTTTTCAAAGACTTAATTTTCAAATCTTTTTCATTTTCAATCCTTTTGACAATTTTAAGAAAAGCATGGAAGGCATTATTTTTTACAGATAAGAAAGCTACCCATGTAAATCTAGAATAATCATCAATTATAACCGACCCATACAAGTTTCCACCTAGACTTACAGTTCTAGAAGGACCAAATATTGGAATGGTATTGTATAAGTTGCATATTTTAGGGGTTTTTATTCTGTGGTGATCGATTATCACTGCAGGTAATCGATTATCCCCGAGGCTGGATTTTCCAGACCCAAGTCTGGGCCTTGAGGTAATTGATTACCCTAAAGTAATAATTGATTACCTACACAAATTTTTTAGCTTTGTGTTTAAAAATAAAAAGGGCGTTCATCCAACTTATTTCAAAATCTCCAAATTGATTCTGAGAGAAGCTTCAAGTGCAAAAATTTCAAGAGAAGCTAGGGTTCTTCAAGCTCCATCTACACAAATCCTTCCAAAATCAAGAGTGGGTTTCTCTCTTCTCAATCCCAAAATCTCTCACACAAAACCCTAACAATGGAAAAGGGAAGTTCTAGCAAAGTGAAGATGGTCAAGCATACAACCATGGGAAGGGAGTTCAGACCAAAGCTTACCCCTAGGAAACCATCTACCCCAAAGCGCCCAACACAAGGTTCTCCTGCCAAAACCAGGGATTATTCTCATGACTAGTTCTCTTCTCAAAAACAACAACACTACTTCAACTAGAACTATGCCAATAAAGAAGGCAACTATCTGCAGGTATTCATCTATTCCTGACTTACTAAAAAAGGATTGAGTTTTCATGATGATTTGGAGTTCCAAGGGCTATCCAAATTTACTTAGCTCAAAGGGAATTTTTACCCAAACTTGGTTAGGATATTTTACTCTAATTTGAAGCATGATGATTATGGGAATTTAGTTTCTAAAGTAAAAAAGAAAAAAATTGTGTTAACTGATGAAATTTTTTTACCATTGGAGGAGTTGTAAATTTTTGTATAAGTGTTAGTGTGGATGACCTTAAGGAGAATGAGGTCAATTATAGAAAAATTGAGGTTTTAAAGTCTATGGCAGTGAGACATGATGAATGAGAATTAGGAAGAAGTGTGATGAAGGATCCTAAGAAGAAGCTTGTGTTGAACATCGGAGGCATGAAGGTGGATGATAGATAGCTCCATTATTCTATTGCTTGTAGGCTGCCTATGGAAGTAATCATGCATAAATCCTGGAAGAGGATATGATTTTATTACGTGGAATGAAGAATGATATCAAGGTGAATTGGGTAAATGTCATAAAGGACACCATGATGAAGACTCGTTGTTTGGATGAGTATAAGTGCCCCTATGCAGCCTTTGTATCAAAAGCTCTGGAAAGATATGGAGTGGACACCTCAAATGAGGTACGAGAATTCACTAGAGATGTTCAATTTGTGAAAGATCGGGCCTTGAAAATGATGAAACTGATCAAGACTGATGAAGGTTGAATGACTAAGGAAGAGATGCAAGCTGAAGATGAAGATGAGTCTGTGGAACCAAAGCCACTGACTCCTTTTGAGAAATCCTAAAATAGATGAGGGACATAGGATGATGCATGAAAAAGAGTTTCGGGAGATCAAAGACTCCTTGGAATAAATTTTTGAGAGATTGAATTTGTTAGATGTCCCCTTCCCTAGGCCTTAGAATTAGGATTGTCAGAGTATCTTCATTTTAGACTAGGCATTTAGGACTTGCATTGTTCATTTTTGTGTTGCCTTTTAGCTTATCTTATTTTAAATTTCTGTATTTGCCTTCATGTTTACTTGTTTCTCAACCTCTTGCCTTTTTTAATTTAATTTCGAAATTTAGAATGTGGTTTGATGTAACCTTGATTAAGCTCTGTTCTTGTAATGACCATGCTGAAAGTAATATCATTTGATATATCAAGCTTAATTCTTGATTCTGAATCTGTGTGATTGGCTAATTTTTCATTGACCAATTGATTATAATAATGATTCTATTTATGCTAATTTGAACCCTGTTTGATAAGGAATAGATGTAGAAATATGCCTTATATTTGTAGGACCTTGGAAGTTAAATTCTTCAACACTTTTCTAGTTAATTGGACTGGTTTCTACAACATTTTTTTCTACATAATTGTGCAGAATTTTTTAACTCTTTTCTGTAGCATTTGCACTACACCAGTTGGAGTCTCAAGCTTGCTGAATTGAGCTCTTCCAACTATTTCATTTTCCTCACATATCACTTGCTTTTATAGGCATCTTGTCTTTCAAAAAGGGGGAACATAGAAGATAGAGAAAATACAGAAGATATGGAGAAGACATCAAAATCGAAGACATTGATACAATTATCAAGTATAATCAAAGCTTGTTTCAAGAGCAAAGATACTAGATGGTACTAGAAGAGTGAAGCTTAGCTCAAGAGTGGGTTAGGCTCATCAGAATAAAAAAAGAAGAAATTGTTGGAACCAAGGGCATTGAAGCATAAGTATAAGGTACTTTTCATTTTCGGTTTTGCTTTTTCTCTCTTTGTTTTGCTCTTAAATCAATTTTATGGTACCAAACACGTTTATAGGTGTGATACTTGTATTGTGTGTTTAGATAGGCTTGGGAATATTTTTAGGATGGTTTTGGATAGATTACATAGGTTGGGTTGTGTTGGAAAAACCTCAAAAATGAAATTTTGAGCAAGGTAATCGATTACCTAAAAACAGTAATCGATTACCTTTCGAGAATTTTGAGTTCTGGAATTGTTGCTCTCTGTGGTAATCGATTACCTGAAATTAGTAATCGATTACTCCCGAGAACAAGCACTTTGGATTAGTTTTGAGTGGGATATCAAGTAATCAAGTAGATAATCAATTACCCTGCATCAAAACAGATATAAAAGCATTTTGAAAACTGATTTAAAAAACTTTTGAAAGATCTATTAAGTGTTTGTTTCTCTTGTACGATTTACATAATTCTCTCCAAAATTCATACCCATTTTTTATGGTTTGAAGGTACTTCAATTTCAAGATTCAAGGAAGAGACTCTATTGAGTTTTGATCTTTCTGTTTAGGTATTCTTCACTTCAGGTGATATTGTTTTGTACCATTCTTTGTTTTATTGCACAAGTTTAACAATATCTTGAGGTGTTCTTGAGATTGTTGAGAAATTTTGCAGCGGGGTGTTGCAAGTAAGGCGTTGTGAGTGGTGGAATGTCACGGTTTAGATGTGGGGTGCAACAGGAAGCCTCTTTTGTATGTGTTGTGTGCATGTACTGAGATTTTAGTGGAAAACAAATTAGCGAAAGGATAAGTCTGTAAATTGGGTGTAGGTCAAGTTGACCGAATCATTATAAATCACTATGCAAATTCTTTCTTCCTTACACTTTTTAAATTTCAATTTTATTGAATTCTTAAAGCACTACTAACTAGGTTTTATGCAGCTATAATTGATTCATAATTTTTCTTGCAATAAATCTAATTCTTTATCATCATTTACTTGATAGTGAATTTTGGTTTTGACCCAAAAAGTGTAGGTATGGTTTTTCACTTTTTCTACACTTTCTTTTTTATTCTGTTGTAAAAGTATTCTTGCTAAGTTTTGTTTCAATTACACTTGAAATCATTATTGGAGGAGTTTTTTTTAGCTTTGTGGAGGTGTCTTTAGTTTCCTTTTTGGGCTTTTATTTTGACCTATTCTTGTATTTTTAGCTAGGAGGTGTAACTAGTCTCTTATGTGGAGTGTGTTTATTAGAATGTGCCTTTTTGGGAGTCTTGGTTGTGTGATTTTTAACCACACCCCATTAGTTTATCCCACATCCCTTCTAAGACACACATGAAGCATGAGAAACAAGTGGGGCTCTATGTTCCCTCGATTAGGCGCCAACCACCTTTTCTCTCCTAGGTGGAACCTACATGGCTTGTTTAAATTCAAATTTGTTTTGCAGAGAATCTACATGGAACTCTGAAATTCAAATTTGAATTTAGATGGAACATAGATCGATATTTTAAGGGCCTTGTTTGGATCTAGTTAAATTAACCAAGTGTTAATTAGCTTGTAGCTCAATTAACACTTAGTTAATGCAACTAATCTCCTCATCATCACCCTTGAGTTGGACGTCCAACTGAAGACCCATAACTTAGACTTTTCTCTTATTAATAGCCTCGTCCACACACTGTATCATTTTTACACTTGAATGATAGAATTTACCTCTTTTGTGAGAGCCTTCTTTGAGTGTATTTCTTCTCCATTATGAGAGTTCTTCCATGGATTTTATCAAGGGTTCAGTCCCTTGTGGCAAGTTTCCTTCTCTTTGTGGCTTCTCTCCTTAAGTGGCACCACTTTCACCACCATTCTTCATCCTTCCACAAAAAATTTCACCATTAGAAGCCTCTTGAAGATGATCATGGGACAAAAATCCAAGAAGGGTTTCATAATTTACCTTTAGTTTAGGAAGAAGACGTTTCTTTAGTTAGTTTGAGGAGTAGGCTTAGTGGGGGCCTTTAGCTTAGGTCTCTTGAGCCTTTATTCCCTCACCCATAGTGCTGCAAAATGGTTTTTGCACTCCCTTGATCTTTCTCCAAGAGGTTCCAAGCTCTAAAGAAATGGATTATAAAGGGGGAAAGAAATGGAGGTGGGCGTCACTCTCAAAAAAAGATAAGCCAAAATGTTTAGGTTTGCCACAAGATAAGAAATCCTTGATAAAAACAACTAGTAAGAGATTCCTCAAAAAAGATAATCCCAAAGACCTTTTACTAACAATGTACTCACAAAGAGACTATTTTCATTCAATTCAAAGGTGAGATTTACAATGAAGCAGATGAGTATAAATAGCCCAATAGAAGAGCTTAGGCAAACTTTTCTAGGCAATGTGAGACTTGTGCTTAATTAGAATTGAGACTAATTAACCCAAGTCTTTAGGCCCTAAAAGTAGCACCTAATACTAATCCCAAGCGGTGCAAATAGCTCATCCAAACAAGTGAAAATAAGTGAGCCCAACATGACTAAAAAGGATCTTACTTTAAGTCCACCCCTCTAAAATATCTAAAGACACTTAAACCTTCTAAACTAAATGAAGTTGGCCGAAAATACATGGCTATAAGGGAATTAAAAATACACTCTTATTTAGTTAATTAAAATAAATTATTTATAAGCTAAAAATAATGAAGACTATGACTTCAAATCTTCAATGAGCTTTCATCCATGTCATGCCTTCCTTGAATCCTCCTAGCCATGATGTATGCTAGGTAGGATTGCATCATGTCCTCCCCCTTGGAGAGGATTTGACCACAAATCTTGAGGCCTTTCTTCCTCTTTTTCAAAATCTACAGCAAAATAAGAAAAGTAGTAAGTATATAGAGACAAGTGATTTTGGGTGAGTGAGAGGTCTATTAGGAGATCTCTTAGGAATGAGGTAGTGAAGTTTGGAACTAAGGTTTGAAAACGTTTTAGTGTGCTTGTGCCTCTACATAACAGCTCCCTATCCTTCTCCTATTGCACTAGATGCTAGCCTAAAAGGTTTTGAAATAGTAGGTGAGACTAGTCTAGGTGCAATGGAGCACTCATCAAGTTAGATTTGAGGGTGTGGATCAAAGTGGTCAAGCGGTATGACAACATCCTCAAATTTAACTTGTTCTTTTTGTAAGGATTGACAGGAAGATTTTTCTATGTAGAGAACTTCTTTTAAAGGAAAAGGCGGATCTTTCTTAGACTCGGTCTTCCTACCAACAACCTTATTTTCATTTTTATCCCTCTCTTTCTTAAGCTTCATGATCCTTCTATCCTCCATAACCTCGGTAGGAATAAGAGGAAGTAAGGTAATGTTTTTCCCCTCATGAGAGAGCGATTTTATTAGTGAGGTCATTGTTCAAAGTTTCCCTATCATGTTGCCATGTCCTTCCCAACAACATGTGACTAGCTTCCATATGGACTACAACACATAAAACTTTGTCTTGGTACTTCCTTATGAAGAAGCTAATCTCCACTTGTTCTCTTACTACTACAACTTCTTCATCATTAAGTCCATGCAAAGAATAAGGTGAAGGATGAGGAGTAGTAATAAGTGCTAAATTTTCCACCACCTTTGTGCTACAACAATTGCAACATGATCCACCATCCATAATGAGAGAACAAGTTTTCCCTAAAATTTTGCATCTTGTTTGAAAAACATTCTCTCTTTGTGTTTGGGTGTCCTTATAAGGATGGCTTCAAGAAGCCTTTTGACTTTGAAGAAATCATCACATGAATGAGTACCTTCTTCATTTGATGTTTCCCTTAAAGTCCTTTTTCTTTTAGGGCAAAACAAAGAATATGCCTTTTTTCTAAACACTTAAAAGTATTTAGGACTTCTAGAACGAGTTCTCAAACTAGTGGTAGAAGGGTTTTTTTATCTATTTTTCTTTTGAATGACTCTCTTTTATTTTTACAAGGGTTTATCTTTTTTCTAAGATGTCTCTTAGGTTCATCTATTTCTCTAGAAGAGATTTGAAGGTCAAGGTTTGTGATAGGCTCCTCTAAGTCCCTAATAGAGGTAGATACTTTATTAAGGGCACTCTCGAAGGAATCACTCTCCTTTTCTTTCTTCTCTTCTTCCCTTCTTTTTCTCTCCAACTTTTTTTCTTTTTCTATCATTTCTCTTTCTTTTTCCTCTCTTTCTCTTTCCTCCTTTACATTTTCCTTTCTTTCTTTTTTCTCTTTTTCTTTTGTCTCTTGCCAATCCCTTTCTTTTTGCTCTCTTTCTTGCTTTTTCTTTTTCTTTTATCTCTTCACAGTCTTTTTCTCTTTTCTCTTTTCTCTCCTGCCACTCCTTTTCTCTTTGTTCTTTTTCTGTTTTCTAGTCTTTTTCTCGCTCCTCTCTTTCTTTTTGCCATTTTCTTCCCTCTCTTTTTCTCTTCTTTCTTTTCTTTCTCTTTTTTTGTCTCTCTTTTCTCTTCCCTATCTAATTTTTCTTGTTCTCTTTTTCTCCTCTCTTTTTGTTTGCCCTCATTTTCCCAAAATTCCTTTCTTTCTTTTTCAACTCTCTCCCAAACAAAAGAGTATGAATATGTGGGAAAGGCGGGTTTGTAACTATGGTAATAATCACTTATCTCATTCTTTCCTTTTTCACACTCTTCTTTTATCCTATTCTTACATTCTTCTCTTTGTTTTTCTCTTTTATCTTCCCTAGTTTTATCACTACTTCTAACACTCCTAGATGTGTGTGAAAACATTTCAAATTACAGGGCTTAGAGAACTAAGATGCATTCTTTTCTTTTTATGTTTTATCAACTAAAAGTGACTTAAGCCTTTGGAACTTAAGCACTTACTAAAACATGAAAACAATAAAATAATTTAAAAACAAAGATTAAGGAATAAGATGCTCCTAAAGTATGAGTAATGGGTAACAATCCCTCAGTCACACTTAAACGAGAAACCAAAATTTATTACAATCAACAGAGGTGACCCATATGGACATCCAACAACTCTATTAAAATGTCCTTAAAAACACGCCCAATTAAATGCAAAACTAAAGAAACTTGAAGAAAACTTTTATGTTGATCCTTCTCTTCCAAGTGCTCCCTCACCAAGTGTTTCACTCAAGTCTTGGCCTCCTCTTTGAGTAGCTCCTCCTTAGCTTAAATCAACACTTCCTAAGGATGCTACCCTTGTCGAAGTTGAACAAGTTAGCCACCTACAACAAAGAAGAAAAACGCCCCAACAAAGGAACCAAGAGAAGTGCAAGAATTGAAAGCAAAAGGAAAGAAAAACACTCAAGAAGCAAGGGAACACATCCAAGCAGAAAGATTTATTAATGACAAACTCAATGAATGCCAAAATAGACAAGAAAATATTAAAGGTGTAGAAAGAAAGTTGGTACACAAAAGAAATTCCTAGAATGAGCTTAAAATAGAATTGGACTTAAAACAAAAAAGAATCAACAAATTCGATTATTTACACAATTTTAATGCAAGGTGGCTGAATCATATGCAAAGAAATTCAAACAAATTACAATAAAATTTAACACTCCTTTGAATGTTTAATAATTTTGAGGTGCATTAAAATTTTTTTTGTACTATTTTTACGTCTTTTTAGCACTTTTTACTAACTCTTTTTTGACTTATTTTACTCTTTTGATTTCTATTTTTTTTTTAAATACTTTTGCTATATCTCTTATCAAAATTCTAACACAAATATGATAAAGGGTTTAATGAGAATAGGTGCTTGAATTAAAATAGATGGACAACCACAAAATTAAACCAAAAATTTCAAACAAAAGAAAGCAAAGTAACTTAAATTGCAGAAAAATAAAGGAACCTAAAGCACACAATGATTCAATGAAAGAACTAGAAATTGAACCATTAAAAACAAGTAAATTGCAAGGAATTTAAATGAGAAAAAAATTAAAACTGCAAGACAATAAACTAACTAGACATAAAAGGCAATTAAATGACAATAAAGGAGCTAAAAGAAAAAAACTACAACAAAACAGCAAGGAAAAATAAGAGAAAAAGAAGAAGAAATGAACCTCAATGGAGTAGGCTTTTGATACTAAATGATACAAAAATATTTTTGTACTCCCCTTGATCTTTCTCCAAGAGGTTCCAAGCTCCAAAGAAATGGATTATGGAGGGGGAAAGAAATGGAGGTGAGGTGTCCCTCTCAAAGAGAGATAAGCCAAAATGTTTAGGTTTACCACAAGGGAAGAAACCCTTGATAAAAACCTAGGAAGATGTTCCTCAAGAGAGAGGATCTTCAAGACCTTTTACTAAGAATGTGCTTACAAAGAAACTATTTTTATTCAATTCAAAGGTGAAATTTACAATGAAGGGGATGAGTATATATAGCCCAATGAGAGAGCTTGTGCACACTTTTCTAGGCATGTGGGACTTGGGCTTAATTAGAATTAAGACTAATTAACCCAGGTCTTTAGGCCCTAAAGTGACACCTAATACTAATCCCAAGGGGTGCAAATAGGTCATCCAAACAAGTGAAATATGTAAGCCCAACATGCCTCAAAAGGATCTCACTCTAAGCCTACCCCTCTAAAATATCTAAAGACATTTATACCTTCTAAATTAAATGAAGTTGGCCGAAAATACATGGCCTTAAGGAAATTAAAAATAAATTCCTATTTAGTTAATTAAAATAAAATATTTATAAGCTAAAAATAATTATGACTATGGCTTCAAATCTTCAATGAGCTTTCATCCATGTCATGCCTTCCTTGAATCCTCCTAGCCATGATGCATGCTAGGTGGGATTGCATCACATAGGTTTAATCTTTGGACCCCCTTTGGGCTTAATTTGGGCATTAGAATTAGAGGGCCTTAAGACTAGACTTAATTAGCCTTAATGCTAATTAAGCCCAAGTCCTATATTGTCTAGGATCTTGTGCCTAGCCTAACTCCCCTATTGAGCTATATATACTCCTCCCACTCTCTTGTATTCTCACACTTGAATGAATGAAAAATTGTCTCTTTTGAGGACATTTTTAGTAAAGTGTCATTGAGAGTCTTTTCGCTTGAGGAATATTTTCCTAAAGCTTTTATCAAGGATCCTCTCTCTTGTGGCAAACAACATAAAATTTTTTAGTTATCTTTCTCCTCAAAGAGAAAGTGGCATCAATCCACCCCTATTTCTAGCCTCTTTATCCTCCATTTTCTAGAGGAAAACCTTGGTTGGAGAAAGATCAAGGGAGAGCATTACCTATTCTCCCTCTTTCACCTATAAATACACACCTTATGTATTTTCTCACACTTGAATGAATAGCGTAAGACTCCTTTTTGAGCAATTATTCTTAGTAAAGTGTCTTGAGAATCCTCTCTTTTAGGGAGTATCTTCTAGTAGTTTTTATCAAGGATCCTCTTCCTTGTGAAAAACCTTCAATCTTAAGGCTTATCTTCCTTCAAGGAAGTGGTGCCCCACCTTTATTCCTAGTCTTCCATCCACTATTTCTCAGAGCTTGGAATCTCTTGGAGAAGATAATGGGGAGTGCAAGTCAAATTGCATTAATGTAGTATTATTTTTTACTTAAAACAGGAGTCAATGTAATAAAAATAAAATAGTAAAACCTTGGGGAGATAATATAATGAAAATAAAAAAATTAAGGATGTTTCTATAGGATTCAAAGATGAAGGGATACTAAGTGTAATAAGAATAAACTTTTTTGGAGAATTTGAGTGATTTTTTAATTAATTAAAAATAATAGAAAATATATATTTTTCCTAGAGCTAAACGATTCAATAAATATGTGGAGAGAAAATAAATTTTAAAAAAATAAGTTAATGCTACATTAAACTAGAAGTTTGGACACTTAATTGCTTGCATATATTACACTTTTGGAAAAGGTGATAAGTCTTAATTGTGACTAAATTTCAAAATGAGTGATTACAGTTATTATTAGTAAAGAAAACTAGAAGAATTAATAAGAAAAATACCCTGTAACATAAAAGAACAACTCAACTCCCTCTCACTCTCCATTCAAGTCAGTTGTCACCTCTCTTTCATTTTTTTCTCTTTACCTTCTCTCTTAATTTACTTAAGATTCCACCATGAAAATCTTATCTACTGATGCAAGACCATTAACACTTCCCATGATTATCTCCATCCAAGGTTCCCACTTCAAGAAGGTGGAAGGCAAGAAGAATGGGTGGTGGTGATGCCACTTCTACTTGGGAGGAAGATGAGTAACAAATTATATGATGTTTGCCACAAGAGAGATGACCTTTGATAAAAGTTTAGGAAGAGAATCCTCAAAGAGAGGTTTCTCAAGACACTCAATTGATGAAAAAGCCCAATAAAGAAGTCCCATATTAATTCATTCAAGTGTGGCAATACATGAGAGTGAGGTGGATATTTATAAGGAGCAATGGCATCTTGGGCCTGAATCTCAAGGCAATGTGGGACTTGGCTTAATTAGCTCTTAAGGCTAATTAAGCAAGTCTTACACTCCCTTAATTAAACACGCCTAGACCAATGCAAGAAGGGGTGTGATATAAATGCAGAAGATGATGACTTTTTATTTTTGTGACGTTCCATTAATTTAGGAATTAATGTAACATGCAATTAATCATATGTGATAACTACATGATAATGGAGTATTTAATTCTTCTTTTAGGAGTTATGAATTTTAACAGCCACCTAGTTCTATAAATAGGAGTTGAATTGTACTCAAAATAGAACGATTGAATCAATGAAATTATAATCGAGTTTTACCCTTTTTGTGAAAGATGAATTTCTCTTAAGAACTTCTCTAAGAATTCTTCCTTATAGCGTTCTGCTGGACTTATCAAGAGTAAATCACCAAGCTTGTAACATCACATGACTTATCTTCCATCCTTGAAAGTGGCGTTATCTATTCCTTCTTCAAACCATTTTCTTCCTTTCCATTTTTTTTACCTAATTCTCATCTTTTGTTAACTTATTACCTTCTAATTAGATAGATTTGCAACATGAATCCAACCTCTCTGGATTCACATTAGGGTGTCAAACCAAACCTACAAGTAAAGAAAGAAGCCCAACGTCCCCAACAAGGAAGCCCACCTACAAAGCATACACCCTATTCTAACTAAAGGCATCCTAGAGAACTAAACTAGGTGAAAATAGCTAAAATACATGACAAGAGAAAATTACAAGCAAGCAAATATTTACAAGGAAATAATTTGTGGACTATGGCCTATGATCAAGTGAAGCAAGAGCTGAGGTCTAACATGCTCCTTCTTATCCATGCCATCCTCTATCCTCCTAACCATGACCCTAGTGATAGAATCCTTGATAAGTAAGTTTGCATCTCTACCTATATCATTCTCCATTTTAACTTCCTAAATTTTGGGAGTTCATTTAGACTTAAATAAGCAAAATTTTTTTAAAATGAAAACACATAACTTGATTCTTCCATAACACGACAATTACTTGAAAATGATTTGCCACAAATTCATACTTCCAATTCATATCACTAAACTTGATTCTTTCATAACACCCATAATTACTTGAAAATGATTTGCAATAAATTCATGGATGCTTCCAATTCATATTACCAAAATGTTAAGTTTACTAAGTAAAATGATTTTTATTTTCAATATGAAAAATGATTTGTGTTACACTTGCACCCTAAAAATTACAATGTCTGCGCTCTCGTATCTGTCTATATGTTGTATATGAAATTGATCAGTGGAATTTAATTATTCAAAATTAAATTTATGTAGTGAGTTGTTATACGATTGTACCCTTACCGTAAATAAAATAACTCGTTAAATTTTATTTGATTGTGCATCTATCTATGAAATAACTCGTTAAATATTCAAATAAGATTAATAAAAAAAATTGTGTGTTATTGGGAATTAATTATTAATTGACTGAAAAATTATTTTGAAACTCTGAATCTCGCATGTTAAGTTACCTTCATAAAAATTTATCTGTGAATATTATTTACTTGACAAAGAAATTTTTACAAAATTAAATTTTTTTTAAGTCACAAGCATTGTAAAAATTAAAATTCATGAGTAAATTAAAAAGAAATAGTTTTTTAAAATTGTATTATGCGTTGTTAAAATTAAACAATGTAATTATACATTAGGTAAATTAATCTGACGCATTTTTAATTTTCTTGAGATGTGACCTAAACCCTCTTACCAATCAACAAGCATGCAAGGAAAATTGTCAGTCACCCCTCACTTCATTTATACCTTATGGCTTGGGAGAAAAAAAAAGCCACTTGTTGCTAGTCAAAACTCAAAGAAAGGGAAAAGCATTATTGCATGCAAACCAATTCAGCACCACACCCAAGAAAGCTCATTGACCTCTATGATACAAGAAGGCCCCTCATCCGAGGTTTTCTCTCCTCTTGTTTAACTTATAGTTCAATCTAAGAGTTTCTGTGTTAGTAAAGTTGTCAGTAAGGGAGGCTAATACAGTCTTTTAGTTCTTACTAGTGGTGGGCATATACTAAGCTCTAGCCCTCGAGGGGGAGAGGATAACCCATAGCCCCCTTTGAAGTGCGTTAAACCTCTTAAATAAGGATATTCCACATGCCCCCTTAGTAAAACAACAAAGTCAAATAGAGACCTATTCTAAATAACAAAAATAAGGGTTCCGCCCTATAAGATAGGGACTTCTGGTCCATGCTTTTTATTCTATTGAAGTGTGTTAAATAACTATAATTCCATATAAATTTCATATTCTAATAAGGGATATTGGATTTTAGTACTAAATTAACTCATATGCAATGTAATAAAGATCAAACCCTTATCCTATTTTGTTAAACCAAAATAACTTCACATCCCTTTTTTTCTAAGTTTTATACAAAGCTTGATCAAAGGTAAGTGAGAATTCTCTTATGTGTACTTAAAATGAGCTAAGAACTAAGGGGAATTAGCCTATCAATACTTGTATACTCCTCTATTTAAAGATTTTTGGTATTTGTTTTGTTGCAAAATTTGATAGGAAAATGCTGGCTGATAGAGTTTGAGAACTAAAAATTATTTGTTTTTTTTTTCATTTATGGAATGACTTCTAATACAAAGGATAGCATGCTCAAAATTTATAATTTTTTTTAGTTTGTTGTTTTACAAGTTAAAACCCCAAAAAATAAAGATATTAGTGTGGTTGTTTCGACGAAGTTCTGTGGACAACCTTAACCATTTTGATTTTAACATTTCATCTAATCATTGGGTTTCTTTGAAAGTTGTTCTTAATGAAACTAGACTCAAAATTCAACAACTTTTGTTTTGGAGAAATGTGAAAGAACCTCAAATAGTGGTTCATCCATGACATGGAATGTTATGTTCATTTTAGTGCAATCTATCTAAGGAAGGTTTGATTTTTTGGATTTCACACTTTTTTTTTTGGAAGGCGAAGATAATTTATTAAAGACATAAAGGCGGGCGAAACCAAAAGTTTCTAAAACCCTGATACAGAACAAGTAAAGAAACCAAAACTAAATGGCACCTAAAGACATAGCAGAACCCTAGCCTCAACCCGAGAGAAAACTACATATTCATCATACACATTCTGGGATTGTTACACCAGTCCGCAAAGACACACCCCCTCTTAAACCCAAATCTATAGGCCAATCACTTCCAGGATGTCAGCTGGACGAGACCAAAGATATCCAACAAGTCTAACGCAAAACTGTTAAAAATAATGGAATTCCTAGCTAACCATATACACCAGCAGATTGCTGACCCGAATAAAAACCTCCACTTACTTCTTCATTTACCAGACACCCACGAGCTAACTGAAATAAATAAAAGAGAAAGATCACCTGGTAAAAGTGATTGAACACCAATCCAAACCATTACCTTATACCACAATGATTGAACTACTGTGAAGTTTAGAATTATTTCTAAACATATAAAGTTTAGAATTATTAATTAACAAATACTAATTTAACAAAAAGGATTTTTATAAGACAAGTGTTTTGTTGTCAGATTTAGATTCAAAAAAATTGTCTTAGTAAAAAAATTAACTCGAAGAAAATTATAGATAGTTGGAAGACAAACTTTACCTTTCTAGAGAGATAAATTATTAGATTTTCACTAAAAAAACATTAGGAATAAAATGGACTTGACCCATAGAAAAGTGGAACTCTTTGAGGGTTGTTTATTGTGAAGAGCAAACTGCTTCTTCAACTTCTCCGAATTTTCATAATTCTTGTATATTTTTGTTGGTATGTGAAATATTTATTATGGAAAATGTATTTCAAGATCTTTATCTTTATCTAAAAATTTATGTATTAGAATTTGTTTACAAATTTAAATTCAAGCTTACTTTTGATATGTTAGAGAGGAGAATAACCTGAATTATTTTGTTTTGATAATGGGAAAATTTGTGAAGTGTTATATGAAATTAATTATATGCATGTTTATGAGATAGTAGGTAACCCTTACCTTTGTTCCCTTTTGAATGTAAGACTAGAGGAGTATGAACCATTGAGTAATTATTAATTGACATATGTGCAATTTTGAGAAGTGTCCTTTTAACTGTGCTAGAGATCTAAAAGAGTGTGAACTTGAGGAACTGGAATTTCATATGCATGTAGATGTCTATTGGATATAGTTTATTCTGCATCCATGGTGTGAAATTGTAAGTTTGCTCAAATTTTATGTGATACCATCCAAGGTACTTAAGTGTTAGTATCTATTATTAGTGTTTATTAGATTATTTCTTTAAGACTAGTTGCATAAATTAATATTAAATAAATTATTATAAAAAAATAATAACTTAACTTACAAATTTTAATAATTAGGCATGAAAATTTATATAAAATATTATTTGACTTTTAGAATTTTATCAAATTAAACTAAAATTTTTATTTTTTCACCTATAAGTTCCTTTTTATTATGATTTAGTGATAAGTTAATATATTACTTAATTTTTAAGTCTATTGATGAGTAAAATATCACGATCAAAGACAAGCATATCCTACGCATTAGTAACATTGGAACTAAGTGTCGATATTGTACCCAAAGATCAGATCTTTTTATCAATTAATTCAATTTAAAGGTAAAAGAAAAATTAACAAATCAATATTTTAATGAGTGAGTCAAAACAATTTTAGTGAGTCACAATAATTCAAATTTGGAGTAAATAGTAAAATAAGAAAGAAATTTGGTTTTAGAATGCAATGTGTTGAGATTGAAACTTGGAAAGCATCTTATCTCAAGTCTTTAGTTGTTTTGGTTTTGTAGTTTGGTTTTGCTCTTATTAATTCATTTTATGATATCAAACGCATTTAAGAGGATTGATACTTGTATTGATTGTTTAGATAGGCATGAATGTGTATGAGTTAAATTGATTGTTTGTTTCCTATCAATTTCATGATTGATTCTTGATGTCCATGATTTTTTATTGGTTGGTAAGCAAAGAAATCAAAATTACTAAGTTAAGAGTTGAATTACCTCATTGGTAATAGATTACTTAAGTTAGTAATAGATTACCTAAGCTGAATCCAGCTAGAAACTCATAAAAACTGAATTTTTCGAATGTTAATTGACTACTATTTTTAGATAATTGATTACTTGCAGAATTTTTTTTTCTCAATTGCAAGTTCTTGGGAATTATCAATTACCTAATTATGTTAATTGATTATCACAGAGAACATGCATTTTTGGGTTGTTTTTCAGAGAACTATTAGGTAATTAAGTGGTTATGTATGATAATCGATTACCTTGGTCTATTGGTCATATAAAACTATTTTAATCAAATTTTTTAAGAAAGGAACGAAAAGCTTCTTTAGGTTTTTGAGAGAGAAAAAGTTTTTTACAAAAAAGAAACCCTTTGAAATAAAAGAGAAACCTAGAAATCTATGATTTAAGATTCAAGAATTGTTGATTGGAAGAGAAAAGATCACAAAACTATGTTTTAGTGTATTGAGTATTCATTAAAATCACATGATATCATTCTTTATCCATTGCTTTTTGTTTTTGCACATGTTTGGTAATCTTTTGATGTTAATTCTTGATGTTATTGTGAAATCTCATAATGGGCTGTTATGAGTGAGGCAATTGTGAGTGACAGGGTGTCACGATGTAACAAGCTCTTGTGGGGTGCAAGAGTATGCCTCTCTTTTGTGAGTTTTTTGAATGTTTTTGTAAAAAATATGTATGTGTAGGGTGCATGTATATGGTTTTTAGTAGAAAGAAGATTAGCGAAAGGCTCATTTGAAAACTAGATGTAGGTCTTGTTGATTGAACTAGTATAAAATAACTTGTGCAATTTTCTCTATCATCCTTTACTCTTTATTTTTTTATTGAATTGTATTTTTTTACTGTAATTGATTAAAATATTTTTATCGGTAAATTTGCAATATTGTATTGGTTAATCTTTTGTTGTGTAATATTGAATCTTGAATTCTATATTTTAAGTTGAACAAATATTGAGTTAGAACACATTATTGGGGAATTAACATTAGTTTAGCTTGAATATTGAATCTTAAAAAGAGTTGACTCTCAAAAATTATTTCAATTTTTATTTGAAATTGTTTTTGAAAATTCTTAGATAGATTTTGGAAATTTTAAAAGGGGTGATTTTTTAAAAACTCTGATATTTTAAAAAAGGAAAATTTTTGGAAAACTCTTTAGTATCTATTCAACCCCCCTCCATTTTAGATTCTCCCTGGGACCAACACAATGGGTTAAGACCTAGGATTGTGATATCACTACAATGCTTTTGCCCCCTATTTACTAAGCAATTTCATTCTTTATTATTCAATAATTACCAATAAATTACCATTTTTTTGTGATGAGTTTGAACATTCAAGCTACATTATAATTCTAATTTGTTATCTAGTTTGATCATGCAAGATTCCAAATTACGACTGGTTTCTTTTTTACCCAATCGAAGGTTTGCTCGATGAATTTGATCGATTCTACTGAGACAATAGTCTACATACTTCCCAAGTCGATTATTTAAACATCAATAATCATGACTATTCAAACAATTAAGATATAACTGATAAAATAGAGAAGTAAATTAACCATTGAACGACATCAAATAATGATGCAAAATGCAAAGGGGAATTACAAAGAGTTACACTGTAACTTAAGGATTTAGCCAAACATGGTTAATGCAAAGCCAAACATTCTTCCAATAACAGAGTACATAAAATAGATTAATAATTACTGTAGGGCTCCCTCTGAATTGCCTCAATTCCAAAGCTTCCTCGCTGTTCTTTGCCTCTTAAATCACAAATATATATCATCTTCTTAGCTAAAGCGAGTCCCTTTTTGTGTCTTCTTTTCTGGTATCTGTAAGAGAGTTTGAGTTTTTTTGTGTTTTTCTTTTGAGGCCCGACTTAGCATGATCATGCTAGTGCTGAGCATGATTGTGTTCGTAACTTTCCAATCACAACATGGTCGTGCTACTTTTAATCACGATTGTGCTTCTTTTGGATTGAAGTTTGGACTATGTTGTACCAAGGTAAAATGGGTGTTTTTAACCACCATTCTACTTACCTATGTAAGACCACTATGTTTTAGTAGTTTGGTGCTAGCTTGTTATTGATACAAGAAATTCAAGATATAATATTAAAAGTGAAGATGGCGAGTGAGATCATTAGTAGTTCACTATGCGTTTTTACCATATTCTTGTGCTTGCTTGACGAAGCTAGAGTCACCATTACATTTTTTTAGGATCAAATGACACTACCCAAGTCGACACTTCACCTTAAGGTTGAGAACCTCTATGGCAGGTGCATACTTGATGTGACCTAGAACATGGACCACTTTATTAGGTATCTTTGCTATACATTAATATTGGATGATGTTAACGAAGAAATTTCTTTGACATTAATGATCCTAATTTTAGGAAATTATGGTTGGAGAACCTCCTAATCCTAGTGTAACCCAACAATTGTTGGAAGCAATGACGATTGTGCTAGAGAACCTAGTATAAGACTAAGAAGCTGAATTTGTGGAGTATCACAAACTACCTATATTCACCAAACAAAACCTACCAAAGTTTGAAGGGGTGTTGGCCTTGAGGAAGCACAAAATTGCCTCGCAAAGACCAAAAAGATCTTTGAAGCAATGATGTGTGTGGAGGAGCATAAGGTAACTTTTGCTACTTTCATGCTTGTTGTAAAATCCAAAAATTGGTGGAAGATGGAAAGGAAATCGATTTAGGTGGTAAATAAATGTTGTGCGATGGGAGACTGATGCAATCCTACTCAAGGAGCTTTTCAAAAGGACGTTACAAGATTTGACTTGAGTAACAACTGAAAACCTAAACCCACGTGGGTCTTAAGACCACATATATAGTCCATTTATTCTTTGTAAATAGTAGAATAGGGTCTAGAACAATTTTTTTTATTAAAATAAGTTTTTTAAAGTTGACTTGTATTTTGGTCAAAATTAGAGTTTTGGGCTTTTTGGGCCTTTTGGGTCCAGGCTTGGGTTTGGGACTTGTGAAAATTGAGCCATGTGGATGTGGGTGTGCAAAGGGAAACACGTAAGACCCAAAGGAAGTACATATGTTTTACTCACCTCCCTTTTTCCTATTATACCCCCATAGTCACACTCATAATCTCACCACTTTCATCTACACATACTCCCATTAACATGTATTGCACAAACTATGTATCTAGACACTATTAAAGGTGAATTCTTGATGGTATTAGATGTTAAAGATATGGGGTAACCCTGGTTGGTTGGGTAACTTGTACCCCAAGTTTCCTTACTCTATAAATACCCTAGCACTTACCTTTGTAATAATTTTTGAACATTAACACAATTGTTAGTTTGTGAGCTTTGTTCTCTTCTTGGAAGATTTATAGAGAGGTACTCTTTTATTTAAGCTTTCATCAAGGAACATCACCTTGTGGAAAACCTAATTGGATTATCTTCAACTAGTTGAAGTGGCTCCATCACCATTTTTTCCTCCTCCATCTTCTTCTATGTTCTGATTTTGTTTTCTTATTCTTTCTATTTCATATTTTTTATTTTGCTAAACCAATGACAAGGTTAGATCCTAGGTAATGGAACTTATGGTTCCATCAAAGACGTTCAAAGGTGTATTCTTGGCAACTACGCAAGTAGAAGTAGAGGGAATTTTTGGACCTTGAGCAATGAGGAATGTCTATAGGCCAATACATTGCAAAGTTTAATAAGCTTTTAAAGTTCTAACTTAACTTTTAGACTAAAGGAGATAGGGAAGAACTATGTTCTCAGTCTAAGAATGGATTGCACCCAATTATTCAACAAATTGTGTGCTATATACAAATCACTCACTTTCCAATGTTGGTTAACAAGTCTTATGATAGAGACCTGACTATTGGATTGTGTGTGATCTCACAACAAGGAATTCCATGTTATGTGTTCCACTATGAGGCCACATGGAATTCTAGAGGATTATATAAAGATGAATGCATTTTCGCTCTCCCTAGATGGTTCTGCAAAGGTTGGTTTTACTTAGCCAACATCTGTGAATACTTGGGAAGACATGAAGAAGATGTTTCTAGAGAAATTCTTCCCAACCTCTAGAATAACTTCAATAAAAAAAAAGAAATATGTGGCATAAGGCAACTATCTAGAAAAACTTTATATGAGTACTGTAGAGGTTCAACAAGCTTTGCTCCACGTGTCCTCATGACCAAATCAATGAGTAGCTGTTGATTTTAGTATTTCTTGAAGGTTTGATGATCATGGATAGAAAATGATAGATTTTGCTAGTAATGGAGCTTTGATGGATAAAACACCAAATGCTGCCAAATATTTGATCTTCAACATGACAATCAATACTCAGTAGTTAGTGATAGAGGAGCCACTGCAACCAAAGGAGTGAGTGAAGTTAATGCTATTTTTCAAGATGTGTTTAAATAGTGTTTTGAGAACCAAAAGTGATATATTTAAAAAATAGAAGGTTACAATTGATACAATTATTAATAAATTATTTAAATAGTGTTTCAAGAGCCAAAAGTATATTTAAAAAATAGAAGGATAAAATTGAACACAAGAGTTCAATTTAGTTACATCAAACCCTAACCAATGAGAAGTTTAGCCAACCATGGTGGTGGAAAGCATTTCTAAGATTGAGGAAATACAAAAATGGAAGCAAAAAGTGGAGAAGGGATGGAGAAGATGGCTCTGGAATGCACCTTAGGTCAGCTAAGTAACCCCTTCTTTCTAGACAAAAAACGTCTTTTATACTCTACCAACATAAACACCACTACTCAATAGTCACAACATGCCCATTAGGCGCTGAACAACTTAGAGCCAAACAAGACCACTGCCAGGTGCTCATTGTGTGAGCGTTGAGCATTAGCATCTCTTGAAGGCTAAATGTTGGGCGTTGAAACATTAATTACTTCACCAAAAGTCCAATTTCTATTTGACCTTACTTTAGTCTTCTCAAAAAATGTTTTATAAAAAACAAAAAATAAAAGTAAACCTACACTAATTAATTATATAACTATTTTCCTACCAAAAATATATTTTATATAACAAAATTAAGAAAATAAGATCTTAAATAATAAAGAATTAAAATAATTTCTTTCATACGTATATGTGAATTAGGTATATGAAGCAATTATTAACCGCCTATAAATTTCATCAACTTGTGAACTAGGTTCCAAGTTAATGCTGTCTGCCAAATATTTGATATCCAACATGGTAATCAATACTTTTTTTAAAATTTGAGGAATAAATAAATATAAAAAATTTTAAATGACGTATTTAACATTTCAAGAATTTTGTAGCACGTAAAACATATTTTGTCCTATCCATTAAAGCCGTGACACATTTCAGATGTTGACGATTTTCCTAAGTTGCCAGTGTTAAAAACACATTTTTAATATAGAATTATGCTCGTTTAAATTACTTCATAATATACATAGAACTTAAATATATCATCATACAACTCACATAAAAAAATCAACTCAAAATTCATTGCGAAACTATTTTAAAAAATATAAACTATTTTATTTTGGTCGTTGGGATTTGCTAAAATTATTTACTAATAATTGTCAAATACTTTTAACGAAAGAAATTGTATTCAATTAGTCTCTAATTCAATGAATTGAGAGTAGGGATGACAAAAAAAATCCTCGCCAGCGAATACCTGTGAATAAAACTTGCAAAAATATCTTGACGGATAGTATAAATGGACTCGTTACTTGCGGGTACGAGTTTTTTTCTACCCACTCCTTAACAGATACAGGTATCATAGTACCCGTACCCGCAGGTACTTGCTATCCGCTAAACTAAAATAATATATATAAAAGTTAAAAATATAATATTTTTGAAAAATAAATCAATTTAAAATATTAATTATCAAAATTCATTGATATCAATCTTATTTTTTTATGAAAACTTCATAGTTAATAAAATTATTTATTATAAAAATGCCAATAATATAAAATAAAGATTTTATTTGTATTAAATATTTTCTTATAATATATTATATTAATCTATTTTTAGATCTAATTAATCTAATTAATCTTGTAGAAACTAGTGTAATTTTATTTTTAGATTTTTCAAAAAATAAATGATTTATTTGATAAAAATTCTTACAAAAAATAGTTAATTTTAAATTTTTCTTTTTTTTAAAATATCCATGAGTACTCATGGATACCTGTGAATATTAAAAAACCCACGGGTATTTTTATAGCAGGTACTCAACGGGTTTTTAGCGGATAACGGATGGTGGGTTTTGTAGCGGGTCGAGTGGTAGGTAACCACTACCCATACTCATCCCGACCGGTTGTCATTCTTAATTAAGAGCATTCGCTAGTGATATCTAATGCAAGATAAAAAATATAAATATATTACTCAATGAATTGAACATCAAAACTCCCTTTTTATGGATAATTCATACCTCAGCAATAAAAAAAAGTGACAATTCAATTAAAATTTCTAAATGTATTTTAAAATTTTCGTTCTCTCATGTTTTCTTAATGACAATACAAAATCATTTATAATCTGCAGTCTCCATATCACCGTAAGAAAAAATGAGTTATTTAATAAATATCTATTAATAAACTTACAATATTATTTAATGTTATAATAAAAAAACATGATTTATGTGTAATCATATAAAACTTTAGAAAATATCTTATAATATATTTCATATTTAATGTTATGTTGATTTAATTTTATATTATGTTTATTTATGTGTTAATGATACTGATTTATTGTTTCTATACATAAGTAAAATACAGGTTGTGGGTGCAGGATGAATATATAGATATCTAACAAATACAGAGATGAAAATTAAAATGAATACTTGCACGGTATGAAATTAAGTATAGATACATTTTTTAAATGCTAATATAGAAATAGGTAATATAATATCATACCTAAATCCTAACCATTATCATCGTTGTTGCTCGCCTTGTCTTTCCTCTTTCCATGCTACTTTCTCCAGCCGGTTTACTTATTTTGTGTTTGGAGAATTTTATTTAATTTAAACTATTTTCAAATTAGGATTAATAATATTTTATATAACTACAAGAAAAAAATCAAAACAACTTTTTTATAAGTTTTTTTAAAAACGTTAACTTTCTATAATTAATTTTTAAAAATATTCCATTATTTAAAAAAAAATTAGAAAACATGTACATATTAACTAAAATTTACTTGAATTTTTTTTCAAATTTTTTAAAAATAATTATGAAAAGCTTATTTTAAGAAGTGTTTTTATAGAAAGTTAGAGATTGATTGGTTTGGTTTTATTTTTTAACTTTTGAAAAGAGTTTTTAAAATTCATTTTCAAGAACTGTTTTTTAGAGGCAAGGCAAAAAAAAAGAAAAATACTTGTTTTGTAAATGTTAACTGAGTACTGTTTTAAAAATGTGAAAATGAACAAAACATTGTTCATATTTACAGAAGAAAAACACTGATATATTGTCACCGTAAGTTTGTTGATTTTACTAAATAATATTTTAAAAGTCATATAAATAAATTATTATAATTAAATATAGTGTAAAACATGTATAAACTCATAGTAAAAAATGATGATTAAAAAATAAGTTTAATTAGTATGCTATGATAATACAAAAGAATTTTATACTAATATTCAAATATAATTGTTTATTTATATAACTTTTAATATATTATTAAAAGAGTCAATAAATTTACAGACTTTAATTAAATATTATTTTAAAACTTGTTATCTTACTCCAATAATATATACTAATTAAATTCTTAAAAAAATTAGAAAGTTCAACCGCTTATTACATCACGGGAAATTCAATTGATGTGATCAGACAATTTTGTAAGTACTTAAAATAGTCTATTAAAAAATATTAAGCATACTGTTTTGTTTCAAAAGGCTAAAACTTTATTAAGATGAAATGATATTATTTGTTTAGAAAAGAACCAGAAATACAAAGGGGAAAATTTTTTATAAAACATATTTTAATTACCTTTTTTTGTTTTGGTAGTTTTTTATCTTTTTTGTGTGGTTTTGAATTACCGTTTTTTAAAAATATAACTGTAATATATTTAAAAATAAATAAAAAGTATAGAAAAATAATTTAATAAGTTAACATAAAATTTAATTAAACTTTTTTATTTGAAAATAAAGACTAAAATAAAAAATATTTAAATAATTAAAATATTTGATGATAATTAAATCCTAAATAAGTTAAATTCTAAATTCTAAACTTTAAAATTCTCAATCCTAAACTAAAAGGACATTATTTTTCATAATCTAAAAAAGATTATTTGTACCTTATTTTTTATAATAATTACATAAAAATAAGTATTATACCATATTTAATTTAGATTTATGTATATTTTAAATATTTAAAACTTTGAGATGAATATGGCTAATTACAATAAAAATAGTGAATAGTTAAAACTTATCGCTTATTTCTCGCTTTTCCTATGCAATCAAACACAAGGTCGCTTTTGTTTGGTTGTTTAATTTTGAAGAAAAATTGTATGGATTTCTCACATGACTTACATCTCTTATACTCTACTTTAATTCAAATAAATGGATAATCTTTTTCTATTTTCATCTTGCTTCCCATATTATCTTGTGTGATTGAAATTTGTTTTGTACTTACTGAATAAATATTTTGTCTTTTTATAAAAACAAATATATATTTTTAATACATCATTAGGCATATTTATATTCTTTTGTCTCCTTCATTCTTTATTGATGATCTTCTCTCTCCACTTATCATCTTGTAGGTGAGGTGGTTACTAATTCTAACCTCTTTTATTTGGAATAAAAGAACGATGAAATTTTCATTTGCATGTATTAAACATACTGTGTGGAAAATAGAGGATGGTGGAAAGTAATAATGAGAAAAAAATATTTCTCTAGTTTCGTATAAAAGAAAAATAGTAAAAAAAATGTCAAGTGGATTTACGTTTCTTTCCTCTCAAAATACACCTGTAAAGCAAGAAAAATGCAAATAAAATTGATATTTTAAAATTATTCTTATTTTATTTATAAATATAATAAATATTTGTGTAATTTTATAATTATAATTATCTTAATTTATAACTTTGCTTCCATACATGTAACCGACCAGAGAATAATTGTAAATATATGAGCAGTCCTTTCCGCCACAAATCAAATCATATAATGTTATTATTTTATTTATACCAATAAATAAAAAGTGTATATTGTACAAAGTAGGGGAAATTCAATTTACACTTTCGTAAAACATGTTATTGGTAAAAAAAACATCAATTTACACTTTTTAAATCAGATTCAAACCCCAATCACTCAATTAAGAAGTATAAGTCACTATCACTTCTATCAAATAACACTATCAAAGATAAGTATTATGATACCTTTAATTTTGAATTTTATGTATATTTAAATTTTAAAAGCTATAAAATAATATTTCTTTTTTAGTTTATAATATATAAAATTACATTGCAATCAGCTGTTTATTTTAGTGTATTAAATAATTTCACGATAAAAAAGTGAAAGATGAATAAAAGATTGTAAATGAATTATTCATTCCTTGCATAAGACTATTTATAAGTTAGGTTTGTTTAAACTAAAAAAAACAAGTGATTTTAAAATAAATAAACTTTTTATAAGGAATTGTTATTGCAACAGAAAATGTTTATCGTTGAGTATAATAATAAAAAGTGATTTTCTGCAATGTATCCATTTTCTGTTTATTATAAAACAATTTTTGCATCAATTTATTTTGATAAGTAGCTTATCAATTGGAGTAACTTGTTTCAACTTCTTTTTTTTTTTTTTTAATTTAATCAAACATCTAAAAAAATTACAATTAGTATTTATTCTGTATAAATAAGAGATTTTTTTGTTATAGAAAATTTAAACAACTCATCCATAATTTGTTGTGTGCTCTATTTTTGTTGTTAGTCTTCTCTTTCCACTTTCCACAGCACCCTCTTGCACGTGAGGTGATTACTGATTTAGATTGTAAATCTATAAGTAAAGTTTCCCTTTCCACTGCAAACAACATGGAAAGTTCTGTTTTATTTAAATGAGTAAATGTAGTATATTGTAAAAGGATGAAAAATTCTAATTGCTTAAAAAAATTGTAAATTTTTGTAAAACATGTATGGCCTAGTTGTTAAATCTTGTTCAAACCAAACTCTATCATTGTGTTGTCAAATATATTATTTGTTGACAAGAATCATTTTTCATTTTCTAAATTAACATTTTGAAGACCTAAACTATAATTTTTCCCCCACTTACTGCTAGTAAATAAGCAATGTTAAGGTTACTTGGTCTTGTTGCAGGGCCATTTTCTCTGACCACCATTTCATATATTTCTTTTAGGGTAAAACATCATTTAGACTCCTAAAAGAGTATAGTGCTATCATATCTTATTTTAATTTTTCTTAGTGTCAAGAATTAATGTGACGGCACTTAAAACTTTCAGAAATAAAATGGTGTGTTATCCTTATTTTCTATTACCAAATTCCTGCTGTCATATATGCAGATTACAATCTTACTTTGTTACTTAGGAGTTATATCTGGTGGGATCCTCACAGACAGAAAAATATTCCAGTCAATTTGATAATGATCCAGTGACATTGTTTTTTTAGTTAAAACCAAGGAATCCCTTAAATATGATTTAAAATGGATAGAGATTTGAAAAATATGAATAGGAGTTTGAAGAAGGGAGGGGAGTCCTCAACTTAGAACAGATAGATGAGGATTTTTTTCAATCATATCATTTGGGCTCCTAGAATATAACATCCTTAGGGCTTTCTATTTGATTGTATAAAAAAAACCCCAATGAATTGACATTTTCCTATTAGGCCAGGTCATTTCGGGACATGGGAATCATTTATGATGAAGAAGATGAGTTTCAAGAGAATGATTTAGTTTTCTTGCAAGGTTGAACCATGTGGTGTAAAGTGGAGATATGGGAAGGGAGAAGTAGTGAGTTCAAATCCTTCCACTAACAAAACTAACACACTAACCACTAACATTTACTTATAAAAAAAAATGTTACTTAGTTAATTAGATTGTTTAAGTCTTTTGACTATTGCCGAATTTTATCTCATTCAATCTGCACTTCTACCTCCAGAAATTTTCAAAAACCAACGGAAACCAGAAATTGGTAGTTGCACAAGCTTTCATAATCAAAATATAAGCCTATTAGCAACAAATTTTCTGTCTTAAGAAGTTCTAAGGCAATATGTCAGCAGAATAATTCATACCTAGCAACAACTTTTCTTTCTTGGACAGGTTCTAGTTACAGAACCGACTATTCTTTCAGAGATTTTCTCCACACTTTAGCATATGCCATCAGGTATCATGAAATCTCTACAAATGCCAAATATTTGGTGGTAGTATTAAACAAAGTTAGCATCATACAAAGCCGAGATGGTTTTGGTTTCATTTCTAATTTGGCCAGAAGCTGTAGAAGATAGAGGAATATATTTATTAGACATAGAATGAGTTTTTCTTAATAGAAAAGTAAACATCAATCATATATAGTATCCTACCCTGAGATGTTCAACAATACAAACTGTCTATTTCTCTGAAGACGTTAACAAGAAAGGTTAGTTGAGTTGGATGAATGAGTTCAAATGTGCATACATCACCAACTCTCAAGCTATTGTGCTTGACAAATAGCTTCCATCCACTTGTGATTCTAGTAATGCCTTTAGTGTTTATGGTGTACTTTGCAGGACAAAGGCTCCCATTTAACAGTTGAAGGTTAATAATTCTTTGTTTCTTGCAAAAATCAATGTGTCTCTTACAAAACTTCAATGATAAACTCTGGCATGAAAAGGAGAAACAGTTAATTGTTTTTCAACTTATGTTCTACAAGCCAAAACTTTGCAGCTTAGCAGAGGACTACCACATTAGAAAGGACATATGATGGATGCATTACAGCCATGAAGAAGGGATTACAAGGTTTGAAAGAACTTGCTCTATGTAGAGCTGTAACTTGATTAGCCATAGCATTTGCTTCTTCTGCAAAATTGCCACTACACGTAAGACAAAACATTTGTATCTTCTTTCACGCAGCTAAAAATTGAAACCTTATAAAATTTGCAAATTCAAAATGGTTTACTGACATATTTTAGGTGCAGGTTAAAATTGAAAAGCTTTTTTATGAAATGATCAAAGACAGGTGGAACCTTGTACCTTTGCACTTTGTGTCAGTATGATGCAGAACCTTCTTTGGCAATATCAAGCTGTCATCAACCTTAACATCCTTATCACTTCTCATTTGATATGCTTGAAAAAATTTCAGTGAGGAATTATTTTTCTCTTTTGACCCTCTAGTAGTTTATTTCCTTTGATTATTCGAAGAAATTTTACCTTTTCCTTTTGAAAGGCAGTCTATTATAAGGCACTCAAATCAAACACATGTACCTTGAAATGGTAAGTTGTTTCACATCTGAAACGCAAAATATGCCCGTGAGCTAGAGAGAGATAGTCTGCAAATTGTTTCCAACCCTTCTGAACCATATTTTACCATCACATTTTTCCAAATTCAAGTTCCATTCAACCCCATTTGGTGTCTTAAGACATAAAGTATTTGGTAAGCTTTCTTTGTCCACAAATTTCGTTGGGATCATCTGTCAATCACATAAGTGTAATACTTATCTTAAAGCTCGCATAGTTGTGTTATTTCATTAATTTAAGCTAACATCTATCAATCTATCAAATTTATACAGCTGTGTGTAGCTGTCCAGATTTGAAATTAGTCTGCTAAATTTGACTTGAGCTTGCAAGAGTAAGAGATAAGGTATACCTAACAAAACTTGGCTTGAGCTACTAATTATTCGTCTATAGTCGGTTGATTATTAATATATGTGTTCATTAGTTTAGCCAATTTTGGCAGGTGAGCGAAATCACTGAGAAAACAAGACACAAATAATTTTTTTTTATAGGATTGTTGGATCAAATGCATATCTGATATCTTACCCATAGTACAAAATTTACCCTCAATTTCTGTGGTTCATTTTTTCTCTGTACATACTAGATTAATGAGCAAATTCACTCCCTCAACTTTTATCAATCAAATTAATTGTAATTTTATTCGTTTGTATTTTCCTATGCTGACCTCCGTTTTAAGTTTATAAATATTACACTGTCTTTTCTAGTTTTGAAACATTACACTTAACACTCCTTTTTCAAACCTTACACTAATATTTTTTAGGATTGTGAAAGTAACGGTTATAAAATAAAAAATATGTGTAATTACACTAAAATTTAAGAGGTATTACTGTAATTTATTTTAAATTAATTGTTGCATTACTGTTTCTAAAAAATTGAAAAAATATATAAGAAAACACAAAAGAAATAGTGATTATAGGAGCATATGATCAAAACCTTAAAAATTAAATTATTGTTTTTAAAGTCACAAGCATAATAACATTAAATAAAATAGATAAAAGTATAAAACACTTTAATTATGACAGATAGAACATAGATAAGAAGAAGTTTAAGTAGCCAGGATTAAACTACTAAATTTTCTGTGGGTATAAAAAAAATTAAAAAATGTACATGCATGTGTGTTTACTAGCTTTCCTTCATGAAGATTGTGAGTGGTTATTATCTTGAAAAAGTTGACTGACTTCATATGAGGTTGACATACATTGGCAGGGAAATTAGTAGCCAAGAATACAGAACCTTAGGGGAGTGCAAAGAGTGTGTAACAGGCAAGAATCAAGATCCATAATAACAGCATAAACATAAAACAACAAAGTAAACTCAGAAACAAGATTGAGAGAATCGGACCCTTTAAATCTTGGATTCTTTTGTGGTAGTTGAGATTTACTTTTAAATTTTAATTCTTTATTTATTATCCAGATTTAAAAATGTGTTTCCTGCTTTCATACTTTTGTTAGTCATTAACAGTCATAACTCATGAAGAGTAAGAGTAGTGAAGTGGGATAAGATTAACATCTTCAACTCGCTTTTTTTTATGGATATATAGGGCTTAGAACTTATTATACTTTCCCATTGATAACAGAGGTAGTATTTAACTTGTTCTGTACAATTTGGAGAATTAGTTTTATATGGGTTAACTAGGTAGGATTGAATTGCTAAATCTCATGTGGACTTCAAAAGTTAAAATGTGTGCTTACTAGTTTTTCACGCAGAAGACTTTGAGTGGTTATGATCTTGAAAAACTGGAATTGCTTCATCTTTTGAAAAAATGTGGTAACCATGCACCAAAGGTTGGTTGATCATACCAGCAACAACTTTTGTCTACACAGAGAAAACATGCAATTCTTTGTACTACTCTATCCCTTTTATTCTGTGGTGGGTGAGATTCACTTTGAATACTTCATTTATTTCCCGCAACTGCAAATGTATCTCCCTTCTTTAATACTTGCACCCACCAATGGCCAAGAAGTTAGTTTAGCTGGGTTATGATAAATTTTCAATACGTTTAACTTGAATGCTTCTTAGCTTAATGAGGGTTAATATTCATTGATGGAAATCCTATAGATCGTGTTCATGTTCCCATCCATAGTTATCAAAATTGTGATAATCGGAAAATCATACAAGTTTACAAACTCTGATGCGTTAAATCGCATGTAAAATCAGAAGAGTAGTAAACTCGTAAAATCGAAATAAACTCGTGAGTAGGCTCGTGAACAAATTTTTTGAGTGATGTTTTTGTATGCTGACTCTAATTTTGAGTGTTTTGAATATAATTTGATCTTATGTTTATAAAGGTTTTCAAATTTTGAGTGTTGGACTCTAATTTCTACTTATTTAGACTAATTTAGACTTATTATGTAAATTTGAACTTATTATGTATTTAAAACTTTGTACGATTTCTCAATTGAAGAAATTCCTCAAAACCTAACAAAAACCCCCAAAAACCAGAGAACTTAAGAAATTGGGATTTCAAGGTTGATTTCCCTTTTAATGGAGATACATAAACCCCAGAGAGAATGAAAAATGGGTCAAGAAATTAGAACAATTACTCACCAACTCGAATACAATGTCAATGTTAGAAGAAATGGAAGAAAATCCTTAAGTTTCCACTAGATTTGCAACATGTATAGAAAGAATGAAAATAGGATAGATAAAGGAGGAGAAATTCTAAGAATGAAGAAGATAGAAGAAGAAGAAAGAAGAAAGGAGAAGAAGAAGGTTTACAACGCACATGGGTGTATTTAGTAATTTTAGATTTTTTCTAATTGTGCCCCCTTTTAAACAGATTTTTGTACAACCAGTCCAACTACCTCAATCCAAAAGAATATCTACTTTACACACCTCTCACCTTACTAAACTCACTCACCCATATTCCATTATTTATAATTCACTTAAATTCAATCATGTTCATAAATAAATAAACATATTTTATCAAAATAAAACATAGATATAAATACTTCAACCAAATATTTCATAATTAATTACATTTAACTTAAATTTAGTTTTCCTTTTTAATTTTTCACACACTTACAACATTTGGATTGAATTAATAACATCTTAACAAAAACAGAAGCTTACAACATTTAAATAATATTTTAGTATAAAAATTTTGACTATGTAATAGAAATTTTAGTAATATATTTATCATTGAAATTATTTAAAATTATTTTACACAATTTTTAGTATAAATAAAATTTTTCATTTCAACGGTAAAATAAATATTGTTGAGTATTTCTAAGATAAAATACATAATGGTGTCCGACAAAGTTTTCTCCCTATGAATGATTCTTGTGGTTTCTATTGTAAAAGAAAAATTAATAAAGGTCATTGAGTATTTAATATATATTAAATATTGAAGAAAGATATTTGTTATTCCTAATATTTAGTCTATGACAATTTTAAGCAATGATTGTGCTTCGTGAATCTTTTGTTCATATTATTAAAAAAATTAAGTATAATTTTTTTTAAACAGAATTAAAAGTTATTTTATAATAAATATATTGCCTAATTAACATAATAAAAGTTAATATTATTATATAAAAAAGGATGGAAAAATTTTATTTTAACAATCCCATTGATTAAGTATAAATTTCACTTATGATGGGTGATTGTTGTTGATTTTAAAAGAAATTGTACATAGAAAAACAATCAAATATAGTTGTCATGTTAACCACGCTTGACAAATATTAATAAAAATATAAAAAATATTTAATAAATTAGTTTTTAAAATATATACATATATATATATATATTAAAAATTATAGAAAATAATTGGAAATATAAGATAAAAAGAAAGAAGAAATTGATAAAAATTTGAAAAGACAAAAGTTATACTTATACAAAATTAAAAATGTCAAAAAAATAAAATAAAAAATATGTTTTCTTGTAATAAAGTAAATATATTATTTTGTAAATAAATTATAGAAAATAATTGGAAATATAAGATAAAAAGAAAGAAGAAATTGATAAAAAATTTGAAAAGACAAAAGTTATACTAATACAAAATTAAAAATGTCAAAAAAATAAAAAAAAAATATATTTTCTTGTAATAAAGTAAATATATTATTTTGTAAATAAATTATTCATGATTAAGTCTTTCCAATAAAATAAAAGAATAAATGAAGATGATAAATATATTATCTTATAATAAAGTGAACACGTCACTTGGTGATATTAACTTACAAAAAACCTTTTTCTTGCACAGTGGTGTCAAGTAGGATTTTTTTTTTTAATGATATTATTGAGTAAATAATTTAACATTATTTTTCATAAAATGTATCTTTAATGGACTCTTTATATCTTTATTATATATTTATATTTCTGTGTCTTGCATCAGATATTTTTGTGTCTTGCATAAAATTTGTCTTTAATGAACTTTTTATATCTTTATTATATCTTTAACACTATTTATTGTCTTTAGTGAGTGTTCTGAATCAATTGGATTAGAAACTAATTGAAACCAACTTCTTTCACTAAAAGTATTTGACAATTATTAGTAAATAACTTTATCAAACCCCAACCGACACCAAAATACAAGAGTTCACTATTTAAAATAAAAAAAAATTATATAAATTATCCTTCTATTTTTTAAATATACATCACCTTTGATTCTCCAAACATTATTTAAATAATTTAAATCTAAAATGCTTAGAAACCAAAATTATTATGTTTTAAAATTTGAGGAACTAAATAAATATAAAAAAATTTAGATGACATATTTAATATTTCAAGAATTTTGTAAGGGCGTAAAACATATTTTATTTTATCCATTAAAGTTTTGATACACATTAATTCACCAACATCATGACAACTTTCCTATGTTGCCGGTGTTAAAAACACATTTTTTTCTTATATAGAAATGTGCTCATTCAAATTACTTCATAATCTACATAGGACTTGTACCAAAGGAATCTTCTAGCCTGAACCTACCCCTGGTCGGACCTGTCCTCGAATTGGATCTCCATTCAAGGTCAGGTTTACCCTCAATATGGCCCGACATTCTGTCTAAGGTTGGACTCACACTACTACATGGAAAAGTCCAAATCATCCTTTATGGGTAAAAGATAAACCCTAATTATCTTTTACAAATAAAGATAAATCCAAATAATCATTTACAGGTAAAAGACAAATCCTAATTATGTCTTCTAATAAAAATAAATCCAAATCATCATTTACGGGTAAAAGATAAACTCTAATTATCTTTTACAAATAAAGATAAATCCAAATCATCCTTTCTAGGTAAAAGATAAACCTCTACTTATGCAGACCCAGACCCAAAAAGGTAAACACTATAAATAGTAAAGCACATGCACAGGTTTGAAACACTCATCATTATATATTATTCTTATTGACACAACAACATCTTTGATGTTTCCTAAAGCTGAGCTCACACTGACTTGAACATTGGAGTGTCATTGCAAGTATCTACCTGTGCTCACCAAACCTACCAACTCGAACTTTTGCCACAATCAAAAGCTAACGAAAGAGACACATTTAGAAAATAAGTACTCTACCAATTTGTGTAGGTATATAACTTAAATATATCATCATACAACTCAAGCGAAACTATTTTCTTAAAAAAACTTTGGTTTAGGACTGTTTTGGAAAATCACATTCTCTGTATTTTTTTAATTTATGAAAATCATCAAATAACCGACAACTAGTTCATACCAAAAACTATTCTAAATAATTAACATGCACAATAATATTAGTAAAAGAAGAAAAATGTTTTATAAATGTAAAATGCAATGAAAAAAATTACCAAAAGTTCCAAAGACAAATAAACATAAACCAACAAAAATATTTTATTAAAGATACTCACAACTTATTTTCTCAACCAATATGTGCCAACAATGTTGAGTATTTAACTCCCTTCCTATGTAAAAAAACCTAAATTGAGAAGCTCACTTGTTGTCTCACTTACCATAAGTGACGAAGGTGGTGATTCTCAAGAGGGGTAGACAAAAAAAGATCATTAAACAGAGAAATACCAGTAATAGTTTGAGAGAAAAGAAAAGAGAAAGTCATTCATGCTTTTACACAAAGTTGCAATTGTAAATTCGTCACTGTGGACTTCTTCACTGTTTGATCGGGTTGGTTTCGAACAGAAGGTTCAGAGCACCTGGTTCTTCATTCTGACCGTTCAGATCATTGAAATGAGATCTATGTTGGAATATATTCAGTTCACGATAACAATGTTTTTTGGGTATTTTATCTTCCTTGTTCTTTATTTGTAAGCTTTATTTTTTTATTGTTTGGCTGGGTGTTAACACTGAGTTGTGCACTTGATTGTGACTCTCTTGTACTCTTTATTGATAATAGTGGATTTATTTCTTTGGTTTGGACGACTGTGATTTTTACCCTTACTTTGAGGGTTTTTCCACATTAAAATTTTGGTGTCATATTTTGTGATTTGGTGTTGTACATTTGTTGTTGCTCCTCATAGATTCTTGCAAGTTAGGGGGATTTGTTTCTGCTGCTTTGCTTACTATCTGTCATTGCTAGTGTTGTTTTCTCCATCAGAGTGGTATCAGAGCTCTTTGGCTTTGGTTTTGGGACTATTTGACTTGCTTGAATGATGGAGGCAAATACAAAATCGGTTGCTTTGAATGACACTAATTATCATTTGTGGAAGGGCAAAATGAAAGACTTGCTATTTGTTAGGAAAATGCATATACTTGTCTTTGCTACTCAGAAGATAGATTCTCTATCTAAAGAAGACTGGGATTTTGAACACCCACAGGTATATGGTTTTATTCAGCAATTTGTAGAAAACAATGTTTATAATCACATTGCTAATGAGACATATACAAGAACTTTGTGGGAGAAGATTGACTCCTTATATGCTTCTAAATCAGAGAATAATAAATTTTATTTGTTGAACTGTTTGATGAATTTGAGTTACAGGGAGAGTTCTTCTATTTTAGATTACTTGAATGAATTTCAAGGGCTCCTAGATCAGTTATCTGGAATAGGTATCAAATTTGATGATAAAGTTTTAAGACTATGGCTACTATACTTTACCTAAGTCTTGGGAGACATTTTGTGTTTCTGTTACAAACTCGGCCCCTAATGGTGTTGTTTCTTTGCAAGCGGCAAAGAGTGGTGCTCTTAATGAAGAGATGAAAAGGAAGACACAAGGTTCTTTATCTCAACCTGAAGTACATGTCACTAAAAACAAGGGAAAAGTCAAAGAAAGGAACCAAAGGGTGGTAGAGAAAAGATCAGGAGTAAGTCCAAGTCCAAATACAAGAATATGGAGTGCCATTAATGTCATAAGACAAAACACATATAGAAATATTTTTTTGTAGAAAAAGGAGAACAAAGACAAGAAGGGTAAGTAGAAAGATAAGGATCATGATGATGATGTGTTGCTACTATTGCTTGTTGTGATCTTGTTAATCTTTGTGACCATATGTTAGTTAATCTCGTATAAGATGAAAACATGTGGATTGTTGATAGTGATGTTACATTGCATATTACACCAAGGAAAAGGTTCTTCACATCTTACACTTTTGGTGATTTTGAGGTATTGAAGATTGGTAATGATAGTGTGTCTAAGGTGATTGGTGTTGGTGATGTTTTCCTACAAACCAATATGGGAGTGTAGTTGTTGCTTAGAGGAGCCAAACAAGCTCCTGATGTTCATTTAATTTAATCTTTGTGTAGATGCTTGATGATGGTGGTTATGATAACCATTTTGGTTCAGGAAAGTGGAAACTCACCAAAGGTAACTTGGTTGTGGCCAGAAGGTTATATTGGACCAAAGATTTGGTTTGTAAAGACAGTATGAATGCCATAGATATGGAGGCATCTTTGTAGCATTGGAGGCTTAGTCATATCAGTGAGAAATGACTGAATTGTTTAGCTAAAAGGATGTTCTTCAAGTACTAATAAATGCAAAATTGGAGATATGTTGTCATTGCATGGCTAGTAAGCAAACTAGATTATCCTTCAAGAAACATCCTCCCTCAAGGAAATCAGAGTTGTTGCAATTGGTGTATTCTAATGTTTGTGGTCCATTCAGGGTAAAATCCTTTAGTGGTGCTCTTTATTTTGTTACATTTATTGATGATTGTTCCAGGAAACTATATGCATATGCTTTGCAGAGAAAAGACCAAGTGCTAGAGAAATTTAAACAATTTCAAGCTTTGGTCGAAAGAAAGTCAGGAAAGAAGCTAAAACACATTCATACTGACAATGGTGGTGAGTATTGTGGACCCTTTGACCTTTATTGCAAACAACATGGTATTGCACATGAGAAGACTACTCCTAAAATTCCTCAGCTGAATGGTTTAGCAGAGAGGATGAATAGGACATTGCTTGAGAGAGTGAGATGTGTGCTCTTAAATGCTAAATTACCTAAGCATTTTTGGGATAAGGCATTGTACATGACAGTACATGCTATTAATCTCACTCTTACTGTTATTCTAGACAGTGAAGTGCAAAATAAAATTTGGTTTGGCAAGAGTGTGAACTATGACCATTTGTGTGTCTTCAGTTACAAGGCACTGTTCATGTTCTAAGGGATGAAAGATCACAGTTGGATGCGAAGACAAGATAGTGCATCTTAATTGGTCATGGTGAGGAATTTGGCTACAGGTTTTATGATCTTTTTGAGGAAAAGCTTGTTAGAAGTCGTGATGCACAATTCATAGAAGACCAAACCATTGAGAACATTGATAAGACTACACCCATAAAAGACAGAAAAATCTTACACATGTTGATCCTATGCGATCACTTATTCACGGTATGGATAATGTTAAAGGTAGTGTTGAACATAGGGAACAACAAGATGTTGGTGATGATCAACAACTTAGAGGTGGATTAGATGTTACTATTGATGATGAGCAAGAGGAGCATGAGAGGTCACCTTATGAGAATCTTGATGATGCATCTGAATCCTCCCAAGTCCAACGCAGAAGATCTAACAGACAAAGACAATCATCTACCAGGTATTCTTCTTATGAATATGTGATTTTTGAAAACTCAAAAAACAATGAAAATATGTTGCTTTTTGCTTTTTCATTAGTGACATTTTCGTCAATATGAATAAGTTTTTTCATTTTCACATCTTTAAAATAGTTTTCAAATAATGCTTACCAAAAATTTTTTTTTCCTCTTCTTCTAAGAAACAATTTTTGCAAACTCATTTCAAAAACTAAAAAAGAACCAAACCAATCAAACCCTAATTTTGTGTCTCCAATGTATAAATCCATATTAGTGGTGAAAGGTTTTAGACAGATAAAAAGTGTTGATTTCTATGGGATTTTCTCACCTATAGTGAAGATGTTATCCATTAGAGTAATTTTGAGTTTGGTTGCTACTCTTGACTAGGAGGTAGATCCAATGGATGTGAAAACTACTTTCCTTTCATGGTGATTTTGAGGAAGAGATCTATATGAAGCAACTTGATGATTTTTAGGTTAAAGGCAAGAAATGCTATGTGTGTAGACTGAGAAAGAGTCTATAGGTTTAAAGAAAGCTCTGAGGTAGTGGTATAAGAAGTTTGAGTCTTTTATGTGTGAACAAGGCTATAAGAAGACTACTTTTGATCATTCTGTCTTTGTTATAAAGTTTGTGACGATGACTATAGGCTAAACTATGCTTTTGGTACATAAACTTTTTCAAATTTATAGTTGGTATATATGCTTTTTGGTACATGAACTTTTTCAAATTTAGTCATTCCATTTATTTTAACCGTTAAGTAGTGACGTGTCACTCTAATTATTATTATTTTATGGGTAAAATATGTTTTCGGTGCATGAACTTTTTCAAATTTATGGTTTTGGTACACAAATTTTTTGTTAACCGGTCAACATATACAAACACTTTTTAGTTTGAAAACATTTTAGAAAAAATATCATCTTTAGAAAATATGTTTTAAAGTTAATTAAAAAAATAACATTGTGTTTTAAAAAAATATTATGAAAGAAAAGTTTAAAAAATATTATGAAATAAAAATTTAAATTTAAAAATGTAATTTCGTTCATTGTCTAAAACATATTATGAAATAGATGGGGAGGTGGAGGAAGAGCGAGGCAACAGACAAAAGGGGGGGAAAGGTATTAAGCAATGGAAGGGGAGCAGGCTTCACATGGGGTGAAGGTGGGGGGACACATGAAAATAGGTAGTGGAGTAGGTAGAAGAAGTAGGGATGAGAAGTGTGGAAAAGAAGATGAATAATATGTTTTTTTAATTTGTGACGACAAAAAACTACCACAAAATGTAATAAAAACTATAAAAAATTTTAATTAATAAAATAATAATAATAATAATAATAATAATAATAATACTACATGGAGTTACATGTCATTACATAATAGTAAAAATAAATAGAAAAACTAATATGTTGGACAAAAAATATTTATTTTTATATCTTGACTAGTTAGTAAAACATTTGTGTACTAAAATAATAAATTTAAAAAAGTTTATATACCAAAAACATAATTTATATCTTGACTAATTTGTGACAAAAGAACTACCACAAAATGTAATAAAAACTATAAAAAATTTTAATTAATAAAATAATAATAATAATAATAAATGGAGTTACATGTTATTACATAATAGCAAAAATAAACAGAAAAACTAATATGTTGGACGAAAAAAAGTGTTTTTATATCTTGACTAGTCAGTAAAAAGTTTTTGTACTAAAATAATAAATTTGAAAACGTTTATATACTGAATAATAATAATAAATGGAGTTACATGTCATTACATAATAGCAAAAATAAATAGAAAAACTAATATGTTGGACGAAAAAAGTGTTTTTATATCTTGAATAGTCAGTAAAAAGTTTTTGGTACTAAAAGAATAAATTTGAAAAAGTTTATATATCAAAAACATAATTTACTCTTATTTTATTAATTAAATTTTTTTGTGATGTCACCACTTAACGGTTAAAATAAATGGAAGGACTAAAATGTTGGACAAAAAAAAAATGTTTGTATACCTTGACCAATCAACAAATATTTTATGTGTCAAAACCATAAATTTGAAAAAGTTCATGCACAAAAATCATAGTTTACCCATGACTTTATTATCCTGTTATTGTATGTTGATGACATGCTTATCATTGAGAAAGATGTTTCTAGGATTGACAAGTTGAAGAAGCAATTAGGCGAATCATTTGCCATGAAAGACATGGAACTACTAAGAAAATTCTTGGTATAAGAATCATTTGTGATAGAGAGAAAAAGAAGTCGTGGTTGTCACAGAAACACTATATTAAAAGGGTATTACAAAGATTCTAGATGGAAAATGTTAAGGTTGTGAGTACCCCTCTTACAACTCATTTTAAACTGAGTGTACAGAGTCGTTCAAATGAAGCTGAGAAATTAGACATGGAGAGAGTGCCTTATGCATTTGTAATAAGTAGTTTGATGTATGCAATGGTGTGTACAAGACCTGATTTTGCTCATGTTGTTGGTACAGTCAGTAGGTTTTTGTCAAACCCAAGTAGAAAGCATTGGAAAACTGTGAAATGAATTTTAAGGTATCTTCATGGTACTGTTGATAAGAATCTTTGCTTTGGAAGTGATAAGCCTACTTTGGTGGGCTACTCAGACTCAAATATGATTGGAGACATGATTCCAAAATGTCTACATCAGGTCATTTGATTAAGTTTGTAGGGAGAGTTGTGGCTTAGCAATCTAAGTTGCAAAAGTGTGTGACTTTGTCTACTACTAAGTCGAAGTTCATTACAACCACTGAAGCATACAAAGAGTTGCTATGGTTAAAGAAATTCTTGAAGGAGTTTGATTTTGTGCAAGACAACTATCAATTACTTGTTTATAGTTAGAGGTTATCCACCTTGGTAAGAATCCAACTTTCCATTCTAAGTCCAAACATATTGATGTAAGGTATCATTATATACATGATGTTTTGGATGCTAATTTGTTGGAGTTGATTAAAGTTCATACTGATGATAATGGTGTTGATATGATGACTAAAGCACTACAAAGAGGAAAGTTTGAAGTTTGTCTTGAGATCGCGAGTAGCGGCTCTCTCCACATAGTTGTGAGAGGGAGATTTGTTGGGTATTGAGCTCCTTCCTATGTGAAGAAAATGCCCAAATTGAGAAGTCTACTTGATATCTCACTTAAAATAATTAGAGGTGATTCTCAAGAGGGGTAGACAAAGAAAAGCTCATTAGTAAGAGAAATACACCAACATTTTGAGAGAAAAGGAGAGAACATCATTCCCTTTTTACACGAAGCTATAACTTTAAATTCACTACTACAGATTCGTTCACCGTTCGATTGGGATGGTTTTTGGATAATAGGTTCGGAACATTTGGTTTTTCATTCTGACCATTCGGATCGTTGAACCGTCATTTAAGTTGGGAGATATTTAGTTTGCACAATAACAATATTTTTTGAGTTTTTCATCTTCATTGTTCTCCATTTGTATGCTTTATTGCTTTATTATTTGGCTGAGGGTTAGCACTGGTTTGTGCACTTGATTGTAACTTTCTTATACTCTTTATTGATAATAGTAGAGCTATTTTTTTAGTCTAGACAACTCGTGGTTTTTACCCTTACTTTGAATGGTTTCCCACATTAAAATCTTGATGTCTTATTTTGTTATTATGGTGATTTGCTATTGTTGTGCATTTTTTGTTGCTCCTCATAGATTGTTGCAAGTTAGGGGATTTGTTTTCACTACTTTGTCTGTTGTCTATTATTGTGAGTGTAGCATATGAAAACATTAATAAATTGAAATGTTTTAGAGAAATTAAGACTTATGGAAAGTATAAAAGAGAGATTCAGGAAAATTTTTGTGCATGCATGGATTCATCTTACGATCTATTTCTCTCCCTTCAAACATTAAACCAACCATATAACTCCCTTCAAGTGACATAAGAAAGAGATTCAGAGAAAGAGTGAGGGAGACAAGAGCATTGAAAGTATAAAATAAAGGTATTATTGAAAAATTGAAAATAATAAAACAAAAAGGATGTGTAGGATAAGTTGATGCAAGGAGAAAGAGTCTACTTCAAGGGTCTGAATCACTATTAGAAAAATCAATAAAAGAATGAAAAGTGCTAAGGTTATGCAGTTTGGGAAGTTCAACCTACGGGACATTAATGGCTAAGTTAGCAAAGATGGAAAAGAGAAATGTTGATGAAGACTCAACTTCTCCCTAAGATCTACTTCCATGAAGAGGTTGGATTAACGTGAAATGGAGTTTGGATAGAAGAGGAATGGAGGGGAAAACGCCATTCTCAAGGGTGAGAGATGAGTTTAGGATGCTTGCCACAAGGAAAGATCCTTGATAAAAGCTAGAAGAACCCTCTCCCAAGGGAGAGAGGCTCACGACCAAGGAGGAAGAGAACTCTCTCTCACACTCACTCAAGGCTCACACTCAAGCTAAAATGCTCAAATTATATTCAATGATCCAAAGATGATTACATGTAAGTGAAAGGTCTTATTTATAGGCTAGAAGGGATAGGTTAGGCTAACTAGACCTAATCTAACCAAGATTAGGCTAACTCCAATTGAGTTATATCTAACCATGATTAGCTAACTATGGTCATGTATAACCAACTAATGAATTTATCCTTAATCTAGTCTAGATACAAAAAGGTGTAAATAGTAGAAAGAGGTGGTAAAAAGTAGTCATGCTTAAGGCATGACTAGGGGGTGTGGCATCTAGCAACTAAGAGGTAGTAATAGTAGTCATGCCTTAAGCATGCTTAAAGGGGTGCACCCATAATGAGAGGAGTGAACATAACACATGCTCATCTTCCCTAAAAGTTAGCCCATCTTAGCAAACTCTAACATGATGACTATAGTACCTTTTAGAAAAATAAAAGATGACCTAAAAGGGTAACCTAAATACAATGGTCAAAAGGGAAGGTTGACTTTAGGAGTCAACCTACTAAAAAGTCAAAGTCAACAAAATTATAAAAAATCCTAAATTCTAATTTATACGATAAAGCTTCTTAATATATTCTTCAAGGGCCTTTAGCCGGATTGCATCAAATATGAAGATGAAAGAACTTGGATAAGCACACCAAATATTTGCAATTTTGTAGAGAGAAAAAGCAGGTTTTGTATGCTTAAAAAGAAATCAATGACAAGGGAAATCAAAATGAAATAATCTATTGAAGGGTCAACAATGTCTTAGTGCGGTTATTTGAAGCTAGGTAGGATAAGAGAGTAATAGTGTGTTTGTAGAGATGATAGAAATGAAAATGAGATATTTGAATTTAAGTAGAATGTAGAAGGTGTAGGACTAACATGGTATCCACACTATTTACTCTTTATTTCCTTGCCCTGACCAAACAAAGCATAAAAGAAAGAGATACAACTTTAGTTGAGAAATAACAATTGAAGGATCTACTTGTGAAAACTAAAAAGAGAGAAAGGGTGCCGAGAAGTATTAGACATGACATCAAAATATGAGGGTTTGAGACAAATCTTGAGAGATTGTTCTTGATAAAGATTTTTGCTGAGGAGTATTAGAACATGATAGACTAGATGAAAGATGAATGTTAGAAGTTAGAACATGATGAGGTCATCAAGTACAAATTGTGATATGTTGCATAGTTTGCTAGTTTAGCTATTTGAGTGTTGCGATTGATAACTTGCCACACATATGAGAAGCTTATATACACCCTTTTGACATACCTAAAGATCAGAGCCTATATTAAGGATGGTAAAAATACTTATACCCATGAGTATCTGTCTGAATTCGTCCCGATTTTGATGGGTATACTTGGTTTGACCAGGTACAGATATAGGTATCGGTATGTGACTACCCGCTCCATACTCGCCCTGTTATAATTTTATTAATTATATAATAAGTTTAAATTTATATATTTAATTAAAAATTTTAATTCTTAAATTTTAATTCATAATTTCTTGTTATTAATTATTCTTTATATATTTTTTAAATTAAAATATAATTAATAACTTGATATATATAATTTATTTACCCGACGAGATGAAGATTAAAATTTCATATACGCTATTTTTATATTTGAACCCGAATCTGCCCCGCACTTTGCTGGAACGGAAAGAGTCAAATCCGCACCCGCCTTACTGCCATCTCTAGCCTATATCAATCGTTACAAGAGATTAGGGAGATGAAGAATATGAACGATAGGGTTAGAAAAGAATGATGTATTCATTATAAGATTAGCTTTCATGTGTAATGTATGAAAATGAACAGTTATGCATATCTTCCTTTGTTTTGCTTTCTTTCTTTTTGTCTAATAAAAGTAATTAAATATAGGCTTAAACTTTTGGTTCCCCAATATATCACATAATTTTATGATGGGTACCTATTAAATTTCTTCTTTGCTTTATAACAAAAGTTTTGCCTTGAGTTTTGGACGTAGGTTGAGGACGTTAAATTTTTGTTATCTTAACCCATCATTAATTAAATTGCAATGCCATGTAGCCGTGATAGTTGTGTTTATGTTTAACATATTTTATGGTATTCAATAAAATATTAAAATTTTGTGATAAGTACTTAATAATTATTTTGTGTTACATATCCAGAAAAAAAAAATGTCTTCAGTTTCTTCCGTGATATTAAATGCTGACATGTATTAGAAGATTTGGTCAAGTTTGAAAACTTGCATGCTTAAACTTGTCACTTTGAAATCTATGCTTCCTCAAGTTTATCTAGGCAAACAGAAGAAAGCATCCATTGTGACTTTGTTTTATTTGTTCTCCTGCTTTGTCTTTAAGTAGACCATCGGAGCATTAAATATTGCATTAATTTATTTTCTCTAACTAATCACTTTAAATCAAATTTTTATTATTTCATATGCTAAAAAATATTCTTATTTTTTGCAACTTATAAAGATAATTTTTTTTATAAAGTTTAATTAGTATGTGATATTTAATCATATTTTATTTATATAATTTTTAAAATATTAATAGATAAAATCAACAAATTTATCATAAATTAAATATTATGATTGAATATTAATGTAAAATTTTGTGATGTTTATATTATTAGATACCGCAATAAGAGGGACAGACACAGTATGTGATTCCCGTTTTGGAAGTACTGATTTATCTTTAGATTTAACATGCTTAAAACAAATTTCTAAAATATTAGGGAGTCAAAACACAATTTTTTTTAAATGACCTAACACAAAATTCACTAATTTATTCGGGAATCTAGCTACATCCAAACGACAGGGATTCAGGATAATTTTTTTATTGGCCATATTAGATATCTTTGCTAGAATATTATATCTTGCAAATAATTTACAATCAATGAATCAATTAGAAGTAATTTAGGATTTATTCTTACTTGGTAAGGATTTCATTTGTTGTAGTTATTGCTGAAACTAATAAAAATAAAATGTGGAGTAGACTAGTATATCTTCTGTTATCAAGTCTCCAAGTAATTACATATATCATAATCATTAATAGCACACGATAGAATTGCTGCCATAGCAGCTAAAACTCATTCTCTCACCCCCTCCCTCCCTTCCAAGCTTTTATTCTTATATATGTGTAGTATAACGTATTTAATTTAAATTGAAAATCACATATAAAGTTATAAGATGAATTTAGTGATAGAGTAAAGAGGTGAAGAGAAAGAGTTCGAATCCTTCCACTAAAAAAAATTAACATATTTATAATTAACATTTGACTTATAAAAAAAATTAAAATCACATAACCATCCCATTTTTACCACCCCACTCAAACAGTTTTAGGATTGACAGCTTAGCACCCCTACTTGGTATTGTGAATCACTATAAAGCCATCAATCTCAGAAAATACATTTTGTAACTACAACTACAAAAGAATTCCAAAATCTTCAAAACAAAACTCATTCTATATAGAACATTAGACAAAAAGTTAAGAGCATGTTTGGTTTAACTTTTATAAGCCTAAACCTAAGTTAGTTTTTTCTCGAAAGCTGGGCTAAAATGTTTGGTACATTTTCTTCAGATTCAGTTGAAAGCAAACTTCGTTTTAGCTAAACTGCAGTTGAGTTAAAAGCTATCATGGATTGCTTTTTTATTAACTTCAGTTACGTTCAACCCAACTCAACTTTCTAACTATTTATCTAAACACAAAGTAAGCTGTCAAAAGAAATTAGTTGTCAAGAGTAACTGCAAATGCAAGTAGAAGAAAGGAAGGTCAATATAGTCAGTAACAAGTAGCTGAATACACTGAGCTAAAAACTAATTCCAAATTGTAATGATATCCAAGTCACTATGTTTACGATATAACTATCAGAAAACAGAAATAGAGAAGAAAAACAGTACCAGTGCAACTAACTGGAAGAAGGAATACAATACTCTGGTGATCAACCTCTCAACCAGGCAGAGCCTAAGTTCTCTAGAGAAACAATTCTCAGCCCTTAATTCTCACTCCAAAATACGTATCTGACTCCAACCCCAAGCACAGCCTCCCTGAATAACCAAATTGCACACCTTCAAACATTCCTCTAACACACTACCCATGGCCAAAAATGTTATGAGGGCCAAAAAGTAAGATAGATATACTTAAAAAAAATTATAATTTTTTAAAAATATCTATATTTGTTAAAAGGGAGGAAAAAGTTTGGGGGTCTTAACTATGTCTATCATCTATATTTGCTAAAAGGGAGGAAAAAAATTTAGGGACCATAACCATCCCCAGCTTCTATGAAGATCCTCATTGATACTGCCAGCTCACTCTCCAAGATTCTTCTTTGGCTGTCTCCTACAGTAAACATTCCACACTTTGGCCTCTCATTCCTAACCCCTAATATCTGGCCCTCTTCAGCTCTAACACTGCCACATCCTTTAGCAGCACTCTTGTCCTTAGTGAAGAAATCAGGGAATTGATTCATAAGTGTGAGCTCATCTTCCCATGTTGTATCCTACAACGAACTACCCTTCCATTGAATATACACAGGACTGTGTGGAGACAGTTTACATTTTGATGTTTGTAGGAAATTTTTATACAGACAGATAAATCACAAGCTTTGCAACTATAAGTATTGAATACCTATTAGAATCTCATTACAAAATAAAATTTAATCAATCCATATGAGATGATGAGGACGGTACTTCACTGCCTGCCAATGAAAGGGAGGGAGATTTTCCTTTGGCCCCAAACTCTTCAGCAGAAACTGTGATTTGTACTTTCTTTGATATGCCCTATAGAAATCAAAAGAACAGGAAAGAAACAAACAGCAGTCAATTCATTTGAAATTTAATTCTATTAGGTGTGTGAATTTCTTGCTCATTGGGAAATAACTTTGACCATAAAACTAACCATATCCTCAAAATTAGATAGAACTTGAATGGAGACTCCTGTGTCCCCGCTTTGAAGATTTGACTACAACATAAATGAAGTTGTGAACTAGTACATTTACCAAACAGGGAAGAATAGATAATAGTGCTTGAAATGGAATGGATTCTTAGAACAAAAAATATAGTTCACATGCATAACATAGACTTTAAATAGCATAAAAGGAAGAAGAGTAGTGACAGTGTTTTGTACCCAAACAAACAAAACTGTTTTGATCATCATACCTTTAGAATACAAGGAACCAAATCCACAATTGACATAAACTCAGCTCGCTGTCCCAAACAAAACTTCGGAAAATAATTCCAGACCTTATAAAGTGATTCTAAAGACACTTTCCCACAAAGACAGTATTCTCCAGCTGTCAAGTACAAAATGAAAAGAATTGAAAGAGGAATTTCATCATACATTGAAAATTCGTTTCAGATAAATTAATCCATGACTTGCATTTGAATATCTACCAAATATATTTTAATATCTTTATTGTGTATTTCAATATTTTAGAATATCTTTCACAATTTGAAAAAAAATACAATGGAATAAATTAGTTAACCAATTGATAAATCATTCCTAGGAATTATTCACTAGTTATTTAGTTTCCTGATTTTTTTCCACTAATTTAATTAGGGTTTTTCATATGTGTGCTTCATCTTATCATTGTAACACTACCCATGTACTTGGCCTAACTATTAGTATAAATAAGACCATCGGGTTAGTATTTTGTATCACACTAACAACATGCCATATCAATCTAATAACATATCAATTTACTCCTTTTTATCTCATTTCCTCCTTCCCAGTTCACTACCTAAATCTGATCATGTGAACATGATATCAGAACACCATCTTCCATGCCATCTAACATTGAGTTTGGTCCAGTCCACTTCAAATAGTGCTTTTAATTCAAGTTCTTCCTTCTCCCCAATATTGTCTCGTTGTGTTTTACTTTGTGATCTTTTTTCTTCGCATTCTCTTATGAAATCTTTATCCTTGCTATTTTCCCTCCCCTTTTATGGTATGTATTATTGTTCTTTTTCTGATGGAGGGTGAGCCTCACTACGATAGTAGGTCTGTTACCTTGTGACATGGATTACATCTTTAAAACCCCACATGGTAGGAGACTTGTGTAGTAGATTATATCTTAAAACCAATTAGCATTAACTCAAGTTGTCTAACTAACAAATGTAACTATTAAAAATATGATATGATTTTATTATATATAAACAAGGAAATAGATCACAAAGATGTAGGATTTTATTTTATTATGTTCCTGTTGGAAATAATCTTTAGATATTAGGAGAAAATATCTTAAAGTTATTTTTTTTTTATTTTATCTTTATTTCATTATTTGTATTTAGTTTTTATTTCCTCTTTTGTGTAAGCTCAATCATTATAAATTCTTCAGCTAAGAATGTAATTGTCATGAATAAAACATATAAATTACTTTTGCTTTCTAGCATAGTTCAAGTTGGTATCAGAGCTCCTAATTGTGGGGGCTTTAATTGACTTTCATTATTCGTCCCGCTGTCACAGTTGAGGTTAGTGGTAAGCCAACTCGTTTTTCTCAATCGCCTTAGAACAATAATTGAATCAATGAGTAAGCCCTCTGGCTCATGTGCCCTTTTCATAAAAACTAAGATTTCCTTTAATGTTATAGGCCCTATATCTCAGGAAACTTGGATTCTTGATTCAAGGGTAATAGACCAAATGACTCCCTTCCTAGAGTGCTTCAACTCATACCAAAACTACTAGAGAACAACTCATACCAACTCATTTCTCACTAGCAACCAAGTTACATTAACTACATGGACATGCTCTCAAATATGGCTTCATCATCAAAGACTTGGACTTCCTCCATTCAGTCTGCTAAAGTCCTTGTTTTCTCATTTGTTTATTGTAGAAAGAGCTGAATATGCATGAATCCTTGTGTATTTCACAACCAAGGAGATATTATATATATATATATATATATATATATATATATATATATATATATATATATATATATATATATACTGTACAATAGGCAAATACAAGGAAATGGGCTTAGGCCCATATACTAAACTGCATCTAACACTCCCCCTCAAGCATATAAATCATATGCACCAAGCTTGTTACAAGTATAATCAATTCTAGGACTTCGTAATGATTTTGTGAAAATATCGGCTAACTGATCATAGGAATTAACAAACTGGGTAGAAATGGTTCCAGATACAATCTTCTTGCGAATGAAGTGGCAGTCTACTTCAATGTGTTTGGTCCTCTCATGAAATACTGGATTTGAGGCAATATGCAGGGCAGCTTGGTTATCACAGATTAGAGTCATTTGTGTAACCTCTCCAAATCTTAATTCATCAAGGAGCTGTTTGAGCCAAATAAGTTCACAAGTTGCTAAAGCCATAGCTCTGTACTCTGCTTCTGCACTAGATCTTGTCACTACATCTTGCTTCTTACTTTTTCAAGAAATCAAGTTGTCACCAATAAAGACACAATATCCAGAAGTAAATATCCTATCAATGAGAGAACCTGTATAATCTGCACCTGAGTATCCAACAACCTAAGTAAGATTATTATGCCCATATAACAAACCTTTTCTCGGGGCTCTTTTAATGTACTTAAGAATGCGAATGACAGCATCCCAATGTCCAGTGCAAGGTGAATTAAGGAACTGATTTACCACACTGACAGCAAAGGATATGTCAGGACGAGTGACTGTGAGGTAGTTCAGTTTTCCAGCCAGTCTCCTATACTTCTCAGGATCTAAAAGTGGCTCCCCTTGACTTGGCAGAAGTTTAACACATGGATCCATAGGTGTGTAATTGGGCTTGGAATTCATTAGCCCAACCTCCTCTAAAATGTCCAATGCGTACTTCCTCTCAGAAATCACAACCCCATTATTGGATTCTGCTACCTCAATGCCCAGAAAATATCTAAGTTTGCCAAGGTCTTTCGTCTCAAAATGATGACAGAGATGTTGTTTTATCTGTGAAATTTCATGGGTTTCACTACCTGTGATAACAATGTCATCAACATACACTATCATGTAGATGCACCCACCTCCTGAATTACGATAGAACACAGAATGGTCAGTTTCACTACAATTCATACCGAACTGTTGAACTACTTCACTGAATCTACGAAACCATGCCCTAGGAGACTGTTTAAGACCATATAAAATTTGCAGAGACGACATACCAATCTAGAAGACTCCCCCTAAGCAACAAAACCAGAAGGTTGTTCCATATAAATCTCCTCATGCAAATCACCATTAAGGTGTCATCTTGGTAACCAGAGAGAAGGTGTCAGTATGGTCTAACCCGAATATCTGAGCATAACCTTTGGCAACTAAACGAGCTTTTAGGCGATCAACAGTGCCATTAGGGCCCACTTTGATAGTAAAAATCCACGGACAACCAACAACGGATTTTCTAGAAGGCAAAGGAGTAAGATCCCAAGTACCATTGTTCTGAAGAGCACACTATTCATCAAGCATGGCTTGCCGCCAACCTGGATGGGATAAAGCATCACTGACAGTTTTAGGAATGGACACAGTGGAAATGGAAGACAGACAAGCATAGAAAGATGGAGACAACCGGTGATAACTCAAATTAACATAATGAGGGGAGGGATTACGAGTGGAGCGTGTACCTTTACGAAGAGCAATAGGGAGATCAGGCGCACGTGGAGGAGACGGAGTAGCTGGCGGCGCAATAGAGTCAGTGGCTGGCCCAACGGGAAGTTGAACCCGGAGAGGAGGTGGAGCAAGTGACAGGTTGGTGGGTACAACAACGGTATCTATGGGATGAAAGACAAAAGGGGAGGGGGGAGACATCAGACTCAGAAGAGGAGAAATTGGACGAGAAATAGAGAAAAAACTCAAAGAAGGTGACATCAACAGAAATCAAGTAGCGACGAAGGGAAGGTGAGAAACACTTATACCCTTTTTGAGACCTAGGATAGCCTAAAAAGACACATTTGTGAGATCGAGGAGACAATTTATCAAGACCTGGACTAAGGTTGTGAACAAAACAAGTGGAGCCAAAAACTCTAAGGAGTAAAGGATGAAGGGAATCCTAAGGAAACAAAATAGAGTGAGGGATTTGATTGTGGAGGATAGAAGAAGGCATGCGATTGATAAGGTAACACGCAGTGAGAACAGCATTCCCACAAAATATTGGAGGAACATGACCATGAAGTAAAAAAGTTTGATTTGTTTCAAAAAGGTGTCTATTCTTACACTCAGCGACCCCATTTTGTTGAGGGGTATAGGAACAAGAAGTTTGATGAAGAATACCATGAGAAAACATGAAGGTCTGAAAAGATTGAGAAAGGTATTCACGAGCATTGTTACTACGAAAAGTACGAATAGATGCACCAAAATGAGTTTTTATGTCATTATAAAAGGCCTGAAAGATGGAAAACAACTCAGAACGATTTTGCATTAAAAATAACCAAGTACATCGAGAATAGCCATCAATGAAAGTTACAAAATACTGAAAACCTAAACTAGATTTAACACGACTCGGACCCCAAATATCCAAGGGAACTAAAGCAAAAGGAGACACAGCTCGTTTGGGGACACTCTAAGGAAAAGAACTACGACTATGTTTGCCTAATTGACACGACTCACAAGACAAATTAGACAACTTAGATAGATGCGATACAAGGCACTGAAGCTTGGTAAGACTAGGATGACCTAATTGAGAATGAATGAGAGCAGGGGAATCTACAACCAAGCTAACATGAGCGGTCGTCCGTAGGTGATAAAGGCCATTTGACTCACGTTTGGTCCCAATTATCTATCCCGAACTCCAGTCCTGTAAGAAAACAGAATTTTTAGTAAAGGAGACAAGGCAATCAAGAGAACGAGTGAGACGACTAAGGGATAGTAAATTAAAGGGAGACCCAGGAACATAAAGTACATTATCAATAGAAAGAGAAGGAAAAATAGGGACAGTACCAACACCATGAAAGGGGGCCCGAGAGCTGTTAGCCATAGTGACAGAGGGTAAAAGACCAGAAGTTACAAGAGAGGAGAAAAGAGACTTATTACCAGATATATGATCAGTGGCGCCAGAGTCAAGGACCCAAGGGCCAAAAGAGGCAGAATGAGTGAGACCAGCAAAGGATGAGCCCATGTGTACAACAAAAGTAGTGGAGTTGGAGACCTGACATTCCTTGTACCATTTCAGAAAGTCGTTGAACAGAGCCAGAGGTCCAAAGCTACCAGAAGGGGTGACACCAGAATCAACAAGAGCAGTGGGGACTAGTTTGAGCAGCAGCAGTAGTAGAAGCAGACCGAGGAGGACGACCATGCAATGCATAGCACCAGTCAATGATGTGACCAAGTTTGTGACAATGGTCACATCGAGGGCGACTTTGGCTAAGTTTGTGCGAACAATTACGATCATCACGTTGAGAGATCAAGGCAGAGGAGTCACCATGAGAAAAAGAAGGAGATACGTCCGGTGATAACTTGCATTGTACATGCAACAAGGTGGACTAAGCAGAGTTTAGAGTAGGCACAGTCGGAGACTGCAAAATCTGATCACGAACAGAAGAATACTCATCAGGAAGTTCATATAAGGCCATCAACATAAAGAATGTCTGACGTTGCTCTAGTTCTTGGGCAGGAGTGGCACCAGGAGACAATAGTTCATTAAAGTCATGAAGAAGACCATGAACCTTACTCAAATATTCGGCCATGGGAGTGTCAAGGTGGCGGGGGCCAATGATGCTCAGTAGATTTTGGCACACACCATAGAGGCTCTGAGTATCATTGGTGTACAACAACCGAGCCTGTTCCCAAATGCCAGCACAAGTGTCATGGGCCCGAAATATTTGCTTCAGAGAAGGATGAATAGTGGACTTTATAACACTACAAATTTGAACATCCACTTTCGACCAGCATGGGCGATCTTTCTCATCGATTGAGGCAACTGTCTGACTGAGGTGATCAACATAGTCTTAGCCCTTAAGCCAGAGCTTGATGTCAGAGGCCTAGGTATCATAGTTTGTGCCATTTAACTTGTCAATGGAGAGAGGCACATTGACATACTTCGTGAACAAAGACGATTCAGACCTTACAGAAGCCATGAGAGACAAATCGAAGGGAAAAAGCGGCAAGAGAGAAGATAAAAAACACCCCAAAGGAGAGAGAAAACTGAAGACGAGACCCAATGGAAGATCCGAGAGCAGATCCAAGGAGAGGAAAGCACGGCAAGTCTAACGCTGGCAAGGGCCGCCGGACGTGCCGCCACGCGTGGCAGCTAGAGGCGCGAGGGAGAAGACAAGCGAAGCTTGTCTGTGCGCGTAGGGGCTCCGACGAAGGAGTGGTGGGTAGCGCTGGAGTCGCCGGAGGGAGACAAAGCCGATGGTAGGGTCGCCGGCCTGAACGGTGGCGGCGGCGGAAAACAGCCGGAAATCGAAAAGAAACACAATTTCCGGAAAAAAAACTTAGGCAAGGATCCACCTGGCTCTAGATACCATGTAGAAAGAGCTGAATATGCATGAATCCTTGTGTATTTCACAAACAAGGAGATATTATATATATATATATATATATATATATATATACACACATTGTACAATAGGCAAATACAAGGAAATAGGCTTAGGCCCATATACTAAATTGCATCTAACATTTACCAAAGAATTTGTTAAGTCCTTCAAGTGTGATGTTTGTCAACTGTCGAAACACCATTGTGCGTCTTACCCTGTGAGTAATAATAAAAGTAATTCTCCATTGAATTAATTCATTTTGATGTTCAAGATCCTGTCTTAGAATCCATCTCTGGTGCAAAATGATTTGTTACTTTTATTGATGATTGTACCCGTGTCACATGGACATACATTATGAAAAGTAAATCTCAGGTCTGCCAAATTTTTGTCAATTTTTTTCCATCTTGTTCAAAATCAATTTCGGAAAAACATTAAAAGAATTAGGTTAGATAATGAGATTGAACATGTGAATCATAAGTTTTCAAAATTTTTGTCTCATAATGGTATTGTCCATGAACGAACATGTGTAAATACTCCTCAACAAAATGGAGTTGCAGAAAGGAAGAATCGTCATCTCCTAGAGGTTGCTAGAACCCTTCTCCAAATGTTTGTTCCAAATACGTATTGGGGGAAGTAGCGTTAACTGCCACTTATCTCATTAACAGGTTACCCACTTGTATCCTAAACAGTATTAGTCTCATTGAGTCCCTTCTAACTTTTGTTCCATTTTCTTCCCTAGTGTCAAGTTTATCTTGTCGAGTTTTTGGATATGTGACTTTTGTCCACTCTCATAATCCTAACTACAGTAAACTCAATCCTAGAGCCCTAAAATGTGTCTTTATCAACTACCCACCAAATAAGAAGGGGTACAAATTTTATCACCCACAGAGTCATCGTATCTTAGTTACCATGGATGTCACATTTCATGAAACAAAATCTTTTTTTGCTCAATCACAACTTCAAGGGGAGAGAACCCTTGAAGAAGTTGTTAATACCTTCCGATTTTCCTTCCAAACTAGATGTCCAAGACCTACATGACGACAACATAACTGAAATAGTAGAACCATTCAATGGTGAGAATGAAGAAGATAAAATATCAAAGGATGGAGCAACCCACTCTGGCTCTGCAGCAAGCAAAATCGTTTGACCCAAAGGTAAGGTTTCCAAATGATAATAACGAGGAGGTAAGTGATACTGAAAATTTACCAATTGCAATGAGAAAGGAAAAAATGTTCTGTATAAAATATCCTATTTCCAATTATGTTTGCACTAACAATTTCTCAATTCAGCATCAAGGTTTTATTGCTGCTATTAATACCACACAGATTTCAACCTCAATGCAGGAAGTCATGCAAAGTGAACGTTGGACACATGCCATGAAGGAGGAAATGGATGCGTTAGAAAACAACTTGACTTGGAAAATTGTTGATTAACCAAAAGAAAAAAGAGCAGTAGGGTGCAAATGGATATTTACAGTCAAACATAAGGAAGATGGAACAATAGAACGATACAAAGCACGATTGGTGGAAAAGGGCTATGGGATCGATTAAGCAGAGACATTTGCTCCAATGGCAAAGATAAGAGTTCTCGCATTGGCAGCACACTATGGTTGGGACTTAGATCAACTAGATGTGAAGAATGCATTTCTTCAAGGTAACTTGGAGGAGAAAGTGTACATGGAGATCCCTCCAAAATATGAAGCTTAGGGCGGTAAAGATAAGGTGTGTCGCTTGAAGAAGACCTTATATGGTCTCAAGCAATCTCCAAAAGTGTGGTTTGGAAGACTTACAAAAGTCATAATTTCCTTAGGATATAGGCAGATTTAACGAGATCATACCTTATTCATAAAACATTTTCCTACGAGTAAACTCACTATACTTCTTGTCTATGTAGATGATATGATTGTTGCAGGAGATGATGACCTTGAAGAAAAAACTGGCAGTCCAATTTGAAATGAAAGACCTGGGAAAGCTCAAGTAATTCCTTGGAATAAAGGTTGCCTACTCCAAGAAAGGAATTTTTATATCACAAAAAAAATATGTAATTGATCTCCTCAAAGAATAAAAAAAACTAGGATGTAAACCCTCAAGGGTACCTATTGAACAAAATTATAAAATTGGAAGTGAAGAAATTTCTCCTATAGACAAAACCAGTTTTCCTATAGACAAAGCCTAATATCAAAGATTGGTAGGGAAATTGATTTACCTATCACACATAAGACCAAACATTGCTTATGTAGTTAGTGTGGTAAGCCAATTTATGCATGACTCAAGAAAGAGACACGTGCAAGCAATTGATAAAATTCTACAATATTTGAGGTCAAGTCTAGGAAATGGGTTATTGTTCAGAAAGGAAGACACATTAGCCTTGAAATTTATACTGATTCTGATTATGCAAGTTTTGTTAGTGATAGAAAGTTTGCTACTAGATAAAAATAAAACAAGAAATAAAGAGCAAGAGAAAAAATAAAAATTGAAACCAAACAACAAACTACTATCCTACCAAATAACTTTGGTTTCAACAATAAGCTACACACTTACTTTTTCATCTGATGGTTATGGCAACGGTGACGATAACTATAGATAGATTTTTTTTATATAGATAAATATATACAAATAGCTTATCTCTATTAGCATATCAAAATTGATATTTATGTATACTAAATTATATTATATTCACATAAAACAAAATGACACAACATCTCATATGAAATCATTTGAAGTTAGTGTGGTAAGCCAATTTATGCATGACTCAAGAAAGAGACACGTGCAAGCAGTTGATAAAATTCTACAATATTTGAGGTCAAGTCTAGGAAATAGGTTATAGTTCAGAAAGGACTGATTCTGATTATGCAGGTTTTGTTAGTGATAGAAAGTCTGCTACTAGATAATGTGTGTTTCTTGAGAAAAGTTTGGTTACTTTGGAGAAGCAAAAAACAAGATAGAGTATCCCGCTCTAGTGCAAAATTTGAGTATCGAGCTCTCACTCAAGGTATATGTGAAGGACTTTGGATGAAAACAATCCTTCATGATCTCAAAATCAAGATAGATATCCCTATAAAACTGTTTTGCGACAAGTCAGTCATTAGCATTGCCCACAATCCTCTATAACATGACAAAACCAAACATATTGAAGTTGAGGAACATTTCATCAAATAGAACATAGATAAGGTCTCGTTACAAATTATGTCCCAACAAGACTCCAGTTAGTAGATATCTTCACTAAGGGTCTTCCATTTGGTAGATTTCATGATCTTGTAGGCAAGTTGGGAACGATAGATATTTGTTTACCAACTTGAGGGGGAGTGTTCGAAATAATATTTAGATATTAGGAGAAAATATTTTAAGGTTATTTTATTTGATTTTATCTTTATTTCATTAGTTGTATTTAGTCTTTATTTTCTTTTCTGTATGAACTCAATCATTATAAATTCATGAACTTAGAATGTAATTGCCATAAATAAAATATATAAACTACTTTTGTTTTCCAATGTAGTTTAAGTGTTTCCTTATTTATGTTGTACATAAACTATTTTTGTTTCCCAATGTAGTTCAAGTGTTTCCTGATCTGTATACTATAGAAGAGATCAACAAGCAATGTATCAAGTTTGAGACCCTCTAGAAGCACATTATGAACAGAGCAAATATGCCTCAAGGTAAATATATTGAGAAAAAGTGGGGGCTCTGCTAACAATCTGGTCAAAAAATGTTTTTTTTAAGACATAAATTAGCAATTAAAGCACATCTCACATTCAAACAAAGCCACGTGACTTGGATCTGAAGGTATCGAATTTGAATTGACTCCAGATGATAAATTTGAGTTTTCCTCTGCAAGTAAATAGTCATAATAAGGAACATGGGAAAATAATAGATACTTTCATCGCAATTGAATCACATAAGCATATACATACCACTTGCAGTAGTAACAAACAAAATATCAAGTGTTCCAGATCTAGCTTCCTTGGATAACTTATTGACTTCAGGGAGTGTAAAATTTGCTTGAACTTGAGTATTCAAATCAACTCCAGGAGAATTTTGAAAGATGAAAATCCGACCGAGTCGATAAACAACAGAATGCTTTTTTTGGTTTTTTGTTAAGTTAAAATAAAATAGTAATTGTTATACAGGAGAAAAATGTTATTAGAGATAAAATAGTAATTGATTCAGCTTTTATAAGCAGTATTTATACCTTTGAAGTCTCATTATCAGAAATCCGTCTTGCAAGACAAACATACATTGGAAAGACATTTTTGCTCTCAGTAATATTCCTCACGGAAACTGTCATTTGTATCCTAAACATGCAAAAGAAAAATACGAATTAGCATATTAAAATTAATATTTATATACACTAAATTATTCAGACAAAACAGAATGAACACAACCTCTCATATGAAACCATTACAAATTACTGCTAATTCAAGCTTGCCAAAATGAATAAACAAACACAACTATAAACAAGAAAAGAAAGTTTAAAAAAAAATAAGAAACTCTTATCTTCATCATCAAATGTAACAAGATTTTTCCTTTTGGTTGTATTTCTTAAAACATGAAATAAGAAATTCATTCAGAGAAAAGGAAGAAGGTTACAGAGTATGCTGTCGTGATTTGATACATTTGCTGGAATTATGAGATTTGATACTCCTAATCCTAGTTCATTTTAGAACCGTGTAAAATCTAACACATTTTAAATGTAGAAACTTGTTCATTCAACCAAATTCATACATCTTCATATCATAGACCTACATTCCCACTAATTCTATGATGATAGCAACCAAATACACATTTACTTAGTTTCTCCTTTCCCAAGTTTCACATATGATATTAAATACATGTATATAGATCAATCATCATAGAGTTATGACTAACATATTTCTATTTCATTTTAAACTGAACTTATATAAATCCATGGACATATGGTATGTAATCGATGTAAATTTGTTAGAGAGCTAGTTTGAGAAGGAAGACTATATATGATAACTTCTACCTCTTCTTGTGTTTTGCCTGTATCTTGTAGCGCAAGCATCTCTGAAGGAATAATGGCTGAATAAAACAGACAAATTCTATTAGCTATACAACATGTCATAATAATTTATCAGAAGCCCAATATCTTTAGCCACCATAAAATTTATGAGACAATAATGCCACCAAGAATACAGTCAGTCCTATACCTCATACATGTTCTAAATAAATGATAAATAATGACAGAATATTATTACAACGGCAGATCATTTTAGCCCCTCAGATAGATTACATTTCCCATAGCACGTTGTTGTAGAATTCTACGGACTTGCAATAAATTGAAAGAGTCTCTTCAGCTGCAAGTTCCTCTTTCCCAGATGGCTTCTGCAGGGAAAAACAGATAAAATCACTGGTTATGTTACACAATAATTTTGTGAAAGGTAAAACTTTACAAAGGTAAGTCTTGTCTGAAAGGGAAGATACGAGGTTGCACAAACTGTAACAGGAATGGCAGGCATTCTTACTTTTATTAAATGTCTTAGATTCAATTTATCAGAAGTTCTGAATGTTTAAGAATTGAATATTTTCTAGTGACACATGCAATTGAAAATGGTGCAAAAAATCATCAAAACCTCAGTGATTCAAATATTGAAGATATGATACTCATAATTGGATTAGACTTCAATGCTCTACTACAAAGCCTGAGCATCATGTGAAGAAAAAAAAGAACATCTTTTGTATCAAGCTGAAAACCACTGACCATAGTAGTAAATCAAAGCATGCTTAAAATTTACAAATACAGACTCTCCATGTGACATTACAACAACAGGTGACAATAACATAAAGGCAATTATTGGGATAAAAAGATTCAGAGAGTTATATAGGGTGTCTTGTTTCTACTTTCTATGCTCATTAAGCTGTAAAAGGTGCCCTCATGTCCTTATAGATGCCAATGAAAAATTAAAGAAATTCTTTAACCATGCAAATGAAGATATCAAAATCTCAAAAATTTCCCTAGATCTCTTTTATTTTATTTTTTTGTAACAATTCACATATGCAGGGAATGTCAATCACAAGCCAAGTACTTGTTTTCTCCAATTGTGGAGAATCGAAGTTTCACAGGTTTCTCTAATGGTGGGAAACAAGATTAGTATATCTAGGTGCACGGAGGAACAAGGCAGCTTATGAGAAGCAATCATAAAACAAGATAGAAAAAGAACAAAAAAGAAAACGGTTCAAAGCACCAAAAAAGATCAGTATACCCATGAAAACAAGTGTGAAGGAGAAGAGTAAGAGAGGAAAAAAGTTGGAATAAAGAAGCAAACAAATGGAAGCAATCGAATCAAAATTGATTCAGAAACTGAGCTTCATATGATATGTTCTCTAGTGACAAACCTGCAATTGAAATGGTGCAAATAATCATCAAAATTTAGAATGATTCAAATACTGACGATACCAACTCATAAACAGATTAGACTTCAATGTTGTACATAAAAGCCTTAAAAGGCGGGGAAAGAGTCGGGAAGGAAAACTCATCCGCAAAAAGTTTGAAACAAACAGTAAGCAGGACGTAATGCAAATCTCGTGGGTAAGTACCCTATTCTTAGGGCGCGTGAGGTAGTATTTGTAGATAAAAGGTGCTCGAGTGGAGTTTAGTCCAGGAGTGACGAGAAGGTAGCTTTAGTAGGAGTGTCTCCTGGATGAGAAAAAGGCATCCATCTTGGATAAAGCTCTTAAAAAATTCGAAATTCTAAGTGAGTTGGTTGGGCATCGTCCTTGTCCCATAATATCTGGTATACCAACATTTTGACTCATGCTTTCAAAAGATGGGTCATAAAATTATCAGATATTTGGCAGGGGGCTACATTAATGAAAAATAAAAGAAATTGTTTAACCTTTCAAATGAAGATATCAAACTCAATTTCTCTTCTCTTTTTTTAGTAACATTTCACATATGCATGGAATGCCAATCACAACCCAAGTCCTCGTTTTCTCCAATTGAGGGAAACAAGATTAGTATATCCTAATCCAAGTGCATGGAAGAACAAAGCAGTATACAAGAATAAATCACAAAACCAGAAAGAAAAAAAGAACACAAAAAAAAAGGGTTCAATAGAGAATGCCAATGAAAAGTTTTGTGCAAAAGACTGAAAACTTTGAAAAGAAAGTTAAAGAAACAACTTTGGCAGCAAAAAGGCAAATGGGCAGGAGAAAAAACCCTGAAAGGTTGTTACTTTGAACCAACTGAATCCAAAATTGCTTTGAAAAGAAATCAAAAAAGAAAAAAAGAAAAAGGAAGTGTGAGTGTGTGATCATGCATATCGTACCTCGGAATAGAACCGACAATGAAACACACGAAATTAAAAGAAAAGCTGAAACTGATATCCCTGGAATTATTACACAACATAACGTAGTTTGCGTGAAAGCTCGTTGTCTGAATAATTATGAAAAGATGGCGGGTTTTTGGGTTGTGTTCTGACACATGGAAGGAAGCCAAAGTGAGACAAAAGCATGTGAAGTAAAGAAAAAGAAACGCTCATTTATATAATATATATAACAACAAATTTTATTTATTTAAATAAAAATTAATAATTAAGATTAGTTACTTTCTTTTTTTAATATTTATTATCCGTAAATTTTTTATCTCTCTTTTAATTATTGAGATTTTTCTAACCTCTCTCAATGGCCATGGAACAAAAAATATTATTACGTGATCATTTTTCAAACTTTAAAGTATTACACCTAAACCTTTAATTAGAAAAGTCATTAAGGTTAAAAAAACAAAAAATAAATAAATATAATTCGAGAAAAATATAAGGTGCTCCTACACACTAAACACAAGTTCCTAATCCTTTACTGAGTCTTCTTTCTACGTTACGTTCTAACTGATCTCCTTTGTAGCGGTCAATTTGGGTTAACACAGGTGGGTACATGCAAAAACACTTTTATGCACAAGTCAAATGGTAGTTGACTACTTTTCAAAATACTGTGTTAGTAGCCAAATAGTAAAATAAGGTATAGTCAAACTTATACTATTGTCTCCCTTTTATAGCGTTTACTTTTTTTAGGTTTGGGCTTAGGTCATTAGGGTTTTGTTTTACCTAAAAAGGGCGATGTAGACTTTTCACTCAAGGGTAGTGGATCTTACCCAAGCTAAACATGGTGACACCTAATTACTTCCTTGTCAGGTCACCCAAGTAACATGCCATGGAGAGTAGGTCCGGCCTCAAAGGTAGGCCTGATCTAGGAGTAAGTCTGGTTCGAGGGTACCCTCGGTATACATGCCCACCAATGTCGAGGAAAAGAGTGACAATGACGCTAGAAGATCTTCGGATGATGTTCGTCCGCTAGTTTTGACGCAAATTCGACAAGTATGATTCAACCTCTTCTAGGGAACGCCAATTTCCTGCCTTTTTTACCATAATTACTATGTTGTAAAGGAGGGTTCTATAGGGATTCAGTAAGATTTGAAACGATGATGACTTGGGGTCATGGATCTTGAGCGATCTAATGATGATGCCTCTGTCACTTAGGCTTTTATGGGCTTTCGGCTTATAAATAAGAAACAGGTGACGAGTTTTAATGTCACTTGCTTTCTTTTTGCCTCTGAGCTCCAAGTCTCCCTTCTTGCTTTCCTTCAGGTATTCTTAGTCCTTAGCTTTTCATTTCTTTTTGTTTGATGGCTTCAACATCTAGTTCCCACATAGTCGAGGTTTCTCCTCCCTTTGTTGTCAGCCCCAACGCTGAGGCGTGGGTTAACACCTCTGATCTTGTTGAGGAGGGATCTACCACGCCCGTGTCTGGCGGGCTCAGCATGGGTTCCCTTTCACCTAAAGATAGCCAACCTAAAAGAGTCTTCGACCTCTGGGAAAGCCCCTTGGTTTCCTCCCATTCCTATAGCTTGTTATGAGTGTGTGGATGGTGACGTTCTTTCCTACACCTCCATTTTTACCAATAAGAAGAGTTGTTTCCTTTTTTAATGACACATATCCCTCTACCCCTTCTCGGATCCTGAGGTGGTGCCCTTCACCATAAGGGTTTTCTGAAATGATGGGACCTTAGAGTTGGATTTTGTATTCTGTAATAGTCTTCCCCCTTATGGTGGGGACTACTTTATATGTATACTTGTGGCTTGAAGGACATTGATATCCTGATTCCTTTTGATGATTTAATTATGGGTGTATTGCGCGTGATGAATTGTGTTCTCACCCAAATCAACCCAAATTTATGAGCTGCCATACAAGCCTTTTAGGCTCTTTGTCAATTCACCTATACCCAACCACACCGAACCTTTTCTTTGATTATTACTAATCCTCTCCTGTTACTCTGGTTATGTGGTCATCCATTAACCATGTTCCCGGGCATCCTCTGCTCGAAGTCTTTTACTCATCCTACAGAGAATTTAAACAAAAAATTTTAAGATTGTTTTGAAGTTGGGGCACTCGACAAACTTTTTCTATGACCGAGAGGGGAAGCCTTTATTCCCTTTTTAGCTGGCAACGAAAGCCTTATCGTTTGGTCACCATGCCTCTTAACATGCTTACCAAGCAGGAGCAAATGGATGTACCCTTCTTGAACATGTTTCCCCTATGCATCCCGACCTCTTGAGTGTTCCGCCTCTAGCATTCGCCTTGGTTGTCTGGCACTTAGAAGGTAACAACTAGGTTGTCAGGGTTTAGACTTAGCTTTTTATGCGTGATTATTGCTTTTTACTAATACTCTTATTTTTCTAATTGTTGGTATTATAAAAACCATGTCTGGCGACGATGAGAGCCTCCTTTTGAACTTTCGTGATGGCATACAAGAACACTCCCGGACCAAAGTTAATTTCCAATCCCATCACCTATCATCCATGATCTAAATCCTTCAGAAAAAGTGACAACAGTACCTTTGAGGTTGGACCTACCCTCCATGGCATGAATACCTAGGCAACCTAGCAAGGAAACAAGTAGGTGTCACCATGTCTGGCTCGAGTAGGGTCCACTACCCCTGAGTGAAAAATCTATATTACCCTTTTAAGGTAAAACAAACCCCTAATGACCTAAGGCCAAACCCAAGAAAGGTAAATAGTATAAAAGGGAGACAATAGTACAAATTTGACTACACATTCTTTTACTATTTTCGTACTAACATATTGTACTTTGAAAAGTAGTCAACTATCTTCTGACTTGAGTGTCAGAATGCTTTTGTAGATACCTTCCAGCTTTTAATAGCAAACAAGGTAAACAGAAGGCAACTGGGACAATCACCAATGTCAACAAAATAATTGTTCATATGAGTTCTACTAGTTATTAAGGGAAGTGAATAGAATACTGGAGCTTTATCAACTGTGATTTATAATTCAAAATTAGAACAATTACAACAAATAATTCCTTATGAGTCTCACCCATTTTCACAAACTGTGGTTTAACTAGGGACTAATATTATTATTAATAATATTCAAGGAGGTTTATGTGAGCTCTTTTTTCTCTTTTCTTGTTAATTGTTATAAATGTTATAAGGGAGACAACAATATATATTTGACTACAAATTATTTTACTATTTTTCTACTAACACACTGTACTTTGAAGAGTAGTCAATTACCCTCTAACTTGAATGTCAGAATGCTTTTGCAGAGATACCCACATGTGTTGGCCCGGATTGACTGTTATGGAGGAGATAAGGAGAGATGTAGAAGGAAGACTCGACAAAGGATTAGGAGCTTATGTTCAGTGTGTAGGAACATTTATGGTGCCCACTGTGGGGCTCAAACCTACAATCACAAGGTTAAGAACCTTGTGGTCTATCGACTGAGCTAGACTTTTTACTCAAGGATAGTGGACCCTACTCAAGCCAAACATGGTGACACCTACTTGTTTCCTTGCTTAGCCGCCCAACTATCTGGGCCATGAAAGGTCAATTCAACCTCAAAGGTAGGCACAATCCAAGGGTAAGTCATTTTTTAGGAAACCCAATATATAGGGGATCTCAATTTAATTTATTTAAATATAATTAAATTAAAATATATTGCTTATTTTATATCGTAATAATTATTTAAAATTAAATATTATGAATTATTTAATCTTAATCATATATTTATAAAATAATCATTTTTAATCATTAGTTACATGGAATATAGTTTGAAATGACTAATTTAAAAAATAAATAAAGTTCAGAATATGTATTAATATAATATTTATTATTATAAAAAATATTATATTTCTGTATCTATAAAATATTAATATTTGAATAAAATAAAATATTAAATATGAAATATATTTTTTAACGATAATCAATAATTTGTTTATTAATTTTTATTCTTAAAGCGTGTTTGGGAAAGCTAGAAGAAATAGATTATTTCAATAATTGGTTATATATTATATTATTTCAATAATATAATATAATATAATCAATACTATTAATAAGAGAAATCTCCCTTTTGATATCTACTTTTCAAAATACATATTTTACCCTTATGCCTATTTGAAAATTAAAAATAAACTATTTTAACATAGAAGGGATTTGAACTCATAACCTCTCTTTACCAAAAATAAATTTTGTCATGAGATCAACCTTAAGAAAAAATTACTTTAAAACATTTATATCCAACATACTTAATTGTTTTACTATCTATAATTTATGTGTAATCAATAATCTATCACATTATATTTTATATTATATTATATAATGGAAAGAGGGCCTTCGGTGTCCACATTTTATGACCGTTTTACCCTTCTAAACATTTTATGAATTCTCTCACTCTCACAAATATAATTTTTGTAAGTAGATGTATACCTTTGATCATTAATATTTTTAATAAATATGCAAATATACAGGCAAAACAATATTTTGAATTTTATTTCAATTCTTCTTTCTTCCTATTTTCTCAAATTCATTGCAAATCTGTTATAATCAATGATGATCTAACATGTTTCTTTATCATGTTCTCATAGACAAAAATATATACAAATAAACAAAATATATGTCATCATATTATACGCAAAATGATACAATAAATTATTTATATTCTATCATGTTATTACAAATTATATTAAATTAAAGTCCTAAAATTTATAACATAATCAAAATAGAAATGTGAATATACAAACGTAATAACATCTATGTTTTCGTTAGTCCAGTATAATATAATATAATATAGAGGAACCTAATGTATATTTTAGTCTTTTACCAAGTTTTTAATTTTTTCACTTTTACTTTTCAAATTTTGTTTTTTCTGTATTTCTGTTTTCATAATTGTTTCTTTTTTTTTAACTTTTTCATATTTTTCTAATATACTTTTCTCAATTTTATCCCATAGAATCATTTGTAGTTAGAACTATAAAATAATTTTTTACTTAAAACACATATAATAATAGTTTTAAATAATTTCATTACTAAATATTTCCTTTAAAATATTTATATTATGTGGTTGAAAGAAAAAGAACTTTTGATGCTTTCGGGCTAAAAAGGAATAATTTTTACTTAACAAAACAAGTTACAAGGGAGAGACAAAAAGAAATAATATAAAATGAGTTGTTCTTATTCGTAATTACCTTGTTACATCCACCGCGAGATATTCACCACAACATGAATCAATCTTTTTCAATTAGTAATCTCATATTCTAAGAATACATCACATGCTATGAAGTTAGTAAACAAAATATTATAACATAAAATCTTGTGACTCATTAGACCCATTGTTCCATTTCAAATTAAAATTTTGGACTATTATCCTTATTTTTTATGCATATGTTGGTGAACAATTTTTCGACAAAATTAATTTCTTTCATTTATATTTTGATTGCTTTGGTTTTGTTATTTTTTAAAAGAGTTTTTAATAATAGTTTTTTAAAAACTGTTTTCCAGAAAAAAAAAAAAACTTGTTTGATAAGTGTTAATAATTGTTTTGAAGTTGTAAAATAAAAAAACTTGTTTATATTTATTAAAATTTTATTAATAAAAAGCAAAAAACAAAATTTTGATTATATTTTAAATTTTTAAAATAAAAATAAAAAACTAAAAAACAAAACTACCTTTCATTGTTTCTGTTTTTTAGTTTTTAAAAACTAAAAAATTAAAACTATTTTCAAAAGTTATTTTTAAAAAACATTATTCAAAGGATTTTTTTAATATTTTAATAAACAAGCACTTAATGAACAATTCAAATAAACACAATGGTCAACCACTTACCAAGAAAACCCCCTTCCTCTGGAATAAGAACAAAAGTATCACCAAAGGAAGAAAAAATAAAAATTGAAACACAACCACAAACTACTTCCCTATAAAATCGCTTTGCTTCAACAACACACTACACAAGTACTTTTTCATCGTAGTCGTTATTGCTAGTGATGATAAGTCACTAGTTAGGGTTCAATAGGATGATGTTTTTTATCTAGATAGATATATGCAAATAACATATCTGAATTAACATATCAAAATGAATATTTATATATACTAAATTATATTCAGATAAAACAAATGACACAACATCTTATATGAAATCACTAGAAATTACATTTAATTCAAGTTATCCAAAATAATAAACAAACACAATCATACAACAAAAAAAGGAATTGCAAGGGTTTACATAAAAAACATTAAATCAGTGGTTATTGATATACTTTGTCCTCTAAATCGAATGATCCAAAGTTAGATGAGCCTATATTTTAGACTTTTACCAAGTTTTCACTCAACTTTATTACTTTCTTACTGTTCAAATTCTGTCTTTTCTCTATTTCTCTTGTAATAATTTATTATTTTCCTTTTTAAACTTTGTCATCTTTTCTATTTATATTTTTCTCTATTTTTTCCTATACAATCATTTCTACTTAAAACTATAAAATCTATTTTACTTAAAAACACATTAAATAGATTTAAATAATTTCACTAATAAATATTTTCTTAAAAATATTTATAGTATGTGGTTGAAGGAAAAAGAAGTACCTTTGGTGCTTTGGGACAAGAAAGGAGTCTTCTTGAAATATGCTCATTTTTATCCTTCTTTATTATATTTTTTTATTCTTCTTACAGCTTTGACTAAAACAACAGAGGCCAGGAGAAAGAGACCCAAAAAGAGAGAATAGAAGGGCCAATTGTTCTTATTTGTAATTAACTATGATCTTCACTCCAAGATATTCATTAAGCACGACAACTATAATCTCATCGCCTAAGAATACATTACAATTTTTTTTTTAAAAAGAAATACATTACATGTTATGATGTTAGTATAAGAGAGATATTATAACATGAATCTTGTGACTTTATATAACATAATTGGTTGCTCCATTTCAAATTCAAATTTGTAATCTTCCTTTTTTGACACATGTTGGTGAATATTGGTGAACCATTTCTCCATACAATACAAATAAAAGTATCACCAAAGGAAGAAAAATAAAAGCAATAAATAAAATAAAAGCAAGAGAAAAAATAAAAATTGAAACACAACAATAAACTACTCCCCTACAATATCACTTTGTCTTCAACAACACACTACCACTTTCCATCATATGCATATTTTAGACTTAATAACATCCATCTGATTTAATGTCTTCTTTTGAGTGTATTTAAAATTTGATTTTTTTTCTCTCCTAATGGTATTTCAAAATACTACAGTTATACTCTAACGAATATGAGACTGCACGTGTTCAAAGTTTTAATTTGACCTCCTTCATTTGTTATATAGATAGATCTATGCAAATGACATCTATGCAATCACACACTTCCTTATCAAGATGCATTAATTTCAGAGTTCATCACATTCATTGGATCTAAAGTTTTCTTTTTTTTCTCCTCATGCATACACAAACAATCTCATGAAAACAAGAAATAAAATGGAATAGATATATTACAAGTAAAACAACCACCTCAATTCATAAAAATTATAAATAAAGTCAAATGCATTTACATCTCCTAACATGGCAATAGTATAACATGTTAAATCTCATGAAACAATTTTCATAAAATACATTTCAAACAAAACCTAAGTTATTCCACCGGTCCACATCCAACATATTATCATAATTATCAAAATATAAAATATAAATCATCACTGATACACTTTTAAGTACGTCAATTCATTCCACACACATAACAAATAATAATTATCTAACACATAAATTCATTCAAGTTAATAAGGCTCCAACAATACATATATATGCATGCTCTTTGTGCTCATTAAGCTGTAAAACGTGCCCTCGTGTCCTTATATATGACAATGAAAAATTAAAGAAATTCTTTAACCATGCAAATGAAGATATCAAAATCTCAAAAATTTTCCAACTTGTCTACCTTTTTTTTTTTTGTAACAATTCACATATGCCAGGAATGTCAATCACAAGCCAAGTACTTGTTTTCTCAAATTTTGGAGCATTGAAGTTTCACACGTTTCTCTAATGGTGGGAAACAAGATTAGTACATCTAGGTGCATGGAAGAACAAGGCAGTGTATGAGAAGCAATCATAAAACAAGAAAGAAAAAGAACAAAAAGAAAAGGGTTCAAAGCATATTATCAAGTGTGAAGGAGAAGAGCGAGAGGGAATAAGTTGGAATAAAGAAGCAAACAAATGGAAGCAATTGGTTCAGAAACTGAGCTTCATATGATATTTTCTCTAGTGATAACTGACAAACCTGCAATTGAAAATGGTGAAAATAATCATCAAAATTTTCAGTGCTTCAAATATTGAGGATACCAACTCATAAACGGATTACACTTCAAATTTACATAAAAGCCTGAACATCAACATGCAACAAAACAAATTCTTTTTTTTATCAAGTTGAAAACCTCTGGAGATGATAGCTTAAAAGAGAATCATATAGGGTGTCTTATTTCAGTACTCACTAAGCTTTGAAAGGTGCCCTTATGGATGCCAATGAAAAATAAAAGAAATTGTTTAACCTTACACATGAAGATATCAATATCACAACTCAAGTCCTCGTTTTCTCCAATTGTGGGAAACAAGATTAGTATATACTAATCCAAGTGCATGGAAGAACAAAGCAGTGTACAAGAATCAATCACAAAACAAGAAAGAAAAAAGAACAAAAAAGGGTTCAATAGAGAATGCCAATGAAAAGTTTTGTGCAAAAGACAACGGAAAGAAAGTTAAAGAAACAATCTTTGTAGCAAAAAAGGCGAATAGGCAGAAGAAAAAAACCTGAAAGGTTGTTACTTTGAACCAACTGAATCCAAAACTGCTTGAAAAAAAATTCAAAAAAAGAAAAACGAAATGTGAGTGTGTGATCATGCATATTGTACCTCAGAATAGAACCAACAATCAAACACACGAAATTAAAAAAGAAAAGAAAAAAGAAAAAAGAAAAAAAAAACTGAAACTGATATCACACGAATGATTACAACATAACATTGTTTGAATAATTATGAAATGAGGGCGGATTTTTATGGTGTTTTGCGACACCCGGAGGTCAAAGTAAAACAAAAGTATGTGATGCACAGAAACAGACACCCTCGTGTATATACATATATATATATATATATATATGTATATACATATATATATATATATATATATATATGGTGAAAATTTGGTGAGAAAAAGAGTTATATGGAAAAATAAGAAAACATATTAATAATAAAAGATTTCAATATATGATTTAGATTGAATTGTAAATTAAACAGGTTAATGTGTTTCTCTCTCGTCACTTTTGGAGAAATCCTCACAACCGATCATTGCTACCGCCGGTAATGGGTTTGTTTGGATTTAAAAAATTGAAATTGTTTGGATTTGTATGATTTATTAAATTTCTAAACCACAAAGTTAACAATTTTAAATTTTACTTGTTTTATATGTATGGTAATATAATATTATACATTAGAGGAGCCTAATAATGTATATTTTAGTCCTTTACCCAGATTTTCTCAATGTTTTTACTCTTACTTTTCAAATTTTGTCTTTTCTGTATTTCTCTTGTCTTAATTTATTTATTTTATTTATTTTATTTTCCTATTTTTACTTTGTCATATTTTTTTATTTATATTTTTCTCTATTGTGTCCTATAAAATCATTTGTACTTAAAACTATAAAATCATATTTTCTTAAAAGCACATATAAAATATTTTTAAATAATTTCATTAATAAACATTTACTTAAAAATATTTATATTATGCGAGAAAGGAATCACTTTTACTTAACAACACAAGCATGGAGGAAAGAGACCAAGAGAGAATAGAAAAAGGAGTTGCTCTTATTTATAATTACCTCTGATATCCACACTAGATATTCATCACAACATGAATCAATCTTTTTCCGATTAGCAATCTCACACCCTAAGAATACATCACAAGTTACGAAGTTAGTAAAGGAGATATTATAACATTGTGATTCAATATAACATTACCCATTGCTCCATTTCAAATTAAAATTTTGGAATATTACCCTTCTTTTTTATGCATATGTAGGTGAATAATTTCTCAACAAATTTCTTTCATGTAGTGAACAATTCAAATAAACACAATGGTGAACCACTTACCAAGAAAACCCCATTCCTCTATAATAAGAACAAAACACCAAAGGAAGAAAAATAAAGCAAAAAATAAAGAGCAAGAGAAAAAATAAAAATTGAAACCAAACAACAAACTACTATCCTACCAAATAACTTTGGTTTCAACAATAAACTACACACTTACTTTTTCATCTTAGGGTTATGATGACGGTGACGATAACTCGCAAATTAGGGTTTAATACGGAGATTTTTTTAATTTTTTATTGAGAAATATAATAGAGAAGAAAGAGAAATAGGTCTGACATGGAGAGAGAAAAAGATCCTCTTAGATATGATGTGATTTTTCAAAATCTTCATGAATATGAAGTTGACACGTGTTCAAGTTTCCATTTAGCCCTCTCCATTCCATTGTTATATAGATAGATTTTTTTCATATAGATAAATATATACAAATAGCTTATCTCTATTACCATATCAAAATTAATATTTATGTATACTAAATTATATTATATCACATAAAACAAAATGACACAACATCTCATATGATAAATCATTTGAAATTACATTTAATTCAAGGTTATCTAGAATATTAAACAAACACAACCATACAACAAGAAAAGGAATTACAAGGTTTTACATAAAAAAATTAAATCAATGGTTATTAACTTGCTTTATCCTCTAAATTATATGATCCAAATTTTAGATGAACCTATATTTTAGTCTTTTACCAAGTTTTTACTTTTTGACTCTTACTTTTCAAATTTTGTCTTTTCTATATTTCTCTTGTCAAAATTTATTATTTTCCTTTTTTAACTTTGTCATTTTTTCTGTTTATATTTTTCTCCATTTTGTCCTATAAAATCATTTCTACTTTAAACTATAAAATCATTTTTACTTAAAACACATAAAATTAGTTTTAAATAATTTCATTAGTAAATGTTTTTTTTAAAAATATATATTATGTGGTTGAAAGAAAATGAAATACCGTTGGTGCTTTGGGGCGAGAAAGGAGTCTTCTTGAAACATGCTCTTTCTATCCTTCTTTATTTTTTTATATTCTTCTTATAGCTTTGGCTTAAAAAACACATGCTAGAAGGAAGAGACGTAGAAACAAAGAATACAAAAGGGAATTTTTCTTATTTGTAATTAACTATGATGTCTACCGCTAGATATTCACCAAAAGCGCAAATGAATCTTTTTTATCAAAATTCCATCCCTTAAAATTATGATATCATGTTAGCAAAGGAGATCAAGATTATCAAACTTGAAAGTCAATGTAAATTCATGAGTTTCATAAACTTGACTTGTTGACTCAGCTCATAAACATGTAAGAATTTACTTTGTATAAAAATAAACAAAATTTATAAATAATATATCAATTAAACATTTCAACAACAAAATAAATCATAATAGTAAATTAGAAATTTCACAATACTTAAATAACTAAATCTGACAATGTATCACTATAAGATAGTAGCTTGCGAAGGTGATAGTACATAATGATAAAGTATTTCCACCGTGAGTTTGGTAATGTTCTTATAGGTGATTTGATTCAGGAATGAAAAACTAAATTCAGATATGTTAAATCCTAAATGTGTAGAATACAACCCAAAATAACTTATTTTCTGTCTAAATTTTTTTAATTTGTTGACACATTAACTTGGTAGTAAACTTAGAGAGTCTACAAAGTTTATATAGATCCGTCTACCGAGTCTATCTAGAGTTTACTAGAAAGAAAGTTTATGCATGAGTTAACTCGTAGATGACAAGTTGAGTCAAGAGTTTGATAACCATGAAAGATATATTATAACATGAAAATCTAGTGACTCAATATAACATTACTCAATATAACATTATTCATTACTCTATTTCAAATTCAAATTTGGCATTATACCCTTCTTTTGACACATATGTTGTGAATATTAGTGTCATACCATCACATCCATGTCACTTTAAATTGCCGAGTCAGCATCCATGTCATTTTCATAACATGTACCTTTTAAAAAAATAATTTTTTTAGATACCAAGTGCAAAATATAAATACATTTTAGGTACTAAATAAAAATAATTTTATTTCATAGGTACCAAAAAATTATTTAAATTTATAAAAAAGTAAATTACCATTATAATTCTATTACACATTATTTTAAGATTTAAATATTTTAGTGAATTTGCATTAGTCCTTATAAAATTTGTGTCTTTATTTCCTAATAAATTTTTATTTTGCTTGGGTTCCTAAAGTGTCATTTAAAACAATTTAAAAGCATTATGAATAACTTAAACTGCTATCCAAATGTATGTGTGTGTATTTTTTATATAACTTATATTAGTACATTCAAAAACCCCTCCTTTCATCCATTAATTATTTTAAAAATAATAATTTATATAGAGTCACTTCATGATTCAACAAACTTATAACTTCATTGTTAATGTTGTATGCAAGAGTAATAGTTAAAATTTTCAAGAGAGATCAATTGGGATGCGCATATCATATGATAATGAATGTATGATGTGTCTTGACATCATCACATGCCTAGGATCTAAAATATTCTTTTTAGGTGTATTTGAAATTGTACAATTATACTCTAATGAATACGAAACTGCCACCTATCCAAAGTTTTCATTTGTTATATAGATAGATGTATGCAAAAGACATCTCAATTAGCATATAAAGTTGATATTTATATATACTAAATTATATTTAGATAAAACAAAATGAACACAACATCTCTTACGATATCATTGAAAATTACAATTAATTCAAGTTGATCTGGAAGAACAAACAAATATAATCATACACCAAGAAAAAGCAAGGTTTTACATAAAATAACAAACTCAATTCAAATCATCATCTCTAAAACAGAACAAGTACTTTTCACTTTTGTTCATATTTCTTAAAGCAAGAATAAGAAATTCAATACAACAAAAAGAATATGGTTGCTAAGTAGCTGATAAGAATGCACCTACAAACAAAGACAACAAGGTGCTTGAAGGACTTGAGGCTCGTATGACAAGAGCAAGAACTTGGAAAGTAAAAGAGGCTTTACAAGAACGGGTAACAAGTATTCTGGAGGTTGCACCTAAAGTGAAGGACATAGAGTCAAAATTAATTCAATGCATGGCCTTAATGGAAAGGTAGTTTGTCACAAATAAAACTCAAGAATGTAGACGATCATACTTGGTGGATAGTGACTGAATTATTATGCTAATAAAAGCTTTTTTTTTATTTTGGCAGACTTTAATTAACGTTATTAGTGTAACCCCTTAATTATAATTATTGGATTGAGTGTTATTTAATTATTGAGCTGAGTATTATATAATTTTGGGTAGTTACATTTCTGGTTTTAAGTGTAATAATTTGGTTTAATTAGGAGAGTTTCTTTGTAACTTTCATTGGATTGGAAGAGCCTAGGGTGTGCATGACTCTTGGGAAATACAATCAGACTTTTATTTTACAATTTGCTAAGTTCTGTGAGAGTTTTCTCCTGCGTTCTTAATAATCCAAGAATTAGAGATTTATCAAAGGTTAACCACCCCTTTGTGTGTGCAATCTCTGGGCTTATCTTCCATCCTTGGGAGTGTGATGCCTTTCACCAAAATTCATCCCTTTCTTTCTCAATTCTCACACCTAAAACTTAACTAATCTAGAAATACAATTTTACTTTTCCATCCAATCTGCACCTATTCAGAATCAATTTAGCACTCTTAGGAAATAGGCTTTCTGACTTAAGAAAATTAGACAAGAAGATTAAGGAATTAAGCACACAAAATGCAGAATTGAAACAAAACTAAAATAAAAAAATGAAGCAATAATAAAACAAAATGCAGTGAGAACAATTGAACTGAATAGGTGCAAATTGGATAAACAAATAATATTGTATTTCGAGATTAGTTCAGTTTTAGGCGTGAGAATTGAGAAAGAAAAGGACGAATTTTGGTGAAAGGCATCACACTCCCAAGGATGGAAGATAAGCGCAAAGATTGAACACACAAAGGGGTGGTTAACATTTGATAAATCTCTAATTCTTGGATTACTAAGAACCCAAGAGAAAGTTCTCACAGAACTTGGCAAATTGCAAAATAGAAGTCCGATTGTATTCCCCAAGAGTCATGCACAACCTATAAAAAGGCTCTTCCAATCCAATGAAAGTTACAAAGAAACTCTCTTAATTAAACCAAATTATTACATTTAAAACTAGAAATGTAACTGCCCAAAATTAAATAACACTCAACCCAATAATTGTAATTAAGAGGTTGCACTAATAATGTTAATTAAACTCAGTAAAAATAAAAAAGAATTTTATTTGCATAATAATTCAGCCACTATCCACTAAGTCTGACCGCCTACATTCTTGAGTTTTATTTGTGACAAACCACCTTTCCATTAACACCACATACTAAACTAATTTTGGCTCTATGTCCTTCACTTTAGGTGCAGCTTCTAGAATACTTGCTACCACTCCTTGTAAAGCCTCTTTTATTTTCCTAGCTCTTACTCTTGTCATAGTAGCCCCAAGTTCTTCAAGCACCTTGTTCTCTTTGTTTATAGGTACATTCTCATCATTACCTCCCTCTTGAAGAGGATTTGTCCTCAAATCTAATACTTCTTCTTCTTCTGCACTAAAAGGAGACAAATCACATACATTAAAAGTCGCACTTATATTATACTCACCAAGCAAATCAATTTTGTAGGCATTGTCATTGATCCTCTCCAACACTTGGAAAAGACTGTCCCCCCTTAGTTATAGTTTGGACTTTCTTTGTTCAGGGAATCTCTCTTTTCTCATGTGTACCCAAACTCAATCATCATGTTCAAATACAATTTGTCTTCTTCCTTTATTAGCTTGTTTGGCATAGCTCTGAATTTTCTTTTCAATTTGTACTTTTACACGCTCATGCAACTTTCTCACATAGTCAGCCTTAGCCTGTGCATTTGTATGCTTAAAAATAGAAATGTTAGGCATAGGCAAAAATTCAAGTGGTGTCAGAGGGTTAAATCCATAGACAATTTCAAATGGTGAACAATTAGTTGTACTATGGACAACCCTATTGTATGCAAATTCCACATGAGGCAAACATTCTTTCCAAGACTTAAGATTTTTCTTTAAAACAATTCTAAGCAAAGTGCCTAAAGTCCTGTTTACTACCTCAGTTTGTCCATCAATTTGTGGGCGACAAGTAGTACAAAAAAGTAATTTAGTACCAAGCTTACCCCCACAATGTTTTCCAAAAATGACTTAGGAATTTGGTGTCTCTATCACTTACAATGCTCCTAGGCAACCCATGGAGTCTCACCACTTCCCTGAAAAATAAGTCAGCTACATGGCAAGCATCCTCAATCTTTTTAAAAGGTATAAAATGTGTCATTTTGGAGAACCTGTCAATAACCACAAAAATGGAATCCTTGTCATTCTTTGTTCTAGGCAAGCCCAGAACAAAGTCCATTGATATATCAATCCAAGGAAAACCAGGAATAGGTAAAGGATTATATAAACCATGGGGCATCACTCTTGATTTTGCCCTTTTACAAACAATGCAACGCTCACAATATTTATGCATATCACGTTTCATATGAGGCCAATAGAAATGCTCATGCAATGTTTCCAAAGTCTTTTGTACACCAAAATGTCCCATTAAGCCACCCTCATCTGCCTTTCTTACCAACAAATCCCTTACTATACACTTAGGAACACACAATTGTTTCTCTTTGAACAAATAACCATTATGTTTGTAGTATCCATTTTGAGACACTTTGTCACATGCAACATATATCTCAAAAAATTTACTTTTAAGAGTAGAAAGTAATGCATGTCTCTTAGATAATGTATCTGCAACAATGTTTCCTTTCCCCTTTTTATGTTTTATGACATATGGGAATTGTTCTAGGAACTCAACCCATTTAGCATGCCATTTGTTCAGCTTTCCTTCTCTTTTCAAGTATTTAAGGGATTCATGATCACTGTGAATTACAAACTTTTTAGGTAAAAGATAATGATGCCAAGTTTTCAAAGCACGCACCAAGGCATACAATTTCTTATCATAAGTGGGATAGTTTAGGGTAGCCTCATTCAACTTCTCACTAAAATAAGCAATCAGATGTCTTTCTTGCATAAAGACAACCCCAATACCTACATTAGATGCATCACATTCAATTTTAAAAGATTTTTCAAAATTTGGTAATACAAGAATGGGAGCATTGGTTAATTCATGTTTAAGTGCAGCAAATGCTTTTTCTTGTTCCTTACCCCATTTAAACCCAACATGATTTTTAAGTATCTCATTAAGAGGTGCAACCAAGATACTAAAGTCCTTAACAAACCTCTTATAGAAACTAGCTAAACCATGGAAACTCTTAACTTCAGTCCAGTTTTAGGTGTAGGCCATTCTTGAATGGCCTTGACCTTTTCCTCATCCATTTGCACCTCTTTAACACTCACAACAAATCCCAAAAACACAACATGATCAGTACAAAAGGTTCATTTTCCAAGATTAGAAAATAATTTCTCTTTTCTAAGCACATTCATTAAAACACCAAATGTTTCATATGCAACTCAAAGCTAGTGCTATAAATCAGAATATCATCAAACTATACCACAACAAACTTGCCCAAAAATTCTCTTAAGACATGGTTCATTAATCTTATAGTCAATTTTGTTTTAAATGCAGTTTTGCATTCATCACCTTCTCTAATCCTAATCTGATTATAGTCAATTTTTGAGAATACACATGCGCCATACAATTCATCAAGAAGATCATCTAACCTTGGAATAGGATGTCTATACTTAATGGTGATGTTGTTTATGACTCTACAATCAAAACACATCCTCCATGAGCCATCCTTTTTGGGCACTAGAATCACTGGTACAACACACAGACTCATGATATCTTTCACCCAACATTTGCTCATGAGTTCAACCACTTGCCTTTCAATCTCCTTAGTTTCTTATGGGTTACTCTTATATGCTGGTCAATTGGATAATGATGTTCCTGGAATGAGATCAATGTGATGCTCAATTCCCCTCAAAGGTGGCAATCCACTAGGTATACTTGCTGGAAAAACATCTTGGAAATTCTGCAAAAAAGGTTTAAGACAAGAAGGCAGTTCAAAGTTTTCAAATTGGTTAGCATGCAAAAGCTGACTTGTACAATACAACAAATATAAGGGTTGTCTTGCACAAAGCAGCCTTTTAACTTCCTTCTATTTTGCTAAACAATTTTATTTTCCCTCAAAGGCTTCACTCTTTTTCTTCTTAAGTGTGTCACTCTTCTTCCTCTCAAGTGTTTCACTCGTTGTTTTCTTTTCTTTTCTCTCAAGAGAAATCTTTTCTCACAAGAGAAATCTTTTCTCTCATTTTAATTTGATCCTCACACACCTCTCTAGGACTCAAAGGCTTTAGTATAACTTTCTTACCATGATACATAAAGGAAATCTTATTAGTAAAGTCATCATGGACAGCTTTAGTGTCATACTACTGCGGTTCCCCAAAAGAACATGACTGGCCTCCATTGGAACTACATCACACAGTACTGTCTTGGTATTTTCCAATGGAAAAAGTCACTTCATCTTGCTGTTTTACTTGTACTTCTTCTCCTTCACTAAACCATTGAAGCTTGTATGGCCTAGGATGTGGTTTAGTGTCCAAATTCAGTTTTGACACTAATCTTGCACTCACCACATTTGTTCAGTTCCCTCCATCAATAATACCAAACATATCTTCCCATTGATTGAACATCTTGTATGGAAAATGTTCTCCCTATGAGATGCATCCATGGCTTTTATTTGGTTGCCAAGTAACCTCCTAATCATGTAAACTCTCCCTCTACAACCTCCATCTCCTCTTCACTCTCTTCTTTTTCTCCACTATTAGCTTCTGATTAGTTTGTGTATTCCTCATTATCCTTGAGAAGAATGGTCTTCTTTGTGGGACACTCATATGCATAATGACCCATGCCCAAGCACTTGAAACACTTCACTTCTTTAGTCCTCTTAGGGGGTTGTTCAACATGTTTTTGAGATGTTTTCCCATGGTTAAAAAGCGCTGCATTGTTAGAGGAGGCAACACCTTCTTTCTTGATTCTATCTTTCCAATTGGAGGAATTAAAGTTGGTAGAACTTCTCCTTGTTGTCCCCTTTCTTTTGAGTTGTTGTTCTACTTTGATTGCCTTGTGTAAAAGATCTTCCATTTCTACAAATTCTTATAACTCCACAACATCTCTGATATCATGATTTAAACCACTAAGAAAACGAGCCATAGTTACCTCCGAATCTTCTTCAATTTTGGCTTAGAGGATTAGCACTTCCGTCTCTTTATAATACTCTTCAACTCCCTTGCTGCCTTGAATCAATTTCTGCAGCTTAAGTTTCAAGTCTCTATCGAAGCTAGATGGCACATAACGCTGCCTCATGATTCTCTTCATTTCTGCCCAAGTATCCACCATAAGTTCTTCATTGCTTGTCCTCTCTCTTTGAAGCTTATTCCACCAAGTGAGTGCATAATCTGAAAACTCAACTGATGCAAGTCTCACCTTGTGCTTCTCATTGTAGTTGTTGCAAGAAAACACATGCTCTATCTTAAGCTCCCACTCCAAGTATGCCTCTGGGTCACTCCTACCCTTGAAAGGAGGTACATTCAGCTTGATTCCTTCAATTCTTCCCTCATTCTTATTTGGCCTTCCTCCTCTCCTTGTTGGGTTCTATTCTCCAATTGGTCCAACCTCTCATGGAATTCATTATGTTGTTGCTTCATCAACCTCTCCAAGTTTCGAGTAAGGGCTGTGATTTCAACTGAATTTCATTGTTGGAGTTTCTTTCTGCCATTGACAACAAACAAATCAAAGGTAACAAGAAAACAATATATTTTCTGTTTGAGAAACCTTACCCACTCAAGTGTTTGCACACAATTAAGCTTTTACTCTAATGAACACCCTTGCCTTTTTCCCCTCTATATTTCTCCTTGAGTTCTTACCAAGCCAAGAAGAGAACACAAAGAAATTCACCAATCTGAGTGCAGCCAAGTTAAACACAAGAAAAGCTAACAAAAATGACTCAATTGATGCCAAAAAGAAAGAATCAAATACTAGGACAACAAACATATTTTTTTTTTACAAAACAAGGAAATGAAATGGCTCAAAATGACACTGATAGATGCAGCAAAATTATACCAAAGTAAGGCACACAGTTAAACACAATATGCAACAACAAAGACTATGAATTTGCGCAAAATTGATCCAACAAAGGTACAAACAAACTCAGAATTTGGATGCAACAAAGGAAAGGAATTTGACTTGAAATCAACAAACAAGATGCAGAAAAAAAAAGTTTCAGGGTTGAAAATTGCAGAATTCTTCCTTCAACCAGCCACAATATTACCTTAAGAATGAGATTAAAAAATTTCTAATAGCATGAACCATTCAACCAATATAATTTTAATTCATTTTGCATTTTTTATTTCACTTTATATATATATATATATATATATATATATATATATATATATATATATATATATATATTCAGACTTTCAGAATTCACTTCCTTTTTTACGTTTTCAGAATTTACAAAGGCCTAACTTTTGCAATGGTTCAACCAAAGAAGGAAAATAAGGTAATATCAATGTGTTATAAGAATTGAGGAAGGATATTACCACAAAGTGCAACCTTGCAATTCCTAGAACCAAAGCTCTAGTGACCAAATGATATGATTCGCCTTGCACACAATTAGGCTTTTACTCTAATGAACACTCTTGCCTTTTTCCCTTCTATATTTCTCCTTGAGTTCTTTTCAAGCCAAGAAGAGAACACAAAGAAATTCATCAATCTGATTGCAACCAAGTTAAACACAAGAAAAGCAAACAATGAGTGAAACACTTGAGAGGAAAAATAGTGAAACACTTGAGAAGAAAAAAAGTGAAGCCCTTGAGGGAAAACACAATTTTTTAGCAAAAAAGAAGGAACTTAAGAGACTCCTTTGTGCAAGACAGCCCCTATATTTGTTGTATTGTACAAGTCAGCTTTTGCCTGCTAACCAATTTGAAAACTTTGAAATGCCTTCTTGTGTTAAACCTCTTTTGCAGAATTTCCAAGATGTTTTTCCAGCAAGTGTACCTAGTGGATTGCCACCTTTGAGGGGAATTGAGCATCACATTGATCTCATTCTAGGAGCATCATTACCCAATCGGCTAGCATATAGGAGCAACCCACAAGAAACTAAAGAGATTGAAAGGCAAGTGGTTGAACTCATGAGCAAAGGTTGGGTGAGAGATAGCATGAGTATGTGTGCTGTACCAATTATTCTAGTGCCCAAAAAGGATCGCTCATGGAGGATGCGTTCTGATTTTAAAGTCATAAACAACATCACCATCAAGTATAGATATCTTATTCCCAGGTTAGATGATCTTCTTCATAATTGTATGGTGCATGTGTGTTCTCAAAATTGACTTGAAAAGTGGCTATAATCAGATTAGGATTAGAGAAAGTGATGAATGGAAAACTGCATTTAAAACAAAATATGGTTTGTATGAGTGGCTAGTTATGCCATTTGATTTGACTAATGCGCCTAGTACTTTTATGAGATTAATGAACCATGTCTTAAAGGAATTTTTAGCCAAGTTTGTTGTGGTATATTTTGATAATATTCTGATTTATAGCACTACCTTTGAGTTGCATATGGAACATTTGGGTTTTGTAATCAATGTGCTTAGAAAAGAGAAATTATTTACTAATCTTGAAATATGTACCTTTTACCCTGATTATGTTGTGTTTCTGGGATTTGTTATGAGTGCTAAAGGGGTGGAAATGGATGAGGAAAAAGGTTAAGGCCATTCAAGAGTGACCTACACCTAAAAATGTGACTGAAGTTAAGAGTTTCCATGGTTTAGCTAGTTTCTATAGGAGGTTTGTTAAAGACTTTAGTACCTTGGCTGCACTTCTTAATGAGATAGTTAAAAAGCATGTTGGGTTCAAATAGGGTAAGGAACAAGAAAAAACATTTGCTGCACTTAAGCATGAATTAACTAATGCTCTCATTCTCGCATTACCAAATTTTGTAAAATCTTTTGAAATTGAATGTGATGCATCTAATGCGGGTATTGGGGCTATCTTGATTCAAGAAAGACATTTAATTGCTTATTTTAGTGAAAAGTTGAATGGGGCTGCCCTAATCCATCCCACTTATGATAAGGAACTGTATGCCTTGGTGTGTGCTTTGAAACCTTGGTAGCATTATCTTTTTCCTAAAGAGTTTGTAATTCACAGTGATCATGAATCCCTTAAATACTTGAAAGGACAAGGAAAGCTTAACAAAAGACATGCTAAATGAGTTGAGTTCCTAGAACAATTCCCATATGTCATAAAACATAAAAAGGGGAAAGGAAACATTGTTGCAGATACATTATCTAAGAGACATGCATTACTTTCTACTCTTAAAACTAAAATTTTTGGACTTGAAACTTTGAAAGAAATGTATTTGCATGATGCTGAATTTTCTGAGATATATGTTACATGTGACAAAGTGTCTCAAAATGGATACTATAGGCATAATGGTTATTTGTTCAAAGAGAAACAATTGTGTGTGCCTAAGTGTTCAATAAGGGATTTATTGGTAAGAAAGGGGCATGAGGGTGGCTTAATGGGACATTTTGGGGTACAAAACACTTTGGAAACATTGCATGAGCATTTCTATTGGCCCCATATGAAACGTGATGTGCATAAATATTGTGAACGTTGCATTGTTTGTAAAAGGGCAAAATCAAGAGTGATGCCCCATGGTTTATATACTCCTTTGCCTATTCTTGGTTTTCCTTGGATTGATATATCAATGAACTTTGTTTTGGGATTGCCTAGAACAAAGAATGACAAGGATTCTATTTTTGTGGTTGTTGACAGGTTCTCCAAAATGGCACATTTTATACCTTCTAAAAAGATTGAGGATGCTTGCCATGTAGCTGACTTATTTTTCAGGGAAGTGGTGAGATTCCATGGGTTGCCTAGGAGCATTGTAAGTGATAGAGACACCAAATTCCTAAGTCATTTTTGGAAAACATTGTGGGGTAAACTTGGTACTAAATTACTTTTTTGTACTACTTGTCGCTCACAAACTAATGGACAAACTGAGGTAGTAAATAGGACTTTAGGCACTTTGCTTAGAACTGTTTTAAAGAAAAATATTAAGTCTTGGGAAGAATGTTTGCCTCATGTGAAATTTGCATACAATATAGTACAACTAATTGTTCACCATTTGAAATTGTCTATGGATTTAACCCTCTTACACCACTTGAATTATTGTCTATGCCTAACATTTTTATTTTTAAGCATATAAATGCACAGGCTAAGGCTGAGTATGTGAGAAAGTTGCATGAGCGTCTAAAATTTCAAATTGGAAAGAAAATTCAGAGCTATGCCAAACAAGCTAATAAAGGAAGAAGGCAAATTGTATTTGAACATGGTGATTGGGTTTGGGTACACATGAGAAAAGAGAGATTCCCTGAACAAAGGAAGGTCAAACTGTAACCAAGGGGGGACAGTCCTTTCCAAGTGTTGGAGAGGATCAATGACAATGCTTACAAAATTGATTTGCCTGGTGAATATAATATAAGTGCAACTTTTAATGTATCTGATTTGTCTCTTTTTAGTGCAGAAGAAGAAGCATTAGATTTGAGGACAAATCCTCTTCAAGAGGGAGGGAATGATGAGAATGCATATACAAGCAAAGCCAACAAGGTGCTTGAAGGACTTGGGGCTACTATGACAAGAGTAAGAGTTAGGAAAGTAAAAGAGGCTTTACAAGGAGTGGTAGCAAGTATTCTAGAGGTTGCACCTAAGGTGAAGGACATAGAGCCAAAATTAGTTCAGTGCATGGTCTTAATGGAAGGGTAGTTTGTCATAAATAAAACTCAAGAATGTAGGCGGTCAAACTTGATGGATAGTGGCTGAATTATTATGCAAATAAAAGCCTTTTTTATTTTGGTTGAGTTTAATTAACGTTATTAGTGCAACCTCTTAATTACAATTATTGGGCTGAGTGTTATTTAATTTTAGGCAGTTACATTTCTAATTTTAAGTGTAATAATTTGGTTTAATTAGGAGAGTTTCTTTGTAACTTTCACTAGATTGGAAGAGCCTTTTTTATAGGTTGTGCATGACTCTTGGGGAATACAATCGGACTTCTATTTTGCAATTTGCCAAGTTCTGTGAGAGCTTTCTCCTGGGTTCTTAGTAATCAAAGAATTAGATATTTATTAAATGTTAACCACCCCTTTGTGTGTGCAATCTCTGGGCTTATCTTCCATCGTTGAGAGTATGATGCCTTTAACCAAAATTCATCCAATTCTCGTGCCTAAAACTAAATTAATCTAGAAATACAATTTTTCTTTTTCATCCAATCTGCACATATTCAGTTCAATTGTTCTCGCTGCTTTTTGTTTTATTATTGCTTCATTTTTTTATTTTAATTTTGTTTCAATTCTGCATTTTGTGCGCTTAATTCCTTAATCTTCTTGTCTTATTTTGTTAAGTCAGAAAGCCTATTTGGACGTGTAACCCATGTTTGGACGTGTGGGTCATTTTCACACCCCCTTGGCTTGTTTTTTCCCCCAGTTTTGTAACACACAAAGCATGAGCAACATAAGGCCCCACATGTTCCCCTATCTCCATTCATTTAAGCGCTAGTTTAGGGGAAAACCTTGGGTTAGTTTTAGCTAAGCCTTAGGCAGTTAAGATTAAGAAGCTTAACCTTATTTAAGCCCTCCTAATCCTAACTGCTAGTCTCTCTCCCTCACCTATAAATATCCCTAATTTATCATGTATACACACACTTGAATAATTGAATGAAAGTAGGATTCCTTTGAACATTTCTGTCTACTAAAGTGTCATTGGGTTTCCTCTTTTTTCAGGAGACTCTTCTACTGGTTTTTATCAAAAGTCATCTCCCTTGTGACAAGTCTTCATTAAAGGTTTATCTGCTTCAAGAAGTGGCACCCCATCCTTCATCTCTTGCATTTCCATCAACCATCTTCTTGGTATTTGGAAACCTTTGGAAAAAGATCATGGGGAATGCAATAAGGATTGAATCACTTCTAGTAACAAAAACTAACACACTAATAACTAACATTTGCTATAAAAAAACTACAATATTCTTTTTTCTAAAAGAATACAATATTCAATCCCATGTATTCTAAAAAGGCTAAAACAAATTAATGATAAATAATGACATGGAATATTATTAAAACAACAAATAATTATTTTGGCCAATCAGATAGAGTGCATTTTCCATAGCATGTGACTAAGTAATGTTTTTGTGTTCCACAGGCTGGCACTAAATTGAGATTCTTTAGCTGCAAGCTCTTCTTTTGGTAGAAAAATTATATCATTGGTTTTTTTTCAAAATGCTCTTTCCAAAATTAAAACTTTCCAATTCTTAGGCCTTGTTTGAAAAAGATACTAGATAGCACAAGAGAAAAGAATGTCTAGGAATGGCAAAGTGTATATCTAAACCTACAAAAATTATGCAAGTATGTACTATGGTACTCACCTTACCCAACCCTATACTATATATCTCTATAGAGAGAGAAAATATATTAGGTTTGAAAAAAACTTAGTGTGAGAAATGAGAGGATTCAATAATAACTATATGATTAAATTTAATTGTATTGATTACATTATTTATTAAAAGAAATAAAGTGTTTAATTCTTATCACTTTTAATCAACAATGCGATCAGTACAATGGTAATTATTCATCCAACCTCATTAATTTTAATAGGAGGTTACCTTATTACTTTTAATAATCAATGCAATTAATTCTTATCACTTTCTCACAATAAGTGTTTTCCTTAGTTGATATGTTCTCTCTCTCTATATATATATATATATACATACATACATACATACATACATACATACATACACTTCATCCTCATTGTTCAACCTTTGGAAATCTAACGAATAAGTTAGTTATTTCTTATAACTATTAGATTTCCAAAAAATAAGCATATCGCTCTCCCCCTCCCCCTCTCCTCCCTCCTTCCCTCCCTATATATATATACACACACACACTCCATCCTAAATGTTCAACTTTTGAAAATCTAATAATATTAGTTATTTCTTAGAACTATTAGATTCCCAAAAAATAAACGGTGAAAATGAAGAATAAGTCCCCATATAATTACTCCTGGAGTGAGTGAATCTTCTTTCATATATATGTGGCTTCACAAATCAACTTGTGCCCAATTTCAACAAATGACCTATTTACTTTTCAACCTAAAGCTACCCTACAAATTAAGTGTCAACTACAAAAAATCAACTATTCTAATATTTACAAGCAGAACTGAAATAATTAGAAATAAAAGAAATGTTATCTAATATTCCAGACTCACATAAACTTGAGTTTTCTATCTTCAGCTCTAATACATTCTTCTTAGACTTTTCCAAATATGGTCCATGTAGTAGGCTAGTAGGTACATGAGGATTCTTTATTCCTGGAAGAAAAGGTCTTCACATATCCTCTTGAAGTGTTCCTTAAGTGGATTGCATCATCCCCTCCCTCTTCAAAAGGATTTGTCCTCAAATATGAAACTTTTTCCTTTTCTTCCAAACATGCAAAAAGATACACAATATAATTAACAAGTTCTTATAATCAGCTAAGGGTGGAGTAAGAAGGTTATACCAAGGTACCTTATTTGGGTTGGGTTAGTGGAGTTTACATCAATAATTTGTCCAAGAAAAACATTATTTTTATGCTTATGTCCTCACAAGGCTATTCTACAACCCACTCTTGATGCATTAAGCTTTAGCCTAAGGGAATTGATAACTTGGATAGGGGTTAGTGCATTGGAGAACTCACCCTTAAAGACCATATAAGCCCTATCCTTTTTCTCACCCCATGAGATACAATCATGCCTTGGAGTAGGCCTAGGGATGCCAACGGGACAGAGCGAGTGCAAGTTTGGCCCTTCCCGGAAAGTGTTGGGCGAGTTTGAGTATAAAATTTTAATCCTCATCCCCATCTTTGTCGAATATTTTTGAGTTCGAGTATACCTATAGGTACCTGTTGATTCTCACCCTATGAAAGTTTAATCATCATTCTCAACAAAAATAAGGAAAATAAAATTCATGAACATCTTGCCCAAAGAGCATACTCGCCCAGTAAGCATACTCGCTAGCGAGATGTCTAAAACTTATATAATTTCAACAAAGAAGCTTCGCCCGATGAGACCTTTACTAAGTGTAAAAACCACAAAATATCTCATAGGGGAACTTTATGTTGAGCGAGAGCTCTCACTTAGCAAGGCCTTGTAGAATCTCAAAATACCTGCTACATAAAATCCAAACAATCCCATTATACTAATCATTCATTTCTTTCAATTACATGTTAGGATACTAACATAATTTATACATTTTCATATCCAAATCGCAAATACTATGATATATAATTTCATACTTAGATAATAACTCCTATGGTGTATTTCCACTATATACATAAGTACACAAAAGGCTATATTAAATCAACACCAAAACAAATAACTCCCAGGTTGTTCAAAGTCTTTTCTACTCTTGAGTACTCTACCTCTTTCATTAACAAGAAATATATTTTCGGATATTGTGTATTTATCGGTGACAACTTGATTAACAAAAAAATAAGAAGAAAAGTGTAGTGGCAAGATCGAGTGCAGAAGTAAAGTATAGAGCTATGAATTTTACAATTTGTGAACTTATTTGACTTAAACAGCTCCTTACAGAACTGAGATTTGGAGAAGTTACACAGATGACTCTAATTTGTGATAACCAAGTTGCCATTGATATTGCCTCAAATCCAGTATTTCATGAGAAAATCAAACACATTGAGGTAGATTGCCACTTCATTCGAGAGAAGATTGTATCTAGAAATATTTCTACCCAATTTGCTAACTCCTATGATCAAAGTTGGTTTATATCTTCACCAAATCACTGTGGGGTCCTAGAATTCATTATATTTGTAACAAGTTTGTGGCATATGATCTATATGCACCAGCTTGAGGGGGAGGGTTAAATGTATTTCAATATATGGGTTTAAGTCTATCTCTTTATAATAGTTCATTTGTACAAGACATATATAATATCCTCCTTGCTTGTGCTTGATACATACAAGGATTCATGCATATTCATTTCTTTCTACACAATATATGGTCCATGGTCCTAAGCCCATCTCTTTGTAATAGCCTATTTGTACAACACATATAATATTCTCCTTGGTTGTGCTTGAGACACAAGGGTTCATGCATATTGATTTCTTTCTACATGGCATATGGAGCTAGTGCCTTAGTGGATCTTGCCCTCCTATTCATCGGTGTCAGTCACCATGCATAGTGGCGTATCCCGCCTCCTTTCTGACAGTGTTCACTAGTGTTTGACTTGCCTCAAGGAGCGTTCCTCCAATTAGTCTTGGATCTTCCATTCAGTCTCGCTTTCAGTCTTCTTTCCTTCAGGAACATTTTTTCTCTCTGCTACAACCATTTTCTCTCCTATATGTGCTTTCATGGCTTCTGCTAGGTCTAAATCTTCATTGTTTACTAATTATGTCAATGTGTCTCTCTCCATTGACAAGTTAGTTGGCACAAACTAACACATGGACATCTAATATCAAACTTTGGATTAAGCGACAAGAATATGTTGATCACCTTACTCAGAAAACCACCTCCATTTATGAGAAAGATCATCTGTAATGGTAAAAAATTGGTGCTCAAGTCTACACTATTTTGAAGTCGACTATTCATCCTTCTCTGAAGCAAATCTTCCGAGCCTATGACACCTACGCTGGAGTTTAGGAACAGGCTCAATTGTTGTACATTAATGATACCCAACGCCTCTATAGGGTGTGCCAAAATCTATTAAGTATCATTGGCCCCAACTGCCTTGAAAGTCCCATGGTTGAATACTTGGGCAAAGTTCATAGTCTTCTTCATGACTTCAATGAACTATTGTCACCTATTGCCACTCTTGTCCAGGAACTAGAGCAACGCCAAATAATCTTTATATTGATGGCCTTATACGAACTTCCTGATGAATATTTATCTGTTCATGATCAGATTTTGGAGATTTCGACTATGCCCAGTTTGAACTCTGCTTGGTCCACCCTATTGCATGTGTGATGCAAGTTATCACCAAACATACCTCCTTTTGTTTCCCATGGTGACTCCTCCACCTTGGTGATGCCTTATCCCATACTAGTTGGAGACATGCCATGCTTGACGAACTGTGTGCTCTTCAGAACAATTGTACTTGGAATCTTGTTATTTTGCCTATTGAGAAGTTTTTTATTGGTTGTTGATAGATATTTACTATCAAAGTTGGCCCTGAAGGCACTATTGATCAACTCAAAACTCATTTAGTTACCAAAAGTTATACTTAGATCTTCAAGTTATACTATAATGACATTTTCTCTCCTGCTGCCAAAATGACCTCTGACAGACTATTTTTAGCCATGTTTGCTCTTCGACGTTGACCCCTCTATCAATTAAATATAAAAAATGTCTTCTTTCATGGTAATTTGCTCGAGGAAATTTATATGAAGTAACCTCCTAATTTTGTTGCTTAGGGAAAGTCTTCTGAATTGGTGTATCGTCTCCACAAATATTTATATGGTCTTAAATAGTCTCCCAAGGCATGGTTTGGTAGATTCAATGCAGTAGTCCAACAATTTGGTATAACTTAAAGTGAGGCTGATCATTCTGTGTTTTATCATCCTAGTAGTGTATGCTAATGACATTATTGTTCAACGAAAGACCTTGGCAAACTTAGATACTTCTTGAGCATTAAGATAGCACAATTTGACAATAGAATTGTGATTTTCCAGAGGAAGTACACATTGAACATTTTAGAAGAGACTAAGTTAATAAATTCCAAACCCATTGATGACACTTATGGATCCATATATTAAACTACTACCAAGTCAGGGAGAGACACTTTTAGATCCTAAGAAGTACAAGAGACTAGTTGAGAAACTAAGTGTTTGTTTAGCAACAGTTTTATAAAACTGTTTTCAGTATTTTAGTTTTTTAAATTAAAAAACTTGTTTGGATAGTGTTTTCTGAAAACAATTCTCGAAAATAGTTCTGTTTTTTAGTTTTTAAAAACTAAAAAACAAGAACAACTGAAAGTAGTTTTGCTTTTCAGTTTTCTATTTTTGCTTTGAAAACTCAAAATATAATCAGAATATGTTGTTTTTTTCTTTTCATTAATGAAATTCTAATAAATATGAATAAGTTTTTTCCATTTTTACATCTTCAAAACAGTTTTCAAATAAAACTTGTCAAACAAGTTTTTTTTTCTTCCCAAAAATAGTTTCTGAAAACTATTCTTGAAAAGTCTTTTCAAAAACTAAAAACCAAAACCAAACCAATCAAGTCCTATATTACCTTACACTCGCTCATTGAGATAGCATTTTATTACACATTTTATATCTTTTTAGTTCTTTTAACTATGTAATTGTTTTTTAATTTTCTGTTTTAATTCATTGTCATATTTAGGTCACGTTGGACCTTTTCATATATTTTCTCTTATTTTGTAGGTTAGTGAACTTTCTTAGATTGAACTTTGCATTGGGCCAACTGTTTTTGTTTTTCGTATTTTTTTCATATTTTTTATTTTTGTATTTTTTCTTTAATTTGTAATTTTTAGTTTTATTTTCTAGTAACCTTTGTTTGTTTTTTTTAGAATAATTTTGTTTTGGCCGAAGCCCAATTTAATTTTAGACCTTATTAGAGACCAATTTGGTGTGAAAATATAAATAATATTTCATAACGACTTGTAACAACTTTTGCTCATTTTTCTAGTGTTAGTTTAGATTTGTTTAGTAGCTTCCTCCACTAGTTTCATTTTTTCTCCTTCATCTTTCTTCTCACGCAAGCTTCCATATAGATCTCTATGGAAGAATAGTTTATGAATCGACAAAATGTATAAGGATAGGTGGAGCACAACTTATTGAACCTTTCCTAGTATTAATCAAGATACTAATGCATGTCCAACTCTGCAAGAGATTAAACCAAATGTAGAAGTTGTTGGAATTTACAATGGACAGCAATATAGACATCCACAAGGACAGTATTCTAATCTCATATATGGCCCAGGTCCTAATGCACATATGCAGCAAGCACAATAGAGATTTCAACAACAAAATGTTGCACCATATCGACAACCACCACCTTTCCAACAACAATTTGCTACACCACATTTCCAACATCTTACTGCACCACCTTTCCAACAATCTACTGCTGCACCTGCATCCTCTTCTCCATCAGAGGAATTAATTCAACAGAATGGAAACTAACAACTTGCAATTTTAGTAGAATGTCAATGTCATAATCAAGGACATGCAAACTCATATTGGTTAGCTAGCTACCACTATTAACCAGTTGTAGTCTCAAGGTTCAGGTCAAATTCCCTCCCAACCATTGATTAATCCGAAAGGCAATCTTAGTGCTATTACATTGAGTGAAAAAAAGTTGACATCCCAACAACAGAGTAACAATGTTGCAACAAATTCTAAACCTGAAAAACCTTCCAACACTGCAAATGAATTACATCCCACAAAAGAGAAAAATTTTGCAGATTTTGAGTTGCAGCAAAAAAATAAGTTGTTGGGTACATTTAAAAAAGTGGAGGTGCATATTCCACTCTTGGACACAATCAAGCAAATTCCTAAATATGTCAAGTTTCTTAAAGAATTGTGCTCACACAAGAGGATATTCAAGAGTGATGAGAAAATCAATAGGAAGAAATGTCTCTGCACTAATTCAAGGTAGAAATGTTTCTGCCATCACATAGCAACAACCTATGCCTAAAAAAATGCAAGGATCCTAGAACCTTCACTGTCCCATGCACTATTGGAGATTGTATTTTCACATATGTCATGCTTGATTTGAAAGCCTCAATTAATGTCATGCCTCCTGTAGTTTTTAGATCCATCAAACTTGCTGAATTAAAGCCAACTAGCATTGTCATACAGTTAGCAAAAAAGAGTATTGTGCAGCCTCTTGGTGTTCTGGAAGATGTGCTGGTGCGACAATTTATTGCATTTCCTTATTCACATTTTGGTTTATCCATTAACCTTGCATCAATTATTTAAAGGAAATATTGACGTGGCATTTTATTGCATATCCTTATTGACATCCTCCCACCACATTAGCATTTTTGTTACTAGTTGGACTACAAAATTAACAATATTTTCAACAACTAACTCATCCTTGATTTGGCTTTCAGGTGCAGGTCAGTAATAGTTTCTATCTCTAACAAGCCCATTAAACCTTTTGCGAAAATTGTAATTTAATATGAATACGCCGGTACCACGGATTGGACTTTTAATTATTTGATTGCTTGAAGAGGCTCTAATACCATGTTCAAAAGTTAGAGAGAAAAAGTAACAGGTTTAGAATAGCCCAATACAGAGGCAATAAAAATGCAGTAGGTGGAAGCACACACTACCTCCCAAACCTGCATTTACTATTGGGAGTAATATACAATTCTATAGCTCTGAATCAATCACCTAAAATCAAGGTTGTCAATAAGGTTATACAACGGATGGTGGCAAAGACGTTTAAGCGCCATACTGTTATAGCGGACGCCATGGCGGACCAAATATATATAAATAATATAATATGATGCAAAAACAGTAAAATAACAAACATATATATTAAAACCAATAACATAGCAATCAAAAATTATGTCATTCATAATCTAGTGATTGTCATAATACTATAATAGAAAGGACATAAATTCCTAATCAACAAAAGGATTATATAGCCGTAAAAACAAAGAAACAATGTTAAAAGACAGTAAACACAATGACAAATCCTAAAACTATTTTGTTTAATCTTCCTCATCCTCATCAATGTCTGCATATGTTGCTCGTCTAAAAATCTTTCAGCCTCGTCCTCATCTAAAACTATTTTGAGGATGTTTTTGTTAGATTTTGAGTGTTTGCTTATGCCTCTTAAACTGGAAAAAAAAATAAAAAATATGGCTTTTATAAAAAATTCAGAAAAAAAATTGGAATATCTTTCATAAAAAAAATAAATGAGAACTCACGTAGAAAATGAGACTAATAGAGGAGAAAAGAGAAGATGGAGAAGAAGTGTAAAGAAAAGGCTCACGACCTATAATAGAAGAGAAGACAAAGAAGTGTAGAGGAAAGCTCGTGACCTCACGTAGAGAGAAGAAGACTTGTCATTGCATTCGCAATGCTCATTGTCAATGGTGGAAGCGTTCGCGGAGACCATCGTCGAAAGCGAAAGCATCGACATTGACAGATTTCGCCGTTGAAAATGGAAGAGGAGTTGTCGGCTCGATAAAAGTCATCACTAGAAGTGGAAGCGACAACGTCGGAAGAAGTTATCATTGGTGGGCGCAATGGTAGGTGGTAAGAGCTTGTCGAAGAGGGTTCTAAGAAAGCGGCACAATAGGTTCACGAGAAGCCAAACGCTTTGTTTGGCACACACCGAACCAGGTCGACCTGAGCCCAAAACATGAAAAAACAAACAAAATACCCAAATTGGGCACCATGTCCGCCTCGCCTGTTACGTTCCATCACAACGTTACCGTCATGGCGGTCACGACACCTGAAATGGCGGAACCGCGCCATACACAGGCCAAACGGCCATGGCGTATTGCGATGGCAGTGCCGCGGGGTTATGACGCCGTATGGCGCCGCCATAACCGTTACTTGACAACATTATCAAGAAGGTTATACGATAGATGGCGGTCAAGACCTTTAAGCATCATACTGCCATGGCAGATGCCATGACGGACAAAAATAGTATATATATATATATATATATATATATATATATATATATATAATGCATAAACACCAAAATAACAAACAGATTAATCAAAACCAACAATGTAACAATCTAAAATTCATAGAATTCATAATCTAGTGATATTGTCATCATTAAAACTTAAAAACATAAGTTCCTAATCAAATTAAAAAGATTAAATAACCATCAAAACAAAGTTTAAAATAGTAAACACAATGACAAATCCTAAACTGAAAAAATTTGAGGATATATTTGGGGTGTCTGTTTCTGCCTCGGACATGATTATTAAACTAAAAAAAATTAAAAAATAGCTTTTATAAAAAAAATCAAAAACAAAAAACATAAAAAGAAAAAAAGCTAATATCTCTTTTATAAAAAAAAAATAGATATTAAAGGAGGTAGAGACCTGTGTGCAAGAGGAAGAAAGAGACTTTGGGGTGAGGTAGAACACTGTTCGTGACGGCACGACGGAGCAACGGCGCGAGGAAGAAGAGGGACAGTGGTTGCACTCACGAGGAAGAAAAACGTTGTTTGCGCTACTCGTGAGGAAGAGAAGAGGCGTCATGAGGTGGCTGTTGTTGTCGTCGACGCCGGAGAACTCGTCGGAGACTGAACGCTCGTCGTCATCGGGGTGAGTTCGTGAGGTGAGTTGGTGGCTAAGTCATGCACAAACATAGTGTTTGGTATCAACCGGGTCGGGTTGACTCAGTCAAAAAACGTAGTGAAAAAAAAAAAGCGCAACTTAGCGTTACGTCCGCCACGCTCGCCATGGCACCCACCACACACCGAAAGGCGGACTTGTGTCATACCCAAGCGTAACACCCATAAATGATTGCGGCCTCTGCCGCCACGGAGTTACAGCATCGTTATGGTGCCACCATAACCGCCATTTGATAACACTTTCTAAAATCAGTCAGCAGTTAAATTAAACTTGATTTCAGGGTCAAGAATTCTTTTCTTAACAGTAACATTCTTCCAAAGATAGTTTATTTGAAGAGTTTTATGTGTTTAGGAAACCATGAACCATTTATGTATAATATGTTATATGTCATGATTCACAAATCATGATGCAAAATTAGAACAATTACAACAAACAAATCCCGATAGAATCCCACTTTTACAAGTGTGGTTTGGGAACTACATACTAATATTCAAGGAGATTTACGGGGGCTATTTTTTCTATTTTCTCGCTATAGATACCATATATACGATCAATTCATTAAGATCAAAAGACATATACCGAAGGGATCAACCATCCAACAACTTGATGGCCAAGTAAAAGTTTCATGTTTGAAAAACAGAAACTCCAACATAAGTGTAAATTAGAAGTGGCTCAAGTAACCATGAGGTGTGGCTCGTTTCAAAATCAGAGCTCCATGTGAGGGAACTTTACTAGCAATGCAAGGGGTTTGAGACCCTCTAGAAGCATATTGTGAACAGAGCCTATATACCTCAAGGTAATTTAAAAAAGTGAGGGCTCAAATAACAAGGTAACAATGTGATCAAACGTGCTTTTTGTCTGACACAAATTAGCAATTAAAGTATGTCTCACATTCAAACAAAGCCAGATAACTCGGACCTGAAGGGGTTGAATTTGATTTGACTCCAGGTGATAAATTTGAGTTTTCCTCTGCAAGTAAATAGCCATAATAAGTAACCAGGAAAAATTATAGATATCTTCATCACCATTGAATCACATAAGCATATACATACCAGTGGCCATACTGACAAACTAGATGTCTAGTGCTCCAGATCTAGCTTCCTTGGCTAACTTATCGACTACAAATTTTCTTGAACTTGAGTATTCAAATCAATTCCAGGGGAATTTTGAAAGATGAAAATCCGACCAAGTTGATAACAGTAGAAAGCTTTCTTTGGTTTTGTGTAGTTAAAACAAAGTATTATTACACAGGAGAAAATTATTATTAGAGATAATGTATTTTAACTAAGTACGAAACTAGTTAGTACAAAAAATAATAATTGATTCATATATTATAAAGCAGTATTTATACCTTTGAAGTTCCATTATCAGAAACCCGCCTTGCAAGACAGATATACATTGGAAAGACAATTTTGCTCTAAGTAATATTCCTCCAGAAACTGTCATTTGTATCCTAAACATGCAAATGAAAAATCTGAATTAGCATATAAAAAATAATATTTATATACACTAAATTATATTCAGATAAAACACAATGACCACTGTCTCATATGAAATCATTTGAAATTACTGTTAACCCAAGCTTATCAGAATGAATAAACAAACCCTACCACAAGAAAAGAAATTGCAAGGTTTACATAAAAATAAGAAACATAATTTATCTTTGTCATCTCAAACGTAACAAGATTTTTTTCCTCTTGTTCGTATTTCTTAAAACAAAAAGTACAAAATTCATTCAGACCAAAAGGGTTACTAAGTATGCTGTTGAGAACTGATTTGATACATTTGCTGGAACTATGTGATGTGATACTCCTAATCCTAATTGATTTTAGAACCACAAAAAATTTAAACACGAAGTGTAAATTTAGAAACTTGTTCATTCAACCCAGTCAACTCCTCTTCTTCATATCAGGGACCTAAATTGCCACTAATTTTATGATGATAGCTACCAAATACACACGTTTACTTAGTTACTTAGCTGCATGTTCCTTTTCAAATGGCTTCTGCAGGAAAAAAAAACAGATATAATCACTGGTGTTATTACAAAATAATTTTGTCAAGGGTAGAACTTTACAAAAGGTAAGCCTTGTCAGAAAGGGAAGATATAAGGTTGTACAAGGCACAACAGGAATGCCAGGCATTCTTAATTTTTATTAAAAAGACTAGATTCATACGATATTTATCTTAAATTCTAAATCTTTAAGAATGTAATATTTTCTTTGGTGACAATGCAACTGAAAATGGCGCAAAAAAATCATCAAAACCTCAATTATTCAAATATTGAAAATACGATACTCATAATTCGATTAGACTTCAATGCTCTACATGACAGCCTGAACATTAGGTGTAAAAAAGAAACCATTTTTTGTATCAAGTTGAAAACCACTGACCATAGTAGTAGATGAAAGCATGCTCCAAATTTACAAATACAGTTACTCCATGTGACATACCTACCATGTTTGAGGATAACGTAAAGGCAATGATTGTGATAAAAAGATTCAGACAGGTATATAGGGTGTCTTGTTTCTATGCTCATTAAGCTTTAATCAATGCCCTTATGTCCTTATGGATGCCAATGAAAGATTAAAGAAATTCTTTAACTTTGCAAATGAAGATATCAATATCTCAAAATTCTGCTTACCAAAAAAAAAATCTCAAAATTCTCCCAAGTTCTATTATTTTATTTGTAATTTGTAATATTTCACACAGACAGCGAATGTCAAGTCCTTGTTTTCTCCAATTCTGGGGAACAGAAATTTCACATTTTCTCTAATTGTTGGAAACAAGATTGGTATATCCAGGTTCATGAAATAACAAGCCAGTGTACGAGAATCAATCAAAAAACAAGAAAGAAAAAAGAACAAAAAGTAAGAATTCAAAGTATAAAAAGAATAAAGATTGCCCATGAATAGTTTTGTGGGAAAGACAGTGAAAAACAAAGTACATAAATGATTTTGGCAGCAAAATAGAAAATGGGGTATAAGAGAAAAAAACCCGAAGGGTTGTTACTATGACTGAACATAAGTGTGAAAGAGAAGAAAAGAGTTGGGAATAAAGAAGCAAGTGAATGGGAGCAATTGAATCCAAAATTGGTTCAAAAACTGAGCTTCATATGATATATATCTGAAATTCTGAAACTTTAAAGAATGTCATATTTTCTCTGGTGACAAACCTGCAATTGAAAATGGTGCAAATAATCATCAAAATTAAAATGATTCAAATACTTAAGATATCAACTCATAAATGAATTAGACTTCAACGCTGTACATAAAAGCCTAAACATGAACATGCAACAAAATTTATCAAGTTGCGAACCGATGACTCTGGTAGTAAAGGAAAGCATGCCTCCAAATATACAAATACCTTATCAGACATATAAGGTCTGCTGATGATAACATAAAGGCAGTGATTGTGATAAAAACAAAGGTTCCCTTATGTCACTATGGATGCAAATGAAAAATTAAAGAAATATTTTAACCATCCACATGGAGATATCAAACTCAAAATTTCCCCAGTTCTTTCTTTGTGTTTGGGGAACATTTCACAAATGCATGGAATGCCAATCACAACCAAAATCCTCGTTTTTTCCAATCGTGGGAAACAATATTGGTATGCGGAAGAACAAAGCAGTGTACAATAATCTATCACAAAACAAGAAAGAGAAAAGAACCCCTGAAAAAAAGGGTTCAATAGAGAATGCCCATGAAAAGTTTTGTGCAAAAGACATGAAAAGAACGCTAAAGAAACTATTTTGGCAGCAAAGAAGCAAATGGGTGGCAGAAAAAAACCTGAAAGGTTGTTTCTTTGAACGAACACGAGTTGGTGTCAACTGTGACTAAGAGAGGAAACGGGTTGAGAATACAAAAAGAAACAAATGGGTGCAATAGAATCCAAATCCAAAATTGGTTGAAAAGAGCTTCAAAAAACGAAGTGTGAGTGTGTGATCATGCATATCGTATCGCCTCAGACAGTCATAGTAGAACCAAAAATATGAAACACAAACTCTGATATGGTCGAAATGATTAAACGTTGCTGCTATTTGTGCATGTCTCAGAATTGTCCGAATAATTATGAACATAAGGCGTTGTGTTTGCAAGAACCAGACACATCTAATATTAATATTATATTTACAAGCGAAAATCGCCTTATTTGTATTTTGATATGATAACAAATTTTAAGAATTTAATTTAATATTTTTGTAATAACATTATAGAATATAAATAATTTTTTTTGTCATTTCACGTATAATAAATTTATTTTAGTATGTTTTGAAATATATTTTATGAATTTTTATATTGTTTATTTATAATAACGTGATAGAAATATGTTAACTCATCTATGAAGATGACAGATTTATAATAAATTTGAGAAAATTAAGAAAGGTGAAAGATTGAATAAAATTTAAAATATTGTTGTGTCTAGGTATTTACATTTTTATTGAAAATATTTATGATCAAAGGTATACATATATTAACGATGTTTAAGAAATATTGATTTGTGGTAAGATAAAACTTGTAAAAATGGCTATTTATTAATATAAAAAAAGTTATATTTGTGAGAGTGAGAGAAGGCATAAAATATTTAGAATAGTAAAATAATCAAAATGTGGACACCTAATTGTCTTATCCCTATTATATAAGATAGTAAACATGTATGTTGGATATAAATGTTTTCAAGTATGTAGGATTTGTGTTTCCCCACCGGGAGCGTCTTATGTTCGATTTGCGAACCAACATACATGATCTTGGCCCATCCTTTTGGGAACATCCAGCAGTCAAGCCAGATGCGGATTGAATAGTTGCACTTACTATTTCCCGAAAAGATCAGATTTGTGCTAATGTGGATTAACGAATTCAATAGCTGTGGATTATGTGCATCCCCCGTACATTCAATTAAGAATGAATGAAGTATGTAAGTCTTTAGAGTAAAGATTAGAGTGAGCTCTATCAGTCCAATAAAACGACAAGCCACAGATAGAGGATTCCTATTGAGTCAGATTTCGCTAATATGGAAATTGGGGATCCCTTTCATACTATATGATATAGCTTTTTTAGCATCTAATTGTAGGCATCTTTCTTCTAGTCTCCTGCTCGTACATTAACAAACAAGGAAAGTTGTCCTTCAAAGAGAAAACAACAGTCAAGGAATCAATCCCAACAGTGCCTACGTTAACAAAGGATACTATAACAAGAAAAATGCTTACTCTACTTTTCTTTCACAACCAAGTCTAGCTATCTTCCTGAGATTAGTATACTTACTGACTAAGGATATTACCCTAGTTGTGGCAACTCTCACTTCTCACCTGAATGAATTACTTTATCTATCTTGCTACAGCAAGTCTCTGTTCGAGTTGTGGCGGACAGGCCTGAGAGATTCTCTTTTTAGTCCCAGTTGTAGCCTTCGTGACTTAATCTAGATACCGGTGTGGTGGTTAGGAAGCGTCCATTTAAATTAGTAGCTTGTTGAAAAGTAAGTCACAATCGGGTAACGAATCTTTTCCAGAAGGACTGAAAGAGGGCAACCAAATGAAAAGGGGCTGAACTGAAGGGAAAAAAGAGTTTGCGTGGCCCTAGCAAAAATGAGGATTCAGACTTTAAGCTTTTGAGAACCGTCAAATCGAATTCATAACACTTGTAATAAAAAACATTAATTAGCGAGATTTTAGTGCTAGCTTTTTTGGTGTTATCAGCCACACTTTGTTTAAGATTCGTTGCAGGGCATGTGAACTTCTTAGTAAACGGTCTTCTTCCTAGGTCATTCGCTTACGACCACTTACTGGAATTGCCTTATCCTTATCCCTTGTTTGCGGAATTTCCCTTTCTTGCTAGGTTCAAGTATGTAATATGTTTTCCTAGGTACTTAAGTCAATGAGTGAATCTGGGTGACTAAGGTGGGTTAGCTCAGTTAAATGTTGTGGACGAAAGGCTTTCACAGACTTATCAGCGTCTCGTGTAAGGACATGCAAAGTTGGAACCTCACTGACATTCTCAGGCTTAGCTTAAGAAGGCCAATTCACTTTGATAGTCGAGAGAAGCCCAGGAAATGGAAGAGTGATTAAAGACCAGGCCCTTCCGGACCAGAAAGATAGGTTCCTCCGATGTTCTCTTTTTAGTCTAATTTAGATAGTCGAGAGAAGTCATCTCTATGGACGTGAGTTTCGGATGCGCTAAGTGACAATGGCTTGGCTATGACCAGATCTTTGTTGCAGTCTTGAAGCTAGCATTATCACCTCTTTACTTCCATTACTAGACAGAATTTGTTAGCGATGATGCAAGCCTTATCCCTTTCTTCCAACAAGGCCCTCTTAGATTGGTAGCATTTCATTCCTCCCTGAAGTTCCAATAAAGAAAGAGTCTACAATGAAGGTCAGTTGGTAGGTGTGACCACTTCCCGTGCTCGCCCAATATAGTCTAGTAGAGTAGAGCTCAGACGCTTCCCATTGTTTGTTTGGTTTATGAAATAGGGGTTCCAAGCGAAGAAGAGGATAAAGAAGACCTCAATCGTAAAGTAAGATCATATATCCTTTCCACACTGTCACGAACTATGATGGACTGCCCGTCTAGCCATCTCATATGCTTAACACATGATGTTCGATTGCTTTCATAGAGCACATAACTATCTTCCAATCTAGTCTCGGTGGATGCTTTGCTACACACCCCTTGAATGGGACTGTCTTCGGCAAAGCCCGAAGAAGGTTTTCCCTCTTTCCTGTCCTTCCTTACCTAATGTTATTCTTCCGTGCCCTTACATGCGTGGAAGCTTAAATGAAATAAGGCTTGAAGGCAGAAAGTACAGAACTCTCAGGCTGGAAAAGGGAAGTGCTTCCCCGATTTAATTAAAGAAGGAATCTCATCTCTCTTCCAATAGAACAGGAAGTCTTAAGTCAGTAGCTTGTCCTTCTTGTGTTCTTCCGATCACATGAGACAACCCATTACGTTCAATCAACCCCTGGCTTCTATTGAATGAATAGAGGGTTCAGGTGAAGCAGGGGAGTCTAATGCTCTCTTTTTGTCTGATAGATTTTACAAAGATAGATGGTCAAATACAGGGGTTTTAATAAGCTCTGATTAAGATAGTTAGTGATTGTCAATAGCCTCCTCTTACCAACCCCCCTAAATGACATCCCTAAGCTCCTATGGTCTAGGCTGTTCTAATACAAATCATAAGGACCAAAGAGAAAAGTGTACCCTTGAGTTAAAGCACGCCCTTGGTCCTATTGCTACTGCTTATGATTCACTTGCTAACAGCGTTAGTCACCTCTTGACTTAGTAAACTACCTCATTCATAGTGTCAAGCCTTCCCTTCCTCTACTGTTGCTTGACTAGACTAAGTCAACTTGCTCGTGGAAAGGCAGGACCCTGGAAGCCAAGAAGAACGAGCCATTCAATTCTTCTATTTTGACTTCTTTTACCAAGTGAGCATAGAAAGAAGGGTAGATAGTCCTTTAGCCATCAATCCATAACAAGACTTAGGTGATCGCATCTATGCTTGAACCAAAAGCATAAAAGACTTAAGAGACTCAATAAGAGGTTCACCTCTTAGGAGCTCAATTCAAAATGTTTTTTAAGGCTTTTTGTAAAAATTTTAAGGGGCTAAAACCTAAGGAATTTAAATAAGACAAAATAGGAAACTAACATGACTAGTATTTGACAAAACACAAGCTTAAGAAAAAAAATAACACATCTAAAAATAGAGCAAAAATTTTAGCAAGAAACTCAAAACAAAAGGCGCAACAAAGTGGCCAAAGTTGATCACCACAATGGTGTATCCTCAACCATATGGGTTTAATGGTCACAACTTATTAGACACACTTTAACATAAAAAACAAGGGGAAACTAAGTAATTTGAACACGAAAATAAAATGCAAAGAAAGGGACAAATAAAATTGCATCAAATTAAATGGAACATATGCACATAGATAGGAAACAAAAGTGCATATAATAGCAAGAATAAAAATTTATACTACTAAACAATAAAGGAAATAAAGATGACAAAAAATGAAGGACTTTAAAATAAAGAGATTAAAGAGATAAACAACAAAGCAAAAAAAATTGAGAAACAATGTGACCTTTAGAAAGTGGCTCTGATACCACTTGATGTGATCTTTGATGATCACGTGCCCAAATGATCCTTTCTAAGGTCACTTGGAAGGGAAATGGATTTATGGAGAGGAAAGGAATGGGGTGAGGCGCCACAAATACTAGGTTTGATAAGTCAAAGGGGAGAGGCCACAAGGGAGGGGTCCCTTGATAACTCTTAGAAGCTCTCACAAAGGAGAAGGGGGGACACTCAAAGGTAAGAACCTCACAACCAATATGGTCTCTAGGATTAAATTCAAGTGTAAAAGATACAAGTGAGGGGAGAAGCTCCTATTTATAGAGGTAGCTAACCTCTTGAACAAGATAACCTACAAAAGAAGGGTTAGAATTAAAAGGAGAGATCTAAGGGAGGAGGATTGAGAAACAATTCCCTCCTTAGATCATCAAACTTGGTGCCCAAGTTTCTCAAACCAAGGGTCAAGATTCCTTCTTATTAGCTTAAGGGTTTATGTAGGAAAAGAGGGGTGTAGATATCAAGGCTACCCCTTATTTCCTTCATAAAGATCCATAAAACTAAATTCACCCTCTAAATTCCTAAGACACCTCCTAAAATAAAAAATAGACTAAATACATGTCCCAAATTAAAATTCCTAATGCTCCTCAAAATTAAAATAAAGAAAAAATACATTTTATTAACTAAAGTCCCTAGCCTAATATTTTCACTCTCCATAGGAGGGGAAGTCTTCCTTTGTCTGCAAGGGCTAGGTCTTCTTCAATCCTTCTAGCCATAGCCCTAGTGATAAGTCCTTGGCTAGGCATGGTCACATCACCTATCTTGTGCACTGTCAGCACAAAAAGTTCTTTTCACATACCTACGTGAAAGCGATAAGAAAACACACCCAATAATAGTTACATGCATTCAACACCTATATAAAGAATATCAGTGCATGAAGAAAAATTGATGAAATAATCAAGAGAAAAACATGCATGATTTCTTTGTGTTCATCTCTCTAAAAAGGCAAAACAAACACTCAATTTGTCTCAGGCCATCTAGTGTTAGAGCAATGCAGTATGCTAAGACGTTATTTGTATCTCCTTCACTTCATCAGTTCTTTGTGGACAACTACCTGAATCTTATAGCCCTAAAAATAAATTTAAAAAATGAAATACAACATAAAAGGTACAAAAAAAATTTAATTTTCCTTTACAGAAAATAACATTAACCTATTGGTCAATAAAAACATAGTTCATAGAAACAAAATCATGTGGATTTTCAATGTGTGCACTCTTCCATATCTTTTTAACAACTTTACCTTTAAACTAAAATTTATGTATCCTACTTGAATGTCACACAAGGGATTTTGAAGTTGCAAGTAGAAGATTTCATTAAAATGAAAAGATATGTATTGGATAAAATCAAGATGTATAATAATAAAACACAAGTCAACATATCAAAAAATATGATATTATTTTTAATCCAATATCGTAAGACATTAGATTTATAAGACTTTATTACTTTTATATTACTCAATTTCTTAATTTTTATATAATGTAGGACTTTAGCTTACACCTCTGCCTTGGAAGAAAAAACAATAAGAAGAGATCAACAAATTCAAGCTACAAACGCAGACTTGCTAAGGAATAGAGTTTGAACTACATAATTGCCTCACTGATTATACTGCGGGTCTAGAAAAAATAGAATTTAACAATTATAAATAAATATAAGTGAGACAACAAAAATTATCGTTTTTATAATTCTAACTCACTATGTCACACAAATTTTCTTAGGAAGGTGTAAAAATATCTCAAACTCTATATTTTTGTTTAGAGACCTGCACAAACTCATTAGACATCTGTCAAATCTAAAAAGTACACAGTTCAAACACTCATTTCTTTCTTCCGAAAATTAATCAACGCTCTTCTAAGTTTATAAATTTGTGGACAAAAATCAAGTCATAAGCACAAATCAATTCCCTCACTTCGCTGTAGAATAACTTTTGGAGACTAAATTTCCCTTCATTCTTAACAGAAAAATTTACAATAGTTGCCAAATATAAAGCATCTCTTGAACCGATCGATTAGAGAAAGAGTTTAAAAGTTATACATCTCAAGAATTGTGATTAAATAAAACTCTTTTATATCCAAAAAAAAAATTCTTAGAGAAATATAAAAATTTACATTAAACAACCACAAAATAGTACATTGATTTAAAATTACAAACCACCAACATATGCATAGAAGGTGGATTAACATGAGAATATCTTATCATATATATATATATAGAAAAAGGAAAGGAGAGAGATGTATTTACTTCAAAAATAAGTTTAAAAAATTTATTATTGATCATAACAATTCATTTTCATGAGATTTAACTATTACTTGTTATAATAATTTGATTTTAAGAAAATAAATAATTAAGATAAAGAATAAGTCTTTTAAATTTATTCTCAGAAAAAATGAATGTTAGATTATAACTATCCCACACTTCAAGACCAAAATTTAGTTATAATGAACATTACAATTAAGTTAATAAACTGTTTAGTAGTCTACCCATTGAGATCTTCTAAGAGGGAAATGTAAGTATATCTGCCATTCATTTCATAAAAGAAAAAAAAAAAACAGGATCAATAAAATGGATCAATGATTAGCACTACAATGATCAATATATAATTAGGTTTTCGTGAAAGGACACACAATATATACATGTGCTCATCAAACAATTGCAAAGAAAGAACACTATTGCGTGTTAAAAGAAAATCAAATAAAATGTTAAATGTAGAATAACAATGATTATAATAATGAATTATTGGAACCAAAATTGATAATAGAGAAAGAAGATAAAGAGTTTTATTGAATAGTGAAAAAAGAACAACAAATAGGAGATTACTCTCTCCTCCAACGGTTTCTCCTTCACAAAATATTTCTCCTTTTACAAAGAGCTAATATTCGATTTACAATGACAATCCAAAACTTAGGGTTTGATTGGTTTGATTTTATTTTTTAATTTTTGAAAAGAGTTTTTAAGAATATTTTTCAAAAATTGTTTTAGGGAAGAAAAGAAAAAAAAAACTTATTTGGTAAGTGTTCTTTGAAAATTGTTTTGAAAATGTAAAAATGGAAAAATTTGTTCTATTTATTAAAATTTCATTAATGAAAAGTAAAAAACACCATATTGTCATTGTATTTTGAGTCTTCAAAACAAAAATAGAAAACTGAAACGCAAAACTACTTTCAATTATTCTTATTTTTTAGTTTTTAAAAACTAAAAAATCATAACTATTTTCGAAAACTATTTTTAGAAAACACTACCCAAACAATTTTTTTAGTTTTTAAATACTAAAAATACTGAAAACAGTTTTATAAAACTATGGTCAAACAAGCACTTAATCTCCCATATTTTGCTGCTCCTATTTATAACTAATAAAATCCCTCAAACTAACTAACTAATTCATTAATATTCTAATTAGCATAACTAACTTTTTCTTCTCCTTGTATCCAAACAATTCACCCATCCTCAAAGTTTAGAATTACAAAAGCTTAAAATTCTCATTGAATAAGACAGTCATTGGTATTGACCCATGGCTGCTTAGATGAAACAAACCCCTAGCCTCTTCATAACAACTTGCATCTTGTGGTTTTAGTGGTGGTAATGACACTTTTGGATTATGTATACTTTCATTCTTCCTAGATGTCATTTGAAGATTTTGATCTTGTTCTAGTTGCATTGCAAAGCTAGCCAATTTTTTTGAACCCATATTTTATCCACCATATCTTGTTCCAAGGCATGCATGGATGAATAGTCTATACCAACAATTTTTCTAGTACCCAATGCATGGTTAGATCCGATTACTACTGTGCAAAAACTTCTATCCAACAATTTTGGTGGTAGCAATGATAAGCTGACCTAGTTGATCAAGGCACAAAATTTTCTAGGCACTGAGGTTCCTTCAACCCATGCTTGATCATTGTACATGAGTCAATCTCCATCTCACTGCTTATGTTAACACAAAGACACAACCTTAATTGTAGAGTTTTTTTTTGCAGTAACAAGATCCTTGTATAGTTTTTCTGTTGTTAGGCTAGCTAAATGGGCAATTTCTACATCTCTGCATTTTCCCTCCATCATCTTCTCTTTTCAACAAGTAAACATCAATCTTGTTCTTTAATTAACACCTAGTTCTTTAATTTTCTCTACCTTGATAGCATCTTTTTAACCTTTTTTCTTGATCTTGATTTTAGAGGACTGTGTTTCCCTCTTTTCTTCCCTTTTAGCCTCAAGAATGATTTCTTGATTCTTCAGCAATTTATGATTTAACTATAATATGTTAGTCATGCAAGAATGAACATTCAATGACAAGAATTTGTTGTCTCTTCCAAAGGCACCTTCAAAGATCCATCTTGTTCCGATTTATTTTCTTGGTTCTTCACCAACTACTATCACATTTGTTTAAGGTCAGAAAGATAGTCGATCCTCTCTTTCAAGAACCCTGTGGAAGTCTCATTTTATTCAATGCAATTTTTTGTCTTAGTTTTTTCTTATTTCAAGGTAGTCAATCTTTTAAAGACATGGCTACCATGCATATAGGGATGACAACAGGGTAGGGTGAGTAGGGGTTTGACTATCCCATCCTTGTCCTTGGAAAGTGTGGCATGGATTCAACTATGGCTATAAACCAAGCGAGTATAAAATTTTAATCTTCATCTCTGTCAAGTATTTTTGGGTTTGTGCATACATGCAAGTAACTTGTTCTATTATTTTTTTACAATTTAAATTTACTTATTTATTATCAAATAAATTATATATCAAGTTATTAATTATATTTTAATTTGAAAATCATATAAAAAATAATAAATAACAAGAATTATAAATTAAAGTTTAACAATTAAAAATTTTAATTAAATATATATCTTTAAACTTATTATATAATTATTATAATTATAATAGAAAGGTACAGTTTCAGGTACAAAACGGGTAGTTACATATCTATACTCGTACTTGATTTACAACATTGGGTAATACCTGATTTACTACATTGGGTAATATCAAGTTTGAGGCGATACCCGCGAGTACGAGTATTTTTTCTATCCCTAATACCATAGTTATATCCAAATGTTTTTATCAAAGTTGTGGAATCTTTGTTCTCTCGAGACCAAGAATAGAACCAATGAAATGTCACACCCTCCATGTCATTGAATGCATATTGTAGCTTATTGAAAGAAGGGATTTCTTGTGCTCAATGAATCTTTCAGCCTATCAATCCATCCAATTGGATCTATCCCTTCAAACACTAACAGCTCCTCCTTCTCAACCCAAATTCGTGTTTTCCCTATCTCTAACATTGGTTAACCGTCAAAGAATTTGACAAGTCGAACCAATTTATTAGGAACCCAAAATTGATAAGAGAGAAAAAAGAAAAAAATTTGTGACTAATAGGAGAGCACTCTCACTTCTCAGGCTTTTCCCAAAACTCAATCTTCCATATCCTGCTACTCCTATTTATGACTAATAAAACTCTTCTAACTGACTAACTAATTCATTAATTTTCTTACCAACATAACTAGCTTTCCCTTCTGCTTATATCCTAATATGAACATACATGCAAATAAATAAATAAGAAAGGAAGAAGAAGAAGAATTAAGGTTTACTTGATAACAATACAGGTGCCATTAGAGAAGGATGAAAGCAAAAATATGCACAGCACACTATAGCACCGTAGTTGAGGGGTCAGAGAGAAATAAACGATAATTACTTAAACAAATTAAAAAACAGAGGTATGACAATTTCACTATAGTTTAGATTGCAAGAGAGAATGAATGGTCAAAGTAAAGTATAATCTCTATTACTTACTCGTGGGATAACTGAATCCCTTTCCTATTAACATAAACATACTAATGAAAATAATAAGTCTCCTCATTATACGGATAGACTGATTCCCCAATTTGAATCATTTTTACAAAATATTTACCAAAATAAATCTCTTTTAAAATTATTTATTAAAATAGATTGTTTTTTATCGTAGACTTGATCAAACCACATCTATTTTTATTTATGTGACACTCAGCTTAAATCGCACTTCGTAACTGCATTTTTTGTAAGCTTTTTTTTTTTTTTTTAAATAACCCAATAAGTTGTCTTGTTGAAAGTAGACCAATAATGGTTGGAGCTATAAAATAGCAAATGCAAATTGAAATTTTATGCACACATTCCAAGACATACAAAATTAAAAGTTAGAATTTTGGTTTTATTATCTAACTTGCTTGAAAGTGCACATCATCTTGTGTTAGTAAATAATTGTTTATTTATAAAATAAAAAACTAATATTTTAAATTGAAATAAACCAAAAGCGTATATACAATAGGCCATTGAGAAAATAAAAAATTAAAAAGAAAAAGTAGCTATGGACGGACAAAGTTGGAGACTTGGGTTCCATGTTCAGTGTCATTATGATTGATTTTTTTAAAGAAAGATGGAAATAGGGTATAAATTCATACGTGACAAAAACCGCATAGATAGGAATACGCATTAAAGTCGCGGTTTGGAAATTATGATTTGACCAATCATAACAGCCGTTGGGACCTTAAGAAATTTCTTATGCAAGAATGATTATAATTTGGTATTTTTTACCTAATTTTAAAAATAATAAAATTTTATTTTAAGATTTTTATTTTTATTTTTATTCAAGTTTATCACCAACCACAACTTCCGATTATTGATTATTGGCTATCACCTTCGATTGTCAATCATTAATCATAATCTTTTACTGTCAATCATCAACCACCACCTTCAATTGTCAGTCACCAGCCGTCACCTCTGATTATCGATCACTAACTGTCACCTCCAATTTTTAGTCAATGACCGCTACCTCTGATAGTCGGTCACTGATTGCTACCTTCTATTGTCAATCATCATTGTCACCTCCAATCGTTTAGTGATTGACCACCACCTTCAACCATTGGTTATCACCATCACCTTTCATTGTCGATCACTAACCTCTACTACAACCACTGATCAGTGATCACCAGCAACTATCTTCGATTACAAATCATTGGTCACCTCTTTCGCTATCACCACCTTCAACTTTTCTTAATAATTGATTATCACTTTTAACTGCTAATCATTATTTGCAAATTGAAGATATCCAACAAGAAGAAAGAATTTTATTTAATAACAATGTTTTCAATTTGAAAATCATAACATGGAAAAAAAATATGAAAAATTTATTTTACAACTTCTAAAAAATAATTATAGATGTACACTTTCAGAAACATAAAGTCTTTTATCCTCCAAACTCCACAAAATATATGAGTCATATGTTTTTTCTGAGTCATATGTTTTTGCTGAAAGAAGAGATAGAAAAGAAGCAGAAAAGGACATGTATTCTCGGGCTCAGAAACATAAAAAAATAGTTTTTCAATGCTTATATCCACCCGATCTTTTAACACATAGTGGTGGGCACATAGAGATAGGCGAGAGAAGTAGGCCTAGATGAGAAATAGTACATTTATTGTCTTAATATTTTTTAGAGTTGTATGCATATATTAATTGCAATCTTTCAATAATTTGTTGAGATTTGGCAAATCAAATCCAAATTAATGCAGGGCTTATATATAATTTGACGATTATTTCAAATCCTGGACAACTACGTTGATCGTAGCTTTTTATTTTTTAAATAAATTTAAAACATATAATTACAAAAAAATCCTTGTTTTGAACGCGGTAAAAAATTTAGAAGGAATAAAATTGATCTTTTGCTAGCCTAAAATTGTGTAAAGTATATTAGATTTTTTTTTTCTTCAAATTTAAAAATATTTTTTAAATCTTGATTCATTTTTAGTTCTTTTTTATCTAATTAACACTATTAAACAATTGTTCAATGAAAATATATTTTTTACTTATAGATCATTCTTTTCTTTAACTCTAATCTCCTTAATCTTTAATTTGATATTTAGTATAACTAAATATATCGAAACTTATAAACAAATAATATTAATAAAAAAAATTATTTAAGAGATTAAAAAATATTTTTAAATTTCTAAAGAACAAAGATTATTTTTTGTGAAAATTTAAAAACTAAAAACTTAAAGCCTTTCTAAAAAGAAGCTACAAAATCATTAGTCTCCGTTGCTAAAGAATCCGTGCACAAAACTTTTGAGATATTCCTTTTCTCATCAACTTTTTAATAATCTTTGTTCATCACATATTCGAGAATTCTTCTCGTAATTTGTATAAGAATCATATTTTAAAACATTGAAATCTGATACACATTGCTCATTATCACAATCGGAATAATAATATATCTATCCCATTATCACAATTGGAATAATAATATATCTATCCCATTATCACAATTTTTATGTTTAGCTAAGAATGCAATCTCATAACTTTTATATATTTTTTAAAATTTCAATCATGAAACTAGAGTTAATTACAACTTCTTAGTTAATAACTCATACCAATAATAATTTATTTGTTGGAAATAATCTTTAAACTATATTCAAAATATTCATGCATGATTTATATTAAATATTTGACTTCAATATAATTTGTAACTATATTATTCAAGTATATAATAAAACTCATAGTTAAAATGATTATGTTACAAAAAGTAAATATTTTTAGAAATAATTTATATTCTCAAACTTTATAAGTTCAATGCCATATCTTTAAAAAAAATATTAATATAATAATTTTCAAGTTATAATGATCATTATTTCATAACATGAAAATTAGAGTGTTTGTATTTAATTATAACTAAATTTATATTTTTCCTATAACATACTAACAACTAACATTTATTTATAAAAAAAAACTATTAAAAGACTACAATTTAGTTATAATAATCCCTTTATAACTCCATGATATTTGTATGTAAACAAATTATAGTTACCTTATGGTAATAATAGGGAAAAATTTAAATTCAAAACACAATTATAAAATATAGGGTTAAAGTTTTTAGTACCCCCATTATTTTAGGTTAAATTTTTTTGTGCCCATGTTATAAGATGTATAGGGTTAGTACCCAAATTTTATTCTGTCACCGTCAATAATAATCTTAACCAACGGACCCTCGTTAGGTGCTAAGTTGGTTTATTGACTGATTGAAAGGACAAGTGCCATAGTATTAATAGATATATAAATCTGCGTGGCACGCACTGATCATTTGGTGATATATCATTAGATCCTAATAAGTTATGAGATAATTTTATTAACTTTTACAAGTTTGAGAAACCCTAAGAGGAGGTTTTTGAGATACCTAACTTGGAATGTAAGGTTTAGAAACTCTATTAACTATTGCAAATTAATGCTTATAGGTGTGAATGACAATTGATTGTATTTCATGCAAAGGCAAGAAAATTGCAGTTTTTTTTCTAGTGGGTGGAGGAAGAAGTTAAGGTTGTAGAGGAAATACCATCAGAAGAAGTAGTTGTCCTTGTTGTCTCATAAGCGATTAAAGAGCATAAGAGGAAAATTTCAAAGCTAAAAGAAACACTTGATCATGAAAGGAAGCAAACCACTATTTTGTTGTTTTTTCTTATGTGTTCCTTGATGGTGATGATGTTCATAGGATTAACATGTGTACTCTGATGTTTCTACTGAATTGGTTATTGTAGTTAACGTAGGTTTCTTGCTTGTATTGTAAGTGGTGGTCATGTGTTAGTAATGGACCATCAAAATTTAGATATATGTATATCCTGAAGTAATAATGAAAGTATTGGGACCATGACAAATTAAATGTGGCTTTTAGTCCTGTATTGTATGTATGTCCTACGTTAATGAAAGCAATGTACTATTATTGGTTATTGGTTGTTAATGAAAGTAATGTACATATTGGATTATGGACCATCAAAATTTAGTGTATTTATGTCTTTGTTTAATATTATTGTGTTGAATTGATTAAAATATGTACAGATTAAAGCGATTTATTGTTTGTTATTAGAGGAAATTGAGAAAAAGAACAATCAAACACCATTATAAAATACGCCACAAGTCAAACAATGAACACATAATGCACTATTTCAAAACTTATGTCATTACAAATTAATGAAAGCAATGTACTATTGTATGTATGTCCTACGTTAATGAAAGCAATGTACTATTATTGGTTATTGGTTGTTAATGAAAGTAATGTACATATTGGATTATGGACCATCAAAATTTAGTGTATTTATGTTTTGTTTAATATTATTGTGTTGAATTGATTAAAATATGTACAGATTAAAGCGATTTATTGTTTGTTATTAGAGGAAATTGAGAAAAAGAACAATCAAACACCATTATAAAATACACCACAAGTCAAACAATGAACACATAATGCACTATTTCAAAACTTATGTCATTACAAATTAATGAAAGCAATGTACTATTGTATGTATGTCTTACGTTAATGAAAGCAATGTACTATTATTGGTTATTGGTTGTTAATGAAAGTAATGTACATATTGGATTATGGACCATCAAAATTTAGTGCATTTATGTCTTTGTTTAATATTATTGTATTGAATTGATTAAAATATGTACAGATTAAAGCGATTTATTGTTTGTTATTAGAGGAAATTGAGAAAAAGAACAATCAAACACCATTATAAAATACGCCACAAGTCAAACAATGAACACATAATGCACTATTTCAAAACTTATGTCATTACAAATTAACAAAATAAAGACAAAAGTTATATGTTTTTATAAACAAGTGGTAGTCCTAAACACAATAAATCACAACAAAAAAAAAAATCTATCACACACACAAGTCGTTAATTTTTATTTTACATTTACGTCATTTTCATTTTCTATTTATTGGTATAAAAAATACTAATATACTCTTTATTTTTTTACTCTTTGGTAGTACACCATTGGAGAGTAAAAAAATTTACAAATTTTTTTCTTCTCCGGCACGGCACAGTCGGAGAAGAAAAAAACAAAAAAAAAATATTACTCATAAATGTTATTAGTCTCAATTTAATTATAACAGAAATAATAATAATAATAATAATAATAATAATAATTAGAGTAATTAAACTCAAAGTAATTAAAATAATTAACGTTATTTAACTAGAGTAATCAAAGTAATTAACGTGATGTGATTAGACTTAGAGTAATGAGTGACGACCATGAGTGTAATTAAAGGAATTAGACTCAAAGTAATTAGAATAATTAACGTCATATTCAAATTAATTAGAGTAATTTGCAAATTTTTTTACTTTTCGGTAATGTATTGTCAAAGAAGCAAAAAGATTTAAGGGAAGGTTTCGTAATAAATTTTATATTTTATCATATAAAATTTTAATAAATATATTATAAATAAATTATATTATTAAAATATAAAATTTTATAAATATAATATAAATATTATATATAATTTTTCTAATTAAAATAATAAAATATAAAATTTATAAATATAAAAGTTTATTAGGAGAAGGTTTTCTGTAATAAACTTTTATATTTTATTATATAAAATTTTAATAAAATTTTAAAAAATTATGTCATAAATAAATTAAATTATTAAAATATAAAAATTTATAAAGATAATACAAATAGTTAAATAAATTTTTCAATTAATTTTTTCTTTGTTCGAAAAGCTTATTTCATATAATAAGTTATTTTATTTTGAAATGTGAGTGAGATTAATTTATTAGAGTAGGTGTTTAGAGATGTAAGGTTAATTTATTATGATAGGTGTTAGGATAGATCATTAAGTTAAAGGATATTTTTGAGTTTTTTAAAAATTATTTAGATGGGTAGGTGTTAAATAAATAAGTGGTAGGTGTGAAATAAAAATCTCATTATTATCTTATACAACACAACCCAAAAAACCTAAACCATTAAGTCCCTATCTAATTCAGTTGTAGCTTGGCATGAGCTTCATAAATTTTCCCCCATTTATCTTCAACATCTTCATCTACTTGTATGTTACTGCAATGTCCACTTTTTTAGGTCAGGTTTATGTTTATCATTTATTTTGCTTCCCGGAAGTATTTCAAACAACAAGCATGAATTAAAAATCAGGTTTAACATTTTTAACAAAAATGAATTAAAAAACATGTTTAAGCATGAATTAAGAAGCATATTTAACATACGGTGTTGTTTCTTCTGAATCTATTTTCCTTGTTTGCATATATGGTATTTTTTGCAGTGGATATGCAACTATAGTTTGACTTGCATTACAACAAAACATGAATTCAACGAGTTTTTTTTTTTTTTTTTTTTTTTGCCTTCCATGCAGTTTTAACTCCAGGAAATGCATTTCCTACGGTTGAAAAATTCCTTGTTAGTATTCGCGGCAGAGACTTTAGTAATAGTTTTTTCCAACCCTCATACATGCATAATTTAGCTGCGGCTCTACAACCTCGTTAATGTGGTACAAATTATTCGCGGTTCTATGACTCCTGTTAATGCAATACAGATTACCCGCGGTTTTACACCCCTTGTTGATACGATAAACATTATATGTGGTTTTGCAATCCCCGCTAATGCGATAAACATTACCAAATGTCATTCAACCCCGTGTGATAAACATTACCAACAGTTCTGTAACCCCGTTAATACAATAAACATTACCAATAGTTATGCAAACCCTTCTTAATGTGATAAATATTATCAACCTTTAAAACTATAATTGCTTCATTTTACCCACATTTATTAACCCGTTATGCGATTAACATCACCAAATATGCTTTTATTACCATCAATTTTAAACCTTCCTTAATATCATAATGAATGTCCTTTTATGACCCCTTTTAATTTGTAACAATTATAATTCTTACCCAATATATTTAGCATCATATATATTATCCATCTATAATATCTAGTAAGTTAAATAAATATTCAAAACTAATATAAAAGAAACAAGTAATTGACAAAATTAATGAGTAAACAAATGTATAAAAACAAGTCGTCCAATACATCCCTAAGAAGTAACAAAACATAGTTCATTTTTCCTAAAATAAAAGAGTCTAACATTTTTTATTGTCAAATGTAGTTCTTTTCTCTATAACAAAAACAAGTCATCCAATAGAATCCTTAAGAAGTAACAAAACATATCTAAATTCCCTACATAAAATAGTCAAAATTTTCAATGGTAAAATGTAGTTCTATTCTTTGTTTTGTTGAGAATTAATTGGAGAATAATTAGGCACATTAGTTTGTTGTGCGCTTCCTTGATCATATGCCTAAAAACTAAAGTAAAACATAGATAGAAATATAAACTAGATATTGCAATATTTATAAAATTAATTTAAATATAAATATTACCGGTAAAGCTTGAAATATAGTCATGTTAGGAAACCCTTCACCTTGATAATTCTGTGCAAAAAAACTCATCATTGCTTCAAATCTTTTATTTTGTTCCTCCAATTTCATACTTTGTTGCATAATTTTTTATTTTAATTCAATAACCTGTTTCAAAATACACATGTAATCAATTCAAGAGTTTGTTTTAAAGCACATCAAACCCTATGTAATACATAATAACATATTCTAACAAAATATCAAATCTAGACTAAGAACATAGTATGCATAATCATAGTTCTACATCAATTCTATATGGAGAACAAAATTCACACCACTCAACAATTTTAAAATACTTTATATATCATAAACAAAATACATAATACCAAATTCCGCATCATTTCCATATTCAATACAAAAATCAAAATATTCACTACAAAACTATAATAGTTTCTTGCATAATTTAAAACCAGAAAACAACATCTTTTTAAGATAAAAATCTATAGTCTCACACTAAAATATACATAACTTAAAATTTAGCGAATGTAAAACATTTAATATATCCTAAAATAGAATATGCAGTCCCAAATTCAACATTATTAAAAAAATATACAGTACCAAACTATAGTAGTTTTATGCATAATTTATAAATAGAAAACATCATCATCATACTAGAATATGCACACCATTTGAATGCTAACCTCATTTTGTAACTCTCCATAAGAAAGGGAAGATGATGATATCCTACTATATGAGCGTATAGTGTGTCCAAGCACCCTTGTAGGGCAAGGTCCTAATCCTAATCCCCGAACACGTCTAGAGTGTTCTTCACTTCCTAGAGCTTGAGCTAAGGAATCTTGACTTGATATATCTTTTGAAATATTTCTACTTAATTCATATGCTTCAATTTTTTCCTATAAAGGAAACAAAAAGAAACATACTAAACTATCCTCAAAGAAAAAATTATCATTATCACCATTAATGGAACTAAACTAACACCAATTTCTCTAGCTTCGTCATTCACAAATTCTCCATTAGCATGCTTGTATGTAGCTATCCATACTTCTCCCCTACTAAATTTGCGACCACACTCAAATTCCTACAAATTCAAACAAAATTAAAATTAAATTTAAGTGACTAAAATATAATTTGATTAAAAAAAGCAAAAGGCATAAGTTACCATCTTTTTCTTCTTGCGTGCAATGCCATGGATCCACCTGTGTGAGGAATGCTTTGCTTCTTTCTATTTTCTTTATTTTTTTGGGATTTTTCCTAATCATTGACATAAAAGAAATTTGTAAATCAAAGTAAATAAAAATCACAGATGAATAAAAAATAAATTTTACCTTGGTTTAAGAATCTAGATGATAGTCAACAAAAGATGCCCATTAATCCTTGTTTAATCCTTCTAGGACCATTGCAATCAATTCATCTCTATTACGAGTGCCATCATCCATTTGCTCCCATAATTCTTGACGATGCTCCCTCCATTTTGTGTTAAGTGATTTGAAGACATAAGTTATTTGAAAAGGATGCTCAACTTCAAACTTAGGCTTCAAATTATTCAACAATATTTAAAAGTTAAAGTTAACAACTTGTAGTATAATTCATATTATAGTGTAACTAAAATACATTATAACTTACTTGAATAATATCCTTAAGTACATTTTGCTTGTAATCTTATAGAATTTTCTTCCGACTAGTATAACTGATAGGGAAGACCTAATTAGCTCTTGCAAGGTGACCCAAGAACCTATTTAACAATGCTCCATTATCTGCGGTCGCTTGGTCTTCATCATTCCATTCCACAACAATCCTTTCATTAGGAGATAAAGACCAAACATCATTCACCGTAAGTGGTTTTGTATTCTTTGTCCCTCGGTTATCTATCAAATTATCAAATATATAAGAAAATTATAATTTAATTATATACAAGAACACTAGACAAAATAGAAGATATCAAGAATTGCTGGTAATAAATAAATTTTGTAAAGACAATACAATAATATTATAAAGTGTTCACTAATCACATCTACAATCCTGGCTCTTTTATGAGTAACATGTTGTGATTGTATCATTTAATTTTCTTCAATTCCTTCCTCTTCACTATTAAAATCATACTCTAGTTCAGCTACAGGTGTAGGTTGAGAATGCAACTGAGTTCTATGTGAAGGCTGAGAATTGTACTGAGATGCACATAGAGGTTGGCAATGGGATTGAGATCCATGTGAAGGGTGAGAATTGGAATGAGATGCACATATAGGCTAAGAATGGGATAGACATCCATGTGAAGGCTGAGAATTGGACTGAGGTACACAAATAGGCAGGGAATGGGATAGAGATCCATGTGAAGACTAAGAGTTGGAGTGAGATGTGAAGTTATTATTCTTGGTAGAAACTACCTTTATCTTTAGTGTTTATGGGAGCAATAGGATGAATGTAAGTTAATAAATATAATAAAACAATTATGCAATTTATTTCTTAGTACTAAATTAAAATGTTTAAAAATATCTTACTAGATTGAGATGCAGGTGGAAGTGATGCATTGGTAAATTGATGTACTGGTGAGAGTGGAGGTTCAATATTAGGTGGTGGATGATGAGCATGCACCAAAGGTGTTGTTTTATTCTTTTTAAAGGTTGCATCTTTCTTCAAGGTTCCTAACAACCAATAAACATTGTAAACTAATAATTACTAGGATAATGAATTTAAATGTGATTTTAAGTATTAATAATAAAAAAGGAGACTACCAATATCAGGTGGATTAGGTACAGGTGGAAGCATTGTATTATGATGAGGTGCAAGGGTTGATGAAGGTTGATGGCTACTAATATTAGGAGTGGTTGGAACTTGGCTAAAAGAGCCACTTATTGTCCTATGTGATGCTACACTAGTCTTCTTTGTGGGCAATTTCTTCATCTTCAAAAATCCTGAAAAGCAATAACATCAATACAATACAAGCAAAAATTTAATAAATAAGAAGATACACATATAAGTAATAAGGATAATAGATCACTATTAGTAAAGAAAATGATAATTAAAAATAAGACCTTGTTAAATCTATATGATCTTCTCCATATGGAAACAATATTTCCAAATTTTGATGCTCAAATGGCTCACATTCATGGAAAATGGCATCATTATCTTCACCCATATTGTATAAGTCTCACGGCTTTAGATGTATAGGTATGTGCCAATTTTTACGAAGTTCATCTTCTACATAATAAACCTTGGATGTATGGTTCATCATCATTATTATCACTAGTGTGTATCAAGTTTTCAAAACTTACTGATGTAAAACCTAGATCATCAGTTACAATCACTCTACGAGTAGTTGTATTTGCCCACATACATTTGAACAAAGTTACCTTGAATTGACCATGGTAGTTTAACTCAATTATATCCACTAATTCCCCATAATAACGAACATCACCAAACCTTATTTGGTTGTCAGTACTACTTGCCTAACTCCTTGTCCCAAATGTTCCAAAAACTCCATTATTTTGTGTTTTAAGCCCTTGGTCTCGCTCCAACATATGAAACTTCAGTACATTAATATTGTACGTTGTATAGCATTTTGTACAATTAATTGGACCCATAGCTAAAAATTTTAAATCATCTGAATACGATCCAGTTGAATCATGTCTTATCTAAAATAAATAATAATAATAATAAAATATTATAAAAGTTTTAAAATGCAAGTTATGAAGTTAAAGTATATATACATACACGACATGAAAACCATTCAACGAATTCCCTATGAACTCTCTTATCAATCTCAAAGGATGATTGTGTGTTTCTCATCAATTGTCTTCGTAGAATGTCTCTAAATTCCCTACGTGAAATATATAAAGTATATTTGAAAATTTTTCTAGTAAAGACCACTAATAAGAAATAATAAAGTTTGAGTACTTCTTGAAGAAAAGGGTCAACTAGTGTACAATTTGTCAAAACATGACGATGTGCTTGCAACTTTTCCCTTGAAGATAAAGTGAAGTAAGTAAAACCTCCAATTGGTTTTCCAATAGGTGGAAACAAAATGCTTACACTAGATGGCATAGTGTCAAGTTCATCATCAACACGACCCAATCGGTTAAATTCAATCTCAATTCCTTTTAAATATCTAGAACAGAATGTTAAAACCTCTTAGGCTAAGTAGCCTTCAGCTATTGAGCCTTCTGGTTGAGCCCTATTGCGAACATAAGACTTTAATTTTCCTAGGTACCTCTCAATAAGATACATCCATCGATATAAGACAGGTCCTCCAAGCTTAGCATCTTCAACTAAGTGCACAATCAAATAAACCATGATACTGAAAAATGAAGGTGGAAATAACATTTCCATATGACATAATGTGAGAACAACTCTACTTTGTAGTTGGTCAAGTTCATCAACTTTTAATACTTTACTACAAATTTTTTTTAAAAACATGCATAAGCCAATCAAAACAACACATACTTGCTTTGGGAGTGTATTTCCCATTACTAAAGGTAGAAGTTGCTCCATCAAGACATGTGAGTCATGACTTTTTAATCCTCCAATCTTATGTTGTTTGAGATCAATGCATCTACTAATGTTACTAGAGTAGCCATAAGGAACAGTAAGGTTCTTTAAAGTTCTAAGAAAAATTACCTTGTTTGCATTTGTTAATGTATATATAGCCGAAAGATATTTACCATTTACATCTAGCCAAAGGTCAGGTCTAATACCCCTAGCTTGTAAGTCTTTTCTAGCCGTCAAATTGTCCTTTGATTTTACATAATCGTTCAATAATATAAAAATTTTATCACATACATTTTTTCAATGTGCATGACATCAAGGTTATGGTGCAATAAATTTTTTGTCCAATAAATCAATTAAAAAAATTAGTCTTTTTTCTCCATTGTAGAGGATATACCTAACTAGGACCTACACCCCTTTTCTCTTTTTTTAGCTCTTCAATAATTGGCTCTTTCCTAAATACAACATTAAGATTTTCAACTTGTTGTAAGATAGTTGCACCTGTTACAGTTAAAGGTGGTTTTCTCTTTTCAATATTTCCATCAAATCGTATTCTTACTAGTCTAAATATATGCCTTGCATCCAACTAATGACGGTGAAACATGAAACACCATTTGTAGCCACTTATCAACCTTATTAGGAATTGCATCAAAGTTGCATTTAGGACAGGCTAACCTAGTGTGAATGTTCCATCCATATAAGTTTCCAAGACCTGGAAAATCACTAATAGTCCACAGTATAGTTGCGCGCCTATTAAACCTTTCACCACTATATGAATCAAAAGTTCTAAAACCAGTATTCCATAACTCTTTCAACTCTTCTATTAATGGCCTTAAATATACATCAATATCATTTCTCGGTGCTCTTTTACTTAGAATGATCATGGAAAGAATGAATGAAATATGCTTCATACACATCCAAGGAGGAAGATTTTAAGGTATGAGTACAACTAGCCAAATACTATGGCTGGTGCCCAAGTTACTATTTGGATTGAACCCATCAGTAGCCAAACCAAGTAGTACATTTCGAGGGTCAGAAGCGAATTGAGGATGTTTTAAGTCAAAGCTCTTCCAAGCTTCAAAGTCTTTTGGATGCCTAAGTGTGCCTTCATTACTACTTTCAAATGCATGCCATCGTATATGCTCAGCTAATTTTGAAGACATAAACATCCTTTGTAAACGTCGCTTTAAAGGAAAATACCTTAAAACTTTTGCAGGTATCTTTCTTTGTTGTTTAACAATTGTACCATCAATCTTTCTCTTCTTTTCTGATTTCCATCTAGATGTATTACATTTTTTACAAGTATCTCTATCTTTGTCCTCTCCATAGTATAACATGCAATCATTCGGGCAAGCATCAATTTTGGTATAATGAAGGCCAAGCTTAGTAATTATTTTCTTGGCTTCATAAAATGGACATGAAATTTTTGCAAACTCAAAGGCATTTACTAACAACTCCAGTATCATTAACATTGATTTGTCAATCATTTTACATAGGCATTTGATGTGATACAACTTGATCAAGAATGAAAGTTTTGAATATTTATCACAACCTTCATACAGGCTTTGCTCTTCATCCTTCATTAACTCCAGAAGATCAACAATATCACCTGACATTGTTTGGCTTGCTTCTGGGCACATATCTGCGTTCTCCTCTATATAATTGTTATTAGGATGATGACCAAATGCGTCATTAACCATCTCACATATGGGATCATTGATAATAATTCTATCTTCATTTTGTTGAGACATTGTAAGTATTTCAACTGTAGTATGCATAGTACTTGTTTCCCCATGTCTAAGCCAAATTGTGTACCCTTTCGGAAAAGGTTTAAGAATCAAGTGGTCGTACGCTACTTCCTGTGTTTGCCATTTGTTGAAGTTGCATTTAAGACATAGGCGTCTTATCTTATCATTAACACTTCGATTAGAAAATGCAAAATCCAAGAATTTATTCAATCCTTCCAAATATTGAGAAGTATTTCGAGGCATGTCAATCCAAGACTTGTCCATCGAAGACAATGTCTATTTAGGTTAAGAGCATTTAACTAGTTATGTTAGTAATTGTCATGTCAATTGATAAAAACAAATAGTATAAAATTGGTGTCAATTGTGATTGGGTCAATACTGAACGAAATCATGTCAATTGATAAGAATGCACACTTCAAAACTTCAAATAAACTTGTCTTGTCCCTTGTTTATGAAATACTTTGGTAATTATGAAATTGTTGAAGGAAAGTAGGTTTTGGTAAAAGGTTCACAGCTGGATATATGCTTAGTGTGCAATGTTTGCTGTTTGTGAGCAATGGGGAGAAATGGTTTTTGTTGTCCTAGTATGATGATTCACATAGGTCGATGGGTCAAATGTGAGTTTTTGTTATCAACTTTTTATAAATAATTGTATTATTTATTTGATATATTGTTTATCTTTATTTTGTTTATTCTGATCTTATGTATTAATTGGTCTTTGTACAATCTGCTCTAATAGTTAGTATCTTTATGTAAATCTCCACTAATCATACAAATATATGAATGCATATAGATTAAAATTTGGACATATACATCAATTTTAAAAGGTAAAGAATATGGTTACAATACCAACCTTATACAAATCAAGTGAATCAGAATATTGTCCACGATTGAACTCAACACTTGCTTGTAGATATTGGATAAAGATATTATAAGAAATGCAGTACATATATAATGAAAATGAAACTAAATGACACCTGAAATTGGCTCCAGGTTTTAGTATCACATTCTGAAAGTAAACAAAATAATAGGTAAACAGTAGACGAAAACGTGTGCTATTCAAATTTTAAGTAAAAATGTAGACGTGGATTCCTAGCCTACAGTTACCAATAAATATAGATATTTGTTCAATAGTTTGCAGCACTGAAATAAGTTGAAACAAACCAGCACATTTGACCCTACAATCTACTCATGAAAATTGCGAATAATAGTTCAATTTCAATTTTTAATTTGCAAGTTCCACAGAATTAATTGGCACTTGGTAGAGATTAACCAAAGCAATCCACAGATTTCATCAAGAGGAAACAAGCAATTACTCAATTTTACCATATCTAGCCTTTTTTACTTTTAGATTTTATTAACACGTTTAATCTATTTGACTTTTTTCTTTTATTTACAGCTTTTTGGGTACATTTTTTTACAGCTTTACCGACACCCGTCTTTTAAAGTTAAATTGAATTCTTTCAAAATAAAATATACTTTTATGTTTCTATATATTTTTTTTAATAAAATATTTTATTCTCAATAATTACTTAAAGTAAGAGTAAAATGGTGTTAAAGAAAATTGTTATTTAACTTTATAAATCATATTTTGCAGGCAAGGCAAAAAGATAAATTATTAGAAAACCCACTAAAAAAATTGTAGTGGCCAAGTGCACAGAGAGTATTTATACTAACTAACACTAACTAGTGTGGTTAATTGATTAATTTAGTTGGTTATAACTAATCCTAACTGTCATAACTAACTGTTAGTCAAGAAGTATTTCTCATACATTAGTTAATAACCAAGAGCAACATCTAGCTACAGGGTACTTTTGGCTTCAAATTCCTCACCTAGAAAGTGTATTCTTAAAATAACAAATTGGTGAATGCACTTAGACCTTAAAACTAAATGAAGACAAACCTTCCAAATTTCTAATGATGTAAAATAAGTTCATGTCTCACACCATCAATCCTGTAAAATTTGGAATGCAAGTTATTCACACAAATTTACAAGTAAAATCATGACATGAAGAATAGATAACCCCAGGAAAGATCATGATAGAAAAGCGGAAGGTTAAAACAATAAAAATTATAATTATATATACAAGGATTAAAGTAAAACTATTTTAAATACCAAAATTAAAAGCTTTTTTTAATATAAGAACTTAATGAAAAATAAAGTTAATAAGTGATTTATACTAACTAAAAACTTTAACCGAACAAAATCCTAAATCACAAAACAAATGATTCATTTTAGCTAGTACTAAAATTAACTTAAAACACATTTTACCTAAATTAAACATACTTAAGTTGTTACATCAATATAAATTATAAAAAGTGTTTTAAATGTATAAAGTTATTCAGATAATCATAGATGCCAACATACGTTTCAAAGCACCTAATTTTAAGTTTATTTATATAAATTATTGAGAAAACCAACATAAGACAATTCAAATACTAAAAAGAAAGAAAAGGAAAGAAAAAGAATTAACACAAGGGATAAATACATTATAATAAACAAGAAAAATTATTAACTCCTAAAAACATTGAATCACAAGCAAAAGGTTTTTGGAAAGTTCACAAAAATCATTAGGCCTTGCCAATGTAGAATCCAAGCTTTCCCGACGCGCAACCATTAAAACACAAATGAGTTTGTGTAAACCTCATTAAGCTAAAATAAAAGAGGAGCCAAAAAGACATAGTGGCAAAATGTAAGGGAATTAATAATAATAGATGTGTGGGAGTATCATTTTGGAGAAAGTTAGACAAGAAATTCTTCCCTTTGCTTCAAGGTGGAGGTGCAAAAATGTTACAAACAAATCATTTATGACAAATGGGATAGCAAATCCACCGGTCCTAATGTTAGTGATCAATAGCTAAGCAAAATCTAATATATGAAACTTGTAACTCGTTAAACGTAAATTTGATTTTCTTCAATGCTTATTATAAGGCTGTAATGGTACATAAAAGTCTTATCTTCTACTACCAAACATGAAAATTAATTATTCAATAAAAAGAAAAAAAATGAACTTACAAAAAAAAACGAAAATTAATTGGTAAAAGTTATGTAAATTCCAAAAACAAAATATGAGAAATACTAGTAATATATGTTTTATTTTACATTGTGATATATAATTTTGTATTTGGTGAAAATCATTTGGGTATCACTAAACATGTAGATTTTACATTTAGTTGCATCTTATTCAAAAATTAATAAATTGAATTTCAAACTAGCAGTATATCAAGGGTACATGTAAAAAAGTTCACATGCCTCTTTTAAACTGTAAAATTTTGAAAGCAATTAAAAAAGAAATGTATACATAACTAGTATTCCAAGGGTACATGTATGATAGAATCATAGAATTGGTTCCAGAGTTTAGGAACTAATAAGGCAAAACATGGTACAATTTTTTTTATGTGATTTTCTCTTGGCCTTGATCAATGGATAAACCTAGGTTAGGAGGAGAAAGAATGGTTGTTGAATGTAGAATTGTAGATTCATTCTCAAGGATTCTAGAACTAGTCTCCCTCAACTCATTAACCAGCTAATTGCCCTTGACCCTACCTTCTCTGCCTTTATCTATAATAGCTTAACTAATGGACCAGTGACTCTAACCAATTACACGGTCAATTCTCAACTGACAAGGATAACAAAAAATTATCATTGATTGTCTACCTCGTTTTTTAGGTCCATCCGTAGGCTCTTGCTGTAAACCTTCCTAGCTAGGGGGTGGGCAATAACAATATGTCATGACGATAAAACCATGCTAAACTCAGTTTTACATTTTCTAGATGTTATATAATATAACATATAATTTATTTTTTGTAGCAATGTTTTTTTCCAATTTGTGTCCAAGAAAGCATGCATTTTCGAATTGCAAACACAACATAATAAAAAACAGAGGCATAATTCAATATATCATCTTATCTCTTATTATTTCAAATTTCAAAACTCCGAAAAATATATTTATGGCGAAGAACAATGAAAATATATGAAGATAGCAAATAAACGAACCTCAATTTTGCACTCATGGTCTTACACCTTTTATAGAGTGGAGTCTTCTACAACTCATCCTACAAATCCATAGGGTAAGTCAAGATATCACCTTAGTTATCAACATAGTGGAATTCATTAAATGACAAATAACATATACTCACATATTTATGCTGGTGCTCCAACTTCAAATCTTTAACAAGTTTAATAAGCACCACAAGTACCTGCTCCAAAACCTATTTAAACATACCAATATTCAGTATCTACCAAAATAGAATACAACCTAAATCAACATATTGTAATATATAAGAACGAGACCAACAATATTTGATAGTCAGTATGATGCAATGACTATCACTATTGCCAATTAGATGAAACTTTGCTTTTTTTATTCATTCTAAGTGAGCCTAAAACCAAATATAAGTAGGTTAATAGGTTTCTAATCAGAATTTTGCATCCCGCATGGGAGCTTTGCACCACTCTAAGTGAAGAGGTTTTGCTATAAGCAATTATGCACAAAGCCACAGGGATTAGGATAGGGACTACCAATCAAATGTTAATGGCAGCAGCAACCAGGAACTCAAAACTCAACAGTGAAAACAAAACTCTAGATCTCAAAATAACAATTTAAGAGGTCTATCTCCACATTGAAAGAAGGGAGTGCTTTTATGACAATAACACTTGTGATCGTGAAATACAAAGAGGAAAAAATTATAAATGCAAAATCGTAAATAAGGAAAGTGTGCAAGTAAGTAAGTCCATGAGAGAAATAAACTTGACAAAGAAAAATTAGCATTCACAGTATTTGATTATTTCACTTATATTTTACTTGCATACACATAGAATGATTATCTAACAACAATATTATTCACCAAAACAATAGGTATCTGTAAGTACCATGAAAACATGTGAGTTGTGATGCTTCAATTCCATAAAACTGTAGAGAAATGAAAGTTCACTTGTTTTATTTTAATTTTTTTTATATTAAAAAAAGAAATGCAATATAGTAGCAGACAGTGACACAGAGATGTTTAAAATGAAAAAAATTACCAGAATAGGGTGCAGAACTGGGACTTGAGAAGTTCCTTGAAATCTTCTCTAGCGTTTTTCAACTGATCAGGATCAAACGCGAAGGACTTGGGTGTGGACACCGTACTGAATCCTCCAGGCAAAACACTAACCTTCGATCTCTGCTGATTGATGCAGAAAATATGAAATTGAAGAAAGAAGCATAAAAGGATGTAATGAGAAAGAAAGAAGGAGAGAGGAAGGAAAACCTGGTTAAGAAAGAGGTGAGAAATGCGACGAGAGGAGTGGAAGCAGTCAAGCGAGGAGGAGGAGGAGGAAGATGAGAAGGAGAAGAAGGGTCCAGAGTGAAAGAAAGAAAATAAAGGTTTATGTGGAAGAAAAGGAGGAAACTAAAAAATGTTAGGGGGAACAAAAAATAACGAATTAGATATTTGTTCAATTTTTAAAAATTAATTTTTAACCTACGGTTTGAACAAAACACATTGGTAATTACTTGGAGTTTCCAAAACCCCTGGTACATGTATATTTAATCCACGATTTTTACAACCCATTAAAAAACCCTTGTAAAATGCTTATTTTTTTGTAGTATTGTGTAACGATAATTTTTCTTTTAGTGGATGCGATTATAGTTTTTTATGCAGTGATAGTACGCTCAACCTTGGTGGGTTCTGTTGTAATAGGTGCTTACTCAAGTTCAACAACATACTTTGCTTTTGCTAGTTTAGGAGGTGAAGGTGATTTCTTACATGTCCAACATTATGACCTAATTCCCCACATCTAGTTCAATGTTTTATTTTCATTAGTCTTTTTCAGCTTATTCAAATTTTGATCTTCATCAACTTCCCTCCTCTTTGTGTCTTGTAGCACCCTTTTTATAGTTTGGAGGCAGGATTTCAAAATTGTTTGTCTTTGGCCATTTACTCTCACCAATGGTTGGAGTTATCATATGATGATGGTAATACAATTTGTAAATAATGTCCTTGTAATACTTGTGAACATAGTCCTCGACATTCTTCTAACATCCCTATTTTTAATGACGGAATTATTACATGATTTGTTTGAATTTTAATTAGAAATTAGAAATAAATATTAAGAAACTATATCTATATAAGAATTTTAGTAATACATTATTAAAAGTAGTATAGAGTGGTAAAATAAAAATTATAGTATTGTTAAATAATAAAATAGAAATTTCATAATTTATTACAATTTTAAAGAATCTTAAAAATAAAAACATTTTTGAAAAATAAAATTCGCTAAGCAAAATTTATTTGATTAGTGAAATAAGTTCTCTTCATTATTAAGAATAGTTACTCACTAAGCGAAGCTCCATGGCAAAGCGATGTGAGAATTTTTTCAATATTAAAAATTGTTACTCGCTAAGTGAAAATTCATGTCTAAGCGATGTGAGACAAAATTCAAAAAGCATCGCTCAACGACCATTTGTTGCTAAGCAAATTAATTTTTTTATATTTTATTTGCTTAGCAAGCAGACCCAGATTTTGGCTATAAATAAGACAGAGCATTTGCGAAACTGGAGAAGGAAAAACAGAGAGAGGCAACTTAGAAATAGAGAGAAAACAGAGGAAATTCTAGTGAGAGAGCGAGATTCTTGAGGAAGGAAAAAAGGAGGAAAAGCATCCAAGGGAGATTAAAAATTTAAAGATTCTTGACCACTCTTGATAACTCTCTTATCAAGGCAAGGGGGTAGTGGAATTTACAAACGGTGGAAGGTGCTAGTCTTAATAAATTATGTGTATTTATCACTTTTGATCGGTTATTACTTTCTTGATCGGTTAGTTTTTTGTTTTTGATTCATTTGTTGGAACCAAAGGAACTACATTGAAGTTTGGTCAAGTTTTGTTTTTGCTTTTCTCTTTGTTTTTGCTCTTAAATCAATTTTATGGTACCAAACACATTTTGGGTGTGGTACTTATATTGTGTATTTTAGATAGGCTTGAGAATGTGTTTGCGATGGTTTTTTATAGGTTTCATAAGTTGGGTCATGCTGGAAAAGCTTCAAAAATGGATTTTTAGGTAAGGTAATCGATTACCTAACAATAGTAATCGATTTTCCTGTGAGAATTTTTGAGAATAGGAATTGATGCTCTCTATGGTAATTGATTACCTAATTTGAGTAATTGATTACTGCCGAGAACAAGCACTTTGGGCTAGTTTTGTATAGGATATCAGGTAATCAAGTGGGTAATCGATTACCCTACATAAAAACTTATATTAAAGCATTTTGAAAATAAATTTAACACTTTTTTTAAACAATTCAATCAAATGCTTGGTTCTCACATACGATTTCTAAGAATTCTCTCCAAGATTCATACCCATTTTTTATGGTTTGAAAGTGCTTCCAATTCAAGATTCAAGGAAGAGACTCCATTGAGTTCTAATCTTTCTATTTGGGAATTCTTCACATCAGGTGATATTGTTTTATACCCTATCTGTGTTTTTGCACTAGGTTTACAATCTCTTGAGGTGTTCTTGAGATTGTGGGAAAATATTGCAGCGGGGTGTTGCAAGTGACGTGTTGTTAGTGGTAAGGTGTCACGGTGTAGCAAACTCTTGTGGTGTGCAAGAGGAAGCCTCCTATTTTGTGATTTAAATCCTTCTCAAAGTAAAATTTGTATGTGTGGTGTGCATGTACTTAGATTTTAGTGGAAAACATATTAGCGAAAGGCTAAGTCTGTAAACTAGATGTAAGTTAGTTGGACCGAACCAGTATAAATCACTATGCAAATTCTCTCTTCCCTATACTTTTTAAATTTAGTCTTTATTGAATTATTAGAGCACTAACAATCGGGTTTTTGCAGTTGTGTTTGATTCATTACGATTTATTGCTGCAGATCAAATTCTTGTTATATGTTTACTTGATTTTAAATTTGGGTTTTGAACCATATATTTATGCGTTTGATTTTTATTCTTTTTATCCTTTCCTTTTGATTCTAAATTACTTGATTTTAATTCTTTGCTTGACCCATATATGTTTACTTGATTTTAAATTTGGGTTTTGACCCATATATTTGTGCGTTTGATTTTTATTCTTTTTATCCTTTCCTTTTGATTCTGAATTACTTGATATAACATTATTGCTAAGTTTCTCAACTATTTTATTTGAAATTATTATTGAAGGAATTGAATTGATTGGTGCTGGTTGAATTCTTGAAAACCCACTTTTGTAAAAGAAGGTAGATTTTGAAATTTTCAAAAAAGGGTTATTTTTTAAAATACTTTGATACTGTTGAATTGCAAAATTTTGAAAAATAATTTGGTGAATCTATTTAACTCCTTCTAGATTCCCCCCTGGGACCAACAATTGGTATCAGAGCGGGATCTTGAGAAATATTCAAGATTATATTGATTCATTTTTTTTAAATGTCAGGGAATCAACTACCTTTCAGTAAGGGTACCTCCATTAACAGACCACCATTATTCATTGGTGAAAACTATGCTTTTTGGAAAGTTAGAATGAGAATTTTTATGCAGTTTGTAAATAGAGGCATCTGGCAAACTGTAGTAACCGATTATAAAATTCCTACATATATGATTGAAAATCAAATAATTGAAAAACCATATGAGTGTGGACTACTGAGGAAATAAAACATGTTGAGAATGATTCAAAAGCCTTAAATAGTATACATTCTGCCTTGAATAGTGATGCGTTATTCAGGGTATCATCATGCAATATAGCTAAGGAAGCATGGGATCTCATGCAAGTCACCCATAAGGGTACACCTGAAGTAAGACGAGCTAAAGAGAATACCTTGATCCAAGAATATGAGATGCTCTACATCAATCAAGGTGAAACAATCATGGATGTACGAAAAAAATTTAGACACATAATCAATCATCTGAAGGGACTTAGAAAGCTATTTGAGGGAGAAGAGTTGAATGTAAAGATACTTAAATCTCTTAACCGCAAATGGAAACCCACCGTGACAATAATCACTGAATCAAAGAATTTAGCTACCATGACAAATGCTGAACTCTTTGGAAAACTCAGAGAGTATGAGATGATATGGCTAGAATGGCAGAAGAAGAACAAAAGGAAAAGAAAGGCAAAGGCTTAACACTCAAAGTTCATGATCAATCAAGTGATGATGAAGGCACTAAGAGTGAATCTTCAGAATTTGAGGACGTGAGTTTCATGATAAGGAAATTCAAAAGGTTCATGAAGAAGAAGAACAACAAGGAAAAGTTCTCAAGTAGCAGAAAGCAATCAAAGAAAGGGAACACCACTCCTCCAAAGTTCACTTGCTTTGAATGTGGTAAGACAGAAAGTTAATTGTCCTTCCAGAAAGCAGAACAGTGAAAAGCCTAGATAAAAATTAAGAAAGAATAAGAATAAGAAGACTTACATTGCTTGGGAAGACAATGCCTCCACTACATCCTCAAGTGAAAGTGGAAGTAACCAAGAAGCTAATCTCTGCTTGATGACTAAAGCCAAAGAAGAAAAAGAGGAAAGTGACTCTAACACTGACTTTTCTTGTGATTGTGGTTATGACCAACTCCAAGAAGCTTTAGTTGAATTGCATGGTGAGGCTAAAGATTTTGTCTGTATGCTGATATCAGACTGCACCAAAAGAATCACACATGACAGCAATAAAAGGGATCATGAAGTACCTGAAAGGAACTCTCGATGTGGGATTATGATATCCCAAAGGTACTAATCCTTCCTTAACTGGCTTTTCTAACTTAAACTTTGCAATTTCCAAGTTGCAAGCTGCAAGTTAGACAGGAAATGCACAAGTGGAACTTGTCATTTATTTGGGAATAGTCTAGTATCTTGGACAAGCAAAAAGGAAGCATATGTGGCCTTATCAACTGCTAAAGCTGAATACATAGCTGCTAGAAGTCGTTGTGCCCAATCCTTATGGCTGAAGAAGCAACTTGAAGACTTTGGCATCATAATTAACAAAATACCTCTCAAGTGTGACAACACAAGTGCAATAAATCTGATAAAGAATCTTGTACTTCACTCCAATATAAAACATATAGATGAGGAATCCAGAACTTAATCTAGTCCATCGATTGTTCTTTCTAGATAATCTTCTTATCACTTGTTCTAGATAACTTTTGGGTTTTTCGTTTATTTACTCTAGATGTTCTTTTTGGTCTTTGTTGTTACTCTCTAGATACTATATTGGTCCCTTATTTATGACTTTCAATTATTATTCAGGATTATCATATAAATGGTGCTTATTCTTTCTTAATTATTTCTAAAAACTACCTTCGATACTTTGTTTATGGAAAAAGGGATTCTTAATACCATAACATTGATTAATACTGGTTCTATGAATCAAGTTTTCAAAAGTTATAATTTTGAGAAACTTTACGTGAAATTACTCTTGAAATTGGTTGTCTTAAAATATCATATATGTTTTCAAAGGATGATAAAGTTAAGTAGGAAAGTTTATTTACTAAAAGTATGTTTTATATATGTTAAGAAAGGCAAGCTAAGTATGCTCTATCTGATCTTCCACATTAGAAAAGATGTCTTTGATCATGAAAATTTGGTAAATATAATGTTATTTAAAAGTGATAGGAAGGCAAATTGTGTATGCTTTGTGGGTTGTAGTTTAAATATAATCTTCCACATTAGAAATTATGTCTTTTAGTAATAAGAACATGATAATTTTACAATGAATGTTATCATGAATTTTGAAGAAATTAAATTATTTATTATGATCTTCTATTTGATGATGATATTAATCATGATAAATATTTTATGATCTATGATTAGTGAATGATGTTGTATAAATCTTATGTGATTTACAATTATTAAACTAATGTTATTTGGAATATGTTGATAAGTTGTAAGGTGAACTTAGCAAAAGTCTTAGGTTCCCTAGTATATATATAATACAAATGTATGAGTGACATGTTTTGGGAAGTTGTGACTTGGTACTTGATCTAATGAGATGATATTGTCAGAGTATATCCTTTTCAAACTGAAAGATAACCCAATAGTGACTAGTCAGGGACCAACATATTGAAACTAGCTGGGGGTCAGCATATTGTAATTGGTCGGGGACCACTGTGTTGAAACTGGCTGAAGGTCAGGATGATGTGACTGGTTGGAGATCAGCACATTGAGACTGACCGAGGGTCAGGATGTTATATCTGGTCAGGGACCAAAATTTTTACTAAGTTAGAAAAGGATATATAGATATCAATCACTTCTCAAAACAAGATCCTTAATTATAGGGGTGAATCATCTTGGATTGTTTATGAATCCTTACATAAAAGTCCAGCGGGATTAGGTCTAATGTTGAGATGAGTGAGATTGAGTTATGTGATGAGATTATGTGGAACTGAGTCCTAGGTTGAATCATAAGCCTCATTGTTCATTAGCTTATTAAGATTAATATTTATGGCTTATAATTATCTCACTCCTTATGTGTTTTCTTCTATGTGTTTCCTTTTATATATGTTTAAGATATGAACAGAAGAGGAATCAAATCAACCAATTGTGATGGGGAATTTACAAGGTATTCTTTATGCATAATGTTTTATACTAAGTTACTTTTGATACTCAACTAGTTCAATTTTGTCAAAAAGGTCCACTGTTCTGAATTAGGTCTAATTGGGGTAGTGGCAATAGTCAATATATGATGTATTCTGACACATTTTGTAAAAGCAAAGTTTTATAAAAAAATACTTTTATTCCATCCTTGTGATAAGAAGATTCTGGTTTTTTGTTTAATATCAAATTCTAATAAAATCTTCCACATTTTTACAAAGACATTGGGTAAAGAATTGGGTCGTTACATTTAGTGGTATCATAGCAGTTGTTCCTGTAAAGCTTGGGGGTATGGACTTGATTATTGCTTGTTGTGTGTTCTTACATCCTCTGTTGAGAAAGGGAAATGTAAGATAGGTAGATGATATTGTTTTCTCTTCTATTCTCTCTTGAAAAACAAGAATGTAAGATGGTAGATACTTGGAAAATAGATAATATGGAGTCAAAGGACAACAATTATGGAGTTACTTAAGGAGATTTTCAAAGTAGAAGTTGATCTTAGGATTTTACTATATTGGCTCATATACAGTAGAGGTGAAAGGTACAATTCTAGTGAAAGTTCTGGCTAAGGAAAGACTTGGTATTTAAGAATGTTCATTATGACTCGCCTCTCTTTCCTAGAAACTGACTTAGGATGTGCCAATTACTATTTGCAATATTTCTCTGGTTAGAGTATTCTTCTAAGAAAAGACTAAAGTGATATGTTCTCTTACAAGGAAAGTATGGCATCTAGACAAATCGAAGAATTATTAGAGAGAATGACGATTGATAACTGCCTAATTTACCTATTTTACATATGTAAAATAAAGAAATTATCATAATTGTTTCTTATTTAAGGCCTTGTTTTCCTATATTTTACCTTAAAATTAGATGTAATTTGTGCATCTTTTATGTTTAATTTCTTATTTTTAGTTGTTTTGAGTCAAGTTTTGGGAAGGATCGAAGAAGTGAGAAAAACTCAGAATATTTGGATTTTCGTCTAACTTGACCAGCCAACACTCGCCATTGTTGAGTGCCCAACGCTTAGTTTCCCACCACTCAACGTCGCCCAAGGAAATTTAGCCATGAAGAATCCTTATGGCACCTACCGGCCACTGTCTGACCATTGGGTGCTGGTGCTTTCGAATATAAAAGGTCGAGTTCAGTCAGTTTAGATAGTTCTTTCTGGGTCTTTCACGCTCTCTCTTGACCTAGGGTTATGCACCTACTAGTTTAGGGCATGCTCCAAACCATTTTCATCCATCCTCAAGCTCATCCACCCCTATGGTTAACTAGATTTTGTATTTAGTTGGGTTTTGGTATAGCTTTACTTGAACTCTAGTGTATGTTTGTATTTTTAATCTGTTTATTTTCTATTTTTGGTTTTCTTCTGTACCTTGCTCTTTGTTTCTAAATATTTTGTGGTTTTACTTATTGAATGAGCCCGAGAAGGGATTTTGACTTGTAAAGCGTTAATAGCTCCCAATGAATATTATTGCTCGAGAGTACTCATTACTTAATGCTAGTTGTTTGACTTTAGAATATGCACGAGAGCGATAGTTTAAAGCCCAAATAGCTCCTTACATGCGAGGGATTGGAGTGAAGGATACTTTTATGGGTTATGGGAACATAGAGAGTGAACGAAGGTTTTGCGTCTATTTATGTACTTAAGGGATGGTTTAGTGAGTCTAACCCAATTGAATTACATACATGTAACCGTTGTATTTTTATTTATTTCTCTTTATTTACTTTATGTTTGATAGTTTAAATTATTTTTATCTTTTCATTTGTAAAAGTAGAAAGTATTGACATTTCTGAGTATCAACAAGTTCTTGTCGATCAGCCCGGTATATTTATCAGTTACTGCATACGACCATTGCACATACTGTGAGTTTTATAGAAAACTTTGCACTCATAAAAAGCCATACTAAAAAACATGAACCAAGCTCGCAACATTGAATCGACAGAGTACAGAAGATTAGAGAAATCTCATAGGAATAACCCCACCAAATTTAGAGGAGGTTTTGATCTTGATGGTCCTGAGTTTTAGACAGTACAGATTGAGAAGTTTGATGTTATAGGATGTCTAGAAATAGACAAGACTACCTTTGAAAATTTCATGTTCAATGGTGAAGTTGAAAGTTGGTGGAAGTTTTCCAGACAATCATTACAAGTCGAAGGGAGACCTTCAGGCAAAGATTTTTGGAAAAATATTTTCCCGAAGATCTTCGCCGAAGGAAGGAGATTGAATTTCTAAATCTCTGTCAAGAAGGCATGTCCGTAGGGGAGAATATGCTGCAAAATTTGATGAGTTATCTCGATTCTATCCTTATTTCAATGAAGGGGTGGATGAACATTCACGTTGCTCAAGGTTTCAAAGCGGATAAAGGCTGGATATCAAACAAGCAATAGGATACCTCAAGATTTCCTTTATTCCTGTTCTTGTGAATAGGTGGAAGATTTATGAAGATGACACCAAAGCCAGACATGTGAAATGGAAACAAGGAGAACCTTTAAGGAACAAGAAGAATTAACACTTGAAGAATAAGCCATACAATGTCCTTCTCAAAACACATATGGACAGAAGAGTTTTGTCTCTTCCAATACTTCTGGTGTTGGGAATCCTATCACTTGTTTCTAATGTGGAGGACCACATCTGTCCAAGAACTATAACACCAACCTTGTAACCTATTTCAACTATGGAAAACAAGGACATTACCATAGTGAATGTTGAGAACCTAAGAAAAAGCCAAGCAATGAAAGCAACAATAGTGGAAAAAAGAACCAAGAAGGAAGGCCTAAGACAACAGAGTATGTATTCATTATGAGCGGTTCTAAGTCATTCAATCTTATAACTTTTGATGCAAATCAAGTTTGCAACAGAGGGTGCTATTTATAGGGAGTGGGAGGTTAGGATTAATGGTCTAATCATGGACCTCCCAACAAGGTCCAACTCCTAAGTAAAATTAGCTAACTAACCTAGGGGACAAACTCCTAAAATGATGCCTAAAATCATAGAGGGGAGATCATGTGGGTCTTTGTGTTTGTCATGCTTTGTGTCAGAAAATGGGCTGCAAAAATGAGATAAGAGGTGTCGAACCGATCTACACTCCCAAATATGGGTTGCACCTCTTTCTACACACGCTCCACATAATATACCTAAGGTACCACATGCTTTTTACAAGGGAAAATGGTCAAAATGCAAGGCCTTATAACTAGGAAACCTTACACACCTAATTCTACACTTAATAGAAATTATTTATAAGCTAAAAACAATGAATGCAATGACTTTAAATCTCCAATGAGCTCTCATCCATGTCATGCCTTCCTTGAATCCTCCTACCCATGATGCATGCTAGGTGGGATTGCATCATTTCCTCCCTCTTGAAGAGGATTTGACCTCAAATTCTGAGGCATTTCTTTATCTTTTTCAAAGTCTGTAGAAAAATGAGGAAAATAGTAAGTATGTGTAGACAAGTGATTTTGGGGGAAGTAAGAGGTCTATGAGAAAACCTCTTAGGATTGGGATAATGGAGGTTGGCACTAAGATTTAAAAAGGTTTTATTGTGCATGTGCTTTCACACAGCAACTCCACACCCTGCTCCTAATGCACTAGATGTTAGCCTCAAAGGTTTAGAAATGGTGGGTGAGTCTAGTCTAGGTGCATTGGAGCACGCATCAAGTTGGACTTGAGGTTGTGGATCAATGCGCTCAAAAGATTTAAGCACAATCTCAAATTCAACTTGTTCTTTTTGTAAGGGTTGATGAGAAGATTTTTCTATGTAAAGAACCTTCTTTAAAGGCAAAGATAGATCTTCCTTAGGCTTGATCTTCCTACCAACCTTATTTTCAATTGTATCTCTCTCTCTTAAGCTTCATGGGCATTTTATCCTCCATAACTTGAATAGGAATAAGAGGATTTAAAGTAAACATTTTCCCCTTATGAGAGAGAGTGATTTTATTGGTGAGGCTATTATGCAAGGTTTGCCTATCATGTTGTCATGACCTTCCCAAAAACATGTGACTAGCTTCCATAGGACTACATCACATAAAACTTTATCTTTATAGTGCCCTATGGACAAGCTAATCTCCACTTGTTCCCTTACTACTACACCTTCTTCATCATTAAGCCCATGCAAAGAGTAAGGTAAAGGATGAGGAGTAGTAGTAAGTGCTAAGTTTTCCACCATCCTTGTGCTACAACAGTTGCAACATGACTCACCATCCACAATGAGAGAACAAGTTTTGCCTAAAACTTTGCATCTTGTTTGAAAAATAGTCTCTCTTTGTGTTTGTGTATTTTTACAAGGATGACTTCTAAGAAACCTTTTTACTTTGAAGAGATCATCATATGAATGAGTACCCTCTTCATTTGATGTTTCCCTTAAAGTCCTTTTCTTTTGGAGCAATGCAAAACAATATGCCCTTTTTTTTTAAAGCATTTACTACTTCTAAAACAATGGCTCGAACTAGTGTCGGGGGTGTCACTCTCACTTAAGGGTTTTCTCTCTATATGTGTTCCTTTGGATGACTCTCTTTTATTCGTAGAAGGGTTTTTCCTGAGATACCTCTTAGGTCATTTATTTCACTAGAAGAGACATTAGGGTCATGGGTGATACTAGACTCTTCTAAGGCATCTCTCTTTTTTTCTTTCTTCTCTTCTTCCCTTTTTTCTATCTCTCTTTTCTCCAACTATTTTTTCTTTCTATTTCCTTTCCCTTTCTTTCTCTTTTCTCTTTTTCTTCTCTTTCTCTTATTTCTTGTCTCTCTTTTTTATTTCTTTTCTCTCTCTCTATTCTCTATCTAATTCTTGTTGTTCTCTCATTCTTCCCTCTTTGTTTTTTTTTCTTTTTCCCAAAATTCCTCTCTTTCTCTCTCCCAATCAAATGGGTATAAATATAAGGACAAGATTGGGGCATAAAGTAACATCATTCTTTTCACCCTGTTCGTTTTCTCTTTTTATTTTTTCATAAATTCCTCTTTTTGTTTTTCTCTTTTATCTTTCCTAGTTTTATTAACAGTCACAAATTCTTCTTTTTTTGAAGTTTTCTCAACTAAAAGTTACTTAAGCCTTTGGAATTTAAGCACTTCCTAAATGTGAAAGGCAATAAAGGATTGAAAAGCAAACATAAGGGAACTAAAATGTGCTTCTAAGGTGGAAGGATGGTGTACCAATCCCTTCCTCTACCTAAAGCGAGAAACTAGAATTTATTACAATTAAAAGAGGTTACCCTTATGAGAATCCAACACCTCTAATTAAAAGGCCTTTGAAAAAATTACACCTAGTTTTAAACAAGAAATTAAAAGAAAGCTTGATTTTGCTCTTTCTTCTACTCACTAAGTGTTTCACTCAAGTCTTGGCCCCCTCTTTAAGTCCACTCTTCGTTTTCTTTTGATCAACACTCACTAGTATGCTACCCTTTATGGAAGCTTAGCCAATTTGGCAACATATCCAAGAAAGAAAACACCTAACAAGACCAAGGAAGTGCAAGAATTGAAAGCAAAAAGACAAGAAAACACTCAACAAGAAAAAAACTCAATGAATTCAAAAGAAGACAAGAAAATAATAAAGGTGTAGAAATAAAGTAAGGACTCAAAAGAGAATTTAGAATGACACTAAAGTAGAATGGACTAAAACATAAAATAAAAAAACGAAGTCAACAAAATTTTCAAATATTTGCAATAATTTAAAGTATCATGGCTGAATCATAAGCATACATATTCAAGAAAATTGCATCAGGTGAAACACTACTTTGAATGAATTACACTAATTTGAGGTGCACTAAATTTTGTAGCCTTTTATTTCTCTTTTTAACAGTTTTTTTACTAACACTTTTTTAACTTATTTTAATTTCTTTTCTTTTCTTCTTTTTTTTTCTAAAAAAAATACTTTTGCTACACCTCTTAACAAAATTCAAAAGCAAACATGACAAGGAGATGAAGGAGAATATTTGCTTGAAATAATGCTAAAGAATTAGCCACAAAATAAAAGCAACTTAATATGCATTAGTATTATAGGAGACTAAAAGAAAGGCACAAAAGGAGATTTAGTAGTATTTTTAGGCAAGCTTGAAGGCTCAAGTTTTCAGCCCAAATAAACAGGCAAATGGTCCCCCAAAAAATCACCAAATAAACTAGCACACAAATTAAGCTACTACAACAAAGTGCCCAAAATTGACTCTAAGAAAGAATTGAGCAACTATTTTCAGAAAACTTTTTTTTGAGCATGTTGGTCCCATGGGGGAATCTAGAAGGGGAGGTTGAATAGATCCACCACATTATTTTTCAAAAATTTCTATTCAACAATATCAGAGTATTTTAAAAAACAACCCCTTTTTTAAATTTTCCAAATCTACCTTCTTTTTCAAAAATGGGTTTTCAAGAATTCAACCCTTAAGGCTAACTACATCCAGTTTACAAACTTAGTTTTTTGCTAATCTGCTTTCCACTAAAATTTCAGTATATGCATACCACACATACATATTTTACTCCCAAAAATATTTAAAACACAAAATGGGAGGCTTCCTCTTGCACACCACAATAGATTGTTATACTGTGACACTCCGCCACTCACAATGCCTCACTTGCAACACCTAGCTGCAAGATTTTCCCGCAATCTCGAGAACACCTCAAGAGATTGCAAACCTAGTGCAAAAACACAGATAGGGTACAGAACAATATTACCTGATGTGAAGAATACCCAAATAGAATGATTAGAACTCAATGGAGTCTCTTCCTTGAATCTTGAATTAGAAGCACTTTTAAACCATAAAAAATGGGTATGAATCTTGGAGAGAATTCTTAGAAATCATATGTGAGAAGCAAGCACTTGATTGGACTATTAAAAAAAGTTGTTAAATCTGTTTTCAAAATGCTTTTATATAAGTTTTTATGCAGGGTAATTGATTACCACAGAGAGCATCAATTTCAATTCTAAAAAATTCTCGTAGGGTAATTGATTACCATTTTTAGGTAATTGATTACCTTGCCTAAAAATGCATTTTTGAAGCTTTTCCAGCACAACTCAGCCTCTGTAATATATCCAAAACTATCCTAAACATATTTTCAAGTCTATTTAAAACACACAATACAAGTACCATACCTATAAACGTGTTTGGTACCATAAAATTGATTTAAGAGCAAAAACAAAGAGAGAAAATCAAAACCAAAACTCCATTAGTCTTCAATGAGTTGCTTTAGTTGCAACTGAAACATGCTATGATCTAAAGCATGTGGAACTCTAAGAACACAAGATCAAGAGTACTAAGACTCTTTTATGCTCAATTCCAAGAGAGAAACACACATTTTGCAAGAAGCATAGCAAACTTTTTTTATGGCGAAAATTAAAAGGCAAAAAACTAAATAGAATTAAAAAGACAAGTAAGGACTAAAACTGACCATACTATGACACAACATGAAAGAGTAAAAAGTAAAAATAAATGACTCAAAAAAAGTCAGCAACTTATGCCCAAACAGAGAAATAAGACATAGGAAAATAGACCAATAAACACTAAGATAGAAGAACAATGTGCATCCAAAGATCAAGACCACAATTATGTGGCTTCCTTCACAAAATTTGTGAAGTCATTACAATGATCTTCTTAGGAAATGCACCATAATAAAAGAAAATAAAAGGTTGGGTAGAATTTAAAAAAAATAAAACCTAAAGAAGCACACATAAGATTCAATGAAAAGAACAAATGAAATTGAATCTACAAAACAATGTAGACTAGGAAATTAAATGGAATAAAATGAAAACTACTAAACCATAAACTTCAAGAAAATAAATGAATTAAATGACATAACTGAAAGTTGGAAAAAATGAAAGAATAAAAAGGAAGAACACTAAAAAGTGATGCACGAAATTTAGAGAAGATGGGAAAGAAAATGAACGTTTAGGAGTTGACGCTTGATACCACTTGATGCAAACCAAGTTTGCAGTCCCTTGATCTTTCTCGTTGAGGTTCCAAGCATAAAAGAAATAGAGGATAGAGGGCAAAGAAAGTGAGGTGGGGTGTTACTCTTGAAAGAGATAAGCCAAAAATGTTTAGGTTTGCCACAAGGGAAGGAAAACCCTTGATAAAAACTAAATAGGAAGAGGTTCCTCAAGACCTTGTACTAATGAATGTGCTCACAAAAAAACAATTTTTCATTCAATTCAAAGGGGAGAAATACATGGAATGAAGGGGATATTTATAGGGAGTGGGAGGTTAGGATTAATGGCCTAATCATGGACCTCCTAATAAGCCCTAACCCCTATGTAAAATTAACTAACTAACCTAGGGGACAAGCTCCTAAACTGACACCTAAAATCATGGAAAGGGGAGATCATGTGGGCCTTTGTGTTTGTCATGCTTTGTATGTTAGAAAATAGGGTACAAAAATGAGCTAAGAGGTGTGGAAATGACCCACACTCCCAAATGTGGGTTGCACTTCTTTCTACACACACTCCACATAATTTACTTTAGGTAACACATGCTTTTAAAGGGAAAATGGCCAAAATACAAGGCCTTATAACTAGGAAACATTACATCCCTAATTCTACACTTAATAGAAATTATTTACAAGCTAAAACCAATGAAGACAATGACTTCAAATCTTCAATGAGCTCTCATCCATGCCATGCCTTCCTTGAATCTTGCTAGCCATGATGCATGATAGGTGAGATTGCATCAACCTCATTTAAGGTAAATGCATCATAAATGGTCATCTCGCGAATGTACTATATGATTTTGGTGCTACCCATTCTTTTATATCACATGACTACATGAAATCTTTGAAATTACTTGTATCCTTGTTACCTTATGACTTGACTATTTCTACTCCCACCAACACCCTCGTTGTGACTTCAATGGCCTGTGCACATTATTGTCTTTCCATTGACGATCGAGATTTCACCATAAACGTTATTTGCCTACCTTTGTCCAAACTAGACATTGTTTTTAGAAATGGGTTGGTTATCTTCCAACCATGTTCTCCTAAATTGTCATGATAAAACTCTAACCTTCAAAACAAGCCCTGGTGTAGTAAGAGAGATTGCTACCAACCATGACAAGGCTTCGAAAGTAGCCCAAGTTTACATGATCTTAGCTTCTTTGAAAGTTAAAGTGATGCATCCTAGGAATGTAATTCCCATGATCAACTTCTTGAAAGGTTTCTTGAAGAAGATGAAGGTGGAGAAGGTTGAGATGCATGATGAAGGCGTCACTCTATAGAGAGATAAGCCTAGGAAGTTTTCCACAAGGGAAGAAGCCCTTGATAAAAGATATAAAAGAACTCTCAAATGGAAGAGAGAATAAGACACTCATGAATAGCTCACAAAGTATTTTTTATATTCAAACAAGTGTAAAATTATACAAGGAGGTGGAGGTGTCTATTTATGAGAAAGGAAATGGGCTAAGGGTGCTTAGAAGTGGATGTTTGCTATTAGTAGGGATTAGGGTTAATTAATCAAGTGTGAATTGAGCTAGAGCCAATTAGCAAGCACTTAATTAATTATAGGAAGATTCAAACAAGTCCCTACTAAAGTGGTTATGTTCCCTTTAAATTTAGATTTGAATTCGAGAGTGTCATGTAGATTCCCTCCATCTAGAGGGATGGGAAGTTGGCACCATCTAGAGGGAACCAAAGGGCTCCACTTGGCTCTCATGCTTCATGTATGTTTAGAAGGGGTATGGAGAAAACTAAGGGGTATTGTTATCAAACCACACGTCCAAAGGCTTCCCAAAAAGGCTCAATTTGTTAAACACACTCCACATTTTTAGCTACTCCTCCTAACTAAAAAAATAAGAAAAGAGGCTAAAATACAAGGCCAACAAATAAATTAATTACACCTCCATGAACTAGAAATAAGGGCACAATATACAAGGCATAAATGAAGGACTATGGCCTAATAATCTTGATTTCTATGAGGAGTTGAGGTCTTATGCCCTCCTTCCTAACCATGTCCTCCTTAATCCTCCTAGTCATGACCCTTGTCATGGGACCTTTGGAAGTAGGATTGCATCATGAATGAACACCTTATGCTAGTAAGCTTCTTACAGTCTGTGAATATCTTAATGTTTTCCTAGAAAATGTTCATGGATTACCTCCAAAAAGAGAAATCAAATTTACCATAATCTTTGTACTAGGATCAGGGCCTATATCTATAGTTCCTTATAGGATTTAACTCTTAGAGCTAGCAAAGTTGAAGAAACAGCTAGAGGAATTGTTAGAAAATAAATTTATCAGACTTAGTATTTCTCCCTGGGGTGCTCTAGCTTTGCTAGTTAAGAAAAAAGGATGGTAGTATGAGGTTGTGTATAGATTACCACCAACTCAATAAGATAACCATTAAGAATAAATACCATCTCCCTAGGATTGATGACCTAATGGATCAATTGAGAGGCACTTCGGTATTTTCCAAGATTGACTTGAGATCCGGTTACCATAAGATTTAAGTCAAGAAAGAAAATATTCTGAAGACTTGCCTTTAGGACGAGGTACAATCATTATGAGTACTTGGTAATGCCTTTTTGAGTCACCAATGCTCCTGCCATTTTATTGACTATATGAACGATATTTTTCATCCATTCTTAGATAAGTTTGTATAGTATGCATTGATGACATCTTAATCTATTCTAGGACTCATGAGGAACATAGAGAGCATTTGAGGATTGTGTTGCAAGTTTCGGGGAGAAAAGGTTATATTAGAAATTGTCTAAGTGTGAGTTTTGGTTAGAGCAAGTGCATTTGTTAGGGCATGTAATCTCTAAGGATGGAATTTCAGTTGATCCTTCCTAAGTTGGGGTTGTAATAAGTTAGGAGCAACCAACGAATATCACAAAGATACATAGTTTCTCGGGATTAACAGGTTATTATAGAAAATTCATTGAAATATTTTCTAAAACAACATTGCCTTTGACCAAGTTAACACGTAAGAGTTAATTGTTTGGATGGAATGAGATATGTGATAGTAGTTTTGATAAGCTGAAGGAAAAGTTAACCTTCGCACTTGTGTTAGTGTTACCTAACCCTAGTAAGAAATTTGAGGTATATTATGATGCTTTAGGGAAAGGACTTGGGTGTGTATTAATGCAATAAGGTAGAGTAGTGGTTATGCATCTAGGTAGCTTAGAAACCATGCAGTTAACTACCCTACCCATGACTTAGAGCTAGCTATTGTAGTGTTTGCCCTTAAGGTCTGGAGACATGATTTGTATGATGCAAGGTTTCAGGTATTTAGTGACCATAAGAGTTTGAAATATCTTTTTTTATCAAAAGCAGTTGAATATGAGGCTACGTAGGTGGATAGAATTTCTTAAAGATTATGACTTCGAATTTCAATATTATCTTGGAAAATCAAATGTAGTAGCAGATGCCTTAAGCCGAAAATCCCTACATGTGTCCATGAGGATGATTAAGGAGTTAGAGTTTATTGAATCATTTAAAGATTTGAACTTATCCTTAGAAGTGAGGCCTAAGAGTCTATACTTAGGAATGTTGACAATCTCTAGTGAATTTTTAGGACATGTTAGAGAAGCTTAGAGAAAGACCTATGGTTGTAAGAGAACTTTAATAAGAGAATGGAAGGAATGGAATTGCAATTTCATAGGGATGAAAGTGGAAATATTAAATTTAGAGAGAGAATATGCATACCTAGAGATGAATAAATAAGGAAGATGATACTAGAAGAAGGTCATAAGAGGTTAAGCATTCATCTTAAAGCCACCAAGATATATCAGGACTTGAAAAATACGTTTTAGTGGTCTAGCATGAAAAAGATATGGCAACATTTGTAGAGCTTTGTTTAGTATGTCAAAAAGCTAGGGTCGAACACCAAAGACCCTCTTGAGAGTTATGACCCTTAGACATTCCTCGGTGGAAATGAGAAAGTATATCTATAGATTTTGTAATAATATTGCTTAGGACAACCTCTAGCCATGACAAAATTTTGGTAATTGTAGATAGATTAACCAAATTTGCTCATTTATTACCCATAAACATTAGGTAGTCTATAGAGAAGTTAGCTCAACTATACATAAGTGAGATTATTAGGTTGTATGGTGTACCCTCTAGCATTGTGTCAGATAGAGACCCTCGCTTTACCTCCAAATTTTGGAATAGTTTGCAATAGTCTTTAAGGACTAGAATTAGATTAAGTTCAACCTATCACCCTCAAACAGATGGACAATATGAGAGAACCATCCAATCTTTAGAAGATCTGTTGAGCGTCTGTGTCTTAGAACAAACTGGGAACTGGAATCAATTCTTACTTTTGATAGAATTCACTTATAATAACAATTTCCATTCTAGCATAGGTATGGCACCATATAAGGCTCTGTATGGAAGAAAGTGTAGAACCCCTCTATGCTGGTATAAGTCTGGAATTTTTTTTATTCTAGGACCATAGATAATTCAGTAGGCAATTGATAAAATCAAAATGATTTGAGGGAAAATGAAGATATCCCAGGATAGGCAGAAAAGTTATTATTACAAAAGGAGAAAACCACTTGAGTTTCAAGAGGGAGATCATGTATTCTTAAGAGTCACACTAATGATTGGGGTTAACAGAGCTCTCAGATCTCGAAAACTTTCTCCTAAGTCCATTGGTTCCTATAAAATCCTTAAAAGAGTTAGTCTAGTTACGTATCAAATTTCTTTGCCTTCAAACCTTTCTAATAATATCCACAATGTATCCCACGTATCCCAACTCCGAAAATACATTTCCAATCTCTCTCATCTGATAGAACCTGACGTAGTACAAATACGAGAGAACCTAACATTTGATGTATTTCCTGTTGGAATTAGGGATCAAAGGATTAAACGACTTTAGGGTAAGGGTATAACATTTCGTAAAAGTATTATGGAGTCGACATGGGAATGGAGATGCAACATGGGAGTTGGAAGATAGGATGAAATTCTTAAAAGAGAGGAGAGAAAATTGTAACATCTTTATTTTAATGACTGGATTGTTACATCTCATAATTTTAGTGATACATTATCAAAAGCAATATAAAGTGGTAAAATAAAAAACTATAGTATTGTTAAATAATAAAATAGAAATTTAATTATTACAATTTTAAAGAATTTTAAAAATAAAAACATCTTTTGAAAAATAAAATTAGCTTAGCAAAATTTATTCTCTCAATGAAATAAGTTTTCTTCACTATTAAGAATTGTTACTTGCTAAGCGAAGCTCTATGGCTAAGGAATGTGAGAGTTTCTTCAATATAAATTGTTACTTGCTAAGCAAAAATCCATGTCTAAGTGTTGTGAGACAAAATTCGAAAAGCATCGCTCAACGACCATTCGTTGCTAAGCAAATTAATTTCTTTATATTTTATTTGCTTAGTGACCAAAGTTCACTTAGCGAGTAGACCCAGATTTTGCCTATAAATAAGGGAGAGCATTTGAAAAATTGGAAAAGGAAAAACAGAGAGAAAGGCAACTTAGAAACAGAGAAAAATAGAGGAAACTTTAGTGTGAGAGAGAGAGATTTTGGTACTCTGATTATTCTTTCCTTCCATTGTTGTTCTCTTTAGATAATCTTTTGATCACTCGTTTAAGATAACTTTTTAGTCTTTTGTTTATTTACTCCAGATTTTCTTTTCGGTCCTTTGTTGTTATTCTCCAAATGTTGTACTGGTCCTTATTTATGGCTTTCAATTATTGTTCAAGGTTATCATATAAGTGGTGCTGATTCTTTGTTGATTATTTCTAAAAACCACCTTTGATACTTTGTTTACTGCAAAATGGATTCTTAATACTATAACATTGGTTTTCCATAATGCTCGATCTATGAATCAAGTTTTCAAAAGTTATGATTTTGTGAAACTTTACGTGAAATTACTCTTGAATTGATTGTCTTAAAATCTCATATATGTTTTCTAAAGTGATAAGGAAAGTTTATTTACTAAAAGGATGTTTTATAAATGTTAAGAAAGGAAAACTGAGTATGCTCTATCTGATCTTCCACATCTTCCACATCAGAAAAGATGTGTTTGATCATGAAAATTTGGTAAATATAATGTTATTTAAAAGTGATGGGTAGGCAAGTTGATTATGCTCCTTGGTTGCGATTTAAATCTGATCTTCCATATTCGAAAGGATGTCTTTTAGTAATAAGAACATGATAATTTTTCAATGAATGTTATCATGAATTTTGAAGAAATCAAATTACTTATTATGATATTCTATTTGATGATGATATTAAGCATGATTAAATATTCTGTGATTTGTGATTCTTGAATGATTTTGTATAAATGTTATGTGATCTATGGTTATTAAACTAATGTTAGTTTGAAATATGTTGAGAAATTGTAAGGTGAACTTAGCAAAAGTCCTAGCTTCCCCGGTATAGTTGTATGAGTGACATGTTTTGGAAAGTTGTTATTTGGCTCTTCATGAGATGAGATAAGATTGTTAGAGTATATCCTTTTCAAACTAAAAGAAAGCCCAATAGTGACTGCTCGAGGAGCAATATATTGAAACTAGCTGGGGGCCAGGATATTGTAATTGGTTAGGGACCACTGTGTTGAAACTAGCTGGGGCCCAGGATGATGTGATTGGTCGAAGATTAACACATTGAGACTGAATAGGGGTCATGATATTATATCTGGTCGGGGACCAAAATATTGTGATTGGCCGGGGGCCAAAACTATATGGGCCATTGAATTGTTTTCTTGGAAAAATAATTTTTTAGTGAGTTAGAGAAGGATATATAGTTATCAATCACTTCCCAAAAAGAGACCCTTGATGATAAAGGTGAGTCATCTTAGATTGGTTAGGAATTCGTACATAAAAGTCCATTGGGATTAGTCTAATGTTGAGATGAGTGAGATTGTATTATGTGATGAGGTTATGTGGTATCGAGTCGTAGGTTGAATCTTAGGCCCTATTGTTCGTCAGTTTATTAAGATTAACATTTGTGGTTTATAATTGTCTCACTCCTTGTATATTTTCTTCTATGTGTTTCATTTCATATATGTTCGGGATATGAATAAAAACTAGATCAACTAAATGTGATGGGGAACTCAGAAGATTTTCTTTATTCATAATGTTTTGTACTAAGCTACTTTTGATACTCAACTAGTTTAATTTTGTCAAAAAGGTCCATTGCTCTAAATTAGGTCTAATTAGGGTAGTGATCATAGTTAATATATGATGTCTTCTGAAACATTTTGTAAAAGCAAAGTTTTATAATGAATACTTTTATTCCATCCTTGTGAAAAGAAGATTATGGTTCTTTATGTAATATCAAATTTTGATAAAATCTTCTGCATTTTTACAAATATATTGGGTAAAGAAATGGGTCGTTATATTTAGTGGTATCTGAGCAGTTGTTCCTATCAAGCCTGAGGTATGGACTTGATTATAACTTGTTGTGTGTTCTTACATCCTCTGCTGAGAAACAAAAGTGTAAGATAAATAGATGATATTGTTTGCCCTTATATTTTTTGTTGAAAAATAGGAATGTAAGATAGGTAGATACTTGGAAAAGAAATAATATGGAATCAAGGGACAACAATTATGAAGTTATTCAAGGAGGTTGTCGAACTAGAAGTTGATCTTAGGATTTCAGGAATATTGGCTAAGATATAGTAAGTGAAAGGTACAATTCTGGGGAAAGTTCTTGTCGAGGAAAGACTTGGTATTTAAGAATATCCGTTGTGACTTGCCTCTCTTTCCTGGGAACTGATTTAGGATGTGCCAATTACTATTTGTAGTATTTCTCTAGTTAGAGTATTATTCTAAGAAAAGACTAAAGTCATATGTTTTCTTATTAAGGAAAGCATGACATCTAGACAAACCCAAGAATTATTAGAGTGAATGACAACCATACTAGAAAATATGAACCAAGGTCGCAACACTGACCAACAGAGTATAGAAGTTTAGAGATATTCCATAGGAATAACCCCACCAAAATTTAGAGGAGCTTTTTATCCCGACAATGCTCAGTCTTGGATAGTAGAAATTGAGAAGATATTTGATGTTATGGGATGTCTAGAAATAAACAAGATTACCTTTGCAACTTTCATGCTCAATGGTGAAGTTGAAAATTGGTGGAAGTTTTCCAAACAACAGCTACAAGAGAAGGAAGACCAATCATTTGGGAGACCTTTAGGCAAAGATTTTTGGAGAAATATTTTCCTGAGGATCTTTGCTGAAGGAAGGAGATTGAATTTCTAAATCTTTGTTAAGGAGGCATGCCTGTAGGGGAATATGTTGCAAAATGTGATGATCTATCCAGATTCTGTCCTTATTTAAATGAAGGGGTGGATGAACATTCACATTGTTAATTAGATGGGCTTGTCCTAGAGGAGTTTGGACATGTGGTTCTCCTTTCCATTCCCCTAATTGCTTCTAAAACCCATCTAACCAACACATGAAGCATGTAGGAGAAATGTGGGGTCCCTTGGTTGCCTTGTTTCACTCCATATTGCCTTCTATCTCCTACATGGCTGATTTTGTTGTTTCTTATTTGAATTTGAATTTTAGAAGTCCCTTGTCGCCTCCCTCCAAAATTCAAATTTAAACTAGAGGGAACATAGATCCTAAATTCTAGGGACTTGTTTGGATCTTTCTCTTTTTATGTCTTGGCCTTGTCTTGAACGTCCAAGACCACCCCTTCCCCTATAAATAACCCCCTCACTCACTCTTGTAAGGATCTTAGTTCATTTTATACAAATTAGACTTTGTGAGACTCTTTGAGAGTGTCTTCTTTTCTTTAACTTTGAGAGTGCTTCTATGACTTTTATCAATGGTTCATTCCCTTGTGGCAAGCTTCTATAAACTAGGCTTATCTCTACCTAAGAGTGGCACCTCCATCTTCATCTTTTTCCTATTCATCCATACCTTCTTGCACCATTGGAACCTCTTGAAGCTAGATCCTAGGGAGAGCATTCCAAGAATGCATCACTTCCAATACTTCTGATGCTGGGAATCCTATCACTTGTTTCCGATGTGGAGGACCACATCTGTCCAAGAACTGTATGTAACACAACCCTGTAACCTGTTTCAACTCTGGAAAACTGGGACATTACCATAGTGAATGTCAATAACACAAGAAAAAGCCGAACAATGGAAGCAACAATAGTGGAAAGAAGAACCAGGAGGGAATGCCCAAAACAACAGACAGAGTATTCACTATAAATGGTACTGAAGTCATTTAATATGATGACCTCATTCAAGGTAAATGTATCATAAATGGTCATCTTATGAATGTATTATGACATTACCCATTTTTTTATATCACATGACTTCGTGAAAATCTTTGAAATTACTTGTATCCTTGGTACCTTACGACTTAACTGTTTCTACTCCCACCAACACCCTTGTTGTGACTTCAATGGCTTATGCACATTGTTGTCTTTCCATTGACAATCGAGATTTCACCATAAACCTTATCTACCTACCTTTGTCCCATTATTTTAGGAATGAACTAGTTATCTTCCAACCATGTTCTTCTAAATTGTCATGATAAAAATCTGACATTCAAAACAAGCCCTAGTGTAGTAAGAGAGATTGTTACCAACCATGACAAGATTTCGAAGGAGGCTTAAGTTTATATGATCTTAGCTTCTTCGAAAGTTGAAAGAACCCTTGATGCTAGTAAGCTTCTTGTAGTGTGTGAATATCTTGATGTTTTCCTTCCTGGATTACTTCCGGAAAGAGAAATCAAATTTACCTTAACCTTCCTGGATATCTTGATGTTTCCTCTTTTCGAGCAATGTCAAAGGTAGTAAAGATACGAAGGAGCAAATTCATTCTCTTGTGTTGTTTCAGAATATAATTAGCTTAATTGATTAAGTTAACTTTAAATATACACCAGATTAGTTTACGTGTAATGTGGATTTACATGTCCACTAACATTATGACACACTATCCTTAAACTTAGTCAGCAAATCTATTTAGTACTTAATGAAGGTTCGTTAGCTAGGACCATTATTAACGATGACAATAAATTTTGGATATTAACCCTGCATATCATATAATAGGAGAAAAAAAATTTAACCTAAAATAGATACAATACAAAAAACTTATTTAACGCTAGAAATATCAATTTAGCCTTTTGAAAACTCATAAGAATAACAAACACTCATATTCACCATAATAAATAATTGATTTTTTAAATAGCTTGTAGAATTTTATAACTTATAAAATATAATCCTGTCACTTATTATATAGTTATAATAACTTTAAAATAATATTGCATTTATTTTTATTAATAATTTAATCTAATTTTTTGACTGAATAGTGATTATACTGTGTTTTTTTTTTTAATTTATCTATCCTTTTATTTTATTTTTTAAAACACTACACTGTGTTTTTTTCCTATACCAACCACGAGTTCTCAGCTAGATTTTAATATAAATTTGAACTAATGATATGAAAGTGTAATAGGAAAATGTGTTGTCACGGAACAAATTTTAAAATAAAAATATTTTCAGAATAAAAATTATTTTTCTTAAACTAAATTTTCTATTTTTATCATTTTTATTTTTGAATATAAAATAAATTAATATGTTCACCAACAAAAATATTAATATAAAGATTAAATGAGATTAATTAAAATGCAGTGAAAATGTTAAAAAATTCTGCACTTCAATCATATTTCTTAATTTACATGACTTTTAAAGTATTAATCGAAAACAACAAACTTATGAAATATTGTAATGAAATGTCATGAAAAACAAAAAAAATTAGGTATGTTTACTTATTAACGAGTCTTTGTTAATTTTGTAATTTTTAATAAATTTCAATAATATATACTAAGAGTTTAATTAGTATACCTTAATTTCATTGATAATATATATTGTCAGGCTAAAGGTAACTCATTATTCATGATAAATTTATTGATTTTATTAATTAATATTTTAAAAGACATAAATGAAAAATTATTATTAACATAAGTGTAAGAGTGTTTTATACTGATAGTATATATCAGTTAAATTCATATAGAGTTTAATTGATGTATACGGTCAGTATAAATATTTTTACACTAACATTCCATCACAACCCTTCAGTTATGCTAAGTTAACTTTACTCATTACTACTTTAAGAGATGAATGAAAAATTATAATTGAATGTTAGTGGGAAGATATTTTATACTACCATGTATTTGCACTCTTTATGTAATAATTAAACTCATATTAAATATAATAAACAAAAAATAAAATAATAATATCGGAAAGAGTGAAGCGGGAGAAGAAATTCGAATTTCTCAGCTCTACTCTCTCCCCTTCTCGGTTCAGCAACTTTTTCAAATTCTCTCTCCTCCGTTCTCCAACGTTCTTCTTTCTTTCTCTTTCTCTCTCTCCACACTTCGATTTTGATTCAACAATGGGCGTTGAGAACTACCACGTGATCGAACTCGTCGGCGAGGGTTCCTTCGGGAAGGTATATAAGGGAAGGCGCAAGCACACGGGACAGGTACGCTACACTTTCGATTAGGGTTTCTCGTAAATCGCTCTTTTGTGCTTACTATTTCATTTCTGATTTCGGTGGTTTAGACCGTTGCGATGAAGTTCATAATGAAGCACGGGAAGACAGAGAAGGATATTCACAATTTAAGACAAGAAATCGAGGTTATTCATTCATTTTCTTTCACTGTTTTTACGCTCTTTGAATCTGTGTTTGCTTAATTTTATGGATTTTTAGTTGTTAGGAAATTTGATAAGCGATGGTTACCAATTTTGTTTAGTTTGTTGTTTGTGGCATGAATTTCTATTTTTGTCACTAAGTAAAGAGAGTTTTAGTTTGGAACAGCAGTTGCCTGAGTGGTATGAACATTAGGTGTAAGGAGTTAAGAAGCTTCGTGTTAATTGTTACTATTTTTCAATTTTAATCAGAATATCAGTAATTATTATTATTATTATTATTATTATTATTTTCACTGTTTTTATGCTCTTTGAATCTGTGTTCGCTTAATTTTATGGAATTTAAGTTGTTAGAAAATTTTAAAAGCTATGGATACCCATTTTGTGTAGCTTGGTGTTGGTGGCAATGTGGCATTGATTTCTGTTTTTTTCACTAAAGTCAAAAGTATTTGAGTTGGGAACAGCATGTTGCCTGAGAGGTATGATCATCTGGTTTAAGGAGTTAAGAAGCTTCGTGTTAATTGTTACTATTTTTTAATTTCATTTTTTTACTGTCTTTGCGCACTTTGAATCTGCTTTTTGCTCATTGTTATGGATTTCTTGTTGTTAGCAAATTTGAGAAGTGATGGTTACCGATTTTCTGTAGCTTCTTGTTGGTGGCATGAATTTCTATTTTTGTCTCTGAAGTCAAAAGTATTTGAGTTGGGAACAGCATGTTGCTTGAGTGGTTGAGTATCAGGTGTAAGGAGTTAAGAAGCTTCTTGTTAATTGTTTCTATTTTTCAATTTTAATTAGTATATCTGTAATTATATTATTATTATTATTATTATTATATTATTATTATTATTATTTTTATTATTGAGAATGTCAAATCTATTCCCTGGGGAAAGTTGTGATTCATTTCTTTTGTAATATTATTGTACACTGGGCATTAATTTTTAACTAATGTTCTATATGCCTGGTTAACTGATGGTTAGAACTTGAGGAAACGTTAGGAGAAATTGGAAATCATTAGTGCTGTACATTTACTTAATTGATGTGCGTGCCTGACTTTACCTAGTAGGATAAGCTTTTTATTATTATTACTGTTGTGTGGTTGTAGTCGCTAAAAGCTAATTATTGATTACTTATAAATGTTTCTGCTGAGTGGTGATTTCTGATATTCATAAATTTTGCAGATATTAAGAAAGTTGAAGCATGGAAATATTATTCAAATGCTTGATTCCTTTGAAAGCCCACAGGAATTTTGTGTGGTTACAGAATTTGCACAAGTAATCATCTATGTTTTCAGTTGACTGTTTTACTGATACTTTAATATTTTAAAAAAGTTACCACTTATCAATATTTAAAAAAAGGTACCACTTACCCATTAATTTGTGACCTAAGTGTACTCAGCTAACCCATGAAACTGGGCATTTTGAATTATTAGCAATGTTATGTTCAAGGCTGTTAAACTTGAGAGTTTAGGTATATTCGTGAAGAATTTGAAAACTAAACTAGTAAACTCGTTACTTGAATTGTGAACTCGTAAGAGTTTATCTCTATTAAAAAACTAACTTTTGCTCACACCACAAGGTAAAAACTACTATTTTGATGATAAATAAAAACTATCCATCAGTATCAAAGTAACACAAATTTCATATTGTTCATAAGTAAATATTATTTGTAATGGTTAAAGTAGCAAAATATCATTGTTTTCTTAAGTAAACAACATCCATAAGGACCAAATATCAAAATACTATCATAAAGTAACAAAGTGTCAATATAACATGAGTATGGTAATACATATTACATAAAAAAAAAAATCACTGATAATTTTTGAAGTTTTACTGAGTTTATGAGTTTGCTAGTGTTTACTCGAGTTCAGAATAAAATGAGTTTACATACAACATACGTTTTAATGTGTTTTGCCTTTATAAACTCATAAACTCGCACAAGTTTATAAGTTAATACTCGAGTTTAACAATCATAGTTATACTGATTATATTTTTTATTTTTTAGGGTGAGCTATTTGAGATTCTTGAGGATGATAAGTGCCTTCCTGAAGAGCAAGTACAAGCAATTGCAAAGCAATTGGTATTTCCTCTTAAATGATCTTTGCTTTGTCTGTAATAACTTTTAGATGAGGAGATATGAAGATAAATGTTATATATGTTTTGTATTTTATTTCAATTTGAGATTGCTATTTGAGATTCATATTTTATTTTAGCAGTCATTTTTAGTTTGGATTATGCAGGTAAAAGCCTTACATTATTTGCATTCCAATCGGATCATCCATCGTGATATGAAGCCCCAAAATATTCTAATTGGTGCTGGATCCATTGTCAAGGTTGATTAACTACTTGCTTGTTTACATGGTGAAACATTCACTTAAGCATTTTATCTTATAGCTTGTTGCAGTGGAATTTTGTCACTAATCTACTATCTGTTGTCATGGTTTACATTATACACCAAGTTGAAGCTTTGTTTCATTCTATAATCCATTAAACTTTTTCTATAAAATATTTCCCTCCAAGGAGGCACTTTGTACATGTTTTGGTTCAGGAAATAAGCAGTATTTTCTTTCCCATAAACTTTTTCAGGAAATTGCAAAGAATTTTTTTTGACATCATTATAAGCTAATTCAAACATGCATTGCATAATTATTTTTCTTATTTATTGCATTGCATAATTATTTTTCTTATTTATTGCATTGCAATTGCAATTGAGTACATTTGACAATGGTCTAATGTGTGATTTCTTTTTTTTTGTGTGTGAATAACTTATAGCTTTGTGATTTTGGGTTTGCACGTGCAATGTCGACAAATACAGTTGTCTTGCGATCTATAAAAGGTTTGGCTTACAGAATTGATTTTGATGCTTTTTGAATCGTAACTGTAGCATTGTAGCTGCTAGTACTTCGAGGATATGTTTACAGTCTGCATATATTTATGAAATATTATGTTTTACAGGCACTCCATTGTACATGGCTCCTGAGCTTGTAAGGGAACAACCTTACAACCACACTGTAGATTTATGGTCTCTTGGTGTCATATTGTAAGTTAGATCTCTCCCTATTTATCTTGGTCTAGTAATGAACTTCTTTATTTTCGGTTGTACATTGTGGTTGTGGTTGATTGTTCATTTTAAATCTGGCCTAATGTCTAAGGCTTTATAGTAGATCCCTTTACAAGATTTAAATTGGCCACTTATATTTTGCTGAATATATTCATGGATGGTAAGTACAATTGCCATATAGATGAATTCTTTGAGTGCCAGTTTAGGCTCTTTATATGATGGTATGAGGGTTCCCACATAAGTCAAAATGTGAAAGGATATTTAGGGGAAAGGAAGAGAGGATGAATATAATGCTGCATTTTGTTTTTAATGAGTTAAAAGTGAGAGATGGCTGCTGTGAAGTTGTCCTAGGTGTTTTTTTTTTCTTTGCCACTCTTAACATGGTTTCTCATTTGAAAAATAGTGACCAGAAAGTGACCAACAGATTTGCCATAATAGGGTTAGTTGTCTTTCTGACTATGTAACTGAGCAGCACTTTTTTTCCCAATTTGAGAATGAGGCCAATTTCTCATTTTTCTTTCTTCTCCTATCTATTTATCATACATTCATAGCCTTATTCCATTTTTGGACAGAACTTCTGGTTTCATTATAGCAGTAAATACTCTCCCCTGCTTATAGTATTGAACCATTTCTTCCTCTTGCCCCAATATTCCAGATCTATTGTACTTTCCAAGAATGATCTAAATGATGACATTCTGTTACGAATAGGGCAGAGCTTTCTGACCCTCATTTTGCTTTGCTAGTCCCGAGTCATCTTAAGTTGAGGCCTATTTTTCATACTTATAACAGGTATGAGTTATTTGTTGGCCAACCACCATTTTACACAAATTCTGTATATGCTCTCATCCGACACATTGTTAAGGTACATTTCTAAAACACGTTACATTGTTAATGCAATCACTTACGTGTTATATTATGTATATGTATGTACTAGTGCTGAAGGGTGGCCCTGATCACTATTTAAATAATCCAGGATCCTGTTAAATATCCAGATCGGATGAGTTCAAATTTCAAAAGCTTTTTAAAGGGTTTGCTTAACAAGGTAGTTTACTTGTGAATATTTCCCTTTTTACATAGGTACATTGCTTTATTTTACTTTAATGAGTTTAATTTAAAATACTTTGGTTTCTGAATATGTTTCAAGCAGGCACCTGAAAGTCGGCTAACCTGGCCGGCTCTTCTTGAACACCCATTTGTTAAAGAAACCACTGAAGAACTTGAGGCCAGGGTAGCTATATTAAACTTTATGTTAGATTGTTTCACAATGTGCCAGATGCTCATTGGATATGTTACTTCACTTGGTTGATCTTTTAGTTAATTAAATAAAATGTGGATTGAACTGCAGGAATTGCAAGAGATAAATGGATCACATGTGCACAATAATGCAGCACGGGTGGACGAAGGAAAAACATTTCAAACCCCAACAGGTTCAGCTACTTCTAGTATTGCAAGATAATAGTACCTAGTACCAACCATAGTAGTATATATTAATATTAATAAAATATCACCTAAATATGTGTGTTTTTTATTAATCCTTCATTATAATAATTTATTTGTGACAGGAAAAAACAATCACATGGCAGGTACGGAGGAGCATATTGCTTCACCGCTTCAGAGTGAGGTTCAGTTAAATGGTCCTAACTTAGACAGAGCCAATCCTTCAGTGCTTGATGAGTCCCCGGGATTTTCAAATAAAAATGTGGGAGAGTCAGGTAGTTCTCTTGGCTTTAGTCATTGCTCATTCATACGCAAATATTTCCTTTGTTGGGAGAAGCACAATCGTGTTTCTGCACTTCCAACTATTGGTATTCATGTTGTGAAAAATAGGGTCATTGATTGTATACATGTCATTTTAATTCAGGTAAAATAATTTGTAATTATAAATGGTTCTTCATTCTACTGGGACAATTCCTATTTTAATGTGTTTATGATGTCATTAAAGTTTCTTCTTTAAATTAAATAATTTGATCACATGACTGACAAGTTTAAATGGGCATTATTGGTTTTTGGTTATGTATTATGGGTTATTGTTCTATTTCTGATGTGTCACATGTGCTCATGTGAACACAGGTAAAACGTATGTTCTGTCCCAAAGGAATGGATTGAATGCCATATTTAGAGAAATACCTTAGGATCAAAATGATGTTGTATGGTTTTGGGTCTAATATATTATGATGTTACTGATATTTTGTATACTCAACATGTTTTTCGCATTTACTAATGTAACCCACTTAGACTAATTTTCATACTAATTATATTCTAAGATCCTCCTCAAGCCAAAGCTAACATAACAAAATAGTATAAAATAATAATCATAAAAAATATTACAATTGTCTTTATGCTTACTACATTCACAGCAATGAAGACCAAGTAAATTGCTTCCAGGATTACTTTTGGAGTCTGCATTACAAATTGACACAGTATAATAATTATGTGTGCTTTTGCTGTTGAAACTTCAAACAAAATGTTTTTTTTTTCTTTTTTATAAATTTTGTCCGGCCCCTGTAATACGCCGTGTAAACACAGAAGCTTCTTTGCGTTGATTCATATTGGTTGATTTGTATTGGTCCTTTTACAAGAATTAAGAATGCAGGAGATACCTTTGTAAGATTGGCTTGGATAATTCCAAATAAATTTTGTTCTATTAACATTCTGAAAGAAATTGTCAAATGTATCCAATATTATTCGTTACTTACATCAACATCTGTAATAGAGATTTGACATAAATAGTTTTGGGTAGGCTGCCAACGATTGGACAGACTTGAAAATAACTCTCGCACAGTCAAAGGTGCAAAAATAATTGGTCAAGATAGTGAAGCTATGGGAAATATTCTCCTACCACTGAAGAAATGGTCAAAAGGATCTCAAAATATTTGCAGGTAGATATGAATTGTATACTTAAATTTCTATTTAGCATATTGAATCCTAGTGACTATTAAAGAGTGAGTTGGTTATAATAACTAAAGTTTACTGAATTGAATTTAACTTTTCTTTTGAGACTTTGCTCATTGTCATATGCAGAAGCAGAGCATTCTTTTTGACTTGGAATGTAGTTATGTCATGAAATTCGTTATCCTTCTAGAACTTGATTTTCTTGCCACCAATTTTGCTCTGTCTCTAACATACTTATCAATAGTGGATAGCGGCCTGGAGCGGTTACCCTCCAAAAACGCTATAGCGGGAGCGGGATGACTGCTATTTTAAATCCCTATATAAATGTATTTACTAAGCTTATATAATGTATAAAGTGCTGAAAAATAAAGAAGTGATCGTAAGGAAATATATAATATATATATTTATATTATTTGCATATACAAAACAGCAAACATAACATGTATTCCTATTGTTTGAATATACAAAACAGCAAACATGACATGTATTTTACTAAAAGTCTAAGTGTATTCCTATTGTTTGCATATACAAAACAGCAAACATATTTCATGTCTAGTCTTAAACTTAAAGACTAAGAGTCTAAGACACTAGCTAAATATCATCATCTTCAGCTGAAAGGTCAAGGATTTGATCTTCATCTTCATCACTTTCATTCCTATAAATTTCCTCCTCTTCACTTCCAATTCCATCATCATCTTCCTCTTGCTCATCTTCACCATGTATTGGTGTTTGATTTGTCCTTCCAATTTGCATAGAACTAGAACTTGTAGCTGCATTCTTAGCTCTGTTATGCTGCCTAGTGTATGTAATAGGCTCCCCTACCCCTGCTGCAGCTGCCACAACTCCCCAAGTTAAATCATCAAACACAATTTCATCTTCTTGGGCACCTTCTTCATCTTCATTGGCAATTTCACCAACCATCCATTCATTACTCCCATCAACATCATTCAAAACAATAACATCTCTTACATCTTCACAATCAAAATGTTGCTTTAATGATTGGTTATATTTGATATATACCAAATCATGCAACCTTTGATGCTCAAGCCGACTTTTTTTTTTAGAATGAACCTATTTTATACACATAAAACTAAATTAGTTAGATCTTTGACATTCATAAAACATTAAACTAACATTTTTTAAATTTACATACATGCTCAAAGATGCTCCAATTCCTTTCACATCCTGAAGAACTACAAGTTAAGCTTAGTACTTTAATAGCAATCTTTTGTAAATTTGGAACTTTTGAACCATAATTCTTCCACCATTCAGCTGGAAACAAAATTTCACAACTAATTAGCTCCTTCACAAAATTGCATAATGGTCATTTAAAATTATAAAATGATCTTTTATTTACCAGGAGCTAAAGTAGACCTCTATCTTATTGCCACAGGGAATCCAAAATGGTAGCCTGCTCTTCTATAAATGGATAGCTCACGGGTTGTCATATCTTCCTCCTCATTACTTCCAGCTAACCTTTGAATACATTTGTATAACCCCTCCATCACTTTTGCATCATTTTCAAGACTTGGATTACCATAAAAGAATTGAGGATTTAGATAATGACCAGCTGCATGCAAAGGATGTGGAGTTGGCACTTCCATCTTCTATCAATTATTTCAAAAACCTCCTTGTATTTCTCTTTGGTCCCTTTGAATCCATTTTGGATAACTTCTTTTGTCCTATCCATTGCCTCATATATATATATCACATTGCTGGTTTTTTCTCATTATCAACCAACCACCAAACTTGAACTATTGGTCCCATACATTTGAGAGTGTAAATTACGTTTGCCCAAAAAGTGGGCATTAAGACAATGTCAGTTGTTTTTTTAGCTTTAGTTTCCTTGGTTGCCTTTGACTTCAACCACTCATCAGATGTGAACATCTTTCTAAGGTTGTTCTTTTGATTATGCAACCTTTGTAAGGTAAGGACAGTTGTTGCAAACCTAGTTACTCCACACCTAACCAATTCAGTTTTGTTAGTGAATCTTCTCATGGTATTCAAGGCCAATGAGTGGCTATAAATGTACCCTACAAGACTAATCCCCCTTTGGATAGTCTTTTTCACTCTTGCTATCTTTCCAATGTCAAGACAATGGGCTGCACAAGGTGTCCAAAATAAATGTGGTCTCTTGGCTTGCAATAGCTTACCTAAAAATCAAATTTGATAAACTAAAATTAGTTAAAAGCGATAAAAGGCTGGAATTGGTAAAAAGCAATAAAACTCATTTCTCATTACCAGCCAAAACAAAGTTACTTTCATTGTCGGTTACAACTTGAACGACATTCCCCTCTCCAATCTCTTCAACAAATTTATCTTGCAATTCAAATACTTTCTCTCCGGTCTTCATATAGGTAGTTGCATCGACACTCTTCACAAAACATAGAGCCGGATGGACAATTCACTAAGAAATTTATCAAAGTTTTATTCTTCTTATTTGTCCATCCATCAGACATAATTGTACACCTGTATTTTTCTCTTTCTACAATATGGTCTTTCATCAAATTTTGTGTGTACTCCAACTCTTTTTTCAGAAGAGGAACTCTACATTCATGGAAGGATGGAGGCTTTAGATGCTTTTTGTAATTGCCAACTGCTTGTAGCATCAATTTAAAACTTTTTGATCGCACAACATTGAAAGTAATGCTGTTTGTCACAAGGAAACGTTCTATATATTGTATCGTCCTTGCTCTTGCCTCTTTATCAACAGCATCAATGATACTAACTTGCCTTTTTTCCTTGTCCATTTTGATGGTTTCCTCAGGTTTTTTAAAGAACAATAAATCAATGGGACCTTTTTTTGATTTCTTGATTGCAACCTCTGTTGTAGGCCTTATCCTTGTGACCAAATTTTGTATTTCTTCTACCTCTTCTTCCTCTTCATTTTTCTCTTTAATCTCATATGCATATGCTTCCTTCTCAGACATTTTCTTCATAAATGCTTCCTTTAGTTGGGCTTTTACATCAGGGGGAACCTTTGTACAGCTGTTGACATCCCCTTTGATTCCCATTTGATGTCTCTTTGCTTGAGAAATACCATCGGTATTGGTTTTCAAACAAAAGTCACAAGTAACAACTTTTTTGTTATTAATATCCCTTAGACTATTCCATTGCCAAGCCATGTCTAAGTTCAGACCGATGGGTTTCACTAACTCATTTGAAAGAGTTGGCTGAGAAGCCATAGAAAAAGAGAAAAAAGCTGGAAAAAAAAAGAAGAGGAGCCACAGTCTTCTTCAGAGTTCAGACTTCAAAGCAGTAGAGCAACACATCGAAGAATTGCAGATGACGCAACAATGGTCTTCAAATTTCAGAGTTCAAAGGAGCAAAGCAACACATAGAAGAACCGGAGAAGATGCAACAAAGGTCTTCAGAGCACTAACGGCGCGATGCTCGTCGGAGATACAGTACGGCGGGGCGAAACAACAACAACAACGTTCTGCTTATGGAAAAGAGACATGCTAGAAGCGGGAAGATGTAACGTTTTGTTGGGCACGAACTCTGCTTGGGTAAAAAGGGAAAAAATTAATTTTCCCTTTTTGCCCTTTATTAAAAAAACTAAAACACTAAACGACGTCGTGTTCATGCTACCCTTATAAAAAAAAAAAAAAAACAGAGCACGAAACGACGTCGTGCTCTGGTTCTTCTTCGTTTTCGACCTAGCAACACCCACGCGCGATTGCAAGACTCGAATTGGTGGTGACCAGGCACGACTTGACGACCCAAGCGTGTGATGTGACGCGATCTACGTTCCTTGGCCGCAAAACGCAGCATGACTGCCGCTGCACCCAGCTGCGATGCGAAGCCCACCGCTGAGCGCTGTCTGGCCGCTCTGATTTGCCATGCTGCGATAGCGCCGCTATCACATGCTATGGATAAGTATGGTCTCTAATTAAGTAAATATGTGTTGTGTGTTTCACTTCCTTGATGGCATGCTTTTCTTGATCAGTGTGACCTTTTAGCAATCATTTTATTAACTTTTTAATGCTGTTTTTTCTTAAAACTAATTACTTCAAATAGCGTTGGTTTTTGTGTTGGGATATTATGTAACATTTTAATTTTTCTTTTTATTCTTAGACCACTAGTGTATAATGTACTTGACTCGATTCCTATCTTGTGCTTACATCACACAGCGCATTGTTGTTGTGTCTTGTATGTCTTCCTAAGATCTCTATTGTATTTTTTGCATGCATCCCTATATAGTAAATGCATTGTTGAAAGGTTTTACGTAATTTACTTTTGGGTGTGTTTGGTTTAAAGGGGTGAATGTAGGGTGTAATTGAATTTGGGTGAAATGTATAGTAAATTTGGTTGTTTGGTGGAGGTTATTTGTAGGCGAAAGATTAGAATTTTATGTGGGTCCCACGATCTATAACTTTCAACCCAAATTGAGATGAAAGGGGTGAAAGTGTGGAATGGAGTGAAGAAACAATATATTGACAAAATTGACCTTGGGATGTGTGTGGTTGTCTGGCAAAGGTGTGTGGCACACTTTTTATTATTATACGACTGTGGAGACCATTATGAGTTGTAAACACTTGGACGGCTTAATCATAGTTTGCACAACAATAGATTACAAGGAGGCTAGTATGGCAAAATGTGTATGGATTGAAAGGAGGTTAGTATGGATATTTTATCCATTTTTGTTTTAGCTTTTTAATTTCTTCTCACACTCTCTTATCTCATTCCTTTTCATCCTATTATTATTAGTTATCTTCTTTATTGTAGTTTGTTGTAAAGTGTGAATAATGTTATATCCTTCACCTCAGTGTGACACACTTTTTATTCTTGTCGTGTTGTCCACAAGGATGTAGCTTACATTCTTTTCACATATGCATAGACCACATGGTTGCGAAATATTGCTATAGGACTGTGGAGATCATTATGAGTTGTAAACACTTGGGATGCTTAATCATAGTTCATGTAACAATGGATTACAAGGAGGCTAGTATGGTAAAATGTGTATGGATTGAAAGGAGGGTAGTAAGGATATTTCATCCATTTTTGTTTTAGTTTTCTTAATTTCTTCTCACACTCTCTTTCCTCTCATTCCTTTTCATCCTATTTTATTAGTTATCTTCTCTGTTGTAGTTTGTTGTGAACAATGTTATATCCTCCACCTCAGTGTCTTTATCTTAGGGAAGTTTTATTTCATTAACTTAAGAGTTAATAATCTAGAAATCATGCAACATCTTTGTCTTAGGGAAGTTTTATTTCATTAATTTAAGAGTTAATAATCTAGAAAATCATGCATCATGTCATAATTAGTGTTAGATGTATTTCAATATATGTGGGCCTAGGCCCATCTCTTTGTATTAGCTCTTTTGTACAACATATATATAATATTCTCTTTCGTTGTGCTAGACGCACAAGGATACATGCATATTCATCTCTTTCTACATGGTATCTAGAGCCTAGTAGATCCTTGCCCTTAAATTTTTTTTTCTAGAGATTGTGTTTCCTTCCAATTTTTGGCCATTTTTCCGTCATTGTTGGTCGTCGTTGCCGCCATCGTAGTTTAGGCTGCCGACCCCACCACCAGAGTCATCGTCCTCTGAGGACTCGTGTGGCGCCAGAATCTCCTTGATCGGAGATCCCATGTGCCCTCACGTGTTTTTCTTGACACGATTGTCTTCTCCTCTTCTCCCTTCGGCTGCTATGCGTGGTGGCGTGTCCGACCATTATTTCGGTAGAGACTACTAGCACCTGACTCGTCCAATCGTGCTCTTCTCCGATCTAGTCTTGGATCTTCCATTGCTTCTCGCCTTCAATCTTCTCTCTCTTTTTGAGACGCTCTTTTTCTCTCTCCTGCAACCTTCTCTCTCACATCTGTGCTCTCATGGCTTCTGCTAGGACTGACTTGTCCTTATTTATTATGTCAATGTGCCTTTCTCCATTGACAAGTTAGATGACACGTATTATGACACCTAGGCCTTTGAAATCAAACTTTAGCTTAAGGGGTATGACTATATTGATCGCCTCACTTAGACAGTTGCCTCTATTGATGAGAAAGATCGTCCACGATGGTCGAAAGTTGATGCTCAAGTTTTCAGTGATATAAAGTCGACTATTCATCATTTTTTGAAACAAATATTCCGGGCCCATGACACTTGTGCCGGAGTTTGGGAACAAGCTTGATTGCTGTACATTAATGATACTCAATGTCTCTATGGCGTGTGCCAAAATCTACAGCGCATTATTGACCCTTGCTGCTTTGGTAGTTCCATGACTGAATATTTGAGTAAGGTTCATGGTCTTCATGACTTCAATGAACTATTGCCCCTTGTTGTCACTCTTACCCAGGAACTAGAGCAACGCCAAACATTCTTTATGTTAATAGCCTTATATGGGCTTCTTGATGAGTATTCTTCTGTTTGTGATAAGATTTTGGGGTTTTCGAATGTGCCCATTTTGAACTCTGCTTGGTCCTCTCTATTTTGTGTGCCATGCAAGTTATCACTGTACATACCTTCTTTTGTTTCTCTTAGTAGTAACTCCTCTCATGGTGACTCTTCCGCCTTGGTATCTCAGTGTGATAATTGTAACCGCTCTCGCAAACCTGACCGAAGTCGTCCCATATGTGAACATTGTCACAAAGTTGGTCACATCATTGATTGGTGTTATGCTTTGCATGGTCGTCCTCCATGGTCGGCTACTACTGCTGCTGTTCAGGCTACACCCCTTGCTCCTATTGATTTTGATGCCACTTCTTCTGGATCTTCGACTTTATTCAACGACTTTCTCAAATGGTACAAGAAACGCCAGATCTTCAGCTCCATTGCTTCTGTTGCGCACACTGGTACTTCTTTTGCTGGCTCACTTACTCTGCCTCTTAGCCCTTGGATCCTTGACTTTGGTGCCACTGATCATATATGTGATAATAAGTCTATTTTCTGTTCTCTTTCAACTTTTGGTCTTTTACCTTCTGTCACTATGGCTAATGACTCTCAGACTGTCTCTCATGGTGTTGGTACTGTCCCTATTTTCTCTTCTCTCTCTTTTTTGACATTTTACTTTATGTCCCTGAGTCTTCCTTTAATTTATTATCTCTTAGTCAACTCACTCGTTCTCTTGTTACTTTTACTAAAGATTCTGTTTTCTTACAGGACCGGAGTTTGGGATGGATAATTGAGACTAAATGTGAGTTAAATGACCTTTATCACCTACGAATGTTTGCTCATGTTGGCTTGGTTGTGGATTCCCCTACTCTCATTCATGCTCAATTAGGTCATGCTAGTCTTGCCAAGTTTCAATGCCTTGTACCGTGTCCATCTAAGTTGTCTACTTTATCATGTGAGTCGTGTCAATTGGGAAAACATAGTCGTAGTTTTTTTCCTAATAGTGTTCCCGAAAGAGCTATGTCTCTTTTTGCTTTAGTTCACTAGGATATTTGAGGCCTAAGTAGTGTTTAGTCTAGCTTAGGTTTTCAGTATTTTGTAATTTTCATTGATGATTATTCTCGTTGTACTTGGTTATTTTTTACGAAAAATTATTGTGAGTTGTTTTCCATATTTCAAACCTTTTATAATGAAATTAAAACTCAATTTGATGTACCTATTCGTACCTTTCGTAGTGATAATTCTCGTGAATACCTTTCTCAGGCTTTTCAGACCTTCATGTCTTCTCATGATATTCTTCATCAAACTTCCTGTGCCTATACCCCTCATCAAAATGGGCTTGCAGAATGTAAGAATCGAAACCTTATTAAAACAACTCGAACTCTTTCACTGCATGTTACCTTATCAATCGCTTGTCTTCTTTTGTCCTCAATAACCAAATATCTTACTCTATTTTGTTTGCTCATAACTCACTCCATTCGTTAGCCTCTCGAGTTTTTGGATCCACTTGTTTTGCTCACAACATGAGTCCTGGTGTTGATAAATTGTCTGCTCGATTTCACAAGTTGTCTTTTTAGGATACCCTAGGTCTCAAAAAAAGGTATCACCTTCCCTTTGTCGATACTTGATCTCCGCTGATATCACCTTCTTTGAGTCTTCTCTCTACTTTTTGTCCAATTCCTTTTCTTGCTCAAGGGAGTCTTTCGGATTGGTATGTCGTCTTCACAAATCTTTATATGGTCTTAAATAGTCTTCCAAGGCGTGGTTTGGTAGATTTAGTGAAGTAGCCCAACAGTTTGGTATGAATTGTAGTGAGGTTTATCATTCTGTGTTCTTTTGTCATTCAGGAGGTGAGTGCATCTACATGGTAGTGTATGTTGATAACATTGTTATTACAGGCAGTGATACCCATGGAACTTCACAGATAAAACAACACCTCTCTCATTATTTTGAGACGAAAGACCTTGACAAACTTAGATACTTCTTGGGCATTGAGGTAGCAGAATCTGATAACAGGATTGTTATTTCCTAGAGGAAGTATGCATTGGACATTTTAGAGGAGGTTGGGCTAATGAATTTCAAGCCCATTGAAACACTTATGGATCCAAGTGCTAAACTCTTGCCAAGTCAGGGGGAGCTACTTTTAGATCCTGAGAAGTATAGGATTTTGATTGGGAAACTGAACTACCTCATAGTCACTTGTCCTAACATCTCCTTTGCTATCAGTGTGGTAAGTTAGTTCCTTAATTCTCCATGTACAATGCCTTCCGCATTCTAAAGTACATTAAAGGAGCCCCAGGAAAAAGGTTTGTTGTATGAGCACAATAATCATACTCGGGTTGTGGGTTACTCAGATGCAAATTATGTAGGCTTTCTCATTACAACTTTAGCAAATTATGCACGATAATCTACTTCCGGATATGTGTCTTTATTGGTGACAATTTTATTTTCTAGAAAAGTAAGAAGCAGGATGTAATGACAAGATCTAGTGCAGAAGCAGAATATAGAGCTATGACTTTAGCAACTTGTAAACTTATTTGACTTCAAAAGCTACAAGATGAATTGAGATTTGAAGAGGTTACACAAATGACTCTAATCTGTGATTACCAAGTTGCCCTTCATATTGCCTCGAACCCAATATTTCATGAGAGGACCAAGCACATTGAGGTAGATTGCCACTTCATTCGTGAGGAGATTGTATCTGGAATTGATTATAATTGTGACTCTCCTATGATCAGCTAGCCAATGTTTTCCCAAAATCATTGCAGGGAGGATTTATATGCACCAACTTGAGGGGGAGCGTTAGATGTATTTCAATACATGTGGACCTAGGCCTATCTCTTTGTATTAGCTCTTTTGTACAATATATATATATATATATATATATATATATATATATATATATATATATATAATATTCTCCTTGGTTGTGCTAGACACACAAGGATACATGGATATTTATCTCTTTCTACAATTAGTATGATTCACTTGCAGAGTACTGCTGCATCACATAAACCTTTGTAAGTTTTAATTGTTTTGACCATATCTTTTATTTTCCAAATTGTAATGCCAAAACAAGTGCTAATGTTTTTTGAGATCTTCTTTTTATGTAATTTTTTCCTAAAAAATTAGGTGTTTGGTGCTGTTCTATTCTTTCTTTTTCCTCTACATAAAAATAAACAATTACTTAATTGTAATAGTGAGTGGGTTTTAAAACTCTTGTAGGGTTTCTACAGAAATTAAATGAGAAGTTATTGTTTTTCTAGACGCTTGTTAGTAATTTTTTAATTAGATATCTGTGAATTTTAATTGTTGCATGTTGGCAATTTACAGTGATCAAGATGTTCCTGAATCAAACCAGTCATTGAGGATTCTCTCCAACTTAGTCGCAGCTGGTGCCTTCAATTCTACTGGACAAATAGATGAACTAATAAGAAAACTTCTTGTGTTTACTGGATCTGTTATAGCCATGAAATCCTCTGAAATTACTGACATGATGGCTAAGGTACATCACAAAGGCATTTAGTATTATTCTTTCTTTCATAATTATATACTGCTATATTTTCTCCTCTAATACTATTACTGGTTAAGCATGGTTGGAATTTAGAGTGATGTATGTTAGAATATCACATAGTCTGTTAAGATATCTTATAAGATTTTTGGAGTATAATATATTGTGGAATTGATAAATATAATTGCCATCTAATTTAGAACTGCAACAATGTAATATGATTAGTTAGTAATTACAACAATGTAATTACTTCCTTATTTGTTTCCTTGTACTTATACGTCGTATATTTCTATCTCCTTTTTGTTAATGTCATAATAGCTGTGCATATCTGTGTAATTTATACCTATGTATTGCAGAATTATTTTATTACCAAATATAGATATCAGTTTTTAGAAGCTGAATATAATCCCTGAAAATCCGCTGAATTAGGGGAATGTTTTCAGCATCTTCTCTTTTGTATAGTTTCACAAGTAGTATCTGATGAGAGAGGTCTCATAGCAAAGACAAGCTTTCAAAGAAATTCTCTATCTTGTTATCTTTTGATATGTGCCTTGTGTATTTTTGACAATTTTATCCATGAATTTGTTACTCCCTTGTACTCCAATCTTTCCATACATGGGCCACAAAAATTTTAATAGCATGAAAGTGGTTTTGTCCTCCTTGAGAGGGTTTTTCCTTTTAGTAATGTTGAGTTCCCATAACGTGAACTCTTTGTGAATCGCCTCCCAATATATCATCCTTGAGAGCCCACAATTTTTTAGGATTTCTTGTAGTATGTATAGTATTGGGAAAGAAACCCAAGTTCTATATCAGCTAGAGGTAGTGCCAAAATATAATATATAAGTGAGGGGTAGCCCTCACCCCTTGAGCTAGTTTTTTGGGTTGAGTTAGGCCTAAACTTACATTTCTAAGATTGTGTAAGAGCTTATCCTAAGATCTAGTTAAGGGCCTCCCACCATATTTTCCAAGTACCTGGCCCAATAGTGTTCTGGGTGTGAGGAGGTGTATTGGGAAAGATACAAAAGCCCAAGTCTTACATCAGCTAGAGATAGTTCCATAATACAACATATATGTGAGGGACAACACTCACCTCTTGAGACAACTTTTGGGGTTGAGTTAGGTCTAAAATCCACATTTCTAAGATAGGTAGAATTGGGGTAGCTGTGTAGCACATATTATGGAAAAGAAGATAGAATCTTTCATGAGGTGGTTTGAGCATGTAGGGAAAAGAATAGTAGATAAGCCCTAGTGCAGTGCCAAAAAGTTGCCTTAATTACTGTACCTGTAGTCCACTTTAATTTTGTATTGGCAGACCTTGGCCATTGCCAATGAAAATATGGTTAGACCCTTCAAAATGACATATTTGTTGTATGTTCTGAGATTCTCCTATGACATGGAATTAGGCACCAGAATTAGGAATCCATGTGGATGAGGGGCAGGGCTGGGTGTTGGAATTAGCTATCATGGTACTGGGATGAGTGTGAGCTTGGTGATTTTGTGGAGGGCGGTATTCATTCATATCTAGTCCAAGTGTTAGCAGGAAGAAAGTTGTGGTTCTGCCCAAAACTGTTCTAACCAAAGTTTCCATTGTAGTTGGCTTGAGGTGGAAACTGAGAAGAGTAATTGTTTTGAGAGTAGTTGAATCCAAACAGGTCTTGGAGAGTCAAGAACGGATATGGTTGATAGTTTTAATCAAACCGATAGTTGCAGGAGGCTGTGTGACCAAACTTAAAGCAAACCTGACACTAAAAGTTTGCGAAACCACTTCTGCGACCCTGACCGTTACCGCTTCTGCCTCCACGACCAAAGAATTGGATTCAGCCATGTGAGGAGAGTAAGATCAGATGCCAGCACTGTCCAATGGGGTAGAGGTAGAGGGAGAATAAGGAGAATTATAGGCTTATCCATCAAAAAAGGATTTACGATATATAGGACATTATGGCATTGGTTGATTGATGTAGCTTTTTGCACTAGTGAGAAAGGCTTTTCTAGCACATTTTTTAACATGCATAAATCTCAATACATGCATTAAGCTTGAATTTTCTTTGATTAATCTAGCATTCAACTGTGTTTGTCTCTCTTTTTGGTGAATGGTTTTTGAAAATAACTTACAATCTTTTTCTGCCTAGAGAAGCTAGTGAAACTTAAGTTGTTTTACTTTGTGCAGAGTTTCTCCATCATTAAAATTTTGCTAGATAATGGTGGAAGTTGTACTTCAAGCTCTTATCTAAGTTACTGGGTTGAATTTGTTGAGATATATTCTCAGGTAATGCTCTTTCTATCATGTATTCACATTTCATAATGCTAACTTATATTGACTTCTATCTAGGAAGGGTTTTTTTTATCATTTTTTTCTCCCTTAACTATCATACACGAGATATTAGTTTGTATAACTTAGATGCAAAAGCTCTGATAATTGTGTATTTCTTTCATATGTTTTCAGTACTAAGTGTTATACTTATTTGCAGGTTGTAACATCAAATAATGATGCAACTGGAAGAGTTCTGTATGAATCCAGTGCCTGCATCACAGTCATGCTGTCTAGAGTTGCTCAAGTGCTTAGATCATCTCAAAATTCAGGCCAAGAGACATTGAATGAAACAGCTAGCAGAATTCTAGAACATGCAAAAACAACAGGTTTAGTGGACCATTTGTGTCTGTGTTTAGCCAATTCAGGATCAAGTCTTATTTCAGGTTCTTCCAATATGCTACGGGTTGCTTCTGAAGCATGTAGAGCTGTCTGGTCTTTGATTAATGCACTGGATATTCTTTTTATGAAAAAAAATGCCATTTTGTTTCCCATTAATGCTTTGTGGAGTCATTCTTTACATAAGATGGATGTTGTGCATCATGAGCAAAATCCCCTGGATAAAGCAGATTCAACAAAAATTATTGATGCAATGACAAGAGCATTCCTTAGATCTAAACCTGTTCAGGTTGCTGTTTACTATTGTTTTCATCAACGACTTGAGTCTACAATGAATTGTGGTCTTCAGGTAATTTTGGTTTACTCCTTGCCCTTGTTTTGGATAATCCTTATATGGCAACAAGTTTTATGCATGTTTTATATTTTGATAGATTAAGTAGATCAATCTGATAGTTTTTTGTTTTCCACGTAAAGTTCTAGCACCTAATTGTTATTTGATAAAGCTTGTGGTTGTAGTTAGGATAAAGTTAAATGTGATTTAATTTGTTATATTCTGTCTTTTCAGCTCTTGTCAAGGTGCTGCTTACATAACGGACTTGTTCCAGCTCTTCTTTGTGGTCTTCCCAGTTCCCTTCCTGTGACTACTGTTGTCAGTGGTGGTGGTGATGGAACTATTGTTTCAGAAATTTTCACTGTTTTATCATTATGCAGTTCCTCTGTCAACAAAGACGCTCAGAGTGTAGAGCCAAGTAATGTCAAGTGCGAATTAACAAATCCTTCTGCTTTGATTCGTCATTCATGTCTTGTTCTTGCAGTAATTGCTCAGTGTATGAAATCAATGGGAAGAAATTCAGCAATTTTTATGCTCACTACCTCACCAAAGAAGCAGCTTGCTCGACTTTCAGTGCTTGCTCATCATATTTCTTCCGATGACAAAATAAAATCCTCTACCGAACCTCAAAGTGCATCAGCCATGTTGGCTTTGGCATCCATTGTATCCCTTGAGTCTGGCGCTTTGGTTGAGTCTCCAATATCTGAAATTGCGATGCCTTTAATTCCTCGAACTTCTACACTAAGTGACTATCTTAAATTTTCATCTGGCAATGAAAATGAATTGGATCCTTGCAATTTCAGTGGGAAGCTCTCATATTGGCAAGGGGTAAGAGATGGATGTGTTGGTCTTCTAGATTCCAGACTCAAGTGGGGAGGACCATTAGCTGTTCAGCAGTTGTGTGCAAGTGGTATTCCTCTACTTCTTATGGGCTTATTAAGCAATGATGTTGTAAATGCTTCTCATGGAAACGACCATCTAACTGATAGAGTTGGGTTGTCTCCTATTGGTGTTGTATGGACAATTTCATCATTATGCCGTTGTCTTTCTGGTGGTGCTTTGACTTATCGTCAAATTTTGATTAGGAATGAACATATTAAGCTCATTTCCAACTTGATATGTGATGTTCATATCAAGTTGGTGAAAGGCTGGATCGGACCTGGTGGAGGGAGAGCAGGAGTCAGAGATCTAATAAATGCAGTGATAGATCTCTTAGCATTTCCTTTTGTTGCTCTGCAAAATGCACCTGGCTTGCCATCAGCTACTGCTTCTGTCAGCAGTGGGTTTCTTCTTAATATTGGCTCCCCTGGTCAGAGAGTATTCATGGAAGATAAGGGTATAGTTAAGGCAATCGAAGAAGACATGGGAAAATATATTAAGATCCTTGTTGAGGTAAAATCTTCTGATTCCTCTTTTTGGTAAGTGGTAATTTTTATAATTTTATTGGAGGTTGGGAAGCTTCAAGCAAATATCAGTGTAACACTTGATAATGAGATATCATTGCATCATGTGATGATAAGATCCCACTGCATTTCTATTCATTTTCCTTATTGAGCAGTGGCTGATGATGGTTAAGTCACTGCTGTGTACTCTGATTCATCAATTATTGCTTTTGTGCAGACAGTTCTTTTGTTGGTTTTACTGTAGTAACTGTTCTAAATCTAATAGGGCCTTCTATTCGTATTTTTGTCACTTGATTACCTGTTGAATTGCTGTTATTAACTTTACTGCTCAAAGTTTTATCTTTATTAATTGGTTTCAACTTTTCAGGTGGGTGTGCCTGGTATTATCCTTCGATGCCTAGATCATATGGATTTGAACGATTTGGGGAGGCCCGTTGCTTTTCTAGCTAAAATGGTATGCCACAGACCTTTGGCAATCCAACTTGTGAGTAAAGGTCTTTTGGATCCAAATAGGATGAGAAAGTTGTTTGACTGTTTGGGCCCAAAAGAGGTCACACTGGATGCTCTTATGATTATTTCAGATCTTGCTCGCATGGACAAGGTTAGTTTTCATTCATGCGTGAATGCAAATATCAAAGTTCGTCTTTACTACCTGTATTATTCAGTTTACACAAAGGGTGGTGGATAGACATAAAGAAAGAGATTAGTAGGTAGAGATATTGCAGTCGTGTACAATCCTATTTAAATGTATTTTTTGTTTTTGTTAAAAAATAGAGAATTTTATTTTACTTGTTTTTATGAATTCATTGAAATTTTATACTTTATAGAGCATAATGGTCATTTAATCTCTATAGCCGAACCAATGTTGGTGATGAGGCTTTGTTAACAGTTATTTGTTTCAGGCTTTCAGCAATGTCAAAATGTTACTTTGATTTCAGTTGATTGTAGTTTTACTTTGATAGAATATATACTTGAGGTTTCTGATCAACCATATTTCAGGCTTTCAGCAATGTCAAAATGTTACTTTGATTTCAGTTGATTGTAGTTTTACTTTGATAGAATATATACTTGAGGTTTCTGATCAACCATACTTAAGAGTTAGAACAGCTGGAGTTTTGTTTTTATTTTTGAGTTACACAATTAATTTCTGTGTGTTTCGAGAAATCAAAACTATCTGTTTTATGTTGTTCAGGGATTCTACGAGTATATTAAAGGAGCTTCTATTTTGGAGTTCTTGAAAGATTTTCTTTCTCACGAGGATCCTAATATGCGTGCCAAAGCTTGCAGTGCTCTTGGAAATATGTGTCGTCATAGCGCATATTTTTATAGTTCACTTGTAAGTATTATAAATAATGGTATAGGTCCTAGAGTACTTTATAAACATAATGAAAATTTAAACAAAAAAACAATGATATTTCGACTTATGAAAGCAACAAATTTTTGACTCAAATAAATTTTAATTACTTGTACTCTATTTAATACTATTCCAAAAACATATTTCAAATAATTGAGATTCTATTTCTAATAATTCTTTTTTGTTCATGATTTAGAATTTCAGTAAAATACATTTTTAAAATGACTTTATTTTTTATTATATTATTAAAATTAAATATATTAATTTTCTTAATTAGCATGAATACTGTGGCCGTTATCTGTAAGGAAAAATAAATGTTCCTTTTTGGATGAGATGGCACACATTACATTAAATTTTCTCAGAAAACAAAAGTGATACTCTGCTTCCTGTTGTTCTCATGTTTTGAATTCTCTTATTTTTCAATGGGTTTTTCCAGGCAAGACATCAAATTGTTGGTATCCTTATCGAAAGATGTTCTGACCCAGACAAACGAACACGGAAATTTGCTTGTTTTGCAGTAAGTTACAGCCAAAGTTGATCATGAACTTGTTATTCATTCTTTGGTTATTCATAATGAAGAGATTGTTTATTTTATTTTGGCTTTAGAAGATTGTTGTGGTTTTGATTTCCTAAAGACATTTAAGTAATTGTGTGAACAAAAAATCTAAAATGCAGTCTAGAAGTAATTATTATTACTGTATTAGTGTATTTGATGAATTTTTGCAATAAATTATTTACATTGAATGTTTCACTTGTCAAATATTTAACTGTTTAATTGTTAATTTAGTTAGATATGTCTAACACAAATTCATCCTTCCTGTTTTAGAATTGATGCCATCGTAGTTTCTTTCTTCTTTTTCTTTTTTTTTTTATATTTTATAGGCAACTAATTTCTTCTTTCTTTTTTTTTTTATTTTATTTTATAGGCAAATGCTAGTAGTTAGCATGCTAATTTTATTAGTGGAGAGAGAATTGACGATCTCTCCCTCTCTCATCTCTCTATATATGAATTTTGCAACCAGACTAACCTTATTATTCTGATGCCATCATACTTATGATTTTTCATATCATATATGCCACATTTTCTTCTTTTCTCTCCTCTTTTAATCTGTTGTACCATTCCTGAACTCTCAGATTGGAAATGCGGCTTACCACAATGACTTGTTGTATGAAGAGTTGAGGAGGTCGATTCCTCAATTGGCAAATTTGTTACAAATGACAGAGGAAGATAAGACCAAGGCAAATGCAGCAGGTGCACTTAGCAATCTGGTTCGCAACTCTGATAGGCTTTGTGAAGACATTGTGTCTAAAGGAGCAGTTCTGGTTGGTGCATACTGCAATTTCTAAATATATTGCGAAAGTTTATATTTACGCTGTTATATCTATTTTCACAATTAATTAGTGAACAGTGAACTGTTTTAAGTCTGCATACTGAAATTTAGTCAATTTTACTTTAGAATTTTGCATAAATTACTCTAGTTTCCTTTAGAGTTTAAATTGCTCACATAAACTTTTTTTATAGTTTAAAATTTTACTCTAAATGTTTTAATTTTAATAAAAGTCACTTTGTGCCTCCTAATTTTTTCAATTTTGACATTGTGCCCCTAATTTTTAAATATGACAGTGTCCATAATTGTTAACATTTTTTAATTTTTGTACCACCTTTGATTTTTATGTGACAAATGATAACTTACGTATAACATTTTTATGATTTGACAGTAAATTATTGACATGACAGATCCTTATTACGTGGTTTAAAAGCGATTTGCATAATTAAAAAATAGTTTTAATTAATTAAATCATCTTTAAATAATAGAATTAGGACCTGTTACATTATTGAATACTTGTAATTAAGCCTTTAATAAATTGTGAAAAATTGAATAGTTCTAAAATTGAAAATACTTGCAATAAATAGGATTTTTTAACATAATTCAAATAATAAAAATATACTTTAAATAACTTCCTTATTTCTAAGCTTTTGATTTCCATTTCATGTCTTTTGGGAAGATAATAGTTACCTGAGCAAAAAGTATAAGGAAGCAGAATAGCAGTACTTTTTCATTAACATTAGTCACCATTGGTGGTTAGTTTTTAGTTAGTTGATTAGAATTAGAATAACAGTAGCTGAGAATCTATTGATGACAATGGAAATTTGTCATCCACAATTCCACATCCACTGTATAATTGTTGTATCTCCTAACAACACTACCCCATTTTCTCAACATTCTAGATATGGAATAATGCCCATGAAGCTTACCTTCAATGACTCGGGGATTTGCAAATTCTATTTTGTTTCCACTTTCCATTGAGGATGTCATATTATATGAATTTAGTTTTATTTGTTTGCATTCAAGCTTTGATGAGTTTATTACAACTCCTTGTGATTAATTTCCACTGAGCATGTGTTTTGAGCATGTGTTTTGATTGTAACTAATTCTTTGTCTTCCTTGGATTGTGTTTCTCCCTTGCAGTCTCTGCTGAAACTAATCTCCGATTGTGCAGTATCAGCACTAAATCCAAGCAGAAGTGATTCAGGAAACGAATCTCCTCTAAAGATAGCTCTGTTTTCCCTAGCAAAAATGTGTGCACATCCACTCTGCAGACAGTTCATCCGTTCATCACCTTTGTTCTCTGTGATTGGAAGGCTTCAGCAGTCTCCAGAATCATCCATTGCCAAATATTCCTCAGTGATCATTAGCAAAGTTGCTGAACCTTGACATTTCAATTGAAGTCTACACCAGACAGTTGTGCCACTGTTTCCCTGACTTCCACTGAAGTCTCTATCTATTCTCTTTCTACAATGCTTCTTGAATTGTAAGGACGTTGTAACATTGCAAATAAGTGATTTTGTCTAGTCATGCCCTGTAGCAGCCATAGCAAAGAAAAACTCATTTTTAGTATGTAAGATGAAATGTTTAATATGTAAAATATGTTCATGTTAATGTTGTAGCGTTTATTCTAATAACTGATTTAATCTTAGTCAAGGTTAAATTCGAGAGTGTGAAAATTCTGAGAATTTACTTCATATAAAAAATATTACAATACTTATAACATAATTTAACCTTTCAAACTTGGGTGTTTATGCATTGATAAATAAAATTTGAACTAATAATTTTCTTATTGCTTTAGATTTTTCAATTTTTTTGCACAATTTGGATTCAACCAACTCAATCAACAAAGATAAATTCTCAAATATTTTTCTATATACAACATTAATTGTATAATTTTAAAATATGTTCTAATGATTTTACCAAACATTTTATACCTTTTGTAGATTGTGCTCTAAAAAGGCAACATATAATTGTCATTGAGTAAACTCAAGTTTTGAAACATAAAGTCCAACGAAAAGAAGTGCATGGCCTTGAAATTTATTAAATGAGATAGCAAATGACAAAACAATAGAAAATTATCTTGAAACTTAATTAGTATCATTTGGCTGTTGTTAAGAAGCGTATACATGAGGGGTATCCACATGATACCACAACTTCCAATACGAATTTGACATTGTATAAAATGTTTAGGAGTGACAAAGTGGACTAGGTCCATCGATAAAGTGGGTTAGATCCACCTACTTGTCATAATATTGGTGGAACAGGGTAGGTGCTTCGGCCTATCGATCTGTCTCGCCTAACTCGTCAACCCATTGGCCCAAGGGCTAAATAGGGTGGGCTAACCCGCTGCTTAATATATTGTATTAAATTATTATTAATAATTTCTATATTAATTATATTATAATATAATAATCAATTAAAAATAAAAATAAAAAGTATGATAAAATTTTAGGATTACTAGTTTGGAAGTTTATATTTTAATTTATAAATTTATCAAATTATTTAAAATTTAGTTTAAATTAAAAATAAAATATAAACATCTCAAGTTCTGAATTCATATTTCACTGTGTATTTTGTAAAGTAGAACCATAAAGGTAAATCTATAAATATCTTAACCATAAAAGTCTAATACTCTAATTGTCTAAGACTAAAAACAAAAATCGACCTAAAAAATTCTAAAACTAAATGTCTAAAAGCTAAACACTTAAAAGTAAAAACGCAAAGATGGGTTTTAGACTTTCAGTAATCACAAATTTCCAATTCACATTTGATAGTTATATTATATATTTATATGCCGTTGGATGCTAGAATTTTGATATTATATATTTATGTATCTAATTTACTAGTTTGATTTTTAGACTAATTTAGTTAAGATATTTTCATTTTGATATTTGGACCAAATAAAAATAATTGTGGAAAAAAAATTAAAATATAAAACTAAAAAAGTTGGGCAAAACTAGCGGGTTAGCCCGCCCACCTGCCTACAATTGGGGTGGGCTTGACAGTTTAGCCCACCTTTGGTATGGCAAGCCAGCTCGCCTGTCCCGTTTTTGATGGGCAACAAGTGCATTGGGCCTAAACGGGTCCATAGGTATCAACAAGGGTGTTGGTAATATGTATAAGCTAGCTTGTTTGCACAAGTTTCTTGCTCAAGAGTGCACGCCCAAACACACTCAAGGGAACCAAGCAGAAATTCACCCAAAAATAAGCACTACAAAGAGCTACTACTAAATGAACAAGAATAAGCAACAAGAAGTGAATTAAGAAGGAATTGAGCAAATATTTTTAAGAATATTTTTTGAAAAAACATGCTATGAATTAAAGCATGTGAGACTCTTAGTATATGGCTTAAGAGGTCACTTCCTTTTTTATGCTCAATTCCACAAAGAAAAATTAACACACTTTTAAGGTAAAAAATAAATAGGCTAAACTAGGAATTTAAATGACAATTTAAAAGATGAAACAAGACTATCTAAAGATATAAAAAGAGATAAAAAAATTAAAATAATAAGGTGCAAAAATAGGGCAAAAAACAGAGAAAGAAAATGCAAAAAGGAATGCAAATGTGATTCCAAGGCACCTTAACACATATTTGTGTCTTCATCCACAAGATTGTGGATTCATAACAAAGGACCTCTTAGGAAAATCATAACCCATAGAACAAGTAGAAATATAAATGGAAATCCTAAAGCAAGAACAAGATGACTCAATGAAAGAACAAAAGAAATGGAATCACAAAATAAAATGACATGAGCATAGATGCACATGGAATTTAAATGAAATTAAAACAACAAGACATAACTAACAAAACAATAAAGAAAATAAATGAACAACACAGATTAAAGCTAAAGAAAATTCAAGCACAAGATGAAGATATGAAGAACATAACACAAAAATTAGAACAAGGAAAAGAAGAAAGAACTTCTTATGGATTAGGCTCTTGATAATGGAAGAAAGAACCTTATATTTCTCCATCAGGCTCCAAGTCACCAAGAAGATGATGGATGAAAGAAAGGAGAACGGAGGTGGAGGTCTCACTCTTAAAGAGATAAGCCAGAATTCTTGAAGCTTGCCATAAGGGAAATGACCCTTGATAAAAGAGTGAAATAGACATGGGGATCTTGGAAGAGTGGTCTTGGTTAATTAGCTAGATTTAACAACCCACTAATCAAGGATGTTTGTCTTCTTCTCTCTCCTACTAGGCACCACACGGGTGACAAGAGGGGTCTACATGTTGGTCATGTTTGAGTGTAAAGAGAGGTGCAAAAACAAGTTAAGGGGTGTAGTTATTGTAACATCCCATTTTTTAAAAAAATAAAATATTAATAAAAAGGTTAATTTATATTAATAGGCTTAAATTAATTTAAAATTTATATTTATTAGAATAAATTAATTGATTTTATAAAATAAATAAATAAAAAATATGTGGGTGTAAATAGTAAAATAGTTTGAAAGTTAAGTTTGGTTTTAGTGTTAGAAAACCCAATCTAACTATTAACCTAGAATAATCTAGAGAGATTAGGTTATTGTGCTTCAATTTTCACGTTTCTGACTCTGGAGGTTTCAAAGAAAGTTGTAGAGGGAACCTTGCCAAGGAACATGAAGATTGAGGAGGACACTATTTAGAACTTGAGGACGAATGCACCCTTCACACCCAAGATCATCATTCGAGGTAAGGAGGGGTGAGAAATTAATTATTTCTCATGTGGCACGTGTAGGGAAAATAGGTAGTGAAGCAATGCCTATGCTTCATTAGGTTTTATGTATGCCATTGAAGGGTTATGAACACCTACAACAAGTGTTGATATAATAAATGTGACTGTGTAGATAATTGTTTTATTTATTTGGGGCTTTGCATTTAAATGATGGGAAGAATTGACAACCCGAATCAATGTTTTGGTGCCCCTGAATAATTAATTGGTGTATATATGAATTTATTTTGTTGGATTATTGAGGGCACTATCAAATTATTTATTTAGATGTAGTGATTAACTTGACATTGAGGTTCTCTATTTTATTATCCCAGAGATTTGTACCCTTGAACAAAATAATGGGAAGTAATGACAACCTAGAATCAATGTATTTGGTGCCCCAGAATAGTTAAGGATGTTTGTATTGATTTATTTTGTTGAATTGTAAGTGGGATTGAGATTAGATTATACGTAAACGTATATAAGAAATAAGGTAGTGGAGGTAATCCCTAAGTGTCCCTTGGGATTAAGGTTTCATGTGTTTTATGCAATTGATTAGTTTGTTTGTTTCTATGAAAACTATTGATTATTAAATGATGAAGAATTTTAGTTATATTATTGAACAATGTTATGATTGAGAGATTGTTATGTTATTTGAATTGCTTTCTGTATAAAAAGGATTAGGTGTTACAAGTTTTCTTCTATTTAAGATATTGATGGAAAAGTTGATGATTACTAAAGTAATTGTAGGGTGTGATGATAATTAACTATTAGAGATAAAAAAATAGAATGTTTGAGGGTTTCAAGTTAGAATTATATTTTTAAGAACCTTATATGAACATACCTCAATGTGTTTGTAATATTTTTCTATTTGGTTAACCCAATTGAGTTCTGTTTGTTTTTTTAAAAAATAGACATTTGGGACTACAGTTTAGGCTCAAGTATCACATAAAAATGTTAAGAATTGATCGAGTTATGTGAGTTTTAGAAGTTGAGTTTCTAATCTAGTGCGCAAAACATATGTTTGTGTGTTGTAAGTCCTCTAACGTTACCAAAATCACCTTATTAGGTTTCATGTTCTAATGAAAGTTGTAGCTTTATATGTTATCATTACGTTGGAGTTAGAATCACTAAAAAAAGATGTATATAACTCAAGTTGTGAAGAAACTAGTAAGTAAAGGTCAAGTTGTCCAGGTTTGTAATTTTTAAAAATAGTAGATAATAAAACTAAATTTGGACATCAACATAAAATTTTTAGATAATTGTATTATCTTTCTAATAAAATTTGTACCACTTTCATATCATTAGTATAAATATAGATATTGTATTTAGGCTATATGATGCAATAAATAGTAAGATAAGAAGGGATAACGCAAGTTGTAATGATGTTGATTGTTGTTGTGGAAAATATTGTGATGTATGACACCCTTCTACCCCAACATATTATTAGTAAAAATTAGATAATTAAAATCGAATATAGGTTAAAAATTCACATTAACATATACTTCACTTTAATAATTCTCAAGAAAACTTCACTTTAATATTATTAGTATGAAGGGGCATGAATGTTTGAAAGTTATTTGAGGTGCATGAATTGGGGATTTTGATGCAATCCCACCTAGCATGGATCCTTAGCTAGGAGGATGGTGGAAAGACATGGTAAGGATGAAGCTCATTGAAGACCGTAGGCCATAGTCTTGGATCTAATTTTCTAGTAAATATTTTTATTCATGTTAGAAATTAGGGGCATGAATTAGTTTTTCAGTTAAGCCTTGTATTTTGGCCATTTTCCTTTGTTAGAGCATGAGGTGGCTTTTGTTAAATTGTAGAGTGTATGTAGTAGGTAGGCTTTTAGCTTGTGGATGTTGGGCTATTCTCCAAACCCCCTAGGTTTGGTTTGGCACCCCTCCTCCTTGATTGACTTAGGCATGTTGATTAGGAAATATATGTCTTGATTAATTAGATTTAAGGGTTATTTAAGTCAAGTCCTACATTGCCTAACGCCCAATCTCAATCCCTCATATATATACCCACCTTACTCTCATGTATTGACACACTTGAATTTAGAATTGATATAAGACTCTTTAAAGGATTCTTCTACAGTAAAGTGTCATTAAGTTTCTTCTTTTTTGAGGAGACTCTTCTAGTTGAGTTTTTATCAAGGGTCCTCTCCCTTGTGGAAAACCTTCATTTGGATTATCTGCTTCCAAGAAGTGGCAACCACCTCTATTCCTTGCCTCTCTATCAACCATTTCTTGGTGCTTGGAATTTCTAGAGAAAGATCAAGGGGAGTGCAAAAATATTTTTGCATCAAATTTGTTGCATTATGTGATATTGGTGTTGATTTTAGTTAGACGTATAATGTGTTGATGACGATGGTCAAAGTGTGCTTGATGAGGTGCCATCTTAGCTGCAACTGGGGGTGGAGTGTGATAACATGATTCGATGTTGATATTGTGATTTATGTTGATGATGATGGTCATGGTGTGATTGACAAAATGCCATCCCAACTGTGGTAAGGGGTGGAGTGTGATGAAATTATTAAATGTTGGCATTATGATTTATGTTGTGGATGAAATGATGCATAAGTATGGAATTCGAAGAAGTTTTGTAAGGATCACCCATTGTGTGGTGCTTTGGACCAGATCTTCTTGGGTTGTTTTGTATTGCACGGTTGCACCTATATGTTGTTGGCATAGAAGAGGATTCACTTCGAGTGGACTTATGATAAGATGGTTGTACCTACATCTTACTAGCATAGATGAGGACTGCTTCGGGTGTGTACTAGAGAGATCATGCATGAGTGCGACAGTTAGAGAACTTTCATAAAGATCACCCATTGTGTGGTGCTCTAGCCCAAATCCTCTTTGGTTTTTTTGCGTTGTACAGTTATAGATACGTGTTAGTAGTACAAAAAAGGATTCACTTTGGGTGGACCTATGGATAAATGGTTGTACCTACATGTTACTAGCGTAAAAGAAAACTACTTCAGGTGTGTACCTGAGATAGCATGCACAAGTTTGCATTGCATGAACATCATTAGCATGAACAAATTTATACGTGTGGATGTATAATTTCTATTATGGGTATGAATGAATTTATATGTTTATTTATTGTAATTTAGTTGACTTCTTATTCTTTCTATATGTTCCTTAACATACGGGAGACGAATTCTCAGCCTTTGCTGCTTGTTTGTTGCATTTTTTTGGTCAAACGCCACTTTTAGGTGAACAAGATCTTGATGACGTCATGGGTGATAACGTTAACTAGGATTGAGGAAGACATGGATAGAGAGGATGGTGGAAACCTCAACTCCTTATGGAAATCAAGATCATAGAAAATAGGCCATAGTCTTCATTGTATTGTCTTTTTTTTATGTGCCATTTTATTAGCGTTATGGAGGTGTTTTTATTTTGTTATTTGGCCTTTTATTTTGGCCTCTATTTTTATTTTAGTAAAGGAGGTGCAATTAGTCTTTTATGTAGAGTGTGTAAAGTAATTAAGCCTTTTTTTGGAGAAGCCTAGATGAATGGTTTTTGTTAACGACACCCCCCTATGTTGGTTCCACACCCCTCTAACTCACACATGAAGTGTGAGAGACATATAGGGTCCCTTGGTTCCCCTTAGTTGGCGCCACTTTCACTCTCTCTCCTAGGTGGATGGCACCAACTCTCTTCTCACTCCTAGTTGGCCTTTTCAAATTCAAATTTGAATTATGAAGGGTAGTGACATGACACTCCAAAATTCAAATTTGAATTTTAAGGAGACATGATCCACCTTTTTAGGGGCTTGTTTGGATCTACACATAGTTAATTACGTGTTTATGGGCTTTAGCTTAAGTAGACACATAATTAAGCATGATTATTTCCCCTAAGAGTGGACGTCCATTCTCCTAAGCCAAGCCCATGTTTTTGCTCTATAAATAAGCTCTCCTCTCATTTGTACTCTTTACACTTGAATGATAAAATTTACTTGAGAGAATTAATCTTTGAGCGTCTTCTTCTTTCTTCTTTAGAGAGAGAGAGAGAGAGCTTTCATGGCCTATATCAAGGGATCTTTCCGTTGTGGCAAGTCTTCTTCCAAAGGCTTATCCTCCTAGGTGTCGCTTCCATCATCCACACTTCTATTCTTCCATCTCCATCTTCTTGCTTGAAGCAACCTTTTGAAGAGATCCAAAGGAACCAAAGGGGGACCCATTCACAATGGCACTCCAAGCAAAACAAGTATTTTATGTTAATGATCCTTCGAACCAAAGGTGGTCAGTGGTTCTCAGAGGAAGAAACATGCATGGAAGTGACGAAAATGAAGATTCAACTCTGGATGTTTTTGAAACTCTCATCCTCTTGATATAAAATCCTGTTTTCATTGGAGAAGTTGAAAAAGATGATGTTTATTCCATTCGAGATGATAATGATGAAGGGATATGGGAGAACATTCGTGCTGACAAGGTTATGTTATTTTCAAGATGTTTATGTTGTTCTAGTGTTGTTGATAGTTTTTATCAAACAATTAAGTTATGTTAATTATTTATCCATAATCTACACAAGATTTTAACCTTTGGGATATGATATTTTATGTTTTCGAAAGTTTCATTTTAGTTTATTCTTTAGTATTCATATAGTTTTCAATAACTTTGAAATTTTGAAACAGTTAAATTAAATTAGTATAGTAGATGAAATGTCACTGTCTTTATTTCAATCTTATCATATAACTCTCTAGAACAACTTAATTGTTCTAGAACTATGATAAAATCTCGTGTAGATTATGGATAAATAATTAACATAATTGTTTGATAAAAACTATCAACAACACTAGAACAACATAAACATCTTGAAAGTTTCATTTTAGTTTATTCTTAGTATTCATATAGTTTTCAATAACTTTGAAATTTTGAAATAGTTAAATTAAATTAGTATAGTAGATGAAATGTCACTGTCTTTATTTCAATCTTATTATATAACTCTCTTCTAAAATCACATTCACTATAACTACTACTACTTCTCGTGATGCAGTTAATCTTCAGCATCACAATCATTGTAGTTGCGCATAATAATTTTTGAGATGGCTCAAAGTATGCAGATTTGAACCCTTACACAAATTAGGTAGGTAAAGGACAAACTGCCACATATCCTTTTGTAAAGGACCAAAATAAAATTTAAAAAATTTAAGGATCAAAATGAAACTTTTAGAACCTAATGTACAAAGAAAAACACTAAAACATAATGAACCATAATTAACATTAATTTTTATTATAATTATGATGGGACAGGTAGTTACATGCATACTCGACTAAAAAAATGAGTAATACTTGTATGCATAGACCATTAAAGTAGGAAATCCCATAAAAATCAGGGTGAATTTAGGATTGTATCAATGGTACATGTATTATTCTCATCCCTAAAATTTGAAAATCACACATAGGGATGGTGGTGCCCAATGATGGTGGTCAGAGACTCGTGACTAGTGATCGATAATCTACATTGGTGGCAACGATTGTGATGTTGGGTGGCCATAAATAATGATAAGTGGTAAGTGATGCATCCTGCTCACCAAGGGTCCCATGACAAGGGCCATGACTACGAGGATTGAGGAGGACATGGCTAGGAAGGATGGTGGAAGACCTTAACTCCTTATGGAAGTCAAGATCATTAGTTATTAAGCCATAGTATTCATTTTCACTTTTGTATGTTTGCACCTTATGTAAAGCTTTGCACAAGTGTCTTTATTTTCTTTTTGGCATGTATTTGGCCTAATTTTGTATTTGTTTCATTAGGAGGTGTAACTAGTCTTTAATGTGGAGTGTGTTAAGTAATTGGGTCTTTTTGAAGAGTCATGGTTGTGTGGGTTTGATAACCACACCCCTTAGATCTTTCTCACACCCTTCTAACTCACACGTGAAGCATTGAAAGACATATGGGGCCCCTTGTTCCTTCCATTAGGTGTCATTCTTCTCTCTCCATCCCATGTGGCGCCTAGATGGCTCTTAAATTTGAATTTTGGAGGGAGTCACATGGCACTTTCAAATTCAAATCTAGAAGGAACATAGATCCATTTTCTTAGGGTCATGTTTAGATCTAGTTGATTTAGTTAAGTTCTACTTGGCTACGAGCTCAATTAACACTTAATTAACTTAACTGATTCCCTCCTAATCTTGGATGTGCAAGTCCAAGCTCATAGCTTATGATGCAATCCCACCTAGCGTGCATCATGGCTAGGAGGATTCAAGGAAGGCATGACATGGATGAAATCTCATTGAAGATTGGAAGCCATAGTCTTCATTTTTAGCTTGTAAATATTTTATTTTAGTTAGCTAAATAGGAGCATATTTTTAATTCCTTTAAGGCCATGTATATTCGGCCATATTCTTTTTAGTTTAGAAGGTATAACTGTCTTTAGTTAAAAAGGAGGAGTAAGGTTAGAATGGGTGCACAAGTCAAGACATGATTTTGGGATAGCCCATTCAATTTAGGAGATGCTAATTGCACCCATGGAGGTGAACTTAGGTGCCTCACTTAAGTCCCACATTGCCTAGAAAAGAGTGCCCAAGCTCTCCCTTGGGGCTATATATACTAATTCCCCCTTATTGTAAATTTCACCTTTGAAGTTGAATGAAAATAGTCTCTTTGTGAGCACATTCTCAGTAAAAGGTCTTGAGGATCCTCTCTCTTGAGGAATCTCTTCCTAGTTGGTTTTTATCAAGGGTTCCTTCCCTTGTGGCAAAGCTAAACACTTTGGCTTATCTCTCTTTGAGAGTGGTGCCCCACCTCCATTTTCTTTCCCCTCCATCACCCATTTCATGATTCTTGGAACCTCAAGGAGAAAGATCAAGAGGAGTGCAAAAGTTTTTTGCATCATTTGGTATCAGAGCCAACTCCATGAGGTTCTTTTCTAGTCTTAATTTTCTTTAATTTTTTCCAACTTTTCTTCTTAGTGTTCTTGCTGTTTTCTTTATTGTTTCCAGCCTTTGATTCTTGTCATTTAATTCCTTTTATGTCTTGTTAGTTTATGTTTTTTTAGTTTTCATTTTATGCAATTTATTTCCTAGTTTTTATTGCTTTCTAGATTCAATTTATCTTGTTCTTTTCCATTGAATCTTTATATGTTTCCTTTAGGATTTTTTCTTTAATTTTCTGTCCAGTTTTTTATTTTTTTCCTTATTCATGTGAAAATCCTAAGAAGGTCATTGTAATGACTTCACAAAATTTGTGAAGGAAGCCACACATTGTGGTCTTGAGCTTTGGATGCACATTGTTCTTCTTATTTGAGTTTTTAATTCTATTTTCGTGCACCTATTTTTCTGTTTTTCCAGCCCCTTGTTCTCTGTTTTAGGCATATATTTCTGGTTATTTTGAGTCATTTAATTTCAGTTTTTAATCTTCCAAGCTGTGTCTTAGTTGATCATGTTGTATCCCTTTTATTATCTCTTAATTCTACATAGTTTTGCCTTTTTATTTTTACCATAAAAAAGTGAGTCTCTCTCTTGGAATTAAGCATATGCTCATGTGTCTATTTCTAGAGTCCCACATGCTTTAGATCATAGCATGTTTCAAAAATTTTTCAAAAAAAAAAAAAATTGCTCAATTCTTTCTTAGAGTTCATTTCTTCATTTTGTATGAGTAGCTTATTTTTGTGCTAGTTTATTGTGGTGATTTTCTTTGTGCTGACTGGTTGAGCATTTTGGGGCACACATTTGGGCTGAAGACTTGAGCAATCAAGCTTACGTAAACCCAAAAGAACTCTCACTTGGTGTCATGTTATAATCACCTAAAATTACTAGCTCATTTTAAGTTGCTTTGTGTTCTTTGGTTTGCACTTTTAGATCAAATTTTTGTGGCTAATTTATTATTCTTGTTCAAGCATTTATAATTCTTAAACTCCTTACTATATTTGCTATAAAATGTGTTAAGAGGTGTAGCAAAATTGTTTCAAAAGAAAAAAAGAATAAGAAAAGAAATCAAAAGAGTAAAATAAGTAAAAAAAGAGTTAGTAAAAAGTGCTAAAAACAAGTAAAAAGAGCACAAAAAAAATTAGTGCACCTCAAAATTATTAAACAATTCAAAGGAGTGTTAAATTTTATTGAAATTTGCTTGAATTTATTTGCATATGATTCAGCCACCTTGCTTTACAATTGTGCCAATCATTGAATTTGTTGAGTCTTTTTTGTTTTAAGTCCAATTCTATTTTAGGCTTATTCTAAGAATTTCTTTTGTGTGCCAACTTTCTTTCTACACCTTTTATTTTTTGCTTGTCCTTATTGACTTTCTTTGTGTTTGTCAAATAAATTCTTTCCACTTGGATGTATTCCTATTTTTGTTAAGTGCTTTTTATTGCTTTTTGCTTTCAAATTCTACTTCCCTTGGAAGGCATGACATGGATGAAAGCTCATTGAAGATTGGAAGCCATAGTCTTCATTTTTAGCTTGTAAATATTTTATTTTAATTAGCTAAATAGGAGCATATTTTTAATTCCTTTAAGGCCATGTATATTCGGCCATATTCTTTTTAGTTTAGAAGGTACAAGTGTCTTTAGTTTAAAAGGAGGAGTAAGCTTAGAATGGGTGCACAAGTCAAGACATGATTTTGGGCTAGCCCATTCAATTTAGGAGATGCTAATTGCACCCATGGGAGTGAACTTAGGTGCCCCACTTAAGTCCCACATTACCTAGAAAAGAGTGTCCAAGCTCTCCCTTGGGGTTATATATACTCATTCCCCCTCATTGTAAATTTCACCTTTGAAGTTGAACGAAAATAGTCTCTTTGTGAGCACATTCTTAGTAAAAGGTCTTGAGGATCCTCTCTCTTGAGGAATCTCTTCCTAGTTGGTTTTATCAAGGGTTTCTTTCTTTGAGAGTGGTGCCCCACCTCCATTTTCTTTCCGCTCCATCACCTATTTCATGGTGCTTGGAACCTCAAGGAGAAAGATCAAGAGGAGTGCAAAAGTTTTTTGCATCAGCTTAGGTTTTTCTTATAAATTCCCTCTTCCACACATTTTACACTTGAATGACAAAAAATTTCCTTGAGAGAATTTCTCCTTTGAGTGTCTTTCTTTTCCAACCTTTTTGAGAATTCCGTTGTGGCTAACTTCACCTTCTTTGTGGCTTATCTTCTTGAGTGACGTAACTTCACCACCATCTTCTTCCTCTCCATCAAGCATTTTAACCTTAGAGACCTCATGACGATGATCTTGGGATGGCATCCTATGGAGGATTGCATCAATAAGATTGACTAAAACAAAAAAAAATATTAAAATGAATTGTTATTATTTTCAAATTAGGTAGAAATATTTTAAAAATAACTAAAAAACCAAATCTCAACCATTTTATCCAAAGATGTTTCTATTCTCAAAATGCATTTCAAAGCCATAAACATGAAACTGACATGGACTCCAAACAATACCTAAGATTTCAAAGGTATGTAAGAAGTTGACCTAACATTTTTTAAATTTAAAATTATATATTTTTAGATAAATCATATAATAAATTATTAATTACATTCTAATTAAACAATATAAAAAATGAATAAATAACAAAAACATTAGAAATCAAATTTTAAGAACTAAATTATTATTTTACTTAAACATGTTGATGCATTCTTGTTGATGTCATTCTCAAGATCACCTTCTAGCTTGGTTCCTTTGGAGAAGTGAATGATGGAAAGGGAAGAGATGAAGTTGTAGATTACACTTATGGTGAGATAAGCCATGGAAGAAGCTTTCCAAGAGGGAATGAACCCTGATAAAAGCCATAGAAGCTCTCAAATGAGGAGAGAAAGAAGACACTCAATAGAACTCACAAAAGAGGTTTGTATTCAAGATCAAGTGTCCAATGAACAAAAGGAGTGGAGGTGTCTATTTATAAGAAATAAAATGGGCTTAGGGGGGGAGAAGAGCAATGTCCAAATTAGGGGAGCTTAGGAGAACTTAGGAGAGCTTCATCAAGTGTTAATTGAGTTAGAACCAATTAGCACTTAATTAATCTCTAGAAAGATCCAAACATGCCCCTAATTTTTAAGATCTTGGTCCCCTCTAAATTTGAATTTGAATTTTGGAAGGAAGGCACATGGCACCTTGAAAATTCAAATTAAAAAATGAGAGCACACAAAAGACATATGTATGCCACCTTGGAAGAGTGAGAAGGTGACGTCTAAAGTGGAGGGAACCAAGGGGACCTACATGTCTCTCATGCTTCATGTGTGAGTGGAAGGGGTGTGGAACTAACTTAGGGGGTTTGGTTCACAAAAACCACACTCCTAAGCTTCTCCAAAAAAGGCCTAAACTACTCAACACGCTCCACAAAAATGACTAATTACACCCCCTAAATTTGAAGGACATAAAGGCCAAAAATGAAAATAAAAACACCTCCAAACTTCTAAAAGAAAAACGTATACATGAAGGACTAAAATAAGACTATGAACTAATTTCTAACATCTTGTTCTCCATGAGAAGGTGAGGTCTTCTTCCCTCCTTTCTTGTCATGTCTTCCTCAATCCTCCTAGCCATGACCTTTGTGATAGGACCCTTGCCAAGGAGGAATGCATCACATGTAATTTTTTACTTTGTTTAATTATTATCATAATTTAAATTTTTAACTATTACAGTAATCATTATAAAAGAAAGACTGAAAAAATTTATATATTCTGAAATCCAATTTAAATTTAAATTATCAACCTTACAAACTATGAATTACTCTACATTAATAGTTATATTGAACTTTCTAACACTAGATCCAAACTTAACCTTCAAACTATCTTACTATTTACACCTACATTTATTTTAGTTATTTATTTTATAAAATCAATTCTTAATTTATTCTAATAGATACAAATATCAATTACTCTGCATTAATAGTTATATTGAACTTTCTAACACTAGACCCAAACTTAACCTTCAAACTATCTTACTATTTACACCTACATTTATTTTATTTATTTATTTTATAAAATTAATTCTTAATTTATTCTAATAGATACAAATATCAAATTACTTTAAGCCTACTAATATAAATTACACCTTCTTATTAATATTTTATTTTTCTAAAAAATTGGGATGTTACAACTTGAGCAAATTTACACAAGAAGTGGAAAGACTTAGGCTTTCACGTTTAATTTTTCCCCATGTGAATTGAATATGTTAGTTGATGGTTTTGCAAGATTAGGATTACATAGTCATTAGAAGAAGTCACTATTTTCTATTGTTCTGAATTTATTCTCTGTTGTATAGTTGAGAGAATTGCATTAGATAATTCCTAAACTATAATATAATCTTTCTGTTTGGGGTATTTTATTCGGTTCACAAAAATAAAGAAAAACACTAAGACACTCGAATATGCATTTTCAATTATCTTTTCATTCTTAGAATAATTTTTTCATTTTTTCTAGAAAATACACTAACTAAACTGTAACGTCCGTCGTTACCATAATACCCAGAGTATAATAATTAAACAATTATTGAAGTTAAACAAACTCTCGAAATAATAAATAAAATTATCAACCATACAAAGTATAATTTTCAAATGTAGACGTCTCTAAAACGAATATAATTACAAAGACATCATATTCTCAAATTGTTATCAAACGCTAAGACACCGAATATGCATTTTCAATTTTCACACAATCACAAGTCATACCATTCACATAACAATTCAAATTAGTTAACAATTGTAAATAAAATCTTTTATAGCAACTAAAACTATCATTACAAAATTTTAATTATTACAAATAGTGGACACTCGTTACTACAAATTTAAATATTTTAGCACACTAAGGATTTTTTTTGAGATATTATCACTCTAGCGATAACTCTCCCTTTTGTGAGCCTCTTTTTAGTTCCATGAATATGCAAACAATCCCTGAATATTGGGTTGATCAAGCCCAATATCCAAGAGATTAATATGCACACCATCCCTTAGATATTGGGTTGATCACTCCCAATATCTAAGAGGTTAGCATGTCACATTCATAGTCCTAACAAGAAGTCCTAAGTTGATAAGGTAGAAGATGGGGGATGAAGGCACCACTTGTATGAAGATAAACCTAATTTAGGAAGTTTGCCACAAGGGAAGGAATCCTTAATAAAAGCCATTGAAGGTTTCTCACTCAAGGAGAAGAAGACACTTAAAGAATTTGCACTCACGAAGGAGAAGTCAAACATCATTCAAGTGTAAAATGTTACAAAGAGTGAAGGAGTGAATTTATAGAAAATTCTAAGCCTATGGGCTTGGTTGGACTTGCAAGTCCAAGATTAGGGAGAATGATTAGTTAATTTAATTAAGTGTTAGTTGAGCTTAAGGCCAAATGACACTTAATTAAATCAACTAGATCCAAACATCACCCTATGATCAAGGATCTATGTTCCCTCTTAAATTTGAATTTGAATTTGGGAGTGCAATCTCATCTCTCTCCAAAATTCAAATTCAAACATGAAGCAACAAGAAAGGCCATGTAGGAGAGAGAGAATCATGTGGCATAACTACTAGGGAACAAGGGGGTCTCATTTGTTTTTCATGCTTCATGTGTGTGTTAGAGGGGTGTTTAACCAACTTAGGTGGTATGGTTGACAGAAACCACACGTCTGAGCTATTCCAAAAAAGCTCAAACTACTACAAACACTCCACACAAAAGACTAGCTACACCTCCTAATTTAAAATAGAAATAAAGGCCAAAAATTAAGCTAAGCACACCTCCAAGTCTCAAATTTAAAGACGCAACATATAAGGAAAGAAAATGAAGACTATGGCCTAAATTATAATTATCTTGATTTCCATAAGGAGTTAAGGTCTTCTACCCTTATCTCTAGCCATGTCTTCCTCAATCCTCCTAGGCATGACCCTTGTGATGGGACCCTTGGTAGGGAGCATTGCATCACTTGTCATATCCCACTTAGATGACTTGGTCCAACATTGCATCAAAGTGGAAAATCAATTGAAAAGAAAAAGTGTTCAAAAAAAGAATACACACCATACACTTATGCAAAGAGGGATCAAGTCAAGAAAAACTCTTCTAAGAGTTTCCCTCAAGAAAAGACATAAAAAAGCATGCATAAAGAACATAAGCCCTCATATACTAGTGAGAACCCCCTGCTAGTTCTAGCAATAGGACTAGCAGCAGAAAATGCTTTAAGTGTATGAGAAAAAGTTACATTGCCTCTCAATACCCCAACAAGAAAACCATGATCATGAGGAGGCAAAACATTTTTAGTAAGAGTAGTTCATCTTCCTCCTCTAGTGAGAGTGAGGAAGAAGGGGGTCATGAGCATGAGCATGACATTGAGGCCTTTCCTTGTGATGGTGACCTCTTGATGGTTAGGCGACTTCTTGGAATCCAACCACTTAAGCTTGATCATTCACAAAGAGAGAACATTCTTCCCACAAGGTGCAAAAGTATTTTTTAATACTTGTTCTCTCATTATGGATAGTGGATCATGTTGCAATTGTTGTAGCTCAAGGTTGGTGGAAAAGGTAGCCTTACAACCAATTCCCCACCCCAAACTTTACAAACTTCAATGGCTTAATGAGGAAAGAGAAATGGTTGTAAATCAACAAGTGAAAATGCTATTCTCAATTGGGAACTATAGAGATGAAATCATTTATGGCATAGTCCCAATAGAGGCTGACTATATTTTGTTAGGGATACCATGACAATTCAACAAGAAAGCCATTCACCATAGCCACATTAATGAGATGACCCTCACTCACAAGGATAAAAAGATTAAGTTGCATCCTCTAACACCCTCACAAGTGGTTGAGGATCAACTTATCATGAAGCATAAGAGAGATGAGGGAAAAAAATCAAAATCAATAGCAAAAAAACAAAAAAGCTTTCAACCCTAAAGTTTGAAAGGGGTAAGGAAGGAGAGTTGAAAGGAAATACTCCTTCCAAGGAGGTTATTAAGAAAGAAAACCATTTTGCAAGAAAAATGGACATAAAGAATGTTTTCTTACTTGATAAACTTTTTTATCTCCTTCTCTGCAAAGAGACATCGTCTAGCACTGCCACAAGTCTTGAAATTGAGTCTTTTCCAAAAGAAGTTCAAAATCTTTTGAAAGAATTTAATAATCTTTTCCCTCAAGAGGTTCTTAAGGGATTGCCTCCTTTAAAGGGAATTAAATACCAAATTGACCTTGTACTTGGTGCAAGTCTACCCAATAGGCATATAGGACAAACCCAATTGAGACCAAAGAGATTGAGGCTCAAGTTCAAGACCTGTTGGAGAAGGTTTGGGTTCAAAAGAGCCTTAGCCCTTGTGTTAGGCCAGTCTTGTTGGTGCCCAAAAAGGATGGCAAATGGCAAATGGCAAATGTGTATCGACTGTCGTGCCATCAACAACATCACCATTAAATATAGACAACCAATCTCTAGGCTAGATGATATGCTTGATGAATTACATGAAGCATAAATATTTTTTAAAAATTAATCTTAGAAGTGGTTTCCATTAAATAAGAATCAAGACGGTGATGAATGGAAAACTGCTTTTAAGACAAAATTTGGTCTTTATGAATAGTTGGTGATGCCTTTTGGGCTCACTAATACTCCAAGCACCTTGGTTGGAGAAAGATTAAGGGAGTGTATCACCTTATTTGCTTCACAAATCAATCATCCAAATATCAATGATAATGACTATTCAAATAATTAAGATGTTAACAAATAGAAAGCAATAACCTATTTACTTCCCATATCGATTGCTAAAACATCAATGATCATGATTGTCCAAAAAATTAAGATGCAACTAATATTCAAATGTCAATGACCATGACTATTCGAATAATTGGGTATACCATGGTAGCACAGAGAAGTAAATTAATCATTGAATAACATTAAACAATCATGCAAAGTGCAATGGGGAATTACAAAGAGTTACATCATAACCCTAGAAAAAAGGGGGCCTAACCCAACATGATTAATACAAAGTCAAACATCTTGCTAATAACAAAGTTCATAAAGATATATAAACAATTATTGTACGGAGCACTCTGAATTGCCTCGAACCCAAGCTTCCTCGTTGTTCTCCACCTCGTAGGTTATAGACCTAACTTTTCTTTTGAGCCAAGGCGAGTCCCCTCTTCCTATCTTCTTCGCTTCTATTTATAAGAGGATTTAGGCTTTTTTATCTCTTTCTCGAGGCCCACATAGCACCGGTGTGATAGAATTAAGCACAACCATGTTTATTTTAATGACTTATATCACAATTAAGGTAGCATGATTGTGTTGCTTTTTAGCACGAACCTACTCGTAACTTTGTTATCACAACACAATTGTGCTGCTTCTAAGCATGTTGTACTTCTTCTGGCTGACTTTTTTGGGTTGTTTTGACTTAGCACGACTGTGCTAAGATGGAGTACGACTGTGCTAAGATGGAGTACGACTGTGCTGACCCTTCAATAGTTGCTTTGACAAGGCCCAATTTTGCTCGTTTCGTAAGTACCTATCTAAAGTAAGAATCAACACTAAAAAGTGAGTTTTACCAATAAAAATGCAATTCTTTGCTTAAAAACAAATAGTAATCATGGTGAAAATACAGGTACAAATTTGGTTTATCACCTTAATTCATTTTTCGGAAGGATCCCTCTTTGCCACTTTCCACAATAGTACCTAAATTCATTTCAACCCCTCCCACTTCCAAAGTTGTTTAAAGATGGGCTTTTTCTTGGTTATGTATTTGACATATTAGGACTTCATATGCCTTTTCGGTGGTAGTTCATGCTCCACTCTTTCTCCTTAGCTACGCATGTCGTCTTTTGCGTCTCTTCAAAGAGGCTGGATTTTACAAATGTTACTAACCAAATCCACAAGCAACATCCCCTAAATTTGGAGACATTCCATGCCCCATCAAAAGCCACAAAAAATAGGGTTTAGATCCAGTTGTATTTTATTAGCATCAGTACATTATTTAGCAAGAGGCCCTCGCCCCAACACCCAATTATCCGACCAAAAGTCTATTCTTCTCCCATTCCCGACTGGCTACCTGAGATTGTTGTAGAACATTAGTCTAAGATGCCTTGATTCCTTTCCAAAAGTTTGAGCCCTTCCAAGTTGTGTCAATGCTTAGTTTGATAGCTCCCCCACAGTTATACTTTGATCGAATAAGTTATACCCATGTGGTTCTCCTCCTACTAACAAGTGCCAACCTGCCTCACAAGGAGGGTGTGGTTAGTGTGTCTTGCCTCCCATAGCCCAAGGCTACCCCACTATTTTGGGGTGCATACTTTTTGCCAAGCAAGCTAGTGGACTTTACTATATTCATCTTCTCACCCCAAACAAAATCCCTATATTTCTTATCTATATAATTACATATAGAGATTGGCAACAGGTTAGTTTGCATTAAATGGTTAGGCAAAGCTTGTATAACTGACTTGGCCAGAGTAAGTCTTCCTACAAAAGAGAGGATATTCATTTTCCAACTACACAGTTTTTTATTTACTTTATCAATGAGGAATTGGTACGTTTGTTTGTAACCTTTGTGATGGTGAAGTGGTATCCTAAGGTACTTCCCAAATTATTAGTTTTCTCAAAACCCAAGGCACTTAAGAAACTGTTCCTGATGGTGTCAATTAATATTTGTAGAGAAGAAGACTTTATTGTTCCTGATGGTGTCAATTAATATTATTTTTTGCCTAAAGCATTAACAGAAGAGATTTAGAATTTGCTTAATCACGACCACTTGTTCAAGGGATGTTTCGACAAATAGGAAGAGGTCATTTGCAAAGACCAAATGAGATACTTGTGGCTCTCCTTTAGAAACTTTTATTGGCTTCTAGAGGCATTCAAAACACAAAACAGAAATATATGGTGAGATGGGGTCTCCTTGCCGACTAGAAGGGATCTAGAATCTCTCTATTCCAACGTAAACACATGTTTGGGGAGGGGACACATTGTCATACAACACTAATAAAAGAGTTTGGTAGTCCAATATCAACCAAGGTATCTTTAATAAATTGCCAATTAAGCCTATCATAAGCATTTTCTAGATCAACTTTAATAATCATACACCCCTTTCAACCTTTCTTCTACTTCATGAAATGGATGACTTCCTGCGTAATAATTATGTTTTCAGTGATGCTCCTCAAACGTATGAAACTGCTCTGGCAAAGGTTAACTAGCTTATCAATTACCATGCAAAACCACAAGGTAAGTATCATGGTGATTGTTTTGTAAGTAACATTACATAAGCTAATTGGTAATTGTTTCAAAGTTACAACTAACTCCGTTTAAGGGATAAGGGTTATCAAAGTAGAGTTGATTTTCCTTATCCTACTGGGTTGTGCAAACATTTCTTCAATCAACTTGTAGAAGGATTCACTAACAGTGCTCCAGTTAGCTTTTTAGAAACCAGCCTGTAAGTCGTCCTCCCCTAGGCTTTGAAATTACCCATAGCAAATAATTTTTTTTATTCTCCACTTATGATACTAAGTGTTAACTTTATTTCACTCCTCTTCTAATAGGCGTGGGAAAAGACCTTGAAGGGTTAGAGTTCCATAATGATTCTCCTCCTTATAAAGATTCATATAAAAGAGATTAACCATTCATTCCAATTCTTCAAAATCATTTATCCAATTGTCATTGTCATCTTAGATTGCTTTAATTTTGTTCTTTCTCCTTTGAATGGTAGTAACTGCATGAAAGTACTTGGAATTTCTATCCACAAATGTGATCCATTTGGCAGGAGATCGTGACACCATAACATCCCTTCTTCCCACAACACTTGTTGATAATTCTGCCATAAATTTTCCTATCTTTCCTCCAAGTATCTAGATTGAGAAATGGACAACTAGTGATTAACCTTATCTAGTTGCTTTATAACATGCCTCTTTCTTTACAAAATATTTCCAAACACTTCTCTATTCCATTTTTGCAAGGCTTCATGAAGCTTAGGCATCTATCCTTGCTAAGTCTCACTTGGACTCCAAAATTCCATGAGGAACCATTGAAAATCTGGATGGGAAAGTTGAGCTGCCTCAAAACAAAATGATTTTTGCCTCTGGTTAACACTTCATTTGCTTTTCATGTTGATCAGGATTGACTGGTGATCAAACTTTAAGAAAGGAAGGTGAAAGTGATAACTTGTTAAAACCTTAAGCACCATGGTAGTTTGATCAACATACAATTTAATCTTTCCCTCAACTGACCTCTCCTTCAGGTGAATGGTTCAAGCAATTTCCATCTATTCTTACGTCCAGATTCAAATTGCCCCACATATGGTCTGCAAACTCTGTGTTGGCTTTTTTGGATTGAGGCATGTGTTTATTATTCCCTAGACAATTAGGTTGTCCCATGTGATATGTGCATGTTTTTCCTTATAGTTTTGTGTGTCTCCTTATTCATGGCATATTAGGCACACTCGTTGATACTGTGCCTCGATAAACTTTATCATTCACAGTGCTTATAGGTACATGTCCAAGGGAGGTGGCCTTCTCATATGCATACATTATGGTGTGCTCTATTTTATCTTGTTTCGCTAACTCTTGCTAAATTAGTCCAAATCATGAGCCACTTGTGCCTAATTTGTCCACCCATCGTGCGTCGCTTCTTCTATGGCTAGGTCCAATGCCTCGTGATCTTGGGTCATGGAGTTTGTTTCTAAAGTTATTAACTAAGATCCAACGACCATGCAAATTTGTGGCTTTATGATTAGGTGTGAATTTTGCTATTTTTGCATGGGTATCTTGCCTTTCGATATCATGCTTTCTTTCCATATTAACAGTATTTATAATGGGCGTAGAATCAGCCCAGACATCATGATGCATCCTTGTTGATGCTTCTCCCAATATCATCTTCTAGACTAGGTTCCTTGAAGAAGTGAGTGATGGAGGAGATAGAGATGGTGGTGGTGGCACCACTCTAGGAAGAGATAAGCCATGATAGGAACTTGCCATAAAGGAAGGATCCCTTAATAAAAGCCATAGAACTCTCAAGGAAGGAGAGAAAGTAGACAATCAAATTTATTCACAAAGTGTTTTATATTCAATCAATGGTAAAATGTACAATTAGGGGGATGTGCCTATTTATAACAGAAGAAACATGGGCCTTAGGATTAGTGGTGGACATCCATCATTAGGAGGTTTAAGAGAGATTAATCAAGTGTTAATTGAGCTAAAGCCAATTAGTACTTGATTAATTCTAAGAAGATCCAAACAAGTCCCTAAATTTAAGGATCTTGGTCCCCTCTAAATTTGAATTTGAATTTTGGAGGGAAGCCATGTGGCACCTCAAAATTCAAATTAAAAAATGAGAGCAACATGAGTGCCAAGTAGGCGCCACCTTGGATGAGAGAGAAAGTGACATGAACTTGAGGGGGAACCAAGAGGACCCACATGTCTCTCATGCTTCATGTGTGAGTTGGAGGGGTGTGGAACTAACTTAAGGGGTGTGGTTCACACAACCACACTCCTAAGCTTCTCTAAAAAGGCCCAAATTACTCAACACACTCCACAAAAAGGACTAGTTACACCTCCTACTTTAAAATAGACATAAAGGCCACAATACAAGGCAAAAAAAGAAACTAAAAAAACCTCCAAGTCCCAAATTAAAAAACGTGCATTACAAGGACTAAAAAGAAGACTGCAGCCTAATTTCTAACATCTTGATCTCTATGAGAAGGTGGGGTCTTCTTCCCTTCTCTCTTGCCATATCTTCCTCAATCCTCCTAGTCATGACCCTGGTGATAGGACCCTTGCTAGGGAGGAATGCATCACATCATGTGCAACCTCTGTGTCCTATGGTATGGCGACACCATCATTGCCCATCGCATGGGATGTTCAGTTCATGGCATTGACTCCCTTTGTGTAGTTGTTGTCCTTGTAGCCATATCTACCACATTTGAAACAAATTTTGTGTAGCCCCTCACACTACAACTGTATCAAGTGGCCATAAACAATTATCATAGTTTGTAGGGGTTTGTTCAAATCTAGTTCAATGCATATCCTTGCATAGCAACCTCTTGCTTGAATGGTAGTCACTAGTCAATCTTCAGCATAGAGCCCAATGTGTATCCTACCCTCTGCAAGAACTAATCATTGTATAACTTAATAGGAAAGTTCAAGATGCAAACCCAAATTGCAACCTTGGTTGATGCTAGCCGCCACACTGTCCAGAAAAAATGATCTCCACCCATGTACCATTAGGTATGGTTCACCACCATCCAATGACGCTAAATAATAAGACTGGATAATAATTCTGGGTAGATCAATAATTTGAATGGACCCCTTTTTTGCCCAATCACGTTTTACTTTTGCTTCTAAGGTTCGATAATCCCATAGGTTTGTCCAACATAGTCACCATAAGCAATCCTTTCTATGGCTTACGCCACTCATGAAATTCTTCATCAAAGATATTTATCTCCTCAAATCGATCTATGTCTTTGTTGTCAAGGTAGGGGTGTACCTCCTTCTCTGAAGCCCTAAAGAACCTCCATCGAATTAACAGAACAGAATGGGTCCAACTGTGTTGAGTAATTTTATCTTGTACGACATGTTTGGTCTCTCTATTGGGTTGGAGAAGCCTTTTCTATATCAATATCTGTGTGTCAATTAATGATTGTCTTGTGTTTAACCTTTCAGTTACTCCTCAACAACAAGTGTTCTTCCTTTGAGACCTCTGTCAAAGTCCTAGCAAAACATTTGCTTTCAACCTCCATTCAAATCTCTACAAACATGTTTTAACTTTTCTCATTTTGACCAACAAAACATTAATAAATAGTAACATTATCTAATTTCATTAACTAAATACTTTTATAATTCTCATACATAAAATATTATATTATTTTATGCTAATAAATTTATGCCTTAAAGAATAAAAGATTGATTATAATAGTTATATAATACGTAATAATAATGTAGTTATTATTAATTTTTTATTAATTTGGTTTGAATGAGAAAAATAGTAACAAGAGAAAAATAGTAACATATGAAAGATCTCATATAATAATATTAAAATAGAAGTGTTAAAATCCAAACAAATTCAAACTAAATTGCGAGACAAAAAAAATAGAGAAAAAAAAACCAAAATTGAACAAATCACAATAAGCAGTTTTTTTTTTTTTTATAAATCTAGATTATCTAATTTGAAGTTTCATTAGATAAGCATATTTTAACGAATATGGATTAGACAATCCAGAAATATTTTATTTTTACAAGTCCTTATTATGTAATTCGTACTTGTTGAAACACAAAATCTGAATTACATGATGTGAATTTGGATTACATAATTGAAATTTGGATTACATAATAAAAATGCTTTCAATTTTGAATGGAGTGCTCCAAATTCAATAATCCGGTCTTATCAATACACTAGATGAGATTACGGTTTCTAAATTAGCTAGAATGATCAATCCAAATTGGTTCTTCCAAGCTTATCTTTTAACAATATTTGAAACAACCATTTCAGATATGATCACTCATTATTACAGCTTCAATGACATATATCAACAAAGAAGCATGGTTTCACGTAACTATAGTGGTCGATCTAATCACCCAACCAAACAAGCCACATAGATGGTGGAGGAGAAATAGAGGAGTAAGACCAAACAGCGTAGGAAGCAAACAACCTTGGCAAATACTAACAACAACCTCTTATCATATTTATATAAAGACAATTTTGTCATTTAGAAAAGTATGTAGTTGTTGGAAAAAAAAGTCCAATATCGATAATTCTAAAAGGGAAATTTTGTTTTTCACCTACCCTAATTTTATTTTCCACTAACTTGTAAAAAGATAAATATGCCCTCATTTATATAGTTAAAAGAAAAAAAAATCTTTCTATGAAAGAGGTCATTCATAGAAGGAAAAAAGTTTCTCTTCTAGGAAAAGTCCTTTTATAGAAGGAATATTTTTTTTGTATGACCTCTTTCGTAGAAGAAAATTTTTAAAAAAAGTTTATATATCATAATTTTATATTTTTATAATATTAAATTTTGATAAAATTTAAAATAAATATAAAAATTTATATATTAAAATATAAATATAAAATATTATAAATAAAATAAAATTTATAAAATATAAAAGGTTTATTATGGAAAAAGTTATCCGTAACTAAACTTTTATATTTTATATTTTATAATATAAATTCTTAAAAAATTATATTATTATTAAAATATAAATAGAAAAGATAACAAATAAATTTTATAAATAAAATAAATTTTTAAATATAAAATCAATAAAATGTAAAAGTTTGTTACTGACAAAGTTCTTCGTAATTAAACTTTTATATTTTATTTATTTTATAATATAAATTTTAATAAAATTTCAAAAATTAAATTATAAATAACCTATATTATTAAAATATAAATATAAAATATTATAAATAAATTTATAATTAAAATAAATTTTAAAATATAAAATTAATAAAATGTAAAATTTTATTACCAAAAAAGTTCTCTGTAATTAAACTTTTATATTTTATTTATTTATATTTTATAATATAAAATTTTAAAAAATTACATTATAAATAAATTATATTATTAAAATATAAAATTTTAAAAATATAAATATAAAACAATACAAGTAGATTTTCTAATTAAAATAAAATTTCAAAATATAAAATTATATTTTAAATGTTTTTAAAATATTTTTTTTCCTTCTACAAATGACCTCTTCTATAAAAAGGAAAAATATTTTCTTCTACTAAAGAGGCTATTCATTGAAGGAAAAAAAATTTCCTTCTACTGAAAGTCCTTTTTGTAGAAGAAATTTTTTTTCCTTTTATGGATAGTGTCTTTCGTAGGGCAATGACATATTCATCTAAATGTAGATTTTCCCCCATTCATATATAAACATGATCACCTTTTTTTAAATTATGAGAAAATCTATATTTCATTATGGCTCCTTGGTAAAAATAAATTTTGTATTTAAATTCTTACATGAAAATACTACAATAAACAAATACTATTATAATTCCAATAAAAATCAAGAAAATATTTTTTTGATATTTTATATATGAATATTAAAATATAAATATTTTTATTAATATTAATTGAGACAGGTGAACTAATGTTTTTCTTAATAGTGGTTCAAGATTAAAGTCAAGGTACTCAACAAATTTAAAAGTTTTGTATGAAAAATAAAAATAAAGTCAAACGTAAATTAAAAGAATAGTTATTTGTTTACATTTTAGTTTATATTTTAAGACATTAATGTCTTATAATAAAAACAAAGAATAATAATTATCAAATTTTCAGAAGTAAAAATAAAAACAAGGTTAAACTTGGTGACCTGGTGACTTGATCTTGGGAGGTCATGTTTGTGTGCTTCTTTTTTTTTAATCAGTGAAACATGTCATTTGCATGGAAAAAACCCTAAATGGCCAATATGCATTGTGCTTTTTGCCAAATATATGTGAGTCTTTGCTCTTGCAATTGTGAATTGTGACTTGCTTTAATTCTCATTAACACTATAGCATCGCGACCTTTGCCTTTCAGCCTAATGGTGGCACACCGACCTTTTTCTCTTGCATTGTCCTTCATCTTCATCTCCTCTCTCAATCGAACAGCGGCAATGCCTTCATCTCTCAACGACTCACCCAAACAACCTCTTCCCTTTTTATCTCCGTGGCTCATTGGTGCAAACCAAGTTTCCTAGCATCCAATAAATGGAGGATGGACAGGGAAAGAAGAGGAGGTAGGGCACCACTCTCAAAGAGAGATAAGCCAAAAATGTTTAGGCTTGCCACAAGGGAAGGAACCTTTGATAAAAGCCAACTAGGAAGAGGTTCCTCAAGAGAGAAGATCCTCAAGACCTTTACTAGAGAATGTGCTCAAAGAGACAATTTTCATTCAAATTCAAGGTGGAGAATAAAATGAATGAGGGGACCTATTTATAAGAGGTAGGAGATCAGGGTTAAGGAGCTAATGTTGGACGTCCCACTCAAGCCCGAAATCCTAAGCAAGGTTAAGCTCATCTAATTAGATTCCCTCCCTAATCCCACGTATATAATCAAGGAAAATCGACCCTTGTGTCATGCTTTGTGTATTAGAAAGACAGGTGAAAAAAATGAGTTAGGAGGTGTGGAAATGACCCATACTCCCAAATATGAGGTGCACCTCTTTTTACACACATTCCATATAATTATTCAAGGAACCACTTAGCTTTTACAAGAAAAATGACCAAAATACAAGACCTTTAAATAAACGAAGTACACACCCCTAATTATGAAAGCTACTAAAATTATTTACTAGTGAAAATAACTAAGATTATGACTTCAAGTCTATAATGAGCTCCCATCCATGCCAAGTCTTCCTTTCATCCTGATAGTCATGATACATGCTAGGTGAGTTTGCATCACTCATGCATGCTCTTTCTTGGCTTCTCCATCTCAAGTTCTCAGCTTCTCTATCTCAAGTTATCGGCTTATATATCTCAAGGTCCCTACTTCTCCATATTGAATATTGAGGTTCATTTTATTTTATAGGTTGTTATTTTAATTTGTGTTCTTAATTTTTGGTATAATTTAATTGTTTATGATTTTTTATAATATAAAATTATATGGGTTATAAAACATTTATATTTTTTATTAATATAATCTGAGTCGTGCGGTCAATTGTCGACCCCAGGTTGACCCTTGACCCATGACTCCTTATCCTAGCTGAGTCAGAAATCATACTGAGTCTAATAACCATGCTTATAATAAGGGAAAATAATAACAATTATCTTAAAAGTTATTGAAATGATGGTTTGTGATGAGGACATGCAGCTTGAAGGACTTGGAGGACCTATCACAAGGGACTGAAGAGAGCAATACTTGACCTTAATGGAAGAGAAGTTTGGAATAAATTAAACTCATTTTCTTGGAGTTTACTTAGTTAATGGTGGGCAACCAGAATTGTCTAATTAAAGTTGCAGCCACCTAGGTTATCAGTTCTAATTAGTATACGTGTTTAATTTACTTTGGCAGTTACACTTTGTTATTAAGCTGCCCATTATTAGTTTTTATTATTTTGTAACTTCACCTGAATTTAGAAAGCCACTAAACCTACACAAGCTGAGTTTATTAGGCATATAAATTTGGGCAAGACTGAGATGTAAGGCAGAATATTTTGGAAATAAAAAAACTAGTTGAGGTTTTCTCTCCTTTGGGTTCTTGACAATCCAAAATCTTTTGAGATTTATCAAAGGTAATTCACCCCTTTGTGTGTGCAATCTCGTAGACATATCTTCCATCCTTGGAAGTGTGAAGCCTATCAATTCCAATTCCATTTTCTGTCTTTTCCATTCATACTCAATTCTGCCCTTTAAACTCTATGAAAGGAAAGTCCTACACTATCGAAAACTCGTTTAATCGTTGAATTTCAATAACTTTTAATTTCCATTCTGTGTCTAAAAGTTTGATAGTAATTCTATTTAGTTTATTTTTTTGCAATTGTTTGCATTCCACGTTGATTAATTTTGTTAACGCAGCAAGCTAAATTCCTAGGGTCCTTTCAGAATCCTAAACTGACAGTGGATTCATATCATTTGGTATCAGAGCTAGTTGTTAGGACTAGGTTTTGGACACTGCTTAAAGGTTCTAGGGCGCAGTTCTTGGCTGTCTGAGACGCAATTTCCTTTCACTCATAACTCACATTTTACAGAGTCAATTTCGGTGATTCGTGAGTGGAAATTGCTCCTCAGAACGTGAACTTTCACCTGGATGTCGAATCGTTCACTTGGGAGTTATGCAGCGTGAGATACAGTGGCATGACATTGGCTGGCTTGGAGAAATTGGTAACATCCTTCCTTTTGTTCTTAGTGCCAATAACATCATCTGATATTGATAATCACCCTGCCTAAGTCATTGCAAAAGTTAAGCCTATAAAAAAAACACAAAAGAAAGAAAAGAAATAAAAGAGAAAGAGTTGCAAGAAAAAGGAGAGATGAGTGAAACACATAAAAAGAGTGGAAATAAAAAAAGTGAAACACATAAGGGGAACAAAAGTGAAACACTTGAAAGAAAAAAGAGTTGTTTAGCAAAAAAGAGTGAGGTGAAGAGGATGATGCTTGCAAAAAAACCACTTTACGTGTTGTATTGCAAAAATAATGTTTATGCTAACTCTAAAAAACTTGGCCCTGTTGGTGTTGAATCTCTTTTGCAGGATTTTGAGGATGTGTTTCCAGCAAATGTACCTGATGGCTTGCCACCTGTGAGGGGAATTGAGCATCACATTGATCTCATTCCAGGAGCTTCTTTGCCCAATCGTCCAGCTTATGGGAGCAACCCACAGGAGACCAAAGAGATCGAAAGGCAAGTTAATGAGCTCATGAGCAAAGGGTGGGTAAGAGACAGCATGAGTCCATGTGCTGTACCTGTCATTCTAGTACCCAAGAAGGATGGCTCATGGAGGATGTGTTCTGATTGTAGAGCCATAAACAACATCACCATCAAATATAGACATCCAATTCCTAGATGAAGATGCTATTGATTTGGGGACAAATCCTCTTCAAGAGGGGGGGAGTGATGAGGACATGCAGCTTGAAGGACTTGGAGGACCTATCACAAGGGACTGAAGAGAGCAATACTTGACCTTAATGGAAGAGAAGTTTGGAATAAATTAAACTCATTTTCTTGGAGTTTACTTAGTTAATGGTGGGCAACCAGAATTGTCTAATTAAAGTTGCAGCCACCTAGGTTATCAATTCTAATTAGTATACGTGTTTAATTTACTTTGGCAGTTACACTTTGTTATTAAGCTGCCCATTATTAGTTTTTATTATTTTGTAACTTCACCTGAATTTAGAAAGCCACTAAACCTACACAAGCTGAGTTTATTAGGCATATAAATTTAGGCAAGACTGAGATGTAAGGCAGAATATTTTGGAAATAAAAAAACTAGTTGAGGTTTTCTCTCTTTTGGGTTCTTAACAATCCAAAATCTTTTGAGATTTATCAAAGGTAATTCACCCCTTTGTGTGTGCAATCTCGTAGACAATCTTCCATCCTTGGAAGTGTGAAGTCTATCAATTCTAATTCCATTTTCTGTCTTTTCCATTCATACTCAATTCTGCCCATTAAACTCTATGACAGGAAAGTCCTACACTATCGAAAACTCGTTTAATCGTTGAATTTCAATAACTTTTAATTTCCATTCTGTGTCTAAAAGTTTGATAGTAATTCTATTTAGTTTATTTTTTTGCAATTGTTTGCATTCCACGTTGATTAATTTTGTTAACGCAGCAAGCTAAATTCCTAGGGTCCTTTCAGAATCCTAAACTGACAGTGGATTCATATCAGTTTGTAATAAATAATAATAGAATAATATTTTGTACTTGTTAAACTCCTAAACAAATCATAAATAATTTATAAAAATATTTTTTAATTTTTTAATTATTTCATACAAAATTTTTAACATTTATGTCTGACCTTATTTTTATTTTAATCTTTATACAAATATCTCTGTACTTTTTTTAATTATAATATTGGTACAAATGTGGTAAAATAATTAATTATTGTTGAAATAATAATTAAACTTTGTTGGGGACCTTAACTCTAATCTTCAACCAATTAATTAAGAAAAACATGATCGCTTGTATCAATTAATATTAATGAAAATATTGCTTATAAAAAATATTAATAAAAATATTTATATTTTATATTCATATATAAAATGTTGAAAAAACAATCCCTGGTTTTTATTGGAATTGTAATGGTATTTATGAGAAAAACACTTATAAATTGTGACTGTAAAAATTTTTACGTTTACCATTAATCATAATCCTTTATATATAATAAACTTGTTGACTTTATCAATTAATACTTTAAAAGCCATCTAAATGAATAATTATGATTAACCGCCAGTGTAAAACTCTTTTACACTAATAATGCATAAGTGTTAAACTCTTAGTTTATTGTAGTATTTGCATGTTAGAATTTAAATATAAAATTTATTTTTACTAAAGAGTCAAAATAAAGCGTAAATTTTCTCACATTCTTATATAAACATAATCACTTTGTATTTACATTCTTACATGAAAATGCTACAATAAACAAATATCATTATAATTCCAATAAAAAAAATGTAGTTTCGATATTTTATACATGAATATCAAAATATAAATATTTTTATTAATATTAATTGAATCTTCTCAATAAAGTGGTTCAAGATTAAATTCAAGGTACCCTACAAATTTAAAAGTTTTGCATGAAAAATAAAAGTAAGGTCAGATGTAAATTAAAAGAATGATTATTTGTTTATATTTTAGCTTATATTTTAAGATACTAATTTCTTATAATAAGAATAGAGAATAATAATTATCTTAAAAGTTATTTAAATGATAGTCAAACTAGCAGAAATAAAATAAATTACAAAGTATTTTAAAAAAATTAAAATAACACAAAAAAGATAAACAATGTAAAAATAAAACAAATAATAAAATAAAAAAAAATATAAATTAATTAAAAAATTTTAATTTTAAAATTCATTATTTAAAAGTATATACATAAATAAGAAATAAATTTAAAAAATTCAAAAATTTTATTAAAAAACAAATATAAAATAAACGTCCGATAAAAATTAGGTGTCCAACAACCATTTCTTATATAAAAAAATCATTAAGAAATCGGTTCTCCTAATTTTTAAGCCTGATCAGTAAAAGAGATAAGATTATTTAAGTAAATAATATGAAAGAATAATTTCGGTAAATTGTTTTTTATTATATAAAAAAAGTCCCGAAATTCAAGTTTGGCAACATCATAGAGTCGAAGCGGTGTCGTACTGTTCCAAAGGAGACGCGCATAACGGCTACGAGATAAGCTAGATCAGCTAAACCCTAAACCCTATTTGTCCGAAGAGAAGAAGAAACAGAGCGTGCAACTTCCTCCAATGGCTCCCCTAAGGAAGAAAACTTCGAAGCCACGCAAATCCCCGAAAAACCCTAAGATGACTCAGCCAAAGCACAATTCCACCTCCGAATCTGAAGAAAACTCGCCGCCGCCGCCGCCGCCGCCGCCGGAGCAGCAACCGGAGCAACTCGAACTCGGCGACGACAACTCTGATTCCGCGTCGGAGCTCTCCTCCGACGGCGACTATCCGCTGGCAGACGATTTCCTCCGAGGAAGCGACGACGATGAAGGTGGCTATTATGCGCATGTAGTGTAGTTTACTCTATTCGAGTTCAGTGTTGTGACCGTGTTCTGATTTTTTTTGTTTTTTTTTGTTGCAGAGAAAGCCTCAGGTTCGGGTTCGGACTCCGATGATGATGATATTGAAAAGAAGTCGAGAGCTATTGACGAAGAAAAGGCGAGAGAGGAAGAGGATGCGGAAGCTGAAATGCAGCTCAACATCAACCTAGAGTCTGATGAGTTTAGATTGCCTACCAAAGAGGTTTCAGTTTTTTGCAATATTCTTTTGACGCATATGGCGCGTTTGGATTTGTTTAAATTGCTGTCATTATTATTATTACAAGAGATTGTTTCTAGAACAAGCTTATTTTAACAAATTAATTTGAATGCAAAATAAGCCAAGCCTAATTAAGGGAGTGTTTGGATTTTGGAAGAGCTTCTAAGAGTTTATTTGGAGCTTTGTCTTTTCAGGCCAGAATTTAGTACGTGTTTTGGTAAACTTAAAAAAAGTAATTGTGAAGAAGTGATTTTTAAAATAATTGCTTTTTTAATAAGCATATATTGGTTTACTTCCTAAATTAAGCATATAACTGTTTATTTTAGGCAGAAGCAGTACATCCAAACACATTAAAAAAATGAAAAACACATTAAAACAGCTTATTTGATTAAAGTAAGTGTTTTTTTTTTTAAAATAAGCTTTACCCAAATGAACCTTTGTATGGTCATGCTCATGAAAATAAGTTTCAGCCTTTTATATTTTTGGAATTGCAGAATGCTAACGAGATATAAGGACAGGAGAAAATATTTTATAGGGATGGATAAAATTGCATACTTGACCGGTACGCTACTAGTTAGCAAGACCTTTTTTTTAGCTTTTTAAATGAAGTTCTTGTTAAAGCTTATTAAATCAAGCAAGCATATGTGGTGAGCTCTTGTTAAGTAAGGATTAGTTAAGCTCTTTCACCCAGACACAGTCTAAATCTGTTGCTATTGGTTTTATACACTAAGTTATTGGAATGTGTGTTAAATTATTTTCTTACTTAGGAACTTGAGGAAGAGACTCTGCGCCCACCTGATCTTTCCAATCTCCAGAGGAGGATTAGAGAGAGTAAGTTTTACTCTGCTGTTGATTCTCTTTGACTGTTGTCATGAACATTCTTCAGGTTGTGCTATAAGTTGTTTAATGGATTTAAACATGTTTATTTTTCTAGTTGTTCGTGTTCTTTCAAATTTTAAGGCTTTGAGGCATGATGGGTCAACGAGGAAAGATCATGTCGAACAGCTTAAGAAAGATATATGTACATACTATGGCTACAATGAGTTTCTAATTGGTGCTCTAGTGGAGGTTGGTATGATTATTATATTTGTACTGATATTGTTTTGAATTTAATTTCTTCCCAATTTTTATTTAGTATTTGCCCTTTGTGTACTTTAGCATAGAAAGGGAGTTGTGTTTCTTTAATGTGTAATGACAGCTTGCACGAAAACTTTGTATTTTGTTGTCTCAGATGTTTCCAGTTGTTGAACTTATGGAACTTATTGAAGCCTTTGAAAAGCCACGCCCTATATGCCTGAGGACTAATACATTGAAGGTTGAATGTCCTTTACTGTCATTTTGGGTTAATATGAATTATTCATAATTTCATATTTCCCACTGAGAGTATAATTATTTCTTCTATATTCACTCAGACACGCAGACGGGATTTGGCGGATGTTTTGATAAACAGAGGAGTAAATTTGGATCCTTTAAGCAAATGGTCAAAGGTATAGGATTCATGTCCTAAGTTTTCTTTTGTCCTTCATTTCTTAGTTGTTGAGCAATTGGTATTATTGAGCAGTATTGTCCACAGCGGACCACGGAAAATTGCAAAAAGATGCTATAGCATATAGCAGATAGCGTCACAGGCAAATAGCAGTGTTTGAAATAAACTATAGTGTGATAGTGCAATGCAACAGTGTTGCGATAGCGTTTTTTCAAGATCCACAACGTTATAGTGTGATAGTGCCGTTATAGCTGTTATTTGCAACACTGTTATTAAGTACTAGCAAGTAGCAACAAATTTAATAAGAAATCTGGATGATATTTTTATCCACAGGTTGGACTTGTTGTGTATGATTCTCAAGTGCCAATTGGTGCCACTCCTGAGTATATGGCTGGTTTCTACATGGTAGGTGGCTTTTAACTATTGTTGTCTCATTGCATTTCATGTAATATTGTATGATTATCTTACTAGCAGTTCTTTAACACTTTGTAGCTACAAAGTGCAAGCTCTTTTCTGCCTGTAATGGCTTTGGCTCCTCAAGAGAAGGAGCGAGTTGTTGATATGGCGTAAGTATAAATTATTGTCTACGGCTTATTAAACAGACTTTCATTTGCAAATGTTAGAGAGAATTTCAATCTTTTCCCAGTGTGGTTGAACCTATCACATGAGTTTCTCATCAAGCTCTCAGTTAATGATTTGCAGTGTGCCTATGGAAATCTACAGTTCCTTCTTATAATTACACTTATGCAACGATTTTTGCTACATATTCTAAGATTTGTTGGTTTGAGGAGCAATGTGAACAAGTTTCTTTTTTGCAATGCTTTATTTTGCTGAAGAAGTTTATCTTATTTGCAGAGCTGCACCTGGTGGTAAAACAACTTACATTGCTGCTCTAATGAAGAATACTGGTATGTTTTATGTTTCCCATGAACTTCAAACCATGTACAGTGGTACCAAAGTTGTTTTCAAGCCAATGCTTGATATATATGTAACCAGTTAGTGGTAGGGGCTTTGGATTGTAAACTTTGTTTTCATCGTAGATTATTTGGGATGATGTGAATATTTTTAACTAGTAAACTTTGGATTGTAAACCTTGTTTTTCATCTTGGAGTATATTTTACATGAGATTAGGTGTTTTTCTGCATGAAAAATCACGCATAATTCTGCACATTAAATGCAAAAGTGAATTTTCAGCATTGACAGAGAACTTTTTAATCCAATTGTGACACTAGAAAAAGGTGTTATTTGGTCATTTGGTGTTTCTTTCTTGAATTGATGTCTATTTTTTTCCTGATTATTTTTTATCTGGTGTTCTTATAGTCTGTTGGATCTATGAATTTAAGTCATTGAACTAATTATTCTTCATCTGTTTTATCTCAATTTTGCTTTAAGTTTTTTGTTTGTTAATTCATCTTTCCACTAATCCAGTCATGCTATTTTGAATATGGCAGGAATAATTTTTGCAAATGAAATGAAGGTACCAAGGCTTAAGTCACTGACTGCAAATTTGCATCGCTTGGGTGTATCTAACGCTGTTGTGTGTAACTATGATGGAAAGGAGGTTAGCATCTTTCGCCCACATTAAATCTTGCTTACTGGGTTTACTACAGGAAAAAAAAAACCTTTATTGTACTGCTATTAGACACAATATATTATATATTATCGTTTTGATTTGTTTCTGATTTGACTATCAATTTGGCATCTCAGCTTTTCTGGATAATTTGTTTGGTTTGACAAATTGGTTAATTGTCTGCTTTGTTAACCTGGCTGAATGGTATTGTGCGATCATGTAGCTGATCTTACCTATTGAGAAGGATTTGTTGTTGTTCTAAAAGAAAGAGGGCTTCCCTCATTATTACAAAATGCTGAGATCATAAATAAGTGTGATAAGAAATAACATAACTGAAAGAAACTGGGACCATATCTAGAGTATGTATGCCATTATATCAACAATTATATTAATAACAACTATATTGGCATTATGCATAGTTTGGTGATTGATTGATCAGAGCATAATCTCTCACCCTATTCCAACATTGAAGCATCACTTGTATGACCTTCAACTTCAATCTTGCCTAACTTGTTCAAAATTAGTTTCAAATAATATTTTTGCCCCTGAAAAGAGTGATCAGCTTGTTCCAAATGTTATTCCAAAAGAAAACTCTGTCTGGGAAGATTCAAGAGCTTCTAACCTATCTGAGAAGGTTGGCAATTGTCTCAACTTCTCTTCATGCTCTGTAAGAGTTTTTTTCCTGGTTGTTGATCTCAGGTTTCTAGTGCTCCATCTCAGTAGTCATCTCTTCAATGATTTTAGATCTTGTTTTAATTTTGACTTCATCTTCAATACTGCAACATGTAACTCCCTTCTACCAAAAGCTGATTTCTGCTTCTGTTTCATAACCCTCTCTCAATTCCTCAATTCTTTTAGTCAGAGCTTCAATGCCATCATTAAATGATATTTGCGTTTCCAAAAGATCTATCCCTTTCCTCTTTCACATGCAACGGTTCATTCAAAGACTCCTCTAGATCTCTCTTTCTCTTTGTCTATCAATACCTCTAGATCTCTCTTTCTCTTTGTCTATCAATAAGTGTAGCTTCATCTTATTGCACTGTTGTTAAATAACCGCTATGATGCCACAATAGCGCCATGGGATGGTGGATTTTTTACCAACCGCTAATCCGCTATACATAATTTGTGAAGGAATGTCTGCTATGAGGTGCAATGATGTGTTTTTATGATGGAATTCTGGCATTCCGTGCCATCCGCCATTGATAACACTGTCCTATTGTGAATGGAGTTCATATGCAAAAATTTCACTTATGAAAGATTTGCATAGAATTTACTATAAGCTTTCTCAGCAATTATTCCAAGGAATCTATATTTGCACTGCTACAAACCAGAATTTTATATTTCAGACTCTGTCAAGGCAGTACCAACTAAGTCATGCAAGATTCTGATCTTTAACATAAATGTGGAAATTTGTTCTTCAATTGCAGCTTTCCGATCCCGTCTTCAAGCTAGATATTTCATTATGCTGCTTTTCATTCTAAAGTTCAGCCTACTTTGTCTTGAATGATAGTTTCACATAAAAATGCACCAAAGCCTCTTTTTTTTTTTTTTTAAAAGGTGATCTCTCTGCTATATAAGAGCACTAAGGTGTGCTTTAGGAGCTACCACTGTCCTTTCACACTCTTTGAGATCAGCATTTAGCAGTCCACAACTATCATCTTTTACAATCTTCAGCTGCAGTGAATCTGCATGATGATTAGGCACACTACCTATCCGTTGTACCTATCCTCTGTCTCCATAGACCGCAAATGTGGATGCTTCTCAACCCTATCTACAAGGGCTTCCTATACATGAGTCGAGCTTTTCTTTCTATCAATTGCTCCAGCATTTCTTTTTGGTCTGCCGCCTGAAGTACTTTGCAAATCCCCAATTTTTATATCTAAAATCATTTGAATCTGGTTGTAGCTGAGTATCATCTTTCCAAGAATGCAGGTAAACGTAACCAGCATCTGAATATGAGCCTCCTCCCACTGTATACTTCTACTTCCAATCATGGGAAATGAGTTTCCGAAAACTAAACTAGCCAACTAATCAATCTTTTCAATTATGTCTTGAATGAAAGTGCTCCGGCAGAGCTAGGTCTTCAAACATTCATAATAGGACAGAGGAGCCTGTGAACATATAGACTGAGCACTAGAAAATTATCCTCTGTCCTTGTTCCTTCAAGGGTTGTTATTGACATTGTCCTTTTTATTAATTGTCATTGAAGTTGTACATGGTTAATGTATTCATAAGCATTTTAATTCAACTTCTGAATTTTACTTGTCACTTCCATTTGTAAGTCACTAAGTATAATTTGTAGGTCATAAATGGTACTGTGTTGCAAATGCTAATATCTTTTTGATGTCTATATTTTTCACTTTCAGCTTCCAAAAGTTTTAGGTGTCAATGCAATTGATAGAGTATTATTGGATGCCCCTTGCAGTGGAACAGGGGTAAGAAACAGAGAGTAATATTAGGGGATTTAATTTTAAAGAGATTTCTTGTCTCTGTTTTTTCTTGAAGAACCTAGAAAGGCACTAAAGAACTTACTTCTGTCTGCAGGTTATATCCAAAGATGAGTCTGTTAAAACCTCTAAAAGTTTGGAAGATATACAGAAATGTGCTCATCTACAGAAGGTAAATTAAACTTTATTGAAATTTTGTTTGGGAAGATGAGCATAATGATTGATCTTACTGTGCCTTAAAATAATGCATAACATTTCTGCTCTGCTTCTTTCACAACAAATTTCTTTGTTAGTAAAATCAAATGTAAAACCTGAATAATACTATATTCTTTTTTACACTTGTTTTATTATTTTCTTTTTTCTATAGGAGCTCATTCTTGCAGCAATTGACATGGTGGATGCTAATTCAAAATCTGGGGGATATATTGTTTATTCTACATGCTCTATCATGGTTGCCGAGGTTTGTTTTTCAGTTGAATGTATTTAGTTGGTATGCTCTTTTTTATTTCTTGTTTTATGTTTCTAAAAGTTTTCTTAAAATATTTTTCAGAATGAAGCAGTTATTGATTATGCACTCAAAAGGCGGGATGTAAAACTGGTTCCATGTGGACTTGATTTTGGGCGTCCAGGGTAATGATTTTATTGCTAGTTTTCCTCTCACAACATTGGTTTTGATTAGGAATTTTGTCTATACTCAGCTATGACATTTTCTTTTCATCAGGTTTACAAAGTTTAGGGAACAACGTTTTCACCCTTCTTTAGAAAAGACAAAGCGTTTCTATCCTCACGTACACAATATGGATGGTTTTTTTGTTGCAAAGGTATTTATTCTTAGCTTGAAATGAAATTTTGATTGAATAAAGCAATATTGTTAGATTACAAAGATTTTGATAAAACCAATTTCCGTATTTATCTTGTTAGTTTGAATCTTATCAAATTATCTTTGTTGTGGTTTGAGGTCAATTTTACTTGTGGGGGTACAATATAAACAATATCGTTTTGTCTTCATTATTTTTAGTATCCAACCTCTTAGCTGGAAAATATCACCCTTTTGTTACTATCGAAGTTAATCATACTATTTTTGATATGGGCTCAAAACTAACTGATGGTTTTATATTCTCAACTTCAGTTGAAGAAAATGAGCAGCTCAAAGCCTGGTGCAAAACCTTCAGAAACAGCTGAGAAGGAAGAAGAAACTACTAAGTTTGTGAAGGAAAAGGAAATAAAAGGTGGAGAAAAAGAAAATGACAATGCTTATTCTCAATCTGAACTCAAAAAAAAGAAAAGGAAGTTCCCATCAAAATTAACTAATGGTCTAAAAGAAAATGGCAAAGAATCCTCTGAATCTGAACCCAAGAAAAGGAAGAAAAGACAATTTCCATCTAAAGAAGAGATTTCAAAAACCAGGTTAGATGTTTTCTGTGTTTGATACCTTATGCTCCTAGTGATACTTTACGACATATATCTTCATATATAATAAATTTATATCAATTTATGGATATGAGGCATAATATGTAAATCTAAGGAATTTGTGATTCCTGCAGAGAGAATAAGAGAAATGCTTTAAGAGAGAAAAAGAGAAAAGGTACTAAGCAAGGGAAGTAGATGATCAAAGCCTAAGCAAATTGGCAATACATGACGTAGTGATAGTCAAGTGTGCCATTTAGTGTAGAATTGACGCAGTTTACTATGGAATCAGTGGCATGTCCTAATTGCAGGGCTCAATTTTGTTTTGTTTCTAAGGTGTTTTAGCTGAGGTATATTTTAACTTCCATCTGCAAAGTTGTATATCAGAAAGAAATTTATTTTTTTTTTCTTGTACCATCAATTAATTCATATTTATTTTCTAATTAATTACCTTCATCTTTATTGTCCTGTATTTTTTTATTCTTTTGAATTATTGTGCTTAAAATGATTTCAGAGAATTGATGATTGATTAAATTATGGTGTCATGGATAAAGTTTCCCATTTCAAGCGAGTTTTGTTTGGTATTTAACGTGCCTTTAGAATCTTTGAAGGACAAAGTGTTGAAATGATTTTTGGATATTGAAGATGGTGACTTTTGACTTAGACTTTTGGAATTTTCCCTTTTACTTGGAATGTTATTATAACCTAGGTGAAAAGTAGAAACGATCTAAAAGTATAATAATAAAATAACACATTTTGTCTATATAAACTACAAAAAAAAACAGTGCTCAACTCTAAAGGTTCATGTTACTTGGTACCTGTTTGCGTAAGCTAAGCTTGCACTTGGTTTTAGATTATTGACATTTTCTTTACACCCCCAATTACTATTTGCACTCTGATGGGATTAATATATTTTTAAAGTCTCAAGACATCTCTATTATCTTTTATGCTAAGTTTGCAACTTTTAAAAATCTCAAAACACCTTAGTTGTACTTCCTCCTTTGCCTTTCCTCTCCTTTTAAAAATCTCAAGACAACTCTCATCGTGTACAATCTTAGTAAAAACCTTATGGTGGCTCAACCACAGTGATGTCCCAACAACCTTTGGATCTACATTTGTAATCTAGAGAACCATCGTGAGGGAGAGGCTTGGACTGTAGTGTGATCAAGGAAGAAAGCTAGGAGTAACAAATCGAGGTAATTGGTTGTAGAATGGGAATGCCACATTTTACTTAATCAATTTGCTAAACTCTTATGTGGAGACTGCTTTGTGAAAGGTTTTTGTGAGATGGGGAGTGGTTAGAGATGTGTTCATGCCAAAGAATGTTAATCAATTCAGTCAACAATTTGGGTTTGTTACTTTTTGGATCGGTGAGGAGTGTGAAGGAGTTGGAAAAAACCTTAGATGCTATATGGATAAGGATTTATAAATTGAGGGTGAATGTCTGACGATTTTGGCGAGGGGGTTTAAGGGTAGGAGGAAGGGATTTTGGATGAGTCATAAAGGCTGGGTATAAGGGGAGTCAAAAAGAAAAGAACAAATGAAATATCAAGAAAACAATAAGGTGTTAAAAGGGGGAGTTAATAAGGTGTGGAGAGTAAAACAGGAGTGTGGGTAGGGCAAAGTCAATGGTGAAGCTTGGAGAGGATTAACATTCTCAGTGACACCGAAGGATATTCATGAGTTGGAAGGATGTTTTGTGGATCGTGTGACTTCTCCTGAAATTGTTTACGCGTTGCGAGAACATTTAAGTAGGGAAGGAATGCATTCGGTTAAGGTTATTCCAATGGATGGGGATTTGGTGTTACTAAAGCCAATAGAAGAAGTGCTGAAAGAATTGTTCAAGGATACACAGGACCTAATGGCTATCTATTTTCATGAGTTATCGAAATGGAAGCGATCAAACATGGCAAGAGAATGTTATGTCTAGGTTCAATTGAAAGGAGTTTTTCTTCTTTTTTTACTTGGGAAATTTTTTTCAAATAGAATGCTTCTCATCAAATAGATATTTTTTAAACTTGATTTCTAAAATTGATGTGGGCTTGAGATAAAACTAAAGAATTTGCTCATAGAAAAATATAGAAATTTAGCATGAGGTTTATCAAGCTCTCTTCTTGGAGTACATTAAAAGAAGATATCATGATGATGAAATTTCATGAAATAGAATGCTTCTTTGGGTTCGAATACAACTTTTTAAACCTTGATTTCTAAAAAAGATGTGGGCTATATCTCAAATAGGGGTGATATATAAAATTATTGCAAAAGTGTTACTCAATCTTTGTCTTTCTCCGTCCTTGTAAATAAGAATGACTACTTAAGAGAATTATATACAGAGAGGTTTGAGGAGGGTGATCCCATAACTCCTTTTCTCTTGTGAATTATTGCTGAAGGTCTTGAGGCACAACAAAAGAGGTTGTTGTAAAACATTTTTTATCTAGGATGAGAATGTAGATTGTATATGTGTGACATGAATTGAAATTTCCATAACTTGTTACAATTATGTGGAGTGATACACTTACCTGTGAGGTGCTTGAAATTCAGTGATCTTACTTGATTTGCCATTTGAATTAATTGTTATAGGATGAATATTTACTTATACTTTAGTGGACACCATAGTTACAATTGATAACATGTTGATAAGCATTGAATTATTACAACAACTAACAAATGTTTATGGTATAAATCTTGGCAAAATTTGTGTTGTGAATCATTTGTATTTTGTTGTAGTCTATATCCTATGATTTGTGTTGTCTTTTTTATTTCACTGGAGTTACCTCTTTTACTTGAGGACAAACAAAACTCTAAGTTTGGGTAGTTTGATAGTTGTCTCATATGTTTAATTTTATATAGACATAGGAGAACAATTATATTAATCCTTCTTTATTTAAGGCTTTATTTTCTTTGTTTTACATAAAAAATAAGTAAATATTATATAGACATAGTAGTTTGATACCTGTGATTTGGGTGACCAAATGCTTTAACATGTGAGGCTAGAAGTAAGATCTTGTTTTAATATTGTGTTAAAAGTATGTCAATTAAATAAAAAGGGAAATTAAATTTAATTAACAGTTATGATTAATAAATTAATTGAAAAAATGAGTTGTGGTGCTAGTTATATTGATATTGTGTGTTGTTTTGGGAAATTACAGTCAGAAAATTAGAGTAGCTAAACACAGCTTCGGTCTTTTTTTCTTTTCCTTTCCTTTTTCTCATTTCTCACTCTCTTCACATTCACCTTTTTTTCTCTCTTTCTTCCTCACCTCTCTCTTGCCTCTCTTCTTTCCCAAATCTTCCTCTCTTTGCACATGGCCCTTTGGGGTGGCTGATTATGACAAAATGTTCCATTGTTCTTGATTTTGGGAGTTGATAGTCATAAGTAAGTTGGATTCTAATTTCTCGAGTTTCATTTTCTTTTGTTTCTAGTTCAATCATTCTCATTGATGGAAAATTCTCCTTAAAATCTCATTTCTTCTTAAATTCTTCCTTGGTAGGGATTTTCATAGGTTCACTCTACGGTCAATTTCCTCTAATTCTATAGTTTCAACTTTTAAGAGAGAAATAGGTAAGGGAAACTAAATCTTTAACTTTAATTTATGAAACTATGACTCAAGGGTCGCAAAGTTAATTGATTTAGGCTGCCTTGGTGTATCCATAAGTCTTTTCGGAAAGCGTCTACTAGATGTTTGTGAGTACTTATGTTTTTAGGGAGCATAAGTGTGATTGTTTACTATTAGTAGCATTGTATTGATTGGAATAAATGTGAAATTGTGTAGTTTTAATGTTTATATTATTGAATTGAAATTATATACTTACAAGTGTGTATATTTTTTATAAAGGCTGTCGAGGTCAATACCAAACAAACTAATTTTTCCTATTTTGCAATATAGGGAACAAACCTAAGTCATCTCTCGAAGATATAAGACATATCAAGAACGTTAGAAAATATAAGGTTTTTGTTGTTGTGAAATTGAAAAGAAACGTGCAGAGCAAGAAACAAATTCGAAGACAAAAAGCAGAGAAAGAAAACATTGATCCAAGGTTCCTAGCGATGCACTCAAGTAATCACAATTCTAATATTCATGCGAAATTGCATCAACACTCAAATGTAATTCAATTGAATCAGCTCACAATTGTAATCTCAAGATTCTCATGAATTTCCAGAAATTTAATCAGTTGAAATAGGTTCTCAATCGATCACCTAACCTCTTGTAATTCAAATTGATTGATCTAAATCAATCCCTAACTAATTCGTATCAAAAAGCCCAATTTGGATTCTACACAATTTAGAGAGGAGAAGAAAGCAATAAAAGGCAAAATTCACAAGAAAGAAAACGCATAAGAGATTGGAATTCATACTCTTACCACATAATCGTAATAGAGACCTAAAATCAAATAAGAAATTAGCCTTCCATGAAGATCTCCATGGAAGCTTACGTGAGAAGGAAGAAGATGGAGAAGAGAAAACTTGTGGAAGAATTTACAGCCAAACTAAATGTAAAAATTAAGTCAAAAGTTGTTACAAGTGATTATGAGAGATTATTTATATTCTCTCACTAAAATGGGTCTTTAAAAAGGTCTAAACTAAATTAGGCTTCGACCTAAACAAATTTTCCTAAAAATGCAATAATACAAAATACAGAAAAAATACGAAAATAAAAAATACAAAAATAGCTTGCCCAATGTAAAGTCCAATCCAATAAAGTCTACTAACCTACAAAATAAGAGGAAATATATGAAAAAGTCCAAATGCGGCCCAAATATGAAAATGAATTAAAACAAAAAATTAAGAAACAATTACATGGTTAGAAGGACTAAAAAGTTGTTACAAGTGATTATGAGAGATTATTTATATTCTCTCACTAAAATGGGTCTTTAAAAAGGTCTAAACTAAATTAGGCTTCGACCTAAACAAATAAAGTCTACTAACCTACAAAATAAGAGGAAATATATGAAAAAGTCCAAATGCGGCCCAAATATGAAAATGAATTAAAACAAAAAATTAAGAAACAATTACATGGTTAGAAGGACTAAAAAGGATATAAAATCCCTCACACTTGAACTATTGCACTCTTGGGAAAAACTAAAAGAAACCAAAAGAAAGAAAGAAAAGAAAATAAAAGTGAAAACAAGAGAGGAAAAATAAAAGAGAATAAAAGAAAAAAAGGAAAAAAAGAAGAGAAGAAAAGAAAGAAAGAAAAAACTAAAGATGAAACTAAAAAAAATTTCAAAATGAAAAGGGAAAATTTAAAGGGTAACAAAATAAAAGAGAAACGAAAACTCAAAACACACTCCAAAATGGTACAAAAGATGGAGAACATCCAAGTTAAGAATCTAGGAAACCAAGCAACATGAATACTATTTAACAATGAAGCAAACAAGTAAATAAGGAAAGTTCAATGGACAAAAAATGATAACATCTCAAATGAATAATTCTCACCCACTCAAGAAGTGTATATGGCATGTGTTTACTCTCAATCATATCATACAACTAGCACAATCAATTTTGAAAAGTCTCTAACCTCTCAAAGCATATGCACAAAAGATCAAAATGACTTAATTAAATGTTGTAATAGGGACAAGGTAAATATGAAAGGTAGGATAAAGAAAGGGATCAAGGCTAATAAACCAAAGAAAAGAGAAGGACAGTGGGGAATAAGCCTAAATAAGCATGCAAGAAACCCAAGAGAGTAAAGTGAACAAAGAAACAAAACTAACAAGGTAGCAACTTTGAATTTAACTTTCTTTTTTCTTACTTTTTAAAATTTTTTTAAATTAATTTGCTTAAGTTTTTTTCTACTTTTTCTTAGCTTGAACAAGGTCATATTATTTTTTTCTTTTCAAAGACACAAATTTTTTTCTTCTTTTTTTTTAACTACTTTACGACAAACCAAAATCACTATTACTCAAATTGACAAACCCCACACTTATTTATAAACTAATTCCCAAAACAATTCCAAACCCTTTTCTCTCCTAAGGTTGGGACAACATGGTTTATTCTGTCAAAGACTTAATGGATAGGAAATCAACAAAAAAAGATAAAAGGCTCAAAGGGGAAAAACAATGGTCATAATGACAGGGAAAACTATTTGGTTAGTGGCTAAAAATAAAGAAGATCTAGATCATTTCAATTATGCATAAGAGTTAAGTCAAGACAAAACTAGAGTATATGGAAATATAATTACATACACTCAGAAAAAGAATATGGTGAAAATATCAATCAAAACTCAAATATCTCACAAGATAAAGTTCCTATCACTAAGGTCCACAATTAATTTTTTAAACTACTTGATATACTAATCACGTAAGAAAAGAAACAATAAAACTAAGAAACTTATCAACTATGGAAAGCTCTATAAAAGTGCACAATTTAGAATTCAATAAAAAGTATGAGAAAGAAAATCAAAAACAAAAAATAGAATAAAAAAAAAAGAAAAATAGAAAAAGTAGAATTTAAAAGCAACAAAAATAGAAAAACAAAAACTACAAAAAAAAAAGAAAACAAAAACAGTAAAAAAAATGTAGAAAAACAAAATTGCAAAATATGGAAAGAAAAAAAAAAAAACAGAAAATACAAAAACAGAGTGGAGAAAAATATGCAAAAACAAAAATTCAACTTCCTAACTAAAAACAACAACTAAAAACAAAGAAACAACAATGTAATGAAGCTAAACCCCCTTCCCCACACTTAAAATTTGCATTTTCCTAAATGAAAGAATAAAAATCAAACCAAGAGATACAAAATGCACAAATGAATTAAAGGGGAAAGAAACTCCTCATGGCTCAATTATTTCCACTTCTTCTAATGACATATTTTCTACATCTTCCTCTACTTTTGGGCTCCCATGAAACTCTTTTTGTTGTTGACCATTAACCTTGAAAATCTTACTAGAAGCCTCATCCTTTATTCAACTACACCATAGGGAAACACATTAGTAATAAGAAAAGGTCCATCTCATCTAGAACGAAGTTTATCGATTATAAGCTTCAAATGAGAGTTAAACAAGAGGACTTTTTGGCATACTTTGAAATCCTTTCTCAAAATCATCTTATCACGAAGACGCTTGACTTTCTCTTTATAATTCTTGGATTTCTCATAGGCCTCTAAGTGAATCTCCTTAAGTTATTGCAATTGAAGTTTCCTTTTGAGCCCCACTTGGTCATATTCAAAATTACAATTTTTCATACCCCAATAAGCCCTCTACTCAATATCTAAGGTGGATGATAACCTTTACCAAAGACAAACCAAAAAAGGCACATCCCCATCGAATCATTGTAGGTTGTCCTATGAGCCCAAAGAGCATAATCCAAGAACTTGCTCCAATCCTTCCTACTCAGGTTCACCATCTTTTGCAAAATATGTTTAATCTCCCTATTAGACACCTCGACTTGCCCATTAGTATAAGGATGATAAACTATAGAAACTCTATGCTTAACCCCATACTTATGAAGCAAACCTGCATGCTCCTGTTACAAAAATGGCTCCCCAGTCACTCTTAGGCACACCAAACGTGCAAAAAAATGTTAGATCTAAAAAAACCCACAACAACATGAGAATCATTGGCTTGGTGGCCTTAGCCTTTACCCACTTAGAAACATAATCAACATCAAGCAAAATGTAAGAGTAGCCAAAGGATACATGGAAGGAACCTATAAAATCAATACCAAAACATAAGAAACTTCACAAAACAGAATAGGTTTCTAGGGCATGCCTATGGGTGATAGCCATCCCTGATCTTTCACACCTCTTACAAGTGTTGAAGGTGTTGTGTGTATCTCTAAAAATGATGGGCCAATAAAATCCCTTATCCAACACCTTCCTAGTTGTCGTATATAGTTCATAATGTCCTTTTACCAGGGAGACCTAGAAGAAATGAAGAACAAACTCAATCTCTTGATCTGGAATGTACCTATGAATAACCTAATCACTACAAAGTTTTCACAAATAAGGGTCATCCCACACATAATATTTGACGCGTTCTTAAGGTTAGTTCTTTGATTCCTAAACACTTGGGGGGGTAAAACGGATGCAACAAAATAATTAACAATATCAACAAACCAAGGAGCAATATCATGTATTTGCATCAATTTCTTATTAGGAAAATCATCTTGGATAGGTAAAGGATCAGTCCCTTCCTCAATCCTGCTCAAATACCAAGTTTTCTACACCACTCTTGTCTCTAATCTCTATCTCAAACTCCTAAAGGAGAAGCATCCATCTAATCAGTTGGGTTTGGAATTCGACTTCTTTAGAAATTTCAAAGCTTCATGGTCAGTAAAGACAATAATTCTGGAGCTAAGCAAATAAAAACAAAATTTATCAAGTGCAAAAACAATAACTAAAAGCTCATTGTCAGTGGTGGTGTAATTTGTTTGTGCAACATCTAATGTGCAAGAGGCATAAGCTATCACATGTGACCACTTGCCAACTCGCATACTCAAAATCACCCCAAGTGCATAATTAGAGTCGTCACACATGAGCTCAAATGAGAGCTTCCATTTAGGTGCATATACAATGGGGGTTGTAACTAGGGATATTCATTGGGTTGAGAGACCCGTTGGCGCAATCTAACCCAAACAAATTGGGTTAAGCTTTTCTTATGATTGCGTGAAACCCAACTCAACCCAATCAAACCTATTCCACTACGGGTTGAGTGATGAGTTTCATAAGTTGAACCCAAGACCCAACCCAACCTGAACATAATATTAAATTATTATTATTATTATTTAAAATTATGTGTTTTTATAATGTTTTTGTTAGTTTGGACAAATTATACAATTTGTATTTATTTGTATGGCTTGACTAACTTAGACAAATTGTGTTTACTTTTATTTTGGAAATTTTTTTTTTAGTTATTATTGCTTGAAATTTTAGTTGTATCATAATTTTAATTTGTTTTATTTTGATATATAATTTGTAACTATAATTTATTATTTATTTTTATGTTATAGCAATGAAAGCTAAAGAAATAGTGTTCTAAAATTATTTTTTTAAAAAAATATTTTTTAAAACTATCACCCAATTAACTTAATCCAACCCAACTTGTTCAAGGGCTGGCTAGATTGGGTTGAGTTTATTAAAAAAAAAAAGCAAAAGCCTAACCCAATATTCTATGATTGGATTGGGTCTTGGGTTTTCCTAAACCTGACCTAACCCAACTCGTGTTCACCCCTAACTGTAGAAAGCCTCTACTTCAGCTCAAGAAAGGAATCTTGGCATGGTTTATTAAAGAGAAACTTAGCATGATCTTGCAAAAGATGGGATAGAGGCAAGACAATTTTGCTAAAGTTCTAGATGAACCTCTTGTAAAAACCTGCATGTTCGAGGAAAGAATGAACTTCTCTCACAAAAGTGGGGCGAAAGAGATAAGAAATAACATCAATTTTGGCCTTATCAACCTCAATACCTCTACTAAAGACTATGTGCCTAACAATATACTTGCTGCAAGCAACTTAGTGATCTTTTTTTTTACCACCTCAAGAATAGTAAGATTGAGGTGCCTCTGTGGCTACCTCACTAGTCTGGCATCATCCTCCAAAAGTATCTAGTGCATGCATATGGCTAGACTAATGCTTGAGAGATCAGGTAGTGTGCACCCAATTGCTCTCTTGTGATCTCTCAACCTGTAATAATTTTTCTTCTTGGTCAACTTGCAGGTTGCTTGAAATAATCACTGATAATTCTTATCTACGTTAAGGTAAACATATTTGAGATGTGCAAGAAGAGGCTTCAACTCAAGACAAAGTGGCTGCAAAATGGATGAAAATGGAGGTGTATTAGCAGCTATAATCATATTAGTTGCTCACAAACGTGTTAGGGTTTGTTGTAGCTCTATCAAAATTTGCTACAGAATCTACTGCAACATCATGTTGGATCTGCAACTCAAAATTTGCACCCGCAATGGTTTGATTAATCTCTGCACAAATCAAACACATGTATGACTTATCACAAGTGCACTTAATTTCCCCAATATCAGCAAAATCATCAAATTCAGAACATACAAATATGCATAGTCATGTAAAAGTATCTATCACATCCTTATATAAAATTGAATGGTTCTTTGTAGGGTGTTACATGACATCAAGGATGTTTAAATGCACAATATTGTCTCCAAACTCCATGGAGAGAGTTCCTGAATGCACATAAATCTTGGTTTTGACTATCTTAAAAAATGGTCTCCCTGGGATCAATGTAGACCCATGGCTAGAAGACTAATCTTGCATATCTAAGACATAAAAATCTACTAGAAAAATTGGACCATTAACTTGCACTAGCATGCCTCTTGAACACCATGAGGTTGCACAATACTCCTGTTTGCTAATTGTATGACAATGTCAGTTGACTCTAATTCACCAAGCTTGAAGGACCTAAACTACAAAAGGCATGGCATTAATTGAAGCTCCCATATCAAGCATGGAATATATGAAAATACAATCTCTAGTAGTGCATGGGACAATGAAGGTTCCAAGATACTTGCATTTTTGAGGTTGTTGTGTGATTGTCGAAACATTTCTACCTTGAATTAGTGTAGAGAATTTCTTCCCACTTGATCCTCTCATCATTCTCGAATCTCCTTTTGTGTGTGCATAATTCCTTGAGAAACTTGACATATTTTGGAATTTGCTTGATTGTGCCTAAGAGTGGAATATTCACCTCTACTATTTTAAATCTGTCTAGCAACTCATTATCAACTTCAAATCTCTTTGTAGGGGTTGCTTTAGTTGGAAAAGGTAATGGATTATTTTATTGTTGCAACTCAAAATCTGCAAATTTTTTCTCTTTTGTGGAATGTAATTCAATTGCAGTAGTGAAAGTTTTTTCAGGTTCAAAATTTGCTACAGCATTGCCACTTTGTTGTTTGGATCTCAACTATTTCCCACTCCTCAAAGTAATAGCACTAACATTGTCTTTCAGATTAATTGATGGTTGGGAGAGGATTTGGCTGGAACCTTGAGATTATATATGGTTAACAGTGCTAGCTAGCTAATGAATCTGAGTTTGTAGGTCCTTGATTGTGGACATTTTGCTAAAACAATGGTCATTCTGTTGATTAATTCCTCTAATGGAGAATAGCATGCAGATGCAACAACAAGTAGTTGGAAATGTGGTGTAACAACATGTTGTTAACCGGTTGTTTGAATCTATAAGGTGGTGGTTGTTTGTATGGTGCAAGATTTTCTTGCTATAATCTTTCTTGTGGTTGCTGCATCTGTGCACTAGGACCAGGGCCATATATGATATTATAGTATTATAAAGTCCAGCAAATTCGGCATTTGTTTCAGTCTCTTGTAGAGTAGGACATGCACCAGTAGGATGTTCTATGGAAGTGTAGATGCCATATGATCTACCTAGAAGGTTAGGGTTGTTGTTCAATGACTAACTTTCAAACTAGAAAGGTCAACCCAATTAGCTTATTTTATAGCCTCTGTTTATCTGTAGCAATGACACTTGTTTCATTCACTCCCTTGGTTGGAATGACTCTTCTAATACCAAACTACTGCGTATTGCTTGCCATATTAGAGATCATATATCTGATAGTAGCTGGTTTTTTGCCCATCAATGCTCTACCACTAGCAGCATCAATCATATTCTTATCCATGATCACCAAACCTTCATAAAAATACTAAATCAACAACTACTCACTGATTTGATGATAAGGACAGGTGGAGCACCACTTGTTGAACCTCTTTCAGTATTCATAAAGAGTCTCTCCAGATAGCCTTATGCTACATAGTACTTTTCTTATTGAAGCAGTTTTGGAGGCTAGGAAAAATTTCTTTAGGAACATCCTCTTCATATCTACCCAAGTGTTCACAGATGTTGGCTATGAATACAACCAATCCTTTGCAGCACCATCAAGGGAGAATGGAAATGCCTTCCTCTTTATGTAATCCCTAGGAATTTCATGTGGCCTCATGGTTAAATAGACAACATGGAACTCCTTCAAATGCTTATGAGGATCCTTACCTGCAAGACCATGAAACTTAGGCAAAATCATAAGATTGTGCCTTTTCTATCAAGATATTGAATACACAATGGCTAGTACACAACATCAGGGGTAGCCAACTCCTTCAAAGTTCAATTATGAGGGTTAGCAGTCATATTAGCAGTAATAGGGAATCAAAACTAAAAGAACTTAATACTAACACTATTGCTACTATGAACTACCCTACGATTTTGTTAATCTACAAAATGTTCTTTCTATTTTTAGGTCAAAGTCATGCAAGGGACCAGAACTGGACCTAGTCACACACTAAAAAGCACTAGAAAAAGGCAGAAACCAAAAATTTGGAAGTCAACTATACTATTAGAATGCACCTACAACATCCAAAATGCAACCAAATGAATTTTAAAAAACATCAAGGCCACTAGGAGATCATTCCATATGGTATTTACTATTATTTGGTGATTTTTAATAATTTTCAAAATAGAAAAAAAATGGTACGAACGATGGTAATTCACGAAAAGGATCCTTGATGCACCTTTCAAAGAAGTTTCAAGTCAAATAGAGATACTTTATCGATTTGTCAACAATACCTCTATCGGAAAGATAGTGCTTTTTTACCTTTGGTGATCGTAATTCAAAGTCAATTCAAATGCCTATGAACCTGTTATCACTTGCTAAACAGAAAACAAATGCAAACAGTTAGTGGGCAAGATAAAATCTAAACGCAAATAGCAAGATCTTCGGCAATGATACCGTTTTGATAAATATTGTCGAGGTCAATACCAAACAAACTAGTTTTCCCCAATTTTTCAATATAGGGAAAAATTCAGTTTAGAGCATTAGAAAATATGGGGGTTTAGTTAACGCATAATTGAAAAGAAACATGCAGAGGAAGAAATAAATTCGAAAACAAAAAATAGAAAAAGAAAATACTGATCTGAGCTTCCTAGCGATGCACTCAAGTAATCGCAATTCTAATATTCATGTGAAATTGCATTAACACTCAAAGGTAATTCAATTGAATCAAATCACAGTTGCAATCTCAAGATTCTCATGCATTTTCAAAAATTTAATTGGTTGAGATAGATTTTCAATTGATCACTTAACCTCTTGCAATTCAAGTCGATCAATCTAAATCGATCCTTAACCAATTTGTATGAAAACCTAATCAGAAATCTACACGATTTGGAAAGGAGAAGAGAGTAATAAAATGCAAAATTCTCAAGAAAGAAAATGCACAAGAGATCGGAATTCATACTCTTACTGTACGATCGCATTAGATACCTTAAATCAATTCAGAAATTAGCCTTCCATGGAGATCTCCATGGAAGTTTACGTGAGAAGGAAGAAGATGGAGGAGAGAAAACTTATGGAGGAAGGTAGAACAAATCTAAAAACTGAATCTAAAAAAATGAGTCGAAAGGTGTTACAAACTGTGAGAGACTATTTATATTCTCTCACTAAAATAGGTCTCTAAAAGGTTTGAACTAAATTGGACTTTGGCCAAATGAATTTTTCCTAAAAATACCAACACAGTCTACTAGAAAAATGAAACTAAAATTTTCAATTTAAAGAAAAATTACAAAATTACAAAATACAAAAATATAGAAAAAAATACAAATACAAAAAACAGCTAGCCCAATGCAAAGTCCAATCCAACAAAATCCATTAGCCTACAAAATAAGAAGAAATATATGAAAAAGGTTCAAATGCGACCCATATATGAAAATGAACTATAACAGAGAATTAAGAAACAAGGAAATAAAATGTGTATAACAAAATTCTCTATCAATTATGTAAGATTGTGATGATCGTGCCTTATAGGGATAATGGTGGAGGTGGTAGAGGACAGGACCAGCAAGATTAAAGATTTCTATAGGACACAAGACTATCTCTTTCGAATTATAGATAGTATATGTATATTGAATGTATCTGACATATGTAGATTAACTTGTAGAACTGAGTGTAGTACTAATGGTTGTAGATATGTGTATGAGATAGAACTATAGTATATCAGATTATGTACAATCTAAAGTTTATGATTATGTTGGAATGTAAATGTTAATTGATGTGTTGTTTGAGATTTGACCAAGTTAGTAAATTTTGCAATTGAGGTTCTCTATTCTGCCCAGCGAAACTTTGCAATTGCAAGTATCGCTGGGCAATAGGACTCAGCCAACAAAAGTTGCTTGTTAATGAATTTCTTGGTTTTCCCAGTGAAGAGTCTCATCCGGTGCAAAGTTGTTTCTATTGGAAAATTGTTTGGATTTACGCGAGCGAGGATTCTTGCATACCGCAAAGGCTTCCATGTTTAAAATTAAATTAGGTTTGCCCCCAACAACACATCTCGCTGCACAAAGTTCCTTCTATAGAAAAGTTCAATCTAGGATTCTCGTTGAGCGACTGTTGTCGTTGGGGAGATACCCTGCTTCTCATTAAGTGACTTGACTCGCTTGATAAGCTTGTGTAGTACGTCTAACTACCTATTATTTGTTTGATTTTAATACTCTGTGATTTGTTGTATTGGAATGACTGTATTGATGATTAATAATGTTTAGTATAATTTTATATGCAAAGGAATCTATTAACTCATAGGGTGATACTATTAGCTATGATGATGAGTAATCATATAGAATTATATCCATTTATTTGGGATGTTACACTACATTACACGATTTTTGTTAGGTTCAATCCTATGTAAAAATAATTGTCAATTAGTGTTTAATTCAAGTTTGATTGAGACAGAAATCCTGTCACAAATTAAAATTAACCAAATTTATTTTATAGGTGCTTAATCCATATTGATTATGGTTTAGGACAAACTCCTATTTTCACAATATATTTTGAATTGGTTGAAAAACCATTTTAAAGGTAAGTGATGAAGATTGAAGAGCAAATATGTTTGGAGTAGGAAGAGTGCAAATAGTAATTATCCATTTAACATACATTACCTTTTAATAATGGTTAGAATGTTAGTTTGGTTAACAAAAGAATTTAAATTCACAACTTTTTTTTTTTCATATAAATTTTATGAGTAAACCAACTTTATAATTAGCATCATTTAAAATTCATGATAAAAGTTTGCATACAAATGTTTCTGTCATAAATTTCATAGGTTAACATGCTTCAAATGTATGAGCTCATAAGATATGGATTGAAAATATCTATTTAAGTAACTTTCTTAAAAACATTCATAAAAAAATAAGAAATAAAGTTTCTTTTTCTAGTGAATTACAAATTAAAGAGTTTTTGACTAAATAACTAATTTTTACTTAATTCATATAAAGAGTTTTGTAGAAAAGAGTTTTCCTTATGAAAAGACAATTATTGATAATTAAAGAAAAAAAAGTTGAGTGAAAACTAATAAGAAGAATGTCAAGAAAGCTTCTTCAACATTTCAGTGCGCACATGATAAGAAGATACTTCTTTACATGACATGCAACTTGAGTTGCAGTCTTTGATTCTTCTTTAAATTTGTTTCCAATTACTTTTCAATGATGTTTTAAATCAGATCTGTCTATGGTTTTCCTTGAAAATTTAATTTTAGTTTTCATTCAATTTATTACAATTTCACAAAAATACTGTAAATTACTCTTATGAATTTTTTTTTTACATAAAGTTTAGGTTTTAATATTGTTTAAAAATGTTTAAATAACTTTATTAAGCCAATTTATAACAAATATTAAACATAAAAATAAATAATTATGTTTAACAAATTAGTTACAAATGAAATAATTTTTTAATTAAAGTAGATATAAAAGAAAACAGTCCACGGGGTTAATAAATTTTATCTAATATAATGCAAAATTATTAAATGAAACAACCAATCGTTCATAACATAGTAGTCTATCAAATTTGCTCATTGTATACTGTATTAAATTTTTTGTATTACAAATTTCCTAGTAATTTTTTATTATTGTTAATCTGTATACGGAAAGGGAAAATGCTACTTTAAATTAGAATAAACAGAACACTTACAGAAAAAGACTTTATCATTATATACATAAGACGATTGACTGCTAAATCAATCTGAAAAAATCTATTATAAATATATATATAAAAAAACATTGCTAAAATTTAAATTTATCAGGAAGTAATATAACTATCAGCATCTTCAAAAATGTTGATTCAGTGGCTCAAAATATATTGCCAGGACTTGTAATCTGTAAATATAGAGGAAAATATTATGTTAGTATAGGTAAATGGAACAAAAAGAATAAAAAAATTAACATAATTTTTGAAAGAAAATTATATTTAAATTATGAGTTTAATTAATATGCAATAGTAATGTTAAAAAATATTATACTATATTTAATCACACATTTTTATTTATATAATTTTTAAAGTATTAAATGATAAAATAAACAAACTTAAATTAAGAGTTTTGGTGGAATATCATTATAAATTTTATATTATTAAGATATTTTATATATATGATACCAATGATAGTAAGTGCAAAACTGTAAATACAATGAATTTAAATTAATATATTGTATTATTTTAAATTTTATGAAGAATACATTTTTATTTATATGATTTTTAAAGTATTAAATGATAAAATAAACAAACTTAAATTAAGAGTTGTGGTTGAATATCATTATAAATTTTATATTATTAAGATATTTTATATATATGATACCAATGATAGTAAGTGCAAAACTGTAAATACAATGAATTTAAATTAATATATTGTATTATTTTAAACTTCATGAAGAATACATTTTCATGAAATTCAAAAAACATAAAATAAAACTTCATAAAAGGAACACAATTTATTTATACATAGACGTAAAACACATGCTAAAATAAAATATAAAAGTATTAAAAATTAAAAAAATATAATAATTGATAACTTTAAAACAAATATTATTCTAACAGAAGATTTAAATAAGATTGAAGTATTTTTCACTATTATCATAAACCAGATTTAATAAAAATTTCTTATATTTAAAGTATATTAAATAAAAATATATTTAGAAAATAATATTTTTACTATATTAAAAGATATTGAATATTTACTTAAAATTATTTAAGAATAGGTATTTAGAAAATAATATTTTTACTATATTAAAAGATATTAAATACTTACTTAAAATTATTTAACAGCAGGTATTTAATACCTTCTAACTCATATATCAAATTCATAAGAAAAAAACATGCATTTAATAATTTTTTTTGTATGTCATATACACAATTTATCTTATTAATTTATAATTTTTTTTAATCTTTTAAAACTCGGCTCGAACATGAACAACCTATAATCTGTTGAACTGTTCTTTGAAACAAAAATGCATTAGAATCGAATTGACTCAGAACAACTCGATCAGACTCGGCCGAAAATCGACAAACCGACAACTCGAAGGGTCATGTTTTTTTCTTTAATTTTTTTTCTTCATGGCCGAAAATCCCTAATAACCTACATTTAAGCTTATGATCAATTATCAACTAGCCAAGTTAACTTCTACTCCATGGCGTCTTGCATTAGCCGATTTTAGTATCATAACGTTTGTTTTATTATAATTTAATTGAAGTAACATTTGAATTTATTGCCCGTACTTTTTTCCATTTTGTTCTTTAATATACTTTAGTAAAAGTTTTCATGTATAATCTTCAGTTTCTTTTAAATTATACTATTTGTATAATTTTTTAATCTCCAACAACATATTAGATTTTTAAACAAAAATACAACTTCAATTCCTTAAAAAGTATAAATATATATTTTATATTAATCTAGTAAGTAACTTAATACTACCTATTTCTTAAAAAAACAAAAAAAAAAACTTTTACTAATTAAACCCTAAAATTTAACTTTAGGACTTATAAATTATGATTATGATAACAGGTAAAATAAAGGATACCTGTGGTAAGTTAGAAGTTATGAATTGTTGATGAATTAATTATGTCTAATTAATAGAGAGTTTTTGAAAATCGTTGAGGTTTCCATCCTCCTCCTGTAATATTGAGAAACAAAACAGTATGATCATTTTTCCGTAGATATGTTAAAAAAACAGATGAATGTTAAAAAAACAGATGAATGTTAAAAAAACTATTTCAAAAACTCTTCATCAAGCTTCTTATAATTAATATGTTAATCATCGTTATTTTAATTTTTATTATATAAAGATTTGAATCTATTATTTTTACTTTTTCTCTTATTTATATATAAACTTTATTATTAGATCAATCTTAACGGCATAAAAAATAATAATCGATAATTAAAGGAAATAAAGTTGGATGAAAACTAACCAAAGGAATGTCAAAAAGGCTTCTTCTACGTTTTCTTGTCTCAAATGCACCTATTCTGAGAAAATACTTTTGTGCATGACTAGCAACCTGAGTGGGAGTCTTTGATCTCACATAATTCTTTGAGATTTCCTTCCAATTACCTTTTCCAAGGTGTTTTAAACCACACAAAAAATCCTTGTGCTCTTCCTCAGTCCATGGTTTCCCTAAAAAAACATACAAATAATTATTTAGTTTTCTTTAATTTATTAAAATTTGATACAAACAACAAAATCTAAATTCCAACTATGAATGAAATTTAGAGTTAGATGAAATTTAAGTTATAATATTATTTAAAAATGTTTAAATAACTTTACTAATTAATTTATAATAAATATTAATGTTGCAAAATAGATAATTATGTTTAATAAATTAGTTATAAATGCATTATTTTATAATTAAAGGTGGTAGAAAAGAGAAAAATCCATGTAATGAAAAGGTTACTAATTCAATTTTTATCATATATAAAAATTATTAAATAGTTATGTTTTAAAAATTAAGCTCAACTAGTTTGATTGAGAAGACTGTAAACTGGTCTAGTAACCTGGTCAGTACTAACAAATAGTTAAATAAAAAATCAATAGTAAAACCAAAAAATCGGTTGTAAACTAGTAAAACTTATTTTTCAATTGCTTCATTTTTTTAAAATTTCAGATCTTACTAAAGGTGCAATTCATTTTTGTAACTCTACCATTTTAATTCAAAAACTAATAAACATAGAGATTAACATATCAATATAAATATGTAGTTGGTAAAATTACTTTTTTCTATTATAATTACATTTTTAATATATTTTTTATTTTATAATTTTAATCATTATATTTCATTAATAATGATTGAACTAATGAATCATGAACAGTACTTTCATCGGTTCGATCACCCCGATTCAATCTTAAAATATCTATTCTTATAAGTTTTTATGTGTTAATTAAAGATTAAATAAAAATAAAAATATAATTGGCAAAAAAACATTTAATGTTATCTGAAATTTAAAAATTACACATAAAGAAAATATTTTTTCACTCAAAATTGCATATTCATAAGATTATAATATTGAACAACAAACTACATATATAGACACTCTTAAGATAAAAATAAAAAGTGCAATCATAGAAAAATATAAAATGTTTAAATATACTAAGGTATATTTATTTTTTTGGTTTCTAGATATATTAAACTATTCTTATTTTAGGTCCATGGTAAATTTTTGCTTTGTGTTAGTCTTCAATAGAATTTTTATTTCATTCTGAATCTCTAGAACACTTTAGGTAATGTTTAAAATTGATTTAAAATACTTTACAATGTGAATTTGATAGAACTAAACACTAAAAACAAATAAAAAAAATCATTAGAAATTTAACATGAAGCAAAAATTTATCAGCAACTCAAAACAAAGTATGCTAAGATTCATGATCTCAAAACATGTTTAAACTATATATGAATATGAATTACTTATGTGATGTAAATAATTATAGAAGGAATGTATATACTCAAACTTACCCTTATTCCTTTTGTCATGGAAGGAAAGTCTTCTTTGAACAAAGACATCAGACAAATATTTACCTTCAGAATTTTCTTTACTGCCATTAATCTCTTTCTCTCCAAGGCAATAACTAAGGTTTACCATACTTAAACATTTGGGGTTACCTTTTTTTGTAGGGTTTTTTGCAAGAAGGTTCACACCAAACAACATCAAACACCTTTCCTTGTTAATGTCACCATCGTTGCATCTCCTTGTTTCTTTCACCATCTTTCTTCCTCTTTTATTCTCTCTATCAAAACCTCTTCAATTACACACACAATCTTATGCCTCTTTAGGGAGTAAGATTTTTGCTTTTGTGCCTATAGTGTCTCTCTCCCTATATATATATATATATATATAAACCCTTTTGATCTTTTGCACCCTTTTCTTATCTCACACGTTTTGCCCTTTTTTCTAGTCTTGGAGGATGAAAAGGTCCATTTTAAAACAGCACGCGTTTCAATTTTCTAATTATCAATCTCTTATCTATTATCTAGGGGAAAATATTTGGTCAAATTATCTATTTATGGCATCAAATTTGATCATTTGAGGGAGATATTTTTCTTTTTTGTATTTTGGTTCTTTGTTTTGACTACAAAGGATTGGTGGGATCTGATTTTGTTTTGTTTTTACAATAAATCATATCTATGTGTCATCATAAAGTAAATCTTGGGGACCCAATAAAGGGTGAGGATATGGTTTCAAACATGTTAAAGATAAACATTTGAAAGGGAACGTTGGATATGCTAACATTAATTTTGACACTATGAAAAAGGTGAAACTAAAAAGGAAAAAGCTAAAACATTAATGTTTGGTCCAATATTTCTTTTACTCTTTAGTCAAGTGCGTGTTTTACTAATCGATTTAGCCAAATTTTGTTAAGGTATTTATCCTATCTTATTTCTATCAATTATTTGTTTTATTACAAGATATAATTATTTTATCTTATCCATTATCTATTTTGTTTTTCTATTTTTGTTTTTTCTTTAATCTGATCTGATCTTATTATTCCGGTATATTTGATATATTAGGATAATTTACATTAAGAAATGATAAGATAAAATAATATGCCTCTCATTCTCTCCCTATAATCTATATATAATATTTGTCATAAATTCTAATTTATATTATAGATGATTTATGTATAGGTTTAAATGTAATTTGGCTTTTCTATAGTTTAAAGTTTGCAATTTTAGTTTCTTTTCTTATTATAGAAAAATTTAATCTTTTAACTAAAAATAAAAGCTAGATGTCTTTATGAAAAAGTTGCAGATTTAAAGAAATAGAAGATAAAAAGGACAGAGTTGGATTCTGTAATTTGAGGTTTATTAACTTTTTGTGATTTTAGTTCATTTCGAATTATTATAATGATCTAAATTTTTTATTTATGATAAAAAATTATTTAATTATTATGATAATTTAGAATGAACTAAAATCACTCAAATTACCAAACTTCAAAGTCTTCGAAAATAACATTATGGCTTGAGATAAATAATATAGTATGCATGTACAATACATATATAAGTAATAATGCATATTATAATATATATATATATATATATATATATATATATAAATATAAAGTATATATTTACTTTTTTTAATAAGCTATATGTAAATAAAGTATATCTTTGCTTTTATATAAGGTTTATATTCAACAAATTATCTTTTACCTATTTTAAAAAAATTGACATATCATATTAGAATATACTATCAATTAATATTGTAGACATGCTAAATAAGTATTAATTATTAAGACATAATAAATTTTTTAATTAATCACACACATTTGAGAAAAAAAAAACTTTTTTAAAGATATATACGTTTCTTTATCATTTTTTTCACAATTTATTGTAAAAACGTTTACTTTCTGTATCCCAAAATAAGTATCATATTAGAAAAAAAAATCATCTCAAATAAGTGTTATTTAATTTTTCAAAATTTAATAATAATTTAGTTTAGCATTAATATACCTAATAAACATCACTCAAACTTTTCAATGTAAGATTAATAAGTAATTTTGTAAAATTGCCAATCTTATTTTTCATTTTTATAATATTTTAAATGTGTGCTGATAGAGCACACACACATACCAACATGCATAAATAAAAACTTATAAGGTTCGTTTTCACTTGGGGGGACATAACAAGATTGTAGGATATGATGACAATGATGATGACGATGATAATGACAATGATGATTATGATGACAATGATGATTATGATGACAATGATGAAGAGGCGATGATGATGGTCATGAGATGACGAGAATGATATGGATGACAATGATGTTGTGGTTGTTGATGATGATGATAATAACGATGATGACAATGGTGATAGGGATGACGATGACAAGAATGATGACGATGATGATAATAACGATGACGAAGATGATAATGATCATGATGACGACAATAACAATGACAGGGATGATGATGGTGATGATGAAGAAGGAGAAGAAGATGACAATGACAATATTGATGATAACAATGACGATGATGATGATGATGAAGATGATCATGATGATTTTGATGATGGTGACGATTATGACAATGACAATTGTGAGAATGATGATGATGATGTTATCTTATCAAGTTGGCTCAGTAAACAACTAATAGCAACATGATAGGATTTTTTATCCTATCTTTATCATCCTTATCTTTCTCTCCAAACAAGCCATAAATAAGTTATAATCGTTATAACTATACTTTGCTAGTAACCTTGTTTGAATGAGTTTGTGTCTTAGTATTGGTCCTACTAGAGAATCAAGAAAGGTGAATAGGGTTTAAATATATTACCTTTGGAAATTTTTAGCAATTAAAATTATAGTTCAATTTAAAAGAAAACACCCCTTTGATGGATCAAGATTCTTTCAATTAGATTAATAGAGTTTTGCATCGAATATTGAAAGTAATTGAAAGAAATTGTTGAAATTAGGATTTCCAACACACAATATTTAATATAGAACAGAATAGTTAATCAATTACGATCACGACATTAGTATTTAGATTAACAAGTGTATAGAAGAAAGGGAAAGAAAAATGAACACTAGATTTATATTTGTTTAGCCATCCATATGGTCTACATCCAGTGTTAGTTTGATAACCCTACTCAAACCCTTTATCAGCATAGATTGGGGAGGTATAAATACTATGCAAACACAAATCCTATAATTATACTCTCTTGAACCCTACAAGAGAAACACCTTATGAACCCCTATCACCAGAAATCATTGGAAAATCCTATTCCACAAATATAAATCAAATTTAAAAGAGAACTAATGAAACAACTAGACCTGAATGTGCAAGTATAAAAGATGAAGATCAAATCACAAATGTTTAAACCGTGTTCTTGATCAAGCTTGCTCTAAAAGAATTTAAAAAATAGAATTGGAAGAAATCTCAAAGATGATAAACTTTGAGTCGCTTTTAGAATGATGAAGGAAAATATTTGCAAAATGTTATGTGTTCATCTTCTTTTTCTTGTTGACCTAAATTTTGAATGATGCCTCTTTAAATAGAAAATGGTTATGGTTGTTTTAGTCAATTACTAAAGCTGGTAATTGATTAAATTGATCACGTAGATGATATATTAGTGCATGAAAGTTCTGATAGTCGATTATAGAACTTGGTAATCAATTAAATTGAGTTGTCATATACCAAAACTCAGTTTCCAAAAGGTGTAATCAATTACTGGAAATGATAATCGATTCAACTAAAGAGAAAATTGAATTTTAGTTAAATTTCTCTCCATTTAATGCATATCTAAATTAATCGATTATTAATTGATATAATTGACTATCCATGATCAATAATCACTATTTATTGGCTAATATCAAGGTAAAAAAGATTATTAATCATTTAAAAAAAGAGAAACCTTGATCAAAAGTTAAGATTCATGATATAGAACATGTTATTGCTTATGAAATGAACTTGAGACTAAAAGGATAGAAACAAAAGCATGTAAGCCTAATTTATAAAACAAGCAATACAATGTCACATCCATATATGTTTATGTTTGACATATTTGAAAAAAGAAAAATCAAAGAAAAAATCAAAACAAAATAAGCTAGACCTATAGCCTTCATGTTCAAGACTTAGTAGTTTGAGTTTGTATTTGATGGTTTGAGTTTGTTAGTATGAATTTTCCTTGATTGAAATTGTGTCGGTCTTGACTACATCTGCATCTTGACTTGGTTGAGTTTGCATCTACTTCTTTACCCTGGATAAGCTATATCTTATATATTCTTTTGAGTTGCGTCTACATCTTATGAAGTGAATCAAATGTATCTTATAATTCATGAAGTCTTCTTTAAGCATTGTGTGTTTGTGTCTTTGTTATGTGTATACCTATTTATCATTTGAAAAACTTGTCAAAGATAAATGCTAAATAATCAAACTCAATCTTATTTATTGTCATCAAAATCACTTGAGTATATAGAGTTCACCTGGCCATTCCGACCTTCTGAACCTAGCATAAAATCACACATGCACTACACCAAAATAATAAATATATAGTGCTATTTATACAATACTTATTAACATGTGCGCTATATAAGAAAAGATGAAATGCTTATACAACTCCTATTTAAATAGACATTGTATAATAACATTACTTATACAATGTTTATTTGCATATACACTATATGAAACATCAAAATGCTTAAAAACACCTATTTAAATAGGTGTTGTATAATAACGTCACCTATACAACTTTTATTGTATAGCGTGCTATATAAGAAAAAAAGGTAGAATTCTTATATAGTGGCTGTAATTGAAACTGTGTTTATAAGTGTGAAAAAATTATGATAAAAATAGATGAAAAAAACCAGCAAGTTAAAAAAAAACATATACAATGCTTCTTGAAACTAGTGATGTATATAGAGAAATATGTATATAGCACTTTTTAAAAAGAAAGTTGTATAAGTGATACAACATATTTTTGGAAAAAGTGTTGTATTCAATTATATAACATTTATTTTGGAGAAGCTCAACATTTACATTACTTATACAACCTTGTTTTGGAGAAGCATTATAGTTACTAATAAAGTATTATATTTACTTATACAATCTTTTTTTTGTAGAAGTGCTATATTCACTTATACAACATTTTTCTGGAGAAACATTATATTCATTTACAACATTTTTTTGGAGAAATGTTATATCCACTTATACAATATTTTTTCTATTTGAACTTATATTTCGTCTACTTATATAGCGTTAAAAAAACATATATAAGTTGAAAAAAATATTATAAAAGAATAAATTTGGCATAATTCTTATTCTTAACTATTCATTTTTTTAAATGTAAGTTAACATTGATTACTCATTAGAAACAGTAGATTCAAGAAGATGAATTTGTGAAAATGAAAAGTAAATTTTTAACCTTACTCTTGGAGTAAAAAAATCTCTCTACCTAGGGAGAGAGGAGCAATTATCATAATTACTTTTGACTTTATTTTATAGTAATAATATATTATACAATTTGTCCAATTTGTAACTATTTATTTATGTAACAAATTCTAACCCATGTTTTTACGTGTCACAGGTAACTTTCAAATCAAGTACATATGATTTTTACTTCAAAAATATTTTATTTTGATTTTTATTAAGAAAATATATTTTGAAGATAAACAACTACTTCAAAATTGTTAAAAATAAAAGCTGTTACTTCAAATATTTCATGTAATATTTGAATTCACTAAGAGAGCTTTAGCTTTTCTATGTAATAAGTAAGAACAATTAAAAGTAAATTAAAATCAATTAAAAAGATCAGTTTATATTTTATTTTGTTTAGGGTTACGATTTTTATTTAATTAAAGAGATTGGTTAATATTTTTTCTCTTTTTATATATTTATTTAAAAAATTAAAAAATAAATTAATATTTTATTTTAAATTAGATAAATTAATATTTTAAAACTTGTTAAAGAAACTTTTACTTTTTATTGTTTTTCTCTTTAAACTCGCTATTTGTTTTTTAAGAATCGGATACAAATGGTGAATGATTTTTAATTACTTATATTATATAACAACAAAATTCTTAAAAGATAGATTTTTATAATTATGATAATAAACAAATCATTAAATATTTCTAGAACATGAAATCTTGTAGAAAATAATTATGTTCTATATTTATATTTTAAAAAATGTTATATTATATTTTTAATATTAAAATCTTATGTTTATAAATATTGTCCAATTGTTAATTTTTTTTTTAGATTTTTCACTGACTCACACTCATTCACTCTCTCTCACTCTATCTATCTATTTATCTGGATATTTCTTAAAAACAAAAAAATATAATGAATTTTATGTCAATAACATAATTATGAAGAATTCTATTTCTGCCTTTTATTTTAGAATAATTAAATTCAAGTGTAAATTAATTCCAGATTAACTTCTCACACTTTTGCAGAATGAATTTTAAACTGGTTCTATTGTGTTCCCTAAACTATTAGAGAGGTGACATTACTATAGATTTAAAATTACTTCAATTGCGAAAGGTTTGTTTGTTATGTTATTAACGAACTGCTTTTGTACCGTATTATTGGAAGACATTCCATTATACTTTTCAATGTTTTTATTACTAATGAAAGTTGGCTTATAAAAAAATTAATTAAAGATTAGTTAAAAAATAGAAATGTAATTGATTTTTTTCCTTTAAGCAATGACACTCTTCTTCAATTGAAAAAAAATAATATATTGAATTTCCAATATATTATACATAAGTTTAACACATTGTTAACTTAAATATACTTTTATTCCTATAATTTTATGTATGTGCAAGTTTAATCTCTTAAAATATATATTGAAAATTTGAGCTTTCATATTAAAAAAAATTTTCAATTTTAGTCCACCGTTTGTATATCATCAATTTTTCATTAAAAATTGTTGATATAATTCTATTAATATACAAAAATAAACTTAGCAATGCATTAACAAAATAGATAACTATCAAAATTGATCGACCCACCTTAATCTATTTAAAATTTAAATAATTTATGATAATATTTTTTTAAATTTATAAGTTTGAAAAAGAAAATTACTTAAATGATATTCTCTATTAAAAATCTACGTACATTTACAATATATTAGTTTGAAAATATAAAATACTAATTAAATGATAGTAACAAATTAAAAAATATATTTTTATAGAATAAAAATAAAATAAATAACATGATAATTTAAAAATAAAAAAATTATATTCACATAATAATAAAAAATAAAATGTAGGTGGTTGGTGGATAGACCATAAGTGACAATCTAATCTTTCTTTTATATAATTAACTAGTTATAAAAAAATTTATTTTAGTCCAGATCAAACTTTTGGTGGCCCAAACTAGCCACAAATTCTAACCCATTTTATTGACTCTCCTTAATACAAACAACCAAATTTTTCATAATAACTTAGTTTAGTGTCATGTTAACTTGTTTATCATGTCATAAATGTATCATGTCAATAATATATTTAATATTTGATGGCACATTCGAAACAAACCAAAATGGTTAAATTTAAAAATTGTGAAGACCAAATGTGAAATAAAACATTTGAGGACCAAAATTATATTATTCATAAAATTGTAGGGATAAAAAATAAATTTAAATTTAACTATTTTTTTGTTTATAATTCAATAATTAAAATTTTATTTTTTAAAATAATTTAACAAATAAAATATAAAAAATAATAGAAAGATAATGAATATATAACATGTAAACACGATGTGGTCTCACACACACAAACACATGTAGAAAATAAAAACCATATGATTAACATTCAAAAGACTACATACCAATTAAGAAGATTAATTTTCGATTTTACTCTTAGAATGAAACATAGAATTCCAAACTCTACCTCCCTTTCTCTCTATGTGAATATAGAAGGACCACTGTGGGCTGTAAAAATATTTTACAAAAAAAGAATTCATTATAATAATTTTCTTAAAATATTTAATAAGATTAAATATGTTTTTAAAAATTCTCAATATAATAAATACAACCTCCAAATATTTTTGTATTATTTTAATTATTCTACCTTTAAAATATATTACTTTTGCTCTCCAAATGTTATCTATATCATTTTTATCTCTCTAAAAAACGTAATCTAAAACACTTAAAAGATTAAAGGTAATATATTTTAAAATTAAAATAAACAAATAAATATGAAAAATTTTTAAGGACATATTTATTATTTCAAGGATTTTCTAGCAACCTAAATCCTATCTTATCCTATTTAATACAACAGAAACAATTTTTATTGTATTTTTAAAAGCAAATTGAAAAGTAGTTAATTTACATACAAGGAAAATCTATTTCCAAAAAAGTTAAAAAAATGAAACAAAACAACAAAGAAAATTGTGTATAACATCCTTTTGGCCCAAATGTCTCACAACATATGTTTATCTGTATGTTCGAAAAAATGTATTTAAATTTATATAAAAAGGTATATATATATATATATATATATATTATTAATAAAGAGATATGTACCTTAAAAAAAAAAAAGAAAGTATCAAAATATCTATCAAAGTAGTTTTTAGGAATGTTCTCTAAAACACTTCTTAATGATTTTCAGGAATAGTCTCTAAAAAATTTTCCTTAATTGTTTTTCACGAGTTTGTGAGAGAGTTTCGCTATCACTTTTATTAGTTTTTATGCTATTCAAATTCATTTTGGGTTAAAACTTTCGGAGATCTAAAAAAGCTGAAAAAATCAATTTGATTGGTGCAGAATTAAAATCCTAAATTTTAAAAAAAAATCATGAAAAAAATACTTTTAACATCTCCTATTTGCTATTTGCACTCAGAAAAAAATATTTAAAATATTCTTATTTTTTTAATCAATTGATTCGAAATATATAAAAATTTAAAATTTGGATAATTTATTTGGAGTTGAATATTTATTATGTTTTTTATATAAATTTATCCAGAATTTATATTTTTTTATTTTATATCGACTTATCCGGAATTGAATATTTCAGATTAATATTCAATTCTGAATGTTTGATTTGAATTCACTTATCCAATATCACTTGGGTAAAGAAAAAGAAAAGTAAAAAAATAAAATGTGCAACACGAAGACTTTTAAGATTACTCATTCTAGCACTACTACTTTTGAGGTTATGCCTACTTTTTTTTCTTTCCCTTTTTCTTTTCCATTGAAAAAAAAAATGCTCTTTTCTCATAGATTGATATAATCCACAAATTCAACTCGCTGATCACCCTCCCTGTTGTTATTAAGTCCTCACTGGTTCTACTCTGCAGCATGAAAAAGCTCCAATTAATGTACTTTCAACTTCCAATTGTGTTAATCAATCCCCTGAATGAATTGTTTTTCTTCCCTCTTTTTTTTTTTCGTTTTTCCTTGCGGATTGCAGGAGTGTCAAATGTAATTATTTTACGCAATATATTTTTTTTTCATATTTTGATAAATCTGTTTTATGTTTCATTTTAGTGGTCACCATTAAGAAAATTCTCCGGGAAGTCTACTATGTAAATCTCCCATGACGTGCAGCTAGAAGTATTTGCAAGAAAGACTCTGATATTCAAGTCAATAATAGTGGTATAAGTGTATAAATAGAATTGAATTTTATTGTACCTTTTGGGTCTTATATATATATAAGATGTAATTAAGAGAGACCTTAGTTAGGGTCTTAATTACTCATTTGATGGTATCCATTACTTTCTTGTAACTGATACTCACCAGCAGTCGTCAAGAATACTCATAAGTAAGTAGGTGACCATTGAGTGAAAGACTGTGGTGGAATGACAGTTAGCCTTGAGGTTTCACACCTTGGATGAGCCAAGTTTGTGAGATTAGCTTGTAGGCTCATGACTTGATAACGGTCATCACTAGGTCCAAACGGACGACTTGTCTAGGATGACGATCGTGATGAAGTTAGTCGCTAGGGTCACTTCCTAGGTAGTATTAGAGCTTTCAAAATGGGTTTGACCTACTCTAAAAAAGGAAGCGCAAACAGAAGCGAGTATTTTTGGCCTGGTCCATTTGGGCTGACTATGTAAATGAACTTGGGTCAACCCGATCCAGATACAAATATAAATACATAAAATTTAAAAATACATATTAATAATATATGAGAAAACAACTTATACAATGCCAGTGTAAAAAATTTTACATTGACAGTTAATCACAATCTTTTATAAATGTTAAGTTTGTTGACTCTACCAATTAATACTTTAAAAGTCATGTAAATAAAGGTTATGATTAACTATTAATGTAAAACTCTTTTACACTAACAATGTATAGGTGTTAAACTCATAATATATATATATATATATATAATATTATTAAAAATATATTAAATAAAAGATATACACATAAGAGTATGTTTGATGTGAAGTCAAATTATACATATAAAAGTACATTTAATGTTATTTAATAATATATTTTTAACAAAATAAAAGTTATGTTGTCATAAAATGTATATTAAATTGAAATATACATGTAAATATATTTTGATGTTATTTTAAACTTATTTATGATGTGTTTTTGGTTGACTTAGTGTGTTGTTTTGAATTGGTTTGAACTAATATTATAAAATAAGTTTTATTTCTAATAAAAATTTGAATTTTGATTTTTTTTAAAAATATTCATTTTGGTCCAGTGGCCCGATGGTCTAATATAAGACTAGGTTAGACTTAGAAATATGTAACTCAAATAAAATATAGACCATCCCGACCCGATCTGCACATCCTCAAATTTTTAAATAAAAAGAATTATCTCCTAATATAAATTAATAAAGAATGATTATCTAGCTATAATATTTAGTCACTTAGTAAATAATAATATTAAGTTGTTACCTGATTTAAATAAAGAAACTATTAAAATAAAGATTTATTTGAATTTAAAAGAAAAGAAAGAATTAATTTACATATTAAAAGGAAAATATGATGGAATCAATATTCAAATTAAAAGATTGGGAGTTTATTATTACAAGATGGTTATTATAGTTTAAATAAAATATTTGTTATATTCGGTGATCCTTAATAATTATATGGATATTTATCATATTTATATTTGAATTGTGATCCTTAATAATGATATAAATATTTATCATATTTCATCTGAATACGCTTATAATGTGAAAATTAGATAAGATATTGCTATATTTTATTTATTCATATATCATATTCAAGATAATAGAGGAAAACTAAAGATAAAATAATATATTAAATTTCCTTAGATAAAATAAAATAAAAAGATAATAATTAAATGAGAATCAATCAAATAATTAAAAGATTAAATTGTTATAAATTTTAAGTGAAAATAAATTAATTTTAGATAATATTATTTTAAAATAAAAAGTAAGATAAGAAGATACAGGAATATTCGATTTCATTTTAAATTTGAATATAAATTAATATTTTATAAAAAGAAAGGATAGAGAAAGGGGAACTGATCTTAAGCTATTATATAGGGTTAAATAGTTCTCTTTAGAAAACTATAGACTAGTTGGCTATTGAAGGATTGAGAAAGACGAGAGATTAATAAACCAAAGTTAAGGAGTTATGTTTCAAATGATGGAAATAAAAGGAAACCTTAAATCAATAGATACAAGATTATAGTATGTATAGAGAATTAAATATAAAAAGGTAGAGGAAAGAGAATCTGTGTACCTCAGATATATTGAATTGAAGTTCTTGATCTTTAAAAACAAAAACCCTATGAATGATTATTGTAGAGATATGAGTTCAATAAGAACTCTTGAGGGTTTTACTACCTAATTTCTAGGGGATTATTCTAGAGAATGTGTATTGTTGTTGTAATTTGCTTAATGGGATGGCAAATTTATAATCCCCCAGGGTAGTAGAGACCCCTCAAATGGGCTTTTTATGATTGACTCAACCCATCACAGAGTCAATCTTACTATAATCCCATTTAAATAATCATAAAGATATTATAAGATATGATTATCACAATATCTTAAATTTCCAGATAATGATAAAGTATAATTGATTAATACCAATCCACTATTATTTCTAACATTCTCCCACTTGGATGGTATTAATCAATAATACAAAGATAAATCATGAAGCTAGAATGACAATTATAGACAAATCTTATATTAGACAATGAGAAATTTGAGCTACAAAATAATATCCGATAGGGATATATATCATGCACATTAACAAATATTTCTCATAAAGTATATAGAATAATGTAGTTCAATAAAATGATACTACATGGTCTCAAGCATCCAAAGATGTTAAGAGATATGTTACTAAAATGATATTACTTCACACATATCTCATAATAGAGTTTTAGACTCCCACTAATCTAAGACATCAAAACTTAACCAAACCATATGAGTTATAAAACTCCAAAGTTAAGTATTTGATCAGTGAATAAAAAAGTGTTTAATTAATATAATTTTTTTTACTTGAGTCCAAAAAATTATATAGGTGAGAAAGCATAATTTACATGCATCTAATTATTCATCATAGCCCAATAACATATGTAATTACATATAGGCTACAAAATTGCTCTATAATATTTGACATTTAACTAATCCGAGTTTAAAAAATGAGTGACTATGTAAGAATCCAAAGATAAGTAGGAAATCCATAAATTCCCTAGTAAAACCTCATAGACACCTAGTTTATATAAAATGACACTCAGATTATTGTGGCCACAAAATGTCAATGGAGCAAACACTTAGATAATTGGTCCGAACAAAAAAAAATTCATAAGTACTTCAATAGTGCAAATTGTACTCAATAGAAGTACTATCATAATAAGCACTTTTTTACAAAGTAGAAAATCATACTCGATAGGAGTATTACATCTACAATATACTTATAGAATTTCGACCAAACAAAATGTGAAATTTTGGGTAAAGAAATGCACCATACTTAATTGCATACCAAAAGAATTAACGTGCAATGCCCAACAAAATGCTCTTAACATCCATTAAAGATGTCTATTAAGATACAATAAATTATGTATCTCAATTAAAATAGGACAAAAATAAATAGTTAAGTCCTATAAAGTATGTCATATCATAATTAAATGTGCACAAGAATATATGACAATACAGATAGATAAGTCTCGAGACATGATACAAATTATACACTTCTAAAATTTTGATCAATTAAAATATGAAATTTGGGTAAAAGAGATGCACAATGCATAATTGCATGCCAAAAAAATTAATGTGCAGTACCCAATAGAATGATCTTAACATCAGTTAAAGATGTCTACAAAGATACAATTAATTTTATGTACCTCAATAAAAAATAGGACAAAAATAAATAGAGAAGTCCTATAGAATATGTCATATCATAATTAAATGTGCACACGATTATATGACAATAAAAAATATATAAGTCTCGAGAGATAATACAAGATTATATATACTCCCACTAATCCTTAATATACCAAAAAAATATTAGGATTATCATTAGGGTACACTAGTATTAAAATTTCTAGTGATAGTGGGATGATGACTTTATAAGATAATAATAAAAGTGAATTAAAATTCAATATTATTCTACTTAAGAAATTAGAAAGTAGTAGAATAACGAATGATTAATGAGAGAAATGGTTAAAATAACAAGAATATGAAACCTACAAATTCATCCATAAGAATAAATAATTCTCACAAATGGTTTCATAATTAACCACATATTAATCAATCTTTACAAAAATATTGACCCCTATGAGGATCTTGAAAAAATAATTACATAAGTGAGAAAATTGATCACTTGATAATTTTACGTAGAATATGAGATCATAAACAAGTTCTCAAGTAATCATAAACAAAAATCAAGTACTACAATAAACAATATTTACACACACTTGAGAATAAAACTCACATGCAGCGGAAGAATGAGACCTATTCTTACATATATTAAGGATATAATAATAAATAGTCTCTAACTCTCATCACAATTTATAATGGACATAGGTTTATTTATATATCACAATTTATAATGTAAAAGCCTCTAGCTTTTAAAAGAATACATTAACAATATTATAAAATATGGTATGGAGAAATTAATCTCTTAAAATTTGGGATTCCTATATTGTCCTTACAAGAATTGCATACTAATATTGCAAATCAATAGAGAGTTTGTTATACAAGAAAATATTTTACAAGAGACCAATATAAAATCCTTAATATAGATCCCAACAATGTGATCACAAATAATGTGATAAGAAAAAATAATTTTATCAACAACATTTGTTTTTTTTTTTGCACATGTATGATTAATTGGGCATTTAAGGTAAAAATCTTATATCACGAAAATTTATTTTATAAGATATTAATTAAAATTCTAATATACAAAATCCTTCCACTTGATAAAGAAAAAATAAGTTGATATAACAAAAAAATACCCAGAGGGCTAAATAAAATTCAACTATTTCTTTATCAATATATATATATATATATATATATATATATATATATATATATATATAGAAAATTTGCATCACAAAAAATGCAACATTTTTTTTTGTTTTGAAGGAAAAATGTCCAATTAAAAGTTATAAGTCATTATGGAACAAAAAAAATGAGAGTGTAAATTTTGGTCCCATATAAATATAACTAAACATGATCAAATGAGGGAAATAAACTGAACATTACAAAAATAGGGAAAAATTATGTAATTCTAAAAGTTCAGTTAAAAGAGAATCCCTAAGGAAATTACAATGCACTATAACTTATGTCAATAAAATCCTAATACCGATAGGGTATAAAAAAATTATTAACATAAGCCAAGAAAAGTACATTGTATAACACCAAATTACATTAATAACAATACACTGATAGAGTATAGTTATCATCAATGCAATAAAAAAATAATTATATCACAAAATTCACATAAATGTACCCAAAATAGTGAAATTATAATTATGTAAATGAAAAAAGAAATTATGCATATTGTCCAATAAATTTGCATAATTTTAATCATATATATTATATGAACAACATACAAAATTCACATTATTATACCCATGATAGACAAGTAATAATAATGCAAATTAATAAAGAAAATTATGCACATAAGAGAAAGACAATTAAGATTGTGCATAATTAATAAAATAACCTAAAATCAATTTATAAATGATAATTCAATATTAAAGAGAGTACAGTATAATTGGAGAATACAAATACTGTAAAGAATTATCGCAATGAAAATAGGTCAAAAATTCAAGGTTATAATAGTAAAAAATTTTAATTTAATCTTGAATTAATCAATTTTTTTATACTCAAAAATACCAATAATATAAAAATATTAAATAAATATGGTATTTGTGAAAAATAAGAATATAAAAAATTAGCAACCACATTCAATGCTTCTGAGAATGAATTTAACACACGAATAATCATACATGATCGTATCAAAACGACAAAGTTCTTCCTTGACCAAATCACAAAAATATGGGTATAAAAATGAGTCAATGCAACCCCATTAACACTTTCTAAAGTAAATTTAACACAAATATATTATGTTGTCCACACAAATGACTCACATTGGTCAAACATAAAAAAGGAAAACCATTAAGTAATTTTGAAAACAATTTACCCCATAATTATTTAAAAGAAAACTAGGTTTTAAAGGGGTAGCACTTAAAAAGAAGTTTCAATATATAATTTACCCATGTAAGAGTAAGGGGATGAAACTTTAACATGTTATTTTAACAATAACAAGTAGCGTAAACCCTCATTTTTTTTGTGAAAAAGATAATAGTGAACTATATTATAAAATTTCACTAATAACACAAAAAATCTTCGATTCAAATTTAATTTTCTAATAGAAAACAATCATAATTCTCAAATAGAAAACAACCATAATATGTATCTAATTTGGCTCTCATACCAATTGATGGAAATAAAAGGAAACCTTAAATCAATAGATAAAAGATTATAGTATGTATAGAGAATTAAATATAAAAAGGTAGATGAAAGAGAATCTGTGTACTTCAGATATATTGAATTGAAGTTCTTGATCTTTAAAAACAAAAACCCTATGAATGATTATTGTAGAGATATGAGTTCAATAAGAACTCTTGAGGTTTTTACTACCTACTTTCTAGGGGATTATTCTAGATAATGTGTATTGTTGTTGTAATTTGCTTAATGGGATGGCAAATTTATAATCCCCCAGGGTAAGCAGAGACCTCTCAAATGGGTTTTTTATGATTGACTCAACCCATCACAGAGTCAATCTTACTATAATCTCATTCAAATAATCATAAAGGTATTATAAGATATGATTATCACCATATCTTAAATTGCCAGATAATGATAAAGTATAATTCATTAATACCAATCCACTATTATTTCCAACATCAAAAAGTGAGTAAAACAACATTTTTAAAGTTTCAATATTATATAAGTAGTTGTGAAATATTTTCTTTGATTTTAACTAATTTGTGTTTTATATTTAACGTATAATGAAACTATGTGATAATTGTTTGATATACCGATATAGAGATGAAATTTGAGATATTTCCATTTAAGATAGGATGAACTTTATACAAAATAGATTTTTAAAAATGGTTAATTTTGGCTTTTAAAAATGGTTTTGGGACTGTTTTCAATGACCTTTTGAACCAGTTTTGAAAACTTTTTTTAATAACCGTTTTAGAAAACAACATTTTAAAAACATTTCCTTCCTAACATTGTTTTAAAAAAATCATATTTTCTAAAATGTTTTGAAAAACTAACGGTTTTAAAAGGTGAGGTAATTTGAAACAATTTATTCATAAACAATTTCTAAAAAACCACATTTTTATTAGAATAGTTTGTACATAAACTTATTACGTGAATTTCTATTATAATTGATTCAAAGTTATGTTATTTTAATATTTTTATTATTCACATAACATATCCTTAAAATCTATAATTGATAATACTATATTTTTCTAGCAAATCATATAGATTAAACCCAATGCATTACTCTAACATAATTAATAAAGAAAAAATAAAGCATAAACAGATAAAGACTAATGTAAATACTTTATATATAAAATTGTAATTTTGTTTATACATACACTCATGTAAATTAAAATGGTTCAAAGTTAAAGTGTGAAAATATTCTAAAAGCTATTTCTAATGAAGCCTTTAAATTATTTTTAAGGAAGCTTAAAAACTGTTTCTTATTTTAACAAACTATCTAGTTAACAAATTGTGGAATTTATAAGTATCACAAAATACCTACAATAAATATAAAAATATTATGTTAGTAAGTACTTATGAGAATGAAAACACCCATGTGAAAGAAAGAAATGATTACTAGCTATTACTCCATGTAATTGTATAACGTGTAGATAAAGGAACAATGACTAAGTGAAGAATCAACTTGTATGAGAGGAGGCAAATTCAAGAGAATGAAACTTTAATATCATTATCCATATGTATACAGGTCATTAATTCATTAGAACTTACTTTTTCAAAAATCCTTGTAGCACCATTTTTGTCTCTTCAAAAGCATCACAACTTCCTCTTATTCTATCTTGCTCTTGCTTTATCAAACTAACATCACAAATTAAAGTTTGGTCTTGACATCACCTGGAGAGTTACTTGAACCATAGTAGTAAAGAAAAATAACCTAAGAAATCATACTTACACAAAAAAAAAACAAAACCAAATAGCAGTAAGGAAATGGCCAGTACCCCAAAAAAGATAACTTTGAAGCATTATTTTTCATAAAAGGCTATATAGCATAAGTTTTTCTTAAGTTTACTATTGAGCATGTAGTATGCAACTTGACATAACATTTAGGAGAAATTTCCCAATAGTTTTGGTAACAAGGTCAAGCTAACATGAAATAATTATTCTCGCAACTAGCTAATCACAATGTCATAAAATAAGAATCACAATGTCATAAAATAAGAGTTTAATTGTTTAATTGGTATACATGATCAGTGTAAATATTCTTACTTGACATTTCAATCATAATTTCCTTTATCCATGGTAAGTTTGTTTACTTTACTAATTAATATTTTAAAAATCATCTAAATAAAAAATTATGATTCAATTATATACCAATTAAACTCTATAAATAAAACAATTTCCATCAATGATGACTCGGGCACATTTAAAAGACATCTTTGATTTTAAGTAGTCACCAAATGCCAATGCTTACAATTTTTTTTTAGGCGGCTCAACAGTTACTTTTGGTCTTGGACCAACAATAAGTAAAACAAACACATTGAATAATTTAAATATTATTTTTCAGTTAAAATTAAAATTTCATGCAAAAATTAAAATTTATTTTTTATTTTTTTTCAAAAAGTAACTTTGAACGTTATTTTGTGGGGGATATATGTATACGTGCGTACCTTATTTATATATAAATATTTCCCTTTAATCATACCATTAAGAAATTATACCATGCTAACAATACTTGAGAAATTGAAGACAAAAGAATGTCAAAATTAATGTCTTTTTTTTATTTTATAATTTAAAATATGTAAGAAACTAAACACTATACCAAGATGATTATCACTTTGAAGATTGATTGCATATTGAAGTATGTGATGGGTCCACATAATGATCCACGTATTTACTAGTCCACGTAGACATACAATTCGTAAATGTTGTTGTATGATGTCAGCACGCACTTAAAAACAGAAATTGATACTAGGAATTTTCAAGAACGCAAATGAATCCAACTTCATTCACGTAATGTAGCTGATATATATAGTCATACATATACCATACAGAGAGGTTTTAATTTGATAGAAAGGAAAATGAAATTGATGAAGAAGAAAGCTGATAGGAATATTTATAATTTAGAATTTGATTAGTTTGATTTTATTTTTTAATTTTTTAACAGAGATTTTTAGAATAGTTGTTAAAAACTGTTTTTTTTTTAAAAAAAAACTTATTTGGTAAGTGTTATTTAAAAATTATTTTGAAGATATAAAAATGGAAAAACTTATCCATATTTATTAAAATTTCATGAATAAAAAACAAAAAATAATATATTGTTATTGTATTTTGAATTTTCAAAACAAAAATAGAAACCTGAAAAGGAAAACTGCTTTCAGTTGTTCCTGTTTTTAAAAACTAAAAAACCAAAATTGTTTTCGAAAATTATTTTTAAAAGACATTACCCAGACAAGTTTTTCTAGTTTTTAAACATTGAAATATTGAAAATAATTTTATACTTAATGCTTGTTTGACAACAGTTTTATAAAATTGTTTTCAATATTTTAGCTTTGAAAAACTCAAAAACTTGTTTAGACAGTGTTTTTTGAAAACAATTTTCGAAAATAGATTTGGTTTTTTAAAAACTAAAAACCAGGAACAACTGAAAGTAGTTTTGCTTTTCAGTTTTCTATTTTTGTTTTAAAAACTCAAAATACAATTAGAATATGTTGTTTTTTGCTTTCATTAATGAAATTCTAATAAATATGAACAAATTTTTTCCTTTTTACATCTTCAAACAGTTTTCAAATAAAACTTGTCAAACAAGTATTTTTTTTTTCTCTTCTTCCCGGAAACAGTTCTTGAAAACTATTATTGAAAACTCTTTTCAAAAATTAAAAATTAAAATAAAACCAATCAAACCCTTAATTTGTTGGAAAGGTTGTTCCGGTGCTATACGGCTTATCCGAGGTCACTGATAATTTGTTTAAGGTGAAGCTAAATCTAAAGTTGCTAACTTGTTCTTTGCTCCAGTAAAATTGGTTCACCTTGTTGAGCTGTTCATCCAATCTCATAAAGAACATGTGTACCTACCAACAAATTAACAATCATAATTGTATATGTCACTCTAATAATATAGTGTTACTCACATAAAACACATGTTAATGTACCTAATCCTCTTCTAAGTCTGTCCCATAGATACTTTTCTTCTCAATGTGTCACAAAATTGGTATGCTTGTCTGAAAACATTGGCTTCTCAAATAGCAACTTTCGAGACTCTGCAGAAGGCGAAACAGTAGTTATATAAATAGAATCTAATAAGAGAGAATTAAGACACATAAAACCATATGCACCCCTTTCATATTTTTTTCACACCAAGTTCACTCTTCTTATTCCTTCTATCACCCACCTTAACCCCTTCTTCATTCCTCATTTTGGAAAAAAATAAAGATTTTCCTTAAACCTAGCCAACAGTTCATGATGCCTCAGAATGCACATTTGCAAATTAGGCTCTCTCAAAGTTCCTTGACTAATTATTTTTATTTTATTTATTTATTATCTTTTTTCTGTGTATAGTATCTTAACAACAATTCACTCCAATATAGCTTCATCAAAACACACGCATATCTCATTTTCTCAGTTGGACACAAAAAACACACCGACATAAATGGATTGATGGGTTTGATTTTGTTTTTTAGTTTTTGAAAAGAATTTTTAAGAATAATTTTCACAAACTGTTTTCGGGAAGAAAAAGAAAAGAAAACTTATTTGGCAAGTGTTATTTGAAAATCATTCTGAAGATGTAAAAATGAAAAAACTTGTTCATATATATTAAAATTTCATTAATAAAAAATAATATATTTTAATTGTATTTTGAGTTTTCAAAATAAAAATAAAAACTAAAAAATAAAACTACTTTTGTTTTTTAGTTTTTAAAGACTAAAAAATAATAATTGTTTTCGAAAATTGTTTTTGCAAACGAGATTTTTAGTGTTTATCTGGCAACAATTTTATAAAACTTGTTTTCAGTATTTTAGTATTTAAAAACTAAAAAACTCGTTTGAATAGTATTTTCTAAAAACAGTTATGGTTTTTTAGTTTTTAAAAACTAAAAAACGGGAACAACTAAAAGTAGTTTTGTTTTTCAGTTTTCTATCTTTGTTTTGAAAACTCAAAATACAATCAGAATATGTTGTTTTTTGCTTTTCATAATCAAATTTTAATAAATATAAACAAGTTTTTCCATTTTTACATCTTCAAAACATATTTCAAATAACACTTACCAAACAATTTTTTTTTCTTCTCTTCCTGAAAATAGTTTTTAAAAACTATTCTTAATTTTTTTTAAAAAACTAAAAAAAAAAATCAAATCAATCAAGCTTGGTTTTTATTGCCACAAAACATACCAAATCCCAACTCCACCGCATGAAACAGGAAAATAAAAGAAAGAGAGAAGCTTTCTGACTTAATTGTTATCTTGTAATAATATACATCAATTTTACGAAACTATTATAAACCTCACGGATGTCAACAATGAAAGCTGAAACCAATAATCTCGAAATCAATAGTATAAAACAAGCTGAAATCAATCAGAGAAAAAAGTCTCAATAATTCTCTAACAAACAACAAAACAAAAAACACCTAGATGCTGAGAAGGGTCACCCTCTCCAAAAAATTACTAACCCAAAATCGTAGAATAATTACCCTACATTTGGTAACCACCTAGCATGCTACCCACTTACACGGTTTTTAAATGATTATTTTATAACCGTTTTATAAAACGTTTAGAGTGCCATCGTGTTTTTTTCTAAAACGGATACGAAATAACCATATTTAAAAAGTGTTTTAGAAAATGAATTTTGTAGTAGTTTAGATACTTTCATTTGAAGAAGAAATTTGAGGTAATAATGTGAAAAAAATAATGGGACGTCATTGTATAGAATATAAATTTATAAACTTTTTTACGAATCTATGAAAACCTGGTTTTGAGAAATGAAGTATGAAAGTAAGTAATTATGAGTATCAATGTATTTTATTGGATTGTGTGTGTGCATGAGGTTTATTGGAAAATTATTTCTTCTCCCTTTGATTATTATTATTAGAAATTATTCAAATTAAATTAAATTATGTTTTATGTATAAAAATATTTTTTTAATTGCGGATACTATGGTTGAATTTTTCGGATTTCACACCAACTGAGAACAATACTATTTGTGAATCTTTTTTCTTAATTTATTTTGTATTCACTTAGATTATTATTTAATTATGAGTGTTGTTTTTAGAGTCAGACAAAGAATGTTAGTAGGATAAATGTTTGTAAATTATTTTTGTTTCTATTTTATTTTTAAAGATACCCCAATTTGAGGATTATATTTCGTGAAAAGATTTGTGTATTTATTTACATTATTTTAATACAAATTTTATAATCTTTATTATTTTTATTATAATTATTACTTTAACGAAAGACATTACACGATTCATTTTATTGTAAAAGTTCAATGAGTCCAGACTGAGTTATGCCAGTTATAAGTAGTACAGTAGGTTACTAACTTGTTGTTTAGTTTTACTGGTTGTAATTTGGATTTAGTTCCTGTGTTGTTTTGTATGAATTGTGATATATGCATGCTTTTGAGGCGGAAAAATAGTGATGAACATTTACATTATGTTTGGATAGAAAATTTTACAAATGTAAGGAATTTAAAATATATTGAATTTGAAATTCTTTCAATTCAAATGACTTCATTTTTAAATGTTTTGTTTGGATAAGGTAATTTAAATTATTGAATTTTAATTTTCTTGTTTGAATGGAGTATTTCAATTCCTACAAAAGTAAAAATTTATTTTACTAAATAATATTTTGAAAAAAGTTTTTTTTTTAAATAATTTAAATTTTACTAAGCAAAATTTTAGAAAACACTTGTTCTCTCATTGTGGATAGTGGGTCTAGTTGTAATTGTTGTAGTACTAGATTGGTTGAAAAGCTAGCCTTATCCACAAAACCACATCCTAGACCTTATCAATTGCAATGGATTCATGAGGATGGAGGTATTGTGGTTAACCAACAAGCACTTGTATACAAAGATGAAGTTTTATGTGATGTTGTGCCTTTGAAAGCTAGTCATGTGTTGCTTTGAAGGCCTTGGCAATTTGATAAGAAAACCATGCATGATGGCCGTACCAATAAAATAAGTTTCCAACACTTAGGCAAGAAATTTGTGTTGTGCCCTCTAACACCTTCTCAAGTGTGTGAGGACCAACTCAAAATGAAAGCTAGGAGAGAAGAAGACCAAAAAGAAAGAAAAAAAAAAGATAAAAAGGGTCTTTCTAAGGCCAAAGTAAAGGAAGAAAAGGTATCAAGTTTAGATGAAGGTGTCTCGTCTAAAGATTTTGTTCACAAGAGTCATTTATCACTTAAGAATGATATCAAGAAAACACTCTTACTTGAACAACCTTTATACCTTCTATACTTCAAAGAGACATTCATTGCCACTAATCATGAACTTGAGCCTTTACCTCAAGAGGCCCACAATCTTTTATAATAATTTGATGATGTATTTCCTCAAGAGGTTCTAAGTGGACTTCCACCTTTAAGAGGGATAGAACATCAAATTGACCTCATCGCGGGGGCAAGCCTTCCAAATAGGCCCGCCTATAGGACTAACTCCCAAGAGACCAAAGAAATAGAAACTCAAGTTCAAGATTTGTTGAAGAAGGGTTGGGTTCAAAAGAGCCTTAGCCCTTGTGCTGTTCCTATTCTTTTAATGCCTAAGAAAGATGGAAAATGGAGGATGTGTACTGATTGTAGAACTATTAATAACATCACCATAAAGTATAGGCACTCAATCCCTAGGTTATATGACATGTTGGATGAGTTACATGGGGCCATTATATTTTCCAAGATTGATCTTAAGAGTGGTTATCACCAAATAAGGATTAAAAAGGGTGATGAGTGGAAAACCGCTTTTAAGACCAAGTTTGGTTTGTATAAGTGGTTAGTGATGCCATTTGGTCTCACCAATGCCCCTAGCACTTTCATGCGTCTAATGAATCATGTACTTAGGAAATGCATAAGGAAGTTTGTGGTCATCTATTTTGATGACATCTTGATCTATAGCAAGTCCTTAGATGAGCATCCTGGGCATCTAAGTGAGGTTTTAAAGATTCTTAGGGACAACCACCTTTATGCCAACTTGGAAAAATGCACCTTTTGCAAGGAAAATGTAAATTTGTTAGGATTCATAGTTGGCAAAGAAGGAGTGAAAGTTGACCCTAAGAAAATCAAGGCTATCCAAGATTGGCCTACCCCAAAAAGTGCTGGAGATAGTAGAAGTTTTCATAGTTTAGCAAGTTTTTATAGAAGATTTGTGAAATACTTCTCCACAGTTGCATCCCCTCTTAATGAGCTTGTTAAGAAGGATGTACCTTTCATTTGGGGTGAAGCTCAAGGAAAAGCTTTTAATGTGCTTAAGGAAAAGCTCACCAATTCACCCATTTTAGCCCTTCCAAATTTTGAACAAACCTTTGAGCTAGAATGTGATGCATCTAGTCTTGGCATAGGTGTCATTTTACTTCAAGGAGGCCACCCTATTGCTTACATTAGTGAAAAACTTCATGGGGCCACCTTGAATTACCCACCTATGACAAAGAGTTTTATGCCCTTATTAGATCCCTCTAAGTTTGGGAGCATTACTTAGTGACTAGGGAATTCATCATACATATTGATCATGAGTCACTTAAGTACATTAGAGGGCAAGGGAAGTTAAATAAAAGACATGCTAAGTGGGTTGAATATCTTGAGAAATTCCCTTACATTATCAAATACAAGAAGGAAAAGTGTAATGTGGTTGCGGATGCCTTGTCTAGAAGGCACTCCTTGCTCTTTTCTTTGGGTTCCCAAATTTTTGGATTTGATAATATAAAGGAGTTGTATGAAGTGGATTAAGATTTCCAATCCACTTTGACCAAATGCCTCCAAAAGCCTTTTGATGGGTTCTACATCCTTGAAGGGTACCTTTTTAGAATGGGAAAACTTTGCATACCCGAAGGATTCATTAGAAAAATTTTGGTAAAGGAAAGTCATGAGGGAGGACTCATGGGCCATTTTGGGGTTGATAAAACCCTTAGTCTTCTAAAATCTAAATTTTATTGGCCTCACATGAGAATGGATGTTCAATGGCATTGCTACAAGTGTATCACTTATCTTCAAGCAAAATCAAGAGTGATGCCTCATGGACTCTACACTCCTCTCCCTATAGCTAGCACCGCTTGGGTTGATATTAGTATGGATTTTGTGCTTGGTCTTCCAAGGACTCAAAGGGGATTTGATTCTATCTTTGTGGTTGTGGATCGTTTTAGCAAGATGACTCATTTTATACCATACCACAAAGTGGATGATGCTAGCTATATTGCTAAGCTTTTCTTTAAGGAAGTGGTTCGTTTGCATGGTTTACCTAAGACTATTGTTTCCGATAGAGATGCTAAGTTCCTAAGTAATTTTTGGAAAATTTTTTGGAAAAAACTAGGAACAAAGCTTGTCTATTCTACTACTTGCCACCCACAAACGAATGAGCAAACTGAGGTAGTGAATAGGTCCCTATCCACATTGTTAAGGGCGATTTTAAAAGGGAATAAGAAAACTTGGGAGGAATGTCTTCCCCATATAGAGTTTGCCTACAATAGGGTGGTCTACAATACTACTAATTTGTCCCCTTTTGAGGTTGTATATGGCTTTAATCCTCTTACTCCTCTGGATTTGCTTCCACTCCCTAATACTACTTCCTTGTATCACAAAGAGGGAGTATCTAGGGATGATTTTATAAAGAAATATCATGAAAAGGTCAAGATTCAAATTGAAAATCAAGCTAAAAAATATGCCAAGTACAACAACAAAGGAAGGAAAAAAGTAACCTTTGAAGTTGGGGATTGGGTTTGGCTTCACTTGAGGAAGGATAGATTCCCCACTCAAAGGAAGTGCAAACTAAGTCCTAAGGGAGATGGTCCTTTCCAAGTTCTTAAGAAAATTAATGATAATGCCTACATCCTAGACCTTCCCTCCGATTGTAGAGTTAGGTCCTCTTTTAATGTTTATGATCTTACACCTTTCCTAGGAGCTAATGACATGGATAAGCTTGAAGATTTAAGGGAAAATCTTTCTCAAGAAGGAGGGCATGATGGAGGACCATCCTTGGGGCATCAAATAGGACCTTCACAAGGTCCATGGCAAGAAGAATAGAAGAAGAGGAAGGTCATACTACACCAAGAGCATTGATGATCACATGTGCAGACTTTGGTGCATTTACCTAGTGTTTTCCTTGTTTTCCTTATTTTCCCCTTGTATTTTGGGGAACCTTAATCACTTAGGATTTCATTTTTATTTTTATTTAGCCTTTGTATTATGGGGTAAATTAGTTTAGATTTATTTTGGGACTTAAACCTTGACTTGTGAGGTCAAAAGTCCATTTATTTCATTTTCTAGACACAAGGGTATTTTAGTAATTTAGGGGGAGGGACCTACATTTCATTTGAGGTCCATTTAGGGTTCATTTGAGAGGCATTTAGATGTCAAATTTTTGTGCAAATAGCCTAGAGGCCTCCCACCCTCTCTTTAAATACCCTAGGTTAGACTACATGTAGTCACTTTTGGATATATTGGATAATTTGAGAGAGTTTTGCTCATCATTCCTATTCCTTAATCATTTAGGGATCTCTTGGCTCCCTTCCTCTCCTCTCTACCTTAGAAGGAGGTTGGGTCTCCCTAGGATTGGCCTTCACCCTCTCCAAGTGAAGTGAGCTAGCCAAAGAGATGCCATCCAACCACCACCACCCAAAACACCATTCTTTTGTTTCCATTTTTCACGAACCACTTTCACCCATCATAAGCTCCATTTTCACACCTATTTCAGCCCTTGAGGAAGATCCATTTCAACATTTCATCTTGGAGAAGAGTTCGTGACACCATGGAGAAGATGGAGCCATCACGTGGTATCAAGAGCTAAGGTGGTCTTCAAGGGTAACTAGTGTTCTTCTCCATTCTTTTTTTTTCTGTCTTCAAAAATATGTTTCTTGTCATGTTTATGTCTTCTTTTTTGTCTTGAGTATTTTGTCTACATATTGTGTTTAAAAGTTGTCTCTTTTTTTTTGTGTGGTTCATCATCATTCATGGGCCTTCTTAGTTTTCTTTGAGTTTTTCTCAAAAGGTTGTTCTTTTAGAGCTTTCCTTTGTTTTTCCATGACTGCATTTTTTTGTGATGAACATGCTATGAACATCATTTTAATCTTGTTTGAATCCTTGTTGTGTCATGTTTGAAGTTTCCTTCCTTATTTTTCAAAACTAGTCAAATATATGCATATTTCTCTCACAAGATGCATGAAATTTTGAAAAAAAAATCTGATGCTTTTTCTTTCACATTCTTGGCTGGTCAAACCTTTTGTGAGCCTTAGGAGACTCACATTCTTTCACATTCTTTGCTGGCTAATGTGTCTTCCCTAAACCTTCGTCTGCAGCTCTCGCCTTGTCTTTCACAATGCTTTAGGAAAACTCTCATTTGCAACTCTTACTCTTCTCTTTCTTGGGCTAATTGAAAATGGGAGAGAGGAAATGTAGTTTAATTTCTAAAACCACATCAACGCCCAATGAATAATAAAACAATTTTAAAACATTTGTGTCATGTCACGTATGTGTTTAAATGAATTTTGCTATGTATTCAAATGTGCTTATGTGGGAATACCACCTTTGAGAGAATAGTCCTGCCAACATGAAATTTAATAGCTGATTGAGAGAACCCTTAACGGCTTCAGTTATATAGAAACATGAATACAAACTTTAGAAACATTCAGGGACCTGAATCCTTATGAAGTTCTTTCAAGTACCCAAATACTAATGCCTCAATCTTTCACGACTAGTTTGATATTTTACTCAAAAAATATATAATATCAACTACATATATCTATCATGTAGTGCACCATCTAACCATACAATTGAATATATAGTCTACATTAACTTACCTTGTACTCTTTAGTTCCTTGTCGATATTTTTAAATTTTATGGTAAAAAATAAAGGTGATATTAATTTCTTTTAAAATATATTTATTACTTACTACCTATTGACGTAACTAATGGTAATATTTTAAATATAACAATTTAACAATAATATCCTCTTAAAATAATAAACCTTAATGGGTATGCTGATTACTCTAATTTAATTAACCCTATTAAATTAGAAATGCAAGAAGGAATAATTAGAAGAATTATTAAGCAAAATATTATAAAAAAAGTATTTTGTTTTTCTATTATGACGACATTGATGCTAAGTATTTATAAGCCTTAACCATTTTTAGTGAAATCTTATTTTAATCATTTTTTTTCATCGACAAAACTTCATATAAGTAATTTGTTTAAAAAATCCCATTTCAATACCACTTAAAATAGTAACACATCCATAATTTCTCTTTATACAGCAGAGAGTGTGATATTGGGTGAATAATTGATTTTTATAAAAGTAGAAATTTTGGATGTTTGAGTACAGGTATTAACGGAGAGTTGAGTTGGGTTTAGGTAAACTCAAGACCTAACCCAATTATAAAATATCGGGTTGGGTTGGGTCTATACAAATTCAAGACTCAACCCAATCATAAAACATCCAGTTGAGTTGGGTCGGATTTCAGCAAACTCAAGACTTAATCTAATTATAAAACATCGGGTTGGGTTGAGTTCTTTTTTTTATTATACCCAACCCAACCTGTCATTGGTCAGTTTGAGTTGGCTTAGATTGATTGGTTCACCATTTAAAATATTTTTTTAAACAATAAATTTATAATTACAAATTATATGACTAAAATAAATTAAAATTAACATATTAAATAGTCAATCAACGGTATCCCTGTAGTTATGGACATTTGCTCATACGGTCATAATACTGTTTTTTACACTTGTGTTTAAGTCATAATACATACATCTATATAACCAAACAATGACATTAATACTAGAAACAATAACTTCATAAACATGTCCAAAATAAAAGTAAAATGCATAATATCAAACTATAGTACAAGACAATAAAAATAAACACGTAATTTCAAAAGAAAGTCTAAATTAGCAAAAGCAATAACATCTTTAATGCATCAAGTCTTGCCCAAAGTCCCAAACATCCATTGCAAAAAAATGAAAAAACATAATGTCATAATCAATTATTACTAATAATATCAAGTTGAGATCAATGTAATTTATAGAATCTAAAGCCAAAATTAATTTTACCTTAAGAAGTAAAAATAAGTGGTCATAACTCCCAATACTGTCAATCCTCATAGGCATCCTACTAGTAGTTCCAAGAGTAGTTATATTTAAAGTCAAACCATGCAACTCTAATAATTTAAACAATTAGAACATAATATTAATTCCTATTCATATTACAAACAAATAATAAAAAAGAAAAGACAATAGATAATGATAATAATATATTTCATACTTAATTCAATCTTTTCAGTTTCATCTAATTCAATCGCAAATCATTAACATGTTATTTATCACCTTTAAGTCAATATTGGGCACAAATCAAAGCCTCAACTATGGTGGGACTCAAAGAACTATGAAATGGATAAAGTATACGACCTCTCATGCTGAATGCAAACTCAAATGACACAGTAGACACAGGAATGACCAATATGTCTCTAGCGATAAAAGAAAGAACATGATACTTGGTTGCTTTCATCCTCCACCATGCCAAAATACCAAATCCAGGACAATTATCTTCAACATCATCTTCCAAATATCTATCCAACTCATTTTTTTGTTCATCACCTTGTTTTTTCTTCATATTCATTCTAAGTTGACCATCCCAATCATTATCCACATCACCATTGTTTTCATTATTACCTACTGATATGTTTGAAGGCAAAGTATTAGAAGCACTACTCTCAAGAGAAATAGGATGTTTCATTGCATACTCAACAAATAATTTTCTAATCAACACCATACATTTTTTAAAGTAGAATTGAATATCCTCAAATTTAAAATATGGATCCAGAAATGCCACAAACAAGAGATAATCAATATCACCACTCTCCTAATACTTACTAAATTTCAACTATAGCTGTCATCTTTTGTATGATTGAATCTTCACTATGTCTCCACTTATTTAAGGATTTTTGAATATTAATTTAAAGAAGTTATTAGCTGAACATGTAATGAACCAGAAAAAAAGGTGTTGCTTGATAAAAAACCTTCAAAAAGGTCACAGAAACACAATCACATTTCCAATCATCTAGTTTAGGACATCCTCCTTTACTAGTAAGAAGATTAAACACATATGCAACCTCAATGTATTCAAAGTTGTTTAAAAATCTTGCTCAAAATTTTCAGCAACTTCTAACATAAAATAAGTAGAATTCCACCTAGTTGCCACATCAAGACACAATATAGCCTTTGAATTTACACTAACTTCCTCTGCACACTTCTTAAAAGTAACCAACCTACTTGGGGAAGACCTTACAAACTTATATGCAACCCTTATTTTACTAATGGAGGAATAAATTTCCTTTATGTAACATCCCAATTTTTTTTTTTATTATTTACACCATAAATTATCTTAAAAATTATTTAAATTACTATTATCTATAATCCAAATACAAAGATATAAAATTTTCATTATATTATACTCAATATTAAAGCATACATTATAACACTTTCAAAATTCAAATTAAAACATAACAGAGTACACACAATTTCAGCTTGCCAGCAAACCTCGTTGCCTGGTGAGACTCAGGGTAGCTCATCTAGCGACAACTATCACTTAGCTAGACCCTATAGATAGCAAAACCTGGGCGACAGTAGAAACTCTACTGCCAAAACCAACCAACATGCTGACATATAATTCTACATTCGTATATATGCATATCGTAATTCATCTATCTTTTTACACCATATTCACACAACTTCCATAATAAAATAATAATCATATAACTTCACAACAATGCCTCTAAATTCAAATAACATTATTTCTACACAATTCTCTTACATTCATATTGAACAATAGAATAACATCCTTTGAAACTTCTAGCCACAATCCAACATACTTCATTTCAAACCATTCTACCTTTCTGCATCATCACTATTATCTGCTCCCGTGCAAAACACAATCATCACAGTCAGAAAAAAACACAAACAATGTAAGGGTAAGCTTACATAATATGCAATATACCACTACATCAATCGTAAAGCATGAAGGTTGCACGTTTATATTTAGTACCATCAATACACATTCACTAATAGTAAACAACCAAGTAATCATTCTTATATTCCATCGAACATAAGCACTCACAACCAATCAATAAAATATTAATTAAATATCATAATCAATCAAATCAAACACACTTATATTCCCCTGAATACAAGCTTTTCACACAATAGCATATTCAGACGCGACATATTCCGGAATATCTACATTGGGTTTGGACACCGAGGCGGCTTAAGACCCCTTCCAATTGGTGACAGCCGTCTAATCTGCCTGTGTTACCACCAATTTAAGTCTAAAAAATACTTATATGACAACCACAAACTAATGTCTAGTGTCTACCTGACACCCTGTGACACATAGTTGTGGTCTTAGTATGTCCTTTAGGCACCCCCTTGCATTTCTGGTACCAGGAACACAATGTAAATCACAAAAATATCCCCTTGTATATCTGATATTCTGGATTACATTGACCTCAACTGTGTCCCTAACATCAATGTACCCCACCAAACATATCATCCAAGGCTAAGTTACCCAACTGTAACTGCCCATAACCAACAACATCAATAAATAAATTCTCATCACGCATTCCAATCATATGCATTATATTTCAATTCCAAATAATACATTGTCATTCCAATAATTCAATTCCAGTCACAAAAAATCAATTTAAGCGAAACTAATTCACCATACCATAACTTTCACATCCAAACTATCCAATAATTATCCAATTCCAAATCAAACATCATTCACATAATAATCATTAACCTCAACTATGAAATCTTAATATACGTTAACTTAATTAGTTCAAATCACAATCAAATATGCACTATATTAAATAGCTCAAAACACAATTAAAATAAATGTCATCTTAAATAGTTCAAAATATAGTCAAAATACTCATAATTTCAAATAACTCAAATCTTTCAACTACCAAATCACTTGTTCATTAACAAAAATCAACAAAAGAACTTCCCTTACCTATTTCTCTGTCCAAAATCCGATTAAAACATAACGGGAAGAATCAATTGAAGAAATTACACAAGAACCTGACAAGAATCCCAAATTAAACAAGAACCTTAGAAATCAAGATTTTCAAAGAAATTTTATCTTGAACGAAAATGAAAGGATCGAAAATGATCGGAAAAGGTTTAGAAAACTACGATCAGACATACCTAATATTGATCACTCTCAAAATCAGGAGCAATGAAAGAGACTCTGTCAAATTTCGTCAACTCGAAGGCCATCATCTAGAGGAGAGAAGATTGGAGACACAATACAACAAAGAAAGAAAAAGACGTGAAAGAAATTGCAACGAGAAAGAAGAAAATTTCGGAGGAGAGAGAAAATGTTTTAAAATATACATAGCGTCGGGAGTGTATTTGGTAAAATTAGTTTGCTAAATGCAACCCCCCTTTAAAACAACAGAAATCCTAAAAGCTTCCCGAAACTCAACTAAAACCTTCCGAAATAAAAGAATAATAATTATTCTCATCTCCCAATTCTTCTACCATCAACTGAATACAACCATATAGTCTCAACAAACTAATAAATGCATCAATCCCAAATAAATTAATAATCTAAGTTAAAACTTAACTTTAATTCCCTTCACTATTTATTATTCGAATTTATAACGTATTAAATAAACAGGTCCTTACACTTTAGCCCATCAATTACAATCAAATTCAAAATATGAGCAGAACACTACATATGCATGAACTCTCCATTCAAAAAAGTTTGACCATTCCAAACACTTAAACCTCTATTTAATGTGAAATGTCTACATTGTTAACACTTGTCTTATCTGCAGCTACACAACCAATTCTTTCAATCCCTCATTCTTTAAAAAAATTTTCTAGTGTTATCCCTATGGTTTCACCTTTATGGTCGACAATCAAACAAAACTTCAATATTTTCTTGTGTAACTTAAATGCATCATCAATGTAATGAGTTGTCACACACATATAATTCACATTTGGAATTCATGTCCATGTATCAATTGTAAGTGAAGCCATATATTTATTGTCAGATAACAAAATTTTCAACTTCTCCTTTTCATCATTAAATACAAGAATGCAATATCTAGCAATGGTTAAATGAGAAGGAATTTTAAAATAGGGTTGAGCTTCTTCCATAAACTTCCTAAATCCTTCATTTTCAGCAAATTTAAAAGAAAGTTCATCAATAATTATCATCTTAGCAAGTGCAATAAGAGTCTAGTCTTGGTTAAATTCAACAAGTTTTAAATTCATGACATTCATACTTGCAGTTCCACTTGCAAATCCAGTACTATTTTTCTGTCATTTGTGTAGACAATCTGTACACCAAATAGTATAATATTAAAACTTAAAGAAGACAATCAATACATCAGATAAGTTAATTAACTCAATTAAAAGAAAATGTGTTACAAGTTAAGTATCAACCTTTATATACATACAAATATAATATTTTATTCAATACAATTTTTTCTATTTGCATCTTATTTTATTTTTTTTAAAAAAATTATTATATTATAATAAAATATAGGAACTGAACATGTCATAGTTTCCTAAATAGCATAATAGCGTGTTATTTCATGTTTTATATATTCAACAAATCAGAAAGCACCATGAATCAGTCATTTATTTTCAGGCAACCTTTATATAATATGTCTTATCCTTACTATCATTTGATAAATAGTAAAAAAAATATATCAATTTTCAAAAAATAAATATAAAAAATTTCAAAATATCACAAGTATTAGAATTGAACATGTCAAATTTCAAAATAGTAACAGTAACACTAACACTGTAACACCCCCACCCACCCAACAATGTCTCTATACCCCAACAAAAATTATAGCAAATAAAGGCTTCTATAGCAAACTTAACATTTCAAATAAGACTCTACATCAAAGAACTCTAAAGTTAACACTATGCCAAAAAGAGCCATAGATAGTGCTAATAAGATAACACTTACGATATATGTGTTCTGTCTTTCTATATAGATAGCGCTTATTTAGACAAACACGATCTTTGTACTCCTTCTTTTTACATAAATAGCGCTTGTCTAAAAAGGTGATATCTATAATGTACTCCACTGCTATTAAATTATAATTTTTTTGACTCAAGGAACAATCTTCCAAGGTTGGAAGTAGTGGCAAAAATCTTAACAATAGCAAGTTGGTGCTATCTCTCCTATATTTCTTCTTGCTTGTGAGCAATTTAACAAAATTCACTCTTATTTTGAAAGATCTTTGTATCTAGTGTAAATTAATTTTAAAATTAAAGTTGATCATGATAGAGTTCATATTTATTTTTTGGTTCAATATTAACATTACTGTGACCATTTTAGAATATAAAATTACATAATTATCTTTAAATATTTTTTGGTAAAATTTTTGTCATAAAAAATTACATAAATTATACAAATTATCTTATATTGGTTAAAATCTTCGAAATCCTTTAATTATCTTTTGAAATTTTATTGTGATATAATATATTTATATTTTTTATTAAATTTAATATCTAGATTATTGTGATATTTTAAAAAATATGAAATTAAAAAATTATTTATGAAAGTAATGGGACAAAATGTTCTGCTAGGTATATGTTCCTTTAAGTTATAAATGATTATATATATTCAAATTTAAATTACATCTTATTATTTAAATTACTGAAATAATTTATAGTATTTGAGTTTTAAATTTTACTATCTCGGAATTCAAATTTAAAAATTTTATCATTATATTTATTATTTAAGTTATTGTCCTAATCAAATAATATGAAATTTAAGATTAGCCTCCCTAAAATTTTGGAAGAAAAGTTTTTGTTTATATCTCTTTAAAGATAGCATATGTTATTTAAATTTAAATAACATTTTTTTCAGTTAAAATATTCAAATACTTAAATAATATTTTAAATTTAAATTACCTCATATTTTTTATATCTTGAAATTATTTAACAATATTTTGAATTTTAAATTTGACTATCGCGAAATTTAAATTTAATAATTTATCATTATATTTATTATTTAAGTTATTGTCACGTTCAAATAATATGAAACAAGATTAATTATTATCCCTAAAATTTTGGAAGAATTTTTTCTTTCATATATTTTTAAATATAACATATATTATTGAACTTTAAATTATATTTTTTTCTTGTTAGAATCGTTGAAATACTTCAATAATATTTTTAATTTAAATTACATCTTATATTTGGATCATTGAAATAACTTAAGAGTTTAAGTGGTATACACTATGAGTGTGAAAGATTTTTACATTGATATTCAATCATGACTTTTCATTCATGTGACTTTAAAAATAATAATAAGTAAAGTCAACAAATTTACCATAAATGAAGGGTTGTGATTGAATGTGAGTCGGTATAAAATCTCTACACTGACAGTGTATACCAATTAAATTTAATAGTACTTTAAATTTTAACACTGACAGTGTATACCAATTAAATTTAATAGTACTCTAAATTTTAAATTTGACTATCATGGGATTGAAATTTTAAAATTTATCCTTATATCTATTAAAATTTAAATATATTAGATCTTTTTTCTGTTATAATCATTGAAATACTTAAATAATATTTTAAATTTAAATTACATCTTATTTTTAAATTATTGAAATGATTTAATAGTATTTTGAACTTTAAATTTGATATATATATATATATATATATTTAAATAATACTTGAAATAATACTCTTTATTTTTTAAATAATTAAAATTTAATAGTATCAGTTATTGTATATATAATTAATAATTGAACCAAGTTAGAAAATGCATGCATGTTCATTCATTCAGTTTCTGATCTTTCTCTTTCTTAAATTTTGATTTTGTAATTAAGATAAGTTAAATTTTGATTTTGTAACTACTTCTCTCAGTTAGATTCATTATTCTATTCTGTGTTATGTTCAGTTCTTTGCTGCCTTACGTTTGTGCGTTCTCTGAGTCTCGGGTATCGTTCTCTTTTTCTCATTTTGCTGTCTTACGTCATTCTCTTTCTCTTCTTCTAATTAAATTTTGTAATTGCTTTTTCTTTTATTATTTTTCTCTCTTCTTTGCCGCCTCTGGTGTTGTCTCCCATGTGGCTGTGATTGATACTGTCTCCATGCTACGCTCAACCTTTAGTGCATTTATTTTATATGTACTTCCATTGGTGTTGTCTCCCGCGCAGCCACCATAGCTGGTACTAAACAATTGATTTATGCTTTTATTTTTTATATTATTTAATCTTGCTTTAATTTACACATGAACGTTGGACTTTAAGTTAGGATTTGGTTTTAGAGTGACGGTGTTTTTTTTTAAAGTAAGTGGCAAAGGGTTGAAATTTATAAGTTAGGATTTTAAAAAATTAGATTTATTTTTGAACTTCATAAAATCATAATGAATACTAGACTTACTTTCTTTTTAATTTACCCCATAGTTATGTATTGAATTGTGTTCCTTCTTTTTATTTTACCCCTATAAAATCATAATGTCTTATTGTATTGGATTGTTTTCCTCGTATTTATTTTACTCTGTATTTGTGTATTGAATATAGACTTACTTTGTTTACTCTTTAAATTATTTGCATGTTTTTTTCTTTAAAAATTAGTATTTTGTTAGGATTTGGTTTTAAAGTGACAAGTGTAGAAATTTATAAGTTAAGATTTTATTAGGATTTGATTTATCAATTTATATATATCTAACCATACATTACTATTAGTTTGTAAGTTTTCATAAGCAAGTATATATTCCTTCTTACCTTTTAATTTAATCAAGATTATAAACTCTTCAAGGAGATATTAAAGTTGGTCTTGTGGCTTATATACTATAAGATATTGTATTTTCTTAGGATATAAGATATAAGATATTACTGCATGTGCCTATAAATTTAAATCACACGATAGAAATACTATTTTCTTTTAAAAAAAAAACATAAGTTACAGAAAAAAAACCATAACTTACAGAAAACAAAAAAAAAAGATACAGTATGTCTAATTTGAGAATTGTATGTGCTGATATTTTATATACTAAGTCATTTGATTGCTTGGTAAAAATGATAAACATATTTGGCATTGATTTATTATATAAGGAACCACTCAATGTAGAAATTATCAAAGAAGTTATTGACTAGGGTGGGCTAATTTCAAGTTCTATTTGCATATACATTGGGTACATACGTTACTCAATTTTGTATTATTTCATCAAGTTTTAAAGTTTATTAAGTGTTAGAATTGTTAATTTGTTCTTTCAATTTTTTCATAAGGTGCTTGTATACCAATTTTGATTCTCCACGTAATAAAACTTTACTCTTTTTAAGCCCACAAGTAACGACATATGAATTTTGCAAATTAAAATTCAATGAACATGTGCAAGTTGTAGTTGACATTTTCATGAAGAATGATCGATTGATAAGCTTGTTCTTTTACCATTTAACACTGGGTAAAACTATATTTTGTCAACAATAATTCATTATTTTAAATGTTAAAAAAATCAAATTTATTGACTTATTTGTTATTTTACAATGCACATTGGATATTGTTGGATATCAATGTTAAAAAAGAATTAATTTATTATTTGGATCTATTGCATTGTAAGCATACTACAAGGATAGAAATGAAGAACTTCTTTGACATGTAAGAATCATCACTCCCGTTTTTTGTGTTTATATAGATTATTTACTTATATATTAGTTGTTGATTTGTCTTTATTAATTAGGGTCTTACAAATGCATCGATCTCAAATAGGTAAAGTCAAATAACATCGCCGGGATATGAGTCAAGGTAATTTGCAATTCTTATGTGAATATCATGTTATCATTATTGGATTCATAATTTTGTCTTTGATTTTATTTATGTAACGCCCCAAACAACCCAACTCAAATGATTGTGAGTATTATATATGTCGATATATGAAGGACATAATTAATTGCTATCAAGGAACCATTCTCGTAGGCGTATATGATCTTAGTATCATGTCATTATTACATTTAACTACCATTTAAATCATTTTTAATATCATATTTATTAATTTCTATAGTACTTCCCAAGTTGCTCTTACAAACAATATTCAAATGATGAAATCACTTAAGTTCAGGAAGAATGGGCTTAATATGTGATTCATATGTGTTTATTATAGGTTAGCCTTTATGTCATGATATGTTTATTACATAGTGATTTTTGTATTAAAAGAAGAAGATGTGGATTGACATGAGTATATTTATACTCATGTTTATTTATTAATTATATTCATATATTAGTTTCTTATATATTTAAGTACAAAATTTTATTATGGATACCGATTAAAATTTGAGCTATATTTGATTTTAGTTTATGAAGAGTAGGTGGTTATTTATCTGCATATGTATTTTTTTTTAAAAAACAACCTATTTAGATAGTGTTTTTTTAGAAAAACATTGTCCATAAAAAGATAATTTTTTTTTAAAAAAATGTTATCTATAAAAAGATAACGTATTTTTTTTTAAAAAAATGTTATCTGTAAATAGATAGCATTCTTATGATGGATTCTATATAGTCATTCCCTTGAACTGTGATTAAATTGATCTTCCTTAATTTAGTATGAGACTTTGATTATTTAAATTGATTGAAAAAACAAAGAAAACAGAACAACATATGTTTCTTCCATCTCTTTGTTTTCCCCTTTAGAAATAGAAGAAGTTTGTGTAGAAAAATTTTAATACGAATTAATTTTCTAGGAAAGAATTAATTAGACAAATGAAATTCTAAAAAATAAACTCTAAGGAAGACATAAAATTGGGCAATGTTGAACATTATCATTTATTAAAATTGACATAATGATTGTTGCATCAGACAAACTATCGTTGAGTACTATATAATGTGAGACCAGAAATTTGAACCAACATATTTATTTGAAACTAAGTTTGATTCCTAAAATTGAAATAAAAAGATTGTTTTGTTAATTGGAACCCCGGAAGCTTAAGTAGATGACCGTCCTTAGTAACTCCTTTGACTACTTAGCCTTCTCATTTTTTTAGTAACGTATTTACGAACAATAGCAAAAAAATTACAAAAATGGATTTTTTTAAAGATTTGCAAGCACTAAGCATCAGTAGAAAGAAGGGTTCTGTAATTAGTTTCGTACAAGGGGAAGAGACAATGACGGCAAGTGGAACGCACAGTAATGGCTGATGGGTCCGCATGACAATGAAGAAGAAGAACCACTTACTATTTAGGGTTTTTAGAAAAAGACAAGAAAGACAAAGTGAGTGCAGTGCAAAGTGAGTAGTGACATGTTGCACGAAAACCAAAAACTCTAGGTTGGGCCAGAATTGGGACTATACATTAAAATAATAAATAATAAACTATAATAAAATATATTTTTTAATTTAAAGTAATAAATAATAATAAAATATTATTTTCGGGTTGGGTTGGGTCTTGCGTTCAACTCTCGTACCTGTCACCCAACCCGTAGGTGATTGGGTTGGGTTGGTTATCAGGCCACCCAACCCAATGAACACTCCTATGTTTGACTATGACTTTTTAACACATAAAGGGGTAAAAAAGGCAAGAATAACCAAAATAGGGTGGTCAATGCAAAAATTACTGTCATGATATAGTTTGACTTGAACACGCCATATGATTATGCATGTTGCACCAAACACACCCGACACTTATGCTGTTTGCGTCAATCACGTGCTAGAGACCAAACACATCAAAGAGATTGGCATGTTGAGGGAATCAATTTTTATTTATTATGAGGGAATCAATTATTATTTATCATGGGGAGGATCAATTATTATTTATTATTTATTACGTGTTGGGGGAATCAATTATTATTTATTATTACGTGTTGGGAAATCAATTATTATTTATTACATAAATATTATATAAATTATTTAATTAATCTTAAATACATTTAATTTTTAGTTTAATTATCTTTATAATTTTTTAAGTATATAATTATATAACTTATAAATTATTTTAATTTTATTACTATAAAATTGCGTTATGCAAGTTAACTATTGATCCTAGAGTCGATCTATGACTCCTTACCTCAATCGAGTCAATAGCACGACCCAGTTTGATAACTATGTGTACAATATTAAATGATATTCCCTAAACCAATCAATTATAATAATTAATAATTTTATATTTACAACATAAAATAATATAAAATAATTAATTTATTATATATTTTCAAACTAATTTATCGTATATCTACATGCTACTATCCCCAAAATAATTTATTAGACATGTAAAATGATATTCCCTAAACCAATCAATTATAATAATATGATTTGTGTGTATAACTTAATTAAATAATTTATATAATATCTATGTATATATTCATAAACATATGTGTGTATATATATTTTTTTCATTATAATATCAAAATTAAAAGTTAGGTAGCGATGTTTCTCCTTCCAAATATTTAAAAGAGACCAGGGTAAAATTTGGTAGAGGAAAATATTTTGATTTTAAATTTTAACAACTATTTTAAAATAAAATAATAAATGAATTAAATTCCACTTAATAAACCTGCACATGCTGCTTCTGGAGAAACGTTTCCAAGAAACGTGTCCATGCTGCAAATAATAAATAATATACGTAATAAATAACCATTGATTCCACAACACGTAATAAATAATAATAATAATAAATAATAATTTATTCTTTCAATATATAATAAATAATAGTTGATTCATCCATAATAAATAATAATTGATTTCCCCAACATGTCAATTCGTTTGGCTGTGTTTGGTTTATGTGATCCATTTCTTTCTAGTAAGAGACCTTGGCTAGGAGGATTAGAGGAAGAACATGACTAGGAAGGAGTTTCATGAAGACTTTAGAGTCATAGTCTCAAAACTATGTAAATAAATTATGTAGTATTTTGAGTGGGTGTAATTTCATAATTTTGAGAGGTGTGTAGTCCCTTTAGAGGAGTGTGTTAATTAGTTGGGTTTGGCCTATAAGAGTTTGGACGTATGGTTTCTCCTTTCCACACTCCTAATTGCTTCTGAAACCCATCTAACCAACACATAAGCATGTAGGACACATGTGGGGCCTCTTGTTCCCTTAGGTGGTGCCACATCACACTCTCTCTCCTATATGGCTGTTCTGGTTGGTTCTTATTTGAATTTGAATTTTAGAAGTGTCATGTCACTTCCCTCTAAAATTCAAATTCAAACTAGAGGGAACATAAATCCTAAATTTTAGGAACTTGTTTGGATCTTTCTCTTTTATGCCTTAGTCCTTAGCTTGAACGTCCAACATTCTCTTTCCCTCTATAAATAACCCCCTCACTCACTCTTGTAAGGATCTTGGATCATTTGAATGAATTTAGAAATTTATGAGAGGCTTTTGAGTCTTCTTCTCTCTCCCTTTTGAAAGTGTTTCTATGGCTTTTATTAAGGGTTCCTTTCCTTCTTGTGGCAAGCTTCTACAAACTAGGCTTATCTCTACCTAGAGTGGTGCTTTCATCAACATTTTCTCTCCTACTCATCACTATCTTTTCAACAAAGCACCTATTGAAGCAAGATCCTAGGGAGAGTATTCCAAGAATGCATCATCATGACACGTGACTGATGCAAACACCCCTAACCATCTGGTGGTGTGTTTGAGTCAAACTACATGACTGTAAATTTTGCATTGACCACCCCATTTTCATAATTCTTCCCTTTTTTACCCTTTGTGTGTCAAAAATCCGTTTGGGTATAATTATAAAAAGTGATTTTTAAATTTATTAAAGTTTCAGATTTTCATAAAGAAAATTCTGATTTTTTTTAAAGATATTTCAAGCAACTTAAAAAAGTTGTTTTCAGTTTCTGATTTTTATATAAAAAAAATATAGTTAAACATCTAAAAACTTAAAATAAATGATTATTTATTATAAAAAGTTTAAATAAATTCACTTTTTATCTTTTAATTAAGTTGTTTTCAAGGTTGAATTTCTAAATCTCGATTAAAACTTTCAATTAATATCTTTGGTTGTAATCAATTTTTAAACTGACATGGATTTAAATTTTTAATTTTAAAAAATTAACAACGCTTCATTACATGTTATAAAAAAATAATAAAATTATGATACGCGATATCTAATAATAATTCCGGTTAATATATATATATATATATATATATATATATATATATTATAAAAATAAGCCATCACTTCCCCTAATCTTGCAAATCTAAGATATTTCTATTTTATTCATCCATTTACTAATTATGTTCCAAATTTATTTGCACCATTTTCTTGATCACCACATTTATTTGAAAAAATATAGGAATTATATAAATTATTCACTTAGAAAGGATACAACATACCAATTACATTTGTTCTTTATTGATATGCAAGAGACAACCAAACTAACTAGAGAAGTTTATTTCACCAACCAAACTACTCTAAAAGCTGAATCTTCTTTCCTCTACCAATATATGACTAATGCATGCACTCAAATTTGATATATAGAACCAAGCATAATATTTTCTTCTCTTTCCTTTTTTTGTTTTTTAAATTGAAGCCACTAATTGTAATTTATCTTGAGCATGTCAATGAAGTTCTTCCCCTCAGCATGGATGTGTGGGACCACCTTCCATGTGCCATCCTCCAAATCCATTATTTCAAGGCCAGGGTAGTTTTGGTACAAAATTGTTAGGCAACTATAATCAGAATGTGGGGGTAGTTCTAGGGCTATCTCTGGCTCAGGGCATGGTGGGTAGCAGTTCACTGCCATCACTTGCATGCCATCTTAAATCTTATTTGTTACATTTTTGGGGTCTAATTCAAGACTCTCAATCAATGCCATCATCACCTCAAAGCCCAATTTCTTCACTTTTTCACAATATTTTCCCATCTTTTCCCTGAAAAATAAATTGAGGGTGGGAATCAAATTCTCTATTAATATAAAATTTCTTTTACATTATCATCATTCATTCATGCATTATCATATTGTTAAAAAGAGTTTAAATATGTAACACCACAAAGTTGAGGTGTTAAACCCTTCTTAAAAATATCATAATGCATGCATATATGGTTGATAATGTAAAAAAAAATTACATCCACAGAGAATTTGAAAATTAAAAGTCCGTAAAGTACAGCAATGTTTGCAATAAAAAAGATGGACAACATGGAATATTGATGGAGATGTGTAATGAATTATTCATTTCATGATCTTCAATAAATTAATACAAAAATTCATGATAATATATAATTAAAGCTATTTCTATAACCCAAAGTAAGGAAAAGTATTTAAAGTTTTCCAAAGCCTAGAGATAAACGTCTTGGATAATTTGTGTTATGTAGACAAAAGAATAAAAAGTTTGATGATTTTCTCTTTGAATGTTTGTTTTGTACTTTAGATATTTTCTATATCGATCTTATAGTCATACGTTATAAATTTTATCCATAGTTTTTTCAAATTTGGACTGATAAATTAATGAAAGGAACATATGAGACAACACAAGCTATGAAATAAAAAAATAGAAGAGAAATTTAATGATATCACGAAACTTCGATGAATTTAGCCTTATAATGCAACGTGGGCATTCTCTAATAGATTTATATAACTGAATTAATAAAGAATATTTTAAAATGCCAAAACAAATTGGAAAACACTTTTTTTTTAAAAAAAAATAAATCCTCCTTTCTTAATTGTTTACCTATATAATTAAAAATACAAAAAAGTATAGATAATTTTTTCTTTTTTTCAATTTTTTTGAAGATATGTTTGTAAGTCTAAGACATATCTTTAGATATGATAAGATTACTTAGGTCATTTCCATGTAATTATTTGTCATTTTGTAGCTACATTTCTCATATATAGATTATTAAATTAAAATATTTAGCTTTCACGAGTTTCACATAAAAGATATATAGTGATGGTTGAATAGTGAAATGACATTTTGGCTTTACATGAAGATTGAAAAATTTATCGGTTGATGCCATTTTTCCACAGATTGTGGAATATGCTGTAGGTAGTAAAATCCTCAAGAGTTCTTATTGAACTCATATCTCTGCAATAATCATTCCTAGGGTTTTTTTGTTCTTGAAAATCAACAACTTCAATTCAATATATTTGAGGTACACAAATTCTCTTTCCTCTATCCTTTTATATTTAATTCTCTATACATACTATAATCTTGTATCTATTGCTTTAAGGTTTCCTTTTATTTCCATCAATTGGTATCAGAGCCAAATTAGATACATATTATGGTTGTTTTCTATTAGAGAATTATGGTTGTTTTCTATTAGAAAATTAAATTTGAATTGAAGATTTTTTTGTGTTATTAGTGAAATTTTATAATATAGTTCACTATTATCTTTTTCACAAAAAAAAAATGAGGGTTTACGCTACTTGTTATTGTTAAAATAACATGTTAAAGTTTCATTCTCTTACCCTTACATGGGTAACTTATATATTGAAACTTCTTTTTAAGTGCTACCCTTTTAAAACCTAGTTTTGTTTTAAATAATTTTGGGGTAAATTGTTTTCAAAATTACTTAATGGTTTTCCTTGTTTTATGTTTGACCAATATGAGTCATTTATGTGGGCAACATAATATATTTGTATTAACTTTACCTTAGAAAGTGTTAATGGGGTTGCATGGACTCATTTTTATACCCATATTTTTGTGATTTGGTCAAGGGAGAACTTTTGATATGATCATGTATGATGATTCGTGTGTTAAATTCATTCTCAGAAGCATTGAATGTGGTTGCTAATTTTTTATATTCTTATTTTTTCAAAAATACCATATTTATTTAATATTTTTATATTATTGGTATTTTTGAGTATAAAAAAATTTGATTAATTCAAGATTAAATTAAAAGTTTTTTACTATTATAATCTTGAATTTTTGACCTATTTTCATTGTGATAATTCTTTACAGTATTTGTATTCTCCAATTATACTGTACTTTTTTTAATATTAAATTATCATTTATAAATTGATTTTAGGTTATTTTATTAATTATGCACAATCTTAATTGTCCTTCTCTTATGTGCATAATTTTCTTTATTAATTTGCATTATTATTACTTGTCTATCATGGTATAATAATGTGAATTTTGTATGTTGGTCATATAATGTATATGATTAAAATTATGCAAATTTACTAGACAATATGCATAATTTCTTTTTTTTCATTTACATAATTATAATTTCACTATTTTGGATGCATTTACGTGAATTTTGTGATATAATTATTTTTTTATTGCATTGGTGATTACTATACTCTATTGATGTATTGTTATTAATGTAATTTGGTGTTATACAATGTACTTTTCTTGGCTTATGTTAATGATTTTTTTATACCCTATCGGTATTAAGATTTTATTGATATAAGTTATAGTGCATTGTAATTTTCTTAGGAATTCTCTTTTAGCTGAACTTTTAGAATTACATAATGTTTCCCTATTTTTGTAATGTTCAGTTTATTTCCCTCATTTGATCATGTTTATTTATATTTATATGGAACCAAAATTTACACTCTCATATTTTTTGTTCCATAATGACTTATAATCTTTAATTGGACATTTTTTCCTTCAAAATAAAAAAAAATGTTGCATTTTTTGTGGTGCAAATTTTCTATATATATATATATATATATTGATAAAGAAATAGTTGAATTTTATTTAGCACTCTGGGTATTTTTTTTGTTATGTCAACTTATTTTTTCTTTATCAAGTGGAAGGATTTTGTATATTAGAATTTTAATTAATATCTTATAAAATAAATTGATGTGATATAAGATTTTTACCTTAAATGTCCAATTAATCATACATGTGCAAAAACAAATGTTCTTGATAAAATTATTTTTTCTTATTACATTATTTGTGATCACATTGTTGGGATCTATATTAAGGATTTTTATATTGGTCTCTTGTAAAATATTTTCTTGTATAACAAACTCTCTATTGATTTGCAATATTAATAGGCAATTCTTGTAAGGACAATATAGGAATCCAAAATTTTAGGAGATTAATTTCTCCATACCATATTTTATAATATTGTTAATGGTATTCTTGTAAAAGCTAGAGGCTTTATTTTGGGATATATAAATAAACCTATGTCTATTATAAATTGTGATGAGAGTTAGAGACTATTTATTATTATATCCTTAATATATGCAAGAATATGTCTCATTCTTCCGCTGCGTGTAATCATGTTTTATTCTCAAGTGTGTGTAAATATTGTTTATTGTAGCACTTGATTTTTTTTTATGATTACTTGAGAACTTGCGTATGATCTCATATTCTACGTAAAATTATCAAGTGATCCATTTTCTCACTCATGTAATTATTTTTTCAAGATCCTCATAGGGGTCAATATTTTGTAAAGATTGATTAATATGTGGTTAATTATGAAACCATTTGTGAGAATTATTTATTCTTATGGATGAATTTGTAGGTTTCATATTCTTGTTATTTTAACCACACACTTATCCTTCTCGTGATTCATGTTATTGATGTATAATAGGTCAATAAATCTAGTCTTCTAAATTTTACAAAGAAATTTATTTGTGTGAGTAGTATATGTTGGCTCAATAAGTTAATATTTTAATTCTACTTTTGCTTAGCATGCATGATTACTCTTTAGGTGAAAAAAGTCTTTTACATATAATTTTTTTTATTAATTAATCATGTTATTTTATGTGAAACATCATAAACTTTATCAATGACTAATTCTTTTTTTAAAAAAAAGAACTAGATAGCTATCTTTAATGAAATTTCTATTATAGTTATATGTTTTTCATTTATAAGCACCAAATTTTGTTTTAAAAAAAGGTCAACATTATTCTGACCAACCAATTGTTGGTATAAGAGTATTTATTATGCTCTTTATTATATAATATATTTTATATAAAAATAAAATAATACAACACCTACATATAGATTCCTTTAATAATTCCCTCTAAATCTGCATAGTTAATTTGAGATTAATTAAACGAAACCTATAATTGGGTGGGTTTTTTGGCCACATGTGAATCCAATCCTTTAAGGGGTGAGCATAGTGTTTGAGAAAAACCCTCCAAAATTGGACCTTGTCAATCTCATTTTTTAAGCTTATCCCATACCTCACTGGCTTGTGCACATCATTCGACATCAACTTTAACTTCTCCTTTGTGGGCAAGTCAAAAAAATTGGAAGCCTCAAATAAAGCCTCTGCAAGCACTTATTCACTCACTCCATGGTTCACAACCTAAAAGTTGCACATTCAAACTTTAGAAAAGAGAAACTATATATATCAACTTGCTAGATATGTAAAGGCTTAAAGACTTCATTGATAGACCAAGCATTTTACAAAATATTTTATAAAATTTTGAAAACAATGTAAACAAAAGGGGAAAAAATATGAGACTAGTATATGGATAGAAAGAAGAGAGAGTAGAAAAAAAAGGGAAATAGAAGAAAATGAAAGATATATGATAAGTAAAGTGTAGAGAAAAGTAATAAGAGAGAGATAAAAAAAAGATATTATTAATAAAATAGGAGATAAAAAATAACACTTAATATATTTTATATAAAGTAAATGCAATATTAAAATTAGGGATGAAAATTATGTTATCATGAATTTTTAAAAAAAAAAAAGAAATTGAAACTATTATGCCGGTTAATGGAGACAGATCATAAATTCGCTGCCAATATATTTATGCTGATTTAAATCTAACTCAACTCAAGAATTTGCTTATCAACTGTAAAATTATGTAACTCATTTATTATTTTTTGAAAATGACTTATGTGCCCTGATATGAGATGGGAAAAATACCTTATTAGAGTATATAATACAAAAGTCCACCTATAGAATAAATGAGGATAGAAAGGTTGTAGTCATAGGTTTGAATTCTCCATTAATAAAATTAGGATATTAACATTTCTATCCAAACAAAAACTATTTATTACCTATGATATTGGATAAAAATTTGGGTTGTATTAACCCATTATCTATAGGATACTTGTGTATAACTTCTTTAAACAATAATTTCTAGGGTTATAAACTATAAGAAGATGGAAAAAAAAACTTACTTGAAAGAAACCCAAGCGACGACAAGCATTTCTTATTTCTTGAATAGTATGAAACCTTGTTGCTGAGTCCTTTTTAAGTGCAGCCACATCAATAACAGCAACATTAGCATACTCTTTGGCTTCCAATAAGTTAGGTCTATGCAACAATGGAATCACATATTGTTGAGGAACACAAGAGAGACCCTTCTCTTGAGCACTATCCAATTTTGAAAATGAACTTGAACTTGCATCATGTTCCATTTTCATGTTAAGAATCTCAATGTTGAAAAACCAAATCAACAATGACTCAATGAGTCTCCACAGGATTCACCATTTTATAGCTCAAGATTGAAGCCATGCCTTGGAGACTAAGTTAGTTTGTGCCGTGAATTGAGACCCGTAATATAAAATTGTTTCATTGAAAACTAATGTTTCAAGATACAAATGCCACACAACTTTCGTTTTAAATAATTACCCATTAAAGATTCTGAATTTGGTCTGGTTTTTTCAAAAGATTCATAAAGTATTTATGCTCTGCCATTTTTCTTTTATGTATGATTCTATGTTTATCCTACAATAAGAGACAAAATTGGTATATGAACAAGAGACAACATAGGTTATATACAACAAATAAAAGTGATATTTGCAATTATATATATTTGTTATAGAAATTATTACATAGTGTTTTTTTATAAGGAAATATTAGTTGTTAGTAGAAGGATTCAAATCTACAATTTCTTTTTCTCACAGTTCACCAAGTTATCACCAAACTAATTAATAATAATTTATTGTTTATGTGAGTTGATAAGAAATTATTTGTATCATTCATAAAATAAATGGATTTTAAATTTGATTAAAGTGATTAATGTAGTATCAACATATCTAATTAAATATGTACAAATAAAATTATGGTATGATACATGTAATAGTTTACATATTAGCTATATGGAGAGTTTCCAACCTTATAAATAAAGCAAATTAAAGTAATACTCAATTTTTATTAAATTATACATAAGTAATCAAAAATATAAATTTACCTCTCATTTAGGATATCCAAAAAATCATTCAGGATATCCAACTAAACTCTTGGGAATGGAGTTATGCGACTAACTTTACCTCTCATTCTTATACAAAATAGATCATGAACCCAATTCATTATATCGAATGAGTATGTATCACAATTTTAGATCATGTCTTGTATGGATTCTGTTTGTTTCATGTGCAGAACGCATTTGTTGTGCTTCTGTATGCTTTCCTTATTAAAATTTTTTAACTTGTAAAAAAAAAAACTATTCCTATTTTTCATGCATCGATATCACTTCTTTCCTAATAAATATCACTACTCTTCTAGAATATAGACTATAGTTTGAATCTTTTGTTTTACAGACAAAACAATTAGGTTTCAAAACTATCAACTGCATAAGTATCATGGGTGCAATAAGATAAGTTTGTAACAAATGTTAACAAAGCTGAGGAAATAAATCCCCCTAACTTGCAAGAATCTATGAGGAGTAATAACAAAATATAACACTAACTAATCATCATTCTTTTTGGAATAAGACACTGAGATTTTAATGTAGAAAACCCCTCAAAGCAAGGGTAAAAACCACGGGTGTCCAGACTAAAGAAATAGTTTCACTATTATCAATAAAGAATACAAAAAGAGTCTCAATCAAGTGTTAACAACAATATCAATGCCAACACCAATTTCAAACAATAAAGCAATAAACTTACAAATAGAGAACAGGAAAGATAAAGACCCCCAAACACATTGTTGCTAAACAAACTGAATATCTCCCAACATAGAAGTCTTTTCAAAGATCTGAATGGTTAGAATGGAGAAACATACATTCTGAACGTGTTGTCCAAAAATCAGCTCAATCTAAAGGTGAACGAATCTGAAGTGGAGAATTCACGATTGCAGACTATCGCCTCTCTTTTTCTCTTTTCAACTCTCTTGTTTCAAAGCACCTTCTCCACTTAACTTAAATAAGATATCAAGTGGGTTTCTCAATTTGAACCTTTTCTCCACATAAGAAGGGAGCTCAATACCCAACATCATATATGTCTTTCAAATTTGACGAAGATCCTATCATTTGAATGTGCATTTATTATTCGCACTTCAGGTTAAATTTCCTAAGAAATGCAAGTTATTGTTATTGAGTTCTCGTGACACAACACCCATGGATATATCCAACTTAAACAAAATTAAAAAGAAAATTCGATATAGTTAAAAAAAAAAAGATTGTTAGAAAAAACTTTTTTTAAAATTGTCTCATTAAATAAAATTATTGAAAATCACTGATTTTAATAGTTTCACTTATCATTAATAAAATAATTTTGTTTCATTTGTTATAAAATGACTTTCTGTATCTAAATTTGGTGTTTTATTTTAACCAGTTTCCTAACACTTCTAAATAAGAAATCACATAGATAATACAATCACAATTGAATATATCAATTATCCTAGTTGAAAATTTTAACTTCTGTCATTAAATGGTGGATTTCAAAGCATAACGATATGTCTTAAGTATTTTTTAATCAATATATAAATATACAAACGAATACAAAGCTAGGTTGTGTTTGGATTGATGATAGGAAACAAATAAAATAAAACAAAATATAATAAATCATAATATATTAAATAGAATTAAATTAATTGAAAAGACAATGATTTGAAAACATTATAACTTATCATTTTCTATATTAACTCAATTTAGTTAATTATTTGGTCTATTAAATACATTATTTTTAAGCCAAAAAATTATTAATTGCATGTTAAGCAAAAGATATTGCTCACGACCATGTCATGTGTTATCAGTGTAAAATCATAGAGTTAGAAAGCAAAAGGAAACAACCTCCTAGACGCGCATTAATTTTTTCACATACACCAAAATCATGATTGCTCAAATGTCACAATGAATTAGTTTACGTGTTACTCTTCTTCAATTTAACGTGTGTTTTTTTCAAGTTCACACCGTCTTACATCCGAAAATAACTCAAGAAAATTTCATTTGAGGAAGGAGTGGATCTGGAGAAAGGAGAAACGAGAAAGGAGAAGGGAAACCTGCTGTTTGAGGAAGGACTGGATCTGGAGAAAGGAGAAAGGGGAAAAGGGAAACCTACTGTTTCGGTACGAGTGAGGCACTTGCAAACGATTTCACCTTCGACGGCACGACGCTCTTCCAGAGTAAGGTCTAAGATTTTGTTTGAGGAAAAGCGAGATCAAAGCTCAGAGCCGTGGAAAGGGACGCAAAACCTTGAACCAAACCCAAGATCAGGAAAGAATCCTCCATCAAAACTGCCGCCGCCCCAAAAGCTATCACCGGGGAAGAAGCTGCCACCATGATAGCCACGGCATTTGAAGAAGCCACCACCACCAATTAATCTGGCAATCTGGCATTACCTGAGAAAAATGAAGCTGAGAGAAGGAGGGCAGGAGGGAGGTCAAGAGGGAGCGCACCGGGAAAGTAAGGAGGGATGGACGGCTGTTACAAGGGGAAGGAGGCGACGAGTCTAGGGTCAATCTGGAAGGAAGGGAGGAGGAAGCAGGGTTACCAACGAGAGTCTCAATGGAGGTAAGCAGGTTATCACTACTTTCTTTTTTATGCACTTTCCGGTGGATTTCAAGGCAAAGGACATGTGAGATGTGTTTAAGCGTTACGGAGAACTAAAGGAGGTAGTCATACCATCTAAGGTAGATAGGAAAGGTCAAAGATTTGGTTTTGTGAGGTTTATAGGAGTTCAAGACGTGAGAAGGTTAACCATTAAGCTGGACAATATAGTCATAGGAAACATGAAGATCTGGGTTAATCAACCTAGGTTCTCTTTCGGTCAACAAAAAGGTAAGGCTAGGCCTCGGTTTCACGTGAATATGGCTGGTGAGGAACAAGGAGAGGCACGTAAGGAGGAAGTTTTTCAAAACCCAGAGCGTCAAAAATCATATTCAGAGGTAGTAAGGAGATCTAGCCGTCCCTGTGGAATCCATGCAGAACAATCTATAAACTCGGTGACGAATCAGGGTTCTTTCCTAGCCTATACAGGGGAAGCACAAGATTTACAGTGGTTATTGAAAGCCTTTGTAGGGAGGGTGGTAACCAGAGGCTCTTCGTATACTACCCAAGAAAAGCTTCACTATGAGGGTGTTTATGGGATTAAAGCTACTCCTTTGGGCATGAATCAGGTACTGCTGGAGTCTGAAGATGATATGGCAATCAAGGACTATCTCAACGAAAATTTTCAGTGGGTTAAAGAATGGTTCAATGAGGTTAAATGCTGGAACCCATCGATGATGGATAAAGAGCGTCTAGTCTGGCTGAAGTGTTATGGGGTTCCCCTCCAAGCATGGAATGTAAATTTTTTTCGATCTTTGGCTTCGTTGTTTAGGGAGTTTGTGAAGGCCGATGAAGCGACTAAAAGAAAGGTTTCGTTTGAAGCAGCGAAGATAGCCATTGTGGTAATAGAGTATAGGAAGCTGGATGAAGTGGTTTGTATACAAGTAGACGAGATGGTGTTCAGGGTCCACGTAGTTGAAGAAGGGATCGGGGAGTGAAAGGAGATCTTGTAGTCATACAGTTCTTCAGTGTCCTCAGCTTCAATTTCGTCGTTCTACAGTGACGACGAGTTCGACAAGGGGGACCTGGAATGGCGAAAGCTGGAGGAGATTGAACAGGGCCAAGCAGAAGTCAAGAAAGACACGGCAAGGACTGACAAAGCCGAACCTGTCAGACTGGGCCAATGTAGGGCAGAGCAGAGTAGTAATGTGGTAGGTGAAAGAGTTAGGCCAGTAGGGGATTCATCACCAAAATGGGTAGACAAAAGCTGCTGGAAGAAAAAGGAGCTAAAATCGGTTGCTTTTCACAGAAAGAATAGATACATGCCAAAAAATGCAAATACATTGGGTTCGTTAGAAGAACTCGTGGAGGAAGAAGGTGATACAATGGGACAATCCATTGGGGAATAAAGTAGGGGTATGGCATTTAGGAAGCTGGCATGTGAGGCCCAAAGTGTGTGGGAAGTGGAGGAGTGCGTCGCCAATACGTTTTCCAAGGGGTGTCTAAGTAAAGATGATGAGGAGAGGAAGCGGGATATGTCTTCCGGTGGGGTGGGGAGTTTGAATATAGGCGAGCCCGACATGGTGTCTCATGCAAAGAATATATATGGAATGGAAGAGAGAAGCTAGAGTAGGGGAGAGTCAGACAGAACACGACCGTTCAATCATAAGACGTGGAAGTTATTAAGATTTGAGGAAGGAGAATGTGGCTAGAAGGTTGGGGTTTGGAAGGAAGAAAGGAGACATAGCTTCGATGAAAGTGAATGGGGATTGAGAGGGAGGGCCACTGATTCTTCTTTTAGACATCCTCATATGCCTAGGTACCCGACTCAGCAAGTGATTGTAACTCAGCTTAGAGTTGGTGAAGGGTCTCAACCGAATGGTTAAGATGCCCTCAGATTGGCTTCAGCTAGATTGTGGAGAGATATGCAAGGTTTGGGGATTGTAGGGTCCCAACTTGATAAAAGGTACAAGGAGGAAATCAATAGACTGGAAAAGACAGATAGAGCAGAAATGCAAGGCAGAGAAGGAAGGCACCTTGGAAGGTTTGAATGAAGATCTTTTCACTGAATGTGAGGGGTTTTCGAGATATGGTCAAACGCCAGCGAATTAGGATGTTTCTTCAGTCAAATAAAGTTGATATTTGTATTCTTCAGGAGACAAAACGTTCCCGGATTGACAATTGGGAGGTTATGGAGGTTTGGGGTAAAGAGGAGTGTGAATGGCGGTACCTTCCTTCAAATGGCTTAAGTCGTGGTATGGTGACTATATGGAGGAGAAGGTTATTGGAGGTTAAGTGGTATATTCAAGGTGAAGGATTCTTAGGATTGGCCATATCCATACCTGGTCTAAATTCCGATGTGTGCTTGGTAAATATCTATTCTCCCTGTTCGATGGATGGAAAAAGGAAATTATGGGATGATATAGTAATGACTAAAAGGGGTATGCCAAGAATGTTGTGGTGCTTAGGGGGTGATTTCAACGTTGTTGCTAATATATGGGAAGTGGTTGGGTCCTCTCAATTTCATTCAAGAAGGGAGATGGAAGACTTTGGTTTTTTTATTGGTCAGATAGGTATGATGGATGTCCCAGTTTATGGGAACTAGTTCACATGGATCTCTTTCGATGGCGCATCGTCCAGCAGGTTAGATAGATTTTTACTCTCTCCAGGTTGATTGATGGTTGGAAAATAGGGTCTCAATGGATCGGATCTAGGGAGTTCTTAGATCATTGTTGGATTCTTACCAAAGTTGATTGCTTGAATTGGGGGGCAAAACCTTTCAAATTCTTTGATCATTGAATTTAACACCCCTCCTTTTTTGAGGTAGTGAGAAACTTCTGGGTGGACCAAAATTAATAAAATATATTTCAAAACATACCAAACTAAAATTATTAGACGCAAAATGACATAGTGAATTATTTATATTATATTATGTTATTACAAAATATATTAAATTAAAAATTAAAAATTGTTATAGTATATCAAAATAGAAATGTGAATATACAAGCATGACAACCTGGGATGGGGTGAGTGCACAAGGTTTTATATATAAATGATATTAGATTACTAAATTATTTATATATAAATTATTATAACATATCATTAATACTAAATTATTTATATTGTGTGTGTTCATATTTTTGTTTTAATTTGATATATAGATTATTTGAATTCTAATTCATCTTTCTAATTATTTATGCTATAGTTTTTTAAAACTCAACAAGATATAAATAATGTATTTATATTAAGCAAAATTAATTTTTTTAATACATAATACTAAATATTTAAAAATAAATATGAAAAAATTATTAATTAAGTAAATTAGAGAAATTTAAGTCAAAATAAATAATATAATATTGTGTTGCATGTTTGTGTTTCACGTTGATTTGATTTGATCTTTTACTATTGTTTGCACAATTGTACGAAGGATCCGTTATTGATTGTTATGTTTTGAAAAACATGAATAATCTATGTGTGCCCTCGAAAGCAATAAAATATTGGTTCTAGACTCAATCTTAGTTCTGCATGCACTGTCCATGCTCCTTGCTTTGTTGGGTCTCCGTTCAACATTCTAAAACTCCTTTTTAATAACTATTCTGAGCTAGTATAATGATTACATGCAAAAACACTATGACGCTTAAGTCGATAAAATATTATTATTTTCTTAAAGGAATAATATGTCACCAAAATATTACTAATTAGTAGTCAAACTTGTACTTGTTATCCTCTATAATGTTTATGTCTTTGTGCTTGGGGTTAGGTTATTAAGATTTTGATTTACCTAAAAAAGGTAGTTTGGACATTTCATTTGGGGTGATGGATCCTACCCGAGCCGAGATATCTGACTATTTAGGATTAGGTCAGGCTCTATAGGTATGTCCAATCCAAGGGTATATCCAGTTTTGAGGTAGTTCAATCTAGGATTAGGTCCAGTTCTGAGGTAGTTCAATCTAGGATTAGGTCCAGTTCTGAGGTAGGTCTGGTCTAGGATTAGGTTTGATTCGGGAGTTCTTCCAGTATAAATCTCCCTAAATAATGTTTGATATTTATTTAGGTCTGATATTGGAGTTCTTCCGGCACACACTTATCCATCTCTTGTGGTTCACGTCATTGATGTATAATAGGTCAATAAATCTAGTCTTCTAAGTTTTACAAAGAAATTTATTTGTATGAGTAGTATATGTTGACTCAATAAGTTAATATTTTAATTCTACTTTTTCTTGGCATGCATGACTACTCTTTAGGTGAAAAAAGTCTTTTACATATAATTTTTTTTATTAATTAATCATGTTATTTTATGTGAAATATCATAAACTTTATCAATGACTAATTTTTTTTTTTAAAAAAAAACTAGCTAGCTATTTTTAATGAAATTTCTATTATAATTATGTTTTTTCATTTATAAGGTTAAAAGCACCAAATTTTGCTTTTAAAAAGGGTGAACATTATTCTGACCAACCGATGGTTGGTGTAAGAGTATGTATTATACTCTTCATTATATAATATATTTTATATAAAAATAAAATAACACAACACCTACATAGATTCCTTTAATAATTCCCTCTAAATCTTGCATAATTAATTTGAGATTAATTAAATGAAACCTGTAATTGGGTGGATTTTCTGGCCACATGTGAATCCAATCCTTTAAGGGGTGAGCATAGTGTTTGAGAAAAACCGTCCAAAATTGGACCTTGTCAATCCCATCTTTTAAGCTTGTCCCATACCTCACGCTTGTGCACATAATTTGACATCAACTTTAACTTCTCCTTTGTGGGCAAGTCAAAAACATTGGAAGCCTCAAATAAAGCCTCTGCAAGCACTTATTCACTCACTCCATGTTTCACAACCTAAAAGTTGCACATTCAAACTTTAGAAAAGAGCAACTATATATATCAACTTGCTAGATATGTAAAGGCTTAAAGACTTTATTGACAGACCAAGCATTTTACAAAATATTTTATAAAATTTTGAAAACAATGTAAACAAAAGGGAAAAAAAATATGAGACTGGTATATGGATAGAAAGAAGAGAGAGGTAGAAAGAAAGAGAAATAGAAGAAAATGAAAGATATATGATAAGCAAATTGTAGAGAAAAGTAAGAGAAAGATAAAAAAAATATTATTAATAAAATAGGAGATAAAAAATGAAGACTTAATATACTGTACATAAAGTAAATGCAATATTAAAATTAGGGATAAAAATAATGTCATCATGAATCTTTTAAAAAGAATTTAAAGTATTATGCTTGAACGGTTAATGGAGATAGACTGTAAATTTGTTGACAATATGTCTATCCTGATTCAAATCGAACTCAACTTAAGTATTTGACAATTCACTATAAAATTATATAACTCATTGTTCTTTGGAAATGACTTATGTGCTCTCATATGGGGAAAAACACCTTATTAGAGTATCTAATACAAAAGTCCACTATAGAAAAAATAGGAGAAAAAGGTTGTAGTCATGGGTTTAAAAACATCTCTATCAAAACAAAAACTATCTATTACCTATTTTATTTGATAAAAATTTGACTTGTATTAACCCATTATCTATAGGATACTTGTGTATAACTTCTTTAAACAAATTTCTAGGGTTATAAACCATGAGAAGATGGAAGAAAAAACTTACTTGAAAGAAACCCAAGCGACCACAAACATTTCTTATTTCTTGAATAGCAGGAAACCTTGTTGCTGAGTCCTTTTTAAGTGTAGCCACATCAATAACAGCAACATTAGCATACTCTTTGGCTTCCAATAAGTTAGGCTATGCAACAATGGAATCACATATTGTTGAGGAACACATGACTTTAAGCCTTTTTATGGTTAGTGAAGATAAAAGGAAAGTGTATGTAAGAGCTAATGTATATTATTTTGTTGAGAGAAAGAATAAGAGTGGATAGATTCTATTGTGAGTGTTTTTAAGAGAGAAGAAGAAGGTGAAAAATTAAAAAAGGAAGGAGATGATGAGGTCTTACCTCGAGTTTGGAGTGGAGACGATAGTCCCCAAAATGTGAGTTGTGAGGGATTTTTATTAAGGACAGATGTGTGCTTTCATTTAATGAAAGTTTGCTTTTTGGGAAACCAATATTGTAGAAGTATGATTTAAGGAGATTTTTTAGTGGCTTGTAGGTGGTAGTATGAGAGAAATTAGGAAGCAAAAGGTGAGTAGCTAGGGTAGTCTAGCAGACCTTTAAATGATTTTCTTCTTTTTCTTTTATTTTTTATACAACCATATCTATTTTTTTATTTTGTAATTTGGTTTTTATATTATTTTATTATTTTAAGAAAATGATTCAATTATTAATAATTTTTTTAGTTTAATTTTTCTCATTTTGTTTTATTTTCTTTACTTACAGGAAAAATTGGGTGATATCAGAATCCATTTGTAAAAAACTTTTGTTGCATTTGAACTCAAACTTTATATTTTATCTGCAAGCCCTACACACTTACAACTTATGATTTTAAAACCGGACTAGTGTTTGAACTAGTGAAAGTACTGGTTCACGATTTATTAATGCAATTATTTGTTGAACCAGTGGTTGAACCAATCCTAATAAAATAGTAATTTTTTATTATTAATGTATTATGACAATTAAATTATAAAAGAAAAAAATTATTACGGAGGTAATTATAAAAGAAAAAACTATTTTTACTAAATCCATCTAGATATTGCTAAGTTAACCTCTCTTTTTATTAATTTTCTAATTAAAAATTGATGGACTTGAGAAAACAGCAGGTGTATTTAGAAAAATGCAAAAAAATTATAAAAACAATGAACCAGTTGAACCACCGATTTTCATCAATTTTTTTATTTTAAAACTGTTCTTTGCTTAGTCAATTCGATTTTTAGCATTAACCGAACTTGATACTAAACTAGTTCACTAATTTTTTGGTAGAACCATCGGTCCGATCTAGTTTTTTAACCTAACTTAAAACACATAAAAACTTTTAATAAGAAATTTCATTACAAACATTCTAACATCAATTATTCACAACTTTAAAAGAAATTACTCATGTATTATTGCACAAGTTATATTCAGAATCTATGTAAAATGTAGAAATATATACAAAACCTCATGAGTGATAAGTGTATTTTACTCTTAAATTGAAGTTTTCACCTAAGACCAACATTTCTTCAAGTCTATTTTATGATAGGATAATTTGTGAATATATTTTAAATAATTTAAATATGTGCATACTTAATAGTCAAATTTAACATTATTACTTAATATTAAATTATCAAAATTAATATTTAATTAGGAATTAAATATTTAATAAAATTAATTACTTAATATAAAAAATAAAATTACTTTTTTTAATTATAAAAAATGAATATAAAATATAATTAATATGGGAAATTTATTTTTTTATTAAATATAGATGTTACAAAAGAAAACCACATCATCAACGGATATTATAAAATTGAAGTTTTAATCAATGTTTAAGTTAAAGTCCAATTTATAATTAATATATATTAATTAAAATTTAGTGAAGCATTTCTGGGATGTGTTAAAGGAGGATATAAGGAAAGTAGTGACAAATTTTCATCAATATGGAAAGCTTACAAGGGGGCTTAATACCTCAATCATTTAATGTCAGATTACCAAGAAGGAGTGCCCAAGTGGATTGGGAGATTATAGGCCGATATTGGGGTGCTTTATAAAATTATAGCATAAGTGCTGGCAAAAAGACTACAGAAGGTACTTCCAAGCATCCTTGAGGAAACACATATAGCTTTTATTAAAGGAAGGTCATTGCTTGATAGCGTGGTTATAGTTAATGAAGTGATCCAGGAGGCAAAATATCATAAGAAGCTCTTATTGGTATTTAAGGCTGACTTCAAGAAAGTGTATGGCTTTGTTATTTGGGCGTTCCTATTTTACATGCTATCTCAATTTGGTTTTGGGGACAAATTGTTAAGTTGGATCCATGGTTGTCTGTCTTCATCATCGATCTCAATATTGGTTAATGGGAGTGCGACAAAGGAGTTCTGTATGCAGAAAGGATTACGTCAAGGCAATCTAATCGCGCATTTCTTATTCTTGATTGTTGCTGAAAGGGCTAGGAGGTTTGATTCGAAAGACTTAGTCGGTAAATCTAATTTCAAGTATTAACCTTAACAAGCATCACTACCAAATAGTATCCCAACAGTTAGACGATACAATTTCCCTGATTTCACCTGAACTTGAAAATGTATTTGCTTTGAAAAGTCCTCTGAGATGCTATGTGTTGGCCTCAGGCCTGAGGATTAATTTCCATAAGAGTATCTTAGGGGTAATTTGGGTGAAATTTCCGAAGGTGGGTTCCTTTGCATCAATCTTTAATTGCGGAGTTCTGCAAATGCCTTTCTCCTACCTTCATGTGGGGACATATGTGAGATGTTAGCATGTGTGGAAGCATGTCTAGATAAAATGGGAGCAAAGTTAACCTCATCACAAAAGAACCTGTCAATAAGGGGGAGGGTTTGCCTAATCAAATTCACCCTCTCTGTTTTACCTCTTTATTTTCTGTCTTTTTTCAAGGCTCCTAAGAAGGTGTCTAAAGCCATAAAATCTATGCAAAGGAATTTCCTTTAGGGAGGTTATAAAAGGCCTAAAAAATAGCATGGATCAAATGGGAACAGGTGTGTAAAGACAAATGTAGCGATGGGTTGGGACTAACAGATGTGTTGGCTTTTAATAAAGCTCTGCTAGGTAAATGATGATGAAGAATTCTACAGGCTGTTGATGCTATTTGGATCAAGGTTCCGGAGGAGAGGTATCGGGCTGATATTAAGAGAAACCTTGATGTTAGGCACAAAAGTGGAGGCTCCCAGTGGTGGCATGCTATCCTAAAAGTCACTGCTGAAGAAGAACGAAGTGGCTGGTTCTCAATAATCTAATTAAAAATATGATTTCTTGTTTCCTGACAATTGAATCAGATCACCTGATTTTCAAGTTGTAAAGGGATTTGCAGAGATCTATTTAGCTTGTTACAATATGTAAATAGAATAGGACTGTTGAGTAATTTTCCTCCAAAATTTTTTATCATTCTTTTTTTACGTCAAATGAATGGCAATTAGTTGTTATACTTGTAAAAAAGATGGGAAAAGGAATAGAAATAATATCAACTACTATGCTTTATGATTTTCATTATTTCATGATAGATTTCCTCTTACGAGCTTCATGGTAAAAAATGTGAATGATTCTATGCTCATGATTGTTACAAAACCAGGCACTAGTAATGGCTATGTAAGTATAAAGTGTGTTTAACTCGCGATTTCAAGTGTAGCTAAAAGATGAAAAATTAACCGAAATGGTTTTAGTTTTATTTTATACTTAAAAAAGTTAGTAGTTTTTTAGGTAATTACTAGTTTTGTTAGAAAAGTTGTTGTAGTTTAGTTCTTTTTAAGTGTTCTTATTTTTAGTTATTAGTTGATTTTTTTACTTTCTTTTCTTTAGATTATTTTTCATTCTCTCCTTTATCATAATTTATATATTATTCAGTCATTTATAAAAGTTTCATAAAATTTGAAATTGAAGAAATTGATTTGTCATATCCAAACTAAAAAAATCAATTGATTTGGCTAATATGAAAAATTGAATTACCTTATCCAAATAAAAAAAATTTCGTTTAAGAAATTTCAAATGATTTATCCAAACAAAACATTTACAAAATGAAACAAATTTAAATGAAAGCAATTCAAATAGATAGCATTTCAAATTTTTTAAAATCTTAAAATGTCTCATTAAAACATAATGTTAGATTTTAAAAAAATAAATGTTGAAGTATAAGTCTCTAATACCAATTCTCCTTTAATTTTCAAAATTAAAAATATCAAAGGGAAAGGGAAAAGGAAGAAAAGTGTAGCCACAAACAAGTCACATGTTTTCAATTGTATTTTGAAAATCTAACCTTTACATTAATCAAATGTATACTTGTTATAATAAATTATTCGACTCAAAATAACATTGCTCAAATTAACATTAATCAAAACGGATTTACATCATTCAATCACATCTATGATTTATGTTAAAAAAATTTGTTGAATTTGATAATAATAACTTTAAAAATTATATAAATTGTATGATTCAGTTGGTATGGTTGTATCTTTAAAGTCAATAATAATTAATATTTAGTAACATAAATAATAGTAAAGGCAGATTCTAATTATATAAGGTTTTATGTTTTATGGATTGTTTCTTGTCACTGAATGCGTCTCTCACTTCCAACCAAAGCTCTAAATCCCCTGAAATGCACATTATTAATTGAAATAAATAATTAGTGAAAGAGAATAGGAAGGAAAGAAAGAGTGGCCACAAACACGTCACATAATTTAGACTATATTTTGAGAATCTAACCTTTACATTAATAAAATGTATATTTATTATAATAAATTATTTGATTCAAACTAACATTGCTCAAACAAGTGCAAGAACACTACTCAAGAACAAATTATATTGAGTATGCTCAAACTAACATGGCTCAATAGATTTTTAAAAAGATAGCAATAACCTTGGGAAATATTGTAAATCATTAATGAACCAACAATTAAGCATGTTTTAAAAGACATGGATTTTTAAATTTCATTGTGGCTCGGCTTTTATTCACACTATAGTTGTAAAATAATTAAATTACTTTATTATTTTATTTTTTAAAATTATGAAAAGATTTAAATTTAAGATAAGTTAAATTCCTTTAAATACTTTTAACACATGACTTTATACATATTGGAAGGAAGAATGCAAGTTACATATCGGAAATAATGAGATTTTTTAAAGAAAAGTAAAAAAAAACAACATATTTCTCCAAAGTAATATGCATTGTTTTCTACTCGTGTGAAAGAAAATGTTTAGTTTAGTTTGTTATATATTCTAACACACATCACACATCTCACCCCACTGTCACTTTAGAATGTATTACCATTTTTTGATAAGTCATTGATAAACATGCACTTTTCCAATTTTGTTTTTACATTTCTGTAGAAATAATCATACTATTACCTTTAAAATAGTATTTTATGACTTTTTTAACTTTTATTTTATTTTTGACCAAAGTCCTGAATAACTTAAATAATAGATACTTAAAATATAATATTTAGTTTATAATATTAAAATGTAAAATTTTTAATTCTTAACATTCTTTCTATCATAAATTAGTAGAAAAAACAAAAAGTAATTTTTTCTTCTAACTAAAAATAATTTTTTGATTTAATATTTTGGTAGAAAATATTAATTATTTAGTAATGGAGGATAAAGGCGTTCTTCTTTTTAATACATAAAACTATATGATAGAAAAAATTAATTCTATTTTTAGAATGGAAAAAGACCTAGTAAGTATAAGATACTTATTCTTTATTATTTCTATTCATTTTCTTATTTAAATTTAATGATTGAGATTAATTATCTTTTGTTTTATTTATAGTATGCTCTAGAAAATTAATTAAGTTCATGTAGTTTTTCATAATTATAGTAAAAATTACAATTCCATTTAAATTATTGTTATTTTCTTGATTTATTAATATAATTAAGAATAACATATATCAATATGAATCAAATCATTTTGTAGCACTATGTTACTAATTATTTATATTTTCATTGTTAAATTTAATAATAAATTTTATTTATTAAATTTTACTATTATTTAAATAGATATATTATTTAAAGTTATATGTAGAGATTTAATGCTATATATTATTATATATAATAAATGACTAAGGGAGTGTTAGTTAGTATACCATTTGAGAGTGTATTAGTATAATATACTTTTATGAATAAAATCTTAGTATTGTTGATAATAATAGTTTGTCAGTTGAACCTGAAACCTTTATTGCTGTTAACTAAATTATCACCTTATATATTTACTAGTGAAATATTTTTAAAAAAGACACAAGAAATGTAGGTATATTTAAAGTTTTTAAACTTAAGATTGGAGTAGGTAAATAAAAAAGAATGAAATTATAATTTCTTAAACCAAGGATGGAAGTTTTATGTATTTATTTCTATTATAATATAAATATATACTTTTTACGTCGAATATATAAAAATGTAAACAATTTATATGTGAATATTACTTTTAAGTATGTATATTTTAATTAAAATCTAATCATCATTTTCATATATCATTATAAGATATATTGAATATTATTGTTTATCCTATAACTTATCAAATATTTTCTTATAAACTATATTTTATATTGTTAACATTAATTTCAAATAAAAAGGATATATAATATCTTAATCGGTTAAAGAATGAGAGATGTGAAAAAATGTCATAGTTTTAATATTTGTCGTTAATAAAAACTAACATCTAGTCTATAAAAGAAATATTTAAAATAGAAAAGTATATAACATATATAATTAATTTCAATTTATATTTATTAAATACGTGAGTCTAATTTTATGGAATATAATCATAATAATGTTATGATTGGATTTCACACTTATATGATTTTATATTCATGTAATCAATATGAAATAGAAAAATAAAATAAGTTGTTGATTTTTTTAATTATTTAATTTTTATATTATTGTATGTTATTTCATATATCAATATGTATTCTTGCATGGATAATTGTTATTATAAATTATGTTATTATATTTTTCATTAACAATTATTATTTAAATTTTATATTTAGCATCATATCTATAAACTTAAGCATACCTGCATAACATCATAAATTATTAGATTAAGAAAACATATATGTTGATTTAGTTTTATTTTTATTTTTAGGATACATATATGTTTATTCTTATTTGTAAAAGTCTTTACATATTTAATAAAAACAATGCTTTCAATTTCATATAGTTAACCATTATAAATTTAAAATAATTTATTTGAATATTACAATTTTGTCATTGATATATTATGAAATTATTAAATATTTAAAATCATTAAATTTTAATTTAATATTATTAAAACTATATTATATTTTATCAGACATATTATAAATTATGGATGTCATCATGAATCATCAATAGTTTTACATATTTTCACTTATCTTTTGTTTTATTTTTTATTTCTTTTTCTGTATTTCTTTTATTTTTTTATTGGTAATGCACCACTTTTTTACTAGGAAAAGCACCACCACCACCAGGCTATTTATGTATAACTGAATAATATTATTATTTTAATGAAAATTTCAAAATTAAAATTTTTCTATTTATATAATGTTAATTTATTTGAATATTACAATTTTGTCATTGATAAAATCATTAAATGTTATATTTTATTAGACATCTTAAAAATATATGGATCTCTTCATGAATCATCAGTAGTTTTACATATTTTTCACTTATCTTTGTTTTATTTTTTATTTCTTTTTCTCTATTTTATTTTCTTTTTTTATTGGTAATGCACCACTTATTTACTAGGAAAAACACGACCACCACCGGGTTATTTATGTATAACTCAATAAAATTATTATTTAATTCAATTTTTAAAATTAAAATTTTTCTATTTATATAATGTATTTTTCATATCAATAAGTATTTATTTAATATTATTAACACTACTAGAAAAGTTTTCATTTCTTGCAGTTTTTCATTAAAAAAAAGAATTGTAGAAAATACCTGCTGTTTTTTAGAAGGAAAAAAATTGTATAAGTTTTGAGACTCTTCGTACAAAAAAAGAATATCAACAAGAATTTCATAAAAAATTTCTTGTGAATTTGAAAAGTGACAGCAAACTCTTCTAAAAATATGAAAATGTTCGAAAATTTTCTTGCAAATTTTCCCCCAAAAATTATTTATAGAAGTTTCCGATGAATTTCAAATTGTCGGGAGACTTCCTACATATTTAAAATTGGCAGAAAATTTTTTGCATATTTTTCTACAAATCAAAATTCACAAAAACATTTTGTATATTTAAAATTAAAATTATAATAAGTAAATATTATTTATTTATAAAAATTTATATATTAAGATTTCTAGAAATGTTTTGCCACATAATAATTTATTTTTTAAATCATTAGTTTTGAAATAATTTATAAATATTTAAAATAATATCAATTTCACTAAATCCATTATAATTTATGAAATATCTTAAAATTCATGATTTTAGTTTAAAATTAATTTGTTAAATATTATTTTATTGAATATATATTCTTGTATCTCCTATCCTTTAAATTTTAAATTGAAATCATTGTACATTTAAGTGACAGTGTTAATTTATTTTATATTTAACATGTCCTAAAAAATCAAGGTATGTTTTGATACAAATAAATAAAAGAAAATTGAAGTTGTTATTCAAAATTCAAGGAAATTGTATAGTATAAAGGTCAAAAAGCCCGCGTCAATTTTGAATGTCCAAGAAGTGAGAAAAACAATTGAAAATTTGAATAACAGAACAACACAAGCATAGAAGATGAATGTAGCTGGTGATTTGTAACCTGTAATTAGTATTTTTTTTAAGTGTTAGTTAAGCATAGAAAAAAAAAAATAATAATGGTGATAGTTGTCTTGGTTCAGCCATTCTTGTCCTGTTTGTTTTTAATTACATATAAACCCAAATTATATTCATAATATCACAGTTTCCAATGTTTTGTATATCATATAGAACAAAATTTAGAAAATGAATATTGATATTATCCTTATTAAACAAACAGAATCTAGCATTTATCTAAATAAACTACTACTTTTTATGGAATTGGTCGATAAGTTGATTTCAATAGAACTGTAAAAATTAAGTTAAAAAACAGGAGAGCCATCACCTATGTTTATCAACAACAATATTGAAAAAACCTTTAAAATAGAAAGTGGTATGCGAAACCAAATTTGAATTCAGAAATCGAACATGTAGGGAAGGTATTAGCACCTTACAACGTTCATTATAAAGACAGTTACCTCTAATTAAACATGCAAAATTAGATAACTTTAAAAATATCTATTTCATTCCATACAAATTATTATTTTTATTTTATTAATTGATTTTAATATTTTTTATAAGAATTTATTATTGAGAGATTTATTATTTATAAAAGATTATTATTATTGTACTTTTTATCTTTTAAATTAATTAAAATTTTTTATCTTTTTAGGTTCAACAGGAGTAAGTTCCTGCTCCTACGTATCTCCAAGTGTAATAGAGAATTAGTGTTTACATAGTTCTTTGAGAAAATATTTATGTGTTTTGATATATTTGATATTTAATTTTTAGATTTATTAAGACTTAGGATTTCTGAGTTGTCATGGTTTATACATCCTAAAAATTTAAAAATTAACAAGGGTGTACACCCAAACCAATCCATCGGAACATTCTTATTTTAGAGGTTATTTTTATTTTTTTAGGAATATTTTTTGAAAAAGAAAAATTTATTAAAACACACTATCACTGTCATGAGAAGTGACAGGATAAAAATTCAGATACAGTAATAGATAGGAACAAATAAAAAGGACCCCCAAGTAACATGATAGTCACCTCCCACAAAGTCAACTAGTAAAGATACATTATTTTGCAGATTTACCCTACAAGAATTAGGATCAAACCACAAAAGAAGCCTTACAACTTGATTACTTTGAGTCTCTTCTTGCATACAGCTAGCTATAATGATTATTCCACGAAAGAGACACCTTTAACCTTACCCAACCCTTTGATCCACTTCCAATAGGTTTGTAGGGAACAATCCCACACTTCTTCACATAGGAAAGGCTTATTTTTAAACACCACCTCATTCCTAGCACCCTATATACCACAAAATTGATAGCCAAATAACACTAAGCCAGGAAGAAACATTAATACCAAAAGAGTCACAGATGCTTGAGAAATTCCAGAAACTCAACTTGCATGAAGCTGGCAGAGCAGAGATGAAACCAAGCCATCTAAAACAATACATCCAAATAGAGTAACTACCCTTACAAGTGAACAAAAGATGAGAAATCGCTTCTGACTCTAAATGACACAGGGGACAAAGAGTGTCTGCCATTGGAAGGATTGATCGACGAGCCAATTCAACCTTTGATGGTATTCTGTCACGAGCCACCTTCCAAGTAAAACCCATCACCACCTTTGATTTCAATAACTTGCTAAAAAATGGTGATTTATCCTCCAGGCTGCCCCTACACAGTAAGTGGTATGCTTCTTTAACCAAATATTGATTAGAGATACTCATATTAGCACCCTACCCACATCCATCTTTTTCCTCTTTTCTCACTTGGACCCCTTCCATGACTCCTTCTAACTACCTAACCCAATCAATCTCCCAAGTAAAAAGTTCCCTCCTCCAACTCAATTTCCAAACCCAATTATTATTACATCAATCCCCGACCTCCGACACCAGCCCCTCCCTGTGATTTGACAAACTGTATAATCTAGTAAATTTTGATCTAAGCCCCTCAGGCACCAACCAACCCCCCTCCCAAAACCAAAATAGCAAACCATCTCCAAGAGTAGGTTTTACCGTTGCAGGGAACCAATTGTCCATTCCTTCTTCAGTTGTTGTTCTCAGGATATCGTGCCACCACTGGAGCCACCACTCTTGCACCTTACTGATATGTTTCTTCTAATATCTGCACTATATCTTGTCTCCAATACTTTAATCCAGGGAGCATTACCACCCTGTAGTATCCTCCAGTGCCATTTTCCCAACAAATATAATTTTGACTAACAAATTTATTTTTTAGAGATGAGATTTAAGACAAAAAGTTGTGGCAACTTATGCCTTAAAATCTCATGTCATGTCTAGTTAATATTAAAGAAAGTGAAGATTATAAATTATTTTTTGAAAGAAAATATTATTAATTGTATCAGTAATTAATTAAGGAAGAAATTTGAGAACACGACACTGTCACAATTTGTATCCTCAAAATTTCATAAGCTAAAAAAATGTCAAATTTAATTAAGATTATTTTTCCCTTACCAATAAATTTATTTTTCTAACTAGCTGATTTAAATTTTTTATTTAGGAACATAATTTTGAATTTTAGAGATGAGATTTAAAACAAAAAGTTGTCACAATTGTCTCAAAATCTCAAAATTAGAGAGATGTCACATCTAATTAATTCTTTTGTCTCTATTAAAAATATTACTATTAAATTATGAAAAAATTACATTTAAGATATAATTATTATTATTATTAAAAAACTTGAATTATTTTTATGAAATGGTCTTTGCTTGATATGAAACTCTAGCTAGGATGATTTTGATGGCACTTAAATTGCATATATACAACCAAATAGTAAGTTAGTTAATCAAATATCAAGCCCATGGTTATAAGTTCAAACCAAAAATTAATTAATCAACTAATAAGAATAAAAAAAAATAAAAACATGATAGAAAAAAAAGGAAATATACAATGTCAAAGCCTAGCATGGACGAGCATCAACTCGTATAACCCAATAACCGGAAAAAAAAGTAAAGAGAATCTGTGTAAGTCTTGAGTTCACAATCCCGTATTGTGGGGAAAGTATTGAAGTGCACAAAGGTCTATCATCCAACATGCCAGATCTATTGCTACTGGTTTTCTGGCTAATGCATTCAGTGATAGTTGTCGCTTATTGATATGAGAAGGGGTATGTTTATAATCATATTTTTGGGTCACTACATATACATATTGGTACCAAAATTTGGTGATGGTGGGTGTTTACAAAGGCTTGAACGCATGTATATTGAGGTTCATAGCTCATGAATGTCATCACTTTTAAAGGTAAGCCTTTTTATGGTTACTGAAGATAAAAGGAAAGTATATGTAAGAGCTAATGTATATTATTTTGTTGGGAGAAAGAAGAAGAGTGGATAGATTCTACCGTGAGTATTTTTAAGAGAGAAGAAGATGATGAAAAATAAAAAAAGGAAGGAGATGGTGAGTCTTACCTCGAGTGTGGAGTGGAGACGATAGTCCCCCAAAATGTGAGTTGTGAGGGATTTTTATTAAGGAGATATGTGTGCTTTCATTTAATGAAATTGTATTTTGGGAAACCAATCTTGTGGATGTGTGATTTGAGGAGATTTTTTGGTAGCTTTTAGGTGGTAGTATGAAAGATTAGGAAGCAAAAGGTGAGTAGTTAAGGTAGCATAGCTCACCTTTAAATGATTTTCTTCTTTTTTTATTTTTTAATTTGGTTTTTATATTCTTTTATTTATTTTAAGAAAATGACTCAATTATTAATAATTTTTTTAGTTTAATTTTTCTCATTTTTTAATTTTCTTTACTTACCGAAGAAAATTGGGTGATGACAAAATTGATTTGTAAAAAGGTTTTCTTGGCTTTGAACTCAAACTTTACATATTGTCCGTAGGTCCTACACACTTAAAACTTATGATTTTAGAACTGGACTCGTGTTTGAACTGGTGAAAATGCTGGTTCACGATTTATTAATTCAACCGTTGTTGAACCAGTGGTTGAACCGATCTTAATAAAATAGTATTTTTTATTATTAATGTGTTATAACAATTAACATTATAAAATAAAAATTTATTAAGAGGTAATTATAAAATAAAAATTATTTTTACTAAATACATCTTCATATTGCTAAGTTAACCTTTGTTTTTATTAATTTTTAATAAAAAATGGATGAATCCAAAAAAATTATAAAAAAATGAATTAGTTGAACCACCAATTTTCATCAGTTTTCCGATTTTAAAATTGGTTCTTTACTTTGTCGATTCAATTTTCAGCATTAACCGAACTAGATACTAGACTGGTTCACTAGTTTTTTGGTCGAACCGTTCGGTCCGATCCGTTTTTTTTAACCTCACTTAAAACACATGAAAAGTTTTAATAATAAAATTTATTACAAACATTCCAACATCAATTATTCACAACTTTAAAAAAAATTAGTCTGTATTATTGCACCAAGTTATATTCAAAATCTATGTAAAATGCACAAATATATACAAAACCTCATGAGTGATAAGTGTATTTTACTATTATGAAATTAAAGTTTTCACCTAATAACAACATTTCTTCAAGTATATTTTATGATAGATAATTTGTGAAATATATTTTAAATAATTTAAAATATGTGCATACTTAATAGTCAAATTTAATGTTATTACTTAATATCAAATTATCAAAATTAATATTTAATTACGAATTAAATATTTAATAAAATTAATTACTTAGTATAAAAAATAAAATTACGTTTTCTTAATTATAAAAATGAGTATAAAATATAATTAATGTGGGAAATTTATTTTTTTATTAAATATAGATGTTACAAAAGAAAATCTCATGATCAACAAATATTATAAAATTGAAGCTTTCATCAATGATTAAGTTAAAATCCAATTTTTAATTAATATATATTAATTAAAATTTAGTGAAGCATTTATAGGATGTGTTAAATGAGGATATAAGGAAAGTAATGACAGATTTTCATTGGAAAGCTTCCAAGGGGAGTCAATGCCTCATTCATTTCCTTGATTCCCAAGAAGGAGTGCCCAAGTGGATTGAGAGATTATAGGTCGATATCACTAATTGGGGTGCTCTATAAAATTATTGCAAAAGTGTTGGCAAAGAGACTACAAAAGGTACTTCCAAGCATAATTGAGGAAACACAGATAGCTTTTATTAAATGGAGGCAATTGCGTAATAGTGTGATTGTAGTTAATGAAGTGATCAAGGAGACAAAACATAATAAGAAGCCCTTATTAGTTTTTAAGGCTGCCTTCGAGAAGGCGTATAACTCTGTTAGTTGGGTGTTGCTGTTTTACATGTTATATCGATTTGGTTTTGGGGACAAACGATTAAGATGGATCATGGTTATTTGTCTTCATCATCGGTGTCAGTATTGGTTAATAGGAGTGTGACGAAGGAGTTCTGTATGCAAAGAGGATTACGTCAGGGTGATCTGAAGGGCTAGAAGGGTTGATTTGAAAGGCTTGATAAATCTAATTTTAGGTATTAACCTTAACAAGCATTGCTTCCAAATAGTATGCCAACAATTTGTAAACGATAAAATTTTCCTGATTTCACCTGAATTTCAAAATGTATTTGCTTTGGAAAGTGCTCTGAGATGCTATGAGTTGGCCTCAGGCATGAGGATTAATTTCCATAAGAGTATCTTAGGGGTAATTTGGGTGAAATTTCCGAAGATGGGTTCCTTTGCATCAATCCTTAATTGCGGAGTTCTGCAAACGCATTTCTCCTACCTTGGGATTCCTGTGGGGGTAAATGTGAGACTGAGCGTGTGTGGAAGCCTGTCCTGGATAAAATGAGAGCAAACTTAACCCCATAGTGACAAAAGACTGTGTCAATAAGGAGAAGGATTTGCCTAATCAAATCCACCTTCTCTGTTTTACCAATTTATTTTCTGTCTTTTTTCAAGGGTTCTAAGAAGGTGTCTAAAGCCATAGAATCTGTGCAAGGGAATTTCCTTTGGGGAGGTTCGGAAGAAGGCTAAAAAATAGCATGGATCAAATGGGAGCAAGTGTGTAAAGACAAATGCAACAGTGGACTAGGACTAAGAGATGTCTTGCTTTTAATAAAGCTCTATTGGGCAAATGGCGATGAAGAATTCTACAAGGTGGTGATGTTATTTGGATCAAGGTGGTGATGCTATTTGGATCAAGGTGCTGGAGGCAAAGTATGAGGTTGATATTTGGAGGAACCTTGATGTTAGGCGCAGAAGTGGAGGCTCCCTGTGGTGGCATGATATCCTGAAAGTCACTGCTGACGAAGAACAAAGTGGTTGGCTTTCTGGTGAGGTAAAAACCTTGATTGGTGATGGTTCTCAATTATCTAATTAACGTGAATTCTTGTTTCTTGGCATTTGAATCGAATCACTTGATTTCCAAGTTGTAAAGGGATATTTGGAAACCTAATTAGCTTGTTACAACATGTAAATAGAATAGGACTGTTGAGTAATTTTCCTCCAAAATTTTTTATCATTCTATTTTTACGTCAGATTAATGGTAATTAGTTGTTATACCTGTACAAAAAGCATGCAAGAAGGAATATAAATAATATCAAGAGTTTAGTTGGTACACACTGTCAGTGTAAATTTTTACACTGACGTTCAATCATAACTTTTCATTTATTTGACTTTTAAAGTATTATGAATAAAGGGTTGTGATTGAATGTAAGTGTAAAAATCTTTACACTGATAGTGTATACCAATTAAACTCTAATATCAAATACTATGCTTTATCATTTTCATTATTTCATGATAGATTTCCTGTTATGAGCTTCATAGTAAAAAATGTGAATGATTCTATGCTCTTTTGCTATGATTGTTACAAAAGAAGGCACTAGCAATGGCTATGTAAGTATAAAGTGTGTTTCACACACGATTTCAGTTGTAGCTAAAAGCTAAAAGGTTTCAATTTATTTTATAATTAAAAAATTATTAGTTTTTTAGGTAATTACTAGTTTTGTCTGAAAAGTTATTTTGGTTTAGTTTTTTTTTAAGTTTTCCTATTTTTAGTTATTAGTTGATTTTTTTACTTTGTTTTTTATTAATTAATAAATTCTTTTTCTTTCGATATTTTATTTTTCATTCTCTCCTTTATCATAATTTATATATGTATTAAGTAATTTATAAAAGTTTCAAAAAATTTGAAATTTAAGAAATTGATTTGTCATATCAAAACTAAAAAAATGAAATTAAAAAAAATTGAATTGATTTGGCTAATATGAAAATTCGATTTCTTTATCCAAATAAAAAAATTGAAATTTAAGAAATTTCAAATGATTTATCCAAACAAAACATTTACAAAATGAAAGAAATTAAAATGAAAGCAATTCAAATTGATAGCATTTCAAATTTTTTGAAATCTTAAAATGTCTCATTAAAACACAAAGTTAGATTTAAACAAAAAATGGTGAAGTATAAGTCTCTGATACCAATTTTCCTTTAATTTTCAAAATAAAAAATATGAAAGGAAAATGGAAAAGGAAGCAAAGAGTGACCACAAACAAGTTACATGATTTAAATTATATTTTGAAAATCTAACCTTTACATTAATCGAATGTATACTTGTTATAGTAAATTATTTGACTCAAACTAACATTGCTCAAATTAACGGATTTACATCATTCAATCACATCTATGATTTATGTTAAAACAATTTGTTGAATTTGATAATAATAACTTTAAAAATTATATAAATTGTATGATTTAGTTGGTATGGTTGTATCTTTAAAGTCAATAATAATTAATATTTAGTAACATAAATGATAGAAAAGGTAGATTCTAATTATATAAGGTTTTATGTTTTATGGTTTGTTTCTTCTCATTGTGGTTTCTTTCTTTCTCTCTTCTAGAAAGGTGGTTGAATGCCTCTATCAGTCCCAACCATAACACTAAATCCCCCAATTCTCCATACCTACGGAAATGGACCCTCCTTTTTCCAATGGTCTATTTCAAAATCAAAACTTGGATTGACCATTTTGTAACCCGTGTTACTAGTCTAATAAATAATTAGTGAAAGGGAAAAGGAAGGAAAGAGTGACCACAAACAAGTCACATACTCTAAATTATATTTTGAGAATCTAACCTTTACATTTTTATTATAATAAATTATTTTATTCAAACTAACATTGCTCAAACAAGTATAGGAAAGTGGAATACCACCACATACACACTACTCAAGAAAAAATTATATTGAGTATCCTCAAACTAACATGACTCAATAGATTTTTAAAAAGATAGCAATAACCTTGGGAAATGTTGTAAATCATTAATGAACCAACAATTAAGCATGTTTTAAAAGACAGTGACTCCGCGTTTATTCACACTATAGTTTTAAAATAATTAAATTACTTTATTACTTCATTTTTTAAAATTATGAAAAGATTTAAATTTAAGATAAGTTAAATTCCTCTAAATACTTTTAACACATAACTTTATACATATTTTTTAATAATAAGAAATAAATGTGAGATTATAATTAAATATATTTTTTCTAACAATTCGATTTATTTATTTTTATTAAAGTTGTATTATGAATTTAACAACAAAAAATTACCATGAAAAATGTTTTTTATAAAATTATTATGTTATATTCAGAAAAAAACATTGAATTCTTTGTAAAGAAGAATGCAAGTTACATATTGGAAATAATGAGATTTTTTAAGCAAAAGTAAAAAAAAAAATATTTCTCACAGGTAACATGAATTGTGTCACTGTGACAAAAAATGTTTAGCTCAGTTTATTATATTTTCTAACACACATCCCACATCTCATGTCACTCAATTCAGAATGTATTACAATTGATAAACATCCATTTTTCCAATTTCGTTTTTATATTTCTGTAGAAATAGTCATACTATTGTAATACATTCTAAATAGGATTTTATGACTGTTTTAAGTTTTATTTTCGAAAAAAGTCCTAAATAACTTAAAAAATAGATACTTAAAATATAATATTAAAATGTGAAATTCTTAATTCTTAACATTCTTTCTATCATAAATTAGTAGAAAAAAAAATAATTTTTTCTTCTAACTAAAAATAGATTTTTTGAATTAATATTTTGGTAGAAAAGATTAATTATTTAGTAATTGATATAAGGACATTCTTCTTTTTAATATATAAAAACTATGCTGCTAGAAATGATTAATTCTATTTTTAGAATGTAAAGAGATATAATAAGTATAAGATGCTTACACTTTATTATTTCTATTCATTTTCTTATTTAAATCTAATGATTATGATTAAGATTAATTATGCTTTGTTTTTTTTTATAGTATGCTCTAAACAATTAATTAAGCTCATGTAACTTTTCATAATTATTGTAAAAATTACAATTCCATTTAAATTATTGTTATTTTCTTAATTTATTAATATAGTATAAGATGGTTTCTTTTAATTGTTAAATTTAATATACATTGTATTTATTAAATTTTACTATTATTTAAATAGATATACTATTTACAGTTATATGGAGAGATTTAATGCTATATATTATTATATTAAATAAATGACTAAGAGAATGTTAGTTAGTGTACCATTTGAGAGTGTACTAATATAATATATTTTTTATGAATAAAAACCTTGTTATTGCTAATAATACTAGTTTGTTAGCTCAACTTGGGACCTTTACTTCCTTTAACTAATTCATTACCTTATATATTTATTAGTGTAATATTTTTCAAAAAGAAACAAGGAATGTTGATATATTTAAAGTTTTTAAACTTAAGATTAGAGTAGATAAATTAAAAAGAATGAAGTTATAATTTCTTAAAATAAGGATGAAAGTTTTACGTATTTATTTTATTATGATATAAATATATATTTTTTACATCAAATATATAAAAATGTAAACAATTTATATGTAAATATCACTTTAAGTGTGTATATTTTAATTAAAATCTAGTCATCATTTTCATATATCATTATAAGATATATTGAATATTATAGTTTATCCTATAACTTTTGAAATATTTTCTTATAAACTATATCTTTTATATTGTTACCATTAATTTCAAATAAAAAAGATATATAATATCTGAATTTTTTAAGGAACCAGAGATGTAAAAAAATCTCATAATTTTAATCTTTATCGTTAACAAAAACTAACCTCTAGCTTATAAAAGAAACATTTAAAATAGAAAAGTATATAACATATATAATTAATTTAAATTTATATTTATTAAATATGTGAGTCTAATTTTACAGAATATAATCATAATAATTTTATGATTGAATTTCACACTTATATGATTTTATATTCATGTAATCAATATGAAATAGAAAAAGAAAATAAGTAGTTAATTTTTTTAATTATTTAATTTTAATATTATTGTTTGTTATTTCATATATCAATTTGTATGCTTGCATGGATAATTGTTATTAAATTTTCATATTTTTTATTAACAATTATTATTTAAAATTTTATATTTGGCATCATATCTGTAAAGTTAAGGCTACCTGCATAACATCATAAATTATTAGATTAAGAAAACATATATGTTGATTTAGTTTTATTTTTGTTTTTAGGATACATATATATTTATTCTTATTTGTAAAAGTCTTTACATATTTAATAAAAAAATGTTTTGAATTTCATATAATTAACCATTATAAATTTAAAATAATTTATTTGAATATTTCAATTTTGTCATCCGTATATTATGTTATTAGACATATTATTAAGACTATTTTACTAAGACTATATTATATTTTATTAGACATATTATAAATTATGGATGTCGTCATCAATTATCAGTATTTTTCACTTATCTTTGTTTTTTTATTTCTTTTTCTTTAATTTATTTTCTTTTTTTATTGGTAATGCACCACTTTTTTACTAGGAAATGCACGACAACCACCAGACTATTTATGTATAACTCAACAATATTATTATCTTAATCAAATTTTCAAAATTAAAATTTTTCTATTTATATAATTTTAATTTTTCATATCAATAAATATTTATTTAATATTATTAATACTACCACAAAATTTTTCATTTCCTACGGTTGTTTCATGAGAAAAAAATTGTAGAAAATACCTGCTATCTTTTAGAAGGAAAAAATTCATATAAACTTTTTTAGAATTTTTGTAAAAAAAAAATCTATAAAAATTTCCTTGTGAATTTGAAAAGTGACGCTAAACTTCTATGAATATGAAAATATAGAAAAATTTCTTGAAAATTTTCCTCTAAAAATTATTTGTAGGAGTTTTTGCGAATTTTAAATTGGAATCAAAATTTTCCTACATATTTAAAATTGGCAGAAAATTTTTTCATTTTTTTTACAAATCAAAATTTATATAAATTTTTTAGATATTTAAAATTAAAATTATAATATATAAATATTATTTATTTAAAAAAATTTATATATTAAGTTTTCTAGAAATTTTTTCGCCATATAATGATAAGTTATTTTTTAAATCATTAGTTTTGAAATTATTAATAAATATTTAAAATGATATCATTTTACTAAATCCATTATAATTTATAAAATATCTTAATATTCATAACTTTAGTTTAAAATTAATTAGATTAAATATTATTTTATTGAACGTATACTCCTTTATCTTCTATCTTAAAGTTTAAATTCAAATCATCGTATATTTAAGAGACAATGTTAATTTATTTTATATTTAACACGTCCTAAAAAATCAAGGTATGTTTTGACACAAATAAATAAAATAAAATTCAAGTTGTTATTCAAAATTCAAGAAAAATATATATTATAAAGGTAAAAAAGCCCATGTCAATTTTGGATGTCAAAGAGGTGAGAAAAACATTTGAATAAGGGAACAACACAAGCATTCGTGAAACATGAACTAAGATTTGTATTATACACAATTTACTATTTTAATGAAATAGCATCGATCCAAAATTCAACATGAAGATGAATATAGCTTGTGATTTGTAACATAATTAGTTTTTTTTTAAGTGTTAGTTAAGCATAGAAAAAAATATAATAATGGTAATGGTAATAGTTGTCTTGCTTCAGGCATACTTGTCCCGTTCTTGTTTAATTACTTATAAACCCAAATTACATTCATAATACCACAGTTTCCAATCTTATATCATATAGAACAAAATTTAGAAAGTGAATGTTGATATTATCTTTATTTTAAAAAAAGAATTTAGCCTTTATCTAAATAAATAAACTACTACTTTTGATGGGAATCCATTTGTAAAACACTTTTCTTGCATTTTGAACTCCAACTTTATATGTTTTCGACAGGCCCTACACACTTAAAACTTATGATTTTAAAAACTGGACCCGTGTTTGAACCGGTGAAAGTACTGGTTCACAATTTATTAGTTTAACCGTTGTTGAACTAATGTTGAACCGGTCTTAATAAAATAGTGGACCCATCTTAATAAAATAGTGTTTTTTATTATTAATATATTATAAAAATTAAGATTATAAAATAAAAAAGTTTATTAGGAGGTAATTATTAAAAAAAAATATTTTTACTAAATACATCTTCATATCGCTAAGTTAACCTTTTTTTAATATTTTTTAACTAAAAAGGGATGGACTTGAGAAAACAAGGGTGTATTCAGAAAAATAAAAAAAATATAAAAAAATGAAAGAGTTAAACCCCTAGTTTTCATCAGTTTTTCGATTTTAAAACCGGTTTTTTGCTTGGTTGGTTTTCAGCCTTAAGTGAACCGGATACTAGAATGGTTCACCAGTTTTTCGGTCAAATCAGATACCAGACTGGTTCAGCGGTTTTCGGTCAAACCAGTCTGTCAGATCCGATTTTTTTAACTAGCTTAAAACACAAAAAAACTTTTAATAACAAATTTTATTACAAACATTCTAACATCAATTATTCACAACTTTAAAAGAAATTAGTCATGTCTTATTGCACCAAGTTATATTCAGAATCTATGTAAAATGTAGAAATATATACAAAACCTTGATCACGAATTATAAGTGTATTTTACTCTTATAAAATTGAAGTTTTCACCTAAGTCCAACATTTCTTCAAGTGTATTTTATGATAGAATAATTTATTTTTTTATTAAATATAGATGTTACAAAATAAAATCACATGATCAATGGATATTGTAAAATTGAAGTTTGATCAATGTTTAAATTAAAGTCAAATTTATAATATATATATATATATATATTAAAATTTAGATCCTAAATCACTTTATTAAGAACGATTAAGGGACAAACAATTACCACGTGTTGACCAGTGTTAGCTCTACGAAATAAGTTTTGACAAATTGACTTCTCTATTTTGTTTGATTGTTTCCTTGTCTCTTAATGGACTCGGCCATCCTAATCCAACATTTATAAGTTATCCAATCTTATTGATACAAAACCTTATACCCAAGAGGAATTTTATTCTTGATTTAAATCTAAAATAATGAGATTAGAAAACACTTAAAAAATTCAAACCAACTCAACCATTTAATTTGTGGTCCACTACAGCTAAACCAATTATAGCTTGTATTACATCAGACTATATATACCTTACTAAGCATGATATAGATATAAATATTGTGGCTGTAAGTACAAAGTGAGCTGTGAGAACTAATGCTACTGTATTTAAAAATATATTTCAATCAACCCCTAATTAAATTTCATTCTTGACTATTGCATTTCAACCATTAAACATTAAGTGGGTTAAAAAATAAAATGTTATTACAGAATAGAAAACATTTAAAAGGACAAAGTTTTCTTTTGTGAGAATGTTGATAATATTGCCTTTGTCATCATGCCGTAACTGAGTCAGTTGTCTCTTTCACAGTTCCATCATTATCCATGACTTTGTTCTGTCTCACAACTGGGTAAATTAGCATCCATACTGTTTAAATTAAATAAGGTGAAAGTAATTAAGATATGAATTGGAGAAGAAGGTGCATCATTAAAGTATCAAACTAGTTATACTTCACTTTTACAATCCAAAACTAATTATTATTACCACCATCACCATGTGTTGATGTTTATATGTTAAGCATATTAACATGAGTAGTGTTACTCATCATTGAAATTTATTAAAAACTATAAAATCAAGATATAGAAGTATTAAATGAGGTGTGACCATCAAACTTTATGTTTTTCAATAAACTTTAACCAATAGTAGTAGATAATGTGTTAAAAAAAGTGTTAAAAATGTTAGAATTTCTAAAATAACATTTGTCTTATTAATATGAACAAGATTATGGTTGAAGTTGAAGCTAGCTAATGAAATATTATAGGAAATAATTGTTTCTATTAAGTAATACATTCACTTACTGTAAATTGTTGCTGCAAACCGCTAGCTAATGAAATATAGGAAATAACTATTTCTATTAAGTAATGCATTCACTTACTCTAAATTGTTGCTGCAAACCACTCATTGATAACTTTCACCTATGTACTTATCTAGCCAAGTCAACGTTCCACTTGGTGGTTTGATCAGTGCATAATTCATATAGGAAGTGTAGGACACAAAATGTCAAAAACCACCATACATAAAGCACTAGTTAACCATATGATGTATTAAGTTCCTTAATTTCTGGCTGAGTTATTTAGATCCCAACTGATGAACAACATTGCAAAGTACATTGCTTCCAAAGAGAATACCATGTGAAAAAATTCATAACTGTAAGGAATATCATCTTCATGTTCAACTTTGTTTTTTGTAAACTGAAAATGACCAAAAAAATCACTTCAATATGAGGGATATTAACATTGCTTTCTATTTGTCACAATATGGCTCAGATTAAAATTAAATAATTCTTGTTCGATCATGTTGATGAAAGGACTATGATCCAAAATTTTGGTTATCTTATATGGGGGGAATTATTTTTTTCTTGACTTTTCTAAAAGAAAATTTTACTTCAACTTGCAGCATGATTAAGGTGTCTTGCTAGATCAAAGAAACAAGGCAACTTTAGAGATTCCTAATTTCTAGGAAAGGATTGAGAATGGGATTTTGAAGCAACAAGGAATCTTCTTGAATTTACTGTAAAAGGCTTTGAAGCAGCAAGGAAAGCTTTAGAACTCTCTAATTTTGAAGCAAATAGCAATGCTTTAGAACACTAAAGAATGATTCACCTGAAAGCATTTTGAATCAATGCCTGTGGAAAAGGCTGCCATCACAATTGCAAATCTGGCAATAAGAAAGGCCAGTAAGAAATTAGAAAATGGTATATAACACAAAATAACAGGATGACTAAAGCATTCATGTGAAGAAATATCCACAATATCAAATTATGGATTTTAATACTAATTCAGACACATGTTCACAAAAAAAATAATATCTTGAAGAGTCAACAAAAAGAATGCACGAGCCTACAAAAAAATCTAATAGTAGCACTAATAGTAAAACTTGTAAGAAAACTACACAGCATATTGTACAGTATATACCACATGGTAAAAATGATCAGTTAAAACTTAAAACCTCTATACATATACTTATATGTTCCCTTTAGTTGTTGAATGCTACTAAACACTTTATCCTTGTAGATGGTTCTTGCTTTTATTAGAACACTACATTAACAAGAATTTAGCATCACGATTGAAGTATTGTGGTGCTAAAAATGAATGACAGATCGACTAGGCTAGATATCATATCTCATCACTTTATCATATTCTATCAAAGTCATTTTCCTTTATCCTTAATTACTAAGAATTTTAACAAAAATTTCATCCCAAGCTATTTCATATGCAAGAAAAAAGACTTAATTATGGTTGCTTCACATCATAGATTTAAGATAAACAACAACCTAAATATTATTTAAAACCTTTGACCAATACTAATAGAAAATCTACTATTTAATTTAAACTCAATAATCACCTAAAGAAGACTGAAGGAAGAATTTTGAACTTAGTAAAGAAGTGTAGAGGCACTAAACAGAAGATTTTCAAATTTAACTGAGTGAAAAACTTACTAGTATAGTTATCCAGCCACTGTTTCCTTTTTCTTGATTTTTTGTCTCACATCTTATGGTGGCAAGTTCACTGAAATTCCATGATAGAGATCTACATAAGTACACCACCTATAAAGGAAATTTCAAAATAAAATATATGATTTGAAGTAGACATTCAACCAAGTTAGCATGACATCAGTTACAGATGAGTGAATTTCATTGCCTGTAAGAAGAGAATTTCATTCTATCTTCATCCAAATAAATATATGCCGATATCTTGCAACTCTTGATTAACAAGATCCAATTTTTTAAATTTTATTAATTCAATTTTTAAAAAAATGAAGAAAGAAGACCAATTTTTTTTTGAAAAAGTTGTTTTGACTTTTTTCTTTGTATTTATTTTCTCTGAAAGTGCTTCTAGAGAATATCATCCAACAAACTGATATAATGTCTAAATTTTGCCTAAGAACCATATATAGATATATGGGTTGGAAAATCCTGACCTTCTGATTGCAGATCAACAAAGAAAAACAATGTAAGAAGCCATAATTCCTGAAGATAAAAGACCTCTATTAACCTGTAATAATTAAACATTTAAATAACAAAACATAAATTTTATTTTTTTAAAGGAAATAAAAAATATTAGCAATCTTAATTATATATGTTGAATATGAACAGCTAATTACTTTATACATAGTGATATATTGTGCAAATAATACTATTACAGAATCACTGTAAACTATTAAAAACACCACTAGCTAAAACGAGTAATCAAAGTAGTGTGTACCTTTGAATTTAAAGATATAACCATCATTGCAGCAAGTAGAATTACTGTCCATGTGATGAAAAATATATTTGGAGAACATGAGGTTCTTGAGGCATATGATGTGTACAGATAGACAATTCCACAAATAGAGGCAACATAAAACAACGTTGACATAAAAAGTCCAAGGGAGCACTTGTGCCAGCACAATAACATGTTAATGTATCAAAAAATACATACATTGTTATTAAGGTTAATGGTCTAACAAAATGGTCTTAATTTTCTATAATAACAAACACACAATCACATATTATGTCTGCTTTATAATTGTATCACATATTATTCATTCTTAATTGGGAGAATATCTTATAAAGTAATATGACCATGAAAACTAACATATCTAATCATATTAAGTTAAGAAACTTTTGGATTCATTATTTGTACCAATATCCTTAAATGTTTTACAATTAGTGAGATAGGATTGTGGGATTCATTGAAATCCTTAGTGAGCTTAGGATATGAACTCGAACAATTTAAACGTAAGCATACTTTAAATTAAAATTGTTTTATATTTGAGTTTCAAATTAATTATATCAGTTTGTTTTTGTAATCTCCATAGTCATAACATTTTTAAATAATAAACAAAGTTAATATCCATATTAATAAACATTAGAAAAACAAATTATGTGTACCTATATCAAACAATTATTTTCATATGACATTGAAGTCTTGAGCCATCCAATGCAGGATCTTTTAAATTATGTAAAAGCTAAAACTTCAATAATTTACTTAATGAGCACCAAAATAACTTGTACACAATTCTGATTCAGAATTCAGGTACATTGTTCTCATCCTTAGAACAAGATATAAAATTTGACTTTAGGTTTATCTATGAATTGTTGCAAAAATAAAAATGTTTACCTCTGCTCTCTTTATTCTTCTGCAGTCTAGTATTTATTCCACCAAGTGATAAATGGATGACACTCACAAGTTGTAAAAGAAGAAATATTATGTATAAACATAAACCACAACATGCATGTAAATAACAATCTGCAAATAGAAAAATAAAGCAAATAGAATGTATTGATGGAGTCTCTCAAAGAACACCTTTTAGATTCATCATAGATATGAAAGTACACAATCCAAGACTTGTACTGAATGAAAGGATATTGACCATTCTTCCAAAAAAAAAAAAGAAAGTGAAGGATTTAAAGCTTACCCTGCACCAATATGAGCAATCTCACCTGCAAGATCAAAGGTGTGTTATGGTTCTTATTCAATGATATTCAAGAGAAGGTAAAGAAAGAACGGAGTTTTGTTTTCAATGAGTGAAAAGTGAGAGAAAAAAACTTATGCACCCTAAAAAGTTTTTCACCAATCACAACCCTTGATATATGATAAATTTGTTGACTTTACCAATTAATACTTTAAAAGTCATATAAATAAAGGGTTATGATTAAACGTCAGCATAAAACATTTTATACTACATGTGTTTCAAACTCAAAAAATAATGGTACTAATGAAAACTATTTGAATGATAAAATTGACAGTTTTTTCATATGAATAGTTTTTACAAAATTGTTAAATGAGAACCATAAGCAAAATCCAAAACCAACTCAAACATACCATATGAATAATTTTTTACAAATGCATTGTGCCAAAAAAAGCAAATGTTTCATCAATATGATTGTTGTTATTAGTACTGTGTGGTTGTTAAACATACCATATATTTGAACAAATTTTTATGGGAAGAAAAATGTGAGAGCCATTGATCCAAGCAATAAGATAAACTTGACTTTCCACAACAGAATACCACAAATTTTGATGTTCACATAATTTTCTTGTTTTGACTATAGTAAGAAACATAACTAAGAAAAATATATGACTTCATCATTAAGGAAGATAGTTCTTTATTAATCAGTAATTATAATGATTATATAGAGAACTGGAAATTTGTAAATATATAGTTGATTCATGGTAAGTAATTGAAAATTTTTCTTGTTGAATAAGTTATAGGTTAGAGTATATTTACTTCAAGGTTGAGAAAAATAAAAATTTTGAATAATACCCTTGGGAGTGATGAGGACTTAGCAGAGCTCTTCAATGTTGTTTCTAATAAAAAACAATATTGTCTATGTAAAGTGTTGTTATTTGAGTTCAAATTCAATCAAAATGGTGAATAGAGGACTTAATTTTGGAATGAATGTTGTGAGTGGATCTAGTTGTTGTTTTGTAACTTTCTTTATTTTTTTCTGATATGTTAATAACATAACTTAGAAATAGTAGTTTAGATGTTATTTTTGTTGTTCTTTACTCTGTTGATTGATGCTCGCTGATAATATTTTCTAGAATCTTGTCCAACTCCTTCTGCATATCTCTAAGTTATCTTTTATCCAAGTTATGAGATGAATAGGTTTGATTGAAGGGAACAAGTCAACAAGATCAAACCCTGTTTCTCTTGAGGCTACCAAATTTTCTCAAAGTAGTGCATCTATTGGAATATCTGATTCTTCATCTGGTATGTTTTTCCTAGACTTTATGTTGATTTCAAAAGCTTGTAACTAACTTTGGTGATGATTTACTGTGCGTTTTCTATTGCTAAAATATTATTGATCACTTTTCTTGTCCTTGTAATCAAGGCAATCAACATCTTAGGAAAGGTATGCCTTTTTTCATCCTTCAATTATGTCCATAAGCTATTATTCATTTGATCATTGTTTTGTCATGTAGTCGGTTTATTCTTGACCTCCTCTATGTGTCCTATTGTTTGGTTTTTGTGGATGGATAAACTTGACCTTTGGATGATTACTCCATATTATTTGTAATCTTTATATTTTGGCATGCATTATTACGGAATATAAATTATGTTTCTAACATGATAATTTATTTTAATTTGACAAGATTTTTCTAATAGATAAAATAAATAAATATCAAGTTATCGGAAGAACCATGGGGTTCATAAAAAGATGTCACCTATAGAAACTTGAATTGAATTTTCTCTTTAGCCTCTATTTGAAATTGGCTTTTCCTTGTTCTTTATGTAAATCTAATTTTTTTCTGTTTCTTTTCCAAACCATAATTTTTGTTGTTACTGTCTCTGTTGTTGTTAAAATGAGATCAATGGCACTTGAGTAGAGACACAATTTTAAACTATTTTCTTTGTATTTTTCCAGCTTTCTTCCAGTTACTATCCATGTCCTCCTAGTTGGTTTACGAGAATGGAAAAGGTACAAGCAAGAAAATAGCTACTTGGGAATGATTGTCAAAGTAAAAGTTTTATAATCTATTTCCACAGTTGTTTATGATTGTATTGTATTTGTTATTTATGGTTTCTCTACTATAGTCATAGGTTCAGGGGGTGAGTAGCCTGCACCGCCTAATTCTTCTTGGACTCTCTTTTATCAGTTATATATATTCATGTATGAAACGAAGTTGAATGAAACAACTCACTTCAGCATTTTCAGTTTCAACTTCTCTTAAATCTTACAATTGATTCTTGATATTACTAGATCAAACATTTTCTTTGCTGCTACATGAGCAAAATCTATTGATGACTTGATATATTAACCAACGTAATCAAGAGCTTCTTTTTGTTTCGTTCATTTTCATTTCTCAATAATCTAATTAATTGAATTCTTGTTTACTGGCAGTTGAATTGGATCACCTCATTTTCAAGTTGTAAAGGGATTTACGAAGATGGGTTTAGCTTGTTAAAACATGTAAATAAAATAGGAATGTGAGTAATTTTCCTCCAAAATTTTTCATCATTTTGTCTTAAGTCAAATGATTCGTAGTAGATGTTATACTTCTGCTAAAGATGGGAAAAGGAATAAAAATAATATCAAATACTATGCTTTATTATTTTCATTATTTCATGATAGATTTCCTATTACTATGGTTAAAAATGCGAAAAATTCTATGCTATTTTGCTATGATTGGTACAAAATGAGGTAATTACTAGTTTTGTGTGAGAATTTATTTTAGTTTAGTTTTTTTTAAGTTTTCTTATTTTTAGTTATTAGTCATTAATTAAATAAGTTCTTTTTCTTTACATATTCTATTTTTTATTCTCTCCTATATCATAATTTATTTATATATGTATTAAGTAATTTATAAAAGTTTCACAAAATTTGAAATTTAAGAAAATGATTTGTCATATCCAAACTAAAAATGAAATTAAAAAAAATTGAATTGATTTTATTAATATAAAAATTGAATTGCCTTGTCTAAACAAGAAATTTGAAATGTAAGAAATTTCAATTGATTTACTCAAACATAACATTTACAAAATGAAGGAAATTCAAATGAAAGCAATTCAAATGAATAGGATTTCAAATTTTTTGAAATCTTAAAATACTTCATCCAAATGAAATTTTAGATTTTAAGAAGATAAACGGTGAAGTGTAAGTCTCTAGTACCATTTCTCCTTTAATTCAAAATTAAAAATATGGAAGTGATAAGAAAAGGAGAAAAGAGTGACCACAAGTCACATGCTTTAACTTATATTTTGAGAATCTAACCTTTACATTAATAAAATGTATACTTGTTATGATAAATTATTTGACTCAAATTAACATTGCTCAAACTAACATTAATCAAAATTGATTTACATCATTCAATCACATGTATTATTTATGTCAAAAAATTTGTTAAATTTGATAATAATAACTGTAGAAATTATATAAATTGTATGATTTTAGTTGGTATGGTTGTATCTTTAAAGTCAATAATAATTAATATTTAGTAACATAAATGAAAATAACATGAATGAAAAAAAAACAAAGAAGTAGGCTTGCAAAAATGACAAAGAAGTTATATGCATTTATCCATTGGATTAGGTCTAGAAAAGGCTTATTCTAATTGTACAAGGTTCTATGGTTTATTTTTTGTTTCTTATCTTTATTTCTTCGTTATTGAAACGTGGTGCTCAATGCCACTCTCCATCCCGAATCCCCCAATTTCTCATATCCATAGAAATGGACCTTCCTTCTTCCCATGATCTATTTCAAAATCAAAACTTGGGTTGACCTTTTTGTCCTTAAGATGTGTGTTACTAGTCAAATAATTAGTGAAAGAGAAAAAGAAATAATGGACTCAAACAAATTACATGCTTTAAATTATATTTTAAAAATTTAACCTTTACATTAAGAGTTTAAGTGGCAGACACCATTAGTGTAAAAGATTTTTACACTGACATCCAATCATGACTTTTCATTTATGTGACTTTTAAAGTAGTAATGATTAAAGTTAACAAATTTACTATGAATGAAGGGTTGTGATTGAATGTCAGTGTAAAAATCTTTACACTGACAGTGTGCATACCAATTAAACTCTTACATTAATCAAATGTATATGTTATAATAAAATTATGAGTTTAATTGGTATACACTATCAGTCTAAAAATTTTTACAATGACATTCAACCACAACCATTCCTAGTAAATTTATTGACTTTACTACTTTAAAAGTCACATAGATGGAAAATTCATGATTGAATGTTAGTGTAAAAATCTTTTACAATGACAGTGTATACCTATTAAAATCTAAAATTATTTTGCGTTAAATTGACATTGCTCAAACAAGTATATATACACACTACTAAAAAACAAATTATATTGAGTATGTTCAAACTATCGTGCCTCAATAGATTTCTAACAAGTTAGTAATAACCTTGAAAAATGTTGTAAATCATTAATCAGCCACCAAGAATTAATCATGTTTTAAAAGACATGGATTTTTAACTTTCATTTCCCATGTGAATCCCCCACACATTTTATTCACACCTATAATCGTAAAATAATTAAATTACTTTATTATTTTATTTTTTAAAATTATGAAATAATTTAAATTTATGTTAAATTCCTTTAAATATTTTTAAGACATAACTTTATACATATTTTTTAATAATAAGAAATAAGTATGAGACTATAATTAAATGTATTTTGTTTAACAGTCCTATTCATTTACTTTTATTAAAGTTGTATTATGAATTTAACAACTGAAAAATTACCATGACAAATGTTTTTTCTAAAATTACTATGTTATATTCAGAAAAAGACATTGCATTCTTTGTAAAAAATAATGCAAGTTACATATTGGAAATAATGAGATTTTTTAAAGAAAAGTAAAAAAAAAAAATATATCTCAAGAATATGAATTGTGTCATAACATGTGAGAGAAAATGTTTAGTTTATTGGATTTTCCAATACATAATTATATTTTTTTAATAAACCATTGATAAATATGCACTTCCTGTTCCAAATTGCTTTTTACAATCGTGTAGAAATAGTCATTCTATTACCCTTTAAAATAGGATTTTAGGACTTTTTAAACTTTTATTATTGACAAAAGTCCTAAATAACTTAAAAAATAGATACTTAAAATATAATATTTAGTTTATAATATTAAAATATAAAATTCTTAATTCTTAACATTCTTTTATCATAAATGAGTAGAAAAATAGAAAATAACTTTTTTTCTCAGTAAAAAATATATTTGTTGAATTAGTATTAAATAGTAATGTTTTGGTACAAAAGATTAAATGTTTAATAATGGATGATAAGGACATTCTTCTTTTTAATATATGAGACTATGCTAATAGAAAAGAGTAATTCTATTTTTTAGAATGGAAAAAATCGAGTAAGTACAAGAGAATTACTCTTTGTCATTTCTATTTATTTTCTTATAAAGATTTAATAATAAAGATTAAGTATGTTTTTTTATGAGTTTAATTGATATACACTGTCAGTGTAACGCTCAATCATTAGTATGTCTTTTATGTGACTTTTAAAGTATGAATTAGTAAGTCAACAAACCTACCATGAACGAAGGGTTGAGATTGATTGAATGTTAGTGTAAAAATCTTTACACTGACAATGTATACCAATTAAACTCTTTTTTTATATATAGTATACTCTAAAAAGTTAATTAAACTTGTGTACATTTTCATGATTATAGTAAAAAACCAAAATTCTATTTAAATTATTGTTATTTTTTTAATTTATTAATATAAATATGAATCAAATCATTCCGTAGGCAATGTCTCACTAATTAGTTATATTTTAATTGTTAAATTTAATAATACATTGTATTTATTAAATATTACAATTATTTGAATAAATATATTATTTGAATTTATATGTAGAGATTTAATGCTATATTATATATAAAATAAATTACTAAGAGAGCTTAAGTTAGTGTATCATTTGAGAGTATATTAAATCAAATCATCATTTTCATATATCATTATAAGCTATATTGAATATTATAGTTTATCCTATAACTTATCAAATATTTTCTTATAAATTATATATTTTATATTGTTAACATTAATTAGAAATAGAGAAGGAAAAATAATATCTCAGTTGGTTTTGATCGTTGTCGGTAATAAAAACTAACATTTAATCTATAAAAAAACATTTAAAATAGAAAAATATATAACATATATAAGTAATTTAAATTTATATTTATTAAATATGTGAGTCTAATTGGATAGAATATAATCATAATAATGTTATGATTGAATTTCACACTTTTATGATTTTACCATCATGTAATCAATATGAAATATAAAAAGAAAATAAGTTGTTGATTTTGTTAATCATTTAATTTTAATATTATTGTATGTTATTTCATATATCAATAATGTATGCTTGCATGGATAATTGTTATTGTAAATTATATTATTATTTTATTTTCATTATATAAAATTTTATATTTGGCATCATATCTATGAAGTTAAGCATATCTGCATAACATCATAAATTATTAGATTAAGAAAACATATGTTGATTTGGTTTTACTTTTATTTTTAGGATACATATATGTTTATTGTTATTTTGAAAAGTCTTTACATATTTAATAAAAACAATGTTTTCAAATTCATATAATTAACAATTATAAATTTAAAATAATTTATTTGAATATTAAAATTTTGTCATTGATATATTATGAAATTATTAAATTTTTAAAATCATTAAATATTAGTTTAATATTATTAAGATTATATTATATTTTATCAGAGATATTAAAAATATATGGATTTCATCAGCAATCATCAATATTTTTACATATTTTTCACTTATCTTTATTTTATTTGTTATTTCTTTTTCTCTATTTTATTTTCTTTTTTTATTGGTAATGCACCACTTTGTTACTAGGAAAAACACGACCACCACCAAGTTGTTTATTTGTCACTCAATAAAATTATTATTTTAATGCAAATTTCAAAATTAAAATTTTTCTATTTATATAATGTTAATTTTTCATATCAATAAATATTTATTTAATATTATTAACACTACTAGAAAATTTTTCATTTCTTGTAGTTTTTTCATGAAAAAAAAAAGTTGCAGAAAATGCCTGCTACTTTTTAGAAGGAAAAATTCGTATAAAAGAAAATAAAAAATGTCTACAAGAATTTCATAAAACTTTTCTTATGAATTTGAAAAGTCATAGCAAACTTTTCAATGTATATGAAAATGGTAGAAACTTTTCTTGCAAATTTTCCTCCAAAAATTATTTGTGGGAGTTTCCTGCGAATTTTAAATTGGCAGAAAACTTCATGCATATTTAAAATTGACAAGAAATTTTTTAAATATTTTCTACAAATCAAAATTCACAGAAATTTTTAGATATTTAAAATTAAAATTAAAGCATTAGTTTTTACATAAATCACTACTTTTGATGATGGGAATCTGTCGACAAGGGGTTTTGACGGGACAACAAAAAGTAACTTGAAAAATAAAGGAGTCGCCTCCTATGTTTATTAAGCAAAACATTGAAAAACCTTTAAAATAGAAAGTGGCATGCGAAAAATTATTTGAATATGAAAGTCAATTACACGTACGGCAGGTATTAGCACCCTACAACGTTCGTCATAAAGACTCTAATTAAGCACGCAAAATTAGATAACTTTAAAAATATCTATTTCACTCCATACAAATTAGTATTTTCATTTTATTAATTGGTTTTAATATTTTTTACAAGAATTTATTATTGAGAGATTTTATTATTTATAAAAGATTGTTATTATTGTACTTTTATCTTTTAAATTGATTAAAAGTTTTTACCTTTTTGGGCTCGACAGAAGTGGGCTCTTGCTCCTATGTATCTTCAAGAGCAATAGAGTATTAGAGTTTACATAATTTGTTGAGAACATATTTGTGTGTTTGATATATTTGATATTTAAATTTTAAATTTATTAAGACTTAGGATTTCTAAACTGTCATAGTTCGTAGTCCTAAAAATTTAAAAATTGGCAGGGTGTACACCCAAACCAATCCATTGGAACATTTTATCTTAGAGGTTATTTTTGTTTTTTTATTAATATAATTTGGACTAACAAATTTAGCTTTTAGAGATGAGTTTTAAGACAAAAAGTCCCAACTTATGCCTTAAAATCCCGAGATTAAGAAGATGTCATGCCTAGTTAATCCTTTTATCCCTATTAAATAAATATTAAAAATTAAAATAGTGAAAACAAAGTGAATATTAAAAATTTTTTTTAAAAGAAAATATTATTAATTGTGATAGGAATTAATTAAGGAATAAATTTGAGAGTGTGACACTGTCACCATTTGTATCCTCAAAATTTCATAAGAAAAAAAATTCATATTTAATTAGCATTATTTTTCCCTTACCAATAATTTATTTTTCTAACTAGATGCACAAAGGTCCATCATTCAATATGGCAGATCCATTGCTGCTGGTTTTGTGGCTAATGTATTCATGATATTTGTTGCTTGTTGACATGAGAAAGGGTATGTTTGTAAACATATTTTTGGGTCACCACATATACATATTGGCACCAAGATTTGGTGTTGGTGGGTGTTTACAGAGGCTTGAACGCATGTATGGGCACCATGAATGTCATGACTTTTAGAGGCAAGCCTTTTTATGGTTAGTGAAGATGAAAGGAAAGTATATGTAAGAGCTAATGTATATTATTTTGTTGAGAGAAAGAACAAGAGTGGATAAATTCTACTGTGAGTGTTGTTAAGAGAAAATAAGATGGTGAAAAATAAAAAAAAAGGAAGGAGATGGTGAGGTCTTACCTCGGATGTGGAGTGGAGACGACAATGTCCAAAATGTGAGTTGTGAGGAATTTTTATTAAGCTGAGATGTGTGCTTTCATTTAATGAAAGTTTGCTTTTTGGGAAACCAATATTGTAGAAGTATGATTTAATGAGATTTATTGGTAGCTTATAGGTGGTAGTATGAAAGATTAGGAAGCAAAAGGTGAGTAGCTAGGATAGTATAGCACACCTTTAAATGATTTTCTTCTTTTTCTTTTCCTTTTTATAAAACCATATCTGTTTTTTTATTTTGTAATTTTGTTTTTATATTCTTTTCTTTATTTGAAGAAAATGACTCAATTATTAATAATTTTTTTAGTTTAATTTTTCATATGTTTTTATTTTCTTTACTTACCGCACAAAATTGGGTGATCACAGAATCCATTTGTAAAACACTTTTCTTGCATTTGAACTCAAACTTTATATTTTGTCTACAAGCCCTACACACTTAAAACTTATGATTTTAAAATTGTACTAGTGTTTGAACTAGTGAAAGTATTGGTTCATGATTTATTAATGCAATTGTTGTTGAACCAATGGTTGAACCGATCTTAATAAAATAGTATTTTTTATTATTATGCATTATAACAATTATGATTATAAAAGAAAAAATTTATTAAGGAGGTAAATATAAAATAAAAGACTATTTTTACTAAATACAGCTTCATATTGCTAACTTAACCTCTCTTTTTATTAATTTTTAATTTAAAATGGATGTACTTGAGAAAACAACCGGTGTACTTAGAAAAATCCAAAAAAATTATAAAAATAATGAATCAGTTCAACCACTTATTTTCATCTATTTTCCAATTTTAAGACTAGTTCTTTGCTTGGTCGATTCGATTTTCAGCATTAACTGAACTAGATACTAGACTAGTTCACCAGGTTTTTGGTCAAACCATTCAGTCTGATCCAATTTTTTTAACCTAACTTAAAACACATAAAAACTTTTAATGAGAAATTTTATTACAAACATTCTAACATCAATTATTCACATCTTTAAAATAAAATAGTCATGTATTATTGCACCAAGTTATATTCAGAATCTATGTAAAATGCAGAAATATATACAAAACCTCGTGAGTGATAAGTGTGTTTTACCCTTATGAAATAATTTAAAATATGTGCATACTTAATAGTAAAATTTAATGTTGTTACTTAATATTAAATTATCGAAATTAATATTTAATTATGAATTAAATATTTAATAAAATTAATTACTTAATATAAAAAATAAAATTAATTTTTTTTAATTATAAAAATGAATATAAAACATAATTAATGTGGTAAATTATTTCTTATTAAATGTAGATGTTACAAAAGAAATTCACATGATCAACAATTGAAGCTTTGATCAATGTTTAAGTTAAAGTCCAATTTATAATTAATATATATTAATTAAAATTTAGTGAAGCATTTATAGGATGTGTTAAAGAAGGGTATAATAAAAGTAATGACAGATTTTCATCGATATGGAAAGCTTTCAAGGGTGGTTAATGCCTTATTCATTTCCTTGATTCCCAAGAAGGAGCGCCCAGGTGGATTGGGAGATTATAGGTCGATATCACTAATTGGGGTGCTCTATAAAATTATTGCAAAAGTACTGGCAAAAAGACTACAAAAAGTACTTCCAAGCATCATTGAGGAAACACAGATAGCTTTTATTAAAGGAAGACAATTGCTTGATAGTGTGGTTGTAGTTAATAAAGTTATCCAGGAGGCAAAACATCATAAGAAGCCCTTATTGGTATTTAAGATTGACTTCGAGAAGGTGTATGACTCTGTTAGTTGGGCGTTCATGTTTTACATGTTATATCAATTTGGTTTTAGGGGCAAATGATTAAGTTGGATCCATGGTTGTCTGTCTTCATCATCAGTCGGTTAATGGGAGTGCGACGAAGGAGTTCTATATGTAGAGAGGATTACATCAGGGCAATCTGATGGTGCCTTTGTTATTCTTGATGGTGTGGTGAAGTATAAGTCTCTAATACCAATTCTCTTTTAATTTTCAAAATTAAAAATATGAAAGGGAAAAGGAAAAGGAAGGAAAGAGTGACCACAAACAAGTCACATGCTTCAAATTATATTTTAAAAATCTAACATTTACATTAATCAAATGTATACTTGTTATAATAAATTATTTGACTCAAACTAACATCACTCAAATTAACATTAATCCAAATGGATTTACATCGTTCAATCACATCTATGCTTTATGTTAAAAAAACTTGTTAAAATTGATAATAATAACTTTAAAAATTATATAAATTGTATGATTTAGTTGGTATGGTTGTATTTTAAAGTCAATAATAAATAATATTTAGTAACACAAATGATAGAAGAGGCAGATTCTAATTAATATGTTTTATGTTTTAGTGTTTGTTTCTTCTCACTGTGGCTTCTTTCTTTCTCTCTTTTAGAAAGGTGACTGAATGCCTCTCTCAGTCCTAAGCAAACACGTAAATCCCCCAATTCTCCATGCCCATGGAAATGGACCCTCCTTGTTTCTATGGTCCATTTCAAAATCAAAACTTGGGTTGATCTTTTGGCCCTGAGATCTGCGTCACTAGTCAAATAAATAATTAGTGAAAGGGAACAGGAAGAAAAGAGTGGTCACAAACAACTCGCATAATTTAAATTGTATTTTGAGAATCTAACCTTTACATTAATAAAATGTATATTTATTAAAATAAATTATTTGATTCAAACTAACATTGCTCAAACAAATACAGGAAGGTGGTATACCACAACATACACACAAGAACAAATTATACTGAGTATGCTCAAATTAACATGGCTCAATAGACTTTTAAAAAGATAGAATAACCTTAAAAAATGTTGTAAATCATTCATGAACCAACAATTAAGCATGTTTTAAAAGACATTGATTTTTAACTTTCATTGTGGCTCTACTTTTATTCACACTATAGTTGTAAAATAATTAAATTACTTTATTACTTTATTTTTTAAAATTATGAAAAGATTTAAATTTAAGATAAGTTTAATTTCTTTAAATAATTTTAACACATAACTTTATACATATTTTTTAGTAATAAGAAATAAGTGAGATTATAATTAAATATATTTTTTTTCTAACAATTCGATTTATTTATTTTTATTAAAGTTGTATTATGAATTTAACAACAAAAAAATTACCATGACAAATGTTTTTTCTAAAATTATTATGTTATATCCAGAAAAAAAAGAACATTGAATTCTTTGTAAAGAAGAATGCAAGTTACATATTGGAAATAATGAGATTTTTTAAAGAAAAGTGAAAAAAAAAAAACATATTTCTCTCAAAGTAATATGAATTGTGTCACACCCATATGACAAAAAATGTTTAGTTTAGTTTATTATATCTTCTAACATACATCACACATCTCATATCATTGCCACTTTAGAATGTATTACATTTTTTTTAATAAACTATTGATAAACATGCACTTTTGTAGTTTCGTTTTTATATTTCTGTAAAATAGTCATACTATTACCTTTAAAATTGGATTTTATGACTTTTTTAACTTTTACTTTCGACCAAAGTCCAAAATAACTTAAAAAATAGATACTTAAAATATAATATTTAGTTTATAATATTAAAATGTAAAATTCTTAATTCTTAACATTCTTTCTATCATAAATTAGTAGAAAAAACAAAAAATAATTTTTTCTTCTAAATAAAAATAGATTTTTTTTTAATTAATATTTTGGTAAAAAAGATTAATTATTTAGTAATGGAGGATACGAATATTCTTCTTTTTAATATATAAAACTATGTTGATAGAAAATATTAATTCTATTTTTAGAATCGAAAAAGATCTAGTAAGAATAAGATATTACTCATTATTATTTTTATTCATATTCTTATTTAAATCTAATGATTAAGATTAATTATGCTTCGTTTTATTTATAGTATTCTCTAAACAATTAATTAAGCTCATGTAGCTTTTCATAATTATAGTAAAAAATTACAATTCTATTTAAATTATTGTTATTTTCTTACTTTATTAATATAATTAAGACTAACATATAAATATAAATCAAATCATTCCATAGGCACTGCCTTACTAATTAGTTATATTTTAATTTTTAAATTTAATAATACATTGTATTTATTAAATTTTACTATTATTTAATATATTATTTAAATTTATATGTAGAGATTTAATGCTATATATTATTATATACAATAAATGACTAAGAGAGTGTTAGTTAGTGTACCATTTGAGAGTGTATTATTATAATATTTTTTTTATAAATCAAACCTTAGTATTGTTAATAATACTAGTTTGTTAGGTGAACCTGGAACCTTTATTTCCATTAACTAATTTATCAGCTTATATATTTATTAGTGTAATATTTTTAAAAAAGACACAAGGAATGTTGGTATATTTAAAGTTTTTAAATTTAAGATTAGAGTAGGTAAATATAAAAGAATGAAATTATAATTTATTAAAATAAGGATGAAAGTTTTATGTATTTATTTTATTATAATATAAATATATATTTTTTACATCAAATATATAAAAATGTAAAAAATTTATATGTAAATATTACTTTTAAGTGTGTATATTTTAATTGAAATCTAATCATCATTTTCATATATCATTATAAGATATATTGAATATTATATTTTATCCTATAAATTATCAAATATTTTATTATAAACTATATATTTTATATTGTTAACATTTATTTCAAATAAAAAAGGATATATAATATCTAAATTGGTTAAGGAACACGAGATTTAAAAAAATGACATCGTTTTAATCTTTATTGTTAATAAAAACTAACATCTAGTCTATAAAAGAAACGTTAAAAATAGAAAGTATATAACATATATAATTAATTTAAATTTATATTTATTAAATATGAGTCTAATTTTATAGAATATAATAATAATAATATTATGATTGCATTTCACACTTTTATGATTTTACCATCATGTAATCAATATGAAATAGAAAAAGAAAATAAGTTGTTGATTTTGTTAATTATTTAATTTTAATATTATTGTATGTTATTTCATATATCAATAATGTATGTTTGCATGGATAATTGTTATTATAAATTATATTACTCTTTTATTTTTCATTAGTAATCGTTATATAACATTTTATATTTGGGGTCATATCTATGAAGTTAAGCATACCAGCATAACATCATAAATTATTAGATTAAGAAAACATATATGTTGATTTAGTTTATTTTTATGTTTAGGATGCATATATGTTTATTGTTATTTTGAAAAGTCTTTACATATTTAATAAAAACAATGTTTTCAATTTCATATAATTAACCATTATAAATTTAAAATAATTTATTTTAATATTACAATTTTGTAATTGATATATTATGAAATTATTAAATTTTTAAAATCATTAAATGTTAACTTAATATTATTAAGACAATATTATATTTTATTAGACATATTATAAATTATGGATGTCCTCATGCATTTTAAAATATTTTTCAGTTATCTTTGTTTTATTTTTAATTTTTTTTCTCTATTTTATTTTCTTTTCTTTTTGGTAATGCACCACTTTTCTACTGGGAAAAGCATGACAACCACCAAGCTATTTATGTATAACTCAACAATATTATTATTTTAATGAAAATTTCAAAATTAAAATTATTCTATTTATATAATTTTAATTTTTCATATCAATAAATATTTATTTAATATTATTAATATTAGTTCAAAATTTTTCATGAGAAAAAAATTGAAAAAAATACTTGCTATTTTTTAGAAGGAAAAAATTCGTGTAAACTTTGAAACTTTTCGTACAAAAAAAAAATCTACAAGAATTTCAAAAAATATTCCTTGTGAATTTGAAAAGTGACGGTAAAATTTTCTATGAATATGAAAATGGCACAAAAGTTTGTTGCAAATTTTCCTCTAAAAATTATTTGTAGGAGTTTCCTTCGAATTTTAAATTGCCAGAAAATTTTCCTACATATTTAGAATTGGCAGCAAATTTTTTGCATATTTTTTTACAAACAAAATTGTATAATTTTTTCAGATATTTAAAATTAAAATTATAATAAATAAATACTATTGATTTATAAAAATTTATATATTAAGTTTTCTAGAAATTTTTTCGCCACATAATGATAAGTTATTTTTTAAACATTAGTTTTGAAATAATTAATAAATATTTAAAATAATATCATTTTACTAAATCCATTATAATTTATAAAATATCTTAATATTCATAATTTTAGTTGAAAATTAATTAGATTAAATATTATTTTATTGAACGCATATTCATTTATCTTCTATCCTTTAAATCCTAAATTCAAATCATCGTAGATTTAAGTGACAATGTTAATTTATTTTATATTTAACATGTCCTAAAATATCAAGGTATTTTTTTATACAAATAAATAAAAGAAAATTGAAGTTGTTATTAAAAATTCAAGGACATTGTACACTATAAAGGTCAAAAAGCCCACGTCAATTTTGAATGTCCAAGAAGTGAGAAAAAATTTGAAAATTTGAATAACAGAACAACACAAGAATTAGTGAAACATGAACTAAGATTTGTATTATAGACAATTTACTATTTTATTTAAATATCATCGATCCAAAATTCAACATGAAGATGAATGTAGCTTGTGATTTGTAACGTAATTAGTTTTTTTTTTAAGTGTTAGTTAAGCATAGAAAAAAAAATGGTAATAGTTGTCTTGGTTTAGGCATACTTGTCCCGTTCTTGTTTAATTACATATAAACCCCAATTACATTCATAATACCACAATTTCCAATCTTATATCATACAGAACAAAATTTAGAAAGTGAATGTTGATATTATCTTTATTTTAAAAAAAGAATTTAGGCTTTATCTAAATAAATAAACTACTACTTTTGATGGGTATCTATTGGTAAAAAACTTATTCTTGCATTTTGAACTCCAACTTTATATGATATTCGCAGCCCTACACACTTAAAACTTATGATTTTAAAACTGGATCCGTGTTTGAACTCGTGAAAGTACTGATTTATGATTTATTAGTTTAACTATGGTTGAACTAGTGTTGAACCGGTCTTAATAAAATAATATTTTTTATTATTAATATATTATAACAATTAAGATTAAAATAAAAATATTTATTAAGAAGTAATAATTAAAGAAAAAACTATTTTTACTAAATACATCTTCATATCGCTAAGTTAACCCTTTTTTTATTAATTTTTAATTAAAAAGGGATGGACTTGAGACAACAAGGGTGTATTTAGAAATATTCAAAAAATTTATAAAACAATGAAACAGTTGAACCCCAGGTTTTCATTAGTTTTTCGATTTTAAAACCGGTTTTTTGCTTGGTCGATTTTTAGTATTAACCAAACCAGATACTAAACTGGTTCATTGGTTTTTCAGTTAAACCAGATACTAGACTGGTTCAGTGGTTTTTCATCGAACCAGTCGGTCTGATCCGGGTTTTTTAACCTAGCTTAAAACACACAAAAATTTTAATAAGAAATTTTGTTACAAACATTCTAACATCAATTATTCACGACTTTAAAAGAAATTAATAATGTATTATTGCACCAAGTTATATTCAGAATCTATGTAAAATGTAGAAATATATACAAAACCTCATGAGTGATAAATGTATTTTGCCTTTATGAAATTGAAGTTTTCACCTAAGACAAATGTTTCTTCAAGTCTATTTTATGATAGAATAATTTGTGAAATATATTTTAAATAATTTAAAATATGTACATACTTAATAGTCAAATTTAATGTTATTACTTAATATTAAATTATTAAAATTAATATTTATTATGAATTAAATATTTAATAAAATTAATACTTAATATGAAAAAATAAAATTCCTTTTTTTAATTATAAAAATGAATATAAAATATAATTAATATGGGAAATTTATTTTTTTATCAGATGTTACAAAAGAAAATCACATTATAAAATTGAAGCTTTGATCAATGTTTAAATTAAAGTCCAATGTATAATTAATATATGAGTTTAATTGGTATACACTGTTAGTGTAAAGATTTTTACACTGACATTCAATCACAACCATTCATTCATGGTAAATTTGTTGACTTTACTCGTTACTACTTTAAAAGTCACATAAATGAAAAGTCAGATTGAATGTCAGTGTAAAAATTTTTTACACTGACAGTGTATACCCGTTAAACTCTTAATATATATATATATTAATTAAAATTTAGATCCTAAATAACCTTACCAAGGACGATTAATGGACAAACAACTACCACGTGTTGACCAATGTTAGCTCTATAGACCAAATAAGTTTTGCAAATTGACTTGTCTATTTTGTTGGTTGTTTCCTTTTCTCTTAATGGATTGATAAATATATATATATATATATATATTTATAAGTTATCTAAACTTATTGATACAAAACCTTGTACCCTAGAGGAATTTTATTCTTGATAATGAGATTAGCAAACAATTTAAAAATTCAAACTAACTCAACCATTTAATTTGTGGTCCACTACAGCTAAACCAATCATAGCTTGTATTACAATAGATTATACTTTACTAAGCATGATATAGATATAAATATTGTGGCTATAAGTACAAAGTGAGCTGTGAGAACTAATGCTAGCTACTATCTTTAAAAATATATTTTAGTCAACCCCTAATTAAATTTCATTCTTGACTTTTTCCTTTGAACCATTAAACATTAAGTGGGTTGAAGAATTAAATGCTATTAAAGAATAGAAAATATTTAAAAGGATGAAGTTTTCTTTTGTGAGAATGTTGATGATTTTGCCTTTGTCATCATGCCATAACTTAGTCAGTTGTCTCTTGCACAGCTCCATCACTATCCATGATTTGTTCTGTCTCACAACTGGCGAAATCAACATCCATACTGTTTTAAATTAAACAAGGTAAAAGCAATTAAGATATGAATTGGAGAAGAAGGTGCATCATTAAAGTATCAAACTGGTTATACTTCACTTTTACAATCCATTACTGATTATTATTACCACCATCATTGTGTGTTGATGTTTATATGTTAAGCATATTAACATGAGTAGTGTACACATAATTAAAATTTATTAAAAACTATAAAATCAAGATAGAGAATTATTAAATGAGATGTGATCATCAAACTTTAAGTTTTTCAATAAACTTTAGCCAATAGTAATAGATAATGTGTTGAAAAAAGTGTGTTAAAGAGTGTTTTGTTAGAATTTATAAAATAAAACGACAAGATTACGGTCGAAGTTGAACCTAGCGAATGAAATATAGGAAATAACTATTTCTATTAAGTAATACACTCACTTACTGTAAATTGTTGCTGCAAACCACTCATTGATAACTTTCACCCATGTACTTATCTAGCCAACATCAATGTTCCATCTGGTGGTTTGATGAGTGCATCATTCATACAGTAAGTGTAGAACACGAAATGTCAAAAATCATCATATGTAAAGCACTGGTTAACCATATGATGTATTAAGTTCCTTACTTTCTTACTGAGTTATTCAGATCCCAATTGATGAACAACATTGCAAAGTACATTGTCCCTAAAGAGAATACCATGTGAAAAAATCCATAATTGTAAGGAATATCATTTTCATGTTCAACTTTGTTTTTGTAAACTCAAAAAGGACCAAAAAAATCACTTCAATATGAGGGATATTAACATTGTTTTCTATCTATTACAATATGGCCTAGATTAAAATTAAATAATTCTTGTTTGATCATGTTGATGAGAGGACTATGATCCTTGGTTATGTTATATGTGGGGAATTGTTTTTTCTTGACCGCTAAAAGAAAATTTTACCTCGACTTGCATGATGATTGAGGTGTCTTTCTAGATCAAGGAAAGAAGGCAGCTTTAGAGCTTCTTAATTTCTAGGAAAGGATTGAGAATGGAATTTTGAAGTAACAAGGAATTTTTTTGAATTTACTAGAAAAGGCTTTGAAGCAACAAGGAAAACTTTAGAACTCTTTAATTTTGAAGCAACGAGGAATGTTTTAGAACACTAATGAATGATTCACCTGAAAGCATTTTGAATCAATGCCTATGGAAAAGGCTGCCATCACAATTGCAAATATCGCAATAAGGAAGCCCTGTCAAGAAATTAGAAGATAGTCTATAACACAAAATAACAGGATGACTAAAGCATTCATGTGAAGAAATATCCACAATATCGAATTATGTATCTTAATACTAATTCAGACACATGTTCACAAAAAAAAATCTTGAAGAGTCAACAAAAAAAATGCAGAGGCCTACAAAAAATCCTACTAGTAGCATTGGTAGTAAAACTTGTAAGAAAACTAAACAACATATGGTACAGTATATACCACATGGTAAAGATGATTAATTAAAACTTAAACCTCTATACATATAATTATATGTTCCCTTTAGTTGTTGAATGCTACTAACCACTTTATCCTTGTAGATGGTTCCTGCTTTTATTAGAATAACACATTAACAAGAATTTAGGATCACGATTGAAGTATTGTGGTGCTAAAATTGAATGACAGATCGAGTAAGCTAGATATAAAATCTCATCACTTTATTAGATCCTATCGAAGTCATTTTCCTTTATCTTTACTTGCTAATAATTTTAACAAAATGTTCATCCCGAGCTATTTCATATGCAAGAAAAAAGACTTAATTATGGTTACTTCACATTATAGATTTAAGATAAACAACAACCTAAACATTATTTGAAACTTTTGACCAATACTAATAGAAAATCTACTATTTAATTTAAACCTTAATAATCACCTAAAGAAGACTGAAGGAAGAATTTTGAACTCAGTAGAGAAGTGTAGAGGAACTAAAAAGAAGATTTTCAAATTTAAATGAGTGAAATAGCCATTATTTCCTTTTTCTTGATTCTTTGTCTCACATCTTATCGTGGCAGGTTCACTGAAATTCCTTGATAAGTCCACCATCTATAAAGAGAATTTCATTGCATGTAAAAAGAGAATTTCATTCTATCTTCATCCTCATAAATATATGTCAATATGTTACAGCACTTGATTAACAAGGGACAATTTTGTAAATTTTATTAATTCAATTTAAAAAAAATGAAGAAAGAAGACCAACTTTCTAAGTAGTACAAAATATTCCCCCCTTCCACCCAATTTCTCTTCTTTATCCAACCATCAACATCCAACTGTAAAACTACAACCTCAATACATTGGAAGATATGAAACTTTTTAAAAATTATCATGTAAAAAGTCTTACATACAGCACACCATTTAAAAAAAAACTTATGGAAAAGTTGTTTTGACCTTTTTCTTTGTATTTATTTTCTCTGAAAGTGCTTCTAGAGAATATCATCCCAAAAAGTGATATAATGTCTAAATTTTTCCTAAGAACCATATATAGATATATGGGTTGGAAAATCCTGACCTTCTGATTGCAAACCAACAAAGAAAAACAATATAAGAAGCAATAATTCCTGAAGATAAAAGGCCTCTATTAACCTATAATAATTAAACATTTAAATAATAGAACATAAATTTTTTTTTCAAGGAAACAAAAAATATTATGGAAACTTAATTATATATGTTGAATATGAAAAACTAATTACTTTATACATAGTGATATATTGTGGAAACAATACTATTACAGAATCACAGTAAACTATTAAGAATACCACTAGCTGCAATGAGTAATGAAAGTACTGTACCTTTGAATTTAAAGATATAACCATCATTGCATCAAGTAGAATTACTGTCCATGTGATGAAAAATATATTTAGAGAACATGAGGTTCTTGAGGCATATGATGTGTGTAGATAGACAATTCCACAAATAGAGGCAACATAAAACAATATTGACATAAAAAGTCCAAGGGAGCACCTGTACCAGCACAATAACATGTTAATGTATAATAAAATACATACATTGTCATTAAGGTTAATAGTCTAACAAAATGGTCTTAATGTTCTATAATGACAAACACATTATCACACAAAGTAGTCTTAATGTTCTATAATGAAAACTATTTGAATGATAAAATTGATAGTTTTTTCATATGAATAGTTTTTACAAGAACTTCTCCTTTTCTCTAACCCAAATTGTGACATGAGAACCATAAGCAAAATACAAAACCAACTAAAACTAAAATCCAAAGGCATTGTGCCAAAAAAGCACATGTTTCATCAATATGACTGTTATTATTAGTACTATGTGGTTGTTAAACATACCATATATTTGAACAACTTCTGAAGGGAAGAAGAATGGGCGAACCATTGATACCAGCCATAAAATAGACTTGACTTCCCACCTACAAAGAAAATTCTGACCTTGTGATTACAGACCAACAAAGAAAAACAATGTAAGAAGTCATAATTCCTGAAGATAAAAGACCTCTATTAACCTGTAATAATTAAACATTTAAATAATAGAACATAAATTTATTTTTTTTAAAAGTAAACAAAAAATATTAAGGAAACTTAATTATACATGTTGAACAAGAACAACTAATTACTTTATACATAGTGATATATTGTGCTAACAATACTATTACATGATCACTGTAAACTATTAAAGATACCACTAGCTGCAAGGAAATAGCTACTTGGGAATGAAGGCCAAAGTAAAAGTTTCATAATCCTCTTCAACATTTATTTATGATTGTACTGTATTTGTCATTCATGGTTTCTCTGTTATAGTTATAGGTTCAGGGGGCTGCGTAGCCTGCACCTCCTAATTCTTCTTGGACTCTCTTTTATCAGTTATACATATTGATATATGAAACGAAGCTGAATGAACCAAGTCACTTCAGCATTTTCAGATTCAACTGCTCTTAAATCTCACAATTGATTGATTCTTAATATGACTATATCAACAATTTTCTTTGCTACTACATGGGCAGAATCTATTCATGACTTGATTATATTAACCATTGTAATCAAGAGCCTTTTCTTGTTTTCTTCATTTTCATTTCTCAATAATCTAATTAATGTGAATTCTTGTTCACTGGCAGTTGAATCGGATCATCTCATTTTCAAGTTGTAAATGGATTTCTGGAGATCGGTTTAGCTTGTTAAGACATGTAAATAAAATAGGAATGTTGAGTAATTTTGATCCAAAATTCATCATTCTGTCTTGAGTCAAATGATTGGGAGTAGATGTTATACTTGTGCTAAAGATGGGAAAAGGAATAGAAATAATATCAAATAATATGCTTTATTATTTTCATTATTATAATAGATTTCCTGTTACTATGGTAAAAAATACGAATGATTCTATGCTCTTTTGCTATGATTGTTACAAATCGAGGTAATTACTAATTTCGTGTGAGAAGTTATTTTAGATTAGTTTTTTTTTAAGTTTTCTTATTTTTAGTTATTAGTTGATTCTCTTACTTCATTTTTCATTAATTAAATAAATTATTTTTCTTTACATATTTTAGTTTTTATTCTCTCCTTTATCATAATTTATTTATATATGTATTAAGTAATTTATAAAAGTTTCATAAAATTTAAAATTTAAGAAAATAATTTGTCATATCCAAACTAAAAAAAAATGAAATTAAAAAAAATGAATTGATTTTATTAATATAGAAATTGAATTGTAATAAGATAAATGCAATATTAGATTTTAAGAAGATAAATGGTGAAGTGTAAGTCTCTAGTTTAATTCAAAACTAAAAATACGAAAGTGAAAGGAAAAAGGAAGAAAATAGTGACCACAAGGCACATGCTTTAAATTATATTTTGAGAATCTAACATTTACATTAATAAAATGTATACTTGTTATGATAAATCATTTGACTCAAATTAACATTTCCCAAATTAACATGTATGAAAACTGATTTACATCATTCAATCACATGTATTATTTATGTCAAAAAATTTGTTAAATTTGATAATAATAACTTTAAAAATTATATAAATTGTATGATTTAGTTGGTATGATTGTATCTTTAAAGTCAATAATAATTAATATTTAGTAAAATAAATGAAAATAACAAAAATGACATGAAAATAAAAAAGTAGGCTTGCAAAGATGATAAAGAAGTTATATGAATTTATCCATTGGATTAGGTATAGAAAATGTAGATTCTAAATGTGTAAGGTTCTATGGTTTATGGTTTTTTTCTTCTCTTTCATTGTTATTGAAACCGTGGTTGAATGCCTCTCTCCATCTCGAATCCCGCATTTCTTCTTACCCATGGGAATGGACCCACTTGGTCCATTTCAAAATCAAAACTTGGGTTGAGTCTTTTGTCCTTGAAATATGAAAATACGCGTAACTAGTCAAATAATTAGTGAAAGGGAAAAATAAAGAATGGATACAAATAAATCACATGCTTTAAATTATATTTTAAAAATTTAACCTTTACATTAATCAAATACATATGTTACAATAAAATTATTTGAATCAAACTGACATTGCTCAAACAAGTATATATACACACTACTCAAGAATAAATTAGATTGAGTATGCTCAAACTATGGGGACTCAATATATTTCTAACAAGTTAGCACTAACCTTGAAAAATGTTGTAAATCATTAATGAGCCACCAAGAATTAAACATGTTTTAAAACACATGGATTTTTTTAACTTTTATTTCCCATGTGTCTTCCTCGCACATGAGCTATAGTCCTAAAATAGTTAAATTACTTTATTATTTTATTTTTTAAAATTATGAAAAAATTTAAATTTAAGATGAGTTAAATTCCTTTAAACATTTTAACACATAACTTTATACATATTTTTTTATAGTAAGAAATAAGTGTGAGACTATAATTAAATATATTTTTTCTAACAATCCTATTTATTTATTTTTATTAAAGTTGTATTATGAATTTAACAACAAAAAATTACCATGACGAATGTTTTTTTCGAAAATTATTATGTTATATTCAGAAAAGATATTGGATTCTTTGTAAAATATAATGAAAGTTACATATTGGAAATAATGAGATTTTTCTAAGAAAAGGAAAAAGAAAACCAACATATATCTCTCAAGTATATGAATTGTGTCGCAGCCATGTGAGAGAAAATGTTGAGTATATTGGATTTTCCATCACACAATTACATTTTTTTAATAAACCCTTTAAAATAGGATTTTAGGACTTTTTTAACTTTTATTTTTTACAAAGTCCTAAATAACTTAAAAAATAGATTCTTAAAATGCTAGAAATAATGCAAGTTACATGTTCAGAAAAGACATTGAATTCTTTGTAAAAAATAATGCAAGTTACATATTGGAAATAATGAAATTTTTTAAGAAAAGTAAAAAAAAAAAATTTATCTCTCAAGTATATGAATTGTGTCACAATCATGTGAGAGGAAATGTTTAGCTTATTAGATTTTCCAGTGCACAATTACAATTTTTTAATAAATACTTGATAAACATGTACTTCCTGTTCTAAATTGTTTTTTACAATCTTGTAGAAATAGTTACACTATTACCCTTTAAAAGAGGATTTTAGTACTTTTTAAATTTTATTTTTGACAACAGTCCTAGATAACTTAAAAAATAGATACTTAAAATATAATATTTAGTTTATACTATTAAAATATAAAATTCTTGATTCTTAACATTTTTTTATCATAAATTTGTAGAAAAAAAAACTTTTTTCTAACTAAAAATAGATTTGTTGAATTAGTATTAAATAGTAATATTTTGGTAGAAAAGATCAAATATTTAATAATGGATGATAAAAACATTCTTATTTTTAATATATAAAACTATGTTGATGGAAAAGAATAATTCTATTTTTTAGAATAAAAAAATTGAGTAAGTACAAGAGACTTACTTTTTGTCATTTCTATTTATTTTCTTATTCAAATTTAATAATTAAGATTAATTATGCTTTGTTTTATTTATAGTATGCTCTAAACAATTAATTAAACTCATGTACCTTTTCATAATTATAGTAAAAGATCACAATTCAATTTAAATTGGTATACACTCTTGGTGTAAAGATTTTTACACTAACATTCAATCTCAACCCTTCATTCATGTTAAATTTATTGACTTTACTCATTACTACTTTAAAAGTCACATAAATGAAAAATCATGATTGAATGTCAGTCTAAAAGTCTTTTACACTGATAGTGTATACCAATTAAACTCTTAAATTATTATTATTTTCTTAATTTCTTAATATAATTAAGAATAACATATATAAATATGAATCCAATCATTTCGTAGGCAATGCCTGACTAATTAGTTATATTTTAATTGTTAAATTTAATAATATATTGTATTTATTAAATATTACAATTATTTAAATAGATATATTGTTTCAAGTTATATGTAGAGATTTAATGCTATATATTATTATATAAAAAAAATTACAAAGAGAGTTTTATTTAGTGTATCATTTGAGAGTATATTAGTATAATATTTTTTTTATGAATCAAACCTTAACAATACTAGTTTTGTTAGCTGAACTGGGGACCTTTATCTCCATCAACTAACTCATCACCTTATATAACCATTAGTGAAATATTTTTAAAAAATATATAAGGAATGTTGATACAGTTAAAGTTTTTAAACTTAAGATTACAGTAGGTAAATAAAAAAAATTAAATTATGTATAATTTCTTAAAATATGGGTGAAAGTTTATGTGTTTATTTTATTATAATATAAAAATATATTTTTCCATCAAATATATAAAAATGTAAACAATTTATATGTTAATATTAAAATCTAATCATTATTTTCATATATCATTATAAGATATATTGAATATTATAGTTTATCCTATAACTTATCAAATATTTTCTTATAAACTATATATTTTATATTGTTAAGATTAATTTCAAATACAAAAGGATCTATAATATCTTAGTTGGTTAAGAAATGAGAGAGGTGGAAAAATGTCATGGTTTTGATCTTTGTCATTAATAAAAACTAACATTTAATCTAAGAAAGAAACATTTAAAATAGAAAAATATATAACATATATAATTAATTTAACTTTATACTTGTACAAAAGATGGAAAAAGGAATAGAAATAATATCAACTGCTATGCTTTATGATTTTCATTATTTCATGATAGATTTCCTGCTACGAGCTTCATGGTAAAAAATATGAATGATTCTATACTCTTTTGCTATGATTATTACAAAACTAGGCACTAACAATGGCTATGTAAGTATAAAGTGTGTTTCACTCGCATTTCAGTTGTAGCTAAAAGATGAAAAATTAACCGAAATGGTTTCAGTTTTATTTTATACTTAAAAAGTTAGTAGTGTTTTGGGTAATTACTAGTTTTGTCAGAAAATTTGTTTTAGTTTAGTTTTTTTAGTGTTCTTGTTTTAGTTATTAGTTGATTTTTTTACTTTATTTTTCATTAATTAATAAATTCTTTTTCTTTAGATATTTTATTTTTCATTCCCTCCTTTATCATAATTTATATATGTATTAAGTAATTTATAAAAGTCTCATAAAATTTGAAATTTAAGAAATTGATTTGTCATATCCAAACTAAAAAATTGAATTGATTTGGCTAATATGGAAATTGAATTGCCTTATCCAAATTAAAAATTTGACGTTTAAGAAATTTCAAATGATTTATCCAAACAAAACATTTATAAAATGAAAAAAAACTCAAATGAAAGCAATTCAAATTGATAGCATTTCAAATTTTTTGAAATCTTAAAATGTCTCATTAAAACACAATGTTAGATTTTAAGAAAATAAATGTTGAAGTATAAGTTTCTAATACCAATTCTCCTTTAATTTTCAAAATTAAAAATATCAAAAGGGAAATGGAAAAGGAAGAAAAGAGTATCCACAAACAAGTCACATGCTTTAAATTATATTTTGAAAATATAACCTTTACATTAATCAAATCTATCCTTGTTATAATAAATTAATCAAAACGGATTTACATCATTCAATCACATTTATGATTCATGTTAAAAAAATTTGTTGAATTTGATAATAATAACTTTAAAAATTATATTGTATGATTTAGTTGGTATGTTTGTATCTTTAAAGTCAATAATAATTAATATTTGGTAACATAAACAATAGTAAAGGCAGATTCTAATTATATAAGGTTTTATGTTTTATGGTTTGTTTCTTGTCACTACTTTCTCTATTCTAGAAAGGTGGTTAAATGCCTCCCTCAGTTCCAACCAAAGCGCTAAATCCCACAATTCCTCCTATGGTCCATTTCAAAATTAAAATTTCGGTTGACCCTTTTGTCCCTAAAATGCACGTTATTGAGTGAAATAAATGTGAAAGAGAACAGGAAAGAAAGAGTGGCCACAAACAAGTCACATACTTTAGATTATATTTTGAAAATCTAACCTTTACATTAATAAAATGTATACTCAGTATAATAAATTATTTGATTCAAAATAACATTGCTCAAACAAGTACAGGAACACTACTCAAGAACAAATTATATTGAGTATACTCAAACTAACATGGCTCAATAGATTTCTTAAAAGATAGCAATAACCTTGAGAAATATTGTAAATCATTAATGAACCAACAATTAAGCATGTTTTAAATTTTTAACTTTCATTGTGGCTCCACTTTTATTCACACTATAGTTGTAAAATAATTAAATTACTTTATTGCTCTATTTTTTAAAATTATGAAAAGATTTAAATTTAAGATAAGTTAAATTCCTTTAAATACTTTTAACGCATAAATTTATACATATTTTTTAATAATAAGAAATAAGTGTGAGACTATAATTAAATATATTTTTCTAACAATCCAATTTATTTGTTTTTATTAAAGTTGTATTATGAATTTAACAACAAAAAAATTACCATGACAAATTTTTTTTCTAAAATTATTATGTTATATTCAGAAAAAAAACATTGGATTCTTTGTAAAGAAGAATGCAAGTTACATATTGGAAATAATGAGATTTTTTAAAGAAAAGTAAGAAAAAAAACATATTTCTCCAAAGTAATATGAATTGTATCGTGTGAAATAAAATGTTTAGTTTAGTTTATTATATATTCTAACACACATCACACATATCACATCACTGTCACTTTAGACTGTATTACCATTTTTTAATAAGCCATTGATAAACATGCACTTTTCCAATTTCGTTTTTATAATTCTGTAGAAATAATCGTACTATTACCTTTAAAATAGGGTTTTATGACTTTTTTAACTTTTATTTTTTACCAAAGTCTTAAATAACTTAAATAATAGATACTTAAAATATATCATTTAGTTTAGAATATTAAAATGTAAAATTCTTAATTCTTAACATTCTTTCTATCATAAATTAGTAGAAAAAACAGAAAGTAATTTTTTCTTCTAACTAAAAATAATTTTTTGAATTAATATTTTGGTAGAAAAAATTAATTATTTAGTAATGGAGGATAAAGACATTCTTATTTTTAATATATAAAACTATGTGATAGAAAAGATTAATTCTATTTTTAGAATGGAACAAGATCTAGTAAGTATAAGATACTTATCGTTTATTATTTCTATTCATTTACTTATTTAAATTTAATGATTAAGATTAATTATCTTTTGTTTTATTTATAGTATGCTCTAAACAATTAATTAAGTTCATGTAGCTTTTGATAATTATAGTAAAAAATTACAATTCTATTTAAATTATTGTTATTTTCTTAATTTATTAATATAATTAAGAATCACATATATCAATATGAATCAAATCATTCTGTAACACTGTGTTACTAATTATTTATATTTTAATTGTTAAATGTAAAACTTGTAAGAAAACTAGACAACATATGGTACATTATATACCACATGGCAAAAATGATCTGGTAAAACTTAAAACCTCTATACATATACTTATATGTGCCCTTCAGTTGTTGAATGCTACTAAACACTTTATCCTTGTAGACAGTTCTTGCTTTTATTAGAACACTACATTAACAAGAATTTAACATCACGATTGAAGTATTGTGTGCTAAAAATGAATGACAGATTGACTAGGCTAGATATTAGATTTGATCACTTTATCAGGTCCTATCGACGTCATTTTCCTTTATCCTTACTTACTAAGAATTTTAACAAAATGTTCATTCCAAGCTATTTTATATGCAAGAAAAAAGACTTAATTATGGTTACTTCACATCATAGCTTTAAGATAAACAAGAACCTAAACATTATTTGAAACCTTCAACCAATACTAATAAAAAATCTACTATTTAATTTAAACCTCAATAATCACCTAAAGAAGACTGAAGGAAGAATTTTGAACTCAATAGAGAAGTGTAGAGGAACTAAACAAAAGATTTTCAAATTTAACAAAGTGAAACAACCACTGTTTCCTTTTTCTTGATTCTTTGTCTCACATCTTATGGTAGTAGGTTCACTGAAATTCCATGATAAGTCCACCATCTATAAAAGAAATTTCAAAATAAAATATATGATTTGAAGTAGATATTGAACCAAGTTAGCATGGCATCAACTACTATTGAGTGAATTTTATTGCATGTAAGAAGATAATTTCATTCTATCTTCATCCATATAAATATACGCCTATATGTTACAGCACTTGATTAACAAGGGCTAGTTTTGTAAATTTTATTAATTCAATTTTTTTTTAAAAAAATAAAGAAAGAAGACCAGTTTTCTTAGTAGAACAAAATACTCCCTCCTTCCACCCAATTTCTCTTCTACATCCAACCATCAACATCCAACTGTAAAACTACAACCTCGATACATTGGAAGATATGAAACTTTTTAAAAATGATCTTGTAAAAGGTCTCACATACAGCACATCATTTAAAATAACTTATTGTTGGACAAGTGGCCTCAATTTACTTAATAGGGGGGTGAATTAAGTAGATCAAAATTTAAACATAGTTTTCTTTCTCTTTGATTTTATATTAGAATATTTAAAATGAAAATGAAGTGTTCAAATATGCAAACAGAATAAATAGATAGGAGTATAGGGAAGAGAAATATGCAAATTCTTTTTATACTAGTTCGACCAATCCACTTGCCTATGTCCAGTCCTCAAGTAATCCCACTTGAGCTTTTACTATATTTGTAAATCACTTTATAAATGAATGAATCCTCAATCACCTTGGGAGCCCTCTTCCTGTGTTTAAGATTCCTTTTCTCACTCAAGAAGTCTCTCTTGAATACAATCAGTGAGTGATCAGAAGAAGAAGAAGAAACTCTCTTAAAGAGAAAATGATACAACTTGAAAAACCTATAAGAATTCTTTTGGAATTTGCAAGTGTTTAGGCAAGAGTTTTTGTTTTGTAAAAGACTGGAAGAATTCATGTATTAAAACAGAAGAAAAGCCACTTATTTATAATGTTAAGACCAAAGTGATGTGTTCTTTCATGAAAGGTTGTGACTTTTCAAACTTTTCATAAAAGCTTACTGGTAATCGATTACATCCACTGGTAATCGATTGCATAAAAATGGTAATAGATTACATGATTTAAAAATTGTTCCTTTGTCACTTTTGAATTCAGAATTTGAATAACAAGCCCTCTGGTAATCAATTACATAGCCTGGTAATCGATTACTAGTTCATAATTTTGAACTGATAAAAAAACATATCTTGCCAAATTAAGTTTATGCAAATTCTTAGAGATTCTTTTACACAATAACTGAGTTAATTTATTTTTCTATCTTAACATTATCTTGAATCTCTATCAATGTTGTTTTGTTCTTTTTTTTTTTGCTTTTGTATCAACATTCTTTGTCACTTTTGGCATCATCAAAACTTGTAACATCTTAGCATTTACATTCTCCCCTTTTTTATGATGACAACCATCTTTAAGGGAAGGAAAGACAGTGAAATATATATTTATCGATTACTCCCCCTTAGTTTAATATTTATTGACTTTATAAGTATTGTATTGTTTGTAAACAGTTTTCTTGAAATAAAGCAAGAAATAATTTTAGTTGTCAAAAGCAATAATATCCTTATTTAATTTCCTTGCCTTATAAGTCTCTCCCCCTTTGGCAACATAAAAAATAATGAAAGGCAGGAAGAAAAGAAACAATTGAAAGATTAATCAGTTAAGATAAATGACTATTTAAGCAAGGAGTTTAAAATGAGCACAAGATTATCATAATGAGATCATACATATGCTGAAAACATAAGCTAAGTAGAGTCAAAGTATCGACAAAGATGTCCCATATCATCTTCAAGACGTGTAAGGCGAGTATCGACAGAAGTGAAACATTCATCAACAAAAGCACGAAGATCTTGAATGCCATGGAGGACATCATTAAGAATGGCAGAGTGTGGAGTCGGTGGTGGTGGGGAAGGAGTAGGATCATCAGGAGAATGAGCTTAATGATCCTGCTTAAGAACTCGTTGATGATCTAGATTTTTGCGATAACCAAAAGAGGAAAAAGTGGTAGCACCAATTTCAAATGATCTCTTGACCTTGATAAATGGGACACCATCAAGGGAAACATTGAAGTGTTTTAGGAATGTGGTAATAATTTGTGGATATCGGAGAGAAGCATTGTCACGTAATGCTTTGTTCATATAGTGACACACAAGATGAGCCCAGTTGATGGGTCTCCCAGTCAAAAATTCCCACATGATGATTAAATCTTCTTCCGTTACTTAAGCAAGATTGGTTGAACGAGGGAGTAATACCCGAACGATAATATAATGCATAATCCGACATTCAAACTTCAGAGAACTAGTAATTGACCAGTAATATTAGCATTATCAGTAGTGACAATTAGATGGGCATTATGAGTAGAATAATCATTCTTCCACTCATCAACAATAGAGCCTTCAAATTAAACCCCTTGACTTTCTAATTTTGTCAGAGTGTAAAAGAGTGATTGATCAATGACAATAGAAATTTTGTTTACTTCACTATAAATAATGCCATTGTTAATACGCATGTTACTATAGAATATTCAAACTAAATCAGGAAAATGAGTTTCTTTTAAAGTCATAAAATCGAGTAACCCATAAGCACGGAAGGTGTCATAAAAATCAAAATGTTCTTCATCAAAGAACTCATCATTGACATATTTGGGGTCAAGAATGTCACGGCTAGAAAAATGAGCATAATACCTCTCTTGTTGAGCAGTGGTGGAAAATAGAGGAATAGAGAAGTGTGGGAGTGCAGAGGGATTATTTGCGCCACCACGTTGGCGATTTCTAGTGGCAGTGGAGGAGGAAGAGCCCTGCGTTTTTTTGAAGATTTAGCCATTTTGAGGAAGTTTTCGAGACATTTGTTCGATGGAATTTGAAAAGGAGAGTAATACGAAGGATTTGCAACTTACGGAATGAGTTTTGGTGCAAAAAATGAAGGAAAATCAAAGATTTGAAGGTGTTGGCGCCGTTTTGAGGAAGGAGTTGAGAGGGTGCTGCACGTGGAGAGAGAAAGCACTGAATATATAGTTAGGGATAACTGGTAATCGATTACCACTTTGTGTAATTGATTACACGTGTAAAACCAGGTTGTAGCACCGTCTGGTAATCGATTACGTAACCATGTAATCGATTACATGAAAAATCCAGAATTTTGCGAATGTGATGGTAATCGATTATCATATATTGTAATCGATTACATTCATCTAACCTTCAGGAATCAACATAAGTCAAATTCATAATACCTAATTCTCTTTGAATTGTAAAGAAATTATCTTTGGGTAAAGGTTTAGTAAAGATGTCGGCTAATTGATTTTTGGTGTCTACAAATTCTAGAATATAATCTCCTTTTTGAACATGATCTCGAAGAAAGTGATGGTGTATTTCAATGTGTTTTGTTCGAGAGTGTAAAACTGGATTTTTTGAGAGATTTATTGCACTGGTATTTGTTCTAGTGTTAGTCCATAGTCAGAGAGTTGTTGCTTCATCCAAAGAATTTGAGCGCAACAGCTTCCAGCAGCGATATATTTTGCTTTGGCTGTAGATAGAGCAACACTATTTTGCTTTTTGCTATGCCATGAAACTAGAGCGGAACCTATGAAGTGACAAGTGCCACTAGTGCTTTTTCTATCCATTTTACATCCAGCAAAATCTAAGTCAGAATATCTTACTAAGTTTTTGGACATATTTTTAGGATACCATAACCCTAAGTTAGGAGTTCCTAATAAATATCGCATGATTCTTTTAACAGCACTGAGATGAGATTCTTTTGGATTTGCTTAATATCTAGCACATAGACAAACACTAAACATGATATCAGGCCTACTTGCTGAGAGATAAAGAAGAGATCCAATCATACCTCTATACCGTTTGATATCTACTGATTTACCGTTTTCATCTTTGTCCAAGTAGCAAACACTATTCATTGGTGTAGCCATTTGCTTAGCATTTTCCATTCCAAATCTTTTAAGCAGTTCTTTACAATACTTGCTTTGGTTGATGAATATTCCATTTCTAGTTTGTTTGATTTGTAAGCCAAGAAAGAAATTTAACTCCCCCATCATGGACATTTCAAATTCACTTTGCATATCCTTAGAGAATTCTTTGCATAAAGAGTCATTAGTGGCACCAAAGATGATATCATCAACATGGATTTGAACTAAAAGAATGTCATGCATTTTTCGTTTAATAAATAGTGTGGTGTCAACTTTTCCTCTTGTAAACCCTTTTTTCAAGCAAAATGTACTTAATCGTTCATGCCAAGCCCTGGAGCTTGTTTTAAACCATAAAGAGCTTTTTTTAATTTATAAACATGATTAGGAAATTCTGGATTTTCAAATCCTGGAGGTTGATCAACATATACTTCCTCTTGAATGAATCCATTTAAAAAGGCACTTTTGACATCCATTTGATATAGTTTGAAGTCCATTATAGAAGCGAATGCAAGTAACATTCTAATGGCTTCTAATCTTGCTACTGGAGCATAAGTTTCTTCATAATCTATTCCTTCTTCTTGATTATATCCTTTGGCCACTAATCTTGCCTTGTTTCTTATGACTATTCTGTGTTCATCTAATTTATTTCTAAATACCCATTTAGTTCCAATTGTTTGATAGTCTTTAGGTCTAGCAACTAGTTCCCATACTTGGCTCCTTTCAAATTGATTTAATTCTTCTTGCATAACAATGATCCAATTTTCATCAATTAAGGTTTCATTTATGCTTTTAGGTTCAATTATAGATACAAAAGTCATGTTATTACATACATCTTTAAGAGTGTCTAGTAATTACCCCTTTTGAAATATCTCCAATGATGTTATCAAGAGGATGGTTCTTTAAGGTTCTCCACTCCTTTGGAATATCCAAACTAGTTTGATCTGTTTCATGTATGGAATTTATACTACTTTCTTCTTTCTTACTTTTATGACCTTCTTCATGAATGTGTGTATCTTGTAGAGTTTCTATTACATTATCAAGCATATCCTTTCTTGACAAAAAATTGTTAGATTAATCAAAAGCAACATGTATTGATTCTTCAATCAACATAGTTCTTTTGTTATATACTCTATAAGTTTTACTATTTAAGGAATACCCAAGAAATATTCCTTCATCTGATTTAGCATCAAATTTTCCTAAATTATCTTTTCCATTATTTAACATGAAGCATTTACATCTAAATATGTGAAGATGGGAAATATTTGGTTTTCTTCCATTGTAAAGTTCATAAGGTGTTTTCTATAAAATAGGTCTTATAAGTGCTCTATTCATTGTATAACATGCAGTATTGATGGCTTCAGCCGAAAAGTATTTTGGAAGTTTTATGTCACTAAGCATGGTTCTTGCTAATTCTTCTAATGATCTATTTTTCCCTACTAATCCATTTTGTTGAGGGGTTCTAGGTGCAGAAAAATTATGATCAATTCCATTTTCACCACAGAATAATTCAAAGCTTTTATTTTTAAATTTATTTTCCGTGGTCACTTCTAATTGAAGTAATTTTGAGTTCCTTTTTATTTTGAACAATTTTAGCAAATTTCTTAAAGGCATCATTTTTATGAGCAAGGAATAATGTCCAAGTGAATCTAGAGTAATCATCTACGATTACAAGGGCATAATAACTACCTCCAAAACTCATAGTTCTTGAAGGACCAAAAAGATCCATGTGTAATAGTTTTAAGGGTCTAGAGGTTGAGATAATATTTTTAGACTTAAATGAAGTTCTTACTTGTTTTCCTTTTTGGCATGCATCATAAAGTTTATCTTTTTTCAAGTTTGATTTTGGGTAATCCTATTACTAAATCTTTTGAAATTATTTTATTCAGATGTTCCATATTTATATGAGCAATTCTTCTATGCCACAACCAAGATTCATCTTATTTACTTATGAAACATTGAGTATAGTTTGTAGTTTTATCTAGATTGATCATATATACATTGTTAATCCTTTTCCTTCATAAGTAATTTTCTTATCATTTTTACTTTCAATAACACATTTATGTGAATCAAAGAATACTAGGAAACCTTTGGCACATAATTGACTTACGCTAAGTAAGTTGTGTTTAAGTCCATCAACAAGCAAAACATTATCTATTGAGGTAGAGATATTCGTACCGATTTTTTTGACCCCTAGAATTTTACCTTTGTTGTTGTCTCCATAAGTTACATGTCCATTGTTCTTGGGATTCAAGATGAGAAACTTTGAAGTATCTCTCTTCATATGTTTTGAGCAACCACTATCAATGTACCAGTTTTCTTCAAAGATTCCTTCAAACACAAAATAGATTACATGACTTTGGTACCAAAATTTTCTTGGGTCCTTGTGTGTTAGTTTTAATTGAGGATCCTTTTGGAACCCATATCATATTGCTATTTTATTATTGTTTTTCCTAAAATGGCATGTTAATGCACTATGTCCTTTCTTGCAACAATAAAAGCATGTCAAAAATGGAGAAGTAGTTGCTTGAGTTGATACAAAGAAATTTTTATACATTTTCTATTGTTTTAAAGGATTATATCCTATTGCTGCTTTATCAAAGACACGTCTTTGATTTCCTAATAAAATATCTAAATTGATCTTGCCCAAAGTGAATTTAGCAAGTGTGATTTTTAGATTAACAATTTCTTCTTTATATTTACCACATGATGCACATGAATGAGGTTTATTTTCTATATTGCTTTTAATTGTTTGTTTTGAATTTAATTCTAGTGTATTAACTTCAGATATAAGATTCTCTAATTCTTTATTTAATTTTAAAATTTCTACTTCTAAGTTTGAAATTGTTTTCTTGGAAGATGATACTAATTTTGCAAGTTTTAATTATTCTTTATGCATATCATTAAATGCTTCTTGAAGTTCATCAAATGAAAAGGAAGTTTCAAGGTTAGAGGAGGTTACCTCTTCTTCGCTATCAAAATCTCTCGCCATGAGACCAAGATTCACAATTTCATTGTCGGAGTCATTTGATGAATCAGTGTCATTTTCCTCCCAAGTGATATATGCCTTCTTTCCTTTCTTTTCCTTGAAGGTCGTTTTATTGGATTTCTCTATTTCTTCTTTGTAGATAGGACAGTCTAGTCTTAGATGTCCTGCTTGGTTGCATTCATAACATCTTGGGGTGGAAGTTGAGTTTTCCCCTTTCTTCCTTGTATTGAATGTTGTTCTCTTTCGATTTCCTTTGCTTATTAAAAACTTGTTAAACCTTTTCACAAAAAGACTAAATTCTTCATCATCATCTAGATAATCATTTGAATCTTCTTTGTCTTTTTCTTCATGGGTGGATGAGGAGGCTTTGAGTGCAATGCTTTTCTTTTTTTTTTTTGTCATTTTCTTCATGTTGATCAAGTCTTATCAATTCCAATTTATGTTCTTGAAGTTTTCCAAATAATGCGGCAAGAGACATTGTCGAGAGATCCTTGGATTCTGCAATTGTTGTTACTTTTGGTTGCCACTGCCTGCTTAAACATCTTAGAACCTTATTGATAAGATCTTCATTTGGAAAAACTTTTCCTAGAGATGCAAGATGATTAACTATATATGTGAATATTTTTTGCATGTCCTGTATATTTTCATTTTGATTCATTCTAAAAAGTTCATATTCATGAGTGAGAGAGTTTATTCTAGATCTTTTGACATCACTAGTACCTTCATGTGTTACTTCTAATATGTCCCACATTTCTTTTGCAGTCTTACAATTTGACACCTTAAAATATTCATCAATTCCTAGTGTAGAAGTGATTACATTTTTGGCTTTTAAATTATATTGAATTCTTCTTATATCATCTTCATTCCATTGTTCTCTAGGCTTTTCTACAATTTTATTTTCTACTTGCATTGTAGGGATGAATGAACCAAATTCAATTGCATCCCATATATTTAAATCTATTGCCTCTATAAAAATTTGCATTCGGGTCTTCCAATAATGGTAGCCCTCTCCATTAAAGATAGGAGGTCTATTTATCAAGTTACCCTCAGGAAAGAGAAAATTTGAGGCCATTTGATTCTTGAGGCTTTTAAACCTTATTCAAGATTACCTACTCTGATACCACTTGTTGGACAAGTGGCCTCAGTTTACTTAAGAGGGGGGGTGAATTAAGTAGATCAAAATTTAAACTTAGCTTTCTTTCTCTTTGATTTTATATTAGAATATTGAAAATGAAAGTGAAGTGTTCAAATATGGAAACAGAATAAATAGATAGGAGTATAAGGAAGAGAAATATGCAAATTCTTTTTATACTAGTTCGGCCAATCCACTTGCCTACGTCTAGTCCTCAAGTAACCCCACTTGAGCTTTTACTATATTTGTAAATCACTTTACAAATGAATGAATCCTCAATCACCTTGGGAGCCCTCTCCCTATGTTTGAGATTCCTTTTCTTACTCAATAAGTCTCTCTTGAATACAATCAGTGAGTGATCAGAAGAAGAAGAAGAATAAGAAACTCTTTTAAGGAGCAAATGATACAACTTGAAAAACCTATAAGAATTCTTTTGGAATTTGCAAGTGTTTGGGCAAGAGTTTTTGCTTTGTAAAAGATTGGAAGAATTCGTGTATTAAAAAAGAAGAAAACTCACTTATTTATAGTGTTAAAACCAAAGTGATGTGTTCTTTCATGAAAGGTTGTGACTTTGCAAACTTTTCGTAAAAGCTTACTGGTAATCAATTACATCCACTGGTAATCGATTACACTACTTAAAAATTGTGCCTTTTCACGAAAGGTTGTGACTTTTCAGTTTTTGTGATAACGCTTTTCTAGTAATCGATTACATGATTTAAAAATTGTTTCGTTGTCACTTTTGAATTCAGAATTTGAATAACAAGCCCTCTAGTAATCAATTACATAGCCTGGTAATCGATTACCAGTTCATAATTTTGAACTAATAGAAAAACATATCTTGCCAAACTAAGTTTATGCAAATTCTTAGAGACTCTTTTACACAATAACTGAGTTAATTTATTTTTCTATCTTAACATTATCTTGAATCTCTGTCAATGTTGTTTTGTTCTTTTTGTTTTCTTGCTTTTGTATCAACATTCTTTGTCACTTTTGGCATCATCGAAACCTGTAACATCTTAGCATTTACACTTATGAAAAAGTTGTTTTGACTTTTTCTTTGTATTTATTTTCTCTGAAAGTGCTTCTAGAGAATATCATCCCAACAAAGTGATATAATGTCTAAATTTTTTGCCTACGAACCATATATAGATATATGGGTTGGAAAATCCTGTCCTTCTGATTGTAGACCAACAAAGAAAAACAATGTAAAAAGCCATAATTCCTGAAGATAAAAGACCTCTGTGAACCTGTAATAATTAAACATTTAAATAACAGAAGATAAATTTTATATTTTTTAAGGAAACAAAAAATATTCGGGAAACTTAATTATATATGTTTAATATGAACAACTAATTACTTTATACGTAGTGATATATTGTGCAAACAATACTATTATAGAATCATTGTAAACTATTAAGAATACCACTAGCTACAACGAGTAATCAAAGTAGTGTACCTTTGAATTTAAAGATATAACCATCATTGCAGTAAGTAGAATTACTGTCCATGTGATGGAAAATATATTAAAAGAACATGAGGTTCGTGAGGCATATGATGTGTACAGTACACAATTCCACAAATAGAGGCAACATAAAACAACATTGACATAAAAAGTCCAAGGGAGTACTGGTGTCAACACAATAACATGTTAATGTATAAAAAACTACAGACATTGTTATTAAGGTTAATGGTGTAACAAAATGGTCTTGATGTTCTATAGTGACAAACACACTATCACATATTATCTCTGCTTTACAATTGTATCACATATTATTCATTCTTAATTGGGAGAATATCTTATAAAGTAATATGACCATGAAAACTAACATATCTGATCATATTAAGTTAAGAAACTTTTGGATTCATTATTTGTACCAATATCCTTAAATGTTTTATATTAGTGAGACATGTTTGTGGGATTCATTGAAATCCTTAGTGAGCTTAGGATATGAACTTGAACAATTTAAATGTAAGCATACTTTCAATTAAATTTGTTTTATGTTTGACTTTTAGGTTAATTATATATTATCAGTTCGTTTTTGTAATCTCCATAACCATAACATTTTTAAATAATAAATTAAATTAATATCAATATTAATAAACATTACAAAAACAAATTATGTGTGCCCATATCAAACAATTATTTTCATATTGAAGTCTTGAGCCATTCAATGCAGGATCTTTTAAATGATGTAAAAGCTAAAACTTCAGTAATCTACTTAATGAGCACCAAAGTAACCTGTACACAGTTCCGATTCAGAATTTTGGTACATCGTCCTTATCCTTAGCACAAGATATAAAATTTGACTTTAGGCTTATCTATGGATTGTTGTAGAAATAATAATGTTTACCTGTGCTCCGTTTCTTCTTTTGGAGTCCAGTATTTATTCCACCAAGTGATAAAATGGATGACACTCACAAGTTGTAAAGAAGAAATATTTTGTGTAAACATAAACCACAACATGCATGTAAGTAAAAATTTGCAAAGAGAAAAATAAAGTAAATAGAATGTATTGATGGAGTCTCTCAAAGAACAACTTTGAGATTCATCATAGATATGAAAGTACACGATCCAAGACTTGTACCAAATGAAAGGATATTGACCATTCTTAAAAAAAAAAACAAAGAAAGTGAAGGATTTAAAGCTTACCCTGCATCTCACCTGCAAGATCAAAGGTGTGCTAAGGTTCTTATTTAATGATCTTCCAGAGAAGGCAAAGAAAGAATGGAGTTTGTTTTTAATGAGTGAAAAGTGAGAGAAAAAAACTTATGCACCCTTAAAGTTTTACACTAGCATTTGATCACAACCCTTGATATATGGTAAATTTGTTGACTTTACCAATTAATACTTTAAAAGTCATATAAATAAAGGGTTGTGATTAAACGTCAGCATAAAAGTTTTTATACTACATGTGTTTAGATGTTGTTTTTGTTGTTCTTTAATCAGTTGATTGATGCTCGTTGATAATGGTTTCTAGAATCTTGTCCAACTCCTTGTGCATATCTCTAAGTTAGCTTTCATCTGAGTTATGAGATGAATAGGTTTGATTAAAGGGAACAAGTCAACAAGATCAAACCTTGTTTCTCTTGAGGCTACTAAATTTTCTCAATGTAATGCATCTATTGAATATACGATTCTTCATCTAGTATGTTTTTCCTAGACTTTATGTTGATTTCAAAAGCTTGTAACTAACTTTGATGATGATTTACTGTGTGTTTTCTATTGTTAAAATATTATTGATCACTTTTCTTGCCAGTATCATCAAGGCAATCAACATCTTAGGAAAAGTATGCCTTTTTTCATCCTTCAATTATGTACATAAGCTATTATAAATTTCAGCATTGTTTTCTCATCTACTCGGTTTGTTCTTGATCTCCTCTATATGTCCTATTGTTTGGTTTTTGTGGATGGATAAACTTGACCTTTGGATGATTACTCCATATTATTTGTAATCTTTATATTTTGGCATGCATTATTATGGAATATAAATTATGTTTCTAATGTGATAATTTGTTTTAATTTCACCAGACTTTTATAATAAATAAATATAAAGATATCGGAAGAACCCTGGGGTTCATAAAAACATGTCATCTGTAGAAACTTGAATTGAATGTTCTCTTTAGCCTCTATTTGAAATTGGCTTTTCCTTGTTCTTTATGTAAATCTAATTTTTTTTCTGTTTCTTTGCCAAACCATAATTTTTGTTGTTACAGTCTCTATTGCTGTTAAAATGAGATCAATGGCACTTGAGTTGAGACACAATTTTAAACTATTTTCTTTGTATCCTTGTAGCTTTCTTCCCGTTACTATACATGTCCTCCTAGCTAGTTTATGAGAATGGAAAAATTACAAGCAAGATAATAGCTACTTGGGAAGGAAGGCAAAAGTAAAAGTTTCATAATTTTCTTCAACAGTTATGTATGATTGTACTGCATTTGTCATTTATGGTTTCTCAACTATAGTCATAGATTCAAGGGACTGCATAGCCTACACCTCCTAATTCTTCTTGGACTCTCTTTTATCAGTTATACATATTGATGTATGAAATGAAGCTGAATGAAGCAAGTCACTTTAGTATTTTCAGTTTCAACTGCTCTTAAATCTCAAAATTGATTCTTAATATGACTAGATCAACAATTTTCTTTGCTGCTACATGGGAGCAGACGGAAATAAATTAGGAATGTTGAGTAATTCTCCTCCAAAATTTTTCATCATTCTGTCTGAAGTTAAATGATTGGGAGTAGATGTTATACCTGTGTTAAAGATGGGAAAAGGAATAGAAATAATATTAAATACTATGCTTTATTATTTTCATTAGTTCATGATAGATTTCCTGTTACTATGGTAAAAAATATGAAAGATTCTATGCTCTTTTGCTATGAGTGTTACAAATCGAGGTAATTACTAGTTTTGTTTGAAAAGTTATTTTTGTTTAGCTTTTTTTTTTAAGTTTTCTTATTTTTAGTTATTATTTGATTTTTTTAATTCATTTTTGATTAATTAAATAAATTATTTTTCTTTACATATTTTATTTTTCATTCTCTCCTTTGTCATAATTTATTTATAAAAGTTTCATAAAATTTGAAATTTAAGGAAATGATTTGTCATATCCAAACTAAAAAAAATGAAATTAAAAAAATTGAATTGATTTTATTAATATAGAAATTGAATTGTAAGAAGATAAATGCAATGTTAGATTTTAAGAAGATAAATGGTGATGTTTAAGTCTCTAGTACCAATCCTCCTTTAATTCAAAACTAAAAATACGAAAGTGAAAGGAAAACCGAAGAAAAGAGTGACCACAAGGCACATGCTTTAAATTGTATTTTCAGAATCTAACATTTACATTAATAAAATGTATACTTGTTATGATAAATTATTTGACTTAAACTAACATTAATCAAAACTGATTTCCATCATTTAATCACATCTATTATTAATGTCAAAAAATTTGTTAAATTTGATAATGATAACTTTAAAAATTATATAAATTGTATGATTTAGTTGGTATGGTTGTATCTTTAAATTCAATAACAATTAATATTTAGTAACATAAATGAAAATAACAAGAATGAAATGAAAATAAAAAAGTAGGCTTGCAAAAATGACATAGAAATTATATGAATTTATCCATTGGATTTGGTATAGAAAAGGTAGATTCTAAATGTATAAGGTTCTATGATTTAGGGTTTGTTTCTTCTCTTTCTTTGTTATTGAAACCATGGTTGAATACCTCTCCATCCCGAATCCCCCATTCCTCGTATCCATGGAAATGGACGCTCTTCTTCCAATCGTCTATTTCAAAATCAAAACTTAGGTGGAGCCTTTTGTCCTTGAAATATGCATTGCTAGTCAAATAATTAGTGAAAGAGAAAAAGAAAGAATGGATACAAACAAATCACACGCTTTAAATTATATTTTAAACATTTAACCTTTACATTAATCAAATGCATATGTTATAATAAAATTATTTGAAAAGTAAAAAAAAAACATATATCTCTCACGTATATGATATGAATTGTGTCACAATCATGTGAGAGAAAATGTTTAGTCTATTGGATTTTCCAACACAGTTACATTTTCTTAATAAACGCTTGATAAACATGTTGTTCTAAATTGTTTCTTACAATCTTGTTATACTATTATCCTTTAAAATAGGATTTTAGGACCTTTTTAAATTTTATTTTTGATAAAAGTCATAAATAACTTAAAAATAGATACTTAAAATATAATATTTAGTTTATAATATTAAAATATAAAATTCTTAATTCTTAACATTCTTTTTCTCATAAATTAGTAGAAAAAAATTTTTTTCTAACTAAAAATAGATTTGTTGAATTAGTATTAAATAGTAATATTTTGGTAGAAAATATTAAATATTTAATAATGGATGATAAGAACATTCTTCTTTTTAATATATAAAACTATGTTGATAGAAAAGAATAATTCAATTTTTTAGAATGGAAAAAAATTAAGTAAGTACAAGAGACTTACTTTTTGTTGTTTCTATTTATTTTCTTATTCAGATTTATTAATTAAGATTAATTATACTTTGTTTTATTTAAAGTATGCTCTAAAAAATTAATTAAACTCATGTACCTTTTCATAGTTATAGTAAAAAACCACAATTTCATTTAAATTCGTATACACTATTAGTATAAAGATTTTTACACTGACATTCAATCTCAACCCTTCGTTGATGTTAAATTTGTTGACTTTACTCATTAATACTTTAAAAGTCATGTAAATGAAAAATCATGATTGAATGTCAGTGTAAAAATCTTTTATACTGACAGTGTATACCAATTAAACTCTTAAATTAATTTTATTTTCTTAATTTATTAATATAATTAAGAATAACATATATAAATATAAATCCACTCATTTCGTAGGCAATGTGTCACTAATTAGTTATATTTTAATTTTTAAATTTAATAATCATTGTATTTATTAAATATTACAATTATTTAAATAGATATATTATTTCAAGTTATATGTAGAGATTTAATGCTATATATTATTATATAAAATAAATTACTAAGAGAGTTTTAGTTAGTGTATCATTTGAGAGTATATTAGTATAATATTTTTTTTTATGAATCAAACCTTAGTATTGTTAACAATACTAGTTTTGTTAGTTGAATTGGGGACCTTTATCTCCGTCAACTAACTTATCACCTTATAAAACCATTAGTGTGATATTTTTAAAAAATATATAAGGAATGTTGATACAGTTAAATTTTTTAAACTTAAGATTAGAGTATGTAAATAAAAAAATTAAATTATGTATAATTTCTTAAAATATGGATGAAAGTTTATGTGTATATTTTATTATACTATAAAAATATATTTTTCCAACAAATATATAAAAACGTAAACAATTTACATGTTAATATTACTTTTAAATGTGTGTATTTTAATTAAAATTTAATCATTATTTTCATATATCATTATAATGTATATTGAATATTATAGTTTATCCTATAACTTATAAAATATTTTCTTATAAACTATATATTTTATATTGTTAACATTAATTTCAAATAGAAAAGGAGCTATAATATCTTAGTTGGTTAAGAAATGAGAAAGGTGGAAAAATGTCATGGTTTTGATATTTTTCGTTAATAAAAACTAATATTTAATCTATAAAAGAAACATTTAAAATAGAAAAATATATAACATATATAATTAATTTAACTTTATATGTATTAAATATTTGAGTCTAATTTTATAGAATATAATCATAATAATGTTATGATTGGATTTCAAACTTTTATGATTTTACCATCATGTAATCAATATGAAATAGAAAAAGAAATAAGTTGTTGATTTTATTAATTATTTATTTAATATTATTGTATGTTATTTCATATATCAATAATGTATACTTGCATGGATAATTGTTATTTTAAATTATATTATTATTTTATTTTTATTAATAATCATTATATAAAATTTTATATTTGATGTCATATCTATGAAGTTAACCATACTGCATAATATCATAAATTATTAGATAAGAAAACATATATGTTGATTTAGTTTTATTTTTATTTAAAGGATACATATATGTTTATTCTTATTTGTAAAAGTCTTTATATATTAAAAAAAAAAACAACTTTTTCAATTTTCTATAATTAACCATTATAAATTTAAAATAATTTATTTTGAATATTACAATTTTTTCATTGATATAGGATTGCAAATGATATAAATTCAAATGAAAACAACTCAAATGAATAAGATTTCAAATTTTTTGAAATCTTAAAATAGTGCATCCAAACACAATGTTAGATTTTGAGAAGATAGATGGTAATTAAAGTGTAAGTCTCTAGTACCAATTCTCCTTTAATTCAAAATTAAAAATATGAAAGTGAAAGAAAAAAGGAAGAAAAGAGTGGCCACAAGTCACATACTTTAAATTACATTTTGAGAATCTAACCTTTTCATTAATAAAATATATACTTGTTATGATAAATTATTTGACTCAAACTAACATTAATCAGAACTAATTTACATCATTCAATCATATCTATCATTCATGCCAAAAAAATTGTTAAATTTGATAATAATAACTTTAAAAAATGATATAATATGATTTAGTTGGCATGGTTGTATCTATAAAGTCAATAATAATTAATATTTAGTAACATAAATGAAATGAAAATAAAAAAGTAGGCTTGAAAAAATGACAAAGAAGTTATATGAATTTATCCATTGAATTGGGTCTAGAAAAAGTAGATTCTAATTGTATAAGGTTCCATGGTTTATGGTTTGTTTCTTCTCTGTCTTTGTTTGTTATTGTAAACGTGGCGAAATGCCTCTCCATTCCGAATCACCAATTCCTCATATCTAAGGAAATAGACCCTCCTTCTTCCCAGTCTGATCCGATTTTTTTTACCTAACTTAAAACACATAAAAACTTTTAATAAGAAATTTTATTACAAACATTCTAACATCAATTGTTCATGACTTTAAAAGAAATTAGTCATGTATTATTGCACCATGTTATATTCATAATCTATGTAAAATGCAGAAATATATACAAAACCTCATGAGTGATAAGTGTATTTTACTCTTATGAAATTGAAGTTTTCACCTAAGACCAACATTTCTTCAAGTCTATTTTATGATAGGATAATTTGTGAAATATATTTTAAATAATTTAAAATATGTTCAGACTTAATAGTCAAATTTAATGTTATTACATAATATTAAATTATCAAAATTAATATTTAATTACGAATTAAATATTTAATAAAATTAATTACTTAATATAAACAAATAAAATTATTTTTTTTAATTATTTAAACTGAATATAAAATATAATTAATTTTAGAAATTTATTTTTTTATTAAATATAAATGTTACAAAATAAAATCATATGATTAACGGATATTATAAAATTGAAGCTTTGATCAATGTTTAAGTTAAAGGCCAATTTATAATTAATATATAATAATTAATTCTATTTAATTTATTAAGTGCTTCATTAATATATTGTAATAAATATAATTAATTTAATGAATTTAATTGTTTTTCAAATATAATTAATTATGTTAATGTTTATTTGGCTATAATAGATTCAAGCTTCTTTTACTTATGAATAGAATAGAAGGGTAACACATATGGAACATTACTATTCATTTTCTCTTTCTTCTTTACACATCTAAATAGAAAGACTATGGAGTCATGGTATAGAAAATTTAAAGCTTTTCTTCCTATATGACCTCAAGCAAACACGCGGAAAGAAATTAGTAAAAACAATTGTTAAAGTTTGTGACAAGAACAAGTCACATATGATTATGTTTACCATTAAAGAATAGAAAATAAGGATCATGAAGAACACTTGCTCTCAAATTGATTATTCACATTCTTTTGAGCTTTCTAGTGAGGTTTGTACAATATGTTTCAAGTGTGTTTGTATGATGTAATCCTCCCTAACATGGGTTGAGCTAGGACCAATAAGGAAGGAGCATGACTTGGATGAAGTTTCAAGGAGCTTAGTTTAGGACATGTTCCATTTATTGTATTTGTTTAACCATTTTTAGGTTTGTATAAGCACCCTTAAGTCATTAGGATTTTAGGGGTGTAACTAGTTTAATTTTCGGCCTTGTATTTTGGCCTATAGGTTCTATTTTCTTTAGGAGGTGTAATTAGTCTCCTTGTGGAGGTTGTCAATTAGTTTGGACTGGTCCAAGAGAGTTTGAACGTGTAGGATCTTATTTCTACACCCCTAATTCCTCTTCACACCTTTCTAACCAACTCATGAAGCATGTAGGAGACATGTGGACCTCTTGTCTCCTTGTTTCACTCCACATGTGCTTTCTCACTCCTACATGGCTGATTATTGTTGCTTCATATTTGAATTTGAATTTTGGAGGTGCCATGTCGTTTCCCTCCAAAATTCAAATTCAAACTAAAGTAAACATAGATCCATAGTTTTAGGGCCATTTTTGCATCTTTAGTTTGATTAAATTAGTTTTAATTGAGCACATGCTAAATTAACACTAAATTAAATTAACTAACCCTTTTTTAAGCATGTTAGTGCCTAGGCCCATGGTTCATACTTTGCTCTATAAGTAGACCATTCCCTCCTTCATGTAGTTTTTAACACTCATTTTTAATTGAAAAGATATATTCATTCTTTTCAGTTGAGACCCTCTTCTTCATGTACTTCACATGTATGCACACACTTGAATGACTGAATCTAAGACCCCTTTTTTAGTATTTAATTCTTAGTAAAGTATCTTTGGGAATCCTCTCTTTTGAGGTGTGTCTTTTAGTAGTTTTTATCAAGGGTCCTCTCTCTTGTGACTAGCCTTCAATCTTAAGGCTTATTGTAATATTCATAAAAGTTTAATAAAATATTTAATTATATAATTTTAGTAAATTAATCTAAATAATATCTAATTATAATACTATGTTTTTAGACAAACAAATATCATATTTTAAATTTTTAGTACAATATTTTATTTTTCATAAATAATTTTTAGGTTTATTATATTAGGGCAATAAATTATAAAATTCAAATTTTATTAAATAATATTATAAAATAAATAAATAGATTAGAAAAAAAAACTAAATAAAAATGAAAATGAAAATAACAATAACGTTACATAAAAGGTAACAGTGATTGGCAATAAATAAATAAATAAATAAATATATATATATATATATATATATATATATATATATATATAAATGAAAGAAGGATAAGTCTTAGACTTATCCATAACTTAGAGCACGTATGTTATCTGGAGGTAAGAATTTAAAGCAATGATGAAAAAAAAAATTACTTCACTATCCAAAAGCATATAAATAAGGGTTGTTAACAGAAGGATTGGGCAAAAAAAACTTGAAAGAAATCAAAGAGAGAGTGTTGTTTCGGAGAGAAAATTCAAACTTTGGTATTATTTTAATTGTTAAGGTAAGGGGTAGGAGACATTTATCACTTTTAATTATTATGCTTACTTACTTGTTTATTTTATGTTACTTTTGACTATAATTATTTAGTGTGGTGTCCCTAACCTCGTTGTATTTATTATTTTATATTACTTTTAACTATAATTATTCAGTGAGGTGTTTCTAACCTCGTTCTATTTATTATTTTATGTTACTTTTAACTATAATTATTTAGTGAGGTGTCCCTAATCTCATACTATTTATTATTTTAAGTTACTTTTAACTATAATTATTTAGTGAGGTATCCCTAACCTCGTTCTATTTATTATTTTATATTACTTTTAACTATAATTATTTAGTAAGGTGTCTCTAAACTTGTTATATTTATTATTTTATGCTACTTTTAGTTATAATTATTTAATTTATTGTTCATAATCTTATATCATTTATTAAATTATTTTTTTTATTTTAAATATAATGGTTATATTTTTTTGTATATAAATATATAACAAAAATTTTAATAAAAGGTTTAATCCTTAAATAAAGATTTGAATTCAGTTGTAGTTGGAGGTTTAACCTTGAGGATTTAAATGAGTAAATATTCAAGGTGTATATCCTTGTATTCTTTAAAAACCATGGTAAAGAAACTCATTTATCCTGACTAGTCACTACAAAAATAATTCAAATTTATAAATATAAACTATATATATTTTTTTAATCTATAAGTGATTATTATAATTAAATATATATATAGAGAGAGATAAATATTTATACTTATTATAAATTGTTATTCATTATTATGTAAGGCATTTACATGATAATTGTTCTCACTCTTTTATTTTTTTGTCCCTTATAAAAAAATAGAATTTGAAAATTTAAATGATGAATGCGCCCAACGCCCCAACCCCTTTTACTGCAGTTATTTTGGCTACTTTTCTAGCATAAACTGGATGACTAATGTAATCGAGAATTCAGTCACATTTAGAGGAACTAGTGTATCAACTTTGATGTTTTACCACGAGCTTGATGGACCAATGGTGATTGAGGGACCAGTAGTGGTTACTTTTTATCTTCCTCCGACTAACTATACAAATCCCTTGTTAAATATTTTTCCACCGGTCATGTAAATATTGTAGGAAAAAAATATAAGTAACGGAGAGAACCGTACATAAATAAAATGTTCCATATATATATATATATATATATATAGTAGAAATATGTAATATTGTAAATATGACTTGTGAATATATATAAATATGATTTTGTTTATGATTTCATTTTGCTTTATCAAATAAATAATTGAGGAAAAGAAATTATTTGTAAAAAAAATAGAAAATAAATTATTTCCATGTAATTAATAACAGGATTAAATGAAGAGAAAAAAATTATCACAAAATTGAGATAGATAAGATACCGTTACATTTGTGAAACGTGGGAAATAAGCTAACTAAGTCACTAAGTTTTAACTTGAATAATTCCATATGGTAGGAAGAAGAAGAAATAGAGAATTAATAGAGACAGTACAAGCTATTAAAGACATGGTTGCTGCTTTAATAAGAAATCAAAGGCCAGAAGGAGCTATTGCATCACAAGGATTAATTGAATTTAGAAGGAACAAACCTTCACAATTTCATGGAGGTTATAATCCAGAGAAAGCTTAAATAAGGATTAAGTAAATAGAAAAAATATTTCAAGCGATGAATTGTCCTGATAATAAAAAGTAAATTATGTTGTGTTTATGCTAGTAGGAGAGGCTGAATATTGGTGGGATAATACTAGAAGGTTATTAGAAGGAGGAGGAATAGATATTACATGGGAAGTATTTACCTCTAAATTTTTAGAAAAGTATTTTCCTAATGATGTGAGAAGGGCAAAAGAAATAGAATTTATGCAATTAAAACAAGGAAACATGACAGTAGGAGAATATGCTTCTAAATTTGAAGAATTAGGTAAATACTCTACTTTTTCTATCAGCCAGATGAGAGAATGAAGTGTATTAAGTTTGAAGATGTACTTAGGCCTGAAATAAGGAAGGCGGTAGAGATACAAGGAATGTTGGTATATTTAATGTTTTTAAACTTAAGATTAGAGTAGGTAAATAAAAAAATTAAATTATGTATAATTTCTTAAAATATGGATGAAAGTTTTATGTGTTTATTTTATCATAATATAAAAATATATTTTTTCCATTAAATATATAAAAATTTAAACAATTTATATGTAAATATTAATTAAAATCTAATCATTATATAAAAATATGTTAGTTTTCATTAAAATCTAATCATTATTTTCATATACCATTATAAGATATATTGAATATTATAGTTTATCCTATAATTTATCAAATATTTTCTTATAAACTATATATATAATATTATTATTAACATTAATTTCAAATAGGAAGGAGATATAATATCTTAGTTGGTTAAGGAATGACAGAAGTGAAAAAATATCAAGGCTTCGATCTTTGTTGTTAATAAAAACTAACATTTAATCTATAAAAAAAATATTTAAAACATATATGTTGAGTCTAATTTAGTTTTATATTTATTAAATATGTGAGTCTAATTTTATAGAATATAATCATGATAGTGTTACAATTGGAGTTAACACTTATATGATTTGACCATCATGTAATTAATATGAAATAGAAAAAGAAACTAAGTTGTTGACTTTGTTAATTATTTAATTTTAATATTATTTTATGTTAGTTCATATATCAATATGTATTGGATTATAAATTATAAATTATTAGTAATTATTATTATAAATTATATTATTATTTTATTTTTCATTAATAATTATTATATAAAATTTTATATTTGGAAGTATATCTATGAAGTTAAGCACACCTGCATAACATCATAAATTATTAGATAAGATGATTTAGTTTTATTTTTATTTATAGGATACATATATGTTTATTCTTATCTGTAAAAGTCTTTACATATTTAATAAAAAATATATTTTTTTCAATTTGATATAATTAACCATTATAAATTTAAAATAATTTATTTGAATATTACAATTTTGTCATTGATAAAATCATTAAATGTTATATTTTATTAGACATCTTAAAAATATATGGATCTCTTCATGAATCATCAGTATTTTTACATAGTTTTCACTTATCTTTATTTTATTTTTTATTTCTTTTTCGCTATTTTATTTTATTTTTTTATTGGTAATGCACCACTTATTTACTAGGAAAAACAAGACCACCACCGGGTTATTTATGTATAACTCAATAAAATTATTATTTTAATGTAATTTTTAAAATTAAAATTTTTCTATTTATATAATATTAATTTTTCATATCAATAAATATTTATTTAATATTATTAACACTACTAGAAAAGTTTTCATTTCTTGTAGTTTTTCATGAAAAAAAAAGTTTGCAGAAAATACCTGCTATTTTTAGAAGGAAATTAATTGTATAAATTTTGAGACTCTTCGTACAAAAAAAAAATATCAACAACAATTTCATAAAAATTTTCTTGTGAATTTTAAAAGTGATAGCAAACTCTTCTACAAATATGAAAATGGTAGAAAATTTTCCTACACATTTTCCCCCAAAAATTATTTATAGGAGTTTCCTGCGAATTTTAAATTGGCGGGAGACTTCCTACATATTTAAAATTGGCAGAAAAGTTTTTGCATATTTTTCTACAAATCAAAATTCGCAAAAAAAAATTATATATTTAAAATTAAAATTATAATAAGTAAATATTATTTATTTATAAAAATTTATATATTAAGATTTCTAGAAATTTTTTGCCACATAATGATAATTTATTTTTTAAATCATTAGTTTTGAAATAATTTATAAATATTTACAATAATATCATTTTACTAAATCCGTTATAATTTATGAAATATCTTAATATTCATAATTTTAGTTTTGAATATATATTCTTTATCTTCTATCCTTTAAATTTTAAATTCAAATCATTGTACATTTAAGTGACAATGTTAATTTATTTTATATTTAACATGTCCTAAAAACTCAAGGTATGTTTTGATACAAATAAATAAAAGAAAATTGAAGTTGTTATTCAAAATTCAAGGAAATTGTATAGTATAAAGGTCAAAAAGCTCATGTTAATTTTGAATGTCCAAGAAGTGAGAAAAACATTTGAAAATTTGAATAATATAACAACACAAGCATTAGTGAAACATGAACTAAGATTTGTATTATACACAATTTACTATTTTAATGAAATAGCATGATCCAAAATTCAACATGAAGATGAACGTAGCTTGTGATTTGTAACTTGTAATTAGTATTTTTTTAAGTGTTAGTTAAGCATAGAAAAAAAAATAATAATGGTGATAGCTGTCTTGGTTCAGCCATACTTGTCCCGCTATTGTTTAATTACATATAAACCCAAATTACATTCATAATACCACAGTTTCCAATGTTTTGTATATCATATAGAACAAAATTTAGAAAGAGAATATTGATATTATCTTTATTAAACAAAGAGTATCTAACCTTTATCTAAATAAACTACTACTTTTTATGGAATCGGTCAATAAGTGGATTTCGACAGAACAGTAAAAAATAACCTAAAAAACAGAAGAGTCATCACCTATGTTTGTTATGAAAGACATTGAAAAAACCTTTAAAATAGAAAGTGGTATTCAAGACCAAATTTGAATTCAGAAATCGAACATGTAGGGAAGGTATTAGCACTTTACAACGTCCGTTATTTTATTAATTGATTTTAATATTTTTTATAAGAATTTATTATTGTGAGATTTATTATTTATAAAAGATTATTATTATTGTACTTTTTATCTTTTAAATTTATTAAATTTTTTTATCTTTTTGGGTTCAATAGGAGTAAGTTCCTACTCCTATATATCTCCAAGTGTAATAGAGAATCAGAGTTTACATAGTTCTTTTAGAAAATATTTGTGTGTTTTGATATATTTGATATTTAATTTTTAGATTTATTAAGACTTAGGATTTCTGAACTATCATGGTTTATACATCCTAAAAATTTAACAATTAACAAGGTTACTCCAAACCAATCCATTTGAACATTCTTATCTTATAAGTTATTTTTATGTTTTTTAGGAATATTTTTTTAAAAAGAAAAATTTATTAAAACACACCATCACTGTCATGAGAAGTGATAGTGACAGGATAAAAATTCAAATATAGTAATAAATAGGAACAAATAAAAAGGACCCCCCAAGTAACATGATAGTCACCTCCCACAAAGTCATCTGGTAAAGATACATTATTTTGCAGATTTACCCTACAAGAATTAGATCAAACCACAGCAGAAGCACTACAGCCTGATTACTTTGAGTCTCTTCATGCATACAACTGGCTGTAATGATCATTCCACGAAAGAGACGCCTTTAAACTTACCTGATGTGACCATGCCTAGCCAAGGACCTATCACTAGGGCCATGGCTAGAAGGATTGAAGAAGACTTAGCCCTTGTGTAGGAAAAGAAGGTGTAGATATCAAGGCTACCCCTTATTTCCTTCATAAAGACCCAAAAAGCTAAATCCACCCTCTAAATTCCTAAGACAGCTCCTAAAAATAAAAAATGGACTAAATACATGTCCCAAATAAATCCATTTCCCTTCCAAGTGACCTTAGAAAGGATCCTTTGGGCACGTGATCATCAAAGATCACATCATTACCCAACCCTTTGATCCATTTCCAAGAGTTTTGTAGGGAATGATCCCACACTTCTTCACATAAGAAAGGCTTATTTTTAAAAACCACCTCATTCCTAGCACCCTATATACCACAGAATTGATAGCCAAACAACACTAAGCCAAGAAGAAGCATTAATACCAAAAAAGTCACAGATGCCCAAGAAATTCCACAAACTTAACTTGCATGAAGATGACAGAACAAAGATGAAACCAAGCCATCTAAAACAATACATCCAAATAGAGTAACTACCCTTACAAGTGAACAAAAGATGATAAATCGCTTCTGACTCTAAATGACACAGGGGACAAAAAGTGTCTGCCATTGGAAGGATTGATTGATGAGCCAATTCAACATTTGACGGTATTCTATTACGAGCCACCTTCCAAGCAAAAACCATCATTGCTTTTGATTTCCATAACCTGCTAAAAAATGGTTATTTATCATCCAGGCCTACCCCACAGACTAAGTGGTATGCTTCTTTAACCAAATATTGATTAGAGGTACACATATTAACACCCTTACTTGGACCCCTTCCAAGACTCCTTCTAACTCCCTAACCCAATCAATCTCCCAACTAAAAAGTTCCCTCCTCCAAATCAATTTCCAAACCCTATTATTATTACATCATTCCTCGACCTCCGACATCAGCTCCTCCCTTTGATTTGACAAACTATATAATTTAGGAAATTTTTATCTAAGCCCCTTAGGCACCAACCAATCCCCCTCCCAAAACCAAAACAGCGAACCATCTGCAAGCGTAGGTTTTACTGCTACAGGGAACCAGTTGTCCATTCCTTATTCAGTTGTTGTTCTCAGGATATCGTGCCACCACTGGAGTCACCACTCCTGCACCTTACTGATAGGTTTCTTCTAATATTTGCACCATATCTTGTCTCCAATACTTTAATCTAGGGAGCATTACCACCCTGTAGTATCCTCCAGCGCCATTTTTCCAACAGATATAATTTTTACTAACAAATTTATTTTTTAGAGTTGAGATTTAAGAAAAAAATTTGTCGTAACTTATGCCTTAAAATCTCATGTCATGTCTAGTTAATATTAAAGAAAGTGAAGATTATAAATTATTTTTAGAAATAAAATATTATTAATTGTGACAGGAATTAATTAAGGAAGAAATTTGAGAACATGACACTGTCACAATTTGTATCCTCAAAATTTTGTAAGCTAAAAGAATGTCACATTTAATTAACATTATTTTTCCCTTACCAATAAATTTATTTTTCTAACTAGATGATTTAAAATTTTTTATTTAGGAACATAATTTTGAATTTTGGAGATGAGATTAAAACAAAAAGTTGTCACAACTTATGTCTCAAAATCTCAAAATTAGAGAGATAACACATCTAATTAATTCTGTTATCTCTATTAAAATATTACGTTATAAAATTATGAATAAATTACTTTTAAGATATAATAATTATTATTATTAAATAACTTAAATTATTATTATAAAAAAACTTAAATTATTTTAAGAAATGGTCTTTGCTTGAAATGAAACTCTAGCTAGGATGATTTTGATGGCACTTAAATTGCATATATACAACCAAACAGTAAGTTAGTTAATCAAATATCAAGCCCATGATTATAAGTTCAAACCAAAAATTAATTAATCACCTAATAAGAATCAAACAAAATAAAAACATGATAGAAATAAAAGGAAATATACAATGTCAAAGCCTAGCATGGAAAAGCATCACATGTATAACCCAATAACCGAAAAAAAAAGTAAAGAGAATCTGTGTAAGTCTTGAGTCCACAATACTGTATTGTTGGGAAAGTATTGAAGTGCACAAAGGTCTATCATCCAACATGGCAAATCTGTTGTTTCTGGTTTTGTGGCTAATGCATTCATGATATTTTTCGCTTGTTGATATGAGAAGAGGTATGTTTGTAATCATATTTTTGGGTCACTGCATATACATATTGGTACCATGATTTGGTGTTCGTGGGTGTTTACAAAGGCTTGAACGCATGTATATTGAGGTTCATAGCTCATGAATGTCATGACTTTTAAAGGTGAGCCTTTTTATGGTTAGTGAAGATAAAAGGAAAGTATATGTAAGAGCTAATGTATATTATTTTGTTGGGAGAAAGAATAAGAGTGGAGAGATTCTATTGTGAGTATTGTTAAGAGAGAAGAAGATGATGAAAAATAAAAAGAAGGAAAGAGATGGTAAGCTCTTACCTCGAGTGTGGAGTGGAGATGACAGTGCCTCAAAATGTGAGTTGTGAGGGATTTTTATTAAGGAGAAATGTGTGCTTTCATATAATGAAAGTTTGCTTTTTGGGAAACCAATATTGTAGAAGTATGATTTAAGAAGGTTTGTTGGTGGCTTGTAAGTGGTAGTATGAAAAATTAGGAAGCAAAAGGTGAGTAGTTAGGGTAGTATAGCTCTCCTTTAAATGATTTTCTTGTTTTTTTTATTTTTTAATTTTGTTTTTATATTCTTTTCTTTACTTTAAGAAAATGAATCAATTATTAATAATTTTTTTAGTTTAATTTTTCTCATTTTTTTAATCTTCTTTACTTGCCGAAGAAAATTGGCTGATGACAAAATCGATTTGTATAAAGCTTTTCTTCCATTTGAACTCAAACTTTCCATGTTGTCTGGAGGTCCTAGATAGTTAAAACTTATGATTTTAGAACTGGACTAGTGTTTGAAATAGTGAAAATACTGTGTTTTTTCAAGGCTCCAAAGAAGGTGTCTAAAGCCATAGAATCTGTGCAAAGGAATTTCCTTTGGGGAGGTTCAGAAGAAGGCTAAAAAATAGCATGGATCAAATAGGAGCAGGTGTGTAAAGACAAATGCAATGGTGGGCTAGGCCTAAGAGATGTGTTAGCTTTTAATAAAGCTCTATTGGGCAAATTGGCATGAAGAATTCTACAAGGTGGTGATGCTATTTGGATCAAGGTGCTAGAGGCAAGGTATGAGGTTGATATTAGGAGGAACCTCTATGTTAGGCGCAAAAGTGGAGGCTCCCAGTGGTGGCATGATATCCTGAAAGTCACTGCTGACGAAGAATGAAGTGGTTGGCTTTCTAGTGAGGTAAAAACCTTGATCGGTGATTCTTCTCAATTATCTAATTAATATGAATTCTTGTTTCTTGGCAGTTGAATCCGATCATTTCCAAGTTGTAAAGGGATTTTTGGAAACCTGTTTAGCTTGTTACAACATGTAAATAGAATAGGATTGTTAAGTAATTTTCCTCCAAATTTTTTTATCATTCTATTTTTATGTTAAATGAATGGCAATTAGTTGTTATACCAGTACAAAAAAATCCAAGAAGGAATAGAAATAATATCAAGAGTTTAATTGGTATACACTATCAGTGTAAAAGATTTTTACACTAACGTTCAATCATAGTTTTTTATTTATGTGACTTTTAAAGTATTAATTAATAAAGTCAAAAAACCATTATGAATGAAGGGTTGTGATTGAATGTCAGTGTAAAATTTTTTGCACTGACAGTGTATACCAATTAGACTCTAATATCAAATACTATGCTTTATCATTTTCATTATTTCATGATAGATTTCCTATTATGAGTTTCATGGTAAAAAATGTGAATGATTCTATGCTCTTTTCCTATGATTGTTACAAAATAAGGCACTAGCAATGGCTATGTAAGTATAAAGTGTGTTTCACACGCGATTTCAGTTGTAGCAAAAGATGAAAAATTAATCGAAATGGTTTTGGTTTATTTTATACTTAAAAAATTAGTAGTTTTTTAGGTAATTACTAGTTTTGTCTGAAAAGTTATTTAACTTTAGTTTTTTTTTAAAGTTTTCTTATTTTTAGTTATTGTTTGGTTTTTTTACTTTGTTTTTTATTAATTGATAAATTCTTTTTCTTTGGATATTTTATTTTTCATTCTCTCCTTTATCATAATTTATATATGTATTAAGTAATTTATAAAAGTTTCATAAAATTTGAAATTTAAGAAATTGATTTGTCATATCAAAACTAAAAAAATGAAATTAAAAAAATTGAATTGATTTAGCTAATATGAAAATTCAATTGCCTTATCCAAATAAACAATTTGAAATTTAAGAAATTTCAAATGATTTATCCAAACAAAACATTTACAAAATGAAAGAAATTAAAATGAAAGCAATTCAAATTGATAGCATTTCAAATTTTTTGAAATCTTAAAATGTCTCATTAAAACACAATGTTAGATTTAAAAAATAAATAAATGGTGAAATATAAGTCTCTAATACCAATTTTCCTTTAACTTTCAAAATTAAAAATATGAAAGGAAAATGGAAAAGGAAGGAAAGAGCGACCACAAACAAGTTACATGCTTTAAATTATATTTTGAACATCTAACCTTTACATCAATCAAATGTATACTTGTTATGATAAATTATTTGACTCAAACTAACATTGCTCAAATTAACATTAATCAAGATGGATTTTGCATCATTCAATCACATCTATGATTTATGTTAAAAACATTTATTGAATTTGATAATAATAACTTTCAAAATTATATAAATTGTATGATTTAGTTGATATGGGTGTATCTTTAAAGTGAATAATAATTAATATTTAGTAACCTAAATGATAGAAAAGGTAGATTCTAATTATATAAGGTTGTATGTTTTATGGTTTGTTTCTTCTCACTGTGGTTTCTTTCTCTCTTTTAGAAAGGTGGCTAAATGCTTCCATCAATCCCAACCATAACACTAAATCCCCCAATTCTCCATACCCATGGAAATGGACCCTCCTTCTTTCCATGATCTATTTCAAAATCAAAACTTGGATTGACCCTTTTGTCCCTAAAACCAGTGTTACTGAGTCTAATAAATAATTAGTGAAAAGGAAGAGGGAGGAAAGAGTGGTCACAAACACGTCACATACTTTAAATTATATTTTGAGAATCTAACATTTACATTAATAAAATATATTTTTATTATAATAAATTATTTTATTCAGACTAACATTGCTCAAACAAGTATAGGAAAGTGGTATACCACCACATACACACTACTCAAGAACAAGTTATATTGAGTATGCTCAAACTAACATGACTCAATAGATTTTTAAAAAGATAGCGATAACCTTGGGAAAAGTTGTAAATCATTAATGAACCAACAATTAAGCATGTTTTAAAAAACATGAATTCTTAACTTTCATTGTGACTCCGCTTTTATTCACACTATAGTTTTAAAATAATTAAATTAATTTATTCTTTATTTTTTAAAATTATGAAAAGATTTAAATTTAAGATAAGTTAAAATCCTTTAAATAATTTTAACACATAAATTTATCATATTTTTTAAAATAATAAATAAGTGTGAGATTATAACTAAATATATTTTTTCTAACAATTCGATTTATTTATTTTTATTGAAGTTGTATTATAAATTTAACAACAAAAAAATTACCATCACAAATGTTTTATCTAAAATTATTATGTTATATTTAGAAAAACATTGAATTCTTTGTAAATAAGAATGCAAGTTACATATTGGAAATAATGATATTTTTTAAAGAAAAGTAAAAAAAAAAAAGATTTCTCCCAAGTAATATGAATGGTGTCAGTCTCACAAAAAATGTTTAGCATAGTTTATTATATCTTCTAACAGACATCTCATGTCTCATGTCACTCACTTTATAATGTATTATAATTTTTTAATAAACCATTGATAAACATCCATATTTCCAATTTTGTTTTTATATTTCTGTAGAAATAGTCATACTATTATCTTTGAAATAGGAATTTATGACTTTTTTAAGTTTTATTTTGGACAAAAGTCCTAAATAACTTAAAAAATAGATACTAAAAATATAATATTTAGTTTATAATATTAAAATGTAAAATTCTTAATTCTTAACATTCTTTCTATCATAATTAGTAGAAAAAACAAAAAAATAATTTTTTCTTCTAACTAAAAATAGATTTTTGAATTAATATTTTGGTAGAAAATATTAATTATTTAGTAATTGATTCTTATTTTTAATATATAAAACTATGTTGATAAAAAAGATTAATTCTATTTTTAGAATGGAAAAAGATCTAATAAGTATAAGATGCTTACTCTTCATTATTTCTATTCATTTTCTTATTTAATCTAATGATTATGATTAAGATTAATTATGCTTTGTTTTATTTATAGTATGCTCTAAAGAATTAATTAAGCTCATGTAGCTTTTCATAATTATAGTAAAAAATTACAATTCTATTGAAATTATTGTTATTTTATTAATTTATTTATATAATTAAGAATAGCATATATCAACATGAATCAAATGATTCTATAGGCACTGTGTTACTAATTAGTTATATTTTAATTTTTAAATTTAATAATACATTGTATTTATTAAATTTTACTATTATTTAAATAGATATATTATTTAATGATATATGTAGAGATTTAATGCTATATTTATTATATAAAATAAATGACTAATAGAATGTTAGTTAGTGTACCATTTGAGAGTGTATTAGTATAATATATTTTTTATGAATAAAAAACCTTACTATTGCTAATAATACTTGTTTGTTAGCTCAACCTAGGACTTTACTTCCTTTAACCAATTCATCACCTTATATATTTATTAGTGTAACATTTTTAAAAAAGAAACAAGGAATGTTGATATATTTAAAGTTTTTAAACTTAAGATTAGAGTAGATAAATAAAAAAGAATGAAATTATGATTTCTTAAAATAAGGATGAAAGTTTTATGTATTTATTTTATTATAATATAAATATATATTTTTTACATCAAACACATAAAAATGTAAGCAATTTATATGTAAATATCACTTTAAGTGTGTATATTTTAATTAAAATCTAATCATCATTTTCATATATCATTATAAGATATATTGAATATTATAGTTTATCCTATAACTTATCCAATATTTTCTTATAAACTATATATTTTATATTGTTAACATTAATTTCAAATAAAAAAGGATATATAATACCTGAGTTGGTTAAGGAATCAGAGATGTAAAAAAATGTCATAATTTTAATCTTTATCGTTAATAAAAATTAACATCTAGTTTATAAAAGAAACATTTAAAATAGAAAAGTATATAACATATATAATTAATTTAAATTTATATTTATTAAATATGTGAGTCTAATTTTATAGAATATAATCATAATAATTTTATGATTGAATTTCACACTTATATGATTTTATATTCATGTAATCAATATGAAATAGAAAAAGAAAATAAGTTGTTGATTTTGTTAATTATTTAATTTTAATATTATTGTTTGTTATTTCATATATCAATTTGTATGCTTGCATTGATAATTGTTATTATATTATCATATTTTTCATTAATAATTATTATTTAAAGTTTTATATTTGGCGTCATATCTGTAAAGTTAAGCATACCTGCATAACATCATAAATTATTAGATTAAGAAAACATATATGTTGATTTAGTTTTATTTTTATTTTTAGGATACATATATGTTTATTCTTATTTGTAAAAGTCTTTACATATTTAATAAAAAAAAGTTATCAATTTCATATAATTAACCACTATAAATTTAAAATAATTTATTTGAATATTACCATTTTGTCATCCATATATTATGAAATTATTAAATTTTTAAAATCATTAAATGTTAATTTAATATTATTAAGACTATATTATATTTTATTAGACATATTACAAATTATGGATGTCGTCATGAATCATCAGTATTTTTACATATTTTTCACTTATCTTTGTTTTATTTTTTATTTCTTTTTCTCTATTTTATTTTCTTTTTTTATTGGTAATGCACCACTTTTTTACTAGGAAAAGCACGACCACCACGAGGCTACTTATGTATAACTCAATAATATTATTATTTTAATGAAATTTTCAAAATTAAAATTTTTCTATTTATATAATTTTAATTTTTCATATCAATAAATATTTATTTAATATTATTAATACTACCCCAAAAGTTTTCATTTTTCCTGCAGTTGTTTCAAACAGGTTAAAGTATCAAGCTGGTTATACTTCACTTTTACAATCCCAAACTGATTATTATTACCACCATCACTATAAAATGAGTAATGTTACTCATCATTGAAATTTATTAAAAACTATAAAATCAAGATATAGAAGTATTAAATGAGGTGTGACCATCAAACTTTATGTTTTTCAATAAACTTTAACCAATAGTAGTAGATAATGTGTTAAAAAAATGTTAAAAAGTGTTTTGTTAGAATTTCTAAAACAACATTTGTCTTATTAATATGAACAAGATTATGGTTGAAGTTGAAGCTAGCTAATGAAATATAGGAAATAATTGTTTCTATTAAGTAATACATTCACTTACTCTAAATTGTTACTGCAAACCACTAGTTAATGAAATATAGGAAATAACTGTTTCTATTAAGTAATGCATTCACTTACTGTAAATTGTTACTGCAAACCACTCATTGATAACTTTCACCCATGTACTTATCCAGCCAACTTAATGCTCCACTTGGTGGTTTGATGAGTGCATCATTCATGCAGGAAGTATAGGACACAAAATGTCAAAAACCATCATACATAAAGCACTAGTTAACCAAATGATGTATTTAAGTTCCTTACTTTCTGGCTAAGTTATTCATATCAAACTGACGAACAACATTGCAAAGTACATTACCGCCAGAGAGAATACCATGTGAAAAAATCCATAACTGTAAGGAATATCATCTTCATGTTAAACTTTGTTTTTTGTAAACTGAAAAGGACAAAAAAGATCACTTCAATATGAGGGATATGTCACAATATGTTGATGAAAGGACCAAAAGGACCAAAAACATTGTTTTCTATCTGTCACAATATGTTGATGAAAATTAAATAATTCTTGTTCGATCATGTTGATGAAAGGATTATGATCCAAATTTTTGGTTATCTTATATGGGGGGAATTATTATTTTCTTGACTATTTTAAAAGAAAATTTTACTTCAACTTGCAGCATGATTAAGGTGTCTTGCTAGATCAACAACACAAGGTAGCTTTAGAGATTCCGAATTTTTGGGAAAGGATTGAGAATGGGATTTTGAAGCAACAAGGAATCTTTCTGAATTTACTGGAAAAGACTTTGAAGCAACAAGGAAAGCTTTAGAACTCTCTAATTTTGAAGCAACTAGGAATACTTTAGAACACTAAAGAATGATTCACCTGAAAGCATTTTGAATCAATGCTTGTGGAATAGGCTACCATCACAATTGCAAATATGGCAATAAGGAAGCCCTGTCAAGAAATTAGAAAATGGTATATAACACAAAATAACAGGATGACTAAAGCATTCATGTGAAGAAATATCCACAATATCAAATTATGGATTTTAATACTAATTCAGACACATGCTCACCAAAAAAAAAATATCTTGAAGAGTCAACAAAAAGAATGCAGAGGCCTACAAAAAAATCTAATAGTAGCACTGATAGTAAAACTTGTAAGAAAATTACATAGCATATTGTACAGTATATACCACATGGTAAACATGATCAGTTAAAACTTAAAACCTCTATAAATATACTTATATGTGCCCTTTAGTTGTTGAAGGCTACTAAACAGTTTATCCTTGTAGATGGTTCTTGCTTTTATTAGGACACTAAGTTAACAAGAATTTAGCCTCACAATTGAAGTATTGTGGTGCTAAAATTGAATGATAGATCAACTAGGCTAGATATCATATCTCATCACTTTATCAGATTCTATCAAAGCCATTTTCCTTTATCCTTAATTACTAAGAATTTTAACAACCTAATTATGGTTACTTCATATGAAAGAAAAAATACTTAACTATCGTTTTTGAAACCTTCGACCAACATTAATAGAAAATCTTCTATTTAATTTAAACCTCAATAATCACCTAAAGAAGACTGAAGGAAGAATTTTGAACTCAATAGAGAAGTGTAGAGGAACTAAACAGAAGATTTTCAAATTTAACTGAGTGAAAAACTTACTAGTATAGTTATCCAGCCATTGTTTCCTTTTTCTTGATTCTTTGTCTCACATCTTATGGTGGCAGGTTCACTGAAATTCCATGATAGAGATCTACATAAGTCCACCATTTATAAAAGAAATTTCAAAATAAAATATATGATTTGAAGTAGACATTGAACCAAGTTAGGATGGCATCAGCTACTGATGAGTGAAGTTCATTGCATGTAAAAAGAGAATTTCATTCTATCTTCATCCAAATAAATATATGCCGATATGTTGCAACACTTTATTAACAAGGTCTAGATTTGTAAATTTTATTAATTAGATTTTTTTTAAAAAATGAAGAAAGAAGACCATATTTTGAAAAAATTGTTTTGACTTTTTTCTTTGTATTTATTTTCTCTGAAAGTGCTTCTAGAGAATATCATCCAACAAAGTGATATAATGTCTAAATTTTGCCTAAGAACCATTTATAGATATATGGGTTGGAAAATCCTGACCTTCTGATTGCAGACCAACAAAGAAAAACAATGTAAGAAGCCATAATTCCTGAAGATAAACAACCTCTATTAACCTATAATAATTAAACATTTAAATAACATAACATAATTTTTTTTAAAGGAAACAAAAAATATTAGGGAAACTTAATTATATATGTTGAATATGAATAGCTAACTACTTTATACATAGTGATATATTGTGCAAATAATACTATTACAGAATCATTGTAAACTATTAAAAATACCACTAGCTGAAACGAGTAATAAAAGTAGTGTACCTTTGAATTTATAGATATAACCATCATTGCAACAAGTAGAATTACTGTCCATGTGATGAAAAATATATTTAGAGAACATGAGGTTCTTGAGGCATATGATGTGTACAAATAAACAATTCCACAAATAGAGACAACATAAAACAACATGGACATAAAAAGTCCAAGGGAGCACCTATGCCAGCACAATAACATGTTAATGTATAAAAAAATATATACATTATTATTAAGTTTAATGGTCTAACAAAATGGTCTTAATGTTCTATAATAACAAACACACTATCAAATACTATCTCTGCTTTATAATTGTATCACATATTATTCATTCTTAATTGGGAGAATATCTGATAAAGTAATATGACCATGAAAACTAAAATATGTTATCATATTAAGTTAAGAAACTTTTGGATTCATTATTGTACCAATATCCTTAAATGTTTTACAATTAGTGAGACAGGATTGTGGAATTCATTAAAATCCTTAGTGAGCTTAGGATATGAACTTGAACAATTTAAACTTAACCATACATTAAATTAAATTTGTTTTATGTTTGACTTTCAGATTGATTATATATTATCAGTTTGTTTTTGTAATCTCCATAGTCATAACATTTTTAAATAATAAACAAAGTTAATATCCATATTAATAAACATTACAAAAATGAATTATATGTATCGATATCAAACAATTATTTTCATACGACATTGAAGTCTTGAGCCATCCAATTCAGGATCTTTTAAATTATGTAAAAGCTAAAATAATGAGCACCAAAATAACCTGTACACAATTCTGATTCAGAATCTAGGTACATTGTCCTCATCCTCAGAACAAGATGTAAAATTTGACTTTAGGTTTATCTATGAATTATTGCAGAAATAATAATATTTACCTCTACTCCATTTCTTCTTCTAGAGTCTAGTATTTATTCCACCAAGTGATAAAATGGATGACACTCACAAGTTGTAAAAGAAGAAATATTCTATGTAAACATAAACCACAACATGCATTTAAGTAACAATATGCAAAGAGAAAAATAAAGCAAATAGAATGTATTGATGGACTCTCAAAGAACACCTTTTAGATTCATCATAGATATGAAAGTACACAATTCAAGACTTTTACCAAATGAAAGGATGTTGAGCATTCTTCAAAAAAAAAAAAGTGAAGGATCTGAATATTACCTTGCATCAAAGGTGTGCTATGGTTCTTATTCAATGATATTCAAGAGAAGGAAAAGAAAGAATGGAGTTTTGTTTTCAATGAGTGAAAAGTAAGAGAAAAAACTTACGCACCCTAAAAAGTTTTACACCAGCATTCAATCATAACCCTTCATATATGCTAAAATTTTTTACTTTACCAATTAATACTTTAAAAGTCATATAAATGAAGGTTGTGATTAAACATCAGCATAAAACTTTTTATCCTACATGTATTTTACAAGAACTTCTCCTTTTTTGTAACCTAAATTGTGACATAAGAACCATAAGCAAAGTACAAAACCAACTAAAACCAAAATCCAAATGCATTGTACCAAAAAAGCACATGTTTCATCAATATGACTGTTATTCTTAGTACTGTGTGGTTGTTAGACATACCATATATTTGAACAACTTCTGAAGGGAAGAGGAATCGGAGAGCCATTGATACAAGCAATAAAATAGATTTGACTTCCCACCAACCAAAATGCCACAAATTTCAATGTTCACATAATTTTCTTGTTTTAGCTGTAGTAAGAAACATAATTGAGAAAAATATATGACTTCATCATCAAGGAAGATAGTTCTTTATTAATCAGTAATTATAATAATTATATAAAGAACTGGAAATATGTAAATATATAGTTGATTCATTGTATGTAACTGGAAATTTTTTCTGTTGAATAAGTTATAGGTTAGAGTATATTTACTTTAGGATTGAGAACAATAAAGATTTTGAATGATACCCTTGGGAGTCATGAGGATTTCACAGAGTTCTTCAATCTTGTATCTAATAAAAAATAGTATTCGCGATGTAAAGTGTTGTTATTTGAGTTTGACTTCAATGAAAATGGTGAATGGAGGACTTGATTTCTATGAATGAATGTTGTGAATGGATCTAGTTGTTAATGTTTTCTAACTTTCTTTATTTTCTTCTGATATGTTAATAACATAACTTAGAAATAGTAGTTTATATTTTGTTTTTGTTGTTCTTTACACTGTTGATTGATGCTCACTGATAATGGTTTCTAGAATCTTGTCTAACCCTTTGTGTATATCTTCCAAGTTATATTTCATCCGAGTTATGAGATGAATAGGTTTGATTGAAGGGAACAAGTCAACAATATCAAACCTTGTTTCTCTTGAGCCTGCCAAATTTTCTCAAAGTAATGCATCTATTGGAATATATGATTCTTTCTCTGGTATGTTTTTCCTAGACTTTATGTTGATTTCAAAAGCTTGTAACTAACTTTGATGATGATTTACTGTGTGATTTCCATTGCTAAAATATTATTCATCACTTTTCTTGCCAGTATCATCAAGGCAATCAACATCTTAGGCAAAGTATGCCTTTTCTTCATCCTTCAATTATGTCCATAAGCTATTATTCATTTGAGCATTGTTGATGTGATCTTTGGTGATCATGTGCCCAAAGGATCCTTTCTAAGGTCACTTGGAAGTGAAATGGATTCATGGAGAGGAAAGGAATGGGGTGAGGCGCCACAAATACTAGGTTTGATAAGCCAAAGGGGAGAGGCCACAAGGGAGGGGTCCCTTGATAACTCTTAGAAGCTCTCACAAAGGAGAAGGGGGGACAATTAAAGGTAATAACCTCACAACCAATATGGTCTCCAGGATTAAATTCAAGTGTAAAAAATACAAGTGAGGGGAGGAGCTCCTATTTATAGAGGTAGCTAACCTCTTGAACAAGATAACCTAAAAAAGAAGGTCTAGGATTAAAAGGAGAGATTAAGAGAGGAGGATTAAAAAAGAAGCTAACCTCTTGAGAAACAATCCCCTCCTTAGATCATCAAACTAGGTGCCCAAGTTTCTCAAATCAAGGGCCAAGATTCCTTCTTATTAGCTTAGGGGGTTTATGTAGGAAAAGAGGGGTGTAGATATCAAGGCTACCCCTTATTTCTTTCATAAAGACCCAAAAAGCTAAATCCACCCTCTAAATTCCTAAGACACCTCCTAAAATTAAAATGTACTAAATACATGTCCCAAATTAAATTCTTAATGCTCCTCAAAATTAAAATAAAGGAAAATTACATTTTATTAACTAAAATCCCTAGCCTAATATCTTGACTCTCCACAGGAGGTGAAGTCTTCCTTTGTCTGCAAGGGTCAGGTCTTCTTCAATCCTTCTAGCCATGCCCCTAGTGATAGGTCCTTGGCTAGGCATGGTCACATCAATTGTTTTCTCATCTACTCGGTTTGTTCTTGACCTCTTCTCTGTATCCTATTGTTTGGTTTTTGTGGATGGAGAGACTTGACCTTTGGATGATTACTCCATATTATTTGTAATCTTTATATTTTGGCATGCATTATTAGGGAATGTAAATTATGTTTCTAATGTGATAATTAGTTTTAATTTGACAAGATTTTTATAATAGATAAAATAAATAAATATAAAGATATCAGAAGAACCATGGGGTTCATAAAAAGATGTCATTTATGGAAACTTGAATTGAATGTTCTCTTTAGCCTATATTTGAAATTGGCTTTAACTTGTTCTTTATGTAAATCTAATTTCTTTTCTATTTCTTTGGCAAACCATAATTTTTGTTGTTACTGTCTTTATTGCTGTTAAAATGAGATCAATGGCTCTTGAGTTGAGACACAATTTTAAACTATTTTCTTTGTATCTTTGCAGCTTTCTTCCAGTTACTATGCATGTCCTCCTAGATGGTTTATGAGAATGGAAAAGGTATAAGCAAGAAAATAGCTACTTGGGAATAAAGGAAAAAGTAAAAGTTTCATAAATCTCTTCAACAGTTATTTATGATTGTACTACATTCGTCATTTATGGTTTCTCTGCTATAGTCATAGGTTTAGGGGGCTGCGTAGCCTGCACCTTCTAATTCTTCTTGGACTCTTTTTTATCAGTTATACATATTGATGTATGAAATGAAGTTGAATGAAGCAAGTCACTTCAGCATTTTCAGTTTCAACTGCTCTTAAATCTCACAATTGATTCTTAATATTACTAGATCAATCATTTTCTTTGCTGCTACATGGGGAGAATCAGGTGATGACTTGATTATATTAACCAATGTAATCAAGAGCCTCTTCTTGTTTCGTTCATTTTAATTTCTCAATAATCTAATTAATGTGAATTCTTGTTTATTGGCAGATGAATCGGATCACCTCATTTTCAAGTTGTAAAGAGATTTGCGGAGATTGATTTAGTTTGTTAAAACATGTAAATAAAATAGGAATGTTGAGTAATTTTCCTCCAAAATTTTTCATCATTTGTCTTAAGTTAAATGATTGGTAGTAGATGTTGCACCTGTGCTAAAGATGGGAAAAGAAATAGAAATAATATCAAATACTATGTTTTATTATTTTCATTATTTCATGATAGATTTCTTGTTACTATGGTAAAAAATTCAAAAGATTCTATGCTCTTTTGCTATGATTGTTACAAAACGAGGTAATTACTAGTTTTGTCTGAAAAGTTATTTTAGTTTAGTTTTTTTTAAAAGTTTTTATTTTTAGTTATTATTTGATTTTTTTTACTTCATTTTTCATCAATTATAAATAAATTCTTTTTCTTTACATATTTTATTTTTCATTCTCTCCTTTATCATAATTTATTTATATATGTATTAAGTAATTTATAAAAGTTTCACAAAATTTGAAATTTAAGAAAATGATTTACCATATCCAAACTAAACAAATGAAATTAAAAAAATTGAATTGATTTTATTAATATAGAAATAGAATTTCCTTATCTAAAAAGGAAATTTGAAATGTACGAAATTTCAATTGATTTACCCGAACATAACATTTACAAAATGAACAAAATTCAAATGAATAGGATTTCAAATTTTTTGAAATCTTAAAATACTTCATCCAAACACAATGTTATATTTTAAGAAGATAGATGGTAATTAAAGTGTAAGTCTCTAGTACCAATTCTCCTTGAATTCAAAATTAAAAATATGAAAGTGAAAGAAAAAAGGAAGAAAAGAATGGTCACAAGTCACATACTTTAAATTATATTTTGAGAATCTAACCTTTACATTAATAAAATGTATACTTGTTATGATAGATTATTTGACTGAAACTAACATTAATAAAAAATAATTTACATCATTCAATCACATCTATCATTCATGTCAAAAATTTTTGTTAAATTTGATAATAATAACTTTGAAAATAATATAAATTATATGATTAGTTGGTATGGTTGTATCTTTAAAGTCAATAATAATTAATATTTAGTAACATAAATGAAATGAAAATAAAAAAGTAGGTTGCAAAAATGACAAAGAAGTTATATGAATTTATCCATTGGATTGGGTCTAGAAAAACCAGATTCTAATTTTATAAGGTTCTATGGTTTATGGTTTGTTTCTTCTCTTTCTTTCTTTGTTATTGCAAACGTGGCAGAATGCCTCTATCCATTCCGAATCCCCAATTCCTCATATCCATGAAAATGGTCCCTCTTCTTCCCATGGTCCATTTCAAAATCAAAACTTGGGTTGACCCTTTTGTCGTTGAAATGTGTGTTACTAGTCAAATAATTAGTGAAAGGGAAAAGGAAAGACTGGATACAAACAAATCACATGCTTAAAACTGGTAGAAAAAAAAACTATAAAAATAATGAACCAGTTGAACCACCGATTTTCATCAGTTTTCTTATTTTAAAAGTGGTTCTTTACTTGGTCAATTCGATTTTCGGCACTAACCAAACTAGATATTAGACTTGTTCACCAGGTTTTTGGTCGAATCGTTCGGTCTGATCCGGTTTTTTTAACCTAACTTAAAACACATAAAAAATTTTAATAAGAAATTTTATTACAAACATTCTAACATCAATTATTCACGACTTTAAGCAAAATTAGTCATGTATTATTGCACCAAGTTATATTCAGAATCTATGTAAAATGAAGAAATATATACAAAACCTCATGAGTGATAAGTGTATTTTACTCTTATGAAATTGAAGTTTTCACCTAAGACCAACATTTCTTCAAGTTTATTTTATGATAGGATAATTTGTGAAATATATTTTAAATAATTTAAACTATGTGCATACTTAATATTTATTACAAATTAAATATTTCATAAAATTAATTACTTAATATAAAAAATAAAATTATTTTTTAATTATTAAAAATGAATATAAAATATAATTAATGTGGGAAATTTATTTTTTATTAAATATAAATGTTACAAAAGAAAATCATATGATCAATGGATATTATAATTAATTTGATGAATTTAATTTTTTTTCAAATATAATTAATTATGTTAATGTTTATTTGGCTATAATAGATTCCAACTTCTTTTTCTTATAAATAGAATAGAAGGGTAACACATATAGCACATTAATATTCATTTTCTCTTTCTTCTTTTCGCATCTAAATAGAAAGACTATGGAGTCATGGTATAGACAATTTAAAGCTTTTCTCCCTAAATGACCTCAAGCAAACACGAGGAAAGAAATTAGTAACAAAAATTGTTAAAATTTGTGACAAGAACAAGTCACATATGATTATGTTTACCATTAAAGAATAGCAAATAAGCATCATGAAGAACACTTCCTCAAATTGATTATTCACATTCTTTTGAGCTTTCCAGTGAGGTTTGTACAACATGTTTTAAGTGTGTTTGTATGATATAATCCTCCCTAGCATGGGCTTGAGCTAGGACCAATAAGGAAGGAGCATGACTTGTTTTACTCCACATGTGCTTTTTCACTCCTATATGGCTGATTCTTGTTGCTTCTTATTTGAATTTTAATTTTGGAGGTGCCATGTCATTTCCTCCAAAATTCAAATTCAAACTAAAGGGAACATAAATTCATATATTTTAGGGCCATGTTTGCATCTTTAGTTGGGTTAAATGAGTGTCAATTGAGCACATTCTAAATTAACACTAAATTAAGCCAACTAACCCTTGTTTAAGCATGCTGGACGTTCATGTTAGTGTGTAGGCCCATGGTTCATGCTTTGCTCTATAAATAGAGTATTCTCTCCTTCATGTAGTTTTTAACAGTCATTTTTAATTGAAAGATATATTCATTCTGTTCACTTGAATGTCTCTTCTTCTTTTAGAGAGAATGTTCATGACTTCTCCTTGAGTGAGAGTCATTCATGCTATTATCAAGGGTTTCTTCCCTTGTGGCTAGCTCCCTTAGAGGCTTATCTCCTACCTAGTAGATGTGACGCCTACTACCACCACCACTTTCTAGTCTTCCATCTCCATTTCTAAGATTTAAGAGGACTTCTAAGGAGATGATCCTAGGTGGCATCACCTTCTCCAACAATTGGTCAAGCATGGCTTGGGGAGGGGTTGCATTATTGTAAGTCATGGCTTTTCTTGAATTTTTATTCCCAATTTCGAACATGTGAGGAATTAAAGAAACTCAATGACAAGGGGAGTGTTTAAGGATGAAAACAATGATGGAGATTGATGGCTCTATTATGTCCATCTACACCATTTATAGAGAAATTCTATTGTCGCTCCCCAATGTCAACCCATAAACAAGGAAATATGATCTTAAGGGAAGAAGTAAAGATGACCAAAATTAATAGATGAGAAAATCAAGGTATGCATTGTTATCCCTTGCTATTTTAACATCATTATATTCTTATTCACTATGGGAAATGAAGTGTTATATGAATGTGTGTGTGATATGTGAAAAAGAATGTTTTCAACTATTTTTTATTTTCCTCTCTTGTTCATAGTATTTTAAAAAAATTAAATTAATTGATACATGAGACTACATGAAAAGATCAAGTTTGGTGGTAGTGGATAGTAAATTAAGTTTTCTTAAAAAAAATATTATTGTTCTACCCACCCACTTATAAGAGAAAAATCCGCATTCATAATCAAAAGGCAATTTGAGAGAAAATTATCTAAGGAAAGCAAATATTTTTTAGAGTAAAACAATTAATATGTCCCTTGAGATCTTACTATATCATCATTTTATGAATAAAATCTTACTACTTGTAATTTCTTGTAGGTCACAAAATATGCAGTTACCTTGATGTCACTTTCCTACAAATGGTCATGCTGATGATGCTGCTAACTAGTTGAAATTACAAATGGTCATGCAGATGATGCTAGTTTATTCAACTATGGAGCCTCTCATTGTGTTTTTCCCATTATCATTGAATCAGCTCCATTCTCCTATTAGTTTTAATTGTAATTTCAAAAAATTTAGAGATACCAAGCTTTTTAATTTAGGTATGCAAGAACATATACTACCTTGATGTCACTTTCCTACAAAGGGTGATACTGCTGGATGAAGGTTTAGGGTTTAGGGTTTAGGGTTTAGGGTTTAGGGTTTAGGGTTTAGGGTTTAGGGTTTACGGACATATAAAACACATTTAAAGCATATAACTCCTAGAGTAGCATTAAGTATATATGTATAAAATTTATTGTAATTTCAATAAAGTTTGAATAGACAAACTTTGTAATTTAACAATGTTTCATAATAAAGTGGAAATTTTTTTGTTGATGTTATAGATGCTTTAAATGTGTTTTATATGTCCGTCTTAATCTTATTATGTTGTATGGAAAATTCTACCGTAGATTACTTTTATGTGTGATTCACAGTGTACAATTTTCCTACTGGTTAGCAAGGATGGATATGCATGTTGATATTGGAGACGGACTTGGTTCCTAGCTTTTTATTTTATTGATTAATTTTTTATGATAATTTGGTTTTCTTATTTTTAGCTTGTATATTAAAAAGATAAGAAAATAGTAACAATTACAAATTTTCTTTTCATATATTGTCAATACTATTTAGTTAAAAAAAATAAAAATTTTTCTTTTTTACGTTTCTTACAATCGTTTGCCTCTTTTTCCACTTTTATGATCAGATAGCTAAACTATTATTAATTCAATATTGATTTCAATTCTCTGTATACCCAATTTTAATTTTTTCCTTTTGGAGATTAATTAATCCACTTGTAAAAATTTTCAATTCAAGGTACTAAGATTTTTGTTTTCTATCTTTTCCATTCTACAACTTTTGGTTAATGAGCAATGCACATAGAAAGTTGCAAAAAATAATAGTAAAACAGAAAAAGAAATGGGGTTTCAAAAACATGTGATGTAAAAGTCCTTATTAATATAGCACAACACAAATCAATTGATTGATGAAAGATTATGGTAACAGAGATAACTTGTTGCAGCGATGATGGTGAAAGCTAGAAGAACCGAAAGTTGGATGCAAATAGATGATCTTGTACAAGAACTATAATAAAATTGTACGCTTGAATAAAATAAATGGTTGCGAATTCTGATAACTCGTGAACGACATGTGAAAGTGATTATTCTTAGAATTGGACGTGTTTTGCAATTTATTCTTTCTCTTATTCTCTTTTATGTATTATTAAGATTCATTGGCTATTTAATTATTTTATTATTTCACTGTATTTGGATACTTTTTTGTAAAACAGTTGGTATTGAATGTATTTAATGTTGATAGAGTTTCTTTCATAGTATAATGATGCCCCTAAATATTTGATATATGTTATATAAATTAGAGTTCAGGTAGAATTTGCAAGTATACATTTCCATCTTTTCCTTCGAAAAAAATTTTTATTTGTATGATTAATAGTAAGATAGAATCTAATAGATTTACAATTTACAATTGGGATACTTTTTTTTTTAATACTTGTTCTTCTTTGATTATAAGTGAAATGTAAATAAAAAATAATTTTTGTTCCATTGAAATCTCACCACATCTTCCATACATTGCTATAAGGTGCTAGGAATTACTAGTATAACCAAGAATCAAATTTCCTTCTTCAAATGTAGTATACCTGTGTAGAAATTAAGCATCATTAGCTAAAATAGTTTCAATAATTTCATTAAAATTTCATCCTTTGAATGACATGTAAGCATAGCACTCCAAGAAACAAAGTTCATGATAGACATTACCCTAAACATATATTTTGCATATCATATTGTGTTTAATTTAATAGCATGTACATCCAAAATTGTTACTCAAATAATTGGGTTGATAGCCATGATGCAGATTATCGGTATGAATATTCTTATCTTTCCAGGACAAATTGACAATTCTAAAACATCTCATTAAGCACATTGCATATGTGAATCATCAACCTATATATAATAAAATCATAATCCAATTCCAAAAATATATGATTCATTCCATATTTTATTAAATACCTTAGATTATGATTAGTATTCTAAAGTTCATAATACATATTGATAGCTTAATCAATAATTATAACTCATATTAACATATTTTTATATATTTGTTATTTATATTAAGAAAAATATTTAATAGGATATATAGTTATTTAAACATTAAAGTTAGCTAGAAGTTTTTATGTATTAATTGTTTTTATTACATTGGGCTAAGGCCACCGAAACAAGCCCACTATAATACATTGCGCTTAGTCCACTAAAATTGTTCCTTTTTTTAAAATTATTTTTTAATTGCTAAATTTATATACAATAAACAAAATCTGGATATAATACTCAATTTTAAACACAACAATCAAAAGAAAACAAACATCAATGTAATATTTCATAAATATTTTAACACAAGAACATAATCATCTTAAATATCAAGAACATAACACAAATTAATAAAGTTCTAGGTATAATAAAAATTCTTAAAATTAGTACATAACGCTAATAAATATTCAAAGGTTTAACAAAGAACAAGTTTTCACCCTTGTGTATATCGATCATTATTATAAGAGAAATCATCATCATCATAGTCTAAATGAGGATTTTTAGATTCAAGACACTTGGAAAGGATGTGCACAATTGATGTAAGTTGCTTAATGGAATTAATCATTTCTCCTTGTGCCTTATAACCTTTAAGATGTTGTTTGTTCATTTTCTTTATTGGTTCAATCCGTTTTGGAGGAATTGCAACATGAGATTATGTAGTTTGATGTGGTGATGTCAATCCTAGATCATATATTCCACATATGTCCTATAACGGCAAGGCTTATCTCTAGACCCATAAAGGCATCCTCAAGATTTTGCCCCAATGGTATCAATCCATAATTTCACTTTTGAGGCAAAGACAAGCCATTGGGTTTTGCTGGTAGAGGCTTACATCTTTAATGATGTGTTAAATATGATCGTTTTAGGGCAAGTGTACCTACACAATGTTAACAATGGACCTAAGTCTAGATATTATTCTCAAAGGACTAGAAGTGGTTCTCAATCAATTTAATTTAGACAGTAAAAATAAAAATTAGTATAGACCATGATTTCAAGATGTGTTTTTTTTTATCGTTCAAAGAATAAAATGTGAATAGATAGTGAGTAATGAGATTGAGATTCAATGGATTAAAGCCTAGGATTATGAATTCAATTACAATGGTTTTACCCATATTTACTAAGAAATTCAATTCTTCTTATTTGTTGATTATCGATACCTATTGAATTTGTTGTGCATTTGTTCATTCATATATAGACAATCTAACCCTAAATTATTTCCTAATTAATCATACAAGAATTCAAATTAGAGTTAGTTTATTGGTTAAAATGGTTTATTAAGTTTATTAATCAATTGTTGGTTCACCCAACACATTTATTCATTTGCAAAAGAAGAAATCCAATTATTTTATAATTCAAATATTAGTATTCATGAATATTAAAACGACTAAGAAATTAGTCTAGCTAATTTTGTTTAACAAATAAAAATAGTGGAATAATTTAATTATTGAATAATATTGAATTTCATTGCAAAGTATAGAGGTTATAAAGCAATTTATATCACAACCATAGACAAAGGGATCATCAAGACATGGATAAAGTAGAGTCAAATCTCTTAGAAATTACATTGTACATCATAATAAACAAAAGAGAATTACAAATGATACAAAGTATTGTGAATTGGTTCAGTCCAATGTTCAGTCATTATTTCTCATTTTCAGATCACAAGTCTATTCAATCTTTGTCAGAGCAAAAATTGAACTCATTTAATTTCTTTTCTCTTAGTATTTAATTATAGCAATGACATAAGTTCATGTTTAGCATGAACTCTAAAGTGAGTGTCACTGTGATATCTTAGTGTACTTCTCAAAATTCAAACAACACGATCATGCTTTTGGTGAACACAGTTGTGCTTGACTACGAGCAAGGATGTGGTCATGCTTTGTAATAGCATGGTCATGCTAAACAAGAGAGCATCAACATGAAAATCACAGTACAACTATGCTTAATCTAAGCATGGCTATGCTTTTTTTAACTAACTTTTGAACATTGTTGACTTAGCACAACCATTTTGTGGAGCACGATCACGCTTTACTGAATCTTCAACTTCTACAAAGAAAAGCCAAATTTTGCCTCTTTTTTCCCATTTCTCAAGTACCTATCTAAAGTGAGAATAAATACTGAAAAATGAGTTTTGTCAACAAATATACATTCTTTCTTTTTTTTATAGTCATTAAACCTGAAAAAAGTAAGGTAAAAAATTTGTTTCTCATTTAAATTTTCCATAAAGCTTCCCTAATTACATGGAAAAAAAGTAAAACAATCAACCTAAGAGTCAATTAGTTATTCAAACATTTTTCAAAATTATATACTATGTTAACTTAGGTAACTTTCTCTGATTTTTATCCACCCAAGAGTTATCCTTCATTGTGTGTGTTTTCTTGAACACCTCCACTAAGAGAGGAGCTTTACCAATCTAATTCAACTTTAAAGTAAAAATAAATGTATTATATACAAATAACTAATGCTTAAGCAGTAAAAATATTATTAAGAATGAACATAAAACATACCACCCGTGTGACACCCTTCTACCCCAAAATTTTATATTCTTTAATTACAAAATAATATAAAATATTTATTAAAAAATACTAGACTTGGCACTTAGGCAAAACAATTCGCAGCACACAACTTATTTTCCAAAACTATGATATAAAAAAATGTAGATAAATAAGTAAATACTTTATGCTCTAAAAATGGTCTTTGCAAGATTCTTAATTAATAAAGCTCATAATGAAATTTTAAACACTTCATATACATAGCAAAAAACTATTAACTAAGAAAAGTTGAAGTTTCATCACCATGATGATGCAATCCTAGTTAGCATGGACCATGACTAGAAAGATGAGGAAGGACATGACAAGGATGCTCATTGAAAACCTTAGGCCATAGTCATAGTTTAAAATTGTTTGCACATATTCCAGGTTTTTAGTACCTAGGTGGGTATTCTTGTCATTTCCTTTTGGGTCATGTATTTCGGTCATTTTCTTTTAATTGTTTAGAGCATGTAAGTGTCACTAATTAGTATTTGGAGTGTATGCTAGAAGTTGGCTAGAATGAGTATGGATGTGTGGTTCTTTCCACACACCTTGGCTTGTTTTTGCACCCCTCCTTCCACTCATAAAGCATGACTAATGTGGGGCCCTTGTCTCCTAGAGAGGGCGCTAATTGCATCCCTAAACATGCTTAGTTTGGACATTAAGGATTAGTGGAGGCTAAGATCATTTAGTTGGCTTTTTGAGCTAAATAAGCTATGTCCCACATTGCTTACATGTATGCACACATTTGAATGATTGAATACCCACCATACTTCATATGTATGCATACACTTGAATGATTGAATCTAAGACCCCTTTTTTAGTATTTCATTCTTAGTAAAGTATCTTGGGAATCCTCTCTTTTTGAGGTGTGTCTTCTTCTAGTAGTTTTTATCAAGGGTCCTCTTTCTTGTGACAAGCCTCAATCTTAAGGCTTATTGTAATATTCTCAAAATTTTAATAAAATATTTAATTATATAATTTTAAATTTCTAGTAAATTAATCTAAATAATATCTAATTATAATACTATGTTTTTAGACAAACAAATATCATATTTTAAATTTTTAGTACAATATTTTATTATTAATTTGTATAAGTAGATACTACAAATAAATACTTTAAAAATACCTATTAAATATATAGTATAAAATTTTATACTAAATTTGAAGTTTTTATTTTTCATAAATAATTTTTATGTTTATTATATTAGGGATAATAAATTATAAAATTCCAATTTATTTAAATAATACTATAAAATAAATAAATAGATTAGGAAAAAAAACTAAGTAAAAAAATGAAAATGAAAATAACAATAACGTTACGTAAAACATAACAGTGATTGGCAAAATATATATATATATATATATATATATATATTTATATATATATAAACGAGAAGGATAAGTCTTAGACTTATCCATAACTCAAAGCACGTACGTTATCTGGAGGTAAGAATGATGTAATCCTCCCTAGCATGGGCTTGAGCTAGGACCAATAAGGAAGGAGCATGAATTGGATTAAGCTTCAAGGCTCTTAGTTTAGGACATGTTCCATCTAATTGTATCCATTTAATCATTTTTAGGCTTGTATAAGCACCCTTAAGTCATTAGGATTTTAGGGGTGTAACTAGTTTAATTTTCCGCCTTGTATTTTGGCCTATAGGTTCTATTTTCATTAGGAGGTGTAATTAGTCTCCTTGTTGAGTGTGCTAATTAGTTTGGGCTGGTCCAAGAGAGTTTGAACGTGTAGGGTCTTATTTCTACACCCCTGATTCCTCTTCATACCTTTCTAACCAACACATGAAGCATGTAGAAGACATCTGGGCCCCCTTGTCTCCTTGTTTCACTCCACATGTGCTTTCTCACTCCTACATGGCTGATTCTTGTTGCTTCTTATTTGAATTTGAATTTTGGAGGTGCCATGTAATTCCCCTCCAAAATTCAAATTCAAACTAAAGGGAACATAGATCCATATTTTCAGGGCAAAGTTTGGATCTTTAGTTGGATTAAATTAGTGTCAATTGAGCACATGCTAAAGTAACATTAAATTAAGCCAACTAACCCTTGTTTAAGAATGTTGGACATTCATGCTGGTGCGTAGGCCAATGGTTCATGCTTTGCTCTATAAATAGAGCATTCCCTCCTTCATGTTTTTTTTAACACTCATTTTTAATTGAAAGATATATTCATTCTCTTCACTTGAGAGTATCTTCTTCTTTTAGAGAGAATGTTCATGACTTCTCCTTGAGTGAGAGTCCTTCATGCTATAATCAAGGGTTCCTTCCCTTGTGGCTAGCTCCCTTAGAGACTTATCTCTTACCTAGTAGAAGTGGCACCTACTACGACCACCACCTTCTAGTCTTCCACCTCCATTTCAAAGCTCCAAAAGGACCTCTAAGGAGATGATCCTAGGCGGCATCATCTTCTCCAATAATTGTTCAAGCATGGCTTGGGGAGGGTTGCATCATTGTAAGTCACGGCTTTTCTTGAATTTTTATTCCTAATTTCGCACTAGTGAGGAATTCAAGAAATTCAATGACAAGGGGGGTGGTTAAGGATGAAAACAATGATGGAGATTGATGGCTCTATTATGTCCATCTACACCATCTATAGAGAAATTTTATTGTCGCTCCCTAATGTTAATCCATAAACAATGAAATATGACCTTGAGGAAAGAAGTAAAGATGACCAAAATTAATAGATGAGAAAATCAAGGTATGCATTATTATCCCTTGCATTAACATCATTATATTCTTATTCTCTATGGGAAATGAAGTGTTATATCAATGTATGTGTGATATGTGAAAAAGAATGTTTCCAACTATTTTTTATTTTCCTCTCTTATTCATAGTATTTTAAAAAAAATTAAATTAATTGATACATGAGACTGCATGAAAAGATCAAGTTTGGTGGTGGTTGATAGTCAATTTACTTTTCTTAAAAAAAATATTATTGTTCTACCCATCCACTGATCAGAGAAAAATCCATATTAGTAATCAAAAGTAATTTGGGAGAAAATTATCTAAGGAAAGAAAATATTGTTTAGAGCAAAACAATTAATATCTCCTTTGAGATCTTACTATATCATCATTTTATGAATAAAATCTTACCACTTGTCGCATTTACATTATAATATTTGCTATAGGCTCATATTTCTTGTAGGTCACAAAATATGCAGTTACCTTGATGTCACTTTCCTACAAATGGTCATGCTGATGATGCTATTGACTAGTTGAAATTACAAATGGTCATGCAGATGATGCTAGCTTATTCAACTATGGAGCCTCTCATTGTGTTTTCCCTTTATCATTGAATCAGCTCCATTCTCCGATTAGTTTTAATTGTAATTTCAAAAAAGTTAGAGTATACCAAGCTTTTTAATTTAGGTATGAAAGAATATATACTACCTTGATGTCCCTTTCCTACAAAGGGTGATACGGCTAGATGAAAGCATATAACTCCTAGAATAGAATTAAGTATATATATGCATATATATATATATATATAATTTATTGTAATTTCAATAAAGTTGAATATTGACAAACTTTGTAATTTAACAATGTTTCATAATAAAGTGGGATTTTTTTATGTTATAGATGCTTTAAGAGTGTTTTATATGTCCCTCTTAATCTTATTATGTTGTACGGCGAATTCTATCGTAGATTTCTTTTATATGTGGTTCCTATTGGAGACGGATATGCATGTTGATATTGGAGATGGTCTTGGTTCCTAGCTTTTTATTTTATTGATTAATTTTTTATTATAATTTGGTGTTCTTATTTTTAGCTTGTATATTAAAAAGTTAAGAAAATTGTAACAATTACAAATGTGCTTTTCATATACTGTTAATACTATTTGGGTTAAAAAAATAAAAATTTGTCTTTTTTACGTTTCTTCCAATCATTTGCCTCTTTTTCCACTTTTATGATCAGATATCTAAACTATTATTAATTCAATATCGATTTCAATTATCTGTATACCCAATTTTAATTTTTTCCTTTTGGAGATTAATTAATCCACTTATGAGAATTTTCAATTCAAGCTACTAAGATTTTTGTTTTCTATCTTTTCAATTCTGCAACTTTTGGTTAATGCACAATGCACATGGAGAATTGAAAAAAATAATAGTAAAACAGAAAAAGAAAGGGGGTTTGAAAAACATGTAATGTGAAATTCCTTTTAATAGAGCACAACACAAATCAATTGATTAATGATAGATCTGGCAACAGAGAAATTGTTGCAATGATGATGGTGAAAGCTAGAAGAACCGAAAGTTGGATGCAAATAGATGATCTTGTACAAGAATAAAATTGTACACTTAAATAAAATAAATGGTTGCGAATCCTGATAGCTGGTGGACCACATGTGAAATTGATCATTCTTAGAATTGGAAGGGTTTTACAATTTATTCTTTCTCTTATTCTCTTTTTTGTATTATTAAGATTCATTGGCTATTTAATTATTTTATTATTTCACTGTATTTGGATACTTTTTTTGTAAAACAGTTGGTATTGAATGTAAGTTAACATCATAATTTAATGTTGATAGAGTTTCTTTCATAATTAGAGTTTAGGCATAATTTGCAAGTATATATTTCCATCTTTTCCTTCGACACAAATTTTTATTTGTCTGATTGAAAATAGTGAGATAGAATCTAATAGATTTACAATTTACAAGTGGGATACTTTTTTTTTTTAATATTTGTTCTTCTTTGATTATAAGTGAAATATAAATAAAAATACTTTTTGTTCCATTGAAATCTCACAACATCTTCCATACATTGCTATAAGGTGCTAGGAATTACTAGTATAACCAAGAATAAAATTTCCTTCTTCAAATGTAGTATACCTGTGTAGAAATTAAGCATCATTAGCTAAAATAGTTTCAATAATTTCATTGAAATTTCAGATATCAGGAAGAAGAAGAAATACGGAATTAACGGAGGCAGTACAAGCTATTAACGACATACATGGCTGCAACTTTAATAAGAAATCAAAGGTCAAAAGGAACTATTAATCACAAGGATTAATTGAATTTAGAAGGAACAAACCTTCAAAATTTCATGGAGGTTATAATCCAGACAAAGCTGAAATAAGGATTAAGGAAATAGAAAAAATATTTCGAGCGATGAATTGTCCTAATAATAAAAAAGTAAATTATGTTGTGTTTACGCTAGTAGGAGAGACTGAATATTGGTGGGATAGTACTAGAAGGTTATTGGAAGGAGGAGGAATAGATATTACATGGGAAGTATTTACCTCTAAATTTTTAGAAAAGTATTTTCCTAATGATGTAAGAAGGGAAAGATAAATAGAATTTATGCAATTAAAACAAGGAAACATGACAGTAGGAGAATATGCTTCTAAATTTGAAGAATTAGGTAAATACTCTATTTTTTTCTATCACCTAGATGGGAGAATGAAGCGTATTAAGTTTGAAGATGAACTTAGGCCTGAACAAAGGAAGGCGGTAGGGATACAAGGAATGTTGGTATATTTAATTTTTTTAAACTTAAGATTAGAGTAGGTAAATAAAAAAAAATTAAATTATGTATATTTCTTAAAATATGGATGAATTTTTTATGTGTTTATTTTATTATAATATAAAAATATATTTTTCCATTAAATATATAAAAATGTAAACAATTTACATGTAAATATTAATTAAAATCTAATCATTATGTAAAAATATCTTAGTTTCAATTAAAATCTAATCATTATTTTCATATATCATTATAAGATATATTGAATATTATAGTTTATCCTATAATTTATAAAATATTTTCTCATAAACTATATATTTTATATTGTTAACATTAATTTCAAATAGGAAGGAGATATAATATCTTAGTTGGTTACGGAATGATAGAAGTGAAAAAATATCAAGGCTTCAATCTTTGTCGTTAATAAAAACTAACATTTAATCTATAAAAAAATATTTAAAGCATATATGTTGAGTCTAATTTAATTTTATATTTATTAAATATGTGAGTCTAATTTTATAGAATATAATCATAATAATGTTATGATTGAATTTCACACTTATATGATTTGACCATCATGTAATCAATATGTGATTTAATTTCATATAATTAACCATTATAAATTTAAAATAATTTATTTGAATATTACAATTTTGTCATTAATATATTATAAAATTATTAAATTTTTAAAATCATTAAATGTTATATTTTATTAGACATCTTAAAAATATATGGATCTCGTCATAAATCATCAGTATTTTTGCATATTTTTCACTTATCTTTTTTTTTATTTTTTTTTTCTTTTTCTCTATTTTATTTTCTTTTTTTATTGGTGATGCACCATTTTTTTACTAGGAAAAGCACGACCACCATCAGGTTATTTATTTATAACTCAATAAAATTATTATTTTAATGTAATTTTTAAAATTAAAATTTTTCTATTTATATTATGTTAATTTTTCATATCAATAAATATTTATTTAATATTATTAATACTACTAAAAAAGTTTTTATTTCTTGCATTTTTTCATGAAATTTTTTTTGCAGAAAATACCTGTTATTTTTTAGAAGGAAAAAATTTGTATAATTTTGAGACTCTTTGTACAAAAAAAAAAATATCAACAAGAATTTCATAAAAATTTTCTTGTGAATTTGAAAAGTGAGAGCAAACTTTTCTACAAATATGAAAATGTTAGAAAATTTTCTTGCAAAATTTCCCCTGAAAATTATTTATAGGAGTTTCCTGCGAATTTCAAATTGGCAAGAGACTCCCTACATATTTAAAATTGATAGAAAAGTTTTATATATTTAAAATTAAAATTATAATAAGTAAATATTATTTATTTATAAAAATTTATATATTAAGATTTCTAGAAATTTTTTGCCACCTAATGATAATTTATTTTTTAAATCATTAGTTTTGAAATAATTTATAAATATTTAAAATAATATCATTTTACTAAATCCATTATAATTTATGAAAAATCTTAATATTCATAACTTTAGTTTAAAATTAATTAGATTAAATATTATTTTATTGAATATATATTCTTGTATCTTCTATCCTTTAAATTTTAAATTCAAATCATTGTACATTTAAGTGACAATGTTAATTTATTTTATATTTAACATGTCCTAAAAAATCAAGGTATGTTTTCATACAAATAAATAAAAGAAAATTTAAGTTGTTATTCAAAATTCAAGAAATTGTATAGTATAAAGGCCAAAAAGCCCACGTCAATTTTGAATGTCCAAGAAGCAAGAAAAACATTTGAAAATTTGAATACAGAACAACACAAGCATTAGTGAAACATGAACTAAGATTTGTATTATACACAATTTACTATTTTAATGAAATAGCATGGATCCAAAATTCAACATGAAGATGAATGTAGCTTGTGATTTGTAACTTGTAATTAGTATTTTTTAGGTGTTAGTTAAGCATAGAAAAAAAATAATAATGGTGATAGCTGTCTTGGTTCACCGATACTTGTCCCGTTCTTGTTTAATTACATATAAACCCTAATTACATTCATAATACCATAGTTTCCAATGTTTTGTATATCATATAGAACAAGATTTAGAAAGTCAATATTGATATTATCTTTATTAAACAAAGAGAATCTAGCCTGTATCTAAATAAACTACTACTTTTTATGGAATCGGTCGATAAGTGGATTTCGACGTAACGATAAAAATTAAGTTAAAAAACAGAAGACTCATCACCTATGTTTATTAAGAAAGATACTGAAAAACCTTGAAAATAGAAAGTCGTATGCGAAACCAAATTTGAATTCAGAAATCGAAATGTAGGGAAGGCACCTTACAACATCCATTATAAAGACGGTTACCTCTAATTAAACATGCAAAAATAAATAACTTCAAAAATATTTATTTCATTCCATGCAAATTATTATTTTTATTTTATTAATTGATTTTAATATTTTTTATAAGAATTTATTATTTATAAAAGATTATTATTATTGTACTTTTTATCTTATAAATTAATTAAAATTTTTTATCTTTTTGGGTTCAACAGGAGTAAGTTCCTGCTCCTACGTATCTCCAAGTGTAATAGAGAATCAGAGTTTACATAGTTCTTTGAGAAAATATTTGTGTGTTTTGATATATTTGATATTTAATTTTAGATTTATTAAGACTTAGGATTTATGAACTGTCATGGTTTATACATCCTAAAAATTAACAAGGGTGTACACCCAAACCAATCCATTAGAACATTCTTATCTTAGAGGTTATTTTTATTTTTTTAGGAATATTTGTTTTAAAAAGAAAAATTTATTAAAACACACCATCACTGTCATGAGAAGTGACAGTGACAGGATAAAAATTCAAATACAGTAATAGATAGGAACAAATAAAAAGGACCCCCCAGGTAACATGATAGTCACCCTCCACAAAGTCAGCTGGTAAAGATACATTATTTTGCAGATTTACCCTACAAGAATTAGGATCAAACCACAGCAGAAGCACTACAGCTTGATTACTTTTAGTATATTCATGCATACAACTGGCTGTAATGATCATTGCACAAAAGAGACGCCTTTAACCTTGCCCAACCATTTGATCCACTTCCAAGAGTTATGTAGGGAATGATACCACACTTCTTTGCATAGGAAAGACTTATTTTTAAACACCACCTCATTCCTAGCACCCTATATACCACATAATTGATAGCCAAGCAATATTAAGCTAGGAAGAAGCATTAATACCAAAAGAGTCACAGATGCCCAAGAAATTCCAGAAACTCAACTTGCATGAAGCTGGTAGAAGATAGATGAAACCAAGCCATCTAAAACAATACATCCAAATAGAGTAACTACCCTTACAAGTGAAATAAAGATGAGAAATCGCTTCTGACTCTAAATGACACAGGGGACAAAGAGTGTCTGCTATTGGAAGTATTGATTGATAACCAATTCAACCTTTGATGGTATTCTGTTACAGGCCACCTTCCAAGCAAAAACCATCACCGCCTTTGATTTTCGTAACCTGCTAAAAAATGGTGATTTATCATCCATGCCCACCCCACACACTAAGTGGTATGCTTCTTTAACCAAATATTGATTAGAGATACCCATATTAGCACCCCACCCCCATCAATCTTTTGCCTCCTTTTCTCACTTGGACCCCTTCCAAGACTCCTTCTAGCTCCCTAACCCATCAATCTCCTAACGAAAAATTTCCAAACTCAATAATCTATGAAATTTTGATCTAAGCCCCTCAGGCACCAACCAATCCCCCTCCCAAAAGCAAAACAGTGAACCATCTCCAAGCGTAGGTTTTACCACAGCAGGGAACTAGTTGTCCATTCCTTCTTCAGTTGTTGTTCTCAGGATATAGTGCCACCACTAGAGCCACCACTCTTGAACCTTACTGACAAGTTTCTTCTAATATCTGCACCATATCTAGTCTCCAATACTTTAAATCCAGGGAGCATTACCACCCTCTACTATCCTCCAGCGCCATTTTCCTAACAGATATAATTTTGACTAACAAATGTATTTTTTAGAGATGATATTTAAGACAAAAAGTTGTGGCAACTTATGCCTTAAAATCTCATGTCATGTTTAGTTAATATTAAAGAAAGTGAAGATTATAAATTATTTTTAGAAAGAAAATATTATTAATTGTGACAAGAATTAATTAAGAAAAAAATTTGAGAACATGACACTATCACAATTTGTATCCTCAAAATTTCATAAGCTAAAAAAATGTCACATTTAATTAACATTATTTTTCCCTTACATTTACTTTTCTAACAAGATGATTTAAAATTTTTTATTTAGGAACATAATTTTGAATTTTAGAGATGAGATTTAAAACAAAAAGTTGTCACAACTTATGTCTCAAAATCTCAAAATTAGAGAGATGTCACATCTAATTAATTCTTTTATCTCTATTAAAAATATTACGTCATAAAATTATGAACAAATTACATTTAAGATATAATTATTATTATTATTAAATAACTTAAATTATTATTATTAAAAAACTTAGATTATTTTTATGAAATGGTCTTTGCTTGATATGAAACTCTAGCTAGGATGATTTTGATGGCACTTAAATTGCATATATACAACCAAACAGTAAGTTAGTTAATCAAATATCAAGCCCACAGTTATAAGTTCAAACCACAAATTAATTAATCAACTAATAAGAATCAAACAAAATAAAAACATGATAGAAAAAAGGAAATATACAATGTCAAAGCCTGGCATGGACAAGCATCACACGTATAACCCAATAACTGGAAAAAAAAGTAAAGACAATTTGTGTAAGTCATGAGTCCACAATACTGTATTGTTGGAAAAGTATTAAAGTGCACAAAGGTCTATCATCTAACATGGCAGGTCCGTTGCTGCTAGTTTTGTGGCTAATGCATTCATAATATTTGTCGCTTGTTGATATGAAAAGGGCTATGTTTATAATCATATTTTTGGGTCACTACATATACATATTGGTACCAAGATTTGGTGTTGGTGGGTGTTTACAAAGGCTTGAATGCATGTATATTGAGGTTCATGACTTTTAAAGGTAAACCTTTTTATGGTTAGTGAAGATAAAAGGAAAGTATATGTAAAATCTAATGTATATTATTTTGTTGGGAGAAAGAATAAGAGTGGATAGATTCTACTGTGAGTATTGTTAAGAGAGAAGAAGATGATGAAAAATAAAAAAAGGAAGGAGATGGTGAGGTCTTACCTCGAGTGTGGAGTGAAGATGACAGTGGGGGATTTTTATTAAGGAGATATGTTTGCTTTCATTTAATGAAAGTTTGTCTTTTGGGAAACCAATCTTGTGATTTAAGGAGATTTGTTGGTAGCTTTTAGGTGGTAGTATGAAAGATAAGGAAGCAAAAGGTGAGTAGTTAGGGTAGTATAGCTCACCTTTAAATGATTTTCTTCTTTTTTTATTTTTTAATTTGGTTTTTATATTCTTTTCTTTATTTTAAGAAAATGACTCAATTATTAATAATTTTTTTAGTTTAATTTTTCTCTTTTTTTTTAATTTTCTTTACTTACCGAAGAAAATTGGGTGATGACAAAATTGATTTGTGAAAAATCTGAATGATTCTATGTTCTTTTGCTATGATTGTTACAAAAAGAGGCACTAGCAATGGCTATGTAAGTATAAATTGTGTTTCACTTGTGTTCAATTGTAGCTAAAAGATGAAAAAGTAACCGAAATGGTTTCAGTTTTATTCTATACTTAAAAAGTTAGTAGTTTTTTAGGTAATTACTAGTTTTGTATGAAAAGTTATTTTAGTTTAGTTTTTTTTAAGTCTTCTTATTTTTAGATATTAGTTGATTTTTTTACTTTATTTTTCATTAATTAATAAATTTTTTTTTGTATATTTTATTTTTCATTCTCTCCTTTATCATAATTTATATATGTATTAAGTAATTTATAAAATTTTCAAAAAATTTGAAATTTAAGAAACTGATTTGTCATATCCAAACTAAAAACTTAGATTAAAAAAATTGAATTGATTTGGCTAATATGGAAGTTGAATTACCTTATCCAAATAAAATTTGAAATTTAAGAAATTTTAAATGATTTATCCAAACAAAACATTTACAAAATGAAAGAAATTCAAATGAAAGTAATTCAAATTGATAGCCTTTCAAATTTTTTAAAATCTTAAAATGTCTCATTAAAACACAATGTTAGATTTAAAAAAAATAAATGTTGAAGTATAAGTCTCTAATACCAACTCTCCTTTGATTTTCAAAATTAAAGATAGGAAAGGAAAGAGAAAAGGAAGGAAAGAGTGGCCACAAAAAATTCACATGCTTTAAATTGTATTTTGAAAATCTAACGTATACATTAATCAAATATATACTTGTTATAATAAATTATTTGACTCAAACTAATAGGCTCAAATTAACATTGATCAAAACGGATTTACATCATTTAGTCACATCTATGATTTATATTAAAAACAATTTGTTGAATTTGATAATAATAACTTTAAAAATGATATAAATTGTATGATTTAGTTGGTATGGTTGTATCTTTAAAGTCAATAATAATTAATATTTAGTAACATAAATGGTAGAAAAGGCGGATTCTAATTCTATAAGGTTTTATATTTTATAATTTGTTTCTTGTCACTATCGTTTCTTTCTTTCTCTGTTCTAGAAAGGTGGCTGATTGCTGCTCTCAGTCCCAACCAAAGCACTAAATCCCCCAATTTTCCATACCAAATGGACCCTCTTTCTTCCTATGGTTCATTTCAAAATCAAACTTGGATTGACCCTTTTGCCTTTGAATTGCAGGTTACTGAGTCAAATTAGTGAAAGGGAAGAGGAAGGAAAGAGAGGTCACAAACAACTCACGTAACTTTATACTTTAAATACTTTTAACACATAACTTTATACATATTTTTAAATAATAAGAAATAAGTGTGAGATTATAATTAAATATATTTTTTCTAACAATTTGATTTATTTATTTTTATTAAAGTTGTATTATGAATTTAACAACAAAAAAATTAGCATGACAAATGTTTCTTCTAAAATTATTACGTTATATTTAGAAAAAAACATTGAATTCTTTTTAAAGAAAAATGCAAGTTGCATATTAGAAATAATGATATTTTTTAAAGAAAAGTGAAAAAAAACATATTTCTCCTAAGTAATATGAATTATGTCACATCCATGTGACAGAAAATGTTTAGTTATTATATCTTCTAACAGACATCACACATCTCATTTCATGTATTGCAATTTTTTAATAAACCATTGATAAACATGCATTTTTTCAATTTCGTTTATTACCTTTAAAATTAGATTTTATGACTTTTTTAACTTTTATTTTTTACCAAAGTCCTAAATAACTTAAAAAATAGATACTTAAAATATAATATTTAGTTGATAATATTAAAATGTAAAATTATGAATTCTTAACATTCTTTCTATCATAAATTAGTAGAAAAACAAAAAATAATTTTTTCTTCTAAACAAAAATAGATTTTTTGAATTAATATTTTGGTAAAAAACATAAAGTAACTAGTAATGGAGGATAAGGACATTCTTATTTTTAATATATAAAACTATGTGGATAGAAAATATTAATTCTATTCTTAGAATGGAAAAAGATCCAGTAAGTATAAGATACTTACTCTTTATTATTTCTATTCATTTTCTAATTTAAATTTAATGATTAAGATTAATTATGCTTTGTTTTATTTATAGTAAAAAATTAGTGTAAATCTAAACAATTAATTAAGCTCATGTAACTTTTCATAATTATAGTAAAAAATTACAATTCTATTTAAAAAAATTATTGTTATTTTTTAATTTATTAATATAATTAAGAATAACATATATCAATATGAATCAAATCATTTCGTAGCACTGTGTTACTAGTTAGTTATATTTTAATTGTTAAATTTAATAATACATTGTATTTATTAAATGTTATTATTATTTAAATTCATATATTATTTAAAGTTATATGTAGAGATTTAATGCTATATATTATTATATAAAATAAATGACTAAGAGAGTGTTAGTCATTGCACCATTTGAAAGTGTATTAGTATAATATATTTTTTATGAATCAAACTTTGCTATTGTTAATAATACTAGTTTGTTAGCTGATCCTAGAACCTTTCTTTCTGTTAACTAATTTATTACCTTACATATTTATTAGTGTAATATTTTTAAAAATGACACAAGGAATGTTGGGATATTTAAAGTTTTTAAACTTAAGATTAGAATTGGTAAATAAAAAAGAATGAAATTATAATTTCTTAAAATAAGGATGAAAGTTTTATATATTTATTTTTATTACAATATAAATATATATTTTTTATTTCAAATATATAAAAATGTAAACAAATTATATGTAAATATTCCCTTTAAGTGTGTATATTTTAATTAAAATCTAATCATCATTTTCATATATCATTATAAGATATTGAATATTATAATTTATCCTATAACTTATCAAATATTTTCATATAAACTATATATTTTATATTGTTAACATTAATTTCAAATAAAAAAGGATATATAATATCTTAATTAGTTAAGGAATGAGAGATATGAAAAAATGTTATAGTTTTAATTTTTGTTGTTAATAAAAACTAACATCTAGTCTATAAAAGAAACATTTAAAATATAAAATTATATAACATGCATATATAATTAATTTAAATTTATATTTATTAAATATGTAAGTCTAATTTTATATAATATAATCATAATAAATTTAAAATAATTTATTTGAATATTACAATTTTTTCTATGGTTCTAAATTAATAATTTTAGAATATAATCATAACATCTAGTCTAATTTTAGTTATTAGTTTTAATTTTATTTTTAGAATAGATATATGTTTATTCTTATTTTTAAAAGTCTTTAAATATTTAATAAAAACAATGTTTTCAATTTCATATAATTAACCATTATAAGTTAAAATAATTTATTTGAATATTACAATTTTGTCACTGATAATGTAAAAGTCTTTGTTTTATTTTTTATTTCTTTTTCTCTATTTTATTTTCTTTTCTTTTTGGTAATGCAACCACCAAGCTATTTATGTATAACTCAACAATATTATTATTTTAATGAAAATTTCAAAATTAAAATTATTCTATTTATATAATTTTAATTTTTCATATCAATAAATATTTATTTAATATTATTAATACTACTACAAAAGTTTTCATTTCCTGTTGTTTTTTCATGAGAAAAAATTTGCAGAAAATACTTGCTATTTTTTAGAAGGAAAAGATTTGTGTAAATATTTTGAGACTTTTCGTACAAAAAAAAAATCTACAAGAATTTCATAAAAATTTCCATGTGAATTTGAAAAGTAACGTTAAACTTTTCTATGAATATGAAAATGGTACAAAAATTTCTTGCAAATTTTCCTCTAAAAATTACTTGTAAGACTTTCCTACGAATATTAAATTGGTAGCAAATTTTCCTACATATTTAAAATTGGCAGCAAATTTTCTGCATTTTTTTTACAAACAAAATTGTATAAATTTTTTAGATTTTTAAAATTAAAATTATAATAAATAAATATTATTGATTTATAAAAATTTATATATTAAGTTTTCTAGAAATTTTTTTGCCACATAATGATAATTTAGTTTTTAAGCATTAGTTTTGAAATAATAAATAAATATTTAAAATAATATCATTTTACCGAATCCATTATAATTTATAAAATATCTTAATATTCATAATTTTAGTTTAAAATTAATTAGATTAAATAATATTTTATTGAATGTATATTCCTTTATCTTCTATCCTTTAAATCTTAAATTCAAACCGTCGTACATTTAAGAGACAAGTTTAATTTATGTTATATTTAACATGTCCTACAAAGTCAAGGTATGTTCTTATACAAAAAATAAAATAAAATTGAAGTTGTTATTCAAAATTCAAGAAATTGTATAGTATAAAGATAAAAAAGCCACGTCAATTTTGAATGTCCAAGAAGTGAGAAAAACATTTGAAAATTTGAATAACAAAACAACACAAACATTAGTGAAACATGAACTAATGTATTATACAAAGCTTACTATTTTAATGAAGTAGCATCGATCCAAAATTCAACATGAAGATGAATGTAGCTTGTGATTTGTAATGTAATTAGGTTGTTTTTTAAGTGTTGGTTAAGCATACAAAAAAATAATTATGGTAATAGTTGTCTTGGTTTAGACATACTTGTCCAGTTCTTGTTTAATTACATATAAACCCAAATTACATTCATAATACCACAGTTACCAATCTTATATCCTACAGAACAAAATTTAGAAAGTGAATGTTGATATTATCTTTATCAAACAAAAAGAATTTAGCCTTTATCTAAATAAATAAACCACTACTTTTGATGGGAATCCATTTGTAAAAAAACTTGCATTTTGAACTCCAACTTTATATGTTTTCGACAGGCCCTACACACTTAAAACTTATGATCTTAAAACTGGACCCTGTTTGAACTGATGAAAGTACTGATTCACAATTTATTAGTTTAACCATTGTTGAACTAGTGTTGAACCTGTCTTAATAAAATAGTGTTTTTTATTATTAATATATTATAACAATTAAGATTATAAAACAAAAAAAATATATTATAACTATTTTTACTATATAAATCTTCATATTGCTAAGTTAACCTCTTTTTTTATTAATTTTTTAATTAAAAAGGGATGGAATTGAGAAAACAAGGGTGTATTTACAAAAATTTGAAAAATTTATAAAAAAATGAAATAGTTGAACCCCGAATTTTCATCATTTTTTTATTTTAAAACCGGTTTTTGCTTGGTTGGTTTTCAGTATTAACCGAACCAGATGCCAGACTAGTTCATCGGTTTTTCGATCAAACTAGATACTAGACTGGTTCACTGGTTTTTCGGTCGAACCGGTCAATCAATCCGATTTTTTTAACCTAGCTTAAAACACAAAAAATAATTAATAAGAAATTTTATTACAAACATTCTAACATCAATTATCCACGACTTTAAAAGAAATTAATCATGTATTATTGCACCAATTTGTATCAAGAATCTATGTAAAATGTAGAAATATATACGAAACCTCATGAGTGATAAGTGTATTTTCACCTAAGACCAATATTTCTTCAAGTCTATTTTATGATAGAATAATTTATGAAATATATTTTAAATAATTTAAAATATTTGCATACTTAATGGTCAAATTTAATGTTATTACTTAATATTAAATTATAAAAATTAATATTTATTATGAATTAAATATTTAATAAAATTAATTACTTAATATGAAAAATTAAAATTAATTTTTTAATTATAAAAGTGAATATAAAATATAATTAATGTGGGCAATTTATTTTTTTATTAGATGTTATAAAAGAAAATCACATTATAAAATTGAAGCTTTGATCAATGTTTAAGTTAAAGTCCAATTTATAATTAATATATATATACATATTAATTCAAATTTAGATCCTAAATCACTTTATCAAGGACGATTAAGGGACAAACAGCTACCACTTGTTGACCAATGTTAGCTCTATAGACCAAATAAGTTTTGGCAAATTGACTTGTCTATTTTGTTTGGTTGTTTCCTTGTCTCTTAATGGACTTAGTCATCCTAATCCAATATTTATAAGTTATTCAAACTAATTGATACAAAACCTTGTACCCAAGAGGATGTTTCTTCTTGATTTGAATTTAAGAAAATGATATTAGCAAACACTCTAAAAATTCAAACCAACTCAACCATTTAATTTGTGGTCCACTCCAGCTAAACCAATCATAGCTTGTATTACATCAATTATACCTTTCTAAGCATGATATAGATATAAATATTGTCGCTCGCTATAAGTACAAAGTGAGTTGTGAGAACTAATACTACTATCTTTAAAATTATATTTCAGTCAACCCCTAATTAAATTACATTCTTGACTTTTTCCTTTCAACCATTAAACATTAAGTAGGTGGAAGAATAAAAATCTATTAAAGAATAGAAAAAATTTAAAAGGATGAAGTTTTGTTTTGTGAGAATGTTGATGATTTTGCCTTTGTCATCATGCCATAACTGAGTCAGTTGTCTCTTGCACAGTTCCATCATTATCTACGACTTTGTTATGTCTCACAACTGGGGAAATCAACATCCATACTGTTTAAAGTAAACAAGATAAAAGCAATTAATATATGAATTGGAGAAGAAGGTGCATCATTAAAGTATCAAACTGGTTATACTTCACTTTTACAATCCACCACTAATTATTATTACCACCATCACCATGTGTTGATGTTTATATGTTAAAGCATATTAACATGAGTAGTGTTACACATCATTGAAATTTATTAGGAACTATAAATTCAAGATAAAGAAGTATTAAATGAGATGTGATCATCAAACTTTATGATTTACTATAAACTTTAACCTATAGTAGTAGATAATGTGTTGAAGAAAGTGTGTTAAAGAGTGTTTTGTTAGAATTTCTAAAATAAAATTTGTCTTATTAATATGAACAACATTATGGTCGAAGTTGAAGCTAGCTAATGAAATATTATAGGAAATAATTGTTTCTATTAAGTAATACATTCACTTACTATAAATTGTTGTTGCAAATCACTCATTGATAACTTTCACCCATGTACTTATCCAGTCAACATCAATGCTCCACCTGGCGATTTGATGAGTGCATCATTCATGCAGGAAGTGTAGGACACAAAATGTCAAAAACCATCATACATAAAGCACTAGTTAACCATATGATGTATTTAAGTTGCTTACTTTCTAGCTGAGTTATTCAGATCCCAACTGATGAATAGCATTGCAAAGTTCATTGCCCCCAAAGAGAATGCCATGTGAAAAGATCCATAACTATAAGGTATATCATCTTCATGTTCAACTTTGTTTTTTGTAAACTAAAAAGGACCAAAAAAATCACTTTAATATGAGGGATATTAACATTGCTTTCTATCTGTCACAATATGGCTAAGATTAAAATTAAATAATTCTTGTTTGATCATGTTGATGAAAGGACTATGATCCAAATTTTTTATTATCTTATATAGGGGGAATTATTTTTTTCTTGACTTTTCTAAAACAAAATTTTACTTCAACTTGCAGCATGATTGAGGTGTCTTGCTAGATCAAAGAAAAAAGGTAGCTTTAGAGCTTCCTAATTTCTAGGAAATGATTGAGAATGGATTTTGAAGCAACAAGTAATCTTTCTGAATTTACTGGAAAAGGCTTTGAAGTAACAAGGAAAGCTTTAGAACTCTCTAATTTTGAAGCAACTAGGAATGCTTTAGAACACTAAAGAACAATTAACCTGAAATCATATTTAATCAATGCCTATGGAAAAGGATGCCATCACAATTTCAAATATGGCAATAAGGAAGCCCGGTTAAGAAATTAGAAAATGGTATATAACAAAAAATAACAGGGTGACTAAAGCATTCATGTGACGAAATATCCACAATATCAAATTATGCTTTTTAATACTAATTCAGACAGATACTAAAAACAATATCTTGAAGAGTCAATGAAAAGAATGCATAGGCCTACAAAAAATTCTAATAGTAGCATTGGTAGTAAAACTTGTAAGAAAACTAGACAGCATGTGGTACAGTATATGCCACATGGTAAACATGATCAGTTAAAACTTAAAACCTCTATGCATATCCTTACATGTGCCCTTTAGTTGTTGAACGCTACTAAACACTTTATCCTTTTAGATGGTTCTTGCTTTTATTAGAACACTGCAGTAACAAGCATTTAGCATCACAATTGAAGTATTGTGGTGCTAAAAATGAATGACAGATCGACTAGGCTAGATATTATATCTCTTCACTTTATCAGATCCTATCAAAGTCATTTTCCTTTATCCTTAACTACTAAGAATTTTAAAAAAATGTTCATCCCAAGCTATTTCATATGCAAGAAGTAAGACTTAAATATGGTTACGTCACATCATAGATTTAAGATAAACAACAACCTAAACATTATTTGAAACCTTCCACGAACACTAATAGAAAATCTACTATTTAATTTAAACCTCAATAATCACCAAAAAAATACTGAAGGAAGAATTTTGAACTCAGTAGAGAAGTGTAGAGGAACTAAACAGAAGGTTTTCAAATTTAACTGAGTCAAAAACGTACTAGTATAGTTATCTAGCCACTATTTCCTTTTCCTTGATTCTTTGTCTCACATCCTATGGTGGAAGGTTCACTGAAATTCCATGATAGAGATCTACATAACTCCACCATCTATAAAATAAATTTCAAAATAAAATATATGATTTGAAGTAGACATTGAACCAAGTTAGCATGGCATCAACTACTGTTCAGTGAATTTCATTGCATGTAAAAAGAGAATGTCATTCAATCTTCATCCAAATAAATATATGTCAATATGTTGCAGCACTTGATTAACAAGGTCCAGTTTTGTATATTTTATTAATTCAATTTAAAAAAACATGAAGAAAGAAGACCAGGTTTCTAAGTAGTACAAAATACTCCCTCCTTCCACCCAATTTCTCTTCTACATCCTACTGTAAAACCACAACCTCAATACATTGGAAGATATGAAACTTTTTAAAAATTATCTTGTAAAAAGACTCACATCCAACACATCATTTAAAATAACTTATGAAAAAGTTGTTTTGACCTTTTTCTTTGTATTTATTTTCTCTAAAAGTGCTTCTAGAGAATATCATCCAAACAAAGTGATATAATGTCTAAATTTTTCTTAAGAACCATATATAGATATATGGGTTGGAAAATCCTGACATTCTAACCAACAAAGAAAAACAATGTAAGAAACCATAATTCCTGAAGATAAAAGACATCTATTAACATGTAATAATTAAACATTTAAATAACAGAACATAAATTTTATTTTTTTAAAAGGAAACAAAAAATATTAGGAAACTTAATTATATATGTTGAATATGAACAACTAATTACTTTATACATAGTGATATATTGTGCAAACAATACTATTACAAAATCACTATAACTATTAAAAATAACACTAGTTGCAATGAGTAATATTGAATTTAAAGATATAACCATGATATAATGTCTAAATTTTTCTTAAGAACCATATATAGATATATGGGTTGGAAAATCCTGACCTTTTGACCAACAAAGAAAAACAATGTAAGAAGCCATAATTCCTGAAGATAAAAGACATCTATTAACCTGTAATAATTAAACATTTAAATAACAGAAAATAAATTTTATTTTTTAAAAGGAAACAAAAAATATTAGGAAACTTAATTATATATGTTGAATATGAACAACTAATTACTTTATACATAGTGATATATTGTGCAAACAATACTATTACAAAATCACTATAACTATTAAAAATCCCACTAGTTGCAATGAGTAATATTGAATTTAAAGATATAACCATCATTGCAGCAAGTAGAATTATATTTAAATAACATGAGGTTCCTGAGGCATATGATGTGTATAGATAGATAATTCAACAAATAGAGGCAACATAAAACAACATTGACATAAAAAATCCAAGGGAGCACCTGTGCCAGCACAATAACATGTTAATGTATAAAAAAATACATAAATTGTTATTAAGGTTAATGGTTAAAAAATGGTATTAATGTTCTATAATGACAAACACATTATCACATATTATCTCTGCTTTATAATTGTATCACATATTATTCATTTTTAATTGGGAGAATATCTTATAAAGGAATATGACCATGAAAACTAACATATCTGATCATATTAAGTTAAGAAACTTTTAGATTCATTATTTGTACCAATATTCTTAAATGTTTTACAATTAGTGAGATAGGATTGTGGGATTCATTGAAATCCTTAGTGGCTTAGGATATGAACTTGAACAATTTAAACGTAAGCATACTTTAAATTAAATTTGTTTTATGTCTGACTTTCAAATTAATTATATTATCAATTTCTTTTTGTAATCTCCATAGTCATAACATTTTTAAATAGTAAACAAAGTTAATATCCATATTAATAAACATTAAAAAAACAAATTATGTGTACCTATCTCAAACAATTATTTTCATATGGCATTAAACTCTTGAGCCATCCAATGCATGATCTTTTAAATTATGTAAAAGCTAAAACTTCAGTAATTTACTTAATGAGCACCAAAATAACCTGTACACAGATCTGATTCAGAATTCAGGTACATTTTTCTCATCCTCAGAACAAGATATGAAATTTGACTTTAGGTTTATCTATGAATTGTTGCAGAAATAATAATGTTTACATCTACCCACTTTATTCTTCTGGAGTCCCGTATTTATTCCACCAAGTGATAAAATGGATGACACTCACAAGTTGTAAAAGAAGAAATATTTTGTGTAAACATAAACCATAACATGCATGTAAGTAACAATCTACAAAGAGAAAAATAAAGCAAATAGAATGTATTAATGGAGTCTCTCAAATAACACCTTTGAGATTCTAGATATGAAAGTACACAATCCAAATGAAGGCAAAGAAAGAGTGGAGTTTTGTTTTCAATGAGTGAAAAGTGATAGAAAAAAACTTATGCACCCTAGAAAATTTTACACCGGCATTCAATCACACCCCTTGATATATGGTAAATTTGTTGATTTTACCAATTAATACTTTAAAATTCATATAAATAAAAGGTTGTGATTAAACGTCAGTATAAAAATTTTTATACTACATGTATTTTAAACTAGAAAAAAAATCATGTTAATGAAAACTATTTGAATGATAAAATTGACAGTTTTTTCTATGAATAGTTTTTACAAGAACTTCTCCTTTTCTGTAACCCAAATTGTGACATAAGAACCATAAGCAAAACACAAAACCAACTAAAACCAAAATCCAACTGCATTGTTCCAAAAAAGAAAATGTTTCATCAATATGACTGTTGTTGTTAGTACTGTGTGGTTGTTAAACATACCATATATCTGAACAACTTGTGAAGGGAAGAAAAATGGGAGAGCCATTAATATAAGCAATAAAATAGACTTGATTTTCCACCAACCAGAATGCCACAAATTTTCATGTTCACAAAATTTTCTTGTTTTGACTGTAGTAAGAAACATAACTAAGAAAAATATATGATTTCATTGTTAAGGAAGATAGTTATTTATTAATCAGTAATTATAATAATTATATAGAGAACTCGAAATTTATAAATATATAGTTGATCCATGGTAACTAACTGGAAATTTTTCTTGTTGAATAAGTTATAGGTTAGAGTATATTTACTTCAAGATTGAGAACAATAAAGATTTTGAAAGATACCCTTGGGAGTGATGAGGACTTAGCAGAGCTCTTCAATGTTGTTTCTAATAAAAAACAATATTGTCTATGTAAAGTGTTGCTATTTTTCTAATAGATAAAATAAATAAATATAAAGATATCGAAAGAACCATGGGATTCATAAAAAGATGTCATCTATAGAAACTTGAATTGAATGTTCTCCTTAGCCTCTATTTGAAATTGTCATTTCCTTGTTCTTTATGTGTATCTAAGTTTTTTTCTATTTCTTTTCCAAACCATAATTTTTGTTGTTACAGTCTCTCTTGCTGTTAAAATGAGATCAATGGCACTTGATTAGAGACACAATTTTAAACTATTTTTTTTGTATCTTTCCAACTTTCTTCCAGTTACTATGCATGTCCTCCTAGTTGGTTTATGAGAATGGAAAAGGTATAAGCAAGAAAATAGCTACTTGGGAATGATGTTCAAAGTAAAAGTTTCATAATCCTCTTCAACAGTTGTTTGTTTATGATTGTACTACATTTGTTATTTATGGTTTCTCTGCTATAGTCATAGGTTCAGGGGTGCGTAGCCTACACCTCCTAATTCTTCTTGGACTCTCATTTATCAGTTATACATATTGATTTATGAAATGAAGCAAGTCACTTCAGCATTTTCAGTTTCAACTGCTCTTAACTCTCACAATTGATTCTTAATATTACTAGATCAAACATTTTGTTTGCTGCTACATGGAAGAATCTATTGATGACTTGATTATATTAACCAATGTAATAAAGAGTTTATTCTTGTTTGGTTCATTTTCTTTTTTAATAAAGGCCAAAGTAAAAGTTTTATAATCCTCTTCAACAGTTATTTATGATTGTACTGCATTTGTTATTTATGGTTTCTTTGCTATAGTCATAGGTTCAGCGGGGTGTGTAGCCGACACCTCCTAATTCTTCTTGGAGTCTCTTTTATCAATTATACATATTGATGTATGAAACGAAGCTGAATGAAGCAAGTCACTTTAGCATTTTTAGTTTCAACATCTCTTAAATCTCACAATTGATTCTTGATATTACTAGATCAAACATTTTCTTTGCTGCTACATAGGCAGAATCTATTGATGACTTGATTATATTAACCAATTTAATCAAGAGCTTCTTCTTGTTTCGTTCATTTTCATTTCTCAATAATCTAATTAATTGAATTCTTGTTTACTGGTAGTTGAATTGGAGCACCTCATTTTCAAGCTGTAAAGGGATTTGTGGAGATGGGTTTAGCTTGTTAAAAAACGTGTAAATAAAATCAGAATGTTGAGTAATTTTCCTCCAAAATTTTTCATCATTCTGTCTTAATTCAAATGATTGGTAGTAGATGTTATACTTGTGCTAAAGATGGGAAAAAGAATAGAAATAATATCAAATACTATGCTTTATTATTTTCATTATTTCATGATAGATTTCCTGTTACTATGGTAAAAAATGCGAAAGATTCTATGCTATTTTGCTACGATTGTTACAAAACAAGGTAATTACTAGTTTTGTGTGAGAAGTTATTTTAGTTTAGTTTATTTTAAGTTTTGTTATTTTTAGTTATTAGTTGATTTTTTTTAATTCATTTTTTCATTAATTAAATAAATTCATTTTCTTTACATATTTTATTTTTCATTCTCTCCTATATCATAATTTTTTTATATATGTTTTATGTAAGCTATAAAAGTTTCACAAAATTTGAAATTTAAGAAAATGATTTGTCATATCCAAACTAAAAATGAAATTAACAAAATTGAATTGATTTTATTAATATAAAAATTTAATTGCTTTGTCTAAACAAGAAATTTGAAAACTAAGAAAATTCAATTGATTTACTCAAACATAACATTTACAAAATGAAGGAAATTCAAATTAAAACAATTCAAATGAATAGGATTACAAATTTTTTGAAATCTTAAAATACCTCATCCAAATGCCATGTTAAATTTTAAGAAGATAAATCGTGAAGTGTAAGTCTCTAGTACCAGTTCTCCTTTAATTCAAAATAAAAACTATGAAAGTGAAAGGAAAAAGGAAGAAAAGAGTGAGCATTGGGCACATGCTTTAAATTATATTTTGAGAATCTAACCTTTACATTAATAAAATGTATACGTGTTATGATAAATTATTTGACTTAAATTAACATTGCTCAAACTAACACTAATCAAAACTAATTTACATCATTCAATCACATGTATTATTTATGTCAAAAAATTTATTAAATTTGATAATAATAACTTTAGAAATTATATAAATTGTATGATTTAGTTCGTATGGATGTATCTTTAAAGTCAACAATAATTAATATTTAATAACATAAATGAAAATAACAAATGAAAATAAAGAAATAGGCTTGCAAAAATGTCAAACAAGTTATATGAATTTATCCATTCGATTGGGTCTAGAAAAGCTAGATTCTAATTGTAGAAGGTTCTATGGTTTATGCTTTGTTTCTTCTCTTTCTTTCTTCCTTACTGAAATGTGGCACTGAATGCCTCTCCCCATTCTGAATCCCTCAATTCCTTATATCCATGGAAATGGACCCTCCTTCTTCCCATGATCTAACCTTTACATTAATCAAATGTATACTTGATATAATAAATTATTTATTATGGTCCATTTCAAAATTCCCAAATTTTATCTTTAAAGAGTTAAATCCCCAAATTCCTCCTATGGTCCATTTGACAATCAAAACTTGAATCGACCCTTTTGGCCTCGAAACACGTGTTAATGAGTAAAATAAATAATTAGTGAAAAGCAAGAGGAAGGAAAGAGTGGCCACACAAACATACTAGTGAGATTCTTAAAATTATATTTTGAAAATATAACCTTTACATTAATCAAATGTATGCTTGATATAATAAATTATTTTACTCAAACTAACATTGCTCAAATTAACAATAATCAAAACGGATTTACATCATTCAGTCACATCTATGATGTAAGTTAAAAAAATTTGTTGAATTTGATAATAATAACTTCAAAAATTATATAAATTGTCAGAATTAGTTGGTATGGTTATATCTTTAAAGTCAATAATAATTAATATTTAGTAACATAAATGATAGAAAAGGCATATTCTAATTATATAAGGTTTTCTGTTTTATGGTTTGTTTCTTGTCAGTGTGGATTCTTTCTTTATATGTTCTAGAAAGGTGGCTGAATGCCTTTCTCAGTCCTAACAAAATCGTTAAATTCCCCAATTCCTCCTATGCCCCATTTCAAAATCGAAACTTGGGTTGACTCTTTACCCCCTGAAATGCATGTTAATGAGTCAAATAAATAATTAGTGAAAGGCAAGAGGAAGGAAATAGTGGCTACAAAGAAACTAGTCACATGCTTGAAATTATATTTTTAAAATCTAACTTTTACACGAATCAAATGTATTCTTGATATAATAAATTATTTCACTTAAACTAACATGGCGCAAATTAACACTAATCAAAACGGATTTACATCATTTAGTCACATCTATTATTTATGTTAAAAATATTTGTTAAATTTGATAATAATAACCTTAAAAATTATATAAATTTCATCATTTAGTTGGTATATGTTTATCTTTAAAGTCAATAATAATTAATTTTTAGTAACATAAATGATAGAAAAGGCAGATTCTAATTATATAAGGTTTTATGTTTTATGGTTTGTTTCTTGTCACTGTGGATTCTTTCTTTATATGTTCTACAAAGGTGGTTGAATGTCTCTCTCGATCCTCACCAAAGCTTTAAATTCCCAAATTCCTGCTAAGCTTCATTTCAAAATCAAAAGTTAAGTTGACTCTTTTGCCCCTAAAACACATGTTAATGAGTTAAATAAATAATTAGTGCAAGGGAAGAGGAAGGAAAAAGTGGCCACAAACAAACTGGTCAGATTATTTAAATTATATTTTGAATATCTAACCTTTACATTAATCAAATGTATACTTGATATAATAAATTATTCACTCAAACAAACATTGCTCAAATTCACATTAATCAAAACAGACTTACATCATTCAATCACATCTATGATTTATGTTAAAAAACTTTGTTGAATTTGATAATAATAACTTTAAAAATTATATAAATTGTATGATTTAGTTGGTATGGTTGTATCTTTGAAGTCAATAATAATAAATATTTAGTAGCATAAATGATAGAAAAGGCTGATTCTAATTATCTAAACTTTTATGTTTTACGGTTTGTTTCTTGTCACTGTGGATTCTGTCTTTATATGTTCCAAAAAGCTGGTTGCATTCCTCTCTCAGTCCCAACCAAAGCATTAAATTGCCAAATTTCTGCTATACTCCATTTCAAAATTCAAACTTGAGTTGACCCTTTTGCCCCTCAAACGCGTGTTAATGAGTCAAATAAATAATTAGTGAAAGGAAAGAGGAAGGAAAGAGTGGCCACAAACAAACTAGTCAGATGCTTTAAATTATATTTTAAAAATCTAAACTTTACATTGATAAAATGTATACTTGATATAATAAAATTTTTGACTCAAACAAACATAGCTGAAATTAACATTAATCAAAACGGATTTACATCATTCAATCAAATGTATTCTATGATTTACGTTAAAAAAATTGGTTGAATTTGATAATAATAACTTTAAAAATTATATAAATTTTATGATTTAGTTGGTATGGTTGTATCTTTAAAGTAAATAATAATTAATATTTAGTAACATAAAGGATTGAAAAGGCAGATTCTAGTTATATAAGGTTTTATGTTGTATGGTTTGTTTCTTCTCACTGGATTCTTTCTTTGTATGTTTTAGAAAGGTGGCTGAATGCTGCCTCCTCAGTCCCAACCAAAGCCTTAAATTCCCAAATTTCTCCTATTCTCCATTTTATAATCAAGACTTGGTTGGACGCTTTTGCCCCTGAAACGTGTGTTAATCAGTCAAACAAATAATTAGTGAAGTCGAAGAGGAAGGAAAGAGTGGCCACAAAAAATGTGTAAGATGTTTTAAATTATATTTTGAAAATCGAACCTTTACATTAATCAAATGTATACTTGATATAATAAGTTATTTGACTCAAACTCACATTGCTCAAATTAACATTAATCAAAACGGATTTACATCATTCAGTCACATCTATGATTTGTTAAAAAAAATCGTTGAATTTGATAACAATAACTTTAAAAATTATATAAATTATATGATTTAGGTGATTTGGGTGTATCTTTAAAATCAATAATAATTAATATTTAGTAACATAAATTATAGAAAAGGCAGATTCTAATTATACAAGGTTTTATGTTTTATGGCTTTTTTCTTGTCATTGTAGATACTTTCTTTATATGTTCTAGAAAGGTAGCTCAATGCCTTTCTCAATCCCAACCAAAGCCTTAAATTCTGAAATTCCTTCTATGCTCCATTTCAAAATCAAAACTTGAGTTCACCCGTTTGCCCGCTGAAACGCATCTTAACGAGTCAAATAAATAATTAGTGAAAGGGAAGAGGAAGGACAGAGTGGCCACAAACAAACTAGTCAGATGCTTCAAATTATATTTTGAAAATCTAACCTTTACATTAATGAAATGTATACTTGATATAATAAATTATCTGACCCAAACTAACATTACTCCAATTAACTTTAATAAAAAGGGATTTACATCATTCAATCACATCTATGATTTATGTTAACAAAATTTGTTGAATTTGATAATAATAACCTTCAAAATTATATAAATTGTATGATTTAGTTGGTATGGGTGTATCTTTGAAGTCAATAATAATTAATTTTTGGTAACATAGATGATAGAAAAGGAAGATTCTAATTATATAAGGTTTATGCTTTGTTTCTTGTCACTGTGGATTCTTCTTTATATCTTCTAGAAAGGTGGCTCAATGCCTCTCTCAATCCCAACCAAAGCCTTAAATTCCCAAATTCCTTCTATGCTCCATTTCAACATCAAAACTTGAGTTGACCCTTTCACCCCTGAAATGTGTGTTAATGAGTCACATCAATAATTAGTGAAAGCGAAGAGGAAGACAGAGTGGCCACAACCAAACTAGTCAGATGCTTTAAATAATATTTTGAAAATATAACCTTTATATTAATGAAATGTATACTTGATATAATAAATTATTTGACCCAAACTAACATTACTCCAATTAACATCAATCAAAAGGGATTTACATCATTCAGTCACATGTATAATTTATGTTAAAAAAATTTGTTGAATTTGATAATAATAACTTTCAAAATTATATAAATTGTATGATTTAGTTGGTATGGGTGTATCTTTAAAGTCAATAATAATTAATTTTTGGTAACATAAATGATAGAAAGACAGATTCTAATTAGATAACGTTTTATGTTTTATGGTTTGTTTCTTGTCACTATGGATTCTTCTTTATATGTTCTAGAAAGGTGGCTCGATGCCTCTCTCAGTCCCAACCAAAGCCCTATATTCCCAAATTCCTGCTATGCTCCATTTCAAAATTAAAACTTGAGTTGACCCGTTTGCCCCCTGAAACGCATATTAATGAGTCAAATAAATAATTAGTGAAAGGGAACAGGAAGGACAGAGTGGCCACAAACAAACTAGTCAGATGCTTTAAATTATATTTTGAAACTCTAACCTTTACATTAATGAAATGTATAGTTGATATAATAAATTATTTGACCCAAACTAACATTACTCCAATTAACATTAATCAAAAGGGATTTACATCATTCAGTCACATCTATGATTTATGTTAAAAAAATTTGTTGAATTTGATAACAATAACTTTTAAAATTATATAAATTGTATGATTTAGTTGGTATGGGTGTATCTTTAAAGTCAATAATAATTAATTTTTGGTAACATAAATGATAGAAAAGGAAGATTCTAATTATATAAGGTTTATGCTTTGTGTCTTGTCACTGTGGATTCTTCTTTATATGTTCTAGAAAAAGGTGGTTCAATGCCTCTCTCAGTCCCAACCAAAGCCTTAAATTCCCAAATTCCTTCGATGCTCATTTCAAAATCAAAACTTGAGTTGACCCGTTTGCCCCCTGAAACGCATATTAATGAGTCAAATAAATAATTAGTGGAAGGGAACAGGAAGGACAGAGTGGCCACAAACAAACTAGTCAGATGCTTTAAATTATATTTTGAAACTCTAACCTTTACATTAATGAAATGTATAGTTGATATAATAAATTATTTGACCCAAACTAACATTACTCCAATTAACATTAATCAAAAGGGATTTACATCATTCAGTCACATCTATGATTTATGTTAAAAAAATTTGTTGAATTTGATAACAATAACTTTTAAAATTATATAAATTGTATGATTTAGTTGGTATGGGTGTATCTTTAAAGTCAATAGTAATTAATTTTTGGTAACATAAATGATAGAAAAGGAAGATTCTAATTATATAAGGTTTATGCTTTGTTTCTTGTCACTGTGGATTCTTCTTTATATGTTCTAGAAAAAGGTGGTTCAATGCCTCTCTCAGTCCCAACCAAAGCCTTAAATTCCCAAATTCCTTCGATGCTCATTTCAAAATCAAAACTTGAGTTGACCCTTTCGCCCCTGAAATGTGTGTTAATGAGTCACATCAATAATTAGTGAAAGGGAATAGGAAGACAGAGTGGCCACAACCAAACTAGTTAGATGCTTTAAGTAATATTTTGAAAATTTAACCTTTACATACTTGATATAATAAATTATTTGACCCAAACTAACATTACTCCAATTAACATGAATCAAAAGGGATTTACATCATTGAGTCACATGTATGGTTTATGTTAAAAAAATTTGTTGAATTTGATAATAATAACTTTCAAATTTATATAAATTGTATGATTTAGTTGGTATGGGTGTATCTTTAAAGTCAATAATAATTAATTTTTGGTAACATAAATGCTAGAAAGACAGATTCTAATTAAATAACGTTTTATGTTTTATGCTTTGTTTCTTGTCACTGTGGATTCTTCTTTATATGTTCTAGAAAGGTGGCTCGATGCCTCTCTCAGTCCCAACAAAGCCTTAAATTCCCAAATTCCTTCTATGCTCCATTTCAAAATCAAAACTTGAGTTGACCCGTTCGCCCCTGAAATGTGTGTTAATGAGTCACATCAATAATTAGTGAAAGAGAAGAGGAAGACAGAGTGGCCACAATCAAACTAGTCAGATGCTTTAAATTATATTTTGAAAATCTAACCTACACATTAATTAAATGTATACTTGATATAATAAATTATTTGATCTAAACTAATATTACTCCAATTAGCATCAATCAAAAGGGATTTACATTATTCAGTCACATGTATGATTTATGTTAAAAAAATTTATTGAATTTGATAATAATAACTTTCAAAATTATATAAATTGTATGATTTAGTTGGTATGGGTGTATCTTTAAAGTCAATAATAATAATTTTTGGTAACATAAATGATAGAAAAGGAAGATTCTAATTATATAAGGTTCATGCGTTGTTTCTTGTCATTGTGGATTCTTCTTTATATGTTCTAGAAAGGTGGCTCAATGCCTTTCTCAGTCCCAACCAAAGCCTTAAATTCCCAAATTCCTTCTATGCTCCATTTCAAAATCAAAACTTGAGTTGACCCTTTCGCCCCTGAAATGTGTGTTAATGAGTCACATCAATAATTTGTGAAAGGGAAGAGGAAGACAGAGTGGCCACAACCAAACTAGTCAGATGCTTTAAATTATATTTTGAGAACCTAACCTTTACACTAATGAAATGTATACTTGATATAATAGATTATTTGACCCAAACTAACATTACTCCAATTAACATCAATCAAAAGGGATTTACATCATTCAATCACATGTATGATTTATGTTAAAAAAATTTGTTGAATTTGATAACAATAACTTTAAAAATTATATAAATTATATGATTTAGGTGGTTTGGGTGTATCTTTAAAGTCAGCAATAATTAATATTTAGTAACATACATTATAGAAAAGGCCAGATTCTAATTATATAAGGTTTTATGTTTTATGATTTTTTTCTTGTCACTGCGGATACTTTGTTTATATGTTCTAGAAAGGTGGCTCAATGCCTCTCTGAGTCCCAACCCAAGCCTTAAATTCCCAAATTCCTTCTATGCTCCATTTGAAAATCTAAACTTGAGTTGACCCGTTTGCCCCCTGAAACGCATGTTAACGAGTCAAATAAATAATTAGTGAAAGGGAAGAGGAAGGACAGTGGCCACAAACTAACTAGTCAGATGTTTTAAATTATATTTTTAAAATCTAACCTTTACATTAATGAAATGTATACTTTATATAATAAATTATTTGACCCAAACTAAGATTACTCCAATTAACATTAATCAAAAGGGATTTACATCATTCAGTCACATGTATGATTTATGTTAAAAAAATTTGTTGAACTTGATAATAATAACTTTCAAAATTATATAAATTGTATGATTTTGTTGGTATGGGTGTATCTTTAAAGTCAATAATAATTAATTTTTGGTAACATAAATGATAGAAAAGACAGATTCTAATTATATAAGGTTTTATGTTTTATGCTTTGTTTCTTGTGACTGTGGATTCTTCTTTATATGTTCTAGAAAGGTGGCTGAATGCCTCTCTCAGTCCCAACCAAAGCCTTAAATTCCCAAATTCCTGCTATGCTCCATTTCAAAATCAAAACATGAGTTGACCCTTTCGCCCTTCAAATGCGTGTGAACGAGTCAAATAATTAATTAGTGAAAGGGAAGAGGAAGAAAGAGTGGCGATAAACAAACTAGTTAGATGCTTTAAATAATATTTTGAAAATATAACCTTTACATTATCAAATGTATACTTGATATAATAAATTATTTGACTCAAACTAAAATGACTCAAATTAACATTAATCAAAACAGATTTACATCATTCAGTCACATCTATGATTTATGTTAAAAAAATTTGCTTAATTTGATAATAATAATTTTAAAAATTATATAAATTGTATGACTTAGTTGGTATGATTGTATCTTTAATGTCAATAATAATTAATATTTAGTAACATAAATGATAGAAAAAGCAGATTCTAATTATATAAATTTTTTTGTTTTATGGTTTGTTTCTTGTCACTGTGGATTCTTATTCTTTCTTTATATGTTCAAGAAAGGTGGCTGAATGCCTCTCTCAGTCCTAACCAAAGCGTTAAATTCCCAAATTCCTCCTATGCTCTATTTCAAAATCAAAACTTGAGTTGACCTTTTTGCTCCTAAAATGCGTGTTAATGAGTCAAATTAATAATTAGTGAAAGGGAAGAGGAAGGAAAGAGTGGCCACAGGCAAACTAGTTAGATGCTTTAAATTATATTTTGAATATCTAACATTTACATTAATCAAATGTATACTTGATATAATATATTATTTGACTCAAATTAACATTAATCAAAACGGATTTACATCATTCAGTCACATTTAGTCTATGATTTATGTTAAAAAAATTGTTGAATTTCATAATAATAACTTTAAATATTATATAAATTGTATGATTTAATTAGAATGGGTGTATCTGTAAAGTCAATAATAATTAATATTTAGTAACATAAACTATAGAAAAGGCAGATTCTAATTATATAAGGTTTTATGTTTTATGGTTTGTTTCTTGTCACTCTGGATTCTTTCTTTATATGTTCTAGAAAGGTGGTTGAATGCCTCTCTCAGTCCCAACCAAAGTGTTAGATTCCAAAATTGCTCCTATGGTCCATTTCAAAATCAAAACTTAAGTTGACCCTTTCGCCCCTGAAACGCGTGTTAATGAGTCAAAGTTAGATGCTTTAAATTATATTTTGAAAATATAACCTTTACATTATCAAATATATACTTGATATAATAAATTGTTTGACTCAAACTAACATTTGTCAAATTAAAATTACTCAAAACAGATTTATATCATTTAGTCACATCTATGATTTATGTTAAAAATATTTGTTGAATTTGATAATAATAACTTTCAAAATTATATAAATTGTATGATTTAGTTGGTATGGGTGTATGTTTAAAGTCAATAATAATTAATATTTAGTAACATAATGATAGAAAAGGCAAATTCTAATTGTATAATGTTTTATGTGTGATGGTTTGTTTCTTGTCCTTGTGGATTCTTTGTTTATATGTTCTAGAAAGGTGACTGAATGTCTCTCTCAGTCCCAACCAAAGGGTTAAATTCCCAAATTCCTCCTATTCTCCATTTAAAAATCAAAACTTGGGTTGACCTTTTGCCGCTGAAACACGTGGTAATAATGAGTGAAATAAATAATTAGTGGAAGGGAAGAGGAAGGACTGAGCGGCCACAAACAAATCACATACTTTAAATTATATTTTGAGAATCTAACATTTACATTAATAAAATGTATATTTATTGTAAGACATTATTTGATTGAAACTAACATTGCTCAAATATTCCACCACATACACATTACTCAAGAAAAAATTATATTGAGTATGCTCAAACTAACATAGGTCAATAGATTTTGAAAAAGATAACAATAACCATGGGAAATGTTGTAAATAATTAATGAACCAATAACCAAGGATGTTTTAAAATGCATGGATTTTGAACTTTCATTGTGGCTCGGCTTTTTTCATAGTATAGTTGTAAAATAATTAAGTTACTTTATTACTTTATTTTTTAAAATTATGTTAAGTTAAATTCCTTTAAATACTTTTAACACATAACTTTACACGTATTTTTTAATAATAAGAAATAAGTGTGAGACTATAATTAAATATATTTTTTCTAATAATCCGATTTATTTTTGTTATTAAAGTTGTATTATGAATTTAACAACCAAAAAATTAGCATGACAAATATTTTTCTAACATTATTATGTTATATTCAGGAAAAAAAACATCAAATTATTTATAAAGAAGAATGCAAGTTACATATTGGAAATAATGAGATTTTTTAAAGAAAAGTAATATGAATTGGTCACACCCATGTGATAGAAAATGTTTAGTTTAGTTTATTATATCTTCTAACACACATCTCATGTCACTGTCACTTTAGAATGTATTACCATTTTTTAATAAACAATTGATAAACATGCCCTTTCCCAATTTCGTTTTCATATTTCTGTATGAAAAGTCATACTATTACCTTTAAAATAGGATTTTATGATTTTTTTAACTTTTATTTTCGACCAAAGTCTTAAATAACTTAAAAAATATATACTTAAAATGCAATATTTAGTTTATAATATTAAAGTGTAAAATTCTTAACATTCTTCTATCATAAATTAGTAGAAAAAACAAAAAGTAATTTTTTCTTCTAACTAAAAATAATTTTTTGAATTAATATTTTGATAGAAAAGATTAATCATCTAGTAATGGAGATGAGGACATTCTTCTTTTTAATATATAAAACTATGTTCATACAAAATATTAATTCTATTTTTAGAATGGAAAAAGATCTAGTAAGTATAAGATACTTACTCTTTATTATTTCTATTCATTTTCTTATTACTCTTTAATATTAATTCTTCTGTATTAATTCTTATGTAAATATTACTTTTAAGTGTATATTTTTAACTTTTATTTTCGACCAAAGTCATAAATAACTTAAAAAATAGATACTTGAAATATAATATTTAGTTTATGATATTAAAGTGCAAAATTCTTAACATTCTTTCTATCATAAATTAGTAGAAAAAACAAAAAGTAATTTTTTCTTCTAACTAAAAATAATTTTTTGAATTAATATTTTGGTAGAAAAGATTAATCATTTAGTAATGGAGATGAGGACATTCTTCTTTTTAATATATAAAATTATGTTGATAGAAAATATTAATTCTATTCTTAGAATGGAAAAAGATCTTGTAAGTATAAGATACTTACGCTTTATTATTTCTATTCATTTTCTTATTACTCTTTAATATGAATTCTTCTTTATTAATTCTTATATGTAAATATTAATTTTAAGTGTATATTTTAATTAAAATATAATAATCATTTTCATATATCATTATAAGATATATTCAATATTATAGTTTATCCTATAACGTATAAAATATTTTCTTGTAAACTATATGTTTTATATTGTTAACATTAATTTCAAATAAAAAAGATATATAATATCTTAATTGGTTAAGGAATGAGAGGTGTGAAAAAATGTCGTAGTTTTGATCTTTGTCTCAGTAAAAACTAACATCTAATCTATAAAAGAAACATCTAAAATAGAAAAGTATATAACATATAATTAATTTAAATTTATATTTATTAAATATGTGAGTCTGATTTTATAAAATACATTATAATGTTATGATTGGATTTCACACTTATATGATTTTATATTCATGTAATCAATATGAAATTGAAAAAGAAAATAAATTGTTGATTTTGTTAATTATTTAATTTTAATATTATTGTATGTTATTTCATATATCAACATGTATACTTGCATAGATAATTGTTATTATAAATTATATTATTATATTTTTCATTAATAATTATTATTTCAAATTTTATATTGCCATCATATCTGTAAGGTTAAGCATACCTGCATAATATTATAAATTATTAGATTAAGAAAACATAGATGTTGATTTAGTTTTATTTTTATTTTTAGGATACATATATGTTTATTCTTATTTGTAAAAGTCTTTACATATTTAATAACAACAATGTTTTAAATTTCATATAATTAAACATTATAAATTTAAAATAATTTATTTCAATATTACAATTTTGTCATTATATATTATGAAACTATTAAATATTTAAAATCATTAAATATTAATTTAATATTATTAAGACTATATTATATTTTATTAGACATATTATAAATTATGGATGTCATCATAAATCATCATTATTTTTACATATTTCTCACTTATCTTTGTTTTATTTTTTATTTCTTTTTCTCTATTCTATTTTCTTTTTTATTGGTAATGCACCACTTTTTTACTTCGAAAAGCACAAGCACGACCAGGCTATTTATGTATAACTCAACAATATTATTATTTTAATGAAAATTTAAAAATTAAAAATTTTCTATTTATATAATTTTAATTTTTCATACCAATAAATATTTATTTAATATTATTAATACTACTAGAAAAGTTTTCATTTACTACAGTTGTTTCATGAGAAAAAGTTTGCAGAAAATACCTACTATTTTTTAGAAGGAAAAATTCGTGTAAATTTTTTGAGACTTTTTGTACAAAAAATAAATCTATAAGAATTTCACAAAAATTTCCTTGTGAAGTGGAAAAATTTTCTATGAATATGAAAATGGTACAAAAATTTCTTGCAAATTTTCCTCTAAATATTGTTTGTAGGGTAAAATAACATATATAAATATTATTTATTTATAAAAATTTATGTATTACGTTTTCTAGAAATTTTTTTGCCATATAATGATAAGTTATTTTTTAAATCATTAGTTTTGAAATAATTAATAAATATTTTAAATAATATCATTTTACTAAATCCATTATAATTTATAAAATACCTTAATATTCATAGTTTTAGTTTAAAATTAATTAGATTAAATATTATTTTATTGAATGTATATTCCTTTATCTTTTATCCTTTAAATTTTAAATTCAAATCATCGTACATTTAAGTGAAATGTTAATTTATTTTATATTGAACATGTCCTAAAAACTCAAGGTATGTTTTGATACAAATAAAGGTCAAAAAGCCCACGTCAATTTTGAATGTCCAAGAAGTGAGAAAAACATTTTAAATTTGAATAACAAAACAACACAAGCATTAGTGAAACATGAACTAAGATTTGTATTATACACAATTTACTATTTTTAATGAAATAGCATCGATCCAAAATTCAACATAAAGATGAATGTAGCTGTTGAACGTAATTAGTTTTTTTTTTAAACTTAGTTAAGCATAGAAAAAAAATAATAATGGTAATAGTTGTCTTGGTTCAGACATACTTGTCCCGTTCTTGTTTGATTGCTTATAAACCCAAATTGCATTCATAATACCACAGTTGCCAATTTTATATCATACAGAACAAAATTTAGAAAGTGAATGTTGATATTATATTTATTAAACAAAAAAATTTAGCCTTTATCTAAATAAATAACTACTACTTTTGATCAGAATCCATTTGTAAAAAACTTTTCTTGCATTTTGAACTCCAACTTTATATGATATTTGTAGGCCCTACACATATAAAACTTATGATTTTAAAATTGGACCCATGTTTTAACCGATAAAAGTATTGGTTCACAGTTTATTAGTTTAACCATTGCTGAACTAGTGCTGAACCGGTCCTAATGAAATAATGTTTTTTATTATTAATATATTATAACAATTAAGATTATAAAATAAAAAATTTATTAGGAGGTAATTATTAAAGAAAAAACTATTTTTACTAAATACATATTCATATCACTAAGTTCACCTCTTTTTTTATCAATTTTTTAATTAAAAAGGGATGGACTTGAGAAAACAAGGGTGTATTTAGAAAAATTTGAAAAATTTATAAAAAATGAAACAGTTGAACCCCCGATTTTCATCAGGTTTTTGATTTTAAAACTGGTTTTTTGCTTTGTCGATTTTAAGTATTAACCGAACCAGATACCAGACTGGTTCATCGGTTTCTTAGTCAAATTAGATACCAGACTAGTTCACCGGTTTTTCGGTCAAAGCGGTCGGTCCGATTTGATTTTTTTGACCTACTTAAAACAAAAAAAAATTAATAAGAAATCTTATTACAAACATTCTAACATCAATTATTCACGACTTTAAAACAACTTAATCATGCATTATTGCACCAAGTTATATTAATCTATGTAAAATGCAGAAATATATACAAAACCTCATGAGTCATCAATGTATTTTACCCTTATGAAATTAAAGTTTTCACCTAAGACCAACATTTCTTCAAGTCTATTTTATGATAGAATAACTTGTGAAATATATTTTAAATGATTTAAAATATGTGCATACCTAATAGTCAAATTTAATGTTATTACTTAATATAAAATTATCAAAATTAATATTTATTATGAATTAAATATTTAATAAAATTAATTACTTAATATGAAAAATTCAAATTAATTTTTTAATTATAAAAGTGAATATAAAATATAATTAATGTGGAAAATGTATTTTTTAATTAGATGTTACAAAAGAAAATAACATTATAAAATTGAAGGTTTGATCAATGTTTAAGTTAAAGTCCAATTTATAATTAATATATATATATATACATATTAATTAAAATTTAGATCCTAAATCACTTTATCAAGGACAATTAAGGGACAAACAACTACCCCGTGTTGACAATGTTATCTCTATAGACCAAATAAGTTTTGGCAAATTCACTTGTCTATTTTGTTTGGTTGTTTCATTGTCTCTTAATGGACTCAGTCATGCTAATCCAATATCTATAAGTTATCCAAACTAATTGATACAAAACCTTGTACCCAAGAGAAATTTTATTCTTGATTTAAATCTAAGAAAATGATATTAGCATACACTTTAAAAATTCAAACCAACCCAACCATTTAATCATAGCTTGTATTACATCAGATTATACCTTACTAAGCATGATATAGATATAAATATGGTGGTTATAAGTACAAAGTGAGTTGTGAGAACTAATGCTACTATCTTTAAAATTATATTTTAGTCAACCCCAAATTAAATTTCATTCTTGACTTTTTCCTTTCAACCATTAAACATTAAGTGGGTTCAAGAATAAAATGCTATTAAAGAATAGAAAACATTTAAAAGGATGAAGTTTTCTTTTGTGACAATGTTGATGATTTTGCCTTATCATGCCATAACTAAGTCAATTGTCTCTTGCATAGTTCCATCATTATCCATGACTTTGTTCTGTCTTACAAATGATGAAATCATCATCCATACTATTTAAATTAAACAAGGTAAAAGCAATTAAGATATGAATTTGAGAAGAAGGTGCAGCATTAAAGTATCAATTGGTTATACTTCACTTTTACAATCCACTACTGATTATTATCATGACCATCACCATGTGTTGATGTTTATATGTTAAGAATATTAACATGAGTAGTGTTACACATCATTCAAATTTATTAAAACTATAAAATCAAGATAGAGAAGTATTAAATGAGATGTGACCATCAAACTTTATGTTTTTCAATAAACTTTAACCCATAATAGTAGATAAAGTGTTGAAAAAAAGTGTTTTTTGTTAGAATTTTAAAAATAATATTTGTCTTATTATGAACAAGATTATGGTTGAAGTTGAAGCTAGCTAATGAAATGTAGGAAATAAATATTTCTATTAAGTAATACATTCACTTACTGTAAATTGTTGCTGCAAATCGCTAGCTAATGAAATATAGGAAATAACTGTTTCTATTAAGTAATACATTCATTTACTTTAAACTGATGCTACAAACCACTCATTGATAACTTTCACCCATGTACTTATCCAGCCAACATCAATGCTCCACCTGGTGGTTTGAAGAGTGCATCATTCATACAGAAGGTGTAGGATACAAAATGTAAAAAATTATCACACATAAAGCACTGGTTAACCATATGATGTATTTAATTAAGTTCCTTACTTTCTGGCTAAGTTATTCAGATCCCAACTGATGAACAACGTTGCAAAGTACATTGCCCCCAAAGTGAATACCAAGTGAAAAAATCCATAAATGTTAATATACCAATTTTATATTCACTTATTACTATTGTAAAATATCTTGTACAAAATATCAACATTTGTTTTTAAAATAATGTCTTATATAAAGTATAGAAGGGAATATTTGTCTATGAAATATTTTAAAAATACTAATTTTAAATTATTAAATAATTCATTCATGCTATTTCTCTCAATGTCTACTATTAGTTATATATATTAAAAATTTAAATATTAAATAAGAATACTTTAATAAAATATAATATTTAATTTTTATTAAATATTTTAATCCATTTATGTTACAATGTTTTTATTATAAGTATAAATAAAATTTTATATAAAATAAGAATCCATTGTAGAAATTATTTTATATTATTTGAATTCATAACTAACCCAATATCAATTCTAAATTTTTTTCTGCAAATCTACAATATAAAATTTATCAGTTATTCATCAACATGCACTCACTAATTTTTATATGACAATGCATTTTTTAGGGTGGATTGACCTTGTAGAAATGAAGGAAAGATTTTTCATTTTTCAATGACATGAGTTCTCAAATACTATGACAGAAAAAACAGAGTTTTATTGCATGCGTTTTTATTTTTCATGAAGTAGTCAAACATCATTAATGTCCATAAATATGTTTCTGAGTAATAGTTTAATTTTTATTTTAATTAATTGCTAAATTATGATTGGTTGTGTGTAAGAGTAATCTCTTAAGTGTGTGCCTATGCAATTTGAGTATTTAATTTGGCAATTAATGTCCATAAATACATTGTTGAGTAAGAGTTTAATTTTTTTTATTTTAATTAATTTATAAATTGTAATTAATTGTGTGTAAGAGTGATGTGTTAAGTGTGCCTATGCAAGATTTATTATATTATTTTTAACAAAATTTAAGTATTTACTTTGACAATTTCCAAAACTAAAACAATAATCATGATTCATATTCTCATAGTTTACATAATACGATATTATTACTGAAAATAGTCATATGATTCTATGCATTTGATTTTCCCATGCCATTGATACACGTAAGTATTACATTATTAATTGTTTTCCGTTTTTATAATAATACCTACATTTTATGATAAATTATAATTTGCAAGAATAAAATATCTAAAAAAAATTATACAAATTAATATACTAGATTGCTAATATTATCATAGTAATAAATATTTGAATTATTTATATGTGAAAACTTTTATTATTGTATAATTTTTTTTACATAAAATTGATTAATTATTTTTTTATAAGAAACTAATTATTTATACATATGATTATACATATTTAAATTTTATTATTATGGGCATTGAAAATAAGATTTGTGATGTTATATTTAAGATTGGAAAAAAAATACAACATAGTCAATTTATTTTTAATTTAAATATCCTTTTTTAATGCTGAGGACATGCAAATAAATTAAATATCCTCTTTAAAAAATTGAGTATTTGAGTTTGAAAAGATGAATATTAGATCATTATTATTTACATGCTAGACCTAAAAAACTTAACCCATTGTAATTGAATTGGAAAAAAAAATTTGTGGATTTATTCTGGCCATTTCCAAAAGTATTTAGTTTGGAAAATTACAAAATTGAGACCACCATGATGATTGATAATGTCATCCATACATTATATTATAGTTGTCATGTAAATAACAATTTATTACTTTATTTTTTAGTTCAGGTTTCGAATTTACAAGTATAAAATATTTTTAAAAAGAGAAAGAAAGAATAAAAACAAACATCACCTACATTTAAATTAACATTTAAAAATATAAATAAATAAATAAATATTATTAAAGTATTTAATAATAGCAAGAATACACAATAATAACCGCCATAAGAAGTTAACAAGCTTTTGCAACATTCATGACGTACTGGCCTTTGATAATTTCAGTTTTATCACAAAATTATTGGCTAAAAAGGCGAATGAATTTTTTTAGAGGATGGTGAGGGGTGAAGAAATGGAAGATTTCATTTTGTGTGCCTTCCTAGTCCTTGAGTCGAACACCAATCCTTCAAGAAATCGCATTTTTTTACTCCAAGCACACCTGACGTACAGCAAATGACGAAATTGGATATCTCTTAGTTTAATAAGAACAATGAATTTGATGTCCCAAATAAATAAAACCAAGTATCATATCCATTGAACATAGTAGAATTTGAAATTACCCAAAACTCAGAAAAATAAAATAAAAAGCTCTATGTCTAGTACATGATTCATACTTAATCAGAGACAACAAATAAAAAAAGTCAAAATGGTTTTACAAACTAATGAAATAATAAATTAAAGTGAATTGAAAACTATAAAAAGTTATGAACAATTCACTACTCTTACTATTTGTTAAATTCATTAAAAGTGTTGAAAGAAACAAGTACTTGGAGAGAGCAACTTAAAAAGGATAATGACTGTGACAACTTAACTCTTTCTAGGACAATCCTTTATTTGGTGTGTATAAAGAAATTGAAAATCAAAATGGAAAGTCAAACTAACGTAAAAGATTGTTAAATGACAAAAAAAAATCTTGAGGATATATAGACACACATACACACATGAAAACATTTATATTTATTTTACACTGCCCATAAGCTTTTACACACTCATATATATTTTTGAAAATATTTTCTTACATTGAGTATGTACGCAAGATATCAATTAAAGTAAATAATTAACTAAAATAAACTTATTGATAAAATTTATTTTATTTTTTACTGTTCGTTTTCATTCTTCAACTTAATATTCGTTCAAACATTCTCATTTTCATCATAATTTACTTTCATTTTTCTTTAAACATCACAAGAAGAAACTTTTTGACAATTCCATGTATATAAATGACAACAAAATATCTAGTTGTTAGGAAAAAAATATATAACTAGACTATCGGAAAGTTGTTTTTTTCATTGTTGGACACCCTAATAATGTCATTCTTTTTTTGGTAAAAACCTATATTTAGATTTTTAACAGTTATCTTTCTCAACTATTTATTACGAGTTTGCTAATTTCATATCATACTCAATTGATCAATTTCTCTAACTTTTTTCCATTTCCTACTATTATTAATTTAACCTTATTCTTATTTGATCAATTTCATTTTCTAAGGTGATCATCATAAAGATAAAATTCATATACTCAGCTGAAGTTTCACCATTACTTTTAATATCTCGTCGTACAAGATCTCCAAATTTTGTCAAATTAGAGACCATTATAGAAGAAAAAAGACAAAACTTCAATTCATTGAAAAAGAGTACTGTTGTTTCTTTTCCTTTATTACTTTCTGGATTTTTGTACATTTTGTTATGTAGAGGAGTGATTTAATAATAATCTTATCTGTATTATATTTTACATGCAATGATACAGGTGAAATTATTTAAAGAGAATGCTTTTATTAGTCATCTTAGATAATTGCTGCTAGTTAAAAAAGCATGCTATAATTTAAAAACTTTTTTTAGTAGGTATCAAATACAAATACCAATAATTAAGTTTATAATACCCATTATATTCACTTGATTGCGAGTTTTTAAACGTGAACTGTGTAAAAAGTTTAAATAAAAGAAATAATAAGAATTAACATTTGGTATAAGTATCATTTTCTTAATCAAGCACAAAATTAATTTAAATGATTAGCGGGAACAAAATATAAAAAATTAATTTTTTTTTTCAAGATAAAAATTAATATAGTGTAAGTATTATTTACTGTATTTTAAAGAATTAGCAGAGTTATGAATGTGAGCGCGGGATTATTTTTTTAAGTGAAATTTAATTTTTTGATTTATTATATAAATATTTAATCATTTATGCTATAATTAGTGACTGAAAATAGTAACGGCTAAATTGTTTATTGATTATACGGTTAAAATTTAGAATTAATAGCGTTAAATAAATTTGAGAAAAAAAGTTGTACCACATGAGTCTAAGAAATTTTATATTAATTCAATCACATTCTTCTTATTTATTTTTGATACATTTATTGATTTTATATAAATAAAAATTTATAATTAAAATTTAATATAATTTTTTTTATATTTTTAATGCATATTAATTAAACAAGATATTATTTTGTAAATAATTATAAAAGAATTTCGGTTGCTATTTCAGTCCCTATGAACAATTATTGTTTAGCTATTTTCTACCACCACCAGTAATACAGGAAAAATTTGGAACATCATACCTCGGATGAATCTTGAAATTCCATTTATATCCATGTTCATTTACCAAATCATCACCAACAAGGTTTTTTATGAAAGCATGTTGATAAAATCCCAATTCCATATACAATAACATAATTAATTTTTCAATAATATAAAAGAAATTTTATCAAAGCTCATAATATTATTATTATATGTTAACTTACCAATTTCTATGAGGGTTATAGAATCAGTTTGACTACTAGAATATTGCTGAAATCCACAGGTAATTCTTGCAGATTTTCATGTGAAAACCAAGTGGTAGAAAATATTCCTGCCGATTTAAAAATTTGAAGGAAATTCTTGTAGGTTTTCCTGTGAAAATAAGGTAATTTTTTACAAATTTTAAACTTCGCAAGAATTACCTGCGACTTTATGATACAACAATTACCTGCAGATTCGATTTCTGCAGGAATTACATGCAGTTTTAGTATCCGCAGGAATTACCTGCAGATTTTCCTGCAACTTTCTGGAAATTTTAAAAAATTAATTTAAAATTATAAATTAAAATAGAAACTAAAAATAAAAATGAAATAAAAAATAAAAACAAAAATATAAATTTAAAAACTGAATTAAAAAGTAAGAATTTAATAATTAAAACTAAAAATCCTAATGAATATTATAAATTATAAATAAAAAATTTAAACTAATTAAAAAATATGAATTAAGTACTAAAAATATAAATTAAAATTAAATGAAAAATAAAACTAAAAACTAAAATTAAAAATAACCATAGAAATTAAAATTTTAAAATTATAAATTAAAAAAAAAGCTAAAACAAAAATTATATAAAAACTAGAAACTAAAACACAAAATTAAAAATTAAAATTTAATAAGAAAAATTAAAAATTCCAAGGGATTATTAATTATAAATTAAAAAAATTAAAAAATATGAATTAAGAACTAAAAATATAACTTAAAATTAACAAGAAAATAAAAGAAAAACTAAAATTAAAATTAAATGTAGAAATTAAAATTAATAATTAAAAGTTTAAATAAAAGTAAAAGTTAAAATTATAAATTAAAAATTACAAATTATAAAGTTGAAATAAAAATTAAATTAAAATTAAAAGTAAAATATAAAAATGAAAATTGAAATCATAAAACTAAACCTTTAAAACTAAAATTGAATAATTATAAATAAAGAATTAAAATGAATTAAATGAAATAAATTAAGTACTAAAAATAAATTAAAAAATAAAAATAAAGATAGAAATTAAAATAAAGAATTAAAATTTAAACTAAGGTTGAAAATTATAGATTATAGTAAAAGTTAAAATTAAAAATTATATACAAATTAAACAGTAAAATATAAAATTAAAAATTGATAAATAAAATTTAAAAGCTAAAATGAAAAAGTTTAAAATTTAAAAATAAAGATGAAAAATTATAAATTTTAAATATAAACTTTAAATTAAAAGTTAAAACCAATTAGTAGATATACATAAAGTACCAAAAATATAAATTAAAATTAAATGAAAAAATAAAACTAAAATTAAAATTAAAATTAAGAATATAAATTAAAATAAAGATTAAAATTTAAATTAAAAGCTGAAAGGTAAAATTATAAATTATTAATCATACATTTAATTTATATATTTATTAATTTTAAATCTAATTTTCAATAAATTCCCAGGGATTATATATTAAAATTGAAAATAATTAAAAAATATAATTAAGAACTAAAAATAGAAATTAAAAAACTAAACTAAAAATTTAAATTAAAAATTTGAAAATTATTAATTAAAATAAAAACTAAAACTTAATATTAAATGAGAAAAAATTAAAAATTAAAATTAGAATTAAAAACAAAGATAAAATAAAAATTCAAATTTAAAATTATAAATAAAACAAAAAATTAAAATTAACAATAAAAATTAAGATAAATTAAAAGGTGAAAATTGTAATTGAAAAAAAAACTAAAACATTAAATTAAATTAAAAAATAAAACTAGAAACTAAAATTAAAATTTAAAATGAAGATACTGATTTAAATTAAAATTTGTAAATTACAAATAAAACTAAAAAGTAAAAAGTAAGATTAAATTAAAAATAAAGATAGAAATTTAAATTAAAAATTGAAAATTATAAATTAAAAAAAAAAAGTGACACAAAAGTTAAAAAATAGAATATAAAAGAAAAAATTGAAAATTAAAAATTAATAATAAAAATTAAAAACAATACTAAAAACTAACAACTAAAAATTAAAAAGTAAAACTTAAAAATAAAATGAAAAATTATCAATTTTAAATATAAATTTTAAATTAAAAATTAAAACTAATTAAAATATATAAATTAGAAGTAAAACTTAAAATTATAAAGAATTAAAATTAAAAATTTAAAACAATATAAATTAAAATTAAAATTAAAAATAAACATAGAAATCAAAATAAAGAATTAAAATTTAAAGTAAAATTTGAAAATTATAAATTAAAATAAAAGCTGAAACTAAAATAACTAAAAAATTAAAAAATAAAATATAAATTTAAAATTAAAAATTAAAAATTAAGAAGTAAAATAAAATTAAAAACAAATATAGAAATTAAAATAAAAGCTAAAACTAATCATTATATAAAAATTAAAAACTGAAATATAAAATGAAAAATTGAAACTTGAAAGTTAAAAATCGAAAAATAAAAAATTTAAAATTATAATTTAATAATAAAAATTAAAAACTAAAAGGTAAAAGTAAAAATTTAAAACTAAAGGGAAAGTGAGAAATTGTAAATATAAACTTTAAATTTAAAATTAAATCTAATTAAAAGATATAAATTAAAACTAAAAGTTAAAATTAAAGATTTTAAATGTCAACTTTAAATGAAAAGTTAAAAATTTAATAGTAAAAGTTAAAATTATAAAATTAATTTATATATTTATCAATAATTTTAAATTTAATTTTCAATGAATTCCTAAGGATTATAAATTATAAATTAAAAATTAAAACTAATTAAAAAATATAAATTAAGAACTAAAAATATAAATTAAAATTAAATGAAAGAATAAAACTAAAACTAAAATTAAAAGTAAAGATAGAAATTAAAGTTAAGAATTAAAATTTAAATTAATGTTGAAAATTATAAATTGAAATAAAAGCTAAAATATCAAATTGAAAATTTAAACCAAAATCTAAAAATTAAAGATGCAATATATAAAATTTGAAATTCAAAATTAGAATTTAAAATTGCCTTCCAACCTAATCTACTCTCTCCATTTGAAGCTTTCGTCATGTAAAGCTCTCACCGTATGAAGTCGTTTCCATTTAACCATAAACCAATTTAAGCTTCTGGTTCTGATTTACCGAAGCCAAACATCGAAGCCAAACTCAAGTATGCACAGTTGTTCAATCATATTTTGCTTATTCTTCTATTTTAGCATTTACAATGTTCGATCATGTTTTGATCTCTCAAAACGGTTGGTTTCAATTCAAAGTTATCTTTCAAGGTGTTGCACTCTCTTAAATAGTTTTAGGGCTTCTACATTTTTAGGGCTTGCTCGAAATGTTTTCATTGTCTCTCCATTGCTTCAATCACTGTTGTTCGGCTTCAATTTTTTCTTACCTCTACTTTTTGTTTGCATTTTAGTATAGATTTTGATCAGAATTTCCTATTTCTACTTTGTATGTAGCTGTCTAATTTTTTATAGATTTTTACCTCTATTGTCATTATCAAGGAAGAGCGTCGTAATTTCCTTCATTTTATTACTTGGCTTTGTAATGTGCTAGGTGGAACCTTTGTTATGACAGGTTTTGTCTTTGATTTCAGTCCAAATGAAGTGTAGTGATTATGAATAGAGTAGTGAACATTATAATTTAATTTCTCTAACCTTTGTTGTGACAGGTTTTGTTTTTTCCTTTCTCTCTTCTTGTTGTGCAATTAGTAAAACAGGTTTTGTTTTTTCCTTTCTCTCTTCTTGTTGTGCAATTAGTAAAACTGTGAAGGTTGCATAGGTTATGCTATAACTTGGATTAATCACCTGTCATACGTCTAACACACAGAAAAATGCTCTTAAAAAAGAAGCACCTTGTTTCTGGTTGTTTGATTGTTTGTCTAGGGAGAAGGAATATAAAATTGACCACATTTATCTTCCAATGTCACAGTGTCACTATTTGCTTTCTAGTTCTGGAGAGGTTGTATATTATAGTATAAAATATTCAATTTGATCTTGAACAATTTAAGCATCACTTGAATTGGCAATAGAATGCTAGACAAGACTCTCATCATGTGGTATGACATAATTGCCAGCTATATATATATATAGCCAACATTATTAGCAAATGCAACTTGCTCTTCAAAACCATCATGATCGTGGATTGTGAAGCTAGATTTGTCCCCATGATCATTAATTAAGGTGTATAGCTGATTGCGTCGACACAAAAAGATGGAGTGTAAATTTTGAAAGTAATAACTAATTCTTGGTGATTCTACAAATTCATCATAATACTAATCATTCCTTACCCTTGTGTGGGATTTTTAAGTTATATATAACTACTAACTAGTCAAAGACTAAACAGAAAAAAAAACTAATGATGGTGAGGGATGAAATAAAACTTCCAGTTTCATTTGGTGCTCCATGTTGGTCTGGCCAGAAAACAATTCATTTATGAAAACAGGGTAGCTACAGTCATACACATTGTTATAATATATTATATATGTGAAAGAAGAATAGTACCTATTAAACTAGTGTTGGTGAAGGCATCAACAGTCATATGTGATCTATGTTTTTTTTTCTTGTATGTGTGGCTAGAGGGGGGTCCATTATCTATTTTATATATGAAAAACACATATCCATTTCTGGTTGCCTATTTGATGATCTGCAGAAGATTAAAACATGAGTATTAAAAAAATATAGCATAACTAAAATACTACTTAATAAGATAAATCAAACCTTTGCTGTTAAACATCTGATGCCTGATATAATGTTATTTGTCTTCTCATTTCATGCTAAATGCTAATTAAAAAAAATACCCGATGGACACCATTCTCTGTTCATTCTATCATGCAAGTTTGTGATTGAAGTTGGACATGAACTATATCACAAAACAAATCACAATTATGCAAAAGATTTGCTCAAGATAAAGGGGAAAAGGCACACCAATCACTAAATGACAGTGTAATGCAAAATTAGCATAACATATAACGTTGAAGCAGTTCCATTACACCTTTTAGTAATTTCTTTACAAAATTGTGATTTCTATCTCTAATACTCCTATATATCACCATTATTGTTACCTATATATATCCTTTGTTTTCATAATTGTTCCTGCTACTACTAATTCCCTATCACCCAACCACTATATGAAAGAATTCAATATATTTTATTTTTGTAACAGAGAGCTATAATGGAATAAAGTTTCAAGGTGTCTTCATAAACTGAGTTAGAACATTTTAAATGGAGTATAAGCTTGTTTTTAATTTGTATAAAAATATATTATTGAATTACATAGGCACAACTAGACATTGCAAAGTAAATAAATTAATTGAACATGCAACACTTGCCATCTTACAATTTGAGAAGAATATTTTATTCATATTGCTTACCTCTATAAATGCAATGGTTAGTAGATTTTTGTAATATATTCTTTCAAAAGTTTTGTGCATTCATTTAAGAATAAAAGAATCAACTTTATGTATCCTATTGCTCATGTGTCTAAACTTCATTTATGCCAGGTTGATACATTCTTTGTTGTTGGATCCCCTCTTGGTGTAGTTCGTGCTTCGTAATATCGGAATTGACATAGGTAAGCAGGTCCTTTATATAGTATTATACATTTTTTTTTTCTAATCTTTATTGATATCTCAAATGCAGTAAACAGTTTACCTCTTGGTTTGGTTCTTTAAAAGTGTTATCTGGAATATCTTAAAATCAATTTGTGTAGCGATAAAATCATTACGAACTAATTTGCTTGAGTTTTTTTTTATTTTTTTTCAGATCTAACAGTCAGAGTATATAACTTTTTAGGAACTAAATAAAAATAAAACTTATTGTGAACTAAACTCGGGCATCAATAGAAATAAAACTTAGGAAATTCCTCTGCACAAAGTTAAAGCTTCGAAACTAAAAGTTAATACTCCAAGTGTATAAAATTTTATACGGACAATCAATCACAACCTTTTATTTATGTCAAGTTTTTTAATTTTACTAATTAATACGTTAACAGTTATATAAATGATTAATTGTGATGAAATGAGAGAAGTGTATAGGTGTTAAATTTTATTAATTAAACTCTTACTAACTAATACTTTAACCATTATATAAATGAAGAGTATTGAACATTATCATAAAAATCTTTTACATTATGAGTGTATACTAATTAAAATCTAATAGTTTATCTTGTGTTTCAATTAAACTAACTTATATTTTTTATAATTTTAAAAATTTAATAAAAATTTCAACAGCAATCAATAAATTCATAGGCAAGGTAAAAATAGAGCTTAGAAAAATTCTACACATGATTGAAAGATTGAAGCATGTTCTTATCTAAAGGCATTAAATTCTACACATAATTTCTTTTCCATTTTAAAATATAGCAACTAACTATTGGTTTATAACTAATCCAATTTCATTAAGATTGTTCTTAGATAAACTTCGTCAATAAAACTTAAATGTAGGAGAAAAGAATAAGTAAAATATACTGAATTTTTCATACATGTTAAAATCAACTTATGGATGAGAAGATTATATAAAATTACATAATTCTAATAAGTTAATTTGAACTTATTGAGATTATTTTATTTTATTTACTATAAGTATTTATAGATGACTTTATCCAAATATATACCTAAATATTCTTCATATTGAGCATTTGTTAGAGGAATATTTGTTAGGCAAGGACAAGAGAGAAGAAATTAAAGTGGAAATTTAGTTTAAACTATGATTGAAATTACTTAAAGATACTTTGTGTAATTAACGCCCACTTTGTTCAATAGTGTAGTGAAAAATATTCAAGATGCAGCTAGTACCTAACATATTGTCAAATGCAACGGTCAACTTATAATCTTTTTATGAAGCAAAGTGTTTACTTTTATTCTTTATATTGGAAAATGCACACTGCAATTCTCCTGTTCTTTTACTTTCCATATGTTTTGTTACTTTTGATTAAATCTCTGAACACTTTTACTATTTTATTCTCTATCTTTGCTAACTTTGGTGTATCAGTTCACTATAAAATCTCACCATTTCTTCCTAAATTTTTTTTCCCCAAGTGTCATAATTTGGCATAAAGCTAAATTCAGTACTAAAGATAAATAAGATAATACAGAATCCAATGAAAATCTTTTGATCTCAGACATTGTAAACTTTATATTATTTCACAAATCTTCTGAACTAATTAATGGGTTACCTTAACACCTCAATAATGTATATATATAATAGAAATTAATGTGTAATCAACCAAATTATCCAAACAATTTTCTCAATCAAACAATATTTCATAATGTGTTTCAACAAAATAGAAAAAAAAGAGTATATACTATCAGGAGTCTTATTTTCATGTACTGTTGTCTAGAGTGGTGATGATGAACATATTATTAATCCATGCAAGCTCTATTTAGCCAGTCTTGAAGGAATTGTTCCTTCTCTTGCTTGATGTGGTTCTCAACTTCTTTTTAGCATGGTGAATACAATTTGAAAACTGGTCGTTTTGGTTATTCCTGGCATTAGCATGGTCATTTGGTGGTGTTGTAGGTTCAACAGTGCGCTGCTCCCAACTAATGCAGGACACTGTTCCAATTTTATACTCAAAATGTCAAATGAAAGTGGTGAAAGTTTCATCGTTATCCCTTCAAAATGCCTTTGCCTATGTATTCTTCTTTGAATTTGGCAACAGGCATCCCCATCCTCGGCTCATAGTCATACCCACCTTCAAATGAACCCACCCTTGACACCTGCCTATCACCCTTTGAATTTGGTGAGCTCCCATTCCCCATTCTTTGGTTTAGATTTTCTACAATGTATGTTAGCTTTCCAAGTACTTTGGAACGCTGCTGAAGGTGATAAAGTACAAGAAAAATTTGAAGAATAATTAATTATAAGGATATTTTAAAAAATATTTAAAATAAATATGTGAACTTTTATTAAAATATGATTACCTTAACAACACTTCCAGTGTTATTTACTTTTGGTGTATTTATCAATGTTTGATATACTGTTCGATTTGTGGTAAGAAGGCAGTCAAAAGAGCCCGGTGCCAACTCAGGCTACCCAAGAACAACAGGCAAAGCAACTAAGAAAGGACTTGGCTTAGCTAATACAAAGTGGCCATTAAGAAACTGCATTTAACTGGTTTTTTAATGCTAAATCTCCTCTTTTTATTTCTAATAAGAGAGGTTTTCTACCTTATTTCCATTAAGTGTGAATATTGGGATATAGTTGATTTGACTTCTGAATTTTAATGTGTTTTACTAATAAAATTAATATACTAACAATTAATATAAAATGTTAAAAAAAAACTGAAGTCATCCTCAACCTCAATTTAATTCTTACCATTGAAAAGTATAAAATTTCTACTGAACATATATCGAATTAGTTTCCATACACATTTAGTTATTGAAAGATATGACTTTACATACACACAAGTCACAGCAACGTTTATTTTTGTCTCTCTTGTTGGGGCCTCCTCTCGCAAGAGCCATAATTGGGCTTGGTGTCTGAGGTACTTGATTCAACTTTCTACAGTACCATCTTACCCTCCAAATAGATGATATTTCATGAAAGCAATTTCCATCAACGTTATTAATGGAATCCGTAAATATTCCCTAATATTTGCAACTTTTAGTCAATTTTGACACTTAGTTTGCTCATTCCACAAAATCAACAGTCCAAATTCCAAAAATATTCTGCCATTCCAAGCTATAAGCTAGGTGGTATATCCGGCTATCTGAGGATGTTTTGCCAAAAATATTATTGCTTGCGGCTTCTATATGGATTCAAGCAAACCCAAACAAAAGCTTTTTAATCAGTTTGATCTCATTTTCAAGTAAACCCAACCCAATCATACCCCTACTTGCATGTTTATGAATGTTAGGCAGAAAATACTTACTTGTAATTTGTTCATTATATTTGTATCTACAAAATAAAAATTCTAAGCAACTATAATTTTTCTGTATAATGCATTTCAATATCCTTTTCATCATATGAGCTAAACCAGAGTCAAACAAGCTATAATTTGATCAGACAAGTTAAAATACACATTTCAATATACTTTCATCATATATGTAGTCAAATATATACCTTTAAAACGGGCAATATATCCTTTAAAGGGGTCAAATTTTACCAATTCTTACTTTTTTTATTTATCAAATTTAAATTCCAAATCTTATATCATCAAAACCAAACTGCTTAGTAATTGAATAAGAGACTAATGACGCAAGGTTTAAAGGCCACTAATACCTTTGTTTCGCTAGCCCCTAAAAATATAGTTAATTATTGAAAACATCTTAAAAAAAAATTGAAAGAAAGTTTCTAATTAATACAGTTATAGTATTAAGAGTAGTTATTTTCTTTTTGAAAAATATGCTTATCATTTTTATCCTCTTATCATGACTTTCCCTCTTGTAATCAGTATCGTTCTCTCTCCAAGAAGTCTCATTAGTTGACTCGTGATCTATTCTTCTTAACCAAAATATAAACTTTTTTCATTATTTAATATTATAAATGCAAATTGTCTCCCATCTTATAAACTTGAATGTAGAATTAATCGAAATGATTATCTACTGTCTAATAACTTGTTTGCTTAGGTGGATAAAAACACATATGTTGACTTGCGTGTTGGTGATGTTATTTGATTTGGCCGGTAGGTATTTGCATGGTTATTTTTCTATTATGCTTGTAAACATGTTTTTCCTCTGGTTCACATTGTTCTGGTTCTCACTTAAGCCTTTCTTACTTCCTTTTTACTATTTTAGATGGTGTAATAAGGTTATTTGTTATCTTTTTGTCTTTGTACTTCCTTCTTAATACAACCTTTTGCAATTTATTGTGTTTTGCCACTGTAAAGTCTGTTACAGACTCATTACGCTCAACATACTTTAGCACTAAGCAATCAATATTGAAGTTTCATCATTGGAGAGTTTGTGGTTAAGTCTATACTCTAACTTTCTGATTGTTTTTTTGTTATCATCGAATTTGAAGTACATTTTTACAACTTCCCTATCACTATTCTTATGGTTCTCCATATTTCTTTTTTGCCTGATGGTAGGTAGAGAAATGCCTACTATAGAATAAATATTGTTGGCCTGAGAATGTTGCAATAGATGAGCGGGGAGATAAAAGGAAAGATATCCAAGATATGGAATGTATTAGGGAGAAAGATGGTAGAATCTCTCCTAAAATGGTTTGGTTGGGAAAAATACCAAATCAGGCCTTAGTAAGAAAAATTAGATAAGATAACTCAAAAAAGGAGGACTTTGAAAGAAGCCATTACAAAGATCTTGCCCCAAATAATAGTCTTATCGAAATTTTGGGTTTTGACATAGCTTTCTATGAAATAAGCAGAGAATATATTGTATAAGTTTTATTTGAAAACTGTTTTGAAGATTTAAAAATGGAAAAACTTATTCATATTTATTAGAATTTCATTAATGAAAGCAAAAAACAACATATTCTGATTATATTTTGAGTTTTCAAAACAAAAATATAAAATTGAAAAGCAAAACTACTTTCAGTTGTTCTTGTTTTTTAGTTTTTAAAAACTAAAAAACCAGAACTTTTTTCAGAAAACATTATCAAAACAAGTTTTTTAGTTTTTAAAAACTAAAATGCTGAAAACAGTTTCATAGGTGTAAAACAAGCACTTCAAAATTGTTGTCAAACAAACACTTAATTTAGGAAGAAGAAGCTAGCAAGAAGCGCGACAAAGAAAATAATGGGTAGGATATTTAAGGAGAGAGAGAGAGAGAGAATTAGATATAGGGGTAAAATGGAAATTAAAAAAAATAAAAATAGTAAGTGTAAATTCAAATTGATGGGAATGTTAATTCAAAATCTCCTAGTTTTGTTTGTTTTTGTGGGCCAACCCAAATCTACAATGAGTCGGGTTGGCCACATGTTTAAATTTTTTTTAACTTAACACCATTAACAATAATAAAGAATAAGGCTTTTTATAAAATTATATATAAGTTTTTGCTTTATTTTAAAAATTTTATTTTATGTCAGTTATATATGTTTTGAGATTTTTCTTTTTTATTTTCAAATAAGTCACAATAAATATTTTGTATAATTTATTTGTATTGTCCTTCTATCAACATAATAAATATTTAGAATAAAAACTATGTTAGATACAACTACCTTTACATATAATTTTCTTTTCAAATGTAACTACCTTTCTGCATATAATTTTTCAACAAACCTTCAAAGTTTAAAAATATTCTCTCAAAATTAGCACAATTCTAAATATATTTCACAAATAATCTTACTAAAATTTCTTCTGCTAATGTTTTGTCATATGTAGTAAAAAATAAGAGAAAATACTTATACACTGTCAACGCAAAAAGTTTTATGTTAACATTAAGTCACAATCTTTTATATATAGTAAGTTTTTTCACTCATTAATACTTTAATAAAATCATATAAATAAAGAATTGTGACTAAACATTAATCTAAAACTCTTTTACACTGACCGTTTATAAGTGTTAATCTCAAAAAATAATATCAAATTAATTTTTTGTGAACGAAAGTCTAGGCACCTATCAAGACCTTCAACATTTGTGTTGTCTAGTTCATATGGGATAAAAGTATGAGTTTAACATTTTTAGACTATCAGTATAAAAGAGTTTTATATTGGCAGTTAATCATAATCTTTTATTTACATGATTTTTAAAGTATAATTGGTAAAGTCAACAAACTTACCATATATAAAGGGTTGTGATTAACTGTCAGTGTAAAACTCTTTACACTGAGAGAGTATAAGTTTTTTTCTCAAAAAATATTCACATTCATCCTCTTAGCTATTTGCTACAACATGTTTTTTCCTACCTCTTCCAGGGTCTCCATGTTTTTTTTGTCAGCATTATCTGGTCCTTTCATGGATGGATCAAGGTTATACTCATGACATTACATATGTATTAGTATCATCACGATTGTGAGCAAGTTTGGGACGAATTTTTATTTCCTAATTTAACTTTCTTCTTTTAAATATAAACTATTCATAGGAGAAAAAATGGAAATCCTCATTAAATTTTAAAAGAGCATTTTGTAGAAAATAAAATTGTTTTCATGAAAATGAAAATGAGTTTAATTAGTATGTACTATCACTGTAAAAGAATTTTATATTGATGTTCAATTACAATTTTTCATTTGACTTTTAAAATATTAGCTGGTAAAGTCAACAAACTTAACATAAATAAATGGTTTTGATTGAATGTCAATGTAAAACAATTTACTTATTTATCATTAAATAAATTATATATTAAGTTATTAATTTTATTTTAATTTAAAAATTATATAAAAAAAGACAAATTAATAACAAGAAAATATAAATTAAAGCTTAAGAATTAAAATTTTAATTAAATGTATAACTTTAAACTTATTATATAATTATTAAAATTATAACAGGCGGATACGAGTTCAAGTACAAGGCAAACATTCATATACACATACCCGTACCTAGGGGTGGGTATACGGACTCAAGTCCGCGAACCGGTCTGTGGACCTCCAAGTTCGTGTGGATTTTGGATCCTTTTTCTAAAAAAAACATAACTATAGGAGAAATTTAAACTCGGTCCTCAAAACCTGCAAACTTCATAGGTTAAATCCGTTGGCTCATGAGTTTGGTCCATAATCCGTTTAAAGGAACAAAATTGTCATTTAGACTATTAGTTTGTGTTAATGTTATGACTTTTTTGTTGTAAATTGTGATATTTTACACTTTTAATATTGAAAATATTTAATATTTTAGATTATTATAAATAATGATATAATTTTTAGTATATAATATTTTATAATTTAGTTAGTTAAAAAATATTAAACATTTTTTAAAATTGTTTTTAAAAAGTTATATGTATATGTGGATCCGTGGACCGATCCTTTAAGTTTGCAGACTTCGCAGACTAGATGCGACTTGCAAAAATTATCTATTTATTTTAGTGGATCATATGTATCTGGACCATTTAAATATGGGCTTCGTGGACCGAATTAAAACAAGCCAGATAAATCCATATACCTACCCTACCCGTTTATCATATCGGGTAATATCTGTACCCATACTTGTCAAAGTGAGTGATACTTGTCAAAATCAAGACGAGTTTGGAGCGATACCCATAGGTATTGGTATTTTTGTCATACATACTCTAAAGAGGTGTTAGTGTAATGCATAAGAGGAGTGTTAGTGTAATGTTTTCAAACATACAAAGATACAAATGAAATAACTACACAAAAGTAAGGAATGTGTACTTTAAAGAAAAAAGAGGTGCATTTATAATTTCATTAAATATAAGAAGATCTATCTATAATTTACTCTAAAATTAATTGTATTATATGGATTATTGAAACAAGCTAATCTTCATAATAGTTTCCACTTTCTAGCTTACATACTCTTAATTAGAATAAATTTTCTAAAATAAATTACTTATATATACCTCAATTCGAAGATAGCTTTCCAAAGGATAGAGACCAGGAAACAGTGGCAAGGTAGTGATGGAGCTGGTCTGTGTGAAACATAGTCTCATGAAAAAAATCAAGGTTTTGTAAGTAGCAACATGATTTGTCTTTTCTCGCTATGTCGCATCACTTCACTCACAACAACCATTGCCTTAAGTATAATTTAGTTTGACATAATATGTCAAGCTTTTCATACACCGCATATTCATATAGAAGGCACGTAATATTAATATCTTTCATATAACAAAATTAAGAAAACAACTTATACACTCTTAGTAATATAAAACGTTTTACATTGATATTTAATTACAAATCTTTATATATATATATATATATATATATAATATAATATAATATAATATAAATGAAAGATTGTATTTGAAACCTAATATAAAACCCTTTTACCCTGTTAGTGCAAAAACATTAAACTCTTATTAATTACGTGGAAGGCATACGATTTTTTTTTTTTTATAAAGACATAATATTCAATTACTTTAAAAAGTTTGTTAACCTTAAGAATTAATCAATTTAATACTTTAAGAGTCATATAAATGAAAGATTATGATTGAACTCTAGTGTAAAATGTAACGTCCATCGTTACAGTAGTAACCCATAATAAAATAATAAAGAATTTAAATCAAATAATAAATTTTGTATTTGAATACATGAATTCTTATATAATAAACAAAATATAATCCTCAAATTCGGGTCTCTAGAAGACGAAAAAAATTACAAGTACATTATGTTCTAAAATCGTTACAAACAAGTACTACAAGAAAATTTTTTATTAATAAAAAACTAGGTTTTCAAGCCTCTTCAATTTCCAAAACTTCTTCCTGGAGCCCTGAAAACAACACTTTTAACGAGATAATAATCTCAGTGAATAAAATAAGTTTTTAAAAGAGGTTTGCAAATAGTGTTGTTCTTAGTCGGCCCGAAATCCGGAAAAACAACCGTGGTACCCGCAGTAATAAAAAGTATTTTTATTTATATATAATCATGATTTAACCCAACAAATTTCTAGCAATAATAAAAACACAATAGAATAGTTTTTTATACAAACACACAATCTACAAATTATAGTGATACTCATGATCACTCGCTCTCACTCTACGGTTCCCAGAACCAAGGTTTTTGGTAGATTCTTCAAAAAGGTCTATGAGCTCATATTCCATATAATGGCGTCTCACTACCTTCCCCATGCTATTATGAAGGTATCCAGAATCTCTTCTCTATCCCAGATGGAGGTATCTAAAACCTCTTCCTTGTATGAAACGGAGGTATCTCATACATCCATCCCAGATGGATGTATCTCAAAATTCAACTCCATTCCAAATGGAGGTATCTCAAAACAATTAACAAAGTAATTTGCAAACATTAAACGCATTAAGAACAATTTTTAGAACCATACCATGGAGGGTTAAAAATAGACGTTTTACTCACCTCTTAAAGCAAGATTCCACCACTTTAATTTGTTTTCTTCTGCTCCTATGTCCCTCTTTCTCAACGTAGAATAATCAACTAATCTATTATATTCTGAGAGAACTAGTTAACCCTATATATAATTGCTTAGGGTTGATTTTCCCCTCTCTATATTTTTATCTTTTATAAAAGATTAGTTTTTAGAGATGAAATTCAAAATGAAATAAAATACTCTTTTATCTTATCTTACTATTATTTTAAAAGCAACATTATCTTAACTTATTTTTTAATTTAAAAATCCTAACAATTTAATCTTTTAATTTTATCTAACGAAATAAAATATATTATTTTATCTTATTTATATTTTAAAGGAAATATTATCTTAATCTTCTTATTCAAAATTTCTGACAATTTAATCTTTTAATTAGTTTTTTTAACAACTTAATCTATCTTATCTTAACTAAATGATTATTTGAATATTTGTATTTTAAATTTTGGGATGTTACATAAAACTCTTTTACACTATGGATATAAATATTAAACGCTTATTAAATACATGAAATACATACAACTTTCTTTTGTAAAGACCTAATTGCACTTTTTATTAAGTTATCTTTTTTTTTTTTGTAACGTTCTTTGAGTTACTCTTGGAATATATCTCTATATATAAAACTGTTAACTTATCTTTCAATTAATATTACTCATTTTGTTTTATTTTTTTATAAATCAAATGAATTTATTACAAAAGAGCACCAACAATGACCATAAAACATATTACAAAAGTAAGTGAAAAAGGGTTTGTTCCATACAATTGAATATTGCACGCACCTCAGTGTACGGTCCCCTGCCACGAGGCTCATCCTTATGCATGATGCTCAGCCACAACACGTGTGCTTGGCGTAGGCTTCCCTACCATGGTGTGCGCACTCAATGCATGCTCCCTTGTCTTGAGGTGTGTGTCTCGTGCACGCTTCCTAACCACAGCATATGCACCCAGTGCATGTTGTCGAGCCATAATGTGTGTTCCTAGTAAACACTCCCCAACCTCAATATACACATCCATTACATGCTGCCCTACAGCTGCGAATGAGCCTGGTCCACGCTCCCTTCCACACCATGTGAGCCCAGTGCATGCTTACCTGCCATGGCGTGTGCCTAGTCACGAAGCATGCACCTACTGCACCCTTCCTAGCCATGGCGTGCATGCCTAGTGCATATTCCCTTGCCTTGAGGCAGGCACCCAGTACAGATTGCCTTGCCACAACATGTGTGCTCAGTGTACCCTTCCTAGCCATGGTGGGCACCTAATGCATACTCCCGTGCCTCCATGCACGTGCTCGATGCACCTTCCCGACCAATTTATGACCCTTCTGAGCCATGACGTGTGTTCCAATGAATGCTCCCCTACATCAATCCACGAGCTCGATGTGTGCTACCTTGCCATGACACACGCCCATTGTAGATTGCTCTACCACAATGCGTGCACCCAATGAAAGCTTCTAGCCACAATGTGCGCACCCATTGAACACTACCTTACCACAACGCATGCTCGATACACGCTGTCCTACTAAGCTGCCATGCCCAATCCACGTTTCCCTGTTAAGGCCTGCATGCTCAGTCCACACTGCCTGACCATGGCACATGCTCCCTTGTCTCGAGGCATGTGCCAGTGTATGCTACCCTGTCATGGTGTGTGCACCTAGTGAATGTTGTCTGCCACGACATGATGTCTGTTGCACGCAGTCTTGCCACTATGCTTGTGCTGGTGTACGCTGCCCTACCACGTCATGCGAACTTGGTTCACGCCCTTTGCCTCAAGGTGCGTGCCCGATACATGCTACCATGCCATGATGTGTGTGCCGAATGCATGCTTCTCGAGGCATGTGCCTCAAGTAGGCTGTCAGGCCATGACACGTGCGCCTGGTCCATGTTGCCCTACCACAGTTAGTGCACCCTATGTACACTTCCTTACCATAGCACGCTTGTTGAAACACATGTTGGAATTCAAGGATTGAAAAGCTTGAAGAAGCCATCATGTCCTTTGAAGCTCTTTGGAGTTTTGGTTTTGAAGAAGTATGATGTTTTGATTTTAAGTTTATGCTTAATTCATTTTTATAGTACCAAACACATTTGATAAGTGTGCTACTTGTATTGTGTGTTTAGATAGGCATGGAAATGTGTTTGAGTAGCTAAAGGATAAATTACATAGGCTAGGAAGTGCTCAAAAATCATCAAAATTAGATTTTGCAGTAAGGTAATCGATTACATTATTATGGTAATCAATTACCCTTCAAGAAAATGAGGTATTCTTATTCCTATTCTCAAGAGTAATTGATTACCTGAAAATAATAGTCGATTATACCCGAGACCATGCTTTTATAGGTCTGTTTTGTAGCAACAAATCAGATAATTTACTAGGTAATCGATTACCCTACTACAAACTCATATAAAAGAATTTTTAAACCATAATTTTTTATAACTAACGAAAGTTCCAAAGAAAGCTTCCTTATAACTAACAAACTAATCTGATTTGAATTTTTCCAGGATTAATATTTGTATGTGTGACGTGCATAAATGAAATTTTAGTAGAAAATAGATTAGTGGAAGGCTAAATCTAAAAGTTGGATGTAGGTTAGGTTGACCGAACCAGTATAAAACTACTGTGAAAATTCTCTCTTTTCTTACACTCTTTATGATTGCTTGAATTGATTTCTTTATTGATTTGTGAATGAGTTTCTTTGCTACAACTTTATTTTGAATCTTTATTCAAAAAAATTGATTCTATTGATATTCCTTAATTGAGATTGTTATTGGGTTATTAAATCATTGAATCTTGATATTACACATTCATTATCCATAATCTTTTATTGAAAAGAATTATGATTGAAATTCATATTTTGATTTAACTATGTGCAAACTAAAAACCATCATTGAAGGAATTATTATTGATCAAGCTTGATACCCAAAACATAGAAAGTGTTGAATCTTGATATTTGTTTCAAGTTCTTTTGAAAACCCATTTTTGAAAACACTAAGGTAGATTTTGGAAATTTCTTAAAAGGAACATTTTTGAAAACTCTAATATTATTTTTTAATAAAAAATTTTGAAAAATATTTCGTGAATCTATTCAACACCCCTTCTAGATCCCCCCTAGGACCAATAACACGCTCTTGTACCTCGATGTGTATGCCTTATGCACACTACCCTACTCAACGTGTGCGCTTGGTGCACATTGACCTACAATGGTATGATTGCTCGATGCACCTTTCCAAGCCACAGTGTGCATGCCCAATGAACGCTCCCCTACATATGTGCACGTAGCCTCGTAACATGTGCATGCCTTGTGATCTCTTCCAAGCCACGATGCACACTTTCCTTTCACTCCATTCGCACCAGTGCATGCTCCTCTACCACAGCCCGCGCACCCGATGTAGTCTCCCCTGTGACAGCATGTGCTCCCAATGCAAGCTCCCTTACCTCAAAACGTGCATCGAGTGCATGCTACCTGCCAAGATGAACGCGCCCGGTGCGCCCTTCCTAGCCGTGGCACGTACCCAATGCACGCTCTCCTACCTCGACGTGAGCACCTAGTGCAAGTTGCCTACCACGATGCACACACTCGATGTACCCTTCCTTGCTAAGGCTTGCACCCGTTTGCACGCCTTCGTGCTATGCTTTTAATTTGTTTTCCTTTTATTTTTCCATTTTAAATTTGTGCTTGTTTCCTATTAATTAACTTGTTAGCATAATTTATAGGTTTGTACCTACCCTGATTATCGCTGTATCCTTATCCAATTAAATTGACGGATTAATTTATTTTTAGTTTTAAATACTGTTATAAAAAACTTGTAGAACTAGTGACTTCTAGGGAAGAAATCGCTTATTAGTGGATCTCAATGAATTTTAATTACAAACTTATTGACCTTATGCTTTGACATCTTTCTATTTAACATTCAACTGGATGATATGATTGATTTGGTGATTCCAAGTGGTAACAACAGGATTATTTCTCAGATCTAAGAGTTCCATTAAAATTACTATTTTAGGTCATGCTAATAATTAGGACCATTATGCTTCTATTTGCATATATTTAAATATAGGTTTAATTATATTCTCCATCATCCATTTCAATTAATATATATTGTTTTGTAGTAGTTTAAATGATAATTTTCTATTAATACTTTTTTATTTGTTATAGGTATTTTGTGATATTAAAGAATTGCTATGGAGATTCTTGAAGGGATTCACTCTCTGGACTTGCATATTTGTTTGAAATTGAAAAGTCTTTAGACTTACTTAGAAATAGCTTTTACGCTTACTTAGAAATAGTTTTCAAAAAATAAGTTTTAATTTTGGTATTTTTGTTGTATTTATTTATATAAATAAATGTATATTTAAACAATTTAATAATTTATATATGATTTTTTTTGTTTATTAATTTATTGAAATCCTTTATTGGTTTATATCAACTTAATCAAAGTTATTTGAGGTTGTATAATCTATTTAGCTTTATATTATTATAATTTTCAAATTTTGGAAGACATGTTACATACATAAAGAAAAATAAAACAAACACAATATAATAAATTTACTTTCTAAAACGATTATTTTAAACCATGTTTTAAAAAGGCCATTTTTTAAAAGAATTATTTGAAAAGAACGTTTTAAATAGGCCATTTTGGAAAATAGTTATTTAAAAAACATTTTAAAATGGTTAAAAAACCGTTCTTAAAAGTTAGACTTTTAAAAACCAAGACATTCAAAATAGTTCTAGATTTGTTGGTGTTTTTAGTTAATGAAAACTTAGATGCTATCTGACTTGTGCTCTATGCTCTTTCATTGTGGACACAATTTGACCAATGTTACAATTATTTAAGCTCGATCATGAGATATGACACAACATGTTTAAATGAGTTTGATTTTCTTTCTTAATTGGTTAAAGAAACTTCATAACGTTAAAGGGAAACTCTCTTCTCCAAGATGATTCTAGCAAAATCCAAACAAATATTCATTTATCACAAACTACAAGTTATTTGGCCCAATTATTTGATGTATTGTTTTAAAAACTTGACTAATTCTACTTGTTCAATTGAAAATTAGTCTAGTAACTGGTCTGAAAAAAAAAAAGTAGAGCACTTCAGAACAAAGAACCGGTTGAATAAACCTTTTAAATTTTCATTTTTTAATTAAAAATTATCTAAAGAATTTTTAATATAATAAAAAATACATATTTAAATATTTCACATAAAAATTATATGTTATCTTAATTGTGCTCTCTGCTCTCTCATTATGGTGCAAGTTGAACAATTTTGCAATTATATAAACTTTGTTTCACAGCATGCTTAAATGAGCGTATTTTTTGTTTATTAGTTGGTTAAATAAGATTAATAATGCTAAAGGAAAACTTTCCGTTCTCCATCATAGTTCTAGCAAAATCCAAACAAATATTCATTTATGACAAGCTACACGTCATTTGGCCATATTATTTTATGCTTTCTTTTAAAAACTTGGCTATATAAGCAAGAATTGTCATATTAAACAATAACACAATTCTATACGTTTACAATTCATTATATTTTTACTTTGTCATATTAAACAATAATACAGTATCATATTAGTTATATATTATAAACAAGAATTCTAGAATTCTTATAGTTATGATGATTTTATGCATAACATAATGACATAATTGCAGGTAAATAAGTGTGTAAGTGTATTAGGGTCTTTCACCTGACTTGGTTAGAAAACCAATTGATGGTTCAACGGAACCTTTTCATTCACCAATTTAGGTCAGCATATTCCGTCATTATTCAGTCATAGTACTCTCATTGTCAATTAATAAACTTTTATATATAAGAGCACAGGCAAAACATGAAATTTTTATGACTAAAATAATACAATATCATACCTTGTTACCTGTTGTATAAAGATTGTCATATTAAAATATAATACAATTTTGTGCATGTTTGTAAGTTTATAATTCATCATATTTTAATCTTTTCCATATTAAACAATAATACAATATCATATTAGTTATACATTATAAGCAAGGATTCTTATAGTTAAGATGATTTTATGTTAAACAAAATGTATTGAAGGTAATCAAGTGTGTAAATGTATAAGGCCCTTTCACCCAACTTCGTTAAAAACCAATTAAAGACAAAAGAACTTTTTCATTGAAAAGCATGAAATGAAGACAAAATGCAAGAGAAGATGACCAAACATTCCAAGTTGCTGTTAGTTATTGCTCTCTTTATGCTTGTTGTTTTTGTTGTTGTACATCTTTTTTCTCTTTTTTTTTTAGTTGAGAAGTATATCCTAATCTATAATGTTGACAAATATTAATTTTTTATATTAAAAAATATATTTTAATACACAGTGTTGATATATAAATTTTTATTTTGAATTTATATTTTTAAAAGTAATCAAATTAAATTTATTTTAATATAATTTTCAAATTACTCAAAATTTAATTATATGTCAATAATTAATTTTGTGTAATTATTTTCACATATTATATTTTTATTTTGTCCATATAGTACAATAAGTGTTTTATTGCAACTATTTTACTTATATAAATATAAAAATAAATATATTTTTATTTAATAGTATATGATACATTTTGTTAATTATTTAATATTTAAAAATAGTTTATAAATATATAAAAATATATTCATTTTACATCAATAGATACATCATTGTGATCTTAAAAAATATTTTAATTTTTATTTTAAAAAATTATTTTCAATTTGTATTAAATTATATAATAAAAAGCATTAATATAAGTCATTTTATTCATTAAATCAAATCAACTGCTGAGAAATTTTTTACCAATACCTATGAGATGTTTAAGCTTTAAATTAAATTACTAAATCAACAGTTATTATCAAGTGAAAATTTTAATCAACAACTTAATGGAATAGAAATTTTGATCAATAGTCATGAAAATTTCAAACTTCCTTTTCAAATATATAAAGAATCAACATATGTAGCGTAAAAGAGGGTGTAAATATACATTATTATTTCATAGAGTAAATTATAGTAATATTTCTTAAAATTAGTATAATTACACATATATTTCTATTTTTTTTAATCATTACTTTGTAACCCTGAAAGATTGAAGTCTAGAGTTTGAAAGAAATACTAGTATAATATTTTCAAACATATAAAGTATTAATATAATATTTTTAAAGTTAACGAGAGATTTAGGTAAGAAAATAAAAAATGTTGAATTATATAAAATTTGATAAAAATTGAGGATGTATCATTATAATTTACTCTATTTTATATTATAGTAAATAAATTTCAAATCAAATAAATATTTGTTGTCAACTTAAAATATCAATCTAACATCTTACAAGTGTTAAAATCTCTTTAACATATATCACGTCAAAGCAATGATTTTTGTTAAAATTATTATTTTTAATCCTCGTAACTCATTTGGAAAAAAATTATTATCGATTCACTTTATATAAATTTAAAAAATTATATTTTTCACTAGCAATTTAGTTATTGGGTTTATATTTTGTAATATTTGAAAAATATTGTACAAAGATTCATAATAATTGAATAAATCATTCTGTTGTGGAAGTACAAATAGAACTATTTAATTTCTAATTAGTTTTATTTTTTACTTTTTAGGAATTATAATTTAATTATTAATTTAAATGCAATTCTAATGGTTGAAAACCACAAGAAAATATAAAATTATTGGTTAAAAATTATATTTTTTCATGGTTTTTATATATTAGAATTATATTAAAATAATAATAACAATGTAAGAATTATGCATGCAAATAAAAAATTATATATAAAAATAACATATATGATATTAAAATCAAATAACTAGAAGTACACATATTTTTTGTGTTTACTTCATACAGACTATATGAAGGTGAAATTATATATGTTATTAATTAATTCAATCACAATATTATTATGTTTATATTCTATAAAATCATCCTTATATCTTTTAACAATTACAAAGTTAAGTTAGTTATTTTAGGTATTTTTTAAAGGTTAATAAATATGAAATATATAATTTATAAGAAAATATTTGATAATTTATTTTTATAAACTATTATATTCATTAAATTTTCTTTTATAATGATAACCTTAAAAATATTGACAATTAAAAAGCTTAATTTCAAGAAAAAAATACACACAATATCTTAAAAACATTATTTACAATGATTGTTTCTCATAAATTATAAAACAATAAAAATTAATTTATTAATATTTTTTTATTATAATAAATTGATATTAATATATTTTAAAACTTGTAATCTTTTATTATATAGAATGATATAGTAATATATAATTATAAATATATATTTATATATCTATCTTAATAGTATTTTTTGTTTTTCAGATATAAATCTAGAATGAATTTAACTAATTTCTTAATAAAATATAACTAATTAATCACAAAAAATCTAAATAAGTTAGAAAGGATAGCTAGTACATTTTGATTTTATTGAGCTTTTCTAGGAAAAGAGTTTCAACTCTTAAAAATATAATTGAAACCTAAATTATAGTTCAGAAACTGAAAAAGTAAATTAAATTTTAAAGTGATTAAATTAAGATAAAAAAATTTATAGAATGAAAATAATATTTTATAAATTTTATAGGAATCCAAAACATAGTTTATGTTAAATTAATTTTAATTTTATAGGAACCTGAGGAAAGTTAATTAATATACTTTACATAGTTTTAGTAAATTATTCTTAATTTTTTATGATCATATATAAGTTCTTTACTTATAAATGAATTTTCATAAATTTTTGTTTTTTCTTTCTGATATTTTCTTTTGTTTTATCTATACGTCCAACCCTTAGATTTAAACCTCCAAAAGATTAACCAAACTCATTTGCTTTTACATTTAAGTAAATTTCTATAGTTATATGGTTTGTGGATTTGTTTTGTATCTAAAATGGAAGCAAAATCATATAAAGATAAATAGTCTAATAAGTTTTTAAAATATAATAAAAAAAAAAATTTAAAATTTTTATCTATCACTTGTTTGTTTTGTTTTTCTTATCGTGCTATTTTTCATTTTTATTCTTGAAAATCACTCATAGTAATTCTTCTTTCTAGGTGATAAAATGTCCATTTGTTCTTCTACATAGAAAATATGGATATAATTAATAAAATTTAATAAATGTAGTTTTAAATTTTACAAATAAAAACATAAATTTTCTTAAAAACAGAACTTAAAGAAGGGATAGAGATAATTAATTTCCTTCCTACCATCTCATTAACCAATTGAGGAAGGATCCTTAACGTGTCACACATGTAATTAAATCCTTAATGTGTCACACACAAGGTTAGAAGAAGTGAGGACACCATGTTAAAAGTTGAATAATATATCTGCAAACTAAACTAAACTTTATAATTAATCTAGTAATGAAAAGAAACATTTCTAACTTGTAATTTTTATTTCTTGTCTTTGAATATTAAGCTAATTTAAACAATGAAAATGAATTTTTGATAAATTGCAAGACGACACAAAGTTATGTTCACACAAGAATGCAGATAAACCAACCTTCTTCTATTACAGCAGCGTGATATTTTCTAATATGTTTCAAAGTTGGAACAAAGGATAAGAGAGTTTGAATTTCATGAAAGAAAGGAAAAAAATGCACAGTGGTAATTTTGAGTCAAAATCGCAATTTGAAATCCAAGAGAAACAAGATCAGTGGTAGTTACAAAGAAGAATAATGTTAGTTCAAATAACCAGAGGAGAGCTACCCATGTTTGATAAATTAGATTTTCTTAACCATGTGAAAATAGATATTTGAATTAAGTTAAAAATGTTGAACAAATCTAATTTGATAAAAATAAAATCATAGTAAAAATTTTGATGTAATTACAAATTCTTAATTTTGGTATTCATTTGATTTATTAAACATAGAAACAAATATAAGTATATATATATATATATATATTTTTATTTTTTATTTTTTTTTTTTTTGTGTCTTCCATTATGATGATGAAAATCATGATTTTTAAACTCTAAGACTTTTTTTTTATCATGGAAAACTAAAATCCTAATAGCATTTTATTTTATTATTGTTAAAGTAAATTGATAAATATTAAAAATTGAAAGGAGCAAGAAGAGAGAATGGAGAGAGAAGATTGACTAATTCTAGTTGAAAACTTTAATCTGTATATAATAAATTCAGCACAACTAAATTAATTAAATGCAAATCTGCAATATTCTAATAGAGTCATTTATGAAATATTAATTTACAAAATTACCCTTAGACCAAGAGAATACATATCACTATATCATAGATATGATATACATTTTTGTTTTTGAAGGTAACTAACCTATGTTGATCTGATATAATTTGTGTTTCAGAACTCACTTGTGAGATTTAGATTAATTTGGCTCAAATGGTTTATAGAATCAATTGCATCAAAATTAATTCTAGCTATAATTAATTAATGGATACTTTATCTTTCTTGAATTTTTAATCTCATCATAAATTTGGTTAACATCACACAAGAAGGATTAAGTTAACCAGATAGATTTAGAATAGTTATGTCTGTAAATGGAACACTTTGAATGCTATGCCAGATGCAAGATATGCATGATGTATGATTGCTTACCTGAGTGTAGCAAGTTTCACAGTAATCTGTACTTTAAGTATTGATAGTGGTAAATGAGTTTGGAATCATCCATGCACCTTTATATGCTTAACTCATAAAATTAGAATTGACTTTTGCGTGTTAACCTATATTAGTTTGTTATTTCATTCTCTCTTGTATTTTATAGATATTTTTCTGTCCTGATACACTCAAATTGAATACAATAATACGTACTTCTACAGACTTTTTGTTACTTGCAAGTTTCAAATTTTGTGTCCCTTGACTAGGTTATGCACCAAATTGATTTTGGCTCTACGTCTTTCACATTAGATGCAATTTCCTAAGACCTCTTTTGCTTTTCTAGCTCTTGCTGTTGTAGGAGTTTCAAGTCTTTCAAACACTTTGTTGTCTTTGTTTGTAGCTGAATTCTCATAAATCTCATAGTACACTTTTGGGTTTCAATAATCACTATGCTAATCACTTCATCTGCCCACACGTAATAATATACATAATATATATAAATAACGATATTTGCTTCATCACATAGTTTGCTGAAATATATATAATGTGTATTCATCCATTTCTATTCGCTGCCATATTTAGTTTGTTATTGTTATGATAATAATAATAAGCTAGTTGTTAACTTTTAATGGCCTATAATTTATTAATTAATTGTGAAACAAATATATGGTCGAGAGTCAAATTAATTAAATGAGTTGTATTTTAAGATATAGTCTCAGCAAGTATAAATGGTTTGTGTGTTTTACCTTTTTCTTTTCACTTTTTGATCAACTCAATAAACAAACCCTCAAATTTAGTAGATATTCTCATTTCAAACAAACATACGTCTTGTTTCAGAATAATGTTTTTCAATTGAGAATTCTTGAGCCAACATAATAACTCATAAATAACACTTTTTCCGTTTTGAAATAATTTTATTTCAATAATATTTCTAAATTACTTTCATTCTATAATATAAATATTTTCAAATTATCCTGCTTCTATATTAATATTTATTAACTACTTGATAATTGTAAAATTAACTAAATTTTTATAGATGATTTATTAATACTGTTTTGTTATGCATTATGTACTAGATGTGCCCGGGCCGAGTCTACCACTTACTGGGTCTACCTCCTTGAACACTAATAACATCTTCCTTGCTTCGTTCTTTGATGTCGGTGAAGTTGTGTACCGGAAGGAATCTCTCACCCAAGTCGAATTTTTATTCAAGGCCAGGTTTGGAAAAGATAAATACAAGTCATTCCTTTTATAAGTAAAGAAAAAACCCCTAATTGTGTGGGCCCAAACCCAAGAAGGTAAATATTATAAATGATAAAGCACAGAAACAGGTTGAACTCTCCTCATTATTGTATTTCTAACACTTGGCAACATGTTTTGAGAGGAGTATCATTGTAAGTCTTGTGCTTACACTGACGAAAGAGACTCCTTTGAACAATAAGTTTCCTACCCATTTTTTTAGGAACACATTTTTTGTGTTTTAAAAATTAATCTAAAGTATTTTTAACATAAATAAAAATACATATTTAAATATTTCACATAAATATCTTTTATTTTGTCTACTTATGAAATATATAATCTAGTGATTTATACTAATTTATTATTTTTTAAATCTTATTTATTCTTTCACAATTCTATATTATTTTATTATTTAAAATATTATATAGAATATTTATAGGCTTACATGTAATTTGATTTTCCTATTTTTAAAACTTTCACTTTTGATCTCTCTATCTTAAAATGGAGATATTTAACCTCTTATTTTTTAAAATCCATAATTTAGTTCTGTATCTTAAAATAAAGACATTTAATTCTTAATTTCAGAAAATTCAGGAATTTGATATTTTCAGTAAAATAAAAAATAATAAATGTTTTTATTCATTAAGAAATTAAGTTATCATTATCCAAATTTAGTCATGAGATTATTTGTTACATAACATCATAATCAATGCTTAATTTAGAATAATAAGTGTTTTCGGTTAAAAAAAGGCCAAAGAGCATGAATTTTATGAAATTAGGGACAAAATGTATAAGAGACAAAAATTGTGAATTTTTGAGAAATCACCGCTTTGCTGTTGAAAACATTAAATTTTGAGAAATCATAATAATTTATAAAATATTCATAAGCTGCACACAATTTAAAGTATTTTGTATATTAACATTATTTAATATTAGATTATTAAGTAATATCAATTATAAAAAATATTATGCTATTTTAAGACTGTGTTTACAGAAAAATGACATTTTTTTTATTTTGGTCTTTTACAATTCTTTTTAGTTTTGGTCCCTGTTGGTAAGTAATAATGTTTTTAGCCTCTATTATCAACTAAAAGTATTAATTAAGCACTTTAAAAACCTGCTGACTTATTATGTCATTATATAATTTTATCAAAATATTTTTTTAGAGTATTTTTTAGGAGGAAGGTTCAAATAACACTAATATAACTTTAAGTATTACTCTCAAATATTGGAACAAATCTCATCTATCGAGAGAGAGAAAAAAGAAGAATATTTAGAAAACTTAAAATAACTTAAATTTGAATCTGTCAAGTTATCGTGCATACTAATTAAATTCTTTAATAAAATGTAAAATTAAAAAATAATTGCTTATAAAAAAATTAAAAAATAATACAACTACAATTAAAATTATCAATTTGATGAAATATTAGATTATTTAATATAATATTTAACTTGTGTGAATATGAAATAATTTTAAATATGTTGATAATTGTGAAACTAGAAATTATTTTTAAATTGATGGCTTCCACTGGAGTCACGCATTCACTGTGTGGTCCATGTATGCCTTCTTCGTGCCTTTCATGGACCATCGTTGCCATCCGTGCTGCAACCCTTGCCGGCTCTGCCACCATCTTCCCTCGCCATCACACATGCGTCATCTCCTTCCCAGAACCTAAACACAACCTCCTTCAACACTACCCAACCTTTTATCTCCACCGCTTTACCCTCTTCCTCTTATCCAAATGTTTCAACTCACCTCCCTAACCCTTTAGATCTAGTTGTTGAAACTCACTTAACTCCTCCTAGGGATCAGTTACCTTTGTCTTCGAGCCCACCAAACACGTGCCTCTCAACTGTCCTGCACCACTCCCATCCTAAATCCCACCCGTCCATTCTCCAATTGTCCAACCCTCTTATTAACTCTCCATAATTACGTATCCAGCCTTTGCCTATCGTTTCACATGCCCACAATAAAACACATGCACCCCTTTCAATCTCACAGTCCAAATCTGGCACCACATCAGTAATCTCCACCCCTCTTACTTTAGCCAACCTTGTATCACACTTCAAGGACAATGTGTCGGTAGAGTAGGAGGCATTGTTGTGGGCTCTATGGTCTGATTTTGTCTGATTTTTTAACCTCTTTTAATTTTGTTTTTAGTTAAGTTTTATCAGCTATGATAGATCCTTGTGTGGCCCAATGTTGTTTTTGTTGCTTCCCTAGTATTTAATATCTTTTCAGGGTTTATGCTAGAGGAATAAATGAATTCTGCAGTTTTCCATTTCTTTTTTTTTTTCGTCTTTTGGTAACTTTGGTTCCTAGATGCAATCAATGTGAGTGACCCAGTAGCAACTGCTTTACAAGAACCACCACCTAATTCTTATAAATTGATGCAATTCTTCTATTGCTTTTTCCCGTGGTTATTCTCTTGATTCGTACATGTTATCTTGTGTTGTAGCAGGTGTAGGTTTTTAAAGGAGGGATAAAGTTGAAACATGCCTAGCAAAGGAAAAGGTGATGCTCTTGCTATCTATATATAGAAGTTACTGGAACCAATTAACAAAGAAAGAACAAAATAAAACCAAATATCTAGAATACAAAACATAATTTTAACATGGTTTCGGGGTGGTGCTAATAACCATAGCCAATGCCAAAGACAAGCACCTACATATTTTAGGTTTCAATTTAATTAATTAATTAATTAATAATTATTTATATATGACTTATTTTAGATTTATTTTTATCAATTTATGCTTTATCTTTGTTTATCGATTGTATTGAATAATTTATAAATATCTATTAATCAAATTTATTGAAAGTTATGCAATGTTCTTTACAAGCATATTATTATAATTAACAAGTTTTTGGATATATATATATATATAAATGATGTAAACTTTTAAAACGTTTTTTTAAAAAGTGTTTTACAAAACACCTATTTACAACATTTATCGTAAAAAAATATAGGAAAAAGTACTTTCTATAGTGTTTTTTTTTTTTTAAAAAAAACGTTTTAATGAATAACTTTTTACAAGGGAAAAGTGTTGTAAAAAATCTAATTTTTTATAACACCAACTTTTACAATGCTTTTAAAAATGTTTTAAAAAACCTTAAATAAATAATGTAAAAAAGCTATTTTCTAGTAGTAGTTTATAACATTCAACAAGTTTATAAGTAATTAAAAATACAGTTTATCCAAAAAATTACATTGAATTAACTTGTCATATATCCAAACGATGTGGTACGTTATTTAGTTGCTAACAATAGTGTTATATTTGAGTTATACATTTTCTAAAAAACAGAACCAAAATCAAACAAAAAATTTAAGGATAAAAAAATGTTAAAAAATTGGTTGAACCAGAAACCAGTTCCCTATTTGGTTTAATTGTGGTTGAAATTTTTGGTTTCCCACAAAACCAGTTAAAAACCGATTATAAACCGAACAAAACTGGCGTTTTAACCAATTCGACTAGTTCAATTTTTAATTGGGGGTTGTACATTACATTACATTGTATTCAACTTTAGCTAAGTAGGACACTAGGACTATTATGATCATCAAACTATTTGGTACAAAGGTGATAAATAAGATAGAAATAAATAACAATAAAAAAATAGATGATAAATAAAATAAAACTAGAAATGTAAGTCTAAAAATAATAAATAGTAATATATAAGGAAAGAGATAAAAAAATAAGTTAAATTAGGTAAAAAAAAAGTATGATACATCCCACCTTAATTTTTCCAAATGTGTATTTTTTGTTTCTATTGTATTATGAATATATATTTTGCTTTTTTTAAAAAAAAAAATTGTAGAACTAGTTATTCACATTATCAAAATTTAGTGATTTTTTTTCACATTAATATATGAGTTTAATTGGTATATATTGTCAGTGTAAATATTTTTACACTGACCTGCAATCACAACCCTTCATTCATGGTAAATTTATTTTTACTCATTAGTGCTTTAAAAGTCACATAAATGAAAAATGATGATTAAATATTAGTGTAAAAATCTTTTACACTGATAGTGTATACCAATTAAACTCTTAATGTATTGCTAATTTTTAACAAAAACTATTGATGTAACACATTTACATATAGTGCTAATAGTGTGTTGATAGTGGGAAGACTAATAGTAAGAAAATATTCTTAAAAAAAAAGTGGCATAAAGAATTATAGGTTTGGTGAGTGCCAACAAATTGTACTAACAAGAAATTATGTTGGTTTTTGCTAGCTTTACATAATTACTTAATTGACAACACTATTTCTCTTCTCATCTAGATTCCTTCTTCCCTTGTTTTATATAATCTCAGGCTTGGCTAATGCCACTAGTTTGCCTAATTGACAAAAGTTTATTAAACCATGTTATGTCCTAAGCATCTAATAATTTTTTTCCACCAGACATGTAATTATTAATTCATTTAATTGACTCCTTTTATTAGCTTAAATAATTAAATTACTGGTAATTACATCATCACAGCTTGACCACATCATGATATTTCTTTATTGGTATGGTATCTTTAAATATAAGTGAGAAAAAGATAAATATTCCTCCATTTGAAAAGATAAATATTACATCATTATAGCCTGTCCACATCAGGGTAGAGGGACCACATCATTTGACACCACATCAAGATTACATTATCACTTTGCCGAAGAAGAATAGTATATGAGTGAGAAAAAGATAAATATTCCTCCATTTGCAAAATAGTGGTTGCTATTCTTCAACTCATTGAGGATCACTTCACTTCCCCTCTTTCTTAAAGTCCTCAAAGCTCGTCTTCCCACACACCCCTTTCCCATTTGAAGCATCCATTCCATTCTTCCTTTGTGTCTTACAGCTTCTATTTCACCCTCCCTAGAAAAAGAAACTTAGCTTTTTCCCACCCTATAGCCAACACAGCTAAATACCCATTCTTTAAGGATAAAGCTTCCCACAAAAAAGGTCTCTTTTTCCTTCATCCCTTGACAAATCGAAGCTAAAGCATTACCAAAAGTGTTAATAGATCTTTGTTCCTTCATTTCTATTAGTAAGTATAACAACAACTTTGGGTGGTGTCAAATGGGTAGAGAATGGTGACGTTGCCACATTCACCTCCCTATAGAAGCAGCTAAAGTATCATTCCATACTAGTTTGAGGTGACCCAAAGTTGTTCCTTCAACCCCCCTTTTCTTATAACTTACAACCAAAATTTTTTAAAATAAGATATAAAAGTAAATTTTTTTTGTGTTTATTTATTTTGGTTTTGTTATACATACCCACACACATCCACACCTACCCAAATATCTTTTATTGTACCCTATTTTATGAAGAAGAAAATAAGCTCTTAAATGCTTATAAGGAAGCAACGCAAGTGATTTGAATTTTTAGTAATACAAATACAAATGCACAAAGGGTACATAAGAACACTAAAGTCGTATGAAGAATTTGAGGATGAGGTTTCACAAAAGTGTAGTTTGAATTTGAGGTTGCACCATCTCTTATTCAAATTATGGAGAAGTTGAAACCATAGAATTAGCTAGGGAATTTAAAAATGATACTCATGTGAATACGTATATATGCAAAAATACATAATTTTACACAAAATAAAAAATTAGTTATCATTTAATTTCACTAATATAAAATATAAAATAAATTTATTTTCTAAACACCTTTTATTTGGAACATGATATAAAAAATAAAAGAAAAAACATTTATACACCGATATTTAATCACAATATTCTATATATAGTAAGTTGATTTACTTTATCCATTATTGATTTAAAAATCATATTAATGAATGATTATAATTAAATGTCGGTATAAAATTCTTTTACATCGATCGATCGTTGGTAGGTGTTCAACTCAAAATAAAAAGAGTCATACAATGTAATTAAATAAATGGTATTTTATAAATAATAGCATTAAGATAAAATTAATTGAATTTATTTATAGGTTTTAGTCACTACACAACTCACATTTTTTCTTATATGAAAGTCTAGAGAAGTAATATAATTGATAAATATCCTTCTATGTTAGGATATAGTGTTATAGTAGACTCCCTATTCCATATATCCTTACTCTTGGTATAATATAAATTCTTGATAGAGAAGTAAAACGCAAAATAACATCATTCAACACATACATAAATAATAGTGGGTCAAAGAACGTAAATAAATATGCATATTGGAAGGTTAAATTGAAGGGTCAAATAGAAAACAAATGGTAGGTTTTGAGATTAAAATTAAATTAAGAACAGTTACCATTTGGGGCATAGAAAGCGATTTGCAACATGTTCCGGTTGAGGTTTTAAATACTTTTGAATATTTTATATTCAGTATATATTGGGTTTGGGTTTGTGAAGAGTTAAATGCTTTTGAATATTTTGAATAAGGCTTCACAACAGTGTTCACGATGAGCGAAGAATCTGATTCCATACACGATTTATAGATAATGTTTAGTCTAGTTGGTTTATTTTCTTCAAATGAAAAGTTAGGTTAAATAGTATTTATATAAAAATATTTAATTAAATTTTAAATAAATTTATTTTATTGCAAAAACACCAAGTAAATTATTTTATGTCAGTTAATTTTTCACAAAACAATTATTTTATAATATTCTTTTTTCATTAGACAATAAAAAAAATTATCAAATAAATTTTAATTTAAAATAAACATATAAGCTAAAATAGTTATATTTAATAAACAATGATTATTGCTTTCAGCAGAACGAGTGCTAAGGCCAATTATATATGGATATAGTATTGACACAAATTTAGTATGTAGTAAAGCAGTTCCGGTCCAAATAAAACAAAATATTTTTAATTTGTGTATTTATATTTTTTTACTATATTCATATGTTTATTTAAAAATTTAAATAAATTAAACATACCTCCTAGGAAATGATATAACTAAATTAAAGATTTAGTGATTTCCTATTTATTTTACTATAGAAAGTATAAAGGCAGTTGAGCAAATGTGATCCATTACCCTAACTTTTAACTTACATCTTTAAAGTTAATAAAAATATAATTTATTAATTATCACAAAAATATATAGACACAATTCAATCACATATTTATAGAGTTAGAAAATAAGTGGGACACATAGATTAGCTTGTAGTCCAACAAAATAGGTTAAGTTGAAATTGAAAAACTAAACTTATATAAAATTATCCTATTTTGTAATTGATATTATTTAAATTCTTTAATATATATTTATATATATGCTAAAGAAAAAGGAACCCAATTAGACTAGTCTGATGGGTCAACAAACATAGATTAGAAAAAAAGCAACACATATTAATTATAGAAAACCATTTAACACTTCTACCTATATGTACATCTTTGAATCTTGGTACTTGACAAATCTCTTTGAAGCACATGTTGCAAGACTCATGAGCACCCCTGGAATTATAAGATGATGAAAAAATGTTAGCCCCTTTATCTTTGGATCAGTCATGAAGCTTGAAGTCGTTTCCAATGGTTCAGATGAGTTATAGTTCACTCATATTTTATTTTCTCAAAAACATTTACCTTACATTATTGATGTAACTCATTTGCTAGTTTTCCAACTCACAAAGCAAGTTTATGCCATATGCTTTGTCACACATTTCAAGTCAACTCTTCTACAAAACTAATAACCACCTACTAATATACAACAAATTTGTCATTGTAATACTATCATAAATCAGCTTCCATACACAAATAGAACTATAAAACCATATAAGCAAGACCCATAGGAAATTTTTATTTTTAATTTATATATTTAAAAGTGATTAAATTAAATTTATATTAATATGATTTTAATTATTAAAATTTAATTATATGTTAATAATTAATTTCATGTAATTATTTTCACATATTTATTTTATCCATACAATAAGTGTATTTTATTTTATTTTCAGGTTAATAAATATATTTTTATTTAATAGTATGATACAATTTTGTTAATTATTCAAGATTTAAAAAACTAATTTATAAACATATAGTAATTTATTCATTTTATTTTCACCAAAAAAAATTCTATCCATTTTATATTAATATATATAAGTAAAATATATACATTATTATGATTTTAAAAAGTATTTTAATTTTTTATTTTAGAAAATTATTTTAAATTTGAGTTAAATTATATAATAAAAAGCATTAATATGAGCTATTTAATTCATTAAATCAAATCAACTGTTGTGAAAATTTTTATAAATAGGTATAAGATATTCAAGCTTAATCACATCAATTTAATTCATTTAAAATAAATTACTAAATCGACAATTATTATGATTGAATTTTTATTTTTGCAAAAAAAAATTAATGAAATAAAATTTTGAGGTAATTAAAAATGCAGCCCCACATGTTTAGTGTAATTGCAAATATACGTCCTTCTTCTTTTATACTACACAGACCCTCTTACTTATATGTACTTATTACGATTGTACCCTCTTTCCAAACTACACAAAATATATTTTTACATATTTTTCCATTATTACATTTTATTTTGTGTGAACGTGATATATTCTTTTTTTCAAGTTTGCTAATACTCAAACAATGGAGGCAAAAGGAGCGTTCGTTGTAAATTTTGAAAAATATAGGGAGTGCATGTGTAATAATATACAAAACTTAGGAGATACACGTACAATATCATACAGAACTTAGATTATACATCTGTAATAAATTTATATATGATATTACAATATTTTGGAAAGAGGGATACAACTACATGAGTATGTCAAAGTAAGGGGATTTGTATAGTCTAATAAAAAGGAGATGTGCATATGTAAGTAAATTAAATTTAAGGATTACATCCATAATTACCTCGAAAACTTTTGATCAATAATTATGAAAAGCTGAAACTTCCTTTATATATAAAGAATGGATGTAGTGTAAGAGAGCAATGTAACATAATTAGTGAGAATAAAAATTGACAAAAAACAAAGTAATCAAATAATAGCATATATTCTATAAAAAAATAATGTCACGTGTCCAAATTTACATTATTATTTAGTGTAATTATATATACATTTCTATTTTCTTAACCATTACTTTCGTACCCTTGAGAGTCAGTGATGGTCTAAGGTTTGAGAGGAGTGCTAATGTAGCATCCCAAAATTCAAAATAAAAATATTTGAAAGATTAGGTTGTTAAAAAAAATGTATTAAAAGATTAAACTATAAAAAATTTTGAATGACTAGATTAAGATAATATTTTTTTAAAAATAGAAATAAGATAAAATAAATCAAGATTTGATCTCATATTGAATTTGTTCTTACCAAATTTCGATAGAACCTCGTAACCTCCCTTGTCTGGAACGCTGACAGCTCCCTCAAACAAGTGGGTACCTGCAAAAGAGACTCCGACGCTCAAGTCGAAAAAAATTGTCAAGAGTAGTGGTGGTTTTGTGTTTAGAATAGTCTCCCTTTTTTGGGAGTGTGGATCCCTTTTTATTGCGAAAAAGGTTTCGTGTTTCCTTTTCTGGGCAAATGGGCCTTTTTTAGGTCGGGTGCCGACCTTTGAGCTAAGTTTAGTACGTCAAGCTCTGAACTATGCTGAGTATGCCGAGCTTTGAGTTGTGCCGAGTATGCCGAGCTCTAAGTTGTGCCGAGTACGCTGAGCTCCAGTCTTCCGAGGACTAGGGGGAAGAAAGGAGGTACACCAGCCTCCCCAACCTTAAGGTCGAGGGGGTCTGAGGAGGAGACCGATAAGGATATGAAAGGATAGGTTAGGTAGGGGTCAGCTGACAGAATGAGTACGTGGCAAATCACGAGTGGTGTAGTACATGAAAGGACATATGTGATGGTTCACTATGCAGGAGGCAGGAAGGGGAAAAGACAAGGTTTTCTTGTTTTAGCATGTCATGCACAGTTGTTCTTAATTGTTGGTTCACATGTGCCTGGTGTTGTCTGGTTGCCATCTGATTGACACCATTTGTACCAGCTTTTTCTCCATCATCCCTTCGTGTATTGTTTCCTGGTAAGTTTCCTTCTTACTGGGATTTTTCCTAGTTCTTAGGATGGCTCGTTCAGAGAGCCTAGGTTTTTCTTCTAGTAAGGGTGAGAGTTTTTCAGAGGGGTTTTTTGGGTCCATGATGGAAAAGGGGGTGGAAGGTATGAGTGGGGGTAGCACATCAGAATCATCCTTGGGTCCTTTGAGTCTCCCAAACAATGAAGAGTTTGAGCACTTGATGGTAGGGCCATTTGTGGGTTTTGGGTGTGAAGCCCACAACTGGTGGCATTGCAACAGGGGAAGTGGTTCGAGGTGTAACGACTCCTATGGTTGCCGAAGTTGGCACTTCTAGTGAGAGGGTGCTTGGTGTCGTGCTAAAATGCCACCAGAAGCTAGCTCTTCCAGAGGATAGTGATGATAAGGAAGGTGTTGCTGCTGAGACCATTGCGAGGGCGAAGGGTAAGGAGAAGAGTCAACATAGGAGGAAGGAGAAAAGGTGCTCCCCTGATCATCAAGACTGGCTATTAATGGGTTTCGAAGGAGGTTGGGTTGTACTCGAGCCTAATGTCATCTGATTTAGAGTTGCAAAAACTTCGGACCGAGATCAGCATATGTTCTAACTTGGATCATCTCGATTGGGTATTGATGGAGGCCTAAAGAGCTGACGAGCAAGTGTATGTTGTGGCTACTTAAGGAGAAGAGGCTTTTACATTTGTGTCCATCGACCTCTTTCGCCATGTTGAGGTAGTGCTTCCCTTCTCGAATTTTCAATGCGAGGTGTTGATTGAGCTCAACGTGGCACCAAGTCAACTGCGTTCTAATAGCTGAGGCTTTCTCAGGGGGTTTGAGATTTTGTGTGTGGTGCTCAGTATCTCTTCGACCGTGAACAAATTTCTGTATTTCTACTAGGTGAAGGGTGGGGAGAATTCCAAAGTTGGCTGGGTGTGAACAACAAGGTGTCAGTATGGACCACTATTTACCTTGTTGAATAGCTCTAGAAAGAGCTTCAAATCAAATTTCTTCGAGGTGCAAGCTAATAAGAAGTACAAGGATCATGGAATTTTTTTTTTCAAGGAGGATGGGTGTTCTACTCGGTTTCCCCTATACTGGCAAGAGCGTCCTTGTCGATTTAAGTTCAAGGCCAATCATTTGCTATCCAAAGAGGATAAGAAGGATATTGTGATTATTAGTCAGTTTCCTCATCGGATGTGAGTGAAGGTGGTTCTAGATTTAGAGTACACCATTGACGTATATAATGCCTTAAGTAGTGAGTGTCTTGCTTATGTCTTTTGTAAACTTAGCTTTTGGATGGCTCCTCCAATTCCTAAAAAGGTGCAAGATGATGCTCCTCGTGCTGATGGTCTGGCACGCTAGCAGGAGGCTGAGACTGGTGGTGTCGAGCTCCCCACCTGTGACTTCGGGGGTTTTGGCCTCTGTTGCGCTCCTTCATTGGCAGTTTCTATTGTGTCTGCTTCTCGTAGTTGTTCATGTATGGTTTCTTGAATTTCTAGGAAGTTGTGGTTTTTCATGGCGATGACATTTCTATCTGTCTTGCTAAGTTCCTTTACCTCACCGAGGCCAAATGGCATATCATTACCATAAAGAAAGGGCAGCTTGTCTTGAACACTGCTCTCTAATGCTGGAGACATCGTCAATATGAAACGAGGTAATGTCCTCCTGGGTGTTGCCTGGCGACAAGCTAATCTCCAAGGAGGATAGGGGAATGATGGAATTTGTAAGGGTCGAATGGTCCTTGGATTCGGCAGAGGTATTTGTCTTTCGGTCAATAGCAATTATTCGCTATTACAAGAATAAAGTTGTTGACATTGAAAAAAAGATGAAGGTGCTGGCCGAAGAGAAAAAGAAGGTGGTCGAGGAGCGGAAGGCAGCTGTTGATGCTGTTGTAATGGCGAAGATGCCCTTGAAGGTGGAGCACAGCAAGGTCGTTCGCCTAGAGGTCATTGCCATAGCTAACGCTTGAAAGAGAATGAAGTGCTGGAGAATGACCTGTGGGAGGCCCATGCTGTCATTGAGGCAAGGGAGGCCACCAGGACTAGTGGGGTATAAGCGAGGTCCAAGGAGGGTGAAGCGAGGGTCTGGGCTGAGCTGGAGAGGAAGACTTTAGAAGAGGATATCTCACAGTTAAAGGAGGATGCTGAAAGTTAGTCCAAGAGTTTCATGGTGTATGCTCTCAAAGAGGGTTTTAGTTGAGCCATGGAGCAAGTGAAGGTCCTGGTGCCTGGGGTCGATCTCTCCTTCTGTGATTTGTGGGTCGTCATGAAGGATGGTCGTATTATCCCAGTAGAAGCGGAACCAGAAGGGAAGGTGCCAATGGTAGAAGGAAAGACTTCTCAATGTTTGATTGAGGTTATTGACATTGATTCCATAGTCATGGAAGACGGGGAGGTAACCTTTGGCGCTCCTGAGGGGGCAGTTGCTAATCGGACCAAGGTGGCTGCAGCTGATGGTAGGGCCGAGGCTGGGGCCTCTGCTAAATAGTTTTGTTTTCTTTTTCTTTACATATGTTGTATTCTGTGTAGTATTTTTTTTGTTAAACATTTTGTCAGTACCTTCATATGTATTTTGTTTTGTTAGTTTAATGAAAGGATGTTGTCATGGCCAGTTTTGTTTGGCATTTGCTTGTATTTTTGTTTCTTACTCTTTGCCGAATATGAGCGATAGAGTGTCGAGTTGGCGATAAGGCGCCGAGTAGGTGGCATGAGCGCCAATGAGGGTGATAGAGCGCCGAGTGGGCGATATGAGGGCCAACAAGGGCGATCGAGTGCCAAGTAGGCGAATTAGCACTAGTGAGGGTGATAGAGCAACAAGTTGGCAATATGAGCGCTAGCGAGGGTGATAGAGCTCCAAGTAGGTGATATTAGAGCCAGCGAGGGCGATAGAGCGTCCAGTAGGAAATATTAGCGCCAGTGAGGGTGATAGAGCGCTGAGTAGGCAATATTAGCGCCAGTGAGGGTGATATAGTGCTGAGTAGGTGAAGTGAGCGAAAGAGATAAGAGAGAAAAAGTAGATGAATACAGTGATAATATATTTTTATTATGGATGTGCCTTGTTAAAACCTCATCGGCCAAAACCCATATTCTTTTCTTTCAGGGAAAAAGACCGAGGTAGGAAAAAGAGTACATCACCTATGCGATCTATTAGCTATAATACATTTTAAGGTGGATGGTCTTCCATGTGCGTGGGACATCCCTTCCTTTGAGAGTCTGTAGTCGGTATGCCTCATTATTGAGATATTTTGTAATCCTGAAGGGTCCTTCCCAAGTGAGGGTGAACTTGCCCTTTTGGTATTCTTTTCGGGCTTTCCCCGCCATCTCCATACTAGATCGCCTTCTTGGAAGGTTTGTTTTAGTGTGTTTTGGTTTTATTGCCTTGCTAACCTTTGTTTGTAGGTGAGCTCTCTGATGGCCGCTTCCTGCCTGATTTCCTCCGTCGTATCCAGGTCAGCTCGCATTGAGTCTGAGTTTCCAATTGGGTTGTGATGAGTCCTTTGAAAGGATGGCTCTACGAGTTCAACTAGAATCATGGCTTCCGTGTTGTAGGTCAAGCAGAAAGGGATTTCCCTTCTAATTGTTTGGGGATGATAGTGGTAACCTCACAACACGCTGCGTAGTTCGTCCACCCATGCTTTGTGTTTAGCTCCGAGTCTAGCCTTGAGTTCACTCAGGATGGCCTTGTTAACCACCTCAGCCTATCCGTTTGTCTATGGGTGCTCCACCGAGGATACTATATGTTTTATGTTGAGATTTGTCATGAACTCCTCAAAGGTGGCTGTCGTGATTGTTTCCCATTGTCGGTGACTATTGCATATGGTAGGCAGAAATGACAGATGATCCTCCATGTGAATTCCTGTACCTGTTAGGTCGTGATCGTGGCCACAGGGGTGGTTCGATCCACTTGGAGAAATAGACGATTGTGACGATGAGGAATTTAGTCTACCCAGTGGAAGGGGGAAAGGGTCCAAGTATGTCCATCCCCCACATGGAGAAAGGCTAGGGGGTCGTGATGTAATGCAGATGTGCAGGCGATGTTCAGGCTCTGCCGCTAAACTCTTAGCACTCAGCGCATTTTCGCACCTAGGTAAGACAGTCCTTGCGCATGGTGGGCCAATTATATCTAGCTTGAGTAACCCTTTGGACCATACTCCGAGCTCTGATGTATGATCCACAAATCCCTTTCTGAATCTCATTCAACACGTACTCGGTCTGCTCCTTCCCGAGGAACTTGAGAAGCGGGCGAGAGAAACCTCTTTTGTAGAGGTCGCTGTCGATAACGGGGATGTTGATTGGTGCTTCACCCTGTGGGTCCCGTGGGGTCATCGGGTAGCATCCCTAAGGTAAAGAAGGAGATAATGGGGGTTCGCTAATCCGGAGGAGAGCTGCTGATCTACAACACGCCATCAGTCTGAGTGCTAGGGAACCGAAGCTTTTCTTGGATGACTAAGTGACGTTGCACTCCTTGGTCAGTGGACGAGCTGGAAGAGGGTGTCCACTCTCCTATTGCTTTCCTATGGTATGTGCGCTACCTCTATCTCCTCGAATTGTTTCATCAAGTTTTTCATTAGGAGCATATATTAAATTATATGGTTGTCCTTCACTTGCATTGTGCCATTGGGCTTACCTTCTACCTGCTTTGAGTCTAATCGGCATCTGAGCTTTCTTATACCCATCTTCTTGGCCAATCTGAGTCCCGCTAACATAGCTTCATACTCTGCCTAGTTATTAATTGCTTAGAAATCAAACTAGAGTGCCTACTTGATGTCAATACCATTGGGTCCCAAAAGGGTGATGCCGGTCCCATAACCTTTATTGTTGAAGGAGTCATCCACGTAAACCATCCACCATTAGGGCCCGTGGTCGACTCGGGGTGGTAGCTCGACCAGAAAATCCGCAAGGGCTTGCGACCTAATGGGTCCCTAGGGCTTAAACTTCAAATCGAACTTTGATAATTCTATGGACCATGCTATCATTCTATCAATGAGGTTCAATCTCCCGAGGATCTATTTGACTGGATGGCCTATTTTGATGACCATGGGGTGGCTTTAGAAGTATGGTCGTAGTCTTTGGGTTGCATTCACAAGATAGAGTGCCAGTTTTTCGATCATATGGTATCTAATTTCAACTGGTTGGAAGATCTTACTGGTGAAGTATATCAGGTTTTTCATGTTGTTGCTTTTTCTGTCCTAACATCGAGCTCATGGCATGCTCGGTAATTGTATATATAAAAGTAGGGGTGTGCCTGGCGATGGTCTAGTAAGGATCGATGGCAAGGATATGACGTTTTCTAGCTCTATGAACATGGTTTCGACCTCCTCACTCTATAAACTTTCTTCATCAATTCAAACAGTGGGTGTCCTTTGTCTGCCAACTTGGGGAGGAATCGGGCCAATGAGGTGAGGCATCTTTTAAGTCGTTAAACCTCTTTTAGTGATGCAAGGCTTTTCATGTTGAGCAGAGTGGTACACTTATTGGGGTTGACCTTGATCTCTGTTGGGTGAGCATGAAACCAAGAAATTTTTCGCTTTCTACCCTGAATGTGCACTTTTTGGGGTTTAGTCGTAGATTGTGATGACAGATTCTGTCGAATATCGTTGATAGGTCCTTCGCATGGTTCTCTAGTGCTCTGGATTTAACGACCATGTTGTTGAAGTATACTTCTACACTCTTCCCGAGGAGGTAAGCAAAGACGGTGTCTATGAGTTGTTGATAGTAGCTTTTGCATTTTTGAGTCCGAATGACATTATCTAATAATAGTAACTAGCTTGGTTTGTGCAGAACGTTGTTTTCTCCCAATCAAGAGGATACATCAGTATTTGGTTGTAGCTTGAGTATGCGTCCAGAAAACTTAGGAGTTCAAACCTCGAGGCCTCGTCAACTAGTTCGTCGATGCTAGGAAATGGCTAGGATTCTTTGGGGCATGTTCAATTTAAGTTGGAGTAATCGATGCACATTCTCCATTTTCCAAATGCCTTATTTATCATGATGATGTTTGATAGCCAGGTGGTGTAATAGATCTCCCCAATAAAACTTGCCTCTTGTAACTTGGCTATTTCTTTGATGTCTGCTTGTTACCGATCTCTGCCCATCTTCCTCTGCCTCTGCGCCACCAGCCTTGCTTCAGGGAAGACTGACAACTTATGACAGACAAGGTTGGGGCTTAAATTGGGCAGATCAGAAGCTTTCCATGCGAATAGATCAGCATCCTTCTTGGGAATCGTGTGTATGGAGGCAAAGACTTTGAGGCTCATGTGTGTGTCGAGCCAGGTGTACTAATCCTCTCGAGGTCCCAATTGAAAAGTAGTTATCTCCTCAGTAGGGGAGAACTGCTGATCGTCATCCGCTCAGGGTTGAAGTCAGTCCATCAAGTCGGGTCTATAGATGGGGCTTTGTGGCGACATGGTTGATGCTAGTTTCTGACTTTGGGAGTCGATAGGGGAGGACCCGAAGACTTTGTATGTAACATTCCCTAGCCTCTTCCTGGTCGACCCTTATTATGATTATAGCACCCCAGGTTGAGGGGAATTTCATTGTGAGGTGGGGTGTGGAGATGATGGCTCTTAGGGTGTTGAGGATGGGCTGACCTAAGAGGACATTGTACGAGGTATCTGCGTCAATCAGTATGTACCTGCCTAGTAAGGTTAATAACAATTGTCCTTCTCCAAAGGTGGCCATGAGCTCTATATATCCCCTAGTGTGCACTTGTTTTCCTACAAAGCCAACAGGCACTCAGGGTAGGGTTTGACTAAGCTCTCGGGAATGTCCAGGCATTTGAAGTTGGCCCAATAGAGGATATTTGTCGAGTTCCCCTAGTTTATGAGTATCTTTCAAACATCCCAGTCTGTGATGGCAGTCGCGATAACCATAGGATCATCCTAATTGATTCTTACTCCTGTGAAGTCACTATCGTTGAAAGTAATCAGTGGCATGGTTCCTATTGGGATATCTGGCACCTAGTTTACTGCCTTAACCTGCCTCCGGTGTTATTTCCTGGCCAAGCTACCTTCCCTCTGTCGCCTGTCACTAGGAATTGCGGTCTGGCTCAATCTAATCCCAGGATGCCCTGTGGTAGTTCCTGTCTCTAGGCTTGAAGGGGGTTTCTTGATGAATTGTCTGAGTCTCCCTTCTATCTGGTCTCTGAGGTCTATGCACTCTTCTATCATGTGCCTGTAGTTTCGGTGGTACTTACAATGATTACTACGATCTACTTCCTCGTTGGAGGGGTCCGGTTGCTAGAGATGAAAGACCTTGGTGCTGAAGGCTTCTTGCAGAACTTAGGTTCAGGTTTCCGTGAGGAAGGGTGTAGGTTGTGTACTTGGGCTGTAGCCGACCAGATTTCCTGAACTCCCTGTCGCGCGGTGTCCTATGATAAGTTCCCTCTTTTTGTTAGTGCAGTTGTATGTACTCCCCAACCTTTGCCTTTGGGGGCAATCGGAGGTTTCTACGTCTTACTAATGCCTCTTCCATGCTGACATATTTGGAGGATCTTTCCAAAAAATCGTCAATGTTTGTGATCGCCTTTTGGATACACTGTCTACGAGTCCTCCTAGTTTCGAAGCTCCCAATACCGTGTGGAGCGCAATGCCAAACTCGAGGTCAGGGTGATTTGGGTTAACATCTAGGACAGTCGATCTGTGAAGGCATGCAAAGGTTCATCCTCCTTTTGTTGTAGTTCAATTAGGTCATCTGCCGTTATTCTCTTGGGTTGTTGAACTGCATAGTGGGCTACAAATTTGTCTGTCAAGGTGTCATATGTGTCTATCGAATTGGCCGGTAGGCGAGACCACAATTCAAAGCAGTACTTGCAAGAGAGGCAGGAAACATCCTGCATAAAACTCGATAATCATTAGAGTATAAGTTTACCTGTGTTAAAAATGCTTATATATGGTCGTTTGAGTTGGTATCTCCTTCCAAAAGCTTTATCGATAGGGGTCTGCATCCTCGGGGGAGAGGAGCATCAAGGATACCGTCGATGAATGGATGTCGTCACCCCTTCCCGTGTATGGGGGCTAGGTTCCCCGTTGTCTTTTTGTCTGAATTCCTCTCGTGACTCTGCATCGCGAAAGTCGATCGCTATTAGAGTGATGTCGGCTTGCCAAATCGTCGTCGCTTGAGTCTTCCTTGTAGCTACTATTCTGCCACCCCTTCCTTTGCCATCGAGGTCGGGTGCCCTCTCTTGTAGCGTCATGATTGGATTGACTACGAGCCACTTCACCCCTATCACCCACGTCTTTGAATCATTTGAGTTGGAAATCGTGGATAGTCGTCTTCATGGCTGTGTTTCCTTCTCTTAAGGCGTGGAGGGCGGCCCCATGCCTCTGAGCCATATCCTCCATTTGCTTCCTTATGACTTCCAAGGCATTCATGTTGTTCATGTTACTCTAGGACTCGTAGCTCTAAGTTTGTACCATAAGGGTAGAGACGTAGGAATTTGCACGTCCCGATAGACGGTGCCAGATGTTCTTATCGAATTCCAGTAAAACTTATAACCTTCCTTATCTGGAATGCTGACGGCTCCCTTGGACAAGTGGGTACCTACAAAAGAGACTCTAATGCTCAAGTCAGAAAAAACTGTCAACAGTAGGGGGGTTTTGTGTTTAGAATAGTCTCCTTTTTTTGGAGCGTGTATCCCTTTTATTGTCAAAAAGGTTCCATGTTACCTTTTTTAGGAAAATGGGCCTTTGTTGGACCGGGTGCTGAGTATGCCGAACTCTGAGTTAAGTCAAGTACGCCGAGCTCTAAGCTATGCCAAGTTTGCCGAACTCCAGTCTTCCAAGGACTAGGGGGAGGGGAGGGGGTCAGAATTTAAACCATAAAACTAATCTTTTATAAAAAATAAAGGACAAAGAGGGGAAAATCAACCTTAAATAATTATTGTATAGGTTAAGTAGTTCCCTTAAAGAATTATAGATGAGTTGACTATTTAAGACTTGACAAAAAGGAAGAGAAAAAAAGAAGAAAATAATTAAAGTTGTGGGATCTTGCTTGAAGAGGTGAGTAAAACTTTTTCTTAAACCCATCCATGGTATATATATTCTTATTCTTATAAAGTAAAAATAAAAGAATTGGCCATCATGATGAGAAAATGTCATTCGCTTATTTTAATTAATTCTTTTTAATACACGTTGAAGCTTATATTCAGGCATGTCTCACTTCTTTTTCTATTACGAATAAATTATATGTGACTGTATGTTAGTGCTTAGTATACCTAATTGCTTGAATATCTACACTTTTAATTTGTATATTGTACGTGCTGCACATAGATGTTAAGTATCGTAATATAAAATGGTGACACAACATCATGCTTTACAATTTCAATTCATAAATGGTGAAACTTAATAATTGTAAAATTCCCTAAAGAATTATGGGTCATATTATATATATATATATATATATATATATATATATATAACTTTTATGATGTATAATTACATTTTTGAATTAATTTATTTTCATAAAATATATGTGTTGTGATTTTAAGAATTGAAACATTGTGTTTAGAAATTGTGTGATTATTTGAGATATCCGCATTTAATATGGGAAGTAAAACTTATGATACCTTCATCTAGGATGGAGATGAAATACGAGATATTGCGATTTATTATGGAGAAAATGTTTTAGATACCTTCATTTAGGATGGGGAAGAGATTCAATATACCTCCAAAATAACGTTGGGAAGGTAATAGACACCATTGTATGAAATATGAGGTCATAAACCTTTTTTACTAATCTATTAAAAACCTAGTTCTGGAAACCGAAGAAGGAGAGTGAGTGATCATGAGTATCACTATATTTTTGTGGATTGCGTGTATGCATGACAATGTTAAATTGAAAACTATTGTGTTGATTATTATTATACTAGAAATTATTTGTATAAATAATAATTTATGTATAAAAAAAACTTTTTTATTATTGCAGGTACTGTGGGTAAATTTTTCAGATTCTACATCAGTTAAGAACAACACTATTTGCGAAGTCTTTTGGAACCTGTTTTACTCGTTGGGATTTCTATCTCATTAAAGTGTGTAGTGTCAGAAGAGGAAGAAATTGTGAAAGCTAAGGAGGTTGAAGACTTAGTCCCAAGCTTAGATATTTTTTATTTAGAATGAACATTTTTTCATTATTTCAATTATCTTTTACATTTGTTTTAGAGACCTTTACATTTTAGAATTATACTTTGTAAGATCTGTATTTTGTTTACCTTATTTTAATATTAGGAGATATTTTTGACTTATTATTTCGAAAGTTTGTTTATTTTCAATATGAGATTATGTGTAATTTGATAAAAACTGAAGAAATGTTACTATAATTTATTATATTTTATATTATAGTAAATAAATTTAAATCAAATAAATATTTTTTGTCAACTTAAAATCTCAATCTAACATCTTAAAAGGGGTCAAGTCTCTTTAACATGTAAGTCAAAGTAATGATTTTTGTTAAATTTAAATATTTTCGATCTAACGACTCACAATTATCCAAATCTTTTATATGAAATATAGATATAGATTATCAAATTATATATTGAACTATAATTATTAAGAATATTATATTAAAATCTAATGGTACTAATGAATAATTAATATTTATCATTAAATTTCAAAAAAATAAAGGGTTTGATGAAGAGTAAGTCTATTAAACTTACTTTTGGAGTAGGTGAATTCTCTCTCATATATAAATATATAAAGATAAGTTTTATGGAATTGTAAATAAATAAGAACACACCTAATAAGCATAGAAATCCAAATACTATTAAATTAAGTTTTAATTATATTAAAATGGCTTAACTATGTCTTTATTTCTTCATATTTAGTTAAATCTATTTTTCCTCTCAAATTAAAAGATATTGTTTTTCCTCCTAATTCTAAAAATTGTTATTTTTAATCCCTTTGACAATGCAGATAAAACTATTTTCAATTTGTTGTATTTTTACTTTTTATACACGATAATTTAATTATTAATTTAAATAAAATTCCTAAAGGCTTAAAACCACTAAAATATAAATTTTTTTGTTAAAAATTAATGTTTCACAGTTATTATCAATTATAATTATATGAAAATAATAATAACATAAGAACAATTATGCATACAAATATAAAAGATTAATATATAAAAATAAAATATATGATTTAAAATTAGATAGCAAGAACTACATATATTTTTTGTATTTACTTCATGTTAACTATATAAGGGGGAAATCCTATAAGTGATTAATTCAATCACAATATTATTATGATTATATTCTATAAGATGATCCTCATATCTTTAACAATTATAATGTTAATAAATATGAAATATATAATTGATAAAAAAAATTTAATAATTTATTTGTATAAATTTATATTCAATAATCTTCTCTTATGATGATAACCTTAAAAAAATTGACAATTGACAATTGACAAGCTTAATTTCAATAAAAAAATGCCCACAATATCTTAAAAACATCACTTACAATGAATTGTTTCTAACAAATTATAAATTAATAGAATTTATTTTATTAATAATTTATATATTTAAATCATATTTTAATATTAAAATAAATTTGTGTAATACTTGGACATTGATCTTAACATAAAACATTTACAAAATGAAAGAAATTCAAATTGATAGCAATTTCAAGTTTTATGAAATCTTAAAATGTCTCATTAAAACACAATGTTAGATTTTAAAAAATAAATGGTGAAGTATAAGTCTCTAATACCAATTATCTTTTAATTTTCAAAATTAAAAATATGAAAGGGAAATGAAAAAGGGAGGAAAGAGTGACCACAAACAAGTCACATGCTTCAAATTATATTTTAAAAATCTAACATTTACATTAATCAAATGTATACTTGTTATAATAAATTATTTGACTCAAACTAACATCGCTCAAATTAACATTAATCAAAATGGATTTACATCATTCAATCACATCTAAGCTTTATGTTAAAAAATTTGTTGAATTTGATAATAATAACTTTAAAAATTATATAAATTGTATGATTTAGTTGGTATGGTTGTATCTTTCAAGTCAATAATAAATAATATTTAGTAACATAAATGATAGAAAAGGCAGATTCTAATTATATAAGGTTTTATATTTTATTGTTTGTTTCTTCTCACTGTAGTTTCTTTCTTTCTCTCTTTTAGAAAGGTGACTGAATGCCTCTTTCAGTCCCAACCAAAGCCTTAAATCCCCCAATTCTCCATACCCATGGAAATGAATCCTCCTTCTTTCTATGGTCCATTTCAAAATGAAAACTTGAGTTAACCGTCCTGAGACCCGATCAAATAAATAATTAGTGGAAGGGAAGAGGAAGAAAAGAGTAGTCACAAACAAGTCACATACTTTAAATTGTATTTTGAGAATCTAACCTTTACATTAATCAAATGTATACTTGTTATAATAAATTATTCACTCAAACTAACATTGCTCAAATTAACATGAATCAAAACGGATTTACATCATTCAATCATACAATAAATTATTTGGTTCAAACTAACATTGCTCAAATAAGTACAGGAACCTCGTATGCCACGACATACACACAAAGAACAAATTATACTGAGTATGCTCAAACTAATATGGCTCAATAGATTTTTAAAAAGATAGCAATAACCTTGAAAAATGTTCTAAAAGACATGGATTTTTAACTTTCATTGTGGCTCTACTTTTATTCACACTATAGTTGTAAAATAAATTAAATTACTTTATTACTTTATTTTTTAAAATTTTGAAAAGATTTAAATTTAAGATAAGTTAAATTCCTTTAAATACTTTTAACACATAACTTTATACATATTTTTTAGTAATAAGAAATAAGTGTGAGATTATAATTAAATATATTTTTTCTAACAATCTGATTTATTTATTTTTATTAAAGTTGTATTATGAATTTAACAACCAAAAAATTACCATGAATTTTTTTTTCAAAAATTTTTATGTTATATTCAGAAAAAAACCATTGAATTCTTTGTAAAGCAGAATGCAAGTTACATATTGGAAATAATGAGATTTTTTAAAGAAAAGTGAAAAAAAACATATTTCTCTCTAAGTAATATGAATTGTGTCACACCCATGTGACAAAAAATGTTTAGTTTAGTTTATTATATCTTCTAACATACATCACACATCTCATATCACTGTCAGTTTAAAATGTATTACATTTCTTTTAATAAAACATTGATAAACATGCACTTTTCCAATTTTGTTTTTATATTTCTATAAAATAGTCATATTGTTATCTTTAAAATAAGATTTTATGACTTTTTTAACTTTTATTTTCGACCAAAGTCCTAAATAACTTAAAAAATAGATACTTAAAATATAATATTTAGTTTATAATATTAAAATGTAAAATTCTTGATTCTTAACATTCTTTCTATCATAAATGAGTAGAAAAAACAAAAAATAATTTTTTCTTCTAACTAAAAATAGATTATTTGAATTAATATTTTGGTAAAAATGATTAATTATTTAGTAATGGAGGATAAGGATATTCTTCTTTTTAATATATAAAACTATGTTGATAGAAAATATTAATTCTATTTTCAGAACCGAAAAAGATCTAGTAAGTATAAGATATTACTCTTTATTATTTTATTCATTTTCTAGTTTAAATCTAATGATTACGATTAATTATGCTTTGTTTTATTTATAGTATGCTCTAAACAATTAATTAAGCTCATGTAGCTTTTCATAATTATAGTAAAAAATTACAATTCTATTTGAATTATTGTTATTTTCTTACTTTATTAATATAATTAACACTAACATATATAAATATAAATCAAATCATTTTGTAGGCACGGTGTACTAATTAATTATATTTTAATTTTTAAATTTAATAATACATTGTATTTATTAAATTTTACTATTATTTAAATAGATATATTATTTAAATTTATATGTAGAGATTTAATGCTATATATTATTATATACAATAAATGACTAAGAGAGTGTTAGTTAGTGTACCATTTGAGTGTGTATTAGTATAATATTTTTTTTTATGAATAAAAACTTAGTATTGTCAATAATACTAGTTTGTTAGCTGAACCTGGGACTTTTATTTCTGTTAACTAATTTATCACCTTATATGTTTATTAGTGTAATATTTTTAAAAAAGACACAACGAATGTTGGTATATTTAAAGTTTGTAAACTTAAGATTAGAGTAGGTAAATATAAAATAATGAAATTATAATTTCTTAAAATAAGCTGAAAGTTTTATGTATTTATTTTATTATAATATAAATATATATTTGTTATGTCAAATATATAAAATATAAACAATTTATATGTAAATATTACTTTTAAGTGTGTATATTTGAATTGAAATCTAATTATAATTTTCATATATCATTATAAGATATATTGAATATTATAGTTTATCCTATAACTTATCAAATATTTTCTTATAAACTATATATTTTATATTGTTAACATAAATTTCAAATAAAAAAGGATATATAATATCTGAATTGGTTAAGGAACGCGAGATGTAAAAAAATGTCATCGTTTTAATCTTTATGGTTAATAAAAACTAACATCTAGTCTATAAAAGAAATATTTAAAATAGAAAAGTATATAACATATATAATTAATTTAAATTTATATTTATTAAATATGTGAGTCTAATTTTATAGAATATAATAATAATAATATTATGATTGCATTTCACACTTTTATGATTTTACCATCATGTAATCAACATGAAATAGAAAAAGAAAATAATTTGTTGATTTTGTTAATTATTAAATTTTAATATTATTGTATGTTATTTCATATATCAATAATGTATGCTTGCATGAATAATTGTTATTATAAATTATATTACTCTTTTATTTTTCATTAATAATTTTATATAAAATTTTATATTTGGCATCATATCTATGAAGTTAAGAATACCTGCATAACATCATAAATTATTAGATTAAGAAAACATATGTTGATTTAGTTTTATTTTTATTTTTAGGAAACATATATGTTTATTCTTATTTTGAAAATTAATATTTAATAAAAACAATGTTTTCAATTTCATATAATTAACCATTATTAATTTAAAATAATTTATTTTAATATTAAAATTTTGTCATTGATATATTATGAAATTATTAAATTTTTAAAATTATTAAAAATTAATTTAATATTATTAAGACTATATTATTTTTTATTAGACATATTATAAATTACAGATGTCCTCATGTATTTTAAAATATTTTTCACTTATCTTTGTTTTATTTTTAATTTCTTTTTCTCAATTTTATTTTATTTTCTTTTTGGTAATGCACCACTTTTTTACTAGGAAAAGCACGACAACCACTAGGCTATTTATGTATAACTCAACAATATTCTTATTTTAATAAAATTTTCAAAATTAAAATTATTCTATTTTTATAATTTTAATTTTTCATATCAATAAATATTTATTTAATATTATTAATATTACTACAATATTTTTTATTTTATGCGGTTCTTTCATGAGAAAAAATTTGCAAAAAATACTTGCTATTTTTTAGAGGGAAAAATATCATGTAAATTTTTTGAGACTTTTCGTACAAAAAAAACATCTACAAGAATTTCATTAAAATTCCTTGTGAATTTGAAAAGTGACGGTAAAATTTTCTATGAATATAAAATGGTACAAAAATTTCTTGCAAAATTTCCTCTAAAAATTATTTGTAGGAGTTTCCTACAAATTTTAAATTGGCAGCAAATTTTTTGCATTTTTTTCTACAAACAAATTGTATAAAATTTTTCAATATTTAAAATTAAAATTATAATAAATAAATATTATTGATTTATAAAAATTTATATATTAAGTTTTCTAGAAAATTTTTCGCCACGTAATGATAAGTTATTTTTTAACAATTAGTTTTGAAATAATTAATAAATATTTAAAATAATATCATTTTACTAAATCCATTATAATTTATAAAATATCTTAATATTCATAATTTTAGTTTTAAATTAATTAGATTAAATATTATTTTATTGAATACATATTGTTTATCTTCTATCCTTTAGATCTTAAATTCAATCATCGTACATTTAAGTGACAATGTTAATTTATTTTATATTTAACATGTCCTAAAAAATCAAGATATGTTTTCATAAAATAAATAAAAGAAAGTTGAAGTTGTTAGTCAAAATTGAATTCTTTGCTGAAGTTGAAGTTGAAGAAATAATGCAAGTTACATATTGAGAAATATATATATAATTTTTTTTAATCTATAAGTGATTGTTATAATTAAATATATATATAGAGAGAAATATTTGTACTTATTATAAATTGTTATTATTTAAATTTTTATTCGTTATTATGTAAGACATTTACATGATAATTGTTCTTACTCCTCTATTTTCTTATCCCTTATAAAAAAATTGAATTTGAAAATTTAAAGGATGAATGCGCCCAACGCCCCAACCCCTTTTACTATAGTCATTTCGGCTACTTTTCCTGGCAATAACTATATCACTAATGTAATCGAGAATTCAGTCACATTTAGAGGAACTGGTGTATCAACTTTGATATTTTACCACGAGCTAGATAGACCAGTGGTGATTGAGGCACCAGTAGTGGCTACTTTTATCTTCCTCCGACTAACTATACAAATCCCATGTTAAATATTTTTCCATCGACCATGTAAATATTGTAGGAAAAAAAATATAAGTAATGGGGAGAACCGTACATAAATAAAATATTCCCTATATATATATGCATATAGTAGAAATATGTAATATTGTAAATATGACTTGTGAATATATATAAATATGATTTTGTTTATGATTTCATTTTACTTATTAATTAAATAATTGAAGAAAATAAATTATTTGTAAAAAAATAGAAAATAAATTATTTCCATGTAATTAATAAGAGGGTTAAATGAAGAGGAAAAAGTTATCACAAAATTGTGATAGATAAGATACCGTTACATTTGTGAAACGTGGGAAATGAGCTAACCATGTCACTAAGTTTTAACTTGAATAATTTCATATGGCAGGAAGAGAAATACGGAATTAACGGAGGTAGTACAAACTATTAAAGAAATGGCAGTCGCTTTAATAAGAAATCAAAGGCCAAAAGGAACTATTAAATCACAAGGATTAATTGAATTTAGAAGGAACAAACCTTCACAATTTGATGGAGGTTATAATCTGGACAAAGCTGAAATAAGGATTAAGGAAATAGAAAAAATATTTCGAGTGATGAATTGTCCTCATAATAAAAAATTAAAATATGTTGTGTTTATGCTAGTAGGAGAGGTTGAATATTGGTGGGATAGTACTAGAAGGTTATTAGAAGGAGGAGGAATAGATATTACATGAGAAGTATTTACCTCTAAATTTTTAGAAAAGTATTTTCTTAATGATGTGAGAAGGGCAAAAGAAACAGAATTTATGCAATTAAAACAAGGAAACATGATAGTAGGAGAATATGCTTCTAAATTTGAAGAATTAGGTAAATACTCTACTTTTTTCTATCACCCAGATGAGAGAATGAAGAGTATAAAGTTTGAAGATGGACTTAGGCCTGAACTAAGGAAGGCGGTATCGATACAAGGAATGTTGGTGTATTTAATATTTTTAAGATTAGAGTAGGTAAATAAAAAAATTAAATTATGTATAATTTCTTAAAATATGGATGAAAGTTTTATGTGTTTATTTTATTATAATATAAAAATATATTTTTTCCATTAAATATATAAAAATGTAAACAATTTATATGTAAATATTAATGAAAATCTAATCATTATATAAAAATATGTTAGTTTTAATTAAAATCTAATCATTATTTTCATATATCATTATAAGATATATTGAATATTATAGTTTATCCTATAATTTATCAAATATTTTCTTATAAACTATATATTTTATATTGTTAACATTAATTTCAAATACGAAGGAGATATAATATCTTAGTTGGTTAAGGAACGAGAGAAGTCGAAAAATATCAAGTCTTTGATAACATTTAATCTATAAAAAAAATATTTCAAACATATATGTTGACTCAAATTTAATTTTACATTTATTACATATGTGAGCCTAATTTTATAGAATATAATCATGATAATGTTACGATTGGATTTCACTCTTATATGATTTGACCATCATGTAATCAATATGAAATAGAAAAAAAAATAAGTTGTTGATTTTGCTAATTATTTAATTTTAATATTATTGTATGTTAGTTCATATATCAATATGTATTGAATTATAAATTATAAATTACTAATAATTATTATTATAAATTATATTATTGTTTTCTTTTTCATTAATAATTATTATATAAAATTTTATATTTGGCGGCATATCTATGAAGTTAAGCATACCTGCATAATATAATAAATTATTAGATAAGATGATTTAGTTTTATTTTTATTTATAGGATACATATATGTTTATTCTTATTTGTATAAGTCTTTACATATTTAATAAAAATTATTTTTTCAATTTGATGTAATTAACCATTATAAATTTAAAATAATTTATTTGAATATTACAATTTTGTCATTGATATATTATGAAATTATTAAATTTTTAAAATCATTAAATGTTATATTTTATTGAACATCTTAAAAATAGATGGATCTCATCGTGAATCATCTGTATTTTTACATATTTTCCCCTTATCTTTGTATTATTTTTTATTTCTTTTTCTCTATTTTATTTTCTTTTTTTATTGGTAATGCACCACTTTTTTACTAGGAAAAGCACGACCACCACCAGGTTATTTATGTATAACTCAATAAAATTATTATTTTAATGCAATTTTTAAAATTAAATTTCTTCTATTTATATAATGTTAATTTTTCATATCAATAAATATTTATTTAATATTATTAAAACTACTAGAAAAGTTTTCGTTTCTTGTAGTTTTTCATGAAAAAAATTTTGCAGAAAATAGTTGCTTTTTTTCGAAGGAAAAAAATTGTATAAATTTTGAGACTCTTCGTACAAAACAAAAAATATCAACAAGAATTTCATAAAAATTTGAAAAGTGACAGCAAACTCTTCTACAAATATGAAAATGGTAGAAAATTTTCCTGCAAAATTTTCCCCTGAAAATTATTTATAGGAGTTTCCTGCGAATTTCAAATTGGCGGGAGACTTCCTACATATTTAAAATTGGCAGAAAAGTTTTTGCATATTTTTCTACAAATAAAAATTCGCAAAAAAAATTACATATTTAAAATTAAAATTATAATAAGTAAATATTATTTATTTATAAAAATTTATATATTAAGATTTCTAGAAATGTTTTGCCACATAATGATAATTTATTTTTTAAATCATTAGTTTTGAAATAATTTATAAATATTTAAAATAGTATCTTTAAAGTCAATAATAATTAATATTTAGTAACATAAATGAAAATAACTTAAATCAAATGAAAATGAAAGAGTAGGCTTGCAAAAATTACATATCCAAACCAAAAAAATGAAATTAGAAAAAATTGAATTCATTTTATTAAAGTGAAAGAAAAAAAGGAAGAATAGAGTGGCCACAAGTCACATACTTTAAATTATATTTTGAGAATCTAACCTTTACATTAATAAAATGTATACTTGTTATGATAAATTATTTGACTCAAACTAACATTAATGAAAACTAATTTACATCATTCAATCACATCTATCATTCATGTAAAAAAATATGTTAAATTTGATAATAATAACTTTAAAAATTATATAAATTATATGATTTAGTTGGTATGGTTGTATCTTTAAAGTCAATAATAATTAATAGTTAGTAACATAAATGAAAATCACATAAATGAAAATAAAAGAGTAGGCTTGCAAAAATGATATATCCGAACTAAAAAAATGAAATTAGAAAACATTGAATTGATTTTATTAAAGTGAAAGAGAAAAAGGAAGAAACGAGTGGCCACAAGTTACATACTTTAAATTATATTTTGCGAATAACTTTTACATTAATAAAATGTATATTTGTTATGATAAATTATTTGAATCAAACTAACAGTAGTAAAAAATAACTTACATCATTGAATCACATCTATCATTCATGTCAAAAAATATGTTAAATTTGATAATAATAACTTTAAAAATTATATAAATTATATGATTTAGTTGGTATGGTTGTATCTTTAAAGTCAATAATAATTAATAGTTAGTAACATAAATGAAAATCACATAAATGAAAATAAAAGACTAGGCTTGCAAAAATGACATATCCAAACTAAAAAAATGAAATTAGAAAAAATTGAATTGATTTTATTACAGTGAACGAAAAAAAGGAAGAAACGAGCGGCCACAAGTCACATACTTTAAATTATATTTTGAGAATCTAACATTTACATTAATAAAATGTATACTTGTTATGATAAATTATTTGAATGAAATTAACATTAATAAAAAATAACTTACATCATTCAATCACATCTATCATTCATGTAAAAAAAAATGTTAAATTTGATAGTAATAAGTTTAAAAACTATATAAATTAATGATTTAGTTGGTATGGTTGTATCTTTAAAGTGAATAATAATTAATATTTAACAACATAAATGAAAATCACAAAAATGAAAATAAAAGAGTAGGCTTGAAAAAATAACATATCCAAACTAAAAAAATGAAATTAGAAAAAATTGAATTGATTTTATTAAAGTGAAAGAGATAAAGGAAGAAACGAGTGGACACAAGTCAGATACTTTAAATTATATTTTGAGAATCTAACTTTTACATTAATAAAATGTATACTTGTTATGATAAATGATTTGAATCAAACTAACAGTAATAAAAAATAACTTACAGCATTGAATCACATCTATCATTCATGTAAAAAAATATGTTAAATTTGATAATAATAAGTTTAAAAATTATATAAATTATATGATTTAGTTGGTATGGTTGTATCTTTAAAGTCAATAATAATTAATATTTAGCAACATAAATGAAAATCACATAAATGAAAATAAAAGAGTAGGCTTGAAAAAATGACATATCCAAACTAAAAATATGAAATTAGAAAAAATTGAATTGATTTTATTAAAGTGAAAGAGAAAAAGGAAGAAACGAGTGGCCACAAGTCACATACTTTAAATTATATTTTGAGAATCTAACTTTTACATTAATAAAATGTATACTTGTTATGATAAATTATTTAAATCAAATTAACATTAACTTACATCATTCAATCACATCTATCATTCATGTCAAAAAATATGTTAAATTTGATACTAATAAGTTTAAAAACTATATAAATTAATGATTTTGTTGGTATCGTTGTATCTTTAAAGTCAATAATAATTAATATTTAGCAACATAAATGAAAATCACATAAATGAAAATAAAAGAGTAGGCTTGCAAAAATGACATATCCAAATTAAATAATGAAATTAGAAAAAAATTGAATTGATTTTATGAAAGTGAAAGAAAAAAAGGAAGAAACGAGTGGCCACAAGTCACATACTTTAAATTATATTTTGAGAATCTAACCTTTATGTTAATAAACTGTATACTTGTTATGAGAAATTATTTGACTCAAACTAACATTAATGAAAACTAATTTACATCATTCAATCACATCTATCATTCATGTCAAAAAATATGTTAAATTTGATAATAATAACTTTAAAAATTATATAAATTATATGATTTAGTTGGTATGGTTGTATCTTTAAGGTCAATAATAATCAATATTTAGTAACATAAATGAAAATAACATAAATGAAATGAAAATAAAAGAGTAGGCCTGCAAAAATGACATATCCAAACTAAAAAAATCAAATAAGAAAAAATTGAATTGATTTTAATTAAAGTGAAAGAGAAAACGGAAGAAACGAGTGGCCACAAGCCACATACTTTAAATTATATTTTGAGAATTTAACCATTACATTACCAAAATGTATACTTGTTATGATAATTTATTTGAATCAGACTAACATTGATAAAAAATAAATTACATCATTCAATCACATCTATTATTCATGTCAAAAAATATGTTAAATTTGATAATAATAACTTTAAAAATTATATAAATTATATGATTTAGTTGGTATGGTTGTATCTTTAAAGTCAATAATAATTAATATTTAGTAACATAAATGAAGATCACAACAATGAAAATAAAAGTGTAGGCTTGCAAAAATGACATATCCAAACTAAAAAAATGAAATTAGAAAAAATTAAATTGATTTTATTAAAGTGAAAGAGAAAAAGGAAGAAACGAGTGGCCACCAGCCACATACTTTAAATTATATTTTGAGAATCTAACCATTACATTAATAAAATGTATACTTGTTATGATAATTTATTTGAATCAGACTAACATTGATAAAAAATAAATTACATCATTCAATCACATCTATCATTCATGTCAAAAAATATGTTAAATTTGATAATAATAACTTTAAAAATTATATAAATTATATGATTTAGTTGGTATGGTTGTATCTTTAAAGTCAATAATACTTAATATTTAGTAACATAAATGAAGATCACAACAATGAAAATAAAAGTGTAGGCTTGCAAAAATGACATATCCAAACTAAAAAAATAAAATTAGAAAAAATTAAATTGATTTTATTAAAGTGAAAGAGAAAAAGGAAGAAACGAGTGGCCACCAGTCACATACTTTAAATTATATTTTGAGAATCTAACCATTACATTAATAAAATGTATACTTGTTATGATAATTTATTTGAATCTGACTAACATTAATAAAAAATAACTTGCATCATTCAATCACTTCTATCATTCATGTAAAAAAATATGTTAAATTTGATAATAATAACTTTAAAAATTATATAAATTATATGATTTAGTTGGTATGGTTGTATCTTTAAAGTCAATAATAATTCATATTTAGTAACATAAATGAAAATCACATAAATGGAAATAAAAGAGTAGGCTTGCAAAAATGACATATCCAAACTAAAAAAAATGAAATTAGAAAAAATTGAATTGATTTTATTAAAGTGAAAGAAAAAAAAGGAAGAAATGAGTAGCCACAAGTCACATACTTTAAATTATATTTTGAGAATCTAACCTTTACATTAATAAAATGTATACTTGTTATGATAAATTATTTGAATCAAATTAACATTAATAAAAAATAACTTACATCATTCAATCACATCTATCATTCATGTTAAAAAATATGTTAAATTTGATAATAATAACTTTAAAAATTATATAAATTATATGATTTAGTTGGTATGGTTGTATCTTTAAAGTCAATAATAATTAATATTTAGTAACATAAATGAAAATCACATAAATGAAAATAAAAGTGTAGACTTGCAAAAATGACATATCCAAACTAAAAAAATGAAATTATAAAAAATTGAATTCATTTTATTAAACTGAAAGAAAAAAAAAAGGAAGAAACGAGTGGCCACAAGTCACATACTTTAAATTATATTTTCAGAATCTAACCTTTACATTAATAAAATGTATACTTGTTATGAGAAATTATTTGACTCAAACAAACATTAATGAAAACTAATTTACATCATTCAATTAGATCTATCATTCATGTCAAAAAATATGTTAAATTTGATAATAATAACTTTAAAAATTATATAAATTATATGATTTAGTTGGTAGGGTTGTATCTTTAAAGTCAATAATAATTAATATTTAGTAACATAAATGAAAATAACATACATGAAATGAAAATAAAAGGGTAGGCCTGCAAAAATGACATATCCAAACTAAAAAAATGAAATTAGAAAAAATTGAATTAATTTTATGAAAGTGATAGAAAAAAAAGGAAGAAACGAGTGGCCACAAGTCACATACTTTAAATTATATTTTGAGAATCTAACCTTTACATTAATAAAATGTATACTTGTTAGCATAAATTATTTGACTCAAACTAACATTAATGAAAACTAATTTACATCATTCAATCACACCTATCATTCATGTCAAAAAATATGTTAAGTTTGATAATAATAACTTTAAAAATTATATAAATTATATGATTTAGTTGGTATGGTTGTATCTTTGAAGTCAATAATAGTTAATATTTAGTAAGATAAATGAAAATAACATAAATGAAATGAAAATAAAAGAGTAGGCTTGGAAAACTGACAAGTCGAAACCAAAAAAAGGAAATTATAAAAAATTGAATTGATTTTATTAAAGTGAAAGAAAAAAAAGGAAGAAACTGGTGGCCACAACTCACATACTTTATTTAAATTATATTTTGAGAATCTAACCTTTACATTAATAAAATATATACTTGTTATCATAAATTATTTGACTCAAACTAACATTAATGAAAACTAATTTACATCATTCAATCACATCTATCATTCATGTCAAAAAATATGTTAAATTTGATAATAATAACTTTAAAAATTATATAAATTATATGATTTAGTTGGTCTGGTTGTATCTTTAAAGTCAATAATAATTAATATTTAGTAACATAAATGAAAATCACATAAATCAAAATAAAAGTGTTGGTTTGCAAAAATGAGATATCCAAACTAAAAAAAATTGAAATTACAAAAAATTTAATCGATTTTATTAAAGTGAAAGAAAAAAAAGGAAGAAACGAGTGGCCACAAGTCACATACTTTATTTAAATTATATTTTGAGAATCTAACCTTTACATTAATAAAATGTATACTTGTTAGCATAAATTATTTGACTCAAACTAACATTAATGAAAACTAATTTACATCATTCAATCACACCTATCATTCATGTCAAAAAATATGTTAAGTTTGATAATAATAACTTTAAAAATTATATAAATTATATGATTTAGTTGGTATGGTTGTATCTTTGAAGTCAATAATAGTTAATATTTAGTAAGATAAATGAAAATAACATAAATGAAATGAAAATAAAAGAGTAGGCTTGGAAAACTGACATGTCGAAACCAAAAAAATGAAATTATAAAAAATTGAATTGATTTTATTAATGTGAAAGAAAAAAAAGGAAGAAACTAGTGGCCACAAGTCACATACTTTATTTAAATTATATTTTGAGAATCTAACCTTTACATTAATAAAATATATACTTGTTATCATAAATTATTTGACTCAAACTAACATTAATGAAAACTAATTTACATCATTCAATCACATCTATCATTCATCTCAAAAAATATGTTAGATTTGATAATAATAACTTTAAAAATTATATATATTATATGATTTAGTTGGTATGGTTGTATCTATAAAGTCAATAATAATTAATATTTAGTAACATAAATGAAAATCACATAAATGAAAATAAAAGTGTAGACTTGCAAAAATGACATATCCAAACTAAAAAAAAGAAATTAGAAAAAATTGAATTCATTTTATTAAAGTAAAAGATAAAGAAAGGAAGAAAGGAGTGGCCACAAATCACATACTTTAAATTATATTTTCAGAATCTAACCTTTACATTAATAAAATGTATACTTGTTATGAGAAATTATTTGACTCAAACTAACATTAATGAAAACTAATTTACATCATTCAATCACATCTATCATTCATGTCAAAAAATATGTTAAATTTGATAATAATAACTTTAAAAATTATATAAATTATATGATTTAGTTGGTATGGTTGTATCTTTAAAGTCAATAATAATTAATATTTATTAACATAAATGAAAATAACATAAATGAAATGAAAATAAAAGAGTAGGCCTGCAAAAATGACATATCCAAACTAAAAAAATGAAATTAGACAAAATTAAATTGATTTTATAAAAGTGAAAGAGAAAAATGAAGAAACGAGTGGCCACAAGTCACATACTTTAAATTATATTTTGAGAATCTAACCATTACATTAATAAAATGTATACTTGTTATGATAATTTATTTGAATCAGACTAACATTAATAAAAAATAACTTACATCATTCAATCACTTCTATCATTCATGTCAAAAAATATGTTAAATTTGATAATAATAACTTTAAAAATTATATAAATTATATGATTTAGTTGGTATGGTTGTATCTTTAAAGTCAATAATAATTAATATTTAGTAACATAAATGAAAACCACATAAATGAAAATAAAAGACTAGGCTTGCAAAAATGACATATCCAAACTAAAAAAATCAAAATTAGAAAAAATTGAATTGATTTTATTAAAGTGAAAGAAAAAAAAGGAAGAAATGAGTGGCCACAAGTCACATACTTTAAATTATATTTTGAGAATCTAACCTTTACATTAATAAAATGTATACTTTTTATGATAAATTATTTGAATCAAATTAACATTATAAAAAAATAACTTACATCATTCAATCATGTCTATCATTCATGTTAAAAAATATGTTAAATTTTATAATAATAACTTTAAAAATTATATAAATTATATGATTTAGTTGGTATGGTTGTATCTTTAAAGTCAATAATAATTAATATTTAGTAACATAAATGAAAATCACATAAATGAAAATAAAAGTGTAAACTTGCAAAAATGACATATCCAAACTAAAAAAATGAAATTATAAAAAATTGAATTCATTTTATTAAAGTGAAAGAAAAAAAAAAGGAAGAAACGAGTGGCCACAAGTCACATACTTTAAATTATATTTTGAGAATCTAACCTTTACATTAATAAAATGTATACTTGTTAGCATAAATTATTTGACTCAAACTAACATTAATGAAAACTAATTTACATCATTCAATCACACCTATCATTCATGTCAAAAAATATGTTAAGTTTGATAATAATAACTTTAAAAATTATATAAATTATATGATTTAGTTGGTATGGTTGTATCTTTGAAGTCAATAATAGTTAATATTTAGTAAGATAAATGAAAATAACATAAATGAAATGAAAATAAAAGAGTAGGCTTGGAAAACTGACAAGTCGAAACCAAAAAAATGAAATTATAAAAAATTGATTTGATTTTATTAAAGTGAAAGAAAAAAAAGGAAGAAACTAGTGGCCACAAGTCACATACTTTATTTAAATTATATTTTGAGAATCTAACCTTTACATTAATAAAATATATACTTGTTATCATAAATTATTTGACTCAAACTAACATTAATGAAAACTAATTTACATCATTCAATCACATCTATCATTCATGTCAAAAAATATGTTAAATTTGATAATAATAACTTTAAAAATTATATGAATTATATGATTTAGTTGGTATGGTTGTATCTTTAAAGTCAATAATAATTAATATTTAGTAACATAAATGAAAATCACATAAATCAAAATAAAAGTGTTGGTTTGCAAAAATGACATATCCAAACTAAAAAAATTGAAATGACAAAAAATTTAATCGATTTTATTAAAGTGAAAGAAAAAGAAGGAAGAAACGAGTGGCCACAAGTCACATACTTTATTTAAATTATATTTTGAGAATCTAACCTTTACATTAATAAAATGTGTACTTGTTAGCATAAATTATTTGACTCAAACTAACATTAATGAAAACTAATTTACATCATTCAATCACACCTATCATTCATGTCAAAAAATATGTTAAGTTTGATAATAATAACTTTAAAAATTATATAAATTATATGATTTAGTTGGTATGGTTGTATCTTTGAAGTCAATAATAGTTAATATTTAGTAAGATAAATGAAAATAACATAAATGAAATGAAAATAAAAGAGTAGGCTTGGAAAACTGACATGTCGAAACCAAAAAAATGAAATTATAAAAAATTGAAGTGATTTTATTAAAGTGAAAGAAAAAAAAGGAAGAAACTAGTGGCCACAAGTCACATACTTTATTTAAATTATATTTTGAGAATCTAACCTTTACATTAATAAAATATATACTTGTTATCATAAATTATTTGACTCAAACTAACATTAATGAAAACTAATTTACATCATTCAATCACATCTATCATTCATCTCAAAAAATATGTTAGATTTGATAATAATAACTTTAAAAATTATATAAATTATATGATTTATTTGGTATGGTTGTATCTTTAAAGTCAATAATAATTAATATTTAGTAACATAAATGAAAATCACATAAATGAAAATAAAAGTGTAGACTTGCAAAAATGACATATCCAAACTAAAAAAATGAAATTAGAAAAAATTGAATTCATTTTATTAAAGTAAAAGATAAAGAAAGGAAGAAACGAGTGGCCACAAGTCACATACTTTAAATTATATTTTTAGAATCTAACGTTTACATTAATAAAATGTATACTTGTTATGATAAATTATTTGAATGAAATTAACATTAATAAAAAATAACTTACATCATTCAATCACATCTATCATTCATGTCAAAAAATATGTTAAATTTGATAGTAATAAGTTTAAAAACTATATAAATTAATGATTTAGTTGGTATGGTTGTATCTTTAAAGTGAATAATAATTAATATTTAACAACATAAATGAAAATCACAAAAATGAAAATAAAAGAGTAGGCTTGAAAAAATGACATATCCAAACTAAAAAAATGAAATTAGAAAAAATTGAATTGATTTTATTAAAGTGAAAGAGATAAAGGAAGAAACGAGTGGCCACAAGTCACATACTTTAAATTATATTTTGAGAATCTAACTTTTACATTAATAAAATGTATACTTGTTATGATAAATGATTTGAATCAAACTAACAGTAATAAAAAATAACTTACAGCATTGAATCACATCTATCATTCATGTAAAAAAATATGTTAAATTTGATAATAATAAGTTTAAAAATTATATAAATTATATGATTTAGTTGGTATGGTTGTATCTTTAAAGTCAATAATAATTAATATTTAGCAACATAAATGAAAATCACATAAATGAAAATAAAAGAGTAGGCTTGCAAAAATGACATATCCAAACTAAAAAAATGAAATTAGAAAAAATTGAATTGATTTTATTAAAGTGAAAGAGAAAAAGGAAGAAACGAGTGGCCACAAGTCACATACTTTAAATTATATTTTGAGAATCTAACTTTTACATTAATAAAATGTTATACTTGTTATGATAAATTCTTTGAATCAAATTAACATTAACTTACATCATTCAATCACAGCTATCATTCATGTCAAAAAATATGTTAAATTTGATACTAATAAGTTTAAAAACTATATAAATTAATGATTTTGTTGGTATGGTTGTATCTTTAAAGTCAATAATAATTAATATTTAGCAACATAAATGAAAATCACATAAATGAAAATAAAAGAGTAGGCTTGCAAAAATGACATATCCAAAGTAAAAAAATGAAATTAGAAAAAATTGAATTGATTTTATTAAAGTGAAAGAGAAAAAGGAAGAAACGAGTGGCCACAGGTCACATACTTTAAATTATATTTTGAGAATCTAACCCTTACATTAATAAAATGTATACTTGTTGTGATAAATTATTTGAATCAAATTAACATTAATAAGAAATAACTTATATCATTCAATCACATCTATCATTGATGTTAAAAAATATGTTAAATTTGATACTAATAAGTTTAAAAATTATATAAATTATATGATTTAGTTGGTATGGTTGTATCTTTAAAGTCAATAATAATTAATATTTAGCAACATAAATGAAAATCACATAAATGAAAATAAAAGAGTAGGCTTGCAAAAATGACATATCCAAATTAAATAATGAAATTAGAAAAAATTGAATTGATTTTATGAAAGTGAAAGAAAAAAAGGAAGAAACGAGTGGCCACAAGTCACATACTTTAAAACTTTAAATTATATTTTGAGAATCTAACCTTTATGTTAATAAACTGTATACTTGTTATGAGAAATTATTTGACTCAAACTAACTTTAATGAAAACTAATTTACATCATTCAATCACATCTATCATTCATGTCAAAAAATATGTTAAATTTGATAATAATAACTTTAAAAATTATATAAATTATATGATTTAGTTGGTATGGTTGTATCTTTAAGGTCAATAATAATCAATATTTAGTAACATAAATGAAAATAACATAAATGAAATGAAAATAAAAGAGTAGGCCTGCAAAAATGACATATCCAAACTAAAAAAATCAAATTAGAAAAAATTGAATTGATTTTATTAAAGTGAAAGAGAAAACGGAAGAAACGTGTGGCCACAAGCCACATACTTTAAATTATATTTTGAGAATTTAACCATTACATTAACAAGATGTATACTTGTTATGATAATTTATTTGAATCAGACTAACATTGATAAAAAATAAATTACATCATTCAATCACATCTATCATTCATGTCAAAAAATATGTTAAATTTGATAATAATAACTTTAAAAATTATATAAATTATATGATTTAGTTGGTATGGTTGTATCTTTAAAGTCAATAATAATTAATATTTAGTAACATAAATGAAGATCACAACAATGAAAATAAAAGTGTAGGCTTGCAAAAATGATATATCCAAACTGAAAAAATGAAATTAGAAAAAATTAAATTGATTTTATTAAAGTGAAAGAGAAAAAGGAAGAAACAAGTGGCCACAAGTCACATACTTTAAATTATATTTTGAGAATCTAACCTTTATATTAATAAAATGTATACTTGTTATGATAAATTATTTGAATCAAATTAACATTAATGAAAACTAATTTATATCATTCAATCACACCTATCATTCATGTCCAAAAATATGTTAAGTTTGATAATAATAACTTTAAAAATTATATAAATTATATGATTTAGTTGGTATGGTTGTATCTTTGAAGTCAATAATAGTTAATATTTAGTAAGATAAATGAAAATAACATAAATGAAATGAAAATAAAAGAGTAGGCTTGGAAAACTGACAAGTCGAAACCAAAAAAATGAAATTATAAAAAATTGAATTGATTTTATTAAAGTGAAAGAAAAAAAAGGAAGAAACTAGTGGCCACAAGTCACATACTTTATTTAAATTATATTTTGAGAATCTAACCTTTACATTAATAAAATATATACTTATTACCATAAATTATTTGACTCACACGAACATTAATGAAAACTAATTTACATCATTCAATCACATCTATCATTCATGTCAAAAAATATGTTAAATTTGATAATAATAACTTTAAAAATTATATAAATTATATGATTTAGTTGGTATGGTTGTATCTTTAAAGTCAATAATAATTAATATTTAGTAACATAAATGAAAATCACAGAAATGAAAATAAAAGTGTAGACTTGCAAAAATGACATATCCAAAGTAAAAAAATGAAATTATAAAAAATTGAATTCATTTTATTAAACTGAAAGAAAAAAAAGGAAGAAACTAGTGGCCACAAGTGACATACTTTATTTAAATTATATTTTGAGAATCTAACCTTTACATTAATAAAATATATACTTGTTATCATAAATTATTTGACTCAAACGAACATTAATGAAAACTAATTTACATCATTCAATCACATCTATCATTCATGTCAAAAAATATGTTAAATTTGATAATAATAACTTTAAAATTTATATAAATTATATGATTTAGTTGGTATGGTTGTATCTTTAAAGTCAATAATAATTAATATTTAGTAACATAAATGAAAATCACATAAATGAAAATAAAAGTGTAGACTTGCAAAAATGACATATCCAAACTAAAAAAATGAAATTATAAAAAATTGAATTCATTTTATTAAAGTGAAAGAAAAAAAAAAGGAAGAAACGAGTGGCCACAAGTCACATACTTTAAATTATATTTTCCGAATCTAACGTTTACATTAATAAAATGTATACTTGTTATGAGAAATTATTTGACTCAAACTAACATTAATGAAAACTAATTTACATCATTCAATAACATCTATCATTCATGTCAAAAAATATGTTAAATTTGATAATAATAACTTTAAAAATTATATAAATTATATGATTTAGTTGGTATGGTTGTATCTTTAAAGTCAATAATAATTAATATTTATTAACATAAATGAAAATAACATAAATGAAATGAAAATAAAAGAGTAGGCCTGCAAAAATGACATATCCAAAATAAAAAAATGAAATTAGAAAAAATTAAATTGATTTTATTAAAGTGAAAGAGAAAAAGGAAGAAACGAGTGGCCACAAGTCACATACTTTAAATTATATTTTGAGAATCTAACCATTACATTAATAAAATGTATACTTGTTATGATAATTTATTTGAATCAGACTAACATTAATAAAAAATAACTTACATCATTCAATCACACCTATCATTCATGTCAAAAAATATGTTAAGTTTGATAATAATAACTTTAAAAATTATATAAATTATATGATCTAGTTGGTATGGTTGTATCTTTGAAGTCAATAATAGCTAATATTTAGTAAGATAAATGAAAATAACATAAAGGAAATGAAAATAAAAGAGTAGGCTTGGAAAACTGACATGTCGAAACCAAAAAAATGAAATTATAAAAAATTGAATTGATTTTATTAAAGTGAAAGAAAAAAAAGGAAGAAACTAGTGGCCACAAGTCACATACTTTATTTAAATTACATTTTGAGAATCTAACTTTTACATTACTAAAATATATACTTGTTATCATAAATTATTTGACTCAAACTAACATTAATGAAAACTAATTTATATCATTCAATCACATCTATCATTCATGTCAAAAAATATGTTAAATTTGATAATAATAAATTTAAAAATTTTATAAATTATATGATTTAGTTGGTATGGTTGTATCTTTAAAGTCAATAATAATTAATATTTAGTAACATAAATGAAAATCACATAAATCAAAATAAAAGTGTTGGTTTGCAAAAATGACATATCCAAACTAAAAAAATTGAAATTACAAAAAATTTAATCGATTTTATTAAAGTGAAAGAAAAAAAAGGAAGAAACGAGTGGCCACAAGTCACATACTTTATTTAAATTATATTTTGAGAATCTAACCTTTACATTAATAAAATGTATACTTGTTAGCATAAATTATTTGACTCAAACTAACATTAACGAAAACTAATTTACATCATTCAATCACACCATCATTCATGTCAAAAAATATGTTAAGTTTGATAATAATAACTTTAAAAATTATATAAATTATATGATTTAGTTGGTATGGTTGTATCTTTGAAGTCAATAATAGTTAATTTTTAGTAAGATAAATGAAAATAACATAAATGAAATGAAAATAAAAGAGTAGGCTTGCAAAACTGACATGTCGAAACCAAAAAAATGAAATTAGAAAAAATTGAATTCATTTTATTAAAGTGAAAGAAAAAGAAAGGAAGAAACGAGTGGCCACAAATCACATACTTTAAATTATATTTTCAGAATCTAACCTTTACATTAATAAAATGTATACTTGTTATGATAAATTATTTGAATGAAATTAACATTAATAAAAAATAACTTACATCATTCAATCACATCTCTCATTCATGTAAAAAAAAATGTTAAATTTGATAGTAATAAGTTTAAAAACTATATAAATTAATGATTTAGTTGGTATGGTTGTATCTTTAAAGTAAATAATAATTAATATTTAACAACATAAATGAAAATCACAAAAATGAAAATAAAAGAGTAGGCTTGAAAAAATGACATATCCAAACTAAAAAAATGAAATTAGAAAAAATTGAATTGATTTTATTAAAGTGAAAGAGATAAAGGAAGAAACGAGTGGCCACAAGTCACATACTTTAAATTATATTTTGAGAATCTAACCATTACATTAATAAAATGTATACTTGTTATGATAATTTATTTGAATCAGACTAACATTAATAAAAAATAACTTACATCATTCAATCACTTCTATCATTCATGTCAAAAAATATGTTAAATTTGATAATAATAACTTTAAAAATTATATAAATTATATGATTTAGTTGGTACGGTTGTATCTTTAAAGTCAATAATAATTCATATTTAGTAACATAAATGAAAATAACATAAATGAAATGAAAATAAAAGGGTAGGCCTGCAAAAATGACATATCCAAACTAAAAAAATGAAATTAGAAAAAATTGAATTGATTTTATGAAAGTGAAAGAAAAAAAAGGAAGAAACGAGTGGCCACAAGTCACATACTTTAAATTATATTTTGAGAATCTAACCTTTACAATAATAAAATGTATACTTGTTATGATAAATTATTTGACTCAGACTAACATTAATGAAAACTAATTTACATCATTCAATCACACCTATCATTCATGTCAAAAAATATGTTAAGTTTGATAATAATAACTTTAAAAATTATATAAATTATATGATTTAGTTGGTATGGTTGTATCTTTGAAGTCAATAATAGTTAATATTTAGTAAGATAAATGAAAATAACATAAATGAAATGAAAATAAAAGAGTAGGCTTGGAAAACTGACAAGTCGAAACCAAAAAAATGAAATTATAAAAAATTGAATTGATTTTATTAAAGTGAAAGAAAAAAAAGGAAGAAACTAGTGTCGACAAGTCACACACTTTATTTAAATTATATTTTGAGAATCTAACCTTTACATTAATAAAACATATACTTGTTATCATAAATTATTTGACTCAAACTAACATTAATGAAAACTAATTTACATCATTCAATCACATCTATCATTCATGTAAAAAAATATGTTAAATTTGATAATAATAACTTTAAAAATTATATAAATTATATGATTTAGTTGGTAGGGTTGTATCTTTAAAGTCAATAATAATTAATATTTAGTAACATAAATGAAAATAACATAAATGAAATGAAAATAAAAGGGTAGGCCTGCAAAAATGACATATCCAAACTAAAAAAATAAAATTAGAAAAAATTGAATTGATTTTATGAAAGTGAAAGAAAAAAAAGGAAGAAACGAGTGGCCACAAGTCACATACTTTAAATTATATTTTGAGAATCTAACCTTTACAATAATAAAATGTATACTTGTTATGAGAAATTATTTGACTCAAACTAACAGTAATGAGAACTAATTTACATCATTCAATCACACCTATCATTCATGTCAAAAAATATGTTAAATTTGATAATAATAACTTTAAAATTTATATAAATTATATGATTTAGTTGGTAAGGTTGTATCTTTAAAGTCAATAATAATTAATATTTATTAACATAAATGAAAATAACATAAATGAAATGAAAATAAAAGAGTAGGCCTGCAAAAATGACATATCCAAACGAAAAAAATGAAATTAGAAAAAATTAAATTGATTTTATTAAAGTGAAAGAGAAAAAGGAAGAAACAAGTGGCCACAAGTCACATACTTTAAATTATATTTTGAGAATCTAACCATTACATTAATAAAATGTATACTTGTTATGATAATTTATTTGAATCAGACTAACATTAATAAAAAATAACTTACATCATTCAATCACTTCTATCATTCATGTCAAAAAATATGTTAAAGTTGATAATAATAACTTTAAAAATTATATAAATTATATGATTTAGTTGGTATGTTGTATCTTTAAAGTCAATAATAATTAATATTTAGTAACATAAATGAAAATCACATAAATGAAAATAAAAGACTAGGCTTGCAAAAATGACATATCCAAACTAAAAAAATCAAAATTAGAAAAAATTGAATTGATTTTATTAAAGTGAAAGAAAAAAAAGGAAGAAATGAGTGGCCACAAGTCACATACTTTAAATTATATTTTGAGAATCTAACCTTTACATTAATAAAATGTATACTTGTTATGATAAATTATTTGAATGAAATTAACATTAACTTACATCATTCAATCACATCTATCATTCATGTCAAAAAATATGTTAAATTTGATACTAATAAGTTTAAAAACTATATAAATTAATAATTTTGTTGGTATGGTTGTATCTTTAAAGTCAATAATAATTAATATTTAGCAACATAAATGAAAATCACATAAATGAAAATAAAAGAGTAGGCTTGCAAAAATGACATATCGAAAACAAAAAAATGAAATTAGAAAAAATTGAATTGATTTTATTAAAGTGAAATAAAAAAAGGAAGAAACGAGTGGGCACAGGTTACATACTTTAAATTATATGTTGAGAATCTAACCTTTACGTTAAGAAAATGTATACTTGTTACGATAAATTATTTGACTCAAACTAACATTAATGAAAACTAATTTACATCATTCAATCACATCTATCATTCATGTTAAAAAATATGTTAAATTTGATAATAATAACTTTAAAAATTACATAAATTATATGATTTAGTTGGTAGGGTTGTATCTTTAAAGTCAATAATAATTAATATTTAGTAACATAAATGAAAATAACATAAATGAAATGAAAATAAAAGGGTAGGCCTGCAAAAATGACATATCCAAACTAAAAAATGAAATTAGAAAAAATTGAATTGATTTTATGAAAGTGAAAGAAAAAAAAGGAAGAAACGAGTGGCCACAAGTCACATACTTTAAATTATATTTTGAGAATCTAACCTTTACAATAATAAAATGTATACTTGTTATGATAAATTATTTGACTCAAACTAACATTAATGAAAACTAATTTACATCATTCAATCACACCTATCATTCATGTCAAAAAATATGTTAAGTTTGATAATAATAACTTTAAAAATTATATAAATTATATGATTTAGTTGGTATGGTTGTATCTTTGAAGTCAATAATAGTTAATATTTAGTAAGATAAATGAAAATAACATAAATGAAATGAAAATAAAAGAGTAGGCTTGGAAAACTGACAAGTCGAAACCAAATAAATGAAATTATAAAAAATTGAATTGATTTTATTAAAGTGAAAGAAAAAAAAGGAAGAAACTAGTGCCCACAAGTCACACACTTTATTTAAATTATATTTTGAGAATCTAACCTTTACATTAATAAAATATATACTTGTCATCATAAATTATTTGACTCAAACTAACATTAATGAAAACTAATTTACATCATTCAATCACATCTATCATTCATGTAAAAAAATATGTTAAATTTGATAATAATAACTTTAAAAATTATATAAATTATATGATTTAGTTGGTAAGGTTGTATCTTTAAAGTCAATAATAATTAATATTTAGTAACATAAATGAAAATCACATAAATGAAATGAAAATAAAAGGGTAGGCCTGCAAAAATGACATATCCAAACTAAAAAAATAAAATTAGAAAAAATTGAATTGATTTTATGAAAGTGAAAGAAAAAAAAGGAAGAAACGAGTGGCCACAAGTCACATACTTTAAATTATATTTTGAGAATCTAACCTTTACAATAATAAAATGTATACTTGTTATGAGAAATTATTTGAGTCAAACTAACAGTAATGAGAACTAATTTACATCATTCAATCACATCTATCATTCATGTCAAAAAATATGTTAAATTTGATAATAATAACTTTAAAATTTATATAAATTATATGATTTAGTTGGTATGGTTGTATCTTTAAAGTCAATAATAATTAATATTTATTAACATAAATGAAAATAACAGAAATGAAATGAAAATAAAAGAGTAGGCCTGCAAAAATGACATATCCAAACGAAAAAAATGAAATTAGAAAAAATTAAATTGATTTTATTAAAGTGAAAGAGAAAAAGGAAGAAACAAATGGCCACAAGTCACATACTTTAAATTATATTTTGAGAACCTAACCATTACATTAATAAAATGTATACTTGTTATGATAATTTATTTGAATCAGACTAACATTAATAAAAAATAACTTACATCATTCAATCACTTCTATCATTCATGTCAAAAAATATGTTAAAGTTGATAATAATAACTTTAAAAATTATATAAATTATATGATTTAGTTGGTATGTTGTATCTTTAAAGTCAATAATAATTAATATTTAGTAACATAAATGAAAATCACATAAATGAAAATAAAAGACTAGGCTTGCAAAAATGACATATCCAAACTAAAAAAATCAAAATTAGAAAAAATTGAATTGATTTTATTAAAGTGAAAGAAAAAAAAGGAAGAAATGAGTTGCCACAAGTCACATACTTTAAATTATATTTTGAGAATCTAACCTTTACATTAATAAAATGTATACTTGTTATGATAAATTATTTGAATCAAATTAACATTAACTTACATCATTCAATCACATCTATCATTCATGTCAAAAAATATGTTAAATTTGATACTAATAAGTTTAAAAACTATATAAATTAATAATTTTGTTGGTATGGTTGTATCTTTAAAGTCAATAATATTTAATATTTAGTAACATAAATGAAAATAACATAAATGAAATGAAAATAAAAGAGTAGGCTTGGAAAACTGACATGTCCAAACCAAAAAAATGAAATTAGAAAAAATTGAATTGATTTTATTAAAGTGAAAGAAAGAAAAGGAAGAAACGAGTGACCACAAGTCACATACTTTATTTAAATTATATTTTGAGAATCTAACCTTTACATTAATAAAATGTATACTTGTTATCATAAATTATTTGACTCAAACTGACATTAATGAAAACTAATTTACATCATTCAATCACATCTATTATTCATGTTAAAAAATATGTTCAATTTGATAATAATAACTTTAAAAATTATATAAATTATATGATTTAGTTGGTATGGTTGTATCTTTAAAGTCAATAATAATTAATATTTAGTAACATAAATGAAAATCACATAAATCAAAATAAAAGTGTTGGCTTGCAAAAATGACATATCCAAGCTAAAAAAATTGAAATTAGAAAAAATTGAATCGATTTTATTAAAGTGAAAGAAAAAAAAGGAAGAAACGAGTGGCCACAAGTCACATACTTTATTTAAATTATGTTTTGAGAATCTAACCTTTACATTAATAAAATGTATACTTGTTATCATAAATTATTTGACTCAGACTAACATTAATGAAAACTAATTTACATCATTCAATCACATCTATCATTCAGGTCAAAAAATATGTTAAATTTGATAAAAATAACTTTAAAAATTATATAAATTATATGATTTAGTTGGTATGGTTGTATCTTTAAAGTCAATAATAATTAATATTTAGGAACATAAATGAAAATAACATAAATGAAATGAAAATAAAAGAGTAGGTTGCATAAATGACATACCCAAACTAAAAAAATGAAATTGCAAAAAATTGAATTGATTTTATTAAAGTGAAAGAAAAAAAAGGAAGAAACGAGTGACCACAAGTCCATACTTTAAATTATATTTTGAGAATCTAACCTTTACATTAATAAAATGTATACTTGTTATGATAAATTATTTGAATCAAATTAACATTAACTTACATCATTCAATCACATCTATCATTCATGTCAAAAAATATGTTAAATTTGATACTAATAAGTTTAAAAACTATATAAATTAATAATTTTGTTGGTATGGTTGTATCTTTAAAGTCAATAATATTTAATATTTAGTAACATAAATGAAAATAACATAAATGAAATGAAAATAAAAGAGTAGGCTTGGAAAACTGACATGTCCAAACCAAAAAAATGAAATTAGAAAAAATTGAATTGATTTTATTAAAGTGAAAGAAAAAAAAGGAAGAAACGAGTGACCACAAGTCACATACTTTATTTAAATTATATTTTGAGAATCTAACCTTTACATTAATAAAATGTATACTTGTTATCATAAATTATTTGACTCAAACTGACATTAATGAAAACTAATTTACATCATTCAATCACATCTATTATTCATGTTAAAAAATATGTTCAATTTGATAATAATAACTTTAAAAATTATATAAATTATATGATTTAGTTGGTATGGTTGTATCTTTAAAGTCAATAATAATTAATATTTAGTAACATAAATGAAAATCACATAAATCAAAATAAAAGTGTTGGCTTGCAAAAATGACATATCCAAGCTAAAAAAATTGAAATTAGAAAAAATTGAATCGATTTTATTAAAGTGAAAGAAAAAAAAGGAAGAAACGAGTGGCCACAAGTCACATACTTTATTTAAATTATGTTTTGAGAATCTAACCTTTACATTAATAAAATGTATACTTGTTATCATAAATTATTTGACTCAGACTAACATTAATGAAAACTAATTTACATCATTCAATCACATCTATCATTCAGGTCAAAAAATATGTTAAATTTGATAAAAATAACTTTAAAAATTATATAAATTATATGATTTAGTTGGTATGGTTGTATCTTTAAAGTCAATAATAATTAATATTTAGTAACATAAATGAAAATAACATAAATGAAATGAAAATAAAAGAGTAGGTTGCATAAATGACATACCCAAACTAAAAAAATGAAATTGCAAAAAATTGAATTGATTTTATTAAAGTGAAAGAAAAAAAAGGAAGAAACGAGTGACCACAAGTCCATACTTTAAATTATATTTTGAGAATCTAACCTTTACATTAATAAAATGTATACTTGTTATGATAAATTATTTGAATCAAATTAACATTAACTTACATCATTCAATCACATCTATCATTCATGTCAAAAAATATGTTAAATTTGATACTAATAAGTTTAAAAACTATATAAATTAATAATTTTGTTGGTATGGTTGTATCTTTAAAGTCAATAATATTTAATATTTAGTAACATAAATGAAAATAACATAAATGAAATGAAAATAAAAGAGTAGGCTTGGAAAACTGACATGTCCAAACCAAAAAAATGAAATTAGAAAAAATTGAATTGATTTTATTAAAGTAAAAGAAAAAAAAGGAAGAAACGAGTGACCACAAGTCACATACTTTATTTAAATTATATTTTGAGAATCTAACCTTTACATTAATAAAATGTATACTTGTTATCATAAATTATTTGACTCAAACTGACATTAATGAAAACTAATTTACATCATTCAATCACATCTATTATTCATGTTAAAAAATATGTTCAATTTGATAATAATAACTTTAAAAATTATATAAATTATATGATTTAGTTGGTATGGTTGTATCTTTAAAGTCAATAATAATTAATATTTAGTAACATAAATGAAAATCACATAAATCAAAATAAAAGTGTTGGCTTGCAAAAATGACATATCCAAGCTAAAAAAATTGAAATTAGAAAAAATTGAATCGATTTTATTAAAGTGAAAGAAAAAAAAGGAAGAAACGAGTGGCCACAAGTCACATACTTTATTTAAATTATGTTTTGAGAATCTAACCTTTACATTAATAAAATGTATACTTGTTATCATAAATTATTTGACTCAGACTAACATTAATGAAAACTAATTTACATCATTCAATCACATCTATCATTCAGGTCAAAAAATATGTTAAATTTGATAAAAATAACTTTAAAAATTATATAAATTATATGATTTAGTTGGTATGGTTGTATCTTTAAAGTCAATAATAATTAATATTTAGTAACATAAATGAAAATAACATAAATGAAATGAAAATAAAAGAGTAGGTTGCATAAATGACATACCCAAACTAAAAAAATGAAATTGCAAAAAATTGAATTGATTTTATTAAAGTGAAAGAAAAAAAAGGAAGAAACGAGTGACCACAAGTCCATACTTTAAATTATATTTTGAGAATCTAACCTTTACATTAATAAAATGTATACTTGTTATGATAAATTATTTGAATCAAATTAACATTAACTTACATCATTCAATCACATCTATCATTCATGTCAAAAAATATGTTAAATTTGATACTAATAAGTTTAAAAACTATATAAATTAATAATTTTGTTGGTATGGTTGTATCTTTAAAGTCAATAATATTTAATATTTAGTAACATAAATGAAAATAACATAAATGAAATGAAAATAAAAGAGTAGGCTTGGAAAACTGACATGTCCAAACCAAAAAAATGAAATTAGAAAAAATTGAATTGATTTTATTAAAGTGAAAGAAAAAAAAGGAAGAAACGAGTGACCACAAGTCACATACTTTATTTAAATTATATTTTGAGAATCTAACCTTTACATTAATAAAATGTATACTTGTTATCATAAATTATTTGACTCAAACTGACATTAATGAAAACTAATTTACATCATTCAATCACATCTATTATTCATGTTAAAAAATATGTTCAATTTGATAATAATAACTTTAAAAATTATATAAATTATATGATTTAGTTGGTATGGTTGTATCTTTAAAGTCAATAATAATTAATATTTAGTAACATAAATGAAAATCACATAAATCAAAATAAAAGTGTTGGCTTGCAAAAATGACATATCCAAGCTAAAAAAATTGAAATTAGAAAAAATTGAATCGATTTTATTAAAGTGAAAGAAAAAAAAGGAAGAAATGAGTGGCCACAAGTCACATACTTTATTTAAATTATGTTTTGAGAATCTAACCTTTACATTAATAAAATGTATACTTGTTATCATAAATTATTTGACTCAGACTAACATTAATGAAAACTAATTTACATCATTCAATCACATCTATCATTCAGGTCAAAAAATATGTTAAATTTGATAAAAATAACTTTAAAAATTATATAAATTATATGATTTAGTTGGTATGGTTGTATCTTTAAAGTCAATAATAATTAATATTTAGTAACATAAATGAAAATAACATAAATGAAATGAAAATAAAAGAGTAGGTTGCATAAATGACATACCCAAACTAAAAAAATGAAATTGCAAAAAATTGAATTGATTTTATTAAAGTGAAAGAAAAAAAAGGAAGAAACGAGTGACCACAAGTCCATACTTTAAATTATATTTTGAGAATCTAACCTTTACATTAATAAAATGTATACTTGTTATCATAAATTATTTGACTCAAACTAACATTAATGAAAACTAATTTACATCATTCAATCACGTCTATCATTCATGTCAAAAAATATGTTAAGTTTGATAATAATAACTTTAAAAATTATATAAATTATATGATTTAGTTGGTATGGTTGTATCTTTAAAGTCAATAATAATTAATATTTAGTAACATAAATGAAAATAACATAAATGAAATGAAATTAAAAGAGTAGGCTTGAAAAAATGACATATCCAAACTAAAAAAATGAAATTAGAAAAAATATAATTGATTTTAATAAAGTGAAAGAAAAAAAGAAAGAAACGAGTGGCCACAAGTCACATACTTTATTTAAATTATGTTTTGAGAATCTAACCTTTACATTAATAAAATGTATACTTGTTATGATAAATTATTGGAATCAAACTAACATTAATAAAAAATAACTTACATCATTCAACCACATCTATCATTCATGTAAAAAAATATGTTAAATTTGATAATAATAACTTTAAAAATTATATAAATTATATGATTTAGTTGGTATGGTTGTATCTTTAAAGTTAATAATAATTAGTATTTAGTAACATAAATGAAAATCACATAAATGAAAATGACATAAATGAAAATAAAAGAGTAGGCGTGCAAAAATGACATATCCAAACTATAAAAATGAAATTAGAAAAAATTGAATTGATTTTATTAAAGTGAATGAAAAAAACGAAGAAACGGGTGACCACAAGTCACATACTTTAAATTATATTTTGAGAATCTAACTTTTACACTAATAAAATGTATACTTGTTATGATAAATTGTTTGAATCAAACTAACATTAATAAAAAATAACTTAATCATTGAATCACGTCTATCATTCATGTAAAAAAATATGTGAAATTTGATAATAATAACTTTAAAAATTATATAAATTATATGATTTAGTTGGTATGGTTGTATCTTTAAAGTCAATAATAATTAATATTTAGTAAGGTAAATGAAAATAACATAAATGAAATGAAAATAAAAGAGTAGGCTTGCAAAAATGACAAATCCAAACCAAAAAAATGAAATTAGAAAAAATTGAATTGATTTTATTAAAGTGAAAGAAAAAAAAAAGGAAGAAACGAGTGGCCACAAGTCACATACTTTAAATTATATTTTGAGAATCTAACTGTTACATTAATAAAATGTATACTTGTTATGATAAATTATTTGAATCAAAGTAACATTAATAAAAAATAACTTACATCATTGAAACACATCTATCATTCATGTCAAAAAATATGTGAAATTTGATAATAATAACTTTAAAAATTATATAAATTATATGATTTAGTTGGTATGGTTGTATCTTTAAAGTCAATAATAATTAATATTTAGTAACATAAATGAAAATGACATAAATGAAAATAAAAGAGTAGGCTTGCAAAATGACATATCCAAACTAAAACATGAAATTAGAAAAAATTGAATTGATTTTATTAAAGTGAAACAAAAAATAGGAAGAAACGAGTGGCCACAAGTCACATACTTTAAATTATATGTTGAGAATCTAACCTTTACATTAAGAAAATGTATACTTGTTACGAAAAATTATTTGACTCAAACTAACATTAATGAAAACTAATTGACATCATTCAATCACATCTATCATTCATGTCAAAAAATATGTTAAATTTGATAATAATAAATTTAAAAATTATATAAATTATATGATTTAGTTGGTATGATTGTATCTTTAAAGTCAATAATAATTAATATTTAGTAACATAAATGAAAATAACATAAATGAAATGAAAATGAAAGAGTAGGGTTCCAAAAATGACACATCCAAACCAAAAAAACGAAATTAGAAAAAATTGAATTGATTTTATGAAAGTGAAAGAATAAAAAGGAAGAAACGAGTGGCCACAATTCACATACTTTAAATTATATGTTGAGAATATAACTTTTACATTAAGAAAATGTATACTTGTTATGATAAATTATTTGACTCAAACTAACATTAATGAAAACTAATTTACATCATTCAATCACATCTATCATTCATGTCAAAAAATATGTTAAATTTGATAATAATAACTTTAAAAATTATATAAATTATATGATTTAGTTGGTATGGTTGTATCTTTAAAGTCAATAATAATTAATATTTAGTAAGATAAATGAAAATAACATAAATGAAATGAAAATAAAAGAGTAGGCTTGCAAAAATGACAAATCCAAACCAAAAAAATGAAATTAGAAAAAATTGAATTGATTTTATTAAAGTGAAAGAAAAAAAGGAAGAAACGAGTGGCTAGAAGTCACATACTTTAAATTATATTTTGAGAATCTAACTGTTACATTAATAAAATGTATACTTGTTATGATAAATTATTTGAATCAAAGTAACATTAATAAAAAATAACTTACATCATTGAAACACATCTATCATTCATGTCAAAAAATATGTGAAATTTGATAATAATAACTTTAAAAATTATATAAATTATATGATTTAGTTGGTATGGTTGTATCTTTAAAGTCAATAATAATTAATATTTAGTAACATAAATGAAAATGACATAAATGAAAATAAAAGAGTAGGCTTGCAAAATGACATATCCAAACTAAAACATGAAATTAGAAAAAATTGAATTGATTTTATTAAAGTGAAACAAAAAAAAGGAAGAAACGAGTGGCCACAAGTCACATACTTTAAATTATATGTTGAGAATCTAACTTTTACATTAAGAAAATGTATACTTGTTACGAAAAATTATTTGACTCAAACTAACATTAATGAAAACTAATTGACATCATTCAATCACATCTATCATTCATGTCAAAAAATATGTTAAATTTGATAATAATAAATTTAAAAATTATATAAATTATATGATTTAGTTGGTATGATTGTATCTTTAAAGTCAATAATAATTAATATTTAGTAACATAAATGAAAATAACATAAATGAAATGAAAATGAAAGAGTAGGGTTGCAAAAATGACACATCCAAACCAAAAAAATGAAATTAGAAAAAATTGAATTGATTTTATGAAAGTGAAAGAATAAAAAGGAAGAAACGAGTGGCCACAATTCACATACTTTAAATTATATGTTGAGAATATAACTTTTACATTAAGAAAATGTATACTTGTTATGATAACTTATTTGACTCAAACTAACATTAATGAAAACTAATTTACATCATTCAATCACATCTATCATTCATGTCAAAAAATATGTTAAATTTGATAATAATAACTTTAAAAATTATATAAATTATATGATTTAGTTGGTATGGTTGTATCTTTAAAGTCAATAATAATTAATATTTAGTAACATAAATGAAAATAACATAAATGAAATGAAATTAAAAGAGTAGGCTTGAAAAAATGACATATCCAAACTAAAAAAAATGAAATTAGAAAAAATATAATTGATTTTATTAAAATGAAAGAAAAAAAGGAAGAAACGAGTGGCCACAAGTCACATACTTTAAATTATATTTTGAGAATCTAACCTTTACATTAATAATATGTATACTTGTTATGACAAATTATTTGAATCAAACTAACATTAATAACAAATAACTTACATCATTCAATCACATCCATCATTCATGTCAAAAAATATGTTAAATTTGATAATAATAACTTTAAAAAGTATATAAATTATATGATTTAGTTGGTATGGTTGTATCTTTAAAGGCAACAATAATTAATATTTAGTAAGATAAATGAAAATGACATAAATGAAAATAAAAGAGTAGGCTTGCAAAATGACATATCCAAACTAAAACATGAAATTAGAAAAAATTGAATTGATTTTATTAAAGTGAAACAAAAAAAAGGAAGAAACGAGTGGCCACAAGTCACATACTTTAAATTATATGTTGAGAATCTAACTTTTACATTAAGAAAATGTATACTTGTTACGAAAAATTATTTGACTCAAACTAACATTAATGAAAACTAATTGACATCATTCAATCACATCTATCATTCATGTCAAAAAATATGTTAAATTTGATAATAATAAATTTAAAAATTATATAAATTATATGATTTAGTTGGTATGATTGTATCTTTAAAGTCAATAATAATTAATATTTAGTAACATAAATGAAAATAACATAAATGAAATGAAAATGAAAGAGTAGGGTTGCAAAAATGACACATCCAAACCAAAAAAATGAAATTAGAAAAAATTGAATTGATTTTATGAAAGTGAAAGAATAAAAAGGAAGAAACGAGTGGCCACAATTCACATACTTTAAATTATATGTTGAGAATATAACTTTTACATTAAGAAAATGTATACTTGTTATGATAACTTATTTGACTCAAACTAACATTAATGAAAACTAATTTACATCATTCAATCACATCTATCATTCATGTCAAAAAATATGTTAAATTTGATAATAATAACTTTAAAAATTATATAAATTATATGATTTAGTTGGTATGGTTGTATCTTTAAAGTCAATAATAATTAATATTTAGTAACATAAATGAAAATAACATAAATGAAATGAAATTAAAAGAGTAGGCTTGAAAAAATGACATATCCAAACTAAAAAAAATGAAATTAGAAAAAATATAATTGATTTTATTAAAGTGAAAGAAAAAAAGGAAGAAACGAGTGGCCACAAGTCACATACTTTAAATTATATTTTGAGAATCTAACCTTTACATTAATAATATGTATACTTGTTATGACAAATTATTTGAATCAAACTAACATTAATAACAAATAACTTACATCATTCAATCACATCCATCATTCATGTCAAAAAATATGTTAAATTTGATAATAATAACTTTAAAAAGTATATAAATTATATGATTTAGTTGGTATGGTTGTATCTTTAAAGGCAACAATAATTAATATTTAGTAAGATAAATGAAAATGACATAAATGAAAATAAAAGAGTAGGCTTGCAAAATGACATATCCAAACTAAAACATGAAATTAGAAAAAATTGAATTGATTTTATTAAAGTGAAACAAAAAAAAGGAAGAAACGAGTGGCCACAAGTCACATACTTTAAATTATATGTTGAGAATCTAACTTTTACATTAAGAAAATGTATACTTGTTACGAAAAATTATTTGACTCAAACTAACATTAATGAAAACTAATTGACATCATTCAATCACATCTATCATTCATGTCAAAAAATATGTTAAATTTGATAATAATAAATTTAAAAATTATATAAATTATATGATTTAGTTGGTATGATTGTATCTTTAAAGTCAATAATAATTAATATTTAGTAACATAAATGAAAATAACATAAATGAAATGAAAATGAAAGAGTAGGGTTGCAAAAATGACACATCCAAACCAAAAAAATGAAATTAGAAAAAATTGAATTGATTTTATGAAAGTGAAAGAATAAAAAGGAAGAAACGAGTGGCCACAATTCACATACTTTAAATTATATGTTGAGAATATAACTTTTACATTAAGAAAATGTATACTTGTTATGATAACTTATTTGACTCAAACTAACATTAATGAAAACTAATTTACATCATTCAATCACATCTATCATTCATATCAAAAAATATGTTAAATTTGATAATAATAACTTTAAAAATTATATAAATTATATGATTTAGTTGGTATGGTTGTATCTTTAAAGTCAATAATAATTAATATTTAGTAACATAAATGAAAATAACATAAATGAAATGAAATTAAAAGAGTAGGCTTGAAAAAATGACATATCCAAACTAAAAAAAATGAAATTAGAAAAAATATAATTGATTTTATTAAAGTGAAAGAAAAAAAGGAAGAAACGAGTGGCCACAAGTCACATACTTTAAATTATATTTTGAGAATCTAACCTTTACATTAATAATATGTATACTTGTTATGACAAATTATTTGAATCAAACTAACATTAATAACAAATAACTTACATCATTCAATCACATCCATCATTCATGTCAAAAAATATGTTAAATTTGATAATAATAACTTTAAAAAGTATATAAATTATATGATTTAGTTGGTATGGTTGTATCTTTAAAGGCAACAATAATTAATATTTAGTAAGATAAATGAAAATGACATAAATGAAAATAAAAGAGTAGGCTTGCAAAATGACATATCCAAACTAAAACATGAAATTAGAAAAAATTGAATTGATTTTATTAAAGTGAAACAAAAAAAAGGAAGAAACGAGTGGCCACAAGTCACATACTTTAAATTATATGTTGAGAATCTAACCTTTACATTAAGAAAATGTATAATTGTTACGAAAAATTATTTGACTCAAACTAACATTAATGAAAACTAATTGACATCATTCAATCACATCTATCATTCATGTCAAAAAATATGTTAAATTTGATAATAATAAATTTAAAAATTATATAAATTATATGATTTAGTTGGTATGATTGTATCTTTAAAGTCAATAATAATAAATATTTAGTAACATAAATGAAAATAACATAAATGAAATGAAAATGAAAGAGTAGGGTTGCAAAAATGACACATCCAAACCAAAAAAATGAAATTAGAAAAAATTGAATTGATTTTATGAAAGTGAAAGAATAAAAAGGAAGAAACGAGTGGCCACAATTCACATACTTTAAATTATATGTTGAGAATATAACCTTTACATTAAGAAAATGTATACTTGTTATGATAAATTATTTGACTCAAACTAACATTAATGAAAACTAATTTACATCATTCAATCACATCTATCATTCATGTCAAAAAATATGTTAAATTTGATAATAATAACTTTAAAAATTATATAAATTATATGATTTAGTTGGTATGGTTGTATCTTTAAAGTCAATAATAATTAATATTTAGTAACATAAATGAAAATAACATAAATGAAATGAAATTAAAAGAGTAGGCTTGAAAAAATGACATATCCAAACTAAAAAAAATGAAATTAGAAAAAATATAATTGATTTTATTAAAGTGAAAGAAAAAAAGGAAGAAACGAGTGGCCACAAGTCACATACTTTAAATTATATTTTGAGAATCTAACCTTTACATTAATAAAATGTACACTTGTTATGATAAATTATTTGACTCAAACTAACATTAGTTAAAACTAATTTACATCATTCAATCACATCTATCATTCATTTAAAAAAACTATGTTAAATTTGATAATAATAACTTTAAAAATTATATAAATTATATGATTTAGTTGGTATGGATGTATCTTTAAAGGCAACAATAATTAATATTTAGTAAGATAAATGAAAATGACATAAATGAAAATAAAAGAGTAGGCTTGCAAAATGACATATCCAAACTAAAACATGAAATTAGAAAAAATTGAATTGATTTTATTAAAGTGAAACAAAAAAAAGGAAGAAACGAGTGGCCACAAGTCACATACTTTAAATTATATGTTGAGAATCTAACCTTTACATTAAGAAAATGTATAATTGTTACGAAAAATTATTTGACTCAAACTAACATTAATGAAAACTAATTGACATCATTCAATCACATCTATCATTCATGTCAAAAAATATGTTAAATTTGATAATAATAAATTTAAAAATTATATAAATTATATGATTTAGTTGGTATGATTGTATCTTTAAAGTCAATAATAATAAATATTTAGTAACATAAATGAAAATAACATAAATGAAATGAAAATGAAAGAGTAGGGTTGCAAAAATGACACATCCAAACCAAAAAAATGAAATTAGAAAAAATTGAATTGATTTTATGAAAGTGAAAGAATAAAAAGGAAGAAACGAGTGGCCACAATTCACATACTTTAAATTATATGTTGAGAATATAACCTTTACATTAAGAAAATGTATACTTGTTATGATAAATTATTTGACTCAAACTAACATTAATGAAAACTAATTTACATCATTCAATCACATCTATCATTCATGTCAAAAAATATGTTAAATTTGATAATAATAACTTTAAAAATTATATAAATTATATGATTTAGTTGGTATGGTTGTATCTTTAAAGTCAATAATAATTAATATTTAGTAACATAAATGAAAATAACATAAATGAAATGATTTTAAAAGAGTAGGATTGAAAAAATGACATATCCAAACTAAAAAAAATGAAATTATAAAAAATATAATTGATTTTATTAAAGTGAAAGAAAAAAAGGAAGAAACGAGTGGCCACAAGTCACATACTTTAAATTATATTTTGAGAATCTAACCTTTACATTAATAAAATGTATACTTGTTATGATAAATTATTTGAATCAAAGTAACATTAATAAAAAATAACTTACATCATTGAAACACATCTATCATTCATGTCAAAAAATATGTGAAATTTGATAATAATAACTTTAAAAATTATATAAATTATATGATTTAGTTGGTATGGTTGTATCTTTAAAGTCAATAATAATTAATATTTAGTAAGATAAATGAAAATGACATAAATGAAAATAAAAGAGTAGGCTTGCAAAATGACATATCCAAACTAAAACATGAAATTAGAAAAAATTGAATTGATTTTATTAAAGTGAAACAAAAAAAAGGAAGAAACGAGTGGCCACAAGTCACATACTTTAAATTATATGTTGAGAATCTAACTTTTACATTAAGAAAATGTATACTTGTTACGAAAAATTATTTGACTCAAACTAACATTAATGAAAACTAATTGACATCATTCAATCACATCTATCATTCATGTCAAAAAATATGTTAAATTTGATAATAATAAATTTAAAAATTATATAAATTATATGATTTAGTTGGTATGATTGTATCTTTAAAGTCAATAATAATTAATATTTAGTAACATAAATGAAAATAACATAAATGAAATGAAAATGAAAGAGTAGGGTTGCAAAAATGACACATCCAAACCAAAAAAATGAAATTAGAAAAAATTGAATTGATTTTATGAAAGTGAAAGAATAAAAAGGAAGAAACGAGTGGCCACAATTCACATACTTTAAATTATATGTTGAGAATATAACTTTTACATTAAGAAAATGTATACTTGTTATGATAAATTATTTGACTCAAACTAACATTAATGAAAACTAATTTACATCATTCAATCACATCTATCATTCATGTCAAAAAATATGTTAAATTTGATAATAATAACTTTAAAAATTATATAAATTATATGATTTAGTTGGTATGGTTGTATCTTTAAAGTCAATAATAATTAATATTTAGTAACATAAATGAAAATAACATAAATGAAATGATTTTAAAAGAGTAGGATTGAAAAAATGACATATCCAAACTAAAAAAAATGAAATTATAAAAAATATAATTGATTTTATTAAAGTGAAAGAAAAAAAGGAAGAAACGAGTGGCCACAAGTCACATACTTTAAATTATATTTTGAGAATCTAACCTTTACATTAATAAAATGTATACTTGTTATGATAAATTATTTGAATCAAAGTAACATTAATAAAAAATAACTTACATCATTGAAACACATCTATCATTCATGTCAAAAAATATGTGAAATTTGATAATAATAACTTTAAAAATTATATAAATTATATGATTTAGTTGGTATGGTTGTATCTTTAAAGTCAATAATAATTAATATTTAGTAAGATAAATGAAAATGACATAAATGAAAATAAAAGAGTAGGCTTGCAAAATGACATATCCAAACTAAAACATGAAATTAGAAAAAATTGAATTGATTTTATTAAAGTGAAACAAAAAAAAGGAAGAAACGAGTGGCCACAAGTCACATACTTTAAATTATATGTTGAGAATCTAACTTTTACATTAAGAAAATGTATACTTGTTACGAAAAATTATTTGACTCAAACTAACATTAATGAAAACTAATTGACATCATTCAATCACATCTATCATTCATGTCAAAAAATATGTTAAATTTGATAATAATAAATTTAAAAATTATATAAATTATATGATTTAGTTGGTATGATTGTATCTTTAAAGTCAATAATAATTAATATTTAGTAACATAAATGAAAATAACATAAATGAAATGAAAATGAAAGAGTAGGGTTGCAAAAATGACACATCCAAACCAAAAAAATGAAATTAGAAAAAATTGAATTGATTTTATGAAAGTGAAAGAATAAAAAGGAAGAAACGAGTGGCCACAATTCACATACTTTAAATTATATGTTGAGAATATAACTTTTACATTAAGAAAATGTATACTTGTTATGATAAATTATTTGACTCAAACTAACATTAATGAAAACTAATTTACATCATTCAATCACATCTATCATTCATGTCAAAAAATATGTTAAATTTGATAATAATAACTTTAAAAATTATATAAATTATATGATTTAGTTGGTATGGTTGTATCTTTAAAGTCAATAATAATTAATATTTAGTAACATAAATGAAAATAACATAAATGAAATGAAATTAAAAGAGTAGGCTTGAAAAAATGACATATCCAAACTAAAAAAAATGAAATTAGAAAAAATATAATTGATTTTATTAAAGTGAAAGAAAAAAAGGAAGAAACGAGTGGCCACAAGTCACATACTTTAAATTATATTTTGAGAATCTAACCTTTACATTAATAAAATGTATACTTGTTATGATAAATTATTTGACTCAAACTAACATTAGTTAAAACTAATTTACATCATTCAATCACATCTATCATTCATTTAAAAAAATATGTTAAATTTGATAATAATAACTTTAAAAATTATATAAATTATATGATTTAGTTGGTATGGATGTATCTTTAAAGTCAATAATAATTAATATTTAGTAACATAAATGAAAATAACATAAATGAAATGAAAATAAAAGAGTAGGCTTGCAAAAATGACAGATCCAATATAAAAAAAATGAAATTAGAAAAAATTGAACTGATTTTATTAAAGTGAAAGAAAAAAGGAACAAACGAGTGGCCACAAGTCACATACTTTAAATTATATTTTGAGAATCTAACCTTTACATTAATAAAATGTATACTTGTTATGACAAATTATTTGAATCAAACTAACATTAATAACAAATAACTTACATCATTCAATCACATCCATCATTCATGTCAAAAAATATGTTAAATTTGATAATAATAACTTTAAAAAGTATATAAATTATATGATTTAGTTGGTATGGTTGTATCTTTAAAGGCAACAATAATTAATATTTAGTAAGATAAATGAAAATGACATAAATGAAAATAAAAGAGTAGGCTTGCAAAATGACATATCCAAACTAAAACATGAAATTAGAAAAAATTGAATTGATTTTATTAAAGTGAAACAAAAAAAAGGAAGAAACGAGTGGCCACAAGTCACATACTTTAAATTATATTTTGAGAATCTAACCTTTACATTAAGAAAATGTATAATTGTTACGAAAAATTATTTGACTCAAACTAACATTAATGAAAACTAATTGACATCATTCAATCACATCTATCATTCATGTCAAAAAATATGTTAAATTTGATAATAATAAATTTAAAAATTATATAAATTATATGATTTAGTTGGTATGATTGTATCTTTAAAGTCAATAATAATTAATATTTAGTAACATAAATGAAAATAACATAAATGAAATGAAAACGAAAGAGTAGGGTTGCAAAAATGACACATCCAAACCAAAAAAATGAAATTAGAAAAAATTGAATTGATTTTATGAAAGTGAAAGAATAAAAAGGAAGAAACGAGTGGCCACAATTCACATACTTTAAATTATATGTTGAGAATATAACTTTTACATTAAGAAAATGTATACTTGTTATGATAAATTATTTGACTCAAACTAACATTAATGAAAACTAATTTACATCATTCAATCACATCTATCATTCATGTCAAAAAATATGTTAAATTTGATAATAATAACTTTAAAAATTATATAAATTATATGATTTAGTTGGTATGGTTGTATCTTTAAAGTCAATAATAATTAATATTTAGTAACATAAATGAAAATAACATAAATGAAATGAAATTAAAAGAGTAGGCTTGAAAAAATGACATATCCAAACTAAAAAAAATGAAATTAGAAAAAATATAATTGATTTTATTAAAGTGAAAGAAAAAAAGGAAGAAACGAGTGGCCACAAGTCACATACTTTAAATTATATTTTGAGAATCTAACCTTTACATTAATAAAATGTATACTTGTTATGATAAATTATTTGACTCAAACTAACATTAGTTAAAACTAATTTACATCATTCAATCACATCTATCATTCATTTAAAAAAATATGTTAAATTTGATAATAATAACTTTAAAAATTATATAAATTATATGATTTAGTTGGTATGGATGTATCTTTAAAGTCAATAATAATTAATATTTAGTAACATAAATGAAAATAACATAAATGAAATGAAAATAAAAGAGTAGGCTTGCAAAAATGACAGATCCAATATAAAAAAAATGAAATTAGAAAAAATTGAACTGATTTTATTAAAGTGAAAGAAAAAAGGAACAAACGAGTGGCCACAAGTCACATACTTTAAATTATATTTTGAGAATCTAACCTTTACATTAATAAAATGTATACTTGTTATGACAAATTATTTGAATCAAACTAACATTAATAACAAATAACTTACATCATTCAATCACATCCATCATTCATGTCAAAAAATATGTTAAATTTGATAATAATAACTTTAAAAAGTATATAAATTATATGATTTAGTTGGTATGGTTGTATCTTTAAAGGCAACAATAATTAATATTTAGTAAGATAAATGAAAATGACATAAATGAAAATAAAAGAGTAGGCTTGCAAAATGACATATCCAAACTAAAACATGAAATTAGAAAAAATTGAATTGATTTTATTAAAGTGAAACAAAAAAAAGGAAGAAACGAGTGGCCACAAGTCACATACTTTAAATTATATGTTGAGAATCTAACCTTTACATTAAGAAAATGTATAATTGTTACGAAAAATTATTTGACTCAAACTAACATTAATGAAAACTAATTGACATCATTCAATCACATCTATCATTCATGTCAAAAAATATGTTAAATTTGATAATAATAAATTTAAAAATTATATAAATTATATGATTTAGTTGGTATGATTGTATCTTTAAAGTCAATAATAATTAATATTTAGTAACATAAATGAAAATAACATAAATGAAATGAAAATGAAAGAGTAGGGTTGCAAAAATGACACATCCAAACCAAAAAAATGAAATTAGAAAAAATTGAATTGATTTTATGAAAGTGAAAGAATAAAAAGGAAGAAACGAGTGGCCACAATTCACATACTTTAAATTATATGTTGAGAATATAACCTTTACATTAAGAAAATGTATACTTGTTATGATAAATTATTTGACTCAAACTAACATTAATGAAAACTAATTTACATCATTCAATCACATCTATCATTCATGTCAAAAAATATGTTAAATTTGATAATAATAACTTTAAAAATTATATAAATTATATGATTTAGTTGGTATGGTTGTATCTTTAAAGTCAATAATAATTAATATTTAGTAACATAAATGAAAATAACATAAATGAAATGATTTTAAAAGAGTAGGCTTGAAAAAATGATATATCCAAACTAAAAAAAATGAAATTAGAAAAAATATAATTGATTTTATTAAAGTGAAAGAAAAAAAGGAAGAAACGAGTGGCCACAAGTCACATACTTTAAATTATATTTTGAGAATCTAACCTTTACATTAATAAAATGTATACTTGTTATGATAAATTATTTGAATGAAACTAACATTAATAAGAAATAACTTACATCATTCAATCACATTCATCATTCATGTCAAAAAATATGTTAAATTTGATAATAATAACTTTAAAAAGTATATAAATTATATGATTTAGTTGGTATGGTTGTATCTTTAAAGGCAATAATAATTAATATTTAGTAAGATAAATGAAAATGACATAAATGAAAATAAAAGAGTAGGCTTGCAAAATGACATATCCAAACTAAAACATGAAATTAGAAAAAATTGAATTGATTTTATTAAAGTGAAACAAAAAAAAGGAAGAAACGAGTGGCGACAAGTCACATACTTTAAATTATATGTTGAGAATCTAACCTTTACATTAAGAAAATGTATAATTGTTACGAAAAATTATTTGACTCAAACTAACATTAATGAAAACTAATTGACATCATTCAATCACATCTATCATTCATGTCAAAAAATATGTTAAATTTGATAATAATAAATTTAAAAATTATATAAATTATATGATTTAGTTGGTAAGATTGTATCTTTAAAGTCAATAATAATTAATATTTAGTAACATAAATGAAAATAACATAAATGAAATGAAAATGAAAGAGTAGGGTTGCAAAAATGACACATCCAAACCAAAAAAATGAAATTAGAAAAAATTGAATTGATTTTATGAAAGTGAAAGAATAAAAAGGAAGAAACGAGTGGCCACAATTCACATACCTTAAATTATATGTTGACAATATAACCTTTACATTAAGAAAATGTATACTTGTTATGAAAAATTATTTGACTCAAACTAACATTAATGAAAACTAATTTACATCATTCAATCACATCTATCATTCATGTCAAAAAATATGTTAAATTTGATAATAATAACTTTAAAAATTATATAAATTATATGATTTAGTTGGTATGGTTGTATCTTTAAAGTCAATAATAATTAATATTTAGTAACATAAATGAAATGAAATTAAAAGAGTAGGGTTGAAAAAATGACATATCCAAACTAAAAAAAATGAAATTAGAAAAAATATAATTGATTTTATTAAAGTGAAAGAAAAAAAGGAAGAAACGAGTGGCCACAAGTCACATACTTTAAATTATATTTTGAGAATCTAACCTTTACATTAATAAAATGTACACTTGTTATGATAAATTATTTGACTCAAACTAACATTAGTTAAAACTAATTTACATCATTCAATCACATCTATCATTCATTTAAAAAAACTATGTTAAATTTGATAATAATAACTTTAAAAATTATATAAATTATATGATTTAGTTGGTATGGATGTATCTTTAAAGTCAATAATAATTAATATTTAGTAACACAAATGAAAATAACATAAATGAAATGAAAATAAAAGGGTAGGCTTGCAAAAATGACAGATCCAATATAAAAAAAATGAAATTAGAAAAAATTGAACTGATTTTATTAAAGTGAAAGAAGAAAGGAACAAACGAGTGGCCACAAGTCACATACTTTAAATTATATTTTGAGAATCTAACCTTTACATTAATAAAATGTATACTTGTTATGACAAATTATTTGAATCAAACTAACATTAATAACAAATAACTTACATCATTCAATCACATCCATCATTCATGTCAAAAAATATGTTAAATTTGATAATAATAACTTTAAAAAGTATATAAATTATATGATTTAGTTGGTATGGTTGTATCTTTAAAGGCAACAATAATTAATATTTAGTAAGATAAATGAAAATGACATAAATGAAAATAAAAGAGTAGGCTTGCAAAATGACATATCCAAACTAAAACATGAAATTAGAAAAAATTGAATTGATTTTATTAAAGTGAAACAAAAAAAAGGAAGAAACGAGTGGCCACAAGTCACATACTTTAAATTATATGTTGAGAATCTAACCTTTACATTAAGAAAATGTATAATTGTTACGAAAAATTATTTGACTCAAACTAACATTAATGAAAACTAATTGACATCATTCAATCACATCTATCATTCATGTCAAAAAATATGTTAAATTTGATAATAATAAATTTAAAAATTATATAAATTATATGATTTAGTTGGTATGATTGTATCTTTAAAGTCAATAATAATTAATATTTAGTAACATAAATGAAAATAACATAAATGAAATGAAAATGAAAGAGTAGGGTTGCAAAAATGACACATCCAAACCAAAAAAATGAAATTAGAAAAAATTGAATTGATTTTATGAAAGTGAAAGAATAAAAAGGAAGAAACGAGTGGCCACAATTCACATACTTTAAATTATATGTTGAGAATATAACCTTTACATTAAGAAAATGTATACTTGTTATGATAAATTATTTGACTCAAACTAACATTAATGAAAACTAATTTACATCATTCAATCACATCTATCATTCATGTCAAAAAATATGTTAAATTTGATAATAATAACTTTAAAAATTATATAAATTATATGATTTAGTTGGTATGGTTGTATCTTTAAAGTCAATAATAATTAATATTTAGTAACATAAATGAAATGAAATTAAAAGAGTAGGGTTGAAAAAATGACATATCCAAACTAAAAAAAATGAAATTAGAAAAAATATAATTGATTTTATTAAAGTGAAAGAAAAAAAGGAAGAAACGAGTGGCCACAAGTCACATACTTTAAATTATATTTTGAGAATCTAACCTTTACATTAATAAAATGTACACTTGTTATGATAAATTATTTGACTCAAACTAACATTAGTTAAAACTAATTTACATCATTCAATCACATCTATCATTCATTTAAAAAAACTATGTTAAATTTGATAATAATAACTTTAAAAATTATATAAATTATATGATTTAGTTGGTATGGATGTATCTTTAAAGTCAATAATAATTAATATTTAGTAACACAAATGAAAATAACATAAATGAAATGAAAATAAAAGAGTAGGCTTGCAAAAATGACAGATCCAATATAAAAAAAATGAAATTAGAAAAAATTGAACTGATTTTATTAAAGTGAAAGAAGAAAGGAACAAACGAGTGGCCACAAGTCACATACTTTAAATTATATTTTGAGAATCTAACCTTTACATTAATAAAATGTATACTTGTTATGACAAATTATTTGAATCAAACTAACATTAATAACAAATAACTTACATCATTCAATCACATCCATCATTCATGTCAAAAAATATGTTAAATTTGATAATAATAACTTTAAAAAGTATATAAATTATATGATTTAGTTGGTATGGTTGTATCTTTAAAGGCAACAATAATTAATATTTAGTAAGATAAATGAAAATGACATAAATGAAAATAAAAGAGTAGGCTTGCAAAATGACATATCCAAACTAAAACATGAAATTAGAAAAAATTGAATTGATTTTATTAAAGTGAAACAAAAAAAAGGAAGAAACGAGTGGCCACAAGTCACATACTTTAAATTATATGTTGAGAATCTAACCTTTACATTAAGAAAATGTATAATTGTTACGAAAAATTATTTGACTCAAACTAACATTAATGAAAACTAATTGACATCATTCAATCACATCTATCATTCATGTCAAAAAATATGTTAAATTTGATAATAATAAATTTAAAAATTATATAAATTATATGATTTAGTTGGTATGATTGTATCTTTAAAGTCAATAATAATTAATATTTAGTAACATAAATGAAAATAACATAAATGAAATGAAAATGAAAGAGTAGGGTTGCAAAAATGACACATCCAAACCAAAAAAATGAAATTAGAAAAAATTGAATTGATTTTATGAAAGTGAAAGAATAAAAAGGAAGAAACGAGTGGCCACAATTCACATACTTTAAATTATATGTTGAGAATATAACCTTTACATTAAGAAAATGTATACTTGTTATGATAAATTATTTGACTCAAACTAACATTAATGAAAACTAATTTACATCATTCAATCACATCTATCATTCATGTCAAAAAATATGTTAAATTTGATAATAATAACTTTAAAAATTATATAAATTATATGATTTAGTTGGTATGGTTGTATCTTTAAAGTCAATAATAATTAATATTTAGTAACATAAATGAAATGAAATTAAAAGAGTAGGGTTGAAAAAATGACATATCCAAACTAAAAAAAATGAAATTAGAAAAAATATAATTGATTTTATTAAAGTGAAAGAAAAAAAGGAAGAAACGAGTGGCCACAAGTCACATACTTTAAATTATATTTTGAGAATCTAACCTTTACATTAATAAAATGTATACTTGTTATGGTAAATTATTTGAATCAAACTAACATTAATAACAAATAACTTACATCATTCAATCACATCCATCATTCATGTCAAAAAATATGTTAAATTTGATAATAATAACTTTAAAAAGTATATAAATTATATGATTTAGTTGGTATGGTTGTATCTTTAAAGGCAATAATAATTAATATTTAGTGACATAAATGAAAATCACATAAATTAAAATAAAAGTGTAGGCTTGCAAAAATGACTGTCCAAACTAAAAAGAATGAAATTAGAAAAAATTGAATTGATTTTATTAAAGTGAAAGAAAAAAAAGGAAGAAACGAGTGGCCACAAGTCACATACTTTAAATTATATTTTGAGAATCTAACCTTTACATTAATAAAATGTACACTTGTTATGATAAATTATTTGACTCAAACTAACATTAGTTAAAACTAATTTACATCATTCAATCACATCTATCATTCATTTAAAAAAATATGTTAAATTTGATAATAATAACTTTAAAAATTATATAAATTATATGATTTAGTTGGTATGGATGTATCTTTAAAGTCAATAATAATTAATATTTAGTAACATAAATGAAAATAACATAAATGAAATGAAAATAAAAGAGTAGGCTTGCAAAAATGACAGATCCAATATAAAAAAAATGAAATTAGAAAAAATTGAACTGATTTTATTAAAGTGAAAGAAAAAAGGAACAAACGAGTGGCCACAAGTCACATACTTTAAATTATATTTTGAGAATCTTAGCTTTATATTAATAAAATGTATACTTGTTATGATAAATTATTTGACTCAAATTAACATTAATCAAAACTAATTTACAACATTCAATCACATCTATCGTTCATGTCAAAAAATATATTAAATTTGATAATAATAACTTTAAAAATTATATAAATTATATGATTTAGTTGGTATGGTTGTATCTTTAAAGTCAATAATAATTAATATTTAGTAACATAAATGAAAATCACATAAATTAAAATAAAAGTGTAGCTTGCAAAAATGACATATCCAAACTAAAAGAAATGAAATTAGAAAAAATTGAATTGATTTTATTAAAGTGAAAGAAAAAAAAGGAAGAAACGAGTGGCCACAAGTCACATACTTTAAATTATATTTTGAGAATCTAACCTTTACATTAATAAAATGTATGCTTGTTATGATAAATTATTTGAATCAAACTAACATTAATAAAAAATAACTTACACCATTCAATCAAGTCCATCATTCATGTCAAAAAATATGTTAAATTTGATAATAATAACTTTAAAAAGTATATAAATTATATGATTTAGTTGGTATGGTTGTATCTTTAAAGTCAACAATAATTAATATTTAGTAACATAAATGAAAATCACATAAATTAAAATAAAAGTGTAGCTTGCAAAAATGATTGTCCAAACTAAAAAGAATGAAATTAGAAAAAATTGAATTGATTTTATTAAAGTGAAAGAAAAAAAAGGAAGAAACGAGTGGCCACAAGTCACATACTTTAAATTATATTTTGAGAATCTAACCTTTACATTAATAAAATGTACACTTGTTATGATAAATTATTTGACTCAAACTAACATTAGTTAAAACTAATTTACATCATTCAATCACATCTATCATTCATTTAAAAAAATATGTTAAATTTGATAATAATAACTTTAAAAATTATATAAATTATATGATTTAGTTGGTATGGATGTATCTTTAAAGTCAATAATAATTAATATTTAGTAACATAAATGAAAATAACATAAATGAAATGAAAATAAAAGAGTAGGCTTGCAAAAATGACAGATCCAATATAAAAAAAATGAAATTAGAAAAAATTGAACTGATTTTATTAAAGTGAAAGAAAAAAGGAACAAACGAGTGGCCACAAGTCACATACTTTAAATTATATTTTGAGAATCTTAGCTTTATATTAATAAAATGTATACTTGTTATGATAAATTATTTGACTCAAATTAACATTAATCAAAACTAATTTACAACATTCAATCACATCTATCGTTCATGTCAAAAAATATATTAAATTTGATAATAATAACTTTAAAAATTATATAAATTATATGATTTAGTTGGTATGGTTGTATCTTTAAAGTCAATAATAATTAATATTTAGTAACATAAATGAAAATCACATAAATTAAAATAAAAGTGTAGCTTGCAAAAATGACATATCCAAACTAAAAGAAATGAAATTAGAAAAAATTGAATTGATTTTATTAAAGTGAAAGAAAAAAAAGGAAGAAACGAGTGGCCACAAGTCACATACTTTAAATTATATTTTGAGAATCTAACCTTTACATTAATAAAATGTATGCTTGTTATGATAAATTATTTGAATCAAACTAACATTAATAAAAAATAACTTACACCATTCAATCAAGTCCATCATTCATGTCAAAAAATATGTTAAATTTGATAATAATAACTTTAAAAAGTATATAAATTATATGATTTAGTTGGTATGGTTGTATCTTTAAAGTCAACAATAATTAATATTTAGTAACATAAATGAAAATCACATAAATTAAAATAAAAGTGTAGCTTGCAAAAATGACATATCCAAACTAAAAGAAATGAAATTAGAAAAAATTGAATTGATTTTATTAAAGTGAAAGAAAAAAAAGGAAGAAACGAGTGGCCACAAGTCACATACTTTAAATTATATTTTGAGAATCTAACCTTTACATTAATAAAATGTATACTTGTTATGATAAATTATTTGACTCAAACTAACATTAGTTAAAACTAATTTACATCATTCAATCACATTATCATTCATGTCAAAAAATATGTTAAATTTGATAATAATAACTTTAAAAATTATATAAATTATATGATTTAGTTGGTATGGCTGTATCGTTAAAGTCAATACTAATTAATATTTAGTAACATAAATGAAAATAACATAAATGAAATGAAAATAAAATAGTAGGCTTGCAAAAATGACAGATCCAATATAAAAAAATGAAATTAGAAAAAATTGAATTGATTTTATTAAAGTGAAAGAAAAAAGGAACAAACGAGTGGCCACAAGTCACATACTTTAAATTATATTTTGAGAATCTAACCTTTATATTAATAAAATGTATACTTGTTATGATAAATTATTTGACTCAAATTAACATTAATCAAAACTAATTTACATCATTCAATCACATCTATCGTTCATGTCAAAAAATATGTCAAATTTGATAATAATAACTTTGAAAATTATATAAATTATATGATTTAGTTGGTATGGTTGTATCTTTAAAGTCAATAATAATTAATATTTAGTAACATAAATGAAAGTAACATAACTGAAATGAAATTAAAAGAGTAGGCTTGAAAAAATGACATATCCAAACTAAAAAAATGAAATTAGAAAAAATATAATTGATTTTATTAAAGTGAAAGCAAAAAAGGAAGAAATGAGTGGCCACAAGTCACATACTTCAAATTATATTTTGAGAATCTAACCTTTACATTAATAAAATGTATGCTTGTTATGATAAATTATTTGAATCAAACTAACATTAATAAAAAATAACTTACATCATTCAATCACATCCATCATTCATGTTAAAAAATATGTTAAATTTGATAATAATAACTTTAAAAAGTATATAAATTATATGATTTAGTTGGTATGGTTGTATCTTTAAAGTCAATAATAATTAATATTTAGTAACATAAATAAAAATCACATAAATTAAAAATAAAAGTGTAGGCTTGCAAAAATGACATATCCAAACTAAAAAAAATGAAATTAGAAAAAATTGAATTGATTTTATTAAAGTGAAAGAAAAAAAAGGAAGAAACGAGTGGCCACAAGTCACATACTTTAAATTATATTTTGAGAATCTAACCTTTACATTAATCAAATGTATACTTGTTATGATAAATTATTTGACTCAAACTAACATTAGTTAAAACTAATTTACATCATTCAATCACATCTATCATTCATGTCAAAAAATATGTTAAATTTGATAATAATAACTTTAAAAATTATATAAATTATATGATTTAGTTGGTATGGCTGTATCTTTGAAGTCAATAATAATTAATATTTAGTAACATAAATGAAAATAACATAAATGAAATGAAAATAAAAGAGTAGGCTTGCAAAAATGACAGATCCAATACAAAAAAATGAAATTAGAAAAAATTGAATTGATTTTATTAAAGTGAAAGAAAAAAGGAATAAACGAGTGGCCACAAGTCAAATACTTTAAATTATATTTTGAGAATCTAACCTTTATATTAATAAAATGTATACTTGTTATGATAAATTATTTGACTCAAATTAACATTAATCAAAACTAATTTACATCATTCAATCACATCTATCATTCATGTCAAAAAATATGTTAAATTTGATAATAATAACTTTAAAAATTATATAAATTATATGATTTAGTTGGTATGGTTGTATCTTTAAAGTCAATAATAATTAGTATTTAGTAACATAAATGAAAATCACATAAATGAAAATAAAAGAGTAGGCGTGCAAAAATTACATATCCAAACTAAAAAAATGAAATTAGAAAAAATATAATTGATTTTATTAAAGTGAAAGGAAAAAAGGAAGAAACGAGTGGCCAAAAGTCACATACTTTAAATTATATTTTGAGAATCTAACCTTTACATTAATAAAATGTATGCTTGTTATGATAAATTATTTGAATCAAACTAACATTAATAAAAAATAACTTACACCATTCAATCAAGTCCATCATTCATGTCAAAAAATATGTTAAATTTGATAATAATAACTTTAAAAAGTATATAAATTATATGATTTAGTTGGTATAGTTGTATCTTTAAAGTCAATAATAATTAATATTTAGTAACATAAATGAAAATCACATAAATTAAAATAAAAGTGTTGGCTTGCAAAAATGACATATCCAAACTAAAAAAAATGAAATTAGAAAAAATTGAATTGATTTTATTAAAGTGAAAGAAAAAAAAGGAAGAAACGAGTGGCCACAAGTCACATACTTTAAATTATATTTTGAGAATCTAACCTTTACATTAATAAAATGTATACTTGTTATGATAAATTATTTGACTCAAACTAACATTAGTTAAAACTAATTTACATCATTCAATCACATGTATCATTCATGTCAAAAAATATGTTAAATTTGATAATAATAACTTTAAAAATTATATAAATTATATGATTTAGTTGGTATGGCTGTATCTTTAAAGTCAATAATAATTAATATTTAGTAACATAAATGAAAATAACATAAATGAAATGAAAATAAAAGAGTAGGCTTGCAAAAATGACAGATCCAATATAAAAAAATGAAATTAGAAAAAATTGAATTGATTTTATTAAAGTGAAAGAAAAAAGGAACAAACGAGTGGCCACAAGTCACATACTTTAAATTATATTTTGAGAATCTAACCTTTATATTAATAAAATGTATACTTGTTATGATAAATTATTTGACTCAAATTAACATTAATCAAAATTAATTTACATCATTCAATCACATCTATCGTTCATGTCAAAAAATATGTTAAATTTGATAATAATAACTTTAAAAGTTATATAAATTATATGATTTAGTTGGTATGGTTGTATCTTTAAAGTCAATAATAATTAATATTTAGTAACATAAATGAAAATAACATAAATTAAATGAAAATGAAAGAGTAGGCTTACAAAAATGACATATCCAAACCAAAAAAATGAAATTAGAAAAAATTGAATTGATTTTATTAAAGTGAAAGAAAAAAAGGAAGAAACGAGTGGCCACAAGTCACATACTTTAAATTATATTTTGAGAATCTAACCGCTACATTAATAAAATGTATACTTGTTATGATAAATTATTTGAATCAAAGTAACATAAATAAAAAATAAGTTACATCATTGAATCACATCTATCATTCATGTAAAAAAATATGTTAAATTTGATAATAATAACTTTAAAAATTATATAAATTATATGATTTAGTTGTATGGTTGTATCTTTAAAGTCAATAATAATTAATATTTATTAACATAAATGAAATGAAAATAAAGGAGTAGGCTTGCAAAAATGACATAGAAGTTATATCAATTTATCCATTGGATTGGGTCTAGAAAAAGCAAATTCTAATTGTATAAGGTTCTATGTTTTATGGTTTGTTTCTTTTTTTTCTTTGTTATTGCAAACGTGGCGGAATGGCTCTCTCCATTCCAAATCCCCAATTCCTCATATCCATGGAAATGGACCCTTCTTCTTCCCATGGTCCATTTCAAAGTCAAAACTTGGGTTGACCCTTTTGTCCTTAAAACATGCATTGCTAGCCAAATAATTAGTGAAAGGGGAAAAAAATGGATACAAACAAATCACATGTTTAAAACTGGTAGAAAAATCCAAAAAAATTATCAAAACAATGAACCAGTTGAACCACCGATTTTCATCAGTTTTCCGATTTTAAAATTGGTTCTTTACTTGGTCAATTCGATTTTTAGCATTAACTGAACTAGATATTAGACTGGTTCACTAGTTTTTTGGTCGAATCGTTCGGTTCGATCCGATTTTTTTAACCTAACTTAAAAGACATAAAAAATTTTAATAAGAAATTTTATTACAAACATTCTAACATCAATTATTCACGACTTTAAAAGAAATTAGTCATGTATTATTGCACGAAGTTATATTCAGAATCTATATAAAATGCAAAAATATATACAAAACCTCATGAGTGATAAGTGTATTTTAATCTTATGAAATTGAAGTTTTCACCTAAGAGCAACATTTCTTTAAGTCTATTTTATGATAGGATAATTTGTGAAATATATTTTAAATAATTTAAAATATGTGCATACTTAATAGTCAAATTTAATGTTATTACATAATATTAAATTATCAAAATTAATATTTAATTATGAATTAAATATTTAATAAAATTAATTTCTTAATATAAAAAAATAAAATTATTCTTTTAATTATTAAAAATGAATATAAATATAATTAATGTGGGAAATTTATTTTTTTGTTAAATATAAGTGCTACAAAAGAAAATGATATGATCAATGGATATTATAAAATTGAAGCTTTGATCAATGTTTTAGTTGAAGTCCAATTTATAATTAATATATAATAATTAATTCTATTTAATTTATTAAGTGCTTCATTAATATATTGTAATAAATATAATTAATTTGATGAATTTAATTCTTTTGCAAATATAATTAATTATGTTAATGTTTATTTGGCTATAGTAGATTCAAGCTTATTTTACTTATAAATAAAATAGAAGGGTAACACATATGGAACATTACTATTCATTTTCTCTTTCTTCTTTACACATCTAAATAGAAAGACTATGGAGTCATGGTATAGAAAATTTAAAGCTTTTCTCCCTAAATGACCTCAAGAAAACACAGGGAAAGAAATTAGTAACAACAATTGTTAAAATTTGTGACAAGAACAAGTCACATATGATTATGTTTACCATTAAAGAATAGAAAATAAGGATCATGAAGAACACTTCCTCTCAAATTGATTATTCACATTCTTTTGAGCTTTCCAGTGTGGTTTGTACAATATGTTTCAAGTGTGTTTGTATGATGTAATCCTCCCTGGCATGAGCTTGAACTAGGACCAATAAGGTAGGAACATGAGTTGGATAAAGCTTCAAGGAGCTTAGTTTAGGACATGTTCCATTTAATTGTATTAATTTAACCACTTTTAGGCTTGTATAAGTACCCTTAAGTCATTAGGATTTTACGGGTGTAACTAGTTTAATTTTCGGCCTTGTATTTTTCCTATAGGTTCTATTTTCTTTGGGATGTGTAATAAGTCTCCTTGTGGAGTGTGTCAATTAGTTTGGACTGGTCCAAGAGAGTTTGGACGTGTAGGATCTTATTTCTACACCCCTAATTCCTCTTCACACCCTTCTAACCAACACATGAAGCATGTAGAAGACATGTGGGCCTCCTTGTCTCCTCGTTTCACTCCACATGTGCTTTCTCACTCCTACATGGCTGATTCTTCTTGCTTCTTATTTGAATTTGAATTTTGGAGGTGCCATGTCATTTCCCTCTGAAATTCAAATTCAAACTAAAGGGAACATAGATCCATATTTTTAGGGTCATTTTTGGATCTTTAGTTATTCAATTAGTGTCAATTAAGAACATGCGAAATTAACACTAAATTAAGCTAACTAAACCTTGTTTAAGAATGTTGGACATTCATGTTAGTGCCTAGACCCATGGTTCATGCTTTGCTCTATAAATAAATAGAGCATTCCCTCATTCATGTAGTTTTTAACACTCATTTGTAATTAAAATATATATTCATTCTCTTCACTTGAGAGTCTCTTCTTCTTTTAGAGAAAATGTTCATGACTTCTCCTTGAGTGAGAGTCCTTCATGCTATTATCAAGGGTTCCTTCCCTTGTGGCTAGCTCCCTTAGAAGCTTATCTCCTACCTAGTAGAAGTGGCACCTACTACCACCACCACCTTATAGTCTTCCACCTCCATTTCAAAGCTGCAAGAGGACCTCTAAAGAGATGATCCTAGGCGGCATCACATTCTCTAACAATTGGTCAAGCATGACTTGGGGAGCGGTTGCATCATTGTAAGTCATGGCTTTTCTTGAATTTTTATTCCCAATTTCACATTAGTGAGGGATTAAAGAAATTCAATGACAAGGGGAGTGGTTAAGGATGAAAACAATGATGGAGATTGATGGCTCTATTATGGCCATCTACACCATCTATAGAGAAAGTCTATTGTCGCTCCCCAGTGTCAATCTATAAATAAGGAAATATGACCTTGATGAAAGAAGTAAAGATGGCCAAAATTAATAGATGAGAAAATCAAGGTATGCATTGTTATCCCTTGCTATTTTAACATCATTATATTCTTATTCAACTATTTTTTATTATCCTCTCTTGTTCACAGTATTTTAAAAAAATTAAATTAACTGATACATGAGACTGCATGAAAAGATCAAGTTTGGTGGTGGTGGATAGTCAATTTACTTTTCTTAAAAAAAATATTATTGTTCTACCCACCCACTCATAAGAGAAAAATCCACATTAATAATCAGAGGCAATTTGAGAGAAAATTATCTAAGGAAAGCAAATATTGTTTACATTAAACAATTAATATGTCCCTTGAGATCTTACTATATCATCATTTTATGAATAAAATCTTAATACTTGTCACATTTATATTCTAACATTTGCTATATGCTCATATTTCTTGTAGGTCACAAAATATGTAGTTACATTGATGTCACTTTCCTACAAATGGTCATGCTGATGATGTTGCTAACTAGTGGAAATTACAAATGGTCATGCAGATGATGCTAGCTTATTCAACTATGGAGCCTGTCATTGTGTTTTTCCCATTATCATTGAATTAGCTCCATTACCTGATTAGTTTTAATTGTAATTTCAAAAAAGTTAGAGTATACCAAGCTTTTTAATTTAGGTATGCAAGAATATATACTACCTTGATGTCACTTTCCTACCAAGGGTAATACTGCTAAATGAAAGCATATAACTCCTAGAGTAGAATTAAGTGTATATATATATATATATATATATATATATATATATATAATTTATTATAATTTCAATAAAGTTTGAATATTGACAAACTTTGTAATTTAACAATATTTCATAATAGAGTGAAAATTTTTTTGTTGATGTTATAGATGCTTTAAGTGTGTTTTATATGTCCCTCTTAATCTTATTATCTTGTATGGCAAATTCTACCATAGATTACTTTTATATGTGGTTCACAATGTACAATTTTCCTATTGGTTAGCAAGGATGGATATGCATGTTGATATTGGAGACGGTCTTGGTTCCTAGCTTTTTATTTTATTGATTAATTTTTTATTATAATTTGGTCTTCTTATTTTTAGCTTGTATCTTAAAAAGCTAAGGGTCGTTAACAGAAGGATTGGGCAAAAGGAACTTGAAAGAAACCAAATAGAGAGTGTTGTTTCGGAGAAGAAAATTCAAACTTTGGTATTATTTCAATTGTTAAGGTAAAGGGGAAGAGACATTTATCACTTTTAATTATTATGCTCACTTACTTGTTTATTTTATGTTACTTTTAAATATAATTATTTAGTGAGATGTCCCTAACCTCGTTCTATTTATTATTTTTAAATATATAATGGTTATATTTTTTTTGTATATAAATATATAACAGAAATTTTAATAAAAGGTTTAATCCTTAAATAAAGATTTGAATTCAGTTGTAGTTGGAGATTTAACCTTGGTGATTTAAATGAGTAAATATTCAAGGTGACATATCCTTGTATTCTTTAAAAACCATGGTAAAGAAACTCATTTATCCTGACTAGTTACTACAAAAATAATTCAAATTTATAAATATAAACTATATATATAATTTTTTTTAATCTATAAGTGATTATTATAATTAAATATATATATAGAGATAGAAATATTTATACTTATTATAAATTTTTATTATTTAAATTGTTATTTGTTATTATGTAAGGCATTTACATGATAATTGTTCTCACTCCTTTGTTTTCTTGTCCCTTATAAAAAATGGAATTTGAAAATTTAAAGGATGAATGCGCCCAACGCCCCAACCCCTTTTACCGCAGTCATTTAGGCTACTTTTCCAAGCACAAACTGATCACTAATGTAATCGAGAATTCAGTCACATTTAGAGGAACTAGAATTGGTGTATCAACTTTGATGTTTTACCACGAACTAGATGGACCAATAGTGATTGAGGGACCAGTAGTGGTTACTTTTATCTTCCTCGGACTAACTATATAAATCCCTTGTTAAATATTTTTCCATCGAATATGTAAATATTGTAGAAAAAAAAATATAAGTAATGGGGAGAACCACACATAAATAAAATCTTCCCTATATATATATGTATATAGTAGAAATATATAATATTGTAAATATGACTTGTGAATATATATAAATATGATTTCGTTTATGATTTCATTCTACTTTATTAAATAAATAATTGAAGAAAAGAAATTATTTGTAAAAAAAATAGAAAATAAATTATTTCCATGTAATTAATAACAGGATTAAATGAAGAAAAAAATTATCACAAAATTGAGATGGATAAGATACCATTACATTTGTGAAACGTGGAAAATGAGCTAACTATGTCACTAAGTTTTAAATTGAATAATTTCAGATTGTAGGAAGAAGAAGAAATATGGAATTAATGGAGGCAGTACAAGCTATTAAAAACATGGCTGCAACTTTAATAAAAAATCAAAGGCAAGAAGGAACTATTGAATCACAAGGATTAATTGAATTTATAAGGAACAAACCTTTACAATTTCATGGAGGTTATAATCCAGGCAAAGCTGAAATAAGGATTAAGGAAATAGAAAAAATATTTCGAGCCATGAATTGTCCTGATAATAAAAAAGTATATTATGTTGTGTTTATGCTAGTAGGAGAGGTTGAATATTGGTGGGATAATACTAGAAGGTTATTAGAAGGAGGACAAATAGATATTACATGGGAAGTATTTACCTCTAAATTTTTAGAAAAATATTTTCCTAATGATGTGAGAAGGGCAAAAGAAATAGAATTTATGCAATTAAAACAAGGAAAAATGACAGTAGGAGAGTATGCTTCTAAATTTGAAGAATTAGGTAAATACTCTACTTTTTTCTATCACTCAGATGAGAGAATGAAGTGTATTAAGTTTGAAGATAGACTTAGGCCTGAACTAAGGAAGGCGGTAGGGATACAAGGAATGTTGGTATATTTAATGTTTTTAAACTTAAGATTAGAGTAGGTAAATAAAAAAATTAAATTATGTATAATTTCTTGAAATATGGATGAAAGTTTTATGTGTTTATTTTATTATAATATAAAAATATATATTTTTCCATTAAATATATAAAAATGTAAACAATTTATATATAAATATTAATTAAAATCTAATCATTATATAAAAATATGTTAGTTTTAATTAAAATCTAATCATTATTTTCATATATCATTATAAGATATATTGAATATTATAGTTTATCCTATAATTTATCAAATATTTTCATATAAAATATATATTTTATATTGTTAAAATTCATTTCAAATAGGAAGGAGATATAATATCTTAGTTGGTTAAGGAATGGGAGAAGTGTAAAAGTATCAAGGCTTCGATCTTTGTCGTTAATAAAAACTAACATTTAATCTATAAAAAAAATATTTAAAATATATATGTTGAGTCTAATTTAATTTTATATTTATTAAATATGTGAGTCTAATTTTATAGAATATAATCATAATAATGTTATGATTGGATTTTGCACTTATATGATTTGACCGTCATGTAATCAATATGAAATAGAAAAAGAAAATAAGTTGTTGATTTTGTTAATTATTTAATTTTAATATTATTGTATGTTATTTCATATATTAATATGTATTGTATTATAAATTATTAATAATTATTATTATAAATTATATTATTATTTTATTTTTCATTAATAATTATTATATAAAATTTTATATTTGGCGGCATATCTATGAAGTTAAGCATACCCGCATAACATAATAAATTATTAGACAAGATGGTTTAGTTTTATTTTTATTTATAGGATACATATATGTTTATTCTTATTTGTAAAAGTCTTTACATATTTAATAAAAAATATTTTTTTCCAATTTCATATAATTAACCATTATAAATTTAAAATAATTTATTTGAATATTACAATTTTGTCATTGATATATTATGAAATTATTAAATTTTTAAAATCATTAAATGTTATATTTTATTAGACATCTTAAAAATATATGGATCTCGTCATGAATCATCAGTATTTTTACATATTTTTCACTTATCTTTGTTTTATTTTTTATTTTTTTTCTCTATTTTATTTTCTTTTTTATTGGTAATGCACCACTTTTTTACTAGGCAAACCACGACCACCACCAGTTATTTATGTATAACTCAATAAAATTATTATTTTAATGCAATTTTTAAAATTAAAATTTTTCTATTTATATAATGTTAATTTTTTATATTAATAAATATTTATTTAATATTATTAACACTACTAGAAAAGTTTTCATTTCTTGCAGTTTCTCATGAAAAAAAATTTGCAGAAAATACTACTATTTTTTAGAACGAAAAAATTGTATAAATTTTGAGACTCTTCGTACAAAAAAAATATCAACAAGAATTTCATAAAAAATTTCTTGTGAATTTTAAAAGTGACAGCAAAGTTTTCTACAAATATTAAAATGGTAGAAAATTTACTTGCAAATTTTCCCCAGAAAATTATTTATAGGAGTTTCCTGTGAATTTAAAATTGGCAGGAGACTTCCTACATATTTAAAATTGGTAGAAAATTTTTTGCATATTTTTCTACAAATCAAAATTCGCAAAAAAAATATATATTTAAAATTATAATTATAATAAGTAAATATTATTTATTTATAAAAATTTATATATTAAGATTTCTAGAAATGTTTTGCCACATAATGATAATTTATTTTTTAAATCATTAGTTCTGAAATAATTTATAAATATTTAAAATAATATCATTTTACTAAATCCATTATAATTTATAAAATATCTTAATATTCATAATTTTAGTTTAAAATTAATTAGATTAAATATTATTTTATTGAATGTATATTCCTTTATCTTCTATCCTTTAAATTTTAAATTCAAATCATCGTATGTTTGAGTGACAATGTTAATTCATTTTATATTTAACATGTCCTGAAAAACCAAGGTATGTTTTGATAGAAATAAATAAAAGAAAATTGAAGTTGTTGTTCAAAATTCAAGGAACTTGTATAGTATAAAGGTCAAAAGCCCACGTCAATTTTGAATGTCCAAGAAGTGATAAAAAGATTTGAAAATTTGAATTATAGAACAACACAAGCATTAGTGAAACATGAACTAAGATTTGTATTATACACAAGTTACTATTTTAATAAAATAGCATCGATCTAAAATTCAACATGAAGATGAATGTAACTTGTAATTAGTATTTTTTTAAGTGTTAGTTAAGTATAGAAAAAAATAATAATAATGGTGATAGTTGTCTTGGTTTAGCCATACTTGTCCCATTATTGTTTAATTACATATAAACCCAAATTACATTCATAATACCATAATTTCCAATGTTTTGTATATGATATAGAACAAAATTTAGAAAGTGAATATTGATATTATCTTTATTAAATAAAGAGAATATATCCTTTATCTAAATAAAATACTACTTTTTATTGAATCAGTTGATAAATGGATTTCGACAGAACAGTAAAAAATAACTTAAAAAACAGAAGATTCATCACCTACGTTTGTTAAGAAAGACATTGAACAAATCTTTAAAATAGAAAGTGGTATGTGAAACCAAATTTGAATTAAGAAATCTAACAAGTAGGGAAGGTATTAGCTCCTTACAACGTCCGTTATTTTATTAATTGATTTTAATATTTTTATAATAATTTATTATTGATTTATTATTTATAAAAGACTATTATTGTACTTTTTATCTTTTAAATTAATTAAATTTTTTTATCGTTTTGGGTTCAACAGGAGTGAGTTCATGCTCCTATGTATCTCCAAGTGTAATTGAGAATCTGAGTTTACATAGTTCTTTGAGAAAATATTTGTGTGTTTTGATATATTTGATATTTAATTTTTATATTTATTAAGACTTAGGATTTCTGAAAGTCATGGTTTATACATCCTAAAAATTTAAAAATTAACAATGGTGTACACCCAAACCAATCCATTTGAAAAAGAAAAATTTATTAAAACACACCATCATTGTCATGAGAAGTGACAGTGACAGGATAAAAATTCAGATACAATAATAGATAGGAACAAATAAAATGGACCTCCCAAGTAACATGATAGTCACCTCCCACAAAGTTAGCTCGTAAAGATACATTATTTTGCAAATTTACCCTACAAGAACTATGATCAAACCATAGCAGAAGCACTAGAGCTTGATTACTGAGTCTCTTCATGCATACACTTCAAAGAGACGCCTTTAACCTTACCCAACCCATTGATCCACTTCAAAGAGTTTTGTAGGGAACAATCCCACATTTCTTCGCATAGGAAAGGCTTATTTTTAAACACCACCTCATTCCTAGCACCCTATGTACCACAAAATTGATAGCCAAACAACACTAAACCAGGAAGAAGCATTAATACCAAAAGAGTCACAGATGCCCAAGAAATTCCAGAAACTCAACTTGCATAAAGCTGGCAGAACAGAGATGAAACCAAGTCAACTAAAATAATACATCCAAATAGAGTAACTACCCTTACAAGTGAACAAAAGATGAGAAATTTCTTCTAACGCTAAATAACACAGGGAAAAAAGAGTGTCTGCGATTGGAAGGATTGAGTGACGAGCCAATTCAACCTCTGACGGTATTCTGTTAGGGCCACCTTCCAAGCAAAAACCATCACCACCTTTGATTTCCATAACCTGCTAAAAAATGGTGATTTATCATCCAGGCCCGCCCCACACAATAAGTGGCATGCTTCTCTAACCAAATATTGATTAGAGATACCCATATTAGCACCCCACCCCCATCCAGCTTTTGCCTCCTTTCTAACTTGGACCCTTTCCAAGACTCTTTCTAACTTCCTAACCCAATCAATCTCCTAACTAAAAAGTTCCCTCCTCCAACTCAATTTCCAAACCCAATTATTATTACATCATTCCACAACCTTCGACACCAGCTCCTCCCTTTGATTTGACAAATTGTATAATCTAAGAAATTTCGATCTAAGCCCCTCATGCACCAACCAATCCCCCTCCCAAAACCAAAATAGTGAACCATCTTCAAGCATAAGCTTTACATTGCAGGGAACCAGTTGTCCATTCCTTCTTTAGTTGTTGTTCTCAGGATATCATGCCACCACTGCAGCCACCACTGCAGCCACCACTGCAGCCACCACTCTTGCACCTTACTGATAGGTTTCTTCTATTATCTACACCATATCTTGTCTCCAATACTTTAATCCAAGGAGCATTACCACCCTGTAGTATCCTCCAGCGCCATTTTCCCAACAGATATAATTTTGACTAACAAATTTATTTTTTAGAGATGAGATTTAAGACAAAAAGTTGTGGCACCTTATGCCTTAAATTCTCATGTCATGTCTAGTTAATATTAACAAAAGTGAAGATTATAAATTATTTTTAGAAATAAAATATCATTAATTGTGACAGGAATTAATTAAGGAAGAAATTTGAGAACATGACATTGTCACAATTTGTATCCTAAAATTTCATAAGCTAAAAAAATGTCACATTTAATTAACATTATTTTTCCCTCACCAATAAATTTATTTTTCTAACTAGATAATTTTAAATTTTTTATTTAGGAACATAATTTTGAATTTTAGAGATGAGATTTAAAACAAAAAGTTGTCACAACTTATGTCTCAAACTCTCAAAATTAGAGAGATGTCTCATCTAATTAATTCTTTTATCTCTATTAAAAATATTACATTATAAAATTATGAACAAATTACATTTAAAATATAATTGTTATTATTATTAAATAACTTAAATTATTATTATTAAAAAACTTAAATTATTTTTATGAAATGGTCTTGCTTGATATGAAACTCTAGCTAGGATGATTTTGATGGCACTTAAATTGCATATATACAATCAAACAGTAAGTTAGTTAATAAAATATCAAGCCCACGCTTATAAGTTCAAACCACAAATTAATTAATCACCTAATAAGAATCAAACAAAATAAAAACATGATAAAAAAAAGGAAATATACAATGTCAAAGCCTAGTCTGGACATGCATAACACGTATAATCCAATAACCGGAAAAAAAAGTAAAGAGAATCTATGTAAGTCTTGAGTCCACAATATCGTATTGTTGGAAAAGTATTGAAGTGTACAAAGGTTTATCATCCAACATGGCAGATCCGTTGCTGCTGGTTTTGTGACTAATGCAGTCATGATATTTGTCGCTTGTTGATATGAGAAGGGGTATGTTTGTAATCATATTTTTGGGTCACTACATATACATATTGGTACAAATATTTGGTGTTGATGGGTGTTTACAAAAGCTTGAACGCATGTATATTAAGGTCAATAGCTTATGAATGTCATGACTTTTAAAGGTAAGCCTTTTTATGGTTAGTGAAGATAAAAGGAAAGTATATGTAAGAGCTAATGTATATTATTTTGTTGGAAGAAAGAATAAGAGTGGATAGATTCTACTGTTAGTATTGTTAAGAGAGAAGAAGATGATGAAAAGTAAAAAAAAAGAAGAAGGAGATGGTGAGGTCTTACCTCGAGTGTAGAGTAGAGACGACAGTCCCCCAAAATGTGAGTTGTGAGGGATTTTTAGTAAGGAGATATGTGTGCTTTCATTTAATGAAAGTTTGTCTTTTGGGAAACCAATCTTGTGGATGCATGATTTAAGGAGATTTGTTGGTAGCTTTTAGGTGGTAGTATGAAATATTAGGAATCAAAAGGTGAGTAGTTAGGGTTGTATAGCTCACCTTTAAATGATTTTCTTCCTTTTTTATTTTTTAATTTGGTTTTTATATTCTTTTCTGTATTATATGAAAATGACTCAATTATTAATAATTTTTTTAGTTTAATTTTTCTCTTTTTTTTTTATTTTTTTTACTTACCGAAGAAAATTGGGTGATGACAAAATTGATTTGTAAAAATCTTTTCTTGCATTTGAACTCAAATTTTATATGTTGTCCGTAGGTCCTACACACTTAAAACTTATGATTTTAGAACTGGACTCGTGTTTGAACCGGTGAAAATACTGGTTCACGATTTATTAATTCAACCGTTGTTGAACTAGTGGTTGAACCGATCTTAATAAAATAGTATTTTTTATTATTAATGTGTTATAACAATTAAGATTATGAAAGAAAAAATTTATTAAGAGACAATTATAAAAGAAAAACTATTTTTACTAAATACATCTTCATACCTTTAGTCTGTATTATTGCACCAAGTTACATTCAAAATCTATGTAAAATGCAAAAATATATACAAAATCTCATGAGTGATAAGTGTATTTTACTATTATGAAATTGAAGTTTTCACCTAAGGGCAACATTTCTTTAAGTTTATTTTTTGATAGGATAATTTGTGAAATATATTTTAAATAATTTAAAATATGTGCATACTTAATAGTCAAATTTAATGTTATTGCTTAATATTAAATTATCAAAATTAATATTTAATTACGAATTAAATATTTAATAAAATTAATTACTTAATATGAAAAAAGTAAAATTACTTTTTCTTAATTATAAAAATGAATATAAAATATAATTAATGTGGGAAATTTATTTTTTTATTAAATATAGATGTTACAAAAGAAAATCTCATGATCAACAGATATTATAAAATTGAAGCTTTCATCAATGATTAAGTTAAAATCCAATTTATAATTAATATATATTAATTAAAATTTAGTGAAGCATTTCTAGGATGTGTTAAATGAGGATATTAGGAAAGTAATGACAGATATTTTCATTGGAAAGCTTCCAAGGGAGGTCAATGCCTCATTCATTTCCTTGATTCCCAGGAAGGAGTACCCAAGTGGATTGGGAGATTATAGGTTGATATCACTAATTGGGGTGCTCTATAAAATTATTGCAAAAGTGTTGGCAAAGAGACTACAAAAGGTACTTCCAAGTATAATTGAGGAAACGCAGATAGATTTTATTAAATGGAGGCAATTGCTTAATAGTGTGGTTGTAGTTAATGAAGTGATCTAGGAGGTGAAACATCATAAGAAGCCCTTATTGGTTTTTAAGGCTGACTTCGAGAAGGTGTATGACTGTGTTAGTTGGGCGTTCCTATTTTACATGTTATCTCGATTTGTTTTGGGGACAAACGATTAAGTTGGATCATGGTTGTTTGTCTTCATCATCGGTCTCAGTATTGGTTAATGGGAGTGTGACGAAGGAGTTCTATATGCAGAGAGGATTAAGTGAAGGTGATCTAAAGGGCTAGGAGGGTTGATTCAAAAGGCTCGATAAATCTAATTTTAGGTATTAACCTTAACAAGCATCACTTCCAGATAGTATGCCAACAATTTACAAATGATAAAATTTTCCTAATTTTTCATGAACTTCAAAATGTATTTGCTTTGAAAAGTGCTCTAAGATGCTATGAGTTGGCCTCAGGCTTGAGGATTAATTTCCATAAGAGTAGCTTAGGGGTAATTGGGGTGAAATTGTCGAAGGTGGGTTCCTTTGCATTGATCCTTAATTGCGTACTTCTGCAAACGCATTTCTCCTACCTTGGGATTCCTGTGGGGGCAAATATGAGATATGAGCGTGTGTGGAAGCCTGTCCTGGATAAAATGAGAGCAAATTTAACCCTGTAGAGATAAAATACCATGTCAATATGGAGGAGGATTTGCTTGATCAAATCCACCCTCTCTATTTTACCTCTTTATTTTCTATCTTTTTTCAAGGCTCTTAAGAAGGTTTCTAAAGCCATATAATATGTGCAAAGGAATTTCATTTGGGGAGGTTCAGAAGAAGGCTAAAAAATAGCATGGATCAAATGGGAGCAGGTATGCAAAGACAAATGCAACGGTGGGCTAGGACTAAGAGATGTGTTGGCTTTTAATAAAGCTCTATTGGGAAAATAGGGATGAAGAATTCTAAAAGGTGGTGATGCTATTTGGATCAAGGTGCTGGAGGCAAGGTATGAGGTTGATATTAGGAGGAACCTAGATGTTAGGCACAAAAGTGGAGGCTCCCAGTGGTGGCATGATATCCTGAAAGTCACTACTGATGAAGAACATAGTGGTTGGCTTTCTGGTAAGGTAAAAACCTTTATTGGTGATGGTTCTCAATTATCTAATTAATGTGAATTCTTGTTTCTTGGAAGTTGAATTGGATCACTTGATTTCCAAGTTGTAAAGGGATTTGTGGACATCTATTTAGCTTGTTACAACATGTAAATAGAATAGGACTGTTGAGTAATTTTCCTCCAAAATTTTTTATCATCTTGATTTTACGTCAAATTAATGGCAATTAGTTGTTATACCTGTACAAAAAAGATGCAAGAAGGAATAGAAATAATATCAAGAATTTAATTGTATACAATGTTAGTGTAAAAATCTTTGCACTGATAGTGTATACCAATTAAACTCTAATATCAAGTACTATGCTTTATCATTTTCATTATTTCATGATAGATTTCCTGTTATGAGCTTCATGGTAAAAAATGTGAATGATTCTACGCTCTTTTGCTATGATTGTTCCAAAAGAAGGCACTAGCAATGGTTATGTAAGTATAAAGTGTGTTTCACACACGATTTCAGTTGTAACTAAAAGATGAAAAAATTAATCGAAATGGTTTCAGTTTATTTTATACTTAAAAATTAGTAGTTTTTTAAGGTAATTACTAGTTTTGTCTAAAAAGTTATGTTAATTTAGTTTTTTTTTTAAATTTTCTTATTTTTAGTTATTAGTTGATTTTTTTATTTTGTTTTTTATTAATTAATAAATTCTTTTTCTTTGGATATTTTATTTTTCATTCTCTCCTTTATCATAATTTATATATGTATTAAGTAATTTATAAAAGTTTCATAAAATTTGAAATTTAAGAAATTGATTTGTCATATTGAAACTAAAAAAATGAAATTAAAAAAATTGAATTGATTTGGCTAATATGAAAATTCAGTTGCCTTATCCAAATAAAAAATTTGAAATTTAAGAAATTTCAAATGATTTATCCAAACAAAACATTTACAAAATGAAAGAAATTCAAATGAAAGCAATTCAAATTTGTAGCATTTCAAATTTTTTGAAATCTTAAAATGTCTCATTAAAACACAATGTTAGATTTAAAAAAAAAATTGGTGAAGTATAAGTCTGTAATACCATTTTTCCTTTAATTTTCAAAATTAAAAATATGAAAGGAAAATTGAAAAGGAAGGAAAGAGTGACCACAAACACGTTACATGCTTTAAATTATATTTTAAAAGTCTAACCTTTAAATTAATCAAATGTATACTTGTTATAATAAATTATTTGACTCAAACTAACATTGCTCAAATTAACATTAATCAAGACGGATTTACATCATTCAATCACATCTATGATTTATGTCAAAAAAATTTTTGAATTTGATAATAATAACTTTAAAAATTATATAAATTGTATGATTTAGTTGGTATGGTTGTATCTTTAAAGTCAATAATAATTAATATTTAGTAACATAAATCATAGAAAAGCTAGATTCTAATTATATAAGGTTTTATGTTTTATGGTTTGTTTCTTCTCAGTGTGGTTTCATTGTTGTTTCTTTCTTTCTCTCTTCTAGAAAGGTGGCTCAATGCCTTTATAGTCCAACCATAGCACTAAATCCCCCAATTCTCCATACCCATGGAAATGGACCCCCTTCTTCCTATGGTCTATTTCAAAATCAAAACTTGGATTGATCCTTTTGTCCCTAAAACCCATGTTACTGAGTCTAATAAATAATCAGTGAAACGGAAGAGGAAGAAAAGAGTGGCCACAAACAAGTCACATACTTTAAATTATATTTTTGAGAATCTAACCTTTACATTAATAAAATGTATTTTTATTATAATAAATTATTGTATTCAAACTAACATTGCTCAAACAAGTACAGGAAAGTGGTATACCACCACATGCACACTACTCAAGAACAAATTATATTGAGTATGCTCAAACTAACATGACTCAATAGATTTTTTAAAAGATAGCAATAACCTTAGGAAATGTTGTAAATCATTAATGAACCAACAACTAACCATGTTTTAAAAGACATGGATTTTTAACTTTCATTGTGGGTCTGCTTTTATTCACACTATAGTTGTAAAATAATTAAATTACTTTATTTTATTTTTTAAAATTATGAAAAGATTTAAATTTAAAATAAGTTAAATTCCTTTAAATACTTTTAACACATAACTTTATACATTTTTTTAATAATAAGAAATAAGTGTGAGATTATAATTAAATATATTTTTTCTAACAATTTGATTTATTTATTTATATTAAAGTTGTATTATGAATTTAACAACAAAAAAATTACCATGACAAATATTTTTTCTAAAATTATTATGTTATATTCAGAAAAAAACATTGAATTCTTGGTAAAGAAGAATGCAAGTTACATATTGGAAGTAATGAGATTTTTTAAAGAAAAGTAAAAAAAATAAAAATTCTCCCAGATAATATGAATTATGTCACTATGATAAAAAATATTTAGGTTAGTTTATTATATCTTCTAACACACATCCCACATCCATTTTTCAAATTTTGTTTAAGCTCATGTACCTTTTCATAATTATAGTAAAAAATTACAATTCTATTTAAATTATTGTTATTTTATTAATTTATTTATATAATTAAGAATAACATATATCAATATAAATCAAATGATTCTGTAGACACTGTGCTATTAATTAGTTATATTTTAATTGTTAAATTTAATATTACATTGTATTTATTAAATTTTACGATTATTTAAATAGATATATTATTTAAAGTTATATGTAGAGATTCAATGCTATACATTATTATATAAAATAAATGACTAAGAGAATGTTAGTTAGTGTACCATTTGAGAGTGTATTAGTATAACATATTTTTTATGAATAAAAAACCTTAGTATTGCTAATAATACTATTTTGTTAGCTCAACCTGGGACCTTTACTTCCTTTAACTAATTCATCACCTTATATATTTATTAGTGTAATATTTTAAAAAAAGAAACCAGAAATGTTGATATATTTAATTTTTTTAAACTTAAGATTATAGTAGATAAATAAAAAAGAATGAAATGATAATTTCTTAAAATTAGGATGAAAGTTTTATGTATTTATTTTATTATAATATAAATATATATATCTTTTACGTCAAATATATAAAAATGTAAACAATTTATATGTAAATATCAGTTTAAGTGTGTATATTTTAATTAAAATCTAATTAAATATCACTTTAAGTGTGTATATCTTAATTAAAATATAATCATCATTTTCATATATCATTATAATATATATTGAATATTATAGTTTATCCTATAACTTATGAAATATTTTCTTATAAACTATATATTTTATATTGTTAACATTAATTTCAATATTTAATATTTATCGTTAATAAAAACTAACATCTAGTTTATAAAAGAAACATTTAAAATAGAAAATTACATAACATATATAATTAATTTAAATTATATTTATTAAATATGTGAGTCTAATTTTATAGAATATAATCATAATAATTTTATGATTGAATTTCACACTTATATAATTTTATATTCATGTAATCAATATGAAATAGAAAAATAAAATAAGTTGTTGATTTTGTTAATTATTTAATTTTAATATTATTGTTTGTTATTTCATATATCAATTTCTATGCTTGCATGGATAATTGTTATTATATTATCATATTTTTCATTAACAATTATTATTTAAAATTTTATATTTGACGTAATATCTATAAAGTAAAGCATACCTGCATAACATCATAAATTATTAGATTAGGAAAATATATATGTTGATTTAGTTTTATTTTTATTTTTAGGATACATATGTGTTTATTCTTATTGGTAAAAGTCTTTACATATTTAATAAAAAAATGTTTTCAACTTCATATAATTAACCATTATAAATTTAAAATAATTTATTTGAATATTACAATTCTGTCATCCATATATTATGAAATTATTAAATTTTTAAAATCATTAAATGTTAATTTAATATTATTAAGACTATATTATATTTTATTAGACATATTATAAATTATGGATGTCATCATGAATCATCAGTATTTTTACATATTTTTCACTTATCTTTGTTTTATTTTTTATTTCTTTTTCTCTATTTTATTTTCTTTTTTTATTGGTAATGCACCACTTTTTTGCTAGCAAACGCACGACCACCACCAGGCTACTTATGTATAACTCAACAATATTATTATTTTAATGAAATTTTCAAAATTTAAATTTTTCTATTTATATAATTTTAATTTTCTTATCAATAAATATTTATTTAATATTATTAATACTACCACAAAAGTTTTCATTTCATGCAGTTATTTCATGAAAAAAAATTTGTAGAAAATACCTGCTATCTTTTAGAAGGAAACAATTCGTATAAATTTTTTGAGACTTTTTGTAAAAAAAAAAATCTATAAATATTTCCTTGTGAATTTGAAAAGTGATGGTAAAATTTTCTATGAATATGAAAATATAGAAAAATTTCTTGCAAATTTTCCTCTAAAAATTATTTGTAGGAGTTTCTGTGAGGTTTAAATTGGCAGCAAATTTTCCTACATATTTAAAATTGGCAACAAATTTTTTGAATTTTTTTTAGAAATCAAAATTGTGTAAATTTTTTATATATTTAAAATTAAAATTATAATAAATAAATATTATTTATTTATAAAAATTTATATATTAAGTTTTCTAGAAATTTTTTGCCACATAATGATAAGTTATTTTTTAAATCATTAGTTTTGAAATAATTAATAATATTTAAAATAATATCATTTTACTAAATCCATTATAATTTATAAAATATCTTAATATTCATAATTTTAGTTTAAAATTAATTAAATTAAATATTATTTTATTAAATGTATATTCCTTTATCTTCTATCCTTCAAATTTTAAATTCAAATCATCGTACATTTAAGTGAAAATTTTAATTTATTTTATATTTAACATGTCCCAAAAATTCAAGGTATGTTTTGATACAAATAAATAAAATAAAATTCAAGTTGTTATTCAAAATTCAAGGAAATTGTATAGTATAAAGGTAAAAAAGTCCACGTCAATTTTGAATGTCCAAGAGGTGAGAAAAACATTTGAAATTTTGAATAACGGAACAACATAAGCATTAGTGAAACATGAACTAAGATCTGTATTATACACAATTTACTATTTTAATGAAATAGCATCGATCCAAAATTCAACATGAAGATGAATGTAGCTTGTGATTTGTAACGTAATTAGTTTTTTTAAGTGTTAGTTAAGCATAGAAAAACAATAATGGTAATAGTTGTCTTGGTTCAAGCATACTTGTCCCGTTATTGTTTAATTACTTATAAACCCAAATTACATTCATAATACCACAGTTTCCAATCTTATATCATACAGAACAAAATTTAGAAAGTGAATGTTGATATTATCGTTATTAAACAAAAAGAATTTAGCCTATATCTAAATAAATAAATTACTACTTTTGATGGGAATCCATTTGTAAGAAACTTTTGTTGCATTTTGAACTCCAACTTTATATGTTTTCCACAGGCCGCACTTAAAACATATGATTTTAAAATTGGATCCGTGTTTGAACCGGTGAAAGTACTGCTTCACAGTTTATTGGTTTAACCATTGTTGAACTAGTGTTGAACCTGTCTTAATAAAATAGTGTTTTTTCTTTATTAATATATTATAACAATTAAGATTATAAAAGAAAAAAATTATTAGGACGTAATTATTAAAGAAAAAATTATTTTTACTAAATACATCTTCATATCGCTAAGTTAACCTCTTTTTCTAATAATTTTTTAACTAAAAAGGGATGGACTTGAGAAAACAAGGGTGGACTTGAGAAAACTATATTATAACTCTTTTTTTAAAAAACTATTTTTACTAAATACATCTTTATACCCTTGTTTTCATCAATTTTTCGATTTTAAAACCGGTTTTTTGCTTGTCGGCTTTCAGCCTTAACTGAAGCAGATACTAGACTGGTTCACTAGTTTTTCGGTCAAACCAGATACCAGATTGGTTCACCGGTTTTCGATCGAACCGGTCAGTCCAATCCAGTTTTTTTAACTTGCTTAAAACACAAAAAAACTTTTAATAAGAAATTTTATTACAAACATTCTAACATCAATGATTCACGACTTTAAAAGAAATTAGTCATGTATTTTTGCACCAAGTTATATTCAGAATCTATGTAAAATGCAGAAATATATACAAAACCTTGATCATGAATGATAAGTGCATTTTACTCTTATAAAATTCAAGTTTTCACCTAAGACTAACATTTATTCAAGTCTATTTTATGATAGTATAATTTTTTAAATGTATTTTAAATAATTTAAAATATGTGCATACTTAATAGTCAAATTTAATGTTATTACTTAATATTAAATTATGAAAATTAATATTTATTATGAATTAAATATTTAATAAAATTAATTACTTAATATAAAAAAATATTTTTTTTTAATTATAAAAAATTAATATAAAATATAATTAATGTTGAAAATTGATTTTTTTATTAAATGTAGATGTTACAAAAGTTTTGACAAATTGACTTCTCTATTTTGTTGGATTGTTTCCTTGTCTTTTAATGGACTTGTCCATCCTAATCCAACATTTATAAGTTATCCAATCTTATTGATACAAAACCTTGTACCCAAGAGGAATTTTATTCTTGATTTAAATCTAAGATAATGAGATTAGCAAACACTTAAAAAGCTCAAACAAACTCAACCATTTAATTTATGGTCTACTACAGCTAAACCAATCATAGCTTGTATTACATCAGACTATATATACCTTACTAAGCATGATATAGATATAAATATTGTGGCTATAAGTACAAAGTGAGCTGTAAGAACTAATGCTACTATCTTTAAAAATATATTTCAGTCAACCCCTAATTAAATTTCATTCTTGGCTTTTGCCTTTCAACCATTAAGCATTAAGTGGGTTCAAAAATAAAATGCTATTAAAGAATAGAAAAAAACTTAAAAGGATGAAGTTTTCTTTTGAAAGAATGTTGATAATATTGCCTTTGTCATCATCCCATAACTGAGTCAGTTGTCTCTTGCACAGTTTCATTATTATCCATAACTTTGTTCTGTCTCACAATTGGGGAAATCAGCATCCATACTATTTAAAGTAAACAAGGTAAAAGAAATTAAGATATGAATTGGAGAAGAAGGTGCATCATTAAAGTATCAAACTGGTTATACTTCACTTTTACAATCCAAAACTGATTATTATTACCACCATCACCATGTGTTGATGTTTATATGTTACAAAACTGATTATTATTACCATCATCACCATGTTTTGATGTTTATATGTTACAAAACTGGTTATACTTCACTTTTACAATCTAAAACTGATTATTATTAAATGAGGTGTGACCATCAAACTTTATGTTTTTCAATAAACTTTAACCAATAGTAGTAGATAATGTGTTAAAAAAGGTGTTAAAAAGTGTTTTGTTAGAATTTCTAAAAAAGTCTTGAAGCTAGCTAATGAAATATAGGAAATAACTATTTCTATTAAGTAATACATTCACTTACTGTAAATTGTTGCTGCAAACCGCTAGCTAATGAAATATAGGAAATAACAGTTTCTATTAAGTAATGCATTCACTTATTGTAAATTGATGCTGCAAACCACTCATTGGTAACTTTCACCCATGTACTTATCCAGCCAACTCGATGCTCCACTTGGTGGTTTGATGAGTACATCATTCATGCAGGAAATGTAGGCCACAAAATGCCAAAAACCATCATACATAAAGCACTAGTTAACCATATGATGTATTTAAGTTCCTTTCTTTCTAGCTGAGTTATTCAGATCCCAATTGATGAACAACATTGCAAAGTACATTGCCCCTAAAGAAAATACCATGTGAAAAATCCATAACTATAAGGAATATCATCTTCATGTTCAACTTTGTTTTTTGTAAACTGAAAAGGACCAAAAAAATCACTTCAATATGAGGGATATTAACATTGCTTTCTATCTGTCACAATATGGCTTAGATTAAAATTAAATAATTTTTTTTCGATCATGTTGATGAAAGGACTATGATCCAAATTTTTGGTTATCTTATATGGGGAAATTATTTTTTTCTTGACTTTTCTAAAAGAAAATGTTACTTCAACTTGTAGCATTATTAAGCTGTCTTGCTAGATCAAAGAAACAAGGAAGCTTTAGAGATTCCTAATTTCTAGGAAAGGATTGAGAATGGGATTTTGAAGCAACAAGGAAAACTTTAGAACTCTCTAATTTTCAAGCAACTAGGAATACTTTAGAACACTAAAGAATGATTCACCTGAAAGCATTTTGAATCAATGCCTATGGAAAAGGCTGCCATCAGAATTGCAAATATGGCAATAAGAAAGCCCTGTCAAGAAATTAGAAAATGGTATATAACACAAAATAACAGGATGACTAAAGCATTCATGTGAAGAAATATCCACAATATCAAAGTATGCATTTTAATACTAATTCACACACATGCTCACAAAAAAAAAATCTTGAAAAGTCAACAAAAGGAATGTAGAGGCCTACAAAAAAAAATCTAATAGTAGCACTGATAGTAAAACTGGTAAGAAAACTAGACAACATATGGTATAGTATATGCCACATGGTAAACATAATTAGTTAAAACCTAAAACCTCTATACATATACTTATATGTGTCCTTTAGTTGTTGAATGCTACTAAACCCTTTATCCTTGTAGATGGTTCTTTCTTTTATTAGAACGCTACATTAACAAGCATTTAGCATCAGAATTGAAGTATTGTGGTGCTAAAACTGAAAGAAAGATCGACTAGGCTAGATATTACATCTCATCACTTTATCAGATCCTATCAAAGTCATTTTCCTTTATCCTTAATTACTAAGAATTTTAACAAAATGTTCATCCCAAGCTATTTCATATGCAACAAAAAGGACTTAATTATGGTTACCTCACATCATAGATTTAAGATAAACAACAACCTAAACATTATTTGAAACCTTCCACCAACACTAATAGAAAATCTACTATTTAATTTAAACCTCAATATTACCTAAAAAAGACTGAAGGAAGAATTTTGAACTCAGTAGAGAAGTGTAGAGGAACTAAACAGAAGATTTTTAAATTTAACTGAGTGAAAAACGTACTAGTATAGTTATCGAGCCATTGTTTCCTTTTTCTTAATTCTTTGTCTCACATCCTATGGTGGCAGGTTCACTGAAATTCTATGATAGAGATCTACATAAGTCCACCATCTATAAAATAAATTTCAAAATAAAATATATGATTTGAAGTAGACATTGAACCAAGTGAGCATAGCATCATCTATTGTTGAGTGAATTTCATTGCATGTAAAAAGAGAATTTCATTCTATCTTCATCAAAATAAATATATGTCGATATATTGCAGCACTTGATTAACAAGGTCCAATTTTGTAAATTTTATTAATTCAATTTTAAAAAAATGAAGAAAGAAGACTAGCTTTCTAAGTAGTACAAAATACTCCCTTCTGCTACCCAATTTCTCTTCTACATCCAACTAGCAACATCCAACTGTAAAACTACAACCTCAATACATTGAAATATATGAAACTTTATAAAAATTATGTTGTAAAAAGACTCACATACAACACATCATTTAAAAATAACTTATGAAAAAGTTGTTTTGACTTTTTTCTTGTATTTATTTTCTCTAAAAGTGCTTCTAGAGAATATCATCCAAACAAAGTGATACAATGTCTATTTTTCTCTTAAGAACCATATATAGATATATAGGTTGGAAAATCCTGACCTTCTGACAACAAAGAAAAACAATGTAAGAAGCCATAATTCCTGAAGATAAAATACCTCTATTGACCTGTAATAATTAAACATTTAAATAATAGAGCATAAATTTTATTTTTTTAAAAGGAAATAAAAAATATTAGGGAAACATAATTATATATGTTGAATATGAACAACTAATTACTTTATACATAGTGATATATTGTACGAACAATACTATTACAGAATCACTGTAAACTATTAAAAATACCACTAGCTGCAACGAGTAATATTAAATTTAAAGATATAACCATCATTGCAGCAAGTAGAATTATATTTAGAGAAGATGAGGTTCCTGAGGCATATGATGTGTACAAATAGATAATTCAACAAATAGAGGCAACATAAAACAACATTGACATAAAAAGTCCAAGGGAGCACCTATGCCAGCACAATAACATGTTAATGTATCAAAAAATACATACATTGTTATTAAGGTTAATGGTTTAAAAAAATGGTCTTAATGTTCTATAATGACAAACACATTATCACATATTATCTCTACTTTATGACTGTATCACATATTATTCATTCTTAATTGGGAGAATATCTTATAAAGTAATATAACCATGAAAACTAAGATATCTGATCATATTAAGTTAAGAAACTTGTGGATTCATTATTTGTACCAATTTCCTTAAATGTTTTACAATTAGTGAGATAGGATTGTGGGATTCAGAAATCCTTAGTGAGCTTAGGATATGAACTTGAACAATTTAAACGTAAGCATACTTTAAATTAAATTTGTTTTATGTTTGACTTTCAAATTAATTATAGATTATCAGTTTGTTTTTGTAATATCCATAGTCATAACATTTTTAAATAATAAACATTAATATCCATATTAATAAACATTACAAAAACAAATTATGTGTACCTATATCAAACAATTATTTTCATATGACATTGAAGTCTTGATCCATCCAATGCAAGATCTTTTAAATTATGTAAAAGTTAAAACTTCAGTAATTTACTTAATGAGCACCAAAATAACCTGTACACAGTTCTAATTCAGAATTCAGGTACATTGTTCTTGATGGCTCCACCTTCTGCATGGTGTCACCAACTCTTCTCCAAGATGAGATGTTGAAATGGATCTTCTTCAAGGGCTGAAATAGGTGTGAAAATGGGGCTTATGAAGGGTGAAAGTGGTTCATAAAAAAATGGAGACAAAAGAATGGTGTTTTGGGTAGTGGTGCTTGGATGGCGTCTCTTTGGCTAGCCCACTTCATTTGGAGAGGGTGAAGGTCAATCCTAGGGAGACCCAAGCTCCTACTAAGGTTGAGAGGAGAGGAAGGGGACAAGAGATCCCTAAATGACTAAAGAAGAGGAATGATGAGCAAAACTCTCTCAAATATCCAATATATCCAAAGTAACTACATGTAGTCTAACCTAGGGTATTTAAAGAGAGGGTGAGAGGCCTCTAAGCCATTTGCACGAAATTTTGAGAGCTAAATGCCTCTCAAATGAACCCTAAATAGACCTCAAATGAAATATAGGTCCCTCCCACCTAAATGACTAAAATACCCTTGTGTCTAGAAAATGAAAGAAATGGACTTTTGACCTCACAAGTCAAGGTTTAAGTCCCAAAATAAATCCTAAACTAATTTGCCCCATAATACAATGGCTAAGAAGTGATTAAGGTTCCCCATAATACAAGGGAAAATAAGGAAAACAAGCAAAAGACTAGGTAGATGCACCAAAGTCCGCACATGTGATCATTAATGCTCTTGGGGTGGTATGACCTTCCTCTTCTTCTATTCTTCTTGCCATGGACCTTGTGATGGGTCCTATTTGATGCCCCAAGGATGGTCCTCCATCATGTCCTCCTTCTTGAGAAGGATTTAACCTCAAATCTTCAAGCTCCTCCATATCATTAGCTCCTAGGAAAGGTGTAAGATCACAAACATTAAAAGAGGAACTAACTCCATAATCAAAGGGAAGGTCTAGGATGTATGCATTATCATTAATTTTCTTAAGAAATTGGAAAGGACCATCTCCCCTAGGACTTAGTTTGGACTTCCTTTGAGTAGGGAATCTATCCTTCCTCAAGTGAAGCCAGACCCAATCCCCAACTTTGAAGGTTACCTTTTTCTTTCCTTTGTTGTTGTACTTGACATATTTTTGAGTTTGATTTTCAATTTGACTCTTTACCTTTTCATGATATTTCTTTATAAAGTCAACCCTAGATACTCCTTCTTTGTGATACAAGGAAGTAGTATTAGGGAGTGGAAGCAAATTCAGAGGAGTAAGAGGATTAAAGCCATATACAACCCAAAAGGGGATAAATAAGTAGTATTGTGAACCACCCTATTGTAGGCAAACTCTATGTGGGGAAGGCATTCATCCTAAGTTTTCTTATCCCCTTTGAAAATCACCCTTAACAATGTGGATAAAGACCTATTCACTACCTCAGTTTGCCCATCTGTTTGCGGGTGGCAAGTAGTAGAATAGACAAGCTTTGTTCCTAGTTTTTGCCAAAGAATTTTCCAAAAATGACTTAGGAACTTAGCATCCCTATCGGAAACAATAGTTTTGGGTAGACCATAGAAACAGATCACTTCCTTAAAGAAAAGCAATATAGTTAGCATCATCCACTTTGTGGCATGGTATAAAATGATCCATCTTGCTAAAACGATCCACAACCACAAAGATAGAATCAAATCCCCTTTGAGTTCTTGGAAGACCAAGCACAAAATCCATGCTAATATCAACCCAAAAGGTGCTAGCTATAGGGAGACGAGTGTAGAGTCCATGAGACATCACTCTTGATTTTGCTTGAAGACAAGTGATACACTTGGAGTAATGCCGTTGAACATCCACTCTCATGTGAGGCTAATAAAATTTAGATTTTAGAAGACTAAGGTTTTTATCAACCCCAAAATGGCCCATGAGTCCTCCTTCATGACTTTCCTTTACCAAAAGTTTCTAATGAATCCTTGGGGTATGCAAGTTTTCCGATTCTAAAAAGGTACCCCTCAAGGATGTAAAACCTAACAAAAGGATTTTGGAGGCATTTGGTGAAAGTGGATTGAAAATCTTGATCCACTTCATACAACTCCTTTATATTATAAAATCCAAGAATTTGGGAACCCAAAGAAAAGAGCAAGGAGTGCCTTCTAGGCAAGGCATCCGCCACCATATTACACTTTCCCTTCTTGTATTTTATAATGTACGGGAATTGCTCAAGATATTCAACCCACTTAGCATGTCTTTTATTTAACTTCCCTTGCCCTCTAATGTACTTAAGTGACTCATGATCAGTATGTATGATGAATTCCATAGTCACTAAGTAATGCTCCCAAACTTGGAGGGCTCTAATAAAGGCATAAAGCTTCTTGTCATAGGTGGGATAATTCAAGGTGGCCCCATGAATTTTTTCACTAAAGTAAGCAATGGGGTGGCCTCCTTGAAGTAAAACGGCACCTATGCCAAGACCGGATGCATCACATTTTAGTTCAAAGGTTGGTTCAAAATTTGGAAGGGCTAGAATGGGTGCATTGGTGAGCTTTTCCATAAGCACATTAAAAGCTTTTCCTTGAGCTTCACCCCAAATAAAAGGTACATATTTCTTAACAAGCTCATTAAAAGGGGATGCAATTGCGGAGAAGTCTTTCACAAATCTTCTATAAAAACTTGCTAAACCATGAAAACTTCTAATATCTCAAACACTTTTTGGGGTAGACCAATCTTCGATAGCCTTGATTTTCTAGGGGTCAACTTTCACTCCTTCTTTGCCAACTATGAAACCTAAGAAATTTACCTTTTACTTGCAAAAGGTACATTTCTCCAAGTTGGCATAGAGGTGGTTGTCCCTAAGAATCTTTAAAACCTCACTTAGATGCCCAAAATACTCATCTAAGGACTTGTTACAGATCAAGATGTCATCAAAATAGATGACCACAAACTTCCCTATACAATTCCTAAGTACATGATTCATTAGACACATGAAAGTGCTAGGGGCATTGGTGAGACCAAATGGCATCACTAACCACTCATACAAACCAAACTTGGTCTTAAAAGCGGTTTTCCACTCATCACCCTTTTTAATCCTTAGTTGGTGATAACCACTCTTAAGATCAATCTTGGAAAATATAATGGCCACATGTAACTCATCTAACATGTCATCTAGCCTAGGGATTAGGTTCCTATACTTTATGGTGATGTTATTAGTAGCTCTACAATCAGTACACATCCTCCATTTTCCATCTTTTTTAGTTACTAAAAGAACAGGAACAGTACAAGGGTTAAGGCTCTTTTGAACCCAACCCTTCTTCAACAAATCTTGAACTTGAGTTTCTATTTCTTTGTTCTCTTGGGGGTTAGTCCTATAGGCGGGCCTATTTTGAAGGCTTGCCCTCGGGATGAGGTCAATTTGATGTTATATCCCTCTTAAAGGTGGAAGTCCACTTGGAACTTCTTGAGGAAATACATCATCAAATTCTTTTAAAAGATTATGGACCTCTTGAGGTAGAGACTCAAGTTCATGATTAGTGGTAATGAATGTCTCTTTGAAGTATAGAAGGTATAAAGGTTGTTCAAGTAAGAGTGTTTTCTTGATATCATTCTTAAGTGATAAATGACTTTTGTATTTTTGTTTTCTTTCTTTTTGGTCTTCTTCTCTCTTAGCTTTCATTTTGAGTTGGTCCTCACACACTTGAGAAGGTGTTAGAGGGCACAACACAAATTTCTTGCCAAGTGTTGGAAACTTATTTTATTGGTAAGGCCATCATGCATGGTTTTCTTATCAAATTTCCAAGGCCTTCATGCATGGTTTTCTTATCAAATTCCCAAGGCCTTCCAAGAAACACATGACTAGCTTCCAAAGGCACAACATCACATAAAACTTCATCTCTGTATTTGCCAATGGAAATTGGTACAAGTGCTTGTTGGTTAACCATAATACCTCCATCCTCATGAATCCATTGCAATTGATAAGGTCTAGGATGTGGTTTTGTGGATAAGGCTAGCTTTTCAACCAATCTGGTACTACAACAATTACAACTAGACCCACTATCCACAATGAGAGAACAACTGATTTCTAAAATTTTGCATCTTGTATGAAGCAAGTTCTCTCTATGTGATTGGTCAATCTCACTAGTTTGGTTGTTAAGAAGCATCCTTACCATAAGTATGTCTCCATCACAAGGTAAGATTTCTTCCATGGAATCCATGGCTTCATCTTCACTGCTTGAAGTAGAAGAAGAAGAAGTAGCTTCATCAAGGCTACTATAGTGATCTTGGCCTCTTAAAATCATTGTTTTCTTTGTGGGGCATTGAGAAGCAATGTGACCCCTTCCAAGACACTTAAAGCACTTGATGTAACTTGACTTAGACTCCAGAGAAGGTACTTTGGAAGAATATGATTTTTCTTTTTCTTTATCTTTTTCTTTTCATCTTCTTTGGAGAAAGGTTTGGAAGAGGGACCCTCCTTCTTAAAATTCTTGGAATAAGATGGAATGAAGTATTTTTTGAAACTTTTTCTTTTAAGTTGGTGCTCCACTCTTGAACAAAGTTGAACAAGTTCATTAAAATATCTATATGGAAAAAGTTCAACTTTCTCTCTTATTTTAAGATTAAGGCCACTTTGGAACCTTGAGATGGTGGTCCTCTCTTCTTCCCTTATACCCACCCCCATCATGAGTAACTCCATTTGTTGCCTATATTCTTCCACACTTAATGGCCCTTGTTTCAACCTTTGAAGCTTATCCATAAGCTCACCATAATAGTATGGAGGAATATGCCTCCTTCTCAAGGCACTACGGAGTTCATTCCAATATTAAATTGGGGGCTCATGATTCACTCTCTTTTCTCTTTCTAAAGAAGTCCACCAATACATGGCATGCCTTTGGAAGCTAAGGGTCTCCAAAGAAACCTTCCTCTCTTCACTTACCCTATGGCAAGCAAAAAGTTGTTCAACCTTCATTTCCCAATCCAAGTATGCATCAACATTGTCCTTTCCAAAAAATGAAGGAAGCTTGACATTAGGTTCCTTATTGGAGGATTCTCTTTGCTTATGTGTTCTTGGGGACCTTTGATAATAATTATTATTGTAATGACTAATATAAAGGCTAACACTTGGGGTTTTAGTATGATGATGAGCACTATCCTCACTTTCACTCATAGAAACCCTTACCCCTTTGCCTTTTTAGGACCTAGATGGTTGGACTCTATGTTTTGAACCACTAGTTCTTACCCCCGAAAGTAACTTAGCAAGATTTCTCTAATTTCCTGATTTTGTTTATCATGTTCTCTCTCCCTCTTCCTAAATTCTTCCTCTTTATTTGCACTTTCTTCTTATTTTCTTCTTATATACTTCCTAAATTCTCTAAGTTCATCTCTAAGGCTAGCATTACTAGGGTGTGAGTTTTGACCACGGACACTTGAATGATCACTCATTTTTTATCTAGGAAAGATTTTCACAAAAGGTTTTCTTGAAAATATTTTTACAAAGAGTGAGTGATAAAGGTTTCACAAAGAGATTTTGGTGCTAGACTTATTACTTGGAGCGGTTAGAATTGCACTCTAAAAGGGAGCTGGACTACAAGGAGTCACTTAATAACCAAGCCTCTTAGTAGTGGGAAAATTATGAACCTTTGCCCCTTTGTAAGCCTTACAAAAACAAATTTTGACACTACAAGTGAGTGATGTACAACGGACCCCTAATAAGCACTTAGAAACCTTCTAAACGAGCATACAACAACCTAGAGCATACAACTACAACAAAGTAAGTAAAGAAAGTAATAAAGGCATACACTAGTTGAAATTCCTAAAATCCCACCACTAAAACAAATTACTCCTAAGCTATCACAAATCAAATGAGACTTTAAAGTGTCCAAATTACAACCCAAATGAACAAGAAAGGACCAATTACAAATGACCCCAATAAAAACAACAACAAAGAGAAAAAAAAAGAAGAGAAAGTGGTACAAAAATCAAACAAGAATAAAAATAGAAAGATACTAGGCGCAAATTTAAAATAAAAAACAAAATTGAAATTCTTCAAGCCTCCAACTTGGTGTTCCTTCACAAGAAACAAACTATTTATAGTGTTTGCACTCTCACTATTTGGTGATTCTCTCCAAAGCACTTTGGGACTTATGGCAACTTCCTCCAACTCAATCTCCCGATTCACAACGTGAACCCAAGGTGATTCACCTACACCAAGCAAAGAAGCCAACCAAGAGAAAGAGAACCAAGAGGCCAAGAAATAAAAGCTAAAAAAGGAAAATTAAGAAGGCTAAACTCAAGAGATTAATTATGATACAAGACTAAAAGAATGTGAAGAAAGACAAGTAAAAATTAAGACACACGAGAAAGTTAAGCACTCAAAAGGAACTTAGAATGACTATAGATTAGAATTTAAGTGTTTAATGTTCTTGCCCTTAAAATTTCATGTCCAATTTCCAGCCAAGGTTTTGGTCATAAAATGGGTCCAATGATAGTCCAAAATAGTCCAATATGGTAAAAGTTCAAGTCCAAAGTCGTAAAATGGTCCACAAGTTAGCAACAATTCCTTTTAATTTTTTTTAACTTTCACTTCTTTTCACTCAAAATGTGTCCCACCAAGGAGGATCAGATTTGATTATTTTTTAACCTTATATGTTGCATGGATTTTACACTTGTGGTGTGTTAAAAATGGGTACAAAAAGGTGGTAAATAAAAGTTGCTATTTTGGTGCAAGAAAGGTATCTTTTTCGGAAGTGTTTCTTGTCTTTTGCTCTCTTGTTTAGGTGCAGTTATTTTCAGTTTTTTTTTTCACAATATATTCAGCCATATAACACTTTGTTTGACTTAGGATCATGCAATAAAGACAAGGAATGAAGTAGTCATGCAAAAGGAAGGCTAGCCCAAAATGTGTAAGGCATTAATTACACACATAAGTCAAATAAGACATGGAGCATGCAAGAGTCAATTTTTACATGCAAATATGAGTCTCCTGAGACTCACAAAAGGTTTAGCCAGCCAAGAATGTGAAAGAAAAAGCACAAGATTTTTTTTCAAAGTTTCATGCATCTTGTGAGAGAAATATGCATATATTTGACTAGTTTTTGAAAAATAAGGAGGGAAACTTCAAACATGACACAACAAGGATTCAAACAATATTAAAATGATGTTCATAGCATTTTCATCACAAAAAAATGCAGCCAAGGAAAAAAAAAGGAAAGCTCTAAAAGAAAAACCTTTTGAGAAAAACTCAAAGAACACTAAGAAGGCTCATGAATGATGATGAACCACACAAAAAAAGATACAACTTTTAAACACAATATTTAGACGAAATACTCAAGAGAAAGGAGAAGACATAAACATGAGAAGAAACATATTTTGAAGACAAAGAAAAAAAAGGAATGGAGAAGAACACTAGTTACCCTTAAAGACCAACCAGGCTCTGATACCACATGATGGCTCCACCTTCCCTATGGTGCCACCAACTCTTCTCCAAGATGAGATGTTGAAATGGATCTTCTTCAAGGGCTGAAATAGGTGTGAAAATGGGGCTTATGAAGGGTGAAAGTGGTTCATAAAAAATGGAGACAAAAGAATGGCGTTTTGGGTGGTGGTGGTTGGATGGCATCTCTTTGGCTAGCTCACTTCACTTGGAGAGGGTGAAGGCCAATCCTAGGGAAACCCAAGCTCCTTCTAAGGTAGAGAGGAGAGGAAGGGAGCCAAGAGATCCCTAAATGACTAAGGAAGAGGAATGATGAGGAAAACTCTCTCAAATATCCAATATATCCAAAGTGACTACATGTAGTCTAACCAAGGGTATTTATATAGAGGGTGGGAGGCCTCTAGGCCATTTGCACGAAATTTTGAGCGATAAATGCCTCTCAAATGAACCCTAAATAGACCTTAAATGAAATATAGGTCCCTCCCACCTAAATGACTAAATACCCTTGTGTCTAGAAAATGAAAGAAATGGACTTTTAACCTCACAAGTCAAGGTTTAAGTCCCAAAATAAATCGTAAACTAATTTGCCCCATAATACAAAGGCTAAATAAAAATACACAATGAAATCCTAAGTGATTAAGTTTCCCCAAAATACAAGGGAAAAATAAGGAAAACAAGCAAAAGACTAGGTAGATGCACCAAAGTCTGCACATGTGATCATCAATGCTCTTGGTGTGGTATGACCTTCCTCTTGTTCTATTCCTCTTGCCATGGACCTGATGGGTCCTACTTGATGCCCCAAGGATGGTACTCCATCAGTTCTCATCCTCAAAACAAGATATAAAATTTGACTTTAGGTTTATCTTTGAATTGTTGTAGAAATAATAATGTTTACCTCTGCACCCTTTATTCTTCTAGAGTCCAATATTTATTCCACCAAATGATAAAATGGATGACACTCACAAGTTGTAAAAGAATAAATATTTTGTGTAAACATAAACCACAATATGCATGTAAGTAACAATCTGCAAAGAGAAAAATAAAATGAATGTATTGATAGAGTCTCTCAAAGAACATCTTTGAGATTCATCATAGATATGAAAGTACACAATCCAAGAATTTACCGAATGAAAGGATATTGACCATTCTTGAAAAAAAAAAAAAGAAAGTGAAGGATTTGAAGCTTACGCTGCACCAATATGAGCAATCTCACTTGCAAGATCAAGGGTGTGCTACGGTTCTTATTCAATGATATCCAAGAGAAGGCAAAGAAAGAATGGAGTTTTGTTTTCAATGAGTGAAAAGTGATAGAAAAAAACTTATTCACCCTAAAAAGTTTTACATCAGCATTCAATCACAACCCTTGATATGTGGTAAATTTGTTGACTTTACCAATTAATAATTTAAAAGTCATAAATAAAGGATTGTGATTAAACGTCAGTATAAAACATTTTATGCCACATGTATTTTAAACTTGAAAAATAATGGTATTAATGGAAACTATTTGAATGATAAAATTGACAGCTTTTTCATATGAATAGTTTTTACAAGAACTTCTCCTTTTCTGTAACCCAAATTGAATGTTTTCTAGAATCTTGTCCAACTCCTTCTGTATATCTCTAAGTTAGCTTTCATCCAAGTTATGGGATGAATAGGTTTGATTGAAGGGGACAAGTCAACAAGAACAAACCCTGTTTCTCTTGAGGCTACCAAATTTTCTCAAAGTAATGCATCTATTGGAATATATGATTCTTCATCTGGTATGTTTTTCCTAGACTTTATGCTGATTTCAAAAGCTTGTAACTAACTTTGATGATGATTCACTGTGTTTTCTATTGCTAAAATATTATTGATCACTTTTCTTGTCAGTGTCATCAAGGTAATCAATGTCTTAGGAAAAGTATGCCTTTTTTCATCCTTCAATTATGCCCATAAGCTATTATTCATTTGAGCATTGTTTTGTCATCTAGTCAGTTTGTTCTTGACCTCCTCTATGTGTCCTATTGTTTGGTTTTTGTGGATGGATAAACTTGACCTTTGGATGATTACTCCATATTATTTGTAATCTTTATATTTTAGCATGCATTACTATGGAATATAAATTATGTTTCTAACGTGATAATTTGTTTTAATTTGACAAGATTTTTCTAATAGATAAAATAAATAAATATAAAGATATCGGAAGAACCATGGGGTTTATAAAAAGATGTCATCTATAGAACTTGAATTGAATGTTCTCTTTAGCCTCTATTTGAAATTGGCTTTTCCTTGTTCTTTATGTAAATCTAAATTTTTTTCTCTTTCTTTTCCAAACCATAATTTTTGTTGTTACTATCTCTGTTGCTGTTAAAATGAGATCAATGGCACTTGAGTAGAGACACAATTTTAAACTATTTTCTTTGTATCTTTCTAGCTTTCTTCCAGTTACTATGCATGTCCTCCTAGCTGGTTTACGAGAATGGAAAAGGTACAAGCAAGAAATAGCTACTTGGGAATGATGGTCAAAGTAAAAGTTTCATAATCCTCTTCAACAGTTGTTTATGATTGTATTGCATTTGTTATTTATGGTTTCTCTACTATAGTCATAGGTTCAAGGGGTGCGTAGCCTGCACCTCCTAATTATTCTTGGACTCTCTTTCATCAGTTACACATATTGACCTATGAAATGAAGCTGAATGAAGCAAGTCACTTCAACATTTTCAGTTTCAACTGCTCTTAACTCTCACAATTAATTCTTAATATTATTAGATCAAACATTTTATTTGCTGCTACATGGGCAGAATCTATTGATGAATTGATTATATTAACCAATGTAATCAAGAGTTTCTTCTTGTTTCGTTCATTTTCATTTCTAATGAAGGCCAAAGTAAAAGTTTTATAATCCTCTTCAACAGTTATTTATAATTGTACTGCATTTGTTATTTATGTTTTCTCTGCTATAGTCATAGGTTCAGGGGGTGCGCAGCCGGCACCTCCTAATTCTTCTTGGACTCTCTTTTATCTGTTATACATATTGACGTATGAAACAAAGCTGAATAAAGTAAGTCACTTCAAAATTTTCAGGAATACATATTGATGTATGAAACAAAGCACCTTCTAATTCTCTTAAATCTCACAATTGATTCTTGATATTACTTGATATTACCTCATTCTTGATATACATGTGCTAAATATGGGAAAAGGAATAGAAATAATATCAAATACTATGCTTTGTTATTTTCATTATTTCATGATCGATTTTCTGTTACTATGTTAAAAGATGCGAAAGATTCTATGCTCTTTTGCTATGATTGTTACAAAATAAGGTAATTACTAGTTTTGTGTGAGAAGTTATTTTAGTTTAGTTTTTTTTTTCTAATTTTTCTTATTTTTAGTTATTAGTTGATTTTTTTTACTTCATTTTTTCATTAATTAAATAAATTCTTTTTCTTTACATATTTTATTTTTCATTCTTTCCTTTATCATAATTTATTTATATATGTTTTAGGCAATTTATAAAAGTTTCACAAAATTTGAAATTTAAGAAAATGATTTGTCATATCCAAACTAAAAATGAAATTAAAAAAAAAATTGAATTGATTTTATTAATATAAAAATTGAATTGCCTTGTCTAAACAAGAAATTTGAAATGTAAGAAATTTCAATTGATTTACTGAAACATAACATTTACAAAATGAAGGGAATTCAAAGGAATAAGATTTCAAATTTTTTGAAATCTTAAAATACCTCATCCAAATGCAATGTTAGATTTTAAGAAGATAAATGGTGAAGTGTAAGTCTCTAGTACCAATTCTCCTTTAATTAAAAATTAAAAATATGGAAGTGAAAGGAAAAAGGAAGAAAAGAGTGACTAAGTCACACACTTTAAATTATATTTTGAGAATGTAACCTTTACATTAATAAAATGTATACTTTTTATGATAAATTATTTGACTCAAATTAACATTTCTCAAACTAACATTAATCAAAACTGATTTACATCATTCAATCACATCTATTATTTATGTCAAAAAATTTGTTAAATTTGATAATAATAACTTTAGAAATTATATAAATTGTATGATTTAGTTGGTATAGTTGTATCTTTAAAGTCAATAATAATTAATATTTAGTAACATAAATGAAAATAACAAGAATGAAATGACGATAAAAAAGTAGGCTTGCAAAAATGACAAAGAAGTTATATGAATTTATCCATTGGATTGGGTCTAGAAAAGGCAGATTCTAATAGAGTAAGTACCAGAGACTTACTCTTTGTCATTTCTTTTTATTTTATTATTCAGATTTAATAATTAAGATTAAGTGTGCTATTTTTATGAGTTTAATTGATATACATTATTAGTGTAAAAGATTTTTACATTGACGTTCAATCATAACTTTTCATTTATGTGACTTTAAAAGTACGAATTAGTAAAGTCAACAAACTTATCAGAAGGGTTGTGATTGATTGAATGTTAGTGTAAAAATCTTTACACTAAGAATGTATACCAATTAAATCATTTCGTAGTCAATGTGTCACTAATTATTTATATTTTAATTGTTAAATTTAATAATACATTGTATTTATTAAATATTACAATTATTTGAATAGATATATTATTTGAAGTTATATGTAGAGATTTAATGCTATATTATTATATAAAATAAATTATTAAGAGATTTTTGGCTAGTGTATCATTTGAGAGTATATTAGTATAATATTTTTTTTTACGAATCAAACCTTAGTATTGTTTACAATACTAGTTTTGTTAGAAGAACTGGGGACCTTTATGTCGGTTAACTAACTGACCTTTTATAACCATTAGTGTAATATTTTTAAAAAAGATATAAGAAATTTTGATACACTTAAATTTTTTAAACTTAATATTAGAGTAGATAAATAAAGAAAAATTAAATTATGTATAATTTCTTAAAATATGGATGAAAGTATATGTGTTTATTTTATTATAATATAAAAATGTATTTTTTTCCATCAAACATATAAAAATGTAAACAATTTATACGTAAATATTACTTTTAAGTGTGTGTATTTTAATTAAAAGCTAATCATTATTTTTATATATGATTATGAGATATATTGAATATTATAGTTTATCCTATAACTTATCAAATATTTTCTTAGAAACTATATATTTTATATTGTTAACATTAGTTTCAAATAGAAAAGGAGATATAATATCTTAATTGGTTAAGAAATAAGAGAGGTGGGAAAATTTCATGGTTTTTATCTTTGTCGTTAATAAAAGCTAAAATTTAATCTATAAAAGAAACATTTAAAATAGAAAAATACATAACATATATAATTAATTTAACTTTATATGTATTAAATATATGAGTCTAATTTTATATAATATAATCATAATAATGTTATGATTGGATTTCACACTTTTATGATTTTACCATCATGTAATCAATATGAAATAGAAAAAGAAAATAAGTTGTTAATTTTGTTAATTATTTAATTTTAATATTATTGTATGCTGTTTCATATATCAATAATGTATGCTTGCATGGATAATTGTTATTATAAATTATATTATCATTTTATTTTTCATTAATAATTATTATATAAAATTTTATATTTGGCGTCATATCTATGAAGTTAAGCATACCTGCATAACATCATACATTATTAGATAAGAAAATTTATATGTTGATTTAGTTTTATTTTTATTTATAGGATACATACATGTTTATTCTTATTTGTAAAAGTCTTTATATATTTAAAAAAAACAACGTTTTCAATTTCATATAATTAAGAATTATAAATTTAAAATAATTTATTTGAATATTAAAATTTTGTCATTCATATATTATGAAATTATTAAATTTTTAAAATCATTAAATATTAATTTAATATTATTAAGATTATATTATATTTTATCATACATATTAAAAATATATGATGTCGTCATCAATCACCAGTATTTTTATATATTTTTCACTTATCTTTATTTTATTTTTATTTCTTTTTATCTATTTTCTTTTCTTTTTTTATTGGTAATGCACCACTTTTTTACTAGGAAAAGCACGACCACCACTAGGCTGTTTATTTATCACTCAATAAAATTATTAGTTTAGTTCAAATTTCAAAATTAAAAATTTTCTATTTATATAATTTTAAATTTTTATATCAATAAATATTTATTTAATATTATTAACACTACGAGAAAATTTTTCATTTCCTGTAATGTTTTCATGAAAAAAAAATTGCAGAAAATGTCTGTACTTTTTAGAAGGAAATATTCGTATTTAAAATATCTACAAGAATTTTACAAAACTTTTTTTGTGAATTTGAAAAGTCAGACCAAACTTTTCAATGAATATGAAGATGGTAGAAAATTATGTGAGAAACCTCCTACATATTTTCTACAAATCAAAATTCGCAGAAATGTTTGGATATTTAAAATTAAAATTAAAGTAGTATTTTTTAAATAAACTACTAGTTTTATGATACGAATCTGTCTAAAATGGGTTTCGACGAGACAACAAAAAATAACTTCAAAAACAGAGGAGTCGTCTCCCATGTTTATTAAGAAAAACATGGAAAAACATTTAAAATAGAAAGTGGTATGTGAAACCAAATTTGAATTTGAAAGTCAATTATATGTAGCGAAGGTATTAACACCCTACAACATCCATAATAAATATGGTTACCTCTAATTAAACATGGAAAATTAGATAACTTCAAAAATATCTATTTCACCCCATACAATTTATTGTTTTTATTTTATTAATTGGTTTTAATATTCTTTACAAAAATTTATTTATTATTGAGAGATTTATTATTTATAAAAGATTATTATTATTGTACTTTTATCTTTTAAATTAATTAAAATTTTTTAGCTTTTTGGGCTCGACAAGAGTGGCCTCCTGCTCCTACGTATCTTCAAGTGCAATGGAGAATCAGAGTTTACGTAATTCTTTGAGAAAATATTTATGTGTTTGATATATTTGATATTTAATTTTTAAATTTATGAAGACTTAGGATTTCTGAACTGTCACAGTTCATAGTCCTAGAAATTTCAAATTGACATGGGATGTACACCCAAACCAATCCATTAGAACACTTTTATCTTAGAGGTTATTTTTTTCTTTTATGAATATAATTTTGACTAACAAATTTAGTTTTTAGAGATGAGTTTTAAGATAAAAAGTCGCAACTTATGCCTTAAAATCTTGAGATTAAAAAGATGTCATGTCTAGTTAATCCTATTATCTTTATTAAAGAAATACTACAAATAAAAAGAGTAAAAAGAAAGTGAAGATTAAAAATTATTTTTTGTAAAAGAAAATATTATTAATTGTGACAGGAGTTAATTAAGGAAGAAATTAGAGAACATGACACTATCACAATTTGTATCCTCAAAATTTTATAAGGTAAAAAAATGTCACATTTAATTAACATTATTTTCCCTTACCAATAAATTTATTTTTTATAACTAGATGATTTCAAATTTTTTATTATTAGGAACATAATTTTGAATTTTAGAGATGAGATTTATGACAAAAAGTTGTCACAACTTATGTCTCAAAATCTCAAAACTAAAGAGATGTCACATCTAATTAATTCTTTGATCCCTATTAAAAATATTACGTCATAAAATTATGAACAAATTACATTTAAGATATAATAATTATTATTATTAAATAGCTTAAATTATTATTAAAAAACTTAAATTATTTTTATGAAATGGTCTTTGCTTGATATGAAACTCTAGCAAGGATTATTTTGATGGCACTTAAATTGCATATATACAACCAAATAGCAAGTTAGTTAATCAAATATTAGGCCCACGATTATAAATTCAAACCATAAATTAATTAATCACCTAATAAGAATCAAACAAGATAGAAATATGATAGAAAAAAAAGGAAATATATAATGTCAAAGTCTAGCATGGACAAGCATCACATGTATAACCCAATAACTGGAAAAAAGTAAAAAGAATATGTTTAAGTCTTGAGTCCACAATACCGTATTGTTGGGAAAGTCTTGATGTTCAGAAAGGTCTATTATTCAACATAGCAGACCAGTTGTTGCTGGTTATGTGGCTAATGCATAACATGTAAATAGAATAGGACTGTTGAGAAATTTTCCTCCAAAATTTTTTATCATTTTGTTTTTACGTCCAATGAATGACAATTAGTTGTTATACCTGTACAAAAGATGGGAAAAGGAATAAAGTGAATGATTCTGTGATCTTTTCTTATGATTGTTACAAAACGAGGCACTAGCAATGACTATGTAAGTATAAAGTGTGTTTCACTCGCATTTTCAGTTGTAGCTAAAATGAAAAATTAATCGAAATGGTTTCCAAGTTTTATTTTATACTGAAAAATTTAATAGTTTTTTAGGTAATTACCAGTTTTCTCTGAAAAGTTATTTTAGTTTAGTTTTTTTTTTCAAGTTTTCTTATTTTTAGTTATTAGTTTATTTTTTACTTTATTTTTCGTTAATTAATAAATTCTTTTTCTTTAGATATTTTATTTTTCATTCTCTCCATTATCATGATTTATATATGTATTAAGTAATTTATAAAAGTTTCATAAAATTTGAAATTTAAGAAATTGATTTGTCATATATCCAAACTAAAAAATTGAATTGATTTGGCTAATATGGAAATTGAATTGCCTTATCCAAATAAAAAATTTGAAATTTAAGAAATTTCAAAAGATTTATCCAAACAAAATATTTACAAAACAAAATAAATTCAAATGAAAGCAATTCAAATTGATAGCATTTCAAATTTTTTGAAATCTTAAAATGTCTCATGAAAACATAATGTTAGATTTTAAAAAAATAAATGCTGAAGTATAACTGTCTAATACCAATTCTCCTTTAATTTTTTCTTCTAACTAAAAATAGATTTTTTAAATTAATATTTTGGTAGAAAAGAATAATTATTTAGTAATGGAGGATAAGGAATTCTTCTTTTTAATATATATAAAACTATGTTGATAGAAAAGATTAATTCTATTTTTAGAATAGAAAAAGATCTAATAAGTATAAGATACTTAATCTTTATTATTTCTATTTATTTTCTTATTTAAATCTAATGATTAAGATTAATCATATTTTGTTTTATTTATAGTATGATCTAAACAATTAATTAAGCTCATGTAGCTTTTCATAATTATAGTAAAAAATTATAATTCTATTTGAATTATTGTTATTTTCTTAATTTATTATTATAATTAAGAATAGTATATATCAATATGAATCAAATCATTCCGTAGCACCATATTACTAATTAGTTATATTTTAATTGTTAAATTTAATAATATATTGTATTTATTAAATTTTACTATTATTTAAATAGATATATTATTTAAAAATTTATATGTAGAGATTTAATTCTATATATTATTATACAAAATAAATGACCAAGAGAGTGTTAGTTAGTGTACAATTTGAGAGTGTATCAGTATAATAAATGACACAAGGAATATTGACATATTTAAAGTTTTTAAACTTAAGATTAGAGTTCGTAAATAAAAAAGAATGAAATTATAATTTCTTAAAATAAGGATGAAAGTTTTATATATTTATTTTGATTATAATATAAATATATATTTTTTACGTCAAATATATAAAAATGTAAACAATTTATATGTAAATATTACTTTTAAGTATTTAAATTAAAATCTAATCATCATTTTCATATATCATTATAAGATATATTGAATATTATAGTTTATCCTATAACTTATCAAATATTTTCTTATAAACTATATATTTTATTTTTTTTAACATTAATTTCAAATAAAAAAGTGTATATAATATCTTAATTGGTTAAGGAATGAGAGATGTGAAAAAATGTCATAGTTTTGATTTTTGTTGTTAATAAAAATTATCTAGTCTATAAAAGAAACATTTAAAATAGAAAAGTATCTAACATATATAATTAATTTAAATTTATATTTATTAAATATGTGAGTCTAATTTTATAGAATATAATCATAATAATGTTATAATTGGATTTCACACTTATATGATTTTATATTCATGTAAAAGAAAATAAGTTGTTGATTCTGTTAATTATTTAATTTTTATATTATTGTATGTTATTTCATATATCAATAATGTATGCTTGCATGGATAGTTGTTATTATAAATTATATTACTATTTTTTCATTAAAAATTATTATTTAAAATTTTATATTTGGCATAATATCTGTAAAGTTAAGGTTGCAAGCATAACATCATAAATTAGATTAAGAAAACATATATGTTGATTTAGTTTTATTTTTATTTTTAGGATACATATGTGTTTATTCTTATTTGTAAAAGTATTTAGATATTTAACCATTATAAATTTAAAATAATTTATTTGAATATTACAATTTTGTCATTGATATATTATGAAATTATTAAATTTTAAAAATCATTAAATGTTAATTTAATATTATTAAGACTATATTTTATTTTATTAGACATATTATAAACTATGGATATCTCCATGAATCATCAGTATGTTGACATATTTTCACTCATCTTTGTTTTATTTTTTATTTCTTTCTCTATTTTATTTTCTTTTTTTATTAGTAATGCACCCCTTTTTTACTTGGAAAAGCACAACCACTACTAGTTATTTATATATAACTCAACAATATTATTATTTTAATGAAAATTTAAAAATTAAAATTTTTCTATTTATATAATTTTAATTTTTCATATTAATAATATTTATTTAATATTATTAATACTACTATAAAAGTTTTCATGTCCTGCTGTTGTTTCAGGAGAATATTTGCTGAAAATACTTGCTATTTTTTAGAAGGAAAAAATTCATATAAATTTTTTGAGACTTTTTCGTTAAAATTTCATAAAAATTTCCTTATGAATTTTAAAAGTGACGGTAAAATTTTCTATGAATATGAAAATGGTAGAAAAAATTTCTTGCAAATTTTCCTCTGAAAATCACTTGTAGGAGTTTCCTGCGTTATTAAAAATTGGCAGGAAATTTTTTGCATATTTTTTACAAATAAAATTGTATAAATTTTTTAGATATTTAAAATTAAAATTATAATAAATAAATATTATTGATTTATAAAAATTTATATATGAAGTTTTCTAGAAATTTTTTCGCTACATAATGATAAGTTATTTTTTAAATCATTAGTTTTGAAATAATAATAAATATTTAAAATAATATCATTTTACTAAATCCATTATAATTTATAAATTATCTTAATATTCATAATTTTAGTTTAAAATTAATTAGATTAAATATTATTTTATTGAATGTATATTCCTTTATCTTCTATCCTTTAAATTTTAAATTCAAACCATCATACATTTAAGTGACAATGTTAATTTATTTTATATTTAACAAGTCCTAAAAAATCAAGGTATATTTTGATACAAATAAATAAAAGAAAGTTGAAGTTGTTATTCAAAATTCAAGGAAATTTTATAATATAAAGGTCAAAAAGCCCACGTCAATTTTGAATGTCCAAGAAGTGAGAAAAATATTTGAAATTTTGAATAACTGAACAACATAAGCATTAGTGAAGCATGAATAAGCTTTGTATTATATACAATTTACTATTTTAATTAAATAGCATCGATCCAAAATTCAACATGAAGATGAATGTAGCTTGTGATTTGAACGTAATTAGTTTTTTTTTTAAGTGTTAGTTAAGCATAGAAAAAAAATAATAATGGTAATAGTTGTCTTGGTATAGACATACTTGTCCTGTTCTTGTTTCATTACTTATAAACCAAAATTACATTCATAATACCACAGTTTTCAATCTTATATCATACAGAACAAAATTTAGAAAGTGAATGTTGATATTATCTTTATTAAACAAAAAGAATATAGCCTTTATCTAAATAAATAAACTGCTACTTTTGATGAGAATCCATTTGTAAAAAACTTTCCTTGCATTTTGAACTCTAACTTCATATTATATCCGCTGGCCATACACACTTAAAACTTATGATTTCAAAACCGGACCCGTATTTGAACCAATGAAAGTACTAGTTTACGGTTTATTAGTTTAACCATCGCTGAACTAGTGCTGAATCAGTCTTAATAAAATAGTGTTTTTTATTATTAATATATTATAACAATTAAGATTATAAAAAGAAAAAATTTATTAGGAGGTAATTATTAAAGGAAAAACTATTTTTACTAAATACATCTTCATATCACTAAGTTAACCTTTTTTTATTAATTTTTTAATTAAAAAGGGATGAACTTGAGAAAACAATGGTGTATTTAGAAAAATTTGAAAATTTTATAAAAAATGAAACAGTTGAACCCCCAGTTTTCATCAGTTTTTCGATTTTAAAACCGGTTTTTCGCTTGGTCGATTTTCAGTATTAATCGAATCAGATACCAGACTGGTTCATCAATTTTTCGATCAAACTAGATACCAAACTAGTTCACTTGTTTTTTGGTCAAACTGGCCGGTCTGATCCAATTTTTTTAACCTAGCTTAAAACTCAAAAAAAAATTAATAAGAAATTTTATTACAAATATTCTAACATCAATTATTCACAACTTTAAAAGAAATTAATCATGTATTATTTCACCAAGTTATATTTAGAATCTATGTAAAATGCATAAATATATACAAAACCTCATGAGTGATAAGTGTCCTTTACACTTATGAAATTGAAGCTTTCACCTAAGACAAACAAATCTTCAAGTCTATTTTATGATAGAATAATTTGTGAAATATATTTTAAATAATTTAAAATATATGCATACTTAATAGTCAAATTTGATGTTATTACTTAATATTAAATGATCAAAATTAACATTTATTATGAATTAAATATTTAATAAAATTAATTACTTAATATGAAAAAATAAAATTTATTTTTTAATTATAAAAATGAATATAAAATGTAATTAATTTTTTAATTATAAAAATGAATATAAAATATAATTAATATGGGAAATTTATTTTTTTATTAGATGTTACAAAAGAAAATCACATTATAAAATTGAAGCTTTGATAAATGTTTAAATTAAAGTCCAATATATATATATATATATATATATATATATATATATATATTAAAATTTATTCTAAATCACTTTATTAAAGGCAATTAAGGGACAAACAACTACCACGTGTTAACCAATGTTAGCTCTATAGACCAAATAAGTTTTGGCAAATTGAGTTGTCTATTTTGTTTAGTTGTTTCCTTGTCTCTTAATGGACTCGGTCATCCTAATCCTATGTTTATAAGTTATCTAAACTTATTGATACAAAACCTTGTACCCAATAGGAATTTTATTCTTGATTTAAATTTAAGATAATGAGATTAACAAGCACTTTAAAAATTCAAACCAACTCAACCATTTAATTTGTGGTTCACTACAACTAAACCAATCATAGCTCAGATTATACCTTACTAAGCATGATATAGATATAAATATTCGGCTATAAGTACAAAGTGAGTTGTTAGAACTAATGCTACTATCTTTAAAAATATATTTCAATCAACCTCTAATTAAATTTCATTCTTGACTTTTTCCTTTCAACCATTAAACATTAAGTGGGTTGAAGAATAAAATTCTATTAAAGAATAGAAAACATTTAAAAGGATGAAGTTTTCTTTTGTGAGAATATTGATGATTTTGCATTTGTCATCATGCTATAACTGAGTTAGTTATCTCTTGCACGGTTCCATCATTATTAATGACTTTCTTTTGTCTCACAATTGGGGAAATCAGCATCCATACTGTTTAAATTAAACAAGGTAAAAGCAACTAAGATGTTAATTGGACAAGAAACTTCATTATTAAATTATCAAAGTAGTTATACTTCACTTTGGCAATTCACTACTAATTACTATTCCACCATGAATCCATACTATTTAAATTAAACAAGGTAAAAGCAATTAAGATATTAATTGGACAAGAAGCTACATTATTAAAGTATCAAAGTAGTTATACTTCACTTTGGCAATTCACTACTAATTATTATTACCACCATGTCTTGATGTTCATATGTTAAGGATATTAACATGAGGATACTCATAATTGAAATTTATTGAAAACTATAAATCAAGATTGAGAAATATTAAATGAGATGTGAGACTGTCAGATTTTATATTTTTCAATAAACTTTAATCAATGATAGTACATAATGTGCTGAAAGTGTGTTAAAAGAGTGTATTGTTAGAATTTCTAAAATAACATTTGTCTTATTAATATGAACAAGATTATGGTTGAAGTTGAAGCTAGTTAGTGAAATATTGGACATAATTGTTTCTATTAAGTAATAAATTCACTTGCTCTAAATTGTTGCTGCAAACCACTCATTGATAACTTTCACCCATGTACTTATCCAGCCAACATCGATACTCCACTTGGTTGTTTGATGAGTGCATCATTCATACAAGAAGTGTAGGACACAAAATGTGAAAAATCGTCATACATTAAGCACTGGTTAACCATATGATGTATTAAGTTCCTTATTTTCTAGCTGAGTTATTCAAATCCCAACTAATGAAAAACGTTGCAAAGTACATTGCCCCCAAAGAGAATACCATGTGAAAAAATCCATAATGTAAGGAATATCATCTTCATGTTCAACTTTGTTTTTTGTACACTGAAAAAGACAAAAAAAAATCACTTCAATATGAGGGATATTAATATTGCTTTCTATCTATCACAATATGGCTAAGATTAAAATTAAATAATTCTTGTTTGATCATGTTGATGAAAGGACCATGATACAAATTTTTTATTATCTTATATGGGGGAATTATTTTTTTCTTGACTTTTCTAAAAGAAAACTTTACTCCAACTTGCAACATGATTGAGGTGTCTTGCTAGATCAAAGAAACAAGGAAGCATTAGAGCTTCCTATTTTCGAGGAAAGGATTGAGAATGGGATTTTGAAGCAACAAAGAATCTTTCTGAATTTACTGGAAAAGGCTTTGAAGCAACAAGGAAAGCTTTAGAGCTCTCTCATTTTGAAGCGACTAGGAATGGTTTATAACACTAAAGAACGATTCACCTGAAAGCATTTTGAATTAATGTGTGTGGAAAAGGCTGCCATCACAATTGCAAATATGATAATAAGGAAGCCTTGTCAAGAAATTAGAAAATGGTATATAACACAAAATAACAGGATAACTAAAGCATTTATGTGAAGAAATATCCACAATATCAAATTATGTATTTTAATACTAATTCAGACACATGCTCACCAAAAAAAAATCTTGAAGAGTAAAAAGAATGCAGAGGCCTAAAAAAAAATCTAATAGTAGCACTGATAGTAAAACTTGTAAGAAAACTAGACAGCATATGGTACAGTATATACCACGTGGTAAAGATGATAAGTTAAAACCTAAAACCTCTATACATATACTTATATGTTCCCTTTATTTGTTGAATGCTACTAAACACTTTATCCTTGTAGATAGTTCTTGCTTTTATTAGAACACTACACATTAACAAGAATTTAGCATCACAATTGAAGTATTGTGGTGCTAAAAATGAATGACAGGTTGACTATGCTAGATATCAGATCTCATCACTTTATCAGAACCTATCAAATTCATTTTCCTTTATCCTTACTTACCAAGAATTTTAACAAAATGTTCATCCCAAGCTATTTCATATGCAAGAAAAAAGACTTAATTATGGTTACTTCACATCATAGATTTAAGATAAACAACAACCGAAACATTATTTGAAACCTTTGACCAATACTAATAGAAAATGTACTATTTAATTTAAACCTCCATAATCACCTAAAGAAGATTGAAGGAAGAATTTTGAACTCAATAGAGAAGTGTAGGGAACTAAACAGAAGATTTACAAATTTAACTGAGTGAAACAGGCACTATTTCCTTTTTCTTGATTCTTTGTCTCACATCTTATGGCAGTAGGTTCACTGAAATTCCATAATAAGACCACCATCTATAAGAGAAATTTCAAAGTAAAATATATAATTTGAAGTAGACATTGAACCAAGTTAGCATGGCATCAACTACTATTGAGTGAGTTTCATTGCATGTAAGAAGAGAATTTCATTTTATCTTCATCCATATAAATATATGCTCATATGTTACAGCACTTGATTAACAAGGACCAGTTTTGTAAATTTTATTAATTCAACTTTTTTAAAAAAATGAAGAAAGAAGACCAACTTTCTAAGTAAAATACTCCCCCCTTCCACCCAATTTCTCTTCTAGATCCAACTGTAAAACTACAACCTAAATACATTGGAAGATATGAAACCTTTTAAAAATTATCTTGTAAAAAGTCTCACATACAGCACATCATTTAAAATAACTTATGAAAAACTTGTTTTGACTTTTTTCTTTGTATTTATTTTCTCTAAAAGTGCTTCTAGAGAATATCATCCCAGCAAAGTGATATAATGTCTAAATTTTGCCTAAGAACCATATATAGATATATGGGTTGGAAAATCCTAGCCTTCTGATTGTAGACCAACAAAGAAAAACAATGCAAGAAGCCATAATTCCTGAAGATAAAAGACCTCTATTAACCTGTAATAATTAAACATTAAAATAACAGAACATAAATTTTATTTTTTTTAAACGAAACAAAAAATATTAGGGAAACTTAATTACATATGTTGAATATGAGCAACTAATTGCTTTATACATAGTGATATATTGTGCAAACAATACTATTACAGAATCACTGTAAACAATTAAGAATACCACTAGCTGCAACGAGTAATCAAAGTAGTGTACCTTTGAATTTAAAAATATAACCATCATTGCAGCAAGTAGAATTACTGTCCATGTGATGAAAAATATATTTAGAGAACATGATGTTCTTGAGGCATATGATGTGTACAGATAGACAATTCCACAAATAGAGACAACATAAAACAACGTGGACCTAAAAAGTCCAAGGGAGCACCTGTGTCAGCACAATAACATGTTATTGTATCAAAAACTACATACATTGTTATTAAGGTTAATGGTCTAACAAAATGGTCTTAATGTTCTATAATGACAAAAACATTGTCACATATTATCTCTGCTTTAAATTGTATCACATATTATTCATTCTTAATTGGGCGAATATCTTATAAAGTAATATGACCATGAAAACTAACATATTTGATCATATTAAGTTAAGAAACTTTTGGATTCATTATTTTACCAATATCCTTAAATGTTTTATATTAGTGAGACACGATTGTGGGATTCATTGAAATCCTTAGCGAGCTTATGATATGAACTTGAACAATTTAAACGTAAGCATACTTTAAATTAAATTTATTTTATGTTTGACTTTCATTTTAATTATATATTATCAGTTTGTTTTTGTAATCTCCATAGCCATAACATTTTTAAATAATAAACAAAGTTAATATCCATATTAATAAACATTACTAAAACAAATTATTTGTACCCATATCAAACAATTATTCTCATATGATATTGAAGTCTTGAGCCATCCAACGCAGGATCTTTTAAATTATGTAAAAGCTAAAACTTCAGTAATCTAATTAATGAGCACCAAAGTAACCTGTACATAGTTCTGATTCAGAATTTAGGTAGATTGTCCTCATCCTCAGAACAAGATATAAAATTTGACTTTAGGTTTATCTATGGATTGTTGCAGAATAATAATGTTTAACTCTGCTCCCTTTCTTCTTTTAGAGTCTAGTATTTATTCCACCAAGTGATAAAATGGATGACACTCACAAGTTGTAAAAGAAGAAATATCATGTGCAAACATAAACCACAACATGGATGTAAGTAATAATATGCAAATAGAAAAATAAAGCAAATAAAATGTATTAATAGAGTCTCTCAAAGAACAACTTTGAGATTCATCATAGATATGAAAGTACAAGATCCAAGACTTGTACCAAATGAAAGGATATTAACCATTCTTCAAAAAAAAAAAAAAAAAGAAAGTGAAGGATTTAAAGCTTACCCTGCACCAATACGAGCAATCTCATCTGCAAGATCAAAGGTGTGTTATGGTTCATATTTAATGATATTAAAGAGAAGACAAAGAAAGAATGGAGTTTTGTTTTTAATGAGTGAAAAGTGAGAGAAAATAACTTATGCACCCTTAAAGTTTTACACCAACATTTGATCACAACCCTTGATGTATGGTAAATTTGTTGACTTTACCAATAAATACTTTAAAAGTCATATAAATAAAGGGTTGTGATTAAGCATCAGCATAAAACTTTTTATACTACACGTGTTTTAAACTCAAAAAATAATGGTACTAATGAAAACTATTTGAATGATAGAATTGACAGTTTTTTCATATGAATAGTTTTTACAAGAACTTCTCCTTTTCTGTAACCCAAATTGTGACATAAGAACCATAAGCAAAATACAAAACCAACTAAAAACCAAAATCCAAATGCATTGTGCCAAAAAAGCACATGTTTCACCAATATCACTATTATTATTACTACTATGTGGTTGTTAAACATACCATATATTTGAACAACTTCTGAAGGGAAGAAGAATAGGAGAGCCATTGATACAAGCAATAAAATAGACTTGACTTGCCACCAACCAGAATACCACAAATTTTGATGTTCACATAATTTTCTTGTTTTGAATGTAGTAAGAAACATAACTAAGAGAAATATCTGACTTCATTGCCAAGGAAGATAGTTCTTTATTAATCAGTAATTATAATAATTATATAGAGAACTAGAAATTTATAAATATATATTTGATTCATGGTAAGTAATTGGAAATTTTTCCTGTTGAATAAGTTATAGGTTGGAATATATTTACTTCAGGATTTAATAAAGATTTTGAATAATACTCTTGGGATTGATAAGGATTTAGGAAAGCTCTTCAATGCTGTTTCTAATAAAAAACAATATTGACAATGTAAAGTGTTGTTATTTGAGTTCTACTTCAATCAAAATAGTGAATGGAGGACTTGATTTTGTGAATGAATGCTGTAAATGGATCTAGTTGTTGTTGCTTTCTAACTTTCTGATATGTTCATAAGATAACTTTATTTTTTTCTGATATGTTAAAAACATAACTTAGAAATAGTAGTTTAGATGTTGTTTTTGTTGTTCTTTACTTTGTTGATTGATGCTTGCTGATAATGGTTTCTAGAATCTTGTCCAACTCCTTGTGCATATCTCTAAGTTAGCTTTCATCTGAGTTATGAGATGAATAGGTTTGATTGAAAGGAACAAGTCAACAAGATCAAACTCTGTTTCTCTTGAGGCTACTAAATTTGCTTAAAGTATTGCATCTATTGAATATATGATTCTTCATCTGGTATGTTTTTCCTAGACTTTATGTTGATTTCAAAAGCTTGTAACTAACTTTGATGATGATTTACTGTGCATTTTCTATTGGTAAAATATTATTGATCACTTTTCTTGTCAGTATCATCAAGGGAATCAACATATAAGGAAAAGTATGCCTTTTTTCATCCTTCAATTATGTCCATAAGCTATTATTTTTTTGAGCATTGTTTTGTCATCCACTCGATTTGTTCTTGATCTCCTCTATGTGTCCTATTGTTTTCTTTTTGTGGATGGATAAACTTGATCTTTGGATAATTACTCCATATTATTTGTAATCTTTATATTTTAGCATGCATTATTATGGAATATAAATTATGTTTCTAACGTGATAATTTTTTTTAATTTTACAAGATTTTTATAATAAATAAATATAAAGATATCGAAAGAACCCTGGGGTTCATAAAAGGATGTCATCTGTGGAAATTAGAATTGATATTCTCTTTAGCCTCTATTTGAAATTGGCTTTTCCTTGTTCTTTATGTAAATCTAAGTTTTTTTTTGTTTCTTTGCCAAACCATAATTTTTGTTGTTACAGTCTCTGTTGCTGTTAAAATGAGATCAATGGCACTTGAGTTAGGACATAATTTTAAACCATTTTCTTTTTATCTTTGTAGCTTTCTTCCCATTACTATACATGTCCTCCTAGCTGGTTTATGAGAATGGAAAAGGTACAAGCAAGATAATAGCTACTTGGGAAGGAAGGCCAAAGTAAAAGTTTCATAATTCTCTTCAACAGTTATTTATGATTGTACTCCATTTGTCATTTATCGTTTCTTTGCTATAGTCATAGGTTTAGAGGGCTGCATAGCTTGCACCTCCTAATTCTTCTTGGACTCTCCTTTATCAGTTATACATATTGATGTATGAAACGAAGATGAATGAGGCAAGTCACTTCAGTATTTTCAGTTTCAACTGCTCTTAAATCTCCTTAATATGACTAGATCAACAATTTTCTTTGTTGCTACATGGGTAGAATCTATTGATGACTTGATTATATTAACCAATGTAACCAAGAGTCTCTTCTTGTTTTGTTCATTTTCATTTCTCAATAATCTAATTAATGTGAATTCTTGTTCACTGGCACTTGAATCAGATCATCTCATTAAAGGATTTGCGAAGATCAGTTTAGCTTGTTAAAACATGGAAATAAAATAGGAATGTTGAGTAATTTTCCTCCAAAATTTTTCATCATTCTGTCTTAAGTCAAATGATTGGGAGTAGATGTTATACCTGTGCTAAAGATGGAAAAAGGAATAGAAATAATATCAAATACTATGCTTTATTATTTTCATTATTTCATGATAGATTTCCTGTTACTATGTTAAAAGATGCGAAAGATTCTATGCTTTTTTGCTATGATTGTTACAAAAGGAGGTAATTACTAGTTTTGTGTGAGAAGTTATTTTAGTTTATTTTTTTTTAATTTTCTTATTTTTAGTTATTAGTTGATTTTTTTACTTCATTTTTTCATAATTAAATAAATTCTTTTTCTTTACATATTTTATTTTTCATTCTCTCCTTTATCATAATTTATTTATATATGTTTTAGGTAATTTTTAAAAGTTTCACAAAATTTGAAATTTAAGAAAATGATTTTTCATATCCAAACTAAAAAAAATGAAATTCAAAAAATTGAATTGATTTTATTAATATAGAAATTGAATTGTAAGAAGATAAATGCAATGTTAGATTTTAAGAAGATAAATGGGTGAAGTGTAAGTCTCTAGTACCAATCCTCCTTTAATTCAAAACTAAAAATACGAAAGTGAAAGAAAAAAGGAAGAAAAGAGTGACCTTAAGGCACATGCTTTAAATTATATTTTGAGAATCTAACATTTACATTAATAAAAATGTATACATGTTATGATAAATTATTTGACTCAAATTAACATTGCTCAAACTAGCATTAATCAAAATTGATTTACATCATTCAATCACATGTATTATTTATGTCCAAAAATTTGTCAAATTTGATAATAATAACTTTAAAAATTATATAAATTGTATGATTAGTTAGTATGGTTGTATGTTTAAAGCCAATAATAATTAATATCTAGTCACATAAATGAAAATAACAAGAATGAAATGAAAATAAAAAAGTAGGCTTGTAAAAATGACAAAGAAGGTATAGAAAAAGTAGATTCTAAACGTATAAGGTTCTATGTTTTATGGTTTGTTTCTTCTCTTTCTTTGTTATCGAAAACGTGGTTGAATGCCTCTCTCCATCCCAGATCCCCCAATTCCTCAGATCCATGGAAATGGACCCTATTCTTCCAATGGTCCATTTCAAAATCAAAATTTGGGTTGAGCCTTTTGTCCTTGAAATGTGCATTACTAGTCAAATAATTAGTGAAAGGAAAAAAGAAAGGATGGATACAAAACAAATCACATCCTTTAAATTATATTTTAAAAATTTAACCTTTACATTAATCAAATGCATATGTTATAATAAAATTATTTGAATCAAACTGACATTGCTCAAACAAGTATATATACACACTAGTCAAGAACATTATATTGAGTATGCTCAAACTATTGGGACTCAATAGATTTCTAACAAGTTAGCACTAACCTTGAAAAATGTTGTAAATCATTAATGAGTCACCAACAATTAAATATGTTTTAAAAGACATGGATTTTTAATTTTATTTTCCATGTGTCTCCCTCGCACATGAGCTTTTATTCACACTATAGTCCTAAAACAGTTAAACTACTTTATTATTTTATTTTTACAATTATGAAAAAATTTAAATTTAAGATAAGTTAAATTCCTTTAAATATTTTTAACACATAACTTTATATATATTTTTAATAATAAGAAATAAGTGTGAGACTATAATTAAATGTATTTTTTCAAACAATCCTATTTATTTATTTTTATTAAAGTTGTATTATGAATTTTACAACCAAAAAATTACCATGACAAATGTTTTTTTCGAAAATTATTATGTTATATTCAGAAAAAACATTGAATTCTTTGTAAAAAATAATGCAAGTTACATATTGGAAATAATGATGTTCTTCCAAGAAAAGTAAAAAAAAAATGTATATCTCTCAAGTATATGAATTGTGTCACAACCATGTGAGAGAAAATGTTGAGTTTATTGTATTTTGCAATACACAATTACATCTTTTTAATAAACCCTTTTAAATAGGATTTTAGGACTTTTTTAACTTTTATTTTTTACAAAAGTCCTAAATAAATTAAAAAAATAGATACTTAAAATGCTAGAAATAATGCAAGTTACATGTTCAGAAAAGACATTGAATTCTTTGTAAAAAATAATCCAAGTTACATATTGGAAATAATAAGATTTTTTAAAGAAAATTAAATATATATATATATATATATATATATATATATATATATATATCAAGTATATGAATTGTGTGACAATCATGTGAGAGAAAATGTTTAGTTTATTGGATTTTCCAACACACAATTACATTGTTTTACTAAACGCTTGATAAACATGCACTTCCTGTTCCAAATTGTTTTTTACAATCTTGTAGAAATAGTTATACTATTACCCTTTAAAATAGGATTTTAGGAATTTTTTCAATTTTATTTTTGATAAAAGTCCTAAATAACTTAGAAAATAGATACTTAAAATATAATATTTAGTTTATGGTATTAAAATATAAAATTTTTAATTCTTAACATTCTTTCTATCATAAATTAGTAGAAAAAAGACTTTTTTCTAACTAAAAATAGATTTGTTGAATTAGTATTAGATAGTAATATTTTGGTAGAAAATATTAAATCTTTAATAATGGATGATAAGAACATTCTTCTTTTTAATATATAAAACTATGTTGATAGAAAAGAATAATTCTATTTCTTAAATGAAAAAAAAAATTGAGTAAGTACGAGAGACTTACTTTTTGTCATTTCTATTTATGTTCTTATTCAGATTTAATAATTAAGATTAATTATGCTTTATTTTATTTATAGTATGCTCTAAACAATTAATTAAACTCATGTACCTTTTCATAATTATAGTGAAAAACCACAATTCTATTTAAATTTGTATACACTGTTAGTGTAAAGATTTTTACACTGATATTCAATCTCAACCCTTTGTTCATGTTAAATTTGTTGACTTTACTCATTATTACTTTAAAAGTCACATAAATGAAAAATCATGATTGAATGTCAGTGTAGACTAATTAAACTCTAAAATTATTGTTATTTTCTTAATTTATTAATATAATTAAGAATAACATATATAAATATGAATCAATCATTTCATAGACAATGTGTCACTAATGAGTTATATTTTAATTTTAAATTTAATAATACATTGTATTTATTAAATATTACAATTATTTAAATAGATATATTATTTTAAGTTATATGTAGAGATTTAATGCTATATATTATTATATAAAATGAATTACTAAGAGAGTTTTAGTTAGTGTATCATTTGAGAGTATATTAGTATAATATTTTTTTATAAATCAAATCTTAGTATTGTTAACAATACTAGTTTTGTTAGTAGAACTGGAGACCTTTATCTCCATCAACTAACTTATCACCTTATATAACCATTAGTGTAATATTTTTAAAAAAGCTATAAGGAATGTTGATTCAGATAAAGTTTTTAAACTTAAGATTAAAGTAGGTAAATAAAAAAAATTAAATTATGTATAATTTCTTAAAATATGGATGAAAGTTTATGTGTTTATTTTATTATAATATAAAAATATATTTTTCCACCAAATATATAAAAATTTAAACAATTTATATGTTAATATTACTTTTAAATGTGTGTATTTTAATTAAAATCTAATCATTATTTTCATATACCATTATAAGATATATTGAATATTATAGTTTATCCTATAACATATCAAATATTTTCTTATAAACTATATATTTTATATTTTTAACATTAATTTCAAATAGAAAAGGATATATAATATCTTAGTTGGTTAAGAAATGAGAGAGGTGGAAAAATTTCATGGTTTTTATCTTTGTCGTTAATAAAAACTAACATTTAATCTATAAAAGAAACATTTAAAAGAAAAAAATGTATAACATATGTAATTAATTTAACTTTATATTTATTAAATATATGAGTATAATTTTATAGAATATAATCATGATAATGTTATGATTGGATTTCACACTGTTATGATTTTACCATCACGTAATCAATATGAAATAGAAAAATAAAATAAGTTGTTGATTTTGTTAATTATTTATTTAATATTATTTTATATTACTTCATATATCAATAATGTATACTTGCATGGATAATTGTTATTATAAATTATATTATTATTTTATTTTTAATTAATAATCATTATATAAAATTTTATATTTGACGTCTTATCTATGAAGTTAAGCATACTTGTATAACATCATAAATTATTAGATAAGAAAACATATATGTTGATTTAGTTTTATTTTTATTTATAGGATACATATATGTTTATCCTTATTTGTAAAAAACAATGTTTTCAATTTCATATAATTAACCATTATAAATTTAAAATAATTTATTTGAATATCACAATTTTTTCATTGATATATTATGAAATTATTAAATTTTTAAAGAGTTTAATTGGTATACATTGACAGTATAAACATTTTTACATAACATTTAATCACAACCTTTCCTTTATGGTAAATTTCTTGACTTTAATCGCTACTACTTTAAAAGTCACATAGATGAGAAGTCATGATTGAATTTTACACTGACAGTGTATGTCAATTAAATTCATTTTTAAAATTATTAAATGTTAATTTAATATTATAAGATTATATTATATTTTATCAGACATATTAAAAATATATGGATGTCATCATCAATCATTAGTATTTTTACATGTTTCACTTATCTTTATTTTATTTGTTATTTATTTTTCTCTATTTTATTTTCTTTTTTTATTGGTAATGAACCATTTTTTTACTAGAATAAGCACGAGCACCACCAGGCTGTTTATGTATCACTCAATAAAATTATTATTTCAATGTAATTTTAAAATTAAAATTTTTCTATTTATATAATGTTAATTTTTCATATGCATAAATATTTATTTAATATTATTAACACTACTAGGAAAGTTTGCATTTCCTGCCGTTTTTTCATGAAAAAAAAAATTGCAGAAAATGGCTGCTACTTTTTAGAAGGAAAAATTCATATAAATTTTGAGACTTTTCATACAAAATAAAAAAAAAATAATTTCATAAAACTTTGCTTGTGAATTTAGAAATTCATAACAAAATTTTCAATGAATATGAAAATGGTAGAAAATTTTCTTGCAAATTTTCCTCCAAAACTATTTGTAGGAAATTCCTGTGAATTTTAAATTGGCAGGAAACTTCCAACATATTTAAAATTTGCAAGAAATTTTTTACATATTTTCTACAAATCAGAATTTGTAGAAATGTTGAGATATTTAAAATTAAAATTAAAGTAGTAGATTTTAAATAAACTACTACTTTTGATGATGTGAATCTGTCAATAAGGGGTTTCGACGGGACAGTAAAAAATAACTTGAAAACAAAGGAGTCGCCTCCAATGTTTATTAAGAAAAATATAAAAAAAAAAATTAAAATAGAAAGTGGTATGCGAAACCAAATTTGAATTTGAAAGTCAATTATATGTAGGGAAGGTATTAGCACCCTACAATGTCTGTCATAAAGACAATTACCCTAATTAAACATGCAAAGTTAAATAATTTTAAAAATATCTAACTACATGATATAAAATTTTTATTATTAGGAAAATAATTTTGAATTTTAGAGATGAGATTTAAGACAAAAAGTTGTCACAACTTATGTCTCAAAATCTCAAAATTAGAGAGATGTCACATCTAATTAATTCTTTTATCTCAATTAAAAATATTACGTTATAAAATTATGAACAAATTAAATTTAAGATATAATTATTATTATTATTAAATAACTTAAATTATTATTATTAAAAAACTTAAATTATTTTTATGAAATGGTCTTTGCTTGATATGAAACTCTAGCTAGGATTATTTTGATGGCACTTAAATTGCATATATACAACCAAACAGTAAGTTAGTTAATCAAATATCAAGTCCACGGTTATAAGTTCAAACCATAAATTAATTAATTACCTAATAAGAATCAAACAAAATAAAAACATGAAAGAAGAAAAAAGGAAATCTACAATGTCAAAGCCTAGCATGGACAAGCATCACATGTATAACCCAATAACTGGAAAAAAAAAAGAGTAAAGAGAACCAGTGTCAGTCTTGAGTCCACAACACAGTATTGTTGGAAAAGCCATGAACTGCACAAAGGTCCATCATTCAACATGGCAGATCCATTGCTCCTGGTTTTGTGGCTAATGCATTCATGATATTTGTTGCTTGTTGACATGAGAAGGGGTATTGTAAACATATTTTTGGGTCACTACATATATATATTGGTACCAAGATTTGGTGTTGGTGGGTGTTTACAGATGCTTGAACGTATGTATATTCAGGTTCATAGCTCATGAATGTCATGACTTTAAGCCTTTTTATGGTTATTGAAGATAAAAGGAAAGTGTATGTAAGAGCTAATGTATATTATTTTGTTGAGAGAAAGAATAAGAGTGGATAGATTCTATTGTGAGTGTTTTTAAGAGAGAAGAAGAAGGTGAAAAATAAAAAAAGGAAGGAGATGATGAGGTCTTACCTCGAGTTTGGAGTGGAGACGATAGTCCCCAAAATGTGAGTTGTGAGGGATTTTTATTAAGGACAGATGTGTGCTTTCATTTAATGAAAGTTTGCTTTTTGGGATTATGAGAGAAATTAGGAAGTAAAAGGTGAGTAGCTAGGGTAGTCTAGCAGACCTTTAAATGATTTTCTTCTTTTTCTTTTCTTTTTTATAAAACCATATCTGTTTTTTTATTTTGTAATTTGGTTTTTATATTCTTTTATTTATTTTAAGAAAATGACTCAATTATTAATCATTTTTTTAGTTTAATTTTTCTCATTTTTTTTTTCTTTACTTATAGGAAAAATTGGGTGATCACAGAATCCATTCGTAAAAAACTTTTGTTGCATTTGAACTCAACTTTATATTTTATCTGCAAGCCCTACACACTTACAACTTATGATTTTAAAACCGGACTAGTGTTTGAACTAGTGAAAGTACTGGTTCACGATTTATTAATGCAATTATTTGTTGAACTGGTGGTTGAACCAATCCTAATAAAATAGTAATTTTTTATTATTAATGTATTATGACAATTATAATTATAAAAGAAAAAAATTATTACGGAGGTAATTATAAAAGAAAAAACTATTTTTACTAAATCCATCTAGATATTGCTAAGTTAACCTCTCTTTTTATTAATTTTCTAATTAAAAATTGATGGACTTGAGAAAACAGCGGGTGTATTTAGAAAAATGCAAAAAAATTATAAAAAAAATGAACCAGTTGAACCACCGATTTTCATCAATTTTTTTATTTTAAAATTGTTCTTTGCTTAGTCAATTCGATTTTTAGCATTAACTGAACTAGATACTAAACTAGTTCACCAATTTTTTGGTAGAACCATTCAGTCCGATCTGGTTTTTTAACCTAACTTAAAACACATAAAAACTTTTAATAAGAAATTTCATTACAAACATTCTAACATCAATTATGCACAACTTTAAAAGAAATTACCCATGTATTATTGCACAAGTTATATTCAGAATCTATGTAAAATGTAGAAATATATACAAAACCTCATGAGTGATAAGTGTATTTTACTCTTAAATTGAAGTTTTCACCTAAGACCAACATTTCTTCAAGTCTATTTTATGATAGGATAATTTGTGAATATATTTTAAATAATTTAAAATATGTGCATACTCAATAGTCAAATTTAACATTATTACTTAATATTAAATTATCAAAATTAATATTTAATTAGGAATTAAATATTTAATAAAATTAATTACTTAATATAAAAAAATAAAATTACTTTTTTTAATTATAAAAAATGAATATAAAATATAATTAATATGGGAAATTTATTTTTTTATTAAATATAGATGTTACAAAAGAAAACCACATCATCAACGGATATTATAAAATTGAAGTTTTGATCAATGTTTAAGTTAAAGTCCAATTTATAATTAATATATATTAATTATAATTTAGTGAAGCATTTCTGGGATGTGTTAAAGGAGGATATAAAGAAAGTAGTGACAAATTTTCATCAATATGGAAAGCTTACAAGGGGGCTCAATACCTCATTCATTTAATGACAGATTACCAAGAAGGAGTGCCCAAGTGGATTGGGAGATTATAGACCGATATTGGGGTGCTCTATAAAATTATAGCATAAGTGCTGGCAAAAAGACTACATAAGGTACTTCCAGGCATCCTTGAGGAAACACATAGCTTTCATTAAAGGAAGGCCATTGCTTGATAGTGTGGTTATAGTTAATGAAATGATCCAGGAGGCAAAATATCATAAGAAGCTCTTATTGGTATTTAAGGCTGACTTCAAGAAAGTGTATGGCTTTGTTATTTAGGCGTTCCTATTTTACATGCTATCTCAATTTGATTTTGGGGACAAATGGTTAAGTTGGATCCATGGTTGTCTATCTTCATCATCGATTTCAATATTGGTTAATGGGAGTGCGACAAAGGAGTTCTGTATCCAGAGAGGATTACGTCAAGGCAATCTAATCGCGCATTTCTTATTCTTGATTGTTGCTCAAAGGGCTAAGAAGTTTGATTGGAAAGACTTAGTCGGTAAATCTAATTTCAAGTATTAACCTTAACAAGCATCACTACCAAATAGTATCCCAATAGTTAGATGATACAATTTCCCTGATTTCACCTGAACTTCAAAATGTATTTGCTTTGAAAATTCCTCTGAGATGCTATGTGTTGGCCTCAGGCCTGAGGATTAATTTCCATAAGAGTATCTTAGGGGTAATTCGGGTGAAATTTCTGAAGGTGGGTTCCTTTGCATCAATCTTTAATTGCGGAGTTCTGCAAATGCCTTTCTCCTACCTTCATGTGGGGACAAATGTGAGATGTGAGCATGTGCGGAAGCATGTCTAGATAAAATGGGAGCAAAGTTAACCTCATCACAAAAGAACCTGTCAATAAGGGGGAAGGTTTGCCTAATCAAATCCACCCTCTCTGTTTTACCTCTTTATTTTCTGTCTTTTTTCAAGGCTCCTAAGAAGGTGTCTAAAGCCATAAAATCTATGCAAAGGAATTTCCTTTAGGGAGGTTATGAAAAAGCCTAAAAAATAGCATGGATCAAATGGGAGCAGGTGTGTAAAGACAAATGCAGCGGTGGGTTGGGACTAACAGATGTGTTGGCTTTTAATAAAGCTCTGCTAGGTAAATGACGATGAAGAATTCTACAGGCTAGTGATGCTATTTGGATCAAGGTGCCGGAGGAGAGGTATGGGGTTGATATTAAGAGAAACCTTGATGTTAGGCACAAAAGTGGAGGCTCCTAGTGGTGGCATGATATCCTGAAAGTCACTGCTGAAGAAGAACGAAGTGGCTGGTTCTCAATCTTCTAATTAAAAATATGATTTCTTGTTTCCTGACAATTGAATCAGATCACCTGATTTTCAAGTTGTAAAGGGATTTGCGGAGATCTGTTTAGCTTGTTACAATATGTAAATAGAATAGGACTGTTGAGTAATTTTCCTCCAAAATTTTTTATCATTCTGTTTTTACGTCAAATGAATGGCAATTAGTTGTTATACTTGTAAAAAAGATGGGAAAAGGAATAGAAATAACATCAACTACTATGCTTTATGATTTTCATTATTTCATGAGAGATTTCCTCTTACGAGCTTCATGGTAAAAAATGTGAAAGATTCTATGCTCTTTAGCTATGATTGTTACAAAACCAGGCACTAGTAATGGCTATGTAAGTATAAAGTGTGTTTAACTCGCGATTTCAAGTGTAGCTAAAAGATGAAAAATTAACCGAAATGGTTTTAGTTTTATTTTATACTTAAAAAAGTTAGTAGTTTTTTAGGTAATTACTAGTTTTGTTAGAAAAGTTGTTGTAGTTTAGTTCTTTGTAAGTGTTCTTATTTTTAGTTATTAGTTGATTTTTTTTACTTTCTTTTCTTTAGATATTTTATTTTTCATTCTCTCCTTTATCATAATTTATATATTATTCAGTCATTTATAAAAGTTTCATAAAATTTGAAATTTAAGAAATTGATTTGTCATATCCAAACTAAAAAATTCAATTGATTTGGCTAATATGCAAAAATGAATTACCTTATCCAAATAAAAAAAATTTCGTTTAAGAAATTTCAAATGATTTATCCAAACAAAACATTTACAAAATGAAACAAATTTAAATAAAAGCAATTCAAATAGATAGCATTTCAAATTTTTTAAAATCTTAAAATGTCTCATTAAAACATAATGTTAGATTTTAAGAAAATAAATATTGAAGTATAAGTCTCTAATACCAATTCTCCTTTAATTTTCAAAATTAAAAATATCAAAGGGAAAGGGAAAAGGAAGAAAAGAGTAGCCACAAACAAGTCACATGTTTTCAATTGTATTTTGAAAATCTAACCTTTACATTAATCAAATGTATACTTGTTATAATAAATTATTTGACTCAAACTAACATAGCTCAAATTAACATTAATCAAAACGGATTTACATCATTCAATAACATCTATGATTTATGTTAAAAAAATTTGTTGAATTTGATAATAATAACTTTAAAAATTATATAAATTGTATGATTCAGTTGGTATGGTTGTATCTTTAAAGTCAATAATAATTAATATTTAGTAACATAAATAATAGTAAAGGCAAATTCTAATTATATAAGGTTTTATGTTTTATGGATTGTTTCTTGTCACTGAATGCGTCTCTCACTTCCAACCAAAGCGCTAAATCCCCCAATTCCTCCTATGGTCCATTTCAAAATCAAAATTTGAGTTGACTCTTTTGCCCCTGAAACGCACATTATTAAGAGAAATAAATAATTAGTGAAAGAGAACAGGAAGGAAAGAAAGAGTGGCCACAAACACGTCACATAATTTAGACTATATTTTGAGAATCTAACCTTTACATTAATAAAATGTATATTTATTATAATAAATTATTTTATTCAAACTAACATTGCTCAGATGCAGGAGCACTACTCAAGAACAAATTATATTGAGTATGCTCAAACTAACATGGCTCAATAGATTTTTAAAAAGATACAATAACCTTGGGAAATATTGAAAATCATTAACAATTAAGCATGTTTTAAAGGACATAGATTTTTAAATTTCATTGTGGCTCGGCTTTTATTCACACTATAGTTGTAAAATAATTAAATTACTTTACTACTTTATTTTTTAAAATTATGAAAAGATTTAAATTAAAGATAAGTTAAATTCCTTTAAATAATTTTAACACATAACTTTATACATATTGGAAAGAAGAATGCAAGTTACATTTTTTAAAGAAAAGTAAAAAAAAAACAACATATTTCTCCAAAGTAATATGCATTGTCTTCTACTCGTGTGAAAGAAAATGTTTAGTTTAGTTTGTTATATATTCTAACACACATCACACATCTCACCTCACTGTCACTTTAGAATGTATTACCATTTTTTGATAAGCCATTGATAAACATGCACTTTTCCAATTTTGTTTTTATATTTCTGTAGAAATAATCATACTATTACCTTTAAAATAGGATTTTATGACTTTTTTAACTTTTATTTTATTTTTTACCAAAGTCCTGAATAACTTAAATAATAGATACTTAAAATATAATATTTAGTTTATAATATTAAAATGTAAAATTCTTAATTCTTAACATTCTTTCTATCATAAATTAGTAGAAAAAACAAAAAGTAATTTTTTCTTCTAACTAAAAATAATTTTTTGAATTAATATTTTGGTAGAAAATATTAATTATTTAGTAATGGAGGATAAAGGTGTTCTTCTTTTTAATACATAAAACTATGTGATAGAAAAAATTAATTCTATTTTTAGAATGGAAAAAGACCTAGTAAGTATAAGATACTTATTCTTTATTATTTCTATTCATTTTCTTATTTAAATTTAATGATTAAGATTAATTATCTTTTGTTTTATTTATAGTATGCTCTAGACAATTAATTAAGTTCATGTAGCTTTTCATAATTATAGTAAAAATTACAATTCCATTTAAATTATTGTTATTTTCTTAATTTATTAATATAATTAAGAATAACATATATCAATATGAGTCAAATCATTTTGTCGCACTGTGTTACTAATTATTTATATTTTCATTGTAAAATTTAATAATAAATTTTATTTATTAAATTTTACTATTATTTAAATAGACATATTATTTAAAGTTATATGTAGAGATTTAATGCTATATATTATTATATATAATAAATGACTAAGGGAGTGTTAGTTAGTGTACCATTTGAGACTGTATTAGTATAATATATTTTTATGAATCAAATCTTAGTATTGTTGATAATACTAGTTTGTCAATTGAACTTGAAACCTTTATTGCTGTTAACTAATTTATCACCTTATATATTTACTAGTGAAATATTTTTAAAAAAGACACAAGAAATGTAGGTATATTTAAAATTTTTAAACTTAAGGTTGGAGTAGGTAAATAAAAAAGAATGAAATTATAATTTCTTAAACTAAATATGGAAGTTTTATGTATTTATTTTTATTATAATATAAATATATACTTTTTACGTCGAATATATAAAAATGTAAACAATTTATATGTGAATATTACTTTTAAGTATGTATATTTTAATTAAAATCTAATCATCATTTTCATATATCATTATAAGATATATTGAATATTATTGTTTATCCTATAACTTATCAAATACTTTCTTATAAACTATATATTTTATATTGTTAACATTAATTTCAAATAAAAAGGATATATAATATCTTAATCGGTTAAAGAATGAGAGATGTGAAAAAATGTCATAGTTTTGATATTTTTCGTTAATAAAAACTAACATCTAGTCTATAAAAGAAATATTTAAAATAGAAAAGTATATAACATATATAATCATAATAATGTTATGATTGGATTTCACACTTATATGATTTTATATTCATGTAATCAATATGAAATAGAAAAAGAAAATAAGTTGTTGATTTTGTTAATTATTTAATTTTTATATTATTGTATGTTATGTCATATATCAATATGTATTCTTGCATGGATAACTGTTATTATAAATTATCTTATTATATTTTTCATTAACAATTATTATTTAAATTTTATATTTAGCATCATATCTATAAACTTAACTGCATAACATCATAAATTATTAGATTAAGAAAACATATATGTTGATTTAGTTTTATTATTATTTTTAGGATACATATATGTTTATTCTTATTTGTAAAAGTCTTTACATATTTAATAAAAACAATGCTTTCAATTTCATATAGTTAACCATTATAAATTTAAAATAATTTATTTGAATATTACAATTTTGTCATTGATATATTATGAAATTATTAAATATTTAAAATCATTAAATTTTAATTTAATATTATTAAGACTATATTATATTTTATTAGACATATTATAAATTATGGATGTCATCATGAATCATCAATAGTTTTACATATTTTTCACTTATCTTTGTTTTATTTTTTATTTCTTTTTCTGTATTTTTTTATTTTTTTATTGGTAATGCACCACTTTTTTACGAAGAAAAGCACCACCACCACCAGGCTATTTATGTATAACTGAACAATATTATTATTTTAATGAAAATTTCAAAATTAAAATTTTTATATTTATATAATGTTAATTTATTTGAATATTACAATTTTGTCATTGATAAAATCATTAAATGTTATATTTTATTAGACATCTTAAAAATATATGGATCTCTTTATGAATCATCAGTATTTTTACATATTTTTCACTTATCTTTGTTTTATTTTTTATTTCTTTTTCTATATTTTATTTTCTTTTTTTATTGGTAATGCACCACTTATTTACTAGGGAAAACACGACCACCACTGGGTTATTTATGTATAACTCAATAAAATTATTATTTTAATGGAATTTTTAAAATTAAATTTTTTCTATTTATAAAATGTATTTTTCATATCAATAAGTATTTATTTAATATTATTAACACTACTAGAAAAGTTTTCATTTCTTGTAGTTTTTCATGAAAAAAAAATTGTAGAAAATACCTGCTATTTTTTAGAAGGAAAAAAATTGTATAAGTTTTGAGACTCTTCGTACAAAAAAAATATCAACAAGAATTTCATAAAAATTTTCTTGTGAATTTTAAAAGTCACAGCAAACTCTTCTACAAATATGAAAATGTTCAAAAATTTTCTTGCAAATTTTCCCCCAAAAATTATTTATAGAAGTTTCCAGCGAATTTCAAATTTTCGGGAGAGTTCCTACATATTTAAAATTGGCAGAAAAGTTTTTGCATATTTTTCTACAAATCAAAATTCACAAAAACATTTTATATATTTAAAATTAAAATTATAATAAGCAAATATTATTTATTTATAAAAATTTATATATTAAGATTCTAGAAATGTTTTCCCACATAATAATAATTTATTTTTTAAATCATTGGTTTTGAAATAATTTATAAATATTTAAAATAATATCATTTCACTAAATCCATTATAATTTATTAAATATCTTAATATTCATAATTTTAGTTTAAAATTAATTTGTTAAATATTATTTTATTGAATATATATTCTTGTATCTTCTATCCTTTAAATTTTAAATTGAAATCATTGTACAGCACAAGCATAAAGGTCAAAAAGCCCGCGTCAATTTTGAATGTTCAAGAAGTGAGAAGAACAATTGAAAATTTGAATAACAGAACAACACAAGCATAGAAGATGAATGTAGCTTGTGATTTGTAACTTGTAATTAGTATTTTTTTAAGTGTTAGTTAAGCATAGAAAAAAAATAATAATGGTGATAGTTGTCTTGGTTCAGCCATACTTGTCCTGTTCGTTTTTAATTACATATAAACCCAAATTACATTCATAATATCACAGTTTCCAATGTTTTGTATATCATATAGAACAAAAGTTAGAAAGTGAATATTGATATTATCCTTATTAAACAAAGAGAATCTAGCCTTTATCTAAATAAACTACTACTTTTTATAGAATTGTTCGATAAGTGGATTTCAATAGAACGATAAAAATTAAGTTAAAAAACAGGAGAGTCATGACCTATGTTGATTAAGAAAGATATTGAAAAAACCTTTAAAATAGAAAGTGGTATGCGAAACCAAATTTGAATTCAGAAATCGAACATGTAGGGAAGGTATTAGCACCTTACAACGTCCATTATAAAGACGGTTACCTCTAATTAAACATGCAAAATTAGATAACTTTAAAAATATCTATTTCATTCCATACAAATTATTATTTTTATTTTATTAATTGATTTTAATATTTTTTATAAGAATTTATTATTGAGATATTTATTATTTATAAAAGATTATTATTATTGTAATTTTTATATTTTAAATTAATTAAAATTTTTTATCTTTTTAGGTTCAACAGGAGTAAGTTCCTGCTCCTACGTATCTCCAAGTGTAATAGAGAATCAATGTTTACATAGTTCTTTGAGAAAATATTTATGTGTTTTGATATATTTGATATTTAATTTTTAGATTTATTAAGACTTAGGATTTCTGAGCTGTCATGGTTTATACATCCTAAAAATTTAAAAATTAACAAGGGTATACACCCAAACCAATCCATTGGAACATTCTTATTTTAGAGGTTATTTTTATTTTTTTAGGAATATTTTTTGAAAAAGAAAAATTTATTAAAACACACTATCACTGTCATGAGAAGTGACAGGATAAAAATTCAGATACAGTAATTGATAGGAACAAATAAAAAGGACCCCCAAGTAACATGATAGTCACCTCCCATAAAGTCAACTGGTAAAGATACATTATTTTGCAGATTTACCCTACAAGAATTAGGATCAAACCACAAAAGAAGCCCTACAACTTGATTACTTTGAGTCTCTTCTTGCATACAGCTAGCTATAATGATTATTCCACGAAAGAGACACCTTTAACCTTACCCAACCCTTTGATCCACTTCCAATAGTTTTGTAGGGAACGATCCCACACTTCTTCACATAGGAAAGGCTTATTTTTAAACACCACCTCATTCCTAGCACCCTATATACCACAAAATTGATAGCCAAACAACGCTAAGCCAGGAAGAAACATTCATACCAAAAGAGTCACAAATGCCCAAGAAATTCCAGAAACTCAACTTGCATGAAGCTGGCAGAACAGAGATGAAACCAAGCCACCTAAAACAATACATCCAAATAGAGTAACTACCCTTACAAGTGAACAAAAGATGAGAAATCGCTTCTGACTCTAAATGACACAGGGGACAAAGAGTGTCTGCCATTGGAAGGATTGATCGACGAGCCAATTCAACCTTTGATGGTATTCTGTTACCAGCCACCTTCCAAGTAAAACCCATCACCACCTTTGATTTCAATAACTTGCTAAAAAATGGTGATTTATCCTCCAAGCCGCCCCCACACACTAAGTGGTATGCTTCTTTAACCAAATATTGATTAGAGATACCCATATTAGCACCCCACCCCCATCCATCTTTTTCCTCCTTTCTCACTTGGACCCCTTCCATGACTCCTTCTAACTACCTAACCCAATCAATCTCCCAAGTAAAAAGTTCCCTCCTCCAACTCAATTTCCAAACCCAATTATTATTACATCATTCCCCACCTCCGACACCAGCCCCTCCCTGTGATTTGACAAACTGTATAATCTAGGAAATTTTGATCTAAGCCCCTCAGGCACCAACCAACCCCCCTCCCAAAACCAAAATAGCAAACCATCTCCAAGAGTAGGTTTTACCGTTGCAAGGAACCAATTGTCCATTCCTTCTTCAGTTGTTGTTCTCAGGATATCGTGCCACCACTAGAGCCACCACTCTTGCACCTTACTGACATGTTTCTTCTAATATTTGCACCATATCTTGAGCATTACCACCCTGTAGTATCCTCCAGTGCCATTTTCCCAACAAATATAATTTTGACTAACAAATTTATTTTTTAGAGATGAGATTTAAGACAAAAAGTTGTGGCAACTTATGCCTTAAAATCTCATGTCATGTCTAGTTAATATTAAAGAAAGTGAAGATTATAAATTATTTTTTGAAAGAAAATATTATTAATTGTAACAGGAATTAATTAAGGAAGAAATTTGAGAACACACACTGTCACAATTTGTATCCTCAAAATTTCATAAGCTAAAAAAATGTCAAATTTAATTAAGATTATTTTTACCTTACCAATAAATTTATTTTTCTAACTAGCTGATTTAAAATTTTTTATTTAGGAACATAATTTTGAATTTAAGAGATGAGATTTAAAACAAAAAGTTGTCACAATTGTCTCAAAATCTCAAAATTAGAGAGATGTCACATCTAATTAATTCTTTTGTCTCTATTAAAAATATTACTATTAAATTATGAAAAAATTACATTTAAGATATAATTATTATTATTATTATTATTAAAAAACTTAAATTATTTTTATGAAATGGTCTTTGCTTGGTATGAAACTCTAGCTAGGATGATTTTTATGGCACTTAAATTGCATATATACAACCAAATAGTAAGTTAGTTAATCAAATATCAAGCCCATGGTTATAAGTTCAAACCACAAATTAATTAATCAACTAATAAGAATCAAACAAAATAAAAACATGATAGAAAAAAAAGGAAATATACAATGTCAAAGCCTAGCATGGACGAGCATCAACACGTATAACCCAATAACCGGAAAAAAGTAAAGAGAATCTGTGTAAGTCTTGAGTTCATAATCCCGTATTGTGGGGAAAGCATTGAAGTGAACAAAGGTCTATCATCCAACATGCCAGATCTATTGCTGCTAGTTTTCTGGCTAATGCATTCAGTGATATTTGTCACTTATTGATATAAGAAAGGGTATGTTTGTAATCATATTTTTGGGTCACTACATATACATATTTGTACCAAAATTTGGTGATGGTGGGTGTTTACAAAGGCTTGAACACATGTATATTGAGGTTCATAGCTCATGAATGTCATCACTTTTAAAGGTAAGCCTTTTTATGGGTAGTGAAGATAAAAGGAAAATATATGTAAGAGTTAATGTATATTATTTTGTTGGGAGAAAGAAAAAGAGTGGATAGATTCTACCGTGAGTATTTTTAAGAGAGAAGAAGATGATGAAAAATAAAAAAAGGAAGGAGATGGTGAGTCTTACCTCGAGTGTGGAGTGGAGACAACAATCCCCCAAAATGTGAGTTGTAAGGGATTTTTATTAAGGAGATATGTGTGCTTTCATTTAATGAAATTGTATTTTGGGGAACCAATCTTGTGGATGTGTGATTTGAGGAGATTTGTTGGTAGCTTTTAGGTGGTAGTATGAAAGATTAGGAAGCAAAAGGTGAGTAGTTAGGGTAGTATAGCTCACCTTTAAATGATTTTCTTCTTTTTTTTTATTTTTTAATTTGGTTTTTATATTCTTTTCTTTATTTTAAGAAAATAACTCAATTATTAATAATGTTTTTCGTTTAATTTTTCTCATTTTTTAATTTTCTTTACTTACCGAAGAAAATTGGGTCATGACGGAATCGATTTGTAAAAAGGTTTTCTTGCCTTTGAACTCAAACTTTACATATCGTCCGTAGGTCCTACACACTTAAAACTTATGATTTTAGAGCTGGACTCGTGTTTGAACTGGTTCATGATTTCTTAATTCAACCGTTGTTGAACTAGTGGTTGAACCGATCTTAATAAAATAGTATTTTTTATTATTAATGTGTTATAAAAATTAACATTATAAAATAAAAAATTTATTAAGAGGTAATTATAAAATAAAAATTATTTTTACTAAATACATCTTCATATTGCTAAGTTAACCTTTGTTTTTATTAATTTTTAATAAAAAATGGATGAATCCAAAAAAATTATAAAAAAATGAATTAGTTGAACCACCGATTTTCATCAGTTTTCCGATTTTAAAACTGGTTCTTTACTTTGTCGATTCGATTTTCACATTAACCGAACTGGATACTAGACTGGTTCACTAGTTTTTTGGTTGAACCGTTCGGTCCGATCCGCTTTTTTTAACCTCACTTAAAACACATGAACAGTTTTAATGAGAAATTTTATTACAAATATTCCAACATCAATTATTGACAACTTTAAAAGAAATTATTCTGTATTATTGCACCAAGTTATATTCAAAATCTATGTAAAATGCACAAATATATATAAAACCTCATGAGTGATAAGTGTATTTTACTATTATGAAATTGAACTTTTCACCTAATAATAACATTTCTTCAAGTATATTTTATGATAGATAATTTGTGAAATATATTTTAAATAATTTAAAATATGTGCATACTTAATAGTCAAATTTAATGTTATTACTTAATATTAAATTATCAAAATTAATATTTAATTATGAATTAAATATTTAATAAAATTAATTACTTAGTATAAAAAATAAAATTACATTTTCTTAATTATAAAAATGAATATAAAATATAATTAATGTGGGAAATTTATTTTTTTATTAAATATAGATGTTACAAAAGAAAATCTCATGATCAACCGATATTATAAAATTGAAGCTTTCATCCATGATTAAGTTAAAATCCAATTTATAATTAATATATATTATTAAAATTTAGTGAAGTATTTATGTGATGTGTTAAATAAGGATATAAGGAAAGTAATGACAGATTTTCATTGGAAAGCTTCCAAAGGGGGTCAATGCCTCATTCATTTCCTTGATTCCCAAGAAGGAGTGCCCAAGTGGATTGGGAGATTATAGGTCGATATCACTAATTGGGGTGCTCTATAAAATTATTGCAAAAGTGCTGGCAAAGAGACTACAAAAGGTACTTCCAAGCATAATTGAGGAAACACAGATAGCTTTTATTAAATGGAGGCAATTGCGTAATAGTGTGATTATAGTTAATGAAGTGATCCAGGAGGTGAAACATAATAATAAGCCCTTATTGGTTTTTAAGGCTGCCTTCGAGAAGGCGTATAACTCTGTTAGTTGGGTGTTGCTGTTTTACATGTTATCTCGATTTGGTTTTGGGGACAAACGATTAAGATGGATCATGGTTATTTGTCTTCATTATCGGTGTCAGTATTGGTTAATAGGAGTGTGACGAAGGAGTTCTGTATGCAAAGAGGATTACGTCAGGGTGATCTGAAGGGCTAGAAGGGTTAATTCGAAAGGCTTGATAAATCTAATTTTAGGTATTAACGTTAACAAGCATTGCTTCCAAATAGTATGCCAACAATTTGCAAACGATAAAATTTTCCTCATTTCACCTGAACTTCAAAATGTATTTGCTTTGAAAAGTGCTCTGAGATGCTATGAGTTGGCCTCAGGCATGAGGATTAATTTCCATAAGAGTATCTTAGGGGTAATTTGGGTGAAATTTCCGAAGGTGGGTTCCTTTGCATCAATCCTTAATTGCGGAGTTCTGCAAACGTATTTCTCCTACCTTGGGATTCCTGTGGGGTCAAATGTGAGATTGAGCGTGTGTGGAAGCCTGTCCTGGATAAAATGAGAGAAAACTTAACCCCGTAGAGACAAAAGACTGTGTCAATAGGGAGAAGGATTTGCCTGATCAAATCCACCTTCTGTATTTTACCACTTTATTTTCTGTCTATTTTCAAGGGTTCTAAGAAGGTGTCTAAAGCCATAGAATCTGTGCAAAGGAATTACCTTTGGGGAGGTTCGGAAGAAGGCTAAAAAATAGCATGGATCAAATGGGAGCAAGTGTGTAAAGACAAATGCAACAGTGGACTAGGACTAAGAGATGTGTTGGCTTTTAATAAAGCTCTATTGGGCAAATGGCGATGAAGAATTCTACAAGGTGGTGATGCTATTTGGATCAAGGTGCTGGAGGCAAGGTATTAGGTTGATATTTGGAGGAACCTTGATGTTAGGTGCAGAAGTGGAGGCTCCCTGTGGTGGCATGATATCTTGAAAGTCACTGCTGACAAAGAACAAAGTGGTTGGCTTTCTAGTGAGTAAAAACCTTGATTGGTGATGGTTCTCAATTATCTAATTAACGTGAATTCTTGTTTCTTTGCATTTGAATTGAATCACTTGATTTCCAAGTTGTAAAGGGATATTTGGAAACCTAATTAGCTTGTTACAACATGTAAATAGAATAGGACTGTTGAGTAATTTTCCTCCAAAAATTTTTATCATTCTATTTTTACGTCAGATGAATGGTAATTAGTTGTTATACCTGTACAAAAAACATGCAAGAAGGAATAGAAATAATATCAAGAGTTTAATTGGTACACACTGTCAGTGAAAAAGATTTTTACACTGATGTTCAATCATAACTTTTCATTTATTTGACTTTTAAAGTATTATGAATAAAGGGTTGTGATTGAATGTAAGTGTAAAAATCTTTGCACTGATAGTGTATACCAATTAAACTCTAATATCAAATACTATGCTTTATCATTTTCATTATTTCATGATAGATTTCCTGTTATGAGCTTCATAGTAAAAAATGTGAATGATTCTATGCTCTTTTGCTATGATTGTTACAAAAGAAGGCACTAGCAATGGCTATGTAAGTATAAAGTGTGTTTCACACGCGATTTCAGTTGTAGCTAAAAGATGAAAAATTAATCGAAATGGTTTCAATTTATTTTATACTTAAAAAATTAGTAGTTTTTTAGGTAATCACTAGTTTTGTCTGAAAAGTTATTTTGGTTTAGTTTTTTTTTTAAGTTTTCCTATTTTTAGTTATTAGTTGATTTTTTTACTTTGTTTTTTATTGATTAATAAATTCTTTTTCTTTTGATATTTTATTTTTCATTCTCTCCTTTATCATAATTTATATATGTATTAAGTAATTTATAAAAGTTTCATAAAATTTGAAATTTAAGAAATTTATTTGTCATATCAAAACTAAAAAAATGAAATTAAAAAAATTGAATTGATTTGGCTAATATGAAAATTCGATTGCCTTATCCAAATAAAAAATTTGAAATTTAAGAAATTTAAAATGATTTATCCAAACAAAACATTTACAAAATGAAAGAAATTAAAATGAAAGCAATTCAAATTGATAGCATTTCAAATTTTTTGAAATCTTAAAATGTCTCATTAAAACACAAAGTTAGATTTAAACAAAAAATGGTGAAGTATAAGTCTCTAATACCAATTTTCCTTTAATTTTCAAAATAAAAAATATGAAAGGAAAATTGAAAAGGAAGCAAAGAGTGACCACAAACAAGTTACATGCTTTAGATTATATTTTGAAAATCTAACCTTTACATTAATCGAATGTATACTTGTTATAATAAATTATTTGACTCAAACTAACCTTGCTCAAATTAACGGATTTACATCATTCAATCACATCTATGATTTATGTTAAAACAATTTGTTGAATTTGATAATAATAACTTTAAAAATTATATAAATTGTATGATTTAGTTGGTATGGTTGTATCTTTAAAGTCAATAATAATTAATATTTAGTAACATAAATGATAGAAAAGGTAGATTCTAATTATATAAGGTTTTATGTTTTATGGTTTGTTTCTTCTCATTGTGGTTTATTTCTTTCTCTCTTCTAGAAAGGTGGCTGAATGCCTCTATTAGTCCCAACCATAGCACTAAATCCCCCAATTCTCCATACCCACGGAAATGGACCCTTCTTCTTCCAATGGTCTATTTCAAAATCAAAACTTGGATTGACCATTTTGTAACCCGTGTTACTAAGTCTAATAAATAATTAGTGAAAGGGAAGAGGAACGAAAGAGTGGCCACAAACAAGTCACATACTTTAAATTATATTTTGAGAATCTAACCGTTACATTTTTATTATAATAAATTATTTTATTCAAACTAACATTGCTTAAACAAGTATAGGAAAGCGGTATACCACCACATACACAGTACTCAAGAACAAATTAGATTGAGTATCCTCAAACTAACATGACTCAGTAGATCTTTAAAAAGATAGCAATAACCTTGGGAAATGTTGTAAATCATTAATGAACCAACAATTAAGCATGTTTTAAAAGACAGTGACTCCGCGTTTATTCACACTATAGTTTTAAAATAATTAAATTCTTTATTGCTTTATTTTTTAAAATTATGAAAAGATTTAAATTTAAGATAAGTTAAATTCCTCTAAATACTTTTAACACATAACTTTATACATATTTTTTAATAATAAGAAATAAATGTGAGATTATAATCAAATATATTTTTTCTAACAATTCGATTTATTTATTTTTATTAAAGTTGTATTATAAATTTAACAACAAAAAATTACCATGAAAAATGTTTTTTTCTAAAATTATTATGTTATATTCAGAAAAAAAAATTGAATTCTTTGTAAAGAAGAATGCAAGTTACATATTGGAAATAATGAGATTTTTTAAACAAAAGTAAAAAAAAAATATTTCTCACGGGTAACATGAATTGTGTCACTGTGACAAAAAATGTTTAGCTTAGTTTATTATATTTTCTAACACACATCCCACATCTCATGTCACTCAATTCAGAATGTATTACAATTGATAAACATCCATTTTTCCAATTTCGTTTTTATATTTATGTAGAAATATTCATACTATTGTAATACATTCTAAATAGGATTTTATGACTGTTTTAAGTTTTATTTTCGAAAAAAGTCCTAAATAACTTAAAAAATAGATACTTAAAATATAATATTTAATATTTAATTTATAATATTAAAATGTGAAATTCTTAATTCTTAACATTCTTTCTATCATAAATTAGTAGAAAAAAAATAATTTTTTCTTCTAACTAAAAATAGATTTTTTGAATTAATATTTTGGTAGAAAAGATTAATTATTTAGTAATTGATATAAGGACATTCTTCTTTTTAATATATAAAACTATGCTGCTAGAAATGATTAATTCTATTTTTAGAATATAAAGAGATCTAATAAGTATAAGATGCTTACTCTTTATTATTTCTATTCATTTTCTTATTTAAATCTAATGATTATGATTAAGATTAATTATGCTTTGTTTTTTTATAGTATGCTCTAAACAATTAATTAAGCTCATGTAGCTTTTCATAATTATAGTAAAAATTACAATTCCATTTAATTATTGTTATTTTCTTAATTTATTAATATAGTATAAGATGGTTTCTTTTAATTGTTAAATTTAATATACATTCTATTTATTAAATTTTACTATTATTTAAATAGATATACTATTTAAATTTATATGGAGAGATTTAATGCTATATATTGTTATATTAAATAAATGACTAAGAGAATGTTAGTTAGTGCACCATTTGAGAGTGTATTAATATAATATATTTTTTATGAATAAAAAACCTTGGTATTGCTAATAATACTAGTTTGTTAGCTCAACTTGGGACCTTTACTTCCTTTAACTAATTGGTTACCTTCTATATTTATTAGTGTAATATTTTTAAAAAAGAAACAAGGAATGTTGATATATTTAAAGTTTTTAAACTTAAGATTAGAGTACATAGATTAAAAAGAATGAAGCTATAATTTCTTAAAATAAGGATGAAAGTTTTACGTATTTATTTTATTATGATATAAATATATATTTTTTACATCAAATATATAAAAATGTAAACAATTTATATGTAAATATCACTTTAAGTGTGTATATTTTAATTAAAATCTAGTCATCATTTTCATATATCATTATAAGATATATTGAATATTATAGTTTATCCTATAACTTTTGAAATATTTTCTTATAAACTATATCTTTTATATTGTTAACATTAATTTCAAATAGAAAAGGATATATAATATCTGAATTTTTTAAGGAACCAAAGATGCAAAAAAATCTCATGTAAAAAGTTATTACCACAAAAGTTTTCATTTCCTGCGCACTTTTAGAAGGAAAAAATTTATATAAATTTTTTTAGACATTTTGTAAAAAAAAAAAATCTATAAAAATTTCCTTGTGAATTTGAAAAGTGACGCTAAACTTTTCTATGAATATGAAAGTATAAAAAAGTTTCTTGAAAATTTTCCTCTGAAAATTATTTGTAGGAGTTTTTGCAAATTTTAAATTGGCATCAAAATTTTCCTACATATTTAAAATTGGCAGAAAATTTTTTGCATTTTTTTTACAAATCAAAATTTATATAAATTTTTTAGATATTTAAAATTAAAATTATAATATATAAATATTATTTATTTATAAAAATTTATATATTAAGTTTTCTAGAAATTTTGTCGCCACATAATGATAAGTTATTTTTTAAATCATTAGTTTTGAAATAATTAATAAATATTTAAAATGATATCATTTTATTAAATCCATTATAATTTATAAAATATCTTAATATTCATAATTTTAGTTTAAAATTAATTAGATTAAATATTATTTTATTGAACGTATACTCCTTTATCTTCTATCTTAAAGTTTAAATTCAAATCATCGTACATTTAAGAGACAATGTTAATTTATTTTATATTTAACACGTCCTAAAAAATCAAGGTATGTTTTGATACAAATAAATAAAATAAAATTCAAGTTATTATTCAAAATTCAAGAATAATTTATATTATAAAGGTAAAAAAGCCCACGTCAATTTTGGATGTCAAAGAGGCGAGAAAAACATTTGAAAATTTGAATAAGGGAACAACACAAGCATTCGTGAAACATGAACTAACATTTGTATTATACACAATTTACTATTTTAATGAAATAGCATCGATCCAAAATTCAACATGAAGATGAATGTAGCTTGTGATTTGTAACATAATTAGTTTTTTTTTAAGTGTTAGTTAAGCATAGAAAAAATTATAATAATGGTAATAGTTGTCTTGCTTCAGGCATACTTGTCCCGTTCTTGTTTAATTACTTATAAACCCAAATTACATTCATATTACCACAGTTTCCAATCTTATATCATATAGAACAAAATTTAGAAAGTGAATGTTAATATTATCTTTATTTTAAAAAAAGAATTTAGCCTTTATCTAAATAAATAGACTACAACTTTTGATGGGAATCCATTTGTAAAAAACTTTTCTTGCATTTTGAACTCCAACTTTATATGTTTTCGACAGGCCCTACACACTTAAAACTTATGATTTTAAAACTGGACTCGTGTTTGAACCGGTGAAAGTACTAGTTCACAATTTATTAGTTTAACCGTTGTTGAACTAGTGTTGAACCGGTCTTAATAAAATAGTCGATCTGTCTTAATAAAATAGTATTTTTTATTATTAATATATTATAAAAATTAAGATTATAAAAGAAAAAAGTTTATTAGGAGGTAATTATTAAAGAAAAAAATATTTTTACTAAATACATCTTCATATCGCTAAGTTAACCTTTTTTTTAATATTTTTTAACTAAAAAGGGATGGACTTGAGAAAACAAGGGTGTATTCAGAAAAATTAAAAAAAAAATTATAAAAAAATGAAACAGTTAAACCCCTAGTTTTGATAAGTTTTTTTATTTTAAAACCGGTTTTTTGCTTGGTTGGTTTTCAGCCTTAATTGAACCGGATACTAGAATGGTTCACTAGTTTTTCGGTCAAATTAGATACCAGACTGGTTCACCAGTTTTCGGTCGAACCAGTCTGTCCGATCCGATTTTTTTAACTAGCTTAAAACACAAAAAAAAATTTAATAACAAATTTTATTACAAACATTCTAACATCAATTATTCACGACTTTAAAAGAAATTAGTCATGTCTTATTGCACCAAGTTATATTCAGAATCTATGTAAAATGTAGAAATATATACAAAACCTCAATCATGAATTATAAGTGTATTTTACTCTTATAAAATTGAAGTTTTCACCTAAGACCAACATTTCTTCAAGTCTATTTTATGATAGAATAATTTATTTTTTTGTTAAATATAGATGTTACAAAATAAAATCACATGATCAATGGATATTATAAAATTGAAGTTTGATCAATGTTTAAATTAAAGTCGAATTTATAATATATATATATATATATATATTAATTAAAATTTAGATCCTAAATCACTTTATTAAGAACAATTAAGGGACAAACAATTACCACGTGTTGACCAGTGTTAGCTCTACGAAATAAGTTTTGACAAATTGACTTCTCTATTTTGTTTGATTGTTTCCTTGTCTCTTAATGGACTCGACCATCCTAATCCAACATTTATAAGTTATCCAATCTTATTGATACAAAACCTTATACCCAAGAGAAATTTTATTCTTGATTTAAATCTAAGATAATGAGATTAGAAAACACTTAAAAAATTCAAACGAACTCAACCATTTAATTTGTTGTCCACTACAGCTAAACCAATTATAACTTGTATTACATCAGACTATATATACCTTACTAAGCATGATATAGATATAAATATTGTGGCTATTAGTACAAAGTGAGCTGTGAGAACTGATGCTACTATATTTAAAAATATATTTCAATCAACCCCTAATTAAATTTCATTCTTGACTATTGCCTTTCAACCATTAAACATTAAATGGGTTCAAAAATAAAATGTTATTATAGAATAGAAAACATTTAAAAGGATGAAGTTTTCTTTTGTGAGAATGTTGATAATATTGCCTTTGTCATCATGTCATAACTGAGTCAGTTGTCTCTTTCACAGTTCCATCATTATCCATGACTTTTTTCTGTCTCACAACTGGGTAAATTAGCATCCATACTGTTTAAATTAAATAAGGTGAAAATAATTAAGATATGAATTGGAGAAGAAGGTGCATCATTAAAGTATCAAACTAGTTATACTTCACTTTTACAATCCAAAACGGATTATTATTACCACCATCACCATGTGTTGATGTTTATATGTTAAGCATATTAACATGAGTAGTGTTACTCATCATTGAAATTTATTAAAAACTATAAAATCAAGATATAGAACTATTAAATGAGGTGTGACCATCAAACTTTATGTTTTTCAATAAACTTTAACCAATAATAGTAGATAATATCTTAAAAAAAGTGTTAAAAAGTGTTCTGTTAGAATTTCTAAAATAAAATTTGTCTTATTAATATGAACAAGATTATGGTTGAAGTTGAAGCTAGCTAATGAAATATTATAGGAAATAATTGTTTCTATTAAGTAATACATTCACTTACTGTAAATTGTTGCTGCAAACCGCTAGCTAATGAAATATAGGAAATAACTATTTCTATTAAGTAATGCATTCACTCACTCTAAATTGTTGCTGGAAACCACTCATTGATAAATTTCACCTATGTACTTATCCAGCCAAGTCAACGTTCCACTTGGTGGTTTGATCAGTGCATAATTCATGTAGGAAGTGTAGGACACAAAATGTCAAAAATCGTCATACATAAAGCACTAGTTAACCATATGATGTATTAAGTTCCTTACTTTCTAGCTGAGTTATTTAGATCCCAACTGATGAACAACATTGCAAAGTACATTGCTTCCAAAGAGAATACCATGTGAAAAAATTCATAACTGTAAGGAATATCATCTTCATGTTCAACTTTGTTTTTTGTAAACTGAAAATGACCAAAAAAATCACTTCAATATGAGGGATATTAACATTGCTTTCTATCTGTCACAATATGGCTCAGATTAAAATTAAATAATTCTTGTTCGATCATGTTGATGAAAGGACTATGATCCAAAATTTTGGTTATCTTATATGGGGGGAATTATTTTTTTCTTGACTTTTCTAAAAGAAAATTTTACTTCAACTTGAAGCATGATTAAGGTGTCTTGCTAGATCAAAGAAACAAGGCAGCTTTAGATATTCCTAATTTCTAGGAAAGGATTGAGAATGGGATTTTGAAGCAATAAGGAATCTTCTTGAATTTACTGTAAAAGGCTTTGAAGCAGCAAGGAAAGCTTTAGAACTCTCTAATTTTGAAGCAAATAGCAATGCTTTAGAACACTAAAGAATGATTCACCTGAAGGCATTTTGAATCAATGCCTGTGGAAAAGGCTGCCATCACAATTGCAAATATGGCAATAAGAAAGGCCAGTAAGAAATTAGAAAATGGTATATAACACAAAATAACAGGATGACTAAAGCATTCATGTGAAGAAATATCCACAATATCAAATTATGGATTTTAATACTAATTCAGACACATGTTCACAAAAAAAATAATATCTTGAAGAGTCAACAAAAAGAATGCACGGGCCTACAAAAAAATCTAATAGTAGCACTAATAGTAAAACTTGTAAGAAAACTACACAGCATATTGTACAGTATATACCACATGGTAAAAATGATCAGTTAAAACTTAAAACCTCTATACATATACTTATATATGCCCTTTAGTTGTTGAATGCTACTAAACACTTTATCCTTGTAGATGGTTCTTGCTTTTATTAGAACACTACATTAACAAGAATTTAGCATCACGATTGAAGTATTGTGGTGCTAAAAATGAATGACAGATCGACTAGGCTAGATATCATATCTCATCACTTTATCCTATTCTGTCAAAGTCATTTTCCTTTATCCTTAATTACTAAGAATTTTAACAAAATTTTCATCCCAAGCTATTTCATATGCAAGAAAAAAGACTTAATTATGGTTACTTCACATCATAGATTTAAGATAAACAACACCTTAATTTTATTTAAAACCTTTGACCAATACTAATAGAAAATCTACTATTTAATTTAAACCTCAATAATCACCTAAAGAAGACTGAAGGAAGAATTTTGAACTTAGTAAAGAAGTGTAGAGGAACTAAACAGAAGATTTTCAAATTTAACTGAGTGAAAAACTTACTAGTATATTTATCCAGCCACTGTTTCCTTTTTCTTGATTTTTTGTCTCACATCTTATGGTGGCAGGTTCACTGAAATTCCATGATAGAGATCTACATAAGTCCACCTTCTATAAAGGAAATTTCAAAATAAAATATATGATTTAAAGTAAATATTGAACCAAGTTAGCATGACATCAGTTACAGATGAGTGTATTTCATTGCATGTAAGAAGAGAATTTCATTCTATCTTCATCCAAATAAATATATGCTGATATCTTGCAACACTTGATTAACAAGATCCAATTTTTTAAATTTTATTAATTCAATTTTTAAAAAAATGAAGAAAGAAGACCAATTTTTGAAAAAGTTGTTTTGAATTTTTTCTTTGTATTTATTTTCTATGAAAGTGCTTCTAGAGAATATCATCCAACAAAGTGATATAATGTCTAAATTTTGCCTAAGAACCATATATAGATATATGGGTTGGAAAATCCTGACCTTCTGATTACAAACCAACAAAGAAAAACAATGTAAGAAGCTATAATTCCTTAAGATAAAAGACCTCTATTAACCTGTAATAATTAAACATTTAAATAACAAAACATAAATTTTATTTTTTTAAAGGAAATAAAAAATATTAGGGATCTTAATTATATATGTTGAATATGAACAGCTAATTACTTTATACATAGTGATATATTGTGCAAATAATACTATTACAGAATCACTGTAAACTATTAAAAACACCATTAGCTGAAACGAATAATCAAAGTAGTGTGTACCTTTGAATTTAAAGATATAACCATCATTGCAGCAAGTAGAATTACTATCCATGTGATGAAAAATATATTTGGAGAACATGAGGTTCTTGAGGCATATGATGTGTACAAATAGACAATTCCACAAATAGAGGCAACATAAAACAATGTTGACATAAAAAGTCCAAGGGAGCACTTGTGCCAGCACAATAACATGTTAATGTATCAAAAAATACATACATTGTTATTAAGGTTAATGGTCTAACAAAATGGTCTTAATTTTCTATAATAACAAACACACAATCACATATTATCTCTGCTTTATAATTGTATCACATATTATTCACTCTTAATTGGGAGAATATCTTATAAAGTAATATGACCATGAAAACTAACATATCTAATCATATTAAACTTAAGAAACTTTTGGATTCATTATTTGTACCAATATCCTTAAATGTTTTACAATTAGTGAGATAGGATTGTGGGATTCATTGAAATCCTTAGTGAGCTTAGGATATTAACTCGAACAATTTAAACGTAAGCATACTTTAAATTAAATTTGTTTTATGTTGACTTTCAAATTAATTATATCAGTTTGTTTTTGTAATCTCTATAGTCATAACATTTTTAAATAATAAACAAAGTTAATATCCATATCAATAAACATTAGAAAAACAAATTATGTGTACCTATATCAAACAATTATTTTCATATGACATTGAAGTCTTGAGCCATCCAATGCAGGATCTTTTAAATTATGTAAAAGCTAAAACTTCAGTAATTTACTTAATGAGCACCAAAATAACTTGTACACAGTTCTGATTCAGAATTCAGGTACATTGTTCTCATCCTTAGAACAAGATATAAAATTTGACTTTAGGTTTATCTTGAATTGTTGCAAAAATAAAAATGTTTACCTCTGCTCTCTTTATTCTTCTGCAGTCTAGTATTTATTCCACCAAGTGATAAAATGGATAACACTCACAAGTTGTAAAAGAAGAAATATTCTGTATAAACATAAACCACAACATGCATGTAAGTAACAATCTGCAAATAGAAAAATAAAGCAAATAGAATGTATTGATGGAGTCTCTCAAAGAACACCTTTTAGATTCATCATAGATATGAAAGTACACAATCCAAGACTTGTACCGAATGAAAGGATATTGGCCATTCTTCAAAAAAAAAAAAAAGAAAGTGAAGGATTTAAAGCTTACCCTGCACCAATATGAGCAATCTCACCTACAAGATCAAAGGTGTGTTATGGTTCTTATTCAATGATATTCAAGAGAAGGTAAAGAAAGAATGGAGTTTTGTTTTCAATGAGTGAAAAGTGAGAGAACAAAACTTACGCACCCTAAAAAGTTTTTCACCAATCACAACCCTTGATATATGATAAATTTGTTCACTTTACCAATTAATACTTTAAAAGTCATATAAATAAAGGGTTATCATTAAACGTCAGCATAAAACATTTTATACTACATGTGTTTCAAACTCAAAAAATAATGGTACTAATGAAAACTATTTAAATGATAAAATTGACAGTTTTTTCATATGAATAGTTTTTACAAAATTGTTACATGAGAACCATAAGCAAAATCCAAAACCAACTCAAACATACCATATGAATACTTTTTTACAAATGCATTGTGCCAAAAAAAGCAAATGTTTCATCAATATGATTGTTGTTATTAGTACTGTGTGGTTGTTAAACATACCATATATTTGAACAACTTTTTAAGGGAACAAAAATGGGAGAGCCATTGATCCAAGCAATAAGATAGACTTGACTTCCCACCAACAGAATGCCACAAATTTTGATGTTCACATAATTTTCTTGTTTTGACTATACTAAGAAACATAACTAAGAAAAATATATGACTTCATCGTTAAGGAAGATAGTTCTTTATTAATCAGTAATTATAATAATTATATAGAGAACTGGAAATATGTAAATATATAGTTGATTCATGGTAAGTAATTGAAAATTTTTCTTGTTGAATAAATTATAGGTTAGAGTATATTTACTTCAAGGTTGAGAACAATAAAGATTTTGAATAATACCCTTGGGAGTGATGAGGACTTAGCAGAGCTCTTCAATGTTGTTTCTAATAAAAAACAATATTGTCGATGTAAAGTGTTGTTATTTGAGTTCGAATTCAATCAAAATGGTGAATGGAGGACTTGATTTTGGAATGAATGTTGTTAGTGGATCTAGTTGTTGTCTTCTAACTTTCTTTATTTTTTTTCTGATATGTTAATAACATAACTTAGAAATAGTAGTTTAGATGTTATTTTTGTTGTTCTTTACTCTGTTGATTGATGCTCGCTGATAATGTTTTCTAGAATCTTGTCCAACTCCTTTTGCATATCTCTAAGTTATCTTTTATCCAAGTTATGAGATGAATAGGTTTGATTGAAGGGAACAAGTCAACAAGATCAAACCCTATTTCTCTTGAGGCTACCAAATTTTCTCAAAGTAATGCGTCTATTGGAATATCTGATTCTTCATCTTCCTAGACTTTATGTTGATTTCAAAAGCTTGTAACTAACTTTGATGATGATTTACTGTGCATTTTCTATTGCTAAAATATTATTGATCACTTTTCTTGTCCTTGTAATCAAGGCAATCAACATCTTAGGAAAAGTATGCCTTTTTTCATCCTTCAATTATGTCCATAAGCTATTATTCATTTGATCATTGTTTTGTCATCTAGTCGGTTTGTTCTTGACCTCCTCTATATGTCCTATTGTTTGGTTTTTGTGGATGGATTAACTTGACCTTTGGATGATTACTCCATATTATTTATAATCTTTATATTTTGGCATGCATTATTACGGAATATAAATTATGTTTCTAACGTGATAATTTGTTTTAATTTGACAAGATTTTTCTAATAGATAAAATAAATAAATATCAAGTTATCGGAAGAACCATGGGGTTCATAAAAAGATGTCACCTATAGAAACTTGAATTGAATTTTCTCTTTAGCTGCTATTTGAAATTGGCTTTTCCTTGTTCTTTATGTAAATCTAAATTTTTTCTGTTTCTTTTCCAAACCATAATTTTTGTTGTTACTGTCTCTGTTGCTGTTAAAATGAGATCAATGGCACTTGAGTAAAGATACAATTTTAAACTATTTTCTTTGTATCTTTCCAGCTTTCTTCCAGTTCCTATGCATGTCCTCCTAGTTGGTTTATGAGAATGGAAAAGGTACAAGCAAGAAAATAGCTACTTGGGAATGATTGTCAAAGTAAAAGTTTTATAATCTATTTCCACATTTGTTTATGATTGTACTGTATTTTGTTATTTATGGTTTCTCTACTATAGTCATAGGTCCAGGGGGTGAGTAGCCTGCACCTCCTAATTCTTCTTGGACTCTCTTTTATCAATTATACATATTCATGTATGAAACGAAGTTGAATGAAGCAACTCACTTCAGCATTTTTCAGTTTCAACTTCTCTTAAATCTTACAATTGATTCTTGATATTACTAGATCAAACATTTTCTTTGCTGCTACATGAGCAGAATCTATTGATGACTTGATATATTAACCAATGTAATCAAGAGCTTCTTTTTGTTTCGTTCATTTTCATTTCTCAATAATCTAATTAATTGAATTCTTGTTTACTGGCAGTTGAATTGGATCACCTCATTTTCAAGTTGTAAAGGGATTTACGGAGATGGGTTTAGCTTGTTAAAACATGTAAATAAAATAAGAATGTTAAGTAATTTTCCTCCAAAATTTTTCATCATTTTGTCTTAAGTCAAATGATTCGTAGTAGATGTTATACTTGTGCTAAAGATGGGAAAAGGAATAGAAATAATATCAAATACTATGCTTTATTATTTTCATTATTTCATGATAGATTTCCTATTACCATGGTTAAAAATGCGAAAGATTCTATGTTATTTTGCTATGATTGGTACAAAATGAGGTAATTACTAGTTTTGTGTGAGAATTTATTTTAGTTTAGTTTTTTTTTAAAGTTTTCTTATTTTTAGTTATTAGTCATTAATTAAATAAGTTCTTTTTCTTTACATATTTTATTTTTTATTCTCTCCTATATCATAATTTATTTATATATGTATTAAGTAATTTATAAAAGTTTCACAAATTTTGAAATTTAAGAAAATGATTTTTCATATCCAAACTAAAAATGAAATTAAAAAAAATTGAATTCATTTTATTAATATTAAAATTGAATTTCCTTGTCTAAACAAGAAATTTGAAATGTAAGAAATTTCAATTGATTTACTCAAACATAACATTTACAAAATGAAGGAAATTCAAATGAAAACAATTTAAATGAATAGGATTTCAAATTTTTTGAAATCTTAAAATACCTCATCCAAATGCAATGTTAGATTTTAAGAAGATAAATGGTGAAGTGTAAGTCTCTCGTACCAATTCTCCTTTAATTCAAAATTAAAAATATGGAAGTGAAAGGAAAAAGGAGAAAAGAGTGACCACAAGTCACATGCTTTAACTTATATTTTGAGAATCTAACCTTTATATTAATAAAATGTATACCTGTTATGATAAATTATTTGACTCAAATTAACATTGCTCAAACTAACATTAATCAAAATTGATTTACATCATTCAGTCACATGTATCATTTATGTCAAAAAATTTGTTAAATTTGATAATAATAACTTTAGAAATTATATAAATTGTATGATTTATTTGGTATGGTTGTATCTTTAAAGTCAATAATAATTAATATTTAGTAATATAAATGAAAATAACATGAATGAAAAAAAAAACAAAGAAGTAGGCTTGCAAAAATGACAAAGAAGTTATATGCATTTATCCATTGGATTAGGTATAGAAAAGGCATATTCTAATTGTACAAGGTTCTATGGTTTATTTTTTGTTTCTTCTCTTTCTTTCTTCGTTATTGAAATGTGGTGCTGAATGCCACTCTCCATCCTGAATCCCCCAATTCCTCGTATCCATAGAAATGGACCTTTCTTCTTCCCATGATCTATTTCAAAATCAAAACTTGGGTTGACCTTTTTGTCCTTGAGATGTGTGTTACTAGTCAAATAATTAGTGAAAGGGAAAAAGAAATAATGGACTCAAACAAATTACATGCTTTAAATTATATTTTAAAAATTTAACCTTTACATTAAGAGTTTAAGTGGTATAGACCATTAGTGTAAAAGATTTTTACACTGACATCCAATCATGACTTTTCATTTATGTGACTTTTAAAGTAGTAATGATTAAAGTTAACAAATTTACTATGAATGCAGGGTTGTGATTGAATGTCAGTGTAAAAATCTTTACACAGACAGTGTGCATACCAATTAAACTCTTACATTAATCAAATGTATATGTTATAATAAAATTATGAGTTTAATTGGTATACACTATCAGTCTAAAGATTTTTACAATGACATTCAACCACAACCATTCCTGGTAAATTTATTGACTTTACTCATTACTACTTTAAAAGTCACATAGATGGAAAATTCATGATTGAATGTTAGTGTAAAAATCTTTTACAGTGACAGTGTATACCTATTAAAATCTAAAATTATTTTGAGTTAAATTGACATTGCTCAAACAAGTATATATACACACTACTCAAAAACAAATTATATTGAGTATGTTCAAACTATTGTGCCTCAATAGATTTCTAACAAGTTAGTAATAACCTTGAAAAATGTTGTAAATCATTAATGAGCCACCAAGAATTAAGCATGTTTTAAAAGACATGGATCCATGTGAATCCCCCACACATTTTATTCACACCTATAATCGTAAAATAATTAAATTACTTTATTATTTTATTTTTTAAAATTATGAAATAATTTAAATTTATGTTAAATTCCTTTAAATATTTTTAATACATAACTTTATACATATTTTTTAATAATAAGAAATAAGTATGAGACTATAATTAAATGTATTTTTTCTAGCAGTCCCATTTATTTACTTTTATTAAAGTTGTATTATGAATTTAACAACTGAAAAATTACCATGACAAATGTTATTTCTAAAATTACTATGTTATATTCAGAAAAAGACATTGAATTCTTTGTAAAAAATAATGCAAGTTACATATTGTAAATAATGAGATTTTTTAAAGAAAAGTAAAAAAAATAAAAATATATCTCAAGAATATGAATTGTGTCATAACATGTGAGAGAAACTGTTTAGTTTATTGGATTTTCCAACACACAATTACATTTTTTTAATAAACCCTTGATAAATATGCACTTCCTGTTCCAAATTGCTTTTTACAATCGTGTAGAAATAGTCATTCTGTTACCCTTTAAAATAGGATTTTAGGACTTTTTAAACTTTTATTATTGACAAAAGTCCTAAATAACTTAAAAAATAGATACTTAAAATATAATATTTAGTTTATAATATTAAAATATAAAATTCTTAATTCTTAACATTCTTTTATCATAAATGAGTAGAAAAATAGAAAAAAACTTTTTTTCTCAGTAAAAAATATATTTTTTGAATTAGTATTAAATAGTAATGTTTTGGTACAAAAGATTAAATATTTAATAATGGATGATAAGGACATTCTTCTTTTTAATATATAAAATATGCTAATAGAAAAGAGTAATTCTATTTTTTTAGAATGAAAAAAATCGAGTAAGTACAAGAGAATTACTCTTTGTCATTTCTATTTATTTTCTTATAAAGATTTAATAATTAAGATTAAGTATGTTTTTTTTATGAGTTTAATTGATATACACTGTTAGTGTAACGTTCAATCATAACTTTTCTTTTATGTGACTTTTAAAGTATAGTAAGTCAACAAACCTATCATGAACGAAGGGTTGTGATTGATTGAATGTTAGTGTAAAAATCTTTACACTGATAATGTATACCAATTAAACTCTTTTTTTATTTATAGTATACTCTAAAAAGTTAATTAAACTCGTGTACATTTTTATAATTATAGTAAAAAACCAAAATTCTATTTAAATTATTGTTATTTTTTAATTTATTAATATAAATATGAACCAAATCATTTCGTAGGCAATGTGTCACTAATTAGTTATATTTTAATTATTAAATTTAATAATATATTGTATTTATTAAATATTAAAATTATTTGAATAGATATATTATTTGAAGTTATATGTAGAGATTTAATGCTATATTATATATAAAATAAATTACTAAGAGAGCTTTAGTTACCGTATCATTTGGGAGTATATTAAATCAAATCATCATTTTCATATATCATTATAAGATATATTGAATATTATAGTTTATCCTATAACTTATCAAATATTTTCTTATAAATTATATATTTTATATTGTTAACATTAATTACAAATAGAGAAGGAAATATAATATCTCAGTTGGTTTTGATCGTTGTCGTTAATAAAAACTAACATTTAATCTATAAAAGAAACATTTAAAATAGAAAAATATATAACATATATAATTAATTTAAATTTATATTTATTAAATATGTGAACCTAATTTTATAGAATATAATCATAATAATGTTATGATTGGATTTCACACTTTTATGATTTTGCCATCATGTAATCAATATGAAATATAAAAAGAAAATAAGTTGTTGATTTTGTTAATCATATAATTTTAATATTATTGTATCTTATTTCATATATCAATAATGTATGCTTGCATGGATAATTGTTATTGTAAATTATATTATTATTTTATTTTCATTATATAACATTTTATATTTGGCGTCATATCTATGAAGTTAAGCATATCTGCATAATATCATAAATTATTAGATTAAGAAAACATATGTTGATTTGGTTTTACTTTTATTTTTAGGATACATATATGTTTATTGTTATTTTGAGAAGTCTTTACATATTTAATAAAAAAAATGTTTTTAAATTCATGTAATTAACAATTATAAATTTAAAATAATTTATTTGAATATTAAAATTTTGTCATTGATATATTATGAAATTATTAAATTTTTAAAACCATTAAATATTAGTTTAATATTATTAAGATTATATTATATTTTATCAGAGATATTAAAAATATATGGATTTCATCATCAATCATCAATATTTTACATATTTTTTACTTATCTTTATTTTATTTGTTATTTCTTTTTTTCTATTTTATTTTCTTTTTTTATTGGTAATGCACCACTTTGTTACTAGGAAAAACACGACCACCACCAAGTTGTTTATTTGTCACTCAATAAAATTATTATTTTAATGCAAATTTCAAAATTAAATTTTTTCTATTTATATAATGTTAATTTTTCATATCAATAAATATTTATTTAATATTATTAACACTACTAGAAAATTTTTCATTTCTTGTAGTTTTTTCATGAAAAAAAAAGTTGCAGAAAATGGCTGCTACTTTTTAGAAGAAAAAATTCGTATAAAAGAAAATAAAAAATATCTACAAGAATTTCATAAAACTTTTCCTGTGAATTTGAAAAGTCATAGCAAACTTTTCAATGAATATGAAAATGGTAGAAAATTTTCTTGCAAATTTTCCTCCGAAAATTATTTGTGGGAGTTTCCTGCGAATTTTAAATTGGCAGAAAACTTCATGCATATTTAAAATTGACAAGAAATTTTTTAAATATTTTCTACAAATCAAAATTCACAGAAATTTTTAGATATTTAAAATTAAAATTAAAGTATTAGTTTTTACATAAATCACTATTTTTGCTAATGGGAATCTGTCGACAAGGGGTTTTGACGGGACAATAAAGGAGTCGCCTCCTATGTTTATTAAGCAAAACATTGAAAAACCTTTAAAATAGAAAGTGGCATGCGAAAAATTATTTGAATATGAAAGTCAATTACACGTATGGGAGGTATTAGCACCCTACAACGTTCGTCATAAAGACTCTAATTAAGCATACAAAATTAGATAACTTTAAAAATATCTATTTCACTCCATACAAATTAGTATTTTCATTTTATTAATTGGTTTTAATATTTTTTACAAGAATTTATTATTGAGAGATTTATTATTGATAAAAGATTGTTATTATTGTACTTTTATCTTTTAAATTAATTAAAATTTTTTATCTTTTTGGGCTCGACAGAAGTAGGCTCCTGCTCCTACGTATCTTCAAGAGCAATGGACTATTAAATTTTACGTAATTTGTTGAGAACATATTTGTGTGTTTGATATATTTGATATTTAATTTTTAAATTTATTAAGACTTAGGATTTCTAAACTGTCACAGTTCGTAGTCCTAAAAATTTAAAAATTGGCAGGGTATACACCCAAACCAATCCATTGGAACATTTTATCTTAGAGGTTATTTTTGTTTTTTTATTAATATAATTTGGACTAACAAATTTAGCTTTTAGAGATGAGTTTTAAGACAAAAAGTCCCAACTTATGCCTTAAAATCCCGAGATTAAGAAGATGTCATGCCTAGTTAATCCTTTTATCCCTATTAAAGAAATATTAAAAATAAAAATAGTGAAAAGAAAGTGAATATTAAAAATTATTTTTTAAAAGAAAATATTATTAATTGTGATAGGAATTAATTAAGGAATAAATTTGAGAGCGTGACACTGTCACCATTTGTATCCTTAAAATTTCATAAGAAAAAAAATGTCACATTTAATTAGCATTATTTTTCCCTTACCAATAAATTTATTTTTCTAACTAGATGCACAAAGGTCCATCATTCAATATGGCAGATCCATTGATGCTGGTTTTGTGGCTAATGCATTCATGATATTTGTTGCTTGTTGACATGAGAAGGGGTATGTTTGTAAATATATTTTTGGGTCACCACATATAAATATTAGCACCAAGATTTGGTGTTGGTGGGTGTTTACAAAGGCTTGAACGCATGTATTGGCACCATGAATGTCATGACTTTTAAAGGCAAGCCTTTTTATGGTTAGTGAAAGGAAAGTAGATGAAAGGAAAGTATATGTAAGAGCTAATGTATATTATTTTGTTGAGAAAAAGAACAAGAGTGGATAAATTCTATTGTGAGTGTTGTTAAGAGAGAAGAAGATGGTGAAAAATAAAAAAAAAGGAAGGAGATGGTGAGGTCTTACCTTGGATGTGGAGTGGAGACGACAATCTCCAAAATGTTAGTTGTGAGGGATTTTTATTAAGCTGAGATGTGTGCTTTCATTTAATGAAAGTTTGCTTTTTGGGAAACCAATATTTTAGAAGTATGATTTAATGAGATTTATTGGTAGCTTATAGGTGGTAGTATGAAAGATTAGGAAACAAAAGGTGAGTAGCTAGGATAGTATAGCACACCTTTAAATGATTTTCTTCTTTTTCTTTTCTTTTTTATAAAACCATATCTGTTTTTTTCATTTTGTAATTTTGTTTTTATATTCTTTTCTTTATTTTAAGAAAATGACTTAATTATTAATAATTTTTTTAGTTTAATTTTTCTCATGTTTTTATTTTCTTTACTTACCGCACAAAATGGGATGATCACAGAATCCATTTGTAAAACACTTTTCTTGCATTTGAACTCAAACTTTATATATTGTCTACAAGCCCTACACACTTAAAACTTATGATTTTAAAATTGTACTAGTGTTTGAACTGGTTAAAGTATTGGTTCACGATTTATTAATGCAATTGTTGTTGAACCAATGGTTGAACCGATCTTAATAAAATAGTATTTTTTATTAATATGCATTATAAAAATTAAGATTATAAAAGAAACAATTTATTAAGGAGGTAAATATAAAATAAAAGACTATTTTTACTAAATACAGCTTCATATTGCTAACTTAATCTCTGTTTTTATTAATTTTTAATTAAAAATGGATTGACTTGAGGAAACAAAGGGTGTATTTAGAAAAATCCAAAAAAATTATAAAAATAATGAATCAGTTCAACCACTGATTTTCATCTATTTTTCAATTTTAAGACTGGTTATTTGCTTGTCGATTTGATTTTCAGTATTAACCGAACTAGATACTAGACTAGTTCACCAGCTTTTTGGTCAAACCACTCAGTCTAATCCAGTTTTTTTAACCTAACTTAAAACACATAAAAACTTTTAATAAGAAATTTTATTATAAATATTCTAACATCAATTATTCATATCTTTAAAATAAAATAGTCATGTATTATTGCACCAAGTTATATTCAGAATCTATGTAAAATGCAGAAATATATACAAAACCTCATGAGTGATAAGTGTGTTTTACCCTTATGAAATAATTTAAAATATGTGCATACTTAATAGTCAAATTTAATGTTGTTACTTAATATTAAATTATCAAAATTAATATTTAATTGTGAATTAAATATTTAATAAAATTAATTACTTAATATAAAAAAATAAAATTAATTTTTTTTAATTATAAAAATGAATATAAAACATAATTAATGTGGTAAATTCTTTTTTATTAAATGTATATGTTACAAAAGAAATTCACATGATCAACAATTGAAGCTTTGATCAAATGTTTAAGTTAGAGTCCAATTTATAATTAATATATATTAATTAAAATTTAGTGAAGCATTTATAGGATGTGTTAAAGAAGGGTATAATAAAAGTAATGACAGATTTTCATCGATATGGAAAGCTTTCAAGGGTAGTTAATGCCTTATTCATTTCCTTGATTCCCAAGAAGGAGCGCTCAGGTGGATTGGGAGATTATAGGTCGATATCACTAACTGCGGTGCTCTATAAAATTATTGCAAAAGTACTGGCAAAGAGACTACAAAAAGTACTTCCAAGCATCATTGAGGAAACACAGATAGCTTTTATTAAAGGAAGACAATTGCTTGATAGTGTGGTTGTAGTTAATGAAGTTATCCAGGAGGCAAAACATCATAAGAAGCCCTTATTGGTATTTAAGACTGACTTTGAGAAGGTGTATGACTCTATTAGTTGGGCGTTCATGTTTTACATGTTATATCAATTTGGTTTTAGGGGCAATTGATTAAGTTGGATCAATGGTTGTCTGTCTTCATCATCGGTTGGTTAATGGGAGTGCGACGAAGGAGTTCTATATGTAGAGAGGATTACATCAGGGCAATCTGATGGTGCCTTTGTTATTCTTGATGGTGTGGTGAAGTATAAGTCTCTAATACCAATTCTCTTTTAATTTTCAAAATTAAAAATATGAAAGGGAAAAGGAAAAGGAAGGAAAGAGTGACCACAAACAAGTCACATGTTTCAAATTATATTTTAAAAATCTAACATTTATATTAATCAAATGTGTACTTGTTATAATAAATTATTTGACTCAAACTAACATAGCTCAAATTAACATTAATCAAAATGGATTTACATTGTTCAATCACATCTATGCTTTATGTTAAAAAAAATTGTTGAAATTGATAATAATAACTTTAAAAATTATATAAATTGTATGATTTAGTTGGTATGGTTGTATTTTAAAGTCAATAATAACTAATATTTAGTAACATAAATGATAGAAAAGGCAGATTCTAATTAATATAAGGTTTTATGTTTTAGTGTTTGTTTCTTTTCACTGTGGCTTCTTTCTTTATCTCTTTTAGAAAGGTGACTAAATACCTCTCTCAGTCCTAACCAAACACTTAAATCCCCCAATTCTCCATGCCCATGGAAATGGACCCTCCTTGTTTCTATGGTCCATTTCAAAATCAAAACTTCGGTTGACCTTTTGGCCCTGAGATCTGCGTCACTAGTCAAATAAATAATTAGTGAAAGGGAACAGGAAGAAAAGAGTGATCACAAATAAGTCACATACTTTAAATTGTATTTTGAGAATCTAACCTTTACATTAATAAAATGTATATCTATTAAAATAAATTATTTGATTCAAACTAAGATTGCTCAAACAAGTACAGTAAGGTGGTATACCACCACATACACACAAGAACAAATTATACTGACTATGTTCAAATTAACATGGCTCAATAGACTTTTAAAAAGATAGAATAACCTTGAAAAATGTTGTAAATCATTAATGAACCAACAATTAAGCATGTTTTAAAAGACATTGATTTTTAACTTTCATTGTGGCTCTACTTTTATTCACACTATAGTTGTAAAATAATTAAATTACTTTATTACTTTATTTTTTTAAATTATGAAAACATTTAAATTTAAGATAAGTTTAATTACTTTAAATAATTTTAACACATAACTTTATACATATTTTTAGTAACAAGAAATAAGTGAGATTATAATTAAATATATTTTTTCTAACAATCCGATTTATTTATTTTTATTAAAGTTGTATTATGAATTTAACAACAAAAAAATTACTATGACAAATGTTTTTTCTAAAATTATTATGTTATATTCAGAAAAAAAAAATTGAATTCTTTGTAAAGAAGAATGCAAGTTACATATTGGAAATAATGAGATTTTTTAAAGAAAAGTGAAAAAAAAAAACATATTTCTCTCAAAGTAATATGAATTGTATCACACCCATATGACAAAAAATGTTTAGTTTAGTTTATTATATCTTCTAACATACATTACACATCTCATATCATTGCCACTTTAGAATGTATTACATTTTTTTTAATAAACTATTGATAAACATGCACTTTTGCAGTTTCATTTTTATATTTCTGTAAAATAGTCATACTATTACCTTTAAAATAGGATTTTATGACTTTTTTAACTTTTACTTTCGACCAAAGTCCAAAATAACTTAAAAAATAGATACTTAAAATATAATATTTAGTTTATAATATTAAAATGTAAAATTCTTAATTCTTAACATTCTTTCTATCATAAATTAGTAGAAAAAACAAAAAATAATTTTTTCTTCTAAATAAAAATAGATTTTTTAATTAATATTTGGGTAAAAAAGATTAATTATTTAGTAATGGAGGATACGAATATTCTTCTTTTTAATATATAAAACTATATTGATAGAAAAGATTAATTCGATTTTTAGAATCGAAAAAGATCTAGTAAGTATAAGATATTACTCATTATTATTTTTATTCATTTTCTTATTTAAATCTAATGATTAAGATTAGTTATGCTTTGTTTTATTTATAGTATTCTCTAAACAATTAATTAAGCTCATGTAGCTTTTCATAATTATAGTAAAAAATTACAATTCTATTTAAATTATTGTTATTTTCTTACTTTATTAATATAATTAAGACTAACATATAAATATAAATCAAATCATTCCATAGGCACTGGCTTACTAATTAGTTATATTTTAATTTTTAAATTTAATAATACATTGTATTTATTAAATTTTACTATTATTTAATATATTATTTAAATTTATATGTAGAGATTTAATGCTATATATTATTATATACAATTAATGACTAAGAGAGTGTTAGTTAGTGTACCATTTGAGAGTGTATTATTATAATATTTTTTTTATAAATCAAACCTTAGTATTGTTAATAATACTAGTTTGTTAGGTGAACCTGGAACCTTTATTTCCGTTAACTAATTTATCAGCTTATATATTTATTAGTGTAATATTTTTAAAAAATACACAAGGAATGTTGGTATATTTAAAGTTTTTAAACTTAAGATTAGAGTAGGTAAATATAAAAGAATGAAATTATAATTTCTTAAAATAAGGATGAAAGTTTTATGTATTTATTTTATTATAATATAAATATATATTTTTTACATCAAATATATAAAAATGTAAACAATTTATATGTAAATATTACTTTTAAGTGTGCATATTTTAATTGAAATCTAATCATCCTTTTCATATATCATTATAAGATATATTGAAAATTATAGTTTATCCTATAACTTATCAAATATTTTATTATAAACTATGTATTTTATATTGTTAACATTTATTTCAAATAAAAAAGGATATATAATATCTAAATTGGTTAAGGAACACGAGATTTAAAAAAATGACATCGTTTTAATCTTTATTGTTAATAAAAGCTAACATCTAGTCTATAAAAGAAACATTAAAAATAGAAATTATATAACATATATAATTAATTTAAATTTATATTTATTAAATATGTGAGTCTAATTTTATAGAATATGATAATAATAATATTATGATTGCATTTCACACTTTTATGATTTTACCATCATGTAATCAATATGAAATAGAAAAAGAAAATAAGTTGTTGATTTTGTTAATTATTTAATTTTAATATTATTGTATGTTATTTCATATATCAATAATGTATGTTTGCATGGATAATTGTTATTATAAATTATATTACTCTTTTATTTTTCATTAATAATCGTTATATAACATTTTATATTTGGTGTCATATCTATGAAGTTAAGCATACCTGGATAGCATCATAAATTATTAGATTAAGAAAACATATATGTTGATTTAGTTTATTTTTATTTTTAGGATGCATATATGTTTATTGTTATTTTGAAAAGTCTTTACATATTTAATAAAAACAATGTTTTCAATTTCATATAATTAACCATTATAAATTTAAAAGAATTTATTTTAATATTACAATTTTGTAATTGATATATTATGAAATTATTAAATTTTTAAAATCATTAAATGTTAACTTAATATTATTTAGACAATATTATATTTTATTAAACATATTATAAATTATGGATGTCCTCATGTATTTTAAAATATTTTTCACTTATCTTTGTTTTATTTTTATTTTTTTTCTCTATTTTCTTTTCTTTTCTTTTTGGTAATGCACCACTTTTCTACTGGGAAAAGCATGACAACCACCAAGCTATTTATGTATAACTCAACAATATTATTATTTTAATGAAAAATTCAAAATTAAAATTATTCTATTTATATAATTTTAATTTTTCATATCAATAAATATTTATTTAATATTATTAAAATTAGTACGAATTTTTCATTTCCGGTGGTTTTTCATGAGAAAAAAATTGAAAAAAATACTTGCTATTTTTTAGAAGGAAAAAATTCGTGTAAATTTGAAACTTTTTGTACAAAAAAAAAAATCTACAAGAATTTCAAAAAATATTCCTTGTGAATTTGAAAAGTGACGGTAAAATTTTCTATGAATATGAAAATGGTACAAAAGTTTCTTGCAAATTTTCCTCTAAAAATTATTTGTAGGAGTTTCCTTCGAATTTTAAATTGCCAGAAAATTTTCCTACATATTTAGAATTGGCAGCAAATTTTTTGCATATTTTTTTACAAACAAAATTGTATAATTTTTTCAGATATTTAAAATTATAATTATAATAAATAAATATTATCGATTTATAAAAATTTATATATTAAGTTTTCTAGAAATTTTTTCGCCACATAATGATAAGTTATTTTTTAAACATTAGTTTTGAAATAATTAATAAATATTTAAAATAATATCATTTTACTAAATCCATTATAATTTATAAAATATCTTAATATTCATAATTTTAGTTGAAAATTATTAGATTATATATTATTTTATTGAATGCATATTCATTTATCTTCTATCCTTTAAATCCTAAATTCAAATCATCGTAGATCTAAGTGACAATGTTAATTTATTTTATATTTAACATGTCCTAAAATATCAAGTTATTTTTTTATACAAATAAATAAAAGAAAATTGAAGTTGTTATTCAAAATTCAAGGACATTGTACACTATAAAGGTTGAAAAGCCCACATCAATTTTGAATGTCCAAGAAGTGAGAAAAAATTTGAAAATGAACTAACACAAGCATTAGTGAAACATGAACTAAGATTTGTATTATAGACAATTTACTATTTTATTTAAATATTATCGATCTAAAATTCAACATGAAGATGAATGTAGCTTGTGATTTGTAATGTCATTAGTTTTTTTTTAATTGTTAGTTAAGCATAGAAAGAAAATAATGGTAATAGTTGTCTTGGTTCAGGCATACTTGTCCCGTTCTTGTTTAATTACATATAAACCCCAATTACATTCATAATACCACAATTTCCAATCTTATATCATACAGAACAAAATTTAGAAAGTGAATGTTGATATTATCATTATTTTAAAAAAAGAATTTAGCCTTTATCTAAATAAATAAACTACTACTTTTGATGGGTATCTATTGGTAAAAAACTTATTCTTGCATTTTGAACTCCAACTTTATATGATATTCGCAGCCCTACACACTTAAAACTTATGATTTTAAAACTGGATCTGTGTTTGAACTCGTGAAAGTACTGATTCATGATTTATTAGTTTAACTATGGTTGAACTAGTATTGAACCGGTCTTAATAAAATAGTATTTTTTATTATTAATATATTATAACAATTAATATTAAAATGAAAATATTTATTAAGAAGTAATTATTAAAGAAAAAACTATTTTTACTAAATACATCTTCATATCGCTAAGTTAACCTTTTTTTATTAATTTTTAATTAAAAAGGGATGGACTTGAGAAAACAAGGGTGTATTTAGAAATATTCAAAAAATTTATAAAAAAATGAAACAGTTGAACCCCTGGTTTTCATTAGTTTTTCGATTTTAAAACCGGTTTTTTGCTTGGTCGATTTTTAGTATGAACCAAACCAGATACTAGACTGGTTCATTGGTTTTTCAGTTAAACCAGATACTAGACTGGTTCAGTGGTTTTTCATCGAACCAGTCGGTCCAATCCGGGTTTTTTAACCTAGCTTAAAACACATAAAAATTTTAATAAAAAATTTTATTACAAACATTCTAACATCAATTATTCACGACTTTAAAAGAAATTAATCATGTATTATTGCACCAAGTTATATTCAGAATCTATGTAAAATGTAGAAATATATACAAAACCTCATGAGTGATAAGTGTATTTTGCCTTTATGAAATTGAAGTTTTCACCTAAGACAAATGTTTCTTCAAGTCTATTTTATAATAGAATAATTTGTGAAATATATTTTAAATAATTTAAAATATGTACATACTTAATAGTCAAATTTAATGTTATTACTTAATATTAAATTATTAAAATTAATATTTATTATGAATTAAATATTTAATAAAATTAATTACTTAATATGAAAAAATAAAATTAATTTTTTTAATTATAAAAATGAATATAAAATATAATTAATATGGGAAATTTATTTTTTTATCAGATGTTACAAAAGAAAATCACATTATAAATTTGAAGCTTTGATCAATGTTTAAATTAAAGTCCAATGTATAATTAATATATGAGTTTAATTGGTATACACTGTTAGTGTAAAGATTTTTACACTCACATTCAATCACAACCCATTCATGGTAAATTTGTTGACTTTACTCATTACTACTTTAAAAGTCACATAAATGAAAAGTCAGATTGAATGTCAGTGTAAAAATTTTTTACACTGACAGTGTATACCCATTAAACTCTTAATGTATATATATATATATATATATATATATATATATATATTAATTAAAATTTAGATCCTAAATCACCTTATCAAGGACGATTAAGGGACAAACAGCTACCACGTGTTGACCAATGTTAGCTCTATAGACCAAATAAGTTTTGCAAATTGACTTGTCTATTTTGTTGGTTGTTTCCTTGTCTCTTAATGGATTGATAAATATATATATATATATATATATATATATATATATATATATTTATAAGTTATCCAAACTTATTGATACAAAACCTTGTACTCTAGAGGAATTTTATTCTTGATAATGAGATTAGCAAACAATTTAAAAATTCAAACCAACTCAACCATTTAATTTGTGGTCCACTACAGCTAAACCAATTATAGCTTGTATTACATTAGATTATACCTTACTAAGCATGATATAAATATAAATATTGTGGCTATAAGTACAAAGTGAGCTGTGAGAACTAATGCTAGCTACTATCTTTAAAAATATATTTTAGTCAACCCTTAATTAAATTTCATTCTTGACTTTTGCCTTTGAACCATTAAAAATTAAGTGGTTGAAGAATTAAATACTATTAAAGAATAGAAAACATTTAAAAGTATGAAGATTTCTTTTGTGAGAATGTTGATGATTTTGCCTTTGTCATCATGCCATAACTTAGTCAGTTGTCTCTTGCACAGCTCCATGACTATCCATGATTGTGTTCTGTCTCACAACTGGCAAAATCAACATCCATACTGTTTTAAATTAAATAAGGTAAAAGCAATTAAGATATGAATTGGAGAAGAAGGTGCATCATTAAAGTATCAAACTGGTTGTACTTCACTTTTACAATCCATTACTGATTATTATTACCATCATCATTGTGTGTTGATGTTTATATGTTAAGCATATTAACATGAGTAGTGTTACACATAATTCAAATTTATTAAAAACTATAAAATCAATATAGAGAATTATTAAATGAGATGTGATCATCAAACTTTAAGTTTTTCAATAAACTTTAGCCAATAGTAATAGATAATGTGTTGAAAAAAGTGTGTTAAAGAGTGTTTTGTTAGAATTTATAAAATAAAACGACAAGATTATGGTCGAAGTTGAAGCTAGTGAATGAAATATAGGAAATAAATATTTTTATTAAGTAATACACTCACTTACTTTAAATTTTTGCTGCAAACCACTCATTGATAACTTTCACCCATGTACTTATCTAGCCAACATCAATGTTCCACCTGGTGGTTTGATGAGTGCATCATTCATACAGTAAGTGTAGAACACAAAATATAAAAAATCATCATATGTAAAGCACTGGTTAACCATATGATGTATTAAGTTCTTTACTTTCTGGCTGAGTTATTCAGATCCCAATTGATGAACAACATTGCAAAGTACATTGCCCCCAAAGAGAATACCAGTGAAAAAATCTATAATTGTAAGGAATATCATTTTCATGTTCAAGTTTGTTTTTTGTAAACTCAAAAAGGACCAAAAAAATCACTTCAATATGAGGGATATTAACATTGTTTTCTATCTGTCACAATATGGCCTAGATTAAAATTAAATAATTCTTGTTTGATCATGTTAATGAAAGGACTATGATCCTTGGTTATGTTATATGGGGGGAATTATTTTTTCTTGACCGCTAAAAGAAAATTTTACCTCAACTTGCATGATGATTGAGGTGTCTTTCTAGATCAAGGAAAGAAGGCGGCTTTAGAGCTTCTTAATTTCTAGGAAAGGATTTTAGGACTTTTTAAATTTTATTTTTGATAAAATTCCTAGATAACTTAAAAAATAGATACTTAAAATATAATATTTAGGTTATACTATTAAAATATAAAATTCTTGATTCTTAACATTCTTTTTATCATAAATTTGTAGAAAAAAACTTTTTTTCTAACTAAAAATAGATTTGTTCAATTAGTATTAAATAGTAATATTTTGGTAGAAAAGATCAAATATTTAATAATGGATGATAAAAACATTCTTCTTTTTAATATATAAAACTATGTTGATGGAATAGAATAATTCTATTTTGTAGAATGAAAAAATTGAGTAAGTACAAGAGACTTACTTTTTGTCATTTCTATTAATTTTCTTATTCAAATTTAATAATTAAGATTAATTATGCTTTATTTTATTTATAGTATGCTCTAAACAATTAATTAAACTCATGTACCTTTTCAAAGTTATAGTAAAAGATCACAATTCTATTTAAATTGATATACACTCTTGGTGTAAAGATTTTTATACTAACATTCAATCTCAACCCTTCATTCATGTTAAATTTATTGACTTTACTCATTACTACTTTAAAAGTCACATAAATAAAAAATCATGATTGAATGTCAATGTAAAAGTATTTTACACTGATAGTGTATACCAATTAAACTCTTAAATTGTTATTATTTTCTTAATTTCTTAATATAATTAAGAATAACATATATAAATATGAATCCAATCATTTCGTAGGCAATGCCTAACTAATTAGTTATATTTTAATTGTTAAATTTAATAATACATTGTATTTATTAAATATTACAATTATTTAAATAGATATATTATTTCAAGTTATATGTAGAGATTTAATGCTATATATTATTATATAAAAAAGATTAGAAAGAGAGTTTTATTTAGTGTATCATTTGAGAGTATATTAGTATAATATTTTTTTTATGAATCAAACCTTAACAATACTAGTTTTGTTAGCTAAATTGGGGACCTTTATCTCCATCAACTAACTCATCACCTTATATAACCATTAGTGCAATATTTTTAAAAAATATATAAGGAATTTTGATACAGTTAAAGTTTTTAAACTTAAGATTAGAGTAGGTAAATAAAAAAATTAAATTATGTATAATTTCTTAAAATATGGGTGAAAGTTTGTGTATATTTTATTATAATATAAAAATATATTTTTCCATCAAATATATAAAAATGTAAACAATTTATATGTTAATATTAAAATCTAATCATTATTTTCATATATCATTATAAGATATATTGAATATTATAGTTTATCCTATAAATTATCAAATATTTTCTTATAAACTATATATTTTATATTGTTAAGATTAATTTCAAATACAAAAGGAGCTATAATATCTTAGTTGGTTAAGAAGTGAGAGAGGTGAAAAAATGTCATGGTTTTGATCTTTGTCATTAATAAAAACTAACATTTAATCTAAGAAAGAAACATTTAAAATAGAAAAATATATAACATATATAATTAATTTAACTTTATACTTGTACAAAAGATGGAAAAAGGAATAGAAATAATATCAACTGCTATGCTTTATGATTTTCATTATTTCATGATAGATTTCCTGCTACGAGCTTCATGGTAAAAAATATGAATGATTCTATGCTCTTTTGCTATGATTGTCACAAAACTAGGCACTAACAATGGCTATGTAAGTATAAAGTGTGTTTCACTCGCGATTTCAGTTGTAGCTAAAAAATGAAAAATTAACCGAAATGGTTTCAGTTTCATTTTATACTTAAAAAGTTAGTAGTGTTTTAGGTAATTACTAGTTTTGTCAGAAAAGTTGTTTTAGTTTAGTTTTTTTTTTAGTGTTCTTGATTTTAGTTATTAGTTGATTTTTTTACTTTATTTTTCATTAATTAATAAATTCTTTTTCTTTAGATATTTTATTTTTCATTCTCTCCTTTATCATAATTTATATATGTAATAAGTAATTTATAAAAGTTTCATAAAATTTGAAATTTAAGAAATTGATTTGTCATATCCAAACTAAAAAATTGAATTGATTTGGCTAATATGGAAATTGAATTGCCTTATCCAAATTAAAAATTTGACGTTTAAGAAATTTCAAATGATTTATCCAAATGAAACATTTACAAAATGAAAGAAACTCAAATGAAAGTAATTCAAATTGATAGCATTTCAAATTTTTTGAAATCTTAAAATGTCTCATTAAAACACAATGTTAGATTTTAAGAAAATAAATGTTGAAGTATAAGTTTCTAATACCAATTCTCCTTTAATTTTCAAAATTAAAAATATCAAAAGGGAAAGGGAAAAGGAAGAAAAGAGTATCCACAAACAAGTCACATGCTTTAAATTATATTTTGAAAATCTAACCTTTACATTAATCAAATCTATACTTGTTATAATAAATTATTTGACTCAAACTAACATTGCTGAAATTAACATTAATCAAAACGGATTTACATCATTCAATCACATTTATGATTCATGTTAAAAAAATTTGTTGAATTTGATAATAATAAGTTTAAAAATTATATTGTATGATTTAGTTGGTATGTTTGTATCTTTAAAGTCAATAATAATTAATATTTAGTAACATAAACAATAGTAAAGGCAGATTCTAATTATATAAGGTTTTATGTTTTAGGGTTTGTTTCTTGTCATTGCTTTCTATATTCTAGAAAGGTGGTTAAATGCCTCCATCAGTTCCAATGAAAGCGCTAAATCCCACAATTCCTCCTATGGTCCATTTCAAAATCAAAATTTGAGTTGACCCTTTTGTCCCTGAAACGCACGTTATTGAGTAAAATAAATGTGAAAGAGAATAGAAAAGAAAGAGTGGCCACAAACAAGTCACATACTTTAGATTATATTTTGAAAATCTAACCTTTACATTAATAAAATGTATACTTATTATAATAAATTATTTGATTCAAAATAACATTGCTCAAACAAGTACAGGAACACTACTCAAGAACAAATTATATTGAGTATGCTCAAACTAACATGGCTCAAGAGATTTCTTAAAAGATAGCAATAACCTTGAGAAATATTGTAAATCATTAATGAACCAACAATTAAGCATGTTTTAAATTTTTAACTTTCATTGTGGCTCCACTTTTATTCACACTATGGTTGTAAAATAATTAAATTACTTTATTGCTTTATTTTTAAAAATTATGAAAAGATTTAAATTTAAGATAAGTTAAATTCCTTTAAATACTTTTAACACATAAATTTATACATATTTTTTAATAATAAGAAATAAGTGTGAGACTATAATTAAATATATTTTTCTAACAATCCAATTTATTTGTTTTTATTAAAGTTGTATTATGAATTTAACAAAAAAATTACCATGACAAATGTTTTTTCTAAAATTATTATGTTATATTCAGAAAAAAACATTGGATTCTTTGTAAAGAAGAATGCAAGTTACATATTGGAAATAATGAGATTTTTTAAAGAAAAGTAAGAAAAAAAAAACATATTTCTCCAAAGTAATATGAATTGTATCCTACTCGTGTGAAATAAAATGTTTAGTTTAGTTTATTATATATTCTAACACACATCACACATATCACATCACTGTCACTTTAGACTGTATTACCATTTTTTAATAAGCCATTGATAAACATGCACTTTTCCAATTTCGTTTTTATAATTCCGTAGAAATAATCATACTATTACCTTTAAAATAGGGTTTTATGACTTTTTTAACTTTTATTTTTTACCAAAGTCTTAAATAACTTAAATAATATTTACTTAAAATATAATATTTAGTTTAGAATATTAAAATGTAAAATTCTTAATTCTTAATTCTTAACATTCTTTCTATCATAAATTAGTAGAAAAAACAAAAAGTAATTTTTTCTTCTAACTAAAAATAATTTTTTGAATTAATATTTTGGTAGAAAAAATTAATTATTTAGTAATGGAGGATAAAGACATTCTTATTTTTAATATATAAAACTATGTGATAGAAAAGATTAATTCTATTTTTAGAATGGAAAAAGATCTAGTAAGTATAAGATACTTGTTGTTTATTATTTCTATTCATTTTCTTATTTAAATTTAATGATTAAGATTAATTATCTTTTGTTTTATTTATAGTATGCTCTAAACAATTAATTAAGTTCATGTAGCTTTTGATAATTATAGTAAAAAATTACAATTCTATTTAAATTATTGTTATTTTCTTAATTTATTAATATAATTAAGAATCACATATATCAATATGAATCAAATCATTCTGTAGCACTATGTTACTAATTATTTATATTTTAATTGTTAAATTTAATAATAAATTTTATTTATTAAATTTTACTATTATTTAAATAGATATATTATTTAAAGTTATATGTAGAGATTTAATGCTATATATTATTATACATAATAAATGACTAAGAGAGTGTTAGTTAGTGTACCATTTGAGAGTGTATTAGTATAATATATTTTTTATGAATCAAATCTTAGTATTGTTAATAATACTACTTTGTTAGTTGAACCTGAAACCTTTATTTCTGTTAACTAATTTATCACCTTATATATTATTAGTGTATTATTTTTAAAAAAGACACAAGAAATGTAGGTATATTTAAAGGTTTTAAACTTAAGATTGGAGCGAGTAAATAAAAGAGAATAAAATTATAATTTCTTAAACTAAGGATGAAAGTTTTAGGTATTTATTTTTATTATAATATAAATATATACTTTTTACGTCAAATATATAAAAATGTAAACAATTTATATGTGAATATTACTTTTAAGTGTGTATATTTTAATTAAAATCTAATCATCATCTTCATATATCATTATAAGATATATTGAATATTATAGTTTATCTTATAACTTATCAAATATTTTCTTATAAACTATGTATTTTATATTGTTAACATTAATTTCAAATAAAAAGGGAGATATAATACTTGAATTGGTTAAGGAACCAGGGATGTAAAAAATGTCATAATTTTAATCTTTATCGTTAATAAAAACTAACATCTAGTTTATAAAAGAAACATTAAAATAGAAAAGTATATAACATATACAATTAATTTAAATTTATATTTATTAAATATGTGAGTCTAATTTTATAGAATATAATCATAATAATTTTATGATTGAATTTCACACTTATATGATTTTATATTCATGTAATCAATATGAAATAGAAAAAGAAAATAAGTTGTTGATTTTGTTAATTATTTAATTTTAATATTATTGTTTGTTATTTCATATATCAATTTGTATGCTTGCATGGATAATTGTTATTATATTATCATATTTTTTATTAACAATTATTATTTAAGATTTTATATTTGACGTCATATCTATAAAGTTAAGCATACCTGCATAACATCATAAATTATTAGATTAAGAAAACATATATGTTGATGTAGTTTTATTTTTATTTTTAGGATACATATATGTTTATTCTTATTTGTAAAAGTCTTTACATATTTAATAAAAAAATTTATCAATTTTATATAATTAACCATTATAATTTTAAAATAATTTATTTGAATATTACCATTTTGTCATCCATATATTATGAAATTATTAAATTTTTAAAATCATTAAATGTTAATTTAATATTATTAAGACTATATTATATTTTATTAGACATATTATAAATTATGGATGTTGTCAAGAATCATCAGTATTTTTACATATTTTTCACTTATTTTTGTTTTATTTTTATTTCTTTTTCTCTATTTTTTTATCGGTAATGCACCACTTTTTTACTAGGAAAAGCACAACCACCACCAGACTATTTATGTATAACTGAACAATATTATTATTTTAATAAAAATTTCAAAATTAAAATTTTTCTATTTATATAATTTTAATTTTCATATAAATAAATATTTATTTAATATTATTAATACTACCACAAAAGTTTTCATTTCGTGCGGTTGTTTCATGAGAAAAAATTTGCAAAAAATACCTGTTATTTTTTAGAAGGAAAAAATTTGTATAAATTTTTTGAGACTTTTCATAAAAAAAACTATAAGAATTTCATAAAAATTTCCTTGTGAATTTAAAAAGTGACAGCACCCAGGAATAGGCATTTTATGGATGATTCACGCCCTGCACACTCAAAGGCGAGAACGAAGTAGCGATTTCTCGTCCAAATGGGTTATCACCAAATCAAGAAAAAGAAAAAATTATATGTATTGAATTTATACCTCAATCAGCCCTTGAGCACCTTCGAAAGAATAAAGTAGGAAAACACCCATCTCAAGTGCCTTGCTTCCTCTCCATATCAGTCAAGCTATTTCATTCCTTCTTTTTTCCAAAGCAGGGTTAGCATGTATGGAAATGGTAGAAAAATTTCTTGTAAATTTTCCTTTGAAAATTATTTGTAAGAGTTTCCTGCGAATTTTAAATTGCAGCAAATTTTCCTACATAATTAAAATTGTCAGGCAACTTTTTGCATATTTTCTTACAAAAAAATTATAATAAATAAATATTATTTATTTATAAAAATTAATATATTAAGTTTTCTTGAAATTTTTTCGCCACATAATGATAAGTTATTTTTTAAATCATTAGTTTTTAAATAATTAATAAATATTTAAAATAATATCATTTTACTAAATCCATTATAATTTATAAAATATCTTAATATTCATAATTTTAGTTTAAAACTAATTAGATTAAATATTATTTTATTGAATGTATATTTAAATTTTAAATTCAAATCATTGTACATATAAGTGACAATGTTAATTCATTTTATATTTAACATGCCCTAAAAAATCAAGGTATGTTTTGATACAAATAAATAAAAGAAAGTTGAAGCTGTTATTCAAAATTCAAGGAAATTGTATAGTATAAATGTCAATAAGCCTATGTCAATTTTGAATGTCCAACAAGTGAGGAAAACATTTGAAAATTTGAATAACAGAACAACAACACAAACATTAGTGAAACATGAACTAAGATTTGTATACACAATTTACTATTTTAGTGAAATAGCATCGATCCAAAATTCAACATGAAGATGAATGTAGCTTGTGATTTGCAACGTAATTTTCTTTTAAGTGTTAGTTAAGCATAGAAAAAAAATGGTAATAGTTGTCTTGGTTCAAGCATACTTGTCCCGTTCTTGTTTAATTACATATAAACCCAAATTACATTCATAATACCATAGTTTCCAAGCTTATATCATACAGAAAAAAATTTAGAAAGTGAATGTTGATATTATCTTTATTAAACAAGAAGAATCTAACCTTTATCTAAATAAATAAACTACTACTTTTGATGGTTTGTAAAAAGCTTTTCTTGCATTTTGAACTCTAACTTTATATGATATCTATAGGCCCTACACACTTAAAACTTATGATTTTAAAATTGGACCCGTGTTTTAACCCGTAAAAGTATTGGTTCATGGTTTATTAGTTTAACCGTTGCTGAACTAGCGTTGAACCGGTCGTAATGAAATAGTGTTTTTTATTATTAATAAATTATAACAATTAATATTATAAAAGAAAAAAATTTATTAGGAGGTAATTATTAAAGAAATTTTTTTTACTAAATACATCTTCATATCTCTAAGTTAACCTCTTTTTTTTATCAATTTTTTTAATTAAAAAGGGATGGACGTGAGAAAACAAGGGTGTATTTAGAAAAATTTGAAAAATTTATAAAAAAATGAAATAGTTGAACCAAAAAATAAAATAAAATATATGATTTGAAGTATACATTGACCCAAGTTAGCATGGCATCAGCTACTGATTAGTGAATTTCATTGCATGTAAGAAGAGAATTTCATTCTATCTTCATACAAATAAATATATGCTGATATGTTGCAACACTTGATTAACAAGGTCCAGTTTTTGTAAATTTTATTAGTTCAACTTTTAAAAAAATGAAGAAAGAAGACCAACTTTTGAAAAAGTTGCTTTGACATTTTTCTTTGTATTTATTTTCTCTGAAATTTCTTCTAGAGAATATCATCCAACACTTATCACTCATCAGTTTTTTAGTCAAACCAGATACCATACTGGTTCACCAGTTTTTCGGTCAAACCGGTCGGTCCCATCCAGTTTTTTTAACCTAGCTTGAAATACAAAAAAAAAATTTAATAAGAAATTTTATTAAAAATATTCTAACACCAATTATTCACGACTTTAAAAGAAATTAATCATGTATTATTGCACCAAGTAATATTTAGAATCTATGTAAAATCCAGAAATATATACAAAACCTCATGAGTGATAAGTGTACTTTACCCTCATAAAATTGAAGTTTTCACCTAAGACCAACGTTTCTTCAAGGCTATTTTATGATAGAATAATTTTTGAAATATATTTTAAATAATTTAAAATATATGCATATTTAATAGTCAAATTTGATGTTATTACTTAGTATTAAATGATCAAAATTAATATTTATTATGAATTAAATATTTAATAAAATTAATTACTTAATATAAAAAATAAAATTAATTTTTTAATTATAAAAATGAATATAAAATATAATTAATATGGGCAATTTATTTTTTTATTAGATGTTACAAAAGAAAATCACATTATAAAATTGAAGCTTTGATCAATGTTTAAATTAAAGTCCAATAAATATATATATATATATATATATAAATTAAAATTTAGATTCTAAATCACTTTATTAAGGACAATTAAGGGACAAACAACTACCACGTATTAACCAATGTTAGCTCTATAGACCAAATAAGTTTTGGCAAATTGACTTGTCTATTTTGTTTAGTTGTTTCCTTGTCTCTTGATGGACTCGGTCATCCTAATCCTATATTTGTAAGTTATCTAAACTTCTTGATACAAAACCTTGCACCCAATAGGAATTTTATTCTTGATTTAATTCTAAGATAATGAGATTAGCAAACACTTTAAAAATTCAAACCAACTCAACCATTTAATTTGTGGTCCATTCCAGCTAAAGCAATCATAGCTCAGATTATACCTTACTAAGCATGATATAGATATAATGCTACTATCTTTAAAAATATATTTCAGCAACTCTAATTAAATTTCATTCTTGACTATTTCCTTTCAACCATTAAACATTAAATGGGTGGAAGAATAAAATAGTATTAAAGAATAGAAAACATTTAAAAGGATGAAGTTTTCTTTTGTGAGAATATTGATGATTTTGCATTTGTCATCATGCCATAACTGAGTCAGTTGTCTCTTGCACGGTTCCATCATTATCAATGACTTTGTTCTGTCTCACAATTAGGGAAATCAGCATCCATACTGGTTAAATTAAACAAGGTAAAAGCAATTAAGATGTTAATTGGACAAGAAGCTACATTATTAAAGTATCAAAGTAGTTATGCTTCACTTTGGAAATTCACTACTAATTACTATTGCCACCATGCATCCATACTGTTTAAATTAAACAAGGTAAAAGCAATTAAGATATTAATTAGAAAAGAAGCTGCATTATTAAAGTATCAAAGTAGTTATACTTCACTTTGGCAATTCACTACTAATTACTATTACCACCATGTCTTGATGTTTATATGTTAAGGATATTAACATGAGGATACCCACGATTGAAATTTATTGAAAACTATAAATCAAGATTGAGAAATATTAAATGAGATGTAGGATATCAGATTTTATATTTTTCAATATGAGGGATATTAACATTTCTTTCCATCTGTCACAATATGGCTAAGGTTAAAATTAAATAATTATTGTTTGATCATGTTGATGAAAGGACCATGATACAAATTTTTGGTTATCTTATATGGGGGGAATTATTTTTTTCTTGACTTTTCTAAAAGAAAATTTTACTTCAACTTGCAGCATGATTGAGGTGTCTTGCTAGATCAAAGAAAGAAGGAAGATTTAGAGCTTCCTAATTTCTAGGAAAGGATTGAGAATGGGATTTTGAAGCAACAAGGAATCTTTCTGAATTTACTGGAAAAGGCTTTGAAGCAACAAGTAAAGCTTTAGAACTCTCTAATTTTGAAGCAACTAGGAATGCTTTAGAACACTAAAGAAGGATTGACCTAAAAGCATTTTGAATCAATGCTTGTGGAAAAGGCTGCTATCACAATTACAAATATGGCAATAAGGAAGCCCTGTCATGAAATTAGAAAATGGTATATAACAAAAAATAAGAGGATGACTAAAGCATTCATGTGAAAAAATATCCACAATATCAAATTATGTATTTTAATGCTAATTCAGACACATGCTCACAAAAAAAAATATCTTGAAGAGTCAACAAAAAGAATGCAGATGCCTATAAAAAAATCTAATAGTAGCACTAGTAGTAAAACTTGTAAGAAAACTAGACAACATATGGTACATTATATACCACATGGTAAAGATGATCTGGTAAAACTTAAAACCTCTATACATATACTTATATGTGCCCTTTAGTTGTTGAATGCTACTAAACACTTTATCCTTGTAGACAGTTCTTGCTTTTATTAGAGCACTACATTAACAAGAATTTAGCATCACGATTGAAGTATTGTGGTGCTAACAATGAATGACAGATTGACTAGGCTAGATATTAGATCTGATCACTTTATCAGGTCCTATCGACATCATTTTCCTTTATCCTTACTTACTAAGAATTTTAACAAAATGTTCATCCTAAGCTATTTTATATGCAAGAAAAAAGACTTAATTATGGTTACTTCACGTCATAGATTTAAGATAAACAACAACCTAAACATTATTTGAAACCTTCAACCAATACTAATAAAAAATCTACTATTTAATTTAAAGAAGACTGAAGGAAGAATTTTGAACTCAATAGAGAAGTGTAGAGGAACTAAACAAAAGATTTTCAAATTTAACAAAGTGAAACAGCCACTGTTTCCTTTTTCTTGATTCTTTGTCTCACATCTTATGGTGGTAAGTTCACTGAAATTCCATGATAAGTCCACCATCTATAAAAGAAATTTCAAAATAAAATATATGATTTGAAGTAGACATTGAACCAAGTTAGCATGGCATCAACTACTATTGAGTGAATTTTATTGCATGTAAGAAGAGAATTTCATTCTATCTTCATCCACATAAATATACGCCTATATGTTACAGCACTTGATTAACAAGGGCTAGTTTTGTAAATTTTATTAATTCAATTTTTAAAAAACAATGAAGAAAGAAGACCAGTTTTCTTAGTAGAACAAAATACTCCCTCCTTCCACCCAATTTCTCTTCTATATCCAACCATCAACATCCAACTGTAAAACTGCAACCTCAATACATTGGAAGATATGAAACTTTTTAAAAATGATATTGTAAAAGGTCTCACATACAACACATAATTTAAAATAACTTATTGTTGGACAAGTGGCCTCAATTTACTTAATAGGGGGGTGAATTAAGTAGATCAAAATTTAAACATAGTTTTCTTTCTCTTTGATTTTATATTAGAATATTTAAAATGAAAATGAAGTGTTCAAATATGAAAACAAAATAAATAGATAGGAGTATAGGGAAGAGAAATATGAAAATTCTTTTTATACTGGTTCGGCCAATCCATTTGTCTACGTCCAGTTCTCAAGTAATCCCACTTGAGCTTTTACTATATTTGTAAATCACTTTATAAATGAATGAATCCTCAATCACCTTGGGAGCCCTCTTCCTGTGTTTAAGATTCCTTTTCTCACTCAAGAAGTATCTCTTGAATACAATCAATGAGTGATCAGAAGAAGAAGAAACTCTCTTAAAGAGCAAATGATACAACTTGAAAAACCTATAAGAATTCTTTTGGAATTTGCAAGTGTTTAGGCAAGAGTTTTTGTTTTGTAAAAGACTGGAAGAATTCATGTATTAAAACAGAAGAAAAGCCACTTATTTATAGTGTTAAAACCAAAGTGATGTGTTCTTTCATGAAAGGTTGTGACTTTTCAAACTTTTCGTAAAAGCTTACTGGTAATCGATTACATCCACTGGTAATCGATTACATAAAAATGGTAATAGATTACATGATTTAAAAATTGTTCCTTTGTTACTTTTGAATTCAGAATTTGAATAACAAGCCCTCTGGTAATCGATTACATAGCCTGGTAATCGATTACCAGTTCATAATTTTGAACTGATAAAAAAACATATCTTGCCAAATTAAGTTTATGCAAATTCTTAAAGATTCTTTTACACAATAACTGAGTTAATTTATTTTTCTATCTTAACATTATCTTGAATCTCTATCAATGTTGTTTTGTTCTTTTTTTTTTCTTGCTTTTGTATCAACATTCTTTGTCACTTTTGGCATCACCAAATCCTGTAACAACTTAGCATTTACATTCTCCCCCTTTTTTATGATGACAACTATCTTTAAGGGAAGGAAAGGCAGTGAAATATATATTTATCGATCACTCCCCCTTAGTTTAATATTTATTGACTTTATAAGTATTGTATTGTTTGTAAACAGTTTTCTTGAAATAAAGCAAGAAATAATTTTAGTTGTCAAAAGCAATAATATCCTTATTTAATTTCCTTGCCTTACAAGTCTCTCCCCCTTTGGCAACATAAAAAATAATGAAAGGCAGGAAGAAAAGAAACAATAGAAAGACTAATCAGTTAAGATAAATGACTGTTTAAGCAAGGAGTTTAAAATGAGCACAAGATTATCATAATGAGATCATACATATGCTGAAAACATAAGCTAAGTAGAGTCAAAGTATCGACAAAGATGTCCCATATCATCTTCAAGACGTGTAAGGCGAGTATCGACAGAAGTGAAACATTCGTCAACAAAAGCATGGAGATCTTGAATGCCATGGAGGACATCATTAAGAATGGCAGAGTGTGGAGTCGGCGGTGGTGGGGAAGGAGTACGATCATCAGGAGAATGAGCTTGATGATCCTGCTTACGAACCCATTGATGATCTAGATTTTTGCAATAACCAAAAGAGGAAACAGTGGTAGCACCAATTTCAAATGATCTCTTGAACTTGATAAATGGGACACCATCAAGGGAAACATTGAAGTGTTTTAGGAATGTGGTAATAATTTGTGGATATCAGAGAGAAGCATTGTCACGTAATGCTTTGTTCATATAGTGACACACAAGATGAGCCTAGTTGATGGGTCCCCCAGTCAAAAATGCCCACATGATGATTAAATCTTCTTCCGTTACTTAAGCAAGATTGGTTGAACGAGGGACTAATACTCGAACAATAATATAATGCATAATCCGACATTCAAACTTCAGAGAACCAACAAGTAATTGACCAGTAATATTAGCATTATCAGTAGTGACAATTAGATGGGCATTATGAGTAGAATAATCATTCTTCCACTCATCAACAACAGAGCCTTCAAATTAAACCCCTTGACTTTCTAATTTTGTCAGAGTGTAAAAGAGTGATTGATCAATGACAATAGGAATTTTGTTTACTTCACTATAAATAATGCCATTGTTAATACGCATGTTGCTATAGAATATTCGAACTAAATCAGGAAAATGAGTTTCTTTTAAAGTCATAAAATCGAGTAACCCATAAGCACGAAAGGTGTCATAAAAATCAAAATGTTCTTCATCAAAGAACTCATCATTGACATATTTGGGGTCAAGAATGTCACGGCTAGAAAAATGAGCATAATACCTCTCTTGTTTAGCAGTGGCGGAAAATAGAGGAATAGAGGAGTGTGGGAGTATGGAAGGATTATTGGCGCCACCATGTTGGCGATTTCTAGTGGCGGTGGAGGAGGAAGAGCCCTGCATTTTTTTGAAGATTCAGCCATTTTGAGGAAGTTTTCGAGAGATTTGTTCGATGGACTTTGAAAAGGAGAGTAATAGGAAGGATTTGCAGCTTACGGAATGAGTTTTGGTGCAAAAATGAAGGAAAATCGAAGATTTGAAGGCATTGGCGCCGTTTTGAGGAAGGAGTTGAGAGGGTGCTGCACGTGGAGAGAGAAAGCACTGAATATATAGTTAGGGATAACTGGTAATCGATTACCCCTTTGTGTAATTGATTACACGTGTAAAACCAGGTTGTAGCGCCGTCTAGTAATCGATTACGTAACCATGTAATCGATTACATGAAAAATCCAGAATTCTGCGAATGTGCTGGTATATCATATATTGTAATCGATTGCATTCTTCTAACCGTTAGGAATCAACATCAGTCAAATTCATAATACCTAATTCTCTTCGAATTGTAAAGAAATTATCTTTGGGTAAAGGTTTAGTAAAGATGTCGGCTAATTGATTTTTGGTGTCTACAAATTCTAGAATATAATATCCTTTTTTAACATGATCTCGAAGAAAGTGATGGTGTATTTCAATGTGTTTTGTTCGAGAGTGTAAAACTGGATTTTTTGAGAGATTTATTGCACATGTATTTGTTCTAGTGTTAGTCCATAGTCAAAGAGTTGTTGCTTCATCCAAAGAATTTGAGCGCAACAGCTTCCAACAGTGATATATTTTGCTTCAGCTGTAGATAGAGCAACACTATTTTGCTTTTTGCTATGCCATGAAACTAGAGCGGATCCTATGAAGTGACAAGTGCCACTAGTTCTTTTTCTATCCATTTTACATCCAGCAAAATTTGAGTCAGAATATCTTACTAAGTTTTTGGACATATTTTTAGGATACCATAACCCTAAGTTAGGAGTTCCTAATAAATATCGCATGATTCTTTTAACAGCACTGAGATGAGATTCTTTTGGATTTGCTTAATATCTAGCACATAGAAAAACACTAAACATGATATCAGGCCTACTTGCTGAGAGATAAAGAAGAGATCCAATCATACCTCGATACAGTTTGATATCTATTGATTTACCGTTTTCATCTTTGTCCAAGTAGCAAGCACTGTTCATTGGTGTAGCCATTTGCTTAGCATTTTCCATTCCAAATCTTTTAAGCAGTTCTTTGCAATACTTGCTTTGGTTGATGAATATTCCATTTCTAGTTTGTTTGATTTGTAAGCCAAGAAAGAAATTTAACTCCCCCATCATGGACATTTCAAATTCACTTTGCATATCCTCAGAGAATTCTTTGCATAAAGAGTCATTAGTGGCACCAAAGATGATATCATCAACATGGATTTGAACTAAAAGAATATCATGCATTTTTCGTTTAATAAATAGTGTGGTGTCAACTTTTCCTCTTGTAAACCCTTTTTTCAAGCGAAATGTACTTAATCGTTCATACCAAGCCCTAGGAGCTTGTTTTAAACGATAAAGAGCTTTTTTTAATTTATAAACATGATTAGGAAATTCTAGATTTTCAAATCCTGGAGGTTGATCAACATATACTTCCTCTTGAATGAATCCATTTAAAAGGCACTTTTGACATCCATTTGATATAGTTTGAAGTCCATTATAGAAACGAATGCAAGTAACATTCTAATGGCTTCTAATCTTGCTACTGGAGCATAAGTTTCTTCATAATCTATTCCTTCTTCTTGATTATATCCTTTGGCCACTAATCTTGCCTTGTTTCTTATGAATATTTTGTGTTCATCTAATTTATTTCTAAATACCCATTTAGTTCCAATTGTTTGATAGTCTTTAGGTCTAGCAACTAGTTCCCATACTTGGCTCCTTTCAAATTGATTTAATTCTTCTTGCATAGCAATGATCCAATTTTCATCAATTAAGGTTTCATTTATGCTTTTAGGTTCAATTATAGATACAAAAGCCATGTTATTGCATACATCTTTAAGAGTGTCTAGTAATTACCCCTTTTGAAATATCTCCGATGATGTTATCAAGAGGATGGTTGTTTAAGGTTTTCCACTCCTTTGGAATATCCAAACTGGTTTGATCTGTTTCATGTATGGAATTTGTACTACTTTCTTCTTTCTTACTTTTATGACCTTCTTCTTGATTGTGTGTATCTTGTAGAGTTTCTATTACATTATCAAGCATATCCTTTCTTGACAAAAAATTGTTAGATTCATCAAAAGCAACATGTATTGATTCTTCAATCAACATAGTTCTTTTGTTATATACTCTATAAGTTTTACTATTTAAGGAATACCCAAGAAATATTCCTTCATCTGATTTAGCATCAAATTTTCCTAAATTATCTTTTCCATTATTTAACATGAAACATTTACATCTAAATACGTGAAGATGAGAAATATTTGGTTTTCTTCCATTGTAAAGTTCATAAGGTGTTTTCTTTAAAATAGGTCTTATAAGTGCTCTATTCATTGTATAACATGCAGTATTGACGGCTTCAGCCCAAAAGTATTTTGGAAGTTTTATGTCACTAAGCATGGTTCTGGCTAATTCTTCTAATGATCTATTTTTCCTCTCTACTACTCCATTTTGTTGAGGGGTTCTAGGTGCAGAAAAATTATGATCAATTCCATTTTCATCACAGAATAATTCAAAGCTTTTATTTTAAATTTCTTTTCTATGGTCACTTCTAATTGAAGTAATTTTGAGTTCCTTTTTATTTTGAATAATTTTAGCAAATTTCTTAAAGGCATCATTTTTATGAGCAAGGAATAATGTCCAAGTGAATCTAGAGTAATCATCTACGATTACAAGGGCATAATAACTACCTCCAAAACTCATAGTTCTTGAAGGACCAAAAAGATCCATGTGTAATAGTTTTAAGGGTCTAGAGGTTGAGATAATATTTTTAGACTTAAATGAAGTTCTTACTTGTTTTCCTTTTTGGCATGCATCACAAAGTTTATCTTTTTTCAAATTTGATTTTGGGTAATCCTATTACTAAATCTTTTGAAATTATTTTATTCAGATGTTCCATATTTATATGAGCAATTCTTCTATGCCACAACCAAGATTCATCTTCTTTACTTATGAAACATTGAGTATAATTTGTAGTTTTATCTAGATTTATCAGATATACATTGTTAATCCTTTTCCTTCATAAGTAATTTTCTTATCATTTTTACTTTCAATAACACATTTATGTGAATCAAAGAATACTAGGAAACCTTTGTCACATAACTGACTTACGCTAAGTAAGTTGTGTTTAAGTCCATCAACAAGCAAAAACATTATCTATTGAGGTAGAGAGATTCGTACCGATTTTTCTGACCCCTAGAATTTTACCTTTGTTGTTGTCTCCATAAGTTACATGTCCATTGTTCTTGGGATTCAAGATGAGAAACTTTGAAGTATCTCCCTTCATATGTTTTGAGCAACCACTATCAATGTACCAGTTTTCTTCAAAGATTCCTTCAAACACAAAATAGATTACATGACTTTGGTACCAAAATTTTCTTGGGTCCTTGTGTGTTAGTTTTAACTGAGGATCCTTTTGGAACCCATATCATATTGCTATTTTATTATTGTTTTTCCTAAAATGCCATGTTAATGCACTATGTCCATTCTTGCAACAATAAAAGCATGTCAAAAATGGAGAAGTAGTTGCTTGAGTTGATACAAAGAAATTTTTATACATTTTCTATTGTTTTAAAGGATTATATCCTATTGCTGCTTTATCAAAGACACATCTTTGATTTCTTAATAAAATATCTAAATGGATCTTGCCCGAAGTGAATTTAGCAAGTGTGATTTTTAGATTAACAATTTCTTCTCTATATTTACTGCATGATGCACATGGATGAGGTTTATTTTCTATATTGCTTTTAATTGTTTGTTTTCAATTTAATTCTAGTGTGTTAACTTCAGATCTAAGATTCTCTAATTCTTTATTTAATTTTAAAATTTCTACTTCTAAGTTTGAAATTGTTTTCTTGGAAGATGATACTAATTTTGCAAGTTTTAATGATTCTTGAAGTTCATCAAATGAAAAGGAAGTTTCAAGGTTAGAGGAGGTTACCTCTTCTTCGCTATCAAAATCTCTCGCCATGAGACCAAGATTCACAATTTCATTGTCGGAGTCATTTGATGAATCAGTGTCATTTTCCTCCTAAGTGATATATGCCTTCTTTCCTTTCTTTTCCTTGAAGGTCGTTTTATTAGATTTCTGTATTTTTTCTTTGTAGATAGGATAGTCTAGTCTTAGATGTCCTGCTTGGTTGCATTCATAACATCTTGGGGTGGAAGTTGATTTTTCCCCTTTCTTCCTTGTATTGAACGTTTTTCTCTTTCGATTTCCTTTATTTAATAAAAACTTGTTAAACCTTTTCACAAAAAGACTAAAGTCTTCATCATCATCTAGATAATCATTTGAATCTTCTTTGTCTTTTTCTTCATGGGTGGATGAGGAGGCTTTGAGTGCAATGCTTTTCTTTTTTTTTGTCATTTTCTTCATGTTGATCAAGTCTTTTCAATTCCAATTTATGTTCTTGAAGTTTTCCAAATAATGTGGCAAGAGACATTGTCGAGAGATCCTTGGATTCTGCAATTTTTGTTACTTTTGGTTGCGACTGCCTGCTTAAACATCTTAGAACCTTATTGATAAGATCTTCATTTGGAAAAACTTTTCCTAGAGATGCAAGATGATTAACTATATGTGTGAATCTTTTTTGCATGTCCTGTATATTTTCATTTTGATTCATTCTAAAAAGTTCATATTCATGAGTGAGAGAGTTTATTCTGGATCTTTTGACATAACTAGTACCTTCATGTGTCACTTCTAATATGTCCCACATTTCTTTTGCAGTCTTACAATTTGACACCTTAAAATATTCATCAATTCCTAGTGTAGAAGTGATTATATTTTTGGCTTTTAAATTATATTGAACTCTTCTTATATCATCTTCATTCCATTGTTCTCTAGGCTTTTCTACAATTTTATTTTCTACTTGCATTGAAGGGATGAATGGACCAAATTCAATTGCATCCCATATATTTAAATCTATTGCCTCTAAAAATTTGCATTCGGGTCTTCCAATAATGGTAGCCCTCTTCATTAAAGATAGAAGGTCTATTTATCAAGTTACCCTCAGGAAAGAGAAAATTTGAGGCCATTTGATTCGTGAGGCTTTTAAACCTTATTCAAGATTACCTACTCTAATACCACTTTTTTGGACAGTGGCCTCAGTTTATGATGCATTCTCCCCAAGCAAGGGCCCTATCACTAGGGCCATGGCTAGGAGAATAGAATAAGACATGGCTAGAGTAGAGGGAGGAAGATCTCACCTCCATATGACCATCAAGTTATGCAAGCCCTGACTTATTTACTTGTAATTTTTATTTTAGGAACCTAAGATTTTATTTTGGACATGTATTAGTCCATTTAATTTTCTAGGGGGTGTCTTAGTAATAAGAAGGGGTAAGATTAACTTTTGGGCCTTTATTTAGGAAATAAGGGGGTAGTTTGATAACTACACCCTCTTTTGCTAAATAAAACCCAAAACTAATAAAGGAGTAATCTTGGCCCTTGGATGAGGTAGCTTGGGCACCAATTCTCATCTAAAGGAGGGTATTGGTTGGACTTTGGGCTTCAATCCTCCTCCCTTGGATGACTCCTTTTAATCCTAGCCCTTCATTTCCTTCATGACTTGTCCAAGAGGTTAGCTCCCTCTATAAAAAGGTGCTCCTTCACACTCTTGTATTTTTTACACTGGATTGAATGGAAAAACCTTGAGTTGACCAAAATTCTCTTAGTGTCCACCCTTCTCTCTTTGAGAATTCCTTAGGTTTTTATCAAGGGTTCCATCCCTTGTGGCAAACTTTCCCTCTTATGCTTATCTTACCTTAAGTGGCGCCTAAAACCACCTCACTTCTTACCTCTCCACAAACCATTTCACCAAAGAAGAAAACCTCTAGAAAAAAATCAAGGGAGGCATGCATCATTTGGTATCAGAGCATTGGTTCTAGAGGTCTAAACTCTCTTCCTATCTCATTTATTTTTTCTTTCCGTTTTCCTATTTTATTTTATCTTTAATTTCCGCAATTTTTTCTAGCTTTCCATTGTTGTTTATCATTTCCATTTATGTCTTGAATTTATTGTTTTGAGTTATAGTTTATTTGCACCATTTATTTTTTGCTTGATGCAATTTATATTGTTCTTTTCTTTGCATCTACGTCTCTCCCATATTCATTAATTTCCGCTTAAGCTTTGAGTTGGGTGCTTTCTTGCTTGAGTTTTGGTTTTGAGAATTTCTTGCTAAAAATCCATGCCGTTGTGGTGAATTCCACAACCTTGTGGTCAAGAAATTTAGACCAAATTCTTGTGTTTCCTTGCACCTAGTTGCCTTGTTTTTGCTTTATTTTTAGCTTTTATTTTTCACTTTTATACTCTTGTGTAGTTGTCTATAAGTCATGTTTATAGTTTCCCATTTTGTCTATTAATTCCTTTTAAGCTTAGCCTTTTTTGTTTCTACAAAAAAAAAATTTGAAACTTCTTAAATTGAGCAACATAGAGGGTCATACCTCATGTCTAAGTCTCTTTAGAAGTTCATGTGCTTTTAGTTTCAAGCATATTCTTAAAAAAAAATTCAAAAATAGTTGCTCAATTTCCTTTGTCTTTATTTTCTTTATACGTATAATTAGTAGCTCATTTGTGTGGTAAAGGTAGTTCTTGTTTGTGGGTGCTTTCACTTAAGCTATAAGTTTGGTATTTATGTTCAACAAATTACTAAAAACTTAACAAAGCTTGAGTCCAGTGGCACACCAAACTACTAAACCATTAACACATCTATAGCTACTTTGCATTTTGAAGTCATTCTAGTAGTACCTAAATTGTTGCTTTTAATTTTCTTTATTGTTCCAAGCGCATAACTCTTTGTTATCAAGCACTAAATTCACAATCAATTTAGGTGCATCTAGTAAATATTAAAAAAAAAACAAGAAAACAAAGTCTAAAATAAAATACAAAAAAAAACAACGAAGGATTCAAAAAAAAAAAAAAGAACAAACAAAAGAAAAGAAAGTTTGAAAAAAAATTCATTTGATGTACCTAACCTAAAATTAGCAAGTGCTTCAACTTTGAACTTGGAACCTTAAAAGAAATTTTATTACTTTTGGTACACTAGAACTTGATATTTGTGTTCTTCTACTCTTTAATCTAGTGCCATTCTTAGGTATTCCATTGTGTGCTCTATTTCTTTTGTTTACCTTTTAGTTGTTGCTTGTCTTTTAAATCATCTTTCTAGTTTGTCTTATATACTCTTACCATTTGGTTAAGTGTCCTTTTGATTGTGTTATCTTTTATTGCTTTTTGAGTTTCTAGTCGCACCTCCCCTTGCTACTTTTGGTTTCTTTGGTTTGTGTGTTAGTGTCACTTTTGGGAGAAAGCTTGAAAAAGGAGCTTACCACAAGGGTAGCATATTTTGGAAGGTTGGACTAAGAGCCTAAGGGATCACCTCAAAAGGAAATACACCTAGCCGTGAGGACTTTGATTTGAGGGAGCATTTGGAGAATAATTTTTTGAAGACTTTACTTTTTCTTTAATTTGGGTGTATTAATTTTGTAGTTGGGAGTTTGAGTGCCCTTAAGGCCCTCCCTTTGGTTGTAATAAAATTTAATCAATTTTTTAGTTTCTCGAAAATTAGGTGAAGATCAACACCTTAGGAGCTCGCTTTAGATCCCTTCTCTTTTGAATTTTTGCTTTAAAATTCTTGCTTTATTTTTCTTATTCAAAGCGCTTAGAAGGCTAAAGAGTTCCAAAGACTTATCAAGCCATTTTAGGCAAGAAAACACAAAAAGAGAGGAGTGTTTGTTTGTGAAAATTTTTTAGCCACCTTTTTCCTCTTAGAAATTCAAGCACAATGACATCACACACCCACTCTAGTGCTCATAGTTATTCATCAAACAAGAGTGTAAACCAAAGAAATATTTCTAAAGATTACACTCTAGAAAACTTAAACATGGACTTTAGGGAGTGGATGGCAAAAGAACAAGAGAGAAGAGAAGAAAAAAGGAGAGAAAAAGAGTCCAAGGAGAAAAGAAAAATAAAAGAAAGAGAGCAAGAAAAGAGAGAAAAAAAAGAGAAGGAAGAGAGAAGAATAAGAGAAAGGAGAGAAGATGAAGAAAGGAGAGAAAGAAAAGAAGAGAAAGAAGAAAAGAGAAAGAAAAAGAAAAAAGAAAGCATGGGAATGGTGAGAATTAAAAAATGAAAGGGATAGTCTTAGGTTCCCCATCTAGACATACCCATAGGAGTGAAAGTGAGGAAGAATACTACAATCATCCTAGGAGAAACTCCCATTCATCCATGCATAATAATGGGGCCCCTCCAAGGGAGCCCAAAATTGATCTCCCCCCATTTCATGGGAGGGAAGATGTGGAAGCCTACCTTGATTGGGAAATCAAGGTAGAACAACTCTTCACTTGCCATGAGGTAAGAGAAGAAAGAAAGGTTCCAATGACAACCCTTAGCTTCCATTGGCATGCCATGCATTGGTGGGTTGGGTTAACCAATGAGAGAATCCGCACCAATATGCCTTCCATAAGATATTGGAATGATCTTAGAAGGCTCTAAGAAGAAGGCATATTCCCTCTTGGTATGAAAGAGATCTTTTGGATAGACTCCAAAGGCTAAGGAAAACCAACCTTAGTATAGAAGAGTATAGACAAAAGATGGAACTTCTTATCTTGAGGGCGGGTATCATTGAGGAACCCAAGGCCACTATGGCAAGGTTTTTGTGTGGGTTGAGCCCCGAAATTCGTGATAAGGTGGAGCTCTTCTCATACAATTCCCTTGATGAGTTAGTTCAACTTTGCATCAAGGTGGAAAATCAACTTAGAAAGAAAACTTTTAAAAAGGATAAACCACCTTATGTAAAGAGGGACTAACCTACGAGGAACTCTTTCAAGAGTTATCCCAAAGAGGAACATCCCAAGCACTTCAAAGAGCATAAAACATCACATATAGAGAGAAAAACCCCTACTACTAACTCTCACGAGAAAGTTAGTAGTATCAAATGCTTTAAATGTCTTGGGAGAGGCCACATTGCCTCTCAATGCCCTACTAAGAGAAACATCATCATGAGGGCCCAAGATGTTTATAGTAGTGAGTCTAGCTCACACTCCTCTAGTGAGAGCGAAAGAGAAGGGGTTCATACATACCAATCTGATTGTGATGAAACCGCTTATGCATGTGAGGGAGACCTCTTAATGATAAGAAGACTTCTTGGAAGCCAACCTTTGAAAGTGTCCTCATCTCAAAGGGAGAACATATTCCACACTCGCTGTAAGGTGAATGACAAAATATGTTCTCTCATTGTGGATAGTGGGTCATGCTGCAATTGTTGTAGCTCAAGGTTGGTGAAAAAGCTAGCCTTGACCCCACTTCCCCACCCTAAGCCTTACAAGCTTCAATGGCTCAATGAGCAAGGGGAAATGGAGGTCAATGAGCAAGTCAAGGTTCCAATTTTCGTTGGGTCTTATAAAGATGAGATCCTGTGTGACATAGTCCCAATGGAAGCTGGCCATATCTTGCTAGGAAGACCATGGCAATTTGATAAGAAAGCCATACACCATGGTCATTCCAATAAGTTGTGTCCTCTAACACCTTCACAAGTGGCGGAGGACCAACTCATCATGAAACATAAGAGAGATGAGGAGAAAAAAAAAAGCAAAGCTTTACCCCTAAAGCTTGAAAGGGGTAAAGAGGTTAAGTTGGAAGTTGGTGCCCCTTCCAAGAAAGTCATTAGTAAAGGGAGTTTATTTGCGACAAAATTGGATTTAAAAGAAGCCCCCTTAACTAACAGACCTTTCTATCTCCTCCTTTGCAAAGAGGCATGCCTCATTTCTTCCCCCTCCACTTTTTTCCCTTCTAGTTCTAGCACTGCCATAGAACTTGGACCTGAGAACCTACCTCAAGAGGTTCAAGAGCCTTTAAAGGAGTTTGGTGATATATTCCCTAATGAAGTTCCCAAAGGACTTCCTCCAATTAGGGGTATAGAACACCAAATAGACTTGGTACCTGGGGCTAGCCTGCCTAATAGGCCTGCTTATAGGACTAATCCCATGGAGACCAAGGAGATTGAATCTCAAGTCCAAGAACTATTGGAGAAGGGTTGGGTTCAAGAGAGCCTAAGCCCTTGTGTTGTGCCAGTTTTGTTGGTGCCTAAGAAGAATGGCCAATGGAGGATGTGCATTGATTGTCGAGCAATCAATAACATCACCATCAAATATAGGCACCCTATCCCTAGGCTTGATGACATGCTTGATGAATTGCATGGGGCCCAATTATTTTCAAAAATTGATCTTAAGAGTGGTTATCACCAAATCCGCATCAAGGAAGGTGATGAGTGGAAAACCGCTTCTAAGACCAAGTTTGGGCTGTATGAGTGGTTGGTAATGCCCTTTGGGCTTACCAATGCCCCAAGCACCTTCATGAGGCTTATGAATCATGTCCTTAGGGATTGCTTAGGAAAATTTTGTGTTGTTTATTTTGATGACATCTTAGTGTATAGCAAGAGCCTAGATGAACATGTAGGCCATCTTAGGCGTGTCTTTTGCATTCTTAGGTCACACCAACTCTATGGAAATCTTGAAAAATGTAATTTTTGCGTGGAGAGTGTGGTGTTCTTAGGTTTTATAGTTAATAAAAATGGGGTTCAAGTAGACCCCGACAAAATCAAAGCCATCCAAGAATGGCCCACCCCAAAAAGTGTGACTGAGATCAAGAGTTTTCATGGTCTCGCGAGCTTTTACAGGCGCTTTGTGCCTAACTTCTCCACACTTTTCTCACCAATCAATGATTTGGTGAAGAAGGATACTCCTTTCCTTTGGGGTGAAAAACAACAAAAAGCCTTTGAACTTATCAAAGAGAAACTGACCCATGCACCAGTTTTAGCTCTTCCTGACTTTTCTAAAACTTTTGAGCTAGAGTGTGATGCATCGGGAGTGGGTGTGGGAGCTGTGTTGTTACAAGGTGGTCATCCCGTGGCTTATTTTAGTGAAAAACTAAATGGAGCCGCCTTAAACTACCCCACCTATGATAAAGAGTTTTACTCTTTGATAAGGGCCCTTCAAACTTGGGAACATTATCTTGTACCCAAGGAGTTCATCATTCATAGTGACCATGAGTCACTTAAGTATTTGAAGGTCAAGGCAAGCTTAATAAAAGGCATGCTAAATGGGTAGAATTTCTTGAGACTTTCCCTTATATCATCAAATACAAGAAAGGAAAACATAATGTGGTGGTTGATGCTTTGTCTCGTAGACAGACCCTTTACACCACCTTAAGTGCAAAGATTCTTGGATTTGATAATATTAGAGAAATGTATCTTTCTGATAAGGATTTTGGATCCATTTATGCTGCCTCTACATTTGCATGTAAAACCCAAAATGGGTTCTTTGTGAGTGAGGGGTACCTTTTCAAAGGTAGCAGACTTTGTGTACCCCAAGGATCTATGAGAAATCTGTTGACAAAAGAGAGCCATGAGGGTGGGCTCATGGGGCATTTTGGAATTGACAAAACTCTTCTGCTTTTACAAGAAAAATTCTTTTGGCCCCATATGAAGAAAGACATCTATAGACATTGTCGTAGATGCATTGCTTGCTTGCAAGCTAAGTCTAAGACAATGGCTCATGGATTGTACACTCCCTTACCTGCTCCTTCTGCACCTTGGCTGGATATTAGTATGGATTTCATCCTTGGCCTGCCTCGAACCCAACGAGGTGCAGACTCTATCTTTGTAGTGGTAGATAGATTTTCAAAAATGGCTCACTTTATACCATGCCACAAGATAGATGATGCGAGCAACATTGCGAGACTTTTCTTTAAAGAAGTTGTCCGTTTACATGGAATTCCCCAATCCATAGTCTCTGATAGAGATGTGAAGTTCCTTAGCCACTTTTGGAAAACATTGTGGGCAAGGCTAGGAACTAAACTCTTATTTTCTACCACATGTCACCCCCAAACTGATGGGCAGACTGAGGTAGTAAATAGATCTTTATCTACTATGCTTAGGACACTTCTTCGAGGAAATCACAAGTCTTGGGATGAATACCTACCCCATATTGAGTTTGCATACAACTGGGTGGTTCAAAGGACCACCAAGCATTCTCCCTTTGAAGTTGTTTATGGCTTCAACCCCCTTACTCCTCTTGATATCTTGCCCTTACCCTTCCCTTCTTCTGTTCACAAAGAAGGAATAGTAAGACCGGATTTTGTTAAAAAATTACATGAAAGGGTAAAGGCCAACATTGAACATCATTCAAAGGAGTATGCTAGTAAAGCCAATAGGGGCAGGAAAGAAATTATCTTCAATGAAGGGGATTGGGTATGGCTTCATTTGAGGAAGGATCGCTTCCCTACTCAAAGGAAGTCCAAGCTTAGCCCCCGAGGAGATGGTCCCTTTCAAGTCCTCAAGAGAGTGAACAACAATGCATACATATTAGATCTTCCTGAGGACTATGGTGTCAGTACTACCTTTAATGTTTGTGATTTGATCCCTTTTGTAGGTACTGATGAAGAAGAGGAGGACCTATCAGATTTGAGGTCAAATCCTTCCCAAGGGGGACGGGATGATGCATTCTCCCCAAGAAAGGGCCCTATCACTAGGGCCATGGCTAGGAGAATAGAAGAAGACATGGCTAGAGTAGAGGGAGGAAGATCTCACCTCCATATGACCATCAAGTTATGCAAGCCCTGACTTATTTACTTGTAATTTTTATTTTAGGAACCTAGGATTTTATTTTGGACATATATTAGTCCATTTAATTTTCTAGGAGGTGTCTTAGTAATAAGAAGGGGTAAGATTAACTTTTGGGCCTTTATTTAGGAAATAAGGGGGTAGTTTGATAACTACACCCTCTTTTGCTAAATAAAACCCAAAACTAATAAAGGAGTAATCTTGGCCCTTGGATGAGGTAGCTTGGGCACCAATTCTCATCTAAAGGAGGGTATTGATTGGACTTTGGGCTTCAATCCTCCTCCCTTGGATGACTCCTTTTAATCCTAGCCCTTCATTTCCTTCATGACTTGTCCAAGAGGTTAGTTCCCTCTATAAAAAGGTGCTCCTTCACACTCTTGTATTTTTTACACTGGATTGAATGGAAAAACCTTGAGTTGGCCAAAATTCTCTTAGTGTCCACCCTTCTCTCTTTGAGAATTCCTTAGGTTTTTATCAAGGGTTCCATCCCTTGTGGCAAACTTTCCCTCTTAGGCTTATCTTACCTTAAGTGGCGCCTAAAACCACCTCACTTCTTACCTCTCCACAAACCATTTCACCAAAGAAGAAAACCTCTAGAAAAAGATCAAGGGAGGCATGCATCAGTTTACTTAAGAGGGGGGGTGAATTAAGTAGATCAAAATTTAAACTTAGCTTTCTTTCTCTTTGATTTTATATTATAATATTTGAAAATGAAAGTGAAGTGTTCAAATATGGAAACAGAATAAATAGATAGGAGTATAGGGAAGAGAAATATGCAAACTCTTTTTATACTGGTTCGGCCAATCCACTTGCCTATGTCTAGTCCTCAAGTAACCCCACTTGAGCTTTTACTATATTTGTAAATTCCTTTACAAATGAATGAATCCTCAATCACCTTGGGAGCCCTCCCCCTATGTTTGAGATTCCTTTTCTCACTCAATAAGTCTCTCTTGAATACAATCAGTGAGTGATCAGAAGAAGAAGAATAAGAAACTCTCTTAAAGAGCAAATGATACAACTTGAAAAACCTATAAGAATTCTTTTGGAATTTGCAAGTGTTTGGGCAAGAGTTTTTGTTTTGCAAAAGATTGGAAGAATTCGTGTATTCAAAAAGAAGAAAACTCACTTATTTATAGTGTTAAAACCAAAGTGATGTGTTCTTTCATGAAAGGTTGTGACTTTGCAAACTTTTCGTAAAAGCTTACTGGTAATCGATTACATCCACTGGTAATCAATTATATGACTTAAAAATTGTGCCTTTTCACGAAAAGTTGTGACTTTTCAGTTTTTGTGATAACAGCTTTTCTGGTAATCGATTACATGATTTAAAAATTGTTCCGTTGTCACTTTTGAATTCAGAATTTGAATAACAAGCCCTCTAGTAATCAATTACATAGTCTGGTAATCGATTACCAGTTCATAATTTTGAACTAATAGAAAAACATATCTTGCCAAACTAAGTTTATGCAAATTCTTAGAGATTCTTTTACACAATAACTGAGTTAATTTATTTTTCTATCTTAACATTATCTTGAATCTCTGTCAATGTTGTTTTTTTCTTTTTGTTTTCTTGCTTTTGTATCAAGATTCTTTGTCACTTTTGGCATCATCGAAACCTGTAACATCTTAGCATTTACACTTATGAAAAAGTTGTTTTGACTTTTTCTTTGTATTTATTTTCTCTGAAAGTGCTTCTAGAGAATATCATCCCAAAAAAGTAATATAATGTCTAAATTTTTGCCTACGAACCATATATAGATATATGGGTTGGAAAATCCTGTCCTTCTGATTGTAGACCAACAAAGAAAAACAATGTAAGAAGCCATAATTCCTGAAGATAAAAGACCTCTGTTAACCTGTAATAATTAAACATTTAAATAACAGAACATAAATTTTATATTTTTTAAGGAAACAAAAAATATTAGGGAAACTTAATTATATATGTTTAATATGAACAACTAATTACTTTATATGTAGTGATATATTGTGCAAACAATACTATTATAGAATCATTGTAAACTATTAAGAATACCACTAGCTACAACGAGTAATCAAAGTAGTGTACCTTTGAATTTAAAGATATAACCATCATTGCAGTAAGTAGAATTATTGTCCATGTGATGAAAAATATATTTAGAGAACATGAGGTTCGTGAGGCATATGATGTGTACAGTAGACAATTCCACAAATAGAGGCAACATAAAACAACATTGACATAAAAAGTCCAAGGGAGTACTGGTGTCAACACAATAACATGTTAATGTATCAAAAACTACATACATTGTTATTAAGGTTAATGGTCTAACAAAATGGTCTTAATGTTCTATAGTGACAAACACACTATCACATATTATCTCTGCTTTACAATTGTATCACATGTTATTCATTCTTAATTGGGAGAATATCTTATAAAGTAATATGACCATGAAAACTAACATATCTGATCATATTAAGTTAAGAAACTTTTTGATTCATTATTTGTATCAATATCCTTAAATGTTTTATATTAGTGAGACATGATTGTGGGATTCATTGAAATCCTTAGTGAGCTTAGGATATGAACTTGAACAATTTAAATGTAAGCATACTTTCAATTAAATTTGTTTTATGTTTGACTTTTAGGTTAATTATATTATTAGTTTGTTTTTGTAATCTCCATAATCATAACATTTTAAATAATAAATTAAGTTAATATCAATATTAATAAACATTACAAAAACAAATTATGTGTGCCCATATCAAACAATTATATTCATATTGAAGTCTTGAGCCATCCAATGCAAGATCTTTTAAATTATGTAAAAGCTAAAACTTCAGTAATCTACTTAATGAGCACCAAAGTAACCTGTACACAGTTCTGATTCAGAATTTTAGTACGTTGTCCTTATCCTTAGCACAAGATATAAAATTTAACTTTAGGCTTATCTATGGATTGTTGTAGAAATAATAATATTTACCTCTGCTCCCTTTCTTCTTTTGAAGTCCAATATTTATTCCACCAAGTGATAAAATGGATGACACTCACAAGTTGTAAAGAAGAAATATTCTGTGTAAACATAAACCACAATATGCATGTATGTAACAATCTGAAAAGAGAAAAATAAAGTAAATAGAATGTATTGATGGAGTCTCTCAAAGAACAACTTTGAGATTCATCATAGATATGAAAGTACACGATCCAAGACTTGTACCAAATGAAAGGATATTGACCATTCTTAAAAAAAACAAAGAAAGTGAAGGATTTAAAGCTTACCCTGCATCTCACCTGCAAGATCAAAGGTGTGCTAAGGTTCTTATTTAATGATCTTCAAGAGAAGGCAAAGAAAGAATGAAGTTTGTTTTTAATGAGTGAAAAGTGAGAGAAAAAAACTTATGCACCCTTAAAGTTTTACACCAGCATTTGATCACAACCCTTGATATATGGTAAATTTGTTGACTTTACCAATTAATACTTTAAAAGTCATATAAATAAAGGGTTGTGATTAAACGTCAGCATAAAACTTTTTATACTACATGTGTTTAGATGTTGTTTTTGTTGTTCTTTACTCAGTTGATTGATGCTCGTTGATAATGGTTTCTAGAATCTTGTCCAACTCCTTGTGCATATCTCTAAGTTAGCTTTCATCTGAGTTATGAGATGAATAGGTTTGATTAAAGGGAACAAGTCAACAAGATCAAACCTTGTTTCTCTTGAGGCTACTAAATTTTCTCAAAATAATGCATCTATTGAATATATGATTCTTCATCTAGTATGTTTTTCCTAGACTTTATGTTGATTTCAAAAGCTTGTAACTAACTTTGATGATGATTTATTGTGTGTTTTCTATTGCTAAAATATTATTGATCACTTTTCTTGTCAGTATCATCAAGGCAATCAACATCTTAGGAAAAGTATACCTTTTTTCATCCTTCAATTATGTCCATAAGCTATTATAAATTTCAGCATTGTTTTCTCATCTACTCGGTTTGTTCTTGATCTCCTCTATATGTCCTATTGTTTGGTTTTTGTGGATGGATAAACTTGACCTTTGGATGATTACTCCATATTATTTGTAATCTTTATATTTTGGCATGCATTATTATGGAATATAAATTATGTTTCTAACGTGATAATTTGTTTTAATTTGACCAGACTTTTATAGTAAATAAAATAAATAAATATAAAGATATTGGAAGAACCCTGGGGTTCATAAAAATATGTCATCTGTAGAAACTTGAATTGAATGTTCTCTTTAGCCTCTATTTGAAATTGGCTTTTCCTTGTTCTTTATGTAAATCTAAATTTTTTTCTATTTCTTTGCCAAACCATAATTTTTGTTGTTACAGTCTCTATTGCTGTTAAAATGAGATCAATGGCACTGGAGTTGAGACACAATTTTAAACTATTTTCTTTGTATCTTTGTAGCTTTCTTCCTGTTACTATGCATGTCCTCCTAGCTAGTTTATGAGAATGGAAAAATTACAATCAAGATAATAGCTACTTGGGAAGGAAGGCAAAAGTAAAAGTTACATAATTCTCTTCAACAGTTATGTATGATTGTACTGCATTTGTCATTTATGGTTTCTCTGCTATAGTCATAGAGTCAAGGGACTGCATAGCCTACACCTCGTAATTCTTCTTGGACTCTCTTTTATCAGTTATGCATATTGATGTATGAAACGAAGTTGAATGAAGCAAGTCACTTCAATATTTTCAATTTCAACTGCTCTTAAATCGAAATTGATTCTTAATATGACTAGATCAACAATTTTCTTTGCTGCTACATGGGAGCAGATGGAAATAAATAGGAATGTTGAGTAATTTTCCTCTAAAATTTTTCATCATTCTGTCTTAAGTTAAATGATTGGGAGTAGATGTTATACCTGTGCTAAAGATGGGGAAAGGAATAGAAATAATATCAAATATTGTGCTTTATTATTTTCATTAGTTCATGATAGATTTCCTGTTACTATGGTAAAAAATACGAAAGATTCTACGCTTGATTGTTACAAAACGAGGTAATTACTAGTTTTATCTGAAAAGTTATTTTCGTTTAGCTTTGTTTTTTAAGTTTTCTTATTTTTAATTATTAGTTGATTTTTTTAATTCATTTTGATTAATTAAATAAATTATTTTTCTTTACATATTTTATTTTTCATTCTCTCCTTTATCATAATTTATTTATAAAAGTTTCATAAAATTTGAAATTTAAGGAAATGATTTGTCATATCCAAACTAAAAAAATGAAATTAAAAAAATTGAATTGATTTTATTAATATAGAAATTGAATTGTAAGAAGATAAATGCAATGTTAGATTTTAAGAAGATAAATGGTGAAGTTTAAGTCTCTAGTACCAATCCTCCTTTAATTTAAAACTAAAAATACGAAAGTGAAAGGAAAAAGGAAGAAAAGGGTGACCACAAGGAACATGCTTTAAATTGTATTTTCAGAATCTAACATTTACATTAATAAAATGTATACTTGTTATGATAAATTATTTGACTTAAACTAACATTAAGCAAAACTCATTTCCATCATTTAATCACATCTATTATTTATGTCAAAAAATTTGTTAAATTTGATAATGATAACTTTAAAAATGATATAGATTGTATGATTTAGTTGGTATGGTTGTATCTTTAAAGTCAATAATAATTAATATTTAGTAACATAAATGAAAATAAAAAGAATGAAATGAAAATAAAAAAGTTGGCTTGCAAAAATGACAAAGAAATTATATGAATTTATCCATTGGATTGGGTATAGAAAAGGTAGATTCTAAATGTATAAGGTTCTATGATTTATGATTTGTTTCTTCTCTTTCTTTGTTATTGAAACCGTGGTTGAATACCTCTCCATCCCGAATCCCCCATTCTTCGTATCCATGGAAATGGACGCTCTTCTTCCAATCGTCTATTTCAAAATCAAAACTTAGGTTGAGCCTTTTGTCCTTGAAATATGCGTTGCTAGTCAAATAATTAGTGAAAGAGAAAAAGAAAGAATGGATACAAACAAATCACACGCTTTAAATTATATTTTAAACATTTAACCTTTACATTAATCAAATGCATATGTTATAATAAAATTATTTGAATCAAATTGACATTGCTCAAACAAGTATATATACACACTACTCAAGAACAACAAATTATATTGAGTATGCTCAAACTATCGGGACTCAATAGATTTCTAATAAGTTAGTACTAACCTTCAAAAAATGTTGTAAATCATTAACGATCCACCACCAATTAAACATGTTTTAAAAACATGGATTTTTAACTTTTATTTCCCATGTGCCTCCCTCGCACATGAGCTTTTATTCACACTATAGTCGTAAAATAGTTAAATTACTTTATTATTTTATTTTTAAAATTATGAAAAAAATTTAAATTTAAGATAAGTTAAATTCCTTTAAATATTTTTAACACAAATTTATACATACTTTTTAATAATAAGAAATAAATGTGAGACTATAATTAAATATATTTTTTCTTACAATCCTATTTATTTATTTTTATTAATTTTGTATTATAAATTTTACAACCAAAAAATTACCATGACAAATTTTTTTTTCGAAAATTATTATGTTATATTCAAAAAAGAAATTTAATTCTTTGTAAAAAATAATTCAAGTTACATTTTGGAAATAATGAATTTTTTTTAAGAAAAGTGAAAAAAAAACAACAATATATATCTCTCAAGTATATGAATTGTGTCACGGCCATGTGGGAGAAAATGTTGAGTTTATTGGATTTTCCAACACACAATTATATTTTTTTAATAAACCCTTTAAAATAGGATTTTAGGACTTTTTTAACTTTTATTTTTTACAAAAAGTCCTAAATAACTTAAAAAATAGATACTTAAAATGCTAGAAATAATGCAAGTTACATATTTAGAAAAGACATTGAATTCTTTGTAAAAAATAGTGCAAGTTACATATTGGAAATAATGAGATTTTTTAAAGAAAAGTAAAAAAAAAAAAAAAAACATATATCTCTCACATATATGATATGAATTGTGTCACAATCATGTGAGAGAAAATGTTTAGTCTATTGGATTTTCCAACACAGTTACATTTTCTTAATAAACGCTTGATAAACATGTTGTTCTAAATTGTTTCTTACAATCTTGTAGAAATAGTTATAGTATTACCCTTTAAAATAGGATTTTAGGACCTTTTTAAATTTTATTTTTGATAAAAGTCCTAAATAATTTAAAAAATAGATACTTAAAATATAATATTTAGTTTATAATATTATAATATAAAATTCTTAATTCTTAACATTCTTTTTCTCATAAATTAGTAGAAAAATTTTTTTTCTAACTAAAAATAGATTTGTTGAATTAGTATTAAATAGTAATATTTTGGTAGAAAATATTAAATATTTAATAATGGATGATAAGAACATTCTTCTTTTTAATATATAAAACTATGTTGATAGAAAAGAATAATTCAATTTTTTAGAATGGAAAAAAATTAAGTAAGTACAAGAGACTAACTTTTTGTCGTTTCTATTTATTTTCTTATTCAGATTTATTAATTAAGATTAATTATACTTTGTTTTATTTATAGTATGCTCTAAAAAATTAATTAAACTTATGTACCTTTTCATAATTATAGTAAAAAACCACAATTTTATTTAAATTCGTATACATTATTAGTGTAAAAATTTTTACATTGACATTCAATCTCAACCCTTCGTTGATGTTAAATTTGTTGACTTTTCTCATTAATACTTTAAAAGTCATGTAAATGAAAAATCATGATTGAATGTCATTGTAAAAATCTTTTATACTGACAGTGTATACCAATTAAACTCTTAAATTAATATTATTTTCTTAATTTATTAATATAATTAAGAATAACATATATAAATATGAATCCACTCATTTTGTAGGCAATGTGTCACTAATTAGTTATATTTTAATTGTTAAATTTAATAATACATTGTATTTATTAAATATTACAATTAGTTAAATAGATATATTATTTAAAGTTATATGTAGAGATTTAATGCTATATATTATTATATAAAATAAATTACTAAGAGAGTTTTAGTTAGTGTATCATTTGAGAGTATATTAGTATAATATTTTTTTTGTTGAATCAAACCTTAGTATTGTTAACAATACTAAGTATATTAGTATAACATTTTTTTTGTTGAATCAAACCTTAGTATTGTTAACAATACCAGTTTTGTTAGTTGAATTGGGGACCTTTATCTCCGTCAACTAACTTATCACCTTATATAACCATTAGTGTGATATTTTTAAAAAATATATAAGGAATGTTGATACAGTTAAAGTTTTTAAACTTAAGATTAGAGTATGTAAATAAAAAAATTAAATTATGTATAATTTCTTAAAATATGGATGAAAGTTTATGTGTTTATTTTATTATAATATAAAAATATATTTTCCATCAAATATATAAAAATGTAAACAATTTATATGTTAATATTACTTTTAAATGTGTGTATTTTAATTAAAATTTAATCATTATTTTCATATATCATTATAATGTATGTTGAATATTATAGTTTATCCTATAACTTATAAAATATTTTCTTATAAACTATATATTTTATATTGTTAACATTAATTTCAAATAGAAAAGGAGCCATAATATCTTAGTTGATTAAGAAATGATAAAGGTGGAAAAATGTCATGGTTTTGATATTTGTCGTTAATAAAAACTAACATTTAATTTATAAAAGAAACATTTAAAATAGAAAAATATATAACATATATAATTAATTTAACTTTATATGTATTAAATATGTGAGTCTAATTTTATAGAATATAATCATAATAATGTTATGATTAGATTTCAAACTTTTATGATTTTACCATCATGTAATCAATATGAAATAGAAAAAGAAATAAGTTGTTGATTTTATTAATTATTTATTTAATATTATTGTATGTTATTTCATATATCAATAATGTATACTTGCATGGATAATTGTTATTATAAATTATATTATTATTTTATTTTTCATTAATAATCATTATATAAAATTTTATATTTGATGTCATATCTATGAAGTTAACCATACCTGCATAATATCATAAATTATTAAATAAGAAAACATATATGTTGATTTAGTTTTATTTTATTTAAAGGATACATATATGTTGAATATTACAATTTTGTTTTATTTTATTTAATAAAAACAACTTTTTCAATTTTCTATAATTAACCATTATAAATTTAAAATAATTTATTTTGAATATTACAATTTTGTCTTGATATAGGATTTTAAATGATATAAATTCAAATGAAAACAACTCAAATGAATAGGATTTCAAATTTTTTGAAATCTTAAAATACTTCATCCAAACACAATGTTAGATTTTGAGAAGATAGATGGTAATTAAAGTGTAAGTCTCTAGTACCAATTCTCCTTTAATTCAAAATTAAAAATATGAAAGTGAAAGAAAAAAGGAAGAAAAGAGTGGCCACAAGTCACATACTTTAAATTACATTTTGAGAATCTAACCTTTTCATTAATAAAATGTATACTTGTTATGATAAATTATTTGACTCAAACTAACATTAATCAGAACTAATTTACATCATTCAATCATATCTATCATTCATGCCAAAAAATTTGTTAGATTTGATAATAATAATTTTAAAAAATAATATAATATGATTTAGTTGGTATGGTTGTATCTTTAAAGTCAATAATAATTAATATTTAGTAACATAAATGAAATGAAAATAAAAAAGTAGGCTTGAAAAAATGACAAAGAAGTTATATGAATTTATCCATTGAATTGGGTCTAGAAAAAATAGATTCTAATTGTATAAGGTTCAATGGTTTATGGTTTGTTTCTTCTCTTTCTTTGTTTGTTATTGCAAATGTGGCGAAATGCCTCTCTCCATTCCAAATCCCCAATTCGTCATATATGTGGAAATAGACCCTCCTTCTTCCTAGTCCGATCCGATTTTTTTAACCTAGTTTAAAACACATAAAAACTTTTAATAAGAAATTTTATTACAAACATTCTAACATCAATTGTTCATGACATTAAAATAAATTAGTCATATATTATTGCACCATGTTATATTCAGAATCTATGTAAAATACAGAAATATATACAAAACCTCATGAGTGATAAGTGTATTTTACTCTTATGAAATTGAAGTTTTCACCTAAGACCAACATTTCTTCAAGTCTATTTTATGATAGGATAATTTGTGAAATATATTTTAAATAATTTAAAATATGTTCAGACTTAATAGTCAAATTTAATGTTATTACATAATATTAAATTATCAAAATTAATATTTAATTACAAATTAAATATTTAATAAAATTAATTACTTAATATAAACAAATAAAATTATTTTTTTTAATTATTTAAACTGAATATAAAATATAATTAATTTGGGAAATTTATTTTTTTATTAAATATAAATGTTACAAAATAAAATCATATGATTAACGGATATTATAAAATTGAAGCTTTGATCAATGTTTAAGTTAAAGGCCAATTTATAATTAATGTATAATAATTAATTCTATTTAATTTATTAAGTGCTTCATTAATATATTGTAATAAATATAATTAATTTAATGAATTTAATTGTTTTTCAAATATAATTAATTATGTTAATGTTTATTTGGCTATAATAGATTCAAGCTTCTTTTACTTATGAATAGAATAGAAGGGCAACACATATGGAACATTACTATTCATTTTCTCTTTCTTCTTTACACATCTAAATAGAAAGACTATGGAGTCATGGTATAGAAAATTTAAAGCTTTTCTTCCTAAATAACCTCAAGCAAACACGCGGAAAGAAATTAGTAAAAACAATTGTTAAAGTTTGTGACAAGAACAAGTCACATATGATTATGTTTACCATTAAAGAATAGAAAATAAGGATCATGAAGAACACTTGCTCTCAAATTGATTATTCACATTCTTTTGAGCTTTCTAGTAAGGTTTGTACAATATGTTTCAAGTGTGTTTGTATGATGTAATCCTCCCTAACATGGGCTTGAGCTAGGACCAATAAGGAAGGAGCATGACTTGGATGAAGTTTCAAGGAGCTTAGTTTAGGACATGTTCCATTTATTGTATTTATTTAACCAATTTTAGGCTTGTATAAGCACCCTTAAGTCATTAGGATTTTAGGGGTGTAACTAGTTTAATTTTCGGCCTTGTATTTTGGCCTATAGGTTCTATTTTCTTTAGGAGGTGTAATTAGTCTCCTTGTAGAGGTTGTCAATTAGTGTGGACTGTCCAAGAGAGTTTGGACGTGTAGGATCTTATTTCTACACCCCTAATTCCTCTTCACACCTTTCTAACCAACTCATGAAGCATGTAGGAGACATGTGGACCCCTTGTCTCCTTGTTTCATTCCACATGTGCTTTCTCACTCCTACATGGCTGATTATTGTTGCTTCATATTTTAATTTGAATTTTGGAGGTGCCATGTCATTTCCCTCCAAAATTCAAATTCAAACTAAAGGGAACATAAATCCATATTTTTAGGGCCATTTTTGCATCTTTAGTTGGATTAAATTAGTTTCAATTGAGCATATTCTAAATTAACACTAAATTAAGCTAACTAACCCTTTTTTAAGCATGTTAGTGCCTAGGCCCATGGTTTATGCTTTGCTCTATAAGTACAGCATTCCCTCCTTCATGTAGTTTTTAACACTCATTTTTAATTGAAAAGATATACTCATTCTCTTCACTCGAGAGCCTTTTCTTCATGTACTTCACATGTATGCACACACTTGAATGACTGAATCTAAGACCCCTTTTTTAGTATTTAATTCTTAGTAAAGTATCTTGGGAATCCTCTCTTTTGAGGTGTGTCTTTTAGTAGTTTTTATCAAGGGTCCTCTCTCTTGTGACTAGCCTTCAATCTTAAGGCTTATTGTAATATTCATAAAATTTTAATAAAATATTTAATTATAGAATTTTAGTAAATTAATCTAAATAATATCTAATTATAATACTATGTTTTTAGACAAACAAATATCATATTTTTAATTTTTAGTACAATATTTTATTTTTCATAAATAATTTTTAGGTTTATTATATTAGGGTAATAAATTATAAAATTCCAATTTTATTAAATAATATTATAAAATAAATAAATAGATTAGGAAAAAAAAACTAACTAAAAAATGAAAATGAAAATAACAATAACGTTACATAAAAGGTAACAGTGATTGGCAATAAATAAATATATATATATATATATATATATATATATATATATATATATATATATAAATGAAAGAAGGATAAGTCTTAGACTTATCCATAACTTAGAGCACGTATGTTATCTGGAGGTAAGAATTTAAAGCAATGATGAAAAGAAAATTACTTCACTATCCAAAAGCATATAAATAAGGGTTGTTAACAGAAGGATTGGGCAAAAAAAACTTGAAAGAAATCAAAGAGAGAGTGTAGTTTCGGAGAAGAAAATTCAAACTTTGGTATTATTTTAATTGTTAAGGTAAGGGGTAGGAGACATTTATCACTTTTAATTATTATGCTTACTTGTTTATTTTATGTTACTTTTGACTATAATTATTTAGTGAGGTGTCCCTAACCTCGTTCTATTTATTATTTTATATTACTTTTAACTATATTATTCAGTGAGGTGTTCCTAACCTCGTTCTATTTATTATTTTATCTTACTTTTAACTATAATTATTTAGTGAGGTGTCCCTAATCTCATACTATTTATTATTTTAAGTTACTTTTAACTATAATTATTTAGTGAGGTATCCCTAACCTTATTCTATTTATTATTTTATATTACTTTTAACTATAATTATTTAGTAAGGTGTCTCTAAACTTGTTATATTTATTATTTTATGCTACTTTTAGTTATAATTATTTAATTTATTGTTCATAATCTTATATCATTTATTAATTTTTTTATATTTTAAATATAATGGTTATATTTTTTTTGTATATAAATATATAACAAAAATTTTAATAAAAGGCTTAATCCTTAAATAAAGATTTGAATTCAATTGTAGTTGGAGGTTTAACCTTGAGGATTTAAATGAGTAAATATTCAAGGTGATATATCCTTGTATTCTTCAAAAACCATGGTAAAGAAACTCATTTATCCTGACTAGTCACTAAAAAATAATTCAAATTTATAAATATAAACTATATATATATTTTTTTAATCTATAAGTCATTATTATAATTAAATATATATAGAGAGAGATAAATATTTATACTTATTATAAATTGTTATTCATTATTATGTAAGGCATTTACATGATAATTGTTCTCACTCCTTTATTTTTTTGTCCCTTATAAAAAAATGGAATTTGAAAATTTAAAGGATGAATGCGCCCAACGCCCCAACCCCTTTTACTGCAGTCATTTCGGCTACTTTTCTAGGCACAAACTGGATGACTAATGTAATCGAGAATTCAGTCACATTTAGAGGAACTAGTCTATCAAATTTGATGTTTTACCATGAGTTTGATAGACCAATGGTGATTGAGGGACCAGTAGTGGTTACTTTTTATCTTCCTCTGACTAACTATACAAATCCCTTGTTAAATATTTTTCCACCGGCCATGTAAATATTGTAGGAAAAAAATATAAGTAACGGAGAGAACCGTACATAAATAAAATCTTCCATATATATATATATATATATATATATATATATATATATATATATATATAGTAGGAATATATATAAATATGACTTTGTTTATGATTTAATTTTGCTTTATTAAATAAATAATTGAGGAAAATAAATTATTTGTAAAAAAAATAGAAAATAAATTATTTCCATGTAATTAATAACAGGATTAAATGAAGAGAAAAAAATTATCACAAAATTGAGATAGATAAGATACTGTTACATTTGTGAAACGCGGGAAATGAGCTAACTAAGTCACTAAGTTTTAACTTGAATAATTCCATATGGTAGGAAGAAGAAGAAATACAGAATTAACAGAGACAGTACAAGTTATTAAAGACATGGTTGCTGCTTTAATAAGAAATCAAAGGCCAGAAGGAACTATTGAATCACAAGGATTAATTGAATTTAGAAGGAACAAACCTTCACAATTTCATGGAGGTTATAATTCGGAGAAAGCTGAAATAAGGATTAAGGAAATAGAAAAAATATTTCAAGCGATGAATTGTCCTGATAATAAAAAAGTAAATTATGTTGTGTTTATGCTAATAGGAGAGGCTGAATATTGGTGGGATAGTACTAGAAGGTTATTAGAAGGAGGAGGAATGTTGGTATATTTAATGTTTTTAAACTTAAGATTAGAGTAGGTAAATAAAAATATTAAATTATGTATAATTTCTTAAAATATGGATGAAAGTTTTATGTGTTTATTTTATCATAATATAAAAATATATTTTTTCCATTAAATATATAAAAATTTAAACAATTTATATATAAATATTAATTAAAATCTAATCATTATATAAAAATATGTTAGTTTTCATTAAAATCTAATCATTATTTTCATATACCATTATAAGATAAATTGAATATTATAGTCTATCCTATAATTTATCAAATATTTTCTTATAAACTATATATTATATTGTTAACATTAATTTCAAATAGGAAGGAGATATAATATCTTAGTTGGTTAAGGAATGACAGAAGTGAAAAAATATCAAGGCTTCGATCTTTGTTGTTAATAAAAACTAATATTTAATCTATAAAAAATATTTAAAACATATATGTTGAGTCTAATTTAGTTTTATATTTATTAAATATGTGAGTCTAATTTTATAGAATATAATCATGATAGTGTTACGATTGGAGTTAACACTTATATGATAGTGTTACGATTGGAGTTAACAATAATTGGAGTTAATTTTGAATGTCCAAGAAGTGAGAAAAACATTTGAAAATTTGAATAATAGAACAAAACAAGCATTAGTGAAACATGAACTAAGATTTGTATTATACACAATTTACTATTTTAATGAAATAGCATGATCCAAAATTCAACATGAAGATGAACATAGTTTGTGATTTGTAACTTGTAATTAGTATTTTTTTAAGTGTTAGTTAAGCATAGAAAAAAAATAATAATGGTGATAGCTGTCTTGGTTCAGCCATACTTGTCCTGCTATTGTTTAATTACATATAAACCCAAGTTACATTCATAATACCACAGTTTCCAATGTTTTGTATATCATATAGAACAAAATTTAGAAAGTGAATATTGATATTATCTTTATTAAACAAAGAGAATTTAACCTTTATCTAAATAAACTACTACTTTTTATGGAATCGGTCGATAAGTGGATTTCGACAAAACAGTAAAAAATAACTTAAAAAACAGAAGAGTCATCACCTATGTTTGTTATGAAAGACATTGAAAAAACCTTTAAAATAAAAAGTGGTATGCGAGACCAAATTTGAATTCAGAAATCGAACATGTAGGAAAGGTATTAGCACTTTACAATATCCGTTATTTTATTAATTGATTTTAATATTTTTTATAAGAATTTATTATTGTGAGATTTATTATTTATAAAAGATTATTATTATTGTACTTTTTATCTTTTAAATTTATTAAATTTGTTTTATCTTTTTGGGTTCAACAGGAGTAAGTTCCTACTCCTATATATCTCTAAGTGTAATAGAGAATCAGAGTTTACATAGTTCTTTGAGAAAATATTTGTGTGTTTTGATATATTTGATATTTAATTTTTAGATTTATTAAGACTTAGGATTTCTAAACTATCATGTTTTATACATCCTAAAACTTTAACAATTAATAAGGTTACCACAAACTAATCCATTGGAACATTCTTATCTTAGAAGTTATTTTTATGTTTTTTAGGAATATTTTTTTAAAAATAAAAATTTATTAAAACACACCATCACTGTCATGAGAAGTGACAGTGACAGGATAAAAATTCAAATATAGTAATAAATAGGAACAAATAAAAAAAACCCCCCAAGTAACATGATAGTCACCTCCCACAAAGTCATCTGGTAAAGATACATTATTTTGCAGATTTACCCTACAATAATTAGATCAAACCACAGCAGAAGCACTACAGCCTGATTACTTTGAGTCTCTTCATGCATACAACTGGTTGTAATGATCATTCCATGAAAGAGACGCCTTTAACCTTACCCAACCCTTTGATCCATTTCCAAGAGTTTTGTAGGGAACGATCCCACACTTCTTCACATAAGAAAGGCTTATTTTTAAACACCACCTCATTCCTAGCACCCTATATACCACAAAATTGATAGCCAAATAACACTAAGCCAAGAAGAAGCATTAATACCAAAAGAGTCACAGATGCCTAAGAAATTCCAAAAACTTAACTTGCATGAAGATGGCAGAACAGAGATGAAACTAAGCCATCTAAAACAATACATCCAAATAGAGTAACTACCCTTACAAGTGAACAAAAGATGATAAATCGCTTCTGACTCTAAATGACAGAGGGGACAAAAAGTGTCTGCCATTGGAAGGATTGATTGATGAGCCAATTCAACCTTTGACAGTATTCTATTACGAGACACCTTCCAAGCAAAAACCATCACTGCTTTTGATTTCCATAACCTGCTAAAAAATGGTGATTTATCATCCAGGCCCACCCCACAGACTAAGTGGTATGCTTCTTTAACCAAATCTTGATTAGAGATACCCATATTAGCACCCTCACTTGGACCCCTTCCAAAACTCCTTCTAACTCCCTAACCCAATCAATCTCCCAACTAAAAAGTTCCCTCCTCCAAATCAATTTCCAAACCCTATTATTATTACATCATTCCTCAACCTCCGACATCAGCTCCTCCCTTTGATTTGACAAACTATATAATTTAGGAAATTTTGATCTAAGCCCCTTAGGCACCAACCAATCCCCCTCCCAAAACCAAAACAGTGAACCATCTCCAAGCGTAGGTTTTACTGCTATAGGGAACCAGTTGTCCATTCCTTATTCAGTTGTTGTTCTCAGGATATCGTGCCACCACTGGAGTCACCACTCCTGCACCTTACTGACAGGTTTCTTCTAATATTTGCACCATATCTTGTCCCTAATACTTTAATCTAGGGAGCATTACCACCCTGTAGTATCCTCCAGCGCCATTTTTCCAACAGATATAATTTTTACTAACAAATTTATTTTTTAGAGCTGAGATTTAAGACAAAAATTTGTGGTAACTTATGCCTTAAAATCTAATGTCATGTCTAGTTAATATTAAAGAAAGTGAAGATTATAAATTATTTTTAGAAAGAAAATATTATTAATTGTGACAGGAATTAATTAAGGAAGAAATTTGAGAACATGACACTGTCACAATTTGTATCCTCAAAATTTTGTAAGCTAAAAAAATGTCACATTTAATTAACATTATTTTTCCCTTACCAATAAATTTATTTTTCTAACTAGATGATTTAAAATTTTTTATTTAGGAACATAATTTTGAATTTTAGAGATGAGATTTAAAACAAAAAGTTGTCACAACTTATGTCTCAAAATCTCAAAATTAGAGAGATGACACATCTAATTAATTCTTTTATCCCTATTAAAATATTACGTTATAAAATTATGAATAAATTAAATTTAAGATATAATAATTATTATTATTATATAACTTAAATTATTATTATCAAAAAACTTAAATTATTTTAAGAAATGGTCTTTGCTTGAAATGAAACTCTAGCTAGGATGATTTTGATGGCACTTAAATTGCATATATACAACCAAACAGTAAGCTAGTTAATCAAATATCAAGCCCACGATTATAAGTTCAAACCACAAATTAATTAATCACCTAATAAGAATCAAACACAATAAAAACATGATAGAAATAAAAGGAAATATACAATGTCAAAGCCTAGCATGGAAAAGCATCACACGTATAACCCAATAACCGGAAAAAAAGTAAAGAGAATCTGTGTAAGTCTTGAGTCCACAATACCGTATTGTTGGGAAAGTATTGAAGTGCACAAAGGTCTATCATCCAACATGGAAAATCTGTTGTTGCTGGTTTTGTGGCTAATGCATTCATGATATTTTTTGCTTGTTGATATGAGAAGAGGTATGTTTGTAATCATATTTTTGGGTCACTGCATATACATATTGGTACCAAGATTTGGTGTTGGTGGGTGTTTACAAAGGCTTGAACGCATGTATATTGAGGTTCATAGCTCATGAATGTCATGACTTTTAAAGGTGAGTCTTTTTATGGTTAGTGAAGATAAAAGGAAAGTATATGTAAGAGCTAATGTATATTATTTTGTTGGGAGAAAGAATAAGAGTGGATAGATTCTATTGTGAGTATTGTTAAGAGAGAAGAAGATGATGAAAAATAAAAAGAAGGAAGGAGATGGTGAGCTCTTACCTCGAGTGTGGAGTGGAGATGACAGTGCCCCAAAATGTGAGTTGTGAGGGATTTTTATTAAGGAGAAATATGTGCTTTCATATAATGAAAGTTTGCTTTTTGGGAAACCAATATTGTAGAAGTATGATTTAAGGAGATTTGTTGGTGGCTTGTAGGTGGTAGTATGAAAGATTAGGAAGCAAAAGGTGAGTAGTTAGGGTAGTATAACTCTCCTTTAAATGATTTTCTTCTTTTTTTTATTTTTTAATTTTGTTTTTATATTCTTTTCTTTATTTTAAGAAAATGACTCAATTATTAATAATTTTTTTAGTTTAATTTTTCTCATGTTTTAATCTTCTTTACTTGCCGAAGAAAATTGGTTGATGACAAAATCGATTTGTATAAAGCTTTTCTTGCATTTGAACTCAAACTTTCCATGTTGTCTGGAGGTCCTACATAGTTAAAACTTATGATTTTAGAACTGGACTAGTGTTTGAAACAGTGAAAATACTATGTTTTTTCAAGGCTCCTAAGAAGGTGTCTAAAGCCATAGAATCTGTGCAAAGCAATTTCCTTTGGGGAGGTTCGGAAGAAGGCTAAAAAATAGCATGGATCAAATAGGAGCAGGTGTGTAAAGACAAATGCAACGGTGGGCTAGGCCTAAGAGATGTGTTAGCTTTTAATAAAACTCTATTGGGAAAATTGCCATGAAGAATTCTACAAGGTGGTGATGCTATTTGGATCAAGGTGCTAGAGGCAAGGTATGAGGTTGATATTAGGAGGAACCTCGATGTTAGGCACAGAAGTGGAGGCTCCCAGTGGTGGCATGATATCCTGAAAGTCACTGCTGATGAAGAACGAAGTGGTTGGCTTTCTAGTGAGGTAAAAACCTTAATTGGTGATTCTTCTCAATTATCTAATTAATGTGAATTCTTGTTTCTTGGCAGTTGAATCAGATCATTTCCAAGTTGTAAAGGGATTTTTGGAGACCTGTTTAGCTTGTTAAACATGTATAGAATAGGATTGTTAAGTAATTTTCCTCCAAAATTTTTTATCATTCTGTTTTTATGTTAAATGAATGGCAATTAGTTGTTATACCAGTACAAAAAAATCCAAGAAGGAATAGAAATAATATCAAGAGTTTAATTGGTATACACTATCAGTGTAAAAGATTTTTACACTGGCGTTCAATCATGACTTTTTATTTATGTGACTTTTAAAGTATTAATTAATAAAGTCAAAAAACCATTATGAATGAAGGGTTGTGATTGAATGTCAGTGTAAAAATTTTTGCACTGACAGTGTATACCAATTAAACTCTAATATCAAATACTATTTATCATTTTCATTATTTCATGATATATTTCCTATTATGAGCTTCATGGTAAAAAATGTGAATGATTCTACGCTCTTTTCCTATGATTGTTACAAAATAAGGCACTAGCAATGGCTATGTAAGTATAAAGTGTGTTTCACACGCGATTTCAATTGTAGCTAAAAGATGAAAAATTAATCGAAATGGTTTTGGTTTATTTTATACTTAAAAAATTAGTAGTTTTTTAGGTAATTACTAGTTTTGCCTGAAAAGTTATTTTAGTTTAGTTTTTTTTTAAAGTTTTCTTATTTTTAGTTATTGTTTGGTTTTTTTACTTTGTTTTTTATTAATTGATAAATTCTTTTTCTTTGGATATTTTATTTTTCATTCTCTCCTTTATCATAATTTATATATGTATTAAGTAATTTATAAAAGTTTCATAAAATTTGAAATTTAAGAAATTGATTTGTCATATCGAAACTAAAAAAATGAAATTAAAAAAATTTAATTGATTTAGCTAATATGAAAATTCAATTGCCTTATCCAAATAAACAATTTGAAATTTAAGAAATTTCAAATGATTTATCCAAACAAAACATTTACAAAATGAAAGAAATTAAAATGAAAGCAATTCAAATTGATAGCATTTCAAATGTTTTGAAATCTTAAAATGTCTCATTAAAACACAATGTTATAGTTAAAAAATAAATAAATGGTGAAGTATAAGTCTCTAATACCAATTTTCCTTTAACTTTCAAAATTAAAAATATGAAAGGAAAATGGAAAAGGAAGGAAAGAGTGACCACAAACAAGTTACATGCTTTAAATTATATTTTGAACATCTAAACTTTACATCAATCAAATGTATACTTGTTATGATAAATTATTTGACTCAAACTAACATTGCTCAAATTAACATTAATCAAGATGGATTTACATCATTCAATCACATCTATGATTTATGTTAAAAACATTTATTGAATTTGATAATAATAACTTTCAAAATTATATAAATTGTATGATTTAGTTGATATGGGTGTATCTTTAAAGTCAATAATAATTAATATTTAGTAACATAAATGATAGAAAAGGTAGATTCTAATTATATAAGGTTGTATGTTTTATGGTTTGTTTCTTCTCACTGTGGTTTCATCGTGGTTTCTTTCTCTCTTTTAGAAAGGTGGCTAAATGCCTCCATCAATCCCAACCATAACACTAAATCCCCCAATTCTCCATACCCATGGAAATAGACCCTCCTTATTTCCATGATCTATTTCAAAATCAAAACTTGGATTGACCCTTTTGTCCCTAAAACCAGTGTTACTGAGTCTAATAAAAAATTAGTGAAAGGGAAGAGGGAGAAAAGAGTGGTCACAAACAAGTCACATACTTTAAATTATATTTTGAGAATCTAACATTTATATTAATAAAATGTATTTTTATTATAATAAATTATTTTATTCAAACTAACATTGCTCAAACAAGTATAGGAAAGTGGTATACCACTACATACACACTACTCAAGAACAAGTTATATTGAGTATGCTCAAACTAACATGACTCAATAGATTTTTAAAAAGATAGCAACAACCTTGGGAAAAGTTGTAAATCATTAATGAACCAACAATTAAGCATGTTTTAAAAGACATGAATTTTTAACTTTCATTGTAACTCCGCTTTTATTCACACTATAGTTTTAAAATAATTAAATTAATTTATTCTTTATTTTTTTAAAATTATGAAAAGATTAAAATTTAAGATAAGTTAAAATCCTTTAAATAATTTTAACACATAACTTTATACATATTTTTTAATAATAATAAATAAGTGGGAGATTATAACTAAATATATTTTTTCTAACAATTCGATTTATTTATTTTTATTGAAGTTGTATTGTAAATTTAACAACAAAAAAATTACCATGACAAATGTTTTATCTAAAATTATTATGTTATATTCAGAAAAGCATTGAATTCTTTGTAAATAAGAATGCAAGTTACATATTGGAAATAATGATATTTTTTAAAGAAAAGTAAAAAAAAAATAAAACATTCTCCCAAGTAATATGAATTGTGTCAGTCTCACAAAAAATGTTTAGCTTAGTTTATTATATCTTCTAACACACATCTCACATCTCATGTTACTCACTTTATAATGTATTATAATTTTTTAATAAACCATTGATAAACATCCATTTTTCCAATTTTGTTTTTATATTTCTGTAGAAATAGTCATACTATTACCTTTAAAATAGGAATTTATGACTTTTTTAAGTTTTATTTTCGACAAAAGTCCTAAATAACTTAAAAAATAGATACTAAAAATATAATATTTAGTTTATAATATTAAAATATAAAATTCTTAATTCTTAACATTCTTTCTATCATAAATTAGTAGAAAAAACAAAAAATCATTTTTTCTTCTAACTAAAAATAGATTTTTGAATTAATATTTTCGTAGAAAAGATTAATTATTTAGTAATTGATTCTTCTTTTTAATATATAAAACTATGTTGATCAAAAAGATTAATTCTATTTTTAGAATGGAAAAAGATCTAATAAGTATAAGATGCTTACTCTTCATTATTTCTATTCATTTTCTTATTTAATCTAATGATTATGATTAAGATTAATTATGCTTTGTTTTATTTATAGTATGCTCTAAAGAATTAATTAAGCTCATGTAGCGTTTTTCATAATTATAGTAAAAAATTACAATTCTATTGAAATTATTGTTATTTTATTAATTTATTTATATAATTAAGAATAACATATATCAATATGAATCAAATGATTCTATAGGCACTGTGTTACTAATTAGTTATATTTTAATTGTTAAATTTAATAATACATTGTATTTATTAAATTTTACAATTATTTAAATAGATATATTATTTAATGATATATGTAGAGATTTAATGCTATATATTATTATATAAAATAAATGACTAATAGAATGTTAGTTAGTGTACCATTTGAGAGTGTATTAGTATAATATATTTTTTATGAATAAAAAACCTTAGTATTGCTAATAATACTTGTTTGTTAGCTCAACCTAGGACTTTACTTCCTTTAACCAATTCATCACCTTATATATTTATTAGTGTAACATTTTTAAAAAAGAAACAAGGAATGTTGATATATTTAAAGTTTTTAAACTTAAGATTAGAGTAGATAAATAAAAAAGAATGAAATTATAATTTCTTAAAATAAGGATGAAAGTTTTATGTATTTATTTTATTATAATATAAATATATATTTTTTACATCAAATACATAAAAATGTAAGCAATTTATATGTAAATATCACTTTAAGTGTGTATATTTTGATTAAAATCTAATCATCATTTTCATATATCATTATAAGATATATTGAATATTATAGTTTATCCTATAACTTATCCAATATTTTCTTATCAACTATATATTTTATATTGTTAACATTAATTTCAAATAAAAAAGGATATATAATACCTGAATTGGTTAAGGAATGAAAGATGTAAAAAAATGTCATAATTTTAATCTTTATCGTTAATAAAAACTAACGTCTAGTTTATAAAAGAAACATTTAAAATAGAAAAGTATATAAAATATATAATTAATTTAAATTTATATTTATTAAATATGTGAGTCTAATTTTATAGAATATAATCATAATAATTTTATGATTGAATTTCACACTTATATGATTTTATATTCATGTAATCAATATGAAATAGAAAAAGAAAATAAGTTGTTGATTTTGTTAATTATTTAATTTTAACATTATTGTTTGTTATTTCATATATCAATTTGTATGCTTGCATGGATAATTGTTATTATATTATCATTTTTTCATTAATAATTATTATTTAAAATTTTATATTTGGCGTCATATCTGTAAAGTTAAGCATACCTGCATAACATCATAAATTATTAGATTAAGAAAACATATATGTTGATTTAGTTTTATTTTTATTTTTAGGATACATATATGTTTATTCTTATTTGTAAAAGTCTTTACATATTTAATAAAAAAATGTTATCAATTTCATATAATTAACCACTATAAATTTAAAATAATTTATTTGAATATTACCATTTTGTCATCCATATATTATGAAATTATTAAATTTTTAAAATCATTAAATTTTAATTTAATATTATTAAGACTATATTATATTTTATTAGACATATTATAAATTATGGATGTCGTCATGAATCATCAGTATTTTTACATATTTTTCACTTATCTTTGTTTTATCTTTTATTTCTTTTTCTCTATTTTATTTTATTTTTTTATTGGTAATGCACCACTTTTTTACTAGGAAAAGCACGACCACCACGAGGCTACTTAGGTATAACTTAACAATATTATTATTTTAATGAAATTTTCAAAATTAAAATTTTTCTATTTATATAATTTTAATTTTTTATATCAATAAATATTTATTTTATATTATTAATACTACCCCAAAAGTTTTCATTTTTTCTGTAGTTGTTTCAAACAGGTTAAAGTATCAAGCTGGTTATACTTCAATTTTACAATCCCAAACTGATTATTATTACCACCATCACCATGTGTTGATGTTTATTTGTTAAGCATATTAAGATGAGTAGTGTTACTCATCATTGAAATTTATTAAAAACTATAAAATCAAGATATAGAAGTATCCATCAAACTTTATGTTTTTCAATAAACTTTAACCAATAGTAGTAGATAATGTGTTAAAAAAATGTTAAAAAGTGTTTTGTTAGAATTTCTAAAACAACATTTGTCTTATTAATATGAACAAGATTATGGTTGAAGTTGAAGCTAGCTAATGAAATATAGGAAATAATTGTTTCTATTAAGTAATACATTCACTTACTGTAAATTGTTGCTGCAAACCGCTAGCTAATGAAATATAGGAAATAACTGTTTCTATTAAGTAATGCATTCACTTACTATAAATTGTTACTGCAAACCACTCATTGATAACTTTCACCTATGTACTTATCCAGCCAACTCAATGCTCCACTTGGTGGTTTGATGAGTGCATCATTCATGCAGGAAGTGTAGGACACAAAATGTCAAAAACCATCATACATAAAGCACTAGTTAATCATATGATGTATTTAAGTTCCTTACTTTCTGGCTAAGTTATTCATATCCAACTGACGAACAACATTGCAAAGTACATTACCACCAGAGAGAATACCATGTGAAAAAATCCATAAATGTAAGGAATATCATCTTCATGTTAAACTTTGTTTTTTGTAAACTGAAAAGGACCAAAAAGATCACTTCAATATGAGGAATATTAACATTGTTTTCTATCTGTCACAATATGTTGATGAAAATTAAATAATTCTTGTTCGATCATGTTGATGAAAGGACTATGATCCAAATTTTTGGTTATCTTATATGGGGGGAATTATTATTTTCTTGACTTTTTTAAAAGAAAATTTTACTTCAACTTGCAGCATGATTAAGGTGTCTTGCTAGATCAACGACACAAGGTAGCTTTAGAGATTCCGATTCCGAATTTCTGGGAAAGGATTGAGAATGGGATTTTGAAGCAACAAGGAATCTTTCTGAATTTACTGGAAAAGACTTTGAAGCAACAAGGAAAGCTTTAGAACTCTCTAATTTTGAAGCAACTAGGAATGCTTTAGAACACTAAAGAATGATTCACCTGAAAGCATTTTGAATCAATGCTTGTGGAATAGGCTACCATCACAATTGCAAATATGGCAATAAGGAAGCCCTGTCAAGAAATTAGAAAATGGTATATAACACAAAATAAGAGGATGACTAAAGCATTCATGTGAAGAAATATCCAAAATATCAAATTATGGATTTTAATACTAATTCAGACACATGCTCACAAAAAAAAATATCTTGCAGAGTCAACAAAAAGAATGCAGAGGCCTACAAAAAAAATCTAATAGTAGCACTTATAGTAAAACTTGTAAGAAAACTACATAGCATATTGTATAGTATATACCACATGGTAAACATGATCAGTTAAAACTTAAAACCTCTATAAATATACTTATATGTGCCCTTTAGTTGTTGAAGGCTATTAAACAGTTTATCCTTGTAGATGGTTCTTGCTTTTATTAGGACACTGAATTAACAAGAATTTAGCTTAACAATTGAAGTATTGTGGTGCTAAAATTGAATGATAGATCAACTAGGCTAGATATCATATCTCATCACTTTATCAGATTCTATCAAAGCCATTTTCCTTTATCCTTAATTACTAAGAATTTTAACAACCTAATTATGGTTACTTCATATGAAAGAAAAAATACTTAATTATGGTTACTTCACATCAAAGATTTAAGATAAATAACAACCTAAACATTTTTTGAAACCTTCGACGAACACTAATAGAAAATTTTCTATTTAATTTAAACCTCAATAATCACCTAAATAAGACTGAAGGAAGAATTTTGAACTCAGTAGAGAAGTGTAGAGGAACTAAACAGAAGATTTTCAAATTTAACTGAGTGAAAAACTTACTAGTATAGTTATCCAGCCATTGTTTCCTTTATCTTGATTATTTGTCTCACATCTTATAGTGGCAGATTCACTGAAATTCCATGATAGAGATCTACATAAGTCCACCATTTATAAAAGAAATTTCAAAATAAAATATATGATTTGAAGTAGACATTGAACCAAGTTAGCATGGCATCAGCTACTGATGAGGGAAGTTCATTGCATGTAAAAAGAGAATTTCATTCTATCTTCATCCAAATAAATATATGCCGATATGTTGCAACACTTGATTGACAAGGTCCAGTTTTGTAAATTTTATTAATTAGATTTTTAAAAAAAAAATGAAGAAGGAAGACCATATTTTGAAAAAGTTGTTTTGACTTTTTTCTTTGTATTTATTTTCTCTGAAAGTGCTTCTAGAGAATATCATCCAAAAAAGTGATATAATGTCAAAATTTTGCCTAAGAACCATATATAGATATATGGGTTGGAAAGTCCTGACCTTCTGATTGCAGACCAACAAAGAAAAACAATGTAAGAAGCCATAATTCCTGAAGATAAAAGACCTCTATTAACCTGTAATAATTAAACATTTAAATAACATAACATAATTTTTTTTAAAGGAAATAAAAAATATTAGGGAAACTTAATCATATATGTTGAATATGAATAGCTAACTACTTTATACATAGTGATATATTTTGCAAATAATACTATTACAGAATCATTGTAAACTATTAAAAATACCACTAGCTAAAACGAGTAATCAAAGTAGTGTACCTTTGAATTTATATATAACCATCATTGCAACAAGTAGAATTACTGACCATGTGATGAAAAATATATTTAGAGAACATGAGGTTCCTGAGGCATATGATGTGTACAAATAAACAATTCCACAAATAGAGGCAACATAAAACGACATGGACATAAAAAGTCCAAGGGAGCACTTGTGCCATCACAATAACATGTTAATGTATAAAAAAATATATACATTATTATTAAGTTTAATGGTCTAACAAAATGGTCTTAATGTTCTATAATAACAAACACACTATCACATACTATCTCTGCTTTATAATTGTATCACATATTATTAATTCTTAATTGGGAGAATATCTGATAAAGTAATATGACCATGAAAACTAAAATATCTTATCATATTAAGTTAAGAAACTTTTGGATTCATTATTGTACCAATATCCTTAAATGTTTTACAATTAGTGAGACAGGATTGTGGAATTCATTGAAATCCTTAGTGAGCTTAGGATATGAACTTGAACAATTCAAACGTAACTATACATTAAATTAAATTTGTTTTATGTTTGACTTTCAGATTAATTATATATTACCAGTTTGTTTTTGTAATCTCCATAGTCATAACATTTTTAAATAATAGACAAAGTTAATATCCATATTAATAAACATTACAAAAACGAATTATGTGTATCCATATCAAACAATTATTTTCATACAACATTGAAGTCTTGAGCCATCCAATTCAGGATCTTTTAAATTATGTAAAAGCTAAAATAATGAGTACCAAAATAACCTGTACACAATTCTGATTCAGAATCTAGGTACATTGTCCTCATCCTCAAAACAAGATATAAAATTTGACTTTATGTTTATCTATGAATTGTTGCAGAAATAATAATGTTTACCTCTACACCATTTCTTCTTCTAGAGTCTAGTATTTATTCCACCAAGTGATAAAATGGATGGCACTCACAAATTGTAAAAGAAGAAATATTCTATGTAAACATAAACCACAACATGCATTTAAGTAACAATATGCAAAGAGAAAAATAAAGCAAATAAAATGTATTGATGGACTCTCAAAGAACACCTTTTAAATTCATCATAGATATGAAAGTAGACATTCAAGACTTGTACCAAATGAAAGGATATTGAGCATTCTTCAAAAAAAAAAGTGAAGGATCTAAATCTTACCTTGCACCAATACGAGCAATCTCACCTGCAACATCAAAGGTGTGTTATAGTTCTTATTCAATGATATTCAAGAGAAGGAAAAGAAAGAATGGAGTTTTGTTTTCAATGAGTGAAAAGTAAGAGAAAAAACTTATGCACCCTAAAAAGTTTTACACCAGCATTCAATCCCAACCCTTCATATATGCTAAAATTTTTTACTTTACCAAATAATACTTTAAAAGTCATATAAATGAAGGTTGTGATTAAACATCAGCATAAAACTTTTTATCCTACATGTATTTTACAAGAACTTCTCCTTTTTTGTAACCTAAATTGTGACATAAGAACCATAAGCAAAGTACAAAACCAACTAAAACCAAAATCCAAATGCATTGTACCAAAAAAGCACATGTTTCATCAATATGACTGTTATTCTTAGTACTGTGTGGTTGTTAGACATACCATATATTTGAACAACTTCTGAAGGGAAGAGGAATCGGAGAGCCATTGATACAAGCAATAAAATAGACTTGACTTCCCACCAACCAGAATGCCACAAATTTCAATGTTCACATAATTTTCTTGTTTTAGCTGTAGTAAGAAACATAATTGAGAAAAATATCTGACTTCATCATTAAGGAAGATAGTTCTTTATTAATCAGTAATTATAATAATTATATAGAGAACTGGAAATATGTAATATATAGTTGATTCATTGTAAGTAATTGGAAATTTTTTCTGTTGAATAAGTTATAGGTTAATGTCTATTTACTTTAGGATTGAGAACAATAAAGATTTTGAATGATACCCTTGGGAGTGATGAGGATTTCGCAGAGTTCTTCAATATTATATCTAATAAAAAACAGTATTCGCGATGTAAAGTGTTGTTATTTGAGCTCGACTTCAATCAAAATGGTGAATGGAGGACTTGATTTCTATGAATGAATGTTGTGAATGGATCTAGTTGTTAATGTTTTCTAACTTTCTTTATTTTCTTCTGATATGTTAATAACATAACTTAGAAATAGTAGTTTATATTTTGTTTTTGTTGTTCTTTGCACTGTTGATTGATGCTCACTGATAATGGTTTCTAGAATCTTGTCCAACCCCTTGTGTATATCTTCAAAGTTAGCTTTCATCCGAGTTATGAGATGAATAGGTTTGATTGAAGAGACCAAGTCAACAATATCAACCCTGTTTCTCTTGAGCCTGCCAAATTTTCTCAAAGTAATGCATCTATTGGAATATATGATTCTTTCTATAGTATGTTTTTCCTAGACTTTATGTTGATTTCAAAAGCTTGTAACTAACTTTGATGATGATTTAATGTGCGATTTCCATTGCTAAAATATTATTCATCACTTTTCTTGCCAGTATCATCAAGGCAATCAACATCTTAGGCAAAGTATGACTTTTCTTCATCCTTCAATTATGTCCATAAGCTATTATTCATTTGAGCATTGTTGATGTGATCTTTGATGATCACGTGCCCAAAGGATCCTTTCTAAGGTCACTTGGAAGGGAAATGGATTTATGGAGAGGAAAGGAATGGGTGAGACGCCACAAATACTAGGTTTGATAAGCCAAAGGGGAGAGGCCACAAGGGAGGGGTCCCTTGATAACTCTTAGAAGCTCTCACAAAGGATAAGGGGGGATACTCAAATGTAAGAACCTCACAACCAATATGGTCTCTAGGATTAAATCCAAGTGTAAAAAATACAAGTGAGGGGAGGAGCTCCTATTTATAGAGGTAGCTAACCTCTTGAACAAGATAACCTAAAAAAGAAGGTCTAGGATTAAAAGAAGAGATCCAAGAAAGGAGGATTGAGAAACAATCCCTTCCTTAGATCATCAAACTTGGTGCCCAAGTTTCTCAAATTAAGGGCCAAGATTCCTTATTATTAGCTTAGGGGGTTTATGTAGGAAAAGAGGGGTGTAGATATCAAGGCTACCCCTTATTTCCTTCATAAAGACCCAAAAAGCTAAATCCACCCTCTAAATTCCTAAGTCACCTCCTAAAATTAAAATGGACTAAATGCATGTCCCAAATTAAAATAAAGGAAAATTACATTTTATTAACTAAAATCCCTAGCCTAATATCTTGACTCTCCACAGGAGGTGAAGTCTTCCTTTGTCTGCAAGGGCTAGGTCTTCTTCAATCCTTCTAGCCATGCCCCTAGTGATAGGTCCTTGGCTAGGCATGGTCACATCAATTGTTTTCTCATCTACTCGGTTTGTTCTTGACCTCTTCTTTGTATCCTATTGTTTGGTTTTTGTGGATGGATAGACTTGACCTTTGGATGATTACTCCATATTATTTGTAATCTTTATACTTTGGCATGCATTATTAGGGAATGTAAATTATGTTTCTAATGTGATAATTAGTTTTAATTTGACAAGATTTTTATAATAGATAAAATAAATAAATATAAAGATATCGGAAGAACCACGGGGTTCATAAAAAGATGTCATTTATGGAAACTTGAATTGAATGTTCTCTTCAGCCTATATTTGAAATTGGCTTTTCCTTGTTCTTTATGTAAATCTAATTTATTTTCTGTTTCTTTGCCAAACCATATTTTTTGTTGTTACTGTCTTTATTGTTGTTAAAATGAGATCAATGGCACTTGAGTTGAGACATAATTTTAAACTATTTTCTTTGTATCTTTGCATCTTTCTTCCAGTAACTATGCATGTCCTCCTAGCTGGTTTATGAGAATGGAAAAGGTATAAGCAAGAAAATAGCTACTTGGGAATAAAGGAAAAAGTAAAAGTTTCATAAATCTCTTCAACAGTTATTTATGATTGCACTACATTCGTCATTTATGATTTCTCTGCTATAATCATAGGTTTAGGGGACTGCGTAGCCTGCATCTTCTAATTGTTCTTGGACTCTTTTTTGTCAGTTATACATATTGATGTATGAAATGAAGTTGAATGAAGCAAGTCACTTCAGCATTTTCAGTTTCAACTACTCTTAAATCTCACAATTGATTCTTAATATTACTAGATCAATAATTTTCTTTGCTGCTACATGGGGAGAATCAGGTGATGACTTGATTATATTAACCAATGTAATCAAGAGCCTCTTCTTGTTTCGTTCATTTTCATTTCTCAATAATCTAATTAATGTGAATTCTTATTTATTGGCAAATGAATCGGATCACCTCATTTTCAAGTTGTAAAGAGATTTACGGATATCGATTTAGCTTGTTAAAACATGTAAATAAAATAGGAATGTTAAGTAATTTTCCTCCAAAATTTTTCATCATTTGTATTAAGTTAAATGATTGGTAGTAGATGTTATACCTATGCTAAAGATGGGAAAAGAAATAGAAATAATATCAAATACTATGTTTTATTATTTTCATTATTTCATGATAGATTTCCTATTACTATGGTAAAAAATGCAAAAGATTCTATGCTTTTTTGCTATGATTGTTACAAAATGAGGTAATTACTAGTTTTGTCTGAAAAGTTATTTTAGTTTAGTTTTTTTTAAAAGTTTTTATTTTTAGTTATTATTTGATTTTTTTTACTTCATTTTTCATCAATTATAAATAAATTCTTTTTCTTTACATATTTTATTTTTCATTCTCTCCTTTATCATAATTTATTTATATATGTATTAAGTAATTTATAAAAGTTTCATAAAATTTGAAATTTAAGAAAATGATTTACCATATCCAAAGTAAACAAATGAAATTAAAAAAATTGAATTAATTTTATTAATATAGAAATTGAATTTCCTTATCTAAAAAAGAAATTTGAAATGTAAGAAATTTCAATTGATTTACCCGAACATAACATTTACAAAATGAACAAAATTCAAATGAATAGGATTTGAAATTTTTTGAAATCTTAAAATACTTCATCCAAACACAATGTTATATTTTAAGAAGATAGATGGTAATTAAAATGTAAGTCTCTAGTACCAATTCTCCTTGAATTCAAAATTAAAAATATGAAAGTGAAAGAAAAAAGGAAGAAAAGAATGGCCACAAGTCACATACTTTAAATTATATTTTGAGAATCTAACATTTACATTAATAAAATGTATACTTGTTATGATAGATTATTTGACTCAAACTAACATTAATAAAAAATAATTTACATCATTCAATGACATCTATCATTCATGTCAAAAATTTTGTTAAATTTGATAATAATAACTTTAAAAATAATATAAATTATATGATTAGTTGGTATGGTTGTATCTTTAAAGTCAATAATAATTAATATTTAGTAACATAAATGAAATGAAAATAAAAAAGTAGGTTGCAAAAATGACAAAGAAGTTATATGAATTTATCCATTGGATTGGGTCTAGAAAAACCAGATTCTAATTTTATACGGTTCTATGGTTTATGGTTTGTTTCTTCTCTTTCTTTCTTTGTTATTGCAAATGTGGCAGAATGCCTCTCTCCATTCCGAATCCTCAATTCCTCATATCCATGAAAATGGACCCTCTTCTTCCCATGGTCCATTTCAAAATCAAAACTTGGGTTGACCCTTTTGTCGTTGAAATGTGTGTTAGTAGTCAAATAATTAGTGAAAAGGAAAAGGAAAGAATGGATACAAACAAATCACATGCTTAAAACTGGGAGAAAAATGAAAAAAAACTATAAAAACAATGAACCAGTTGAACCACCGATTTTCATCAGTTTTCTTATTTTAAAAGTGGTTCTTTACTTGGTCAATTCAATTTTCAGGACTAACCAAACTAGATATTAGACTTGTTCACCAGGTTTTTAGTCGAATCGATCGGTCTGATCCGGTTTTTTTAACCTAACTTAAAACACATAAAAAATTTTAATAAGAAATTTTATTACAAACATTCTAACATCAATTATTCACGACTTTAAGCGAAATTAGTCATGTATTATTGCACCAAGTTATATTCAGAATCTATGTAAAATGCAGAAATATATACAAAACCTCATTAGTGATAAGTGTATTTTACTCTTATGAAATTGAAGTTTTTACCTAAGACCAACATTTCTTCAAGTCTATTTTATGATAGGATAATTTGTGAAACATATTTGAAATAATTTAAAATATGTGCATACTTAATAGTCAAATTTAATGTTATTACTTAATATTAAATTATCAAAATTAATATTTATTACAAATTAAATATTTCATAAAATTAATTACTTAATATAAAAAATAAAATTATTTTTTTAATTATTAAAAATGAATATAAAATATAATTAATGTTGGAAATTTATTTTTTTATTAAATATAAATGTTACAAAAGAAAATCATATGATCAATGGATATTATAATTAATTTAATGAATTTAATTCTTTTTCAAATATAATTAATTATGCTAATGTTTATTTGGCTATAATAGATTCCAACTTCTTTTTCTTATAAATAGAATAGAAGGGTAACACATATAGCACATTAATATTCATTTTCTCTTTCTTCTTTGCACATCTAAATAGAAAGAGTATGGAGTCATGGTATAGACAATTTAAAGCTTTTCTCCCTAAATGACCTCAAGCAAACACGAGGAAAGAAATTAGTAACAAAAATTGTTAAAATTTGTGACAAGAACAAGTCACATATGATTATGTTTACCATTAAAGAATAGCAAATAAGCATCATGAAGAACACTTTCTCTCAAATTGATTATTCATATTCTTTTGAGCTTTCCAGTGAGGTTTGTACAACATGTTTTAAGTGTGTTTGTATGATGTAATCCTCCCTAGCATGGGCTTGAGCTAGGACCAATAAGGAAGGAGCATGACTTGGATGAAGCTTCAAGGAGCTTAATTTAGGACATGTTCCATTTAATTGTATTCATTTAACCATTTTTAGGCTTGTATAAGCAATCTTAAGTCATTAGGATTTTATAGGTGTAACTAGTTTAATGTTCGGCCTTGTATTTTGGCCTATAGGTTCTATTTTCTTTAGGAGGTGTAATTAGTCTCCTTGTGGAGTGTGTTAATTAGTTTGGGTTGGTCCAAGAGAGTTTGGACATGTAGGATCTTCTTTCTAAACCCCTAATTTCTCTTCACACCCTTCTAACCAACACATGAAGCATGTAGGAGACATGTGGGCCCCATTTTCTCCATGTTTTACTCCACATGCGCTTTTTCATTCCTATATGGCTGATTCTTGTTGCTTCTTATTTGAATTTGAATTTTGGAGGTGCCATGTCATTTCCTCCAAAATTCAAATTCAAACTAAAGGGAACATAAATCCATATTTTTAGGGCCATGTTTGCATCTTTAGTTGGATTAAATTAGTGTCAATTGAGAACATTCTAAATTAACACTAAATTAAGCCAACTAACCATTGTTTAAGCATGTTGGACGTTCATGTTAGTGTGTAGGCCCATGGTTCATGCTTTTCTCTATAAATAGAGCATTCTCTCCTTCATGTAGTTTTTAACACTCATTTTTAATTGAAAGATATATTCATTCTGTTCACTTGAGTGTCTCTTCTTCTTTTAGAGAGAATGTTCATGACTTCTCCTTGAGTGAGAGTCCTTCATGCTATTATCAAGGGTTCCTTCCCTTGTGGCTAGCCCCCTTAGAGGCTTATCTCCTACCTAGTAGAAGTGGTGCCTACTACCACCACCACCTTCTAGTCTTCCATCTCCATTTCAAAGCTTTAAGAGGACTTCTAAGGAGATGATCCTAGGCGGCATCACCTTCTCCAACAATTGGTCAAGCATGGCTTGGGGAGGGGTTGCATTATTGTAAGTCATGGCTTTTCTTGAATTTTTATTCCCAATTTCGCACATGTGAGGAATTAAAGAAACTCAATGACAAGGGGAGTGCTTAAGGATGAAAACAATGATGGAGATTGATGGCTCTATTATGTCCATCTACACCATCTATAGAGAAAGTCTATTGTCGCTCCCCAATGTCAATCCATAAACAAGGAAATATGATCTTAAGGAAAGAAGTAAAGATGACCAAAATTAATAGATGAGAAAATCAAGCTATGCATTGTTATCCCTTGCTATTTTAACATAATTATATTCTTATTCACTATGGGAAATGAAGTGTTATATGAATGTGTGTGTGATATGTGAAAAGAATGTTTTCAACTATTTTTTATTTTCCTCTCTTGTTCATAGTATTTTAAAAAAAATTAAATAATTGATACATGAGACTACATGAAAAGATCAAGTTTGGTGGTGGTGGATAGTCAATTAAGTTTTCTTAAAAAAAATATTATTGTTCTACCCACCCACTTATAAGAGAAAAATCTGCATTCATAATCAAAGGCAATTTGAGAGAAAATTATCTAAGGAAAGCAAATATTTTTTAGAGTAAAACAATTAATATGTCCCTTAAGATCTTACTATATCATCATTTTATAAATAAAATCTTACTACTTGTAATTTCTTGTAGGTCACAAAATGTGCAGTTACCTTGATGTCACTTTCCTACAAATGGTCATGCTGATGATGCTGCTAACTAGTTGAAATTACAAATGGTCATGCAGATGATGCTAGCTTATTCAACTATGGAGTCTCTCATTGTGTTTTTCCCATTATCATTGAATCAGCTCCATTCTCCTATTAGTTTCAATTGTAATTTCAAAAAATTTAGAGATACCAAGCTTTTTAATTTAGGTATGCAAGAACATATACTACCTTGATGTCACTTTCCTACAAAGGGTGATACTGCTAGATGAAAGCATATAACTCCTAGAGTAGCATTATTATATATATATATATATATATATATATATATATATATAAATTTATTGTAATTTCAATAAAGTTCGAATAGACAAACTTTGTAATTTAACAATGTTTCATAATAAAGTGGAAATCTTTTTGTTGATGTTATAGATGCTTTAAATGTGTTTTATATGTCTGTCTTAATCTTATTATGTTGTACGGAAAATTCTACCGTAGATTACTTTTATGTGTGGTTCACAGTGTACAATTTTCCTACTGGTTAGCAAGGATGGATATGCATGTTGATATTGGAGACGGTCTTGGTTCCTAGCTTTTTATTTTATTGATTAATTTTTTATTATAATTTAGTCTTCTTATTTTTAGCTTGTATGTTAAAAAGATAAGAAAATAGTAACAATTACAAATTTTCTTTTCATATATTGTCAATACTATTTAGTTAAAAAAAATAAAATTTTTCTTTTTTACGTTTCTTCCAATCGTTTGCCTCTTTTTCCACTTTTATGATCAGACAGCTAAACTATTATTAATTCAATATTGATTTCAATTCTCTGTATATCCAATTTTAATTTTTTCCTTTTGGAGATTAATTAATCCACTTGTAAGAATTTTCAATTCAAGGTACTAAGATTTTTGTTTTCTATCTTTTCAATTCTACAACTTTTGGTTAATGAGCAATGCACATAGAAAGTTGCAAAAAATAATAGTAAAACAGAAAAAGAAAGGGGGTTTCAAAAACATGTGATGTGAAAGTCCTTATTAATAGAGCACAAGACAAATCAATTGATTGATGAAAGATTATGGTAACAGAGATAAATTGTTGCAGCGATGATGGTGAAAGCTAGAAGAACCAAAAGTTGGATGCAAATAGATGATCTTGTACAAGAACTATAATAAAATTGTACGCTTGAATAAAATAAATGGTTGCGAATTCTGATAACTGGTGAACGACATGTGAAAGTGATTATTCTTAGAATTGGACGTGTTTTACAATTTATTCTTTCTCTTATTCTCTTTTATGTATTATTAAGATTCATTGGCTATTTAATTATTTTATTATTTCACTGTATTTGGATACTTTTTTGTAAAACAGTTGGTATTGAATGTATTTAATGTTGATAGAGTTTCTTTCATAGTATAATGATGCCCCTAAATATTTGATATATGTTATATAAATTAGAGTTCAGGTAGAATTTGCAAGTATACATTTCCATCTTTTCCTTCGACAAAAAATTTTATTTGTATGATTGAAAATAGTGAGATAGAATCTAATAGATTTACAATTTACAATTGGGATACTTTTTTTTTTAATATTTGTTCTTCTTTGATTATTAGTGAAATGTAAATAAAAAATACTTTTTGTTCCATTGAAATCTCACCAAATCTTCCATACATTGCTATAAGGTGCTAGGAATTACTATTATAACCAAGAATCAAATTTCCTTATCAAATGTAGTATACCTGTGTAGAAATTAAGCATCATTAGCTAAAATAGTTTCAATAATTTCATTAAAATTTCATCCTTTGAATGACATGTAAGCATAGCACTCCAAGAAACAAAGTTCATGATAGACATTACTCTAAACATATATTTTGCATATCATATTGTGTTTAATTTTTATAGCATGTACATCCAAAATTGTTACTCAAATAATTGGGTTCATAACCATGATGCAAATTATCGGTATGAATATTCTTATCTTTCCAGGACAAATTGACAATTCTAAAACATCTCATTAAGAACATTGCATATGTGAATCATCAACCTATATATAATAAAATCATAATCCAGTTCCAAAAATATATGATTCTTTCCATATTTTATTAAATACCTTAGATTATGATTAGTATTCTAAAGTTCATAATACATATTGATAACTTAATCAATAATTATAACACATATTAACATGTTTTTATATATTTGTTATTTATATTAAGAAAAATATTTAATAGGATATATAGTTATTTAAACATTAAAGGTAGCTAGCAGTTTTTATGTATTAATTGTTTTTATTACATTGGGCTAAGGCCACTGAATCAAGCCCACTATAATACATTGCGCTTAGTCCACTAAAATTGTTCCTTTTCTTAAAATTATTTTTTAATTGCTAAATTTATATACAATAAACAAAATCTGGATATAATACTCAATTTTAAATACAACAATTAAAAGAAAACAAACATCAATGTAATATTTCATAAATGTTTTAACACAAGAACATAATCATCTTAAATATCAAGAACATAATACAAATTAATAAAGTTCTAGGTATAATAAAAATTCATAAAATTAGTACATAACGCTAATAAATATTCAAAGGTTTAACAAAGAACAAGTCTTCACCCTTGTGTATATCGATCATTATTATAAGAGAAATCATCATCATCATAGTCTAAATAAGGATTTTTAGATTCAAGACACTTGGAAAGGATGTGCACAATTGATGTAAGTTGCTTAATGGAATTAATCATTTCTTCTTGTGCCTTATAACCTTTAAGATGTTGTTTGTTCATTTTCTTTATTGGTTCAATCCGTTTTGGAGGAATTGCAGCATGAGATTATGTAGTTTGATGTGGTGATGTCAATCATCGATCATATATTCCACATATGTCTTATAACGGCAAGGCTTATCTCTAGACCCATAAAGGCATCCACAAGATTTTGCCCCAACGGTATCAATCCATAATTTCACTTTTGAGGCAGAGACTAGCCATTAGGTTTCGCTGGTAGAGGCTTACATCTTTAATGATGTGTAAAATATGATCGTTTTAGGGCAAGTGTACCCTACACAATGTTAACAATGGACCTAAGTCTAGATATCATTCTCAAAGGACTAGAAGTGGTTCTCAATCAATTTAATTTAGACAGTAAAAATAAAAATTAGTATAGACCATGATTTCAAGATGTGTTTGTTCGATCGTTCAAACAAAGAATAAAATGTGAATAGATAGTGAGTAATGAGATTGAGATTCCATAGATTAAAGCCTAGGATTATGAATTCAATTACAATAGTTTTACCCATATTTACTAAGAAATTAAATTCTTCTTATTTGTTGATTATCGATACCTATTGAATTTGTTGTGCATTTGTTCATTCATATATAGAAAATCTAACCCTAAATTATTTCCTAATTAATCATACAAGAATTCAAATTAGAGTTAGTTTATTGGTTAAAGTGGTTTATTAAGTTTATTAATCAATTGTTGGTTCACCCAACACATTTATTCATTTGCAAAAGAAGAAATCCAATTATTCTATAATTCAAATATTAGTATTCATGAGTATTAAAACGACTAAGAAATTAGTGTAGCTAATTTTGTTTAACAAATAAAAATAGTGGAATAATTTAATTATTGAATAACATTGAATTTCATTACAAAGTATAGAGGTTATAAAGCAATTTATATAACAACCATAGACAAAGGGATCATCAAGACATGGATAAAGTAGAGTCAAATCTCTTAGAAATTACATTGTACATCATAATAAACAAAAGAGAATTACAAATGATACAAAGTATTGTGAATTGGTTCAGTCCAATGTTCAGTCATTATTTCTCACTTTCATATCACAAGTCTATTTGAATTGAACTCATTTAATTTCTTTTCTCTTAGTATTTAATTATAGCAATGACATAAGTTCATGTTTAGCATGAATTCTAAAGTGAGTGTCACTGTGATATCTTAGCGTACTTCTCAAAATTCAAACAACACGATCGTGCTTTTGGTGAGCACAGTTGTGCTTGAATACGAGCAAGGATGTGGTCATGCTTTGTAATAGCATGGTCATGCTAAACAGGAGAGCATCAACATGAAAATCACAGTACAACTATGCTTAATCTAAGCATGGCTATGCTTTTTTTAATTGAATTTTGAACATTGTTGACTTAGCACAACCATTTTGTGGAGCACGATCATGCTTTACTGAATCTTCAACTTCTACAAAGAAAAGCCAATTTTTGCCTCTTTTTTCCCATTTCTCAAGTACCTGTCTAAAGTGAGAATAAATACTGAAAAATGAGTTTTGTGAACAAATATACATTCTTTCTTTTTTTTATAGTTATTAAACCTGAAAAAAGTAAGGTAAAAAATTGGTTTCTCATTTAAATTTTCCATAAAGCTTCCCTAATTACATGGAAAAAAAGTAAAACAATCAACCTAAGAGTCAATTAGTTATTCAAACATTTTTCAAAATTATATACTATGTTAACTTAGGTAACTTTCTCTGATTTTTATCCACCCAAAAGTTATCCTTCATTGTGTGTGTTTTCTTGAACGCCTCCACCAAGAGAGGAGCTTTACCAATCTAATTCAACTTTAAAGTAAAAATAAATGTATTATATATAAATAACTAATGCTTAAGCAGTAAAAATATTATTAAGAATGAACATAAAACATACCACCCGTGTGACACCCTTCTACCCCAAAATTTTATATTCTTTAATTACAAAATAATATAAAATGTTTATTAAAAAAATACTAGACTTAGCACTTAGGCAAAACAATTCGCAGCACACAACTTATTTTCCGAAATTATGATATAACAAAATGTAGATAAATAAGTAAATACTTTAGGCTCTAAAAATGGTCTTTGCAAGATTCTTAATTAATAAAGCTCATAATGAAATTTTAAACACTTCATATACATAGCAAAAAACTATTAACTAAGAAAAGTTGAAGTTTCATCACCATGATGATGCAATCCTAGTTAGCATGGACCATGACTAGAAGGATGAGGGAGGACATGACAAGGATGCTCATTGAAGACCTTAGGCCATAGTCATAGTTTAAAATTGTTTGCACATATTCCAGGTTTTTAGTACCTAGGTGGGTATTCTTGTCATTTCCTTTTGGGTCATGTATTTTGGCCATTTTCTTTTAATTGTTTAGAGCATGGAGGTGTCACTAATTAGTATTTCGAGTGTATGCTAGAAGTGGGCTAGAATGAGTATGGATGTGTGGTTCTTTCCACACACCTTGGCTTTTTTTTGCACCCCTCCTTCCACTCATAAAGCATGACTAATGTGGGGCCTTTGTCTCCTAGAGAGGGTGCTAATTGCATCCCTAAACATGCTTAGTTTGGACATTAAGGATTAGTGGAGGCTAAGCTCATTTAGTTGGCTTTTGAGCTAAATACACATTTGAATACACATTTGAATGATTGAATACCCACCATACTTCATATGTATGCACACACTTGAATGATTGAATCTAAGACCCCTTTTTTAGTATTTCATTCTTAGTAAAGTATCTTGGGAATCCTCTCTTTTGAGGCGTGTCTTCTTCTAGTAGTTTTTATCAAGGGTCCTCTTTCTTGTGACAAGCCCCAATCTTAAGGCTTATTGTAATATTCTCAAAATTTTAATAAAATATTTAATTATATAATTTTAAATTTCTAGTAAATTAATCTAAATAATATCTAATTATAATACTATGTTTTTAGGCAAACAAATATCATATTTTAAATTTTTAGTACAATATTTATTATTAATTTGTATACGTAGATACTACAAATAAATACTTTAAAAATACCTATTAAATATATAGTATAAAATTTTATACTAAATTTGAAGTTTTTATTTTTCATAAATAATTTTTATGTTTATTATATTAGGGATAATAAATTATAAAATTCCAATTTTATTTAAATAATATTATAAAATAAATAAATAGATTAGGAAAAAAAACTAAGTAAAAAAATGAAAATGAAAATAACAATATATATATATATATATATAAACGAGAAGGATAAGTCTTAGACTTATCCATAACTCAAAGCACATATGTTATCTGGAGGTAAGTATGATGTAATCCTCCCTAGCATGGGCTTGAGCTAGGACCAATAAGGAAGGAGCATGAATTGGATTAAGCTTGAAGGCTCTTAGTTTAGGACATGTTCCATTGAATTGTATCCATTTAATCATTTTTAGGCTTGTAAGCACCCTTAAGTCATTAGGATTTTAGGGGTGTAACTAGTTTAATTTTCCGCCTTGTATTTTGGCCTATAGGTTCTATTTTCATTAGGAGGTGTAATTAGTCTCCTTGTGGAGTGTGTTAATTGTATCCATTTAATCATTTTTAGGCTTGTAAGCACCCTTAAGTCATTAGGATTTTAGGGGTGTAACTAGTTTAATTTTCCGCCTTGTATTTTGGCCTATAGGTTCTATTTTCATTAGGAGGTGTAATTAGTCTCCTTGTGGAGTGTGTTAATTAGTTTGGTCTGGTCCAAGAGAGTTTGAACGTGTAGGGTCTTATTTCTACACCCCTGATTCCTCTTCACACCTTTCTAACCAACACATGAAGCATCTAGAAGACATCTGGGCCCCCTTGTCTCCTTGTTTCACTCCACATGTGCTTTCTCACTCCTACATGGCTGATTCTTGTTGCTTCTTATTTGAATTTGAATTTTGGAGGTGCCATGCAATTTCCCTCTAAAATTCAAATTCAAGCTAAAGGGAACATAGATCTATATTTTTAGGGCAAAGTTTGGATCTTTAGTTGGATTAAATTAGTGTCAATTGAGCACATGCTAAAGTAACATTAAATTAGGCCAACTAACCCTTGTTTAAGCATGTTGGACATTCATGTTGGTGCGTAGGCCCATGGTTCATGCTTTGCTCTATAAATAGAGCATTCCCTCCTTCATGTAGTTTTTAACACTCATTTTTAATTGAAAGATATATTCATTCTCTTCACTTGAGAGTATCTTCTTCTTTTAGAGAGAGTGTTCATGACTTCTCCTTGAGTGAGAGTCCTTCATGCTATTATCAAGGGTTCCTTCCCTTGTGGCTAGCTCCCTTAGAGACTTATCTCTTACCTAGTAGAAGTGGCACCTACTACGACCACCACCTTCTAGTCTTCCACCTCCATTTCAAAGCTCCAAGAGGACCTCTAAGGAGATGATCCTAGGTGGCATCACCTTCTCCAATAATTGGTCAAGCATGGCTTCGGGAGGGGTTGCATCATTGTAAGTCACGACTTTTCTTGAATTTTTATTCCCAATTTCGCACTAGTGAGGAATTAAAGAAATTCAATGACAAGGGGGGTGGGTGGTTAAGGATGAAAACAATGATGGAGATTGACGGCTCTATTATGTCCATCTACACGATCTATAGAGAAAGTCTATTGTCGCTCCCAATGTCAATCCATAAACAAGGAAATATGACCTTGAGGAAAGAAGTAAAGATGACCAAAATGAATAGATAAGAAAATCAAGGTATGCATTATTATCCCTTGCATTAACATCGTTATATTCTTATTCTCTATGGGAAATGAAGTGTTATATGAATGTATGTGTGATATGTGAAAAAGAATGTTTCCAACTATTTTTTATTTTCCTCTCTTATTCATAGTATTTTAAAAAAATTAAATTAATTGATACATGAGACTGCATGAAAAGATCAAGTTTGGTGGTGGTTGATAGTCAATTTTGCTTTTCTTAAAAAAAATATTATTGTTCTACCCATCCACTGATTAGAGAAAAATCCACATTAATAATCAAAGGTAATTTGGGAGAAAATTATCTAAGGAAAGAAAATATTGTTTAGAGCAAAACAATTAATATCTCCCTTGAGATCTTACTATATCATCATTTTATGAAAAAAATCTTACTACTTGTCGCATTTACATTATAACATTTGCTATAGGCTCATATTTCTTGTAGGTCACAAAATATGCAGTTACCTTGATGTCACTTTCCTACAAATGGTCATGCTGATGATGCTGCTGACTAGTTGAAATTATAAATGGTCATGCAGATGATGCTAGCTTATTCAACTATGGAGCCTCTAATTGTGTTTTTCCCATTATCATTGAATCAGCTCCATTCTCCTATTAGTTTTAATTGTAATTTCAAAAAATTTAGAGATACCAAGCTTTTTAATTTAGGTATGCAAGAACTTATACTACCTTGATGTCACTTTCCTACAAAGGGTGATACTGCTAGATGAAAGCATATAACTTCTAGAGTAGAATTAAGTATATATATACATATATATAATTTATTGTAATTTCAATAAAGTTGAATATTGACAAACTTTGTAAGTTAGCAATGTTTCATAATAAAGTGGAATTTTTTTTATGTCATAGATGCTTTAAGTGTGTTTTATACGGCCCTCTTAATCTTATTATGTTGTATGGCGAATTCTATCGTAGATTTCTTTTATATGTGGTTCCTATTGGAGACGGATATGCATGTTGATATTGGAGACGGTCTTGGTTCCTAGCTTTTTATTTTATTGATTAATTTTTTATTATAATTTGGTGTTCTTATTTTTAGCTTGTATATTAAAAAGTTAAGAAAATTGTAACAATTACAAATGTGCTTTTCATATACTGTTAATACTATTTAGGTTAAAAAAAATAAAAATTTGTCTTTTTTACGTTTCTTCCAATCATTTGCCTCTTTTTTCACTTTTATGATCAGATATCTAAACTATTATTAATTCAATATCGATTTCAATTATCTGTATACAATCTTAATTTTTTCCTTTTGGAGATTAATTAATCCACTTATGAGAATTTTCAATTCAAGGTACTAAGATTTTTGTTTTCTATCTTTTCAATTCTGCAACTTTTGGTTAATTCACAATGCACATAGAAAATTGAAAAAAATAATAGTAAAACAGAAAAAGAAAGGGGGTTTCAAAAACATGTAATGTGAAATTCCTTGTTAATAGAGCACAACACAAATCAATTGATTCATGATAGATCATGGCAACAGAGAAATTGTTGCAATGATGATGGTGAAAGCTAGAAGAACCGAAAGTTGGATGCAAATAGATGATCTTGTACAAAAATAAAATTGTAAGCTTAAATAAAATAAATGGTTGCGAATTCTGATAGCTGGTGGACCACATGTGAAATTGATCATTCTTAGAATTGGAAGGGTTTTACAATTTATTCTTTCTCTTATTCTCTTTTTTGTGTTATTAAGATTCATTGGCTATTTAATTATTTTATTATTTCACTGTATTTGGATACTTTTTTTGTAAAACAGTTGGTATTGAATGTAAGTTAACATCATAATTTAATGTTGATAGAGTTTCTTTCATAATATAATGATGCCCCTAAATATTTTATATATGTTATATAAATTAGAGTTTAGGCATAATTTGCAAGTATATATTTCCATCTTTTCCTTCGACACAAATTTTTGTTTGTCTGATTGAAAATAGTGAGATAGAATCTAATAGATTTACAATTTACAAGTGGGATACTTGTTTTTTTAATATTTGTTCTTCTTTGATTATAAGTGAAATGTAAATAAAAATACTTTTGGTTCCATTGAAATCTCACAACATCTTCCATACATTGCTATAAGGTGCTAGGAGTTACTAGTATAACCAAGAATAAAATTTCCTTCTTCAAATGTAGTATACCTGTGTAGAAATTAAGCATCATTAGCTAAAATAGTTTCAATAATTCCATTGAAATTTCAGATGGCAGGAAGAAGAAGAAATACGGAATTAACGGAGGCAATACAAGCTATTAATGACATGGCTGCAACTTTAATAAGAAATCAAAGGCTAGAAGGAACTATTGATCACAAGGATTAATTGAATTTAGAAGGAACAAACCTTCAAAATTTCATGGAGGTTATAATCTAGACAAAGCTGAAATAAGGATTAAGGAAATAGAAAAAATATTTCGAGCGATGAATTGTCCTAATAATAAAAAAGTAAATTATGTTGTGTTTATGCTAGTAGGAGAGGCTGAATATTGGTGGGATAGTACTAGAAGGTTATTAGAAGGAGGAGGAATAGATATTTCATGGAAAGTATTTACCTCTAAATTTTTAGAAAAGTATTTTCCTAATGATGTGAGAAGGACAAGAGAAATAGAATTTATGCAATTAAAACAAGGAAACATGACAATAGGAGAATATGCTTCTAAATTTGAAGAATTAGGTAAATACTCTACTTTTTTATATCACTTAGATGGGAGAATGAAGTGTATTAAGTTTGAAGATGGACTTAGACATGAACAAAGGAAGGCGGTAGGGATACAAGGAATGTTGGTATATTTAATTTTTTTAAACTTAAGATTAGAGTAGGTAAATAAAAAAAAATAAATTATGTATAATTTCTTAAAATATGGATGAAAGTTTTATGTGTTTATTTTATTATAATATAAAAATAGATTTTTCCATTAAATATATAAAAATGTAAACAATTTACATGTAAATATTAATATATTGAGTATTATAGTTTATCCTATAATTTATAAAATATTTTCTTATAAATTATATATTTTACATTGTTACCATTAATTTCAAATAGGAAGGGGATATAATATCTTAGTTGGTTACGGAATGATAGAAGTGAAAAAATACCAAGGCTTCGATCTTTGTCGTTAATAAAAACTAATATTTAATCTATAAAAAAATATTTAAAACATATATGTTGAGTCTAATTTAATTTTATATTTATTAAATATGTGAGTGTAATTTTATAAAATATAATCATAATAATGTTATGATTGAATTTCACACTTATATGATTTGACCATCATATAATCAATATGTGATTTAATTTCATATAATTAACCATTATAAATTTAAAATAATTTATTTGAATATTACAATTTTGTCATTAATATATTATAAAATTATTAAAATTTTAAAATCATTAAATGTTATATTTTATTAGACATCTTAAAAATATATGGATCTCGTCATGAATCATCAGTATTTTTGCATATTTTTCACTTATCTTTGTTTTATTTTTTATTTCTTTTTCTCTATTTTATTTTCTTTTTTTATTGGTAATGCACCATTTTTTTACTAGGAAAAGCACGACCACCATCAGGTTATTTATTTATAACTCAATAAAATTATTATTTTAATGCAATTTTTAAAATTAAAATTTTTCTATTTATATTATGTTAATTTTTCATATCAATAAATATTTATTTAATATTATTAATACTACTAAAAAAGTTTTTATTTCTTGCAGTTTTTCATGAAAATTTTTTTGCAGAACATACCTGCTACTTTTTAGAAGGAAAAATTTGTATAATTTTGAGACTCTTTGTACAAAAAAAAAATATATCAACAAGAATTTCATAAAAATTTTCTTGTGAATTTGAAAAGTGACAACAAACTTTTCTACAAATATGAAAATGTTAGAAAATTTTCTTGCAAGATTTCCCCTGAAAATTATTTATAGGAGTTTCCTGCAAATTTCAAATTGGCAAGAGACTTCCTATATATTTAAAATTGATAGAAAAGTTTTATATATTTAAAATTAAAATTATAATAAGTAAATATTATTTATTTATAAAAATTTTACATATTAAGATTTCTAGAAATTTTTTGCCACCTAATGATAATTTATTTTTTAAATCATTAGTTTTGAAATAATTTATAAATATTTAAAATAATATCATTTTACTAAATCCATTATAATTTACAAAATATATTAATATTCATAACTTTAGTTTAAAATTAATTAGATTAAATATTATTTTATTGAATATATATTCTTGTATCTTCTATCCTTTAAATTTTAAATTCAAATAATTGTACATTTAAGTGACAATGTTAATTTATTTTATATTTAACATGTCCTAAAAAATCAAGGTATGTTTTCATACAAATAAATAAAAGAAAATTTAAGTTGTTATTCAAAATTCAAGAAATTGTATAGTATAAAGGCCAAAAAGCCCACGTCAATTTTGAATGTCCAAGAAGCGAGAAAAACATTTGAAAATTTGAATAACAGAAAAACACAAGCATTAGTGAAACATGAACTAAAATTTGTATTATACACAATTTACTATTTTAATGAAATAGCATCGACCCAAAATTCAACATGAAGATGAATGTAGCTTGTGATTTGTAACTTGTAATTAGTATTTTTTTAAGTGTCTGTCTTGGTTCACCGATACTTGTCCCATTCTTGTTTAATTACATATAAACCCTAATTACATTCATAATACCATAGTTTCCAATGTTTTGTATATCATATAGAACAAAATTTAGAAAGTGAATATTGATATTATCTTTATTAAACAAAGAGAATCTAGCCTTTATCTAAATAAACTACTACTTTTTATGGAATCGGTCGATAAGTGGATTTCGACAAAACAGTAAAAAATAACTTAAAAAACAGAAGAGTCATCACCTATGTTTGTTATGAAAGACATTGAAAAAACCTTTAAAATAAAAAGTGGTATGCGAGACCAAATTTGAATTCAGAAATCGAACATGTAGGGAAGGTATTAGCACTTTACAATATCCGTTATTTTATTAATTGATTTTAATATTTTTTATAAGAATTTATTATTGTGAGATTTATTATTTATAAAAGATTATTATTATTGTACTTTTTATCTTTTAAATTTATTAAATTTGTTTTATCTTTTTGGGTTCAACAGGAGTAAGTTCCTACTCCTATATATCTCCAAGTGTAATAGAGAATCAGAGTTTACATAGTTCTTTGAGAAAATATTTGTGTGTTTTGATATATTTGATATTTAATTTTTAGATTTATTAAGACTGAGGATATCTGAACTGTCATGGTTTATACATCCTAAAAATTAACAAGGGTGTACACCCAAACCAATCCATTGAACATTCTTATCTTAGAGGTTATTTTTATTTTTTTAGGAATATTTGTTTTAAAAAGAAAAATTTATTAAAACACACCATCACTGTCATGAGAAGTGACAGTGACAGGATAAAAATTCAAATACAGTAATAGATAGGAATAAATAAAAAGGACCCCCCCAGGTAAAATGATAGTCACCCACCACAAAGTTAGCTGGTAAAGATACATTATTTTGCAGATTTACCCTACAAGAATTAGGATCAAACCACAGCAGAAGCACTACAGCTTGATTACTTTGAGTCTATTCATGCATACAACTGGCTGTAATGATCATTTCACAAAAGAGATGCCTTTAACCTTGCCCAACCCTTTGATCCACTTCCAAGAGTTATATAGGTAATGATCCCACACTTCTTTGCATAGGAAAGACTTATTTTTAAACACCACCTCATTCCTAGTACCCTATATACCACATAATTGATAGCCACGCAATATTAAGCTAGGAAGAAGCATTAATACCAAAAGAGTCACAGATGACCAAGAAATTCCAGAAACTCAACTTGCATGAAGCTAGCAGAAAATAGATGAAACCAAGCCATCTAAAACAATACATCCAAATAGAGTAACTACCCTTACAAGTGAAATAAAGATGAGAAATCGCTTCTGACTCTAAATGACACAGGGGACAAAGAGTGTCTGCCATTGGAAGTATTGATTGATAACCAATTCAACCTTTGATGGTATTCTGTTACGGGCCACCTTCCAAGCAAAAACCATCACCGCCTTTGATTTCCGTAACCTGCTAAAACATGGTGATTTATCATCAGGCCCACCCCACACACTAAGTGGTATGCTTCTTTAACCAAATATTGATTAGAGATACACATATTAGCACCCCACCCCCAACAATCTTTTGCCTCCTTTCTCACTTGGACCCCTTCCAAGACTCCTTCTAGCTCCCTAACCCAGTCAATCTCCCAACGAAAAATTTCCAAACTCAATAATCTAGGAAATTTTGATCTAAGCCCCTCAGGCACCAACCAATCCCTCTCCCAAAACTAAAATAGCGAACCATCTCCAAGCGTAGGTTTTACCACAACAGGGAACTAGTTGTCCATTCCTTCTTCAGTTGTTGTTCTCAGGATATGGTGCCACCACTAAAGCCACCACTCTTGCACCTTACTGACAAGTTTCTTCTAATATCTGCACCATATCTAGTCTCCAATACTTTAAATCTAGGGAGCATTACCACCCTGTACTATCCTCCAGCGCCATTTTCCCAACAGATATAATTTTGACTAACAAATGTATTTTTTAGAGATGATATTTAAGACAAAATGTTGTGGAAACTTATGCCTTAAAATCTCATGTCATGTTTAGTTAATATTAAAGAAAGTGAAGATTATAAATTATTTCTAGAAAGAAAATATTATTAATTGTGACAAGAATTAATTAAGGAAAATATTTGAGAACATGACACTATCACAATTTGTATCCTCAAAATTTCATAAGCTAAAAAGTTGTCACATTTAATTAACATTATTTTTCCCTTACATTTACTTTTCTAACTAGATGATTTAAAATTTTTTATTTAGGAACATAATTTTGAATTTTAGAGATGAGATTTAAAACAAAAAGTTGTCACAACTTATGTCTCAAAATCTCAAAATTAGAGAGATGTCACATCTAATTAATTCTTTTATCTCTATTAAAAATATTACGTTATAAAATTATGAACAAATTACATTTAAGATATAATTATTATTATTAAATAACTTAAATTATTATTATTAAACAACTTAAATTATTTTTATGAAATGGTCTTTGTTTGATATGAAACTCTAGCTAGGATGATTTTGATGGCACTTAAATTGCATATATACAACCAAACAGTAAGTTAGTTAATCAAATATCAAGCCCACAGTTATAAGTTCAAACCATAAATTAATTAATCACCTAATAAGAATCAAACAAAATAAAAACATGATAGAAAAAAGCAAATATACAATGTCAAAGCCTGGCATGGACAAGCATCACATGTATAACGCAATAACTGGAAAAAAAAAGTAAAGAGAATTTGTGTAAGTCATGAGTCCACAATACTGTATTGTTGGGAAAGTATTGAAGTGCACAAAGGTCTATCATCTAACATGGCAGATCTGTTGCTGCTAGTTTTGTGGCTAATGCATTCATGATATTTGTCGCTTGTTAATATGAAAAAGGCTACGTTTATAATCATATTTTTGGGTGGTCACTACATATACATATTGGTACCAAGATTTGGTGTTGGTGGGTGTTTACAAAGGCTTGAACGCATGTATATTCAGGTTCATAGCTCATGAATGTCATGACTTTTAAAGGTAAGCCTTTTTATGGTTAGTGAAGATAAAAGGAAAGTATATGTAAAAGCTAATGTATATTATTTTGTTGGGAGAAAGAATAAGAGTGGATAGATTCTACTGTGAGTATTGTTAAGAGAGAAAAAGATGATGAAAAATAAAAAAAGGAAGCAGATGGTGAGGTCTTACCTCGAGTGTGGAGTGGAGATAACAGTGGGGGATTTTTATTAAGGAGATATGTGTGCTTTCATTTAATGAAAGTTTGTCTTTTGGGAAACCAATCTTGTGATTTAAGGAGATTTGTTGGAAGCTTTTAGGTGGTAGTATGAAAGATAAGGAAGCAAAAGGTGAGTAGTTAGGGTAGTATAGCTCACCTTTAAATGATTTTCTTCTTTTTTTTTATTTTTTAATTTGGTTTTTATATTCTTTTCTTTATTTTAAGAAAATGACTCAATTATTAATAATTTTTTTAGTTTAATTTTTCTCATTTTTTTTTAATTTTCTTTACTTACCGAAGAAAATTGGGTGATGACAGAATCGATTTGTAAAAAACTTTTCTTGCATTTGGACTCAAACTTTATATTTGTCCGTAGGTCCTACACACTTAAAACTTATGATTTTAGAACTAGACTCGTGTTTGAACAGGTGAAAATACTGGTTCACAATTTATTAATTCAACCGTTGTTGAACTAGTGGTTGAACCGATCTTAATAAAGTAGTATTTTTTATTATTAATGTTTTATAACAATTAAGATTATAAAAGAAAAAATTTACTAAGAGGCAATTATAAAAGGAAAATTGTTTTTACTAAATACATCTTCATATTGCTAAGTTAACCTTTGTTTTTATTAATTTTAATTAAAAATGGATGATTCCAAAAAACTTATAAAAACAATGCTTCAGTTGAACCACCGATTTTCAGCAGTTTTCCAATTTTAAAACTGGTTCTTACTTGGTCGATTCGATTTTCAGCATTAACCGAACTAGATACTAGATTGGTTCACTAGTTTTTTGGTCAAACCGTTTAATAAGAAATTTTATTACAAACATTCCAACATCAATTATTCAAGACTTTAAAATAAATTAGTCATGTATTATTGCACCAAGTTATATTCAAAATCTAAGTAAAATGAAAAAATATATACAAAACCTCATGAGTGATAAGTGTATTTTACTATTATGAAATTGAAATTTTCACCTAAGAGCAACATTCAAGTCTATTTTATGATAGGATAATTTTTTAAATATATTTTAAATAATTTAAAATATGGGCATACTTAATAGTCAAATTTAATGTTATTACTTAATATTAAATTATAAAAATTAATATTTAATTACAAATTTAATATTTAATAAATTAATTACTTAATATAAAAAAATAAAATTACTTTTTCTTAATTATAAAAATGAATATAAAATATAATTAATGTGGGAAATTTATTTTTTTATTAAATATAGATGTTACAAAAGAAAATCTCATGATCAACAGATATTATAAAATTGAAGCTTTCATCAATGATTAAGTTAAAATCCAATTTATAATTAATATATATTAATTAAAATTTAGTGAAGCATTTCTGGGATGTGTTAAATGAGGATATAAGGAAAGTAATGATAGATTTTTATTGGAAAGCTTCCAAGGGGGGTCAATGCCTCATTCATTTCCTTGATTCCCAAGAAGGAGTGCCCAAGTGGATTGGGAGATTATATAATACGTTTAAATTTATATATTTAATTAAAAATTTTAATTCTTAAACTTTAATTTATAATTTGTTGTTATTAATTATTCTTTATATACTTTTTAAATTAAAATATAATTAATAACTTAATAATATAATTTATTTAATAATAAATAAATAAATTTAAATTACAAAAAATAATATGACGGGTACCCGTGGGTATACTCGAACCCGAAAATACCCGATGGGGACGGGAATGGAGATTAAAATTTCATACCCCTCTTTTTATACCCGAACCCGAACCCGCCCCGCACTTTGCGGGGATGGGGATGGGGAGGGTCAAACCTGCACCCGCCCCGCCCCATTGCCATCCCTAGCAAGGAGACTACAAAAGGTACTTCCAAGCATAATTGAGGAAATGCAGATAACTTTTATTAAATGGAGGCAATTGCTTAAGAATGTGGTTGTAGCTAATGAAGTGATCCAAGAGGTAAAACATCATAAGAAGCCCTTATTGGTTTTTAAGGCTAACTTCAAGAAGGTGTATGACTCTGTTAGTTGGGCGTTCCTGTTTTACATGTTATCTCGATTTGGTTTTGGGGACAAACAATTAAGTTGGATCATGGTTGTTTGTCTTCATCATCAGTCTCAATATTGGTTAATGGGAGTGTGGCGAAGGAGTTCTATATGCAGACAGGATTACGTCAGGGTGATTTGAAGGGCTAGGAGGGTTGATTCAAAAAGCTCGATAAATCTAATTTCAGGTATTAACCTTAACAAGCATTGCTTCCAGATAGTATGCCCATAGTTTGCAAACGATAAAATTTTCCTGATTTCTCCTGAACTTCAAAATGTATTTTCTTTAAAAAGTACTTTAAGATGCTATGAGTTGGCCTCAGGCCTGAGGATTAATTTCCATAAGAGTAGCTTAGGGGTAATTGGGGTGACATTGTCGAAGGTGGGTTCCTTTTCATCAATCCTTAATTGCGGAGTTCTGCAAACGCATTTCTCCTACCTTGGGATTCTTGTGGGGGCAAATGTGAGATGTGAGCGTGTGTGGAAGCCTGTCCTGGATAAAATGAGAGACAACTTAACCTCGTAGAGACAAAATACCGTGTCAGTAGGGAGGAGGATTTTCTTGATCAAATCCACCCTCTTTATTTTATCTCTTTATTTTCTATCTTTTTTCAAGGCTCCTAAGAAGGTGTCTAAAGCCATAGAATCTGTGCAAAGGAATTTCCTTTGGGGAGGTTCAGAAAAAGGCTAAAAAATAACAAGGTGGTGATGCTATTTGGATCTAGGTACTGGAGGCAAGGTATGAGGTTGATATTAGGAGGAACCTTGATGCTAGGCGCAGAAGTGGAGGCTCCCAGTGATGGCTTGATATCCTGAAAGTCACTGCTGACGAAGAATGAAGTGGTTAGCTTTCTGGTGAGGTAAAAACCTTTATTGCTGATGGTTCTAAATTATCTAATTAATGTGAATTCTTGTTTCTTGGCAGTTGAATCGGATCACTTGATTTCCAAGTTGTAAAGGGATTTGTGGAGATCTATTTAGCTTGTTACAACATGTAAATAGAATAGGACTTTTGAGTAATTTTCCTCCAAAAGTTTTTATCATTATATTTTTACGTCAAATGAATGGCAATTAGTTGTTATCCTATACAAAAGATGGGAAAAAGAATAGAAATAATATCAAATACTATGCTTTATGATTTTCATTATTTCATGATAGATTTTCCCGTTACGAGCTTCATGGTAAAAAATGTGAATGATTCTATGTTCTTTTGCTATGATTGTTACAAAAAGAGGCACTAGCAATGGCTATGTAAGTATAAACTGTGTTTCACTTGCAGTCAATTGTAGCTAAAAGATGAAAAAGTAACCGAAATGGTTTCAGTTTTATTCTATACTTAAAAAGTTAGTAGTTTTTTAGGTAATTACTAGTTTTGTATGAAAAGTTATTTTAGTTTAGTTTTTTTTAAGTCTTCTTATTTTTAGATATTAGTTGATTTTTTTACTTTATTTTTCATTAATTAATAAATTATTTTTTTGTATATTTTATTTTTCATTCTCTCCTTTATCATAATTTATATATGTATTAAGTAATTTATAAAAGTTTCAAAAAATTTGAAATTTAAAAAATTGATTTGTCATATCCAAACTAAAAAACTTAGATTAAAAAAATTGAATTGATTTGGCTAATATGGAAGTTGAATTACCTTATCCAAATAAAATTTGAAATTTAAGAAATTTCAAATGATTTATCCAAACAAAACATTTACAAAATGAAAGAAATTCAAATGAAAGTAATTCAAATTGATAGCCTTTCAAATTTTTTAAAATCTTAAAATATCTCATTAAAACACAATGTTAGATTTTAAAAAAACAAATGCTGAAGTATAAGTCTCTAATACCAACTCTCCTTTGATTTTCAAAATTAAAGATATGACAGGAAAGAGAAAAGGAAGGAAAGAGTGGCCACAAAAAATTCACATGCTTTAAATTGTATTTTGAAAATCTAACCTATACATTAATCAAATGTATACTTGTTATAATAAATTATTTGACTCAAACTAATAGGCTCAAATTAACATTGATCAAAACGGATTTACATCATTCAGTCACATCTATGGTTTATATTAAAAACAATTTGTTGAATTTGATAATAATAACTTTAAAAATGATATAAATTGTATGATTTAGTTGGTATGGTTGTATCTTTAAAGTCAATAATAATTAATATTTAGTAACATAATGATAGAAAAGGCGGATTCTAATTCTATAAGGTTTTATATTTTATGGTTTGTTTCTTGTCACTATGGTTTCTTTCTTTCTCTGTTCTAGAAAGGTGGTTGAATGCCTCTCTCAGTCCCAACCAAAGCACTAAATCCCCCAATTCTCCATACTAAATGGACCCTCTTTCTTCCTATGGTTCATTTCAAAATCAAAACTTGGATTGACCCTTTTGCCTCTGAATCGCAGGTTACTGAGTCAAATTAGTGAAAGGGAAGAGGAAGAAAAGAGAGGTCACAAACAACTCACATAACTTTATACTTTAAATACTTTTAACACATAACTTTATACATATTTTTAAATAATAAGAAATAAGTGTGAGATTATAATTAAATATATTTTTCTAACAATTTGATTTATTTATTTTTATTAAAGTTGTATTATGAATTTAACAACAAAAAAATTAGCATGAAAAAATATTTATTCTAAAATTATTATGTTATATTTAGAAACAACATTGAATTCTTTTTAAAGAAAAATGCAAGTTGTATATTGGAAATAATGATATTTTTTAAAGAAAAGTGAAAAAAAAAAACATATTTCTCCCAAGTAATATGAATTATGTCACATGCATGTGACAGAAAATGTTTAGTTATTATATCTTCTAACAGACATCACACATCTCATTTCATGTATTGCAATCTTTTAATAAACCATTGATAAACATGCATTTTTTCAATTTTGTTTTTTATAATTTTGTAGAAATAGTAATACTATTACCTTTAAAATAAGATTTTATGACTTTTTTAACTTTTATTTTTTACCAAAGTCCTAAATAACTTAAAAAATAGATACTTAAAATATAATATTTAGTTTATAATATTAAAATGTAAAATTATTAATTCTTAACATTCTTTCTATCATAAATTAGTAGAAAACAAAAAATAATTTTTTCTTCTAAACAAAAATAAATTTTTTGAATTAATATTTTGGTAAAAAACATAAAGTAACTAGTAATGGAGGATAAGGACATTCTTATTTTTAATATATAAAACTATGTGGATAGAAAATATTAATTCTATTCTTAGAATGGAAAAAGATCCAGTAAGTATAAGATACTTACTCTTTATTATTTCTATTCATTTTCTTATTTAAATCTAATGATTAAGATTAATTATGCTTTGTTTTTATTTATAGTAAAAAATTATAGTAAATCTAAACAATTAATTAAGCTCATGTAACTTTTCATAATTATAGTAAAAAATTACAATTTTATTTAAAAAAATCATTGTTATTTTCTTAATTTATTAATATAATTAAGAATAACATATATCAATATGAATCAAATCATTTCGTAGCACTGTGTTACTAATTAGTTATATTTTAATTGTTAAATTTAATAATACATTGTATTTATTAAATTTTATTATTATTTAAATAGATATATTATTTAAAGTTATATGTAGAGATTTAATGCTATATATTATTATATAAAATAAATGACTAAGAGAGTGTTAGTCATTGCACCATTTGAAAGTGTATTAGTATAATATATTTTTTATGAATCAAACTTTGCTATTGTTAATAATACTAGTTTGTTAGCTGATCCTAATCCTAGAACCTTTCTTTCTGTTAACTAATTTATTACCTTACATATTTATTAGTGTAATATTTTTAAAAATGACACAAGGAATGTTGGGATATTTAAAGTTTTTAAACTTAAGATTAGAATTGGTAAATAAAAAAGAATGAAATTATAATTTCTTAAAATAAGGATGAAAGTTTTATATATTTATTTTTATTACAATATAAATATATATTTTTTACGTCAAATATATAAAAATGTAAACAAATAATATGTAAATATTCTCTTTAAGTGTGTATATTTTAATTAAAATCTAATCATCATTTTCATATATCATTATAAGATACTGAATATTATAATTTATCCTATAACTTATCAAATATTTTCTTATAAACTATATATTTTATATTGTTAACATTAATTTCAAATAATAAAGGATATATAATATCTTAATTAGTTAAGGAATGAGAGATATGAAAAAATGTCATAGTTTTAATTTTTGTTGTTAATAAAAACTAACATCTAGTCTATAAAAGAAACATTTAAAATATAAAATTATATAACATGCATATATAATTAATTTAAATTTATATTTATTAAATATGTGAGTCTAATTTTATATAATATAAGCATAATAAATTTAAAATAATTTATTTGAATATTACAATTTTGTCTATGGTTCTAAATTAATCATTTTAGAATATAATCATAACATCTAGTCTAATTTTAGTTATTAGTTTTAATTTTATTTTTAGAATAGATATATGTTTATTCTTCTTTTTAAAAGTTTTTACATATTTAATAAAAACAATGCTTTCAATTTCATATAATTAACCATTATAAATTAAAATAATTTATTTGAATATTACAATTTTGTCATTGATAATGTAAAAGTCTTTGTTTTATTTTTTAATTCTTTTTCTCTATTTTATTTTCTTTTCTTTTTGGTAATGCACCACATCTTTACTGCGAAAAGCACGACCACCACCAAGCTATTTATGTATAACTCAACAATATTATTATTTTAATGAAAATTTCAAAATTAAAATTATTCTATTTATATAATTTTAATTTTTCATATAAATAAATATTTATTTAATATTATTAATACTACTACAAAAGTTTTCATTTCCTGCTGTTGTTTCATGAGAAAAAATTTGCAGAAAATACTTGCTATTTTTTAGAAGGAAAAGATTTGTGTAAATATTTTCAGACTTTTCGTACAAAAAAAAATCTACAAGAATTTCATAAAAATTTCCTTGTGAATTTGAAAAGTAACGGTAAACTTTCCTATGAATATGAAAATGGTACAAAAATTTCTTGCAAATTTTCCTCTAAAAATTACTTGTAAGACTTTCCTACGAATACTAAATTGGTAGCAAATTTTTCTACATATTTAAAATTGGCAGCAAATTTTCTGCATTTTTTTTACAAACAAAATTGTATAAATTTTTTAGATTTTTAAAATTAAAATTATAATAAATAAATATTATTGATTTATAAAAATTTATATATTAAGTTTTCTAGAAATTTTTTTGCCACATAATGATAATTTAGTTTTTAAGCATTAGTTTTGAAATAATAAATAAATATTTAAAATAATATCATTTTACCGAATCCATTATAATTTATAAAATATCTTAATATTCATAATTTTAGTTTAAAATTAATTAGATTAAATAATATTTTAATGAATATATATTCCTTTATCTTCTATCCTTTAAATCTTAAATTCAAACCGTCGTACATTTAAGAGACAAGGTTAATTTATGTTATATTTAACATGTCCTACAAAGTCAAGGTATGTTCTCATACAAAAAATAAAATAAAATTGAAGTTGTTATTCAAAATTCAAGAAATTGTACAGTATAAAGATAAAAAAGCCACGTCAATTTTGAATGTCCAAGAAGTGAGAAAAACATTTGAAAATTTGAATAACAAAACAACACAAACATTAGTGAAACATGAACTAATATTTGTATTATACAAAGCTTACTATTTTAATGAAGTAGCATCGATCCAAAATTCAGCATGAAGATGAATGTAGCTTGTGATTTGTAATGTAATTAGGTTGTTTTTTAAGTGTTGGTTAAGCATACAAAAAAATAATTATGGTAATAGTTGTCTTGGTTTAGACATACTTGTCCAGTTCTTGTTTAATTACATATAAACCCAAATTACATTCATAATACCACAGTTACCAATCTTATATCGTACAAAACAAAATTTAGAAAGTGAATGTTGATATTATCTTTATTAAACAAAAATAAACTAGCCTTTATGTAAATAAATAAACTACTACTTTTGATGGAAATCCATTTGTAAAAAAACTTGCATTTTGAACTCCAACTTTATATGTTTTCGACAGGCCCTACACACTTAAAACTTATGATCTTAAAACTGGACCCTATTTGAACTGATGAAAGTACTGGTTCACAGTTTATTAGTTTAACCATTGTTGAACTAGTGTTGAACCGGTCTTAATAAAATTATGTTTTTGATTATTAATATATTATAACAATTAAGATTATAAAACAAAAAAATTTATTAGGAGGTAATTATTAAAGAAAAAACTATGTTTACTATATAAATCTTCATATCGCTAAGTTAACCTCTTTTTTTTATTAATTTTTTAATTAAAAAGGGATGGAATCGAGAAAACAAGGGTGTATTTACAAAAATTAGAAAAATTTATAAAAAAATGAAACAGTTGAACCCCCGATTTTCATCAGTTTTTTTATTTTAAAATCGGTTTTTGCTTGGTCGGTTTTCAGTATTAACCGAACCAGATGCTAGACTAGTTCATCGGGTTTTTGATCAAACTAGATACTAGACTGGTTCACTGGTTTTTCGATCGAACCGGTCAGCCAATCCGATTTTTTTAACCTAGCTTAAAACACAAAAAAACAATTAATAAGAAATTTTATTACAAACATTCTAACATCTATTATTCATGACTTTAAAAGAAATTAATCATATATTATTGCACCAATTTATATCAAGAATCTATGTAAAATGCAGAAATATATACAAAACCTCATGAGTGATAAGTGTATTTTCACCTAAGACCAACATTTCTTCAAGTCTATTTTATGATAGAATAATTTATGAAATATATTTTAAATAATTTAAAATATATGCATACTTAATGGTCAAATTTAATGTTATTACTTAATATTAAATTATCAAAATTAATATTTATTATGATTAAATATTTAATAAAATTAATTACTTAATATGAAAAATTAAAATTAATTTTTTAATTATAAAAGTGAATATAAAATATAATTAATGTGGGCAATTTATTTTTTTATTAGATGTTATAAAAGAAAATCACATTATAAAATTGAAGCTTTGATCAATGTTTAAGTTAAAGTCCAATTTATAATTAATATATATACACATATTAATTAAAATTTAGATCCTAAATCACCTTATAAAGGACGATTAAGGGACAAATAGCTACCACTTGTTGACCAATGTTAGCTCTATAGACCAAATAAGTTTTGGCAAATTGACTTGTCTATTTTGTTTGGTTGTTTCCTTGTCTCTTAATTGACTCAGTCATCCTAATCCAATATTTATAAGTTATCCAAACTAATCGATACAAACCTTGTACCCAAGAGGATGTTTCTTTTTTATTTAAATTTAAGAAAATGATATTAGCAAGCACTCTAAAAATTCAAACCAACTTAACCATTTAATTTGTGGTTCACTCCAGCTAAACCAATCATAGCTTGTATTACATCAAATTATACCTTACTAAGCATGATATAGATATAAATATTGTCGCTCGCTATAAGTACAGAGTGAGTTGTGAGAGCTAATACTACTATCTTTAAAATTATATTTCAGTCAACCCCTAATTAAATTACATTCTTGACTTTTTCCTTTCAACCATTAAACATTAAGTAGGTGGAAGAATAAAAATCTATTAAAGAATAGAAAAAATTTAAAAGGATGAAGTTTTCTTTTGTGAGAATGTTGATGATTTTGCCTTTGTCATCATGCCATAACTGAGTCAGTTGTCTCTTGCATAGTTCCATCATTATCTACGACTTTGTTATGTCTCACAACTGGGGAAATCAACATCCATACTACTTAAAGTAAACAAGATAAAAGCAATTAAGATATGAATTGGAAAAGAAGGTGCATCATTAAAGTATCAAACTGGTTATACTTCACTTTTACAATCCACCACTGATTATTATTACCACCATCACCATGTGTTGATGTTTATATGTTAAAGCATATTAACATGAGTAGTGTTACACATCATTGAAATTTATTAAAAACTATAAATTCAAGATAAAGAAGTATTAAATGAGATGTGATCATCAAACTTTATGTTTTTCAATAAACTTTAACCTATAATAGTAGATAATGTGTTGAAAAAAGTGTGTTAAAGAGTGTTTTGTTAGAATTTCTAAAATAAAATTTGTCTTATTAATATGAACAACATTATGGTCAAAGTTGAAGCTAGCTAATGAAATATTATAGGAAATAATTGTTTCTATTAAGTAATACATTCACTTACTATAAATTGTTGTTGCAAATCACTCATTGATAACTTTCACCCATGTACTTATCCAGTCAACATCAATGCTCCACCTGGCGGTTTGATGAGTGCATCATTCATGCAGGAAGTGTAGGACAAAAAATGTCAAAAACCATCATACATAAAGCACTAGTTAACCATATGATGTATTTAAGTTGCTTACTTTCTGGCTGAGTTATTCAGATCCCAACTAATGAATAGCATTGCAAAGTACATTGCCCCTAAAGAGAATACCATGTCAAAAGATCCATAACTATAAGGTATATCATCTTCATGTTCAACTTTGTTTTTTGTAAACTAAAAAGGACCAAAAAAATCACTTAAATATGAGGGATATTAACATTGCTTTCTATCTGTCACAATATGGCTAAGATTAAAATTAAATAATTCTTGTTGGATCATGTTGATGAAAGGACTATGATCCAAATTTTTTATTACCTTATATAGGGGGAATTATTTTTTTCTTAACTTTTCTAAAACAAAATTTTACTTCAACTTGCAGCATGATTAAGGTGTCTTGCTAGATCAAAGAAAAAAGGTAGCTTTAGAGCTTCCTAATTTCTAGAAAATGATTGAGAATGGATTTTGAAGCAACAAGCAATCTTTCTGAATTTACTGGAAAAGGCTTTGAAGCAATAAGGAAAGCTTTAGAACTCTCTAATTTTGAAGCAACTAGGAATGCTTTAGAACATTAAAGAACGATAAACCTGAAAGCATTTTTAATCAATGCCTATGGAAAAGGCTTCCATCACAATTGCAAATATGGCAATAAGGAAGCCCTGTTAAGAAATTAGAAAATGGTATATAACAAAAAATAAGAGGGTGACTAAAGCATTCATGTGAAGAAATATCCACAATATCAAATTATGCTTTTTAATACTAATTCAGACAGATACTAAAAAAAAATATCTTGAAGAGTCAACGAAAAGAATTCATAGGCCTACAAAAAATTCTAATAGTAGCATTGGTAGTAAAACTTGTAAGAAAACTAGATAGCATGTGGTACAATATATGCCACATGGTAAACATGATCAGTTAAAACTTAAAATCTCTATGCATATCCTTACATGTTCCCTTTAGTTGTTGAATGCTACTAAACACTTTATCCTTTTAGATGGTTCTTGCTTTTATTAGAACACTGCATTAACAAGCATTTAGCATCACAATTGAAGTATTGTGGTGCTAAAAATGAATGACAGATCGACTAGGCTAGATATTATATCTCTCCACTTTATCAGATCCTATCAAAGTCATTTTCCTTTATCCTTAACTACTAAGAATTTTAAAAAAAATGTTAATCCCAAGCTATTTCATATGCAAGAAGAAAGACTTAAATATGGTTATGTCACATCATAGATTTAAGATAAACAACAACCTAAACATTATTTGAAACCTTCCACCAACACTAATAGAAAATCTACTATTTAATTTAAACCTTAATAATCACCAAAAAAAGACTGAAGGAAGAATTTTGAACTCGGTAGAGAAGTCTAGAGGAACTAAACAGAAGGTTTTCAAATTTAACTGAGTAAAAAACGTACTAGTATAGTTATCTAGCCACTATTTCCTTTTCCTTGATTCTTTGTCTCACATTCTATGGTGGAAAGTTCACTGAAATTCCATGATAGAGATCTACATAACTCCACCATCTATAAAATAAATTTCAAAATAAAATATATGATTTGAAGTAGACATTGAACCAAGTTAGCATGGCATCAACTACTGTTCAGTGAATTTCATTGCATGTAAAAAGAGAATTTCATTTAATCTTCATCCAAATAAATATATGTGAATATGTTGTATCACTTGATTAACAAGGTCCAGTTTTTTATATTTTATTAATTCAATTTAAAAAAAATGAAGAAAGAAGACCAGCTTTCTAAGTAGTACAAAATACTCCCTCCTTCCACCCAATTTCTCTTCTACATCCAACCAACAACATCCAACTGTAAAACTACAACTTCAATATATTGGAAGATATGAAACTTTTTAAAAATTATCATGTAAAAAGACTCACATACAACACATCATTTAAAATAACTTATGAAAAAGTTGTTTTGACCTTTTTCTTTGTATTTATTTTCTCTAAAAGTGCTTCTAGAGAATATCATCCAAACAAAGTGATATAATGTCTAAATTTTTCTTAAGAACCATATATAGATATATGGGTTGGAAAATCCTGACCTTCTGACAACCAAAGAAAAACAATGTAAGAAGCTATAATTCCTGAAGATAAAAGACATCTATTAACCTGTAATAATTAAACATTTAAATAACAGAACATAAATTTTATTTTTTTAAAAGGAAACAAAAACTATTAGGGAAACTTAATTATATATGTTGAATATGAACAACTAATTACTTTATACATAGTGATATATTGTGCAAACAATACTATTACAAAATCACAATAACTATTAAAAATACCACTAGTTGCAATGAGTAATATTGAATTTAAAGATATAACCATCATTGCAACAAGTAGAATTATATTTAGAGAACATGAGGTTCCTGAGGCATATGATGTGTACATATAGATAATTCAACAAATAGAAGCAACATAAAACAACATTGACATAAAAAGTCCAAGGGAACACCTGTGCCAGCACAATAACATGTTAATGTATAAAAAAATACATAAATTGTTATTAAGATTAATGGTTAAAAAATGGTATTAATGTTCTATAATGACAAACAAATTATCACATATTATCTCTGCTTTATAATTGTATCACATATTATTCATTATTAATTAGGAGAATATCTTATAAAGTAATATGACCATGAAAACTAACATATCTGATCATATTAAGTTAAGAAACTTTTGGATTCATTATTTGTACCAATATTCTTAAATGTTTTACAATTAGTGAGATAGGATTGTGGGATTCATTGAAATCCTTAGTGGCTTAGGATATGAACTTGAACAATTTAAACGTAATCATACTTTAAATTAAATTTATTTTATGTCTGACTTTCAAATTAATTATATATTATCAATTTATTTTTGTAATCTTCATAGTCATAACATTTTTAAATAGTAAACAAAGTTAATATCCATATTAATAAACATTACAAAAACAAATTATGTGTACCTATATCAAACAATTATTTTCATATGGCATTGAAGTTTTGAGCCATCCAATGCAGGATCTTTTAAATTATCTAAAAGCTAAAACTTCAGTAATTTACTTAATGAGTACCATAATAACCTGTACACAGATCTGATTCAGAATTCAGGTACATTGTTCTCATCCTTAGAACAAGATATGAAATTTGACTTTAGGTTTATCTATGAATTGTTGCAGAAATAATCATGTTTACATCTACCCACTTTATTCTTCTAGAGTCCCGTATTTATTCCACCAAGTGATAAAATGGATGACACTCACAAGTAACAATCTACAAAGAGAAAAATAAAGCAAATAGAATGTATTAATGGAGTCTCTCAAAGAACACCTTTGAGATTCATCATAGATATGAAAGTACACAATCCAAGACTTGTACCAAATGAAGGGATATTGACCATTCTTCAAAAAACAAAAAAAAAGAAAATGAAGGATTTGAAGCTTACCCTGCACCAATATGAGCAATCTCACTTACAAGATCAAAGGTGTGTTATGGTTCTTATTCAATGATATCCAAGAGAATGAAAAGAAAGAGTGGAGTTTTGTTTTCAATGAGTGAAAAGTGATAGAAAAAAACTTATGCACCTTAGAAAGTTTTACACCGGCATTCAATCACATCCCTTGATATATGGTAAATTTGTTGACTTTACCAATTAATACTTTAAAATTCATATAAATAAAGGGTTGTGATTAAACGTCAGTATAAAATTTTTTATACTACATGTATTTTAAACTAGAAAAAAAATCGTATTAATGAAAACTATTTGAATGATAAAATTGACAGTTTTTTCTATGAATAGTTTTTACAAAAACTTCTCCTTTTCTGTAACCCAAATTGTGACATAAGAACCATAAGCAAAACCTAAACCAACTAAAACCAAAATCCAACTGCATTGTGCCAAAAAAGCAAATGTTTCATCAATATGACTGTTGTTATTAGAACTGTGTGTTGTTAAACATACCATATATTTGAACAACTTGTGAAGGGAAGAAAAATGGGAGACCCATTGATACAAGCAATAAAATACACTTGACTTTCCACCAACCAGAATGCCACAAATTTTCATGTTCACAAAATTTTCTTGTTTTGACTGTAGTAAGAAACATAACTAAGAAAAATTTATGATTTCATTGTTAAGGAAGATAGTTCTTTATTAATTAGTAATTATAATAATTATATAGAGAACTGGAAATTTGTAAATTTATAGTTGATTCATGGTAACTAACAGGAAATTTTTCTTGTTGAATAAGTTATAGGTTAGAGTATATTTACTTCAAGATTGAGAACAATAAAGATTTTGAATAATACCCTTGGGAGTGATGAGGACTTAGCAGAGCTCTTCAATGTTGTTTCTAATAAAAAACAATATTGTCTATGTAAAGTGTTGCTATTTTTCTAATAGATAAAATAAATAAATATAAAGATATCGAAAGAACCATGGGGTTCATAAAAAGATGTCATCTATAAAAACTTGAATTGAATGTTCTCTTTAGCCTCTATTTGAAATTTTCATTTCCTTGTTCTTTATGTATATCTAAATTTTTTTCTATTTCTTTTCCAAACCATAATTTTTGTTGTTACGGTCTCTCTTGCTGTTAAAATGAGATCAATGGCACTTGAGTAGAGACACAATTTTAAACTATTTTCTTTGTATCTTTCCAGCTTTCTTCCAGTTACTATGCATGTCCTCGTAGTTGGTTTACGAGAATGGAAAAGGTACAAGCAAGAAAATAGCTACTTGGGAATGATGTTCAAAGTAAAAGTTTCATAATCCTCTTCAATAGTTGTTTGTTTATGATTGTACTTCATTTGTTGTTTATGGTTTCTCTACTATAGTCATAGGTTCAGGGGGTGCGTAGCCTGCACCTCCTAATTCTTCTTGGAGTCTCATTTATTAGTTATACATATTGATTTATCAAACGAAGCCGAATGAAGCAAGTCACTTCAGCATTTTCAGTTTCAACTGCTCTTAACTCTCACAATTGATTCTTAATATTACTAGATCAAACATTTTGTTTGCTGCTACATGGCAGAATCTATTGATGACTTGATTATATTAACCATTGTAATAAAGAGTTTATTCTTGTTTTGTTCATTTTCTTTTTTAATGAAGGCCAAAGTAAAAGTTTTATAATCCTCTTCAACAGTTATTTATGATTGTACTACACTTGTTATTTATCGTTTCTTTGCTATAGTCATAGGTTTATGGGGGTGTCTAGCCGAAACCTCCTAATTCTTCTTGGACTCTCTTTTATCAATTATACATACTGATGTATGAAACGAAGCTGAATGAAGCAAGTCACTTCAGCATTTTTAGTTTCAACATCTCTTAAATCTCATAATTGATTCTTGATATTACTAGATCAAACATTTTCTTTGCTGCTACATAGGCAGAATCTATTGATGACTTGATTATATTAACCAATTTAATTAAGAGCTTCTTCTTGTTTAGTTCATTTTCATTTCTCAATAATCTAATTAATTGAATTCTTGTTTACTGGTAGTTGAATTGGAGCACCTCATTTTCAAGCTGTAAAGGGATTTGTGGAGATGGGTTTAGCTTGTTAAAACATGTAAATAAAATCAGAATGTTGAGTAATTTTCCTCCAAAATTTTTCATCATTCTGTCTTAATTCAAATGATTGGTAGTAGATGTTATACTTGTGCTAAAGATGGGAAAAGGAATAGAAATAATATCAAATACTATGCTTTATTATTTTCATTATTTCATGATAGATTTCCTGTTACTATGGTACAAAATGCGAAAGATTCTATGCAAAAAGAATAGAAATAATATCAAATACTATGCTTTATTATTTGTGTGAGAATTTATTTTAGTTTAGTTTATTTTAAGTTTTCTTATTTTTAGTTATTAGTTGATTTTTTTAATTCATTTTTTCATTAATTAAATAAATTGATTTTCTTTACATATTTTATTTTTCATTCTCTCCTATATCATAATTTATTTATATATGTTTTATGTAAGCTATAAAAGTTTCACAAAATTTGAAATCTAAGAAAATGATTTGTCATATCCAAACTAAAAATGAAATTAACAAAATTGAATTGATTTTATTAATATAAAAATTTAATTGCTTTGTCTAAACAAGAAATTTGAAAACTAAGAAAATTCAATTGATTTACTCAAACATAACATTTACAAAATGAAGGAAATTCAAATGAAAACAATTCAAATGAATAGGATTACAAATTTTTTGAAATCTTAAAATACCTCATCCAAATGCCACGTTAAATTTTAAGAAGATAAATGGTGAAGTGTAAGTCTCTAGTACCAATTCTCCTTTAATTCAAAATAAAAACTATGAAAGTGAAAGGAAAAAGGAAGAAAAGAGTGAGCATTGGGCACATGCTTTAAATTATATTTTGAGAATCTAACCTTTACATTAATAAAATGTATACCTATTATAATAAATTATTTAACTTAAATTAACATTGCTCAAACTAACACTAATCAAAACTTATTTACATCATTCAATGATATGTATTATTTATGTCAAAAAATTTGTTAAATCTGATAATAATAACTTTAGAAATTATATAAATTGTATGATTTAGTTCGTATGGTTGTATCTTTAAAGTCAACAATAATTAATATTTAGTAACATAAATGAAAATAACAAATGAAAATAAAGAAGTAGGCTTGCAAAAATGTCAAACAAGTTATATGAATTTATCCATTCGATTGGGTCTAGAAAAGCTAGATTCTAATTGTAGAAGGTTCTATGGTTTATGCTTTGTTACTTCTCTTTCTTTCTTTCTTCCTTAGTGAAATGTGGCGTTGAATGCCTCTCCCCATTCTGAATCCCTCAATTCCTTATATCCATGGAAATGGACCCTCCTTCTTCCCATGATCTAACTTTTATATTAATCAAATGTATACTTGATATAATAAATTATTTATTATGGTCCATTTCAAAATTCCCAAATTTTATCTTTAAAGAGTTAAATCCCCAAATTCATCCTATGGTCCATTTGACAATCAAAACTTGAATCGACCCTTTTGGCCTCGAAACGTGTGTTAACGACTAAAATAAATAATTAGTGAAAGGCAAGAGGAAGGAAAGAGTGACCACACAAACATACTAGTGAGATTCTTTAAATTATATTTTGAAAATATAACCTTTACATTAATCAAATGTATACTTGATATAATAAATTATTTTACTCAAACTAACATTGCTCAAATTAACAATAATCAAAACAGATTTACATCATTCAGTCACATCTACGATGTAAGTTAAAAAAATTTGTTGAATTTGATAATAATAACTTCAAAAATTATATAAATTGTCAGATTTAGTTGGTATGGTTGTATCTTTAAAGTCAATAATAATTAATATTTAGTAACATAAATGATAGATAAGGCAGATTCTAATTATATAAGGTTTTATGTTTTATGGTTTGTTTCTTGTCAGTGTGGATTCTTTCTTTATATGTTCTAGAAAGGTGGCTGAATGCCTTTCTCAGTCCTAACAAAATCGTTAAATTCCCCAATTCCTCCTATGCTCCATTTCAAAATCAAAACTTGGGTTGACTCTTTACCCCCTGAAACGCATGTTAATGAGTCAAATAAATAATTACTGAAAGGCAAGAGGAAGGAAATAATGGCTACAAAGAAACTAGTCACATGCTTTAAATTATATTTTTAAAATCTAACTTTTACACGAATCAAATGTATTCTTGATACAATAAATTATTTGACTTAAACTAACATGGCGCAAATTAACATTAATCAAAACGGATTTACATCATTCAGTCACATCTATTATTTATGTTAAAAATATTTGTTAAATTTGATAATAATAACCTTAAAAATTATATAAATTGCATCATTTAGTTGGTATATGTGTATCTTTAAAGTCAATAATAATTAATATTTAGTAACATAAATGGTAGAAAAGGCAGATTCTAATTATATAACCTTTATGTCTTATGGTTTGTTTCTTGTCACTGTGGATTCTTTCTTTATATGTTCTACAAAGGTGGTTGAATGTCTCTCTCGATCCTAACCAAAGCTTTAAATTCCCAAATTCCTGCTATGATTCATTTCAAAATCAAAAGTTAAGTTGACTTTTTTGCCCCTGAAACACGTGTTAATGAGTTAAATAAATAATTAGTGAAAGGGAAAGGAAGGAAAAAGTGGCCACAAACAAACTGGTCAGATTATTTAAATTATATTTTGAATATCTAACCTTTACATTAATCAAATGTATACTTGATATAATAAATTATTTGACTCAAACAAACATTGCTCAAATTCACATTAATCAAAACGGACTTACATCATTCAATCACATCTATGATTTATGTTAAAAAAATTTGTTGAATTTGATAATAATAACTTTAAAAATTATATAAATTGTATGCTTTAGTTGGTATGGTTGTATCTTTGAAGTCAATAATAATAATTATTTAGTAGCATAAATGATAGAAAAGGCAGATTCTAATTATCTAAACTTTTACGGTTTACGGTTTGTTTCTATTCACTGTGGATTATGTCTTTATTTGTTCCAAAAAGGTGGTTGCATTCCTCTCTCAGTCCCAACCAAAACATTAAATTTTCAAATTCCTGATATGCTCCATTTCAAAATTCAAACTTGAGTTGACCCTTTTGGCCCTCAAACGTGTGTTAATGAGTCAAATAAATAATTAGTGAAAGGAAAGAGGAAGGAAAGAGTGGCCACAAACAAACTAGTCAGATGCCTTAAATTTTATTTTGAAAATTTAACCTTTAAATTGATCGAATGTATACTTGATATAATAAAATTTTTTACTCAAACAAACATAGCTGAAATTAACATTAACCAAAACGGATTTACATCATTCAATCAAATGTATTCTATGATTTATGTTAAAAAAATAGGTTGAATTTGATAATAATAACGTTAAAGATTATATAAATTTTATGATTTAGTTGGTATGGTTGTATCTTTAAAGTAAATAATAATTAATATTTAGTAACATAAAGGATTGAAAAGGCAGATTCTTATTATATAAGGTTTTATGTTGTATGGTTTGTTTCTTCTCACTGTGGATTCTTTCTTTATATGTTTTAGAAAGGTGGCTGAATGCCTTTCTCAGTCCCAACCAAAGCCTTAAATTCCCAAATTACTCGTATTCTCCATTTTATAATCAAGACTTGGTTGGAAACTTTTGCCCCTGAAACGTGTGTTAATCAGTCAAACAAATAATTAGTGAAGTCGAAGTGGAAGGAAAGAGTGGCCACAAAATAATGAGTCATATGCTTTAAATTATATTTTGAAAATCTAACCTTTACATTAATCAAATGTATACTTGATATAATAAGTTATTTTACTCAAACTCACATTGCTCAAATTAACATTAATCAAAACGGATTTACATCATTCAATCACATCTATGGTTTATGTTAAAAAAATTTGTTGAATTTGATAACAATAACTTTAAAAATTACATAAATTATATGATTTCGGTGGTTTGGGTGTATCTTTAAAATCAATAATAATTAAGATTTAGTAAGATAAATTATAGAAAAGGCAGATTCTAATTATACAAGGTTTTATGTTTTATGGTTTTTTTCTTGTCATTATAGATACTTTCTTTATATGTTCTAGAAAGGTAACTCAATGCCTCTCTCAATCCCAACCAAAGCCTTAAATTCCCAAATTCCTGTTATGTTCCATTTCAAATCAAAACTTGAGTTCACCCGTTTGCCCGCTGAAACGCATCTTAACGAGTCAAATAAATAATTAGTGAAAGGGAAGAGGAAGGACAGAGTGACCACAAACAAACTAGTCAGATGCTTTAAATTATATTTTGAAAATCTAACCTTTACATTGATGAAACGTATAGTTGATATAATAAATTATTTAACCCAACCTAACATTACTCCAATGAACATTAATCAAAAGGGATTTACATCATTCAGTCACATGTATGATTTATGTTAAAAAAATGTGTTGAATTTGATAATAATAACTTTCAAAATTATATAAATTGTATGATTTAGTTGGTATGGGTGTATCTTTAAAGTCAATAATAATTAATTTTTGGTAACATAAATGATAGAAAGACAGATTCTAATTATATATGGTTTTATGTTTTATGCTTTGTTTCTTGTAACTGTGGATTCTTTTTTATATGTTCTAGAAAGGTGGCTCAATGCCTCTTTCAGTCCCAATGAAAGCCTTAAATTCCCATATTCTTGCTATGCTCCATTTCAAAATCAAAACTTGAGTTGACCCGTTTGCCCCCTAAAACGTGTGTTAATGAGTCAAATAAATAATTAGTGAGAGGGAAGAGAAGGAAAGAGTGGTCACAAACAAACTAGTCAGATGCTTTGAATTATATTTTGAAAATCTAACCTTTACATTAATGAAATGTATACTTGATATAATAAATTATTTGACCAAACTAACATTACTCCAATTAACATTAATCAAAATAGATTTACATCATTCAGTCACATCAATGATTTATGTTAAAAAAATTTGCTGAATTTGATAATAATAATTTTAAAAATTATATGAATTGTATGACTTAGTTGGTATGGTTGTATCTTTAATGTCAATAATAATTAATATTTAGTAACATAAATGATAGAAAAGGCAGATTCTAATTATATAATTTTTTTTGTTTTATGGTTTGTTTCTTGTCACTACGGATTCTAATTCTTTCTTTATATGTTCAAGAAAGGTAGCCGAATGCCTCTCTCAGTCCTAACCAAAGCGTTAAATTCCCAAATTCCTCATACGCTCCATTTCAAAATCAAAATTTGGGTTGACCTTTTTGCTCCTAAAACGGGTGTTAATGAGTCAAATTAATAATTAGTGAAAGGGAAGAGGAAGGAAAGAGTGGCCACAGGCAAACTAGTTAGATGCTTTAAATTATATTTTAAATATCTAACATTTACATTAATCAAATGTATACTTGATATAATGCATTATTTGACTCAAATAAACATATCTCAAATTAACATTAATCAAAACAGATTTACATCATTCAGTCACATTTAGTCTATGATTTATGTTAAAAACATTGTTGAATTTCATAATAATAACTTTAAAAATTATATAAATTGTATGATTTAATTAGAATGGGTGTATCTTTAAAGTCAATAATAATTAATATTTAGTAACATAAATTATAGAAAAGGCAGATTCTAATTATATATGGTTTTATGTTTTATGGTTTGTTTCTTGTCACTGTGGATTCTTTCTTTATATGTTTTAGAAAGGTGGTTGAATGCCTCTCTCAGTCCCAACCAAAGTGTTAAATTCCAAAATTGCTCCTATGGTCCATTTCAAAATCAAAACTTAAGTTGACCCTTTCGCCCCTGAAACGTGTGTTAATGAGTCAAGTAAATAATTAGTGCAAGGGAAGAGGAAGGAAAGAGTTTCCATAAACAAACCAGTTAGATGCTTTAAATTATATTTTGAAAATATAACCTTTACATTATCAAATGTATACTTGATATAATAAATTGTTTGACTCAAACTAACATTTGTAAAATTAACATTACTCAAAACGAATTTATATCATTTAGTCACATCTATGATTTATGTTAAAAAAATTTGTTGAATTTGTTAATAATAACTTTCAAAATTATATAAATTGTGTGATTTAGTTGGTATGGGTGTATGTTTAAAGTCAATAATAATTAATATTTAGTAACATAATGATAGAAAAGGCAGATTCTAATTGTATAATGTTTTATGTGTGTTGGTTTGTTTCTTGTCCTTGTGGATTCTTTGTTTATATGTTCTAGAAACGTGACTGAATGTCTCTCTCAATCCCAACCAAAGGGTTAAATTCCCAAATTCCTCCTATTGTCCATTTAAAAATCAAAACTTGGGTTGACCTTTTGGCCTGAAACACGTGGTAATAATGAGTGAAATAAATAATTAGTGGAAGGGAAGAGGAAGGACTGAGTGGCCACAAACAAGTCACATACTTTACATTATATTTTGAGAATCTAACATTTACATTAATAAAATGTATATTTATTGTAATACATTATTTGAATGAAACTAACATTGCTCAAATATTCCACCATATACACATTACTCAAGAACAAATTATATTGAGTATGCTCAATCTAACATAGGTCAATAGATTATATTTTGAGAATCTAACATTTACATTAATAAAATTTATATTTATTGTAATACATTATTTGAATGAAACTGACATTGCTCAAATATTCCACCACATACACATTACTCAAGAACAAATTATATTGAGTATGCTCAAACTAACATAGGTCAATAGATTATATTTTGAGAATCTAACATTTATATTAATAAAATTTATATTTATTGTAATACATTATTTGAATGAAACTGACATTGCTCAAATATTCCACCACATACACATTACTCAAGAACAAATTATATTGAGTATGCTCAAACTAACATAGGTCAATAGATTTTGAAAAAGATAACAATAACCATGGGAAATGTTGTAAATAATTAATGAACCAATAACCAAGGATGTTTTAAAATGCATGGATTTTGAACTTTCATTGTGGCTCGGCTTTTTTCACACTATAGTTGTAAAATAATTAAATTACTTTATTACTTTATTTTTTAAAATTATGTTAAGATAAGTTAAATTCCTTTAAATACTTTTAACAAATAACTTTATACGTATTTTTTAATAATAAGAAATAAGTGTGAGACTATAATTAAATATATTTTTTCTAATAATCCAATTTATTTTTTTTATTAAATTTGTATTATGAATTTAACAACCAAAAAATTAGCATCACAAATCTTTTTTCTAACATTATTATGTTATATTCAGGAAAAAAAACAACAAATTATTTATAAAGAAGAATGCAAGTTACATATTGAAAATAATGAGATTTTTTAAAGAAAAGTAATATGAATTGGTCACACCCATGTGATAGAAAATGTTTAGTTTAGTTTATTATATCTTCTAAGACACCTCTCATGTCACTGTCACTTTAGAATGTATTACCATTTTTTAATAAACAATTGATAAACATGCCCTTTTCCAATTTGATTTTCATATTTCTGTATGAATAGTCATACTATTTATTACCTTTAAAATAAGATTTTATGACTTTTTCAACTTTTATTTTCGACCAAAGTCTTAAATAACTTTAAAAATATATACTTAAAATACAATATTTAGTTTATAGTATTAAAGTGTAAAATTCTTAACATTCTTTCTATCATAAATTAGTAGAAAAAACAAAAAGTAATTTTTTCTTTTAACTAAAAATAATTTTTTGAATTAATATTTTCATAGAAAAGATTAATCATCGAGTAATGGAGATGAGGACATTCTTCTTTTTAATATATAAAACTATGTTGATAGAAAATATTAATTCTATTTTTAGAATGAAAAAAATCTAGTAAGTATAAGATACTTACTCTTTATTATTTCTATTCATTTTCTTATTACTATTTAATATTAATTCTTCTTTATTAATTCCTATATGTAAATATTACTTTTAAGTGTATATTTTTAACTTTTATTTTAGACCAAAATCCTAAATAACTTAAAAATAGATACTTGAAATATAATATTTAGTTTATAATATTAAAGTGTAAAATTCTTAACATTCTTTCTATCATAAATTAGTAGAAAAAACAAAAAGTAATTTTTTCTTCTAACTAAAATTAATTTTTTGAATTAATATTTTGGTAGAAAAGATTAATCATTTAGTAATGGAGATGAGGACATTCTTCTTTTTAATATATAAAACTATGTTGGTAGAAAATATTAATTCTATTTTTAGAATGGAAAAAGATCTAGTAAGTATAAGATACTTACACTTTATTATTTCTATTCATTTTCTTATTACTCTTTAATATTAATTCTTCTTTATTAATTCTTATATGTAAATATTACTTTTAAGTGTATATTTTAATTAAAATATAATAATCATTTTCATATATCATTATAAGATATATTCAATATTATAGTTGATCCTATAATGTATAAAATATTTTCTTGTAATCTATATGTTTTATATTGTTAACAGTAATTTCAAATAAAAAAGATATATAATGTCTTAATTGGTTAAGGAATGAGAGGTGTGAAAAAATGTCGTAGTTTTGATCTTTGTCTCAGTAAAAACTAACATCTAACCTATAAAAGAAACATCTAAAATAGAAAAGTATATAACATATAATTAATTTAAATTTATATTTATTAAATATGTGAGTCTGATTTTATAAAATACATAATAATGTTATGATTGGATTTCACACTTATATGATTTTATATTCATGTAATCAATATGAAATTGAAAAAGAAAATAAATTGTTGATTTTGTTAATTATTTAATTTTAATATTATTGTATTTTATTTCATATATCAATAATGTATGCTTGCATAGATAATTGTTATTATAAATTATATTATTATATTTTTCATTAACAATTATTATTTAAAATTTTATATTGCCATCATATCTGTAAAGTTAAGCATACCTGCATAATATTATAAATTATTAGATTAAGAAAACATATATGTTGATTTAGTTTTATTTTTATTTTTAGGATACATATATGTTTATTTGTTATTTGTAAAAGTCTTTACATATTTAATAAAAACAATGTTTTAAATTTCATATAATTAACCATTATAAATTTAAAATAATTTATTTCAATATTAAAATTTTGTCATTATATATTATGAAACTATTAAATGTTTAAAATCATTAAATGTTAATTTAATATTATTAATACTATATTATATTTTATTACACATATTATAAATTATGGATGTCGTCATAAATCATCAGTATTTTTACATATTTTTCACTTATCTTTGTTTTATTTTTTATTTCTTTTTCTCTATTCTATTTTCTTTTTTATTGGTAATGCACCACTTTTTTACTTTGAAAAGCACGAGCACCACCAGGCTATTTATGTATAACTCAACAATATTATTATTTTAATGAAAATTTAAAAATTAAAAATTTTCTATTTATATAATTTTAATTTTTCATACCAATAAATATTTATTTAATATTATTAAAACTACTAGAAAAGTTTTCATTTACTGCAGTTGTTTCATGAGAAAAAATTTGCAGAAAATACCTGCTATTTTTTAGAAGGAAAAATTCGTGTAAATTTTTTGAGACTTTTTGTTCAAAAAATAAATCTATAAGAATTTCACAAAAATTTCCTTGTGAAGTGGAAAAGTGACGGTAAAATTTTCTATGAATATGAAAATGGTACAAAAATTTCTTGCAAATTTTCCTCTAAATATTGTTTGTAGGGTAAAATAACATATATAAATATTATTTATTTATAAAAATTTATGTATTAAGTTTTCTAGAAATTTTTTTGCCATATAATGATAAGTTATTTTTTAAATCATTCGTTTTGAAATAATTAATAAATATTTAAACTAATATCGTTTTACTAAATCCATTATAATTTATAAAATATCTTAATATTCATAGTTTTAGTTTAAAATTAATTAGATTAAATATTATTTTATTGAATGTATATTCCTTTATCTTTTATCCTTTAAGTTTTAAATTCAAATCATGGTACATTTAAGTGAAATGTTAATTTATTTTATATTGAACATGTCCTAAAAAATCAAAGTATGTTTTAATACAAATAAATAAAATAAAATTAAAGTTGTTATTCAAAATTCAAGGAAATTGTATAGTATAAAGGTCAAAAAGCCCACGTCAATTTTGAATGTCCAAGAAGTGAGAAAAACATTTGAAATTTGAATGACAAAACAACACAAGCATTAGTGAAACATGAACTAAGATTTGTATTATACACAATTCACTATTTTTAATGAAATAGCATCGATCCAAAATTCAACATAAATATGAATGTAGCTTTTGATTTGTAACGTAATTAGTTTTTTTTTTAAACTTAGTTAAGCATAGAAAAAAAAATAATGGTAATAGTTGTCTTGGTTCAGACATACTTGTCCCGTTCTTGTTGGATTGCTTATAAACCCAAATTACATTCATAATAGCACAGTTGCCAATCTTATATCATACAGAACAAAATTTAGAAAGTGAATGTTGATATTATCTTTATTAAACAAAAATAATTTAGCCTTTATCTAAATAAATAAACTACTACTTTTGATCGGAATCCATTTGTAAAAAACTTTTCTTGCATCTTGAACTCCAAATTTATATGATATCTGTAGGCCCTACACATATAAAACTTCTGATTTTAAAATTGGACCCGTGTTTTAACCGGTAAAAGTATTGGTTCACGGTTTATTAGTTTAACCATTGCTGAACTAGTGCTGAACCGGTCCTAATGAAATAATGTTTTTTATTATTAATATATTATAACAATTAAGATTATAAAATAAAAAATTTATTAGGAGGTAATTATTAAAGAAAAAACTATTTTTACTAAATACATATTCATATCACTAAGTTCACCTCTTTTTTTATCAAATTTTTAATTAAAAAGGGATGGACTTGAGAAAACAAGGGTGTATTTAGAAAAATTTGAAAAATTTATAAAAAAATGAAACAGTTGAACCCCCGATTTTCATCAGGTTTTCGATTTTAAAACCGGCTTTTTGCTTTGTCAGTTTTCAGTATTAACCGAACCAGATACCAGACTGGTTCATCGGTTTCTCAGTCAAATTAGATACCAGACTAGTTCACCAGTTTTTCGGTCAAAACGGTCGGTCCGATTTGATTTTTTTAACCTAACTTAAAACAAAAAAAAATTAATAAGAAATCTTATTACAAACATTCTAACATCAATTATTCATGACTTTAAAAGAAATTAATCATGCATTATTGCACCAAGTTATATTAATCTATATAAAAGTGAATATAAAATATAATTAATGTGGAAAATTTATTTTTTAATTAGATGTTACAAAAGAAAATAACATTATAAAATTGAATCTTTGATCAATGTTTAAGTTAAAGTCCAATTTATAATTAATATATATATATATACATATTAATTAAAATTTAGATCCTAAATCACTTTATCAAGGACGATTAAGGGACAAACAACTACCACGTGTTGACAATGTTATCTCTATAGACTAAATAAGTTTTGGAAAATTCACTTGTCTATTTTGTTTGGTTGTTTCATTGTCTCTTAATAGACTCAGTCATGCTAACTAATCCAATATCTATACGTTATCCAAACTAATTGATACAAAACCTTGTACCCAAGAGGAATTTTATTCTTGATTTAAATCTAAGAAAATGATATTAGCAAACACTTTAAAAATTCAAACCAACCCAACCATTTAATTTGTGGTCCACTATAGCTAAACCAATCATAGCTCGTATTACATCAAATTATACCTTACTAAGCATGATATAGATATAAATATGGTGGTTATAAGTACAAAGTGAGCTGTGAGAACTAATGCTACTATCTTTAAAATTATATTTTAGTCAACCCCAAATTAAATTTCATTCTTGACTTTTTCCTTTCAACCATTAAACATTAAGTGGGTTGAAGAATAAAATGCTATTAAAGAATAGAAAATATTTAAAAGGATGAAGTTTTCTTTTGTGAGAATGTTGATGATTTTGCCTTATCATGCCATAACTAAGTCAATTGTCTATAGTTCCATCATTATCTATGACTTTGTTCTGTCTTACAAATGATGAAATCATCATCCATACTATTTAAATTAAACAAGGTAAAAGCAATTAAGATATGAATTTGAGAAGAAGGTGCATTATTAAAGTATCAATTGGTTATACTTCACTTTTACAATCCACTACTGATTATTATTATAACCATCACCATGTGTTGATGTTTATATGTTAAGCATATTAACATGAGTAGTGTTACACATCATCCAAATTTATTAAAACTATAAAATCAAGATAGAGAAGTATTAAATGAGATGTGAACATCAAACTTTATGTTTTTCAATAAACTTTAACCCATAGTAGTAGATAAAGTGTTGAAAAAGTGTTTTTTATTAGAATTTAAAAAATAACATTTGTCTTATTAATATGAACAAGATTATGGTTGAAGTTGAAGCTAGCTAATGAAATGTAGGAAATAAATGTTTCTATTAAGTAATACATTCACTTACTGTAAATTGTTGCTGCAAATCGCTAGCTAATGAAATATAGGAAATAACTGTTTCTATTAAGTAATACATTCACTTACTATAAACTGTTGCTGCAAACCACTCATTGATAACTTTCACCCATGTACTTATCCAGCCAACATCAATGCTCCACCTGGTGGTTTGAAGAGTGCATCATTCATACAGAAGGTGTAGGACACAAAATGTAAAAAATAATCACACATAAAGCATTGGTTAACCATATGATGTATTTAATTAAGTTCCTTACTTTCTGGCTAAGTTATTCAGATCCCAACTGATGAACAACATTGCAAAGTACATTGCCCCCAAAGAGAATACCATGTGAAAAAATCCATAAATGTAAGGAATATCATCTTCATGTTCAGGTTTATTTTTTGTAAACTAAAAAGGACCAAAAAAATCACTTCAATATGACATATATTAACATTGCTTTCTATCTGTCACAATATGGCCTAGATTAAAATTAAATATTTCTTGTATGATCATGTTGATGAAAAGACAATTATCCAAATTTTTGGTTATCTTATATGGGGGCAATTATTTTTTCTTGGCTTCTAAAAGAAAAATTTACTTCAACTTGCAGCATGATTGAGGTGCCTTGCTAGATCAAAGAAAGAAGGCAGCTTTAGAGCTTCCTAATTTCTAGGAAAGGATTGAGAATGGTATTTTGAAGCAACAAGGAATCTTTCTAAATTTACTAGAAAAGGCTTTGAAGCAACAAGGAAAGCTTTAGAAATCTCTAGTTTTGAAGCAATTAGGAATGCTTTAGAACACTAAAGAATGACTCACCTAAACGCATTTTGAATCAATGCCTGTGGAAATGGCTGCCATCACAATTGCAAATATGGCAATAAGGAAGCCCTATCAAGAAATTAGAAAATTGTATATAACACAAAATAACAGGATGACTAAAGCATTCATGTGAAGAAATATCCACAATATCAAATTATGGATTTTAATACTATTCAGACACATACTCACAAAAAAAAAATCTTAAAGAGTCAACAAAAAGAATGCAGAGGCCTACAAAAAAATCTAATAGTAGCCTTCGCCGTAAAACTTGTAAGAAAACTAGACAGCATATGGTACAGTATATGCCACATGGTAAACATGATCAGTTAAAACTTAAAACCTCTATGCATATACTTATATATGTACTTGAGTTGTTGAATGCTACTAAACACTTTATCCTTGTAGATGGTTCTTGCTTTTACAGAACACTACATTAACAACAATTTAGCATCACAATTGAAATATTGTGGTGCTAAAAATGAATGACAGATTGACTAGGCTAGATATCATATCTCATCACTTTATTGGATCCTATCAAAGTCATTTTCGTTTATCCTTAATTATTAAGAATTTTAACAAAATGTTCATCCCAAGCTATTTCACATGTAAGAAAAAAAACTTAATTATGGTTACTTCACATCATAGATTTAAGATAAACAACAACCTAAACATTATTTGAAACCTTCGACCAACAATAATAAAAAATCTACTATTTAATTTAAACCTCAATAATCACCTAAAGAAGACTGAAGGAAGAATTTTGAACTCAATAGAGAAGTGTAGAGGAACTAAACAGAAGATTTTCAAATTTAACTAGGTGAAAAACTTACTAGTATAGTTATCCAGCCATTGTTTCCTTTTTCTTGATTCTTTGTCTCACATCTTATGGTGGCAGGTTCACTGAAATGCCATGATAAAGATCTACATAAGTCCACCATTTATAAAAGAAATTTCAAAATAAAATATATGATTTGAAGTAGACATTGAACCAAGTTAGCATGGCATTAGCTACTGTTGAGTGAATTTCATTGAATATAAGAAGACAATTCCATTCTATCTTCATCCAAATAAAAATATGCCAACATTTTGTAGCACTTGATTTTTCCGATTTTAAAACTGGTTCTTTACTTGGTCGATTAAATTTTCAGCATTAACCAAACTAGATACTAGACTGGTTCACCAATTTTTTGGTCGAACCGTTCGGTCCGATCCGATTTTTTTAACCTAACTTAAAACATATGAAAATTTTTAATTAGAAATTTTATTACAAACATTCCAACATCAATTTTCACGACTTTAAAATAAATTAGTCTGTAGTATTGCACCAAGTTATATTCAAAATCTATGTAAAATGCAAAAATATATACAAAACCTCATGAGTGATAAGTGCATTTTACTATTATGAAATTGAAGTTTTCACCTAAGAGCAACATTTCTTCAAGTCTATTTTATGATAAGATAATTTTTTAAATATATTTTAAATAATTTAAAATATGGGCATACTTAATAGTCAAATTTAATGTTATTACTTAATATTAAATTACCAAAATTAATATTTAATTACAAATTTAATATTTAATAAAATTAATTACTTAATATAAAAAAATAAAATTACTTTTTCTTAATTATAATAATGAATATAAAATATAATTAATGTGGGAAATTTATTTTTTTATTAAATATAGATGTTACAAAAGGAAATCTCATGATCAACAGATATTATAAAATTGAAGCTTTCATCAATGATTAAGTTAAAATTCAAATTATAATTAATATATATTAATTAAAATTTAGTGAAGCATTTCTGGGATGTGTTAAATGACGATATAAGGAAAGTAATGACAAATTTTCATTAGAAAGCTTCCAAGGGGGGTCAATGCCTCATTGATTTCCTTGATTCCCAAGAAGCAGTGCCCAAGTGGATTGGAAGATTATAGGTCGATATCACTAATTGGGGTGCTCTATAAAATTATTGCAAAAGTGCTGGCAAAGAAACTACAAAAGGTACTTCCAAGCATAATTGAGGAAATGCAGATAACTTTTATTAAATTGAGGCAATTGCTTAATAGTGTGGTTGTAGTTAATGAAGTGATCCAGGAGGCGAAACATCATAAGAAGCCCTTATTGGTTTTTAAGGCTGACTTCGAGCAGGTGTATGACTGTCTTAGTTGGCCGTTCCTGTTTTACATGTTATCTCGATTTGGTTTTGGGGACAAACGATTAAGTTGGATCATGGTTATTTGTCTTCATCATCAGTCTCAATATTGGTTAATAGGAGTGTGGCGAAGGAGTTCTGTATGTAGAGAGGATTACGTCAGGGTGATCTGAAGGGCTAGGAGGGCTGATTTGAACGGCTCGATAAATCTAATTTCAGGTATTAACCTTAACAAGCATCAGTTGCAGTTTGCAAACGATAAAATTTTCCTGATTTTGCTTGAACTTCAAAATGTATTTGCTTTAAAAGGTGCTTTGAGATGCTATGAGTTGGCCTCAAGCCTGAGGATTTATTTCCATAAGAATAACTTAGGGATAATTGGGGAGACATTGTCGAAGGTGGGTTCCTTTGCATCGATCATTAATTGCGGAGTTCTGCAAACGCATTTCTCCTACCTTGGGATTCCTGTGGGGGCAAATGTGAGATGTGAGCATGTGTGGAAGCCTATCTTGGATAAAATGAGAGAAAACTTAACCCCTTAGAGACAAAAGACTGTGTCAATAGGGAAGAGGATTGCCTGATCAAATCCACCCTCTCTCTTTTACCTCTTTATTTTCTATCTTTTTCAAGGCTCCTAAGAAGGTGTCTAAAGCCATAGAATCTTTGCAAAGGAATTTCCTTTTTGGAGGTTCAGAAGAAGGCTAAAAAATAACATGGATCAAATGGGAGCAGGTGTGTAAAGACAAATACAACGGTGGGCTAGGACTAAGAGATGTGTTGGCTTTTAATAAGGTTCTGTTGGGAAAATGGCGATGAAGAATTCTACAAGGTGGTGATGCTATTTGGATGAAGGTACTGGAGGCAAGGTATGAGGTTGATATTAGGAGGAACCTTGATGCTAGGCGCAGAAGTGGAGGCTCCCAGTGGTGGCTTGATATCCTGAAAGTCACTGCTGACGAAGAATGAAGTGGTTGGCTTTCTGGTGAGGTAAAAACCTTTATTGTTGATGGTTCTAAATTATCTAATTAATGTGAATTCTTGTTTCTTGGCAGCTGAATCGGATCACTTGATTTCCAAGTTGTAAAGGTATTTGTGGAGATTTGTTTAGCTTGTTACAACATGTAAATAGAATAGGACTATTGAGTAATTTTCCTCCAAAATTTTTTATCATTCTATTTTTACGTCAAATGAATGGAAATTAGTTGTTATACCTGTACAAAAGATGAGAAAAAGAATAGAAATAACATCAAATACTATGCTTTATGATTTTCATTATTTCATGATAGATTTTCCCGCTACGAGCTTCATGGTAAAAAAGGTGAATAATTCTACATTCTTTTGCTATGACTGTTACAAAAAGAGGCACTAGTAATGGCTATGTAAGTATAAACTGTGTTTCACTTGCATTAAATTTTAGATAAAAGATGAAAAAGTAACCGAAATGGTTTCAATTTTATTTATACTTAAAAAGTTAATAGTTTTTTAGGTAATTACTAGTTTTGTATGAAAAGTTATTTTGGTTTAGTTTTTTTAAGTCTTCTTATTTTTAGATATTAGTTGTTTTTTTACTTTATTTTTCATTAATTAATAAATTATTTTTGTATATTTTATTTTTCATTCTCTCATTTATCATAATTTATATATGTATTAAGTAATTTATAAAAGTTTTAGAAAATTTGAAATTCAAGAAATTAATTTTTCATATCTAAACTAAAAAACTTAGATAAAAAAAATTGAATTGATTTGGCTAATATGGAAGTTGAATTACCTTATCCAAATAAAATTTCAAAATTTAAGAAATTTCAAATGATTTATCCAAACAAAACATTTACAAAATGAAAGTAATTCAAATTGATAGCATTTCAAATTTTTTAAAATCTTAAAATGTCTCGTTAAAACGCAATGTTAGATTTTAAAAAAATAAATGGTGAAGTATAAGTCTCTAATACTAACTCTCCTTTGATTTTCAAAATTAAAGATATGAAAGAAAAGAGAAAAGGAAGGAAAGAGTGGCCACAAAAAATTCACATGCTTTAAATTATATTTTGAAAATCTAACCTATACATTAGTCAAATGTATACTTGTTATTTGAATCAAACTAATAGGCTCAAATTAACATTGATCAAAACGTATTTACATCATTCAATCACATCTATGATTTATGTTAAAAACAATTTGTTGAATTTGATAATAATAACTTTAAAAATTATATAAATTGTATGATTTAGTTGGTATGGTTGTATCTTTAAAGTCAATAATAATTAATATTTAGTAACATAGATGATAGAAAAGACAGATTCTAATTCTATAAGGTTTTATATTTTATGGTTTGTTTCTTGTCACTATGGTTTCTTTCTTTCTCTGTTCTAGAAAGGTAGCTGAATGTCTCTCTCAGTCCCAACCAAAGCACTAAATCCCCCAATTCTCCATACCAAATGGACCCTCTTTCTTCCTATGGTTCATTTCAAAATAAAAACTTGGATTGACCCTTTTGCCTCTGAAACGCACATAACTGAGTCAAATAAATAATTAGCGAAAGGGAAGAGGAAGGAAAGAAAGGTCACAAACAACTCACGTAACTTTATACTTTAAATAATCTTAACACATAACTTTATACATATTTTTTAATAATAAGAAATAAGTGTGAGATTATAATTAAATATATTTTTTCTAAATATTTGATTTATTTATTTTTATTAAAGTTGTATTATGAATTTAACAACAAAAAAATTAGCATGACAAATGTTTATTCTAAAATTATTATGTTATATTCATAAAAAACATTGAATTCTTTTTAAAGGAAAATGCATGTTGCATATTGGAAATAATGATATTTTTTAAAGAAAAGTGGAAAAAAAAAAACATATTTCTCCCAAGTAATATGAATTATGTCACATCCCTGTGACACAGAAAATGTTTAGTTTAGTTTATTATATCTTCTAACACACATCACACATCTCATTTCATGTATTACAATTTTTTAATAAACCATTGATAAACATGCACTTTTCCAATTTCATTTTTATAATTTTGTAGAAATAGTCATACTATTACCTTTAAAATAAGATTTTATGACTTTTTTAACTTTTATTTTTTATCAAAGTCCTAAATAACTTAAAAATTAGATACTTAAAATATAATATTTAGTTTATAATTTTAAAATGTAAAATTATTAATTCTTAACATTCTTTCTATCATAAATTAGTAGAAAAACAAAAAATAATTTTTTCTTCTAACTAAAAATAGATTTTTTGAATTAATATTTGGTAAAAAGCATAAATTATTTGCTAATGGAGGATAAGGACATTTTTCTTTTTAATATATAAAACTATGTGGATAGAAAATATTAATTTTATTCTTAGAATGGAAAAAGATGTAGTAAGTATAAGATACTTACTCTTCATTATTTCTATTCATTTTCTTATATAAATCTAATGACTAAGATTAATTATGAGTTTTTTTATTTATAGTATGCTCTAAACAATTAATTAAGCTCATGAGCTTTTCATAATTATACTAAAAAGTTACAATTCTATTTTAAAAAGTTATTGTTATTTTCTTAATTTATTAATATAATTAAGAATAACATATATCAATATGAATCAAATCATTTCATAGCACTGTGTTACTAATTAGTTATATTTTAACTGTTAAAATTTAATAATACATTTATTTATTAAATTTTATTATTATTAAAGTTAGATGTAGAAATTTAATGCTATATATTATTATATAAAATAAATGACTAAGAGAGTGTTAGTCAATACACCATTTGAGAGTGTATTAGTATAATATATTTTTTATGAATCAAACCTTGGTATTGTTTGTTAGCTGATCCTGGAACATTTCTTTCTGTTAACTAATTTATTACCTTACATATTTATTATTGTAATATTTTTAAAAATTTTTAAAATGACACAAGGAATGTTGGGATATTTAAAGTTTTTAAACTTAAGATTAGAGTTGGTAAATAAAAAAGAATGAAATTATAATTTCTTAAAATAAAGATGAAATTTTTACATATTTATTTTTATTATAATATAAATATATATTTTTTACGTCAAATAAATAAAGATGTAAACAATTTATATGTAAATATTCCTTTTAAGTGTGTATATTTTAATTAAAATCTAATCATCATTTTCATATATCATTATACGGTATTGAATATTACAGTTTATCCTATAACTTATCAAATATTTTCTTATAAACTATATATTTTATATTGTTAACATTAATTTAAAATGTATACTTGACATAATAAATTATTTAACTCAAACAAACATTGCTTAAATGAACATTAATCAAAATGGATTTACATCATTCAGTCACATCTATTCTATGATTTATGTTAAAAAAATTTGTTGAATTTAATAATAATAACTTTAAAAATTATATAAATTCTATGATTTAGTTATTATGGTTATATCTTGAAAGTCAATAATAATTAATATTAAGTAACATAAATGATAGAAAAGGCAGATTCTAATTATATAAGGTTTTATGTTTTATGGTTTGTTTCTTGTCACTATGGATTCTTCTTTCTTTATATGTTCTAGATAGCCGGATGCCTCTCTCTGTCCCCACCAAAGCGTTAACTTTCCAAATTTCTCCTATGGTCCATTTGATAATCAAAACATGGATTGACCCATTAGCCCCTGAAACGCGTCTTAATGAGTCAAATAAATAATTAGTGAAAGGGAAGAGGAAGGAAAGAGTGGCCACAAACAAACTAGTTAGATGCTTTAAATTATATTTTGAAATATAACTTTTACATTATGAAATGTATACTTGATATAATAAATTATTTGACTCAAACTAAGATTACTAAAATTATCATCAATCAAAACTGATTTAAATTATGCTTTAACTTATATTTTTAAATCTAACCTTTACATTATCAAATGTATACTTGATATAATAAATTACTTGATTCAAACTAACATTGCTCAAATTAACATTAATCAAAACGACTTTTGATCATTCAATCACATCTATGATTTAGGTTAAAAAAATTTGTTGAATTTGATAATAATAACTTTAAAAATTATATAAATTGTATGATTTAGTTGGTATGGTTGTATCTTCTAATTCAATAATAACAAGTATTTAGTAGCATAAATTATAGAAAAGGCAGATTCTAATTATATAAAGTTTTACGTTTTACAGTTTGTTTCTTGTCACTGTGGATTCTGTCCTTATATGTTCCAGAAAGGTGGCTAAATTCCTCTCTCTGTCCCAACCAAAGAGTTAAATTGCCACATTCCTGCTTTGGTCCGTTTCAAAATCCAAACTTGGTTGACCTTTTTGCCCCTGAAACGCGTGTTAATGTGTCATATAAATCATTAGTGAAAGGGAAGAGGAAGGAAAGAGTGGCCACAGACAAACTAATTAGATGCTTTAAATTATATTTTTAAAATCTAACCTTTACATTATTAAATGTGTAATAGATATAATATATTATTCGACTCAAACTAACATTGCTGAAATTAACATTTATCAAAACAGATTTAGATCATTCAGTAATATCTATGATTTATGTTAAAAAAATTGGTTGAATTTGATAATAATAACTTTAAAAATTATATAAATTGAATGATTTATTTGGTATGGGTGTATCTTTAAAGTCAATAATAATTAATATTTAGTAACATAAATGATAGAAAAGGCAGTTCCTAATTGTATAAGGTTTTATGTTTTATGGTTTGTTTCTTGTGACTGTGGATTCTTTCTTTATATTTTATAGAAAGGTGGCTGAATTCCTCAGTCAATCCCAACCAAAGCGTTAAATTCCCAAATTCCTCCTATCGTAAATTTCAAAATCAAAACTTCGGTTGATGTTTTTGCCCCTGAAACGCGTGTTAATGAGTCAAATAAACAATTAGTGAAAGGGAAGAGGAAGGAAAGAGTGGTCACCAACGAACTAGTCAGATGCATTAAATTATATTTTGAAAATCTAACATTTACATTATCAAATGTATACTTGATATAATAAATTACTTGATTCAAACTAACATTGCTCAAATTAACATTAATCAAAACGACTTTTGATCATTCAATCACATCTATGATTTAGGTTAAAAAAATTTGTTGAATTTGATAATAATAACTTTAAAAATTATATAAATTGTATGATTTAGTTGGTATGGTTGTATCTTCTAATTCAATAATAACAATTATTTAGTAGCATAAATTATAGAAAAGGCAGATTCTAATTATATAAAGTTTTACGTTTTACGGTTTGTTTCTTGTCACTGTGGATTCTGTCCTTATATGTTCCAGAAAGGTGGCTAAATTCCTCTCTCTGTCCCAACCAAAGAGTTAAATTGCCACATTCCTGCTTTGGTCCGTTTCAAAATCCAAACTTGGTTGACCTTTTTGCCCCTGAAACGCGTGTTAATGTGTCATATAAATCATTAGTGAAAGGGAAGAGGAAGGAAAGAGTGGCCACAGACAAACTAATTAGATGCTTTAAATTATATTTTTAAAATCTAACCTTTACATTATCAAATGTGTAATAGATATAATATATTATTCGACTCAAACTAACATTGCTCAAATTAACATTTATCAAAACAGATTTAGATCATTCAGTAATATTTATGATTTATGTTAAAAAAATTGGTTGAATTTGATAATAATAACTTTAAAAATTATATAAATTGAATGATTTATTTGGTAAGGGTGTATCTTTAAAGTCAATAATAATTAATATTTACTAACATAAATGATAGAAAAGGCAGTTCCTAATTGTATAAGGTTTTATGTTTTATGCTTTGTTTCTTGTGACTGTGGATTCTTTCTTTATATTTTATAGAAAGGTGGCTGTATTCCTCAGTCAATCCCAATCAAAGCGTTAAATTCCCAAATTCCTCCTATCGTAAATTTCAAAATCAAAACTTGGGTTGATGTTTTTGCCCCTGAAACGCGTGTTAATGAGTCAAATAAACAATTAGTGAAAGGGAAGAGGAAGGAAAGAGTGGTCACCAACGAACTAGTCAGATGCATTAAATTATATTTTGAAAATCTAACATTTACATTATCAAATGTATACTTGATATAATAAATTATTTGACTCAAATTAAGATTGCTCAATTTATCATTAATCAAAAGCAATTTAAAGGGTGCTTTAAAGTATATTTTCAAATCTAACCTTTACATTATCAAATGTATACATGATATAATAAATTATTTTCCTCAAACTAACATTGCTCAAATTAACATTAATCCAAAAGGGTTTTCATCATTCAATCACATCGATGATTTATTTTTAAAAAATTGGTTGAATTTGATAGAATAAAATTTAAAATTATATAAATTGTATGATTTAATTGGTGTGGTTGTATTGTTAAAGTCAATAATAATTAATATTTAGTAACATAAATGATGGAAAAGGCATATTCTAATTATATAAGGTTTTATGTTTTATGGTTTTTTCTTGTCACCGTGGATTCTTTGTTTATATGTTCTAGAAAGGTGGTTGGATGCCTTTCTGAGTCCCAACCAAAGCATTAACTTCTCAAATTTCTCCTATGGTCCATTTTGAAATCAAAATTTGGATTGACCCTTTAGGCCCTGAAATACATGTTAATGAGTCAAATGAATAATTAGTGAAAGGGAAGCGGAACGACAGAGTGTCCACAAACAAACTACTTAGATGCTTTAAATTATATTTTGAAAATCTAACTTTTACTTTAATCAAATGTATTCTTGATATAATAAATTACTGGACTTAAACTAACATTGCTCAAATTAAGGTTAATCAAAACGGATTTACATCATAATCACATCCACGATTTATGCTAAAAAAAATTGTTGAATTTGATAATAATAACTTTAAAAATTATGTAAATTGTATCATTTAGCTAGTATGGGTGTACATTTAAAGTCAATAATAATTAATATTTAGTAACATAAATGATAGAAAAGGTAGATTCTAATTTATAAGGTTTGATGTTTTACGGTTTGTTTCTTGTTACTCTGGATTTTTCCTTTATGGGTTGTAGAAAGGTGGCTGAATGTCTCTGTCAGTCCCAACCAAAGCCTTAAATTCCCAAATTCCTCCTATGTTCCATTTCAAAATGGAAACCTAGGTTGACCCTAAAATGCGTGTTAATGAGTCAAATAAAAAATTAGTGAAAGGGAAAAGGAAGGAAAGAGTGGCCATAAACAAACTAGTTAGATGCTTTAAATTATATTTTGAATATCTAGCCTCTACATTAATCAAATGTATACTTGATATAATAACTTTTTTGACTCGAACAAACATTACTGAAATTAACATTAATCAAATAGGATTTACATCATTCAGTCACATCTATTCTATGATTTATGCTAAAAAAATTTGTTGAGTTTGATAACAATAACTTTAAAAATTATATAAATTGTATGATTTAGTTAGTATGGGTGTATCTTTAAAGTTAATAATAATTAATATTTAGTAACATAAATTACAGAACAAGGCAGATTCTAATTATATAAGGTTTTATGCTTTTATGCTTTGTTTCTTGTCACTGTGGATTCTTTCTTTATATGTTCTAGAAGGGTGGCTGAATGCCTTAAATTCCCTAATTCGTTCTATGCTTCATTTCAAAATCAAAACTTGGGTTGACCCTTTACCCCCTGAAATCCGTGTTAATGAGTCAAATAAATAATTAGTGAAAGGGAACAAGAAGAAAAGAGTAGCCACAAACAAAGTAGTCAGATGCTTTAAATTATATTTTGAATATCTAACCTTTACATTATCAAATGTGTACTTGATATAATATATTATTTGACTCAAACTAACACTGCTCAAATTAACATTGATCAAAACCGATTTAGATGATTCAGTCATATCTATGATTCAAGTTTAAAAAAATGGTCGAATTTGATAATAATAACTTTAAAAATTATATAAATTCTATGAATTAGTTGGTATGGTTGTATATTTAATGTCCATAATAATTAATATTTATTAACATAAATGATAGAAAAGGCGGATTCTAATTATTTGAGATTTTATGTTTTATGGTTGGTTTCTTGTCACTGTGGATTCTTTCTTTATATGTTCTAGAAAGGTGGCTAGATGCCTCTCTTAGTCCCAACCAAAGCATTAACTTCCCAAATTACTCCTATGGTTCATTTCAAAATCAAAACTTGGATTGACCCGTTAGGCCCTGAAAGCCTGTTCATGAGTCAAATAAATAATTAGTGAAAGGGAAGCGAATGAAAGTGTATCAACAAAGAAACTAGTAAGATTCTTTAGATTATATTTTGAAAATCTAACATTTACATTAATGAAATGTATTCTTGATATAATAAATTATTTGTCTTAAACTAACATTGACCAAATTAATATTAATCAAAACAGATTTACATCGTTGAGTCACATCTATGATTTACGTTAAAAAAATTTGTTGAGTTTGATAATAAGTTTAAAAATTATATAGATTGTATCATTTATCTGGTATAGGTGTAACTTTAAAGTCAATAATAATTAATATTTAGTAGCATTAATGATAGAAAAGATAGATGCTAATTATATAAGGTTGTATGTTTTATGGTTTGTTTCTTATCACTGTGGATTCTTCCTTTGTTTTATGGCTACAAACAAACTAGTCAGATGCTTCAAATTATATTTTGAATATCTAACCTTTACATTAATCAAATGTATACTTGATATAATGAAGTTTTTGACTCAAACAAACATTGCTGAAATTAACATTAATAAAAACGGATTTACATCATTCAGTCACATCTATTCTATGATTTATGTTAAAAAAATTTGTTGAGTTTGATAATAATAACTTTAAAAATTATATAAATTGTATGATTTAGTTGGTATGGGTGTATCTTTAGAGTCAATAATAATTAATATTTAGTAACATAAATTACAGATAAGGCATATTCTAATTATATAAGGTTTTATGTTTTATGGTTTGTTTCTTGTCACCAAGGATTCTTTCTTTATATGTTCTAGAAAGGTGGTTGTATGTGTCTCTCAGTCCGAACCAAAGTGTTAAATTCCAAAATTCCTCCTATGTTTCATTTCAAAATAATAAAAACCTGGGTTAAACGTTTTGCCCTTAAAACGGCTGTTAACGAGTCAAATAAAAAATTAGTGACAGGGAAGAGGAAGGAAAGTGTGGCCACAAACAAACTAGTCATATGATTTAAATTATATTTTCAACATCTAACCTTTACATTAATCAAATGTATACTTGATATAATAAATTATTTGACTCAAACTAACATTAATCAAAAACGGATTTACATCATTCAGTGACATCTATTCTATGATTTATGTTAAAATAATTTGTTGAGTTTGATAACAATAACTTTAAAAATTATATAAGTTTTATGATTTAGTTGGTATGGGTGTATCTTGAAAGTCAATAATAATTAATATTTAGTAGCATAAATTACAGAAAAGGCAGATTCTAATTATATAAGGTTTTATGGTTTATGGTTTGTTCCTTGTCACTGTGGATTCTTTCTTTATATGTTCTAGAAAGGTGGCTAAATGTCTGTCTCAGTCCCAACCAAAGCGTTAAATTCCCAAATTCCTCCTATGTTCCATTTCAAAATCAAAACTTGGTTTGAAGCTTTTGCCCTTCAAACGCGTGTTAACGAGTCAAATAAATAATTAGTGAAGGGGAAGGGGAAGTGGAAGGAAAGAGTGGCCACAAACAAACTAGTCATATGATTTAAATTATATTTTCAATATCTAACCTTTACATTAATCAAATTTATACTTGATACAATAAATTATTTGACTCAAACTAACATTACTCAAATTAACATTAATCAAAACGGATTTACATCATTCAGCCACATCTATGATTTATGTTAAAAAAAATTTGTGAATTTAATAACAATAGCTTTAAAAATTATATAAATTGTGATTTAGTTGGTATGGGTGTATCTTTAAAGTCAATAATAATTAATATTTAGTAACATAAATGATAGAAAATGCATATTCGAAATATATAAGGTTTTATGTTTTATGCTTTGTTTCTTGTCACTATGGATTCCTTCTTTATATGTTTTAGAAAGATGGCTACATGTCTTCTCAGTCCCAACCAAAGCGTTAAATTCCCAAATTCCAGATACGTTCAATTTCAAAATCAAAACTTGAGTTGACATTTTCGCCCCTGAAACACATGTTAAGAAGTCAAATAAAAAATTAATGAAAGGGAAGAGGAAGGAAAGAGTGGCCACAAACAAACTAGTCATATACTTTAAATTATATATTTTGAATATCTAACCTTTACATTAATCAAATGTATACTTGATATAATAAATTATTTGACTCAAACTAACATTACTCAAATTAACATTAATCAAAACGGATTAACATCATTCAGTCACATCTATGATTTATGTTAAAAAAATTTGTTGAATTTGATAACAATAACTTTAAAAATGATATAAATTGTGTAATTTAGTTGATATGGGTGTATATTTAAAGTCAATAATAATTAATATTTAATAGCACAAATTATAGAAAAGGCAGATTCTAATTATATAAGGTTTTAGGTTTCATGGTTTGTTTCCTCTCACAATGGATTCTTTCTTTATATGTTCTAGAAAGGCGGCTGAATGCCTCTCTCAGTACCAACCAAGGCCCTAAATTCCCAAATTCCTCCTATACTGCATTTCAAAATCAAAACTTGGGTTGACCTTTTACCCCTGAAATACATGTTAATGACTCAAATAAATAATTAGTGAAGGGGAAGAGAAAGGAAAGAGTGGCCACAAACAAACTAGTCACATGCTTTAAATTATATTTTGAAAATGTAAACTTTAAATTAATCAAATGTATACTTGATATAATAAATTATTTTACTCAAACAAAATTGCTCAAATTAACGTTAATCAAAATGGATTTATATCATTCAATCACATGTATTCTATAATTTATGTTAAAAAAATTTGTAGAATTTTATAATAATAACTTTAAAAATTATGTAAATTTTATGATTTAGTTGGTATGGTCGTATCTTTAATGTCAACAATAATTAATATTTTGTTTTATGCTTTGTTTCTTGTCACTATGGGTTCTTTCTTTATATGTTCTAGAAAGGTGCCTGAATGCCCTCTCAGTCCCAACCAAAGCGTTAAATTCCCAAATTCCTCCTATGCTCCATTTCAAAATCAAAACTTCGGTTGACCCTATTACCCCTGAAACGTGTGTTAATGTGTCAAATAAATAATTGGTGAAGGGAAAGAGGAAGGAAAGAGTGGCCACAAACAAACTACTTAGATGCTTTAAATTATATTTTGAATATCTAACCTTTACATTAATCAAATGTATACTTAATATAATAAATCTTTTGACTCAAACAAACCTTGCTGAAATTAACATTAATCAAAACGGATTTACATCATTCAGTCACATCTATTCTATGATTTATGTTAAAAAAATATGTTGAATTTGATAATAATAAGTTTAAAAATTATATAAATTGTATGATTTAGTTGGTATGATTGTATCTTTAAAGTGAATATTTAGTAACATAAACAATAGAAAAGGCAGATTCTAATTGTATAAAGTTTTATGTTTTATGGTTTGTTTCTTGTAACTATGGATTCTTTCCTTATATGCTCTGCAAAGGTGGTGGAATGCCTCTCTCAGTCCCACCCAAAGCATTAAATTGCCAAATTCCAGCTATGGTCCATTTCAAAATTGAAACTTGAGTTGACCCTTTTGCCCTTGAAATGCTTTTAATGAGTCAAATAAATAATTAGTGAAAGGAGAGAGGGAGGAAAGAGTGGCCGCAAACAAACTAGTTAGATGATTTCAATTATATTTTGAAAATCTAACCTTTACATTATAAAATGTATACCTGATATAATAAATTATTTGACTCAAATTAACATTGCTCAAATTATCATTAATAAAAACCGATTTAAATTATGCCTTAAATTATATTTTGAAATCTAACCTTTACATTATCAAATGTATACTTGAAAACTAACATTGCTGAAATTAACATTCATCAAAATGGATTTACATCATTCAGTCACATCTATGATTTATGTTAAACATATTTGTTGAATTTGAAATTAACATTCATCAAAATGGATTTACATCATTCAGTCACATCTATGATTTATGTTAAACATATTTGTTGAATTTGATAATAATTACTATCAAATTATATACATTGTATCATTTGGCTGGTATGGGTGTATCTTTAAAATCAATAATAATTTATATTTAGTGACATAAATGATAGAAAAGGCAAATCCTAATTATATAAGGTTTTATGTTTTATGGTTTGTTTCTTGTCACTTTGGATTCATTCTTTTTATGTTCTATAAAGGTGGCTTAATGCCTCTCTCAGTCCTAACCAAACCGTTAAATCCCCAAATTCCTGCTCTGTTCCATTTCAAAATCAAAGCTTGAGTTGACTCTTTTGCCCTTAAAATGCTTGTTAATGAGTCAAATAAATAATTAGTGAAAGGGAAAAGGAAGGAAGAGTGGCCACAAACAAACTAGTGAGATGCTTTAAATTATATTTTGAAAATCTAACCTTTAGATTATCAAATGTATACTTGATAGGATAAGTTATTTGACTCAAACTAACATTTCTCAAATTAACATTAATCAAAACTGATTTAAATTATGCTTTAAATTATATTTTCAAATCTAATCTTTAGATTATCAAATTTATACTTGATATAATAAATTATTTGACGAAAACTAACATTGCTCAAATTAACATTAATCAAAATGGATTTACATCATTCAGTCACATCTATCCTATGATTTATGTTAAAAAAATTGTTGAATTTGATAATAATAACTTTAAAAATTATATAAATTGTATGATTTAGTGGTACCGTAGTATCTTTAAAGTCAATAATAATTAATATTTAGTAACATAAATGATAGGAAAGCAAATTCTAATTATATAAGGTTTTATGTTCTATGGTTTGTTTCTTCTCACTGTGGATTATTTATTTATATGTTCTAGAAAGGTAGTTGAATGCCTCTCTCAATCCCAACCAAAGCCTTAAATTCCCAAAATACCTCCTATGCTCTATTTCAAAATCAAAACATGGGTCGAGCCTTTTTCCGCTGAAACCTGTGTTAATGAGTCAAATAAATAATTAGTGAAAGGGTAGAGGAAGGAAAGAGTGTCCTCAAACAAACTAGTCAGATGCTTTAAATTATATTTTAAATATCTAACCTTTACATTAATCAAATGCATACTTGATATAATAAATTATTTGAATCAAACAAACATTGCTCAAATTAACATTAATCAAAATAGATTTACATCATTAAGTTACATCTATTCTATGATTTATGTTAAAAAATTTGCTGAATTTCATAATAATAACTTTAAAAATTATATAAATTGTATGATTTAGTTGGTATGGGTGTATCTTTAAAGTCTATAACAATTAATATTAGTAACATATATTATAGAAAAGGGAGATTCTAATTATATAAGGTTTTATGTTTTATGGTTTGTTTCTTGTCACTGTGCATTCTTTCTTTATATGTTCCAGAAAGGTGGCTAAATGTCTCTCTCAGTCCCAACCAATGTTTCAAATTCCTAAATTCCTCCTATGGTACATTTCAAAATCAAAACTTGAGTTGACCTTTTCACCCTTGAAATGTGTGTTACTGAGTCAAATAAAAAATTAGTGAAAGGGAGGAAGAAGGAAAGAGTGGCCACAAATATACTAGTCAGATGCTTTAAATTATATTTTGAAAATGTAACCTTTACATTAATCAAATCTATACTTGATATAAAAATTACTTAACTCAAACAAACATTGCTCAAGTTAAGATTAATCAAAACTGATTTACATCATTCAGTCACATCTATTCTATGATTTATGTTAAAAAAATTTGTTGAATTTGAAAACAATAACTTTAAACATTATATAAATTGTATCATTTATTTGGTATAGGTATATCTTTAAAGTCAATAATAACTAATATTTCGTAACATAAATTATAGAGCAGGAAGATTCTAATTATATAAGGTTTTATGTTTTATGGCTTGTTTCTTGTGACTCTGGATTCTTTCTTTATATGTTTTAGAAAGTTGGCTGAATGCCTCTCTCAGTCCCAAACAAAGAGTTAAATTCCCAAATTCCTCCTATGCTCCATTTCAAAATCAAAACTTGAGTTGAACGTTTTGCCCCTGAAACGCGTGTTAATGAGTCAAATAAATAATTAGTGAAAGGGAAGAGGAAAGAAAGAGTGGCCAATAACAAACTAGTAAGATACTTCAAATTATATTTTGAATATCTAACCTTCACATTAATCAAATGTATACTTGATATAATAAATTTTTTGACTCAAACAAATGTTGCCGAAATTAACAGTAATCAAAACAGATTTATATCATTCAGTCACATCTATTGTATGATTTATGTTAAAAAAAATTGAATTAGATAACAATAACTTTAAAAATTATATAAATTTTCTGTTTAGTTGGTATGGTTGTATCTTTAAAGTCAATAAGAATTAATATTTAGTAACATAAATGGTAGAAAAGGCAGATTCTAATTATATAAGGTTTTATGTTTTATGGTTTGTTTCTTCTCACCGTAGATTCTTTCTTTGTATGTTCTAGAAAGGTGGCTGATTGCCTCTCTCAGTCCCAACCAAATCCTTAAATTCCCAAATTCATTCCATGCTCCATATGAAAATCAAAACTTGAGTTGACCGTTTTGCCCCTGAAACGCGTGTTAATGAGTCAAATAAATAATTAGTGAAAATGACGAGGAAGGAAAGAGTGGCCACAAACAAACTAGTCAGATGTTTTCAATTATATTTTGAATATCTAACCTTTACATTAATCAAATATATACTTGATATAATAAATTACTGACTCAAAAAAACATTGCTCAAATTAACATTAATCAAAACGGATTTACATCATTCAGTCACATCTATTCTATGATTTCTAGTAAAAAAATTTGTTGAATTTGATAATAATAACTTTAAAATATGTATGAATTTTATGATTTAGTTGGTATGGTTGTATCTTTAAAGTCAATAATAATTAATAGTTAGGAACATAAATTATAGAAAAGGCAAATTCTAATTATATAAGGTTTTATGTTTTATGGTTTGTTTCTGTTCACTGTGGATTCTTTCTTTATATGTTCTAGAAAGGTGGCTGAATGTCTCTCTCAGTCTCAACCAAAGCCTTAAATTCCTAAATTCCTGCTATGCTCCATTTCAAAATAAAAATTTGAGTTGACCCTTTTGCCCCTGAAACTCCTGTTAATGAGTCAAATAAATAATTAGTGAAAGGGAAGAGGAAGGAAAGCGTGGCCACAAACAAACTAGTCAGATGCTTTAAATTATATTTTCAAAATCTAACCTTTACATTAATCAAATGTATACTTGATATAATAAATTATTTTACTCAAACTAACATTACTCAAATTAACATTAATCAAAATGGATTTACATCATTCAATCACATCTATGATTTATGTTAAAAAAATTTGTTGAATTTGATAAGAATAACTTTAGAAAGTATACAAATTGTATGATTTAGTTGGTATGTGTGTATCTTTAAAGTCAATAATAACTAATATTTGGTAACATAAATTATAGAAAAGGAAGATTCTAATTATATAAGGTTTTATGTTTTATGGTTTCTTTATTGTCACTGTGGATTCTTTCTTTATATGTTCTAGAAAGGTTGTTGTATGTCTCTCTCAGTCCCACCAAAGCGTTAGATTCCCAAATTCCTGCTATGCTGCATTTGAAAATCAAAACTTGAGTTTACCTGTTTGCCCCTGAAAGGCAGGTTAATGAGTCAACTAAATAATTAGTGAAAGGGAAGAGAAAGGAGGGAGTAGCCACAAACAAACTAGCAGATGCTTTAAATTATATTTTGAAAATCTAACCTTTACATTAATCCAATGTATTCTTGATATAATAAATTATTCGACTCAAACAAACATTGCTCAAGTTAAGATTAATCAAAACTGATTTACATCATTCAGTCACATCTATTCTATGATTTATGTTAAAAAAATTTGTTGAATTTGATAACAATAAGTTTAAACATTATATAAATTGTATCATTTATTTGGTATAGGTATATCTTTAAAGTCAATAATAACTAATATTTAGTAACATAAATTATAGAGCAGGAAGATTCTAATTATATAAGGTTTTATGTTTTATGGTTTGTTTCTTCTCACTGTGGATTCTCTCTTTATATGTTCTAAAAAGGTAGTTGAATACCTCTCTCAGTCCCAACCAAAGCCACAAATTCCCAAATACCTCCTATGCTCTATTTCAAAATCAAAACTTGGGTTGAGCCTTTTTCCCTTAAAACGTGTGTTAATGAGTCAAATAAATAATTAGTGAAAGGGAAGAGGAAGGAAAGAGTGGCCATAATCAAACTAGTAAGATCCTTTAAATTATATTTTGAATATCTAACCTTTAAATTAATCAAATGTATACTTGATATAATAAATTATTTGAATCAAACAAACATTGCTCAAATTATGCTTTCTTTTATTTATAGTATGCTCTAAACAATTAATTAAGCTCATGTAGCTTTTCATAATTATAATAAAAAATTACACTTCTATTTAAATTATTGTTATTTTATTAATTTATTAATATAATTAAGAATAACATATATCAATATGAATTAAATCATTCCATAGCACTGTGTTACTAATTAGTTATATTTTAATTTTTAAATTTAATAATACATTGTATTTATTAAATTTTAATATCATTTAAAGTTATATGTAGAGATTTAATACTATATATTATTATATAAAATAAATGACTAAGAGAGTGTTAGTTAGTGTACAATTTGAGAGTGTATTAGTATAATATATTTTTTATGAATCAAATGTTAGTATTCTTAATAATACTAGTTTGTTAGTTGAACCTGAAACCTTTATTTTTATTAACTAATTTATCATCTTATATATTTATTAGTGTAATATATTTAAAAAAGACACAAGGAATATTGGTATATTTAAAGTTTTTAAACTTAATATTAGAGTAGGTAAATAAAAAATAATGAAATTATAATTTCTTAAAATAAGGATGAAATTTTTATTTATTTATCTTTATTGTAACATAAATATATATTTTTATGTCAAATATATAAAAATATAAACAATTTATATGTAAATATTACTTTTAAGTGTATATTTTAATTAAAATCTAATAACCATTTTCATATATCATAATAAGATATATTGAATATTATAGTTTATCCTATAATGTATAAAATATTTTCTTGTAAACTACATGTTTTATATTGTTAACATTAATTTCAAATAAAAAAGATATATAATATCTTAATTGGTTAAGCAATGAGAGATGTGAAAAAATGTCAAAGTTTTGATCTTTGTCTTCAGTAAAACCTAACATCTAATCTATAAAAGAAACAACTAAAATAGAAAAGTATATAACATATATAATTAATTTAAATTTATATTTATTAAATATGTGAGTCTGATTTTATAGAATACATAATAATGTTATGATTGAATTTCACACTTAAATGATTTTATATTCATGTAAACAATATGAAATTGAAAAAGAAAATAAATTGTTGATTTTGTTAATTATTTAATTTTAATATTATTGTATGTTATTTCATATATCAATATGTATGCTTCCATATGTAATTGTTATTATAAATTATATTATTATATTTTTCATTAACAATTATTATTTAAAATTTTATATTTGGCATCATATCTGTAACGTTAAGCATACCTGCATAACATTATAAATTATTAGATTAAGAAAACATATATGTTGATTTAGTTTTATTTTTATTTTTAGGATACATATATGTTTATTCTTATTTGTAAAAGTCTTTACATATTTAATAAAAATAATGTTTTCAATTTCATATAATTAACCATTATAAATTTAAAATAATTTATTTTAATATTACAATTTTGTCATTATATATTATGAAATTATTAAATGTTTAAAATCATTAAATGTTAATTTAATATTATTTAGACTATATTATATTTTATTAGTCATAATATAAATTATGGATGTCATCATGAATCATCAGTATTTTTACATATTTTTCACTTATCTTTGTTTTATTTTTTATTTCTTTTTCTCTATTCTATTTTGTTTTTTATTGGTAATGCACCACTTTTTTACTTCGAAAATCACGAGCACCACTAGGCTATTTATGTATAACTCAACAATATTATTATTTTAATGAAAATTTAAAAATTAAAAAAAAATTCTATTTATATAATTTTAATTTTTCATATCAATAAATATTTATTTAATATTATTAATACTACTAGAAAAGTTTTCATTTCCTGCAGTTGTTTCATGAAAAAAAATTTCAAGAAAATAACTGTTATTTTTTAGAAGGAAAAATTCATGTAAATTTTTTGAGACTTTTCGTACAAAAAAAATCTATAAGAATTTCACAAAGATTTCCTTGTGAAGCAGATAAGTGACGGTAAAATTTTCTATTAATATGAAAATGGTACAAAAATTTCTTGCAACTTTTCCTCTAAATATTATTTGTACGGTAAAATAACATATATAAATATTATTTATTTATAAATATTTATATATTAAGTTTTCTAGAAATTATTTCGCTACATAATGATAAGTTATTTTTTAAATCATTAGTTTTGAAATAATTAATAAATATTTAACATAATATCATTTTACTAAATCCATTATAATTTATAAAATATCTTAATATTCATAGTTTTAGTTTAAAATTAATTAGATTAAATATTATTTTATTGAATGTATATTCCTTTATCGTTTATCCTTTAAATTTTAAATTCAAATCATCATACATTTAAGAGACAATGTTAATTTATTTTTTATATTTAACATGTCCTAAAAAATCAAGGTATGTTTTGATACAAATAAATAAAATAAAATTGAAGTTGTTATTCAAAATTCAAGGAAATTGTATAGTACAAAGGTAAAAAAGCCCACGTTAATTTTGAATGTCCAAGAAGTGAGAAAAACATTTAAAAATTTGAATAACACAACAACACAAACATTAGTGAATCATGAACTAAGATTTGTATTATACACAATTTACTATTTTTAATGAAATAGCATCGATCCAAAATTCAACATGAAGATGAATGTAGCTTTTGATTTTTAACGTAATTAGTTTTTTTTTAAAGTTAGTTAAGCATAGAAAAAAAATAATAATGGTAATAGTTGTCTTGGTTCATGCATACCTGTTCCGTTCTTGTTTGATTGCTTATAAACCCAAATTACATTCATAATACCACAGTTGCCAATCTTATTTCATACAGAACAAAATTTAGAAAGTGAATGTTGATATTATCTTTATTAAACAAAAATAATTTAGCCTTTATCTAAATAAATAAACTACTACTTTTGATTGGAATCCATTTGTAAAAAACTTTTCTTGCATTTTGAACTCCAACTTTCTATGATATTCGTAGGCCCTACACACTTAAAACTTATGATTTTAAAATTGGACCCTTTTTAACCGGTAAAAGTACTGGTTCACGGTTTATTAGTTTAACCGTAGCTGAACTAGTGCTGAACCGGTCCTAAATGTTTTTTATTATTAATATATTATAACAATTAAGATTATAAAAGAAAAAAAATTATTAGGAGGTAATTATTAAAGAAAAAAATATTTTTACTAAATACATATTCATATCGCTAAGTTCACCTCTTTTTTTATCAATTTTTAATTAAAAAGGGATGGACTTGAGAAAACAAGGGTGTATTTAGAAAAATTTGAAAAAATTATAAAAAAATGAAACAGTTCAACCCGTGATTTTCATAAATTTTTTTATTTTAAAACTGGTTTTTGGTTTCGTCAGTTTTCAGTATTAACTGAACCAGATACCAGACTGGTTCATCAGTTTTTCAGTCAAATTAGATACTAGACTAATTCACCAATTTTTTGGTTGTAGCGGTTGGTCTGATCTGATTTTTTTAACCTAGCTTAAAACACAAAAAAAGATTAATAAGAAATCTTATTACGAACATTCTAACATCAATTATTCACGACTTTAAAATAAATTAATCATGCATTATTGCACCAAGTTATATTCAGAATCTATGTAAAATGTAGAAATATATACAAAATCTCATGAGTGATAAGTGTATTTTACCCTTATGAAATTAAAGTTTTCACCTAAGCCCAACATTTCTTCAAGTCTATTTTATGATAGAATAATTTGTGAAATATATTTTAAATGATTTAAAATATGTTCATACCTAATAGTCAAATTTAATATTATTACTTAATATTAAATTATCAAAATTAATATTTATTATGAATTAAATATTTAATAAAATTAATTACTTAATACGAAAAATTAAAATTAATTTTTTAATTATAAAAGTGAATATAAAATATAATTAATGTGGACAATTTATTTTTTTATTAGATGTTACAAAAGAAAATCACATTATAAAATTGAAGCTTTGATCAATGTTTAAGTTAAAGTCCAATTTATAATTAATATATATATATATATATTAATTAAAAGTTAGATCCTAAATCACTTTATCAAGGATGATTAAGGGACAAACAGCTACCATATGTTGACCAATGTTAGCTCTATAGACCAAATAAGTTTTGGCAAATTGACTTGTCTATTTTGTTTGGTTGTTTCATTGTCTCTTAATGGACTCAGTCATACTAATCCAATATCTATAAGTTATCCAAACTAATAGATACAAAACCTTGTACCCAAGATCAATTTTATTCTTGATTTAAATCTAAGAAAATGATATCAGCAAACACTTTAAAAATTCAAACCAACCCAACCATTTAATTTGTGGTTCACAATAGCTAAACCAATGTAGATTGTATTACATCAAATTATACCTTACTAAGCATGATATAGATATAAATATGGTGGCTATAAGTACAAATTGAGATGTGAAAACTAATGCTACTATCTTTAAAAATATATTTCAGTCAACCCTTAATTAAATTTCATTCTTGACTTTTTCCTTTCAGCCATTAAACATTAAGTGGGTTGAAGAATAAAATGCTATTAAAGAATAGAAAACATTTAAAAGAATGAAGTTTTCTTTTGTGAGAATGTTGATGATTTTGCCCTATCATGCCATAACTAAGTCAGTTGTCTCTTGCATAGTTCCACCATTATCCATGACTTTTTTCTATCTTACAACTGGGGAAATCAGCATCCATACTATTTAAATTAAACAAGGTAAAAGCAATTAAGATATGAATTTGAGAAGAAGGTGCATCATTAAAGTATCAATTGGTTATACTTCACTTTTACAATCCACTACTGATTATTATTACAACCATTACCATGTGTTGATGTTTATATGTTAAGCATATTAACATGAGTAGTGTTACACATCATTCAAATTTATTAAAACTATAAAATCAAGATAGAGAAGTATTAAATAAGATGTGACAATCAAATTTTATGTTTTTCAATAAACTTTAACCCATAGTAGTAGATAATGTGTTGAAAAAGTGTGTTTTGTTAGAATTTCAAAAATAACATTTGTCTTATTAATATGAACAAGATTATGGTTGAAGTTGAAGCTAGCTAATGAAATATAGGAAATAAATGTTTCTATTAAGTAATACATTCACTTACTGTAAATTGTTGCTGCAAATCGCTAGCTAATGAAATATAGGAAATAACTGTTTCTATTAAGTAATACATTAACTTACTGTAAATTGTTGTTGCAAACCACTCATTGATAACTTTCACTCATGTATTTATCCAGCCAACATCAATTCTCCACCTGGTGGTTTGATGAGTGCATCATTCATACAGAAGGTGTAGGACACAAAATGTAAAAAATAATCACACATAAAGCACTGGTTAACCATATGATGTATTTAAGTTCCTTACTTTCTGGCTGAGTTATTCAGATCCCAACTGATGAACAACATTGCAAAGTACATTGCCCCCAAAGAGAATACCATGTTAAAAAATCCATATCTGTAAGGAATATCATCTTCATATGGGGGGAATTATTTTTTCTAGACTTCTAAAAGAAAAATTTACTTTAACTTGCAGCATGCTTGAGGTGTCTTGCTAGATCAAAGAAAGAAGGCAGCTTTAGAGCTTCCTAATTTCTAGGAAAGGATTAAGAGTGGTACTTTGAAGCAACAAGGAATCTTTCTGAATTTACTGGATAAGGCTTTGAAGCAACAAGGAAAGCTTTAGAACTCTCTAGTTTTGAAGCAACTAGGAATTCTTTGAACACTAAAGAATGATTCACCTGAAAGCATTTTGAATCAATGCCTGTGGAAAAGGCTGCCATCACAATTGCAAATATGGCAATAAGGAAGCCTGTCAAGAAATTAGAAAATTGTATATAACACAAAATAATAGGATGACTAAAGCATTCATGTGAAGAAATATACACAATATCAAATTATGGATTTTAATACTATTCACACACATACTCACAAAAAAAATATCTTGAAGAGTCAACAAAAAGAATGTAAAGGCCTACAAAAAAATCTAACAGTAACATTGGTAGTAAAACTTGTAAGAAAACTAGACAGCATATGGTACAGTATATGCCACATGGTAAACATGATCAGTTAAAACTTAAAACCTCTATGCATATACTTATATATGTACTTTAGTTGTTGAATGCTACTAAACTCTTTATCCTTGTAGATGGTTCTTTCTTTTATAGAACACTGCATTAACAATAATTTGGCATCACAATTGAAATATTGTGGTGCTAAAAATGAATGACAGATTGACTAGGCTAGATATCATATCTCATCACTTTATCGAATCCTATCAAAGTCATTTTCCTTTATCCTTAATTACTAAGAATTTTAACAAAATGTTCATCCCAAGCTATTTCATATACAAGAAAAAAAACTTAATTATGGTTACTTCACATCATAGATTTAAGATAAACAACAACCTAAACATTATTTGAAACCTTCAACCAACACTAATAGAAAATCTACTATTTAATTTAAACCTCAATAATCACCTAAAGAAGACTGAAGCAAGAATTTTGAACTCAATAAAGAAGTGTAGAGGAACTAAATAGAAGATTTTCAAATTTAGCTAGGTGAAAAACTTACTAGTATAGTTATTCAGCCACTGTTTCCTTTTTCTTGATTCTTTGTCTCACATTTTATGGTGGTAGGTTCATTGAAATTCCATGATAGAGATCTACATAAGTCCACCATCTATAAAAGAAATGTGAAAATAAAATATATGATTTGAAGTAGACATTAGACCAAGTTAGCATGACATCAACTACTGTTGAGTGAATTTCATTGCATATAAGAAGACAATTCCATTCTATCTTCATCCAAATAAAAATATGTCGACATTTTGTAGCACTTGATTAACAACAACCAGTTTTGTAAATTTTGTTAATTCAATTTAAAAACTAGCTTTCTAATTAGTGCAAAATACCCCCCCCCCCCATTTCTCTTCCTTGTTCAAGAAGCTTCCAACATACATCCAAGTATAAAACTACAACCTCAATATATTGGAAGATGTAAAATTTTTCAAAAATTAATTTGTAAAAAGTCACATATAGAACAACATTTAAAACAAAAAGTATGGAAAAGTTGTTTTGACTTTTTTCATATTTTTTTTCTCTGGAAGTGCATCTAGAAAATATCATCCAAACAAAGTGATGTAATGTCTAAATTTTTGTCAAAGAACCATTATATAGATATATGGGTTGGAAAATTCTATCCTTTTAATTGCAGACCAACAAAGAAAAACAATGTAAGAAGTCATAATTCCTGAACATAAAAGACCTTTATTAACCTGTAATAATTAAACACTTATATAACAAAAACATAAATTTTATGTTTTAAAGGAAACAAAAATATTAGGAAAACTTAATAATATATCTTGAATATGAACTGTTAGTTACTTTATACACAATGATATATTGTGCAAACAATACTATTATAGAATCAATGCAAACTATTAGAAATAACACTAGCTGCAACGAGTGATCAAAGTAATTTACCTTTGAATTTAAAGATACGACCATCATTGCAGCAAGTAGAATTACTGTCCATGTGATAAAAAATATATTTAGAGAACATGAGGTTCCTGCGGCATATGATGTGATCAAATAAACAATTCCACAAATAGAGGCAACATAAAACAACGTTGACATAAAAAGTCCAAGAGAGCACCTGTGCCAGCACAATAACATGTTAATATATAAAAAAATACATACATTGTTATTAAGGTTAATGGTCTAATCTAACAAAATGTTCTTAATGTTCTATAATGACAAACACACTATCACATTTTATCTCTACTTTATAATTGTATTCCTCCCTTAGAAAGTAAACTATCAGATTGGCCCATATTTTATCATTCATAAGCTTTAAATTATTCATTCATAATTGGGAGAATATTTTATAAAGTAATATGACCATGAAAACTAACAAATCTGATCATATTCAGTTAAAAAACTTTTGGATTCATTATTTGTACCAATACCCTTAAATGTTTTACAGATTAATGAGATAGGATTTTGGGATTCAAATCCTTAGTGAGCTTAGGATATGAACTTGAACAATTTAAAAGTAAGCATACTTTAAATTTTTTTATGTCTGACTTTCAGATTAATTATATATTATCAGTTTATTTTTGTGATCTCCATAGTCTAACATTTTAAAATAATAAACAAAGTTAATATCCACATTAATAAACATTACAAAAAAAAATTATGTGTACCCATATCAAACAGTTATTTTCATATGACATTGAATCTTGAGCAATCCAATGCAAGATCTTTTAAATTATGTAAAAGCTAAACCTTCAGTAATCTACTTAATGAGCAATAATATCACCTGTACACTATTCTGATTCAGAATTCAAGTACATTGCCCTTATCCTCAGAACAAGATATAAAATTTGACCTTAGGTTTATCTATGAATTGTTGAAGAAATAATAATGTTTATCTCTGCTCCCTTTCTTCTTATGGAGTCTAGTACTTATTCCACTAAGTGATAAAATGGATGACACTCACAAGTTGTAAAAGAAGAAATATTCTGTGTAAACATAAACCACAACATGTATGTAAGTAACAATCTGGAAAGAAAAATAAAGCAAATAGAATGTATTGATGGAGTCTCTCAAAGAACACCTTTGAGATTCATTATAGATATGAAAGTACACAATCCAAAACTTTTACCAAATGAAAGGATATTGACCATTCTTCAGAAAAAAGAAAGAAAGTGAAGGATCTAAAGCTTACCCTGCACCAATACGAGCAATCTCACCTGCAAGATCAAAGGTATGCTATGGTTCTTATTCAATGATATTCAAGAGAATGCAAAGTTTTACATCGACATTCAACCACAACCTTTCTTCATATATGGTAAATTTGTTGACTTTACTTATTAATACTTTAAAAGTCATATAAATGAAGGGTTGTGATTGAACGTTGCTATAAAACTTTTATACTACATATGTTTTAAACTAAAAAAAAATTAATGGTACTAATGAAAACTATTTGAATGATATAATTGACAGTTTTTTCATATGAATAGTTTTGACAATAACTTCTCTTTTTCCGTAACCAAAATTGTCACATAAGAACCATAAGCAAAATACTAAACCAACTAAAACCAAAATCCAAAAGCATTGTGCCAAAAAAGCACATTGTTCATCAATATGACTGTTATTATTAGTACTGTGTGGTTGTTAAACATACCATATATTTGAACAACTTTTGAAGGGAAGAAGAATAGGAGAGCTATTGATACAATCAATAAAATAGACTTCACTTCCCACCAACCAGAATGCCACAAATTCGATGTTCACATAATTTTCTTGTTTTGACTATAGTAAGAAACATAACTAAGAAAAATATCTGACTTCATCGTCAAGAAAGATAATTCTTTATTAATCAGTAATTATAATAATTATATAGAGAATATATAGATGATTTTATTCTCTACAATCAAATGTAACACCTCACAATTTACTATATCAAAAGGATGAATTTGTCAAAGTTGCAATAAGTAAGATTTGGAGTAATATGGTCCATTTTAAGTTCAAATAATACTTAATTTTTTTTCTATGTGGCTACCTACACTAGGGGGATTCTAAACCTGTGTTATTAGCTATAATTCATTAGTGTATTCTGTTTAGAATCTAGTTCAGAAAGTTGTCTCAAAAAAGAGTAAATTATAGCAGCACCAGTTTAATGTAATTATACTTGTACTCCTACTTTTTTAACCATACTTTTGCATCTCTTATGGAGTGTTAGGGTAAGTTTTAGAAGGAATACTAGTGTAATGTTTTAAAAAATATAGGGAGTGTTAATTTAATATTTTTATATTTAAAGGAATGTTAGTGTTGGAAAATTAAAAAAAAAAGAATTTATATGTGATTTGATAAAAGTTGAGGGGTTCATCTATAATTTGGACTTTAGAAAAATATCCATTTAAGTTTGGGAGGAAATTCAAATTTAAGCAATTCAAGTTCCATGAATTTCAACTTCAAATTGTTAAAATACGCTGTCCAAAAACATTTTTTTATTATTTTTGTAGCTCATAATATCTTTTGCCTCTCACTTAAAAATAATTATCATTAGTTTTAATTAATAAAAGTATCTTTTGTACATGTTTTGATGATGAGAAATGTATACCATCATAAGGATTGATTTATTTTGCTTAACACTTAATATTTAAAGATAACAATATGAAAATTAGTGTGAGGTCAAATCATCACAATTCCAAAGGAGTAAAGTTACTTATCAATAATACTCACCAGTTTTCCTTTTATAATAAAAAATAATGAAGCTAGATTATATTGTGATAACTGAAATCCATACTGTAAAAAATTGGAAAAGGACAGTTTTCCATACAAAACTTCCACTGGTTTGAAACATGTTTGTTTAGGTTTTATGGAAAAATAAGTGCTAGTTGAAGTTTTATATTGTGTAAAAATTGGGAAGTTATGTAATATATAAGTGAGAAAGATCATAAACCTAATATCTTAAGATTTTGGATTGGAGGTGATATTATATCCTCTTATACGATAGTATACATTTTTTTATATTTGTCCCCTTGAATCTACCCAACAAGTTTCTCTTATTAATATAAACATTCATTAACAAAAGTCTAACGTCAGTTAAAAAATTTAACTTATAAAAAGTCTAACGTCAGTTGAAAATTATAAACAAGTTGTTTTAAGTTTCCATGCATTTTGTATTTTTTTTTTCTCCTAAGAGGGTTTCTTAAAAAAAAAATCAATTCATAGAAAATTGACCTGCAATGAATAAATAGTAGAAAACTTTGCCCATAGTCACGGAAAAACCAGGCAACAAGATTCATTATCAAGAATATAATGCCAAAATAGTAGCGAGCTCACAGTGATTTCTTTCTTTCCACTGCATAGTCCCTTAGACTAACATCTTCTGATGTTGCTTCAGCAGTTACCTCTGATACACCCATTCTACAATCAAACCAAACAACTTGATTAACCACTATCAACATCTCTTTATCTAACAATGGTAGTGTCACACACCGATAGTGTTTCAAAGACTAGCAAGTATCAAAATGTGTAGGAATACAACAACATTATCCTAATGTTACACTAGAAACGACATTTAAGTTCAAAGATAGTGAAGTATAGTTTAAAGATAAAACACCTAATAAAGATGCACATCTTACAAATTACAAATAGGAGTTAAAATCACTCAAGGTTTTAGTAAATGGTGGTACACAGCTGGGATTTTGGCCACAACATCAACGTTTCTGGAGTTACTGTAAGTGAATTTATTTAAGTTGAAAAATAAGTGATTTCAATAAAAATGCAAACTTTTTTATGTTGAGTGAAATTATAAAAAGCATTTTTTTATTAAAGACATCTTCATATTTTTAAAATTTTAATTATAAAATGCACATCTTACATATTTTTTATGTTGAATATTTATTTTAGTTTTTTTCTTTTTTAAAAATTTTATCCAAACATCTAAAAAAAAGTTACAATAAGTGTTTGATACGTTTAAATAAGTAGTTTTTTCTTCAAAAAATTAAACAAATTCGCCCATTTCTATCACATTTGTCCACAATTTCTTGCAACATCAAGGACTGTAACAAAACCACAATTTAAAACCTTGATCCCCTTACAAATGATGCTCATCATACTTGAAATATTCAATTAGCAGTAAAGAAAATAACCCTAGGATTATAAGTAGAACATAGTGAAAAAGTTATGAACACAATGTAGGAATGAACAAACTATAAAGTTCTTACTTTATATTTTACTTAAGAATGCACTTTCTCAAACTAGGACACACTTGAGATAGAGAAAGAGAGAATACAGGTGATGGTGATACTTGTGCCAGTTAAAAGAAAGTGCTCATAAATCTCAGCATCAGAAGCAGCAGGTTGAGATAGGTATTTGAAGACTGAAGAAGAAGTTGTATGATGAGTAGTACATTGAAACTGGTGTTCACACTTCACACCGTTTGGATTCATAGACACGCTTTTGTTGGTGTCCACATATGTTGTGATACTTTACACATAAAATATTTTTTTGGTCCCTTCTTTTTTGATTCTGCATAATTATATAGTAAATCTGCACATTTTGGTGCATACCACTTATGTAGAAGTTTCCTCCTCTTTCCACAATATTATTCTATATTGTATGCAGAAAACAAGCCAAGAAATAATGTTAACAAATCTAATTAGCTTGTCTTAGTAGGAAAAGCCAGCTGTTTGATGAAATTGTCACACAGGATATAACATTATTGTGAGTCCTAGCTCTTGTTCTTCCTCCTCACAAATTCTTTTGATACTAGTTCAAATTCAAACTCCTAACATTGTAAAACTTTCTCAACTGTTGTTTTTTAAACTTTACTATAACCACTAAAACTAAGCTTTCTGAGTACTCAAGAATCTATATTTTATATCCAAATAATTCAGATAAACACCTTATATGCATATCCATTCAATTGCAACCAAACTTTTTTATTAGGTATGGGAGAATGATTAATATCTGAAAAAACCTAAATGGTCATTTTTTTCAATTTTTAGATTAATTTTCTATTGAAAGAGTTAGGATGTCTTGCCAATCAACCTGGAACTTAACAATCACCCTTCCACTTTATTTTAATTAGATAAAAAATTATGTTAAATATGAGACTCGGATCATTTAAATAAGCAAATTTTAAAAAAGTATAGAAAAAAGTTGTTTAAATAAAATAAAATAAAATTATTGATGTTGAATTAAACAATTTTGCTTAATTTTGATGGGATGCACTAAAGATGTTATTGCCATATGTAAGTATGTAAGAGTAAAAAAAATAAAATAAGATGGGAAACGTTTAGGAGATTGCGGGAATAGTTTGAATTAAGAGTTTGGCAACATTATTAATTTTTAATTATTAATTATTAATTAATAAAACCTGGAATATGGACAAAGAAGGAGAAGACAAGAATGGGTATCCCCATGAAGACCTTTTCCAGCTTTCCCTACTGATAAGGTGGAGCCCAATCCAAACACCTCCCCACGCGTCCTCAACATGGATTAGTAACCGTTGAATATCTTTGTTGCCTAGCAACTTTCATTTTTATTTTTTTAAGAAGTGTTTTTGTTTGAAATTTAACAAAATTAATTTTAGTTAAATTTTTAAGTTGATATGATTTATGTTTAAATATTTTATAAACATGAATGAAGAGTAAAATGTAATGAAAAATTGTTTATTAAATACATTGGTGGTTTCAATTCAAAATCAATTCTCAAATTCTTTTTATAGGTAAATGTTAGTTGATAACATATTAGTTTTATTAATGGAAGTATTCAACGTACAATCTCTCCCTCTCCCTTCTCCACGCGCGTATGAACTTTTGCTACAAAATCAACTTTAAAACTCTTTTATAGACAAATATTATTTGTTGGTGTATTAATGTGAAAAAATTCTAACTGGCAACCTCTTCCTCCCTTCTTCCCTTATATGGATTGTCACTAGATCAACCTTATATTTTCTTCAATTCTGGATTTTTAATAGAAAATCAAACATATTACAAAATTTATCATAAATCAATCCTAAACTCATCAATTTTAGGACATGAAATCAAACATGTGCAAAGTTGTTACTTGTTAACCCAAAAAAACTAAAATAAAAATAAATTAAAACTCACCTCCAAGAGACTTTTTTATATTACGCTTTACATCACCTACTATTTTTTAAGAGTTTAAGTAGTATACTTTGTTTATATGACGTTTAATTATAACTTTGTTTATATGACTTTTAAAGTATTAATTAGTAAAGTCAATAAATTTACCATAAATAAAAAGTTTGTGATAATGTTAATGTATACTAATTAAACTCTTTTTTTAATTCCTAAAATCTTTTCTTTATTTTAAAAATATTACACTAATATTTACCATCTCAAGTTTTAAAGACACCAGAATATCAGTATAATTTACTTTACAAATTATTAGTAGTTTTTTTTTATAGTAAAAAAGTATTAGTAGTCTGTATAAAAAAAACTTAATAGCAGAAAAAAACTTACTATTTGAATTTTTTAAAAATAGAATACTAAAGCCACTATTTTTTATATACTTTTTAACTCACACTACTAGAATTTTAAATATTTTCTATAAATTTTAACTACAGAAATTTAGTATTTATTTTAAAGATAATTAACTATATATTAACTGCAATATTATTTTTCTAATTAAAATTCAATATTACTAAAAATTAACTAGAGAATAAATATACTTTTTAAAATTAGAGTTTAATTGGTATACACTGTCAATGTAATCTTTACACTGATATTCAACCACAATCATTCATTCATGGTAAATTTGTTGACTTTACTCATTATTATGTTAAAAGTCAAATAAATGAAAGTCTTGATTTACTATGATTATATATTTTTTATACTATCAACGTAAAAATCTTTTATACTGACAGTGTATGTCAATTAAACTATTAAAATTAACTACAAATTAATTATGATTATTTTTTAATTAATTAGCTACTAATCTCATGTTATCATCCATATTAAAGTATTTTTATAGTTAAATTATATTTAATTATTTTTACTAAAAATATTAGTTACAAATTAATTAACTTTTGTGATTAATTTGAAAAATTATTGTAGAATTATTATATTATTAGATGAATTTTATTTAGATCTCTATAAGTAAAGGGATGAATTTTATTTAAATATCTGTGAGTAATTAATCAGTATAACTTTCTTTCTTTTTAAACCTCTTAATAGAAGTTGAAGACAATTTTAGGAAGTTTATAATATCTCACAGACACTGCTCAACCAAATAAATGAAGCAGACCTCTTCACTTAGCTAACCTCTTAATAGAAGTTGAAGACAATGTTAGAAAGTTTACAATATCTCACACACACTGCTCAACCAAACAAATGAACTAGACCTCTTGACTTAACTTTACTGTAGTATCAATTAGTATAACTACGTGTATAAGATATAATTTAATTTATTCAATTGTGCAAGAATGAAGAATTATATTATATTCACCAGTAAAAAAAGAATTTTATTTTATTTTATTTTTTCGTGCGTAAGAATCCAAATTAAGTCAAGGTCCTCAAGGATTCGAGATTTTAAATAAGTTCCGCATTATCGTCTTGTTGAACCAACTCACTTGACATATGCAAGAAAATGAACCTTTCTTATAAACCTTTTGTTTTATAATTAGCTGCGAGAAATACCAACGATAAAATCAAATTAATTGGCTTTATTTATCAAATGTTGGTTAAAACAAAAACATTAAAATTTATTTAAATTATGACACTAATTAATGACCCGAAATTATGCCTTAAAGCATATATTTTCTATTTGAAAAAAAAACATGAATACTACATGATTTTTTTATTCAAAATTATCACAAAAACACTATAATAATAGTTAATATATTAAAAAAAACAATAATAGTTAATAAAATAAAGAAACACATAGTTTACGTACAACAACATATAAAAAACATATATTTTAGTAATAATCATTTAATTAATTTTTGTTGTAATGATTAAAAGTCAATACCATCCAAAAAAGAAAGAAATTAACAACGTCAATAACAAAGGAAATGAAATTGGTAGTTATCATTTCCCATTAATTGAACCTGATTTCGATCATCTTTATTATCTCAATTCTTTCACTTGGATTTGGATTCTGTAACTTTCAGGTTTAATAACTTTACTTAATTCTAAATTATTATGATAATATAAATTTTTTATTTACTATAAAAAGAAGTTATTTAATTATCATAATAATTTAAAATGAGCTAAAATTATCAAAATTATCAAATCTCAAAGTCAGGTTTTCTTGCTCTTTACTTTGCCCCCTTTTTAAATACGACTTAACTTATTTGTAAAGAATTTAAATATATAATTGATGTTAGGTGGGTTAAGTTTGTCCTTAGAGTGATTTAGAGAACTTGTTAAAGAATTTATTTGTGAAACGATGCACATTAGGTTTGGCTAAAGTTGATGAGAAATGAATTAAGAAATGCAGTATTCTTTCTATAATCCGTAAAATAAAGTAAATAATAAAAAATAAAATTGTTCAATTCTTAGTAAATAATTAAAGTAATTAGAGGTTGTATAATCATAAAAGGAGCAAATCTAAGAATCACACTGGTTGGTCAATCACACTAAAGATAAACGATGAAAGGGATTTTATGGAGAATAGGAAAAATTAGGAATTTTAATCACATGGCTTGTTTAGTTAGCCAATTACACTTTAGGTGTGCATTCTTACGCTCTTTTTTATTAATAGGATACTTTGTTAGGTATATGTTTAACTATTTATTATTAATAATATTTATTGGTTTAAAACAAATATTTTGTTTTATGGAAAGTAGTAGAAAAAACAACTCTATTTGGCAATGATGGAGTTTTAACCATATTTTTAATAGATTTGGACGTATTTGTTAATATATTTAATAGAGATTTTGAGAGAAGAATAGAGATTTTTTATACATTGTGAGTGTAAAAAGCTTTACACTGCCGGTTAATCACAATCTTTTATATATGGAAGTTTGTTGACTTTATCAATTAATACTTTAAAGTCATGTAAATGACGAATTGTGATTAACCGTCAGTGTAAAACTCTTTTACATTCTCTTTTACACTGACAATATATAAGTGTTAAACTCTTTATCTATTACAAGAAAAATTAAAATAAAAAGGACTAAATGAAACTCTTCGAAATTGACAATTAAAAGATTTAACATACACAAAAGTGGGGAGGAAATAGATCAAACCATATGCTAGAAACCTATGGCCTACTCTATATATGTAACACCTAACTTAACTTGTCTCATTTAATGAAATGACTGGGCTCAAGATTTTAAAAATTAAGTATTTTTTGTTAAACAAGTCAAGTCATACATAGACTTTAAAAAAACCTATTAAGCTGGATAGACGATATGTTTAACAATAATATTGTTTTTAATAAAAATATTAATATTAATATATTGGTATAGCTATTTTAATAAAATAAGGTGAGGAAAGATCGTGGATTCAAACTTTACCCCTAACAAAAACGAACATTAATAACAATACTGACATTTGACCTATAAAAAAACTATTTTAATGAAATTATAAACTAACTCATCTCATTGTCTAACCTTTTCATGTTCTCAAACTCTCTTACACAATAATAATATAAGAAAATAAATTGATAATCAATTACACTTTTTTTTTGTAAAAACTTATCAATTACATGTATAAGAACTGTTTATTTAATAAGTTATAATGAAATAAATAATAAAGGGATTAAATTTAAGTTTTACTTAAATTATTAATTGAATTGAGGTGTGATGGGTTTATAATTGGTGTTAATGCTTTGTGGTTGTATTCTGAACATGGTTAGAAGGGTGGACAGGTGACAATAATTGTTATTCCTTTAATTCAGAGTGTTTTGGTTAAATTCAAGAAACTTTTCGGAAATATAAATTTTGAAAATAGGAGGGTTGCAATTAGCAAAGTTGGATGACTAAATACACCTTCTGATCCTTTTTCTTTTCTTCTTCCTTTCTTCTTTTCTCCTTCAATTCTTTTCCACTGTTTCTTTTCTTCTCACTATCGTCCCTCTCTCTCACTCACCATCAAGTTTTGTTTGCTTGCATGGTTGAGCAAACATTGATGATATCTAATGCAGTCTCTCCCATTGCTCCTGATTTTGAGTGGTGATCAGTATAGGTAAGTTTGACCATATTTTTTTAAACGTTCATTTTTTATCCTATTGCTCTCTTTGGAAAAGGAATTCCTTTAAAATCATAATTTTTTAGGTTCATGTGTAATTTGGGAATTCTTGATAGTTCTTAGTTATCCTTTCAGTTGATTTTCTCTGGTTTGGCAAAATTAGCTTTTTAAAGGGAGAAATAGGTAAGGGAAGCATAAAATTTAACTTTAATTTGAAGAACTATATTTCATTATTGTGAGAAATTGGTGGTGTTGGTGATATTTGATATTGGTTGAAGATTTTTGTGATAAATTATATTTGTTTATAATTTTGGGTGATGATGGATATTTATTGATGGTTTTGGTTATATTTGATAGTTATTGATGATTTTAGGTGATGAGAGATGTTTATTGATTATTTTGGTTATATTGGATGTTTATTAATTATTTCGGGTGATGTTGGATGTGTGTTGTTGATTTTAGTGATAATTGATCTTTATGATTAATTATGGTAAAATCTTGTTAAGGTGTATATTATTATGATGTATAATGATAAGGTGTATTCTGAATTTGAAGAATGTAGACAGTTAATGAGAAGTAACTTTGTCTTGGGTGAGGTGTATATATTATAGGTGTGGGTGAGGTGTCTTAAGTTACGGTTGCATCTGATATCAATATAATCTGGATATCAAATATGCATGTAGGTAAAGGTAATATATGGTTTTACATTAAGATCTCGGTATGTCGAATATGTATACAGGTGGGAGAGGTATCGATGGGATGTATGTGGATGACAGCTGTTTTTTGTAAGGGTCAAGTAGACTCTAGAAAACATTGTCAAATGATTATGCTAAGACTTTGGTTGGTTGTTTGATGGGTCGAGTGGATGCCTATCACCAATGGTGAGAAGTTTATGGTTGTCTTGATATTCAAACTCAATAAATAGTTTGGACGCATCGTGTCATGTCAATATATAATTTTAAGTACTTATATTTAGATGGAACATAAGTATGATTGATTGTAGTTATATTTGGTGAATTGAGTATGATTGATTGGCGGATATGTTTGGTGAATTGAGTATGATTGATTGGTGGATATATTTGGTGAATTGAGTATGATTGATGAGTGATAATATTTTGGTGATTGAATAGCTATAATGTAATGTTAAATAACTTCTATTCTATGCTTACCCTTGTTTTTGTGTTGTTTTGTATGATTGTGATAATCGGGTTTTGCACGGAAGCAAATAGTAGTGATGGTACTGTGAGACAAGTGGATGACATGTGACTGGGTTGGAAGACTTGATTTGAAGTATTATATGTATATTACTAAACCTTGTATAATTCTTCAAACTTTGTGTCATTAGTAGATTATAGAACAGTATGTATTGTAATAAAGTATAACTAAAATATGTAGTATTTAGCTTATACCTATTTGTATGTTGAGGTACGTAGATGGTGTAAAGTTGGTTTAAGTATGTTAGTTTTTACTAAAGAGTTATGCACCTGAGTTCTGTAGTCTACATGGGTTCGCTAGGTGGTGAGTCTCGCCTAGCAAGAATTTTTATTAGTTTTAGAATTGTTTAGATTTGCGTACAATGAGAGGTCTCACCCAACACAAATTCTTCTCTATTAGAAATTGATTTGGTTTTGCATACAGCAATATGTCTTGCTGAGTTAAGTTCCAACAGTAGAACAATCTGCTTCAAGGTCCTCACTATAAGGTCTTGTTTTTAATATTATGTGATAAGTGTATGAAATAAATCAAAGAGAGATTTAAATTTAATTTAAGCATAATTAATAAATTAATTATGAAATATTTTATTCGGGTATATATATATGTATGTGTGTATTTTATATTGATGAAATATGGTTATTTAATTAGAAATATTATTGAATTTCAATAAATTAAAGAATGTTATATATGTGGATGAGATTAGTTAAGTGAGAGGGGAGAAGTTTGTATATATTCTTTTGAGTTGAGGTTGATGGACTAGTTTTACAGAGGTTTTATTCGAAAAATCTAATTATAGAAGTAAGGGTTGAGGGTAGCAAAACAGAATCAATGAGCTCAATCCTTGACTTTTTCTTTCTCTCTTTCTTGTTTCTATGATTGACCTCATCAATCACAAAGTCAATCTTTCATTCAAATAACCAATAAACATATGATAATAACCATATATTAAATTATCAAATAATTATAAAAGATAATTGATTAATACTAATTCAAAATTATATCCAACATACTTCTACTCGGATGGTATTAATCAACAATCAATATACAAATCATTAAGCTAGAATGACACAATTATATATAAATCATATATTAAATAACAATATGAAAATCTCAGCTATAAAATAATATCAGATAGAGATACATATCATTTGTTTTAACTAAATAAATATATTTTTTTATAATAAATATTAGTCGTTTAATTTATTATTTTTCATTATGATAAATATATATTTATTATATTAATTTACTTAATAAATTATATGTTTAGTATAGTTATTTAATTAAATATTTGGTTAGTGTAGTTAATTACATGTCGTATAGTTATTTAATTTCTTATATTTTCAGTATAGTAATTTAATTAATTTTTAGTGTACTTAATTTATTATTTTTATATTTTTATTTAATTTATTATTTTTTTATTACAATAATTACATATTTATTATATTAATCTACTAAATGAATTATGTGTTTAGTATAACTATTTAATTAAATATTTGGTTAGTGTAGTGTAGTATAATTATTTAATTTCTTTTTTTAGTGGAGTAATTTAATTTCTTAATTTTAATATAGTTATTATTTTTTTATCTCTCTGACCACTATTTGTTGTTTTTTACTCTCTCGCAAATCATTGCTGAAGAATAAAAACATTTGCAAAATTATAAATTAAAAAAAAAATCAATATGATTATTGAATAATTAATTACCTATAATGATCTTTAAACTAGAAAATTTTAAATATATTATTCAAAGTCTAAATAAGGTGAATATTAATAAACAAATATTTTAAACACGTTTATTTGAACTGAGAAAAAAAAGTACAAACAAATTAAAACCTTTTTTTTTACTTTTTCCCCCTTTTTTAGCTGCTGCTTCCATTTAAAAAAAATATGTTTGAACATATCTCAATTTATTTTTCAAATTATAAATAAAAATAATTAAAATTTTAAATAACTTTAAGTATAAAATTTTAAACAATAATTAAAACAATATTTGTTTCCAATTTCAAATTTAAAGCAATATTTATTTCAATTTTCAAATTTAAAATAATAATTAAAACAATATTTATTTCAAATTTCAAATTGTAAAATAAATTTCACACATAAACAAGAAAATATTAAATATATTTATATATTAATTTTTTCAAGAAAATACTAAATATATTTATAAAGATAAAAAATTCATTAACTACTAATTAAGTTTTTCTTTAAACTTGTATGTTTTATGAGTTATAACAGTATTTATTTGAAACAGCCATGTATTTAGAACTCGGTCTCAAAAATTAATAATCAAATTAAGATAATTTAAAGTTAAGAGATCCACACTAACTTATTTTTGTACTCTTTTCCCCTTTTTTAGTTACACATTCTATTTAAAAAAAATAGTATATATTAGAAATATCTCAATTTATTTTAAAAATTATAAATTAAAATTTTAAATAAATAATTATTAAATTTAAAACAATATTTATTTCAATTTTTTAAGTTATTTAAAACAATATTTATTCAAATTTTAAAAAAAAACATTTATTTCAAATTTCAAATTTTAAAATAAGTTTCAAATTTTAAATGTTAAATAAATTTACATATTATTTTTTTCAAAGAAGAATTCAATATATTTATATATTAATAAATTATAAAGATAAAAAATATATCAACTTTTTTAAAAGTTTATTTTTAGGAGTTACAGTAGTATTTTTTTTAAGCAATCCTGCATTTAAAATTGAATAATTGTATATTTAAAACTGGATCTAAAAATTAATAATCAAACCGAAATAATTTCATACTAATTGAACACTTTTTAATTTCCTTTTAAATAAACAACAAGGTACATAACAAATTAGTATTCTGTGGATCTCACAGGAAAGTAAAAAAAAAATGCAATTTTTTTATTCTTCGGAGATGCACAGCTGGAGAGTAGGAAAAAAATTACAAATCTTTTTAAAAAATTTTAAAAAATATTTGCAAATATTTTAAAATAAATATTGGATAGCACACACCCAACACATCACTTTTACATACAACCAATTACACTTACACAACTACATAGAATAAAAAAATAAACTATTACTATAGAAACACATTTATGGACATAAATGATGTTTTCTCCCTCGTAAATATATTGTTCTATAGAAAATAAAAAAAATATAGTGATTAAAGATTTTACACATTTATTCTCACTCAATGTTTTCTTTTTCATTTGTTTTTTTACTATTTTATTATGTAAAAAATGATTTTTTCTCATCCAAACAAAAAATAATGATTTTAGTACCATTTTTTCATATGTTTTTATATACTATTGTACTATTATAAATAATCTAACATTTCTATGTATTCCAATCACATTTTTAATTTTTTTTAAAGAAAATTCTTAATTAGTAAATCATACTCCTTCGTTCTTAATTATTAGATTTTTTTAAAATAATTTTTTTTTTACTTTATATTATACCATTTTCTAATTTCTATATACATTAATGATGTTTTTCAGCTGCCTTTAACCAATTACAATTTTGTTTTTCTCACCTTTGAAGGATATGAATAGCCTTATTAATATAAATTAAATTTTATTTATAGAGTTTAATTGGTATACACGGTTAGGTAAAAGATTTTTACACTAACATTTAATCATGACTTTTTATTTATGTGAGTTTTAAAGTAATAATGAGTAAAGTCAACAAATTTATCCATGAACAAAGGGTTGCGATTGAATGTCAATGTAAAAATATTTACACTGACAGTGTATACCAATTAAACTCTTATTTATAATGAAAACATTTTAATATAAATCACATTATCTAAAAATCAATTTTTAACCAGAATAAATTAACATGAAAGTCAAATTTATTAATGTTCATATAAAAAACACACATTTAATCTACTTGCAAATAATTTATTTGTTTCCTTTTTATATATTTAATGTTATTTTATATAAATTAAAAATATTTTTAAAAAAATAAATATTAAATTTTATTAAAATTTTCCTATGTGATATTTAAATTTTTAATGTATATACTACCATTAATAGAATATTTAAATTTTTAATGTATATACTACCATTAAAACATTGAGAGAAATCGAAATGGTGAACTATTCAATTATTTAATAAAAAATATTAACATACCAATTTTATATTCACTTATTACTATTGTAAAATACATTATATTATAGTTGTCATGTAAATAACAATTTATTACTTTATTTTTTAGTTCAGGTTTTGAATTTACAAGTATAAAATACTTTTAAAATGAGAAAGAAAGAATAAAAACAAACATCACCTACATCTAAATTAACATTTAAAAATATAAATAAATAAATAAATATTATTAAAGTATTTATAATAGCAAGAATACACAATAATAACCGCCATCAGAAGTTAACAAGCTTTTGCAACATTCATGACGTACTAGCCTTTGATAATTTCAGTTTTATCACAAAATTATTGGCTAAAAAGGCGAATGAATTTTTTTAGAGGATGGTGAGGGGTGAAGAAATGGGAGATTTCATTTTGTGTGTCTTCCTAGTCCTTGAGTCGAACACAAATCCTTCAAGAAATCGCATTTTTTTACTCCAACCACACCTGGCATACAGCAAATGAGGAAATTGGATATCTCTTAGTTTAATAAGAACAATGAATTTGATGTCCCAAATAAATAAAACCAAGTCTCATATCCATTGAACATAGTAGAATTTGAAATTACCCAAAACTCAGAAAAATAAAATAAAAAGCTCTATGTCTAGTACATGATTCATACTTAATCAGAGACAACAAATAAAAAAAGTCAAAACGGTTTTACAAACTAATGAAATAATAAATTAAAGTGAATTGAAAACTATAAAAAGTTATGAACAATTCATGTTCTTACGTGCAGGTAGTAAATGAAAAAGTCGAGTCTCTACTGCGCGTATTCACTAATTTGAAACTATAGAACTCAAAAACTGTAGAACAAAGTTGATAGCTATTACTATTTGTTAAATTCATTAAGAGTGTTGAAAGAAACAAGTACTTGGAGAGAGCAACTTAAAAAGGATAATGACTGTGACAACTTAACTCTTTCTCGGACAATCCTTTATTTGGTGTGTATAAAGAAATTGAAAATCAAAATCAAAAGTCAAACTAACGTAAAAGATTGTTAAATGACAAAAAAAAATCTTGAGGATATTTTTGTAAATACAGTATATGTTAATGTGACGTGCAATAATTAAATTCACATGTCATCAAATCCTTAGTTATTACACCAAACAACTTTGGTGTTGTTTAAATACAACACACAACAAAAAAAAAATAACCTTACTCTTTTATATAAAAGTTTAATAATTTAATATTTATGCACTTATTATGTTAAAAAAGTTTTTACACTTACATTTAATATATTAATTTGTTTGTTAATTTTATTCGTCGAGGCTTTAAAGTCATATGAAGAGTGTGTTGTGATTGAATCACATGTAAAACTCTTTTATATTGTCGATGAGCTTTTTGCTTTTTCCAATAATTATATATATATAGACACACATACACACATGACAACAGTTATATTTATTTTACATTGCCCATAAGCTTTTACACATATATATTTTTGAAAATATTTTCTTACATTGAGTATGTACGCAAGATATCAATTGAAGTAAATAATTAACTAAAATAAACTTATTGATAAAATTTATTTTATTTAACTTGCAAAATTTAATTCAAATTTCGATTTATTTTTTACTGTTCGTTTTCATTCTTCAACTTAATATTCGTTCAAACATTCTCATTTTCATCATAATTTACTTTCATTTTTCTTTAAATATCACAAGAAGAAACTTTTTGACAATTCCATGTATATAAATGACAACAAAATATCTAGTTGTTAGGAAAAAAATATATAACTAGACTATGGGAAAGTTGTTTTTTTCATTGTTGGACACCCTAATAATGTCATTCTTTTTTAGGTAAAAAACTATATCTAGATTTTTAACAGTTATCTTTCTCAACTATTTATTACGAGTTTGCTAATTTCATATCATATTCAATTGATCAATTTCTCTAACTTTTTTCCATTTCCTACTATTATTAATTGAACCTTATTCTTACTTGATCAATTTCATTTTCTAACGTGATCATGATAAAGACAAAATTCATATACTCAGCTGAAGTTTCACCATTACTTTTAATATCTCGTCGTAGAAGATCTCCAAATTTTGTCAAATTAGAGACCATTATAGAAGAAAAAAGACAAAATTTCAATTCATTGAAAAAGAGTTCTATTGTTTCTTTTCCTTTGTTACTTTCTGGATTTTTGTACATTTTGTTATGTAGAGGAGTCATTTAATAATAATCTTATCTGTATTATATTTTACATGCAATGATACAGGTGAAATTATTTAAAGAGAATGCTTTTATTAGTCATCTTAGATAATTGCTGCTTGTTAAAAAAGCATGCTATAATTTAAAAACTTTTTTTAGTAGGTATCAAATACAAATACCAATAATTAAGTTTATAATACCTATTATATTCACTTGATTGCAAGTTTTTAAACGTGAACTGTGTAAAAAGTTTAAATAAAAGAAATAATAAGAATTAACATTTGGTATAACTATCGTTTTCTTAACCAAGCACAAAATTAATTTAAATGATTAGCGGGAACAAAATATAAAAAATTAATTTTTTTTTCTAGATAAAAATTAATATAGTGTAAGTATTATTTACTGTATTTTAAAGAATTAGCAGAGTTATGAATGTGAGCGCGGGATTATTTTTTTTTAAGTGAAATTTAATTTTTTGAGTTATTATAGAAATGTTTAATCATTTATGCTATAACTAGTGACTGAAAATAGTAACGGCTAAATTGTTTATTGATTATATGGTTAAAATTTAGAATTAATAGCGTTAAATAAATTTGAGAAAAAAAGTTGTACCACATGAGTCTAAGAAATTTTATATTAATTCAATCACATTCTTCTTATTTATTTTTTATACATTTATTGATTTTATATAAATAAAAATTTATAATTAAAATTGAATATAATTTTTTTTATATTTTTAATGCATATTAATTAAACAAGATATTATTTTGTAAATAATTATAAAAGAATTTCGGTTGCTAATTCAGTCCCTATGAACAATTATTGTTTAGCTATTTTCTACCACCACCAGTAATAAAGGAAAAATTTGGAACATCATACCTCGGATGAATCTTGGAATTCCATTTATCTCCATGTTCGTTTCCCAAATCATCACCAACAAGGTTTTTTTATGAAAGCATGTTGATAAAATCCCAATTCCATATACAATAACATAATTAATTTTTTCAATAATATAAAAGAAATTTTATAAAAGCTCATAATATTATTATTATATGCTAACTTACCAATTTCTATGAGGGTTACGGAATCAGTTTCACTACTAGAATATTGCTGAAATCCGCAGGTAATTCTTGCAGATTTTCATGTGAAAACCAAGTGGTAGAAAATATTTCTACCGATTTAAAAATTTGAAGGAAATTCTTGTAGGTTTTCTTGTGAAAATAAGGTAATTTTCTACAGATTTTAAAATTCGCAAGAATTACCTGCGACTTTATGCTACAATAATTACCTGCAGTTTTAGTATTCGCAGTAATTACCTGCGGATTTTCCTGCAACTTTCTGGAAAATTTAAAAAATTAATTTAAAATTATAAATTAAAATAGAAACTAAAAATAAAAATGAAATAAAAAATAAAAACAAAAATATAAATTTAAAAACTGAATTAAAAAGTAAGAATTTAATAATTAAAAATTAAATCCTAATGAATATTATAAATTATAAATAAAAAATTTAAAATAATTAAAAAATATGAATTAAGTACTAAAAATATAAATTAAAATTAAATTAAAAATAAAAATAAAAACTAAAATTAAAAATAACCATAGAAATTAAATTTTTAAAATTATAAATTAAAAAAAAAGCTAAAACAAAAATTATATAAAAGCTAGAAACTAAAAACTAAAACACAAAATTAAAAATTAAAATTTAATAAGAAAAAGTAAAAATTCCTAGGGATTATTAATTATAAATTAAAAAATTAAAAAATATGAATTAAGAACTAAAAATATAACTTAAAATTAACAAGAAAATAAAATAAAAACTAAAATTAAAATTAAATGTAGAAATTAAAATTAAGAATTAAAAGTTTAAATAAAAGTAAAAGTTAAAATTATAAATTATAAATTACAAATTATAAAGTTGAAATAAAAATTAAATTAAAATTAAAACTAAAATATAAAAATGAAAATTGAAATCATAAAACTAAACCTTTAAAACTAAAATTGAATAATTATAAATAAAGAATTAAAATGAATTAAATGATATAAATTAAGTACTAAAAATAAATTAAAAATAAAAATAAAGATAGAAATTAAAATAAAGAATTAAAATTTAAACTAAAGTTGAAAATTATAGATTATAGTAAAAATTAAAAGTAAAAATTATACAAAAATTAAAAAGTAAAATATAAAATTAAATATTGATAAAAAAAATTTAAAAGCTAAAATGAAAAAGTTTAAAATTTAAAAATAAAGATGAAAAATTATAAATTTTAAATATAAATTTTAAATATAAATTTTAAAAGCTAAAATGAAAAAGTTTAAAAGTTAAAACTAATTAGTAGATATACATAAAGTACCAAAAATATAAATTAAAATTAAATGAAAAACTAAAACTAAAATTAAAATTTAAAATAAGAATATAAATTAAAATAAAGATTAAAATTTAAATTAAAAGGTGAAAGGTAAAATTATAAATTATTGATTATACATTTAATTTATATATTTATTAATTTTAAATCTAATTTTCAATAAATTCCCAGGGATTATATATTAAAATTGAAACTAATTAAAAAATATAATTGAGAACTAAAAATAGAAATTAAAAAACTAAACTAAAAATTTAAATTAAAAATTTGAAAATTATTAATTAAAATAAAAACTAAAACTTAATATCAAATGAGAAAAAATTAAAAATTAAAATTAGAATTAAAAACAAAGATAAAATAAAAATTCAAATTTAAAATTATAAAAAAAATAATTAAAATTAACAATAAAAATTAGGATAAATTAAAAGGTGGAAATTGTAAATGAAAAAAAAGCTAAAACATTAAATTAAAGGAAAAAATAAAACTAGAAACTAAAATTAAAATTTAAAATGAAGATACTGATTTAAATTAAAATTTGTAAATTAAAAATAAAAGTAAAAAGCAAAAAGTAAGATTAAATTAAAAATAAAGATAGAAATTTAAATTAAAAATTAATAATAAAAATTAAAAATAATACTAAAAACTAACAACTAAAAATTAAAAATTAAAACTTAAAACTAAAACTGAAAATTATAAATTTTAAATATAAATTTTAAATTAAAAATTAAAACTAATTAAAATATATAAATTAGAAGTAAAACTTAAAATTATAAATTTTAAATATCAACTTTCAATTAAAAATTAAAATTTTAAAACAATATAAGTTAAAATTAAAATTAAAAATAAACATGGAAATCAAAATAAAGAATTAACATTTAAAGGGAAATTTGAGAATTATAAATTAAAATAAAATCTGAAACTAAAATAACTAAAAAATTAAAAAATAAAATATAAATTTAAAATTTAAAATTAAAAATTAAGAAGTAAAATAAAATTAAAAATAGATATAGAAATTAAAATAAAAGCTAAAATGAAAAATTGAAAGTTAAAGTTAAAAATCGAAAAATAAAAAATTTAAAATTATAATTTAATAATAAAAATTAAAAACTAAAAGGTAAAAGTAAAAATTTAAAACTAAAGGAAAAGTGAGAAATTGTAAATATAAACTTTAAATTTAAAATTAAATCTAATTAAAAGTTATAAATGAAAACTAAAAGTTAAAATTAAAAATTTTAAATGTCAACTTTAAATGAAAAGTTAAAAATTTAATAGTAAAAGTTAAAATTATAAAATTAATTTATATATTTACCAATAATTTTAAATTTAATTTTCAATGAATTCCTAAGGATTATAAATTATAAATTAAAAATTAAAACTAATTAAAAAATATAAATGAAGAACTAAAAATATAAATTAAAATTAAATGAAAGAATAAAACTAAAACTAAAATTAAAAGTAAAGATAAAAATTAAAGTTAAGAATTAAAATTTAAATTAATATTGAAAATTATAAATTGAAATAAAAGCTAAAATATCAAATTGAAAATTTAAACCAAAATCTAAAAATTAAAGATGCAATATATAAAATTTGAAATTCAAAATTAGAATTTAAAATTGCCTTCCAACCTAATCTACTCTCTCCATTTGAAGCTTTCGCCATTTAAAGCTCTCACCATGTGAAGCCCTTTCCATTTAACCATAAACCAATTTAAGCTTCTGGTTCTGATTTACCAAAGCCAAACATCGAAGCCAAACTCAAGTATGCACGGTTGTTCAATCATGTTTTGCTCATTCTTCTATTTTAGCATTTACAATGTTCGATCATGTTTTGATCTCTCAAAACGGTTTGTTTCAATTCAAAGTTATCTTTCAAGGTGTTGGACTCTCTTAAATAGTTTTAGGGCTTCTACATTTTTAGGGCTTGCTCGAAATGTTTTCATTGTCTCTCCATTGCTTCAATCACTGTTGTTCGGCTTCAATTTTTTCTTACCTCTACTTTTTGTTCGCATTTTAGTATAGATTTTGATCATAATTTCCTATTTCTACTTTGTATGTAGCTGTCTAATTTTTGTATAGATTTTTTACCTCTATTGTCATTATCAAGGAAGAGTGTCGTAATTTCCTTCATTTTATTACTTGGCTTTGTACTGTGCTAGGTGGAACCTTTGTTATGACAGGTTTTGTCTTTGATTTCAGTCCAAATGAAGTATAGTGATTATAAATAGAGTAGTGAACATTATAATTTAATTTCTCTAACCTTTGTTGTGACAGGTTTTGTTTTTTCCTTTCTCTCTCCTTGTTGTTTGATTGTTTGTCTTGGGAGAAGGAATATAAAATTGACCACATTTATCTTCCACTGTCACAATATCACTATTTGCTTTCTAGTTCTGGAGAGGTTGTATATTATAGTATAAAATATTCAATTTGATCTTGAACAATTTAAGCATCACTTGAATGGCAATAGAATGCTAGACAAGACTCTCATCATGTGGTATGACATAATTGCCAGCTATATATATATATATATAGCCAACATTATTAGCGAAGGCAACTTGCTCTTCAAAACCATCATGATCGTGCATTGTGATAGCTAGATTTGTCCCCATGATCATTAATTAAGGTGTATAGCTGATTGTGCCGACACAAAAAGATGGAGTGTAAATTTTGAAAGTAATAACTAATGATGGTGAGGGATGAAATAAAACTTCCAGTTTCATTTGATGCTCCATGTTGGTCTGGCCAGAAAACAATTCATTTATGAAAAAAGGGCAGCTACAGTCATACACATTGTTATAATATATTATATATGTGAAAGAAGAATAGTACCTATTAAACTAGTGTTGGTGAAGGCATCAACAGTCATATGAGATCTATGTTTTTTTTTCTTGTATGTGTGGTTAGAGGGGGGTCCATTATCTATTTTATATATGAAAAACACAGATGCATTTCTGGTTGCTTATTTGATGATCTGCAGAAGATTAAAACATGAGTATTAAAAAAATATAGCATAACTAAAATACTACTTAATAAGATAAATCAAACCTTTGCTGTTAAACATCTGATGCCTGATATAATGTTATTTGTCTTCTCATTTCATGCTAAATGCTAATTCAAAAAAATACCCGATGGACACCATTCTCTATTCATTCTATCATGCAAGATTGTGATTGAAGTTGGACATGAACTATATCCCAAAACAAATCACAATTATGCAAAAGATTTGCTAAAGATAAAGGGGAAAAGGCACACCAATCACTAAATGACAGTGCAATGCAAAATTACAAGAAGAAAGCATGTTATATAGCATAACATATAACGTTAAAGTAGTTCCATTACACCTTTTAGTAATTACTTTACAAAGTTGTGATTTCTATCTCTAATACTCCTATATATCACCATTATTGGTACCTATATATCCTTTGTTTTCATAATTGTTCTTGCTACTACTAATTCCCTATCACCCAACCACTATATGAAAGAATTCAATATATTTTATTTTTGTAACAGAGAGCTATAATGGAATAAAGTTTCAAGGTGTCTTCATAAACTGAGTCAGAACATTTTAAATGGATTATAACTGGTTTTAATTTGTATAAAAATATATTATTGAATTACATAGGCACAACTAGACATTGCATCGTAAATAAATTAATTGAACATGCAACACTTGCCATCTTACAATTTGAGAAGAATGTAAGAAACTTGATTTTAATTTTTAGAATAAATTTGATTCATATTGCTTACCTCTATAAATGCAATGGTTAGTAGATTTTTGTAATATATGCTTTCAAAAGTTTTCATTTAAGAATAAAAGAATCAACTCTATGTATCCTATTGCTCATATGTCTAAACTTCATTTATGCCAGGTTGATACATTCTTTATTGTTGGATCCCCTCTTGGTGTAGTTCTTGTGCTTAGTAATATTGGAATTGGCATCCTTTATATAATATTATACATTTTTTTTTCTGATCTTTATTGATATCTCAAATGCAGTAAACAATTTACCTCTTGGTTTGGTTCTTTAAAAGTGTTATGAAATATCTTAAAATCAATTTGTGTAACGATAAAATCCTTACGAACTAATTTGCTTGACTTTTTTTTTTTTCCAGATCTAATAGTCAGAGTATATAACTTTTAGGAACTAAATAAAAATAAAACTTATTGTGAACTAAACTCAAGCATCAATAGAAATAAAACTTAGGAAATTCCTCTGCACAAGTTAAAGCTTTGAAACTAAAAGTTAGTGTAAAAAGTTTTATACGGACAATTAACCTTCTATATATGCCAAGTTTTTTAATTTTACTAATTAATACGTTAAAAGTTATATAAATGATTAGTTGTGCTGAAATGAGAGAAGTGCATATATGTTAAATTCTATTAATTAAACTCTTACTAACTAATACAATTAATCATTATATAAATGAAGAGTTGTATTGAACATTATCATAAAAATCTTTTACATTATGAGTGTATACTAATTAAAATCTAATAGTTTATCTCGTGTTTCAATTAAACTAACTTATATTTTTTATAATTTTAAAAATTTAATAAAAATTTCAACAGCAATCAATAAATTCATAGGCAAGGTAAAAAAAGAGCTTAGAAAAATTCTACACATGATTGAAAGATTGAAGCATGTTCTTATCTAAAGGCATTAAATTCTACACATGATTTCTTTTCCATTTTAAAATATAGCAACTAACTATTGGTTTATAACTAATCCAATTTCATTAAGATTCTTCTTAGATAAACTTCGTCAATAAAACTTAAATGTAGAAGAAAATAATAAGTAAAATATACTGAATTTTTCATACATGTTAAAATAAACTTATGGATGAGAAGATTATATAAAATTACATAATTCTAATAAGTTAATTTGAACTTATTGAGATTATTTTATTTTATTTACTATAAGTACTTATAGATGACTTTACCCAAATATATACCTAAATATTCTTCATATTGAGCATTTAGAGGAATATTTGTTAGCCAAGGACAAGAGAGAAGAAATTAAAGTGGAAATTTAGTTTAAACTATGATTGAAATTACTTAAACATACTTTGTGTAATTAACGCCCACTTTGTTCAATAGTGTAGTGAAAAATATTCAGGATGCAGCTAGTACCTAACATATTGTCAAATGCAACGGTCAACTTATAATCTTTTTATGAAGCAAAGTGTTTACTTTTATGCTTTATATTGCAAAATGCACACTGCAATTCCCCTGTTCTTTTACTTTCCATATGTTTTGTTACTTTTGATTAAATCTCTGAACACTCTTACTATTTTATTCTCTATCTTTGCTAATTTTGGTGTATCAGTTCACGATAAAATCTCAACATTTCTTCCTAAAATTTTTTTCCCAAGTGTCATAATTTGGTATAAAGCTAAATTCAGTACTAATGATAAATAAGATAATACGGAATCCAATGAAAATCTTTTGATCTCAGACATTGTAAAGCTTTATATTCTTTCACCAATCTTTTGAACTAATTAATGGGTTAAACCATTAATTTGAAATGACAAAATAAAACATAAATTAAAGACTAAAAAATACAACTTAAAATTAAATGACAAAATAAAACTAAAAACTAAAAATAACATAGGCTATAGAAAAAATGGAAACATAAATGAATGTTAAAACCTCAATAATGTATATATATAATAGAAATTAATGTGTAATCAACCAAATTATCCAAACAATTTTCTCAATCAAACAATATTTCATAATGTGTTTCAACAAAATGAAAAAAAAAAAAAAGAGTATATACTAGCAGGGGCCTTATTTTCATGTACTGTTGTCTAGAGTGGTGATGATGAACAGATTATTAATCCATGCAAGCTCTGTTTAGCCAGTCTTGAAGGAATTGTTCCTTCTCTTGCTTGATGTGGTTCTCAACTTATTTTTAGCATGGTGATTACAATTTGAAAACTGGTCGTTTTGGTTATTCCTGGCATTAGCATGGTCATTTGGTGGTGTTGTAGGTTCAACAGTGCTATGCTCCCAACTAATGCAGGACACTAATCCAATTTTATACTCAAAATGTCAAATGAAAGTGGTGAAAGTTTCATCGTTATCCCTTCAAAGTGCCTTTGCCTATGTATTCTTCTTTGAATTTGGCAACAGGCATCCCCATCCTCGGCTCATAGTCATACCCACCTTCAAATGAACCCACCCTTGATACCTGCCTATCACCCTTTGAATTTGGTGAGCTCCCATTCCCCATTCTTTGGTTTAGATTTTCTACAATGTATGTTAACTTTCCAAGTACTTTGGAACGCTGCTGAACGTGATAAAGTACAAGAAAAATTTGAAGAATAATTGATTATAAGGATATTTTAAAAAATATTTAAAATAAATATGTGAACTTTTATTAAAATATGATTACCTTAACAACACTTCCATTGTTATTTACTTTTGTTGTATTTATCAATGTTTGATATTCTGTTCGATTTGTGGTAAGAAGGCAGTCAAAAGAGCCCGGTGCCAACTCAGGCTAGCCAAGAACAATAGGCAAAGCAACTAAGAAAGGACTTGGCTTAGCTAATACAAAGTGGCGATTAAGAAACTGCATTTAACTGTTTTTTTAATGCTAAATCTCCTCTTTTTATTTCTAATAAGAGAGGTTTTCTACTTTATTTCCATTAAGTGTGAATATTGGGATATAGTTGATTTGACTTCTGAATTTTAATGTGTTTTATTAATAAAATTAATATACTAACAATTAATATAAAATATTAAAAAAAACTGAACTCATCCTCAACCTCAATTTAATTCTTACCATTGAAAAGTATAAAATTTCTACTGAACATATATCGAATTAGTTTCCATACACTTTTAGTAGTTATTGAAAGATATGACTTTACATACACACAAGTCACAACAATGTTCATTTTTGTCTCTCTTGTTGGGGCCTCCTCTGGCAAGAGCCATAATTGGGCTTGGTCTCTGGGGTACTTGATTCAACTTTCTACAGTACCATCTTACCTTCCAAATAGATGATATTTCATGAAAGCAATTTCCATCAACGTTAATAATGGAATGCGTAAATATTCCCTAATATTTGCAACTTTTTAGTCAATTTTAACACTTAGTTTGCTCATTCCACAAAATCAACAATCCAAATTCCAAAAATATTCTGCCATTCCAAGCTATAAGCTAGGTGGTATATCCGGCTATCTCAGGACGTTTTGCCAAAAATATTATTGCTTGCTGCTTCCATATGGATTCAAGCAAACCCAAACCAAAGTTTTTTAACCAGTTTGGTCTCATTTTCAAGTAAACCCAACCCAATCATACCCCTACTTGCATGTTTATGAATGTTAGGCAGAAAATACTTACTTGTAATTTCTTCATTATATTTGTAACAAAATAAAAATTCTAAGCAACTATAATTTTTCTGTATAATGCATTTCAATATTCTTTTCATCATATGAGCTGAACCAGAGTCAAACAAGCTATAATTTGACCAGACAAGTTAAAATACACATTTCAATATACTTTCATCATATATGTAGTCAAATATATACCTTTAAAACGGGCAACATATCCTTTAAAGGGGTCAAATTTTACCAATTCTTACTTTTTTTATTTATCAAATTTAAATTCCAAATCTTATATCATCAAAACCAAACTGCTTAGTAATTGAATAAGAGACTAATGACGCAAGGTTTAAAGGCCAGTAATACCTTTGTTTCGCTAGCCCCTAAAAATATAGTTAATTATTGAAAACATCTTCAAAAAAAAATTGAAAGAAAGTTTCTAATTAATACAGTTATAGTATTAAGAGTAGTGATTTTCTTTTTGAAAAATATGCTTATCATTTTTATCCTCTTATCATGACTTTCCCTCTTGTAATCAGTATCGTTGTCTCTCCAAGAAGTCTCATTAGTTGACTCGTGATCTATTCATCTTAACCAAAATATAAACTTTTTTCATTATTTAATATTATAAATGCAAATTGTCTCCCATCTTATAAACTTGAATGTAGAATTAATCGAAATGATTATCTACTGTCTAATAACTTGTTTGCTTAGGTGGATAAAAACACATATGTTGACTTGCGTGCTGGTGATGTTATTTGATTTGGCCGGTAGGTATTTGCATGGTTATTTTTCTATTATGCTTGTAAACACGTTTTTCCTCTGGCTCACATTTTTCTGGTTCTCACTTAAGCCTTTCTTACTTCCTTTTTACTATTTTAGATGGTGTAATAAGGTTATTTGTTATCTTTTTGTCTTTGTACTTCCTTCTTAATACAACCTTTTGCAATTTATTGTGTGTTGCCACTGTAAAGTCTGTTACAGACTCATTACGCTCAACATACTTTAGCACTAAGCAATCAATATTGAAGTTTCATCATTGGAGAGTTTGTGGTTAAGTCTAGACTCTAACTTTCTGATTGTTTTTTTGTTATCATCGAATTTGAAGTACATTTTTACAACTTCCTTATCACTATTCTTATGGTTCTCCATATTTCTTTTTTGCCTGATGGTAGGTAGAGAAATGCCTACTATAGAATAAATATTGTTGGCATGAGAATGTTGCAATAGATGAGCGGGGAGATAAAAGGAAAGATATCCAAGCTATGGAATGTATTAGGGAGAAAGATGGTAGAATCTCTCCTAAAATGGTTTGGTTGGGAACAATACCAAATCAGGCCTTAGTAAGAAAAATTATATAAGATAACTCAAAAAAGGAGGACTTTGAAAGAAGCCATTACAAATATCTTGCCCCAAGTAATAGTCTTATCAAAATTTTGGGTTTTGACATAGCTGTTTATGAAATAAGCGGAGAACATATTGTATAAGTTTTATTTGAAAACTATTTTGAAGATTTAAAAATAAAAAAACTTGTTCATATTTATTAGAATTTCATTAATGAAAAGCAAAAAACAACATATTCTAATTGTATTTTGAGTTTTCAAAACAAAAATATAAAACTGAAAAGCAAAACTACTTTCAGTTGTTCTTGCTTTTTAGTTTTTAAAACGAAAAAACTAGAACTGTTTTCAAAAAACACTATCAAAACAAGTTTTTTAGTTTTTAAAAACTAAAATGCTGAAAACAGTTTCATAGGGGTAAAACAAGCACTTCAAAATTGTTGTCAAACAAGCACTTAATTTAGGAAGAAGAAGCAAGCAAGAAGCGCGACAAAGAAAATAATGGGTAGGATATTTAAGGAGAGAGAGTGAGTGAATTAGATATAGGGGTAAAATGGAAATTAAAAAAAATAAGTAAGTGTAAATTCAAATTGATGGAAGTGTTAATTCAAAATCTCCTAGTTTTGTTTGTTTTGTGGGCCAACCCAAATCTAGAGTGAATTGGGTTGGCCACATGTTTAAGTTTTTTTTTAACTTAACACCATTAATAGTAATAAAGAATAAGGCTTTCTATAAAATTATATATAAGTTTTTGCTTTATTTTAAAAATTTTATTTTATGTCAGTAATATATGTTTTGAGATTTTTCTTTTTTATTTTCAAATAAGTCACAATAAATATTTGTATAATTTATTTGTATTGTCCTTCTATCAACATAATAAATATTTAGAATAAAAACTATGTTAGATACAACTACCTTTACATATAATTTTTCTTTTCAAATGTAACTACCTCTCTGCATATAATTTTTCAACGAACCTTCAAAGTTTAAAAATATTCTCTCAAAATTAGCACAATTCTAAATATATTTCACAAATAATCTTACTAAAATTTCTTCTACTAATGTTTTGCCATATGTAGTAAAAAATAAGAGAAAATACTTATATACTGTCAATGCAAAAAGTTTTATGTTAAAATTAAATCACAATCTTTTATATATAGTAAGTTTTTTAACTTATTAATACTTTAATAAAATCATGTAAATAAAGAATTGTGACTAAACATTAATCTAAAACTCTTTTAGACTGACCTTTTATAAGTGTTAATCTCAAAAATAATATCAAATTAATTTCTTGTGAATGAAAGTCTAGGCAACTATCAAGAGCTTCAACATTTTGTGTTGTCTAGTTCATATGGGACAAAAGTATGAGTTTAACATTTTTACACTATCAGTATAAAAGAGTTTTATATTGGCAGTTAATCATAATCTTTGATTTACATGACTTTTAAAGTATCAATTGGTAAAGTCAATAAACTTACCATATATAAAGGGTTGTGATTAACTGTCAGTGTAAAACTCTTTACACTGAGAGAGTATAAGTGTTTTTCTCAAAAAATATTCACATTCATCCTCTTAGCTATTTGCCACAACATGTTTTTTCCTACCTCTTCCAGGTTCTCCATGTTTTCTTTGTCAGCATTATCCGGTCCTTTCATGGATGGATCAAGGTTATACTCATGACATTACATATGTATTAGTATCATCACGATTGTGAGCAAGTTTGCAACGAATTTTTATTTTCTTAATTTAAATTTCTTCTTTTAAATTAAACTATTCATAGGAGAAAAAATGGAAATCCTCATTAAATTTTAAAAGAGAATTTTGTAGAAAATAAAATTGTTGTCATGAAAACGAGAATGAGTTTAATTAGTATGTACTATCACTGTAAAAGAATTTTATCTTGATGTTCAATTACAATTTTTCATTTATAACTTTTAAAATATTAGCTTGTAAAGTCAACAAACTTAGCATAAATAAAGGGTTTTGATTGAATGTTAATGTAAAACAATTTACTTATTTATCATTAAATAAATTATATATATTAAGTTATTAATTTTATTTTAATTTAAAAAGTATATAAAGAAAAATTAATAACAAGAAAATATAAATTAAAGCTTAAGAATTAAAATTTTAATTAAATATATAACTTTAAACTTATTATATAATTATTAAAATTATAACAGACGAATACGAGTTCAGGTACAAGGCAAACATTCATATACACATACCTGTACCTAGGGGTGGGTATACGGACTCAAGTCTGCGAACTGGTCTGTGGACCTCCAAGTTCGTGTGGATTTTGGACCCTTTTTCTATAAAAAAATCATAACTATAGGAGAAATTTAAGCTCAGTCCTCAAAACCCGCGGACTTCATAGGTTAAATCCGCGGGCTCACGAGTTTGGTCCATAACCCGTTTAAGAAACAAAATTGTCATTTAGACTAGTAGTTTGTGTTAATGTTATGACTTTTTTTTTGTAAATTGTGATATTTTACACTTTTAATATTGAAAATATTTAATGTTTTAGATTATTATAAATAATGATATAATTTTTAGTATAATATTTTATAATTTAGTTAGTTAAAAAATATTAGACATTTTTTAAAATTGTTTTTAAAAAGTTATATGTATATATGGATCCGTGGACCGATCCGTTAAGCCTGCAAACTTCACAGACTAGATGCGACTTGCAAAAATTATCTATTTATTTTAGTGGATCATATGTGTCTGGGCCATTTAAATATGGGCTTCTTGGACCGAATTTAAATAAGCCAGATAAATCCATATACCTACCCTACCCGTTTATCATGTCGGGTAATATCTGTATCCATACTTGTCAAAGTGAGTGATACTTATCAAAATCAGGGTGAGTTTGGAGTGATACCCATGGGTATTGGTATTTTTGTCATACATACTCTAAAGAGGTGTTAGTGTAATGCATAAGAGGAGTGTTAGTGTAATGTTTTCAAACATACATAGATACAAGTGAAATGACAACACAAAAGTAAGGAATGTGTAGTTTAAAGAAAAAAGAGGTGCATTTATAATTTCATTAAATATAAGAAGATCTATCTATAATTTACTCTAAAATTAATTGTATTATATGGATTTGAAACAAGCTAATCTTCATAATAATTTCCACTTTCTAGCTTACATACTCTTAATTAGAATAAATTTTCTAAAATAAATTACTTATATATACCTCAATTCGAAGATAGCTTTCCAAAGGATAGAGGCCAGGAAACAGTCGCAAGGTAGTGATGGAGCTGGTCTGTGTGAAACATAGTCTCATGAAAAAATCAAGGTTTTGTAAGTAGCAACATGATTTGTTTTTGCTCGCTATGTTGCATCACTTCACTCACAACAACCATTACCTTAAGTATAATTTAGTTTGACATAATATCTCAAGCTTTTCATACACCGTATATTCATATAGAAGGCACGTAATATTAATATCTTTCATATAATAAAATTAAGAAAAAAACTTATGCACTCTTAGTAATATAAAACGTTTTACACTGATATTTAATTACAAATCTTTATATATATATATATATATATGATAAATTTTTTAAATTTATCAATTAATACTTTAAAATTCATATAAATGAAAAATTGTATTTGAACCCTAGTATAAAACCCTTTTATCCTGTTAGTGCAAAAGCATTAAACTCTTACTAATTACGTGGAAGGCATACGACTTTTTTTTTTATAAAGACATAATATTCAATTACTTAAAAAGTTTGTTAACCTTAACAATTAATCAATTTAATACTTTAAAAGTCATATAAATGAAAGATTATGATTGAACTCTAGTGTAAAATGTAACGTCCATCGTTACAGTAATAACCCATAATAAAATAATGAAGAATTTAAAGCAAATAATAAATTTTGTATTTGAATACATGAATTCTTACATAATAAACAAAATATAATCCTCAAATTCGGGTCTCTAGAAGACAAAAACAATTACAAGTACATTATGTTCTAAAATCGTTACAAACAAATACTACAAGAAATTTTTTTATTAATAACAAACTAGGTTTTCAAGCCTCTTAAATTTCCAAAACTTCTCCCTAGAGCTCTGAAAACAACACTTTTAATGAGATAATAATATCAGTGAATAAAACAAGTTTTTAAAAGAGGTTCGCAAATAGTGTTGTTCTCAGTCAGCATGGAATCCGGAAAAACAACCGTGGTACCCGCAGTAATAAAAAGTATTTTTCTTTATATATAATCATGATTTAACCCAAAAAATTTCTAGCAATAATAAAAACACAATAAAATAGTTTTTGATACAAACACACAATCTACAAATTATAGTGATACTCATGATCACTCGATCTCACTCTAGGTTCCGAGAACCAAGGTTTTTCGTATATTCTTCAAAAAGGTCTATGAGCTCATATTCCATATAATGGCGTCCCACTACCTTCCCTATGCTATTATGAAGGTATCCAGAATCTCTTCTCCATCCCAGATAGAGGTATCTAAAACCTCTTCCCCGTATGAAACGGAGGTATCTCATACATCCATCCCAGATGGATGTATCTCAAAATTCAACTCCATTCCAAATGGAGGTATCTCAAAAAATTAACAAAGTAATTTGCAAACATTAAACGAATTAAGAAAAATTTTTAAAACCATACCATGGAGGGTTAAAAACAGACGTTTTACTCATCTCTTAAAGCAAGATGCCACCACTTTAATTTGTTTTCTTCTGCTTCTATGTCCCTCTTTCTCAACCCTAGAATAATCAACTAATCTATTATATTCTGAGAGAACTAGTTAACCCTATATATAATTGCTTAGGGTTGATTTTCCCCTCTCTATATTTTTATCTTTCATAAAAGATTAGTTTTTAGAGATGAAATTCAAAATGAAATAAAATACTCTTTTATCTTATCTTACTATTATTTTAAAAGCAACATTATCTTACCTTATTTTTTCATTTAACAATCCTAACAATTTAATCTTTTAATTTTATCTAACGAAATAAAATATATTATTTTATCATATTTATATTTTAAAGGAAATATTATCTTAATCTTCTTATTCAAAATTTCTGTTGGTTTAATCTTTTAATTAGTTTTTTTTAACAACTTAATCTATCTTATCTTAACTAAATGATTATTTGAATATTTGTATTTTAAATTTTGGGATATTACATAAAACTCTTTTACACTCTGCATATAAATATTAAACACTTATTAAATACATGAAATACATACAACTTTCTTTTGTAAAGACCTAATTGCACTTTTTATTAAGTTATCTTTTTTATTTTTGTAATGTTCTTTGAGTTACTCTTGGAATATATCTCTATATATAAATCAAATGAATTTATTACAAAAGGGCACCAACAGTGACCATAAAACATATAACAAAAGTAAGTGAAAAAGGGTTTGTTCCATACATTTGAATATTGCACATACCTCAGTGTACGGTCCTCTGCCACGAGGCTCATCCTTATGCATGATGCTCAGCCACAACATGTGTGCTTGGCGTAGGCTTCCCTACCATGGTGTGCGCACTCAATGCATGCTCCCGTGTCTTGAGGTGTGTGTCTCGTGCATGCTTCCTAACCACGACATATGCACCTAGTGCATGTTGTCGAGCCATAATGTGTGTGCCTAGTAAACACTCCCCAACCTCGATACACACATCCACTGCATCCTGCCCTACAACTACGAACGAGCCCGGTTCACGCTCCCTCCCACAGCATGCGAGCCCAGTGCATGCTTACATGCCATGGCGCGTGCCCGGTGCATGCTGCCTAGTCAAGGAGCATGCACCTACTGCACCCTTCCTAGCCATGGTGTGCATGCCTAGTGCATACTCCCATGCCTCAAGGCGGGCACCCAGTACAAACTGCCTTGCCACAAGATGTGTGCTCAGTGTACCCTTCCTAGCCATGGTGGGCACCTAATGCATACTCTCGTGCCTCCATGTGCGTGCTCAATGCACCTTCCCGATCAATTGATGACCCTTCTGAGCCACGACGTGTGTTCCAATGAATGCTGCCCTACATCAATCCATGAGCTCGATGCGTGCTACCTTGGCATGACACACGCCCATTGCAGATTGCTCTGTCACAATGCGTGCACCCAATGAAAACTTCTACCACAATGTGCGCACCCATTGAACACTAGCCTACCACGACACATGCTCGATACACGTTGTCCTACTAAGGTGTGCATGCCCAATCTACGTTTCCCTGTTAAGGCCTGGATGCTCATTCCACACTGCCTAACCATGGCATACGCTTCCTTGTCTCGAGGCATGTGCCAGATGTATGTTACCCTGTCATGGTGTGTGCACCTAGTGAATGTTGTCTGCCACGACATGATGTCTGTTGCACACAGCCTTGCCACTATGCTTGTGCCGGTGTACGCTGCCCTACCACATCATGCGAACTTGGTGCACGCCCTTTGCCTCAAGGCAAGTGCCTGATACATGCTACCATGCCACGATGCGTGCGCTGAATACATGCTTCTCGAGGCCCGTGCCTGGAGTAGGCTGTCGGGCCATGACACGTGTGCCTGGTCCATGTTGCCCTACCAAAGTCAGTGCACCCTATGTACACTTCCTTACCATAGCGCGCTTGTTAAAACACATATTGAAATTCAAGGATTGAAAAGCTTGAAGAAGCCATCATGTCCTTTGAAGCTCTTTGGAGTTTTGGTTTTGAAGAAGTATAATGTTTTGATTTTAAGTTTAAGCTTAATTCATTTTTATAGTACCAAACACATTTGATAAGTGTGCTACTTGTATTGTGTGTTTAGATAGGCATGAAAATATGTTTGAGTAGCTAAGGGATAAATTACATAGGCTAGGAAATGCTGAAAACTCATCAAAATTAGATTTTGCAGTAAGGTAATCGATTACATTATTATGGTAATCGATTACCCTTCAAGAAAATTGGGTATTCTTATTCCTATTCTCAAGAGTAATTAATTACCTGAAAATAATAGTCAATTATACCCGAGACCATACTTTTATGGGTCTGTTTTGTAGCAGCAAATCAGATAATCTATTGGGTAATCAATTACCCTGCTACAAACTCATATAAAAGCATTTTTAAACCATACTTTTTTATAACTAATGAAAGGTCCAAAGAAAGCTTCCTTATAACTAACAAACTAATCTGATTTGAATTTTTCTAGGATTAATATCTATATGTGTGGTGTGCATAAATGAAATTTTAGTGGAAAATAGATTAGTGGAAGGCTAAATCTAAAAGTTGGATGTAGGTCAGGTTGACCGAACTAGTATAAAACTACTATGAAAATTCTCTCTTTTCTTACACTCTTTATGATTGCTTGAATTGATTTCTTTATTGATTTGTGAATGATTTTCTTTGCTACAACTTTATTTTGAATCTTTATTCAGAAAAATTGATTCTATTGATATTCCGTAATTGAGATTGTTATTGGGTTATTAAATCATTGAATCCTGATATTACACATTCATTATCCATAATCTTTGATTGAAAAGAAGTATGATTGAAATTTATATTTTGATTTAACTATGTGCAAACTAAAAACCATCATTGAAGGAATTATTATTGATCAAGCTTGATACCCAAAACATAGAAAGCGTTGAATCTTGATCTTTGTTTCAAGTTCTTTTGAAAACCCATTTTTGAAAACACTAAGGTAGATTTTGGAAATTTCTTAAAGGGGATATTTTTGAAAAATCTGATATTATTTTTTAATAGAAAATTTTGTAAAATATTTTGTGAATCTATTCAACACCCCTTCTAGATTCCCCCTGGGACCAACAACACGCTTTTGTACCTCGATGTGTATGCCTCGTGCACACTACCCTACTCAACGTGTGCGCTTGGTGCACATTGACCTACAATGGCATGGTTGCTTGATGCACCTTTCCAAGCCACAGTGTGCATGCCCGATGAACGCTCCCCTACATCGATGTGCACGTAGCCCCGTAACATGTGCGTGCCTTGTGATCTCTTCCAAGCCACGATGCACACTTTCCTGCCACTCCATGCACGCCAGTGCATGCTCCCCTACCACAGCCCGCGCACCTAATGTAGTCTTCCCTGTGACAGCATGTGCTCCCAATGCAAGCTCCCTTGCCTCGAAATATGCATTGAGTGCATGCTACCTGCCAAGGCGAGCGCGCCCGGTACGCCCTTCCTAGCCGTGGCACGTACCCAATGCACACTCCTCTACCTCGATGTGAGCACCTAGTGTAAGTTGCCTACCACAATGCGCACACTCGATGTACCCTTCCTTGCTAAGGCTTGCACCCGTTTGCACGCCTTCATGCCATGCTTTTAATTTGTTTTCCTTTCATTTTTCCATTTTAAATTAGTGCTTGTTTCCTATTAATTAACTTGTTAGCATAATTTATAGGTTTGTACCTACCCTGATTATCGTCGTATCCTTATCCAATTAAATTGACTGGTTAATTTATTTTTAGTTTTAAATATTGTTATAGAAAACTTGTAGAACTAGTGACTTCTAGGGAAGAAATCCCTTATTAGTGGATCTCAATGAATTTTAATTATAAACTTATTCACCTTATGCTTTGACATCTTTCTATTTAACATTCAGCTGGATGATATAATTGATTTGGTGATTCCAAGTGGTAACAACAGGATTATTTCTCAGATCTAATAGTTCAATTAAAATTACTATTTTAGGTCATGCTACTAATTAGGACCATTATGCTTCCATTTGCATATATTTAAATATAGGTTTAATTATATTCTTCATCATCCATTTCAATTAAGATATATTGTTTTGTAGTAGTTTAAATGATAATTTTCTATTAATATTTTTTTATTTGTTATAGGTATTTTGTGATATTAAAGAATTGCTATGGAGATACTTGAAGGGATTCACTCTCTGGACTTGCATATTTGTTTGAAATTGGAAAGTCTTTAGACTTACTTAGAAATAGTTTTCAAAAAACATTTTAATTTTGGTATTTTTGCTGTATTTATTTATATAAATAAATGTATATTTAAACAATTTAATAATAATTTATATATGAATTTTTTTTGTTTATTAATTTATTGAAATCCTTTATTGGTTTATATAAACTTAATCAAAGTTATTTGAGGTTGTATAATCTGTTTAGCTTTATATTATTATAATTTGCAAATTTAGGAAGACATGTTATATAAATAAAGAAAAATAAAAAAAACACAACATAATAAATTTCCTTTCTAAAACGATTATTTTAAACCACGTTTTAAAAAGGCCATTTTTTAAAAGAATTATTTGAAAATAACGTTTTACATAGGCCATTTTGGAAAATAGTTATTTAAAAAACGTTTTAAAATGGTTAAAAAACCGTTCTTAAAAGTTAGACTTTTAAAAACCAAGACATTCAAAATAGTTCTGGTGTTTTTAGTTGATGAAAACTTAGATGCTATCTTACTTGTGCTCTATGCTCTTTCATTGTGGACACAATTTGACCAATGTTACAATTATTTAAGCTTGTTAAATTCACGTACGTTTCGATCATGAGATATGACACAACATGTTTAAATGAGTTTGATTTCCTTTCTTAATTGGTTAAAGAAACTTCATAACATTAAAGGGAAACTCTCCTCTCCAAGATGATTCTAGCAAAATCCAAACAAATATTCACTTATGACAAACTACAAGTTACTTGGCCCAATTATTTGATGTATTGTTTAAAAACTTGACTAATTCTACTTGTTCAATTGAAAATTAGTCTAGTAACTGAAAAAAAAAAAAAGTAGAGCACTTAAGAACAAAGAACCGGTTGAATAAACCTTTTAAATTTTAATTTTTTAATTAAAAATTAATCTAAAGAATTTTTAACATAATAAAAAATACATATTTAAATATTTCACATAAAAATTATGTGTTATCTTGCTTTCTGCTCTCATTATGGTGCAAGTTGAACAATTTTGCAATTATATAAACTTTGTTTCACAACATGCTTAAATGAGCGTATTTTTTGTTTATTAGTTGGTTAAATAAGATTAATAATATTAAAGGAAAACTTTCCATTCTCCATCATAGTTCTAGCAAAATCCAAACAAATATTCATTTATGACAAGCTACACGTCATTTGGCCATATTATTTTATGCTTTGTTTTAAAAAGTTGGCTATATAAGCAAGAATTGTCATATTAAACAATAATACAATTCTATACGTTTACAATTCATTATATTTTTACTTTGTAAAATTAAACAATAATGAATTGATGGTGCAAGGGAACCTTTTCATTCACCAATTTAGGTCAGCATATTCCATCATTATTCAATCATAGTACTCTCGTTGTCAATTAATAAAATCTTATATATAAGAGCATAGGCAAAACATGAAATTTTTATGACAAAAATAATACAATATCATACCTTGTTACCTGTTGTATAAAGATTGTCATATTAAACTATAATACAATTTTGTGCGTGTTTGAAAGTTTATAATTCATCATATTTTTTATCTTTTCCATATTAAACAATAATACAATATCATATCAGTTATATATTATAAACAAGGATTCTTATAGTTAAGGTGATTTTATGCTAAACAAAATGTATTCAAGGTAATCAAGTGTGTAAATGTCTAAGGCCCTTTCACCCAACTTTGTTAGAAAACCAATTAAAGGCAAAAGAACTTTTTCATTGAAAAGCATGAAATGAAGACAAAATGCAAGAGAAGATGACCAAGCATTCCAAGTTGCTGTTAGTTATTGCTCTCTTTATGCTTGTTGTTTTTGTTGTTGTACATCTTTTTTCTCTTTTTTTTTAGTTGAGAAGTATATCCTAATTTATAATGTTGACAAATATTAATTTTTTATATTAAAAAATATATTTTAATACATAGTGTTGATATATAAATTTTTATTTTGAATTTATATTTTTAAAAGTGATCAAATTAAATTTATTTTAATATAATTTTCAAATTACTCAAAATTTAATTATATGTCAATAATTAATTTTGTGTAATTATTTTCACATATTATAATTTTATTTTATCCATATAGTACAATAAGTGTTTTATTGCAACTATTTTACTTATATATAAATATAAAAATAAATATATTTTTATTTAATAGTATATGATACATTTTGTTAATTATTTAAGATTTAAAAATAGTTTATAAATACATAAAAATATATTCATTTTACATCAATACATACATCATTGTGATCTTAAAAAATATTTTAATTTTTATTTTAAAAAATTATTTTCAATTTCTATTAAATTATATAATAAAAAGCATTAATATAAGTCATTTTATTCATTAAATCAAATCAACTGCTGAGAAAATTTTTATCAATACCTATGAGATGTTTAAGCTTTAAATTAAATTACTAAATCAACAGTTATTATCAAGTGAAAATTTTAATCAACAACTTAATGGAATAGAAATTTTGATCAATAGTTATGAAAAGTTCAAACTTCCTTTTCAAATATATAAAGAATCAACGTATGTAGCGTAAAAGAGGATGCAAATTTACATTATTATTTCATAGAGTAAATTATAGTAATATTTCTTAAAATTAGTATAATTACACATACATTTCTATTTTTTTTAATCATTACTTTGTAACCCTGAAAGATTGAAGTCTAGAGTTTGAAAGAAATACTAGTATAATATTTTCAAACATATAAAAGTATTAATATAATATTTTTAAAGTTAACAAGAGATTTAGGTAGGAAAATAAAAAATGTTGAATTATCTAAAATTTGATAAAAATTGAGGATGTATCATTATAATTTACTCTATTTTATATTATAGTAAATAAATTTCAAATCAAATAAATATTTGTTGTCAACTTTAAAATATCCATCTAACATCCTACAGGTGCTAAAATCTCTTTACTATATATCAAGTCAAAGCAATGATTTTCGTTAAAATTATTATTTTTAATCCTCTTAACTCATTTGGAAAAAAATTATTATCGATTCACTTTATATAAATTTAAAAAATTATATTTTTCACTAGCAATTTAGTTATTGGGTTTATATTTTGAAATATTTGAAAAATATTGTACAAATATTTATAATAATTGAATAAATCGTTCTGTTGTGGAAGTACAAATAGAACTATTTAATTTCTAATTTGTTCTATTTTTAACTTTTTAGACATTATAATTTAATTATTAATTTAAATGCAATTCTAATGGCTGAAAGCCACAAGAAAATATAAAATTATAATTTTTCATGGTTTTTATATATTAGAATTATATGAAAATAATAATTATAATATAAGAATTATGCATGCAAATAAAAAAAATTATATATAAAAATAACATATATGATATTAAAATCAAATAACTAGAAGTACACATATTTTTTGTGTTTACTTCATACAGACTATATGAAGGTGAAATTATATATGTTATTAATTAATTCAATCACAATATTATTATGGTTATATTCTATAAAATCATCCTCATATCTTTTAACAATTACAAAGTTAAGTTAGTTATGTTAGGTATTTATTAAAGGTTAATAAATATGAAATATATAATTTATCAGAAAATATTTGATAATTTATTTTTATAAACTATTATATTCAATAAATTTTCTATTATAATGATAACCTTAAAAATATTGACAATTAAAAAGCTTAATTTCAAGAAAAAAATACACACAATATCTTAAACACATTATTTACAATGAATTGTTTCTAATAAATTATAAAAAAATAAAAATTACTTTATTAATAAATTTTTTTATTATAATAAATTGATCTTAGCATATTTTAAAACTTGTAATTTTTTATTATATAGAATGATATAGTAATATATAATTATAAATATATATTTATATATCTATCTTAATAGTATTTTTTGTTTTTCAGATATAAATCTAGATTGAATTTAACTAGTTTCTTAATAAAATATAACTAATTAATCACAAAAAATCGAAATAAGTTAGAAGGGATAGCTAGTACATTTTGATTTTATTGAGCTTTTCTAGGCAAAGAGTTTCAGCTACTAAAAATATAATTGAAACCTAAAATATAGTTCAGAAACTGAAAAAGTAGATTAAATTTTAAAGTGATTAAATTAAGATAAAAAAATTTATAGTATGAAAATAATATTGTATAAATTTTATAGGAATCCAAACATAGTTTATGTTAAATTATTTTTAATTTTATAGGAACCTGAGGAAAGTTAATTAATATACTTTACATGGTCTTAGTAAATTATTCTTAATTTTTATGATCATATATAAGCTCTTTACTTATAAATGAATTTTAATAAATTTTTGTTTTTTCTTTCTGATATTTTCTTTTGTCTTATCTATACGTCCAATCCTTAGATTTAAACCTCCAAAAGATTAACCAAACTCATTTGCTTTTACATTTAAGTAAATTTCTATAGTTACATGGTTTGTGGAGTTGTTTTGTATCTAAAATAGAAGCAAAATTATATAAAGATAATAGTCTAATAAGTTTTTAAAATATAATAAAAAAAAAATTTAAAATCTTCATCTATCACTTGTTTATTTTCTTTTTCTTATCGTACTATTTTTCATTTTTATCCTTGAAAATCACTCATAGTAATTCTTTTTTTTTAGGTGATAAAATGTCCCTTTGTTCTTCTACACAGAAAATATGAATATAATTAATAAAATTTAATAAATGTAGTTTTAAATTTTACAAATAAAAACATAAATTTTCTTAAAACAGAACTTAAAGAAGGGATAGAGATAATTTATTAATTTCCTTCTTACCATCTCATTTACAAATTGTCACACATGCAATTAAATCCTTAATGTGTCACACGCAACGTTAGAAAAAGTGAGGACATCATGTTAGGAGGAGTTGAATAATATATCTGCAAACTAAACTAAACTTTATAATTAATCTAGTAATGGAAAGAAACATTTCTAACTTGTAATTTTTATTTCTTGTCATTGAATATTAAGCTAATTTGAACAATGAAAATGAATTTTTAATAAATTGCAAGACGACACAAAGTTATGTTCACGCAAGAATGTAGATAAACCAACCTTCTTCTGTTACAACAGCGTGATATTTTCTAATATGTTTCAAAGTTGGAACAAAGGATAAGAGAGTTTGAATTTCATGAAAGAAAGGAAAAAAATGTTGTGGTGATTTTGAGTCAAAATCGCAATTTGAAATCCAAGAGAAACAGGATCAGTCGTAGTTACAAAGAAGAATAATGCTAGTTCAAATAAACATAGGAGAGCTACCCATGTTTGATAAAGTGGATTTTTCTTAACCATGTGAAAATAGATATTTGAATCAAATTAAAAATGTTGAACAAATCTAATTGGATAAAAATAAAATCATAGTAAAAATTTTGATGTAATTACAAATTCTTAATGTTTTGGTATTCATTTGATTTATTGAACATAGAAACAAATATAAGTATATATATATATATATATTATATTATATATATATATATTTATATTTGTGTCTTCCATTATGATGATGGAAATCATGATTTTTAAACTGTAAGACTTTTTTTTATTATGGAAAACTAAAATCCTAATAGCATTTTATTTTATTATTGTTAAAGTAAATTGATAAATATCACAAAATTGAAAGGAGCAAGAAGAGAGAATGGAGAGAGAAGATTGACTAATACTAATTTTAATTCTAGTTGAAAACTTTAATCTGTATATAATAAAATCAGTACAACTAAATTAATTAAATGCAAATCTGCAATATTCTAATAGAGTCATTTATGAAATATTATTAATTTACAAAATTACCCTTAGACCAAGAGAGTACATATCAATATATCATAGATATGATATACATTTTTGTTTTTGAAGGTAACTAACCTATGTTAATTTGATATAATTTGTGTTTCAGACCTCACTTGTGAGATTTAGATTCATTTGGCTCAAATTTATAGAATCAATTGCATCAAAATTAATTCTATCTATAATTAAATTAATGGATACTTTATCTTCCTTGAATTTTTTAATCTCATGATAAATTTGGTTAACATCACAGGATTAAGTTAACAAGATAGATTTAGAATAGTTATGTCTGTAGATGGAACACTTTGAATGCTATGCCAGATGCAAGATATGCATGATGTATGATTGCTTACCTGAGTGTAGCAAGTTTCACAGTAATCTGTACTTTAAGTATTGATAGTGGTAAATGAGTTTGGAATCATCAATGCACCTTTATATGCTTAACTCATAAAATTAGAATTGACTTTTGCGTGTTAACCTATATTAGTTGTTGTTACTTCATTCTCTCTTGTGCTTTATAGATATTTTTCTGTCCTGATACACTCAAATTGAATACAATAATAGGTATTTCTACAGACTATTTATTACTTGCAAGTTTCAAATTTTGTGTCCCCTGACTAGGTTATGCACCAAATTAATTTTGTCTCTACGTCTTTCACATTAGGTGCAACTTCCTAAGACCTCTTTTGCTTTTCTAGCTCTTGCTGTCGTAGGAGCTTCAAGTCTTTCAAACACTTTGTTGTCTTTGTTTGTAGCTGAATTTTTATAAATCCCATAGTACACTTTTGGGTTTCAATAATCACTATGCTAATCACTTCATCCTGCCCACACGTAATAATATACTTAATATATATAAATAACGATATTTGCTTCATCACATAGTTTGCTGAAATATATATAATGTGTATTCATCCATTTCTATTTGCTGCCATATTTAGTTTGTTATTGTTATGATAATAATAATAAGCTAGTTGTTAACTTTTAATGGCCTGATAATTTATTAATTAATTGTGAAACAAATATATGGTCGAGAGTCAAATTAATTAAATGAGTTGTATTTTAAGATATAGTCTGAGCAAGTATAAATGGTTTGTGTGTTTTACCTTTTTTTTTCACTTTTTGATCAACTCAATAAACAAACCCTCAAATTTAGTAGATATTCTCATTTCAAACAAACATACGTCTTGTTTAAGAATAATGTTTTTCAATTGAGAATTCTTGAGCCAACATAATAACTCATAAATAACACTTTTTCCATTTTGAAATAATTTTATTTCAATAATATTTCTAAATTATTTTCATTCTATAATATAAATATTTTCCAATTATCCTCCTTCTATATTAATATTTATTAACTACTTGATAATTGTAAAATTAACTAAATTTTTATAGATGATTTATTAATACTGTTTTGTTATGCATTATGTACCAGATCTGCCCGGGCCGAGTCTACCACTTACCGGGTCTACCTCCTTGCACACTAATAACATCTTCCTTGCTTCGTTCCTTGACGCCGGTGAAGTTGTGTACCGGAAGGAATCCCTCACCCGAGTCGAATTTTTATTCAAGGCCAGGTTTGGAAAAGATAAATACAAGTCATTCCTTTTACAAGTAAAGAAAAAACCCGTAATTGTGTAGGCTCAAACCCAAGAAGATAAATATTATAAATGATAAAGCACAAAAACAGGTTGAACTCTCTCTCATTATTATATTTCTGACATTTGACAACATATTTTGAGAGGAGTATCATTGTAAGTCCTGTGCTTACACTGACGAAAGAGACTCCTTTAGACAATAAGTTCCCTACCCATTTTTTTAGGAACACATTTTTTTGTGTTTTAAAAATTAATCTAAAGTATTTTTAACATAAATAACAACACATAATTAAATATTTCACATAAATATCTATTATTTTGTCTAATGAAATATATAATCTAGTGATTTATACTAATTTATTATTTTTTAAATCTTATTTATTCTTCACAATTCTATATTATTTTATTATTTAAAATATTATATAGAATATTTATAGGCTTACATGTAATTTGATTTTCCTATTTTTTAAAATTTTCACTTTTGATCTCTCTATCTTAAAATGGAGATATTTAACCTCTTATTTTTGAAAATCCATAATTTAGTTCTCTATCTTAAAATAAAGACATTTAATTCTTAATTTCAGAAAATTCATGAATTTGATATTTTCAGTAAAATAAAAAATAATAAATGTTTTTATTCATTAATAATTCTTAAATAAATATTAGATTATTTAATATAATATTTGACTTGTGTGAATATGAAATAACTTTAAATATTTTTAAAGTCGTGTTTCCACTGGAGTCACGCATTCACTGTGTGGTCCATGTATGCCTTCTTCGTGCCTTTGATGGACCATCGTTGCCATCCGTGCTGCAACCCTTGCCGGCTCTGCCACCATCTTCCCTCGCCATCACACATGCGTCATCTCCTTCCCAGAACCTAAACACAACCTCCTTCAACACTACCCAACCTTTTATCTCCACCGCTTTACCCTCTTCCTCTTATCCAAATGTTTCAACTCACCTCCGTAACCCTTTAGATCTAGTTGTTGAAACTCACTTAACTCCTCCTAGGGATCAGTTACCTTTGTCTTCGAGCCCACCAAACACGTGCCTCTCAACTGTCCTGTACCACTCCCATCCTAAATCCCACCCGTCCATTCTCCAATTGTCCAACCCTCTTATTAACTCTCCATAATTACGTATCCAGCCTTTGCCTATCGTTTCACATGCCCACAATAACACACATGCACCCCTTTCAATCTCACAGTCCAAATCTGGCACCACATCAGTAATCTCCACCCCTCTTACTTTAGCCAACCTTGTATCACACTTCAAGGACAATGTGTCGGTAGAGTAGGAGGCATTGTTGTGGGCTCTATGGTCTGATTTTGTCTGATTTTTTAACCTCTTTTAATTTTGTTTTTAGTTAAGTTTTATCAGCTATGATAGATCCTTGTGTGGCCCAATGTTGTTTTTGTTGCTTCCCTAGTATTTAATATCTTTTCAGGGTTTATGCTAGAGGAATAAATGAATTCTGCAGTTTTCCATTTCTTTTTTTTTTTCGTCTTTTGGTAACTTTGGTTCCTAGATGCAATCAATGTGAGTGACCCAGTAGCAACTGCTTTACAAGAACCACCACTTAATTCTTATAAATTGATGCAATTCTTCTATTGCTTTTTCCCGTGGTTATTCTCTTGATTCGTACATGTTATCTTGTGTTGTAGCAGGTGTAGGTTTTTAAAGGAGGGATAAAGTTGAAACATGCCTAGCAAAGGAAAAGGTGATGCTCTTGCTATCTATATATAGAAGTTACTGGAACCAATTAACAAAGAAAGAAGAAAATAAAACCAAATATCTAGAATAAAAAACATAATTTTAACATGGTTCCGGGGTGGTGCTAATAACCATAGCCAATGCCAAAGACAAGCACCTATATATTTTAGGTTTCAATTTAATTAATTAATTAATTAATAATTATTTATATATGAATTATTTTAGATTTATTTTTATCAATTTATGCTTTATCTTTGTTTATTGATTGTATTGAATAATTTATAAATATCTATTAATCAAATTTATTGAAAGTTATGTAATGTTCTTTACAAGCATATTATTATAATTAACAAGTTTTTGGATATATATATATAAATGATGTAAACTTTTAAAACGTTTTTTTAAAAAGTGTTTTACAAAACACCTATTTACAACATTTGTCGTAAAAAAATATAGGAAAAAGTACTTTCTATAGTGTTTTTTTTAAAAAAAAAACGTTTTAATGAATACCTTTTTACAACAGAAAAGTGTTGTAAAAAATCTAATTTTTTATAACACCAACTTTTACCATGCTTTTAAAAATGTTTTGAAAAACCTTAAATAAATCAGGTAAAAAAGCTATTTTCTAGTAGTAGTTTATAACATTCAACAAGTTTATAAGTAATTAAAAATGCAGTTTATCCAAAAAAATTACATTGAATTAACTTGTCATATATCCTAACGATGTGGTACGTTATTTAGTTGCTAACGATAGTGTTATATTTGAGTTATACATTTTCTAAAAAACAGAACCAAAATCAAACAAAAAATTTAAGGACAAAAAAATGTTAAAAAATTGGTTGAATCAGAAACCAGTTCCCTGTTTGGTTTAATTGTGGTTGAAATTTTTGGTTTCCCACAAAACCAGTTAAAAACCGATTATAAACCGGGGAAAGCTGGCGTTTTAACCAATTCGACTAGTTCAATTTTTTTTAAAAAATTTTCTCTTTTCCTAAGTCAAACCCCTTTAATTCAAAATTAATATAAGGGTGTTAACTTAGTAATATGATTGTATATTTAGTAAAATTCTTTTTTCTTTTATAAGCACATTCTTTCTATTTTTTTCTTATACATTATGACTTATGAAGTATGAATGATTTATAATCCTTTTATATTTAATATTATGAATTTTGTGATATTTTTTGTTTAATATAGTTGTTATAGTATTTTATTAAGATTCAGTTAAACCACTAGTTCAACTAGTAAACTATAAACCAATATCTTTATGAATTTTTATTCACCGGTTTTGTTTTAAAAACATTGACCATATAAATACTATTACATTATTACCTTCCCTTTTGTCTTTTCTCATGTTACCCCAAACCCTCATGAACTTTTGAATCACCTTTGCAGCATATTCAGACACCTTACAACAAAAATACCACAGTTGAATATTATTGACTAGAACCACGAGTAGTTGAGTTGGTATTATGTATCTGGATTTGGTTAGATTCTTGCAAAGAAAGTAATGGTACAAATAGATCACTAAGAATTTATTATTGAATTCACTAAAGGAAACAATGGAAGAATATTGACTAAGCATTTTAATTGGGGGTTGTACATTACATTGGATTCAACTTTAGCTAAGTAGGACACTAGGACTATTATGATCATCAAACTATTTGGTACAAAGGTGATAAATAAGATAGAAATAAATAAAAATAAAAAAATAGATGAGAAATAAAATAAAACTAGAAATGTAAGGCTAAAAATAATAAATAGTAATATATAAGGAAAGAGATAAAAAAATAAGTTAAATTAGGTAAAAAAAAAAGTATGATACATCCCACCTTAATTTTTCCAAATGTGTATTTTTTGTTTCTATTGTATTATGAATATATATTTTGCTTTTTTTTAAAAAAAAAATTGTAGAACTAGTTATTCACATTATCAAAATTTAGTGATTTTTTTTTCACATTAATATATGAGTTTAATTGGTATACATTGTCAGTGTAAATATTTTTACACTGACCTGCAATCACAACCCTTCATTCATGGTAAATTTATTTTTACTCATTAGTGCTTTAAAAGTCACATAAATGAAAAATGATGATTAAATATTAGTATAAAAATTTTTTACACTGATAGTGTATACCAATTAAACTCTTAATGTATTGCTAATTTTTAACAAAAACTATTGATGTAACACATTAACATATAGTGCTAATAGTGTGTTGATAGTGGGAAGACTGATAGTAAGAAAATATTCTTAAAAAAAAGTGGCATAAAGAATTATAGGTTTGGTGAGTGCCAACAAATTGTACTAACAGGAAATTATGTTGGTTTTTGCTAGCTTTACATAATTACTTAATTGACAACACTATTTCTCTTCTCATCTAGATTCCTTCTTCCCTTGTTTTATATAATCTCATGCTTGGCTAATGCCACTAGTTTGCCTAATTGACAAAAGTTTATTAAACCATGTTATGTCCTAAGCATCTAATAATTTTTTTCCACCAGACATGTAATTATTAATTCATTTAATTGTCTCCTTTTATTAGCTTAAATAATTAAATTACTGGTAATTACATCATCACAGCTTGACCACATCATGATATTTCTTGATTGGTATGGTATCTTTAAATATAAGTGAGAAAAAGATAAATATTCCTCCATTTGAAAAGATAAATATTACATCATTATAGCCTGTCCACATCAGGGTAGATGGACCACATCATTTGACACCACATCAAGATTACATTATCACTTTGTCGAAGAAGAATAGTATATGAGTGAGAAAAAGATAAATATTCCTCCATTTGCAAAATAGTGGTTGCAATTCTTCAACTCATTGAGGATCACTTCACTTCCCCTCTTTCTTAAAGTCCTCAAAGCTCGTCTTCCCACACACCCCTTTCCCATTTGAAGCATCCATTCCATTCTTCCTTTGTGTCTTACAGCTTCTATTTCACCCTCCCTAGAAAAAGAAACTTAGCTTTTTCCCACCCTATAGCCAACACAGCCAAATACCCATTCTTTAAGGATAAAGCTTCCCACAAAAAAGGTCTCTTTTTCCTTCATCCCTTGACAAATCGAAGCTAAAGCATCACCAAAAGTGTTAATAGATATTTGTTCCTTCATTTCTATTAGTAAGTACAACAACAACTTTGGGTGGTGTCAAATGGGTAGAGAATGGTGACGTTGCCACATTCACCTCCCTATAGAAGCAGCTAAAGTATCATTCCATACCAGTTTGAGGCGACCCAAAGTTGTTCCTTCAACCCCTCTTTTCTTATAACTTACAACCAAAATTTTTTAAAATAAGATATAAAAGTAAATTTTTTTTGTGTTTATTTATTTTGGTTTTGTTATACATACCCACACACATCCACACCTACCCAAATATCTTTTATTGTACCCTATTTTATGAAGAAGAAAATAAGGTCTTAAATGCTTATAAGGAAGCAACGCAAGTGATTTGAATTTTTAGTAATACAAATACAAATGCACAAAGGGTACATAAGAACACTAAAGTCGTATGAAGAATTTGAGGATGAGGTTCACAAGAGTGTAGTTTGAATTTGAGGTTGCACCATCTCTGATTCAAATTATAGAGAAGTTGAAACCATAGAATTAGCTAGGGAATTTAAAAATGATACTCATGTGAATACGTATATATGCAAAAATACATAATTTTACACAAAATAAAAAATTAGTTATCATTTAATTTCACTAATATAAAATATAAAAAAAAATTATTTTCTAAACACCTTTTATTTGGAACATGATATAAAAAATAAAATAAAAAAACATTTATACACCGATATTTAATCACAATATTTTATATATAGTAAGTTGATTTACTTTATCCATTATTGATTTAAAAATCATATTAATGAATGATTATAATTAAATGTCGGTATAAAATTATTTTACATCGATCGATCGTTGGTAGGTGTTCAACTCAAAATAAAAAGAGTCATACAATGTAATTAAATAAATGGTATTTTATAAATAATAGCATTAAGATAAAATTAATTGAATTTATTTATAGGTTTTAGTCACTACACAACTCACATTTTTTCTTATATGAAAGTCTAGAGAAGTAATATAATTGATAAATATCCTTCTATGTTAGGATATAGTGTTATAGTAGACTCCCTATTCCATATATGCTTACTCTTGGTATAATATAAATTCTTGATAGAGAAGTAAAACGCAAAATAACATCATTCAACACATACATAAATAATAGTGGGTCAAAGAACGTAAATAAATATGCATATTGGAAGGTTAAATTTAAGGGTAAAATAGAAAACAAATGGTAGGTTTTGAGATTAAAATTAAATTAAGAACAGTTACCATTTGGGGCATAGAAAGCGATTTGCAACATGTTGCGGTTGAGGTTTTAAATACTTTTGAATATTTTATATTCAGTATATATTGGGTTTGGGTTTGTGAAGAGTTAAATGCTTTTGAATATTTTGAATAAGGCTTCACAACAGTGTTCATGATGAGCCAAGAATCTGATTCCATACACGATTTATAGATAATGTTTAGTCTAGTTGGTTTATTTTCTTCAAATGAAAAGTTAGGTTAAATAGTATTTATATAAAAATATTTAATTAAATTTTAAATAAATTTATTTTATTGCAAAAACACCAAGTAAATTATTTTATGTCAGTTAATTTTTCACAAAACAATTATTTTATAATATTTTTTTTCATTAGACAATAAAAAAAATATCAAATAAATTTTAATTTAAAATAACCATATAAGCTAAAATAGTTATATTTAATAAACAATGATTATTGCTTTCAGCAGAACGAGTGCTAAGGCCAATTATATATGGATATAGTATTGACACAAATTTAGTATGTAGTAAAGCAGTTCCGGTCCAAATAAAACAAAATATTTTTAATTTGTGTGTTTATATTTTTTTACTATATTCATATGTTTATTTAAAAATTTAAATAAATTAAACATACCTCCTAGGAAATGATATAACTAAATTAACGATTTAGTGATTTCCTATTTATTTTACTATAGAAAGTATAAAGGCAGTTTAGCAAATGTGATCCATTACCCTAACTTTTAACTTACATCTTTAAAGTTAATACAAATATAATTTATTAATTATCACAAAAATATAGAGACACAATTCAATCACATATTTATAGAGTTATGAAAATAAGTGGGACACATAGATTAGCTTGTAGTCCAACAAAATAGGTTAAGTTGAAATTGAAAAACTAAACTTATACAAAATTATACTATTTTGTAATTGATATTATTTAAATTCTTTAATATATATTTATATATATGCTATAAAAAAGGAACCCAATTAGACTAGTCTGATGGGTCAACAAACATAGCTTAGAAAAAAAGCAACACATATTAATTATAGAAAACCATTTAACACTTCTACCTATATGTACATCTTTGAATCTTGGTACTTGACAAATCTCTTTGAAGCACATGTTGCAAGACTCATGACCACCCCTGGAATTATAAGATGATGAAAAAATGTTAGCCCCTTTATCTTTGGATCAGTCATGAAGCTTGAAGTCGTTTCCAATGGTTCAGATGAGTTATAGTTCACTCATATTTTATTTTCTCAAAAACATTTAACTTACATTATTGATGTAACTCATTTGCTAGTTTTCCAACTCACAAAGCAAGTTTATGCCATATGCTTTGTCACACATTTTCAAGTCAACTCTTCTACAAAACTAATAACCACCTACTAATATACAACAAATTTGTCATTGTAATACTATCATAAATCAGCAGCTTCCTTACACAAATAGAACTATAAAACCATATAAGCAAGACCCATAGGAAATTTTTATTTTTAATTTATATATTTAAAAGTCATTAAATTAAATTTATATTAATATGATTTTAATTATTAAAATTTAATTATATGTTAATAATTAATTTCATGTAATTATTTTCACATATTTATTTTATCCATACAATAAGTGTATTTTATTTTATTTTCATGTTAATAAATATATTTTTATTTAATAGTATGATACAATTTTTTTAATTATTCAAGATTTAAAAAACTAATTTATAAACATATATTAATCTATCCATTTTATTTTCACAAAAAAAAATTCTATCCATTTTATATTAATATATATAAGTAAAATATATACATTGTTATGATTTTAAAAAGTATTTTAATTTTTTATTTTAGAAAATTATTTTAAATTTGAGTTAAATTATATAATAAAAAGCATTAATATGAGCTATTTAAATCATTAAATCAAATCAACTGCTGTGAAAAGTTTTATAAATAGGTATAAGATATTCAAGCTTAATCACATCAATTTAATTCATTTAAAATAAATTACTAAATCGACAATTATTATGATTGAATTTTTATTTTTGCAAAAAAAAATTAATGAAATAAAATTTTGAGGTAATTAAAAATGCAGCCCCACATGTTTAGTGTAATTGCAAATATACATCTTCTTCTTTTATACTACACAGACCCTCTTACTTATATGTACTTATTACGATTGTACCTTCTTTCCAAACTACACAAGATATATTTTTACATATTTTTCCATTATTACATTTTATTTTGTGTGAACGTGATATATTTTTTTTTTCAAGTTTGTTAATACTCAAACAATGGAGGCAAAAGGAGCGTTCGTTGTAAATTTTGAAAAATATAGGGAGTGCATGTGTAATAATATACAAAACTTAGGAGATATACGTATAATATCATACAGAACTTAGATGATACATCTGTAATAAATTTATATATGATATTACAATATTTTTGGAAAGAGGGGTACAACTACATGAGTATGTCAAAGTAAGGGGATTTGTATAGTCTAATAAAAAGGAGATGTGCACATGTAATTAAATTAAATTTAAGGATTACATCCATAATTACCTCTAAAACTTTTGATCAATAATTATGAAAAGCTGAAACTTCCTTTATATATAATGAATGGATGTAGTGTAAGAGAGCAATTTAACATAATTAGTAAGAATAAAAATTGACAAAAAACAAAGTAATCAAATAATAGATATATTCTATAAAAAAATAATGTCACATGTCCAAATTTACATTATTATTTAGTGTAATTATATATACATTTCTATTTTTTTAACCATTACTTTCGTACCCTTGAGGGTCAGTGATGGTCTAAGGTTTGAGAGGAGTGCTAGTGTAGCATCCCAAAATTCAAAATAACAATATTTGAAAGTTAGGTTGTTAAAAAAAATGTATTAAAAGATTAAACTATAAAGACAAGGTTTTCTTGTTTTAGCATGTCATGCATATTTGTTCTTAATTGTTGGTTCACATGTGCCTGGTGTTGTCTAGTTTCCATCTGATTGAGACCATTTGTACTAGTTTTTTCTCCATCATCCCTTCGTGTTGTTTCCTGGTAAGTTTCCTTCTTACTGGGATTTTTCCTAGTTCTTAGGATGGCTCGTTCAGAGAGCCTAGGTTTTTCTTCGAGTAAGGGTGAGAGTTTTTCAGAGGGGTTTTTTGGGTCCATGATGGAAAAGGGGGTGGAAGGTATGAGTGGGGGTAGCACATCAGAATCATCCTTGGGTTCTTTGAGTCTCCCAAACAATGAAGAGTTTGAGCACTTGATGGCAGGGCCATTTGTGGGTTTTGGGTGTGAAGCCCACAACTGGTGGCATTGCAACAGGGGAAGTGGTTCGAGGCGTAACTACTCCTATGGTTGCCGAAGTTGGCACTTCTAGTGAGAGGGTGCTTGGTGTCGCGCTAAAATGCCACCGGAAGCTAGCTCTTCCGGAGGATAGTGATGATAAGAAAGGTGTTGCTGCTGAGACCATTGCGGGGGCGAAGGGTAAGGAGAAGAGTCAACATAGGAGGAAGGGGAAAAAAGTGCTCCCCTAATCATCAAGACTGGCTATTAATGGGTTTCGAAGGAGGTTGGGTTGTCCTGGAGCCTAATGTCATATGATTTAGAGTTGCAAAAACTTCGGACCAAGATCAGCATATATTCTAACTTGGATAATCTCGATTGGGTATTGATGGAGGCCTAAAGAGCTGACGAGCGAGTGTACGTTGTGGCTGCTTAAGGAGAAGAAGCTTTTACATTTGTGTCCATCGACCTCTTTCGCCATGTTGAGGTAGTGCTTCCCTTCTCGGATTTTCAATGCGAGGTGTTGACTGAGCTCAACGTGGCACCAAGTCAACTGCGTTCCAATAGCTGAGGCTTTCTCAGGGGGTTTGAGATTTTGTGTGGGGTGCTCAGTATCTCTTCGACCGTGAACAAATTTCTGTATTTCTACTAGGTGAAGGGTGGGGAGAATTCCAAAGTTGGCTGGGTGTGAACAACAAGGTGTCAGTATGGACCACTATTTACCTTGTTGAATAGCTCTAGAAAGAGCTTCAAATCAAATTTCTTCGAGGTGCAAGATAATAAGAAGTACAAGGATCATGGAATTTTTTTTTTCAAGGAGGATGGGTGTTCTACTCGGTTTCCCCTATACTGGCAAGAGCGTCCTCGTCGATTTAAGTTCAAGGCCAATCATTTGCTATCCAAAGAGGATAAGAAGGATATTGTGATTATTAGTCAATTTCCTCATCGGATGTGAGTGAAAGCGGTTCTAGATTTAGAGTACACAATTGATGTATATAATGCTTTAAGTAGTGAGTGTCTTGCTTATGTCTTTTGTAAACTTAGCTTTTGGATGGCTCCTCCAATTCCTAAAAAGGTGCGAGATGATGCTCCTCGTGCTGGTGGTCTGGCACGCTAGCCCGAGGCCGAGACTGGTGGGGTCGAGCTCCCCACCTATGACTTCAGGGGTTTCGGCCTCTATTGTGCTCCTTCATTGGTAGTTTCTATTGTGTCTGCTCCTCGTAGTTGTTCATGTATGGTTTCTTGAATTTCTAGGAAGGTTTTTCATGGCGATGACATTTCTATCTGTCTTGCTAAGTTCCTTTACCTCGCCGAGGCCAAATGGTATATCATTACCATAAAGAAAGGGCAGCTTGTCTTGAACACTGCTCTCTAATGCTGGAGACATCGTCATTATAAAACACGAAGGTAATGTCCTCCTGGGTGTTGCCTAACGACAAGCTAATCTCCAAGGAGGATAGGGGAATGATGGAATTTGGAAAGGTCGAACGGTCCTTGGATTCGGCAGAGGTATTTCTCTTTCGGTCAATAGCGATTATTCGCTATTACAAGAATAAAGTTGTTGACACTGAAAAAAAGATGAAGGTGCTGGCCGAAGAGAAAAAGAAGGTGGCCGAGGAGCGGAAGGCAGCTGTTGATGCTGTTGTAATGGCGAAGATGCCCTTGAAGGTGGAGCACAGCAAGGTCATTCGCTTAGAGGTCATTGCCATAGCTAACGCTTGAAAGAGAATGAAGTGCTGGAGAATGACCTGTGGGAGGCCCATGCTGTCCTTGAGGCAAGGGAGGCCACCAGGACTAGTGGGGTATAAGCGAGGTCCAAGGAGGGTGAAGCGAGGGTCTGGGCTGAGCTGGAGAGGAAGACTTTAGAAGAGGATATCTCACAGTTAAAGGAGGATGCTGAAAGTTAGTCCAAGAGTTTCATGGTGTATGCTCTCAAAGAGGGTTTTAGTTGAGCCATGGAGCAAGTGAAGGTCCTCGTGCCTGGGGTCGATCTCTCCTTCTGTGATTTGTGGGTCGTCATGAAGGATGGTCGTATTATCCCAGTAGAAGCGGAACCAGAAGGGGAGGCGCCAATGGTAGAAGGAAAGACTTCTCAACGTTTGATTGAGGTTATTAACATTGATTCCATAGTCATGGAAGACGGGGAGGTAAGCTTTGGCGCTCCCAAGGGGACAGTTGCTGATCGGACCAAGGTGGCTGCAGCTGATGGTAGGGCCGAGGCTGGGGCCTCTGCTAAATAGTTTTGTTTTCTTTTTCTTTAGGTATGTTGTATTCTGTGTAGTATCTTTTTTGTTAAACATTTTGTCAGTACCTTCATATGTATTTTGTTTTGTTAGTTTAATGAAAGGATGTTGTCATGGCCAGTTTTGTTTTGCATTTGCTTGTATTTTTGTTTCTTACTTGTTGCCGAATATGAGCGATAGAGCGTCGAGTTGGCGATAGGGCGCCGAGTAGGTGACATGAGCTCCAATGAGGGTGATAGAGCGCCGAGTGGGCGATATGAGGGCCAACAAGGGCGATCGAGTGCCAAGTAGGCGAATTAGCACTAGTGAGGGTGATAGAGCAACAAGTTGGCAATATGAGCGCTAGCGAGGGTGATAGAGCTCCAAGTAGGTGATATTAGAGCCAGCGAGGGCGATAGAGCGCCCAGTAGGAAATATTAGCGCCAATGAGGGTGATAAAGCACTGAGTAGGCAATATTAGCGCCAATGAGGGTGATATAGTGCCGAGTAGGCAAAGTGAGCGAAAGCGATAAGAGAGAAAAAGTAGATGAATGCAGTGATAATATATTTTTATTATGGATGTGCCTTGTTAAAACCTCATCGGCCAAAACCCATATTCTTTTCTTTCAGGGAAAAAGACCGAGGAAGGAAAAAGAGTACATCACCTATGCGATCTATTAGCTATAATACATTTTAAGGTGGGTGGTCTTCCATGTGCGTGGGGCATCCCTTCCTTTGGGAGTCTGTAGTCGGTATGCCTCATTATTGAGATATTTTGTAATCCTGAAGGGTCCTTCCCAAGTGAGGGTGAACTTGCCCTTTTGGTATTTTTTTTGGGCTTCCCCCACCATCTCCATACTATATCGCCTTCTTGGAAGGTTTGTTTTAGTGTGTTTTGGTTTTATTGCCTTGCTAACCTTTGTTTGTAGGTGAGTTCTTTGATGGCCGCTTCCTGCCTGATTTCCTCCGTCGTATCCAGGTCAGCTCGCATTGAGTCTGAGTTTCCAATTGGGTTGTGATGAGTCATTTCAAAGGATGGCTCTACGAGTTCAACTAGAATCATGGCTTCCGTTTTATAGGTCAAGCAGAAAGGGATTTCCCTTATAATTGTTTGGGGATGATAGTAGTAACCCCACAACATGCTGGGTAGTTTGTCCACCCATGCTTTGCGTTTAGCTCCGAGTCTAGCCTTGAGTTCACTCAGGATGGCCTTGTTAACCACCTCAGCCTATCCGTTTGTCTATGGGTGCTCCACCGAGGATACTATATGTTTTATGTTGAGATTTGTCATGAACTCCTCAAAGGTGGCTGTCATGACTGTTTCCCATTGTCGGTGACTATTGCGTATGGTAGGCCGAAATGACAGATGATCCTCAATGTGAATTCCTGTACCTTTTAGGCCGTGATCGTGGCCACAGGGGTGGTTCGATCCACTTGGAGAAATAGTCGATTGTGACGATGAGGAATTTAGTCTACCCAGTGGAAGGGGGAAAGGGTCCAAGTATGTCCATCCCCCACATGGAGAAAGGCTAGGGGGCGGTTATGTAATGCAGATGTGCAGGCGATGTTCAGGCCCTGCCGCTAAACTCTTAGCACTCAGCTCATTTTCACACCTAGGTAAGACAATCCTTGCGCATGGTGGGCCAATTATATCTAGCCTGAGTAACCCTTTGGACCATACTCTGAGCTCTGATGTATGATCCACAAATCCCTTTCTGAATCTCGTTCAACACGTACTCGGTCTGCTCTTTCCCAAGGAACTTAAGAAGCGGGCGAGAAAAACCTCTTTTGTAGAGGTCGCTGTTGATAACGGGGATGTTGATTGGCGCTTCACCCTGTGGGTCCCGTGGGGTCATCGGGTAGCATCCCTAAGGTAAAGAAGGAGATAATGGGGGTTCGCTAATCCGAAGGAGAGCTGCTGATCTACAACATGCCATCAGTCTGAGTGCTAGGGAGCCGAAGCTTTTCTTGGATGACTGAGTGACGTTGCACTCCTTGGTCAGTGGACGAGCTGGAAGAGGGTGTGTACTCTCCTATTGCTTTCCTGTGGTATGTGCGCTACCTCTATCTCCTCGAATTGTTTCATCAAGTTTTTCATTAGGAGCATATATTAAATTATATGGTTGTCCTTCACTTGCATTGTGCCATTGGGCTTACCTTCTACCTGCTTTGAGTCTGATCGGCATCTGAGCTTTCTTACACCCATCTTCTTAGCCAATCTGAGTCCCGCTAACATAGCTTCATACTCTGCCTAGTTATTAATTGCTTAGAAATCAAACTAGAGTGCCTACTTGATGTCAATACCATCAGGTCCCACAAGGGTGACGCCGGTCCCATAACCTTTATTGTTGAAGGAGCCATCCACGTAAACATCCACCATTAGGGCCCGTGGTCGACTCGGGGTGGTAGCTCAACCAGAAAATCCGCAAGGGCTTGCGACCTAATGGGTCCCTAGGGCTTAAACTGCAGATCGAACTTTGATAATTCTATGGACCATGCTATCATTCTATCAATGAGGTTCAATCTCCCGAGGATCTATTTGACTGGATGGCCTATTTTGATGACTATGGGGTGGCTTTAGAATTATGGTGGTAGTCTTCGGGTTGCATTCATAAGATAGAGTGCCAGTTTTTCGATCATATGGTATCTAATTTCAACTGGTTGGAAGATCTTACTGGTGAAGTATATCAGGTTTTTCATGTTGTTGCTTTTTCTGTCCTAACATCGAGCTCATGGCATGCTTGGTAATTGTATATATAAAAGTAGGGGTGTGCCTGGCGATGGTCTAGTAAGGATCGATGGCAAGGATATGACGTTTTCTAGCTCTATGAACATGGTTTCGACCTCCTCACTACAAATAAACTTTTCCTTGACTTTCTTCATCAATTCAAACAGTGGGTGTCCTTTGTCTGCCAACTTGGGGAGGAATCGGGCCAATGAGGTGAGGCATCCTTTAAGTCGTTAAACCTCTTTTAGTGATGCAAGGCTTTTCATGTTGAGCAGAGTAGTACACTTATTGGGGTTGACCTTGATCTCTGTTGGGTGAGCATGAAACCAAGAAATTTTTTGCTTTCTACCCCAAATGTGCACTTTTTGGGGTTTAGTCGTAGATTGTGATGACAGATTCTGTCGAATATCGTTGATAGGTATTTCGTATGGTTCTCTAGTGCTCTGGATTTAACGACCATGTTGTTGACGTATGCTTTTACACTCTTCCCGATGAGGTAAACAAAGACGGTGTCTATGAGTTGTTGATAGTAGCTTTTGCATTTTTGAGTCCGAACGACATTATCTAATAACAGTAACTAGCTTGGTTTGTGCAGAACGTTGTTTTCTCCCAATCAGGAGGATACATCAGTATTTGGTTGTAGCTTGAGTATGCGTCCAGAAAACTTAGGAGTTCAAACCTTGGGGCCCCGTCAACTAGTTCGTCGATGCTAGGAAATGGGTAAGATTCTTTGGGGCATGTTCAATTTAAGTCGGAGTAATCGATGCACATTCTCCATTTTCCAAATGCCTTATTTATCATGATGATGTTTGAGAGCCAGGTGGTGTAATAGATCTCCCCAATAAAACTTGCCTCTTGTAACTTGGCTATTTCTTTTATGTCTGCTTGTTACCGATCTCTACCCATCTTCCTCTGCCTCTACGCCACCAGCCTTGCTTTGGGGAAGACTGACAACTTGTGACAGACAAGGTTGGGGCTTAAATTGGGCAAATCAGAAGCTTTCCATGCGAATAGATCGGCGTCCTTCTTAGGAATCGTGTGTATGAAGGCAAAGACTTTGAGGCTCATGTGTGCGCCGAGCCAGGTGTACTGATCCTCTCGAGGTCCCAATTGAAAAGTAGTTGTCTCCTCAGCAGGGGAGAGCTGTTGATCGTCATCCGCTCAAGGATCGAAGTCAGTCCATCAAGTCGGGTTTATAGATGGGGCTTTGTGGCGACATGGTTGATGCTAGTTCCTGACTTTGGGAGTCGATAGGGGAGGACCCGAAGACTTTGCATGTAACATTCCCTAGCCTCTTCCTGATCGACCCTTATTGTGATTATAGCACCCCAGGTTGAGGGGAATTTCATTGTGAGGTGGGGTGTGGAGATGATGGCTCTTAGGGTGTTGAGGATGGGCTGACCTAAGAGGACATTGTACGAGGTATCTGCGTCAATCAGTATGTACCTGCCTAGTAAGGTTAATAACAATTTTCCTTCTCCAAAGGTGGCCATGAGCTCTATATATCCCCTAGTGTGCACCTGTTTTCCTACAAAGCAACAGGGACTCAGGGTAGGGTTTGACTAAGCTCTCGGGAATGTCCAGGCGTTTGAAGTTGGCCCAATAGAGGATATTTGTCGAGCTCCCCTAGTTTATGAGTATCTTTCGGACATCCCAGTCTGTGATGACAGTCGCGATAACCATAGGATCATCCTAATTGATTCTTACTCTTGTGAAGTCACTATCGTTGAAAGTAATCAGTGGCATGGTTCCTACTGGGATATCTGGCACCTAGTTTACTGCCTTAAGCTGCCTCCGGTGTTATTTCCTGGCCGAGCTACCTTCCCTCTGTCGCCTGTCACTAGGAATTACGGTCTGGCTCAATCTAATCCCAGGATGCCCTGTGGTAGTTCCTGTCTCTAGGCTTGAAGGGGGTTTCTTTATGAATGGTCTGAGTCTCCCTTCTATCTGGTCTCTGAGGTCTATGCACTCTTCTATCATGTGCCCGTAGTTTCAGTGGTACTTACAATGATTACTACAGTCTGCTTCCTCGTTGGAGGGGTCCGGTTGCGGGAGATGAAAGACCTTGATGCTGAAGGCTTCTTGCAGAACTTAGGTTCAGGTTTCCGTGAGGAAGGGTGTAGGTTGTGTACTTGGGCTGTAGCCGACCAGATTTCCTGAACTCCCTGTCGCGTGGTGTCCTATGATGAGTTCCCTCTTTTTCCTGGTGCAGTTGTATGTGCTCCCTAACCTTTGCCTTTGGGGGCAATCGGAGGTTTCTACGTCTTACTAATGCCTCTTCCATGCTGACATATTTGGAGGATCTTTCCAAAAAATCGGCCAATGTTTGTGATCGCCTTTTGGATACACTGTCTATGAGTCCTCCTGGTTTCGAAGCTCCCAATACCGCGTGGAGCGCAGCGCCAAACTCGAGTTCAGGGTGATCTAGGTTAACATCTAGGACAGTCGATCTGTGAAGGCATGCAAAGGCTCATCCTCCTTTTGTTGTAGTTCGATTAGGTCATCTGTCGTTATTCTCTTGGGTTGTCGAATTGCGTAGTGGGCTACAAATTTGTCTGTCAGGGTGTCATATGTGTCTATCGAATTGGCTGGTAGGCGAGACCACAATTCAAAGCAGTACTTGCAAGAGAGGCAGGAAACATCCTGCATAAAACTCGATCATCATTAGAGTATAAGTTTACCTGTGTTAAAAATGCTTATATATGATCGTTTGAGTTGGTATCTCCTTCCAAAAGCTTTATCGACAGGGGTCTGCATCCTCGGGGGAGAGGAGTATCAAGGATACATCGATGAATGGATGTCGTCGCCCCTTCCTGTGTATGGGGGCTAGGTTCCCCGTTGTCTTTTTGTCCGAATTCCTCTCGGTGACTCTGCCTCGCGAAAGTCGATCGCTATTAGAGTGATGTCGGCTTGCCGAATCGTCGTCGCTTGAGTCTTCCTTGTAGCTACTATTCCGCCACCCCTTCCTTCGCCATCGAGGTCGGGTGCCCTCTCTTGTAGCGTCATGATTGGATTGACTACAAGCCACTTCACCCCTATCACCCACGTCTTTGAATCATTTGAGTTGGAAATCATGGATAGTCGTCTTCATGGCTGTGTTTCCTTCTCTTAAGGCGTGGAGGGCGGCCCCATGCCTCTGAGCCATATCCTCCATTTGCTTCCTTATGACTTCCAAGGAATTCATGTTGTTCATGTTACTCTAGGACTCATAGCTCTGAGTTTGTACCATAAGGGTAGAGACGTAGGAATTTGCACGTCCCGATAAATGGTGCCATATGTTCTTATCGAATTCCAGTAAAACCTTATAACCTTCCTTATCTGGAATGCTGACGGCTCCCTTGGATAGGTGGGTACCTACAAAAGAGACTCTAATGCTCAAGTTAGAAAAAACTGTCAACAGTAGGGGGGTTTTGTGTTTAGAATAGTCTCTTTTTTTTGGAGCGTGTATCCCTTTTATTGTGAAAAAGGTTCCATGTTACCTTTTTTAGGAAAATGGGACTTTGTTGGACCGGGTGCTGAGTATGCCGAACTCTGAGTTAAGTCAAGTACGCCGAGCTCTAAGCTATGCCAAGTTTGCCGAACTTCAGTCTTCCAAGGACTAGGGGGAGGGGAGGGGGTCAGAATTTAAACCATAAAACTAATCTTTTATAAAAAATAAAGGACAAAGAGGGGAAAATCAACCTTAAATAATTATTGTATAGGTTAAGTAGTCCCCTTAAAGAATTATAGACGAGTTGACTATTTAAGAATCGACAAAAAGGAAGAGAAAAAAGAAGAAAATAATTAAAGTTGTGGGATCTTGCTTGAAGAGGTGAGTAAAACTTTTTCTTAAACCCATCCATGGTATATATAATCTTATTCTTATAAAGTAAAAATAAAAGAATTGGCCATAATGATGAGAAAATGTCATTCGCTTATTTTAATTAATTCTTTTTAATACAAGTTGAAGCTTATATTCAGGCATGTCTCACTTCTTTTTCTATTACGAATAAATTATATGTGACTGTGTGTTAGTGCTTAGTATACCTAATTGCTTGAATATCTACACTTTTAATTTGTATATTGTACGTGCTGCACATAGATGTTAAGTATCGTAATATAAAATGGTGACACAACATCATGCTTTACAATTTCAATTCATAAATGGTGAAACTTAATAATTGTAAAATTCCCTAAAGAATTATGGGTCATATTATATATATATATATATATATATATATATATATAACTTTTATGATGTATAATTACATTTTTGAATTAATTTATTTTCATAAAATCTATGTGTTGTGATTTTAAGAATTGAAACGTTGTGTTTAGAAATTGTGTGATTATTTGAGATATCCGCATTTAATATGGGAAGTAAAACTTATGATACCTTCATCTAGGATGGAGATGAAACACGAGATATTGCGATTTATTATGGAGAAAATGTTTTAGATACCTTCATTTGGGATGGGGAAGAGATTCGATATACCTCCAAAATAATGTTGGGAAGGTAATGGACACCATTGTATGAAATATGAGGTCATAAACCTTTTTTACAAATCTATTAAAAACCTGGTTCTGGAAACCGAAGAAGGAGAGTGAGTGATCATGAGTATCACTATATTTTTGTGGATTGCGTGTATGCATGACAATGTTAAATTGAAAACTATTGTGTTGATTATTATTATACTAGAAATTATTTGTATAAATAATAATTTATGTATAAAAAAAACTTTTTTTATTATTGCAGGTACTGTGGGTAAATTTTTCAGATTCTACATCAGTTAAGAACAACACTATTTGCGAAGTCTTTTGGAACCTGTTTTACTCATTGGGATTTCCATCTCATTAAAGTGTGTAGTGTCAGAAGAGGAAGAAATTGTGAAAGCTAAGGAGGTTAAAGACTTAGTCCCAAGCTTAGATATTTTTTATTTAGAATGAACATTTTTTCATTATTTCAATTATCTTTTACATTTGTTTTAGAAACCTTTACATTTTAGAATTATACTTTGTAAGATCTGTATTTTGTTTACCTTATTTTAATATTAGGAGATATTTTTGACTTATTATTTCGAAAGTTTGTTTATTTTCAATATGAGATTATGTGTAATTTGATAAAAACTGAAGAAATGTTACTATAATTTATTATATTTTATATTATAGTAAATAAATTTAAATCAAATAAATATTTTTTGTCAACTTAAAATATCAATCTAACATCTTAAAAGGAGTCACAATTTAACATGTAAGTCAAAGTAATGATTTTTGTTAAATTTAAATATTTTCGATCTAACGACTCACAATTATCCAAATCTTTTATATGAAATATATAAATATAGATTATCAAATTATATATTGAACTATAATTATTAAGAATATTATATTAAAATCTAATGGTACTAATGAATAATTAATCTTTATCATTAAATTTAAAAAAAATAAAGGGTTTGATGAAGAGTAAGTCTATTAAACTTACTTTTGGAGTAGGTGAATTCCCTCTCATATATAAATATATAAAGATAAGTTTTATGGAATTGTAAATAAATAAGAACACACCTAATAAGCATAGAAATCTAAATACTATTAAATTAAGTTTTAATTATATTAAAATGGCTTAACTATGTCTTTATTTCTTCATATTTAGTTAAATCTATTTTTCCTCTCAAATTAAAAGATATTGTTTTTCCTCCTAATTCTAAAAATTGTTATTTTTAATCCCTTTGACAATGCAGATAAAACTATTTTCAATTTGTTGTATTTTTACTTTTTATACACGATAATTTAATTATTAATTTAAATAAAATTCCTAATGGCTTAAAACCACTAAAATATAAAATTTTTTGTTAAAAATTAATTTTTCACAGTTATTATCAATTATAATTATATGAAAATAATAATAACATAAGAACAATTATGCATACAAATATAAAATATTGATATATAAAAATAAAATATATGATATTAAAATTAGATAGCAAGAACTACATATATTTTTTGTATTTACTTCATGTTAACTATATAAGGGGGAAATCCTATAAGTGATTAATTCAATCACAATATTATTATGATTATATTCTATAAGATGATCCTCATATCTTTAACAATTATAATGTTAATAAATATGAAATATATAATTGATAAAAAAAATTTAATAATTTATTTGTATAAATTTATATTCAATAATCTTCTCTTATGATGATAACCTTAAAAAAATTGACAATTGACAATTGACAAGCTTAATTTCAATAAAAAAATGCCCACAATATCTTAAAAACATCACTTATAATGAATTGTTTCTAACAAATTATAAATTAATAGAATTTATTTCATTAATAATTTATATATTTAAATCAGATTTTAATATTAAAATAAATTTGTGTAATACTTGGACATTGATCTTAACATAAAACATTTACAAAATAAAAGAAATTCAAATTGATAGCATTTCAAGTTTTATGAAATCTTAAAATGTCTCATTAAAACACAATTTTAGATTTTAAAAAATAAATGGTGAAGTATAAGTCTCTAATATGAAAGGGAAATGGAAAAGGAAGGAAAGAGTGACCACAAACAAGTCACATGCTTCAAATCATATTTTAAAAATCTAACATTTACATTAATCAAATGTATACTTGTTATAATAAATTATTTGACTCAAACTAACATCGCTCAAATTAACATTAATCAAAACGGATTTACATCATTCAATCACATCTAAGCTTTATGTTCAATAAATTTGTTGAATTTGATAATAATAACTTTAAAAATTATATAAATTGTATGATTTAGTTGTATGATTGTATCTTTAAAGTCAATAATAAATAATATTTAGTAACATAAATGATAGAAAAGGCAGATTCTAATTATATAAGGTTTTATATTTTATTGTTTGTTTCTTCTCAATGTAGTTTCTTTCTTTCTCTCTTTTAGAAAGGTGACTCAATGCCTCTTTCAGTCCCAACCAAAGCCTTAAATCCCCCAATTCTCCATACCCATGGAAATGAATCCTCCTTCTTTCTATGGTCCATTTCAAAATGAAAACTTGAGTTAACCGTCCTGAGACCCGGTCAAATAAATAATTAGTGGAAGGGAAGAGGAAGAAAAGAGTGGTCACAAACAAGTCACATACTTTAAATTGTATTTTGAGAATCTAACCTTTACATTAATCAAATGTATACTTGTTATAATAAATTATTTCACTCAAACTAACATTGCTCAAATTAACATGAATCAAAACGGATTTACATCATTCAATCATACAATAAATTATTTGATTTAAACTAACATTGCTCAAATAAGTACAGGAACGTTGTATGCCACCACATACACACAAGAACAAATTATACTGAGTATGCTCAAACTAATATGGCTCAATAGATTTTTAAAAAGATAGCAATAACCTTGAAAAATATTCTAAAAGACATGGATTTTTAACTTTCATTGTGGCTCTACTTTTATTCACACTATAGTTGTAAAATAAATTAAATTACTTTATTACTTTATTTTTTAAAATTTTGAAAAAATTTAAATTTAAGATAAGTTAAATTCCTTTAAATACTTTTAACACATAACTTTATACATATTTTTTAGTAATAAGAAATAAGTGTGAGATTATAATTAAATATATTTTTTCTAACAATCTGATTTATTTATTTTTATTAAAGTTGTATTATGAATTTAACAACCAAAAAATTACCATGACAATTTTTTTTTTCAAAAATTTTTATGTTATATTCAGAAAAAACCATTGAATTCTTTGTAAAGAAGAATGCAAGTTACATATTGAAAATAATGAGATTTTTTAAAGAAAAGTGAAAAAAAAAACATATTTCTCTCTAAGTAATATAAATTGTGTCACACCCATGTGACAAAAAATGTTTAGTTTCGTTTATTATATCTTCTAACATACATCACACATCTCATATCACTGTCATTTTAAAATATATTACATTTCTTTTAATAAAAAATTGATAAACATGCACTTTTCCAATTTTGTTTTTATATTTCTATAAAATGGTCATACTATTATCTTTAAAATAAGATTTTATGACTTTTTTAACTTTTATTTTCGACCAAAGTCCTAAATAACTTAAAAAATAGATACTTAAAATATAATATTTAGTTTATAATATTAAAATGTAAAATTCTTGATTCTTAACATTCTTTCTATCATAAATGAGTAGAAAAAACAAAAAATAATTTTTTGTTCTAACTAAAAATAGATTATTTGAATTAATATTTTGGTAAAAAAGATTAATTATTTAGTAATGGAGGATAAGGATATTCTTCTTTTTAATATATAAAACTATGTTGATAGAAAAGATTAATTCTATTTTCAGAACCGAAAAAGATCTAGTAAGTATAAGATATTACTCTTTATTATTTTTATTCATTTTCTTGTTTAAATCTAATGATTATGATTAATTATGCTTTGTTTTATTTATAGTATGCTCTAAACAATTAATTAAGCTCATGTAGCTTTTCATAATTATAGTAAAAAAATACAATTCTATTTAAATTATTGTTATTTTCTTACTTTATTAATATAATTAACACTAACATATATAAATATAAATCAAATCATTTTGTAGGCACTGTGTACTAATTAATTATATTTTAATTTTTAAATTTAATAATACATTGTATTTATTAAATTTTACTATTATTTAAATAGATATATTATTTAAATTTATATGTAGAGATTTAATGCTATATATTATTATATACAATAAATGACTAAGAGAGTGTTAGTTAGTGTACCATTTGAGTGTGTATTAGTATAATATTTTTTTTATGAATAAAAACTTAGTATTGTCAATAATACTAGTTTGTTAGCTAAACCTGGGACCTTTATTTCTGTTAACTAATTTATCACCTTATATGTTTATTAGTGTAATATTTTTAAAAAAAGACACAAGGAATGTTGGTATATTTAAAGTTTGTAAACTTAAGATTAGAGTAGGTAAATATAAAATAATGAAATTATAATTTCTTAAAATAAGGCTGAAAGTTTTATGTATTTATTTTATTATAATATAAATATATATTTTTTATGTCAAATATATAAAATATAAACAATTTATATGTAAATATTACTTTTAAGTGTGTATATTTGAATTGAAATCTAATCATAATTTTCATATATCATTATAAGATATATTGAATATTATAGTTTATCCTATAACTTATCAAATATTTTCTTATAAACTATATATTTTATATTGTTAACATAAATTTCAAATAAAAAAGGATATATAATATCTGAATTGGTTAAGGAACGCGAGATGTAAAAAAATGTCATCGTTTTAATCTTTATGGTTAATAAAAACTAACATCTAGTCTATAAAAGAAACATTTAAAATAGAAAATTATATAACATATATAATTAATTTAAATTTATATTTATTAAATATGTGAGTCTAATTTTATAGAATATAATAATAACAATATTATGATTTCATTTCACACTTTTATGATTTTACCATCATGTAATCAATATGAAATAGAAAAAGAAAATAATTTGTTGATTTTGTTAATTATTAAATTTTAATATTATGGTATGTTATTTCATATATCAATAATGTATGCTTGCATGAATAATTGTTATTTTAAATTATATTACTCTTTTATTTTTCATTAATAATTTTATATAAAATTTTATATTTGGCATCATATCTATGAAGTTAAGAATACCTGCATAACATCATAAATTATTAGATTAAGAAAACATATGTTGATTTAGTTTTATTTTTATTTTTAGGAAACAAATATGTTTATTCTTATTTTGAAAATTAATATTTAATAAAAACAATGTTTTCAATTTCATATAATTAACCATTATAAATTTAAAATAATTTATTTTAATATTAAAATTTTGTCATTGATATATTATGAAATTATTAAATTTTTAAAATCATTAAAAATTAATTTAATATTATTAAGACTATATTATATTTTATTAGACATATTATAAATTACAAATGTCCTCATGTATTTTAAAATACTTTTCACTTATCTTTTTTTTATTTTTAATTTCTTTTTCTCTATTTTATTTTCTTTTCTTTTTGGTAATGCACCACTCTTTTACTAGGAAAAGCACGACAACCACCAGGCTATTTATGTATAACTCAACAATATTCTTATTTTAATAAAATTTTCAAAATTAAAATTATTCTATTTATATAATTTTAATTTTTCATATCAATAAATATTTATTTAATATTATTAATATTACTACAATATTTTTTATTTCATGCAGTTCTTTCATGAGAAAAAAATTGCAAAAAATACTTGCTATTTTTTAGAAGGAAAAAAATCGTGTAAATAAAAGATTGTGTAAATAAAAAATTTGCAAAAAATACTTGCTATTTTTTAGAGTTAAAGTTTTTAAACTTAAGATTAGAGTAGGTAAATAAAAAAAAATTAAATTATGTATAATTTCTTAAAATATAGATGAAGGTTTATGTGTTTATTTTATTATAATATAAAAATATATTTTTCCATCAAATATATAAAAATTTAAACAATTTATATGTTAATATTACTTTTAAATGTGCATATTTTAATTAAAATTTAATCATTATTTTCATATATCATTATAAGATATATTAAATATGATAGTTTATCCTATAACTTATCAAATATTTTCTTATAAACTATATATTTTATATTGTTAACATTAATTTCAAATAGAAAAGGAGCTATAATAAAACTAACATTTAATCTATGAAAGAAACATTTAAATAGAAAAATATATAACATATATAATTAATTTAACTTTATATTTATTAAATATGTGAGTATAATTTTATAGAATATAATCATAATAATGTTATGATTGGATTTCACACTTTTATGATTTTACCTTCATGTAATCAATATGAAATAAAAAAAGAAAATAAGTTGTTGATTTTGTTAATTATTTATTTAATATTATTGTATGTTATTTCATATATCCATAATGTATACTTGCATGGATAATTGTTATTATAAATTATATTATTATTTTATTTTCATTAATAAATTATTAGATAAGAAAATATATATGTTTATTCTTATTTTTAAAAGTCTTTACATATTTAATAAAAAACAATGTTTTCAATTTCATATAATTAACCATTATAAATTTAAAATACTTTATTTTGAATATTACAATTTTGTCATTGATATAGGATTTCAAATGATATAAATTCAAATAAAAAAATTGAAATGAATAGGATTTCAGATTTTTTGAAATCTTAAAATACTTCATCCAAACACAATGTTAGATTTTAATAAGATAGATGTAAGTCTCTAGTACCAATTCTCCTTTAATTCAAAATTAAAAATATGAAAGTGAAAGAAAAAAAGGAAGAAAAGAGTGGACTCAAGTCACACACTTTAAATTATATTTTGAGAATCTAACCTTTATATTAATAAAATGTATACTTGTTATGATAAATTATTTGACTCAAACTAACATTAATCAAAACTAATTTACACCATTCAATCACATCTATCATTCATGAAAAAAATTTGTTAAATTTGATAATAATAACTTTGAAAATGATATAATATGATTTAATTTGTATAGTTGTATCTTTAAAGTCAATAATAGTTAATATTTAGTAACATAAATGAAATGAAAATAAAAAGTAGGCTTGCAAAAATGACAAAGAAGTTATATGAATTTATCCATTGGATTGGGTGTAGAAAAAGCATATTCTAATTGTATAAGGTTCTATGGTTTATGGTTTATGGTTTGTTTCTTCTCTTTCTTCCTTTGTTCCTGCAAACGTGGCAGGATGCCTCTCTCCATTCCGAATCCTCAATTCCTCATGTCCATGGAAATGGACCCTCCTGCTTCCTATGGTCCATTTCAAAATCAAAACTTGGGTTGACTCTTTTGTCCTTGAAATGTGCGTTACTAGTCAAAAAATTAGTGAAAGGGAAAAAGAAAGATGTTAGATTTTAAAACGGGTTGAACCACCGATTTTAATTAGTTTTTCGATTTTAAAACTGGTTCTTTACTTGGTCGATTCGATTTTCAACATTAACTGAAATAGATGTTACACTGGTTCACCAGTTTTTTTGTCAAATCATTCGGTGTGATCTGGTTTTTTTAACCTAACTTAAACACATAAAAACTTTTAATAAGAAATTTTATTACAAACATTCTAACATCAATTATTCACGACTTTAAAAGAAATTAGTCATGTACTATTACACCAAGTTATATTCAAAATCTATGTAAAATGAAAAAATATATACAAAACGTCATGAGTGATAAGTGTATTTTACTCTTATGAAATTGATTTTTTCACCTAAGACCAAAATTTCTTCAAGTCTATTTTATGATAGGATAATTTGTGAAATATATTTTGTCATTGATATATTATGAAATTATTAAATTTTTAAAATCATTAAATGTTATATTTTATTGAACATCTTAAAAATAGATGGATCTCATCATGAATCATCCGTATTTTTACATATTTTTCCCTTATCTTTGTATTATTTTTTATTTCTTTTTCTCTATTTTATTTTCTTTTTTTATTGGTAATGCACCACTTTTTTACTAGAAAAAGCACGACCACCACCAGGTTATTTATGTATAACTCAATAAAATTATTATTTTAATGCAATTTTTAAAATTAAATTTTTTCTATTTATATAATGTTAATTTTTCATATCAATAAATATTTATTTAATATTATTAAAACTACTATAAAAGTTTTCGTTTCTTGTAGTTTTTCATGAAAAAAAATTTGCAGAAAATACTTGCTTTTTTTCGAAGGAAAAAAATTGTATGAATTTTGAGACTCTTCGTACAAAACAAAAAATATCAACAAGAATTTCATAAAAATTTGAAAAGTGACAGCAAACTCCTCTACAAATATGAAAATGGTAGAAAATTTTCTTGCAAATTTTCCCCTGAAAATTATTTATAGGAGTTTCCTGCGAATTTCAAATTGGTGGGAGACTTCCTACATATTTAAAATTGGCAGAAAAGTTTTTGCATATTTTTCTACAAATAAAAATTCGCAAAAAAAAATTATATATTTAAAATTAAAATTATAATGAGTAAATATTATTTATTTATAAAAATTTATATATTAAGATTACTAGAAATGTTTTGCCACATAATGATAATTTATTTTTTAAATCATTAGTTTTGAAATATTTATAAATATTTAAAATAATATCATTTTACTAAATCCGTTATAATTTATGAAATATCTTAATATTCATAATTTTAGTTTAAAATTAATTAGATTAAATATTATTTTATTGAATATATATTCTTGTATCTTCTATCCTTTAAATTTTAAATTCAAATCGTTGTATATTTAAGTGACAATGTTAATTTATTTTATATTTAACATGTCCAAAAAAATCAAGGTATGTTTTGATACAAATAAATAAAAGAAAATTGAAGTTGTTATTCAAAATTGTATAGTATAAAGGTAAAAAAATCCATATCAATTTTGAATGTCCAAGAAGTGAGAAAAACATTTGAAAATTTGAATAACATAACAACACAAGCATTAGTGAAACATGAACTAAGATTTGTATTATACACAATTTACTATTTTAATGAAATAGCATTGATCCAAAACTCAACATGAAGATGAATGTAGCTTGTGATTTGTAACTTGTAATTAGTATTTTTTTAAGTGTTAGTTAAGCATAGAAAAAAAATAATAATGGCGATAGCTGTCTTGGTTCAGCCATACTTGTCCCGTTCTTGTTTAATTACATATAAACCCAAATTGCATTCATAATACCACAGTTTCCAATGTTTTGTATATCATATAGAACAAATTTTAGAAAGTGAATATTGATATTATCTTTATTAAACAAAGAGAATCTAGCATTTATCTAAATAAACTACTACTTTTTATGGAATCGGTCGGTAAGTGGATTTTGACAGAACGGTAAAAAATAACTTAAAAAACTAAAGAGTCATCACCTATGTTTATTAAGAAAGAAATTGAAAAAACCTTTAAAATAGAAAGTGGTATGCGAAACCAAATTTGAATTCAAAAATTGAACATGTAGGGAAGGTATTAGTACCTTACAACTTCTGTTATTTTATTAATTGATTTTAATATTTTTTATAAGAATTTATTATTGAGAGATTTATTTATTTTTAAAAGATTATTATTATTTTACTTTTTATCTTTTAAATTTATTAAAATTTTTATCTTTTTGGGTTCAACAGGAGTAAGTTCCTGCTCCTATGTATCTCCAAGTGTAATCGAGAATAAGAATTTACATAGTTCTTTGAGAAAATATTTGTGTGTTTTGATATATTTTATATTAATTTTTAGATTTATTAAGACTTAGGATTTCTAAACTTTCATGGTTTATAATCCTAAAAATAAAAAAATTAACAATGGTGTACACCCAAACCAATCAATTGGAACATTCTTATCTTAGAGGTTATTTTTATTTTTTTAAGAATATTTTTTTTGAAAAAGAAAAGTTTATTAAAACACATCATCATTGTCATGAGAAGTGATAGTGATAGGATAAAAATTTAAATATAGTAATAAATAGAAAAAAATAAAAAGGACCCCCCAAGTAACATGATAGTCACCTCCCACAAAGTCATCTGGTAAATATACATTATTTTGCAGGTTCACCCTACAAGAATTAGGATCAAACCACAGCAGAAGCACTACAGCCTGATTACTTTGAGCCTCTTCATGCATACAACTGGTTGTAATGATCATTCCACAAAAAAGACGCCTTTAACCTTACCCAACCCTTTGATCCACTTCCAAGAGTTTTGTAGGGAACGATCCCACACTTCTTCACATAGGAAAGGCTTATTTTTAAACACCACCTCATTCCTAACACCCTATATACCACAAAATTGATAGCCAAACAACACTAAGCCAGGAAGAAGCATTAATACCAAAAGAGTCATAGATGACCAAGAAATTCCAGAAACTCAACTTGCATGAAGCTGGCAAAACAGAGATGAAACTAAGCCATCTAAAACAATACATCCAAATAGAGTAACTACCCTTACAAATGAACAAAAGATGAGAAATCGCTTATGACTCTAAGTGACATAGGGGACAAAGAGTGTCTGCCATTGGAAGGATTGATTCAAGAGCCAATTCAACATTTGACGATATTCTGTTACGAACCACCTTTCAAGCAAAAACCATCACCATCTTTGATTTCCATAACATGCTAAAAAATGGTGATTCATCATCCAGGCCCACCCCACACACTAAGTGGTATGCTTCTTTAACCAAATATTGATTAGAGATACCCAAATTAGCACCTCACCCCTATCCATCTTTTGCCTCCTTTCTCACTTGGACCCCTTCCAAGACTCCTTCTAACTCCCTAACCCAATCAATCTCCCAACTAAAAAGTTCCATCCTCCAACTCAATTTCCAAACCCAATTATTATTACATCATTCCCCAACCTCCGACACCAGCTCCTCCCTTTGATTTGACAAATTGTATAATCTAGGAAATTTTTATCTAAGCCCCGCACCAACCAATCCCCTCCCAAAATGAAAACAGGGAACCATCTCCAAGCGTAGGTTTTAACGCTGCAGGGAACCAGTTGTCCATTCCTTCTTTAGTTGTTGTTCTCAGGATATCATGCCACCACTCCTGCACCTTACTGATAGGTTTCTTCTAATATCTGCACCATATCTTGTCTCCAATACTTTAATCCAAGAAGCATTACCACCCTGCAGTATCCTCCAACGCCATTTTCCCAATGGATATAATTTTGACTAACAAATTTATTTTTTAGAGCTGAGATTTAAGACAAAAAGTTGTGGCAACTTATGCCTTAAAATCTGATGTCATGTCTAGTTAATATTAAAGAAAGTGAAGATTATAAATTATTTTTAGAAAGAAAATATTATTAATTGTGACAGGAATTAATTAAGGAAGAAATTTGAGAACATGACACTATCACAATTTGTATCCTCAAAATTATTTTTCCCTTACCAATAAATTTATTTTTCTAACTAGATGATTTAAAATTTTTTATTTAGGAACATAATTTTGAATTTTAAAGATGAGATTTAAAACAAAAAGTTGTCACAACTTATGTCTCAAAATCTCACAATTAGAGAGATGTCACATCTAATTAATTCTTTTATCTCTATTAAAAATATTACGTTATAAAATTATGAACAAATTACATTTAAGATATTGTTATTATTATTATTAAAAAACTTAAATTATTTTTATGACATGGTCTTTGCTTGATATGAAACTCTAGCTAGGATGATTTTGATGGCACTTAAATTGCATATATACAACCAAATAGGAAGTTAGTTAATCAAATATCAAACCCACGGTAATAAGTTCAAACCATAAATTAATTAATCACCTAATAAGAATAAAAAAAAACATGATAGAAAAAAAAGGAAATATACAATGTCAAAGCCTAGCATGGACAAGCATCACATGTATAACCCAATAACCGGAAAAAAAGTAAAGAGAATCTGTGTAAGTCTTGAGCCCACAATATCGTATTGTTGGGAAAGTATTGAAGTGCACAAAGGTCTATCATCCAACATCGCAAATCCATTGTTACTTGTTTTGTGGCTAATGCATGATATTTGTCGCTTGTTGATATGAGAAAGGGTATTTTTGTAATCATATTTTTGGGTCACTACATATACATATTGGTACCAAGATTTGGTGTTGGTGGGTGTTTACAAAGGCTTGAACGCATGTATATTGAGGTTCATAGCTCATGAATGTCATGACTTTTAAAGGTAAGCCTTTTTATGGTTAGTGAAGATAAAAGGAAAGTATATGTAAGAGCTAATGTATATTATTTTGTTGGGAGAATGAATAAGAGTGGATGGATTCTACTATGAGTATTGTTAAGAGAGAAGAATATGATGAAAAATAAAAAAAAAAGGAAGGAGATGGTGAGGTCTTACCTTGAGTGTGGAGTGGAGACGACAGTCCCCCAAAATGTGAGTTGTGAGGGATTTTTATTAAGGAGAGATGTGTGCTTTCATTTAATGAAAGTTTACTTTTTAGGAGACCAATATTGAACTGGTGAAAATACTGGTTCACGATTTATTAATTCAATCATTGTTGAACCAGTGGTTGAACCGATTTTAATAAAATAGTATTTTTTATTATTAATGTGTTATAACAATTAAGATTATAAACGAAAATATTTATTAAGAGGTAATTATAAAAGAAAAATTATTTTTACTAAATACATCTTCATATTGCTAAGTTAACCTTTGTTTTTATTATTTTTAATTAAAAATGGATGATCCAAAAAAATTATAAAAGCAATGAACCAGTTGAACCACCGATTTTCATCAGTTTTCAGATTTTAAAACTGGTTCTTTACTTGGTCGATTCGATTTTCAGCATTAACCGAACTAGGTACTAGACTGGTTCACTAGCTTTTTGGTCGAATCGTTCAGTCTGATCCGGTTTTTTTAAACTAACTTAAAACACATAAAAATTTTTAATAATAAATTTATTACAAACATTCCAACATCAATTATTCACGACTTTAAAAGAAATTAGTCTGTATTGTTGCACCAAGTTATATTCAAAATCTATGTAAAATGAAAAAATATATACAAAACCTCATGAGTGATAAGTGTATTTTACTATTATGAAATTGAAGTTTTTACCTAAGAGCAACATTTCTTCAAGTCTATTTTATGATAGAATAATTTGTGAAATATATTTTAAATAATTTAAAATATGTGCATACTTAATAGTTAAATTTAATGTTATTACTTAATATTAAATTATCAAAATTAATATTTAATTACAAATTAAATATTTAATAAAATTAATTACTTAATATACAAAATAAAATTACTTTTTCTTAATTATAAAAATGAATATAAAATATAATTAATGTGGCAAATTTATTTTTTTTATTAAATATAGATGTTACAAAAGAAAATCTCATGATCAACATATATTATAAAATTGAAGCTTTCATGAATGATTAAGTTAAAATAAAATTTATAATTAATATCTATTAATTAAAATTTAGTGAAGCCTTTCTAGGATGTGTTAAATGAGGATATAATGAAAGTAATGATATATTTTCATTCGAAAGATTCCAAGGGGGGCCAATGCCTCACTCATTTCCTTGATTCCCAAGAAGGAGTGCCCAAGTGGATTGAGAGATTATAGATCGATATCACTAATTGGGGTGCTTTATAAAATTATTGCAAAAGTGATGGAAAAGAGACTACAAAAGGTACTTCCAAGCATCATTGAGGAAATGTAGATAGCTTTTATTAAATGGAGGCAATTGCTTAATAGTGTGGTTGTAGTTAATGAAGTGATCCAGGAGGCGAAACATCATAAGAAGCCCTTATGGGTTTTTAAGGATGACTTCGAGAAGCTGTATGACTCTATTAGTTGGTTGTTCCTGTTTTACATGTTATCTCGATTTGGTTTTGGGGATAAACAATTAAGTTGGATCATGGTTGTTTATCTTCATCATCGGTCTCAGTATTGGTTAATGGGAGTGTGACGAAGGAGTTCTGTATGCAGAGAGGATTATGTCAGGGTGATCTAAAGGGATAGAAGGGTTGATTCGGAAGGCTCGATAAATCTAATTTCAGGTATTAACCTTAACAAGCATCGGTTCCAGATAGTATGCCAACAGTTTGCAAATGATAAAATTTTCCTGATTTTGCCTGAACTTCAAAATGTACTTGCTTTTAAAAGTGCTTTGAGATGCTATGAGTTGGCCTCAGGCCTGAGGATAAATTTCCATAAGAGTAGCTTAGGGGTAATTAGGGTGAAATTGCTGAAGGTGGGTTCCTTCATCGATCCTTAATTGCAGAGTTCTGCAAACGCATTTCTCCTACCTTGGGATTCCTATGGGGGAAAATGTAAGATGTGAGCATGTGTGGAAGCCTTTCCTGGATAAAATGAGAGCAAACTTAACCCCATAGAGACAAAAGATCGTGTCAATAGGGAGGAGGATTTGCCTAATCAAATCCAGCCTCTCTGTTTTACCTCTTTATTTTCTGTCTTTTTTCAAGGCTCCTAAGAAGGTGTCTAAAGCCATAGAATCTATGCAAAGGAATTTCCTTTGGGGAGGTTCAGAAGAAGGCTAAAAAATAGCATGGATCAAATGGGAGCAGGTGTGTAAAGACAAATGCAACGGTGGGCTAGGACTAAGAGATGTGTTGGCTTTTAATAAAGCTCTGTTGGGCAAATGGCAATGAAAAATTGTACAAGGTGGTGATGCTATTTGGATCAAGATGCTGGAGGCAATGTATGAGGTTGATATTAGGAGGAACCTCGATGTTAGGCACAGAAGTAGTGGCATGATATCCTGAGAGGCACTGCTGACGAAGAACGAAGTGGTGATTGTTCTTAATTATCTAATTAATGTGAATTCTTGTTTCTTGGCAGTTGAATCAGATCACTTGATTTCCAATTTGTAAAGGGACTTTTGGAGACATGTTTAGCTTGTTACAACATGTAAATAGAATAAGACTGTTGAGTAATTTTCCTCCAAAATTTTTTATCATTCTATTTTTACGTCAAATGAATGGAAATTAGTTGTTATATCTATATAAAAAAGATATAAGAAGGAATATAAATAATATTTAGATTTTAATTGGTATACATTGTCACTATAAAAGATTGTTACACTGATGTTCAATCATAACTTTTCATTTATGTGACTTTTAAAGTATTAATTAATAAAGTCAACAAATTATTATGAATGAAGGGTTGTGATTGAATGTCAATCTAAAAATTTTTGCACTAATAGTGTATACCAATTAAACTCTAATATCAAATACTATGCTTTATCATTTTCATTATTTCATGATAGATTTCCTATTATGAGCTTCATGGTAAAAAATGTGAATGATTCTACGCTCTTTTGCTAGGATTGTTACAAAATAAGGCACTAGCAATGGCTATGTAAGTATAAAGTGTGTTTCACATGTGATTTTAGTTGTACCTAAAAGATGCAAAATTAATCAAAATGGTTTCAGTTTATTTTATACTTAAAAAATTAGTAGTTTTTTAGGTAATTACTAGTTTTATTAATTACATCATTCAATGACATCTATGATTTATGTAAAAAAAAATTTGTTGAATTTGATAATAATAACTTTAAAAATTATATAAATTGTATGATTTAGTTGGTACGAGTGTATCTTTAAAGTCAATAATAATTAATATTTAGTAACATAAATGATAGAAAAGGTAGATTCTAATTATATAAGGTTTTATGTTTTATGGTTTGTTTCTTCTCCTTGGGGTTTCTTTCTTTCTGTCTTCTAGAAAGGTGGTTGAATGCCTCTATTAGTCCCAACCATAGCACTAAATCCCCCAATTCTCCATACCCATGGAAATGGACCCTCCTTCTTCCCATGGTCTATTTCAAAATCAAAACTTGGATTGAACCTTTTGTCCCTAAAACCCGTGTTACTGAGTCTAATAAATAATTAGTGAAAGAGAAGAGGAAGGAAAGAATGGCCACAAACAAGTAATATACTTTAAATTATATTTTGAGAATCTAACCTTTACATTAATAAAATGTATTTTTATTATAATAAATTATTTTATTCAAACTAGCATTGCTCAAACAAGTACAGGAAAGTGGTATACCACCACATACACACTACTCAAGAACAAGTTATATTGAGTATGCTCAAACTAACATGACTCAATAGATTTTTAAAAAGATAGCAATAACCTTGGGAAATGTTGTAAATCATTAACGAACCAATAATTAAGCATGTTTTAAAAGACATCAATTTTTAACTTTCATTGTGACTCCTTTTTTATTCACACTATAGTTTTAAAATAATTAAATTACTTTATTACTTTCTTTTTTAAAATTATGAAAAGATTTAAATTTAAGATAATTTAAATTTCTTTAAATATTTTTAACACATAACTTTATACATATTTTTTAATAATAAGAAATAAGTGTGAGATTATAATTAAATATATTTTTTCTAACAATTCGATTTATTTATTTTTATTAAAATTGTATTATGAATTTAACAACAAAAAATTTATCAATGCAAATATTTTTTCTAAAATTATTATGTTATATTTAGAAGAAACATTGAATTCTTCGTAAAGAAGAATGCAAATTACATATTGGAAATAATGAAATTTTTTAAGGAAAAGTAAAAAAAAAACAAAAACATATTTCTCCCAAGTAATATGAATTGTGTCACTCTGACCAAAAAATGTTTAGCTTAGTTTATTATATCTTCTAACACACATCTCACATCTCATGTCACTCACTTTAGAATGTATTACATTTTTTTAATAAACCATTGATAAACATCCATTTTTCCAATTTTGTTTTTATATTTTTTGTAGAAATAGTCATACTATATTACCTTTAAAATAGGATTTTATGACTTTTTTAAGTTTTATTTTCGACAAAAGTCCTAAATAACTTAAAAAATAGATACTTAAAATATAATATTTAGTTTATAATATTAAAATGTAAAATTCTTAATTCTTAACATTCTTTCTATCATAAATTAGTAGAAAAAACAAAAAATATTTTTTTCTTCCAACTAAAAATATATTTTTTGAATTAATATTTGGTAAAAAAGATTAATTATTTAGTAATTGATATAAGGACATTCTTCTTTTTAATATATAAAACTATGTTGATAGAAAAGATTAATTCTATTTTGACAATGGAAAAAGATCTAATAAGTATAAGATGCTTACTCATCATTATTTCTATTTATATCTTATTTAAATCTAATGATTATGATTAACATTAATTATGCTTTGTTTTATTTATATTATGCTCTAAGCAATTAATTAAGCTCATGTAGCTTTTCATAATTATAGTAAAAAATTACAATTCTATTTAAATTATTGTTATTTTCATAATTTATTAATATAATTAAGAATAATATATATCAATATCAATCAAATTATTTTGTAGCACTATGTTACTAATTAGTTATATTTTAATTGTTAAATTTAATAATACATTGTATTTATTAAATTTTATTTTTATAATCATAATAAATTTAAAATAATTTATTTGAATTACAATTTTTTCTATGTTCTAATTTAATAATTTTAGAATATAATTGTAACATCTAGTCTAATTTTAGTTATTAGTTTTAATTTTATTTTTAGGATACATATATGTTTATTTTTATTTTTAAAAGTCTTTACATATTTAATAAAAACTGTGTTTTCAATTTCATATAATTAACCATTATAAATTAAAATAATTTATTTGAATATTACAATTTTGTCATTGATAATGTAAAAGTCTTTGTTTTATTTTTTATTTCCTTTTCTCTATTTTATTTTCTTTTCTCTATTTTATTTTCTTTTCTCTTTGGTAATGCACCACATTTTTACTGCGAACAGCACGATCACCACCAAGTTATTTATGTATAACTCAACAATATTATTATTTTAATGAAAATTTCAAAATTAAAATGATTTTATTTATATAATTTTAATTTTTCATATCAATAAATATTTCTTTAATATTATTAATATTACTACAAAAGTTTTCATTTTGTGTGGTTGTTTCATGAGAAAAAATTTGCAAAAAATACTTGCTATTTTTTAGAAGGAAAAAATTCGTGTAAATATTTTGAGACTTTTCGTACAAAAAAAATTTACAAGAATTTCATAAAAATATCCTTGTAAATTTGAAAAGTGACGGTAAACTTTTCTATGAATATGAAAACGGTACAAAAATTTCTTGCAAATTTTCCTCTAAAAATTATTTGTAAGACTTTCCTGTGAATTTTAAATTGGCAGCAAATTTTCCTACATATTTAAAATTGGTAGCAAATTTTTTGCATTTTTTTACAAAAAAAATTGTATAAATTTTTTAGATATTTAAAATTAAAATTATAATAAATAAATATTATTGATTGATACAAATTTATATCTTAAGTTTTTTAGAAATTTTTTGGCCACATAATGATAAGCTATGTTTTAAATCATTAGTTTTGAAATAATTAATAAATATTTAAAATAATATCATTTTACTAAATCCATTATAGTTTATAAAATATCTTAATATTCATAATTTTAGTTTAAAATTAATTAGATTAAATATTATTTTATTGAATGTGTATTACTTTATCTTCTATCCTTTAAATTTTAAATTCAAATCGTTGTACATTTAAGTGACAATGTTAATTTATTTTATATTTAACATGTTCTAAAAAATCAAGGTATGTTTTGATACAAATAAATAAAATAAAATTCAAGTTGTTATTCAAAATTCAAGGAAATTGGATAGTATAAAGATAAAAAAACCCACGTTAATTTTGAATGTCCAAGACATGAGAAAAACATTTGAAAATTTGAATAACGAAATAACACAAGCATTAGTGAAACTTGAACTAAGATTTGTATTATACACAATTTACTATTTTAATGAAATAGTATCGATCCAAAATTCAACATGAAGATGAATGTAGCTTGTGATTTGTAATGTAATTAGTTTTTTTTAAGTGTTAGTTAAGCATAGAAAAAAAAAACAATAATGGTAATAGTTGTCTTGGTTCAGCCATACTTGTCCTGTTCTTGTTTAATTACTTATAAACCCAAATTACATTCATAATACCACAGTTTCCAATCTTATATCATACAGAACAAAATTTAGAAAATGAATGTTGATATTATCTTTATTTAACAAAAAGAATTTAGCCTTTATCTAAATAAATAAACTACTACTTTTGATGGGAATCCATTTGTAAAAACCTTTTCTTGCGTTTTGAACTCCAACTTTGTATGTTTTTGACAGACCCTACACACTTAAAACTTATGATTTTAAAACTGGACCCTGTTTGAACCAGTGAAAGTACTAGTTTACAGTTTATTAGTTTAACCATTGCTGAACTAGTGTTGAATCGATCTTAATAAAATAGTGTTTTTTATTATTAATATATTATAAAAATTAAGATTATAAAAGAAAAAAATTTATTAGGAGGTAATTATTAAAGAAAAAATTATTTTTACTAAATACATCTTCATATCGCTATGTTAACCTCTTGTTTTAATAATTTTTTAACTTAGAAGGGATGGACTTGGATAACAAGGGTGTATTTAGAAAAATTAAAAAAATTTATAAAAAATAAAACAATTGAACCTCTGGTTTTCATAAGTTTCTCGATTTTAAAACCAGTTTTTTGCTTGGTCGGTTTTCAGCCTTAACTAAATCGGATACTAGACTGGTTCACCAGTTTTTCGATCAAACCAGATACCAGACTGGTTCACCTATTTTCGGTCGAACCGGTCGGTCCAATCCGGTTTTTTTAATTAGCTTAAAAAACAAAAAAATTTTACTAAGAAATTTTATTATAAACATTCTAACATCAATTATTCATGACTTTAAAAGAAATTAGTCATGTATTATTGCACCAAGTAATATTCAAAATCTATGTAAAATGTAGAAATATATACAAATCCTCGATCATGAATGATAAGAGTATTTTACTCTTACAAAATTGAAGTTTTCACCTAGGACCAACATTTCATCAAGTCTATTTTATGATAGAATAATTTTTTAAATTTATTTTAAATAATTTAAAATATGTGCATACTTAATAGTCAAATTTAATGTTATTACTTAATATTAAATTATCAAAATTAATATTTATTATGAATTAAATATTTAATAAAATTAATTACTTAATATTAAAAAATAATTTTTTAATTATAAAAAATGAATATAAAAAATTAATGTGGAAAATTTATTTTTTTATTAAATATAGATGTTACAAAAGAAAATCACATGATCAACGGATATTATAAATTTAAAGCTTTGATCAATGTTTAAATTAAAGTCCAATTTATAATATATATATATATATATATATATACATATATATATATATATATATATATATATATATATTAAAATTTAGATCCTAAATCACTTTATTAAGGATGATTAAGGGACAAATAGTTACCACATGTTGACTAATGTTGGCTCTACCAAATAAGTTTTGATAAATTGACTTCTCTATTTCTTTTGATTGTTTCCTTGTCTCTTAATGGACTCGGCCATCCTAATCCAACATTTATAAGTTATCCAATCTTATTGATACAAAACCTTGTTCCCAAGAGGAATTTTATTCTTGATTTAAATCTAAGATAATGAGATTAGCAAACACTTAAAAAATTCAAACCAACTCAACCATTTAATTTGTGGTTGAGTTGCCTTTATCATCATGCCATAACTGAGTCAGTTGTCTCTTGCACAATTCCATGATTATCCATGACTTCATTCTGTTTCGCAGCTAGGGAAATCAACATGCATACTGTTTAAATTAAACAAGGTAAAAGCAATTAAGATATGAATTTGAGAAGAAGGTGCATCATTAAAGTATCAAACTGGTTATACTTCATTTTTTCAATCCAAAACTGATTATTATTACCACCATCACCATGTGTTGATGTTTATATGTTAAGCATATTAACGTGAGTAGTGTTACTCATCATTGAAATTTATTAAAAACTATAAAATCAAGATATAGAAGTATTAAAGGAAACCATCAAACTTTATGTTTTTCAATAAACTTTAACCAATAGTAGTAGAGAATGTGTTAAAAAGTGTTTTGTTAGAATTTCTAAAATAACATTTGTCTTATTAATATGAACAAGATTATGGTTTAAGTTGAAGGTAGCTAATGAAATATAGGACATAACTATTTCTATTAAGTAATACATTCACTTACTATAAATTGTTGCTATAAACCGCTAGTTAATGAAATATAAATATAGGAAATAACTATATCTATTAAGTAATGCATTCACTTACTGTAAATTGTTGTTGCAAACCACTCATTGATAACTTTCACCCATGTACTTATCCAGCCAACTCAATGCTCCACTTAGTGGTTTGATGAGTGCATCAATTATGCAAGAAGTGTAGGACACAAAATGTCAAAAAGCATCATACATAAAGCACTAGTTAACCATATGATGTATTAAGTTCCTTACTTTCTGGTTGAGTTATTCAAATCCCAACTGATGAACGACATTGTAAAGTACATTGCCCCCAAAGAGAATACCATGTGAAAAAATCAATAACTGTAAGGAATATCATCTTCATGTTCAACTTTGTTTTTTTTAAATTGAAAATGACCAAAAAAATCACTTCAATATGAGGGATATTAACATTGCTTTCTATTTGTGACAATATGGCTTAGATTAAAATTAAATAATTCTTGTTCGATCATGTTGATGAAAGGACTATGATCCAAATTTTTGGTTATCTTATATGGGGGGAATTATTTTTTTTCTTGACTTTTCTAAGAGAAAATTTTACTTCAACTTGCAGTATGATTAAGGTGTCTCGCTGGATCAAAGAACAAGGAAGCTTTAGAGATTCCTAATTTCTAGGAAATGATTAAGAATAGGATTTTGAAGCAACAAGGAATGTTTCTGAATAACAAGGAAAGCTTTAGAACTCTCTAATTTTGAAGCAACTACAAATTCTTTAGAACAGTAAAGAATGATTCACCTGAAACCATTTTGAATTAATGCTTGTGAAAAAGGCTGCCATCACAATTACAAATATGGCAATAAGGAAGCCCTGTCAGGAAATTAGAAAATGGTGTATAACACAAAATAACAACATGACTAAAGCATTCATGTGAAGAAATATCGACAATATCAAATTATGGATTTTAATACTAATTCAGACACATGCTCACAAAAAAAAAATCTTGAAGAGTCAACAAAAAGAATGCAGAGGCCTACAAAAAAATTTAATAGTAGCACTAATAGTAAAACTTGTAAGAAAACTACACAATATATTGTAGAGTATATACGATATGGTAAACATGATCAGTTAAAACTTAAAACCTCTATAGATATACTTATATGTGCCCTTTAGTTGTTGAATGCTACTAAACACTTTATCCTTGTAGATGGTTCTTGCTTTTATTAGAACACTGCATTAACAAGAATTTAGCATCACGATTGAAGTATTGTGGTGCTAAAAATGAATGACAAATCGACTAGGCTAGATATCATATCTCATCACTTTATCAGATTCTATCAAAGTCATTTTCCTTTATCCTTAATTACTAAGAATTTTCACAAAATGTTCATCCCAAGCTATTTCATATGCAAGAAAAAATACTTAATTATGGTTACTTCACATCCTAGATTTAAGATAAATAACAACCTAAAAATTATTTGAAACCTTTGACCAATACTAATAGAAAATTTACTATTTAATTTAATCCTTAATAATCACCTAAAGAAGATTGAAGGAAGAATTTTGAACTCAGTGGAGAAGTGTAGTGGAACTAAATAAAATATTTTCAAATTTAACTGAGTGAAAACTTACTAGTATAGTTATCCAGCCACTGTTTCCTTTTTCTTGATTCTTTGTCTCACATCTTATGGTAGCAGGTTCATTGAAATTCCATGATAGAGATCTACATAAGTCCACCATCTATAAAAGAAATTTCAAAATAAAATATATGATTTGAAGTAGACATTGAACCAAGTTAGCATGGCATCAACTACTGATGAGTGAATTTCATTGCATGTAAGAAAAGAATTTCATTCTATCTTCATCCAAATAAATATATGCCAATATGTTGCAACACTTGATTAACAAGGTCCAGTTTTGTAAATTTTATTAATTCAATTTTTAAGAAAATGAAGAAAGAAGACTAGCTTTTGAAGAAGTTGTTTTGACTTTTTTCTTTGTATTTATTTTCTTTGAAAGTGCTTCTAGAGAATATCATCCAACAAAGTGATAAAATGTCTAAATTTTACCTAAGAACCATATATAGATATATAGGCTGGGAAATCTTGACCTTCTGATTGCAGACCAACAAAGAAAAAAAATGTAAGAAGCCATAATTCCTAAAGATAAAAGACCTCTATTAACCTGTAATAATTAAACATTTAAATAACATAACATAAATTTTATTTTTTTAAAGGAAACAAAAAATATTAGGGATCTTAATTATATATGTTGAATATGAACAGCTAATTACTTTATACATAGTGATATATTGTGCAAATAATACTATTACAAAATCACTATAAACTATTAAAAATACCACTAGCTGCAACTAGTAATCAAAGTAGTGTACCTTTGAATTTAAAGATATAACCATCATTGCAACAAGTAGAATTACTGTCCATGTGATGAAAAATATATTTAGAGAACATGAGGTTCCTGAGGCATATGATGTGTACAGATAGACAATCTACAAAGAGAAAAATAAAGCAAATAGAATGTATTGATAGAGTCTCTCAAAGAAAACCTTTCAAATTCATCATAGATATGAAAGTACACAATCCAAGACTTGTACCAAATGAAAGGATATTGAGAATTCTTCAAAAAAAAAAAAAAAAGAAAGTGAAGGATCTGAAGCTTACCTTGCACCAATATGAGCAATCTCACCTGCAAGATCAAATGTGTTCTATGGTTCTTATTCAATGATATTCAAGAGAAGGCAAAGAAAAGAATGGAGTTTTATTTTCAATGAGTGAAAAGTAAGAGAAAAAACTTATGCACCCTAAAAAGTTTTACACCAGCATTCAATCACAACCCTTCATATATGCTAAAATTGTCGACTTTACCAATTAATACTTTAAAAGTCATATAAATGAAGGGTTATGATTAAACGTTAGCATAAAATTTTTTATCCAACATGTATTTTAAACTTGAAAAATATTGGTACTAATGAAAACTATTTGAATGATAAAATTGATAGTTTTTTCATATGAATAGTTTTTACAAGAACTTCTCCTTTTCTGTACCCCAAATTGTGACATAAGAACCATAAGCCAAGTACAAAACCAACTAAAACCAAAATCCAAATGCATTGTGCCAAAAAAACACATGTTTCATCAATATTATTGTTATTCTTAGTACTGTGTGGTTGTTAAACATACCATATATTTGAATAACTTTTGAAGGGAAGAGGAATCGGAGAGCCATTGATACAAGCAATAAAATAGACTTGACTTCCCACCAACTAGAATGCCACAAATTTCAATTTTCACATAATTTTCTTGTTTTGACTGTAGTAAGAAACATAACTGAGAAAAATATTTGACTTCATCGTCAAGGAAGATAATTATTTATCAATCAGTAATTATAATAATTATATAGAGAACTGGAAATTTATAAATATATAATTGATTCATGGTAAGTAACTAGAAATTTTTTCTGTTGAATAAGTGATAGGTTAGAGTATATTTACCTCAAGATTGAGAACAATAAAGATTTTGAATGATACCCATGGGAGTGATGAGCATTTAGTAGAGTTCTTCAATGTTGTTTCTAATAAAAAACAGTATTGGCGATGTAAAGTGTTGTTATTTGAGTTCGACTTCAATCAAAATGGTGAATGGAGGACTTGATTTTGTGAATGAATGTTGTGAGTGGTTCTAGTTGTTATTGTTTTCTAACTTTATTTTTTTATGATATGTTAATAACAACTTAGAAATAGTAGTTTAGATGTTGTTTTTGTTGTTCTTTACTCTTTTGATTGATGCTCGATGATAATGGTTTCTAGAATCTTGTCCAACCCCTTGTGTATATCCTCCAAGTTAGGTTTCATTCGAGTTATGAGATGAATAAGTTTGATTGAAGGGAACAAGTCAACAAGATTAAACCCTGTTTCTCTTGAGCCTAGCAAATTTGCTCAAAGTAATGCATCTATTGGAATATATGATTCTTCCTCTAGTATATTTTTCCTAGACTTTATGTTGATTTCAAAAGCTTGTAACTAACTTTGATGATGATTTACTGTGTGATTTCTATTGCTAAAATATTATTGATCACTTTTCTTGCCAGTATCATCAAGGCAATCAACATCTTAGGCAAAGTATGTCTTTTTTTCATCCTTCAATTATACCAATAAGCTATTATTCATTTGAGAATTGTTTTGTCATCTACTCGATTTGTTCTTGACCTCTTCTCTGTATCCTATTGTTTGGTTTTGTGGATGGATAGACTTGACCTTTGGATGATTACTCCATACTATTTGTAATCTTTATATTTTGGTATGCATTATTAGGGAATGTAAACTATGTTTCTAACGTGATAATTTGTTTTAATTTGACAAGATTTTTATAATAGATAAAATAAATAGATATAAAGATATAAGAAGAACCATGGGGTTCTTAAAAAGAGATCAACGACACTTGAGTTGAGACACAATTTTAAACTATTTTCTTTGTATCTTTGCAGCTTTCTTCCAATTACTATGCATGTCCTCTTAGCTGGTTTATAAGAATGGAAAAAGTACAAGCAAGAAAATAGCTACTTGGGAATGAAAGAAAAAGTGAAAGTTTCATAATTCTCTTCAACAGTTATTTATGATTGTACTACATTTGTCATTTATGGTTTCTCTGCTATAGTCATAGGTTTAAGGGGCTGCGTAGCCTGCACCTTCTAATTCTTCTTGGACTCTTTTTATCAGTTATACATTATATATGTATGAAATGAATCTGAATGAAGCAAGTCACTTCAGCATTTTTATTTTCAACTGCTCTTAAATCTCACAATTGATTCTTAATATTACTAGATCAATCATTTTCTTTGCTGCTACATTGGCAGAATCAGTTGATGACTTGATTATATTAACCAATGTAATCAAGAGCCTCTTCTTGTTTTGTTCATTTTCATTTCTCAATAATCTAATTAATGTGAATTCTTGTTTACTGGAAGATGAATCAGATCACCTCATTTTCAAGTTGTAAAGAGATTTGTAGAGATCAGTTTAACTTGTTAAAGCATGTAAATAAAATAGGAATGTTGAGTAATTTTCCTCCAAAATTTTTCATCATTCTATCTTAAGTCAAATGATTGGCAGTAGATGTTATCCCTATGCTAAAGATGGGAAAAGAAATAGAAATAATATCAAATACTATGTTTTATTATTTTCATTATTTCATGATAGATTTCCTGTTACTATGGTAAAAAAAGTGAAAGATTCTATGCTCTTTTGCTATGATTGTTACAAAATGAGGTAATTACTAGCTTTGTCTGAAAAGTTATTTTAGTTTAGTTTTTTTAAAAGTTTTTTTATTTTTAGTTATTAGTTGATTTTTTTACTTCATTTTTCATCAATTAAATAAATTCTTTTTCTTTACATATTTTATTTTCCATTCTCTCCTTTATGATAATTTATTTATATATGTATTAAGTAATTTATAAAGTTTCATAAATTTGAAATTTAAGAAAATGATTTGTCATATCCAAACTATATATGTATTAATATAGAAATCGAATTTCCTTATCTAAACAAGAAATTTGAAATGTAAGAAATTTTAATTGATTTACCCAAACATAACATTTACAAAATGAAGAAAACTCAAATGAAAACAATTCAAATGAATATGATTTCAAATTTTTTGAAATCTTAAAATACTTCATCCAAACACAATGTTATATTTTAAGAAGATAGATGGTAATTAAAGTATACGTCTCTAGTACCAATTCTCCTTTAATTCAAAATTAAAAATATGAAAGTGAAATAAAAAAGGAAGAAAAGAGTGGCCACAAGTCACATACTTTGAATTATATTTTGAGAATCTAACCTTTACATTAATAAAATGTATACTTGTTATGATAAATTATTTGACTCAAACTAACATTAATCAAAACTAATTTACATAATTGAATCACATCTATCATTCATGTTAAAAAATTTGTTAAATTTTCTAATAATAACTTTAAAAATGGTATAAATTATATGATTTAGTTGGTATGGTTGTATCTTTAAAGTGAATAATAATTAATATTTAGTAACATAAATGAAATGAAAATAAAAAAGTAGGCTTGCAAAAATGACAAAGAAGTTATATGAATTTATCCATTGGATTGGGTCTAGAAAAATCAGATTGTAATGTATAAGGTTCTAGGGTTTATGGTTTGTTTCTTCTCTTTCTTTCTTTGTTATTGCAAACTTGGTAGAATGCCTCTCTCCATTTCGAATCCCCAATTCCTCATATCCATGGAAATGGACCCTCCTTCTTCCCATGGTCCATTTCAAAATCAAAACTTGGGTTGACCCTTTTGTCCTTGAAATGTGCGTTACTAGTCAAATAATTAGTGAAAAGGAAAAAGAAAGAATGGATACAAACAAATCACATGCTTAAAACTAGTAGAAAAATCCAAAAAAATTATAAAAACAGTGAACTAGTTGAACCACCGATTTTCATCAGTTTTCCAATTTTAAAAGTAGTTCTTTACTTGGTTGATTCGATTTTCAGCATTAATTGAACTAAATATTAGACTGGTTCACCAGTTTTTTGGTCTAATCGGTCCGATCCATTTTTTTAACCTAACTTAAGACTCATAAAAACTTTTAATAAGAAATTTTATTATAAACATTCTAACATAAATTATTCACGACTTTAAAATAAATTAGTCATGTATTATCGCACCAAGTTATATTCAGAACCTATGTAAAATGCAGAAATATATACAAGACCTCATGAGTGATAAATGTATTTTACTCTTATGAAATTGAATTTTTCACCTAAGACCAACATTTCTTCAAGTCTATTTTATGATAGGATAATTTGTGAAATTTATTTTAAATAATTTAAAATATGTGCATACTTAATAGTCAAATTTAATGTTATTACTTAATATTAAATCATCAAAATGAATATTTAATTACAAATTAAATATTTAATAATATAATTACTTAATATAGAAAAATAAAATTATTTTTTTTAATTATTAAAAATGAATATAAAATATAATTAATGTGGGAAATTTATTTTTTTATTAAATATAAATGTTACAAAAGAAAATCATATGATCAACGGATATTATAAAATCGAAGCTTTGATCAATGTTTAAGTTAAAGTCCAATTTATAATTAATATATGATAATTAATGCTATTTAATTTATTAAGTGTTCATTAATATATTATAATAAATATAATTAATTTGATGAATTTAATTCTTTTTCAAATATAATTAATTATGTTAATGGTTATTTGACTATAATAGATTCAAGCTTCTTTTACTTATAAATAGAATAGAAGGGTAACACATATGGAACATTATTATTCATTTTATCTTTCTTCTTTGCATATCTAAATAGAAAGACTATGGAGTCATGGTATAGAAAATTTAAAGCTTTTCTCCCTAAATGACCTCAAGCAAACACGAGGAAAGAAATTAGTAACAACAATTGTTAAAATTTGTGACAAGAACAAGTCACATATGATTATGTTTACCATTAAAGAATAGAAAATAAGGATCATGAAGAACACTTCCTCTCAAATTGATTATTCACATTATTTTGAGCTTTCCAGTGAGGTTTGGACAATATGTTTCAAGTGTGTTTGTATGATGTAATCCTCCCTAGTATGGGCTTGAGCTAGGACCAATAACGAAGGAGCATGACTTGGATGAAGTTTCAAGGAGCTTAGTTTAGGACATGTTCCATTTAATTGTATTCATTTAACCATTTTCAGGCTTGTATAAGCGCCCTTAAGTCATTAGGATTTTAGGGGTGTAACTAGTTTAATGTTCGGAGGTGCCATGACTGATTCTTGTTGCTTCTTATTTGAATTTGAATTTTGGAGGTGCCATGTCATTTCCATCCAAAATTCAAATTCAAACTAAAGGGAACATAGATCCATATTTTTAGGGCCATGTTTACATTTTTAGTTAGATTAAATTAGTGTCAATTGAGAACATGCTAAATTAACACTAAATTAAGCCAAGTAACCCTTGTTTAAGCATGTTGGACGTTCATGTTAGTGTGTAGGCCCATGGTTGCTTTTCTCTATAAATAGAGCATTCCCTCCTTCATGTAGTTTTTAACACTCATTTTTAATTGAAAGATATATTCATTCTCTTCACTTGAGAGTCTCTTCTTATTTTAGAGAGAATGTTCATGGCTTAGAGGCTTATCTCCTACCTAGTAGAAGTGGCACCTACTACCACCACCACCTTCTAGTCTTCCACCTCCATTTCAAAGCTCCAAGAGGACCTCTAGAGAGATGATCCTAGGTGGCATCACCTTCTCCAACAATTGGTCAAGCATGGCTTGGGGAGGGGTTGCATCATTGTAAGTCATGGCTTTTCTTGAATTTTTATTCCCAATTTCGCACTAGTTAGGGATTAAAGAAGTTCAATGACAAGGGGAGTGGTTAAGGATAAAAACAATGATGGAGATTAATGACTCTATTATGTCCATCTACACCATCTATAGAGAAAGTCTATTGTTGATCCCCAATGTCAATCCATAAACAAGGAAATATGACCTTAAGGAAACAAGTAAAGATGACCAAAATTAATAGATGAGAAAATCAAGGTATGCATTGTTGTCCCTTGCTGTTTTAACATCAATATATTCTTATTAAATATGGGAAATGAAGTGCTATATGAATGTGCGTGTGGTATGTGAAAAAGAATGTTTTCAACTATTTTTTATTTTCCTCTCTTGTTCATAGTATTTTAAAAAAAAATAAATTAATGGATACATGACATTGCATGAAAAGATCAAGTTTGGTAGTGGTGGATAGTCAATTTACTTTTCTTAAAAAAAATATTATTGTTCTACCACCCACTCATAAGAGAAAAATCCACATTAATAATAGGAGGCAATTTGAGAGAAAATTATCTAAGGAAAGCAAATATTTTTTAGAGTAAAACAATTAATATGTCCTTGAGATCTTACTATATCATCATTTTATGAATAAAATCTTACTACTTGTAATTTCTTGTAGGTCACAAAATATGCAGTTACCTTGATGTCACTTTCATACAAATGGTCATGCTGATGATGCTGTTAACTAGTTGAAATTACAAATGATCATGTAGATGATGCTAGCTCATTCAACTATGGTGCCTCTCATTGTGTTTTTCCCATTATCATTGAATCAGCTCCATTCTTTGATTAGTTTTAATTGAAATTTCAAAAAAGTTAGAGTATACCAATCTTTTTAATTTAGGTAAGCAAGAATATATACTACCTTGATGTCACTTTCCTACAAAGGGTTACTGCTAAATGAAAGCATATAACTCCTAGAGTAGAATTAAGTATATATATATATATATATATATATATATATATATATATATATATATATATATATATATATATAAATTTCAATAAAGTCTGAATATTGAAAAACTTTGTAATTTAACAATGTTTCATAATAAAGTGGAAAATTTGTTATTGAGTTATAGATGCTTTAATTGTATTTTATATGTCCCTCTTAATCTTATTATGTTGTATGGCGAATTCTACCGTAGATTACTTTTATATGTGGTACACAATGTACAATTTTCCTACTGGTTAGCAAGGATGGATATACATGTTGATATTGGAGATGGTCTTGGTTCCTAGCTTTTTAATTTATTGATTATTTTTTTATTATAATTTGGTCTTCTTATTTTTAGCTTGTATATTAAAAATCTAAGAAAATGGTAACAATTACAAATTTTCTTTTCATATACTGTCAATACTATTTAGGTTAAAAAAAATAAAAATTTTTATTTTTTATGTTTCTTCCAATCGTTTGCCTCTTTTTCCACTTTTATGATTAGATAGCTAAACTATTATTAATTCAGTATCGATTTCGATTCTTTGTATACCCAATTTTAATTTTTTCCTTTTGGAGATTAATTAATCCACTTGTGAGAATTTTCAATTCAAGGTAGTAAGATTTTTGTTTCTATCTTTTCAATTCTACAACTTTTGGTTAATGCACAATGCACATAGACAGTTGCAAAAACTAATAGTAAAACAGAAAAAGAAAGGGGGTTTCGAAAAATGTGATGTGAAAGTCCTTGTTAATAGAGCACAACACAAATCAATTGATTGATGATAGATCATGCCAACAGAGATAAATTGTTGCAGCGAAGATGGTGAAAGCTAGAAGGACCGAAAGTTGGATGAAAATAGATGATCTTGTACAAGAACTATAATAAAATTGTACACTTGAATAAAATAAATGGTTGCGAATTCTGATAACTGGTGGACCACATGTGAAAGTGATCATTCTTAGAATTGGACGTGTTTTACAATTTATTCTTTCTCTTATTCTCTTTTATGTATTATTAAGATTCATTGGCTATTTAATTATTTTATTATTTCACTGTATTTGGATACTTTTTTGTAAAACAGTTGATATTGAATGTAAGTTAACATCATAATTTAATGTTGATAGTGTTTCTTTCATAGTATAATGATGCCCCTAAATATTTTATATATGTTATATAAATTAGAGTTCAGGCAGAATTAGCAAGTATATATTTCCATCTTTTCCTTCGACATAAATTTTTATTTGTATGATTGAAATAGTGAGACAGAATCTAATAGATTTACAATTTACAATTGGGATACTTTTTTTTTTAATATTTGTTCTTCTTTGATTATAAGTGAAATGTAAATAAAAAATACTTTTTGTTCCATTGAAATCTCACCACATCTTCCATACATTGCTATAAGGTGCTAGGAATTACTAGTATAACCAAGAATCAAATTTTCTTCTTCAAATGTAGTATACCTGTGTAGAAATTAAGCATCATTAGCTAAAATAGTTTCAATAATTTCATTAAATTTCATCCTTTGAATGACATGTAAGCATAACACTCCAAGAAACAAAGTTCATGACAGACATTACTTTAAACATATGTTATGCATATCATATTGTGTTTAATTTACATAGCATGTACATCCAAAATTGTTACTCAAAACATTTGGTTCATAGCCATGATGCAGATTATCGGTATGAATTTTCTTATCTTTCCAGGACAAATTGACAATTCTAAAACATCTCATTAAGCACATTGCATATGCGAATCATCAACCTATATATAATAAAATCATAATCCAATTCCAAACATATATGATTCTTTCCATATTTTATTAAATACCTTAGATTATGATCAGTATTCTAAAGTTCATAATACATATTGATAACTTAATCAATAATTATGACACATATTAACATGTTTTTCTATATTTGTTATTTATATTAAGACAAATATTTAATAGGATATATAGTTATTTAAACATTAAAGTTAGCTAGCAGTTTTTATGTATTAATTGTTTTTATTACATTGGGCTAAGACCACTGCAACAAGCCCACTATAATACATTGCGCTTAGTCCACTAAAATTGTTCCTTTTTTTAAATTATTTTTTTAATTGTTAAATTTATATACTATAAACAAAATCTAGATATAATACTCAATTTTAAATACAACAATCAAAAGAAAACAAACATCAATGTAATATTTCATAAACATTTTAACACGAGAACATAATCACCTTAAATATCAAGAGCATAATACAAATTAATAAAGTTCTAGGTATAATAAAAATTCCTAAAATTAATACATAACGCTAATAAATATTCAAAGGTTTAACAAAGAACAAGTCTTCACCCTTTTGTATATCGGTCATTATTATAAGAGAAATCATCATCATCATAGTCTAAATGAGGATTTTTAGATTCAAGACACTTGGAAAGGATGTGCACAGTTGATGTAAGTTGCTTACTGGAATTAATCATTTCCTCTTGTGCCTTATAACCTTTAAGATGTTGTTTTTTCATTTCCTTTATTGGTTCAATACATTTGGAGGAATTGCAACATGAGATTATGTAGTCTGATATGGTGATGTCAATCCTAGATCATATATTCCACATATGTCCTATAATGGGAAGGCTTATCTCTAGACCCATAAAGGCATCCTCAAGATTTTTCCCCAGCGGTATCAATCCATAATTTCACTTTTAAGGCAAAGACAAGCCATTTGGTTTTGCTGGTAGAGGCTTACATGTTTAATGATGTGTAAAATATGATCGTTTTAGGGCAAGTGTACCCTACACAATGTTAACAATGGACCTAAGTCCAGATATCATTCTCAAAGGACTAGAAGTGGTTCTCAATCAATTTAATTTAGACAATAAAAAAATCAATATAGATCAATGATTTCAAAATGTGTTTGTTTGATCATTGAAACAAAGAATAAAATATGAATAGATAGTGAGTAATGAGATTGAAATTCAATGGATTAAAGCCTAGGATTGTGAATTCAATTACAATGGTTTTACCCATATTTACTAAGAAATTCAATTCTTCTTATTTGTTGATTATCAATACCTATTGAATTTGTTGTGCATTTGTTCATTCATATATAGACAATCTAACCCTAAATTATTTCCTAATTGATCATACAAGAATTCAAATTAGAGTCAGTTTATTGGTTAAAAGGGTTTATTAAGTTTATTAATCAATTGTAGGTTCACCCAACACATTTATTCATTTGCAAAAGAAGAAATCCAATTATTCTATAATTCAAATATTAATATTCATGAATATTAAAACGACTAAGAAAGTAGCATAGCTAATTTTGTTTAACAAATAAAAATAGTGGAATAATTTAATTATTGAATAACATTGAATTTTATTGCAAAGTATAGAGGTTATAAAGCAATTTATATCACAACCTTAGAAAAAGGGATCATCAAGACATGGATAAAGTAGAGTCAAATCTCTTAGAATTACATTGTACATCATAATAAATAAAAGAGAATTACAAATGATGCAAAGTATTGTGAATTGGTTCAGTCCAATGTTTAGTCATTATTTCTCACTTTCGGATCACAAGTCTATTCGATCTTTGTCAGAGCAAAAATTGAAACCATTTAATTTCTTTTCTCTTGGTGTTTAATTATGGCAATGACATAAGTTCTTATTTAGCATGAATTCTAAAGTGAGTGTCACTGTGCTATCTTGGCGTAATCTCAAAATTCAAACAACACGATCGTGCTTTTGGTGAGCACAGTTGTGCTTGACTACGAGCAAGGATGTCGTCATGCTTAGTAATAGCATGGTCATCCTAAACAAGAGAGCATCAACATGAAAATTAGAGTACAACCATGCTTAATCTGAGCATGACTGTGCTCTTTTTAACTGACTTTTGAACATTGTTGACTTAGCACAACCATTTTGTGGAGTACAATCATGCTTTACTGAATCTTCAACTTCTACAAATAAAAGCCAGTTTTTGCCTCTTTTTTTCCCATTTCTCAAGTACATGTCTAAAGTGAGAATAAATACTAAAAAAATGAGTTGGTCAACAAATATACATTCTTTCTTTTTTTTATAGTTATTAAACCTAAAAAAAGTAAGGTAAAAAATTGGTTTCTCATTTAAGTTTTCCATAAAGCTTCCCTAATTACATGGGAAAAAAGTAAAACAATCAACCTAAGAGTTAATTAGTTATTCAAACATTTTTCAAAATTATATACTATGTTAAGTTAGGTAACTTTCTCTGATTTTTATCCACCCAAGAGTTATCCTTCATTGTGTGTGTTTTCTTGAAAACCTCCACCAAGAGAGGAGCTTTACCAATCTAATTCAACTTTAAAGTAAAAATAAATTTATTATATATAAATAACTAATGCTTAAGTAGTAAAAATATTATTAAGAATGAACATAAAACGTATCATCCGTGTGTCACCCTTCTACCCCAAAACTTTATATTCTTTAATTACAAAATAATATAAAATTTAAAAATACTAGACTTAACACTTACGCAAAAGAATTCGCATCACACAACTTATTTTCCAAAACTATGATATGACAAAATATAGATAAATAAGTAAATACTTTAGGCTCTAAAAATAGTCTTTGCAAGATTCTTAATTAATAAAGCTCATAATGAAATTTTAAACACTTCATATACATAGAAAAAAACTATTAACTGAGAAAAGTTGAAGTTTCATCACCCATGATGATGCAACTTTAATAAGAAATCAAAGGTCAGAAGGAACTATTGAATCACAAGGATTAATTGAATTTAGAAGGTACAAACCTTCACAAATTTATGGAGGTTATAATCTGGACAAAGCTGAAATAAGGATTAAGGAAATAGAAAAAATATTTTGAGCGATGAATTGTCCTGATAATCAAAAGTAAATTGTGTTGTGTTTATGCTAGTAGGAGAGGCTGAATATTGGTGGGATAGTACTAGAAGGTTATTAGAAGGAGGAGGAATAGATATTACATGGGAAGTATTTACCTCTAAAATTTTAGAAAATTATTTTCCTAATGATGGGAGAAGGGCAAAAGAAATAGAATTTGTGCAATTAAAACAATGAAACATGACAGTACGAGAATATGCTTCTAAATTTGAAGAATTAGGTAAATACTCTACTTTTTCTATCACCTTGAGAGAATGAAGTGTATTAAGTTTGAAGATGGACTTAGGCCTGAACTAAGGAAGGCGGTATCAATACAAGGAATGTTGGTATATTTAATGTTTTTAAACTTAAGATTAGAGTAGGTAAATAAAAAAAATTAAAGCATGTATAATTTCTTAAAATATGGATGAAAGTTTTATGTGTTTATTTTATTATAATATAAAAATATATTTTTTCATTAAATATATAAAAATTTAAACAATTTATTATATGTAAATATTAATTAAAATCAAATCATTATATAAAAATATGTTAGTTTTGATTAAAATCTAATCATTATTTTCAAATATTTTCTTATAAGATATATTGAATATTATAGTTTATCCTATAATTTATCAAATATTTTCTTATAAACTATATATTTTATATTGTTAACATTAATTTCAAATAGGAAGGAGATATAATATCTTAGTTGGTTAAGTAATGAGAGAAGTGAAAAAATATCAAGGCTTTGATCTTTGTCATTAATAAAAACTAACATTTAATCTATAAAAAAAATATTTAAAGCATATATGTTGAGTCTAATTTAATTTTACATTTATTAAATATGTGAGTCTAATTTATAGAATACAATCATAATAATGTTATGATTGTATTTCACACTTATATGATTTGACAATCATGTAATCAATATGAAATAGAAAAAGAAAATAAGTTGTTGATTTTGTTAATTATTTAATTTTAATATTATTGTATTTTATTTCATATATCAATATGTATTGGATTATAAATTATAATTATTATTATGAATTATATCATTATTTTATTTTTCATTAATAATTATTATATAAAATTTTATATTTGGTGGCATATCTATGAAGTTAAGCATACCTGTAAAGAGATTTCAAGTTGTAAAGTAATTTGCGGAGATCGATTTAGCTTGTTAAAACATGTAAATAAAATAGGAATGTTGAGTAATTTTCTTCCAAAACTTTTCATCACTTTGTCTTAACTCAAATGATTGGCAATAGATGTTATGCCTGTGTTAAAGATGGGAAAAGAAATAGAAATAATATCAAATACTATGTTTTATTATTTTCATTATTTCATGATAGATTTCCTGTTACTATGGTAAAAAAAATGAAAGATTGTATGCTATTTTGCTATGATTGTTACAAAACGAGGTAATTATTAGTTTTGTCTGAAAAGTTATTTTAGTTCAGTTTTTTCTTAACATTCTATTTGGATAAAGAATTTTACAAATGTAAGGAATTTAAAATACATTGAATTGAATTATTTCAATTCATTTTATTTTTAAAATGTTTTGTTTGGATAAGGTAATTCAAATTATTGAATTTTAATTTTTTTTTGTTTGGATAGAATATTTCAATTCCTACTAAGGATAAAAATTTATTTTACTAAACAATATTTTTTAAAAAAAAATGTACTTTTTAAAAAATATATAAAATTTTATTTAAAAAAAGTTTAGTTTCTAAAAAAAGTAATGCTTTTACAATTAAATAAATATATAAATCACAAAAATAACCCTTGCATAATTGGTTTTATTTTTTTTTACAATATTATGCTTTTACGTAAATAAATGACAAAATTTATTTTATTTTCTTAGCAAATCCATTTTATAAATTCTGTTTAATAATTTATTTTATTTTTTAATTATTATAATTATTTATTAATTTATATAAATATTATAATTTTAAAGTATAAAATATAATATTGATGGGTGTGGGGTCAGTCCACCCCGCCTTTGGCTCGTTAAATTAGTGAGTTAGGTGGAACAAACCAAAACGGAGCAAGCAGCTGAATACACTAGTTTGACCATAAAAATGAGGTTCAGTTGGCGGGTTAGCCCGCTTGGCCTATTCCGTTTTGTCACCCATAACAAATATCAAGTAAAAAATAACTTTAGTTATTTTAGTAAAAGAAAACTAGGCTTGAAGAATTTTAAATTCTTAGTTTTTTGAAGGAAATTGAAATTCTACCATTTTAACTAATCAAAATGGTTTCTAAAATGGCTAGAATTTTAAATTCTTTTAAAATTCCTTATCCAAACAAGGTATTTCATCACAAAGCATTTGAAATTGCAAAATAAAATGAATTACCCTCTTGAAATTCTCCATCCAAACACACTGTAAATGTTTTTTTATTTTTAGTTATTAGTTGATTTTTTTACTTCATTTTTCATCAATTAAATAAATTCTTTTTCTTTACATATTTTATTTTTCATTCTCTCCTTTATCATAATTTATTTATATATGTATTAAGTAATTTATAAAAGTTTCATAAATTTTGAAATTTAAGAAAATCATTTGCCATATCCAAACTAAAAAAATAAATTAAAAAAATTGAATTTATTTTATTAATATATAAATTGAATTTCCTTATCTAAACAAGAAATTTGAAATGTAAGAAATTTCAATTGATTTACCCGAACATAACATTTACAAAATGAAGGAAATTCAAATGAAAACAATTCAAATGAATAGGATTTCAAATTTTTTGAAATCTTAAAATACTTCATCCAAACACAATGTTAGATTTTAAGTCACATACTTTAAATTATATTTTGAGAATCTAACCTTTACATTAATAAAATGTATATTTGTTATGATTAATTATTTCACTCAAACTAGCAATAATCAAAACTAATTTACATCATTCAATCACATCTATCATTCATGTCAAAACAATTATTAAATTTGATAATAATAACTTTAAAAATTATATAAATTATATGATTTAGTTGGTATGGTTGTATCTTTAAAGTCAATAATAATTAATATTTAGTAACATGCATTAATACCAAAAGAGTCACAGATGCCTAGGAAATTCCATTCCAGAAACTCAACTTGCATGAAGTTGGCAGAACAGAGATGAAACCAAGCCATCTAAAAAAATACATCAAAATAGAGTAACTACCCTTACAAGTGAAAAAAAGATGAGAAATCGCTTCTGACTCTAAATGACACAGGGGACAAAGAGGGTCTGCCATAGGAACATAATTTTAATTTTAGAGATGAGATTTAAAACAAAAATTTGTCATAACTTATGTCTCAAAATCTCAAAATTAGAGAGATGTCACATCTGATTAATTTTTTTATCTCTATTAAAAATGTTACGTTATAAATTATGAACAAATTACATTTAAGATATAATTATTATTATTATTAAATAACTTTAATTATTATTATTAAAAAACTTAAATTATTTCTATGAAATGGTCTTTGCTTGATATGAAACTCTAGCTAGGATGATTTTGATGGCTCTTAAATTGTAGATATACAACCAAACAGTAAGTTAGTTAATAAAATATCAAGCCCACGGTTATAAGTTCAAACCACAAATTAATTAATCACCTAATAAGAATCAAACAAAATAAAAACACGATAGAAAAAAAAGGAAATATACAATGTCAAAGCCTAACATGGACAAGCATCACACGTATAACCCAATAACCGGAAAAAAAGTAAACAGAATCTGTGTAAGTCTTGAGTCCACAATACTGTATTGTTGGGAAAGTATTGAAGTTCACAAAGGTCTATCATCCAACATGGCAGATGCATTACTGCTGGTTTTGTGGCTAATGCATTAATGATATTTGTTGCTTGTTGATATGAGAAAGGGTATGTTTGTAATCATATTTTTGGGTCACTACATATACATATTTGTACCAAGATTTGGTGTCGGTGAATGTTTACAAAGGCTTGAACGCATGTATATTGAGGTTCATAGCTCATGAATGTCATGACTTTTAAAGGTAAGCCTTTTTATGGTTAATGAAGATAAAAGGAAAGTATATGTAAAAGGTAATGTATATTATTTTGTTGGGAGAAAGAATAAGAATGGATAGATTCTACTGTGAGTATTTTTAAGAGAGAAGAAGATGATGAAAAATAAAAAAAGGATGAAAATGGTGAGGTCTTACCTAGAGTGTGGAGTGAAGACGACAGTCCCCAAAATGTGAATTGTGAAGGATTTTTATTAAGGAGACATGTGTGCTTTCATTTAATGAAAGTTTGTCTTTTGGGAAACCAATCTTGTGGATGCGTGATTTAAGGAGATTTATTGGTAGCTTTTAGGTGGTAGTATGAAAGATTAGGAAGCAAAAGGTGAGTAGTTAGGATAGTATAGCTCACCTTTAAATGATTTTCTTCTTTTTTTATTTTTTAATTTGGTTTTTATATTCTTTCATTTATTTTAAGAAAATGACTCAATTATTAATACTTTTTTTAGTTTTCTCATTTTTTTTATTTTCTTTACTTACTGAAGAAAATTGGGTGATGACAGAATCGATTTGTAAAAAGCTTTTCTTGCATTTGAACTCAAACTTTACATGTTATCCATAGGTCCTACATATTAAAACTTATGATTTTAGAACTGCACTCGTGTTTGAACCGGTGAAAATACTGGTTCACGATTTGTTAATTCAACCGTTGAACCAGTGGTTGAAACAATCTTAATAAAATAGTATTTTTTATTATTAATGTGTTATAAAAATTAAGATTGTAAAAGAAAAAATTTATTAAGAGGTAATTATAAAAGAAAAATTATTGTTACTAAATACATCTTCATATTGCTAAGTGAACCTTTGTTTTTATTAATTTTTAATTAAAAATGGATGAATCCAAAAAAATTATAAAAAAATGAATCAGTTGAACCACCAATTTTCATCATTTTTTTCAATTTTAAAACTAGTTTTTATTTGGTTGATTCAATTTTCAGCATTAACCGAACTAGATACTAGACTGATTCACTAGTTTTTTGGTTGGACCGTTCGGTTCAATCTGGTTATTTTCAGCATTAACCTAACTTAAAACACATGAAAAGTTTTAATAAGAAATTTTATTACAAACATTCAAACATCAATTATTCACAACTTTAAAAAAAATTAGTTTGTATTATTGCACCAAGTTATATTCAAAATCTATGTAAAATGCAACCTCATGAGTGATAAGTGTATTTTACTATTATGAAATTGAAGTTTTCACCTAAGAGCAATATTTCTTCAAGTCTATTTTATGATAGGATAATTTGTGAAATATATTTTAAATAATTTAAAATATGTGCATACTTAATAGTCAAATTTAATGTTATTACTTAATATTAAATTATCAAAATTACTATTTAATTATGAATTAAATATTTAATAAAATTAATTACTTAATATGCCCAACAGATATTATAAAATTGAAGCTTTCATATCCAATTTATAATTAATATATATTAATTAAAATTTAGTGAAGCATTTATGGGATGTGTTAAATGAGGATAAAGTAATGACCGATTTTCATTGGAAAGCTTCCAATGGGGGTGAATGCCAGATTCATTTCCTTGATTCCCAAGAAGGACGTCTAACTCTAAGTGGATTTGGAGATTATAGGTCGATATCACTAGTTGGGGTGTTCTATAAAATTATTGCTAAAGTGTTGGCAAAGAGACTACAAAAGGTACTTCCAAGCATAATTGCAGAAATGCAAATAGCTTTTATTAAATGGAGGTAATTGCTTAACAATGTGGTTGTAGTTAATGAAGTGATCCAGGAGGCGAAACATCATAAGAAGCCCTTATTGGTTTTTAAGGTTAACTTTGAGAAGGTGTATGACTTTTTTAGTTGGGCATTCCTATTTTACATGTTATCTCAATTTGGTTTTGGGGACAAACGATTAAGTTGGATCTGGTTGTTTGTCGTCATTATCGTTCTCAGTATTGGTTAATGGGAGTGTGACGAAGGAGTTCTGTATGCAGAGAGGATTACGTTAGGGTGATCTGAAGGGCTAGGAGGGTTGATTTGAAAGGCTCGATAAATCTAATTTCAGGTATTAACCTTAACAAGCATTGCTTCCAGATAGTATGCCAACAGTTTGCAAACAATAAAATTTTCCTGATTCCGCCTGAACTTCAAAATGTATTTTCTTTGAAAAGTGCTCTAAGATGCTATGAGTTGGCCTCAGGCCTAAGGATTAATTTCCATAAGAGTAGCTTAGGGGTAATTGGGGTGAAATTGTCGAAGATGGGTTCCTTTGCATGGATCCTTAATTGCGGAGTCCTGCAAACACATTTCTCCTACCTTGGGATTCCTGTGGAGGAAAATGTGAGATGTGAGCATGTGTGGATGCCTATCCTGGATAAGGATTTGCCTTATCAAATCCACCCTCTTTGTTATACCTCTTTATTTTCTATCTTTTTTCAAGCTCCTAAGAAAGTGTCTAAAGACAGAGAATCTGTGCAAAGGAATTTCCTTTGGGGAGGTTCAGAAGATGGCTCAAAATTAGCATGGATCAAATGGAAGTAGGTGTGTAAAGACAAATGCAACGGTGGGCTAGGACTAAGAGATGTGTTGACTTTTAATAAAGCTCTGTTGGGCAAATGGTGATGAAGAATTCTACAAGGTGGTGATGCTATTTGGATCAAGGTGCTGGAGGCAAGGTATGAGGTTGATATTAGGAGGAACCTCGATGTTAGGCGCAGAAGTGAAGGCTCCCAGTGGTGGCATGATATCCTGAAAGTCACTGCTGACGAAGAACGAAGTGGTTGGCTTTCTAGTGAGGTAAAAACCTTGATTGGTGATGGTTCTCAATTATCTAATTAATGTGAATTCTTATTTCTTAGCAGTTGAATCGGATCACTTGATTTCTGAGTTGTAAAGGGATTTTTGGAGACCTGTTTATCTTGTTACAACATGTAAATAAAATAGGATTTTGAGTAATTCTTATTTTTAGTTATTAGTTGATATTTTTATGTTGTTTTTTATTAATTAATAAATTCTTTTTCTTTGGATATTTTATTTTTCATTCTCTCCTTTATCATAATTTATATATGTATTAAGTAATTTATAAAAGCTTCATAAAATTTGAAATTTAAGAAATTGATTTGTCATATCGAAACTAAAAAATGAAATTAAAAAAATGAATTGATTTGGCTAATATGAAAATTCAATTGCCTTATCCAAATAAAAAATTTAAAATTTAAGAAATTTCAAATGATTTATCCAAACAAAACATTTACAAAATGAAAGAAATTCAAATGAAAACAATTCAAATTGATAGCATTTCAATTTTTTTGAAATCTTAAAATGTCTCATTAAAACACAATGTTAGATTTAAAAAAAAATAAATGGTGAAGTATAAGTCTCTAATACCAATTATCTTTTAATTTTCAAAATTAAAAAATATGAAAGGAAAATGGAAAAGGAAGGAAAAAGTGACCACAAACAAGTTACATGTTTTAAATTATATTTTGAAAATCTAACCTTTACATTAATCAAATGTAAACTTGTTATAATAAATTATTTGACTCAAACTAACATGGCTCAAATTAATATTAATAAAGACGGATTTACATCATTCAATCACATCTATGATTTATGTTAAAAAAATTTGTTGAATTTGATAATAACAACTTTAAAAATTATATAAATTGTATGATTTAGTTGGTATGGTTGTATCTTTAAAGTCAATAATAATTCATATTTAGTAACATAAATGATAGAAAAGGCATATGCTAATTATATAAGGTTTTATGTTTTATTGTTTGTTTCTTCTGATTGTGGTTTCATTGTGGTTTCTATCTTTCGCTCTTCTAGAAAGGTGGCTGAATGCCTCTATCAGTCCCAACCATAGCACTAAATCCCCAAATTCTCCATACATGGAAATGGACCCTCCTTCTTCCTATGGTCTATTTTGAAATCAAAACTTGGATTGACCCTTTTGTCCCTAAAACTCGTGTTACTGAGTCTAATAAATAATTAGTGAAAGCGAAGAGGAAGGAAAGAGTAGCCACAAACAAGTCACATACTTTAAATTATATTTTGAGAATCTAACCTTTATATTAATAAAATGTATTTTTATTATAATAAATTATTTTATTCAAACTAACATTTCTCAAACAAGTACTGGAAAGTGGTGTACCACCACATTCACACTACTCAAGAACAAATTATATTGAGTATGCTCAAGCTAACATGACTCAATAGATCTTTAAAAAGATAGCAATAACCTTAGAAAATGTTGTAAATGATGAATGAACCAACAATTAAGTATGTTTTAAAAGACATGAGTTTTTAACTTTCATTGTGACTCCCCTTTTATTCACACTATAGTTTTAAAATAATTAAATTACTTTATTACTTTATTTTTTAAAATTATGAAAAGATTTAAATTTAAGATAAGTTAAATTTCTTTAAATACTTTTAACACATAACTTTATACATATTTTTTAATAATAAGAAATAAATGTGAGATTATAATTAAATATATTTTTTCTAACAATTTGATTTATTTATTTTTATTAAAGTTGTATTATAATTTAAAAACAAGAAAATTACCATGACAAATGTTTTTTTATAAAATTATTACGTTATATTCAGAAAAAACATTGAATTCTTTGTAAAGAAGAATGCAAGTTACAAATTGGAAATAATGATATTTTTTAAAGAAAAGTAAAAAAAAAACATATTTCTCCCAAGTAATATGAATTGTGTCACTCTGACAAAAAATGTTTAGCTTAGTTTATTATATCTTCTAACACACATCCCACATCTCATGTCACTCAATTTAGAATGTATTACAATTTTTTAATAAACCATTGATAAACATACATTTTTCGAATTTTGTTTTTATATTTCTGTAGAAATAGTCATACTATTACCTTTAAAATAGTATTTTATGACTTTTTTAAGTTTTATTTTCAAAAAAAGTCATAAATAACTTAAAAAATATATACTTAAAATATAATATTTAGTTTATAATATTAAAAAGTAAAATTCTTAATTCTTAACATTCTTTCTATCATAAATTAGTAGGAAAAACAAAAAATATTTTTTTCTTCTAACTAAAAATAGATTTTTTGAATTAATATTTTGGTAAAAAAGACTAATTATTTAGTGATTGATATAAGGATATTATCCTTTTTAATATATAAAATTATGTTGATAGAAAAGATTAATTCTATTTTTAGAATGGAAAAAAATCTAATAAGTATAAAATGCTTACTCTTCATTATTTCTATTCATTTTCTTATTTAAATCTAATAATTATGATTAAGATTAATTATGCTTTGTTTTATTTATAGTATGCTCTAAAAATTAATTAAGCTCATGTAGCTTTTCATAATTATAGTAAAAAATTACAATTTTATTTATATTATTGTTATTTTATTAATTTATTTATATAATTAAGAATAACATATATCAATATGAATCAAATGATTCTGTAGGCACTGTGTTACTAATTAGTTATATTTTAATTGTTAAATTTAGGATAAGTTAAATTCCTTTAAATACTTTTAACACATAATTGTATACATATTTTTTAATAAAACGAAGTAAGATTAAATATATTTTTTCTAACAATCCGATTTATTTATTTTTATTAAAGTTGTATTATGAATTTAACAACAAAAAAATTACCATGACAAATGTTTCTTCTAAAATTATTTTTATATTTAGAAAAAACATTCAATTCTTTTTAAAGAAAAATGCAAGTTACATCTTGTAAATAATGATGTTTTTAAATAAAAGTGAAGAACAAAAACATATTTCTCCCAAGTAATATGAATTATGCCGCATCCATGTGACAGAAAATGTTTAGCTTAGTTTATTATATCTTCTAACATACATCACACATCTCATTTCATGTATTACAATTTTTTAATAAACCATTGATAAACATGCACTTTTCCAATTTTGTTTTTATAATTTTGTAGAAATAGTCATACTATTACGTTTAAAATAGGATTTTATGATTTTTTTAACTTTTATTTTTTACCAAAGTCCTAAATAACTTAAAAAATAGATACTTAAAATATAATATTTATTTTATAATGTTAAAATGTAAAATTCTTAATTCTTAACACTCTTTCTATCATAAATTAGTAGAAAAAACAAAAAATAAGTTTTTCTTCTAACTAAAAATAGATTTTTTGAATTAATATTTTGGTAAAAAAGATTAATTATTTAGTAAGGGAGGATAAGTACATTCTTCTATTCATTTTCTTATTTAAATCTAATGATTATGATTAAGATTAATTATGCTTTGTTTTATTTATAATATGCTCTAAACAATTAATTAAGTTCGTGTAGCTTTTCATAATTATAGTAAAAAATTACAATTCTATTTAAATTATTGTTATTTTCTTAATTTATTAATATAATTAAGAATAACATATATCAATATGAATCTAATCATTTCGTAGCACTGTATTACTAATTAGTTATATTTTAGTTGTTAAATTTAATAATACGTTTTATTTATTAAATTTTATTATTATTTAAATAGATATATTATTTAAAGTTATATGTAGAGATTCAATGCTATATATTATTATATAAAATAAATGACTAATAGAGTGTTAGTAAGTGTACCATTTGAGAGTGTATGAGTTTAATATATTTTTTATGAATCAAACCTTAGTATGGTTAATAATACTAGTTCGTTAGCTAATCCTGGAACATTTCTTTCTGTTAACTAATTTATCACCTTATATATTTATTAGTGTAATATTTTTAAAAAAGGCACAACGAATTATTGGGATATTTAATGTTTTTAAACTTAAGATTAAAGTAGGTAAATAAAAAATAATGAAATTATAATTTCTTAAAATTAGGGTGAAAGTTTTATATATTTATTTTTATTATAATATAAATATATATTTTTTACGTCAAATATGTAAAAATGTAAACAATTTATATGTAAATATTCCTTTTAAGTGTGTATATTTTAATTAAAATCTAATCATCATTTTCATATGTCATTATAAGATATTGAATATTATAGTTTATCCTATAACTTATCAAATATTTTTTTATAAACTATATATTTTATATTGTTAACATTAGTTTCAAATAAAAAAGGATATATAATATCTTAATTTGTTAAGGAATGAGAGATATGAAAAAATGTCATAGTGTTAATTTTTGTTGTTAATAAAACCTAACATTTAGTCTATAAAAGAAACATTTAAAATAGAAAAGTATATAACATGCATATATAATTAAGTTAAATTTATATTTATTAAATATGTGAGTCTAATTTTATAGAATCTAATCATAATAAATTTAAAATAATTTATTTGAATATTACAATTTTGTCTATGGTTCTAATTTAATAATTTTAGAATATAATCATAACATCTAGTCTAATTTTAGTTATTAGTTTTGATTTTATTTTTAGGATACATATATGTTTATTCTTATTTTTAAAAGTCTTTACATATTTAATAAAAACAATGTTTTCAATTTCATATAATTAACCATTATAAATTAAAATAATTTGTTTGAATATTACAATTTTGTCATTGATAATGTAAAAGTCTTTGTTTTATTTTTTATTTCCTTTTCTCTATTTTATATACTACGAAAAGCACGACCACCACCAGCCTATTTATGTATAACTCAATCATATTATTATTTTAATGAAAAGTTCAAAATTAAAATTATTCTATTTATATAATTTTAATTTTTCATATCATAAATATTTATTTAATATTATTAATACTACTACAAAAGTTTTCATTTCCTGTTGTTGTTTTATGAGAAAAAAATTTGCAGAAAATACTTGCTATTTTTTAGAAGGAAAAAATTCGTGTAAATATTTTGAGAGTTTTTGTACAAAAAAAAATCTACAAGAATTTCATTAAAATTTCCTTGTAAATTTGAAAAGCGAAGGTAAAATTTTCTATGAATATGAAAATGGTACAAAAATTTCTTACAAATTTTCCTCTAAAAATTATTTGTAAGACTTTCCTGTGAATTTTAAATTGGCAACAAATTTTCCTACATATTTAAAATTGGCAGAAAATTTTCTGCATTTTTTTTACAAACAAAATTGTTAAATTTTTTAGATATTTAAAATTAAAATTATAATAAATAACTACTATTGATTTATAAAAATTTATATATTAAGCTTTCTAGAAATTTTTTCGCCACATAATGATAAGTTATTTTTTAAACATTAGTTTTGAAATAATTAATAAATATTTAAAATAACATCATTTTAATAAATCGATTATAATTTATAAAATATCTTAATATTCATAAATTTTAGTTTAAAATTAATTAGATTAAATATTATTTTATTGAATGTATATTCCTTTATCTTCTATCCTTTAAATCTTAAATTAAGACCATGTACATTTAAGTGACAAAGTTAATTTATTTTATATTTAACATGTCCTAAAAAGTCAAGCTATGTTTTGATACAAAAAATAAAAGAAAATTGAAGTTGTTATTCAAAATTCAAGACATTGTATAGTATAAATATCAAAAAGCCACGTCAATTTTGAATATCCAAGAAGTGAGAAAAACATTTGAAAATTTGAATAACAAAACAACATAAACATTAGTGAAACATGAACTAATATTTGTATTATATACAGTTTACTATTTTAATGAAATAGCATCGATCCAAAATTCATTATTTGTACCAATGTCCTTAAATATTTTACAATTAGTGAGATAGGATTGTGGGATTCATTGAAATCCTTAGTGAGCTTAGGATATGAACTCGAACAATTTAAATGTAAGCATACTTTAAATTAAATTTGTTTTATGTTTGACTTTCAAATTAATTATATCAGATTTTTCTTTTGTAATCTCCATAGTCATAACATTTTTAAATAATAAACAAAGTTAATATCCTTATTAATAAACATTACAAAAACAAATTATGTGTACCTATATCAAACAATTATTTTCATATGACATTGAAGTCTTGAGCCATCCAATGCAGGATCTTTTAAATTATGTAAAAGGTAAAACTTAAGTAATTTACTTAATCAGCACCAAAATAACCTGTACACAGTTCTGATTTAGAATTCAAGTACATTGTTCTCATCCTTAGAACAAGATATAAAATTTGACTTTATGTTTATCTATGAATTGTTGCAGAAATAATAATGTTTACCTCTGCTCCCTTTATTCTTCTGGAGTCCAGTATTTATTCCACCAAGTGATAAAATGGATGACACTCACAAGTTGTAAAAGAAAGGAATATTTTGTGTAAACATAAACCACAACATGCATGTAAGTAACAATCTACAAAGAGAAAAATAAAGCAAATAGAATGTATTGATGGAGTCTCTCAAAGAAAACCTTTCAAATTCATCATAGATATGAAAGTACACAATCCAAGACTTGTACCGAATGAAAGGATATTGACTATTCTTCAAAAAAAAAAAAAAGAAAGTGAAGGATTTAAAGCTTACCCTGCACCAATATGAGCAATCTCACTTGCAAGATCAAAGGTGTGTTATGCTTCTTATTCAATGATATTCAAGAGAAGGTAAAGAAATAATGGAGTTTTGTTTTCAATGAGTGAAAAGTGAGAGAAAAAAACTTATGCACCCTAAACAGTTTTACACCGGCATTCAATCACAACCCTTGATATATGATAAATTTGTTGACTTTACCAATTAATACTTTAAAATTCATATAAATAAAGGGTTATGATTAAACGTCAGCATAAAATTTTTTACACTACATGTGTTTCAAACTCGAAAAACAATGGTACTAATGAAAAATTTGAATGATAAAATTGACAGTTTTTTCATATGAATAGTTTTTACAAGAACATCTCCTTTTCTCTAACCCAAATTGTGACATGAGAACCATAAGAAAAATACAATACCAACTAAAACATACCATATGAATAGTTTTTTACAAATGCATTGTGCCAAAAAAGAAAATGTTTCATCAATATGACTGTTGTTATTAGTACTGTGTGGTTGTTAAACATACCATATATTTGAACAACTTGTTGAGGGAAGAAAAATGGGAGAGCCATTGATACAAGCAATAAAATAGACTTGACTTCCCACCAACCAAAATGCCACAAATTTTGATGTTCACATAATTTTCTTGTTTTGACTATAGCAAGAAACATAACTAAGAAAAATATCTGACTTCATCTTTAAGGAAGATAGTTCTTTATTAATCAGTAATTATAATAATTATATAGAGAACTAGAAATTTGTAAATATATAGTTGATTCATGGTAAGTAATTGGAAATTTTTCTTGTTGAATAAGTTATAGGTTAGAGTATATTTACTTCAAGGTTGAGAACAATAAAGATTTTGAATAATACCCTTGGGAGTGATGAGGACTTAGCAAAGCTCTTCCATGTTGTTTCTAATAAAAAACAATATTGTCTATTTAAAGTGTTGTTATTTGAGTTCGACTTCAATCAAAATGGTGAACGGAGGACTTGATTTTTGAATGAATGTTGTGAGTGGATCTAGTTGTTGTTGTTTTCTAACTTTCTTTATTTTTTTCTGATATGTTAATAACATAACTTAGAAATAGTAGTTTAGATGTTGTTTTTGTTGTTCTTTACTCTGTTGATTGATGCTCACTGATAATGTTTTCTAGAATCTTGTCCAACTCCTTTTGCATATCACTAAGTTAGCTTTTATCCAGGTTATGAGATGAATATGTTTGATTGAAGGGAACAAGTCAACAAGATCAAACCCTATTTCTCTTGAGGCTGCCAAATTTTCTCAAAGTAATGCATCTATTGGAATATATCATTCTTCATCTGGTATACAAGAAACATTTAAAATAGAAAAATATATAACATATATAAGTAATTTAAATTTATATTATTAAATATGTGAGTCTAATTTTATAGAATAAAATCATAATAATGTTATGATTGGATTTCACACTTTTATGATTTTACCATCATGTAATCAATATGAAATAGAAAAACAAAATAAGTTGTTAATTTTGTTAATTATTTAATTTTAATATTATAGTATGTTATTTCATATATCAATAATGTATGCTTGCATGGATAATTGTTATTATAAATTATATTATTATTTTATTTCTTATTATATAACATTTTATATTTGGTGTCATATCTATGAAGTTAAGCATACCTACATAACATCATAAATTATTACATAAGAAAACATATATGTTGATCTAGTTTTATTTTTATTTATAGGATACATATATGTTTATTCTTATTTGTAAAAGTCTTTACATATGTGATAAAGAACAATGTTTTCAATTTCATATAATTAACCATTATAAATTTAAAATAATTATTTGAATATTAAAATTTTGTCGTTGATATATTATTAAATTATTAAATTTGTAAGATCATTAAATATTAGTTTAATATTATTATGATTATATTATGTTTTATCAGACATATTAAAAATATATGGATTTAATCATCAATCATCAATATTTTTAGATATTTTTCACTTATCTTTATTTTATTTTTTATTTCTTTTTCTCTATTTTATTTTCTTTTTTTATTGGTAATGCACCATTTTTTTACTAGGAAAAGCACGACCACCACCAAGTTGTTTATATATCACTCAATAAAATTATTATTTTAATGCAAATTTCAAAATTAAAATTTTTCTATTTATATAATGTTAATTTTTCATATCAATAAATATTTGTTTAATATTATTAACACTACTAGAAAATTTTTCATTTCTTGTAGTTTTTTCATGAAAAAAAAAGTTGTAGAAAATGCCTGCTATTTTTTAGAAGGAAAAATTTATATAAAAGAAAATAAAAAAATCTACAAGAATTTCATAAAACTTGTGAATTTGAAAAGTCACAGCAAACTTTTCAATGAATATGAAAATGGTAGAACATTTTCTTGCAAATTTTCCTTTGAAAATTATTTGTGGGAGTTTCCTGCGAATTTCAAATTGGCAAAAAAATTCATACATATTTAAAATTGGCAGGAAATTTTTTACATATTTTCTAAAAATAAAAATTCACATAAATTTTTAGATATTTAAAATTAAAATTAAAGTAGTAGTTTTTAAATAAATCACTGCTTTTGATGATGAGAATCTGTTGACAAGGGGTTTTGACGGGACAGCAAAAAGTAACTTGAAAAATAGGGGAGTCGCCTCCTATGTTTATTAAGCAAAACATTGAAGAAACCTTTAAAATAGAAAGTGGTATGCTAAAAAAAATTTGAATATGAAAGTCAATTACACGTAGGGCAAGTATTAGCACCCTACAACGTCCGTCATAAAGACTCTAATTAGACATGCAAAATTAGATAACTTTAAAAATATCTATTTCACTCCATAAAAATTAGTATTTTTATTTTATTAATTGATTTTAATATTTTTTACAAGAATTTATTATTGAGAGATTTATTATTTATAAAAGATTGTTATTATTGTACTTTTATCTTTTAAATTGATTAAATTTTTTATCTTTTTGGGCTCGACAGAAGTGGGCTCCTGCTTCTACGTATCTTTAAGCGCAATGGAGTATTAGAGTTTACGTAATTCCTTGAGAACATATTTGTGTGTTTGATATATTTGATATTTAATTTTTAAATTTATTAAGACTTAGGATTTCTAAACTGTCACAGTTCATAGTCCTAAAAATTTAAAAATTGGCAAGGGGTGTACACCTAAACCATTTCATTGGAACACTTTTATCTTAGAGATGAGTTTTAAGACAAAAAGTCCCAACTTATGCCTTAAAATCCTGAGATTAAGAAGATGTCATGTCTAGTTAATCCTTTTATCCCTATTAAAGAAATATTACAAATAAAAATAGTAAAAAAAAGTGAATATTAAAAATTATTGTTTAAAAGAAAATATTATTAATTGTGAAGGAATTTATTAAGGAAGAAATTTGAGAACGTTACACTATCACAATTTGTATTATCAAAATTTCATAAGTAAAAAAATGTCACATTTAATTAAAATTATTTTTCCCTTACCAATAAATTTATTTTTCTAACTATATGATTTAAAATTTTATTATTATTAGGAACATAATTTTGAATTTTAGAGATGAGATTTAAGACAAAAAGTTGTCACAACTTATGTCTCAAAATTAGAGAGATGTCACATCTAATTAATTCTTTGATCTCTATTAAAAATATTACGTTATAAAATTATGAACAAATTACATTTAAGATATAATAATTATTATTATTATTAAATAAATTAAATTATTATTATTAAAAAAATTAAATTATTTTTATGAAATGGGTTTTGCTTGATATGAAACTCTAGCTAGGATTATTTTGATGGCACTTAAATTGCATATATACAACCAAATAGCAAGTTAGGCAATCAAATATCAAGCCCACAGTTATAAGTTCAAACCATAAATTAATTAATCACCTAATAAGAATCAAACAAGATAAAAACACATACAAAAAAAAGGAAATATACAATGTCAAAGCCTAGCGTGGACAAGCATCACACGTATAACCCAATAACCGAAAAAAAAGGAGTAAAGAGAACATGTGTAAGTCTTGAGTCCACAACACCATATTGTTGGAAAGTCATGAATTGCACAAAGGTCCATCATTCAACATGGCAGATCCATTGCTGCTGGTTTTGTGGCTAATGCATTAATGATATTTGTTGCTTGTTGACATGAGAAGGGGTATGTTTGTACACATATTTTTGGGTCACCACATATACATATTGGTACCAAGATTTGGTGTTGGTGGGTGTTTACAGAGGCTTGAACGCATGTATACTCAGGTTTATAGCTCATGAATGTCATGACTTTTAAAGGTAAGCCTTTTTATGGTTAGTGAAGATAAAAGGAAAGTATATGTAAGAGCTAATGTATATTATTTTGTTGAGAGAAAGAATAAGAGTGGATAGATTCTATTGTGAGTGTTTTTAAGAGAGAAGAAGATGGTGAAAAAAAAAAGAAGGAAGTAGATGGTGAGGTCTTACCTCGAGTGTGGAGTGGAGACGACAGTCCCCAAAATGTGAGTTGTGAGGGATTTTTATTAAGGAGAGATGTGTGCTTTCATTTAATGAAAGTTTGCTTTTTGGGAAACCAATATTGTAGAAGTATGATTTAAGGAGATTTGTTGGTGGCTTGTAGGTGGTAGTATGAAAAATTAGGAAGCAAAAGGTGAGTAGCATGGATAGTATAGCACACCTTTAAATGATTTTCTTCTTTTTCTTTTTTTTTTATAAAACCATATCTGTTTTTTTATTTTGTAATTTGGTTTTATATTCTTTTCTTTATTTGAAGAAAATGACTCAATTATTAATAATTGTTTTAGTTTAATTTTTCTCATTTTTTTTATTTTCTTTACTTATCGCACAAAATTGGGTGATCACAGAATCCATTTGTAAAAAATTTTTCTTACATTTGAACTGAAACTTTATATTTTGTCTACAGAACCTACACACTTAAAACTTATGATTTTAAAATCGTACTTGTGTTTGAACCGGTGAAAGTACTGGTTCACGATTTATTAATGCAATTGTTGTTGAACCAATGGTTGAACCGATCTTAATAAAATAGTATTTTTTATTATTATGCATTATAACAATTAAGATTATAAAAGAAAAATTATTAAGGAGTTAATTATAAAATAAAAAAACTATTTTTACTAAATACAGCTTCATATTGCTAACTTAACCTCTGTTTTTATTCATTTTTTAATTAAAAATGGATGGACTTGAGAAAACAAGGGGTGTATTAAGCAAAATCCAAAAAAATTATAAAAATAATGAATCAGTTCAACCACCAATTTTCATTCGTTTTTCAATTTTAAGATTGGTTCTTTGTTTGGTCGATTCGATTTTTAGCATTAACCGAACTAGATACTAGACAAATTCACCAGGTTTTCAGTCAAACCAGTTTGTCTGATCCAGTCTTTTTAACCTAACTTAAAACACATAAAAACTTTTAATAAGAAATTTTATTACAAACATTCTAACATCAATTATTCGCAACTTTAAAAGAAATTAGTCATGTATTATTGCACCATTTTATATTCAGAATCTATGCAAAATGCAGAAACATATACAAAACCTCATGAGTGATAAATGTTTTTTACCCTTATGAAATAATTTAAAATATGTGCACACTTAATAGTCAAATTTAATGTTGTTACTTAATATTAAATTATCAAAATTAATATTTAATTACGAATTAAATATTTAATAAAATTAATTACTTAATATAAAAAAATAAAATTAATTTTTTTAATTATAAAAAATGAATATAAAATATAATTAATGTGGGAAATTTTTTATTATTAAATATAGATGTTACAAAAGAAATTCACATGATCAACAATTGAAGCTTTGATCAATGTTTAAGTTAAAGTCCAATTTATAATAAATATATTAATTAAAATTTAGTGAAGCATTTATGGGATGTGTTAAAGAAGGGTATAATAAAAGTAATGACATATTTTCATAGATATGGAAAGCTTTCATGGGGGGTTAATGCCTTATTCATTTCCTTGATTCCCAAGAAGGAGTGCCCAGGTGGATTGGGAGATTATAGGTCGATATCACAAATTGGGGTGCTCTATAAAATTATTGCAAAAGTACTGGCAAAGAGAATACAAAAAGTACTTCCAAGCATTATTGAGGAAACGCAGATAGCTTTTATTAAAGAAAGGTAATTGCTTGATAGTGTGGTTGTAGTTAATGAAGTTATCCAGGAGGCGAAACATCATAAGAAGCCCTTATTGGTATTTAAGGCTAACTTCGAGAAGGTGTATGACTCTGTTAGTTGGGCGTTCATGTTTTACTTGTTATCTCGATTTGGTTTTAGGGGCAAATGATTAAGTTAGATCCATGGTTGTCTGTCTTCATCATCGGTCAGTTAATGCGAGTGCGACGAAGGAGTTCTATATGTAGAGTGGATTACGTCAGGGCAATCTAATGGCGCCTTTGTTATTCTTGATTGTTGCTGATGGACTAGGAGGGTTGATTCAAAAGGCTCAGTCGGTAAATCTAATTTTAGGTATTAACCTTAACAAGCATCGCTTCCAAATAGTATCCCAACAATTTCCTGAACTTCAAAATGTATTTGCTTTGAAAAGTGCTCTGAGATTCTATGAGTTGGCCTCAAGTCTAAGGATTAATTTCCATAAGAGTAGCTTAGGGGGAATTGGGGTGAAATTGCTGAAGGTTTGCTTCAATCCTTACTTGTGGAGTTCTACAAATGCCTTTCTCGTACCTTGGGATTCCTTTGGGGCAAATGTGAGATGTGAGCTGTGTAGAAGCCTGTCTTGAATAAAATGAGAGCAAATTTAACCTTGTGGAGACAAAAGAACTTGTCATTAGGGGGGAGGATAGATTTTCTTGATCAAATCCACCCTCTCTACTTTACCTCTTTATTTTCTATCTTTTTTCAAGGCTCCTAAGAAGGTGTGTAAAGCCATAGAATCTATGAAAAGGAATTTCCTTTGGGGAGGTTAAAAAAAAGGCTAAAAAATAGCATGAATCAAATGGGAGCAGGTGTGTAAAGACAAATGCAGCAATAGGCTAGGACTAAGAAATATGTTTGCTTTTAATAAAGTTCTGCTGGACAAATAGCGATGAATAATTCCACAGGGTGGTGATGCTATTTGGATCAAGGTGCTGGAGATAAGGTATGAGGTTGATATTAGGAGGAACCTCGATGTTAGGCAAAAAAGTGAGGCTTCCAGTGGTGGTATGATATCTTGAAAGTCACTACTGAAGAAGAACGAAGTGGTTGGCTTTTTGGTGAGGTAAAGCCCTTGATTGGTCATGGTTCTCAATAATCTAATTAATGTGAATTATTGTTTCTTGGCAGTTGAATCGGATCACTTGATTTGCAAGTTTTAAAGGGATTTGTAGAGATCTGTTTAACTTGTTACAACATCTAAATAGAATACGACTGTTGAGTAATTTTCTTCCAAAATTTTTTATCATTTTGTTTTCACGTCAAATGAATGGCAATTAGTTGTTATACTTGTACAAAAGATGGGAAAAGGAATAAACATAATATTAAATACTATGCTTTATGATTTTCATTATTTCATGATAGATTTCTTGCTACGAGCTTCATGGTAAAAAATGTGAATGATTTTATGCTCTTTTCTTATGATTGTTACAAAACGAGGCACTAGCAATGCCTATGTAAGTATAAAGTGTGTTTCACTCGCATTTTCAGTTGTAGCTAAAATGAAAAATTAACCGAAATGGTTTCCAAGTTTTATTTTACACGGAAAAAGTTAGTAGTTTTTTAGGTAATTACTAGTTTTGTCTAAAAGTTATTTTAGTTTAGTTTTTTAATAATTTTTATTATTTTTAGTTATTATTTGATTTTTTATTTTATTTTTCATTAATTAATAAATTCTTTTTCTTTAGATATTTTATTTTTCATTCTTTCCTTTATCATAATTTATATATGTATTAAGTAATTTATAAAAGTTTCATAAAATTTGAAAATTAAGAAATTGATTTGTCATATCTAAACTAAAAAAATGAAATTAAAAAAAATTGAATTGATTTGGCTAATATGAAAATTGAATTTATTTGGCTAATAAAAAAATTGAAATTTAAGAAGTTTCAAATGATTTATCTAAACAAAACATTTACAAAATGAAAGAAATTCAAATTGATAGCATTTCAAATTTTTTGAAATCTTAAAGTGTCTCTTTAAAATACAATGTTAGATTTTAAAACATAAATGGTGAAGTATAAGTCTCTAATACCAATTCTCTTTTAATTTTCAAAATAAAAAATATGAAAGGGAAAAGGAAAAGGAAGGAAAGAGTGACCACAAACAAGTCACATGCTTCAAATTATATTTTAAAAATCTAACATTTACATTAATCAAATGTATACTCGTTAATAAATTATTTGACTCAAACTAACATCACTCAAATTAACATTAATCAAAACGGATTTACATCATTCAATCACATCTATGCTTTATGTTAAAAAAATTTGTTGAATTTGATAATAATAACTTTAAACATTATATAAATTGTATGATTTAGTTGGTATGGTTGTATCTTTAAAGTCAATAATAAATAATATTTAGTAACATAAATGATAGAAAAGGAAAATTCTAATTATATAAGGTTTTATGTTTTTGTGTTTGTTTCTTCTCACTATGGTTTCTTTCTTTCTCTCTTTTTGAAAGGTGGTTGAATGCCTCTCTCAGTCCTAACCAAACCCTTAAATCCCCCAGTTCTTCATACCCATGGAAATGAACCCTCCTTCTTTCTATGGTCCATTTCAAAATCAAAACTTGGGTTGACCTTTTGGTCCTGAGATCTGCGTCACTAGTCATTAATAAATAATTAGTGAAAAGAAAGAGGAAGAAAGAGTGCTCACAAATAAGTCACATACTTTAAATTGTATTTTGAGAATCTAACCTTTACATTAATAAAATGTATATTTATTACAATAAATTATTTGATTCAAACAAACATTGCTCAAACAAGTACAGGAAAGTGGTATACCACCATATGCACACAAGAAAGAACAAATTATACTAAGTATGCTCAAACTAACATGACTCAATAGATTTTTAAAAAGATAGCAATAACCTTGAAAAATGTTGTAAATAATTAAAGAACCAACAATTAAGCATGTTTTAAAAGACATGGATTTTTTTAACTTTCATTATGGCTCTACTTTTATTCACACTATAGTTTTAAAATAATTAAATTACTTTATTACTTTATTTTTTAAAATTATGAAAAGATTTAAATTTAAGATAAATTAAATTCTGTTAAATACTTTTAACACATAAATTTATACATATTTTTTAGTATTAAGAAATAAGTGTGAGATTATAATTAAATATATTTTTCTAACAATCCGATTTATTTATTTTTATTAAAGTTGTATTATGAATTTAACAACCAAAAAATTATCATGACAAATGTTTTTTCTAAAATTATTACGTTATATTCAGAAAAAAAAAACATTGAATTCTTTGTAAAGAAGAATGCAAGTTACATATTGAAAATAATGAGATTTTTTAAAGAAAAGTGAAAAAAAAAACATACTTCTCTCTAAGTAATATGAATTGTGTCACACCCATAGGACAAAAAATTTTTAGTTTAGTTTATTATATCTTCTAACATACATCACACATCTCATATCATTGCCACTTTAGAATCTATTACATTTTCTTAATAAACCATTGATAAACATGCACTTTTGAGGTTTTGTTTTTATATTTCTGTAAAATAGTCATACTATTACCTTTAAAATAGGATTTTATGACTTTTTTAACTTTTATTTTATTTTTGACCAAAGTCTTTAAAAATAGACACTTAAAATATAATATTTAGTTTATAATATTAAAATGTAAAATTCTTAATTCTTAACCTTCTTTCTATCATAAATTAGTAGAAAAAACAAAAAATAATATTTTCTTCTAAATAAATATTTTTTAAATTAATATTTTGGTAAAAAAGATTAATTATTCAGTAATGGAGGATAAGGATATTCTTTTTTTTAATATATAAAACTATGTTGATAGAAAAGATTAATTCTATTCTTAGAATCGAAAAAGATCTAGTAAGTATAAGATATTACTCTTTATTATTTTTATTGATTTTTCTTATTTAAATATAATGATTAAGATTAGTTATGCTTTGTTTTATTTATAGTATTCTATAAACAATTAATTAAGCTCATGTAGCTTTTCATAATTATAGTAAAAAATTACAATTCTATTTAAATTATTGTTATTTTCTTACTTTATTAATATGATTAGGACTAACATATATAAATATAAATCAAATCATTCCGTAGGCACTATCTTACTAATTAGTTATATTTTATTTTTTAAATTTAATAATACATTGTATTTATTAAATTTTACTATTATTTAATATATTATTTAAATTTATATGTAGAGATTTAATGCTATATATTATTATATACAAAAATGACTAAGAGAGTGTTCGTTAGTGTAGCATTTGAGAGTGTATTAGTATAATATCTTTTTCATAAATCAAACCTCAGTATTGTTAATAATACTAGTTTATTAGCTGAACCTGGGACCTTTATTTCCGTTAACTAATTTATCACCTTATATATTTATTAGTGTAATATTTTTAAAAAAGACACAAGGAATGTTGGTATATTTAAACTTTTTAAACTTAAGATTAGAGTAGGTAAATATAAAATAATGAAAGTATATTTCTTAAAATAAGGATGAAAGTTTTATGTATTTATTTTATTATAATATAATTTTATATTTTTTAGGTCAAATATATAAAAATGTAAACAATTTATATGTAAATATTACTTTTAAGTGTGTATATTTTAATTGAAATCTAATCATCATTTTCATATATCATTATAAGATATATTGAATATTATAGTTTATCCTATAACTTATCAAATATTTTATTATAAACTATATATTGTTAACATTAATTTCAAATAAAAAAGGATAGATAATATCTGAATTGGTTAAGGAACACGAGATGTAAAAAAATGTCATCATTTTAATCTTTATTGTTAATAAAAACTAACATCTAGTCTATAAAAGAAACATTAAAAATAGAAAAGTATATAAAATATATAATTAATTTATATTTATATTTATTAAATATGTGAGTCTAATTTTATAGAATATAATCATAATAATATTATGATTGCATTTCACACTTTTATGATTTTACCATCATGTAATCAAATATGAAATAGAAAAAGAAAATAAGTTGTTGATTTTTTTAATTATTTAATTTTAATATTATTGTATGTTATTTAGAAATCAATAATCTATGTTTGCATGGATAATTGTTATTATAAATTATATTACTCTTTTATTTTTCATTAATAATTTTTATTTAAAATTTTATATTTGGCGTCATATTTATGAAGTTAAGCATACTTGCATAACATCATAAATTATTAGATTAAGAAAACATATGTTGATTTAGTTTTATTTTTATTTTTAGGATACATATATGTTTATTGTTATTTTGAAAAGTGTTTACATATTTAATAAAAACAATGTTTTCAATTTCATATAATTAACCATTATAAATTTAAAATAATTTATTTTAATATTACAATTTTGTAAATGATATATAATAAAATTATTAAATTTTTAAAATCATTAAATGTTAATTTAATATTATTAAGACTATACTATATTTTATTAGAATATTATAAATTATAGATGTCCTCATGTATTTTAAAATATTTTTCACTTATCTTTGTTTTATTTTTAATATCTTTTTCTCTATTTTATTTTATTTTCTTTTTGGTAATGCACCACTTTTTTACTAGGAAAAGCACGACAACCACCAGACTATTTATGTATAACTCAACAATATTGTTATTTTACTGAAATTTTCAAAATTAAAATTATTCTATTTATATAATTTTAATTTTTCATATCAATAAATATTTATTTAATATTACTACAAAATTTTTCATTTCCTGTGGTTGTTTCATTTCGTGTAAATTTTTTTAGACTTTTCGTACAAAAAAAAAATCTACAAGAATTTCATAAAAAATTCCTTGTGAACTTGAAAAGTGACGGTAAAATTTTCTATGAATATGAAAATGGTACAAAAATTTCTTGCAAATTTTCCTCTAAAAATTATTTGTAGGAGTTTCTTTTGAATTTTAAATTGCCAGAAAATTTTCCTACATATTTAGAATTGGCAGCAAATATTTTGCATATTTTTTTACAAACAAAATTGTATAAATTTTTTAGATATTTAAAATTAAAATTATAATAAATAAATATTATTGATTTATAAAAATTTATATATTAAGTTTTCTCGAAATTTTTTTGCCACATGATGATAAGTTATTTTTTAAACATTAGTTTTGAAATAATTAATAAATATTTAAAATAATATCATTTTACTAAATCCATTATAATTTATAAAATATCTTAATATTCATAATTTTAGTTTAAAATTAATTAGATTAAATATTATTTTATTGAATGCATATTCGTTTGTCTTCTATCCTTTAAATTCTAAATTCAAATCATCATACATTTAAGTGACAATGATAATTTATTTTATTTAACATGTCCTAAAAAATCAAGGTATGTTTTGATACAAATAAATAAAATAAATTTGAAGTTGTTATTCAAAATTCAAGGAAATTGTACACTATAAAGGTCAAAAAGCCCACGTCAATTTTGAATGTCCAAGAAGTGAGAAAAACATTTGAAAATTTGAATAACAGAACAACACAAGCATTAGTGAAACATGAACTAAGATTTATATTATAAACAATTTACTATTTTATTGAAATATCATCAATCCAAAATTCAACATGAAGATGAATGTAGCTTGTGATTTGTAATGTAATTAGTTTTTTTTAAGTGTTAGTTAAGCATAGAAAAAAAATAATAATGGTAATAGTTGTCTTGGTTCAGGCATACTTGTTCGTTCTTGTTTAATTACATATAAACCCAACTTACATTCATAATACCACAGTTTCCAATCTTGTATCATACAGAACAAAATTTAGAAAGTAAATGTTGATATTATCTTTATTAAACAAAAAGAATTTAGCCTTTATCTAAATAAATAAACTACTACTTTTGATAGAAATCCATTGGTAAAAAACTTATTCTTGCATTTTGAACTCCAACTTTATATGATATTCGCAGCCCTACACACTTAAAACTTACGATTTTAAAACTGGATCTGTATTTGAACTTGTGAAAGTACAGGTTCACGATTTATTAGTTTAACTATGGTTGAACTAGTGTTGAACCGGTCTTAATAAAATAGTATTTTTTATTATTAATATATTATAACAATTAAGATTATAAAAGAAAAATATTTATTAGGAGATAATTATTAAAGAAAAAACTATTTTTACTAAATACATCTTCATATCGCTAAATTAACCTTTCTTTTATTAATTTTTAATTAAAAAGGGATAGACTTGAGACAATAAGGGTGTATTTAGAAATATTCAAAAAATTTATAAAAAAATGAAACAGTTGAACCTGTGGTTTTCATTAGTTTTTCGATTTTAAAACCGGTTTTTTGCTTGGTCGATTTTTAGTATTAACCGAACCAGATACTAGACTAGTTCATCAGTTTTTCAATTAAACCAGATACCAGACTGGTTCACCAGTTTTTCATCAAACCAGTCAGTCCGATCCGGGTTTTTTAACCTAGCTTAAAACACACAAAATTTTTAATAAGAAATTTCATTACAAACATTCTAACATCAATTATTCACAACTTTAAAAGAAATTAATCATGTATTATTGCACTAAGTTATATTCAGAATCTATGTAAAATGCAGAAATATATACAAAACCTCATGAGTAATAAGTATATTTTACCCTTATGAAATTGAAATTTTCACCTAAGACAAACATTTCTTCAAGTCTATTTTATGATAGAATAATTTGTGAAATATATTTTAAATAATCTAAAATACGTACATAATTAATAGTCAAATTTAATGTTATTACTTAATATTAAATTATTAAAATTAATATTTATTATGAATTAAAAATTTAATAAAATTAATTACTTAATATGAAAAAATAAAATTAATTTTTTAATTATAAAAATGAATATAAAATATAATTAATATGGGCAATTTATTTTTTTATTAGATGTTACAAAAGAAAATCACATTATAAAATTGAATTTGATCAATGTTTAAGTTAAAGTCCAATGTATAATTAATATATGAGTTTATAATAGATATACACTGTTAGTCTAAAGATTTTTACACTAACATTCAATCACAACCTTTCATTCACATGGTAAAGTTGTTGAATTTACTCATTAATACTTTAAAAGTAACATAAATGAAAACTCATGATTGAATGTCAGTGTAAAAATCTTTTACACTGACAGTGTATACCCATTAAACTCTTAATATATATATATATATATATATATATATATATTAATTAAAATTTAGATCCTAAATCACCTTATCAAGGACGATTAAGGGACAAACAGCTACCACGTGTTGACCAATGTTAGCTCTATAGACCAAATAAGTTTTGGCAAATTGACTTGTCAATTTTGTTGGTTGTTTCCTTGTCTATTAATGGACTCGATATATATAAGTTATCTAAACTTAGTGATACAAAACCTTGTACCCTAGAGGAATTTTATTCTTGATGATGAGATTAGCAAACAATTTAAAAATTCAAACCAACTCAACCATTTAATTTGTGGTCCACTACAACTAAACCAATCATAGCTTGTATTACATTAGATTATACCTTACTAAGCATGATATAGATATAAATATTGTGGCTATAAGTACAAAGTGAGTTGTGAGAACTAATACTAGCTACTATCTTTAAAAATATATTTAAGTCAACCCCTAATTAAATTTCATTCTTGAATTTTGCCTTTGAACCATTAAACATTAAGTGGGTTGAAGAATTAAATGCTATTAAAGAATAGAAAATGTTTAAAATGATGAAGTTTTCTTTTGTGAGAATGTTGATGATTTTGCCTTTGTCATCATGCCATAACTGAGTCAGTTGTCTCTTGCACAGCTCCATCATTATCCATGATTGTGTTCTGTCTCACAACTGGCGAAATCAACATCCATACTATTTAAATTAAACAAGGTAAAAGCAATTAAGATATGAATTGGAGAAAAAGGTGCATCATTAAAATATCAAACTGGTTATACTTCACTTTTACAATCCATTACTGATTATTATTACCACCATCAGTGTGTGTTGATGTTTATATGTTAAGCATATTAACATGAGTAGTGTTACACATAATTCAAATTTATTAAAAACTATGAAATCAAGATAGAGAATTATTAAATGAGATGTGATCATCAAACTTTATGTTTTTCAATAAACTTTAGCCAATAGTAATAGATAATGTGTTGAAAAAAGTGTTTTAAAGAGTGTTTTATTAGAATTTCTAAAATAACATTTGTCTTATTAATATGAACAAGATTATGGTCGAAGTTGAAGCTAGCTAATGAAATATAAGAAATAACTATTTCTATTAAGTAATACATTCACCTACTGTAAATTATTGCTGCAAACCACTCGTTCATAACTTTCACCCATGTACTTATCCAGCCAACATCCATGTTCCACCTAGTGGTTTCATGAGTGCATCATTCATACAGTAAGTGTAGGACACAAAATGTCAAAAATCATCATACGTAAAGCACTAGTTAACTATATGATGTATTAAGTTCCTTACTTTTTGGCTGAGTTATTTAGATCCCAATTGATGAACAACATTGCAAAGTACATTGACCCCAAAGAGAATACCATGTGAAAAAATTCATAATTGAAAGGAATATCATTTTCATGTTTAACTTTGTTTTTTGTAAACTGAAAAGGACCAAAAAAATCACTTCAATATGAGGGATATTAACATTGCTTTCTATCAGTAACAATATGGCCTAGATTAAAATTAAATAATTCTTGTTTGATCATGTTGATGAAAGGACTATGATCCTTGGTTATGTTATATGGGGGGAATTGTTTTTTCTTGATCGCTAAAAGAAAATTTTACCTCAACTTGCATGATGATTGAGGTGTCTTTCTAGATCAAGGAAAGGAGGCAGCTTTAGAGCTTCCTAATTTCTAGGAAAGGATTGAGAATGGAAGTTTGAAGTAACAAGGAATTTTACTGAATTTACTAGAAAAGGCTTTAAAGCAACAAGGAAAACTTTAGAACTCTTTAATTTTGAACAAACGAGGAATGCTTTAGAACACTAAAGAATGATTCACCTGAAAGCATTTTGAATCAATGCCTGTGGAAAAGGCTGCCATCACAATTGCAAATATCTCAATAAGGAAGCCTGTCAAGAAATTAGAAGATAGTATATAACACAAAATAACAGGATGACTATAGCATTCATGTGAAGAGATATCCATAATATCAAATTATGTATCTTAATAATAATTCAGACACATGTTCACAAAAAAAAAAATCTTGAAGAGTCAACAAAAAAAAATTTAGAGGCCTACAAAAAAATCTAATAGTAGCACTGGTAGTAAAACTTGGAAGAAAACTAGATAACATATGGTACAGTATATACCATGTGGTAAAGATGATTAGTTAAAACTTAAAACCTCTATACATATACTTATATATGCCCTTTAGTTGTTGAATTCTACTAAACACTTTATCCTTGTAGATGGTTCTTGCTTTTATTGCATTAACAAGAATTTAGCATCACGATTAAAGTATTGTGGTGCTAAAATTGAATGACAGATCGACTAGGCTAGATATCAGATCTCATCACTTTATCATATCCTATCGAAGTGATTTTCCTTTATCCTTACTTGATAAGAATTTTAACAAAATATTCATCCTTAGTTATTTCATATGAAAGAAAAAAGACTTATTATGGTTACTTCACATCATAGATTCAAGATAAACAACAACCTAAACATTATTTGAAACCTTTGACCAATACCAATAGAAAATCTACTATTTAATTTAAACCTTAATAATCACCTAAAGAAGACTGAAAGAAGAATTTTGAACTTAGTAGAGAAGTGTAGAGGAACTAAACAGAAGATTTTCAAATTTAACTGAGTGAAATAGCCACTGTTTCCTTTTTCTTGATTCTTTGATAAGTCCACCATCTATAAAAGAAATTTCAAAATAAAATATATGATTTGCAGTAGACATTGAACCATGTTAGCATGGCATCGGCTACTGTTGAGTGAATTTCATTGCATGTAAAAAGAGAATTTTATTCTATCTTCATCCTCATAAATATATGCAAATATGTTGCAGCACTTGATTAACAACAGCCAATTTTGTAAATTTTATTAATTCAATTTTTAAAAAATGAAGAAAGAAGACCAACTTTCTAATTAGTACAAAATACTGCCCCCTTCAACCCAATTTCTCTTCTACATCCAACTGTAAAACTACAACCTCAATACATTGGAAGATATGAAACTTTTTAAAATTTATTATGTAAAAAATCTCACATACATCACACCATTTTAAAAAAAAAACTTATGGAAAAGTTGTTTTGATTTTTTTCTTTGTATTTATTTTCTCTGAAAGTGCTTCTAGAGAATATCATCCTAACAAAGGGATATAATGTCTAAATTTTTCTCAAGAACCATATATAGATATATGGGTTGGAAAATCCTGATCTTCTGACAACAAAGAAAAACAATGTAAGAAGCCATAATTCCTGAAGATAAAAGACCTCTATTAACCTATAATAATTAAACATTTAAATAACAGAACATAAAAATTATTTTTTTTAAAGGAAACAAAAAAATATTAGGGAAACTTAATTATATATGTTGAATATGCAAATTGTGGAAACAATACTATTACAGAATAATTGTAAACTATTAAGAATACCACTAGCTGCAACGAGTAATAAAAGTACTATAACTTTGAATATAAAGATATAACCATCATTGCAGCAAGTAGAATTACTGTCCATGGGATGAAAATATATTTAGAGAACATGAGATTCTTGAGATATATGATGTGTATAGATAGACAATTCCACAAATAGAGGCAACATAAAACAACATTGACATAAAAAGTCCAAGGGAGCACCTGTTCCAGCACAATAACATTGTTAATGTATAAAAAAATACATACATTGTTCTTAAGGTTAATAGTCTAACAAAATGGTCTTAATGTTCTATAATGACAAACACACTATCACATATTATCTCTGCTTTATAATTGTATCACATATTATTCATTCTTAATTGGGAGAATATTTTATAAAGTAATATAACCATGAAAACTAACATATCTAATCATATTAAGTTGAGAAACTTTTGGATTCATTATTTGTACCAGTATACTTTAAATTAAATTTGTTTTATGTTCGAATTTCAGATTAATTATATATTATCAATTTTTTTGTAATCTCTATAGTCATGACATTTTTAAATAATAAACAAAGTTAATATCCATATTAATAAACATTACAAAAACATATTATGTGTACCCATATCAAACAATTATTTTCATATGACATTGAAGTCTTGAGCCATCCTATGCAGGATCTTGTAAATTATGTAAAAGCTAAAACTTTAGTAATCTACTTAATGAGCACCAAAGTAACCTGTACACAATTCTGATTCAGAATTCAAGTACATTGTCCTCATCCTCAGAACAAGATATAAAATTTGACTTTGGGTTCATCTTTGAATTGGTGCAGAAATAATAATGTTTACCTCTGAACCATTTCTTCTTCTGGAGTCCAGTATTTATTTCACCAGGTGATAAAATGGATGACACTCACAAGTTGTAAAAGAATAATATTCTATTTAAACATAAACCACAACATGCATGTAAGTAACAATCTGCAAAGAGAAAAATAAAGCAAATAGAATGTATTGATTGATGGAGTCTCTTAAAGAAAAACTTTGAGATTCATCACAGATATGAAAGTGCACAATCCAAGACTTGTACCAAATGAAAGGATATTGACCATTCTTCAAAAAAAAAAAAAGAAAGTGATGGATTTAAAGCTTACGCTGCACCAATATGAGCAATCTCACCTGTAAGATCAAAGGTGTGCTATGGTTCTTATTCAAGGATATTCAAGAGAAGGTAAAGAAAGAATGGAGTTTTGTTTTCAATGAGTGAAAAGTGAGAGAAAAAAACTTATGCACCCTAAAAAGTTTTACACCAGCATTCGATCACAACCCTTGATATATGATAAATCTGTTGACTTTACCAATTAATAATTTAAAAGTCATATAAATAAAGGGTTAGGATTAAACGTCAGCATAAAATTTTTTATACTACATGTGTTTCAAACTCGAAAAATAATGGTACTAATGAAAACTATTTGAATGATAAAATTGACTGTTTTTTCATATGAATACTTTTTACAAGAACTTCTCCTTTTCTCTAACCCAAATTGTGACATAAGAACCATAAGTAAAATACAAAACCAACTAAAACCAAAATCCAAAGGCATTGTGCCAAAAAAGCACATGTTTCATCAATATAATTGTTATTATTAGTACTGTGTGATTGTTAAACATACCATATATTTGAACAACTTCTGAAGGGAAGAAGTATGGGAGAGCCATTGATACAAGCAATAAAACAGACTTGACTTCCCACCAACAAAGAAAATCCCAACCTTCTGATTGCAGACCAACAAAGAAAAACAATGTAAGAAGTCATAATTCCTGAAGATAAAAGACCTCTATTAACCTGTCATAATTAAACATTTAAATAATAGAACATAAATTTATTTTTTTTAAAGGAAACAAAAAAGATTAAGGAAAATTAATTATATATGTTGAACATGAACAGCTAATTACTTTATACATAGTGATATATTGTGCAACAATACTATTATAGAATCATTGTAAACTATTAAAAATACTACTAGTTGCAAGGAAATAGTTACTTCGGAATGAAGGCCAAAGTAAAAGTTTCATAATCCTCTTCAACAGTTATTTATGATTGTACTGTATTTGTCATTTATGGTTTCTCTGCTATAGCTATAGGTCCGGGGGGTTGCATAGCCTGCGCCTCCTAATTCTTAGACTCTCTTTTATCAGTTATACATATTGATATATGAAACGAAGCTGAATGAACCAAGTCACTTCAGCATTTTCAGATTCAACTTCTCTTAAATCTCATAATTGATTGATTCTTAATATGACTAGATCAAAAATTTTCTTTGCTGCTACATGGGAAGAATGTATTGATAACTTGATTATATTAACCATTGTAATCAAGAGCCTCTTCTTGTTTTCTTCATTTTCATTTTTCGATAATCTAATTAATGTGAATTCTTATTCATTGGCAGTTGAATCGAATCATCTCATTTTCAAGTTGTAAAGGGATTTGCGGAGATCGGTTTAGCTTGTTAAGACATGTAAATAAAATAGGAATGTTGAGTAATTTTCCTCCAAAATTTTTCATCATTCTGTCATAAGTCAAATGATTGGGAGTAGATGTTATACCTGTGCTAAAGATGGGAAAAGGAATAGAAATAATATCAAATACTGTGCTTTATTATTTTCATTATTTCATAATAAATTTCCTGTTACTATGGTAAACAATATGAAAGATTCTATGCTCTTTTGCTATGATTGTTACAAATCGAGGTAATTACTAGTTTTGTCTGAAAATTTATTTTCGTTTAGCTTTTTTTTAAGTTTTCTTATTTTTAGTTATTATTTGATTTTTTTACTTCATTTTTCATTAATTAAATAAATTATTTTTCTTTACATATTTTATTTTTCATTCTCTCATTTATCATGATTTATTTATATATGTATTAAGTAATTTATGAAAGTTTCATAAAATTTGAAATTTAAGCAAAATGATTTGTCATACCCAAAGTAAAAAAATGAAATTAAAAAAAATGAATTGATTTTATTAATATAGAAATTGAATTGTAAGAAGATAAATGCAATGTTAGATTTTAAGAAGATAAATGGTGAAGTGTAAGTCTCTAATACCAATCCACCTTTAATTCAAAACTAAAAATACAAAAGTGAAAGGAAAAAGGAAGAAAAGTGTGACAACAAAGCACATGCTTTAAATTATATTTTGAGAATCTAACATTTACATTAATAAAATGTATACTTGTTATGATAAATTATTTGACTCAAATTAACATTGTTCAAACTAACATGAATGAAAACTGATTTACATCATTCAATCACATGCATTATTTATGTCAAAAAATTTGTTAAATTTTATAATAATAACTTTAAATATTATATAAATTGTATGATTTAGTTGGTATGGTTGTATCTTTGAAATCAATAATAATTAATATTTAGTAACATAAATGAAAATAACAAGAATGGAATGAAAATAAAAAAGTAGGTTTGCAAAAATGACAAATAAGTTATATAATTTATCCATTGGATTGGGTATAGAAAAGGTAGATTCTAAATGTATAAGGTTCTATAGTTTATGGCTTTTTTCTTCTCTTTCATTGTTATTTAAACCGTGGTTGAATGCCTCTATCCATCTTGAATCCCCCAATTTCTCATATCCATAGGAATGGACCATCTTCTTCCGATGGTCTATTTCAAAATCAAAACTTGGGTTGAGCCTTTTGTTCTTGAAATATGCGTTACTAGTCAAATAATTAGTCAAACAGAAAAAGAAAGAATAGATACAAACAAATCACATGCTTTAAGTTCTATTTTAAAAATTTAACCTTTACATTAATCAAATGCATATGTTATAATAAAATTATTTGAATCAAACTGACATTGCTCAAAAAAGTATATATACACACTACTCAAGAACAAATTATATTGAGTATGCTCAAACTATTGGGACTAAATAGATTTCTAACAAGTTAGCACTAACCTTGAAAAATATTGTAAATCATTAATGAGCCACCAAGAATTAAATATGTTTTAAAAGACATGGATTTTTTTAACTTTTCTTTCCCATGTGTCTCCCTCGCACGTGAGCTTTTATTCACACTATAGTCGTAAAATAGTTAAATTACTTTATTATTTTATTTTTTTAAATCATGAAAAAATTTAAATTTAAGATAAGTTAAATTCCTTTAAACATTTTTAACACATCACTTTATACATATTTTTTAATTATAAGAAAAAAGTATGAGACTATAATTAAATATATTTTTTCTAACAATCCTATTTATTTATTTTTATTAAAGTTGTACTATGAATTTAACAACCAAAAAATTACCATGACAAATGTTTTTTTCAAAAATTATTATGTTATATTCAGAAAAGACATTGAATTCTGTGTAAAAAATAATGCAAGTTACATATTGGAAATAATGAGATTTTTGTAAGAAAAGTAAAAAAAAAAAAACCAACATATATCTGTCAAGTATATAAATTGTGTCACAGCCATGTGAGAGAAAATGTTGAGTTTATTGGATTTTCCAACACACAATTACATTTTTTAATAAACCTTTTAAAATAGGATTTTATGACTTTTTTAACTTTTATTTTTTACAAAAGTCCAAAATAACTTAAAAAATAGATATTTAAAATGCTAGAAATAATGCAAGTTATATGTTCAGAAAAGACATTGAATTCTTTGTAAAAAATAATTCAAGTTACATATTGGAAATAATGTAGTTTTTTAAGGAAAAGTAAAAAAAAAAACATATATCTCTCAAGTATATGAATTGTGTCATAATAATTTGAGAGACAATGTTTAGCTTATTGGATTTTCAACACACAATTACATTTTTTTAATAAACGCTTGATAAACATGCACTTCCTTTTCCAAATTGTTTTTTACAATCTTGTAGAAATAGTTGTACTATTACCCTTTAAAATAGGATTGTAGGACTTTTTAAATTTTATTTTTGACAAAAGTCCTAGATAACTTAAAAAATAGATACTTAAAATATAATATTTAGTTTATAATATTAAAATATAAAATTCTTAATTCTTAACATTCTTTTTATCATAAATTAGTAGAAAAAAAACTTTTTTTCTAACTAAAAATAGATTTGTTGAATTAGTATTAAATACTAATATTTTGGTAGAAAAGATTAAATATTTAATAATGGATGATAAAAATATTCTTCTTTTTAATATATAAAACTATGTTGATAGAAAAGAATAATTCTATTTTTCAGAATGAAAAAAATTGAGTAAATACAAGAGACTTACTTTTTGTCATTTCTATTTATTTTCTTATTCAAATTTAATAATTAAGATTAATTATACTTTGTTTTATTATAATATGCTCTAAACAATTAATTAAACTCGTGTACTTTTTCATAATTATAGTAAAAAATCAAAATTCTATTTAAATTGGTATACACTCTTAGTGTAAAGACTTTTACACTGACATTCAATCTCAACCCTTCGTTCATGTTAGATTTGTTGACTTTACTCATAAATGAAAAATCATGATTGAATGTTAGTGTAAAAATCTTTTACATTGACAGTGTATACCAATGAAACTCTTAAATTTTTGTTATTTTCTTAATTTATTAATATAGTTAAGAATAGCATATATAAATATGAATCCAATCATTTTGTAGGCAATGCCTCACTAATTAGTTATATTTTAATTGTTAAATTTAATAATACATTGTATTTATTAAATATTACCATTTTTTAAATAGATACATTATTTCAAGTTATATGTAGAGATTTAATGCTATATATTATTATATAAAATAAATTACTAAAAGAGTTTTAGTTAGTTTATCATTTGAGAGTATATTAGTATAATATTTTTTTTATGAATCAAACCTTAGTATTGTTAACAATACTAGTTTTGTTAGCTGGGGACCTTTATTTCCGTCAACTAACTTATCACCTTATATAACCATTAGCACAATATTTTAAAAAAAAAAATATAAGGAATGTTGATACAGTTAAAGTTTTTAAACTTAAGATTAGAGTAGTAAATAAATAAAATTAAATTATGTATAATTTCTTAAAATATGGATGAAAGTTTATGTGTTTATTTTATTATAACATAAAAATATATTTTTCCATCAAATATATAAAAATGTAAACAATTTATATGTTAATATTACTTTTAAATGTGTGTATTTTAATTAAAATCTAATCATTATTTTCATATATCATTATAAGATATATTGAATATTATAGTTTATCCTATAACTTATCAAATATTTTCTTATAAACTATATATTTTATATTGTTAAGATTAATTTCAAATACAAAAGGAGCTATAATATCTTAGTTGGTTAAGAAATGAGAGAGGTGGAAAAATGTCATAGTTTTGATTTCTGTTGTTAATAAAAACTAACATTTAATCTATGAAAGAAACATTTAAAATATAAAAGTATATAACATATATAATTAATTTAACTTTATACTTGTTAAATATATGAGTATAATTTTATAGAATATAATCATAATAATGTTATGATTGGATTTCACACTTTCATGATTTTACCATCATGTAATCAATATGAAATAGAAAAAGAAAATAAGTTGTTGATTTTGTGAATTATTTATTTAATATTATTGTATGTTATTTCATATATCAATAATGTATAGTTTCATGGATAATTGTTATTTTAAATTATATTATTATTTTATTTTTCATTAATAATCATTATATAAAATCTTATATTTGACGTCATATCTATGAAGTTAAGCATACCTGCATAACATCATAAATTATTAGATAAGAAAACATATATGTTGATTTAGTTGTATTTTTATTTATAGGATACATATATGTTTATTCTTATTTGTAAAAGTCTTTACATATTTAATAAAAAACAATGTTTTCAATTTCATATAATTAACCATTATAAATTTAAAATAATTTATTTGAATATTAAAATTTTATCATTGATATATTATGAAATTATTAAATTTTTAAAGAGTTTAATTGGTATAGACTATCAGTGTAAAAATTTTTACACAGACATTTAATCATAACCTTTCATTTATGGTAAATTTATTGACTTTACTCATTACTACTTTAAAAGTCACATAAATAAAAAGTCATGATTGAATTTTACATTGACAGTGTATATCAATTAAACTCATTTTTAAAATCATTAGATGTTAGTTTAATATTATTAAGATTATATTATATTTTATCAGACATCTTAAAAATATATGGATGTCGTCATCAATCATTAGTATTTTTACATATTTTTCACTTATCTTTATTTTATTTTTTGTTTATTTTTCTCTATTTTATTTTCTTTTTTTATTGGTAATGCACCACTTTTTTACTAGAATAAGCACGACCACCACCAGACTGTTTACGTATCACTCAATAAATTTATTATTTTAATGCAATTTTAAAATTAAAATTTTTGTATTTATATAATGTTAATTTTTCATATGCATAAATATTTATTTAATATTATTAACACTACTAGGAAAATTTTCATTTCCTGCAGTTTTTTCATGAAAAAAAAAAATTGCAGAAAATGGCTGCTACTTTTTAGAAGGAAAAATTTGTATAAATTTTTTGAGACTTTTCGTACAAAAAAAAAACAAGAATTTGATAAAACGTTTCTTGTGAATTTGAAAAGTCACAGCAAACATTTCAATAAATATGAAAATGGTAGAAAATTTTCTTGCAAATTTTCCTCCAAAACTGTAGGAGTTTCCTGTGAATTTTAAATTGGCAGGAAACTTCTTGCATATTTAAAATTGCCAAGAAAATTTTTACATATTTTCTACAAATCAAAATTTGCAAAAAGTTTACATATTTAAAGTTAAAATTAAAGTAGTAGTTGATGATGTGAATTTGTCAACAAGGGGTTTCGACAGGACAGTAGAAAATAACTTGAAAAACAGAGGAGTCGCCTCCCATGTTTATTAAGAAAAACGTAAAACAAACCTTTAAAATAGAAACTGGTATGCGAAACCAAATTTGAATTTGAAAGTCAATTACATGTAGGGAAGGTATTAGCATCCTACAACGTCCGTAAAAAAGACAGTTACCTCTAATTAAACATGCAAAATTAGATAATTTTAAAAATATCTATTTCAACCCATACAAATTATTATTTTTATTTTATTAATTGGTTTTAATATTTTTTAGAAGAAATTATTATTGGGATATTTATTATTTATAAAAGATTATTATTAGTGAACTTTTATCTTTTAAATTAATTAAATTTTTTTATTTTTTTGAGCTCAACAAGAGTGGGCTCTTGCTCCTACATATATTCAGGTGCAATGGAGAATCAAAGTTTAGGTAATCTTTGAAAAAATATTTGTGTGTTTGATATATTTGATATTTAATTTTTAAATTTATTAAGACTTAGGATTTTTGAACTGTCACAGTTCATAGTCCTAAAAATTTAAAATTGACAGGGGATGTACACTCAAATCAATATATTAGGACATTATATCTTAGAGGCTATTTTAGTTTTTTTATGAATATAATTTTGACTAACAAATTTAGTTTTTAGAGATGAGTTTTAAGATAAAAAGTTGCAACTTATGCCTTAAAATCACTAGATTAAAAAGATGTTATGTCTTGTTAATCCTTTTATCTCTATTAATGAACTATTATAAATAAAAATAGTAAAAAGAAAGTGAAGATTAAAAATTATTTTTAAAAGAAAATATTATTAATTCTGACAGGAATTAATTAAGTAAGAAATTAGAGAACGTGACACCATCACAATTTGTATCCTCAAAATTTCATAAGGTAAAAAAAATGTCATATTTAATTAACATCATTTTTCCCTTACCAATTAATTTATTTTTCTAACTAGATGATTTAAAATTTTTTATTATTAGGAACATAATTTTGAATTTTAGAGATGAGATTTAAGACAAAAAGTTGTCACAACTTATGTCTCAAAATCTCAAAATTAGAGAGATGTCATATCTAATTAATTCTTTGATCTCTATTAAAAATATTATGCTATAAAATTATGAACAAATTAAATTTAATATATAATTATTATTATTATTAAATAACTTAAATTATTATTATTAAATAACTTAAATTATTTTTATGAAATGGTCTTTGCTTGATATGAAACTCTAGCTAGGATTATTTTGATGGCACTTAAATTGTATATATACAACCAAACAGTAAGTTAATTAATCAAATATCAAGCGCACAGTTATAAGTTCAAACCATAAATTAATTAATCACCTAATAAGAATCAAACAAAATAAAAACATGATAGAAAAAAAGGAAATCTACAATGTCAAAGCCTAGCATTGACAAGCATCACATGTATAACCCAATAACTAAAAAAAAGTAAAGAGAACCTGTGTAAGTCTTGAGTTTACAACACAGTATTGTTGGAAAAGCCATGAACTGTACAAAGGTCCATCATTCAACATGGCAGATTCGTTGCTCCTGGTTTTGTGGCTAATGCATTCATGATATTTGTTGCTTGTTGACATGAGAAGGGGTATGTTTGTAAACATATTTTTAGGTCACTACATATACATATTGGTACCAAGATTTGGTGTTGGTGGGTGTTTACAGAGGCTTGAACGCATGTATATTCAGGTTCATATCTTATCAATGTCATGACTTTAAGCCTTTTTATGGTTAGTGAAGATAAAAGAAAAGTATATATAAGAGCTAATGTATATTATTTTGTTGAGAGAAAGAATAAGAGTGCATACATTCTATTGTGAGTGTTGTTAAGAGAGAAAAAGAAGGTGAAAAAAAAAAGAAAAAAAAGGAAGGATATGGTGAGGTCTTACCTCAAGTGTGGAGTGGCGACGACAGTCCCCAAAATGTGAGTTGTGAGGGATTTTTATTAAGGAGAGATGTGTGCTTTCATTTAATGAAAGTTTGCTTTTTGGGAAACCAATATTGTAGAAGTATGATTTAAGGAGATTTGTTGGTGGCTTGTAGGTGGTAGTATGAAAGATTAGGAAGCAAAAGGTGAGTAGCTAGGGTAGTATAGCACACCTTCAAATGATTTTCTTCTTTTCCTTTTCTTTTTTATAAAACCATATCTGTTTTCTTATTTTGTAATTTGGTTTTATATTCTTTTCTTTATTTTAAGAAAATGAGTCAATCATTAATAATTTTTTTAGTTTAATTTTTCTCATTTTTTTATTTTCTTTACTTACAGGAAAAAATTGGGTGATCACAGAATCCATTTGTAAAAAAATTTTTTGCATTTGAACTCAAAATTTATATTTTGTCTGTAGGCCCTACACACTCAAAACTTATGATTTTAAAACCGAACTAGTGTTTGAACCAGTGAAAGTACTAGTTCACGATTTATTAGTTGTTTGTTGAACCAATGGTTGAACCGATCTTAATAAATAGTATTTTTTATTATTAATATATTATAAAAATTAAATTATAAAAGAAAAAAAAATATTAAGGAGGTAATTATAAAAGGAAAAACTATTTTTACTAAATACATCTACGTATTGCTAAGTTAACCTCAGTTTTTATTAATTTTTTAATTAAAAATTGATGGACTTGAGAAAACAACAGGTGTATTTAGAAAAATGAAAAAAAAATTATAAAAAAATGAACCAGTTGAACCACTGATTTTCATCAATTTTTTGATTTTAAGACTGGTTCTATGCTTAGTCAATTCGATTTTCAGCATTAAGCAAACTAGATATTAGACTAGTTCATTGATTTTTTGGTCAAACCATTCAGTTCGATCTGGTTTTTCAACCTAACTTAAAACACATAAAAAATTTTAAGAAGAAATTTCATTACAAACATTTTAACATCAATTATTCATGACTTTAAAAGAAATTACTCATGTATTATTGCACAAGTTATATTCAGAATCTATGTAAAATGTAGAAATATATACAAAACCTCATGAGTGATAAGTGTATTTTACTCTTATGAAATTGAAGTTTTCATCTAAAACTAACACTTCTTCAAGTATATTTTATGATAGGATAATTTGCGAATATATTTTAAATAATTTAAAATATATGCATACTTAATAGTCAAATTTAATGTTATTACTTAATATTAAATTATCAAAATTAATATTTAATTATGAATTAAATATTTAATAAAATTAATTACTTAATATAAAAAATAAAATTACTTTTTTTAATTATATAAATGAATATAAAATATAATTAATGTGGGAAATTTATTTTTTTATTAAATATAGATGTTACAAAAGAAAATCACATCATCAAAGGATATTATAAAATTGAAGCTTTGATCAATGTTTAAGTTAAAGTACAATTTATAATTAATATATATTAATTAAAATTTAGTGAAGCATTTCTGGGATGTGTTAAAGGAGGATATAAGGAAAGTAATGATAGATTTTCATCGATATGGAAAGCTTCCAGGGGGTCAATGCCTCATTCATTTAATGATAAATTACCAAGAAGGAGTGCCCAAGTGGATTGGGATATTATAGGCCGATATTGGGGTGCTTTATAAAATTATAGCAGAAGTCCTAGCAAAAAGGACTACAGAAGGTACTTCCAAGCATCATTAAGGAAACACAGATAGATTTTATTAAAGGAAGACCATTGTTTGATAGTGTGGTTGTAGTTAATGAAGTGATCCATAAGGCAAAATATCATAAGAAGCTCTTAGTTGTATTTAAGGCTGACTTCGAGAAAGTGTATGAGTCTGTTAGTTGGGCGTTCCTATTTTACATGCTATCTCGATTTGGTTTTGGGGACAAATGGTTAAGTTGGATCCATGGTTGTCTTTCTTCATCATCGGTCTTAATATTGGTTAATGGGAGTGTGATGAAGGAGTTCTATATGTAGAGAGGATTACGTCAAGGCGATCTGATGGTGCATTTATTATTCTTGATTGTTGCTGAAGGGCTAGGAGGTTTGATTCGAAAGACTCAGTCGGTAAATCTAATTTCAAGTATTAAGCGTAACAAGCATCACTACCAGATAGTATCCCAATAGTTAGATGATACAATTTTCCTGATTTCACCTGAACTTCAAATTGTATTTGCTTTGAAAAGTCCTATGAGATGCTATGAGTTGGCCTCAGACCTGAGGATCAATTTCCATAAGAGTAGCTTAGGGGGAATTGGGGTGAAATTGTCGAAGCTAGGTTCCTTTGCTTCAATCCTTAATTACGGAGTTCTACAAATGCCTTTCTCCTACTTTTCTATGGGAAAAATGTGAGATGTGAGCGTGTGTGGAAGCATGTCTAGATAAAATGGGAGCAAAGTTAACTTGGTCACAAAAGAAACTATCATTAAGGAGGAAGATTTGCCTAATCAAATCCACCCTCTCTATTTTACCTCTTTATTTTTTGTCTTTTTTCAAGACTCCTAAGAAGGTTTCTAAAGCCATAAAATCTATGCAAAGGAATTTCCTTTGGGGAGGTTCGGAAGAAGCCTAAAAAATAGCATGGATCAAATGGGAGTAGGTGTGTAAAGACAAATACAATGGTGGGCTAGGACTAACAGATGTGTTGGATTTTAATAAAGCTCTGCTGGGCAAATGACGATGAAGAATTCTACAGGGTGGTGATGCTATTTGGATCAATGTGCTGGAGGAGAGGTATGGGGTTCATATTAGGAGGAACCTTGATGTTAGGCACAAAAGCGGAGGCTCCCAGTGGTGGCATGATATCCTAAAAGTCACTGCTAAAGAAGAATGAAGTGGCTGGATTTCTGGTGAGATAAAGCCCTTGATTGGTAATGGTTCTCAATAATCTAATTAAAATGTGAATTCTTGTTTCCTAACAATTGAATCGGATCACCTGATTTTCAAGTTATAAAGGGATTTGCAGATATCTATTTAGCTTGTTACAACATGTACATAAAATAGGACTGTTGAGTAATTTTCCTCCAAAATTTTTTATCATTCTGTTTTTACATCAAATGAATGGCAATTAGTTGTTATACCTACACTCGCGATTTCAGTTATGGCTAAAAGCTGAAAAATTAACCGAAATGGTTTCACTTTTATTTTATACTTAAAAGGTTAGTAGTTTTTTAGGTAATTACTAGTTCTGTCAGAAAAGTTATTTTAGTTTAGTTTTTTTTTAGGTGTTCTTACTTTTAGTTATTAGTTGATTTTTTTTACTTTATTTTTCATTAACTAATAAATTCTTTTTCTTTCGATATTTTATTTTTCATTCTCTCCTTTATCATAATTTACATATGTATTAAGTAATTTATAAAAGTTTCATAAAATTTGAAATTTGAGAAATTTATTTGTCATATCCAAACTAAAAAATTGAATTTATTTGTCTAATATGGAAATTGAATTGCTTTATCCAAATAAAAAATTTGACGTTTAAGAAATTTTAAATGATTTATCCAAACAAAACATTTACAAAATGAATTAAATTCAAATTGATAGCATTTCAAATTTTTTGAAATCTTAAAATGTCTCATTAAAACACAATGTTAGATTTTAAGAAAATAAATGTTGAAGTATAAGTCTCTAATACCAATTTTCCTTTAATTTTTAAAATTAAAAATATCAAAGGGAAAGGGAAAAGGGAGAAAAGAGTAGTCATAAACAAGTCACATGCTTTAAATTATATTTTGAACATCTAACCTTTATATTAATCAAACGTATACTTGTTATAATAAATTATTTGACTCAAACAAACATTGCTCAAATTAACATTAATAAAAATGGATTTACATCATTCAATCACATCTATGATTTATGTTAAAAAAATTTGTTGAATTTGATAATACAAACTTTAAAAATTATATTGTATGATTTAGTTGGTATGGTTGTATCTTTAAAGTCAATAATAATTAATATTTAGTAGCATAAATAATAGTAAAGGTAGATTCTAATTATATAAGGTTTTATGTTTTATGGTTTGTTTCTTTGCACTGTGGTTTCTTCTTTCTCTATTCTAGAAAGGTGGCTGAATGCGTCTCTCAGTTCCAACCAAAGCGCTAAATCCCCCAATTCCTCCTATGGTCCATTTCAAAATCAAAATTTGGGTTGACCCTTTTGCCCCTGAAATGCACGTTATTGAGTGATAGTGAAAGAGAACAGGAAGCAAAGAGTGGCTACAGACAAGTCACATACTTTAGATTATATTTTTAGAATATAACTTTACATTAATAAAATGTATACTTAGTATAATAAATTATTTGATTCAAACTAACATTGCTCAAACAAGTATAGCAACACTACTCAAGAACAAATTATATTGAGTATCCTCAAACTAACATGGCTCAATAGATTTCTAAAAAAATAGCAATAACCTTGGAAAATATTATAAATCATTAATGAACCAACAATTAAGCATATTTTAAAATACATGGATTTTTAACCTTCATTGTGACTCCGCTTTTATTCACACTATAGTTGTAAAATAATTAAATTACTTTATAACTTTATTTTTTAAAATTATGAAAAGATTTAAATTTAAGATAAGTTAAATTCCTTTAAATACTTTTAACACATAAATTTATACATTTTTTTATAATAAGAAATAAGTTAGAGACTATAATTAAATATATTTTTATAACAATCCAATTTATTTGTTTTTATTAAAGTTTTATTATAAATTTAACAGCCAAAAAATTACCATGACAAATGTTTTTTCTAAAATTATTATCCTATATTTAGAAAAAAATATTGAATTCTTCGTAAAGAAGAATGCAAGTTACATATTGGAAATAATGAGATTTTTTAAAGAAAAGTAAAAAATAAAAATTCTCCCAAGTAATATGAATTGTATCCTACTCGTGTGAAAGAAAATGTTTAGTTTAGTTTATTATATATTCTAACATACATCTCACATTACTGTCAATCTAGAATGTATTATCATTTTCTAATAATTCATTGATAAACATGCACTTTTCCAATTTTGTTTTTATATTTTTGTAGAAATAATCATACTATTACCTTTAAAATAGGATTTTATAACTTTTTTAACTTTTATTTTCGACCAAATTCCTAAATAACTTAAATAATAGATACTTAAAATATAATATTTAGTTTATAATATTAAAATGTAAAATTCTTAATTCTTAACATTCTTTCTATCATAAATTAGTAGAAAAAACAAAAAGTAATTTTTTCTTCTAACTAAAAATAATTTTTTGAATTAATATTTTGGTAGAAAAGATTAATTATTTAGTAATGGAGGATAAATAAATTCTTCTTTTTAATATATAAAACTATGTGATAGAAAAGATTAATTCTATTTTTAGAATGGAAAAAGATGTAGTAAGTATAAGATACTTATTCTTTATTATCTCTATTCATTTTCTTATTTAAATATAATGATTAAGATTAATTATCTTTTGTTTTATTTATAGTATGCTCTAAACAATTAATTAAATTCACGTAGCTTTTCATAATTATAGTAAAAAATTACAATTCTATTTAAATTATTGTTATTTTCTTAATTTATTAATATTATTAAGAATAACATATATCAATATGAATCAAATCATTCTGTAGCACTGTGTTACTAATTATTTATATTTTAATTTTTAAATTTAATAATAAATTTTATTTATTAAATTTTACTATTATTTAAATAGATATATTATTTAAAGTTATATGTAGAGATTTAATGCTATATATTATTATATATAATAAATTACTAAGAGAGTGTTAGTTATTGTACGATTTGAGAGTGTATTAGTATAATATATTTTTTATGAATCAAATCTTAGTATTATTAATAATACAAGTTTGTTAGTTGAACCTGGAACCTTTATTTTCGTTAACTAATTTATCACCTTATATATTTATTAGTGTAATATTTTAAAAAAAGACACAAGAAATGTAGGTATATTTAAAGTTTTTAAACTTAAGATTGGAGTAGGTAAATAAAAAAGAATGAAATTATAATTTCTTAAAACAAGGATGAAAGTTTTATGTATTTATTTTTATTATAATATAAATATATACTTTTGATGTCAAATATATAAAAATGTAAACAATTTATATGGAATATTACTTTTAAGTGTGTCTATTTTAATTAAAATCTAATGATCATTTTCATATATCAGTATAAGATATATTGAATATTATAGTTTATCCTATAACTTATAAAATATTTTCTTATAAACTATATATTTTATATTGTTAATATTAATTTTAGATAAAAAAGGATATATAATATCTTAATCGGTTAAAGAATGAGATGTGAAAAGATGTCATAGTTTTTATATTTGTCGCTAATAAAAACTAACATCAAGTCTACAAAAAAAATATTTAAAATATAAAATTATATATATATATATATAATTAATTTCAATTTATATTTATTAAATATGTGAGTCTAATTTTATGGAATATAATCATAATAATGTTATGATTGAATTTCACACTTATATGATTTTATGTTCATGTAATAAATATGAAATAGAAAAAGAATAAGTTGTTGATTTTGTTAATTATTTAATTTTTATATTATTGTATGTTATTTCATATATCAATATGTATTATTGCAGGGATAATTGTTATTATAAATTATATTATTATATTTTTTCATTAACAATTATTATTTAAAATTTTATATTTAGCATAATATCTGTAAAGTTAAGCATATCTGCATAACATCATAAATTATTAGATTAAGAAAACATATATGTTGATTTAGTTTTATTTTTACTTTTAGGATACATATATGTTTATTCTTATTTGTAAAAGTCTTTACATATTTAATAAAAACCATGCTTTCCATTTCATATAGTTAACCATTATAAACTTAAAATAATTTATTTGAATATTACAATTTTGTCATTGATATATTATGAAATTATTAAATATTTAAAATCATTAAATTTTAATTTAATATTATTGAGACTATATTATATTTTATTAGACATATTATAAATTATGGATTTCGTCATGAATCATTAGTATTTTTACATATTTTTCACTTATCTTTGTTTTATTTTTTATTTCTTTTTCTCTATTTTTTTATTTTTTATTAGTAATGCACCACTTTTTTACTAGGAAAAGCACGACCACCACCAAACTATTTATGTATAACTGAACAATATTATCATTTTAATGAAAATTTCAAAATTAAAATTTTTCAATTTATATAATGTTAATTTTTCTTATAAATAAATATTTATTTAATATTATTAATACTACTACAAAAGTTTTCATTTTGTGCGGTTGTTTCAAGAGAAAAAATTTGTAGAAAATACCTGCTATTTTTTAGAAGGAAAAAATTTGTATAAATTGTTTAGACTTTTCGTAAAAAAAAAACACTATAATAATTTCATAAAAAATTCCTTGTGAATTTGAAAAGTGACAGCACCTAAGAATAGGCGTTTTATGGATGATTCATGCCGTGCACACTCAAAGGCGAGAACGAAGTAGCAATTGCTCGTCCAAATGGGTTACCACAACCAAATCAAGAAAAAGAAAAAATTATATGTGTTGAATTTATACCTCAATCAGGCTTTGAACACCTTCGAAAGAAAAAAGAAGGAAAACACCCATCTTAAGTGCCTTGGTTCCTCTCCTTATAAGTCAAGCTATTGCATTCCTTATTTTTTCCAAAGCAGGGTTAGCGTGTATGAAAATGGTAGAAAAATTTCTTGTAAATTTTCCTCTGAAAATTATTTTTAGAGTTTCCTGGGAATTTTAAATTGGCAGCAAATTTTCCTACATATTTAAAATTGGCAAGCAACTTTTTACATATTCTTTTGCAAATAAAATTATAATAAATAAATATTATTTATTTATAAAAATTAATTTATTAAGTTTTCTAGAAATTTTTTCGCCACATAATGATAAGTTATTTTTTAAATCATTAGTTTTGAAATAATTAATAAATATTTAAAATAATATCATTTTACTAAATCCATTATAATTTATAAAATATCTTAATATTCATAATTTTAGTTTAAAATTAATTAGATTAAATATTATTTTATTGAATGTATATTCCGTTATTTTCTATCCTTTAAATTTTAAATTCAAATCATCGTATGTTTGAATGACAATGTTAATTCATTTTATATTTAACATGTCCTAAAAAATCAAGGTATGTTTTGATACAAATAAATAAAAGAAAGTTGAAATTGTTATTCAAAATTCAAGTAAATTGTATAGTATAAATGTCAAAAAGCTGACTTCAATTTTCAATGTCCAAGAAGTGACAAAAACATTTCAAAATTTGAATAACATAACAACAATACAAGCATTAGTGAAACATGAACTATGATTTGTATTATACACAATTTACTATTTTAATTAAATAGCACCGATCCAAAATTCAACATGAAGATGAATGTAGCTTGTGATTTGTAACTTGTAATTAGTATTTTTTTTAAGTGTTAGTTAAGCATAGAAAAAAAAAGAATAATAGTGATAGCTGTCTTGGTTCAGCCATACTTGTCCAATTCTTGTTTAATTAGATATAAACCCAAATTACATTCATAATACCACATTTTCCAATGTTTTGTATATCATATAGAACAAAATTTAGATATTGAATATTGATATTATGGTAAAAAATGTGAAAGATTCTATGCTCTTTTCCTATGATTGTTGCAAAATGAGGTAATTACTAGTTTTGTCTGAAAAGTTATTTTAGTTTAGTTTTTTTAAAAAATTTTCATTCTCTCCTTTATCATAATTTATTTATATATGTATTAAGTAATTTATAAAAGTTTCTTAAAATTTGAAATTTAAGAAAAAGATTTGCCATATCCAAACTAAAAAAATGAAATTAGAATAAATTGAATTCATTTTACTAAAGTGAAAGAAAAAAAAGGAAGAAACGAGTGGCCACAAGTCACATACTTTAAATTATATTTTGAGAATCTAACCTTTACAGGAATAAAATGTATAGTTGTTATGATAAATTATTTGAGTCAAACTAACATTAATAAAAAATAACTTACATCATTCAATCATATCTATCATTCATGTCAAAGAATATGTTAAATTTGATAATAATAACTTTAAAAATTATATAAATTATATGATTTAGTTGGTATGGTTGTATCTTCAAAGTCAATAATAATTAATATTTAGTAACATAATGAAAATCACATAAATCAAAATAAAAGAGTAGGCTTGCAAAAATGACATATCCAAACTAAAAAAATGAAATTAGAAAAAATTGAATTGATTTTATTAAAGTGAAAGAAAAAAAGAAAGAAACGAGTGGCCACAAGTCACATACTTTAAATTATATTTTGAGAATCTAACCTTTAAAGTAATAAAATGTATACTTGTTATGATAAATTATTTGAATAAAACTAACATCAATCAAAAATAACTTACATCATTCAATCACATCTATCATTCATGTCAAGAAATATGTTAAATTTGATAATAATAACTTTAAAAATTATATAAATTATATGATTTAGTTGGTATGGTTGTATCTTTAAAGTCAAGAATAATTAATATTAAGCAACATATATGAAAATCACATGAATGAAAATAAAAGAGTAGCCTTGCAAAAATGATATATCCCAACTAAAAAACTAAAATTAGAAAAAATTGAATTGATTTTATTAAAGTGAAAGAAAAAAAGAAGGAAAGGAGTGGCCACAAGTCACATACTTTAATTTGTATTTTGAGAATCTAACCTTTACATTAATAAAATGTATACTTGTTATGATAAATTATTTGAATCAAACTAACATTAATAAAAAATAAGTTACATCATTCAATCACATCTATCATTCATGTCAAAAAATATGTTAAATTTGATAATAATAACTTTAAAAATTATATAAATTATATGATTTAGTTGGTATGGTTGTATCTTTAAAGTCAATAATAATTAATATTTAGTAACATAAAGGAAAATCACATAAGTGAAATAAAAGAGTAGGCTTGCAAAAATGACATATCCAAACTCAAAAAATGACATTAGAAAAAATTGAATTGATTTTATTAAAGTGAAAAAAAAAAGGAAGAAACGAGTGGCCGCATGTCACATACTTTAAATTATGTTTTGAGAATCTAACCTTTACATTTTATGATAAATTATTTGAATCAAACTAACATTAATAAAAAATAACTTACATCATTCAATCACATCTATCATTAACGTCAAAAAATATGTTAACTTTGATAATAATAACTTTAAAAATTATATAAATTATATGATTTAGTTGGTATGGTTGTATCTTTAAAGTAAATAATAATTAATATTTGGTAACATAAATGAAAATCACATAAATGACAATAAAAGCGTAGGCTTGCAAAAATGACATATCCAAACTAAAAAAATGAAATTAGAAAAAATTGAATTTATTTTATTAAAGTTAAAGAAAAAAAAGGAAGAGTTGCGTCAAGTCACATACTTTAAATTATATTTTGAGAATGTAACCTTTACATTAATAAAATGTATACTTGTTATGATAAATTATTTGAATAAAACTAACATTAATAAAAAATAACTTACATCATTCAATCACATCTACCATTCATGTCAAGAAATATGTTAAATTTGATAATAATAACTTTAAAAATTATATAAATTCTATGATTTATTTGGTATGGTTGTATCTTTAAAGTCAAGAATAATTAATATTTAGCAACATATATGAAAATCACATAAATCAAAATAAAAGAGTAGGCTTGCAAAAATGACATATCCAAACTACAAAAATGAAATTAGAAAAATTTGAATTGATTTTATTAAAGTGAAAGAAAAAAAGAAGTAAACGAGTGGCCACAAGTCACATAGTTTAAATTATATTTTGAGAATTTAACCTTTACATTAATAAAATGTATACGTGTTATGATAAATTATTTGAATCAAACTAACATTAATAAAAAATAACTTACATAATTCAATCACATCTATCATTCATGTCAAGAAATATGTTAAATTTGATAATAATAACTTTAAAAATTATATAAATTATATGATTTAGTTGGTATGGTCGTATCTTTAAAGTCAATAATAATTAATATTTAGTAACATAAAGGAAAATCACATAAATTAAAATAAAAGAGTAGGCTTGCAAAAATGACATATCCAAACTAAAAAAATGAAATAAGGAAAAATTGAATTGATTTTATTAAAGTGAAAGAAAAAAAGAAAGAAACGAGTGGCCACATGTCACATACTTTAACTTATATTTTGAGAATCTAACCTTTACATTTTATGATAAATTATTTATCAAACTAGCATTAATAAAAAATAACTTACATCATTCAATCACATCTATCATTCACGTAAAAAAATATGTTAACTTTGATAATAATAACTTTAAAAATTATATAAATTATATGATTTAGTTGGTATGGTTGTATCTTTAAAGTAAATAAGAATTAATATTTAGTAACATAAATGAAAATCACATAAATGACAATAAAAGCGTAGGCTTGCAAAAATGACATATCCAAACTACAAAAATGAAATTAGAAAAATTTGAATTGATTTTATTAAAGTGAAAGAAAAAAAGAAGGAAACGAGTGGCCACAAGTCACATACTTTAAATTATATTTTGAGAATCTAACCTTTACATTAATAAAATGTATACGTGTTACGATAAATTATTTGAATCAAACTAACATTAATAAAAAATAACTTACATCATTCAATCACATCTATCATTCATGTCAAAAAATTTGTTAAATTTGATAATAATAACTTTAAAAATTACATAAATTATATGATTTAGTTGGTATGGTTGTATCTTTAAAGTAAATAATAATTAATATTTAGTCACATAAATGAAAATCACATAAATGACAATAAAAGCGTAGGCTTGCAAAAATGACATATCCAAACTAAAAAAATGAAATTAGAAAAAATTGAATTTATTTTATTAAAGTTAAATAAAAAAAAGGAAGAGTGGCCACAAGTCACATACTTTAAATTATATTTTGAGAATCTAACCTTTACATTAATAAAATGTATACTTGTTATGATAAATTATTTGATTAAAACTAACATTAATAAAAAATAACTTACATCATTCAATCACATCTATCATTCATGTCAAGAAATATATTAAATTTGATAATAATAACTTTAAAAATTATACAAATTCTATGATTTACTTGGTATGGTTGTATCTTTAAAGTCGAGAATAATTAATATTTAGCAACATATATGAAAATCACATAAATCAAAATAAAAGAGTAGGCTTGCAAAAATGACATATCCAAACTAAGAAAATGAAATTAGAAAAATTTGAATTGATTTTATTAAAGTGAAAGAAAAAAAGAAGGAAACGGGTGGCCACAAGTCACATACTTTAAATTATATTTTGAGAATCTAACCTTTACATTAATAAAATATATACGTGTTATGATAAATTATTTGAATCAAACTAACCTTAAAAAAAAATAACTTACATCATTCAATCACATCTATCATTCATGTCAAAAAACATGTTAAACTTGATAATAATAACTTTAAAAATTATATAAATTATATGATTTAGTTGGTATGATTGTATCTTTAATTTAAATAATAATTAATATTTAGTAACATAAATAAAAATCACATAAATGAAAATAAAAGAGTATGCTTGCAAAAATGACATATCCAAACTAAAAAAATGAAATTAGAAAAAATTGAATTGATTTTATTAAAGTGAAAGAAAAAAAGGCAGAAACGAGTGGCCACAAGTCACATCCTCTAAATTATATTTTGAGAATCTAACCTTTACATTAATAAAATGTATACTTGTTATGATAAATTATTTGAATCAAAGTAACATTAATAAAAAATAACTTACATCATTCAATCACATCTAACATTCATGTCAAAAAACATGTTAAATTTGATAAGAATAACTTTAAAAATTATATAAATTATATGATTTAGTCGGTATGGTTGTATCTTTAATGTAAATAATAATTAATATTTAGTAACATAAATGAAAATCACATAAATGAAAATAAAAGAGTAGGCTCGCAAAAATGACATATCCAAACTAAAAAAATTAAATTAGAAAAAATTGAATTGATTTTATTAAAGTGAAAGAAAAAAAGGAAGAAGCGAGTCGCCATAAGTCACATACTTTAAATTATATTTTGAGAATCTAACCTTTACATTAATAAAATGTATAGTTGTTATGATAAATTATTTGAATCAAACTAACATTAATAATAACTTACATCATTCAATCACATCTATCATTCATGTGAAAAAAATATGTTAAATTTGATAATTATAACTTTAAAAATTATATGATTTAGTTGGTATGTTGTATCTTCAAAGTCAATAATAATTAATATTTAGTAACATAATGAAAATCACATAAATGAAAATAAAAGAGTAGGCTTGCAAAAATGACATATCCAAACTAAAAAAATGAAATTAGAAAAAATTGAATTTATTTTATTAAAGTGAAAGAAAAAAAGAAAGAAACGAGTGGCCACAAGTCACATAATTTTAATTATATTTTGAGAATCTAACCTTTAAAGTAATAAAATGCATACTTGTTATGATAAATTATTTGAATAAAACTAACATCAATCAAAAATAACTTACATCATTCAATTACATCTATCATTCATGTCAAGAAATATGTTAAATTTGATAATAATAACTTTAAAAATTATATAAATTATATGATTTAGTTGGTATGGTTGTATCTTTAAAGTCAAGAATAATTAATATTAAGAAACATATATGAAAATCACATGAATGAAAATAAAAGAGTAGGCTTGCAAAAATGATATATCCAAACTAAAAAACTAAAATTAGAAAAAATTGAATTGATTTTATTAAAGTGAAAGAAAAAAAGAAGGAAACGAGTGGCCACAAGTTACTAAATATTAATTATTATTGACATTAAAGATACAACCATACCAACTAAATCATATAATTTATATAATTTTTAAAGTTATTATTATCAAAGTTAACATATTTTTTTACGTGAATGATAGATGTGATTGAATGATGTAAGTTATTTTTTATTAATGTTAGTTTGATTCAAATAATTTATCATAAAATGTAAAGGTTAGATTCTCAAAATATAATTTAAAGTATGTGACATGTGGCCACTCGTTTCTTTCTTTTTTTCTTTCACTTTAATAAAATCAATTCATTTTTTCCTAATTTCATTTTTTTAGTTTGGATATGTCATTTTTGCAAGCCTACTGTTTTATTTTAATTTATGTGATTTTCCTTTATGTTACTAAATATTAATTATTATTGACTTTAAAGATACAACCATACCAACTAAATCATATAATTTATATAATTTTTAAAGTTATTATAATCAAATTTAACGTATTTTTTGACATGAATGATAGATGTGATTGAATGATGTAAGTTATTTTTTATTAATGTTAGTTTGATTCAAATAATTTATCATAAAATGTAAAGGTTAGATTCTCAAAATATAATTTAAAGTATGTGACATGTGGCCACTCGTTTCTTTCTTTTTTTCTTTCACTTTAATAAAATCAATTCATTTTTTCCTAATTTCATTTTTTTAGTTTGGATATGTCATTTTTGCAAGCCTACTGTTTTATTTTAATTTATGTGATTTTCCTTTATGTTACTAAATATTAATTATTATTGACTTTAAAGATACAACCATACCAACTAAATCATATAATGTATATAATTTTTAAAGTTATTATTATCAAATTTAACATATTGTTTGACATGAATGATAGATGTGATTGAATGATGTAACTTATTTTTGATTAATGTTAGTTTGATTCAAGTAATTTATCATAACAAGTATACATTTTATTAATGTAAAGGTTAGATTCTCAAAATATAAATTAAAGTATGTGACTTGTGGCCACTCGTTTCCTTCTTTTTTTCTTTCACTTTAATAAAATCAATTCAATTTTTCTAATTTTAGTTTTTTAGTTTGGATATATCATTTTTGCAAGCCTACTCTTTTATTTTCATTCATGTGATTTTCATATATGTTGCTTAATATTAATTATTCTTGACTTTAAAGATACAACCATACCAACTAAATCATATAATTTATATAATTTTTAAAGTTATTATTATCAAATTTAACATATTTCTTGACATGAATGATAGATGTAATTGAATGATGTAAGTTATTTTTGATTGATGTTAGTTTTATTCAAATAATTTATCATAACAAGTATGCATTTAATTACTTTAAAGGTTAGATTCTCAAAATATAATTAAAAGTATGTGACTTGTGGCCACTCGTTTCTTTCTTTTTTTCTTTCACTTTAATAAAATAAATTCAATTTTTTCTAATTTCATTTTTTTAGTTTGGATATGTCATTTTTGCAAGCCTACTCTTTTATTTTCATTTATGTGATTTTCATTATGTTACTAAATATTAATTATTATTGACTTTGAAGATACAACATACCAACTAAATCATATAATTTTTAAAGTTATAATTATCAAATTTAACATATTTTTTTCACATGAATGATAGATGTGATTGAATGATGTAAGTTATTATTAATGTTAGTTTGATTCAAATAATTTATCATAACAACTATACATTTTATTAATGTAAAGGTTAGATTCTCAAAATATAATTTAAAGTATGTGACTTATGGCGACTCGCTTCTTCCTTTTTTTCTTTCACTTTAATAAAATCAATTCAATTTTTTCTAATTTAATTTTTTTAGTTTGGATATGTCATTTTTGCGAGCCTACTCTTTTATTTTCATTTATGTGATTTTCATTTATGTTACTAAATATTAATTATTATTTACATTAAAGATACAACCATACCGACTAAATCATATAATTTATATAATTTTTAAAGTTATTCTTATCAAATTTAACATGTTTTTTGACATGAATGATAGATGTGATTGAATGATGTAAGTTATTTTTTATTAATGTTACTTTGATTCAAATAATTTATCATAACAAGTATACATTTTATTAATGTAAAGGTTAGATTCTCAAAATATAATTTAGAGGATGTGACTTGTGGCCACTCGTTTCTGCCTTTTTTTCTTTCACTTTAATAAAATCAATTCAATTTTTTCTAATTTCATTTTTTTAGTTTGGATATGTCATTTTTGCAAGCATACTCTTTTATTTTCATTTATGTGATTTTTATTTATGTTACTAAATATTAATTATTATTTAAATTAAAGATACAATCATACCAACTAAATCATATAATTTATATAATTTTTAAAGTTATTATTATCAAGTTTAACATGTTTTTTGACATGAATGATAGATGTGATTGAATGATGTAAGTTATTTTTTTTTAAGGTTAGTTTGATTCAAATAATTTATCATAACACGTATATATTTTATTAATGTAAAGGTTAGATTCTCAAAATATAATTTAAAGTATGTGACTTGTGGCCACTCGTTTCCTTCTTTTTTTCTTTCACTTTAATAAAATCAATTCAAATTTTTCTAATTTCATTTTCTTAGTTTGGATATGTCATTTTTGCAAGCCTACTCTTTTATTTTGATTTATGTGATTTTCATATATGTTGCTAAATATTAATTATTCTCGACTTTAAAGATACAACCATACCAAGTAAATCATAGAATTTGTATAATTTTTAAAGTTATTATTATCAAATTTAATATATTTCTTGACATGAATGATAGATGTGATTGAATGATGTAAGTTATTTTTTATTAATGTTAGTTTTAATCAAATAATTTATCATAACAAGTATACATTTTATTAATGTAAAGGTTAGATTCTCAAAATATAATTTAAAGTATGTGACTTGTGGCCACTCTTCCTTTTTTTTATTTAACTTTAATAAAATAAATTCAATTTTTTCTAATTTCATTTTTTTAGTTTGGATATGTCATTTTTGCAAGCCTACGCTTTTATTGTCATTTATGTGATTTTCATTTATGTTACTAAATATTAATTATTATTTACTCTAAAGATACAACCATACCAACTAAATCATATAATTAGATTTTGGATATGTCATTTTTTCTAATGTCATTTTTTGAGTTTGGATATGTCATTTTATTTCAATTTTTTCTAATGTCATTTTTTGAGTTTGGATATGTCATTTTTGCAAGCCTACTCTTTTATTTCATTTATGTGATTTTCCTTTATGTTACTAAATATTAATTATTATTGACTTTAATAAATGAAATAAAAGAGTAGGCTTGCAAAAATGACATATCCAAACTCAAAAAATGACATTAGAAAAAATTGAATTGATTTTATTAAAGTGAAAGAAAAAATGGAAGAAACGAGTGGCCACATGTCACATACTTTAAATTATATTTTGAGAATCTAATTTTACATTTTATGATAAATTATTTGAATCAAACTAACATTAATAAAAAATAACTTACATCATTCAGTCACATCTATCATTCATGTCAAAAAATATGTTAAATTTGATAATAATAACTTTAAAAATTATATAAATTATATGATTTAGTTGGTATGGTTGTATCTTTAAAGTCAATAATAATTAATATTTAGTAACATAAAGGAAAATCACATAAATTAAAATAAAACAGTAGGCTTGCAAAAATGACATATCCAAACTAAAAAAATGAAATTAGGAAAAAATGAATTGATTTTATTAAAGTGAAAGAAAAAAATAAAGAAACGAGTGGCCACATGTCACATACTTTAAATTATATTTTGAGAATCTAACCTTTACATTAATAAAATATATACTTGTTATGATAAATTATTTGAATAAAACTAACATTAATAAAAAATAACTTACATCATTCAATCACATCTACCATTCATGTCAAGAAATATGTTAAATTTGATAATAATAAATTTAAAAATTATATAAATTATATGATTTAGTTGGTATGGTTGTATCTTTAAAGTAAATAATAATTAACATTTGGTAACATAAATGAAAATCACATAAATGACAATAAAAGCGTAGGCTTGCAAAAATGACATATCCAAACTAAAAAAATGAAATTAGAAAAAATTGAATTTATTTTATTAAAGTGAATGAAAAAAAGAAGGAAACAAGTGGCCACAAGTCACATACTTTAATTTATATTTTGAGAATCTAACCTTTACATTAATAAAATGTATACTTGTTATGATAAATTACTTGAATCAAACTAACATTAATAAAAAATAACTTACATCATTCAATCACATCTATCATTCATGTCAAAAAACATGTTAAATTTGATAATAATAACTTTAAAAATTATATAAATTATATGATTTAGTTGGTATGGTTGTATCTTTAAAGTTAATAATAATTAATATTTAGTAACATAAAGGAAAATCACATAAATTAAAATAAAAGAGTAGGCTTGCAAAAATGACATATCCAAACTAAAAAAATGAAATTAGGAAAAATTGAATTGATTTTATTAAAGTGAAAGAAAAAAAGAAAGAAATGAGTGGCCACATGTCACATACTTTAACTTATATTTTGAGAATCTAACCTTTACATTTTATGATAAATTATTTGAATCAAACTAACATTAATAAAAAATAACTTACATCATTCAATCACATCTATCATTCACGTAAAAAAATATGTTAACTTTGATAATAATAACTTTAAAAATTATATAAATTACATGATTTAGTTGGTATGGTTGTATCTTTAATTTAAATAATAATTAATATTTAGTAACATAAATAAAAATCACATAAATTAAAATAAAAGAGTATGCTTGCAAAAATGACATATCCAAACTAAAAAAATGAAATTAGAAAAAATTGAATTGATTTTATTAAAGTGAAAGAAAAAAAGGAAGAAACGAGTGGCCACAAGTGACATACTCTAAATTATATTTTGAGAATCTAACCTTTACATTAATAAAATGTATACTTGTCATGATAAATTATTTGAATCAAAGTAACATTAATAAAAATAATTGACATCATTCAATCACATCTATCATTCATGTCAAAAAACATGTTAAATTTGATAAGAATAACTTTAAAAATTATATAAATTATATGATTTAGTTGGTATGGTTGTATCTTTAAAGTAAATAATAATTAATATTTAGTAACATAAATCAAAATCACATAAATGACAATAAAAGCGTAGGATTGCAAAAATGACATATCCAAACTAAAAAAATGAAATTAGAAAAAATTGAATTTATTTTATTAAAGTTAAAGAAAAAAAAGGAAGAGTGGCCACAAGTCACATACTTTATATTATATTTTGAGAATCTAACCTTTACATTAATAAAATGTGTACTTGTTATGATAAATTATTTGAATAAAACTAACATTAATAAAAAATAACTTACATCATTCAATCACATCTATCATTCATGTCAAGAAATATGTTAAATTTGATAATAATAAGTTTAAAAATTATATAAATTCTATGATTTACTTGGTATGGTTGTATCTTTAAAGTCAAGAATAATTAATATTTAGCAACAGATATATGAAAATCACATAAATCAAAATAAAAGAGTAGGCTTGCAAAAATGACATATCCAAACTACAAAAATGAAATTAGAAAAATTTGAATTGATTTTATTAAAGTGAAAGAAAAAAAGAAGGAAACGAGTGGCCACAAGTCACATACTTTAAATTATATTTTGAGAATCTAACCTTTACATTAATAAAATGTATACGTGTTATGATAAATTATTTGAATCAAACTAACATTAATAAAAAATAACTTACATCATTCTATCACATCTATCATTGATGTCCAAAAATATGTTAAATTTGATAATAATAACTTTAAAAATTATATAAATTATATGATTTAGTTGGTATGGTTGTATCTTTAAAGTCAATAATAATTAATATTTAGTAACATAAATGAAAATAACATAAATGAAATTAAAATAAAAGAGTAAGCTTGCAAAAATGACATATCCAAACTAAAAAATTGAAATCAGAAAAAAATTGAATTGATTTTATTAAAGTGAAAGAAAAAAAGGAAGAAAGGAGTGGCCACAAGTCACATACTTTAAATTATTTTTTGAGAATCTAACCTTTACATTAATAAAATGTATACTTGTTATGATAAATTATTTGAATCAAACTAACATTAAAAATAACTTACATCATTCAATCACATCTATCATTCATGTCAAAAAATATGTTAAATTTGATAATAATAACTTTAAAAATTATATAAATTATATGATTTAGTTGGTATGGTTGTATCCTTAAAGTCAATAATAATTAATATTTAGTAACATAAAGGAAAATCACATAAATTAAAATAAAAGAGGAGTTGCAAAAATGACATATCCAAACTAAAAAAATGAAATTAGGAAGAATTGAATTGATTTTATTAAAGTGAAAGAAAAAAAGAAAGAAACGAGTGGCCACATGTCACATACTTTAACTTATATTTTGAGAATCTAACCTTTACATTTTATGATAAATTATTTGAATCAAACTAACCTTAATAAAAAATAACTTACATCATTCAATCACATCTATCATTCATGTCAAAAAACATGTTAAATTTGGTAATAATAACTTTAAAAATTATATCAATTATATGATTTAGTTGGTATGGTTGTATCTTTAATGTAAATAATAATTAATATTTACTAACCTAAATGAAAATCACATATGAAAATAAAAGAGTAGGATTGCAAAAATAACATATCCAAACTAAAAATGAAATTATAAAAAATTGAATTGATTTTATTAAAGTGAAAGAAAAAAAGGAAGAAACGAGTGGCCACAAGTCACATACTTTAAATTATATTTTGAGAATCTAACCTTTACATTAATAAAATGTATACTTGTTATGATAAACTATTTGAATCAAACTAACATTAATAAAAAATAACTTACATCATTCAATCACATCTATCATTCATGTCAAAAACCATGTTAAATTTAATAATAATAAGTTTAAAAATTATATAAATTATATGATTTAGTTGGTATGGTTGTAACTTTAATGTAAATAATAATTAATATTTAGTAACATAAATGAAAATCACATAAATGAAAATAAAAGATTACGCTTGCAAAAATGACATATCCAAACTAAAAAAATGAAATTAGAAAAAATTGAATTGATTTTATTAAAGTGAAAGAAAAAAAGGAAGAAACAAGTGGCCACAAGTCACATACTTTAAATTATATTTTGAGAATCTAACCTTTACATTAATAAAATGTATACTTGTTATGATAAACTATTTGAATCAAACTAACATTAATAAAAAATAACTTACATCATTCAATCACATCTACCATTCATGTCAAAAAACATGTTAAATTTGGAAATAATAACTTTAAAAATTATATCAATTATATGATTTAGTTGGTATGGTTGTATCTTTAATGTAAATAATAATTAATATTTACTAACATAAATGAAAATCCCATAGGAAAATAAAAGAGTAGGATTGCAAAAATAACATATCCAAACTAAAAAAATGAAATTAGAAAAAATTGAATTGATTTTATTAAAGTGAAAGAAAAAAAGGAAGAAACGAGTGGCCACAAGTCACATACTTTAAATTATATTTTGAGAATCTAACCTTTACATTAATAAAATGTATACTTGTTATGATAAACTATTTGAATCAAACTAACATTAATAAAAAATAACTTACATCATTCAATCACATCTACCATTCATGTCAAAAAACATGTTAAATTTGGAAATAATAACTTTAAAAATTATATCAATTATATGATTTAGTTGGTATGGTTGTATCTTTAATGTAAATAATAATTAATATTTACTAACATAAATGAAAATCCCATATGAAAATAAAAGAGTAGGATTGCAAAGATAACATATCCAAACTAAAAAAATGAAATTAGAAAAAATTGAATTGATTTTATTAAAGTGAAAGAAAAAAAGGAAGAAACGAGTGGCCACCAGTCACATACTTTAAATTATATTTTGAGAATCTAACCTTTACATTAATAAAATGTATACTTGTTATGATAAATTATTTGAATCAAACTAAAATTAATAAAAAATAACTTACATCATTCAATCACATCTATCATTCATGTGAAAAAAATATGTTAAATCTGATAATAATAACTTTAAAAATTATATAAATTATATGATTTAGTTGGTATGGTGTATCTTTAAAGTAAAGAATAATTAATATTTAGCAACATATATTAAAATCACATAAATGCAAAAATAAAAGAGTAGGATTGCAAAAATAACATATCCAAACTAAAAAAATGAAATTAGAAAAAATTGAATTGATTTTATTAAGGTGAAAGAAAAAAAGGAGGAAACGAGTGGCCACAAGTCACATACTTTAAATTATATTTTGAGAATCTAACCTTTATATTAATAAAATGTATAATTCTTATGGCAAATGATTTGAATCAAACTAACATTAATAAAAAATAACTTCGATCATTCAATCACATCTATTATTCATGTCAAAAAACATGTTAAATTTGATAATAATAACTTTAAAAATTATATAAATTATATGATTTAGTCGGTATGGTTGTCTCTTTAATGTAAATAATAATTAATATTTACTAACATAAATGAAAATCACATAAATGAAAATAAAAGAGTAGGCTTGTAAAAATGACATATCCAAACTAAAAAAATGAAATTAAAAAAAATTGATTTGATTTTATTAAGGTGAAAGAAAAAAAGGAAGGACGAGTGGCCACAAGTCACATACTTTGAATTATATTTTGAGAATCTAATCTTTACAATAATAAAATGTATACTTGTTATGATAAATTATTTGAATCAAACTAACATTAATAAAAAATAACTTACATCATCCAATTCTATCTATCATTCATGTGAAAAAAATATGTTAAATATGATAATAATAACTTTAAAAATTATATAAATTATATGATTTAGTTGGTATGGTTGTATCTTTAAGGTCAATAATAATTAATATTTAGTAACATAAATGAAAATCACAGAAATGAAAATAAAAGAGTAGGCTTGCAAAAATGATATATCCAAACTAAAAAAATTAAATTAAAAAAAATATAATTGATTTTATTAAAGTGAAAGAAAAAAAGGAAAAGCGGCCACCAGTCACGTACTTTAAATTATATTTTGAGAATCTAACCTTTACATTAATAAAATGTATACTTGTTATGATAATATTATTTGAATCAAACTGACATTAATCAAAAATAACTTACATCATTCAATCACATCTATCATTCATGTGAAAAAATATGTTAAATTTGATAATAATAACTTTAAAAATTATATAAATTATATGATTTAGTTGGTATGGTTGTATCTTTAAAGTCAATAATAATTAATATTTAGTAACATAAATCAAAATCACATAAATGAAAATAAAATAGTAGGCTTGCAAAAATGAAATATCCAAACTAAAAAAATGAAATTAGAAAAAATTGAATTGATTCATTAAAGTGAAAGAAAAAAAGGAAGAAACCAATGGCCACAAGTCACATACTTTAAATTATATTTTGAGAATCTAACCTTTATATTAATGAAATGTATACTTCTTATGATAAATTATTTGACTCAAACTAACATTATTGAAAACTAATTTACATCATTCAATCAGATCTATCATTCATGTCAAAAAATATGTTAAATTTGATAATAATAACTTTAAAAATTATATAAATTATATGATTTAGTTGGTATGGTTGTATCTTTAAAGTCGATAATAATTAATATTTAGTAACGTATATGAAAATCACATAAATGAAAATAAAAGAGTTTCTTGCAAAAATGACATATCCAAACTAAAAAAATGAGATTCTAAAAATTTGAATTGATTTTATTAAAGTGATAGAAAAAAAAGGAAGAAACGAGTGGCCACAAGTCACATACTTTAAATTATATTTTGAGAATCTAACCTTTAGATTAATAAAATGTATACTTGTTATGATAAATAATTTGAATCAAATTAACATTAATAAAAAATAACTTGCATCATTCAATCACATCTATCATTCACGTCAAAAAATATGTTAAATTTGATAACAATAACCTTAAAAATTTCATAAATTATATGATTTAGTTGGTATGGTTGTATCTTTAAAGTCAATAATAATTAATATTTAGTAACATAAATGAAAATCGCATGAATCAAAATAAAAGAGTAGGCTTGCAAAAATGACATATCCAAACTAAAAAAATGAAATTGAAAAAATTGAATTGATTTTATTAAAGTGAAAGAAAAAAAGGAAGAAACGAGTGGCCACAAGTCACATACTTTAAATTATATTTTGAGAATCTAACTTTTACATTAATAAAATGTACACTTGTTATAATAAATTATTTGAATCAAACTAACATTAACCAAAAATAACTTACCTCATTCAATCACATCTATCATTCACGTCAAAAAATATGTTAAATTTGATAACAATAACATTAAAAATTTCATAAATTATATGATTTAGTTGGTATAGTTGTATCTTTAAAGTCAATAATAATTAATATTTAGTAACATAAATGAAAATCATATGATTTAGTTGGTATAGTTGTATCTTTAAAATCACATGATAATAATAACTTTAAAAATTAAATAAACAATATGATTTAGTTGGTATGGTTGTATCTTTAAAGTCAATGATAATTAATATTTGGCAACATAAATGAAAATCACATAAATGAAAATAAAAGAGTAAGCTTGCAAAAATGACATATCCAAACTAAAAAAATGAAATTATAAGAAATTGAACTGATTTTATTAAAGTGAAAGAAAAAAACGAAGAGTGGCCACCAGTCACATACTTTAAATTATATTTTCAGAATCTAACCTTTACATTAATAAAATATATAGTTGTTATGATAAATTATTTGAATGAAACTACCATTAATAAAAAATAACTTTCATCATTCAATCACAAATATCATTCATGCCAAAAAATATGTTAAATTTGGAAATAATAACTTTAAAAATTATATAAATTATATGATTTAGTTGGTATGGTTGTATCTTTAAAGTCAAGAATAATTAATATTTAGCAACATATATGAAAATCACATAAATGAAAATAAAAGAGTAGGCTTGAAAAAATGACATATCCAAACTAAAAAAATGAAATTAGAAAAAAATGAATTGATTTTATTAAGGTGAAAGAAAAAAAAGGAAGAAACGAGTGACCACAATACTCTAAATTATATTTTGAGAATCTAACCTTTACATTTTACGATAAATTATTTGAATCAAACTAACATTAATAAAAAATAACTTACATCATTCAATCACATCTATCATTCATGTAAAAAAATATGTTAAATTTGATAACAATAAGTTTAAAAATTTCATAAATTATATGATTTAGTTGGTATGGTTGTAACTTTAAAGTCAATAATAATTAATATTTAGTAACATAAATGAAAATCATATGAATAAAAATAAAAGAGTAGGCTTGCAAAAATGACATATCCAAACTAAAAAAATAAAATTATAAAAAATTGAATATATTTTGTTAAAGTGAAGGAAAGAAAAAAAGGAAGAAACGTGGGGCCACAAGTCACATATTTTAAATTATATTTTGAGAATCTAACCATTACATTAATAAAATGTATACTTGTTATCATAAATAATTTGAATCAAACTAACATTAATAAAAAATGACTTACATCATTCAATCACATCTATCATTCATGTCAAAAAATATGTTAAATTTGATAACAATAACTTTAAAAATTTCATAAATTATATGATTTAGTTGGTATGGTTGTATCTTTAAAGTCAATAATAATTAATATTTAGTAACATAAATGAAAATCACATGAATCAAACTAAAAGAGTAGGCTTGCAAAAATGACATATCCAAACTAAAAAAATGAAATTCTAAAGAATTGAATTGATTTTATTAAAGTGAAAGAAAAAAAGGAAGAAATGAGTGGCCACAAGTACATATGTTAAATTATATTTTGAGAATCTAACCTTTACATTAATAAAATGTATACTTGTTATGATAAATTATTTGAATCAAACTAAAATTAATAAAAAATAACTTACATCATTCAATCACATCTATCATTCATGTGAAAAAAATATGTTAAATCTGATAATAATAACTTTAAAAATTATATAAATTATATGATTTAGTTGGTATGGTTGTATCTTTAAGGTCAATAATAATTAATATTTAGTAACATAAATGAAAATCACAGAAATGAAAATAAAAGAGTAGGCTTGCAAAAATGACATATTCAAAGTAAAAAAATTAAATTAAAAAAAATAGAATTGATTTTATTAAAGTGAAAGAAAAAAAGGAAAACCGGCCACCAGTCACATACTTTAAATTATATTTTGAGAATATAACCTTTACATTAATAAAATGTATACTTGTTATGATAAATAATTTGATTCAAATTAACATTAATAAAAAATAACTTACATCATTCAATCACATCTATCATTCATGTGAAAAAAATATGTTAAATCTGATAATAATAACTTTAAAAATTATATAAATTATATGATTTAGTTGGTATGGTTGTATCTTTAAGGTCAATAACAATTAATATTTAGTAACATAAATGAAAATCACAGAAATGAAAATAAAAGAGTAGGCTTGCAAAAATGACATATCCAAACTAAAAAAATTAAATTAAAAAAAATATAATTGATTTTATTAAAGTGAAAGAAAAAAACGAAAAGCGGCCACCAGTCACATACTTTAAATTATATTTTGAGAATCTAACCTTTACATTAATAAAATGTATACTTGTTATGATAAATAATTTGATTCAAATTAACATTAATAAAAAATAACTTACATCATTCAATCACATCTATCATTCATGTGAAAAAAATATGTTAAATCTGATAATAATAACTTTAAAAATTATATAAATTATATGATTTAGTTGGTATGGTTGTATCTTTAAGGTCAACAACAATTAATATTTAGTAACATAAATGAAAATCACAGAAATGAAAATAAAAGAGTAGGCTTGCAAAAATGACATATCCAAACTAAAAATATTAAATTAAAAAAAATATAATTGATTTTATTAAAGTGAAAGAAAAAAAGGAAAAGCGGCCACCAGTCACATACTTTAAATTATATTTTGAGAATCTAACCTTTCTATTAATAAAATGTATACTTGTTATGATAAATTATTTGAATGAAACTAACATTAATAAAAAATAACTTTCATCATTCAATCACAAATATCATTCATGCCAACAAATATGTTAAATTTCACAATAATAACTTTAAAAATTATATAAATTATATGATTTAGTTGGTATGGTCGTATCTTTAAAGTCAATAATAATTAATATTTACTAACATAAATGAAAATCACATAAATGAAAATCACATAAATGAAAATAAAAGAGTACGCTTGTAAAAATGACATATCCAAACTAAAAAAATGAAATTAGAAAAAAATGAAATTAGAAAAAAATTAAATTAAAAAAAATATAATTGATTTTATTAAAGTGAAAGAAAAAAAGGAAAAGCGGCCACCAGTCACATACTTTAAATTATATTTTGAGAATATAACCTTTACATTAATAAAATGTATACTTGTTATGATAAATAATTTGATTCAAATTAACATTAATAAAAAATAACTTACATCATTCAATCACATCTATCATTCATGTGAAAAAAATATGTTAAATCTGATAATAATAACTTTAAAAATTATATAAATTATATGATTTAGTTGGTATGGTTGTATCTTTAAGGTCAATAACAATTAATATTTAGTAACATAAATGAAAATCACAGAAATGAAAATAAAAGAGTAGGCTTGCAAAAATGACATATCCAAACTAAAAAAATTAAATTAAAAAAAATATAATTGATTTTATTAAAGTGAAAGAAAAAAAGGAAAAGCGGCCACCAGTCACATACTTTAAATTATATTTTGAGAATCTAACCTTTACATTAATAAAATGTATACTTGTTATGATAAATAATTTGATTCAAATTAACATTAATAAAAAATAACTTACATCATTCAATCACATCTATCATTCATGTGAAAAAAATATGTTAAATCTGATAATAATAACTTTAAAAATTATATAAATTATATGATTTAGTTGGTATGGTTGTATCTTTAAGGTCAACAACAATTAATATTTAGTAACATAAATGAAAATCACAGAAATGAAAATAAAAGAGTAGGCTTGCAAAAATGACATATCCAAACTAAAAAAATTAAATTAAAAAAAATATAATTGATTTTATTAAAGTGAAAGAAAAAAAGGAAAAGCGGCAACCAGTCACATACTTTAAATTATATTTTGAGAATATAACCTTTACATTAATAAAATGTATACTTGTTATGATAAATAATTTGAATCAAATTAACATTAATAAAAAATAACTTACATCATTCAATCACATCTATCATTCATGTGAAAAAAATATGTTAAATCTGATAATAATAACTTTAAAAATTATATAAATTATATGATTTAGTTGGTATGGTTGTATCTTTAAGGTCAATAACAATTAATATTTAGTAAGATAAATGAAAATCACAGAAATGAAAATAAAAGAGTAGGCTTGCAAAAATGACATATCCAAACTAAAAAAATTAAATTAAAAAAAATATAATTGATTTTATTAAAGTGAAAGAAAAAAAGGAAAAGCGGCCACCAGTCACATACTTTAAATTATATTTTGAGAATCTAACCTTTACATTAATAAAATGTATACTTGTTATGATAAATTATTTGAATGAAACTAAGATTAATAAAAAATAACTTTCATCATTCAATCACAAATATCATTCATGCCAAAAAAATATGTTAAATTTGATAATAATAACTTTAAAAATTATATAAATTATATGATTTAGTTGGTATGGTTGTATCTTTAAAGTCAAGAATAATTAATATTTAGCAACATATATGAAAATGACATAAATGAAAATAAAAGAGTAGGTTTGAAAAAATGACATATCCGAACTAAAAAAATGAAATTAGAAAAAAATGAATTGATTTTATTAAAGTGAAAAAAAAGAGAGGAAGAAACGAGTGACCACAAGTCACATACTTTAAATTATATTTTGAGAATATAACCTTTACATTTTATGATAAATTATTTGAGTCAAACTAACATTAATAAAAAATAACTTACATCATTCAATCACATCTATCATTCATGTAAAAAAATATGTTAAATTTGATAACAATAACTTTAAAAATTTCATAAATTATATGATTTAGTTGGTATGGTTGTATCTTTAAAGTCAATAATAATTAATATTTCGTAACATAAATGAAAATCACATGAATCAAAATAAAAGAGTATGCTTGCAAAAATGACATATCCAAACTAAAAAAATGAAATTAGAAAAAATTGAATTGATTTTATTAAAGTGAAAGAAAAAAACGAAGAAACGAGTGGCCACAAGTCACATACTTTAAATTATATTTTGAGAATCTAACCTTTACATTAATAAAATGTATACTTGTTATGATAAACTATTTGAATCAAACTAACATTAATAAAAAATAACTTACATCATTCAATCACATCTACCATTCATGTCAAAAAACATGTTAAATTTGATAATAATAAGTTTAAAAATTATATAAATTATATGACTTAGTTGGTATGGTTGTATCTTTAAAGCCAATAGTAATTAATATTTAGTAACATAAATCAAAATCACAGAAATGAAAATAAAAGACTAGGCTTGCAAAAATGACATATCCAAACTAAAAAAATGAAATTCTAAAAAATTGAATTGATTTTATTAAAGTGAAAGAAAAAAACGAAGAAACACACATACTTTCAATTATATTTTGAGTAGGTGTGCAAAAATGACATATCCAAACTAAAAAAATGAAATTAGAAAAAATTGAATTGATTTTATTAAAGTGAAAGAAAAAAGGAAGAAACGAGTGGCCACAAGTCACATACTTTAAATTATATTTTGAGAATCTAACCGTTACATTAATAAAATGTATACTTTTTATGATAAATTATTTGAATCAAATTGACATTAATAAAAAATAACTTACATCATTCAATCACATCTATCATTCATGTCAAAAAATATGTTAAATTTGATAATAATAAGTTTAAAAATTATATAAATTATATGAATTAGTTGGTATGGTTGTATCTTTAAAGTCAATAGTAATTAATATTTAGTAGCATAAATCAAAATCACAGAAATGAAAATAAAAGAGTAGGCTTGCAAAAATGACATATCCAAACTAAAAATATGAAATTCTAAAAAATTGAATTGATTTTATTAAAGTGAAAGAAAAAAACGAAGAAACACACATACTTTCAATTATATTTTGAGTAGGTGTGCAAAAATGACATATCCAAACTAAAAAAATGAAATTAGAAAAAATTGAATTGATTTTATTAAAGTGAAAGAAAAAAAGGAAGAAACGAGTGGCCACAAGTCACATACTTTAAATTATATTTTGAGAATCTAACCGTTACATTAATAAAATGTATACTTTTTATGATAAATTATTTGAATCAAATTGACATTAATAAAAAATAACTTACATCATTCAATCACATCTATCATTCATGTCAAAAAATATGTTAAATTTGATAATAATAAGTTTAAAAATTATATAAATTATATGACTTAGTTGGTATGGTTGTATCTTTAAAGTCAATAGTAATTAATATTTAGTAGCATAAATCAAAATCACAGAAATGAAAATAAAAGAGTAGGCTTGCAAAAATGACATATCCAAACTAAAAAAATGAAATTCTAAAAAATTGAATTGATTTTATTAAAGTGAAAGAAAAAAACGAAGAAACACACATACTTTCAATTATATTTTGAGTAGGTGTGCAAAAATGACATATCCAAACTAAAAAAATGAAATTAGAAAAAATTGAATTGATTTTATTAAAGTGAAAGAAAAAAAGGAAGAAACGAGTGGCTACAAGTCACATACTTTAAATTATATTTTGAGAATCTAACCTTTACATTAATAAAATGCATACTTGTTTTGATAATTTATTCGAATCAAACTAACATTAATCAAATGTAACTTACATCATTCAATCACATCAATCATTCATGTCAAAAAATATGTTAAATTTGACAATAATAACTTTAAAAATTATATAAATTATATAATTTTGGTTGGTATGGTTGTATCTTTAAAGTCAATAATAATTAATATTTAGTAACATAAATAAAATCACATAAATGAAAATAAAAGAGTAGGCTTGCAAAAATGACAAATCCAAACTAAAAAAATGAAATTATAAATAATTGAATTGATTTTGTTAAAGTGAAAGAAAAAAAAGGAAGAAACTAGTGGCCACAAGTCACATACTTTAAATTATATTTTGATAATCTAACCTTTACATTAATAAAATGTATGCTTGTTATGACAAATTATTTGACTCAAATTAACATTAATGAAAACTAAGTTACATCATTCAATCACATCTATCATTCATGTCAACAAATATGTTAAATTTGATACTAATAACTTTAAAAATTATATAAAGTATATGATTTAGTTGGTACGGTTGTATCTTTAAAGTCAAGAATAATTAATATTTAGCAACATATATGAAAATGACATAAATGAAAATAAAAGAGTAGGTTTGAAAAAATGACATATCCGAACTAAAAAAATGAAATTAGAAAAAAATGAATTGATTTTATTAAAGTGAAAAAAAAAGAGGAAGAAACGAGTGACCACAAGTCACATACTTTAAATTATATTTTGAGAATATAACCTTTACATTTTATGATAAATTATTTGAGTCAAACTAACATTAATAAAAAATAACTTACATCATTCAATCACATCTATCATTCATGTAAAAAAATATGTTAAATTTGATAACAATAACTTTAAAAATTTCATAAATTATATGATTTAGTTGGTATGGTTGTATCTTTAAAGTCAATAATAATTAATATTTCGTAACATAAATGAAAATCACATGAATCAAAATAAAAGAGTAGGCTTGCAAAAATTACATATCCAAACTAAAAAAATGAAATTCTAAAAAATTGAATTGATTTTATTAAAGTGAAAGAAAAAAAGGAAGAAACTAGTGACCACAAGTCACTTATTTTAAATTATATTTTGAGAATCTAACCATTACTTTAATAAAATGTATACTTGTTATGATAAATTATTTGAATCAAACTAACATTAATAAAAAATGACTTACATCATTCAATCACATCTATCATTCATGTCAAAAAATATGTTAAATTTGACAACAATAACTTTAAAATTTTCATAAATTATATGAGTTAGTTGGTATGGTTGTATCTTTAAAGTCAATAATAATTAATATTTAGTAACATAAATGAAAATCACATGAATCAAAATAAAAGAGTAGGCTTGCAAAAATGACATATCCAAACTAAAAAAATGAAATTCTAAAAAATTGAATTGATTTTATTAAAGTGAAAGAAAAAAAGGAAGAAACAAGTGGCCACAGGTACATATTTTAAATTATATTTTGAGAATCCAACCTTTACATTAATAAAATGTATACGTGTTATGATAAATTATTTGAATCAAACTAAAATTAATAAAAAATAACTTACATCATTCAATCACATCTATCATTCATGTGAAAAAAAAATGTTAAATCTGATAATAATAACTTTAAAAATTATATAAATTATATGATTTAGTTGCTATGGTTGTATCTTTAAGGTCAATAATAATTAATATTTAGTAACATAAATGAAAATCACAGAAATGAAAATAAAAGAGTAGGCTTGCGAAAATGACATACCCAAACTAAAAAAATTAAATTAGAAAAAATTGAATTGATTTTATTAAAGTGAAAGAAAAAAAAGGAAGAAACGAGTGGCCACAAGTCACATACTTTAAATTATATTTTGAGAATCTAACCTTTACATTAATAAAATGTATACTTTTTATGATAAATTATTTGAATCAAATTGACATTAATAAAAAATAACTTACATCATTCAATCACATCTATCATTCATGTCAAAAAATATGTTAAATTTGATAATAATAAGTTTAAAAATTATATAAATTATATGAATTAGTTGGTATGGTTGTATCTTTAAAGTCAATAGTAATTAATATTTAGTAGCATAAATCAAAATCACAGAAATGAAAATAAAAGAGTAGGCTTGCAAAAATGACATATCCAAACTAAAAATATGAAATTCTAAAAAATTGAATTGATTTTATTAAAGTGAAAGAAAAAAACGAAGAAACACACATACTTTCAATTATATTTTGAGTAGGTGTGCAAAAATGACATATCCAAACTAAAAAAATGAAATTAGAAAAAATTGAATTGATTTTATTAAAGTGAAAGAAAAAAAGGAAGAAACGAGTGGCCACAAGTCACATACTTTAAATTATATTTTGAGAATCTAACCGTTACATTAATAAAATGTATACTTTTTATGATAAATTATTTGAATCAAATTGACATTAATAAAAAATAACTTACATCATTCAATCACATCTATCATTCATGTCAAAAAATATGGTAAATTTGATAATAATAAGTTTAAAAATTATATAAATTATATGACTTAGTTGGTATGGTTGTATCTTTAAAGTCAATAGTAATTAATATTTAGTAGCATAAATCAAAATCACAGAAATGAAAATAAAAGAGTAGGCTTGCAAAAATGACATTTCCAAACTAAAAAAATGAAATTCTAAAAAATTGAATTGATTTTATTAAAGTGAAAGAAAAAAACGAAGAAACACACATACTTTCAATTATATTTTGAGTAGGTGTGCAAAAATGACATATCCAAACTAAAAAAATGAAATTAGAAAAAATTGAATTGATTTTATTAAAGTGAAAGAAAAAAAGGAAGAAACGAGTGGCTACAAGTCACATACTTTAAATTATATTTTGAGAATCTAACCTTTACATTAATAAAATGCATACTTGTTATGATAATTTATTCGAATCAAACTAACATTAATCAAATATAACTTACATCATTCAATCACATCAATCATTCATGTCAAAAAATATGTTAAATTTGACAATAATAACTTTAAAAATTATATAAATTATATAATTTTGGTTGGTATGGTTGTATCTTTAAAGTCAATAATAATTAATATTTAGTAACATAAATAAAATCACATAAATGAAAATAAAAGAGTAGGCTTGAAAAAATGACAAATCCAAACTAAAAAAATGAAATTATAAATAATTGAATTGATTTTGTTAAAGTGAAAGAAAAAAAAGGAAGAAACTAGTGGCCACAAGTCACATACTTTAAATTATATTTTGATAATCTAACCTTTACATTAATAAAATGTATGCTTGTTATGACAAATTATTTGACTCAAATTAACATTAATGAAAACTAAGTTACATCATTCAATCACATCTATCATTCATGTCAACAAATATGTTAAATTTGATACTAATAACTTTAAAAATTATATAAAGTATATGATTTAGTTGGTACGGTTGTATCTTTAAAGTCAAGAATAATTAATATTTAGCAACATATATGAAAATGACATAAATGAAAATAAAAGAGTAGGTTTGAAAAAATGACATATCCGAACTAAAAAAATGAAATTAGAAAAAAATGAATTGATTTTATTAAAGTGAAAAAAAAAGAGGAAGAAACGAGTGACCACAAGTCACATACTTTAAATTATATTTTGAGAATATAACCTTTACATTTTATGATAAATTATTTGAGTCAAACTAACATTAATAAAAAATAACTTACATCATTCAATCACATCTATCATTCATGTAAAAAAATATGTTAAATTTGATAACAATAACTTTAAAAATTTCATAAATTATATGATTTAGTTGGTATGGTTGTATCTTTAAAGTCAATAATAATTAATATTTCGTAACATAAATGAAAATCACATGAATCAAAATAAAAGAGTAGGCTTGCAAAAATGACATATCCAAACTAAAAAAATGAAATTCTAAAAAATTGAATTGATTTTATTAAAGTGAAAGAAAAAAAGGAAGAAACTAGTGACCACAAGTCACATATTTTAAATTATATTTTGAGAATCTAACCATTACTTTAATAAAATGTATACTTGTTATGATAAATTATTTGAATCAAACTAACATTAATAAAAAATGACTTACATCATTCAATCACATCTATCATTCATGTCAAAAAATATGTTAAATTTGACAACAATAACTTTAAAATTTTCATAAATTATATGAGTTAGTTGGTATGGTTGTATCTTTAAAGTCAATAATAATTAATATTTAGTAACATAAATGAAAATCACTTGAATCAAAATAAAAGAGTAGGCTTGCAAAAATGACATATCCAAACTAAAAAAATGAAATTCTAAAAAATTGAATTGATTTTATTAAAGTGAAAGAAAAAAAGGAAGAAACAAGTGGCCAAAGGTACATATTTTAAATTATATTTTGAGAATCCAACCTTTACATTAATAAAATGTATACGTGTTATGATAAATTATTTGAATCAAACTAAAATTAATAAAAAATAACTTACATCATTCAATCACATCTATCATTCATGTGAAAAAAAAATGTTAAATCTGATAATAATAACTTTAAAAATTATATAAATTATATGATTTAGTTGCTATGGTTGTATCTTTAAGGTCAATAATAATTAATATTTAGTAACATAAATGAAAATCACAGAAATGAAAATAAAAGAGTAGGCTTGCGAAAATGACATACCCAAACTAAAAAAATTAAATTAGAAAAAATTGAATTGATTTTATTAAAGTGAAAGAAAAAAAAGGAAGAAACGAGTGGCCACAAGTCACATACTTTAAATTATATTTTGAGAATCTAACCTTTACATTAATAAAATGTATACTTTTTATGATAAATTATTTGAATCAAATTGACATTAATAAAAAATAACTTACATCATTCAATCACATCTATCATTCATGTCAAAAAATATGTTAAATTTGATAATAATAAGTTTAAAAATTATATAAATTATATGACTTAGTTGGTATGGTTGTATCTTTAAAGCCAATAGTAATTAATATTTAGTAAAATAAATCAAAATCACAGAAATGAAAATAAAAGAGTAGGCTTGCAAAAATGACATATCCAAACTAAAAAAATGAAATTCTAAAAAATTGAATTGATTTTATTAAAGTGAAAGAAAAAAACGAAGAAACACACATAGTTTCAATTATATTTTGAGTAGGTGTGCAAAAATGACATATCCAAAGTAAAAAAATGAAATTAGAAAAAATTGAATTGATTTTATTAAAGTGAAAGAAAAAAAGGAAGAAACGAGTGGCTACAAGTCACATACTTTAAATTATATTTTGAGAATCTAACCTTTACATTAATAAAATGTATACTTGTTATGATAATTTATTCGAATCAAACTAACATTAATCAAATATAACTTACATCATTCAATCACATCAATCATTCATGTCAAAAAATATGTTAAATTTGACAATAATAACTTTAAAAATTATATAAATTATATAATTTTGGTTGGTATGGTTGTATCTTTAAAGTCAATAATAATTAATATTTAGTAACATAAATAAAATCACATAAATGAAAATAAAAGAGTAGGCTTGCAAAAATGACATATCCAAACTAAAAATATGAAATTCTAAAAAATTGAATTGATTTTATTAAAGTGAAAGAAAAAAACGAAGAAACACACATACTTTCAATTATATTTTGAGTAGGTGTGCAAAAATGACATATCCAAAGTAAAAAAATGAAATTAGAAAAAATTGAATTGATTTTATTAAAGTGAAAGAAAAAAAGGAAGAAACGAGTGGCTACAAGTCACATACTTTAAATTATATTTTGAGAATCTAACCTTTACATTAATAAAATTTATACTTGTTATGATAATTTATTCGAATCAAACTAACATTAATAAAATATAACTTACATCATTCAATCACATCAATCATTCATGTCAAAAAATATGTTAAATTTGACAATAATAACTTTAAAAATTATATAAATTATATAATTTTGGTTGGTATGGTTGTATCTTTAAAGTCAATAATAATTAATATTTAGTAACATAAATAAAATCACATAAATGAAAATAAAAGAGTAGGCTTGCAAAAATGACAAATCCAAACTAAAAAAATGAAATTATAAATAATTGAATTGATTTTGTTAAAGTGAAAGAAAAAAAGGAAGAAACTAGTGGCCACAAGTCACATACTTTAAATTATATTTTGATAATCTAACCTTTACATTAATAAAATGTATGCTTGTTATGACAAATTATTTGACTCAAATTAACATTAATGAAAACTAAGTTACATCATTCAATCACATATATCATTCATGTCAACAAATATGTTAAATTTGATACTAATAACTTTAAAAATTATATAAAGTATATGATTTAGTTGGTACGGTTGTATCTTTAAATTCAATCATAATTAATATTTAGCAACATAAATGAAAATCACATAAATGAAAATAAAAGAGTAGGCTTGCAAAAATGACATATCCAAACTAATAAAATGAAATTAGAAAAAATTGAATTGATTTTATCAAAGTGAAAAAAAAAGGAAGAAACGAGTGGCCACAAGTCACATAGTTTAAATTATATTTTGAGAATCTAACCTTTACATTAATAAAATGTATACTTGTTATGATAATTTATTTGAATCAAACTAACATTAATAAAAAATAACTTACATCATTGAATCAGATCAATCATTCATGTCAAAAAATATGTTAAATTTGATAATAATAACTTCAAAAATTATATCAATTATATGATTTAGTTGGTATCTTTAAAGTCAATAATAATTAATATTTAGCAACATAAATGAAAATCACAGAAATGAAAATAAAAGAGTAGGCTTGCAAAAATGACATATCGAAAGTAAAAAAATGAAATTATAAAAAATTGAATTGATTTTATTAAAGTGAAAGAAAAAAACGAAGAAACACACATACTTTCAATTATATTTTGAGTAGGTGTGCACAAATGACATATCCAAACTACAAAAATGAAATTAGAAACAATTGAATTGATTTTATTAAAGTGAAAGAAAAAAAGGAAGAAACGAGTGGCCACAAGTCAGGTACTTTAAATTATATTTTGAGAATCTAACCTTTACATTAATAAAATGTATAGTTGTTATGATAAATTATTTGAATCAAACTAACATCAATTAAAAATAACTTACATCATTCAATCACATCTATCATTCATGTCAACAAATATGTTAAATTTGATAATAGTAACTTTAAAAATTATATAAAGTATATGATTTAGTTGGTATGGTTGTATCTTTAAAGTCAATAATAATTAGTATTTAGTAACATAAATGAAAATCACATAAACGAAAATAAAAGAGTAGGCTTGCAAAAATGACATATCCAAACTAAAAAAATGAAATTATAAAAAATTGAATTGATTTTATTAAAGTGAAAGAAAAAAAGGAAGAAACGAGTGGCCACAAGTCACATACTTTAAATTATATTTTGAGAATCTAACCTTTACATTAATAAAATGTATACTTGTTATGATAAATTATTTGAATCAAACTAACATTAATAAAAAATAACTTACATCATTCAATCACATCTATCATTCATGTCAACCAATATTTTAAATTTGATAATAATAAATTTAAAAATTATATAAATTATATGATTTAGTTGCTATGGTTGTATCTTTAAAGTCAATAATAATTAGTATTTAGTAACATCAATGAAAACCACATAAATGAAAATAAAAGAGTAGGCTTGCAAAAATGACATATCCAAAGTAAAAAAATGAAATTATAAAAAATTGAATTGATTTTATTAAAGTGAAAGAAAAAAAGGAAGAAACAAGTGGCCACAAGTCCCATACTTCAAATTATATTTTGAGAATCTAACCTTTACATTAAGAAAATGTATACTTGTTATGATAAATTATTTGACTCAAACTAACATTAATGAAAACTAATTTACATCATTCAATCACATCTATCATTCATGTCAAAAAATATGTTAAATTTGATAATAATAACTTTAAAAATTGTATAAATTATATGATTTAGTTGGTATGGTTGTATCTTTAAAGTTAATAATAAGTAATATTTAGTAACATAAATGAAAATAACATAAATGAAATGAAAATAAAAGAGTAGGCTTGCAAAAATGACATATCCAAACTAAAAAAATGAAATTAGAAAAAATTGAATTGATTCTATTAAAGTGAAAGAAAAAAAGGAAGAAACGAGTGGCCACAAGTCACATACTTTAAATTATATTTTCAGAATCAAACCGTTAAATTAATAAAATGTATACTTGTTATGATAAATTATTTGAATCAAACTAACATTAATGAAAAATAATTTACATCATTCAATCACATCTATCATTGATGTGAAAAAATATGTTAAATTTGATAATAATAACTTTAAAAATTATATAAATTATAGGATTTAGTTCGTATGGTTGTATCTTTAAGGTCAATAATAATTAATATTTAGTAACATAAATGCAAATAACATAAATGAAATGAAAATAAAAGTGTAGGCTTGCAAAAATGACATATCCAAACTAAAAAAATTAAATTAGAAAAAATTGAATTGGTTTTATTAAAGTGAAAGAAAAAAAGGAAGAAACGAGTGGCCACAAGTCACATACTTTAAATTATATTTTGAGAATCTAACCTTTACATTAACAAAATGTATACTTGTTATGATAAATTATTTGAATCAAACTAACATTAATAAAAAATAACTTACATCATTCAATCACATCTGTCATTCATGTCAAAAAATATGTTAAATTTGATAAGAATAACTTTAAAAAGTGTATAAATTATATGATTTAGTTGGTATGGTTGTATCTTTAAATTCAATAATAATTAGTATTTAGTAACATAAATGAAAATCACATAAACGAAAATAAAAGAGTAGGCTTGCAAAAATGACATATCCAAACTAAGAAAATGAAATTCAAAAAAGTTTAATTGATTTTATTAAAGTGAAAGAAGAAAAGGAAGAAACGAGTGGCCACAAGTTACATACCTTAAATTATATTTTGAGAATCTAACTGTTACATTAATAAAATGTATACTTGTTATGATAAATTAGTTGAATCAAACTAAAATTAATAAAAAATAACTTACATCATTGAATCACGTGTATCAATCATGTCAAAAAATATGTTAAATTTGATAATAATAACTTTAAAAATTATATAACTTAGATGATTTAGTTGGTATCGTTGTATCTTTAAAGTCAATAATAATCAATATTCAGCAACATAAATGAAAATCACATAAATGAAAATAAAAGAGTAGGCTTGCAAAAATGACATATCGAAACTAAAAAAATGAAATTAGAAAAAATTGAATTGATTTTATTAAAGCGAAAGAAAAAAAGGAAGAAACGAGTGGCCACAAGTCACATACTTTAAATTATATTTTGAGAATCTAACCTTTACATTAATAAAATGTATACTTGTTATGATAAATTATTTGAATCTAATTAACATTAATAAAAAATAACTTACATCATTCGATCACGTCTATCATTCATGTCAAAAAATATGTTAAATTTGATAATAATAACTTTAAAAATTATATAAATTATATGATTTAGTTGCTATTGTTGTATCTTTAAAGTCAATAATAATTAATATTTAGTAACATAAATGAAAATAATATAAATGAAATGAAAATAAAAGAGTAGGCTTGCAAAAAATGACATATCCAAACTAAAATAATGAAGTTAGAAAAAATTGAATTGATTTTATTAAAGTGAAAGAAAAAAAGGAAGAAACGAGTGGCCACAAGTCACATACTTTAAATTATATTTTGAGAATATAACCTTTACATTAAGAAAACCTATACTTGTTATAATAAATTATTTTTGACTCAAACTAACATTAATGAAAACTAATTTACATCATTGAATCACATCTACCATTCATGTCAAGAAATATGTTAAATTTGATAATAATAACTTTAAAAAGTATATAAATTATATGATTTAGTTGGTATGGTTCTATCTTTAAAGTCAATAATAATTAGTATTTAGTAACATAAATGAAAAACACATAAATGAAAATAAAAGAATAGGCGTGCAAAAATAACATATCCAAACTAAAAAAATGAAATTAGAAAAAATTGAATTGATTTTATTAAAGTGAAAGAAAAAAAGGAAGAAACGAGTGGCCACAAGTCGCATACTTTAAATTATATTTTGAGAATCTAACCGTTACATTAATAAAATGTATACTTGTTATGATAAATTATTTGAATCAAAGTAACATTAATAAAAAATAACTTACCTCATTGAATCACATCTATTATTCATTTCAAAAAATATGTTAAATTTGATAATAATAACTTTAACAATTATATAAATTATATGATTTAGTTGGTATGGTTGTATCTTTAAAGTCAATAATAATTAATATTTAGTAACATAAATGAAAATCACATAAATGAAAATAAAAGTGTAGGCTTGCAAAAATGACATATCCAAACTAAAAAAATGAAGTTAGAGAAAATTGAATTGATTTTATTAAAGTGAAAGAAAAAAAAGGAAGAAACGAGTGGCCACAAGTCACATACTTTAAATTATATTTTGAGAATCTAACCTTTACATTAATAAAATGTATACTTGTTATGATAAATTATTTGAATCAAATTAACATTAATCAAAAATAACTTACATCATTCAATCACATCTATCATTCATGTCAAAAAATATGTTAAATTTGATAATAATAACTTTAAAAATTATATAAATTATATGATTTAGTTGGTATGGTTGTATCTTTAAAGTCAATAATAATTAATATTTAGTAACATAAATGAAAATAATATAAATGAAATGAAAATAAAAGAGTAGGCTTGCAAAAAATGACATATCCAAACTAAAATAATGAAGTTAGAAAAAATTGCATTGATTTTATTAAAGTGAAAGAAAAAAAGGAAGAAACGAGTGGCCACAAGTCACATACTTTAAATTATATTTTGAGAATATAACCTTTACATTAAGAAAACCTATACTTGTTATGATAAATTATTTTTGACTCAAACTAACATTAATGAAAACTAACTTACCTCATTGAATCACATCTATCATTCATTTCAAAAAATATGTTAAATTTGATAATAATAACTTTAACAATTATATAAATTATATGATTTAGTTGGTATGGTTGTATCTTTAAAGTCAATAATAATTAATATTTAGTAACATAAATGAAAATCACATAAATGAAAATCACATAAATGAAAATAAAAGTGTAGGCTTGCAAAAATGACATATCCAAACTAAAAAAATGAAGTTAGAGAAAATTGAATTGATTTTATTAAAGTGAAAGAAAAAAAAGGAAGAAACGAGTGGCCACAAGTCACATACTTTAAATTATATTTTGAGAATCTAACCTTTACATTAATAAAATGTATACTTGTTATGATAAATTATTTGAATCAAATTAACATTAATCAAAAATAACTTACATCATTCAATCACATCTATCATTCATGTCAAAAAATATGTTAAATTTGATAATAATAACTTTAAAAATTATATAAATTATATGATTTATTTGGTATGGTTGTATCTTTAAAGTCAATAATAATTAATATTTAGTAACATAAATGAAAATAATATAAATGAAATGAAAATAAAAGAGTAGGCTTGCAAAAAATGACATATCCAAACTAAAATAATGAAGTTAGAAAAAATTGAATTGATTTTATTAAAGTGAAAGAAAAAAAGGAAGAAACGAGTGGCCACAAGTCACATACTTTAAATTATATTTTGAGAATATAACCTTTACATTAAGAAAACCTATACTTGTTATGATAAATTATTTTTGACTCAAACTAACATTAATGAAAACTAATTTACATCATTGAATCACATCTACCATTCATGTCAAGAAATATGTTAAATTTGATAATAATAACTTTAAAAAGTATATAAATAATATGATTTAGTTGGTATGGTTCTATCTTTAAAGTCAATAATAATTAGTATTTAGTAACATAAATGAAAAACACATAAATGAAAATAAAAGAATAGGCGTGCAAAAATAACATATCCAAACTAAAAAAATGAAATTAGAAAAAATTGAATAGATTTTATTAAAGTGAAAGAAAAAAAGGAAGAAACGAGTGGCCACAAGTCGCATACTTTAAATTATATTTTGAGAATCTAACCGTTACATTAATAAAATGTATACTTGTTATGATAAATTATTTGATTCAAAGTAACATTAATAAAAAATAACTTACATCATTGAATCACATCTATCATTCATTTCAAAAAATATGTTAAATTTGATAATAATAACTTTAACAATTATATAAATTATATGATTTAGTTGGTATGGTTGTATCTTTAAAGTCAATAATAATTAATATTTAGTAACATAAATGAAAATCACATAAATGAAAATAAAAGTGTAGGCTTGCAAAAATGACATATCCAAACTAAAAAAATGAAGTTAGAGAAAATTGAATTGATTTTATTAAAGTGAAAGAAAAAAAAGGAAGAAACGAGTGGCCACAAGTCACATACTTTAAATTATATTTTGAGAATCTAACCTTTACATTAATAAAATGTATACTTGTTATGATAAATTATTTGAATCAAATTAACATTAATCAAAAATAACTTACATCATTCAATCACATCTATCATTCATGTCAAAAAATATGTTAAATTTGATAATAATAACTTTAAAAATTATATAAATTATATGATTTAGTTGGTATGGTTGTATCTTTAAAGTCAATAATAATTAATATTTAGTAACATAAATCAAAATCACATAAATGAAAATAAAAGTGTAGGCTTGCAAAAATGACATATCCAAACTAAAAAAAAATTAAATTATAAAAAATTGAATTGATTTTATTAAAGTGAAAGAAAAAAAAAGGAAGAAACGAGTGGCCACAAGTCAGATACTTTAAATTATATTTTGAGAATCTAACCTTTACATTAATAAAATGTATACTTGTTATGATAAATTATTTGACTCAAACTAACATTAGTGAAAACTAATTTACATCATTCAATCACATCTATCATTCATGTCAAAAAATATGTTAAATTTGATAATAATAACTTTAAAATTTATATAAATTATATGATTTAGTTGGTATGGTTGTATCTTTAAAGTCAATAATAATTAATATTTAGTAACATAAATGAAAATAACATAAATGAAATGAAAATAAAAGAGTAGGCTTGCAAAAATGACATATCCAATATAAAAAATGAAATTAGAAAAAATTGAATTGATTTTATTAAACGAGTGGCCACAAGTCACATACTTTAAATTATATTTTGATAATCTAACCTTTATATTAATAAAATGTGTACTTGTTATGATAAATTATTTGACTCAAATTAACATTAATCAAAACTAATTTACATCATTCAATCACATCTATCATTCATGTCAAAAAATATGTTAAATTTGATAATAATAACTTTAAAAATTATATAAATTATATGAATTAGTTGTATGGTTGTATCTTTAAAGTCAATAATAATTAATTTTTACTAACATAAATGAAATAAAAATAAAAGAGTAGGCTTGAAAACATGACATAGAAGTTATATCAGTTTATCCATTGGATTGGGTCTAGAAAAAGCAAATTCTAATTGTATAAGGTTCTATGTTTTATGGTTTGTTTCTTCTTTTTCTTTGTTATTGCAAACGTGGCGGAATGACTCTCTCCATTCCAAATCCTCAATTCCTCATATCCATGGAAATGGACCCTTCTTCTTCCCATGGTCCATTTCAAAGTCAAAACTTGGGTTGACCCTTTTGTCCTTAAAACATGCATTGCTAGTCAAATAATTAGTGAAAGGGGAAAAAAATGGATACAAACAAATCACATGTTTAAAACTGGTAGAAAAATTCAAAAAAATTATCAAAACAATGAACCAGTTGAACCACCGATTTTCATCAGTTTTCCAATTTTAAAACTGGTTATTTACTTGGTCAATTCGATTTTTAGCATTAACTGAACTAGATATTAGACTGGTTCACTAGTTTTTTAGTCGAATCGTTCGGTTCGATCAGGTTTTTTTAACCTAACTTAAAACACATAAAAAATTTTAATAAGAAATTTTATTACAAACATTCTAACATCAATTATTCACGACTTTAAAAGAAATTAGTCATGTATTATTGCACCAAGTTATATTCAGAATCTATATAAAATGCAAAAATATATACAAAACCTCGTGAGTGATAAGTGTATTTTAATCTTATGAAATTGAAGTTTTCACCTAAGACCAACATTTCTTCAAGTCTATTTTATGATAGGATAATTTGTGAAATATATTTTAAATAATTTAAAATATGTGCATACTTAACAGTCAAATTTAATGTTATTACATAATATTAAATTATCAAAATTAATATTTAATTATGAATTAAATATTTAATAAAATTAATTACTTAATATAAAAAAATAAAATTATTCTTTTAATTATTAAAAATGAATATAAATATAATTAATGTGGGAAATTTATTTTTTTGTTAAATATAAGTGTTACAAAAGAAAATGATATGATCAATGGATATTATAAAACTGAAGCTTTGATCAATGTTTAAGTTGAAGTCCAATTTATAATTAATATATAATAATTAATTCTATTTAATTTATTAAGTGCTTCATTAATATATTGTAATAAATATAATTAATTTGATGAATTTAATTCTTTTGCAAATATAATTAATTATGTTAATGTTTATTTGGCTATAGTAGATTCAAGCTTATTTTACTTATAAATAAAATAGAAGGGTAACACATATGGAACATTACTATTCATTTTCTCTTTCTTCTTTACACATCTAAATAGAAAGACTATGGAGTCATGGTATAGAAAATTTAAAGCTTTTCTCCCTAAATGACCTCAAGAAAACACAGGGAAAGAAATTAGTAACAACAATTGTTAAAATTTGTGACAAGAACAAGTCACATATGATTATGTTTACCATTAAAGAATAGAAAATAAGGATCATGAAGAACACTTCCTCTCAAATTGATTATTCACATTCTTTTGAGCTTTCCAGTGTGGTTTGTACAATATGTTTCAAGTGTGTTTGTATGATGTAATCCTCCCTGGCATGGGCTTAAGCTAGGACCAATAAGGTAGGAACATGACTTGGATAAAGCTTCAAGGAGCTTAGTTTAGGACATGTTCCATTTAATTGTATTAATTTAACCATTTTTAGGCTTGTATAAGTACCCTTAAGTCATTAGGATTTTAGGGGTGTAACTAGTTTAATTTTCGGCCTTGTATTTTGCCTATAGGTTCTATTTTCTTTGGGATGTGTAATTAGTCTCCTTGTGGAGTGTGTCAATTAGTTTGGACTGGTCCAAGAGAGTTTGGATGTGTAGGATCTTATTTCTACACCCCTAATTCCTCTTCACACCCTTCTAACCAACACATGAAGCATGTAGAAGACATGTGGGCCTCCTTGTCTCCTTATTTCACTCCACATGTGCTTTCTCACTCCTACATGGCTGATTCTTCTTGCTTCTTATTTGAATTTGAATTTTGGAGGTGCCATGTCATTTCCCTCCGAAATTCAAATTCAAACTAAAGGGAACATAGATCCATATTGTTAGGGCCATTTTTGGATCTTTAGTTGGATTCAATTAGTGTCAATTCAGAACATGCTAAATTAACATTAAATTAAGCTAACTAACCCTTGTTTAAGAATGTTGGACATTCATGTTAGTGCCTAGACCCATGGTTCATGCTTTGCTCTATAAATAGAGCATTCCCTCATTCATGTAGTTTTTAACACTCATTTGTAATTAAAAGATATATTCATTCTCTTCACTTGAGAGTCTCTTCTTCTTTCAGAGAAAATTTTCATGACTTCTCCTTGAGTGAGAGTCCTTCATGCTATTATCAAGGGTTCCTTCCCTTGTGGCTAGCTCCCTTAGAAGCTTATCTCCTACCTAGTAGAAGTGGCACCTACTACCACCACCACCTTATAGTCTTCCACCTCCATTTCAAAGCTCCAAGAGGACCTCTAAAGAGATGATCCTAGGCGGCATCACATTCTCTAACAATTGGTCAAGCATGACTTGGGGAACGGTTGCATCATTGTAAGTCATGGCTTTTCTTGAATTTTTATTCCCAATTTCACATTAGTGAGGGATTAAAGAAATTCAATGACAAGGGGAGTGGTTAAGGATGAAAACAATGATGGAGATTGATGGCTCTATTATGGCCATCTACAACATCTATAGAGAAAGTCTATTGTCGCTCCCTAGTGTCAATCTATAAACAAGGAAATATGACCTTGAGGAAAGAAGTAAAGATGGACAAAATTAATAGATGAGAAAATCAAGGTATGCATTGTTATCCCTTGCTATTTTAACATCATTATATTCTTATTCAACTATTTTTTATTATCCTCTCTTGTTCATAGTATTTTAAAAAAATTAAATTAATTGATACATGAGACTGCATGAAAAGATCAAGTTTGGTGGTGGTGGATAGTCAATTTACTTTTCTTAAAAAAAATATTATTGTTATACCCACCCACTCATAAGAGAAAAATCCACATTAATAATCAAAGGCAATTTGAGAAAAAATTATCTAAGGAAAGCAAATATTGTTTACATTAAACAATTAATATGTCCCTTGAGATCTTACTATATCATCATTTTATGAATAAAATCTTACTACTTGTCACATTTATATTCTAACATTTGCTATATGCTCATATTTCTTGTAGGTCACAATATAGAGTGAAAAATTTGTGTTGATGTTATAGATGCTTTAAGTGTGTTTTATATGTCCCTCTTAATCTTATTATCTTTTATGGCAAATTCTACCATAGATTACTTTTATATGTGGTTCACAATGTACAATTTTCCTATTGGTTAGCAAGGATGGATATGCATGTTGATATTGGAGACGGTCTTGGTTCCTAGCTTTTTATTTTATTGATTAATTTTTTATTATAATTTGGTCTTCTTATTTTTAGCTTGTATCTTAAAAAGCTAAGGGTCGTTAACAGAAGGATTGGGCAAAAAGAACTTGAAAGAAACCAAAGAGAGAGTATTGTTTCGGAGAAGAAATTCAAACTTTGGTATTATTTCAATTGTTAAGGTAAGGGGGAAGAGACATTTATCACTTTTAATTATTATGCTTACTTACTTGTTTATTTTATGTTACTTTTAACTATAATTATTTAGTGAGATGTCCCTAACCTCGTTCTATTTATTATTTTTAAATATATAATGGTTATATTTTTTTTGTATATAAATATATAACAGAAATTTTAATAAAAGGTTTAATCCTTAAATAAAGATTTGAATTCAGTTGTAGTTGGATATTTAACCTTGGTGATTTAAATGAGTAAATATTCAAGGTGACATATCCTTGTATTCTTTAAAAACCATGGTAAAGAAACTCATTTATCCTGACTAGTTACTACAAAAATAATTCAAATTTATAAATATAAACTATATATATAATTTTTTTTAATCTATAAGTGATTATTATAATTAAATATATATATATATAGTTAGAAATATTTATACTTATTATAAATTTTTATTATTTAAATTGTTCTTTGTTATTATGTAAGGCATTTACATGATAATTGTCCTCACTCCTCTGTTTTCTTGTCCCTTATAAAAAATGGAATTTGAAAATTTAAAGGATGAATGCGCCCAATGCCCCAACCCCTTTTACCGCAGTCATTTAGGCTACTTTTCCAGGCACAAACTGATCACTAATGTAATCGAGAATTCAGTCACATTTAGAGGAACTAGAACTGGTGTATCAACTTTGATGTTTTACCACGAACTAGATGGACCAATAGTGATTGAGGGACCAGTAGTGGTTACTTTTATCTTCCTCGGACTAATTATATAAATCCCTTGTTAAATATTTTTCCATCGGCGATTTAAATATTGTAGAAAAAAAAATATAAGTAATGGGGAGAACCACACATAAATAAAATCTTCCCTATATATATATGTATATAGTAGAAATATATAATATTGTAAATATGACTTGTGAATATATATAAATATGATTTTGTTTATGATTTCGTTCTACTTTATTAAATAAATAATTTAAGAAAATAAATTATTTGTAAAAAAAATAGAAAATAAATTATTTCCATGTAATTAATAACAGGATTAAATGAAGAAAAAAATTATCACAAAATTGAGATAGATAAGACACCATTACATTTGTGAAACGTGGGAAATGAGCTAACTATGTCACTAAGTTTTAAATTGAATAATTTCAGATTGTAGGAAAAAGAAGAAATATGGAATTAATGGAGGCAGCACAAGCTATTAAAAACATGGCTGCAACTTTAATAAAAAATCAAAGGCAAGAAGAAACTATTGAATCACAAGGATTAATTGAATTTATAAGGAACAAACCTTTACAATTTCATGGAGGTTATAATCCAGGGAAAGCTGAAATAAGGATTAAGGAAATAGAAAAAAATATTTTGAGCCATGAATTGTCCTGATAATCAAAAAGTATATTATGTTGTGTTTATGCTAGTAGGAGAGGTTGAATATTGGTGGGATAATACTAGAAGGTTATTAGAAGGAGGAGAAATAGATATTACATGGGAAGTATTTACCTCTAAATTTTTAGAAAAATATTTTCCTAATGATGTGAGAAGGGCAAAAGAAATAGAATTTATGCAATTAAAACAAGGAAAAATGACAGTAGGAGAGTATGCTTCTAAATTTGAAGAATTAGGTAAATACTCTACTTTTTTCTATCACTCAGATGAGAGAATGAAGTGTATTAAGTTTGAAGATAGACTTAGGCATGAACTAAGGAAGGCGGTAGGGATACATGGAATGTTGGTATATTTAATGTTTTTAAACTTAAGATTAGAGTAGGTAAATAAAAAAAATTAAATTATGTATAATTTCTTGAAATATGGATGAAAGTTTTATGTGTTTATTTTATTATAATATAAAAAAATATTTTTTCCATTAAATATATAAAAATGTAAACAATTTATTTATAAATATTAATTAAAATCTAATCATTATATAAAAATATGTTAGTTTTAATTAAAATCTAATCATTATTTTCATATATCATTATAAGATATATTGAATATTATAGTTTATCCTATAATTTATCAAATATTTTCTTATAAACTATATATTTTATATTGTTAAAATTCATTTCAAATAGGAAGGAGATATAATATCTTAGTTGGTTAAGGAATGGGAGAAGTGTAAAAGTATCAAGGCTTCGATCTTTGTCGTCAATAAAAACTAACATTTAATCTATAAAAAAAATATTTAAAACATATATGTTGAGTCTAATTTAATTTTATATTTATTAAATATGTGAGTCTAATTTTATAGAATATAATCATAATAATGTTATGATTGGATTTTGCACTTATATGATTTGACCGTCATGTAATCAATTTGAAATAGAAAAAGAAAATAAGTTGTTGATTTGGTTAATTATTTAATTTTAATATTGTTGTATGTTATTTCATATATTAATATGTATTGTATTATAAATTATTAATAATTATTATTATAAATTATATTATTATTTTATTTTTCATTAATAATTATTATATAAAATTTTATATTTGGCGACATATCTATGAAGTTAAGCATACCTGCATAACATCATAAATTATTAGATAAGATGGTTTAGTTTTATTTTTATTTATAGGATACATATATGTTTATTCTTATTTGTAAAAGTCTTTACATATTTAATAAAAAATATTTTTTTCCAATTTCATATAATTAACCATTATAAATTTAAAATAATTTATTTGAATATTACAATTTTGACATTGATATATTATGAAATTATTAAAATTTTAAAATCATTAAATGTTATATTTTATTAGACATCTTAAAAATATATGGATCTCGTCATGAATCATCAATATTTTTACATATTTTTCACTTATCTTTATTTTATTTTTTATTTTTTTTCTCTATTTTATTTTCTTTTTTTATTGGTAATGCACCACTTTTTTACTAGGCAAACCACGACCACCACCAGTTATTTATGTATAACTCAATAAAATTATTATTTTAATGCAATTTTTAAAATTAAAATTTTTCTATTTATATAATGTTAATTTTTTATATTAATAAATATTTATTTAATATTATTAACACTACTAGAAAAGTTTTCATTTCTTGCGGTTTCTCATGAAAAAAAAATTTGCAGAAAATACTGCTATTTCTTAGAACGAAAAAAATTGTATAAATTTTGAGACTCTTCGTACAAAAAAAATATAAACAAGAATTTCATAAAATTTTTCTTGTGAATTTTAAAAGTGACAGCAAAGTTTTCTACAAATATTAAAATGGTAGAAAATTTACTTGCAAATTTTCCCCAGAAAATTATTTATAGGAGTTTCCTGTGAATTTCAAATTGGCAGGAGACTTCCTACATATTTAAAATTGGTAGAAAATTTTTTGCATATTTTTCTATAAATCAAAATTCACAAAATATATATATATATATCTATATTTAAAATTAAAATTATAATAAGTAAATATTATTTATTTATAAAAATTTATATATTAAGATTTCTAGAAATGTTTTGCCACATAATGATAATTTATTTTTTAAATCATTAGTTTTGAAATAATTTATAAATATTTAAAATAATATCATTTTACTAAATCCATTATAATTTATAAAATATCTTAATATTCATAATTTTAGTTTAAAATTAATTAGATTAAATATTATTTTATTGAATGTATATTCCTTTATCTTCTATCCTTTAAATTTTAAATTCAAATCATCGTACGTTTGAGTGACAATGTTAATTCATTTTATATTTAACATGTCCTAAAAAACCAAGGTATGTTTTGATAGAAATAAATAAAAGAAAATTGAAGTTGTTATTCAAAATTCAAGGAACTTGTATAGTATAAAGGTCAAAAGCCCACGTCAATTTTGAATGTCCAAGAAGTGAGAAAAAGATTTGAAAATTTGAATTATAGAACAACACAAGCATTAGTGAAACATGAACTAAGATTTGTATTATACACAAGTAACTATTTTAATAAAATAGCATCGATCTAAAATTCAACATGAAGATGAATGTAGCTTGTGATTTGTAACTTGTAATTAGTATTTTTTTAAGTGTTAGTTAAGTATAGAAAAAAATAATAATAATGGTGATAGTTGTCTTGGTTTAGCCATATAAAACCAAATTACATTCATAATACCATAATTTCCAATGTTTTGTATATGATATAGAACAAAATTTAGAAAGTGAATATTGATATTATCTTTATTAAATAAAGAGAATCTATCCTTTATCTAAATAAACTACTACTTTTTATTGAATCGGTCGATAAATGGATTTTGACAGAACAGTAAAAAATAACTTAAAAAACAGAAGATTCATCACCTACGTTTGTTAAGAAAGACATTGAACAAACCTTTAAAATAGAAAGTGGTATGTGAAACCAAATTTGAATTAAGAAATCGAACAAGTAGGGAAGGTATTAGCTCCTTACAATGTCCGTTATTTTATTAATTGATTTTAATATTTTTTATAAGAATTTATTATTGATTTATTATTTATAAAAGACTATTATTGTACTTTTTATATTTTAAATTAATTAAATTTTTTTATATTTTTGGGTTCAACAGGAGTAAGGTCATGCTCCTATGTATCTCCAAGTGTAATTGAGAATCTGAGTTTACATAGTTCTTTGAGAAAATATTTGTGTGTTTTGATATATTTGATATTTAATTTTTATATTTATTAAGACTTAGGATTTCTGAAAGTCATGGTTTATACATCCTAAAAATTTAAAAATTAACAATGGTGTACACCCAAACCAATCCATTTGAAAAAGAAAAATTTATTAAAACACACCATCATTGTCATGAGAAGTGACAGTGATAGGATAAAAATTCAGATACAATAATAGATAGGAACAAATAAAATGGACCTCCCAAGTAACATGATTGTCACCTCCCACAAAGTTAGCTTGTAAAGATACATTATTTTGCAGATTTACCCTACAAGAACTATGATCAAACCATAGCAGAAGCACTAGAACTTGATTACTGAGTCTCTTCATGCATACACTTCAAAGAGACGTCTTTAACCTTACCCAACCCATTGATCCACTTCAAAGAGTTTTGTAGGGAACAATCCCACACTTCTTCGCATAGGAAAGGCTTATTTTTAAACACCACCTCATTCCTAGCACCCTATGTACCACAAAATTGATAGCCAAACAACACTAAGCCAGGAAGAAGCATTAATACCAAAAGAGTCACAGATGCCCAAGAAATTCCAGAAACTCAACTTGCATAAACTGGCAGAACAGAGATGAAACCAAGTCAACTAAAACAATACATCCAAATAGAGTAACTACCCTTACAAGTGAACAAAAGATGAGAAATCGCTTCTAACTCTAAATAACACAGGGGACAAAGAGTTTCTGCGATTGGAAGGATTGAGCGATGAGCCAATTCAACCTCTGACGGTATTCTGTTAGGGGCCACCTTCCAAGCAAAAACCATCACCGCCTTTGATTTCCATAACCTGCTAAAAAATGGTGATTTATCATCCAGGCCCGCCCTACACAATAAGTGGCATACTTCTCTAACCAAATTATTGATTAGAGATACCCATATTAGCACCCCACCCCATCCAGCTTTTCCCTCCTTTCTAACTTGGACCCCTTCCAAGACTCCTTCTAACTCCCTAACCCAATCAATCTCCTAACTAAAAAGTTCCCTCCTCCAACTCAATTTCCAAACCCAATTATTATTACATCATTCCCCAACCTTCGACACCAGCTCCTCCCTTTGATTTGACAAATTGTATAATCTAAGAAATTTCGATCTAAGCCCCTCATGCACCAACCAATCCCCCTCCCAAAACCAAAATAGTGAACCATCTCCAAGCATAAGCTTTACCACTGTAGGGAACCAGTTGTCCATTCCTTCTTCAGTTGTTGTTCTTAGGATATCATGTCACCACTGCAGCCACCACTCTTGCACCTTACTGATAGGTTTCTTCTATTATCTACACCATATCTTGTCTCCAATACTTTAATCCAAGGAGCATTACCACCCTGTAGTATCCTCCAGCACCATTTTCCCAACAGATATAATTTTGACTAACAAATTTATTTTTTAGAGATGAGATTTAAGACAAAAAGTTGTGGCACCTTATGCCTTAAAATCTCATGTCATGTCTAGTTAATATTAACAAAAGTGAAGCTTATAAATTATTTTTAGAAAGAAAATATTATTAATTGTGACAGGAATTAATTAAGGAAGAAATTTGAGAACATGACATTGTCACAATTTGTATCCTAAAATTTCATAAGCTAAAAAAATGTCACATTTAATTAACATTATTTTTCCCTCACCAATAAATTTATTTTTCTAACTAGATAATTTTAAATTTTTTATTTAGGAACATAATTTTGAATTTTAGAGATGAGATTTAAAACAAAAAGTTGTCACAACTTATGTCTCAAACTCTCAAAATTAGAGAGATGTCACATCTAATTAATTCTTTTATCTTTATTAAAAATATTACATTATAAAATTATGAACAAATTACATTTAAAATATAATTGTTATTATTATTAAATAACTTAAATTATTATTATTAAAAAACTTAAATTATTTTTATGAAATGGTCTTGCTTGATATGAAACTCTAGCTAGGATGATTTTGATGGCACTTAAATTGCATATATACAACCAAACAGTAAGTTAGTTAATAAAATATCAAGCCCACGCTTATAAGTTCAAACCACAAATTAATTAATCACCTAATAAGAATCAAACAAAATAAAAACATGATAGAAAAAAAAGGAAATATACAATGTCAAAGCCTAGTATGGACATGCATAACACGTATAACCCAATAACCGGAAAAAAAAAGTAAAGAGAATCTATGTAAGTCTTGAGTCCACAATATCGTATTGTTGGAAAAGTATTGAAGTGCACAAAGGTCTATCATCCAACATGGCAAATCCGTTGCTGCTGGTTTTGTGACTAATGCAGTCATGATATTTGTCGCTTGTTGATATGAGAAGGGGTATGTTTGTAATCATATTTTTGGGTCACTACATATACATATTGGTACAAATATTTGGTGTTGATGGGTGTTTACAAAGGCTTGAACGCATGTATATTAAGGTCAATAGCTCATGAATGTCATGACTTTTAAAGGTAAGCCTTTTTATGGTTAGTGAAGATAAAAGGAAAGTATATGTAAGAGCTAATGTATATTATTTTGTTGGGAGAAAGAATAAGAGTGGATATATTCTACTGTTAGTATTGTTAAGAGAGAAGAAGATGATGAAAAGTAAAAAAAAAAAAAGAAGGAGATGGTGAGGTCTTACCTCGAGTGTAAAGTAGAGACGACAGTCCCCCAAAATGTGAGTTGTGAGGGATTTTTATTAAGGAGATATGTGTGCTTTCATTTAATGAAAGTTTGTCTTTTGGGAAACCAATCTTGTGGATGCATGATTTAAGGAGATTTGTTGGTAGCTTTTAGGTGGTAGTATGAAAGATTAGGAATCAAAAGGTGAGTAGTTAGGGTAGTATAGCTCACCTTTAAATGATTTTCTTCCTTTTTTATTTTTTAATTTGGTTTTTATATTCTTTTCTGTATTATATGAAAATGACTCAATTATTAATAATTTTTTTAGTTTAATTTTTCTCATTTTTTTAATTTTTTTTACTTACCGAAGAAAATTGGGTGATGACAAAATTGATTTGTAAAAAGCTTTTCTTGCATTTGAACTCAAATTTTATATGTTGTCTGTAGGTCCTACACACTTAAAACTTATGATTTTAGAACTGGACTCGTGTTTGAACTGGTGAAAATACTGGTTCACGATTTATTAATTCAACCGTTGTTGAACTAGTGGTTGAACCGATCTTAATAAAATAGTATTTTTTATTATTAATGTATTATAACAATTAAGATTATGAAAGAAAGAATTTATTAAGAGACAATTATAAAAGAAAAACTATTTTTACTAAATACATCTTCATACCTTTAGTCTGTATTATTGCACCAAGTTACATTCAAAATCTATGTAAAATGCAAAATATATACAAAATCTCATGAGTTATAAGTGTATTTTACCATTATGAAATTGAAGTTTTCACCTAAGGGAAACATTTCTTTAAGTCTATTTTTTGATAGGATAATTTGTGAAATATATTTTAAATAATTTAAAATATGTGCATACTTAATAGTCAAATTTAATGTTATTGCTTAATATTAAATTATCAAAATTAATATTGAATTATGAATTAAATATTTAATAAAATTAATTACTTAATATGAAAAAAGCAAAATTACTTTTCTTAATTATAAAAATGAATATAAAATATAATTAATGTGGGAAATTTATTTTTTTATTAAATATAGATGTTACAAAAGAAAATCTCATGATCAACAGATATTATAAAATTGAAGCTTTCATCAATGATTAAGTTAAAATCCAATTTATAATTAATATATATTAATTAAAATTTAGTGAAGCATTTCTAGGATGTGTTAAATGAGGATATTAGGAAAGTAATGACAGATATTTTCATTGGAAAGCTTCCAAGGGAGGTCAATGCCTCATTCATTTCCTTGATTCCCAGGAAGGAGTACCCAAGTGGATTGGGAGATTATAGGTTGATATCACTAATTGGTGTGCTCTATAAAATTATTGCAAAAGTGTTGGCAAAGAGACTACAAAAGGTACTTCCAAGTATAATTGAGGAAATGCAGATAGATTTTATTAAATGGAGGCAATTGCTTAATAGTGTGGTTGTAGTTAATGAAGTGATCCAGGAGGCGAAACTTCATAAGAAGCCCTTATTGGTTTTTAAGGCTGACTTCGAGAAGGTGTATGACTGTGTTAGTTGGGCGTTCCTGTTTTACATGTTATCTCGATTTGTTTTGGGGACAAACGATTAAGTTGGATCATGGTTGTTTGTCTTCATCATCGGTCTCAGTATTGGTTAATGGGAGTGTGACGAAGGAGTTCTATATGCAGAGAGGATTACGTGAAGGTGATCTAAAGGGCTAGGAGGGTTGATTCAAAAGGCTCGATAAATCTAATTTTAGGTATTAACCTTAACAAGCATCGCTTCCAGATAGTATGCCAACAATTTGCAAATGATAAAATTTTCCTAATTTCGCATGAACTTCAAAATGTATTTGCTTTGAAAAGTGCTCTAAGATGCTATGAGTTGGCCTCAGGCTTGAGGATTAATTTCCATAAGAGTAGCTTAGGGGTAATTGGGGTGAAATTGTCGAAGGTGGGTTCCTTTGCATCGATCCTTAATTGCGTACTTCTGCAAACGCATTTCTCCTACCTTGGGATTCCTGTGGGGGCAAATATGAGATATGAGCGTGTGTGGAAGCCTGTCCTGGATAAAATGAGAGCAAATTTAACCCTGTAGAGATAAAAGACCATGTCAATCTGGAGGAGGATTTTCCTGATCAAATCCACCCTCTCTATTTTACCTCTTTATTTTCTATCTTTTTTCAAGGCTCCTAAAAAGGTTTCTAAAGCCATAGAATATGTGCAAAGGAATTTCATTTGGGGAGGTTCAGAAGAAGGCTAAAAAATAGCATGGATCAAATGGGAGCAGGTATGTAAAGACAAATGCAACGGTGGGCTAGGACTAAGAGATGTGTTGGCTTTTAATAAAGCTCTATTGGGCAAATAGGGATGAAGAATTCTAAAAGGTGGTAATGCTATTTGGATCAAGGTGCTGGAGGCAAGGTATGAGGTTGATATTAGGAGGAACCTGGATGTTAGGCGCAAAAGTGGAGGCTCCCAGTGGTGGCATGATATCCTGAAAGTCACTACTGATGAAGAACATAGTGGTTGGCTTTCTGGTAAGGTAAAAACCTTTATTGGTGATGGTTCTCAATTATCTAATTAATGTGAATTCTTGTTTCTTGGAATTTGAATTGGATCACTTGATTTCCAAGTTGTAAAGGGATTTGTGGAGATCTATTTAGCTTGTTACAACATGTAAATAGAATAGGACTTTTGAGTAATTTTCCTCCAAAATTTTTTATCATCTTGATTTTACGTCAAATGAATGGCAATTAGTTGTTATACCTGTACAAAAAAGATGCAAGAAGGAATAGAAATAATATCAAGAATTTAATTGTATACAATGTTAGTGTAAAAATCTTTGCACTGATAGTGTATACCAATTAAACTCTAATATCAAGTACTATGCTTTATCATTTTCATTATTTCATGATAGATTTCCTGTTATGAGCTTCATGGTAAAAAATGTGAATGATTCTACGCTCTTTTGCTATGATTGTTCCAAAAGAAGGCACTAGCAATGGCTATGTAAGTATAAAGTGTATTTCACACATGATTTTAGTTGTAACTAAAAGATGAAAAAATTAATCGAAATGGTTTCAGTTTATTTTATACTTAAAAAATTAGTAGTTTTTTAAGGTAATTACTAGTTTTGTCTAAAAAGTTATGTTAATTTAGTTTTTTTTTTAAAATTTTCTTATTTTTAGTTATTAGTTGATTTTTTTATTTTGTTTTTTATTAATTAATAAATTCTTTTTCTTTGGATATTTTATTTTTCATTCTCTCCTTTATCATAATTTATATATCTATTAAGTAATTTATAAAAGTTTCATAAAATTTGAAATTTAAGAAATTGATTTGTCATATTGAAACTAAAAAAATGAAATTAAAAAAATTGAATTGATTTGGCTAATATGAAAATTCAGTTGCCTTATCCAAATAAAAAATTTGAAATTTAAGAAATTTCAAATGATTTATCCAAACAAAACATTTACAAAATGAAAGAAATTCAAATGAAAGCAATTCAAATTGATAGCATTTCAAATTTTTTGAAATCTTAAAATGTCTCATTAAAACACAATGTTAGATTTAAAAAAAAAATTGGTGAAGTATAAGTCTGTAATACCATTTTTCCTTTAATTTTCAAAATTAAAAATATGAAAGGAAAATTGAAAAGGAAGGAAAGAGTGACCACAAACAAGTTATATACTTTAAATTATATTTTAAAAGTCTAACCTTTAAATTAATCAAATGTATACTTGTTATAATAAATTATTTGACTCAAACTAACATTGCTCAAATTAACATTAATCAAGACGGATTTACATCATTCAATCACATCTATGATTTATATTAAAAACATTTGTTGAATTTGATAATAATAACTTTAAAAATTATATAAATTGTATGATTTAGTTGGTATGGTTGTATCTTTAAAGTCAATAATAATTAATATTTAGTAACATAAATCATAGAAAAGCTAGATTCTAATTATATAAGGTTTTATGTTTTATGGTTTGTTTCTTCTCACTGTGGTTTTATTGTTGTTTCTTTCTTTCTCTCTTCTAGAAAGGTGACTCAATGCCTTTATAGTCCCAACCATAGCACTAAATCCCCCAATTCTCCATACCCATGGAAATGGACCCCCTTCTTCCTATGGTCTATTTAAAAATCAAAACTTGGAATGATCCTTTTGTCCCTAAAACCCATGTTACTGAGTCTAATAAATAATTAGTGAAATGGAAGAGGAAGAAAAGAGTGGCCACAAACAAGTCACATACTTTAAATTATATTTTGAGAATCTAACCTTTACATTAATAAAATGTATTTTTATTATAATAAATTATTTTATTCAAACTAACATTGCTCAAACAAGTACAGGAAAATGGTATACCACCACATGCACACTACTCAAGAACAAATTATATTGAGTATGCTCAAACTAACATGACTCAATAGATTTTTTAAAAGATAGCAATAACCTTAGGAAATGTTGTAAATCATTAATGAACCAACAACTAACCATGTTTTAAAAGAGATGGATTTTTAACTTTCATTGTGGCTCTGCTTTTATTCACACTATAGTTGTAAAATAATTAAATTACTTTATTTTATTTTTTAAAATGATGAAAAGATTTAAATTTAAGATAAGTTAAATTCCTTTAAATACTTTTAACACATAACTTTATATATTTTTTTAATAATAAGAAATAAGTGTGAGATTATAATTAAATATATTTTTTCTAACAATTTGATTTATTTATTTTTATTAAAGTTGTATTATGAATTTAACAACAAAAAAATTACCATGACAAATGTTTTTTCTAAAATTATTATGTTATATTCAGAAAAAAACATTGAATTCTTGGTAAAGAAGAATGCAAGTTACATATTGGAAGTAATGAGATTTTTTAAAGAAAAGTCAAAAAAAAAAAATTCTCCCAGGTAATATTAATTATGTCACTATGATAAAAAATGTTTAGGTTAGTTTATTATATCTTCTAACACACATCCCACATCCATTTTTCAAATTTTGTTTAAGCTCATGTACCTTTTCATAATTATAGTAAAAAATTACAATTCTATTTAAATTATCATTATTTTATTAATTTATTTATATAATTAAGAATAACATATATCAATATAAATCAAATGATTCTGTAGACACTGTGTTACTAATTAGTTATATTTTAATTGTTAAATTTAATATTACATTGTATTTATTAAATTTTATGATTATCTAAATAGATATATTATTTAAAGTTATATGTAGAGATTCAATGCTATACATTATTATATAAAATAAATGACTAAGAGAATGTTAGTTAGTGTACCATTTGAGAGTGTATTAGTATAACATATTTTTTATGAATAAAAAACCTTAGTATTGCTAATAATACTATTTTGTTAGCTCAACCTGGGACCTTTACTTCCTTTAACTAATTTAGAACCTTATATATTTATTAGTGTAATATTTTAAAAAAAGAAACCAAAAATGTTGATATATTTAAAGTTTTTAAACTTAAGATTATAGTAGATAAATAAAAAAGAATGAAATGATAATTTCTTAAAATTAGGATGAAAGTTTTATGTATTTATTTTATTATAATATAAATATATATTTTTTACGTCAAATATATAAAAATGTAAACAATTTATATGTAAATATCACTTTAAGTGTGTATATTTTAATTAAAATCTAATCATCATTTTCATATATCATTATAATATATATTTAATATTATAGTTTATCCTATAACTTATGAAATATTTTCTTATAAACTATATATTTTATATTGTTAACATTAATTTCAATATTTAATATTTATCGTTAATAAAAACTAACATCTAGTTTATAAAAGAAACATTTAAAATAGAAAATTACATAACATATATAATTAATTTAAATTATATTTATTAAATATGTGAGTCTAATTTTATAGAATATAATCATAATAAATTTATGATTGAATTTCACACTTATATCATTTTATATTCATGTAATCAATATGAAATAGAATAATAAAATAAGTTGTTGATTTTGTTAATTATTTAATTTTAATATTATTGTTTGTTATTTCATATATCAATTTCTATGCTTGCATGGATAATTATTATTATATTATCATATTTTTCATTAACAATTATTATTTAAAATTTTATATTTGACGTAATATCTGTAAAGTTAAGCATACCTGCATAACATCATAAATTATTAGATTAGGAAAATATATATCTTGATTTAGTTTTATTTTTATTTTTAGGATACATATGTGTTTATTCTTATTGGTAAAAGTCTTTAGATATTTAATAAAAAAATGTTTTCAACTTCATATAATTAACCATTATAAATTTAAAATAATTTATTTGTATAGTACAATTCTGTCATACATATATTATGAAATTATTAAATTTTTAAAATCATTAAATGTTAATTTAATATTATTAAGACTATATTATATTTTATTAGACATATTATAAATTATGGATGTCATCATGAATCATCAGTATTTTTACATATTTTTCACTTATCTTTGTTTTATTTTTTATTTCTTTTTCTCTATTTTATTTTCTTTTTTTATTGGTAATGCACCACTTTTTTGCTAGGAAATGCACGACCACCACCAGGCTACTTATGTATAACTCAACAATATTATTATTTTAATGAAATTTTCAAAATTTAAATTTTTCTATTTATATAATTTTAATTTTTCTTATCAATAAATATTTATTTAATATTATTAATACTACCACAAAAGTTTTCATTTCATGCAGTTATTTCATGAGAAAAAATTTGTAGAAAATACCTGCTATCTTTTAGAAGGAAAAAATTCGTATAAATTTTTTGAGACTTTTTGTAAAAAAAAAAAATCTATAAATATTTTCTTGTGAATTTGAAAAGTGACGGTAAAATTTTCTATGAATATGAAAATATAGAAAAATTTCTTGCAAATTTTCCTCTAAAAATTATTTGTAGGAGTTTCCGCGAGTTTTAAATTGCCAGCAAATTTTCCTACATATTTAAAATATGCAACAAATTTTTTGAATTTTTTTTAGAAATCAAAATTGTGTAAATTTTTCATATATTTAAAATTAAAATTATAATAAATAAATATTATTTATTTATAAAAATTTATATATTAAGTTTTCTAGAAATTTTTTGCCACATAATGATAAGTTATTTTTTAAATCATTAGTTTTGAAATAATTAATAAATATTTAAAATAATATCATTTTACTAAATCCATTTTAATTTATAAAATATCTTAATATTCATAATTTTAGTTTAAAATTAATTAAATTAAATATTATTTTATTAAATGTATATTCCTTTATCTTCTATCCTTTAAATTTTAAATTCAAATCATCGTACATTTAAGTGAAAATGTTAATTTATTTTATATTTAACATGTCCTAAAAATTCAAGGTATGTTTTGATACAAATAAATAAAATAAAATTCAAGTTGTTATTCAAAATTCAAGGAAATTGTATAGTATAAAGGTAAAAAAGTCCACGTCAATTTTGAATGTCCAAGAGGTGAGAAAAACATTTGAAATTTTGAATAACGGAACAACATAAGCGTTAGTGAAACATGAACTAAGATCTGTATTATGCACAATTTACTATTTTAATGAAATAGCATCAATCCAAAATTCAACATGAAGATGAATGTAGCTTGTGATTTGTAACGTAATTAGTTTTTTTAAGTGTTAGTTAAGTATAGAAAAGCAATAATGGTAATAGTTGTCTTGGTTCAAGCATACTTGTCCCGTTCTTGTTTAATTACTTATAAACCCAAATTACATTCATAATACCACAGTTGAATCTTATATCATACAGAACAAAATTTAGAAAGTGAATGTTGATATTATCTTTATTAAACAAAAAGAATTTAGCCTATATCTAAATAAATAAACTACTACTTTTGATGGGAATCCATTTGTAAGAAACTTTTCTTGCATTTTGAACTCCAACTTTATATGTTTTCCACAGGCCCTACACACTTAAAACATATGATTTTAAAATTGGATCCGTGTTTGAACCGGTGAAAGTACTGCTTCACAGTTTATTGGTTTAACCATTGTTGAACTAGTGTTGAACCTGTCTTAATAAAATAGTGTTTTTTCTTTATTAATATATTATAACAATTAAGATTATAAAAGAAAAAAATTTATTAGGACGTAATTATTAAAGAAAAAACTATTTTTACTAAATACATCTTCATATCGCTAAGTTAACCTCTTTTTCTAATAATTTTTTAACTAAAAAGGGATGGACTTGAGAAAACAAGGGTGGACTTGAGAAAACTATATTATAACTCTTTTTAAAAAACTATTTTTACTAAATACATCTTTATACCCTTGTTTTCATCAATTTTTCGATTTTAAAACCGGTTTTTTGCTTGTCGGTTTTCAGCCTTAACTGAAGCAGATACTAGACTGGTTCACTAGTTTTTCGGTCAAACCAGATACCAGATTGGTTCACCGATTTTCGGTCGAACCGGTCAGTCCAATCCAGTTTTTTTAACTTGCTTAAAACACAAAAAAACTTTTAATAAGAAATTTTATTACAAACATTCTAACATCAATGATTCACGACTTTAAAAGAAATTAGTCATGTATTATTGCACCAAGTTATATTCAGAATCTATGTAAAATGCAGAAATATATACAAAACCTTGATCATGAATGATAAGTGCATTTTACTCTTATAAAATTCAAGTTTTCACCTAAGACTAACATTTATTCGAGTCTATTTTATGATAGAATAATTTTTTAAAATGTATTTTAAATAATTTAAAATATGTGCATACTTAATAGTCAAATTTAATGTTATTACTTAATATTAAATTATGAAATTAATATTTATTATGAATTAAATATTTAATAAAATTAATTACTTAATATAAAAAAATAATTTTTTTAATTATAAAAAATGAATATAAAATATAATTAATGTTGAAAATTAATTTTTTTATTAAATGTAGATGTTACAAAAGTTTTGAAAAATTGACTTCTCTATTTTGTTGGATTGTTTCCTTGTCTTTTAATGGACTTGTCCATCCTAATCCAACATTTATAAGTTATCCAATCTTATTGATACAAAACCTTGTACCCAAGAGGAATTTTACTCTTGATTTAAATCTAAGATAATGAGATTAGCAAACACTTAAAAAGTTCAAACAAACTCAACCATTTAATTTGTGGTCTACTACAGCTAAACCAATCATAGCTTGTATTACATCAGACTATATATACCTTACTAAGCATGATATAAATATAAATATTGTGGCTATAAGTACAAAGTGAGCTGTGAGAACTAATGCTACTATCTTTAAAAATATATTTCAGTCAACCCCTAATTAAATTTATTCTTGGCTTTTTCCTTTCAACCATTAAACATTAAGTGGGTTCAAAAATAAAATGCTATTAAATAATAGAAAAAAACTTAAAAGGATGAAGTTTTCTTTTGTGAGAATGTTGATAATATTGCCTTTGTCATCATGCCATAACTGAGTCAGTTGTCTCTTGCACAGTTTCATTATTATCCATAACTTTGTTCTGTCTCACAATTGGGGAAATGAGCATCCATACTATTTAAATTAAACAAGGTAAAAGCAATTAAGATATGAATTGGAGAAGAAGGTGCATCATTAAAGTATCAAACTGGTTATACTTCACTTTTACAATCCAAAACTGATTATTATTACCACCATCACCATGTGTTGATGTTTATATGTTACAAAACTGATTATTATTACCACCATCACCATGTGTTGATGTTTATATATTACAAAACTGGTTATACTTCACTTTTACAATCTAAAACTGATTATTATTAAATGAGTTGTGACCATCAAACTTTATGTTTTTCAATAAACTTTAACCAATAGTAGTAGATAATGTGTTAAAAAAGGTGTTAAAAAGTGTTTTGTTAGAATTTCTAAAAAAGTGTTGAAGCTAGCTAATGAAATATAGGAAATAACTATTTCTATTAAGTAATACATTCACTTACTATAAATTATTGCTGCAAACCGCTAGCTAATGAAATATAGGAAATAACAGTTTCTATTAAGTAATGCATTCACTTATTGTAAATTGATGCTGTAAACCACTCATTGCTAACTTTCACCCATGTACTTATCCAGCCAACTCGATGCTCCACTAGGTGGTTTGATGAGTACATCATTCATGCAGGAAATGTAGGCCACAAAATGTCAAACACCATCATACAAAAAGCACTAGTTAACCATATGATGTATTTAAGTTCCTTACTTTCTGGCTGAGTTATTCAGATCCCAACTGATGAACAACATTGCAAAGTACATTGCCCCTAAAGAAAATACCATGTGAAAAAATCCATAACTATAAGGAATATCATCTTCATGTTCAACTTTGTTTTTTGTAAACTGAAAAGGACCAAAAAAATCACTTCAATATGAGGGATATTAACATTGCTTTCTATCTGTGACAATATGGCTTAGATTAAAATTAAATAATTTTTTTTCGATCATGTTGATGAAAGGACTATGATCCAAATTTTTGGTTATCTTATATGGGGAAATTATTTTTTTCTTGACTTTTCTAAAAGAAAATTTTACTTCAACTTGCAGCATGATTAAGCTGTCTTGCTAGATCAAAGAAACAAGGAAGCTTTAGAGATTCCTAATTTCTAGGAAAGGATTGAGAATGGGATTTTGAAGCAACTAGGAAAACTTTAGAACTCTCTAATTTTGAAGCAACTAGGAATACTTTAGAACACTAAAGAATGATTCACCTGAAAGCATTTTGAATCAATGCCTATGGAAAAGGCTGCCATCAGAATTGCAAATATGGCAATAAGGAAGCCCTGTCAAGAAATTAGAAAATGGTATATAACACAAAATAACAGGATGACTAAAGCATTCATGTGAAGAAATATCCACAATATCAAAGTATGGATTTTAATACTAATTCAGACACATGCTCACAAAAGAAAAAAAAATCTTGAAGAGTCAACAAAAGGAATGTAAAGGCCTACAAAAAAAAATCTAATAGTAGCACTGATAGTAAAACTGGTAAGAAAACTAGACAGCATATGGTATAGTATATGCCACATGGTAAACATAATTAGTTAAAACCTAAAACCTCTATACATATACTTATATGTGTCCTTTAGTTGTTGAATGCTACTAAACCCTTTATCCTTGTAGATGGTTCTTTCTTTTATTAGAACGAGCATTTAGCATCAGAATTGAAGTATTGTGGTGCTAAAACTGAAAGAAAGATCGACTACGCTAGATATTACATCTCATCACTTTATCAGATCCTATCAAATTCATTTTCCTTTATCCTTAATTACTAAGAATTTTAACAAAATGTTCATCCCAAGCTATTTCATATGCAACAAAAAGGACTTAATTATGGTTACCTCACATCATAGATTTAAGACAAACAACAACCTAAACATTATTTGAAACCTTCCACCAACACTAATAGAAAATCTACTATTTAATTTAAACCTCAATATTACCTAAAAAAGACTGAAGGAAGAATTTTGAACTCAGTAGAGAAGTGTGGAGGAACTAAACAGAAGATTTTTAAATTTAATTGAGTGAAAAATGTACTAGTATAGTTATCGAGCCATTGTTTGCTTTTTCTTGATTCTTTGTCTCACATCCTATGGTGGCAGGTTCACTGAAATTCTATGATAGAGATCTACATAAGTCCACCATCTATAAAAGAAATTTCAAAATAAAATATATGATTTGAAGTAGACATTGAACCAAGTGAGCATAGCATCATCTATTGTTGAGTGAATTTCATTGCATGTAAAAAGAGAATTTCATTCTATCTTCATCAAAATAAATATATGTCGATATGTTGTAGCACTTGATTAACAAGGTCCAATTTTGTAAATTTTATCAATTCAATTTTAAAAAAATGAAGAAAGAAGACTAGCTTTCTAAGTAGTACAAAATACTCCCTTCTGCTACCCAATTTCTCTTCTACATCCAACTAGCAACATCCAACTGTAAAACTACAACCTCAATACATTCAAATATATGAAACTTTATAAAAATTATCTTGTAAAAAGACTGACATACAACACATCATTTAAAATAACTTATGAAAAAGTTGTTTTGACTTTTTTCTTGTATTTATTTTCTCTAAAAGTGCTTCTAGAGAATATCATCCAAACAAAGTGATACAATGTCTAATTTTCTCTTAAGAACCATATATAGATATATCAGCTGGAAAATCCTGACCTTCTGACAACAAAGAAAAACAATGTAAGAAGCCATAATTCCTGAAGATAAAATACCTTTATTAACCTGTAATAATTAAACATTTAAATAACAGAGCATAAATTTTATTTTTTTTAAAAGGAAACAAAAAATATTAGGGAAACATAATTATATATGTTGAATATGAACAGCTAATTACTTTATACATACTGATATATTGCACAAACAATACTATTACAGAATCACTGTAAACTATTAAAAATACCACTAGCTGCAACGAGTAATATTAAATTTAAAGATATAACCATCATTGCAGCAAGTAGAATTATATTTAGAGAAGATGAGGTTCCTGAGGCATATGATGTGTACAAATAGATAATTCAACAAATAGAGGCAACATAAAACAACATTGACATAAAAAGTCCAAGGGAGCACTTGTGCCAGCACAATAACATGTTAATGTATCAAAAAATACATACATTGTTATTAAGGTTAATGGTTTAAAAAAATGGTCTTAAAGTTCTATAATGACAAACACATTATCACATATTATCTCTACTTTATGATTGTATCACATATTATTCATTCTTAATTGGGAAAATATCTTATAAAGTAATATAACCATGAAAACTAAGATATCTGATCATATGTAAGTTAAAAAACTTATGGATTCATTATTCATACCAATATCCCTAAATGTTTTACAATTAGTGAGATAGGATTGTGGGATTCAGAAATCCTTAGTGAGCTTAAGATATGAACTTGAACAATTTAAACGTAAGCATACTTTAAATTAAATTTGTTTTATGTTTGACTTTCAAATTAATTATAGATTATCAGTTTGTTTTTGTAATATCCATAGTCATAACATTTTTAAATAATAAACATTAATATCCATATTAATAAACATTACAAAAACAAATTATGTGTACCTATATCAAACAATTATTTTCATATGAAATTGAAGTGTTGATCCATCCAATGCAAGATCTTTTAAATTATGTAAAAGCTAAAACATCAGTAATTTACTTAATGAGCACCAAAATAACCTGTACACAATTCTGATTCAGAATTCAGGTACATTGTTCTTGATGGCTCCACCTTCTGCATGGTGTCACCAACTCTTCTCCAAGATGAGATGTTGAAATGGATCTTCTTCAAGGGCTGAAATAGGTGTGAAAATGGGGCTTATGAAGGGTGAAAGTGGTTTATAAAAAAATGGAGACAAAAGAATGGTGTCTTGGGTAGTGGTGCTTGGATGGCGTCTCTTTGGCTAGCTCACTTCATTTGGAGAGGGTGAAGGTAAATCCTAGGGAGACCCAAGCTCCTACTAAGGTAGAGAGGAGAGGAAGGGGCCAAGAGATTCCTAAATGACTAAAGAAGAGGAATGATGAGCAAAACTCTCTCAAATATCCAATATATCCAAAGTGACTACATGTAGTCTAACCTAGGGTATTTAAAGAGAGGGTGGGAGGCCTCTAAGCCATTTGCACGAAATTTTGAGAGCTAAATGCCTCTCAAATGAACCCTAAATGGACCTCAAATGAAATATAGGTCCCTCCCACCTAAATGACTAAAATACCCTTGTGTCTAGAAAATGAAAGAAATGGACTTTTGACCTCACAAGTCAAGGTTTAAGTCCCAAAATAAATCCTAAACTAATTTGCCCCATAATACAATGGCTAAATAAAAATACACAATGAAATCCTAAGTGATTAAGGTTCCCCATAATACAAGGGAAAATAAGGAAAACAAGCAAAAGACTAGGTAGATGCACCAAAGTCCGCACATGTGATCATTAATGCTCTTGGTGTGGTATGACCTTCCTCTTCTTCTATTCTTCTTGCCATGGACCTTGTGATGGGTCCTATTTGATGCCCCAAGGATGGTACGCCATCATGTCCTCCTTCTTGAGAAGGATTTAACCTCAAATCTTCAAGCTCCTCCATATCATTAGCTCCTAGGAAAGGTGTAAGATCAGGAACTAACTCCATAATCAGAGGGAAGGTCTAGGATGTATGCATTATCATTAATTTTCTTAAGAAATTGGAAAGGACCATCTCACCTAGGACTTAGTTTGGACTTCCTTTGAGTGGGGAATCTATCCTTCCTCAAGTGAAGCCAAACCCAATCCCCAACTTTGAAGGTTACCTTTTTCCTTCCTTTGTTGTTGTACTTGACATATTTTTGAGTTTGATTTTTAATTTGACTCTTGACCTTTTCATGATATTTCTTTATAAAGTCAACCCTAGATAATCCTTCTTTGTGATACAAGGAAGTAGTATTAGGGAGTGGAAGCAAATTCAGAGGAGTAAGAGGATTAAAGCCATATACAACCTCAAAAGGGGATAAATAAGTAGTATTTTGAACCACCCTATTGTAGGCAAACTCTATGTGGGGAAGGCATTCACCCTAAGTTTTCTTATCCCCTTTCAAAATCACCCTTAACAATGTGGATAAGGACCTATTCACTACCTCATTTTGCCCATCTGTTTGCGGGTGGCAAGTAGTAGAATAGACAAGCTTTGTTCCTAGTTTTTGCCAATGAATTTTCCAAAAATGACTTAGGAACTTAGCATCCCTATCGGAAACAATAGTCTTGGGTAGACCATGGAAACAGATCACTTCCTTAAAGAAAAGCAATATAGCTAGCATCATACAAACCAAACTTGGCCTTAAAAGTGGTTTTTAACTCATCACCCTTTTTAATCCTTAGTTGGTGATAACCACTCTTAAGATCAATCTTGGAAAATATAATGGCCACATGTAACTCATCGAACATGTCATCTAGCCTAGGGATTAGGTGCCTATACTTTATGGTGATGTTATTAGTAGCTCTACAATCAGTACACATCCTCCATTTTCCATCTTTTTTAGTTACTAAAAGAACATGAACAGTACAAGGGCTAAGGCTCTTTTGAACCCAACCCTTCTTCAACAAATCTTGAACTTGAGTTTCTATTTCTTTGTTCTCTTGGGGGTTAGTCCAATAGGCGGGCCTATTTCGAAGGCTTGCCCTCGGGATGAGGTCAATTTGATGTTATATCCCTCTTAAAGGTGGAAGTGCACTTGGAACTTCTTGAGGAAATACATCATCAAATTCTTTTAAAAGATTATGGACCTCTTGAGGTAGAGACTCAAGTTCATGATTAGTGGTCATGAGTGTCTCTTTGAAGTATAGAAGGTATAAAGGTTGTTCAGGTAAGAGTGTTTTCTTGATATCATTCTTAAGTGATAAATGACTTTTGTATTTTTGTTTTCTTTCTTTTTGGTCTTATTCTCTGCTAGCTTTCATTTTGAGTTGGTCCTCACACACTTGAGAAGGTGTTAGAGGGCACAACACAAATTTCTTGCCAAGTGTTGGAAACTTATTTTATTGGTAAGGCCATCATGCATGGTTTTCTTATCAAATTGCCAAGGCCTTCATGCATGGTTTTCTTATCAAATTCGCAAGGCCTTCCAAGAAACAGATGACTAACTTCCAAAGGCATAACATCACATAAAACTTCATCTTTGTATTTGCCAATGGAAATTGGTACAAGTGCTTGTTGGTTAACCATAATACCTCCATCCTCATGAATCCGTTGCAATTGATAAGGTCTAGGATGTGGTTTTGTGGATAAGGCTAGCTTTTCAACCAATCTGGTACTACAACAATTACAACTAGACCCACTATCCACAATGAGAGAACAACTGCATTCTAAAATTTTTCATCTTGTATGAAGCAACTTCTCTCTATGTGATTGGTCAATCTCACTAGTTTGGTTGTTAAGAAGAATCCTTACCATAAGTATGTCTCCATCACAAGGTAAGATCTCTTCCATGGAATCCATGGCTTCATCTTTACTGCTTGAAGTAGAAGAAGAAGAAGTAGCTTCATCAAGGCTACTATAGTGATCTTGGCCTCTTAAAATCATTGTTTTCTTTGTGGGGCATTGAGAAGTAATGTGACCCCTTCCAAGACACTTAAAGCACTTGATGTAACTTGACTTAGACTCCAGAGAAGGTACTTTAGAAGAATATGATTTTTCTTTTTCTTTATCTTTTTCTTTTCATCTTATTTGGAGAAAGGTTTGGAAGAGGGACCCTCCTTCTTAAAATTCTTGGAATAAGATGGAGTGAAGTATTTTTTGAAACTTTTTCTTTTAAGTTGGTGCTCCACTCTTGAACAAAGTTGAACAAGTTCATTAAAATATCTATATGGTAAAAGTTCAACTTTGTCTCTTATTTTAAGATTAAGGCTTTGGAACCTTGAGATGGTGGTCCTCTCTTCTTCCCTTATACCCACCCTCATCATGAGTAACTCCATTTGTTGCCTATATTCTTCCACACTTAATGGCCCTTGTTTTAACCTTTGAAGCTTATCCATAAGCTCACCATAATAGTATGGAGGAATATGCCTCCTTCTCAAGGCACTACGGAGTTCATTCCAATATGATTCACTCTCTTTTCTCTTTCTAAAGAAGTCCACTAATACATGGCATGCCCTTGGAAGCTAAGGGTCTCCAAAGAAACCTTCCTCTCTTCACTTACCCTATGGCAAGCAAAAAGTTGTTCAACCTTCATTTCCCAATCCAAATATGCATCAACATTGTCCTTTCCAAAAAATGAAGGAAGCTTGACATTAGGCTCCTTATTGGAGGATTCTCTTTGCTTATGTGTTCTTGGGGACCTTTGATAATAATCATTATTGTCATGACTAATATAAAGGCTAACACTTGGGGTTTTGGTATGATGATGAACACTATCCTCACTTTCACTCATAGAAACCCTTACCCCTTTGCCTTTTTGGGACCTAGATGGTTGGACTCTATGTTTTGAACCACTAGTTCTTACCCCCGAAAGTAACTTAGCAAGCATTTTTCTAATTTCCTCATTTTGTTTATCATGTTCTATCTCCCTCTTCCTAAATTCTTCCTCTTTATTTGCACTTTCTTCTTCTTTTCTTCTTATATACTCCCTAAATTCTCTAAGTTCATCTCTAAGGCTAGCATTACTAGGGTGTGAGTTTTGACCACGGACACTTGAATGATCACTCATCTTTGATCTACGAAATATTTTCACAAAAGGTTTCCTTGAAAAGATTTTTACAAAGAGTGAGTGATAAAGGTTTTCACAAAGAGATTTTGGTGCTAGACTTATTACTTGGAGCGGTTAGAATTGCACTCTAAAAGGGAGTTGGACTACAAGGAGTCACTTAATAGCCAAGCCTCTTAGTAGTGGGAAAATTATCAACCTTTGCCCCTTTGTAAGCCTTACAAAAACAAATTTTGACACTACAAGTGAGTGATGTGCAACAGACCCCTAATAAGCACTTAGAAACCTTCTAAACGAGCATACAACAACCTAGAGCATACAACTACAACAAAGTAAGTAAAGAAAGTAATAAAGGCATACACTAGTTGAAATTCCTAAAATCCCACCACTAAAACAAATTACTCCTAAGCTATCACAAATCAAATGAGACTTTAAAGTATCCAAATTACAACCCAAATGAACAAGAAAGGACCAATTACAAATGACCCCAATAAAAACAACAACAAATAGAAAAAGAAAGAAGAGAAAGTGGTACAAAAATCAAACAAGAATAAAAATAGAAAGATACTAGGCGCAAATTTAAAATAAAAAGCAAGAAAAAAAATTGAAATTCTTCAAGCCTCCAACTTGGTGTTCCTTCACAAGAAACAAACTATTTATAGTGTTTGCACTCTCACTATTTGGTGATTATCTCCAAAGCACTTTGGGACTTATGGCAACTTCCTCCAACTCAATCTCCCGATTCACAATGTGAACCCAAGGTGATTCACCTACACCAAGCAAAGAAGCCAACCAAGAGAAAGAGAACCAAGAGGCCAAGAAATAAAAACTAAAAAAGGAAAATTAAGAAGGCTAAACTCAAGAGATTAATTATGATACGAGACTAAAATAATGTGAAGAAAGCCAAGTAAAAATTAAGACACACGAGAAAGTTAAGCACTCAAAAGGAACTTAGAATGACTATAGATTAGAATTTAAGTGTTTAATGTTCTTGCCCTTAAAATTTCATGTCCAATTTCTAGCCAAGGTTTTGGTCATAAAATGAGTCCAAAATAGTCCAATATGGTAAAAGTTCAAGTCTAAAGTCATAAAATGGTCCACAAGTTAGCAACAATTCCTTTTAATTTTTTTTTAACTTTCACTTCTTTTCACTCAAAATGTGTCCCACCAAGGAGGATCAGATTTGATTATTTTTTAACCTTATATGTTGCATGGATTTTACACTTGTGGTGTGTTAAAAATGGGTACAAAAAGGTGGTAAATAAAAGTTGCTATTTTGGTGCAAGAAAGGTATCTTTTTCGGAAGTGTTTCTTGTCTTTTGCTCTCTTGTTTAGGTGCAGTTTTTTTCAGTTTTTTTTTCCACAATATATTCAGCCATATAACACTTTGTTTGACTTAGGATCATGCAATAAAGACAAGGAATGAAGTAGTCATGCAAAAGGAAGGCTAGCCAAAAATGTGTAAGGCATTAATTACACACATAAGTCAAATAAGACATGGAGCATGCAAGAGTCAATTTTTACATGCAAATATGAGTCTCCTAAGACTCACAAAAGGTTTAGCCAGCCAAGAATGTGAAAGAAAAAGCACCAGATTTTTTTCAAAGTTTCATGCATCTTGTGAGAGAAATATGCATATATTTGACTAGTTTTTGAAAAATAAGGAGGGAAACTTCAAACATGACACAACAAGGATTCAAACAAGATTAAAATGATGTTCATAGAATTTTCATCACAAAAAAATGCAGCCAAGGAAAAAAAAAAGGAAAGCTCTAAAAGAAAAACCTTTTGAGAAAAACTCAAAGAACAATAAGAAGGCTCATGAATGATGATGAACCACACAATAAAAGATACAACTTTTAAACACAATATTTAGACAAAATACTCAAGAGAAAAGAGAAGACATAAACATGAAAAGAAACATATTTTGAAGACAAAGAAAAAAAAAGGAATGGAGAAGAACACTAGTTACCCTTGAAGACCAACCAGGCTCTGATACCACATGATGGCTCCACCTTCTCCATGGTGCCACCAACTCTTCTCCAAGATGAGATGTTGAAATGGATCTTCTTCAAGGGCTGAAATAGGTGTGAAAATGGGGCTTATGAAGGGTGAAAGTGGTTCATAAAAAAATGGAGACAAAAGAATGGCGTTTTGGGTGGTGGTGGTTGGATGGCATCTCTTTGGCTAGCTCACTTCACTTGGAGAGGGTGAAGGCCAATCCTAGGGAGACCCAAGCTCCTTCTAAGGTAGAGAGGAGAGGAAGGGGGCCAAGAGATCCCTAAATGACTAAGGAAGAGGAATGATGAGGAAACTCTCTCAAATAACCAATATATCCAAAGTGACTACATGTAGTCTAACCAAGGGTATTTATATAGACGGTGGGAGGCCTCTAGGCCATTTGCACGAAATTTTGAGAGATAAATGCCTCTCAAATGAACCCTAAATAGACCTTAAATGAAATGTAGGTCCCTCCCACCTAAATGACTAAACACCCTTGTGTCTAGAAAATGAAAGAAATGGACTTTTGACCTCACAAGTCAAGGTTTAAGTCCCAAAATAAATGCTAAACTAATTTGCCCCATAATACAAAGGCTAAATAAAAATACATAATGAAATCCTAAGTGATTAAGGTTCCCCAAAATACAAGGGAAAAATAAGGAAAACAAGCAAAAGACTAGGTAGATGCACCAAAGTCTGCACATCTGATCATCAAGGCTCTTGGTGTGGTATGACCTTCCTCTTGTTCTATTCTTCTTGCCATGGACCTGATGGGTCCTACTTGATGCCCCAAGGATGGTACTCCATCAGTTCTCATGCTCAAAACAAGATATAAAATTTGACTTTAGGTTTATCTTTGAATTGTTGTAGAAATAATAATGTTTACCTCTGCTCCCTTTATTCTTCTAGAGTCCAATATTTATTCCACCAAGTGATAAAATGGATGACACTCACAAGTTGTAAAAGAAGAAATATTTTGTGTAAACATAAACCACAATATGCATGTAAGTAACAATCTGTAAAGAGAAAAATAAAATGAATGTATTGATAGAGTCTCTCAAAGAACATCTTTGAGATTCATCATAGATATGAAAGTACACAATCCAAGAATTTACCGAATGAAAGGATATTGACCATTCTTGAAAAAAAAAGAAAGTAAAGGATTTGAAGCTTACGCTGCACCAATATGAGCAATCTCACTTGCAAGATCAAAGGTGTGCTACGGTTCTTATTCAATGATATCCAAGAGAAGGCAAAGAAAGAATGGAGTTTTGTTTTCAATGAGTGAAAAGTGATAGAAAAAAACTTATGCACCCTAAAAAGTTTTACATCAGCATTCAATCACAACCCTTGATATGTGGTAAATTTGTTGACTTTACCAATTAATACTTTAAAAGTCATAAATAAAGGATTGTGATTAAACGTCAGTATAAAACATTTTAAACTCGAAAAATAATGGTATTAATGAAAACTATTTGAATGATAAAATTGACAGCTTTTTCATATGAATAGTTTTTACAAGAACTTCTTTTCTGTAACCCAAACTGAATGTTTTCTAGAATCTTGTCCAACTCCTTTTGCGTATCTCTAAGTTAGCTTTTATCCAAGTTATGGGATGAATAGGTTTGATTGAAGGGGACAAGTCAACAAGAACAAACCCTGTTTCTCTTGAGGCTACCAAATTTTCTCAAAGTAATGCATCTATTGGAATATATGATTCTTCATCTGGTATGTTTTTCCTAGACTTTATGTTGATTTCAAAAGCTTGTAGCTAACTTTGATGATGATTCACTGTGTTTTCTATTGCTAAAATATTATTGATCACTTTTCTTGTCAGTGTCATCAAGGTAATCAATGTCTTAGGAAAAGTATGCCTTTTTTCATCCTTCAATTATGTCCATAAGCTATTATTCATTTGAGCATTGTTTTGTCATCTAGTCGGTTTGTTCTTGACCTCCTCTATGTTTGTGGACGGATAAACTTGACCTTTGGATGATTACTCCATATTATCTGTAATCTTTATATTTTAGCATGCATTACTATGGAATATAAATTATGTTTCTAACGTGATAATTTGTTTCAATTTGACAAGATTTTTCTAATAGATAAAATAAATAAATATAAAGATATCGGAAGAACCATGGGGTTTATAAAAAGCTGTCATCTATAGAACTTGAATTGAATGTTCTCTTTAGCCTTTATTTGAAATTGGCTTTTCCTTGTTCTTTATGTAAATCTAAATTTTTTTCTCTTTCTTTTCCAAACCATAATTTTTGTTGTTACTATCTCTGTTACTGTTAAAATGAGATCAATGGCGCTTGAGTAGAGACATAATTTTAAACTATTTTCTTTGTATCTTTCTAGCTTTCTTCCAGTTACTATGCATGTCCTCCTAGCTGGTTTACGAGAATGGAAAAGGTACAAGCAAGAAATAGCTACTTGGGAATGATGGTCAAAGTAAAAGTTTCATAATCCTCTTCAACAGTTGTTTATGATTGTATTGCATTTGTTATTTATGGTTTCTCTACTATAGTCATAGGTTCAAGGGGTGCGTAGCCTGCACCTCCTAATTATTCTTGAACTCTCTTTCATCAGTTACACATATTGACCTATGAAATGAAGCTAAATGAGCAAGTCACTTCAACATTTTCAGTTTCAACTGCTCTTAACTCTCACAATTAATTCTTAATATTATTAGATCAAACATTTTATATTTGCTGCTACATGGGCAGAATCTATTGATGACTTGATTATATTAACCAATGTAATCAAGAGTTTCTTCTTGTTTTGTTCATTTTCATTTCTAATGAAGGCCAAAGTAAAAGTTTTATAATCCTCTTCAACAGTTATTTATAATTGTATTGCATTTGTTATTTATGTTTTCTCTGCTATAGTCATAGGTTTAGGGGGGTGCGCAGTCGGCACCTCCTAATTCTTCTTGGACTCTCTTTTATCAGTTATACATATTGACGTATGAAACGAAGCTGAATAAAGTAAGTCACTTCAAAATTTTTAGGAATACATATTGATGTATGAAACAAAGCACCTCCTAATTCTCTTAAATCTCACAATTGATTCTTGATATTACTTGATATTACCTCATTCTTGATATACTTGTGCTAAAGATGGGAAAAGGAATAGAAATAATATCAAATACTATGCTTTATTATTTTCATTATTTCATGATCGATTTTCTGTTACTATGGCAAAAGATGCGAAAGATTTTATACTCTTTTGCTATGATTGTTACAAAATGAGGTAATTACTAGTTTTGTGTGAGAAGTTATTTTAGTTTAGTTTTTTTTACAATTTTTCTTATTTTTAGTTATTAGTTGATTTTTTTTACTTCATTTTTTCATTAATTAAATAAATTCTTTTTCTTTACATATTTTATTTTTCATTCTCTCCTTTATCATAATTTATTTATATATGTTTTAGGCAATTTATAAAAGTTTCACAATATTTGAAATTTAAGAAAATGATTTGTCATATCCAAACTAAAAATGAAATTAAAAAAAATTGAATTGATTTTATTAATATAAAAATTGAATTGCCTTGTCTAAACAAAAAATTTGAAATTTAAGAAATTTCAATTGATTTACTCAAACATAACATTTACAAAATGAAGGGAATTCAAAGGAATAAGATTTCAAATTTTTTGAAATCTTAAAATACCTCATCCAAATGCAATGTTAGATTTTAAGAAGATAAATGTTGAAGTGTAAGTCTCTAGTACCAATTCTCCTTTAATTAAAAATTAAAAATATGGAAGTGAAAGGAAAAAGGAAGAAAAGAGTGACCAAGTCACACACTTTAAATTATATTTTGAGAATGTAACCTTTACATTAATAAAATGTATACTTTTTATGATAAATTATTTGACTCAAATTAACATTTCTCAAACTAACATTAATCAAAACTGATTTACATCATTCAATCACATGTATTATTTATGTCAAAAAATTTGTTAAATTTGATAATAATAACTTTAGAAATTATATAAATTGTATGATTTAGTTGATATGGTTGTATCTTTAAAGTCAATAATAATTAATATTTAGTAACATAAATGAAAATAACAAGAATGAAATGACAATAAAAAAGTAGGCTTGCAAAAATGACAAAGAAGTTATATGAATTTATCCATTGGATTGGGTCTAGAAAAGGCAGATTCTAATTGTACAAGGTTCTATGGTTTATGGTTTGTTTCTTCTTTTTCTTTCTTCATTATTGAAACGTGGCCCTAAATGCCTCTCTCCATCCCGAATCCCCCAATTCCTCATATACATGGAAATGGACCCTCTTCTTCCCATGATCTATTTCAAAATCAAAACTTGGGTTGACCATTTTGTCCTTGAAATGTGCGTTACTAGTCAAATAATTAGTGAAAGGGAAAAATAAATAATGGACTCAAACAAATCACATGCTTTAAATTATATTTTAAAAATTTAACCTTTACATTAAGAGTTTAAGTGATATACACCGTTAGTGTAAAAGATTTTTACACTGACATCCAATAATGACTATTCATTAATGTGACTTTTAAAGTAGTAACAAGTAACTTCAACAAATTTAACATGAATGAAGGGTTGTGATTGAATGTCATTGTAAAAATCTTTACACTAACAGTGCATACCAATTAAACTCTTACATTAATCAAATGTATATGTTATAATAAAATTATGAGTTTAATTGGTATACATTATCAGTGTAAATATTTTTACACTGACATTCAATCACAACCATTCATTCCTGGTAAATTTGTTGACTTTACTCATTACTATTACAAGTCACAGAGATAAAAAGGTCATGATTGAATGTTAGTGTAAAAATCTTTTACAGTGACAGTATATACTGATTAAACTCTAAGATTATTTGAGTCAAACTGACATTGCTCAAACAAGTATATATACACACTACTCAAGAACAAATTATATTGGGTATCCTCAAACTATCGTGCCTGAGTAGATTTCTAACAAGTTAGCAATAACCTTGAAAAATATTGTAAATCATTAATGAGCCACCAAGAATTAAGCATGTTTTTAAAATTATGAAAAAATTTAAATTTAAGTTAAATTCCTTTAAATATTTTTAACACATAACTTTATACATAAATTTATAAAAGTTTCACAAAATTTGAAATTTAAGAAAATGATTTGTCATATCCAAACTAAAAAAAATGAAATTCAAAAAATTGAATTGATTTTATTAATATAGAAATTGAATTGTAAGAAGATAAATGCAATATTAGATTTTAAGAAGATAAATGGGTGAAGTGTAACTCTCTAGTACCAATCCTCCTTTAATTCAAAACTAAAAATACGAAAGTGAAAGAAAAAAGGAAGAAAAGAGTGACCTTAAGGCACATGCTTTAAATTATATTTTGAGAATCTAACATTTACATTAATAAAATGTATACATGTTATGATAAATTATTTGACTCAAATTAACATTGCTCAAACTAGCATTAATCAAAATTGATTTACATCATTCAATCACATGTATTATTTATGTCCAAAAATTTGTCAAATTTGATAATAATAACTTTAAAAATTATATAAATTGTATGATTAGTTAGTATGGTTGTATCTTTAAAGTCAATAATAATTAATATCTAGTCACATAAATGAAAATAACAAGAATGAAATGAAAATAAAAAAGTAGGCTTGTAAAAATGACAAAGAAGGTATAGAAAAAGTAGATTCTAAACGTATAAGGTTCTATGTTTTATGGTTTGTTTCTTCTCTTTCTTTGTTATCGAAACCGTGGTTGAATGCCTCTCTCCATCCCAAATCCCCCAATTCCGACCCTCTTCTTCCGATGGTCCATTTCAAAATCAAAACTTGGGTTGAGCCTTTTGTCCTTGAAATGTGCATTACTAGTCAAATAATTAGTGAAAGGAAAAAAGAAAGGATGAATACAAAAAAAATCACATGCTTTAAATTATATTTTAAAAATTTAACCTTTACATTAATCAAATGCATATGTTATAATAAAATTATTTGAATCAAAGTCACATTGCTCAAACAAGTATATATACACACTAGTCAAGAACATTATATTGAGTATTCTCAAACTATTAGGACTCAATAGATTTCTAACAAGTTAGCACTAACCTTGAAAAATGTTGTAAATCATTAATGAGCCACCAACAATTAAACATGTTTTAAAAGACATGGATTTTTAACTTTATTTTCCATGTGTCTCCCTCGCACATGAGCTTTTATTCACACTATAGTCGTAAAACAGTTAAATTACTTTATTATTTTATTTTTACAATTATGAAAAAATTTAAATTTAAGATAAGTTAAATTCCTTTAAATATTTTTAACACATAACTTTATACATATTTTTAATAATAAGAAATAAGTGTGAGACTATAATTAAATATATTTTTTCAAACAATCCTATTTATTTATTTTTATTAAAGTTGTATTATGAATTTAACAACGAAAAAATTACCATGACAAATGTTTTTTTCGAAAATTATTATGTTATATTCAGAAAAGAAATTTAATTCTTTGTAAAAAATAATTCAAGTTACATTTTGGAAATAATGAATTTATTTTAAGAAAAGTGAAAAAAAAAAAACAATATATATCTCTCAAGTATATGAGTTGTGTCACGGCCATGTGGGAGAAAATGTTGAGTTTATTGGATTTTCCAACACACAATTACATTTTTTTAATAAACCCTTTAAAATAGGATTTTAGGACTTTTTTAACTTTTATTTTTTACAAAAGTCCTAAATAACTTAAAAAAATAGATACTTAAAATGCTAGAAATAATGCAAGTTACATGTTCAGAAAAGACATTGAATTCTTTGTAAAAAATAATCCAAGTTACATATTGGAAATAATGAGATTTTTTAAAGAAAATTAAATATATATATATATATATATATATATATATATATATATCAAGTATATGAATTGTGTGACAATCATGTGAGAGAAAATGTTTAGTTTATTGGATTTTCCAACACACAATTACATTTTTTTAATAAACGCTTGATAAACATGCACTTCCTGTTCCAAATTGTTTTTTACAATCTTGTAGAAATAGTTATACTATTACCCTTTAAAATAGGATTTTAGGAATTTTTTAAATTTTATTTTTGATAAAAGTCCTAAATAACTTAGAAAATAGATACTTAAAATATAATATTTAGTTTATAATATCAAAATATAAAATTCTTAATTCTTAACATTCTTTCTATCATAAATTAGTAGGAAAAAAATATATTTGTTGAATTAGTATTAAATAGTAATATTTTGGTAGAAAATATTAAATCTTTAATAATGGATGATAAGAACATTCTTCTTTTTAATATATAAAACTATGTTGATAGAAAAGAATAATTCTATTTCTTAAATGAAAAAAAAAATTGAGTAAGTAGGAGAGACTTACTTTTTGTCGTTTCTATTTATTTTCTTATTCAGATTTAATAATTAAGATTAATTATGCTTTATTTTATTTATAGTATGCTCTAAACAATTAATTAAACTCATGTACCTTTTCATAATTATAGTGAAAAACCACAATTCTATTTAAATTTGTATACACTGTTAGTGTAAAGATTTTTACACTGACATTCAATCTCAACCCTTTGTTCATGTTAAATTTGTTGACTTTACTCATTATTACTTTAAAAGTCACATAAATGAAAAATCATGATTGAATGTCAGTGTAGACTAATTAAACTCTTAAATTAATGTTATTTTCTTAATTTATTAATATAATTAAGAATAACATATATAAATATGAATCAATCATTTCATAGGCAATGTGTCACTAATTAGTTATATTTTAATTTTAAATTTAATAATACATTGTATTTATTAAATATTATTTTAAGTTATATGTAGAGATTTAATGCTATATTATTATTATATAAAATGAATTACTAAGAGAGTTTTAGTTAGTGTATCATTTGAGAGTATATTAGTATAATATTTTTTTATGAATCAAACCTTAGTATTATTAACAATACTAGTTTTGTTAGCTAAACTGGGGAACTTTATCTCCGTCAACTAACTTATCACCTTATATAACCATTAGTGTAATATGTTTAAAAAAGCTATAAGGAATGTTGATTCAGATAAAGTTTTTAAACTTAAGATTAAAGTAGGTAAATAAAAAAAAATAAATTACGTATAATTTCTTAAAATATGGATGAAAGTTTATGTGTTTATTTTATTATAATATAAAAATATATTTCTCCATCATATATATAAAAATTTAAACAATTTATATGTTAATATTACTTTTAAATGTGTGTACTTTAATTAAAATCTAATCATTATTTTCATATACCATTATAAGATATATTGAATATTATAGTTTATCCTATAACATATCAAATATTTTCTTATAAACTATATATTTTATATTGTTAACATTAATTTCAAATAGAAAAGGATATATAATATCTTAGTTGGTTAAGAAATGAGAGAGGTGAAAAAATTTCATGCTTTTTATCTTTGTCGTTAATAAAAACTAACATTTAATCTATAAAAGAAACATTTAAAAGAAAAAAATGTATAATATATGTAATTAATTTAACTTTATATTTATTAAATATATGAGTATAATTTTATAGAATATAATCATGATAATGTTATGATTGGATTTCACACTTTTATGATTTTACCATCATGTAATCAATATGAAATAGAAAAATAAAATAAGTTGTTGATTTTGTTAATTATTTATTTAATATTATTGTAATATTATTGTATATTACTTCATATATCAATAATGTATACTTGCATGGATAATTGTTATTATAAATTATATTATTATTTTATTTTTCATTAATAATCATTATATAAAATTTTATATTTGACATCATATCTATGAAGTTAAGCATACTTGTATAACATCATAAATTATTAGATAAGAAAACATATATGTTGATTTAGTTTTATTTTTATTTATAGGATACATATATGTTTATTCTTATTTGTAAAAAACAATGTTTTCAATTTCATATAATTAACCATTATAAATTTAAAATAATTTATTTGAATATCACAATTTTTTAATTGATATATTATGAAATTATTAAATTTTTAAAGAGTTTAATTGGTATACACTGACAGTATAAACATTTTTACATAATCACAACCTTTCCTTTATGGTAAATTTGTTGACTTTAATCGCTACTACTTTAAAAGTCACATAAATGAGAAGTCATGATTGAATTTTACACTGACAGTGTATGTCAATTAAATTCATTTTTAAAATTATTAAATGTTAATTTAATATTATTAAGATTATATTATATTTTATCAGACATATTAAAAATATATGGATGTCATAATCAATCATTAGTATTTTTACATATCTTTCACTTATCTTTATTTTATTTTTTATTTATTTTCTTTTTTTATTGGTAATGAACCACTTTTTTACTAGAATAAGCACGAGCACCACCAGGTTGTTTATGTATCACTCAATAAAATTATTATTTCAATGTAAATTTTAAAATTAAAATTTTTCTATTTATATAATGTTAATTTTTTATATGCATAAATATTTATTTAATATTATTAACACTACTAGGAAAGTTTGCATTTCCTTCAGTTTTTTCATGAAAAAAAAAATTGCAGAAAATGGCTGCTACTTTTTAGAATTCGTATAAATTTTTTGAGACTTTTCATACAAAATAAAATAAACAATAATTTCATAAAACTTTGCTTGTGAATTTAGAAATTCATAACAAAATTTTCAATGAATATGAAAATGGTAGAAAATTTTCTTGCAAATTTTCCTCCAAAACTATTTGTAGGAAATTCCTGTGAATTTTAAATTGGCAGGAAACTTCCAACATATTTAAAATTTGCAAGAAAGCTTTTACATATTTTCTACAAATCAGAATTTGTAGAAATGTTGAGATATTTAAAATTAAAATTAAAGTAGTAGATTTTAAATAAACTACTACTTTTGATGATGTGAATCTGTCAATAAGGGGTTTCGACGGGACAGTAAAAATTATTTTAGAGGTTATTTTTGTTTTTTTATGAATATAATATTGACTAACAAATTTTGTTTTTAGAGATGAGTTTTAAGACAAAAAGTCGCAACTTATGCCTTAAAATCGTGAGATTAAAAAGATTTTATGTCTAGTTATTCCTTTTATCTCTATTAAAGAAATATTATAAATAAAAATATTAAAAAAAAGTGAGGATTCAAAATTATTTTTAAAAGAAAATATTATTAATTGTGACAGGAATTAATTAAGGAAGAAAATTGAGAACGTGACACTGTCACAATTTGTATCCTCAAAATTTAATAAGGTAAAAAGATGTCACATTTAATCAACATTATTTTCCCCTTACCAACAAATTTATTTTTTCTAACTAGATGATATAAAATTTTTTATTATTAGGAAAATAATTTTGAATTTTAGAGATGAGATTTAAGACAAAAAGTTGTCACAACTTATGTCTCAAAATCTCAAAATTAGAGAGATGTCACATCTAATTAATTCTTTTATCTCTATTAAAAATATTATGTTATAAAATTATGAACAAATTAAATTTAAGATATAATTATTATTATTATTAAATAACTTAAATTATTATTATTAAAAAACTTAAACTATTTTTATGAAATGGTCTTTGCTTGATATGAAACTCTAGCTAGGATTATTTTGATGGCACTCAAATTGCATATATACAACAAACAGTAAGTTAGTTAATCAAATATCAAGCCCACAGTTATAAGTTCAAACCATAAATTAATTAATTACCTAATAAGAATCAAACAAAATAAAAACATGAAAGAAGGAAAAAGGAAATCTACAATGTCAAAGCCTAGCATGGACAAGCATCACATGTATAACCCAATAACTGGAAAAAAAAGAGTAAAGAGAACCAGTGTAAGTCTTGAGTCCACAACACAGTATTGTTGGAAAAGCCATGAACTGCACAAAGGTCCATCATTCAACATGGCAGATCCATTGCTCCTGGTTTTGTGGCTAATGCATTCATGATATTTGTTGCTTGTTGACATGAGAAGGGGTATGTTTGTAAACATATTTTTGGGTCACTACATATTTATATTGGTACCAAGATTTGGTGTTGGTGGGTGTTTACAGAGGCTTGAACGTATGTATATTCAGGTTCATAGCTGATGAATGTCATGACTTTAAGCCTTTTTATGGTTATTGAAGATAAAAGGAAAGTGTATGTAAGAGCTAATATATATTATTTTGTTGAGGGAAAGAATAAGAGTGGATAGATTCTATTGTGAGTATTTTTAAGAGAGAAGAAGAAGGTGAAAAATAAAAAAAGGAAGGAGATGATGAGGTCTTACCTCGAGTTTGGAGTGGAGACGATAGTCCCCAAAATGTGAGTTGTGAGGGATTTTTATTAAGGACAGATGTGTGCTTTCATTTAATGAAAGTTTGCTTTTTGGGAAACCAATATTGTAGAAGTATGATTTAAGGGGATTTTTTAGTGGCTTGTAGGTGGTAGTATGAGAGAAATTAGGAAGTAAAAGGTGAGTAGCTAGGGTAGTCTAGCAAACCTTTAAATGATTTTCTTCTTTTTCTTTTCTTTTTTATAAAACCATATCTATTTTTTTATTTTGTAATTTGGTTTTTATATTCTTTTATTTATTTTAAGAAAATGATTCAATTATTAATCATTTTTTTAGTTTAATTTTTCTGATTTTTTTTATTTTCTTTACTTACAGGAAAAATTGGGTGATCACAGAATCCATTTGTAAAAAACTTTTGTTGCATTTGAACTCAAACTTTATATTTTATCTGCAAGCCCTACACACTTACAACTTATGATTTTAAAACTGGACTAGTGTTTGAACTAGTGAAAGTACTGGTTCACGATTTATTAATGCAATTATTTGTTGAACTAGTGGTTGAACCAATCCTAATAAAATAGTAATTTTTTATTATTAATGTATTATGACAATTAAAATTATAAAAGAAAAAAATTATTACGGAGGTAATTATAAAAGAAAAAACTATTTTTACTAAATCCATCTAGATATTGCTAAGTTAACCTCTCTTTTTATTAATTTTCTAATTAAAAATTGATGGACTTGAGAAAACAACGGGTGTATTTAGAAAAATGCAAAAAAAATATAAAAATAATGAACCAGTTGAACCACCGATTTTCATCAATTTTTTTATTTTAAAATTGTTCTTTGCTTAGTCAATTCGATTTTTAGCATTAGCTGAACTAGATACTAAACTAGTTCACCAATTTTTTGGTAGAACCATTCAGTCCGATCTGGTTTTTTAACCTAACTTAAAACACATAAAAACTTTTAATAAGAAATTTCATTACAAATATTCTAACATCAATTATTCACAACTTTAAAAGAAATTACTCATGTATTATTGCACAAGTTATATTCAGAATCTATGTAAAATGTAGAAATATATACAAAACCTCATGAGTGATAAGTGTATTTTACTCTTAATTTGAAGTTTTCACCTAAAACCAACATTTCTTCAAGTCTATTTTATGATAGGATAATTTGTGAATATATTTTAAATAATTTAAAATATATGCATACTCAATAGTCAAATTTAACATTATTACTTAATATTAAATTATCAAAATTAATATTTAATTAGGAATTAAATATTTAATAAAATTAATTACTTAATATAAAAAATAAAATTACTTTTTTTAATTATAAAAGATGAATATAAAATATAATTAATGAGGGAAATTTATTTTTTTATTAAATATAGATGTTACAAAAGAAAACCACATCATCAACGGATATTATAAAATTGAAGTTTTGATCAATGTTTAAGTTAAAGTCCAATTTATAATTAATATATATTAATTAAAATTTAGTGAAGCATTTCTGGGATGTGTTAAAGGAGGATATAAAGAAAGTAGTGACAAATTTTCATCAATATGGAAAGCTTACAAGGGGGCTCAATACCTCATTAATTTAATGACAGATTACCAAGAAGGAGTGCCCAAGTGGATTGGGAGATTATAGGCCGATATTGGGGTGCTCTATAAAATTATAGCATAAGTGGTGGCAAAAAGACTACAGAAGGTACTTCCAAGCATCCTTGAGGAAACACATAGCTTTTATTAAAGGAAAGCCATTGCTTGATAGTGTGGTTATAGTTAATGAAGTGATCCAGGAGGCAAAATATCATTAGAAGCTCTTATTGGTATTTAAGGCTGACTTCAAGAAAGTGTATGGCTTTGTTATTTGGGCGTTCCTATTTTACATGCTATCTCAATTTGGTTTTGGGGACAAATGGTTAAGTTGGTTCCATGGTTATCTGTCTTCATCATCGATCTCAATATTGGTTAATGGGAGTGCGACAAAGGAGTTCTGTATCCAGAGAGGATTACGTCAAGGCAATCTAATCGCGCATTTCTTATTCTTGATTGTTGCTGAAAGGGCTAGGAGGTTTGATTCGAAAGACTTAGTCGGTAAATCTAATTTCAAGTATTAACCTTAACAAGCATCACTACCAAATAGTATCTCAACAGTTAGACGATACAATTTCCCTAATTTCACCTGAACTTCAAAATGTATTTGCTTTGAAAAGTCCTCTGAGATGCTATGTGTTGGCCTCAGGCCTGAGGATTAATTTCCATAAGAGTATCTTAGGGGTAATTTGGGTGAAATTTCCGAAGGTGGGTTCCTTTGCATCAATCTTTAATTGTGGAGTTCTGCAAAGGCCTTTCTCCTACCTTCATGTGGGGACAAATGTGAGATGTGAGCATGTGCGGAAGCATGTCTAGATAAAATGGGAGCAAAGTTAACCTCATCACAAAATAACCTGTCAATAAGGGAGAGGGTTTGCCTAATCAAATCCACCCTCTCTATTTTACCTCTTTATTTTCTATCTTTTTTCAAGGCTCCTAAGAAGGTGTCTAAAGCCATAAAATCTATGCAAAGGAATTTCCTTTAGGGAGGTTATGAAAAAGCCTAAAAAATAGCATGGATCAAATGGGAGCAGGTGTGTAAAGACAAATGCAGCGGTGGGTTGGGACTAACAGATGTGTTGGCTTTTAATAAAGCTCTGCTAGGTAAATGACGATGAAGAATTCTACAGGCTGGTGATGTTATTTGGATCAAGGTTCCGGAGGAGAGGTATGGGGTTGATATTAAGAGAAACCTTGATGTTAGGCACAAAAGTGGAGGCTCCTAGTGGTGGCATGATATCCTGAAAGTCACTGCTGAAGAAGAACGAAGTGGCTGGTTCTCAATAATCTAATTAAAAATATGATTTCTTGTTTCCGGACAATTGAATCAGATCACCTGATTTTCAAGTTGTAAAGGGATTTTCGGAGATCTATTTAGCTTGTTACAATATGTAAATAGAATAGGACTGTTGAGTAATTTTCCTCCAAAACTTTTTATCATTCTGTTTTTACGTCAAATGAATGGCAATTAGTTGTTATACTTGTAAAAAAGATGGGAAAAGGAATAGAAATAACATCAACTACTATGCTTTATGATTTTCATTATTTCATGATAGATTTCCTCTTACGAGCTTCATGGTAAAAAATGTGAATGATTCTATGCTCTTTAGCTATGATTGTTACAAAACCAGGCACTAGTAATGGGTATGTAAGTATAAAGTGTGTTTAACTCGCGATTTCAAGTGTAGCTAAAAGATGAAAAATTAACTGAAATGGTTTTAGTTTTATTTTATACTTAAAAAAGTTAGTAGTTTTTTAGGTAATTACTAGTTTTGTTAGAAAAGTTGTTGTAGTTTAGTTCTTTGTAAGTGTTCTTATTTTTAGTTATGAGTTGATTTTTTTTACTTTCTTTTCTATAGATATTTTATTTTTCATTCTCTCCTTTATCGTAATTTATATATTATTTAGTCATTTATAAAAGTTTCATAAAATTTGAAATTTAAGAAATTGATTTGTCATATCCAAACTAAAAAATTCAATTGATTTGGCTAATATGCAAAATTGAATTACCTTATCCAAATAAAAAAATTTTCGTTTAAGAAATTTCAAATGATTTATCCAAACAAAACATTTACAAAATGGAACAAATTTAAATAAAAGCAATTCAAATAGATAGCATTTCAAATTTTTTAAAATCTTAAAATGTCTCATTAAAACATAATGTTAGATTTTAAGAAAATAAATGTTGAAGTATAAGTCTCTAATACCAATTCTCCTTTAGTTTTCAAAATTAAAAATATCAAAGGGAAAGGGAAAAGGAAGAAAAGAGTAGCCACAAACAAGTCACATGTTTTCAACTGTATTTTGAAAATCTAACCTTTACATTAATCAAATGTATACTTGTTATAATAAAGTATTTGACTCAAACTAACATTGCTCAAATTAACATTAATCAAAACGGATTTACATCATTCAATAACATCTATGATTTATGTTAAAAAAATTTGTTGAATTTGATAATAATAACTTTAAAAATTATATAAATTGTATGATTCAGTTGGTATGGTTGTATCTTTAAAGTCAATAATAATTAATATTTAGTAACATAAATAATAGTAAAGGAAGATTCTAATTATATAAGGTTTTATGTTTTATGTATTGTTTCTTGTCACTGAATGCGTCTCTCACTTCCAACCAAAGCGCTAAATCCCCCAATTCCTCCTATGGTCCATTTCAAAATCAAAATTTGGGTTGACCCTTTTGCTCCTGAAACGCACATTATTAAGTGAAATAAATAATTAGTGAAAGAGAACAGGAAGGAAAGAAAGAGTGGCCACAAACACGTCACATAATTTAGACTATATTTTGAGAATCTAACCTTTATATTAATAAAATGTATATTTATTATAATAAATTATTTGATTCAAACTAACATTGCTCAAATGCAGGAACACTACTCAAGAAAAAATTATATTGAGTATGCTCAAACGAACATGGCTCAATAGATTTTTAAAAAGATACAATAACCTTGGGAAATATTATAAATCATTAATGAACCAACAATTAAGCATGTTTTAAAAGACATGGATTTTTAAATTTCATTGTGACTCGGCTTTTATTCACACTATAGTTGTAAAATAATTAAATTACTTTACTACTTTATTTTTTAAAATTATTAAAAGATTTAAATTAAAGATAAGTTAAATTCCTTTAAATAATTTTAACACATAACTTTATACATATTGGAAAGAAGAATGCAAGTTACATATTGGAAATAATGAGATTTTTTAAAGAAAAGTAAAAAAAAACAATATATTTCTCCAAAGTAATATGCATTGTCTTCTACTCGTGTGAAAGAAAATGTTTAGTTTAGTTTGTTATATATTCTAACACACATCACACATGTCACCTCACTGTCACTTTAGAATGTATTACCATTTTTTGATAAGCCATTGATAAACATGCACTTTTCCAATTTTGTTTTTACATTTCTGGAGAAATAATCATACTATTACCTTTAAAATAGGATTTTATGACTTTTTTAACTTTTATTTTATTTTTGACCAAAGTCCTGAATAACTTAAATAATAGATACTTAAAATATAATATTTAGTTTATAATATTAAAATGTAAAATTCTTAATTCTTAACATTCTTTCTATCATAAATTAGTAGAAAAAACAAAAAGTAATTTTTTGTTCTAACTAAAAATAATTTTTTGAATTAATATTTTGGTAGAAAATATTAATTATTTAGTAATGGAAGATAAAGGCGTTCTTCTTTTTAATACATAAAACTATGTGATAGAAAAAAATTAATTCTATTTTTAGAATGAAAAAAGACCTAGTAAGTATAAGATACTTATTCTTTATTATTTCTATTCATTTTCTTATTTAAATTTAATGATTAATATTAATTATCTTTTGTTTTATTTATAGTATGCTCTAGACAATTAATTAAGTTCATGTAGCTTTTCATAATTATAGTAAAAATTACAATTCCATTTAAATTATTGTTATTTTCTTAATTTATTAATATAATTAAGAATAACATATATCAATATGAGTCAAATCATTTTGTAGCACTGTGTTACTAATTATTTATATTTTCATTGTTAAATTTAATAATAAATTTTATTTATTAAAATTTACTATTATTTAAATAGACATATTATTTAAAGTTATATGTAGAGATTTGATGCTATATATTATTATATATAATAAATGACTAAGGGAGTGTTAGTTAGTGTACCATTTGAGAGTGTATTAGTATAATATATTTTTATGAATCAAATCTTAGTATTGTTGATAATACTAGTTTGTCAGTTGAACCTAAAACCTTTATTGCTGTTAACTAATTTATCACCTTATATATTTACTAGTGAAGTATTTTTAAAAAAGACACAAGAAATGTAGGTATATTTAAAGTTTTTAAACTTAAGATTGGAGTAGGTAAATAAGAAAGAATGAAATTATAATTTCTTAAACTAGGGATGGAAGTTTTATGTATTTATTTTTATTATAATATAAATATATACTTTTTACATCGAATATATAAAAATGTAAACAATTTATATGTGAATATTAATTTTAAGTATGTATATTTTAATTAAAATCTAATCATCATTTTCATATATCATTATAAGATATATTGAATATTATTGTTTATCCTATAACTTATCAAATATTTTCTTATAAACTATATATTTTATATTGTTAACATTAATTTCAAATAAAAAGGATATATAATATCTTAATCGGTTAAAGAATGAGAGATGTGAAAAAATGTCATAATTTTGATATTTTTCGTTAATAAAAACTAACATCTAGTCAATAAAAGAAATATTTAAAATAGAAAAGTATATAACATATATAATTAATTTCAATTTATATTTATTAAATACGTGAGTCTAATTTTATGGAATATAATCATAATAATGTTATGATTGGATTTCACACTTATATGATTTTATATTCATGTAATCAATATGAAATAGAAAAAGAAAATAAGTTGTTGATTTTGTTAATTATTTAATTTTTATATTATTGTATGTTATTTCATATATCAATATGTATTCTTGCATGGATAATTGTTATTATAAATTATCTTATTATATTTTTCATTAACAATTATTATTTAAATTTTATATTTAGCATCATATCTATAAACTTAAGCATACCTGCATAACATCATAAATTATTAGATTAAGAAAACATATATGTTGATTTAGTTTTATTTTTATTTTTAGGATACATATATGTTTATTCTTATTTGTAAAAGTCTTTACATATTTAATAAAAACAATGCTTTCAATTTCATATAGTTAACCATTATAAATTTAAAATAATTTATTTGAATATTACAATTTTGTCATTGATATATTATGAAATTATTAAATATTTAAAATCATTAAATTTTAATTTAATATTATTAAGATTATATTATATTTTATTAGACATATTATAAATTATGGATGTCATCATGAATCATCAATAGTTTTACATATTTTTCACTTATCTTTGTTTTATATTTTATTTATTTTTCTGTATTTTTTTATTTTTTTATTGGTAATGCACCACTTTTTTATGAAGAAAAGCACCACCACCACCAGGCTATTCATGTATAACTGAACAATATTATTATTTTAATGAAAATTTCAAAATTAAAATTTTTATATTTATATAATGTTAATTTATTTGAATATTACAACTTTGTCATTGATAAAATCATTAAATGTTATATTTTATTAGGCATCTTAAAAATATATGGATCTCTTCATGAATCATCAGTATTTTTACATATTTTTCACTTATCTTTGTTTTATTTTTTATTTCTTTTTCTCTATTTTATTTTCTTTTTTTATTGGTAATGCACCACTTATTTACTAGGGAAAACACGACCACCATTGGGTTATTTATGCATAACTCAATAAAATTATTATTTTAATGCAATTTTTAAAATTAAATTTTTCCTATTTATAAAATGTATTTTTCATATCAATAAGTATTTATTTAATATTATTAACACTACTAGAAAAGTTTTCATTTCTTGCAGTTTTTCATGAAAAAAAAATTGTAGAAAATACCAGCTATTTTTTAGAAGGAAAAAAATTGTATAAGTTTTGAGACTCTTCGTACAAAAAAAAAAATATCAACAAGAATTTCATAAAAATTTTCTTGTGAATTTGAAAAGTGACAGCAAACTCTTCTACAAATATGAAAATGTTTAAAAATTTTCTTGCAAATTTTCCCCCAAAAATTATTTATAGAAGTTTCCAGCGAATTTCAAATTTTCGGGAGAGTTCCTACATATTTAAAATTGGGAGAAAAGTTTTTGCATATTTTTCTACAAATCAAAATTCACAAAAACATTATATATATTTAAAATTAAAATTATAATAAGTAAATATTATTTATTTATAAAAATTTATATATTAAGATTTCTAGAAATGTTTTGCCACATAATAATAATTTATTTTTTAAATCATTAGTTTTGAAATAATTTATAAATATTTAAAATAATATCATTTCACTAAATCCATTATAATTTATTAAATATCTTAATATTCATAATTTTAGTTTAAAATTAATTTGTTAAATATTATTTTATTGAATATATATTCTTGTATCTTCTATCCTTTAAATTTTAAATTGAAATCATTGTACATTTAAGTGACAATGTTAATTTATTTTATATTTAACATGTCCTAAAAAATCAAGGTATGTTTTTATACAAATAAATAAAAGAAAATTGAAGTTATTATTCAAAATTCAAGGAAATTCTATAGTATAAAGGTCAAAAAGCCTGCGTCAATTTTGAATGTTCAAGAAGTGAGAAAAACAATTGAAAATTTGAATAACAGAACAACACAAGCATAGAAGATGAATGTAGCTTGTGATTTGTAACTTGTAATTAGTATTTTTTTAAGTGTTAGTTAAGCATAGAAAAAAAAAATAATAATGGTGATAGTTGTCTTGGTTCAGCCATACTTGTCCTGTTCATTTTTAATTACATATAAACCCAAATTACATTCATAATATCACAGTTTCCAATGTTTTGTATATCATATAGAACAAAATTTAGAAAGTGAATATTGATATTATCCTTATTAAACAAAGAAAATCTATCCTTTATCTAAATAAACTACTACTTTTTATAGAATTGTTCGATAAGTGGATTTCAATAGAATGGTAAAAATTAAGTTAAAAAATAGGAGAGTCATGACCTATGTTTATTAAGAAAGATATTGAAAAAACCTTTAAAATAGAAAGTGGTATGCGAAACCAAATTTGAATTCAGAAATCGAACATGTAGGGAAGGTATTAGCACCTTACAAAGTCCATTATAAAGACGGTTACCTCTAATTAAACATGCAAAATTAGATAACTTTAAAAATATCTATTTCATTCCATACAAATTATTATTTTTATTTTATTAATTGATTTTAATATTTTTTATAAGAATTTATTATTGAGAGATTTATATTTATAAAAGATTATTATTGTACTTTTTATCTTTTAAATTAATTAACATTTTTTATCTTTTTAGGTTCAACAGGAGTAAGTTCCTACTCCTACGTATCTCCAAGTGTAATAGAGAATCAGTGTTTACATAGTTCTTTGAGAAAATATTTATGTGTTTTGATATATTTGATATTTAATTTTTAGATTTATTAAGACTTAGGATTTCTGAGCTGTCATGGTTTATACATCCTAAAAATTTAAAAATTAACAAGGGTGTACACCCAAACCAATCCATTGGAACATTCTTATTTTAGAGGTTGTTTTTATTTTTTTCGGAATATTTTTTGAAAAAGAAAAATTTATTAAAACACACTATCACTGTCATGAGAAGTGACAGGATAAAAATTCAGATACAGTAATAGATAGGAACAAATAAAAAGGACCCCCAAGTAACATGATAGTCACCTCCCACAAAGTCAACTAGTAAAGATATATTATTTTGCAGATTTACCCTACAAGAATTAGGATCAAACCACAAAAGAAGCCCTACAACTTGATTACTTTGAGTCTCTTCTTGCATACAGCTAGCTATAATGATTATTCCATGAAAGAGACACCTTTAACCTTACCCAACCCTTTGATCCACTTCCAATAGTTTTGTAGGGAACGATCCCACACTTCTTCACATAGGAAAGGCTTATTTTTAAACACCACCTCATTCCTAGCACCCTATATACCACAAAATTGATAGCCAAACAACACTAAGCCAGGAAGAAACATTAATACCAAAAGAGTCACAGATGCTCGAGAAATTCCAGAAACTCAACTTGCATGAAGCTGGCAGAACAGAGATGAAACCAAGCCATCTAAAACAATACATCCAAATAGAGTAACTACCCTTACAAGTGAACAAAAGATGAGAAATCGCTTCTGACTCTAAATGACATAGGGAACAAAGAGTGTCTGCCTTTGGAAGGATTGATCGACGAGCCAATTCAACCTTTGATGGTATTTTGTTACGAGCCACCTTCCAAGTAAAACCCATCACCACCTTTGATTTCAATAACTTGCTAAAAAATGGTGATTTATCCTCCAGGCCGCCCCCACACACTAAGTGGAATGCTTCTTTAACCAAATATTGATTAGAGATACCCATATTAGCACCCCACCCCCATCCATCTTTTTCCTCCTTTCTCACTTGGACCCCTTCCATGACTCCTTCTAACTACCTAACCCAATCAATCTCCCAAGTAAAAAGTTCCCTCCTCCAACTCAATTTCCAAACCCAATTATTATTACATCATTCCCCACCTCCGACACCAGCCCTTCCCTATGATTTGACAAACTGTATAATCTAGGAAATTTTGATCTAAGCCCCTCAGGCACCAACCAACCCCCCTCCCAAAACCAAAATAGCAAACCATCTCCAAGAGTAGGTTTTACCGTTGCAGGGAACCAATTCTCCATTCCTTCAGTTGTTGTTCTCAGGATATCGTGCCACCACTCTTGCACCTTACTGACATGTTTCTTCTAATATTTGCACCATATCTTGTCTCCAATACTTTAATCCAGGGAGCATTACCACCCTGTAGTATCCTTCAGTGCCATTTTCCCAACAAATATAATTTTGACTAACAAATTTATTTTTTAGAGATGAGATTTAAGACAAAAAGTTGTGGCAACTTATGCCTTAAAATCTCATGTCATGTCTAGTTAATATTAAAGAAAGTGAAGATTATAAATTATTTTTTGAAATCAAATATTATTAATTGTAACAGGAATTAATTAAGGAAGAAATTTGAGAACACGACACTGTCACAATTTGTATCCTCAAAATTTCATAAGCTAAACAAATGTCAAATTTAATTAAGATTATTTTTCCCTTACCAATAAATTTATTTTTCTAACTAGCTGATTTAAAATTTTTTATTTAGGAACATAATTTTGAATTTTAGAGATGAGATTTAAAACAAAAAGTTGTCACAATTGTCTCAAAATCTCAAAATTAGAGAGATGTCACATCTAATTAATTCTTTTGCTCTATTAAAAATATTACTATTAAATTATGAAAAAATTACATTTAAGATATAATTATTATTATTATTAAAAAACTTAAATTATTTTTATGAAATGGTATTTCTTGGTATGAAACTCTAGCTAGGATGATTTTGATGGCACTTAAATTGCATATATACAACCAAATAGTAAGTTAGTTAATCAAATATCAAGCCCATGGTTATAAGTTCAAACCACAAATTAAATAATCAACTAATACGAATCAAACAAAATAAAAACATGACAGAAAAAAAAGGAAATATACAATGTCAAAGCCTAGCATAGACGAGCATCAACACGTATAACCCAATAACCGGAAAAAAGTAAAGAGAATCTGTGTAAGTCTTGAGTTCACAATCCCTTATTGTGGGGAAAGCATTGAAGTGCACAAAGGTCTATAATCCAACATGCCAGATCTATTGCTGCTGGTTTTCTGGCTAATGCATTCAGTGATATTTGTCACTTATTGATATAAGAAGGTGTATGTTTGTAATCATATTTTTGGGTCACTACATATACATATTGGTACCAAAATTTGGTGATGGTGGGTGTTTACAAAGGCTTGAACACATGTATATTGAGGTTCATAGCTCATGAATGTCATCACTTTTAAAGGTAAGCCTTTTTATTGTTAGTGAAGATAAAAGGAAAGTATATGTAAGAGCTAATGTATATTATTTTGTTGGGAGAAAGAAGAAGAGTGGATAGATTCTACCATGAGTATTTTTAAGAGAGAAGAAGATGAAGAAAAATAAAAAAAGGAAGGAGATGGTGAGTCTTACCTCGAGTGTGGAGTGGAGACGACAGTCCCCCAAAATGTGAGTTGTGAGGGATTTTTATTAAGGAGATATGTGTGCTTTCGTTTAATGAAATTGTATTTTGGGAAACCAATCTTGTGGATGTATGATTTGAGGAGATTTGTTGGTAGCTTTTAGGTGGTAGTATGAAAGATTAGGAAGCAAAAGGTGAGTAGTTAGGGTAGTATAGCTCACCTTTAAATGATTTTCTTCTTTTTTTTATTTTTTAATTTGGTTTTTATATTCTTTTCTTTATTTTAAGAAAATGACTCAATTATTAATAATGTTTTTAGTTTAATTTTTCTCATTTTTGAATTTTCTTTACTTACTGAAGAAAATTGGGTCATGACGGAATCGATTTGTAAAAAGGTTTTCTTGCCTTTGAACTCAAACTTTACATATTGTCCGTAGGTCCTACACACTTAAAACTTATGATTTTAGAACTGGACTCGTGTTTGAACTGGTGAAAATGCTGGTTCATGCTTTATTAATTCAACCGTTGTTGAACCAGTGGTTGAACCGATCTTAATAAAATAGTATTTTTTATTATTAATGTATTATAACAATTAAAATTATAAAATAAAAAATTTATTAAGAGGTAATTATAAAATAAAAATTATTTTTACTGAATACATCTTTATATTGTTAAATTAACCTTTGTTTTTATTAATTTTTAAAAAAAAATGGATGAATCCAAAAAAATTATAAAAAAATGAATTAGTTGAACCACCGATTTTCATCAGTTTTCCGATTTTAAAAATGGTTCTTTACTTTGTCGATTTGATTTTCACATTAACCGAACTAGATACTAGACTGGTTCACTAGTTTTTTGGTTGAACCGTTCGGTCCGATCCGCTTTTTTTAACCTCACTTAAAACACATGAACAGTTTTAATAAGAAATTTTATTACAAATATTCCAACATCAATTATTCACAACTTTAAAAGAAATTAGTCTGTATTATTGCACCAAGTTATATTCAAAATCTATGTAAAATGCACAAATATATATAAAACCTCATGAGTGATAAGTGTATTTTACTATTATGAAATTGAAGTTTTCACCTAATAACAACATTTCTTCAAGTATATTTTATGATAGATAATTTGTGAAATATATTTTAAATAATTTAAAATATGTGCATACTTAATTGTCAAATTTAATGTTATTACTTAATATTAAATTATCAAAATTAATATTTAATTACGAATTAAATATTTAATAAAAATAATTACTTAGTATAAAAAATAAAATAAAATTTTCTTAATTATAAAAATGAATATAAAATATAATTAATGTGGGAAATTTATTTTTTTATTAAATATAGATGTTACAAAAGAAAATCTCATGATCAACAGATATTATAAAATTGAAGCTTTCATCAATGATTAAGTTAAAATCCAATTTATAATTAATATATATTAATTAAAATTTAGTGAAGCATTTATGTGATGTGTTAAATGAGGATATAAGGAAAGTAATGACAGATTTTCATTGGAAAGCTTCCAAGGGGGGGTCAATGCCTCATTCATTTCCTTGATTCCCAAGAAGGAGTGCCCAAGTGGATTGGGAGATTATAGGTCGATATCACTAATTGGGGTGCTCTATAAAATTATTGCAAAAGTGCTGGCAAAGAGACTACAAAAGGTACTTCCAAGCAAAATTGAGGAAACACAGATAGCTTTTATTAAATGGAGGCAATTGCGTAATAGTGTGATTGTAGTTAATGAAGTGATCCAGGAGGCGAAACATAATAAGAAGCCCTTATTGGTTTTTAAGGCTGCCTTCGAGAAGGCGTATAACTCTGTTAGTTGGGTGTTGCTGTTTTACATGTTATCTCGATTTGGTTTTGGGGACAAACGATTAAGATGGATCATGGTTATTTGTCTTCATTATCAGTGTCAGTATTGGTTAATAGGAGTGTGACGAAGGAGTTCTGTATGCAAAGAGGATTACCTCAGGGTGATCTGAAGGGCTAGAAGGGTTGATTCGAAAGGCTTGATAAATCTAATTTTAGGTATTAACCTTAACAAGCATTGCTTCCAAATAGTATGCCAACAATTTGCAAACGATAAAATTTTCCTGATTTCACCTGAACTTCAAAATGTATTTGCTTTGAAAAGTGCTCTGAGATGCTATGAGTTGGCCTCAGGCATGAGGATTAATTTCCATAAGAGTATCTTAGGGGTAATTTGGGTGAAATTTCCAAAGGTGGGTTCCTTTGCATCAATCCTTAATTGCGGAGTTCTGCAAACGCATTTCTCCTACCTTGGGATTCCTGTGGGGGCAAATGTGAGACTGAGCGTGTATGGAAGCCTGTCCTGGATAAAATGAGAGCAAACTTAACCCCGTAGAGACAAAAGACTGTGTCAATAGGGAGAAGGATTTGCCTGAACAAATCCACCTTCTCTGTTTTACCACTTTATTTTTTGTCTATTTTCAAGGGTTCTAATAAGGTGTCTAAAGCCATAGAATTTGTGCAAAGGAATTCCCTTTGGGGAGGTTCGGAAGAAGGCTAAAAAATAGCATGGATCAAATGGGAGCAAGTGTGTAAAGACAAATGCAACAGTGGACTAGGACTAAGAGATGTGTTGGCTTTTAATAAAGCTCTATTGGGCAAATGGCGATGAAGAATTCTACAAGGTGGTGATGCTATTTGGATCAAGGTGCTGGAGGCAAGGTATTAGGTTGATATTTGGCGAAACCTTGATGTTAGGTGCAGAAGTGGAGGCTCCTTGTGGTGGCATGATATCCTGAAAGTCACTGCTGACGAAGAACAAAGTGGTTGGCTTTCTAGTGAGGTAAAAACCTTGATTGTGATGGTTCTCAATTATCTAATTAACATGAATTCTTATTTATTTGCATTTGAATTGAATCACTTGATTTCCAAGTTGTAAAGGGATATTTGGAAACCTAATTAGCTTGTTACAACATGTAAATAGAATAGGACTGTTGAGTAATTTTCCTTCAAAATTTTTTATCATTCTATTTTTACGTCAGATGAATGGTAATTAGTTGTTATACCTGTACAAAAAACATGCAAGAAGGAATAAAAATAATATCAAGAGTTTAATTGGTACACACTGTCAGTGTAAAATATTTTTACGCTGATGTTCAATCATAACTTTTCATTTATTTGACTTTTAAAGTATTATGAATAAAGGGTTGTGATTGAATGTAAGTGTAAAAATCGTTGCACTGATAGTGTATACCAATTAAACTTTAATATCAAATACTATGCTTTATCATTTTCATTATTTCATGATAGATTTCCTGTTATGAGCTTCATAGTAAAAAATGTGAATGATTCTATGCTCTTTTGCTATGATTGTTACAAAAGAAGGCACTAGCAATGGCTATGTAAGTATAAAGTGTGTTTCACACGCGATTTCAGTTGTAGCTAAAAGATGAAAAATTAATCGAAATGGTTTCAATTTATTTTATACTTAAAAAATTAGTAGTTTTTTAGGTAATCACTAGTTTTGCTTGAAAAGTTATTTTGGTTTAGTTTTTTTTTTAAGTTTTCCTATTTTTAGTTATTAGTTGATTTTTTTTACTTTTTTTTTTATTAATTAATAAATTATTTTTCTTTTGATATTTTATTTTTCATTCTCTCCTTTATCATAATTTATATATGTATTAAGTAATTTATAAAAGTTTCATAAAATTTGAAATTTAAGAAATTTATTTGTCATATCAAAACTAAAAAAATGAAATTAAAAAAATTGAATTGATTTGGCTAATATGAAAATTCGATTGCCTTATCCAAATAAAAAATTTGAAATTTAAGAAATTTAAAATGATTTATCCAAACAAAACATTTACAAAATGAAAGAAATTAAAATGAAAGCAATTCAAATTGATAGCATTTCAAATTTTTTGAAATCTTAAAATGTCTCATTAAAACACAAAGTTAGATTTAAACAAAAAATGGTGAAGTATAAGTCTCTAATACCAATTTTCCTTTAATTTTCAAAATAAAAAATATGAAAGGAAAATGGAAAAGGAAGCAAAGAGTGACCACAAACAAGTTACATGCTTTAAATTATATTTTGAAAATCTAACCTTTACATTAATCGAATGTATAATTGTTATAATAAATTATTTGACTCAAACTAACATTGCTCAAATTAACGGATTTACATCATTCAATACATCTATGATTTATGTTAAAACAATTTGTTGAATTTGATAATAATAACATTAAAAATTATATAAATTGTATTTGGTATGGTTATATCTTTAAAGTCAATAATAATTAATATTTAGTAACATAAATGATAGAAAAGGTAGATTCTAATTATATAAGGTTTTATGTTTTATGGTTTGTTTCTTCTCATTGTGGTTTATTTCTTTCTCTCTTCTAGAAAGGTGGTTGAATGCCTCTATCAGTCCCAACACACGGAAATGGACCCTCCTTCTTCCAATGGTCTATTTCAAAATCAAAACTTGGATTGACCATTTTGTAACCTGTGTTACTAAGTCTAATAAATAATTAGTGAAAGGGAAGAGGAAGGAAAGAGTGGCCACAAACAAGTCACATACTTTAAATTATGTTTTGAGAATCTAACCTTTACATTTTTATTATAATAAATTATTTTATTCAAACTAACATTGCTTAAACAAGTATAGGAAAGTGGTATACCACCACATACACAGTACTCAAGAACAAATTATATTGAGTATCCTCAAACTAACATGACTCAATAGATCTTTAAAAAGATAGCAATAACCTTGGGAAATGTTGTAAATCATTAATGAACCAACAATTAAGCATGTTTTAAAAGACAGTGACTCCGCGTTTATTCACACTATAGTTTTAAAATAATTAAATTCTTTATTGCTTTATTTTTTAAAATTATGAAAAGATTTAAATTTAAGATAAGTTAAATTCCTCTAAATACTTTTAACACATAACTTTATACATATTTTTTAATAATAAGAAATAAATGTGAGATTATAATCAAATATATTTTTTCTAACAATTCGATTTATTTATTTTTATTAAAGTTGTATTATGAATTTAAAAACAAAAAATTACCATGAAAAATGTTTTTTTTAAAATTATTATGTTATATTCAGAAAAAAAGATTGAATTCTTTGTAAAGAAGAATGCAAGTTACATATTGGAAATAATGAGATTTTTTAAACAAAAGTAAAAAAAAAAAATATTTCTCACAGGTAACATGAATTGTGTCACTGTGACAAAAAATGTTTAGCTTACTTTATTATATTTTCTAACACACATCCCACATCTCATGTCACTCAATTCAGAATGTATTACAAATGATAAACATCCATTTTTCCAATTTCTGTTTTTATATTTCTGTAGAAATAGTCATACTATTGTAATACATTCTAAATAGGATTTTATGACTGTTTTAAGTTTTATTTTCGAAAAAAGTCCTAAATAACTTAAAAAATAGATACTTAAAATATAATATTTAGTTTATAATATTAAAATGTGAAATTCTTAATTCTTAACATTCTTTCTATCATAAATTAGTAGAAAAAAAATAATTTTTTCTTCTAACTAAAAATAGATTTTTTGAATTAATATTTTGGTAGAAAAGATTAATTATTCAGTAATTGATATAAGGACATTCTTCTTTTTACTATATAAAACTGTGCTGCTAGAAATGATTAATTTTATTTTTAGAATGTAAAGAGATCTAATAAGTATAAGATGCTTACTCTTTATTATTTCTATTCATTTTCTTATTTAAATCTAATGATTATGATTAAGATTAATTATGCTTTTTTTTTATAGTATGCTCTAAACAATTAATTTAGCTCATGTAGCTTTTCATAATTATAGTAAAAATTACAATTCCATTTAAATTATTGTTATTTTCTTAATTTATTAATATAGTATAAGATGGTTTCTTTTAATTGTTAAATTTAATATACATTCTATTTATTAAATTTTACTATTATTTAAATAGATTACCTTCTATATTTATTAGTGTAATATTTTTAAAAAAGAAACAAGGAATTTTGATATATTTAAAGTTTTTAAACTTAAGATTAGAGTACATAAATTAAAAAGAATGAAGTTATAATTTCTTAAAATAAGGATGAAAGTTTTACGTATTTATTTTATTATGATATAAATATATACTTTTTACATCAAATGTATAAAAATGTAAACAATTTATATGTAAATATCACTTTAAGTGTGTATATTTTAATTAAAATCTAGTCATCATTTTCATATATCATTATAAGATATATTGAATATTATAGTTTATCCTATAACTTTTGAAATATTTTCTTATAAACTATATCTTTTATATTGTTAACATTAATTTCAAATAAAAAAGGATATATAATATCTGAATTTTTTAAGGAACCAGAGATGAAAAAAATCTCATAATTTTAATCTTTATCGTTAATAAAAACTAACATCTAGTTTATAAAAGAAACATTTAAAATAGAAAAGTATATAACATATATAATTAATTTAAATTTATATTTATTAAATATGTGAGTCTAATTTTACAGAATATAATCATAATAATTTTATTATTGAATTTCAAACTTATATGATTTTATATTCATGTAATCAATATGAAATAGAAAAAGAAAATAAGTAGTTGATTTTTTTAATTATTTAATTTTAATATTATTGTTTGTTATTTAATATATCAATTTGTATGCTTGCATTGATAATTGTTATTAAATTATCATATTTTTCATTAACAACTATTATTTAAAATTTTATATTTGGCATCATATCTGTAAAGTTAAGCCTACCTGCATAACATCATAAATTATTAGATTAAGAAAACATATATGCTATAAATTATTAGATTAAGAAAACATATATGCTGATTTAGTTTTATTTTTGTTTTTAGGATACACATATATTTATTCTTATTTGTAAATGTCTTTACATATTTAATAAAAAAATGTTTTGAATTTCATATATAACCATTATAAATTTAAAATAATTTATTTGAATATTACAATTTTTTCATCCATATATTATGTTATTAGACATATTATTAAGACTATTTTACTAAAACTATATTATATTTTATTAGACATATTATAAATTATGGATGTCATCATCAATTATCAGTATTTTTCAGTTATCTTTGTTTTTTTTATTTCTTTTTCTTTAATTTATTTTCTTTTTTTATTGGTAATGCACCACTTTTTTACTAGGAAACGCACGACCACCACCAGGCTACTTATGTATAACTCAACAATATTATTATCTTAATCAAATTTTCAAAATTAAAATTTTTCTATTTATATAATTTTAATTTTTCATATCAATAAATATTTATTTAATATTATTAATACTACCACAAAAGTTTTCATTTCCTGCGGTTGTTTCATGAGAAAAAAATTGTAGAAAATACCTGCTATCTTTTAGAAGGAAAAAATTCATATAAATTTTTTTAGACATTTTGTAAAAAAAAAAAAATCTATAAAAATTTTCTTGTGAATTTGAAAAGTGACGCTAAACTTTTCTATGAATATGAAAATATAGAAAAATTTCTTGAAAATTTTCCTCTGAAAATTATTTGTAGGAGTTTTTGCGAATTTTAAATTGGCATAAAAATTTTCCTACATATTTAAAATTGGCAGAAATTTTTTTGCATTTTTTTTACAAATAAAAATTTATATAAATTTTTTAGATATTTAAAATTAAAATTATAATATATAAATATTATTTATTTATAAAAATTTATATATTAAGTTTTCTAGAAATTTTTTCGCCACATAATGATAAGTGATTTTTCAAATCATTAGTTTTGAAATAATTAATAAATATTTAAAATGATATCATTTTACTAAATCCATTATAATTTATAAAATATCTTAATATTCATAATTTTAGTTTAAAATTAATTAGATTAAATATTATTTTATTGAACGTATACTCCTTTATCTTCTATCTTAAAGTTTAAATTCAAATCATCGTACATTTAAGAGAAAATGTTAATTTATTTTATATTTAACACGTCCTAAAAAATCAAGGTATGTTTTGATACAAATAGATAAAATAAAATTCAAGTTGTTATTCAAAATTCAAGAAAAATTTATATTATAAAGGTAAAAAAGCCCAGGTCAATTTTGGATGTCCAAGAGGTGAGAAAAACATTTGAAAATTTGAATAAGGGAACAACACAAGCATTCGTGAAACATGAACTAAGATTTGTATTATACACAATTTACTATTTTAATGAAATAGCATCGATCCAAAATTCAACATGAAAATGAATGTAGCTTGTGATTTGTAACATAATTAGTTTTTTTTTAAGTGTTAGTTAAGCATAGAAAAAAATATAATAATGGTAATAGTTGTCTTGCTTCAGGCATACTTGTCCCGTTCTTGTTTAATTACTTATAAACCCAAATTATATTCATATTACCACAGTTTCCAATCTTATATCATATAGAACAAAATTTAGAAAGTGAATGTTGATATTATCTTTATTTTAAAAAAAGAATTTAGCCTTTATCTAAATAAATAGACTACTACTTTTGATGGGAATCCATTTGTAAAAAACTTTTCTTGCATTTTGAACTCCAACTTTATATGTTTTCGATAGGCCCTACAACTTAAAACTTATGATTTTAAAACTGGACCCGTGTTTGAACCGGTGAAAGTACTGGTTCACAATTTATTAGTTTAACCATTGTTGAACTAGTGTTGAACCGGTCTTAATAAAATAGTCGATCTGTCTTAATAAAATAGTATTTTTTATTATTAATATATTATAAAAATTAAGATTATAAAAGAAAAAAGTTTATTAGGAGGTAATTATTAAAGAAAAAAATATTTTTACTAAATACATCTTCATATCGCTAAGTTAACCTTTTTTTTAATATTTTTTAACTAAAAAGAGATAGACTTGAGAAAACAAGGGTGTATTCAGAAAAATAAAAAAACATTATAAAAAAATGAAACAGCTAAACCCCTAGTTTTGATCAATTTTTCGATTTTAAAACCGGTTTTTTGCTTGGTTGGTTTTCAGCCTTAATTGAACCGGATACTAGAATGGTTCACCAGTTTTTTGGTCAAATCAGATACCAGACTGGTTCACCAGTTTTCGGTCGAACGAGTCTGTTCGATCCGATTTTTTTAACTAGCTTAAAACACAAAAAAAAATTTAATAACAAATTTTATTACAAACATTCTAACATCAATTATTCACGACTTTAAAAGAAATTATTCATGTCTTATTGCACCAAGTTATATTCAGAATCTATGTAAAATGTAGAAATATATGCAAAACCTCAATCATAAATTATAAGTGTATTTTACTCTTATAAAATTGAAGTTTTCACCTAAGACTAACATTTCTTCAAGTCTATTTTATGATAGAATAATTTATTTTTTTATTAAATATAGATGTTACAAAATAAAATTACATGATCAATGGATATTATAAGTTTTGACAAATTGACTTCTCTATTTTGTTTGATTGTTTCCTTGTCTCTTAATGGACTCGACCATCCTAATCCAACATTTATAAGTTATCCAATCTTATTGATACAAAACCTTATACCCAAGAGGAATTTTATTCTTGATTTAAATCTAAGATAATGAGATTAGAAAACACTTAAAAAATTCAAACGAACTCAACCATTTAATTTGTGGTCCACTACAGCTAAACCAATTATAGCTTGTATTACATCAGACTATATATACCTTACTAAGCATGATATAGATATAAATATTGTGGCTATTAGTACAAAGTGAGTTGTGAGAACTGATGCTACTATATTTAAAACTATATTTCAATCAACCCCTAATTAAATTTCACTCTTGACTATTGCCTTTCAACCATTAAACATTAAGTGGGTTAAAAAATAAAATGTTATTATAGAATAGAAAACATTTAAAAGGATGAAGTTTTCTTTTGTGAGAATGTTGATAATATTGCCTTTTGTCATCATGCCATAACTGAGTCAGTTGTCTCTTTCACAGTTCCATCATTATCCATGACTTTGTTCTGTCTCACAACTGGGTAAATAAGCATCCATACTGTTTAAATTAAATAAGGTGAAAGTAATTAAGATATGAATTGGAGAAGAAGGTGCATCATTAAAGTATCAAACTAGTTATACTTCACTTTTACAATCCAAAACTGATTATTATTACCACCATCACCATGTGTTGATGTTTATATGTTAAGCATATTAACATGGGTAGTGTTACTCATCATTGAAATTTATTAAAAACTATAAAATCAAGATATAGAAGTATTAACTGAGGTGTGACCATCAAACTTTATGTTTTTCAATAAACTTTAACCAATAGTAGTAGATAATGTGTTATAAAAAGTGTTAAAAAGTGTTCTATTATAATTTTTAAAATAAAATTTGTCTTATTAATATGAACAAGATTATGGTTGAAGTTGAAGCTAGCTAATGAAATATTATAGGAAATAATTGTTTCTATTAAGTAATACATTCACTTACTGTAAATTGTTGCTGCAAACCGCTAGCTAATGAAATATAGGAAATAACTATTTCTATTAAGTAATGCATTCACTCACTCTAAATTGTTGCTGCAAAGCACTCATTGATAACTTTCACCTATGTACTTATCCAGCCAAGTCAACGTTCCACTTGGTGGTTTGATCAGTGCATAATTCATGTAGGAAGTATAGGACACAAAATGTCAAAAACCGCTATACATAAAGCACTAGTTAACCATATGATGTATTAAGTTCCTTACTTTCTGGCTGAGTTATTTAGATCCCAACTGATGAACAACATTGCAAAGTACATTGCTTCCAAAGAGAATACCATGTGAAAAAATTCATAACTGTAAGGAATATCATCTTCATGTTCAACTTTGTTTTTTGTAAACAGAAAATGACCAAAAAAATCACTTCAATATGAGGGATATTAACATTGCTTTCTATCTGTCACAATATGGCTCAGATTAAATTAAATAATTCTTGTTCGATCATGTTGATGAAAGGACTATGATCCAAAATTTTGGTTATCTTATATGGGGGGAATTATTTTTTTCTTGACTTTTCTAAAAGAAAATTTTACTTCAACTTGCAGCATGATTAAGGTGTCTTGCTAGATCAAAGAAACAAGGCAGCTTTAGAGATTCCTAATTTCTAGGAAAGGATTGAGAATGGGATTTTGAAGCAATAAGGAATCTTCTTGAATTTACTGTAAAAGGCTTTGAAGCAGCAAGGAAAGCTTTAGAACTCTCTAATTTTGAAGCAAATAGCAATGCTTTAGAACACTAAAGAATGATTCACCTGAAAGCATTTTGAATCAATGCCTATGGAAAAGGCTGCCATCACAATTGCAAATATGGCAATAAGAAAGGCCAGTAAGAAATTAGAAAATGGTATATAACACAAAATAACAGGATGACTAAAGCATTCATGTGAAGAAATATCCACAATATCAAATTATGGATTTTAATACTAATTCAGACACATGTTCACAAAAAAAATAATATCTTGAAGAGTCAACAAAAAGAATGCACGGGCCTACAAAAAAATCTAATAGTAGCACTAATAGTAAAACTTGTAAGAAAACTACACAGCATATTGTACAATATATACCACATGGTAAAAATGATCAGTTAAAACTTAAAACCTCTATACATATACTTATATGTGCCCTTTAGTTGTTGAATGCTACTAAACACTTTATCCTTGTAGATGGTTCTTGCTTTTATTAGAACACTACATTAACAAGAATTTAGCATCACGATTGAAGTATTGTGGTGCTAAAAATGAATGACAGATCGACTAGGCTAGATATCATATCTCATCACTTTATCATATTCTGTCAAAGTCATTTTCCTTTATCCTTAATTACTAAGAATTTTAACAAAATTTTCATCCCAAGCTATTTCATATGCAAGAAAAAAGACTTAATTATGGTTACTTCACATCATAAATTTAAGATAAATAACACCTTAATTTTATTTAAAACCTTTGACCAATACTAATAGAAAATCTATTATTTAATTTAAACCTCAATAATCACATAAAGAAGACTGAAGGAAGAATTTTGAACTTAGTAAAGAAGTGTAGAGGAACTAAACAAAAGATTTTCAAATTTAACTGAGTGAAAAACTTACTAGTATAGTTATCCAGCCACTGTTTCCTTTTTCTTGTTTTTTTGTCTCACATCTTATGGTGGCAGGTTCACTGAAATTCCATGATAGAGATCTACATAAGTCCACCATCTATAAAGGAAATTTCAAAATAAAATATGTGATTTAAAGTAGACATTGAACCAAGTTAGCATGACATCAGTTACAGATGAGTGAATTTCATTGCATGTAAGAAGAGAATTTCATTCTATCTTCATCCAAATAAATATATGCCAATATCTTGCAACACTTGATTAACAAGATCCAATTTTTTAAATTTTATTAATTCAATTTTTAAAAAAATGAAGAAAGAAGACCAATTTTTGAAAAAGTTGTTTTGACTTTTTTCTTTGTATTTATTTTCTATGAAAGTGCTTCTATAGAATATCATCCAACAAAGTGATATAATGTCTAAATTTTGCCTAAGAACCATATATAGATATATGGGTTGGAAAATCCTGACCTTCTGATTGCAGACCAACAAAGAAAAACAATGTAAGAAGCCATAATTCCTGAAGATAAAAGACCTCTATTAACCTGTAATAATTAAACATTTAAATAACAAAACATAAATTTTATTTTTTTAAAGGAAATAAAAAATATTAGGGATCTTAATTATATATGTTGAATATGAACAGCTAATTACTTTATACATAGTGATATATTGTGCAAATAATACTATTACAGAATCACTATAAACTATTAAAAACACCATTAGCTGAAACGAGTAATCAAAGTAGTGTGTACCTTTGAATTTAAAGATATAACCATCATTGCAGCAAGTAGAATTACTATCCATGTGATGAAAAATATATTTGGAGAACATGAGGTTCTTGAGGCATATGATGTGTACAGATAGACAATTCCACAAATAGAGGCAACATAAAACAATGTTGACATAAAAAGTCCAAGGGAGTACTTGTGCCAGCACAATAACATGTTAATGTATCAAAAAATACATACATTGTTATTAAGGTTAATGGTCTAACAAAATGGTCTTAATTTTCTATAATAACAAACACACAATCACATATTATCTCTGCTTTATAATTGTATCACATATTATTCATTCTTAATTGGGAGAATATCTTATAAAGTAATATGATCATGAAAACTAACATATCTAATCATATTAAAGTTAAGAAACTTTTGGATTCATTATTTGTACCAATATCCTTAAATGTTTTACAATTAGTGAGATAGGATTGTGGGATTCATTGAAATCCTTAGTGAGCTTAGGATATGAACTCGAACAATTTAAACATAAGCATACTTTAAATTAAATTTGTTTTATGTTTGACTTTCAAATTAATTATATCAGTTTGTTTTTTAATCTCCATAGTCATGACATTTTTAAATAATAAACAAAGTTAATATCCATATTAATAAACATTAGAAAAACAAATTATGTGTACCTATATCAAACAATTATTTTCATATGACATTGAAGTCTTGAGCCATCCAATGCAGGATCTTTTAAATTATGTAAAAGCTAAAACTTCAGTAATTTACTTAATGAGCACCAAAATAACTTGTACACAATTCTGATTCAGAATTCAGGTACATTGTTCTCATCCTTAGAACAAGATATAAAATTTGACTTTAGGTTTATCTTGAATTGTTGCAAAAATAAAAATGTTTACCTTTGCTCTCTTTATTCTTCTGCAGTCTAGTATTTATTCCACCAAGTGATAAAATGGATGACGCTCACAAGTTGTAAAAGAAGAAATATTCTGTATAAACATAAACAACAACATGCATGTAAGTAATAATCTGCAAATAGAAAAATAAAGAAAATAGAATGTATTGATGGAGTCTCTCAAAGAACACCTTTTAGATTCATCATAGATATGAAAGTACACAATCCAAGACTTGTACCGAATGAAAGGATATTGACCATTCTTCAAAAAAAACAAAAAAAGAAAGTGAAGGATTTAAAGCTTACCCTGCACCAATATTTATTCAAGAGAAGGTAAAGAAAGAATGGAGTTTTGTTTTCAATGAGTGAAAAGTGAGAGAAAAAAACTTATGCACCTTAAAAAGTTTTTCACCAATCACAACCCTTGATATATGATAGATTTGTTCACTTTACCAATTAATACTTTAAAAGTCATATAAATAAAGGGTTATGATTAAACGTCAGCATAAAACATTTTATACTACATGTGTTTCAAACTCAAAAAATAATGGTACTAATGAAAACTATTTGAATGATAAAATTGACAGTTTTTTCATATGAATAGTTTTTACAAAATTCTTACATGAGAACCATAAGCAAAATCCAAAACCGATGCCACAAATTTTGATGTTCACATAATTTTCTTGTTTTGACTATACTAAGAAACATAACTAAGAAAATATATATGACTTCATCATTAAGGAAGATAGTTCTTTATTAATTAGTAATTATAATAATTATATAGAGAACAGGAAATTTGTAAATATATAGTTGATTCATGGTAAGTAATTGAAAATTTTTCTTGTTGAATAAATTATAGGTTAGAGTATATTTACTTCAAGGTTGAGAACAATAAAGATTTTGAATAATATCCTTGGGAGTGATGAGGACTTAACAGAGCTCTTCAATGTTGTTTCTAATAAAAAACAATATTGTCTATGTAAAGTGTTGTTATTTGAGTTCGAATTCAATCAAAATGGTGAATGGAGGACTTGATTTTGGAATGAATTTTGTTAGTGGATCTAGTTGTTGTCTTCTAAATTTCTTTATTTTTTTTATATGTTAATAACATAACTTAGAAATAGTAGTTTAGATGTTATTTTTGTTGTTCTTTACTCTGTTGATTGATGCTCGCTGATAGTGTTTTCTAAAATCTTGTCCAACTCCTTTTGCATATCTCTAAGTTATCTTTTATCCAAGTTATGAGATGAATAGGTTTGATTGAAGGGAACAAGTCAACAAGATCAAACCCTGTTTCTCTTGAGGCTACCAAATTTTCTCAAAGTAATGCATCTATTGGAATATTTGATTCTTCATCTGGTATGTTTTTCCCAGACTTTATGTTGATTTCAAAAGCTTGTAACTAACTTTGATGATGATTTACTGTGCATTTTCTATTGCTAAAATATTATTGATCACTTTTCTTGTCCTTGTAATCAAGGCAATCAACATCATAGGAAAAGTATGCCTTTTTTCATCCTTCAATTATGTCCATAAGCTATTATTCATTTGATCATTGTTTTGTCATCTAGTCGGTTTGTTCTTGACCTCCTCTATGTGTCCTATTGTTTGGTTTTTGTGGATGGATAAACTTGACCTTTGGATGATTACTCCATATTATTTGTAATCTTTATATTTTGGCATGCATTATTACGGAATATAAATTATGTTTCTAACGTGATAATTTGTTTTAATTTGACAAGATTTTTCTAATAGATAAAATAAATAAATATCAAGTTATCGGAAGAACCATGGGGTTCATAAAAAGATGTCACCTATAGAAACTTGAATTGAATTTTCTCTTTAGCCGCTATTTGAAATTGGCTTTTCCTTGTTCTTTATGTAAATCTAAATTTTTTCTGTTTCTTTTCCAAACCATAACTTTTGTTGTTACTGTCTCTGTTGCTGTTAAAATGAGATCAATGGCACTTGAGTAGAGACATAATTTTAAACTATTTTCTTTGTATCTTTCCAGCTTTCTTCCAGTTACTATGCATGTCCTCCTAGTTGGTTTATGAGAATGGAAAAGGTACAAGCATGAAAATAGCTACTTGGGAATGATTGTCAAAGTAAAAGTTTTATAATCTATTTCCACAGTTGTTTATGATTGTACTGTATTTGTTATTTATGGTTTCTCTACTATAGTCATAGGTTCAGGGGTGAGTAGCTTGCACCTCCTAATTCTTCTTGGACTCTCTTTTATCAATTATACATATTCATGTATGAAACGAAGTTGAATGGAGCAACTCACTTCAGCATTTTCAGTTTCAACTTCTCTTAAATCTTACAATTGATTCTTGATATTACTAGATCAAACATTTTCTTTGCTGCTACATGAGCAGAATCTATTGATGACTTGATATATTAACCAATGTAATCAAGAGCTTCTTTTTGTTTCGTTCATTTTCATTTCTCAATAATCTAATTAATTGAATTCTTGTTTACTGGCAGTTGAATTGGATCACCTCATTTTCAAGTTGTAAAGGGATTTACAGAGATGGGTTTAGCTTGTTAAAACATGTAAATAAAATAAGAATGTTAAGTAATTTTCCTCCAAAATTTTTCATCATTTTGTCTTAAGTCAAATGATTCGTAGTAGATGTTATACTTGTGCTAAAGATGGGAAAAGGAATAGAAATAATATCAAATACTATGCTTTATTATTTTCATTATTTCATGATAGATTTCCTATTACTATGGTTAAAAATGCGAAAGATTCTATGCTATTTTGCTATGATTGGTACAAAATGAGGTAATTACTAGTTTTGTGTGAGAATTTATTTTAGTTTAGTTTTTTTTTTTAAGTTTTCTTATTTTTAGTTATTAGTCATTAATTAAATAAGTTCTTTTTCTTTACATATTTTATTTTTTATTCTCTCCTATATCATAATTTATTTATATATGTATTAAGTAATTTATAAAAGTTTCACAAAATTTGAAATTTAAGAAAATGATTTGTCATATCCAAACTAAAAATGAAATTAAAAAAAATTGAATTGATTTTATTAATATAAAAATTGAATTGCCTTGTCTAAACAAGAAATTTGAAATGTAAGAAATTTCAATTGATTTACTCAAACATAACATTTACAAAATGAAGGAAATTCAAATGAAAACAATTTAAATGAATAGGATTTCAAATTTTTTGAAATCTTAAAATACCTCATCCAAATGCAATGTTATATTTTAAGAAGATAAACGGTGAAGTGTAAGTCTCTAGTACCAATTCTCCTTTAATTCAAAATTAAAAATATGGAAGTGAAAGCAAAAAGGAGAAAAGAGTGACCACAAGTCACATGCTTTAACTTATATTTTGAGAATCTAACCTTTCCATTGATAAAATGTATACCTGTTATGATAAATTATTTGACTCAAATTAACATTGCTCAAACTAACATTAATCAAAATTGATTTACATCATTCAATCACATGTATTATTCATGTCAAAAAATTTGTTAAATTTGATAATAATAACTTTAGAAATTATATAAATTGTATGATTTAGTAGGTATGGTTGTATCTTTAAAGTCAATAATAATTAATATTTAGTAACATAAATGAAAATAACATGAATGAAAAAAAAAACAAAGAAGTAGGCTTGCAAAAATGACAAAGAAGTTATATGCATTTATCCATTGGATTAGGTATAGAAAAGGCATATTCTAATTGTACAAGGTTCTATGGTTTATTTTTTGTTTCTTCTCTTTCTTTCTTCGTTATTGAAATGTGTTGCTGAATGCCACTCTCCATCCCGAATCCCCCAATTCCTCGTATCCATAGAAATGGACCTTCCTTCTTCCCATGATCTATTTCAAAATCAAAACTTGGGTTGACCTTTTTGTCCTTGAGACGTGTGTTACTAGTCAAATAATTAGTGAAAGGGAAAAAGAAATAATGGACTCAAACAAATTACATGCTTTAAATTATATTTTAAAAATTTAACCTTTACATTAAGAGTTTAAGTGGTATACACCATTAGTGTAAAAGATTTTTACACTGACATCCAATCATGACTTTTCATTTATGTGACTTTTAAAGTAGTAATGATTAAAGTTAACAAATTTACTATGAATGAAGGGTTGTGATTGAATGTCAGTGTAAAAATCTTTACACTGACAGTGTGCATACCAATTAAACTCTAACATTAATCAAATGTATATATTATAATAAAATTATGAGTTTAATTGGTATACACTATCAGTCTAAAGATTTTTACAATGACATTCAACCACAACCATTTCTGGTAAATTTATTGACTTTAGTCATTACTACTTTAAAAGTCACATAGATGGAAAATTCATGATTGAATGTTAGTGTAAAAATCTTTTACAATAACAGTGTATACCTATTAAAATATAAAATTATTTTGAGTTAAATTGACATTGCTCAAACAAGTATATATACACACTACTCAAAAACAAATTATATTATGTTCAAACTATCGTGCCTCAATAGATTTCTAACAAGTTAGTAATAACCTTGAAAAATGTTGTAAATCATTAATGAGCCACCAAGAATTAAGCATGTTTTAAAAGACATGGATTTTTAACTTTCATTTCCCATATGAATCCCCCACACATTTTATTCTCACCTATAATCGTAAAATAATTAAATTACTTTATTATTTTATTTTTTAAAATTATGAAATAATTTAAATTTATGTTAAATTACTTTAAATATTTTTAAGACATAACTTTATACATATTTTTAATAATAAGAAATAAGTATGAGACTATAATTAAATGTATTTTTTCTAACAGTCCTATTTATTTACTTTTATTAAAGTTGTATTATGAATTTAACAACTGAAAAATTACCATGACAAATGTTATTTCTAAAATTACTATGTTATATTCAGAAAAAGACATTGAATTCTTTGTAAAAAATAATGCAAGTTACATATTGGAAATAATGAGATTTTTTAAAGAAAAGTAAAAAAAAATAAAAATATATCTCAAGAATATGAATTGTGTCATAACATGTGAGAGAAAATGTTTAGTTTATTGGATTTTCCAACACACAATTACATTTTTTTAATAAACCCTTGATAAATATGCACTTCATGTTCCAAATTACTTTTTACAATCGTGTAGAAATAGTCATTCTATTACCCTTTAAAATAGGATTTTAGGACTTTTTAAACTTTTATTATTGACAAAAGTCCTAAATAACTTAAAAAATAGATACTTAAAATATAATATTTAGTTTATAATATTAAAATATAAAATTCTTAATTCTTAACATTCTTTTATCATAAATGAGTAGAAAAATAGAAAATAATTTTTTTTCTCAGTAAAAAATATATTTGTTGAATTAGTATTAAATAGTAATGTTTTGGTACAAAAGATTAAATATATTTAATAATGGATGATAAGGACATTCTTCTTTTTAATATATAAAACTATGCTAATAGAAAAGAGTAATTCTATTTTTTAGAATGGAAAAAATCGAGTAAGTACAAGAGAATTACTCTTTGTCATTTCTATTTATTTTCTTATAAAGATTTAATAATTAAGATTAAGTATGTTTTTTTATGAGTTTAATTGATATACACTGTCAGTGTAACGTTCAATCATAACTTTTCTTTTATGGGATTTTTAAAGTATAGTAAGTCAACAAACCTATCATGAACGAAGGGTTGTGATTGATTGAATGTTAGTGTAAAAATCTTTACACTGACAATGTATACCAATTAAACTATTTTTTATTTATAGTATACTCTAAAAAGTTAATTAAACTCGTGTACATTTTTATAATTATAGTAAAAAACCAAAATTCTATTTAAATTATTGTTATTTTTTAATTTATTAATATAAATATGAATCAAATCATCATTTTCATATATCATTATAAGGTATATTGAATATTATAGTTTATCCTATAACTTATCAAATATTTTCTTATAAATTATATATTTTATATTGTTAACATTAATTACAAATAGAGAAGGAAATATAATATCTCAGTTGGTTTTGATCGTTGTCGTTAATAAAAACTAACATTTAATCTATAAAAGAAACATTTAAAATAGGAAAATATATAACATATATAAGTAATTTAAATTTATATTTATTAAATATGTGAGTCTAATTTTATAGAATATAATCATAATAATATTATGATTGGATTTCACATTTTTATGATTTTACCGTCATGTAATCAATATGAAATATAAAAAGAAAATAAGTTGTTGATTTTGTTAATCATTTAATTTTAATATTATTGTATGTTATTTCATATATCAATAATGCATGCTTGCATGGATAATTGTTATTGTAAATTATATTATTATTTTATTTTCATTATATAACATTTTATATTTGGCGTCATATCTATGAAGTTAAGCATACCTGCATAACATCATAAATTATTAGATTAAGAAAACATATGTTGATTCGGTTTTACTTTTATTTTTAGGATACATATATGTCTATTGTTATTTTGAAAAGTCTTTACATATTTAATAAAAACAATGTTTTTAAATTCATATAATTAACAATTATAAATTTAAAATAATTTATTTGAATATTAAAATTTTGTCATTGATATATTATGAAATTATTAAATTTTTAAAATCATTAAATATTAGTTTAATATTATTAAGATTATATTATATTTTATCAGAGATATTAAAAATATATGGATTTCATCATCAATCATCAATATTTTACATATTTTTTACTTATCTTTATTTTATTTTTTATTTATTTTTCTCTATTTTATTTTCTTTTTTTATTGGTAATGCACCACTTTGTTACTAGGAAAAGCACGACCACCACCAAGTTGTTTATTTGTCACTCAATAAAATTATTATTTTAATGTAAATTTCAAAATTAAATTTTTTCTATTTATATAATGTTAATTTTTTATATCAATAAATATTTATTTAATATTATTAACACTACTAGAAAATTTTTCATTTCTTGTAGTTTTTTCATGAAAAAAAAAGTTGCAGAAAATGCCTACTACTTTTTAGAAGAAAAAATTCGTATAAAAGAAAATAAAAAATATCTACAAGAATTTCATAAAACTTTTCCTGTGAATTTGAAAAGTCATAGAAAACTTTTCAATGAATATGAAAATGGTAGAAAATTTTCTTGCAAATTTTCCTCCGAAAATTATTTGTGGGAGTTTCCTGCGAATTTTAAATTGGCAGAAAACTTTATGCATATTTAAAATTGACAAGAAATTTTTTAAATATTTTCTAAAAATCAAAATTCACAGAATTTTTTAGATATTTAAAATTAAAATTAAAGTATTAGTTTTTACATAAATCACTACTTTTGCTGATGGGAATCTGTCGACAAGGGGTTTTGACGGGACAACAAAAAGTAACTTGAAAAATAAAGGAGTTGTCTCCTATGTTTATTAAGAAAAACATTGAAAAACCTTTAAAATAGAAAGTGACATGCGAAAAATTATTTGAATATGAAAGTCAATTACACGTACGGCAGGTATTAGCGTTCGTCATAAAGACTCTAATTAAGCATGCAAAATTAGATAACTTTAAAAATATCTATTTCACTCCATACAAATTAGTATTTTCATTTTATTAATTGCTTTTAATATTTTTTACAAGAATTTATTGTTGAGAGATTTATTATTGATAAAAGAGTGTTATTATTGTACTTTTATCTTTTAAATTAATTAAAATTTTTTATCTTTTTGGGCTCGACAGAAGTAGGCTCCTGCACCTACGTATCTTCAAGTGCAATGGAGTATTAGAGTTTACGTAATTCGTTGAGAACATATTTGTGTGTTTGATATATTTGATATTTAATTTTTAAATTTATTAAGACTTAGGATTTCTAAACTGTCACAGTTCGTAGTCCTAAAAATTTAAAAATTGGCAGGGTGTACACCCAAACCAATCCATTGGAACATTTTATCTTAAAGGTTTTTTTTGTTTTTTTATTAATATAATTTGGACTAACAAATTTAGCTTTTAGAGATGAGTTTTAAGACAAAAAGTCCCAACTTATGTCTTAAAATCCCGAGATTAATAAGATGTCATGCCTAGTTAATCCTTTTATCCCTATTAAAGAAATATTAAAAATAAAAATAGTGAAAAGAAAGTGAATATTAAAAATTATTTTTTAAAAGAAAATATTATTAATTGTGATAGGAATTAATTAAGGAATAAATTTGAGAGCGTGACACTGTCACCATTTGTATCCTCAAAATTTCATAAGAAAAAAAATGTCACATTTAATTAGCATTATTTTTCCCTTACCAATAAATTTATTTTTCTAACTAGATGCACAAAGGTCCATCATTCAATATGGCAGATCCATTGCTGCTAGTTTTGTGGCTAATGCATTCATGATATTCGTTGCTTGTTGACATGAGAAGGGGTATGCTTGTAAACATATTTTTGGGTCACCACATATACATATTTGCACCAAGATTGGGTGTTGGTGGGTGCTTACAAAGGCTTGAACGCATGTATTGGCACCATGAATGTCATGACTTTTAAAGGCAAGCCTTTTTATGGTTAGTGAAAGGAAAGTAGATGAAAGGAAAGTATATGTAAGAGCTAATGTATATTATTTTGTTGAGAGAAAGAACAAGAGTGGATAAATTCTATTGTGAGTGTTGTTAAGAGAGAAGAAGATGGTGAAAAATAAAAAAAAGGAAGGAGATGGTGAGGTCTTACCTCGGATGTGGAGTGGAGACGACAATCTCCAAAATGTTAGTTGTGAGGGATTTTTACTAAGCTGAGATGTGTGCTTTCATTTAATGAAAGTTTGCTTTTTGGGAAACCAATATTGTAGAAGTATGATTTAATGAGATTTATTGGTAGCTTATAGGTGGTAGTATGAAAGATTAGGAAGAAAAAGGTGAGTAGCTAGGATAGTATAGCACACCTTTAAATGATTTTCTTCTTTTTCTTTTCTTTTTTATAAAACCATATCTGTTTTTTTATTTTGTAATTTTGTTTTTATATTCTTTTCTTTATATTAAGAAAATGACTTAATTATTAATAATTTTTTTAGTTTAATTTTTCTCATGTTTTTATTTTCTTTACTTACCGCACAAAATTGGATGATCACAGAATCCATTTGTAAAACACTTTTCTTGCATTTGAACTCAAACTTTATATATTGTCTACAAGCCCTACACACTTAAAACTTATGATTTTAAAATTGTACTAGTGTTTGAACTGGTGAAAGTATTGGTTCACGATTTATTAATGCAATTGTTGTTGAACCAATGGTTGAACCGATCTTAATAAAATAGTATTTTTTATTAATATGCATTATAAAAATTAAGATTATAAAAGAAAAAATTTATTAAGGAGGTAAATATAAAATAAAAGACTATTTTTACTAAATACAGCTTCATATTGCTAACTTAACCTCTGTTTTTATTAATTTTTAATTAAAAATGGAGGCACTTGAGGAAACAACGGGTGTATTTAGAAAAATCCAAAAAATTATAAAAATAATGAATCAGTTCAACCATTGATTTTCATCTATTTTTCAATTTTAAGACTGGTTATTTGCTTGGTCGATTCGATTTTCAGCATTAACCGAACTAGATACTAGACTAGTTCACCAGGTTTTTGGTCAAACCATTCAGTCTGATCCAGTTTTTTTAACCTAACTTAAAACACATAAAAACTTTTAATAAGAAATTTTATTATAAACATTCTAACATCAATTATTCACGTCTTTAAAATAAAATAGTCATGTATTATTGCACCAAGTTATATTCAGAATCTATGTAAAATGCAGAAATATATACAAAACCTCATGAGTGATAAGTGTGTTTTACCCTTATGAAATAATTTAAAATATGTGCATACTTAATAGTCAAATTTAATGTTGTTACTTAATATTAAATTATCAAAATTAATATTTAATTATGAATTAAATATTTAATAAAATTAATTACTTAATATAAAAAAATAAAATTAATTTTTTTTAATTATAAAAATGAATATAAAACATAATTAATGTGGTAAATTCTTTTTTATTAAATTTAGATGTTACAAAAGAAATTCACATGATCAACAATTGAAGCTTTGATCAATGTTTAAGTTAAAGTCCAATTTATAATTAATATATATCAATTAAAATTTAGTGAAGCATTTATAGGATGTGTTAAAGAAGGGTATAATAAAAGTAATGACAGATTTTCATCAATATGGAAAGCTTTCAAGGGTGGTTAATGCCTTATTCATTTCCTTGATTCCCAAGAAGGAGCGCCCAGGTGGATTGGGAGATTATAGGTCCATATCACTAACTGCGGTTCTCTATAAAATTATTGCAAAAGTACTGGCAAAGAGACTACAAAAAGTACTTCCAAGCATCATTGAGGAAACACAGATAGCTTTTATTAAAGGAAGACAATTGCTTGATAGTGTGGTTGTAGTTAATGAAGTTATCCAGGAGGCAAAACATCATAAGAAGCCCTTATTGGTATTTAAGACTGACTTTGAGAAGGTGTATGACTCTGTTAGTTGGGCATTCATGTTTTACATGTTATATCAATTTGGTTTTAGGGGCAATTGATTAAGTTGGATCCATGGTTGTCTGTCTTCATCATCGGTCGGTTAATGGGAGTGCGACGAAGGAGTTCTATATGTAGAGAGGATTACATCAGGGCAATCTGATGGTGCCTTTGTTATTCTTGATGGTGTGGTGAAGTATAAGTCTCTAATACCAATTCTCTTTTAATTTTCAAAATTAAAAATATGAAAGGGAAAATGTAAAGGAGGGAAAGAGTGACCACAAACAAGTCACATGCTTCAAATTATATTTTAAAAATCTAACATTTAAATTAATCAAATGTGTAATTGTTATAATAAATTATTTGACTCAAACTAACATCGCTCAAATTAACATTAATCAAAATGGATTTACATTGTTCAATCACATCTATGCTTTATGTTAAAAAAAATTGTTGAAATTGATAATAATAACTTTAAAAATTATATAAATTGTATGATTTAGTTGGTATGGTTGTATTTTAAAGTCAATAATAAATAATATTTAGTAACATAAATGATAAAAAAGGCAGATTCTAATTAATATAAGGTTTTATGTTTTACTGTTTGTTTCTTCTCACTGTGGCTTCTTTCTTTATCTCTTTTAGAAAGGTGACTGAATGTCTCTCTCAGTCCTAACCAAACACTTAAATCCCCCAATTCTCCATGCCCATGGAAATGGACCCTCCTTGTTTCTATGGTGCATTTCAAAATCAAAACTTGGGTTGACCTTTTTGCCCTGAGATCTGTGTCACTAGTCAAATAAATAATTAGTGAAAGGGAACAGGAAGAAAAGAGTGGTCACAAACAAGTCACATACTTTAAATTGTATTTTAAGAATCTAACCTTTACATTAATAAAATGTATATTTATTAAAATAAATTATTTCATTCAAATTAAGATTGCTCAAACAAGTACAGTAAGGTGGTATACCACCACATACACACAAGAACAAATTATACTGAGTATGCTCAAATTAACATGGCTCAATAGACTTTTAAAAAGATATAATAACCTTGAAAAATGTTGTAAATCATTAATGAACCAACAATTAAGCATGTTTTAAAAGACATTGATTTTTAACTTTCATTTTGGCTCTACTTTTATTCACACTATAGTTGTAAAATAATTAAATTACTTTATTACTTTATTTTTTAAAATTATGAAAAAGATTTAAATTTAAGATAAGTTGGATTACTTTAAATAATTTTAACACATAACTTTATACATATTTTTAGTAATAAGAAATAAGTGAGATTATAATTAAATATATTTTTTCTAACAATCCGATTTATTTATTTTTATTAAAGTTGTATTATGAATTTAACAACAAAAAAATTACTATGACAAATGTTTTTTCTAAAATTATTATGTTATATTCAGAAAAAAAAAATTTGAATTCTTTGTAAAGAAGAATGCAAGTTACATATTGGAAATAATGAGATTTTTTAAAGAAAAGTGAAAAAAACATATTTCTCTCAAAGTAATATGAATTGTATCACACCCATATGACAAAAAATGTTTAGTTTAGTTTATTATATCTTCTAACATACATCACACATCTCATATCATTGCCACTTTAGAATGTATTACATTTTTTTTAATAAACATGCACTTTGCAGTTTCGTTTTTATATTTCTGTAAAATAGTCATACTATTACCTTTAAAATAGGATTTTATGACTTTTTTAACTTTTACTTTCCACCAAAGTCCAAAATAACTTAAAAAATAGATACTTAAAATATAATATTTAGTTTATAATATTAAAATGTAAAATTTTTAATTCTTAACATTCTTTCTATCATAAATTAGTAGAAAAAACAAAAAATAATTTTTTCTTCTAAATAAAAATAGATTTTTTAATTAATATTTGGGTAAAAAAGATTAATTATTTAGTAATGGAGGATACGAATATTCTTCTTTTTAATATATAAAACTATGTTGATAGAAAAGATTAATTCAATTTTTAGAATCGAAAAAGATCTAGTAAGTATAAGATATTACTCATTATTATTTTTATTCATTTTCTTATTTAAATCTAATGATTAAGATTAATTATGCTTTGTTTTATTTATAGTATTCTCTAAACAATTAATTAAGCTCATGTAGCTTTTCATAATTATAGTAAAAAATTACAATTCTATTTAAATTATTGTTATTTTCTTACTTTATTAATATAATTAATACTAACATATAAATATAAATCAAATCATTCCATAGGCACTGCCTTACTAATTAGTAATATTTTAATTTTCAAATTTAATAATACATTGTATTTATTAAATTTTACTATTATTTAATATATTATTTAAATTTATATGTAGAGATTTAATGCTATATATTATTATATACAATAAATGACTAAGAGAGTGTTAGTTAGTGTACCATTTGAGAGTGTATTATTATAATATTTTTTTTATAAATCAAACCTTAGTATTGTTAATAATACTAGTTTGTTAGGTGAACCTCGAACCTTTATTTCCGTTAACTAATTTATTAGCTTATATATTTATTAGTGTAATATTTTTAAAAAAGACACAAGGAATGTTGGTATATTTAAAGTTTTTAAACTTAAGATTAGAGTAGGTAAATATAAAAGAATCAACTTATAATTTCTTAAAATAAGGATGAAAGTTTTATGTATTTATTTTATTATAATATAAATATATATTTTTTACATCAAATATATAAAAATGTAAACAATTTATATGTAAATATTACTTTTAAGTGTGTATATTTTAATTGAAATCTAATCATCATTTTCATATATCATTATAAGATATATTTAATATTATAGTTTATCCTATAACTTATCAAATATTTTATTATAGACTATATATTTTATATTGTTAACATTTATTTCAAATAAAAAAGGATATATAATATCTAAATTGGTTAAGGAAAACGAGATTTAAAAAAATGACATCGTTTTAATCTTTATCGTTAATAAAAGCTAACATCTAGTCTATAAAAGAAACATTAAAAATAGAAATTATATAACATATATAATTAATTTAAATTTATATTTATTAAATATGTGAGTCTAATTTTATAGAATATAATAATAATAATATTATGATTGCATTTCACACTTTTATGATTTTACCATCATGTAATCAATATGAAATAGAAAAAGAAAATAAGTTGTTGATTTTGTTAATTATTTAATTTTAATATTATTGTATGTTATTTCATATATCAATAATGTATGTTTGCATGGATAATTGTTATTATAAATTATATTACTCTTTTATTTTCATTAATAATCTTTTTATAACATTTTATATTTGGAGTCATATCTATGAAGTTAAGCATACCTACATAACATCATAAATTATTAGATTAAGAAAACATATATGTTGATTTAGTTTATTCTTATTTTTAGGATGCATATATGTTTATTGTTATTTTGAAAAGTCTTTACATATTTAATAAAAACAATGTTTTCAATTTCATATAATTAACCATTATAAATTTAAAATAATTTATTTTAATATTACAATTTTGTAATTGATATATTATGAAATTATTAAATTTTTAAAATCATTAAATGTTAACTTAATATTATTTAGAAAATATTATATTTTATTAGACATATTATAAATTATGGATGTCCTCATGTATTTTAAAATATTTTTCACTTATCTTTGTTTTATTTTTATTTTTTTTTCTCTATTTTCTTTTCTTTTCTTTTTGGTAATGCACCACTTTTCTACTGGGAAAAGCATGACAACCACCAACAATATTATTATTTTAATGAAAATTTCAAAATTAAAATTATTCTATTTATATAATTTTAATTTTTCATATCAATAAATATTTATTTAATATTATTAATATTAGTACAAATTTTTCTATTTAAAATTTCTACTTCTAGGTTTGAAATTGTTTTCTTGGAAGATGATACTAATTTTGCAAGTTTTAATGATTCTTTATGCAGATCATTAAATGCTTCTTGAAGTTCATCAAATGAAAAGGAAGTTTCAAGGTTAGAGGAGGTTACCTCTTCTTCTCTATCAAAATCTCTCGCATGAGACCAAGATTCACAATTTCATTGTCGGAGTCATTTGATGAATCAGTGTCATTTTCCTCCTAAGTGATATATGCCTTCTTTCCTTTCTTTTCCTTGAAGGTTGTTTTATTAGATTTCTCTATTTTTTCTTTGTAGATAGGACAGTCTAGTCTTAGATGTCCTGCTTGGTTGCATTCATAACATCTTGGGGTGGAAGTTGAGTTTTCCCCTTTCTTCCTTGTATTGAACGTTGTTCTCTTTCGATTTCCTTTATTTCTTAAAAACTTGTTAAACCTTTTCACAAAAAGACTAAAGTCTTCATCATCTAGATAATCATTTGAATCTTCTTTGTCTTTATCTTCATAGGTGGATGAGGAGGCTTTGAGTGCAATGCTTTTCTTTTTTTTTTGTCATTTTCTTCATGTTGATCAAGTCTTATCAATTCCAATTTATGTTCTTGAAGTTTTCCAAATAATGTGGCAAGAGACATTGTCGAGAGATCCTTGGATTCTGCAATTGTTGTTACTTTTGATTGTCATTGCCTGCTTAAACATCTTAGAACCTTATTGATAAGATCTTCATTTGGAAAAACTTTTCCTAGAGATTGAAGATGATTAACTATATGTGTGAATCTTTTTTGCATGTCCTGTATATTTTCATTTTGATTCATTCTAAAAAGTTCATATTCATGAGTGAGAGAGTTTATTCTGGATCTTTTGACATCACTAGTACCTTCATGTGTTACTTCTAATATGTCCCACATTTCTTTTGCAGTCTTACAATTTGACACCTTAAAATATTCATCAATTCCTAGTGTAGAAGTGATTATATTTTTGGCTTTTAAATTATATTGAACTCTTCTTATATCATCTTCATTCCATTGTTCTCTAGGCTTTTCTACAATTTTATTTTCTACTTGCATTGTAGGGATGAATTGACCAAATTCAATTGCATCCCATATATTTAAATCTATTGCCTCTATAAAAATTTGCATTCGGGTCTTCCAATAATGGTAGCCCTCTCCATTAAGGACAGGAGGTCTATTTATCAAGTTACCCTCAGGAAAGAGAAAATTTGAGGCTATTTGATTCTTGAGGCTTTTAAACCTTATTCAAGATTACCTACTCTGATACCACTTGTTGGACAAGTGGCCTCAGTTTACTTAAGAGGGGGGGTGAATTAAGTAGATCAAAATTTAAACTTAGCTTTCTTTCTCTTTGATTTTATATTAGAATATTTGAAAATGAAAGTGAAGTGTTCAAATATGGAAACAAAATAAATAGATAGGAGTATAGGGAAGAGAAATATGCAAACTCTTTTTAGACTGGTTCGGCCAATCCACTTGCCTACGTCTAGTCCTCAAGTAAACCCACTTGAGCTTTTACTATATCTGTAAATTCCTTTACAAATGAATGAATCCTCAATCACCTTGGGAGCCCTCCCCCTATGTTTGAGATTCCTTTTCTCACTCAATAAGTCTCTCTTGAATACAATCAGTGAGTGATCAGAAGAAGAAGAAGAATAAGAAACTCTCTTAAAGAGCAAATGATACAACTTGAAAAACCTATAAGAATTCTTTTGGAATTTGCAAGTGTTTGGGCAAGAGTTTTTGTTTTGTAAAAGATTGGAAGAATTCATGTATTAAAAAAGAAGAAAACTCACTTATTTATAGTGTCAAAACCAAAGTGATGTGTTCTTTCATGAAAGGTTGTGACTTTGCAAACTTTTCGTAAAAGCTTACTGGTAATCGATTACATGACTTAAAAATTGTGCCTTTTCACGAAAGGTTGTGACTTTTCACTTTTTGTGATAACAACTTTTCTGGTAATCGATTACATGATTTAAAAATTGTTCCATTGTCACTTTTGAATTCAGAATTTGAATAACAAGCCCTCTAGTAATCAATTACATAGTCTGGTAATCGACTACCAGTTCATAATTTTGAACTAATAGAAAAACATATCTTGCCAAACTAAGTTTATGCAAATTCTTAGAGATTCTTTTACATAATAACTGAGTTAATTTATTTTTCTATCTTAACATTATCTTGAATCTCTGTCAATGTTGTTTTGTTCTTTTTGTTTTCTTGTATCAACATTCTTTGTCACTTTTGGCATCATCGAAACCTGTAACATCTTAGCATTTACACTTATGAAAAAGTTGTTTTGACTTTTTCTTTGTATTTATTTTCTCTGAAAGTGCTTCTAGAGAATATCATCCCAAAAAAGTGATATAATGTCTAACTTTTTGCCTACGAACCATATATAGATATATGGGTTGGAAAATCTTGTCCTTCTGATTATAGACCAATAAAGAAAAACAATGTAAGGAGCTATAATTCCTGAAGATAAAAGACCTCTGTTAACCTGTAATAATTAAACATTTAAATAACAGAACATAAATTTTATATTTTTTAAGGAAACAAAAAATATTAGGAAACTTAATTATATATGTTTAATATGAACAACTAATTACTTTATACGTAGTGATATATTGTGCAAACAATACTATTATAGAATCATTGTAAACTATTAAGAATACCACTAGCTACAACGAGTAATCAAAGTAGTGTACCTTTGAATTTAAAGATATAACCATCATTGCAGTAAGTAGAATTACTGTCCATGTGATGAAAAATATATTTAGAGAACATGAGGTTCGTGAGGCATATGATGTGTACAGTAGACAATTCCACAAATAGAGGCAACATAAAACAACATTGACATACAAAATCCAAGGGAGTACTGGTGTCAACACAATAACATGTTAATGTATCAAAAAGTACATACATTGTTATTAAGGTTAATGGTCTAACAAAATGGTCTTAATGTTCTATAGTGACAAACACACTATCACATATTATCTCTGTTTTACAATTGTATCACATATTATTCATTCTTAATTGGGAGAATATCCTATAAAGTAATATGACCATGAAAACTAACATATCTGATCATATTAAGTTGAGAAACTTTTGGATTCATTATTTGTATCAATATCCTTAAATGTTTTATATTAGTGAGACATGACTGTGGGATTCATTGAAATCCTTAGTGAGCTTAGGATATGAACTTGAACAATTTAAATGTAAGCATACTTTCAATTAAATTTGTTTTATGTTTGACTTTTAGGTTAATTATATATTATCAGTTTGTTTTTGTAATCTCCATAACCATAACATTTTTAAATAATAAATTAAGTTAATATCAATATTAATAAACATTACAAAAAAAAATAATGTGTGCCTATATCAAACAATTATTTTCATATTGAAGTCTTGAGCCATCCAATGCAAGATCTTTTAAATTATGTAAAAGCTAAAACTTCAGTAATCTACTTAATGAGCACCAAAGTAACCTGTACACAGTTCTGATTCAGAATTTTGGTACATTGTCCTTATCCTTAGCACAAGATATAAAATTTGACTTTAGGCTTATCTATGGATTGTTGTAGAAATAATAATATTTACCTCTGCTCCCTTTCTTCTTTTGGAGTCCAGTATTTATTCCACCAAGTGATAAAATGGATGACACTCACAAGTTGTAAAGAAGAAATATTCTGTGTAAACATAAACCACAACATGCATGTAAGTAACAATCTGCAAAGAGAAAAATAAAGTAAATAGAATGTATTGATGGAGTCTCTCAAAGAACAACTTTGAGATTCATCATAGATATGAAAGTACACGATCCAAGACTTGTACCAAATGAAAGGATATTGACCATTCTTAAAAAAAACAAAGAAAGTGAAGGATTTAAAGCTTACCCTGCATCTCACCTGCAAGATCAAAGGTGTGCTAAGGTTCTTATTTAATGATCTTCAAGAGAAAGCAAAGAAAGAATGGAGTTTGTTTTTAATGAGTGAAAAGTGAGAGAAAAAAACTTATGCACCCTTAAAGTTTTACACCAGCATTTGATCACAACCCTTGATATATGGTAAATTTGTTGACTTTACCAATTAATACTTTAAAAGTCATATAAATAAAGGGTTGTGATTAAACGTCAGCATAAAACTTTTTATACTACATGTGTTTAGATGTTGTTTTTGTTGTTCTTTACTCAGTTGATTAATGTTCGTTGATAATGGTTTCTAGAATCTTGTCCAACTCCTTGTGCATATCTCTAAGTTAGCTTTCATCTGAGTTGTGAGATGAATAGGTTTGATTAAAGGGAACAAGTCAACAAGATCAAACCTTGTTTCTCTTGAGGCTACTAAATTTTCTCAAAGTAATGCATCTATTGAATATATGATTCTTCATCTAGTATGTTTTTCCTAGACTTTATGTTGATTTCAAAAGCTTGTAACTAACTTTGATGCTGATTTATTGTGTGTTTTCTATTGCTAAAATATTATTGATCACTTTTCTTGTCAGTATCATCAAGGCAATCAACATCTTAGGAAAAGTATGCCTTTTTTCATCCTTCAATTATGTCCATAAGCTATTATAAATTTCAGCATTGTTTTCTCATATACTCGGTTTGTTCTTGATCTCCTCTATATGCCTATTGTTTGGTTTTTGTGGATGGATAAACTTGACCTTTGGATGATTACTCCATATTATTTGTAATCTTTATATTTTGGCATGCATTATTATGGAATATAAATTATGTTTCTAACGTGATAATTTGTTTTAATTTGACCAGACTTTTATAGTAAATAAAATAAAAAAATATAAAGATATCGGAAGAACCCTGGGGTTCATAAAAACATGTCATCTGTAGAAACTTGAATTGAATGTTCTCTTTAGCCTCTATTTGAAATTGGCTTTTCCTTGTTCTTTATGTAAATCTAAATTTTTTTCTATTTCTTTGCCAAACCATAATTTTTGTTGTTACAGTCTCTATTGCTGTTAAAATGAGATCAATGGCACTTGAGTTGAGACATAATTTTAAAATATTTTCTTTGTATCTTTCTAGCTTTCTTCCCGTTACTATGCATGTCCTCCTAGCTAGTTTATGAGAATGGAAAAATTACAAGCAAGATAATAGCTACTTGGGAAGGAAGGCAAAAGTAAAAGTTTCATAATTCTCTTCAACAGTTATGTATGATTGTACTGCATTTGTCATTTATGGTTTCTCTACTATAGTCATAGATTCAAGGGACTGCATAGCCTACACCTCGTAATTCTTCTTGGACTCTCTTTTATCAGTTATACATATTGATGTATGAAACGAAGCTGAATGAAGCAAGTCACTTCAATATTTTCAGTTTCAACTGCTCTTAAATCTCGAAATTGATTCTTAATATGACTAGATCAACAATTTTCTTTGCTGCTACATGGGAGCAGATGGAATAAAATAGGAATGTTGAGTAATTTTCCTCCAAAATTTTTCATCATTTTGTCTTAAGTTAAATGATTGGGAGTAGATGTTATACCTGTGCTAAAGATGGGAAAAGGAATAGAAATAATATCAAATACTATGCTTTATTATTTTCATTAGTTCATGATAGATTTCCTGTTACTATGGTAAAAAATACGAAAGATTCTATGCTCTTTTGCTATGATTCTTACAAATCGAGGTAATTACTAGTTTTATCTGAAAAGTTATTTTCGTTTAGCTTTGTTTTTTAAGTTTTCTTATTATTAGTTATTAGTTGATTTTTTTAATTCATTTTGATTAATTAAATAAATTATTTTTCTTTACATATTTTATTTTTCATTCTCTCCTTTATCATAATTTATTTATAAAAGTTTCATAAAATTTGAAATTTAAGGAAATGATTTGTCATATCCAAACTAAAAAAAATGAAATTAAAAAAATTAAATTTATTTTATTAATATAGAAGTTGAATTGTAAAAAGATAAGTGCAATGTTAGATTTTAAGAAGATAAATGGTGAAGTTTAAGTCTCTCGTACCAATCCTCCTTTAATTCAAAACTAAAAATACGAAAGTGAAAGGAAAAAGGAAGAAAAGAGTGACCACAAGGAACATGCTTTAAATTGTATTTTCAGAATCTAACATTTACATTAATAAAATGTATACTTGTTATGATAAATTATTTGACTTAAACTAACATTAAGCAAAACTCATTTCCATCATTTAATCACATCTATTATTTATGTCAAAAAATTTGTTAAATTTGATAATGATAACTTTAAAAATTATATAGATTGTATGATTTATTTGGTATGATTGTATCTTTAAAGTCAATAATAATTAATATTTAGTAACATAAATGAAAATAACAAGAATGAAATGAAAATAAAAAAGTAGGCTTGCAAAAATGACAAAGAAATTATATGAATTTATCTATTGGATTGGGTATAGAAAAGGTAGATTCTAAATGTATTAGGAGGAACCTCGATGTTAGGCACAGAAGTGGAGGCTCCCAGTGGTGGCATGATATCCTGAAAGTCACTGCTGACGAAGAACGAAGTGGTTGGATTTCTAGTGAGGTAAAAACCTTGATTGGTGATTCTTCTCAATTATCTAATTAATGTGAATTCTTGTTTCTTGGTAGTTGAATCAGATCATTTCCAAGTTGTAAAGGGATTTTTGGAGACCTGTTTAGCTTGTTACAACATGTAAATAGAATAGGATTGTTAAGTAATTTTCCTCCAAATTTTTTTATCATTCCGTTTTTATGTTAAATGAATGGCAATTAGTTGTTATACCAGTACAAAAAAATCCAAGAAGGAATAGAAATAATATCAAGAGTTTAATTGGTATACACTATCAGTGTAAAAGATTTTTACACTGGCGTTCAATCATAACTTTTTATTTATGTGACTTTTAAAGTATTAATTAATAAAGTCAAAAAACCATTATGAATGAAGGGTTGTGATTGAATGCCAGTGTAAAAATTTTTGCACTGACAGTGTATACCAATTAAACTCTAAATCAAATACTATTTATCATTTTCATTATTTCATGATATATTTCCTATTATGAGCTTCATGGTAAAAAATGTGAATGATTCTACGCTCTTTTCCTATGATTGTTACAAAATAAGGCACTAGCAATGGCTATGTAAGTATAAAGTGTGTTTCACACGCGATTTCAATTGTAGCTAAAAGATGAAAAATTAATCGAAATGGTTTTGGTTTATTTTATACTTAAAAAATTAGTAGTTTTTTAGGTAATTACTAGTTTTGTCTGAAAAGTTATTTTAGTTTAGCTTTTTTTTTAAGTTTTCTTATTTTTAGTTATTGTTTGGTTTTTTTACTTTGTTTTTTATTAATTGATAAATTCTTTTTCTTTGGATATTTTATTTTTCATTCTCTCCTTTATCATAATTTATATATGTATTAAGTAATTTATAAAAGTTTCATAAAATTTGAAATTTAAGAAATTGATTTGTCATATCGAAACTAAAAAAATGAAATTAAAAAAATTTAATTGATTTAGCTAATATGAAAATTCAATTACCTTATCCAAATAAACAATTTGAAATTTAAGAAATTTCAAATGATTTATCCAAACAAAACATTTACAAAATGAAAGAAATTAAAATGAAAGCAATTCAAATTGATAGCATTTCAAATGTTTTGAAATCTTAAAATGTCTCATTAAAACACAATGTTAGATTTAAAAAATAAATAAATGGTGAAGTATAAGTCTCTAATACCAATTTTCCTTTAACTTTCAAAATTAAAAATATGAAAGGAAAATGGAAAAGGAAGGAAAGAGTGACCACAAACAAGTTAAAATTATATTTTAAACATCTAAACTTTACATCAATCAAATGTATAGTTGTTATGATAAATTATTTGACTCAAACTAACATTGCTCAAATTAACATTAATCAAAATGGATTTACATCATTCAATTACATCTATGATTTATGTTAAAAACATTTATTGAATTTGATAATAATAACTTTCAAAATTATATAAATTGTATGATTTAGTTGATATGGGTGTATCTTTAAAGTCAATAATAATTAATATTTAGTAACATAAATGATAGAAAAGGTAGATTCTAATTATATAAGGTTGTATGTTTTATGGTTTGTTTCTTCTCACTGTGGTTTCATCGTGGTTTCTTTCTCTCTTTTAGAAAGGTGGCTAAATGCCTCCATCAATCCCAACCATAACACTAAATCCCTCAATTCTCCATACCCATGGAAATAGAGCCTCCTTCTTTCCATGATCTATTTCAAAATCAAAACTTGGATTGACCCTTTTGTCCCTAAAACCAGTGTTACTGAGTCTAATAAATATTAGTGAAAGGGAAGAAGGAGAAAAGAGTGGTCACAAACAAGTCACATACTTTAAATTATATTTTGAGAATCTAACATTTACATTAATAAAATGTATTTTTATTATAATAAATTATTTTATTCAAACTAACATTGCTCAAACAAGTATAGGAAAGTGGCATACCACCAAATACACACTACTCAAGAACAAGTTATATTGAGTATGCTCAAACTAACATGACTCAATAGATTTATAAAAAGATAGCAATAACCTTGGGAAAAGTTGTAAATCATTAATGAACCAACAATTAAGCATGTTTTAAAAGACATGGATTTTTAACTTTCATTGTGACTCCGCTTTCCTTCACACTATAGTTTTAAAATAATTAAATTAATTTATTCTTTATTTTTTAAAATTATGAAAAGATTAAAATTTAAGATAAGTTAAAATCCTTTAAATAATTTTAACACATAACTTTATACATATTTTTTAATAATAATAAATAAGTGTGATATTATAATTAAATATATTTTTTCTAACAATTCGATTTATTTATTTTTATTGAAGTTGTATTATAAATTTAACAACAAAAAAATTACCATGACAAATGTTTTATCTAAAATTATTATGTTATATTCAGAAAAGCATTGAATTCTTTGTAAATAAGAATGCAAGTTACATATTGGAAATAATGATATTTTTTAAAGAAAAGTAAAAAAAAAAATAAAAATTTCTCCCAAGTAATATGAATTGTGTCAGTCTCACAAAAAATGTTTAGCTTAGTTTATTATATCTTCTAACACACATCTCACGTCTCATGTTACTCACTTTATAATGTATTATAATTTTTTAATAAACCATTGATAAACATCCATTTTTCCAATTTCGTTTTTAGATTTCTGTAGAAATAGTCATACTATTACCTTTAAAATAGGAATTTATGACTTTTTTAAGTTTTATTTTTGACAAAAGTCCTAAATAACTTAAAAAATAGATACTAAAAATATAATATTTAGTTTATAATATTAAAATGTAAAATTCTTAATTCTTAACATTGTTTCTATCATAAATTAGTAGAAAAAACAAAAAATAATTTTTTCTTCTAACTAAAAATAGATTTTTGAATTAATATTTTGGTAGAAAAGATTAATTATTTAGTAATTGATTCTTATTTTTAATATATAAAAATATGTTGATCAAAAAGATTAATTCTATTGTTAGAATGGAAAAAGATCTAATAAGTATAAGATGCTTACTCTTCATTATTTCTATTTATTTTCTTATTTAATCTAATGATTATGATTAAGATAAATTATGCTTTGTTTTATTTATAGTATGCTATAAAGAATTAATTAAGCTCATGTAGCTTTTTTCATAATTATAGTAAAAAATTACAATTCTATTGAAATTATTGTTATTTTATTAATTTATTTATGTAATTAAGAATAACATATATCAATATGAATCAAATGATTCTATAGGCACTGTGTTACTAATTAGTTATATTTTAATTGTTAAATTTAATAATACATTGTATTTATTAAATTTTACAATTATTTAAATAGATATATTATTTAATGATATACGTAGAGATTTAATGCTATATATTATTATATAAAATGAATGACTAATAGAATGTTAGTTAGTGTACCCTTTGAGAGTGTATTATTATAATATATTTTTTATGAATAAAAAACCTTAGTATTGCTAATAATACTTGTTTGTTAGCTCAACCTAGGACTTTACTTCCTTTAACCAATTCATCACCTTATATATTTATTAGTGTAACATTTTTAAAAAAGAAACAAGGAATGTTGATATATTTAAAGTTTTTAAACTTAAGATTAGAGTAGATAAATAAAAAAGAATGAAATTATAATTTCTTAAAATAAGGATGAAAGTTTTATGTATTTATTTCATTATAATATAAATATATATTTTTTACATCAAATACATAAAAATGTAAGCAATTTATATGTAAATATCACTTTAAGTGTGTATATTTTAATTAAAATCTAATCATCATTTTCATATATCATTATAAGATATATTGAATATTATAGTTTATCCTATAAATTATCCAATATTTTCTTATCAACTATATATTTATATTGTTAACATTAATTTCAAATAAAAAAGGGTATATAATACCTGAATTGGTTAAGGAATCAGAGATGTAACAAAATGTCATAATTTTAATCTTTATCGTTAATAAAAACTAACATCTAGTTTATAAAAGAAACATTTAAAATAGAAAAGTATATAACATATATAATTAATTTAAATTTATATTTATTAAATATGTGAGTCTAATTTTATAGAATATAATCATAATAATTTTATGATTGAATTTCACACTTATATGATTTTATATTCATGTAATCAATATGAAATAGAAAAAGAAAATAAGTTGTTGATTTTGTTAATTATTTAATTTTAACATTATTGTTATTTCATATATCAATTTGTATGCTGGCATGGATAATTGTTATTATATTATCATTTTTTCATTAATAATTATTATTTAAAATTTTATATTTGGTGTCATATCTATAAAGTTAAGCATACCTGCATAACATCATAAATTATTAGATTAAGAAAACATATATGTTGATTTAGTTTTATTTTTATTTTTAGGATACATATATGTTTATTCTTATTTGTAAAAGTCTTTACATATTTAATAAAAAAATGTTATCAATTTCATATAATTAACCACTATAAATTTAAAATAATTTATTTGAATATTACCATTTTGTCATCCATATATTATGAAATTATTAAATTTTTAAAATCATTAAATGTTAATTTAATATTATTAAGACTATATTATATTTTATTAGACATATTATAAATTATGGATGTCGTCATGAATCATCAGTATTTTTACATATTTTTTACTTATCTTTGTTTTATTTTTTATTTCTTTTTCTCTATTTTATTTTATTTTTTTATTGGTAATGCACCACTTTTTTACTAGGAAAAGCACGACCACCACGAGGCTACTTAGGTATAACTCAACAATATTATTATTTTAATGAAATTTTCAAAATTAAAATTTTTCTATTTATATAATTTTAATTTTTTATATCAATAAATATTTATTTAATATTATTAATACTACCCCAAAAGTTTTCATTTTTTCTGCAGTTGTTTCAAACAGGTTAAAGTATCAAGCTGGTTATACTTCAATTTTACAATCCCAAACTGATTATTATTACCACCATCACCATGTGTTGATGTTTATATGTTAAGCATATTAAGATGAGTAGTGTTACTCATCATTGAAATTTATTAAAAACTATAAAATCAAGATATAGAAGTATTAAATGAGGTGTGACCATCAAACTTTATGTTTTTCAATAAACTTTAACCAATAGTAGTAGATAATGTGTTAAAAAAAATGTTAAAAAGTGTTTTGTTAGAATTTCTAAAACAACATTTGTCTTATTAATATGAACAAGATTATGGTTGAAGTTGAAGCTAGCTAATGAAATATAGGAAATAATTGTTTCTATTAAGTAATACATTAACTTACTGTAAATTGTTGCTGCAAACCGCTAGCTAATGAAATATAGGAAATAATTGTTTCTATTAAGTAATGCATTCACTTACTATAAATTGTTACTGCAAACCACTCATTGGTAACTTTCACCTATGTACTTATCCAGCCAACTCAATGCTCCACTTGGTGGTTTGATGAGTGCATCATTCATGTAGGAAGTGTAGGACACAAAATGCCAAAAACCATCATACATAAAGCACTAGTTAACCATATGATGTATTTAAGTTCCTTACTTTCTGGCTAAGTTATTCATTTCCAACTGACGAACAACATTGTAAAGTACATTACCGCTAAAGAGAATACCATGTGAAAAAATCCATAAATATAAGGAATATCATCTTCATGTTAAACTTTGTTTTTTGTAAACTGAAAAGGACCAAAAAGATCACTTCAATGTGAGGGATATTAACATTGTTTTCTATCTGTCACAATATGTTGATGAAAATTAAATAATTCTTGTTCGATCATGTTGATGAAAGGACTATGATCCAAATTTTTGGTTATCTTATATGGGGGGAATTATTATTTTCTTGACTTTTTTAAAAGAAAATTTTACTTCAACTTGCAGCATGATTAAGGTGTCTTGCTAGATCAACGACACAAGGTAGCTTTAGAGATTCCGATTCCGAATTTCTGGGAAAGGATTGAGAATGGGATTTTGAAGCAACAAGGAATCTTTCTGAATTTACTGGAAAAGACTTTGAAGCAACAAGGAAAGCTTTAGAACTCTCTAATTTTGAAGCAACTAGGAATGCTTTAGAACACTAAAGAATGATTCACCTGAAAGCATTTTGAATCAATGCTTGTGGAATAGGCTACCATCACAATTGTAAATATGGCAATAAGGAAGCCCTGTCAAGAAATTAGAAAATGGTATATAACACAAAATAAGAGGATGACTAAAGCATTCATGTGAAGAAATATCCAAAATATCAAATTATGGATTTTAATACTAATTCAGACACATGCTCACAAAAAAAATATCTTGAAGAGTCAACAAAAAGAATGCAGAGGCCTACAAAAAAAATCTAATAGTAGTACTCATAGTAAAACTTGTAAGAAAACTACATAGCATATTGTATAGTATATACCACATGGTAAACATGATCAGTTAAAACTCAAAACCTCTATAAATATACTTATATGTGCCCTTTATTTGTTGAAGGCTACTAAACAGTTTATCCTTGTAGATGGTTCTTGCTTTTATTAGGACACTGAATTAACAAGAATTTAGCTTCACAATTGAAGTATTGTGGTGCTAAAATTGAATGATAGATCAACTAGGCTAGATATCATATCTCATCACTTTATCAGATTCTATCAAAGCCATTTTCCTTTATCCTTAATTACTAAGAATTTTAACAACATAATTATGGTTACTTCATATGAAAGAAAAAATACTTAATTATGGTTACTTCACATCATAGATTTAAGATAAATAACAACCTAAACATTTTTTGAAACCTTCGACCAACACTAATAGAAAATCTTCTATTTAATTTAAACCTCAATAATCACCTAAATAAGACTGAAGGAAGAATTTTGAACTCAATAGAGAAGTGTAGAGGAACTAAACAGAAGATTTTCAAATTTAACTGAGTGAAAAACTTACTAGTATAGTTATCCAGCCATTGTTTCCTTTATCTTGATTATTTGTCTCACATCTTATGGTGGCAGGTTCACTGAAATTCCATGATAGAGATCTACATATAAAAGAAATTTCAAAATAAAATATATGATTTGAAGTAGACATTGAACCAAGTTAGCATGGCATCAGCTACTGATGAGTGAAGTTCATTGCATGTAGAAAGAGAATTTCATTCTATCTTCATCCAAATAAATATATGCCGATATGTTGCAACACTTGATTGACAAGGTCCAGTTTTGTAAATTTTATTAATTATATTTTTAAAAAAAAAATGAAGAAAGAAGACCATATTTTGAAAAAGTTGTTTTAACTTTTTCCTTTGTATTTATTTTCTCTGAAAGTGCTTCTAGAGAATATCATCCAAAAAAGTGATATAATGTCTAAATTTTTCCTAAGAACCATATATAGATATATGGGTTGGAAAGTCCTTACTCTGATTGCAGACCAACAAATAAAAACAATGTAAGAAGCCATAATTCCTGAAGATAAAAGACCTCTATTAACCTGTAATAATTAAATATTTAAATAACATAACATAATTTTTTTTAAAGGAAATAAAAAATATTAGGGAAACTTAATCATATATGTTGAATATGAATAGCTAACTACTTTATACATAGTGATATATTGTGCAAATAATACTATTACAGAATCATTGTAAACTATTAAAAATACCACTAGCTAAAACGAGTAATCAAAGTAGTGTACCTTTGAATTTATATATAACCATCATTGCAACAAGTAGAATTACTGTCCATGTGATGAAAAATATATTTAGAGAACATGAAGTTCCTGAGGCATATGATGTGTACAAATAAACAATTCCACAAATAGAGGCAACATAAAACAATATGGACATAAAAAGTCCAAGGGAGCACCTATGCCAGCACAATAACATGTTAATGTATCAAAAAATATATACATTATTATTAAGTTTAATGGTCTAACAAAATGGTCTTAATGTTCTATAATAACAAACACACTATCACATACTATCTCTGCTTTATAATTGTATCACATATTATTCATTCTTAATTGGGAGAATATCTGATAAAGTAATATGACCATGAAAACTAAAATATCTAATCATATTAAGTTAAGAAACTTTTGGATTCATTATTGTACCAATATCCTTAAATGTTTTACAATTAGTGAGACAGGATTGTGGAATTCATTGAAATCCTTAGTGAGCTTAGGATATGAACTTGAACAATTTAAACGTAACTATACATTAAATTAAATTTGTTTTATGTTTGACTTTCAGATTAATTATATATTATCAGTTTGTTTTTGTAATCTCCATAGTCATAACATTTTTAAATAATAAACAAAGTTAATATCCATATTAATAAACATTACAAAAACGAATTATGTGTATCCATATCAAACAATTATTTTCATACGACATTGAAGTCTTGAGCCATCCAATTCAGGATCTTTTAAATTATGTAAAAGCTAAAATAATGAGCACCAAAATAACCTATACACAATTCTGATTCAGAATCTAGGTACATTGTCCTCATCCTCAGAACAAGATATAAAATTTGACTTTATGTTTATCTATGAATTGTTGCAGAAATAATAATGTTTACCTATACTCCATTTCTTCTTCTAGAGTCTAGTATTTATTCCACCAAGTGATAAAATGGATGGCACTCACAAATTGTAAAAGAAGAAATATTCTCTGTAAATATAAACCACAACATGCATTTAAGTAACAATATGCAAAGAGAAAAATAAAGCAAATAGAATGTATTGATGGACTCTTAAAGAACACCTTTTAGATTCATCATAGATATGAAAGTACACAATTCAAGACTTGTACCAAATGAAAGGATATTGAGCATTCTTCAAAAAACAAAGTGAAGGATCTGAATCTTACCTTGCACCAATACGAGCAATCTCACCTGCAACATCAAAGGTGTGCTATGGTTCTTATTCAATGATATTCAAGAGAAGGAAAAGAAAGAATGGAGTTTTCTTTTCAATGAGTGAAAAGTAAGAGAAAAAACTGATGCACCCTAAAAAGTTTTACACCAGCATTCAATCCCAACCCTTCATATATGCTAAAATTTTTTACTTTACCAATTAATACTTTAAAAGTCATATAAATGAAGGTTGTGATTAAACATCAGCATAAAAATTTTTATCCTACATGTATTTTACAAGAACTTCTCCTTTTTTGTAACCTAAATTGTGACATAAGAACCATAAGCAAAGTACAAAACCAACTAAAACCAAAATCCAAATGCATTGTACCAAAAAAGCACATGTTTCATCAATATGACTGTTATTCTTAGTACTATGTGGTTGTTAGACATACCATATATTTGAACAACTTCTGAAGGGAAGAAGAATCGGAGAGCCATTGATACAAGCAATAAAATAGACTTGACTTCCCACCAACCAGAATGCCACAAATTTCAATGTTCACATAATTTTCTTGTTTTAGCTGTAGTAAGAAACATAATTGAGAAAAATATTTGACTTCATCATCAAGGAAGATAGTTCTTTATTAATCAGTAATTATAATAATTATATAGAGAACTGGAAATATGTAATATATAGTTCATTCATTGTAAGTAACTGGAAATTTTTTCTGTTGAATAAGTTATAGGTTAGAGTATATTTACTTTAGGATTAAGAACAATAAAGATTTTGAATGATACCCTTGGGAGTGATGAGGATTTCGCAGAGTTCTTCAATATTGTATCTAATAAAAAACAATATTCGCGATGTAAAGTGTTGTTATTTGAACTCGACTTCAATCAAAATGGTGAATGGAGGACTTGATTTCTATGAATGAATGTTGTGAATGGATCTAGTTGTTAATGTTTTCTAACTTTCTTTATTTTCTTCGGATATGTTAATAACATAACTTAGAAATAGTAGTTTATATTTTGTTTTTGTTGTTCTTTACACTGTTGATTGATGCTCACTGATAATGGTTTCTAGAATCTTGTCCAACCCCTTGTGTACATCTTCCAAGTTAGCTTTCATCCGAGTTATGAGATGAATAGGTTTGATTGAAGGGAACAAGTCAACAATATGAAACCTGTTTCTCTTGAGCCTGCCAAATTTTCTCAAAGTAATGCATCTATTGGAATATATGATTCTTTCTCTGGTATGTTTTTCCTAGACTTTATGTTGATTTCAAAAGCTTGTAACTAACTTTGATGATGATTTAATGTGCGATTTCCATTGCTAAAATATTATTCATCACTTTTCTTGCCAGTATCATCAAGGCAATCAACATCTTAGGCAAAGTATGCCTTTTCTTCATCCTTCAATTATGTCCATAAGCTATTATTCATTTGAGCATTGTTGATGTGATCTTTGATGATCACGTGCCCAAAGGATCCTTTCTAAGGTCACTTGGAAGGGAAATGGATTTATGGAGAGGAAAGGAATGGGGTGAGACGCCACAAATACTAGGTTTGATAAGCCAAAGGGGAGAGGCCACAAGGGAGGGGTCCCTTGATAACTCTTAGAAGCTCTCACAAAGGAGAAGGGGGGACACTCAAAGGTAAGAACCTCACAACCAATATGGTCTCTAGGACTAAATCCAAGTGTAAAAAATACAAGTGAGGGGAGGACCTCCTATTTATAGAGGTAGCTAACCTCTTGAACAAGATAACCTAAAGAAGAAGGTCTAGGATTAAAAGAAGAGATCCAAGAGAGGAGGATTGAGAAACAATCCCCTCCTTAGATCATCAAACTTGGTGCCCAAGTTTCTCAAATCAAGGGCCAAGATTCCTTCTTATTAGCTTAGGGGGTTTATGTAGGAAAAGAGGGGTGTAGATATCAAGGCTACCCTTTATTTCCTTCATAAAGACCCAAAAAGCTAAATCCACCCTCTAAATTCCTAAGACACCTCCTAAAATTAAAATGGACTAAATACATGTCCCAAATTAAAATAAAGGAAAATTACATTTTATTAACTAAAATCCCTAGCCTAATATCTTGACTCTCCACAGGAGGTGAAGTCTTCCTTTGTCTGCAAAGGCTAGATCTTCTTCAATCCTTCTAGCCATGCCCCTAGTGATAGGTCCTTGGCTAGGCATGGTCACATCAATTGTTTTCTCATCTACTCGGTTTGTTCTTGACCTCTTCTCTGTATCCTATTGTTTGGTTTTTGTGGATGGATAGACTTGACCTTTGGATGATTACTCCATATTATTTGTAATCTTTATATTTTGGCATGCATTATTAGGGAATATAAATTATGTTTCTAATGTGGTAATTAGTTTTAATTTGACAAGATTTTTATAATAGATAAAATAAATAAATATAAAGATATCGGAAGAACCATGGGGTTCATAAAAAGATGTCATTTATGGAAACTTGAATTGAATGTTCTCTTTAGCCTATATTTGAAATTGGCTTTTCCTTGTTCTTTATGTAAATCTAATTTCTTTTCTGTTTCTTTGCCAAACCATAATTTTTGTTGTTACTGTCTTTATTGTTGTTAAAATGAGATCAATGGCACTTGAGTTGAGACATAATTTTAAACTATTTTCTTTGTATCTTTGCAGCTTTTTTCCAGTTACTATGCATGTCCTCCTAGCTGGTTTACGAGAATGGAAAAGGTATAAGCAAGAAAATAGCTACTTGGGAATAAAGGAAAAAGTAAAAGTTTCATAAATCTCTTCAACAGTTATTTATGATTGTACTACATTCGTCATTTGTGGTTTCTCTGCTATAGTCATAGGTTTAGGGGACTGCGTAGCCTGCATCTTCTAATTCTTCTTGGACTCTTTTTTATCAGTTATACATATTGATGTATGAAATGAAGTTGAATGAAGCAAGTCACTTCAGCATTTTCAGTTTCAACTGCTCTTAAATCTCACAATTGATTCTTAATATTACTAGATCAATAATTTTCTTTGCTGCTACATGGGGAGAATCAGGTGATGACTTGATTATATTAACCAATGTAATCAAGAGCCTCTTCTTGTTTCGTTCATTTTCATTTCTCAATAATCTAATTAATGTGAATTCTTGTTTATTGGCAGATGAATCAGATCACCTCATTTTCAAGTTGTAAAGAGATTTACGGAGATCAATTTAGCTTGTTAAAACATGTAAATAAAATAGGAATGTTGAGTAATTTTCCTCCAAAATTTTTCATCATTTGTCTTAAGTTAAATGATTGGTAGTAGATGTTATACCTATGCTAAAGATGGGAAAAGAAATAGAAATAATATCAAATACTATGTTTTATTATTTTCATTATTTCATGATAGATTTCCTGTTACTATGGTAAAAAATGCAAAAGATTCTATGCTCTTTTGCTATGATTGTTACAAAACGAGGTAATTACTAGTTTTGTCTGAAAAGTTATTTTAGTTTAGTTTTTTTTAAAAGTTTTTATTTTTAGTTATTATTTGATTTTTTTTACTTCATTTTTCATCAATTATAAATAAATTCTTTTTCTTTACATATTTTATTTTTCATTCTCTCCTTTATCATAATTTATTTATATATGTATTAAGTAATTTATAAAAGTTTCATAAAATTTGAAATTTAAGAAAATGATTTACCATATCCAAACTAAACAAATGAAATTAAAAAAATTGAATTAATTTTATTAATATAGAAATTGAATTTCCTTATCTAAAAAGGAAATTTGAAATGTAAGAAATTTCAATTGATTTACCTGAAAATAACATTTACAAAATGAACAAAATTCAAATGAATAGGATTTCAAATTTTTTGAAATCTTAAAATACTTCATCCAAACACAATGTTATATTTTAAGAAGATAGATGGTAATTAAAGTGTAAGTCTCTAGTACCAATTCTCCTTGAATTTAGAATTAAAAATATGAAAGTGAAAGAAAAAAGGAAGAAAAGAATGGCCACAAGTCACATACTTTAAATTATATTTTGAGAATCTAACCTTTACATTAATAAAATATATACTTGCTATGATAGATTATTTGACTCAAACTAACATTAATAAAAAATAATTTACATCATTCAATCACATCTATCATTCATGTAAAAAATTTTGTTTAATTTGATAATAATAACTTTAAAAATAATATAAATTATATGATTAGTTGGTATGGTTGTATCTTTAAAGTCAATAATAATTAATATTTAGTAACATAAATGAAATGAAAATAAAAAAGTAGGTTGCAAAAATGACAAAGAAGTTATACGAATTTATCCATTGGATTGGGTCTAGAAAAACCAGATTCTAATTTTATAAGGTTCTATGATTTATGGTTTGTTTCTTCTCTTTCTTTCTTTGTTATTGCAAACGTGGCAGAATGCCTCTCTCCATTCCGAATCCCCAATTCCTCATATCCATGAAAATGGACCCTCTTCTTCCCATGCTCCATTTCAAAATCAAAACTTGGGTTGACCCTTTTGTCGTTGAAATGTGTGTTACTAGTCAAATAATTAGTGAAAGGGAAAAGGAAAGAATGGATACAAACAAATCACATGCTTAAAACTGGTAGAAAAATAAAAAAAAACTATAAAAACAATGAACCAGTTGAACCACCGATTTTCATCAGTTTTCTTATTTTAAAAGTGGTTCTTTACTTGGTCAATTCGATTTTCAAGACTAACCAAACTACATATTAGACTTGTTCACCATGTTTTTGGTCGAATGTTCGGTCTGATCCGGTTTTTTTAACCTAACTTAAAACACATAAAAAATTTTAATAAGAAATTTTATTACAAACATTCTAACATAAATTATTCACGACTTTAAGCGAAATTAGTCATGTATTATTGCACCAAGTTATATTCAGAATCTATGTAAAATGCAGAAATATATACAAAACCTCATGAGTGATAAGTGTATTTTACTCTTATGAAATTGAAGTTTTCACCTAAGACCAACATTTCTTCAAGTCTATTTTATGATAGGATAATTTGTGAAACATATTTGAAATAATTTAAAATATGTGCATACTTAATAGTCAAATTTAATGTTATTACTTAATATTAAATTATCAAAATTAATATTTATTACAAATTAAATATTTCATAAAATTAATTACTTAATATAAAAAATAAAATTATTTTTTTAATTATTAAAAATGAATATAAAATATAATTAATGTGGGAAATTTATTTTTTTATTAAATATAAATGTTACAAAATAAAATCATATGATCAATGGATATTATAATTAATTTGATGAATTTAATTCTTTTTCAAATATAATTAATTATGTTAACGTTTATTTGGCTATAATAGATTCCAACTTCTTTTTCTTAGAAATAGAATAGAAGGGTAACACATATAGCACATTAATATTCATTTTCTCTTTCTTCTTTGCGCATCTAAATAGAAAGACTATGGAGTCATGGTATAGACAATTTAAAGCTTTTCTCCCTAAATGACCTCAAGCAAACACGAGGAAAGAAATTAGTAACAAAAATTGTTAAAATTTGTGACAAGAACAAGTCACATATGATTGTGTTTACCATTAAAGAATAGAAAATAAGCATCATGAAGAACACTTCCTCTCAAATTGATTATTCACATTCTTTTGAGCTTTCCAGTGAGGTTTGTACAACATGTTTTAAGTGTGTTTGTATGATGTAATCCTCCCTAGCATGGGCTTGAGCTAGGACCAATAAGGAAGGAGCATGACTTGATGAAGCTTTAAGGAGCTTAATTTAGGACATGTTCCATTTAATTGTATTCATTTAACCATTTTTAGGCTTGTATAAGCAATCTTAAGTCATTAGGATTTTATAGGTGTAACTAGTTTAATGTTCGGCCTTGTATTTTGGCCTATAGGTTCTATTTTCTTTAGGAGGTGTAATTAGTCTCCTTTTGGAGTGTGTTAATTAGTTTGGGTTGGTCCAAGAGAGTTTGGACATGTAGGATCTTCTTTCTAAACCCCTAATTTCTCTTCACACCCTTCTAACCAACATATGAAGCATGTAGGAGACATGTGGGCCCCATTTTCTCCTTGTTTTACTCCACATGTGCTTTTTCATTCCTATATGGCTGATTCTTGTTGCTTCTTATTTGAATTTGAATTTTGGAGGTGCCATGTCATTTCCTCCAAAATTTAAATTCAAACTAAAGGGAACATAAATCCATATTTTTAGGGCCATGTTTGCATCTTTAGTTGGATTAAATTAGTGTCAATTGAGAACATTCTAAATTAACACTAAATTAAGCCAACTAACCCTTGTTTAAGCATGTTGGACGTTCATGTTAGTGTGTAGGCCCATGGTTCATGCTTTGCTCTATAAATAGAGCATTCTCTCTTTCATGTAGTTTTTAACACTCATTTTTAATTGAAAGATATATTCATTATGTTCCCTTGAGTGTCTCTTCTTCTTTTAGAGAGAATGTTCATGACTTCTCCTTGAGTGAGAGTCCTTCATGCTATTATCAAGGATTCCTTCCCTTGTGGCTAGCCCCCTTAGAGGCTTATCTCCTACCTAGTAGAAGTGGTGCCTACTACCACCACCACCTTCTAGTCTTCCATCTCCATTTGAAAGCTTTAAGAGGACTTCTAAGGAGATGATCCTAGGAGGCATCACCTTCTCCAACAATTGGTCAAGCATGGATTGGGGAGGGGTTGCATTATTGTAAGTCATGGCTTTTCTTGAATTTTTATTCCCAATTTCGCACATATGAGGAACTAAAGAAACTCAATGGCAAGGGGAGTGCTTAAGGATGAAAACAATGATGGAGATTGATGGCTCTATTATGTCCATCTACACCATCTATAGAGAAAGTCTATTGTCGCTCCCCAATGTCAATCCATAAACAAGGAAATATGATCTTAAGGAAAGAAGTAAAGATGACCAAAATTAATATATGAGAAAATCAAGCTATGCATTGTTATCCCTTGCTATTTTAACATAATTATATTCTTATTAACTATGGGAAATGAAGTGTTATATGAATGTGTGTGTGATATGTGAAAAGAATGTTTTCAACTATTTTTTATTTTCCTCTCTTGTTCATAGTATTTTAAAAAAATTAAATAATTTATACATGAGACTACATGAAAAGATCAAGTTTGGTGGTGGTGGATAGTCAATTAAGTTTTCTTAAAAAAAATATTATTGTTCTACCCACCCACTTATAAGAGAAAAATCCGTATTCATAATCAAAGGCAATTTGAGAGAAAATTATCTGAGGAAAGTAAATATTTTTTAGAGTAAAACAATTAATATGTCCCTTGAGATCTTACTATATCATCATTTTATGAATAAAATCTTACTACTTGTAATTTCTTGTAGGTCACAAAATATGCAGTTACCTTGATGTCACTTTCCTACAAATGGTCATGCTGATGATGCTGCTAACTAGTTGAAATTACAAATGGTCATGCAGATGATGCTAGCTTATTCAACTATGGAGCCTCTCGTTGTGTTTTTCCCATTATCATTGAATCAACTCCATTCTCCTATTGGTTTTAATTGTAATTTCAAAAAATTTAGAGATACCAAGCTTTTTAATTTAGGCATGCAAGAACATATACTACCTTGATGTTACTTTCCTACAAAGGGTGATACTGCTAGATGAAAGCATATAACTCCTAGAATAGCATTAAGTATATATATATAAATTTATTGTAATTTCAATAAAGTTCGAATAGACAAACTTTGTAATTTAACAATGTTTCATAATAAAGTGGAAATTTTTTTGTTGATGTTATAGATGCTTTAAATGTGTTTTATATGTCTGTCTTAATCTTATTATGTTGTACGGCAAATTCTACCATAGATTACTTTTATGTGTGGTTCACAGTGTACAATTTTCCTACTGGTTAGCAAGGATGGATATGCATGTTGATATTGGAGACGGTCTTGGTTCCTAGCTTTTTATTTTATTGATTAATTTTTTATTATAATTTGGTCTTCTTATTTTTAGCTTGTATGTTAAAAAGATAAGAAAATAGTAACAATTACAAATTTTCTTTTCATATATTGTCAATACTATTTAGTTAAAAAAAATAAAATTTTTCTTTTTTACGTTTCTTCCAATCGTTTGCCTCTTTTTCCACTTTTATGATCAGATAGCTAAACTATTATTAATTCAATATTGATTTCAATTCTCTGTATATCCAATTTTAATTTTTTCCTTTTGGAGATTAATTAATCCACTTGTAAGAATTTTCAATTCAAGGTACTAAGATTTTTGTTTTCTATCTTTTCAATTCTACAACTTTTGGTTAATGAGCAATGCACATAGAAAGTTGCAAAAAATAATAGTAAAACAGAAAAAGAAAGGGGGTTTCAAAAACATGTGATGTGAAAGTCCTTATTAATAGAGCACAACACAAATCAATTGATTGATGAAAGATTATGGTAACAGAGATAAATTGTTGCAGCAATGATGGTGAAAGCTAGAAGAACCGAAAGTTGGATGCAAATAGATGATCTTGTACAAGAACTATAATAAAATTGTACGCTTAAATAAAATAAATGGTTGCGAATTCTGATAACTGGTGAACGACATGTGAAAGTGATTATTCTTAGAATTGGACGTGTTTTACAATTTATTCTTTCTCTTATTCTCTTTTATGTATTATTAAGATTCATTGGCTATTTAATTATTTTATTATTTCACTGTATTTGGATACTTTTTTGTAAAACAGTTGGTATTGAATGTATTTAATGTTGATAGAGTTTCTTTCATAGTATAATGATGCCCCTAGATATTTGATATATGTTATATAAATTAGAGTTCAGGTAGAATTTGCAAATATACATTTCCATCTTTTCCTTCGACAAAAATTTTTATGTGTATGATTGAAAATAGTGAGATAGAATCTAATAGATTTACAATTTACAATTGGGATACTTTTTTTTTTTTTAATATTTGTTCTTCTTTGATTATAAGTGAAATGTAAATAAAAAATACTTTTTGTTCCATTGAAATCTCACCACATCTTCCATACATTGCTATAAGGTGCTAGGAATTACTAGTATAACCAAGAATCAAATTTCCTTCTTCAAATGTAGTATACCTGTGTAGAAATTAAGCATCATTAGCTAAAATAGTTTCAATAATTTCATTAAAATTTCATCCTTTGAATGACATGTAAGCATAGCACTCCAAGAAACAAAGTTGATGATAGACATTACTCTAAACATATATTTTGCATATCATATTGTGTTTAATTTTTATACCATGTACATCCAAAATTGTTACTCAAATAATTGGGTTCATAACCACGATGCAGATTATCGGTATGAATATTCTAATCTTTCCAGGACAAATTGACAATTCTAAAACCTCTCATTAAGCACATTGCATATGTGAATCATCAACCTATATATAATAAAATCATAATCCAATTCCAAAAATATATGATTCTTTCCATATTTTATTAAATACCTTAGATTATGATTAGTATTCTAAAGTTCATAATACATATTGATAACTTAATCAATAATTATAACACATATTAACATGTTTTTATATATTTGTTATTTATATTAAGAAAAATATTTAATAGGATATATAGTTATTTAAACATTAAAGTTAGCTAGCATTTTTTATGTACTAATTGTTTTTATTACATTGGGCTAAGGCCACTGAATCAAGCCCACTATAATACATTGCGCTTAATCCACTAAATTTTTTCCTTTTCTTAAAATTATTTTTTAATTGCTAAATTTATATACAATAAACAAAATCTGGATATAATACTCAATTTTAAATACAACAATCAAAAGAAAACAAACATCAATGTAATATTTCATAAACGTTTTAACACAAGAACATAATCATCTTAAATATCAACAACATAATACAAATTAATAAAGTTCTAGGTATAATAAAAATTCTTAAAATTAGTACATAACGCTAATAAATATTCAAAGGTTTAACAAAGAACAAGTCTTCACCCTTGTGTATATCGATCATTATTATAAGAGAAATCATCATCATCATAGTCTAAATAAGGATTTTTAGATTCAAGACACTTGGAAAGGATGTGCACAATTGATGTAAGTTGCTTAATGGAATTAATCATTTCTTCTTGTGCCTTATAACCTTTCAGATGTTGTTTGTTCATTTTCTTTATTGGTTCAATCCGTTTTGGAGGAATTGCAGCATGAGATTATGTAGTTTGATGTGGTGATGTCAATCCTAGATCATATATTCCACATATGTCCTATAACGGCAAGGCTTATCTCTAGACCCATAAAGGCATCCACAAGATTTTGCCCCAACGGTATCAATCCATAATTTCACTTTTGAGGAAGAGACAAGCCATTGGGTTTCGCTGGTAGAGGCTTACATCTTTAATGATGTGTAAAATATGATCATTTTAGGGCAAGTGTACCCTACACAATGTTAACAATGGACCTAAGTCTAGATATCATTCCCAAAGGACTAGAAGTGGTTCTCAATCAATTTAATTTAGACAGTAAAAATAAAAATTAGTATAGACCATGATTTCAAGATGTGTTTGTTCGATCGTTCAAACAAAGAATAAAATGTGAATAGATAGTGAGTAATGAGATTGATATTCCATAGATTAAAGCCTATGATTATGAATTCAATTACAATGGTTTTACCCATATTTACTAAGAAATTCAATTCTTCTTATTTGTTGATTATCGATACCTATTGAATTTGTTGTGAATTTGTTCATTCATATATAGACAATCTAACCCTAAATTATTTCCTAATTAATCATACAAGAATTCAAATTAGAGTTAGTTTATTGGTTACAATGGTTTATTAAGTTTATTAATCAATTGTTGGTTCACCCAACACATTTATTCATTTGCAAAAGAAGAAATCCAATTATTCTATAATTCAAATATTAGTATTCATGAATATTAAAACGACTAAGAAATTAGTGTAGCTAATTTTGTTTAACAAATAAAAATAGTGGAATAATTTAATTATTGAATAATATTGAATTTCATTGCAAAGTATAGAGGTTATAAAGTAATTTATATCACAACCATAGACAAAGGGACATGGATAAAGTAGAGTCAAATCTCTTAGAAATTACATTGTACATCATAATAAACAAAAGAGAATTACAAATGATACAAAGTATTGTGAATTGGTTCAGTCCAATGTTCAGTCATTATTTCTCACTTTCAGATCACAAGTCTATTCGATCTTTGTTAGAGCGAAAATTGAACTCATTTAATTTCTTTTCTCTTAGTATTTAATTATAGTCCAATGTTCAGTCATTATTTCTCACTTTCATATCACAAGTCTATTCGATCTTTGTTAGAGCGAAAATTGAACTCATTTAATTTCTTTTCTCTTAGTATTTAATTATAGCAATGACATAAGTTCATGTTTAGCATGAATTCTAAAGTGAGTGTCACTGTGATATCTTAGCGTACTTCTCAAAATTCAAACAACACGATCGTGCTTTTGGTAAGCACAGTTGTGCTTGACTACGAGCAAGGATGTGGTCATGCTTTGTAATAGCATGGTCATGCTAAACAAGAGAGCATCAACATGAAAATCACAGTACAACTATGCTTAATCTAAGCATGGCTATGCTTTTTTTAACTGAATTTTGAACATTGTTGACTTAGCACAACCATTTTGTGGAGCACGATCATGCTTTCCTGAATCTTCAACTTCTACAAAGAAAAGCCAATTTTTGCCTCTTTTTTCCCATTTCTCAAGTACCTATCTAAAGTGAGAATAAATACTGAAAAATGAGTTTTGTCAACAAATATACATTCTTTCTTTTTTTTATAGTTATTAAACCTGAAAAAAGTAAGGTAAAAAATTGGTTTCTCATTTAAATTTTCCACAAAGCTTCCCTAATTACATGGAAAAAAATTAAAACAATCAACCTAAGAGTCAATTAGTTATTCAAACATTTTTCAAAATTATATACTATGTTAACTTAGGTAACTTTCTCTGATTTTTATCCACCCAAGAGTTATCCTTCATTGTGTGTGTTTTCTTGAACACCTCCACCAAGAGAGGAGCTTTACCAATCTAATTCAACTTTAAAGTAAAAATAAATGTATTATATATAAATAACTAATGCTTAAGTAGTAAAAATATTATTAAGAATGAACATAAAACATACCACCCGTGTGACACCCTTCTACCCCAAAATTTTATATTCTTTAATTACAAAATAATATAAAATGTTTATTAAAAAATACTAGACTTAGCACTTAGGGAAAACAATTCGCAGCACACAACTTATTTTCCAAAACTATGATATAACAAAATGTAGATAAATAAGTAAATACTTTAGGCTCTAAAAATAGTCTTTGCAAGATTCTTAATTAATAAAGCTCATAATGAAATTTTAAACACTTCATATACATAGCAAAAAACTATTAACTAAGAAAAGTTGAAGTTTCATCACCATGATGATGCAATCCTAGTTAGCATGGACCATGACTAGAAGGATGAGGGAGGACATGACAAGGATACTCATTGAAGACCTTAGGCCATAGTCATAGTTTAAAATTGTTTGCACATATTCCAGGTTTTTAGTACCTAGGTGGGTATTCTTGTCATTTCCTTTTGGGTCATGTATTTCGGCCATTTTCTTTTAATTGTTTAGAGCATGGAGGTGTCACTAATTAGTATTTGGAGTGTATGCTAGAAGTGGGCTAGAATGAGTATGGATGTGTGGTTCTTTCCACACACCTTGGCTTGTTTTTGCACCCCTCCTTCCACTCATAAAGCATGACTAATGTGGGGCCCTTGTCTCCTAGAGAGGGTGCTAATTGCATCCCTAAACATGCTTAGTTTGGACATTAAGGATCAGTGGAGGCTAAGCTCATTTAGTTGGCTTTTTGAGCTAAATACACATTTGAATGATTGAATACCCACCATACTTCATATGTATGCACACACTTGAATGATTGAATCTAAGACCCCTTTTTTAGTATTTCATTCTTAGTAAAGTATCTTGGAAATCCTCTCTTTTGAGGTGTGTCTTCTTCTAGTAGTTTTTATCAAGGGTCCTCTTTCTTGTGACAAGCCTCAATCTTAAGGCTTATTGTAATATTCTCAAAATTTTAATAAAATATTTAATTATATAATTTTAAATTTCTAGTAAATTAATCTAAATAATATCTAATTATAATACTATGTTTTTAGACAAACAAATATCATATTTTAAATTTTTAGTACAATATTTTATTATTAATTTGTATACGTAGATACTACAAATAAATACTTTAAAAATACCTATTAAATATATAGTATAAAATTTTATACTAAATTTGAAGTTTTTATTTTTCATAAATAATTTTTATGTTTATTATATTAGGGATAATAAATTATAAAATTCCAATTTTATTTAAATAATATTATAAAATAAATAAATAGATTAGGAAAAAAAACTAAGTAAAAAAATGAAAATGAAAATAACAAAATATATATATATATATATATAAACGAGAAGGATAAGTCTTAGACTTATCCATAACTCAAAGCACGTACGTTATCTGGAGGTAAGTATGATGTAATCCTCCCTAGCATGGGCTTGAGCTAGGACCAATAAGGAAGGAGCATGAATTGGATTAAGCTTCAAGGCTCTTAGTTTAGGACATGTTCCGTTTAATTGTATCCATTTAATCATTTTTAGGCTTGTAAGAACCCTTAAGTCATTAGGATTTTAGGAGTGTAACTAGTTTAATTTTCCGCCTTGTATTTTGGCCTATATGTTCTATTTTTATTAGGAGGTGTAATTAGTCTCCTTGTGGAGTGTGTTAATTAGTTTGGGCTGGTCCAAGAGAGTTTCAATGTGTAGGGTCTTATTTCTACACCCCTGATTCCTCTTCACACCTTTCTAACCAACACATGAAGCATGTAGAAGACATCTGGGCCCCCTTGTCTCCTTGTTTCACTCCACATGTGCTTTCTCACTCCTACATGGCTTATTCTTGTTGCTTCTTATTTGAATTTGAATTTTGGAGGTGCCATGTAATTTCCCTCCAAAATTCAAATTCAAACTAAAGGGAACATAGATCTATATTTTTAGGGCCATGTTTGGATCTTTAGTTAGATTAAATTAGTGTCAATTGAGCACATGCTAAAGTAACATTAAATTAAGCCAACTAACCCTTGTTTAAGCATGTTGGACATTCGTGTTGGTGCGTAGGCCCATGGTTCATGCTTTGCTCTATAAATAGAGCATTCCCTCCTTCGTGTAGTTTTTAATACTCACTTTTAAATGAAAGATATATTCATTCTCTTCACTTGAGAGTATCTTCTTCTTTTAAAGAGAGTGTTCATGACTTCTCCTTGAGTGAGAGTCCTTCATGCTATTATCAAGGGTTCCTTCCCTTGTGGCTAGCTCCCTTAGAGACTTATCTCTTACCTAGTAGAAGTGGCACCTACTACGACCACCACCTTCTAGTCTTCCACCTCCATTTCAAAGCTCCAAGAGGACCTCTAAGGAGATGATCCTAGGTGGCATCACCTTCTCCAATAATTGGTCAAGCATGGCTTGGGGAGGGGTTGCATCATTGTAAGTCACGACTTTTCTTGAATTTTTATTCCCAATTTCGCACTAGTGAGGAATTAAAGAAATTCAATGACAAAGGGGGTGGTTAAGGATGAAAACAATGATGGAGATTGATGGCTCTATTATGTCCATCTACACGATCTATAGAGAAAGTCTATTGTCGCTCCCCAATGTCAATCCATAAACAAGGAAATATGACCTTGAGGAAAGAAGTAAAGATGACCAAAATTAATAGATGAGAAAATCAAGGTATGCATTATTATCCCTTGCATTAACATCATTATATTCTTATTCTCTATGGAAAATGAAGTGTTATATGAATGTATGTGTGATATGTGACAAAGAATGTTTCCAACTATTTTTTATTTTCCTCTCTTATTCATAGTATTTTAAAAAAATTAAATTAATTGATACATGAGACTGCATGAAAAGATCAAGTTTGGTGGTGGTTGATAGTCAATTTTGCTTTTTTAAAAAGAAAATATTATTGTTCTACCCATCCACTGATTAGAGAAAAATCCACATTAATAATCAAAGGTAATTTGGGAGAAATTATGTAAGGAAAGAAAATATTGTTTAGAGCAAAACAATTAATATCTCCCTTGAGATCTTACTATATCATCATTTTATGAATAAAATCTTACTACTTGTCGCATTTACATTATAACATTTGCTATAGGCTCATATTTCTTGTAGGTCACAAAATATGCAGTTACCTTGATGTCACTTTCCTACAAATGGTCATGCTAATGATGCTGCTGACTAGTTGAAATTACAAATGGTCATGCAGATGATGCTAGCTTATTCAACTATGGAGCCTCTAATTGTGTTTTTCCCATTATCATTGAATCAGCTCTATTCTCCTATTAGTTTTAATTGTAATTTCAAAAAATTTAGAGATACCAAGCTTTTTAATTTAGGTATGCAAGAACTTATACTACCTTGATGTCACTTTCCTACAAAGGGTGATACTGCTAGATGAAAGCATATAACTTCTAGAGTAGAATTAAGTATATATATGTATATATATATAATTTATTGTAATTTCAATAAAGTTGAATATTGACAAACTTTGTAATTTAACAATGTTTCATAATAAAGTGGAATTTTTTTTATGTCATAGATGCTTTAAGTGTGTTTTATATGTCCCTCTTAATCTTATTATGTTGTATGGCGAATTCTATCGTAGATTTCTTTTATATGTGGTTCCTATTGGAGACGGATATGCATGTTGATATTGGAGACGATCTTGGTTCTAGCTTTTTATTTTATTGATTGATTTTTTATTATAATTTGGTGTTCTTATTTTTAGCTTGTATATTAAAAAGTTAAGAAAATTGTAACAATTACAAATGTGCTGTTCATATACTGTTAATACTATTTAGGTTAAAAAAAATAAAAAATTGTCTTTTTTACGTTTCTTCCAATCATTTGCCTCTTTTTCCACTTTTATGATCAGATATCTAAACTATTATTAATTCAATATCGATTTCAATTATCTGTATACCCAATTTTAATTTTTTCCTTTTGGAGATTAATTAATCCACTTATGAGAATTTTCAATTCAAGGTACTAAGATTTTTTTTTCTATCTTTTCAATTCTGCAACTTTTGGTTAATGCACAATGCACATAGAAAATTGAAAAAAAAATAGTAAAACAGAAAAAGAAAGGGGGTTTCAAAAACATGTAATGTGAAATTCCTTGTTAATAGAGCACAACACAAATCAATTGATTCATGATAGATCATGGCAACAGAGAAATTGTTGCAATGATGATGGTGAAAGCTAGAAGAACCGAAAGTTGGATGCAAATAGATGATCTTGTACAAGAATCAAATTGTAAGCTTAAATAAAATAAATGGTTGCGAATTCTGATAGCTGGTGGACCATATGTGAAATTGATCATTCTTAGAATTGGAAGGGTTTTACAATTTATTCTTTCTCTTATTCTCTTTTTTGTGTTATTAAGATTCATTGGCTATTTAATTATTTTATTATTTCACTGTATTTGGATACTTTTTTTGTAAAACAGTTGGTATTGAATGTAAGTTAACATCATAATTTAATGTTGATAGAGTTTCTTTCATAATATAATGATGCCCCTAAATATTTTATATATGTTATATAAATTAGAGTTTAGGCATAATTTGCAAGTATATATTTCCATCTTTTCCTTCGACACAAATTTTTATTTGTCTGATTGAAAATAGTGAGATAGAATCTAATAGATTTACAATTTACAAGTGGGATACTTTTTTGTTTTAATATTTGTTCTTCTTTGATTATAAGTGAAATGTAAATAAAAATACTTTTGGTTCCATTGAAATCTCACAACATCTTCCATACATTGCTATAAGGTGCTAGGAATTACTAGTATAACCATGAATAAAATTTCCTTCTTCAAATGTAGTATACCTGTGTAGAAATTAAGTATCATTAGCTAAAATAGTTTCAATAATTTCATTGAAATTTCAGATGGCAGGAAGAAGAAGAAATACGGAATTAACGGAGGCAATACAAGCTATTAACGACATGGCTGCAACTTTAATAATAAATCAAAGGCCAGAAGGAACTATTGATCACAAGGATTAATTGAATTTAGAAGGAACAAACCTTCAAAATTTCATGGAGGTTATAATCTAGACAAAGTTGAAATAAGGATTAAGGAAATAGAAAAAATATTTCGAGCGATGAATTGTCCTAATAATAAAAAAGTAAATTATGTTGTGTTTATGCTAGTAGGAGAGGCTGAATATTGGTGGGATAGTACTAGAAGGTTATTAGAAGGAGGAGGAATAGATATTACATGGAAAGTATTTACCTCTAAATTTTTAGAAAATTATTTTCCTAATGATGTGAGAAGGACAAGTGAAATAAAATTTATGCAATTAAAACAAGGAAACATGACAGTAGGAGAATATGCTTCAAAATTTGAAGAATTAGGTAAATACTCTACTTTTTTCTATCACTTAGATGGGAGAATGAAGTGTATTAAGTTTGAAGATGGACTTAGACATGAACAAAGGAAGGCGGTAAGGATACAAGGAATGTTGGTATATTTAATTTTTTTAAACTTAAGATTAGAGTAGGTAAATAAAAAAAATTAAATTATGTATAATTTCTTAAAATATGGATGAAAGTTTTATGTGTTTATTTTATTATAATATAAAAATAGATTTTTCCATTAAATATATAAACATGTAAACAATTTACATGTAAATATTAATTAAAATCTAATCATTATGTAAAAATATGTTAGTTTCAATTAAAATCTAATCATTATTTTCATATATCATTATAAGATATATTGAATATTATAGTTTATCCTATAATTTATAAAATATTTTCTTATAAACTATATATTTTATATTGTTAACATTAATTTCAAATAGGAAGGAGATATAATATCTTAGTTGGTTACGGAATGATAGAAGTGAAAAAATATCAAGGCTTCGATCTTTGTCGCTAATAAAAACTAATATTTAATATATAAAAAAATATTTAAAACATATATGTTGAGTCTAATTTAATTTTATATTTATTAAATATGTGAGTCTAAGTTTATAAAATATAATCATAATAATGTTATGATTGAATTTCACACTTATATGATTTGACCATCATGTAATCAATATGTGATTTAATTTCATATAATTAACCATTATAAATTTAAAATAATTTATTTGAATATTACAATTTTGTCATTAATATATTATAAAATTATTAAATTTTTAAAATCATTAAATGTTATATTTTATTAGACATCTTAAAAATATATGGATCTCGTCATGAATCATCAGTATTTTTGCATATTTTTCACTTATCTTTGTTTTATTTTTTATTTCTTTTTCTCTATTTTATTTTCTTTTTTTATTGGTAATGCACCATTTTTTACTAGGAAAAGCACGACCACCATCAGGTTATTTATTTATAACTCAATAAAATTATTATTTTAATGCAATTTTTAAAATTAAAATTTTTCTATTTATATTATGTTAATTTTTCATATCAATAAATATTTATTTAATATCATTAATACTACTAAAAAAGTTTTTATTTCTTGCAGTTTTTCATGAAAATTTTTTTGCAAAAAATACCTGCTATTTTTTAGAAGGAAACAATTTGTATAATTTTGAGACTCTTTGTACAAAAAAAAAAATATCAACAAGAATTTCATAAAAATTTTCTTGTGAATTTGAAAAGTGACAACAAACTTTTCTACAAATATGAAAATGTTAGAAAATTTTCTTGCAAAATTTCCCCTGAAAATTATTTATAGGAGTTTCATGCAAATTTCAAATTGGCAAGAGACTTCCTACATATTTAAAATTGATAGAAAAATTTTATATATTTAAAATTAAAATTATAATAAGTAAATATTATTTATTTATAAAAATTTATATATTAAGATATCTAGAAATTTTTTGCCACCTAATGATAATTTATTTTTTAAATCATTAGTTTTGAAATAATTTATAAATATTTAAAATAATATCATTTTACTAAATCCATTATAATTTACGAAATATCTTAATATTCATAACTTTAGTTTAAAATTAATTAGATTAAATATTATTTTATTGAATATATATTCTTGTATCTTCTATCCTTTAAATTTTAAATTTAAATAATTGTACATTTAAGTGAAAATGTTAATTTTTTTTATATTTAACATGTCCTAAAAAATCAAGGTATGTTTTCATACAAATAAATAAAAGAAAATTTAAGTTGTTATTCAAAATTCAAGAAATTGTATAGTATGAAGGCCAAAAAGCCCACGTCAATTTTGAATGTCCAAGAAGCGAGAAAAACATTTGAAAATTTGAATAACAGAACAACACAAGCATTAGTGAAACATGAACTAAGATTTGTATTATACACAATTTACTATTTTAATGAAATAGCATCGATCCAAAATTCAACATGAAGATGAATGTAGCTTGTGATTTGTAACTTGTAATTAGTATTTTTTTTAAGTGTCTGTCTTGGTTCACCGATACTTGTCCAGTTCTTGTTTAATTACATATAAACCCTAATTACATTCATAATACCATAGTTTCCAATGTTTTGTATATCATATAGAACAAAATTTAGAAAGTGAATATTGATATTATCTTTATTAAACAAAGAGAATCTAGCCTTTATCTAAATAAATTACTACTTTTTATGGAATCGGTCGATAAGTTGATTTCGACATAACGATAAAAATTAAGTTAAAAATAGAAGACTCATCACCTATGTTTATTAAGAAAGATACTGAAAAAACCTTGAAAATAGAAAGTGGTATGCGAAACCAAATTTGAATTCAGAAATCGAAATGTAGGGAAGGCACCTTACAACATCCATTATAAGACGGTTACCTCTAATTAAACATGCAAAAATAAAGAACTTTAAAAATATTTATTTCATTCCATACAAATTATTATTTTTATTTTATTAATTGATTTTAATATTTTTTATAAGAATTTATTATTGAGAGATTTATTATTTATAAAAGATTATTATTATTGTACTTTTATCTTATAAATTAATTAAAATTTTTTATCTTTTTGGGTTCAACAGGAGTAAGTTCCTACTCCTACGTATCTCCAAGTGTAATAGAGAATCAGAGTTTACATAGTTCTTTGAGAAAATATTTGTGTGTTTTGATATATTTGATATTTAATTTTTAGATTTATTAAGACTGAGGATTTCTGAACTGTCATGGTTTATACATCCTAAAAATTAACAAGGGTGTACACCCAAACCAATCCATTGGAACATTCTTATCTTAGAGGTTATTTTTATTTTTTTAGGAATATTTGTTTTAAAAAGAAAAATTTATTAAAACACACCATCACTGTCATGAGAAGTGACAGTGACAGGATAAAAATTCAAATACAGTAATAGATAGGAATAAATAAAAAGGACCCCCCAGGTAACATGATAGTCACCCATCACAAAGTCAGCTGGTAAAGATACATTATTTTGCAGATTTACCCTACAAGAATTAGGATCAAACCACAGCAGAAGAACTACAACTTGATTACTTTGAGTCTATTCATGCATACAACTGGCTGTAATGATCATTTCACAAAAGAGATGCCTTTAACCTTGCCCAACCCTTTGATCCACTTCCAAGAGTTATATAGGGAATGATCCCACACTTCTTTGCATAGGAAAGACTTATTTTTAAACACCACCTCATTCCTAGCACCCTATATACCACATAATTGATAGCCAAGCAATATTAAGCTAGGAAGAAGCATTAATACCAAAAGAGTCACAGATGCCCAAGAAATTCCAGAAACTCAACTTGCATGAAGCTAGCAGAACATAGATGAAACCAAGCCATCTAAAACAATACATCCAAATAGAGTAACTCCCCTTACAAGTGAAATAAAGATGAGAAATCGCTTCTGACTCTAAATGACACAGGGGACAAAGAGTGTCTGCCATTGGAAGTATTGATTGATAACCAATTCAACCTTTGATGGTATTCTGTTATGGGCCACCTTCCAAGCAAAAACCATCACCGCCTTTGATTTCCGTAACCTGCTAAAAAATGGGATTTATCATCAGGCCCACCCCACACACTAAGTGGTATGCTTTTTTAACCAAATATTGATTAGAGATACCCATATTAGCACCCCACCCCCAACAATCTTTTGCCTCCTTTCTCACTTTGACCCCTTCCAAGACTCCTTCTAGCTCCCTAACCCAATCAATCTCCCAACGAAAAATTTCCAAACTCAATAATCTAGGAAATTTTGATCTAAGCCCCTCAGGCAACAACCAATCCCCCTCCCAAAACTAAAATAGCGAACCATTTCCAAGCGTAGGTTTTACCACAACAGGGAACTAGTTGTCCATTCCTTCTTCAGTTGTTGTTCTCAGGATATGGTGCCGCCACTAGAGCCACCACTCTTGCACCTTACTAACAAGTTTTTTCTAATATCTGCACCATATTTAGTCTCCAATACTTTAAATCTAGGGAGCATTACCACCCTGTACTATCCTCCAGCGCCATTTTCCCAACAGATATAATTTTCACTAACAAATGTATTTTTTAGAGATGATATTTAAGACAAAAAGTTGTGGCAACTTATGCCTTAAAATCTCATGTCATGTTTAGTTAATATTAAAGAAAGTGAAGATTATAAATTATTTCTTGAAAGAAAATATTATTAATTGTGACAAGAATTAATTAAGAAAAATATTTGAGAACATGACACTATCACAATTTGTATCCTCAAAATTTCATAAGCTAAAAAAATGTCACATTTAATTAACATTATTTTTCCCTTACATTTACTTTTCTAACTAGATGATTTAAAATTTTTTATTTAGGAACATAATTTTGAATTTTAGAGATGAGATTTAAAACAAAAAGTTGTCACAACTTATGTCTCAAAATCTCAAAATTAGAGAGATGTCACCTCTAATTAATTCTTTTATCTCTATTAAAAATATTACGTTATAAAATTATGAACAAATTACATTTAAGATATAATTATTATTATTATTAAATAACTTAAATTATTATTATTAAAAAACTTAAATTATTTTTATGAAATGGTCTTTGCTTGACATGAAACTCTAGCTAGGATGATTTTGATGGCACTTAAATTGCATATATACAACCAAATAGTAAGTTAGTTAATCAAATATCAAGCCCACAGTTATAAGTTCGAACCACAAATTAATTAATCACCTAATAAGAATCAAACAAAATAAAAACATGATAGAAAAAAGAAAATATACAATGTCAAATCCTGACATGGACAAGCATCACATGTATAACCCAATAACTGGAAAAAAAAAGTAAAGAGAATTTGTGTAAGTCATGAGTCCACAATACTGTATTGTTGGGAAAGTATTGAAGTGCACAAAGGTCTATCATGTAACATGGCAGATCTGTTGCTGCTAGTTTTGTGGCTAATGCATTCATGATATTTGTCGCTTGTTAATATGAAAAGGGCTATGTTTATAATCATATTTTTGGGTCACTACATATACATATTGGTACCAAGATTTGGTGTTGGTGGGTGTTTACAAAGGCTTGAACGTGTGTATATTCAGGTTCATAGCTCATGAATGTCATGACTTTTAAAGGTAAGTCTTTTTATGGTTAGTGAAGATAAAAGGAAAGTATATGTAAAAGCTAATGTATATTATTTTGTTGGGAGAAAGAATAAGAGTGGACAGATTCTACTGTGAGTATTGTTAAGAGAGAAGAAGATGATGAAAAATAAAAAAAAGGAAGCAGATGGTGAGGTCTTACCTCGAGTGTGGAGTGGAGATAACAGTGGGGGATTTTTATTAAGGAGATACGTTTGCTTTCATTTAATGAAAGTTTGTCTTTTGGGAAACCAATCTTGTGATTTAAGGAGTTTTGTTGGTAGCTTTTAGGTGGTAGTATGAAAGATAAGGAAGCAAAAGGTGAGTAGTTAGGGTAGTATAGCTCACCTTTAAATGATTTTCTTCTTTTTTTTTATTTTTTAATTTGGTTTTTATATTCTTTTCTTTATTTTAAGAAAATGACTCAATTATTAATAATTTTTTTAGTTTAATTTTTCTCATTTTTTTTAATTTTCTTTACTTACCGAAGAAAAGTGGGTGATGACAAAATCGATTTGTAAAAAAATTTTCTTGCATTTGGACTCAAACTTTATATTTGTCCGTAGGTCCTACACACTTAAAACTTATGATTTTAGAACTAGACTCGTGTTTGAACCGGTGAAAATACTGGTTCACAATTTATTAATTCAACCGCTGTTGAACTAGTGGTTGAACCGATCTTAAAGTAGTATTTTTTATTATTAATGTTTTATAACAATTAAGATTATAAAAGAAAAAATTTACTAAGAGGTAATTATAAAAGGAAAATTATTTTTACTGAATACATCTTCATATTGCTAAGTTAACCTTTGTTTTTATTAATTTTTAATTAAAAATGGATGATTCCAAAAAACTTATAAAAACAATGCTTCAGTTGAACCACCGATTTTCAGCAGTTTTCCGATTTTAAAACTGGTTCTTACTTGGTCGATTCGATTTTCAGCATTAACCGAACTAGATACTAGATTGGTTCACTAGTTTTTTGGTCAAACCGTTTGGTCCGATCCGGTTTTTTAACCTAACTTAAAACACATGAAAAGTTTTAATAAGAAATTTTATTACAAACATTCCAACATCAATTATTCACCACTTTAAAATAAATTAGTCATGTATTATTGCACCAAGTTATATTCAAAATCTAAGTAAAATGAAAAAATATATACAAAACCTCATGAGTGATAAGTGTATTTTACTATTATGAAATTGAAGTTTTCACCTAAGAGCAACATTCAAGTCTATTTTATGATAGGATAATTTTTTAAATACATTTTAAATAATTTAAAATATAGGCATACTTAATAATCAAATTTAATGTTATTACTTAATATTAAATTATCAAAATTAATATTTAATTACGAATTTAATATTTAATAAATTAATTACTTAATATAAAAAATAAAATTACTTTTTCTTAATTATAAAAATGAATATAAAATATAATTAATGTGGGAAATTTATTTTTTTATTAAATATAGATGTTACAAAAGAAAATCTCATGATCAACAGATATTATAAAATTGAAGCTTTCATCAATCATTAAGTTAAAATCCAATTTATAATTAATATATATTAATTAAAATTTAGTGAAGCATTTCTGGGATGTGTTAAATGAGGATATAAGGAAAGTAATGACAGATTTTTATTGGAAAGCTTCCAAGGGAGGTCAATGCCTCATTCATTTCCTTGATTCCCAAGAAGGAGTGCCCAAGTGGATTGGGAGATTATAGGTCGATATCACTAATTGGGGTGCTGTGTAAAATTATTGCAAAAGTACTGGCAAAGAGTAGGGATGGCAAAAATACCCATGCCTGTGGGTACCCACTCAAACCTATCCTAATTTTTATAGGTATTACCCGGTTTGACCAGGTATGGGTATGGGTACGGGTATTACCCGATGTGTTAAATCGGGTAGGGTACGGGTATGGGTATGTGACTACTTCCCCATACCCAAATTCATACCCGCTGCGTTATAATTTTAATGATTATATAATACGTTTAAATTTATATATTTAATTAAAATTTTAATTCTTAAACTTTAATTTATAATTTGTTGTTATTAATTATTCTTTATATACTTTTTAAATTAGAATATAATTAATAACTTAATAATATAATTTATTTAATAATAAATAAATAAATTTAAATTACAAAAAATAATATGATGGGTACCCGTGGGTATACTCGAACCCGAAAATACCCGACGGGGACAGGGATGGAGATTAAAATTTCACACCCCTCTTTTTATACCCAAACCCGAACCCGCCCCGCACTTTGCGGGGATGGGGATGGGGAGGGTCAAACCCGCACCCGCCCCGCCCCATTGCCATCCCTAGCAAGGAGACTACAAAAGGTACTTCCAAGCATAATTGAGGAAATGCAGATAACTTTTATTAAATGGAGGCAATTGCTTAACAATGTGGTTGTAGCTAATGAAGTGATCCAAGAGGCAAAACATCATAAGAAGCCCTTATTGGTTTTTAAGGCTAACTTCAAGAAGGTGTATGACTCTGTTAGTTGGGCGTTCGTGTTTTACATGTTATCTCGATTTGGTTTTGGGGACAAACAATTAAGTTGGATCATGGTTGTTTGTCTTCATCATCAGTCTCAATATTGGTTAATGGGAGTGTGGCGAAGGAGTTCTATATGCAGAGAGGATTATGTCAGGGTGATCTGAAGGGCTAGGAGGGTTGATTCAAAAAGCTCGATATATCTAATTTCAGGTATTAACCTTAACAAGCATTGCTTCCAGATAGTATGCCAACAGTTTGCAAACGATAAAATTTTCCTGATTTCTCATGAACTTCAAAATGTATTTTCTTTAAAAAGTGCTTTAAGATGCTATGAGTTGGCCTCAGGCCTGAGGATTAATTTCCATAAGAGTAGCTTAGGGGTAATTGGGGTGACATTGTCGAAGGTGGGTTCCTTTTCATCAATCCTTAATTGCGGAGTTCTGCAAATGCATTTCTCCTACCTTGGGATTCTTGTGGGGGCAAATGTGAGATGTGAGCGTGTGTGGAAGCCTGTCCTGGATAAAATGAGAGACAACTTAACCTCGTAGAGACAAAATACAGTGTCAATAGGGAGAAGGATTTTCTTGATCAAATCCACCCTCTTTATTTTACCTCTTTATTTTCTATCTTTTTCAAGGCTCCTAAGAAGGTGTCTAAAGCCATAGAATCTGTGCAAAGGAATTTCCTTTGGGGAGGTTCAGAAAAAGGCTAAAAAATAACAAGGTGGTGATGCTATTTGGATCTAGGTACTGCAGGCAAGGTATGAGGTTGATATTAGGAGGAACCTTGATGCTAGGCGTAGAAGTGGAGGCTCCCAGTGATGGCTTGATATCCTGAAAGTCACTGCTGACGAAGAATGAAGTGGTTGGCTTTCTGGTGAGGGAAAAACCTTTATTTCTGATGGTTCTAAATTATCTAATTAATGTGAATTCTTGTTTCTTGGCAGTTGAATCAGATCACTTGATTTCCAAGTTGTAAAGGGATTTGTGGATATCTATTTAGCTTGTTACAACATGTAAATAGAATAGGACTTTTGAGTAATTTTCCTCCAAAAGTTTTTATCATTATATTTTTACGTCAAATGAATGGCAATTAGTTGTTATCCTGTACAAAAGATGGGAAAAAGAATAGAAATAATATCAACTACTATGTTTTATGATTTTCATTATTTCATGATAGATTTTCCCGTTACGAGCTTCATGGTAAAAAATGTGAATCATTCTATGTTCTTTTGCTATGATTGTTACAAAAAGAGGCACTAGCAATGACTATATAAGTATAAACTGTGTTTCACTTGCGTTCAATTGTAGCTAAAAGATGAAAAAGTAACCGAAATGGTTTCAGTTTTATTCTATACTTAAAAAGTTAGTAGTTTTTTAGGTAATTACTAGTTTTGTATGAAAAGTTATTTTAGTTTAGTTTTTTTTAAGTCTTCTTATTTTTAGATATTAGTTGATTTTTTTACTTTATTTTCATTAATTAATAAATTATTTTTTTGTATATTTTATTTTTCATTCTCTCCTTTATCATAATTTATATATGTATTAAGTAATTTATAAAAGTTTCAAAAAATTTGAAATTTAAAAAATTGATTTGTCATATCCAAACTAAAAAACTTAGATTAAAAAAATTGAATTGATTTGGCTAATATGGAAGTTGAATTACCTTATCCAAATAAAATTTGAAATTTAAGAAATTTCAAATGATTTATCCAAACAAAAAATTTACAAAATGAAAGAAATTCAAATGAAAGTAATTCAAATTGATAGCCTTTCAAATTTTTTAAAATCTTAAAATGTCTCATTAAAACACAATGTTAGATTTTAAAATAACAAATGCTGAAGTATAAGTCTCTAATATGAACTCTCCTTTGATTTTCAAAATTAAAGATATGACAGGAAAGAGAAAAGGAAGGAAAGAGTGGCCACAAAAAATTCACATGCTTTAAATTGTATTTTGAAAATCTAACCTATACATTAATCAAATGTATACTTGTTATAATAAATTATTTGACTCAAACTAATAGGCTCAAATTAACATTGATCAAAACGGATTTACATAATTCAGTCACATCTATGATTTATATTAAAAACAATTTGTTGAATTTGATAATAACAACTTTAAAAATGATATAAATTGTATGATTTAGTTGGTATGGTTGTATCTTTAAAGTCAATAATAATTAATATTTAGTAACATAATGATATAAAAGGCGGATTCTAATTCTATAAGGTTTTATATTTTATGGTTTGTTTCTTGTCACTATGGTTTCTTTCTTTCTCTGTTTTAGAAAGGTGGCTGAATGCCTCTCTCAGTCCCAACCAAAGCACTAAATCCCCCAATTCTCCATACTAAATGGACCCTCTTTCTTCCTATGGTTCATTTCAAAATCAAAACTTGGATTCACCCTTTTGCCTCTGAATCGCAGGTTACTGAGTCAAATTAGTGAAAGGGAAGAGGAAGAAAAGATAGGTCACAAACAACTCAGGTAACTTTATACTTTAAATACTTTTAACACATAACTTTATACATATTTTTAAATAATAAGAAATAAGTGTGAGATTATAATTAAATATATTTTTCTAACAATTTGATTTATTTATTTTTATTAAAGTTGTATTATGAATTTAACAACAAAAAGATTAGCATGAAAAATGTTTCTTCTAAAATTATTATGTTATATTTAGAAAAAACATTGAATTCTTTTTAAAGAACAATGCAAGTTGCATATTGGAAATAATGATATTTTTTAAAGAAAAGTGAAAAAAAAAACATATTTCTCCCAAGTAATATGAATTATGTCACATCCATGTGACAGAAAATGTTTAGTTATTATATCTTCTAACAGACATCACACATCTCATTTCATGTATTGCAATTTTTTAATAAACCATTGATAAACATGCATTTTTTCAATTTTGTTTTTTATAATTTTGTAGAAATAGTAATACTATTACCTTTAAAATAAGATTTTATGACTTTTTTAACTTTTATTTTTTACCAAAGTCCTAAATAACTTAAAAAATAGATACTTAAAATATAATATTTAGTTTATAATATTAAAATGTAAAATTATTAATTCTTAACATTCTTTCTATCATAAATTAGTAGAAAAAGAAATTTTTTTCTTCTAAACAAAAATAAATTTTTTGAATTAATATTTTGGTAAAAACATAAAGTAACTAGTAATGGAGGATAAGGACATTCTTATTTTTAATATATAAAACTATGTGGATAGAAAATATTAACTCTATTCTTAGAATGGAAAAAGATCCAGTAAGTATAAGATACTTACTCTTTATTATTTCTATTCATTTTCTTATTTAAATCTAATGATTAAGATTAATTATGCTTTGTTTTTATTTATAGTAAAAAATTATAGTAAATCTAAACAATTAATTAAGCTCATGTAACTTTTCATAATTATAGTAAAAAATTACAATTTTATTTAAAAAATTATTTCTATTTTCTTAATTTATTAATATAATTAAGAATAACATATATCAATATGAATCAAATCATTTCGTAGCACTGTGTTACTAATTAGTTATATTTTAATTTTTAAATTTAATAATACATTGTATTTATTAAATTTTATTATTATTTAAATAGATATATTATTTAAAGTTATATGTAGAGATTTAATGCTATATATTATTATATAAAATAAATGACTAAGAGAGTGTTAGTCATTGCACCATTTGAAAGTGTATTAGTATAATATATTTTTTATGAATCAAACTTTGCTATTGTTAATAATACTAGTTTGTTAGCTGATCCTAGAACCTTTCTTTCTGTTAACTAATTTATTACATTACATATTTATTAGTGTAATATTTTTAAAAATGACACAAGGAATGTTGGGATATTTAAAGTTTTTAAACTTAAGATTAGAATTGGTAAATAAAAAAGAATGAAATTATAATTTCTTAAAATAAGGATGAAAGTTTTATATATTTAATTTTATTACAATATAAATATATTTTTTACGTCAAATATATAAAAATGTAAACAAATTATATGTAAATATTCCCTTTAAGTGTGTATATTTTAATTAAAATCAAATCATCATTTTCATATATCATTATAAGATATTGAATATTATAATTTATCCTATAACTTATCAAATATTTTCTTATAAACTATATATTTTATATTGTTAACATTAATTTCAAATAAAAAGGGATATATAATATCTTAATTAGTTAAGGAATGAGAGATATGAAAAAATGTCATAGTTTTAATTTTTGTTGTTAATAAAAACTAACATCTAGTCTATAAAAGAAACATTTAAAATATAAAATTATATAACATGCATATATAATTAATTTAAATTTATATTTATTAAATATGTGAGTCTAATTTTATATAATATAATCATAATAAATTTAAAATAATTTATTTGAATATTACAATTTTGTCTATGGTTCTAAATTAATCATTTTAGAATATAATCATAACATCTAGTCTAATTTTAGTTATTAGTTTTAATTTTATTTTTAGAATAGATATATCTTTATTCTTATTTTTAAAAGTTTTTACATATTTAATAAAAACAATGCTTTCAATTTCATATAATTAACCATTATAAATTAAAATAATTTATTTGAATATTACAATTTTGTCATTGATAATGTAAAAGTCTTTGTTTTATTTTTTATTTCTTTTTCTCTATTTTATTTTCTTTCCTTTTTGGTAATGCACCACATCTTTACCGCGAAAAGCACGACCACCACCAAGCTATTTATGTATAACTCAACAATATTATTATTTTAATGAAAATTTCAAAATTAAAATTATTCTATTTATATAATTTTAATTTTTCATATAAATAAATATTTATTTAATATTATTAATACTATTACAAAAGTTTTAATTTCCTGCTGTTGTTTCATGAGAAAACATTTGCAGAAAATACTTGCTATTTTTTAGAAGAAAAAGATTTGTGTAAATATTTTGAGACTTTTCGTACAAAAAAAAAATCTACAAGAATTTCATAAAAATTTCCTTGTAAATTTGAAAAGTAACGGTAAACTTTCCTATGAATATGAAAATGGTACAAAAATTTCTTGCAAATTTTCCTCTAAAAATTACTTGTAAGACTTTCCTACGAATATTAAATTGGTAGCAAATTTTTCTACATATTTAAAATTGGCAGCAAATTTTCTGCATTTTTTTTACAAACAAAATTGAATAAATTTTTTAGATTTTTAAAATTAAAATTATAATAAATAAATATTATTGATTTATAAAAATTTATATATTAAGTTTTCTAGAAATTTTTTTGCCACATAATGATAATTTAGTTTTTAAGCATTAGTTTTGAAATAATAAATAAATATTTAAAATAATATCATTTTACCGAATCCATTATAATTTATAAAATATCTTAATATTCATAATTTTAGTTTAAAATTAATTAGATTAAATAATATTTTATTGAATATATATTCCTTTATCTTCTATCCTTTAAATCTTAAATTCAAACTGTCGTACATTTAAGAGACAAGGTTAATTTATGTTATATTTAACATGTCCTACAAAGTCAAGGTATGTTCTCATACAAAAAATAAAATAAAATTGAAGTTGTTATTCAAAATTCAAGAAATTGTACCGTATAAAGATAAAAAAAGCCACGTCAATTTTGAATGTCCAAGAAGTGAGAAAAACATTTGAAAATTTCAATAGCAAAACAACACAAACATTAGTGAAACATGAACTAATATTTGTATTATACAAAGCTTACTATTTTAATGAAGTAGCATCGATCCAAAATTCAGCATGAAGATGAATGTAGCTTGTGATTTGTAATGTAATTAGGTTGTTTTTTAAGTGTTGGTTAAGCATACAAAAAAATAATTATGGTAATAGTTGTCTTGGTTTAGACATACTTGTCCAGTTCTTGTTTAATTACATATAAATCCAAATTACATTCATAATACCATAGTTACCAATCTTATATCGTACAGAATAAAATTTAGAAAGTGAATGTTGATATTATCTTTATTAAACAAAAAGAAATTAGCCTTTATCTAAATAAATAAACCACTACTTTTGATGGAAATCCATTTGTAAAAAACTTGCATTTTGAACTCCAACTTTATATGTTTTCAACAGGCCCTACACACTTAAAACTTATGATCTTAAAACTGGACCCTATTTGAACCGATGAAAGTATTGTTCACAGTTTATTAGTTTAACCATTGTTGAATTAGTGTTGAACCGGTCTTAATAAAATTGTGTTTTTTATTATTAATATATTATAACAATTAAGATTATAAAACAAAAAAATTTATTAGGAGGTAATTATTAAAGAAAAAACTATTTTTACTATATAAATCTTCATATCGCTAAGTTAACCTCTTTTTTTTATTAATTTTTTAATTAAAAAGGGATGGAATTGAGAAAACAAGGGTGTATTTACAAAAATTAGAAAAATTTATAAAAAAATGAAACAGTTGAACCCCCGATTTTCATAAGTTTTTTTATTTTAAAACCGGTTTTTGCTTGGTCGGTTTTCAGTATTAACCAAACCAGATGCTAGACTAGTTCATCGATTTTTTGATCAAACTAGATACTAAACTGGTTCACTGGTTTTTCGGTCGAACCGGTCAGCCAATCCGATTTTTTTAACCTAGCTTAAAACACAAAAAAACAATTAATAAGAAATTTTATTACAAACATTCTAACATCAATTATTCACGACTTTAAAAGAAATTAATCATATATTATTGCACCAATTTATATCAAGAATCTATGTAAAATGCAGAAATATATACAAAACCTCATGAGTGATAAGTGTATTTTCACCTAAGACCAACATTTCTTCTAGTCTATTTTATGATAGAATAATTTATGAAATATATTTTAAAAAATTTAAAATATATGCATACTTAATGGTCAAATTTAATGTTATTACTTAATTTTAAATTATCAAAATTAATATTTATTATGATTAAATATTTAATAAAATTAATTACTTAATATGAAAAATTAAAATTAATTTTTTAATTATAAAAGTGAATATAAAATATAATTAATGTGGGCAATTTATTTTTTTATTAGATGTTATAAAAGAAAATCATATTATAAAATTGAAGCTTTGATCAATGTTTAAGTTAAAGTCCAATTTATAATTAATATATATACACATATTAATTAAAATTTAGATCCTAAATCACCTTATAAAGGACGATTAAGGGACAAACAGCTACCACTTGTTGACCAATGTTAGCTCTATAGACCAAATAAGTTTTGGCAAATTGACTTGTCTATTTTGTTTGGTTGTTTTCTTGTCTCTTAATGGACTCAGTCATCCTAATCCAATATTTATAAGTTATCCAAACTAATCGATACAAAACCTTGTACCCAAGAGGATGTTTCTTCTTGATTTAAATTTAAGAAAATGATATTAGCAAACACTCTAAAAATTCAAACCAACTCAACCATTTAATTTGTGGCCCACTCCAGCTGAACCAATCATAGCTTGTATTACATCAGATTATACCTTACTAAGCATGATATAGATATAAATATTATCGCTCGCTATAAGTACAGAGTGAGTTGTGAGAACTAATACTACTATCTTTAAAATTATATTTCAGTCAACCCCTAATTAAATTACATTCTTGACTTTTTCCTTTTAACCATTAAACATTAAGTAGGTGGAAGAATAAAAATCTATTAAAGAATAGAAAAAATTTAAAAGGATGAAGTTTTCTTTTGTGAGAATGTTGATGATTTTGCCTTTGTCAACATGCCATAACTGAGTCAGTTGTCTCTTGCACAGTTCCATCATTATCTACGACTTTGTTATGTCTCACAACTGGGGAAATCAACATCCATACTATTTAAAGTAAACAAGATAAAAGCAATCAAGATATGAATTGGAGAAGCAGGTGCATCATTAAAGTATCAAACTGGTTATACTTCACTTTTACAATCCACTACTGATTATTATTACCACCATCACCATGTGTTGATGTTTATATGTAAAGCATATTAACATGAGTAGTGTTACACATCATTGAAATTTATTAAAAACTATAAATTCAAGATAAAGAAGTATTAAATGAGATGTGATCATCAAACTTTATGTTTTTCAATAAACTTTAACCTATAATAGTAGATAATGTGTTGAAAAAAGTGTGTTAAAGAGTGTTTTGTTAAAATTTCTAAAATAAAATTTGTCTTATTAATATGAACAACATTATGGTCGAAGTTGAAGCTAGCTAATGAAATATTATAGGAAATAATTGTTTCTATTAAGTAATACACTCACATACTATAAATTGTTGTTGCAAATCACTCATTGATAACTTTCACCCATGTACTTATCCAGTCAACATCAATGCTCCACCTAGCGGTTTGATGAGTGCATCATTCATGCAGGAAGTGTAGGACACAAAATGTCAAAAACCATCATACATAAAGCACTAGTTAACCATATGATGTATTTAAGTTGCTTACTTTCTGGCTGAGTTATTCAGATCCCAACTGATGAATAGCATTGCAAAGTACATTGCCCCTAAAGAGAATACCATGTGAAAAGATCCATAACTATAAGGTATATCATCTTCATGTTCAACTTTGTTTTTTGTAAACTAAAAAGGACAAAAAAAATCACTTTAATATGAGGGATATTAACATTGCTTTCTATTTGTCACAATATGGCTAAGATTAAAATTAAATAATTCTTGTTTGATCATGTTGATGAAAGGACTATGATCCAAATTTTTTATTATCTTATATAGGGGGAATTATTTTTTTCTTGACTTTTCTAAAACAAAATTTTACTTCAACTTGCAGCATGATTAAGGTGTCTTGCTAGATCAAAGAAAAAAGGTAGCTTTAGAGCTTCCTAATTTCTAGAAAATGATTGAGAATGGATTTTGAAGCAACAAGCAATCTTTCTGAATTTACTGGAAAAGGCTTTGAAGCAATAAGGAAAGCTTTAGAACTCTCTAATTTTGAAGCAACTAGGAATGCTTTAGAACACTAAAGAACGATTAACTTGAAAGCATTTTTAATCAATGCCTATGGAAAAGGCTGCCATCACAATTGCAAATATGGCAATAAGGAAGCCCTGTTAAGAAATTAGGAAATTGTATATAACAAAAAATAAGAGGGTGACTAAAGCATTCATGTGAAGAAATATCCATAATATCAAATTATGCTTTTTAATACTAATTCAGACAGATACTAAAAAAAATATCTTGAAGAGTCAACAAAAAGAATGCATAGGCCTACAAAAAATTCTAATAGTAGCATTGGTAGTAAAACTTGTAAGAAAACTAGACAGCATGTGGTACAGTATATGCCACATGGTAAACATGATCAGTTAAAACTTAAAACCTCTATGCATATCCTTACATGTGCCTTTTAGTTGTTGAATGCTACTAAACACTTTATCCTTTTAGATGGTTCTTGCTTTTATTAGAACACTGCATTAACAAGCATTTAGCATCACAATTGAAGTATTGTGGTGCTAAAAATGAATGACAGATCAACTAGGCTAGATATTATATCTCTCCACTTTATCAGATCCTATCAAAGTCATTTTCCTTTATCCTTAACTACTAAGAATTTTAAAAAAAATGTTCATCCCAAGCTATTTCATATGCAAGAAGAAAGACTTAAATATGGTAATGTCACATCATAGATTTAAGACAAACAACAACCTAAACATTATTTGAAACCTTCCACCAACACTAATAGAAAATCTACTATTTAATTTAAACCTTAATAATCACCAAAAAAAGACTGAAGGAAGAATTTTGAACTCAGTAGAGAAGTGTAGAGGAACTAAACAGAAGGTTTTCAAATTTAATTGAGTCAAAAACGTACTAGTATAGTTATCTAGCCACTATTTCCTTTTCCTTGATTCTTTGTCTCACATCCTATGGTGGAAGGTTCACTGAAATTCCATGATAGAGATCTACATAACTCCACCATCTATAAAATAAATTTTAAAATAAAATATATGATTTGAAGTAGACATTGAACCAAGTTAGCATGGCATCAACTACTGTTCAGTGAATTTCATTGCATGTAAAAAGAGAATTTCATTTAATCTTCATCCAAATAAATATATGTCAATATGTTGCAGCACTTGATTAACAAGGTCCAGTTTTGTATATTTTATTAATTCAATTTAAAAAAAATGAAGAAAGAAGACCAGCTTTCTAAGTAGTACAAAATACTCCCTCCTTCCACCCAATTTCTCTTCTACATCCAACCAACAACATCCAACTGTAAAACTACAACCTCAATACATTGGAAGATATGAAACTTTTTAAAAATTATCATGTAAAAAGACTCACATACAACACATCATTTAAAATAACTTATGAAAAATTTGTTTTGACATTTTTCTTTGTATTTATTTTCTCTAAAAGTGCTTATAGAGAATATCATCCAAACAAAGTGATATAATGTCTACATTTTTCTTAAGAACCATATATAGATATATGGGTTGGAAAATCCTGACCTTCTGACAACCAAACGAAAACAATGTAAGAAGCCATAATTCCTGAAGATAAAAGACATCTATTAACCTCTAATAATTAAACATTTAAATAACAGAACATAAATTTTATTTTTTTAAAAGGAAACAAAAACTATTAGGGAAACTTAATTATATATGTTGAATATGAACAACTAATTACTTTATACATGGTGATATATTGTGCAAACAATACTATTACAACATCATTGTAACTATTAAAAATACCACTAGTTGCAACGAGTAATATTGAATTTAAAGATATAACCATCATTGCAGCAAGTAGAATTATATTTAGAGAACATGAGGTTCCTGAGGCATATGATGTGTACATATAGATAATTCAACAAATAGAGGCAACATAAAACAACATTGACATAAAAAGTCCAAGGGAGCACCTGTGTCAGCACAATAACATGTTAATGTATAAAAAAATACATAAATTGTTATTAAGATTAATGGTTAAAAACTGGTATTAATGTTCTATAATGACAAACACATTATCACATATTATCTCTGCTTTATAATTGTATATATTATTCATTATTAATTAGGAGAATATCTTATAAAGTAATATGACCATGAAAACTAACATATCTGATCATATTAAGTTAAGAAACTTTTGGATTCATTATTTGTACCAATATTCTTAAATGTTTTACAATTAGTGAGATAGGATTGTGGGATTCATTGAAATCCTTAGTGGCTTAGGATATTAACTTGAACAATTTAAATGTAAGCATACTTTAAATTAAATTTGTTTTATGTCTGACTTTCAAATTAATTATATATTATCAATTTCTTTTTGTAATCTCCATAGTCATAACATTTTTAAATAGTAAACAAAGTTAATATCCATATTAATAAACATTACAAAAACAAATTATGTGTACCTATATCAAACAATTATTTTCATATGGCATTGAAGTTTTGAGCCATCCAATGCAGGATCTTTTAAATTATCTAAAAGCTAAAACTTCAGTAATTTACTTAATGAGCACCAAAATAACCTGTACACAGGTCTGATTCAGAATTCAGGTACATTGTTCTCATCCTTTTAGAATAAGATATGAAATTTGACTTTAGGTTTATCTATGAATTGTTGCAGAAATAATCATGTTTACATCTACCCAGTTTATTCTTCTGGAGTCCCGTATTTATTCCACCAAGTGATAAAATGGATGACACTCACAAGTTGTAAAAGAAGAAATATTTTGTGTAAACATAAACCATAACATGCATGTAAGTAACAATCTACAAAGAGAAAAATAAAGCAAATAGAATGTATTAATGGAGTCTCTCAAAGAACACCTTTGAGATTCATCATAGATATGAAAGTACACAATCCAAGACTTGTACCAAATGAAGGGATATTGACCATTCTTCAAAAAACAAAAAAAAAAAGAAAATGCAGGATTTGAAGCTTACCCTGCACCAATATGAGCAATCTCACTTACAAGATCAAAGGTGTGTTATGGTTCTTATTCAATGATATCCAAGAGAAGGGAAAGAAAGAGTGGAGTTTTGTTTTCAATGAGTGAAAAGTGATAGAAAAAAACTTATGAACCCTAGAAAGTTTTACACCGGCATTCAATCACACCCCTTGATATATGGTAAGTTTGTTGACTTTACCAATTAATACTTTAAAATTCATATAAATAAAAGGTTGTGATTAAATGTCAGTATAACATTTTTTATACTACATGTATTTTAAACTAGAAAAAAAATCGTATTAATGAAAACTATTTGAATGATAAAATTGACAGTTTTTTCTATGAATAGTTTTTACAAGAACTTCTCCTTTTCTGTAACCCAAATTGTGACATAAGAACCATAAGCAAAACCAAAACCAACTAAAACCAAAATCCAACTGCATTGTACCAAAAAAGCAAATGTTTCATCAATATGACTGTTGTTATTAGAACTGTGTGGTTGTTAAACATACCATATATTTGAACAACTTGTGAAGGGAAGAAAAATGGGAGAGCCATTGATACAAGCAATAAAATACACTTGACTTTCCACCAACCAGAATGCCACAAATTTTCATGTTCACAAAATTTTCTTGTTTTGACTGTAGTAAGAAACATAACTAAGAAAAATATATGATTTCATTGTTAAGGAAGATAGTTCTTTATTAATCAGTAATTATAATAATTATATAGAGAACTGGAAATTTGTAAATATATAGTTGATTCATGGTAACTAACTGGAAATTTTTCTTGTTGAATAAGTTATAGGTTAGAGTATATTTACTTCAAGATTGAGAACAATAAAGATTTTGAATAATACCCTTGGGAGTGATGAGGACTTAGCAGAGCTCTTCAATGTTGTTTCTAATAAAAAACAATATTGTCTATGTAAAGTGTTGCTATTTTTCTAATAGATAAAATAAATAAATATAAAGATATCGAAAGAACCATGGGGTTCATAAAAAGATGTCATCTATAAAAACCTGAATTGAATGTTCTCTTTAGCCTCTATTTGAAATTTTCATTTCCTTGTTATTTATGTATATCTAAATTTTTTTCTATTTCTTTTCCAAACCATAATTTTTGTTGTTACAGTCTCTCTTGCTATTAAAATGAGATCAATGGCACTTGAGTAGAGACACAATTTTAAACTATTTTCTTTGTATCTTTCCAGCTTTCTTCCAGTTACTATGCATGTCCTCCTAGTTGGTTTACGAGAATGGAAAAGGTACAAGCAAGAAAATAGCTACTTGGGAATGATGTTAAAAGTAAAAGTTTCATAATCCTCTTCAATAGTTGTTTGTTTATGATTGTACTTCATTTGTTGTTTATGGTTTCTCTGCTATAGTCATATAGGTTCAGGGGGTGCGTAGCCTGCACCTCCTAATTCTTCTTGGAGTCTCATTTATCAGTTATACATATTGATTTATGAAACGAAGCTGAATGAAGCAAGTCACTTCAACATTTTCAGTTTCAACTGCTCTTAACTCTCACAATTGATTCTTAATATTACTAGATCAAACATTTTGTTTGCTGCTACATGGCAGAATCTATTGATGACTTGATTATATTAACCATTGTAATAAAGAGTTTATTCTTGTTTTGTTCATTTTCTTTTTTAATGAAGGCCAAAGTAAAAATTTTATAATCCTCTTCAACAGTTATTTATGATTGTACTGCATTTGTTATTTATGGTTTCTTTGCTATAGTCATAGGTTCACGGGGGTGTGTAGCCGACACCTCCTAATTCTTCTTGGACTCTCTTTTATCAATTATACATACTGATGTATGAAACGAAGCTGAATGAAGCAAGTCACTTCAGCATTTTTAGTTTCAACATCTCTTAAATCTCAAAATTGATTCTTGATATTACTAAGATCAAACATTTTCTTTGCTGCTACATAGGCAGAATCTATTGATGACTTGATTATATTAACCAATTTAATCAAGAGCTTATTCTTGTTTTGTTCATTTTCATTTCTCAATAATCTAATTAATTGAATTCTTGTTTACTGGTAGTTGAATTGGAGCACCTCATTTTCAAGCTGTAAAGGGATTTGTGGAGATGGGTTTAGCTTGTTAAAACATGTAAATAAAATCAGAATGTTGAGTAATTTTCCTCCAAAATTTTTCATCATTCTTTCTTAATTCAAATGATTGGTAGTAGATGTTATACTTGTGCTAAAGATGGGAAAAGGAATAGAAATAATATCAAATACTATGCTTTATTATTTTCATTATTTCATGATAGATTTCCTGTTACTATGGTAAAAACTGCGAAAGATTCTATGCTATTTTGCTATGATTGTTACAAAACAAGGTAATTACTAGTATTGTGTGAGAAGTTATTTTAGTTTAGTTTATTTTAAGTTTTCTTATTTTTAGTTATTAGTTGATTTTTTTTAATTCATTTTTTCATTAATTAAATAAATTCATTTTCTTTACATATTTTATTTTTCATTCTCTCCTATATCATAATTTATTTATATATGTTTTATGTAAGCTATAAAAATTTCACAAAATTTCAAATCTAAGAAAATGATTTTTCATATCCAAACTAAAAATGAAATTAACAAAATTGAATTAATTTTATTAATATAAAAATTTAATTGCTTTGTCTAAACAAGAAATTTGAAAACTAAGAAAATTCAATTGATTTACTCAAACATAACATTTACAAAACGAAGGAAATTCAAATGAAAACAATTCAAATGAATAGGATTACAAATTTTTTGAAATCTTAAAATACCTCATCCAAATGCCATGTTAAATTTTAAGAAGATAAATGGTGAAGTGTAAGTCTCTAGTACCAATTCTCCTTTAATTCAAAATAAAAACTATGAAAGTGATAGGAAAAAGGAAGAAAAGAGTGAGCATTGGGCACATGCTTTAAATTATATTTTTGAGAATCTAACCTTTACATTAATAAAATGTATACCTATTATGATAAATTATTTGACTTAAATTAACATTGCTCAAACTAACACTAATCAAAACTGATTTACATCATTCAATGACATGTATTATTTATGTCAAAAAAATTGTTAAATCTGATAATAATAACTTTAGAAATTATATAAATTGTATGATTTAGTTCGTATGGTTGTATCTTTAAAGTCAACAATAATTAATATTTAGTAACATAAATGAAAATAACAAATGAAAATAAAGAAGTAGGCTTCGAAAAATGTCAAACAAGTTATATGAATTTATCCATTCGATTGGGTCTAGAAAAGCTAGATTCTAATTGTAGAAGGTTCTATGGTTTATGCTTTGTTTCTTCTCTTTCTTTCTTCCTTAGTGAAATGTGGCGCTGAATGCCTCTCCCCATTCTGAATCCCTCAATTCCTTATATCCATGGAAATGGACCCTCCTTCTTCCCATGATCTAACCATTATATTAATCAAATGTATACTTGATATAATAAATTATTTATTATGGTCCATTTCAAAATTCCCAAAATTTTATCTTTAAAGAGTTAAATCCCCAAATTCCTCCTATGGTCCATTTGACAATCAAAACTTGAATCGACCCTTTTGGCCTCGAAACATGTGTTAACGAGTAAAATAAATAATTAGTGAAAGGCAAGAGGAAGGAAAGAGTGGCCACACAAACATACTAGTGAGATTCTTTAAATTATATTTTGAAAATATAACCTTTACATTAATCAAATGTATACTTGATATAATAAATTATTTTACTCAAACTAACATGGCTCAAATTAACAATAATCAAAATAGATTTACATCATTCAGTCACATCTACGATGTAAGTTAAAAAAATTTGTTGAATTTGATAATAATAACTTAAAAAATTATATAAATTGTCAGATTTAGTTGGTATGATTGTATCTTTAAAGTCAATAATAATTAATATTTAATAACATAAATGATAGAAAAGGCAGATTCTAATTATATAAGGTTTTATGTTTTATGGTTTGTTTCTTGTCAGTGTGGATTCTTTCTTTATATGTTCTAGAAAGGTGGCTAAATGCCTTTCTCAGTCCTAACAAAATCGTTAAATTCCCCAATTCCTCCTATGCTCCATTTCAAAATCAAAACTTGGGTTGACTCTTTACCCCCTGAAACACATGTTAATGAGTCAAATAAATAATTAGTGAAAGGCAAGAGGAAGGAAATAGTGGGTACAAAGAAACTAGTCACATGCTTTAAATTATATTTTTAAAATCTAACTTTTACACGAATCAAATGTATTCTTGATACAATAAATTATTTGACTTAAACTAACATGGCGCAAATTAACATTAATCAAAACGGATTTACATCATTCAGTAACATCTATTATTTATGTTAAAAATATTTGTTAAATTTGATAATAATAACCTTAAAAATTATATAAATTGCATCATTTAATTGGTATATGTGTATCTTTAAAGTCAATAATAATTAATATTTAGTAACATAAATGATAGAAAAGGCAGATTCTAATTATATAACCTTTATGTCTTATGGTTTGTTTCTTGTCACTGTGGATTCTTTATTTATATGTTCTACAAAGGTGGTTGAATGTCTCTCTCGATCCTAACCAAAGCTTTAAATTCCCAAGTTCCTGCTATGCTTCATTTCAAAATCAAAAGTTAAGTTGACTCTTTTGCCCCTGAAACATGTGTTAATGAGTTAAATAAATAATTAGTGAAAGGGAAAGGAAGCAAAAAGTGGCCACAAACAAACTGGTCAGATTATTTAAATTATATTTTGAATATCTAACCTTTACATTAGTCAAATGTATACTTGATATAATAAATTATTTGACTCGAACAAACATTGCTCAAATTCACATTAATCAAAACGAACTTACATCATTCAATCACATCTATGATTTATGTTAAAAGAATTTGTTGAATTTGATAATAATAACTTTAAAGATTATATAAATTTTATGATTTAGTTGGTATGGTTGTATCTTTGAAGTCAATAACAATAATTATTTAGTAGCATAAATGATAGAAAAGGAAGATTCTAATTATCCAAACTTTTACGGTTTACGGTTTGTTTCTTGTCACTGTGGATTCTGTCTTTATTTATTCCAAAAAGGTGGTTGCATTCCTCTCTCAGTCCCAACCAAAGCATTAAATTGCCAAATTCCTGCAATGCTCCATTTCAAAATTCAAACTTGAGTTGACCCTTTTGGCCCTCAAACGTGTGTTAATGAGTCAAATAAATAATTAGTAAAAGGAAAGAGGAAGGAAAGAGTGGCCACAAACAAACTAGTCAGATGCTTTAAATTATATTTTGAAAATCTAACCTTTACATTGATCGAATGTATACTTGATATAATAAAATTTTTGACTCAAACAAACATAGCTGAAATTAACATTAATCAAAACGGATTTACATCATTCAATCAAATGTATTCTATGATTTATGTTAAAAAAATTGGTTGAATTTGATAATAATAACTTTAAAAATTATATAAATTTTATGATTTAGTTGGTATGGTTGTATCTTTAAAGTAAATAATAATTAATATTTAGTAACATAAAGGATTGAAAAGGCAGATTCTTATTATATAAGGTTTTATGTTGTATGGTTTGTTTCTTCTCACTGTGGATTCTTTCTTTATATGTTTTAGAAAGGTGGTTGAATGCCTCTCTTAGTCCCAACCAAAGCCTTAAATTCCCAAATTCCTCCTATTCTCCATTTTATAATCAAGACTTGGTTGGACGTTTTTGCCCCTGAAACGTGTGTTAATCAGTCAAACAAATAATTAGTGAAGTCGAAGAGGAAGGAAATAGTTGCCATAAAAAAATGAGTCAGATGCTTTAAATTATATTTTGAAAATCTAACCTTTACATTAATCAAATGTATACTTGATATAATAAGTTATTTGACTCAAACTCACATTGCTCAAATTAACATTAATCAAAACGGATTTACATCATTCAATCACATCTATGATTTATGTTAAAAAAATTTGTTGAATTTGATAACAATAACTTTAAAAATTATATAAATTATATGATTTCGGTGGTTTGGGTGTATCTTTAAAATCAATAATAATTAATATTTAGTAACATAAATTATAGAAAAGGCAGATTCTAATTATACAAGGTTTTATGTTTTATGGTTTTTTTCTTGTCATTATAGATACTTTCTTTATATGTTCTAGAAAGGTAGCTCAATGCCTCTCTCTATCCCAACCAAAGCCTTAAATTCCCAAATTCCAAATTCCTGCTATGTTCCATTTCAAAATCAAAACTTGAGTTCACCAGTTTTCTCGCTGAAATGCATCTTAACGAGTCAAATAAATAATTAGTGAAAGGGAAGAGGAAGGACAGAGTGGCCACAAACAAACTAGTCAGATGCTTTAAATTTATTTTGAAAATCTAACCTTTACATTAATGAAACGTATAGTTTATATAATAAATTATTTAACCCAACCTAACATTACTCCAATGAACATTAATCAAAAGGAATTTACATCATTCAGTCACATGTATGATTTATGTTAAAAAAATGTGTTGAATTTTATAATAATAACTTTCAAAATTATATAAATTGTATGATTTAGTTGGTATGGGTGTATCTTTGAAGTCAATAATAATTAATTTTTGGTAACATAAATGATAGAAAGACAGATTCTAATTATATATGGTTTTATGTTTTATGCTTTGTTTCTTGTAACTGTGGATTCTTCGTTATATGTTCTAGAAAGGTGGCTCAATGCCTCTTTGAGTCCCAACGAAAGTCTTAAATTCCCATATTCTTGCTATGCTCCATTTCAAAATCAAAACTTGAGTTGACCCGTTTGCCCCCTAAAACGTGTGTTAATGAGTCAAATAAATAATTAGTGAAAGGGAAGAGGAAGGACAGAGTGGCCACAAACAAACTAGTCAGATTCTTTAAATTATATTTTGAAAATCTAACCTTTACATTAATGAAATGTATAGTTGATATAATAAATTATTTGACCCAAACTAACATTACTCCAATTAACATTAATCAAAATGGATTTACATCATTGAGTCACATGTATGATTTATGTTAAAAAAAAATTGTTGAATTTGATAATAATAACTTTCAAAATTATATAAATTGTATGATTTAGTTGGTATGGGTGTATCTTTAAAGTCAAAAATAATTAATTTTTGGTAACATAAATGATAGAAAAGGAAGATTCTAATTATATAAGGTTTATGCTTTGTTTCTTGTCACTGTGGATTCTTCTTTATATGTTTTAGAAAGGTGGCTCAATGCCTCTCTTAGTTCCAACCAAAGCCTTAAATTCCCAAATTCCTTCTATGCTCCATTTCAAAATCAAAACTTAAGTTGACACTTTCGCCCCTGAAATGTGTGTTAATGAGTCACATCAATAATTAGTGAAAGCAAAGAGGAAGACAGAGTGGCCACAACCAAACTAGTCAGATGCTTTAAATTATATTTTGAAAATATAACCTTTACATTAATGAAATGTATAGTTGATATAATAAATTATTTGACCCAAACTAACATTACTCCAGTTAACATTAATCAAAATGGATTTACATCATTGAGTCACATGTATGATTTATGTTAAAAAAAAATTGTTGAATTTGATAATAATAACTTTCAAAATTATATAAATTGTATGATTTAGTTGGTATGGGTGTATCTTTAAAGTCAAAAATAATTAATTTTTAGTAACATAAATGATAGAAAAGGAAGATTCTAATTATAGAAGGTTTATGCTTTGTTTCTTGTAACTGTGGATTCTTTTTTATATGTTCTAGAAAGGTGGCTCAATGCCTCTTTCAGTCCCAACGAAATCCTTAAATTCCCATATTCTTGCTATGCTCCATTTCAAAATAAAAACTTGAGTTGACGCGTTTGCCCCCTAAAACGTGTGTTAATGAGTCAAATAAATAATTAGTGAAAGGGAAGAGGAAGGACAGAGTGGCCACAAACAAACTAGTCAGATACTTTAAATTATATTTTGAAAATCTAACATTTACATTAATGAAATGTATAGTTGATATAATAAATTATTTGACCCAAACTAACATTACTCCAATTAACATTAATCAAAAGGGATTTACATCATTGAGTCACATGTATGATTTATGTTAAAAAAAAATTGTTGAATTTGATAATAATAACTTTCAAAATTATATAAATTGTATGATTTAGTTGGTATGGGTGTATCTTTAAAGTCAAAAATAATTAATTTTTGGTAACATAAATGATAGAAAAGACTGATTCTAATTATATAAGGTTTTATGTTTTATGCTTTGTTTCTTGTGACTGTGGATTCTTCTTTATATGTTCTAGAAAGGTGGCTCAATGCCTCTCTCAGTCCTAACCAAAGCCTTAAATTCCCAAATTTATCCTATTCTCCATTTCAAAATCAAGACTTGGTTGGACGCTTTCGCCACTGAAACGTGTGTTAATCAGTCAAACAAATAATTAGTGAAGCTGAAGAGGAAGGAAAGAATGGCCACAAACAAACTAGTCAGATGCTTTAAATTATATTTTGAAAATCTAACCTTTACATTAATCAAATGTATACTTGATATAATTAGTTATTTGACTCAAACTAACATTACTCAAATTAACATTAATCAAAACGGATTTACATCATTTCAGTCACATCTATGATTTATGTAAAAAAAATTGTTGAATTTGATAACAATAACTTTAAAAATTATATAAATTATATGATTTAGGTGGTTTGGGTGTATCTTTAAATTCAGTAATAATTAATATTTAGTAACATAAATTATAGAAAAGGCAGATTCTAATTATATAAGGTTTTATGTTTTATGGTCTTTTTCTTGTCACTGCGGATACTTTGGTTATATGTTCTAGAAAGGTGGCTCAGTGCCTCTTTGAGTCCCAACCAAAGCCTTAAGTTCCCAAATTCCTTCTATGCTTCATTTCAAAATCAAAACTTGAGTTGACCCGTTTGCCCCCTGAAACGCATGTTAACGAGTCAAATAAATAATTTGTGAAAGGGAAGAGGACGGACAGTAGCCACAAACAAACTAGTCAGATGCTTTAAATTATATTTTGAAAATCTAACCTTTACATTCATGAAATGTATACTTGATATAATAAATTATTTGACCCAAACTAAGATTTATGTTAAATAAGAATTTGATAATCAAAAGGGATATACATCATTCAGTCACATGTATGATTTATGTTAAAAAAATTTGTTGAATTTGATAATAATACCTTTCAAAATTATATAAATTGTATGATTTAGTTAGTATGGGTGTATCTTTAAAGTTAATAATAATTAATTTTTGGTAACATAAATGATAGAAAAGACAGATTCTAATTGTATAAGGTATGTTTTATGCTTTGTTTCTTGTGACTGTGGATTCTTCTTTATATGTTCTAGAAAGGTGGCTCAATGCCTCTCTCAGTCCTAACCAAAGCCTTAAATTCCCAAATTCCTGCTACACTCCATTTCAAAATGAAAACATGAGTTGACCCTTTCGCCCTTCAAATGCGTGTTAACGAGTCAAATAAATAACTAGTGAAAGGGAAGAGGAAGAAAGAATGGCCATAAACAAACTAGTTAGATGCATTAAATAATATTTTTAAAATATAACCTTTACATTATTAAATGTATACTTGATATAATAAATTATTTGACTCAACCTAAAATTTCTCAAATTAACATTAATCAAAACAGATTTACATCATTCAGTCACATCTATGATTTATGTTAAAAAAATTTGCTGAATTTGATAATAATAACTTTAGAAAGGGAAGAGGAAGGAAAGAGTGGCCACAGGCAAACTAGTTAGATGCTTTAAATTATATTTTGAATATCTAACATTTACATTAATCAAATGTATACTTGATATAATGCATTATTTGACTCAAATAAACATATCTCAAATTAACATTAATCAAAATAGATTTACATCATTCAATCACATTTAGTCTATGATTTATGTTAAAAACATTGTTGAATTTCATAATAATAACTTTAAAAATTATATAAATTGTATGATTTAATTAGAATGGGTGTATCTTTAAAGTCAATAATAATTAATATTTAGTAACATAAATTATAGAAAAGGCAGATTCTAATTATATAAGGTTTTATGTTTTATGGTTTGTTTCTTGTCACTGTGGATTCTTTCTTTATATGTTCTAGAAAGGTGGTTGAATGCCTCTCTCAATCCTAACCAAAGTGTTAAATTCCAAAATTGCTCCTATGGTCCATTTCAAAATCAAAATTTAAGTTGGCCGTTTCGCCCCTGAAACGTGTGTTAATGAGTCAAGTAAATAATTAGTGAAAGGGAAGAGGAAGGAAAGAGTTTCCATAAATAAACCAGTTAGATGCTTTAAATTATATTTTGAAAATATAACCTTTACATTATCAAATGTATACTTGATATAATAAATTGTTTGACTCAAACTAACATTTGTCAAATTAACATTACTCAAAACGAATTTATATCATTTAGTCACATCTATGATTTATGTTAAAAAAATTTGTTGAATTTGATAATAATAACTTTCAAAATTATATAAATTGTATGATTTAGTTGGTATGGGTGTATGTTTAAAGTCAATAATAATTAATATTTAGTAACATAATGATAGAAAAGGCAGATTCTAATTGTATAATGTTTTATGTGTGTTGGTTTGTTTCTTGTCCATGTGGATTCTTTGTTTATATGTTCTAGAAACGTGACTGAATGTCTCTTTCAGTCTGAACCAAAGGGTTAAATTCCCAAATTCCTCCTATTGTCCATTTAAAAATCAAAACTTGGGTTGACCTTTTGCCGTGAAACATGTGGTAATAATGAGTGAAATAAATAATTAGTGGAAGGGAAGAGGAAGGACTGAGTGGCCACAAACAAGTCACATACTTTAAATTATATTTTGAGAATCTAACATTTACATTAATAAAATGTATATTTATTGTAATACATTATTTGATTGAAACTGACATTGCTCAAATATTCCACCACATACACATTACTCAAGAACAAATTATATTGAGTATGCTCAAACTAACATAGGTCAATAGATTTTGAAAAAGATAACAATAACCATGGGAAATGTTGTAAATCATTAATGACCAATAACCAAGGATGTTTTAAAATGCATGGATTTTGAAATTTAATTGTGGCTCGACTTTTTTTACACTATAGTTGTAAAATAATTAAATTACTTTATTACTTTATTTTTTAAAATTATGTTAAGATAAGTTAAATTCCTTTAAATACTTTTAACACATAACTTTATACGTATTTTTTAATAATAAGAAATAAGTGTGAGACTATAATTAAATATATTTTTTCTAATAATCCGATTTATTTATTTTATTAAAGTTGTATTATGAATTTAACAACCAAAAAATTAGCATCACAAATGTTTTTTCTAACATTATTATGTTATATTCAGGAAAAAAAAACATCAAATTATTTATAAAGAAGAATGAAAGTTACATATTGAAAATAATGAGATTTTTTAAAGAAAAGTAATATGAATTGGTCACACCCATGTGATAGAAAATGTTTAGTTTAGTTTATTATATCTTCTAAGACACATCTCATGTCACTGTCACTTTAGAATGAATTACAATTTTTTAATAAACAATTGATAAACATGACCTTTTCCAATTTGGTTTTCATATTTCTGTATGAATAGTCATACTATTACCTTTAAAATAGGATTTTATGACTTTTTCAACTTTTATTTTCGACCAAAGTCTTAAATAACTTAAAAAATATATACTTAAAATACAATATTTAGTTTATAATATTAAAGTGTAAAATTCTTAACGTTCTTTCTATCATAAATTAGTATAAAAAACAAAAAGTAATTTTTTCTTCTAACTAAAAATAATTTTTTGAATTAATATTTTGATAGAAAAGATTAATCATCGAGTAATGGAGATGAGGACATTCTTCTTTTTAATATATAAAACTATGTTGATAGAAAATATTAATTCTATTTTTAGAATGGAAAAAGATCTAGTAAGTATAAGATACTTACTCTTTATTATTTCTATTTATTTTCTTATTACTATTTAATATTAATTCTTCTTTATTAATTCTTATATGTAAATATTACTTTTAAGTGTATATTTTTAACTTTTATTTTAGACCAAAATCCTAAATAACTTAAAAAATAGATACTTGAAATATAATATTTAGTTTATAATATTAAAGTGTAAAATTCTTAACATTCTTTCTATCATAAATTAGTAGAAAAAACAAAAAGTAATTTTTTCTTCTAACTAAAAATAATTTTTTGAATTAATATTTTGGTAGAAAAGATTAATCATTTAGTAATGGAGATGAGGACATTCTTCTTTTTAATATATAAAACTATGTTGACAGAAAATATTAATTCTATTTTTAGAATGGAAAAAGATCTAGTAAGTATAAGATACTTACACTTTATTATTTCTATTCATTTTCTTATTACTCTTTAATATTAATTCTTATATGTAAATATTACTTTTAAGTGTATATTTTAATTAAAATATAATAATCATTTTCATATATCATTATAAGATATATTCAATATTATAGTTCATCCTATAACGTATAAAATATTTTCTTGTAAACTATATGTTTTATATTGTTAACATTAATTTCAAATAAAAAAGATATAATATCTTAATTGGTTAAGGAATGAGAGGTGTGAAAAAATGTGGTAGTTTTGATCTTTGTCTCAGTAAAAACTAACATCTAATCTATAAAAGAAACATCTAAAATAGAAAAGTATATAACATATAATTAATTTAAATTTATATTTATTAAATATGTGAGTCTGATTTTATAAAATACATAATAATGTTATGATTGGATTTCACACTTATATGATTTTATAATCATGTAATCAATATGAAATTGAAAAAGAAAATAAATTGTTGATTTTGTTAATTATTTAATTTTAATATTATTGTATGTTATTTCATATATCAATATGTATGCTTGCATAGATAATTGTTATTATAAATTATATTATTATATTTTTCATTAACAATTATTATTTAAAATTTTATATTACCATCATATCTGTAAAGTTAAGCATACCTGCATAATATTATAAATTATTAGATTAAGAAAACATATATGTTGATTTAGTTTTATTTTTATTTTTAGGATACATATATGTTTATTCTTATATGTAAAAGTCTTTACATATTTAATAAAAACAATGTTTTAAATTTCATATAATTAACCATTATAAATTTAAAATAATTTATTTGAATATTAAAATTTTGTCATTATATATTATGAAACTATTAAATGTTAATTTAATATTATTAATACTATATTATATTTTATTACACATATTATAAATTATGGATGTCGTCATAAATAATCAGTATTTTTACATATTTTTCACTTATCTTTGTTTTATTTTTTATTTCTTTTTCTCTATTCTATTTTCTTTTTTATTGGTAATGCACCACTTTTTTACTTTGAAAAGCACGAGCACCACCAGGCTATTTATGTATAACTCAACAATATTATTATTTTAATGAAAATTTAAAAATTAAAAATTTTCTATTTATATAATTTTAATTTTTCATACCAATAAATATTTATTTAATATTATTAAAACTACTAGAAAAGTTTTCATTTACTGCAGTTGTTTCATGAGAAAAAATTTGCAGAAAATACCTGCTATTTTTTAGAAGGAAAAATTTGTGTAAATTTTTCGAGACTTTTTGTTCAAAAAATAAATCTATAAGAATTTCACAAAAATTTCCTTGTGAAGTGGAAAAGTGACGGTAAAATTTTCTATGAATATGAAAATGGTACAAAAATTTATTGCAAATTTTCCTCTAAATATTGTTTGTAGGGTAAAATAACATATATAAATATTATTTATTTATAAAAATTTATGTATTAAGTTTTCTAGAAATTTTTTTGCCATATAATGATAAGTTATTTTTTAAATCATTAGTTTTGAAATAATTAATAAATATTTAAAATAATATCATTTTACTAAATCCATTATAATTTATAAAATATCTTAATATTCATAGTCTTAGTTTAAAATTAATTAGATTAAATATTATTTTATTGAATGTATATTCCTTTATCTTTTATCCTTTAAATTTTAAATTCAAATCATCGTACATTTAAGTGAAATGTTAATTTATTTTATATTGAACATGTCCTAAAAAATCAAGGTATGTTTTAATACAAATAAATAAAAGAAAATTAAAGTTGTTATTCAAAATTCAAGGAAATTGTATAGTATAAAGGTCAAAAAGCCTACGTCAATTTTGAATGTCCAAGAAGTGAGAAAAACATTTGAAAATTTGAATGACAAAACAACAAAAGTATTAGTGAAACATGAACTAAGATTTGTATTATACACAATTTACTATTTTTAATGAAATAGCATCGATCCAAAATTCAACATAAAGATGAATGTAGCTTTTGATTTGTAACGTAATTAGTTTTTTTTTAAACTTAGTTAATAATAGTTGTCTTGGTTCAGACATACTTGTCCCGTTCTTGTTTGATTGCTTATAAACCCAAATTACATTCATAATACCACAGTTGCCAATCTTATATCATACAGAACAAAATTTAGAAAGTGAATGTTGATATTATCTTTATTAAACAAAAATAATTTAGCCTTTATCTAAATAAATAAACTACTACTTTTGATCGGAATCCATTTGTAAAAAACTTTTCGTGCATCTTGAACTCTAACTTTATATGATATTTGTAGGCCCTACACATATAAAACTTCTGATTTTAAAATTGGACCCATGTTTTAACCGGTAAAAGTAATTGGTTCATGGTTTATTAGTTCAACCATTGCTGAACTAGTGCTGAACCGGTCCTAATGAAATAATGTTTTTTATTATTAATATATTATAACAATTAAGATTATAAAATGAAAAATTTATTAGGAGGTAATTATTAAAGAAAAAACTATTTTTATTAAATACATATTCATATCACTAAGTTCACCTCTTTTTTTATCAAATTTTTAATTAAAAAGGGATGGACTTGAGAAAACAAGGGTGTATTTAGAAAAATTTGAAAAATTTATAAAAAAATGAAACAGTTGAACCCCCGATTTTCATCAGGTTTTCGATTTTAAAACCGGTTTTTTGCTTTGTCGGTTTTCAGTATTAACCAAACCAGATACCAGACTGGTTCATCAGTTTCTCTGTCAAATTAGATACCAGACTAGTTCACCAGTTTTTCGGTCAAAGCAGTCGGTCCGATTTGATTTTTTTAACCTAACTTAAAACAAAAAAAAATTAATAAGAAATCTTATTACAAACATTCTAACATCAATTATTCATGACTTTAAAAGAAATTAATCATGCATTATGGCACCAAGTTATATTAATCTATATAAAAGTGAATATAAAATATAATTAATGTGGAAAATTTATTTTTTAATTAGATGCTACAAAAGAAAATAACATTATAAAATTGAGCTTTGATCAATGTTTAAGTTAAAGTCCAATTTATAATTAATATATACATATATATATATATATATATATACATATTAATTAAAATTTAGATCCTAAATCACTTTATCAAGGACGATTAAGGGACAAACAACTACCACGTGTTGACAATGTTATCTCTATAGACCAAATAAGTTTTGGAAAATTCACTTGTCTATTCATTGTCTCTTAATAGACTCAGTCATGCTAATCCAATATCTATAAGTTATCCAAACTAATTGATACAAAACCTTGTACCCAAGAGGAATTTTATTCTTGATTTAAATCTAAGAAAATGATACTAGCAAACACTTTAAAAATTCAAACCAACCCAACCATTTAATTTGTGGTCCACTATAGCTAAACCAATCATAGCTCGTATTACATCAGATTATACCTTACTAAGCATGATATAGATATAAATATGGTGGTTATAAGTACAAAGTGAGCTGTGAGAACTAATGCTACTATCTTTAAAATTATATTTTAGTCAACCCCAAATTAAATTTCATTCTTGACTTTTTCCTTTCAACCATTAAACATTAAGTGGGTTGAAGAATAAAATGCTATTAAAGAATAGAAAACATTTAAAAGGATGAAGTTTTCTTTTGTGATAATGTTGATGATTTTCCCTTATCATGCCATAACTAAGTCAATTGTCTATAGTTCCATCATTATCCATGACTTTGTTCTGTCTTACAAATGATGAAATCATCATCCATACTATTTAAATTAAACAAGGTAAAAGCAATTAAGATATGAATTTGAGAAGAAGGTGCATCATTAAAGTATCAATTGGTTATACTTCACTTTTACAATCCACTAGTGATTATTATTATGACCATCACCATGTGTTGATGTTTATATGTTACGCATCATTCATACAGAAGGTGTAGGACACAAAATGTAAAAAATAATCACATATAAAGCACTAGTTAACCATATGATGTATTTAATTAAGTTCCTTACTTTCTGGCTAAGTTATTCAGATCCCAACTGATGAACAACATTGCAAAGTACATTGCCCCCAAAGAGAATACCATGTGAAAAAATCCATAAATGTAAGGAATATCATCTTCATGTTCAGGTTTATTTTTTGTAAACTAAAAAGGACAAAAAAAATCACTTGAATATGACATATATTAACATTGCTTTCTATCTGTCACAATATGGCCTAGATTAAAATTAAATATTTCTTGTTTGATCATGTTGATGAAAGGAGAATTATCCAAATTTTTGGTTATCTAAAAGAAAAATTTACTTCAACTTGCAGCATGATTGAGGTGCCTTGCTAGATCAAAGAAAGAAGGCAGCTTAGAGCTTCCTAATTTCTAGGAAAGGATGGAGAATGGTATTTTGAAGCAACAAGGAATCTTTCTGAATTTACTAGAAAAGGCTTTGAAGCAACAAGGAAAGCTTTAGAAATCTCTAGTTTTGAAGCAACTAGGAATGCTTTAGAACACTAAAGAATGACTCACCTAAACGCATTTTGAATCAATGCCTGTGGAGATGGCTGCCATCACAATTGCAAATATGGCAATAAGGAAGCCCTATCAAGAAATTAGAAAATTGTATATAACACAATATAACAGGACGACTAAAGCATTCATGTGAAGAAATATCCACAATATCAAATTATGGATTTTAATACTATTCAAACACATACTCACAAAAAAAATATCTTGAAGAGTCAACAAAAAGAATGCAGAGGCCTACAAAAAAATCTAATAGTAGCCTTCGTAATAAAACTTGTAAGAAAACTAGACAGCATATGGTACAGTATATGGCACATGGTAAACATGATCAGTTAAAACTTAAAACCTCTATGCATATACGTATATATGTACTTGAGTTGTTGAATGCTACTAAACACTTTATCCTTGTAGATGGTTCTTCCTTTTACAGAACACTGCATTAACAACAATTTAGCATCACAATTGAAATATTGTGGTGCTAAAAATGAATGACAGATCAATTAGGCTAGATATCATATCTCATCACTTTATTGGATCCTATGAAAGTCATTTTCGTTTATCCTTAATTATTAAGAATTTTAACAAAATGTTCATCCCAAGCTATTTCACATGCAAGAAAAAAAACTTAATTATGGTTACTTCACATCATAGATTTAAGATAAACAACAACCTAAATATTATTTGAAACCTTCGACCAACAATAATAGAAAATCTACTATTTAATTTAAACCTCAATAATCACCTAAAGAAGACTGAAGGAAGAATTTTGAACTCAACAGAGAAGTGTAGAGGAACTAAACAGAAGATTTTCAATATAACTAGGTGAAAAACTTACTAGTATAGTTATCCAGCCATTGTTTCCTTTTTCTTGATTCTTTGTCTCATATCTTATGGTGGCAGGTTCACTGAAATTCCATGATAAAGATCTACATAAGTCCACCATCTATAAAAGAAATTTCAAAATAAAATATATGATTTGAAGTAGACATTGAACCAAGTTAGCATGGCATTAGCTACTGTTGAGTGAATTTCATTGCATATAAGAAGACAATTCCATTCTATCTTCATCCAAATAAAAATATGCCAACATTTTGTAGCACTTGATTTTTCCAATTTTAAAATTGGTTCTTTACTTGGTCGATTAAATTTTCAACATTAACCAAACTAGATACTAGACTGGTTCACTAATTTTTTGGTCGAACCGTTCGGTCCGATCCGATTTTTTTAACCTAACTTAAAACATATGAAAATTTTTAATAAGAAATTTTATTACAAACATTCCAACATCAATTTTCATGACTTTAAAATAAATTAGTCTGTATTATTGCCCCAAGTTATATTCAAAATCTATGTAAAATGCAAAACTATATACAAAACCTCATGAGTGATAAGTGCATTTTACTATTATGAAATTGAAGTTTTCACCTAAGAGCAACATTTCTTCAAGTCTATTTTATGATAGGATAATTTTTTAAATATATTTTAAATAATTTAAAATATGGGCATACTTAATAGTCAAATTTAATGTTATTACTTAATATTAAATTATCAAAATTAATATTTAATTACAAATTTAATATTTAATAAAATTAATTACTTAATATAAAAAAATAAAATTACTTTTTCTTAATTATAAAAATGAATATAAAATATAATTAATGTGGGAAGTTTATTTTTTTATTAAATATAGATGTTACAAAAGGAAATCTCATGATCAACAGATATTATAAAATTGAAGCTTTCATCAATGATTAAGTTAAAATCCAATTTATAATTAATATATATTAATTAAAATTTAGTGAAGCATTTCTGGGATGTGTTAAATGAGGATATAAGAAAAGTAATGACAAATTTTCATTAGAAAGCTTCCAAGGGGGGTCAATGGCTCATTGATTTCCTTGATTCCCAAGAAGCAGTGCCCAAGTGGATTGGTAGATTATAGGTCGATATCACTAATTCGGGTGCTCTATAAAATTATTGCAAAAGTGCTAGCAAAGAAACTATAAAAGGTACTTCCAAGCATAATTGAGGAAATGCAGATAACTTTCATTAAATGGAGGCAAATGCTTAATAGTGTGGTTGTAGTTAATGAAGTGATCCAGGAGACGAAACATCATAAGAAGCCCTTATTGGTTTTTAAGGCTGACTTCGAGCAGGTGTATGACTGTCTTAGTTGGCTGTTCCTGTTTTACATGGTTCTGGTTGTTTGTCTTCATCATCAGTCTCAATATTGGTTAATAGGAGTATGGCGAAGGAGTTCTGTATGTAGAGAGGATTACGTCAGGGTGATCTGAAGGGCTAGGAGGGTTGATTTGAAAGGCTCAATAAATCTAATTTCAGGTATTAACCTTAACAAGCATCACTTCCAGTTTGCAAATGATAACATTTTCCTGATTTTGCTTGAACTTTAAAATGTATTTGCTTAAAAAGTGCTTTGAGATGCTATGAGTTGGCCTCAAGCCTGAGGATTCATTTCCATAAGAATAGCTTAGGGGTAATTGGGGAGACATTGTCGAAGGTGGGTTCCTTTGCATCGATCCTTACTTGCGGAGTTCTGCAAACGCATTTCTCCTACCTTGGGATTCCTGTGGGGGCAAATGTGAGATGTGAGCGTGTGTGGAAGCCTATCTTGGATAAAATGAGAGAAAACTTAACCCCTTAGAGACAAAAGACTGTGTCAATAGGGAAGAGGATTTCCCTGATCAAATCCACCCTCTCTGTTTTACCTCTTTATTTTCTATCTTTTTCAAGGCTCCTAAGAAGGTGTCTAAAGCCATAGAATCTGTGCAAAGGAATTTCCTTTTTGGAGGTTCAGAAGAAGGCTAAAAAATAACATGGATCAAATGGGAGCAGGTGTGTAAAGACAAATACAACGGTGGGCTAGGACTAAGAGATATGTTAGCTTTTAATAAAGTTATGTTGGGAAAATGGCGATGAAGAATTCTACAAGGTGGTGATGCTATTTGGATCAAGGTACTGGAGGCAAGGTATGAGGTTGATATTAGGAGGAACCTTGATGCTAGGCGCAGAAGTGGAGGCTCCCAATGGTGGCTTGATATCCTGAAAGTCACTGCTGACGAAGAATGAAGCGGTTGGCTTTCTGGTGAGGTAAAAACATTTATTGCTGATGGTTCTAAATTATCTAATTAATGTGAATTCTTGTTTCTTGGCAGTTGAATTGGATCACTTGATTTCCAAGTTGTAAAGGTATTTGTGGAGATCTGTTTAGCTTGTTACAACATGTAAATAGAATAGGACTATTGAGTAATTTTCCTCCAAAATTTTTTATCATTCTATTTTTATGTCAAATGAATGGAAATTAGTTGTTATACCTGTACAAAAGATGAGAAAAAGAATAGAAATAATATCAAATACTATGCTTTATGATTTTCATTATTTCATGATAGATTTTCCCGTTATGAGCTTCATGGTAAAAAAGGTGAATAATTCTATGTTCTTTTGCTATGACTGTTACAAAAAGAGGCACTAGTAATGGCTATGTAAGTATAAACTGTGTTTCACTTGCATTCAATTTTAGCTAAAAGATGAAAAAGTAACCGAAATGGTTTCAATTTTATTCTATACTTAAAAAGTTAATAGTTTTTTAGGTAATTACTAGTTTTGTATGAAAAGTTATTTTGGTTTAGTTTTTTTAAGTCTTCTTATTTTTAGATATTAGTTGATTTTTTTTACTTTATTTTTCATTAATTAATAAATTATTTTTTGTATATTTTATTTTTCATTCTCTCCTTTATCATAATTTATATATGTATTAAGTAATTTATAAAAGTTTTAGAAAATTTGAAATTCAAGAAATTAATTTTTCATATCTAAACTAAAAAACTTAGATTAAAAAAATTGAATTGATTTGGCTAATATGGAAGTTGAATTACCTTATCCAAATAAAATTTCAAAATTTAAGAAATTTCAAATGATTTATCCAAACAAAACATTTACAAAATGAAAGTAATTCAAATTGATAGCATTTCAAATTTTTTAAAATCTTAAAATGTCTCGTTAAAACGCAATGTTAGATTTTAAAAAAATAAATGGTGAAGTATAAGTCTCTAATACCAACTCTCCTTTGATTTTCAAAATTAAAGATATGAAAGAAAAGAGAAAAGGAAGGAAAAAGTGGCCACAAAAAATTCACATGCTTTAAATTATATTTTGAAAATCTAACCTATACATTAATCAAATGTATACTTGTTATCTGAATCAAACTAATAGGCTCAAATTAACATTGATCAAAACGTATCTACATCATTCAATCACATCTATGATTTATGTTAAAAACAATTTGTTGAATTTGATAATAATAACTTTAAAAATTATATAAATTGTATGGTTTAGTTGGTATGGTTGTATCTTTAAAGTCAATAATAATTAATATTTAGTAACATAAATGATAGAAAAGACAGATTCTAATTCTATAAGTTTTTATATTTTATGGTTTGTTTCTTGTCACTATGGTTTCTTTCTTTCTCTGTTCTAGAAAGGTAGCTGAATGTCTCTCTCAGTCCCAACCAAAGCACTAAATCCCCCAATTATCCATACCAAATGGACCCTCTTTCTTCTTATGGTTCATTTCAAAATCAAAACTTGGATTGACCCTTTTGCCTCTGAAACGCACATAACTGAGTCAAATAAATAATTAGCGAAAGGGAAGAGGAAGGAAAGAAAGGTCACAAACAACTCACGTAACTTTATACTTTAAATAATTTTAACACATAACTTTATACATATTTTTTAATAATAAGAAATAAGTGTGAGATTATAATTAAATATATTTTTTCTAAATATTCAATTTATTTATTTTTATTAAAGTTGTATTATAATTTAACAACAAAAAAATTAGCATGACAAATGTTTATTCTAAAATTATTATGTTATATTCATAAAAAACATTGAATTCTTTTTAAAGAAAAATACATGTTGCATATTGGAAATAATGATATTTTTTAAAGAAAAGTGGAAAAAAAAACATATTTCTCCCAAGTAATATGAATTATGTCACATCCCTGTGACACAGAAAATGTTTAGTTTAGTTTATTATATCTTCTAACACACATCACACATCTCATTTCATGTATTACAATTTTTTAATAAACCATTGATAAACATGCACTTTTCCAATTTCATTTTTATAATTTTGTAGAAATAGTCAGACTATTACCTTTAAAATAAGATTTTATGACTTTTTTAACTTTTATTTTTTATCAAAGTCCTAAATAACTTAAAAATTAGATACTTAAAATATAATATTTAGTTTATAATTTTAAAATGTAAAATTATTAATTCTTAACATTCTTTCTATCATAAATTAGTAGAAAAACAAAAAATAACTTTTTCTTCTAGCTAAAAATATATTTTTTGAATTAATATTTTGGTAAAAAACATAAATTATTTACTAATGGAGGATAAGGAAATTTTTCTTTTTAATATATAAAACTATGTGGATAGAAAATATTAATTATATTCTTAGAATGGAAAAAGATGTAGTAAGTATAAGATACTTACTCTTTATTATTTCTATTCATTTTCTTATTTAAATCTAATGATTAAGATTAATTATGAGTTGTTTTATTTATAGTATGCTCTAAACAATTAATTAAGCTCATGAGCTTTTCATAATTATACTAAAAAGTTACAATTCTATTTTAAAAAGTTATTATTATTTTCTTAATTTATTAATATAATTAAGAATAACATATATCAATATGAATCAAATCATTTCATAGCACTGTGTTACTAATTAGTTATATTTTAACTGTTAAAATTTAATAATACATTTATTTATTAAATTTTATTATTATTAAAGTTATATGTAGAAATTTAATGCTATATATTATTATATAAAATAAATGACTAAGAGAGTGTTAGTCAATACACCACTTAAGAGTGTATTAGTATAATATATTTTTTATGAATCAAACCTTGGTATTGTTAATAATACTAGTTTGTTAGCTGATCCTGGAACATTTCTTTCTGTTAACTAATTTATTACCTTACATATTTATTATTGTAATATTTTTAAAAATTTTTAAAATGACACAAGGAATGTTTGGATATTTAAAGTTTTTAAACTTAAGATTAGAGTTGGTAAATAAAAAAGAATTAAATTATAATTTCTTAAAATAAAGATGAAATTTTTATATATTATTTTTATTATAATATAAATATATATTTTTTACGTCAAATACATAAAGATGTAAACAATTTATATGTAAATATTCCTTTTAAGGGTGTATATTTTAATTAAAATCTAATCATCATTTTCATATATCATTATACGATATTGAATATTACAGTTTATCCTATAACTTATCAAATATTTTCTTATAAACTAAATATTTTATATTGTTAACATTAATTTGAAATGTATACTTGACATAATAAATTATTTGACTCAAACAAACATTGCTTAAATGAACATTAATAAAAATGGATTTATATCATTCAGTCACATCTATTCTATGATTTATGTTAAAAAAATTTGTTGAATTTGATAATAATAACTTTAAAAATTATATAAATTCTATGATTTAGTTATTATGGTTGTATCTTTAAAGTCAATAATAATTAATATTTAGTAACATAAATGATAGAAAAGGCAGATTCTAATTATATAAGGTTTTATGTTTTATGGTTTGTTTCTTGTCACTATGGATTCTTCTTTCTTTATATGTTCTGGAAGGCTGGATGCCTCTCTTTGTCCCCACCAAAGCGTTAACTTTCCAAATTTCTCCTATGGTCCATTTGATAATCAAAACATGGATTGACCCCGTAGCCCCTGAAACGCGTCTTAATGAGTCAAATAAATAATTAGTGAAAGGGAAGAGGAAGGCAAGAGTGGCCACAAACAAACTAGTCAGATGCTTTAAATTATATTTTGAAAATCTAACCTTTACATTATGAAATGTATACTTGATATAATGAATTATTTGACTCAAACCAAGATTACTAAAATTATCATCAATCAAAACCGATTTAAATTATGCTTTAAATTATGCTTTAACTTATATTTTTAAATCTAACCCTTACATTATCAAATGTATACTTGATATAATAAATTACTTGATTCAAACTAACATTGCTCAAATTAACATTAATCAAAACGGCTTTTGATCATTCAATCACATCTATGATTTGGGTTAAAAAAATTTGTTGAATTTGATAATAATAACTTTAAAAATTATATAAATTGTATGATTTAGTTGGTATGGTTGTATCTTCTAATTCAATAATAATAATTATTTAGTAGCATAAATGATAGAAAAGGCAGATTCTAATTATATAAAGTTTTACGTTTTATGGTTTGTTTCTTGTCAGTGTGGATTCAGTCCTTATATGTTCCAGAAAGGTGGCTAAATTCCTCTCTCTGTCCCAACCAAAGCGTTAAATTGCCACATTCCTGCTTTGGTCCATTTCAAAATCCAAACTTGGTTGACTCTTTTTCCCCTGAAACGCGTGTTAACATGTCATATAAATCATTAGTGAAAGGGAAGAGGAAGGAAAGAGTGGCCACAGACAAACTAATTAGATGCTTTAAATTATATTTTTAAAATCTAACATTTACATTATCAAATGTGTAAATGATATAATATATTATTCGACTCAAACTAACATTGCTCAAATTAACATTTATCAAAACAGATTTAGATCATTCAGTAATATCTATGATTTATGTTAAAAAAATTGGTTGAATTTGATAATAATAACTTTAAAAATTATATAAATTGAATGATTTATTTGGTATAGGTGTATCTTTCAAGTCAATAATAATTAATATTTAGTAACATAAATGATAGAAAAGGCAGTTCCTAATTGTATAAGGTTTTATGTTTTATGGTTTGTTTCATGTGACTGTGGATTCTTTCTTTATATTTTATAGAAAGGTGGCTGAATTCCTCAGTCAATCCCAACCAAAGCGTTAAATTCTCAAATTCCTCCTATCGTGCATTTCAAAATCAAAACTTGGGTTGATGTTTTTGCCCCTGAAACGCGCGTGTTAATGAGTCAAATAAACAATTAGTGAAAGGGAAGAGGAAGGAAAGAGTGGTCACCAACGAACTAGTCAGATGCTTTAAATTATATTTTGAAAATCTAACATTTACATTATCAAATGTATACTTGATATAATAAATTATTTGACTCAAATTAAGATTGCTCAAATTATCATTAATCAAAAGCAATTTAAAGTATGCTTTAAAGTATATTTTCAAATCTAACCTTTACATTATCAAATGTATACATGATATAATAAACTATTTTCCTCAAACTAACATTGCTCAAATTAACATTAATCCAAAAGGGTTTTCATCATTCAATCACATTGATGGTTTATTTTAAAAAAATTGGTTGAATTTGATAGAATAAAATTGAAAATTATATAAATTGTATGATTTAATTGGTGTGGTTGTATTGTTAAAGTCAATAATAATTAATATTTAGTAACATAAATGATGGAAAAGGCAGATTCTAATTATATAAGGTTTTATGTTTTATGGTTTGTTTCTTGTCACCGTGGATTCTTTGTTTATATGTTCTAGAAAGGTGGCTGGATGCCTCTCTCAGTCCCAACCAAAGCATTAACTTCCCAAATTTCTCCTATGGTCCATTTCGAAATCAAAATTTGGATTGACCCTTTAGGCCCTGAAATACATGTTAATGAGTCAAATGAATAATTACTGAAAGGGAAGCGGAACGAAAGAATGTCCATAAACAAACTACTCAGATGCTTTAAATTATATTTTGAAAATCTAACTTTTACTTTAATCAAATGTATTCTTGATATAATAAATTATTGGACTTAAACTAACATTGCTCAAATTAAGGCTAATCAAAACGGATTTACATCATAATCACATCCACGATTTATGCTAAAAAAATTTGTTGAATTTGATAAATAACTTTAAAAATTATGTAAATTGTATCATTTAGCTAGTATGGGTGTACATTTAAAGTCAATAATAATTAATATTTAGTAACATAAATGATAGAAAAGGTAGATTCTAATTTATAAGGTTTGATGTTTTACGGTTTGTTTCTTGTTACTCTGGATTTTTCCTTTATGGATTGTAGAAAGGTGGCTGAATGTCTCTGTCAGTCCCAACCAAAGCCTTAAATTCCCAAATTCCTCCTATGTTCCATTTCAAAATGGAAACCTAGGTTGACCCTAAAATGCGTGTTAATGAGTCAAATAAAAAGCTAGTGAAAGGGAAAAGGAAGGAAAGAGTGGCCATAAACAAACTAGTCAGATGCTTTAAATTATATTTTGAATATCTAGCCTTTACATTAATCAAATGTATACTTGATATAATAATTTTTTTGACTCGAACAAACATTACTGAAATTAACATTAATCAAATAGGATTTACATCATTCAGTCACATCTATTCTATGATTTATGTTAAAAAAATTTGTTGAGTTTGATAACAATAACTTTAAAAATTATATAAATTGTATGATTTAGTTGGTATGGGTCTATCTTTAAAGTTAATAATAATTAATATTTAGTAACATAAATTACAGAAAAAGGCAGATTCTAATTATATAAGATTTTATCACTGTGGATTCTTTCTTTATATGTTCTAGAAAGGTGGTTGAATGCCTTAAATTCCCTAATTCATCCTATGCTTCATTTCAAAATCAAAACTTGGGTTGACCCTTTACCCCCTGAAATGCGTGTTAATGAGTCAAATAAATAATTAGTGAAAGGGAATAGGAAGAAAAGAGTAGCCACAAACAAAGTAGTCAGATGCTTTAAATTATATTTTGAATATCTAACCTTTACATTATCAAATGTGTACTTGATATAATATATTATTTGACTCAAACTAACACTACTCAAATTAACATTGATCAAAACCGATTTAGATGATTCAGTCATATCTATGATTCAAGTTTAAAAAAATGGTCGAATTTGATAATAATAACTTTAAAAATTATATAAATTTTATGAATTAGTTGGTATGGTTGTATCTTTAATGTCCATAATAATTAATATTTATTAACATAAATGATAGAAAAGGCGGATTCTAATTATTTGAGATTTTATGTTTTATGGTTGGTTTCTTGTCATTGTGGATTCTTTCTTTATATGTTCTAGAAAGGTGGCTGGATGCCTCTCTTAGTCCCAACCAAAGCATTAACTTCCCAAATTCCTGCTATGGTCCATTTAAAAATCAAAACTTGGATTGACCCATTAGGCCCTGAAAGCCTGTTAATAAGTCAAATAAATAATTAGTGAAAGGGAAGCGAACAAAAGTGTGTCGACAAAGAAACTAGTCAGATGCTTTAAATTATATTTTGAAAATCTAACATTTACATTAATGAAATGTATTCTTGATATAATAAATTATTTGTCTTAAACTAACATTGCCCAAATTAATATTAATCAAAACAGATTTACATCGTTGAGTCACATCTATGATTTACGTTAAAAAAATTTGTTGAATTTGATAATAATAACTTTAAAAATTATATAGATTGTATCATTTATCTGGTATAGGTGTAACTTTAAAGTCAATAATAAATAATATTTAGTAACATTAATGATAGAAAAGATAGATTCTAATCACTATGGATTCTTCCTTTGTATGTTCTAGAATGGTGGTTGAACGCCTCCCTTAGTCCAACCCAAGCATTACATTCCAAAATTCCTGCTATGCTCCATTTCAACATCAAAACTTGAGTTGACACTTTTGCCCGTGAGACGCGTGTTAATGAGTCAAATAAAAAATTAGTGAAAGGGAAGAGGAAGGAAAGAGTGACCACAAACAAACTAGTTAGTATGGGTGTATCTTTAAAGTCAATAATAATTAATATTTAGTAGCATAAATTACAAAAAAGGCAGATTCTAATTATATAACATTTTATGTTTTATGCTTTGTTTCTTGTCACTGTGGATTCTTTCTTTATATGTTCTAGAAAGGTGGCTGCATGTGTCTGTCTCTTAGTCCCAACCAAAGCGTTAAATTCCCAAATTCCTCTTATGATCCATTTCAAAATAAAAGCTTGAGTTAAACCTTTTGCCCTCGAGACACGTGTTGATGCGTCAAATAAATAATTAGTGGAAAGGAAGACGAACAAAAGAGTGGCTACAAACAAACTAGTCAGATGCTTCAAATAATATTTTGAATATCTAACCTTTACATTAATCAAATGTATACTTGATATAATGAAGTTTTTGACTCAAACAAACATTGCTGAAATTAACATTAATAAAAACGGATTTACATCATTCAGTCACATCCATTCTATGATTTATGTTAAAAAAATTTGTTGAGTTTGATCATAATAACTTTAAAAATTATATAAATTGTATGATTTAGTTGGTATGGGTGTATCTTTAAAGTCAATAATAATTAATATTTAGTAACATAAATTACAGATAAGGCATATTCTAATTATATAAGGTTTTATGTTTTATGGTTTGTTTCTTGTCACTGAGGATTCTTTCTTTATATGTTCTAGAAAGGTGGTTGTATGTGTCTCTCAGTCCCAACCAAAGTGTTAAATTCCTAAATTCCTCCTATGTTTCATTTCAAAATAATAAAATCTGGTTGAACCTTTTGCCCTTAAAACGCCTGTTAACGAGTCAAATAAAAAATTAGTGACAGGGAAGAGGAAGGAAAGTGTGGCCACAAACAAACTAGTCATATGATTTAAATTATATTTTCAACATCTAACCTTTACATTAATCAAATGTATACTTGACATAATAAATTATTTGACTCAAACTAACATTACTCAAATTAACATTAATCAAAAATGGATTAACATCATTCAGTGACATCTATTCTATGATTTATGTTAAAATAATTTGTTGAGTTTGATAACAATAAGTTTAAAAATTATATAAGTTTTATGATTTAGTTGGTATGGGTGTATCTTGAAAGTCAGTAATAATTAATATTTAGTAGCATAAATTACAGAAAAGGCAGATTCTAATTATATAAGGTTTTATGTTTTATGGTTTGTTCCTTGTCACTGTGGATTCTTTCTTTATATGTTCTAGAAAGGTGGCTAAATGTCTGTCTCAGTCCCAACCAAAGCGTTAAATTCCGAAATTCCTCCTATGTTCCATTTCAAAATCAAAACTTGGGTTGAAGCTTTTGCCCTTTAAACGCGTGTTAACGAGTCAAATAAATAATTAGTGAAGGGGAAGGGGAAGTGGAAGTGGAAGGAAAGAGTGGCCACAAACAAACTCGTCATATGATTTAAATTATATTTTTAGTATCTAACCTTTACATTAATCAAATGTATACTTGATATAATAAATTATTTGACTCAAACTAACATTACTCAAATTAACATTAATCAAAACGGATTTACATCATTCAGGCACATATATGATTTATGTTAAAAAAATTTTGTGAATTTCATAACAATAGCTTTAAAAATTATATAAATTATGATTTAGTTGGTATGGGTGTATCTTTAAAGTCAATAATAATTAATATTTAGCAACATAAATGATAGAAAAGGCAGATTCGAATTATATAAGGTTTTATGTTTTATGCTTTGTTTCTTGATACTATGGATTCCTTCTTTATATGTTCTAGAAAGGTGGTTGCATGTCCTCTCAGTCCCAACCAAAGCATTAAATTCCCAAATTCCAGATACGTTCAATTTCAAAATTAAAACTTGAGTTGACATTTTTGACCCTAAAACGCATGTTAATAAGTCAAATAAAAAATTAGTGAAAGGGAAGAGGAAGGAAAGAGTGGCCACAAACAAACTAGTCATATGCTTTAAATTATATATTTTGAATATCTAACCTTTACATTAATCAAATGTATACTTGATATAATAAATTATTTGACTCAAACTAACATTACTCAAATTAACATTAATCAAAACGGATTAACATCATTCAGTCACATCTATGATTTATGTTAAAAAAATTTGTTGAATTTAATAACAATAACTTTAAAAATGATATAAATTGTGTAATTTAGTTGATATGGGTGTATATTTAAAGTCAATAATAATTAATATTTAATAGCAAAAATTATAGAAAAGGCAGATTCTAATTATATAAGGTTTTAGGTTTCATGGTTTGTTTCCTCTCACAAAGGATTCTTTCTTTATATGTTCTAGAAAGGCGGCTGAATGCCTCTCTCAGTACCAACCAAGGCCCTAAATTACCAAATTCCTCCTATACTCCATTTCAAAATCAAAACTTGGGTTGACCTTTTATCCCTGAAATACATGTTAATGACTCAAATAAATAATTAGTGAAGAGGAAGAGAAAGGAAAGAGTGGCCACAAACAAACTAGTCACATACTTTAAATTATATTTTGAAAATGTAAACTTTACATTAATCAAATGTATACTTGATATAATAAATTATTTGACTCAAACAAAATTTCTCAAATTAACATTAATCAAAAGGGATTTACATCATTCAATCACATCTATTCTATAATTTATGTTAAAAAAATTTGTAGAATTTTATAATAATAACTTTAAAAATTATGTAAATTTTATGATTTAGTTGGTATGGTCGTATCTTTAATCTCAACAATAATTAATATTTATGTTTTATGCTTTGTTTCTTGTCACTATGGATTCCTTCTTTATATGTTCTAGAAAGGTGCCTGAATGCCCTCTCAGTCCCAACCAAAGCATTAAATTCCCAAATTCCTCCTATGCTCCATTTCAAAATCAAAACTTCGGTTGACCCTATTACCCCTGAAACATGTATTAATGTGTCAAATAAATAATTAGTGAAGGGAAAGAGGAAGGAAAGAGTGGCCACAAACAAACTACTCAGATGCTTTAAATTATATTTTGAATATCTAACCTTTACATTAATCAAATGTATACTTGATATAATAAATCTTTTGACTCAAACAAACCTTGCTGAAATTAACATTAATCAAAACGGATTTACATCATTTAGTCACATCTATTCTATGATTTATGTTAAAAAAATATGTTGAATTTGATAATAATAAGTTTAAAAATTATATAAATTGTATGATTTAGTTGGTATGATTGTATCTTTAAAGTGAATATTTAGCAACATAAACAATAGAAAAGGCAAATTCTAATTGTATAAAGTTTTATGTTTTATGGTTTGTTTCTTGTAACTATGGATTCTTTCCTTATATGTTCTGCAAAGGTGGTGGAATGCCTCTCTCAGTCCCACCAAAAGCAGTCCCACCAAAAGCATTAAATTGCCAAATTCCAGCTATGGTCCATTTCAAAATTGAAACTTGAGTTGACCCATTTGCCCTTGAAATGCTTTTAATGAGTCAAATAAATAATTAGTGAAAGGGGAGAGGGAGGAAAGAGTGGCCACAAACAAACTAGTTAGATGATTTAAATTATATTTTGAAAATCTAACCTTTACATTATAAAATGTATACCTGATATAATAAATTATTTGACTCAAACTAACATTGCTCAAATTATCATTAATCAAAACCGATTTAAATTATGCCTTAAATTATATTTTGAAATCCAACCTTTACATTATCAAATGTATACTTGAAAACTAACATTGCTGAAATTAACATTCATCAAAATGGATTTACATCATTCAGTCACATCAATGATTTATGTTAAACATATTTGTTGAATTTGATAATAATTACTATAAAAATTATATACATTGTATCATTTTGCTGGTATGGGTGTATCTTTAAAATCAATAATAATTTATATTTAGTGACATAAATGATAGAACAGGAAAATCCTAATTATATAAGGTTTTATGTTTTATGGTTTGTTTCTTGTCACTTTGGATTCTTTCTTTTTATGTTCTATAAAGGTGGCTGAATGCCTCTCTCAGTCCTAACCAAACCGTTAAATCCCCAAATTCCTGCTCTGCTCCATTTCAAAATCAAAGCTTGAGTTGACTTTTTTGCCCTTGAAATGGTTGTTAACGAGTCAAATAAATAATTAGTGAAAGGGAAAAGGAAAGAAGAGTGGCCACAAACAAACTAGTCAGATGCTTTAAATTATATTTTGAAAATCTAACCTTTAGATTATCAAATGTATACTTGATATGATAAGTTATTTGACTCAAACTAACATTTCTCAAATTAACATTAATCAAAACTGATCTAAATTATGCTTTAAATTATGTTTTCAAATCTAACCTTTAGATTATCAAATGTATACTTGATATAATAAATTATTTGACGCAAACTAACATTGCTCAAATTAACATTAATCTTGGATTTACATCATTCAGTCATATCTATTCTATGATTTATGTTAAAAAAATTTGTTGAATTTGATAATAATAACTTTAAAAATCATATAAATTGTATGATTTAGTGGTACCGTAGTATCTTTAAAGTCAATAATAATTAATATTTAGTAACATAAATGATAGTAAAGCAAATTCTAATTATATAAGATTTTATGTTCTATGTTTGTTTCTTCTCACTGTGGATTATTTCTTTATATGTTCTAGAAAGGTAGTTGAATGCCTCTCTCAATCCCAACCAAAGCCTTAAATTCCCAAAATACCTCTTATGCTCTATTTCAAAATCAAAACATGGATCGAGCCTTTTTCCGCTGAAACGTGTGTTAATGAGTCAAATAAATAATTAGTGAAAGGGTAAAGGAAGGAAAAAGTGTCTACAAACGAACTAGTCAGATGCTTTAAATTATATTTTAAATATCTAACCTTTACATTAATCAAATGTATACTTGATATAATAAATTATTTGAATCAAACAAACATTGCCCAAATTAACATTAATCAAAACAGATTTACATCATTAAGTTACATCTATTCTATGATTTATGTTAAAAAATTTGCTGAATTTCATAATAATAACTTTAAAAATTATATAAATTGTATGATTTAGTTGGTATGGATGTATCTTTAAAGTCAATAATAATTAATATTAGTAACATAAATTATAGAAAAGGGAGATTCTAATTATATAAGGTTTTATGTTTTATGGTTTGTTTCTTGTCACTCTACATTCTTTCTTTATATGTTCCAGAAAGGTGGCTAAATGTCTCTCTCAGTCCCAACCAAAGTTTTAAATTCCTAAATTTCTTCTATGGTACATTTCAAAATCAAAACTTGAGTTGACCTTTTCACCCCTGAAACGTGTGTTACTGAGTCAAATAAAAAATGAGTGGGAGGAGGAAGGAAAGAGTGGCCACAAATATACTAGTCAGATGCTTTAAATTATATTTTGAATATCTAACCTTTACATTAATCAAATCTATACTTGATATAAAAATAACTTAACTCAAACAAACATTGCCCAAGTTAAGATTAATCAAAACTGATTTACATCATTCAGTCACATCTATTCTATGATTTATGTTAAAAAAATTTGTTGAATTTGATAACAATAACTTTAAACATTATATAAATGGTATCATTTATTTGGTATAGGTATATCTTTAAAGTCAATAATAACTAATATTTAGTAACATAAATTATAGAGCAGGAAGATTCTAATTATATAAGGTTTTATGTTTTATGGTTTGTTTCTTGTGACTCTGGATTCTTTCTGTATATGTTCTAGAAAGTTGGCTGAATGCCTCTCTCAGTCCCAAACAAAGAGTTAAATTCCCAAATTCCTCCTATGCTCCATTTCAAAATCAAAACTTGAGTTGAACGTTTTGCCCCTGAAACGCATGTTAATGAGTCAAATAAATAATTAGTGAAAGGGAAGAGGAAAGAAAGAGTGGCCAATAACAAACTAGTAAGATACTTCAAATTATATTTTGAATATCTAACCTTCACATTAATCAAATGTATACTTGATATAATAATTGTTTTGACTCAAACAAATGTTGCCGAAATTAACAGTAATAAAAACAGATTTATATCATTCAGTCACATCTATTGTATGATTTATGTTAAAAAAATTGAATAGATAATAATAACTTTAAAGTCAATAAGGTTTAATATTTAGTAACATAAATGGTAGAAAAGGCAAATTCTAATTATATAAGATTTTATGTTTTATGGTTTGTTTCTTCTCACCGTAGATTCTTTCTTTGTATGTTCTAGAAAGGTGGCTGATTGCCTCTCTCAGTCCCAACCAAATCCTTAAATTCCCAAATTCCTCCCATGCTCCATTTGAAAATCAAAACTTGAGTTGACCGTTTTGCCCCTGAAACGCGTGTTAATGAGTCAAATAAATAATTAGTGAAAATGACGAGGAAGGAAAGAGTGGCCACAAACAAACTAGTCAGATGTTTTCAATTATATTTTGAATATCTAACCTTTACATTAATCAAATGTACACTTGATATAATAAATTACTTGACTCAAACAAACATTCCTCAAATTAACATTAATCAAAACAGATTTACATCATTTAGTCACATGTATTCTATGATTTCTAATAAAAAAATTTGTTGAATTTGATAATAATAACTTTAAAATATGTATAAATTTTATGATTTAGTTGGCATGGTTGTATCTTTAAAGTCAATAATAATTAATAGTTAGGAACATAAATGATAGAAAAGGCAAATTCTAATTATATAAGGTTTTATGCTTTATGGTTTGTTTCTGTTCACTGTGGATTCTTTCTTTATATGTTCTAGAAAGGTGGTTGAATGTCTCTCTCAGTCCCAACCAAAGCCTTAAATTCCTAAATTCCTACAATGCTCCATTACAAAATAAAAACTTGAGTTGACCCTTTTGCCCCTGAAACTCCTGTTAATGAGTCAAATAAATAATTAGTGAAAGGGAAGAGGAAGGAAAGCGTGGCCACAAACAAACTAGTCAGATGCTTTAAATTATATTTTCAAAATCTAACCTTTACATTAATCAAACATATACTTGATATAATAATTTATTTGACTCAAACTAACATTACTCAAATTAACATTAATCAAAATGGATTTACATCATTCAATCACATCTATGATTTATGTTAAAAAAATTTGTTGAATTTGATAAGAATAACTTTAGAAAGTATACAAATTGTATGATTTAGTTGGTATGTGTGTATCTTTAAAGTCAATAATAACTAATATTTGGTAACATAAATTATAGAAAAAGCAGATTCTAATTATATAAGGTTGTATGTTTTATGGTTTGTTTCTTGTCACTGTGGATTCTTTCTTTATATGTTCTAGAAAGGTTGTTGTATGTCTCTTTCAGTCCCACCAAAGCGTTAGATTCCCAAATTCCTGCTATGCTGCATTTGAAAATCAAAACTTGAGTTTACCTGTTTGCCCCTGAAAGGCAGGTTAATGAGTCAACTAAATAATTAGTGAAAGGGAAGAGGAAGGAGGGAGTAGCCACAAACAAACTAGCAGATGCTTTAAATTATATTTTGAAAATCTAACTTTTACATTAATCCAATGTATTCTTGATGTAATAAATTATTTGACTCAAAACAACATTGCTCAAGTTAACATTAATCAAAACGGATTTACATCATTCAGTCACATCTATTCTATGATTTATGTTAAGAAAATTTGTTGAATTTGATAGTAACAACTTTAAAAATTATATAAATTGTATGATTTAGTGGTATGGTAGTATCTTTAAAGTTAATAATAATTAATATTTAGTAACATAAATGATAGAAAAACAAATTGTAATTATATAAGGTTTTATGTTTTATGGTTTGTTTCTTCTTACTGCAGATTCTTTCTTTATATGTTCTAAAAAGGTAGCTGAATACCTCTCTCAGTCCCAACGAAAGCCTTAAATTCCCAAATACCTCATATGCTATATTTCAAAATCAAAACTTGGGTTGAGCCTTTTTTCCTTAAAACGTGTGTTAATGAATCAAATAAATAATTAGTGAAAGGGAAGAGGAAGGAAAGAGTGGCCATAAACAAACTAGTCAAATCCTTTAAATTATATTTTGAATATCTAACCTTTAAATTAATCAAATGTATACTTGATATAATAAATTATTTGAATCAAACAAACATTGCTCAAATTATGCTTTCTTTTATTTATAGTATGCTCTAAACAATTAATTAAGCTCATGTAGCTTTTCATAATTATAGTAAAAAATTACACTTCTATTTAAATTATTGTTATTTTCTTAATTTATTAATATAATTAAGAATAACGTATATCAATATGAATCAAATCATTCCATAGCATTGTGTTACTAATTAGTTATATTTTAATTTTTAAATTTAATAATACATTGTATTTATTAAATTTTTACTATCATTTAAAGTTATATGTAGAAATTTAATGCTATATATTATTATATAAAATAAATGACTAAGAGAGTGTTAGTTAGTGTACAATTTGAGAGTGTATTAGTATAATATATTTTTTATGAATCAAATGTTAGTATTCTTAATAATACTAGTTTGTTAGTTAAACCTGAAACCTTTATTTTCATTAACTAATTTATCATCTTATATATTTATTAGTGTAATATTTTTAAAAAAGACACAAGGAATATTGGTATATTTAAAGTTTTTAAACTTAATATTAGAGTAGGTAAATAAAAAATAATGAAATTATAATTTCTTAAAATAAGGATGAAATTTTTATTTATTTATCTTTATTGTAACATAAATATATATTTTTTATGTCAAATATATAAAAATATAAACAATTTATATGTAAATATTACTTTTAAGTGTATATTTTAATTAAAATCTAATAACCATTTTCATATATTATTATAAGATATATTGAATATTATAGTTTATCCTATAATGTATAAAATATTTTCTTGTAAACTACATGTTTTATATTGTTAACATTAATTTCAAATAAAAAAGATATATAATATCTTAATTGGTTAAGCAATGAGAGATGTGAAAAAATGTCAAAGTTTTGATCTTTGTCGTCAGTAAAACCTAACATCTAATCTATAAAAGAAACAACTAAAATCGAAAAGTATATAACATATATAATTAATTTAAATTTATATTTATTAAATATGTGAGTCTGATTTTATAGAATACATAATAATGTTATGATTGAATTTCACACTTATATGATTTTATATTCATGTAAATAATATGAAATTGAAAAAGAAAATAAATTGTTGATTTTGTTAATTATTTAATTTTAATATTATTGTATGTTATTTCATATATCAATATGTATGCTTGCATATATAATTGTTATTATAAATTATATTATTATATTTTTCATTAACAATTATTATTTAAAATTTTATATTTGGCATCATATCGGTAACGTTAAGCATACCTGCATAACATTATAAATTATTAGATTAAGAAAACATATGTGTTGATTTAGTTTTATTTTTATTTTTAGGATACATATATGTTTATTCTTATTTGTAAAAGTCTTTACATATTTAATAAAAACAATGTTTTCAATTTCAAATAATTAACCATTATAAATTTAAAATAATTTATTTTAATATTACAATTTTGTCATTATATATTATGAAATTATTAAATGTTTAAAATCATTAAATGTTAATTTAATATTGTTAAGACTATATTATATTTTATTAGACATAATATAAATTATGGATGTCATCATGAATCATCATTATTTCTACATATTTTTCACTTATCTTTGTTTTATTTTTTATTTCTTTTTCTCTATTCTATTTTGTTTTTTATTGGTAATGCACCACTTTTTTACTTCAAAAATCACGAGCACCACTAGGCTATTTATGTATAACTCAACAATATTATTATTTTAATGAAAATTAAAAATTAAAAAAAAATTCTATTTATATAATTTTAATTTTTGATACCAATAAATATTTATTTAATATTATTAATACTACTAGAAAATTTTTCATTTCCTGCAGTTGTTTCATGAAAAAAAATTTGAAGAAAATAACTGTTATTTTTTAGAAGGAAAAATTCGTGTAAATTTTTTGAGACTTTTCGTACAAAAAAAATCTATAAGAATTTCACAAAGATTTCCTTGTGAAGCAGACAAGTGACGGTAAAATTTTCTATGAATATGAAAATGGTACAAAAATTTCTTGCAAATTTTCCTCTAAATATTATTTCTATGGTAAAATAACATATATAAATATTATTTATTTATAAATATTTATATATTAAGTTTTCTAGAAATTATTTCGCTACATAATGATAAGTTATTTTTTAAATCATTAGTTTTGAAATAATTAATAAATATTTAACATAATATCATTTTACTAAATCCATTATAATTTATAAAATATCTTAATATTCATAGTTTTAGTTTAAAATTAATTAGATTAAATATTATTTTATTGAATGTATATTCCTTTATCTTTTATCCTTTAAATTTTAAATTCAAATTATCATACATTTAAGAGACAATGTTAATTTATTTTTTATATTTAACATGTCCTAAAAAATCAAGGTATGTTTTGATACAAATAAATAAAATAAAATTGAAGTTGTTATTCAAAATTCAAGGAAATTGTATAGTACAAAGGTCAAAAAGCCCACATTAATTTTGAATGTCCAAGAAGTGAGAAAAACATTTAAAAATTTGAATAACAAAACAACACAAGCATTAGTGAATCATGAACTAAGATTTGTATTATACACAATTTACTATTTTTAATGAAATAGCATCAATCAAAAATTCAACATGAAGATGAATGTAGCTTTTGATTTTTAACATAATTAGTTTTTTTTTAAAAGTTAGTTAAGCATAGAAAAAAAATAATAATGGTAATAGTTGTCTTGGTTCATGCATACTTGTCCCATTCTTGTTTGATTGCTTATAAACCCAAATTACATTCATAATACCACAGTTGCCAATCTTATTTCATACAGAACAAAATTTAGAAAGTGAATGTTGATATTATCTTTATTAAACAAAAATAATTTAGCCTTTATCTAAATAAATAAACTACTACTTTTGATTGGAATCCATTTGTAAAAATTTTTCTTGCATTTTGAACTCCAACTTTCTGTGATATTCGTAGGCCCTACACACTTAAAACTTATGATTTTAAAATTGGACCCTGTTTTAACCGGTAAAAGTATTGGTTCACGGTTTATTAGTTTAACCGTTGCTGGACTAGTGCTGAACCGGTCTTAATGAAATAATATTTTTTATTATTAATATATTATAACAACTAAGATTATAAAAGAAAAAAATTTATTAGGAGGTAATTATTAAAGAAAAAACTATTTTTACTAAATACATATTCATATCGCTAAGTTCACCTCTTTTTTTATCAATTTTTTAATTAAAAAGGGATGAACTTGAGAAAACAAGGGTGTATTTAGAAAAATTTGAAAAAATTATAAAAAAATGAAACAGTTCAACCCCCGATTTTCATAAGTTTTTTTATTTTAAAACTGGTTTTTTGCTTCGTCGGTTTTCAGTATTAACTGAACGAGATACCAGACTGGTTCATCAGTTTTTCGGTCAAATTAGATACTAGACTAATTCACCGATTTTTTGGTTGTAGCGGTTGGTCTGATCTGATTTTTTTAACCTAGCTTAAAACACAAAAAAAGATTAATAAGAAATCTTATTACAAACATTCTAACATCAATTATTCACGACTTTAAAAGAAATTAATCATGCATTATTGCACCAAGTTATATTCAAAATCTATGTAAAATGTAGAAATATATACAAAACCTCATGAGTGATAAGTGTATTTTACCCTTATGAAATTAAAGTTTTCACCTAAGACCAACATTTCTTCAAGTCTATTTTATGATAGAATAATTTGTGAAATATATTGAAAATGATTTAAAATATGTTCATACCTAATAGTCAAATTTAATATTATTACTTAATATTAAATTATCAAAATTAATATTTATTATGAATTAAATATTTAATAAAATTAATTACTTAATATGAAAAATTAAAATTAATTTTTTAATTATAAAAGTGAATATAAAATATAATTAATGTGGACAATTTATTTTTTTATTAGATGTTACAAAAGAAAATCACATTATAAAATTGAAGCTTTGATCAATGTTTAAGTTAAAGTTCAATTTATAATTAATATATATATATATATATATTAATTAAAATTTAGATCCTAAATCACTTTATCAAGGACGATTAAGGGACAAACAACTACGATATGTTGACCAATGTTAGCTCTATAGACCAAATAAGTTTTGGCAAATTGACTTGTCTATTTTGTTTGGTTGTTTCATTGTCTCTTAATGGACTCAGTCATGCTAATCCAATATCTATAAGTTGTCCAAACTAATTGATACAAAACCTTGTACCCAAGATCAATTTTATTCTTGATTTAAATCTAAGAAAATGATATTAGCAAACACTTTAAAAATTCAAACCAACCCAACCATTTAATTTGTTGTTCACAATAGCTAAACCAATCATAGATTGGATTACATCAAATTATACGTTACTAAGCATGATATAGATATAAATATGGTGGCTATAAGTACAAAGTGAGATGTGAAAACTAATGCTACTATCTTTAAAAATATATTTCAGTCAACCCCTAATTAAATTTCATTCTTGACTTTTTCCTTTCAGCCATTAAACATTAAGTGGGTTGAAGAATAAAATGCTATTAAAGAATAGAAAACATTTAAAAGAATGAAGTTTTCTTTTGTGAGAATGTTGATGATTTTGCCCTATCATGCAATAACTAAGTCAATTGTCTCTTGCATAGTTCCATCATTATCCATGACTTTGTTCTATCTTACAACTGGGGAAATCAGCATCCATACTATTTAAATTAAACAAGGTAAAAGCAATTAAGATATGAATTTGAGAAGAAGGTGCATCATTAAAGTATCAATTGATTATACTTCACTTTTACAATCCACTACTGATTATTATTACGACCATTACCATGTGTTGATGTTTATATGTTAAGCATATTAACATGAGTAGTGTTACACATCATTCAAATTTATTAAAACTATAAAATCAAGATAGAGAAGTATTAAATAAGATGTGACAATCAAATTTTATGTTTTTCAATAAACTTTAACCCATAGTAGTAGATAATGTGTTGAAAAAGTGTGTTTTGTTAGAATTTCAAAAATAACATTTGTCTTATTAATATGAACAAGATTATGGTTGAAGTTGAAGCTAGCTAATGAAATATAGGAAATAAATGTTTCTATTAAGTAATACATTCACTTACTGTAAATTGTTGCTGCAAATCGCTAGCTAATGAAATATAGGAAATAATTGTTTCTATTAAGTAATACATTAACTTACTGTAAATTGTTGTTGCAAACCACTCATTGATAACTTTCACCCATGTACTTATCCAGTCAGCATCAATGCTCCACCTGGTGGTTTGATGAGTGCATAATTCATACAGAAGGTGTAGGACACAAAATGTAAAAAATAATCACACATAAAGCACTGGTTAACCATATGATGTATTTAAGTTCCTTACTTTCTGGTTGAGTTATTCCGATCCCAACTGATGAACAACATTGCAAAGTACATTGCCCCCAAAGAGAATACCGTGTGAAAAAATCCATATCTGTAAGGAATATCATCTTCATGTCCAGGTTTGTTTTTTGTAAACTAAAAAGGACCAAAAAAATCACTTCAATATGATAGATATTAACATTGCTTTCTATCTGTCACAATATGACCTAGATTAAAATTAAATAATTCTTGTTTGATCATGTTGATGAAAGGAAAATGATCCAAATTTTTGGTTGTCTTATATGGGGGGAATTATTTTTTCTTGACTTCTAAAAGAAAAATTTACTTTAACTTGCAACATGATTAAGGTGTCTTGCTAGATCAAAGAAAGAAGGTAGCTTCAGAGCTTCCTAATTTGTAGGAAAGGATTAAGAATGGTACTTTGAAGCAACAAGGAATCTTTCTGAATTTACTGGAAAAGGCTTTGAAGCAACAAGGAAAGCTTTAGAACTCTCTAGTTTTGAAGCAAATAGGAATTCTTTGAACACTAAAGAATGATTCACCTGAAAGCATTTTGAATCAATGCCTGTGCAAAAGGCTGCCATCACAATTGCAAATATGACAATAAGGAAGCCTGTCAAGAAATTAGAAAATTGTATATAACACAAAATAATAGGATGACTAAAGCATTCATGTGAAGAAATATCCACAATATCAAATTATGGATTTTAATACTATTCACACACATACTCACAAAAAAAAATATCTTGAAGAGTCAACAAAAAGAATGCAAAGGCCTACAAAAAAATCTAACAGTAACATTGGTAGTAAAACTTGTAAGAAAACTAGACAGCATATGGTACAGTATATGCCACATGGTAAACATGATCAGTTAAAACTTAAAACCTCTATGCATATACTTATATATGTACTTTAGTTGTTGAATGCTACTAAACTCTTTATCCTTGTAGATGGTTCTTTCTTTTATAGAACACTGCATTAACAATAATTTAGCATCACAATTGAAATATTGTGGTGCTAGAAATGAATGACAAATTGACTAGGCTAGATATCATATCTCATCACTTTATCGAATCCTATCAAAGTCATTTTCCTTTATCCTTAATTACTAAGAATTTTAACAAAATGTTCATCCCAAGCTATTTCATATACAAGAAAAAAAGCTTAATTATGGTTACTTCACATCATAGATTTAAGATAAACAACAACCTAAACATTATTTGAAACCTTCGACCAACACTAATAGAAAATCTACTATTTAATTTAAACCTCAATAATCACCTAAAGAAGACTGAAGCAATAATTTTGAACTCAATAAAGAAGTCTGGAGGAACTAAATAGAAGATTTTCAAATTTAGCTAGGTGAAAAACTTACTAGTATAGTTATCCAGCCACTGTTTCCTTTTTCTTGATTCTTTGTCTCACATTTTATGGTGGTAGGTTCATTGAAATTACATGATAGAGATCTACATAAGTCCACCATCTATAAAAGAAATGTCAAAATAAAATATATGATTTGAAGTAGACATTGGACCAAGTTAGCATGACATCAACTACTGTTGAGTGAATTTCATTACATATAAGAAGACAATTCCACTCTATCTTCATCCAAATAAAAATATGTCAACATTTTGTAGCACTTGATTAACAACAACCAGTTTTGTAAATTTTGTTAATTCAATTTAAAAACTAGCTTTCTAAGTAGTACAAAATACCCCCCCCCCCATTTCTCTTCCTTGTTCAAGAAGCTTCCAACATACATCCAAGTATAAAACTACAACCTCAATATATTGGAAGATGTAAAATTTTTCAAAAATTATTTTGTAAAAAGTCACATATAGAACAAAATTTAAAACAAAAAGTATGGAAAAGTTGTTTTGACTTTTTTCATATTTTTTTTCTCTGGAAGTGCATCTAGAAAATATCATCCAAACAAAGTGATGTAATGTCTAAAGTTTTGTCAAAGAACCATTATATAGATATATGGGTTGGAAAATTCTATCCTTTTAATTGCAGACCAATAAAGAAAAACAATGTAAGAAGTCATAATTCCTGAAGATAAAAGACCTTTATTAACCTGTAATAATTAAACACTTAAATAACAAAAACATAAATTTTATGTTTTAAAGGAAACAAAAATATTAGGAAAACTTAATAATATATATTGAATATGAACTGTTAGTTACTTTATACACAATGATATATTGTGCAAACAATACTATTATAGAATCAATGCAAACTATTAGAAATAACACTAGCTGCAACGAGTGATCAAAGTAATTTACCTTTGAATTTAAAGATACGACCATCATTGCAGCAAGTAGAATTACTGTCCATGTGATAAAAAATATATTTAGAGAACATGAAGTTCCTGAGGCATATGATGTGATCAAATAAACAATTCCACAAATAGAGGCAACATAAAACAACGTTGACATAAAAAGTCCAAGAGAGCACCTGTGCCAGCACAATAACATGTTAATATATAAAAAAATACATACATTGTTATTAAGGTTAATGGTCTAATCTAACAAAATGTTCTTAATGTTCTATAATGACAAACACACTATCACATTTTATCTCTACTTTATAATTGTATTCCTCCCTTAGAAAGTAAACTATCAGATTGGCCTATATTTTATCATTCATAAGCTTTAAATTACTCATTCCTAATTGGGAGAATATTTTATAAAGTAATATGACCATGAAAACTAACAAATCTGATCATATTCAGTTAAGAAACTTTTGGATTCATTATTTGTACCAATATCCTTAAATGTTTTACGATTAATGAGATAGGATTTTGGGATTCAAATCCTTAGTGAGCTTAGGATATGAACTTGAACAATTTAAAAGTAAGCATACTTTAAATTTTTTTATGTTTGACTTTTAGATTAATTATATATTATTAGTTTATTTTTGTGATCTCCATAGTCTAATATTTTAAAATAATAAACAAAGTTAATATCCACATTAATAAACATTACAAAAAAAATTATGTGTACCCATATCAAACAGTTATTTTCATATGACATTGAAGTCTTGAGCAATTCAATGCAAGATCTTTTAAATTATGTAAAAGCTAAACCTTCAGTAATCTACTTAATGAGCAATAATATCACCTGTACACTATTCTGATTCAGAATTCAAGTACATTGTCCTTATCCTCAGAACAAGATATAAAATTTGATACTAGTTCAAATTCAAACTCCTAACATTGTAAAACTTTCTCAACTGTTGTTTTTTAAACTTTACTATAACCACTAAAACTAAGCTTTCTGAGTACTCAAGAATCTATATTTTAGATCCAAATAATTCAGATAAACACCTTATATGCATATCCATTCAATTGCAACCAAACTTTTTTATTAGTTATGGGAGAATGATTAATATCTGAAAAAACCTAAATGGTCATTTTTTTTCTATTTTTAGATTAATTTTCTATTGAAAGAGTTAGGATGTCTTGCCAATCAACCTGGAACTTAAGAATCACCCTTCCACTTTATTTTAATTAGATAAAAAATTATGTTAAATATGAGACTCGGATCATTTAAATAAGCAAATTTTGAAAAAGTATAGAAAAAAGTTGTTTAAATTAAATAAAATAAAATTATTGATGTTGAATTAAACAATTTTGCTTAATTTTGATGGGATGCACTAAAGATGTTATTGCCATATGTAAGTATGTAAGAGTAAAAAAAATAAAATAAGATGGGAAACGTTTAGGAGATAGCGGGAATAGTTTGAATTAAGAGTTTGGCAACATTATTAATTTTTAATTATTAATTATTAATTAATAAAACCTGGAATATGGACAAAGAAGGAGAAGACAAGAATGAGTATCCCCATGAAGACCTTTTCCAGCTTTCCCTACTGATAAGGTGGAGCCCAATCCAAACACCTCCCCACGCGTCCTCAACAGGGATTAGTAACCGTTGAATATCTTTGTTGCCTAGCAACTTTCAGTTTTATTTTTTTAAGAAGTGTTTTTATTTGAAATTTAACAAAATTAATTTTAGTTAAATTTTTAAGTTGATATGATTTATGTTTAAATATTTTATAAACATGAATGAAGAGTAAAATGTAATGAAAAATTGTTTATTAAATACATTGGTGGTTTTAATTCAAAATCAATTCTCAAATTCTTTTTATACCTAAGTGTTAGTTGATAACATATTAATTTTATTAACATATTAGTTTTATTAATGGAAGTATTCAACGTAGAATCTCTCCCTCTCCCTTCTCCACGTGCGTATGAACTTTTGCTACAAAATCAACTTTAAAACTCTTTTATAGGCAAATGTTATTTGTTGGTGTATTAATGTGGAAAAATTCTAACCGGCAACCTCTTCCTCCCTTCTTCCCTTATATGGATTGTCACTAGATCAATCTTATATTTTCTTCAATTCTGGATTTTTAATAGAAAACCAAACATATCACAAAATTTATCATAAATCAATCCTAAACTCATCAATTTTAGGACATGAAATCAAACATGTACAAAGTTGTTACTTGTTAACCCAAAAAAACTAAAATAAAAATAAATTAAAACTCACCTCCAAGAGACTTTTTTATATTACGTTTTACATCACCTACTATTTTTTAAGAGTTTAAGTAGTATACTTTGTTTATATGACGTTTAATTATAACTTTGTTTATATGACTTTTAAAGTATTAATTAATAAAGTCAATAAATTTACCATAAATAAAAAGTTTGTGATAATGTTAGTGTATACTAATTAAACTCTTTTTTTAATTCCTAAAATCTTTTCTTTATTTTAAAAATATTACACTAATATTTACCATCTCAAGTTTTAAAGACACCAGAATATCAGTATAATTTACTTTACAAATTATTAGTAGTTTTTTTTTTTTATAGTAAAAAATTATTAGTAGTCTGTATAAAAAAACTTAATAGCAGAAAAAAACTAGTCTGTATAAAAAAACTTAATAGCAGAAAAAAACTTACTATTTGAATTTTTTAAAAATAGAATACTAAAGCCACTATTTTTTATATACTTTTTAACTCACACTACTAGAATTTTAAATATTTTCTATAAATTTTAACTACAGAAATTTAGTATTTATTTTAAAGATAATTAACTATATATTAACTGCAATATTATTTTTCTAATTAAAATTCAATATTACTACAAATTAACTAGAGAATAACTATACTTTTTAAAATTAGAGTTTAATTGGTATACACTGTCAATGTAATCTTTACACTGACATTCAATCACAATCATTCATTTATGGTAAATTTGTTGACTTTACTCATTATTCTGTTAAAAGTCATATAAATGAAAAATCTTGATTGACTATGATTATATATTTTTTATACTATCAACGTAAAAATCTTTTATACTGACAATGTATGTCAATTAAACTATTAAAATTAACTACAAATTAATTATGATTATTTTTTTATTAATTAGCTACTAATCTCATGTTATCATCCATATTAAAGTATTTTTATAGTTAAATTATATTTAATTATTTTTACTAAAAATATTAGTTACAAATTAATTAACTTTTGTGATTAATTTGAAAAATTATTGTAGAATTATTATATTATTAGATGAATTTTATTTAGATCTCTATAAGTAAAGGGATGAATTTTATTTAAATATCTGTGAGTAATTAATCAGTATAACTTTCTTTCTTTTTAAACCTCTTAATAGAAGTTGAAGACAATTTTAGGAAGTTTACAATATCTCACAGACATTGCTCAACCAAATAAATGAAGCAGACCTCTTGACTTAACTTTACTGTAGTATCTATTAGTATAACTACGTGTATAAGATATAATTTAATTTATTCAATTGTGCAAGAATGAAGAATTATATTATATTCACCAGTAAAAAAAGAATTTTATTTTATTTTATTTTTTTGTGCGTAAGAATCCAAATTAGGTCAAGGTCCTCAAGGATTCGAGATTTTAAATAAGTTCCGCATTATCGTCTTGTTGAACCAACTCACTTGACATATGCAAGAAAATGAACCTTTCTTATAAACCTTTTGTTTTATAATTAGCTGCGAGAAATACCAACGATAAAATCAAATTAATTGGCTTTATTTATCAAATGTTGGTTAAAACAAAAACATTAAAATTTATTTAAATTATGACACTAATTAATGACCCGAAATTATGCCTTAAAGCATATATTTTCTATTTGAAAAAAAAAAAATGAATACTACATGATTTTTTTATTCAAAATTATCACAAAAACACTATAATAATAGTTAATATATTAAAAAAAACAATAATAGTTAATAAAATAAAGAAACACATAGTTTACGTACAACAACATATAAAAAACATATATTTTAGTAATAATCATTTAATTAATTTTTGTTGTAATGATTAAAAGTCAATACCATCCAAAAAAGAAAGAAATTAACAACGTCAATAACAAAGGAAATGAAATTGGTAGTTATCATTTCCCATTAATTGAACCTGATTTCGATCATCTTTATTATCTCAATTCTTTCACTTGGATTTGGATTCTGTAACTTTCAGGTTTAATAACTTTACTTAATTCTAAATTATTATGATAATATAAATTTTTTATTTACTATAAAAAGAAGTTATTTAATTATCATAATAATTTAAAATGAGCTAAAATTATCAAAATTATCAAATCTCAAAGTCAGGTTTTCTTGCTCTTTACTTTGCCCCTTTTTTAAATACGACTTAACTTATTTGTAAAGAATTTAAATATATAATTGATGTTAGGTGGGCTAAGTTTGTCCTTAGAGTGATTTAGAGAACTTGTTAAAGAATTTATTTGTGAAACGATGCGCATTAGGTTTGGCTAAAGTTGATGAGAAATGAATTAAGAAATGCAGTATTCTTTCTATAATCCGTAAAATAAAGTAAATAATAAAAAATAAAATTGTTCAATTCTTAGTAAATAATTAAAGTAATTAGAGGTTGTATAATCATAAAAGGAGCAAATCTAAGAATCACACTGGTTGGTCAATCACTCTAAAGATAAACGATGAAAGGGATTTTATAGAGAATAGGAAAAATTAGGAATTTTAATCACATGGCTTGTTTAGTTAGCCAATTACACTTTAGGTGTGCATTCTTACGCTCTTTTTTATTAATAGGATACTTTGTTAGGTATATGTTTAACTATTTATTATTAATAATATTTATTGGTTTAAAAAAATATATTTTGTTTTATGGAAAGGAGTAGAAAAAACAACTCTATTTGGCAATGATGGAGTTTTGACCATATTTTTAATAGATTTGGACGCAGTTGTTAATATTATTTAATAGACATTTTGAGAGAAGAATAGAGATTTTTTATACATTGTGAGTGTAAAAAGTTTTACACTGCTGGTTAATCACAATCTTTTATATATGGAAGTTTGTTGACTTTATCAATTAATACTTTAAAGTCATGTAAATGACGAATTGTGATTACCGTCAGTGTAAAACTCTTTTACATTCTCTTTTACACTGACAATGTATAAGTGTTAAACTCTTTATCTATTACAAGAAAAATTAAAATAAAAAGGACTAAATGAAACTCTTCGAAATTGACAATTAAAAGATTTAACATACACAGAAGTGGGGAGGAAATAGATCAAACCATCTGCTAGAAACCTATGGCCTACTCTATATATGTAACACCTAACTTAACTTGTCTCATTTAATGAAATGACTGGGCTCAAGATTTTAAAAATTAAGCATTTTTTGTTAAACAAGTCAAGTCATACATAGACTTTAAAAAAACCTATTAAGCTGGATAGATGATATGTTTAACAATAATACTGTTTTTAATAAAAATATTAATATTAATATATTGGTATAACTATTTTAATAAAATAAGGTGAGGAAAGATCGTGGATTCGAACTTTACCACTAACAAAAACGAACATTAATAACAATACTGACATTTGACCTATAAAAAAACTATTTTAATGAAATTATAAACTAACTCATCTCATTGTCTAACCTTTCATGTTCTCAAACTCTCTTACACAATAATGATATAAGAAAATAAATTAAAATCAATTACACTTTTTTTTTGTAAAAATTTATCAATTTACATGTATAAGGAACTGTTTATTTAATAAGTTATAATGAAATAAATAGTAAAGGATTAAATTTAAGTTTTACTTAAATTATTAATTGAATTGAGGTGTGATGGGTTTATAATTGGTGTTAATGCTTTGTGGTTGTATTCTAAACATGGTTAGAAGGGTGGACAGGTGAGAATAATTGTTATTCCTTTAATTCAGAGTGTTTTGGTTAAATTCAAGAAAGTTTTCGGAAATATAAATTTTGGAAATAGGAGGGTTGCAATTAGCAAAGTTGGATGACTAAGTACACCCTTTGATCCTTTTTCTTTTCTTCTTCCTTTCTTCTTTTCTCCTTCAATTCTTTTCCACTGTTTCTTTTCTTCTCACCATCGTCCCTCTCTCTCACTCACCATCAAGTTTTGTTTGCTCGCATGGTTGAGCAAACATTGATGATATCTAATGCAGTCTCTTCCATTGCTCCTGATTTTGAGTGGTGATCAGTATAGGCAAGTCTGACCATATTTTTTCAAACGTTCATTTTTTATCCTATTGCTCTCTTTGGAAAAGGAATTCCTTTAAAATCATAATTTTTTAGGTTCATGTGTAATTTGGGAATTCTTGATAGGTTCTTAGTTATCCCTTCAGTTGATTTTCTCTGGTTTGGCAAAATTAGCTTTTTAAAGGGAGAAATAGGTAAGGGAAGCATAAAATTTAACTTTAATTTGAAGAATTATATTTTGATGGATGTGAAATTAATAGAAGGTAATTTATTTAGCTATTGAACTATATTTTATTATTGTGAGAAATTGCTGGTGTTGGTGATATTTGATATTGGTTGAAGATTTTGGTGATAAATTATATTTGTTGATAATTTTGGGTGATGATGGATATTTACTGATGGTTTTGGTTATATTTGATAGTTATTGATAATTTTAGGTGATGAGAGATGTTTATTGATTATTTTGGTTATATTGGATGTTTATTAATTATTTCGGGTGATGTTGGATGTGTGTTGTTGATTTTAGTGATAATTGATATTTATGATTAATTATGGTAAAATATTGTTAAGGTGTATATTATTATGATGTATAATGATAAGGTGTATTCTGAATTTGAAGAATGTAGACCGTTAATGAGAAGTAACTTTGTCTTGGGTGAGGTGTATATATTATAGGTGTGGGTGAGGTGTCTTAAGTGACGGTTGCATCTAATATCAATATAATCTGGATATCAAATATGCATGTAGGTAAAGGTAATATATGGTTTTACATTAAGATCTCGGTATGCCGAATATGTATACAGGTGGGAGAGGTATCGATGGGATGTATGTGGATGACAGTTGTTTTTTGTAAGGGTCAAGTAGACTCTAGAAAACATTGTCAAATGATTATGCTAAGACTTTGGTTGGTTGTTTGATGGGTCGAGTGGATGCCTATCACCAATGGTGAGAAGTTTATGGTTGTCTTGATATTCAAACTCAATAAATAGTTTGGACGCATCGTGTCATGTCAATATATAATTTTAAGTACTTATGTTTAGATGTAACATAAGTATGATTGATTGTAGTTATATTTGGTGAATTGAGTATGATTGATTGGCGGATATGTTTGGTGAATTGAGTATGCTTGATTGGTGGATATATTTGGTGAATTTAGTATGATTGATGAGTGATAATATTTTGGTGATTGAATAGCTATAATGTAATGTTAAATAACTTCTATTCTATGTTTACCCTTGTTTTTGTGTTGTTTTGTATGATTGTGATAGTTTTGCACGGAAGCAAATAGTAGTGATGGTATTGTGAGACAAGTGGATGACATGTGACTGGGTTGGAAGACTTGATTTGAAGTATTATATGTATATTACTAAACCTTGTATAATTCTTCAAACTTTGTGTCATTAGTAGAGTATAGAACAGTATGTATTGTAATGAAGTATAACTAAAATATGTACTATGGTGATGGACTTAGTATTTAGCTTATACCTATATGTATGTTGAGGTACGTAGATGGTGTAAAGTTGGTTTAAGTGTGTTAGTTTTTACTAAGGAGTTATGCACCTGAGTTCCGTAGTCTACATGGGTTCGCTAGGTGGTGAGTCTCGCCTAGCAAGAATTTTTCTTAGTTTTAGAATTGTTTAGATTTACATACAACGAGAGGTCCCACCCAACACAAATTCTTCTCTATTAGAAATTGATTTGGTTTTGCATACAACAATATGTCTTGCTGAGTTAAGTTCTAACACTAGAACAACCTGCTTCAAGGTCCTCACTATAAGGTCTTGTTTTTAATATTATGTGATAAGTGTATGAAATAAATCAAAGAGAGATTTAAATTTAATTTAAGTATAATTAATAAATTAATTATGAAATATTTTATTCGGGTCTATATGTATGTATGTGTGTGTTTTATATTGATGAAATATGGTTATTTAATTAGAAATATGATTGAATTTCAATAAATTAAAGAATGTTATATATGTGGATGAGATTAGTTAAGTGAGAGGGGAGAAGTTTGTATATATTCTTTTGAGTTGAGGTTGATGGACTAGTTTTACAGAGGTTTTATTCGAAAAATCTAATTATAGAAGTAAGGGTTGAGGGTAGCAAAACAGAATCACTGAGCTCAATCCTTGACTTTTTCTTTCTCTCTTTCTTGTTTCTATGATTGACCTCATCAATCACAAAGTCAATCTTTCATTCAAATAACCAATAAACATATGATAATAACCATATATTAAATTATCAAATAATTATAAAAGATAATTGATTAATACTAATTCAAAATTATATCCAACATACTTCTACTCGGATGGTATTAATCAATAATCAATATACAAATCATTAAGCTAGAATGACACAATTATATATAAATCATATATTAAATAACAATATGAAAATCTCAGCTATAAAATAATATCAGATAGAGATACATATCATTTGTTTTAACTAAATAAATATATTTTTTTATAATAAATATTAGTTGTTTAATTTATTATTTTTTCATTATGATAAATATATATTTATTATATTAATTTACTTAATAAATTATATGTTTAGTATAGTTATTTAATTAAATATTTGGTTAGTGTAGTTAATTACATGTCGTATAGTTATTTAATTTCTTATATTTTCAGTATAGTAATTTAATTAATTTTTAGTGTACTTAATTTATTATTTTTATATTTTTATTTAATTTATTATTTTTCTATTACAATAATTACATATTTATTATATTAATCTACTAAATGAATTATGTGTTTAGTATAATTATTTAATTAAATATTTGGTTAGTGTAGTGTAGTATAATTATTTAATTTCTTTTTCTAGTGGACTAATTTAATTTCTTAATTTTAATATAGTTATTATTTTTTTATCTGTCTGACCACTATTTGTTGTTTTTTACTCTCTCGCAAATCATTGCCAAAGAATAAAAACATTTGCAAAATTATAAATTAAAAAAAAATCAATATAATTATTGAATAATTAATTACCTATAATGATCTTTAAACTAGAAAATTTTAAATATAGTATTCAAAGTCTAAATAAGGTCAATATTAATAAACAAATATTTCAAACATGTTTATTTGAACTGAGAAAAAAAAAGACAAACAAATTAAAACCTTTTTTTTTTACTTTTCCCCCCTTTTTTTAGCTGCTGCTTCGATTTAAAAAAAATATGTTTGAACATATCTCAATTTATTTTTCAAATTATAAATAAAAATAATTAAAATTTTAAATAACTTTAACTATAAAATTTTAAACAATAATTAAAACAATATTTGTTTCCAATTTCAAATTTAAAGCAATATTTATTTCAATTTTCAAATTTAAAATAATAATTAAAACAATATTTATTTCAAATTTCAAATTGTAAAATAAATTCCACACATAAACAAGAAAATATTAAATATATTTATATATTAATTTTTTCAAGAAAATACTAAATATATTTATAAAGATAAAAAATTCATTAACTACTAATTAAGTTTTTCTTTAAACTTTATGTTTTATGAGTTGTAACAGTATTTATTTGAAACAACCATGTATTTAGAACTCGGTCTCAAAAATTAATAATCAAATTAAGATAATTTAATGCTAAGAGATCCACACTAACTTATTTTTGTACTCTTTTCCCCTTTTTCAGTTACGCATTCTATTTAAAAAAAATAGTATATATTAGAAATATCTCAATTTATTTTACAAATTATAAATTAAAATTTTAAATAAATAATTATTAAATTTAAAACAATATTTATTTCAATTTTTTAAGTTATTTAAAACAATATTTATTCAAATTTTAAAAAAAATATTTATTTCAAATTTGAAATTTTAAAATAAGTTTCAAATTTTAAATGTTAAATAAATTTACATATTAATTTTTTCAGAGAAGAATTCAATATATTTATATATTAATAAATTATAAAGATAAAAAATATATCAACTACTAACTAAGTTTTTTTAAAACTTTGTTTTTAGGAGTTACAGTAGTATTTATTTGAAGCAATCCTGTATTTAAAATTAAATAATTGTATATTTAAAACTGGATCTAAAAATTAATAATCAAACCCAAATAATTTCATACTAATTGAATACTTTTTAATTTCCTTTTAAATAAACAATAAGGTACATAACAAATTAGTCTTCAGTGGATCTCACAGGAAAGTAAAAAAAATGCAATTTTTTTATGCTTCAGAGATAAACGGCTGGAGAGTAGGAAAAAATTTACAAATCTTTTTAAAAAATTTTAAAAAATATTTGAAAATCTTTAAAATAAATATTGGATAGCACACACCCAACACATCACTTTTACATACAACCAATTACACTTACACAACTACATAGAATAAAAAAATAAACTATTACTATAGAAACACATTTATAGACATAAATGATGTTTTCTCCCTCGTAAATATATTGTTCTATAGAAAATAAAAAATTATATAGTGATTAAAGATTTTACACATTTATTCTCACTCAATGTTTTCTTTTTCATTTGTTTTTTTACTATTTTATTATGTAAAAAATGATTTTTTCTCATCCAAACAAAAAATAATGATTTTAGTACCATTTTTTCATATGTTTTTATATGCTATTGTACTATTATAAATAATCTAACATTTCTATGTATTCCAATCACATTTTTAATTTTTTTTAAAGAACATTCTTAATTAGTAAATCATACTCCTTCGTTCTTAATTATTAGATTTTTTTAAAATAATTTTTTTTACTTTATATTATACCATTTTCTAATTTCTATATACATTAATGATGTTTTTCAGCTGCCTTTAACCAATTAAAATTTTGTTTTTCTCACCTTTGAAGGATATGAATAGCCTTACTAATATAAATTAAATTTTATTTATAGAGTTTAATTGGTATACACGGTCAGGTAAAAAATTTTTACACTAACATTTAATCATGATTTTTTATTTATGTGACTTTTAAAGTAATAATGAGTAAAGTCAACAAATTTATCCATGAACAAAGGGTTGCGATTGAATGTCAATGTAAAAATATTTACACTGACCGTGTATACCAATTAAACTCTTATTTATAATAAAAACATTTTAATATAAATCACATTATCTAAAAATCAATTTTTAACCAAAATAAATTAACATGAAAGTCAAATTTATTAATGTTCATATAAAAAACACACATTAAAAAATTAAATATTAAATTTTAGTAAAATTTTCCTATGTGATATTTAAATTTTTAATGTATATACTACCGTTAATAGAAGATACTCCTTACGACTAAAAACATTGAGAGAAATCGAAATGGTGAACTATTCAATTATTTAATAAAAAATATTAACATACCAATTTTATATTCACTTATTACTATTGTAAAATACATTATATTATAGTTGTCATGTAAATAACAATTTATTACTTTATTTTTTAGTTCAGGTTTTGAATTTACAAGTATAAAATATTTTTAAAATGAGAAAGAAAGAATAAAAACAAACATCACCTACATTTAAATTAACATTTAAAAATATAAATAAATAAATAAATATTATTAAAGTATTTAATAATAGCAAGAATACACCATAATAACCGCCATCAGAAGTTAACAAGCTTTTGCAACATTCATGACGTACTAGCCTTTGATAATTTCAGTTTTATCACAAAATTATTGGCTAAAAAGGCGAATGAATTTTTTTAGAGGATGGTGAGGTGAAGAAATGGGAGATTTCATTTTGTATGTCTTCCTAGTCCTTGAGTCGAACACCAATCCTTCAAGAAATCGCATTTTTTTACTCCAAGCACACTGGGGTACAGCAAATGAGGAAATTGGATATCTCTTAGTTTAATAAGAACAATGAATTTGATGTCCCAAATAAATAAAACCAAGTCTCATATTCATTGAACATAGTAGAATTTGAAATTACCCAAAACTCAGAAAAATAAAATAAAAAGCTCTATGTCTAGTACATGATTCATACTTAATCAGAGACAACAAATAAAAAAAGTCAAAATGGTTTTACAAACTAATGAAATAATAAATTAAAGTGAATTGAAAACTATAAAAAGTTATGAACAATTCTTGTTCTTACGTGCAGGTAGTAAATGAAAAAGTCGAGTCTCTACTGCGCGTATTCACTACTTTGAAACTATAGAACTTAAAAACTGTAGAACAAAGTTGATAGCTATTACTATTTGTTAAATTCATTAAGAGTGTTGAAAGAAACAAGTACTTGGAGAGAGCAACTTAAAAAGGATAATGACTGTGACAACTTAACTCTTTCTTGGACAATCCTTTATTTGGTGTGTATAAAGAAATTGAAAATCAAAATCAAAAGTCAAACTAACGTAAAAGATTGTTAAATGACAAAAAAAAGAATCTTGAGGGTATTTTTGTAAATACAGTATATGTTAATGTGACGTGCAATAATTAAATTCACATGTCATCAAATCCTTAGTTATTACACCAAATAACTTTGGTATTGTTTAAATACAACACACAAAAAAAATAACTTTACTCTTTTATATAAAAGTTTAATAATTTAATATTTATGCACTTATTATGTTAAAAAAGTTTTTACACTTACATTTAATATATTAACTCTTTGTGTATGTAAGTTTGTTTGTTAATTTTATTTGTCGATGCTTTAAAGTCATATGAAGAGTGTGTTGTGATTGAATCATACGTAAAACTCTTTTATATTGTCGATGAACTTTTTGCTTTTTACAATAATTATATATATAGACACACATGAAAACATTTATATTTATTTTACACTGCCCATAAGCTTTTACACACTCATATATATTTTTGAAAATATTTTCTTACATTGAGTATGTACGCAAGATATCAATTGAAGTAAATAATTAACTAAAACTAACTTATTGATAAAATTTATTTTATTTAACTTGCAAAATTTAATTCAAATTTCAATTTATTTTTAACTGTTCGTTTTCATTCTTCAACTTAATATTCGTTCAAACATTCTCATTTTCATCATAATTTACTTTCATTTTTTTTTTAAATATCACAAGAAGAAACTTTTTGACAATTCCATGTATATAAATGACAACAAAATATCTAGTTGTTAGGAAAAAAATATATAACTAGACTATCGGAAAGTTGTTTTTTTCCTTGTTGGACACCCTAATAATGTCATTCTTTTTTAGGTAAAAAACTATATTTAGATTTTTAACAGTTATCTTTCTCAACTATTTATTACGAGTTTGCTAATTTCATATCATATTCAATTGATCAATTTCTCTAACTTTTTTCCATTTCCTACTATTATTAATTTAACTTTATTCTTACTTGATCAATTTCATTTTCTAACGTGATCATGATAAAGACAAAATTCATATACTCAGCTGAAGTTTCACCATTACTTTTAATATCTCATCGTAGAAGATCTCCAAATTTTGTCAAATTAGAGACCATTATAGAAGAAAAAAGACAAAATTTCAATTCATTGAAAAAGAGTACTATTGTTTCTTTTCCTTTGTTACTTTCTGGATTTTTGTACATTTTGTTATGTAGAGGAGTGATTTAATAATAATCTTATCTGTATTATATTTTACATGCAATGATACAGGTGAAATTATTTGAAGAGAATGCTTTTATTAGTCATCTTAGATAATTGATGCTAGTTAAAAAAGCATGCTATAATTTAAAAAATTTTTTTAGTAGGTATCAAATACAAATACCAATAATTAAGTTTATAATACCCATTATATTCACTTGATTGCAAGTTTTTAAACGTGAACTGTGTAAAAAGTTTAAATAAAAGAAATAATAAGAATTAACATTTGGTATAAGTATCATTTTCTTAACCAAGCACAAAATTAATTTAAATGATTAGTGGGAACAAAATATAAAAAATTAATTTTTTTTTCAAGATAAAAATTAATATAGTGTAAGTATTATTTACTGTATTTTAAAGAATTAGCAGAGTTATGAATGTGAGCGCGGGATTATTTTTTTTAAGTGAAATTTAATTTTTTGAGTTATTATAGAAATATTTAATCATTTATGCTATAATTAGTGACTGAAAATAGTAACGGCTAAATTGTTTATTGATTATATGGTTAAAATTTAGAATTAATAGCGTTAAATAAATTTGAGAAAAAAAGTTGTACCACATGAGTCTAAGAAATTTTATATTAATTCAATCACATTCTTCTTATTTATTTTTGATACATTTATTGATTTTATATAAATAAAAAGTTATAATTAAAATTGAATATATTTTTTTTATATTTTTAATGCATATTAATTAAACAAGATATTATTTTGTAAATAATTATAAAAGAATTTCGGTTGCTAATTCAGTCCCTATGAACAATTATTGTTTAGCTATTTTCTACCACCACCAGTAATAAAGGAAAAATTTGGAACATCATACCTCGGATGAATCTTGAAATTCCATTTATCTCCATGTTCGTTTACCAAATCATCACCAACAAGGTTTTTTATGAAAGCATGTTGATAAAATCCCAATTCCATATACAATAACATAATTAATTTTTTCAATAATATAAAAGAAATTTTATAAAAGCTCATAATATTATTATTATATGTTAACTTACCAATTTCTATGAGGGTTACGGAATGAGTTTCACTACTAGAATATTGCTGAAATCCGCAGGTAATTCATGCAGATTTTCATGTGAAAACCAAGTGGTAAAAAATATTCCTGCCGATTTAAAAATTTGAAGGAAATTCTTGTAGGTTTTCTGTGAAAATAAGGTAATTTTCTACAGATTTTAAAATTCGCAAGAATTACCTGCGACTTTATGATACAATAATTACCTGCAGATTCGATTTCTGCCGGAATTACTTGCAGTTTTAGTATTCGCAGGAATTATATGCGGATTCTACTGCAACTTTCTGGAAAATTTAAAAAATTAATTTAAAATTATAAATTAAAATAGAAACTAAAAATAAAAATGAAATAAAAAATAAAAACAAAAATATAAATTTAAAAACTGAATTAAAAAGTAAGAATTTAATAATTAAAACTAAAAATCCTAATGAATATTATAAATTATAAATAAAAAATTTAAAATAATTAAAAAATATGAATTAAGTACTAAAAATATAAATTAAAATTAAATGAAAAATAAAAATAAAAACTAAAATTTAAAATAACGATAGAAATTAAAATTTTAAAATTATAAATTAAAAAAAAAAGCTAAAACTAAAATTATATAAAAACTAGAAACTAAAAACTAAAACACAAAATTAAAATTAAAATTTAATAAGAAAAAGTAAAAATTCCTAGGGATTATTAATTATAAATTAAAAAATTAAAAAATATGAATTAAGAACTAAAAATATAACTTAAAATTAAAAGAAAATAAAATAAAAACTAAAATTAAAATTAAATGCAGAAATTAAAATTAAGAATTAAAAGTTTAAATAAAAGTAAAAGTTAAAATTATAAATTATAAATTACAAATTATAAAGTTGAAATAAAAATTAAATTAAAATTAAAACTAAAATATAAAAATGAAAATTGAAATCATAAAACTAAACCTTTAAAACTAAAATTGAATAATTATAAATAAAGAATCAAAATGAATTAAATGATATAAATTAAGTACTAAAAATAAATTAAAAAATAAAAATAAAGATAGAAATTAAAATAAAGAATTAAAATTTAAACTAAAGTTGAAAATTATAGATTATAGTAAAAGTTAAAATTAAAAATTATACAAAAATTAAAAAGTAAAATATAAAATTAAATATTGATAAATAAAATTTAAAATATAAAATGAAAAAGTGTAAAATTTAAAAATAAAGATGAAAAATTATAAATTTTAAATAAAAACTTTAAATTAAAATTTAAAACTAATTAGTAGATATACATAAAGTACCAAAACTATAAATTAAAATTAAATGAAAAAATAAAACTAAAATTAAAATTAAAAATAAGAATAGAAATTAAAATAAAGATTAAAATTTAAATTAAAAGCTGAAAGGTAAAATTATAAATTATTAATTATACATTTAATTTATATATTTATTAATTTTAAATCTAATTTTCAATAAATTCCCAGGGATTATATATTAAAATTGAAACTAATTAAAAAATATAATTAAGAACTAAAAATAGAAATTAAGAAACTAAACTAAAAATTTAAATTAAAAATTTGAAAATTATTAATTAAAATAAAAACTAAAGCTTAATATTAAATGAGAAAAAATTAAAAATTAAAATTAGAATTAAAAACAAAGATAAAATAAAAATTCAAATTTAAAATTATAAATAAAACAAAAAATTAAAATTAACCATAAAAATTAAGATAAATTAAAAGGTGGAAATTGTAAATGAAAAAAAAACTAAAACATTAAATTAAATGAAAAAATAAAACTAGAAAATAAAATTAAAATTTAAAATGAAGATACTGATTTAAATTAAAATTTGTAAATTACAAATAAAACTAAAAAGTATAAAGTAGGATTAAATTAAAAATAAAGATAGAAATTTAAATTAAAAATTGAAAATTATAAATTAAAAAACAAAGTGACACAAAAATTAAAAACTAGAATATAAAAGAAAAAATTGAAAATTAAAAATTAATAATAAAAATTAAAAATAATACTAAAAACTAACAACAAAAAATTAAAAATTAAAACTTAAAACTAAAAATGAAAAATTTTAAATTTTAAATATCAACTTTCAATTAAAAATTAAAATTTTAAAACAATATAAGTTAAAATTAAAATTAAAAATAAACATAGAAATCAAAATAATGAATTAACATTTAAAGTAAAATTTGAAAATTATAAATTAAAATAAAAGCTGAAACTAAAATAACTAAAAAATTAAAAAATAAAATATAAATTTAAAATTTAAAATTAAAAATTAAGAAGGAAAATAAAATTAAAAATAAATATAGAAATTAAAACAAAAGCTAAAACTAATCATTCTATAAAAATTAAAAACTGAAATATAAAATGAAAAATTGAAAATTGAAAGTTAAAAATCTAAAAATAAAAAATTTAAAATTATAATTTAATAATAAAAATTAAAAACTAAAAGGTAAAAGTAAAAATTTAAAACTAAAGGAAAAGTGAGAAATTGTAAATATAAACTTTAAATTTAAAATTAAATCCAATTAAAAGATATAAATTAAAACTAAAAGTTAAAATTAAAAATTTTAAATGTCAAGTTTAAATGAAAAGTTAAAAATTTAATAGTAAAAGTTAAAATTATAAAATTAATTTATATATTTATCAATCATTTTAAATTTAATTTTCAATAAATTCCTAAGGATTATAAATTATAAATTAAAAATTAAAACTAATTAAAAAATATAAATTAAGAACTAAAATTATAAATTAAAATTAAATGAAAGAATAAAACTAAAACTAAAATTAAAAGTAAAGATAGAAATTAACGTTAAGAGTTAAAATTTAAATTAATGTTGAAAATTATAAATTGAAATAAAAGCTAAAATATCAAATTAAAAATTTAAACCAAAATCTAAAAATTAAAAGATGCAATATATAAAATTTGAAATTCAAAATTAGAATTTAAAATTGCCTTCCAACCTAATCTACTCTCTCCATTTGAAGCTTTCGCCATTTAAAGCTCTCACCATGTGAAGCCCTTTCCATTTAACCATAAACCAATTTAAGCTTCTGGTTCTGATTTACCAAAGCCAAACATCGAAGCCAAACTCAAGTATGCATGGTTGTTCAATCATGTTTTGCTCATTCTTCTTTTTTAGCATTTACAATGTTCGATCATGTTTTGATCTCTCAAAACGGTTTGTTTCAATTCAAAGTTATCTTTCAAGGTGTTGCACTCTCTTAAATAGTTTTAGGGCTTCTACATTTTTAGGGCTTGCTCAAAATGTTTTCATTGTCTCTCCATTGCTTCAATCACTGTTGTTCGGCTTCAATTTTTTCTTACCTCTACTTTTTGTTCGCATTTTAGTATAGATTTTGATCATAATTTCCTATTTCTACTTTGTATGTAGCTGTCTAATTTTTGTATAGATTTTTTACCTCTATTGTCATTATCAAGGAAGAGCGTCGTAATTTCCTTCATTTTATTACTTGGCTTTGTACTGTGCTAGGTGGAACCTTTGTTATGACAGGTTTTGTATTTGATTTCAGTCCAAATAAAGTATAGTGGTTATGAATAGAGTAGTGAACATTATAATTTAATTTCTCTAACCTTTGTTGTGACAGGTTTTGTTTTTTACTTTCTCTCTCCTTGTTGTGCATTTAGTAAAACTGTGAAGGTTGCATAGGTTATGCTATAACTTGGATTAATCACCTGTCATAGGTCTAACACACAGAAAAATGCTCTTAAAAAAGAAGCACCTTGTTTCTGGTTGTTTGATTGTTTGTCTTGGGAGAAGGAATATAAAATTGACCACATTTATCTTCCACTGTCACACTGTCACTATTTGCTTTCTAGTTATGGAGAGGTTGTATATTATAGTATAAAATATTCAATTTGATCTTCAACAATTTAAGCATCACTTGAATTGGCAATAGAATGCTAGACAAGACTCTCATCATGTGGTATGACATAATTGCCAGCTATATATATATATAGCCAACATTATTAGCGAAGGCAACTTGCTCTTCAAAACCATCATGATCGTGCATTGTGATAGCTAGATTTGTCCCCATGATCATTAATTAAGGTGTATAGCTGATTGCGCCGACACAAAAAGATGGAGTGTAAATTTTGAAAGTAATAACTAATTCTTGGTGATTCTACAAATTCATCATAATACTAATCATTCCTTACCCTTGTGTGGGATTTTTAAGTTATATATAACTACTAACTAGTCAAAGACTAAACAGAAAAAAAACTAATGATGGTGAGGGATGAAATAAAACTTCCAGTTTCATTTGATGCTCCATGTTGGTCTGACCAGAAAACAATTCATTTATGAAAAAAGGGTAGCTACAGTCATACACATTGTTATAATGTATTATATATGTGAAAGAAGAATAGTACCTATTAAACTAGTGTTGGTGAAGGCATCAACAGTCATATGAGATCTATGTTTTTTTTTCTTGTATGTGTGGCTAGAGGGGGGTCCATTATCTATTTTATATATGAAAAACACAGATCCATTTCTGGTTGCTTATTTGATGATCTGCAGAAGATTAAAACATGAGTATTAAAAAAATATAGCATAACTAAAATACTACTTAATAAGATAAATCAAACCTTTGCTGTTAAACATCTGATGCCTGATATAATGTTATTTGTCTTCTCATTTCATGCTAAATGCTAATTCAAAAAAATACCCGATGGACACCATTCTCTGTTCATTCTATCATGCAAGATTGTGATTGAAGTTGGACATGAACTATATCCCAAAACAAATCACAATTATGCAAAAGATTTGCTAAAGATAAAGGGGAAAAGGCACACCAATCACTAAATGACAGTGCAATGCAAAATTACAAGAAGAAAGCATGTTATATAGCATAACATATAACGTTGAAGTAGTTTCATTACACCTTTTAGTAATTACTTTACAAAATTGTGATTTCTATCTCTAATACTCCTATATATCACCATTATTGTTACCTATATATCCTTTGTTTTCATAATTGTTCTTGCTACTACTGATTCCCTATCAACCAACCACTATATGAAAGAATTCAATATATTTTATTTTTGTAACAGAGAGCTATAATGGAATAAAGTTTCAAGGTGTCTTCATAAACTGAGTCAGAATATTTTAAATGGATTCTAACTTGTTTTAATTTGTATAAAAATATATTATTGAATTACATAGGCACAACTAGACATTGCATCGTAAATAAATTAATTGAACATGCAACACTTGCCATCTTATAATTTGAGAAGAATGTAAGAAACTTGATTTTAATTTTTAGAATAAATTTGATTCATATTGCTTACCTCTATAAATGCAATGGTTAGTAGATTTTTGAAATATATGCTTTCAAAAGTTTTGTGCATTCATTTAAGAATAAAAGAATCAACTCTATGTATCTTATTGCTCATATGTCTAGACTTCATTTATGCCAGGTTGATACATTCTTTGTTGTTGGATCCCCTCTTGGTATAGTTCTTGTGCTTCGTAATATTGGAATTGGCATCCTTTATATAATATTATACATTTTTTTTTTATCTTTATTGATATCTCAAATACAGTAAACAATTTACCTCTTGGTTTGGTTCTTTAAAAGTGTTATCTGAAATATCTTAAAATCAATTTGTGTAACGATAAAATCATTACGAACTAATTTGCTTGACTTTTTTTTTTCCAGATCTAATAGTCAGAGTATATAACTTTTAAGAACTAAATAAAAATAAAACTTATTGTGAACTAAACTCAAGCATCAATAGAAATAAAACTTAGGAAATTCCTCTGCACAAGTTAAAGCTTCGAAACTAAAAGTTAATACTCCAAGTGTAAAAACTTTTATACGGACAATTAACCTTCTATATATGTCAAGTTTTTTTAATTTTACTAATTAATACGTTAAAAGTTATATAAATGATTAGTTGTGCTGAAATGAGAGAAGTGCATATATGTTAAATTCTATTAATTAAACTCTTACTAACTAATACAATTAACCATTATATAAATAAAGAGTTGTATTGAACATTATCATAAAAATCTTTTACATTATGTGTGTATACTAATTAAAATCTAATAGTTTATCTCGTGTTTCAATTAAACTAACTTATATTTTTTATAATTTTAAAAATTTAATAAAAATTTCAACAGCAATCAATAAATTCATAGGCAAGGTAAAAAAAGAGCTTAGAAAAATTCTACACATGATTGAAAGATTGAAGCATGTTCTTATCTAAAGGCATGAAATTCTACACATGATTTCTTTTCCATTTTAAAATATAGCAACTAACTATTTGTTTATAACTAATCCAATTTCATTAAGATTCTTCTTAGATAAACTTCGTCAATAAAACTTAAATGTAGAAAAAAAATAATAAGTAAAATATACTGAATTTTTCATACATGTTAAAATAAACTTATGGATGAGAAGATTATATAAAATTACATAATTCTAATAAGTTAATTTGAACTTATTGAGATTATTTTATTTTATTTACTATAAGTACTTATAGATGACTTTATCCAAATATATACCTAAATATTCTTCATATTGAGCATTTGTTAGAGGAATATTTGTTAGGCAAGGACAAGAGAGAAGAAATTAAAGTGGAAATTTAGTTTAAACTATGATTGAAATTACTTAAAGATACTTTGTGTAATTAACGCCCACTTTGTTCAATAGTGTAGTGAAAAATATTCAGGATGCAGCTAGTACCTAACATATTGTCAAATGCAACGGTCAACTTATAATCTTTTTATGAAGCTAAGTGTTTACTTTTATGCTTTATATTGGAAAATGCACACTGCAATTCCCCTGTTCTTTTACTTTCCATATGTTTTGTTACTTTTGATTAAATCTCTGAACACTCTTACTATTTTATTCTCTATCTTTGCTAATTTTGGTGTATCAGTTCACTATAAAATATCACCATTTCTTCCTAAAATTTTTTCCCCAAGTGTCATAATTTGGCATAAAGCTAAATTCAGTACTAATGATGATAATACGGAATCCAATGAAAATCTTTTGATCTCAGACATTGTAAAGCTTTATATTCTTTCACCAATCTTTTGAACTAATTAATGGGTTAAACCATTAATTTGAAATGACAAAATAAAACATATTTTTAGCATGCAAGCTCTGTTTAGCCAGTCTTGAAGGAATTGTTCCTTCTCTTGCTTGATGTGGTTCTCAACTTATTTTTAGCATGGTGAATACAATTTGAAAACTGGTCGTTTTGGTTATTCCTGGCATTAGCATGGTCATTTGGTGGTGTTGTAGGTTCAACAGTGCTATGCTCCCAACTAATGCAGGACACTAATCCAATTTTATACTCAAAATGTCAAATGAAAGTGGTGAAAGTTTCATCGTTATCCCTTCAAAGTGCCTTTGCCTATGTATTCTTCTTTGAATTTGGCAACAGGCATCCCCATCCTCGGCTCATAGTCATACCCACCTTCAAATGAACCAACCCTTGATACCTGCCTATCACCCTTTGAATTTGGTGAGCTCCCATTCCCCATTCTTTGGTTTAGATTTTCTACAATGTATGTTAACTTTCCAAGTACTTTGGAACGCTGCTGAACGTGATAAAGTACAAGAAAAATTTGAAGAATAATTGATTATAAGGATATTTTAAAAAATATTTAAAATAAATATGTGAACTTTTATTAAAATATGATTACCTTAACAACACTTCCGTTGTTATTTACTTTTGTTGTATTTATCAATGTTTGATATAATGTTCGATTTGTGGTAAGAAGGCAGTCAAAAGAGCCCGGTACCAACTCAGGCTAGCCAAGAACAATAGGCAAAGCAACTAAGAAAGGACTTGGCTTAGCTAATACAAAGTGGCCATTAAGAAACTAAATTTAACTGGCTTTTTAATGCTAAATCTCCTGTTTTTATTTCTAATAAGAGAGGTTTTCTACTTTATTTCCATTAAGTGTGAATATTGGGATATAGTTGATTTGACTTCTGAATTTTAATGTGTTTTACTAATAAAATTAATATACTAACAATTAATATAAAATATTAAAAAAAACTGAACTCATCCTCAACCTCAATTTAATTCTTACCATTGAAAAGTATAAAATTTCTACTGAACATATATCGAATTAGTTTCCATACACACTTAGTAGTTATTGAAAGATATGACTTTACATACACACAAGTCACAACAATGTTTATTTTTGTCTCTCTTGTTGGGGCCTCCTCTCGCAAGAGCCATAATTGGGCTTGGTCTCTGGGATACTTGATTCAACTTTCTACAGTACCATCTTACCTTCCAAATAGATGATATTTCATGAAAGCAATTTCCATCAACGTTAATAATGGAATCCGTAAATATTCCCTAATATTTGCAACTTTTTAGTCAATTTTGACACTTAGTTTGCTCATTCCACAAAATCAACAGTCCAAATTCCAAAAATATTCTGCCATTCCAAGCTATAGGCTAGGTGGTATATCCGGCTATCTCAGGACGTTTTGCCAAAAATATTATTGCTTGCGGCTTCCATATGGATTCAAGCAAACCCAAACCAAAGTTTTTTAATCAGTTTGGTCTCATTTTCAAGTAAACCCAACCCAATCATACCCCTACTTGCATGTTTATGAATGTTAGGCAGAAAATACTTACTTGTAATTTCTTCATTATATTTGTAACTACAAAATAAAAATTCTAAGCAACTATAATTTTTCTGTATAATGCATTTCAATATTCTTTTCATCATATGAGCTGAACCAAGTCAAACAAGCTATAATTTGACCAGACAAGTTAAAATACACATTTCAATATACTTTCATCATATATGTAGTCAAATATATACCTTTAAAACGGGCAACATATCCTTTAAAGGGGTCAAATTTTACCAATTCTTACTTTTTTTATTTATCAAATTTAAATTCCAAATCTTATATCATCAAAACCAAACTGCTTAGTAATTGAATAAGAGACTAATGACGCAAGGTTTAAAGGCCAGTAATACCTTTGTTTCGCTAGCCCCTAAAAATATAGTTAATTATTGAAAACATCTTCAAAAAAAAATTGAAAGAAAGTTTCTAATTAATACAGTTATAGTATTAAGAGTAGTGATTTTCTTTTTGAAAAATATGCTTATCATTTTTATCCTCTTATCATGACTTTCCCTCTTGTAATCAATATCGTTGTCTCTCCAAGAAGTCTCATTAGTTGACTCGTGATCTATTCATCTTAACCAAAATATAAACTTTTTTCATTATTTAATATTATAAATGCAAATTGTCTCCCATCTTATAAACTTGAATGTAGAATTAATCGAAATGATTATCTACTGTCTAATAACTTGTTTGCTTAGGTGGATAAAAACACATATGTTGACTTGCGTGCTGGTTGATTTGGCCGGTAGGTATTTGCATGGTTATTTTTCTATTATGCTTGTAAACACGTTTTTCCTCTGGCTCACATTTTTCTGGTTCTCACTTAAGCCTTTCTTACTTCCTTTTTACTATTTTAGATGGTGTAATAAGGTTATTTGTTATCTTTTTGTCTTTGTACTTCCTTCTTAATACAACCTTTTGCAATTTATTGTGTGTTGCCACTGTAAAGTCTGTTACAGACTCATTACGCTCAACATACTTTAGCACTAAGCAATCAATATTGAAGTTTCATCATTGGAGAGTTTGTGGTTAAGTCTAGACTCTAACTTTCTGATTGTTTTTTGTTATCATCGATTTTGAAGTACTTTTTTACAACTTCCTTATCACTATTCTTATGGTTCTCCATATTTCTTTTTTGCCTTATGGTAGGTAGAGAAATGCCTACTATAGAATAAATATTGTTGGCCTGAGAATGTTGCAATAGATGAGCGGGGAGATAAAAGGAAAGATATCCAAGCTATGGAATGTATTAGGGAGAAAGATGGTAGAATCTCTCCTAAAATGGTTTGGTTGGGAACAATACCAAATCAGGCCTTAGTAAGAAAAATTATATAAGATAACTCAAAAAAGGAGGACTTTGAAAGAAGCCATTACAAAGATCTTGCCCCAAGTAATAGTCTTATCAAAATTTTGGGTTTTGACATAGCTGTTTATGAAATAAGCGGAGAACATATTGTATAAGTTTTATTTGAAAACTATTTTGAACATTTAAAAATGAAAAAACTTGTTCATATTTATTAGAATTTCATTAATGAAAAGCAAAAAACAACATATTCTAATTGTATTTTGAGTTTTCAAAACAAAAATATAAAACTGAAAAGCAAAACTACTTTCAGTTGTTCTTGTCTTTTAGTTTTTAAAACGAAAAAACTAGAACTGTTTTCAGAAAACACTATCAAAACAAGTTTTTTAGTTTTTAAAAACTAAAATGCTGAAAACAGTTTCATAGGGGTAAAACAAGCACTTCAAAATTGTTGTCAAACAAGCACTTAATTTAGGAAGAAGAAGCTAGCAAGAAGTGTGACAAAGAAAATAATGGGTAGGATATTTAAGGAGAGAGAGTGAGTGAATTAGATATAGGGGTAAAATGGAAATTAAAAAAAATAAAAATAGTAAGTGTAAATTCAAATTGATGGGAGTGTTAATTCAAAATCTCCTAGTTTTGTTTGTTTTGTGGGCCAACCCAAATCTACATTGAGTTGGGTTGGCCACATGTTTAAGTTTTTTTTTAACTTAACACCATTAACAGTAATAAAGAATAAGGTTTTCTATAAAACTCTTTTAGACTGACCGTTTATAAGTGTTAATCTAAAAAATAATATCAAATTAATTTCTAGTGAATGAAAGTCTAGGCAACTATCAAGAGCTTCAACATTTTGTGTTGTCTAGTTCATATGGGACAAAAGTATGAGTTTAACATTTTTACACTATCAGTATAAAAGAGTTTTATATTGGCAGTTAATCATAATCTTTGATTTACATGACTTTTAAAGTATCAATTGGTAAAGTCAACAAACTTACCATATATAAAGGGTTGTGATTAACTGTCAGTGTAAAACTCTTTACACTGAGAGAGTATAAGTGTTTTTCTAAAAAAATATTCACATTCATTCTCTTAGCTATTTGCCACAACATGTTTTTTCCTACCTCTTCCAGGTTCTCCATGTTTTCTTTGTCAGCATTATCCGGTCCTTTCATGGATGGATCAAGGTTATACTCATGACATTACATATGTATTAGTATCATCACGATTGTGAGCAAGTTTGCAACGAATTTTTATTTTCTTAATTTAAATTTCTTCTTTTAAATTAAACTATTCATAGGAGAAAAAATGGAAATCCTCATTAAATTTTAAAAGAGCATTTTGTAGAAAATAAAATTGTTGTCATGAAAACCAGAATGAGTTTAATTAGTATGTACTATCACTGTAAAAGAATTTTATCTTGATGTTCAATTACAATTTTTCATTTATAACTTTTAAAATATTAGCTGGTAAAGTCAACAAACTTAGCATAAATAAAGGGTTTTGATTGAATGTTAATGTAAAACAATTTACTTATTTATCATTAAATAAATTATATATATTAAGTTATTAATTTTATTTTAATTTAAAAAGTATATAAAGAAAAATTAATAACAGGAAAATATAAATTAAAGCTTAAGAATTAAAATTTTAATTAAATATATAACTTTAAACTTATTATATAATTATTAAAATTATAACAGATGGATACAAGTTCAGGTACAAGGCAAACATTCATATACACATACCTGTACCTAGGGGTGGGTATACGGACTCAAGTCCGCGAACTGGTCTGTGGACCTCCAAGTTCGTGTGGATTTTGGACCATTTTTCTAAAAAAACTCATAACTATAGGAGAAATTTAAGCTCAGTCCTCAAAACCCGCGGACTTCATAGGTTAAATCCGCGGGCTCACGAGTTTGGTCCATAACCCGTTTAAGGAACAAAATTGTCATTTAGACTAGTAGTTTGTGTTAATGTTATGACTTTTTTGTTGTAAATTGTGATATTTTACACTTTTAATATTGAAAATATTTAACGTTTTAGATTATTATAAATAATGATATAATTTTTAGTATAATATTTTATAATTTAGTTAGTTAAAAAATATTAGACATTTTTTAAAATTGTTTTTAAAAGTTATATGTATATATGGATCCGTGGACCGATCCGTTAAGCCTGCAAACTTCACAGACTAGATGCGACTTGCAAAAATTATCTATTTATTTTAGTGGATCATATGTATCTGGACCATTTAAATATGGGCTTCTTGGACCAAATTTAAACAAGGCAGATAAATCCATATACCTACCCTACCCGTTTATCATGTCGGGTAATATCTGTATCCATACTTGTCAAAGTGAGTGATACTTATCAAAATCAGGGCGAGTTTGGAGTGATACCCATGGGTATTGGTATTTTTGTCATACATACTCTAAAGAGGTGTTAGTGTAATGTATAAGAGGAGTGTTAGTGTAATCTTTTCAAACATACAAAGATACAAGTGAAATGACAACACAAAAGTAAGGAATGTGTAGTTTAAAGAAAAAAGAGGTGCATTTATAATTTCGTTAAATATAAGAAGATCTATCTATAATTTACTCTAAAATTAATTGTATTATATGGATTATTGAAACAAGCTAATCTTCATAATAATTTGCACTTTCTAGCTTACATACTCTTAATTAGAATAAATTTTCTAAAATAAATTACTTATATATACCTCAATTCGAAGATAGCTTTCCAAAGGATAGAGGCCAGGAAACAGTCGCAAGGTAGTGATGGAGCTGGTCTGTGTGAAACATAGTCTCATGAAAAAATCAAGGTTTTGTAAGTAGCAACATGATTTGTTTTTGCTCGCTATGTTGCATCACTTCACTCACAACAACCATTACCTTAAGTATAATTTAGTTTGACATAATATCTCAAGCTTTTCATACACCGTATATTCATATAGAAGGCACGTAATATTAATATCTTTCATATAATAAAATTAAGAAAAAAACTTATGCACTCTTAGTAATATAAAATGTTTTACACTGATATTTAATTACAAATCTTTATATATATATATATATATATATATATATATATGATAAATTTTTAAAATTTATCAATTAATACTTTAAAATTCATATAAATGAAAGATTGTATTTGAACCCTAGTATAAAACCCTTTTACCCTGTTAGTGCAAAAGCATTCAACTCTTACTAATTACGTGGAAGGCATACCACTTTTTTTTTTTATAAAGACATAATATTCAATTACTTAAAAAGTTTGTTAACCTTAACAATTAATCAATTTAATACTTTAAAAATCATATAAATAAAAGATTATGATTGAACTCTAGTGTAAAATGTAACGTCCATCGTTACAGTAATAACCCATAATAAAATAATGAAGAATTTAAAGCAAATAATAAATTTTGTATTTGAATACATGAATTCTTACATAATAAACAAAATATAATCCTTAAATTCGGGTCTCTAGAAGACAAAAACAATTACAAGTACATTATGTTCTAAAATCGTTACAAACAAATACTACAAGAAATTTTTTTATTAATAACAAACTAGGTTTTCAAGCCTCTTCAATTTCCAAAACTTCTCCCTAGAGCTCTGAAAATAACACTTTTAATGAGATAATAATCTCAGTGAATAAAACAAGTTTTTAAAAGAGGTTCGCAAATAGTGTTGTTCTCAGTCGGCATGGAATCCAGAAAAACAACCGTGGTACCCGCAGTAATAAAAAGTATTTTTCTTTATATATAATCATGATTTAACCCAAAAAATTTCTAGCAATAATAAAAACACAATAAAATAGTTTTTGATACAAACACACAATCTACAAATTATAGTGATACTCATGATCACTCGCTCTCACTCTACGGTTCCCAGAACCAAGGTTTTTGGTAGATTCTTCAAAGAGGTCTATGAGCTCATATTCCATATAATGGCGTCCCACTACCTTCCCTATGCTATTATGAAGGTATCCAGAATCGCTTCTCCATCCCAGATGGAGGTATCTAAAACCTCTTCCCCGTATGAAACGGAGGTATCTCATACATCCATCCCAGATGGATGTATCTCAAAATTCAACTCCATTCCAAATGGAGGTATCTCAAAACAATTAACAAAGTAATTTGCAAACATTAAACGAATTAAGAACAATTTTTAAAACCATACCATGGAGGGTTAAAAACAGACGTTTTACTCATCTCTTAAAGCAAGATCCCACCACTTTAATTTGTTTTCTTCTGCTCCTATGTCCCTCTTTCTCAACCCTAGAATAATCAACTAATCTACTATATTCTGAGAGAACTAGTTAACCCTATATATAATTGCTTAGGGTTGATTTTCCCCTCTCTATATTTTTATCTTTTATAAAAGATTAGTTTTTAGAGATGAAATTCAAAATGAAATAAAATACTCTTTTATCTTATCTTACTATTATTTTAAAAGCAACATTATCTTACCTTATTTTTTCATTTAAAAATCCTAAATATTTAATATTTTAATTTTATCTAACGAAATAAAATATATTATTTTATCTTATTTATATTTTAAAGGAAATATTATCTTAATCTTCTTATTCAAAATTTCTGACAGTTTAATCTTTTAATTAGTTTTTTTAACAACTTAATCTATCTTATCTTAACTAAATGATTATTTGAATATTTGTATTTTAAATTTTGGGATATTACATAAAACTCTTTTACACTCTGCATATAAATATTAAACACTTATTAAATACATGAAATACATACAACTTTCTTTTGTAAAGACCTAATTGCACTTTTTATTAAGTTATCTTTTTTATTTTTGTAATGTTCTTTGAGTTACTCTTGGAATATATCTCTATATATAAAACTGTTAACTTATCTTTCAATTAATATTACTCATTTTATTTTATTTTTTTATAAATCAAATGAATTTATTACAAAAGAGCACCAACAGTGACCATAAAACATATTACAAAAGTAAGTGAAAAAGGGTTTGTTCCATACATTTGAATATTGTACGTACCTCAGTGTACGGTCCTCTGCCACGAGGCTCATCCTTATGCATGATGCTCAGCCACAACATGTGTGTTTGGCGTAGGCTTCCCTACCATGGTGTGCGCACTCAATGCATGCTCCCGTGTCTTGAGGTGTGTGTCTCGGGCATGCTTCCTAACCACAACATATGCACCCAATGCATGTTGTCGAGCCATAATGTGTGTGCCTAGTAAACACTCCCCAATCTCGATACACACATCCATTGCATCCTGCCCTACAACTACGAACGAGCCCGGTTCACGCTCCCTCCCACAGCATGTGAGCCCAGTGCATGCTTACCTGCCATGGCGCGTGGCTGGTGCATGTTGCCTAGTCAAGGAGCATGCACCTACTGCACCATTCCTAGCCATGGCATGCATGCCTAGTGCATACTCCCATGCCTGAAGGCAGGCACCCAGTACAAACTGCCTTGCCACAAGATGTGTGCTCAGTGTACCCTTCCTAGCCATGGTGGGCACCTAATGCATACTCCCGTGCCTCCATGTGCGTGCTCAATGCACCTTCCCGATCAATTGATGACCCTTCTGAGCCACGACGTGTGTTCCAATGAATGCTCCCCTACATCAATCCATGAGCTCGATGCGTGCTACCTTGCCATGACACACGCCCATTGCAGATTGCTCTGTCACAATGCGTGCACCCAATGAAAACTTCTACCCACAATGTGCGCACCCATTGAACACTAGCCTACCACGACACATGCTCGATACACGCTGTCCTACTAAGGTGCGCATGCCCAATCTACGTTTCCCTGTTAAGGCCTGGATGCTCAGTCCACACTGCCCGACCATGGCATACGCTTCCTTGTCTCGAGGCATGTGCCAGATGTATGTTACCCTGTCATGGTGTGTGCACCTAGTGAATGTTGTCTGCCATGACATGATGTCCGTTGCACACAGCCTTGCCACTATGCTTGTGCCGGTGTACGCTGCCCTACCACATCATGCGAACTTGGTGCACGCCCTTTGCCTCAAGGCGCGTGCCTGATACATGCTACCATGACACGATGCGTGCGCTGAATGCATGCTTCTCGAGGTGTGTGCCTGGAGTAGGCTGTTGGGCCATGACACATGCGCCTGGTCCATGTTGCCCTACCACAGTCAGTGCACCCTATGTACACTTCCTTACCATAGCGCGCTTGTTGAAACACATGTTGAAATTCAAGGATTGAAAAGCTTGAAGAAGCCATCATGTCCTTTGAAGCTCTTTGGAGTTTTGGTTTTGAAGAAGTATGATGTTTTGATTTTAAGTTTAAGCTTAATTCATTTTTATAGTACCAAACACATTTGATAAGTGTGCTACTTGTATTGTGTGTTTAGATAGGCATGAAAATATGTTTGAGTAGCTAAGGGATACATTACATAGGCTAGGAAATGCTGAAAAATCATCAAAATTAGATTTTGCAGTAAGGTAATCGATTACATTATTATGGTAATCGATTACCCTTCAAGAAAATTGGGTATTCTTATTCCTATTCTCAAGAGTAATTAATTACCTGAAAATAATAGTCGATTATACCCGAGACCATACTTTTATGGGTCTATTTTGTAGCAGCAAATCAGATAATCTATTGGGTAATCGATTACCCTGCTACAAACTCATATAAAAGCATTTTTAAACCATAATTTTTTATAACTAATGAAAGGTCCAAAGAAAGCTTCCTTATAACTAACAAACTAATCTTATTTGAATTTTTCTAGGATTAATATCTGTATGTGTGGTGTGCATAAATGAAATTTTAGTGGAAAATAGATTAGTGGAAGGCTAAATCTAACAGTTGGATGTAGGTCAGGTTGACTGAACTAGTATAAAACTACTGTGAAAATTCTCTCTTTTCTTACACTCTTTATGATTGCTTGAATTGATTTCTTTATTGATTTCTGAATGATTTTCTTTGCTACAACTTTATTTTGAATCTTTATTCAGAAAAATTGATTCTATTGATATTCCGTAATTGAGATTGTTATTGGGTTATTAAATCATTGAATCTTGATATTACACATTCATTATCCATAATCTTTGATTGAAAAGAAGTATGATTGAAATTTATATTTTGATTTAACTATGTGCAAACTAAAAACCATCATTGAAGGAATTATTATTGATCAAGTTTGATACCCAAAACATAGAAAGTGTTGAATCTTGATCTTTGTTTCAAGTTCTTTTGAAAACCCATTTTTGAAAACACTAAGGTAGATTTTGGAAATTTCTTAAAGGGGATATTTTTGAAAAATCTGATATTATTTTTTAATAGAAAAATTTGAAAAATATTTTGTGAATCTATTCAACACCCCTTCTAGATTCCCCCTGGGACCAACAACACGCTTTTGTACCTCGATGTGTATGCCTCGTGCACACTACCCTACTCAACGTGTGCACTTGGTGCACATTGACCTACAATGGCATGGTTGCTCGATGCACCTTTCCAAGCCACAGTGTACACACTTTCCTGCCACTCCATGCACGCCAGTGCATGCTCCCCTACCACAGCCCGCGCACCTGATGTAGTCTTCCCTGTGACAGCATGTGCTCCGAATGCAAGCTCCCTTGCCTCAAAATATGCATTGAGTGCATGCTACCTGCCAAGGCGAGCGCGCCCGGTACGCCCTTCCTAGCCGTGGCACGTACCCAATGCACCCTCCCCTACCTCGATGTGAGCACCTAGTGTAAGTTTCCTACTACGATGCGCACACTCAATGTACCCTTCCTTGCTAAGGCTTGCACCCGTTTGCACGCCTTCATGTCATGCTTTTAGTTTGTTTTCCTTTCATTTTTCCATTTTAAATTAGTGCTTGTTTCCTATTAATTAACTTGTTAGCATAATTTATAGGTTTGTACCTACCCTGATTATCATCGTATCCTTATCCAATTAAATTGACTGGTTAATTTATTTTTAGTTTTAAATATTGTTATAGAAAACTTGTAGAACTAGTGACTTCTAGGGAAGAAATCCCTTATTAGTGGATCTTAATGAATTTTAATTATAAACTTATTCACCTTATGCTTTGACATCTTTCTATTTAACATTCAGCTGGATGATATAATTGATTTGGTGATTCCAAGTGGTAACAACAAGATTATTTCTCAGATCTAAGAGTTCAATTAAAATTACTATTTTAGGTCATGCTAATAATTAGGACCATTATGCTTCCATTTGCATATATTTAAATATAGGTTTAATTATATTCTTCATCATCCATTTCAATTAAGATTTATTGCTTCGTAGTAGTTTAAATGATAATTTTCTATTAATATTTTTTTATTTGTTATAGGTATTTTGTGATATTAAAGAATTGCTATGGAGATACTTGAAGGGATTCACTCTCTGGACTTGCATATTTGTTTGAAATTGGAAAGTCTTTAGACTTACTTAGAAATAGTTTTCAAAAAAATTTTTAATTTTGGTATTTTTGTTGTATTTATTTATATAAATAAATGTATATTTAAACAATTTAATAATTTATATATGAATTTTTTTTGTTTATCAATTTACTGAAATCCTTTATTGGTTTATATAAACTTAATCAAAGTTATTTGAGGTTGTATAATCTGTTTAGCTTTATATTATTATAATTTGCAAATTTAGGAAGACATGTTATATAAATAAAGAAAAATAAAACAAACACAACATAATAAATTTCCTTTCTAAAACGATTATTTTAAACCACGTTTTAAAAAGGCCATTTTTTAAAAGAATTATTTGAAAAGAACGTTTTACATAGGCCATTTTGGAAAATAGTTATTTAAAAAACGTTTTAAAATGGTTAAAAAACCGTTCTTAAAAGTTAGACTTTTAAAAACCAAGACATTCAAAATAGTTCTGGATTTGTTGGTGTTTTTAGTTAATGAAAACTTAGATGCTATCTTACTTGTGCTCTATGCTCTTTCATTGTGGACACAATTTGACCAATGTTACAATTATTTAAGCTTGTTAAATTCACGTACGTTTCGATCATGAGATATGACACAACATGTTTAAATGAGTTTGATTTCCTTTCTTAATTGGTTAAAGAAACTTCATAACATTAAAGGGAAACTCTCCTCTCCAAGATGATTCTAGCAAAATCCAAACAAATATTCACTTATGACAAACTACAAGTTACTTGGCCCAATTATTTGATGTATTGTTTTAAAAACTTGACTAATTCTACTTGTTCAATTGAAAATTAGTCTAGTAACTGGCCTGAAAAGAAAAAAGTAGAGCACTTAAGAACAAAGAACCGGTTGAATAAACCTTTTAAATTTTAATTTTTTAATTAAAAATTAATCTAAAGAATTTTTAACATAATAAAAAATACATATTTAAATATTTCACATAAAAATTATATGTTATCTTGCTTTCTGCTCTCATTACGGTGCAAGTTGAACAATTTTGCAATTATATAAACTTTGTTTCACAACATGCTTAAATGAGCGTATTTTTTGCTTATTAGTTGGTTAAATAAGATTAATAATATTAAAGGAAAACTTTCCATTCTCCATCATAGTTCTATGCTTTGTTTTATGCTTTGTTTTAAAAAGTCGGCTATATAAGCAAGAATTGTCATGTTAAACAATAATACAATTCTATACGTTTACAATTCATTATATTTTTACTTTGTCAAATTAAACAATAATGAATTGATGGTGCAAGGGAACCTTTTCATTCACCAATTTAGGTCAGCATATTCCATCATTATTCAATCATAGTACTCTCGTTGTCAATTAATAAAATCTTATATATAAGAGCATAGGCAAAACATGAAATTTTTATGACAAAAATAATACAATATCATACCTTGTTACCTGTTGTATAAAGATTGTCATATTAAAATATAATACAATTTTGTGCGTGTTTGAAAGTTTATAATTCATCATATTTTTTATCTTTTCCATATTAAACAATAATACAATATCATATTAGTTGTATATTATAAACAAGGATTCTTATAGTTAAGGTGATTTTATGCTAAACAAAATGTATTGAAGGTAATCAAGTGTGTAAATGTCTAAGGCCCTTTCACCCAACTTTGTTAGAAAACCAATTAAAGGCAAAAGAACTTTTTCATTGAAAAGCATGAAATGAAGACAAAATGCAAGAGAAGATGACCAAGCATTCCAAGTTGCTTGCTCTCTTTATGCTTGTTGTTTTTGTTGTTGTACATCTTTTTTCTCTTTTTTTTTAGTTGAGAAGTATATCCTAATTTATAATGTTGACAAATATTAATTTTTTATATTAAAAAATATATTTTAATACATAGTGTTGATATATAAATTTTTATTTTGAATTTATATTTTTAAAAGTGATCAAATTAAATTTATTTTAATATAATTTTCAAATTACTCAAAATTTAATTATATGTCAATAATTAATTTTGTGTAATTATTTTCACATATTATATTTTTATTTTATCCATATAGTACAATAAGTGTTTTATTGCAACTATTTTACTTATATATAAATATAAAATAAATATATTTTTATTTAATAGTATATGATACATTTTGTTAATTATTTAAGATTTAAAAATAGTTTATAAATATATAAAAATATATTCATTTTACATCAATACATACATCATTGTGATCTTAAAAAATATTTTAATTTTTATTTTAAAAAATTATTTACAATTTGTATTAAATTATATAATAAAAAGCATTAATATAAGTCATTTTATTCATGAAATCAAATCAACTGCTGAGAAAATATTTACCAATACCTATGAGATGTTTAAGCTTTAAATTAAATTACTAAATCAACAGTTATTATCAAGTGAAAATTTTAATCAACAACTTAATGGAATAGAAATTTTGATCAATAGTTATGAAAAGTTCAAACTTCCTTTTCAAATATATAAAGAATCAACGTATGTAGCGTAAAAGAGGATGCAAATTTACATTATTATTTCATAGAGTAAATTATTGTAATATTTTTTAAAATTAGTATAATTACACATACATTTCTATTTTTTTTAATCATTATTTTGTAACCCTGAAAGATTGAAGTCTAGAGTTTGAAAGAAATACTAGTATAATATTTTCAAACATATAAAAGTATTAATATAATATTTTTAAAGTTAACAAGAGATTTAGGTAGGAAAATAAAAAATGTTGAATTATATAAAATTTGATAAAAATTGAGGATGTATCATTATAATTTACTCTATTTTATATTATAATAAATAAATTTCAAATCAAATAAATATTTGTTGTCAACTTAAAATATCCATCTAACATCCTACAGGTGCTAAAATCTCTTTACTATATATCAAGTCAAACCAATGATTTTTGTTAAAATTATTATTTTTTATCCTCTTAACCCATTTGGAAAAAAATTATTATCCATTCACTTTATATAAATTTAAAAAATTATATTTTTCACTAGCAATTTAGTTATTGGGTTTATATTTTGAAATATTTGAAAAATATTGTACAAATATTTATAACAATTGAATAAATCGTTCTGATGTGGAAGTACAAATAGAACTATTTAATTTCTAATTTGTTGTATTTTTAACTTTTTAGACATTATAATTTAATTATTAATTTAAATGCAATTCTAATGGCTGAAAGCCACAAGAAAATATAAAATTATTGGTTCAAAATTATATTTTTTCATGGTTTTTATATATTAGAATTATATGAAAATAATAATAATAATATAAGAATTATGCATGCAAATAAAAAAAATTATATATAAAAATAACATATATGATATTAAAATCAAATAACTAGAAGTACACATATTTTTTGTGTTTACTTCATACAGACTATATGAAGGTGAAATTATATATGTTATTAATTAATTCAATCACAATATTATTATGGTTATATTCTATAAAATCATCCTCATATCTTTTAACAATTACAAAGTTAAGTTAGTTATGTTAGGTATTTATTAAAGGTTAATAAATATGAAATATATAATTTATCAGAAAATATTTGATAATTTATTTTTATAAACTATTATATTCAATAAATTTTCTCTTATAATGATAACCTTAAAAATATTGACAATTAAAAAGCTTAATTTCAAGAAAACAATACACACAATATCTTAAACACATTATTTACAATGAATTGTTTCTAATAAATTATAAAAAAATAAAAATTACTTTATTAATAAATTTTTTTATTATAATAAATTGATCTTAGCATATTTTAAAACTTGTAATTTTTTATTATATAGAATGATATAGTAATATATAATTATAAATATATATTTATATATCTATCTTAATAGTATTTTTTTTTCAGATATAAATCTAGATTGAATTTAACTAGTTTCTTAATAAAAATATAACTAATTAATCACAAAAAATCTAAATAAGTTAGAAGGGATAGCTAGTACATTTTGATTTTATTGAGCTTTTCTAGGCAAAGAGTTTCAGCTCTTAAAAATATAATTGAAACCTAAAATATAGTTCAGAAACTGAAAAAGTAGATTAAATTTTAAAGTGATTAAATTAAGATAAAAAAATTTATAGGATGAAAATAATATTTTATAAATTTTATAGGAATCCAAACATAGTTTATGTTAAATTATTTTTAATTTTATAGGAACCTGAGGAAAGTTAATTAATATACTTTACATGGTTTTAGTAAATTATTCTTAATTTTTATGATCATATATAAGTTCTTTACTTATAAATGAATTTTCATAAATTTTTGTTTTTTCTTTCTGATATTTTCTTTTGTCTTATCTATACGTCCAATCCTTAGATTTAAACCTCCAAAAGATTAACCAAACTCATTTGCTTTTACATTTAAGTAAATTTCTATAGTTACATAGTTTGTGAAGTTGTTTTGTATCTAAAATAGAAGCAAAATTATATAAAGATAATAGTCTAATAAGTTTTTAAAATATAATAAAAATAAAAAAAATAATTTTAATAAAATGTCCCTTTGTTCTTCTACACAGAAAATATGGATATAATTAATAAAATTTAATAAATGTAGTTTTAAATTTTACAAATAAAAACATAAATTTTCTTAAAAGCAGAACTTAAAGAAGGGATAGAGATAATTTATTAATTTCCTTCTTACCATCTCATTAACCAATTGAGGAAGGATCCTTAACGTGTCACACATGCAATTAAATCCTTAATGTGTCACACGCAACGTTAGAAGAAGTGAGGACACCATATTAGGAGGAGTTGAATAATATATCTGCAAACTAAACTTTATAATTAATCTAGTAATGGAAAGAAACATTTCTAACTTGTAATTTTTATTTCTTGTCTTTGAATATTAAGCTAATTTGAACAATGAAAATGAATTTTTAATAAATTCCAAGACGACACAAAGTTATGCTCACGCAAAAATGCAGATAAAAAAACCTTCTTCTTTTACAACCGCGTGATATTTTCTAATATGTCTCAAAGTTGGAACAAAGGATAAGAGAGTTTGAATTTAATGAAAGAAAGGAAAAAAATGTTGTGATGATTTTGAGTCAAAATCGCAATTTGAAATCCAAGAGAAACAGGATCAGTCGTAGTTACAAAGAAGAATAATGCTACTTCAAATAAACATAGGAGAGCTACCCATGTTTGATAAATTGGATTTTTCTTAACCATATGAAAATAGATATTTGAATCAAGTTAAAAATGTTGAACAAATCTAATTTGATAAAAATAAAATCATAGTAAAAATTTTGATGTAATTACAAATTCTTAATGTTTTGGTATTCATTTGATTTATTGAACCTAGAAACAAATATAAGTATATATATATATATATATATATATATATATTTATATTTATATTTGTCTCTTCCATTATGATGATGGAAATCATGATTTTTAAACTCTAAGACTTTTTTTTTATTATGGAAAACTAAAATCCTAATAGCATTTTATTTTATTATTGTTAAAGTAAATTGATAAATATCACAAAATTGAAAGGAGCAAGAAGAGAGAATGGAGAGAAGATTGACTAATACTAATTTTAATTCTAGTTGAAAACTTTAATCTGTATATAATAAATTCAGCACAACTAAATTAATTAAATGCAAATTTGCAATATTCTAATAGAGTCATTTATGAAATATTATTAATTTACAAAATTACCCTTAGACCAAGAGAGTACATATCAATATATCATAGATATGATATACATTTTTGTTTTTGAAGGTAACTAACCTATGTTAATTTGATATAATTTGTGTTTCAGACCTCACTTGTGAGATTTAGATTAATTTGGCTCAAATGGTTTATAGAATCAATTGCATCAAAATTAATTTTATCTATAATTAAATTATTGGATACTTTATCTTTCTTGAATTTTTTAATCTCATGATAAATTTGGTTAACATCACATAAGAAGGATTAAGTTAACAAGATAGATTTAGAATAGTTATGTCTGTAAATGGAACACTTTTAATGCTATGCCAGATGCAAGATATGCATGATGTATGATTGCTTACCTGAGTGTAGCAAGTTTCACAGTAATCTGTACTTTAAGTATTGATAGCGGTAAATGAGTTTGTAATCATCAATGCACCTTTATATGCTTAACTCATAAAATTAGAATTGACTTTTGCGTGTTAACCTATATTAGTTGTTGTTACTTCATTCTCTCTTGTGCTTTATAGATATTTTTCTGTCCTGATACACTCAAATTAAATACAATAATAGGTATTTCTACAGACTATTTATTACTTGCAAGTTTCAAATTTTGTGTCCCCTGACTAGGTTATGCACCAAATTAATTTTGTCTCTACGTCTTTCACATTAGGTGCAACTTCCTAAGACCTCTTTTGCTTTTCTAGCTCTTGCTGCCGTAGGAGCTTCAAGTCTTTCGAACACTTTGTTGTCTTTGTTTGTAGCTGAATTTTTATAAATCTCATAGTACACTTTTGGGTTTCGATAATCACTATGCTAATCACTTCATCCTGCCCACACGTAATAATATACTTAATATATATAAATAATGATATTTGCTTCATCACATAGTTTGCTGAAATATATATAATGTGTATTCATCCATTTCTATTTGCTGCCATATTTAGTTTGTTATTGTTATGATAATAATAATAAGCTAGTTGTTAACTTTTAATGGCCTGATAATTTATTAATTAATTGTGAAACAAATATATGGTCAAGAGTCAAATTAATTAAATGAGTTGTATTTTAAGATATAGTCTGAGCAAGTATAAATGGTTTGTGTGTTTTACCTTTTTCTTTTCACTTTTTGATCAACTCAATAAACAAACCCTCAAATTTAGTAGATATTCTCATTTCAAACAAGCATACGTCTTGTTTAAGAATAATGTTTTTCAATTGAGAATTCTTGAGCCAACATAATAACTCATAAATAACACTTTTTGCCGTTTTGAAATAATTTTATTTCAATAATATTTCTAAATTATTTTCATTCTATAATATAAATATTTTCCAATTATCCTCCTTCTATATTAATATTTATTAACTACTTGATAATTGTAAAATTAACTAAATTTTTATATATGATTTATTAATACTGTTTTGTTATGCATTATGTACTAGATGTGCCCGGGCCGAGTCTACCACTTACCGGGTCTACCTCCTTGCACACTAATAACATCTTCCTTGCTTCGTTCCTTGGCGCCGGTGAAGTTGTGTACCGGAAGGAATCCCTCACCCGAGTCAAATTTTTATTCAAGGCCAGGTTTGGAAAAGATAAATACAAGTCATTCTTTTTACAAGTAAAGAAAAAACCCGTAATTGTGTAGGGTCAAACCCAAGAAGGTAAATATTATAAATGATAAAGGACAAAAACAGGTTGAACTCTCTCTCATTATTATATTTCTGACATTTGACAACATATTTTGAGAGGAGTATCATTGTAAGTCTTGTGCTTACATTGACGAAAGAGACTCCTTTAGACAATAAGTTCCCTACCCATTTTTTTAGGAACTCATTTTTTGTCTTTTAAAAATTAATCTAAAGTATTTTTAACATAAATAATAACACATATTTAAATATTTCACATAAATATCTATTATTTTGTCTAATGAAATATATAATCTAGTGATTTATACTAATTTATTATTTTTAAATCTTATTTATTCTTCACAATTCTATATTATTTTATTATTTAAAATATTATATAGAATATTTATAGGCTTACATGTAATTTGATTTTCCTATTTTTTAAAATTTTCACTTTTGATCTCTCTATCTTAAAATGGAGATATTTAACCTCTTATTTTTTAAAATCCATAATTTAGTTCTCTATCTTAAAATAAAGACATTTAATTCTTAATTTCAGAAAATTCATGAATTTGATATTTTCAGTAAAATAAAAAATAATAAATGTTTTTATTCATTAAGAAATTATCATTATCCAAATTTAGTAACATGAGATGAGATTATTTGTTACATAACATCATAATCAATGCTTAATTTAGAATAATAAGTGTTTTCAGTTAAAAAAAGGCCAAAGAGCATGAATTTTAAGAAATTAGGGACAAAATGTATAAGAGACAAAAATTGTGAATTTTATATAATTAAGAGGCCGAATGTCTCTATTTTAAATAGAAAAACTAAAAGAAGGGGATTATAATTACATTTAAGACAATACTATAAAGCTGGTTCAATCAGGTTCAGCTACTGTTGAAGTTTTAAACCTTAAACCATTTTACTTGTTCAATCACCGCTTTGCTTTTAAAAACATTAAATTTTGAGAAATCATAATAAAATGTAAAATTAAAGAATAATTGTTTATAAAAAAAATTAAAGAATAATACAACTACAATTAACATTATCAATTTGATGAAATGTTAGATTATTTAATATAATATTTGACTTGTGTGAATATGAAATAACTTTAAATATTTTTAAAGTCGTGTTTCCACTGGAGTCACGCATTCATTGTGTGGTCCATGTATGCCTTCTTCGTGCCTTTCATGGACCATCGTCGCCATCCCTGCTGCAACCCTTGCCGGCTCTGCCACCATCTTCCCTCGCCATCACACATGCGTCATCTCCTTCCCAGAACCTAAACACAACCTCCTTCAACACTACCCAACCTTTTATCTCCACCGCTTTACCCTCTTCCTCTTATCCAAATGTTTCAACTCACCTCCCTAACCCTTTAGATCTAGTTGTTGAAACTCACTTAACTCCTCCTAGGGATCAGTTACCTTTGTCTTCCAGCCCACCAAACACGTGCCCCTCAACTGTCCTGCACCACTCCAAATATTTTCTAGTAGTAGATTATAACATTCAACAAGTTTATAAGTAATTAAAAATATAGTTTATCCAAAAAATTACATTGAATTAACTTGTCATATATCCTAACGATATGGTACGTTATTTAGTTGCTAACGATAGTGTTATATTTGAGTTATACATTTTCTAAAAAACACAACCAAAATCAAACAAAAAATTTAAGGACAAAAAAATGTTAAAAAATTGGTTGAATCAGAAACCAGTTCCCTGTTTGGTTTAATTGTGGTTGAAATTTTTGGTTTCCCACAAAACCAGTTAAAAACCGATCATAAACCGGTGAAAATTGGCGTTTTAACCAATTCGACTAGTTCAATTTTCTTTTTTTAAACTTTTCAATGTATATTTTTTTAAATGCATCCTTCTTTTTCCTAAGTCAACCTCCTTTAATTCAAAATTAATATAAGGATGTTAACTTAGTAATATGATGGTAAATTTAGTAAAATTCTTTTTTCTTTTATAAGCACATTCTTTCTATTTTTTTCTTATACATTATGACTTATGAAGTATGCATGATTTATAATCCTTTTATGTTTAATATTATGAATTTCATGATATTTTTTGTTTAATATAGTTGTTATAGTATTTTATTAAGAACCACTGGTTCAACTAGTAAACTATAAACCAATATCTTCATGAATTTTTATTCACCGGTTTCCTTTTAAAAACATTGACTATATAAATACTATTACATTATTAGCTTCCCCTTTGTCATTTCTAATGTTACCCCAAACCCTCATGAACTTTTGAATCACCTTTGCAGCATATTCAAACACCTTACAAAAAAATACCACAATTTAATATTATTGACTAGAACCACGAGTAGTTGAGTTGGTATTATGTATCTGGATTTGGTTAGATTCCTGCAAAGAAAGTAATGGTACCAATAGATCACTAAGAATTTATTATTGAATTCACAAAAGGAAACAATGGAAGAATATTGACTAAACATTTTAATTAGGGGTTGTACATTACATTGGATTCAACTTTAGCTAAGTAGGACACTAGGACTATTATGATCATCAAACTATTTGGTACAAAGGTGATAAATAAGATAGAAATAAATAACAATAAAAAAATAGATGAGAAATAAAATAAAACTAGAAATGTAAGGCTAAAAATAATAAATAGTAATATATAAGGAAAGAGATAAAAAAATAAGTTAAATTAGGTAAAAAAAAAGTATGATACATCCCACCTTAATTTTTCCAAATGTGTATTTTTTGTTTCTATTGTATTATGAATATATATTTTGCTTTTCTTTAAAAAAAAATTGTAGAACTAGTTATTCACATTATCAAAATTTAGTGATTTTTTTCTCACATTAATATATGAGTTTAATTGGTATACATTGTCATTGTAACTGCAATCACAACCCTTTATTCATGGTAAATTTATTAACTTTACTCATTAGTGCTTTAAAAGTCACATAAATGAAAAGTCATGATTAAATATTAGTGTAAAAATCTTTTACACTGACCGTGTATACCAATTAAACTCTTAATGTATTGCTAATTTTTAACAAAAACTATTGATGTAACACATTGACATATAGTGCTAATAGTGTGTTGATAGTATAGTAAGAAAATATTCTTAAAAGAAAAAAGTGGCATAAAGAATTATAGGTTTGGTGAGTGCCAACAAATTGTACTAACAGGAAATCATGTTGGTTTTTGCTAGCTTTACATGATTACTTAATTGACAACACTTTTTCCCTTCTCATCTAGATTCCTTCTTCCCTTGTTTAATATAATCTCAGGCTTGGCTAATGCCACTTGTTTGCTTAATTGACAAAAGTTTATTAAACCATGTTATGTCCTTAAGCATCTAATAATTTTTTTCACCAGACATGTAATTATTAATTCATTTAATTGTCTCCTTTTATTAGCTTAAATAATTAAATTACTGGTAATTACATCATTACAGCTTGCCCACATCAGGGTAGATGGACCACATCATGATATTTCTTGATTGGTATGGTATCTTTAAATATAAGTGAGAAAAAGATAAATATTCCTCCATTTGAAAAGATAAATATTACATCATTATAGTTTGTCCACATCAGGGTAGAGGGACCACATCATTTGACACCACATCAAGATTACATTATCACTTTGCCGAAGAAGAATAGTATATGAGTGAGAAAAAGATAAATATTCCTCCATTTGCAAAATAGTTGCTGCAATTCTTCAACTCATTGAGGATCACTTCACTTCCCCTCTTTCTTAAAGTCCTCAAAGCTCGTCTTCCCACACACCCCTTTCCCATTTGAAGCATCCATTCCATTCTTCCTTTGTGTCTTACAGCTTCTATTTTACCCTCCCTAAACAAAGAAACTTAGCTTTTTCCCACCCTATAGCCAACACAGCCAAATACCCATTCTTTAAGGATAAATCTTCCCACAAAAAAGGTCTCTTTTTCCTTCATCCCTTGACAAATAGAAGCTAAAGCACCACCAAAAGTGTTAATAGATCTTTGTTCCTTCATTTCTATTAGTAAGTACAACAACAACTTTGGGTGGTGTCAAATGGGTAGAGAATGGTGACGTTGCCACATTCACCTCCTTGTAGAAGCAGCTAAAGTATCATTCCATACCAGTGTGAGGCGACCCAAAGTTGTTCCTTCAACCCCTCTTTTCTTATAACTTACAACCAAAGTTTTTTAAAATAAGATATAAAAGTAAATTTTTTTGGTGTTTATTTATTTTGGTTTTGTTATACATACCCACACACATCCACACCCTCCCAAATATCTTATATTGTACCCTATTTTATGAAGAAGAAAATAAGTTCTTAAATGCTTATAAGGAAGCAAGGCAAGTGATTTGAATTTTTAGTAATACAAATACAAATGCACAAAGGGTACATAAGAATACTAAAGTCGTATGAAGAATTTGAGGATGAGTTTTCACAAAAGTGTAGTTTGAATTTGAGGTTGCACCATCTCTAATTCAAATTATAGAGAAGTTGAAACCATAGAATTAGCTAGGGAATTTAAAAATGATACTCATATGAATAGGTATATATGCAAAAATACATAATTTTACACAAAATAAAAAATTAGTTATCATTTAATTTCACTAATATAAAATATAAAATAAATTTATTTTCTAAACACCTTTTATTTGGAACATGATATAAAAAATAAAAGAAAAAACATTTATACACTGATATTTAATCACAATATTTTATATATAGTAAGTTGATTTACTTTATCCATTATTGATTTAAAAATATATAAATTTATGATTATAATTAAACGTCGGTATAAGATTCTTTTACATCGATCGTTGGTAGGTGTTCAACTCAAAATAAAAGAAGTCATACAATGTAATTAAATAAATGGTATTTTATAAATAATAGCATTAAGATAAAATTAATTGAATTTATTTATAGTTTTTAGTCACTACACAACTCACATTTTTTCTTATATCCTTACTCTTGGTATAATATAAATTCTTGATAGAGAAGTAAAACGCAAAATAACATCATTCAACACATACATAAATAATAGTGGGTCAAAGAACGTAAATAAATATGCATATTGGAAGGTTAAATTGAAGGGTCAAATAGAAAACAAATGGTAGGTTTTGAGATGAAAATTAAATTAAGAACAGTTACCGTTTGGGGCATAGAAAGCGATTTGCAACATGTTGCGGTTGAGGTTTTAAATACTTTTGAATATTTTATATTCAGTATATATTGGGTTTGGGTTTGTGAAGAGTTAAATGCCTTTGAATATTTTGAATAAGGCTTCACAACAGTGTTCATGATGAGCCAAGAATCTGATTCCATACACGATTTATAGATAATGTTTAGTCTAGTTGGTTTATTTTCTTCAAATGAAAAGTTAGGTTAAATAGTATTTATATAAAAATATTTAATTAAATTTTAAATAAATTTATTTTATTGCAAAAACATCAAGTAAATTATTTTATGTCAGTTAATTTTTCACAAAAAAATTATTTTATAATATTTTTTTCATTAGACAATAAAAAAAATTATCAAATAAATTTTAATTTAAAATAAACATATAAGCTAAAGTGGTTATATTTAATAAACAATGATTATTGCTTTCAGCAGAACGAGTGCTAAGGCCAATTATATATGGATATAGTATTGACACAAATTTAGTATGTAGTAAAGCAGTTCCGGTCCAAATAAAACAAAACATTTTTAATTTGTGTGTTTATATTTTTTTACTATATTCATATGTTTATTTAAAAATTTAAATAAATTAAACAGACCTCCTAGGAAATGATATAACTAAATTAAAGATTTAGTGATTTCCTATTTATTTTACTATAGAAAGTATAAAGGCAGTTTAGCCAATGTGATCCATTACCCTAACTTTTAACTTACATCTTTAAAGTTAATAAAAATATAATTTATTAATTATCACAAAAATATATAGACACAATTCAATCACATATTTATAGAGTTATGAAAATAAGTGGGACACATAGATTAGCTTAGGTTAAGTTGAAATTGAAAAACTAAACTTATATAAAATTATCCTATTTTGTAATTGATATTATTTAAATTCTTTAATATATATTTATATATATGCTAAAAAAAAAGGAACCCAATTAGACTAGTCTGACGGGTCAACAAAAATAGATTAGAAAAAAAGCAACACATATTAATTATAGAAAATCCATTTAACACTTCTACCTATATGTACATCTTTGAATCTTGGTACTTGACAAATCTCTTTGAAGCACATGTTGCAAGACTCATGACCACCCCTGGAATTATAAGATGATGAAAAAATGTTAGCCCCTTTATCTTTGGATCAGTCATGAAGCTTGAAGTCGTTTCCAATGGTTCAGAGGAGTTATAGTTCACTCATATTTTATTTTCTCAAAAACAAACTTACATTATTGATGTAACTCATTTGCTAGTTTTCCAACTCACAAAGCAAGTTTATGCCATATGCTTTGTCACACATTTTCAAGTCAACTCTTCTACAAAACTAACAACCACATATTAATATACAACAAATTTGTCATTGTAATACTATCATAAATCAGCAGCTTCCATACACAAATAGAACTATAAAACCATATAAGCAAGACCCATAGGAAATTTTTATTTTTAATTTATATATTTAAAAGTGATTAAATTAAATTTATATTAATATGATTTTAATTATTAAAATTTAATTATATGTTAATAATTAATTTCATGTAATTATTTTCGCATATTATAATTTTATTTTATCCATACAATAAGTGTATTTTATTTTATTTTCATGTTAAGAAATATATTTTTATTTAATAGTATGATACAATTTTGTTAATTATTCAAGATTTAATAAACTAATTTATAAACATATAACAATTTATCCATTTTATTTTCACCAAAAAAAATTCTATCCATTTTATATTAACATATATAAGTAAAATATATACATTATTATGATTTTAAAAAGTATTTTAATTTTTTATTTTAGAAAATTATTTTAAATTTGAGTTAAATTATATAATAAAAAGCAATAATATGAGCTATTTAATTCATTAAATCAAATCAGCTGTGAAAAGTTTTATAAATAGGTATAAGATATTCAAGCTTAATCACATCAATTTAATTCATTTAAACTAAATTAATAAATCGACAATTATTATGAATTGAATTTTTATTTTTGCAAAAAAAAATTAAGGAAATAAAATTTTGAGGTAATTAAAAATGCAGCCCACATGTTTAGTGTAATTGCAAATATACCTCCTTCTTCTTTTATACTACACAGACTCTCTTACTTATATGTACTTATTACGATTGTACCCTCTTTCCAAACTACACAAAATATATTTTTACATATTTTTCCGTTATTACATTTTATTTTGTGTGAAGATGATATAATTTTTTTTTCAAGTTTGCTAATACTCAAACAATGGAGGCGAAAGGAGCGCTCATTGTAAATTTTGAAAAATATAGGGAGTGCATGTGTAATCATATACAAAACTTAAGAGATACACGTATAATATCATACAATACTTAGATGATACATCTGTAATAATTTATATATGATATTACAATATTTTGGAAAGAGGGGTACAACTACATGAGTATGTCAAAGTAAGAGGATTTGTATAGTCTAATAAAAAGGAGATGTGCATATGTAATTAAATTAAATTTAAGGAGTACATCCATAATTACCTCTAAAACTTTTGATCAAATAATTATGAAAAGCTGAAACTTCCTTTATATATAAAGAATGGATGTAGTGTAAGAGAGCAATGTAACATAATTAGTGAGAATAAAAATTGACAAAAAAAAAGTAATCAAATAATAGCATATATTCTATAAAACAATAATGTCACATGTCCAAATTTACATTATTATTTAGTGTAATTATATATACATTTCTATTTTTTTAACCATTACTTTCGTACCTCTGAGAGTCAGTGATGGTCTAAGGTTTGAGAGGAGTGCTAGTGTAGCATCCCAAAATTCAAAATACAAATATTTGAAAGATTAGGTTGTTAAAAAAAATGTATTAAAAGATTAAACTATAAAAAATTTTGAATGACTAGATTAAGAAAATTATTTTTTAAAATAGAAATAAGATAAAATAAATCAAGATTCGATCTCATATTGAATTTGTTCTTACCAAATTCCGGTAGAACCTCGTAACCTCTCTTGTTTGGAACGCTAGCAGCTCCCTCAAACAAGTGAGTATCTGCAAAAGAGACTATGACGCTCAAGTTAAAAAAGATTGTCAAGAGTATCAGTGGTTTTGTGTTTAAAATAGTCTCCCTTTTTAAGGAGTGTGGATCCCTTTTTATTGTGAAAAAGGTTTCGTGTTTCCTTTTTTGGGCAAATGGGCCTTTGTTAGGTCAGGTACCGAGCTTTGAGCTAAGCTGAGTACGTCAAGCTCTGAACTGTGCTGAGTACGATCCAGACAGACAGAAGACTCTTAACTCCCATAGGACTTTGAGGTTGAAGAGCTTGTGGACCGGAGGTGGACCTCGATGACCGACCCACATGATCCCGCAATATTTCATCCATGATATCTGATCATTTAATGACTGTTATCAGTTAATCACAAGGTCAACATTAAATGGAGAATCATGCATTCGCTAGAGAAGACCAAAATCAATATAAAAGGAAATACTACGAAACTCTAAGATGACAACTTTTTGCTAGTCGCCTAAGATAAATACTCTAATCTTACCTGGAAATACGCTCCAAAACAACATGTTAAAATAAAAATTTATATACACAGAACCATTATGTATAATTTTTCCATAGACCCACAAAATGTCACGACTTATTTTGGGGTAGACTTTCAGAACATGGATCAGCTTCTTGCCATCCTTGCTTTCCCACAACATGTGAAATAAGGCACATTGGTGTGCAGATAATTTTTGGTTGGCATGTAAGTATGTAACAATCAGGGTAGCATGGAGAATTTTTACACCTATTCCCCTTTTAGTTCCTTACGTTGCTTTAATTAGTTCCTATGAATGGTTAATGCCTTTTTTTTAAATGGAGAGTCAAAGTAAAACTAGAACAATTAGTATAATATAAAAAATTTTGTAATGTTAAAAAATGAAAAAGTAATAGATATAATAAGATTTAATTTTAAAAAAAAAAATTGTATAGTTTAATATTATTTTAAAGATATTCTAATTAAAATTAAAGTTATAAAAAATAAGTTTGTGGCTACACTCACGTATACTATGTTGCATGACATCACATCGATGCATGCATTCTGGTTTTCAATAGAGGTGACATTTTTATTATTTAATCACAATCAAAGTATTTTATATTTTGGTGGGATCCTTTGAGGCTGTGTTGTTTCTTATAAAATAAAATATTATAATATTAATATGGAATATTCAATAACTTGCAATTAATTTTTGTTAAAAAATCTAACTGATTATATTTAGTAAATATTTTCTTTTAAAATAATTTTTTTCATTTATATTATTGAAAAAGTCTTTTTAAATCAAACATGTAACACAATGACATATATATATATATATAATTTAATATCATGTATTTAAATTCTTTATGTGAAATTTAAATTCATTCCTTTTCAAGGTGATTTTCATATAATTTAGCTCACATTACAATAAATGCCCTTGTTTGAATAATATGATGTTTATTTTTTATTACATGTGTACTCATTAACATAAAATCAACATATATATGCCTCAATAACAAAGAGATAATAAATTTCTTTTCAATTGTTTATATCCAAGTGTGGGTATATGTATCTCAATACTTCTCAGGGGTATATTTTATGGATATTGAACATTGAAGAAATTAAAAAAAAAACTCATCAAACTTAAAGGGCAATTTTTTCAACAAAATGGTGGCCAATTGCTACAATAACTAGCCAAGTACAGTGGTTCAACTAAAACAACTAAAATCTTTATTCTGGAGGAACTAAAGGAGGCTAGTAAAAATTTTTATGAAAGCATGGTCTTTGGCCAAGGTAGGCAAGGAACAGTTTACAAAAGAATATTACCTAATGATAAAGTTGTAGCAATAAAAAGATCCTGAATTAGAAACCGAAACCAAATTTAGAATTTCATCAATGAGGTGATCATGCTTTCTCAAACCAACATATGAATGTAGTAAAACTCTTGGGATGTTGTTTAGAAGCAGAAGTTTCCTTGTTTGTTAATGAATTTATTCTCAATGGTACTATTTATAAGCATCTTCATGATCAAGGTTAATCTTTAAGACTTACATGGAAAACAAGAAATGCAAATAACAACAGAAACTGCCAGGGTCCTTGCATTTTTACATTCAATTACCTCCACACCAATTATACACAGAGACGTGAAAACTGCAAATATACTACTTGATTACAATTTCACTACTAAGGTTTTAGATTTTTGAGCTTCAAGGATTCTTCCTCTTGATCAAACTTAGATAACCACTTTGGTAAAATAGACACTAAGATATCTTGACCTAGAATACTTTGAAATAAGTCAATTAAATGAGAAGAGTAACGCGTTCAGCTTTGGAGTTGTCTTAATGAAATTGCTAGCAGTAAAGAAGGCACTTTCTTTTGATAGGCTAGAGCCTCATAGAAACTTTGCAGTGTACTTTCATTCTTTAATTAATGAGGGTAGATTTCTTAGAATTATAGATATCCATATAATAGATGAGGCAAATGTTGGGCATTAATGGATGTTGCCAATATTGCATAATGTTGTTTAAGATTGAAGGGGAAGGAAAAACCCACCATAAAAGAAGTGGCAAAGGAATTTGAAAGAGTAAACATAATGGAAAAGCACAAATGGAAAAAAAAAACAATTTGACTTTGGAAGAGACAAAGAATTTTCTAGAATCAACACAATCATCTTCTTCCAATCTTGCTGACAGAAGAAACATTCGCTTTGGCTATGGTATTTCATAAAACAAATCTCGGTCATTAAGTAGTGGAAGATGATTAGGTAATATTAACTGTAACATCATCATAATTCAAAAGTTTATTGTTACACAAAATGTCAGTTTATGTTTCAATAATGGTTATACTATTGTTATATGTTGTATTCCCTTGTTGTATTGAATATGATAATTAATGTGACATTATGTTTGAGATGAAACGCTATGTGATATATGAGATATTTTTTTATAAAAGTATCCTTTCTATTTAATTAATTTTACATATATGCTTAACTAAAACTTGTGATTATATTAAAATATTTCATGACACAGAATGTTGTCTCAATAGAGTAGGGATGTTCATTGAGTTAGGTGACCAAAAGAATCTATCCGATCCAATCCAACCTAAATAAGTTTGGTAATTAGACCTAACTCAATTAAATTCAATCTACTATGGGTAACGGATTCGGTAAGTTGAATCCAAGATCCAATCCAACTGAATCATAATATTAAATTATTATATATTATAATTTCAAATTATGTGTTTTGTTATTATGTGTTTCTCTTTTATATTTTGTTTTTGTTAGTTTGGACAAATTCTATAGTTTGTATTTATTTGTATGAATTGACTCTAGTTTGAACAAATTATGTTTATTTTATTTTGGACAAATGTTTCGTTAGTTATTATTGTTTGAAAATTTAGTTGTATGTTAATTTTAATTTGTTTTAGTTTTAATATATAATTTGTAACTATAATTTATTTTTTATTTTTATGTTATAACAATTATATAGTCTATTATGTTAAAAAAAATATCCTAAAAAAGCTAACAAAACAATATTCTAAATTTTTTTAAAATTAATTTTTTAAAGAAATACTTTTTAAAATTATGGTCCAATTAACCAAAACCTATTCAAGAGCATGTTGAGTTAGGTTTAATAAAAAAAACAAAAATTCAACTCAATTTTTATATTTGGATTGAGTCTTGAGTTTGCCTAAATCTGACCCAACCCAACTCATATTCACTCCTGCAATAGAGTATCATTGATTTTGTTGGGTCTCATATCTAAACAAGGACAGGGAATTATAAAAATTAAAAAGGAATAAACTAAATTTTAAAGAAAGTAACATAAGAGAGTGTATCACTGTTACATTTCTTTACCTATTAGCTATGATTTTGAAGGGACCTGATGAATGATGTTGTGCCTTTGGCAAGCATACTGAGTTTTATTATAGTAATTTACATATGGTTTCCAGAGATTTAAGGATATTTTATAATTTCTTTTCTTGTAAGTTTGTTAAAAAAATATGTAGTATATCATAGGAGTTGGGAGAGTCATGACCCCTAAACTTTTTTCATTTCTTTTAATCAATATAGATTTTTTTAATAATATATCTATTTTATTTTTTTAGCATTCCTATTTTTTTTTCTTCCCTATTAACAAATATAAAATTGTTTATTAAAAATTGTAATTTTTTAAATATATGTATTTTATTTTTTTGGCTCGATAATATTCTTCACCTAAGATCCATCATTAGTGAATCTTCATAGGAGTTAGAGGGAACCATGACTCTCCAAAACTTTTTTCCTTTCTTTCAGTAAATATAGAGTTTTTTTTTTTTTAATTTTAATTTTCTTGTAGTATATCTATTTTATATTTTAGACTTCCCCAAACTTTCTTTCTCCCCTTTAAACAAATATAAAATTGTTTATAAAAAATTTTAATTTTTTTAAATATATCTATTTTATTTTTTTGATTCTCATAATATCAACAACAAACTCTTTAATTAACACACTCCTCCAACACACTTTATATGATTCATTGAAATTTATAAAAAGTAACAAATTATATGGTTTCACTTATCATTAAATGACTCTCTTATCTCTTAATTTTATAGTTTTCAATAAATTTCAACCAATAATAGAGAGTATTAGTAGAAATGTGTTAAACAGTATGTTAGGAAGAATGTATTAAAGAGTGTATTACTCCAATAGTAAGTTAATTAGAAGACTTACTCTTCATCTTAACTATTCATTTTCTTGAAATCTAATAATTAATATTAATTACTCACTACAACCATTAAATTTCAAAAAAATAAGTGATGAGATGAAAAATAACTCTTAAATAAGTGTGTGCATGCATTATCGTCTATTATGTCAGTAGATTTTGTGGGATAGATCTAAACTTAAAAAACAATTCAATTGAATTATTTAGCTAACCAAGCTTATCTGTCCTGATTAAATATACTCGACCTAAATGTTTTGGATAACGTTGTCGACAATGGAAAACCTTCTAAACATTGGGTTTCGATGGTCGCATCTAGGTTTTCATAGTCTCTTTTTCACTTTCATTCACTCATTGACTCTCTCGCTGATTTCTCATGTGATGGTCACTTTTTTCTCTCATATTAAACCTACTTTGCACGGATATATAAGGGAACCTCTTTCATGGTGGCACTTAGATTCACTCGATGCATTAGAAAATTTAAATTGATTCTGACTTGGCTTTTGTGAGTTGTGGCCAATACATTTTCAAAGAAAAGATAAGAATAAAAGAATGGTTAGAATGTGTTTGATTTTCCATTTTATCTAGGTGAAAGTGAAGAAGCTAACAGAAATGCTAAATGAATCTTTTTGGTTTGGTAAGCATTCAGATAGTTACTAACTTTTCCTAAAAGGTTACTTCTAGTTAGGTTTTTCTAAAGATATCTTGTTTTACAACTCTTAGTTAATTGTTTTTTATAATTTTATCATTCGTTAATTGTCTCCTTAATTCTCTTTCCTTATATGTCAGAACATCTCTCTCCTTTATTATAAATTAAATATGTAATTATAGCAACTTATAATTTAAATATATATTTGTAGAAAATTATAATTTAAATATATAATTATAGTAATTTATAATTTAAATATGAAATTATAGAATTTTATAATTTAAATATGTAATTATATTAATTTATAATTTAAATATGTAATTATATAAATTTATAATTTAAATATATAATTATATAAATTTATAATTTAAATATATAATTATAATAATTAATAATTTAAATATGTAATCAATTTATATTATTAAAATATGTTATAATTATTTTAAATATCTTATTATTGATTTAATAATTAATTATGTCCCTATATTTATCATTTCATAACTTTCAACTAGTTGATTAACTAGTTTTACCAAAACTTAGAATTAATTTTTCAACTTTTAACTAACATTTTAGCTAATTTTATTAAACACATCGTTGTCTATGCCTACAAAAGCACATTAGTTTCAAACATAAAAACAAACCTATCTTAGTAAACAAATTAAAAATAAGCATATATTTATTCTGCACAATTTTTATTTTGTATGTCCTGATTGGATTTCCTCAAGAAATGCTTTTCATTCATTTTTAAGTTTATTTGAGATATATATTATACATCTTAATATTTTGTCTAGACCAAGACTTAAGGACCATCACTTACTAAAAATATTACAGAATATGCTTTACTTCACTTTTGAAATTTCATATTTTTATATGCATGTCTCTTTATTTAATATTTACTAATTTCATATTTTTACTCATTTGTATTTTTTTCTCTTTCTACAAATATGTGAGCTATGAATCGTTTTGAAGTGAAGTCTCATAAGAAAGTATCAACTAGAAAAATCAATAGAAGATTGTTGAAGTTAAGCCTAACTAAAAATTGTAGAATGCATCTATGGGCTATGCTTGCTGGAATAAGTTGAGAGTAGTAAATACTTTGTACTGTATCTTATCATTCTTTGTTATCTTATGGTTACTCTTTTCAGATTTTCAATTCAGGTAATTAACCCAAATATTGTTTTATAACTTTTGAATCCAAACCATATGAATGTATGCATAGCCTCTCTCACAACACATCTCACATATAAACACATGATTATGCAATATAACAAGACTTAAAAATTACTTAACAAGTTCTAGATTTAACGAATGTACAAGCAAGACTTGAAGTTAATGTACTATTAAATAAAAACTTAAACTTATCTTGTGACACAAATAACCTCATTAGCAAAAAATTACTCAAAGCACAAATTCTTATAGCAAAAAAACCCATTCATAAAGCTTGATATATACACTTTAATATACATACTCACTTAAGTTTTAGTCTTGAAGATCACTACTGTATTTCTATAAATTTTGGGTTACCTTATGCATTTTAACTAAGTGTTATGACCTTTTGTAGGGTGTCACTACAATATTTAGAGTTTTATTACTCCTATCAAATTGATTCTCATTTGGTTCAAAATCTAACTAATTTATTTATAAACTCTCATGTTGACTTGAAGAGTTGGTTCAAACCTTTAATATGCCAAAAGTTAGAGGAAATATGAATTTACCATTAAATTCTAACATATCAACCTTTAGTTACTAATATGATCATAATGTGACTTCTAGGCATTATTTTGGAGTAAAACTATCGACATTAGTTAACTAACATCTAGAGATACAATTTTCATGCAAATCATTTTTCCAAATTCCATTGTCTTAAAACTCTTTTTTTTATCCAAATCTTACAAACGCTGTCAGTGAAATATGCATGGGCATGCATACCAAACACCACTATGATTACAAACTATATACAAGCATAAAAATTAAGCACGGGAAGTGCATAACTAACTAAGGGCAATGCATAACTAACCACAAGGAGTGTATAAATGAGCGTCGATAGTGCATGACTAAGAATTGGGAGTGCATAACTAAGCAAGGCAATGCATAACTAAGCCTAGGGAGTGCATATAACTAAGCAAGGACAATACATAGCTAAACATTGGGAGTGCATAACTAAGTAGGAACAGTAAATAAATTAGCACAGGCAATGCATAATTAAACAAGGTCATGCCTATCTAAAACAAATTTCAAAAATTACAAACTCATACTTTTTAACAATAATTTCTATACATCATCATTAATTATTTATTTATTTATTATTATTATTTTTATTACTATTATTATTATTATTATTATTATTATTATACATGTATCTCTATACTTTGTAGTTCTCTTATCAACACAAAACCACTACAAGTGATGACTCATCACCAGGTTCAATTGACATCAATTATTCAAATGATAGAATTATCTCAACATTCTATAGAACAGTACTTATCATCCATTGCATATTTCTCATGGATTATGTAAAATGGATCAAGAATTTTGTCATAGTATTGAAAAAAACCATTTACCCGACCAATATAAAGGTAGAAAAAAACACTAAATTTAGTTCTGTTGGAGGAAATGTTGATACTTAATACAGAAAACTTATGCAAAAGGAAATTCTAGTTCTATGAGTTAAGCATTTAAAGGTGCATGGATGATTCCAAACTTGTTTAACACTATCCATACTCAAATTACATATCACTATGAAACACCATAGAATTAAAACTAGTATAGTCACTCTTTTGTCTCATTCTCTCTTCTTGCCCCCGTCTTAACTCAATGCTTTGCTACCTATCAATTTACTTTAACAATGATAGAATAAAATGCTATGTTAGAATTTTAGTTCTCCATCGAAATAAAAAAAGGGTCTCAATTTGGATCTTTAAAAGAAAATCACGATTTCCATTATCTTCAGAGTCACAAAACTGTGCATATATGTATGTATATGTTGAACAAATCAAATGAATATCTATAGTTATAAAAACTGGTTCAGATCGATAGGTTGGACCAAGACCTAATTACATAATCGGGTCACTTCTTTCAAAAGATCGAGTATGTAGTTGACTCGGTTTGAACTGACTAGTTTAAGAAAAAAACAATGACCAGGACCGAGTTGATCGTAGTCGGGTTGAGCTTGGGTTTCTTCAAAAAAAGATTTAAATGATGTTATTTCTTTTTTTTAAGTTCTCTTTATTTTGTATACAATTTGCGAATGTAGAAAGTGAAAATGATGGTGTTATGTTTTCATATTTTTTTTATATATAAACTAGGTTAAATTGGATTAACTGGTCCGACTACTAATCCATACCTTGATTGGGTTAGTGATGAGGCCGATTTTCATAAACCTCTGAATATCAAAACATTTAGAATTTTATAATTACATAATTTGATTTTTTTTAATCAATTACATCTGTCAACATTTTTAACTTAATTTAAACATTATTTTCTCATGATTGAAAAAAAATACCAATTTATCGAAAACAAATAAAAATACCCAAAACTAGTATGACAGCATATAGGAGAAGAGCAAGTAGGACGGTTGAATTAACAAGTTTGAGACGAGAGACACCATGCAAGTGCAAGTCGCATCTAATCACTCTCATCCATTAGGAAGAGTGTGGTTCTTGTTCATATTTATAAAATATTTAAACATAAATCATATCAACTTAAAAATTTAACTAAAATTAATTTTGTTAAATTTCAAACAAAAACACTTCTTAAAAAAATAAAAATGAAAGTTGCTAGGCAACAAAGATATTCAACGGTTACTAATCCCTGTTGAGGACGCGTGGGGAGGTGTTTGGATTGGGCTCCACCTTATCAGTAGGGAAAGCTGGAAAAGGTCTTCATGGGGATACCCATTCTTGTCTTCTCCTTCTTTGTCCATATTCCAGGTTTTATTAATTAATAATTAATAATTAAAAATTAATAATGTTGCCAAACTCTTAATTCAAACTATTCCCGCTATCTCCTAAAGGTTTCCCATCTTATGTTATTTTTTTTACTCTTACATACTTACATATGGCAATAACATCTTTAGTGCATCCCATTAAAATTAAGCAAAATTGTTTAATTCAACATCAATAATTTTATTTTATTTAATTTAAACAACTTTTTTCTATACTTTTTCAAAATTTGCTTATTTAAATGATCCGAGTCTCATATTTAACATAAGTTTTTATCTAATTAAAATAAAGTGGAAGGGTGATTCTTAAGTTCCAGGTTGATTGGCAAGACATCCTAACTCTTTCAATAGAAAATTAAACTAAAAATATAAAAAAAATGACCATTTAGGTTTTTTCAGATATTAATCATTCTCCCATACCTAATAAAAAAGTTTGGTTGCAATTGAATGGATATGCATATAAGGTGTTTATCTGAATTATTTGGATCTAAAATATAGATTCTTGAGTACTCAGAAAGCTTAGTTTTAGTGGTTATAGTAAAGTTTAAAAAACAACAGTTGAGAAAGTTTTACAATGTTAGGAGTTTGAATTTGAACTAGTATCAAAAGAACTGGTGAGGAGGAAGAACAAGAGCTAGGACTCACAATAATGTTATATCTTGTGTGACAATTTCATCAAACAGCTGGCTTTTCCTACTAAGACAAGCTAATTAGATTTGTTAACATTATTTCTTGGCTTGTTTTCTGCATACAATATAGAATAATATTGTGGAAAGAGGAGGAAACTTCTACATAAGTGGTACGCACCAAAATGTGCAGATTTACTATATAATTATGCAGAATCAAAAAAGAAGGGACAAAAAAATATTTTATGTGTAAAGTATCACAACATATGTGGACACCAACAAAAGCGTGTCTATGAATCCAAACGGTGTGAAGTGTGAACACCAGTTTCAATGTACTACTCATCATACAACTTCTTCTTCAGTCTTCAAATACCTATCTCAAGCTGCTGCTTCTGATGCTAAGATTTATGAGCACTTTCTTTTAACTGGCACAAGTATCACCATCACCTGTATTCTCTCTTTCTCTATCTCAAGTGTGTCCTAGTTTGAGAAAGTGCATTCTTAAGTAAAATATAAGGTAAGAACTTTATAGTTTGCTCATATGCATTAACTGGACATTCCTACATTGTGTTCATAACTTTTTCACTATGTTCTACTTATAATCCTAGGGTTCTTTTCTTTACTGCTAATTGAATATTTCAAGTATGATGAGCTTCATTTGTAAGGGGATCAAGGTTTTAAATTGTGGTTTTGTTACAGTCCTTGATGTTGCAAGAAATTGTGGACAAATGTGATAGAAATGGGCGAATTTTTTTAATTTTTTTAAGAAAAAAATACTTATTTAAACGTATCAAACACTTATTGTAACTTTTTTTAGATGTTTGGATAAAATTTTTAAAAAAGAAAAAAACTAAAATAAATATTCAACATAAAAAATATGTAAGATGTGCATTTTATAATTAAAATTTAAAAAATATGAAGATGTCTTTAATAAAAAAATGCTTTTTATAATTTCACTCAACATAAAAAAGTTTGCATTTTTATTGAAATCACTTATTTTTCAACTTAAATAAATTCACTTACAGTAACTCCAGAAACGTTGATGTTGTGGCCAAAATCCCAGCTGTGTACCACCATTTACTAAAACCTTGAGTGATTTTAACTCCTATTTGTAATTTGTAAGATGTGCATCTTTATTAGGTGTTTTATCTTTAAACTACTATACTTCACTATCTTTGAACTTAAATCTCGTTTCTAGTGTAACATTAGGATAATGTTGTTGTATTGCTACACATTTTGATACTTGCTAGTCTTTGAAACACTATCGGTGTGTGACACTACCATTGTTAGATAAAGAGATGTTGATAGTGGTTAATCAAGTTGTTTGGTTTGATTGTAGAATGGGTGTATCAGAGGTAACTGCTGAAGCAACATCAGAACATGTTAGTCTAAGGGACTATGCAGTGGAAAGAAAGAAATCACTGTGAGCTCGCTACTATTTTGGCATTATATTCTTGATAATCAATCTTGTTGCCTGGTTTTTCCGTGACTATGGGCAAAGTTTTCTACTATTTATTCATTGCAGGTCAATTTTCTATGAATTGATTTTTTTTTTAAGAAACCCTCTTAGGAGAAAAAAAAAATACAAAATGCATGGAAACTTAAAACAACTTGTTTATAATTTTCAACTGACGTTAGACTTTTTATAAGTTAAATTTTTTAACTGACGTTAGACTTTTGTGAATGAATGTTTATATTAATAAGAGAAACTTGTTGGGTAGATTCAAGGGGACAAATATAAAAAAATGTATACTATCATATAAGAGGATATAATATCACCTCCAATCCAAAATCTTAAGATATTAGGTTTATGATCTTTCTCACTTATATATTACATAACTTCCCAATTTTTACACAATATAAAACTTCAACCAGCACTTATTTTTCCATAAAACTAAACAAACATGTTTCAAACCAGTGGAAGTTTTGTATGGAAAACTGTCCTTTTCCAATTTTTTACAGTATGGATTTCAGTTATCACAATATAATCTAGCTTCATTATTTTTTATTATAAAAGGAAAACTGGTGAGTATTATTGATAAGTAACTTTACTCCTTTGGAATTGTGATGATTTGACCTCACACTAATTTTCATATTGTTATCTTTAAATATTAAGTGTTAAGCAAAATAAATCAATCCTTATGATGGTATACATTTCTCATCATCAAAACATGTACAAAACAACAAATCACATTATTGTTTCTCTGTACCCAGTAGGTATTTTACAATAATTAGTTAAGAGATACTTTTATTAATTAAAACTAATGATAATTATTTTTAAGTGAGAGACAAAAGATATTATGAGCTACAAAAATAATAAAAAAATGTTTTTGGACAGCGTATTTTAACAATTTGAAGTTGAAATTCATGGAATTTGAATTGCTTAAATTTGAATTTCCTCCCACGTATAAAACAAAGGTTTTGTTTGCCTCATATTTGGACAATCCTGATTATATTGACAAGTATCAAGCCTTACAACTAGGATTTTTAAAGGAATTTGGATTCCTGGCAAGAAAATTTGGCCATTTGTTACTCATTCTTGTTATTGATCCTGTTCTAATTAATTTCTACAGATATCAAAGTTTGTGGAAATGAAGGAGATGATTGTTTTCATGCATAGGAGTTCTTCGAGTGAGTTTAGGACGCTACGTATCTTCAAGTTATCAAAGCTTATGCTTCATGATGAATCATTATATACTGCTACATCATCTCTGTATATAACCCTGTAAAAAAAGCAATTCTTTCGTTAACTTACAAAGTGACAACTTTTTATCTTCTGCCAACTTCCTTGAAATGCAAACTATTTATTAATTTGATGAAGCCCAAACTTAAATGGATATTTTTTTTTATTTTCCAACACTAACATTCCTTTAAATATAAAAATATTAAATTAACACTCCCTATATTTTTTAAAACATTACACTAGTATCCCTCCTAAAACTTACCCTAACACTCCATAAGAGATGCAAAAGTATGGTTAAAAAAGTAGGAGTACAGGTATAATTTCATTAAACTGGTGCTGCTATAATTTACTCTTTTTCGAGACAACTTTCTGAACTAGATTCTAAACAGCATACACTAATGAATTATAGCTAATAACACAGGTTTATAATCCCCCTAGTGTAGGTAGTCACATAAAAAAAAATTAAGTATTATTTGAACTTAAAATGGACCATATTACTCCAAATCTTACTTATTGCAACTTTGACAAATTCATCCTTTTGATATAGTAAATTGTGAGGTTTTACATTTGATTGTAGAGAATAAAATCATCTATATATTCTCTATATAATTATTATAATTACTGATTAATAAAGAACTATCTTTCTTGATGATGAAGTCAGATATTTTTCTTAGTTATGTTTTTTACTACAGTCAAAACAAGAAAATTATGTGAACATCGAATTTGTGGCATTCTGGTTGGTGGGAAGTGAAGTCTATTTTATTGATTGTATCAATAGCTCTCCTATTCTTCTTCCCTTCAAAAGTTGTTCAAATATATGGTATGTTTAACAACCACACAGTACTAATAATAACAATCATATTATGAAAAATGTGCTTTTTTGGCACAATGCTTTTGGATTTTGGTTTTAGTTGGTTTAGTATTTTTCTTATGGTTCTTATGTGACAATTTTGGTTACAGAAAAAGAGAAGTTATTGTCAAAACTATTCATATGAAAAAACTGTCAATTATATCATTCAAATAGTTTTCATTAGTACCATTATTTTTTTGAGTTTAAAACATATGTAGTATAAAAGTTTTATACCAACGTTCAATCACAACCCTTCATTTATATGACTTTTAAAGTATTAATAAGTAAAGTCAACAAATTTACCATATATGAAGAAAGGTTGTGGTTGAATGTCGATGTAAAACTTTGCCTTCTCTTGAATATCATTGAATAAGAACCATAGCATACCTTTGATCTTGTAGGTGAGATTGCTCGTATTAGTGCAGGGTAAGCTTTAGATCCTTCACTTTCTTTCTTTCTTCTGAAGAATGGTCAATATCCTTTCATTTGGTAAAAGTTTTGGATTGTGTACTTTCATATCTATAATGAATCTCAAAGGTGTTCTTTGAGAGACTCCATCAATACATTCTATTTGCTTTATTTTTCTTTCTAGATTGTTACTTACATACATGTTGTGGTTTATGTTTACACAGAATATTTCTTCTTTTACAACTTGTGACTGTCATCCATTTTATCACTTAGTGGAATAAGTACTAGACTCCAGAAGAAGAAAGGGAGCAGAGATAAACATTATTATTTCTTCAACAATTCATAGATAAACCTAAAGTCAAATTTTATGTCTTGTTCTGAGGATAAGGACAATGTACTTGAATTCTGAATCAGAATAGTGTACAGGTGATATTATTGCTCATTAAGTAGATTACTGAAGGAGCTTTTACATAATTTAAAAGATCTTGCATTGGATTGCTCAAGACTTCAATGTCATATGAAAATAACTGTTTGATATGGGTACACATAATTTTTTTTTGTAATGTTTATTAATGTGGATATTAACTTTGTTTATTATTTTAAAATGTTAGACTATGGAGATCACAAAAATAAACTGATAATATATAATTAATCTGAAAGTCAAACATAAAAAAATTTAAAGTATGCTTACTTTTAAATTGTTCAAGTTCATATCCTAAGCTCACTAAGGATTTGAATCCCAAAATCCTATCTCATTAATCGTAAAACATTTAAGGATATTGGTACAAATAATGAATGCAAAAGTTTCTTAACTGAATATGATCAGATTTGTTAGTTTTCATGGTCATATTACTTTATAAAATATTCTCCCAATTAGGAATGAGTAATTTAAAGCTTATGAATGATAAAATATAGGCCAATCTGATAGTTTACTTTCTAAGGGAGGAATACAATTATAAAGTAGAGATAAAATGTGATAGTGTGTTTGTCATTATAGAACATTAAGAACATTTTGTTAGATTAGACCATTAACCTTAATAACAATGTATGTATTTTTTTATATATTAACATGTTATTGTGCTGGCACAGGTGCTCTCTTGGACTTTTTATGTCAACGTTATTTTATGTTGCCTCTATTTGTGGAATTGTTTATTTGATCACATCATATGCCTCAGGAACCTCATGTTCTCTAAATATATTTTTTATCACATGGACAGTAATTCTACTTGCTGCAATGATGGTCGTATCTTTAAATTCAAAGGTAAATTCAAACGTTATTCTCGTTGCAGCTAGTGTTATTTCTAATAGTTTGCATTGATTCTATAATAGTATTGTTTGCATAATATATCATTGTGTATAAAGTAACTAACAGTTCATATTCAAGATATATTATTAAGTTTTCCTAATATTTTTGTTTCCTTTAAAACATAAAATTTATGTTTTTGTTATTTAAGTGTTTAATTATTACAGGTTAATAAAGGTCTTTTATCTTCAGGAATTATGACTTCTTACATTGTTTTTCTTTGTTGGTCTGCAATTAAAAGGACAGAATTTTCCAACCCATATATCTATATAATGGTTCTTTGACAAAAATTTAGACATTACATCACTTTGTTTGGATGATATTTTCTAGATGCACTTCCAGAGAAAAAAAATATGAAAAAAGTCAAAACAACTTTTCCATACTTTTTGTTTTAAATGTTGTTCTATATGTGACTTTTTACAAAATAATTTTTGAAAAATTTTACATCTTCCAATATATTGAGGTTGTAGTTTTATACTTGGATGTATGTTGGAAGCTTCTTGAACAAGGAAGAGAAATGGGGGGGGGGTATTTTGCGCTACTTAGAAAGCTAGTTTTTAAATTGAATTAACAAAATTTACAAAACTGGTTGTTGTTAATCAAGTGCTACAAAATGTCGACATATTTTTATTTGGATGAAGATAGAATGGAATTGTCTTCTTATATGTAATGAAATTCACTCAACAGTAGTTGATGTCATGCTAACTTGGTCCAATGTCTACTTCAAATCATATATTTTATTTTGACATTTCTTTTATAGATGGTGGACTTATATAGATCTCTATCATGGAATTTCAATGAACCTACCACCATAAAATGTGAAACAAAGAATCAAGAAAAAGGAAACAGTGGCTGGATAACTATACTAGTAAGTTTTTCACCTAGCTAAATTTGAAAATCTTCTATTTAGTTCCTCCAGACTTCTTTATTGAGTTCAAAATTCTTGCTTCAGTCTTCTTTAGGTGATTATTGAGGTTTAAATTAAATAGTAGATTTTCTATTAGTGTTGGTCGAAGATTTCAAATAATGTTTAGGTTGTTGTTTATCTTAAATCTATGATGTGAAGTAACCATAATTAAGTTTTTTTTCTTGTATATGAAATAGCTTGGGATGAACATTTTGTTAAAATTCTTAGTAATTAAGGATAAAGGAAAATGAATTTGATAGGATTCGATAAAGTGATGAGATATGATATCTAGCCTAGTCAATCTGTCATTCATTTTTAGCACCACAATATTTCAATTGTGATGCTAAATTATTGTTAATGCAGTGTTCTATAAAAGAAAGAACCATCTACAAGGATAAAGAGTTTAGTAGCATTCAACAACTAAAGTACATATATAAGTATATGTATAGAGGTTTTAAGTTTTAACTGATCATGTTTACCATGTGGCATATACTGTACCATATGCTGTCTAGTTTTCTTACAAGTTTTACTACCAATGTTACTGTTAGATTTTTTTGTAGGCCTTTGCATTCTTTTTGTTGACTCTTCAAGATATTTTTTTGTGAGTATGTGTGTGAATAGTATTAAAATCCATAATTTGATATTGTGGATATTTCTTCACATGAATGCTTTAGTCATCCTATTATTTTGTGTTATATACAATTTTCTAATTTCTTGACAGGCTTCCTTATTGCCATATTTGCAATTGTGATGGCAGCCTTTTCCACAGGCATTGATTCAAAATGCTTTCAGGTGAATCATTCTTTACTGTTCAAAGAATTCCTACTTGCTTCAAAACTAAAGAGTTCTAAAGCTTTCCTTGTTGCTTCAAAGCCTTTTCCAGTAAATTCAGAAAGATTCCTTGTTGCTTCAAAGTACCATTCTTAATCCTTTCCTAGAAATTAGGAAGCTCTAAAGCTGCCTTCTTTCTTTGATCTAGCAAGACACCTTAATCATGTTGCAAGTTAAAGTAAATTTTTCTTTTAGAAGTCAAGAAAAAATAATTTCCCCCATATAAGATAACCAAAAATTTGGATCATTTTCCTTTCATCAACATGATCAAACAAGAATTATTTAATTTTAATCTAGGTCATATTGTGATAGATAGAAAGCAATGTTAATATCTATCATATTGAAGTGATTTTTTTGGTCCTTTTTAGTTTACAAAAAACAAACCTGGACATGAAGATGATATTCCTTACAGATATGGATTTTTTCACACGGTATTCTCTTTGGGGGCAATGTACTTTGCAATGTTGTTCATCAGTTGGGATCTGAATAACTCAACCAGAAAGTAAGGAACTTAAATACATCATATGGTTAACCAGTGCTTTATGTGTGATTATTTTTTACATTTTGTGTCCTACACCTTCTGTATGAATGATGCACTCATCAAACCACCAGGTGGAGCATTGATGCTGGCTGGATAAGTACATGGGTGAAAGTTATCAATGAGTGGTTTGCAACAACAATTTACAGTAAGTTAATGTATTACTTAATAGAAACAATTATTTCCTATATTTCATTAGCTAGCGATTTGCAGCAACAATTTACAGTAAGTGAATGTATTACTTAATAGAAACATTTATTTCCTATATTTCATTAGCTAGCTTCAACTTCAACCATAATCTTGTTCATATTAATAAGACAAATGTTATTTTTGAAATTCTAACAAAACACACTTTTTCAACACATTATCTACTACTATGGGTTAAAGTTTATTGAAAAACATAAAATTTGATTGTCACATCTTATTTAATACTTCTCTATCTTGATTTTATAGTTTTAATAAATTTGAATGATGTGTAACACTACTCATGTTAATATGCTTAACATATAAACATCAACACATGGTAATGGTCGTAATAATAATCAGTAGTGGATTGTAAAAGTGAAGTATAACCAATTGATACTTTAATGATGCACCTTCTTCTCAAATTCATATCTTAATTGCTTTTACCTTGTTTAATTTAAATAGTATGGATGCTGATTTCCCCAGTTGTAAGATAGAACAAAGTCATGGATAATGATGGAACTATGCAAGAGACAACTGACTTAGTTATGGCATGATAGGGCAAAATCATCAACATTCTCACAAAAGAAAACTTCATTCTTTTAAATGTTTTCTATTCTTTAATAGCATTTTATTCTTCAACCCACTTAATGTTTAATGGCTGAAAGGAAAAAGTCAAGAATGAAATTTAATTAGGGGTTGACTGAAATATATTTTTAAAGATAGTAGCATTAGTTTTCACATCTCACTTTGTACTTATAGCCACCATATTTATATCTATATCATGCTTAGTAAGGTATAATTTGATGTAATACAATCTATGATTGGTTTAGCTATTGTGAACCACAAATTAAATGGTTGGGTTGGTTTGAATTTTTAAAGTGTTTGCTAATATCATTTTCTTAGATTTAAATCAAGAATAAAATTGATCTTGGGTACAAGGTTTTGTATCAATTAGTTTGGATAACTTATAGATATTGGATTAGCATGACTGAGTCCATTAAGAGACAATGAAACAACCAAACAAAATAGACAAGTCAATTTGCCAAAACTTATTTGGTCTATAGAGCTAACATTGGTCAACATATCGTAGCTGTTTGTCCCTTAATCGTCCTTGATAAAGTGATTTAGGATCTAAATTTTAATTAATATACATATATATATTAATTATAAATTGGACTTTAACTTAAACATTGATCAAAGCTTCAATTTTATAATGTGATTTTCTTTTGTAACATCTAATAAAAAAATAAATTGTCCACATTAATTATATTTTATATTCACTTTTATAATTAAAAAATTAATTTTAATTTTTCATATTAAGTAATTAATTTTATTAAATATTTAATTCATAATAAATATTAATTTTGATAATTTAATATTAAGTAATAATATTAAATTTGACTATTAGGTATGAACATATTTTAAATCATTTAAAATATATTCCACAAATTATTCTATCATAAAATAGACTTGAAGAAATGTTGGTCTTAGGTGAAAACTTTAATTTCATAAGGGTAAAATACACTTATCACTCATGAGGTTTTGTATATATTTCTACATTTTACATAGATTTTGAATATAACTTGGTGCAATAATGCATGATTAATTTCTTTTAAAGTCGTGAATAATTGATGTTAGAATGTTTGTAATAAGATTTCTTATTAATCTTTTTTTGTGTTTTAAGCTAGGTTAAAAAAGTCAGATCAGACCAACCGCTACAACCAAAAAATCGGTGAATTAGTCTAGTATCTAATTTGACCGAAAAACTGATGAACCAGTCTGGTATCTCGTTCAGTTAATATTCAAAACTGACGAAGCAAAAAACCAGTTTTAAAATAAAAAAACTTATGAAAATCGGGGGTTGAACTGTTTCATTTTTTTATAATTTTTTCAAATTTTTCTAAATACACCCTTGTTTTCTCAAGTTCATCCCTTTTTAATTAAAAAATTGATAAAAAAAGAGGTGAACTTAGCGATATGAATATGTATTTAGTAAAAATAGTTTTTTATTTAATAATTACCTCCTAATAATTTTTTTTTCTTTTATAATCTTAGTTGTTATAATATATTAATAATAAAAAACATTATTTCATTAGGACCGGTTTAGCACTAGTCCAGCAACGGTTAAACTAATAAACCGTGAACCAATACTTTTACCGGTTAAAACAGGGTCCAATTTTAAAATCATAAGTTTTAAGTGTGTAGGGCCTACGAATATCATAGAAAGTTGGAGTTCAAAATGCAAGAAAAATTTTTACAAATGGATTCCAATCAAAAGTAGTAGTTTATTTATTTAGATAAAGGCTAAATTATTTTTGTTTAATAAAGATAATATCAACATTCACTTTCTAAATTTTGTTCTGTATGAAATAAGATTGGCAACTGTGGTATTATGAATGTAATTTGGGTTTATAAGCAATCAAACAAGAACGGGACAAGTATGCATGAACCAAGACAACTATTATCATTATTATTTTTTTCTATGCTTAACTAACTTTAAAAAAAAAACTAATTACGTTAAAAATCAAAAGCTACATTCATCTTCATGTTGAATTTTGGATCGATGCTATTTCATTAAAAATAGTAAATTGTGTATAATACAAATCTTAGTTCATGATTCACTAATGCTTGTGTTGTTTTGTTATTCAAATTTTTAAATGTTTTTCTCACTTCTTGGACATTCAAAATTAACGTGGGCTTTTTGACCTTTGTACTATACAATTTCCTTGAATTTTGAATAACAACTTCAATTTTGTTTTATTTATTTGTATCAAAACATACCTTGATTTTTTAGGACATGTTAAATATAAAAAATAAATTAACATTGTCTCTTAAATGTACGATGATTTGAATTTAAAATTTAAAGGATAAAAGATAAAGGAATATACATTCAATAAAATAATATTTAATCTAATTAATTTTAAACTAAAACTATGAATATTAAGATATTTTATAAATTATAATGGATTTAGTAAAATGATATTATGTTAAATATTTATTAATTATTTCACAACTAATGATTTAAAAAATAACTTATCATTATGTAGCGAAATAATTTCTAGAAAACTTAATATATAAATATTTATAAATAAATAATATATATATATATGTTATTTTACCGTACAAATAATATTTAGAGGAAAATTTGCAAGAAATTTTTGTACCATTTTCATATTCATAGAAAATTTTACCGTCACTTGTCTGCTTCACAAGGAAATCTTTGTGAAATTCTTATAGATTTTTTTTGTACGAAAAGTCTCAAAAAATTTACACGAATTTTTCCTTCTAAAAAATAACAGTTATTTTCTTCAAATTTTTTTTCATGAAACAACTACAGGAAATGAAAACTTTTCTAGTAGTATTAATAATATTAAATAAATATTTATTGGTATGAACAATTAAAATTATATAAATAGAAAATTTTTTTAATTTTTAATTTTCATTAAAATAATAATATTGTTGAGTTATACATAAATAGCCTAGTGGTGCTCGTGATTTTCGAAGTAAAAAAGTGGTGCATTACCAATAAAAAACAAAATAGAATAGAGAAAAAGAAATAAAAAATAAAACAAAGATAAGTGAAAAATATGTAGAAATAATGATGATTCATCATGACATCCATAATTTATATTATGTCTAATAAAATATAATATAGTCTTAACAATATTAAATTAACATTTAATGATTTTAAACATTTAATAATTTCATAATATATAATGATAAAATTGTAATATTAAAATAAATTATTTTAAATTTATAATTGTTAATTATTTGAAATTGAAAACATTGTTTTTATTGAATATGTAAAGACTTTTACAAATAAGAATAAACATATATGTATCCTAAAAATAAAAAATAAAACTAAATCAACACATATGTTTTCTTAATCTAATAATCTATAATGTTATGCAGGTATGCTTAACGTTACAGATGCCAAATATAAAATTTTAAATAATAATTGTTAATGAAAAATATAATAATATAATTTATAATAACAATTATATATGCAAGCATACATATTGATATATGAAATAACATACAATAATATTAAAATTAAATAATTAACAAAATCAACAATTTATTTTCTTTTTCAATTTCATATTATTTACATGAATATAAAATCATATAAGTGCGAAATTCAATCATAACATTATTATGTATTCTATAAAATCAGACTCATATATTTAATAAATATAAATTTAAATTAATTATATATGTTATATACTTTTCGATTTTAGTTGTTTCTTTTATAGATTAGATGTTAGGTTTTACCGACAAAGATCAAAACTTTGACATTTTTTCACATCTCTCATTGCTTAACCAATTAAGATATTATATATCTTTTTTATTTAAAATTAATGTTAACAATATAAAACATGTAGTTTACAAGAAAATATTTTATACATTATAGGATAAACTATAATATTCAATATATCTTATAATAATATATGAAAATGGTTATTAGATTTTAATTAAAATATACACTTAAAAGTAATATTTACATATAAATTGTTTATATTTTTATATATTTGACATAAAAAACATATATTTATGTTACAATAAAGATAAATAAATAAAAATTTCATCCTTATTTTAAGAAATTATAATTTCATTATTTTTTATTTACCTACTCTAATATTAAGTTTAAAAACTTTAAATATACCAATATTCATTGTCTTTTTTAAAAATATTACACTAATAAATATATAAGATGATAAATTAGTTAATGAAAATAAAGGTTTCAGGTTCAACTAACAAACTAGTATTATTAAGAATACTAACATTTGATTCATAAAAAATATATTATACTAATACACTCTCAAATTGTACACTAACTAACACTCTCTTAGTCATTTATTTTATATAATAATATATAGCATTAAATCTCTACATATAACTTTAAATGATAGTAAAAATTTAATAAATACAATGTATTATTAAATTTAAAAATTAAAATATAACTAATTAGTAACACAGTGCTATGGAATGATTTGATTCATATTGATATACGTTATTCTTAATTATATTAATAAATTAAGAAAATAACAATAATTTAAATAGAAGTGTAATTTTTTACTATAATTATTAAAAGCTACATGAGCTTAATTAATTGTTTAGAGCATACTATAAATAAAAGAAAGCATAATTTGAGTAATGTTTGTTTGATTCAAATAATTTATTATATCAAGTATACATTTGATTAATTTGAAGGTTAGATATTCAAAATATAATTTAAAGGATCTGACTAGTTTGTTTATGGCCACTCTTTCCTTCCTCTTCCCTTTCACTAATTATTTATTTGATTCATTAACACACGTTTTAAGGGAAAAAGGCTCAACACAAGTTTTGATTTTGAAATATAGCATATGAGGTATTTGGGAATTTAAGGCTTTGGTTGGGACTGAGAGAGGTATTCAGCTACCTTTTTAGAACATATAAAGAAAGAATCCACAGTAAGAAGAAACAAACCATAAAACATAAAACCTTATATAATTACAATTTGTTTTTCTATCATTTATGTTACTAAATATTAATTATTATTAACTTTAAAGATACTACCATACCACTAAATCATACAATTTATATAATTTTTAAAGTTATTACTATCAAATTCAACAAATTTTTTTAACATAAATCATAGAATAGATGTGACTGAATGATGTAAATCCGTTTTGATTAATGTTAACTTGAGCAATGTTTGTTTGAGTCAAATAATTTATTACATCAAGAATACATTGGATTAATGTAAAAGTTAGATTTTCAAAATATAATTCAAAGCATCTGCTAGTTTGTTTGTGGCTACTCCCTCCTTCCTCTTCCCTTTCACTAATTATTTAGTTGACTCATTAACCTGCCTTTCAGGGGCAAACAGGTAAACTCAAGTTTTGATTTTCAAATGCAGCATAGCATGAATTTGGGAATCTAACGCTTTGGTGGGACAGAAAGAGACATACAACAACCTTTCTAGAACATATAAAGAAAGAATCCACAGTGACAAGAAAAAAACCATAAAACATAAAACCTTATATAATTAGAATCTGCCTTTTCTATAATTTATGTTACCAAATATTAGTTATTATTGACTTTAAAGATACACACATACCAACTAAATCATACAATTTGTATACTTTCTAAAGTTATTCTTATCAAATTCAACAAATTTTTTTAACATAAATCATAGATGTGATTGAATGATGTAAATCCATTTTGATTAATGTTAATTTGAGTAATGTTAGTTTGAGTCAAATAATTTATTATATCAAGTATATGTTTGATTAATGTAAAGGTTAGATTTTGAAAATATAATTTAAAGCATCTGACTAGTTTGTTTGTGGCCACTCTTTCCTTCCTCTTCCCTTTCACTAATTATTTATTTGACTCATTAACAGGAGTTTCAGGGGCAAAAGGGTCAACTCAAGTTTTTATTTTGTAATGGAGCATAGTAGGAATTTAGGAATTTAAGGCTTTTGTTGGGACTGAGAGAGACATTCAACCACCTTTCTAGAACATATAAAGAAAGAATCCACAGTGAACAGAAACAAACCATAAAACATAAAACCTTATATAATTAGAATTTGCCTCTTCTATCATTTATGTTCCTAACTATTAATTATTATTGACTTTAAAGATACAACCATACCAACTAAATCATAAAATTCATACATATTTTAAAGTTATTATTATCAAATTCAACAAATTTTTTTACTAGAAATCATAGAATACATGTGACTGAATGATGTAAATCTGTTTTGATTAATGTTAATTTGAGCAATGTTTGTTTGAGTCAAGTAATTTATTATATCAAGTGTACATTTGATTAATGTAAAGGTTAGATATTCAAAATATAATTGAAAACATCTGACTAGTTTGTTTGTGGCCACTCTTTCCTTCCTCGTCATTCTCACTAATTATTTATTTGACTCATTAACACGCGTTTCAGGGGCAAAACAGTCAACTCAAGTTTTGATTTTCAAATGGAGCATGGGAGCAATTTGGGAATTTAAGGATTTGGTTGGGACTGAGAGAGGAAATCAGCCACCTTTCTAGAACATACAAAGAAAGAATCTACGGTGAGAAGAAACAAACCATAAAACATAAAACCTTATATAATTAGAATTTGCCTTTTCTACCATTTATGTTACTAAATATTAATTCTTATTGACTTTAAAGATACAACCATACCAACTAAACAGAAAATTTATATAATTTTTAAAGTTATTATTATCTATTCAATTTTTTTAACATAAATCATACAATATATGTGACTGAATGATATAAATCTGTTTTTATTACTATTAATTTCGGCAACATTTGTTTGAGTCAAAAAATTTATTATATCAAGTATAAATTTGATTAATGTGAAGGTTAGATATTCAAAATATAATTTGAAGTATCTTACTAGTTTGTTATTGGCCACTCTTTCTTTCCTCTTCCCTTTCACTAATTATTTATTTGACTCATTAACATGCATTTCAGGCAAAACGTTCAACTCAAGTTTTGATTTTGAAATGGAGCATAGGAGGAATTTGGGAATTTAACTCTTTGTTTGGGACTGAGAGAGGCATTCAGCCAACTTTCTAGAACATATAAAGAAAGAATCCAGAGTCACAAGAAACAAACCATAAAACATAAAACCTTATATAATTAGAATCTTCCTGCTCTATAATTTATGTTACTAAATATTAGTTATTATTGACTTTAAAGCTATACCTATACCAAATAAATGATACAATTTATATAATGTTTAAAGTTATTGTTATCAAATTCAACAAATTTTTTTAACATAAATCATAGAATAGATGTGACTGAATGATGTAAATCAGTTTTGATTAATCTTAACTTGGACAATGTTTGTTTGAGTTAAGTTATTTTTATATCAAGTATAGATTTGATTAATGTAAAGGTTAGATATTCAAAATATAATTTAAAGCATCTGACTAGTATATTTGTGGCCACTCTTTCCTTCCTCCTCCCACTAATTTTTTATTTGACTCAGTAACACACGTTTCAGGGGTGAAAAGGTCAACTCAAGTTTTGATTTTGAAATGTACCATAGGATAAATTTAGGAATTTAAAACTTTGGTTGGGACTGAGAGAGACATTTAGCCACCTTTCTGGAACATATAAAGAAAGAATGCACAGTGACAAGAAACAAACCATAAAACATAAAACCTTATATAATTAGAATCTCCATTTTCTATAATTTATGTTACTTATATTAATTATTATTGACTTTAATGATACACCCATACCAACTAAATCATACAATTTATGTAATTTTTAAAGTTATTATTATGAAATTCAGCAAATGTTTTAACATAAATCATAGATAGATGTAACTTAATGATGTAAATCTGTTTTGATTAATGTTAATTTGGGCAATGTTTGTTTGATTCAAATAATTTATTATATCAAGTATACATTTGATTAATGTAAAGGTTAGATATTTAAAATATAATTTAAAGCATCTGACTAGTTTGTTTGTAGACACTTTTTCCTTCCTTTACCCTTTCACTAATTATTTATTTGACTCATTAACACACGTTTCAGCGGAAAAAGGCTCGATCCATGTTTTGATTTTGAAATAGAGCATAGGAGGTATTTTGGGAATTTAAGGCTTTGGTTGGGATTGAGAGAGGCATTCAACTACCTTTCTAGAACATATAAAGAAATAATCCACAGTGAGAAGAAACAAACATAGAACATAAAATCTTATATAATTAGAATTTGCTTTACTATCATTTATGTTACTAAATATTAATTATTATTGACTTTAAAGATACTACGGTACCACTAAATCATACAATTTATATGATTTTTAAAGTTATTATTATCAAATTCAACAAATTTTTTTAACATAAATCATAGAATAGATGTGACTGAATGATGTAAATCCATTTGGATTAATGTTAATTTGAGCAATGTTAGTTTGCGTCAAATAATTTATTATATCAAGTATACATTTGATAATCTAAAGGTTAGATTTGAAAATATAATTTAAAGCATAATTTAGATCAGTTTTGATTAATGTTAATTTGAGAAATGTTAGTTTGAGTCAAATAACTTATCATATCAAGTATACATTTGATAATCTAAAGGTTAGATTTTCAAAATATAATTTAAAGCATCTGACTAGTTTGTTTGTGGCCACTCTTCCTTCCTTTTCCCTTTCACTAATTATTTATTTGACTCGTTAACAACCATTTCAAGGGCAAAAGAGTCAACTCAAGCTTTGATTTTGAAATGGAGCAGAGCAGGAATTTGGGGATTTAACGGTTTGGTTAGGACTGAGAGAGGCATTCAGCCACCTTTATAGAACATAAAAAGAAAGAATCCAAAGTGACAAGAAACAAACCATAAAACATAAAACCTTATATAATTAGGATTTTCCTGTTCTATCATTTATGTCACTAAATATAAATTATTATTGATTTTAAAGATACACCAATACCAGCCAAATGATACAATGTATATAATTTTTATAGTAATTATTATCAAATTCAACAAATATGTTTAACATAAATTATAGATGTGACTGAATGATGTAAATCCATTTTGATGAATATTAATTTCAGCAATGTTAGTTTTCAAGTATACATTTGATAATGTAAAGGTTGGATTTCAAAATATAATTTAAGGCATAATTTAAATCGGTTTTGATTAATGATAATTTGAGCAATGTTAGTTTGAGTCAAATAATTTATTATATCAGGTATACATTTTATAATGTAAAGGTTAGATTTTCAAAATATAATTTAAAGCATCTAACTAGTTTGTTTGTGGCCACTCTTTCCTCCCTCTCCCCTTTCACTAATTATTTATTTGACTCATTAAAAGCATTTCAAGGGCAAATGGATCAACTCAAGTTTCGATTTTGAAATGGACCATAGTTGGAATTTGGCAATTTAATGCTTTGGGTGGGACTGAGAGAGGCATTCCACCACCTTTGCAGAACATATAAGGAAAGAATCCATAGTTACAAGAAACAAACCATAAAACATAAAACTTTATACAATTAGGATTTGCCTTTTCTATTGTTTATGTTGCTAAATATTCACTTTAAAGATACAATCATACCAACTAAATCATACAATTTATATAATTTTTAAACTTATTATTATCAAATTCAACATATTTTTTTAACATAAATCATAGAATACATGTGACTAAATGATGTAAATCCGTTTTGATTAATGTTAATTTCAGCAAGGTTTGTTTGAGTCAAAAGATTTATTATATCAAGTATACATTTGATTAATGTAAAGGTTAGATATTCAAAATATAATTTAAAGCATCTGAGTAGTTTGTTTGTGGCCACTCTTTCCTTCCTCTTTCCCTTCACTAATTATTTATTTGAAACATTAACACACGTTTCAGGGGTAATAGGGTCAACCGAAGTTTTGATTTTGAAATGGAGCATAGGAGGAATTTGGGAATTTAACGCTTTGGTTGGGACTGAGAGGGCATTCAGGCACCTTTCTAGAACATATAAAGAAGGAATCCATAGTGACAAGAAACAAAGCATAAAACATAAATATTAATTATTGTTGACATTAAAGATACGACCATACCAACTAAATCATAAAATTTACATAATTTTTAAAGTTATTATTACAAAATTCTACAAATTTTTTTAACATAAATTATAGAATAGATGTGATTGAATGATGTAAATCCCTTTTGATTAATGTTAATTTGAGAAATTTTGTTTGAGTCAAATAATTTATTATATCAAGTATACATTTGATTAATGTAAAGTTTACATTTTCAAAATATAATTTAAAGTATGTCACTAGTTTGTTTGTGGCCACTCTTTCCTTTCTCTTCCTCTTCACTAATTATTTATTTGAGTCATTAACATGTATTTCAGGGATAAAAGGTCAACCCAAGTTTTGATTTTGAAATGGAGTATAGGAGGAATTTGGGAATTTAGGGCCTTTGTTGATACTGAGAGAGGCATTCAGCCGCCTTTCTAGAACATATAAAGAAAGAATCCTTTGTGAGAGGAAACAAACCATGAAACCTAAAACCTTATATAATTAGAATCTGCCTTTTCTATAATTTGTGCTATTAAATATTAATTATTATTGACTTTAAATATACACCCATATCAACTAAATTACACAATTTATATCATTTTTAAAGTTATTGTTACTAAATTCAACAAATTTTTTTAACATAAATCATAGATGTGACTGAATGATGTTAATCCGTTTTAATTAATGTTAATTTGAGTAATGTTAGTTTGAGTCAAATAATTTATTATATCAAGTATACATTTGATTAATGTAAAGGTTAGATATTCAAAATATATAATTTAAAGCATATGACTAGTTTGTTTGTGGCCACTCTTTCCTTCCTCTTCCCTTTCACTAATTTTTTATTTGACTTATTAACATGCGTTTTAGGGTAAAAAATGTCAACTCAAGTTTTAATTTTGAAATTGAACGTATCTGGAATTTGGGAATTTAACGCTTTGGTTGGGACTGAGAGGACATGCAGCCACCTTTCTAGAACATATAAAGAAGGAATCCATAGTATCAAGAAACAAAGCATAAAACATAAAACCTTATATAATTCGAATCTGCCTTTTCTATTATTTATGTTGCTAAATATTAATTATTATTGACTTTAAAGATACACCCATACCAACTAAATCACAATTTATATAATTTTTAAAGCTATTGTTATGAAATTCACAAATTTTTTTTAACATAAATCATAGATGTGCCTGAATGATGTAAAGGTTAGGTAAATCCGTTTTGATTAATGTTAATTTGAGTAATGTTAGTTTGAGTCAAATAATTTATTATATCAAGTATACATTTGATTAATGTAAAGGTTAGGTACTGAAAATATAATTTAAATCATATGACTAGTTTGTTTGTGGCCACTCTTTCCTTCCACTTCCCCTTCCCCTTCACTAATTATTTATTTGACTCGTTAACACGGGTTTAAAGGGCAAAAGCTTCAACCCAAGTTTTGATTTTGAAATGCAACATAGGAGGAATTTGGGAATTTAACGCTTTGGTTGGGACTGAGACAGACATTTAGCCACCTTTCTAGGACATATAAAGAAAGAATCCACAGTGACAAGGAACAAACCATAAAACATAAAACGTTATATTATTAGAATCTGCCTTTTCTGTAATTTATGCTACTAAATATTAATTATTATTGAATTTCAAGATACACCCATACCAACTAAATCATAAAACTTATATAATTTTTAAACTTATTGTTATCAAACTCAACAAATTATTTTAACATAAATCATAGAATTGACGTCACTGAATGATGTAAATCCATTTTTGATTAATGTTAATTTGAGTAATGTTAGTTTAAGTCAAATAATTTATTATATCAAGTATACATTTGATTAATGTAAAGGTCAGATGTTGAAAATATAATTTAAATCATATGACTAGTTTGTTTGTGGCCACACTTTCCTTCCTCTTCCCTGTCACTAATTTTTTATTTGTCTCGTTAACAGGCGTTTTAAGGGAAAAAGGTTCAACCCAGATTTTATTATTTTGAAATGAAACATAGGAGGAATTTAGGAATTTAACACTTTGGTTGGGACTGAGAGACACATGCAACCACCTTTCTAGAACATATAAAGAAAGAATCCTCAGTGACAAGAAACAAACCATAAAACATAAAACCTTATATAATTAGAATATGCCTTATCTGTAATTTATGTTACTAAATATTAATTATTATTGACTTTAAAGATACACCCATACCAACTAAATCATACAATTTATCTAATTTTTAAAGTTATTATTATCAAACTCAACAAATTTGTTTAACATAAATCATAGAATAGATGTGACTGAATGATGTAAATCCGTTTTTATTAATGTTAATTTCAGCAATGTTTGTTTGAGTCAAAAACTTCATTATATCAAGTATACATTTGATTAATGTAAAGGTTAGATATTCAAAATATAATTTGAAGCATCTGACTAGTTTGTTTGTAGCCACTCTTTTGTTCGTCTTCCTTTCCACTAATTATTTATTTGACGCATTACCACGTGTTTCGAGGGCAAAAGGTTTAACTCAAGCTTTTATTTTGAAATGGATCATAAGAGGAATTTGGGAATTTAACGCTTTGGTTGGGACTAAGAGACAAACACATGCAACCACCTTTCTAGAACATATAAAGAAAGAATCCACAGTGACAAGAAACAAAGCATAAAACATAAAACGTTATATAATTAGAATCTGCCTTTTTTGTAATTTATGCTACTAAATATTAATTATTATTGACTTTAAAGATACACCCATACTAACTAGATCATACAATTTATATAATTTTTAAAGTTATTATTATAAAATTCAACAAATTTTTTTAACATAAATCATAGAATAGATATCACTGAATGATGTAAATCTGTTTTGATTAATCTTCATTTGGGCAATTTTGGTTTGAGTCAAATAATATATTATATCAAGTATACATTTGATTAATGTAAATGTAAGATTTTCAGAATACAATTGAAAGCATCCGACTAGTTTGTTTGTGGTCACTCTTTCCTTCCTCTTCCCTTTCACTAATTTTTTATTTGACTCATTAACACGCGTCTCACGGGCAAAAGTGTCAACTCAAGTTTTGATGTTGAAATGGAGCGAATTTTGGAATGTAATGCTTGGGTTGGACTGAGGGAGGCGTTCAACCACCATTCTAGAACATATAAAGGAAGAATCCATAGTGATAAGAAACAAACCATAAAACATACAACCTTATATAATTAGAATCTATCTTTTCTATCATTAATGTTACTAAATATTAATTATTATTGACTTTAAAGTTACACCTATACCAGATAAATGATACAATCTATATAATTTTTAAAGTTATTATTATCAAATTCAACAAATTTTTTTAACGTAAATCATAGATGTGACTCAACGATGTAAATCTGTTTTGATTAATATTAATTTGGGCAATGTTAGTTTAAGACAAATAATTTATTATATCAAGAATACATTTCATTAATGTAAATGTTAGATTTTCAAAATATAATTTAAAGCATCTGACTAGTTTCTTTGTCGACACACTTTTGTTCGCTTCCCTTTCACTAATTATTTATTTGACTCATTAACAGGCTTTCAGGGCCTAATGGGTCAATCCAAGTTTTGATTTTGAAATGGACCATAGGAGGAATTTGGGAAGTTAATGCTTTGGTTGGGACTAAGAGAGGCATCCAGCCACCTTTCTAGAACATATAAAGAAAGAATCCACAATGACAAGAAACCAACCATAAAACATAAAATCTCAAATAATTGGAATCCGCCTTTTCTATCATTTATGTTAATAAATATTAATTATTATGGACATTAAAGATACAACCATACCAACTAATTCATAGAATTTGTATAATTTTTAAAGTTATTATTATCAAATTCGACCATTTTTTTAAACTTGAATCATAGATATGACTGAATCATCTAAATCGGTTTTGATCAACGTTAATTTGAGTATTGTTAGTTTGAGTCAAATAATATATTATATCAAGTACACATTTGATAATGTAAAGGTTAGATATTCAAAATATAATTTAAAGCATCTGACTACTTTGTTTGTGGCTACTCTTTTCTTCCTGTTCCCTTTCACTAATTATTTATTTGACTCATTAACACGCATTTCAGGGGGTAAAGGGTCAACCCAAGTTTTGATTTTGAAATGAAGCATAGGACGAATTAGGGAATTTAAGGCATTCAACCACCTTTCTAGAACATATAAAGAAAGAATCCACAGTGATAAAATCTTATATAATTAGAATCTGCCTTTTTCTATAATTTATGTTACTAAATATTAATTATTATTAACTTTAAAGATAGACCCAACCCATACCAACTAAATCATACAATTTATATAATTTTTAAAGTTATTGTTATCAAACTCAACAAATTTTTTTAACATAAATCATAGAATAGATGTGACTGAATGATGTAAATCCTATTTGATTAATGTTAATTTCAGTAATGTTTGTTTGAGTCAAAAAAATTATTATATCAAGTATACATTTGATTAATGTAAAGGCTAGATATTCAAAATATAATTTAAAGCATCTGACTAGTTTGTTTATGGCCACTCTTTCCTTCCTTTTCCCTTTCACTAATTTTTTATTTGACTCATTAACACGCATTTTAGGGTCAACCTAGGTTTCCATTTTGAAATGGAACATAGGAGGAATTTGGGAATTTAAGGCTTTAGTTGGGACTGACAGAGACATTGAGCCACCTTTCTACAATCTATAAAGGAAAAATCCAGAGTAACAAGAAACAAACCGTAAAACATCCAACCTTATAAATTAGAATCTACCTTTTCTATCATTTATGTTACTAAATATTAATTATTATTGACTTTAAATGTACACCCATACTAGCTAAATGATACAATTTACATAATTTTTAAAGTTATTTATCAAATTCAACAAATTTTTTTAGCATAAATCGTGGATGTGATTATGATGTAAATCCGTTTTGATTAACCTTAATTTGAGCAATGTTAGTTTAAGTCCAATAATTTATTATATCAAGAATAAATTTGATTAAAGTAAAAGTTAGATTTTCAAAATATAATTTAAAGCATCTGAGTAGTTTGTTTGTGGACACTCTTTCGTTCCGCTTCCCTTTCAGTAATTATTCATTTGACTCATTAACATGTATTTCAGGGCCTAAAGGGTTAATCCAAATTTTGATTTCGAAATGGACCATAGGAGAAATTTGGGAAGTTAATGCTTTGGTTGGGACTGAGAGAGGCATCCAACCACCTTTCTAGAACATATAAACAAAGAGTCCACGGTGACAAGAAACAAACCATAAAACATAAAACCTTATATAATTAGAATCTGCCTTTTCCATCATTTATGTTACTAAATATTAATTATTATTGACTTTAACAATACAACCACACCAATTAAATCATACAATTTATATAATTTTCAATTTTATTCTATCAAATTCAACCAATTTTTTTAAAATAAATCATCTATGTGATTGAATGATGAAAACCCTTTTGTATTAATGTTAATTTGAGCAATGTTAGTTTGAGGAAAATAATTTATTATATCATGTATACATTTGATAATGTAAAGGTTAGATTTGAAAATATACTTTAAAGCATACTTTAAATTGCTTTTGATTAATGATAATTTGAGCAATCTTAATTTGAGTCAAATAATTTATTATATCAAGTATACATTTGATAATGTAAATGTTAGATTTTCAAAATATAATTTAAAGCATCTGACTAGTTCGTTGGTGACCACTCTTTCCTTCCTCTTCCCTTTCACTAATTGTTTATTTGACTCATTAACACGCGTTTCAGGGGCAAAAACATCAACCCAAGTTTTGATTTTGAAATGCATGATAGGAGGAATTTGAGAATTTAACACTTTGGTTGGGATTGACTGAGGAATTCAGCCACCTTTCTATAAAATATAAAGAAAGAATCCACAGTCACATGAAACAAACCATAAAACATAAAACCTTATACAATTAGGAACTGCCTTTCTATCATTTATGTTACTAAATATTAATTATTATTGACTTGAAAGATACACCCATACCAAATAAATCATTCAATTTATATAATTTTTAAAGTTATTATTATCAAATTCAACTAAGTTTTTTAACATAAATCATAGATATTACTGAATGATCTAAATTTGTTTTGATAAATGTTAATTTGAGCAATGTTAGTTTGAGTCGAATAATATATTATATGATTTACACATTTGATAATGTAAATGTTAGATTTTAAAAATATAATTTAAAGCATCTAATTAGTTTGTCTGTGGCCACTCTTTCCTTCCTCTTCCCTTTCACTAATGATTTATATGACATGTTAACACGCGTTTCAAGGGCAAAAGTGTCAACCAAGTTTGGATTTTGAAATGGACCAAAGCAGGAATGTGGCAATTTAACGATTTGGTTGGGACAGAGAGAGGAATTTAGCCACCTTTCTGGAACATATAAGGACTGAATCCACAGTGACAAGAAACAAACCATAAAACATAAAACTTTATATAATTAGAATCTGCCTTTTCTATCATTTATGCTACTAAATAATTGTTATTATTGAATTAGAAGATACAACCATACCAACTAAATCATACAATTTATATAATTTTTAAAGTTATTATTATCAAATTCAACAAATTTTTTTAACCTAAATCATAGATGTGATTGAATGATCAAAAGCCGTTTTGATTAATGTTAATTTGAGAAATGTTAGTTTGAATCAAGTAATTTATTATATCAAGTATACATTTGATAATGTAAGGGTTAGATTTAAAAATATAAGTTAAAGCATAATTTAAAGCATAATTTAAATCGGTTTTGATTGATGATAATTTTAGTAATCTTGGTTTGAGTCAAATAATTTATTATATCAAGTATACATTTCATAATGTAAAGGTTAGATTTTCAAAATATAATTTAAAGCATCTGACTAGTTTGTTTGTGGCCACTCTTGCCTTCCTCTTCCCTTTCACTAATTATTTATTTGACTCATTAAGACGCGTTTCAGGGGCTAATGGGTCAATCCATGTTTTGATTATCAAATGGACCATAGGAGAAATTTGGAAAGTTAACGCTTTGGTGCGGACAGAGAGAGGCATCCAGCCTTCTAGAACATATAAAGAAAGAAGAATCCATAGTGACAAGAAACAAACCATAAAACATAAAACCTTATATAATTAGAATCTGCCTTTTCTATCATTTATGTTACTAAATATTAATTATTATTGACTTTAAAGATACAACCATAATAACTAAATCATAGAATTTATATAATTTTTAAAGTTATTATTATCAAATTCAACAAATTTTTTTAACATAAATCATAGAATAGATGTGACTGAATGATGTAAATCCATTTTGATTAATGTGCATTTAAGCAATGTTTGTTTGAGTCAAATAATTTATTATGTCAAGTATACATTTTACATTAATGTTAACAATATAAAATATAGTTTATAAGAAAATATTTGATAAGTTATAGGATAAACTTTAATATTCAATATCGTATAATGATATATGAAAATGATGATTAGATTTTAATTAAAATATATACCCTTAAAAGGAATATTTACATATAAATTGTTTACATCTTTATGTATTTGACGTAAAAAATATATATTTATATTATAATAAAAATAATATATAAAAATTTCATCTTTATTTTAAGAAATTATAATTTCATTCTTTTTTATTTACCAACTCTAATCTTAAGTTTAAAAACTTTAAATATCCCAACATTCCTTGTGTCATTTTAAAAATTTTTAAAAATATTACAATAATAAATATGTAAGGTAATAAATTAGTTACCAGAAAGAAATGTTCCAGGATCAGCTAACAAACTAGTATTATTAACAATACCAAGGTTTGATTCATAAAAAATATATTATACTAATACACTCTCAAATGGTGTATTGACTAACACTCTCTTAGTCATTTATTTTATATAATAATATATAGCATTAAATTTCTACATATAACTTTAATAATAATAAAATTTAATAAATAAATGTATTATTAAATTTTAACAGTTAAAATATAACTAATTAGTAACACAGTGCTATGAAATGATTTGATTCATATTGATATATGTTATTCTTAATTATATTAATAAATTACGAAAATAACAATAACTTTTTAAAATATAATTGTAACTTTTTAGTATAATTATGAAAAGCTCATGAGCTTAATTAATTGTTTAGAGCATACTATAAATAAAACAACTCATAATTAATCTTAATCATTAGATTTAAATAAGAAAATGAATAGAAATAATAAAGAGTAAGTATCTTATACTTACTACATCTTTTTCCATTCTAAGAATAAAATTAATATTTTCTATCCACATAGTTTTATATATTAAAAAGAAAAATGTCCTTATCCTCCATTAGTAAATAATTTATGTTTTTTACCAAAATATTAATTCAAAAAATCTATTTTTAGTTAGAAGAAAAAGTTATTTTTTGTTTTTCTACTAATTTATGATAGAAAGAATGTTAAGAATTAATAATTTTACATTTTAAAATTATAAACTAAATATTATATTTTAAGTATCTAATTTTTAAGTTATTTAGGACTTTGATAAAAAATAAAAGTTAAAAAAGTCATAAAATCTTATTTTAAAGGTAATAGTATGACTATTTCTACAAAATTATAAAAATGAAATTGGAAAAGTGCATGTTTATCAATGGTTTATTAAAAAATTGTAATACATGAAATGAGATGTGTGATGTGTGTTAGAAGATATAATAAACTAAACTAAACATTTTTCTGTGTCACAGGGATGTGACATAATTCATATTACTTGGGAGAAATATCTTTTTTTTTTTTCACTTTTCTTTAAAAAATATCATTATTTCCAATATGCAACATGTATTTTTCTTTAAAAAGAATTCAATGTTTTTTATGAATATAACATAATAATTTTAGAATAAACATTTGTCATGCTAATTTTTTTGTTGTTAAATTATAATACAACTTTAATAAAAATAAATAAATCGAATATTTAGAAAAAATATATTTAATTATAATCTCACACTTATTTCTTATTATTAAAAAATATGTATAAAGTTATGTGTTAAAATTATTTAAAGTATAAAGTTACGTGAGTTGTTTGTGACCTTTCTTTCCTTCCTCTTCCCTTTCGCTAATTATTTATTTGACTCAGTTATGTGCCTTTCAGAGGCAAAAGGGTCAATCCAAGTTTTGATTTTGAAATGAACCATAAGAAGAAAGAAGGTCCATTTGGTATGGATAATTGGGGGATTTAGTGCTTTGGTTGGGACTGAAAGAGACATTCAGCTACCTTTCTAGAACAGAGAAAGAAAGAAACCATAGTGACAAGAAACAAACCATAAAATATAAAACCTTATAGAATTAGAATCTGTCTTTTCTATCATTTATGTTACTAAATATTAATTATTATTGACTTTAAAGATACAACCATACCAACTAAACCATACAATTTATATAATTTTTAAAGTTATTATTATCAAATTCAACAAATTGTTTTTAACATAAATCATAGATGTGATTGAATGATGCAGATACGTTTTGATCAATGTTAATTTGAGCCTATTAGTTTGATTCAAATAACACGTATACATTTGATTAATGTATAGGTTAGATTTTCAAAATATAATTTAAAGCATGTGAATTTTTTGTGGCCACTCTTTCCTTCCTTTTCTCTTTTCTTTCATATCTTTAACTTTGAAAATCAGAGGAGAGTTGGTATTAGAGACTTATACTTCACCATTTATTTTTTTAAAATCTAACATTGGGTTTTAACGAGACATTTTAAGATTTTAAAAAATTTGAAATGCTATCAATTTGAATTACTTTCATTTTGTAAATGTTTTGTTTGGATAAATCATTTGAAATTTCTTAAATTTTGAAATTTTATTTGGATAAGGTAATTCAAGTTCCATATTGGCCAAATCAATTCAATTTTTTTAATCTAAGTTTTTTAGTTTAGATATGAAAAATTAATTTCTTGAATTTCAAATTTTCTAAAACTTTTATAAATTACTTAATACATATATAAATTATGATAAAGGAGAGAATGAAAAATAAAATATACAAAAAATAATTTATTAATTAATGAAAAATAAAGTAAAAAAATCAACTAACATCTAAAAATAAGAAGACTTAAAAAAACTAAACCAAAATAACTTTTCATACAAAACTAGTAATTACCTAAAAAACTATTAACTTTTTAAGTATAGAATAAAATTGAAACCATTTCGGTTACTTTTTCATCTTTTAGCTAAAATTGAATGCAAGTGAAACACAGTTTATACTTACATAGCCATTACTAGTGCCTCTTTTTGTAACAGTCATAGCAAAAGAACATAGAATTATTCACCTTTTTTACCATGAAGCTCATAACGGGAAAATCTATCATGAAATAATGAAAATCATAAAGCATAATATTTGATATTATTTCTATTCTTTTTCTCATCTTTTGTACAGGTATAACAACTAATTTCCATTCATTTGACATAAAAATAGAATGATAAAAAATTTTGGAGGAAAATTACTCAATAGTCCTATTCTATTTACATGTTGTAACAAGCTAAACAGATCTCCACAAATACCTTTACAACTTGGAAATCAAGTGATCCAATTCAACTGCCAACAAACAAGAATTCACATTAATTAGATAATTTAGAACCATCAGCAATAAAGGTTTTTACCTCACCAGAAAGCCAACCACTTCATTCTTCGTCAGCAGTGACTTTCAGGATATCAAGCCACCATTGGGAGCCTCCACTTCTGCGCCTAGCATCAAGGTTCCTCCTAATATCAACCTCATACCTTGCCTCCAGTACCTTGATCCAAATAGCATCACCACCTTGTAGAATTCTTCATCGCCATTTTCCCAACAGAACTTTATTAAAAGTTAACATATCTCTTAGTCCTAGCCCACCGTTGTATTTGTCTTTACACACCTGCTCCCATTTGATCCATGTTATTTTTTAGCCTTCTTCTGAACCTCCAAAAAGGAAATTCCTTTGCACAGATTCTATGGCTTTAGACACCTTCTTAGGAGCCTTGAAAAAGATAGAAAATAAAGAGGTAAAACAGAGAGGGTGGATTTGATCAGGCAAATCCTCTTCCCCATTGACACAGTCTTTTGTCTCTAAGGGGTTAAGTTTTCTCTCATTTTATCCAACATAGGCTTCCACACACGCTCACATCTCACATTTGCCCCCACAGGAATCCCAAGGTAGGAGAAATGCGTTTGCAGAACTCCGCAATTAAGGATCAATGCAAAGGAACCCACCTTCGACAATGTCTCCCCAATTACCCCTAAGCTATTCTTATGGAAATGAATCCTCAGGCTTGAGGCCAACTCATAGCATCTCAAAGCACTTTTTAAAGCAAATACATTTTAAAGTTCAAGCAAAATCAGGAAAATTTTATCATTTGCAAACTGGAAGTGATGCTTGTTAAGGTTAATACCTGAAATTAGATTTATCGAGCCTTTCAAATCAACCCTCCTAGCCCTTCAGATCACCCTGACGTAATCCTCTCTACATACAGAACTCCTTCGCCATACTCCTATTAACCAATATTGAGACTGATGATGAAGACAAACAACCACAACCATGTAAAACAGGAACGGCCAACTAAGACAGTCATACACTTGCTCGAAGTCAGCCTTAAAAACCAATAAGGGCTTCTTATGATGTTTCGTCTCCTGGATCACTTCATTAACTACAACCACACTATTAAGCAATTGCCTCCATTTAATAAAAGTTATCTGCATTTCCTCAATTATGCTTGGAAGTACCTTTTATAGTTTCTTTGCTAGCACTTTTGCAATAATTTTATAGAGCACCCCAATTAGTGATATCGACCTATAATCTACCAATCCACTTGGGCACTGCTTCTTGGGAATCAAGGAAATCAATGAGGCATTGACCCCCCTTGGAAGCTTTCTAATGAAAATTTGTCATTACTTTCCTTATATCCTCATTTAACACATCCCAGAAATGCTTCACTAAATTTTAATTAATATCTATTAATTATAAATTGGATTTTAACTTAATCATTGATGAAAGCTTCAATTTTATAATATCTGTTGATCATGAGATTTCCTTTTGTAACATCTATATTTAATAAAAAACTAAATTTCCCACATTAATTATATTTTATATTCATTTTTATAATTAAGAAAAGTAATTTTATTTTTTTATATTAAGTAATTAATTTTATTAAATATTAAATTTGTAATTAAATATTAATTTTGATAATTTAATATTAAGTAATAACATTAAATTTGACTATTAAGTATGCCCATATTTTAAATTATTTAAAATATATTTAAAAAATTATCCTATCATAAAATAGACTTGAAGAAATGTTGCTCTTAGGTGAAAACTTCAATTTCATAATAGTAAAATGCACTTATCACTCATGAGGTTTTGTATATAGTTTTGCATTTTACATAGATTTTGAATATAACTTGGGGCAATAATACAGACTAATTTATTTTAAAGTCGTGAAAATTGATGTTGGAATGTTTGTAATAAAATTTCTTATTAAAAATTTTCATATGTTTTAAGTTAGGTTAAAAAAATCGGATCGGACCGAACGGTTCGACCAAAAAATTAGTGAACCAGTCTAGTATCTAGTTTGGTTAATGTTGAAAATTTAATCGACCAAGTAAAGAACCAGTTTTAAAATCGGAAAAATCAAGTGCTACAAAATGTTGGCATATTTTTATTTGGATGAAGACAGAATGGAATTGTCTTCTTATATGCAATGAAATCCACTCAACAGTAGCTAATGCCATGCTAACTTGGTTCAATGTCTACTTCAAATCATATATTTTATTTTGAAATTTCTTTTATAGATGGTGGACTTATGTAGATCTTTATCATGGAATTTCAGTGAACCTGCCACCATAAGATGTGAGACAAAGAATCAAGAAAAAGGAAACAATGGCTGGATAACTATACTAGTAAGTTTTTCACCTAGTTAAATTGAAAATCTTCTGTTTAGTTCCTCTACACTTCTCTATTGAGTTCAAAATTCTTCCTTCAGTCTTCTTTAGGTGATTATTGAGGTTTAAATTAAATAGTAGATTTTCTATTATTGTTGGTCGAAGGTTTCAAATAATGTTTAGGTTGTTGTTTATCTTAAATCTATGATGTGAAGTAACCATAATTAAGTTTTTTTTCTTGCATGTGAAATAGCTTGGGATGAACATTTTGTTAAAATTCTTAATAATTAAGGATAAACGAAAATGACTTTCATAGGATCCAATAAAGTGATGAGATATGATATCTAGCCTAATCGATCTGTCATTCATTTTTAGCACCACAATATTTCAATTGTGATGCTAAATTGTTGTTAATGCAGTGTTCTGTAAAAGCAAGAACCATCTACAAGGATAAAGTGTTTAGTAGCATTCAACAACTCAAGTACATATATACGTATATGCATAGAGGTTTTAAGTTTTAACTGATCATGTTTACCATGTGCCATATACTGTACCATATGCTGTCTAGTTTTCTTACAAGTTTTATTACAAAGGCTACTATTAGATTTTTTTGTAGGCCTCTGCATTCTTTTTGTTGACTCTTCAAGATATTTTTTTTGTGAGTATGTTTCTGAATAGTATTAAAATCCATAATTTGATATTGTGGATATTTCTTCACATGAATGCTTTAGTCATCCTATTATTTTGTGTTATATACAATTTTCTAATTTCTTGATAGGGCTTCCTTATTGCCATATTTGCAATTATGATGGCAGCCATTTCCACAGGCATTGATTCAAAATGCGTTTAGGTGAGTCATTCTTTAGTGTTCTAAAGCATTCCTAGTTGCTTCAAAACTAGAGATTTCTAAAGCTTTCCTTGTTGCTTCAAAGCCTTTTCTAGTAAAGTCAGAAAGATTCCTTGTTGCTTCAAAATACCATTCTCAATCCTTTCCTAGAAATTAGGAAGCTCTAAAGCTGCCTTCTTTCTTTGATCTAGCAAGGCACCTCAATCATGCTGCAAGTTAAAGTAAATTTTTCTTTTAGAAGCCAAGAAAAAATAATTGCCCCCATATAAGATAACCAAAAATTTGGATAATTCTCCTTTCATCAACATGATCAAACAAGAAATATTTAATTTTAATCTAGGCCATATTGTGACAGATAGAAAGCAATGTTAATATATGTCATATTGAAGTGATTTTTTTGGTCCTTTTTAGTTTACAAAAAATAAACCTGAACATGAAGATGATATTCCTTACATTTATGGATTTTTTCACATGGTATTCTCTTTGGGGGCAATGTACTTTGCAATGTTGTTCATCAGTTGGGATCTGAATAACTTAGCCAGAAAGTAAGGAACTTAATTAAATACATCATATGGTTAACCAGTGCTTTATATGTGATTATTTTTTACATTTTGTGTCCTACAGCTTCTGGATGAATGATGCACTCTTCAAACCACCAGGTGGAGCATTGATGTTGGCTGGATAAGTACATGGGTGAAAGTTATCAATGAGTGGTTTGCAGCAACAGTTTACAGTAAGTGAATGTATTACTTAATAGAAACAGTTATTTCCTATATTTCATTAGCTAGCGATTTGCAGCAACAATTTACAGTAAGTGAATGTATTATTTAATAGAAACATTTATTTCCTACATTTCATTAGCTAGCTTCAACTTCAACCATAATCTTGTTCATATTAATAAGAAAAATGTTATTGTTGAAATTCTAACAAAAAACACTTTTTTCAACACTTTATCTACTACTATGGGTTAAAGTTTATTGAAAAACATAAAGTTTGATGGTCACATCTCATTTAATACTTCTCTATCTTGATTTTATAGTTTTAATAAATTTGAATGATGTGTAACACTACTCATGTTAATATGCTTAACATATAAACATCAACACATGGTGATGGTCATAATAATAATCACTAGTGGATTGTAAAAGTGAAGTATAACCAATTGATACTTTAATGATGCACCTTCTACTCAAATTCATATCTTAATTACTTTTACCTTGTTTAATTTAAATAGTATGGATGATGATTTCATCATTTGTAAGACAGAACAAAGTCATGGATAATGATGGAACTATAGACAATTGACTTAGTTATGGCATGATAAGGGAAAATCATTAACATTCTCACAAAAGAAAACTTCATCCTTTTAAATGTTTTCTATTCTTTAATAGCATTTTATTCTTCAACCCACTTAATGTTTAATGGTTGAAAGGAAAAAGTCAAGAATGAAATTTAATTTGGGGTTGACTAAAATATAATTTTAAAGATAGTAGCATTAGTTCTCACAGCTCACTTTGTACTTATAACCACCATATTTATATCTATATCATGCTTAGTAAGGTATAATCTGATGTAATACGAGCTATGATTGGTTTAGCTATAGTGGACCACAAATTACATGGTTGGGTTGGTTTGAATTTTTAAAGTGTTTGCTAATATCATTTTCTTAGATTTAAATCAAGAATAAAATTCCTCTTGGGTACAAGGTTTTGTATCAATTAGTTTGGATAACTTATAGATATTGGATTAGCATGACTGAGTCTATTAAGAGACAATGAATAGACAAGTGAATTTTCCAAAACTTATTTGGTCTATAGAGATAACATTGTCAACACGTGGTAGTTGTTTGTCCCTTAATCGTCCTTGATAAAGTGATTTAGGATGTAAATTTTAATTAATATGTATATATATATATTAATTATAAATTGGACTTTAACTTAAACATTGATCAAAGCTCAATTTTATAATGTTATTTTCTTTTGTAACATCCAATTAAAAAATAAATTTTCCACATTAATTATATTTTATATTCACTTTTATATAGATTAATATAACTTGGTGCCATAATGCATGATTAATTTCTTTTAAAGTCATGAATAATTGATGTTAGAATGTTTGTAATAAGATTTCTTATTAATTTTTTTTTGTTTTAAGTTAGGTTAAAAAAATCAAATCGGACCGACTGATTTGACCGAAAAACTGGTGAACTAGTCTGGTATCTAATTTGACTGAGAAACCGATGAACCAGTCTGGTATCTGGTTCGGTTAATACTGAAAACCGACAAAGCAAAAAACCGGTTTTAAAATCAAAAACCTGATGAAAATCGGGGGTTCAACTGTTTCATTTTTTTATAAATTTTTCAATTTTTTCTAAATACACCCTTGTTTTCTCAAGTCCATCCCTTTTTAATTAAAAATTTGATAAAAAAAGAGGTGAACTTAGTGATATGAATATGTATTTAGTAAAAATAGTTTTTTCTTTAATAATTACCTCCTAATAAATTTTTCATTTTATAATCTTAATTGTTATAATATATTAATAATAAAAAACATTATTTCATTAGGACCGGTTCAGCACTAGTTTAGCAATGGTTAAACTAATAAACCGTGAACCAATTACTTTTACTGGTTAAAACATGGGTCCAATTTTAAAATCAGAAGTTTTATATGTGTAGGGCCTACAGATATCATATAAAGTTAGAGTTCAAGATGCAAGAAAAGTTTTTTACAAATGGATTCTGATCAAAAGTAGTAGTTTATTTATTTAGATAAAGGCTAAATTATTTTTGTTTAATAAAGATAATATCAACATTCACTTTCTAAATTTTGTTCTGTATGATATAAGATTGGCAATTGTGGTATTATGAATGTAATTTGGGTTTATCAACAATCAAACAAGAACGGGACAAGTATGTCTGAACCAAGACAACTATTATTAACTAAGTTTAAAAAAAAACTAATTATGTTACAAATCAAAAGCTACATTCATCTTTATGTTGAATTTTGGATCGATGCTATTTCATTAAAAATAGTAAATTGTGTATAATACAAATCTTAGTTCATGTTTCACTAATACTTTTGTTGTTTTGTCATTCAAATTTTCAAATGTTTTTCTCACTTCTTGGACATTCAAAATTGACGTGGGCTTTTTGACCTTTATACTATACAATTTCCTTGAATTTTGAATAACAACTTTAATTTTCTTTTATTTATTTGTATTAAAACATACCTTGATTTTTTAGGACATGTTCAATATAAAATAAATTAACATTTCACTTAAATGTACGATGATTTGAATTTCAAATTTAAAGGATAAAAGATAAAGGAATATACATTCAATAAAATAATATTTAATCTAATTAATTTTAAACTAAAACTATGAATATTAAGATATTTTATAAATTATAATGGATTTAGTAAAATGATATTATTTTATATATTTATTAATTATTTCAAAACTAATGATTTAAAAAATAACTTATCATTATATGGCAAAAAAATTTCTAGAAAACTTAATACATAAATTTTTATAAATAAATAATATTTATATATGTTATTTTACCCTACAAACAATATTTAGAGGAAAATTTGCAAGAAATTTTTGTACCATTTTCATATTCATAGAAAATTTTACCATCACTTTTCCACTTCACAAGGAAATTTTTGTGAAGTTCTTATAGATTTATTTTTTGAACAAAAAGTCTCGAAAAATTTACACCAATTTTTCCTTCTAAAAAATAGCAGGTATTTTCTGCAAATTTTTTCTCATGAAACAACTGTAGTAAATGAAAAATTTTCTAGTAGTTTTAATAATATTAAATAAATATTTATTGGTATGAAAAATTAAAATTATATAAATAGAAAATTTTTAATTTTTAAATTTTCATTAAAATAATAATATTGTTGAGTTATACATAAATAGCCTGGTGGTGCTCGTGCTTTTCAAAGTAAAAAAGTGGTGCATTACCAATAAAAAAGAAAATAGAATAGAGAAAAAGAAATAAAAAATAAAACAAAGATAAGTGAAAAATATGTAAAAATACTGATGATTTATGACGACATCCATAATTTATAATATGTGTAATAAAATATAATATAGTATTAATAATATTAAATTAACATTTAATGATTTTAAAAATTTAATAGTTTCATAATATATAATGACAAAATTTTAATATTGAAATAAATTATTTTAAATTTATAATGGTTAATTATATGAAATTTAAAACATTGTTTTTATTAAATATGTAAAGACTTTTACATATAAGAATAAACATATATATATCCTAAAAATAAAAATAAAACTAAATCAACATATATGTTTTCTTAATCTAATAATTTATAATATTATGCAGGTATGCTTAACTTTACAGATATGATGGCAATATAAAATTTTAAACAATAATTGTTAATGAAAAATATAATAATATAATTTATAATAACAATTATCTATGCAAGCATACATATTGATATATGAAATAACATACAATAATATTAAAATTAAATAATTCACAAAATCAACAATTTATTTTCTTTTTCAATTTCATATTGATTACATGAATATAAAATCATATAAGTGTGAAATCCAATCATAATATCATTATGTATTTTATAAAATCAGACTCACATATTTAATAAATATAAATTTAAATTAATTATATGTTATATACTTTTCTATTTTAGATGTTTCTTTTATAGATTAGATGTTAGTTTTTATTGAGACAAAGATCAAAACTACCACATTTTTTCACACCTCTCATTCCTTAACCAATTAAGATATTATATCTTTTTATTTGAAATTAATGTTAACAATATAAAACATATAGTTTACAAGAAAATATTTTATACGTTATAGGATAAACTATAATATTGAATATATCTTATAATGATATATGAAAATGATTATTATATTTTAATTAAAATATACACTTAAAAGTAATATTTACATATAAGAATTAATAAATAAGAATTAATATTAAAGAGTAATAAGAAAATGAATAGAAATAATAAAGTGTAAGTATCTTATACTTACTAGATCTTTTTCCATTCTAAAAATAGAATTAATATTTTCTGTCAACATAGTTTTATATATTAAAAAGAAGAATGTCCTCATATCCATTACTAAATGATTAATCTTTTCTACCAAAATATTAATTCAAAAAATTATTTTTAGTTAGAAGAAAAAATTACTTTTTGTTTTTTCTACTAATTTATGATAGAAAGAATGTGAAGAATTTTACACTTTAATATTATAAACTAAATATTATATTTCAAGTATCTATTTTTTAAGTTATTTAGGATTTTGGTCTAAAATGAAAGTTAAAAATATACACTTAAAAGTAATATTTACATATAAGAATTAATAAAGAAGAATTGATATTAAATAGTAATAAGAAAATGAATAGAAATAATAAAGATTAAGTATCTTATACTTACTAGATCTTTTTCCATTCTAAAAATAGAATTAATATTTTCTATCAACATAGTTTTATATATTAAAAAGAAGAATGTCCTCATCTCCATTACTCGATGATTAATCTTTTCTATCAAAATATTAATTCAAAAAATTATTTTTAGTTAGAAGAAAAAATTACTTTTTGTTTTTTCTACTAATTTATGATAGAAAGAATGTTAAGAATTTTACACTTTAATATTATAAACTAAATATTGTATTTTAAGTATATATTTTTTAAGTTATTTAAGACTTTGGTCGAAAATAAAAGTTGAAAAAGTCATAAAATCCTATTTTAAAGGTAATAGTATGACTATTCATACAGAAATATGAAAACCAAATTGGAAAAGGGCATGTTTATCAATTGTTTATTAAAAAATTGTAATTCATTCTAAAGTGACAGTGACATGAGATGTGTCTTAGAAGATATAATAAACTAAACTAAACATTTTCTATCACATGGGTGTGACCAATTCATATTACTTTTCTTTCAAAAATCTCATTATTTTCAATATGTAACTTTCATTCTTCTTTATAAATAATTTGATGTTTTTTTTTCCTGAATATAACATAATAATGTTAGAAAAAAGATTTGTTATGCTAATTTTTTGGTTGTTAAATTCATAATACAACTTTAATAAAAAAAATAAATCGAATTATTAGAAAAAATATATTTAATTATAGTCTCACACTTATTTATTATTATTAAAAAATACGTATAAAGTTATGTGTTAAAAGTATTTAAAGGAATTTAAATTATCTTAACATAATTTTAAAAAATAAAGTAATAAAGTAATTTAATTATTTTACAACTATAGTGTAAAAAAAGTCGAGCCACAATTAAATTTCAAAATCCATGCATTTTAAAACATCCTTGGTTATTGGTCATTAATGATTTACAACATTTCCCATGGTTATTGTTATCTTTTTCAAAATCTATTGACCTATGTTAGTTTGAGCATACTCAATATAATTTCTTGTTGAGTAATGTGTATGTGGTGGAATATTTGAGCAATGTCAGTTTCAATCAAATAATGTATTACAATAAATATACATCTTATTAATGTAAATGTTAGATTCTCAAAATATAATTTAAAGTATGTGACTTGTTTGTGGCCACTCAGTCCTTCCTCTTCCCTTCCACTAATTATTTATTTCACTCATTATTACCACATGTTTCACGGCAAAAGGTCAACCCAAGTTTTGATTTTTAAATGGACAATAGGAGGAATTTGGGAATTTAACCCTTTGGTTGGGACTGAAAGAGACATCCAGTCACATTTCTAAAACATATAAACAAAGAATCCACATGGACAAGAAACAAACCACCACACATAAAACATTATACAATTAGAATCTGCCTTTTCTATCATTATGTTACTAAATATTAATTATTATTGACTTTAAACATACACCCATACCAACTAAATCATACAATTTATATAATTTTGAAAGTTATTATTATCAAATTCAACGAATTTTTTTAACATAAATCATAGATGTGACTAAATGATATAAATTTGTTTTGAGTAATGTTAATTTGACAAATGTTAGTTTGAGTCAAACAATTTATTATATCAAGTATACATTTGATAATGTAAAGGTTATATTTTCAAAATATAATTTAAAGCATCTAACTGGTTTGTTTATGGAAACTCTTTCCTTCCTCTTCCCTTTCACTAATTATTTACTTGACTCATTAACACACGTTTCAAAGGCGAAAGGGTCAACTTAAATTTTGATTTTGAAATGGACCATAGGAGAAATTTTGGAATTTAACACTTTGGTTGGGACTGAGAGAGGCATTCAACCACCTTTCTAGAACATATAAAGAAAGAATCCACAGTGACAAGAAACAAACCATAAAACATAAAACCTTATATAATTAGAATCTGCCTTTTCTATAATTTATGTTACTAAATATTAATTATTATTGACTTTAAAGATACACTCATTCTAATTAAATCATACAATTTATATAATTTTTAAAGTTATTATTATGAAATTCAACAATGTTTTTAACATAAATCATAGACTAAATGTGATTGAATGATGTAAATCCGTTTTGATTAATGTTAATTTGAGATATGTTTATTTGAGTCAAATAATGCATTATATCAAGTATACATTTGATTAATGTAAATGTTAGATATTCAAAATATAATTTAAAGCATCTAACTAGTTTTCCTGTGGCCACTCTTTCCTTCCTCTTCCCTTTCACTAATTATTAATTTGACTCATTAACACCCGTTTTAGGAGCAAAAAGGTCAACTCAAGTTTTGATTTTGAAATGGAACATATAAGGAACTTGGGAATTTAACGCTTTGGTTGGGACTGAGAGATGCATTCAGCTACCTTTCTTGAACATATAAAGAAAGAATAAGAATCCACAGTGACAAGAAACAAACCATAAAACAAAAAAAAATTATAGAATTAGAATCTGCCTTTTCTATCATTTATGTTACTAAATATTAATTATTATTGACATTAAAGATACAACCATACCAACTAAGTCATACAATTCATATAATTTTTAAAATTATTATTATCAAATTCAGCAAATTTTTTTAACATAAATCATAGATGTGACTGAATGATGTAAATTTGTTTTGATTAATGTTAATTTGAGAAATTTTAGGTTGAGTCAAATAATTTATTATATCAAGTATACATTTAATAATGTAAAGGTTATATTTTCAAAATATTATTTAATGCATCTAACTAGTTTGTTTATGGCCACTCTTTCTTCCTCTTCCCTTTCACTAATTATTTATTTGACTCGTTAACACGCATTTGAAGGGCGAAAGGGTCAACTCATGTTTTGATTTTGAAATAGAGTATAGCAGGAATTTGGGAATTTAAGGCTTTGGTTAGGACTGAGGGAGGCATTGAGCCACCTTTCTAGAACATATAAAGAAGAATCCACAGTCACAAGAAACAAAGCATAAAACATAAAACATAAAGCATAAAGCATAAAATATTGGATAGCACACACCCAACACATCACTTTTACATACAACCAATTACACTTACACAACTACATAGAATAAAAAAATAAACTATTACTATAGAAACACATTTATGGATATAAATGATGTTTTCTCCCTCGTAAATATATTGTTCTATAGAAAATAAAAAAATATATAGTGATTAAAGATTTTACACATTTATTCTCACTCAATGTTTTCTTTTTCATTTGTTTTTTTACTATTTTATTATGTAAAAAATTATTTTTTCTCATCCAAACAAAAATAATGATTTTAGTACCATTTTTTCATATGTTTTTATATGCTATTGTACTATTATAAATAATCTAACATTTCTATGTATTCCAATCACATTTTTAATTTTTTTTAAAGAACATTCTTAATTAGTAAATCTTACTCCTTCGTTCTTAATTATTAGATTTTTTTAAAATAATTTTTTTTTACTTTATATTATACCATTTTCTAATTTCTATATACATTAATGATGTTTTTCAGCTGCCTTTAACCAATTAAAATTTTGTTTTTCTCACCTTTGAAGGATATGAATAGCCTTATTAATATAAATTAAATTTTATTTATAGAGTTTAATTGGTATACACGGTCAGGTAAAAGATTTTTACACTAACATTTAATCATGGCTTTTTATTTATGTGACTTTTAAAGTAGTAATGAGTAAAGTCAACAAATTTATCCATGAACAAAGGGTTGCGATTGAATGTTAATGTAAAAATATTTACACTGACAGTGTATACCAATTAAACTCTTATTTATAATAAAAACATTTTAATATAAATCACATTATCTAAAAATCAATTTTTAACCAAAATAAATTAACATGAAAGTCAAATTTATTAATGTTCATATAAAAAACACACATTTAATCTACTTGCAAATACTTTATTTGTTTCCTTTTTATATATTTAATGTTATTTTATATAAATTAAAAATATTTTAAAAAATTAAATATTAAATTTTATTAAAATTTTCCTATGTGATATTTAAATTTTTAATGTATACACTACCGTTAATAGAAGATACTCCTTAAGACTAAAAACATTGAGAGAAATCGAAATGGTGAACTATTCAATTATTTAATAAAAAATATTAACATACCAATTTTATATTCACTTATTACTATTGTAAAATACATTATATTATAGTTGTCATGTAAATAACAATTTATTACTTTATTTTTTAGTTCAGGTTTTGAATTTACAAGTATAAAATATTTTTAAAATGAGAAAGAAAGAATAAAAACAAACATCACCTACATTTAAATTAACATTTAAAAATATAAATAAATAAATAAATATTATTAAAGTATTTAATAATAGCAAGAATACACCATAATAACCGCCATCAGAAGTTAACAAGCTTTTGCAACATTCATGACGTACTAGCCTTTGATAATTTCAGTTTTATCACAAAATTATTGGCTAAAAAGGCGAATGAATTTTTTTAGAGGATGGTGAGGATGAAGAAATGGGAGATTTCATTTTGTGTGTCTTCCTAGTCCTTGAGTCGAACACCAATCCTTCAAGAAATCGCATTTTTTTACTCCAAGCACACCTGGGGTACAGAAAATGAGGAAATTGGATATCTCTTAGTTTAATAAGAACAATGAATTTGATGTCCCAAATAAATAAAACCAAGTCTCATATCCATTGAACATAGTAGAATTTGAAATTACCCAAAACTCAGAAAAATAAAATAAAAAGCTCTATGTCTAGTACATCATGATTCATACTTAATCAGAGACAACAAATAAAAAAAGTCAAAATGGTTTTACAAACTAATGAAATAATAAATTAAAGTGAATTGAAAACTATAAAAAGTTATGAACAATTCATGTTCTTACGTGCAGGTAGTAAATGAAAAAGTCGAGTCTCTATAGAACTTAAAAACTGTAGAACAAAGTTGATAACTATTACTATTTGTTAAATTCATCAAGAGTGTTGAAAGAAACAAGTACTTGGAGAGAACAACTTAAAAAGGATAATGACTGTGACAACTGAACTCTTTCTCGGACAATCCTTTATTTGGTGTGTATAAAGAAATTGAAAATCAAAATCAAAAGTCAAACTAACGTAAAAGATTGTTAAATGACAAAAAAAAAATCTTGAGGGTATTTTTGTAAATACAGTATATGTTAATGTGACGTGCAATAATTAAATTCACATGTCATCAAATCCTTAGTTATTACACCAAACAACTTTGGTATTGTTTAAATACAACACACAAAAAAAAATAACCTTACTCTTTTATATAAAAGTTTAATAATTTAATATTTATGCACTTATTATGTTAAAAAAGTTTTTACACTTACATTTAATATATTAACTCTTTGCGTATGTAAGTTTGTTTGTTAATTTTATTTGTCGATGCTTTAAAGTCATATGAAGAGTGTGTTGTGATTGAATCATATGTAAAACTCTTTTATATTGTCGATGAGCTTTTTGCTTTTTACAATAATTATATATATAGACACACATACACACATGAAAACATTTATATTTATTTTACACTGCCCATAAGCTTTTACACACTCATATATATTTTTGAAAATATTTTCTTACATTGAGTATGTACGCAAGATATCAATTGAAGTAAATAATTAACTAAAATAAACTTATTGATAAAATTTATTTTATTTAACTTGCAAAATTTAATTCAAATTTCAATTTATTTTTTACTGTTCGTTTTCATTCTTCAACTTAATATTCGTTCAAACATTCTCATTTTCATCATAATTTACTTTCATTTTTTTTTTAAATATCACAAGAAGAAACTTTTTGACAATTCCATGTATATAAATGACAACAAAATATCTAGTTGTTAGGAAAAAAATATATAACTAGACTATCGGAAAATTGTTTTTTTCATTGTTGGACACCCTAATAATGTCATTCTTAAAAAACTATATTTAGATTTTTAACAGTTATGTTTCTCAACTATTTATTACGAGTTTGCTAATTTCATATCATATTCAATTGATCAATTTCTCTAACTTTTTTCCATTTCCTACTATTATTAATTTAACTTTATTCTTACTTGATCAATTTCATTTTCTAACGTGATCATGATAAAGACAAAATTCATATACTCAGCTGAAGTTTCACCATTACTTTTAATATCTCGTCGTAGAAGATCTCCAAATTTTGTCAAATTAGAGACCATTATAGAAGAAAAAAGACAAAATTTCAATTCATTGAAAAAGAGTACTATTGTTTCTTTTCCTTTGTTACTTTCTGGATTTTTGTACATTTTGTTATGTAGAGGAGTGATTTAATAATCATCTTATCTGTATTATATTTTACATGCAATGATACAGGTGAAATTATTTAAAGAGAATGCTTTTATTAGTCATCTTAGATAATTGATGCTAGTTAAAAAAGCATGCTATAATTTAAAAAAAATTTTTAGTACCCATTATATTCACTTGATTGCAAGTTTTTAAACGTGAACTGTGTAAAAAGTTTAAATAAAAGAAATAATAAGAATTAACATTTGGTATAAGTATCATTTTATTAACCAAGCACAAAATTAATTTAAATGATTAGTGGGAACAAAATATAAAAAATTAATTTTTTTTTCAAGATAAAAATTAATATAGTGTAAGTATTATTTACTGTATTTTAAAGAATTAGCAGAGTTATGAATGTGAGCGCGGGATTATTTTTTTTAAGTGAAATTTAATTTTTTGAGTTATTATAGAAATATTTAATCATTTATGCTATAATTAGTGACTGAAAATAGTAACGGCTAAATTGTTTATTGATTATATGGTTAAAATTTAGAATTAATAGCGTTAAATAAATTTGAGAACAAAAGTTGTACCACATGAGTCTAAGAAATTTTATATTAATTCAATCACATTCTTCTTATTTATTTTTGATACATTTATTGATTTTATATAAATAAAAAGTTATAATTAAAATTGAATATATTTTTTTTTATATTTTTAATGCATATTAATTAAACAAGATATTATTTTGTAAATAATTATAAAAGAATTTCGGTTGCTAATTCAGTCCCTATGAACAATTATTGTTTAGCTATTTTCTACCACCACCAGTAATAAAGGAAAAATTTGGAACATCATACCTCGGATGAATCTTGAAATTCCATTTATCTCCATGTTCGTTTACCAAATCATCACCAACAAGGTTTTTTATGAAAGCATGCTGATAAAATCCCAATTCCATATACAATAACATAATTAATTTTTTCAATAATATAAAAGAAATTTTATAAAAGCCCATAATATTATTATTATATGTTAACTTACCAATTTCTATGAGGGTTACGGAATCAGTTTCACTACTAGAATATTGCTGAAATCCGCAGGTAATTCTTGCAGATTTTCATGTGAAAACCAAGTGGTAGAAAATATTCCTGCCGATTTAAAAATTTGAAGGAAATTCTTGTAGGTTTTCTGTGAAAATAAGGTAATTTTCTACAGATTTTAAAATTCGCAAGAATTACCTGCGACTTTATGATACAATAATTACCTGCAGATTTGATTTCTGCCGGAATTACTTGCAGTTTTAGTATTCGCAGGAATTACATGCGGATTCTCCTGCAACTTTCTGGAAAATTTAAAAAATTAATTTAAAATTATAAATTAAAATAGAAACTAAAAATAAAAATGAAATAAAAAATAAAAACAAAAATATAAATTTAAAAACTGAATTAAAAAGTAAGAATTTAAGAATTAAAACTAAAAATCCTAATTAATATTATAAATTATAAATAAAAAATTTAAAATAATTAAAAAATATGAATTAAGTACTAAAAATATAAATTAAAATTAAATGAAAAATAAAAATAAAAACTAAAATTTAAAATAACCATAGAAATTAAAATTTTAAAATTATAAATTAAAAAAAAAAGCTAAAACAAAAATTATATAAAAACTAGAAACTAAAAACTAAAACACAAAATTAAAAATTAAAATTTAATAAGAAAAAGTAAAAATTCCTAGGGATTATTAATTATAAATTAAAAAAATTAAAAAATATGAATTAAGAACTAAAAATATAACTTAAAATTAACAAGAAAATAAAATAAAAACTAAAATTAAAATTAAATGTAGAAATTAAAATTAAGAATTAAACGTTTAAATAAAAGTAAAAGTTAAAATTATAAATTATAAATTACAAATTATAAAGTTGAAATAAAAATTAAATTAAAATTAAAACTAAAATATAAAAATGAAAATTGAAATCATAAAACTAAACCTTTAAAACTAAAATTGAATAATTATAAATAAAGAATTAAAATGAATTAAATGATATAAATTAAGTACTAAAAATAAATTAAAAAATAAAAATAAAGATAGAAATTAAAATAAAGAATTAAAATTTAAACTAAAGTTGAAAATTAATTATAGTAAAAGTTAAAATTAAAAATTATACAAAAATTAAAAAGTAAAATATAAAATTAAATATTGATAAATAAAATTTAAAATATAAAATGAAAAAGTTTAAAATGAAAAATAAAGATGAAAAATTATAAATTTCAAATAAAAACTTTAAATTAAAATTTAAAACTAATTAGTAGATATACATAAAGTACCAAAACTATAAATTAAAATTAAATGAAAAAATAAAACTAAAATTAAAATTAAAAATAAGAATAGAAATTAAAATAAAGATTAAAATTTAAATTAAAAGCTGAAAGGTAAAATTATAAATTATTAATTATACATTTAATTTATATATTTATTAATTTTAAATCTAATTTTCAATAAATTCCCAGGAATTATATATTAAAATTGAAACTAATTAAAAAATATAATTAAGAACTAAAAATAGAAATTAAAAAACTAAACTAAAAATTTAAATTAAAAATTTGAAAATTATTAATTAAAATAACAACTAAAACTTAATATTAAATGAGAAAATATTAAAAATTAAAATTAGAATTAAAAACAAAGATAAAATAAAAATTAAAATTTAAAATTATAAATAAAACAAAAAATTAAAATTAACAATAAAAATTAAGATAAATTAAAAGGTGGAAATTGTAAATGAAAAAAAAAACTAAAACATTAAATTAAATGAAAAAATAAAACTAGAAACTAAAATTAAAATTTAAAATGAAGATACTGATTTAAATTAAAATTTGTAAATTACAAATAAAACTAAAAAGTATAGAGTAGGATTAAATTAAAAATAAAGATAGAAATTTAAATTAAAAATTGAAAATTATAAATTAAAAAACAAAGTGACACAAAAATTAAAAACTAGAATATAAAAGAAAAAATTGAAAATTAAAAATAATACAAAAAACCAACAACAAAAAATTAAAAATTAAAACTTAAAACTAAAAATGAAAAATTATAAATTTTAAATATCAACTTTCAATTAAAAATTAAAATTTTAAAACAATATAAGTTAAAATTAAAATTAAAAATAAACATAGAAATCAAAATAATGAATTAACATTTAAAGTAAAATTTGAAAATTATAAATTAAAATAAAAGCTGAAACTAAAATAACTAAAAAATTAAAAAATAAAATATAAATTTAAAATTTAAAAGTAAAAATTAAGAAGGAAAATAAAATTAAAAATAAATATAGAAATTAAAACAAAAGCTAAAACTAATCATTCTATAAAAAGTAAAAACTGAAATATAAAATGAAAAATTGAAAATTGAAAGTTAAAAATCTAAAAATAAAAAATTTAAAATTATAATTTAATAATAAAAATTAAAAACTAAAAGGTAAAAGTAAAAATTTAAAACTAAAGGAAAAGTGAGAAATTGTAAATATAAACTTTAAATTTAAAATTAAATCTAATTAAAAGATATAAATTAAAACTAAAAGTTAAAATTAAAAATTTTAAATGTCAACTTTAAAGGAAAATTTAAAAATTTAATAGTAAAATTTAAAATTATAAAATTAATTTATATATTTATTAATAATTTTAAATTTAATTTTCAATAAATTCCTAAGGATTATAAATTATAAATTAAAAATTAAAACTAATTAAAAAATATAAATTAAGAACTAAAAATATAAATTAAAATTAAATGAAAGAATAAAACTAAAACTAAAATTAAAAGTAAAGATAGAAATTAAAGTTAGGAATTAAAATTTAAATTAATGTTGAAAATTATAAATTGAAATAAAAGCTAAAATATCAAATTGAAAATTTAAACCAAAATCTAAAAATTAAAAGATGCAATATATAAAATTTGAAATTCAAAATTAGAATAATATATAAAATTTGAAATTCAAAATTAGAATTTAAAATTGCCTTCCAACCTAATCTACTCTCTCCATTTGAAGCTTTCGCCATTTAAAGCTCTCACCATGTGAAGCCCTTTCCATTTAACCATAAACCAATTTAAGCTTCTGGTTCTGATTTACCAAAGCCAAACATCTAAGCCAAACTCAAGTATGCACGGTTGTTCAATCATGTTTTGCTCATTCTTCTTTTTTAGCATTTACAATGTTCGATCATGTTTTGATCTCTCAAAACGGTTTGTTTCAATTCAAAGTTATCTTTCAAGGTGTTGCACTCTCTTAAATAGTTTTAGGGCTTCTACATTTTTAGGGCTTGCTCAAAATGTTTTCATTGTCTCTCCATTGCTTCAATCACTGTTGTTCGGCTTCAATTTTTTCTTACCTCTACTTTTTGTTCGCATTTTAGTATAGATTTTGATCATAATTTCCTATTTCTACTTTGTATGTAGCTGTCTAATTTTTGTATAGATTTTTTACCTCTATTGTCATTATCAAGGAAGAGCGTCGTAATTTCCTTCATTTTATTACTTGGCTTTGTACTGTGCTAGGTGGAACCTTTGTTATGACAGGTTTTGTATTTGATTTCAGTCCAAATGAAGTATAGTGATTATGAATAGAGTAGTGAACATTATAATTTAATTTCTCTAACCTTTATTGTGACAGGTTTTGTTTTTTCCTTTCTCTCTCCTTGTTGTGCATTTAGTAAAACTGTGAAGGTTACATAGATTATGCTATAACTTGGATTAATCACCTGTCATAGGTCTAACACACAGAAAAATGCTCTTAAAAAAGAAGCACCTTGTTTCTGGTTGTTTGATTGTTTGTCTTGGGAGAAGGAATATAAAATTGACCACATTTATCTTCCACTGTCACACTGTCACTATTTGCTTTCTAGTTTTGGAGAGGTTGTATATTATAGTATAAAATATTCAATTTGATCTTCAACAATTTAAGCATCACTTGAATTGGCAATAGAATGCTAGACAAGACTCTCATCATGTGGTATGACATAATTGCCAGCTATATATATATATATAGCCAACATTATTAGCGAAGGCAACTTGCTCTTCAAAACCATCATGATCGTGCATTGTGATAGCTAGATTTGTCCCCATGATCATTAATTAAGGTGTATAGCTGATTGCGCCGACACAAAAAGATGGAGTGTAAATTTTGAAAGTAATAACTAATTCTTGGTGATTCTACAAATTCATCATAATACTAATCATTCCTTACCCTTGTGTGGGATTTTTAAGTTATATATAACTACTAACTAGTCAAAGACTAAACAGAAAAAAAAACTAATGATGGTGAGGGATGAAATAAAACTTCTAGTTTCATTTGATGCTCCATGTTGGTCTGGCCAGAAAACAATTCATTTATGAAAAAAGGGTAGCTACAGTCATACACATTGTTATAATATATTATATATGTGAAAGAAGAATAGTACCTATTAAACTAGTGTTGGTGAAGGCATCAACAGTCATATGAGATCTATGTTTTTTTTTCTTGTATGTGTGGCTAGAGGGGGGTCCATTATCTATTTTATATATGAAAAACACAGATCCATTTCTGGTTGCTTATTTGATGATCTGCAGAAGATTAAAACATGAGTATTAAAAAAATATAGCATAACTAAAATACTACTTAATAAGATAAATCAAACCTTTGCTGTTAAACATCTGATGCCTGATATAATGTTATTTGTCTTCTCATTTCATGCTAAATGCTAATTCAAAAAAATACCCGATGGACACCATTCTCTGTTCATTCTATCATGCAAGATTGTGATTGAAGTTGGACATGAACTATATCCCAAAACAAATCACAATTATGCAAAAGATTTGCTAAAGATAAAGGGGAAAAGGCACACCAATCACTAAATGACAGTGCAATGCAAAATTACAAGAAGAAAGCATGTTATATAGCATAACATATAACGTTGAAGTAGTTTCATTACACCTTTTAGTAATTACTTTACAAAATTGTGATTTCTATCTCTAATACTCCTATATATCACCATTATTGTTACCTATATATCCTTTGTTTTCATAATTGTTCTTGCTACTACTAATTCCCTATCAACCAACCACTATATGAAAGAATTCAATATATTTTATTTTTGTAACAGAGAGCTATAATGGAATAAAGTTTCAAGGTGTCTTCATAAACTGAGTCAGAACATTTTAAATGGATTATAACTTGTTTTAATTTGTATAAAAATATATTATTGAATTACATAGGCACAACTAGACATTGCATCGTAAATAAATTAATTGAACATGCAACACTTGCCATCTTACAATTTGAGAAGAATGTAAGAAACTTGATTTTAATTTTTAGAATAAATTTGATTCATATTGCTTATCTCTATAAATGCAATGGTTAGTAGATTTTTGTAATATATGCTTTCAAAAGTTTTGTGCATTCATTTAAGAATAAAAGAATCAACTCTATGTATCCTATTGCTCATATGTCTAAACTTCATTTATGCCAGGTTGATACATTCTTTGTTGTTGGATCCCTCTTGGTGTAGTTCTTGTGCTTCATAATATTGGAATTGGCATCCTTTATGTAATATTATACATTTTTTTTTCTGATCTTTATTGATATCTCAAATGCAGTAAACAATTTACCTCTTGGTTTGGTTCTTTAAAAGTGTTATCTGAAATATCTTAAAATCAATTTGTGTAACGATAAAATCATTACGAACTAATTTGCTTGACTTTTTTTTTTCCCAGATCTAATAGTAAGAGTATATAACTTTTAGGAACTAAATAAAAATAAAACTTATTGTGAACTAAACTCAAGCATCAATAGAAATAAAACTTAGGAAATTTCTCTGCACAAGTTAAAGCTTCGAAACTAAAAGTTAATACTCCAAGTATAAAAAGTTTTATACGGACAATTAACCTTCTATATATGTCAAGTTTTTTTAATTTTACTAATTAATACGTTAAAAGTTATATAAATGATTAGTTGTGCTGAAATGAGAGTAGTGCATATATGTTAAATTCTATTAATTAAACTCTTACTAACTAATACAATTAACCATTATATAAATGAAGAGTTGTATTGAATATTATCATAAAAATCTTTTCCATTATGAGTGTATACTAATTAAAATCTAATAGTTTATCTTGTGTTTCAATTAAACTAACTTATATTTTTTGTAATTTTAAAAATTTAATAAAAATTTCAACAGCAATCAATAAATTCATAGGCAAGGTTAAAAAAGAGCTTAGAAAAATTCTACACATGATTGAAAGATTGAAGCATGTTCTTATCTAAGGGCATTAAATTCTACACATGATTTCTTTTCCATTTTAAAATATAGCAACTAACTATTGGTTTATAACTAATCCAATTTCATTAAGATTCTTAGATAAACTTCGTCAATAAAACTTAAATGTAGAAGAAAATAATAACTAAAATATACTGAATTTTTCATACATGTTAAAATAAACTTATGGATGAGAAGATTATATAAAATTACATAATTCTAATAAGTTAATTTGAACTTATTGAGATTATTTTATTTTATTTACTATAAGTACTTATAGATGACTTTATCCAAATATATACCTAAATATTCTTCATATTGAGCATTTGTTAGAGGAATATTTGTTAGGCAAGGACAAGAGAGAAGAAATTAAAGTGGAAATTTAGTTTAAACTATGATTGAAATTACTTAAAGATACTTTGTGTAAGTAACGCCCACTTTGTTCAATAGTGTAGTGAAAAATATTCAGGATGCAGCTAGTACCTAACATATTGTCAAATGCAACAGTCAACTTATAATCTTTTTATGAAGCAAAGTGTTTACTTTTATGCTTTATATTGGAAAATGCACACTGCAATTCCCCTGTTCTTTTACTTTCCATATGTTTTGTTACTTTTGATTAAATCTCTGAACACTCTTACTATTTTATTCTCTATCTTTGCTAATTTTGGTGTATCAGTTCACGATAAAATCTCACCATTTCTTCCTAAATTTTTTTTCCCAAGTGTCATAATTTGGCATAAAGCTAAATTCAGTACTAATGATAAATAAGATAATACGGAATCCAATGAAAATCTTTTCATCTCAGACATTGTAAAGCTTGATATTCTTTCACCAATCTTTTGAACTAATTAATGGGTTAAACCATTAATTTGAAATGACAAAATAAAACATAAATTAAAGACTAAAAAATACAACTTAAAATTAAATGACAAAATAAAACTAAAAACTAAAAATAACATAGGCTATAGAAAAAATGGAAACATAAATGAATGTTAAAACCTCAATAATGTATATATATAATAGAAATTAATGTGTAATCAACCAAATTATCCAAACAATTTTCTCAATCAAACAATATTTCATAATGTGTTTCAACAAAATGAAAAAAAAAAAAAGAGTATATACTAGCAGGGGCCTTATTTTCATGTACTGTTGTCTAGAGTGGTGATGATGAACAAAGTATATCTGTTTAGCCAGTCTTGAAGGAATTGTTCCTTCTCTTGCTTGATGTGGTTCTCAACTTATTTTTAGCATGGTGAATACAATTTGAAAACTGGTCGTTTTGGTTATTCCTGGCATTAGCATGGTCATTTGGTGGTATTGTAGGTTCAACAGTGCTCTGCTCCCAACTAACGCAGGACACTAATCCAATTTTATACTCAAAATGTCAAATGAAAGTGGTGAAAGTTTCATCCTTATGCCTTCAAAGTGCCTTTGCCTATGTATTCTTCTTTGAATTTGGCAACAGGCATCCCCATCCTCGGCTCATAGTCATACCCACCTTCAAATGAACCAACCCTTGATATCTGCCTATCACCCTTTGAATTTGGTGACCTCCCATTCCCCATTCTTTGGTTTAGATTTTCTACAATGTATGTTAACTTTCCAAGTACTTTGGAACGCTGCTGAACGTGATAAAGTACAAGAAAAATTTGAAGAATAATTGATTATAAGGATATTTTAAAAAATATTTAAAATAAATATGTGAACTTTTATTAAAATATGATTCCCTTAACAACACTTCCATTGTTATTTACTTTTGGTGTATTTATCAATGTTTGATATACTGTTCGATTTGTGGTAAGAAGGCAGTCAAAAGAGCCCGGTGCCAACTCAGGCTAGCCAAGAACAATAGGCAAAGCAACTAACAAAGGACTTGGCTTAGCTAATACAAAGTGGCCATTAAGAAACTGCATTTAACTAGTTTTTTAATGCTAAATCTCCTGTTTTTATTTCTAATAAGAGAGGTTTTCTACTTTATTTCCATTAAGTGTGAATATTGGGATATAGTTGATTTCACTTCTGAATTTTAATGTGTTTTACTAATAAAATTAATATACTAACAATTAATATAAAATATTAAAAAAAACTGAACTCATCCTCAACCTCAATTTAATTCTTACGATTGAAAAGTATAAAATTTCTACTGAACATATATCGAATTAGTTTCCATACACACTTAGTAGTTATTGAAAGATATGACTTTACATACACACAAGTCACAACAATGTTTATTTTTGTCTCTCTTGTTGGGGCCTCCTCTCGCAAGAGCCATAATTGGGCTTGGTCTCTGGGGTACTTGATTCAACTTTCTACAGTACCATCTTACCTTCCAAATAGATGATATTTCATGAAAGAAATTTCCATCAACGTTAATAATGGAATCCGTAAATATTCCCTAATATTTGCAACTTTTTAGTCAATTTTGACACTTAGTTTGCTCATTCCACAAAATCAACAGTCCAAATTCCAAAAATATTCTGCCATTCCAAGCTATAGGCTAGGTGGTATATCCGGCTATCTCAGGACGTTTTGCCAAAAATATTATTGCTTGCGGCTTCCATATGGATTCAAGCAAACCCAAACCAAAGTTTTTTAATCAGTTTGGTCTCATTTTCAAGTAAACCCAACCCAATCATACCCCTACTTGCATGTTTATGAATGTTAGGCAGAAAATACTTACTTGTAATTTCTTCATTATATTTGTATCTACAAAATAAAAATTCTAAGCAACTATAATTTTTCTGTATAATGCATTTCAATATTCTTTTCATCATATGAGCTGAACCATAGCAGAAAAATGGGAGTGAGGAGGAGATCAAAGTGCTGGGAATGAGGAGGAGGAGATCAAAGTGCTAACACAATTTCAAAATGGTGGAAATGAGGATACAAGAACGGGCTCCATTTCCACAAAGATATACAATAGCAAAAAATGGGAGTGGGTGGGGGAGGAGGAAATGTCGTGGGGAGAGAGGGGGAACAGGAGGATGGTCAATACATGGAGACAGGTTCGAAGGCACAGTCTCGATGGAAGTGATCTGCAAAAGACTTACCAGAGTGGAGGCTCGGCACAAGCAGGTCAAAGTAGAGAGGAAAGATATAAGGAGGGGGAAAAATGTGGCTAGCAATGAAGGGGATAGGAATAACTGGGAAGCAATCAGAGGAGGTACATATAGCAGAACTACCAAGAATGGAAGAGAGAGACAAGGCGGAGAAGGATAAGAGGGGTAGCAGGAATCAAATTGTGGTTTAAATGAAGATTATGTCACTAAATGTGAGGGGTTTTAGGGAAAGGTGAAACGGAGACACATTAAGAGGATGGTAGTGGGCAATAAGATTGACATATGTCTTTTTCAGGAAACAAAGTGTATGAATTTGAAGGAATGGGAAATAAAGGAGGTCTGGGGGAGTGAGGAGTGTGAATGGAGCATACTTCCATCAATGGGTTTGAGTGGGGGTTGTGTTACAATTTGGAAGAAAGGCTTATTGGAGGTGGTGTGGAAAATTCAAGGACAGGGTTTTATAGGAGTTGCTTTTAGAGGAACTAACCCAGACGAGGTGAATTTTGTTGTCAACGTGTACGCCCCGTGTACGTTGGACGGTAAGAGAAAGGTATGGGAGGATCTAATGATGACTAGAAGAGGGGTTCCACATGTAAGGTGGGTAGTTGGTGGTGATTTTAATGCAGTAAGAGACAGGAGTGAAGTTATCGGAACATCAACTTATCATACGAGGAGAGAGATGGAGGAATTAGATTTTTTTATACAGCAAATGGGGCTGGTAGACATTCCAGTGATTGGAAAAGGAATGACATGGATATCACCAGATGGAAAGTCAGCTAGCAGATTAGACAGGTTCCTCGTCTCACCGTCACTGATGGAGGAATGGGGAATTAGCGCATAGAGGGTGGGTACTAGGGAGTTCTCTGATCATTGCTGGATAAGTACAAGAGATAATGAGCAGAACTGGGGACCCAAACCTTTTAAGTTTTTTGATTACTGGTTGGAAGAGGCCTCTTTTGGAGACTTGATAAAAGAACAGTGGGATTCAGTACACAACTCTGGGTGGCAGCTGCAAAAGCTGGCAAAGAAGTTAAAGAATATCAAAGGGGAGATAAAAAAGTGGTCTGCAGAGGTGTGGAAAAAGGATGAAAATTTTCTGGCCGACAAGGTTAACGACATGGAAGTGGCTGATCAATAGTTAGTGGAAGGGGCTCATTTGGCTAATACATCCAGGTCTGATCTTATGTCAGAATATTGGGGCAAGACGAGGATGATGGAACATGCACTGCTATAGAAATCTAGGATACGATGGGCTCTAAATGGAGATAATAATTCCAGGTACTTCCATAATTGTTTTAGGTCGAGATGTCATGCAAACTCAATTTTGGCGGTACAGGCGAACACGGGATGGATGGAGAGTGTGTCTGAGATTAGAGCAAAAATATTAGACCATTTTTCGGCTGCGTACCAAGAAAGATGGAGGGATAGACCTACACTGGATGGAGTTCCTTTCTCTCAGTTATCAGAGCAACAAAATCAGTTTTTGGAGGAGCCTTTTTTAGAGGAGGAGATCAAGGCGGCAGTTTTGGCTTGTGCAGGGGGGGGAAAGCCCAGGGCCTGATGGTTTTGGAATGAACTTTTATAAATCCTGCTGGGGGGTTATTGGGCCAGATGTGGTGAGGGCAATACAGGAGTTTCATGAGTCTGGTGTACTACCGAGAGGGGTAAGTTCTTCTTTCATCACTCTTATCCCAAAGGTGGCCACACCTTCAGGGTTAAGCCAATACATGCCTATATCCCTAATCTCAAGTGTGCACAAGATTATTTCGAAGTTATTGGCTCTGAGGCTGAAAAAGGTGTTGAGTGGGTTGATATCGTCCTCCCAGACGGCTTTTCTGTCTGGCAGATCAATTCTGGATGGAGTTGTGGTGGCGTATGAGATACTGGATTGGGCAAAAAGAAGGCGAAAACCGTGCTTCATGTTTAAGGTGGATTTTGAAAAGGCTTATGACTCGGTGAACTGGAATTTTCTAGATTATATGATGGGGAGGATGGGCTTTGGTAGTAGATGGAGAAGGTGGATGAATGCTATAGTACGGAAGAGTTATGTGTCGATTCTAGTTAATGGGTGCCCGACACCAGAATTTAAGCCAGCAAGAGGGTTAAAGCAGGGAGATCCTCTATCTCCTTTTCTGTTCCTGATGGTGCCCGAGGCACTGGCAGGTTTGTTCAGATCAACCATTAATAAAGGTTTCTATAAAGAGATCAAGGTACAACAGGATGCGAGGTATTCACTGCTACAGTACGTCGATGATGTTATAATGATGGGTGAAGCGGATATGCAAACTGTGTGGTACTTGAAGGTAATGTTGCGGGGTTTTGAAATGGCGTCAGGATTAAAGGTTAACTTCAGTAAGAGCAGTTTTTATAGCTTCAATGCGGCAGCATCTTTCACACTTGCTGCTAGTAGCATCCTGAATTGAAATATTGGAACGACACCATTCAAATTCTTGGGGGTACCAGTGGGAGTGAATCCTAAGAGGGAACAAGTATGGAAGCCAGTGCTGGATCAGTTCAAGAAGCGGTTGTCCGGATGGAAGGCAAGTAATATGACGTTTGCTGGGAGGTTGGTATTACTGAACTCTGTGCTTGCATCTCTTCCACTATATTTCTTCTCCTTTTATAAGGCTCCCAAGACAGTGTTAAAGTCTCTGAAGCGGTTGCAGCGGACCTTCTTATGGGGAGGCAATGATAGTCAAACTAAAATTGCATGGGTAAGCAGGGAAAAGGTCTGTCGGCCAAAAGAAGAAGGAGGTCTAGGGGTGAAGTGCTTGGAGAAATTTAATATGAGTTTGTTGGCAAAGTGGAAGTGGAGAATACTATTAGATGATAAGGCTATATGGGGCCCACTTCTGAGGAGTAGGTATGGGGAGGTGAATACATATATGGATAGGCTGACGTCCTATGCCTATTCATCTCAGTGGTGGAAAGACATTTGGGCCATTGATGGACCAAAAGCGGTAGAGCCAGAATGGTTTCAAAGTAGAGTAACTAGGATAGTTAGATCTGGAGTGGGAACTCTATTTTGGGAGCACAGGTGGATCGGAGAAATGGCTTTTCGTGTAATGTTTCCCAGATTGTACGCCTTAACAGAGGATAAGTTAATCACCATCAAGGATAAAAGACAGGCAGGAGATCTTTCGTCTCCGTGGAAGTGGGTGTGGCGGAGAGACTTGTTTGTATGGGAGGGGCAACTGCTAAATGTTTTAAAGGAAGTCTTAAGTGAAGTAGATTTGGTGGATCAGAATCCAGATGAATGGGGTTGGAATTCAGCTGTCGGGGGGGGAGGGTTTTCGGTGGCAGGAGGGTATAAGGTGTTGAATGCAGGAACTTAGGATGTAGGAATGTCTGGTTTGCAACCACGGGACTTGTGCCGATTGTGGAAGGAAAAACTCCCGTCGAAGGTACTGGTGTTCTCTTGGAGGTTGTTGCGAGACAAGTTACCCACTGTTGATAGCTTGCTATCGAGAGGAATGCATACTTTGGTGCTCAATCCGGCCTGTGTGTTTTGCAATAATGGACCGGAGACTAGAAATCATCTTTTCTTACAATGTATACACACACAAAGGCTGTGGTATAAAGTTATTAGATGGGTGGGGGTACAAACCCCATGTCCGGGAGATTTAAATCAGTGGTTTCTCTTATCATCGGGATGGGTGACGGGAAAGCCGAAGAAGAGGTGCAGGTATGTGTTTTGGATTGTTGTATGTTGGACCATTTGGATGTCCAGGAATGCTATTATTTTTTGCGATTCCGACATCGAGTCTATTGATATGTTAATGTCGATAAAATTTGTGTCCTGGAAGTGGTTGTTGTATTCTTTTGGTTTAAATCCAGGTTGTGTTTTCTCTGACTGGTGTTCCCATCCTAGATTGTGTCTGATGAATGTGAAATAGGTACATAGGCTAGGGGGAACACAGTAAAGTTTCTTTTCTAGTACTGTTTGTAAGTTGAAACATTTTGTTTCGGCTCTATATGTTATGCTATAATATAAACCAGAGTCAAACAAGCTATAATTTGACCAGACAAGTTAAAATACACATTTCAATATACTTTCATCATATATGTAGTCAAATATATACCTTTAAAACGGGCAACATATCCTTTAAAGGGGTCAAATTTTACCAATTCTTACTTTTTTTATTTATCAAATTTAAATTTCAAATCTTATATCATCAAAACCAAACTGCTTAGTAATTGAATAAGAGACTAATGACGCAAGGTTTAAAGGCCAGTAATACCTTTGTTTCGCTAGCCCCTAAAAATATAGTTAATTATTGAAAACATCTTCAAAAGAAAAATTGAAAGAAAGTTTCTAATTAATACAGTTATAGTATTAAGAGTAGTGATTTTCTTTTTGAAAAATATGCTTATCATTTTTATCCTCTTATCATGACTTTCCCTCTTGTAATCAGTATCGTTGTCTCTCCAAGAAGTCTCATTAGTTGACTCGTGATCTATTCATCTTAACCAAAATATAAACTTTTTTCATTATTTAATATTATAAATGCAAATTGTCTCCCATCTTATAAACTTGAATGTAGAATTAATCGAAATGATTATCTACTGTCTAATAACTTGTTTGCTTAGGTGGATAAAAACACATATGTTGACTTGCGTGTTGGTGATGTTATTTGATTTGGCCGGTAGGTATTTGCATGGTTATTTTTCTATTATGCTTGTGTACCTTTTTCCTCTGGCTCACATTTTTCTGGTTCTCACTTAAGCCTTTCTTACTTCCTTTTTACTATTTTAGATGGTGTAATAAGGTTATTTGTTATCTTTTTGTCTTTGTACTGCCTTCTTAATACAACCTTTTGCAATTTATTGTGTGTTGCCACTGTAAAGTCTGTTACAGACTCATTACGCTCAACATACTTTAGCACTAAGCAATCAATATTGAAGTTTCATCATTGGAGAGTTTGTGGTTAAGTCTAGACTCTAACTTTCTGATTGTTTTTTTGTTATCATCGATTTTGAAGTACTTTTTTACAACTTCCTTATCACTATTCTTCTGGTTCTCCATATTTCTTTTTTGCCTGATGGTAGGTAGAGAAATGCCTACTATAGAATAAATATTGTTGGCCTGAGAATGTTGCAATAGATGAGCGGGGAGATAAAAGGAAAGATATCCAAGCTATGGAATGTATTAGGGAGAAAGATGGTAGAATCTCTCCTAAAATGGTTTGGTTGGGAACAATACCAAATCAGGCCTTAGTAAGAAAAATTATATAATATAACTCAAAAAAGGAGGACTTTGAAAGAAGCCATTACAAAGATCTTGCCCCAAGTAATAGTCTTATCGAAATTTTGGGTTTTGACATAGCTGTTTATGAAATAAGCGGAGAAAATATTGTATAAGATTTATTTAAAAACCATTTTGAAGATTTAAAAATGAAAAAACTTGTTCATATGTATTAGAATTTCATTAATGAAAAGCAAAAAACAACATATTCTGATTGTATTTTGAGTTTTCAAAACAAAAATATAAAACTGAAAAGCAAAACTACTTTCAGTTGTTCTTGTTTTTTAGTTTTTAAAACGAAAAAACTGGAACTGTTTTCAGAAAACACTATCAAAACAAGTTTTTTAGTTTTTAAAAACTAAAATGCTGAAAACAGTTTCATAGGAATAAAACAAGCACTTCAAAATTGTTGTCAAACAAACACTTAATTTAGGAAGAAACAGCTAGCAAGAAGCGCGACAAAGAAAATAATGGGTAGGATATTTAAGGAGAGAGAGTGAGTGAATTAGATATAGGAGTAAAATGGAAATTAAAAAAAAATAAAAATAGTAAGTGTAAATTCAAATTGATGGGAGTGTTAATTCAAAATCTCCTAGTTTTGTTTGTTTTGTGGGCCAACCCAAATCTACAGTGAGTTGGGTTGGCCACATTTTTAAGTTTTTTTTTTAACTTAACACCATTAACAGTAATAAACAATAAGGCTTTCTATAAAATTATATATAAGTTTTTGCTTTATTTTAAAAATTTTATTTCATGTCAGTTATATATGTTTTGAGATTTTTCTTTTTTATTTTCAAATAAGTCACAATAAATATTTGTATAATTTATTTGTATTGTTCTTCTATCAACATAATAAATATTTAGAATAAAAACTATGTTAGATACAACTACCTTTACATATAATTTTTCTTTTCAAATGTAACTACCTCTCTGCATATAATTTTTCAACGAACCTTCAAAGTTTAAAAATATTCTCTCAAAATTAGCACAATTCTAAATATATTTCACAAATAATCTTACTAAAATTTCTTCTACTAATGTTTTTCCATATGTAGTAAAAAATAAGAGAAAATACTTATATACTGTCAATGCAAAAAGTTTTATGTTAACATTAAATCACAATCTTTTATATATAGTAAGTTTTTTAACTTATTAATATTTTAATAAAATCATATAAATAAAAAATTGTGACTAAACATTAATCTAAAACTCTTTTAGACTGACCGTTTATAAGTGTTAATCTAAAAAATAATATCAAATTAATTTCTAGTGAATGAAAGTCTAGGCAACTATCAAGAGCTTCAACATTTTGTGTTGTCTAGTTCATATGGGACAAAAGTATGAGTTTAACATTTTTACACTATCAGTATAAAAGAGTTTTATATTGGCAGTTAATCATAATCTTTGATTTACATGACTTTTAAAGTATCAATTGGTAAAGTCAACAAACTTACCATATATAAAGGGTTGTGATTAACTGTCAGTGTAAAACTCTTTACACTGAGAGAGTATAAGTGTTTTTCTCAAAAAATATTCACATTCATCCTCTTAGCTATTTGCCACAACATGTTTTTTCCTACCTCTTCCAGGTTCTCCATGTTTTCTTTGTCAGCATTATCCGGTCCTTTCATGGATGGATCAAGGTTATACTCATGACATTACATATGTATTAGTATCATCACGATTGTGAGCAAGTTTGCAACGAATTTTTATTTTCTTAATTTAAATTTCTTCTTTTAAATTAAACTATTCATAGGAGAAAAAATGGAAATCCTCATTAAATTTTAAAAGAGCATTTTGTAGAAAATAAAATTGTTGTCATGAAAACGAGAATGATTTTAATTAGTATGTACTATCACTGTAAAAGAATTTTATCTTGATGTTCAATTACAATTTTTCATTTATAACTTTTAAAATATTAACTGGTAAAGTCAACAAACTTAACATAAATAAAGAGTTTTGATTGAATGTCAATGTAAAACAATTTACTTATTTATCATTAAATAAATTATATATATTAAGTTATTAATTTTATTTTAATTTAAAAAGTATATAAAGAAAAATTAATAACAAGAAAATATAAATTAAAGCTTAAGAATTAAAATTTTAATTAAATATATAACTTTAAACTTATTATATAATTATTAAAATTATAACAGACGGATACGAGTTCAAGTACAAGGCAAACATTCATATACGCATACCTGTACCTAGGGGTGGGTATACGGACTCAAGTCCGCGAACCGGTCTGTGGACCTCCAAGTTCGTGTGGATTTTGGACCCTTTTTCTAAAAAAAATCATAACTATAGGAGAAATTTAAGCTCAGTCCTCAAAACCCGCGGACTTCATAGGTTAAATCCGCGGGCTCACAAGTTTGGTCCATAACCCGCTTAAGGAACAAAATTGTCATTTAGACTAGTAGTTTGTGTTAATGTTATGACTTTTTTGTTGTAAATTGTGATATTTTACACTTTTAATATTGAAAATATTTAATGTTTTAGATTATTATAAATAATGATATAATTTTTAGTATAATATTTTATAATTTAGTTAGTTAAAAAATATTAGACATTTTTTAAAATTGTTTTTAAAAAGTTATATGTATATATGGATCCGTGGACCGATCCGTTAAGCCTGCAAACTTCACAGACTAGATGCGACTTGCAAAAATTATCTATTTATTTTAGTGGATCATATGTATCTGGACCATTTAAATATGGGCTTCTTGGACCGAATTTAAACAAGCCAGATAAATCCATATACCTACCCTACCCGTTTATCATATCGGGTAATATCTGTATCCATACTTGTCAAAGTGAGTGATACTTATCAAAATCAGGGCGAGTTTGGAGTGATACTCATGGGTATTGGTATTTTTGTCATACATACTCTAAAGAGGTGTTAGTGTAATGCCTAAGAGGAGTGTTACTGTAATGTTTTCAAACATACAAAGATACAAGTGAAGTGACAACACAAAAGTAAGGAATGTGTAGTTTAAAGAAAAAAGAGCTGCATTTATAATTTCATTAAATATAAGAAGATCTATCTATAATTTACTCTAAAATTAATTGTATTATATGGATTATTGAAACAAGCTAATCTTCATAATAATTTCCACTTTCTAGCTTACATACTCTTAATTAGAATAAATTTTCTAAAATAAATTACTTATATATACCTCAATTCGAAGATAGCTTTCCAAAGGATAGAGGCCAGGAAACAGTCGCAAGGTAGTGATGGAGCTGGTCTGTGTGAAACATAGTCTCATGAAAAAATCAAGGTTTTGTAAGTAGCAACATGATTTGTTTTTGCTCGCTATGTTGCATCACTTCACTCACAACAACCATTACCTTAAGTATAATTTAGTTTGACATAATATCTCAAGCTTTTCATACACCGTATATTCATATAGAAGGCACGTAATATTAATATCTTTCATATAATAAAATTAAGAAAAAAACTTATGCACTCTTAGTAATATAAAACGTTTTACACTGATATTTAATTACAAATCTTTATATATATATATGATAAATTTTTTACATTTATCAATTAATACTTTAAAATTCATATAAATAAAAGATTGTATTTGAACCCTAGTATAAAACCCTTTTATCCTGTTAGTGCAAAAGCATTAAACTCTTACTAATTACGTGGAAGGCATACGGCTTTTTTTTTTTTATAAAGACATAATATTCAATTACTTAAAAAGTTTGTTAACCTTAACAATTAATCAATTTAATACTTTAAAAGTCATATAAATGAAATATTATGATTGAACTCTAGTGTAAAATGTAACGTCCATCGTTACAGTAATAACCCATAATAAAATAATAAAGAATTTAAAGCAAATAATAAATTTTGTATTTGAATACATAAATTCTTACATAATAAACAAAATATAATCCTCAAATTCGGGTCTCTAGAAGACAAAAACAATTACAAGTACATTATGTTCTAAAATTGTTACAAACAAATACTACAAGAAAATTTTTTATTAATAACAAATTAGGTTTTCAAGCCTCTTCAATTTCCAAAACTTCTCCCTAGAGCTCTGAAAACAACACTTTTAATGAGATAATAATCTCAGTGAATAAAACAAGTTTTTAAAAGAGGTTTGCAAATAGTGTTGTTCTCAGTCGGCGTGGAATCCGGAAAAATAACCGTGGTACCCGCAGTAATAAAAAGTATTTTTCTTTATATATAATCATGATTTAACCCAAAAAATTTCTAGCAATAATAAAAACACAATAAAATAGTTTTTGATACAAACACACAATCTACAAATTATAGTGATACTCATGATCACTCGCTCTCACTCTACGGTTCCAGAACCAAGGTTTTTGGTAGATTCTTCAATAAGGTCTATGAGCTCATATTCCATATAATGGCGTCCCACTACCTTCCTTATGCTATTATGAAGGTATCCAGAATCTCTTCTCCATCCCAGATGGAGGTATCTAAAACCTCTTCCCCGAATGAAACGGAGGTATCTCATACATCCATCCCAGATGGATTTATCTCAAAATTCAACTCCATTCCAAATGGAGGTATCTCAAAACAATTAACAAAGTAATTTGAAAACATTAAACGAATTAAGACCAATTTTTAAAACCATACCATGGAGGGTTAAAAACATACGTTTTACTCATCTCTTAAAGCAAGATCCCACCACTTTAATTTGTTTTCTTCTGCTCTTATGTCCCTCTTTCTCAACCCTAGAATAATCAACTAATCTATTATATTCTGAGAGAACTAGTTAACCCTATATATAATTGCTTAGGGTTGATTTTCCCCTCTCTATATTTTTATCTTTTATAAAAGATTAGTTTTTAGAGATGAAATTCAAAATGAAATAAAATACTCTTTTATCTTATCTTCCTATTATTTTAAAAGCAACATTATCTTACCTTATTTTTTCATTTAAAAATACTAAAAATTTAATCTTTTAATTTTATCTAACAAAATAAAATATATTATTTTATCTTATTTATATTTTAAAGAAAATATTATCTTAATCTTCTTATTCAAAATTTATGACAGTTTAATCTTTTAATTAGTTTTTTTTAACAACTTAATCTATCTTATCTTAACTAAATGATTATTTGAATATTTGTATTTTAAATTTTGGGATATTACATAAAACTCTTTTACACTCTGCATATAAATATTAAACACTTATTAAATACATGAAATACATACAACTTTCTTTTGTAAAGACCTAATTGCACTTTTTATTAAGTTATCTTTTTTACTTTTGTAATGTTCTTTGAGTTACTCTTGGAATATATCTCTATATAAAACTGTTAACTTATCTTTCAATTAATATTACTCATTTTATTTTATTTTTTTATAAATCAAATGAATGTATTACAAAAGAGCACCAACAGTGACCATAAAACATATTACAAAAGTAAGTGAAAAAGGGTTTGTTCCATACATTTGAATATTGCACGTACCTCAGTGTACGGTCCTCTGCCACGAGGCTCATCCTTATGCATGATGCTCAGCCACAACACGTGTGCTTGGCGTAGGCTTCCCTACCATGGTGTGCGCACTCAATGCATGCTCTCGTGTCTTGAGGTGTGTGTCTCGTGCATGCTTCCTAACCATGACATATGCACCCAGTGCATGTTGTCGAGCCATAATGTGTGTTCCTAGTAAACACTCCCCAACCTCGGTACACACATCCATTGCATCCTGCCCTACAACTACGAACGAGCCCGGTTCACGCTCCCTCCCACAGCATGCGAGCCCAGTGCATGCTTACCTGCCATGGTGCGTGCCCGGTGCATGCTGCCTAGTCAAGGAGCATGCACCTACTGCACCCTTCCTAGCCATGGTGTGCATGCCTAGTGCATACTCCCATGCCTCAAGGCAGGCACCTAGTACAAACTGCCTTGCCACAAGATGTGTGCTCAGTGTACCCTTCCTAGCCATGGTGGGCACCTAATGCATACTCCCGTGCCTCCATGTGCGTGCTCAATGCACCTTCCCGATCAATTGATGACCCTTCTGAGCCACGACGTGTGTTCCAATGAATGCTCCCCTACATCAATCCATGAGCTCGATGCGTGCTACCTTGCCATGACACACGCCCATTGCAGATTGCTCTGTCACAATGCGTGCACCCAATGAAAACTTCTACCCACAATGTGCGTACCCATTGAACATTAGCCTACCACGACACATGCTCGATACACGCTGTCCTACTAAGGTGCGCATGCCCAATCTACGTTTCCCTATTAAGGCCTGGATGCTCAGTCCACACTGCCCGACCATGGCATACGCTTCCTTGTCTCGAGGCATGTGCCAGATGTATGTTACCCTATCATAGTGTGTGCACCTAGTGAATGTTGTCTGCCACGACATGATGTCCGTTGCACACAACCTTGCCACTATGCTTGTGCCGGTGTACGCTGCCCTACCACATCATGCGAACTTGGTGCATGCCCTTTGCCTCAGGGTGCGTGCCTGATACATGCTACCATGCCATGATGCATGCGCTGAATGCATGCTTCTCGAGGCGCGTGCCTGGAGTAGGCTGTTGGGTCATGACACGTGCGCCTGGTCCATGTTGCCCTACCACAGTCAGTGCACCCTATGTACACTTCCTTACCATAGCGCGCTTGTTGAAACACATGTTGAAATTCAAGGATTGAAAAGCTTGAAGAAGCCATCATGTCCTTTGAAGCTCTTTGGAGTTTTGGTTTTGAAGAAGTATGATGTTTTGATTTTAAGTTTAAGTTTAATTCATTTTTATAGTACCAAACACATTTGATAAGTGTGCTACTTGTATTGTGTGTTTAGATAGGCATGAAAATATGTTTGAGTAGCTAAGGGATAAATTACATAGGCTAGGAAATGCTGAAAAATTATCAAAATTATGCAGTAAGGTAATCGATTACATTATTTGGTAATCGATTACCCTTCAAGAAAATTGGGTATTCTTATTCCTATTCTCAAGAGTAATTAATTACCTGAAAATAATAGTCAATTATACCCGAGACCATGCTTTTATGGGTCTGTTTTGTAGCAGCAAATCAGATAATCTATTAGGTAATCGATTACCCTGCTACAAACTCATATAAAAGCATTTTTAAACCATAATTTTTTGTAACTAATGAAAGGTCCAAAGAAAGCTTCCTTATAACTAACAAACTAATCTGATTTGAATTTTTTTAGGATTAATATCTGTATGTGTGGCGTGCATAAATGAAATTTTAGTGGAAAATAGATTAGTGGAAGACTAAATCTAAAAGCTGGATGTAGGTCAGGTTGACCGAACCAGTATAAAACTACTGTGAAAATTCTCTTTTTTCTTACACTCTTTATGATTGCTTGAATTGATTTCTTTATTGATTTGTGAATGATTTTCTTTGCTACAACTTTATTTTGAATCTTTATTCAGAAAAATTGATTCTATTGATATTCCGTAATTGAGATTGTTATTGGGTTATTAAATCATTGAATCTTGATATTACACATTCATTATCCATAATCTTTGATTGAAAAGAAGTATGATTGAAATTTATATTTTGATTTAACTATGTGCAAACTAAAAACCATCGTTGAAGGAATTATTATTGATCAAGCTTGATACCCAAAACATAGAAAGTGTTGAATCTTGATCTTTGTTTAAAGTTCTTTTGAAAACACTAAGGTAGATTTTGGAAATTTCTTCAAGGGGATATTTTTGAAAAATCTGATATTATTTTTTAATAGAAAATTTTGAAAAATATTTTGTGAATCTATTCAACACCCCTTCTAGATTCCCCCTGGGACCAACAACACGCTTTTGTACCTCGATGTGCATGCCCGATGAACGCTCCCCTACATCGATGTGCACGTAGCCCCGTAACATGTGCATGCCTTGTGATCTCTTCCAAGCCACGATGCACACTTTCCTGCCACTCCATGCACGCCAGTGCATGCTCCCCTACCACAGCCCGCGCACCTGATGTAGTCTTCCCTGTGACAGCATGTGCTCCCAATGCAAGCTCCCTTGCCTCGAAATATGCATCGAGTGCATGCTACCTGCCAAGGCGAGCGCGCCCGGTACGCCCTTCCTAGCTGTGGCACGTACCCAATGCACTCTCCCCTACCTCGATGTGAGCACCTAGTGTAGGTTGCCTACCACGATACGCACACTCGATGTACCCTTCCTTGCTAAGGCTTGCACCCGTTTGCACGCCTTCATGCCATGCTTTTAATTTGTTTTCCTTTCATTTTTCCATTTTAAATTAGTGCTTGTTTCCTATTAATTAACTTGTTAGCATAATTTATAGGTTTGTACCTACCCTGATTATCGCCGTATCCTTATCCAATTAAATTGACTGGTTAATTTATTTTTAGTTTTAAATATTGTTATAGAAAACTTGTAGAACTAGTGACTTCTAGGGAAGAAATCCCTTATTAGTGGATCTCAATGAATTTTAATTATAAACTTATTCACCTTATGCTTTGACATCTTTCTATTTAACATTCAGCTGGATGATATAATTGATTTGGTGATTTCAAGTGGTAACAACAGGATTATTTCTCAGATCTAAGAGTTCAATTAAAATTACTATTTTAGGTCATGCTAATAATTAGGACCATTATGCTTCCATTTGCATATATTTAAATATAGGTTTAATTATATTCTTCATCATCCATTTCAATTAAGATATATTATTTTGTAGTAGTTTAAATGATAATTTTCTATTAATATTTTTTTATTTGTTATAGGTATTTTGTGATATTAAAGAATTGCTATGGAGATACTTGAAGGGATTCACTCTCTGGACTTGCATATTTGTTTGAAATTGGAAAGTCTTTAGACTTACTTAGAAATAGTTTTCAAAAAAAGTTTTAATTTTGGTATTTTTGTTGTATTTATTTATATAAATAAATGTATATTTAAACAATTTAATAATTTATATATGAATTTTTTTTGTTTATTAATTTATTGAAATCCTTTATTGGTTTATATAAACTTAATCAAAGTTATTTGAGGTTGTATAATCTGTTTAGCTTTATATTATTATAATTTGCAAATTTAGGAAGACATGTTATATAAATAAAGAAAAATAAAACAAACACAACATAATAAATTTCCTTTCTAAAACGATTATTTTAAACCACGTTTTAAAAAGGCCATTTTTTAAAAGAATTATTTGAAAAGGACGTTTTACATAGGCCATTTTGGAAAATAGTTATTTAAAAAACGTTTTAAAATGGTTAAAAAACCGTTCTTAAAAGTTAGACTTTTAAAAACCAAGACATTCAAAATAGTTCTAGATTTTTTGGTGTTTTTAGTTAATAAAAACTTAGATGCTATCTTACTTGTGCTCTATGCTCTTTCATTGTGGACACAATTTGACCAATGTTACAATTATTTAAGCTTGTTAAATTCACGTACGTTTCGATCATGAGATATGACACAACATGTTTAAATGAGTTTGATTTCCTTTCTTAATTGGTTAAAGAAACTTCATAACATTAAAGAGAAACTCTCCTCTCCAAGATGATTCTAGCAAAATCCAAACAAATATTCACTTATGACAAACTACAAGTTACTTGGCCCAATTATTTGATGTTTGTTTTAAAAACTTTGACTAATTCTACTTGTTCAATTGAAAATTAGTCTAGTAACTGGTCTGAAAAAAAAAAAGTAGAGCACTTAAGAACAAAGAACCGGTTGAATAAACCTTTTAAATTTTAATTTTTTAATTAAAAATTAATCTAAAGAATTTTTAACATAATAAAAAATACATATTTAAATATTTCACATAAAAATTATATGGTATCTTGCTTTCTGCTCTCATTATTGTGCAAGTTGAACAATTTTGCAATTATATAAACTTTGTTTCACAACATGCTTAAATGAGCGTATTTTTTGTTTATTAGTTGGTTAAATAAGATTAATAATATTAAAGGAAAACTTTCCATTCTCCATCATAGTTCTAGCAAAATCCAAACAAATATTCATTTATGACAAGCTACACGTCATTTGGCCATATTATTTTATGCTTTGTTTTAAAAAGTTGGCTATATAAGCAAGAATTGTCATATTAAACAATAATACAATTCTATACGTTTACAATTCATTATATTTTTACTTTGTCAAATTAAACAATAATGAATTGATGGTGCAAGGGAACCTTTTCATTCACCAATTTAGGTTAGCATATTCCATCATTATTCAATCATAGTACTCTCGTTGTCAATTAATAAAATCTTATATATAAGAGCATAGGCAAAACATGAAATTTTTATGACAAAAATAATACAATATCATACCTTGTTACCTGTTGTATAAATATTGTCATATTAAAATATAATACAATTTTGTGCGTGTTTGAAAGTTTATAATTCATCATATTTTTTATCTTTTCCATATTAAACAATAATACAATATCATATTAGTTGTATATTATAAACAAGGATTCTTATAGTTAAGGTGATTTTATGCTAAACAAAATGTATTGAAGGTAATCAAGTGTGTAAATGTCTAAGGCCCTTTCACCCAACTTTGTTAGAAAACCAATTAAAGGCAAAAGAACTTTTTCATTGAAAAGCATGAAATGAAGACAAAATGCAAGAGAAGATGACCAACCATTCCAAGTTGCTGTTAGTTATTGCTCTCTTTATGCTTGTTGTTTTTGTTGTTGTACATCTTTTTTCTCTTTTTTTTTTAGTTGAGAAGTATATCCTAATCTATAATGTTGACAAATATTAATTTTTTATATTAAAAAATATATTTTAATACACAGTGTTGATATATAAATTTTTATTTTGAATTTATATTTTTAAAAGTAATCAAATTAAATTTATTTTAATATAATTTTCAAATTACTCAAAATTTAATTATATGTCAATAATTAATTTTGTGTAATTATTTTCACATATTATATTTTTATTTTGTCCATATAGTACAATAAGTGTTTTATTGCAACTATTTTACTTATATATAAATATAAAAATAAATATATTTTTATTTAATAGTATATGATACATTTTGTTAATTATTTAATATTTAAAAATAGTTTATAAATATATAAAAATATATTCATTTTACATCAATAGATACATCATTGTGATCTTAAAAAATATTTTAATTTTTATTTTAAAAAATTATTTTCAATTTGTATTAAATTATATAATAAAAAGCATTAATATAAGTCATTTTATTCATTAAATCAAATCAACTGCTGAGAAATTTTTTACCAATACCTATGAGATGTTTAAGCTTTAAATTAAATTACTAAATCAACAGTTATTATCAAGTGAAAATTTTAATCAACAACTTAATGGAATAGAAATTTTGATCAATAGTCATGAAAATTTCAAACTTCCTTTTCAAATATATAAAGAATCAACATATGTAGCGTAAAAGAGGGTGTAAATATACATTATTATTTCATAGAGTAAATTATAGTAATATTTCTTAAAATTAGTATAATTACACATACATTTCTATTTTTTTTAATCATTACTTTGTAACCCTGAAAGATTGAAGTCTAGAGTTTGAAAGAAATACTAGTATAATATTTTCAAACATATAAAAGTATTAATATAATATTTTTAAAGTTAACAAGAGATTTAGGTAGGAAAATAAAAAATGTTGAATTATATAAAATTTGATAAAAATTGAGGCTGTATCATTATAATTTACTCTATTTTATATTATAGTAAATAAATTTCAAATCAAATAAATATTTGTTGTCAACTTAAAATATCCATCTAACATCCTACAGGTGCTAAAATCTCTTTACCATATATCAAGTCAAAGCAATGATTTTTGTTAAAATTATTATTTTTAATCCTCTTAACTCATTTGGAAAAACATTATTATCGATTCACTTTATATAAATTTAAAAAATTATATTTTTCACTAGCAATTTAGTTATTGGGTTTATATTTTGAAATATTTTAAAAATATTGTACAAATATTTATAATAATTGAATAAATTGTTCTGTTGTGGAAGTACAAATAGAACTATTTAATTTCTAATTTGTTGTATTTTTTACTTTTAGACATTATAATTTAATTATTAATTTAAATGCAATTCTAATGGCTGAAAGCACAAGAAAATATAAAATTATTGGTTCAAAATTATATTTTTTCATGGTTTTTATATATTAGATTATATGAAAATAATAATAATAATATAAGAATTATGCATGCAAATAAAAAAATTATATATAAAAATAACATATATGATATTAAAATCAAATAACTAGAAGTACACATATTTTTTGTGTTTACTTCATACAGACTATATGAAGGTGAAATTATATATGTTATTAATTAATTCAATCACAATATTATTATGGTTATATTCTATAAAATCATCCTCATATCTTTTAACAATTACAAAGTTAAGTTAGTTATGTTAGGTATTTATTAAAGGTTAATAAATATGAATTATATAATTTATAAGAAAATATTTGATAATTTATTTTTATAAACTATTATATTCAACAAATTTTCTCTTATAATGATAACCTTAAAAATATTGACAATTAAAAAGCTTAATTTCAAGAAAAAAATACACACAATGTCTTAAACACATTATTTACAATGAATTGTTTCTAATAAATTATAAAAAAATAAAAATTGCTTTATTAATAAATTTTTTTATTATAATAAATTGACCTTAGCATATTTTAAAACTTGTAATTTTTTATTATATAGAATGATATAGTAATATATAATTTTAAATATATATATTTATATATCTATCTTAATAGTATTTTTTGTTTTTCAGATATAAATATAGATTGAATTTAACTAGTTTCTTAATAAAATATAATTAATTAATCACAAAAAAACTAAATAAGTTAGAAGGGATAGCTAGTACATTTTGATTTTATTGAGCTTTTCTAGGCAAAGAGTTTCAGCTCTTAAAAATATAATTGAAACCTAAAATATAGTTCAGAAACTGAAAAAATAGATTAAATTTTAAAGTGATTAAATTAAGATAAAAAATTTATAGGATGAAAATAATATTTTATAAATTTTATAGGAATCCAAACATAGTTTATGTTAAATTATTTTTAATTTTATAGGAACCTGAGGAAAGTTAATTAATATACTTTACATGGTTTTAGTAAATTATTCTTAATTTTTATGATCATATATAAGTTCTTTACTTATAAATGAATTTTCATAAATTTTTATTTTTTCTTTCTGATATTTTCTTTTGTCTTATCTATACGTCCAATCCTTAGATTTAAACCTCCAAAAGATTAACCAAACTCATTTGCTTTTACATTTAAGTAAATTTCTATAGTTACATGGTTTGTGGAGTTGTTTTGTATCTAAAATAGAAGCAAAATTATATAAAGATAATAGTCTAATAAGTTTTTAAAATATAATAAAAATAAAAAAAATAATTTTAAAATCTTCATCTATCACTTGTTTGTTTTCTTTTTCTTATCGTACTATTTTTCATTTTTATCCTTGAAAATCACTCATAGTAATTCTCTTTTTTAGGTGATAAAATGTCCCTTTGTTCTTCTACACAGAAAATATGGATATATTAATAAAATTTAATAAATGTAGTTTTAAATTTTACAAATAAAAACATAAATTTTCTTAAAAATAGAACTTAAATAAAGGATAGAGATAATTAATTAATTTCCTTCCTACCATCTCATTAAGCAATTGAGGAAGGATCCTTAACGTGTCACACATGCAATGCAATTAAATCCTTAATGTGTCACACGCAATGTTAGAAGAAGTGAAGACACCATGTTACGAGGAGTTGAATAATACATCTGCAAACTAAACTAAACTTTATAATTAATCTAGTAAGGGAAAGAAACATTTCTAACTTGTAATTTTTATTTCTTGTCTTTGAATATTAAGCTAATTTGAACAATGAAAATGAATTTTTAATAAATTGCAAGACGACACAAAGTTATGTTGACGCAAGAATGCAGATAAACCAACCTTCTTCTGTTACAACAGCGTGATATTTTCTAATATGTTTCAAAGTTGGAACAAAGGATAAGAGAGTTTGAATTTCATGAAAGAAAGGAAAAAAATGCACAGTGGTGATTTTGAGTCAAAATCGCAATTTGAAATCCAAGAGAAACAGGATCAGTCGTAGTTAAAAAGAAGAATAATGCTAGTTCAAATAAACAGAGGAGAGCTACCATGTTTGATAAATTGGATTTTTCTTAACCATGTGAAAATAGATATTTGAATCAAGTTAAAAATGTTGAACAAATATAATTTGATAAAAATAAAATCATAGTAAAAATTTTGATGTAATTACAAATTCTTAATGTTTTGGTATTCATTTGATTTATTGAACATAGAAACAAATATAAGTATGTATATATATTATATATATATATATATATATATATATATATATATATTTATATTTGTGTCTTCCATTATGATGATGGAAATCATGATTTTTAAATTCTAAGACTTTTTTTTTATTATGGAAAACTAAAATCCGAATAACATTTTATTTTATTATTGTTAAAATAAATTGATAAATATCACAAAATTGAAAGGAGCAAGAAGAGAGAATGGAGAGAAGATTGACTAATACTAATTTTAATTCTAGTTGAAAACTTTAATATGTATATAATAAATTCAGCACAACTAAATTAATTAAATGCAAATCTGCAATATTCTAATAGAGTCATTTATGAAATATTATTAATTTACAAAATTACCCTTAGACCAAGAGAGTACATATCAATATATCATAGATATGATATACATTTTTGTTTTTGAATGTAACTAACCTATGTTAATTTGATATAATTTGTGTTTCAAACCTCACTTGTGAGATTTAGATTAATTTGGCTCAAATGGTTTATAGAATCAATTGCATCAAAATTAATTCTATCTATAATTAAATTAATGGATACTTTATCTTCCTTGAATTTTTTAATCTCATGACAAATTTGGTTAACATCACATAAGAAGGATTAAGTTAACAAGATAGATTTAGAATAGTTATGTCTGTAAATGGAACACTTTGAATGCTATATGTATGATTGTCAGACCTCTTTTGCTTTTCTAGCTCTTGCTGACGTAGGAGTTTCAAGTCTTTCAAACATTTTGTTGTCTTTGTTTGTAGCTGAATTCTTATAAATCTCATAGTACACTTTTGGGTTTCAATAATCACTATGCTAATCACTATGCTATATGTATTCATCCATTTCTATTTGCTGCCATATTTAGTTTGTTATTGTTATGATAATAATAATAAGCTAGTTGTTAACTTTTAATGGCCTGATAATTTATTAATTAATTGTGAAACAAATATATGGTCGAGAGTCAAATTAATTAAATGAGTTGTATTTTAAGATATAGTCTGAGCAAGTATAAATGGTTTTTGTGTTTTACCTTTTTCTTTTCACTTTTTGATCAACTCAATAAACAAACCCTCAAATTTAGTAGATATTCTCATTTCAAACAAACATACGTCTTGTTTAAGAATAATGTTTTTCAATTGAGAATTCTTGAGCCAACATAATAACTCTTAAATAACACTTTTTCCGTTTTGAAATAATTTTATTTCAATAATATTTCTAAATTATTTTCATTCTATAATATAAATATTTTCCAATTATCCTCCTTCTATATTAATATTTATTAACTACTTGATAATTGTAAAATTAACTAAATTTTTATAGATTATTTATTAATACTGTTTTGTTATGCATTATGTACCAGATGTGCCCGGGCCGAGTCTACCACTTAACGGGTCTACCTCCTTGCACACTAATAACATCTTCCTTGCTTCGTTCCTTGACGTCGGTGAAGTTGTGTACCGGAAGGAATCCCTCACCCGAGTCGAATTTTTATTCAAGGCCAGGTTTGGAAAAGATAAATACAAGTCATTCCTTTTACAAGTAAAGAAAAAACCCGTAATTGTGTAGGCTCAAACCCAAGAAGGTAAATATTATAAATGATAAAGCACAAAAACAGGTTGAACTCTCTCTCATTATTATATTTCTGACATTTGACAACATATTTTGAGAGGAGTATCATTGTAAGTCCTGTGCTTACACTGACGAAAGAGACTGTTTTAGACAATAAGTTCCCTACCCATTTTTTTAGGAACACATTTTTTGTGTTTTAAAAATTAATCTAAAGTATTTTTAACATAAATAACAACACATATTTAAATATTTCACATAAATATCTATTATTTTGTCTAATGAAATATATAATCTAGTGATTTATACTAATTTATTATTTTTTAAATCTTATTTATTCTTCACAATTCTATATTATTTTATTATTTAAAATATTATATAGAATATTTATAGGCTTACATGTAATTTGATTTTCCTATTTTTTAAAATTTTCACTTTTGATCTCTCTATCTTAAAATGGAGATATTTAACCTCTTATTTTTGAAAATCCATAATTTAGTTCTCTATCTTAAAATAAAGACATTTAATTCTTAATTTCAGAAAATTCATGAATTTGATATTTTCAGTAAAATAAAAAATAATAAATGTTTTTATTCATTAAGAAATTATCATTATCCAAATTTAGTAACATGAGATGAGATTATTTGTTACATAACATCATAATCAATGCTTAATTTAGAATAATAAGTGTTTTCGGTTAAAAAAAGGCCAAAGAGCATGAATTATACGAAATTAGGGAGAAAATGTATAAGAGACAAAAATTGTGAATTTTATATAATTAAGAGGCCGAATGTCTCTATTTTAAATAGAAAAACTAAAAGAAGGGGATTATAATTACATTTAAGACAATACTATAAAGCTGGTTCAATCAGGTTCAGTTACTGTTGAAGTGTTAAACCTTAAACCATTTTACTTGTTCAATCACCGCTTTGCTTTTAAAAACATTAAATTTTGAGAAATCATAATAAAATGTAAAATTAAAGAATAATTGCTTATAAAAAAAATTAAAGAATAATACAACTACAATTAAAATTATCAATTTGATGAAATGTTAGATTATTTAATATAATATTTGACTTGTGTGAATATGAAATAACTTTAAATATGTCTAATGTATGTCTAATGTGATAATTTTCAGACTAGAAATTATTTTTAAAGTCGTAGAAATTATTTTTAAAGTCGTGTTTTCACTGGAGTCACGCATTCATTGTGTGGTCCATGTATGCCTTCTTCGTGCCTTTCATGGACCATCGTCGCCATCCCTGCTGCAACCCTTGCCGGCTCTGCCACCATCTTCCCTCGCCATTACACATGCGTCATCTCCTTCCTAGAACCTAAACACAACCTCCTTCAACACTACCCAACCTTTTATCTCCACCGCTTTACCCTCTTCCTCTTATCCAAATGTTTCAACTCACCTCCCTAACCCTTTAGATCTAGTTGTTGAAACTCAGTTAACTCCTCCTAGGGATCAGTTACCTTTGTCTTCGAGCCCACCAAACACGTGCCTCTCAACTGTCCTGCACCACTCCCATCCTAAATCCCACCCGTCCATTCTCCAATTGTCCAACCCTCTTATTAACTCTCCATAATTACGTATCCAGCCTTTGCCTATCGTTTCACATGCCCACAATAAAACACATGCACCCCTTTCAATCTCACAGTCCAAATCTGGCACCACATCAGTAATCTCCACCCCTCTTACTTTAGCCAACCTTGTATCACACTTCAAGGACAATGTGTCGGTAGAGTAGGAGGCATTGTTGTGGGCTCTATGGTCTGATTTTGTCTGATTTTTTAACCTCTTTTAATTTTGTTTTTAGTTAAGTTTTATCAGCTATGATAGATCCTTGTGTGGCCCAATGTTGTTTTTGTTGCTTCCCTAGTATTTAATATCTTTTCAGGGTTTATGCTAGAGGAATAAATGAATTCTGCAGTTTTCCATTTCTTTTTTTTTTTCGTCTTTTGGTAACTTTGGTTCCTAGATGCAATCAATGTGAGTGACCCAGTAGCAACTGCTTTACAAGAACCACCACTTAATTCTTATAAATTGATGCAATTCTTCTATTGCTTTTTCCCGTGGTTATTCTCTTGATTCGTACATGTTATCTTGTGTTGTAGCAGGTGTAGGTTTTTAAAGGAGGGATAAAGTTGAAACATGCCTAGCAAAGGAAAAGGTGATGCTCTTGCTATCTATATATAGAAGTTACTGGAACCAATTAACAAAGAAAGAAGAAAATAAAACCAAAATATCTAGAATAAAAAACATAATTTTAACATGGTTCCGGGGTGGTGCTAATAACCATAGCCAATGCCAAAGACAAGCACCTATATATTTTAGGTTTCAATTTAATTAATTAATTAATTAATAATTATTTATATATGAATTATTTTAGATTTATTTTTATCAATTTATGCTTTATCTTTGTTTATTGATTGTATTGAATAATTTATAAATATCTATTAATCAAATTTATTGAAAGTTATGTAATGTTCTTTACAAGCATATTATTATAATTAACAAGTTTTTGGATATATATATATAAATGGTGTAAACTTTTAAAACGTTTTTTAAAAAGTGTTTTACATAACACCTATTTACAACATTTATCGTAAAAAAATATAGGAAAAAGTACTTTCTATAGTGTTTTTTTTTTAAAAAAAACGTTTTAATGAATACCTTTTTACAACGGAAAAGTGTTGTAAAAAATCTAATTTTTTATAACACCAACTTTTACCATGCTTTTAAAAATGTTTTAAAAAACCTTAAATAAATAATGTAAAAAAGCTATTTTCTACTAGTAGTTTATAACATTCAACAAGTTTATAAGTAATTAAAAATACAGTTTATCCAAAAAATTACATTGAATTAACTTGTCATATATCCTAACGATGTGGTACGTTATTTAGTTGCTAACGATAGTGTTATATTTGAGTTATACATTTTCTAAAAAACAGAACCAAAATCAAACAAAAAATTTAAGGACAAAAAAATGTTAAAAAATTGGTTGAATCAGAAACCAGTTCCCTGTTTGGTTTAATTGTGGTTGAAATTTTTGGTTTCCCACAAAACCAGTTAAAAACCGATTATAAACCGGTGAAAACTGGCGTTTTAACCAATTCGACTAGTTCAATTTTTTTTTAAAAATTTTTCTCTTTTCCTAAGTCAACCCCCTTTAATTCAAAATTAATATAAGGATGTTAACTTAGTAATATGATTGTATATTTAATAAAATTCTTTTTTCTTTTATAAGCACATTCTTTCTATTTTTTTCTTATACATTATGACTTATGAAGTATGAATGATTTATAATCCTTTTATATTTAATATTATGAATTTTGTGATATTTTTTGTTTAATATAGTTGTTATAGTATTTTATTTAGATCAGTTAAACCACTAGTTCAACTAGTAAACTATAAACCAATATCTTTATGAATTTTTATTCACCGGTTTTGTTTTAAAAACATTGACTATATAAATACTATTACATTATTACCTTCCCTTTTGTCTTTTCTCATGTTACCCCAAACCCTCATGAACTTTTGAATCACCTTTGCAGCATATTCAGACACCTTACAACAAAAATACCACAGTTGAATATTATTGACTAGAACCACGAGTAGTTGAGTTGGTATTATGTATCTGGATTTGGTTAGATTCTTGCAAAGAAAGTAATGGTACAAATAGATCACTAAGAATTTATTATTGAATTCACTAAAGGAAACAATGGAAGAATATTGACTAAGCATTTTAATTGGGGGTTGTACATTACATTGGATTCAACTTTAGCTAAGTAGGACACTAGGACTATTATGATCATCTAACTATTTGGTACAAAGGTGATAAATAAGATAGAAATAAATAAAAATAAAAAAATAGATGAGAAATAAAATAAAACTAGAAATGTAAGGCTAAAAATAATAAATAGTAATATATAAGGAAAGAGATAAAAAAATAAGTTAAATTAGGTAAAAAAAAAAAGTATGATACATCCCACCTTAATTTTTCCAAATGTGTATTTTTTGTTTCTATTGTATTATGAATATATATTTTGGTTTTTTAAAAAAAAATTGTAGAACTAGTTATTCACATTATCAAAATTTAGTGATTTTTTTTTTCACATTAATATATGAGTTTAATTGGTATACATTGTCAGCGTAAATATTTTTACACTGGCCTGCAATCACAACCCTTCATTCATGGTAAATTTATTTTTACTCATTAGTGCTTTAAAAGTCACATAAATGAAAAATGATGATTAAATATTAGAATAAAAATCTTTTACACTGATAGTGTATACCAATTAAACTCTTAATGTATTGCTAATTTTTAACAAAAACTATTGATGTAACACATTAACATATAGTGCTAATAGTGTGTTGATAATGGGAAGAGTGATAGTAAGAAAATATTCTTAAAAAAAAAAGTGGCATAAAGAATTATAGGTTTGGTGAGTGCCAACAAATTGTACTAACAGGAAATTATGTTGGTTTTTGCTAGCTTTACATAATTACTTAATTGACAACACTATTTCTCTTCTCATCTAGATTCCTTCTTCCCTTGTTTTATATAATCTCAGGCTTGGCTAATGCCACTAGTTTGCCTAATTGACAAAAGTTTATTAAACCATGTTATGTCCTAAGCATCTAATAATTTTTTTCCACCAGACATGTAATTATTAATTCATTTAATTGTCTCCTTTTATTAGCTTAAATAATTAAATTACTGGTAATTACATCATCACAGCTTGACCACATCATGATATTTCTTGATTGGTATGGCATCTTTAAATATAAGTGAGAAAAAGATAAATATTCCTCCATTTGAAAAGATAAATATTACATCATTATAGCCTGTCCACATCAGGGTAAATGGACCACATCATTTGACACCACATCAAGATTACATTATCACTTTTCCGAAGAAGAATAGTATATGAGTGAGAAAAAGATAAATATTCCTCCATTTGCAAAATAGTGGTTGCAATTCTTCAACTCATTGAGGATCACTTCACTTCCCCTCTTTCTTAAAGTCCTCAAAGCTCGTCTTCCCACACACCCCTTTCCCATTTGAAGCATCCATTCCATTCTTCCTTTGTGTCTTACAACTTCTATTTCACCCTCCCTAGAAAAAGAAACTTAGCTTTTTCCCACCCTATAGCCAACACAGCCAAATACCCATTCTTTAAGGATAAAGCTTCCCACAAAAAAGGTCTCTTTTTCCTTCATCCCTTGACAAATCGAAGCTAAAGCATCACCAAAAGTGTTAATAGATATTTGTTCCTTCATTTCTATTAGTAAGTACAACAACAACTTTGGGTGGTGTCAAATGGGTAGAGAATGGTGACGTTGCCACATTCACCTCCCTATAGAAGCAGCTAAAGTATCATTCCATACCAGTTTGAGGCGAACCAAAGTTGTTCCTTCAACCCCTCTTTTCTTATAACTTACAACCAAAATTTTTTAAAATAAGATATAAAAGTAAATTTTTTTGGTGTTTATTTATTTTGGTTTTGTTATACATACCCATACACATCCACACCTACCCAAATATCTTTTATTGTACCCTATTTTATGAAGAAGAAAATAAGCTCTTAAATGCTTATAAGGAAGCAGCGCAAGTGATTTGAATTTTTAGTAATACAAATACAAATGCACAAAGGGTACATAAGAACACTAAAGTCGTATGAAGAATTTGAGGATGAGGTTTCACAAGAGTGTAGTTTGAATTTGAGGTTGCACCATCTCTGATTCAAATTATAGAGAAGTTGAAACCATAGAATTAGCTAGGGAATTTAAAAATGATACTCATGTGAATACGTATATATGCAAAAATACATAATTTTACACAAAATAAAAAATTAGTTATCATTTAATTTCACTAATATAAAATATAAAATAAATTTATTTTCTAAACACCTTTTATTTGGAACATGATATAAAAAATAAAAGAAAAAAACATTTATACACCGATATTTAATCACAATATTTTATATATAGTAAGTTGATTTACTTTATCCATTATTAATTTAAAAATCATATTAATGAATGATTATAATTAAATGTCGGTATAAAATTATTTTACATCGATCGATCGTTGGTAGGTGTTCAACTCAAAATAAAAAGAGTCATACAATGTAATTAAATAAATGGTATTTTATAAATAATAGCATTAAGATAAAATTAATTGAATTTATTTATAGGTTTTAGTCACTACACAACTCACATTTTTTCTTATATGAAAGTCTAGAGAAGTAATATAATTGATAAATATCCTTCTATGTTAGGATATAGTGTTATAGTAGACTCCCTATTCCATATATCCTTACTCTTGGTATAATATAAATTCTTGATAGAGAAGTAAAACGCAAAATAACATCACTCAACACATACATAAATAATAGTGGGTCAAAGAACGTAAATAAATATGCATATTGGAAGGTTAAATTGAAGGGTCAAATAGAAAACAAATGGTAGGTTTTGAGATTAAAATTAAATTAAGAACAGTTACCATTTGGGGCATAGAAAGCGATTTGCAACATGTTGCGGTTGAGGTTTTAAATACTTTTGAATATTTTATATTCAGTATATATTGGGTTTGGGTTTGTGAAGAGTTAAATGCTTTTGAATAAGGCTTCACAACAGTGTTCATGATGAGCCAAGAATCTGATTCCATACACGATTTATAGATAATGTTTAGTCTAGTTGGTTTATTTTCTTCAAATGAAAAGTTAGGTTAAATAGTATTTATATAAAAATATTTAATTAAATTTTAAATAAATTTATTTTATTGCAAAAACACCAAGTAAATTATTTTATGTCAGTTAATTTTTCACAAAACAATTATTTTATAATATTTTTTTTCATTAGACAATAAAAAAAATATCAAATAAATTTTAATTTAAAAGAAACATATAAGCTAAAATAGTTATATTTAATAAACAATGATTATTGCTTTCAGCAGAACGAGTGCTAAGGCCAATTATATATGGATATAGTATTGACACAAATTTAGTATGTAGTAAAGCAGTTCCGGTCCAAATAAAACAAAATATTTTTAATTTGTGTGTTTATATTTTTTTACTATATTCATATGTTTATTTAAAAATTTAAATAAATTAAACATACCTCCTAGGAAATGATATAACTAAATTAAAGATTTAGTGATTTCCTATTTATTTTACTATAGAAAGTATAAAGGCAGTTTAGCAAATGTGATCCATTACCCTAACTTTTAACTTACATCTTTAAAGTTAATACAAATATAATTTATTAATTATCACAAAAATATATAGACACAATTCAATCACATATTTATAGAGTTATGAAAATAAGTGGGACACATAGATTAGCTTGTAGTCCAACAAAATAGGTTAAGTTGAAATTGAAAAACTAAACTTATATAAAATTATCCTATTTTGTAATTGATATTATTTAAATTCTTTAATATATATTTATATATATGCTATAGAAAAAGGAACCCAATTAGACTAGTCTGATGGGTCAACAAACATAGATTAGAAAAAAAGCAACACATATTAATTATAGAAAACCATTTAACACTTCTACCTATATGTACATCTTTGAATCTTGGTACTTGACAAATCTCTTTGAAGCACATGTTGCAAGACTCATGACCACCCCTGGAATTATAAGATGATGAAAAAATGTTAGCCCCTTTATCTTTGGATCAGTCATGAAGCTTGAAGTCGTTTCCAATGGTTCAGATGAGTTATAGTTCACTCATATTTTATTTTCTCAAAAACATTTAACTTACATTATTGATGTAACTCATTTGCTAGTTTTCCAACTCACAAAGCAAGTTTATGCCATATGCTTTGTCACACATTTTCAAGTCAACTCTTCTGCAAAACTAATAACCACCTACTAATATACAACAAATTTGTCATTGTAATACTATCATAAATCAGCAGCTTCCATACACAAATAGAACTATAAAACCATATAAGCAAGACCCATAGGAAATTTTTATTTTTAATTTATATATTTAAAAGTGATTAAATTAAATTTATATTAATATGATTTTAATTATTAAAATTTAATTATATGTTAATAATTAATTTCATGTAATTATTTTCACATATTTATTTTATCCATACAATAAGTGTATTTTATTTTATTTTCATGTTAATAAATATATTTTTATTTAATAGTATGATACAATTTTGTTAATTATTCAAGATTTAAAAAACTAATTTATAAACATATAATAATCTATCCATTTTATTTTCACAAAAAAAAAATTCTATCCATTTTATATTAATATATATAAGTAAAATATATACATTATTATGATTTTAAAAAGTATTTTAATTTTTATTTTAGAAAATTATTTTAAATTTGAGTTAAATTATATAATAAAAAACATTAATATGAGCTATTTAAATCATTAAATCAAATCAACTGTTGTGAAAAGGTTTATAAATAGGTATAAGATATTCAAGCTTAATCACATCAATTTAATTCATTTAAAATAAATTACTAAATCGACAATTATTATGATTGAATTTTTATTTTTGCAAAAAAAAATTAATGAAATAAAATTTTGAGGTAATTAAAAATGCAGCCCCACATGTTTAGTGTAATTGCAAATATACATCCTTCTTCTTTTATACTACACAAACCCTCTTACTTATATGTACTTATTACGATTGTACCCTCTTTCCAAACTACACAAAATATATTTTTACATATTTTTCCATTATTACATTTTATTTTGTGTGAACGTGATATTTTTTTTTTCAAGTTCGCTAATACTCAAACAATGGAGGCAAAAGGAGCGTTCATTGTAAATTTTGAAAAATATAGGGAGTGCATGTGTAATAATATACAAAACTTAGGAGATACACGTATAATATCATACAGAACTTAGATGATACATCTGTAATAAATTTATATATGATATTACAATATTTTGGAAAGAGGGGTACAACTACATGAGTATGTCAAAGTAAGGGGATTTGTATAGTCTAATAAAAAGGAGATGTGCATATGTAATTAAATTAAATTTAAGGATTACATCCATAATTACCTCTAAAACTTTTGATCAATAATTATCAAAAGCTGAAACTTCCTTTATATATAATGAATGGATGTAGTGTAAGAGAGCAATTTAACATAATTAGTGAGAATAAAAATTGACAAAAAACAAAGTAATCAAATAATAGCATATATTCTATAAAAAAATAATGTCACGTGTCCAAATTTACATTATTATTTAGTGTAATTATATATACATTTCTATTTTTTTAACCATTACTTTCGTACCCTTGAGGGTCAGTGATGGTCTAAGGTTTGAGAGGAGTGCTAGTGTAGCATCCCAAAATTCAAAATAAAAATATTTGAAAGATTAGGTTGTTAAAAAAAATGTAGTAAAAGATTAAACTATAAAGACAAGGTTTTCTTGTTTTAGCACGTCATGCACATTTGTTCTTAATTGTTGGTTCACATGTGCCTGGTGTTGTCTGGTTGCCATCTGATTGAGACCATTTGTACCAGCTTTTTCTCCATCATCCCTTCGTGTTGTTTCCTGGTAAGTTTCCTTCTTACTGGGATTTTTCCTAGTTCTTAGGATGGCTCGTTCAGAGAGCCTAGGTTTTTCTTCGAGTAAGGGTGAGAGTTTTTCAGAGGGGTTTTTTGGGTCCATGATGGAAAAGGGGGTGGAAGGTATGAGTGGGGGTAGCACATCAGAATCATCCTTGGGTTCTTTGAGTCTCCCAAACAATGAAGAGTTTGAGCACTTGATGGCAGGGCCATTTGTGGGTTTTGGGTGTGAAGCCCACAACTGGTGGCATTGCAATAGGGGAAGTGGTTCGAGGCGTAACTACTCCTATGGTTGCCGAAGTTGGCACTTCTAGTGAGAGGGTGCTTGGTGTCGCGCTAAAATGCCACCGGAAGCTAGCTCTTCCGGAGGATAGTGATGATAAGGAAGGTGTTGCTGCTGAGACCATTGCGGGGTGAAGGGTAAGGAGAAGAGTCAACATAGGAGGAAGGAGAAAAAAGTGCTCCCCTAATCATCAAGACTGGCTATTAATGGGTTTCGAAGGAGGTTGGGTTGTCCTCGAGCCTAATGTCATCTGATTTAGAGTTGCAAAAACTTCGGACCAAGATCAGCATATGTTCTAACTTGGATCATCTCGATTGGGTATTGATGGAGGCCTAAAGAGCTGACGAGCGAGTGTACGTTGTGGCTGCTTAAGGAGAAGAAGCTTTTACATTTGTGTCCATTGACCTCTTTCGCCATGTTGAGGTAGTGCTTCCCTTCTCGAATTTTCAATGAGAGGTGTTGACTGAGCTCAACGTGGCACCAAGTCAACTGCGTTCCAATAGCTGAGGCTTTCTCAGGGGGTTTGAGATTTTGTGTGGGGTACTCAGTATCTCTTCGACCGTGAACAAATTTCTTTATTTCTACTAGGTGAAGGGTGGGGAGAATTCCAAAGTTGGCTGGGTGTGAACAACAAGGTGTCAGTATGGACCACTATTTACCTTGTTGAGTAGCTCTAGAAAGAGCTTCAAATCAAATTTCTTCGAGGTGCAAGCTAATAAGAAGTACAAGGATCATGGAATTTTTTTTTTCAAGGAGGATGGGTGTTCTACTCGGTTTCCCCTATACTGGCAAGAGCGTCCTCATCGATTTAAGTTCAAGGCCAATCATTTGCTATCCAAAGAGGATAAGAAGGATATTGTGATTATTAGTCAATTTCCTCATCGGATGTGAGTGAAAGCGGTTCTAGATTTAGAGTACACAATTGATGTATATAATTCTTTAAGTAGTGAGTGTCTTGCTTATGTCTTTTGTAAACTTAGCTTTTGGATGGCTCCTCCAATTCCTAAAAAGGTGCGAGATGATGCTCCTCGTGCTGGTGGTCTGGCACGCTAGCCCGAGGCCGAGACTGGTGGTGTCGAGCTCCCCACCTGTGACTTCAGGGGTTTCGGCCTCTATTGCGCTCCTTCATTGGTAGTTTCTATTGTGTCTGCTTCTCGTAGTTGTTCATGTATGGTTTCTTGAATTTCTAGGAAGGTTTTTCATGGCGATGACATTTCTATCTGTCTTGCTAAGTTCCTTTACCTCGCCGAGGCCAAATGGTATATCATTACCATAAAGAAAGGGCAGCTTGTCTTGAACACTGCTCTCTAATGCTGGAGACATCGTCATTATGAAACGCAAAGGTAATGTCCTCCTGGGTGTTGCCTGACGACAAGCTAATCTCCAAGGAGGATAGGGCAATGATGGAATTTGTAAGGGTCGAACGGTCCTTGGATTCGGCAGAGATATTTCTCTTTTGGTCAATAGCGATTATTAGCTATTACAAGAATAAAGTTGTTGAGACTGAAAAAAAGATGAAGGTGTTGGCCGAAGAGAAAAAGAAGGTGGCCGAGGAGGGAAGGCAGCTGTTGATGCTATTGTAATGGCGAAGATGCCCTTGAAGGTGGAGCACAATAAGGTCGTTTGCTTAGAGGTCATTGCCATAGCTAACGCTTGAAAGAGAATGAAGTGCTGGAGAATGACCTGTGGAGGCCCGTGCTGTCCTTGAGGCAAGGGAGGCCACCAGGACTAGTGGGGTATAAGCGAGGTCCAAGGAGGGTGAAGCAAGGGTCTGGGCTGAGCTGGAGAGGAAGACTTTAGAAGAGGATATCTCACAGTTAAAGGAGGATGCTGAAAGTTAGTCCAAGAGTTTCATGGTGTATGCTCTCAAAGAGGGTTTTAGTTGAGCCATGGAGCAAGTGAAGGTCCTGGTGCCTGGGGTCGATCTCTCCTTCTGTGATTTGTGGGTCGTCATGAAGGATGGTTGTATTATCCCAGTAGAAGCGGAACCAGAAGGGGAGGCGCCAATGGTAGAAGGAAAGACTTCTCAATGTTTGATTGAGGTTATTGACATTGATTCCATAGTCATGGAAGATGGGGAGGTAACCTTTGGCGCTCCCAAGGGGACAGTTGCTGATCGGACCAGGGTGGCTGCAACTGATGGTAGGGCCAAGGCTGGGGCCTCTGCTAAATAGTTTTGTTTTCTTTTTCTTTACGTATGTTGTATTCTGTGTAGTATCTTTTTTGTTAAACATTTTGTCAGTACCTTCATATGTATTTTATTTTGTTAGTTTAATGAAAGGATGTTGTCATGGCCATTTTTGTTTTGCATTTGCTTGTATTTTTGTTTCTTACTTGTTGCCGAATATGAGCGATAGAGCGTCGAGTTGGCGATAGGGCGCCGAGTAGGTGACATGAACGCCAATGAGGGTGATAGAGCGCCGAGTGGGCGATATGAGGGCCAACAAGGGCGATTGAGTGCCAAGTAGGCGAATTAGCACCAGTGAGGGTGATAGAGCAACAAGTTGGCAATATGAGAGCTAGCGAGGGTGATAAAGCTCCAAGTAGGTGATATTAGAGCCAACGAGGGCGATAGAGCGCCCAGTAGGAAATATTAGTGCCAATGAGGGTGATAGAGCACTGAGTAGGCAATATTAGCGCCAATGAGGGTGATATAGTGCCGAGTAGGAAAAAGAGTACATCACCTATGCGATCTATTAGCTATAATACGTTTTAAGGTGGGTGGTCTTCCATGTGCATGGGGCATCCCTTCCTTTGGGAGTCTGTAGTCGGTATGCCTCATTATTGAGATATTTTGTAATCCTGAAGGGTCCTTCCCAAGTGAGGGTGAACTTGCCCTTTTGGTATTCTTTTCGGGCTTCCCCCACCATCTCCATACTATATCGCCTTCTTGGAAGGTTTGTTTTAGTGTGTTTTGGTTTTATTGCCTTGCTAACCTTTGTTTGTAAGTGAGTTCTTTGATGGCCGCTTCCTGCCTGATTTCCTCCGTCGTATCCAGGTCAGCTCGCATTGAGTCTGAGTTTCCAATTGGGTTGTGATGAGTCCTTTGAAAGGATGGCTGTACGAGTTCAACTAGAATCATGGCTTTCGTGTTGTAGGTCAAGCAGAAAGGGATTTCCCTTATAATTGTTTGGGGATGATAGTGGTAACCCCACAACACGCTGGGTAGTTTGTCCACCCATGCTTTGCGTTTAGCTCCGAGTCTAGCCTTGAGTTCACTCAGGATGGCCTTGTTAACCACCTCAGCCTATCCATTTTTCTATGGGTGCTCCACCGAGGATACTATATGTTTTATGTTGAGATTTGTCATGAACTCCTCAAAGGTGGCTGTCATGACTGTTTCCCATTGTCGGTGACTATTGCATATGGTAGGCCGAAATGAGAGATGATCCTCCATGTGAATTCCTGTACCTTTTAGGCCGTGATCGTGGCCACAGGGGTGGTTCGATCCACTTGGAGAAATAGTCGATTATGACGATGAGGAATTTAGTCTACCCAGTGGAAGGGGGAAAGGGTCCAAGTATGTCCATCCCCCACATGGAGAAAGGCTAGGGGGCGGTGATGTAATGCAGATGTGCAGGCGATGTTCAGGCCCTGCCGCTAAACTCTTAGCACTCAGCGCATTTTCGCACCTAGGTAAGACAGTCCTTGCGCATGGTGGGCCAATTATATCTAGCCTGAGTAACCCTTTGGACCATACTCTGAGCTTTAATGTATGATCCACAAATCCCTTTCTGAATCTCGTTCAACATGTACTCGGTCTGCTCCTTCCCAAGGAACTTAAGAAGCGGGCGAGAAAAACCGCTGTCGATAACGGGGATGTTGATTGGCGCTTCACCCTGTGGGTCCCGTGGGGTCATCGGGTAGCATCCCTAAGGTAAAGAAGGAGATAATGGGGGTTCACTAATCCGAAGGAGAGCTGCTGATCTACAACACGCCATCAGTATGAGTGCTAGGGAGCCGAAGCTTTTCTTGGATGACTGAGTGACGTTGCACTCCTTGGTCAGTGAAAGAGCTGGAAGAGGGTGTGTACTCTCCTATTGCTTTCCTGTGGTATGTGCGCTACCTCTGTCTCCTCGAATTGTTTCATCAAGTTTTTCATTAGGAGCATATATTAAATTATATGGTTGTCCTTCACTTGCATTGTGCCATTGGGCTTACCTTCTACCTGCTTTGAGTCTGATCGGCATCTGAGCTTTCTTACACCCATCTTCTAGGCCAATCTGAGTCCCGCTAACATAGCTTCATACTCTGCCTGGTTATTAATTGCTTAGAAATCAAACTAGAGTGCCTACTTGATGTCAATACCATCAGGTCCCAAAAGGGTGACGCCGGTCCCATAACCTTTATTGTTGAAGGAGCCATCCACGTAAACATCCACTATTAGGGCCCGTGGTCGACTCGGGGTGGTAGCTCAACCAGAAAATCCGCAAGGGCTTGCGACCTAATGGGTCCCTAGGGCTTAAACTTCAGATCGAACTTTGATAATTCTATGGACCATGCTATCATTCTATTAATGAGGTTCAATCTCCCGAGGATCTATTTGACTGGATGGCCTATTTTGATGACCATGGGGTGGCTTTAGAATTATGGTCGTAGTCTTCGGGTTGCATTCACAAGATAGAGTGCCAGTTTTTCGATCATATGGTATCTAATTTCAACTGGTTGGAAGATCTTACTGGTGAAGTATATCAGGTTTTTCATGTTGTTGCTTTTTCTGTCCTAACATCGAGCTCATGGCATGCTGGGTAATTGTATATATAAAAGTAGGGGTGTGCCTGGCGATGGTCTAGTAAGGATCGATGGCGAGGATATGACGTTTTCTAGCTCTATGAACATGGTTTCGACCTCCTCATTACAAATAAACTTTTCCTTGACTTTCTTCATCAATTCAAACAGTGGGTGTCCTTTGTCTGCCAACTTGGGGAGGAATCGGGCCAATGAGGTGAGGCATCCTTTAAGTCGTTAAACCTCTTTTAGTGATGCAAGACTTTTCATGTTGAGCAGAGTGGTACACTTATTGGGGTTGACCTTGATCTCTGTTGGGTGAGCATGAAACCAAGAAATTTTTCGCTTTCTACCCTGAATGTGTACTTTTAGGGGTTTAGTCGTAGATTGTGATGACAGATTCTGTCGAATATCGTTGATAGGTCCTTCGTATGGTTCTCTAGTGCTCTGGATTTAACGACCATGTTGTTGATGTATGCTTCTACACTCTTCCCGATGAGGTAAGCAAAGACGGTGTCTATGAGTTGTTGATAGTAGCTTTTGCATTTTTGAGTCCGAACGACATTATCTAATAACAGTAACTAGCTTGGTTTGTGCAGAACGTTGTTTTCTCCCAATCAAGAGGATACATCAGTATTTGGTTGTAGCTTGAGTATGCATCTAGAAAACTTAGGAGTTCAAACCTCGAGGCCCCGTCAACTAGTTCGTCGATGCTAGGAAATGGGTAGGATTCTTTGGGGCATGTTCAATTTAAGTCGGAGTAATCGATGCACATTCTCCATTTTCCAAATGCGTTATTTATCATGATGATGTTTGAGAGCCAGGTGGTGTAATAGATCTCCCCAATAAAACTTGCCTCTTGTAACTTGGCTATTTCTTTTATGTCTGCTTGTTACCGATCTCTGCCCATCTTCCTCCGCCTCTACGCCACCAGCCTTGCTTCGGGGAAGACTGACAACTTGTGACAAACAAGGTTGGGGCTTAAATTGGGCAAATCAGAAGCTTTCCATGCGAATAGATCGGCGTCTTTCTTGGGAATCGTGTGTATGGAGGCAAAGACTTTGAGGCTCATGTGTGCGCCGAGCCAGGTGTACTGATCCTCTCGAGGTCCCAATTGAAAAGTAGTTGTCTCCTCAGCAGGGGAGAGCTGCTGATCGTCATCCGCTCAGGGATCGAAGTCAGTCCATCAAGTCGGGTCTATAGATGGGGCTTTGTGGCGACATGGTTGATGCTAGTTCCTAACTTTGGGAGTCGATAGGGGAGGACCCGAAGACTTTGCATGTAACATTCCCTAGCCTCTTCCTGGTCGACCCTTATTGTGATTATAACACCCCAGGTTGAGGGGAATTTCATTGTGAGGTGGGGTGTGGAGATGATGGCTCTTAGGGTGTTGAGGATGGGCTGACCTAAGAGGACATTGTACGAGGTATCTGCGTCAATCAGTATGTACCTGCCTAGTAAGGTTAATAACAATTTTCCTTCTCCAAAGGTGGCCATGAGCTCTATATATCCCCTAGTGTGCACCTGTTTTCCTACAAAGCAACAGGGACTCAGGGTAGGGTTTGACTAAGCTCTCGGGAATGTCCAGGCGTTTGAAGTTGGCCCAATAGAGGATATTTGTCGAGCTCCCCTAGTTTATGAGTATCTTTCGGACATCCCAGTCTGTGATGACAGTCGCGATAACCATAGGATCATCCTAATTGATTCTTACTCCTGTGAAGTCACTATCGTTGAAAGTAATCAGTGGCATGGTTCCTACTGGGATATCTGGCACCTAGTTTACTGCCTTAAGCTGCCTCTGGTGTTATTTCCTGGCCGAGCTACCTTCCCTCTGTCGCCTGTCACTAGGAATTACGGTCTGGCTCAATCTAATCCCAGGATGCCCTATGGTAGTTCCTGTCTCTAGGCTTGAAGGGGGTTTCTTGATGAATGGTCTGAGTCTCCCTTCTATCTGGTCTCTGAGGTCTATGCACTCTTCTATCATGTGCCCGTAGTTTCGGTGGTACTTGCAATGATTACTACAGTCTGCTTCCTCGTTGGAGGGGTCCGGTTGCGGGAGATGAAAGACCTTGGTGCTGAAGGCTTCTTGCAGAACTTAGGTTCAGGTTTCCGTGAGGAAGGGTGTAGGTTGTGTACTTGGGTTGTAGCCGACCAGATTTCCTGAACTCCCTGTCGCGTGGTATCCTATGATGAGTTCCCTCTTTTTTCTGGTGCAGTTGTATGTGCTCCCTAACCTTTTGCCTTTGGGGGCAATCGGAGGTTTCTACGTCTTACTAATGCCTCTTCCATGCTGACATATTTGGAGGATCTTTCCAAAAAATCGTCCAATGTTTGTGATCGCCTTTTGGATACACTGTCTATGAGTCCTCCTGGTTTCGAAGCTCCCAATACCGCGTGGAGCGCAATGCCAAACTCGAGTTCAGGGTGATCTAGGTTAACATCTAGGATAGTCGATCTGTGAAGGCATGCAAAGGCTCATCCTCCTTTTGTTGTAGTTCGATTAGGTCATCTGCCGTTATTCTCTTGGGTTGTCGAACTGCGTAGTGGGCTACAAATTTGTCTGTCAGGGTGTCATATGTGTCTATCGAATTGGCTGGTAGGCGAGACCATAATTCAAAGCAGTACTTACAAGAGAGGCAGGAAACATCCTGTATAAAACTCGATCATCATTAGAGTATAAGTTTACCTGTGTTAAAAATGCTTATATATGATCGTTTGAGTTGGTATCTCCTTCCAAAAGCTTTATCGACAGGGGTCTGCATCCTCGGGGGAGAGGAGTATCAAGGATACCGTCGATGAATGGATGTCGTCGCCCCTTCCCGTGTATGGGGGCTAGGTTCCCCGTTGTCTTTTTGTCCGAATTCCTCTTGGTGACTCTGCTTCGCGAAAGTCGATCGCTATTAGAGTGATGTCGGCTTGCCGAATCATCGTCGCTTGAGTCTTCCTTGTAGCTACTATTCTGCCACCCCTTCCTTCACCATCGAGGTCGGGTGCCCTCTCTTGTAGCGTCATGATTGGATTGACTACGAGCCACTTCACCCCTATCACCCACGTCTTTGAATCATTTGAGTTGGAAATCGTGGATAGTCGTCTTCATGGCTATGTTTCCTTCTCTTAAGGCGTGGAGGGCGGCCCCATGCCTCTGAGCCATATCCTCTATTTGCTTCCTTATGACTTCCAAGGCATTCATGTTGTTCATGTTACTCTAGGACTCATAGCTCTGAGTTTGTACCATAAGGGTAGAGACGTAGGAATTTGCACGTCCCGATAGACGGTGCCAGATGTTCTTATCAAATTCCAGTAAAACCTTATAACCTTCCTTATCTGGAATGCTGACGGCTCCCTTGGACAGGTGGGTACCTACAAAAGAGACTCTAATGCTCAAGTCAGAAAAAACTGTCAACAGTAGGGGGGTTTTGTGTTTAGAATAGTCTCTTTTTTTTGGAGCGTGTATCCCTTTTATTGTGAAAAAGGTTCCATGTTACCTTTTTTAGGAAAATGGGCCTTTGTTGGACCGGGTGCTGAGTATGCCGAACTCTGAGTTAAGTCAAGTACGCCGAGCTCTAAGCTATGCCAAGTTTGCCGAACTTCAGTCTTCCAAGGACTAGGGGGAGGGGAAGGGGTCAAAATTTAAACCGTAAAACTAATCTTTTATAAAAAATAAAGGACAAAGAGGGGAAAATCAACCTTAAATAATTATTGTATAGGTTAAGTAGTCCCCTTAAAGAATTATAGACGAGTTGACTATTTAAGAATCGACAAAAAGGAAGAGAAAAAATAAGAAAATAATTAAAGTTGTGGGATCTTGCTTGAAGAGGTGAGTAAAACTTTTTCTTAAACCCATCCATGGTATATATAATCTTATTCTTATAAAGTAAAAATAAAAGAATTGGCCATAATGATGAGAAAATGTCATTCGCTCATTTTAATTAATTCTTTTTAATACAAGTTGAAGCTTATATTCAGGCATGTCTCACTTCTTTTTCTATTACGAATAAATTATATGTGACTGTGTGTTAGTGCTTAGTATACCTAATTGCTTGAATATCTACACTTTTAATTTGTATATTGTACGTGCTGCACATAGATGTTAAGTATCGTAATATAAAATGGTGACACAACATCTTGCTTTACAATTTCAATTCATAAATGGTGAAACTTAATAATTGTAAAATTCCCTAAAGAATTATGGGTCATATTATATATATATATATATATATATATATAAATTTTATGATGTATAATTACATTTTTGAATTAATTTATTTTCATAAAATCTATGTGGTGTGATTTTAAGAATTGAAACGTTGTGTTTAGAAATTGTGTGATTATTTGAGATATCCGCATTTAATATGGGAAGTAAAACTTATGATACCTTCATCTAGGATGGAGATGAAACACGAGATATTGCGATTTATTATGGAGAAAATGTTTTAGATACCTTCATTTGGGATGGGGAAGAGATTCGATATACCTCCAAAATAATGTTGGGAAGGTAATGGACACCATTGTATGAAACATGAGGTCATAAACCTTTTTTATAAATCTATTAAAAACCTGGTTCTGGAAACCGAAGAAGGAGAGTGAGTGATTATGAGTATCACTATATTTTTGTGGATTGCGTGTATGCATGACAATGTTAAATTGAAAACTATTGTGTTGATTATTATTATACTAGAAATTATTTGTATAAATAATAATTTATGTATAAAAAAAACTTTTTTTATTATTGCAGGTACTGTGGGTAAATTTTTCAGATTCTACATCAGTTAAGAACAACACTATTTGCGAAGTCTTTTGGAACCTATTTTACTCATTGGGATTTCCATCTCATTAAAGTGTGTAGTGTCAGAAGAGGAAGAAATTGTGAAAGCTAAGGAGGTTGAAGACTTAGTCCCAAGCTTAGATATTTTTTATTTAGAATGAACATTTTTTCATTATTTCAATTATCTTTTACATTTGTTTTAGAGACCTTTACATTTTAGAATTATACTTTGTAAGATCTGTATTTTGTTTACCTTATTTTAATATTAGGAGATATTTTTGACTTATTATTTCGAAAGTTTGTTTATTTTCAATATGAGATTATGTGTAATTTGATAAAAACTGAAGAAATGTTACTATAATTTATTATATTTTATATTATAGTAAATAAATTTAAATCAAATAAATATTTTTTGTCAACTTAAAATCTCAATCTAACATCTTAAAAGGAGTCAAGTCTCTTTAACATGTAAGTCAAAGTAATGATTTTTGTTAAATTTAAATATTTTCGATCTAACGACTCACAATTATCCAAATCTTTTATATGAAATATATAAATATAGATTATCAAATTATATATTGAACTATAATTATTAAGAATATTATATTAAAATGTAATGGTACTAATGAATAATTAATCTTTATCATTAAATTTCAAAAAAATAAAGGGTTTGACGAAGAGTAAGTCTATTAAACTTACTTTTGGAGTAGGTGAATTCCCTCTCATATATAAATATATAAAGATAAGTTTTATGGAATTGTAAATAAATAAGAACACACCTAATAAGCATAGAAATCTAAATACTATTAAATTAAGTTTTAATTATATTAAAATGGCTTAACTATGTCTTTATTTCTTCACATTTAGTTAAATCTATTTTTCCTCTCAAATTAAAAGATATTGTTTTTCCTCCTAATTCTAAAAATTGTTATTTTTAATCCCTTTGACAATGCAGATAAAACTATTCTCAATTTGTTGTATTTTTACTTTTTATACACGATAATTTAATTATTAATTTAAATAAAATTCCTAATGGCTTAAAACCACTAAAATATAAAATTTTTTGTTAAAAATTAATTTTTCACAGTTATTATCAATTATAATTATATGAAAATAATAATAACATAAGAACAATTATGCATACAAATATAAAATATTGATATATAAAAATAAAATATATGATATTAAAATTAGATAGCAAGAACTACATATATTTTTTGTATTTACTTCATGTTAACTATATAAGGGAGAAATCCTATAAGTGATTAATTCAATCACAATATTATTATGATTATATTCTATAAGATGATCCTCATATCTTTAACAATTATAATGTTAATAAATATGAAATATATAATTGATAAAAAAAATTTAATAATTTATTTGTATAAATTTATATTCAACAATCTTCTCTTATGATGATAACCTTAAAAAAATTGACAATTGACAAGCTTAATTTCAATAAAAAAATGCCCACAATATCTTAAAAACATCACTTATAATGAATTATTTTTAACAAATTATAAATTAATAGAATTTATTTTATTAATAATTTATATATTTAAATCAGATTTTAATATTAAAATAAATTTGTGTAATACTTGGACATTGATCTTAACATAAAACATTTACAAAATGAAAGAAATTTAAATTGATAGCATTTCAAGTTTTATGAAATCTTAAAATATCTCATTAAAACACAATTTTAGATTTTAAAAAATAAATGATGAAGTATAAGTCTCTAATACCAATTATCTTTTAATTTTCAAAATTAAAAATATGAAAGGAAAATGGAAAAGGAAGGAAAGAGTGACCACAAACAAGTCATATGCTTCAAATTATATTTTAAAAATCTAACATTTACATTAATCAAATGTATACTTGTTATAATAAATTATTTGACTCAAACTAACATCGCTCAAATTAACATTAATCAAAACGGATTTACATCATTCAATCACATCTAAGCTTTATGTTCAAAAAATTTGTTGAATTTGATAATAATAACTTTAAAAATTATATAAATTGTATGATTTAGTTGGTATGGTTGTATCTTTAAAGTCAATAATAAATAATATTTAGTAACATAAGTGATAGAAAAGGCAGATTCTAATTATATAAGGTTTTATATTTTATTGTTTGTTTCTTCTCACTGTAGTTTCTTTCTTTTTCTCTTTTAGAAAGGTGACTCAATGCCTCTTTCAGTCCCAACCAAAGCCTTGAATCCCCCAATTCTCCATACCCATGGAAATGAATCCTCCTTCTTTCTATGGTCCATTTCAAAATGAAAACTTGAGTTAACCGTCCTGAGACCCGGTCAAATAAATAATTAGTGGAAGGAAAGAGGAAGAAAAGAGTGGTCACAAACAAGTCACATACTTTAAATTGTATTTTGAGAATCTAACCTTTATATTAATCAAATGTATACTTGTTATAATAAATTATTTCACTCAAACTAACATTGCTCAAATTAACATGAATCAAAACGGATTTACATCATTCAATCATACAATAAATTATTTGATTCAAACTAACATTGCTCAAATAAGTACAGGAACGTCGTATGCCACCACATACACACAAGAACAAATTATACTGAGTATGCTCAAACTAATATGGCTCAATAGATTTTTAAAAAGATAGCAATAACCTTGAAAAATATTCTAAAAGACATGGATTTTTAACTTTCATTGTGGCTCTACTTTTATTCACACTATAGTTGTAAAATAAATTAAATTACTTTATTACTTTATTTTTTAAAATTTTGAAAAGATTTAAATTTAAGATAAGTTAAATTCCTTTAAATACTTTTAACACATAACTTTATACATATTTTTTAGTAATAAGAAATAAGTGCGAGATTATAATTAAATATATTTTTTCTAACAATCTGATTTATTTATTTTTATTAAAGTTGTATTATGAATTTAACAACCAAAAAATTACCATGACAATTTTTTTTTCAAAAATTTTTATGTTATATTCAGAAAAAACCATTGAATTCTTTGTAAAGAAGAATGCAAGTTACATATTGGAAATAATGAGATTTTTTAAAGAAAAGTGAAAAAAAACATATTTCTCTCTAAGTAATATGAATTGTGTCACACCCATGTGACAAAAAATGTTTAGTTTAGTTTATTATATCTTCTAACATACATCACACATCTCATATCACTGTCATTTTAAAATATATTACATTTCTTTTAATAAAACATTGATAGACATGCACTTTTCCAATTTCGTTTTTATATTTCTATAAAATGGTCATACTATTATCTTTAAAATAAGATTTTATGACTTTTTTAACTTTTATTTTAAACCAAAGTCCTAAATAAAGTAAAAAATAGATACTTAAAATATAATATTTAGTTTATAATATTAAAATATAAAATTCTTGATTCTTAACATTCTTTCTATCATAAATGAGTAGAAAAAACAAAAAATAACTTTTTCTTCTAACTAAAAATAGATTATTTGAATTAATATTTTCGTAAAAAAGATTAATTATTTAGTAATGGAGGATAAGGATATTATTCTTTTTAATATATAAAACTATGTTGATAGAAAAGATTAATTCTATTTTCAGAACCGAAAAAGATCTAGTAAGTATAAGATATTACTCTTTATTATTTTTATTCATTTTATTGTTTAAATCTAATGATTACGATTAATTATGCTTTGTTTTATTTATAGTATGCTCTAAACAATTAATTAAGCTCATGTAGATTTTCATAATTATAGTAAAAAATTACAATTCTATTTAAATTATTGTTATTTTCTTACTTTATTAATATAATTAACACTAACATATATAAATATAAATCAAATCATTTTGTAGGCACTGTGTACTAATTAATTATATTTTAATTTTTAAATTTAATAATACATTGTATTTATTAAATTTTACTATTATTTAAATAGATATATTATTTAAATTTATATGTAGAGATTTAATGCTATATATTATTATATACAATAAATGACTACGAGAGTGTTAGTTAGTGTACCATTTGAGTGTGTATTAGTATAATATTTTTTTTTATGAATAAAAACTTAGTATTGTCAATAATACTAGTTTGTTAGCTGAGCTTGGGACCTTTATTTCTGTTAACTAATTTATCACCTTATATGTTTATTAGTGTAATATTTTTAAAAAAGACACAAGGAATGTTGGTATATTTAAAGTTTGTAAACTTAAGATTAGAGTAGGTAAATATAAAATAATGAAATTATAATTTCTTAAAATAAGGCTGAAAGTTTTATGTATTTATTTTATTATAATATAAATATATATTTTTTATGTCAAATATATAAAATATAAACAATTTATATGTAAATATTACTTTTAAGTGTGTATATTTGAATTGAAATCTAATCATCATTTTCATATATCATTATAAGATATATTGAATATTATAGTTTATCCTATAAATTATCAAATATTTTCTTATAAACTATATATTTTATATTGTTAACATAAATTTCAAATAAAAAAGGATATATAATATCTGAATTGGTTAAGGAACGCGAGATGTAAAAAAATGTCATCGTTTTAATCTTTATGGTTAATAAAAACTAACATCTAGTCTATAAAAGAAACATTTAAAATAGAAAATTATATAACATATATAATTAATTTAAATTTATATTTATTAAATATGTGAGTCTAATTTTATAGAATATAATAATAATAATAATATTATGATTTCATTTCACACTTTTATGATTTTACCATCATGTAATCAATATGAAATAGAAAAAGAAAATGATTTGTTGATTTTGTTAATTATTAAATTTTAATATTATTGTATGTTATTTCATATATCAATAATGTATGCTTGCATGGATAATTGTTATTATAAATTATATTACTCTTTTATTTTTCATTAATAATTTTATATAAAATTTTATATTTGGCATCATATCTATGAAGTTAAGAATACCTGCATAACATCATAAATTATTAGATTAAGAAAACATATGTTGATTTAGTTTTATTTTTATTTTTAGGAAACAAATATGTTTATTCTTATTTTGAAAATTAATATTTAATAAAAGCAATGTTTTCAATTTCATATAATTAACCATTATAAATTTAAAATAATTTATTTTAATATTAAAATTTTGTCATTGATATATTATGAAATTATTAAATTTTAAAAATCATTAAAAATTAATTTAATATTATTAAGACTATATTATATTTTATTAGACATATTATAAATTACAGATGTTCTCATGTATTTTAAAATATTTTTCACTTATCTTTGTTTTATTTTTAATTTCTTTTTCTCTATTTTATTTTCTTTTCTTTTTGGTAATGCACCACTTTTTTACTAGGAAAAGCACGACAACCACCAGGCTATTTATGTATAACTCAACAATATTCTTATTTTAATAAAATTTTCAAAATTAAAATTATTCTATTTATATAATTTTAATTTTTCATATCAATAAATATTTATTTAATATTATTAATATTACTACAATATTTTTTATTTCATGCGGTTCTTTCATGAAAAAAAATTTGCAAAAAATACTTGCTATTTTTTAGAAGGAAAAAAATCGTGTAAATAAAAAATTTTGTAAATAAAAAATTTGCAAAAAATACTTGCTATTTTTTAGAGTTAAAGTTTTTAAACTTAAGATTAGAGTAGGTAAATAAAAAAAAATTAAATTATGTATAATTTCTTAAAATATAGATGAAGGTTTATGTGTTTATTTTATTATAATATAAAAATATATTTTTCCATCAAATATATAAAAATTTAAACAATTTATATGTTAATATTACTTTTAAATGTGCATATTTTAATTAAAATTTAATCATTATTTTCATATATCATTATAAGATATATTAAATATGATAGTTTATCCTATAACTTATCAAATATTTTCTTATAAACTATATATTTTATATTGTTAACATTAATTTCAAATAGAAAAGGAGCTATAATAAAACTAACATTTAATCTATGAAAGAAACATTTAAAATAGAAAAATATATAACATATATAATTAATTTAACTTTATATTTATTAAATATGTGAGTATAATTTTATAGAATATAATCATAATAATGTTATGATTGGATTTCACACTTTTATGATTTTACCTTCATGTAATCAATATGAAATAAAAAAAGAAAATAAGTTGTTGATTTTGTTAATTATTTATTTAATATTATTGTATGTTATTTCATATATCAATAATGTATACTTGCATGAATAATTGTTATTATAAATTATATTATTATTTTATTTTCATTAATAATCATTATATAAAATTTTATAATTTGATGTCATATCTATGAAGTTAAGCATACCTACATAACATCATAAATTATTAGATAAGAAAATATATATGTTTATTCTTATTTTTAAAAGTCTTTACATATTTAATAAAAAACAATGTTTTCAATTTCATATAATTAACCATTATAAATTTAAAATACTTTATTTTGAATATTACAATTTTGTCATTGATATAGGATTTCAAATGATATAAATTCAAATGAAAAAAATTTAAATGAATAGGATTTCAGATATTTTAAAATACTTCATCCAAACACAGTGTTAGATTTTAATAAGATAGATGTAAGTCTCTAGTACCAATTCTCCTTTAATTCAAAATAAAAAATATGAAAGTGAAAGAAAAAAGGAAGAAAATAGTGGACTCAAGTCACACACTTCAAATTATATTTTGAGAATCTAACCTTTATATTAATAAAATGTATACTTGTTATGATAAATTATTTGACTCAAACTAATATTAATCAAAACTAATTTACACCATTCAATCACATCTATCATTCATGCAAAAAATTTGTTAAATTTGATAATAATAACTTTGAAAATGATATAATATGATTTAGTTTGTATAGTTGTATCTTTAAAGTCAATAATAATTAATATTTAGTAACATAAATGAAATGAAAATAAAAAGTAGGCTTGCAAAAATGACAAAGAAGTTATATGAATTTATCCATTGGATTGGGTGTAGAAAAAGCATATTCTAATTGTATAAGGTTCTATGGTTTATGGTTTATGGTTTGTTTCTTCTCTTTCTTTCTTTGTTACTGCAAACGTGGCAGGATGCCTCTCTCCATTCCGAATCCTCAATTCCTCATGTCCATGGAAATGGACCCTCCTGTTTCCTATGGTCCATTTCAAAATCAAAACTTGGGTTGACCCTTTTGTCCTTGAAATGTGCGTTACTAGTCAAAAAATTAGTGAAAGGGAAAAACAAAAATGTTAGATTTTAAAACTGGTTGAACCACCGATTTTAATTAGTTTTTCGATTTTAAAACTGGTTCTTTACTTGGTCGATTCAATTTTCAACATTAACTGAAATAGATGTTACACTGGTTCACCAGTTTTTTTGTCAAATCATTCGGTGTGATCTGGTTTTTTTAACCTAACTTAAAACACATAAAAACTTTTAATAAGAAATTTTATTACAAACATTCTAACATCAATTATTCACGACTTTAAAAGAAATTAGCCATGTACTATTACACCAAGTTATATTCAAGATCTATGTAAAATGAAAAAATATATACAAAACGTCATGAGTGATAAGTGTATTTTACTCTTATGAAATTGATTTTTTCACCTAAGACCAAAATTTCTTCAAGTCTATTTTATGATAGGATAATTTGTGAAATATATTTTGTCATTGATATATTATGAAATTATTAAATTTTTAAAATCATTCAATGTTATATTTTATTGAACATCTTGAAAATAGATGGATCTCATCATGAATCATCCATATTTTTACGTATTTTTCCCTTATCTTTGTATTATTTTTTATTTCTTTTTCTCTATTTTATTTTCTTTTTTTATTGGTAATGCACCACTTTTTTACTAGGAAAAGCACGACCACCACCAGGTTATTTATGTATAACTTAATAAAATTATTATTTTAATGCAATTTTTAAAATTAAATTTTTTCTATTTATATAATGTTAATTTTTCATATCAATAAATATTTATTTAATATTATTAAAACTACTAGAAAAGTTTTCGTTTCTTGTAGTTTTTCATGAAAAAAAATTTGCAGAAAATACTTGCTTTTTTTCGAAGGAAAAAAATTGTATAAATTTTGAGACTCTTCGTACAAAACAAAAAATATCAACAAGAATTTCATAAAAATTTGAAAAGTGACAGCAAACTCTTCTACAAATATGAAAATGGTAGAAAATTTTCTTGCAAATTTTTCCCTGAAAATTATTTATAGGAGTTTCCTGCGAATTTCAAATTGGTGGGAGACTTTCTACATATTTAAAATTGGCAGAAAAGTTTTTGCATATTTTTCTACAAATAAAAATTCGCAAAAAAAAATTATATATTTAAAATTAAAATTATAATGAGTAAATATTATTTATTTATAAAAATTTATATATTAAGATTACTAGAAATGTTTTGCCACATAATGATAATTTATTTTTTAAATCATTAGTTTTGAAATATTTATAAATATTTAAAATAATATCATTTTACTAAATCCGTTATAATTTATGAAATATCTTAATATTCATAATTTTAGTTTAAAATTAATTAGATTAAATATTATTTTATTGAATATATATTCTTGTATCTTCTATCCTTTAAATTTTAAATTCAAATCGTTGTACATTTAAGTGACAATGTTAATTTATTTTATATTTAACATGTCCAAAAAAATCAAGGTATGTTTTGATACAAATAAATAAAAGAAAATTGAAGTTGTTATTCAGAATTGTATAGTATAAAGGTAAAAAAATCCATATCAATTTTGAATGTCCAATAAGTGAGAAAAACATTTGAAAATTTGAATAACATAACAACACAAGCATTAGTGAAACATGAACTAAGATTTGTATTATACACAATTTACTATTTTAATGAAATAGCATTGATCCAAAACTCAACATGAAGATGAATGTAGCTTGTGATTTGTAACTTGTAATTAGTATTTTTTTTAAGTGTTAGTTAAGCATAGAAAAAAAATAATAATGGCGATAGCTGTCTTGGTTCAGCCATACTTGTCCCGTTCTTGTTTAATTACATATAAACCCAAATTACATTCATAATACCACAGTTTCCAATGTTTTGTATATCATATAGAACAAATTTTAGAAAGTGAATATTCATATTATCTTTATTAAACAAAGAGAATCTAGCATTTATCTAAATAAACTACTACTTTTTATGGAATCGGTCGGTAAGTGGATTTTGACAGAACGGTAAAAAATCACTTAAAAAACAAAAGAGTCATCACCTATGTTTATTAAGAAAGAAATTGAAAAAACCTTTAAAATATATCAAAACCTTTAAAAGAGTCATCACCTATGTTTATTAATTGATTTTAATATTTTTTATAAGAATTTATTATTGAGAGATTTATTTATTTTTAAAAGATTATTATTATTTTACTTTTTATCTTTTAAATTTATTAAAATTTTTATCTTTTTGGGTTCAACAGGAGTAAGTTCCTGCTCCTATGTATCTCCAAGTGTAATCGAGAATAAGAATTTACATAGTTCTTTGAGAAAATATTTGTGTGTTTTGATATATTTTATATTTAATTTTTAGATTTATTAAGACTTAGGATTTCTAAACTTTCATGGTTTATACATCCTAAAATTAAAAAAATTAACAATGGTGTACACCCAAACCAATCAATTGGAACATTCTTATCTTAGAGGTTATTTTTATTTTTTTAAGAATATTTTTTTTTGAAAAAGAAAAATTTATTAAAACATATCATCATTGTCATGAGAAGTGATAGTGATAGGATAAAAATTTAAATACAGTAATAAATAGAAAAAAATAAAAAAGACCCCCCAAGTAACATGATAGTCACCTCCCACAAAGTCATCTGGTAAATATACATTATTTTGCAGGTTCACCCTACAAGAATTAGGATCAAACCACAATAGAAGCACTACAGCCTGATTACTTTGAGTCTCTTCATGCATACAACTGGTTGTAATGATCATTCCACAAAAAGACGCCTTTAACCTTACCCAACCCTTTGATCCACTTCCAAGAGTTTTGTAGGGAATGATCCCACACTTCTTCACATAGGAAAGGCTTATTTTTAAACACCACCTCATTCCTAACACCCTATATACCACAAAATTGATAGCCAAACAACACTAAGCCAGGAAGAAGCATTAATACCAAAAGAGTCATAGATGACCAAGAAATTCCAGAAACTCAACTTGCATGAAGCTGGCAGAACAGAGATGAAACCAAGCCATCTAAAACAATACATCCAAATAGAGTAACTACCCTTACAAATGAACAAAAGATGAGAAATCGCTTATGACTCTAAGTGACATAGGGGACAAAGAGTGTCTGCCATTGGAAGGATTGATTCAAGAGCCAATTCAACATTTGACGATATTCTGTTACGAACCACCTTCCAAGCAAAAACCATCACCATCTTTGATTTCCATAACATGCTAAAAAATGGTGATTCATCATCCAGGCCCACCCCACACACTAAGTGGTATGCTTCTTTAACCAAATATTGATTAGAGATACCCATATTAGCACCTCACCCCTATCCATCTTTTGCCTCCTTTCTCACTTGGACCCCTTCCAAGACTCCTTCTAACTCCCTAACCCAATCAATCTCCCAACTAAAAAGTTCCATCCTCCAACTCAATTTCCAAACCCAATTATTATTACATCATTCCCCAACCTCCGACACCAGCTCCTCCCTTTGATTTGACAAATTGTATAATCTAGGAAATTTTTATCTAAGCCCCACACCAACCAATCCCCCTCCCAAAATGAAAATAGGGAACCATCTCCAAGCGTAGGTTTTAACGCTGCAGGGAACCAGTTGTCCATTCCTTCTTTAGTTATTGTTCTCAGGATATCATGCCACCACTAGAGTCACCACTCCTGCACCTTACTGATAGGTTTCTTCTAATATCTGCACCATATCTTGTCTCCAATACTTTAATCCAAGAAGCATTACCACCCTGCAGTATCCTCCAACGCCATTTTCCCAATGGATATAATTTTGACTAACAAATTTATTTTTTAGAGCTGAGATTTAAGACAAAAAGTTGTGGCAACTTATGCCTTAAAATCTGATGTCATGTCTAGTTAATATTAAAGAAAGTGAAGATTATAAATTATTTTTAGAAAGAAAATATTATTAATTGTGACAGGAATTAATTAAGGAAGAAATTTGAGAACATGACACTATCACAATTTGTATCCTCAAAATTATTTTTCCCTTACCAATAAATTTATTTTTCTAACTAGTTGATTTAAAATTTTTTATTTAGGAACATAATTTTGAATTTTAGAGATGAGATTTAAAACAAAAAGTTGTCACAACTTATGTCTCAAAAGCTCACAATTAGAGAGATGTCACATCTAATTAATTCTTTTATCTCTATTAAAAATATTACATTATAAAATTATGAACAAATTACATTTAAGATATTGTTATTATTATTATTAAAAAACTTAAATTATTTTTATGACATGTTCTTTGCTTGATATGAAACTCTAGCTAGGATGATTTTGATGGCACTTAAATTGCATATATACAACCAAATAGGAAGTTAGTTAATCAAATATCAAACCCACCGTAATAAGTTCAAACCATAAATTAATTAATCACCTAATAAGAATAAAAAAAACATGATAGAAAAAAAAGGAAATATACAATGTCAAAGCCTAGCATGGACAAGCATCACATGTATAACCCAATAACCGGAAAAAAAGTAAAGAGAATCTGTGTAAGTCTTGAGCCCACAATATCGTATTGTTGGGAAAGTATTGAAGTACACAAAGGTCTATCATCCACCATCGCAAATCCATTGTTACTGGTTTTGTGGCTAATGCATGATATTTGTCGCTTGTTGATATGAGAAAGGGTATTTTTGTAATCATATTTTGGGTCACTACATATACATATTGGTACCAAGATTTGGTGTTGGTGGGTGTTTACAAAGGCTTGAACGCATGTATATTGAGGTTCATAGCTCATGAATGTCATGGCTTTTAAAGGTAAGCCTTTTTATGGTTAGTGAAGATAAAAGGAAAGTATATGTAAGAGCTAATGTATATTATTTTGTTGGGAGAATGAATAAGAGTGGATGGATTCTATTATGAGTATTGTTAAGAGAGTAGAATATGATGAAAAATAAAAAAAAAAGAAGGAGATGGTGAGGTCTTACCTTGAGTGTGGAGTGGAGACGACAGTCCCCCAAAATGTGAGTTGTGAGGGATTTTTATTAAGGAGAGATGTGTGCTTTCATTTAATGAAAGTTTGCTTTTTAGGAGACCAATATTGAACTGGTGAAAATACTGGTTCACGATTTATTAATTCAATCATTGTTGAACCAGTAGTTGAACCGATCTTAATAAAATAGTATTTTTTATTATTAATGTGTTATAACAATTAAGATTATAAACGAAAATATTTATTAAGAGGTAATTATAAAACAAAAATTATTTTTACTAAATACATCTTCATATTGCTAAGTTAACCTTTGTTTTTAGTAATTTTTAATTAAAAATGGATGATCCAAAAAAATTATAAAAGAAATGAACCAGTTGAACCACCGATTTTCATCAGTTTTCAGATTTTAAAACTGGTTCTTTACTTGGTCGATTCGATTTTCAGCATTAACCGAACTAGGTACTAGACTGGTTCAGTAGCTTTTTGGTCGAGCCGTTCAGTCTGATCCGGTTTTTTTAAACTAACTTAAAACACATAAAAATTTTTAATAATAAATTTATTACAAACATTCCAACATCAATTGTTCACGACTTTAAAAGAAATTAGTCTGTATTGTTGCACCAAGTTATATTCAAAATCTATGTAAAATGCAAAAATATATACAAAACCTCATGAGTGATAAGTGTATTTTACTATTATAAAATTGAAGTTTTTACCTAAGAGCAACATTTCTTCAAGTCTATTTTATGATAGAATAATTTGTGAAATATATTTTAAATAATTTAAAATATGTGCATACTTAATAGTTAAATTTAATGTTATTACTTAATATTAAATTATCAAAATTAATATTTAATTACAAATTAAATATTTAATAAAATTAATACTTAATATACAAAATAAAATTACTTTTTCTTAATTATAAAAATGAATATAAAATATAATTAATGTGGCAAATTTATTTTGTTTATTAAATATAGATGTTACAAAAGAAAATCTCATGATCAACAGATATTATAAAATTGAAGCTTTCATGAATGATTAAGTTAAAATAAAATTTATAATTAATATCTATTAATTAAAATTTAGTGAAGCCTTTCTAGGATGTGTTAAATGAGGATATAATGAAAGTAATGATATATTTTCATTCGAAAGATTCCAAGGGGGGCCAATGCCTCATTCATTTCCTTGATTCCCAAGAAGGAGTGCCCAAGTGGATTGGGAGATTATAGATCGATATCACTAATTGGGGTGCTTTATAAAATTATTGCAAAAGTGCTGGAAAAGAGACTACAAAAGGTACTTCCAAGCATCATTGAGGAAATGTAGATAGCTTTTATTAAATGGAGGCAATTGCTTAATAGTGTGGTTGTAGTTAATGAAGTGATCCAGGAGGCGAAACATCATAAGAAGCCCTTATGGGTTTTTAAGGCTGACTTCGAGAAGCTGTATGACTCTATTAGTTGGGTGTTCCTGTTTTACATGTTATCTCGATTTGGTTTTGGGGATAAACAATTAAGTTGGATCATGGTTGTTTATCTTCATCATCGGTCTCAGTATTGGTTAATGGGAGTGTGACGAAGGAGTTCTGTATGCAGAGAGGATTATGTCAGGGTGATCTAAAGGGATAGAAGGGTTGATTTGAAAGGCTTGATACATCTAACCCCATAGAGACAAAAGATCGTGTCAATAGGGAGGAGGATTTGCCTAATCAAATCCAGCCTCTTTGTTTTACCTCTTTATTTTCTGTCTTTTTTCAAGGCTACTAAGAAGGTGTCTAAAGCCATAGAATCTATGCAAAGGAATTTCCTTTGGGGAGGTTCAGAAGAAGGCTAAAAAATAGCATGGATCAAATGGGAGCAGGTGTGTAAAGACAAATGCAACGGTGGGCTAGGACTAAGAGATGTGTTGGCTTTTAATAAAGCTCTGTTGGGCAAATGGCAATGAAAAATTGTACAAGGTGATGATGCTATTTGGATCAAGATGCTGGAGGCAATGTATGAGGTTGATATTAGGAGGAACCTCGATGTTAGGCACAAAAGTAGTGGCATGATATCCTGAGAGGCACTGCTGACGAAGAACGAAGTGGTGATTGTTCTTAATTATCTAATTAATGTGAATTCTTGTTTCTTGGCAGTTGAATCGGATCACTTGCTTTCCAATTTGTAAAGGGATTTTTGGAGACATGTTTAGCTTGTTACAACATGTAAATAGAATAAGACTGTTGAGTAATTTTCCTCCAAAATTTTTTATCATTCTATTTTTACGTCAAATGAATGGAAATTAGTTGTTATATCTATATAAAAAAGATATAAGAAGGAATATAAATAATATCTAGATTTTAATTGGTATACATTGTCACTATAAAAGATTGTTACACTGATGTTCAATCATAACTTTTCATTTATGTGACTTTTAAAGTATTAATTAATAAAGTCAACAAATTATTATGAATGAAGGGTTGTGATTGAATGTCAGTGTAAAAATTTTTGCACTAACAATGTATACCAATTAAACTCTAATATCAAATACTATGCTTTATCATTTTCATTATTTCATGATAGATTTCCTATTATGAGCTTCATGGTAAAAAATGTGAATGATTCTACGCTCTTTTGCTAGGATTGTTACAAAATAAGGCACTAGAAATGGCTATGTAAGTATAAAGTGTGTTTCACATGTGATTTTAGTTGTAGCTAAAAGATGCAAAATTAATCGAAATGGTTTCAGTTTATTTTATACTTAAAAAATTAGTAGTTTTTTAGGTAATTACTAGTTTTATTAATTACATCATTCAATGACATCTATGATTTATGTCAAAAAAAATTTGTTGAATTTTATAATAATAACTTTAAAAATTATATAAATTGTATGATTTAGTTGGTACGAGTGTATCTTTAAAGTCAATAATAATTAATATTTAGTAACATAAATGATAGAAAAGGTAGATTCTAATTATATAAGGTTTTATGTTTTATGGTTTGTTTCTTCTCCTTGGGGTTTCTTTCTTTCTCTCTTCTAGAAAGGTGGTTGAATGCCTCTATTAGTCCAAACCATAGCACTAAATCCCCCAATTCTCCATACCCATGGAAATGGACCCTCCTTCTTCCCATGGTCTATTTCAAAATCAAAACTTGGATAGAACCTTTTGTCCCTAAAACCCGTGTTACTGAGTCTAATAAATAATTAGTGAAAGAGAAGAGGAAGGAAAGAATGGCCACAAACAAGTAACATACTTTAAATTATATTTTTGAGAATCTAACCTTTACATTAATAAAATATATTTTTATTATAATAAATTATTTTATTCAAACTAGCATTGCTCAAACAAGTACAGGAAAGTGGTATACCACCACATACACACTACTCAAGAACAAGTTATATTGAGTATGCTCAAACTAACATGACTCAATAGATTTTAAAAAAGATAGCAATAACCTTGGGAAATGTTGTAAATCATTAACGAACCAACAATTAAGCATGTTTTAAAAGACATCAATTTTTAACTTTCATTGTGACTCTGTTTTTATTCACACTATAGTTTTAAAATAATTAAATTACTTTATTACTTTATTTTTTAAAATTATGAAAAGATTTAAATTTAAGATAAGTTAAATTTCTTTAAATATTTTTAACACATAACTTTATACATATTTTTTAATAATAAGAAATAAGTGTGAGATTATAATTAAATATATTTTTTCTAACAATTCGATTTATTTATTTTTATTAAAATTGTATTATGAATTTAACAACAAAAAATTTATCATGACAAATATTTTTTCTAAAATTATTATGTTATATTTAGAAGAAACATTGAATTCTTCGTAAAGAAGAATGAAAATTACATATTGGAAATAATGAAATTTTTTAAGGAAAAGTAAAAAAAAAAACAAAAACATATTTCTCCCAAGTAATATGAATTGTGTCACTCTGACCAAAAAATGTTTAGCTTAGTTTATTATATCTTCTAACACACATCTCACATCTCATGTCACTCACTTTAGAATGTATTACATTTTTTTAATAAACCATTGATAAACATCCATTTTTCCAATTTTGTTTTTATATTTTTTGTAGAAATAGTCATACTATTACCTTTAAAATAGGATTTTATGACTTTTTTAAGTTTTATTTTCGACAAAAGTCCTAAATAACTTAAAAAATAGATACTTAAAATATAATATTTAGTTTATAATATTAAAATGTAAAATTCTTAATTCTTAACATTCTTTCTATCATAAATTAGTAGAAAGAACAAAAAATAATTTTTTCTTCCAACTAAAAATATATTTTTTGAATTAATATTTGGTAAAAAAATTAATTATTTAGTAATTGATATAAGGACATTCTTCTTTTTAATATATAAAACTATGTTGATAGAAAAGATTAATTCTATTTTGACAATGGAAAAAGATCTAATAAGTATAAGATGCTTACTCATCATTATTTCTATTCATTTCTTATTTAAATCTAATGATTATGATTAAGATTAATTATGCTTTGTTTTATTTATACTATGCTCTAAGCAATTAATTAAGCTCATGTAGCTTTTCATAATTATAGTAAAAAATTACAATTCTATTTAAATTATTGTTATTTTCATAATTTATTAATATAATTAAGAATAATATATATCAATATCAATCAAATTATTTTGTAGCACTATGTTACTAATTAGTTATATTTTAATTGTTAAATTTAATAATACATTGTATTTATTAAATTTTATTTTTATTAAATGGATATATTATTTAAAGTTATATGTAGAGATTTAATGCTATATATTATTATATAAAATAAATGAATAAGAGAGTGTTAGTCAATGTACCATTTAAGAGTGTATTAGTGTAATATATTTTTTATGAATCACACCTTAATATTGTTAATAATACTAGTTTGTTAGCTGATCCTGGAACCTTTCTTTCTGTTACCTAATTTATCACCTTATATATTTATTAGTGTAATATTTTTAAAAAAGACACAAGGAATGTTGGGATATTTAAAGTTTTTAAACTTAATATTAGAGTATGTAAATAAAAAATAATGAAATAATAATTTCTTAAAATAAGGATGAAAGTTTTATATATTTATTATTATTATAATTTAAATATATTTTTTACATCAAATATATAATAATGTAAACAATTTATATGTAAATATTCCTTTTAAGTGTGTATACTTTATTAAAATCTAATCATCATTTTCATATATCATTATAAGATATTGAATATTATAGTTTATCGTATAACTTATCAAATATTTTCTTATAAACTATATTTTATATTTTTATATTTAATTTCAAATAGAAAAGGATATATAATATCTTAATTGGTTAAGGAATGAGAGATATGAAAAAATGTCATAGTTTTAATTCGTGTTAATAAAAACTAACATCTAATATATAAAAGAAACATTTAAAATAGAAAAGTATATAACATGATATATAATTAAGTTAAATTTATATTTATTAAATATGTGAGTCTAATTTTATAGAATATAATCATAATAAATTTAAAATAATTTATTTGAATTACAATTTTGTCTATGTTCTAATTTAATAATTTTAGAATATAATTGTAACATCTAGTCTAATTTTAGTTATTAGTTTTAATTTTATTTTTAGGATACATATATGTTTATTTTTATTTTTAAAAGTCTTTACATATTTAATAAAAACAGTGTTTTCAATTTCATATAATTAACCATTATAAATTAAAATAATTTATTTGAATATTATAATTTTGTCATTGATAATGTAAAAGTCTTTGTTTTATTTTTTATTTCCTTTTCTCTATTTTATTTTCTTTTCTCTTTGGTAATGCACCACATTTTTACTGCGAACAGCACGATCACCACCAAGCTATTTATGTATAACTCAACAATATTATTATTTTAATGAAAATTTCAAAATTAAAATGATTTTATTTATATAATTTTAATTTTTCATATCAATAAATATTTCTTTAATATTATTAATATTACTACAAAATTTTTCATTTCGTGTGGTTGTTTCATGAGAAAAAATTTGCAAAAAATATTTGCTATTTTTTAGAAGGAAAAAATTCGTGTAAATATTTTGAGACTTTTCGTACAAAAAAAATTTACAACAATTTCATAAAAATATCCTTGTAAATTTGAAAAGTGACGGTAAACTTTTCTATGAATATGAAAACGGTACAAAAATTTCTTGCAAATTTTCCTCTAAAAATTATTTGTAAGACTTTCCTGTGAATTTTAAATTGGCAGCAAATTTTCCTACATATTTAAAATTGGCAGCAAATTTTTTGCATTTTTTTACAAAAAAAATTGTATAAATTTTTTAGATATTTAAAATTAAAATTATAATGAATAAATATTATTGATTGATACAAATTTATATCTTAAGTTTTTTAGAAATTTTTTTGCCACATAATGATAAGCTATGTTTTAAATCATTAGTTTTGAAATAATTAATAAATATTTAAAATAATATCATTTTACTAAATCCATTATAGTTTATAAAATATCTTAATATTCATAATTTTAGTTTAAAATTAATTAGATTAAATATTATTTTATTGAATGTGTATTCCTTTATCTTCTATCCTTTAAATTTTAAATTCAAATCGTTGTACATTTAAGTGACAATGTTAATTTATTTTATATTTAACATGTTCTAAAAAATCAAGGTATGTTTTGATACAAATAAATAAAATAAAATTCAAGTTGTTATTCAAAATTCAAGGAAATTGGATAGTATAAAGATAAAAAAACCCACGTTAATTTTGAATGTCCAAGACATGAGAAAAACATTTGAAAATTTGAATAACGGAATAACACAAGCATTAGTGAAACTTGAACTAAGATTTGTATTATACACAACTTACTATTTTAATGAAATAGTATCGATCCAAAATTCAACATGAAGATGAATGTAGCTTGTGATTTGTAATGTAATTAGTTTTTTTTAAGTGTTAGTTAAGCATAGAAAAAAAAATAATAATGGTAATAGTTGTCTTGGTTCAGCTATACTTGTCCCGTTCTTGTTTAATTACTTATAAACCCAAATTACATTCATAATACCACAGTTTCCAATCTTATATCATACAGAACAAAATTTAGAAAATGAATGTTGATATTATCTTTATTTAACAAAAAGAATTTAGCCTTTATCTAAATAAATAAACTACTACTTTTGATGGGAATCCATTTGTAAAAAACTTTTCTTGCATTTTGAACTCCAACTTTATATGTTTTTGACAGTTATGATTTTAAAACTGGACCCTGTTTGAACCAGTGAAAGTACTAGTTTACAGTTTATTAGTTTAACCATTGCTGAACTAGTGTTGAACCGATCTTAATAAAATAATGTTTTTTATTATTAATATATTATAACAATTAAGATTATAAAAGAAAAAAATTTATTAGGAGGTAATTATTAAAGAAAAAATTATTTTTACTAAATACATCTTCATATCGCTATGTTAACCTCTTGTTTTAATAATTTTTTAACTTAGAAGGGATGGACTTGGATAACAAGGGTGTATTTAGAAAAATTAAAAAAATTTATAAAAAATAAAACAATTGAACCTCTGGTTTTCATAAGTTTCTCGATTTTAAAACCAGTTTTTTGCTTGGTTGGTTTTCAGCCTTAACTAAATCAGATACTAGACTGGTTCACCAGTTTTTTGATCAAACCAGATACCAGAATGGTTCACCTATTTTCGGTCGAACAGGTCGGTCCAATCCGGTTTTTTTAACTAGCTTAAAACACAAAAAACTTTTACTAAGAAATTTTATTATAAACATTCTAACATCAATTATTCATGACTTTAAAAGAAATTAGTCATGTATTATTGCACCAAGTAATATTCAAAATCTATGTAAAATGTAGAAATATATACAAATCCTCGATCATGAATGATAAGAGTATTTTACTCTTACAAAATTGAAGTTTTCACCTAGGACCAACATTTCATCAAGTCTATTTTATGATAGAATAATTTTTTAAATTTATTTTAAATAATCTAAAATATGTGCATACTTAATAGTCAAATTTAATTTTATTACTTAATATTAAATTATCAAAATTAATATTTATTATGAATTAAATATTTAATAAAATTAATTACTTAATATTAAAAAATAATTTTTTAATTATAAAAAATGAATATAAAAAATTAATGTGGAAAATTTATTTTTTTATTAAATATAGATGTTACAAAATAAAATCACATGATCAACGGATATTATAAAATTAAAGCTTTGATCAATGTTTAAATTAAAGTCCAATTTATAATATATATATATATATATATACATATATATATATATATATACATATATATATATATATATTAAAATTTAGATCCTAAATCACTTTATTAAGGACGATTAAGGGACAAACAGTTACCACATGTTGACTAATGTTGGCTCTACCAAATAAGTTTTGATAAATTGACTTCTCTATTTCTTTTGATTGTTTCCTTGTCTCTTAATGGACTCGGCCATCCTAATCCAACATTTATAAGTTATCCAATCTTATTGATACAAAACCTTGTTGCCAAGAGGAATTTTATTCTGGATTTAAATCTAAGATAATGAGATTAGCAAACACTTAAAAAATTCAAACCAACTCAACCATTTAATTTGTGGTTGAGTTGCCTTTATCATCATGCCATAACTGAGTCAGTTGTCTCTTGCACAATTCCATGATTATCCATGACTTCATTCTGTTTCGCAGCTAGGGAAATCAACATGCATACTGTTTAAATTAAACAAGGTAAAAGCAATTAAGATATGAATTTGAGAAGAAGGTGCATCATTAAAGTATCAAACTGGTTATACTTCATTTTTTCAATCCAAAACTGATTATTATTACCACCATCACCATGTGTTGATGTTTATATGTTAAGCATATTAACATGAGTAGTGTTACTCATCATTGAAATTTATTAAAAACTATAAAATCAAGATATAGAAGTATTAAAGGAAACCATCAAACTTTATGTTTTTCAATAAACTTTAACCAATAGTAGTAGAGAATGTGTTAAAAAGTGTTTTGTTAGAATTTCTAAAATAACATTTGTCTTATTAATATGAACAAGATTATGGTTTAAGTTGAAGGTAGCTAATGAAATATAGGACATAACTATTTCTATTAAATAATACATTCACTTACTATAAATTGTTGCTATAAACCGCTAGTTAATGAAATATAAATATAGGAAATAACTATATCTATTAAGTAATGCATTCACTTACTGTAAATTGTTGTTGCAAACCACTCATTGATAACTTTCACCCATGTACTTATCCAGCCAACTCAATGCTCCACTTAGTGGTTTGATGAGTGCATCAATTATGCAGGAAGTGTAGGACACAAAATGTCAAAAAGCATCATACATAAAGCACTAGTTAACCATATGATGTATTAAGTTCCTTACTTTCTGGCTGAGTTATTCAAATCCCAACTGATGAACGACATTGTAAAGTACATTGCCCCCAAAGAGAATACCATGTGAAAAAATCAATAACTGTAAGGAACATCATCTTCATGTTCAACTTTGTTTTTTGTAAATTGAAAATGACCAAAAAAATCACTTCAATATGAGGGATATTAACATTGCTTTCTATTTGTCACAATATGGCTTAGATTAAAATTAAATAATTCTTGTTCGATCATGTTGATGAAAGGACTATGATCCAAATTTTTGGTTATCTTATATGGGGGGAATTATTTTTTTTCTTGACTTTTCTAAGAGAAAATTTTACTTCAACTTGCAGTATGATTAAGGTGTCTCGCTGGATCAAAGAACAAGGAAGCTTTAGAGATTCCTAATTTCTAGGAAATGATTAAGAATAGGATTTTGAAGCAACAAGGAATGTTTCTGAATTTTCTGGAAAAGGCTTTGAAGCAACAAGGAAAGCTTTAGAACTCTCTAATTTTGAAGCAACTACAAATTCTTTAGAACAGTAAAGAATGATTCACCTGAAACCATTTTGAATTAATGCTTGTGAAAAAGGCTGCCATCACAATTAAAAATATGGCAATAAGGAAGCCCTGTCAAGAAATTAGAAAATGGTGTATAACAGAAAATAACAACATGACTAAAGCATTCATGTGAAGAAATATCGACAATATCAAATTATGGATTTTAATACTAATTCAGACACATGCTCACAAAAAAAAAATCTTGAAGAGTCAACAAAAAGAATGCAGAGGCCTACAAAAATATTTAATAGTAGCACTAATAGTAAAACTTGTAAGAAAACTACACAACATATTGTAGAGTATATACGATATGGTAAACATGATCAGTTAAAACTTAAAACCTCTATAGATATACTTATATGTGCCCTTTAGTTGTTGAATGCTACTAAACACTTTATCCTTGTAGATGGTTCTTGCTTTTATTAGAATACTGCATTAACAAGAATTTAGCATCACGATTGAAGTATTGTGGTGCTAAAAATGAATGACAAATCGACTAGGCTAGATATCATATCTCATCACTTTATCAGATTCTATCAAAGTCATTTTACTTTATCCTTAATTACTAAGAATTTTAACAAAATGTTCATCCCAAGCTATTTCATATGCAAGAAAAAATACTTAATTATGGTTACTTCACATCCTAGATTTAAGATAAATAACAACCTAAAAATTATTTGAAACCTTTGACCAATACTAATAGAAAATTTACTATTTAATTTAATCCTTAATAATCACCTAAAGAAGATTGAAGGAAGAATTTTGAACTCAGTGGAGAAGTGTAGTGGAACTAAATAAAATATTTTCAAATTTAACTGAGTGAAAACTTACTAGTATAGTTATCCAGCCACTGTTTCCTTTTTCTTGATTCTTTGTCTCACATCTTATGGTAGCAGGTTCATTGAAATTCCATGATAGAGATCTACATAAGTCCACCATCTATAAAAGAAATTTCAAAATAAAATATATGATTTGAAGTAGACATTGAACCAAGTTAGCATGGCATCAACTACTGATGAGTGAATTTCATTGCATGTAAGAAAAGAATTTCATTCTATCTTCATCCAAATAAATATATGCCGATATGTTGCAACACTTGATTAACAAGGTCCAGTTTTGTAAATTTTATTAATTCAATTTTTAAGAAAATGAAGAAAGAAGACCAGTTTTTGAAGAAGTTGTTTTGACTTTTTTCTTTGTATTTATTTTCTTTGAAAGTGCTTCTAGAGAATATCATCCAACAAAGTGATAAAATGTCTAAATTTTACCTAAGAACCATATATAGATATATGGGCTGGGAAATCCTAACCTTCTGATTACAGACCAACAAAGAAAAACAATGTAAGAAGCCATAATTCCTAAAGATAAAAGACCTCTATTAACCTGTAATAATTAAACATTTAAATAACATAACATAATTTTTTTTTTAAAGGAAACAAAAAATATTAGGGATCTTAGTTATATATGTTGAATATGAACAACTAATTACTTTATACATAGTGATATATTGTGCAAATAATACTATTACAAAATCACTATAAACTATTAAAAATACCACTAGCTGCAACGAGTAATCAAAGTAGTGTACCTTTGAATTTAAAGATATAACCATCATTGCAACAAGTAGAATTACTATCCATGTGATGAAAAATATATTTAGAGAACATGAGGTTCCTGAGGCATATGATGTGTACAGATATACAATCTACAAAGAGAAAAATAAAGCAAATAGAATGTATTGATGGAGTCTCTCAAAGAAAACCTTTCAAATTCATCATAGATATGAAAGTACACAATCCAAGACTTGTACCAAATGAAAGGATATAGAGAATTCTTCAAAAAAAAAAAAAAAGAAAGTGAAGGATCTGAAGCTTACCTTGCACCAATATGAGCAATCTCACCTGCAAGATCAAATGTGTTTTATGGTTCTTATTCAATGATATTCAAGAGAAGGCAAAGAAAAGAATGGAGTTTTATTTTCAATGAGTGAAAAGTAAGAGAAAAAACTTATGCACCCTAAAAAGTTTTACACCAGCATTCAATCACAACCCTTCATATATGCTAAAATTGTTGACTTTACCAATTAATACTTTAAAAGTCATATAAATGAAGGGTTGTGATTAAACATCAGCATAAAAATTTTTATCCAACATGTATTTTAAACTTGAAAAATAATGGTACTAATGAAAACTATTTGAATGATAAAATTGATAGTTTTTTCATATGAATAGTTTTTACAAGAACTTCTCCTTTTCTGTACCCCAAATTGTGACATAAGAACCATAAGCCAAGTACAAAACCAACTAAAACCAAAATCCAAATGCATTGTGCCAAAAAAACACATGTTTCATCAATATTATTGTTATTCTTAGTACTTTGTGGTTGTTAAACATACCATATATTTGAACAACTTTTGAAGGGAAGAGGAATCGGAGAGCCATTGATACAAGCAATAAAATAGACTTGACTTCCCACCAACCAGAATGCCACAAATTTCAATTTTCACATAATTTTCTTGTTTTGACTGTAGTAAGAAACATAACTGAGAAAAATATTTGACTTCATCGTCAAGGAAGATAGTTATTTATCAATCAGTAATTATAATAATTATATAGAGAACTGGAAATTTATAAATATATAATTGATTCATGGTAAGTAACTAGAAATTTTTTCTGTTGAATAAGTGATAGGTTAGAGTATATTTACCTCAAGATTGAGAACAATAAAGATTTTGAATGATACCCATGGGAGTGATGAGCATTTAGTAGAGTTCTTCAATGTTGTTTCTAATAAAAAACAGTATTGGCGATGTAAAGTGTTGTTATTTGAGTTCGACTTCAATCAAAATGGTGAATGGAGGACTTGATTTTGTGAATGAATGTTGTGAGTGGTTCTAGTTGTTATTGTTTTCTAACTTTATTTTTTTATGATATGTTAATAACAACTTAGAAATAGTAGTTTAGATGTTGTTTTTGTTGTTCTTTACTCTTTTGATTGATGCTCGATGATAATGGTTTCTAGAATCTTGTCCAACCCCTTGTGTATATCCTCCAAGTTAGGTTTCATTCGAGTTATGAGATGAATAAGTTTGATTGAAGGGAACAAGTCAACAAGATTAAACCCTGTTTCTCTTGAGCCTAGCAAATTTTCTCAAAGTAATGCATCTATTGGAATATATGATTCTTCCTCTAGTATATTTTTCCTAGACTTTATGTTGAGTTCAAAAGCTTGTAACTAACTTTGATGATGATTTACTGTGTGATTTCTATTGCTAAAATATTATTGATCACTTTTCTTGCCAGTATCATCAAGGCAATCAACATCTTAGGCAAAGTATGTCTTTTTTTCATCCTTCAATTATACCAATAAGCTATTATTCATTTGAGAATTGTTTTGTCATCTACTCGATTTGTTCTTGACCTCTTCTCTGTATCCTATTGTTTGGTTTTGTGGATGGATAGATTTGACCTTTGGATGATTACTCCATACTATTTGTAATCTTTATATTTTGGCATGCATTATTAGGGAATGTAAACTATGTTTCTAACGTGATAATTTGTTTTAATTTGACAAGATTTTTATAATAGATAAAATAAATAAATATAAAGATGTAAGAAGAACCATGGGGTTCTTAAAAAGAGATCAACGACACTTGAGTTGAGACACAAATTTAAACTATTTTCTTTGTATCTTTGCAGCTTTCTTCCAATTACTATGCATGTCCTCTTAGCTGGTTTATAAGAATGGAAAAAGTACAAGCAAGAAAATAGCTACTTGGGAATGAAAGAAAAAGTGAAAGTTTCATAATTCTCTTCAACAGTTATTTATGATTGTACTACATTTGTTATTTATGGTTTCTCTGCTATAGTCATAGGTTCAGGGGGCTGCGTAGCCTGCACCTTCTAATTCTTCTTGGACTCTTTTTATCAGTTATACATTATTTATGTATGAAATGAAGCTGAATGAAGCAAGTCACTTCAGCATTTTTATTTTCAACTGCTCTTAAATCTCACAATTGATTCTTAATATTACTAGATCAATCATTTTCTTTGCTGCTACATTGGCAGAATTAGTTGATGACTTGATTATATTAACCAATGTAATCAAGAGCCTCTTCTTGTTTTGTTCATTTTCATTTCTCAATAATCTAATTAATATGAATTCTTGTTTACTGGAAGATGAATCAGATCACCTCATTTTCAAGTTGTAAAGAGATTTGTAGAGATCAGTTTAACTTGTTAAAGCATGTAAATAAAATAGGAATGTTGAGTAATTTTCCTCCAAAATTTTTCATCATTCTATCTTAAGTCAAATGATTGGCAGTAGATGTTATCCCTATGCTAAAAATGGGAAAAGAAATAGAAATAATATCAAATACTATGTTTTATTATTTTCATTGTTTCATGATAGATTTCCTGTTACTATGGTAAAAAAAGTGAAAGATTCTATGCTCTTTTGCTATGATTATTACAAAATGAGGTAATTACTAGCTTTGTCTGAAAAGTTATTTTAGTTTAGTTTTTTTTAAAAGTTTTTTTTTTTAGTTATTAGTTGATTTTTTTACTTCATTTTTCATCAATTAAATAAATTCTTTTTCTTTACATATTTTATTTTCCATTCTCTCCTTTATGATAATTTATTTATATATGTATTAAGTAATTTATAAAAGTTTCATAAATTTGAAATTTAAGAAAATGATTTGTCATATCCAAACTATATATGTATTAATATAGAAATCAAATTTCCTTATCTAAACAAGAAATTTGAAATGTAAGAAATTTTAATTAATTTACCCAAACATAACATTTACAAAATGAAGAAAACTCAAATGAAAACAATTCAAATGAATATGATTTCAAATTTTTTGAAATCTTAAAATACTTCATCCAAACACAATGTTATATTTTAAGAAGATAGATGGTAATTAAAGTATACGTCTCTAGTACCAATTCTCCTTTAATTCAAAATTAAAAATATGAAAGTGAAATAAAAAAGGAAGAAAAGAGTGGCCACAAGTCACATACTTTGAATTATATTTTGAGAATCTAACCTTTACATTAATAAAATGTATACTTGTTATGATAAATTATTTGACTCAAACTAACATTAATCAAAACTAATTTACATAATTCAATCACATCTATCATTCATGTTAAAAAATTTGTTAAATTTTCTAATAATAACTTTAAAAATGGTATAAATTATATGATTTAGTTGGTATGGTTGTATCTTTAAAGTGAATAATAATTAATATTTAGTAACATAAATGAAATGAAAATAAAAAAGTAGGCTTGCAAAAATGACAAAGAAGTTATATGAATTTATCCATTAGATTGGGTCTAGAAAAATCAGATTGTAATTGTATAAGGTTCTACGGTTTATGGTTTGTTTCTTCTCTTTCTTTCTTTGTTATTGCAAACTTGGTAGAATGCCTCTCTCCATTTCGAATCCCCAATTCCTCATATCCATGGAAATGGACCCTCCTTCTTCCCATGGTCATTTCAAAATCAAAACTTGGGTTGACCCTTTTGTCCTTGAAATGTGCATTACTAGTCAAATAATTAGTGAAAAGAAAAAATAAAGAATGGATACAAACAAATCACATGCTTAAAACTAGTAGAAAAATCCAAAAAAATTATAAAAACAGTGAACTAGTTGAACCACCGATTTTCATCAGTTATCCAATTTTAAAACTAGTTCTTTACTTGGTTGATTCGATTTTCAGCATTAATTGAACTAAATATTAGACTGGTTCGCCAGTTTTTTGGTCTAATCGGTCCGATCCAGTTTTTTTAACCTAACTTAAGACTCATAAAAACTTTTAATAAGAAATTTTAGTATAAACATTCTAACATAAATTATTCACGACTTTAAAATAAATTAGTCATGTATTATCGCACCAAGTTATATTCAGAACCTATGTAAAATGCAGAAATATATACAAGACCTCATGAGTGATAAATGTATTTTACTGTTATGAAATTGAATTTTTCACCTAAGACCAACATTTCTTCAAGTCTATTTTATGATAGGATAATTTGTGAAATTTATTTTAAATAATTTAAAATATGTGCATACTTAATAGTCAAATTTAATGTTATTACTTAATATTAAATCATCAAAATGAATATTTAATTACAAATTAAATATTTAATAATATAATTACATAATATAGAAAAATAAAATTATTTTTTTTAATTATTAAAAATGAATATAAAATATAATTAATGTGGGAAATTTATTTTTTTATTAAATATAAATGTTACAAAAGAAAATCGTATGATCAATGTTTAAGTTAAAGTCCAATTTATAATTAATATATGATAATTAATGCTATTTAATTTATTAAGTGTTCATTAATATATTGTAATAAATATAATTAATTTGATGAATTTAATTCTTTTTCAAATATAATTAATTATGTTAATGTTTATTTGACTATAATAGATTCAAGCTTCTTTTACTTATAAATAGAATAGAAGGGTAACACATATGGAACATTATTATTCATTTTATCTTTCTTCTTTGCATATCTAAATAGAAAGACTATGGAGTCATGGTAAAGAAAATTTAAAGCTTTTCTCCCTAAATGACCTCAAGCAAACACGAGGAAAGAAATTAGTAACAACAATTGTTAAAATTTGTGACAAGAACAAGTCACATATGATTATGTTTACCATTAAAGAATAGAAAATAAGGATCATGAAGAACACTTCCTCTCAAATTGATTATTCACATTATTTTGAGCTTTCCAGTGAGGTTTGTACAATATGTTTCAAGTGTGTTTGTATGATGTAATCCTCCCTAGTATGGGCTTGAGCTAGGACCAATAACGAAGGAGCATGACTTGGATGAAGCTTCAAGGAGCTTAGTTTAGGACATGTTCCATTTAATTGTATTCATTTAACCATTTTCAAGCTTGTATAAGTGCCCTTAAGTCGTTAGGATTTTAGGGGTGTAACTAGTTTAATGTTCGGAGGTGCCATGGCTGATTCTTGTTGCTTCTTATTTGAATTTGAATTTTGGAGGTGCCATGTCATTTCCATCCAAAATTCAAATTCAAACTAAAGGGAACATAGATCCATATTTTTAGGGCCATGTTTAGATTTTTAGTTAGATTAAATTAGTGTCAATTGAGAACATGCTAAATTAACACTAAATTAAGCCAAGTAACCCTTGTTTAAGCATGTTGGACGTTCATGTTAGTGTGTAGGCCCATGGTTGCTTTTCTCTATAAATAGAGCATTCCCTCCTTCATGTAGTTTTTAACACTCATTTTTTAATTGAAAGATATATTCATTCTCTTCACTTGAGAGTCTCTTCTTATTTTAGAGAGAATGTTCATGGCTTAGAGGCTTATCTCCTACCTAGTAGAAGTGGCACCTACTACCACCACCACCTTCTAGTCTTCCACCTCCATTTCAAAGCTCCAAGAGGACCTCTAGAGAGATGATCCTAGGTGGCATCACCTTCTCCAACAATTGGTCAAGCATGGCTTGGGGAGGGGTTGCATCATTGTAAGTCATGGCTTTTCTTGAATTTTTATTCCCAATTTCGCACTAGTTAGGGATTAAAGAAGTTCAATGACAAGGGGAGTGGTTAAGGATGAAAACAATGATGGAGATTAATGACTCTATTATGTCCATCTACACCATCTATAGGGAAAGTCTATTGTTGATCCCCAATGTCAATCCATAAACAAGGAAATATGACCTTAAGGAAATAAGTAAAGATGACCAAAATTAATAGATGAGAAAATCAAGGTATGCATTGTTGTCCCTTGCTGTTTTAACATCAATATATTCTTATTAACTATGGGAAATGAAGTGCTATATGAATGTGCGTGTGGTATGTGAAAAAGAATGTTTTCAACTATTTTTTATTTTCCTCTCTTGTTCATAGTATTTTAAAAAAAAATAAATTAATGGATACATGACACTGCATGAAAAGATCAAGTTTGGTAGTGGTGGATAGTCAATTTACTTTTCTTAAAAAAAATATTATTGTTCTACCACCCACTCATAAGAGAAAAATCCACATTAATAATCAGAGGCAATTTGAGAGAAAATTATCTAAGGAAAGCAAATATTTTTTAGAGTAAAACAATTAATATGTCCTTGAGATCTTACTATATCATCATTTTATGAATAAAATCTTACTACTTGTAATTTCTTGTAGGTCACAAAATATGCAGTTACCTTGATGTCACTTTCATACAAATGGTCATGCTCATGATGCTGTTAACTAGTTGAAATTACAAATGATCATGTAGATGATGCTAGCTCATTCAACTATGGCGCCTCTCATTGTGTTTTTCCCATTATCATTGAATCAGCTCCATTCTTTGATTAGTTTTAATTGAAATTTCAAAAAAGTTAGAGTATACCAATCTTTTTAATTTAGGTATGCAAGAATATATACTACTTGATATCACTTTCCTACAAAGGGTTACTGCTAAATGAAAGCATATAACTCCTAGAGTAGAATTAAGTATATATATATATATATATATATATATATATATATATATATATATATAAATTTCAATAAAGTCTGAATATTGAAAAACTTTGTAATTTAACAATGTTTCATAATAAAGTGGAAAATTTGTTATTGAGTTATAGATGCTTTAATTGTGTTTTATATGTCCCTCTTAATCTTATTATGTTGTACGCGAATTCTACCGTAGATTACTTTTATATGTGGTACACAATGTACAATTTTGCTACTGGTTAGCAAGGATGGATATACATGTTGATATTGGAGATGGTCTTGGTTCCTAGCTTTTTATTGATTATTTTTTTATTATAATTTGGTCTTCTTATTTTTAGCTTGTATATTAAAAATCTAAGAAAATGGTAACAATTACAAATTTTCTTTTCATATACTGTCAATACTATTTAGGTTAAAAAAAATAAAAATTTTTATTTTTTATGTTTCTTCCAATCGTTTGCCTCTTTTTCCACTTTTATGATTAAATAGCTAAACTATTATTAATTCAGTATCGATTTCGATTCTTTGTATACCCAATTTTAATTTTTTCCTTTTGGAGATTAATTAATCCACTTGTGAGAATTTTCAATTCAAGGTACTAAGATTTTTGTTTCTATCTTTTCAATTCTACAACTTTTGGTTAATGCACAATGCACATAGGCAGTTGCAAAAACTAATAGTAAAACAGAAAAAGAAAGGGGGTTTCAAAAAATGTGATGTGAAAGTCCTTGTTAATAGAGCACAACACAAATCAATTGATTGATGATAGATCATGGCAACAGAGATAAATTGTTGCAGCGAAGATGGTGAAAGCTAGAAGGACCGAAAGTTGGATGAAAATAGATGATCTTGTACAAGAACTATAATAAAATTGTACACTTGAATAAAATAAATGGTTGCGAATTCTGATAACTGGTGGACCACATGTGAAAGTGATCATTCTTAGAATTGGGCGTGTTTTACAATTTATTCTTTCTCTTATTCTCTTTTATGTATTATTAAGATTCATTGGCTATTTAATTATTTTATTATTTCACTGTATTTGGATACTTTTTTGTAAAACAGTTGATATTGAATGTAAGTTAACATCATAATTTAATGTTGATAGTGTTTCTTTCATAGTATAATGATGCCCCTAAATATTTTATATATGTTATATAAATTAGAGTTCAGGCAGAATTTGCAAGTATATATTTCCATCTTTTCCTTCGACATAAATTTTTATTTGTATGATTGAAAATAGTGAGACAGAATCTAATAGATTTACAATTTACAATTGGGATACTTTTTTTTTTAATATTTGTTCTTCTTTGATTATAAGTGCAATGTAAATAAAAAATACTTTTTGTTCCATTGAAATCTCACCACATCTTCCATACATTGCTATAAGGTGCTAGGAATTACTAGTATAACCAAGAATCAAATTTTCTTCTTCAAATGTAGTATATACCTGTGTAGAAATTAAGCATCATTAGCTAAAATAGTTTCAATAATTTCATTAAATTTCATCCTTTGAATGACATGTAAGCATAACACTCCAAGAAACAAAGTTCATGACAGACATTACTTTAAACATATGTTATGCATATCATATTGTGTTTAATTTACATAGCATGTACATCCAAAATTGTTACTCAAAACATTTGGTTCATAGCCATGATGCAGATTATCGGTATGAATTTTCTTATCTTTCCAGGACAAATTGACAATTCTAAAACATCTCATTAAGCACATTGCATATGCGAATCATTAACCTATATATAATAAAATCATAATCCAATTCCAAACATATATGATTCTTTCCATATTTTATTAAATACCTTAGATTATGATCAGTATTCTAAAGTTCATAATACATATTGATAACTTAATCAATAATTATGACACATATTAACATGTTTTTCTATATTTGTTATTTATATTAAGACAAATATTTAATAGGATATATAGTTATTTAAACATTAAAGTTAGCTAGCAGTTTTTATGTATTAATTGTTTTTATTACATTGGGCTAAGACCACTGCAACAAGCCCACTATAATACATTGCGCTTAGTCCACTAAAATTGTTCCTTTTTTTAAATTATTTTTTTAATTGTTAAATTTATATACTATAAACAAAATCTAGATATAATACTCAATTTTAAATACAACAATCAAAAGAAAACAAACATCAATGTAATATTTCATAAACATTTTAACACGAGAACATAATCACCTTAAATATCAAGAGCATAATACAAATTAATAAAGTTCTAGGTATAATAAAAATTCTTAAAATTAATACATAACGCTAATAAATATTCAAAGGTTTAACAAAGAACAAGTCTTCACCCTTTTGTATATCGGTCATTATTATAAGAGAAATCATCATCATCATAGTCTAAATGAGGATTTTTAGATTCAAGACACTTGGAAAGGATGTGCACAGTTGATGTAAGTTGCTTACTGGAATTAATCATTTCCTCTTGTGCCTTATAACCTTTAAGATGTTGTTTTTTCATTTCCTTTATTGGTTCAATACATTTGGAGGAATTGCAACATGAGATTATGTAGTCTGATATGGTGATGTCAATCCTAGATCATATATTCCACATATGTCCTATAATGGGAAGGCTTATCTCTAGACCCATAAAGGCATCCTCAAGATTTTTCCCCAGCGGTATCAATCCATAATTTCACTTTTAAGGCAAAGACAAGCCATTTGGTTTTGCTGGTAGAGGCTTACATGTTTAATGATGTGTAAAATATGATCGTTTTAGGGCAAGTGTACCCTACACAATGTTAACAATGGACCTAAGTCCAGATATCATTCTCAAAGGACTAGAAGTGGTTCTCAATCAATTTAATTTAGACAATAAAAAAATCAATATAGATCAATGATTTCAAAATGTGTTTGTTTGATCATTGAAACAAAGAATAAAATATGAATAGATAGTGAGTAATGAGATTGAAATTCAATGGATTAAAGCCTAGGATTGTGAATTCAATTACAATGGTTTTACCCATATTTACTAAGAAATTCAATTCTTCTTATTTGTTGATTATCAATACCTATTGAATTTGTTGTGCATTTGTTCATTCATATATAGACAATCTAACCCTAAATTATTTCCTAATTGATCATACAAGAATTCAAATTAGAGTCAGTTTATTGGTTAAAAGGGTTTATTAAGTTTATTAATCAATTGCAGGTTCACCCAACACATTTATTCATTTGCAAAAGAAGAAATCCAATTATTCTATAATTCAAATATTAATATTCATGAATATTAAAACGACTAAGAAAGTAGCATAGCTAATTTTGTTTAACAAATAAAAATAGTGGAATAATTTAATTATTGAATAACATTGAATTTTATTGCAAAATATAGAGGTTATAAAGCAATTTATATCACAACCTTAGAAAAAGGGATCATCAAGACATGGATAAAGTAGAGTCAAATCTCTTAGAATTACATTGTACATCATAATAAATAAAAGAGAATTACAAATGATGCAAAGTATTGTGAATTGGTTCAGTCCAATGTTTAGTCATTATTTCTCACTTTCGGATCACAAGTCTATTCGATCTTTGTCAGAGCAAAAATTGAAACCATTTAATTTCTTTTCTCTTGGTATTTAATTATGGCAATGACATAAGTTCTTATTTAACATGAATTCTAAAGTGAGTGTCACTGTGCTATCTTGGCGTAATCTCAAAATTCAAACAACACGATCGTGCTTTTGGTGAGCACAGTTGTGCTTGACTACGAGCAAGGATGTCGTCATGCTTAGTAATAGCATGGTCATCCTAAATAAGAGAGCATCAACATGAAAATTAGAGTACAACCATGCTTAATCTGAGCATGACTGTGCTCTTTTTAACTGACTTTTGAACATTGTTGACTTAGCACAACCATTTTGTGGAGTACAATCATGCTTTACTGAATCTTCAACTTCTACAAATAAAAGCCAGTTTTTGCCTCTTTTTTTCCCATTTCTCAAGTACATGTCTAAAGTGAGAATAAATACTAAAAAAATGAGTTGGTCAACAAATATACATTCTTTCTTTTTTTTATAGTTATTAAACCTAAAAAAAGTAAGGTAAAAAATTGGTTTCTCATTTAAGTTTTCCATAAAGCTTCCCTAATTACATGGGAAAAAAGTAAAACAATCAACCTAAGAGTTAATTAGTTATTCAAACATTTTTCAAAATTATATACTATGTTAAGTTAGGTAACTTTCTCTGATTTTTATCCACCCAAGAGTTATCCTTCATTGTGTGTGTTTTCTTGAAAACCTCCACCAAGAGAGGAGCTTTACCAATCTAATTCAACTTTAAAGTAAAAATAAATTTATTATATATAAATAACTAATGCTTAAGTAGTAAAAATATTATTAAGAATGAACATAAAACGTATCATCCATGTGTCACCCTTCTACCCCAAAACTTTATATTCTTTAATTACAAAATAATATAAAAATTTTATTTAAAAATACTAGACTTAACACTTACGCAAAAGAATTCGCATCACACAACTTATTTTCCAAAACTATGATATGACAAAATATAGATAAATAAGTAAATACTTTAGGCTCTAAAAATGGTCTTTGCAAGATTCTTAATTAATAAAGCTCATAATGAAATTTTAAACACTTCATATACATAGAAAAAAACTATTAACTGAGAAAAGTTGAAGTTTCATCACCCATGATGATGCAACTTTAATAAGAAATCAAAGGCCAGAAGGAACTATTGAATCACAAGGATTAATTGAATTTAGAAGGTACAAACCTTCACAAATTTATGGAGGTTATAATCTGGACAAAGCTGAAATAAGGATTAAGGAAATAGAAAAAATATTTTGAGCGATGAATTGTCCTGATAATCAAAAGTAAATTGTGTTGTGTTTATGCTAGTAGGAGAGGCTGAATATTGGTGGGATAGTACTAGAAGGTTATTAGAAGGAGGAGGAATAGATATTACATGGGAAGTATTTACCTCTAAAATTTTAGAAAATTATTTTCCTAATGATGTGAGAAGGGCAAAAGAAATAGAATTTGTGCAATTAAAACAATGAAACATGACAGTACGAGAATATGCTTCTAAATTTGAAGAATTAGGTAAATACTCTACTTTTTCTATCACCTTGAGAGAATGAAGTGTATTAAGTTTGAAGATGGACTTAGGCCTGAACTAAGGAAGGTGGTATCAATACAAGGAATGTTGGTATATTTAATGTTTTTAAACTTAAGATTAGAGTAGGTAAATAAAAAAAATTAAAGCATGTATAATTTCTTAAAATATGGATGAAAGTTTTATGTGTTTATTTTATTATAATATAAAAATATATTTTTTCATTAAATATATAAAAATTTAAACAATTTATTATATGTAAATATTAATTAAAATCAAATCATTATATAAAAATATGTTAGTTTTGATTAAAATCTAATCATTATTTTCAAATATTTTCTTATAAGATATATTGAATATTATAGTTTATCCTATAATTTATCAAATATTTTCTTATAAACTATATATTTTATATTGTTAACATTAATTTCAAATAGGAAGGAGATATAATATCTTAGTTGGTTAAGTAATGAGAGAAGTGAAAAAATATCAAGGCTTTGATCTTTGTCATTAATAAAAACTAACATTTAATCTATAAAAAAAATATTTAAAGCATATATGTTGAGTCTAATTTAATTTTACATTTATTAAATATGTGAGTCTAATTTATAGAATACAATCATAATAATGTTATGATTGTATTTCACACTTATATGATTTGACAATCATGTAATCAATATGAAATAGAAAAAGAAAATAAGTTGTTGATTTTGTTAATTATTTAATTTTAATATTATTGTATTTTATTTCATATATCAATATGTATTGGATTATAAATTATAATTATTATTATGAATTATATCATTATTTTATTTTTCATTAATAATTATTATATAAAATTTTATATTTGGTGGCATATCTATGAAGTTAAGCATACCTGTAAAGAGATTTCAAGTTGTAAAGTAATTTGCGGAGATCGATTTAGCTTGTTAAAACATGTAAATAAAATAGGAATGTTGAGTAATTTTCTTCCAAAACTTTTCATCATTTTGTCTTAACTCAAATGATTGGCAATAGATGTTATGCCTGTGTTAAAGATGGGAAAAGAAATAGAAATAATATCAAATACTATGTTTTATTATTTTCATTATTTCATGATAGATTTCCTGTTACTATGGTAAAAAAAATGAAAGATTGTATGCTATTTTGCTATGATTGTTACAAAACGAGGTAATTATTAGTTTTGTCTGAAAAGTTATTTTAGTTCAGTTTTTCTTAACATTCTATTTGGATAAAGAATTTTACAAATGTAAGGAATTTAAAATACATTGAATTGAATTATTTCAATTCATTTTATTTTTAAAATGTTTTGTTTGGATAAGGTAATTCAAATTATTGAATTTTAATTTTTTTGTTTGGATAGAATATTTCAATTCCTACTAAGGATAAAAATTTATTTTACTAAACAATATTTTTTAAAAAAAATTGTACTTTTTAAAAAATATATAAAATTTTATTTAAAAAAAGTTTAGTTTCTAAAAAAAGTAATGCTTTTACAATTAAATAAATATATAAATCACAAAAATAACCCTTGCATAATTGGTTTTATTTTTTTTTACAATATTATGCTTTTACGTAAATAAATGACAAAATTTATTTTATTTTCTTAGCAAATCCATTTTATAAATTCTGTTTAATAATTTATTTTATTTTTTAATTATTATAATTATTTATTAATTTATATAAATATTATAATTTTAAAGTATAAAATATAATATTGATGGGTGTGGGGTCAGTCCACCCCGCCTTTGGCTCGTTAAATTAGTGAGTTAGGTGGAACAAACCAAAACGGGGCAAGCAGCTGAATACACTAGTTTGACCATAAAAATGAGGTTCAGTTGGCGGGTTAGCCCGCTTGGCCTATTCCGTTTTGTCACCCATAACAAATATCAAGTAAAAAATAACTTTAGTTATTTTAGTAAAAGAAAACTAGGCTTGAAGAATTTTAAATTCTTAGTTTTTTGAAGGAAATTGAAATTCTACCATTTTAACTAATCAAAATGGTTTCTAAAATGGCTAGAATTTTAAATTCTTTTAAAATTCCTTATCCAAACAAGGTATTTCATCACAAAGCATTTGAAATTGCAAAATAAAATGAATTACCCTCTTGAAATTCTCCATCCAAACACACTGTAAATGTTTTTTTTATTTTTAGTTATTAGTTGATTTTTTTACTTCATTTTTCATCAATTAAATAAATTCTTTTTCTTTACATATTTTATTTTTCATTCTCTCCTTTATCATAATTTATTTATATATGTATTAAGTAATTTATAAAAGTTTCATAAATTTTGAAATTTAAGAAAATCATTTGCCATATCCAAACTAAAAAAATAAATTAAAAAAATTGAATTTATTTTATTAATATATAAATTGAATTTCCTTATCTAAACAAGAAATTTGAAATGCAAGAAATTTCAATTGATTTACCCGAACATAACATTTACAAAATGAAGGAAATTCAAATGAAAACAATTCAAATGAATAGGATTTCAAATTTTTTGAAATCTTAAAATACTTCATCCAAACACAATGTTAGATTTTAAGTCACATACTTTAAATTATATTTTGAGAATCTAACCTTTACATTAATAAAATGTATACTTGTTATGATTAATTATTTCACTCAAACTAGCAATAATCAAAACTAATTTACATAATTCAATCACATCTATCATTCATGTCAAAACAATTATTAAATTTGATAATAATAACTTTAAAAATTATATAAATTATATGATTTAGTTGGTATGGTTGTATCTTTAAAGTCAATAATAATTAATATTTAGTAACATGCATTAATACCAAAAGAGTCACAGATGCCTAGGAAATTCCATTCCAGAAACTCAACTTGCATGAAGTTGGCAGAACAGAGATGAAACCAAGCCATCTAAAAAAATACATCAAAATAGAGTAACTACCCTTACAAGTGAAAAAAAGATGAGAAATCGCTTCTGACTCTAAATGACACAGGGGACAAAGAGGGTCTGCCATAGGAACATAATTTTAATTTTAGAGATGAGATTTAAAACAAAAATTTGTCACAACTTATGTCTCAAAATCTCAAAATTAGAGAGATGTCACATCTGATTAATTTTTTTATCTCTATTAAAAATATTACGTTATAAATTATGAACAAATTACATTTAAGATATAATTATTATTATTATTATTAAATAACTTTAGTTATTATTATTAAAAAACTTAAATTATTTCTATGAAATGGTCTTTGCTTGATATGAAACTCTAGCTAGGATGATTTTGATGGCTCTTAAATTGTAGATATACAACCAAACAGTAAGTTGGTTAATAAAATATCAAGCCCACGGTTATAAGTTCAAACCACAAATTAATTAATCACCTAATAAGAATCAAACAAAATAAAAACACGATAGAAAAAAAAGGAAATATACAATGTCAAAGCCTAACATGGACAAGCATCACACGTATAACCCAATAACCGGAAAAAAAGTAAACAGAATCTGTGTAAGTCTTGAGTCCACAATACCGTATTGTTGGGAAAGTATTGAAGTTCACAAAGGTCTATCATCCAACATGGCAGATGCATTACTGCTGGTTTTGTGGCTAATGCATTAATGATATTTGTTGCTTGTTGATATGAGAAAGGGTATGTTTGTAATCATATTTTTGGGTCACTACATATACATATTTGTACCAAGATTTGGTGTCGGTGAATGTTTACAAAGGCTTGAACGCATGTATATTGAGGTTCATAGCTCATGAATGTCATGACTTTTAAAGGTAAGCCTTTTTATGGTTAGTGAAGATAAAAGGAAAGTATATGTAAAAGGTAATGTATATTATTTTGTTGGGAGAAAGAATAAGAATGGATAGATTCTACTGTGAGTATTTTTAAGAGAGAAGAAGATGATGAAAAATAAAAAATGGATGAAAATGGTGAGGTCTTACCTAGAGTGTGGAGTGAAGACGACAGTCCCCAAAATGTGAATTGTGAAGGATTTTTATTAAGGAGACATGTGTGCTTTCATTTAATGAAAGTTTGTCTTTTGGGAAACCAATCTTGTGGATGCGTGATTTAAGGAGATTTATTGGTAGCTTTTAGGTGGTAGTATGAAAGATTAGGAAGCAAAAGGTGAGTAGTTAGGATAGTATAGCTCACCTTTAAATGATTTTCTTCTTTTTTTATTTTTTAATTTGGTTTTTATATTCTTTTATTTATTTTAAGAAAATGACTCAATTATTAATACTTTTTTTAGTTTTCTCATTTTTTTTATTTTCTTTACTTACTGAAGAAAATTGGGTGATGACAGAATCGATTTGTAAAAAGCTTTTCTTGCATTTGAACTCAAACTTTACATGTTATCCATAGGTCCTACATATTAAAACTTATGATTTTAGAACTGCACTCGTGTTTGAACCGGTGAAAATACTGGTTCACGATTTGTTAATTCAACCGTTGAACCAGTGGTTGAAACAATCTTAATAAAATAGTATTTTTTATTATTAATGTGTTATAACAATTAAGATTGTAAAAGAAAAAATTTATTAAGAGGTAATTATAAAAGAAAAATTATTGTTACTAAATACATCTTCATATTGCTAAGTGAACCTTTGTTTTTATTAATTTTTAATTAAAAATGGATGAATCCAAAAAAATTATAAAAAAATGAATCAGTTGAACCACCAATTTTCATCATTTTTTTCGATTTTAAAACTAGTTTTTATTTGGTTGATTCAATTTTCAGCATTAACCGAACTAGATACTAGACTGATTCACTAGTTTTTTGGTTGGACCGTTCGGTTCAATCTGGTTATTTTCAGCATTAACCTAACTTAAAACACATGAAAAGTTTTAATAAGAAATTTTATTACAAACATTCCAACATCAATTATTCACAACTTTAAAAAAAATTAGTTTGTATTGTTGCACCAAGTTATATTCAAAATCTATGTAAAATGCAACCTCATGAGTGATAAGTGTATTTTACTATTATGAAATTGAAGTTTTCACCTAAGAGCAATATTTCTTCAAGTCTATTTTATGATAGGATAATTTGTGAAATATATTTTAAATAATTTAAAATATGTGCATACTTAATAATCAAATTTAATGTTATTACTTAATATTAAATTATCAAAATTACTATTTAATTATGAATTAAATATTTAATAAAATTAATTACTTAATATGCCCAACAGATATTATAAAATTGAAGCTTTCATATCCAATTTATAATTAATATATATTAATTAAAATTTAGTGAAGCATTTATGGGATGTGTTAAATGAGGATAAAGTAATGACCGATTTTCATTGGAAAGCTTCCAATGGGGGTGAATGCCAGATTCATTTCCTTGATTCCCAAGAAGGACGTCTAACTCTAAGTGGATTTGGAGATTATAGGTCGATATCACTAGTTGGGGTGTTCTATAAAATTATTGCTAAAGTGTTGGCAAAGAGACTACAAAAGGTACTTCCAAGCATAATTGCAGAAATGCAAATAGCTTTTATTAAATGGAGGTAATTGCTTAACAATGTGGTTGTAGTTAATGAAGTGATCCAGGAGGCGAAACATCATAAGAAGCCCTTATTGGTTTTTAAGGTTAACTTTGAGAAGGTGTATGACTTTTTTAGTTGGGCATTCCTATTTTACATGTTATCTCAATTTGGTTTTGGGGACAAACGATTAAGTTGGATCTGGTTGTTTGTCGTCATTATCGTTCTCAGTATTGGTTAATGGGAGTGTGACGAAGGAGTTCTGTATGCAGAGAGGATTACGTTAGGGTGATCTGAAGGGCTAGGAGGGTTGATTTGAAAGGCTCGATAAATCTAATTTCAGGTATTAACCTTAACAAGCATTGCTTCCAGATAGTATGCCAACAGTTTGCAAACAATAAAATTTTCCTGATTCCGCCTGAACTTCAAAATGTATTTTCTTTGAAAAGTGCTCTAAGATGCTATGAGTTGGCCTCAGGCCTAAGGATTAATTTCCATAAGAGTAGCTTAGGGGTAATTGGGGTGAAATTGTCGAAGATGGGTTCCTTTGCATGGATCCTTAATTGCGGAGTCCTGCAAACACATTTCTCCTACCTTGGGATTCCTGTGGAGGAAAATGTGAGATGTGAGCATGTGTGGATGCCTATCCTGGATAAAATGAGAGAAACTTAACCCCGTAGAGACAAAAGACCGTGTCAATAGGGAGGAGGATTTGCTTTATCAAATCCACCCTCTTTGTTATACCTCTTTATTTTCTATCTTTTTTCAAGGCTCCTAAGAAAGTGTCTAAAGCCAGAGAATCTGTGCAAAGGAATTTCCTTTGGGGAGGTTCAGAAGAAGGCTCAAAAGCAGCATGGATCAAATGGAAGTAGGTGTGTAAAGACAAATGCAACGGTGGGCTAGGACTAAGAGATGTGTTGACTTTTAATAAAGCTTTGTTGGGCAAATGGCGATGAAGAAGTCTACAAGGTGGTGATGCTATTTGGATCAAGGTGCTGGAGGCAAGGTATGAGGTTGATATTAGGAGGAACCTCGATGTTAGGCGCAGAAGTGAAGGCTCCCAGTGGTGGCATGATATCCTGAAAGTCATTGCTGACGAAGAACGAAGTGGTTGGCTTTCTGGTGAGGTAAAAACCTTGATTGGTGATGGTTCTCAATTATCTAATTAATGTGAATTCTTATTTCTTAGCAGTTGAATCGGATCACTTGATTTCTGAGTTGTAAAGGGATTTTTGGAGACCTGTTTATCTTGTTACAACATGTAAATAAAATAGGATTTTGAGTAATTCTTATTTTTAGTTATTAGTTGATATTTTTATGTTGTTTTTTATTAATTAATAAATTCTTTTTGTTTGGATATTTTATTTTTCATTCTATCCTTTATCATAATTTATATATGTATTAAGCAATTTATAAAAGCTTCACAAAATTTGAAATTTAAGAAATTGATTTATCATATCGAAACTAAAAAAATGAAATTAAAAAAATGAATTGATTTGGCTAATATGAAAATTCAATTGCCTTATCCAAATAAAAAATTTAAAATTTAAGAAATTTCAAATGATTTATCCAAACAAAACATTTACAAAATGAAAGAAATTCAAATGAAAACAATTCAAATTGATAGCATTTCAATTTTTTTGAAATCTTAAAATGTCTCATTAAAACACAATGTTAGATTTAAAAAAATAAATGGTGAAGTATAAGTCTCTAATACCAATTATCTTTTAATTTTCAAAATTAAAAATATGAAAGGAAAATGGAAAAGGAAGGAAAAAGTGACCACAAACAAGTTACATGTTTTAAATTATATTTTGAAAATCTAACCTTTACATTAATCAAATGTAAACTTGTTATAATAAATTATTTGACTCAAACTAACACGGCTCAAATTAACATTAATAAAGCCGGATTTACATCATTCAATCACATCTATGATTTATGTTAAAAAAATTTGTTGAATTTGATAATAACAACTTTAAAAATTATATAAATTGTATGATTTAGTTGGTATGGTTGTATCTTTAAAGTCAATAATAATTCATATTTAGTAACATAAATGATAGAAAAGGCATATGCTAATTATTTAAGGTTTTATGTTTTATTGTTTGTTTCTTCTGATTGTGGTTTCTATCTTTCGCTCTTCTAGAAAGGTGGCTGAATGCCTCTATCAGTCCCAACCATAGCACTAAATCCCCAAATTCTCCATACATGGAAATGGACCCTCCTTCTTCCTATGGTCTATTTCGAAATCAAAACTTGGATTGACCCTTTTGTCTCTAAAACTCGTGTTACTGAGTCTAATAAATAATTAGTGAAAGCGAAGAGGAAGGAAAGAGTAGCCACAAACAAGTCACATACTTTAAATTATATTTTGAGAATCTAACCTTTATATTAATAAAATGTATTTTTATTATAATAAATTATTTTATTCAAACTAACATTTCTCAAACAAGTACTGGAAAGTGGTGTACCACCACATTCACACTACTCAAGAATAAATTATATTGAGTATGCTCAAGCTAACATGACTCAATAGATCTTTAAAAAGATAGCAATAACCTTAGAAAATGTTGTAAATGATTAATGAACCAACAATTAAGTATGTTTTAAAAGACATGAGTTTTTAACTTTCATTGTGACTTCCCTTTTATTCACACTATAGTTTTAAAATAATTAAATTACTTTATTACTTTATGTTTTAAAATTATGAAAAGATTTAAATTTAAGATAAGTTAAATTTCTTTAAACTTTTAACACATAACTTTATACATATTTTTTAATAATAAGAAATAAATGTGAGATTATAATTAAATATATTTTTTCTAACAATTTGATTTATTTATTTTTATTAAAGTTGTATTATAATTTAAAAACAAGAAAATTACCATGACAAATGTTTTTTTATAAAATTATTACGTTATATTCAGAAAAAAACATTGAATTCTTTGTAAAGAAGAATGCAAGTTACAAATTGGAAATAATGATATTTTTTAAAGAAAAGTAAAAAAAATAAAAACATATTTCTCCCAAGTAATATGAATTGTGTCACTCTGACAAAAAATGTTTAGCTTAGTTTATTATATCTTCTAACACACATCCCACATCTCATGTCACTCAATTTAGAATGTATTACAATTTTTTAATAAACCATTGATAAACATACATTTTTCCAATTTTGTTTTTATATTTCTGTAGAAATAGTCATACTATACCTTTAAAATAGTATTTTATGACTTTTTTAAGTTTTATTTTCGAAAAAAGTCATAAATAACTTAAAAAATATATACTTAAAATATAATATTTAGTTTATAATATTGAAAAGTAAAATTCTTAATTCTTAACCTTCTTTCTATCATAAATTAGTAGGAAAAACAAAAAATAATTTTTTCTTCTAACTAAAAATAGATTTTTTGAATTAATATTTTGGTAAAAAAGATTAATTATTTAGTGATTGATATAAGGATATTATTCTTTTTAATATATAAAACTATGTTGATAGAAAAGATTAATTCTATTTTTAGAATGGAAAAAAATCTAATAAGTATAAAATGCTTACTCTGCATTATTTCTATTCATTTCTTATTTAAATCTAATGATTATGATTAAGATTAATTATGCTTTGTTTTATTTATAGTATGCTCTAAAAAATTAATTAAGCTCATGTAGCTTTTCATAATTATAGTAAAAAATTACAATTTTATTTACATTATTGTTATTTTATTAATTTATTTATATAATTAAGAATAACATATATCAATATGAATCAAATGATTCTGTAGGCACTGTGTTACTAATTAGTTATATTTTAATTGTTAAATTTAAGATAAGTTAAATTCCTTTAAATACTTTTAACACATAATTGTATACATATTTTTTAATAAAACGAAGTAAGATTAAATATATTTTTTCTAACAATCCGATTGATTTATTTTTATTAAAGTTGTATTATGAATTTAACAACAAAAAAATTACCATGACAAATGTTTCTTCTAAAATTATTTTTATATTTAGAAAAAACATTCAATTCTTTTTAAAGAAAAATGCAAGTTACATCTTGTAAATAATAATGTTTTTAAATAAAAGTGAAGAACAAAAACATATTTCTCCCAAGTAATATGAATTATGTCACATCAAATGTTTAGCTTAGTTTATTATATCTTCTAACATACATCACACATCTCATTTCATGTATTACAATTTTTTAATAAACCATTGATAAACATGCACTTTTCCAATTTTGTTTTTATAATTTTGTAGAAATAGTCATACTATTACGTTTAAAATAGGATTTTATGATTTTTTTAACTTTTATTTTTTACCAAAGTCCTAAATAACTTAAAAAATAGATACTTAAAATATAATATTTAGTTTATAATATTAAAATGTAAAATTCTTAATTCTTAGCACTCTTTCTATCATAAATTAGTAGAAAAAACAAAAAAATAAGTTTTTCTTCTAACTAAAAATAGATTTTTTGAATTAATATTTTGGTAAAAAAGATTAATTATTTAGTAAGGGAGGATAAGGACATTCTTCTATTCATTTTCTTATTTAAATCTAATGATTATGATTAAGATTAATTATGCTTTGTTTTATTTATAATATGCTCTAAACAATTAATTAAGTTCGTGTAGCTTTTCATAATTATAGTAAAAAATTACAATTCTATTTAAATTATTGTTATTTTCTTAATTTATTAATATAATTAAGAATAACATATATCAATATGAATCTAATCATTTCGTAGCACTGTGTTACTAATTAGTTATATTTTAGTTGTTAAATTTAATAATACGTTTTATTTATTAAATTTTATTATTATTTAAATAGATATATTATTTAAAGTTATATGTAGAGATTCAATGCTTTATATTATTATATAAAATAAATGACTAATAGAGTGTTAGTAAGTGTACCATTTGAGAGTGTATGAGTTTAATATATTTTTTATGAATCAAACCTTAGTATTGTTAATAATACTAGTTCGTTAGCTAATCCTGGAACATTTCTTTCTGTTAACTAATTTATCACCTTATATATTTATTAGTGTAATATTTTTAAAAAAGGCACAACGAATTATTGGGATATTTAATGTTTTTAAACTTAAGATTAAAGTAGGTAAATAAATAATAATGAAATTATAATTTCTTAAAATTAGGGTGAAAGTTTTATATATTTATTTTTATTATAATATAAATATATATTTTTTACGTCAAATATGTAAAAATGTAAACAATTTATATGTAAATATTCCTTTTAAGTGTGTATATTTTAATTAAAATCTAATCATCATTTTCATATGTCATTATAAGATATTGAATATTATAGTTTATCCTATAACTTATCAAATATTTTTTATAAACTATATATTTTATATTGTTAACATTAATTTCAAATAAAAAAGGATATATAATATCTTAATTGGTTAAGGAATGAGAGATATGAAAAAATGTCATAGTTTTAATTTTTGTTGTTAATAAAACCTAACATCTAGTCTATAAAAGAAACATTTAAAATAGAAAAGTATATAACATGCATATATAATTAAGTTAAATTTATATTTATTAAATATGTGAGTCTAATTTTATAGAATATAATCATAATAAATTTAAAATAATTTATTTGAATATTACAATTTTGTCTATGGTTCTAATTTAATAATTTTAGAATATAATCATAACATCTAGTCTAATTTTAGTTATTAGTTTTGATTTTATTTTTAGGATACATATATGTTTATTCTTATTTTTAAAAGTCTTTACATATTTAATAAAAACAATGTTTTCAATTTCATATAATTAACCATTATAAATTAAAATAATTTGTTTGAATATTACAATTTTGTCATTGATAATGTAAAAGTCTTTGTTTTATTTTTTATTTCCTTTTCTCTATTTTATATACTACGAAAAGCACGACCACCACCAGGCTATTTATGTATAACTCAATCATATTATTATTTTAATGAAAAGTTCAAAATTAAAATTATTCTATTTATATAATTTTAATTTTTTATATCATAAATATTTATTTAATATTATTAATACTACTACAAAATTTTTCATTTCCTGTTGTTGTTTTATGAGAAAAAAATTTGCAGAAAATACTTGCTAGTTTTTAGAAGGAAAAAATTCGTGTAAATATTTTGAGACTTTTTGTACAAAAAAAATCTACAAGAATTTCATTAAAATTTCCTTGTAAATTTGAAAAGTGAAGGTAAAATTTTCTATGAATATGAAAATGGTACAAAAATTTCTTACAAATTTTCCTCTAAAAATTATTTGTAAGACTTTCCTGCGAATTTTAAATTGGCAACAAATTTTCCTACATATTTAAAATTGGCAGCAAATTTTCTGCATTTTTTTTACAAACAAAATTGTTAAATTTTTTAGATATTTAAAATTAAAATTATAATAAATAAATACTATTGATTTATAAAAATTTGTATATTAAGCTTTCTAGAAATTTTTTTGCCACATAATGATAAGTTATTTTTTAAACATTAGTTTTGAAATAATTAATAAATATTTAAAATAACATCATTTTAATAAATCGATTATAATTTATAAAATATCTTAATATTCATAAATTTTAGTTTAAAAGTAATTAGATTAAATATTATTTTATTGAATGTATATTCCTTTATCTTCTATCCTTTAAATCTTAAATTAAAACCATGTACATTTAAGTGACAAAGTTAATTTATTTTATATTTAACATGTCCTAAAAAGTCAAGCTATGTTTTGATACAAAAAATAAAACAAAATTGAAGTTGTTATTCAAAATTCAAGACATTGTATAGTATAAATATCAAAAAGCCACGTCAATTTTGAATATCCAAGAAGTGAGAAAAACATTTGAAAATTTGAATAACAAAACAACACAAAACATTAGTGAAACATGAACTAATATTTGTATTATACACAGTTTACTATTTTAATGAAATAGCATCGATCCAAAATTCATTATTTGTACCAATGTCCTTAAATATTTTACAATTAGTGAGATAGGATTGTGGGATTCATTGAAATCCTTAGTGAGCTTAGGATATGAACTCGAACAATTTAAATGTAAGCATACTTTAAATTAAATTTGTTTTATGTTTGACTTTCAAATTAATTATATCAGATTTTTCTTTTGTAATCTCCATAGTCATAACATTTTTAAATAATAAACAAAGTTAATATCCTTATTAATAAACATTACAAAAACAAATTATGTGTACCTATATCAAACAATTATTTTCATATGACATTGAAGTCTTGAGCCATCCAATGCAGGATCTTTTAAATTATGTAAAAGGTAAAACTTAAGTAATTTACTTAATCAGCACCAAAATAACCTGTACACATGTACACAGTTCTGATTTAGAATTCAGGTACATTGTTCTCATCCTTAGAACAAGATATAAAATTTGACTTTATGTTTATCTATGAATTGTTGCAGAAATAATAATGTTTACCTCTGCTCCCTTTGTTCTTCTGGAGTCCAGTATTTATTCCACCAAGTGATAAAATGGATGACACTCACAAGTTGTAAAAGAAGGAATATTTTGTGTAAACATAAACCACAACATGCATGTAAGTAACAATCTACAAAGAGAAAAATAAAGCAAATAGAATGTATTGATGGAGTCTCTCAAATAACACCTTTCAAATTCATCATAGATATGAAAGTACACAATCCAAGACTTGTACCGAATGAAAGGAAAACTATTCTTCAAAAAAAAAAAAGAAAGTGAAGGATTTAAAGCTTACCCTGCACCAATATGAGCAATCTCACTTGCAAGATCAAAGGTGTGTTATGGTTCTTATTCAATGATATTCAAGAGAAGGTAAAGAAATAATGGATTTTTGTTTTCAATGAGTGAAAAGTGAGAGAAAAAAACTTATGCACCCTAAACAGTTTTACACCGGCATTCAATCACAACCCTTGATATATGATAAATTTGTTGACTTTACCAATTAATACTTTAAAATTCATATAAATAAAGGGTTATGGTTAAACGTCAGCATAAAATTTTTTACACTACATGTGTTTCAAACTCAAAGAATAATGGTACTAATGAAAAATTTGAATGATAAAATTGACAGTTTTTTCATATGAATAGTTTTTACAAGAACATCTCCTTTTCTCTAACCCAAATTGTGACATGAGAACCATAAGCAAAATACAATACCAACTAAAACATACCATATGAATAGTTTTTTACAAATGCATTGTGCCAAAAAAGCAAATGTTTCATCAATATGACTGTTGTTATTAGTACTGTGTGGTTGTTAAACATACCATATATTTGAACAACTTGTTGAGGGAAGAAAAATGGGAGAGCCATTGATACAAGCAATAAAATAGACTTGACTTCCCACCAACCAGAATGCCACAAATTTTGATGTTCACATAATTTTCTTGTTTTGACTATAGCAAGAAACATAACTAAGAAAAATATCTGACTTCATCTTTAAGGAAGATAGTTCTTTATTAATCAGTAATTATAATAATTATATAGAGAACTAGAAATTTGTAAATATATAGTTGATTCATGGTAAGTAATTGGAAATTTTTCTTGTTGAATAAGTTATAGGTTAGAGTATATTTACTTCAAGGTTGAGAACAATAAAGATTTTGAATAATACCCTTGGGAGTGATGAGGACTTAGCAAAGCTCTTCCATGTTGTTTCTAATAAAAAACAATATTGTCTATTTAAAGTGTTGTTATTTGAGTTCGACTTCAATCAAAATGGTGAACGGAGGACTTGATTTTTGAATGAATGTTGTGAGTGGATCTAGTTGTTGTTGTTTTCTAACTTTCTTTATTTTTTTCTGATATGTTAATAACATAACTTAGAAATAATAGTTTAGATGTTGTTTTTGTTGTTCTTTACTCTGTTGATCTCACTGATAATGTTTTCTAGAATCTTGTCCAACTCCTTTTGCATATCACTAAGTTAGCTTTTATCCAAGTTATGAGATGAATATGTTTGATTGAAGGGAACAAGTCAACAAGATCAAACCCTATTTCTCTTGAGGCTGCCAAATTTTCTCAAAGTAATGCATCTATTGGAATATATAATTCTTCATCTGGTATACAAGAAACATTTAAAATAGAAAAATATATAACATATATAAGTAATTTAAATTTATATTATTAAATATGTGAGTCTAATTTTATAGAATATAATCATAATAATGTTATGATTGGATTTCACACTTTTATGATTTTACCATCATGTAATCAATATGAAATAGAAAAACAAAATAAGTTGTTAATTTTGTTAATTTAATTTTAATATTATTGTATATTATTTCATATATCAATAATGTATGCTGGCATGGATAATTGTTATTATAAATTATATTATTATTTTATTTTTTATTATATAACATTTTATATTTGGTGCCATATCTATGAAGTTAAGCATACCTACATAACATCATAAATTATTACATAAGAAAACATATATGTTGATCTAGTTTTATTTTTATTTATAGGATACATATATGTTTATTCTTATTTGTAAAAGTATTTACATATGTGATAAAGAACAATGTTTTCAATTTCATATAATTAACCATTATAAATTTAAAATAATTATTTGAATATTAAAATTTTGTCATTGATATATTATTAAATTATTAAATTTGTAAGATCATTAAATATTAGTTTAATATTATTATGATTATATTATATTTTATCAGACATATTAAAAATATATGGATTTAATCATCAATCATCAATATTTTTAGATATTTTTCACCTATCTTTATTGCCTTTTTTATTTCTTTTTCTCTATTTTATTTTCTTTTTTTATTGGTAATGCACCATTTTTTACTAGGAAAAGCACGACCACCACCAAGTTGTTTATATATCACTCAATAAAATTATTATTTTAATGCAAATTTCAAAATTAAAATTTTTCTATTTATATAATGTTAATTTTTCATATCAATAAATATTTGTTTAATATTATTAACACTACTAGAAAATTTTTCATTTCTTGTAGTTTTTTCATGAAAAAAAAAAGTTGTAGAAAATGCCTGCTATTTTTTAGAAGGAAAAATTCATATAAAAGAAAATAAAAAAAATCTACAAGAATTTCATAAAACTTCTGAATTTGAAAAGTCACAGCAAACTTTTCAATGAATATGAAAATGGTAGAACATTTTCTTGCAAATTTTCCTTCGAAAATTATTTGTGCGAGTTTCCTGCGAATTTCAAATTGGCAAAAAACTTCATACATATTTAAAATTGGCAGGAAATTTTTTACATATTTTCTAAAAATAAAAATTCACAGAAATTTTTAGACATTTAAAATTAAAATTAAAGTAGTAGTTTTTAAATAAATCACTGCTTTTGATGATGGGAATCTGTTGACAAGGGGTTTTGACGGGACAGCAAAAAGTAACTTGAAAAATAGGGGAGTCGCCTCCTATGTTTATTAAGCAAAACATTGAAGAAACCTTTAAAATAGAAAGTGGTATGCTAAAAAAAATTTGAATATAAAAGTCAATTACACGTAGGGCAAGTATTAGCACCCTACAACGTCCGTCATAAAGACTCTAATTAGACATGCAAAATTAGATAACTTTAAAAATATCTATTTCACTCCATAAAAATTAGTATTTTTATTTTATTAATTGATTTTAATATTTTTTACAAGAATTTATTATTGAGAGATTTATTATTTATAAAAGATTGTTATTATTGTACTTTTATCTTTTAAATTGATTAAATTTTTTTATCTTTTTGGGCTCGACAGAAGTGGGCTCCTGCTTCTACGTATCTTTAAGCGCAATGGAGTATTAGAGTTTACGTAATTCCTTGAGAACATATTTGTGTGTTTGATATATTTGATATTTAATTTTTAAATTTATTAAGACTTAGGATTTCTAAACTGTCACAGTTCATAGTCCTAAAAATTTAAAAATTGGCAAGGGGTGTACACCTAAACCATTTCATTGGAACACTTTTATCTTAGAGATGAGTTTTAAGACAAAAATTCCCAACTTATGCCTTAAAATCCTGAGATTAAGAAGATGTCATGTCTAGTTAATCCTTTTATCCCTATTAAAGAAATATTACAAATAAAAATAGTAAAAAAAAGTGAATATTAAAAATTATTTTTTAAAAGAAAATATTATTAATTGTGACAGGAATTTATTGAGGAAGAAATTTGAGAACGTTACACTATCACAATTTGTATTATCAAAATTTCATAAGTAAAAAAATGTCACATTTAATTAACATTATTTCCCTTACCAATAAATTTATTTTTCTAACTATATGATTTAAAATTTTATTATTATTAGGAACTTAATTTTGAATTTTAGAGATGAGATTTAAGACAAAAAGTTGTCACAACTTATGTCTCAAAATTAGAGAGATGTCACATCTAATTAATTCTTTAATCTCTATTAAAAATATTACGTTATAAAATTATGAACAAATTACATTTAAGATATAATTATTATTATTATTAAATAAATTAAATTATTATTATTAAAAAACTTAAATTATTTTTATGAAATGGGTTTTGCTTGATATGAAACTCTAGCTAGGATTATTTTGATGGCACTTAAATTGCATATATACAACCAAATAGCAAGTTAGTCAATCAAATATCAAGCCCACAGTTATAAGTTCAAACCATAAATTAATTAATCACCTAATAAGAATCAAACAAGATAAAAACACATACAAAAAAAAGGAAATATACAATGTCAAAGCCTAGCGTGGACAAGCATCACACGTATAACCCAATAACCGAAAAGAAAGGAGTAAAGAGAACATGTGTAAGTCTTGAGTCCACAACACCATATTGTTGGAAAGTCATGAATTGCACAAAGGTCCATCATTCAACATGGCAGATCCATTGCTGCTGGTTTTGTGGCTAATGCATTAATGATATTTGTTGCTTGTTGACATGAGAAGGGGTATGTTTGTACACATATTTTTGGGTCACCACATATACATATTGGTACCAAGATTTGGTGTTGGTGGGTGTTTACAGAGGCTTGAACGCATGTATACTCAGGTTTATAGCTCATGAATGTCATGACTTTTAAAGGTAAGCCTTTTTATGGTTAGTGAAGATAAAAGGAAAGTATATGTAAGAGCTAATGTATATTATTTTGTTGAGAGAAAGAATAAGAGTTGATAGATTCTATTGTGAGTGTTGTTAAGAGAGAAAAAGAAGGTGAAAAATAAAAAAAAAGGAAGGACATGGTGAGGTCTTACCTCAAGTGTGGAGTGGCGACGACAGTCCCCAAAATGTGAGTTGTGAGGGATTTTTATTAAGGAGAGATGTGTGCTTTCATGTAATGAAAGTTTGCTTTTTGGGAAACCAATATTGTAGAAGTATGATTTAAGGAGATTTGTTGGTGGCTTGTAGGTGGTAGCATGAAAGATTAGGAAGCAAAAGGTGAGTAGCTAGGGTAGTATAGCACACCTTCAAATGATTTTCTTCTTTTCCTTTTCTTTTTTATAAAACCATATTTGTTTTCTTATTTTGTAATTTGGTTTTATATTCTTTTCTTTATTTGAAGAAAATGACTCAATTATTAATAATTGTTTTAGTTTAATTTTTCTCATTTTTTTATTTTCTTTACTTATCGCACAAAATTGGGTGATCACAGAATCCATTTGTAAAAAATTTTTCTTACATTTGAACTGAAACTTTATATTTTGTCTACAGAACCTACACACTTAAAACTTATGATTTTAAAATCGTACTTGTGTTTGAACCGGTGAAAGTACTGGTTCACGATTTATTAATGCAATTGTTGTTGAACCAATGGTTGAACCGATCTTAATAAAATAGTATTTTTTATTATTATGCATTATAACAATTAAGATTATAAAAGAAAAATTATTAAGGAGTTAATTATAAAATAAAAAAACTATTTTTACTAAATACAGCTTCATATTGCTAACTTAACCTCTGTTTTTATTCATTTTTTAATTAAAAATGGATGGACTTGAGAAAACAAGGGGTGTATTAAGAAAAATCCAAAAAAATTATAAAAATAATGAATCAGTTCAACCACCAATTTTCATTCGTTTTTCAATTTTAAGATTGGTTCTTTGTTTGGTCGATTCGATTTTCAGCATTAACCGAACTAGATACTAGACAAGTTCACCAGGTTTTCAGTCAAACCAGTTTGTCTGATCCAGTTTTTTTAACCTAACTTAAAACACATAAAAACTTTTAATAAGAAATTTTATTACAAACATTCTAACATCAATTATTCGCAACTTTAAAAGAAATTAGTCATGTATTATTGCACCATTTTATATTCAGAATCTATGTAAAATGCAGAAACATATACAAAACCTCATGAGTGATAAATGTTTTTTACCCTTATGAAATAATTTAAAATATGTGCACACTTAATAGTCAAATTTAATGTTGTTACTTAATATTAAATTATCAAAATTAATATTTAATTACGAATTAAATATTTAATAAAATTAATTACTTAATATAAAAAAATAAAATTAACTTTTTTAATTATAAAAAATGAATATAAAATATAATTAATGTGGGAAATTGTTTATTATTAAATATAGATGTTACAAAAGAAATTCACATGATCAACAATTGAAGCTTTGATCAATGTTTAGTTAAAGTCCAATTTATAATTAATATATATTAATTAAAATTTAGTGAAGCATTTATGGGATGTGTTAAAGAAGGGTATAATAAAAGTAATGACAGATTTTCATAGATATGGAAAGCTTTCATGGGGGGGGGGTTAATGCCTTATTCATTTCCTTGATTCCCAAGAAGGAGTGCCCAGGTGGATTGGGAGATTATAGGTCGATATCACAAATTGGGGTGCTCTATAAAATTATTGCAAAAGTACTGGCAAAGAGAATACAAAAAGTACTTCCAAGCATTATTGAGGAAACGCAGATAGCTTTTATTAAAGGAAGGTAATTGCTTGATAGTGTGGTTGTAGTTAATGAAGTTATCCAGGAGGCGAAACATCATAAGAAGCCCTTATTGGTATTTAAGGCTAACTTCGAGAAGGTGTATGACTCTGTTAGTTGGGCGTTCATGTTTTACTTGTTATCTCGATTTGGTTTTAGGGGCAAATGATTAAGTTGGATCCATGGTTGTCTGTCTTCATCATCGGTCAGTTAATGGGAGTGCGACGAAGGAGTTCTATATGTAAAGTGGATTACGTCAGGGAAATCTAATGGCGCCTTTTTTATTCTTGATTGTTGCTGATGGACTAGGAGGGTTGATTCAAAAGGCTCAGTCAGTAAATCTAATTTTAGGTATTAACCTTAACAAGCATCGCTTTCAAACTGTATCCCAACAATTTCCTGAACTTCAAAATGTATTTGCTTTGAAAAGTGCTCTGAGATTCTATGAGTTGGCCTCAAGTCTAAGGATTAATTTCCATAAGAGTAGCTTAGGGGGAATTGGGGTGAAATTACTGAAGGTTTGCTTCAATCCTTACTTGTGGAGTTCTACAAATGCCTTTCTCGTACCTTGGGATTCCTTTGGGGGCAAATGTGAGATGTGAGCTGTGTAGAAGCCTGTCTTGAATAAAATGAGAGCAAATTTAACCCTGTGGAGACAAAAAAACTTGTCATTAGGGGGGAGGATGGATTTACTTGATCAAATCCACCCTCTCTACTTTACCTATTTATTTTCTATCTTTTTTCAAGGCTCCTAAGAAGGTTTGTAAAGCCATAGAATCTATGAAAAGGAATTTCCTTTGGGGAGGTTAAAAAAAAGGCTAAAAAATAGCATGAATCAAATGGGAGCAGGTGTGTAAAGACAAATGCAGCAATAGGCTAGGACTAAGAAATGTGTTTGCTTTTAATAAAGCTCTGCTGGACAAATAGCGATGAATAATTCCACAGGGTGGTGATGCTATTTGGATCAAGGTGCTGGAGATAAGGTATGAGGTTGATATTAGGAGGAACCTCGATGTTAGGCACAAAAGTGAGGCTTCCAGTGGTGGTATGATATCTTGAAAGTCACTACTGAAGAAGAACGAAGTGGTTGGCTTTTTGGTGAGGTAAAGCCCTTGATTGGTCATGGTTCTCAATAATCTAATTAATGTGAATTATTGTTTCTTGGCAGTTGAATCGGATCACCTGATTTTCAAGTTTTAAAGGGATTTGTAGAGATCTGTTTAACTTGTTACAACATCTAAATAGAATACGACTGTTGAGTAATTTTCTTCCAAAATTTTTTATCATTTTGTTTTCACGTCAAATGAATGGCAATTAGTTGTTATACTTGTACAAAAGATGGGAAAAGGAATAAACATAATATTAAATACTATGCTTTATGATTTTCATTATTTCATGATAGATTTCTTGCTACGAGCTTCATGGTAAAAAATTTGAATGATTTTATGCTCTTTTCTTATGATTGTTACAAAACGAGGCACTGGAAATGCCTATGTAAGTATAAAGTGTGTTTCACTCGCATTTTCAGTTGTAGCTAAAATGAAAAATTAACCGGAATGGTTTCCAAGTTTTATTTTACACGGAAAAAGTTAGTAGTTTTTTAGGTAATTACTAGTTTTGTCTAAAAGTTATTTTAGTTTAGTTTTTTAATAATTTTTATTTTTTTAGTTATTATTTGATTTTTTACTTTATTTTTCATTAATTAATAAATTCTTTTTCTTTAGATATTTTATTTTTCATTCTTTCCTTTATCATAATTTATATATGTATTAAGTAATTTATAAAAGTTTCATAAAATTTGAAAATTAAGAAATTGATTTGTCATATCTAAACTAAAAAAATGAAATTAAAAAAAATTGAATTGATTTGGTTAATATGAAAATTGAATTTATTTGGCTAATAAAAAAATTGAAATTTAAGAAGTTTCAAATGATTTATCTAAACAAAACATTTACAAAATGAAAGAAATTCAAATTGATAGCATTTCAAATTTTTTGAAATCTTAAAGTGTCTCATTAAAATACAATGTTAGATTTTAAAACATAAATGGTGAAGTATAAGTCTCTAATACCAATTCTCTTTTAATTTTCAAAATTAAAAAAATGAAAGGGAAAAGGAAAAGGAAGGAAAGAGTGACCACAAACAAGTCACATGCTTCAAATTATATTTTAAAAATCTAACATTTACATTAATCAAATGTATACTCGTTAATAAATTATTTGACTCAAACTAACATCACTCAAATTAACATTAATCAAAACGGATTTACATCATTCAATCACATCTATGCTTTATGTTAAAAAAATTTGTTGAATTTGATAATAATAACTTTAAAAATTATATAAATTGTATGATTTAGTTGGTATGGTTGTATCTTTAAAGTCAATAATAAATAATATTTAGTAACATAAATGATAGAAAAGGAAGATTCTAATTATATAAGGTTTTATGTTTTTGTGTTTGTTTCTTCTCACTATGGTTTCTTTCTTTCTCTCTTTTTGAAAGGTGGCTGAATGCCTCTCTCAGTCCCAACCAAACCCTTAAATCCCCCAATTCTTCATACCCATGGAAATGGACCCTCTTTCTTTCTATGGTCCATTTCAAAATCAAAACTTGGGTTGACCTTTTGGTCCTGAGATCTGCGTCACTAGTCATTAATAAGTAATTAGTGAAAAGAAAGAGGAAGAAAGAGTGCTCACAAACAAGTCACATACTTTAAATTGTATTTTGAGAATCTAACCTTTACATTAATAAAATGTATATTTATTACAATAAATTATTTGATTCAAACAAACATTGCTCAAACAAGTACAAGAAAGTGGTATACCACCATATGCACACAAGAAAGAACAAATTATACTAAGTATGCTCAAACTAACATGACTCAATAGATTTTTAAAAAGATAGCAATAACCTTGAAAAATATTGTAAATAATTAAAGAACCAACAATTAAGCATGTTTTAAAAGACATGGATTTTTTTTAACTTTCATTATGGCTCTACTTTTATTCACACTATAGTTTTAAAATAATTAAATTACTTTATTACTTTATTTTTTAAAATTATGAAAAAATTTAAATTCAAGATAAATTAAATTCTGTTAAATACTTTTAACACATAAATTTATACATATTTTTTAGTATTAAGAAATAAGTGTGAGATTATAATTAAATATATTTTTCTAACAATCCAATTTATTTATTTTTATTAAAGTTGTATTATGAATTTAACAACCAAAAAATTATCATGAAAAATGTTTTTTCTAAAATTATTACGTTATATTCAGAAAAAAAAACATTGAATTCTTTGTAAAGAAGAATGCAAGTTACATATTGAAAATAATGAGATTTTTTAAAGAAAAGTAAAAAAAAAAACATACTTCTCTCTAAGTAATATGAATTGTGTCACACCCATAGGACAAAAAATTTTTAGTTTAGTTTATTATATCTTCTAACATACATCACACATCTCATATCATTGCCACTTTAGAATCTATTACATTTTCTTAATAAATCATTGATAAACATGCACTTTTGAAGTTTTGTTTTTATATTTCTGTAAAATAGTCATACTATTACCTTTAAAATAGGATTTTATGACTTTTTTAACTTTTATTTTATTTTTTACCAAAGTCTTTAAAAATAGACACTTAAAATATAATATTTAGTTTATAATATTAAAATGTAAAATTCTTAATTCTTAACATTCTTTCTATCATAAATTAGTAGAAAAAACAAAAAATAATATTTTCTTCTAAATAAATATTTTTTAAATTAATATTTTGGTAAAAAAGATTAATTATTCAGTAATGGAGGATAAGGATATTCTTTTTTTAATATATAAAACTATGTTGATAGAAAAGATTAATTCTATTCTTAGAATCGAAAAAGATCTAGTAAGTATAAGATATTACTCTTTATTATTTTTATTTATTTTTCTTATTTAAATATAATGATTAAGATTAATTATGCTTTGTTTTATTTATAGTATTCTATAAACAATTAATTAAGCTCATGTAGCTTTTCATAATTATAGTAAAAAATTACAATTCTATTTAAATTATTGTTATTTTCTTACTTTATTAATATAATTAGGACTAACATATATAAATATAAATCAAATCATTCTGTAGGCATTGTCTTACTAATTAGTTATATTTTATTTTTTAAATTTAATAATACATTGTATTTATTAAATTTTACTATTATTTAATATATTATTTAAATTTATATGTAGAGATTTAATGCTATATATTATTATATACAATAAATGACTAAGAGAGTGTTCGTTAGTGTACCATTTGAGAGTGTATTAGTATAATATCTTTTTCATAAATCAAACCTCAGTATTGTTAATAATACTAGTTTATTAGCTGAACCTGGGACCTTTATTTCCGTTAACTAATTTATCACCTTATATATTTATTAGTGTAATATTTTTAAAAAAGACACAAGGAATGTTGGTATATTTAAACTTTTTAAACTTAAGATTAGAGTAGGTAAATATAAAAGAGTGAAAGTATATTTCGTAAAATAAGGATAAAAGTTTTATATATTTATTTTATTATAATATAATTTTATATTTTTTAGGTCAAATATATAAAAATGTAAACAATTTATATGTAAATATTAATTTTAAGTGTGTATATTTTAATTGAAATCTAATCATCATTTTCATATATCATTATAAGATATATTGAATATTATAGTTTATCCTATAACTTATCAAATATTTTATTATAAACTATATATTGTTAACATTAATTTCAAATAAAAAAGGATAGATAATATCTGAATTGGTTAAGGAACACGAGATGTAAAAAAATGTCATCATTTTAATCTTTATTGTTAATAAAAACTAACATCTAGTCTATAAAAGAAACATTAAAAATAGAAAAGTATATAAAATATATAATTAATTTATATTTATATTTATTAAATATGTGAGTCTAATTTTATAGAATATAATCATAATAATATTATGATTGCATTTCACACTTTTATGATTTTACCATCATGTAATCAATATGAAATAGAAAAAGAAAATAAGTTGTTGATTTTTTTAATTATTTAATTTTAATATTATTGTATGTTATTTCATATATCAATAATCTATGTTTGCATGGATAATTGTTATTATAAATTATATTACTCTTTTATTTTTTATTAATAATTTTTATTTAAAATTTTATATTTGGCGTCATATTTATGAAGTTAAGAATACTTGCATAACATCATAAATTATTAGATTAAGAAAACATATGTTGATTTAGTTTTATTTTTATTTTTAGGATACATATATGTTTATTGTTATTTTGAAAAGTGTTTACATATTTAATAAAAACAATGTTTTCAATTTCATATAATTAACCATTATAAATTTAAAATAATTTATTTTAATATTACAATTTTGTAAATGATATATTATAAAATTATTAAATTTTTAAAATCATTAAATGTTAATTTAATATTATTAAGACTATACTATATTTTATTAGAATATTATAAATTATAGATGTCCTCATGTATTTTAAAATATTTTTCACTTATCTTTGTTTTATTTTTAATTTCTTTTTCTTTATTTTATTTTATTTTCTTTTTGGTAATGCACCACTTTTTTACTAGGAAAAGCACGACAACCACCAGACTATTTATGTATAACTCAACAATATTGTTATTTTACTGAAATTTTCAAAATTAAAATTATTATATTTATATAATTTTAATTTTTCATATCAATAAATATTTATTTAATATTACTACAAAATTTTTCATTTCCTGTGGTTGTTTCATTTCGTGTAAATTTTTTGAGACTTTTCGTAGAAAAAAAAATCTACAAGAATTTCATAAAAACTTCCTTGTGAATTTGAAAAGTGACGGTAAAATTTTCTATGAATATGAAAATGGTACAAAAATTTCTTGCAAATTTTCCTCTAAAAATTATTTGTAGGAGTTTCCTTTGAATTTTAAATTGCCAGAAAATTTTCCTACATATTTAGAATTGGCAGCAAATATTTTGCATATTTTTTTACAAACAAAATTGTATAATTTTTTAGATATTTGAAATTAAAATTATAATAAATAAATATTATTTATTTATAAAAATTTATATATTAAGTTTTCTAGAAATTTTTTTGCCACATGATGATAAGTTATTTTTTAAACATTAGTTTTGAAATAATTAATAAATATTTAAAATAATATCATTTTACTAAATCCATTATAGTTTATAAAATATCTTAATATTCATAATTTTAGTTTAAAATTAATTAGATTAAATATTATTTTATTGAATGCATATTCGTTTGTCTTCTATCCTTTAAATTCTAAATTCAAATCATCATACATTTAAGTGACAATGATAATTTATTTTATTTAACATGTCCTAAAAAATCAAGGTATGTTTTGATACAAATAAATAAAATAAAGTTGAAGTTGTTATTCAAAATTCAAGGAAATTGTACACTATAAAGGTCAAAAAGCCCACGTCAATTTTGAATGTCCAAGAAGTGAGAAAAACATTTGAAAATTTGAATAACAGAACAACACAAGCATTAGTGAAACATGAACTAAGATTTGTATTATAAACAATTTACTATTTTATTGAAATATCATCAATCCAAAATTCAACATGAAGATGAATGTAGCTTGTGATTTGTAATGTAATTAGTTTTTTTTAAGTGTTAGTTAAGCATAGAAAAAAAATAATAATGGTAATAGTTGTCTTGGTTCAGGCATACTTGTTCGTTCTTGTTTAATTACATATAAACCCAACTTACATTCATAATACCACAGTTTCCAATCTTATATCATACAGAACAAAATTTAGAAAGTAAATGTTGATATTATCTTTATTAAACAAAAAGAATTTAGCCTTTATCTAAATAAATAAACTACTACTTTTGATAGAAATCCATTGGTAAAAAACTTATTCTTGCATTTTGAACTCCAACTTTATATGATATTCGCAGCCCTACACACTTAAAACTTACGATTTTAAAACTGGATCTGTATTTGAACTCGTGAAAGTACAGGTTCACGATTTATTAGTTTAACTATGGTTGAACTAGTGTTGAACCGGTCTTAATAAAATAGTATTTTTTATTATTAATATATTATAACAATTAAGATTATAAAAGAAAAATATTTATTAGGAGATAATTATTAAAGAAAAAACTATTTTTACTAAATACATCTTCATATCGCTAAATTAACCTTTCTTTTATTAATTTTTAATTAAAAAGGGATAGACTTGAGACAATAACGGTGTATTTAGAAATATTCAAAAAATTTATAAAAAAATGAAACAGTTGAACCTGTGGTTTTCATTAGTTTTTCGATTTTAAAACCGGTTTTTTGCTTGGTCGATTTTTAGTATTAACCGAACCAGATACTAGACTAGTTCATAAGTTTTTCAATTAAACCAGATACCAGACTGGTTCACCAGTTTTTCATCAAACCAGTCAGTCCGATCCGGGTTTTTTAACCTAGCTTAAAACACACAAAATTTTTAATAAGAAATTTCATTACAAACATTCTAACATCAATTATTCACGACTTTAAAAGAAATTAATCATGTATTATTGCACTAAGTTATATTCAGAATCTATGTAAAATGCAGAAATATATACAAAACCTCATGAGTAATAAGTATATTTTACCCTTATGAAATTGAAATTTTCACCTAAGACAAACATTTCTTCAAGTCTATTTTATGATAGAATAATTTGTGAAATATATTTTAAATAATTTAAAATACGTACATAATTAATAGTCAAATTTAATGTTATTACTTAATATTAAATTATTAAAATTAATATTTATTATGAAGTAAGAATTTAATAAAATTAATTACTTAATATGAAAAAATAAAATTAATTTTTTAATTATAAAAATGAATATAAAATATAATTAATATGGGCAATTTATTTTTTTATTAGATGTTACAAAAGAAAATCACATTATAAAATTGAATTTGATCAATGTTTAAGTTAAAGTCCAATGTATAATTAATATATGAGTTTAATAGATATACACTGTTAGTCTAAAGATTTTTACACTGACATTCAATCACAACCTTTCATTCACATGGTAAAGTTGTTGACTAACATTACTACTTTAGAAGTAACATAAATGAAAACTCATGATTGAATGTCAGTGTAAAAATCTTTTACACTGACAGTGTATACCCATTAAACTCTTAATATATATATATATATATATATATATATATATATTAATTAAAATTTAGATCCTAAATCACCTTATCAAGGACGATTAAGGGACAAACAGCTACCACGTGTTTGCCAATGTTAGCTCTATAGACCAAATAAGTTTTGGCAAATTGACTTGTCAATTTTGTTGGTTGTTTCCTTGTCTATTAATGGACTCGATATATATAAGTTATCTAAACTTAGTGATACAAAACCTTGTACCCTAGAGGAATTTTATTCTTGATGATGAGATTAGCAAACAATTTAAAAATTCAAACCAACTCAACCATTTAATTTGTGGTCCACTACAACTAAACCAATCATAGTTTGTATTACATTAGATTATACCTTACTAAGCATGATATAGATATAAATATTGTGGCTATAAGTACAAAGTGAGTTGTGAGAACTAATACTAGCTACTATGTTTAAAAATATATTTAAGTCAACCCCTAATTAAATTTCATTCTTGAATTTTTCCTTTGAACCATTAAACATTAAGTGGGTTGAAGAATTAAATGCTATTAAAGAATAGAAAATGTTTAAAATGATGAAGTTTTCTTTTGTGAGAATGTTGATGATTTTGCCTTTGTCATCATGCCATAACTGAGTCAGTTGTCTCTTGCACAGCTCCATCATTATCCATGATTGTGTTCTGTCTCACAACTGGCGAAATCAACATCCATACTGTTTAAATTAAACAAGGTAAAAGCAATTAAGATATGAATTGGAGAAAAAGGTGCATCATTAAAATATCAAACTGGTTATACTTCACTTTTACAATCCACTACTGATTATTATTACCACCATCAGTGTGTGTTGATGTTTATATGTTAAGAATATTAACATGAGTAGTGTTACACATAATTCAAATTTATTTAAAACTATGAAATCAAGATAGAGAATTATTAAATGAGATGTGATCATCAAACTTTATGTTTTTCAATAAAATTTAGCCAATAGTAATAGATAATGTGTTGAAAAAAGTGTTTTAAAGAGTGTTTGTTAGAATTTCTAAAATAACATTTGTCTTATTAATATGAACAAGATTATGGTCGAAGTTGAAGCTAGCTAATGAAATATAAGAAATAACTATTTCTATTAATTAATACATTCACTTACTGTAAATTATTGCTGCAACCACTCGTTCATAACTTTCACCCATGTACTTATCCAGCCAACATCAATGTTCCACCTAGTGGTTTCATGAGTGCATCATTCATACAGTAAGTGTAGGACACAAAATGTCAAAAATCATCATACGTAAAGCACTAGTTAACCATATGATGTATTAAGTTCCTTACTTTTTGGCTGAGTTATTTAGATTCCAATTGATGAACAACATTGCAAAGTACATTGACCCCAAAGAGAATACCATGTGAAAAAATCCATAATTGAAAGGAATATCATTTTCATGTTTAACTTTGTTTTTTGTAAACTGAAAAGGACAAAAAAAATCACTTCAATATGAGGGATATTAACATTGCTTTCTATCAGTAACAATATGGCCTAGATTAAAATTAAATAATTCTTGTTTGATCATGTTGATGAAAGGACTATGATCCTTGGTTATGTTATATGGGGGGAATTGTTTTTTCTTGATCGCTAAAAGAAAATTTTACCTCAACTTGCATGATGATTGAGGTGTCTTTCTAGATCAAGGAAAGGAGGCAGCTTTAGAGCTTCCTAATTTCTAGGAAAGGATTGAGAATGGAATTTTGAAGTAACAAGGAATTTTACTGAATTTACTAGAAAAGGCTTTAAAGCAACAAGGAAAACTTTAGAACTCATTAATTTTGAACCAACGAGGAATGCTTTAGAACACTAAAGAATGATTCACCTGAAAGCATTTTGAATCAATGCCTGTGGAAAAGGCTGCCATCACAATTGCAAATATCTCAATAAGGAAGCCTTTCAAGAAATTAGAAGATAGTATATAACACAAAATAACAGGATGACTATAGCATTCATGTGAAGAGATATCCACAATATCAAATTATGTATCTTAATAATAATTCAGACACATGTTCACAAAAAAAAAAAAAATCTTGAAGAGTCAACAAAAAAAAATTTAGACCACCATCTATAAAAGAAATTTCAAAATAAAATATATGATTTGCAGTAGACATTGAACCATGTTAGCATGGCATCGGCTACTGTTGAGTGAATTTCATTGCATGTAAAAAGAGAATTTTATTCTATCTTCATCCTCATAAATATATGCCAATATGTTGCAGCACTTGATTAACAACAGCCAATTTTGTAAATTTTATTAATTCAATTTTTAAAAAATGAAGAAAGAAGACCAACTTTCTAAGTAGTACAAAATACTCCCCCCTTCCACCCAATTTCTCTTCTACATCCAACTGTAAAACTACAACCTCAATACATTGGAAGATATGAAACTTTTTAAAATTTATTATGTAAAAAATCTCACATACAACACACCATTTTAAAAAAAAACTTATGGAAAAGTTGTTTTGATTTTTTTCTTTGTATTTATTTTCTCTGAAAGTGCTTCTAGAGAATATCATCCTAACAAAGGGATATAATGTCTAAATTTTTCTCAAGAACCATATGTAGATATATGGGTTGGAAAATCCTGATCTTCTGACAACAAAGAAAAACAATGTAAGAAGCCATAATTCCTGAAGATAAAAGACCTCTATTAACCTATAATAATTAAACATTTAAATAACAGAACATAAAAATTATTTTTTTAAAGGAAACAAAAAAATATTAGGGAAACTTAATTATATATGTTGAATATGCAATATTGTGGAAACAATACTATTACAGAATCACTGTAAACTATTAAGAATACCACTAGCTGCAACGAGTAATAAAAGTACTATAACTTTGAATTTAAAGATATAACCATCATTGCAGCAAGTAGAATTACTGTCCATGGGATGAAAATATATTTAGAGAACATGAGATTCTTGAGATATATGATGTGTATAGATAGACAATTCCACAAATAGAGGCAACATAAAACAACATTGACATAAAAAGTCCAAGGGAGCACCTGTTCCAGCACAATAACATTGTTAATGTATAAAAAAAATACATACATTGTTCTTAAGGTTAATAGTCTAACAAAATGGTCTTAATGTTCTATAATGACAAACACACTATCACATATTATCTCTGATTTATAATTGTATCACATATTATTCATTCTTAATTGGGAGAATATTTTATAAAGTAATATAACCATGAAAACTAACATATCTAATCATATTAAGTTGAGAAACTTTTGGATTCATTATTTGTACCAGTATACTTTAAATTAAATTTGTTTTATGTTCGAATTTTAGATTAATTATATATTATCAATTTTTTTGTAATCTCTATAGTCATGACATTTTTAAATAATAAACAAAGTTAATATCCATATTAATAAACATTACAAAAACATATTATGTGTACCCATATCAAACAATTATTTTCATATGACATTGAAGTCTTGAGCCATCCTATGCAGGATCTTGTAAATTATGTAAAAGCTAAAACTTTAGTAATCTACTTAATGAGCACCAAAGTAACCTGTACACAATTTTGATTCAGAATTCAAGTACATTGTCCTCATCCTCAGAACAAGATATAAAATTTGACTTTGGGTTTATCTTTGAATTGGTGCAGAAATAATAATGTTTACCTCTGAACCATTTCTTCTTCTGGAGTCCAGTATTTATTTCACCAGGTGATAAAATGGATGACACTCACAAGTTGTAAAAGAATAATATTCTATTTAAACATAAACCACAACATGCATGTAAGTAACAATCTGCAAAGAGAAAAATAAAGCAAATAGAATGTATTGATTGATGGAGTCTCTTAAAGAAAAACTTTGAGATTCATCACAGATATGAAAGTGCACAATCCAAGACTTGTACCAAATGAAAGGATATTGACCATTCTTCAAAAAAAAAAAGAAGAAAGTGATGGATTTAAAGCTTACCCTGCACCAATATGAGCAATCTCACCTGTAAGATCAAAGGTGTGTTATGGTTCTTATTCAAGGATATTCAAGAGAAGCTAAAGAAAGAATGGAGTTTTGTTTTCAATGAGTGAAAAGTGAGAGAAAAAAACTTATGCACCCTAAAAAGTTTTACACCAGCATTCGATCACAACCCTTGATATATGATAAATCTGTTGACTTTACCAATTAATAATTTAAAAGTCATATAAATAAAGGGTTAGGATTAAACGTCAGCATAAAAGTTTTTATACTACATGTGTTTCAAACTCGAAAAATAATGGTACTAATGAAAACTATTTGAATGATAAAATTGACTGTTTTTTCATATGAATACTTTTTACAAGAACTTCTCCTTTTCTCTAACCCAAATTGTGACATAAGAACCATAAGTAAAATACAAAACCAACTAAAACCAAAATCCAAAGGCATTGTGCCAAAAAAGCACATGTTTCATCAATATGATTGTTATTATTAGTACTGTGTGATTGTTAAACATACCATATATTTGAACAACTTCTGAAGGGAAGAAGTATGGGAGAGCCATTGATATAAGCAGTAAAACAGACTTGACTTCCCACCAACAAAGAAAATCCCAACCTTCTGATTGCAGACCAACAAAGAAAAACAATGTAAGAAGTCATAATTCCTTAAGATAAAAGACCTCTATTAACCTGTCATAATTAAACATTTAAATAATAGAACATAAATTTATTTTTTTTAAAGGAAACAAAAAAGATTAGGGAAAATTAATTATATATGTTGAACATGAACAACTAATTACTTTATACATAGTGATATATTGTGCAACAATACTATTATAGAATCACTGTAAACTATTAAAAATACTACTAGCTGCAAGGAAATAGTTACTTCGGAATGAAGGCCAAAGTAAAAGTTTCATAATCCTCTTCAACAGTTATTTATGATTGTACTGTATTTGTCATTTATGGTTTCTCTGCTATAGTTATAGGTCCAGGGGGTTGCATAGCCTGCGCCTCCTAATTCTTAGACTCTCTTTTATCAGTTATACATATTGATATATGAAACGAAGCTGAATGAACCAAGTCACTTCAGCATTTTCAGATTCAACTTCTCTTAAATCTCATAATTGATTGATTCTTAATATGACTAGATAAAAAATTTTCTTTGCTGCTACATGGGAAGAATGTATTGATAACTTGATTATATTAACCATTGTAATCAAGAGCCTCTTCTTGTTTTCTTCATTTTCATTTCTCGATAATCTAATTAATGTGAATTCTTATTCATTGGCAGTTGAATCGAATCATCTCATTTTCAAGTTGTAAAGGGATTTGCGGAGATCGGTTTAGCTTGTTAAGACATGTAAATAAAATAGGAATGTTGAGTAATTTTCCTCCAAAATTTTTCATCATTCTGTCATAAGTCAAATGATTGGGAGTAAATGTTATACCTGTGCTAAAGATGGGAAAAGGAATAGAAATAATATCAAATACTGTGCTTTATTATTTTCATTATTTCATAATAAATTTCCTGTTACTATGTAAACAATATGAAAGATTCTATGCTCTTTTGTTATGATTGTTACAAATCGAGGTAATTACTAGTTTTGTCTGAAAAGTTATTTTCGTTTAGCTTTTTTTTAAGTTTTCTTATTTTTAGTTATTATTTGATTTTTTTACTTCATTTTTCATTAATTAAATAAATTATTTTTCTTTACATATTTTATTTTTCATTCTCTCATTTATCATGATTTATTTATATATGTATTAAGTAATTTATGAAAGTTTCATAAAATTTGAAATTTAAGCAAAATGATTTGTCATACCCAAAGTAAAAAAATGAAATTAAAAAAAATGAATTGATTTTATTAATACAGAAATTGAATTGTAAGAAGATAAATGCAATGTTAGATTTTAAGAAGATAAATGGTGAAGTGTAAGTCTCTAATACCAATCCACCTTTAATTCAAAACTAAAAATACAAAAGTGAAAGGAAAAAGGAAGAAAAGTGTGACCACAAGGCACATGCTTTAAATTATATTTTGAGAATCTAACATTTACATTAATAAAATGTATACTTGTTATGATAAATTATTTGACTCAAATTAACATTGTTCAAACTAACATGAATGAAAACTGATTTACATCATTCAATCACATGCATTATTGATGTAAAAAAATTTGTTAAATTTGATAATAATAACTTTAAAGATTATATAAATTGTATGATTTAGTTGGTATGGTTGTATCTTTGAAATCAATAATAATTAATATTTAGTAACATAAATGAAAATAATAAGAATGGAATGAAAATAAAAAAATAGGCTTGCAAAAATGACAAAGAAGTTATATGAATTTATCCATTGGATTGGGTATAGAAAAGGTAGATTCTAAATGTATAAGGTTCTATGGTTTATGGATTTTTTCTTCTCTTTTATTGTTATTTAAATCGTGGTTGAATACCTCTCTCCATCTTGAATCCCCCAATTTCTCATATCCATAGGAATGGACCATCTTCTTCCGATGGTCTATTTCAAAATAAAAACTTAGGTTGAGCCTTTTGTTCTTGAAATATGCGTTACTAGTCAAATAATTAGTCAAAGAGAAAAAGAAAGAATAGATACAAAACAAATTACATTAATCAAATGCATATGTTATAATAAAATTATTTGAATCAAACTGACATTGCTCAAACAAGTATATATACACACTACTCAAGAACAAATTCTTAAACTATTGGGACTAAATAGATTTCTAACAAGTTAGCACTAACCTTGAAAAATGTTGTAAATCATTAATGAGCCACCAAGAATTAAACATGTTTTAGAAGACATGGATTTTTTTAACTTTTCTTTCCCATGTGTCTCCCTCGCACGTGAGCCTTTTATTCACACTATAGTCGTAAAATAGTTAAATTACTTTATTATTTTATTTTTTTTAAATTATGAAAAAATTTAAATTTAAGATAAGTTAAATTCCTTTAAACATTTTTAACACATCACTTTATACATATTTTTTAATAATAAGAAAAAAGTATGAGACTATAATTAAATATATTTTTTCTAACAATCCTATTTATTTATTTTTATTAAAGTTGTACTATGAATTTAACAACCAAAAAATTACCATGACAAATGTTTTTTTCAAAAATTATTATGTTATATTCAGAAAAGACATTGAATTCTGTGTAAAAAATAATGCAAGTTACATATTGGAAATAATGAGATTTTTGTAAGAAAAGTAAAAAAAAAAAAACCAACATATATCTCTCAAGTATATAAATTGTGTCACAGCCATGTGAGAGAAAATGTTGAGTTTATTGGATTTTCCAACACACAATTACATTTTTTTAATAAACCTTTTAAAATAGGATTTTATGACTTTTTTAACTTTTATTTTTTACAAAAGTCCAAAATAACTTAAAAAATAGATATTTAAAATGCTAGAAATAATGCAAGTTATATGTTCAGAAAAGACATTGAATTCTTTGTAAAAAATAATTCAAGTTACATATTGGAAATAATGTAGTTTTTTAAGGAAAAGTAAAAAAAAAAACATATATCTCTCAAGTATATGAATTGTGTCATAATAATTTGAGAGACAATGTTTAGCTTATTGGATTTTCAACACACAATTACATTTTTTTAATAAACGCTTGATAAACATGCACTTCCTTTTCCAAATTGTTTTTTACAATCTTGTAGAAATAGTTGTACTATTACCCTTTAAAATAGGATTGTAGGACTTTTTAAATTTTATTTTTGACAAAAGTCCTAGATAACTTAAAAACTAGATACTTAAAATATAATATTTAATTTATAATATTAAAATATAAAATTCTTAATTCTTAACATTCTTTTTATCATAAATTAGTAGAAAAAAAACTTTTTTTCTAACTAAAAATAGATTTGTTGAATTAGTATTAAATACTAATATTTTAGTAGAAAAGATTAAATATTTAATAATGGATGATAAAAATATTCTTCTTTTTAATATATAAAACTATGTTGATAGAAAAGAATAATTCTATTTTTCAGAATGAAAAAAATTGAGTAAATACAAGAGACTTACTTTTTGTCATTTCTATTTCTTTTCTTATTCAAATTTAATAATTAAGATTAATTATACTTTGTTTTATTATAATATGCTCTAAACAATTAATTAAACTCGTGTACTTTTCCATAATTATAGTAAAAAATCACAATTCTATTTAAATTGGTATACACTCTTAGTGTAAAGACTTTTACACTGACATTTAATTTCAACCCTTCGTTCATGTTAGATTTGTTGACTTTACTCATAAATAAAAAATCATGATTGAATGTTAGTGTAAAAATCTTTTACATTGACAGTGTATACCAATGAAACTCTTAAATTTTTGTTATTTTTTTAATTTATTAATATAATTAAGAATAGCATATATAAATATGAATCCAATCATTTCGTAGGCAATGCCTCACTAATTAGTTATATTTTAATTGTTAAATTTAATAATACATTGTATTTATTAAATATTACCATTTTTTAAATAGATACATTATTTCAAGTTATATGTAGAGATTTAATGCTATATATTATTATATAAAATAAATTACTAAAAGAGTTTTAGTTAGTTTATCATTTGAGAGTATATTAGCATAATATTTTTTTTATGAATCAAACCTTAGTATTGTTAACAATACTAGTTTTGTTAGCTGGGGACCTTTATTTCCGTCAACTAACTTATCACCTTATATAACCATTAGCACAATATTTAAAAAAAAAATATAAAGAATATTGATACAGTTAAAGTTTTTAAACTTAAGATTAGAGTAGTAAATAAATAAAATTAAATTATGTATAATTTCTTAAAATATGGATGAAAGTTTATGTGTTTATTTTATTATAACATAAAAATATATTTTCCATCAAATATATAAAAATGTAAACAATTTATATGTTAATATTACTTTTAAATGTGTGTATTTTAATTAAAATCTAATCATTATTTTCATATATCATTATAAGATATATTGAATATTATAGTTTATCCTATAACTTATCAAATATTTTCTTATAAACTATATATTTTATATTGTTAAGATTAATTTCAAATACAAAAGGAGCTATAATATCTTAGTTGGTTAAGAAATGAGAGAGGTGGAAAAATGTCATAGTTTTGATTTCTGTTGTTAATAAAAACTAACATTTAATCTATGAAAGAAACATTTAAAATATAAAAGTATATAACATATATAATTAATTTAACTTTATACTTGTTAAATATATGAGTATAATTTTATAGAATATAATCATAATAATGTTATGATTGGATTTCACACTTTCATGATTTTACCATCATGTAATCAATATGAAATAGAAAAAGAAAATAAGTTGTTGATTTTGTGAATTATTTATTTAATATTATTGTATGTTATTTCATATATCAATAATGTATAGTTTCATGGATAATTGTTATTTTAAATTATATTTTTATTTTATTTTTCATTAATAATCATTATATAAAATCTTATATTTGACGTCATATCTATGAAGTTAAGCATACCTGCATAACATCATAAATTATTAGATAAGAAAACATATATGTTAATTTAGTTGTATTTTTATTTATAGGATACATATATGTTTATTCTTATTTGTAAAAGTCTTTACATATTTAATAAAAAACAATGTTTTCAATTTCATATAATTAACCATTATAAATTTAAAATAATTTATTTGAATATTAAAATTTTATCATTGATATATTATGAAATTATTAAATTTTTAAAGAGTTTAATTGGTATAGACTATCAGTGTAAAAATTTTTACACAGACATTTAATCATAACCTTTCATTTATGGTAAATTTATTGACTTTACTCATTACTACTTTAAAAGTCACATAAATAAAAAGTCATGATTGAATTTTACATTGACAGTGTATATCAATTAAACTCATTTTTAAAATCATTAGATGTTAGTTTAATATTATTAAGATTATATTATATTTTATCAGACATCTTAAAAATATATGGATGTCGTCATCAATCATTAGTATTTTTACATATTTTTCACTTATCTTTATTTTATTTTTTGTTTATTTTTCTCTATTTTATTTTCTTTTTTTATTGGTAATGCACCACTTTTTTACTAGAATAAGCACGACCACCACCAGACTGTTTACGTACCACTCAATAAATTTATTATTTTAATGCAATTTTAAAATTAAAATTTTTGTATTTATATAATGTTAATTTTTCATATGCATAAATATTTATTTAATATTATTAACACTACTAGGAAAATTTTCATTTCCTGCAGTTTTTTCATGAAAAAAAAATTGCAGAAAATGGCTGCTACTTTTTAGAAGGAAAAATTTGTATAAATTTTTTGAGACTTTTCGTACAAAAGAAAACAAGAATTTGATAAAACGTTTCTTGTGAATTTGAAAAGTCACAGCAAACATTTCAATAAATATGAAAATGGTAGAAAATTTTCTTGCAAATTTTCCTCCAAAACTGTAGGAGTTTCCTGTGAATTTTAAATTGGCAGGAAACTTCTTACATATTTAAAATTGCCAAGAAAATTTTTAAATATTTTCTACAGATCAAAATTCGCAAAAAGTTTACATATTTAAAGTTAAAATTAAAGTAGTAGTTGATGATGTGAATTTGTCAACAAGGGGTTTCGACGGGACAGTAGAAAATAACTTGAAAAACAGAGGAGTCGCCTCTCATGTTTATTAAGAAAAACATAAAACAAACCTTTAAAATAGAAACTAGTATGCGAAACCAAATTTGAATTTGAAAGTCAATTACATGTAGGGAAGGTATTAGCACCCTACAACGTCCGTAAAAAAGACAGTTACCTCTAATTAAACATGCAAAATTAGATAATTTTAAAAATATCTATTTCAACCCATACAAATTATTATTTTTATTTTATTAATTGGTTTTAATATTTTTTAGAAGAAATTATTATTGGGATATTTATTATTTATAAAAGATTATTATTAGTGAACTTTTATCTTTTAAATTAATTAAATTTTTTTATTTTTTTGAGCTCGACAAGAGTGGGCTCTTGCTCCTACATATATTTAGGTGCAATGGAGAATCAAAGTTTAGGTAATTCTTTGAAAAAATATTTGTGTGTTTGATATATTTGATATTTAATTTTTAAATTTATTAAGACTTAGGATTTTTGAACTGTCACAGTTCATAGTCCTAAAAATTTAAAATTGACAGAGGATGTACACTCAAATCAATATATTAGGACATTTTATCTTAGAGCCTATTTTAGTTTTTTTATGAATATAATTTTGACTAACAAATTTAGTTTTTAGAGATGAGTTTTAAGACAAAAAGTTGCAACTTATGCCTTAAAATCACTAGATTAAAAAGATGTTATGTCTTGTTAATCCTTTTATCTCTATTAATGAACTATTATAAATAAAAATAGTAAAAAGAAAGTGAAGATTAAAAATTATTTTTAAAAGAAAATATTATTAATTGTGACAGGAATTAATTAAGTAAGAAATTAGAGAACGTGACACCATCACAATTTGTATCCTCAAAATTTCATAAGGTAAAAAAAATGTCACATTTAATTAACATCATTTTTCCCTTACCAATTAATTTATTTTTCTAACTAGATGATTTAAAATTTTTTATTATTAGGAACATAATTTTGAATTTTAGAGATGAGATTTAAGACAAAAAGTTGTCACAACTTATGTCTCAAAATCTCAAAATTAGAGAGATGTCATATCTAATTAATTCTTTGATCTCTATTAAAAATATTATGCTATAAAATTATGAACAAATTAAATTTAATATATAATTATTATTATTATTAAATAACTTAAATTATTATTATTAAAAAACTTAAATTATTTTTATGAAATGGTCTTTGCTTGATATGAAACTCTAGCTAGGATTATTTTGATGGCACTTAAATTGTATATATACAACCAAACAGTAAGTTAATTAATCAAATATCAAGCGCACAGTTATAAGTTCAAACCATAAATTAATTAATCACCTAATAAGAATCAAACAAAATAAAAACATGATAGAAAAAAAGGAAATCTACAATGTCAAAGCCTAGCATTGACAAGCATCACATGTATAATCCAATAACTAAAAAAAAGTAAAGAGAACATGTGTAAGTCTTGAGTTTACAACACAGTATTGTTGGAAAAGCCATGAACTGTACAAAGGTCCATCATTCAACATGGCAGATTCGTTGCTCCTGGTTTTGTGGCTAATGCATTCATGATATTTGTTGCTTGTTGACATGAGAAGGGGTATGTTGGTAAACATATTTTTAGGTCACTACATATACATATTGGTACCAAGATTTGGTGTTGGTGGGTGTTTACAGAGGCTTGAACGCATGTATATTCAGGTTCATATCTTATCAATGTCATGACTTTAAGCCTTTTTATGGTTAGTGAAGATAAAAGAAAAGTATATATAAGAGCTAATGTATATTATTTTGTTGAGAGAAAGAATAAGAGTGCATACATTCTATTGTGAGTGTTGTTAAGAGAGAAATAGAAGGTGAAAAAAAAAAGAAAAAAAAGGAAGGATATGGTGAGGTCTTACCTCAAGTGTGGAGTGGCGACGACAGTCCCCAAAATGTGAGTTGTGAGGGATTTTTATTAAGGAGAGATGTGTGCTTTCATTTAATGAAAGTTTGCTTTTTGGGAAACCAATATTGTAGAAGTATGATTTAAGGAGATTTGTTGGTGGCTTGTAGGTGGTAGTATGAAAGATTAGGAAGCAAAAGGTGAGTAGCTAGGGTAGTATAGCACACCTTCAAATGATTTTCTTCTTTTCCTTTTCTTTTTTATAAAACCATATCTGTTTTCTTATTTTGTAATTTGGTTTTATATTCTTTTCTTTATTTTAAGAAAATGAGTCAATCATTAATAATTTTTTTAGTTTAATTTTTCTCATTTTTTTATTTTCTTTACTTACAGGAAAAAATTGGGTGATCACAGAATCCATTTGTAAAAAAATTTTTTGCATTTGAACTCAAAATTTATATTTTGTCTGTAGGCCCTACACACTCAAAACTTATGATTTTAAAACCGAACTAGTGTTTGAACCAGTGAAAGTACTAGTTCACGATTTATTAGTTGTTTGTTGAACCAATGGTTGAACCGATCTCAATAAATAGTATTTTTTATTATTAATATATTATAAAAATTAAATTATAAAAGAAAAAAAAATATTAAGGAGGTAATTATAAAAGGAAAAACTATTTTTACTAAATACATCTACGTATTGCTAAGTTAACCTCAGTTTTTATTAATTTTTTAATTAAAAATTGATGGACTTGAGAAAACAACAGGTGTATTTAGAAAAATGAAAAAAAAATTATAAAAAAATGAACCAGTTGAACCACCGATTTTCATCAATTTTTTGATTTTAAGACTGGTTCTATGCTTAGTCAATTCGATTTTCAGCATTAAGCAAACTAGATATTAGACTAGTTCATTGATTTTTTGGTCAAACCATTCAGTTCGATCTGGTTTTTCAACCTAACTTAAAACACATAAAAAATTTTAAGAAGAAATTTCATTACAAACATTTTAACATCAATTATTCATGACTTTAAAAGAAATTACTCATGTATTATTGCACAAGTTATATTCAGAATCTATGTAAAATGTAGAAATATATACAAAACCTCATGAGTGATAAGTGTATTTTACTCTTATGAAATTGAAGTTTTCATCTAAAACTAACACTTCTTCAAGTATATTTTATGATAGGATAATTTGCGAATATATTTTAAATAATTTAAAATATATGCATACTTAATAGTCAAATTTAATGTTATTACTTAATATTAAATTATCAAAATTAATATTTAATTATGAATTAAATATTTAATAAAATTAATTACTTAATATAAAAAATAAAATTACTTTTTTTAATTATATAAATGAATATAAAATATAATTAATGTGGGAAATTTATTTTTTTATTAAATATAGATGTTACAAAAGAAAATCACATCATCAAAGGATATTATAAAATTGAAGCTTTGATCAATGTTTAAGTTAAAGTACAATTTATAATTAATATATATCAATTAAAATTTAGTGAAGCATTTCTGGGATGTGTTAAAGGAGGATATAAGGAAAGTAATGATAGATTTTCATCGATATGGAAAGCTTCCAGGGGGTCAATGCCTCATTCATTTAATGATAAATTACCAAGAAGGAGTGCCCAAGTGGATTGGGATATTATAGGCCGATATTGGGGTGCTTTATAAAATTATAGCAGAAGTCCTAGCAAAAAGGACTACAGAAGGTACTTCCAAGCATCATTAAGGAAACACAGATAGATTTTATTAAAGGAAGACCATTGTTTGATAGTGTGGTTGTAGTTAATGAAGTGATCCATAAGGCAAAATATCATAAGAAGCTCTTAGTTGTATTTAAGGCTGACTTCGAGAAAGTGTATGAGTCTGTTAGTTGGGCGTTCCTATTTTACATGCTATCTCGATTTGGTTTTGGGGACAAATGGTTAAGTTGGATCCATGGTTGTCTTTCTTCATCATCGGTCTTAATATTGGTTAATGGGAGTGTGATGAAGGAGTTCTATATGTAGAGAGGATTACGTCAAGGCGATCTGATGGTGCATTTATTATTCTTGATTGTTGCTGAAGGGCTAGGAGGTTTGATTCGAAAGACTCAGTCGGTAAATCTAATTTCAAGTATTAAGCGTAACAAGCATCACTACCAGATAGTATCCCAATAGTTAGATGATACAATTTTCCTGATTTCACCTGAACTTCAAATTGTATTTGCTTTGAAAAGTCCTATGAGATGCTATGAGTTGGCCTCAGACCTGAGGATCAATTTCCATAAGAGTAGCTTAGGGGGAATTGGGGTGAAATTGTCGAAGCTAGGTTCCTTTGCTTCAATCCTTAATTACGGAGTTCTACAAATGCCTTTCTCCTACTTTTCTATGGGAAAAATGTGAGATGTGAGCGTGTGTGGAAGCATGTCTAGATAAAATGGGAGCAAAGTTAACTTGGTCACAAAAGAAACTATCATTAAGGAGGAAGATTTGCCTAATCAAATCCACCCTCTCTATTTTACCTCTTTATTTTTTGTCTTTTTTCAAGACTCCTAAGAAGGTTTCTAAAGCCATAAAATCTATGCAAAGGAATTTCCTTTGGGGAGGTTCGGAAGAAGCCTAAAAAATAGCATGGATCAAATGGGAGTAGGTATGTAAAGACAAATACAGTGGTGGGCTAGGACTAACAGATGTGTTGGATTTTAATAAAGCTCTGCTGGGCAAATGACGATGAAGAATTCTACAGGGTGGTGATGCTATTTGGATCAATGTGTTGGAGGAGAGGTATGGGGTTCATATTAGGAGGAACCTTGATGTTAGGCACAAAAGCAGAGGCTCCCAGTGGTGGCATGATATCCTAAAAGTCACTGCTAAAGAAGAATGAAGTGGCTGGATTTCTGGTGAGATAAAGCCCTTGATTGGTAATGGTTCTCAATAATCTAATTAAAATGTGAATTCTTGTTTCCTAACAATTGAATCGGATCACCTGATTTTCAAGTTATAAAGGGATTTGCAGATATCTATTTAGCTTGTTACAACATGTACATAAAATAGGACTGTTGAGTAATTTTCCTCCAAAATTTTTTATCATTCTGTTTTTACATCAAATGAATGGCAATTAGTTGTTATACCTACACTCGCGATTTCAGTTATGGCTAAAAGCTGAAAAATTAACCGAAATGGTTTCAGTTTTATTTTATACTTAAAAGGTTAGTAGTTTTTTAGGTAATTACTAGTTCTGTCAGAAAAGTTATTTTAGTTTAGTTTTTTTTTAGGTGTTCTTACTTTTAGTTATTAGTTTATTTTTTTTACTTTATTTTTCATTAACTAATAAATTCTTTTTCTTTCGATATTTTATTTTTCATTCTCTCCTTTATCATAATTTACATATGTATTAAGTAATTTATAAAAGTTTCATAAAATTTGAAATTTGAGAAATTTATTTGTCATATCCAAACTAAAAAATTGAATTTATTTGTCTAATATGGAAATTGAATTGCTTTATCCAAATAAAAAATTTGACGTTTAAGAAATTTTAAATGATTTATCCAAACAAAACATTTACAAAATGAATTAAATTCAAATTGATAGCATTTCAAATTTTTTGAAATCTTAAAATGTCTCATTAAAACACAATGTTAGATTTTAAGAAAATAAATGTTGAAGTATAAGTCTCTAATACCAATTTTCCTTTAATTTTTAAAATTAAAAATATCAAAGGGAAAGGGAAAAGGGAGAAAAGAGTAGTCATAAACAAGTCACATGCTTTAAATTATATTTTGAACATCTAACCTTTATATTAATCAAACGTATACTTGTTATAATAAATTATTTGACTCAAACAAACATTGCTCAAATTAACATTAATAAAAATGGATTTACATCATTCAATCACATCTATGATTTATGTTAAAAAAATTTGTTGAATTTGATAATACAAACTTTAAAAATTATATTGTATGATTTAGTTGGTATGGTTGTATCTTTAAAGTCAATAATAATTAATATTTAGTAGCATAAATAATAGTAAAGGTAGATTCTAATTATATAAGGTTTTATGTTTTATGGTTTGTTTCTTTGCACTGTGGTTTCTTCTTTCTCTATTCTAGAAAGGTGGCTGAATGCGTCTCTCAGTTCCAACCAAAGCGCTAAATCCCCCAATTCCTCCTATGGTCCATTTCAAAATCAAAATTTGGGTTGACCCTTTTGCCCCTGAAATGCACGTTATTGAGTGATAGTGAAAGAGAACAGGAAGCAAAGAGTGGCTAGAGACAAGTCACATACTTTAGATTATATTTTTAGAATATAACTTTACATTAATAAAATGTATACTTAGTATAATAAATTATTTGATTCAAACTAACATTGCTCAAACAAGTATAGCAACACTACTCAAGAACAAATTATATTGAGTATCCTCAAACTAACATGGTTCAATAGATTTCTAAAAAAATAGCAATAACCTTGGAAAATATTATAAATCATTAATGAACCAACAATTAAGCATATTTTAAAATACATGGATTTTTAACCTTCATTGTGACTCCGCTTTTATTCACACTATAGTTGTAAAATAATTAAATTACTTTATAACTTTATTTTTTAAAATTATGAAAAGATTTAAATTTAAGATAAGTTAAATTCCTTTAAATACTTTTAACACATAAATTTATACATTTTTTTATAATAAGAAATAAGTTAGAGACTATAATTAAATATATTTTTATAACAATCCAATTTATTTGTTTTTATTAAAGTTTTATTATAAATTTAACAGCCAAAAAATTACCATGACAAATGTTTTTTCTAAAATTATTATGCTATATTTAGAAAAAAATATTGAATTCTTCGTAAAGAAGAATGCAAGTTACATATTGGAAATAATGAGATTTTTTAAAGAAAAGTAAAAAATAAAAATTCTCCCAAGTAATATGAATTGTATCCTACTCGTGTGAAAGAAAATGTTTAGTTTAGTTTATTATATATTCTAACACACATCTCACATTACTGTCAATCTAGAATGTATTATCATTTTCTAATAATTCATTGATAAACATGCACTTTTCCAATTTTGTTTTTATATTTTTGTAGAAATAATCATACTATTACCTTTAAAATAGGATTTTATAACTTTTTTAACTTTTATTTTCGACCAAATTCCTAAATAACTTAAATAATAGATACTTAAAATATAATATTTAGTTTATAATATTAAAATGTAAAATTCTTAATTCTTAACATTCTTTCTATCATAAATTAGTAGAAAAAACAAAAAGTAATTTTTTCTTCTAACTAAAAATAATTTTTTGAATTAATATTTTGGTAGAAAAGATTAATTATTTAGTAATGGAGGATATATAAATTCTTCTTTTTAATATATAAAACTATGTGATAGAAAAGATTAATTCTATTTTTAGAATGGAAAAAGATGTAGTAAGTATAAGATACTTATTCTTTATTATCTCTATTCATTTTCTTATTTAAATATAATGATTAAGATTAATTATCTTTTGTTTTATTTATAGTATGCTCTAAACAATTAATTAAATTCACGTAGCTTTTCATAATTATAGTAAAAAATTACAATTCTATTTAAATTATTGTTATTTTCTTAATTTATTAATATTATTAAGAATAACATATATCAATATGAATCAAATCATTCTGTAGCACTGTGTTACTAATTATTTATATTTTAATTTTTAAATTTAATAATAAATTTTATTTATTAAATTTTACTATTATTTAAATAGATATATTATTTAAAGTTATATGTAGAGATTTAATGCTATATATTATTATATATAATAAATTACTAAGAGAGTGTTAGTTATTGTACGATTTGAGAGTGTATTAGTATAATATATTTTTTATGAATAAAATCTTAGTATTATTAATAATACAAGTTTGTTAGTTGAACCTGGAACCTTTATTTTCGTTAACTAATTTATCACCTTATATATTTATTAGTGTAATATTTTAAAAAAAGACACAAGAAATGTAGGTATATTTAAAGTTTTTAAACTTAAGATTGGAGTAGGTAAATAAAAAAGAATGAAATTATAATTTCTTAAAACAAGGATGAAAGTTTTATGTATTTATTTTTATTATAATATAAATATATACTTTTGATGTCAAATATATAAAAATGTAAACAATTTATATGGAATATTACTTTTAAGTGTGTCTATTTTAATTAAAATCTAATGATCATTTTCATATATCAGTATAAGATATATTGAATATTATAGTTTATCCTATAACTTATAAAATATTTTCTTATAAACTATATATTTTATATTGTTAATATTAATTTTAAATAAAAAAGGATATATAATATCTTAATCGGTTAAAGAATGAGATGTGAAAAGATATAAGTTTTTATATTTGTCGCTAATAAAAACTAACATCAAGTCTACAAAAAAAATATTTAAAATATAAAATTATATATATATATATATAATTAATTTCAATTTATATTTATTAAATATGTGAGTCTAATTTTATGGAATATAATCATAATAATGTTATGATTGAATTTCACACTTATATGATTTTATGTTCATGTAATAAATATGAAATAGAAAAAGAATAAGTTGTTGATTTTGTTAATTATTTAATTTTTATATTATTGTATGTTATTTCATATATCAATATGTATTATTGCAGGGATAATTGTTATTATAAATTATATTATTATATTTTTTCATTAACAATTATTATTTAAAATTTTATATTTAGCATAATATCTGTAAAGTTAAGCATATCTGCATAACATCATAAATTATTAGATTAAGAAAACATATATGTTGATTTAGTTTTATTTTTACTTTTAGGATACATATATGTTTATTCTTATTTGTAAAAGTCTTTACATATTTAATAAAAACCATGCTTTCCATTTCATATAGTTAACCATTATAAACTTAAAATAATTTATTTGAATATTACAATTTTGTCATTGATATATTATGAAATTATTAAATATTTAAAATCATTAAATTTTAATTTAATATTATTGAGACTATATTATATTTTATTAGACATATTATAAATTATGGATGTCGTCATGAATCATTAGTATTTTTACATATTTTTCACTTATCTTTGTTTTATTTTTTATTTCTTTTTCTCTATTTTTTTATTTTTTATTAGTAATGCACCACTTTTTTACTAGGAAAAGCACGACCACCACCAAACTATTTATGTATAACTGAACAATATTATCATTTTAATGAAAATTTCAAAATTAAAATTTTTCAATTTATATAATGTTAATTTTTCTTATAAATAAATATTTATTTAATATTATTAATACTACTACAAAAGTTTTCATTTTGTGCGGTTGTTTCAAGAGAAAAAATTTGTAGAAAATACCTGCTATTTTTTAGAAGGAAAAAATTTGTATAAATTGTTTAGACTTTTCGTAAAAAAAAAACACTATAATAATTTCATAAAAAATTCCTTGTGAATTTGAAAAGTGACAGCACCTAAGAATAGGCGTTTTATGGATGATTCATGCCGTGCACACTCAAAGGCGAGAACGAAGTAGCAATTGCTCGTCCAAATGGGTTACCACAACCAAATCAAGAAAAAGAAAAAATTATATGTGTTGAATTTATACCTCAATCAGGCTTTGAACACCTTCGAAAGAAAAAAGAAGGAAAACACCCATCTTAAGTGCCTTGGTTCCTCTCCTTATAAGTCAAGCTATTGCATTCCTTATTTTTTCCAAAGCAGGGTTAGCGTGTATGAAAATGGTAGAAAAATTTCTTGTAAATTTTCCTCTGAAAATTATTTTAAGAGTTTCCTGGGAATTTTAAATTGGCAGCAAATTTTCCTACATATTTAAAATTGGCAAGCAACTTTTTACATATTCTTTTGCAAATAAAATTATAATAAATAAATATTATTTATTTATAAAAATTAATTTATTAAGTTTTCTAGAAATTTTTTCGCCACATAATGATAAGTTATTTTTTAAATCATTAGTTTTGAAATAATTAATAAATATTTAAAATAATATCATTTTACTAAATCCATTATAATTTATAAAATATCTTAATATTCATAATTTTAGTTTAAAATTAATTAGATTAAATATTATTTTATTGAATGTATATTCCGTTATTTTCTATCCTTTAAATTTTAAATTCAAATCATCGTATGTTTGAATGACAATGTTAATTCATTTTATATTTAACATGTCCTAAAAAATCAAGGTATGTTTTGATACAAATAAATAAAAGAAAGTTGAAATTGTTATTCAAAATTCAAGTAAATTGTATAGTATAAATGTCAAAAAGCTGACTTCAATTTTCAATGTCCAAGAAGTGACAAAAACATTTCAAAATTTGAATAACATAACAACAATACAAGCATTAGTGAAACATGAACTATGATTTGTATTATACACAATTTACTATTTTAATGAAATAGCACCGATCCAAAATTCAACATGAAGATGAATGTAGCTTGTGATTTGTAACTTGTAATTAGTATTTTTTTTAAGTGTTAGTTAAGCATAGAAAAAAAAAGAATAATAGTGATAGCTGTCTTGGTTCAGCCATACTTGTCCAATTCTTGTTTAATTAGATATAAACCCAAATTACATTCATAATACCACATTTTCCAATGTTTTGTATATCATATAGAACAAAATTTAGATATTGAATATTGATATTATGGTAAAAAATGTGAAAGATTCTATGCTCTTTTCCTATGATTGTTGCAAAATGAGGTAATTACTAGTTTTGTCTGAAAAGTTATTTTAGTTTAGTTTTTTTAAAAAGTTTTCATTCTCTCCTTTATCATAATTTATTTATATATGTATTAAGTAATTTATAAAAGTTTCTTAAAATTTGAAATTTAAGAAAAAGATTTGCCATATCCAAACTAAAAAAATGAAATTAGAATAAATTGAATTCATTTTACTAAAGTGAAAGAAAAAAAAGGAAGAAACGAGTGGCCACAAGTCACATACTTTAAATTATATTTTGAGAATCTAACCTTTACATTAATAAAATGTATAGTTGTTATGATAAATTATTTGAGTCAAACTATCATTAATAAAAAATAACTTACATCATTCAATCACATCTATCATTCATGTCAAAGAATATGTTAAATTTGATAATAATAACTTTAAAAATTATATAAATTGTATGATTTAGTTGGTATGGTTGTATCTTCAAAGTCAATAATAATTAATATTTAGTAACATAATGAAAATCACATAAATCAAAATAAAAGAGTAGGCTTGCAAAAATGACATATCCAAACTAAAAAAATGAAATTAGAAAAAATTGAATTGATTTTATTAAAGTGAAAGAAAAAAAGAAAGAAACGAGTGGCCACAAGTCACATACTTTAAATTATATTTTGAGAATCTAACCTTTAAAGTAATAAAATGTATACTTGTTATGATAAATTATTTGAATAAAACTAACATCAATCAAAAATAACTTACATCATTCAATCACATCTATCATTCATGTCAAGAAATATGTTAAATTTGATAATAATAACTTTAAAAATTATATAAATTATATGATTTAGTTGGTATGGTTGTATCTTTAAAGTCAAGAATAATTAATATTAAGCAACATATATGAAAATCACATGAATGAAAATAAAAGAGTAGCCTTGCAAAAATGATATATCCCAACTAAAAAACTAAAATTAGAAAAAATTGAATTGATTTTATTAAAGTGAAAGAAAAAAAGAAGGAAAGGAGTGGCCACAAGTCACATACTTTAATTTGTATTTTGAGAATCTAACCTTTACATTAATAAAATGTATACTTGTTATGATAAATTATTTGAATCAAACTAACATTAATAAAAAATAAGTTACATCATTCAATCACATCTATCATTCATGTCAAAAAATATGTTAAATTTGATAATAATAACTTTAAAAATTATATAAATTATATGATTTAGTTGGTATGGTTGTATCTTTAAAGTCAATAATAATTAATATTTAGTAACATAAAGGAAAATCACATAAGTGAAATAAAAGAGTAGGCTTGCAAAAATGACATATCCAAACTCAAAAAATGACATTAGAAAAAATTGAATTGATTTTATTAAAGTGAAAAAAAAAAGGAAGAAACGAGTGGCCGCATGTCACATACTTTAAATTATGTTTTGAGAATCTAACCTTTACATTTTATGATAAATTATTTGAATCAAACTAACATTAATAAAAAATAACTTACATCATTCAATCACATCTATCATTAACGTCAAAAAATATGTTAACTTTGATAATAATAACTTTAAAAATTATATAAATTATATGATTTAGTTGGTATGGTTGTATCTTTAAAGTAAATAATAATTAATATTTGGTAACATAAATGAAAATCACATAAATGACAATAAAAGCGTAGGCTTGCAAAAATGACATATCCAAACTAAAAAAATGAAATTAGAAAAAATTGAATTTATTTTATTAAAGTTAAAGAAAAAAAGGAAGAGTTGCGTCAAGTCACATACTTTAAATTATATTTTGAGAATCTAACCTTTACATTAATAAAATGTATACTTGTTATGATAAATTATTTGAATAAAACTAACATTAATAAAAAATAACTTACATCATTCAATCACATCTACCATTCATGTCAAGAAATATGTTAAATTTGATAATAATAACTTTAAAAATTATATAAATTCTATGATTTACGATGGTTGTATCTTTAAAGTCAAGAATAATTAATATTTAGCAACATATATGAAAATCACATAAATCAAAATAAAAGAGTAGGCTTGCAAAAATGACATATCCAAACTACAAAAATGAAATTAGAAAAATTTGAATTGATTTTATTATAGTGAAAGAAAAAAAGAAGTAAACGAGTGGCCACAAGTCACATAGTTTAAATTATATTTTGAGAATTTAACCTTTACATTAATAAAATGTATACGTGTTATGATAAATTATTTGAATCAAACTAACATTAATAAAAAATAACTTACATAATTCAATCACATCTATCATTCATGTCAAGAAATATGTTAAATTTGATAATAATAACTTTAAAAATTATATAAATTATATGATTTAGTTGGTATGGTCGTATCTTTAAAGTCAATAATAATTAATATTTAGTAACATAAAGGAAAATCACATAAATTAAAATAAAAGAGTAGGCTTGCAAAAATGACATATCCAAACTAAAAAAATGAAATAAGGAAAAATTGAATTGATTTTGTTAAAGTGAAAGAAAAAAAGAAAGAAACGAGTGGCCACATGTCACATACTTTAACTTATATTTTGAGAATCTAACCTTTACATTTTATGATAAATTATTTGAATCAAACTAGCATTAATAAAAAATAACTTACATCATTCAATCACATCTATCATTCACGTAAAAAAATATGTTAACTTTGATAATAATAACTTTAAAAATTATATAAATTATATGATTTAGTTGGTATGGTTGTATCTTTAAAGTAAATAATAATTAATATTTAGTAACATAAATGAAAATCACATAAATGACAATAAAAGCGTAGGCTTGCAAAAATGACATATCCAAACTACAAAAATGAAATTAGAAAAATTTGAATTGATTTTATTAAAGTGAAAGAAAAAAAGAAGGAAACGAGTGGCCACAAGTCACATACTTTAAATTATATTTTGAGAATCTAACCTTTACATTAATAAAATGTATACGTGTTACGATAAATTATTTGAATCAAACTAACATTAATAAAAAATAACTTACATCATTCAATCACATCTATCATTCATGTCAAAAAATATGTTAAATTTGATAATAATAACTTTAAAAATTACATAAATTATATGATTTAGTTGGTATGGTTGTATCTTTAAAGTAAATAATAATTAATATTTAGTAACATAAATGAAAATCACATAAATGACAATAAAAGCGTAGGCTTGCAAAAATGACATATCCAAACTAAAAAAATGAAATTAGAAAAAATTGAATTTATTTTATTAAAGTTAAATAAAAAAAAGGAAGAGTGGCCACAAGTCACATACTTTAAATTATGTTTTGAGAATCTAACCTTTACATTAATAAAATGTATACTTGTTATGATAAATTATTTGATTAAAACTAACATTAATAAAAAATAACTTACATCATTCAATCACATCTATCATTCATGTCAAGAAATATATTAAATTTGATAATAATAACTTTAAAAATTATACAAATTCTATGATTTACTTGGTATGGTTGTATCTTTAAAGTCGAGAATAATTAATATTTAGCAACATATATGAAAATCACATAAATCAAAATAAAAGAGTAGGCTTGCAAAAATGACATATCCAAACTAAGAAAATGAAATTAGAAAAATTTGAATTGATTTTATTAAAGTGAAAGAAAAAAAGAAGGAAACGAGTGGCCACAAGTCACATACTTTAAATTATATTTTGAGAATCTAACCTTTACATTAATAAAATATATACGTGTTATGATAAATTATTTGAATCAAACTAACCTTAAAAAAAAATAACTTACATCATTCAATCACATCTATCATTCATGTCAAAAAACATGTTAAACTTGATAATAATAACTTTAAAAATTATGTAAATTATAAGATTTAGTTGGTATGATTGTATCTTTAATTTAAATAATAATTAATATTTAGTAACATAAATAAAAATCACATAAATGAAAATAAAAGAGTATGCTTGCAAAAATGACATATCCAAACTAAAAAAATGAAATTAGAAAAAATTGAATTGATTTTATTAAAGTGAAAGAAAAAAAGGCAGAAACGAGTGGCCACAAGTCACATCCTCTAAATTATATTTTGAGAATCTAACCTTTACATTAATAAAATGTATACTTGTTATGATAAATTATTTGAATCAAAGTAACATTAATAAAAAATAACTTACATCATTCAATCACATCTTTCATTCATGTCAAAAAACATGTTAAATTTGATAAGAATAACTTTAAAAATTATATAAATTATATGATTTAGTCGGTATGGTTGTATCTTTAATGTAAATAATAATTAATATTTAGTAACATAAATGAAAATCACATAAATGAAAATAAAAGAGTAGTTGCAAAAATGACATATCCAAACTAAAAAAATTAAATTAGAAAAAATTGAATTGATTTTATTAAAGTGAAAGAAAAAAAGGAAGAAGCGAGTCGCCATAAGTCACATACTTTAAATTATATTTTGAGAATCTAACCTTTACATTAATAAAATGTATAGTTGTTATGATAAATTATTTGAATCAAACTAACATTAATAATAACTTACATCATTCAATCACATCTATCATTCATGTGAAAAAAATATGTTAAATTTGATAATTATAACTTTAAAAATTATATGATTTAGTTGGTATGTTGTATCTTCAAAGTCAATAATAATTAATATTTAGTAACATAATGAAAATCACATAAATGAAAATAAAAGAGTAGGCTTGCAAAAATGACATATCCAAACTAAAAAAATGAAATTAGAAAAAATTGAATTTATTTTATTAAAGTGAAAGAAAAAAAGAAAGAAACGAGTGGCCACAAGTCACATACTTTTAATTATATTTTGAGAATCTAACCTTTAAAGTAATAAAATGCATACTTGTTATGATAAATTATTTGAATAAAACTAACATCAATCAAAAATAACTTACATCATTCAATTACATCTATCATTCATGTCAAGAAATATGTTAAATTTGATAATAATAACTTTAAAAATTATATAAATTATATGATTTAGTTGGTATGGTTGTATCTTTAAAGTCAAGAATAATTAATATTAAGCAACATATATGAAAATCACATGAATGAAAATAAAAGAGTAGGCTTGCAAAAATGATATCTCCAAACTAAAAAACTAAAATTAGAAAAAATTGAATTGATTTTATTAAAGTGAAAGAAAAAAAGAAGGAAACGAGTGGCCACAAGTCACATACTTTAATTTATATTTTGAGAATCTAACTTTTACATTAATAAAATGTATACTTGTTATGATAAATTACTTGAATCAAACTAACATTAATAAAAAATAAGTTACATCATTCAATCACATCTATCATTCATGTCAAACAATATGTTAAATTTGATAATAATAACTTTAAAAATTATATAAATTATATGATTTAGTTGGTATGGTTGTATCTTTAAAGTCAATAATAATTAATATTTAGTAACATAAAGGAAAATCACATAAATGAAATAAAAGAGTAGGCTTGCAAAAATGACATATCCAAACTCAAAAAATGACATTAGAAAAAATTGAATTGATTTTATTAAAGTGAAAGAAAAAAAAGGAAGAGTGGTGTCAAGTCACATACTTTAAATTATATTTTGAGAATCTAACCTTTACATTAATAAAATATATACTTGTTATGATAAATTATTTGAATAAAACTATCATTAATAAAAAATAACTTACATCATTCAATCACATCTACCATTCATGTCAAGAAATATGTTAAATTTGATAATAATAAATTTAAAAATTATATAAATTATATGATTTAGTTGGTATGGTTGTATCTTTAAAGTAAATAATAATTAACATTTGGTAACATAAATGAAAATCACATAAATGACAATAAAAGCGTAGGCTTGCAAAAATGACATATCCAAATTAAAAAAATGAAATTAGAAAAAATTGAATTTATTTTATTAAAGTGAATGAAAGAAAGAAGGAAACAAGTGGCCACAAGTCACATACTTTAATTTATATTTTGAGAATCTAACCTTTACATTAATAAAATGTATACTTGTTATGATAAATTACTTGAATCAAACTAACATTAATAAAAAATAACTTACATCATTCAATCACATCTATCATTCATGTCAAAAAACATGTTAAATTTGATAATAATAACTTTAAAAATTATATAAATTACATGATTTAGTTGGTATGGTTGTATCTTTAATTTAAATAATAATTAATATTTAGTAACATAAATAAAAATCACATCAATGAAAATAAAAGAGTATGCTTGCAAAAATGACATATCCAAACTAAAAAAATGAAATTAGAAAAAATTGAATTGATTTTATTAAAGTGAAAGAAAAAAAGGAAGAAACGAGTGGCCACAAGTGACATACTCTAAATTATATTTTGAGAATCTAACCTTTACATTAATAAAATGTATACGTGTTACGATAAATTATTTGAATCAAACTAACATTAATAAAAAATAACTTACATCATTCAATCACATCTATCATTCATGTCAAAAAATATGTTAAATTTGATAATAATAACTTTAAAAATTACATAAATTATATGATTTAGTTGGTATGGTTGTATCTTTAAAGTAAATAATAATTAATATTTAGTAACATAAATGAAAATCACATAAATGACAATAAAAGCGTAGGCTTGCAAAAATGACATATCCAAACTAAAAAAATGAAATTAGAAAAAATTGAATTTATTTTATTAAAGTTAAATAAAAAAAAGGAAGAGTGGCCACAAGTCACATACTTTAAATTATGTTTTGAGAATCTAACCTTTACATTAATAAAATGTATACTTGTTATGATAAATTATTTGATTAAAACTAACATTAATAAAAAATAACTTACATCATTCAATCACATCTATCATTCATGTCAAGAAATATATTAAATTTGATAATAATAACTTTAAAAATTATACAAATTCTATGATTTACTTGGTATGGTTGTATCTTTAAAGTCGAGAATAATTAATATTCAGCAACATATATGAAAATCACATAAATCAAAATAAAAGAGTAGGCTTGCAAAAATGACATATCCAAACTAAGAAAATGAAATTAGAAAAATTTGAATTGATTTTATTAAAGTGAAAGAAAAAAAGAAGGAAACGAGTGGCCACAAGTCACATACTTTAAATTATATTTTGAGAATCTAACCTTTACATTAATAAAATATATACGTGTTATGATAAATTATTTGAATCAAACTAACCTTAAAAAAAAATAACTTACATCATTCAATCACATCTATCATTCATGTCAAAAAACATGTTAAACTTGATAATAATAACTTTAAAAATTATGTAAATTATAAGATTTAGTTGGTATGATTGTATCTTTAATTTAAATAATAATTAATATTTAGTAACATAAATAAAAATCACATAAATGAAAATAAAAGAGTATGCTTGCAAAAATGACATATCCAAACTAAAAAAATGAAATTAGAAAAAATTGAATTGATTTTATTAAAGTGAAAGAAAAAAAGGCAGAAACGAGTGGCCACAAGTCACATCCTCTAAATTATATTTTGAGAATCTAACCTTTACATTAATAAAATGTATACTTGTTATGATAAATTATTTGAATCAAAGTAACATTAATAAAAAATAACTTACATCATTCAATCACATCTATCATTCATGTCAAAAAACATGTTAAATTTGATAAGAATAACTTTAAAAATTATATAAATTATATGATTTAGTCGGTATGGTTGTATCTTTAATGTAAATAATAATTAATATTTAGTAACATAAATGAAAATCACATAAATGAAAATAAAAGAGTAGTTGCAAAAATGACATATCCAAACTAAAAAAATTAAATTAGAAAAAATTGAATTGATTTTATTAAAGTGAAAGAAAAAAAGGAAGAAGCGAGTCGCCATAAGTCACATACTTTAAATTATATTTTGAGAATCTAACCTTTACATTAATAAAATGTATAGTTGTTATGATAAATTATTTGAATCAAACTAACATTAATAATAACTTACATAATTCAATCACATCTATCATTCATGTGAAAAAAATATGTTAAATTTGATAATTATAACTTTAAAAATTATATGATTTAGTTGGTATGTTGTATCTTCAAAGTCAATAATAATTAATATTTAGTAACATAATGAAAATCACATAAATGAAAATAAAAGAGTAGGCTTGCAAAAATGACATATCCAAACTAAAAAAATGAAATTAGAAAAAATTGAATTTATTTTATTAAAGTGAAAGAAAAAAAGAAAGAAACGAGTGGCCACAAGTCACATACTTTTAATTATATTTTGAGAATCTAACCTTTAAAGTAATAAAATGCATACTTGTTATGATAAATTATTTGAATAAAACTAACATCAATCAAAAATAACTTACATCATTCAATTACATCTATCATTCATGTCAAGAAATATGTTAAATTTGATAATAATAACTTTAAAAATTATATAAATTATATGATTTAGTTGGTATGGTTGTATCTTTAAAGTCAAGAATAATTAATATTAAGCAACATATATGAAAATCACATGAATGAAAATAAAAGAGTAGGCTTGCAAAAATGATATCTCCAAACTAAAAAACTAAAATTAGAAAAAATTGAATTGATTTTATTAAAGTGAAAGAAAAAAAGAAGGAAACGAGTGGCCACAAGTCACATACTTTAATTTATATTTTGAGAATCTAACTTTTACATTAATAAAATGTATACTTGTTATGATAAATTACTTGAATCAAACTAACATTAATAAAAAATAAGTTACATCATTCAATCACATCTATCATTCATGTCAAACAATATGTTAAATTTGATAATAATAACTTTAAAAATTATATAAATTATATGATTTAGTTGGTATGGTTGTATCTTTAAAGTCAATAATAATTAATATTTAGTAACATAAAGGAAAATCACATAAATGAAATAAAAGAGTAGGCTTGCAAAAATGACATATCCAAACTCAAAAAATGACATTAGAAAAAATTGAATTGATTTTATTAAAGTGAAAGAAAAAAAAGGAAGAGTGGTGTCAAGTCACATACTTTAAATTATATTTTGAAAATCTAACCTTTACATTAATAAAATATATACTTGTTATGATAAATTATTTGAATAAAACTATCATTAATAAAAAATAACTTACATCATTCAATCACATCTACCATTCATGTCAAGAAATATGTTAAATTTGATAATAATAAATTTAAAAATTATATAAATTATATGATTTAGTTGGTATGGTTGTATCTTTAAAGTAAATAATAATTAACATTTGGTAACATAAATGAAAATCACATAAATGACAATAAAAGCGTAGGCTTGCAAAAATGACATATCCAAATTAAAAAAATGAAATTAGAAAAAATTGAATTTATTTTATTAAAGTGAATGAAAGAAAGAAGGAAACAAGTGGCCACAAGTCACATACTTTAATTTATATTTTGAGAATCTAACCTTTACATTAATAAAATGTATACTTGTTATGATAAATTACTTGAATCAAACTAACATTAATAAAAAATAACTTACATCATTCAATCACATCTATCATTCATGTCAAAAAACATGTTAAATTTGATAATAATAACTTTAAAAATTATATAAATTACATGATTTAGTTGGTATGGTTGTATCTTTAATTTAAATAATAATTAATATTTAGTAACATAAATAAAAATCACATCAATGAAAATAAAAGAGTATGCTTGCAAAAATGACATATCCAAACTAAAAAAATGAAATTAGAAAAAATTGAATTGATTTTATTAAAGTGAAAGAAAAAAAGGAAGAAACGAGTGGCCACAAGTGACATACTCTAAATTATATTTTGAGAATCTAACCTTTACATTAATAAAATGTATACGTGTTACGATAAATTATTTGAATCAAACTAACATTAATAAAAAATAACTTACATCATTCAATCACATCTATCATTCATGTCAAAAAATATGTTAAATTTGATAATAATAACTTTAAAAATTACATAAATTATATGATTTAGTTGGTATGGTTGTATCTTTAAAGTAAATAATAATTAATATTTAGTAACATAAATGAAAATCACATAAATGACAATAAAAGCGTAGGCTTGCAAAAATGACATATCCAAACTAAAAAAATGAAATTAGAAAAAATTGAATTTATTTTATTAAAGTTAAATAAAAAAAAGGAAGAGTGGCCACAAGTCACATACTTTAAATTATGTTTTGAGAATCTAACCTTTACATTAATAAAATGTATACTTGTTATGATAAATTATTTGATTAAAACTAACATTAATAAAAAATAACTTACATCATTCAATCACATCTATCATTCATGTCAAGAAATATATTAAATTTGATAATAATAACTTTAAAAATTATACAAATTCTATGATTTACTTGGTATGGTTGTATCTTTAAAGTCGAGAATAATTAATATTCAGCAACATATATGAAAATCACATAAATCAAAATAAAAGAGTAGGCTTGCAAAAATGACATATCCAAACTAAGAAAATGAAATTAGAAAAATTTGAATTGATTTTATTAAAGTGAAAGAAAAAAAGAAGGAAACGAGTGGCCACAAGTCACATACTTTAAATTATATTTTGAGAATCTAACCTTTACATTAATAAAATATATACGTGTTATGATAAATTATTTGAATCAAACTAACCTTAAAAAAAAATAACTTACATCATTCAATCACATCTATCATTCATGTCAAAAAACATGTTAAACTTGATAATAATAACTTTAAAAATTATGTAAATTATAAGATTTAGTTGGTATGATTGTATCTTTAATTTAAATAATAATTAATATTTAGTAACATAAATAAAAATCACATAAATGAAAATAAAAGAGTATGCTTGCAAAAATGACATATCCAAACTAAAAAAATGAAATTAGAAAAAATTGAATTGATTTTATTAAAGTGAAAGAAAAAAAGGCAGAAACGAGTGGCCACAAGTCACATCCTCTAAATTATATTTTGAGAATCTAACCTTTACATTAATAAAATGTATACTTGTTATGATAAATTATTTGAATCAAAGTAACATTAATAAAAAATAACTTACATCATTCAATCACATCTATCATTCATGTCAAAAAACATGTTAAATTTGATAAGAATAACTTTAAAAATTATATAAATTATATGATTTAGTCGGTATGGTTGTATCTTTAATGTAAATAATAATTAATATTTAGTAACATAAATGAAAATCACATAAATGAAAATAAAAGAGTAGTTGCAAAAATGACATATCCAAACTAAAAAAATTAAATTAGAAAAAATTGAATTGATTTTATTAAAGTGAAAGAAAAAAAGGAAGAAGCGAGTCGCCATAAGTCACATACTTTAAATTATATTTTGAGAATCTAACCTTTACATTAATAAAATGTATAGTTGTTATGATAAATTATTTGAATCAAACTAACATTAATAATAACTTACATAATTCAATCACATCTATCATTCATGTGAAAAAAATATGTTAAATTTGATAATTATAACTTTAAAAATTATATGATTTAGTTGGTATGTTGTATCTTCAAAGTCAATAATAATTAATATTTAGTAACATAATGAAAATCACATAAATGAAAATAAAAGAGTAGGCTTGCAAAAATGACATATCCAAACTAAAAAAATGAAATTAGAAAAAATTGAATTTATTTTATTAAAGTGAAAGAAAAAAAGAAAGAAACGAGTGGCCACAAGTCACATACTTTTAATTATATTTTGAGAATCTAACCTTTAAAGTAATAAAATGCATACTTGTTATGATAAATTATTTGAATAAAACTAACATCAATCAAAAATAACTTACATCATTCAATTACATCTATCATTCATGTCAAGAAATATGTTAAATTTGATAATAATAACTTTAAAAATTATATAAATTATATGATTTAGTTGGTATGGTTGTATCTTTAAAGTCAAGAATAATTAATATTAAGCAACATATATGAAAATCACATGAATGAAAATAAAAGAGTAGGCTTGCAAAAATGATATCTCCAAACTAAAAAACTAAAATTAGAAAAAATTGAATTGATTTTATTAAAGTGAAAGAAAAAAAGAAGGAAACGAGTGGCCACAAGTCACATACTTTAATTTATATTTTGAGAATCTAACTTTTACATTAATAAAATGTATACTTGTTATGATAAATTACTTGAATCAAACTAACATTAATAAAAAATAAGTTACATCATTCAATCACATCTATCATTCATGTCAAACAATATGTTAAATTTGATAATAATAACTTTAAAAATTATATAAATTATATGATTTAGTTGGTATGGTTGTATCTTTAAAGTCAATAATAATTAATATTTAGTAACATAAAGGAAAATCACATAAATGAAATAAAAGAGTAGGCTTGCAAAAATGACATATCCAAACTCAAAAAATGACATTAGAAAAAATTGAATTGATTTTATTAAAGTGAAAGAAAAAAAAGGAAGAGTGGTGTCAAGTCACATACTTTAAATTATATTTTGAAAATCTAACCTTTACATTAATAAAATATATACTTGTTATGATAAATTATTTGAATAAAACTATCATTAATAAAAAATAACTTACATCATTCAATCACATCTACCATTCATGTCAAGAAATATGTTAAATTTGATAATAATAAATTTAAAAATTATATAAATTATATGATTTAGTTGGTATGGTTGTATCTTTAAAGTAAATAATAATTAACATTTGGTAACATAAATGAAAATCACATAAATGACAATAAAAGCGTAGGCTTGCAAAAATGACATATCCAAATTAAAAAAATGAAATTAGAAAAAATTGAATTTATTTTATTAAAGTGAATGAAAGAAAGAAGGAAACAAGTGGCCACAAGTCACATACTTTAATTTATATTTTGAGAATCTAACCTTTACATTAATAAAATGTATACTTGTTATGATAAATTACTTGAATCAAACTAACATTAATAAAAAATAACTTACATCATTCAATCACATCTATCATTCATGTCAAAAAACATGTTAAATTTGATAATAATAACTTTAAAAATTATATAAATTACATGATTTAGTTGGTATGGTTGTATCTTTAATTTAAATAATAATTAATATTTAGTAACATAAATAAAAATCACATCAATGAAAATAAAAGAGTATGCTTGCAAAAATGACATATCCAAACTAAAAAAATGAAATTAGAAAAAATTGAATTGATTTTATTAAAGTGAAAGAAAAAAAGGAAGAAACGAGTGGCCACAAGTGACATACTCTAAATTATATTTTGAGAATCTAACCTTTACATTAATAAAATGTATACTTGTCATGATAAATTATTTGAATCAAAGTAACATTAATAAAAAATAATTGACATCATTCAATCACATCTATCATTCATGTCAAAAAACATGTTAAATTTGATAAGAATAACTTGAAAAATTATACAAATTATATGATTTAGTTGGTATGGTTGTATCTTTAAAGTAAATAATAATTAATATTTAGTAACATAAATCAAAATCACATAAATGACAATAAAAGCGTAGGATTGCAAAAATGACATATCCAAACTAAAAAAATGAAATTAGAAAAAATTGAATTTATTTTATTAAAGTTAAAGAAAAAAAAGGAAGAGTGGCCACAAGTCAGATACTTTATATTATATTTTGAGAATCTAACCTTTACATTAATAAAATGTATACTTGTTATGATAAATTATTTGAATAAAACTAACATTAATAAAAAATAACTTACATCATTCAATCACATCTATCATTCATGTCAAGAAATATCTTAAATTTGATAATAATAAGTTTAAAAATTATATAAATTCTATGATTTACTTGGTATGGTTGTATCTTTAAAGTCAAGAATAATTAATATTTAGCAACAGATATATGAAAATCACATAAATCAAAATAAAAGAGTAGGCTTGCAAAAATGACATATCCAAACTACAAAAATGAAATTAGAAAAATTTGAATTGATTTTATTAAAGTGAAAGAAAAAAAGAAGGAAACGAGTGGCCACAAGTCACATACTTTAAATTATATTTTGAGAATCTGACCTTTACATTAATAAAATGTATACGTGTTATGATAAATTATTTGAATCAAACTAACATTAATAAAAAATAACTTACATCATTCAATCACATCTATCATTCATGTAAAAAAATATGTTAAATTTGATAATAATAACTTTAAAAATTATATAAATTATATGATTTAGTTGGTATGGTTGTATCTTTAAAGTCAATAATAATTAATATTTAGTAACATAAAGGAAAATCACATAAATTAAAATAAAAGAGTAGCTGCAAAAATGACATATCCAAACTAAAAAAATGAAATTAGGAAAAATTGAATTGATTTTATTAAAGTAAAAGAAAAAAAGAAACAAACGAGTGGTCACATGTCACATACTTTAACTTATATTTTGAGAATCTAACCTTTACATTTTATGATAAATTATTTGAATCAAACTAACCTTAATAAAAAATAACTTACATCATTCAATCACATCTATCATTCATGTCAAAAAACATGTTAAATTTGATAATAATAAATTTAAAAATTATATAAATTATATGATTTAGTTGGTATGGTTGTATCTTTAATTTAAATAATAATTAATATTTAGTAACATAAATAAAAATCACATAAATGAAAATAAAAGGGTATGCTTGCAAAAATGACATATCCAAACTAAAAAAATGAAATTAGAAAAAATTGAATTGATTTTATTAAAGTGAAAGAAAAAAAGGAAGAAACGAGTGGCCACAAGTGACATACTCTAAATTATATTTTGAGAATCTAACCTTTACATTAATAAAATGTATACTTGTTATGATAAATTATTTGAATCAAAGTAACATTAATAAAAAATAATTGACATCATTCAATCACATCTATCATTCATGTCAAAAAACATGTTAAATTTGATAAGAATAACTTTAAAAATTATATAAATTATATGATTTAGTTGGTATGGTTGTATCTTTAATTTAAATAATAATTAATATTTAGTAACATAAATAAAAATCACATAAATGAAAATAAAAGGGTATGCTTGCAAAAATGACATATCCAAACTAAAAAAATGAAATTAGAAAAAATTGAATTGATTTTATTAAAGTGAAAGAAAAAAAGGAAGAAACGAGTGGCCACAAGTGACATACTCTAAATTAGATTTTGAGAATCTAACCTTTACATTAATAAAATGTATACTTGTTATGATAAATTATTTGAATCAAAGTAACATTAATAAAAAATAATTGACATCATTCAATCACATCTATCATTCATGTCAAAAAACATGTTAAATTTGATAAGAATAACTTTAAAAATTATATAAATTATATGATTTAGTCGGTATGGTTGTATCTTTAATGTAAATAATAATTAATATTTAGTAACATAAATGAAAATCAAATAAATTAAAATAAAAGAGTAGGCTTGCAAAAATGACATATCCAAACTAAAAAAATGGAATTAGAAAAAAATGAATTGATTTTATTAAAGTGAAAGAAAAAAAGGAAGAAACGACTGGCCACAAGTCACATACTTTAAATTATATTTTGAGAATCTAACCGTTACATTAACAAAATGTATACTTGTTATGATAAATTATTTGAATCAAACTAACATTAATAATAACTTACATCATTCAATCACATCTATCATTCATGTAAAAAAAAATATGTTAAATTTGATAATAATAACTTTAAAAATTATATAAATTATATGATTTAGTTGGTATGGTTGTATCTTGAAAGTCAATAATAATTAATATTTGGCAACATAAATGAAAATCACATAAATGAAAATAAAAGAGTACGCTTGCAAAAATGACATATCCAAACTAAAAAAATGAAATTAGAAAAAATTGAATTCATTTTACTAAAGTGAAAGAAAAAAAAGGGAGAAACGAGTGACCACAAGTCACATACTTTAAATTATATTTTGAGAATCTAACCTTTACATTAATAAAATGTATACTTGTTACGATAAATTATTTGAATCAAACTAACATTAATAAAAAATAACTTACATCATTCTATCACATCTATCATTGATGCCCAAAAATATGTTAAATTTGATAATAATAACTTTAAAAATTATATAAATTATATGATTTAGTTGGTATGGTTGTATCTTTAAAGTCAATAATAATTAATATTTAGTAACATAAATGAAAATAACATAAATGAAATTAAAATAAAAGAGTAAGCTTGCAAAAATGACATATCCAAACTAAAAAATTCAAATCAGAAAAAAATTGAATTGATTTTATTAAAGTGAAAGAAAAAAAGGAAGAAAGGAGTGGCCACAAGTCACATACTTTAAATTATTTTTTGAGAATCTAACCTTTACATTAATAAAATGTATACTTGTTATGATAAATTATTTGAATCAAACTAACATTAAAAATAACTTACATCATTCAATCACATCTATCATTCATGTCAAAAAATATGTTAAATTTGATAATAATAACTTTAAAAATTATATAAATTATATGATTTAGTTGGTATGGTTGTATCCTTAAAGTCAATAATAATTAATATTTAGTAACATAAAGGAAAATCATATAAATTAAAATAAAAGAGTAGTTGCAAAAATGACATATCCAAACTAAAAAAATGAAATTAGGAAGAATTGAATTGATTTTATTAAAGTGAAAGAAAAAAAGAAAGAAACGAGTGGCCACATGTCACATACTTTAACTTATATTTTGAGAATCTAACCTTTACATTTTATGATAAATTATTTGAATCAAACTAACCTTAATAAAAAATAACTTACATCATTCAATCACATCTATCATTCATGTCAAAAAACATGTTAAATTTGGTAATAATAACTTTAAAAATTATATCAATTATATGATTTAGTTGGTATGGTTGTATCTTTAATGTAAATAATAATTAATATTTAATAACCTAAATGAAAATCACATATGAAAATAAAAGAGTAGGATTGCAAAAATAACATATCCAAACTAAAAATGAAATTATAAAAAATTGAATTGATTTTATTAAAGTGAAAGAAAAAAAGGAAGAAACGAGTGGCCACAAGTCACATACTTTAAATTATATTTTGAGAATCTAACCTTTACATTAATAAAATGTATACTTGTTATGATAAACTATTTGAATCAAACTAACATTAATAAAAAATAACTTACATCATTCAATCACATCTATCATTCATGTCAAAAACCATGTTAAATTTAATAATAATAAGTTTAAAAATTATATAAATTATATAAATTATATGATTTAGTTGGTATGGTTGTAACTTTAATGTAAATAATAATTAATATTTAGTAACATAAATGAAAATCACATAAATGAAAATAAAAGATTACGCTTGCAAAAATGACATATCCAAACTAAAAAAATGAAATTAGAAAAAATTGAATTAATTTTATTAAAGTGAAAGAAAAAAAGGAAGAAACAAGTGGCCACAAGTCACATACCTTAAATTATATTTTGAGAATCTAACCTTTACATTAATAAAATGTATACTTGTTATGATAAACTATTTGAATCAAACTAACATTAATAAAGAATAACTTACATCATTCAATCACATCTACCATTCATGTCAAAAAACATGTTAAATTTGGAAATAATAACTTTAAAAATTATATCAATTATATGATTTAGTTGGTATGGTTGTATCTTTAATGTAAATAATAATTAATATTTACTAACATAAATGAAAATCCCATATGAAAATAAAAGAGTAGGATTGCAAAAATAACATATCCAAACTAAAAAAATGAAATTAGAAAAAATTGAATTGATTTTATTAAAGTGAAAGAAAAAAAGGAAGAAACGAGTGGCCACAAGTCACATACTTTAAATTATATTTTGAGAATCTAACCTTTACATTCATAAAATGTATACTTGTTATGATAAACTATTTGAATCAAACTAACATTAATAAAAAATAACTTACATCATTCAATCACATCTATCATTCATGTCAAAAACCATGTTAAATTTAATAATAATAAGTTTAAAAATTATATAAATTATATGATTTAGTTGGTATGGTTGTATCTTTAATGTAAATAATAATTAATATTTAGTAACATAAATGAAAATCACATAAATGAAAATAAAAGATTACGCTTGCAAAAATGACATATCCAAACTAAAAAAATGAAATTAGAAAAAATTGAATTGATTTTATTAAAGTGAAAGAAAAAAAGGAAGAAACAAGTGGCCACAAGTCACATACTTTAAATTATATTTTGAGAATCTAACCTTTACATTAATAAAATGTATACTTGTTATGATAAACTATTTGAATCAAACTAACATTAATAAAGAATAACTTACATCATTCAACCACATCTACCATTCATGTCAAAAAACATGTTAAATTTGGAAATAATAACTTTAAAAATTATATCAATTATATGATTTAGTTGGTATGGTTGTATCTTTAATGTAAATAATAATTAATATTTACTAACATAAATGAAAATCCCATATGAAAATAAAAGAGTAGGATTGCAAAAATAACATATCCAAACTAAAAAAATGAAATTAGAAAAAATTGAATTGATTTTATTAAAGTGAAAGAAAAAAAGGAAGAAACGAATGGCCACAAGTCACATACTTTAAATTATATTTTGAGAATCTAACCTTTACATTAATAAAATGTATACTTGTTATGATAAACTATTTGAATCAAACTAACATTAATAAAAAATAACTTACATCATTCAATCACATCTATCATTCATGTCAAAAACCATGTTAAATTTAATAATAATAAGTTTAAAAATTATATAAATTATATAAATTATATGATTTAGTTGGTATGGTTGTAACTTTAATGTAAATAATAATTAATATTTAGTAACATAAATGAAAATCACATAAATGAAAATAAAAGATTACGCTTGCAAAAATGACATATCCAAACTAAAAAAATGAAATTAGAAAAAATTGAATTAATTTTATTAAAGTGAAAGAAAAAAAGGAAGAAACAAGTGGCCACAAGTCACATACCTTAAATTATATTTTGAGAATCTAACCTTTACATTAATAAAATGTATACTTGTTATGATAAACTATTTGAGTCAAACTAACATTAATAAAGAATAACTTACATCATTCAATCACATCTACCATTCATGTCAAAAAACATGTTAAATTTGGAAATAATAACTTTAAAAATTATATCAATTATATGATTTAGTTGGTATGGTTGTATCTTTAATGTAAATAATAATTAATATTTACTAACATAAATGAAAATCCCATATGAAAATAAAAGAGTAGGATTGCAAAAATAACATATCCAAACTAAAAAAATGAAATTAGAAAAAATTGAATTGATTTTATTAAAGTGAAAGAAAAAAAGGAAGAAACGAGTGGCCACAAGTCACATACTTTAAATTATATTTTGAGAATCTAACCTTTACATTCATAAAATGTATACTTGTTATGATAAACTATTTGAATCAAACTAACATTAATAAAAAATAACTTACATCATTCAATCACATCTATCATTCATGTCAAAAACCATGTTAAATTTAATAATAATAAGTTTAAAAATTATATAAATTATATGATTTAGTTGGTATGGTTGTATCTTTAATGTAAATAATAATTAATATTTAGTAACATAAATGAAAATCACATAAATGAAAATAAAAGATTACGCTTGCAAAAATGACATATCCAAACTAAAAAAATGAAATTAGAAAAAATTGAATTGATTTTATTAAAGTGAAAGAAAAAAAGGAAGAAACGAGTGGCCACAAGTCACATACTTTAAATTATATTTTGAGAATCTAACCTTTACATTAATAAAATGTATACTTGTTATGATAAACTATTTGAATCAAACTAACATTAATAAAAAATAACTTACATCATTCAATCACATCTACCATTCATGTCAAAAAACATGTTAAATTTGGAAATAATAACTTTAAAAATTATATCAATTATATGATTTAGTTGGTATGGTTGTATCTTTAATGTAAATAATAATTAATATTTAGTAACATAAATGAAAATCACATAAATGAAAATAAAAGATTACGCTTGCAAAAATGACATATCCAAACTAAAAAAATGAAATTAGAAAAAATTGAATTGATTTTATTAAAGTGAAAGAAAAAAAGGAAGAAACGAGTGGCCACAAGTCACATACTTTAAATTATATTTTGAGAATCTAACCTTTACATTAATAAAATATATACTTGTTATGATAAATTATTTGAATAAAACTATCATTAATAAAAAATAACTTACATCATTCAATCACATCTACCATTCATGTCAAGAAATATGTTAAATTTGATAATAATAAATTTAAAAATTATATAAATTATATGATTTAGTTGGTATGGTTGTATCTTTAAAGTAAATAATAATTAACATTTGGTAACATAAATGAAAATCACATAAATGACAATAAAAGCGTAGGCTTGCAAAAATGACATATCCAAATTAAAAAAATGAAATTAGAAAAAATTGAATTTATTTTATTAAAGTGAATGAAAAAAAGAAGGAAACAAGTGGCCACAAGTCACATACTTTAATTTATATTTTGAGAATCTAACCTTTACATTAATAAAATGTATACTTGTTATGATAAATTACTTGAATCAAACTAACATTAATAAAAAATAACTTACATCATTCAATCACATCTATCATTCATGTCAAAAAACATGTTAAATTTGATAATAATAACTTTAAAAATTATATAAATTACATGATTTAGTTGGTATGGTTGTATCTTTAATTTAAATAATAATTAATATTTAGTAACATAAATAAAAATCACATAAATGAAAATAAAAGAGTATGCTTGCAAAAATGACATATCCAAACTAAAAAAATGAAATTAGAAAAAATTGAATTGATTTTATTAAAGTGAAAGAAAAAAAGGAAGAAACGAGTGGCCACAAGTGACATACTCTAAACTATATTTTGAGAATCTAACCTTTACATTAATAAAATGTATACTTGTCATGATAAATTATTTGAATCAAAGTAACATTAATAAAAAATAATTGACATCATTCAATCACATCTATCATTCATGTCAAAAAACATGTTAAATTTGATAGGAATAACTTTAAAAATTATATAAATTATATGATTTAGTTGGTATGGTTGTATCTTTAAAGTAAATAATAATTAATATTTAGTAACATAAATCAAAATCACATAAATGACAATAAAAGCGTAGGATTGCAAAAATGACATATCCAAACTAAAAAAATGAAATTAGAAAAAATTGAATTTATTTTATTAAAGTTAAAGAAAAAAAAGGAAGAGTGGCCACAAGTCACATACTTTATATTATATTTTGAGAATCTAACCTTTACATTAATAAAATGTATACTTGTTATGATAAATTATTTGAATAAAACTAACATTAATAAAAAATAACTTACATCATTCAATCACATCTATCATTCATGTCAAGAAATATCTTAAATTTGATAATAATAAGTTTAAAAATTATATAAATTCTATGATTTACTTGGTATGGTTGTATCTTTAAAGTCAAGAATAATTAATATTTAGCAACAGATATATGAAAATCACATAAATCAAAATAAAAGAGTAGGCTTGCAAAAATGACATATCCAAACTACAAAAATGAAATTAGAAAAATTTGAATTGATTTTATTAAAGTGAAAGAAAAAAAGAAGGAAACGAGTGGCCACAAGTCACATACTTTAAATTATATTTTGAGAATCTAACCTTTACATTAATAAAATGTATACGTGTTATGATAAATTATTTGAATCAAACTAACATTAATAAAAAATAACTTACATCATTCAATCACATCTATCATTCATGTAAAAAAATATGTTAAATTTGATAATAATAACTTTAAAAATTATATAAATTATATGATTTAGTTGGTATGGTTGTACCTTTAAAGTCAATAATAATTAATATTTAGTAACATAAAGGAAAATCACATAAATTAAAATAAAAGAGTAGTTGCAAAAATGACATATCCAAACTAAAAAAATGAAATTAGGAAAAATTGAATTGATTTTATTAAAGTAAAAGAAAAAAAGAAACAAACGAGTGGTCACATGTCACATACTTTAACTTATATTTTGAGAATCTAACCTTTACATTTTATGATAAATTATTTGAATCAAACTAACCTTAATAAAAAATAACTTACATCATTCAATCACATCTATCATTCATGTCAAAAAACATGTTAAATTTGATAATAATAAATTTAAAAATTATATAAATTATATGATTTAGTTGGTATGGTTGTATCTTTAATTTAAATAATAATTAATATTTAGTAACATAAATAAAAATCACATAAATGAAAATAAAAGGGTATGCTTGCAAAAATGACATATCCAAACTAAAAAAATGAAATTAGAAAAAATTGAATTGATTTTATTAAAGTGAAAGAAAAAAAGGAAGAAACGAGTGGCCACAAGTGACATACTCTAAATTATATTTTGAGAATCTAACCTTTACATTAATAAAATGTATACTTGTTATGATAAATTATTTGAATCAAAGTAACATTAATAAAAAATAATTCACATCATTCAATCACATCTATCATTCATGTCAAAAAACATGTTAAATTTGATAAGAATAACTTTAAAAATTATATAAATTATATGATTTAGTTGGTATGGTTGTATCTTTAATTTAAATAATAATTAATATTTAGTAACATAAATAAAAATCACATAAATGAAAATAAAAGGGTATGCTTGCAAAAATGACATATCCAAACTAAAAAAATGAAATTAGAAAAAATTGAATTGATTTTATTAAAGTGAAAGAAAAAAAGGAAGAAACGACTGGCCACAAGTCACATACTTTAAATTATATTTTGAGAATCTAACTGTTACATTAATAAAATGTATACTTGTTATGATAAATTATTTGAATCAAACTAACATTAATAATAACTTACATCATTCAATCACATCTATCATTCATGTAAAAAAAAATATGTTAAATTTGATAATAATAACTTTAAAAATTATATAAATTATATGATTTAGTTGGTATGGTTGTATCTTGAAAGTCAATAATAATTAATATTTGGCAACATAAATGAAAATCACATAAATGAAAATAAAAGAGTACGCTTGCAAAAATGACATATCCAAACTAAAAAAATGAAATTAGAAAAAACTGAATTCATTTTACTAAAGTGAAAGGAAAAAAAGGGAGAAACGAGTGGCCACAAGTCACATACTTTAAATTATATTTTGAGAATCTAACCTTTACATTAATAAAATGTATACTTGTTACGATAAATTATTTGAATCAAACTAACATTAATAAAAAATAACTTACATCATTCTATCACATCTATCATTGATGCCCAAAAATATGTTAAATTTGATAATAATAACTTTAAAAATTATATAAATTATATGATTTAGTTGGTATGGTTGTATCTTTAAAGTTAATAATAATTAATATTTAGTAACATAAATGAAAATAACATAAATGAAATTAAAATAAAAGAGTAAGCTTGCAAAAATGACATATCCAAACTAAAAAATTGAAATCAGAAAAAAATTGAATTGATTTTATTAAAGTGAAAGAAAAAAAGGAAGAAAGGAGTGGCCACAAGTCACATACTTTAAATTATTTTTTGAGAATCTAACCTTTACATTAATAAAATGTATACTTGTTATGATAAATTATTTGAATCGAACTAACATTAAAAATAACTTACATCATTCAATCACATCTATCATTCATGTCAAAAATATGTTAAATTTGATAATAATAACTTTAAAAATTATATAAATTATATGATTTAGTTGGTATGGTTGTATCCTTAAAGTCAATAATAATTAATATTTAGTAACATAAAGGAAAATCATATAAATTAAAATAAAAGAGTAGTTGCAAAAATGACATATCCAAACTAAAAAAATGAAATTAGGAAGAATTGAATTGATTTTATTAAAGTGAAAGAAAAAAAGAAAGAAACGAGTGGCCACATGTCACATACTTTAACTTATATTTTGAGAATCTAACCTTTACATTTTATGATAAACTATTTGAATCAAACTAACATTAATAAAAAATAACTTACATCATTCAATCACATCTATCATTCATGTCAAAAACCATGTTAAATTTAATAATAATAAGTTTAAAAATTATATAAATTATATGATTTAGTTGGTATGGTTGTAACTTTAATGTAAATAATAATTAATATTTAGTAACATAAATGAAAATCACATAAATGAAAATAAAAGATTACGCTTGCAAAAATGACATATCCAAACTAAAAAAATGAAATTAGAAAAAATTGAATTGATTTTATTAAAGTGAAAGAAAAAAAGGAAGAAACGAGTGGCCACAAGTCACATACTTTAAATTATATTTTGAGAATCTAACCTTTACATTAATAAAATGTATACTTGTTATGATAAACTATTTGAATCAAACTAACATTAATAAAGAATAACTTACATCATTCAATCACATCTACCATTCATGTCAAAAAACATGTTAAATTTGGAAATAATAACTTTAAAAATTATATCAATTATATGATTTAGTTGGTATGGTTGTATCTTTAATGTAAATAATAATTAATATTTACTAACATAAATGAAAATCCCATATGAAAATAAAAGAGTAGGATTGCAAAAATAACATATCCAAACTAAAAAAATGAAATTAGAAAAAATTGAATTGATTTTATTAAAGTGAAAGAAAAAAAGGAAGAAACGAGTGGCCACAAGTCACATACTTTAAATTATATTTTGAGAATCTAACCTTTACATTCATAAAATGTATACTTGTTATGATAAACTATTTGAATCAAACTAACATTAATAAAAAATAACTTACATCATTCAATCACATCTATCATTCATGTCAAAAACCATGTTAAATTTAATAATAATAAGTTTAAAAATTATATAAATTATATGATTTAGTTGGTATGGTTGTAACTTTAATGTAAATAATAATTAATATTTAGTAACATAAATGAAAATCACATAAATGAAAATAAAAGATTACGCTTGCAAAAATGACATATCCAAACTAAAAAAATGAAATTAGAAAAAATTGAATTGATTTTATTAAAGTGAAAGAAAAAAAGGAAGAAACAAGTGGCCACAAGTCACATACTTTAAATTATATTTTGAGAATCTAACCTTTACATTAATAAAATGTATACTTGTTATGATAAACTATTTGAATCAAACTAACATTAATAAAGAATAACTTACATCATTCAATCACATCTACCATTCATGTCAAAAAACATGTTAAATTTGGAAATAATAACTTTAAAAATTATATCAATTATATGATTTAGTTGGTATGGTTGTATCTTTAATGTAAATAATAATTAATATTTAGTAACATAAATGAAAATCCCATATGAAAATAAAAGAGTAGGATTGCAAAAATAACATATCCAAACTAAAAAAATGAAATTAGAAAAAATTGAATTGATTTTATTAAAGTGAAAGAAAAAAAGGAAGAAACGAGTGGCCACAAGTCACATACTTTAAATTATATTTTGGGAATCTAACCTTTACATTCATAAAATGTATACTTGTTATGATAAACTATTTGAATCAAACTAACATTAATAAAAAATAACTTACATCATTCAATCACATCTATCATTCATGTCAAAAACCATGTTAAATTTAATAATAATAAGTTTAAAAATTATATAAATTATATGATTTAGTTGGTATGGTTGTATCTTTAATGTAAATAATAATTAATATTTAGTAACATAAATGAAAATCACATAAATGAAAATAAAAGATTACGCTTGCAAAAATGACATATCCAAACTAAAAAAATGAAATTAGAAAAAATTGAATTGATTTTATTAAAGTGAAAGAAAAAAAGGAAGAAACGAGTGGCCACAAGTCACATACTTTAAATTATATTTTGAGAATCTAACCTTTACATTAATAAAATGTATACTTGTTATGATAAACTATTTGAATCAAAGTAACATTAATAAAAAATAACTTACATCATTCAATCACATCTACCATTCATGTCAAAAAACATGTTAAATTTGGAAATAATAACTTTAAAAATTATATCAATTATATGATTTAGTTGGTATGGTTGTATCTTTAATGTAAATAATAATTAATATTTACTAACATAAATGAAAATCCCATATGAAAATAAAAGAGTAGGATTGCAAAAATAACATATCCAAACTAAAAAAATGAAATTAGAAAAAATTGAATTGATTTTATTAAAGTGAAAGAAAAAAAGGAAGAAACGAGTGGCCACCAGTCACATACTTTAAATTATATTTTGAGAATCTAACCTTTACATTAATAAAATGTATACTTGTTATGATAAACTATTTGAATCAAACTAACATTAATAAAAAATAACTTACATCATTCAATCACATCTATCATTCATGTCAAAAACCATGTTAAATTTAATAATAATAAGTTTAAAAATTATATAAATTATATAAATTATATGATTTAGTTAGTATGGTTGTAACTTTAATGTAAATAATAATTAATATTTAGTAACATAAATGAAAATCACATAAATGAAAATAAAAGATTACGCTTGCAAAAATGACATATCCAAACTAAAAAAATGAAATTAGAAAAAATTGAATTGATTTTATTAAAGTGAAAGAAAAAAAGGAAGAAACAAGTGGCCACAAGTCACATACTTTAAATTATATTTTGAGAATCTAACCTTTACATTAATAAAATGTATACTTGTTATGATAAACTATTTGAATCAAACTAACATTAATAAAGAATAACTTACATCATTCAATCACATCTACCATTCATGTCAAAAAACATGTTAAATTTGGAAATAATAACTTTAAAAATTATATCAATTATATGATTTAGTTGGTATGGTTGTATCTTTAATGTAAATAATAATTAATATTTAGTAACATAAATGAAAATCCCATATGAAAATAAAAGAGTAGGATTGCAAAAATAACATATCCAAACTAAAAAAATGAAATTAGAAAAAATTGAATTGATTTTATTAAAGTGAAAGAAAAAAAGGAAGAAACGAGTGGCCACAAGTCACATACTTTAAATTATATTTTGGGAATCTAACCTTTACATTCATAAAATGTATACTTGTTATGATAAACTATTTGAATCAAACTAACATTAATAAAAAATAACTTACATCATTCAATCACATCTATCATTCATGTCAAAAACCATGTTAAATTTAATAATAATAAGTTTAAACATTATATAAATTATATGATTTAGTTGGTATGGTTGTATCTTTAATGTAAATAATAATTAATATTTAGTAACATAAATGAAAATCACATAAATGAAAATAAAAGATTACGCTTGCAAAAATGACATATCCAAACTAAAAAAATGAAATTAGAAAAAATTGAATTGATTTTATTAAAGTGAAAGAAAAAAAGGAAGAAACGAGTGGCCACAAGTCACATACTTTAAATTATATTTTGAGAATCTAACCTTTACATTAATAAAATGTATACTTGTTATGATAAACTATTTGAATCAAACTAACATTAATAAAAAATAACTTACATCATTCAATCACATCTACCATTCATGTCAAAAAACATGTTAAATTTGGAAATAATAACTTTAAAAATTATATCAATTATATGATTTAGTTGGTATGGTTGTATCTTTAATGTAAATAATAATTAATATTTACTAACATAAATGAAAATCCCATATGAAAATAAAAGAGTAGGATTGCAAAAATAACATATCCAAACTAAAAAAATGAAATTAGAAAAAATTGAATTGATTTTATTAAAGTGAAAGAAAAAAAGGAAGAAACGAGTGGCCACCAGTCACATACTTTAAATTATATTTTGAGAATCTAACCTTTACATTAATAAAATGTATACTTGTTATGATAAACTATTTGAATCAAACTAACATTAATAAAAAATAACTTACATCATTCAATCACATCTATCATTCATGTCAAAAACCATGTTAAATTTAATAATAATAAGTTTAAAAATTATATAAATTATATAAATTATATGATTTAGTTAGTATGGTTGTAACTTTAATGTAAATAATAATTAATATTTAGTAACATAAATGAAAATCACATAAATGAAAATAAAAGATTACGCTTGCAAAAATGACATATCCAAACTAAAAAAATGAAATTAGAAAAAATTGAATTGATTTTATTAAAGTGAAAGAAAAAAAGGAAGAAACAAGTGGCCACAAGTCACATACTTTAAATTATATTTTGAGAATCTAACCTTTACATTAATAAAATGTATACTTGTTATGATAAACTATTTGAATCAAACTAACATTAATAAAGAATAACTTACATCATTCAATCACATCTACCATTCATGTCAAAAAACATGTTAAATTTGGAAATAATAACTTTAAAAATTATATCAATTATATGATTTAGTTGGTATGGTTGTATCTTTAATGTAAATAATAATTAATATTTAGTAACATAAATGAAAATCCCATATGAAAATAAAAGAGTAGGATTGCAAAAATAACATATCCAAACTAAAAAAATGAAATTAGAAAAAATTGAATTGATTTTATTAAAGTGAAAGAAAAAAAGGAAGAAACGAGTGGCCACAAGTCACATACTTTAAATTATATTTTGAGAATCTAACCTTTACATTCATAAAATGTATACTTGTTATGATAAACTATTTGAATCAAACTAACATTAATAAAAAATAACTTACATCATTCAATCACATCTATCATTCATGTCAAAAACCATGTTAAATTTAATAATAATAAGTTTAAAAATTATATAAATTATATGATTTAGTTGGTATGGTTGTATCTTTAATGTAAATAATAATTAATATTTAGTAACATAAATGAAAATCACATAAATGAAAATAAAAGATTACGCTTGCAAAAATGACATATCCAAACTAAAAAAATGAAATTAGAAAAAATTGAATTGATTTTATTAAAGTGAAAGAAAAAAAGGAAGAAACGAGTGGCCACAAGTCACATACTTTAAATTATATTTTGAGAATCTAACCTTTACATTAATAAAATGTATACTTGTTATGATAAACTATTTGAATCAAACTAACATTAATAAAAAATAACTTACATCATTCAATCACATCTACCATTCATGTCAAAAAACATGTTAAATTTGGAAATAATAACTTTAAAAATTATATCAATTATATGATTTAGTTGTTATGGTTGTATCTTTAATGTAAATAATAATTAATATTTACTAACATAAATGAAAATCCCATATGAAAATAAAAGAGTAGGATTGCAAAAATAACATATCCAAACTAAAAAAATGAAATTAGAAAAAATTGAATTGATTTTATTAAAGTGAAAGAAAAAAAGGAAGAAACGAGTGGCCACCAGTCACATACTTTAAATTATATTTTGAGAATCTAACCTTTACATTAATAAAATGTATACTTGTTATGATAAACTATTTGAATCAAACTAACATTAATAAAAAATAACTTACATCATTCAATCACATCTATCATTCATGTCAAAAACCATGTTAAATTTAATAATAATAAGTTTAAAAATTATATAAATTATATAAATTATATGATTTAGTTAGTATGGTTGTAACTTTAATGTAAATAATAATTAATATTTAGTAACATAAATGAAAATCACATAAATGAAAATAAAAGATTACGCTTGCAAAAATGACATATCCAAACTAAAAAAATGAAATTAGAAAAAATTGAATTGATTTTATTAAAGTGAAAGAAAAAAAGGAAGAAACGAGTGGCCACAAGTCACATACTTTAAATTATATTTTGAGAATCTAACCTTTACATTAATAAAATGTATACTTGTTATGATAAACTATTTGAATCAAACTAACATTAATAAAAAATAACTTACATCATTCAATCACATCTACCATTCATGTCAAAAAACATGTTAAATTTGGAAATAATAACTTTAAAAATTATATCAATTATATGATTTAGTTGGTATGGTTGTATCTTTAATGTAAATAATAATTAATATTTACTAACATAAATGAAAATCCCATATGAAAATAAAAGAGTAGGATTGCAAAAATAACATATTCAAACTAAAAAAATGAAATTAGAAAAAATTGAATTGATTTTATTAAAGTGAAAGAAAAAAAGGAAGAAACGAGTGGCCACCAGTCACATACTTTAAATTATATTTTGAGAATCTAACCTTTACATTAATAAAATGTATACTTGTTATGATAAATTATTTGAATCAAACTAAAATTAATAAAAAATAACTTACATCATTCAATCACATCTATCATTCATGTGAAAAAAATATGTTAAATCTGATAATAATAACTTTAAAAATTACATAAATTATATGATTTAGTTGGTATGGTTGTATCTTTAAGGTCAATAATAATTAATATTTAGTAACATAAATGAAAATCACAGAAATGAAAATAAAAGAGGAGGCTTGCAAAAATGACATATCCAAACTAAAAAAAATAAATTAAAAAAAATATAATTGATTTTATTAAAGTGAAAGAAAAAAAGGAAAAGCAGCCACCAGTCACATACTTTAAATTATATTTTGAGAATCTAACGTTTACAATAATAAAATGTATACTTGTTATGATAAATTATTTGAATGAAACTAACATTAATAAAAAATAACTTACATCATTCAATCACAAATATCATTCATGCCAAAAAATATGTTAAATTTGATAATAATAACTTTAAAAATTATATAAATTATATGATTTAGTTCGTATGGGGTATCTTTAAAGTAAAGAATAATTAATATTTAGCAACATATATTAAAATCACATAAATGCAAAAATAAAAGAGTAGGATTGCAAAAATAACATATCCAAACTAAAAAAATGAAATTAGAAAAAATTGAATTGATTTTATTAAGGTGAAAGAAAAAAAGGAAGAAACGAGTGGCCACAAGTCACATACTTTAAATTATATTTTGAGAATCTAACCTTTACATTAATAAAATGTATAATTCTTATGGCAAATGATTTGAATCAAACTAACATTAATAAAAAATAACTTCGATCATTCAATCACATCTATTATTCATGTCAAAAAACATGTTAAATTTGATAATAATAACTTTAAAAATTATATAAATTATATGATTTAGTCGGTATGGTTGTCTCTTTAATGTAAATAATAATTAATATTTACTAACATAAATGAAAATCACATAAATGAAAATAAAAGAGTAGGCTTGTAAAAATGACATATCCAAACTAAAAAAATGAAATTAAAAAAAATTGAATTGATTTTATTAAGGTGAAAGAAAAAAAGGAAGGACGAGTGGCCACAAGTCACATACTTTGAATTATATTTTGAGAATCTAATCTTTACAATAATAAAATGTATACTTGTTATGATAAATAATTTGAATCAAACTAACATTAATAAAAAATAACTTACATCATCCAATTCTATCTATCATTCATGTGAAAAAAATATGTTAAATATGATAATAATAACTTTAAAAATTATATAAATTATATGATTTAGTTGGTATGGTTGTATCTTTAAGGTCAATAATAATTAATATTTAGTAACATAAATGAAAATCACAGAAATGAAAATAAAAGAGTAGGCTTGCAAAAATGATATATCCAAACTAAAAAAATTAAATTAAAAAAAATATAATTGATTTTATTAAAGTGAAAGAAAAAAAGGAAAAGCGGCCACCAGTCACGTACTTTAAATTATATTTTGAGAATCTAACCTTTACATTAATAAAATGTATACTTGTTATGATAATATTATTTGAATCAAACTGACATTAATCAAAAATAACTTACATCATTCAATCACATCTATCATTCATGTGAAAAAATATGTTAAATTTGATAATAATAACTTTAAAAATTATATAAATTATATGATTTAGTTGGTATGGTTGTATCTTTAAAGTCAATAATAATTAATATTTAGTAACATAAATCAAAATCACATAAATGAAAATAAAATAGTAGGCTTGCAAAAATGAAATATCCAAACTAAAAAAATTAAATTAGAAAAAATTGAATTGATTCATTAAAGTGAAAGAAAAAAAGGAAGAAACCAGTGGCCACAAGTCACATACTTTAAATTATATTTTGAGAATCTAACATTTATATTAATGAAATGTATACTTCTTATGATAAATTATTTGACTCAAACTAACATTAATGAAAACTAATTTACATCATTCAATCAGATCTATCATTCATGTAAAAAAATATGTTAAATTTGATAATAATAACTTTAAAAATTATATAAATTATATGATTTAGTTGGTATGGTTGTATCTTTAAAGTCGATAATAATTAATATTTAGTAACGTATATGAAAATCACATAAATGAAAATAAAAGAGTTTCTTGCAAAAATGACATATCCAAACTAAAAAAATGAGATTCTAAAAATTTGAATTGATTTTATTAAAGTGATAGAAAAAAAGGAAGAAACGAGTGGCCACAAGTCACATACTTTAAATTATATTTTGAGAATCTAACCTTTAGATTAATAAAATGTATACTTGTTATGATAAATAATTTGAATCAAATTAACATTAATAAAAAATAACTTGCGTCATTCAATCACATCTATCATTCACGTCAAAAAATATGTTAAATTTGATAACAATAACCTTAAAAATTTCATAAATTATATGATTTAGTTGGTATGGTTGTATCTTTAAAGTCAATAATAATTAATATTTAGTAACATAAATGAAAATCGCATGAATCAAAATAAAAGAGTAGGCTTGCAAAAATGACATATCCAAACTAAAAAAATGAAATTGAAAAAATTGAATTGATTTTATTAAAGTGAAAGAAAAAAAGGAAGAAACGAGTGGCCACAAGTCACATACTTTAAATTATATTTTGAGAATCTAACTTTTACATTAATAAAATGTACACTTGTTATAATAAATTATTTGAATCAAACTAACATTAACCAAAAATAACTTACCTCATTCAATCACATCTATCATTCACGTCAAAAAATATGTTAAATTTGATAACAATAACATTAAAAATTTCATAAATTATATGATTTAGTTGGTATAGTTGTATCTTTAAAGTCAATAATAATTAATATTTAGTAACATAAATGAAAATCACATGAATCAAAATAAAAGAGTAGACTTGCAAAAATAACATATCCAAACTAAAAAAATGAAATTAGAAAAAATTGAATTGATTTTATTAAAGTGAAAGAAAAAAAGGAAGAGTGGCCACAAGTGACATACTTTAAATTATATTTTGAGAATCTAACCTTTACATTTTATGATAAATTATTTGAATCAAACTAACATTAATGAAAAATAACTTACATCATTCAATCACATCTATCATTCATGTGAAAAAATATGTTAAATTTGATAATAATAACTTTAGAAACTATATCAATTATATGATTTAGTTGGTATGGTTGTATCTTGAAAGTCAATAATAATTAATATTTAGTAACGTAAATGAAAATAAAACTGTAGGCTTGCAAAAATGACATATCCAAACTCAAAAAATGAAATTAGAAAAAATTGAATTGATTTTATTAAAGTGAAAGAAAAAAAGGAAGAAACGAGTGGCCACAAGTCACATACTTTAAATTATATTTTGAGAATCTAACCTTTACATTGATAAAATGTATACTTGTTATGATAAACTATTTGAATCAAACTAACATTAATAAAAAATAACTTACATCATTCAATCACATCTATCATTCATGTCAAAAACCATGTTAAATTTAATAATAATAAGTTTAAAAATTATATAAATTATATGATTTAGTTGGTATGGTTGTAACTTTAATGTAAATAATAATTAATATTTAGTAACATAAATGAAAATCACATAAATGAAAATAAAAGATTACGCTTGCAAAAATGACATATCCAAACTAAAAAAATGAAATTAGAAAAAATTGAATTGATTTTATTAAAGTGAAAGAAAAAAAGGAAGAAACAAGTGGCCACAAGTCACATACTTTAAATTATATTTTGAGAATCTAACCTTTACATTAATAAAATGTATACTTGTTATGATAAACTATTTGAATCAAACTAACATTAATAAAGAATAACTTACATCATTCAATCACATCTATCATTCATGTCAAAAAACATGTTAAATTTGGAAATAATAACTTTAAAAATTATATCAATTATATGATTTAGTTGGTATGGTTGTATCTTTAATGTAAATAATAATTAATATTTACTAACATAAATGAAAATCCCATATGAAAATAAAAGAGTAGGATTGCAAAAATAACATATCCAAACTAAAAAAATGAAATTAGAAAAAATTGAATTGATTTTATTAAAGTGAAAGAAAAAAAGGAAGAAACGAGTGGCCACAAGTCACATACTTTAAATTATATTTTGAGAATCTAACCTTTACATTCATAAAATGTATACTTGTTATGATAAACTATTTGAATCAAACTAACATTAATAAAAAATAACTTACATCATTCAATCACATCTATCATTCATGTCAAAAACCATGTTAAATTTAATAATAATAAGTTCAAAAATTATATAAATTATATGATTTAGTTGGTATGGTTGTATCTTTAATGTAAATAATAATTAATATTTAGTAACATAAATGAAAATCACATAAATGAAAATAAAAGATTACGCTTGCAAAAATGACATATCCAAACTAAAAAAATGAAATTAGAAAAAATTGAATTGATTTTATTAAAGTGAAAGAAAAAAGGAAGAAACGAGTGGCCACAAGTCACATACTTTAAATTATATTTTGAGAATCTAACCTTTACATTAATAAAATGTATACTTGTTATGATAAACTATTTGAATCAAACTAACATTAATAAAAAATAACTTACATCATTCAATCACATCTACCATTCATGTCAAAAAACATGTTAAATTTGGAAATAATAACTTTAAAAATTATATCAATTATATGATTTAGTTGGTATGGTTGTATCTTTAATGTAAATAATAATTAATATTTACTAACATAAATGAAAATCCCATATGAAAATAAAAGAGTAGGATTGCAAAAATAACATATCCAAACTAAAAAAATGAAATTAGAAAAAATTGAATTGATTTTATTAAAGTGAAAGAAAAAAAGGAAGAAACGAGTGGCCACCAGTCACATACTTTAAATTATATTTTGAGAATCTAACCTTTACATTAATAAAATGTATACTTGTTATGATAAATTATTTGAATCAAACTAAAATTAATAAAAAATAACTTACATCATTCAATCACATCTATCATTCATGTGAAAAAAATATGTTAAATCTGATAATAATAACTTTAAAAATTATATAAATTATATGATTTAGTTGGTATGGTTGTATCTTTAAGGTCAATAATAATTAATATTTAGTAACATAAATGAAAATCACAGAAATGAAAATAAAAGAGGAGGCTTGCAAAAATGACATATCCAAACTAAAAAAAATAAATTAAAAAAAATATAATTGATTTTATTAAAGTGAAAGAAAAAAAGGAAAAGCAGCCACCAGTCACATACTTTAAATTATATTTTGAGAATCTAACATAACGTTTACAATAATAAAATGTATACTTGTTATGATAAATTATTTGAATGAAACTAACATTAATAAAAAATAACTTACATCATTCAATCACAAATATCATTCATGCCAAAAAATATGTTAAATTTGATAATAATAACTTTAAAAATTATATAAATTATATGATTTAGTTCGTATGGTGTATCTTTAAAGTAAAGAATAATTAATATTTAGCAACATATATTAAAATCACATAAATGCAAAAATAAAAGAGTAGGATTGCAAAAATAACATATCCAAACTAAAAAAATGAAATTAGAAAAAATTGAATTGATTTTATTAAGGTGAAAGAAAAAAAGGAAGAAACGAGTGGCCACAAGTCACATACTTTAAATTATATTTTGAGAATCTAACCTTTACATTAATAAAATGTATAATTCTTATGGAAAATGATTTGAATCAAACTAACATTAATAAAAAATAACTTCGATCATTCAATCACATCTATTATTCATGTCAAAAAACATGTTAAATTTGATAATAATAACTTTAAAAATTATATAAATTATATGATTTAGTCGGTATGGTTGTCTCTTTAATGTAAATAATAATTAATATTTACTAACATAAATGAAAATCACATAAATGAAAATAAAAGAGTAGGCTTGTAAAAATGACATATCCAAACTAAAAAAATGAAATTAAAAAAAATTGAATTGATTTTATTAAGGTGAAAGAAAAAAAGGAAGGACGAGTGGCCACAAGTCACATACTTTGAATTATATTTTGAGAATCTAATCTTTACAATAATAAAATGTATACTTGTTATGATAAATTATTTGAATCAAACTAACATTAATAAAAAATAACTTACATCATCCAATTCTATCTATCATTCATGTGAAAAAAATATGTTAAATATGATAATAATAACTTTAAAAATTATATAAATTATATGATTTAGTTGGTATGGTTGTATCTTTAAGGTCAATAATAATTAATTTTTAGTAACATAAATGAAAATCACAGAAATGAAAATAAAAGAGTAGGCTTGCAAAAATGATATATCCAAACTAAAAAAATTAAATTAAAAAAAATATAATTGATTTTATTAAAGTGAAAGAAAAAAAGGAAAAGCGGCCACCAGTCACGTACTTTAAATTATATTTTGAGAATCTAACCTTTACATTAATAAAATGTATACTTGTTATGATAATATTATTTGAATCAAACTGACATTAATCAAAAATAACTTACATCATTCAATCACATCTATCATTCATGTGAAAAAATATGTTAAATTTGATAATAATAACTTTAAAAATTATATAAATTATATGATTTAGTTGGTATGGTTGTATCTTTAAAGTCAATAATAATTAATATTTAGTAACATAAATCAAAATCACATAAATGAAAATAAAATAGTAGGCTTGAAAAAATGAAATATCCAAACTAAAAAAATTAAATTAGAAAAAATTGAATTGATTCATTAAAGTGAAAGAAAAAAAGGAAGAAACCAGTGGCCACAAGTCACATACTTTAAATTATATTTTGAGAATCTAACCTTTATATTAATGAAATGTATACTTCTTATGATAAATTATTTGACTCAAACTAACATTAATGAAAACTAATTTACATCATTCAATCAGATCTATCATTCATGTCAAAAAATATGTTAAATTTGATAATAATAAATTTAAAAATTATATAAATTATATGATTTAGTTGGTATGGTTGTATCTTTAAAGTCGATAATAATTAATATTTAGTAACGTATATGAAAATCACATAAATGAAAATAAAAGAGTTTCTTGCAAAAATGACATATCCAAACTAAAAAAATGAGATTCTAAAAATTTGAATTGATTTTATTAAAGTGATAGAAAAAAAGGAAGAAACGAGTGGCCACAAGTCACATACTTTAAATTATATTTTGAGAATCTAACCTTTAGATTAATAAAATGTATACTTGTTATGATAAATAATTTGAATCAAATTAACATTAATAAAAAATAACTTGCATCATTCAATCACATCTATCATTCACGTCAAAAAATATGTTAAATTTGATAACAATAACATTAAAAATTTCATAAATTATATGATTTAGTTGGTATAGTTGTATCTTTAAAGTCAATAATAATTAATATTTAGTAACATAAATGAAAATCACATGAATCAAAATAAAAGAGTAGGCTTGCAAAAATGACATATCCAAACTAAAAAAATGAAATTAGAAAAAATTGAATTGATTTTATTAAAGTGAAAGAAAAAAAGGAAGAGTGGCCACAAGTGACATACTTTAAATTATATTTTGAGAATCTAACCTTTACATTTTATGATAAATTATTTGAATCAAACTAACATTAATGAAAAATAACTTACATCATTCAATCACATCTATCATTCATGTGAAAAAATATGTTAAATTTGATAATAATAACTTTAGAAACTATATCAATTATATGATTTAGTTGGTATGGTTGTATCTTGAAAGTCAATAATAATTAATATTTAGTAACGTAAATGAAAATAAAACTGTAGGCTTGCAAAAATGACATATCCAAACTCAAAAAATGAAATTAGAAAAAATTGAATTGATTTTATTAAAGTGAAAGAAAAAAAGGAAGAAACGAGTGGCCACAAGTCACATACTTTAAATTATATTTTGAGAATCTAACCTTTACATTAATAAAATGTATACTTGTTATGATAAACTATTTGAATCAAACTAACATTAATAAAAAATAACTTACATCATTCAATCACATCTATCATTCATGTCAAAAACCATGTTAAATTTAATAATAATAAGTTTAAAAATTATATAAATTATATGATTTAGTTGGTATGGTTGTAACTTTAATGTAAATAATAATTAATATTTAGTAACATAAATGAAAATCACATAAATGAAAATAAAAGATTACGCTTGCAAAAATGACATATCCAAACTAAAAAAATGAAATTAGAAAAAATTGAATTGATTTTATTAAAGTGAAAGAAAAAAAGGAAGAAACAAGTGGCCACAAGTCACATACTTTAAATTATATTTTGAGAATCTAACCTTTACATTAATAAAATGTATACTTGTTATGATAAACTATTTGAATCAAACTAACATTAATAAAGAATAACTTACATCATTCAACCACATCTACCATTCATGTCAAAAAACATGTTAAATTTGGAAATAATAACTTTAAAAATTATATCAATTATATGATTTAGTTGGTATGGTTGTATCTTTAATGTAAATAATAATTAATATTTACTAACATAAATGAAAATCCCATATGAAAATAAAAGAGTAGGATTGCAAAAATAACATATCCAAACTAAAAAAATGAAATTAGAAAAAATTGAATTGATTTTATTAAAGTGAAAGAAAAAAAGGAAGAAACGAGTGGCCACAAGTCACATACTTTAAATTATATTTTGAGAATCTAACCTTTACATTAATAAAATGTATACTTGTTATGATAAACTATTTGAATCAAACTAACATTAATAAAAAATAACTTACATCATTCAATCACATCTATCATTCATGTCAAAAACCATGTTAAATTTAATAATAATAAGTTTAAAAATTATATAAATTATATGATTTAGTTGGTATGGTTGTATCTTTAATGTAAATAATAATTAATATTTAGTAACATAAATGAAAATCACATAAATGAAAATAAAAGATTACGCTTGCAAAAATGACATATCCAAACTAAAAAAATGAAATTAGAAAAAATTGAATTGATTCATTAAAGTGAAAGAAAAAAAGGAAGAAACCAGTGGCCACAAGTCACATACTTTAAATTATATTTTGAGAATCTAACCTTTATATTAATGAAATGTATACTTCTTATGATAAATTATTTGACTCAAACTAACATTAATGAAAACTAATTTACATCATTCAATCAGATCTATCATTCATGTGAAAAAAATATGTTAAATCTGATAATAATAACTTTACAAATTACATAAATTATATGATTTAGTTGGTATGGTTGTATCTTTAAGGTCAATAATAATTAATATTTAGTAACATAAATGAAAATCACAGAAATGAAAATAAAAGAGTAGGCTTGCAAAAATGATATATCCAAACTAAAAAAATTAAATTAAAAAAAATATAATTGATTTTATTAAAGTGAAAGAAAAAAAGGAAAAGCGGCCACCAGTCACGTACTTTAACTTATATTTTGAGAATCTAACCTTTATATTAATAAAATGTATAATTCTTATGGCAAATGATTTGAATCAAACTAACATTAATAAAAAATAAGTTCGATCATTCAATCACATCTATTATTCATGTCAAAAAACATGTTAAATTTGATAATAATAACTTTAAAAATTATATAAATTATATGATTTAGTCGGTATGGTTGTCTCTTTAATGTAAATAATAATTAATATTTACTAACATAAATGAAAATCACATAAATGAAAATAAAAGAGTAGGCTTGTAAAAATGACATATCCAAACTAAAAAAATGAAATAAAAAAAAATTGAATTGATTTTATTAAGGTGAAAGAAAAAAAGGAAGGACGAGTGGCCACAAGTCACATACTTTGAATTATATTTTGAGAATCTAATCTTTACAATAATAAAATGTATACTTGTTATGATAAATTATTTGAATCAAACTAACATTAATAAAAAATAACTTACATCATCCAATTCTATCTATCATTCATGTGAAAAAAATATGTTAAATATGATAATAATAACTTTAAAAATTATATAAATTATATGATTTAGTTGGTATGGTTGTATCTTTAAGGTCAATAATAATTAATATTTAGTAACATAAATGAAAATCACAGAAATGAAAATAAAAGAGTAGGCTTGCAAAAATGATATATCCAAACTAAAAAAATTAAATTAAAAAAAATATAATTGATTTTATTAAAGTGAAAGAAAAAAAGGAAAAGCGGCCACCAGTCACGTACTTTAAATTATATTTTGAGAATCTAACCTTTACATTAATAAAATGTATACTTGTTATGATAATATTATTTGAATCAAACTGACATTAATAAAAAATAACTTACATCATTCAATCACATCTATCATTCATGTGAAAAAATATGTTAAATTTGATAATAATAACTTTAAAAATTATATAAATTATATGATTTAGTTGGTATGGTTGTATCTTTAAAGTCAATAATAATTAATATTTAGTAACATAAATCAAAATCACATAAATGAAAATAAAATAGTAGGCTTGCAAAAATGAAATATCCAAACTAAAAAAATTAAATTAGAAAAAATTGAATTGATTCATTAAAGTGAAAGAAAAAAAGGAAGAAACCAGTGGCCACAAGTCACATACTTTAAATTATATTTTGAGAATCTAACCTTTATATTAATGAAATGTATACTTCTTATGATAAATTATTTGACTCAAACTAACATTAATGAAAACTAATTTACATCATTCAATCAGATCTATCATTCATGTCAAAAAATATGTTAAATTTGATAATAATAACTTTAAAAATTATATAAATTATATGATTTAGTTGGTATGGTTGTATCTTTAAAGTCGATAATAATTAATATTTAGTAACGTATATGAAAATCACATAAATGAAAATAAAAGAGTTTCTTGCAAAAATGACATATCCAAACTAAAAAAATGAGATTCTAAAAATTTGAATTGATTTTATTAAAGTGATAGAAAAAAAGGAAGAAACGAGTGGCCACAAGTCACATACTTTAAATTATATTTTGAGAATCTAACCTTTAGATTAATAAAATGTATACTTGTTATGATAAATAATTTGAATCAAATTAACATTAATAAAAAATAACTTGCATCATTCAATCACATCTATCATTCACGTCAAAAAATATGTTAAATTTGATAACAATAACCTTAAAAATTTCATAAATTATATGATTTAGTTGGTATGGTTGTATCTTTAAAGTCAATAATAATTAATATTTAGTAACATAAATGAAAATCGCATGAATCAAAATAAAAGAGTAGGCTTGCAAAAATGACATATCCAAACTAAAAAAATGAAATTGAAAAAATTGAATTGATTTTATTAAAGTGAAAGAAAAAAAGGAAGAAACGAGTGGCCACAAGTCACATACTTTAAATTATATTTTGAGAATCTAACTTTTACATTAATAAAATGTACACTTGTTATAATAAATTATTTGAATCAAACTAACATTAACCAAAAATAACTTACCTCATTCAATCACATCTATCATTCACGTCAAAAAATATGTTAAATTTGATAACAATAACATTAAAAATTTCATAAATTATATGATTTAGTTGGTATAGTTGTATCTTTAAAGTCAATAATAATTAATATTTAGTAACATAAATGAAAATCACATGAATCAAAATAAAAGAGTAGACTTGCAAAAATAACATATCCAAACTAAAAAAATGAAATTAGAAAAAATTGAATTGATTTTATTAAAGTGAAAGAAAAAAATGAAGAGTGGCCACAAGTGACATACTTTAAATTATATTTTGAGAATCTAACCTTTACATTTTATGATAAATTATTTGAATCAAACTAACATTAATGAAAAATAACTTACATCATTCAATCACATCTATCATTCATGTGAAAAAATATGTTAAATTTGATAATAATAACTTTAGAAACTATATCAATTATATGATTTAGTTGGTATGGTTGTATCTTGAAAGTCAATAATAATTAATATTTAGTAACGTAAATGAAAATAAAACTGTAGGCTTGCAAAAATGACATATCCAAACTCAAAAAATGAAATTAGAAAAAATTGAATTGATTTTATTAAAGTGAAAGAAAAAAAGGAAGAAACGAGTGGCCACAAGTAACATACTTTAAATTATATTTTGAGAATCTAACCTTTACATTAATAAAATGTATACTTGTTATGATAAGCTATTTGAATCAAAGTAACATTAATAAAAAATAACTTACATCATTCAATCACATCTACCATTCATTTTAAAAAACATGTTAAATTTGGTAATAATAACTTTAAAAATTATATCAATTATATGATTTAGTTGGTACGGTTGTATCTTTAATGTGAATAATAATTAATATTTAGTAACATAAATGAAAATCACATAAATGCAAAAATAAAAGAGTAGGCTTGCAAAAATGACATATCCAAACTAAAAAAATGAAATTAGAAAAAATTGAATTGATTTTATTAAAGTGAAAGAAAAAAAGGAAGAGTGGCCACCAGTCACATACTTTAAATTATATTTTGAGAATCTAACCTTTACATTAATAAAATGTATAGTTGTTATGATAAATTATTTGAATGAAACTAACATTAATAAAAAATAACTTTCATCATTCAATCACAAATATCATTCATGCCAAAAAATATGTCAAATTTGATAATAATAACTTTAAAAATTATATAAATTATATGATTTAGTTGGTATGGTTGTATCTTTAAAGTCAAGAATAATTAATATTTAGCAACATATATGAAAATCACATAAATGAAAATAAAAGAGTAGGCTTGAAAAAATGACATATCCAAACTAAAAAAATGAAATTAGAAAAAAATGAATTGATTTTATTAAAGGGAAAGAAAAAAAAAGAAGAAACGAGTGACCACAAGTCACATACTCTAAATTATATTTTGAGAATCTAACATTTACATTTTATGATAAATTATTTGAATCAAACTAACATTAATAAAAAATAACTTACATCATTCAATCACATCTATCATTCATGTCAAAAAATATGTTAAATTTGATAATAATAACTTTAAAAATTAAATAAACAATATGATTTAGTTGGTATGGTTGTATCTTTAATGTCAATGATAATTAATATTTGGCAACATAAATGAAAATCACATAAATGAAAATAAAAGAGTAAGCTTGCAAAAATGACATATCCAAACTAAAAAAATGAAATTATAAGAAATTGAACTGATTTTATTAAAGTGAAAGAAAAAAACGAAGAGTGGCCACCAGTCACATACTTTAAATTATATTTTCAGAATCTAACCTTTACATTAATAAAATGTATAGTTGTTATGATAAATTATTTGAATGAAACTACCATTAATAAAAAATAACTTTCATCATTCAATCACAAATATCATTCATGCCAAAAAATATGTTAAATTTGGAAATAATAACTTTAAAAATTATATAAATTATATGATTTAGTTGGTATGGTTGTATCTTTAAAGTCAAGAATAATTAATATTTAGCAACATATATGAAAATCACATAAATGAAAATAAAAGAGTAGGCTTGAAAAAATGACATATCCAAACTAAAAAAATGAAATTAGAAAAAAATGAATTGATTTTATTAAGGTGAAAGAAAAAAAAGGAAGAAACGAGTGACCACAATACTCTAAATTATATTTTGAGAATCTAACCTTTACATTTTACGATAAATTATTTGAATCAAACTAACATTAATAAAAAATAACTTACATCATTCAATCACATCTATCATTCATGTAAAAAAATATGTTAAATTTGATAACAATAACATTAAAAATTTCATAAATTATATGATTTAGTTGGTATGGTTGTAACTTTAAAGTCAATAATAATTAATATTTAGTAACATAAATGAAAATCACATGAATCAAAATAAAAGAGTAGGCTTGCAAAAATGACATATCCAAACTAAAAAAATAAAATTATAAAAAATTGAATATATTTTATTAAAGTGAAGGAAAGAAAAAAAGGAAGAAACGTGGGGCCACAAGTCACATATTTTAAATTATATTTTGAGAATCTAACCATTACATTAATAAAATGTATACTTGTTATCATAAATTATTTGAATCAAACTAACATTAATAAAAAATGACTTACATCATTCAATCACATCTATCATTCATGTCAAAAAATATGTTAAATTTGATAACAATAACTTTAAAAATTTCATAAATTATATGATTTAGTTGGTATGGTTGTATCTTTAAAGTCAATAATAATTAATATTTAGTAACATAAATGAAAATCACATGAATCAAACTAAAAGAGTAGGCTTGCAAAAATGACATATCCAAACTAAAAAAATGAAATTCTAAAGAATTGAATTGATTTTATTAAAGTGAAAGAAAAAAAGGAAGAAATGAGTGGCCACAAGTACATATGTTAAATTATATTTTGAGAATCTAACCTTTACATTAATAAAATGTATACTTGTTATGATAAATTATTTGAATCAAACTAAAATTAATAAAAAATAACTTACATCATTCAATCACATCTATCATTCATGTGAAAAAAATATGTTAAATCTGATAATAATAACTTTAAAAATTATATAAATTATATGATTTAGTTGGTATGGTTGTATCTTTAAGGTCAATAATAATTAATATTTAGTAACATAAATGAAAATCACAGAAATGAAAATAAAAGAGTAGGCTTGCAAAAATGACATATCCAAACTAAAAAAATTAAATTAAAAAAAATATAATTGATTTTATTAAAGTGAAAGAAAAAAAGGAAAAGCGGCCACCAGTCACATACTTTAAATTATATTTTGAGAATCTAACCTTTACATTAATAAAATGTATACTTGTTATGATAAATAATTTGATTCAAATTAACATTAATAAAAAATAACTTACATCATTCAATCACATCTATCATTCATGTGAAAAAAATATGTTAAATCTGATAATAATAACTTTAAAAATTATATAAATTATATGATTTAGTTGGTATGGTTGTATCTTTAAGGTCAATAACAATTAATATTTAGTAACATAAATGAAAATCACAGAAATGAAAATAAAAGAGTAGGCTTGCAAAAATGACATATCCAAACTAAAAAAATTAAATTAAAAAAAATATAATTGATTTTATTAAAGTGAAAGAAAAAAAGGAAAAGCGGCCACCAGTCACATACTTTAAATTATATTTTGAGAATCTAACCTTTACATTAATAAAATGTATACTTGTTATGATAAATAATTTGATTCAAATTAACATTAATAAAAAATAACTTACATCATTCAATCACATCTATCATTCATGTGAAAAAAATATGTTAAGTCTGATAATAATAACTTTAAAAATTATATAAATTATATGATTTAGTTGGTATGGTTGTATCTTTAAGGTCAATAACAATTAATATTTAGTAAGATAAATGAAAATCACAGAAATTAAAATAAAAGAGTAGGCTTGCAAAAATGACATATCCAAACTAAAAAAATTAAATTAAAAAAAATATAATTGATTTTATTAAAGTGAAAGAAAAAAAGGAAAAGCGGCCACCAGTCACATACTTTAAATTATATTTTGAGAATCTAACCTTTACATTAATAAAATGTATACTTGTTATGATAAATTATTTGAATGAAACTAAGATTAATAAAAAATAACTTTCATCATTCAATCACAAATATCATTCATGCCAAAAAAATATGTTAAATTTGATAATAATAACTTTAAAAATTATATAAATTATATGATTTAGTTGGTATGGTTGTATCTTTAAAGTCAAGAATAATTAATATTTAGCAACATATATGAAAATGACATAAATGAAAATAAAAGAGTAGGTTTGAAAAAATGACATATCCGAACTAAAAAAATGAAATTAGAAAAAAATGAATTGATTTTATTAAAGTGAAAAAAAAAGAGGAAGAAACGAGTGACCACAAGTCACATACTTTAAATTATATTTTGAGAATATAACCTTTACATTTTATGATAAATTATTTGAGTCAAACTAACATTAATAAAAAATAACTTACATCATTCAATCACATCTATCATTCATGTAAAAAAATATGTTAAATTTGATAACAATAACTTTAAAAATTTCATAAATTATATGATTTAGTTGGTATGGTTGTATCTTTAAAGTCAATAATAATTAATATTTCGTAACATAAATGAAAATCACATGAATCAAAATAAAAGAGTAGGCTTGCAAAAATGACATATCCAAACTAAAAAAATGAAATTCTAAAAAATTGAATTGATTTTATTAAAGTGAAAGAAAAAAAGGAAGAAACTAGTGACCACAAGTCACATATTTTAAATTATATTTTGAGAATCTAACCATTACTTTAATAAAATGTATACTTGTTATGATAAATTATTTGAATCAAACTAACATTAATAAAAAATGACTTACATCATTCAATCACATCTATCATTCATGTCAAAAAATATGTTAAATTTGACAACAATAACTTTAAAAATTTCATAAATTATATGAGTTAGTTGGTATGGTTGTATCTTTAAAGTCAATAATAATTAATATTTAGTAACATAAATGAAAATCACATGAATCAAAATAAAAGAGTAGGCTTGCAAAAATGACATATCCAAACTAAAAAAATGAAATTCTAAAAAATTGAATTGATTTTATTAAAGTGAAAGAAAAAAAGGAAGAAACAAGTGGCCACAGGTACATATTTTAAATTATATTTTGAGAATCCAACCTTTACATTAATAAAATGTATACGTGTTATGATAAATAATTTGATTCAAATTAACATTAATAAAAAATAACTTACATCATTCAATCACATCTATCATTCATGTGAAAAAAATATGTTAAATCTGATAATAATAACTTTAAAAATTATATAAATTATATGATTTAGTTGGTATGGTTGTATCTTTAAGGTCAATAACAATTAATATTTAGTAACATAAATGAAAATCACATAAATGAAAATAAAAGAGTAGGCTTGCAAAAATGACATATCTAAACTAAAAAAATTAAATTAAAAAAAATATAATTGATTTTATTAAAGTGAAAGAAAAAAAGGAAAAGCGGCCACCAGTCACATACTTTAAATTATATTTTGAGAATCTAACCTTTACATTAATAAAATGTATACTTGTTATGATAAATAATTTGATTCAAATTAACATTAATAAAAAATAACTTACATCATTCAATCACATCTATCATTCATGTGAAAAAAATATGTTAAATCTGATAATAATAACTTTAAAAATTATATAAATTATATGATTTAGTTGGTATGGTTGTATCTTTAAGGTCAATAACAATTAATATTTAGTAACATAAATGAAAATCACAGAAATGAAAATAAAAGAGTAGGCTTGCAAAAATGACATATCCAAACTAAAAAAATTAAATTAAAAAAAATATAATTGATTTTATTAAAGTGAAAGAAAAAAAGGAAAAGCGGCCACCAGTCACATACTTTAAATTATATTTTGAGAATCTAACCTTTACATTAATAAAATGTATACTTGTTATGATAAATTATTTGAATGAAACTAACATTAATAAAAAATAACTTTCATCATTCAATCACAAATATCATTCATGCCAAAAAATATGTTAAATTTCACAATAATAACTTTAAAAATTATATAAATTATATGATTTAGTTGGTATGGTCGTATCTTTAAAGTCAATAATAATTAATATTTACTAACATAAATGAAAATCACATAAATGAAAATAAAAGAGTACGCTTGTAAAAATGACATATCCAAACTAAAAAAATGAAATTAGAAAAAAATTAAATTAGAAAAAAATTAAATTAAAAAAAATATAATTGATTTTATTAAAGTGAAAGAAAAAAAGGAAAAGCGGCCACCAGTCACATACTTTAAATTATATTTTGAGAATATAACCTTTACATTAATAAAATGTATACTTGTTATGATAAATAATTTGAATCAAATTAACATTAATAAAAAATAACTTACATCATTCAATCACATCTATCATTCATGTGAAAAAAATATGTTAAATCTGATAATAATAACTTTAAAAATTATATAAATTATATGATTTAGTTGGTATGGTTGTATCTTTAAGGTCAATAACAATTAATATTTAGTAAGATAAATGAAAATCACAGAAATTAAAATAAAAGAGTAGGCTTGCAAAAATGACATATCCAAACTAAAAACATTAAATTAAAAAAAATATAATTGATTTTATTAAAGTGAAAGAAAAAAAGGAAAAGCGGCCACCAGTCACATACTTTAAATTATATTTTGAGAATCTAACCTTTACATTAATAAAATGTATACTTGTTATGATAAATTATTTGAATGAAACTAAGATTAATAAAAAATAACTTTCATCATTCAATCACAAATATCATTCATGCCAAAAAAATATGTTAAATTTGATAATAATAACTTTAAAAATTATATAAATTATATGATTTAGTTGGTATGGTTGTATCTTTAAAGTCAAGAATAATTAATATTTAGCAACATATATGAAAATGACATAAATGAAAATAAAAGAGTAGGTTTGAAAAAATGACATATCCGAACTAAAAAAATGAAATTAGAAAAAAATGAATTGATTTTATTAAAGTGAAAAAAAAAGAGGAAGAAACGAGTGACCACAAGTCACATACTTTAAATTATATTTTGAGAATATAACCTTTACATTTTATGATAAATTATTTGAGTCAAACTAACATTAATAAAAAATAACTTACATCATTCAATCACATCTATCATTCATGTAAAAAAATATGTTAAATTTGATAACAATAACTTTAAAAATTTCATAAATTATATGATTTAGTTGGTATGGTTGTATCTTTAAAGTCAATAATAATTAATATTTCGTAACATAAATGAAAATCACATGAATCAAAATAAAAGAGTAGGCTTGCAAAAATGACATATCCAAACTAAAAAAATGAAATTCTAAAAAATTGAATTGATTTTATTAAAGTGAAAGAAAAAAAGGAAGAAACTAGTGACCACAAGTCACATATTTTAAATTATATTTTGAGAATCTAACCATTACTTTAATAAAATGTATACTTGTTATGATAAATTATTTGAATCAAACTAACATTAATAAAAAATGACTTACATCATTCAATCACATCTATCATTCATGTCAAAAAATATGTTAAATTTGACAACAATAACTTTAAAAATTTCATAAATTATATGAGTTAGTTGGTATGGTTGTATCTTTAAAGTCAATAATAATTAATATTTAGTAACATAAATGAAAATCACATGAATCAAAATAAAAGAGTAGGCTTGCAAAAATGACATATCCAAACTAAAAAAATGAAATTCTAAAAAATTGAATTGATTTTATTAAAGTGAAAGAAAAAAAGGAAGAAACAAGTGGCCACAGGTACATATTTTAAATTATATTTTGAGAATCCAACCTTTACATTAATAAAATGTATACGTGTTATGATAAATAATTTGATTCAAATTAACATTAATAAAAAATAACTTACATCATTCAATCACATCTATCATTCATGTGAAAAAAATATGTTAAATCTGATAATAATAACTTTTAAAATTATATAAATTATATGATTTAGTTGGTATGGTTGTATCTTTAAGGTCAATAACAATTAATATTTAGTAACATAAATGAAAATCACAGAAATGAAAATAAAAGAGTAGGCTTGCAAAAATGACATATCCAAACTAAAAAAATTAAATTAAAAAAAATATAATTGATTTTATTAAAGAGAAAGAAAAAAAGGAAAAGCGGCCACCAGTCACATACTTTAATTTATATTTTGAGAATCTAACCTTTACATTAATAAAATGTATACTTGTTATGATAAATTACTTGAATCAAACTAACATTAATAAAAAATAACTTACATCATTCAATCACATCTATCATTCATGTCAAAAAACATGTTAAATTTGATAATAATAACTTTAGAAATTATATAAATTACATGATTTAGTTGGTATGGTTGTATCTTTAATTTAAATAATAATTAATATTTAGTAACATAAATAAAAATCACATCAATGAAAATAAAAGAGTATGCTTGCAAAAATGACATATCCAAACTAAAAAAATGAAATTAGAAAAAATTGAATTGATTTTATTAAAGTGAAAGAAAAAAAGGAAGAAACGAGTGGCCACAAGTGACATACTCTAAATTATATTTTGAGAATCTAACCTTTACATTAATAAAATGTATACTTGTCATGATAAATTATTTGAATCAAAGTAACATTAATAAAAAATAATTGACATCATTCAATCACATCTATCATTCATGTCAAAAAACATGTTAAATTTGATAAGAATAACTTTAAAAATTATACAAATTATATGATTTAGTTGGTATGGTTGTATCTTTAAAGTAAATAATAATTAATATTTAGTAACATAAATCAAAATCACATAAATGACAATAAAAGCGTAGGATTGCAAAAATGACATATCCAAACTAAAAAAATGAAATTAGAAAAAATTGAATTTATTTTATTAAAGTTAAAGAAAAAAAAGGAAGAGTGGCCACAAGTCACATACTTTATATTATATTTTGAGAATCTAACCTTTACATTAATAAAATGTATACTTGTTATGATAAATTATTTGAATGAAACTAAGATTAATAAAAAATAACTTTCATCATTCAATCACAAATATCATTCATGCCAAAAAAATATGTTAAATTTGATAATAATAACTTTAAAAATTATATAAATTATATGATTTAGTTGGTATGGTTGTATCTTTAAAGTCAAGAATAATTAATATTTAGCAACATATATGAAAATGACATAAATGAAAATAAAAGAGTAGGTTTGAAAAAATGACATATCCGAACTAAAAAAATGAAATTAGAAAAAAATGAATTGATTTTATTAAAGTGAAAAAAAAAGAGGAAGAAACGAGTGACCACAAGTCACATACTTTAAATTATATTTTGAGAATATAACCTTTACATTTTATGATAAATTATTTGAGTCAAACTAACATTAATAAAAAATAACTTACATCATTCAATCACATCTATCATTCATGTAAAAAAATATGTTAAATTTGATAACAATAACTTTAAAAATTTCATAAATTATATGATTTAGTTGGTATGGTTGTATCTTTAAAGTCAATAATAATTAATATTTCGTAACATAAATGAAAATCACATGAATCAAAATAAAAGAGTAGGCTTGCAAAAATGACATATCCAAACTAAAAAAATGAAATTCTAAAAAATTGAATTGATTTTATTAAAGTGAAAGAAAAAAAGGAAGAAACTAGTGACCACAAGTCACATATTTTAAATTATATTTTGAGAATCTAACCATTACTTTAATAAAATGTATACTTGTTATGATAAATTATTTGAATCAAACTAACATTAATAAAAAATGACTTACATCATTCAATCACATCTATCATTCATGTCAAAAAATATGTTAAATTTGACAACAATAACTTTAAAAATTTCATAAATTATATGAGTTAGTTGGTATGGTTGTATCTTTAAAGTCAATAATAATTAATATTTAGTAACATAAATGAAAATCACATGAATCAAAATAAAAGAGTAGGCTTGCAAAAATGACATATCCAAACTAAAAAAATGAAATTCTAAAAAATTGAATTGATTTTATTAAAGTGAAAGAAAAAAAGGAAGAAACAAGTGGCCACAGGTACATATTTTAAATTATATTTTGAGAATCCAACCTTTACATTAATAAAATGTATACGTGTTATGATAAATAATTTGATTCAAATTAACATTAATAAAAAATAACTTACATCATTCAATCACATCTATCATTCATGTGAAAAAAATATGTTAAATCTGATAATAATAACTTTTAAAATTATATAAATTATATGATTTAGTTGGTATGGTTGTATCTTTAAGGTCAATAACAATTAATATTTAGTAACATAAATGAAAATCACAGAAATGAAAATAAAAGAGTAGGCTTGCAAAAATGACATATCCAAACTAAAAAAATTAAATTAAAAAAAATATAATTGATTTTATTAAAGAGAAAGAAAAAAAGGAAAAGCGGCCACCAGTCACATACTTTAATTTATATTTTGAGAATCTAACCTTTACATTAATAAAATGTATACTTGTTATGATAAATTACTTGAATCAAACTAACATTAATAAAAAATAACTTACATCATTCAATCACATCTATCATTCATGTCAAAAAACATGTTAAATTTGATAATAATAACTTTAGAAATTATATAAATTACATGATTTAGTTGGTATGGTTGTATCTTTAATTTAAATAATAATTAATATTTAGTAACATAAATAAAAATCACATCAATGAAAATAAAAGAGTATGCTTGCAAAAATGACATATCCAAACTAAAAAAATGAAATTAGAAAAAATTGAATTGATTTTATTAAAGTGAAAGAAAAAAAGGAAGAAACGAGTGGCCACAAGTGACATACTCTAAATTATATTTTGAGAATCTAACCTTTACATTAATAAAATGTATACTTGTCATGATAAATTATTTGAATCAAAGTAACATTAATAAAAAATAATTGACATCATTCAATCACATCTATCATTCATGTCAAAAAACATGTTAAATTTGATAAGAATAACTTTAAAAATTATACAAATTATATGATTTAGTTGGTATGGTTGTATCTTTAAAGTAAATAATAATTAATATTTAGTAACATAAATCAAAATCACATAAATGACAATAAAAGCGTAGGATTGCAAAAATGACATATCCAAACTAAAAAAATGAAATTAGAAAAAATTGAATTTATTTTATTAAAGTTAAAGAAAAAAAAGGAAGAGTGGCCACAAGTCACATACTTTATATTATATTTTGAGAATCTAACCTTTACATTAATAAAATGTATACTTGTTATGATAAATTATTTGAATGAAACTAAGATTAATAAAAAATAACTTTCATCATTCAATCACAAATATCATTCATGCCAAAAAAATATGTTAAATTTGATAATAATAACTTTAAAAATTATATAAATTATATGATTTAGTTGGTATGGTTGTATCTTTAAAGTCAAGAATAATTAATATTTAGCAACATATATGAAAATGACATAAATGAAAATAAAAGAGTAGGTTTGAAAAAATGACATATCCGAACTAAAAAAATGAAATTAGAAAAAAATGAATTGATTTTATTAAAGTGAAAAAAAAAGAGGAAGAAACGAGTGACCACAAGTCACATACTTTAAATTATATTTTGAGAATATAACCTTTACATTTTATGATAAATTATTTGAGTCAAACTAACATTAATAAAAAATAACTTACATCATTCAATCACATCTATCATTCATGTAAAAAAATATGTTAAATTTGATAACAATAACTTTAAAAATTTCATAAATTATATGATTTAGTTGGTATGGTTGTATCTTTAAAGTCAATAATAATTAATATTTCGTAACATAAATGAAAATCACATGAATCAAAATCAAAGAGTAGGCTTGCAAAAATGACATATCCAAACTAAAAAAATGAAATTCTAAAAAATTGAATTGATTTTATTAAAGTAAAAGAAAAAAAGGAAGAAACTAGTGACCACAAGTCACATATTTTAAATTATATTTTGAGAATCTAACCATTACTTTAATAAAATGTATACTTGTTATGATAAATTATTTGAATCAAACTAACATTAATAAAAAATGACTTACATCATTCAATCACATCTATCATTCATGTCAAAAAATATGTTAAATTTGACAACAATAACTTTAAAAATTTCATAAATTATATGAGTTAGTTGGTATGGTTGTATCTTTAAAGTCAATAATAATTAATATTTAGTAACATAAATGAAAATCACATGAATCAAAATAAAAGAGTAGGCTTGCAAAAATGACATATCCAAACTAAAAAAATGAAATTCTAAAAAATTGAATTGATTTTATTAAAGTGAAAGAAAAAAAGGAAGAAACAAGTGGCCACAGGTACATATTTTAAATTATATTTTGAGAATCCAACCTTTACATTAATAAAATGTATACGTGTTATGATAAATAATTTGATTCAAATTAACATTAATAAAAAATAACTTACATCATTCAATCACATCTATCATTCATGTGAAAAAAATATGTTAAATCTGATAATAATAACTTTAAAAATTATATAAATTATATGATTTAGTTGGTATGGTTGTATCTTTAAGGTCAATAACAATTAATATTTAGTAACATAAATGAAAATCACAGAAATGAAAATAAAAGAGTAGGCTTGCAAAAATGACATATCCAAACTAAAAAAATTAAATTAAAAAAAATATAATTGATTTTATTAAAGTGAAAGAAAAAAAGGAAAAGCGGCCACCAGTCACATACTTTAAATTATATTTTGAGAATCTAACCTTTACATTAATAAAATGTACACTTGTTATGATAAATAATTTGATTCAAATTAACATTAATAAAAAATAACTTACATCATTCAATCACATCTATCATTCATGTGAAAAAAATATGTTAAATCTGATAATAATAACTTTAAAAATTATATAAATTATATGATTTAGTTGGTATGGTTGTATCTTTAAGGTCAATAACAATTAATATTTAGTAACATAAATGAAAATCACAGAAATGAAAATAAAAGAGTAGGCTTGCAAAAATGACATATCCAAACTAAAAAAATTAAATTAAAAAAAATATAATTGATTTTATTAAAGTGAAAGAAAAAAACGAAAAGCGGCCACCAGTCACATACTTTAAATTATATTTTGAGAATCTAACCTTTATATTAATAAAATGTATACTTGTTATGATAAATAATTTGATTCAAATTAACATTAATAAAAAATAATTGACATCATTCAATCACATCTATCATTCATGTCAAAAAACATGTTAAATTTGATAAGAATAACTTTAAAAATTATACAAATTATATGATTTAGTTGGTATGGTTGTATCTTTAAAGTAAATAATAATTAATATTTAGTAACATAAATCAAAATCACATATATGAAAATAAAAGAGTAGGTTTGAAAAAATGACATATCCGAACTAAAAAAATGAAATTAGAAAAAAATGAATTGATTTTATTAAAGTGAAAAAAAAAGAGGAAGAAACGAGTGACCACAAGTCACATACTTTAAATTATATTTTGAGAATATAACCTTTACATTTTATGATAAATTATTTGAGTCAAACTAACATTAATAAAAAATAACTTACATCATTCAATCACATCTATCATTCATGTAAAAAAATATGTTAAATTTGATAACAATAACTTTAAAAATTTCATAAATTATATGATTTAGTTGGTATGGTTGTATCTTTAAAGTCAATAATAATTAATATTTCGTAACATAAATGAAAATCACATGAATCAAAATAAAAGAGTAGGCTTGCAAAAATGACATATCCAAACTAAAAAAATGAAATTCTAAAAAATTGAATTGATTTTATTAAAGTGAAAGAAAAAAAGGAAGAAACTAGTGACCACAAGTCACATATTTTAAATTATATTTTGAGAATCTAACCATTACTTTAATAAAATGTATACTTGTTATGATAAATTATTTGAATCAAACTAACATTAATAAAAAATGACTTACATCATTCAATCACATCTATCATTCATGTCAAAAAATATGTTAAATTTGACAACAATAACTTTAAAAATTTCATAAATTATATGAGTTAGTTGGTATGGTTGTATCTTTAAAGTCAATAATAATTAATATTTAGTAACATAAATGAAAATCACATGAATCAAAATAAAAGAGTAGGCTTGCAAAAATGACATATCCAAACTAAAAAAATGAAATTCTAAAAAATTGAATTGATTTTATTAAAGTGAAAGAAAAAAAGGAAGAAACAAGTGGCCACAGGTACATATTTTAAATTATATTTTGAGAATCCAACCTTTACATTAATAAAATGTATACGTGTTATGATAAATTATTTGAATCAAACTAAAATTAATAAAAAATAACTTACATCATTCAATCACATCTATCATTCATGTGAAAAAAAAATGTTAAATCTGATAATAATAACTTTAAAAATTATATAAATTATATGATTTAGTTGCTATGGTTGTATCTTTAAGGTCAATAATAATTAATATTTAGTAACATAAATGAAAATCACAGAAATGAAAATAAAAGAGTAGGCTTGCGAAAATGACATACCCAAACTAAAAAAATTAAATTAGAAAAAATTGAATTGATTTTATTAAAGTGAAAGAAAAAAAAGGAAGAAACGAGTGGCCACAAGTCACATACTTTAAATTATATTTTGAGAATCTAACCTTTACATTAATAAAATGTATACTTTTTATGATAAATTATTTGAATCAAATTGACATTAATAAAAAATAACTTACATCATTCAATCACATCTATCATTCATGTCAAAAAATATGTTAAATTTGATAATAATAAGTTTAAAAATTATATAAATTATATGACTTAGTTGGTATGGTTGTATCTTTAAAGCCAATAGTAATTAATATTTAGTAGCATAAATCAAAATCACAGAAATGAAAATAAAAGAGTAGGCTTGCAAAAATGACATATCCAAACTAAAAAAATGAAATTCTAAAAAATTGAATTGATTTTATTAAAGTGAAAGAAAAAAACGAAGAAACACACATACTTTCAATTATATTTTGAGTAGGTGTGCAAAAATGACATATCCAAACTAAAAAAATGAAATTAGAAAAAAATTGAATTGATTTTATTAAAGTGAAAGAAAAAAAGGAAGAAACGAGTGGCCACAAGTCACATACTTTAAATTATATTTTGAGAATCTAACCGTTACATTAATAAAATGTATACTTTTTATGATAAATTATTTGAATCAAATTGACATTAATAAAAAATAACTTACATCATTCAATCACATCTATCATTCATGTCAAAAAATATGTTAAATTTGATAATAATAAGTTTAAAAATTATATAAATTATATGACTTAGTTGGTATGGTTGTATCTTTAAAGTCAATAGTAATTAATATTTAGTAGCATAAATCAAAATCACAGAAATGAAAATAAAAGAGTAGGCTTGCAAAAATGACATATCCAAACTAAAAAAATGAAATTCTAAAAAATTGAATTGATTTTATTAAAGTGAAAGAAAAAAACGAAGAAACACACATACTTTCAATTATATTTTGAGTAGGTGTGCAAAAATGACATATCCAAACTAAAAAAATGAAATTAGAAAAAATTGAATTGATTTTATTAAAGTGAAAGAAAAAAAGGAAGAAACGAGTGGCTACAAGTCACATACTTTAAATTATATTTTGAGAATCTAACCTTTACATTAATAAAATGTATACTTGTTATGATAATTTATTCGAATCAAACTAACATTAATCAAATATAACTTACATCATTCAATCACATCAATCATTCATGTCAAAAAATATGTTAAATTTGACAATAATAACTTTAAAAATTATATAAATTATATAATTTTGGTTGGTATGGTTGTATCTTTAAAGTCAATAATAATTAATATTTAGTAACATAAATAAAATCACATAAATGAAAATAAAAGAGTAGGCTTGCAAAAATGACAAATCCAAACTAAAAAAATGAAATTATAAATAATTGAATTGATTTTGTTAAAGTGAAAGAAAAAAAAGGAAGAAACTAGTGGCCACAAGTCACATACTTTAAATTATATTTTGATAATCTAACCTTTACATTAATAAAATGTATGCTTGTTATGACAAATTATTTGACTCAAATTAACATTAAGGAAAACTAAGTTACATCATTCAATCACATCTATCATTCATGTCAACAAATATGTTAAATTTGATACTAATAACTTTAAAAATTATATAAAGTATATGATTTAGTTGGTACAGTTGTATCTTTAAAGTCAAGAATAATTCATATTTAGCAACATATATGAAAATGACATAAATGAAAATAAAAGAGTAGGTTTGAAAAAATGACATATCCGAACTAAAAAAATGAAATTAGAAAAAAATGAATTGATTTTATTAAAGTGAAAAAAAAAGAGGAAGAAACGAGTGACCACAAGTCACATACTTTAAATTATATTTTGAGAATATAACCTTTACATTTTATGATAAATTATTTGAGTCAAACTAACATTAATAAAAAATAACTTACATCATTCAATCACATCTATCATTCATGTGAAAAAAAAATGTTAAATCTGATAATAATAACTTTAAAAATTATATAAATTATATGATTTAGTTGCTATGGTTGTATCTTTAAGGTCAATAATAATTAATATTTAGTAACATAAATGAAAATCACAGAAATGAAAATAAAAGAGTAGGCTTGCGAAAATGACATACCCAAACTAAAAAAATTAAATTAGAAAAAATTGAATTGATTTTATTAAAGTGAAAGAAAAAAAAGGAAGAAACGAGTGGCCACACGTCACATACTTTAAATTATATTTTGAGAATCTAACCTTTACATTAATAAAATGTATACTTTTTATGATAAATTATTTGAATCAAATTGACATTAATAAAAAATAACTTACATCATTCAATCACATCTATCATTCATGTCAAAAAATATGTTAAATTTGATAATAATAAGTTTAAAAATTATATAAATTATATGACTTAGTTGGTATGGTTGTATCTTTAAAGCCAATAGTAATTAATATTTAGTAGCATAAATCAAAATCACAGAAATGAAAATAAAAGAGTAGGCTTGCAAAAATGACATATCCAAACTAAAAAAATGAAATTCTAAAAAATTGAATTGATTTTATTAAAGTGAAAGAAAAAAACGAAGAAACACACATACTTTCAATTATACTTTGAGTAGGTGTGCAAAAATGACATATCCAAACTAAAAAAATGAAATTAGAAAAAAATTGAATTGATTTTATTAAAGTGAAAGAAAAAAAGGAAGAAACGAGTGGCCACAAGTCACATACTTTAAATTATATTTTGAGAATCTAACCGTTACATTAATAAAATGTATACTTTTTATGATAAATTATTTGAATCAAATTGACATTAATAAAAAATAACTTACATCATTCAATCACATCTATCATTCATGTCAAAAAATATGTTAAATTTGATAATAATAAGTTTAAAAATTATATAAATTATATGACTTAGTTGGTATGGTTGTATCTTTAAAGTCAATAGTAATTAATATTTAGTAGCATAAATCAAAATCACAGAAATGAAAATAAAAGAGTAGGCTTGCAAAAATGACATATCCAAACTAAAAAAATGAAATTCTAAAAAATTGAATTGATTTTATTAAAGTGAAAGAAAAAAACGAAGAAACACACATACTTTCAATTATATTTTGAGTAGGTGTGCAAAAATGACATATCCAAACTAAAAAAATGAAATTAGAAAAAATTGAATTGATTTTATTAAAGTGAAAGAAAAAAAGGAAGAAACGAGTGGCTACAAGTCACATACTTTAAATTATATTTTGAGAATCTAACCTTTACATTAATAAAATGTATACTTGTTATGATAATTTATTCGAATCAAACTAACATTAATCAAATATAACTTACATCATTCAATCACATCAATCATTCATGTCAAAAAATATGTTAAATTTGACAATAATAACTTTAAAAATTATATAAATTATATAATTTTGGTTGGTATGGTTGTATCTTTAAAGTCAATAATAATTAATATTTAGTAACATAAATAAAATCACATAAATGAAAATAAAAGAGTAGGCTTGCAAAAATGACAAATCCAAACTAAAAAAATGAAATTATAAATAATTGAATTGATTTTGTTAAAGTGAAAGAAAAAAAAGGAAGAAACTAGTGGCCACAAGTCACATACTTTAAATTATATTTTGATAATCTAACCTTTACATTAATAAAATGTATGCTTGTTATGACAAATTATTTGACTCAAATTAACATTAATGAAAACTAAGTTACATCATTCAATCACATCTATCATTCATGTCAACAAATATGTTAAATTTGATACTAATAACTTTAAAAATTATATAAAGTATATGATTTAGTTGGTACAGTTGTATCTTTAAAGTCAAGAATAATTCATATCTAGCAACATATATGAAAATGACATAAATGAAAATAAAAGAGTAGGTTTGAAAAAATGACATATCCGAACTAAAAAAATGAAATTAGAAAAAAATGAATTGATTTTATTAAAGTGAAAAAAAAAGAGGAAGAAACGAGTGACCACAAGTCACATACTTTAAATTATATTTTGAGAATATAACCTTTACATTTTATGATAAATTATTTGAGTCAAACTAACATTAATAAAAAATAACTTACATCATTCAATCACATCTATCATTCATGTAAAAAAATATGTTAAATTTGATAACAATAACTTTAAAAATTTCATAAATTATATGATTTAGTTGGTATGGTTGTATCTTTAAAGTCAATAATAATTAATATTTCGTAACATAAATGAAAATCACATGAATCAAAATAAAAGAGTAGGCTTGCAAAAATGACATATCCAAACTAAAAAAATGAAATTCTAAAAAATTGAATTGATTTTATTAAAGTGAAAGAAAAAAAGGAAGAAACTAGTGACCACAAGTCACATATTTTAAATTATATTTTGAGAATCTAACCATTACTTTAATAAAATGTATACTTGTTATGATAAATTATTTGAATCAAACTAACATTAATAAAAAATGACTTACATCATTCAATCACATCTATCATTCATGTCAAAAAATATGTTAAATTTGACAACAATAACTTTAAAAATTTCATAAATTATATGAGTTAGTTGGTATGGTTGTATCTTTAAAGTCAATAATAATTAATATTTAGTAACATAAATGAAAATCACATGAATCAAAATAAAAGAGTAGGCTTGCAAAAATGACATATCCAAACTAAAAAAATGAAATTCTAAAAAATTGAATTGATTTTATTAAAGTGAAAGAAAAAAAGGAAGAAACAAGTGGCCACAGGTACATATTTTAAATTATATTTTGAGAATCCAACCTTTACATTAATAAAATGTATACGTGTTATGATAAATTATTTGAATCAAACTAAAATTAATAAAAAATAACTTACATCATTCAATCACATCTATCATTCATGTGAAAAAAAAATGTTAAATCTGATAATAATAACTTTAAAAATTATATAAATTATATGATTTAGTTGCTATGGTTGTATCTTTAAGGTCAATAATAATTAATATTTAGTAACATAAATGAAAATCACAGAAATGAAAATAAAAGAGTAGGCTTGCGAAAATGACATACCCAAACTAAAAAAATTAAATTAGAAAAAATTGAATTGATTTTATTAAAGTGAAAGAAAAAAAAGGAAGAAACGAGTGGCCACAAGTCACATACTTTAAATTATATTTTGAGAATCTAACCTTTACATTAATAAAATGTATACTTTTTATGATAAATTATTTGAATCAAATTGACATTAATAAAAAATAACTTACATCATTCAATCACATCTATCATTCATGTCAAAAAATATGTTAAATTTGATAATAATAAGTTTAAAAATTATATAAATTATATGACTTAGTTGGTATGGTTGTATCTTTAAAGCCAATAGTAATTAATATTTAGTAGCATAAATCAAAATCACAGAAATGAAAATAAAAGAGTAGGCTTGCAAAAATGACATATCCAAACTAAAAAAATGAAATTCTAAAAAATTGAATTGATTTTATTAAAGTGAAAGAAAAAAACGAAGAAACACACATACTTTCAATTATATTTTGAGTAGGTGTGCAAAAATGACATATCCAAACTAAAAAAATGAAATTAGAAAAAATTGAATTGATTTTATTAAAGTGAAAGAAAAAAAGGAAGAAACGAGTGGCCACAAGTCACATACTTTAAATTATATTTTGAGAATCTAACCGTTACATTAATAAAATGTATACTTTTTATGATAAATTATTTGAATCAAATTGACATTAATAAAAAATAACTTACATCATTCAATCACATCTATCATTCATGTCAAAAAATATGTTAAACTCAACAATATTATTATTTTAATGAAATTTTCAAAATTTAAATTTTTCTATTTATATAATTTTAATTTTTCTTATCAATAAATATTTATTTAATATTATTAATACTACCACAAAAGTTTTCATTTCATGCAGTTATTTCATGAGAAAAAATTTGTAGAAAATACCTGCTATCTTTTAGAAGGAAAAAATTCATATAAATTTTTTGAGACTTTTTGTAAAAAAAAAAAATCTATAAATATTTTCTTGTGAATTTGAAAAGTGACGGTAAAATTTTCTATGAATATGAAAATATAGAAAAATTTCTTGCAAATTTTCCTCTAAAAATTATTTGTAGGAGTTTCCGCGAGTTTTAAATTGGCAGCAAATTTTCCTACATATTTAAAATATGCAACAAATTTTTTGAATTTTTTTTAGAAATCAAAATTGTGTAAATTTTTCATATGTTTAAAATTAAAATTATAATAAATAAATATTATTTATTTATAAAAATTTATATATTAAGTTTTCTAGAAATTTTTTGCCACATAATGATAAGTTATTTTTTAAATCATTAGTTTTGAAATAATTAATAAATATTTAAATAATATCATTTTACTAAATCCATTTTAATTTATAAAATATCTTAATATTCATAATTTTAGTTTAAAATTAATTAAATTAAATATTATTTTATTAAATGTATATTCCTTTATCTTCTATCCTTTAAATTTTAAATTCAAATCATCGTACATTTAAGTGAAAATGTTAATTTATTTTATATTTAACATGTCCTAAAAATTCAAGGTATGTTTTGATACAAATAAATAAAATAAAATTCAAGTTGTTATTCAAAATTCAAGGAAATTGTATAGTATAAAGGTAAAAAAGTCCACGTCAATTTTGAATGTCCGAGAGGTGAGAAAAACATTTGAAATTTTGAATAACGGAACAACATAAGCATTAGTGAAACATGAACTAAGATCTGTATTATGCACAATTTACTATTTTAATGAAATAGCATCGATCCAAAATTCAACATGAAGATGAATGTAGCTTGTGATTTGTAACGTAATTAGTTTTTTTAAGTGTTAGTTAAGTATAGAAAAGCAATAATGGTAATAGTTGTCTTGGTTCAAGCATACTTGTCCCGTTCTTGTTTAATTACTTATAAACCCAAATTACATTCATAATACCACAGTTGAATCTTATATCATACAGAACAAAATTTAGAAAGTGAATGTTGATATTATCTTTATTAAACAAAAAGAATTTAGCCTATATCTAAATAAATAAACTACTACTTTTGATGGGAATCCATTTGTAAGAAACTTTTCTTGCATTTTGAACTCCAACTTTATATGTTTTCCACAGGCCCTACACACTTAAAACATATGATTTTAAAATTGGATCCGTGTTTGAACCGGTGAAAGTACTGCTTCACAGTTTATTGGTTTAACCATTGTTGAACTAGTGTTGAACCTGTCTTAATAAAATAGTGTTTTTTCTTTATTAATATATTATAACAATTAAGATTATAAAAGAAAAAAATTTATTAGGACGTAATTATTAAAGAAAAAACTATTTTTACTAAATACATCTTCATATCGCTAAGTTAACCTCTTTTTCTAATAATTTTTTAACTAAAAAGGGATGGACATGAGAAAACAAGGGTGGACTTGAGAAAACTATATTATAACTCTTTTTAAAAAACTATTTTTACTAAATACATCTTTATACCCTTGTTTTCATCAATTTTTCGATTTTAAAACCGGTTTTTTGCTTGTCGGTTTTCAGCCTTAACTGAAGCAGATACTAGACTGGTTCACTAGTTTTTTGGTCAAACCAGATACCAGATTGGTTCACCGATTTTCGGTCGAACCGGTCAGTCCAATCCAGTTTTTTTAACTTGCTTAAAACACAAAAAAACTTTTAATAAGAAATTTTATTACAAACATTCTAACATCAATGATTCACGACTTTAAAAGAAATTAGTCATGTATTATTGCACCAAGTTATATTCAGAATCTATGTAAAATGCAGAAATATATACAAAACCTTGATCATGAATGATAAGTGCATTTTACTCTTATAAAATTCAAGTTTTCACCTAAGACTAACATTTATTCGAGTCTATTTTATGATAGAATAATTTTTTAAAATGTATTTTAAATAATTTAAAATATGTGCATACTTAATAGTCAAATTTAATGTTATTACTTAATATTAAATTATGAAATTAATATTTATTATGAATTAAATATTTAATAAAATTAATTACTTAATATAAAAAAATAATTTTTTTAATTATAAAAAATGAATATAAAATATAATTAATGTTGAAAATTAATTTTTTTATTAAATGTAGATGTTACAAAAGTTTTGAAAAATTGACTTCTCTATTTTGTTGGATTGTTTCCTTGTCTTTTAATGGACTTGTCCATCCTAATCCAACATTTATAAGTTATCCAATCTTATTGATACAAAACCTTGTACCCAAGAGGAATTTTACTCTTGATTTAAATCTAAGATAATGAGATTAGCAAACACTTAAAAAGTTCAAACAAACTCAACCATTTAATTTGTGGTCTACTACAGCTAAACCAATCATAGCTTGTATTACATCAGACTATATATACCTTACTAAGCATGATATAAATATAAATATTGTGGCTATAAGTACAAAGTGAGCTGTGAGAACTAATGCTACTATCTTTAAAAATATATTTCAGTCAACCCCTAATTAAATTTATTCTTGGCTTTTTCCTTTCAACCATTAAACATTAAGTGTGTTCAAAAATAAAATGCTATTAAATAATAGAAAAAAACTTAAAAGGATGAAGTTTTCTTTTGTGAGAATGTTGATAATATTGCCTTTGTCATCATGCCATAACTGAGTCAGTTGTCTCTTGCACAGTTTCATTATTATCCATAACTTTGTTCTGTCTCACAATTGGGGAAATGAGCATCCATACTATTTAAATTAAACAAGGTAAAAGCAATTAAGATATGAATTGGAGAAGAAGGTGCATCATTAAAGTATCAAACTGGTTATACTTCACTTTTACAATCCAAAACTGATTATTATTACCACCATCACCATGTGTTGATGTTTATATGTTACAAAACTGATTATTATTACCACCATCACCATGTGTTGATGTTTATATATTACAAAACTGGTTATACTTCACTTTTACAATCTAAAACTGATTATTATTAAATGAGTTGTGACCATCAAACTTTATGTTTTTCAATAAACTTTAACCAATAGTAGTAGATAATGTGTTAAAAAAGGTGTTAAAAAGTGTTTTGTTAGAATTTCTAAAAAAGTGTTGAAGCTAGCTAATGAAATATAGGAAATAACTATTTCTATTAAGTAATACATTCACTTACTGTAAATTATTGCTGCAAACCGCTAGCTAATGAAATATAGGAAATAACAGTTTCTATTAAGTAATGCATTCACTTATTGTAAATTGATGCTGTAAACCACTCATTGCTAACTTTCACCCATGTACTTATCCAGCCAACTCGATGCTCCACTAGGTGGTTTGATGAGTACATCATTCATGCAGGAAATGTAGGCCACAAAATGTCAAACACCATCATACAAAAAGCACTAGTTAACCATATGATGTATTTAAGTTCCTTACTTTCTGGCTGAGTTATTCAGATCCCAACTGATGAACAACATTGCAAAGTACATTGCCCCTAAAGAAAATACCATGTGAAAAAATCCATAACTATAAGGAATATCATCTTCATGTTCAACTTTGTTTTTTGTAAACTGAAAAGGACCAAAAAAATCACTTCAATATGAGGGATATTAACATTGCTTTCTATCTGTGACAATATGGCTTAGATTAAAATTAAATAATTTTTTTTCGATCATGTTGATGAAAGGACTATGATCCAAATTTTTGGTTATCTTATATGGGGAAATTATTTTTTTCTTGACTTTTCTAAAAGAAAATTTTACTTCAACTTGCAGCATGATTAAGCTGTCTTGCTAGATCAAAGAAACAAGGAAGCTTTAGAGATTCCTAATTTCTAGGAAAGGATTGAGAATGGGATTTTGAAGCAACTAGGAAAACTTTAGAACTCTCTAATTTTGAAGCAACTAGGAATACTTTAGAACACTAAAGAATGATTCACCTGAAAGCATTTTGAATCAATGCCTATGGAAAAGGCTGCCATCAGAATTGCAAATATGGCAATAAGGAAGCCCTGTCAAGAAATTAGAAAATGGTATATAACACAAAATAACAGGATGACTAAAGCATTCATGTGAAGAAATATCCACAATATCAAAGTATGGATTTTAATACTAATTCAGACACATGCTCACAAAAGAAAAAAAAATCTTGAAGAGTCAACAAAAGGAATGTAAAGGCCTACAAAAAAAAATCTAATAGTAGCACTGATAGTAAAACTGGTAAGAAAACTAGACAGCATATGGTATAGTATATGCCACATGGTAAACATAATTAGTTAAAACCTAAAACCTCTATACATATACTTATATGTGTCCTTTAGTTGTTGAATGCTACTAAACCCTTTATCCTTGTAGATGGTTCTTTCTTTTATTAGAACGAGCATTTAGCATCAGAATTGAAGTATTGTGGTGCTAAAACTGAAAGAAAGATCGACTACGCTAGATATTACATCTCATCACTTTATCAGATCCTATCAAATTCATTTTCCTTTATCCTTAATTACTAAGAATTTTAACAAAATGTTCATCCCAAGCTATTTCATATGCAACAAAAAGGACTTAATTATGGTTACCTCACATCATAGATTTAAGACAAACAACAACCTAAACATTATTTGAAACCTTCCACCAACACTAATAGAAAATCTACTATTTAATTTAAACCTCAATATTACCTAAAAAAGACTGAAGGAAGAATTTTGAACTCAGTAGAGAAGTGTGGAGGAACTAAACAGAAGATTTTTAAATTTAATTGAGTGAAAAATGTACTAGTATAGTTATCGAGCCATTGTTTGCTTTTTCTTGATTCTTTGTCTCACATCCTATGGTGGCAGGTTCATTGAAATTCTATGATAGAGATCTACATAAGTCCACCATCTATAAAAGAAATTTCAAAATAAAATATATGATTTGAAGTAGACATTGAACCAAGTGAGCATAGCATCATCTATTGTTGAGTGAATTTCATTGCATGTAAAAAGAGAATTTCATTCTATCTTCATCAAAATAAATATATGTCGATATGTTGTAGCACTTGATTAACAAGGTCCAATTTTGTAAATTTTATCAATTCAATTTTAAAAAAATGAAGAAAGAAGACTAGCTTTCTAAGTAGTACAAAATACTCCCTTCTGCTACCCAATTTCTCTTCTACATCCAACTAGCAACATCCAACTGTAAAACTACAACCTCAATACATTCAAATATATGAAACTTTATAAAAATTATCTTGTAAAAAGACTGACATACAACACATCATTTAAAATAACTTATGAAAAAGTTGTTTTGACTTTTTTCTTGTATTTATTTTCTCTAAAAGTGCTTCTAGAGAATATCATCCAAACAAAGTGATACAATGTCTAATTTTCTCTTAAGAACCATATATAGATATATCAGCTGGAAAATCCTGACCTTCTGACAACAAAGAAAAACAATGTAAGAAGCCATAATTCCTGAAGATAAAATACCTTTATTAACCTGTAATAATTAAACATTTAAATAACAGAGCATAAATTTTATTTTTTTTAAAAGGAAACAAAAAATATTAGGGAAACATAATTATATATGTTGAATATGAACAGCTAATTACTTTATACATAGTGATATATTGCACAAACAATACTATTACAGAATCACTGTAAACTATTAAAAATACCACTAGCTGCAACGAGTAATATTAAATTTAAAGATATAACCATCATTGCAGCAAGTAGAATTATATTTAGAGAAGATGAGGTTCCTGAGGCATATGATGTGTACAAATAGATAATTCAACAAATAGAGGCAACATAAAACAACATTGACATAAAAAGTCCAAGGGAGCACTTGTGCCAGCACAATAACATGTTAATGTATCAAAAAATACATACATTGTTATTAAGGTTAATGGTTTAAAAAAATGGTCTTAAAGTTCTATAATGACAAACACATTATCACATATTATCCCTACTTTATGATTGTATCACATATTATTCATTCTTAATTGGGAAAATATCTTATAAAGTAATATAACCATGAAAACTAAGATATCTGATCATATGTAAGTTAAAAAACTTATGGATTCATTATTCATACCAATATCCCTAAATGTTTTACAATTAGTGAGATAGGATTGTGGGATTCAGAAATCCTTAGTGAGCTTAGGATATGAACTTGAACAATTTAAACGTAAGCATACTTTAAATTAAATTTGTTTTATGTTTGACTTTCAAATTAATTATAGATTATCAGTTTGTTTTTGTAATATCCATAGTCATAACATTTTTAAATAATAAACATTAATATCCATATTAATAAACATTACAAAAACAAATTATGTGTACCTATATCAAACAATTATTTTCATATGAAATTGAAGTGTTGATCCATCCAATGCAAGATCTTTTAAATTATGTAAAAGCTAAAACATCAGTAATTTACTTAATGAGCACCAAAATAACCTGTACACAATTCTGATTCAGAATTCAGGTACATTGTTCTTGATGGCTCCACCTTCTACATGGTGTCACCAACTCTTCTCCAAGATGAGATGTTGAAATGGATCTTCTTCAAGGGCTGAAATAGGTGTGAAAATGGGGCTTATGAAGGGTGAAAGTGGTTCATAAAAAAATGGAGACAAAAGAATGGTGTTTTGGGTAGTGGTGCTTGGATGGCGTCTCTTTGGCTAGCTCACTTCATTTGGAGAGGGTGAAGGTCAATCCTAGGAAGACCCAAGCTCCTACTAAGGTAGAGAGGAGAGGAAGGGGCCAAGAGATTCCTAAATGACTAAAGAAGAGGAATGATGAGCAAAACTCTCTCAAATATCCAATATATCCAAAGTGACTACATGTAGTCTAACCTAGGGTATTTAAAGAGAGGGTGGGAGGCCTCTAAGCCATTTGCACGAAATTTTGAGAGCTAAATGCCTCTCAAATGAACCCTAAATGGACCTCAAATGAAATATAGGTCCCTCCCACCTAAATGACTAAAATACCCTTGTGTCTAGAAAATGAAAGAAATGGACTTTTGACCTCACAAGTCAAGGTTTAAGTCCCAAAATAAATCCTAAACTAATTTGCCCCATAATACAATGGCTAAATAAAAATACACAATGAAATCCTAAGTGATTAAGGTTCCCCATAATACAAGGGAAAATAAGGAAAACAAGCAAAAGACTAGGTAGATGCACCAAAGTCCGCACATGTGATCATTAATGCTCTTGGTGTGGTATGACCTTCCTCTTCTTCTATTCTTCTTGCCATGGACCTTGTGATGGGTCCTATTTGATGCCCCAAGGATGGTACGCCATCATGTCCTCCTTCTTTAGAAGGATTTAACCTCAAATCTTCAAGCTCCTCCATATCATTAGCTCCTAGGAAAGGTGTAAGATCAGGAACTAACTCCATAATCAGAGGGAAGGTCTAGGATGTATGCATTATCATTAATTTTCTTAAGAAATTGGAAAGGACCATCTCACCTAGGACTTAGTTTGGACTTCCTTTGAGTGGGGAATCTATCCTTCCTCAAGTGAAGCCAAACCCAATCCCCAACTTTGAAGGTTACCTTTTTCCTTCCTTTGTTGTTGTACTTGACATATTTTTGAGTTTGATTTTTAATTTGACTCTTGACCTTTTCATGATATTTCTTTATAAAGTCAACCCTAGATAATCCTTTTTTGTGATACAAGGAAGTAGTATTAGGGAGTGGAAGCAAATTCAGAGGAGTAAGAGGATTAAAGCAATATACAACCTCAAAAGGGGATAAATAAGTAGTATTTTGAACCACCCTATTGTAGGCAAACTCTATGTGGGGAAGGCATTCACCCTAAGTTTTCTTATCCCCTTTCAAAATCACCCTTAACAATGTGGATAAGGACCTATTCACTACCTCATTTTGCCCATCTGTTTGCGGGTGGCAAGTAGTAGAATAGACAAGCTTTGTTCCTAGTTTTTGCCAAAGAATTTTCCAAAAATGACTTAGGAACTTAGCATCCCTATCGGAAACAATAGTCTTGGGTAGACCATGGAAACAGATCACTTCCTTAAAGAAAAGCAATATAGCTAGCATCATACAAACCAAACTTGGCCTTAAAAGTGGTTTTTAACTCATCACCCTTTTTAATCCTTAGTTGGTGATAACCACTCTTAAGATCAATCTTGGAAAATATAATGGCCACATGTAACTCATCGAACATGTCATCTAGCCTAGGGATTAGGTGCCTATACTTTATGGTGATGTTATTAGTAGCTCTACAATCAGTACACATCCTCCATTTTCCATCTTTTTTAGTTACTAAAAGAACATGAACAGTACAAGGGCTAAGGCTCTTTTGAACCCAACCCTTCTTCAACAAATCTTGAACTTGAGTTTCTATTTCTTTGTTCTCTTGGGGGTTAGTCCAATAGGCGGGCCTATTTCGAAGGCTTGCCCTCGGGATGAGGTCAATTTGATGTTATATCCCTCTTAAAGGTGGAAGTGCACTTGGAACTTCTTGAGGAAATACATCATCAAATTCTTTTAAAAGATTATGGACCTCTTGAGGTAGAGACTCAAGTTCATGATTAGTGGTCATGAGTGTCTCTTTGAAGTATAGAAGGTATAAAGGTTGTTCAGGTAAGAGTGTTTTCTTGATATCATTCTTAAGTGATAAATGACTTTTGTATTTTTGTTTTCTTTCTTTTTGGTCTTATTCTCTCCTAGCTTTCATTTTGAGTTGGTCCTCACACACTTGAGAAGGTGTTAGAGGGCACAACACAAATTTCTTGCCAAGTGTTGGAAACTTATTTTATTGGTAAGGCCATCATGCATGGTTTTCTTATCAAATTGCCAAGGCCTTCATGCATGGTTTTCTTATCAAATTCGCAAGGCCTTCCAAGAAACAGATGACTAACTTCCAAAGGCATAACATCACATAAAACTTCATCTTTGTATTTGCCAATGGAAATTGGTACAAGTGCTTGTTGGTTAACCATAATACCTCCATCCTCATGAATCCGTTGCAATTGATAAGGTCTAGGATGTGGTTTTGTGGATAAGGCTAGCTTTTCAACCAATCTGGTACTACAACAATTACAACTAGACCCACTATCCACAATGAGAGAACAACTGCATTCTAAAATTTTTCATCTTGTATGAAGCAACTTCTCTCTATGTGATTGGTCAATCTCACTAGTTTGGTTGTTAAGAAGAATCCTTACCATAAGTATGTCTCCATCACAAGGTAAGATCTCTTCCATGGAATCCATGGCTTCATCTTTACTGCTTGAAGTAGAAGAAGAAGAAGTAGCTTCATCAAGGCTACTATAGTGATCTTGGCCTCTTAAAATCATTGTTTTCTTTGTGGGGCATTGAGAAGTAATGTGACCCCTTCCAAGACACTTAAAGCACTTGATGTAACTTGACTTAGACTCCAGAGAAGGTACTTTAGAAGAATATGATTTTTCTTTTTCTTTATCTTTTTCTTTTCATCTTCTTTGGAGAAAGGTTTGGAAGAGGGACCCTCCTTCTTAAAATTCTTGGAATAAGATGGAGTGAAGTATTTTTTGAAACTTTTTCTTTTAAGTTGGTGCTCCACTCTTGAACAAAGTTGAACAAGTTCATTAAAATATCTATATGGTAAAAGTTCAACTTTGTCTCTTATTTTAAGATTAAGGCTTTGGAACCTTGAGATGGTGGTCCTCTCTTCTTCCCTTATACCCACCCTCATCATGAGTAACTCCATTTGTTGCCTATATTCTTCCACACTTAATGGCCCTTGTTTTAACCTTTGAAGCTTATCCATAAGCTCACCATAATAGTATGGAGGAATATGCCTCCTTCTCAAGGCACTACGGAGTTCATTCCAATATGATTCACTCTCTTTTCTCTTTCTAAAGAAGTCCACTAATACATGGCATGCCCTTGGAAGCTAAGGGTCTCCAAAGAAACCTTCCTCTCTTCACTTACCCTATGGCAAGCAAAAAGTTGTTCAACCTTCATTTCCCAATCCAAATATGCATCAACATTGTCCTTTCCAAAAAATGAAGGAAGCTTGACATTAGGCTCCTTATTGGAGGATTCTCTTTGCTTATGTGTTCTTGGGGACCTTTGATAATAATCATTATTGTCATGACTAATATAAAGGCTAACACTTGGGGTTTTGGTATGATGATGAACACTATCCTTACTTTCACTCATAGAAACCCTTACCCCTTTGCCTTTTTGGGACCTAGATGGTTGGACTCTATGTTTTGAACCACTAGTTCTTACCCCCGAAAGTAACTTAGCAAGCATTTTTCTAATTTCCTCATTTTGTTTATCATGTTCTATCTCCCTCTTCCTAAATTCTTCCTCTTTATTTGCACTTTCTTCTTCTTTTCTTCTTATATACTCCCTAAATTCTCTAAGTTCATCTCTAAGGCTAGCATTACTAGGGTGTGAGTTTTGACCACGGACACTTGAATGATCACTCATCTTTGATCTACGAAATATTTTCACAAAAGGTTTCCTTGAAAAGATTTTTACAAAGAGTGAGTGATAAAGGTTTTCACAAAGAGATTTTGGTGCTAGACTTATTACTTGGAGCGGTTAGAATTGCACTCTAAAAGGGAGTTGGACTACAAGGAGTCACTTAATAGCCAAGCCTCTTAGTAGTGGGAAAATTATCAACCTTTGCCCCTTTGTAAGCCTTACAAAAACAAATTTTGACACTACAAGTGAGTGATGTGCAACAGACCCCTAATAAGCACTTAGAAACCTTCTAAACGAGCATACAACAACCTAGAGCATACAACTACAACAAAGTAAGTAAAGAAAGTAATAAAGGCATACACTAGTTGAAATTCCTAAAATCCCACCACTAAAACAAATTACTCCTAAGCTATCACAAATCAAATGAGACTTTAAAGTATCCAAATTACAACCCAAATGAACAAGAAAGGACCAATTACAAATGACCCCAATAAAAACAACAACAAATAGAAAAAGAAAGAAGAGAAAGTGGTACAAAAATCAAACAAGAATAAAAATAGAAAGATACTAGGCGCAAATTTAAAATAAAAAGCAAGAAAAAAAATTGAAATTCTTCAAGCCTCCAACTTGGTGTTCCTTCACAAGAAACAAACTATTTATAGTGTTTGCACTCTCACTATTTGGTGATTATCTCCAAAGCACTTTGGGACTTATGGCAACTTCCTCCAACTCAATCTCCCGATTCACAATGTGAACCCAAGGTGATTCACCTACACCAAGCAAAGAAGCCAACCAAGAGAAAGAGAACCAAGAGGCCAAGAAATAAAAACTAAAAAAGGAAAATTAAGAAGGCTAAACTCAAGAGATTAATTATGATACGAGACTAAAATAATGTGAAGAAAGCCAAGTAAAAATTAAGACACACGAGAAAGTTAAGCACTCAAAAGGAACTTAGAATGACTATAGATTAGAATTTAAGTGTTTAATGTTCTTGCCCTTAAAATTTCATGTCCAATTTCTAGCCAAGGTTTTGGTCATAAAATGAGTCCAAAATAGTCCAATATGGTAAAAGTTCAAGTCTAAAGTCATAAAATGGTCCACAAGTTAGCAACAATTCCTTTTAATTTTTTTTTAACTTTCACTTCTTTTCACTCAAAATGTGTCCCACCAAGGAGGATCAGATTTGATTATTTTTTAACCTTATATGTTGCATGGATTTTACACTTGTGGTGTGTTAAAAATGGGTACAAAAAGGTGGTAAATAAAAGTTGCTATTTTGGTGCAAGAAAGGTATCTTTTTCGGAAGTGTTTCTTGTCTTTTGCTCTCTTGTTTAGGTGCAGTTTTTTTCAGTTTTTTTTTCCACAATATATTCAGCCATATAACACTTTGTTTGACTTAGGATCATGCAATAAAGACAAGGAATGAAGTAGTCATGCAAAAGGAAGGCTAGCCAAAAATGTGTAAGGCATTAATTACACACATAAGTCAAATAAGACATGGAGCATGCAAGAGTCAATTTTTACATGCAAATATGAGTCTCCTAAGACTCACAAAAGGTTTAGCCAGCCAAGAATGTGAAAGAAAAAGCACCAGATTTTTTTCAAAGTTTCATGCATCTTGTGAGAGAAATATGCATATATTTGACTAGTTTTTGAAAAATAAGGAGGGAAACTTCAAACATGACACAACAAGGATTCAAACAAGATTAAAATGATGTTCATAGAATTTTCATCACAAAAAAATGCAGCCAAGGAAAAAAAAAAGGAAAGCTCTAAAAGAAAAACCTTTTGAGAAAAACTCAAAGAACAATAAGAAGGCTCATGAATGATGATGAACCACACAATAAAAGATACAACTTTTAAACACAATATTTAGACAAAATACTCAAGAGAAAGGAGAAGACATAAACATGAAAAGAAACATATTTTGAAGACAAAGAAAAAAAAAGGAATGGAGAAGAACACTAGTTACCCTTGAAGACCAACCAGGCTCTGATACCACATGATGGCTCCACCTTCTCCATGGTGCCACCAACTCTTCTCCAAGATGAGATGTTGAAATGGATCTTCTTCAAGGGCTGAAATAGGTGTGAAAATGGGGCTTATGAAGGGTGAAAGTGGTTCATAAAAAAATGGAGACAAAAGAATGGCGTTTTGGGTGGTGGTGGTTGGATGGCATCTCTTTGGCTAGCTCACTTCACTTGGAGAGGGTGAAGGCCAATCCTAGGGAGACCCAAGCTCCTTCTAAGGTAGAGAGGAGAGGAAGGGGGCCAAGAGATCCCTAAATGACTAAGGAAGAGGAATGATGAGGAAACTCTCTCAAATAACCAATATATCCAAAGTGACTACATGTAGTCTAACCAAGGGTATTTATATAGACGGTGGGAGGCCTCTAGGCCATTTGCACGAAATTTTGAGAGATAAATGCCTCTCAAATGAACCCTAAATAGACCTTAAATGAAATGTAGGTCCCTCCCACCTAAATGACTAAACACCCTTGTGTCTAGAAAATGAAAGAAATGGACTTTTGACCTCACAAGTCAAGGTTTAAGTCCCAAAATAAATGCTAAACTAATTTGCCCCATAATACAAAGGCTAAATAAAAATACACAATGAAATCCTAAGTGATTAAGGTTCCCCAAAATACAAGGGAAAAATAAGGAAAACAAGCAAAAGACTAGGTAGATGCACCAAAGTCTGCACATCTGATCATCAAGGCTCTTGGTGTGGTATGACCTTCCTCTTGTTCTATTCTTCTTGCCATGGACCTGATGGGTCCTACTTGATGCCCCAAGGATGGTACTCCATCAGTTCTCATGCTCAAAACAAGATATAAAATTTGACTTTAGGTTTATCTTTGAATTGTTGTAGAAATAATAATGTTTACCTCTGCTCCCTTTATTCTTCTAGAGTCCAATATTTATTCCACCAAGTGATAAAATGGATGACACTCACAAGTTGTAAAAGAAGAAATATTTTGTGTAAACATAAACCACAATATGCATGTAAGTAACAATCTGTAAAGAGAAAAATAAAATGAATGTATTGATAGAGTCTCTCAAAGAACATCTTTGAGATTCATCATAGATATGAAAGTACACAATCCAAGAATTTACCGAATGAAAGGATATTGACCATTCTTGAAAAAAAAAGAAAGTAAAGGATTTGAAGCTTACGCTGCACCAATATGAGCAATCTCACTTGCAAGATCAAAGGTGTGCTACGGTTCTTATTCAATGATATCCAAGAGAAGGCAAAGAAAGAATGGAGTTTTGTTTTCAATGAGTGAAAAGTGATAGAAAAAAACTTATGCACCCTAAAAAGTTTTACATCAGCATTCAATCACAACCCTTGATATGTGGTAAATTTGTTGACTTTACCAATTAATACTTTAAAAGTCATAAATAAAGGATTGTGATTAAACGTCAGTATAAAACATTTTAAACTCGAAAAATAATGGTATTAATGAAAACTATTTGAATGATAAAATTGACAGCTTTTTCATATGAATAGTTTTTACAAGAACTTCTTTTCTGTAACCCAAACTGAATGTTTTCTAGAATCTTGTCCAACTCCTTTTGCGTATCTCTAAGTTAGCTTTTATCCAAGTTATGGGATGAATAGGTTTGATTGAAGGGGACAAGTCAACAAGAACAAACCCTGTTTCTCTTGAGGCTACCAAATTTTCTCAAAGTAATGCATCTATTGGAATATATGATTCTTCATCTGGTATGTTTTTCCTAGACTTTATGTTGATTTCAAAAGCTTGTAGCTAACTTTGATGATGATTCACTGTGTTTTCTATTGCTAAAATATTATTGATCACTTTTCTTGTCAGTGTCATCAAGGTAATCAATGTCTTAGGAAAAGTATGCCTTTTTTCATCCTTCAATTATGTCCATAAGCTATTATTCATTTGAGCATTGTTTTGTCATCTAGTCGGTTTGTTCTTGACCTCCTCTATGTTTGTGGACGGATAAACTTGACCTTTGGATGATTACTCCATATTATCTGTAATCTTTATATTTTAGCATGCATTACTATGGAATATAAATTATGTTTCTAACGTGATAATTTGTTTCAATTTGACAAGATTTTTCTAATAGATAAAATAAATAAATATAAAGATATCGGAAGAACCATGGGGTTTATAAAAAGCTGTCATCTATAGAACTTGAATTGAATGTTCTCTTTAGCCTTTATTTGAAATTGGCTTTTCCTTGTTCTTTATGTAAATCTAAATTTTTTTCTCTTTCTTTTCCAAACCATAATTTTTGTTGTTACTATCTCTGTTACTGTTAAAATGAGATCAATGGCACTTGAGTAGAGACATAATTTTAAACTATTTTCTTTGTATCTTTCTAGCTTTCTTCCAGTTACTATGCATGTCCTCCTAGCTGGTTTACGAGAATGGAAAAGGTACAAGCAAGAAATAGCTACTTGGGAATGATGGTCAAAGTAAAAGTTTCATAATCCTCTTCAACAGTTGTTTATGATTGTATTGCATTTGTTATTTATGGTTTCTCTACTATAGTCATAGGTTCAACGGGTGCGTAGCCTACACCTCCTAATTATTCTTGAACTCTCTTTCATCAGTTACACATATTGACCTATGAAATGAAGCTAAATGAGCAAGTCACTTCAACATTTTCAGTTTCAACTGCTCTTAACTCTCACAATTAATTCTTAATATTATTAGATCAAACATTTTATATTTGCTGCTACATGGGCAGAATCTATTGATGACTTGATTATATTAACCAATGTAATCAAGAGTTTCTTCTTGTTTTGTTCATTTTCATTTCTAATGAAGGCCAAAGTAAAAGTTTTGTAATCCTCTTCAATAGTTATTTATAATTGTATTGCATTTGTTATTTATGTTTTCTCTGCTATAGTCATAGGTTCAGGGGGGTGCGCAGTCGGCACCTCCTAATTCTTCTTGGACTCTCTTTTATCAGTTATACATATTGACGTATGAAACGAAGCTGAATAAAGTAAGTCACTTCAAAATTTTTAGGAATACATATTGATGTATGAAACAAAGCACCTCCTAATTCTCTTAAATCTCACAATTGATTCTTGATATTACTTGATATTACCTCATTCTTGATATACTTGTGCTAAAGATGGGAAAAGGAATAGAAATAATATCAAATACTATGCTTTATTATTTTCATTATTTCATGATCGATTTTCTGTTACTATGGCAAAAGATGCGAAAGATTCTATACTCTTTTGCTATGATTGTTACAAAATGAGGTAATTACTAGTTTTGTGTGAGAAGTTATTTTAGTTTAGTTTTTTTTACAATTTTTCTTATTTTTAGTTATTAGTTGATTTTTTTTACTTCATTTTTTCATTAATTAAATAAATTCTTTTTCTTTACATATTTTATTTTTCATTCTCTCCTTTATCATAATTTATTTATATATGTTTTAGGCAATTTATAAAAGTTTCACAATATTTGAAATTTAAGAAAATGATTTGTCATATCCAAACTAAAAATGAAATTAAAAAAAATTGAATTGATTTTATTAATATAAAAATTGAATTGCCTTGTCTAAACAAGAAATTTGAAATTTAAGAAATTTCAATTGATTTACTCAAACATAACATTTACAAAATGAAGGGAATTCAAAGGAATAAGATTTCAAATTTTTTGAAATCTTAAAATACCTCATCCAAATGCAATGTTAGATTTTAAGAAGATAAATGGTGAAGTGTAAGTCTCTAGTACCAATTCTCCTTTAATTAAAAATTAAAAATATGGAAGTGAAAGGAAAAAGGAAGAAAAGAGTGACCAAGTCACACACTTTAAATTATATTTTGAGAATGTAACCTTTACATTAATAAAATGTATACTTTTTATGATAAATTATTTGACTCAAATTAACATTTCTCAAACTAACATTAATCAAAACTGATTTACATCATTCAATCACATGTATTATTTATGTAAAAAAATTTGTTAAATTTGATAATAATAACTTTAGAAATTATATAAATTGTATGATTTAGTTGATATGGTTGTATCTTTAAAGTCAATAATAATTAATATTTAGTAACATAAATGAAAATAACAAGAATGAAATGACAATAAAAAAGTAGGCTTGCAAAAATGACAAAGAAGTTATATGAATTTATCCATTGGATTGGGTCTAGAAAAGGCAGATTCTAATTGTACAAGGTTCTATGGTTTATGGTTTGTTTCTTCTTTTTCTTTCTTCATTATTGAAACGTGGCCCTAAATGCCTCTCTCCATCCCGAATCCCCCAATTCCTCATATACATGGAAATGGACCCTCTTCTTCCCATGATCTATTTCAAAATCAAAACTTGGGTTGACCATTTTGTCCTTGAAATGTGCGTTACTAGTCAAATAATTAGTGAAAGGGAAAAATAAATAATGGACTCAAACAAATCACATGCTTTAAATTATATTTTAAAAATTTAACCTTTACATTAAGAGTTTAAGTGATATACACCGTTAGTGTAAAAGATTTTTACACTGACATCCAATAATGACTATTCATTAATGTGACTTTTAAAGTAGTAACAAGTAACTTCAACAAATTTAACATGAATGAAGGGTTGTGATTGAATGTCATTGTAAAAATCTTTACACTAACAGTGCATACCAATTAAACTCTTACATTAATCAAATGTATATGTTATAATAAAATTATGAGTTTAATTGGTATACATTATCAGTGTAAATATTTTTACACTGACATTCAATCACAACCATTCATTCCTGGTAAATTTGTTGACTTTACTCATTACTATTACAAGTCACAGAGATAAAAAGGTCATGATTGAATGTTAGTGTAAAAATCTTTTACAGTGACAGTATATACCGATTAAACTCTAAGATTATTTGAGTCAAACTGACATTGCTCAAACAAGTATATATACACACTACTCAAGAACAAATTATATTGGGTATCCTCAAACTATCGTGCCTGAGTAGATTTCTAACAAGTTAGCAATAACCTTGAAAAATATTGTAAATCATTAATGAGCCACCAAGAATTAAGCATGTTTTTAAAATTATGAAAAAATTTAAATTTAAGTTAAATTCCTTTAAATATTTTTAACACATAACTTTATACATAAATTTATAAAAGTTTCACAAAATTTGAAATTTAAGAAAATGATTTGTCATATCCAAACTAAAAAAAATGAAATTCAAAAAATTGAATTGATTTTATTAATATAGAAATTGAATTGTAAGAAGATAAATGCAATATTAGATTTTAAGAAGATAAATGGGTGAAGTGTAACTCTCTAGTACCAATCCTCCTTTAATTCAAAACTAAAAATACGAAAGTGAAAGAAAAAAGGAAGAAAAGAGTGACCTTAAGGCACATGCTTTAAATTATATTTTGAGAATCTAACATTTACATTAATAAAATGTATACATGTTATGATAAATTATTTGACTCAAATTAACATTGCTCAAACTAGCATTAATAAAAATTGATTTACATCATTCAATCACATGTATTATTTATGTCCAAAAATTTGTCAAATTTGATAATAATAACTTTAAAAATTATATAAATTGTATGATTAGTTAGTATGGTTGTATCTTTAAAGCCAATAATAATTAATATCTAGTCACATAAATGAAAATAACAAGAATGAAATGAAAATAAAAAAGTAGGCTTGTAAAAATGACAAAGAAGGTATAGAAAAAGTAGATTCTAAACGTATAAGGTTCTATGTTTTATGGTTTGTTTCTTCTCTTTCTTTGTTATCGAAACCGTGGTTGAATGCCTCTCTCCATCCCAAATCCCCCAATTCCGACCCTCTTCTTCCGATGGTCCATTTCAAAATCAAAACTTGGGTTGAGCCTTTTGTCCTTGAAATGTGCATTACTAGTCAAATAATTAGTGAAAGGAAAAAAGAAAGGATGAATACAAAAAAAATCACATGCTTTAAATTATATTTTAAAAATTTAACCTTTACATTAATCAAATGCATATGTTATAATAAAATTATTTGAATCAAAGTCACATTGCTCAAACAAGTATATATACACACTAGTCAAGAACATTATATTGAGTATTCTCAAACTATTAGGACTCAATAGATTTCTAACAAGTTAGCACTAACCTTGAAAAATGTTGTAAATCATTAATGAGCCACCAACAATTAAACATGTTTTAAAAGACATGGATTTTTAACTTTATTTTCCATGTGTCTCCCTCGCACATGAGCTTTTATTCACACTATAGTCGTAAAACAGTTAAATTACTTTATTATTTTATTTTTACAATTATGAAAAAATTTAAATTTAAGATAAGTTAAATTCCTTTAAATATTTTTAACACATAACTTTATACATATTTTTAATAATAAGAAATAAGTGTGAGACTATAATTAAATATATTTTTTCAAACAATCCTATTTATTTATTTTTATTAAAGTTGTATTATGAATTTAACAACGAAAAAATTACCATGACAAATGTTTTTTTCGAAAATTATTATGTTATATTCAGAAAAGAAATTTAATTCTTCGTAAAAAATAATTCAAGTTACATTTTGGAAATAATGAATTTATTTTAAGAAAAGTGAAAAAAAAAAACAACAATATATATCTCTCAAGTATATGAGTTGTGTCACGGCCATGTGGGAGAAAATGTTGAGTTTATTGGATTTTCCAACACACAATTACATTTTTTTAATAAACCCTTTAAAATAGGATTTTAGGACTTTTTTAACTTTTATTTTTTACAAAAGTCCTAAATAACTTAAAAAAATAGATACTTAAAATGCTAGAAATAATGCAAGTTACATGTTCAGAAAAGACATTGAATTCTTTGTAAAAAATAATCCAAGTTACATATTGGAAATAATGAGATTTTTTAAAAAAAATTAAATATATATATATATATATATATATATCTCAAGTATATGAATTGTGTGACAATCATGTGAGAGAAAATGTTTAGTTTATTGGATTTTCCAACACACAATTACATTTTTTTAATAAACGCTTGATAAACATGCACTTCCTGTTCCAAATTGTTTTTTACAATCTTGTAGAAATAGTTATACTATTACCCTTTAAAATAGGATTTTAGGAATTTTTTAAATTTTATTTTTGATAAAAGTCCTAAATAACTTAGAAAATAGATACTTAAAATATAATATTTAGTTTATAATATCAAAATATAAAATTCTTAATTCTTAACATTCTTTCTATCATAAATTAGTAGGAAAAAAATATATTTGTTGAATTAGTATTAAATAGTAATATTTTGGTAGAAAATATTAAATCTTTAATAATGGATGATAAGAACATTCTTCTTTTTAATATATAAAACTATGTTGATAGAAAAGAATAATTCTATTTCTTAAATGAAAAAAAAAATTGAGTAAGTAGGAGAGACTTACTTTTTGTCGTTTCTATTTATTTTCTTATTCAGATTTAATAATTAAGATTAATTATGCTTTATTTTATTTATAGTATGCTCTAAACAATTAATTAAACTCATGTACCTTTTCATAATTATAGTGAAAAACCACAATTCTATTTAAATTTGTATACACTGTTAGTGTAAAGATTTTTACACTGACATTCAATCTCAACCCTTTGTTCATGTTAAATTTGTTGACTTTACTCATTATTACTTTAAAAGTCACATAAATGAAAAATCATGATTGAATGTCAGTGTAGACTAATTAAACTCTTAAATTAATGTTATTTTCTTAATTTATTAATATAATTAAGAATAACATATATAAATATGAATCAATCATTTCATATGCAATGTGTCACTAATTAGTTATATTTTAATTTTAAATTTAATAATACATTGTATTTATTAAATATTATTTTAAGTTATATGTAGAGATTTAATGCTATATATTATTATATAAAATGAATTACTAAGAGAGTTTTAGTTAGTGTATCATTTGAGAGTATATTAGTATAATATTTTTTTATGAATCAAACCTTAGTATTATTAACAATACTAGTTTTGTTAGCTAAACTGGGGACCTTTATCTCCGTCAACTAACTTATCACCTTATATAACCATTAGTGTAATATGTTTAAAAAATCTATAAGGAATGTTGATTCAGATAAAGTTTTTAAACTTAAGATTAAAGTAGGTAAATAAAAAAAAATAAATTACGTATAATTTCTTAAAATATGGATGAAAGTTTATGTGTTTATTTTATTATAATATAAAAATATATTTCTCCATCATATATATAAAAATTTAAACAATTTATATGTTAATATTACTTTTAAATGTGTGTACTTTAATTAAAATCTAATCATTATTTTCATATACCATTATAAGATATATTGAATATTATAGTTTATCCTATAACATATCAAATATTTTCTTATAAACTATATATTTTATATTGTTAACATTAATTTCAAATAGAAAAGGATATATAATATCTTAGTTGGTTAAGAAATGAGAGGTGAAAAAATTTCATGCTTTTTATCTTTGTCGTTAATAAAAACTAACATTTAATCTATAAAAGAAACATTTAAAAGAAAAAAATGTATAATATATGTAATTAATTTAACTTTATATTTATTAAATATATGAGTATAATTTTATAGAATATAATCATGATAATGTTATGATTGGATTTCACACTTTTATGATTTTACCATCATGTAATCAATATGAAATAGAAAAATAAAATAAGTTGTTGATTTTGTTAATTATTTATTTAATATTATTGTAATATTATTGTATATTACTTCATATATCAATAATGTATACTTGCATGGATAATTGTTATTATAAATTATATTATTATTTTATTTTTCATTAATAATCATTATATAAAATTTTATATTTGACATCATATCTATGAAGTTAAGCATACTTGTATAACATCATAAATTATTAGATAAGAAAACATATATGTTGATTTAGTTTTATTTTTATTTATAGGATACATATATGTTTATTCTTATTTGTAAAAAACAATGTTTTCAATTTCATATAATTAACCATTATAAATTTAAAATAATTTATTTGAATATCACAATTTTTTAATTGATATATTATGAAATTATTAAATTTTTAAAGAGTTTAATTGGTATACACTGACAGTATAAACATTTTTACATAATCACAACCTTTCCTTTATGGTAAATTTGTTGACTTTAATCGCTACTACTTTAAAAGTTACATAAATGAGAAGTCATGATTGAATTTTACACTGACAGTGTATGTCAATTAAATTCATTTTTAAAATTATTAAATGTTAATTTAATATTATTAAGATTATATTATATTTTATCAGACATATTAAAAATATATGGATGTCATAATCAATCATTAGTATTTTTACATATCTTTCACTTATCTTTATTTTATTTTTTATTTATTTTTCTCTATTTTATTTTCTTTTTTTATTGGTAATGAACCACTTTTTTACTAGAATAAGCACGAGCACCACCAGGTTGTTTATGTATCACTCAATAAAATTATTATTTCAATGTAAATTTTAAAATTAAAATTTTTCTATTTATATAATGTTAATTTTTTATATGCATAAATATTTATTTAATATTATTAACACTACTAGGAAAGTTTGCATTTCCTTCAGTTTTTTCATGAAAAAAAAAATTGCAGAAAATGGCTGCTACTTTTTAGAAGGAAAAATTCGTATAAATTTTTTGAGACTTTTCATACAAAATAAAATAAACAATAATTTCATAAAACTTTGCTTGTGAATTTAGAAATTCATAACAAAATTTTCAATGAATATGAAAATGGTAGAAAATTTTCTTGCAAATTTTCCTCCAAAACTATTTGTAGGAAATTCCTGTGAATTTTAAATTGGCAGGAAACTTCCAACATATTTAAAATTTGCAAGAAAGCTTTTACATATTTTCTACAAATCAGAATTTGTAGAAATGTTGAGATATTTAAAATTAAAATTAAAGTAGTAGATTTTAAATAAACTACTACTTTTGATGATGTGAATCTGTCAATAAGGGGTTTCGACGGGACAGTAAAAATTATTTTAGAGGTTATTTTTGTTTTTTTATGAATATAATATTGACTAACAAATTTTGTTTTTAGAGATGAGTTTTAAGACAAAAAGTCGCAACTTATGCCTTAAAATCGTGAGATTAAAAAGATTTTATGTCTAGTTATTCCTTTTATCTCTATTAAAGAAATATTATAAATAAAAATATTAAAAAAAAAGTGAGGATTCAAAATTATTTTTAAAAGAAAATATTATTAATTGTGACAGGAATTAATTAAGGAAGAAAATTGAGAACGTGACACTGTCACAATTTGTATCCTCAAAATTTAATAAGGTAAAAAGATGTCACATTTAATCAACATTATTTTCCCCTTACCAACAAATTTATTTTTTCTAACTAGATGATATAAAATTTTTTATTATTAGGAAAATAATTTTGAATTTTAGAGATGAGATTTAAGACAAAAAGTTGTCACAACTTATGTCTCAAAATTAGAGAGATGTCACATCTAATTAATTCTTTTATCTCTATTAAAAATATTATGTTATAAAATTATGAACAAATTAAATTTAAGATATAATTATTATTATTATTAAATAACTTAAATTATTATTATTAAAAAACTTAAACTATTTTTATGAAATGGTCTTTGCTTGATATGAAACTCTAGCTAGGATTATTTTGATGGCACTCAAATTGCATATATACAACAAACAGTAAGTTAGTTAATCAAATATCAAGCCCACAGTTATAAGTTCAAACCATAAATTAATTAATTACCTAATAAGAATCAAACAAAATAAAAACATGAAAGAAGGAAAAAGGAAATCTACAATGTCAAAGCCTAGCATGGACAAGCATCACATGTATAACCCAATAACTGGAAAAAAAAGAGTAAAGAGAACCAGTGTAAGTCTTGAGTCCACAACACAGTATTGTTGGAAAAGCCATGAACTGCACAAAGGTCCATCATTCAACATGGCAGATCCATTGCTCCTGGTTTTGTGGCTAATGCATTCATGATATTTGTTGCTTGTTGACATGAGAAGGGGTATGTTTGTAAACATATTTTTGGGTCACTACATATATATATTGGTACCAAGATTTGGTGTTGGTGGGTGTTTACAGAGGCTTGAACGTATGTATATTCAGGTTCATAGCTGATGAATGTCATGACTTTAAGCCTTTTTATGGTTATTGAAGATAAAAGGAAAGTGTATGTAAGAGCTAATATATATTATTTTGTTGAGGGAAAGAATAAGAGTGGATAGATTCTATTGTGAGTATTTTTAAGAGAGAAGAAGAAGGTGAAAAATAAAAAAAGGAAGGAGATGATGAGGTCTTACCTCGAGTTTGGAGTGGAGACGATAGTCCCCAAAATGTGAGTTGTGAGGGATTTTTATTAAGGACAGATGTGTGCTTTCATTTAATGAAAGTTTGCTTTTTGGGAAACCAATATTGTAGAAGTATGATTTAAGGGGATTTTTTAGTGGCTTGTAGGTGGTAGTATGAGAGAAATTAGGAAGTAAAAGGTGAGTAGCTAGGGTAGTCTAGCAAACCTTTAAATGATTTTCTTCTTTTTCTTTTCTTTTTTATAAAACCATATCTATTTTTTTATTTTGTAATTTGGTTTTTATATTCTTTTATTTATTTTAAGAAAATGATTCAATTATTAATCTTTTTTTAGTTTAATTTTTCTGATTTTTTTTATTTTCTTTACTTACAGGAAAAATTGGGTGATCACAGAATCCATTTGTAAAAAACTTTTGTTGCATTTGAACTCAAACTTTATATTTTATCTGCAAGCCCTACACACTTACAACTTATGATTTTAAAACTGGACTAGTGTTTGAACTAGTGAAAGTACTGGTTCACGATTTATTAATGCAATTATTTGTTGAACTAGTGGTTGAACCAATCCTAATAAAATAGTAATTTTTTATTATTAATGTATTATGACAATTAAAATTATAAAAGAAAAAAATTATTACGGAGGTAATTATAAAAGAAAAAACTATTTTTACTAAATCCATCTAGATATTGCTAAGTTAACCTCTCTTTTTATTAATTTTCTAATTAAAAATTGATGGACTTGAGAAAACAACGGGTGTATTTAGAAAAATGCAAAAAAAATATAAAAATAATGAACCAGTTGAACCACCGATTTTCATCAATTTTTTTATTTTAAAATTGTTCTTTGCTTAGTCAATTCGATTTTTAGCATTAGCTGAACTAGATACTAAACTAGTTCACCAATTTTTTGGTAGAACCATTCAGTCCGATCTGGTTTTTTAACCTAACTTAAAACACATAAAAACTTTTAATAAGAAATTTCATTACAAATATTCTAACATCAATTATTCACAACCTTAAAAGAAATTACTCATGTATTATTGCACAAGTTATATTCAGAATCTATGTAAAATGTAGAAATATATACAAAACCTCATGAGTGATAAGTGTATTTTACTCTTAATTTGAAGTTTTCACATAAAACCAACATTTCTTCAAGTCTATTTTATGATAGGATAATTTGTGAATATATTTTAAATAATTTAAAATATATGCATACTCAATAGTCAAATTTAACATTATTACTTAATATTAAATTATCAAAATTAATATTTAATTAGGAATTAAATATTTAATAAAATTAATTACTTAATATAAAAAATAAAATTACTTTTTTTAATTATAAAAGATGAATATAAAATATAATTAATGAGGGAAATTTATTTTTTTATTAAATATAGATGTTACAAAAGAAAACCACATCATCAACGGATATTATAAAATTGAAGTTTTGATCAATGTTTAAGTTAAAGTCCAATTTATAATTAATATATATTAATTAAAATTTAGTGAAGCATTTCTGGGATGTGTTAAAGGAGGATATAAAGAAAGTAGTGACAAATTTTCATCAATATGGAAAGCTTACAAGGGGGCTCAATACCTCATTAATTTAATGACAGATTACCAAGAAGGAGTGCCCAAGTGGATTGGGAGATTATAGGCCGATATTGGGGTGCTCTATAAAATTATAGCATAAGTGGTGGCAAAAAGACTACAGAAGGTACTTCCAAGCATCCTTGAGGAAACACATAGCTTTTATTAAAGGAAAGCCATTGCTTGATAGTGTGGTTATAGTTAATGAAGTGATCCAGGAGGCAAAATATCATTAGAAGCTCTTATTGGTATTTAAGGCTGACTTCAAGAAAGTGTATGGCTTTGTTATTTGGGCGTTCCTATTTTACATGCTATCTCAATTTGGTTTTGGGGACAAATGGTTAAGTTGGTTCCATGGTTATCTGTCTTCATCATCGATCTCAATATTGGTTAATGGGAGTGCGACAAAGGAGTTCTGTATCCAGAGAGGATTACGTCAAGGCAATCTAATCGCGCATTTCTTATTCTTGATTGTTGCTGAAAGGGCTAGGAGGTTTGATTCGAAAGACTTAGTCGGTAAATCTAATTTCAAGTATTAACCTTAACAAGCATCACTACCAAATAGTATCTCAACAGTTAGACGATACAATTTCCCTAATTTCACCTGAACTTCAAAATGTATTTGCTTTGAAAAGTCCTCTGAGATGCTATGTGTTGGCCTCAGGCCTGAGGATTAATTTCCATAAGAGTATCTTAGGGGTAATTTGGGTGAAATTTCCGAAGGTGGGTTCCTTTGCATCAATCTTTAATTGTGGAGTTCTGCAAAGGCCTTTCTCCTACCTTCATGTGGGGATAAATGTGAGATGTGAGCATGTGCGGAAGCATGTCTAGATAAAATGGGAGCAAAGTTAACCTCATCACAAAATAACCTGTCAATAAGGGGGAGGGTTTGCCTAATCAAATCCACCCTCTCTATTTTACCTCTTTATTTTCTATCTTTTTTCAAGGCTCCTAAGAAGGTGTCTAAAGCCATAAAATCTATGCAAAGGAATTTCCTTTAGGGAGGTTATGAAAAAGCCTAAAAAATAGCATGGATCAAATGGGAGCAGGTGTGTAAAGACAAATGCAGCGGTGGGTTGGGACTAACAGATGTGTTGGCTTTTAATAAAGCTCTGCTAGGTAAATGACGATGAAGAATTCTACAGGCTGGTGATGTTATTTGGATCAAGGTTCCGGAGGAGAGGTATGGGGTTGATATTAAGAGAAACCTTGATGTTAGGCACAAAAGTGGAGGCTCCTAGTGGTGGCATGATATCCTGAAAGTCACTGCTGAAGAAGAACGAAGTGGCTAGTTCTCAATAATCTAATTAAAAATATGATTTCTTGTTTCCGGACAATTGAATCAGATCACCTGATTTTCAAGTTGTAAAGGGATTTGCGGAGATCTATTTAGCTTGTTACAATATGTAAATAGAATAGGACTGTTGAGTAATTTTCCTCCAAAATTTTTTATCATTCTGTTTTTACGTCAAATGAATGGCAATTAGTTGTTATACTTGTAAAAAAGATGGGAAAAGGAATAGAAATAACATCAACTACTATGCTTTATGATTTTCATTATTTCATGATAGATTTCCTCTTACGAGCTTCATGGTAAAAAATGTGAATGATTCTATGCTCTTTAGCTATGATTGTTACAAAACCAGGCACTAGTAATGGGTATGTAAGTATAAAGTGTGTTTAACTCGCGATTTCAAGTGTAGCTAAAAGATGAAAAATTAACTGAAATGGTTTTAGTTTTATTTTATACTTAAAAAAGTTAGTAGTTTTTTAGGTAATTACTAGTTTTGTTAGAAAAGTTGTTGTAGTTTAGTTCTTTGTAAGTGTTCTTATTTTTAGTTATGAGTTGATTTTTTTTACTTTCTTTTCTATAGATATTTTATTTTTCATTCTCTCCTTTATCGTAATTTATATATTATTTAGTCATTTATAAAAGTTTCATAAAATTTGAAATTTAAGAAATTGATTTGTCATATCCAAACTAAAAAATTCAATTGATTTGGCTAATATGCAAAATTGAATTACCTTATCCAAATAAAAAAAATTTTGTTTAAGAAATTTCAAATGATTTATCGAAACAAAACATTTACAAAATGGAACAAATTTAAATAAAAGCAATTCAAATAGATAGCATTTCAAATTTTTTAAAATCTTAAAATGTCTCATTAAAACATAATGTTAGATTTTAAGAAAATAAATGTTGAAGTATAAGTCTCTAATACCAATTCTCCTTTAGTTTTCAAAATTAAAAATATCAAAGGGAAAGGGAAAAGGAAGAAAAGAGTAGCCACAAACAAGTCACATGTTTTCAACTGTATTTTGAAAATCTAACCTTTACATTAATCAAATGTATACTTGTTATAATAAAGTATTTGACTCAAACTAACATTACTCAAATTAACATTAATCAAAACGGATTTACATCATTCAATAACATCTATGATTTATGTTAAAAAAATTTGTTGAATTTGATAATAATAACTTTAAAAATTATATAAATTGTATGATTCAGTTGGTATGGTTGTATCTTTAAAGTCAATAATAATTAATATTTAGTAACATAAATAATAGTAAAGGAAGATTCTAATTATATAAGGTTTTATGTTTTATGGATTGTTTCTTGTCACTGAATGCGTCTCTCACTTCCAACCAAAGCGCTAAATCCCCCAATTCCTCCTATGGTCCATTTCAAAATCAAAATTTGGGTTGACCCTTTTGCTCCTGAAACGCACATTATTAAGTGAAATAAATAATTAGTGAAAGAGAACAGGAAGGAAAGAAAGAGTGGCCACAAACACGTCACATAATTTAGACTATATTTTGAGAATCTAACCTTTACATTAATAAAATGTATATTTATTATAATAAATTATTTGATTCAAACTAACATTGCTCAAATGCAGGAACACTACTCAAGAAAAAATTATATTGAGTATGCTCAAACGAACATGGCTCAATAGATTTTTAAAAAGATACAATAACCTTGGGAAATATTATAAATCATTAATGAACCAACAATTAAGCATGTTTTAAAAGACATGGATTTTTAAATTTCATTGTGGCTCGGCTTTTATTCACACTATAGTTGTAAAATAATTAAATTACTTTACTACTTTATTTTTTAAAATTATGAAAAGATTTAAATTAAAGATAAGTTAAATTCCTTTAAATAATTTTAACACATAACTTTATACATATTGGAAAGAAGAATGCAAGTTACATATTGGAAATAATGAGATTTTTTAAAGAAAAGTAAAAAAAAAACAATATATTTCTCCAAAGTAATATGCATTGTCTTCTACTCGTGTGAAAGAAAATGTTTAGTTTAGTTTGTTATATATTCTAACACACATCACACATGTCACCTCACTGTCACTTTAGAATGTATTACCATTTTTTGATAAGCCATTGATAAACATGCACTTTTCCAATTTTGTTTTTACATTTCTGGAGAAATAATCATACTATTACCTTTAAAATAGGATTTTATGACTTTTTTAACTTTTATTTTATTTTTGACCAAAGTCCTGAATAACTTAAATAATAGATACTTAAAATATAATATTTAGTTTATAATATTAAAATGTAAAGTTCTTAATTCTTAACATTCTTTCTATCATAAATTAGTAGAAAAAACAAAAAGTAATTTTTTGTTCTAACTAAAAATAATTTTTTGAATTAATATTTTGGTAGAAAATATTAATTATTTAGTAATGGAAGATAAAGGCGTTCTTCTTTTTAATACATAAAACTATGTGATAGAAAAAAATTAATTCTATTTTTAGAATGAAAAAAGACCTAGTAAGTATAAGATATTTATTCTTTATTATTTCTATTCATTTTCTTATTTAAATTTAATGATTAAGATTAATTATCTTTTGTTTTATTTATAGTATGCTCTAGACAATTAATTAAGTTCATGTAGCTTTTCATAATTATAGTAAAAATTACAATTCCATTTAAATTATTGTTATTTTCTTAATTTATTAATATAATTAAGAATAACATATATCAATATGAGTCAAATCATTTTGTAGCACTGTGTTACTAATTATTTATATTTTCATTGTTAAATTTAATAATAAATTTTATTTATTAAAATTTACTATTATTTAAATAGACATATTATTTAAAGTTATATGTAGAGATTTGATGCTATATATTATTATATATAATAAATGACTAAGGGAGTGTTAGTTAGTGTACCATTTGAGAGTGTATTAGTATAATATATTTTTATGAATCAAATCTTAGTATTGTTGATAATACTAGTTTGTCAGTTGAACCTGAAACCTTTATTGCTGTTAACTAATTTATCACCTTATATATTTACTAGTGAAGTATTTTTAAAAAAGACACAAGAAATGTAGGTATATTTAAAGTTTTTAAACTTAAGATTGGAGTAGGTAAATAAGAAAGAATGAAATTATAATTTCTTAAACTAGGGATGGAAGTTTTATGTATTTATTTTTATTATAATATAAATATATACTTTTTACATCGAATATATAAAAATGTAAACAATTTATATGTGAATATTAATTTTAAGTATGTATATTTTAATTAAAATCTAATCATCATTTTCATATATCATTATAAGATATATTGAATATTATTGTTTATCCTATAACTTATCAAATATTTTCTTATAAACTATATATTTTATATTGTTAACATTAATTTCAAATAAAAAGGATATATAATATCTTAATCGGTTAAAGAATGAGAGATGTGAAAAAATGTCATAATTTTGATATTTTTCGTTAATAAAAACTAACATCTAGTCAATAAAAGAAATATTTAAAATAGAAAAGTATATAACATATATAATTAATTTCAATTTATATTTATTAAATACGTGAGTCTAATTTTATGGAATATAATCATAATAATGTTATGATTGGATTTCACACTTATATGATTTTATATTCATGTAATCAATATGAAATAGAAAAAGAAAATAAGTTGTTGATTTTGTTAATTATTTAATTTTTATATTATTGTATGTTATTTCATATATCAATATGTATTCTTGCATGGATAATTGTTATTATAAATTATCTTATTATATTTTTCATTAACAATTATTATTTAAATTTTATATTTAGCATCATATCTATAAACTTAAGCATACCTGCATAACATCATAAATTATTAGATTAAGAAAACATATATGTTGATTTAGTTTTATTTTTATTTTTAGGATACATATATGTTTATTCTTATTTGTAAAAGTCTTTACATATTTAATAAAAACAATGCTTTCAATTTCATATAGTTAACCATTATAAATTTAAAATAATTTATTTGAATATTACAATTTTGTCATTGATATATTATGAAATTATTAAATATTTAAAATCATTAAATTTTAATTTAATATTATTAAGACTATATTATATTTTATTAGACATATTATAAATTATGGATGTCATCATGAATCATCAATAGTTTTACATATTTTTCACTTATCTTTGTTTTATATTTTATTTATTTTTCTGTATTTTTTTATTTTTTTATTGGTAATGCACCACTTTTTTATGAAGAAAAGCACCACCACCACCAGGCTATTCATGTATAACTGAACAATATTATTATTTTAATGAAAATTTCAAAATTAAAATTTTTATATTTATATAATGTTAATTTATTTGAATATTACAACTTTGTCATTGATAAAATCATTAAATGTTATATTTTATTAGGCATCTTAAAAATATATGGATCTCTTCATGAATCATCAGTATTTTTACATATTTTTCACTTATCTTTGTTTTATTTTTTATTTCTTTTTCTCTATTTTATTTTCTTTTTTTATTGGTAATGCACCACTTATTTACTAGGGAAAACACGACCACCATTGGGTTATTTATGCATAACTCAATAAAATTATTATTTTAATGCAATTTTTAAAATTAAATTTTTCCTATTTATAAAATGTATTTTTCATATCAATAAGTATTTATTTAATATTATTAACACTACTAGAAAAGTTTTCATTTCTTGCAGTTTTTCATGAAAAAAAAATTGTAGAAAATACCAGCTATTTTTTAGAAGGAAAAAAATTGTATAAGTTTTGAGACTCTTCGTACAAAAAAAAAAATATCAACAAGAATTTCATAAAAATTTTCTTGTGAATTTGAAAAGTGACAGCAAACTCTTCTACAAATATGAAAATGTTTGAAAATTTTCTTGCAAATTTTCCCCCAAAAATTATTTATAGAAGTTTCCAGCGAATTTCAAATTTTCGGGAGAGTTCCTACATATTTAAAATTGGCAGAAAAGTTTTTGCATATTTTTCTACAAATCAAAATTCACAAAAACATTATATATATTTAAAATTAAAATTATAATAAGTAAATATTATTTATTTATAAAAATTTATATATTAAGATTTCTAGAAATGTTTTGCCACATAATAATAATTTATTTTTTAAATCATTAGTTTTGAAATAATTTATAAATATTTAAAATAATATCATTTCACTAAATCCATTATAATTTATTAAATATCTTAATATTCATAATTTTAGTTTAAAATTAATTTGTTAAATATTATTTTATTGAATATATATTCTTGTATCTTCTATCCTTTAAATTTTAAATTGAAATCATTGTACATTTAAGTGACAATGTTAATTTATTTTATATTTAACATGTCCTAAAAAATCAAGGTATGTTTTTATACAAATAAATAAAAGAAAATTGAAGTTATTATTCAAAATTCAAGGAAATTCTATAGTATAAAGGTCAAAAAGCCTGCGTCAATTTTGAATGTTCAAGAAGTGAGAAAAACAATTGAAAATTTGAATAACAGAACAACACAAGCATAGAAGATGAATGTAGTTTGTGATTTGTAACTTGTAATTAGTATTTTTTTAAGTGTTAGTTAAGCATAGAAAAAAAAAATAATAATGGTGATAGTTGTCTTGGTTCAGCCATACTTGTCCTGTTCATTTTTAATTACATATAAACCCAAATTACATTCATAATATCACAGTTTCCAATGTTTTGTATATCATATAGAACAAAATTTAGAAAGTGAATATTGATATTATCCTTATTAAACAAAGAAAATCTATCCTTTATCTAAATAAACTACTACTTTTTATAGAATTGTTCGATAAGTGGATTTCAATAGAATGGTAAAAATTAAGTTAAAAAATAGGAGAGTCATGACCTATGTTTATTAAGAAAGATATTGAAAAAACCTTTAAAATAGAAAGTGGTATGCGAAACCAAATTTGAATTCAGAAATCGAACATGTAGGGAAGGTATTAGCACCTTACAAAGTCCATTATAAAGACGGTTACCTCTAATTAAACATGCAAAATTAGATAACTTTAAAAATATCTATTTCATTCCATACAAATTATTATTTTTATTTTATTAATTGATTTTAATATTTTTTATAAGAATTTATTATTGAGAGATTTATATTTATAAAAGATTATTATTGTACTTTTTATCTTTTAAATTAATTAATATTTTTTATCTTTTTAGGTTCAACAGGAGTAAGTTCCTACTCCTACGTATCTCCAAGTGTAATAGAGAATCAGTGTTTACATAGTTCTTTGAGAAAATATTTATGTGTTTTGATATATTTGATATTTAATTTTTAGATTTATTAAGACTTAGGATTTCTGAGCTGTCATGGTTTATACATCCTAAAAATTTAAAAATTAACAAGGGTGTACACCCAAACCAATCCATTGGAACATTCTTATTTTAGAGGTAGTTTTTATTTTTTTTGGAATATTTTTTGAAAAAGAAAAATTTATTAAAACACACTATCACTGTCATGAGAAGTGACAGGATAAAAATTCAGATACAGTAATAGATAGGAACAAATAAAAAGGACCCCCAAGTAACATGATAGTCACCTCCCACAAAGTCAACTAGTAAAGATATATTATTTTGCAGATTTACCCTACAAGAATTAGGATCAAACCACAAAAGAAGCCCTACAACTTGATTACTTTGAGTCTCTTCTTGCATACAGCTAGCTATAATGATTATTCCACGAAAGAGACACCTTTAACCTTACCCAACCCTTTGATCCACTTCCAATAGTTTTGTAGGGAACGATCCCACACTTCTTCACATAGGAAAGGCTTATTTTTAAACACCACCTCATTCCTAGCACCCTATATACCACAAAATTGATAGCCAAACAACACTAAGCCAGGAAGAAACATTAATACCAAAAGAGTCACAGATGCTCGAGAAATTCCAGAAACTCAACTTGCATGAAGCTGGCAGAACAGAGATGAAACCAAGCCATCTAAAACAATACATCCAAATAGAGTAACTACCCTTACAAGTGAACAAAAGATGAGAAATCGCTTCTGACTCTAAATGACATAGGGAACAAAGAGTGTCTGCCTTTGGAAGGATTGATCGACGAGCCAATTCAACCTTTGATGGTATTCTGTTACGAGCCACCTTCCAAGTAAAACCCATCACCACCTTTGATTTCAATAACTTGCTAAAAAATGGTGATTTATCCTCCAGGCCGCCCCCACACACTAAGTGGAATGCTTCTTTAACCAAATATTGATTAGAGATACCCATATTAGCACCCCACCCCCATCCATCTTTTTCCTCCTTTCTCACTTGGACCCCTTCCATGACTCCTTCTAACTACCTAACCCAATCAATCTCCCAAGTAAAAAGTTCCCTCCTCCAACTCAATTTCCAAACCCAATTATTATTACATCATTCCCCACCTCCGACACCAGCCCTTCCCTATGATTTGACAAACTGTATAATCTAGGAAATTTTGATCTAAGCCCCTCAGGCACCAACCAACCCCCCTCCCAAAACCAAAATAGCAAACCATCTCCAAGAGTAGGTTTTACCGTTGCAGGGAACCAATTCTCCATTCCTTCAGTTGTTGTTCTCAGGATATCGTGCCACCACTCTTGCACCTTACTGACATGTTTCTTCTAATATTTGCACCATATCTTGTCTCCAATACTTTAATCCAGGGAGCATTACCACCCTGTAGTATCCTTCAGTGCCATTTTCCCAACAAATATAATTTTGACTAACAAATTTATTTTTTAGAGATGAGATTTAAGACAAAAAGTTGTGGCAACTTATGCCTTAAAATCTCATGTCATGTCTAGTTAATATTAAAGAAAGTGAAGATTATAAATTATTTTTTGAAATAAAATATTATTAATTGTAACAGGAATTAATTAAGGAAGAAATTTGAGAACACGACACTGTCACAATTTGTATCCTCAAAATTTCATAAGCTAAAAAAATGTCAAATTTAATTAAGATTATTTTTCCCTTACCAATAAATTTATTTTTCTAACTAGCTGATTTAAAATTTTTTATTTAGGAACATAATTTTGAATTTTAGAGATGAGATTTAAAACAAAAAGTTGTCACAATTGTCTCAAAATCTCAAAATTAGAGAGATGTCACATCTAATTAATTCTTTTGCTCTATTAAAAATATTACTATTAAATTATGAAAAAATTACATTTAAGATATAATTATTATTATTATTAAAAAACTTAAATTATTTTTATGAAATGGTATTTCTTGGTATGAAACTCTAGCTAGGATGATTTTGATGGCACTTAAATTGCATATATACAACCAAATAGTAAGTTAGTTAATCAAATATCAAGCCCATGGTTATAAGTTCAAACCACAAATTAAATAATCAACTAATACGAATCAAACAAAATAAAAACATGATAAAAAAAAAAGGAAATATACAATGTCAAAGCCTAGCATAGACGAGCATCAACACGTATAACCCAATAACCGGAAAAAAGTAAAGAGAATCTGTGTAAGTCTTGAGTTCACAATCCCTTATTGTGGGGAAAGCATTGAAGTGCACAAAGGTCTATAATCCAACATGCCAGATCTATTGCTGCTGGTTTTCTGGCTAATGCATTCAGTGATATTTGTCACTTATTGATATAAGAAGGTGTATGTTTGTAATCATATTTTTGGGTCACTACATATACATATTGGTACCAAAATTTGGTGATGGTGGGTGTTTACAAAGGCTTGAACACATGTATATTGAGGTTCATAGCTCATGAATGTCATCACTTTTAAAGGTAAGCCTTTTTATTGTTAGTGAAGATAAAAGGAAAGTATATGTAAGAGCTAATGTATATTATTTTGTTGGGAGAAAGAAGAAGAGTGGATAGATTCTACCATGAGTATTTTTAAGAGAGAACAAGATGAAGAAAAATAAAAAAAGGAAGGAGATGGTGAGTCTTACCTCGAGTGTGGAGTGGAGACGACAGTCCCCCAAAATGTGAGTTGTGAGGGATTTTGTTTAAGGAGATATGTGTGCTTTCGTTTAATGAAATTGTATTTTGGGAAACCAATCTTGTGGATGTGTGATTTGAGGAGATTTGTTGGTAGCTTTTAGGTGGTAGTATGAAAGATTAGGAAGCAAAAGGTGAGTAGTTAGGGTAGTATAGCTCACCTTTAAATGATTTTCTTCTTTTTTTTATTTTTTAATTTGGTTTTTATATTCTTTTCTTTATTTTAAGAAAATGACTCAATTATTAATAATGTTTTTAGTTTAATTTTTCTCATTTTTGAATTTTCTTTACTTACTGAAGAAAATTGGGTCATGACGGAATCGATTTGTAAAAAGGTTTTCTTGCCTTTGAACTCAAACTTTACATATTGTCCGTAGGTCCTACACACTTAAAACTTATGATTTTAGAACTGGACTCGTGTTTGAACTGGTGAAAATGCTGGTTCATGATTTATTAATTCAACCGTTGTTGAACCAGTGGTTGAACCGATCTTAATAAAATAGTATTTTTTATTATTAATGTATTATAACAATTAACATTATAAAATAAAAAATTTATTAAGAGGTAATTATAAAATAAAAATTATTTTTACTGAATACATCTTCATATTGTTAAATTAACCTTTGTTTTTATTAATTTTTAATAAAAAATGGATGAATCCAAAAAAATTATAAAAAAATGAATTAGTTGAACCACCGATTTTCATCAGTTTTCCGATTTTAAAAATGGTTCTTTACTTTGTCGATTTGATTTTCACATTAACCGAACTAGATACTAGACTGGTTCACTAGTTTTTTGGTTGAACCGTTCGGTCCGATCCGCTTTTTTTAACCTCACTTAAAACACATGAACAGTTTTAATAAGAAATTTTATTACAAATATTCTAACATCAATTATTCACAACTTTAAAAGAAATTAGTTTGTATTATTGCACCAAGTTATATTCAAAATCTATGTAAAATGCACAAATATATATAAAACCTCATGAGTGATAAATGTATTTTACTATTATGAAATTGAAGTTTTCACCTAATAACAACATTTCTTCAAGTATATTTTATGATAGATAATTTGTGAAATATATTTTAAATAATTTAAAATATGTGCATACTTAATTGTCAAATTTAATGTTATTACTTAATATTAAATTATCAAAATTAATATTTAATTACGAATTAAATATTTAATAAAAATAATTACTTAGTATAAAAAATAAAATAAAATTTTCTTAATTATAAAAATGAATATAAAATATAATTAATGTGGGAAATTTATTTTTTTATTAAATATAGATGTTACAAAAGAAAATCTCATGATCAAAAGATATTATAAAATTGAAGCTTTCATCAATGATTAAGTTAAAATCCAATTTATAATTAATATATATTAATTAAAATTTAGTGAAGCATTTATGTGATGTGTTAAATGAGGATATAAGGAAAGTAATGACAGATTTTCATTGGAAAGCTTCCAAGGGGGGGTCAATGCCTCATTCATTTCCTTGATTCCCAAGAAGGAGTGCCCAAGTGGATTGGGAGATTATAGGTCGATATCACTAATTGGGGTGCTCTATAAAATTATTGCAAAAGTGCTGGCAAAGAGACTACAAAAGGTACTTCCAAGCAAAATTGAGGAAACACAGATAGCTTTTATTAAATGGAGGCAATTGCGTAATAGTGTGATTGTAGTTAATGAAGTGATCCAGGAGGCGAAACATAATAAGAAGCCCTTATTGGTTTTTAAGGCTGCCTTCGAGAAGGCGTATAACTCTGTTAGTTGGGTGTTGCTGTTTTACATGTTATCTCGATTTGGTTTTGGGGACAAACGATTAAGATGGATCATGGTTATTTGTCTTCATTATCAGTGTCAGTATTGGTTAATAGGAGTGTGACGAAGGAGTTCTGTATGCAAAGAGGATTACCTCAGGGTGATCTGAAGGGCTAGAAGGGTTGATTCGAAAGGCTTGATAAATCTAACTTTAGGTATTAACCTTAACAAGCATTGCTTCCAAATAGTATGCCAACAATTTGCAAACGATAAAATTTTCCTGATTTCACCTGAACTTCAAAATGTATTTGCTTTGAAAAGTGCTCTGAGATGCTATGAGTTGGCCTCAGGCATGAGGATTAATTTCCATAAGAGTATCTTAGGGGTAATTTGGGTGAAATTTCCAAAGGTGGGTTCCTTTGCATCAATCCTTAATTGCGGAGTTCTGCAAACGCATTTCTCCTACCTTGGGATTCCTGTGGGGGCAAATGTGAGACTGAGCATGTATGGAAGCCTGTCCTGGATAAAATGAGAGCAAACTTAACCCCGTAGAGACAAAAGACTGTGTCAATAGGGAGAAGGATTTGCCTGAACAAATCCACCTTCTCTGTTTTACCACTTTATTTTTTGTCTATTTTCAAGGGTTCTAATAAGGTGTCTAAAGCCATAGAATTTGTGCAAAGGAATTCCCTTTGGGGAGGTTCGGAAGAAGGCTAAAAAATAGCATGGATCAAATGGGAGCAAGTGTGTAAAGACAAATGCAACAGTGGACTAGGACTAAGAGATGTGTTGGCTTTTAATAAAGCTCTATTGGGCAAATGGCGATGAAGAATTCTACAAGGTGGTGATGCTATTTGGATCAAGGTGCTGGAGGCAAGGTATTAGGTTGATATTTGGCGAAACCTTGATGTTAGGTGCAGAAGTGGAGGCTCCCTGTGGTGGCATGATATCCTGAAAGTCACTGCTGACGAAGAACAAAGTGGTTGGCTTTCTAGTGAGGTAAAAACCTTGATTGTGATGGTTCTCAATTATCTAATTAACATGAATTCTTATTTATTTGCATTTGAATTGAATCACTTGATTTCCAAGTTGTAAAGGGATATTTGGAAACCTAATTAGCTTGTTACAACATGTAAATAGAATAGGACTGTTGAGTAATTTTCCTTCAAAATTTTTTATCATTCTATTTTTACGTCAGATGAATGGTAATTAGTTGTTATACCTGTACAAAAAACATGCAAGAAGGAATAAAAATAATATCAAGAGTTTAATTGGTACACACTGTCAGTGTAAAATATTTTTACGCTGATGTTCAATCATAACTTTTCATTTATTTGACTTTTAAAGTATTATGAATAAAGGGTTGTGATTGAATGTAAGTGTAAAAATCTTTGCACTGATAGTGTATACCAATTAAACTTTAATATCAAATACTATGCTTTATCATTTTCATTATTTCATGATAGATTTCCTGTTATGAGCTTCATAGTAAAAAATGTGAATGATTCTATGCTCTTTTGCTATGATTGTTACAAAAGAAGGCACTAGCAATGGCTATGTAAGTATAAAGTGTGTTTCACACGCGATTTCAGTTGTAGCTAAAAGATGAAAAATTAATCGAAATGGTTTCAATTTATTTTATACTTAAAAAATTAGTAGTTTTTTAGGTAATCACTAGTTTTGCTTGAAAAGTTATTTTGGTTTAGTTTTTTTTTTTAAGTTTTCCTATTTTTAGTTATTAGTTGATTTTTTTTACTTTTTTTTTTATTAATTAATAAATTATTTTTCTTTTGATATTTTATTTTTCATTCTCTCCTTTATCATAATTTATATATGTATTAAGTAATTTATAAAAGTTTCATAAAATTTGAAATTTAAGAAATTTATTTGTCATATCAAAACTAAAAAAATGAAATTAAAAAAATTGAATTGATTTGGCTAATATGAAAATTCGATTGCCTTATCCAAATAAAAAATTTGAAATTTAAGAAATTTAAAATGATTTATCCAAACAAAACATTTACAAAATGAAAGAAATTAAAATGAAAGCAATTCAAATTGATAGCATTTCAAATTTTTTGAAATCTTAAAATGTCTCATTAAAACACAAAGTTAGATTTAAACAAAAAGTGGTGAAGTATAAGTCTCTAATACCAATTTTCCTTTAATTTTCAAAATAAAAAATATGAAAGCAAAATGGAAAAGGAAGCAAAGAGTGACCACAAACAAGTTACATGCTGTAAATTATATTTTGAAAATCTAACCTTTACATTAATCGAATGTATAATTGTTATAATAAATTATTTGACTCAAACTAACATTGCTCAAATTAACGGATTTACATCATTCAATACATCTATGATTTATGTTAAAACAATTTGTTGAATTTGATAATAATAACATTAAAAATTATATAAATTGTATTTGGTATGGTTATATCTTTAAAGTCAATAATAATTAATATTTAGTAACATAAATGATAGAAAAGGTAGATTCTAATTATATAAGGTTTTATGTTTTATGGTTTGTTTCTTCTCATTGTGGTTTATTTCTTTCTCTCTTCTAGAAAGGTGGCTGAATGCCTCTATCAGTCCCAACACACGGAAATGGACCCTCCTTCTTCCAATGGTCTATTTCAAAATCAAAACTTGGATTGACCATTTTGTAACCTGTGTTACTAAGTCTAATAAATAATTAGTGAAAGGGAAGAGGAAGGAAAGAGTGGCCACAAACAAGTCACATACTTTAAATTATGTTTTGAGAATCTAACCTTTACATTTTTATTATAATAAATTATTTTATTCAAACTAACATTGCTTAAACAAGTATAGGAAAGTGGTATACCACCACATACACAGTACTCAAGAACAAATTATATTGAGTATCCTCAAACTAACATGACTCAATAGATCTTTAAAAAGATAGCAATAACCTTGGGAAATGTTGTAAATCATTAATGAACCAACAATTAAGCATGTTTTAAAAGACAGTGACTCCGCGTTTATTCACACTATAGTTTTAAAATAATTAAATTCTTTATTGCTTTATTTTTTAAAATTATGAAAAGATTTAAATTTAAGATAAGTTAAATTCCTCTAAATACTTTTAACACATAACTTTATACATATTTTTTAATAATAAGAAATAAATGTGAGATTATAATCAAATATATTTTTTCTAACAATTCGATTTATTTATTTTTATTAAAGTTGTATTATGAATTTAAAAACAAAAAATTACCATGAAAAATGTTTTTTTTAAAATTATTATGTTATATTCAGAAAAAAAGATTGAATTCTTTGTAAAGAAGAATGCAAGTTACATATTGGAAATAATGAGATTTTTTAAACAAAAGTAAAAAAAAAAAATATTTCTCACAGGTAACATGAATTGTGTCACTGTGACAAAAAATGTTTAGCTTACTTTATTATATTTTCTAACACACATCCCACATCTCATGTCACTCAATTCAGAATGTATTACAAATGATAAACATCCATTTTTCCAATTTCGTTTTTATATTTCTGTAGAAATAGTCATACTATTGTAATACATTCTAAATAGGATTTTATGACTGTTTTAAGTTTTATTTTCGAAAAAAGTCCTAAATAACTTAAAAAATAGATACTTAAAATATAATATTTAGTTTATAATATTAAAATGTGAAATTCTTAATTCTTAACATTCTTTCTATCATAAATTAGTAGAAAAAAAATAATTTTTTCTTCTAACTAAAAATAGATTTTTTGAATTAATATTTTGGTAGAAAAGATTAATTATTTAGTAATTGATATAAGGACATTCTTCTTTTTACTATATAAAACTGTGCTGCTAGAAATGATTAATTTTATTTTTAGAATGTAAAGAGATCTAATAAGTATAAGATGCTTACTCTTTATTATTTCTATTCATTTTCTTATTTAAATCTAATGATTATGATTAAGATTAATTATGCTTTTTTTTTTATAGTATGCTCTAAACAATTAATTTAGCTCATGTAGCTTTTCATAATTATAGTAAAAATTACAATTCCATTTAAATTATTGTTATTTTCTTAATTTATTAATATAGTATAAGATGGTTTCTTTTAATTGTTAAATTTAATATACATTCTATTTATTAAATTTTACTATTATTTAAATAGATTACCTTCTATATTTATTAGTGTAATATTTTTAAAAAAGAAACAAGGAATTTTGATATATTTAAACTTAAGATTAGAGTACATAAATTAAAAAGAATGAAGTTATAATTTCTTAAAATAAGATGAAAGTTTTACGTATTTATTTTATTATGATATAAATATATACTTTTTACATCAAATGTATAAAAATGTAAACAATTTATATGTAAATATCACTTTAAGTGTGTATATTTTAATTAAAATCTAGTCATCATTTTCATATATCATTATAAGATATATTGAATATTATAGTTTATCCTATAACTTTTGAAATATTTTCTTATAAACTATATCTTTTATATTGTTAACATTAATTTCAAATAAAAAAGGATATATAATATCTGAATTTTTTAAGGAACCAGAGATGCAAAAAAATCTCATAATTTTAATCTTTATCGTTAATAAAAACTAACATCTAGTTTATAAAAGAAACATTTAAAATAGAAAAGTATATAACATATATAATTAATTTAAATTTATATTTATTAAATATGTGAGTCTAATTTTACAGAATATAATCATAATAATTTTATTATTGAATTTCAAACTTATATGATTTTATATTCATGTAATCAATATGAAATAGAAAAAGAAAATAAGTAGTTGATTTTTTTAATTATTTAATTTTAATATTATTGTTTGTTATTTAATATATCAATTTGTATGCTTGCATTGATAATTGTTATTAAATTATCATATTTTTCATTAACAACTATTATTTAAAATTTTATATTTGGCATCTTATCTGTAAAGTTAAGCCTACCTGCATAACATCATAAATTATTAGATTAAGAAAACATATATGCTGATTTAGTTTTATTTTTGTTTTTAGGATACACATATATTTATTCTTATTTGTAAATGTCTTTACATATTTAATAAAAAAAGGTTTTGAATTTCATATATAACCATTATAAATTTAAAATAATTTATTTGAATATTACAATTTTTTCATCCATATATTATGTTATTAGACATATTATTAAGACTATTTTACTAAAACTATATTATATTTTATTAGACATATTATAAATTATGGATGTCATCATCAATTATCAGTATTTTTCAGTTATCTTTGTTTTTTTTATTTCTTTTTCTTTAATTTATTTTCTTTTTTTATTGGTAATGCACCACTTTTTTACTAGGAAACGCACGACCACCACCAGGCTACTTATGTATAACTCAACAATATTATTATCTTAATCAAATTTTCAAAATTAAAATTTTTCTATTTATATAATTTTAATTTTTCATATCAATAAATACTTATTTAATATTATTAATACTACCACAAAAGTTTTCATTTCCTGCGGTTGTTTCATGAGAAAAAAATTGTAGAAAATACCTGCTATCTTTTAGAAGGAAAAAATTCATATAAATTTTTTTAGACATTTTGTAAAAAAAAAAAATCTATAAAAATTTTCTTGTGAATTTGAAAAGTGACGCTAAACTTTTCTATGAATATGAAAATATAGAAAAATTTCTTGAAAATTTTCCTCTGAAAATTATTTGTAGGAGTTTTTGCGAATTTTAAATTGGCATAAAAATTTTCCTACATATTTAAAATTGGCAGAAATTTTTTTGCATTTTTTTTACAAATAAAAATTTATATAAATTTTTTAGATATTTAAAATTAAAATTATAATATATAAATATTATTTATTTATAAAAATTTATATATTAAGTTTTCTAGAAATTTTTTCGCCACATAATGATAAGTGATTTTTTAAATCATTAGTTTTGAAATAATTAATAAATATTTAAAATGATATCATTTTACTAAATCCATTATAATTTATAAAATATCTTAATATTCATAATTTTAGTTTAAAATTAATTAGATTAAATATTATTTTATTGAACGTATACTCCTTTATCTTCTATCTTAAAGTTTAAATTCAAATCATCGTACATTTAAGAGACAATGTTAATTTATTTTATATTTAACACGTCCTAAAAAATCAAGGTATGTTTTGATACAAATAGATAAAATAAAATTCAAGTTGTTATTCAAAATTCAAGAAAAATTTATATTATAAAGGTAAAAAAGCCCAGGTCAATTTTGGATGTCCAAGAGGTGAGAAAAACATTTGAAAATTTGAATAAGAGAACAACACAAGCATTCGTGAAACATGAACTAAGATTTGTATTATACACAATTTACTATTTTAATGAAATAGCATCGATCCAAAATTCAACATGAAAATGAATGTAGCTTGTGATTTGTAACATAATTAGTTTTTTTTTAAGTGTTAGTTAAGCATAGAAAAAAATATAATAATGGTAATAGTTGTCTTGCTTCAGGCATACTTGTCCCGTTCTTGTTTAATTACTTATAAACCCAAATTATATTCATATTACCACAGTTTCCAATCTTATATCATATAGAACAAAATTTAGAAAGTGAATGTTGATATTATCTTTATTTTAAAAAAAGAATTTAGCCTTTATCTAAATAAATAGACTACTACTTTTGATGGGAATCCATTTGTAAAAAACTTTTCTTGCATTTTGAACTCCAACTTTATATGTTTTCGATAGGCCCTACAACTTAAAACTTATGATTTTAAAACTGGACCCGTGTTTGAACCGGTGAAAGTACTGGTTCACAATTTATTAGTTTAACCATTGTTGAACTAGTGTTGAACCGGTCTTAATAAAATAGTCGATCTGTCTTAATAAAATAGTATTTTTTATTATTAATATATTATAAAAATTAAGATTATAAAAGAAAAAAGTTTATTAGGAGGTAATTATTAAAGAAAAAAATATTTTTACTAAATACATCTTCATATCGCTAAGTTAACCTTTTTTTTAATATTTTTTAACTAAAAAGAGATAGACTTGAGAAAACAAGGGTGTATTCAGAAAAATAAAAAAAACATTATAAAAAAATGAAACAGCTAAACCCCTAGTTTTGATCAATTTTTCGATTTTAAAACCGGTTTTTTGCTTGGTTGGTTTTCAGCCTTAATTGAACCGGATACTAGAATGGTTCACCAGTTTTTTGGTCAAATCAGATACCAGACTGGTTCACCAGTTTTCGGTCGAACGAGTCTGTTCGATCCGATTTTTTTAACTAGCTTAAAACACAAAAAAAAATTTAATAACAAATTTTATTACAAACATTCTAACATCAATTATTCACGACTTTAAAAGAAATTAGTCATGTCTTATTGCACCAAGTTATATTCAGAATCTATGTAAAATGTAGAAATATATGCAAAACCTCAATCATAAATTATAAGTGTATTTTACTCTTATAAAATTGAAGTTTTCACCTAAGACTAACATTTCTTCAAGTCTATTTTATGATAGAATAATTTATTTTTTTATTAAATATAGATGTTACAAAATAAAATTACATGATCAATGGATATTATAAGTTTTGACAAATTGACTTCTCTATTTTGTTTGATTGTTTCCTTGTCTCTTAATGGACTCGACCATCCTAATCCAACATTTATAAGTTATCCAATCTTATTGATAGAAAACCTTATACCCAAGAGGAATTTTATTCTTTATTTAAATCTAAGATAATGAGATTAGAAAACACTTAAAAAATTCAAACGAACTCAACCATTTAATTTGTGGTCCACTACAGCTAAACCAATTATAGCTTGTATTACATCGGACTATATATACCTTACTAAGCATGATATAGATATAAATATTGTGGCTATTAGTACAAAGTGAGTTGTGAGAACTGATGCTACTATATTTAAAACTATATTTCAATCAACCCCTAATTAAATTTCACTCTTGACTATTGCCTTTCAACCATTAAACATTAAGTGGGTTAAAAAATAAAATGTTATTATAGAATAGAAAACATTTAAAAGGATGAAGTTTTCTTTTGTGAGAATGTTGATAATATTGCCTTTGTCATCATGCCATAACTGAGTCAGTTGTCTCTTTCACAGTTCCATCATTATCCATGACTTTGTTCTGTCTCACAACTGGGTAAATAAGCATCCATACTGTTTAAATTAAATAAGGTGAAAGTAATTAAGATATGAATTGGAGAAGAAGGTGCATCATTAAAGTATCAAACTAGTTATACTTCACTTTTACAATCCAAAACTGATTATTATTACCACCATCACCATGTGTTGATGTTTATATGTTAAGCATATTAACATGGGTAGTGTTACTCATCATTGAAATTTATTAAAAACTATAAAATCAAGATATAGAAGTATTAACTGAGGTGTGACCATCAAACTTTATGTTTTTCAATAAACTTTAACCAATAGTAGTAGATAATGTGTTATAAAAAGTGTTAAAAAGTGTTCTATTATAATTTTTAAAATAAAATTTGTCTTATTAATATGAACAAGATTATGGTTGAAGTTGAAGCTAGCTAATGAAATATTATAGGAAATAATTGTTTCTATTAAGTAATACATTCATTTACTGTAAATTGTTGCTGCAAACCGCTAGCTAATGAAATATAGGAAATAACTATTTCTATTAAGTAATGCATTCACTCACTCTAAATTGTTGCTGCAAAGCACTCATTGATAACTTTCACCTATGTACTTATCCAGCCAAGTCAACGTTCCACTTGGTGGTTTGATCAGTGCATAATTCATGTAGGAAGTATTGGACACAAAATGTCAAAAACCGCTATACATAAAGCACTAGTTAACCATATGATGTATTAAGTTCCTTACTTTCTGGCTGAGTTATTTAGATCCCAACTGATGAACAACATTGCAAAGTACATTGCTTCCAAAGAGAATACCATGTGAAAAAATTCATAACTGTAAGGAATATCATCTTCATGTTCAACTTTGTTTTTTGTAAACAGAAAATGACCAAAAAAATCACTTCAATATGAGGGATATTAACATTGCTTTCTATCTGTCACAATATGGCTCAGATTAAAATTAAATAATTCTTGTTCGATCATGTTGATGAAAGGAATATGATCCAAAATTTTGGTTATCTTATATGGGGGGAATTATTTTTTTCTTGACTTTTCTAAAAGAAAATTTTACTTCAACTTGCAGCATGATTAAGGTGTCTTGCTAGATCAAAGAAACAAGGCAGCTTTAGAGATTCCTAATTTCTAGGAAAGGATTGAGAATGGGATTTTGAAGCAATAAGGAATCTTCTTGAATTTACTGTAAAAGGCTTTGAAGCAGCAAGGAAAGCTTTAGAACTCTCTAATTTTGAAGCAAATAGCAATGCTTTAGAACACTAAAGAATGATTCACCTGAAAGCATTTTGAATCAATGCCTATGGAAAAGGCTGCCATCACAATTGCAAATATGGCAATAAGAAAGGCCAGTAAGAAATTAGAAAATGGTATATAACACAAAATAACAGGATGACTAAAGCATTCATGTGAAGAAATATCCACAATATCAAATTATGGATTTTAATACTAATTCAGACACATGTTCACAAAAAAAATAATATCTTGAAGAGTCAACAAAAAGAATGCACGGGCCTACAAAAAAATCTAATAGTAGCACTAATAGTAAAACTTGTAAGAAAACTACACAACATATTGTACAATATATACCACATGGTAAAAATGATCAGTTAAAACTTAAAACCTCTATACATATACTTATATGTGCCCTTTAGTTGTTGAATGCTACTAAACACTTTATCCTTGTAGATGGTTCTTGCTTTTATTAGAACACTACATTAACAAGAATTTAGCATCACGATTGAAGTATTGTGGTGCTAAAAATGAATGACAGATCGACTAGGCTAGATATCATATCTCATCACTTTATCATATTCTGTCAAAGTCATTTTCCTTTATCCTTAATTACTAAGAATTTTAACAAAATTTTCATCCCAAGCTATTTCATATGCAAGAAAAAAGACTTAATTATGGTTACTTCACATCATAAATTTAAGATAAATAACACCTTAATTTTATTTAAAACCTTTGACCAATACTAATAGAAAATCTATTCTTTAATTTAAACCTCAATAATCACATAAAGAAGACTGAAGGAAGAATTTTGAACTTAGTAAAGAAGTGTAGAGGAACTAAACAAAAGATTTTCAAATTTAACTGAGTGAAAAACTTACTAGTATAGTTATCCAGCCACTGTTTCCTTTTTCTTGTTTTTTTGTCTCACATCTTATGGTGGCAGGTTCACTGAAATTCCATGATAGAGATCTACATAAGTCCACCATCTATAAAGGAAATTTCAAAATAAAATATGTGATTTAAAGTAGACATTGAACCAAGTTAGCATGACATCAGTTACAGATGAGTGAATTTCATTGCATGTAAGAAGAGAATTTCATTCTATCTTCATCCAAATAAATATATGCCAATATCTTGCAACACTTGATTAACAAGATCCAATTTTTTAAATTTTATTAATTCAATTTTTAAAAAAATGAAGAAAGAAGACCAATTTTTGAAAAAGTTGTTTTGACTTTTTTCTTTGTATTTATTTTCTATGAAAGTGCTTCTATAGAATATCATCCAACAAAGTGATATAATGTCTAAATTTTGCCTAAGAACCATATATAGATATATGGGTTGGAAAATCCTGACCTTCTGATTGCAGACCAACAAAGAAAAACAATGTAAGAAGCCATAATTCCTGAAGATAAAAGACCTCTATTAACCTGTAATAATTAAACATTTAAATAACAAAACATAAATTTTATTTTTTTAAAGGAAATAAAAAATATTAGGGATCTTAATTATATATGTTGAATATGAACAGCTAATTACTTTATACATAGTGATATATTGTGCAAATAATACTATTACAGAATCACTATAAACTATTAAAAACACCATTAGCTGAAACGAGTAATCAAAGTAGTGTGTACCTTTGAATTTAAAGATATAACCATCATTGCAGCAAGTAGAATTACTATCCATGTGATGAAAAATATATTTGGAGAACATGAGGTTCTTGAGGCATATGATGTGTACAGATAGACAATTCTACAAATAGAGGCAACATAAAACAATGTTGACATAAAAAGTCCAAGGGAGTACTTGTGCCAGCACAATAACATGTTAATGTATCAAAAAATACATACATTGTTATTAAGGTTAATGGTCTAACAAAATGGTCTTAATTTTCTATAATAACAAACACACAATCACATATTATCTCTGCTTTATAATTGTATCACATATTATTCATTCTTAATTGGGAGAATATCTTATAAAGTAATATGACCATGAAAACTAACATATCTAATCATATTAAAGTTAAGAAACTTTTGGATTCATTATTTGTACCAATATCCTTAAATGTTTTACAATTAGTGAGATAGGATTGTGGGATTCATTGAAATCCTTAGTGAGCTTAGGATATGAACTCGAACAATTTAAACATAAGCATACTTTAAATTAAATTTGTTTTATGTTTGACTTTCAAATTAATTATATCAGTTTGTTTTTTAATCTCCATAGTCATGACATTTTTAAATAATAAACAAAGTTAATATCCATATTAATAAACATTAGAAAAACAAATTATGTGTACCTATATCAAACAATTATTTTCATATGACATTGAAGTCTTGAGCCATCCAATGCAGGATCTTTTAAATTATGTAAAAGCTAAAACTTCAGTAATTTACTTAATGAGCACCAAAATAACTTGTACACAGTTCTGATTCAGAATTCAGGTACATTGTTCTCATCCTTAGAACAAGACATAAAATTTGACTTTAGGTTTATCTTGAATTGTTGCAAAAATAAAAATGTTTACCTTTGCTCTCTTTATTCTTCTGCAGTCTAGTATTTATTCCACCAAGTGATAAAATGGATGACACTCACAAGTTGTAAAAGAAGAAATATTCTGTATAAACATAAACAACAACATGCATGTAAGTAATAATCTGCAAATAGAAAAATAAAGAAAATAGAATGTATTGATGGAGTCTCTCAAAGAACACCTTTTAGATTCATCATAGATATGAAAGTACACAATCCAAGACTTGTACCGAATGAAAGGATATTGACCATTCTTCAAAAAAAAACAAAAAAAGAAAGTGAAGGATTTAAAGCTTACCCTGCACCAATATTTATTCAAGAGAAGGTAAAGAAAGAATGGAGTTTTGTTTTCAATGAGTGAAAAGTGAGAGAAAAAAACTTATGCACCTTAAAAAGTTTTTCACCAATCACAACCCTTGATATATGATAGATTTGTTCACTTTACCAATTAATACTTTAAAAGTCATATAAATAAAGGGTTATGATTAAACGTCAGCATAAAACATTTTATACTACATGTGTTTCAAACTCAAAAAATAATGGTACTAATGAAAACTATTTGAATGATAAAATTGACAGTTTTTTCATATGAATAGTTTTTACAAAATTCTTACATGAGAACCATAAGCAAAATCCAAAACCGATGCCACAAATTTTGATGTTCACATAATTTTCTTGTTTTGACTATACTAAGAAACATAACTAAGAAAATATATATGACTTCATCATTAAGGAAGATAGTTCTTTATTAATTAGTAATTATAATAATTATATAGAGAACAGGAAATTTGTAAATATATAGTTGATCCATGGTAAGTAATTGAAAATTTTTCTTGTTGAATAAATTATAGGTTAGAGTATATTTACTTCAAGGTTGAGAACAATAAAGATTTTGAATAATATCCTTGGGAGTGATGAGGACTTAACAGAGCTCTTCAATGTTGTTTCTAATAAAAAACAATATTGTCTATGTAAAGTGTTGTTATTTGAGTTCGAATTCAATCAAAATGGTGAATGGAGGACTTGATTTTGGAATGAATTTTGTTAGTGGATCTAGTTGTTGTCTTCTAAATTTCTTTATTTTTTTTATATGTTAATAACATAACTTAGAAATAGTAGTTTAGATGTTATTTTTGTTGTTCTTTACTCTGTTGATTGATGCTCGCTGATAGTGTTTTCTAAAATCTTGTCCAACTCCTTTTGCATATCTCTAAGTTATCTTTTATCCAAGTTATGAGATGAATAGGTTTGATTGAAGGGAACAAGTCAACAAGATCAAACCCTGTTTCTCTTGAGGCTACCAAATTTTCTCAAAGTAATGCATCTATTGGAATATTTGATTCTTCATCTGGTATGTTTTTCCCAGACTTTATGTTGATTTCAAAAGCTTGTAACTAACTTTGATGATGATTTACTGTGCATTTTCTATTGCTAAAATATTATTGATCACTTTTCTTGTCCTTGTAATCAAGGCAATCAACATCATAGGAAAAGTATGCCTTTTTTCATCCTTCAATTATGTCCATAAGCTATTATTCATTAGATCATTGTTTTGTCATCTAGTCGGTTTGTTCTTGACCTCCTCTATGTGTCCTATTGTTTGGTTTTTGTGGATGGATAAACTTGACCTTTGGATGATTACTCCATATTATTTGTAATCTTTATATTTTGGCATGCATTATTACGGAATATAAATTATGTTTCTAACGTGATAATTTGTTTTAATTTGACAAGATTTTTCTAATAGATAAAATAAATAAATATCAAGTTATCGGAAGAACCATGGGGTTCATAAAAAGATGTCACCTATAGAAACTTGAATTGAATTTTTTCTTTAGCCGCTATTTGAAATTGGCTTTTCCTTGTTCTTTATGTAAATCTAAATTTTTTCTGTTTCTTTTCCAAACCATAACTTTTGTTGTTACTGTCTCTGTTGCTGTTAAAATGAGATCAATGGCACTTGAGTAGAGACATAATTTTAAACTATTTTCTTTGTATCTTTCCAGCTTTCTTCCAGTTACTATGCATGTCCTCCTAGTTGGTTTATGAGAATGGAAAAGGTACAAGCATGAAAATAGCTACTTGGGAATGATTGTCAAAGTAAAAGTTTTATAATCTATTTCCACAGTTGTTTATGATTGTACTGTATTTGTTATTTATGGTTTCTCTACTATAGTCATAGGTTCAGGGGTGAGTAGCCTGCACCTCCTAATTCTTCTTGGACTCTCTTTTATCAATTATACATATTCATGTATGAAACGAAGTTGAATGGAGCAACTCATTTCAGCATTTTCAGTTTCAACTTCTCTTAAATCTTACAATTGATTCTTGATATTACTAGATCAAACATTTTCTTTGCTGCTACATGAGCAGAATCTATTGATGACTTGATATATTAACCAATGTAATCAAGAGCTTCTTTTTGTTTCGTTCATTTTCATTTCTCAATAATCTAATTAATTGAATTCTTGTTTACTGGCAGTTGAATTGGATCACCTCATTTTCAAGTTGTAAAGGGATTTACAGAGATGGGTTTAGCTTGTTAAAACATGTAAATAAAATAAGAATGTTAAGTAATTTTCCTCCAAAATTTTTCATCATTTTGTCTTAAGTCAAATGATTCGTAGTAGATGTTATACTTGTGCTAAAGATGGGAAAAGGAATAGAAATAATATCAAATACTATGCTTTATTATTTTCATTATTTCATGATAGATTTCCTATTACTATGGTTAAAAATGCGAAAGATTCTATGCTATTTTGCTATGATTGGTACAAAATGAGGTAATTACTAGTTTTGTGTGAGAATTTATTTTAGTTTAGTTTTTTTTTTAAGTTTTCTTATTTTTAGTTATTAGTCATTAATTAAATAAGTTCTTTTTCTTTACATATTTTAGTTTTTATTCTCTCCTATATCATAATTTATTTATATATGTATTAAGTAGTTTATAAAAGTTTCACAAAATTTGAAATTTAAGAAAATGATTTGTCATATCCAAACTAAAAATGAAATTAAAAAAAATTGAATTGCATTGTCTAAACAAGAAATTTGAAATGTAAGAAATTTCAATTGATTTACTCAAACATAACATTTACAAAATGAAGGAAATTCAAATGAAAACAATTTAAATGAATAGGATTTCAAATTTTTTGAAATCTTAAAATACCTCATCCAAATGCAATGTTATATTTTAAGAAGATAAACGGTGAAGTCTAAGTCTCTAGTACCAATTCTCCTTTAATTCAAAATTAAAAATATGGAAGTGAAAGCAAAAAGGAGAAAAGAGTGACCACAAGTCACATGCTTTAACTTATATTTTGAGAATCTAACCTTTCCATTGATAAAATGGATACCTGTTATGATAAATTATTTGACTCAAATTAACATTGCTCAAACTAACATTAATCAAAATTGATTTACATCATTCAATCACATGTATTATTTATGTCAAAAAATTTGTTAAATTTGATAATAATAACTTTAGAAATTATATAAATTGTATGATTTAGTAGGTATGGTTGTATCTTTAAAGTCAATAATAATTAATATTTAATAACATAAATGAAAATAACATGAATGAAAAAAAAAACAAAGAAGTAGGCTTGCAAAAATGACAAAGAAGTTATATGCATTTATCCATTGGATTAGGTATAGAAAAGGCATATTCTAATTGTACAAGGTTCTATGGTTTATTTTTTGTTTCTTCTCTTTCTTTCTTCGTTATTGAAATGTGTTGCTGAATGCCACTCTCCATCCCGAATCCCCCAATTCCTCGTATCCATAGAAATGGACCTTCCTTCTTCCCATGATCTATTTCAAAATCAAAACTTGGGTTGACCTTTTTGTCCTTGAGACGTGTGTTACTAGTCAAATAATTAGTGAAAGGGAAAAAGAAATAATGGACTCAAACAAATTACATGCTTTAAATTATATTTTAAAAATTTAACCTTTACATTAAGAGTTTAAGTGGTATACACCATTAGTGTAAAAGATTTTTACACTGACATCCAATCATGACTTTTCATTTATGTGACTTTTAAAGTAGTAATGATTAAAGTTAACAAATTTACTATGAATGAAGGGTTGTGATTGAATGTCAGTGTAAAAATCTTTACACTGACAGTGTGCATACCAATTAAACTCTAACATTAATCAAATGTATATATTATAATAAAATTATGAGTTTAATTGGTATACACTATCAGTCTAAAGATTTTTACAATGACATTCAACCACAACCATTTCTGGTAAATTTATTGACTTTAGTCATTACTACTTTAAAAGTCACATAGATGGAAAATTCATGATTGAATGTTAGTGTAAAAATCTTTTACAATAACAGTGTATACCTATTAAAATATAAAATTATTTTGAGTTAAATTGACATTGCTCAAACAAGTATATATACACACTACTCAAAAACAAATTATATTATGTTCAAACTATCGTGCCTCAATAGATTTCTAACAAGTTAGTAATAACCTTGAAAAATGTTGTAAATCATTAATGAGCCACCAAGAATTAAGCATGTTTTAAAAGACATGGATTTTTAACTTTCATTTCCCATATGAATCCCCCACACATTTTATTCTCACCTATAATCGTAAAATAATTAAATTACTTTATTATTTTATTTTTTAAAATTATGAAATAATTTAAATTTATGTTAAATTACTTTAAATATTTTTAAGACATAACTTTATACATATTTTTAATAATAAGAAATAAGTATGAGACTATAATTAAATGTATTTTTTCTAACAGTCCTATTTATTTACTTTTATTAAAGTTGTATTATGAATTTAACAACTGAAAAATTACCATGACAAATGTTATTTCTAAAATTACTATGTTATATTCAGAAAAAGACATTGAATTCTTTGTAAAAAATAATGCAAGTTACATATTGGAAATAATGAGATTTTTTAAAGAAAAGTAAAAAAAAATAAAAATATATCTCAAGAATATGAATTGTGTCATAACATGTGAGAGAAAATGTTTAGTTTATTGGATTTTCCAACACACAATTACATTTTTTTAATAAACCCTTGATAAATATGCACTTCCTGTTCCAAATTACTTTTTACAATCGTGTAGAAATAGTCATTCTATTACCCTTTAAAATAGGATTTTAGGACTTTTTAAACTTTTATTATTGACAAAAGTCCTAAATAACTTAAAAAATAGATACTTAAAATATAATATTTAGTTTATAATATTAAAATATAAAATTCTTAATTCTTAACATTCTTTTATCATAAATGAGTAGAAAAATAGAAAATAATTTTTTTTCTCAGTAAAAAATATATTTGTTGAATTAGTATTAAATAGTAATGTTTTGGTACAAAAGACTAAATATTTAATAATGGATGATAAGGACATTCTTCTTTTTAATATATAAAACTATGCTAATAGAAAAGAGTAATTCTATTTTTTAGAATGGAAAGAATCGAGTAAGTACAAGAGAATTACTCTTTGTCATTTCTATTTATTTTCTTATAAAGATTTAATAATTAAGATTAAGTATGTTTTTTTATGAGTTTAATTGATATACACTGTCAGTGTAACGTTCAATCATAACTTTTCTTTTATGGGATTTTTAAAGTATAGTAAGTCAACAAACCTATCATGAACGAAGGGTTGTGATTGATTGAATGTTAGTGTAAAAATCTTTACACTGACAATGTATACCAATTAAACTATTTTTTATTTATAGTATACTCTAAAAAGTTAATTAAACTCGTGCACATTTTTATAATTATAGTAAAAAACCAAAATTCTATTTAAATTATTGTTATTTTTTAATTTATTAATATAAATATGAATCAAATCATCATTTTCATATATCATTATAAGGTATATTGAATATTATAGTTTATCCTATAACTTATCAAATATTTTCTTATAAATTATATATTTTATATTGTTAACATTAATTACAAATAGAGAAGGAAATATAATATCTCAGTTGGTTTTGATCGTTGTCGTTAATAAAAACTAACATTTAATCTATAAAAGAAACATTTAAAATAGGAAAATATATAACATATATAAGTAATTTAAATTTATATTTATTAAATATGTGAGTCTAATTTTATAGAATATAATCATAATAATATTATGATTGGATTTCACACTTTTATGATTTTACCGTCATGTAATCAATATGAAATATAAAAAGAAAATAAGTTGTTGATTTTGTTAATCATTTAATTTTAATATTATTGTATGTTATTTCATATATTAATAATGTATGCTTGCATGGATAATTGTTATTGTAAATTATATTATTATTTTATTTTCATTATATAACATTTTATATTTGGCGTCATATCTATGAAGTTAAGCATACCTGCATAACATCATAAATTATTAGATTAAGAAAACATATGTTGATTCGGTTTTACTTTTATTTTTAGGATACATATATGTCTATTGTTATTTTGAAAAGTCTTTACATATTTAATAAAAACAATGTTTTTAAATTCATATAATTAACAATTATAAATTTAAAATAATTTATTTGAATATTAAAATTTTGTCATTGATATATTATGAAATTATTAAATTTTTAAAATCATTAAATATTAGTTTAATATTATTAAGATTCTATTATATTTTATCAGAGATATTAAAAATATATGGATTTCATCATCAATCATCAATATTTTACATATTTTTTACTTATCTTTATTTTATTTGTTATTTATTTTTCTCTATTTTATTTTCTTTTTTTATTGGTAATGCACCACTTTGTTACTAGGAAAAGCACGACCACCACCAAGTTGTTTATTTGTCACTCAATAAAATTATTATTTTAATGTAAATTTCAAAATTAAATTTTTTCTATTTATATAATGTTAATTTTTTATATCAATAAATATTTATTTAATATTATTAACACTACTAGAAAATTTTTCATTTCTTGTAGTTTTTTCATGAAAAAAAAAGTTGCAGAAAATGCCTACTACTTTTTAGAAGAAAAAATTCGTATAAAAGAAAATAAAAAATATCTACAAGAATTTCATAAAACTTTTCCTGTGAATTTGAAAAGTCATAGAAAACTTTTCAATGAATATGAAAATGGTAGAAAATTTTCTTGCAAATTTTCCTCCGAAAATTATTTGTGGGAGTTTCCTGCGAATTTTAAATTGGTAGAAAACTTTATGCATATTTAAAATTGACAAGAAATTTTTTAAATATTTTCTACAAATCAAAATTCACAGAATTTTTTAGATATTTAAAATTAAAATTAAAGTATTAGTTTTTACATAAATCACTACTTTTGCTGATGGGAATCTGTCGACAAGGGGTTTTGACGGGACAACAAAAAGTAACTTGAAAAATAAAGGAGTTGTCTCCTATGTTTATTAAGAAAAACATTGAAAAACCTTTAAAATAGAAAGTGACATGCGAAAAATTATTTGAATATGAAAGTCAATTACACGTACGACAGGTATTAGCGTTCGTCATAAAGACTCTAATTAAGCATGCAAAATTAGATAACTTTAAAAATATCTATTTCACTCCATACAAATTAGTATTTTCATTTTATTAATTGCTTTTAATATTTTTTACAAGAATTTATTATTGAGAGATTTATTATTGATAAAAGAGTGTTATTATTGTACTTTTATCTTTTAAATTAATTAAAATTTTTTATCTTTTTGGGCTCGACAGAAGTAGGCTCCTGCACCTACGTATCTTCAAGTGCAATGGAGTATTAAAGTTTACGTAATTCGTTGAGAACATATTTGTGTGTTTGATATATTTGATATTTAATTTTTAAATTTATTAAGACTTAGGATTTCTAAACTGTCACAGTTCGTAGTCCTAAAAATTTAAAAATTGGCAGGGTGTACACCCAAACCAATCCATTGGAACATTTTATCTTAGAGGTTTTTTTTGTTTTTTTATTAATATAATTTGGACTAACAAATTTAGCTTTTAGAGATGAGTTTTAAGACAAAAAGTCCCAACTTATGCCTTAAAATCCCGAGATTAATAAGATGTCATGCCTAGTTAATCCTTTTATCCCTATTAAAGAAATATTAAAAATAAAAATAGTGAAAAGAAAGTGAATATTAAAAATTATTTTTTAAAAGAAAATATTATTAATTGTGATAGGAATTAATTAAGGAATAAATTTGAGAGCGTGACACTGTCACCATTTGCATCCTCAAAATTTCATAAGAAAAAAAATGTCACATTTAATTAGCATTATTTTTCCCTTACCAATAAATTTATTTTTCTAACTAGATGCACAAAGGTCCATCATTCAATATGGCAGATCCATTGCTGCTAGTTTTGTGGCTAATGCATTCATGATATTCGTTGCTTGTTGACATGAGAAGGGGTATGCTTGTAAACATATTTTTGGGTCACCACATATACATATTTGCACCAAGATTGGGTGTTGGTGGGTGCTTACAAAGGCTTGAACGCATGTATTGGCACCATGAATGTCATGACTTTTAAAGGCAAGCCTTTTTATGGTTAGTGAAAGGAAAGTAGATGAAAGGAAAGTATATGTAAGAGCTAATGTATATTATTTTGTTGAGAGAAAGAACAAGAGTGGATAAATTCTATTGTGAGTGTTGTTAAGAGAGAAGAAGATGGTGAAAAATAAAAAAAAGGAAGGAGATGGTGAGGTCTTACCTCGGATGTGGAGTGGAGACGACAATCTCCAAAATGTTAGTTGTGAGGGATTTTTATTAAGCTGAGATGTGTGCTTTCATTTAATGAAAGTTTGCTTTTTGGGAAACCAATATTGTAGAAGTATGATTTAATGAGATTTATTGGTAGCTTATAGGTGGTAGTATGAAAGATTAGGAAGAAAAAGGTGAGTAGCTAGGATAGTATAGCACACCTTTAAATGATTTTCTTCTTTTTCTTTTCTTTTTTATAAAACCATATCTGTTTTTTTATTTTGTAATTTTGTTTTTATATTCTTTTCTTTATATTAAGAAAATGACTTAATTATTAATAATTTTTTTAGTTTAATTTTTCTCATGTTTTTATTTTCTTTACTTACCGCACAAAATTGGATGATCACAGAATCCATTTGTAAAACACTTTTCTTGCATTTGAACTCAAACTTTATATATTGTCTACAAGCCCTACACACTTAAAACTTATGATTTTAAAATTGTACTAGTGTTTGAACTGGTGAAAGTATTGGTTCACGATTTATTAATGCAATTGTTGTTGAACCAATGGTTGAACCGATCTTAATAAAATAGTATTTTTTATTAATATGCATTATAAAAATTAAGATTATAAAAGAAAAAATTTATTAAGGAGGTAAATATAAAATAAAAGACTATTTTTACTAAATACAGCTTCATATTGCTAACTTAACCTCTGTTTTTATTAATTTTTAATTAAAAATGGAGGGACTTGAGGAAACAACGGGTGTATTTAGAAAAATCCAAAAAATTATAAAAATAATGAATCAGTTCAACCATTGATTTTCATCTATTTTTCAATTTTAAGACTGGTTATTTGCTTGGTCGATTCGATTTTCAGCATTAACCGAACTAGATACTAGACTAGTTCACCAGGTTTTTGGTCAAACCATTCAGTCTGATCCAGTTTTTTTAACCTAACTTAAAACACATAAAAACTTTTAATAAGAAATTTTATTATAAACATTCTAACATCAATTATTTACGTCTTTAAAATAAAATAGTCATGTATTATTGCACCAAGTTATATTCAGAATCTATGTAAAATGCAGAAATATATACAAAACCTCATGAGTGATAAGTGTGTTTTACCCTTATGAAATAATTTAAAATATGTGCATACTTAATAGTCAAATTTAATGTTGTTACTTAATATTAAATTATCAAAATTAAAATTTAATTATGAATTAAATATTTAATAAAATTAATTACTTAATATAAAAAAATAAAATTAATTTTTTTTAATTATAAAAATGAATATAAAACATAATTAATGTGGTAAATTCTTTTTTATTAAATTTAGATGTTACAAAAGAAATTCACATGATCAACAATTGAAGCTTTGATCAATGTTTAAGTTAAAGTCCAATTTATAATTAATATATATCAATTAAAATTTAGTGAAGCATTTATAGGCTGTGTTAAAGAAGGGTATAATAAAAGTAATGACAGATTTTCATCAATATGGAAAGCTTTCAAGGGTGGTTAATGCCTTATTCATTTCCTTGATTCCCAAGAAGGAGCGCCCAGGTGGATTGGGAGATTATAGGTCCATATCACTAACTGCGGTTCTCTATAAAATTATTGCAAAAGTACTGGCAAAGAGACTACAAAAAGTACTTCCAAGCATCATTGAGGAAACACAGATAGCTTTTATTAAAGGAAGACAATTGCTTGATAGTGTGGTTGTAGTTAATGAAGTTATCCAGGAGGCAAAACATCATAAGAAGCCCTTATTGGTATTTAAGACTGACTTTGAGAAGGTGTATGACTTTGTTAGTTGGGCATTCATGTTTTACATGTTATATCAATTTGGTTTTAGGGGCAATTGATTAAGTTGGATCCATGGTTGTCTGTCTTCATCATCGGTCGGTTAATGGGAGTGCGACGAAGGAGTTCTATATGTAGAGAGGATTACATCAGGGCAATCTGATGGTGCCTTTGTTATTCTTGATGGTGTGGTGAAGTATAAGTCTCTAATACCAATTCTCTTTTAATTTTCAAAATTAAAAATATGAAAGGGAAAATGTAAAGGAAGGAAAGAGTGACCACAAACAAGTCACATGCTTCAAATTATATTTTAAAAATCTAACATTTACATTAATCAAATGTGTAATTGTTATAATAAATTATTTGACTCAAACTAACATCGCTCAAATTAACATTAATCAAAATGGATTTACATTGTTCAATCACATCTATGCTTTATGTTAAAAAAAATTGTTGAAATTGATAATAATAACTTTAAAAATTATATAAATTGTATGATTTAGTTGGTATGGTTGTATTTTAAAGTCAATAATAAATAATATTTAGTAACATAAATGATAAAAAAGGCAGATTCTAATTAATATAAGGTTTTATGTTTTACTGTTTGTTTCTTCTCACTATGGCTTCTTTCTTTATCTCTTTTAGAAAGGTGACTGAATGCCTCTCTCAGTCCTAACCAAACACTTAAATCCCCCAATTCTCCATGCCCATGGAAATGGACCCTCCTTGTTTCTATGGTGCATTTCAAAATCAAAACTTGGGTTGACCTTTTTGCCCTGAGATCTGTGTCACTAGTCAAATAAATAATTAGTGAAAGGGAACAGGAAGAAAAGAGTGGTCACAAACAAGTCACATACTTTAAATTGTATTTTAAGAATCTAACCTTTACATTAATAAAATGTATATTTATTAAAATAAATTATTTCATTCAAATTAAGATTGCTCAAACAAGTACAGTAAGGTGGTATACCACCACATACACACAAGAACAAATTATACTGAGTATGCTCAAATTAACATGGCTCAATAGACTTTTAAAAAGATATAATAACCTTGAAAAATGTTGTAAATCATTAATGAACCAACAATTAAGCATGTTTTAAAAGACATTGATTTTTAACTTTCATTTTGGCTCTACTTTTATTCACACTATAGTTGTAAAATAATTAAATTACTTTATTACTTTATTTTTTAAAATTATGAAAAAGATTTAAATTTAAGATAAGTTGGATTACTTTAAATAATTTTAACACATAACTTTATACATATTTTTAGTAATAAGAAATAAGTGAGATTATAATTAAATATATTTTTTCTAACAATCCGATTTATTTATTTTTATTAAAGTTGTATTATGAATTTAACAACAAAAAAATTACTATGACAAATGTTTTTTCTAAAATTATTATGTTATATTCAGAAAAAAAAAATTTGAATTCTTTGTAAAGATGAATGCAAGTTACATATTGGAAATAATGAGATTTTTTAAAGAAAAGTGAAAAAAACATATTTCTCTCAAAGTAATATGAATTGTATCACACCCATATGACAAAAAATGTTTAGTTTAGTTTATTATATCTTCTAACATACATCACACATCTCATATCATTGCCACTTTAGAATGTATTACATTTTTTTTAATAAACATGCACTTTGCAGTTTCGTTTTTATATTTCTGTAAAATAGTCATACTATTACCTTTAAAATAGGATTTTATGACTTTTTTAACTTTTACTTTCCACCAAAGTCCAAAATAACTTAAAAAATAGATACTTAAAATATAATATTTAGTTTATAATATTAAAATGTAAAATTTTTAATTCTTAACATTCTTTCTATCATAAATTAGTAGAAAAAACAAAAAATAATTTTTTCTTCTAAATAAAAATAGATTTTTTAATTAATATTTGGGTAAAAAAGATTAATTATTTAGTAATGGAGGATACGAATATTCTTCTTTTTAATATATAAAACTATGTTGATAGAAAAGATTAATTCAATTTTTAGAATCGAAAAAGATCTAGTAAGTATAAGATATTACTCATTATTATTTTTATTCATTTTCTTATTTAAATCTAATGATTAAGATTAATTATGCTTTGTTTTATTTATAGTATTCTCTAAACAATTAATTAAGCTCATGTAGCTTTTCATAACTATAGTAAAAAATTACAATTCTATTTAAATTATTGTTATTTTCTTACTTTATTAATATAATTAATACTAACATATAAATATAAATCAAATCATTCCATAGGCACTGCCTTACTAATTAGTAATATTTTAATTTTCAAATTTAATAATACATTGTATTTATTAAATTTTACTATTATTTAATATATTATTTAAATTTATATGTAGAGATTTAATGCTATATATTATTATATACAATAAATGACTAAGAGAGTGTTAGTTAGTGTACCATTTGAGAGTGTATTATTATAATATTTTTTTTATAAATCAAACCTTAGTATTGTTAATAATACTAGTTTGTTAGGTGAACCTCGAACCTTTATTTCCGTTAACTAATTTATTAGCTTATATATTTATTAGTGTAATATTTTTAAAAAAGACACAAGGAATGTTGGTATATTTAAAGTTTTTAAACTTAAGATTAGAGTAGGTAAATATAAAAGAATCAAATTATAATTTCTTAAAATAAGGATGAAAGTTTTATGTATTTATTTTATTATAATATAAATATATATTTTTTACATCAAATATATAAAAATGTAAACAATTTATATGTAAATATTACTTTTAAGTGTGTATATTTTAATTGAAATCTAATCATCATTTTCATATATCATTATAAGATATATTTAATATTATAGTTTATCCTATAACTTATCAAATATTTTATTATAAACTATATATTTTATATTGTTAACATTTATTTCAAATAAAAAAGGATATATAATATCTAAATTGGTTAAGGAAAACGAGATTTAAAAAAATGACATCGTTTTAATCTTTATCGTTAATAAAAGCTAACATCTAGTCTATAAAAGAAACATTAAAAATAGAAATTATATAACATATATAATTAATTTAAATTTATATTTATTAAATATGTGAGTCTAATTTTATAGAATATAATAATAATAATATTATGATTGCATTTCACACTTTTATGATTTTACCATCATGTAATCAATATGAAATAGAAAAAGAAAATAAGTTGTTGATTTTGTTAATTATTTAATTTTAATATTATTGTATGTTATTTCATATATCAATAATGTATGTTTGCATGGATAATTGTTATTATAAATTATATTACTCTTTTATTTTCATTAATAATCTTTTTATAACATTTTATATTTGGAGTCATATCTATGAAGTTAAGCATACCTACATAACATCATAAATTATTAGATTAAGAAAACATATATGTTGATTTAGTTTATTCTTATTTTTAGGATGCATATATGTTTATTGTTATTTTGAAAAGTCTTTACATATTTAATAAAAACAATGTTTTCAATTTCATATAATTAACCATTATAAATTTAAAATAATTTATTTTAATATTACAATTTTGTAATTGATATATTATGAAATTATTAAATTTTTAAAATCATTAAATGTTAACTTAATATTATTTAGACAATATTATATTTTATTAGACATATTATAAATTATGGATGTCCTCATGTATTTTAAAATATTTTTCACTTATCTTTGTTTTATTTTTATTTTTTTTTCTCTATTTTCTTTTCTTTTCTTTTTGGTAATGCACCACTTTTCTACTGGGAAAAGCATGACAACCACCAACAATATTATTATTTTAATGAAAATTTCAAAATTAAAATTATTTTATTTATATAATTTTAATTTTTCATATCAATAAATATTTATTTAATATTATTAATATTAGTACAAATTTTTCATTTCCGGTGGTTGTTTCATGAGAAAAAAATTGAAAAAAATACTTGCTATTTTTTAGAAGGAAAAAATTCGTGTAAATTTTGAAACTTTTTGTACAAAAAAAAATCTACAAGAATTTCAAAAAATATTCCTTGCGAATTTGAAAAGCGACGGTAAAATTTTCTATGAATATGAAAATGGTACAAAAGTTTCTTGCAAATTTTCCTCTAAAAATTATTTGTAGGAGTTTCCTTCGAATTTTAAATTGCCACAAAATTTTCCTACATATTTAGAATTGGCAGCAAATTTTTTGCATATTTTTTTACAAACAAAATTGTATAATTTTTTCAGATATTTAAAATTATAATTATAATAAATAAATATTATTGATTTATAAAAATTTATATATTAAGTTTTCTAGAAATTTTTTCGCCACATAATGATAAGTTATTTTTTAAACATTAGTTTTGAAATAATTAATAAATATTTAAAATAATATCATTTTACTAAATCCATTTTAATTTATAAAATATCTTAATATTCATAATTTTAGTTGAAAATTAATTAGATTAAATATTATTTTGTTGAATGCATATTCATTTATCTTCTATCCTTTAAATCCTAAATTCAAATCATCGTAGATCTAAGTGACAATGTTAATTTATTTTATATTTAACATGTCCTAAAATATCAAGGTATTTTTTGATACAAATAAATAAAAGAAAATTGAAGTTGTTATTCAAAATTCAAGGACATTGTACACTATAAAGGTTGAAAAGCCCACATCAATTTTGAATGTCCAAGAAGTGAGAAAAAATTTGAAAATTTGAATAACAGAACAACACAAGCATTAGTGAAACATGAACTAAGATTTGTATTATAGAAAATTTACTATTTTATTTAAATATCATCGATCCAAAATTCAACATGAAGATGAATGTAGCTTGTGATTTGTAACGTCATTAGTTTTTTTTAATTGTTAGTTAAGCATAGAAAAAAATAATGGTAATAGTTGTCTTGGTTCAGGCATACTTGTCCCGTTCTTGTTTAATTACATATAAACCCCAATTACATTCATAATACCACAATTTCCAATCTTATATCATACAGAACAAAATTTAGAAAGTGAATGTTGATATTATCATTATTTTAAAAAAAGAATTTAGCCTTTATCTAAATAAATAAACTACTACTTTTGATGGGTATCTATTGGTAAAAAACTTATTCTTGCATTTTGAACTCCAACTTTATATGATATTCGCAGCCCTACACACTTAAAACTTATGATTTTAAAACTGGATCCGTGTTTGAACTCGTGAAAGTACTGATTCATGATTTATTAGTTTAACTATGGTTGAACTAGTGTTGAACCGGTCTTAATAAAATAGTATTTTTTATTATTAATATATTATAACAATTAAGATTAAAATGAAAATATTTATTAAGAAGTAATTATTAAAGAAAAAACTATTTTTACTAAATACATCTTCGTATCGCTAAGTTAACCTTTTTTTTTATTAATTTTTAATTAAAAAGGGATGGACTTGAGAAAACAAGGGTGTATTTAGAAATAATCAAAAAATTTATAAAAAAATGAAACAGTTGAACCCCTGGTTTTCATTAGTTTTTCAATTTTAAAACCGGTTTTTTGCTTGGTCGATTTTTAGTATGAACCAAACCAGATACTAGACTGGTTCACTGGTTTTTCAGTTAAACCAGATACTAGACTGGTTCAGTGGTTTTTCATCGAACCAGTCGGTCCGATCCGGGTTTTTTAACCTAGCTTAAAACTCATAAAAATTTTAATAAGAAATTTTATTACAAACATTCTAACATCAATTATTCACGACTTTAAAAGAAATTAATCATGTATTATTGCACCAAGTTATATTCAGAATCTATGTAAAATGTAGAAATATATACATAACCTCATGAGTGATAAGTGTATTTTGCCTTTATGAAATTGAAGTTTTCACCTAAGCCAAATGTTTCTTCAAGTCTATTTTATGATATAATAATTTGTGAAATATATTTTAAATAATTTAAAATATGTACATACTTAATAGTCAAATTTAATGTTATTACTTAATATTAAATTATTAAAATTAATATTTATTATGAATTAAATATTTAATAAAATTAATTACTTAATATGAAAAAATAAAATTACTTTTTTTAATTATAAAAGTGAATATAAAATATAATTAATATGGGAAATTTATTTTTTTTATCAGATGTTACAAAAGAAAATCACATTATAAATTTGAAGCTTTGATCAATGTTTAAATTAAAGTCCAATTATAATTAATATATGAGTTTAATTGGTATACACTGTTAGTGTAAATATTTTTACACTGACATTCAATCACAACCCATTCATGGTAAATTTATTGATTTTACTCATTACTACTTTAAAAGTCACATAAATAAAAAGTCAGATTGAATGTCAGTGTAAAAATTTTTTACACTGACAGTGTATACCCATTAAACTCTTAATATATATATATATATATATATATATATTAATTAAAATTTAGATCCTAAATCACCTTATCAAGGACGATTAAGGAACAAACAACTACCACGTGTTGACCAATATTAGCTCTATAGACCAAATAAGTTTTGCAAATTGACTTGTCTATTTTGTTGGTTGTTTCCTTGTCTCTTAATGATTTGATATATATATATATATATATATATATATATATATATATATTTATAAGTTATCCAAACTTATTGATACAAAACCTTGTTCTCTAGAGGAATTTTATTCTTGATAATGAGATTAGCAAACAATTTAAAAATTCAAACCAACTCAACCATTTAATTTGTGGTCCACTACAGCTAAACCAATCATAGCTTGTATTACATTAGATTATACCTTACTAAGCATGATATAGACATAAATATTGTGGCTATAAGTACAAAGTGAGCCGTGAGAACTAATGCTAGCTACTATCTTTAAAAATATATTTTAGTCAACCCCTAATTAAATTTCATTCTTGACTTTTGCCTTTGAACCATTAAACATTAAGTGGTTGAAGAATTAAATGCTATTAAAGAATAGAAAACATTTAAAAGGATGAAGTTTTCTTTTGTGAGAATGTTGATGATTTTGCCTTTGTCATCATGCCATAACTTAGTCAGTTGTCTCTTGCACAGCTCCATGACTATCCATGATTGTGTTCTGTCTCACAACTGGCAAAATCAACATCCATACTGTTTTAAATTAAATAAGGTAAAAGCAATTAAGATATGAATTGGAGAAGAAGGTGCATCATTAAAGTATCAAACTGGTTATACTTCATGTTTACAATCCATTACTGATTATTATTACCATCATCATTGTGTGTTGATGTTTATATGTTAAGCATATTAACATGAGTAGTGTTACACATAATTCAAATTTATTAAAAACTATAAAATCAAGATAGAGAATTATTAAATGAGATGTGATCATCAAACTTTAAGTTTTTCAATAAACTTTAGCCAATAGTAATAGATAATGTGTTGAAAAAAGTGTGTTAAAGAGTGTTTTGTTAGAATTTATAAAATAAAACGACAAGATTATGGTCGAAGCTGAAGCTAGCGAATGAAATATAGGAAATAACTATTTCTATTAAGTAATACACTCACTTACTGTAAATTGTTGCTGCAAACCACTCATTGATAACTTTCACCCATGTACTTATCTAGCCAACATCAATGTTCCACCTGGTGGTTTGATGAGTGCATCATTCATACAGTAAGTGTAGAACACAAAATGTCAAAAATCATCATGTGTAATGCACTGGTTAACCATATGATGTATTAAGTTCCTTACTTTCTGGCTGAGTTATTCAGATCCCAATTGATGAACAACATTGCAAAGTACATTGCCGCCAAAGAGAATACCATGTGAAAAAATCTATAATTGTAAGGAATATCATTTTCATGTTCAAGTTTGTTTTTTGTAAACTCAAAAAGGACCAAAAAAATCACTTCAATATGAGGGATATTAACATTGTTTTCTATCTGTCACAATATGGCCTAGATTAAAATTAAATAATTCTTGTTTGATCATGTTGATGAAAGGACTATGATCCTTGGTTATGTTATATGTGGGGAATTGTTTTTTCTTGACCGCTAAAAGAAAATTTTACCTCAACTTGCATGATGATGGAGGTGTCTTTCTAGATCAAGGAAAGAAGGCAGCTTTAGAGCTTCTTAATTTCTAGGAAAGGATTTTAGGACTTTTTAAATTTTATTTTTGACAAAAGTCCTAGATAACTTAAAAAATAGATACTTAAAATATAATATTTAGTTTATACTATTAAAATATAAAATTCTTGATTCTTAACATTCTTTTTATCATAAATTTGTAGAAAAAAACTTTTTTTCTAACTAAAAATAGATTTGTTGAATTAGTATTAATTAGTAATATTTTGGTAGAAAAGATCAAATATTTAATAATGGATGATAAAAACATTCTTCTTTTTAATATATAAAACTATGTTGATGGAAAAGAATAATTCTATTTTTTAGAATGAAAAAATTGAGTAAGTACAAGAGACTTACTTTTTGTCATTTCTATTTATTTTCTTATTCAAATTTAATAATTAAGATTAATTATGCTTTGTTTTATTTATAGTATGCTCTAAACAATTAATTAAACTCATGTACCTTTTCATAATTATAGTAAAAGATCACAATTCTATTTAAATTGGTATACACTCTTGGTGTAAAGATTTTTACACTAACATTCAATCTCAACCCTTCATTCATGTTAAATTTATTGACTTTACTCATTACTACTTTAAAAGTCACATAAATGAAAAATCATGATTGAATGTCAGTGTAAAAGTATTTTACACTGATAGTGTATACCAATTAAACTCTTAAATTATTATTATTTTCTTAATTTCTTAATATAATTAAGAATAACATATATAAATATGAATCCAATCATTTCGTAGGCAATGACTCACTAATTAGTTATATTTTAATTGTTAAATTTAATAATACATTGTATTTATTAAATATTACAATTATTTAAATAGATATATTATTTCAAGTTATATGTAGAGATTTAATGCTATATATTATTATATAAAAAATATTACAAAGAGAGTTTTATTTAGTCTATCATTTGAGAGTATATTAGTATAATATGTTTTTTATGAATCAAACCTTAACCATACTAGTTTTGTTAGCTGAACTGGGGACCTTTATCTCCATCAACTAACTCATCACCTTATATAACCATTAGTGCAATATTTTTAAAAAATATATAAGGAATGTTGATACAGTTAAAGTTTTTAAACTTAAGATTATAGTAGGTACATAAAAACATTTAAATTATGTATAATTTCTTAAAATATGGGTGAAAGTTTGTGTTTATTTTATTATAATATAAAAATATATTTTTCCATCAAATATATAAAAATGTAAACAATTTATATGTTAATATTAAAATCTAATCATTATTTTCATATATCATTATAAGATATATTGAATATTATAGTTTATCCTATAACTTATCAAATATTTTCTTATAAACTTTATATTTTATATTGTTAAGATTAATTTCAAATACAAAAGGAGCTATAATATCTTAGTTGGTTAAGAAGTGAGAGAGGTGGAAAAATGTCATGGTTTTGATCTTTGTCATTAATAAAAACTAACATTTAATCTAAGAAAGAAACATTTAAAATAGAAAAATATATAACATATATAATTAATTTAACTTTATACTTGTACAAAAGATGGAAAAAGGAATAGAAATAATATCAACTACTATGCTTTATGATTTTCATTATTTCATGATAGATTTCCTGCTACGAGCTTCATGATAAAAAATATGAATGATTCTATGCTCTTTTGCTATGATTGTTACAAAACTAGGCACTAACAATGGCTATGTAAGTATAAAGTGTGTTTCACTCGTGATTTCAGTTGTAGCTAAAAAATGAAAAATTAACCGAAATGGTTTCAGTTTCATTTTATACTTAAAAAGTTAGTAGTGTTTTAGGTAATTACTAGTTTTGTCAGAAAAGTTGTTTTAGTTTAGTTTTTTTTTAGTGTTATTGTTTTTAGTTATTAGTTGATTTTTTTACTTTATTTTTCATTAATTAATAAATTCTTTTTCTTTAGATATTTTATTTTTCATTCTCTCCTTTATCATAATTTATATATGTATTAAGTAATTTATAAAAGTTTCATAAAATTTGAAATTTAAGAAATTGATTTGTCATATCCAAACTAAAAAATTAAATTGATTTGGCTAATATGGAAATTGAATTGCCTTATCCAAATTAAAAATTTTGATGTTTAAGAAATTTCAAATGATTTATCCAAATGAAACATTTACAAAATGAAAGAAACTCAAATGAAAGCAATTCAAATTGATAGCATTTCAAATTTTTTGAAATCTTAAAATGTCTCATTAAAACACAATGTTATATTTTAAGAAAATAAATGTTGAAGTATAAGTTTCTAATACCAATTCTCCTTTAATTTTCAAAATAAAAAATATCAAAAGGGAAAGGGAAAAGGAAGAAAAGAGTATCCACAAACAAGTCACATGCTTTAAATTATATTTTGAAAATCTAACCTTTACATTAATCAAATCTATACTTGTTATAATAAATTATTTGACTCAAACTAACATTGCTGAAATTAACATTAATCAAAACGGATTTACATCATTCAATCACATTTATGATTCATGTTAAAAAAATTTGTTGAATTTGATAATAATAACTTTAAAAATTATATTTTATGATTTAGTTGGTATGTTTGTATCTTTAAAGTCAATAATAATTAATATTTAGTAATATAAATAATAGAAAAGGCAGATTCTAATTATATAAGGTTTTATGTTTTATGGTTTGTTTCTTGTCACTGCTTTCTCTATTCTAGAAAGGTGGTTAAATGCCTCCCTCAGTTCCAACCAAAGCGCTAAATCCCACAATTCCTCCTATGGTCTATTTCAAAATCAAAATTTGGGTTGACCCTTTTGTCCCTGAAACGCGTTATTGAGTGAAATAAATGTGAAAGAGAACAGGAAAAAAAGAGTGGCTACAAACAAGTCACATACTTTAGATTATATTTTGAAAATCTAACCTTTACATTAATAAAATGTATACTCATTATAATAAATTATTTGATTCAAAATAACATTGCTCAAACAAGTACATGAACACTACTCAAGAACAAATTATATTGAGTATGCTCAAACTAATATGGCTCAATAGATTTCTTAAAAGATAGCAATAACCTTGAGAAATATTGTAAATCATTAATGAACCAACAATTAAGCATGTTTTAAATTTTTAACTTTCATTGTGGCTCCACTTTTATTCACACTATGGTTGTAAAATAATTAAATTACTTTATTGCTTTATTTTTTAAAATTATGAAAAGATTTAAATTTAAGATAAGTTAAATTCCTTTAAATACTTTTAACAGATAAATTTATACATATTTTTTAATAATAAGAAATAAGTGTGAGACTATAATTAAATATATTTTTCTAACAATCCAATTTATTTGTTTTTATTAAAGTTCTACTATGAATTTAACAACAAAAAAATTACCATGACAAATGTTTTTTCTAAAATTATTATGTTATATTAAGAAAAAAACATTGGATTCTTTGTAAAGAAGAATGCAAGTTACATATTGGAAATAATGAGATTTTTTAAAGAAAAGTAAGAAAAAAAAAAACATATTTCTCCAAAGTAATATGAATTGTATCCTACTCGTGTGAAATAAAATGTTTAGTTTAGTTTATTATATATTCTAACACACATCACACATATCACATCACTATCACTTTAGACTGTATTACCATTTTTTAATAAGCCATTGATAAACATGCACTTTTCCAATTTCGTTTTTATAATTCCGTAGAAATAATCATACTATTACCTTTAAACTAGGGTTTTATGACTTTTTTAACTTTTATTTTTTACCAAAGTCTTAAATAACTTAAATAATAGATACTTAAAATATAATATTTAGTTTAGAATATTAAAATGTAAAATTCTTAATTCTTAACATTCTTTCTATCATAAATTAGTCGAAAAAACAAAAAGTAATTTTTTCTTCTAACTAAAAATAATTTTTTGAATTAATATTTTGGTAGAAAAAATTAATTATTTAGTAATGGAGGATAAAGACATTCTTATTTTTAATATATAAAACTATGTGATAGAAAAGATTAATTTCTATTTTTAGAATGGAAAAAGATCTAGTAAGTATAAGATACTTATTGTTTATTATTTCTATTCATTTTCTTATTTAAATTTAATGATTAAGATTAATTATCTTTTGTTTTATTTATAGTATGCTCTAAACAATTAATTAAGTTCATGTAGCTTTTGATAATTATAGTAAAAAAATACAATTCTATTTAAATTATTGTTATTTTCTTAATTTATTAATATAATTAAGAATCACATATATCAATATGAATCAGATCATTCTGTAGCACTATGTTACTAATTATTTATATTTTAATTTTTAAATTTAATAATAAATTTTATTTATTAAATTTTACTATTATTTAAATAGATATATTATTTAAAGTTATATGTAGAGATTTAATGCTATATATTATTATATATAATAAATGACTAAGAGAGTGTTAGTTAGCGTACCATTTGAGAGTGTATTAGTATAATATATTTTTTATGAATCAAATCTTAGTATTGTTAATAATACTACTTTGTTAGTTGAACTTGAAACCTTTATTTCCGTTAACTAATTTATCACCTTATATATTTATTAGTGTAATATTTTTAAAAAAGACACAAGAAATGTAGGTATATTTAAAGGTTTTAAACTTAAGATTGGAGCAAGTAAATAAAAGAGAATAAAATTATAATTTCTTAAACTAAGGATGAAAGTTTTAGGTATTTATTTTTATTATAATATAAATATATACTTTTTACGTCAAATATATAAAAATGTAAACAATTTATATGTGAATATTACTTTTAAGTGTGTATATTTTAATTAAAATCTAATCATCATCTTCATATATCATTATAAGATATATTGAATATTATATAACTTATCAAATATTTTCTTATAAACTATGTATTTTATATTGTTAACATTAATTTCAAATAAAAAAGGATATATAATACCTGAATTGGTTAAGGAATCAGGGATGTAAAAAAATGTCATAATTTTAATCTTTATCGTTAATAAAAACTAACATCTAGTTTATAAAAGAAACATTAAAATAGAAAAGTATATAACATATACAATTAATTTAAATTTATATTTATTAAATATGTGAGTCTAATTTTATAGAATATAATCATAATAATTTTATGATTGAATTTCACACTTATATGATTTTATATTCATGTAATCAATATGAAATAGAAAACGAAAATAAGTTGTTGATTTTGTTAATTATTTAATTTTAATATTATTGTTTGTTATTTCATATATCAATTTATATGCTTGCATGGATAATTGTTATTATACTATCATATTTTTCATTAACAATTATTATTTAAGATTTTATATTTGACGTCATATCTATAAAGTTAAGCATACCTGCATAACATCATAAATTATTAGATTAAGAAAACATATATGTTGATGTAGTTTTATATTATCATATTTCTTAAAAATATTTAAGAAATTATTAAATTTTTAAAATCATTAAATGTTAATTTAATATTATTAAGACTATATTATATTTTATTAGACATATTATAAATTATGGATGTTGTCATGAATCATCAATATTTTTACATATTTTTCACTTATCTTTGTTTTATTTTTTATTTCTTTTTCTCTATTTTTTTATCGGTAATGCACCACTTTTTTACTAGGAAAAGCACAACAACCACCAGACTATTTATGTATAACTGAACAATATTATTATTTTAATGAAAATTTCAAAATTAAAATTTTTCTATTTATATAATTTTAATTTTCATATAAATAAATATTTATTTAATATTATTAATACTACAACAAAAGTTTTCATTTCGTGCAGTTGTTTGATGAGAAAAAATTTGCAGAAAATACTTGTTATTTTTTAGAAGGAAAAAATTCGTATAAATTTTTTGAGACTTTTCATAAAAAAAAAACTATAAGAATTTCATAAAAATTTCCTTGTGAATTTAAAAAGTGACAGCACCTAGGAATAGGCATTTTATGGATGATTCACGCCCTGCACACTCAAAGGCGAGAACGAAGTAGCGATTGCTCGTCCAAATGGGTTACCACCAAATCAAGAAAAAGAAAAAATTATATGTATTGAATTTATACCTCAATCAGCCCTTGAGCACCTTCGAAAGAAAAAAGAAGGAAAACACCCATCTCAAGTGCCTTGCTTCGTCTCCATATCAGTCAAGCTGTTTCATTTCTTCTTTTTTCCAAAGCAGGGTTAGCATGTATGAAAATGGTAGAAAAAATTCTTGTAAATTTTCCTTTGAAAATTATTTGTAAGAGTTTCCTACGAATTTTAAATTGCAGCAAATTTTCCTACATAATTAAAATTGACAAGTAACTTTTTGCATATTTTCTTACAAAAAAATTATAATAAATAAATATTATTTATTTATAAAAATTAATATATTAAGTTTTCTAGAAATTTTTTCGCCACATAATGGTAAGTTATTTTTTCAATCATTAGTTTTTAAATAATTAATAAATATTTAAAATAATATCATTTTACTAAATCCATTATAATTTATAAAATATCTTAATATTCATAATTTTAGTTTAAAACTAATTAGATTAAATATTATTTTATTTAATGTATATTTAAATTTTAAATTCAAATCATTATACATTTAAGTGACAATGTTAATTCATTTTATATTTAACATGCCCTAAAAAATCAAGGTATGTTTTGATACAAATAAATAAAAGAAAGTTGAAGCTATTATTCAAAATTCAAGGAAATTGTATAGTATAAATGTCAACAAGCCTACGTCAATTTTGAATGTCCAACAAGTGAGAAAAACATTTGAAAATTTGAATAACAGAACAACAACACAACCATTAGTGAAACATGAACTAAGATTTTTATTATACACAATTTACTATTTTAGTGAAATAGCATCGATCCAAAATTCAACATGAAGATGAATGTAGCTTGTGATTTGCAACGTAATTTTTTTTTAAGTGTTAGTTAAGCATAGAAAAAAATGGTAATAGTTGTCTTGGTTCAAGCATACTTGTCCCGTTCTTGTTTAATTACATATAAACCCAAATTACATTCATAATACCATAGTTTCCAAGCTTATATCATACAGAAAAAAATTTAGAAAGTGAATGTTGATATTATCTTTATTAAACAAGAAGAATCTAACCTTTATCTAAATAAATAAACTACTACTTTTGATGGTTTGTAAAAAACTTTTCTTGCATTTTGAACTCTAACTTTATATGATATCTATAGGCCCTACACACTTAAAACTTATGATTTTAAAATTTGACCCGTGTTTTAACCCGTAAAAGTATTGGTTCATGGTTTATTAGTTTAACCGTTGCTGAACTAGAGTTGAACAGGTCCTAATGAAATAGTGTTTTTTATTATTAATAAATTATAACAATTAATATTATAAAAGAAAAAAATTTATTAGGAGGTAATTATTAAAGAAATTTTTTTTACTAAATACATCTTCATATCGCTAAGTTAACCTCTTTTTTTTATCAATTTTTTTAATTAAAAAGGGATGGACGTGAGAAAACAAGGGTGTATTTAGAAAAATTTGAAAAATTTATAAAAAAATGAAACAGTTGAACCAAAAAATAAAATAAAATATATGATTTGAAGTAGACATTAACCCAAGTTAGCATGGCATCAGCTACTGATGAGTGAATTTCATTGCATGTAAGAAGAGAATTTCATTCTATCTTTATACAAATAAATATATGCTGATATGTTGCAACACTTGATTAACAAGGTCCAGTTTTTGTAAATTTTATTAGTTCAACTTTTAAAAAAATGAAGAAAGAAGACCAACTTTTGAAAAAGTTGTTTTGACATTATTCTTTGTATTTATTTTCTCTGAAATTTCTTCTAGAGAATATCATCCAACACTTATCACTCATCAGTTTTTCAGTCAAACCAAATACCATACTAGTTCACCAGTTTTTCGGTCAAACCGATCGGTCCCATCCAGCTTTTTTAACCTAGCTTGAAATACAAAAAATATTTAATAAGAAATTTTATTACAAATATTCTAACACCAATTATTCACGACTTTAAAAGAAATTAATAATGTATTATTGCACCAAGTTATATTTAGAATCTATGTAAAATCCAGAAATATATACAAAACCTCATGAGTGATAAGTGTACTTTACCCTCATAAAATTGAAGTTTTCACCTAAGACCAACATTTCTTCAAGTCTATTTTATGATAGAATAATTTGTGAAATATATTTTAAATAATTTAAAATATGTGCATATTTAATAGTCAAATTTGATGTTATTACTTAGTATTAAATGATCAAAATTAATATTTATTATGAATTAAATATTTAATAAAATTAATTACTTAATATAAAAAAATAAAATTAATTTTTTAATTATAAAAATGAATATAAAATATAATTAATATGGGCAATTTATTTTTTTTATTATATGTTACAAAAGAAAATCACATTATAAAATTGAAGCTTTGATCAATGTTTAAATAAAAGTCCAATATATATATATATATATATATATATATATATATATAAATTAAAATTTAGATTCTAAATCACTTTATTAAGGATAATTAAGGGACAAACAACTACCACGTATTAACCAATGTTAGCTCTATAGACCAAATAAGTTTTGGCAAATTGACTTGTCTATTTTGTTTAGTTGTTTCCTTGTCTCTTGATGGACTCGGTCATCCTAATCCTATATTTGTAAGTTATCTAAACTTCTTGATACAAAACCTTGCACCCAATAGGAATTTTAGTCTTGATTTAAATCTAAGATAATGAGATTAGCAAGCACTTTAAAAATTCAAACCAACTCGACCATTTAATTTGTGGTCCATTCCAGCTAAAGCAATCATAGCTCAGATTATACCTTACTAAGCATGATATAGATATAAATATTGTGGCTATATGTACAAAGTGAGTTGTGAGAACTAATGCTACTATCTTTAAAAATATATTTCAGTCAACTCTAATTAAATTTCATTCTTGACTTTTTCCTTTCAACCATTAAACATTAAGTGGGTGGAAGAATAAACTACTATTAAAGAATAGAAAACGTTTAAAAGGATGATGTTTTCTTTTGTGAGAATATTGATGATTTTGCATTTGTCATCATGCCATAACTGAGTCAGTTGTCTCTTGCACGGTTCTATCATTATCAATGACTTTGTTCTGTCTCACAATTAGGGAAATCAGCATCCATACTGTTTAAATTAAATAAGGTAAAAGCAATTAAGATGTTAATTGGACAAGAAGCTACATTATTAAAGTATCAAAGTATTTATGCTTCACTTTGGAAATTCACTACTAATTACTATTACCACCATGCATCCATACTGTTTAAATTAAATAAGGTAAAAGCAATTAAGATATTAATTAGACAAGAAGCTGCATTATTAAAGTATCAAAGTAGTTATACTTCACTTTGGCAATTCACTACTAATTACTATTACCACCATGTCTTGATGTTTATATGTTAAGGATATTAACATGAGGATACCCACAATTAAAATTTATTGAAAACTATAAATCAAGATTGAGAATTATTAAATGAGATGTGAGATATCAGATTTTATATTTTTCAATATGAGGGATATTAACATTTCTTTCCATCTGTCACAATATGGCTAAGGTTAAAATTAAATAATTATTGTTTGATCATGTTGATGAAAGGACCATGATACAAATTTTTGGTTATCTTATATGGGGGGAATTATTTTTTTCTTGACTTTTCTAAAAGAAAATTTTACTTCAACTTGCAGCATGATTGAGGTGTCTTGCTAGATCAAAGAAAGAAGGAAGATTTAGAGCTTCCTAATTTCTAGGAAAGGATTGAGAATGGGATTTTGAAGTAACAAGGAATCTTTCTGAATTTACTGGAAAAGGCTTTGAAGCAACAAGTAAAGCTTTAGAACTCTCTAATTTTGAAGCAACTAGGAATGCTTTAGAACACTAAAGAACGATTAACCTGAAAGCATTTTGAATCAATGCCTGTGGAAAAGGCTGCTATCACAATTACAAATATGGCAATAAGGAAGCCCTGTCATGAAATTAGAAAATGGTATATAACAAAAAATAACAGGATGACTAAAGCATTCATGTGAAAAAATATCCACAATATCAAATTATGTATTTTAATACTAATTCAGACACATGCTCACAAAAAAAAATATCTTGAAGAGTCAACAAAAAGAATGCAGAGGCCTACAAAAAAATCTAATAGTAGCACTAATAGTAAAACTTGTAAGAAAACTAGACAACATATGGTACATTATATACCACGTGGTAAAGATGATCTGGTAAAACTTAAAACCTCTATACATATACTTATATGTGCCCTTTAGTTGTTGAATGCTACTAAACACTTTATCCTTGTAGACAGTTCTTGCTTTTATTAGAACACTACATTAACAAGAATTTAGCATCACGATTGAAGTATTGTGGTGCTAACAATGAATGACAGATTGACTAGGCTAGATATTAGATCTGATCACTTTATCAGGTCCTATCGACGTCATTTTCCTTTATCCTTACTTACTAAGAATTTTAACAAAATGTTCATCCTAAGCTATTTTATATGCAAGAAAAAAGACTTAATTATGGTTACTTCACATCATAGATTTAAGATAAACAACAATCTAAACATTATTTGAAACCTTCAACCAATACTAATAAAAAATCTACTATTTAATTTAAACCTCAATAATCACCTAAAGAAGACTGAAGGAAGAATTTTGAACTCAATAGAGAAGTGTAGAGGAACTAAACAAAAGATTTTCAAATTTAACAAAGTGAAACAGCCACTGTTTCCTTTTTCTTGATTCTTTGTCTCACATCTTATGGTGGTAGGTTCACTGAAATTCCATGATAAGTCCACCATCTATAAAAGAAATTTCAAAATAAAATATATGATTTGAAGTAGACATTGAACCAAGTTAGCATGGCATCAACTACTATTGAGTGAATTTTATTGCATGTAAGAAGAGAATTTCATTCTATCTTCATCCACATAAATATACGCCTATATGTTACAGCACTTAATTAACAAGGGCTAGTTTTGTAAATTTTATTAATTCAATTTTTAAAAAAAAATGAAGAAAGAAGACCAGTTTTCTTAGTAGAACAAAATACTCCCTCCTTCCACCAAATTTATCTTCTACATCCAACCATCAACATCCAACTGTAAAACTACAACCTCAATACATTGGAAGATATGAAACTTTTTAAAAATGATCTTGTAAAAGGTCTCACATACAGCACATCATTTAAAATAACTTATTGTTGGACAAGTGGCCTCAGTTTACTTAATAGGGGGGTGAATTAAGTAGATCAAAATTTAAACATAGTTTTCTTTCTCTTTGATTTTATATTAGAATATTTAAAATGAAAATGAAGTGTTCAAATATGAAAACAAAATAAATAGATAGGAGTATAGGGAAGAGAAATATGAAAATTCTTTTTATACTGGTTCGGCCAATCCACTTGCCTACGTCCAGTCCTCAAGTAATCCCACTTGAGATTTTACTATATTTGTAAATCACTTTATAATCCTCAATCACCTTGGGAGCCCTCTTCCTGTGTTTAAGATTCCTTTTCTCACTCAAGAAGTCTCTCTTGAATACAATCAGTGAGTGATCAGAAGAAGAAGAAGAAACTCTCTTAAAGAGCAAATGATACAACTTGAAAAATCTATAAGAATTCTTTTGGAATTTGCAAGTGTTTAGGCAAGAGTTTTTGTTTTGTAAAATACTGGAAGAATTTGTGTATTAAAACAGAAGAAAAACCACTTATTTATAGTGTTAAAACCAAAGTGATGTGCTCTTTCATGAAAGGTTGTGACTTTTCAAACTTTGTGTAAAAGCTTACTGGTAATCGACTACATCCACTGGTAATCGATTACATAAAAATGGTAATAGATTACATGATTTAAAAATTGTTCCTTTGTCAGCTTTGAATTCAGAATTTGAATAACAAGCCCTCTGGTAATCGATTACATAGCCTGGTAATTGATTACCAGGTCATAATTTTGAACTGATAAAAAAACATATCTTGCCAAATTAAGTTTATGCAAATTCTTAACATTATCTTGAATCTCTATCAATGTTGTTTTGTTCTTTTTTTTTCTTGCTTTTGTATCAACATTCTTTATCACTTTTGGCATCACCAAAACCTGTAACATCTTAGCATTTATATTCTCTCCCTTTTTTATGATGACAACTATCTTTAAGGGAAGGAAAGACAGTGAAATATATATTTATCAATCACTCCCCCTTAGTTTAATATTTATTGACTTTATAAGTATTGTATTGTTTGTAAATAGTTTTCTTGAAATAAAGCAAGAAATAATTTTAGTTGTCAAAAGCAATAATATCCTTATTTAATTTCCTTGCCTTACAAGTCTCTCCCCCTTTGGCAACATAAAAAATAATGAAAGGTAGGAAGAAAAGAAACAATTGAAAGACTAATCAGTTAAGATAAATGACTGTTTAAGCAAGGAGTTTAAAATGAGCACAAGATTATCATAATGAGATCATACATATGCTGAAAACATAAGCTAAGTAGAGTCAAAGTATCGACAAAGATGTCCCATATCATCTTCAAGACATGTAAGGCGAGTATCGACAGAAGTGAAACATTCGTCAACAAAAGCACGGAGATCTTGAATGCCATGGAGACATCATTAAGAATGGCAGAGTGTGGAGTCAGCGGTGGTGGGGAAGGAGTACGATCATCAGGAGAATGAGCTTGATGATCCTGCTTACGAACCCATTGATGATATAGATTTTTGCGATAACCAAAAGAGGAAAAAGTGGTAGCACCAATTTCAAATGATCTCTTGACCTTGATAAATGGGACACCATCAAGGGAAACATTGAAGTGTTTTAGGAATGTGGTAATAATTTGTGGATATCGGAGAGAAGCATTGTCACGTAATGCTTTGTTCATATAGTGACACACAAGATGAGCCCAGTTGATGGGTCTCCCAGTCAAAAATGCCCACATGATGATTAAATCTTCTTCCGTTACTTAAGCAAGATTGGTTGAATGAGGGAGTAATACCCGAACGATAATATAATGCATAATCCGACATTCAAACTTCAGAGAACCAACAAGTAATTGACCAGTAATATTAGCATTATCAGTAGTGACAATTAGACGGGCATTATGAGTAGAATAATCATTCTTCCACTCATCAACAATAGAGCCTTCAAATTAAACCCCTTGACTTTCTAATTTTGTCAGAGTGTAAAAGAGTGATTGATCAATGACAATAGGAATTTTGTTTACTTCACTATAAATAATGCCATTGTTAATACGCATGTTGCTATAGAATATTCGAACTAAATTAGGAAAATGAGTTTCTTTTAAAGTCATAAAATCGAGTAACCCATAAGCACGAAAGGTGTCATAAAAATCAAAATGTTCTTCATCAAAGAACTCATCATTGACATATTTGGGGTCAAGAATGTCACGGCTAGAAAAATGAGCATAATACCTCTCTTGTTTAGCAGTGGCGGAAAATAGAGGAATGGAGGAGTGTGGGAGTGCGGAAGGATTATTGGCGCCACCATGTTGGCGATTTCTAGTGGCGGTGGAGGAGGAAGAGCCCTGCATTTTTTTGAAGATTCAGCCATTTTGAGGAAGTTTTCGAGAGATTTGTTCGATGGACTTTGAAAAGTAGAGTAATAGGAAGGATTTGCAACTTACGGATGAGTTTTGGTGCAAAAATGAAGGAAAATCGAAGATTTGAAGGTGTTGGTGCCGTTTTGAGGAAGGAGTTGAGAGGGTGCTGCACGTGGAGAGAGAAAGCACTGAATATATAGTTAGGGATAATTGGTAATCGATTACCACTTTGTGTAATTGATTACACGTGTAAAACCAGGTTGTAGCGCCGTCTAGTAATCGATTACGTAACCATGTAATCAATTACATGAAAAATCTAGAATTCTGCGAATGTGCTGGTAATCGATTATCATATATTGTAATCGATTACATTCATCTAACCTTTAGGAATCAATATCAGTCAAATTCATAATACCTAATTCTCTTCGAATTGTAAAGAAATTATCTTTGGGTAAAGGTTTAGTAAAGATGTCGGCTAATTGATTTTTGGTGTCTACAAATTCTAGAATATAATCTCCTTTTTAAACATGATCTCGAAGAAAGTGACGGTGTATTTCAATGTGTTTTGTTCGAAAGTGTAAAACTGAATTTTTTGAGAGATTTATTGCACTGGTATTTGTTCTAGTGTTAGTCCATAGTCAGAGAGTTATTGCTTCATCCAAAGAATTTGAGCGCAACAGCTTCCAACAGCGATATATTTTGCTTCGGCTGTAGATAGAGCAACACTATTTTGCTTTTTGCTATGCCATGAAGCTAGAGCGGATCCTATGAAGTGACAAGCGCCACTAGTGCTTTTTCTATCCATTTTACATCCAACAAAATCTGAGTCAGAATATCTTACCAAGTTTTTGGACATATTTTTAGGATACCATAACCCTAAGTTAGGAGTTCTTAATAAATATCACATGATTCTTTTAACAGCACTGAGATAAGATTCTTTCGGATTTGCTTAATATCTAGCACATAGACAAACACTAAACATGATATCAGGCCTACTTGCTGAGAGATAAAGAAGAGATCCAATCACACCTCGATACCATTTGATATCTATTGATTTACCATTTTCATCTTTGTCCAAGTAGCAAGCACTGTTCATTGGTGTAGCCATTTGCTTAGCATTTTCCATTCCAAATCTTCTAAGCAGTTCTTTGCAATACTTGCTTTGGTCCATTTCTAGCTTGTTTGATTTGTAAGCCAAGAAAGAAATTTAACTCCCCCATCATGGACATTTCAAATTCACTTTGCATATCCTCAGAGAATTCTTTGCATAAAGAGTCATTAGTGGCACCAAAGATGATATCATCAACATGGATTTGAACTAAAAGAATATCATGCATTTTTCATTTAATAAATAGTGTGGTGTCAACTTTTCCTCTTGTAAACCCTTTTTTCAAGCGAAATGTACTTAATCGTTCATACCAAGCCCTAGGAGCTTGTTTTAAACGATAAAGTGCTTTTTTTAATTTATAAACATGATTAGGAAATTCTGGATTTTCAAATCCTGGAGGTTGATCAACATATACTTCCTCTTGAATGAATCCATTTAAAAAGGCACTTTTGACATCCATTTGATATAGTTTGAAGTCCATTATATAAGCGAATGCAAGTAACATTCTAATGGCTTCTAATCTTGCTACTAGAGCATAAGTTTCTTCATAATCTATTCCTTCTTATTGATTATATCCTTTGGCCACTAATCTTGCCTTGTTTCTTATGAATATTCTGTGTTCATCTAATTTATTTCTAAATACCCATTTAGTTCCAATTGTTTGATAGTCTTTAGGTCTAGCAACTAGTTCCCATACTTGGCTCCTTTCAAATTGATTTAATTCTTCTTGCATAGCAATGATCCAATTTTCATCAATTAAGGTTTCATTTATGCTTTTAGGTTCAATTATAGATACAAAAGCCATGTTATTGCATACATCTTTAAGAGTGTCTAGTAATTACCCCTATTGAAATGTCTGCGATGATGTTATCAAGAGGATGGTTATTTAAGGTTCTCCACTCCTTTGGAATATCCAAATTGGTTTGATCTGTTTCATGTATGGAATTTGTACTACTTTCTTACTTTCTTACTTTTAGGTTTGATCTTGTAGAGTTTCTATTACATTATCAAGCATATCCTTTCTTGACAAAAAATTGTTAGTTTCATCAAAAGCAACATGTATTGATTCTTCAATCAACATAGTTCTTTTGTTATATACTTTATAAGTTTTACTATTTAAGGAATACCCAAGAAATATTCCTTCATCTGATTTAGCATCAAATTTTCCTAAATTATCTTTTCCATTATTTAACATGAATCATTTACATCTAAATATGTGAAGATGGGAAATATTTGGTTTTCTTCCATTGTAAAGTTCATAAGGTGTTTTCTTTAAAATAGGTCTTATAAGTGCTCTATTCATTGTATAACATGCAGTATTGACGGCTTCAGCCCAAAAGTATTTTGGAAATTTTATGTCACTAAGCATGGTTCTTGCTAATTCTTCTAATGATCTATTTTTCCTCTCTACTACTCCATTTTGTTGAGGGGTTCTAGGTGCAGAAAAATTATGATCAATTCCATTTTCATCACAGAATAATTCAAAGCTTTTATTTTAAATTTCTTTTCCGTGGTCACTTCTAATTGAAGTAATTTTGAGTTCCTTTTTATTTTGAATAATTTTAGCAAATTTCTTAAAGGCATAATTTTTATGAGCAAGGAATAATGTCCAAGTGAATAGAGTAATCATCTACGATTACAAGGGCATAATAACTACCTCCAAAACTCATAGTTCTTGAAGGACCAAAAAGATGCATGTGTAATAGTTTTAAGGGTCTAGAGGTTGAGATAATATTTTTAGACTTAAATGAAGTTCTTACTTGTTTTCCTTTTTGGCATGCATCACAAAGTTTATTTTTTTTCAAATTTGATTTTGGGTAATCCTATTACTAAATCTTTTGAAATTATTTTATTCAGATGTCCCATATTTATATGAGCAATTCTTCTATGCCACAACCAAGATTCATCTTCTTTACTTATGAAACATTGAGTATAATTTGTAGTTTTATCTAGATTTATCAGATATACATTGTTAATCCTTTTCCTTCATAAGTAATTTTCTTATCATTTTTACTTTCAATAACACATTTATGTGAATCAAAGAATACTAGGAAACCTTTGTCACATAATTGACTTACACTAAGTAAGTTGTGTTTAAGTCCATCAACAAGCAAAAACATTATCTATTGAGGTAGAGAGATTCGTACCGATTTTTCTGACCCCTAGAATTTTACCTTTGTTGTTGTCTCCATAAGTTACATGTCCATTGTTCTTGGGATTCAAGATGAGAAACTTTGAAGTATCTCCCTTCATATGTTTTGAGAAACCACTATCAATGTACCAGTTTTCTTCAAAGATTCCTTCAAACAGAAAATAGATTACATGACTTTGGTACCAAAATTTTCTTGGGTCCTTGTGTGTTAGTTTTAACTGAGGATCCTTTTGGAACCCATATCATATTGTTATTTTATTATTGTTTTTCCTAAAATGGCATGTTAATGCACTATGTCCATTCTTGCAACAATAAAAGCATGTCAAAAATGGAGAAGTAGTTGCTTGAGTTGATACAAAGAAATTTTTATACATTTTCTATTGTTTTAAAGGATTATATCCTATTGCTGCTTTATCAAAGACACATCTTTGATTTCTTAATAAAATATCTAAATGGATCTTGCCCGAAGTGAATTTAGCAAGTGTGATTTTTAGATTAACAATTTCTTCTTTATATTTACTGCATGATGCACATGAATGAGGTTTATTTTCTATATTGCTTTTAATTGTTTGTTTTGAATTTAATTCTAGTGTGTTAACTTCAGATCTAATATTGTCTAATTATTTATTTAATTTTAAAATTTCTACTTCTAGGTTTGAAATTGTTTTCTTGGAAGATGATACTAATTTTGCAAGTTTTAATGATTCTTTATGCAGATCATTAAATGCTTCTTGAAGTTCATCAAATGAAAAGGAAGTTTCAAGGTTAGAGGAGGTTACCTCTTCTTCTCTATCAAAATCTCTCGCATGAGACCAAGATTCACAATTTCATTGTCGGAGTCATTTGATGAATCAGTGTCATTTTCCTCCTAAGTGATATATGCCTTCTTTCCTTTCTTTTCCTTGAAGGTCGTTTTATTAGATTTCTCTATTTTTTCTTTGTAGATAGGACAGTCTAGTCTTAGATGTCCTGCTTGGTTGCATTCATAACATCTTGGGGTGGAAGTTGAGTTTTCCCCTTTCTTCCTTGTATTGAACGTTGTTCTCTTTCGATTTCCTTTATTTCTTAAAAACTTGTTAAACCTTTTCACAAAAAGACTAAAGTCTTCATCATCTAGATAATCATTTGAATCTTCTTTGTCTTTTTCTTCATAGGTGGATGAGGAGGCTTTGAGTGCAATGCTTTTCTTTTTTTTTTGTCATTTTCTTCATGTTGATCAAGTCTTATCAATTCCAATTTATGTTCTTGAAGTTTTCCAAATAATGTGGCAAGAGACATTGTCGAGAGATCCTTGGATTCTGCAATTGTTGTTACTTTTGATTGCCATTGCCTGCTTAAACATCTTAGAACCTTATTGATAAGATCTTCATTTGGAAAAACTTTTCCTAGAGATTGAAGATGATTAACTATATGTGTGAATCTTTTTTGCATGTCCTGTATATTTTCATTTTGATTCATTCTAAAAAGTTCATATTCATGAGTGAGAGAGTTTATTCTGGATCTTTTGACATCACTAGTACCTTCATGTGTTACTTCTAATATGTCCCACATTTCTTTTGCAGTCTTACAATTTGACACCTTAAAATATTCATCAATTCCTAGTGTAGAAGTGATTATATTTTTGGCTTTTAAATTATATTGAACTCTTTTTATATCATCTTCATTCCATTGTTCTCTAGGCTTTTCTACAATTTTATTTTCTACTTGCATTGTAGGGATGAATTGACCAAATTCAATTGCATCCCATATATTTAAATCTATTGCCTCTATAAAAATTTGCATTCGGGTCTTCCAATAATGGTAGCCCTCTCCATTAAGGACAGGAGGTCTATTTATCAAGTTACCCTCAGGAAAGAGAAAATTTGAGGCTATTTGATTCTTGAGGCTTTTAAACCTTATTCAAGATTACTTACTCTGATACCACTTGTTGGACAAGTGGCTTGAGTTTACTTAAGAGGGGGGGGTGAATTAAGTAGATCAAAATTTAAACTTAGCTTTCTTTCTCTTTGATTTTATATTAGAATATTTGAAAATGAAAGTGAAGTGTTCAAATATGGAAACAAAATAAATAGATAGGAGTATAGGGAAGAGAAATATGCAAACTCTTTTTAGACTGGTTCGGCCAATCCACTTGCCTACGTCTAGTCCTCAAGTAAACCCACTTGAGCTTTTACTATATTTGTAAATTCCTTTACAAATGAATGAATCCTCAATCACCTTGAGAGCCCTCCCCCTGTGTTTGAGATTCCTTTTCTCACTCAATAAGTCTCTCTTGAATACAATCAGTGAGTGATCAGAAGAAGAAGAAGAATAAGAAACTCTCTTAAAGAGCAAATGATACAACTTGAAAAACCTATAAGAATTCTTTTGGAATTTGCAAGTGTTTGGGCAAGAGTTTTTGTTTTGTAAAAGATTGGAAGAATTCATGTATTAAAAAAGAAGAAAACTCACTTATTTATAGTGTCAAAACCAAAGTGATGTGTTCTTTCATGAAAGGTTGTGACTTTGCAAACTTTTCGTAAAAGCTTACTGGTAATCGATTACATGACTTAAAAATTGTGCCTTTTCACGAAAGGTTGTGACTTTTCAGTTTTTGTGATAACAACTTTTCTGGTAATCGATTACATGATTTAAAAATTGTTCCATTGTCACTTTTGAATTCAGAATTTGAATAACAAGCCCTCTAGTAATCAATTACATAGTCTGGTAATCGACTACCAGTTCATAATTTTGAACTAATAGAAAAACATATCTTGCCAAACTAAGTTTATGCAAATTCTTAGAGATTCTTTTACATAATAACTGAGTTAATTTATTTTTCTATCTTAACATTATCTTGAATCTCTGTCAATGTTGTTTTGTTCTTTTTGTTTTCTTGTATCAACATTCTTTGTCACTTTTGGCATCATCGAAACCTGTAACATCTTAGCATTTACACTTATGAAAAAGTTGTTTTGACTTTTTCTTTGTATTTATTTTCTCTGAAAGTGCTTCTAGAGAATATCATCCCAAAAAAGTGATATAATGTCTAACTTTTTGCCTACGAACCATATATAGATATATGGGTTGGAAAATCTTGTCCTTCTGATTATAGACCAATAAAGAAAAACAATGTAAGGAGCCATAATTCCTGAAGATAAAAGACCTCTGTTAACCTGTAATAATTAAACATTTAAATAACAGAACATAAATTTTATATTTTTTAAGGAAACAAAAAATATTAGGAAACTTAATTATATATGTTTAATATGAACAACTAATTACTTTATACGTAGTGATATATTGTGCAAACAATACTATTATAGAATCATTGTAAACTATTAAGAATACCACTAGCTACAACGAGTAATCAAAGTAGTGTACCTTTGAATTTAAAGATATAACCATCATTGCAGTAAGTAGAATTACTGTCCATGTGATGAAAAATATATTTAGAGAACATGAGGTTCGTGAGGCATATGATGTGTACAGTAGACAATTCCACAAATAGAGGCAACATAAAACAACATTGACATACAAAATCCAAGGGAGTACTGGTGTCAACACAATAACATGTTAATGTATCAAAAAGTACATACATTGTTATTAAGGTTAATGGTCTAACAAAATGGTCTTAATGTTCTATAGTGACAAACACACTATCACATATTATCTCTATTTTACAATTGTATCACATATTATTCATTCTTAATTGGGAGAATATCCTATAAAGTAATATGACCATGAAAACTAACATATCTGATCATATTAAGTTGAGAAACTTTTGGATTCATTATTTGTATCAATATCCTTAAATGTTTTATATTAGTGAGACATGACTGTGGGATTCATTGAAATCCTTAGTGAGCTTAGGATATGAACTTGAACAATTTAAATGTAAGCATACTTTGAATTAAATTTGTTTTATGTTTGACTTTTAGGTTAATTATATATTATCAGTTTGTTTTTGTAATCTCCATAACCATAACATTTTTAAATAATAAATTAAGTTAATATCAATATTAATAAACATTACAAAAAAAAATTATGTGTGCCTATATCAAACAATTATTTTCATATTGAAGTCTTGAGCCATCCAATGCAAGATCTTTTAAATTATGTAAAAGCTAAAACTTCAGTAATCTACTTAATGAGCACCAAAGTAACCTGTACACAGTTCTGATTCAGAATTTTGGTACATTGTCCTTATCCTTAGCACAAGATATAAAATTTGACTTTAGGCTTATCTATGGATTGTTGTAGAAATAATAATATTTACCTCTGCTCCCTTTCTTCTTTTGGAGTCCAGTATTTATTCCACCAAGTGATAAAATGGATGACACTCACAAGTTGTAAAGAAGAAATATTCTGTGTAAACATAAACCACAACATGCATGTAAGTAACAATCTGCAAAGAGAAAAATAAAGTAAATAGAATGTATTGATGGAGTCTCTCAAAGAACAACTTTGAGATTCATCATAGATATGAAAGTACACGATCCAAGACTTGTACCAAATGAAAGGATATTGACCATTCTTAAAAAAAACAAAGAAAGTGAAGGATTTAAAGCTTACCCTGCATCTCACCTGCAAGATCAAAGGTGTGCTAAGGTTCTTATTTAATGATCTTCAAGAGAAGGCAAAGAAAGAATGGAGTTTGTTTTTAATGAGTGAAAAGTGAGAGAAAAAAACTTATGCACCCTTAAAGTTTTACACCAGCATTTGATCACAACCCTTGATATATGGTAAATTTGTTGACTTTACCAATTAATACTTTAAAAGTCATATAAATAAAGGGTTGTGATTAAACGTCAGCATAAAACTTTTTATACTACATGTGTTTAGATGTTGTTTTTGTTGTTCTTTACTCAGTTGATTAATGTTCGTTGATAATGGTTTCTAGAATCTTGTCCAACTCCTTGTGCATATCTCTAAGTTAGCTTTCATCTGAGTTGTGAGATGAATAGGTTTGATTAAAGGGAACAAGTCAACAAGATCAAACCTTGTTTCTCTTGAGGCTACTAAATTTTCTCAAAGTAATGCATCTATTGAATATATGATTCTTCATCTAGTATGTTTTTCCTAGACTTTATGTTGATTTCAAAAGCTTGTAACTAACTTTGATGCTGATTTATTGTGTGTTTTCTATTGCTAAAATATTATTGATCACTTTTCTTGTCAGTATCATCAAGGCAATCAACATCTTAGGAAAAGTATGCCTTTTTTCATCCTTCAATTATGTCCATAAGCTATTATAAATTTCAGCATTGTTTTCTCATATACTCGGTTTGTTCTTGATCTCCTCTATATGCCTATTGTTTGGTTTTTGTGGATGGATAAACTTGACCTTTGGATGATTACTCCATATTATTTGTAATCTTTATATTTTGGCATGCATTATTATGGAATATAAATTATGTTTCTAACGTGATAATTTGTTTTAATTTGACCAGACTTTTATAGTAAATAAAATAAAAAAATATAAAGATATCGGAAGAACCCTGGGGTTCATAAAAACATGTCATCTGTAGAAACTTGAATTGAATGTTCTCTTTAGCCTCTATTTGAAATTGGCTTTTCCTTGTTCTTTATGTAAATCTAATTTTTTTTCTATTTCTTTGCCAAACCATAATTTTTGTTGTTACAGTCTCTATTGCTGTTAAAATGAGATCAATGGCACTTGAGTTGAGACACAATTTTAAAATATTTTCTTTGTATCTTTCTAGCTTTCTTCCCGTTACTATGCATGTCCTCCTAGCTAGTTTATGAGAATGGAAAAATTACAAGCAAGATAATAGCTACTTGGGAAGGAAGGCAAAAGTAAAAGTTTCATAATTCTCTTCAACAGTTATGTATGATTGTACTGCATTTGTCATTTATGGTTTCTCTACTATAGTCATAGATTCAAGGGACTGCATAGCCTACACCTCGTAATTCTTCTTGGACTCTCTTTTATCAGTTATACATATTGATGTATGAAACGAAGCTGAATGAAGCAAGTCACTTCAATATTTTCAGTTTCAACTGCTCTTAAATCTCGAAATTGATTCTTAATATGACTAGATCAACAATTTTCTTTGCTGCTACATGGGAGCAGATGGAATAAAATAGGAATGTTGAGTAATTTTCCTCCAAAATTTTTCATCATTTTGTCTTAAGTTAAATGATTGGGAGTAGATGTTATACCTGTGCTAAAGATGGGAAAAGGAATAGAAATAATATCAAATACTATGCTTTATTATTTTCATTAGTTCATGATAGATTTCCTGTTACTATGGTAAAAAATACGAAAGATTCTATGCTCTTTTGCTATGATTCTTACAAATCGAGGTAATTACTAGTTTTATCTGAAAAGTTATTTTCGTTTAGCTTTGTTTTTTAAGTTTTCTTATTATTAGTTATTAGTTGATTTTTTTAATTCATTTTGATTAATTAAATAAATTATTTTTCTTTACATATTTTATTTTTCATTCTCTCCTTTATCATAATTTATTTATAAAAGTTTCATAAAATTTGAAATTTAAGGAAATGATTTGTCATATCCAAACTAAAAAAAATGAAATTAAAAAAATTAAATTTATTTTATTAATATAGAAGTTGAATTGTAAAAAGATAAGTGCAATGTTAGATTTTAAGAAGATAAATGGTGAAGTTTAAGTCTCTCGTACCAATCCTCCTTTAATTCAAAACTAAAAATACGAAAGTGAAAGGAAAAAGGAAGAAAAGAGTGACCACAAGGAACATGCTTTAAATTGTATTTTCAGAATCTAACATTTACATTAATAAAATGTATACTTGTTATGATAAATTATTTGACTTAAACTAACATTAAGCAAAACTCATTTCCATCATTTAATCACATCTATTATTTATGTCAAAAAATTTGTTAAATTTGATAATGATAACTTTAAAAATTATATAGATTGTATGATTTAGTTGGTATGATTGTATCTTTAAAGTCAATAATAATTAATATTTAGTAACATAAATGAAAATAACAAGAATGAAATGAAAATAAAAAAGTAGGCTTGCAAAAATGACAAAGAAATTATATGAATTTATCTATTGGATTGGGTATAGAAAAGGTAGATTCTAAATGTATAAGGTTCTATGATTTATGGTTTGTTTCTTCTCTTTCTTTGTTATTGAAACCGTGGTTGAATACCTCTCCATCCCGAATACCCCATTCCTCGTATCCATGGAAATGGACGCTCTTCTTCCAATCGTCTATTTCAAAATCAAAACTTAGGTTGAGCCTTTTGTCCTTGAAATATGTGTTGCTAGTCAAATAATTAGTGAAACAGAAAAAGAAAGAATGGATACAAACAAATCACACGCTTTAAATTATATTTTAAACATTTAACCTTTACATTAATCAAATGCATATGTTATAATAAAATTATTTGAATCAAATTGACATTGCTCAAGCAAGTATATATACACACTACTCAAGAACAACAAATTATATTGAGTATGCTCAAACTATCGGCACTCAATAGATTTCTAATAAGTTAGCACTAACCTTCAAAAAATATTGTAAATCATTAACGATCCACCACCAATTAAACATGTTTTAAAAGACATGGATTTTTAACTTTTATTTCTCACGTGTCTCCCTCGCACATGAGCTTTTATTCACACTATAGTCGTAAAATAGTTAAATTACTTTATTATTTTATTTTTTAAAATTATGAAAAAATTTAAATTTAAGATAAGTTAAATTCCTTTAAATATTTTTAACACAACTTTATACATACTTTTTAATAATAAGAAATAAATGTGAGACTATAATTAAATATATTTTTTCTTACAATCCTATTTATTTATTTTTATTAAATTTGTATTATGAATTTAACAACGAAAAAATTACCATGACAAATGTTTTTTTCGAAAATTATTATGTTATATTCAGAAAAGAAATTTAATTCTTTGTAAAAAATAATTCAAGTTACATTTTGGAAATAATGAATTTTTTTTACGAAAAGTGAAAAAAAAACAACAATATATATCTCTCAAGTATATGAGTTGTGTCACAGCCATGTGGGAGAAAATGTTGAGTTTATTGGATTTTCCAACACACAATTACATTTTTTTAATAAACCCTTTAAAATAGGATTTTAGGACTTTTTTAACTTTTATTTTTTACAAAAAGTCCTAAATAACTTAAAAAATAGATACTTAAAATGCTAGAAATAGTGCAAGTTACATATTGGAAATAATGAGATTTTTTAAAGAAAATTAAAAAAAAAAACATATATCTCTCACATATATGATATGAATTGTGTCACAATCATGTGAGAGAAAGTGTTTAGTCTATTGGATTTTCCAACACAGTTACATTTTCTTAATAAATGCTTGATAAACATGTTGTTCTAAATTGTTTCTTACAGTCTGGTAGAAATAGTTATACTATTACCCTTTAAAATAGGATTTTAGGACCTTTTTAAATTTTATTTTTGATAAAAGTCCTAAATAACTTAAAAAATAGATACTTAAAATATAATATTTAGTTTATAATATTAAAATATAAAATTCTTAATTCTTAACATTCTTAATTCTTAACATTCTTTTTCTCATAAATTAGTAGAATTTTTTTTTTCTAACTAAAAATAGATTTGTTGAATTAGTATTAAATAGTAATATTTTGGTAGAAAATATTAAATATTTACTAATGGATGATAAGAACATTCTTCTTTTTAATATATAAAACTATGTTGATAGAAAAGAATAATTCAATTTTTTAGAATGGAAAAAAATTAAGTAAGTAAACGAGACTAACTTTTTGTTGTTTCTATTTATTTTATTATTCAGATTTATTAATTAAGATTAATTATACTTTGTTTTATTTATAGTATGCTCTAAAAGATTAATTAAACTTATGTACCTTTTCATAATTATAGTAAAAAACCAAAATTTTATTTAAATTCGTATACACTATTAGTGTAAAAATTTTTACACTGACATTCAATCTCAACCCTTCGTTGATGTTAAATTTGTTGACTTTACTCATTAATACTTTAAAAGTCATGTAAATGAAAAATCATGATTAAATGTCATTGTAAAAATCTTTTATACTGACAGTGTATACCAATTAAACTCTTAAATTAATATTATTTTCTTAATTTATTAATATAATTAAGAATAACATATATAAATATGAATCCACTCATTTTGTAGGCAATGTGTCACTAATTAGTTATATTTTAATTGTTAAATTTAATAATATATTGTATTTATTAAATATTACAATTATCTAAATAGATATATTATTTCAAGTTATATGTAGAGATTTAATGCTATATATCATTATATAAAATAAATTACTAAGAGAGTTTTAGTTAGTGTATCATTTGAGAGTATATTAGTATAATTGGGGACCTTTATCTCCGTCAACTAACTTATCACCTTATATAACCATTAGTGTGATATTTTTAAAAAATATATAAGGATTGTTGATACAGTTAAAGTTTAAACTTAAGATTAGAGTATGTAAATAAAAAATTAAATTATGTATAATTTCTTAAAATATGGATGAAAGTTTATGTGTTTATTTTATTATAATATGAAAATATATTTTCCATCAAATATATAAAAATGTAAACAATTTATATGTTAATATTACTTTTAAATGTGTGTATTTTAATTAAAATTTAATCATTATTTTCATATATCATTATAATGTATATTGAATATTATAGTTTATCCTATAACTTATAAAATATTTTCTTATAAACTATATATTTTATATTGTTAACATTAATTTCAAATAGAAAAGGAGCCATAATATCTTAGTTGATTAAGAAATGATAAAGGTAGAAAAAATGTCACGGTTTTGATATTTGTCGTTAATAAAAACTAACATTTAATCTATAAAAGAAACATTTAAAATAGAAAATATATAACATATATAATTAATTTAACTTTATATGTATTAAATATGTGAGTCTAATTTTATAGAATATAATCATAATAATGTTATGATTGGATTTCAAACTTTTATGATTTTACCATCATGTAATCAATATGAAATAGAAAAAGAAATAAGTTGTTGATTTTATTAATTATTTATTTAATATTATTGTATGTTATTTCATATATCAATAATGTATACTTGCATGGATAATTGTTATTATAAATTATATTATTATTTTATTTTTCATTAATAATCATTATATAAAATTTTATATTTGATGTCATATCTATGAAGTTAACATACCTGCATAATATCATAAATTATTAAATAAGAAAACATATATGTTGATTTAGTTTTATTTTATTTAAAGGATACATATATGTTTATTCTTATTTGTAAAAGTCTTTATATATTTAATAAAAACAAATTTTTTAATTTTCTATAATTAACCATTACAAATTTAAAATAATTTATTTTGAATATTACAATTTTGTCATTGATATAGGATTTTAAATGATATAAATTCAAATGAAAACAACTCAAATGAATAGTATTTCAAATTTTTTGAAATCTTAAAATACTTCATCCAAACACAATGTTAGATTTTGAGAAGATAGATGGTAATTAAAGTGTAAGTCTCTAGTACCAATTCTCCTTTAATTCAAAATTAAAAATATGAAAGTGAAAGAAAAAAGGAAGAAAAGAGTGGCCACAAGTCACATACTTTAAATTACATTTTGAGAATCTAACCTTTTCATTAATAAAATGTATACTTGTTATGATAAATTATTTGACTCAAACTAACATTAATCAGAACTAATTTACATCATTCAATCATATCTATCATTCATGCCAAAAAATTTGTTAAATTTGATAATAATAACTTTAAAAAATGATATAATATGATTTAGTTGGTATGGTTGTATCTTTAAAGTCAATAATAATTAATATTTAGTAACATAAATGAAATGAAAATAAAAAAGTAGGCTTGAAAAAATGACAAAGAAGTTATATTAATTTATCCATTGAATTGGGTCTAGAAAAAATAGATTCTAATTGTATAAGTTTCCATGTTTTATGGTTTGTTTCTTCTCTTTCTTTGTTTGTTATTGCAAATGTGGGGAAATGCCTCTCTCCATTCCGAATCCCCAATTCCTCATATATATGGAAATAGACCCTCCTTCTTCCTAGTCCGATCCGATTTTTTAACCTAACTTAAAACACATAAAAACTTTTAATAAGAAATTTTATTACAAACATTCTAACATCAATTGTTCATGACTTTAAAAGAAATTAGTCATGTATTATTGCACTATGTTATATTCAGAATCTATGTAAAATACAGAAATATATACAAAACCTCATGAGTGATAAGTGTATTTTACTCTTATGAAATTAAAGTTTTCACCTAAGACCAACATTTCCTCAAGTCTATTTTATGATAGGATAATTTGTGAAATATATTTTAAATAATTTAAAATATGTTCAGACTTAATAGTCAAATTTAATGTTATTACATAATATTAAATTATCAAAATTAATATTTAATTACAAATTAAATATTTAATAAAATTAATTACTTAATATAAACAAATAAAATTATTTTTTTAATTAGTTAAACTGAATATAAAATATAATTAATTTGGGAAATTTATTTTTTTATTAAATATAAATGTTACAAAATAAAATCATATGATTAACGGATATTATAAAATTGAAGCTTTGATCAATGTTTAAGTTAAAGGCCAATTTATAATTAATATATAATAATTAATTCTATTTAATTTATTAAGTGCTTCATTAATATATTGTAATAAATATAATTAATTTAATGAATTTAATTGTTTTTCAAATATAATTAATTATGTTAATGTTTATTTGGCTATAATAGATTCAAGCTTCTTTTACTTATGAATAGAATAGAAGGGTAACACATATGGAACATTGCTATTCATTTTCTCTTTCTTCTTTACACATCTAAATAGAAAGACTATGGAGTCATGGTATAGAAAATTTAAAGCTTTTCTTCCTGAATAACCTCAAGCAAACATGCGGAAAGAAATTAGTAAAAACAATTGTTAAAGTTTGTGACAAGAACAAGTCACATATGATTATGTTTACCATTAAAGAATAGAAAAATAAGGATCATGAAGAACACTTGCTCTCAAATTGATTATTCACATTCTTTTGAGCTTTCTAGTGAGGTTTGTACAATATGTTTCAAGTGTGTTTGTATGATGTAATCCTCCCTAACATGGGCTTGAGCTAGGACCAATAAGGAAGGAGCATGACTTGGATGAAGTTTCAAGGAGATTAGTTTAGGACATGTTCCATTTATTGTATTTATTTAACCATTTTTAGGCTTGTATAAGCACCCTTAAATCATTAGGATTTTAGGGGTGTAACTAGTTTAATTTTCGGCCTTGTATTTTGGCCTATAGGTTCTATTTTCTTTAGGAGGTGTAATTAGTCTCCTTGAGTAGGTTGTCAATTAGTTTGGAGTGGTCCAAGAGAGTTTGGACGCGTAGGATTTTATTTCTACACCCCTAATTCCTCTTCACACCTTTCTAACCAACTCATGAAGCATGTAGGAGACATATGGACCCCTTGTCTCCTTGTTTCACTCCACATGTGTTTTCTCACTCCTACATGGCTGATTATTGTTGCTTCATATTTGAATTTCAATTTTGGAGGTGCCATGTCATTTCCCTCCAAAATTCAAATTCAAACTAAAGGGAACATAGATCCATATTTTTAGGGCCATTTTTGCATCTTTAGTTGGATTAAATTAGTTTCAATTGAGCACATGCTAAATTAACACTAAATTAAGCTAACTAACCCTTTTTTAAGCATGTTAGTGCCTAGGCCCATGGTTCATGCTTTGCTCTATAAGTAGAGCATTCCCTCCTTCATGTAGTTTTTAACACTCATTTTTAATTGAAAAGATATATTCATTCTCTTCACTTGGGAGCCTCTTCTTCATGTACTTCACATGTATGCACACACTTGAATGACTGAATCTAAGACCCCTTTTTTAGTATTTAATTCTTAGTAAAGTATCTTGGGAATCCTCTCTTTTGAGGTGTGTCTTTTAGTAGTTTTTATCAAGGGTCCTCTCTCTTGTGACTAGCCTTCAATCTTAAGGCTTATTGTAATATTCATAAAATTTTAATAAAATATTTAATTATATAATTTTAGTAAATTAATCTAAATAATATTTAATTATAATACTATGTTTTTAGACAAACAAATATCATATTTTTAATTTTTAGTACAATATTTTATTTTTCATAAATAATTTTTAGGTTTATTATATTAGGGTAATAAATTATAAAATTCCAATTTTATTAAATAATATTATAAAATAAATAAATAGATTAGGAAAAAAAACTAACTAAAAAATGAAAATGAAAATAACAATAACGTTACATAAAAGGTAACAGTGATTGGCAATAAATAAATAAATAAATAAATATATATATATATATATATATATATATATATATATATATATATATATAAATGAAAGAAGGATAAGTCTTAGACTTATCCATAACTTAGAGCACTTATGTTATCTGGAGGTAAGAATTTAAAGCAATGATGAAAAAAAAATTACTTCACTATCCAAAAGCATATAAATAAGGGTTGTTAACAGAAGGATTGGGCAAAAAAAACTTGAAAGAAATCAAAGAGAGAGTGTTGTTTCAGAGAAGAAAATTCAAACTTTGGTATTATTTTAATTGTTAAGGTAAGGGGTAGGAGACATTTATCACTTTTAATTATTATGCTTACTTGTTTATTTTATGTTACTTTTGACTATAATTATTTAGTGAGGTGTCCCTAACCTCGTTTTATTTATTATTTTATATTACTTTTAACTGTAATTATTCAGTGAGGTGTTCCTAACCTCGTTCTATTTATTATTTTATCTTACTTTTAACTATAATTATTTAGTGAGGTATCCCTAATCTCATACTATTTATTATTTTAAGTTACTTTTAACTATAATTATTTAGTGAGGTATCCCTAACCTCGTTCTATTTATTATTTTATATTACTTTTAACTATAATTATTTAGTAAGGTGTCTCTAAACTTGTTATATTTATTATTTTATGCTACTTTTAGTTATAATTATTTAATTTATTGTTCATAATCTTATATCATTTATTAAATTATTTTTTTTATTTTAAATATAATGGTTATATTTTTTTTGTATATAAATATATAACAAAAATTTTAATAAAAGGCTTAATCCTTAAATAAATATTTGAATTCAATTGTAGTTGGAGGTTTAACCTTGAGGATTTAAATGAGTAAAAATTCAAGGTGATATATCCTTGTATTCTTTAAAAACCATGGTAAAGAAACTCATTTATCCTGACTAGTCACTACAAAAATAATTCAAATTTATAAATATAAACTATATATATTTTTTTAATCTATAAGTCATTATTATAATTAAATATATATATATAGAGAGATAAATATTTATACTTATTATAAATTTTTATTCATTATTATGTAAGGCATTTACATGATAATTGTTCTCACTCCTTTATTTTTTTGTCCCTTATAAAAAAATGGAATTTGAAAATTTAAAGGATGAATGCGTCCAATGCCCCAACCCCTTTTACTGCAGTCATTTTGGCTACTTTTCTAGGCACAAACTGGATGACTAATGTAATCGAGAATTCAGTCACATTTAGAGGAACTAGTGTATCAAATTTGATGTTTTACCATGAGTTTGATAGACCAATGGTGATTGAGGGACCAGTAGTGGTTACTTTTTATCTTCCTCTGACTAACTATACAAATCCCTTGTTAAATATTTTTCCACCAGCCATGTAAATATTGTAGGAAAAAAATATAAGTAACGGAGAGAACCGTACGTAAATAAAATCTTCCATATATATATATATATATATATATATAGAGTAGAAATATGTAATATTGTAAATATGACTTGTGAATATATATAAATATGATTTTGTTTATGATTTCATTTTGCTTTATTAAATAAATAATTGAGGAAAAGAAATTATTTGTAAAAAAATAGAAAATAAATTATTTCCATGTAATTAATAATAGGATTAAATGAAGTGAAAAAAATTATCACAAAATTGAGATAGATAAGATACCGTTACATTTGTGAAATGTGGGAAATGAGCTAACTAAGTCACTAAGTTTTAACTTGAATAATTCCATATGGTAGGAAGAAGAAGAAATACAGAATTAACAGAGACAGTACAAGCTATTAAAGACATGGTTGTTGCTTTAATAAGAAATCAAAGGCCAGAAGGAACTATTGAATCACAAGGATTAATTGAATTTAGAAGGAACAAACCTTCACAATTTCATGGAGGTTATAATTCGGAGAAAGCTGAAATAAGGATTAAGGAAATAGAAAAAATATTTCAAGCGATGAATTGTCCTGATAATAAAAAAGTAAATTATGTTGTGTTTATGCTAGTAGGAGAGGCTAAATATTGGTGGGATAGTACTAGAAGGTTATTAGAATGAGGAGGAATAGATATTACATGGGAAGTATTTACCTCTAAATTTTTAGAAAAGTATTTTCCTAATGATGTGAGAAGGGCAAAAGAAATAGAATTTATGCAATTAAAACAAGGAAACATGACAGTAGGAGAATATGCTTCTAAATTTGAAGAATTAGGTAAATACTCTACTTTTTTCTATCAGCCAGATGACAGAATGAAGTGTATTAAGTTTGAAGATGTACTTAGGCCTGAAATAAGGAAGGTGGTAGGGATACAAGGAATGTTGGTATATTTAATGTTTTTAAACTTAAGATTAGAGTAGGTAAATAAAAATATTAAATTATGTATAATTTCTTAAAATATGGATGAAAGTTTTATGTGTTTATTTTATCATAATATAAAAATATATTTTTTCCATTAAATATATAAAAATTTAAACAATTTATATGTAAATATTAATTAAAATCTAATCATTATATAAAAATATGTTAGTTTTCATTAAAATCTAATCATTATTTTCATATACCATTATAAGATAAATTGAATATTATAGTCTATCCTATAATTTGTCAAATATTTTCTTATAAACTATATATTATATTGTTAACATTAATTTCAAATAGGAAGGAGATATAATATCTTAGTTGGTTAAGGAATGACAGAAGTGAAAAAATATCAAGGCTTCGATCTTTGTTGTTAATAAAAACTAATATTTAATCTATAAAAATATTTAAAACATATATGTTGAGTCTAATTTAGTTTTATATTTATTAAATATGTGAGTCTAATTTTATAGAATATAATCATGATAGTGTTACGATTGAAGTTAACACTTATATGATAGTGTTACAATTGGAGTTAACACTAATTGGAGTTAATTTGAATGTCCAAGAACTGAGAAAAATATTTGAAAATTTAAATAATAAAACAAAACAAGCATTAGTGAAACATGAACTAAGATTTGTATTATACACAATTTACTATTTTAATGAAATAGCATGATCCAAAATTCAACATGAAGATGAACGTAGCTTGTGATTTGTAACTTGTAATTAGTATTTTTTTAAGTGTTAGTTAAGCATAGAAAAAAAAATAATAATGGTGATAGCTGTCTTGGTTCAGCCATACTTGTCCTGCTATTGTTTAATTACATATAAACCCAAATTACATTCATAATACCACAGTTTTCAATGTTTTTTATATCATATAGAACAAAATTTAGAAAGTGAATATTGATATTATCTTTATTAAACAAAGAGAATTTAACCTTTATCTAAATAAACTACTACTTTTTATGGAATCGGTCGATAAGTGGATTTCGACAGAACAGTAAAAAATAACTTAAAAAACAGAAGAGTCATCACCTATGTTTGTTATGAAAGACATTGAAAAAACCTTTAAAATAAAAAGTGGTATGCGAGACCAAATTTGAATTCAGAAATCGAACATGTAGGGAAGGTATTAGCACTTTACAATGTCCGTTATTTTATTAATTGATTTTAATATTTTTTATAAGAATTTATTATTGTGAGATTTATTATTTATAAAAGATTATTATTATTGTACGTTTTATCTTTTAAATTTATTAAATTTTTTTTATCTTTTTGGGTTCAACAGGAGTAAGTTCCTACTCCTATATATCTCCAAGTGTAATAGAGAATCAGAGTTTACATATTTCTTTGAGAAAATATTTGTGTGTTTTGATATATTTGATATTTAATTTTTAGATTTATTAAGACTTAGGATTTCTAAACTATCATGGTTTATGCATCCTAAAAATTTAACAATTAATAAGGTTACCCCAAACCAATCCATTGGAACATTCTTATCTTAGAAGTTATTTTTATGTTTTTTAGGAATATTTTTTTAAAAATAAAAATTTATTAAAACACACCATCACTGTCATAAGAAGTGACAGTGACAGGATAAAAATTCAAATATAGTAATAAATAGGAACAAATAAAAAGACCCCCCAAGTAACATGATAGTCACCTCCCACAAAGTCATCTGGTCAAGATACATTATTTTGCAGATTTACCCTACAAGAATTAGATCAAACCACAGCAGAAGCACTACAGCCTGATTACTTTGAGTCTCTTCATGCATACGCTGTAATGATCATTCTATGAAAGAGACGCCTTTAACCTTACCCAACCCTTTAATCCATTTCTAAGAGTTTTGTAGGGAACGATCCCACACTTCTTCACATAAGAAAGGCTTATTTTTAAACACCACCTCATTCCTAGCACCCTATATACCACAGAATTGATAGCCAAACAACACTAAGCCAAGAAGAAGCATTAATACCAAAAGAGTCACAGATGCCCAAGAAAATCCAAAAACTTAACTTGCATGAAGATGGCAGAACAGATATGAAACCAAGCCATCTAAAACAATACATCTAAATAGAGTAACTACCCTTACAAGTGAAAAAAAGATGATAAATCGCTTCTGACTCTAAATGACACAGGGGACAAAAAGTGTCTGCCATTGGAAGGATTGATTGATGAGCCAATTCAACCTTTGACAGTATTCTATTACGAGCCACCTTCCAAGCAAAAACCATCACTGCTTTTGATTTCCATAACCTGCTAAAAAATGGTGATTTATCATCCAGGCCCATCCCACAGACTAAGTGGTATGCTTCTTTAACCAAATATTGATTAGAGATACCCATATTAGCACCCTCACTTGGACCCCTTCCAAAACTCCTTCTAACTCCCTAACCCAATCAATCTCCCAACTAAAAAGTTCCCTCCTCCAAATCAATTTCCAAACCCTATCATTATTACATCATTCCTCAACCTCCGACATCAGCTCCTCCCTTTGATTTGACAAACTATATAATTTAGGAAATTTTGATCTAAGCCCCTTAGGCACTAACCAATCCCCCTCCCAAAACCAAAACAGCGAACCATCTCCAAGCGTAGGTTTTACTGCTATAGGGAACTAGTTGTCCATTCCTTATTCAGTTGTTGTTCTCAGGATATCATGCTATCACTGGAGTCACCACTCCTGCACCTTACTGACAAATTTCTTCTAATATTTGCACCATTTCTTGTCCCTAATACTTTAATCTAGGGAGCATTACCACCCTGTAGTATCCTCCAACGCCATTTTTCCAACAGATATAATTTTTACTAACAAATTTATTTTTTAGAGCTGAGATTTAAGACAAAAATTTGTGGTAACTTATGCCTTAAAATCTCATGTCATGTCTATTTAATATTAAAGAAAGTGAAGATTATAAATTATTTTTAGAAAGAAAATATTATTAATTGTGACAGGAATTAATTAAGGAAGAAATTTGAGAACATGACACTGTCACAATTTGTATCCTCAAAATTTTGTAAGCTAAAAAAATGTCAGATTTAATTAACATTATTTTTCCCTTACCAATAAATTTATTTTTCTAACTAGATGATTTAAGATTTTTTATTTAGGAACATAATTTTGAATTTTAGAGATGAGATTTAAAACAAAAAGTTGTCACAACTTATGTCTCAAAATCTCAAAATTAGAGAGATGACACATCTAATTAATTCTTTTATCTCTATTAAAATATTACGTTATAAAATTATGAATAAATTACATTTAAGATATAATAATTATTATTATTATTAAATAACTTAAATCATTATTATCAAAAAAGTTAAATTATTTTAAGAAATGGTCTTTGCTTGAAATGAAACTCTAGCTAGGATGATTTTGATGGCACTTAAATTGCATATATACAACCAAACAGTAAGTTAGTTAATCAAATATCAAGCCCACGATTATAAGTTCAAACCACAAATTAATTAATCACCTAATAAGAATCAAACACAATAAAAACATGATAGAAATAAAAGGAAATAAACAATGTCAAAGCCTAGCATGGAAAAGCATCACACGTATAACCCAATAACCGGAAAAAAAGTAAAGAGAATCTGTGTAAGTCTTGAGTCTACAATACCGTATTGTTGGGAAAGTATTGAAGTGCACAAAGGTCTATCATCCAACATGGCAAATCTGTTGTTGCTCGTTTTGTGGCTAATGCATTCATGATATTTTTCGCTTGTTGATATGAGAAGAGGTATGTTAGTAATCATATTTTTGGGTCACTGCATATACATATTGGTACCAAGATTTGGTGTTGGTGGGTGTTTACAAAGGCTTGAAGGCATGTATATTGAGGTTCATAGCTCATGAATGTCATGACGTTTAAAGGTGAGCCTTTTTATGGTTAGTGAAGATAAAAGGAAAGTATATGTAAGAGCTAATGTATATTATTTTGTTGGGAGAAAGAATAAGAGTGGATAGATTCTATTGTGAGTATTGTTAAGAGAGAAGAAGATGATGAAAAATAAAAAGAAGGAAGGAGATGGTGAGCTCTTACCTCGAGTGTGGAGTGGAGATGACAGTGCCCCAAAATGTGAGTTGTGAGGGATTTTTATTAAGGAGAAATGTGTGCTTTCATATAATGAAAGTTTGCTTTTTGGGAAACCAATATTGTAGAGGAGATTTGTTGGTGGCTTGTAGGTGGTAGTATGAAAGATTAGGAAGCAAAAGGTGAGTAGTTACGCTAGTATAGCTCTCCTTTAAATGATTTTCTTCTTTTTTTTATTTTTTAATTTGTTTTTATATTCTTTTCTTTATTTAAGAAAATGAATCAATTATTAATAATTTTTTTAGTTTAATTTTTCTCATGTTTTAATCTTCTTTACTTGCCGAAGAAAATTGGCTGATGAAAAAATCGATTTGTATAAAGCTTTTCTTGCATTTGAACTCAAACTTTCCATGTTGTCTGGAGGTCCTACATAGTTAAAACTTATGATTTTAGAACTGGACTAGTGTTTGAAACATTGAAAATACTATGTTTTTTCAAGGCTCCTAAGAAGGTGTCTAAAGCCATAGAATCTGTGCAAAGCAATTTCCTTTGGGGAGGTTCGGAAGAAGGCTAAAAAATAGCATGGATCAAATAGGAGCAGGTGTGTAAAGACAAATGCAACGGTGGGCTAGGCCTAAGAGATGTGTTAGCTTTTAATAAAGCTCTATTGGGCAAATTGCCATGAAGAATTCTACAAGGTGGTGATGCTATTTGGATCAAGGTGCTAGAGGCAAGGTATGAGGTTGATATTAGGAGGAACCTCGATGTTAGGCACAGAAGTGGAGGCTCCCAGTGGTGGCATGATATCCTGAAAGTCACTGCTGACGAAGAACGAAGTGGTTGGCTTTCTAGTGAGGTAAAAACCTTGATTGGTGATTCTTCTCAATTATCTAATTAATGTGAATTCTTGTTTCTTGGTAGTTGAATCAGATCATTTCCAAGTTGTAAAGGGATTTTTGGAGACCTGTTTAGCTTGTTACAACATGTAAATAGAATAGGATTGTTAAGTAATTTTCCTCCAAATTTTTTTATCATTCCGTTTTTATGTTAAATGAATGGCAATTAGTTGTTATACCAGTACAAAAAAATCCAAGAAGGAATAGAAATAATATCAAGAGTTTAATTGGTATACACTATCAGTGTAAAAGATTTTTACACTGGCGTTCAATCATAACTTTTTATTTATGTGACTTTTAAAGTATTAATTAATAAAGTCAAAAAACCATTATGAATGAAAGGTTGTGATTGAATGCCAGTGTAAAAATTTTTGCACTGACAGTGTATACCAATTAAACTCTAAATCAAATACTATTTATCATTTTCATTATTTCATGATATATTTCCTATTATGAGCTTCATGGTAAAAAATGTGAATGATTCTACGCTCTTTTCCTATGATTGTTACAAAATAAGGCACTAGCAATGGCTATGTAAGTATAAAGTGTGTTTCACACGCGATTTCAATTGTAGCTAAAAGATGAAAAATTAATCGAAATGGTTTTGGTTTATTTTATACTTAAAAAATTAGTAGTTTTTTAGGTAATTACTAGTTTTGTCTGAAAAGTTATTTTAGTTTAGTTTTTTTTTTAAGTTTTCTTATTTTTAGTTATTGTTTGGTTTTTTTACTTTGTTTTTTATTAATTGATAAATTCTTTTTCTTTAGATATTTTATTTTTCATTCTCTCCTTTATCATAATTTATATATGTATTAAGTAATTTATAAAAGTTTCATAAAATTTGAAATTTAAGAAATTGATTTGTCATATCGAAACTAAAAAAATGAAATTAAAAAAATTTAATTGATTTAGCTAATATGAAAATTCAATTACCTTATCCAAATAAACAATTTGAAATTTAAGAAATTTCAAATGATTTATCCAAACAAAACATTTACAAAATGAAAGAAATTAAAATGAAAGCAATTCAAATTGATAGCATTTCAAATGTTTTGAAATCTTAAAATGTCTCATTAAAACACAATGTTAGATTTAAAAAATAAATAAATGGTGAAGTATAAGTCTCTAATACCAATTTTCCTTTAACTTTCAAAATTAAAAATATGAAAGGAAAATGGAAAAGGAAGGAAAGAGTGACCACAAACAAGTTACATGCTTTAAATTATATTTTAAACATCTAAACTTTACATCAATCAAATGTATAGTTGTTATGATAAATTATTTGACTCAAACTAACATTGCTCAAATTAACATTAATCAAAATGGATTTACATCATTCAATTACATCTATGATTTATGTTAAAAACATTTATTGAATTTGATAATAATAACTTTCAAAATTATATAAATTGTATGATTTAGTTGATATGGGTGTATCTTTAAAGTCAATAATAATTAATATTTAGTAACATAAATGATAGAAAAGGTAGATTCTAATTATATAAGGTTGTATGTTTTATGGTTTGTTTCTTCTCACTGTGGTTTCATCGTGGTTTCTTTCTCTCTTTTAGAAAGGTGGCTAAATGCCTCCATCAATCCCAACCATAACACTAAATCCCCCAATTCTCCATACCCATGGAAATAGAGCCTCCTTCTTTCCATGATCTATTTCAAAATCAAAACTTGGATTGACCCTTTTGTCCCTAAAACCAGTGTTACTGAGTCTAATAAATAATTAGTGAAAGGGAAGAAGGAGAAAAGAGTGGTCACAAACAAGTCACATACTTTAAATTATATTTTGAGAATCTAACATTTACATTAATAAAATGTATTTTTATTATAATAAATTATTTTATTCAAACTAACATTGCTCAAACAAGTATAGGAAAGTGGCATACCACCAAATACACACTACTCAAGAACAAGTTATATTGAGTATGCTCAAACTAACATGACTCAATAGATTTATAAAAAGATAGCAATAACCTTGGGAAAAGTTGTAAATCATTAATGAACCAACAATTAAGCATGTTTTAAAAGACATGGATTTTTAACTTTCATTGTGACTCCGCTTTCCTTCACACTATAGTTTTAAAATAATTAAATTAATTTATTCTTTATTTTTTAAAATTATGAAAAGATTAAAATTTAAGATAAGTTAAAATCCTTTAAATAATTTTAACACATAACTTTATACATATTTTTTAATAATAATAAATAAGTGTGATATTATAATTAAATATATTTTTTCTAACAATTCGATTTATTTATTTTTATTGAAGTTGTATTATAAATTTAACAACAAAAAAATTACCATGACAAATGTTTTATCTAAAATTATTATGTTATATTCAGAAAAGCATTGAATTCTTTGTAAATAAGAATGCAAGTTACATATTGGAAATAATGATATTTTTTAAAGAAAAGTAAAAAAAAAAATAAAAATTTCTCCCAAGTAATATGAATTGTGTCAGTCTCACAAAAAATGTTTAGCTTAGTTTATTATATCTTCTAACACACATCTCACGTCTCATGTTACTCACTTTATAATGTATTATAATTTTTTAATAAACCATTGATAAACATCCATTTTTCCAATTTCGTTTTTAGATTTCTGTAGAAATAGTCATACTATTACCTTTAAAATAGGAATTTATGACTTTTTTAAGTTTTATTTTTGACAAAAGTCCTAAATAACTTAAAAAATAGATACTAAAAATATAATATTTAGTTTATAATATTAAAATGTAAAATTCTTAATTCTTAACATTGTTTCTATCATAAATTAGTAGAAAAAACAAAAAATAATTTTTTCTTCTAACTAAAAATAGATTTTTGAATTAATATTTTGGTAGAAAAGATTAATTATTTAGTAATTGATTCTTATTTTTAATATATAAAAATATGTTGATCAAAAAGATTAATTCTATTGTTAGAATGGAAAAAGATCTAATAAGTATAAGATGCTTACTCTTCATTATTTCTATTTATTTTCTTATTTAATCTAATGATTATGATTAAGATTAATTATGCTTTGTTTTATTTATAGTATGCTATAAAGAATTAATTAAGCTCATGTAGCTTTTTTCATAATTATAGTAAAAAATTACAATTCTATTGAAATTATTGTTATTTTATTAATTTATTTATGTAATTAAGAATAACATATATCAATATGAATCAAATGATTCTATAGGCACTGTGTTACTAATTAGTTATATTTTAATTGTTAAATTTAATAATACATTGTATTTATTAAATTTTACAATTATTTAAATAGATATATTATTTAATGATATACGTAGAGATTTAATGCTATATATTATTATATAAAATGAATGACTAATAGAATGTTAGTTAGTGTATCCTTTGAGAGTGTATTATTATAATATATTTTTTATGAATAAAAAACCTTAGTATTGCTAATAATACTTGTTTGTTAGCTCAATCTAGGACTTTACTTCCTTTAACCAATTCATCACCTTATATATTTATTAGTGTAACATTTTTAAAAAAGAAACAAGGAATGTTGATATATTTAAAGTTTTTAAACTTAAGATTAGAGTAGATAAATAAAAAAGAATGAAATTATAATTTCTTAAAATAAGGATGAAAGTTTTATGTATTTATTTCATTATAATATAAATATATATTTTTTACATCAAATACATAAAAATGTAAGCAATTTATATGTAAATATCACTTTAAGTGTGTATATTTTAATTAAAATCTAATCATCATTTTCATATATCATTATAAGATATATTGAATATTATAGTTTATCCTATAAATTATCCAATATTTTCTTATCAACTATATATTTTATATTGTTAACATTAATTTCAAATAAAAAAGGGTATATAATACCTGAATTGGTTAAGGAATCAGAGATGTAACAAAATGTCATAATTTTAATCTTTATCGTTAATAAAAACTAACATCTAGTTTATAAAAGAAACATTTAAAATAGAAAAGTATATAACATATATAATTAATTTAAATTTATATTTATTAAATATGTGAGTCTAATTTTATAGAATATAATCATAATAATTTTATGATTGAATTTCACACTTATATGATTTTATATTCATGTAATCAATATGAAATAGAAAAAGAAAATAAGTTGTTGATTTTGTTAATTATTTAATTTTAACATTATTGTTATTTCATATATCAATTTGTATGCTTGCATGGATAATTGTTATTATATTATCATTTTTTCATTAATAATTATTATTTAAAATTTTATATTTGGTGTCATATCTATAAAGTTAAGCATACCTGCATAACATCATAAATTATTAGATTAAGAAAACATATATGTTGATTTAGTTTTATTTTTATTTTTAGGATACATATATGTTTATTCTTATTTGTAAAAGTCTTCACATATTTAATAAAAAAATGTTATCAATTTCATATAATTAACCACTATAAATTTAAAATAATTTATTTGAATATTACCATTTTGTCATCCATATATTATGAAATTATTAAATTTTTAAAATTATTAAATGTTAATTTAATATTATTAAGACTATATTATATTTTATTAGACATATTATAAATTATGGATGTCGTCATGAATCATCAGTATTTTTACATATTTTTTACTTATCTTTGTTTTATTTTTTATTTCTTTTTCTCTATTTTATTTTATTTTTTTATTGGTAATGCACCACTTTTTTACTAGGAAAAGCACGACCACCACGAGGCTACTTAGGTATAACTCAACAATATTATTATTTTAATGAAATTTTCAAAATTAAAATTTTTCTATTTATATAATTTTAATTTTTTATATCAATAAATATTTATTTAATATTATTAATACTACCCCAAAAGTTTTCATTTTTTCTGCAGTTGTTTCAAACAGGTTAAAGTATCAAGCTGGTTATACTTCAATTTTACAATCCCAAACTGATTATTATTACCACCATCACCATGTGTTGATGTTTATATGTTAAGCATATTAAGATGAGTAGTGTTACTCATCATTGAAATTTATTAAAAACTATAAAATCAAGATATAGAAGTATTAAATGAGGTGTGACCATCAAACTTTATGTTTTTCAATAAACTTTAACCAATAGTAGTAGATAATGTGTTAAAAAAAATGTTAAAAAGTGTTTTGTTAGAATTTCTAAAACAACATTTGTCTTATTAATATGAACAAGATTATGGTTGAAGTTGAAGCTAGCTAATGAAATATAGGAAATAATTGTTTCTATTAAGTAATACATTAACTTACTGTAAATTGTTGCTGCAAACCGCTAGCTAATGAAATATAGGAAATAATTGTTTCTATTAAGTAATGCATTCACTTACTATAAATTGTTACTGCAAACCACTCATTGGTAACTTTCACCTATGTACTTATCCAGCCAACTCAATGCTCCACTTGGTGGTTTGATGAGTGCATCATTCATGTAGGAAGTGTAGGACACAAAATGCCAAAAACCATCATACATAAAGCACTAGTTAACCATATGATGTATTTAAGTTCCTTACTTTCTGGCTAAGTTATTCATTTCCAACTGACGAACAACATTGTAAAGTACATTACCGCTAAAGAGAATACCATGTGAAAAAATCCATAAATATAAGGAATATCATCTTCATGTTAAACTTTGTTTTTTGTAAACTGAAAAGGACCAAAAAGATCACTTCAATGTGAGGGATATTAACATTGTTTTCTATCTGTCACAATATGTTGATGAAAATTAAATAATTCTTGTTCGATCATGTTGATGAAAGGACTATGATCCAAATTTTTGGTTATCTTATATGGGGGGGAATTATTATTTTCTTGACTTTTTTAAAAGAAAATTTTACTTCAACTTGCAGCATGATTAAGGTGTCTTGCTAGATCAACGACACAAGGTAGCTTTAGAGATTCCGATTCCGAATTTCTGGGAAAGGATTGAGAATGGGATTTTGAAGCAACAAGGAATCTTTCTGAATTTACTGGAAAAGACTTTGAAGCAACAAGGAAAGCTTTAGAACTCTCTAATTTTGAAGCAACTAGGAATGCTTTAGAACACTAAAGAATGATTCACCTGAAAGCATTTTGAATCAATGCTTGTGGAATAGGCTACCATCACAATTGTAAATATGGCAATAAGGAAGCCCTGTCTAGAAATTAGAAAATGGTATATAACACAAAATAAGAGGATGACTAAAGCATTCATGTGAAGAAATATCCAAAATATCAAATTATGGATTTTAATACTAATTCAGACACATGCTCACAAAAAAAATATCTTGAAGAGTCAACAAAAAGAATGCAGAGGCCTACAAAAAAAATCTAATAGTAGTACTCATAGTAAAACTTGTAAGAAAACTACATAGCATATTGTATAGTATATACCACATGGTAAACATGATCAGTTAAAACTCAAAACCTCTATAAATATACTTATATGTGCCCTTTATTTGTTGAAGGCTACTAAACAGTTTATCCTTGTAGTTGGTTCTTGCTTTTATTAGGACACTGAATTAACAAGAATTTAGCTTCACAATTGAAGTATTGTGGTGCTAAAATTGAATGATAGATCAACTAGGCTAGATATCATATCTCATCACTTTATCAGATTCTATCAAAGCCATTTTCCTTTATCCTTAATTACTAAGAATTTTAACAACCTAATTATGGTTACTTCATATGAAAGAAAAAATACTTAATTATGGTTACTTCACATCATAGATTTAAGATAAATAACAACCTAAACTTTTTTTGAAACCTTCGACCAACACTAATAGAAAATCTTCTATTTAATTTAAACCTCAATAATCACCTAAATAAGACTGAAGGAAGAATTTTGAACTCAATAGAGAAGTGTAGAGGAACTAAACAGAAGATTTTCAAATTTAACTGAGTGAAAAACTTACTAGTATAGTTATCCAGCCATTGTTTCCTTTATCTTGATTATTTGCCTCACATCTTATGGTGGCAGGTTCACTGAAATTCCATGATAGAGATCTACATATAAAAGAAATTTCAAAATAAAATATATGATTTGAAGTAGACATTGAACCAAGTTAGCATGGCATCAGCTACTGATGAGTGAAGTTCATTGCATGTAGAAAGAGAATTTCATTCTATCTTCATCCAAATAAATATATGCCGATATGTTGCAACACTTGATTGACAAGGTCCAGTTTTGTAAATTTTATTAATTATATTTTTAAAAAAAAAATGAAGAAAGAAGACCATATTTTGAAAAAGTTGTTTTAACTTTTTTCTTTGTATTTATTTTCTCTGAAAGTGCTTCTAGAGAATATCATCCAAAAAAGTGATATAATGTCTAAATTTTGCCTAAGAACCATATATAGATATATGGGTTGGAAAGTCCTTACTCTGATTGCAGACCAACAAATAAAAACAATGTAAGAAGCCATAATTCCTGAAGATAAAAGACCTCTATTAACCTGTAATAATTAAATATTTAAATAACATAACATAATTTTTTTTAAAGGAAATAAAAAATATTAGGGAAACTTAATCATATATGTTGAATATGAATAGCTAACTACTTTATACATAGTGATATATTGTGCAAATAATACTATTACAGAATCATTGTAAACTATTAAAAATACCACTAGCTAAAACGAGTAATCAAAGTAGTGTACCTTTGAATTTATATATAACCATCATTGCAACAAGTAGAATTACTGTCCATGTGATGAAAAATATATTTAGAGAACATGAAGTTCCTGAGGCATATGATGTGTACAAATAAACAATTCCACAAATAGAGGCAACATAAAACAATATGGACATAAAAAGTCCAAGGGAGCACCTATGCCAGCACAATAACATGTTAATGTATCAAAAAATATATACATTATTATTAAGTTTAATGGTCTAACAAAATGGTCTTAATGTTCTATAATAACAAACACACTATCACATACTATCTCTGCTTTATAATTGTATCACATATTATTCATTCTTAATTGGGAGAATATCTGATAAAGTAATATGACCATGAAAACTAAAATATCTAATCATATTAAGTTAAGAAACTTTTGGATTCATTATTGTACCAATATCCTTAAATGTTTTACAATTAGTGAGACAGGATTGTGGAATTCATTGAAATCCTTAGTGAGCTTAGGATATGAACTTGAACAATTTAAACGTAACTATACATTAAATTAAATTTGTTTTATGTTTGACTTTCAGATTAATTATATATTATCAGTTTGTTTTTGTAATCTCCATAGTCATAACATTTTTAAATAATAAACAAAGTTAATATCCATATTAATAAACATTACAAAAATGAATTATGTGTATCCATATCAAACAATTATTTTCATACGACATTGAAGTCTTGAGCCATCCAATTCAGGATCTTTTAAATTATGTAAAAGCTAAAATAATGAGCACCAAAATAACCTATACACAATTCTGATTCAGAATCTAGGTACATTGTCCTCATCCTCAGAACAAGATATAAAATTTGACTTTATGTTTATCTATGAATTGTTGCAGAAATAATAATGTTTACCTATACTCCATTTCTTCTTCTAGAGTCTAGTATTTATTCCCCCAAGTGATAAAATGGATGGCACTCACAAATTGTAAAAGAAGAAATATTCTCTGTAAACATAAACCACAACATGCATTTAAGTAACAATATGCAAAGAGAAAAATAAAGCAAATAGAATGTATTGATGGAATCTTAAAGAACACCTTTTAGATTCATCATAGATATGAAAGTACACAATTCAAGACTTGTACCAAATGAAAGGATATTGAGCATTCTTCAAAAAACAAAGTGAAGGATCTGAATCTTACCTTGCACCAATACGAGCAATCTCACCTGCAACATCAAAGGTGTGCTATGGTTCTTATTCAATGATATTCAAGAGAAGGAAAAGAAAGAATGGAGTTTTGTTTTCAATGAGTGAAAAGTAAGAGAAAAAACTGATGCACCCTAAAAAGTTTTACACCAGCATTCAATCCCAACCCTTCATATATGCTAAAATTTTTTACTTTACCAATTAATACTTTAAAAGTCATATAAATGAAGGTTGTGATTAAACATCAGCATAAAAATTTTTATCCTACATGTATTTTACAAGAACTTCTCCTTTTTTGTAACCTAAATTGTGACATAAGAACCATAAGCAAAGTACAAAACCAACTAAAACCAAAATCCAAATGCATTGTACCAAAAAAGCACATGTTTCATCAATATGACTGTTATTCTTAGTACTATGTGGTTGTTAGACATACCATATATTTGAACAACTTCTGAAGGGAAGAGGAATCGGAGAGCCATTGATACAAGCAATAAAATAGACTTGACTTCCCACCAACCAGAATGCCACAAATTTCAATGTTCACATAATTTTCTTGTTTTAGCTGTAGTAAGAAACATAATTGAGAAAAATATTTGACTTCATCATCAAGGAAGATAGTTCTTTATTAATCAGTAATTATAATAATTATATAGAGAACTGGAAATATGTAATATATAGTTCATTCATTGTAAGTAACTAGAAATTTTTTCTGTTGAATAAGTTATAGGTTAGAGTATATTTACTTTAGGATTGAGAACAATAAAGATTTTGAATGATACCCTTGGGAGTGATGAGGATTTCGCAGAGTTCTTCAATATTGTATCTAATAAAAAACAATATTCGCGATGTAAAGTGTTGTTATTTGAACTCGACTTCAATCAAAATGGTGAATGGAGGACTTGATTTCTATGAATGAATGTTGTGAATGGATCTAGTTGTTAATGTTTTCTAACTTTCTTTATTTTCTTCTGATATGTTAATAACATAACTTAGAAATAGTAGTTTATATTTTGTTTTTCTTGTTCTTTACACTGTTGATAGATGCTCACTGATAATGGTTTCTAGAATCTTGTCCAACCCCTTGTGTACATCTTCCAAGTTAGCTTTCATCCGAGTTATGAGATGAATAGGTTTGATTGAAGGGAACAAGTCAACAATATGAAACCTGTTTCTCTTGAGCCTGCCAAATTTTCTCAAAGTAATGCATCTATTGGAATATATGATTCTTTCTCTGGTATGTTTTTCCTAGACTTTATGTTGATTTCAAAAGCTTGTAACTAACTTTGATGATGATTTAATGTGCGATTTCCATTGCTAAAATATTATTCATCACTTTTCTTGCCAGTATCATCAAGGCAATCAACATCTTAGGCAAAGTATGCCTTTTCTTCATCCTTCAATTATGTCCATAAGCTATTATTCATTTGAGCATTGTTGATGTGATCTTTGATGATCACGTGCCCAAAGGATCCTTTCTAAGGTCACTTGGAAGGGAAATGGATTTATGGAGAGGAAAGGAATGGGGTGAGACGCCACAAATACTAGGTTTGATAAGCCAAAGGGGAGAGGCCACAAGGGAGGGGTCCCTTGATAACTCTTAGAAGCTCTCACAAAGGAGAAGGGGGGACACTCAAAGGTAAGAACCTCACAACCAATATGGTCTCTAGGACTAAATCCAAGTGTAAAAAATACAAGTGAGGGGAGGACCTCCTATTTATAGAGGTAGCTAACCTCTTGAACAAGATAACCTAAAGAAGAAGGTCTAGGATTAAAAGAAGAGATCCAAGAGAGGAGGATTGAGAAACAATCCCCTCCTTAGATCATCAAACTTGGTGCCCAAGTTTCTCAAATCAAGGGCCAAGATTCCTTCTTATTAGCTTAGGGGGTTTATGTAGGAAAAGAAGGGTGTAGATATCAAGGCTACCCCTTATTTCCTTCATAAAGACCCAAAAAGCTAAATCCACCCTCTAAATTCCTAAGACACCTCCTAAAATTAAAATGGACTAAATACATGTCCCAAATTAAAATAAAGGAAAATTACATTTTATTAACTAAAATCCCTAGCCTAATATCTTGACTCTCCACAGGAGGTGAAGTCTTCCTTTGTCTGCAAAGGCTAGGTCTTCTTCAATCCTTCTAGCCATGCCCCTAGTGATAGGTCCTTGGCTAGGCATGGTCACATCAATTATTTTCTCATCTACTCGGTTTGTTCTTGACCTCTTCTCTGTATCCTATTGTTTGGTTTTTGTGGATGGATAGACTTGACCTTTGGATGATTACTCCATATTATTTGTAATCTTTATATTTTGGCATGCATTATTAGGGAATATAAATTATGTTTCTAATGTGGTAATTAGTTTTAATTTGACAAGATTTTTATAATAGATAAAATAAATAAATATAAAGATATCGGAAGAACCATGGGGTTCATAAAAAGATGTCATTTATGGAAACTTGAATTGAATGTTCTCTTTAGCCTATATTTGAAATTGGCTTTTCCTTGTTCTTTATGTAAATCTAATTTCTTTTCTGTTTCTTTGCCAAACCATAATTTTTGTTGTTACTGTCTTTATTGTTGTTAAAATGAGATCAATGGCACTTGAGTTGAGACATAATTTTAAACTATTTTCTTTGTATCTTTGCAGCTTTTTTCCAGTTACTATGCATGTCCTCCTAGCTGGTTTACGAGAATGGAAAAGGTATAAGCAAGAAAATAGCTACTTGGGAATAAAGGAAAAAGTAAAAGTTTCATAAATCTCTTCAACAGTTATTTATGATTGTACTACATTCGTCATTTGTGGTTTCTCTGCTATAGTCATAGGTTTAGGGGACTGCGTAGCCTGCACCTTCTAATTCTTCTTGGACTCTTTTTTATCAGTTATACATATTGATGTATGAAATGAAGTTGAATGAAGCAAGTCACTTCAGCATTTTCAGTTTCAACTGCTCTTAAATCTCACAATTGATTCTTAATATTACTAGATCAATAATTTTCTTTGCTGCTACATGGGGAGAATCAGGTGATGACTTGATTATATTAACCAATGTAATCAAGAGCCTCTTCTTGTTTCATTCATTTTCATTTCTCAATAATCTAATTAATGTGAATTCTTGTTTATTGGCAGATGAATCAGATCACCTCATTTTCAAGTTGTAAAGAGATTTACGGAGATCAATTTAGCTTGTTAAAACATGTAAATAAAATAGGAATGTTGAGTAATTTTCCTCCAAAATTTTTCATCATTTGTCTTAAGTTAAATGATTGGTAGTAGATGTTATACCTATGCTAAAGATGGGAAAAGAAATAGAAATAATATCAAATACTATGTTTTATTATTTTCATTATTTCATGATAGATTTCCTGTTACTATGGTAAAAAATGCAAAAGATTCTATGCTCTTTTGCTATGATTGTTACAAAACGAGGTAATTACTAGTTTTGTCTGAAAAGTTATTTTAGTTTAGTTTTTTTTAAAAGTTTTTATTTTTAGTTATTATTTGATTTTTTTTACTTCATTTTTCATCAATTATAAATAAATTCTTTTTCTTTACATATTTTATTTTTCATTCTCTCCTTTATCATAATTTATTTATATATGTATTAAGTAATTTATAAAAGTTTCATAAAATTTGAAATTTAAGAAAATGATTTACCATATCCAAACTAAACAAATGAAATTAAAAAAATTCAATTAATTTTATTAATATAGAAATTGAATTTCCTTATCTAAAAAGGAAATTTGAAATGTAAGAAATTTCAATTGATTTACCTGAACATAACATTTACAAAATGAACAAAATTCAAATGAATAGGATTTCAAATTTTTTGAAATCTTAAAATACTTCATCCAAACACAATGTTATATTTTAAGAAGATAGATGGTAATTAAAGTGTAAGTCTCTAGTACCAATTCTCCTTGAATTTAGAATTAAAAATATGAAAGTGAAAGAAAAAAGGAAGAAAAGAATGGCCACAAGTCACATACTTTAAATTATATTTTGAGAATCTAACCTTTACATTAATAAAATATATACTTGCTATGATAGATTATTTGACTCAAACTAACATTAATAAAAAATAATTTACATCATTCAATCACATCTATCATTCATGTAAAAAATTTTGTTTAATTTGATAATAATAACTTTAAAAATAATATAAATTATATGATTAGTTGGTATGGTTGTATCTTTAAAGTCAATAATAATTAATATTTAGTAACATAAATGAAATGAAAATAAAAAAGTAGGTTGCAAAAATGACAAAGAAGTTATACGAATTTATCCATTGGATTGGGTCTAGAAAAACCAGATTCTAATTTTATAAGGTTCTATGATTTATGGTTTGTTTCTTCTCTTTCTTTCTTTGTTATTGCAAACGTGGCAGAATGCCTCTCTCCATTCCGAATCCCCAATTCCTCATATCCATGAAAATGGACCCTCTTCTTCCCATGCTCCATTTCAAAATCAAAACTTGGGTTGACCCTTTTGTCGTTGAAATGTGTGTTACTAGTCAAATAATTAGTGAAAGGGAAAAGGAAAGAATGGATACAAACAAATCACATGCTTAAAACTGGTAGAAAAATAAAAAAAAACTATAAAAACAATGAACCAGTTGAACCACCAATTTTCATCAGTTTTCTTATTTTAAAAGTGGTTCTTTACTTGGTCAATTCGATTTTCAAGACTAACCAAACTAGATATTAGACTTGTTCACCAGGTTTTTGGTCGAATGTTCGGTCTGATCCGGTTTTTTTAACCTAACTTAAAACACATAAAAAATTTTAATAAGAAATTTTATTACAAACATTCTAACATAAATTATTCACAACTTTAAGCGAAATTAGTCATGTATTATTGCACCAAGTTATATTCAGAATCTATGTAAAATGCAGAAATATATACAAAACCTCATGAGTGATAAGTGTATTTTACTCTTATGAAATTGAAGTTTTCACCTAAGACCAACATTTCTTCAAGTCTATTTTATGATAGGATAATTTGTGAAACATATTTGAAATAATTTAAAATATGTGCATACTTAATAGTCAAATTTAATGTTATTACTTAATATTAAATTATCAAAATTAATATTTATTACAAATTAAATATTTCATAAAATTAATTACTTAATATAAAAAATAAAATTATTTTTTTAATTATTAAAAATGAATATAAAATATAATTAATGTGGGAAATTTATTTTTTTATTAAATATAAATGTTACAAAATAAAATCATATGATCAATGGATATTATAATTAATTTGATGAATTTAATTCTTTTTCAAATATAATTAATTATGTTAACGTTTATTTGGCTATAATAGATTCCAACTTCTTTTTCTTAGAAATAGAATAGAAGGGTAACACATATAGCACATTAATATTCATTTTCTCTTTCTTCTCTGCGCATCTAAATAGAAAGACTATGGAGTCATGGTATAGACAATTTAAAGCTTTTCTCCCTAAATGACCTCAAGCAAACACGAGGAAAGAAATTAGTAACAAAAATTGTTAAAATTTGTGACAAGAACAAGTCACATATGATTGTGTTTACCATTAAAGAATAGAAAATAAGCATCATGAAGAACACTTCCTCTCAAATTGATTATTCACATTCTTTTGAGCTTTCCAGTGAGGTTTGTACAACATGTTTTAAGTGTGTTTGTATGATGTAATCCTCCCTAGCATGGGCTTGAGCTAGGACCAATAAGGAAGGAGCATGACTTGATGAAGCTTTAAGGAGCTTAATTTAGGACATGTTCCATTTAATTGTATTCATTTAACCATTTTTAGGCTTGTATAAGCAATCTTAAGTCATTAGGATTTTATAGGTGTAACTAGTTTAATGTTCGGCCTTGTATTTTGGCCTATAGGTTCTATTTTCTTTAGGAGGTGTAATTAGTCTCCTTTTGGAGTGTGTTAATTAGTTTGGGTTGGTCCAAGAGAGTTTGGACATGTAGGATTTTCTTTCTAAACCCCTAATTTCTCTTCACACCCTTCTAACCAACATATGAAGCATGTAGGAGACATGTGGGCCCCATTTTCTCCTTGTTTTACTCCACATGTGCTTTTTCATTCCTATATGGCTGATTCTTGTTGCTTCTTATTTGAATTTGAATTTTGGAGGTGCCATGTCATTTCCTCCAAAATTTAAATTCAAACTAAAGGGAACATAAATCCATATTTTTAGGGCCATGTTTGCATCTTTAGTTGGATTAAATTAGTGTCAATTGAGAACATTCTAAATTAACACTAAATTAAGCCAACTAACCCTTGTTTAAGCATGTTGGACGTTCATGTTAGTGTGTAGGCCCATGGTTCATGCTTTGCTCTATAAATAGAGCATTCTCTCCTTCATGTAGTTTTTAACACTCATTTTTAATTGAAAGATATATTCATTATGTTCCCTTGAGTGTCTCTTCTTCTTTTAGAGAGAATGTTCATGACTTCTCCTTGAGTGAGAGTCCTTCATGCTATTATCAAGGATTCCTTCCCTTGTGGCTAGCCCCCTTAGAGGCTTATCTCCTACCTAGTAGAAGTGGTGCCTACTACCACCACCACCTTCTAGTCTTCCATCTCCATTTGAAAGCTTTAAGAGGACTTCTAAGGAGATGATCCTAGGAGGCATCACCTTCTCCAACAATTGGTCAAGCATGGATTGGGGAGGGGTTGCATTATTGTAAGTCATGGCTTTTCTTGAATTTTTATTCCCAATTTCGCACATATGAGGAACTAAAGAAACTCAATGGCAAGGGGAGTGCTTAAGGATGAAAACAATGATGGAGATTGATGGCTCTATTATGTCCATCTACACCATCTATAGAGAAAGTCTATTGTCGCTCCCCAATGTCAATCCATAAACAAGGAAATATGATCTTAAGGAAAGAAGTAAAGATGACCAAAATTAATATATGAGAAAATCAAGCTATGCATTGTTATCCCTTGCTATTTTAACATAATTATATTCTTATTAACTATGGGAAATGAAGTGTTATATGAATGTGTGTGTCATATGTGAAAAGAATGTTTTCAACTATTTTTTATTTTCCTCTCTTGTTCATAGTATTTTAAAAAAATTAAATAATTTATACATGAGACTACATGAAAAGATCAAGTTTGGTGGTGGTGGATAGTCAATTAAGTTTTCTTAAAAAAAATATTATTGTTCTACCCACCCACTTATAAGAGAAAAATCCGTATTCATAATCAAAGGCAATTTGAGAGAAAATTATCTAAGGAAAGTAAATATTTTTTAGAGTAAAACAATTAATATGTCCCTTGAGATCTTACTATATCATCATTTTATGAATAAAATCTTACTACTTGTAATTTCTTGTAGGTCACAAAATATGCAGTTACCTTGATGTCACTTTCCTACAAATGGTCATGCTGATGATGCTGCTAACTAGTTGAAATTACAAATGGTCATGCAGATGATGCTAGCTTATTCAACTATGGAGCCTCTCGTTGTGTTTTTCCCATTATCATTGAATCAACTCCATTCTCCTATTGGTTTTAATTGTAATTTCAAAAAATTTAGAGATACCAAGCTTTTTAATTTAGGCATGCAAGAACATATACTACCTTGATGTTACTTTCCTACAAAGGGTGATACTGCTAGATGAAAGCATATAACTCCTAGAATAGCATTAAGTATATATATATAAATTTATTGTAATTTCAATAAAGTTCGAATAGACAAACTTTGTAATTTAACAATGTTTCATAATAAAGTGGAAATTTTTTTGTTGATGTTATAGATGCTTTAAATGTGTTTTATATGTCTGTCTTAATCTTATTATGTTGTACGGCAAATTCTACCATAGATTACTTTTATGTGTGGTTCACAGTGTACAATTTTCCTACTGGTTAGCAAGGATGGATATGCATGTTGATATTGGAGACGGTCTTGGTTCCTAGCTTTTTATTTTATTGATTAATTTTTTATTATAATTTGGTCTTCTTATTTTTAGCTTGTATGTTAAAAAGATAAGAAAATAGTAACAATTACAAATTTTCTTTTCATATATTGTCAATACTATTTAGTTAAAAAAAATAAAATTTTTCTTTTTTACGTTTCTTCCAATCGTTTGCCTCTTTTTCCACTTTTATGATCAGATAGCTAAACTATTATTAATTCAATATTGATTTCAATTCTCTGTATATCCAATTTTAATTTTTTCCTTTTGGAGATTAATTAATCCACTTGTAAGAATTTTCAATTCAAGGTACTAAGATTTTTGTTTTCTATCTTTTCAATTCTACAACTTTTGGTTAATGAGCAATGCACATAGAAAGTTGCAAAAAATAATAGTAAAACAGAAAAAGAAAGGGGGTTTCAAAAACATGTGATGTGAAAGTCCTTATTAATAGAGCACAACACAAATCAATTGATTGATGAAAGATTATGGTAACAGAGATAAATTGTTGCAGCAATGATGGTGAAAGCTAGAAGAACCGAAAGTTGGATGCAAATAGATGATCTTGTACAAGAACTATAATAAAATTGTATGCTTAAATAAAATAAATGGTTGCGAATTCTGATAACTGGTGAACGACATGTGAAAGTGATTATTCTTAGAATTGGACGTGTTTTACAATTTATTCTTTCTCTTATTCTCTTTTATGTATTATTAAGATTCATTGGCTATTTAATTATTTTATTATTTCACTGTATTTGGATACTTTTTTGTAAAACAGTTGGTATTGAATGTATTTAATGTTGATAGAGTTTCTTTCATAGTATAATGATGCCCCTAAATATTTGATATATGTTATATAAATTAGAGTTCAGGTAGAATTTGCAAATATACATTTCCATCTTTTCCTTCGACAAAAATTTTTATGTGTATGATTGAAAATAGTGAGATAGAATCTAATAGATTTACAATTTACAATTGGGATACTTTTTTTTTTTTTTAATATTTGTTCTTCTTTGATTATAAGTGAAATGTAAATAAAAAATACTTTTTGTTCCATTGAAATCTCACCACATCTTCCATACATTGCTATAAGGTGCTAGGAATTACTAGTATAACCAAGAATCAAATTTCCTTCTTCAAATGTAGTATACCTGTGTAGAAATTAAGCATCATTAGCTAAAATAGTTTCAATAATTTCATTAAAATTTCATCCTTTGAATGACATGTAAGCATAGCACTCCAAGAAACAAAGTTGATGATAGACATTACTCTAAACATATATTTTGCATATCATATTGTGTTTAATTTTTATACCATGTACATCCAAAATTGTTACTCAAATAATTGGGTTCATAACCACGATGCAGATTATCGGTATGAATATTCTAATCTTTCCAGGACAAATTGACAATTCTAAAACCTCTCATTAAGCACATTGCATATGTGAATCATCAACCTATATATAATAAAATCATAATCCAATTCCAAAAATATATGATTCTTTCCATATTTTATTAAATACCTTAGATTATGATTAGTATTCTAAAGTTCATAATACATATTGATAACTTAATCAATAATTATAACACATATTAACATGTTTTTATATATTTGTTATTTATATTAAGAAAAATATTTAATAGGATATATAGTTATTTAAACATTAAAGTTAGCTAGCATTTTTTATGTACTAATTGTTTTTATTACATTGGGCTAAGGCCACTGAATCAAGCCCACTATAATACATTGCGCTTAATCCACTAAATTTTTTCCTTTTTTTAAAATTATTTTTTAATTGCTAAATTTATATACAATAAACAAAATCTGGATATAATACTCAATTTTAAATACAACAATCAAAAGAAAACAAACATCAATGTAATATTTCATAAACGTTTTAACACAAGAACATAATCATCTTAAATATCAACAACATAATACAAATTAATAAAGTTCTAGGTATAATAAAAATTCTTAAAATTAGTACATAACGCTAATAAATATTCAAAGGTTTAACAAAGAACAAGTCTTCACCCTTGTGTATATCGATCATTATTATAAGAGAAATCATCATCATCATAGTCTAAATAAGGATTTTTAGATTCAAGACACTTGGAAAGGATGTGCACAATTGATGTAAGTTGCTTAATGGAATTAATCATTTCTTCTTGTGCCTTATAACCTTTCAGATGTTGTTTGTTCATTTTCTTTATTGGTTCAATCCGTTTTGGAGGAATTGCAGCATGAGATTATGTAGTTTGATGTGGTGATGTCAATCCTAGATCATGTATTCCACATATGTCCTATAACGGCAAGGCTTATCTCTAGACCCATAAAGGCATCCACAAGATTTTGCCCCAACGGTATCAATCCATAATTTCACTTTTGAGGAAGAAACAAGCCATTGGGTTTCGCTGGTAGAGGCTTACATCTTTAATGATGTGTAAAATATGATCATTTTAGGGCAAGTGTACCCTACACAATGTTAACAATGGACCTAAGTCTAGATATCATTCCCAAAGGACTAGAAGTGGTTCTCAATCAATTTAATTTAGACAGTAAAAATAAAAATTAGTATAGACCATGATTTCAAGATGTGTTTGTTCGATCGTTCAAACAAAGAATAAAATGTGAATAGATAGTGAGTAATGAGATTGATATTCCATAGATTAAAGCCTATGATTATGAATTCAATTACAATGGTTTTACCCATATTTACTAAGAAATTCAATTCTTCTTATTTGTTGATTATCGATACCTATTGAATTTGTTGTGAATTTGTTCATTCATATATAGACAATCTAACCCTAAATTATTTCCTAATTAATCATACAAGAATTCAAATTAGAGTTAGTTTATTGGTTACAATGGTTTATTAAGTTTATTAATCAATTTTTGGTTCACCCAACACATTTATTCATTTGCAAAAGAAGAAATCCAATTATTCTATAATTCAAATATTAGTATTCATGAATATTAAAAAGACTAAGAAATTAGTGTAGCTAATTTTGTTTAACAAATAAAAATAGTGGAATAATTTAATTATTGAATAATATTGAATTTCATTGCAAAGTATAGAGGTTATAAAGTAATTTATATCACAACCATAGACAAAGGGACATGGATAAAGTAGAGTCAAATCTCTTAGAAATTACATTGTACATCATAATAAACAAAAGAGAATTACAAATGATACAAAGTATTGTGAATTGGTTCAGTCCAATGTTCAGTCATTATTTCTCACTTTCAGATCACAAGTCTATTCGATCTTTGTTAGAGCGAAAATTGAACTCATTTAATTTCTTTTCTCTTAGTATTTAATTATAGTCCAATGTTCAGTCATTATTTCTCACTTTCATATCACAAGTCTATTCGATCTTTGTTAGAGCGAAAATTGAACTCATTTAATTTCTTTTCTCTTAGTATTTAATTATAGCAATGACATAAGTTCATGTTTAGCATGAATTCTAAAGTGAGTGTCACTGTGATATCTTAGCGTACTTCTCAAAATTCAAACAACATGATCGTGCTTTTGGTAAGCACAGTTGTGCTTGACTACGAGCAAGGATGTGGTCATGCTTTGTAATAGCATGGTCATGCTAAACAAGAGAGCATCAACATGAAAATCACAGTACAACTATGCTTAATCTAAGCATGGCTATGCTTTTTTTAACTGAATTTTGAACATTGTTGACTTAGCACAACCATTTTGTGGAGCACGATCATGCTTTACTGAATCTTCAACTTCTACAAAGAAAAGCCAATTTTTGCCTCTTTTTTCCCATTTCTCAAGTACCTATCTAAAGTGAGAATAAATACTGAAAAATGAGTTTTGTCAACAAATATACATTCTTTCTTTTTTTTATAGTTATTAAACCTGAAAAAAGTAAGGTAAAAAATTGGTTTCTCATTTAAATTTTCCACAAAGCTTCCCTAATTACATGGAAAAAAATTAAAACAATCAACCTAAGAGTCAATTAGTTATTCAAACATTTTTCAAAATTATATACTATGTTAACTTAGGTAACTTTCTCTGATTTTTATCCACCCAAGAGTTATCCTTCATTGTGTGTGTTTTCTTGAACACCTCCACCAAGAGAGGAGCTTTACCAATCTAATTCAACTTTAAAGTAAAAATAAATGTATTATATATAAATAACTAATGCTTAAGTAGTAAAAATATTATTAAGAATGAACATAAAACATACCACCCGTGTGACACCCTTCTACCCCAAAATTTTATATTCTTTAATTACAAAATAATATAAAATGTTTATTAAAAAATACTAGACTTAGCACTTAGGGAAAACAATTTGCAGCACACAACTTATTTTCCAAAACTATGATATAACAAAATGTAGATAAATAAGTAAATACTTTAGGCTCTAAAAATAGTCTTTGCAAGATTCTTAATTAATAAAGCTCATAATGAAATTTTAAACACTTCATATACATAGCAAAAAACTATTAACTAAGAAAAGTTGAAGTTTCATCACCATGATGATGCAATCCTAGTTAGCATGGACCATGACTAGAAGGATGAGGGAGGACATGACAAGGATACTCATTGAAGACCTTAGGCCATAGTCATAGTTTAAAATTGTTTGCACATATTCCAGGTTTTTAGTACCTAGGTGGGTATTCTTGTCATTTCCTTTTGGGTCATGTATTTCGGCCATTTTCTTTTAATTGTTTAGAGCATGGAGGTGTCACTAATTAGTATTTGGAGTGTATGCTAGAAGTGGGCTAGAATGAGTATGGATGTGTGGTTCTTTCCACACACCTTGGCTTGTTTTTGCACCCCTCCTTCCACTCATAAAGCATGACTAATGTGGGGCCCTTGTCTCCTAGAGAGGGTGCTAATTGCATCCCTAAACATGCTTAGTTTGGACATTAAGGATCAGTGGAGGCTAAGCTCATTTAGTTGGCTTTTTGAGCTAAATACACATTTGAATGATTGAATACCCACCATACTTCATATGTATGCACACACTTGAATGATTGAATCTAAGACCCCTTTTTTAGTATTTCATTCTTAGTAAAGTATCTTGGAAATCCTCTCTTTTGAGGTGTGTCTTCTTCTAGTAGTTTTTATCAAGGGTCCTCTTTCTTGTGACAAGCCTCAATCTTAAGGCTTATTGTAATATTCTCAAAATTTTAATAAAATATTTAATTATATAATTTTAAATTTCTAGTAAATTAATCTAAATAATATCTAATTATAATACTATGTTTTTAGACAAACAAATATCATATTTTAAATTTTTAGTACAATATTTTATTATTAATTTGTATACGTAGATACTACAAATAAATACTTTAAAAATACCTATTAAATATATAGTATAAAATTTTATACTAAATTTGAAGTTTTTATTTTTCATAAATAATTTTTATGTTTATTATATTAGGGATAATAAATTATAAAATTCCAATTTTATTTAAATAATATTATAAAATAAATAAATAGATTAGGAAAAAAAACTAAGTAAAAAAATGAAAATGAAAATAACAAAATATATATATATATATATATATATATATATATAAACGAGAAGGATAAGTCTTAGACTTATCCATAACTCCAAGCACGTACGTTATCTGGAGGTAAGTATGATGTAATCCTCCCTAGCATGGGCTTGAGCTAGGACCAATAAGGAAGGAGCATGAATTGGATTAAGCTTCAAGGCTCTTAGTTTAGGACATGTTCCGTTTAATTGTATCCATTTAATCATTTTTAGGCTTGTAAGAACCCTTAAGTCATTAGGATTTTAGGAGTGTAACTAGTTTAATTTTCCGCCTTGTATTTTGGCCTATATGTTCTATTTTTATTAGGAGGTGTAATTAGTCTCCTTGTGGAGTGTGTTAATTAGTTTGGGCTGGTCCAAGAGAGTTTCAACGTGTAGGGTCTTATTTCTACACCCCTGATTCCTCTTCACACCTTTCTAACCAACACATGAAGCATGTAGAAGACATCTGGGCCCCCTTGTCTCCTTGTTTCACTCCACATGTGCTTTCTCACTCCTACATGGCTTATTCTTGTTGCTTCTTATTTGAATTTGAATTTTGGAGGTGCCATGTAATTTCCCTCCAAAATTCAAATTCAAACTAAAGGGAACATAGATCTATATTTTTAGGGCCATGTTTGGATCTTTAGTTAGATTAAATTAGTGTCAATTGAGCACATGCTAAAGTAACATTAAATTAAGCCAACTAACCCTTGTTTAAGCATGTTGGACATTCGTGTTGGTGCGTAGGCCCATGGTTCATGCTTTGCTCTATAAATAGAGCATTCCCTCCTTCGTGTAGTTTTTAATACTCACTTTTAATTGAAAGATATATTCATTCTCTTCACTTGAGAGTATCTTCTTCTTTTAAAGAGAGTGTTCATGACTTCTCCTTGAGTGAGAGTCCTTCATGCTATTATCAAGGGTTCCTTCCCTTGTGGCTAGCTCCCTTAGAGACTTATCTCTTACCTAGTAGAAGTGGCACCTACTACGACCACCACCTTCTAGTCTTCCACCTCCATTTCAAAGCTCCAAGAGGACCTCTAAGGAGATGATCCTAGGTGGCATCACCTTCTCCAATAATTGGTCAAGCATGGCTTGGGGAGGGGTTGCATCATTGTAAGTCACGACTTTTCTTGAATTTTTATTCCCACTTTCGCACTAGTGAGGAATTAAAGAAATTCAATGACAAAGGGGGTGGTTAAGGATGAAAACAATGATGGAGATTGATGGCTCTATTATGTCCATCTACACGATCTATAGAGAAAGTCTATTGTCGCTCCCCAATGTCAATCCATAAACAAGGAAATATGACCTTGAGGAAAGAAGTAAAGATGACCAAAATTAATAGATGAGAAAATCAAGGTATGCATTATTATCCCTTGCATTAACATCATTATATTCTTATTCTCTATGGAAAATGAAGTGTTATATGAATGTATGTGTGATATGTGACAAAGAATGTTTCCAACTATTTTTTATTTTCCTCTCTTATTCATAGTATTTTAAAAAAATTAAATTAATTGATACATGAGACTGCATGAAAAGATCAAGTTTGGTGGTGGTTGATAGTCAATTTTGCTTTTTTAAAAAGAAAATATTATTGTTCTACCCATCCACTGATTAGAGAAAAATCCACATTAATAATCAAAGGTAATTTGGGAGAAATTATGTAAGGAAAGAAAATATTGTTTAGAGCAAAACAATTAATATCTCCCTTGAGATCTTACTATATCATCATTTTATGAATAAAATCTTACTACTTGTCGCATTTACATTATAACATTTGCTATAGGCTCATATTTCTTGTAGGTCACAAAATATGCAGTTACCTTGATGTCACTTTCCTACAAATGGTCATGCTGATGATGCTGCTGACTAGTTGAAATTACAAATGGTCATGCAGATGATGCTAGCTTATTCAACTATGGAGCCTCTAATTGTGTTTTTCCCATTATCATTGAATCAGCTCTATTCTCCTATTAGTTTTAATTGTAATTTCAAAAAATTTAGAGATACCAAGCTTTTTAATTTAGGTATGCAAGAACTTATACTACCTTGATGTCACTTTCCTACAAAGGGTGATACTGCTAGATGAAAGCATATAACTTCTAGAGTAGAATTAAGTATATATATATATGTATATATATATAATTTATTGTAATTTCAATAAAGTTGAATATTGACAAACTTTGTAATTTAACAATGTTTCATAATAAAGTGGAATTTTTTTTATGTCATAGATGCTTTAAGTGTGTTTTATATGTCCCTCTTAATCTTATTATGTTGTATGGCGAATTCTATCGTAGATTTCTTTTATATGTGGTTCCTATTGGAGACGGATATGCATGTTGATATTGGAGACGATCTTGGTTCCTAGCTTTTTATTTTATTGATTGATTTTTTATTATAATTTGGTGTTCTTATTTTTAGCTTGTATATTAAAAAGTTAAGAAAATTGTAACAATTACAAATGTGCTGTTCATATACTGTTAATACTATTTAGGTTAAAAAAAATAAAAAATTGTCTTTTTTACGTTTCTTCCAATCATTTGCCTCTTTTTCCACTTTTATGATCAGATATCTAAACTATTATTAATTCAATATCGATTTCAATTATCTGTATACCCAATTTTAATTTTTTCCTTTTGGAGATTAATTAATCCACTTATGAGAATTTTCAATTCAAGGTACTAAGATTTTTTTTTCTATCTTTTCAATTCTGCAACTTTTGGTTAATGCACAATGCACATAGAAAATTGAAAAAAATAATAGTAAAACAGAAAAAGAAAGGGGGTTTCAAAAACATGTAATGTGAAATTCCTTGTTAATAGAGCACAACACAAATCAATTGATTCATGATAGATCATGGCAACAGAGAAATTGTTGCAATGATGATGGTGAAAGCTAGAAGAACCGAAAGTTGGATGCAAATAGATGATCTTGTACAAGAATAAAATTGTAAGCTTAAATAAAATAAATGGTTGCGAATTCTGATAGCTGGTGGACCATATGTGAAATTGATCATTCTTAGAATTGGAAGGGTTTTACAATTTATTCTTTCTCTTATTCTCTTTTTTGTGTTATTAAGATTCATTGGCTATTTAATTATTTTATTATTTCACTGTATTTGGATACTTTTTTTGTAAAACAGTTGGTATTGAATGTAAGTTAACATCATAATTTAATGTTGATAGAGTTTCTTTCATAATATAATGATGCCCCTAAATATTTTATATATGTTATATAAATTAGAGTTTAGGCATAATTTGCAAGTATATACTTCCATCTTTTCCTTCGACACAAATTTTTATTTGTCTGATTGAAAATAGTGAGATAGAATCTAATAGATTTACAATTTACAAGTGGGATACTTTTTTGTTTTAATATTTGTTCTTCTTTGATTATAAGTGAAATGTAAATAAAAATACTTTTGGTTGCATTGAAATCTCACAACATCTTCCATACATTGCTATAAGGTGCTAGGAATTACTAGTATAACCATGAATAAAATTTCCTTCTTCAAATGTAGTATACCTGTGTAGAAATTAAGTATCATTAGCTAAAATAGTTTCAATAATTTCATTGAAATTTCAGATGGCAGGAAGAAGAAGAAATACGGAATTAACGGAGGCAATACAAGCTATTAACGACATGGCTGCAACTTTAATAATAAATCAAAGGCCAGAAGGAACTATTGATCACAAGGATTAATTGAATTTAGAAGGAACAAACCTTCAAAATTTCATGGAGGTTATAATCTAGACAAAGCTGAAATAAGGATTAAGGAAATAGAAAAAATATTTCGAGCGATGAATTGTCCTAATAATAAAAAAGTAAATTATGTTGTGTTTATGCTAGTAGGAGAGGCTGAATATTGGTGGGATAGTACTAGAAGGTTATTAGAAGGAGGAGGAATAGATATTACATGGAAAGTATTTACCTCTAAATTTTTAGAAAATTATTTTCCTAATGATGTGAGAAGGACAAGTGAAATAGAATTTATGCAATTAAAACAAGGAAACATGACAGTAGGAGAATATGCTTCAAAATTTGAAGAATTAGGTAAATACTCTACTTTTTTCTATCACTTAGATGGGAGAATGAAGTGTATTAAGTTTGAAGATGGACTTAGACATGAACAAAGGAAGGCGGTAAGGATACAAGGAATGTTGGTATATTTAATTTTTTTAAACTTAAGATTAGAGTAGGTAAATAAAAAAAATTAAATTATGTATAATTTCTTAAAATATGGATGAAAGTTTTATGTGTTTATTTTATTATAATATAAAAATAGATTTTTCCATTAAATATATAAAAATGTAAACAATTTACATGTAAATATTAATTAAAATCTAATCATTATGTAAAAATATGTTAGTTTCAATTAAAATCTAATCATTATTTTCATATATCATTATAAGATATATTGAATATTATAGTTTATCCTATAATTTATAAAATATTTTCTTATAAACTATATATTTTATATTGTTAACATTAATTTCAAATAGGAAGGAGATATAATATCTTAGTTGGTTACGGAATGATAGAAGTGAAAAAATATCAAGGCTTCGATCTTTGTCGCTAATAAAAACTAATATTTAATATATAAAAAAATATTTAAAACATATATGTTGAGTCTAATTTAATTTTATATTTATTAAATATGTGAGTCTAAGTTTATAAAATATAATCATAATAATGTTATGATTGAATTTCACACTTATATGATTTGACCATCATGTAATCAATATGTGATTTAATTTCATATAATTAACCATTATAAATTTAAAATAATTTATTTGAATATTACAATTTTGTCATTAATATATTATAAAATTATTAAATTTTTAAAATCATTAAATGTTATATTTTATTAGACATCTTAAAAATATATGGATCTCGTCATGAATCATCAGTATTTTTGCATATTTTTCACTTATCTTTGTTTTATTTTTTATTTCTTTTTCTCTATTTTATTTTCTTTTTTTAATGGTAATTCACCATTTTTTTACTAGGAAAAGCACGACCACCATCAGGTTATTTATTTATAACTCAATAAAATTATTATTTTAATGCAATTTTTAAAATTAAAATTTTTCTATTTATATTATGTTAATTTTTCATATCAATAAATATTTATTTAATATCATTAATACTACTAAAAAAGTTTTTATTTCTTGCAGTTTTTCATGAAAATTTTTTTGCAAAAAATACCTGCTATTTTTTAGAAGGAAACAATTTGTATAATTTTGAGACTCTTTGTACAAAAAAAAAAATATCAACAAGAATTTCATAAAAATTTTCTTGTGAATTTGAAAAGTGACAACAAACTTTTCTACAAATATGAAAATGTTAGAAAATTTTCTTGCAAAATTTCCCCTGAAAATTATTTATAGGAGTTTCATGCAAATTTCAAATTGGCAAGAGACTTCCTACATATTTAAAATTGATAGAAAAGTTTTATATATTTAAAATTAAAATTATAATAAGTAAATATTATTTATTTATAAAAATTTATATATTAAGATATCTAGAAATTTTTTGCCACCTAATGATAATTTATTTTTTAAATCATTAGTTTTGAAATAATTTATAAATATTTAAAATAATATCATTTTACTAAATTCATTATAATTTACGAAATATCTTAATATTCATAACTTTAGTTTAAAATTAATTAGATTAAATATTATTTTATTGAATATATATTCTTGTATCTTCTATCCTTTAAATTTTAAATTTAAATAATTGTACATTTAAGTGAAAATGTTAATTTATTTTATATTTAACATGTCCTAAAAAATCAAGGTATGTTTTCATACAAATAAATAAAAGAAAATTTAAGTTGTTATTCAAAATTCAAGAAATTGTATAGTATGAAGGCCAAAAAGCCCACGTCAATTTTGAATGTCCAAGAAGCGAGAAAAACATTTGAAAATTTGAATAACAGAACAACACAAGCATTAGTGAAACATGAACTAAGATTTGTATTATACACAATTTACTATTTTAATGAAATAGCATCGATCCAAAATTCAACATGAAGATGAATGTAGCTTGTGATTTGTAACTTGTAATTAGTATTTTTTTTAAGTGTCTATCTTGGTTCACCGATACTTGTCCAGTTCTTGTTTAATTACATATAAACCCTAATTACATTCATAATATCATAGTTTCCAATGTTTTGTATATCATATAGAACAAAATTTAGAAAGTGAATATTGATATTATCTTTATTAAACAAAGAGAATCTAGCCTTTATCTAAATAAATTACTACTTTTTATGGAATCGGTCGATAAGTTGATTTCGACATAACGATAAAAATTAAGTTAAAAATAGAAGACTCATCACCTATGTTTATTAAGAAAGATACTGAAAAAACCTTGAAAATAGAAAGTGGTATGCGAAACCAAATTTGAATTCAGAAATCGAAATGTAGGGAAGGCACCTTACAACATCCATTATAAGACGGTTACCTCTAATTAAACATGCAAAAATAAAGAACTTTAAAAATATTTATTTCATTCCATACAAATTATTATTTTTATTTTATTAATTGATTTTAATATTTTTTATAAGAATTTATTATTGAGAGATTTATTATTTATAAAAGATTATTATTATTGTACTTTTATCTTATAAATTAATTAAAATTTTTTATCTTTTTGGGTTCAACAGGAGTAAGTTCCTACTCCTACGTATCTCCAAGTGTAATAGAGAATCAGAGTTTACATAGTTCTTTGAGAAAATATTTGTGTGTTTTGATATATTTGATATTTAATTTTTAGATTTATTAAGACTGAGGATTTCTGAACTGTCATGGTTTATATATCCTAAAAATTAACAAGGGTGTACACCCAAACCAATCCATTGGAACATTCTTATCTTAGAGGTTATTTTTATTTTTTTAGGAATATTTGTTTTAAAAAGAAAAATTTATTAAAACACACCATCACTGTCATGAGAAGTGACAGTGACAGGATAAAAATTCAAATACAGTAATAGATAGGAATAAATAAAAAGGACCCCCCAGGTAACATGATAGTCACCCACCACAAAGTCAGCTGGTAAAGATACATTATTTTGCAGATTTACCCTACAAGAATTAGGATCAAACCACAGCAGAAGAACTACAACTTGATTACTTTGAGTCTATTCATGCATACAACTGGCTGTAATGATCATTTCACAAAAGAGATGCCTTTAACCTTGCCCAACCCTTTGATCCACTTCCAAGAGTTATATAGGGAATGATCCCACACTTCTTTGCATAGGAAAGACTTATTTTTAAACACCACCTCATTCCTAGCACCCTATATACCACATAATTGATAGCCAAGCAATATTAAGCTAGGAAGAAGCATTAATACCAAAAGAGTCACAGATGCCCAAGAAATTCCAGAAACTCAACTTGCATGAAGCTAGCAGAACATAGATGAAACCAAGCCATCTAAAACAATACATCCAAATAGAGTAACTCCCCTTACAAGTGAAATAAAGATGAGAAATCGCTTCTGACTCTAAATGACACAGGGGACAAAGAGTGTCTGCCATTGGAAGTATTGATTGATAACCAATTCAACCTTTGATGGTATTCTGTTACGGGCCACCTTCCAAGCAAAAACCATCACCGCCTTTGATTTCCGTAACCTGCTAAAAAATGGGATTTATCATCAGGCCCACCCCACACACTAAGTGGTATGCTTTTTTAACCAAATATTGATTAGAGATACCCATATTAGCACCCCACCCCCAACAATCTTTTGCCTCCTTTCTCACTTTGACCCCTTTCAAGACTCCTTCTAGCTCCCTAACCCAATCAATCTCCCAACGAAAAATTTCCAAACTCAATAATCTAGGAAATTTTGATCTAAGCCCCTCAGGCAACAACCAATCCCCCTCCCAAAACTAAAATAGCGAACCATTTCCAAGCGTAGGTTTTACCACAACAGGGAACTAGTTGTCCATTCCTTCTTCAGTTGTTGTTCTCAGGATATGGTGCCGCCACTAGAGCCATCACTCTTGCACCTTACTAACAAGTTTTTTCTAATATCTGCACCATATTTAGTCTCCAATACTTTAAATCTAGGGAGCATTACCACCCTGTACTATCCTCCAGCGCCATTTTCCCAACAGATATAATTTTCACTAACAAATGTATTTTTTAGAGATGATATTTAAGACAAAAAGTTGTGGCAACTTATGCCTTAAAATCTCATGTCATGTTTAGTTAATATTAAAGAAAGTGAAGATTATAAATTATTTCTTGAAAGAAAATATTATTAATTGTGACAAGAATTAATTAAGAAAAATATTTGAGAACATGACACTATCACAATTTGTATCCTCAAAATTTCATAAGCTAAAAAAATGTCACATTTAATTAACATTATTTTTCCCTTACATTTACTTTTCTAACTAGATGATTTAAAATTTTTTATTTAGGAACATAATTTTGAATTTTAGAGATGAGATTTAAAACAAAAAGTTGTCACAACTTATGTCTCAAAATCTCAAAATTAGAGAGATGTCACCTCTAATTAATTCTTTTACCTCTATTAAAAATATTACGTTATAAAATTATGAACAAATTACATTTAAGATATAATTATTATTATTATTAAATAACTTAAATTATTATTATTAAAAAACTTAAATTATTTTTATGAAATGGTCTTTGCTTGACATGAAACTCTAGCTAGGATGATTTTGATGGCACTTAAATTGCATATATACAACCAAATAGTAAGTTAGTTAATCAAATATCAAGCCCACAGTTATAAGTTCGAACCACAAATTAATTAATCACCTAATAAGAATCAAACAAAATAAAAACATGATAGAAAAAAGAAAATATACAATGTCAAATCCTGACATGGACAAGCATCACATGTATAACCCAATAACTGGAAAAAAAAAGTAAAGAGAATTTGTGTAAGTCATGAGTCCACAATACTGTATTGTTGGGAAAGTATTGAAGTGCACAAAGGTCTATCATGTAACATGGCAGATCTGTTGCTGCTAGTTTTGTGGCTAATGCATTCATGATATTTGTCGCTTGTTAATATGAAAAGGGCTATGTTTATAATCATATTTTTGGGTCACTACATATACATATTGGTACCAAGATTTGGTGTTGGTGGGTGTTTACAAAGGCTTGAACGCGTGTATATTCAGGTTCATAGCTCATGAATGTCATGACTTTTAAAGGTAAGTCTTTTTATGGTTAGTGAAGATAAAAGGAAAGTATATGTAAAAGCTAATGTATATTATTTTGTTGGGAGAAAGAATAAGAGTGGATAGATTCTACTGTGAGTATTGTTAAGAGAGAAGAAGATGATGAAAAATAAAAAAAAGGAAGCAGATGGTGAGGTCTTACCTCGAGTGTGGAGTGGAGATAACAGTGGGGGATTTTTATTAAGGAGATACGTTTGCTTTCATTTAATGAAAGTTTGTCTTTTGGGAAACCAATCTTGTGATTTAAGGAGTTTTGTTGGTAGCTTTTAGGTGGTAGTATGAAAGATAAGGAAGCAAAAGGTGAGTAGTTAGGGTAGTATAGCTCACCTTTAAATGATTTTCTTCTTTTTTTTTATTTTTTAATTTGGTTTTTATATTCTTTTCTTTATTTTAAGAAAATGACTCAATTATTAATAATTTTTTTAGTTTAATTTTTCTCATTTTTTTTAATTTTCTTTACTTACCGAAGAAAAGTGGGTGATGACAAAATCGATTTGTAAAAAAATTTTCTTGCATTTGGACTCAAACTTTATATTTGTCCGTAGGTCCTACACACTTAAAACTTATGATTTTAGAACTAGACTCGTGTTTGAACCGGTGAAAATACTGGTTCACAATTTATTAATTCAACCGCTGTTGAACTAGTGGTTGAACCGATCTTAAAGTAGTATTTTTTATTATTAATGTTTTATAACAATTAAGATTATAAAAGAAAAAATTTACTAAGAGGTAATTATAAAAGGAAAATTATTTTTACTGAATACATCTTCATATTGCTAAGTTAACCTTTGTTTTTATTAATTTTTAATTAAAAATGGATGATTCCAAAAAACTTATAAAAACAATGCTTCAGTTGAACCACCGATTTTCAGCAGTTTTCCGATTTTAAAACTGGTTCTTACTTGGTCGATTCGATTTTCAGCATTAACCGAACTAGATACTAGATTGGTTCACTAGTTTTTTGGTCAAACCGTTTGGTCCGATCCGGTTTTTTAACCTAACTTAAAACACATGAAAAGTTTTAATAAGAAATTTTATTACAAACATTCCAACATCAATTATTCACCACTTTAAAATAAATTAGTCATGTATTATTGCACCAAGTTATATTCAAAATCTAAGTAAAATGAAAAAATATATACAAAACCTCATGAGTGATAAGTGTATTTTACTATTATGAAATTGAAGTTTTCACCTAAGAGCAACATTCAAGTCTATTTTATGATAGGATAATTTTTTAAATATATTTTAAATAATTTAAAATATAGGCATACTTAATAATCAAATTTAATGTTATTACTTAATATTAAATTATCAAAATTAATATTTAATTCCGAATTTAATATTTAATAAATTAATTACTTAATATAAAAAATAAAATTACTTTTTCTTAATTATAAAAATGAATATAAAATATAATTAATGTGGGAAATTTATTTTTTTATTAAATATAGATGTTACAAAAGAAAATCTCATGATCAACAGATATTATAAAATTGAAGCTTTCATCAATCATTAAGTTAAAATCCAATTTATAATTAATATATATTAATTAAAATTTAGTGAAGCATTTCTGGGATGTGTTAAATGAGGATATAAGGAAAGTAATGACAGATTTTTATTGGAAAGCTTCCAAGGGAGGTCAATGCCTCATTCATTTCCTTGATTCCCAAGAAGGAGTGCCCAAGTGGATTGGGAGATTATAGGTCGATATCACTAATTGGGGTGCTGTGTAAAATTATTGCAAAAGTACTGGCAAAGAGTAGGGATGGCAAAAATACCCATGCCTGTGGGTACCCACTCAAACCTATCCTAATTTTTATGGGTATTACCCGGTTTGACCAGGTATGGGTATGGGTACGGGTATTACCCGATGTGTTAAATCGGGTAGGGTACGGGTATGGGTATGTGACTACTTCCCCATACCCAAATTCATACCCGCTGCGTTATAATTTTAATGATTATATAATACGTTTAAATTTATATATTTAATTAAAATTTTAATTCTTAAACTTTAATTTATAATTTGTTGTTATTAATTATTCTTTATATACTTTTTAAATTAGAATATAATTAATAACTTAATAATATAATTTATTTAATAATAAATAAATAAATTTAAATTACAAAAAATAATATGATGGGTACCCGTGGGTATACTCGAACCCGAAAATACCCGACGGGGACGGGGATGGAGATTAAAATTTCACACCCCTCTTTTTATACCCAAACCCGAACCCGCCCCGCACTTTGCGGGGATGGGGATGGGGAGGGTCAAACCCGCACCCGCCCCGCCCCATTGCCATCCCTAGCAAGGAGACTACAAAAGGTACTTCCAAGCATAATTGAGGAAATGCAGATAACTTTTATTAAATGGAGGCAATTGCTTAACAATGTGGTTGTAGCTAATGAAGTGATCCAAGAGGCAAAACATCATAAGAAGCCCTTATTGGTTTTTAAGGCTAACTTCAAGAAGGTGTATGACTCTGTTAGTTGGGCGTTCGTGTTTTACATGTTATCTCGATTTGGTTTTGGGGACAAACAATTAAGTTGGATCATGGTTGTTTGTCTTCATCATCAGTCTCAATATTGGTTAATGGGAGTGTGGCGAAGGAGTTCTATATGCAGAGAGGATTATGTCAGGGTGATCTGAAGGGCTAGGAGGGTTGATTCAAAAAGCTCGATATATCTAATTTCAGGTATTAACCTTAACAAGCATTGCTTCCAGATAGTATGCCAACAGTTTGCAAACGATAAAATTTTCCTGATTTCTCATGAACTTCAAAATGTATTTTCTTTAAAAAGTGCTTTAAGATGCTATGAGTTGGCCTCAGGCCTGAGGATTAATTTCCATAAGAGTAGCTTAGGGGTAATTGGGGTGACATTGTCAAAGGTGGGTTCCTTTTCATCAATCCTTAATTGCGGAGTTCTGCAAATGCATTTCTCCTACCTTGGGATTCTTGTGGGGGGAAATGTGAGATGTGAGCGTGTGTGAAAGCCTGTCCTGGATAAAATGAGAGACAACTTAACCTCGTAGAGACAAAATACAGTGTCAATAGGGAGAAGGATTTTCTTGATCAAATCCACCCTCTTTATTTTACCTCTTTATTTTCTATCTTTTTCAAGGCTCCTAAGAAGGTGTCTAAAGCCATAGAATCTGTGCAAAGGAATTTCCTTTGGGGAGGTTCAGAAAAAGGCTAAAAAATAACAAGGTGGTGATGCTATTTGGATCTAGGTACTGCAGGCAAGGTATGAGGTTGATATTAGGAGGAACCTTGATGCTAGGCGTAGAAGTGGAAGCTCCCAGTGATGGCTTGATATCCTGAAAGTCACTGCTGACGAAGAATGAAGTGATTGGCTTTCTGGTGAGGGAAAAACCTTTATTTCTGATGGTTCTAAATTATCTAATTAATGTGAATTCTTGTTTCTTGGCAGTTGAATCAGATCACTTGATTTCCAAGTTGTAAAGGGATTTGTGGATATCTATTTAGCTTGTTACAACATGTAAATAGAATAGGACTTTTGAGTAATTTTCCTCCAAAAGTTTTTATCATTATATTTTTACGTCAAATGAATGGCAATTAGTTGTTATCCTGTACAAAAGATGGGAAAAAGAATAGAAATAATATCAACTACTATGTTTTATGATTTTCATTATTTCATGATAGATTTTCCCGTTACGAGCTTCATGGTAAAAAATGTGAATCATTCTATGTTCTTTTGCTATGATTGTTACAAAAAGAGGCACTAGCAATGACTATATAAGTATAAACTGTGTTTCACTTGCGTTCAATTGTAGCTAAAAGATGAAAAAGTAACGGAAATGGTTTCAGTTTTATTCTATACTTAAAAAGTTAGTAGTTTTTTAGGTAATTACTAGTTTTGTATGAAAAGTTATTTTAGTTTAGTTTTTTTTAAGTCTTCTTATTTTTAGATATTAGTTGATTTTTTTACTTTATTTTTCATTAATTAATAAATTATTTTTTTGTATATTTTATTTTTCATTCTCTCCTTTATCATAATTTATATATGTATTAAGTAATTTATAAAAGTTTCAAAAAATTTGAAATTTAAAAAATTGATTTGTCATATCCAAACTAAAAAACTTAGATTAAAAAAATTGAATTGATTTGGCTAATATGGAAGTTGAATTACCTTATCCAAATAAAATTTGAAATTTAAGAAATTTCAAATGATTTATCCAAACAAAAAATTTACAAAATGAAAGAAATTCAAATGAAAGTAATTCAAATTGATAGCCTTTCAAATTTTTTAAAATCTTAAAATGTCTCATTAAAACACAATGTTAGATTTTAAAATAACAAATGCTGAAGTATAAGTCTCTAATACGAACTCTCCTTTGATTTTCAAAATTAAAGATATGACAGGAAAGAGAAAAGGAAGGAAAGAGTGGCCACAAAAAATTCACATGCATTAAATTGTATTTTGAAAATCTAACCTATACATTAATCAAATGTATACTTGTTATAATAAATTATTTGACTCAAACTAATAGGCTCAAATTAACATTGATCAAAACGGATTTACATCATTCAGTCACATCTATGATTTATATTAAAAACAATTTGTTGAATTTGATAATAATAACTTTAAAAATGATATAAATTGTATGATTTAGTTGGTATGGTTGTATCTTTAAAGTCAATAATAATTAATATTTAGTAACATAATGATATAAAAGGCGGATTCTAATTCTATAAGGTTTTATATTTTATGGTTTGTTTCTTGTCACTATGGTTTCTTTCTTTCTCTGTTTTAGAAAGGTGGCTGAATGCCTCTCTCAGTCCCAACCAAAGCACTAAATCCCCCAATTCTCCATACTAAATGGACCCTCTTTCTTCCTATGGTTCATTTCAAAATCAAAACTTGGATTCACCCTTTTGCCTCTGAATCGCAGGTTACTGAGTCAAATTAGTGAAAGGGAAGAGGAAGAAAAGATAGGTCACAAACAACTCAGGTAACTTTATACTTTAAATACTTTTAACACATAACTTTATACATATTTTTAAATAATAAGAAATAAGTGTGAGATTATAATTAAATATATTTTTCTAACAATTTGATTTATTTATTTTTATTAAAGTTGTATTATGAATTTAACAACAAAAAGATTAGCATGAAAAATGTTTCTTCTAAAATTATTATGTTATATTTAGAAAAAACATTGAATTCTTTTTAAAGAACAATGCAAGTTGCATATTGGAAATAATATTTCTCCCAAGTAATATGAATTATGTCACATCCATGTGACAGAAAATGTTTAGTTATTATATCTTCTAACAGACATCACACATCTCATTTCATGTATTGCAATTTTTTAATAAACCATTGATAAACATGCATTTTTTCAATTTTGTTTTTTATAATTTTGTAGAAATAGTAATACTATTACCTTTAAAATAAGATTTTATGACTTTTTTAACTTTTATTTTTTACCAAAGTCCTAAATAACTTAAAAAATAGATACTTAAAATATAATATTTAGTTTATAATATTAAAATGTAAAATTATTAATTCTTAACATTCTTTCTATCATAAATTAGTAGAAAAAGAAATTTTTTTCTTCTAAACAAAAATAAATTTTTTGAATTAATATTTTGGTAAAAACATAAAGTAACTAGTAATGGAGGATAAGGACATTCTTATTTTTAATATATAAAACTATGTGGATAGAAAATATTAATTCTATTCTTAGAATGGAAAAAGATCCAGTAAGTATAAGATACTTACTCTTTATTATTTCTATTCATTTTCTTATTTAAATCTAATGATTAAGATTAATTATGCTTTGTTTTTATTTATAGTAAAAAACTATAGTAAATCTAAACAATTAATTAAGCTCATGTAACTTTTCATAATTATAGTAAAAAATTACAATTTTATTTAAAAAATTATTTCTATTTTCTTAATTTATTAATATAATTAAGAATAACATATATCAATATGAATCAAATCATTTCGTAGCACTGTGTTACGAATTAGTTATATTTTAATTTTTAAATTTAATAATACATTGTATTTATTAAATTTTATTATTATTTAAATAGATATATTATTTAAAGTTATATGTAGAGATTTAATGCTATATATTATTATATAAAATAAATGACTAAGAGAGTGTTAGTCATTGCACCATTTGAAAGTGTATTAGTATAATATATTTTTTATGAATCAAACTTTGCTATTGTTAATAATACTAGTTTGTTAGCTGATCCTAGAACCTTTCTTTCTGTTAACTAATTTATTACATTACATATTTATTAGTGTAATATTTTTAAAAATGACACAAGGAATGTTGGGATATTTAAAGTTTTTAAACTTAAGATTAGAATTGGTAAATAAAAAAGAATGAAATTATAATTTCTTAAAATAAGGATGAAAGTTTTATATATTTAATTTTATTACAATATAAATATATTTTTTACGTCAAATATATAAAAATGTAAACAAATTATATGTAAATATTCCCTTTAAGTGTGTATATTTTAATTAAAATCAAATCATCATTTTCATATATCATTATAAGATATTGAATATTATAATTTATCCTATAACTTATCAAATATTTTCTTATAAACTATATATTTTATATTGTTAACATTAATTTCAAATAAAAAGGGATATATAATATCTTAATTAGTTAAGGAATGAGAGATATGAAAAAATGTCATAGTTTTAATTTTTGTTGTTAATAAAAACTAACATCTAGTCTATAAAAGAAACATTTAAAATATAAAATTATATAACATGCATATATAATTAATTTAAATTTATATTTATTAAATATGTGAGTCTAATTTTATATAATATAATCATAATAAATTTAAAATAATTTATTTGAATATTACAATTTTGTCTATGGTTCTAAATTAATCATTTTAGAATATAATCATAACATCTAGTCTAATTTTAGTTATTAGTTTTAATTTTATTTTTAGAATAGATATATCTTTATTCTTATTTTTAAAAGTTTTTACATATTTAATAAAAACAATGCTTTCAATTTCATATAATTAACCATTATAAATTAAAATAATTTATTTGAATATTACAATTTTGTCATTGATAATGTAAAAGTCTTTGTTTTATTTTTTATTTCTTTTTCTCTATTTTATTTTCTTTCCTTTTTGGTAATGCACCACATCTTTACCGCGAAAAGCACGACCACCACCAAGCTATTTATGTATAACTCAACAATATTATTATTTTAATGAAAATTTCAAAATTAAAATTATTCTATTTATATAATTTTAATTTTTCATATAAATAAATATTTATTTAATATTATTAATACTATTACAAAAGTTTTAATTTCCTGCTGTTGTTTCATGAGAAAACATTTGCAGAAAATACTTGCTATTTTTTAGAAGAAAAAGATTTGTGTAAATATTTTGAGACTTTTCGTACAAAAAAAAAATCTACAAGAATTTCATAAAAATTTCCTTGTAAATTTGAAAAGTAACGGTAAACTTTCCTATGAATATGAAAATGGTACAAAAATTTCTTGCAAATTTTCCTCTAAAAATTACTTGTAAGACTTTCCTACGAATATTAAATTGGTAGCAAATTTTTCTACATATTTAAAATTGGCAGCAAATTTTCTGCATTTTTTTTACAAACAAAATTGAATAAATTTTTTAGATTTTTAAAATTAAAATTATAATAAATAAATATTATTGATTTATAAAAATTTATATATTAAGTTTTCTAGAAATTTTTTTGCCACATAATGATAATTTAGTTTTTAAGCATTAGTTTTGAAATAATAAATAAATATTTAAAATAATATCATTTTACCGAATCCATTATAATTTATAAAATATCTTAATATTCATAATTTTAGTTTAAAATTAATTAGATTAAATAATATTTTATTGAATATATATTCCTTTATCTTCTATCCTTTAAATCTTAAATTCAAACTGTCGTACATTTAAGAGACAAGGTTAATTTATGTTATATTTAACATGTCCTACAAAGTCAAGGTATGTTCTCATACAAAAAATAAAATAAAATTGAAGTTGTTATTCAAAATTCAAGAAATTGTACCGTATAAAGATAAAAAAAGCCACGTCAATTTTGAATGTCCAAGAAGTGAGAAAAACATTTGAAAATTTCAATAGCAAAACAACACAAACATTAGTGAAACATGAACTAATATTTGTATTATACAAATCTTACTATTTTAATGAAGTAGCATCGATCCAAAATTCAGCATGAAGATGAATGTAGCTTGTGATTTGTAATGTAATTAGGTTGTTTTTTAAGTGTTGGTTAAGCATACAAAAAAATAATTATGGTAATAGTTGTCTTGGTTTAGACATACTTGTCCAGTTCTTGTTTAATTACATATAAATCCAAATTACATTCATAATACCATAGTTACCAATCTTATATCGTACAGAATAAAATTTAGAAAGTGAATGTTGATATTATCTTTATAAAACAAAAAGAAATTAGCCTTTATCTAAATAAATAAACCACTACTTTTGATGGAAATCCATTTGTAAAAAACTTGCATTTTGAACTCCAACTTTATATGTTTTCAACAGGCCCTACACACTTAAAACTTATGATCTTAAAACTGGACCCTATTTGAACCGATGAAAGTATTGTTCACAGTTTATTAGTTTAACCATTGTTGAACTAGTGTTGAACCGGTCTTAATAAAATTGTGTTTTTTATTATTAATATATTATAACAATTAAGATTATAAAACAAAAAAATTTATTAGGAGGTAATTATTAAAGAAAAAACTATTTTTACTATATAAATCTTCATATCGCTAAGTTAACCTCTTTTTTTTATTAATTTTTTAATTAAAAAGGGATGGAATTGAGAAAACAAGGGTGTATTTACAAAAATTAGAAAAATTTATAAAAAAATGAAACAGTTGAACCCCCGATTTTCATAAGTTTTTTTATTTTAAAACCGGTTTTTGCTTGGTCGGTTTTCAGTATTAACCAAACCAGATGCTAGACTAGTTCATCGATTTTTTGATCAAACTAGATACTAAACTGGTTCACTGGTTTTTCGGTCGAACCGGTCAGCCAATCCGATTTTTTTAACCTAGCTTAAAACACAAAAAAACAATTAATAAGAAATTTTATTACAAACATTCTAACATCAATTATTCACGACTTTAAAAGAAATTAATCATATATTATTGCACCAATTTATATCAAGAATCTATGTAAAATGCAGAAATATATACAAAACCTCATGAGTGATAAGTGTATTTTCACCTAAGACCAACATTTCTTCTAGTCTATTTTATGATAGAATAATTTATGAAATATATTTTAAAAAATTTAAAATATATGCATACTTAATGGTCAAATTTAATGTTATTACTTAATGTTAAATTATCAAAATTAATATTTATTATGATTAAATATTTAATAAAATTAATTACTTAATATGAAAAATTAAAATTAATTTTTTAATTATAAAAGTGAATATAAAATATAATTAATGTGGGCAATTTATTTTTTTATTAGATGTTATAAAAGAAAATCATATTATAAAATTGAAGCTTTGATCAATGTTTAAGTTAAAGTCCAATTTATAATTAATATATATACACATATTAATTAAAATTTAGATCCTAAATCACCTTATAAAGGATGATTAAGGGACAAACAGCTACCACTTGTTGACCAATGTTTGCTCTATAGACCAAATAAGTTTTGGCAAATTGACTTGTCTATTTTGTTTGGTTGTTTTCTTGTCTCTTAATGGACTCAGTCATCCTAATCCAATATTTATAAGTTATCCAAACTAATCGATACAAAACCTTGTACCCAAGAGGATGTTTCTTCTTGATTTAAATTTAAGAAAATGATATTAGCAAACACTCTAAAAATTCAAACCAACTCAACCATTTAATTTGTGGCCCACTCCAGCTGAACCAATCATAGCTTGTATTACATCAGATTATACCTTACTAAGCATGATATAGATATAAATATTATCGCTCGCTATAAGTACAGAGTGAGTTGTGAGAACTAATACTACTATCTTTAAAATTATATTTCAGTCAACCCCTAATTAAATTACATTCTTGACTTTTTCCTTTTAACCATTAAACATTAAGTAGGTGGAAGAATAAAAATCTATTAAAGAATAGAAAAAATTTAAAAGGATGAAGTTTTCTTTTGTGAGAATGTTGATGATTTTGCCTTTGTCATCATGCCATAACTGAGTCAGTTGTCTCTTGCACAGTTCCATCATTATCTACGACTTTGTTATGTCTCACAACTGGGGAAATCAACATCCATACTATTTAAAGTAAACAAGATAAAAGCAATTAAGATATGAATTGGAGAAGCAGGTGCATCATTAAAGTATCAAACTGGTTATACTTCACTTTTACAATCCACTACTGATTATTATTACCACCATCACCATGTGTTGATGTTTATATGTAAAGCATATTAACATGAGTAGTGTTACACATCATTGAAATTTATTAAAAACTATAAATTCAAGATAAAGAAGTATTAAATGAGATGTGATCATCAAACTTTATGTTTTTCAATAAACTTTAACCTATAATAGTAGATAATGTGTTGAAAAAAGTGTGTTAAAGAGTGTTTTGTTAAAATTTCTAAAATAAAATTTGTCTTATTAATATGAACAACATTATGGTCGAAGTTGAAGCTAGCTAATGAAATATTATAGGAAATAATTGTTTCTATTAAGTAATACACTCACATACTATAAATTGTTGTTGCAAATCACTCATTGATAACTTTCACCCATGTACTTATCCAGTCAACATCAATGCTCCACCTGGCGGTTTGATGAGTGCATCATTCATGCAGGAAGTGTAGGACACAAAATGTCAAAAACCATCATACATAAAGCACTAGTTAACCATATGATGTATTTAAGTTGCTTACTTTCTGGCTGAGTTATTCAGATCCCAACTGATGAATAGCATTGCAAAGTACATTGCCCCTAAAGAGAATACCATGTGAAAAGATCCATAACTATAAGGTATATCATCTTCATGTTCAACTTTGTTTTTTGTAAACTAAAAAGGACAAAAAAAATCACTTTAATATGAGGGATATTAACATTGCTTTCTATTTGTCACAATATGGCTAAGATTAAAATTACATAATTCTTGTTTGATCATGTTGATGAAAGGACTATGATCCAAATTTTTTATTATCTTATATAGGGGGAATTATTTTTTTCTTGACTTTTCTAAAACAAAATTTTACTTCAACTTGCAGCATGATTAAGGTGTCTTGCTAGATCAAAGAAAAAAGGTAGCTTTAGAGCTTCCTAATTTCTAGAAAATGATTGAGAATGGATTTTGAAGCAACAAGCAATCTTTCTGAATTTACTGGAAAAGGCTTTGAAGCAATAAGGAAAGCTTTAGAACTCTCTAATTTTGAAGCAACTAGGAATGCTTTAGAACACTAAAGAACGATTAACTTGAAAGTATTTTTAATCAATGCCTATGGAAAAGGCTGCCATCACAATTGCAAATATGGCAATAAGGAAGCCCTGTTAAGAAATTAGGAAATTGTATATAACAAAAAATAAGAGGGTGACTAAAACATTCATGTGAAGAAATATCCATAATATCAAATTATGCTTTTTAATACTAATTCAGACAGATACTAAAAAAAATATCTTGAAGAGTCAACAAAAAGAATGCATAGGCCTACAAAAAATTCTAATAGTAGCATTGGTAGTAAAACTTGTAAGAAAACTAGACAGCATGTGGTACAGTATATGCCACATGGTAAACATGATCAGTTAAAACTTAAAACCTCTATGCATATCCTTACATGTGCCTTTTAGTTGTTGAATGCTACTAAACACTTTATCCTTTTAGATGGTTCTTGCTTTTATTAGAACACTGCATTAACAAGCATTTAGCATCACAATTGAAGTATTGTGGTGCTAAAAATGAATGACAGATCGACTAGGCTAGATATTATATCTCTCCACTTTATCAGATCCTATCAAAGTCATTTTCCTTTATCCTTAACTACTAAGAATTTTAAAAAAAATGTTCATCCCAAGCTATTTCATATGCAAGAAGAAAGACTTAAATATGGTAATGTCACATCATAGATTTAAGACAAACAACAACCTAAACATTATTTGAAACCTTCCACCAACACTAATAGAAAATCTACTATTTAATTTAAACCTTAATAATCACCAAAAAAAGACTGAAGGAAGAATTTTGAACTCAGTAGAGAAGTGTAGAGGAACTAAACAGAAGGTTTTCAAATTTAATTGAGTCAAAAACGTACTAGTATAGTTATCTAGCCACTATTTCCTTTTCCTTGATTCTTTGTCTCACATCCTATGGTGGAAGGTTCACTGAAATTCCATGATAGAGATCTACATAACTCCACCATCTATAAAATAAATTTCAAAATAAAATATATGATTTGAAGTAGACATTGAACCAAGTTAGCATGGCATCAACTACTGTTCAGTGAATTTCATTGCATGTAAAAAGAGAATTTCATTTAATCTTCATCCAAATAAATATATGTCAATATGTTGCAGCACTTGATTAACAAGGTCCAGTTTTGTATATTTTATTAATTCAATTTAAAAAAAATGAAGAAAGAAGACCAGCTTTCTAAGTAGTACAAAATACTCCCTCCTTCCACCCAATTTCTCTTCTACATCCAACCAACAACATCCAACTGTAAAACTACAACCTCAATACATTGGAAGATATGAAACTTTTTAAAAATTATCATGTAAAAAGACTCACATACAACACATCATTTAAAATAACTTATGAAAAAGTTGTTTTGACCTTTTTCTTTGTATTTATTTTCTCTAAAAGTGCTTATAGAGAATATCATCCAAACAAAGTGATATAATGTCTACATTTTTCTTAAGAACCATATATAGATATATGGGTTGGAAAATCCTGACCTTCTGACAACCAAACAAAAACAATGTAAGAAGCCATAATTCCTGAAGATAAAAGACATCTATTAACCTCTAATAATTAAACATTTAAATAACAGAACATAAATTTTATTTTTTTAAAAGGAAACAAAAACTATTAGGGAAACTTAATTATATATGTTGAATATGAACAACTAATTACTTTATACATGGTGATATATTGTGCAAACAATACTATTACAACATCATTGTAACTATTAAAAATACCACTAGTTGCAACGAGTAATATTGAATTTAAAGATATAACCATCATTGCAGCAAGTAGAATTATATTTAGAGAACATGAGGTTCCTGAGGCATATGATGTGTACATATAGATAATTCAACAAATAGAGGCAACATAAAACAACATTGACATAAAAAGTCCAAGGGAGCACCTGTGTCAGCACAATAACATGTTAATGTATAAAAAAATACATAAATTGTTATTAAGATTAATGGTTAAAAACTGGTATTAATGTTCTATAATGACAAACACATTATCACATATTATCTCTGCTTTATAATTGTATATATTATTCATTATTAATTAGGAGAATATCTTATAAAGTAATATGACCATGAAAACTAACATATCTGATCATATTAAGTTAAGAAACTTTTGGATTCATTATTTGTACCAATATTCTTAAATGTTTTACAATTAGTGAGATAGGATTGTGGGATTCATTGAAATCCTTAGTGGCTTAGGATATTAACTTGAACAATTTAAATGTAAGCATACTTTAAATTAAATTTGTTTTATGTCTGACTTTCAAATTAATTATATATTATCAATTTCTTTTTGTAATCTCCATAGTCATAACATTTTTAAATAGTAAACAAAGTTAATATCCATATTAATAAACATTACAAAAACAAATTATGTGTACCTATATCAAACAATTATTTTCATATGGCATTGAAGTTTTGAGCCATCCAATGCAGGATCTTTTAAATTATCTAAAAGCTAAAACTTCAGTAATTTACTTAATGAGCACCAAAATAACCTGTACACAGGTCTGATTCAGAATTCAGGTACATTGTTCTCATCCTTAGAACAAGATATGAAATTTGACTTTAGGTTTATCTATGAATTGTTGCAGAAATAATCATGTTTACATCTACCCAGTTTATTCTTCTGGAGTCCCGTATTTATTCCACCAAGTGATAAAATGGATGACACTCACAAGTTGTAAAAGAAGAAATATTTTGTGTAAACATAAACCATAACATGCATGTAAGTAACAATCTACAAAGAGAAAAATAAAGCAAATAGAATGTATTAATGGAGTCTCTCAAAGAACACCTTTGAGATTCATCATAGATATGAAAGTACACAATCCAAGACTTGTACCAAATGAAGGGATATTGACCATTCTTCAAAAAACAAAAAAAAAAAAGAAAATGCAGGATTTGAAGCTTACCCTGCACCAATATGAGCAATCTCACTTACAAGATCAAAGGTGTGTTATGGTTCTTATTCAATGATATCGAAGAGAAGGGAAAGAAAGAGTGGAGTTTTGTTTTCAATGAGTGAAAAGTGATAGAAAAAAACTTATGAACCCTAGAAAGTTTTACACCGGCATTCAATCACACCCCTTGATATATGGTAAGTTTGTTGACTTTACCAATTAATACTTTAAAATTCATATAAATAAAAGGTTGTGATTAAATGTCAGTATAACATTTTTTATACTACATGTATTTTAAACTAGAAAAAAAATCGTATTAATGAAAACTATTTGAATGATAAAATTGACAGTTTTTTCTATGAATAGTTTTTACAAGAACTTCTCCTTTTCTGTAACCCAAATTGTGACATAAGAACCATAAGCAAAACCAAAACCAACTAAAACCAAAATCCAACTGCATTGTACCAAAAAAGCAAATGTTTCATCAATATGACTGTTGTTATTAGAACTGTGTGGTTGTTAAACATACCATATATTTGAACAACTTGTGAAGGGAAGAAAAATGGGAGAGCCATTGATACAAGCAATAAAATACACTTGACTTTCCACCAACCAGAATGCCACAAATTTTCATGTTCACAAAATTTTCTTGTTTTGACTGTAGTAAGAAACATAACTAAGAAAAATATATGATTTCATTGTTAAGGAAGATAGTTCTTTATTAATCAGTAATTATAATAATTATATAGAGAACTGGAAATTTGTAAATATATAGTTGATTCATGGTAACTAACTGGAAATTTTTCTTGTTGAATAAGTTATAGGTTAGAGTATATTTACTTCAAGATTGAGAACAATAAAGATTTTGAATAATACCCTTGGGAGTGATGAGGACTTAGCAGAGCTCTTCAATGTTGTTTCTAATAAAAAACAATATTGTCTATGTAAAGTCTTGCTATTTTTCTAATAGATAAAATAAATAAATATAAAGATATCGAAAGAACCATGGGGTTCATAAAAAGATGTCATCTATAAAAACCTGAATTGAATGTTCTCTTTAGCCTCTATTTGAAATTTTCATTTCCTTGTTATTTATGTATATCTAAATTTTTTTCTATTTCTTTTCCAAACCATAATTTTTGTTGTTACAGTCTCTCTTGCTATTAAAATGAGATCAATGGCACTTGAGTAGAGACACAATTTTAAACTATTTTCTTTGTATCTTTCCAGCTTTCTTCCAGTTACTATGCATGTCCTCCTAGTTGGTTTACGAGAATGGAAAAGGTACAAGCAAGAAAATAGCTACTTGGGAATGATGTTAAAAGTAAAAGTTTCATAATCCTCTTCAATAGTTGTTTGTTTATGATTGTACTTCATTTGTTGTTTATGGTTTCTCTGCTATAGTCATAGGTTCAGGGGGTGCGTAGCCTGCACCTCCTAATTCTTCTTGGAGTCTCATTTATCAGTTATACATATTGATTTATGAAACGAAGCTGAATGAAGCAAGTCACTTCAGCATTTTCAGTTTCAACTGCTCTTAACTCTCACAATTGATTCTTAATATTACTAGATCAAACATTTTGTTTGCTGCTACATGGCAGAATCTATTGATGACTTGATTATATTAACCATTGTAATAAAGAGTTTATTCTTGTTTTGTTCATTTTCTTTTTTAATGAAGGCCAAAGTAAAAATTTTATAATCCTCTTCAACAGTTATTTATGATTGTACTGCATTTGTTATTTATGGTTTCTTTGCTATAGTCATAGGTTCACGGGGGTGTGTAGCCGACACCTCCTAATTCTTCTTGGACTCTCTTTTATCAATTATACATACTGATGTATGAAACGAAGCTGAATGAAGCAAGTCACTTCAGCATTTTTAGTTTCAACATCTCTTAAATCTCAAAATTGATTCTTGATATTACTAGATCAAACATTTTCTTTGCTGCTACATAGGCAGAATCTATTGATGACTTGATTATATTAACCAATTTAATCAAGAGCTTATTCTTGTTTTGTTCATTTTCATTTCTCAATAATCTAATTAATTGAATTCTTGTTTACTGGTAGTTGAATTGGAGCACCTCATTTTCAAGCTGTAAAGGGATTTGTGGAGATGGGTTTAGCTTGTTAAAACATGTAAATAAAATCAGAATGTTGAGTAATTTTCCTCCAAAATTTTTCATCATTCTTTCTTAATTCAAATGATTGGTATTAGATGTTATACTTGTGCTAAAGATGGGAAAAGGAATAGAAATAATATCAAATACTATGCTTTATTATTTTCATTATTTCATGATAGATTTCCTGTTACTATGGTAAAAACTGTGAAAGATTCTATGCTATTTTGCTATGATTGTTACAAAACAAGGTAATTACTAGTATTGTGTGAGAAGTTATTTTAGTTTAGTTTATTTTAAGTTTTCTTATTTTTAGTTATTAGTTGATTTTTTTTAATTCATTTTTTCATTAATTAAATAAATTCATTTTCTTTACATATTTTATTTTTCATTCTCTCCTATATCATAATTTATTTATATATGTTTTATGTAAGCTATAAAAATTTCACAAAATTTCAAATCTAAGAAAATGATTTTTCATATCCAAACTAAAAATGAAATTAACAAAATTGAATTAATTTTATTAATATAAAAATTTAATTGCTTTGTCTAAACAAGAAATTTGAAAACTAAGAAAATTCAATTGATTTACTCAAACATAACATTTACAAAACGAAGGAAATTCAAATGAAAACAATTCAAATGAATAGGATTACAAATTTTTTGAAATCTTAAAATACCTCATCCAAATGCCATGTTAAATTTTAAGAAGATAAATGGTGAAGTGTAAGTCTCTAGTACCAATTCTCCTTTAATTCAAAATAAAAACTATGAAAGTGATAGGAAAAAGGAAGAAAAGAGTGAGCATTGGGCACATGCTTTAAATTATATTTTTGAGAATCTAACCTTTACATTAATAAAATGTATACCTATTATGATAAATTATTTGACTTAAATTAACATTGCTCAAACTAACACTAATCAAAACTGATTTACATCATTCAATGACATGTATTATTTATGTCAAAAAATTTGTTAAATCTTATAATAATAACTTTAGAAATTATATAAATTGTATGATTTAGTTCGTATGGTTGTATCTTTAAAGTCAACAATAATTAATATTTAGTAACATAAATGAAAATAACAAATGAAAATAAAGAAGTAGGCTTCCAAAAATGTCAAACAAGTTATATGAATTTATCCATTCGATTGGGTCTAGAAAAGCTAGATTCTAATTGTAGAAGGTTCTATGGTTTATGCTTTGTTTCTTCTCTTTCTTTCTTCCTTAGTGAAATGTGGCGCTGAATGCCTCTCCCCATTCTGAATCCCTCAATTCCTTATATCCATGGAAATGGACCCTCCTTCTTCCCATGATCTAACCATTATATTAATCAAATGTATACTTGATATAATAAATTATTTATTATGGTCTATTTCAAAATTCCCAAATTTTATCTTTAAAGAGTTAAATCCCCAAATTCCTCCTATGGTCCATTTGACAATCAAAACTTGAATCGACCCTTTTGGCCTCGAAACATGTGTTAACGAGTAAAATAAATAATTAGTGAAAGGCAAGAGGAAGGAAAGAGTGGCCACACAAACATACTAGTGAGATTCTTTAAATTATATTTTGAAAATATAACCTTTACATTAATCAAATGTATACTTGATATAATAAATTATTTTACTCAAACTAACATGGCTCAAATTAACAATAATCAAAATAGATTTACATCATTCAGTCACATCTACGATGTAAGTTAAAAAAATTTGTTGAATTTGATAATAATAACTTAAAAAATTATATAAATTGTCAGATTTAGTTGGTATGATTGTATCTTTAAAGTCAATAATAATTAATATTTAGTAACATAAATGATAGAAAAGGCAGATTCTAATTATATAAGGTTTTATGTTTTATGGTTTGTTTCTTGTCAGTGTGGATTCTTTCTTTATATGTTCTAGAAAGGTGGCTAAATGCCTTTCTCAGTCCTAACAAAATCGTTAAATTCCCCAATTCCTCCTATGCTCCATTTCAAAATCAAAACTTGGGTTGACTCTTTACCCCCTGAAACACATGTTAATGAGTCAAATAAATAATTAGTGAAAGGCAAGAGGAAGGAAATAGTGGGTACAAAGAAACTAGTCACATGCTTTAAATTATATTTTTAAAATCTAACTTTTACACGAATCAAATGTATTCTTGATACAATAAATTATTTGACTTAAACTAACATGGCGCAAATTAACATTAATCAAAACGGATTTACATCATTTAGTAACATCTATTATTTATGTTTAAAATATTTGTTAAATTTGATAATAATAACCTTAAAAATTATATAAATTGCATCATTTAGTTGGTATATGTGTATCTTTAAAGTCAATAATAATTAATATTTAGTAACATAAATGATAGAAAAGGCAGATTCTAATTATATAACCTTTATGTCTTATGGTTTGTTTCTTGTCACTGTGGATTATTTATTTATATGTTCTACAAAGGTGGTTGAATGTCTCTCTCGATCCTAACCAAAGCTTTAAATTCCCAAGTTCCTGCTATGCTTCATTTCAAAATCAAAAGTTAAGTTGACTCTTTTGCCCCTGAAACATGTGTTAATGAGTTAAATAAATAATTAGTGAAAGGGAAAGGAAGCAAAAAGTGGCCACAAACAAACTGGTCAGATTATTTAAATTATATTTTGAATATCTAACCTTTACATTAGTCAAATGTATACTTGATATAATAAATTATTTGACTCGAACAAACATTGCTCAAATTCACATTAATCAAAACGGACTTACATCATTCAATCACATCTATGATTTATGTTAAAAGAATTTGTTGAATTTGATAATAATAACTTTAAAGATTATATAAATTTTATGATTTAGTTGGTATGGTTGTATCTTTGAAGTCAATAACAATAATTATTTAGTAGCATAAATGATAGAAAAGGAAGATTCTAATTATCCAAACTTTTACGGTTTACGGTTTGTTTCTTGTCACTGTGGATTCTGTCTTTATTTATTCCAAAAAGGTGGTTGCATTCCTCTCTCAGTCCCAACAAAAGCATTAAATTGCCAAATTCCTGCAATGCTCCATTTCAAAATTCAAACTTGAGTTGACCCTTTTGGCCCTCAAACGTGTGTTAATGAGTCAAATAAATAATTAGTGAAAGGAAAGAGGAAGGAAAGAGTGGCCACAAACAAACTAGTCAGATGCTTTAAATTATATTTTGAAAATCTAACCTTTACATTGATCGAATGTATACTTGATATAATAAAATTTTTGACTCAAACAAACATAGCTGAAATTAACATTAATCAAAACGGATTTACATCATTCAATCAAATGTATTCTATGATTTATGTTAAAAAAATTGGTTGAATTTGATAATAATAACTTTAAAAATTATATAAATTTTATGATTTAGTTGGTATGGTTGTATCTTTAAAGTAAATAATAATTAATATTTAGTAACATAAAGGATTGAAAAGGCAGATTCTTATTATATAAGGTTTTATGTTGTATGGTTTGTTTCTTCTCACTGTGGATTCTTTCTTTATATGTTTTAGAAAGGTGGTTGAATGCCTCTCTTAGTCCCAACCAAAGCCTTAAATTCCCAAATTCCTCCTATTCTCCATTTTATAATCAAGACTTGGTTGGACGTTTTTGCCCCTGAAACGTGTGTTAATCAGTCAAACAAATAATTAGTGAAGTCGAAGAGGAAGGAAATAGTTGCCATAAAAAAATGAGTCAGATGCTTTAAATTATATTTTGAAAATCTAACCTTTACATTAATCAAATGTATACTTGATATAATAAGTTATTTGACTCAAACTCACATTGCTCAAATTAACATTAATCAAAACGGATTTACATCATTCAATCACATCTATGATTTATGTTAAAAAAATTTGTTGAATTTGATAACAATAACTTTAAAAATTATATAAATTATATGATTTCGGTGGTTTGGGTGTATCTTTAAAATCAATAATAATTAATATTTAGTAACATAAATTATAGAAAAGGCAGATTCTAATTATACAAGGTTTTATGTTTTATGGTTTTTTTCTTGTCATTATAGATACTTTCTTTATATGTTCTAGAAAGGTAGCTCAATGCCTCTCTCAATCCCAACCAAAGCCTTAAATTCTCAAATTCCAAATTCCTGCTATGTTCCATTTCAAAATCAAAACTTGAGTTCACCCGTTTTCTCGCTGAAATGCATCTTAACGAGTCAAATAAATAATTAGTGAAAGGGAAGAGGAAGGACAGAGTGGCCACAAACAAACTAGTCAGATGCTTTAAATTTATTTTGAAAATCTAACCTTTACATTAATGAAACATATAGTTTATATAATAAATTATTTAACCCAACCTAACATTACTCCAATGAACATTAATCAAAAGGAATTTACATCATTCAGTCACATGTATGATTTATGTTAAAAAAATGTGTTGAATTTTATAATAATAACTTTCAAAATTATATAAATTGTATGATTTAGTTGGTATGGGTGTATCTTTGAAGTCAATAATAATTAATTTTTGGTAACATAAATGATAGAAAGACAGATTCTAATTATATATGGTTTTATGTTTTATGCTTTGTTTCTTGTAACTGTGGATTCTTCGTTATATGTTCTAGAAAGGTGGCTCAATGCCTCTTTGAGTCCCAACGAAAGTCTTAAATTCCCATATTCTTGCTATGCTCCATTTCAAAATCAAAACTTGAGTTGACCCGTTTGCCCCCTAAAACGTGTGTTAATGAGTCAAATAAATAATTAGTGAAAGGGAAGAGGAAGGACAGAGTGGCCACAAACAAACTAGTCAGATTCTTTAAATTATATTTTGAAAATCTAACCTTTACATTAATGAAATGTATAGTTGATATAATAAATTATTTGACCCAAACTAACATTACTCCAATTAACATTAATCAAAATGGATTTACATCATTGAGTCACATGTATGATTTATGTTAAAAAAAAATTGTTGAATTTGATAATAATAACTTTCAAAATTATATAAATTGTATGATTTAGTTGGTATGGGTGTATCTTTAAAGTCAAAAATAATTAATTTTTGGTAACATAAATGATAGAAAAGGAAGATTCTAATTATATAAGGTTTATGCTTTGTTTCTTGTCACTGTGGATTCTTCTTTATATGTTTTAGAAAGGTGGCTCAATGCCTCTCTTAGTTCCAACCAAAGCCTTAAATTCCCAAATTCCTTCTATGCTCCATTTCAAAATCAAAACTTAAGTTGACACTTTCGCCCCTGAAATGTGTGTTAATGAGTCACATCAATAATTAGTGAAAGCAAAGAGGAAGACAGAGTGGCCACAACCAAACTAGTCAGATGCTTTAAATTATATTTTGAAAATATAACCTTTACATTAATGAAATGTATAGTTGATATAATAAATTATTTGACCCAAACTAACATTACTCCAGTTAACATTAATCAAAATGGATTTACATCATTGAGTCACATGTATGATTTATGTTAAAAAAATTGTTGAATTTGATAATAATAACTTTCAAAATTATATAAATTGTATGATTTAGTTGGTATGGGTGTATCTTTAAAGTCAAAAATAATTAATTTTTGGTAACATAAATGATAGAAAAGGAAGATTCTAATTATATAAGGTTTATGCTTTGTTTCTTGTAACTGTGGATTCTTTTTTATATGTTCTAGAAAGGTGGCTCAATGCCTCTTTCAGTCCCAACGAAATCCTTAAATTCCCATATTCTTGCTATGCTCCATTTCAAAATAAAAACTTGAGTTGACGCGTTTGCCCCCTAAAACGTGTGTTAATGAGTCAAATAAATAATTAGTCAAAGGGAAGAGGAAGGACAGAGTGGCCACAAACAAACTAGTCAGATACTTTAAATTATATTTTGAAAATCTAACATTTACATTAATGAAATGTATAGTTGATATAATAAATTATTTGACCCAAACTAACATTACTCCAATTAACATTAATCAAAAGGGATTTACATCATTGAGTCACATGTATGATTTATGTTAAAAAAAAATTGTTGAATTTGATAATAATAACTTTCAAAATTATATAAATTGTATGATTTAGTTGGTATGGGTGTATCTTTAAAGTCAAAAATAATTAATTTTTGGTAACATAAATGATAGAAAAGACAGATTCTAATTATATAAGGTTTTATGTTTTATGCTTTGTTTCTTGTGACTGTGGATTCTTCTTTATATGTTCTAGAAAGGTGGCTCAATGCCTCTCTCAGTCCTAACCAAAGCCTTAAATTCCCAAATTTATCCTATTCTCCATTTCAAAATCAAGACTTGGTTGGACGCTTTCGCCACTAAAACGTGTGTTAATCAGTCAAACAAATAATTAGTGAAGCTGAAGAGGAAGGAAAGAATGGCCACAAACAAACTAGTCAGATGCTTTAAATTATATTTTGAAAATCTAACCTTTACATTAATCAAATGTATACTTGATATAATTAGTTATTTGACTCAAACTAACATTACTCAAATTAACATTAATCAAAACGGATTTACATCATTTCAGTCACATCTATGATTTATGTAAAAAAAATTGTTGAATTTGATAACAATAACTTTAAAAATTATATAAATTATATGATTTAGGTGGTTTGGGTGTATCTTTAAATTCAGTAATAATTAATATTTAGTAACATAAATTATAGAAAAGGCAGATTCTAATTATATAAGGTTTTATGTTTTATGGTCTTTTTCTTGTCACTGCGGATACTTTGGTTATATGTTCTGGAAAGGTGGCTCAGTGCCTCTTTGAGTCCCAACCAAAGCCTTAAGTTCCCAAATTCCTTCTATGCTTCATTTCAAAATCAAAACTTGAGTTGACCCGTTTGCCCCCTGAAACGCATGTTAACGAGTCAAATAAATAATTTGTGAAAGGGAAGAGGACGGACAGTAGCCACAAACAAACTAGTCAGATGCTTTAAATTATATTTTGAAAATCTAACCTTTACATTCATGAAATGTATACTTGATATAATAAATTATTTGACCCAAACTAAGATTTATGTTAAATAAGAATTTGATAATCAAAAGGGATATACATCATTCAGTCACATGTATGATTTATGTTAAAAAAATTTGTTGAATTTGATAATAATACCTTTCAAAATTATATAAATTGTATGATTTAGTTAGTATGGGTGTATCTTTAAAGTTAATAATAATTAATTTTTGATAACATAAATGATAGAAAAGACAGATTCTAATTGTATAAGGTATGTTTTATGCTTTGTTTCTTGTGACTGTGGATTCTTCTTTATATGTTCTAGAAAGGTGGCTCAATGCCTCTCTCAGTCCTAACCAAAGCCTTAAATTCCCAAATTCCTGCTACACTCCATTTCAAAATGAAAACATGAGTTGACCCTTTCGCCCTTCAAATGCGTGTTAACGAGTCAAATAAATAATTAGTGAAAGGGAAGAGGAAGAAAGAGTGGCCATAAACAAACTAGTTAGATGCATTAAATAATATTTTAAAATATAACCTTTACATTATTAAATGTATACTTGATATAATAAATTATTTGACTCAACCTAAAATTTCTCAAATTAACATTAATCAAAACAGATTTACATCATTCAGTCACATCTATGATTTATGTTAAAAAAATTTGCTGAATTTGATAATAATAATTTTAAAAATTATATGAATTGTATGACTTAGTTTGTATGGTTGTATCTTTAATGTCAATAATAATTAATATTTAGTAACATAAATGATAGAAAAGGCAGATTCTAATTCTATAATTTTTTTTGTTTTATGGTTTGTTTCTTGTCACTGTGGATTCTTATTCTTTCTTTATATGTTCAAGAAAGGTAGCTGAATGCCTCTCTCAGTCCCAACCAAAGCGTTAAATTCCCAAATTCCTCAGATGTTCCATTTCAAAATCAAAACTTGAGTTGACCTTTTTGCTCCTAAAATGGGTGTTAATGAGTCAAATTAACAATTAGTGAAAGAGAAGAGGAAGGAAAGAGTGGCCACAGGCAAACTAGTTAGATGCTTTAAATTATATTTTGAATATCTAACATTTACATTAATCAAATGTATACTTGATATAATGCATTATTTGACTCAAATAAACATATCTCAAATTAACATTAATCAAAATAGATTTACATCATTCAATCACATTTAGTCTATGATTTATGTTAAAAACATTGTTGAATTTCATAATAATAACTTTAAAAATTATATAAATTGTATGATTTAATTAGAATGGGTGTATCTTTAAAGTCAATAATAATTAATATTTAGTAACATAAATTATAGAAAAGGCAGATTCTAATTATATAAGGTTTTATGTTTTATGGTTTGTTTCTTGTCACTGTGGATTCTTTCTTTATATGTTCTAGAAAGGTGGTTGAATGCCTCTCTCAATCCTAACCAAAGTGTTAAATTCCAAAATTGCTCCTATGGTCCATTTCAAAATCAAAATTTAAGTTGGCCGTTTCGCCCCTGAAACGTGTGTTAATGAGTCAAGTAAATAATTAGTGAAAGGGAAGAGGAAGGAAAGAGTTTCCATAAATAAACCAGTTAGATGCTTTAAATTATATTTTGAAAATATAACCTTTACATTATCAAATGTATACTTGATATAATAAATTGTTTGACTCAAACTAACATTTGTCAAATTAACATTACTCAAAACGAATTTATATCATTTAGTCACATCTATGATTTATGTTAAAAAAATTTGTTGAATTTGATAATAATAACTTTCAAAATTATATAAATTGTATGATTTAGTTGGTATGGGTGTATGTTTAAAGTCAATAATAATTAATATTTAGTAACATAATGATAGAAAAGGCAGATTCTAATTGTATAATGTTTTATGTGTGTTAGTTTGTTTCTTGTCCATGTGGATTCTTTGTTTATATGTTCTAGAAACGTGACTGAATGTCTCTTTCAGTCTGAACCAAAGGGTTAAATTCCCAAATTCCTCCTATTGTCCATTTAAAAATCAAAACTTGGGTTGACCTTTTGCCGTGAAACATGTGGTAATAATGAGTGAAATAAATAATTAGTGGAAGGGAAGAGGAAGGACTGAGTGGCCACAAACAAGTCACATACTTTAAATTATATTTTGAGAATCTAACATTTACATTAATAAAATGTATATTTATTGTAATACATTATTTGATTGAAACTGACATTGCTCAAATATTCCACCACATGCACATTACTCAAGAACAAATTATATTGAGTATGCTCAAACTAACATAGGTCAATAGATTTTGAAAAAGATAACAATAACCATGGGAAATGTTGTAAATCATTAATGACCAATAACCAAGGATGTTTTAAAATGCATGGATTTTGAAATTTAATTGTGGCTCGACTTTTTTTACACTATAGTTGTAAAATAATTAAATTACTTTATTACTTTATTTTTTAAAATTATGTTAAGATAAGTTAAATTCCTTTAAATACTTTTAACACATAACTTTATACGTATTTTTTAATAATAAGAAATAAGTGTGAGACTATAATTAAATATATTTTTTCTAATAATCCGATTTATTTATTTTATTAAAGTTGTATTATGAATTTAACAACCAAAAAATTAGCATCACAAATGTTTTTTCTAACATTATTATGTTATATTCAGGAAAAAAAAACATCAAATTATTTATAAAGAAGAATGAAAGTTACATATTGAAAATAATGAGATTTTTTAAAGAAAAGTAATATGAATTGGTCACACCCATGTGATAGAAAATGTTTAGCTTAGTTTATTATATCTTCTAAGACACATCTCATGTCACTGTCACTTTAGAATGAATTACAATTTTTTAATAAACAATTGATAAACATGGCCTTTTCCAATTTGGTTTTCATATTTCTGTATGAATAGTCATACTATTACCTTTAAAATAGGATTTTATGACTTTTTCAACTTTATTTTCGACCAAAGTCTTAAATAACTTAAAAAATATATACTTAAAATACAATATTTAGTTTATAATATTAAAGTGTAAAATTCTTAACGTTCTTTCTATCATAAATTAGTATAAAAAACAAAAAGTAATTTTTTCTTCTAACTAAAAATAATTTTTTGAATTAATATTTTGATAGAAAAGATTAATCATCGAGTAATGGAGATGAGGACATTCTTCTTTTTAATATATAAAACTATGTTGATAGAAAATATTAATTCTATTTTTAGAATGGAAAAAGATCTAGTAAGTATAAGATACTTACTCTTTATTATTTCTATTTATTTTCTTATTACTATTTAATATTAATTCTTCTTTATTAATTCTTATATGTAAATATTACTTTTAAGTGTATATTTTTAACTTTTATTTTAGACCAAAATCCTAAATAACTTAAAAAATAGATACTTGAAATATAATATTTAGTTTATAATATTAAAGTGTAAAATTCTTAACATTCTTTCTATCATAAATTAGTAGAAAAAACAAAAAGTAATTTTTTCTTCTAACTAAAAATAATTTTTTGAATTAATATTTTGGTAGAAAAGATTAATCATTTAGTAATGGAGATGAGGACATTCTTCTTTTTAATATATAAAACTATGTTGACAGAAAATATTAATTCTATTTTTAGAATGGAAAAAGATCTAGTAAGTATAAGATACTTACACTTTATTATTTCTATTCATTTTCTTATTACTCTTTAATATTAATTCTTATATGTAAATATTACTTTTAAGTGTATATTTTAATTAAAATATAATAATCATTTTCATATATCATTATAAGATATATTCAATATTATAGTTCATCCTATAACGTATAAAATATTTTCTTGTAAACTATATGTTTTATATTGTTAACATTAATTTCAAATAAAAAAGATATAATATCTTAATTGGTTAAGGAATGAGAGGTGTGAAAAAATGTGGTAGTTTTGATCTTTGTCTCAGTAAAAACTAACATCTAATCTATAAAAGAAACATCTAAAATAGAAAAGTATATAACATATAATTAATTTAAATTTATATTTATTAAATATGTGAGTCTGATTTTATAAAATATATAATAATGTTATGATTGGATTTCACACTTATATGATTTTATAATCATGTAATCAATATGAAATTGAAAAAGAAAATAAATTGTTGATTTTGTTAATTATTTAATTTTAATATTATTGTATGTTATTTCATATATCAATATGTATGCTTGCATAGATAATTGTTATTATAAATTATATTATTATATTTTTCATTAACAATTATTATTTAAAATTTTATATTACCATCATATCTGTAAAGTTAAGCATACCTGCATAATATTATAAATTATTAGATTAAGAAAACATATATGTTGATTTAGTTTTATTTTTATTTTTAGGATACATATATGTTTATTCTTATATGTAAAAGTCTTTACATATTTAATAAAAACAATGTTTTAAATTTCATATAATTAACCATTATAAATTTAAAATAATTTATTTGAATATTAAAATTTTGTCATTATATATTATGAAACTATTAAATGTTAATTTAATATTATTAATACTATATTATATTTTATTACACATATTATAAATTATGGATGTCGTCATAAATCATCAGTATTTTTACATATTTTTCACTTATCTTTGTTTTATTTTTTATTTCTTTTTCTCTATTCTATTTTCTTTTTTATTGGTAATGCACCACTTTTTTACTTTGAAAAGCACGAGCACCACCAGGCTATTTATGTATAACTCAACAATATTATTATTTTAATGAAAATTTAAAAATTAAAAATTTTCTATTTATATAATTTTAATTTTTCATACCAATAAATATTTATTTAATATTATTAAAACTACTAGAAAAGTTTTCATTTACTGCAGTTGTTTCATGAGAAAAAATTTGCAGAAAATACCTGCTATTTTTTAGAAGGAAAAATTTGTGTAAATTTTTCGAGACTTTTTGTTCAAAAAATAAATCTATAAGAATTTCACAAAAATTTCCTTGTGAAGTGGAAAAGTGACGGTAAAATTTTCTATGAATATGAAAATGGTACAAAAATTTATTGCAAATTTTCCTCTAAATATTGTTTGTAGGGTAAAATAACATATATAAATATTATTTATTTATAAAAATTTATGTATTAAGTTTTCTAGAAATTTTTTTGCCATATAATGATAAGTTATTTTTTAAATCATTAGTTTTGAAATAATTAATAAATATTTAAAATAATATCATTTTACTAAATCCATTATAATTTATAAAATATCTTAATATTCATAGTCTTAGTTTAAAATTAATTAGATTAAATATTATTTTATTGAATGTATATTCCTTTATCTTTTATCCTTTAAATTTTAAATTCAAATCATCGTACATTTAAGTGAAATGTTAATTTATTTTATATTGAACATGTCCTAAAAAATCAAGGTATGTTTTAATACAAATAAATAAAAGAAAATTAAAGTTGTTATTCAAAATTCAAGGAAATTGTATAGTATAAAGGTCAAAAAGCCTACGTCAATTTTGAATGTCCAAGAAGTGAGAAAAACATTTGAAAATTTGAATGACAAAACAACAAAAGTATTAGTGAAACATGAACTAAGATTTGTATTATACACAATTTACTATTTTTAATGAAATAGCATCGATCCAAAATTCAACATAAAGATGAATGTAGCTTTTGATTTGTAACGTAATTAGTTTTTTTTTCAACTTAGTTAATAATAGTTGTCTTGGTTCAGACATACTTGTCCCGTTCTTGTTTGATTGCTTATAAACCCAAATTACATTCATAATACCACAGTTGCCAATCTTATATCATACAGAACAAAATTTAGAAAGTGAATGTTGATATTATCTTTATTAAACAAAAATAATTTAGCCTTTATCTAAATAAATAAACTACTACTTTTGATCGGAATCCATTTGTAAAAAACTTTTCGTGCATCTTGAACTCTAACTTTATATGATATTTGTAGGCCCTACACATATAAAACTTCTGATTTTAAAATTGGACCCATGTTTTAACCGGTAAAAGTAATTGGTTCACGGTTTATTAGTTCAACCATTGCTGAACTAGTGCTGAACCGGTCCTAATGAAATAATGTTTTTTATTATTAATATATTATAACAATTAAGATTATAAAATGAAAAATTTATTAGGAGGTAATTATTAAAGAAAAAACTATTTTTACTAAATACATATTCATATCACTAAGTTCACCTCTTTTTTTATCAAATTTTCAATTAAAAAGGGATGGACTTGAGAAAACAAGGGTGTATTTAGAAAAATTTGAAAAATTTATAAAAAAATGAAACAGTTGAACCCCCGATTTTCATCAGGTTTTCGATTTTAAAACCGGTTTTTTGCTTTGTCGGTTTTCAGTATTAACCAAACCAGATACCAGACTGGTTCATCAGTTTCTCTGTCAAATTAGATATCAGACTAGTTCACCAGTTTTTCGGTCAAAGCAGTCGGTCCGATTTGATTTTTTTAACCTAACTTAAAACAAAAAAAAATTAATAAGAAATCTTATTACAAACATTCTAACATCAATTATTCATGACTTTAAAAGAAATTAATCATGCATTATGGCACCAAGTTATATTAATCTATATAAAAGTGAATATAAAATATAATTAATGTGGAAAATTTATTTTTTAATTAGATGCTACAAAAGAAAATAACATTATAAAATTGAGCTTTGATCAATGTTTAAGTTAAAGTCCAATTTATAATTAATATATATATATATATATATACATATTAATTAAAATTTAGATCCTAAATCACTTTATCAAGGACGATTAAGGGACAAACAACTACCACGTGTTGACAATGTTATCTCTATAGACCAAATAAGTTTTGGAAAATTCACTTGTCTATTCATTGTCTCTTAATAGACTCAGTCATGCTAATCCAATATCTATAAGTTATCCAAACTAATTGATACAAAACCTTGTACCCAAGAGGAATTTTATTCTTGATTTAAATCTAAGAAAATGATACTAGCAAACACTTTAAAAATTCAAACCAACCCAACCATTTAATTTGTGGTCCACTATAGCTAAACCAATCATAGCTCGTATTACATCAGATTATACCTTACTAAGCATGATATAGATATAAATATGGTGGTTATAAGTACAAAGTGAGCTGTGAGAACTAATGCTACTATCTTTAAAATTATATTTTAGTCAACCCCAAATTAAATTTCATTCTTGACTTTTTCCTTTCAACCATTAAACATTAAGTGGGTTGAAGAATAAAATGCTATTAAAGAATAGAAAACATTTAAAAGGATGAAGTTTTCTTTTGTGATAATGTTGATGATTTTCCCTTATCATGCCATAACTAAGTCAATTGTCTATAGTTCCATCATTATCCATGACTTTGTTCTGTCTTACAAATGATGAAATCATCATCCATACTATTTAAATTAAACAAGGTAAAAGCAATTAAGATATGAATTTGAGAAGAAGGTGCATCATTAAAGTATCAATTGGTTATACTTCACTTTTACAATCCACTAGTGATTATTATTATGACCATCACCATGTGTTGATGTTTATATGTTAAGCATATTAACATGAGTAGTGTTACACATCATTCAAATTTATTTAAACTATAAAATCAAGATAGAGAAGTATTAAATGAGATGTGACCATCAAACTTTATGTTTTTCAATAAACTTTAACCCATAGTAGTAGATAAAGTGTTGAAAAAAGTGTTTTTTGTTAGAATTTCAACAATAACATTTGTCTTATTAATATGAACAAGATTATGGTTGAAGTTGAAGCTAGCTAATGAAATGTAGGAAATAAATGTTTCTATTAAATAATACATTCACTTACTGTAAATTGTTGCTGCAAATCGCTAGCTAATGAAATATAGGAAATAACTGTTTCTATTAAGTAATACATTCACTTACTGTAAACTGTTGCTGCAAACCACTCATTGATAACTTTCACCCATGTACTTATCCAGCCAACATCAATGCTCCACCTGGTGGTTTGAAGAGTGCATCATTCATACAGAAGGTGTAGGACACAAAATGTAAAAAATAATCACATATAAAGCACTAGTTAACCATATGATGTATTTAATTAAGTTCCTTACTTTCTGGCTAAGTTATTCAGATCCCAACTGATGAACAACATTGCAAAGTACATTGCCCCCAAAGAGAATACCATGTGAAAAAATCCATAAATGTAAGGAATATCATCTTCATGTTCAGGTTTATTTTTTGTAAACTAAAAAGGACAAAAAAAATCACTTGAATATGACATATATTAACATTGCTTTCTATCTGTCACAATATGGCCTAGATTAAAATTAAATATTTCTTGTTTGATCATGTTGATGAAAGGAGAATTATCCAAATTTTTGGTTATCTAAAAGAAAAATTTACTTCAACTTGCAGCATGATTGAGGTGCCTTGCTAGATCAAAGAAAGAAGGCAGCTTTAGAGCTTCCTAATTTCTAGGAAAGGATGGAGAATGGTATTTTGAAGCAACAAGGAATCTTTCTGAATATACTAGAAAAGGCTTTGAAGCAACAAGGAAAGCTTTAGAAATCTCTAGTTTTGAAGCAACTAGGAATGCTTTAGAACACTAAAGAATGACTCACCTAAACGCATTTTGAATCAATGCCTGTGGAGATGGCTGCCATCACAATTGCAAATATGGCAATAAGGAAGCCCTATCAAGAAATTAGAAAATTGTATATAACACAATATAACAGGACGACTAAAGCATTCATGTGAAGAAATATCCACAATATCAAATTATGGATTTTAATACTATTCAGACACATACTCACAAAAAAAATATCTTGAAGAGTCAACAAAAAGAATGCAGAGGCCTACAAAAAAATCTAATAGTAGCCTTCGTAATAAAACTTGTAAGAAAACTAGACAGCATATGGTACAGTATATGGCACATGGTAAACATGATCAGTTAAAACTTAAAACCTCTATGCATATACGTATATATGTACTTGAGTTGTTGAATGCTACTAAACACTTTATCCTTGTAGATGGTTCTTCCTTTTACAGAACACTGCATTAACAACAATTTAGCATCACAATTGAAATATTGTGGTGCTAAAAATGAATGACAGATCAATTAGGCTAGATATCATATCTCATCACTTTATTGGATCCTATGAAAGTCATTTTCGTTTATCCTTAATTATTAAGAATTTTAACAAAATGTTCATCCCAAGCTATTTCACATGCAAGAAAAAAAACTTAATTATGGTTACTTCACATCATAGATTTAAGATAAACAACAACCTAAATATTATTTGAAACCTTCGACCAACAATAATAGAAAATCTACTATTTAATTTAAACCTCAATAATCACCTAAAGAAGACTGAAGGAAGAATTTTGAACTCAACAGAGAAGTGTAGAGGAACTAAACAGAAGATTTTCAATATAACTAGGTGAAAAACTTACTAGTATAGTTATCCAGCCATTGTTTCCTTTTTCTTGATTCTTTGTCTCATATCTTATGGTGGCAGGTTCACTGAAATTCCATGATAAAGATCTACATAAGTCCACCATCTATAAAAGAAATTTCAAAATAAAATATATGATTTGAAGTAGACATTGAACCAAGTTAGCATGGCATTAGCTACTGTTGAGTGAATTTCATTGCATATAAGAAGACAATTCCATTCTATCTTCATCCAAATAAAAATATGCCAACATTTTGTAGCACTTGATTTTTCCAATTTTAAAATTGGTTCTTTACTTGGTCGATTAAATTTTCAACATTAACCAAACTAGATACTAGACTGGTTCACTAATTTTTTGGTCGAACCGTTCGGTCCGATCCGATTTTTTTAACCTAACTTAAAACATATGAAAATTTTTAATAAGAAATTTTATTACAAACATTCCAACATCAATTTTCACGACTTTAAAATAAATTAGTCTGTATTATTGCCCCAAGTTATATTCAAAATCTATGTAAAATGCAAAACTATATACAAAACCTCATGAGTGATAAGTGCATTTTACTATTATGAAATTGAAGTTTTCACCTAAGAGCAACATTTCTTCAAGTCTATTTTATGATAGGATAATTTTTTAAATATATTTTAAATAATTTAAAATATGGGCATACTTAATAGTCAAATTTAATGTTATTACTTAATATTAAATTATCAAAATTAATATTTAATTACAAATTTAATATTTAATAAAATTAATTACTTAATATAAAAAAATAAAATTACTTTTTCTTATTATAAAAATGAATATAAAATATAATTAATGTGGGAAGTTTATTTTTTTATTAAATATAGATGTTACAAAAGGAAATCTCATGATCAACAGATATTATAAAATTGAAGCTTTCATCAATGATTAAGTTAAAATCAATTTATAATTAATATATATTAATTAAAATTTAGTGAAGCATTTCTGGGATGTGTTAAATGAGGATATAAGAAAAGTAATGACAAATTTTCATTAGAAAGCTTCCAAGGGGGGTCAATGCCTCATTGATTTCCTTGATTCCCAAGAAGCAGTGCCCAAGTGGATTGGTAGATTATAGGTCGATATCACTAATTCGGGTGCTCTATAAAATTATTGCAAAAGTGCTAGCAAAGAAACTATAAAAGGTACTTCCAAGCATAATTGAGGAAATGCAGATAACTTTCATTAAATGGAGGCAAATGCTTAATAGTGTGGTTGTAGTTAATGAAGTGATCCAGGATACGAAACATCATAAGAAGCCCTTATTGGTTTTTAAGGCTGACTTCGAGCAGGTGTATGACTGTCTTAGTTGGCTGTTCCTGTTTTACATGGTTGTGGTTGTTTGTCTTCATCATCAGTCTCAATATTGGTTAATAGGAGTATGGCGAAGGAGTTCTGTATGTAGAGAGGATTACGTCAGGGTGATCTGAAGGGCTAGGAGGGTTGATTTGAAAGGCTCAATAAATCTAATTTCAGGTATTAACCTTAACAAGCATCACTTCCAGTTTGCAAATGATAAAATTTTCCTGATTTTGCTTGAACTTTAAAATGTATTTGCTTAAAAAGTGCTTTGAGATGCTATGAGTTGGCCTCAAGCCTGAGGATTCATTTCCATAAGAATAGCTTAGGGGTAATTGGGGAGACATTGTCGAAGGTGGGTTCCTTTGCATCGATCCTTACTTGCGGAGTTCTGCAAACGCATTTCTCCTACCTTGGGATTCCTGTGGGGGCAAATGTGAGATGTGAGCGTGTGTGGAAGCCTATCTTGGATAAAATGAGAGAAAACTTAACCCCTTAGAGACAAAAGACTGTGTCAATAGGGAAGAGGATTTCCCTGATCAAATCCACCCTCTCTGTTTTACCTCTTTATTTTCTATCTTTTTCAAGGCTCCTAAGAAGGTGTCTAAAGCCATAGAATCTGTGCAAAGGAATTTCCTTTTTGGAGGTTCAGAAGAAGGCTAAAAAATAACATGGATCAAATGGGAGCAGGTGTGTAAAGACAAATACAACGGTGGGCTAGGACTAAGAGATATGTTAGCTTTTAATAAAGTTATGTTGGGAAAATGGCGATGAAGAATTCTACAAGGTGGTGATGCTATTTGGATCAAGGTACTGGAGGCAAGGTATGAGGTTGATATTAGGAGGAACCTTGATGCTAGGCGCAGAAGTGTAGGCTCCCAATGGTGGCTTGATATCCTGAAAGTCACTGCTGACGAAGAATGAAGCGGTTGGCTTTCTGGTGAGGTAAAAACCTTTATTGCTGATGGTTCTAAATTATCTAATTAATGTGAATTCTTGTTTCTTGGCAGTTGAATTGGATCACTTGATTTCCAAGTTGTAAAGGTATTTGTGGAGATCTGTTTAGCTTGTTACAACATGTAAATAGAATAGGACTATTGAGTAATTTTCCTCCAAAATTTTTTATCATTCTATTTTTATGTCAAATGAATGGAAATTAGTTGTTATACCTGTACAAAAGATGAGAAAAAGAATAGAAATAATATCAAATACTATGCTTTATGATTTTCATTATTTCATGATAGATTTTCCCGTTATGAGCTTCATGGTAAAAAAGGTGAATAATTCTATGTTCTTTTGCTATGACTGTTACAAAAAGAGGCACTAGTAATGGCTATGTAAGTATAAACTGTGTTTCACTTGCATTCAATTTTAGCTAAAAGATGAAAAAGTAACCGAAATGGTTTCAATTTTATTCTATACTTAAAAAGTTAATAGTTTTTTAGGTAATTACTAGTTTTGTATGAAAAGTTATTTTGGTTTAGTTTTTTTAAGTCTTCTTATTTTTAGATATTAGTTGATTTTTTTTACTTTATTTTTCATTAATTAATAAATTATTTTTTGTATATTTTATTTTTCATTCTCTCCTTTATCATAATTTATATATGTATTAAGTAATTTATAAAAGTTTTAGAAAATTTGAAATTCAAGAAATTAATTTTTCATATCTAAACTAAAAAACTTAGATTAAAAAAATTGAATTAATTTGGCTAATATGGAAGTTGAATTACCTTATCCAAATAAAATTTCAAAATTTAAGAAATTTCAAATGATTTATCCAAACAAAACATTTACAAAATGAAAGTAATTCAAATTGATAGCATTTCAAATTTTTTAAAATCTTAAAATGTCTCGTTAAAACGCAATGTTAGATTTTAAAAAAATAAATGGTGAAGTATAAGTCTCTAATACCAACTCTCCTTTGATTTTCAAAATTAAAGATATGAAAGAAAAGAGAAAAGGAAGGAAAAAGTGGCCACAAAAAATTCACATGCTTTAAATTATATTTTGAAAATCTAACCTATACATTAATCAAATGTATACTTGTTATCTGAATCAAACTAATAGGCTCAAATTAACATTGATCAAAACGTATCTACATCATTCAATCACATCTATGATTTATGTTAAAAACAATTTGTTGAATTTGATAATAATAACTTTAAAAATTATATAAATTGTATGGTTTAGTTGGTATGGTTGTATCTTTAAAGTCAATAATAATTAATATTTAGTAACATAAATGATAGAAAAGACAGATTCTAATTCTATAAGGTTTTATATTTTATGGTTTGTTTCTTGTCACTATGGTTTCTTTCTTTCTCTGTTCTAGAAAGGTAGCTGAATGTCTCTCTCAGTCCCAACCAAAGCACTAAATCCCCCAATTATCCATACCAAATGGACCCTCTTTCTTCTTATGGTTCATTTCAAAATCAAAACTTGGATTGACCCTTTTGCCTCTGAAACGCACATAACTGAGTCAAATAAATAATTAGCGAAAGGGAAGAGGAAGGAAAGAAAGGTCACAAACAACTCACGTAACTTTATACTTTAAATAATTTTAACACATAACTTTATACATATTTTTTAATAATAAGAAATAAGTGTGAGATTATAATTAAATATATTTTTTCTAAATATTCAATTTATTTATTTTTATTAAAGTTGTATTATAATTTAACAACAAAAAAATTAGCATGACAAATGTTTATTCTAAAATTATTATGTTATATTCATAAAAAACATTGAATTCTTTTTAAAGAAAAATACATGTTGCATATTGGAAATAATGATATTTTTTAAAGAAAAGTGGAAAAAAAAAACATATTTCTCCCAAGTAATATGAATTATGTCACATCCCTGTGACACAGAAAATGTTTAGTTTAGTTTATTATATCTTCTAACACACATCACACATCTCATTTCATGTATTACAATTTTTTAATAAACCATTGATAAACATGCACTTTTCCAATTTCATTTTTATAATTTTGTAGAAATAGTCAGACTATTACCTTTAAAATAAGATTTTATGACTTTTTTAACTTTTATTTTTTATCAAAGTCCTAAATAACTTAAAAATTAGATACTTAAAATATAATATTTAGTTTATAATTTTAAAATGTAAAATTATTAATTCTTAACATTCTTTCTATCATAAATTAGTAGAAAAACAAAAAATAACTTTTTCTTCTAGCTAAAAATATATTTTTTGAATTAATATTTTGGTAAAAAACATAAATTATTTACTAATGGAGGATAAGGAAATTTTTCTTTTTAATATATAAAACTATGTGGATAGAAAATATTAATTATATTCTTAGAATGGAAAAAGATGTAGTAAGTATAAGATACTTACTCTTTATTATTTCTATTCATTTTCTTATTTAAATCTAATGATTAAGATTAATTATGAGTTGTTTTATTTATAGTATGCTCTAAACAATTAATTAAGCTCATGAGCTTTTCATAATTATACTAAAAAGTTACAATTCTATTTTAAAAAGTTATTATTATTTTCTTAATTTATTAATATAATTAAGAATAACATATATCAATATGAATCAAATAATTTCATAGCACTGTGTTACTAATTAGTTATATTTTAACTGTTAAAATTTAATAATACATTTATTTATTAAATTTTATTATTATTAAAGTTATATGTAGAAATTTAATGCTATATATTATTATATAAAATAAATGACTAAGAGAGTGTTAGTCAATACACCACTTAAGAGTGTATTAGTATAATATATTTTTTATGAATCAAACCTTGGTATTGTTAATAATACTAGTTTGTTAGCTGATCCTGGAACATTTCTTTCTGTTAACTAATTTATTACCTTACATATTTATTATTGTAATATTTTTAAAAATTTTTAAAATGACACAAGGAATGTTTGGATATTTAAAGTTTTTAAACTTAAGATTAGAGTTGGTAAATAAAAAAGAATTAAATTATAATTTCTTAAAATAAAGATGAAATTTTTATATATTATTTTTATTATAATATAAATATATATTTTTTACGTCAAATACATAAAGATGTAAACAATTTATATGTAAATATTCCTTTTAAGGGTGTATATTTTAATTAAAATCTAATCATCATTTTCATATATCATTATACGATATTGAATATTACAGTTTATCCTATAACTTATCAAATATTTTCTTATAAACTAAATATTTTATATTGTTAACATTAATTTGAAATGTATACTTGACATAATAAATTATTTGACTCAAACAAACATTGCTTAAATGAACATTAATAAAAATGGATTTATATCATTCAGTCACATCTATTCTATGATTTATGTTAAAAAAATTTGTTGAATTTGATAATAATAACTTTAAAAATTATATAAATTCTATGATTTAGTTATTATGGTTGTATCTTTAAAGTCAATAATAATTAATATTTAGTAACATAAATGATAGAAAAGGCAGATTCTAATTATATAAGGTTTTATGTTTTATGGTTTGTTTCTTGTCACTATGGATTCTTCTTTCTTTATATGTTCTGGAAGGCTGGATGCCTCTCTTTGTCCCCACCAAAGCGTTAACTTTCCAAATTTCTCCTATGGTCCATTTGATAATCAAAACATGGATTGACCCATTAGCCCCTGAAACGCGTCTTAATGAGTCAAATAAATAATTAGTGAAAGGGAAGAGGAAGGCAAGAGTGGCCACAAACAAACTAGTCAGATGCTTTAAATTATATTTTGAAAATCTAACCTTTACATTATGAAATGTATACTTGATATAATGAATTATTTGACTCAAACCAAGATTACTAAAATTATCATCAATCAAAACCGATTTAAATTATGCTTTAAATTATGCTTTAACTTATATGCTTTAACTTATATTTTTAAATCTAACCCTTACATTATCAAATCTAACCCTTACATTATTTATGCTTTAAATTATGCTTTAACTTATATGCTTTAACTTATATTTTTAAATCTAACCCTTACATTATCAAATCTAACCCTTACATCATTTATGCTTTAACTTATATTTTTAAATCTAACCCTTACATTATCAAATGTATACTTGATATAATAAATTACTTGATTCAAACTAACATTGCTCAAATTAACATTAATCAAAACGGCTTTTGATCATTCAATCACATCTATGATTTGGGTTAAAAAAATTTGTTGAATTTGATAATAATAACTTTAAAAATTATATAAATTGTATGATTTAGTTGGTATGGTTGTATCTTCTAATTCAATAATAATAATTATTTAGTAGCATAAATGATAGAAAAGGCAGATTCTAATTATATAAAGTTTTACGTTTTATGGTTTGTTTCTTGTCAGTGTGGATTCAGTCCTTATATGTTCCAGAAAGGTGGCTAAATTCCTCTCTCTGTCCCAACCAAAGCGTTAAATTGCCACATTCCTGCTTTGGTCCATTTCAAAATCCAAACTTGGTTGACTCTTTTGCCCCTGAAACGCGTGCTAACATGTCATATAAATCATTAGTGAAAGGGAAGAGGAAGGAAAGAGTGGCCACAGACAAACTAATTAGATGCTTTAAATTATATTTTTAAAATCTAACATTTACATTATCAAATGTGTAAATGATATAATATATTATTCGACTCAAACTAACATTGCTCAAATTAACATTTATCAAAACAGATTTACATCATTCAGTAATATCTATGATTTATGTTAAAAAAATTGGTTGAATTTGATAATAATAACTTTAAAAATTATATAAATTGAATGATTTATTTGGTATAGGTGTATCTTTCAAGTCAATAATAATTAATATTTAGTAACATAAATGATAGAAAAGGCAGTTCCTAATTGTATAAGGTTTTATGTTTTATGGTTTGTTTCATGTGACTGTGGATTCTTTCTTTATATTTTATAGAAAGGTGGCTGAATTCCTCAGTCAATCCCAACCAAAGCGTTAAATTCTCAAATTCCTCCTATCGTGCATTTCAAAATCAAAACTTGGGTTGATGTTTTTGCCCCTGAAACGCGCGTGTTAATGAGTCAAATAAACAATTAGTGAAAGGGAAGAGGAAGGAAAGAGTGGTCACCAACGAACTAGTCAGATGCTTTAAATTATATTTTGAAAATCTAACATTTACATTATCAAATGTATACTTGATATAATAAATTATTTGACTCAAATTAAGATTGCTCAAATTATCATTAATCAAAAGCAATTTAAAGTATGCTTTAAAGTATATTTTCAAATCTAACCTTTACATTATCAAATGTACACATGATATAATAAACTATTTTCCTCAAACTAACATTGCTCAAATTAACATTAATCCAAAAGGGTTTTCATCATTCAATCACATTGATGGTTTATTTTAAAAAAATTGGTTGAATTTGATAGAATAAAATTGAAAATTATATAAATTGTATGATTTAATTGGTGTGGTTGTATTGTTAAAGTCAATAATAATTAATATTTAGTAACATAAATGATGGAAAAGGCAGATTCTAATTATATAAGGTTTTATGTTTTATGGTTTGTTTCTTGTCACCGTGGATTCTTTGTTTATATGTTCTAGAAAGGTGGCTGGATGCCTCTCTCAGTCCTAACCAAAGCATTAACTTCCCAAATTTCTCCTATGGTCCATTTCGAAATCAAAATTTGGATTGACCCTTTAGGCCCTGAAATACATGTTAATGAGTCAAATGAATAATTACTGAAAGGGAAGCGGAACGAAAGAATGTCCATAAACAAACTACTCAGATGCTTTAAATTATATTTTGAAAATCTAACTTTTACTTTAATCAAATGTATTCTTGATATAATAAATTATTGGACTTAAACTAACATTGCTCAAATTAAGGCTAATCAAAACGGATTTACATCATAATCACATCCATGATTTATGCTAAAAAAATTTGTTGAATTTGATAAATAACTTTAAAAATTATGTAAATTGTATCATTTAGCTAGTATGGGTGTACATTTAAAGTCAATAATAATTAATATTTAGTAACATAAATGATAGAAAAGGTAGATTCTAATTTATAAGGTTTGATGTTTTACGGTTTGTTTCTTGTTACTCTGGATTTTTCCTTTATGGATTGTAGAAAGGTGGCTGAATGTCTCTGTCAGTCCCAACCAAAGCCTTAAATTCCCAAATTCCTCCTATGTTCCATTTCAAAATGGAAACCTAGGTTGACCCTAAAATGCGTGTTAATGAGTCAAATAAAAAGTTAGTGAAAGGGAAAAGGAAGGAAAGAGTGACCATAAACAAACTAGTCAAATGCTTTAAATTATATTATGAATATCTAGCCTTTACATTAATCAAATGTATACTTGATATAATAATTTTTTTTACTCGAACAAACATTACTGAAATTAACATTAATCAAATAGGATTTACATCATTCAGTCACATCTATTCTATGATTTATGTTAAAAAAATTTGTTGAGTTTGATAACAATAACTTTAAAAATTATATAAATTGTATGATTTAGTTGGTATGGGTCTATCTTTAAAGTTAATAATAATTAATATTTAGTAACATAAATTACAGAAAAAGGCAGATTCTAATTATATAAGATTTTATCACTGTGGATTCTTTCTTTATATGTTCTAGAAAGGTGGCTGAATGCCTTAAATTCCCTAATTCGTCCTATGCTTCATTTCAAAATCAAAACTTGGGTTGACCCTTTACCCCCTGAAATGCGTGTTAATGAGTCAAATAAATAATTAGTGAAAGGGAATAGGAAGAAAAGAGTAGCCACAAACAAAGTAGTCAGATGCTTTAAATTATATTTTGAATATCTAACCTTTACATTATCAAATGTGTACTTGATATAATATATTATTTGACTCAAACTAACACTACTCAAATTAACATTGATCAAAACCGATTTAGATGATTCAGTCATATCTATGATTCAAGTTTAAAAAAATGGTCGAATTTGATAATAATAACTTTAAAAATTATATAAATTTTATGAATTAGTTGGTATGGTTGTATCTTTAATGTCCATAATAATTAATATTTATTAACATAAATGATAGAAAAGGCGGATTCTAATTATTTGAGATTTTATGTTTTATGGTTGGTTTCTTGTCATTGTGGATTCTTTCTTTATATGTTCTAGAAAGGTGGCTGGATGCCTCTCTTAGTCCCAACCAAAGCATTAACTTCCCAAATTCCTCCTATGGTCCATTTAAAAATCAAAACTTGGATTGACCCATTAGGCCCTGAAAGCCTGTTAATGAGTCAAATAAATAATTAGTGAAAGGGAAGCGAACAAAAGTGTGTCGACAAAGAAACTAGTCAGATGCTTTAAATTATATTTTGAAAATCTAACATTTACATTAATGAAATGTATTCTTGATATAATAAATTATTTGTCTTAAACTAACATTACCCAAATTAATATTAATCAAAACAGATTTACATCGTTGAGTCACATCTATGATTTATGTTAAAAAAATTTGTTGAATTTGATAATAATAACTTTAAAAATTATATAGATTGTATCATTTATCTGGTATAGGTGTAACTTTAAAGTCAATAATAATTAATATTTAGTAACATTAATGATAGAAAAGATAGATTCTAATAACTATGGATTCTTCCTTTGTATGTTCTAGAATGGTGGTTGAACGCCTCCCTCAGTCCAACCCAAGCATTACATTCCAAAATTCCTGCTATGCTCCATTTCAAAATCAAAACTTGAGTTGACACTTTTGCCCATGAGACGCGTGTTAATGAGTCAAATAAAAAATTAGTGAAAGGAAAGAGGAAGGAAAGAGTGACCACAAACAAACTAGTCAGATGCTTTCAATTGTATTCTGAAAATCTAACATTTACATTAATCAAATGTATACTTGATATAATATATTATTTGACTCAAACAAAAATTGCTCAAATGAAGATTAATCAAAACAGATTTACATCATTCAGTGATATCTATTCTATGATTTATGTTAAAAAAATTTGTTGAATTTTATAATAATAACTTTCAAAATTATATAAATTGTATGATCTAGTTAGTATGGGTGTATCTTTAAAGTCAATAATAATTAATATTTAGTAGCATAAATTACAAAAAAGGCAGATTCTAATTATATAACATTTTATGTTTTATGCTTTGTTTCTTGTCACTGTGGATTCTTTCTTTATATGTTCTAGAAAGGTGGTTGCATGTGTCTGTCTCTTAGTCCCAACCAAAGCGTTAAATTCCCAAATTCCTCTTATGATCCATTTCAAAATAAAAGCTTGAGTTAAACCTTTTGCCCTCGAAACACGTGTTGATGCGTCAAATAAATAATTAGTGGAAAGGAAGACGAACAAAAGAGTGGCTACAAACAAACTAGTCAGATGCTTCAAATAATATTTTGAATATCTAACCTTTACATTAATCAAATGTATACTTGATATAATGAAGTTTTTGACTCAAACAAACATTGCTGAAATTAACATTAATAAAAACGGATTTACATCATTCAGTCACATCCATTCTATGATTTATGTTAAAAAAATTTGTTGAGTTTGATAATAATAACTTTAAAAATTATATAAATTGTATGATTTAGTTGGTATGGGTGTATCTTTAAAGTCAATAATAATTAATATTTAGTAACATAAATTACAGATAAGGCATATTCTAATTATATAAGGTTTTATGTTTTATGGTTTGTTTCTTGTCACTGAGGATTCTTTCTTTATATGTTCTAGAAAGGTGGTTGTATGTGTCTCTCAGTCCCAACCAAAGTGTTAAATTCCTAAATTCCTCCTATGTTTCATTTCAAAATAATAAAATCTGGTTGAACCTTTTGCCCTTAAAACGCCTGTTAACGAGTCAAATAAAAAATTAGTGACAGGGAAGAGGAAGGAAAGTGTGGCCACAAACAAACTAGTCATATGATTTAAATTATATTTTCAACATCTAACCTTTACATTAATCAAATGTATACTTGACATAATAAATTATTTGACTCAAACTAACATTACTCAAATTAACATTAATCAAAAATGGATTAACATCATTCAGTGACATCTATTCTATGATTTATGTTAAAATAATTTGTTGAGTTTGATAACAATAAGTTTAAAAATTATATAAGTTTTATGATTTAGTTGGTATGGGTGTATCTTGAAAGTCAGTAATAATTAATATTTAGTAGCATAAATTACAGAAAAGGCAGATTCTAATTATATAAGGTTTTATGTTTTATGGTTTGTTCCTTGTCACTGTGGATTCTTTCTTTATATGTTCTAGAAAGGTGGCTAAATGTCTGTCTCAGTCCCAACCAAAGCGTTAAATTCCGAAATTCCTCCTATGTTATATTTCAAAATCAAAACTTGGGTTGAAGCTTTTGCCCTTTAAACGCGTGTTAACGAGTCAAATAAATAATTAGTGAAGGGGAAGGGGAAGTGGAAGTGGAAGGAAAGAGTGGCCACAAACAAACTCGTCATATGATTTAAATTATATTTTTAGTATCTAACCTTTACATTAATCAAATGTATACTTGATATAATAAATTATTTGACTCAAACTAACATTACTCAAATTAACATTAATCAAAACGGATTAACATCATTCAGTCACATCTATGATTTATGTTAAAAAAATTTGTTGAATTTAATAACAATAACTTTAAAAATGATATAAATTGTGTAATTTAGTTGATATGGGTGTATATTTAAAGTCAATAATAATTAATATTTAATAGCAAAAATTATAGAAAAGGCAGATTCTAATTATATAAGGTTTTAGGTTTCATGGTTTGTTTCCTCTCACAAAGGATTCTTTCTTTATATGTTCTAGAAAGGCGGCTGAATGCCTCTCTCAGTACCAACCAAGGCCCTAAATTCCCAAATTCCTCCTATACTCCATTTCAAAATCAAAACTTGGGTTGACCTTTTATCCCTGAAATACATGTTAATGACTCAAATAAATAATTAGTGAAGAGGAAGAGAAAGGAAAGAGTGGCCACAAACAAACTAGTCACATACTTTAAATTATATTTTGAAAATGTAAACTTTACATTAATCAAATGTATACTTGATATAATAAATTATTTGACTCAAACAAAATTTCTCAAATTAACATTAATCAAAAGGGATTTACATCATTCAATCACATCTATTCTATAATTTATGTTAAAAAAATTTGTAGAATTTTGTAATAATAACTTTAAAAATTATGTAAATTTTATGATTTAGTTGGTATGGTCGTATCTTTAATCTCAACAATAATTAATATTTATGTTTTATGCTTTGTTTCTTGTCACTATGGATTCCTTCTTTATATGTTCTAGAAAGGTGCCTGAATGCCCTCTCAGTCCCAACCAAAGCATTAAATTCCCAAATTCCTCCTATGCTCTATTTCAAAATCAAAACTTCGGTTGACCCTATTACCCTTGAAACATGTATTAATGTGTCAAATAAATAATTAGTGAAGGGAAAGAGGAAGGAAAGAGTGGCCACAAACAAACTACTCAGATGCTTTAAATTATATTTTGAATATCTAACCTTTACATTAATCAAATGTATACTTGATATAATAAATCTTTTGACTCAAACAAACCTTGCTGAAATTAACATTAATCAAAACGGATTTACATCATTTGGTCACATCTATTCTATGATTTATGTTAAAAAAATATGTTGAATTTGATAATAATAAGTTTAAAAATTATATAAATTGTATGATTTAGTTGGTATGATTGTATCTTTAAAGTGAATATTTAGCAACATAAACAATAGAAAAGGCAAATTCTAATTGTATAAAGTTTTATGTTTTATGGTTTGTTTCTTGTAACTATGGATTCTTTCCTTATATGTTCTGCAAAGGTGGTGGAATGCCTCTCTCAGTCCCACCAAAAGCAGTCCCACCAAAAGCATTAAATTGCCAAATTCCAGCTATGGTCCATTTCAAAATTGAAACTTGAGTTGACCCATTTGCCCTTGAAATGCTTTTAATGAGTCAAATAAATAATTAGTGAAAGGGGAGAGGGAGGAAAGAGTGGCCACAAACAAACTAGTTAGATGATTTAAATTATATTTTGAAAATCTAACCTTTACATTATAAAATGTATACCTGATATAATAAATTATTTGACTCAAACTAACATTGCTCAAATTATCATTAATCAAAACCGATTTAAATTATGCCTTAAATTATATTTTGAAATCCAACCTTTACATTATCAAATGTATACTTGAAAACTAACATTGCTGAAATTAACATTCATCAAAATGGATTTACATCATTCAGTCACATCAATGATTTATGTTAAACATATTTGTTGAATTTGATAATAATTACTATAAAAATTATATACATTGTATCATTTTGCTGGTATGGGTGTATCTTTAAAATCAATAATAATTTATATTTAGTGACATAAATGATAGAACAGGAAAATCCTAATTATATAAGGTTTTATGTTTTATGGTTTGTTTCTTGTCACTTTGGATTCTTTCTTTTTATGTTCTATAAAGGTGGCTGAATGCCTCTCTCAGTCCTAACCAAACCGTTAAATCCCCAAATTCCTGCTCTGCTCCATTTCAAAATCAAAGCTTGAGTTGACTCTTTTGCCCTTGAAATGGTTGTTAACGAGTCAAATAAATAATTAGTGAAAGGGAAAAGGAAAGAAGAGTGGCCACAAACAAACAAGTCAGATGCTTTAAATTATATTTTGAAAATCTAACCTTTAGATTATCAAATGTATACTTGATATGATAAGTTATTTGACTCAAACTAACATTTCTCAAATTAACATTAATCAAAACTGATCTAAATTATGCTTTAAATTATGTTTTCAAATCTAACCTTTAGATTATCAAATGTATACTTGATATAATAAATTATTTGACGCAAACTAACATTGCTCAAATTAACATTAATCTTGGATTTACATCATTCAATCACATCTATTCTATGATTTATGTTAAAAAAATTTGTTGAATTTGATAATAATAACTTTAAAAATCATATAAATTGTATGATTTAGTGGTACCGTAGTATCTTTAAAGTCAATAATAATTAATATTTAGTAACATAAATGATAGTAAAGCAAATTCTAATTATATAAGATTTTATGTTCTATGTTTGTTTCTTCTCACTGTGGATTATTTCTTTATATGTTCTAGAAAGGTAGTTGAATGCCTCTCTCAATCCCAACCAAAGCCTTAAATTCCCAAAATACCTCTTATGCTCTATTTCAAAATCAAAACATGGATCGAGCCTTTTTCCGCTGAAACGTGTGTTAATGAGTCAAATAAATAATTAGTGAAAGGGTAAAGGAAGGAAAAAGTGTCTACAAACAAACTAGTCAGATGCTTTAAATTATATTTTAAATATCTAACCTTTACATTAATCAAATGTATACTTGATATAATAAATTATTTGAATCAAACAAACATTGCCCAAATTAACATTAATCAAAACAGATTTACATCATTAAGTTACATCTATTCTATGATTTATGTTAAAAAATTTGCTGAATTTCATAATAATAACTTTAAAAATTATATAAATTGTATGATTTAGTTGGTATGGATGTATCTTTAAAGTCAATAATAATTAATATTAGTAACATAAATTATAGAAAAGGGAGATTCTAATTATATAAGGTTTTATGTTTTATGGTTTGTTTCTTGTCACTCTACATTCTTTCTTTATATGTTCCAGAAAGGTGGCTAAATGTCTCTCTCAGTCCCAACCAAAGTTTTAAATTCCTAAATTTCTTCTATGGTACATTTCAAAATCAAAACTTGAGTTGACCTTTTCACCCCTGAAACGTGTGTTACTGAGTCAAATAAAAAATTAGTGGGAGGAGGAAGGAAAGAGTGGCCACAAATATACTAGTCAGATGCTTTAAATTATATTTTGAATATCTAACCTTTACATTAATCAAATCTATACTTGATATAAAAATAACTTAACTCAAACAAACATTGCCCAAGTTAAGATTAATCAAAACTGATTTACATCATTCAGTCACATCTATTCTATGATTTATGTTAAAAAAATTTGTTGAATTTGATAACAATAACTTTAAACATTATATAAATGGTATCATTTATTTGGTATAGGTATATCTTTAAAGTCAATAATAACTAATATTTAGTAACATAAATTATAGAGCAGGAAGATTCTAATTATATAAGGTTTTATGTTTTATGGTTTGTTTCTTGTGACTCTGGATTCTTTCTGTATATGTTCTAGAAAGTTGGCTGAATGCCTCTCTCAGTCCCAAACAAAGAGTTAAATTCCCAAATTCCTCCTATGCTCCATTTCAAAATCAAAACTTGAGTTGAACGTTTTGCCCCTGAAATGCATGTTAATGAGTCAAATAAATAATTAGTGAAAGGGAAGAGGAAAGAAAGAGTGGCCAATAACAAACTAGTAAGATACTTCGAATTATATTTTGAATATCTAACCTTCACATTAATCAAATGTATACTTGATATAATAATTGTTTTGACTCAAACAAATGTTGCCGAAATTAACAGTAATAAAAACAGATTTATATCATTCAGTCACATCTATTGTATGATTTATGTTAAAAAAATTGAATAGATAATAATAACTTTAAAGTCCATAAGGTTTAATATTTAGTAACATAAATGGTAGAAAAGGCAAATTCTAATTATATAAGATTTTATGTTTTATGGTTTGTTTCTTCTCACCGTAGATTCTTTCTTTGTATGTTCTAGAAAGGTGGCTGATTGCCTCTCTCAGTCCCAACCAAATCCTTAAATTCCCAAATTCCTCCCATGCTCCATTTGAAAATCAAAACTTGAGTTGACCGTTTTGCCCCTGAAACGCGTGTTAATGAGTCAAATAAATAATTAGTGAAAATGACGAGGAAGGAAAGAGTGGCCACAAACAAACTAGTCAGATGTTTTCAATTATATTTTGAATATCTAACCTTTACATTAATCAAATGTACACTTGATATAATAAATTACTTGACTCAAACAAACATTCCTCAAATTAACATTAATCAAAACAGATTTACATCATTTAGTCACATGTATTCTATGATTTCTAATAAAAAAATTTGTTGAATTTGATAATAATAACTTTAAAATATGTATAAATTTTATGATTTAGTTGGCATGGTTGTATCTTTAAAGTCAATAATAATTAATAGTTAGGAACATAAATGATAGAAAAGGCAAATTCTAATTATATAAGGTTTTATGCTTTATGGTTTGTTTCTGTTCACTGTGGATTCTTTCTTTATATCTTCTAGAAAGGTGGTTGAATGTCTCTCTCAGTCCCAACCAAAGCCTTAAATTCCTAAATTCCTACAATGCTCCATTACAAAATAAAAACTTGGGTTGACCCTTTTGCCCCTGAAACTCCTGTTAATGAGTCAAATAAATAATTAGTGAAAGGGAAGAGGAAGGAAAGCGTGGCCACAAACAAACTAGTCAGATGCTTTAAATTATATTTTCAAAATCTAATCTTTACATTAATCAAACATATACTTGATATAATAATTTATTTGACTCAAACTAACATTACTCAAATTAACATTAATCAAAATGGATTTACATCATTCAATCACATCTATGATTTATGTTAAAAAAATTTGTTGAATTTGATAAGAATAACTTTAGAAAGTATACAAATTGTATGATTTAGTTGGTATGTGTGTATCTTTAAAGTCAATAATAACTAATATTTGGTAACATAAATTATAGAAAAGGCAGATTCTAATTATATAAGGTTGTATGTTTTATGGTTTGTTTCTTGTCACTGTGGATTCTTTCTTTATATGTTCTAGAAAGGTTGTTGTATGTCTCTTTCAGTCCCACCAAAGCGTTAGATTCCCAAATTCCTGCTATGCTGCATTTGAAAATCAAAACTTGAGTTTACCTGTTTGCCCCTGAAAGGCAGGTTAATGAGTCAACTAAATAATTAGTGAAAGGGAAGAGGAAGGAGGGAGTAGCCACAAACAAACTAGCAGATGCTTTAAATTATATTTTGAAAATCTAACTTTTACATTAATCCAATGTATTCTTGATGTAATAAATTATTTGACTCAAAACAACATTGCTCAAGTTAACATTAATCAAAACGGATTTACATCATTCAGTCACATCTATTCTATGATTTATGTTAAGAAAATTTGTTGAATTTGATAGTAACAACTTTAAAAATTATATAAATTGTATGATTTAGTGGTATGGTAGTATCTTTAAAGTTAATAATAATTAATATTTAGTAACATAAATGATAGAAAAACAAATTGTAATTATATAAGGTTTTATGTTTTATGGTTTGTTTCTTCTTACTGCAGATTCTTTCTTTATATGTTCTAAAAAGGTAGCTGAATACCTCTCTCAGTCCCAACGAAAGCCTTAAATTCCCAAATACCTCATATGCTATATTTCAAAATCAAAACTTGGGTTGAGCCTTTTTTCCTTAAAACGTGTGTTAATGAATCAAATAAATAATTAGTGAAAGGGAAGAGGAAGGAAAGAGTGGCCATAAACAAACTAGTCAGATCCTTTAAATTATATTTTGAATATCTAACCTTTAAATTAATCAAATGTATACTTGATATAATAAATTATTTGAATCAAACAAACATTGCTCAAATTATGCTTTCTTTTATTTATAGTATGCTCTAAACAATTAATTAAGCTCATGTAGCTTTTCATAATTATAGTAAAAAATTACACTTCTCTTTAAATTATTGTTATTTTCTTAATTTATTAATATAATTAAGAATAACGTATATCAATATGAATCAAATCATTCCATAGCATTGTGTTACTAATTAGTTATATTTTAATTTTTAAATTTAATAATACATTGTATTTATTAAATTTTTACTATCATTTAAAGTTATATGTAGAAATTTAATGCTATATATTATTATATAAAATAAATGACTAAGAGAGTGTTAGTTAGTGTACAATTTGAGAGTGTATTAGTATAATATATTTTTTATGAATCAAATGTTAGTATTCTTAATAATACTAGTTTGTTAGTTACCTGAAACCTTTATTTTCATTAACTAATTTATCATCTTATATATTTATTAGTGTAATATTTTTAAAAAAGACACAAGGAATATTGGTATATTTAAAGTTTTTAAACTTAATATTAGAGTAGGTAAATAAAAAATAATGAAATTATAATTTCTTAAAATAAGGATGAAATTTTTATTTATTTATCTTTATTGTAACATAAATATATATTTTTTATGTCAAATATATAAAAATATAAACAATTTATATGTAAATATTACTTTTAAGTGTATATTTTAATTAAAATCTAATAACCATTTTCATATATTATTATAAGATATATTGAATATTATAGTTTATCCTATAATGTATAAAATATTTTCTTGTAAACTACATGTTTTATATTGTTAACATTAATTTCAAATAAAAAAGATATATAATATCTTAATTGGTTAAGCAATGAGAGATGTGAAAAAATGTCAAAGTTTTGATCTTTGTCGTCAGTAAAACCTAACATCTAATCTATAAAAGAAACAACTAAAATCGAAAAGTATATAACATATATAATTAATTTAAATTTATATTTATTAAATATGTGAGTCTGATTTTATAGAATACATAATAATGTTATGATTGAATTTCACACTTATATGATTTTATATTCATGTAAATAATATGAAATTGAAAAAGAAAATAAATTGTTGATTTTGTTAATTATTTAATTTTAATATTATTGTATGTTATTTCATATATCAATATGTATGCTTGCATATATAATTGTTATTATAAATTATATTATTATATTTTTCATTAACAATTATTATTTAAAATTTTATATTTGGCATCATATCGGTAACGTTAAGCATACCTGCATAACATTATAAATTATTAGATTAAGAAAACATATGTGTTGATTTAGTTTTATTTTTATTTTTAGGATACATATATGTTTATTCTTATTTGTAAAAGTCTTTACATATTTAATAAAAACAATGTTTTCAATTTCAAATAATTAACCATTATAAATTTAAAATAATTTATTTTAATATTACAATTTTGTCATTATATATTATGAAATTATTAAATGTTTAAAATCATTAAATGTTAATTTAATATTGTTAAGACTATATTATATTTTATTAGACATAATATAAATTATGGATGTCATCATGAATCATCATTATTTCTACATATTTTTCACTTATCTTTGTTTTATTTTTTATTTCTTTTTCTCTGTTCTATTTTGTTTTTTATTGGTAATGCACCACTTTTTTACTTCAAAAATCACGAGCACCACTAGGCTATTTATGTATAACTCAACAATATTATTATTTTAATGAAAATTAAAAATTAAAAAAAAATTCTATTTATATAATTTTAATTTTTCATACCAATAAATATTTATTTAATATTATTAATACTACTAGAAAATTTTTCATTTCCTGCAGTTGTTTCATGAAAAAAAATTTGAAGAAAATAACTGTTATTTTTTAGAAGGAAAAATTCGTGTAAATTTTTTGAGACTTTTCGTACAAAAAAAATCTATAAGAATTTCACAAAGATTTCCTTGTGAAGCAGACAAGTGACGGTAAAATTTTTTATGAATATGAAAATGGTACAAAAATTTCTTGCAAATTTTCCTCTAAATATTATTTCTATGGTAAAATAACATATATAAATATTATTTATTTATAAATATTTATATATTAAGTTTTCTAGAAATTATTTCGCTACATAATGATAAGTTATTTTTTAAATCATTAGTTTTGAAATAATTAATAAATATTTAACATAATATCATTTTACTAAATCCATTATAATTTATAAAATATCTTAATATTCATAGTTTTAGTTTAAAATTAATTAGATTAAATATTATTTTATTGAATGTATATTCCTTTATCTTTTATCCTTTAAATTTTAAATTCAAATTATCGTACATTTAAGAGACAATGTTAATTTATTTTTTATATTTAACATGTCCTAAAAAATCAAGGTATGTTTTGATACAAATAAATAAAATAAAATTGAAGTTGTTATTCAAAATTCAAGGAAATTGTATAGTACAAAGGTAAAAAAGCCCACGTTAATTTTGAATGTCCAAGAAGTGAGAAAAACATTTAAAAATTTGAATAACAAAACAACACAAGCATTAGTGAATCATGAACTAAGATTTGTATTATACACAATTTACTATTTTTAATGAAATAGCATCAATCCAAAATTCAACATGAAGATGAATGTAGCTTTTGATTTTTAACATAATTAGTTTTTTTTTAAAAGTTAGTTAAGCATAGAAAAAAAATAATAATGGTAATAGTTGTCTTGGTTCATGCATACTTGTCCCATTCTTGTTTGATTGCTTATAAACCCAAATTACATTCATAATACCACAGTTGCCAATCTTATTTCATACAGAACAAAATTTAGAAAGTGAATGTTGATATTATCTTTATTAAACAAAAATAATTTAGCCTTTATCTAAATAAATAAACTACTACTTTTGATTGGAATCCATTTGTAAAAATTTTTCTTGCATTTTGAACTCCAACTTTCTATGATATTCGTAGGCCCTACACACTTAAAACTTATGATTTTAAAATTGGACCCTGTTTTAACCGGTAAAAGTATTGGTTCACGGTTTATTAGTTTAACTGTTGCTGGACTAGTGCTGAACCGGTCTTAATGAAATAATATTTTTTATTATTAATATATTATAACAACTAAGATTATAAAAGAAAAAAATTTATTAGGAGGTAATTATTAAAGAAAAAACTATTTTTACTAAATACATATTCATATCGCTAAGTTCACCTCTTTTTTTATCAATTTTTTAATTAAAAAGGGATGAACTTGAGAAAACAAGGGTGTATTTAGAAAAATTTGAAAAAATTATAAAAAAATGAAACAGTTCAACCCCCGATTTTCATAAGTTTTTTTATTTTAAAACTGGTTTTTTGCTTCGTCGGTTTTCAGTATTAACTGAACGAGATACCAGACTGGTTCATCAGTTTTTCGGTCAAATTAGATACTAGACTAATTCACCGATTTTTTGGTTGTAGCGGTTGGTCTGATCTGATTTTTTTAACCTAGCTTAAAACACAAAAAAAGATTAATAAGAAATCTTATTACAAACATTCTAACATCAATTATTCACGACTTTAAAAGAAATTAATCATGCATTATTGCACCAAGTTATATTCAAAATCTATGTAAAATGTAGAAATATATACAAAACCTCATGTGATAAGTGTATTTTACCCTTATGAAATTAAAGTTTTCACCTAAGACCAACATTTCTTCAAGTCTATTTTATGATAGAATAATTTGTGAAATATATTTAAAATGATTTAAAATATGTTCATACCTAATAGTCAAATTTAATATTATTACTTAATATTAAATTATCAAAATTAATATTTATTATGAATTAAATATTTAATAAAATTAATTACTTAATATGAAAAATTAAAATTAATTTTTTAATTATAAAAGTGAATATAAAATATAATTAATGTGGACAATTTATTTTTTTATTAGATGTTACAAAAGAAAATCACATTATAAAATTGAAGCTTTGATCAATGTTTAAGTTAAAGTTCAATTTATAATTAATATATATATATATATTAATTAAAATTTAGATCCTAAATCACTTTATCAAGGACGATTAAGGGACAAACAGCTACGATATGTTGACCAATGTTAGCTCTATAGACCAAATAAGTTTTGGCAAATTGACTTGTCTATTTTGTTTGGTTGTTTCATTGTCTCTTAATGGACTCAGTCATGCTAATCCAATATCTATAAGTTGTCCAAACTAATTGATACAAAACCTTGTACCCAAGATCAATTTTATTCTTGATTTAAATCTAAGAAAATGATATTAGCAAACACTTTAAAAATTCAAACCAACCCAACCATTTAATTTGTTGTTCACAATAGCTAAACCAATCATAGATTGTATTACATCAAATTATACGTTACTAAGCATGATATAGATATAAATATGGTGGCTATAAGTACAAAGTGAGATGTGAAAACTAATGCTACTATCTTTAAAAATATATTTCAGTCAACCCCTAATTAAATTTCATTCTTGACTTTTTCCTTTCAGCCATTAAACATTAAGTGGGTTGAAGAATAAAATGCTATTAAAGAATAGAAAACATTTAAAAGAATGAAGTTTTCTTTTGTGAGAATGTTGATGATTTTGCCCTATCATGCAATAACTAAGTCAATTGTCTCTTGCATAGTTCCATCATTATCCATGACTTTGTTCTATCTTACAACTGGGGAAATCAGCATCCATACTATTTAAATTAAACAAGGTAAAAGCAATTAAGATATGAATTTGAGAAGAAGGTGCATCATTAAAGTATCAATTGGTTATACTTCACTTTTACAATCCACTACTGATTATTATTACGACCATTACCATGTGTTGATGTTTATATGTTAAGCATATTAACATGAGTAGTGTTACACATCATTCAAATTTATTAAAACTATAAAATCAAGATAGAGAAGTATTAAATAAGATGTGACAATCAAATTTTATGTTTTTCAATAAACTTTAACCCATAGTAGTAGATAATGTGTTGAAAAAGTGTGTTTTGTTAGAATTTCAAAAATAACATTTGTCTTATTAATATGAACAAGATTATGGTTGAAGTTGAAGCTAGCTAATGAAATATAGGAAATAAATGTTTCTATTAAGTAATACATTCACTTACTGTAAATTGTTGCTGCAAATCGCTAGCTAATGAAATATAAGAAATAATTGTTTCTATTAAGTAATACATTAACTTACTGTAAATTGTTGTTGCAAACCACTCATTGATAACTTTCACCCATGTACTTATCCAGTCAGCATCAATGCTCCACCTGGTGGTTTGATGAATGCATAATTCATACAGAAGGTGTAGGACACAAAATGTAAAAAATAATCACACATAAAGCACTGGTTAACCATATGATGTATTTAAGTTCCTTACTTTCTGGTTGAGTTATTCAGATCCCAACTGATGAACAACATTGCAAAGTACATTGCCCCCAAAGAGAATACCGTGTGAAAAAATCCATATCTGTAAGGAATATCATCTTCATGTCCAGGTTTGTTTTTTGTAAACTAAAAAGGACCAAAAAAATCACTTCAATATGATAGATATTAACATTGCTTTCTATCTGTCACAATATGACCTAGATTAAAATTAAATAATTCTTGTTTGATCATGTTGATGAAAGGAAAATGATCCAAATTTTTGGTTGTCTTATATGGGGGGAATTATTTTTTCTTGACTTCTAAAAGAAAAATTTACTTTAACTTGCAACATGATTAAGGTGTCTTGCTAGATCAAAGAAAGAAGGTAGCTTCAGAGCTTCCTAATTTGTAGGAAAGGATTAAGAATGGTACTTTGAAGCAACAAGGAATCTTTCTGAATTTACTGGAAAAGGCTTTGAAGCAACAAGGAAAGCTTTAGAACTCTCTAGTTTTGAAGCAAATAGGAATTCTTTGAACACTAAAGAATGATTCACCTGAAAGCATTTTGAATCAATGCCTGTGCAAAAGGCTGCCATCACAATTGCAAATATGGCAATAAGGAAGCCTGTCAAGAAATTAGAAAATTGTATATAACACAAAATAATAGGATGACTAAAGCATTCATGTGAAGAAATATCCACAATATCAAATTATGGATTTTAATACTATTCACACACATACTCACAAAAAAAATATCTTGAAGAGTCAACAAAAAGAATGCAAAGGCCTACAAAAAAATCTAACAGTAACATTGGTAGTAAAACTTGTAAGAAAACTAGACAGCATATGGTACAGTATATGCCACATGGTAAACATGATCAATTAAAACTTAAAACCTCTATGCATATACTTATATATGTACTTTAGTTGTTGAATGCTACTAAACTCTTTATCCTTGTAGATGGTTCTTTCTTTTATAGAACACTGCATTAACAATAATTTAGCATCACAATTGAAATATTGTGGTGCTAGAAATGAATGACAAATTGACTAGGCTAGATATCATATCTCATCACTTTATCGAATCCTATCAAAGTCATTTTCCTTTATCCTTAATTACTAAGAATTTTAACAAAATGTTCATCCCAAGCTATTTCATATACAAGAAAAAAAGCTTAATTATGGTTACTTCACATCATAGATTTAAGATAAACAACAACCTAAACATTATTTGAAACCTTCGACCAACACTAATAGAAAATCTACTATTTAATTTAAACCTCAATAATCACCTAAAGAAGACTGAAGCAAGAATTTTGAACTCAATAAAGAAGTCTGGAGGAACTAAATAGAAGATTTTCAAATTTAGCTAGGTGAAAAACTTACTAGTATAGTTATCCAGCCACTGTTTCCTTTTTCTTGATTCTTTGTCTCACATTTTATGGTGGTAGGTTCATTGAAATTCCATGATAGAGATCTACATAAGTCCACCATCTATAAAAGAAATGTCAAAATAAAATATATGATTTGAAGTAGACATTGGACCAACTTAGCATGACATCAACTACTGTTGAGTGAATTTCATTACATATAAGAAGACAATTCCATTCTATCTTCATCCAAATAAAAATATGTCAACATTTTGTAGCACTTGATTAACAACAACCAGTTTTGTAAATTTTGTTAATTCAATTTAAAAACTAGCTTTCTAAGTAGTACAAAATACCCCCCCCCCCCCATTTCTCTTCCTTGTTCAAGAAGCTTCCAACATACATCCAAGTATAAAACTACAACCTCAATATATTGGAAGATGTAAAATTTTTCAAAAATTATTTTGTAAAAAGTCACATATAGAACAAAATTTAAAACAAAAAGTATGGAAAAGTTGTTTTGACTTTTTTCATATTTTTTTTCTCTGGAAGTGCATCTAGAAAATATCATCCAAACAAAGTGATGTAATGTCTAAAGTTTTGTCAAAGAACCATTATATAGATATATGGGTTGGAAAATTCTATCCTTTTAATTGCAGACCAATAAAGAAAAACAATGTAAGAAGTCATAATTCCTGAAGATAAAAGATCTTTATTAACCTGTAATAATTAAACACTTAAATAACAAAAACATAAATTTTATGTTTTAAAGGAAACAAAAATATTAGGAAAACTTAATAATATATATTGAATATGAACTGTTAGTTACTTTATACACAATGATATATTGTGCAAACAATACTATTATAGAATCAATGCAAACTATTAGAAATAACACTAGCTGCAACGAGTGATCAAAGTAATTTACCTTTGAATTTAAAGATACGACCATCATTGCAGCAAGTAGAATTACTGTCCATGTGATAAAAAATATATTTAGAGAACATGAGGTTCCTGAGGCATATGATGTGATCAAATAAACAATTCCACAAATAGAGGCAACATAAAACAACGTTGACATAAAAAGTCCAAGAGAGCACCTGTGCCAGCACAATAACATGTTAATATATAAAAAAATACATACATTGTTATTAAGGTTAATGGTCTAATCTAACAAAATGTTCTTAATGTTCTATAATGACAAACACACTATCACATTTTATCTCTACTTTATAATTGTATTCCTCCCTTAGAAAGTAAACTATCAGATTGGCCTATATTTTATCATTCATAAGCTTTAAATTACTCATTCCTAATTGGGAGAATATTTTATAAAGTAATATGACCATGAAAACTAACAAATCTGATCATATTCAGTTAAGAAACTTTTGGATTCATTATTTGTACCAATATCCTTAAATGTTTTACGATTAATGAGATAGGATTTTGGGATTCAAATCCTTAGTGAGCTTAGGATATGAACTTGAACAATTTAAAAGTAAGCATACTTTAAATTTTTTTATGTTTGACTTTCAGATTAATTATATATTATTAGTTTATTTTTGTGATCTCCATAGTCTAATATTTTAAAATAATAAACAAAGTTAATATCCACATTAATAAACATTACAAAAAAAAATTATGTGTACCCATATCAAACAGTTATTTTCATATGACATTGAAGTCTTGAGCAATTCAATGCAAGATCTTTTAAATTATGTAAAAGCTAAACCTTCAGTAATCTACTTAATGAGCAATAATATCACCTGTACACTATTCTGATTCAGAATTCAAGTACATTGTCCTTATCCTCGGAACAAGATATAAAATTTGATACTAGTTCAAATTCAAACTCCTAACATTGTAAAACTTTCTCAACTGTTGTTTTTTAAACTTTACTATAACCACTAAAACTAAGCTTTCTGAGTACTCAAGAATCTATATTTTAGATCCAAATAATTCAGATAAACACCTTATATGCATATCCATTCAATTGCAACCAAACTTTTTTATTAGTTATGGGAGAATGATTAATATCTGAAAAAACCTAAATGGTCATTTTTTTTCTATTTTTAGATTAATTTTCTATTGAAAGAGTTAGGATGTCTTGCCAATCAACCTGGAACTTAAGAATCACCCTTCCACTTTATTTTAATTAGATAAAAAATTATGTTAAATATGAGACTCGGATCATTTAAATAAGCAAATTTTGAAAAAGTATAGAAAAAAGTTGTTTAAATTAAATAAAATAAAATTATTGATGTTGAATTAAAAAATTTTGCTTAATTTTGATGGGATGCACTAAAGATGTTATTGCCATATGTAAGTATGTAAGAGTAAAAAAAATAAAATAAGATGGGAAACGTTTAGGAGATAGCGGGAATAGTTTGAATTAAGAGTTTGGCAACATTATTAATTTTTAATTATTAATTATTAATTAATAAAACCTGGAATATGGACAAAGAAGGAGAAGACAAGAATGAGTATCCCCATGAAGACCTTTTCCAGCTTTCCCTACTGATAAGGTGGAGCCCAATCCAAACACCTCCCCCACGCGTCCTCAACAGGGATTAGTAACCGTTGAATATCTTTGTTGCCTAGCAACTTTCAGTTTTATTTTTTTAAGAAGTGTTTTTATTTGAAATTTAACAAAATTAATTTTAGTTAAATTTTTAAGTTGATATGATTTATGTTTAAATATTTTATAAACATGAATGAAGAGTAAAATGTAATGAAAAATTGTTTATTAAATACATTGGTGGTTTTAATTCAAAATCAATTCTCAAATTCTTTTTATACCTAAGTGTTAGTTGATAACATATTAATTTTATTAACATATTAGTTTTATTAATGGAAGTATTCAACGTAGAATCTCTCCCTCTCCCTTCTCCACGTGCGTATGAACTTTTGCTACAAAATCAACTTTAAAACTCTTTTATAGGCAAATGTTATTTGTTTGTGTATTAATGTGGAAAAATTCTAACCGGCAACCTCTTCCTCCCTTCTTCCCTTATATGGATTGTCACTAGATCAATCTTATATTTTCTTCAATTCTGGATTTTTAATAGAAAACCAAACATATCACAAAATTTATCATAAATCAATCCTAAACTCATCAATTTTAGGACATGAAATCAAACATGTAAAAAGTTGTTACTTGTTAACCCAAAAAAACTAAAATAAATTAAAACTCACCTCCAAGAGACTTTTTTATATTACGTTTTACATCACCTACTATTTTTTAAGAGTTTAAGTAGTATACTTTGTTTATATGACGTTTAATTATAACTTTGTTTATATGACTTTTAAAGTATTAATTAATAAAGTCAATAAATTTACCATAAATAAAAAGTTTGTGATAATGTTAGTGTATACTAATTAAACTCTTTTTTTAATTCCTAAAATCTTTTCTTTATTTTAAAAATATTACACTAATATTTACCATCTCAAGTTTTAAAGACACCAGAATATCAGTATAATTTACTTTACAAATTATTAGTAGTTTTTTTTTTTGATAGTAAAAAATTATTAGTAGTCTGTATAAAAAAACTTAATAGCAGAAAAAAACTAGTCTGTATAAAAAAACTTAATAGCAGAAAAAAACTTACTATTTGAATTTTTTAAAAATAGAATACTAAAGCCACTATTTTTTATATACTTTTTAACTCACACTACTAGAATTTTAAATATTTTCTATAAATTTTAACTACAGAAATTTAGTATTTATTTTAAAGATAATTAACTATATATTAACTGCAATATTATTTTTCTAATTAAAATTCAATATTACTACAAATTAACTAGAGAATAACTATACTTTTTAAAATTAGAGTTTAATTGGTATACATTGTCAATGTAATCTTTACACTGACATTCAATCACAATCGTTCATTCATGGTAAATTTGTTGACTTTACTCATTATTCTGTTAAAAGTCATATAAATGAAAAATCTTGATTGACTATGATTATATATTTTTTATACTATCAACGTAAAAATCTTTTATACTGACAATGTATGTCAATTAAACTATTAAAATTAACTACAAATTAATTATGATTATTTTTTTATTAATTAGCTACTAATCTCATGTTATCATCCATATTAAAGTATTTTTATAGTTAAATTATATTTAATTATTTTTACTAAAAATATTAGTTACAAATTAATTAACTTTTGTGATTAATTTGAAAAATTATTGTAGAATTATTATATTATTAGATGAATTTTATTTAGATCTCTATAAGTAAAGGGATGAATTTTATTTAAATATCTGTGAGTAATTAATCAGTATAACTTTCTTTCTTTTTAAACCTCTTAATAGAAGTTGAAGACAATTTTAGGAAGTTTACAATATCTCACAGACATTGCTCAACCAAATAAATGAAGCAGACCTCTTGACTTAACTTTACTGTAGTATCTATTAGTATAACTACGTGTATAAGATATAATTTAATTTATTCAATTGTGCAAGAATGAAGAATTATATTATATTCACCAGTAAAAAAAGAATTTTATTTTATTTTATTTTTTTGTGCGTAAGAATCCAAATTAGGTCAAGGTCCTCAAGGATTCGAGATTTTAAATAAGTTCCGCATTATCGTCTTGTTGAACCAACTCACTTGACATATGCAAGAAAATGAACCTTTCTTATAAACCTTTTGTTTTATAATTAGCTGCGAGAAATACCAACGATAAAATCAAATTAATTGGCTTTATTTATCAAATGTTGGTTAAAACAAAAACATTAAAATTTATTTAAATTATGACACTAATTAATGACCCGAAATTATGCCTTAAAGCATATATTTTCTATTTGAAAAAAAAAAACATGAATACTACATGATTTTTTTATTCAAAATTATCACAAAAACACTATAATAATAGTTAATATATTAAAAAAAACAATAATAGTTAATAAAATAAAGAAACACATAGTTTACGTACAACAACATATAAAAAACATATATTTTAGTAATAATCATTTAATTAATTTTTGTTGTAATGATTAAAAGTCAATACCATCCAAAAAAGAAAGAAATTAACAACGTCAATAACAAAGGAAATGAAATTGGTAGTTATCATTTCCCATTAATTGAACCTGATTTCGATCATCTTTATTATCTCAATTCTTTCACTTGGATTTGGATTCTGTAACTTTCAGGTTTAATAACTTTACTTAATTCTAAATTATTATGATAATATAAATTTTTTATTTACTATAAAAAGAAGTTATTTAATTATCATAATAATTTAAAATGAGCTAAAATTATCAAAATTATCAAATCTCAAAGTCAGGTTTTCTTGCTCTTTACTTTGCCCCTTTTTTAAATACGACTTAACTTATTTGTAAAGAATTTAAATATATAATTGATGTTAGGTGGGCTAAGTTTGTCCTTAGAGTGATTTAGAGAACTTGTTAAAGAATTTATTTGTGAAACGATGCGCATTAGGTTTGGCTAAAGTTGATGAGAAATGAATTAAGAAATGCAGTATTCTTTCTATAATCCGTAAAATAAAGTAAATAATAAAAAATAAAATTGTTCAATTCTTAGTAAATAATTAAAGTAATTAGAGGTTGTATAATCATAAAAGGAGCAAATCTAAGAATCACACTGGTTGGTCAATCACTCGAAAGATAAACGATGAAAGGGATTTTATAGAGAATAGGAAAAATTAGGAATTTTAATCACATGGCTTGTTTAGTTAGCCAATTACACTTTAGGTGTGCATTCTTACGCTCTTTTTTATTAATAGGATACTTTGTTAGGTATATGTTTAACTATTTATTATTAATAATATTTATTGGTTTAAAAAAATATATTTTGTTTTATGGAAAGGAGTAGAAAAAACAACTCTATTTGGCAATGATGGAGTTTTAACCATATTTTTAATAGATTTGGACGCAGTTGTTAATATTATTTAATAGACATTTTGAGAGAAGAATAGAGATTTTTTATACATTGTGAGTGTAAAAAGTTTTACACTGCCGGTTAATCACAATCTTTTATATATGGAAGTTTGTTGACTTTATCAATTAATACTTTAAAGTCATGTAAATGACGAATTGTGATTACCGTCAGTGTAAAACTCTTTTACATTCTCTTTTACACTGACAATGTATAAGTGTTAAACTCTTTATCTATTACAAGAAAAATTAAAATAAAAAGGACTAAATGAAACTCTTCGAAATTGACAATTAAAAGATTTAACATACATAGAAGTGGGGAGGAAATAGATCAAACCATCTGCTAGAAACCTATGGCCTACTCTATATATGTAACACCTAACTTAACTTGTCTCATTTAATGAAATGACTGGGCTCAAGATTTTAAAAATTAAGCATTTTTTGTTAAACAAGTCAAGTCATACATAGACTTTAAAAAAACCTATTAAGCTGGATAGATGATATGTTTAACAATAATACTGTTTTTAATAAAAATATTAATATTAATATATTGGTATAACTATTTTAATAAAATAAGGTGAGGAAAGATCGTGGATTCGAACTTTACCACTAACAAAAACGAACATTAATAACAATACTGACATTTGACCTATAAAAAAACTATTTTAATGAAATTATAAACTAACTCATCTCATTGTCTAACCTTTCATGTTCTCAAACTCTCTTACACAATAATGATATAAGAAAATAAATTAAAATCAATTACACTTTTTTTTTGTAAAAATTTATCAATTACATGTATAAGGAACTGTTTATTTAATAAGTTATAATGAAATAAATAGTAAAGGATTAAATTTAAGTTTTACTTAAATTATTAATTGAATTGAGGTGTGATGGGTTTATAATTGGTGTTAATGCTTTGTGGTTGTATTCTAAACATGGTTAGAAGGGTGGACAGGTGAGAATAATTGTTATTCCTTTAATTCAGAGTGTTTTGGTTAAATTCAAGAAAGTTTTCGGAAATATAAATTTTGGAAATAGGAGGGTTGCAATTAGCAAAGTTGGATGACTAAGTACACCCTTTGATCCTTTTTCTTTTCTTCTTCCTTTCTTCTTTTCTCCTTCAATTCTTTTCCACTGTTTCTTTTCTTCTCACCATCGTCCCTCTCTCTCACTCACCATCAAGTTTTGTTTGCTCGCATGGTTGAGCAAACATTGATGATATCTAATGCAGTCTCTTCCATTGCTCCTGATTTTGAGTGGTGATCAGTATAGGCAAGTCTGACCATAGTTTTTCAAACGTTCATTTTTTATCCTATTGCTCTCTTTGGAAAAGGAATTCCTTTAAAATCATAATTTTTTAGGTTCATGTGTAATTTGGGAATTCTTGATAGGTTCTTAGTTATCCCTTCAGTTGATTTTCTCTGGTTTGGCAAAATTAGCTTTTTAAAGGGAGAAATAGGTAAGGGAAGCATAAAATTTAACTTTAATTTGAAGAATTATATTTTGATGGATGTGAAATTAATAGAAGGTAATTTATTTAGCTATTGAACTATATTTTATTATTGTGAGAAATTGGTGGTGTTGGTGATATTTGATATTGGTTGAAGATTTTGGTGATAAATTATATTTGTTGATAATTTTGGGTGATGATGGATATTTATTGATGGTTTTGGTTATATTTGATAGTTATTGATAATTTTAGGTGATGAGAGATGTTTATTGATTATTTTGGTTATATTGGATGTTTATTAATTATTTCGGGTGATGTTGGATGTGTGTTGTTGATTTTAGTGATAATTGATATTTATGATTAATTATGGTAAAATATTGTTAAGGTGTATATTATTATGATGTATAATGATAAGGTGTATTCTGAATTTGAAGAATGTAGACCGTTAATGAGAAGTAACTTTGTCTTGGGTGAGGTGTATATATTATAGGTGTGGGTGAGGTGTCTTAAGTGACGGTTGCATCTAATATCAATATAATCTGGATATCAAATATGCATGTAGGTAAAGGTAATATATGGTTTTACATTAAGATCTCGGTATGCCGAATATGTATACAGGTGGGAGAGGTATCGATGGGATGTATGTGGATGACAGTTGTTTTTTGTAAGGGTCAAGTAGACTCTAGAAAACATTGTCAAATGATTATGCTAAGACTTTGGTTGGTTGTTTGATGGGTCGAGTGGATGCCTATCACCAATGGTGAGAAGTTTATGGTTGTCTTGATATTCAAACTCAATAAATAGTTTGGACGCATCGTGTCATGTCAATATATAATTTTAAGTACTTATGTTTAGATGGAACATAAGTATGATTGATTGTAGTTATATTTGGTGAATTGAGTATGATTGATTGGCGGATATGTTTGGTGAATTGAGTATGCTTGATTGGTGGATATATTTGGTGAATTTAGTATGATTGATGAGTGATAATATTTTGGTGATTGAATAGCTATAATGTAATGTTAAATAACTTCTATTCTATGTTTACCCTTGTTTTTGTGTTGTTTTGTATGATTGTGATAGTTTTGCACGGAAGCAAATAGTAGTGATGGTATTGTGAGACAAGTGGATGACATGTGACTGGGTTGGAAGACTTGATTTGAAGTATTATATGTATATTACTAAACCTTGTATAATTCTTCAAACTTTGTGTCATTAGTAGAGTATAGAACAGTATGTATTGTAATGAAGTATAACTAAAATATGTACTATGGTGATGGACTTAGTATTTAGCTTATACCTATATGTATGTTGAGGTACGTAGATGGTGTAAAGTTGGTTTAAGTGTGTTAGTTTTTACTAAGGAGTTATGCACCTGAGTTCCGTAGTCTACATGGGTTCGCTAGGTGGTGAGTCTCGCCTAGCAAGAATTTTTCTTAGTTTTAGAATTGTTTAGATTTACATACAACGAGAGGTCCCACCCAACACAAATTCTTCTCTATTAGAAATTGATTTGGTTTTGCATACAACAATATGTCTTGCTGAGTTAAGTTCCAACACTAGAACAACCTGCTTCAAGGTCCTCACTATAAGGTCTTGTTTTTAATATTATGTGATAAGTGTATGAAATAAATCAAAGAGAGATTTAAATTTAATTTAAGTATAATTAATAAATTAATTATGAAATATTTTATTCGGGTCTATATGTATGTATGTGTGTGTTTTATATTGATGAAATATGGTTATTTAATTAGAAATATGATTGAATTTCAATAAATTAAAGAATGTTATATATGTGGATGAGATTAGTTAAGTGAGAGGGGAGAAGTTTGTATATATTCTTTTGAGTTGAGGTTGATGGACTAGTTTTACAGAGGTTTTATTCGAAAAATCTAATTATAGAATTAAGGGTTGAGGGTAGCAAAACAGAATCACTGAGCTCAATCCTTGACTTTTTCTTTCTCTCTTTCTTGTTTCTATGATTGACCTCATCAATCACAAAGTCAATCTTTCATTCAAATAACCAATAAACATATGATAATAACCATATATTAAATTATCAAATAATTATAAAAGATAATTGATTAATACTAATTCAAAATTATATCCAACATACTTCTACTCGGATGGTATTAATCAATAATCAATATACAAATCATTAAGCTAGAATGACACAATTATATATAAATCATATATTAAATAACAATATGAAAATCTCAGCTATAAAATAATATCAGATAGAGATACATATCATTTGTTTTAACTAAATAAATATATTTTTTTATAATAAATATTAGTTGTTTAATTTATTATTTTTTCATTATGATAAATATATATTTATTATATTAATTTACTTAATAAATTATATGTTTAGTATAGTTATTTAATTAAATATTTGGTTAGTGTAGTTAATTACATGTCGTATAGTTATTTAATTTCTTATATTTTCAGTATAGTAATTTAATTAATTTTTAGTGTACTTAATTTATTATTTTTATATTTTTATTTAATTTATTATTTTTCTATTACAATAATTACATATTTATTATATTAATCTACTAAATGAATTATGTGTTTAGTATAATTATTTAATTAAATATTTGGTTAGTGTAGTGTAGTATAATTATTTAATTTCTTTTTCTAGTGGACTAATTTAATTTCTTAATTTTAATATAGTTATTATTTTTTTATCTGTCTGACCACTATTTGTTGTTTTTTACTCTCTCGCAAATCATTGCCAAAGAATAAAAACATTTGCAAAATTATAAATTAAAAAAAAATCAATATAATTATTGAATAATTAATTACCTATAATGATCTTTAAACTAGAAAATTTTAAATATAGTATTCAAAGTCTAAATAAGGTCAATATTAATAAACAAATATTTCAAACATGTTTATTTGAACTGAGAAAAAAAAAGACAAACAAATTAAAACCTTTTTTTTTTTTACTTTTCCCCCCTTTTTTTAGCTGCTGCTTCGATTTAAAAAAAATATGTTTGAACATATCTCAATTTATTTTTCAAATTATAAATAAAAATAATTAAAATTTTAAATAACTTTAACTATAAAATTTTAAACAATAATTAAAACAATATTTGTTTCCAATTTCAAATTTAAAGCAATATTTATTTCAATTTTCAAATTTAAAATAATAATTAAAACAATATTTATTTCAAATTTCAAATTGTAAAATAAATTCCACACATAAACAAGAAAATATTAAATATATTTATATATTAATTTTTTCAAGAAAATACTAAATATATTTATAAAGATAAAAAATTCATTAACTACTAATTAAGTTTTTCTTTAAACTTTATGTTTTATGAGTTGTAACAGTATTTATTCGAAACAACCATGTATTTAGAACTCGGTCTCAAAAATTAATAATCAAATTAAGATAATTTAATGCTAAGAGATCCACACTAACTTATTTTTGTACTCTTTTCCCCTTTTTCAGTTACGCATTCTATTTAAAAAAAATAGTATATATTAGAAATATCTCAATTTATTTTACAAATTATAAATTAAAATTTTAAATAAATAATTATTAAATTTAAAACAATATTTATTTCAATTTTTTAAGTTATTTAAAACAATATTTATTCAAATTTTAAAAAAAATATTTATTTCAAATTTCAAATTTTAAAATAAGTTTCAAATTTTAAATGTTAAATAAATTTACATATTAATTTTTTCAGAGAAGAATTCAATATATTTATATATTAATAAATTATAAAGATAAAAAATATATCAACTACTAACTAAGTTTTTTTAAAACTTTGTTTTTAGGAGTTACAGTAGTATTTATTTGAAGCAATCCTGTATTTAAAATTAAATAATTGTATATTTAAAACTGGATCTAAAAATTAATAATCAAACCCAAATAATTTCATACTAATTGAATACTTTTTAATTTCCTTTTAAATAAACAATAAGGTACATAACAAATTAGTCTTCAGTGGATCTCACAGGAAAGTAAAAAAAATGCAATTTTTTTATGCTTCAGAGATAAACGGCTGGAGAGTAGGAAAAAATTTACAAATCTTTTTAAAAAATTTTAAAAAATATTTGAAAATCTTTAAAATAAATATTGGATAGCACACACCCAACACATCACTTTTACATACAACCAATTACACTTACACAACTACATAGAATAAAAAAATAAACTATTACTATAGAAACACATTTATAGACATAAATGATGTTTTCTCCCTCGTAAATATATTGTTCTATAGAAAATAAAAAATTATATAGTGATTAAATATTTTACACATTTATTCTCACTCAATGTTTTCTTTTTCATTTGTTTTTTTACTATTTTATTATGTAAAAAATGATTTTTTCTCATCCAAACAAAAAATAATGATTTTAGTACCATTTTTTCATATGTTTTTATATGCTATTGTACTATTATAAATAATCTAACATTTCTATGTATTCCAATCACATTTTTAATTTTTTTTAAAGAACATTCTTAATTAGTAAATCATACTCCTTCGTTCTTAATTATTAGATTTTTTTAAAATAATTTTTTTTACTTTATATTATACCATTTTCTAATTTCTATATACATTAATGATGTTTTTCAGCTGCCTTTAACCAATTAAAATTTTGTTTTTCTCACCTTTGAAGGATATGAATAGCCTTACTAATATAAATTAAATTTTATTTATAGAGTTTAATTGGTATACACGGTCAGGTAAAAAATTTTTACACTAACATTTAATCATGATTTTTTATTTATGTGACTTTTAAAGTAATAATGAGTAAAGTCAACAAATTTATCCATGAACAAAGGGTTGCGATTGAATGTCAATGTAAAAATATTTACACTGACAGTGTATACCAATTAAACTCTTATTTATAATAAAAACATTTTAATATAAATCACATTATCTAAAAATCAATTTTTAACCAAAATAAATTAACATGAAAGTCAAATTTATTAATGTTCATATAAAAAACACACATTAAAAAATTAAATATTAAATTTTAGTAAAATTTTCCTATGTGATATTTAAATTTTTAATGTATATACTACCGTTAATAGAAGATACTCCTTAAGACTAAAAACATTGAGAGAAATCGAAATGGTGAACTATTCAATTATTTAATAAAAAATATTAACATACCAATTTTATATTCACTTATTACTATTGTAAAATACATTATATTATAGTTGTCATGTAAATAACAATTTATTACTTTATTTTTTAGTTCAGGTTTTGAATTTACAAGTATAAAATATTTTTAAAATGAGAAAGAAAGAATAAAAACAAACATCACCTACATTTAAATTAACATTTAAAAATATAAATAAATAAATAAATATTATTAAAGTATTTAATAATAGCAAGAATACACCATAATAACCGCCATCAGAAGTTAACAAGCTTTTGCAACATTCATGACGTACTAGCCTTTGATAATTTCAGTTTTATCACAAAATTATTGGCTAAAAAGGCGAATGAATTTTTTTAGAGGATGGTGAGGTGAAGAAATGGGAGATTTCATTTTGTATGTCTTCCTAGTCCTTGAGTCGAACACCAATCCTTCAAGAAATCGCATTTTTTTACTCCAAGCACACTGGGGTACAGCAAATGAGGAAATTGGATATCTCTTAGTTTAATAAGAACAATGAATTTGATGTCCCAAATAAATAAAACCAAGTCTCATATTCATTGAACATAGTAGAATTTGAAATTACCCAAAACTCAGAAAAATAAAATAAAAAGCTCTATGTCTAGTACATGATTCATACTTAATCAGAGACAACAAATAAAAAAAGTCAAAATGGTTTTACAAACTAATGAAATAATAAATTAAAGTGAATTGAAAACTATAAAAAGTTATGAACAATTCTTGTTCTTACGTGCAGGTAGTAAATGAAAAAGTCGAGTCTCTACTGCGCGTATTCACTACTTTGAAACTATAGAACTTAAAAACTGTAGAACAAAGTTGATAGCTATTACTATTTGTTAAATTCATTAAGAGTGTTGAAAGAAACAAGTACTTGGAGAGAGCAACTTAAAAAGGATAATGACTGTGACAACTTAACTCTTTCTTGGACAATCCTTTATTTGGTGTGTATAAAGAAATTGAAAATCAAAATCAAAAGTCAAACTAACGTAAAAGATTGTTAAATGACAAAAAAAAAAATCTTGAGGGTATTTTTGTAAATACAGTATATGTTAATGTGACGTGCAATAATTAAATTCACATGTCATCAAATCCTTAGTTATTACACCAAATAACTTTGGTATTGTTTAAATACAACACACAAAAAAAATAACTTTACTCTTTTATATAAAAGTTTAATAATTTAATATTTATGCACTTATTATGTTAAAAAAGTTTTTACACTTACATTTAATATATTAACTCTTTGTGTATGTAAGTTTGTTTGTTAATTTTATTTGTCGATGCTTTAAAGTCATATGAAGAGTGTGTTGTGATTGAATCATACGTAAAACTCTTTTATATTGTCGATGAACTTTTTGCTTTTTACAATAATTATATATATAGACACACATGAAAACATTTATATTTATTTTACACTGCCCATAAGCTTTTACACACTCATATATATTTTTGAAAATATTTTCTTACATTGAGTATGTACGCAAGATATCAATTGAAGTAAATAATTAACTAAAACTAACTTATTGATAAAATTTATTTTATTTAACTTGCAAAATTTAATTCAAATTTCAATTTATTTTTAACTGTTCGTTTTCATTCTTCAACTTAATATTCGTTCAAACATTCTCATTTTCATCATAATTTACTTTCATTTTTTTTTTAAATATCACAAGAAGAAACTTTTTGACAATTCCATGTATATAAATGACAACAAAATATCTAGTTGTTAGGAAAAAAATATATAACTAGACTATCGGAAAGTTGTTTTTTTCCTTGTTGGACACCCTAATAATGTCATTCTTTTTTAGGTAAAAAACTATATTTAGATTTTTAACAGTTATCTTTCTCAACTATTTATTACGAGTTTGCTAATTTCATATCATATTCAATTGATCAATTTCTCTAACTTTTTTCCATTTCCTACTATTATTAATTTAACTTTATTCTTACTTGATCAATTTCATTTTCTAACGTGATCATGATAAAGACAAAATTCATATACTCAGCTGAAGTTTCACCATTACTTTTAATATCTCGTCGTAGAAGATCTCCAAATTTTGTCAAATTAGAGACCATTATAGAAGAAAAAAGACAAAATTTCAATTCATTGAAAAAGAGTACTATTGTTTCTTTTCCTTTGTTACTTTCTGGATTTTTGTACATTTTGTTATGTAGAGGAGTGATTTAATAATAATCTTATCTGTATTATATTTTACATGCAATGATACAGGTGAAATTATTTGAAGAGAATGCTTTTATTAGTCATCTTAGATAATTGATGCTAGTTAAAAAAGCATGCTATAATTTAAAAAATTTTTTTAGTAGGTATCAAATACAAATACCAATAATTAAGTTTATAATACCCATTATATTCACTTGATTGCAAGTTTTTAAACGTGAACTGTGTAAAAAGTTTAAATAAAAGAAATAATAAGAATTAACATTTGGTATAAGTATCATTTTCTTAACCAAGCACAAAATTAATTTAAATGATTAGTGGGAACAAAATATAAAAAATTAATTTTTTTTTCAAGATAAAAATTAATATAGTGTAAGTATTATTTACTGTATTTTAAAGAATTAGCAGAGTTATGAATGTGAGCGCGGGATTATTTTTTTTAAGTGAAATTTAATTTTTTGAGTTATTATAGAAATATTTAATCATTTATGCTATAATTAGTGACTGAAAATAGTAACGGCTAAATTGTTTATTGATTATATGGTTAAAATTTAGAATTAATAGCGTTAAATAAATTTGAGAAAAAAAGTTGTACCACATGAGTCTAAGAAATTTTATATTAATTCAATCACATTCTTCTTATTTATTTTTGATACATTTATTGATTTTATATAAATAAAAAGTTATAATTAAAATTGAATATATTTTTTTTATATTTTTAATGCATATTAATTAAACAAGATATTATTTTGTAAATAATTATAAAAGAATTTCGGTTGCTAATTCAGTCCCTATGAACAATTATTGTTTAGCTATTTTCTACCACCACCAGTAATAAAGGAAAAATTTGGAACATCATACCTCGGATGAATCTTGAAATTCCATTTATCTCCATGTTCGTTTACCAAATCATCACCAACAAGGTTTTTTATGAAAGCATGTTGATAAAATCCCAATTCCATATACAATAACATAATTAATTCTTTCAATAATATAAAAGAAATTTTATAAAAGCTCATAATATTATTATTATATGTTAACTTACCAATTTCTATGAGGGTTACGGAATGAGTTTCACTACTAGAATATTGCTGAAATCCGCAGGTAATTCATGCAGATTTTCATGTGAAAACCAAGTGGTAGAAAATATTCCTGCCGATTTAAAAATTTGAAGGAAATTCTTGTAGGTTTTCTGTGAAAATAAGGTAATTTTCTACAGATTTTAAAATTCGCAAGAATTACCTGCGACTTTATGATACAATAATTACCTGCAGATTCGATTTCTGCCGGAATTACTTGCAGTTTTAGTATTCGCAGGAATTATATGCGGATTCTACCGCAACTTTCTGGAAAATTTAAAAAATTAATTTAAACTTATAAATTAAAATAGAAACTAAAAATAAAAATGAAATAAAAAATAAAAACAAAAATATAAATTTAAAAACTGAATTAAAAAGTAAGAATTTAATAATTAAAACTAAAAATCCTAATGAATATTATAAATTATAAATAAAAAATTTAAAATAATTAAAAAATATGAATTAAGTACTAAAAATATAAATTAAAATTAAATGAAAAATAAAAATAAAAACTAAAATTTAAAATAACCATAGAAATTAAAATTTTAAAATTATAAATTAAAAAAAAAGCTAAAACTAAAATTATATAAAAACTAGAAACTAAAAACTAAAACACAAAATTAAAATTAAAATTTAATAAGAAAAAGTAAAAATTCCTAGGGATTATTAATTATAAATTAAAAAATTAAAAAATATGAATTAAGAACTAAAAATATAACTTAAAATTAACAAGAAAATAAAATAAAAACTAAAATTAAAATTAAATGCAGAAATTAAAATTAAGAATTAAAAGTTTAAATAAAAGTAAAAGTTAAAATTATAAATTATAAATTACAAATTATAAAGTTGAAATAAAAATTAAATTAAAATTAAAACTAAAATATAAAAATGAAAATTGAAATCATAAAACTAAACCTTTAAAACTAAAATTGAATAATTATAAATAAAGAATCAAAATGAATTAAATGATATAAATTAAGTACTAAAAATAAATTAAAAAATAAAAATAAAGATAGAAATTAAAATAAAGAATTAAAATTTAAACTAAAGTTGAAAATTATAGATTATAGTAAAAGTTAAAATTAAAAATTATACAAAAATTAAAAAGTAAAATATAAAATTAAATATTGATAAATAAAATTTAAAATATAAAATGAAAAAGTGTAAAATTTAAAAAATAAAGATGAAAAATTACAAATTTTAAATAAAAACTTTAAATTAAAATTTAAAACTAATTAGTAGATATACATAAAGTACCAAAACTATAAATTAAAATTAAATGAAAAAATAAAACTAAAATTAAAATTAAAAATAAGAATAGAAATTAAAATAAAGATTAAAATTTAAATTAAAAGCTGAAAGGTAAAATTATAAATTATTAATTATACATTTAATTTATATATTTATTAATTTTAAATCTAATTTTCAATAAATTCCCAGGGATTATATATTAAAATTGAAACTAATTAAAAAATATAATTAAGAACTAAAAATAGAAATTAAGAAACTAAACTAAAAATTTAAATTAAAAATTTGAAAATTATTAATTAAAATAAAAACTAAAGCTTAATATTAAATGAGAAAAAATTAAAAATTAAAATTAGAATTAAAAACAAAGATAAAATAAAAATTCAAATTTAAAATTATAAATAAAACAAAAAATTAAAATTAACCATAAAAATTAAGATAAATTAAAAGGTGGAAATTGTAAATGAAAAAAAAACTACAACATTAAATTAAATGAAAAAATAAAACTAGAAAATAAAATTAAAATTTAAAATGAAGATACTGATTTAAATTAAAATTTGTAAATTACAAATAAAACTAAAAAGTATAAAGTAGGATTAAATTAAAAATAAAGATAGAAATTTAAATTAAAAATTGAAAATTATAAATTAAAAAACAAAGTGACACAAAAATTAAAAACTAGAATATAAAAGAAAAAATTGAAAATTAAAAATTAATAATAAAAATTAAAAATAATACTAAAAACTAACAACAAAAAATTAAAAATTAAAACTTAAAACTAAAAATGAAAAATTATAAATTTTAAATATCAACTTTCAATTAAAAATTAAAATTTTAAAACAATATAAGTTAAAATTAAAATTAAAAATAAACATAGAAATAAAAATAATGAATTAACATTTAAAGTAAAATTTGAAAATTATAAATTAAAATAAAAGCTGAAACTAAAATAACTAAAAAATTAAAAAATAAAATATAAATTTAAAATTTAAAATTAAAAATTAAGAAGGAAAATAAAATTAAAAATAAATATAGAAATTAAAACAAAAGCTAAAACTAATCATTCTATAAAAATTAAAAACTGAAATATAAAATGAAAAATTGAAAATTGAAAGTTAAAAATCTAAAAATAAAAAATTTAAAATTATAATTTAATAATAAAAATTAAAAACTAAAAGGTAAAAGTAAAAATTTAAAACTAAAGGAAAAGTGAGAAATTGTAAATATAAACTTTAAATTTAAAATTAAATCCAATTAAAAGATATAAATTAAAACTAAAAGTTAAAATTAAAAATTTTAAATGTCAAGTTTAAATGAAAAGTTAAAAATTTAATAGTAAAAGTTAAAATTATAAAATTAATTTATATATTTATCAATCATTTTAAATTTAATTTTCAATAAATTCCTAAGGATTATAAATTATAAATTAAAAATTAAAACTAATTAAAAAATATAAATTAAGAACTAAAATTATAAATTAAAATTAAATGAAAGAATAAAACTAAAACTAAAATTAAAAGTAAAGATAGAAATTAAAGTTAAGAGTTAAAATTTAAATTAATGTTGAAAATTATAAATTGAAATAAAAGCTAAAATATCAAATTAAAAATTTAAACCAAAATCTAAAAATTAAAAGATGCAATATATAAAATTTGAAATTCAAAATTAGAATTTAAAATTGCCTTCCAACCTAATCTACTCTCTCCATTTGAAGCTTTCGCCATTTAAAGCTCTCACCATGTGAAGCCCTTTCCATTTAACCATAAACCAATTTAAGCTTCTGGTTCTGATTTACCAAAGCCAAACATCGAAGCCAAACTCAAGTATGCACGGTTGTTCAATCATGTTTTGCTCATTCTTCTTTTTTAGCATTTACAATGTTCGATCATGTTTTGATCTCTCAAAACGGTTTGTTTCAATTCAAAGTTATCTTTCAAGGTGTTGCACTCTCTTAAATAGTTTTAGGGCTTCTACATTTTTAGGGCTTGCTCAAAATGTTTTCATTGTCTCTCCATTGCTTCAATCACTGTTGTTCGGCTTCAATTTTTTCTTACCTCTACTTTTTGTTCGCATTTTAGTATAGATTTTGATCATAATTTCCTATTTCTACTTTGTATGTAGCTGTCTAATTTTTGTATAGATTTTTTACCTCTATTGTCATTATCAAGGAAGAGCGTCGTAATTTCCTTCATTTTATTACTTGGCTTTGTACTGTGCTAGGTGGAACCTTTGTTATGACAGGTTTTGTATTTGATTTCAGTCCAAATAAAGTATAGTGGTTATGAATAGAGTAGTAAACATTATAATTTAATTTCTCTAACCTTTGTTGTGACAGGTTTTGTTTTTTACTTTCTCTCTCCTTGTTGTGCATTTAGTAAAACTGTGAAGGTTGCATAGGTTATGCTATAACTTGGATTAATCACCTGTCATAGGTCTAACACACAGAAAAATGCTCTTAAAAAAGAAGCACCTTGTTTCTGGTTGTTTGATTGTTTGTCTTGGGAGAAGGAATATAAAATTGACCACATTTATCTTCCACTGTCACTATTTGCTTTCTAGTTATGGAGAGGTTGTATATTATAGTATAAAATATTCAATTTGATCTTCAACAATTTAAGCATCACTTGAATTGGCAATAGAATGCTAGACAAGACTTCATCATGTGGTATGACATAATTGCCAGCTATATATATATAGCCAACATTATTAGCGAAGGCAACTTGCTCTTCAAAACCATCATGATCGTGCATTGTGATAGCTAGATTTGTCCCCATGATCATTAATTAAGGTGTATAGCTGATTGCGCCGACACAAAAAGATGGAGTGTAAATTTTGAAAGTAATAACTAATTCTTGGTGATTCTACAAATTCATCATAATACTAATCATTCCTTACCCTTGTGTGGGATTTTTAAGTTATATATAACTACTAACTAGTCAAAGACTAAACAGAAAAAAAACTAATGATGGTGAGGGATGAAATAAAACTTCCAGTTTCATTTGATGCTCCATGTTGGTCTGACCAGAAAACAATTCATTTATGAAAAAAGGGTAGCTACAGTCATACACATTGTTATAATGTATTATATATGTGAAAGAAGAATAGTACCTATTAAACTAGTGTTGGTGAAGGCATCAACAGTCATATGAGATCTATGTTTTTTTTTCTTGTATGTGTGGCTAGAGGGGGGTCCATTATCTATTTTATATATGAAAAACACAGATCCATTTCTGGTTGCTTATTTGATGATCTGCAGAAGATTAAAACATGAGTATTAAAAAAATATAGCATAACTAAAATACTACTTAATAAGATAAATCAAACCTTTGCTGTTAAACATCTGATGCCTGATATAATGTTATTTGTCTTCTCATTTCATGCTAAATGCTAATTCAAAAAAATACCCGATGGACACCATTCTCTGTTCATTCTATCATGCAAGATTGTGATTGAAGTTGGACATGAACTATATCCCAAAACAAATCACAATTATGCAAAAGATTTGCTAAAGATAAAGGGGAAAAGGCACACCAATCACTAAATGACAGTGCAATGCAAAATTACAAGAAGAAAGCATGTTATATAGCATAACATATAACGTTGAAGTAGTTTCATTACACCTTTTAGTAATTACTTTACAAAATTGTGATTTCTATCTCTAATACTCCTATATATCACCATTATTGTTACCTATATATCCTTTGTTTTCATAATTGTTCTTGCTACTACTGATTCCCTATCAACCAACCACTATATGAAAGAATTCAATATATTTTATTTTTGTAACAGAGAGCTATAATGGAATAAAGTTTCAAGGTGTCTTCATAAACTGAGTCAGAATATTTTAAATGGATTCTAACTTGTTTTAATTTGTATAAAAATATATTATTGAATTACATAGGCACAACTAGACATTGCATCGTAAATAAATTAATTGAACATGCAACACTTGCCATCTTATAATTTGAGAAGAATGTAAGAAACTTGATTTTAATTTTTAGAATAAATTTGATTCATATTGCTTACCTCTATATATGCAATGGTTAGTAGATTTTTGAAATATATGCTTTCAAAAGTTTTGTGCATTCATTTAAGAATAAAAGAATCAACTCTATGTATCTTATTGCTCATATGTCTAGACTTCATTTATGCCAGGTTGATACATTCTTTGTTGTTGGATCCCCTCTTGGTATAGTTCTTGTGCTTCGTAATATTGGAATTGGCATCCTTTATATAATATTATACATTTTTTTTTATCTTTATTGATATCTCAAATACAGTAAACAATTTACCTCTTGGTTTGGTTCTTTAAAAGTGTTATCTGAAATATCTTAAAATCAATTTGTGTAACGATAAAATCATTACGAACTAATTTGCTTGACTTTTTTTTTTCCAGATCTAATAGTCAGAGTATATAACTTTTAAGAACTAAATAAAAATAAAACTTATTGTGAACTAAACTCAAGCATCAATAGAAATAAAACTTAGGAAATTCCTCTGCACAAGTTAAAGCTTCGAAACTAAAAGTTAATACTCCAAGTGTAAAAACTTTTATACGGACAATTAACCTTCTATATATGTCAAGTTTTTTTAATTTTACTAATTAATACGTTAAAAGTTATATAAATGATTAGTTGTGCTGAAATGAGAGAAGTGCATATATGTTAAATTCTATTAATTAAACTCTTACTAACTAATACAATTAACCATTATATAAATAAAGAGTTGTATTGAACATTATCATAAAAATCTTTTACATTATGTGTGTATACTAATTAAAATCTAATAGTTTATCTCGTGTTTCAATTAAACTAACTTATATTTTTTATAATTTTAAAAATTTAATAAAAATTTCAACAGCAATCAATAAATTCATAGGCAAGGTAAAAAAAGAGCTTAGAAAAATTCTACACATGATTGAAAGATTGAAGCATGTTCTTATCTAAAGGCATGAAATTCTACACATGATTTCTTTTCCATTTTAAAATATAGCAACTAACTATTTGTTTATAACTAATCCAATTTCATTAAGATTCTTCTTAGATAAACTTCGTCAATAAAACTTAAATGTAGAAAAAAAATAATAAGTAAAATATACTGAATTTTTCATACATGTTAAAATAAACTTATGGATGAGAAGATTATATAAAATTACATAATTCTAATAAGTTAATTTGAACTTATTGAGATTATTTTATTTTATTTACTATAAGTACTTATAGATGACTTTATCCAAATATATACCTAAATATTCTTCATATTGAGCATTTGTTAGAGGAATATTTGTTAGGCAAGGACAAGAGAGAAGAAATTAAAGTGGAAATTTAGTTTAAACTATGATTGAAATTACTTAAAGATACTTTGTGTAATTAACGCCCACTTTGTTCAATAGTGTAGTGAAAAATATTCAGGATGCAGCTAGTACCTAACATATTGTCAAATGCAACGGTCAACTTATAATCTTTTTATGAAGCTAAGTGTTTACTTTTATGCTTTATATTGGAAAATGCACACTGCAATTCCCCTGTTCTTTTACTTTCCATATGTTTTGTTACTTTTGATTAAATCTCTGAACACTCTTACTATTTTATTCTCTATCTTTGCTAATTTTGGTGTATCAGTTCACTATAAAATATCACCATTTCTTCCTAAATTTTTTTCCCCAAGTGTCATAATTTGGCATAAAGCTAAATTCAGTACTAATGATGATAATACGGAATCCAATGAAAATCTTTTGATCTCAGACATTGTAAAGCTTTATATTCTTTCACCAATCTTTTGAACTAATTAATGGGTTAAACCATTAATTTGAAATGACAAAATAAAACATATTTTTAGCATGCAAGCTCTGTTTAGCCAGTCTTGAAGGAATTGTTCCTTCTCTTGCTTGATGTGGTTCTCAACTTATTTTTAGCATGGTGAATACAATTTGAAAACTGGTCGTTTTGGTTATTCCTGGCATTAGCATGGTCATTTGGTGGTGTTGTAGGTTCAACAGTGCTATGCTCCCAACTAATGCAGGACACTAATCCAATTTTATACTCAAAATGTCAAATGAAAGTGGTGAAAGTTTCATCGTTATCCCTTCAAAGTGCCTTTGCCTATGTATTCTTCTTTGAATTTGGCAACAGGCATCCCCATCCTCGGCTCATAGTCATACCCACCTTCAAATGAACCAACCCTTGATACCTGCCTATCACCCTTTGAATTTGGTGAGCTCCCATTCCCCATTCTTTGGTTTAGATTTTCTACAATGTATGTTAACTTTCCAAGTACTTTGGAACGCTGCTGAACGTGATAAAGTACAAGAAAAATTTGAAGAATAATTGATTATAAGGATATTTTAAAAAATATTTAAAATAAATATGTGAACTTTTATTAAAATATGATTACCTTAACAACACTTCCGTTGTTATTTACTTTTGTTGTATTTATCAATGTTTGATATAATGTTCGATTTGTGGTAAGAAGGCAGTCAAAAGAGCCCGGTACCAACTCAGGCTAGCCAAGAACAATAGGCAAAGCAACTAAGAAAGGACTTGGCTTAGCTAATACAAAGTGGCCATTAAGAAACTAAATTTAACTGGCTTTTTAATGCTAAATCTCCTGTTTTTATTTCTAATAAGAGAGGTTTTCTACTTTATTTCCATTAAGTGTGAATATTGGGATATAGTTGATTTGACTTCTGAATTTTAATGTGTTTTACTAATAAAATTAATATACTAACAATTAATATAAAATATTAAAAAAAACTGAACTCATCCTCAACCTCAATTTAATTCTTACCATTGAAAAGTATAAAATTTCTACTGAACATATATCGAATTAGTTTCCATACACACTTAGTAGTTATTGAAAGATATGACTTTACATACACACAAGTCACAACAATGTTTATTTTTGTCTCTCTTGTTGGGGCCTCCTCTCGCAAGAGCCATAATTGGGCTTGGTCTCTGGGATACTTGATTCAACTTTCTACAGTACCATCTTACCTTCCAAATAGATGATATTTCATGAAAGCAATTTCCATCAACGTTAATAATGGAATCCGTAAATATTCCCTAATATTTGCAACTTTTTAGTCAATTTTGACACTTAGTTTGCTCATTCCACAAAATCAACAGTCCAAATTCCAAAAATATTCTGCCATTCCAAGCTATAGGCTAGGTGGTATATCCGGCTATCTCAGGACGTTTTGCCAAAAATATTATTGCTTGCGGCTTCCATATGGATTCAAGCAAACCCAAACCAAAGTTTTTTAATCAGTTTGGTCTCATTTTCAAGTAAACCCAACCCAATCATACCCCTACTTGCATGTTTATGAATGTTAGGCAGAAAATACTTACTTGTAATTTCTTCATTATATTTGTAACTACAAAATAAAAATTCTAAGCAACTATAATTTTTCTGTATAATGCATTTCAATATTCTTTTCATCATATGAGCTGAACCAGAGTCAAACAAGCTATAATTTGACCAGACAAGTTAAAATACACATTTCAATATACTTTCATCATATATGTAGTCAAATATATACCTTTAAAACGGGCAACATATCCTTTAAAGGGGTCAAATTTTACCAATTCTTACTTTTTTTATTTATCAAATTTAAATTCCAAATCTTATATCATCAAAACCAAACTGCTTAGTAATTGAATAAGAGACTAATGACGCAAGGTTTAAAGGCCAGTAATACCTTTGTTTCGCTAGCCCCTAAAAATATAGTTAATTATTGAAAACATCTTCAAAAAAAAATTGAAAGAAAGTTTCTAATTAATACAGTTATAGTATTAAGAGTAGTGATTTTCTTTTTGAAAAATATGCTTATCATTTTTATCCTCTTATCATGACTTTCCCTCTTGTAATCAGTATCGTTGTCTCTCCAAGAAGTCTCATTAGTTGACTCGTGATCTATTCATCTTAACCAAAATATAAACTTTTTTCATTATTTAATATTATAAATGCAAATTGTCTCCCATCTTATAAACTTGAATGTAGAATTAATCGAAATGATTATCTACTGTCTAATAACTTGTTTGCTTAGGTGGATAAAAACACATATGTTGACTTGCGTGCTGGTTGATTTGGCCGGTAGGTATTTGCATGGTTATTTTTCTATTATGCTTGTAAACACGTTTTTCCTCTGGCTCACATTTTTCTGGTTCTCACTTAAGCCTTTCTTACTTCCTTTTTACTATTTTAGATGGTGTAATAAGGTTATTTGTTATCTTTTTGTCTTTGTACTTCCTTCTTAATACAACCTTTTGCAATTTATTGTGTGTTGCCACTGTAAAGTCTGTTACAGACTCATTACGCTCAACATACTTTAGCACTAAGCAATCAATATTGAAGTTTCATCATTGGAGAGTTTGTGGTTAAGTCTAGACTCTAACTTTCTGATTGTTTTTTGTTATCATCGATTTTGAAGTACTTTTTTACAACTTCCTTATCACTATTCTTATGGTTCTCCATATTTCTTTTTTGCCTTATGGTAGGTAGAGAAATGCCTACTATAGAATAAATATTGTTGGCCTGAGAATGTTGCAATAGATGAGCGGGGAGATAAAAGGAAAGATATCCAAGCTATGGAATGTATTAGGGAGAAAGATGGTAGAATCTCTCCTAAAATGGTTTGGTTGGGAACAATACCAAATCAGGCCTTAGTAAGAAAAATTATATAAGATAACTCAAGAAAGGAGGACTTTGAAAGAAGCCATTACAAAGATCTTGCCCCAAGTAATAGTCTTATCAAAATTTTGGGTTTTGACATAGCTGTTTATGAAATAAGCGGAGAACATATTGTATAAGTTTTATTTGAAAACTATTTTGAACATTTAAAAATGAAAAAACTTGTTCATATTTATTAGAATTTCATTAATGAAAAGCAAAAAACAACATATTCTAATTGTATTTTGAGTTTTCAAAACAAAAATATAAAACTGAAAAGCAAAACTACTTTCAGTTGTTCTTGTTTTTTAGTTTTTAAAACGAAAAAACTAGAACTGTTTTCAGAAAACACTATCAAAACAAGTTTTTTAGTTTTTAAAAACTAAAATGCTGAAAACAGTTTCATAGGGGTAAAACAAGCACTTCAAAATTGTTGTCAAACAAGCACTTAATTTAGGAAGAAGAAGCTAGCAAGAAGTGTGACAAAGAAAATAATGGGTAGGATATTTAAGGAGAGAGAGTGAGTGAATTAGATATAGGGGTAAAATGGAAATTAAAAAAAATAAAAATAGTAAGTGTAAATTCAAATTGATGGGAGTGTTAATTCAAAATCTCCTAGTTTTGTTTGTTTTGTGGGCCAACCCAAATCTACATTGAGTTGGGTTGGCCACATGTTTAAGTTTTTTTTTAACTTAACACCATTAACAGTAATAAAGAATAAGGTTTTCTATAAAACTCTTTTAGACTGACCGTTTATAAGTGTTAATCTAAAAAATAATATCAAATTAATTTCTAGTGAATGAAAGTCTAGGCAACTATCAAGAGCTTCAACATTTTGTGTTGTCTAGTTCATATGGGACAAAAGTATGAGTTTAACATTTTTACACTATCAGTATAAAAGAGTTTTATATTGGCAGTTAATCATAATCCTTGATTTACATATGACTTTTAAAGTATCAATTGGTAAAGTCAACAAACTTACCATATATAAAGGGTTGTGATTAACTGTCAATGTAAAACTCTTTACACTGAGAGAGTATAAGTGTTTTTCTAAAAAAATATTCACATTCATCCTCTTAGCTATTTGCCACAACATGTTTTTTCCTACCTCTTCCAGGTTCTCCATGTTTTCTTTGTCAGCATTATCCGGTCCTTTCATGGATGGATCAAGGTTATACTCATGACATTACATATGTATTAGTATCATCACGATTGTGAGCAAGTTTGCAACGAATTTTTATTTTCTTAATTTAAATTTCTTCTTTTAAATTAAACTATTCATAGGAGAAAAAATGGAAATCCTCATTAAATTTTAAAAGAGCATTTTTGTAGAAAATAAAATTGTTGTCATGAAAACCAGAATGAGTTTAATTAGTATGTACTATCACTGTAAAAGAATTTTATCTTGATGTTCAATTACAATTTTTCATTTATAACTTTTAAAATATTAGCTGGTAAAGTCAACAAACTTAGCATAAATAAAGGGTTTTGATTGAATGTTAATGTAAAACAATTTACTTATTTATCATTAAATAAATTATATATATTAAGTTATTAATTTTATTTTAATTTAAAAAGTATATAAAGAAAAATTAATAACAGGAAAATATAAATTAAAGCTTAAGAATTAAAATTTTAATTAAATATATAACTTTAAACTTATTATATAATTATTAAAATTATAACAGATGGATACGAGTTCAGGTACAAGGCAAACATTCATATACACATACCTGTACCTAGGGGTGGGTATACGGACTCAAGTCCGCGAACTGGTCTGTGGACCTCCAAGTTCGTGTGGATTTTGGACCCTTTTTCTAAAAAAAACTCATAACTATAGGAGAAATTTAAGCTCAGTCCTCAAAACCCGCGGACTTCATAGGTTAAATCCACGGGCTCACTAGTTTGGTCCATAACCCGTTTAAGGAACAAAATTGTCATTTAGACTAGTAGTTTGTGTTAATGTTATGACTTTTTTGTTGTAAATTGTGATATTTTACACTTTTAATATTGAAAATATTTAACGTTTTAGATTATTATAAATAATGATATAATTTTTAGTATAATATTTTATAATTTAGTTAGTTAAAAAATATTAGACATTTTTTAAAATTGTTTTTAAAAGTTATATGTATATATGGATCCGTGGACCGATCCGTTAAGCCTGCAAACTTCACAGACTAGATGCGACTTGCAAAAATTATCTATTTATTTTAGTGGATCATATGTATCTGGACCATTTAAATATGGACTTCTTGGACCAAATTTAAACAAGGCAGATAAATCCATATACCTACCCTACCCGTTTATCATGTCGGGTAATATCTGTATCCATACTTGTCAAAGTGAGTGATACTTATCAAAATCAGGGCGAGTTTGGAGTGATACCCATGGGTATTGGTATTTTTGTCATACATACTCTAAAGAGGTGTTAGTGTAATGTATAAGAGGAGTGTTAGTGTAATCTTTTCAAACATACAAAGATACAAGTGAAATGACAACACAAAAGTAAGGAATGTGTAGTTTAAAGAAAAAAGAGGTGCATTTATAATTTCGTTAAATATAAGAAGATCTATCTATAATTTACTCTAAAATTAATTGTATTATATGGATTATTGAAACAAGCTAATCTTCATAATAATTTGCACTTTCTAGCTTACATACTCTTAATTAGAATAAATTTTCTAAAATAAATTACTTATATATACCTCAATTCGAAGATAGCTTTCCAAAGGATAGAGGCCAGGAAACAGTCGCAAGGTAGTGATGGAGCTGGTCTGTGTGAAACATAGTCTCATGAAAAAATCAAGGTTTTGTAAGTAGCAACATGATTTGTTTTTGCTCGCTATGTTGCATCACTTCACTCACAACAACCATTACCTTAAGTATAATTTAGTTTGACATAATATCACAAGCTTTTCATACACCGTATATTCATATAGAAGGCACGTAATATTAATATCTTTCATATAATAAAATTAAGAAAAAAACTTATGCACTCTTAGTAATATAAAATGTTTTACACTAATATTTAATTACAAATCTTTATATATATATATATATATATATATATATATATATGATAAATTTTTAAAATTTATCAATTAATACTTTAAAATTCATATAAATGAAAGATTGTATTTGAACCCTAGTATAAAACCCTTTTATCCTGTTAGTGCAAAAGCATTCAACTCTTACTAATTACGTGGAAGGCATACGACTTTTTTTTTTATAAAGACATAATATTCAATTACTTAAAAAGTTTGTTAACCTTAACAATTAATCAATTTAATACTTTAAAAATCATATAAATAAAAGATTATGATTGAACTCTAGTGTAAAATGTAACGTCCATCGTTACAGTAATAACCCATAATAAAATAATGAAGAATTTAAAGCAAATAATAAATTTTGTATTTGAATACATGAATTCTTACATAATAAACAAAATATAATCCTTAAATTCGGGTCTCTAGAAGACAAAAACAATTACAAGTACATTATGTTCTAAAATCGTTACAAACAAATACTACAAGAAATTTTTTTATTAATAACAAACTAGGTTTTCAAGCCTCTTCAATTTCCAAAACTTCTCCCTAGAGCTCTGAAAATAACACTTTTAATGAGATAATAATCTCAGTGAATAAAACAAGTTTTTAAAAGAGGTTCGCAAATAGTGTTGTTCTCAGTCGGCATGGAATCCAGAAAAACAACCGTGGTACCCGCAGTAATAAAAAGTATTTTTCTTTATATATAATCATGATTTAACCCAAAAAATTTCTAGCAATAATAAAAACACAATAAAATAGTTTTTGATACAAACACACAATCTACAAATTATAGTGATACTCATGATCACTCGTTCTCACTCTACGGTTCCCAGAACCAAGGTTTTTGGTAGATTCTTCAAAGAGGTCTATGAGCTCATATTCCATATAATGGCGTCCCACTACCTTCCCTATGCTATTATGAAGGTATCCAGAATCTCTTCTCCATCCCAGATGGAGGTATCTAAAACCTCTTCCCCGTATGAAACGGAGGTATCTCATACATCCATCCCAGATGGATGTATCTCAAAATTCAACTCCATTCCAAATGGAGGTATCTCAAAACAATTAACAAAGTAATTTGCAAACATTAAACGAATTAAGAACAATTTTTAAAACCATACCATGGAGGGTTAAAAACAGACGTTTTACTCATCTCTTAAAGCAAGATCCCACCACTTTAATTTGTTTTCTTCTGCTCCTATGTCCCTCTTTCTCAACCCTAGAATAATCAACTAATCTACTATATTCTGAGAGAACTAGTTAACCCTATATATAATTTCTTAGGGTTGATTTTCCCCTCTCTATATTTTTATCTTTTATAAAAGATTAGTTTTTAGAGATGAAATTCAAAATGAAATAAAATACTCTTTTATCTTATCTTACTATTATTTTAAAAGCAACATTATCTTACCTTATTTTTTCATTTAAAAATCCTAAATATTTAATCTTTTAATTTTATCTAACGAAATAAAATATATTATTTTATCTTATTTATATTTTAAAGGAAATATTATCTTAATCTTCTTATTCAAAATTTCTGACAGTTTAATCTTTTAATTAGTTTTTTTAACAACTTAATCTATCTTATCTTAACTAAATGATTATTTGAATATTTGTATTTTAAATTTTGGGATATTACATAAAACTCTTTTACACTCTGCATATAAATATTAAACACTTATTAAATACATGAAATACATACAACTTTCTTTTGTAAAGACCTAATTGCACTTTTTATTAAGTTATCTTTTTTATTTTTGTAATGTTCTTTGAGTTACTCTTGGAATATATCTCTATATATAAAACTGTTAACTTATCTTTCAATTAATATTACTCATTTTATTTTATTTTTTTATAAATCAAATGAATTTATTACAAAAGAGCACCAACAGTGACCATAAAACATATTACAAAAGTAAGTGAAAAAGGGTTTGTTCCATACATTTGAATATTGTACGTACCTCAGTGTACGGTCCTCTGCCACGAGGCTCATCCTTATGCATGATGCTCAGCCACAACATGTGTGCTTGGCGTAGGCTTCCCTACCATGGTGTGCGCACTCAATGCATGCTCCCGTGTCTTGAGGTGTGTGTCTCGGGCATGCTTCCTAACCACAACATATGCACCCAATGCATATTGTCGAGCCATAATGTGTGTGCCTAGTAAACACTCCCCAACCTCGATACACACATCCATTGCATCCTGCCCTACAACTACGAACGAGCCCGGTTCACGCTCCCTCCCACAGCATGTGAGCCCAGTGCATGCTTACCTGCCATGGCGCGTGGCCGGTGCATGTTGCCTAGTCAAGGAGCATGCACCTACTGCACCCTTCCTAGCCATGGCGTGCATGCCTAGTGCATACTCCCATGCCTCAAGGCAGGCACCCAGTACAAACTGCCTTGCCACAAGATGTGTGCTCAGTGTACCCTTCCTAGCCATGGTGGGCACCTAATGCATACTCCCGTGCCTCCATGTGCGTGCTCAATGCACCTTCCCGATCAATTGATGACCCTTCTGAGCCACAACGTGTGTTCCAATGAATGCTCCCCTACATCAATCCATGAGCTCGATGCGTGCTACCTTGCCATGACACACGCCCATTGCAGATTGCTCTGTCACAATGCGTGCACCCAATGAAAACTTCTACCCACAATGTGCGCACCCATTGAACACTAGCCTACCACGACAGATGCTCGATACACGCTGTCCTACTAAGGTGCGCATGCCCAATCTACGTTTCCCTGTTAAGGCCTGGATGCTCAGTCCACACTGCCCGACCATGGCATACGCTTCCTTGTCTCGAGGCATGTGCCAGATGTATGTTACCCTGTCATGGTGTGTGCACCTAGTGAATGTTGTCTGCCACGACATGATGTCCGTTGCACACAGCCTTGCCACTATGCTTGTGCCGGTGTACGCTGCCCTACCACATCATGCGAACTTGGTGCACGCCCTTTGCCTCAAGGCGCGTGCCTGATACATGCTACCATGCCACGATGCGTGCGCTGAATGCATGCTTCTCGAGGTGTGTGCCTGGAGTAGGCTGTTGGGCCATGACACATGCGCCTGGTCCATGTTGCCCTACCACAGTCAGTGCACCCTATGTACACTTCCTTACCATAGCGCGCTTGTTGAAACACATGTTGAAATTCAAGGATTGAAAAGCTTGAAGAAGCCATCATGTCCTTTGAAGCTCTTTGGAGTTTTGGTTTTGAAGAAGTATGATGTTTTGATTTTAAGTTTAAGCTTAATTCATTTTTATAGTACCAAACACATTTGATAAGTGTGCTACTTGTATTGTGTGTTTAGATAGGCATGAAAATATGTTTGAGTAGCTAAGGGATACATTACATAGGCTAGGAAATGCTGAAAAATCATCAAAATTAGATTTTGCAGTAAGGTAATCGATTACATTATTATGGTAATCGATTACCCTTCAAGAAAATTGGGTATTCTTATTCCTATTCTCAAGAGTAATTAATTACCTGAAAATAATAGTCGATTATACCCGAGACCATACTTTTATGGGTCTATTTTGTAGCAGCAAATCAGATAATCTATTGGGTAATCGATTACCCTGCTACAAACTCATATAAAAGCATTTTTAAACCATAATTTTTTATAACTAATGAAAGGTCCAAAGAAAGCTTCCTTATAACTAACAAACTAATCTGATTTGAATTTTTCTAGGATTAATATCTGTATGTGTGGTGTGCATAAATGAAATTTTAGTGGAAAATAGATTAGTGGAAGGCTAAATCTAACAGTTGGATGTAGGTCAGGTTGACTGAACTAGTATAAAACTACTGTGAAAATTCTCTCTTTTCTTACACTCTTTATGATTGCTTGAATTGATTTCTTTATTGATTTCTGAATGATTTTCTTTGCTACAACTTTATTTTGAATCTTTATTCAGAAAAATTGATTCTATTGATATTCCGTAATTGAGATTGTTATTGGGTTATTAAATCATTGAATCTTGATATTACACATTCATTATCCATAATCTTTGATTGAAAAGAAGTATGATTGAAATTTATATTTTGATTTAACTATGTGCAAACTAAAAACCATCATTGAAGGAATTATTATTGATCAAGTTTGATACCCAAAACATAGAAAGTGTTGAATCTTGATCTTTGTTTCAAGTTCTTTTGAAAACCCATTTTTGAAAACACTAAGGTAGATTTTGGAAATTTCTTAAAGGGGATATTTTTGAAAAATCTGATATTATTTTTTAATAGAAAAATTTGAAAAATATTTTGTGAATCTATTCAACACCCCTTCTAGATTTCCCCTGGGACCAACAACACGCTTTTGTACCTCGATGTGTATGCCTCGTGCACACTACCCTACTCAACGTGTGCACTTGGTGCACATTGACCTACAATGGCATGGTTGCTCGATGCACCTTTCCAAGCCACAGTGTACACACTTTCCTGCCACTCCATGCACGCCAGTGCATGCTCCCCTACCACAGCCCGCGCACCTGATGTAGTCTTCCCTGTGACAGCATGTGCTCCGAATGCAAGCTCCCTTGCCTCAAAATATGCATTGAGTGCATGCTACCTGCCAAGGCGAGCGCGCCCGGTACGCCCTTCCTAGCCGTGGCACGTACCCAATGCACCCTCCCCTACCTCGATGTGAGCACCTAGTGTAAGTTTCCTACTACGATGCGCACACTCAATGTACCCTTCCTTGCTAAGGCTTGCACCCGTTTGCACGCCTTCATGTCATGCTTTTAGTTTGTTTTCCTTTCATTTTTCCATTTTAAATTAGTGCTTGTTTCCTATTAATTAACTTGTTAGCATAATTTATAGGTTTGTACCTACCCTGATTATCATCGTATCCTTATCCAATTAAATTGACTGGTTAATTTATTTTTAGTTTTAAATATTGTTATAGAAAACTTGTAGAACTAGTGACTTCTAGGGAAGAAATCCCTTATTAGTGGATCTTAATGAATTTTAATTATAAACTTATTCACCTTATGCTTTGACATCTTTCTATTTAACATTCAGCTGGATGATATAATTGATTTGGTGATTCCAAGTGGTAACAACAAGATTATTTCTCAGATCTAAGAGTTCAATTAAAATTACTATTTTAGGTCATGCTAATAATTAGGACCATTATGCTTCCATTTGCATATATTTAAATATAGGTTTAATTATATTCTTCATCATCCATTTCAATTAAGATTTATTGTTTTGTAGTAGTTTAAATGATAATTTTCTATTAATATTTTTTTATTTGTTATAGGTATTTTGTGATATTAAAGAATTGCTATGGAGATACTTGAAGGGATTCACTCTCTGGACTTGCATATTTGTTTGAAATTGGAAAGTCTTTAGACTTACTTAGAAATAGTTTTCAAAAAAATTTTTAATTTTGGTATTTTTGTTGTATTTATTTATATAAATAAATGTATATTTAAACAATTTAATAATTTATATATGAATTTTTTTTGTTTATCAATTTACTGAAATCCTTTATTGGTTTATATAAACTTAATCAAAGTTATTTGAGGTTGTATAATCTGTTTAGCTTTATATTATTATAATTTGCAAATTTAGGAAGACATGTTATATAAATAAAGAAAAATAAAACAAACACAACATAATAAATTTCCTTTCTAAAACGATTATTTTAAACCACGTTTTAAAAAGGCCATTTTTTAAAAGAATTATTTGAAAAGAACGTTTTACATAGGCCATTTTGGAAAATAGTTATTTAAAAAACGTTTTAAAATGGTTAAAAAACCGTTCTTAAAAGTTAGACTTTTAAAAACCAAGACATTCAAAATAGTTCTGGATTTGTTGGTGTTTTTAGTTAATGAAAACTTAGATGCTATCTTACTTGTGCTCTATGCTCTTTCATTGTGGACACAATTTGACCAATGTTACAATTATTTAAGCTTGTTAAATTCACGTACGTTTCGATCATGAGATATGACACAACATGTTTAAATGAGTTTGATTTCCTTTCTTAATTGGTTAAAGAAACTTCATAACATTAAAGGGAAACTCTCCTCTCCAAGATGATTCTAGCAAAATCCAAACAAATATTCACTTATGACAAACTACAAGTTACTTGGCCCAATTATTTGATGTATTGTTTTAAAAACTTGACTAATTCTACTTGTTCAATTGAAAATTAGTCTAGTAACTGGCCTGAAAAGAAAAAAGTAGAGCACTTAAGAACAAAGAACCGGTTGAATAAACCTTTTAAATTTTAATTTTTTAATTAAAAATTAATCTAAAGAATTTTTAACATAATAAAAAATACATATTTAAATATTTCACATAAAAATTATATGTTATCTTGCTTTCTGCTCTCATTACGGTGCAAGTTGAACAATTTTGCAATTATATAAACTTTGTTTCACAAGATGCTTAAATGAGCGTATTTTTTGTTTATTAGTTGGTTAAATAAGATTAATAATATTAAAGGAAAACTTTCCATTCTCCATCATAGTTCTATGCTTTGTTTTAAAAAGTCGGCTATATAAGCAAGAATTGTCATGTTAAACAATAATACAATTCTATACGTTTACAATTCATTATATTTTTACTTTGTCAAATTAAACAATAATGAATTGATGGTGCAAGGGAACCTTTTCATTCACCAATTTAGGTCAGCATATTCCATCATTATTCAATCATAGTACTCTCGTTGTCAATTAATAAAATCTTATATATAAGAGCATAGGCAAAACATGAAATTTTTATGACAAAAATAATACAATATCATACCTTGTTACCTGTTGTATAAAGATTGTCATATTAAAATATAATACAATTTTGTGCGTGTTTGAAAGTTTATAATTCATCATATTTTTTATCTTTTCCATATTAAACAATAATACAATATCATATTAGTTATATATTATAAACAAGGATTCTTATAGTTAAGGTAATTTTATGCTAAACAAAATGTATTGAAGGTAGTCAAGTGTGTAAATGTCTAAGGCCCTTTCACCCAACTTTGTTAGAAAACCAATTAAAGGCAAAAGAACTTTTTCATTGAAAAGCATGAAATGAAGACAAAATGCAAGAGAAGATGACCAAGCATTCCAAGTTGCTGTTAGTTATTGCTCTCTTTATGCTTGTTGTTTTTGTTGTTGTACATCTTTTTTCTCTTTTTTTTTAGTTGAGAAGTATATCCTAATTTATAATGTTGACAAATATTAATTTTTTATATTAAAAAATATATTTTAATACATAGTGTTGATATATAAATTTTTATTTTGAATTTATATTTTTAAAAGTGATCAAATTAAATTTATTTTAATATAATTTTCAAATTACTCAAAATTTAATTATATGTCAATAATTAATTTTGTGTAATTATTTTCACATATTATATTTTTATTTTATCCATATAGTACAATAAGTGTTTTATTGCAACTATTTTACTTATATATAAATATAAAATAAATATATTTTTATTTAATAGTATATGATACATTTTGTTAATTATTTAAGATTTAAAAATAGTTTATAAATATATAAAAATATATTCATTTTACATCAATACATACATCATTGTGATCTTAAAAAATATTTTAATTTTTATTTTAAAAAATTATTTACAATTTGTATTAAATTATATAATAAAAAGCATTAATATAAGTCATTTTATTCATGAAATCAAATCAACTGCTGAGAAAATATTTACCAATACCTATGAGATGTTTAAGCTTTAAATTAAATTACTAAATCAACAGTTATTATCAAGTGAAAATTTTAATCAACAACTTAATGGAATAGAAATTTTGATCAATAGTTATGAAAAGTTCAAACTTCCTTTTCAAATATATAAAGAATCAACGTATGTAGCGTAAAAGAGGATGCAAATTTACATTATTATTTCATAGAGTAAATTATTGTAATATTTTTTAAAATTAGTATAATTACACATACATTTCTATTTTTTTTAATCATTATTTTGTAACCCTGAAAGATTGAAGTCTAGAGTTTGAAAGAAATACTAGTATAATATTTTCAAACATATAAAAGTATTAATATAATATTTTTAAAGTTAACAAGAGATTTAGGTAGGAAAATAAAAAATGTTGAATTATATAAAATTTGATAAAAATTGAGGATGTATCATTATAATTTACTCTATTTTATATTATAATAAATAAATTTCAAATCAAATAAATATTTGTTGTCAACTTAAAATATCCATCTAACATCCTACAGGTGCTAAAATCTCTTTACTATATATCAAGTCAAACCAATGATTTTTGTTAAAATTATTATTTTTTATCCTCTTAACCCATTTGGAAAAAAATTATTATCCATTCACTTTATATAAATTTAAAAAATTATATTTTTCACTAGCAATTTAGTTATTGGGTTTATATTTTGAAATATTTGAAAAATATTGTACAAATATTTATAACAATTGAATAAATCGTTCTGATGTGGAAGTACAAATAGAACTATTTAATTTCTAATTTGTTGTATTTTTAACTTTTTAGACATTATAATTTAATTATTAATTTAAATGCAATTCTAATGGCTGAAAGCCACAAGAAAATATAAAATTATTGGTTCAAAATTATATTTTTTCATGGTTTTTATATATTAGAATTATATGAAAATAATAATAATAATATAAGAATTATGCATGCAAATAAAAAAAATTATATATAAAAATAACATATATGATATTAAAATCAAATAACTAGAAGTACACATATTTTTTGTGTTTACTTCATACAGACTATATGAAGGTGAAATTATATATGTTATTAATTAATTCAATCACAATATTATTATGGTTATATTCTATAAAATCATCCTCATATCTTTTAACAATTACAAAGTTAAGTTAGTTATGTTAGGTATTTATTAAAGGTTAATAAATATGAAATATATAATTTATCAGAAAATATTTGATAATTTATTTTTATAAACTATTATATTCAATAAATTTTCTCTTATAATGATAACCTTAAAAATATTGACAATTAAAAAGCTTAATTTCAAGAAAACAATACACACAATATCTTAAACACATTATTTACAATGAATTGTTTCTAATAAATTATAAAAAAATAAAAATTACTTTATTAATAAATTTTTTTATTATAATAAATTGATCTTAGCATATTTTAAAACTTGTAATTTTTTATTATATAGAATGATATAGTAATATATAATTATAAATATATATTTATATATCTATCTTAATAGTATTTTTTTTTCAGATATAAATCTAGATTGAATTTAACTAGTTTCTTAATAAAAATATAACTAATTAATCACAAAAAATCTAAATAAGTTAGAAGGGATAGCTAGTACATTTTGATTTTATTGAGCTTTTCTAGGCAAAGAGTTTCAGCTCTTAAAAATATAATTGAAACCTAAAATATAGTTCAGAAACTGAAAAAGTAGATTAAATTTTAAAGTGATTAAATTAAGATAAAAAAATTTATAGGATGAAAATAATATTTTATAAATTTTATAGGAATCCAAACATAGTTTATGTTAAATTATTTTTAATTTTATAGGAACCTGAGGAAAGTTAATTAATATACTTTACATGGTTTTAGTAAATTATTCTTAATTTTTATGATCATATATAAGTTCTTTACTTATAAATGAATTTTCATAAATTTTTGTTTTTTCTTTCTGATATTTTCTTTTGTCTTATCTATACGTCCAATCCTTAGATTTAAACCTCCAAAAGATTAACCAAACTCATTTGCTTTTACATTTAAGTAAATTTCTATAGTTACATAGTTTGTGAAGTTGTTTTGTATCTAAAATAGAAGCAAAATTATATAAAGATAATAGTCTAATAAGTTTTTAAAATATAATAAAAATAAAAAAAATAATTTTAATAAAATGTCCCTTTGTTCTTCTACACAGAAAATATGGATATAATTAATAAAATTTAATAAATGTAGTTTTAAATTTTACAAATAAAAACATAAATTTTCTTAAAAGCAGAACTTAAAGAAGGGATAGAGATAATTTATTAATTTCCTTCTTACCATCTCATTAACCAATTGAGGAAGGATCCTTAACGTGTCACACATGCAATTAAATCCTTAATGTGTCACACGCAACGTTAGAAGAAGTGAGGACACCATATTAGGAGGAGTTGAATAATATATCTGCAAACTAAACTTTATAATTAATCTAGTAATGGAAAGAAACATTTCTAACTTGTAATTTTTATTTCTTGTCTTTGAATATTAAGCTAATTTGAACAATGAAAATGAATTTTTAATAAATTCCAAGACGACACAAAGTTATGCTCACGCAAAAATGCAGATAAAAAAACCTTCTTCTTTTACAACAGCGTGATATTTTCTAATATGTCTCAAAGTTGGAACAAAGGATAAGAGAGTTTGAATTTCATGAAAGAAAGGAAAAAAATGTTGTGATGATTTTGAGTCAAAATCGCAATTTGAAATCCAAGAGAAACAGGATCAGTCGTAGTTACAAAGAAGAATAATGCTACTTCAAATAAACATAGGAGAGCTACCCATGTTTGATAAATTGGATTTTTCTTAACCATATGAAAATAGATATTTGAATCAAGTTAAAAATGTTGAACAAATCTAATTTGATAAAAATAAAATCATAGTAAAAATTTTGATGTAATTACAAATTCTTAATGTTTTGGTATTCATTTGATTTATTGAACCTAGAAACAAATATAAGTATATATATTATATATATATATATATATATATATATATATATATATATATATATATATATATATTTATATTTATATTTGTCTCTTCCATTATGATGATGGAAATCATGATTTTTAAACTCTAAGACTTTTTTTTTATTATGGAAAACTAAAATCCTAATAGCATTTTATTTTATTATTGTTAAAGTAAATTGATAAATATCACAAAATTGAAAGGAGCAAGAAGAGAGAATGGAGAGAAGATTGACTAATACTAATTTTAATTCTAGTTGAAAACTTTAATCTGTATATAATAAATTCAGCACAACTAAATTAATTAAATGCAAATTTGCAATATTCTAATAGAGTCATTTATGAAATATTATTAATTTACAAAATTACCCTTAGACCAAGAGAGTACATATCAATATATCATAGATATGATATACATTTTTGTTTTTGAAGGTAACTAACCTATGTTAATTTGATATAATTTGTGTTTCAGACCTCACTTGTGAGATTTAGATTAATTTGGCTCAAATGGTTTATAGAATCAATTGCATCAAAATTAATTTTATCTATAATTAAATTATTGGATACTTTATCTTTCTTGAATTTTTTAATCTCATGATAAATTTGGTTAACATCAAATAAGAAGGATTAAGTTAACAAGATAGATTTAGAATAGTTATGTCTGTAAATGGAACACTTTTAATGCTATGCCAGATGCAAGATATGCATGATGTATGATTGCTTACCTGAGTGTAGCAAGTTTCACAGTAATCTGTACTTTAAGTATTGATAGTGGTAAATGAGTTTGGAATCATCAATGCACCTTTATATGCTTAACTCATAAAATTAGAATTGACTTTTGCGTGTTAACCTATATTAGTTGTTGTTACTTCATTCTCTCTTGTGCTTTATAGATATTTTTCTGTCCTGATACACTCAAATTAAATACAATAATAGGTATTTCTACAGACTATTTATTACTTGCAAGTTTCAAATTTTGTGTCCCCTGACTAGGTTATGCACCAAATTAATTTTGCCTCTACGTCTTTCCCATTAGGTGCAACTTCCTAAGACTTCTTTTGCTTTTCTAGCTCTTGCTGCCGTAGGAGCTTCAAGTCTTTCGAACACTTTGTTGTCTTTGTTTGTAGCTGAATTTTTATAAATCTCATAGTACACTTTTGGGTTTCGATAATCACTATGCTAATCACTTCATCCTGCCCACACGTAATAATATACTTAATATATATAAATAATGATATTTGCTTCATCACATAGTTTGCTGAAATATATATAATGTGTATTCATCCATTTCTATTTGCTGCCATATTTAGTTTGTTATTGTTATGATAATAATAATAAGCTAGTTGTTAACTTTTAATGGCCTGATAATTTATTAATTAATTGTGAAACAAATATATGGTCAAGAGTCAAATTAATTAAATGAGTTGTATTTTAAGATATAGTCTGAGCAAGTATAAATGGTTTGTGTGTTTTACCTTTTTCTTTTCACTTTTTGATCAACTCAATAAACAAACCCTCAAATTTAGTAGATATTCTCATTTCAAACAAGCATACGTCTTGTTTAAGAATAATGTTTTTCAATTGAGAATTCTTGAGCCAACATAATAACTCATAAATAACACTTTTTGCCGTTTTGAAATAATTTTATTTCAATAATATTTCTAAATTATTTTCATTCTATAATATAAATATTTTCCAATTATCCTCCTTCTATATTAATATTTATTAACTACTTGATAATTGTAAAATTAACTAAATTTTTATATATGATTTATTAATACTGTTTTGTTATGCATTATGTACTAGATGTGCCCGGGCCGAGTCTACCACTTACCGGGTCTACCTCCTTGCACACTAATAACATCTTCCTTGCTTCGTTCCTTGGCGCCGGTGAAGTTGTGTACCGGAAGGAATCCCTCACCCGAGTCAAATTTTTATTCAAGGCCAGGTTTGGAAAAGATAAATACAAGTCATTCTTTTTACAAGTAAAGAAAAAACCCGTAATTGTGTAGGGTCAAACCCAAGAAGGTAAATATTATAAATGATAAAGGACAAAAACAGGTTGAACTCTCTCTCATTATTATATTTCTGACATTTGACAACATATTTTGAGAGGAGTATCATTGTAAGTCTTGTGCTTACATTGACGAAAGAGACTCCTTTAGACAATAAGTTCCCTACCCATTTTTTTAGGAACTCATTTTTTGTGTTTTAAAAATTAATCTAAAGTATTTTTAACATAAATAATAACACATATTTAAATATTTCACATAAATATCTATTATTTTGTCTAATGAAATATATAATCTAGTGATTTATACTAATTTATTATTTTTAAATCTTATTTATTCTTCACAATTCTATATTATTTTATTATTTAAAATATTATATAGAATATTTATAGGCTTACATGTAATTTGATTTTCCTATTTTTTAAAATTTTCACTTTTGATCTCTCTATCTTAAAATGGAGATATTTAACCTCTTATTTTTTAAAATCCATAATTTAGTTCTCTATCTTAAAATAAAGACATTTAATTCTTAATTTCAGAAAATTCATGAATTTGATATTTTCAGTAAAATAAAAAATAATAAATGTTTTTATTCATTAAGAAATTATCATTATCCAAATTTAGTAACATGAGATGAGATTATTTGTTACATAACATCATAATCAATGCTTAATTTAGAATAATAAGTGTTTTCAGTTAAAAAAAGGCCAAAGAGCATGAATTTTAAGAAATTAGGGACAAAATGTATAAGAGACAAAAATTGTGAATTTTATATAATTAAGAGGCCGAATGTCTCTATTTTAAATAGAAAAACTAAAAGAAGGGGATTATAATTACATTTAAGACAATACTATAAAGCTGGTTCAATCAGGTTCAGCTACTGTTGAAGTTTTAAACCTTAAACCATTTTACTTGTTCAATCACCCCTTTGCTTTTAAAAACATTAAATTTTGAGAAATCATAATAAAATGTAAAATTAAAGAATAATTGCTTATAAAAAAAATTAAAGAATAATACAACTACAATTAACATTATCAATTTGATGAAATGTTAGATTATTTAATATAATATTTGACTTGTGTGAATATGAAATAACTTTAAATATTTTTAAAGTCGTGTTTCCACTGGAGTCACGCATTCATTGTGTGGTCCATGTATGCCTTCTTCGTGCCTTTCATGGACCATCGTCGCCATCCCTGCTGCAACCCTTGCCGGCTCTGCCACCATCTTCCCTCGCCATCACACATGCGTCATCTCCTTCCCAGAACCTAAACACAACCTCCTTCAACACTACCCAACCTTTTATCTCCACCGCTTTACCCTCTTCCTCTTATCCAAATGTTTCAACTCACCTCCCTAACCCTTTAGATCTAGTTGTTGAAACTCACTTAACTCCTCCTAGGGATCAGTTACCTTTGTCTTCCAGCCCACCAAACACGTGCCCCTCAACTGTCCTGCACCACTCCAAATATTTTCTAGTAGTAGATTATAACATTCAACAAGTTTATAAGTAATTAAAAATATAGTTTATCCAAAATATTACATTGAATTAACTTGTCATATATCCTAACGATATGGTACGTTATTTAGTTGCTAACGATAGTGTTATATTTGAGTTATACATTTTCTAAAAAACACAACCAAAATCAAACAAAAATTTAAGGACAAAAAAATGTTAAAAAATTGGTTGAATCAGAAACCAGTTCCCTGTTTGGTTTAATTGTGGTTGAAATTTTTGGTTTCCCACAAAACCAGTTAAAAACCGATCATAAACCGGTGAAAATTGGTGTTTTAACCAATTCGACTAGTTCAATTTTCTTTTTTTAAACTTTTCAATGTATATTTTTTTAAATGCATCCCTCTTTTTCCTAAGTCAACCTCCTTTAATTCAAAATTAATATAAGGATGTTAACTTAGTAATATGATGGTAAATTTAGTAAAATTCTTTTTTCTTTTATAAGCACATTCTTTCTATTTTTTTCTTATACATTATGACTTATGAAGTATGCATGATTTATAATCCTTTTATGTTTAATATTATGAATTTCATGATATTTTTTGTTTAATATAGTTGTTATAGTATTTTATTAAGAACCACTGGTTCAACTAGTAAACTATAAACCAATATCTTCATGAATTTTTATTCACCGGTTTCCTTTTAAAAACATTGACTATATAAATACTATTACATTATTAGCTTCCCCTTTGTCATTTCTAATGTTACCCCAAACCCTCATGAACTTTTGAATCACCTTTGCAGCATATTCAAACACCTTACAAAAAAATACCACAATTTAATATTATTGACTAGAACCACGAGTAGTTGAGTTGGTATTATGTATCTGGATTTGGTTAGATTCCTGCAAAGAAAGTAATGGTACCAATAGATCACTAAGAATTTATTATTGAATTCACAAAAGGAAACAATGGAAGAATATTGACTAAACATTTTAATTAGGGGTTGTACATTACATTACATTGGATTCAACTTTAGCTAAGTAGGACACTAGGACTATTATGATCATCAAACTATTTGGTACAAAGGTGATAAATAAGATAGAAATAAATAACAATAAAAAAATAGATGAGAAATAAAATAAAACTAGAAATGTAAGGCTAAAAATAATAAATAGTAATATATAAGGGAAAGAGATAAAAAAATAAGTTAAATTAGGTAAAAAAAAAGTATGATACATCCCACCTTAATTTTTCCAAATGTGTATTTTTTGTTTCTATTGTATTATGAATATATATTTTGCTTTTCTTTAAAAAAAAAATTGTAGAACTAGTTATTCACATTATCAAAATTTAGTGATTTTTTTTTCACATTAATATATGAGTTTAATTGGTATACATTGTCATTGTAACTGCAATCACAACCCTTTATTCATGGTAAATTTATTAACTTTACTCATTAGTGCTTTAAAAGTCACATAAATGAAAAGTCATGATTAAATATTAGTGTAAAAATCTTTTACACTGACCGTGTATACCAATTAAACTCTTAATGTATTGCTAATTTTTAACAAAAACTATTGATGTAACACATTGACATATAGTGCTAATAGTGTGTTGATAGTATAGTAAGAAAATATTCTTAAAAGAAAAAAGTGGCATAAAGAATTATAGGTTTGGTGAGTGCCAACAAATTGTACTAACAGGAAATCATGTTGGTTTTTGCTAGCTTTACATGATTACTTAATTGACAACACTTTTTCCCTTCTCATCTAGATTCCTTCTTCCCTTGTTTAATATAATCTCAGGCTTGGCTAATGCCACTTGTTTGCTTAATTGACAAAAGTTTATTAAACCATGTTATGTCCTTAAGCATCTAATAATTTTTTTCACCAGACATGTAATTATTAATTCATTTAATTGTCTCCTTTTATTAGCTTAAATAATTAAATTACTGGTAATTACATCATTACAGCTTGCCCACATCAGGGTAGATGGACCACATCATGATATTTCTTGATTGGTATGGTATCTTTAAATATAAGTGAGAAAAAGATAAATATTCCTCCATTTGAAAAGATAAATATTACATCATTATAGTTTGTCCACATCAGGGTAGAGGGACCACATCATTTGACACCACATCAAGATTACATTATCACTTTGCCGAAGAAGAATAGTATATGAGTGAGAAAAAGATAAATATTCCTCCATTTGCAAAATAGTTGCTGCAATTCTTCAACTCATTGAGGATCACTTCACTTCCCCTCTTTCTTAAAGTCCTCAAAGCTCGTCTTCCCACACACCCCTTTCCCATTTGAAGCATCCATTCCATTCTTCCTTTGTGTCTTACAGCTTCTATTTTACCCTCCCTAAACAAAGAAACTTAGCTTTTTCCCACCCTATAGCCAACACAGCCAAATACCCATTCTTTAAGGATAAATCTTCCCACAAAAAAGGTCTCTTTTTCCTTCATCCCTTGACAAATAGAAGCTAAAGCACCACCAAAAGTGTTAATAGATCTTTGTTCCTTCATTTCTATTAGTAAGTACAACAACAACTTTGGGTGGTGTCAAATGGGTAGAGAATGGTGACGTTGCCACATTCACCTCCTTGTAGAAGCAGCTAAAGTATCATTCCATACCAGTGTGAGGCGACCCAAAGTTGTTCCTTCAACCCCTCTTTTCTTATAACTTACAACCAAAGTTTTTTAAAATAAGATATAAAAGTAAATTTTTTTGGTGTTTATTTATTTTGGTTTTGTTATACATACCCACACACATCCACACCCTCCCAAATATCTTATATTGTACCCTATTTTATGAAGAAGAAAATAAGTTCTTAAATGCTTATAAGGAAGCAAGGCAAGTGATTTGAATTTTTAGTAATACAAATACAAATGCACAAAGGGTACATAAGAATACTAAAGTCGTATGAAGAATTTGAGGATGAGTTTTCACAAAAGTGTAGTTTGAATTTGAGGTTGCACCATCTCTAATTCAAATTATAGAGAAGTTGAAACCATAGAATTAGCTAGGGAATTTAAAAATGATACTCATATGAATAGGTATATATGCAAAAATACATAATTTTACACAAAATAAAAAATTAGTTATCATTTAATTTCACTAATATAAAATATAAAATAAATTTATTTTCTAAACACCTTTTATTTGGAACATGATATAAAAAATAAAAGAAAAAACATTTATACACTGATATTTAATCACAATATTTTATATATAGTAAGTTGATTTACTTTATCCATTATTGATTTAAAAATATATAAATTTATGATTATAATTAAACGTCGGTATAAGATTCTTTTACATCGATCGTTGGTAGGTGTTCAACTCAAAATAAAAGAAGTCATACAATGTAATTAAATAAATGGTATTTTATAAATAATAGCATTAAGATAAAATTAATTGAATTTATTTATAGTTTTTAGTCACTACACAACTCACATTTTTTCTTATATCCTTACTCTTGGTATAATATAAATTCTTGATAGAGAAGTAAAACGCAAAATAACATCATTCAACACATACATAAATAATAGTGGGTCAAAGAACGTAAATAAATATGCATATTGGAAGGTTAAATTGAAGGGTCAAATAGAAAACAAATGGTAGGTTTTGAGATGAAAATTAAATTAAGAACAGTTACCGTTTGGGGCATAGAAAGCGATTTGCAACATGTTGCGGTTGAGGTTTTAAATACTTTTGAATATTTTATATTCAGTATATATTGGGTTTGGGTTTGTGAAGAGTTAAATGCCTTTGAATATTTTGAATAAGGCTTCACAACAGTGTTCATGATGAGCCAAGAATCTGATTCCATACACGATTTATAGATAATGTTTAGTCTAGTTGGTTTATTTTCTTCAAATGAAAAGTTAGGTTAAATAGTATTTATATAAAAATATTTAATTAAATTTTAAATAAATTTATTTTATTGCAAAAACATCAAGTAAATTATTTTATGTCAGTTAATTTTTCACAAAAAAATTATTTTATAATATTTTTTTCATTAGACAATAAAAAAAATTATCAAATAAATTTTAATTTAAAATAAACATATAAGCTAAAGTGGTTATATTTAATAAACAATGATTATTGCTTTCAGCAGAACGAGTGCTAAGGCCAATTATATATGGATATAGTATTGACACAAATTTAGTATGTAGTAAAGCAGTTCCGGTCCAAATAAAACAAAACATTTTTAATTTGTGTGTTTATATTTTTTTACTATATTCATATGTTTATTTAAAAATTTAAATAAATTAAACAGACCTCCTAGGAAATGATATAACTAAATTAAAGATTTAGTGATTTCCTATTTATTTTACTATAGAAAGTATAAAGGCAGTTTAGCCAATGTGATCCATTACCCTAACTTTTAACTTACATCTTTAAAGTTAATAAAAATATAATTTATTAATTATCACAAAAATATATAGACACAATTCAATCACATATTTATAGAGTTATGAAAATAAGTGGGACACATAGATTAGCTTAGGTTAAGTTGAAATTGAAAAACTAAACTTATATAAAATTATCCTATTTTGTAATTGATATTATTTAAATTCTTTAATATATATTTATATATATGCTAAAAAAAAAGGAACCCAATTAGACTAGTCTGACGGGTCAACAAAAATAGATTAGAAAAAAAGCAACACATATTAATTATAGAAAATCCATTTAACACTTCTACCTATATGTACATCTTTGAATCTTGGTACTTGACAAATCTCTTTGAAGCACATGTTGCAAGACTCATGACCACCCCTGGAATTATAAGATGATGAAAAAATGTTAGCCCCTTTATCTTTGGATCAGTCATGAAGCTTGAAGTCGTTTCCAATGGTTCAGAGGAGTTATAGTTCACTCATATTTTATTTTCTCAAAAACAAACTTACATTATTGATGTAACTCATTTGCTAGTTTTCCAACTCACAAAGCAAGTTTATGCCATATGCTTTGTCACACATTTTCAAGTCAACTCTTCTACAAAACTAACAACCACATATTAATATACAACAAATTTGTCATTGTAATACTATCATAAATCAGCAGCTTCCATACACAAATAGAACTATAAAACCATATAAGCAAGACCCATAGGAAATTTTTATTTTTAATTTATATATTTAAAAGTGATTAAATTAAATTTATATTAATATGATTTTAATTATTAAAATTTAATTATATGTTAATAATTAATTTCATGTAATTATTTTCGCATATTATAATTTTATTTTATCCATACAATAAGTGTATTTTATTTTATTTTCATGTTAAGAAATATATTTTTATTTAATAGTATGATACAATTTTGTTAATTATTCAAGATTTAATAAACTAATTTATAAACATATAACAATTTATCCATTTTATTTTCACCAAAAAAAATTCTATCCATTTTATATTAACATATATAAGTAAAATATATACATTATTATGATTTTAAAAAGTATTTTAATTTTTTATTTTAGAAAATTATTTTAAATTTGAGTTAAATTATATAATAAAAAGCAATAATATGAGCTATTTAATTCATTAAATCAAATCAGCTGTGAAAAGTTTTATAAATAGGTATAAGATATTCAAGCTTAATCACATCAATTTAATTCATTTAAACTAAATTAATAAATCGACAATTATTATGAATTGAATTTTTATTTTTGCAAAAAAAAATTAATGAAATAAAATTTTGAGGTAATTAAAAATGCAGCCCACATGTTTAGTGTAATTGCAAATATACCTCCTTCTTCTTTTATACTACACAGACTCTCTTACTTATATGTACTTATTACGATTGTACCCTCTTTCCAAACTACACAAAATATATTTTTACATATTTTTCCGTTATTACATTTTATTTTGTGTGAAGATGATATAATTTTTTTTTCAAGTTTGCTAATACTCAAACAATGGAGGCGAAAGGAGCGCTCATTGTAAATTTTGAAAAATATAGGGAGTGCATGTGTAATCATATACAAAACTTAAGAGATACACGTATAATATCATACAATACTTAGATGATACATCTGTAATAATTTATATATGATATTACAATATTTTGGAAAGAGGGGTACAACTACATGAGTATGTCAAAGTAAGAGGATTTGTATAGTCTAATAAAAAGGAGATGTGCATATGTAATTAAATTAAATTTAAGGAGTACATCCATAATTACCTCTAAAACTTTTGATCAAATAATTATGAAAAGCTGAAACTTCCTTTATATATAAAGAATGGATGTAGTGTAAGAGAGCAATGTAACATAATTAGTGAGAATAAAAATTGACAAAAAAAAAGTAATCAAATAATAGCATATATTCTATAAAACAATAATGTCACATGTCCAAATTTACATTATTATTTAGTGTAATTATATATACATTTCTATTTTTTTAACCATTACTTTCGTACCTCTGAGAGTCAGTGATGGTCTAAGGTTTGAGAGGAGTGCTAGTGTAGCATCCCAAAATTCAAAATACAAATATTTGAAAGATTAGGTTGTTAAAAAAAATGTATTAAAAGATTAAACTATAAAAAATTTTGAATGACTAGATTAAGATAATTATTTTTTAAAATAGAAATAAGATAAAATAAATCAAGATTTGATCTCATATTGAATTTGTTCTTACCAAATTCCGGTAGAACCTCGTAACCTCTCTTGTTTGGAACGCTAGCAGCTCCCTCAAACAAGTGAGTACCTGCAAAAGAGACTATGACGCTCAAGTTAAAAAAGATTGTCAAGAGTATCAGTGGTTTTGTGTTTAAAATAGTCTCCCTTTTTAAGGAGTGTGGATCCCTTTTTATTGTGAAAAAGGTTTCGTGTTTCCTTTTTTGGGCAAATGGGCCTTTGTTAGGTCAGGTACCGAGCTTTGAGCTAAGCTGAGTACGTCAAGCTCTGAACTGTGCTGAGTACGATCCAGACAGACAGAAGACTCTTAACTCCCATAGGACTTTGAGGTTGAAGAGCTTGTGGACCGGAGGTGGACCTCGATGACCGACCCACATGATCCCGCAATATTTCATCCATGATATCTGATCATTTAATGACTGTTATCAGTTAATCACAAGGTCAACATTAAATGGAGAATCATGCATTCGCTAGAGAAGACCAAAATCAATATAAAAGGAAATACTACGAAACTCTAAGATGACAACTTTTTGCTAGTCGCCTAAGATAAATACTCTAATCTTACCTGGAAATACGCTCCAAAACAACATGTTAAAATAAAAATTTATATACACAGAACCATTATGTATAATTTTTCCATAGACCCACAAAATGTCACGACTTATTTTGGGGTAGACTTTCAGAACATGGATCAGCTTCTTGCCATCCTTGCTTTCCCACAACATGTGAAATAAGGCACATTGGTGTGCAGATAATTTTTGGTTGGCATGTAAGTATGTAACAATCAGGGTAGCATGGAGAATTTTTACACCTATTCCCCTTTTAGTTCCTTACGTTGCTTTAATTAGTTCCTATGAATGGTTAATGCCTTTTTTTTAAATGGAGAGTCAAAGTAAAACTAGAACAATTAGTATAATATAAAAAATTTTGTAATGTTAAAAAATGAAAAAGTAATAGATATAATAAGATTTAATTTTAAAAAAAAAAATTGTATAGTTTAATATTATTTTAAAGATATTCTAATTAAAATTAAAGTTATAAAAAATAAGTTTGTGGCTACACTCACGTATACTATGTTGCATGACATCACATCGATGCATGCATTCTGGTTTTCAATAGAGGTGACATTTTTATTATTTAATCACAATCAAAGTATTTTATATTTTGGTGGGATCCTTTGAGGCTGTGTTGTTTCTTATAAAATAAAATATTATAATATTAATATGGAATATTCAATAACTTGCAATTAATTTTTGTTAAAAAATCTAACTGATTATATTTAGTAAATATTTTCTTTTAAAATAATTTTTTTCATTTATATTATTGAAAAAGTCTTTTTAAATCAAACATGTAACACAATGACATATATATATATATATAATTTAATATCATGTATTTAAATTCTTTATGTGAAATTTAAATTCATTCCTTTTCAAGGTGATTTTCATATAATTTAGCTCACATTACAATAAATGCCCTTGTTTGAATAATATGATGTTTATTTTTTATTACATGTGTACTCATTAACATAAAATCAACATATATATGCCTCAATAACAAAGAGATAATAAATTTCTTTTCAATTGTTTATATCCAAGTGTGGGTATATGTATCTCAATACTTCTCAGGGGTATATTTTATGGATATTGAACATTGAAGAAATTAAAAAAAAAACTCATCAAACTTAAAGGGCAATTTTTTCAACAAAATGGTGGCCAATTGCTACAATAACTAGCCAAGTACAGTGGTTCAACTAAAACAACTAAAATCTTTATTCTGGAGGAACTAAAGGAGGCTAGTAAAAATTTTTATGAAAGCATGGTCTTTGGCCAAGGTAGGCAAGGAACAGTTTACAAAAGAATATTACCTAATGATAAAGTTGTAGCAATAAAAAGATCCTGAATTAGAAACCGAAACCAAATTTAGAATTTCATCAATGAGGTGATCATGCTTTCTCAAACCAACATATGAATGTAGTAAAACTCTTGGGATGTTGTTTAGAAGCAGAAGTTTCCTTGTTTGTTAATGAATTTATTCTCAATGGTACTATTTATAAGCATCTTCATGATCAAGGTTAATCTTTAAGACTTACATGGAAAACAAGAAATGCAAATAACAACAGAAACTGCCAGGGTCCTTGCATTTTTACATTCAATTACCTCCACACCAATTATACACAGAGACGTGAAAACTGCAAATATACTACTTGATTACAATTTCACTACTAAGGTTTTAGATTTTTGAGCTTCAAGGATTCTTCCTCTTGATCAAACTTAGATAACCACTTTGGTAAAATAGACACTAAGATATCTTGACCTAGAATACTTTGAAATAAGTCAATTAAATGAGAAGAGTAACGCGTTCAGCTTTGGAGTTGTCTTAATGAAATTGCTAGCAGTAAAGAAGGCACTTTCTTTTGATAGGCTAGAGCCTCATAGAAACTTTGCAGTGTACTTTCATTCTTTAATTAATGAGGGTAGATTTCTTAGAATTATAGATATCCATATAATAGATGAGGCAAATGTTGGGCATTAATGGATGTTGCCAATATTGCATAATGTTGTTTAAGATTGAAGGGGAAGGAAAAACCCACCATAAAAGAAGTGGCAAAGGAATTTGAAAGAGTAAACATAATGGAAAAGCACAAATGGAAAAAAAAAACAATTTGACTTTGGAAGAGACAAAGAATTTTCTAGAATCAACACAATCATCTTCTTCCAATCTTGCTGACAGAAGAAACATTCGCTTTGGCTATGGTATTTCATAAAACAAATCTCGGTCATTAAGTAGTGGAAGATGATTAGGTAATATTAACTGTAACATCATCATAATTCAAAAGTTTATTGTTACACAAAATGTCAGTTTATGTTTCAATAATGGTTATACTATTGTTATATGTTGTATTCCCTTGTTGTATTGAATATGATAATTAATGTGACATTATGTTTGAGATGAAACGCTATGTGATATATGAGATATTTTTTTATAAAAGTATCCTTTCTATTTAATTAATTTTACATATATGCTTAACTAAAACTTGTGATTATATTAAAATATTTCATGACACAGAATGTTGTCTCAATAGAGTAGGGATGTTCATTGAGTTAGGTGACCAAAAGAATCTATCCGATCCAATCCAACCTAAATAAGTTTGGTAATTAGACCTAACTCAATTAAATTCAATCTACTATGGGTAACGGATTCGGTAAGTTGAATCCAAGATCCAATCCAACTGAATCATAATATTAAATTATTATATATTATAATTTCAAATTATGTGTTTTGTTATTATGTGTTTCTCTTTTATATTTTGTTTTTGTTAGTTTGGACAAATTCTATAGTTTGTATTTATTTGTATGAATTGACTCTAGTTTGAACAAATTATGTTTATTTTATTTTGGACAAATGTTTCGTTAGTTATTATTGTTTGAAAATTTAGTTGTATGTTAATTTTAATTTGTTTTAGTTTTAATATATAATTTGTAACTATAATTTATTTTTTATTTTTATGTTATAACAATTATATAGTCTATTATGTTAAAAAAAATATCCTAAAAAAGCTAACAAAACAATATTCTAAATTTTTTTAAAATTAATTTTTTAAAGAAATACTTTTTAAAATTATGGTCCAATTAACCAAAACCTATTCAAGAGCATGTTGAGTTAGGTTTAATAAAAAAAACAAAAATTCAACTCAATTTTTATATTTGGATTGAGTCTTGAGTTTGCCTAAATCTGACCCAACCCAACTCATATTCACTCCTGCAATAGAGTATCATTGATTTTGTTGGGTCTCATATCTAAACAAGGACAGGGAATTATAAAAATTAAAAAGGAATAAACTAAATTTTAAAGAAAGTAACATAAGAGAGTGTATCACTGTTACATTTCTTTACCTATTAGCTATGATTTTGAAGGGACCTGATGAATGATGTTGTGCCTTTGGCAAGCATACTGAGTTTTATTATAGTAATTTACATATGGTTTCCAGAGATTTAAGGATATTTTATAATTTCTTTTCTTGTAAGTTTGTTAAAAAAATATGTAGTATATCATAGGAGTTGGGAGAGTCATGACCCCTAAACTTTTTTCATTTCTTTTAATCAATATAGATTTTTTTAATAATATATCTATTTTATTTTTTTAGCATTCCCATTTTTTTTTCTTCCCTATTAACAAATATAAAATTGTTTATTAAAAATTGTAATTTTTTAAATATATGTATTTTATTTTTTTGGCTCGATAATATTCTTCACCTAAGATCCATCATTAGTGAATCTTCATAGGAGTTAGAGGGAACCATGACTCTCCAAAACTTTTTTCCTTTCTTTCAGTAAATATAGAGTTTTTTTTTTTTAATTTTAATTTTCTTGTAGTATATCTATTTTATATTTTAGACTTCCCCAAACTTTCTTTCTCCCCTTTAAACAAATATAAAATTGTTTATAAAAAATTTTAATTTTTTTAAATATATCTATTTTATTTTTTTGATTCTCATAATATCAACAACAAACTCTTTAATTAACACACTCCTCCAACACACTTTATATGATTCATTGAAATTTATAAAAAGTAACAAATTATATGGTTTCACTTATCATTAAATGACTCTCTTATCTCTTAATTTTATAGTTTTCAATAAATTTCAACCAATAATAGAGAGTATTAGTAGAAATGTGTTAAACAGTATGTTAGGAAGAATGTATTAAAGAGTGTATTACTCCAATAGTAAGTTAATTAGAAGACTTACTCTTCATCTTAACTATTCATTTTCTTGAAATCTAATAATTAATATTAATTACTCACTACAACCATTAAATTTCAAAAAAATAAGTGATGAGATGAAAAATAACTCTTAAATAAGTGTGTGCATGCATTATCGTCTATTATGTCAGTAGATTTTGTGGGATAGATCTAAACTTAAAAAACAATTCAATTGAATTATTTAGCTAACCAAGCTTATCTGTCCTGATTAAATATACTCGACCTAAATGTTTTGGATAACGTTGTCGACAATGGAAAACCTTCTAAACATTGGGTTTCGATGGTCGCATCTAGGTTTTCATAGTCTCTTTTTCACTTTCATTCACTCATTGACTCTCTCGCTGATTTCTCATGTGATGGTCACTTTTTTCTCTCATATTAAACCTACTTTGCACGGATATATAAGGGAACCTCTTTCATGGTGGCACTTAGATTCACTCGATGCATTAGAAAATTTAAATTGATTCTGACTTGGCTTTTGTGAGTTGTGGCCAATACATTTTCAAAGAAAAGATAAGAATAAAAGAATGGTTAGAATGTGTTTGATTTTCCATTTTATCTAGGTGAAAGTGAAGAAGCTAACAGAAATGCTAAATGAATCTTTTTGGTTTGGTAAGCATTCAGATAGTTACTAACTTTTCCTAAAAGGTTACTTCTAGTTAGGTTTTTCTAAAGATATCTTGTTTTACAACTCTTAGTTAATTGTTTTTTATAATTTTATCATTCGTTAATTGTCTCCTTAATTCTCTTTCCTTATATGTCAGAACATCTCTCTCCTTTATTATAAATTAAATATGTAATTATAGCAACTTATAATTTAAATATATATTTGTAGAAAATTATAATTTAAATATATAATTATAGTAATTTATAATTTAAATATGAAATTATAGAATTTTATAATTTAAATATGTAATTATATTAATTTATAATTTAAATATGTAATTATATAAATTTATAATTTAAATATATAATTATATAAATTTATAATTTAAATATATAATTATAATAATTAATAATTTAAATATGTAATCAATTTATATTATTAAAATATGTTATAATTATTTTAAATATCTTATTATTGATTTAATAATTAATTATGTCCCTATATTTATCATTTCATAACTTTCAACTAGTTGATTAACTAGTTTTACCAAAACTTAGAATTAATTTTTCAACTTTTAACTAACATTTTAGCTAATTTTATTAAACACATCGTTGTCTATGCCTACAAAAGCACGTTAGTTTCAAACATAAAAACAAACCTATCTTAGTAAACAAATTAAAAATAAGCATATATTTATTCTGCACAATTTTTATTTTGTATGTCCTGATTGGATTTCCTCAAGAAATGCTTTTCATTCATTTTTAAGTTTATTTGAGATATATATTATACATCTTAATATTTTGTCTAGACCAAGACTTAAGGACCATCACTTACTAAAAATATTACAGAATATGCTTTACTTCACTTTTGAAATTTCATATTTTTATATGCATGTCTCTTTATTTAATATTTACTAATTTCATATTTTTACTCATTTGTATTTTTTTCTCTTTCTACAAATATGTGAGCTATGAATCGTTTTGAAGTGAAGTCTCATAAGAAAGTATCAACTAGAAAAATCAATAGAAGATTGTTGAAGTTAAGCCTAACTAAAAATTGTAGAATGCATCTATGGGCTATGCTTGCTGGAATAAGTTGAGAGTAGTAAATACTTTGTACTGTATCTTATCATTCTTTGTTATCTTATGCTTACTCTTTTCAGATTTTCAATTCAGGTAATTAACCCAAATATTGTTTTATAACTTTTGAATCCAAACCATATGAATGTATGCATAGCCTCTCTCACAACACATCTCACATATAAACACATGATTATGCAATATAACAAGACTTAAAAATTACTTAACAAGTTCTAGATTTAACGAATGTACAAGCAAGACTTGAAGTTAATGTACTATTAAATAAAAACTTAAACTTATCTTGTGACACAAATAACCTCATTAGCAAAAAATTACTCAAAGCACAAATTCTTATAGCAAAAAAACCCATTCATAAAGCTTGATATATACACTTTAATATACATACTCACTTAAGTTTTAGTCTTGAAGATCACTACTGTATTTCTATAAATTTTGGGTTACCTTATGCATTTTAACTAAGTGTTATGACCTTTTGTAGGGTGTCACTACAATATTTAGAGTTTTATTACTCCTATCAAATTGATTCTCATTTGGTTCAAAATCTAACTAATTTATTTATAAACTCTCATGTTGACTTGAAGAGTTGGTTCAAACCTTTAATATGCCAAAAGTTAGAGGAAATATGAATTTACCATTAAATTCTAACATATCAACCTTTAGTTACTAATATGATCATAATGTGACTTCTAGGCATTATTTTGGAGTAAAACTATCGACATTAGTTAACTAACATCTAGAGATACAATTTTCATGCAAATCATTTTTCCAAATTCCATTGTCTTAAAACTCTTTTTTTTATCCAAATCTTACAAACGCTGTCAGTGAAATATGCATGGGCATGCATACCAAACACCACTATGATTACAAACTATATACAAGCATAAAAATTAAGCACGGGAAGTGCATAACTAACTAAGGGCAATGCATAACTAACCACAAGGAGTGTATAAATGAGCGTCGATAGTGCATGACTAAGAATTGGGAGTGCATAACTAAGCAAGGCAATGCATAACTAAGCCTAGGGAGTGCATATAACTAAGCAAGGACAATACATAGCTAAACATTGGGAGTGCATAACTAAGTAGGAACAGTAAATAAATTAGCACAGGCAATGCATAATTAAACAAGGTCATGCCTATCTAAAACAAATTTCAAAAATTACAAACTCATACTTTTTAACAATAATTTCTATACATCATCATTAATTATTTATTTATTTATTATTATTATTTTTATTACTATTATTATTATTATTATTATTATTATTATACATGTATCTCTATACTTTGTAGTTCTCTTATCAACACAAAACCACTACAAGTGATGACTCATCACCAGGTTCAATTGACATCAATTATTCAAATGATAGAATTATCTCAACATTCTATAGAACAGTACTTATCATCCATTGCATATTTCTCATGGATTATGTAAAATGGATCAAGAATTTTGTCATAGTATTGAAAAAAACCATTTACCCGACCAATATAAAGGTAGAAAAAAACACTAAATTTAGTTCTGTTGGAGGAAATGTTGATACTTAATACAGAAAACTTATGCAAAAGGAAATTCTAGTTCTATGAGTTAAGCATTTAAAGGTGCATGGATGATTCCAAACTTGTTTAACACTATCCATACTCAAATTACATATCACTATGAAACACCATAGAATTAAAACTAGTATAGTCACTCTTTTGTCTCATTCTCTCTTCTTGCCCCCTTCTTAACTCAATGCTTTGCTACCTATCAATTTACTTTAACAATGATAGAATAAAATGCTATGCTAGAATTTTAGTTCTCCATCGAAATAAAAAAAGGGTCTCAATTTGGATCTTTAAAAGAAAATCACGATTTCCATTATCTTCAGAGTCACAAAACTGTGCATATATGTATGTATATGTTGAACAAATCAAATGAATATCTATAGTTATAAAAACTGGTTCAGATCGATAGGTTGGACCAAGACCTAATTACATAATCGGGTCACTTCTTTCAAAAGATCGAGTATGTAGTTGACTCGGTTTGAACTGACTAGTTTAAGAAAAAAACAATGACCAGGACCGAGTTGATCGTAGTCGGGTTGAGCTTGGGTTTCTTCAAAAAAAGATTTAAATGATGTTATTTCTTTTTTTTAAGTTCTCTTTATTTTGTATACAATTTGCGAATGTAGAAAGTGAAAATGATGGTGTTATGTTTTCATATTTTTTTTATATATAAACTAGGTTAAATTGGATTAACTGGTCCGACTACTAATCCATACCTTGATTGGGTTAGTGATGAGGCCGATTTTCATAAACCTCTGAATATCAAAACATTTAGAATTTTATAATTACATAATTTGATTTTTTTTAATCAATTACATCTGTCAACATTTTTAACTTAATTTAAACATTATTTTCTCATGATTGAAAAAAAATACCAATTTATCGAAAACAAATAAAAATACCCAAAACTAGTATGACAGCATATAGGAGAAGAGCAAGTAGGACGGTTGAATTAACAAGTTTGAGACGAGAGACACCATGCAAGTGCAAGTCGCATCTAATCACTCTCATCCATTAGGAAGAGTGTGGTTCTTGTTCATATTTATAAAATATTTAAACATAAATCATATCAACTTAAAAATTTAACTAAAATTAATTTTGTTAAATTTCAAACAAAAACACTTCTTAAAAAAATAAAAATGAAAGTTGCTAGGCAACAAAGATATTCAACGGTTACTAATCCCTGTTGAGGACGCGTGGGGAGGTGTTTGGATTGGGCTCCACCTTATCAGTAGGGAAAGCTGGAAAAGGTCTTCATGGGGATACCCATTCTTGTCTTCTCCTTCTTTGTCCATATTCCAGGTTTTATTAATTAATAATTAATAATTAAAAATTAATAATGTTGCCAAACTCTTAATTCAAACTATTCCCGCTATCTCCTAAAGGTTTCCCATCTTATTTTATTTTTTTTACTCTTACATACTTACATATGGCAATAACATCTTTAGTGCATCCCATTAAAATTAAGCAAAATTGTTTAATTCAACATCAATAATTTTATTTTATTTAATTTAAACAACTTTTTTCTATACTTTTTCAAAATTTGCTTATTTAAATGATCCGAGTCTCATATTTAACATAAGTTTTTATCTAATTAAAATAAAGTGGAAGGGTGATTCTTAAGTTCCAGGTTGATTGGCAAGACATCCTAACTCTTTCAATAGAAAATTAAACTAAAAATATAAAAAAAATGACCATTTAGGTTTTTTCAGATATTAATCATTCTCCCATACCTAATAAAAAAGTTTGGTTGCAATTGAATGGATATGCATATAAGGTGTTTATCTGAATTATTTGGATCTAAAATATAGATTCTTGAGTACTCAGAAAGCTTAGTTTTAGTGGTTATAGTAAAGTTTAAAAAACAACAGTTGAGAAAGTTTTACAATGTTAGGAGTTTGAATTTGAACTAGTATCAAAAGAACTGGTGAGGAGGAAGAACAAGAGCTAGGACTCACAATAACTTGTGTGACAATTTCATCAAACAGCTGGCTTTTCCTACTAAGACAAGCTAATTAGATTTGTTAACATTATTTCTTGGCTTGTTTTCTGCATACAATATAGAATAATATTGTGGAAAGAGGAGGAAACTTCTACATAAGTGGTACGCACCAAAATGTGCAGATTTACTATATAATTATGCAGAATCAAAAAAGAAGGGACAAAAAAATATTTTATGTGTAAAGTATCACAACATATGTGGACACCAACAAAAGCGTGTCTATGAATCCAAACGGTGTGAAGTGTGAACACCAGTTTCAATGTACTACTCATCATACAACTTCTTCTTCAGTCTTCAAATACCTATCTCAAGCTGCTGCTTCTGATGCTGAGATTTATGAGCACTTTCTTTTAACTGGCACAAGTATCACCATCACCTGTATTCTCTCTTTCTCTATCTCAAGTGTGTCCTAGTTTGAGAAAGTGCATTCTTAAGTAAAATATAAGGTAAGAACTTTATAGTTTGCTCATATGCATTAACTGGACATTCCTACATTGTGTTCATAACTTTTTCACTATGTTCTACTTATAATCCTAGGGTTCTTTTCTTTACTGCTAATTGAATATTTCAAGTATGATGAGCTTCATTTGTAAGGGGATCAAGGTTTTAAATTGTGGTTTTGTTACAGTCCTTGATGTTGCAAGAAATTGTGGACAAATGTGATAGAAATGGGCGAATTTTTTTAATTTTTTTAAGAAAAAAATACTTATTTAAACGTATCAAACACTTATTGTAACTTTTTTTAGATGTTTGGATAAAATTTTTAAAAAAGAAAAAAACTAAAATAAATATTCAACATAAAAAATATGTAAGATGTGCATTTTATAATTAAAATTTAAAAAATATGAAGATGTCTTTAATAAAAAAATGCTTTTTATAATTTCACTCAACATAAAAAAGTTTGCATTTTTATTGAAATCACTTATTTTTCAACTTAAATAAATTCACTTACAGTAACTCCAGAAACGTTGATGTTGTGGCCAAAATCCCAGCTGTGTACCACCATTTACTAAAACCTTGAGTGATTTTAACTCCTATTTGTAATTTGTAAGATGTGCATCTTTATTAGGTGTTTTATCTTTAAACTATACTTCACTATCTTTGAACTTAAATCTCGTTTCTAGTGTAACATTAGGATAATGTTGTTGTATTGCTACACATTTTGATACTTGCTAGTCTTTGAAACACTATCGGTGTGTGACACTACCATTGTTAGATAAAGAGATGTTGATAGTGGTTAATCAAGTTGTTTGGTTTGATTGTAGAATGGGTGTATCAGAGGTAACTGCTGAAGCAACATCAGAACATGTTAGTCTAAGGGACTATGCAGTGGAAAGAAAGAAATCACTGTGAGCTCGCTACTATTTTGGCATTATATTCTTGATAATCAATCTTGTTGCCTGGTTTTTCCGTGACTATGGGCAAAGTTTTCTACTATTTATTCATTGCAGGTCAATTTTCTATGAATTGATTTTTTTTTTAAGAAACCCTCTTAGGAGAAAAAAAAAATACAAAATGCATGGAAACTTAAAACAACTTGTTTATAATTTTCAACTGACGTTAGACTTTTTATAAGTTAAATTTTTTAACTGACGTTAGACTTTTGTGAATGAATGTTTATATTAATAAGAGAAACTTGTTGGGTAGATTCAAGGGGACAAATATAAAAAAATGTATACTATCATATAAGAGGATATAATATCACCTCCAATCCAAAATCTTAAGATATTAGGTTTATGATCTTTCTCACTTATATATTACATAACTTCCCAATTTTTACACAATATAAAACTTCAACCAGCACTTATTTTTCCATAAAACTAAACAAACATGTTTCAAACCAGTGGAAGTTTTGTATGGAAAACTGTCCTTTTCCAATTTTTTACAGTATGGATTTCAGTTATCACAATATAATCTAGCTTCATTATTTTTTATTATAAAAGGAAAACTGGTGAGTATTATTGATAAGTAACTTTACTCCTTTGGAATTGTGATGATTTGACCTCACACTAATTTTCATATTGTTATCTTTAAATATTAAGTGTTAAGCAAAATAAATCAATCCTTATGATGGTATACATTTCTCATCATCAAAACATGTACAAAACAACAAATCACATTATTGTTTCTCTGTACCCAGTAGGTATTTTACAATAATTAGTTAAGAGATACTTTTATTAATTAAAACTAATGATAATTATTTTTAAGTGAGAGACAAAAGATATTATGAGCTACAAAAATAATAAAAAAATGTTTTTGGACAGCGTATTTTAACAATTTGAAGTTGAAATTCATGGAATTTGAATTGCTTAAATTTGAATTTCCTCCCACGTATAAAACAAAGGTTTTGTTTGCCTCATATTTGGACAATCCTGATTATATTGACAAGTATCAAGCCTTACAACTAGGATTTTTAAAGGAATTTGGATTCCTGGCAAGAAAATTTGGCCATTTGTTACTCATTCTTGTTATTGATCCTGTTCTAATTAATTTCTACAGATATCAAAGTTTGTGGAAATGAAGGAGATGATTGTTTTCATGCATAGGAGTTCTTCGAGTGAGTTTAGGACGCTACGTATCTTCAAGTTATCAAAGCTTATGCTTCATGATGAATCATTATATACTGCTACATCATCTCTGTATATAACCCTGTAAAAAAAGCAATTCTTTCGTTAACTTACAAAGTGACAACTTTTTATCTTCTGCCAACTTCCTTGAAATGCAAACTATTTATTAATTTGATGAAGCCCAAACTTAAATGGATATTTTTTTTTATTTTCCAACACTAACATTCCTTTAAATATAAAAATATTAAATTAACACTCCCTATATTTTTTAAAACATTACACTAGTATCCCTCCTAAAACTTACCCTAACACTCCATAAGAGATGCAAAAGTATGGTTAAAAAAGTAGGAGTACAGGTATAATTTCATTAAACTGGTGCTGCTATAATTTACTCTTTTTCGAGACAACTTTCTGAACTAGATTCTAAACAGAATACACTAATGAATTATAGCTAATAACACAGGTTTATAATCCCCCTAGTGTAGGTAGTCACATAGAAAAAAAATTAAGTATTATTTGAACTTAAAATGGACCATATTACTCCAAATCTTACTTATTGCAACTTTGACAAATTCATCCTTTTGATATAGTAAATTGTGAGGTTTTACATTTGATTGTAGAGAATAAAATCATCTATATATTCTCTATATAATTATTATAATTACTGATTAATAAAGAACTATCTTTCTTGATGATGAAGTCAGATATTTTTCTTAGTTATGTTTTTTACTACAGTCAAAACAAGAAAATTATGTGAACATCGAATTTGTGGCATTCTGGTTGGTGGGAAGTGAAGTCTATTTTATTGATTGTATCAATAGCTCTCCTATTCTTCTTCCCTTCAAAAGTTGTTCAAATATATGGTATGTTTAACAACCACACAGTACTAATAATAACAATCATATTATGAAAAATGTGCTTTTTTGGCACAATGCTTTTGGATTTTGGTTTTAGTTGGTTTAGTATTTTTCTTATGGTTCTTATGTGACAATTTTGGTTACAGAAAAAGAGAAGTTATTGTCAAAACTATTCATATGAAAAAACTGTCAATTATATCATTCAAATAGTTTTCATTAGTACCATTATTTTTTTGAGTTTAAAACATATGTAGTATAAAAGTTTTATACCAACGTTCAATCACAACCCTTCATTTATATGACTTTTAAAGTATTAATAAGTAAAGTCAACAAATTTACCATATATGAAGAAAGGTTGTGGTTGAATGTCGATGTAAAACTTTGCCTTCTCTTGAATATCATTGAATAAGAACCATAGCATACCTTTGATCTTGTAGGTGAGATTGCTCGTATTAGTGCAGGGTAAGCTTTAGATCCTTCACTTTCTTTCTTTTTTCTGAAGAATGGTCAATATCCTTTCATTTGGTAAAAGTTTTGGATTGTGTACTTTCATATCTATAATGAATCTCAAAGGTGTTCTTTGAGAGACTCCATCAATACATTCTATTTGCTTTATTTTTCTTTCTAGATTGTTACTTACATACATGTTGTGGTTTATGTTTACACAGAATATTTCTTCTTTTACAACTTGTGACTGTCATCCATTTTATCACTTAGTGGAATAAGTACTAGACTCCAGAAGAAGAAAGGGAGCAGAGATAAACATTATTATTTCTTCAACAATTCATAGATAAACCTAAAGTCAAATTTTATGTCTTGTTCTGAGGATAAGGACAATGTACTTGAATTCTGAATCAGAATAGTGTACAGGTGATATTATTGCTCATTAAGTAGATTACTGAAGGAGCTTTTACATAATTTAAAAGATCTTGCATTGGATTGCTCAAGACTTCAATGTCATATGAAAATAACTGTTTGATATGGGTACACATAATTTTTTTTTGTAATGTTTATTAATGTGGATATTAACTTTGTTTATTATTTTAAAATGTTAGACTATGGAGATCACAAAAATAAACTGATAATATATAATTAATCTGAAAGTCAAACATAAAAAAATTTAAAGTATGCTTACTTTTAAATTGTTCAAGTTCATATCCTAAGCTCACTAAGGATTTGAATCCCAAAATCCTATCTCATTAATCGTAAAACATTTAAGGATATTGGTACAAATAATGAATGCAAAAGTTTCTTAACTGAATATGATCAGATTTGTTAGTTTTCATGGTCATATTACTTTATAAAATATTCTCCCAATTAGGAATGAGTAATTTAAAGCTTATGAATGATAAAATATAGGCCAATCTGATAGTTTACTTTCTAAGGGAGGAATACAATTATAAAGTAGAGATAAAATGTGATAGTGTGTTTGTCATTATAGAACATTAAGAACATTTTGTTAGATTAGACCATTAACCTTAATAACAATGTATGTATTTTTTTATATATTAACATGTTATTGTGCTGGCACAGGTGCTCTCTTGGACTTTTTATGTCAACGTTATTTTATGTTGCCTCTATTTGTGGAATTGTTTATTTGATCACATCATATGCCTCAGGAACCTCATGTTCTCTAAATATATTTTTTATCACATGGACAGTAATTCTACTTGCTGCAATGATGGTCGTATCTTTAAATTCAAAGGTAAATTCAAACGTTATTCTCGTTGCAGCTAGTGTTATTTCTAATAGTTTGCATTGATTCTATAATAGTATTGTTTGCACAATATATCATTGTGTATAAAGTAACTAACAGTTCATATTCAAGATATATTATTAAGTTTTCCTAATATTTTTGTTTCCTTTAAAACATAAAATTTATGTTTTTGTTATTTAAGTGTTTAATTATTACAGGTTAATAAAGGTCTTTTATCTTCAGGAATTATGACTTCTTACATTGTTTTTCTTTGTTGGTCTGCAATTAAAAGGACAGAATTTTCCAACCCATATATCTATATAATGGTTCTTTGACAAAAATTTAGACATTACATCACTTTGTTTGGATGATATTTTCTAGATGCACTTCCAGAGAAAAAAAATATGAAAAAAGTCAAAACAACTTTTCCATACTTTTTGTTTTAAATGTTGTTCTATATGTGACTTTTTACAAAATAATTTTTGAAAAATTTTACATCTTCCAATATATTGAGGTTGTAGTTTTATACTTGGATGTATGTTGGAAGCTTCTTGAACAAGGAAGAGAAATGGGGGGGGGGGCTATTTTGCGCTACTTAGAAAGCTAGTTTTTAAATTGAATTAACAAATTTTACAAAACTGGTTGTTGTTAATCAAGTGCTACAAAATGTCGACATATTTTTATTTGGATGAAGATAGAATGGAATTGTCTTCTTATATGTAATGAAATTCACTCAACAGTAGTTGATGTCATGCTAACTTGGTCCAATGTCTACTTCAAATCATATATTTTATTTTGACATTTCTTTTATAGATGGTGGACTTATATAGATCTCTATCATGGAATTTCAATGAACCTACCACCATAAAATGTGAAACAAAGAATCAAGAAAAAGGAAACAGTGGCTGGATAACTATACTAGTAAGTTTTTCACCTAGCTAAATTTGAAAATCTTCTATTTAGTTCCTCCAGACTTCTTTATTGAGTTCAAAATTCTTGCTTCAGTCTTCTTTAGGTGATTATTGAGGTTTAAATTAAATAGTAGATTTTCTATTAGTGTTGGTCGAAGATTTCAAATAATGTTTAGGTTGTTGTTTATCTTAAATCTATGATGTGAAGTAACCATAATTAAGTTTTTTTTCTTGTATATGAAATAGCTTGGGATGAACATTTTGTTAAAATTCTTAGTAATTAAGGATAAAGGAAAATGAATTTGATAGGATTCGATAAAGTGATGAGATATGATATCTAGCCTAGTCAATCTGTCATTCATTTTTAGCACCACAATATTTCAATTGTGATGCTAAATTATTGTTAATGCAGTGTTCTATAAAAGAAAGAACCATCTACAAGGATAAAGAGTTTAGTAGCATTCAACAACTAAAGTACATATATAAGTATATGTATAGAGGTTTTAAGTTTTAACTGATCATGTTTACCATGTGGCATATACTGTACCATATGCTGTCTAGTTTTCTTACAAGTTTTACTACCAATGTTACTGTTAGATTTTTTTGTAGGCCTTTGCATTCTTTTTGTTGACTCTTCAAGATATTTTTTTGTGAGTATGTGTGTGAATAGTATTAAAATCCATAATTTGATATTGTGGATATTTCTTCACATGAATGCTTTAGTCATCCTATTATTTTGTGTTATATACAATTTTCTAATTTCTTGACAGGCTTCCTTATTGCCATATTTGCAATTGTGATGGTAGCCTTTTCCACAGGCATTGATTCAAAATGCTTTCAGGTGAATCATTCTTTAGTGTTCAAAGAATTCCTACTTGCTTCAAAACTAAAGAGTTCTAAAGCTTTCCTTGTTGCTTCAAAGCCTTTTCCAGTAAATTCAGAAAGATTCCTTGTTGCTTCAAAGTACCATTCTTAATCCTTTCCTAGAAATTAGGAAGCTCTAAAGCTGCCTTCTTTCTTTGATCTAGCAAGACACCTTAATCATGTTGCAAGTTAAAGTAAATTTTTCTTTTAGAAGTCAAGAAAAAATAATTTCCCCCATATAAGATAACCAAAAATTTGGATCATTTTCCTTTCATCAACATGATCAAACAAGAATTATTTAATTTTAATCTAGGTCATATTGTGACAGATAGAAAGCAATGTTAATATCTATCATATTGAAGTGATTTTTTTGGTCCTTTTTAGTTTACAAAAAACAAACCTGGACATGAAGATGATATTCCTTACAGATATGGATTTTTTCACACGGTATTCTCTTTGGGGGCAATGTACTTTGCAATGTTGTTCATCAGTTGGGATCTGAATAACTCAACCAGAAAGTAAGGAACTTAAATACATCATATGGTTAACCAGTGCTTTATGTGTGATTATTTTTTACATTTTGTGTCCTACACCTTCTGTATGAATGATGCACTCATCAAACCACCAGGTGGAGCATTGATGCTGGCTGGATAAGTACATGGGTGAAAGTTATCAATGAGTGGTTTGCAACAACAATTTACAGTAAGTTAATGTATTACTTAATAGAAACAATTATTTCCTATATTTCATTAGCTAGCGATTTGCAGCAACAATTTACAGTAAGTGAATGTATTACTTAATAGAAACATTTATTTCCTATATTTCATTAGCTAGCTTCAACTTCAACCATAATCTTGTTCATATTAATAAGACAAATGTTATTTTTGAAATTCTAACAAAACACACTTTTTCAACACATTATCTACTACTATGGGTTAAAGTTTATTGAAAAACATAAAATTTGATTGTCACATCTTATTTAATACTTCTCTATCTTGATTTTATAGTTTTAATAAATTTGAATGATGTGTAACACTACTCATGTTAATATGCTTAACATATAAACATCAACACATGGTAATGGTCGTAATAATAATCAGTAGTGGATTGTAAAAGTGAAGTATAACCAATTGATACTTTAATGATGCACCTTCTTCTCAAATTCATATCTTAATTGCTTTTACCTTGTTTAATTTAAATAGTATGGATGCTGATTTCCCCAGTTGTAAGATAGAACAAAGTCATGGATAATGATGGAACTATGCAAGAGACAACTGACTTAGTTATGGCATGATAGGGCAAAATCATCAACATTCTCACAAAAGAAAACTTCATTCTTTTAAATGTTTTCTATTCTTTAATAGCATTTTATTCTTCAACCCACTTAATGTTTAATGGCTGAAAGGAAAAAGTCAAGAATGAAATTTAATTAGGGGTTGACTGAAATATATTTTTAAAGATAGTAGCATTAGTTTTCACATCTCACTTTGTACTTATAGCCACCATATTTATATCTATATCATGCTTAGTAAGGTATAATTTGATGTAATACAATCTATGATTGGTTTAGCTATTGTGAACCACAAATTAAATGGTTGGGTTGGTTTGAATTTTTAAAGTGTTTGCTAATATCATTTTCTTAGATTTAAATCAAGAATAAAATTGATCTTGGGTACAAGGTTTTGTATCAATTAGTTTGGATAACTTATAGATATTGGATTAGCATGACTGAGTCCATTAAGAGACAATGAAACAACCAAACAAAATAGACAAGTCAATTTGCCAAAACTTATTTGGTCTATAGAGCTAACATTGGTCAACATATCGTAGCTGTTTGTCCCTTAATCGTCCTTGATAAAGTGATTTAGGATCTAAATTTTAATTAATATACATATATATATTAATTATAAATTGGACTTTAACTTAAACATTGATCAAAGCTTCAATTTTATAATGTGATTTTATTTTGTAACATCTAATAAAAAAATAAATTGTCCACATTAATTATATTTTATATTCACTTTTATAATTAAAAAATTAATTTTAATTTTTCATATTAAGTAATTAATTTTATTAAATATTTAATTCATAATAAATATTAATTTTGATAATTTAATATTAAGTAATAATATTAAATTTGACTATTAGGTATGAACATATTTTAAATCATTTAAAATATATTCCACAAATTATTCTATCATAAAATAGACTTGAAGAAATGTTGGTCTTAGGTGAAAACTTTAATTTCATAAGGGTAAAATACACTTATCACTCATGAGGTTTTGTATATATTTCTACATTTTACATAGATTTTGAATATAACTTGGTGCAATAATGCATGATTAATTTCTTTTAAAGTCGTGAATAATTGATGTTAGAATGTTTGTAATAAGATTTCTTATTAATCTTTTTTTGTGTTTTAAGCTAGGTTAAAAAAGTCAGATCAGACCAACCGCTACAACCAAAAAATCGGTGAATTAGTCTAGTATCTAATTTGACCGAAAAACTGATGAACCAGTCTGGTATCTCGTTCAGTTAATATTCAAAACTGACGAAGCAAAAAACCAGTTTTAAAATAAAAAAACTTATGAAAATCGGGGGTTGAACTGTTTCATTTTTTTATAATTTTTTCAAATTTTTCTAAATACACCCTTGTTTTCTCAAGTTCATCCCTTTTTAATTAAAAAATTGATAAAAAAAGAGGTGAACTTAGCGATATGAATATGTATTTAGTAAAAATAGTTTTTTATTTAATAATTACCTCCTAATAATTTTTTTTTCTTTTATAATCTTAGTTGTTATAATATATTAATAATAAAAAACATTATTTCATTAGGACCGGTTTAGCACTAGTCCAGCAACGGTTAAACTAATAAACCGTGAACCAATACTTTTACCGGTTAAAACAGGGTCCAATTTTAAAATCATAAGTTTTAAGTGTGTAGGGCCTACGAATATCATAGAAAGTTGGAGTTCAAAATGCAAGAAAAATTTTTACAAATGGATTCCAATCAAAAGTAGTAGTTTATTTATTTAGATAAAGGCTAAATTATTTTTGTTTAATAAAGATAATATCAACATTCACTTTCTAAATTTTGTTCTGTATGAAATAAGATTGGCAACTGTGGTATTATGAATGTAATTTGGGTTTATAAGCAATCAAACAAGAACGGGACAAGTATGCATGAACCAAGACAACTATTATCATTATTATTTTTTTTCTATGCTTAACTAACTTTAAAAAAAAAACTAATTACGTTAAAAATCAAAAGCTACATTCATCTTCATGTTGAATTTTGGATCGATGCTATTTCATTAAAAATAGTAAATTGTGTATAATACAAATCTTAGTTCATGATTCACTAATGCTTGTGTTGTTTTGTTATTCAAATTTTTAAATGTTTTTCTCACTTCTTGGACATTCAAAATTAACGTGGGCTTTTTGACCTTTGTACTATACAATTTCCTTGAATTTTGAATAACAACTTCAATTTTGTTTTATTTATTTGTATCAAAACATACCTTGATTTTTTAGGACATGTTAAATATAAAAAATAAATTAACATTATCTCTTAAATGTACGATGATTTGAATTTAAAATTTAAAGGATAAAAGATAAAGGAATATACATTCAATAAAATAATATTTAATCTAATTAATTTTAAACTAAAACTATGAATATTAAGATATTTTATAAATTATAATGGATTTAGTAAAATGATATTATGTTAAATATTTATTAATTATTTCACAACTAATGATTTAAAAAATAACTTATCATTATGTAGCGAAATAATTTCTAGAAAACTTAATATATAAATATTTATAAATAAATAATATATATATATATGTTATTTTACCGTACAAATAATATTTAGAGGAAAATTTGCAAGAAATTTTTGTACCATTTTCATATTCATAGAAAATTTTACCGTCACTTGTCTGCTTCACAAGGAAATCTTTGTGAAATTCTTATAGATTTTTTTTGTACGAAAAGTCTCAAAAAATTTACACGAATTTTTCCTTCTAAAAAATAACAGTTATTTTCTTTAAATTTTTTTTCATGAAACAACTACAGGAAATGAAAACTTTTCTAGTAGTATTAATAATATTAAATAAATATTTATTGGTATGAACAATTAAAATTATATAAATAGAAAATTTTTTTAATTTTTAATTTTCATTAAAATAATAATATTGTTGAGTTATACATAAATAGCCTAGTGGTGCTCGTGATTTTCGAAGTAAAAAAGTGGTGCATTACCAATAAAAAACAAAATAGAATAGAGAAAAAGAAATAAAAAATAAAACAAAGATAAGTGAAAAATATGTAGAAATAATGATGATTCATCATGACATCCATAATTTATATTATGTCTAATAAAATATAATATAGTCTTAACAATATTAAATTAACATTTAATGATTTTAAACATTTAATAATTTCATAATATATAATGATAAAATTGTAATATTAAAATAAATTATTTTAAATTTATAATTGTTAATTATTTGAAATTGAAAACATTGTTTTTATTGAATATGTAAAGACTTTTACAAATAAGAATAAACATATATGTATCCTAAAAATAAAAAATAAAACTAAATCAACACATATGTTTTCTTAATCTAATAATCTATAATGTTATGCAGGTATGCTTAACGTTACAGATGCCAAATATAAAATTTTAAATAATAATTGTTAATGAAAAATATAATAATATAATTTATAATAACAATTATATATGCAAGCATACATATTGATATATGAAATAACATACAATAATATTAAAATTAAATAATTAACAAAATCAACAATTTATTTTCTTTTTCAATTTCATATTATTTACATGAATATAAAATCATATAAGTGCGAAATTCAATCATAACATTATTATGTATTCTATAAAATCAGACTCATATATTTAATAAATATAAATTTAAATTAATTATATATGTTATATACTTTTCGATTTTAGTTGTTTCTTTTATAGATTAGATGTTAGGTTTTACCGACAAAGATCAAAACTTTGACATTTTTTCACATCTCTCATTGCTTAACCAATTAAGATATTATATATCTTTTTTATTTAAAATTAATGTTAACAATATAAAACATGTAGTTTACAAGAAAATATTTTATACATTATAGGATAAACTATAATATTCAATATATCTTATAATAATATATGAAAATGGTTATTAGATTTTAATTAAAATATACACTTAAAAGTAATATTTACATATAAATTGTTTATATTTTTATATATTTGACATAAAAAACATATATTTATGTTACAATAAAGATAAATAAATAAAAATTTCATCCTTATTTTAAGAAATTATAATTTCATTATTTTTTATTTACCTACTCTAATATTAAGTTTAAAAACTTTAAATATACCAATATTCATTGTGTCTTTTTTAAAAATATTACACTAATAAATATATAAGATGATAAATTAGTTAATGAAAATAAAGGTTTCAGGTTCAACTAACAAACTAGTATTATTAAGAATACTAACATTTGATTCATAAAAAATATATTATACTAATACACTCTCAAATTGTACACTAACTAACACTCTCTTAGTCATTTATTTTATATAATAATATATAGCATTAAATCTCTACATATAACTTTAAATGATAGTAAAAATTTAATAAATACAATGTATTATTAAATTTAAAAATTAAAATATAACTAATTAGTAACACAGTGCTATGGAATGATTTGATTCATATTGATATACGTTATTCTTAATTATATTAATAAATTAAGAAAATAACAATAATTTAAATAGAAGTGTAATTTTTTACTATAATTATTAAAAGCTACATGAGCTTAATTAATTGTTTAGAGCATACTATAAATAAAAGAAAGCATAATTTGAGCAATGTTTGTTTGATTCAAATAATTTATTATATCAAGTATACATTTGATTAATTTGAAGGTTAGATATTCAAAATATAATTTAAAGGATCTGACTAGTTTGTTTATGGCCACTCTTTCCTTCCTCTTCCCTTTCACTAATTATTTATTTGATTCATTAACACACGTTTTAAGGGAAAAAGGCTCAACACAAGTTTTGATTTTGAAATATAGCATATGAGGTATTTGGGAATTTAAGGCTTTGGTTGGGACTGAGAGAGGTATTCAGCTACCTTTTTAGAACATATAAAGAAAGAATCCACAGTAAGAAGAAACAAACCATAAAACATAAAACCTTATATAATTACAATTTGTTTTTCTATCATTTATGTTACTAAATATTAATTATTATTAACTTTAAAGATACTACCATACCACTAAATCATACAATTTATATAATTTTTAAAGTTATTACTATCAAATTCAACAAATTTTTTTAACATAAATCATAGAATAGATGTGACTGAATGATGTAAATCCGTTTTGATTAATGTTAACTTGAGCAATGTTTGTTTGAGTCAAATAATTTATTACATCAAGAATACATTGGATTAATGTAAAAGTTAGATTTTCAAAATATAATTCAAAGCATCTGCTAGTTTGTTTGTGGCTACTCCCTCCTTCCTCTTCCCTTTCACTAATTATTTAGTTGACTCATTAACCTGCCTTTCAGGGGCAAACAGGTAAACTCAAGTTTTGATTTTCAAATGCAGCATAGCATGAATTTGGGAATCTAACGCTTTGGTGGGACAAAAAGAGACATACAACAACCTTTCTAGAACATATAAAGAAAGAATCCACAGTGACAAGAAAAAAACCATAAAACATAAAACCTTATATAATTAGAATCTGCCTTTTCTATAATTTATGTTACCAAATATTAGTTATTATTGACTTTAAAGATACACACATACCAACTAAATCATACAATTTGTATACTTTCTAAAGTTATTCTTATCAAATTCAACAAATTTTTTTAACATAAATCATAGATGTGATTGAATGATGTAAATCCATTTTGATTAATGTTAATTTGAGTAATGTTAGTTTGAGTCAAATAATTTATTATATCAAGTATATGTTTGATTAATGTAAAGGTTAGATTTTGAAAATATAATTTAAAGCATCTGACTAGTTTGTTTGTGGCCACTCTTTCCTTCCTCTTCCCTTTCACTAATTATTTATTTGACTCATTAACAGGAGTTTCAGGGGCAAAAGGGTCAACTCAAGTTTTTATTTTGTAATGGAGCATAGTAGGAATTTAGGAATTTAAGGCTTTTGTTGGGACTGAGAGAGACATTCAACCACCTTTCTAGAACATATAAAGAAAGAATCCACAGTGAACAGAAACAAACCATAAAACATAAAACCTTATATAATTAGAATTTGCCTCTTCTATCATTTATGTTCCTAACTATTAATTATTATTGACTTTAAAGATACAATCATACCAACTAAATCATAAAATTCATACATATTTTAAAGTTATTATTATCAAATTCAACAAATTTTTTTACTAGAAATCATAGAATACATGTGACTGAATGATGTAAATCTGTTTTGATTAATGTTAATTTGAGCAATGTTTGTTTGAGTCAAGTAATTTATTATATCAAGTGTACATTTGATTAATGTAAAGGTTAGATATTCAAAATATAATTGAAAACATCTGACTAGTTTGTTTGTGGCCACTCTTTCCTTCCTCGTCATTCTCACTAATTATTTATTTGACTCATTAACACGCGTTTCAGGGGCAAAACAGTCAACTCAAGTTTTGATTTTCAAATGGAGCATGGGAGCAATTTGGGAATTTAAGTATTTGGTTGGGACTGAGAGAGGAAATCAGCCACCTTTCTAGAACATACAAAGAAAGAATCTACGGTGAGAAGAAACAAACCATAAAACATAAAACCTTATATAATTAGAATTTGCCTTTTCTACCATTTATGTTACTAAATATTAATTCTTATTGACTTTAAAGATACAACCATACCAACTAAACAGAAAATTTATATAATTTTTAAAGTTATTATTATCTATTCAATTTTTTTAACATAAATCATACAATATATGTGACTGAATGATATAAATCTGTTTTTATTACTATTAATTTCGGCAACATTTGTTTGAGTCAAAAAATTTATTATATCAAGTATAAATTTGATTAATGTGAAGGTTAGATATTCAAAATATAATTTGAAGTATCTTACTAGTTTGTTATTGGCCACTCTTTCTTTCCTCTTCCCTTTCACTAATTATTTATTTGACTCATTAACATGCATTTCAGGCAAAACGTTCAACTCAAGTTTTGATTTTGAAATGGAGCATAGGAGGAATTTGGGAATTTAACTCTTTGTTTGGGACTGAGAGAGGCATTCAGCCAACTTTCTAGAACATATAAAGAAAGAATCCAGAGTCACAAGAAACAAACCATAAAACATAAAACCTTATATAATTAGAATCTTCCTGCTCTATAATTTATGTTACTAAATATTAGTTATTATTGACTTTAAAGCTATACCTATACCAAATAAATGATACAATTTATATAATGTTTAAAGTTATTGTTATCAAATTCAACAAATTTTTTTAACATAAATCATAGAATAGATGTGACTGAATGATGTAAATCAGTTTTGATTAATCTTAACTTGGACAATGTTTGTTTGAGTTAAGTTATTTTTATATCAAGTATAGATTTGATTAATGTAAAGGTTAGATATTCAAAATATAATTTAAAGCATCTGACTAGTATATTTGTGGCCACTCTTTCCTTCCTCCTCCCACTAATTTTTTATTTGACTCAGTAACACACGTTTCAGGGGTGAAAAGGTCAACTCAAGTTTTGATTTTGAAATGTACCATAGGATAAATTTAGGAATTTAAAACTTTGGTTGGGACTGAGAGAGACATTTAGTCACCTTTCTGGAACATATAAAGAAAGAATGCACAGTGACAAGAAACAAACCATAAAACATAAAACCTTATATAATTAGAATCTCCCTTTTCTATAATTTATGTTACTTATATTAATTATTATTGACTTTAATGATACACCCATACCAACTAAATCATACAATTTATGTAATTTTTAAAGTTATTATTATGAAATTCAGCAAATGTTTTAACATAAATCATAGATAGATGTAACTTAATGATGTAAATCTGTTTTGATTAATGTTAATTTGGGCAATGTTTGTTTGATTCAAATAATTTATTATATCAAGTATACATTTGATTAATGTAAAGGTTAGATATTTAAAATATAATTTGAAGCATCTGACTAGTTTGTTTGTAGACACTTTTTCCTTCCTTTACCCTTTCACTAATTATTTATTTGACTAATTAACACACGTTTCAGCGGAAAAAGGCTCGATCCATGTTTTGATTTTGAAATAGAGCATAGGAGGTATTTTGGGAATTTAAGGCTTTGGTTGGGATTGAGAGAGGCATTCAACTACCTTTCTAGAACATATAAAGAAATAATCCACAGTGAGAAGAAACAAACATAGAACATAAAATCTTATATAATTAGAATTTGCTTTACTATCATTTATGTTACTAAATATTAATTATTATTGACTTTAAAGATACTACGGTACCACTAAATCATACAATTTATATGATTTTTAAAGTTATTATTATCAAATTCAACAAATTTTTTTAACATAAATCATAGAATAGATGTGACTGAATGATGTAAATCCATTTGGATTAATGTTAATTTGAGCAATGTTAGTTTGCGTCAAATAATTTATTATATCAAGTATACATTTGATAATCTAAAGGTTAGATTTGAAAATATAATTTAAAGCATAATTTAGATCAGTTTTGATTAATGTTAATTTGAGAAATGTTAGTTTGAGTCAAATAACTTATCATATCAAGTATACATTTGATAATCTAAAGGTTAGATTTTCAAAATATAATTTAAAGCATCTGACTAGTTTGTTTGTGGCCACTCTTCCTTCCTTTTCCCTTTCACTAATTATTTATTTGACTCGTTAACAACCATTTCAAGGGCAAAAGAGTCAACTCAAGCTTTGATTTTGAAATGGAGCAGAGCAGGAATTTGGGGATTTAACGGTTTGGTTAGGACTGAGAGAGGCATTCAGCCACCTTTATAGAACATAAAAAGAAAGAATCCAAAGTGACAAGAAACAAACCATAAAACATAAAACCTTATATAATTAGGATTTTCCTGTTCTATCATTTATGTCACTAAATATAAATTATTATTGATTTTAAAGATACACCAATACCAGCCAAATGATACAATGTATATAATTTTTATAGTAATTATTATCAAATTCAACAAATATGTTTAACATAAATTATAGATGTGACTGAATGATGTAAATCCATTTTGATGAATATTAATTTCAGCAATGTTAGTTTTCAAGTATACATTTGATAATGTAAAGGTTGGATTTCAAAATATAATTTAAGGCATAATTTAAATCGGTTTTGATTAATGATAATTTGAGCAATGTTAGTTTGAGTCAAATAATTTATTATATCAGGTATACATTTTATAATGTAAAGGTTAGATTTTCAAAATATAATTTAAAGCATCTAACTAGTTTGTTTGTGGCCACTCTTTCCTCCCTCTCCCCTTTCACTAATTATTTATTTGACTCATTAAAAGCATTTCAAGGGCAAATGGATCAACTCAAGTTTCGATTTTGAAATGGACCATAGTTGGAATTTGGCAATTTAATGCTTTGGGTGGGACTGAGAGAGGCATTCCACCACCTTTGCAGAACATATAAGGAAAGAATCCATAGTTACAAGAAACAAACCATAAAACATAAAACTTTATACAATTAGAATTTGCCTTTTCTATTGTTTATGTTGCTAAATATTCACTTTAAAGATACAATCATACCAACTAAATCATACAATTTATATAATTTTTAAACTTATTATTATCAAATTCAACATATTTTTTTAACATAAATCATAGAATACATGTGACTAAATGATGTAAATCCGTTTTGATTAATGTTAATTTCAGCAAGGTTTGTTTGAGTCAAAAGATTTATTATATCAAGTATACATTTGATTAATGTAAAGGTTAGATATTCAAAATATAATTTAAAGCATCTGAGTAGTTTGTTTGTGGCCACTCTTTCCTTCCTCTTTCCCTTCACTAATTATTTATTTGAAACATTAACACACGTTTCAGGGGTAATAGGGTCAACCGAAGTTTTGATTTTGAAATGGAGCATAGGAGGAATTTGGGAATTTAATGCTTTGGTTGGGACTGAGAGGGCATTCAGGCACCTTTCTAGAACATATAAAGAAGGAATCCATAGTGACAAGAAACAAAGCATAAAACATAAATATTAATTATTGTTGACATTAAAGATACGACCATACCAACTAAATCATAAAATTTACATAATTTTTAAAGTTATTATTACAAAATTCTACAAATTTTTTTAACATAAATTATAGAATAGATGTGATTGAATGATGTAAATCCCTTTTGATTAATGTTAATTTGAGAAATTTTGTTTGAGTCAAATAATTTATTATATCAAGTATACATTTGATTAATGTAAAGTTTACATTTTCAAAATATAATTTAAAGTATGTCACTAGTTTGTTTGTGGCCACTCTTTCCTTTCTCTTCCTCTTCACTAATTATTTATTTGAGTCATTAACATGTATTTCAGGGATAAAAGGTCAACCCAAGTTTTGATTTTGAAATGGAGTATAGGAGGAATTTGGGAATTTAGGGCCTTTGTTGATACTGAGAGAGGCATTCAGCCGCCTTTCTAGAACATATAAAGAAAGAATCCTTTGTGAGAGGAAACAAACCATGAAACCTAAAACCTTATATAATTAGAATCTGCCTTTTCTATAATTTGTGCTATTAAATATTAATTATTATTGACTTTAAATATACACCCATATCAACTAAATTACACAATTTATATCATTTTTAAAGTTATTGTTACTAAATTCAACAAATTTTTTTAACATAAATCATAGATGTGACTGAATGATGTTAATCCGTTTTAATTAATGTTAATTTGAGTAATGTTAGTTTGAGTCAAATAATTTATTATATCAAGTATACATTTGATTAATGTAAAGGTTAGATATTCAAAATATATAATTTAAAGCATATGACTAGTTTGTTTGTGGCCACTCTTTCCTTCCTCTTCCCTTTCACTAATTTTTTATTTAACTTATTAACATGCGTTTTAGGGTAAAAAATGTCAACTCAAGTTTTAATTTTGAAATTGAACGTATCTGGAATTTGGGAATTTAACGCTTTGGTTGGGACTGAGAGGACATGCAGCCACCTTTCTAGAACATATAAAGAAGGAATCCATAGTATCAAGAAACAAAGCATAAAACATAAAACCTTATATAATTCGAATCTGCCTTTTCTATTATTTATGTTGCTAAATATTAATTATTATTGACTTTAAAGATACACCCATACCAACTAAATCACAATTTATATAATTTTTAAAGCTATTGTTATGAAATTCACAAATTTTTTTTAACATAAATCATAGATGTGCCTGAATGATGTAAAGGTTAGGTAAATCCGTTTTGATTAATGTTAATTTGAGTAATGTTAGTTTGAGTCAAATAATTTATTATATCAAGTATACATTTGATTAATGTAAAGGTTAGGTACTGAAAATATAATTTAAATCATATGACTAGTTTGTTTGTGGCCACTCTTTCCTTCCACTTCCCCTTCCCCTTCACTAATTATTTATTTGACTCGTTAACACGGGTTTAAAGGGCAAAAGCTTCAACCCAAGTTTTGATTTTTAAATGCAACATAGGAGGAATTTGGGAATTTAACGCTTTGGTTGGGACTGAGACAGACATTTAGCCACCTTTCTAGGACATATAAAGAAAGAATCCACAGTGACAAGGAACAAACCATAAAACATAAAACGTTATATAATTAGAATCTGCCTTTTCTGTAATTTATGCTACTAAATATTAATTATTATTGAATTTCAAGATACACCCATACCAACTAAATCATAAAACTTATATAATTTTTAAACTTATTGTTATCAAACTCAACAAATTATTTTAACATAAATCATAGAATTGACGTCACTGAATGATGTAAATCCATTTTTGATTAATGTTAATTTGAGTAATGTTAGTTTAAGTCAAATAATTTATTATATCAAGTATACATTTGATTAATGTAAAGGTCAGATGTTGAAAATATAATTTAAATCATATGACTAGTTTGTTTGTGGCCACACTTTCCTTCCTCTTCCCTGTCACTAATTTTTTATTTGTCTCGTTAACAGGCGTTTTAAGGGAAAAAGGTTCAACCCAGATTTTATTATTTTGAAATGAAACATAGGAGGAATTTAGGAATTTAACACTTTGGTTGGGACTGAGAGACACATGCAACCACCTTTCTAGAACATATAAAGAAAGAATCCTCAGTGACAAGAAACAAACCATAAAACATAAAACCTTATATAATTAGAATATGCCTTATCTGTAATTTATGTTACTAAATATTAATTATTATTGACTTTAAAGATACACCCATACCAACTAAATCATACAATTTATATAATTTTTAAAGTTATTATTATCAAACTCAACAAATTTGTTTAACATAAATCATAGAATAGATGTGACTGAATGATGTAAATCCGTTTTTATTAATGTTAATTTCAGCAATGTTTGTTTGAGTCAAAAACTTCATTATATCAAGTATACATTTGATTAATGTAAAGGTTAGATATTCAAAATATAATTTGAAGCATCTGACTAGTTTGTTTGTAGCCACTCTTTTGTTCGTCTTCCTTTCCACTAATTATTTATTTGACGCATTACCACGTGTTTCGAGGGCAAAAGGTTTAACTCAAGCTTTTATTTTGAAATGGATCATAAGAGGAATTTGGGAATTTAACGCTTTGGTTGGGACTAAGAGACAAACACATGCAACCACCTTTCTAGAACATATAAAGAAAGAATCCACAGTGACAAGAAACAAAGCATAAAACATAAAACGTTATATAATTAGAATCTGCCTTTTTTGTAATTTATGCTACTAAATATTAATTATTATTGACTTTAAAGATACACCCATACTAACTAGATCATACAATTTATATAATTTTTAAAGTTATTATTATAAAATTCAACAAATTTTTTTAACATAAATCATAGAATAGATATCACTGAATGATGTAAATCTGTTTTGATTAATCTTCATTTGGGCAATTTTGGTTTGAGTCAAATAATATATTATATCAAGTATACATTTGATTAATGTAAATGTAAGATTTTCAGAATACAATTGAAAGCATCCGACTAGTTTGTTTGTGGTCACTCTTTCCTTCCTCTTCCCTTTCACTAATTTTTTATTTGACTCATTAACACGCGTCTCACGGGCAAAAGTGTCAACTCAAGTTTTGATGTTGAAATGGAGCGAATTTTGGAATGTAATGCTTGGGTTGGACTGAGGGAGGCGTTCAACCACCATTCTAGAACATATAAAGGAAGAATCCATAGTGATAAGAAACAAACCATAAAACATACAACCTTATATAATTAGAATCTATCTTTTCTATCATTAATGTTACTAAATATTAATTATTATTGACTTTAAAGTTACACCTATACCAGATAAATGATACAATCTATATAATTTTTAAAGTTATTATTATCAAATTCAACAAATTTTTTTAACGTAAATCATAGATGTGACTCAACGATGTAAATCTGTTTTGATTAATATTAATTTGGGCAATGTTAGTTTAAGACAAATAATTTATTATATCAAGAATACATTTCATTAATGTAAATGTTAGATTTTCAAAATATAATTTAAAGCATCTGACTAGTTTCTTTGTCGACACACTTTTGTTTGCTTCCCTTTCACTAATTATTTATTTGACTCATTAACAGGCTTTCAGGGCCTAATGGGTCAATCCAAGTTTTGATTTTGAAATGGACCATAGGAGGAATTTGGGAAGTTAATGCTTTGGTTGGGACTAAGAGAGGCATCCAGCCACCTTTCTAGAACATATAAAGAAAGAATCCACAATGACAAGAAACCAACCATAAAACATAAAATCTCAAATAATTGGAATCCGCCTTTTCTATCATTTATGTTAATAAATATTAATTATTATGGACATTAAAGATACAACCATACCAACTAATTCATAGAATTTGTATAATTTTTAAAGTTATTATTATCAAATTCGACCATTTTTTTAAACTTGAATCATAGATATGACTGAATCATCTAAATCGGTTTTGATCAACGTTAATTTGAGTATTGTTAGTTTGAGTCAAATAATATATTATATCAAGTACACATTTGATAATGTAAAGGTTAGATATTCAAAATATAATTTAAAGCATCTGACTACTTTGTTTGTGGCTACTCTTTTCTTCCTGTTCCCTTTCACTAATTATTTATTTGACTCATTAACACGCATTTCAGGGGGTAAAGGGTCAACCCAAGTTTTGATTTTGAAATGAAGCATAGGACGAATTAGGGAATTTAAGGCATTCAACCACCTTTCTAGAACATATAAAGAAAGAATCCACAGTGATAAAATCTTATATAATTAGAATCTGCCTTTTTCTATAATTTATGTTACTAAATATTAATTATTATTAACTTTAAAGATAGACCCAACCCATACCAACTAAATCATACAATTTATATAATTTTTAAAGTTATTGTTATCAAACTCAACAAATTTTTTTAACATAAATCATAGAATAGATGTGACTGAATGATGTAAATCCTATTTGATTAATGTTAATTTCAGTAATGTTTGTTCGAGTCAAAAAAATTATTATATCAAGTATACATTTGATTAATGTAAATGCTAGATATTCAAAATATAATTTAAAGCATCTGACTAGTTTGTTTATGGCCACTCTTTCCTTCCTTTTCCCTTTCACTAATTTTTTATTTGACTCATTAACACGAATTTTAGGGTCAACCTAGGTTTCCATTTTGAAATGGAACATAGGAGGAATTTGGGAATTTAAGGCTTTAGTTGGGACTGACAGAGACATTCAGCCACCTTTCTACAATCCATAAAGGAAAAATCCAGAGTAACAAGAAACAAACCGTAAAACATCCAACCTTATAAATTAGAATCTACCTTTTCTATCATTTATGTTACTAAATATTAATTATTATTGACTTTAAATGTACACCCATACTAGCTAAATGATACAATTTACATAATTTTTAAAGTTATTTATCAAATTCAACAAATTTTTTTAGCATAAATCGTGGATGTGATTATGATGTAAATCCGTTTTGATTAACCTTAATTTGAGCAATGTTAGTTTAAGTCCAATAATTTATTATATCAAGAATAAATTTGATTAAAGTAAAAGTTAGATTTTCAAAATATAATTTAAAGCATCTGAGTAGTTTGTTTGTGGACACTCTTTCGTTCCGCTTCCCTTTCAGTAATTATTCATTTGACTCATTAACATGTATTTCAGGGCCTAAAGGGTTAATCCAAATTTTGATTTCGAAATGGACCATAGGAGAAATTTGGGAAGTTAATGCTTTGGTTGGGACTGAGAGAGGCATCCAACCACCTTTCTAGAACATATAAACAAAGAGTCCACGGTGACAAGAAACAAACCATAAAACATAAAACCTTATATAATTAGAATCTGCCTTTTCCATCATTTATGTTACTAAATATTAATTATTATTGACTTTAACAATACAACCACACCAATTAAATCATACAATTTATATAATTTTCAATTTTATTCTATCAAATTCAACCAATTTTTTTAAAATAAATCATCTATGTGATTGAATGATGAAAACCCTTTTGTATTAATGTTAATTTGAGCAATGTTAGTTTGAGGAAAATAATTTATTATATCATGTATACATTTGATAATGTAAAGGTTAGATTTGAAAATATACTTTAAAGCATACTTTAAATTGCTTTTGATTAATGATAATTTGAGCAATCTTAATTTGAGTCAAATAATTTATTATATCAAGTATACATTTGATAATGTAAATGTTAGATTTTCAAAATATAATTTAAAGCATCTGACTAGTTCGTTGGTGACCACTCTTTCCTTCCTCTTCCCTTTCACTAATTGTTTATTTGACTCATTAACACGCGTTTCAGGGGCAAAAACATCAACCCAAGTTTTGATTTTGAAATGCATGATAGGAGGAATTTGAGAATTTAACACTTTGGTTGGGATTGACTGAGGAATTCAGCCACCTTTCTATAAAATATAAAGAAAGAATCCACAGTCACATGAAACAAACCATAAAACATAAAACCTTATACAATTAGGAACTGCCTTTCTATCATTTATGTTACTAAATATTAATTATTATTGACTTGAAAGATACACCCATACCAAATAAATCATTCAATTTATATAATTTTTAAAGTTATTATTATCAAATTCAACTAAGTTTTTTAACATAAATCATAGATATTACTGAATGATCTAAATTTGTTTTGATAAATGTTAATTTGAGCAATGTTAGTTTGAGTCGAATAATATATTATATGATTTACACATTTGATAATGTAAATGTTAGATTTTAAAAATATAATTTAAAGCATCTAATTAGTTTGTCTGTGGCCACTCTTTCCTTCCTCTTCCCTTTCACTAATGATTTATATGACATGTTAACACGCGTTTCAAGGGCAAAAGTGTCAACCAAGTTTGGATTTTGAAATGGACCAAAGCAGGAATGTGGCAATTTAACGATTTGGTTGGGACAGAGAGAGGAATTTAGCCACCTTTCTGGAACATATAAGGACTGAATCCACAGTGACAAGAAACAAACCATAAAACGTAAAACTTTATATAATTAGAATCTGCCTTTTCTATCATTTATGCTACTAAATAATTGTTATTATTGAATTAAAAGATACAACCATACCAACTAAATCATACAATTTATATAATTTTTAAAGTTATTATTATCAAATTCAACAAATTTTTTTAACCTAAATCATAGATGTGATTGAATGATCAAAAGCCGTTTTGATTAATGTTAATTTGAGAAATGTTAGTTTGAATCAAGTAATTTATTATATCAAGTATACATTTGATAATGTAAGGGTTAGATTTAAAAATATAAGTTAAAGCATAATTTAAAGCATAATTTAAATCGGTTTTGATTGATGATAATTTTAGTAATCTTGGTTTGAGTCAAATAATTTATTATATCAAGTATACATTTCATAATGTAAATGTTAGATTTTCAAAATATAATTTAAAGCATCTGACTAGTTTGTTTGTGGCCACTCTTGTCTTCCTCTTCCCTTTCACTAATTATTTATTTGACTCATTAAGACGCGTTTCAGGGGCTAATGGGTCAATCCATGTTTTGATTATCAAATGGACCATAGGAGAAATTTGGAAAGTTAACGCTTTGGTGCCGACAGAGAGAGGCATCCAGCCTTCTAGAACATATAAAGAAAGAAGAATCCATAGTGACAAGAAACAAACCATAAAACATAAAACCTTATATAATTAGAATCTGCCTTTTCTATCATTTATGTTACTAAATATTAATTATTATTGACTTTAAAGATACAACCATAATAACTAAATCATAGAATTTATATAATTTTTAAAGTTATTATTATCAAATTCAACAAATTTTTTTAACATAAATCATAGAATAGATGTGACTGAATGATGTAAATCCATTTTGATTAATGTTCATTTAAGCAATGTTTGTTTGAGTCAAATAATTTATTATGTCAAGTATACATTTTACATTAATGTTAACAATATAAAATACAGTTTATAAGAAAATATTTGATAAGTTATAGGATAAACTTTAATATTCAATATCGTATAATGATATATGAAAATGATGATTAGATTTTAATTAAAATATATACCCTTAAAAGGAATATTTACATATAAATTGTTTACATCTTTATGTATTTGACGTAAAAAATATATATTTATATTATAATAAAAATAATATATAAAAATTTCATTTTTATTTTAAGAAATTATAATTTCATTCTTTTTTATTTACCAACTCTAATCTTAAGTTTAAAAACTTTAAATATCCCAACATTCCTTGTGTCATTTTAAAAATTTTTAAAAATATTACAATAATAAATATGTAAGGTAATAAATTAGTTACCAGAAAGAAATGTTCCAGGATCAGCTAACAAACTAGTATTATTAACAATACCAAGGTTTGATTCATAAAAAATATATTATACTAATACACTCTCAAATGGTGTATTGACTAACACTCTCTTAGTCATTTATTTTATATAATAATATATAGCATTAAATTTCTACATATAACTTTAATAATAATAAAATTTAATAAATAAATGTATTATTAAATTTTAACAGTTAAAATATAACTAATTAGTAACACAGTGCTATGAAATGATTTGATTCATATTGATATATGTTATTCTTAATTATATTAATAAATTACGAAAATAACAATAACTTTTTAAAATATAATTGTAACTTTTTAGTATAATTATGAAAAGCTCATGAGCTTAATTAATTGTTTAGAGCATACTATAAATAAAACAACTCATAATTAATCTTAATCATTAGATTTAAATAAGAAAATGAATAGAAATAATAAAGAGTAAGTATCTTATACTTACTACATCTTTTTCCATTCTAAGAATAAAATTAATATTTTCTATCCACATAGTTTTATATATTAAAAAGAAAAATGTCCTTATCCTCCATTAGTAAATAATTTATGTTTTTTACCAAAATATTAATTCAAAAAATCTATTTTTAGTTAGAAGAAAAAGTTATTTTTTGTTTTTCTACTAATTTATGATAGAAAGAATGTTAAGAATTAATAATTTTACATTTTAAAATTATAAACTAAATATTATATTTTAAGTATCTAATTTTTAAGTTATTTAGGACTTTGATAAAAAATAAAAGTTAAAAAAGTCATAAAATCTTATTTTAAAGGTAATAGTATGACTATTTCTACAAAATTATAAAAATGAAATTGGAAAAGTGCATGTTTATCAATGGTTTATTAAAAAATTGTAATACATGAAATGAGATGTGTGATGTGTGTTAGAAGATATAATAAACTAAACTAAACATTTTCTGTGTCACAGGGATGTGACATAATTCATATTACTTGGGAGAAATATCTTTTTTTTTTTCCACTTTTCTTTAAAAAATATCATTATTTCCAATATGCAACATGTATTTTTCTTTAAAAAGAATTCAATGTTTTTTATGAATATAACATAATAATTTTAGAATAAACATTTTTCATGCTAATTTTTTTGTTGTTAAATTATAATACAACTTTAATAAAAATAAATAAATCGAATATTTAGAAAAAATATATTTAATTATAATCTCACACTTATTTCTTATTATTAAAAAATATGTATAAAGTTATGTGTTAAAATTATTTAAAGTATAAAGTTACGTGAGTTGTTTGTGACCTTTCTTTCCTTCCTCTTCCCTTTCGCTAATTATTTATTTGACTCAGTTATGTGCCTTTCAGAGGCAAAAGGGTCAATCCAAGTTTTGATTTTGAAATGAACCATAAGAAGAAAGAAGGTCCATTTGGTATGGATAATTGGGGGATTTAGTGCTTTGGTTGGGACTGAGAGAGACATTCAGCTACCTTTCTAGAACAGAGAAAGAAAGAAACCATAGTGACAAGAAACAAACCATAAAATATAAAACCTTATAGAATTAGAATCTGTCTTTTCTATCATTTATGTTACTAAATATTAATTATTATTGACTTTAAAGATACAACCATACCAACTAAACCATACAATTTATATAATTTTTAAAGTTATTATTATCAAATTCAACAAATTGTTTTTAACATAAATCATAGATGTGATTGAATGATGCAGATACGTTTTGATCAATGTTAATTTGAGCCTATTAGTTTGATTCAAATAACACGTATACATTTGATTAATGTATAGGTTAGATTTTCAAAATATAATTTAAAGCATGTGAATTTTTTGTGGCCACTCTTTCCTTCCTTTTCTCTTTTCTTTCATATCTTTAACTTTGAAAATCAGAGGAGAGTTGGTATTAGAGACTTATACTTCACCATTTATTTTTTTAAAATCTAACATTGGGTTTTAACGAGACATTTTAAGATTTTAAAAAATTTGAAATGCTATCAATTTGAATTACTTTCATTTTGTAAATGTTTTGTTTGGATAAATCATTTGAAATTTCTTAAATTTTGAAATTTTATTTGGATAAGGTAATTCAAGTTCCATATTAGCCAAATCAATTCAATTTTTTTAATCTAAGTTTTTTAGTTTAGATATGAAAAATTAATTTCTTGAATTTCAAATTTTCTAAAACTTTTATAAATTACTTAATACATATATAAATTATGATAAAGGAGAGAATGAAAAATAAAATATACAAAAAATAATTTATTAATTAATGAAAAATAAAGTAAAAAAATCAACTAACATCTAAAAATAAGAAGACTTAAAAAAACTAAACCAAAATAACTTTTCATACAAAACTAGTAATTACCTAAAAAACTATTAACTTTTTAAGTATAGAATAAAATTGAAACCATTTCGGTTACTTTTTCATCTTTTAGCTAAAATTGAATGCAAGTGAAACACAGTTTATACTTACATAGCCATTACTAGTGCCTCTTTTTGTAACAGTCATAGCAAAAGAACATAGAATTATTCACCTTTTTTACCATGAAGCTCATAACGGGAAAATCTATCATGAAATAATGAAAATCATAAAGCATAATATTTGATATTATTTCTATTCTTTTTCTCATCTTTTGTACAGGTATAACAACTAATTTCCATTCATTTGACATAAAAATAGAATGATAAAAAATTTTGGAGGAAAATTACTCAATAGTCCTATTCTATTTACATGTTGTAACAAGCTAAACAGATCTCCACAAATACCTTTACAACTTGGAAATCAAGTGATCCAATTCAACTGCCAACAAACAAGAATTCACATTAATTAGATAATTTAGAACCATCAGCAATAAAGGTTTTTACCTCACCAGAAAGCCAACCACTTCATTCTTCGTCAGCAGTGACTTTCAGGATATCAAGCCACCATTGGGAGCCTCCACTTCTGCGCCTAGCATCAAGGTTCCTCCTAATATCAACCTCATACCTTGCCTCCAGTACCTTGATCCAAATAGCATCACCACCTTGTAGAATTCTTCATCGCCATTTTCCCAACAGAACTTTATTAAAAGTTAACATATCTCTTAGTCCTAGCCCACCGTTGTATTTGTCTTTACACACCTGCTCCCATTTGATCCATGTTATTTTTTAGCCTTCTTCTGAACCTCCAAAAAGGAAATTCCTTTGCACAGATTCTATGGCTTTAGACACCTTCTTAGGAGCCTTGAAAAAGATAGAAAATAAAGAGGTAAAACAGAGAGGGTGGATTTGATCAGGCAAATCCTCTTCCCTATTGACACAGTCTTTTGTCTCTAAGGGGTTAAGTTTTCTCTCATTTTATCCAACATAGGCTTCCACACACGCTCACATCTCACATTTGCCCCCACAGGAATCCCAAGGTAGGAGAAATGCGTTTGCAGAACTCCGCAATTAAGGATCAATGCAAAGGAACCCACCTTCGACAATGTCTCCCCAATTACCCCTAAGCTATTCTTATGGAAATGAATCCTCAGGCTTGAGGCCAACTCATAGCATCTCAAAGCACTTTTTAAAGCAAATACATTTTAAAGTTCAAGCAAAATCAGGAAAATTTTATCATTTGCAAACTGGAAGTGATGCTTGTTAAGGTTAATACCTGAAATTAGATTTATCGAGCCTTTCAAATCAACCCTCCTAGCCCTTCAGATCACCCTGACGTAATCCTCTCTACATACAGAACTCCTTCGCCATACTCCTATTAACCAATATTGAGACTGATGATGAAGACAAACAACCACAACCATGTAAAACAGGAACGGCCAACTAAGACAGTCATACACTTGCTCGAAGTCAGCCTTAAAAACCAATAAGGGCTTCTTATGATGTTTCGTCTCCTGGATCACTTCATTAACTACAACCACACTATTAAGCAATTGCCTCCATTTAATAAAAGTTATCTGCATTTCCTCAATTATGCTTGGAAGTACCTTTTATAGTTTCTTTGCTAGCACTTTTGCAATAATTTTATAGAGCACCCCAATTAGTGATATCGACCTATAATCTACCAATCCACTTGGGCACTGCTTCTTGGGAATCAAGGAAATCAATGAGGCATTGACCCCCCTTGGAAGCTTTCTAATGAAAATTTGTCATTACTTTCCTTATATCCTCATTTAACACATCCCAGAAATGCTTCACTAAATTTTAATTAATATCTATTAATTATAAATTGGATTTTAACTTAATCATTGATGAAAGCTTCAATTTTATAATATCTGTTGATCATGAGATTTCCTTTTGTAACATCTATATTTAATAAAAAACTAAATTTCCCACATTAATTATATTTTATATTCATTTTTATAATTAAGAAAAAGTAATTTTATTTTTTTATATTAAGTAATTAATTTTATTAAATATTAAATTTGTAATTAAATATTAATTTTGATAATTTAATATTAAGTAATAACATTAAATTTGACTATTAAGTATGCCCATATTTTAAATTATTTAAAATATATTTAAAAAATTATCCTATCATAAAATAGACTTGAAGAAATGTTGCTCTTAGGTGAAAACTTCAATTTCATAATAGTAAAATGCACTTATCACTCATGAGGTTTTGTATATAGTTTTGCATTTTACATAGATTTTGAATATAACTTGGGGCAATAATACAGACTAATTTATTTTAAAGTCGTGAAAATTGATGTTGGAATGTTTGTAATAAAATTTCTTATTAAAAATTTTCATATGTTTTAAGTTAGGTTAAAAAAATCGGATCGGACCGAACGGTTCGACCAAAAAATTAGTGAACCAGTCTAGTATCTAGTTTGGTTAATGTTGAAAATTTAATCGACCAAGTAAAGAACCAGTTTTAAAATCGGAAAAATCAAGTGCTACAAAATGTTGGCATATTTTTATTTGGATGAAGACAGAATGGAATTGTCTTCTTATATGCAATGAAATCCACTCAATAGTAGCTAATGCCATGCTAACTTGGTTCAATGTCTACTTCAAATCATATATTTTATTTTGAAATTTCTTTTATAGATGGTGGACTTATGTAGATCTTTATCATGGAATTTCAGTGAACCTGCCACCATAAGATGTGAGACAAAGAATCAAGAAAAAGGAAACAATGGCTGGATAACTATACTAGTAAGTTTTTCACCTAGTTAAATTGAAAATCTTCTGTTTAGTTCCTCTACACTTCTCTATTGAGTTCAAAATTCTTCCTTCAGTCTTCTTTAGGTGATTATTGAGGTTTAAATTAAATAGTAGATTTTCTATTATTGTTGGTCGAAGGTTTCAAATAATGTTTAGGTTGTTGTTTATCTTAAATCTATGATGTGAAGTAACCATAATTAAGTTTTTTTTCTTGCATGTGAAATAGCTTGGGATGAACATTTTGTTAAAATTCTTAATAATTAAGGATAAACGAAAATGACTTTCATAGGATCCAATAAAGTGATGAGATATGATATCTAGCCTAATCGATCTGTCATTCATTTTTAGCACCACAATATTTCAATTGTGATGCTAAATTGTTGTTAATGCAGTGTTCTGTAAAAGCAAGAACCATCTACAAGGATAAAGTGTTTAGTAGCATTCAACAACTCAAGTACATATATACGTATATGCATAGAGGTTTTAAGTTTTAACTGATCATGTTTACCATGTGCCATATACTGTACCATATACTGTCTAGTTTTCTTACAAGTTTTATTACAAAGGCTACTATTAGATTTTTTTGTAGGCCTCTGCATTCTTTTTGTTGACTCTTCAAGATATTTTTTTTGTGAGTATGTTTCTGAATAGTATTAAAATCCATAATTTGATATTGTGGATATTTCTTCACATGAATGCTTTAGTCATCCTATTATTTTGTGTTATATACAATTTTCTAATTTCTTGATAGGGCTTCCTTATTGCCATATTTGCAATTATGATGGCAGCCATTTCCACAGGCATTGATTCAAAATGCGTTTAGGTGAGTCATTCTTTAGTGTTCTAAAGCATTCCTAGTTGCTTCAAAACTAGAGATTTCTAAAGCTTTCCTTGTTGCTTCAAAGCCTTTTCTAGTAAAGTCAGAAAGATTCCTTGTTGCTTCAAAATACCATTCTCAATCCTTTCCTAGAAATTAGGAAGCTCTAAAGCTGCCTTCTTTCTTTGATCTAGCAAGGCACCTCAATCATGCTGCAAGTTAAAGTAAATTTTTCTTTTAGAAGCCAAGAAAAAATAATTGCCCCCATATAAGATAACCAAAAATTTGGATAATTCTCCTTTCATCAACATGATCAAACAAGAAATATTTAATTTTAATCTAGGCCATATTGTGACAGATAGAAAGCAATGTTAATATATGTCATATTGAAGTGATTTTTTTGGTCCTTTTTAGTTTACAAAAAATAAACCTGAACATGAAGATGATATTCCTTACATTTATGGATTTTTTCACATGGTATTCTCTTTGGGGGCAATGTACTTTGCAATGTTGTTCATCAGTTGGGATCTGAATAACTTAGCCAGAAAGTAAGGAACTTAATTAAATACATCATATGGTTAACCAGTGCTTTATATGTGATTATTTTTTACATTTTGTGTCCTACAGCTTCTGGATGAATGATGCACTCTTCAAACCACCAGGTGGAGCATTGATGTTGGCTGGATAAGTACATGGGTGAAAGTTATCAATGAGTGGTTTGCAGCAACAGTTTACAGTAAGTGAATGTATTACTTAATAGAAACAGTTATTTCCTATATTTCATTAGCTAGCGATTTGCAGCAACAATTTACAGTAAGTGAATGTATTATTTAATAGAAACATTTATTTCCTGCATTTCATTAGCTAGCTTCAACTTCAACCATAATCTTGTTCATATTAATAAGAAAAATGTTATTGTTGAAATTCTAACAAAAAACACTTTTTTCAACACTTTATCTACTACTATGGGTTAAAGTTTATTGAAAAACATAAAGTTTGATGGTCACATCTCATTTAATACTTCTCTATCTTGATTTTATAGTTTTAATAAATTTGAATGATGTGTAACACTACTCATGTTAATATGCTTAACATATAAACATCAACACATGGTGATGGTCATAATAATAATCACTAGTGGATTGTAAAAGTGAAGTATAACCAATTGATACTTTAATGATGCACCTTCTACTCAAATTCATATCTTAATTGCTTTTACCTTGTTTAATTTAAATAGTATGGATGATGATTTCATCATTTGTAAGACAGAACAAAGTCATGGATAATGATGGAACTATAGACAATTGACTTAGTTATGGCATGATAAGGGAAAATCATTAACATTCTCACAAAAGAAAACTTCATCCTTTTAAATGTTTTCTATTCTTTAATAGCATTTTATTCTTCAACCCACTTAATGTTTAATGGTTGAAAGGAAAAAGTCAAGAATGAAATTTAATTTGGGGTTGACTAAAATATAATTTTAAAGATAGTAGCATTAGTTCTCACAGCTCACTTTGTACTTATAACCACCATATTTATATCTATATCATGCTTAGTAAGGTATAATCTAATGTAATACGAGCTATGATTGGTTTAGCTATAGTGGACCACAAATTACATGGTTGGGTTGGTTTGAATTTTTAAAGTGTTTGCTAATATCATTTTCTTAGATTTAAATCAAGAATAAAATTCCTCTTGGGTACAAGGTTTTGTATCAATTAGTTTGGATAACTTATAGATATTGGATTAGCATGACTGAGTCTATTAAGAGACAATGAATAGACAAGTGAATTTTCCAAAACTTATTTGGTCTATAGAGATAACATTGTCAACACGTGGTAGTTGTTTGTCCCTTAATCGTCCTTGATAAAGTGATTTAGGATGTAAATTTTAATTAATATGTATATATATATATATATATTAATTATAAATTGGACTTTAACTTAAACATTGATCAAAGCTCAATTTTATAATGTTATTTTCTTTTGTAACATCCAATTAAAAAATAAATTTTCCACATTAATTATATTTTATATTCACTTTTATATAGATTAATATAACTTGGTGCCATAATGCATGATTAATTTCTTTTAAAGTCATGAATAATTGATGTTAGAATGTTTGTAATAAGATTTCTTATTAATTTTTTTTTGTTTTAAGTTAGGTTAAAAAAATCAAATCGGACCGACTGATTTGACCGAAAAACTGGTGAACTAGTCTGGTATCTAATTTGACTGAGAAACCGATGAACCAGTCTGGTATCTGGTTCGGTTAATACTGAAAACCGACAAAGCAAAAAACCGGTTTTAAAATAAAAAACCTGATGAAAATCGGGGGTTCAACTGTTTCATTTTTTTATAAATTTTTCAATTTTTTCTAAATACACCCTTGTTTTCTCAAGTCCATCCCTTTTTAATTAAAAATTTGATAAAAAAAGAGGTGAACTTAGTGATATGAATATGTATTTAGTAAAAATAGTTTTTTCTTTAATAATTACCTCCTAATAAATTTTTCATTTTATAATCTTAATTGTTATAATATATTAATAATAAAAAACATTATTTCATTAGGACCGGTTCAGCACTAGTTTAGCAATGGTTAAACTAATAAACCGTGAACCAATTACTTTTACTGGTTAAAACATGGGTCCAATTTTAAAATCAGAAGTTTTATATGTGTAGGGCCTACAGATATCATATAAAGTTAGAGTTCAAGATGCAAGAAAAGTTTTTTACAAATGGATTCTGATCAAAAGTAGTAGTTTATTTATTTAGATAAAGGCTAAATTATTTTTGTTTAATAAAGATAATATCAACATTCACTTTCTAAATTTTGTTCTGTATGATATAAGATTGGCAATTGTGGTATTATGAATGTAATTTGGGTTTATCAACAATCAAACAAGAACGGGACAAGTATGTCTGAACCAAGACAACTATTATTAACTAAGTTTAAAAAAAAACTAATTATGTTACAAATCAAAAGCTACATTCATCTTTATGTTGAATTTTGGATCGATGCTATTTCATTAAAAATAGTAAATTGTGTATAATACAAATCTTAGTTCATGTTTCACTAATACTTTTGTTGTTTTGTCATTCAAATTTTCAAATGTTTTTCTCACTTCTTGGACATTCAAAATTGACGTGGGCTTTTTGACCTTTATACTATACAATTTCCTTGAATTTTGAATAACAACTTTAATTTTCTTTTATTTATTTGTATTAAAACATACCTTGATTTTTTAGGACATGTTCAATATAAAATAAATTAACATTTCACTTAAATGTACGATGATTTGAATTTCAAATTTAAAGGATAAAAGATAAAGGAATATACATTCAATAAAATAATATTTAATCTAATTAATTTTAAACTAAAACTATGAATATTAAGATATTTTATAAATTATAATGGATTTAGTAAAATGATATTATTTTATATATTTATTAATTATTTCAAAACTAATGATTTAAAAAATAACTTATCATTATATGGCAAAAAAATTTCTAGAAAACTTAATACATAAATTTTTATAAATAAATAATATTTATATATGTTATTTTACCCTACAAACAATATTTAGAGGAAAATTTGCAAGAAATTTTTGTACCATTTTCATATTCATAGAAAATTTTACCATCACTTTTCCACTTCACAAGGAAATTTTTGTGAAATTCTTATAGATTTATTTTTTGAACAAAAAGTCTCGAAAAATTTACACCAATTTTTCCTTCTAAAAAATAGCAGGTATTTTCTGCAAATTTTTTCTCATGAAACAACTGTAGTAAATGAAAAATTTTCTAGTAGTTTTAATAATATTAAATAAATATTTATTGGTATGAAAAATTAAAATTATATAAATAGAAAATTTTTAATTTTTAAATTTTCATTAAAATAATAATATTGTTGAGTTATACATAAATAGCCTGGTGGTGCTCGTGCTTTTCAAAGTAAAAAAGTGGTGCATTACCAATAAAAAAGAAAATAGAATAGAGAAAAAGAAATAAAAAATAAAACAAAGATAAGTGAAAAATATGTAAAAATACTGATGATTTATGACGACATCCATAATTTATAATATGTGTAATAAAATATAATATAGTATTAATAATATTAAATTAACATTTAATGATTTTAAAAATTTAATAGTTTCATAATATATAATGACAAAATTTTAATATTGAAATAAATTATTTTAAATTTATAATGGTTAATTATATGAAATTTAAAACATTGTTTTTATTAAATATGTAAAGACTTTTACATATAAGAATAAACATATATATATCCTAAAAATAAAAATAAAACTAAATCAACATATATGTTTTCTTAATCTAATAATTTATAATATTATGCAGGTATGCTTAACTTTACAGATATGATGGCAATATAAAATTTTAAACAATAATTGTTAATGAAAAATATAATAATATAATTTATAATAACAATTATCTATGCAAGCATACATATTGATATATGAAATAACATACAATAATATTAAAATTAAATAATTCACAAAATCAACAATTTATTTTCTTTTTCAATTTCATATTGATTACATGAATATAAAATCATATAAGTGTGAAATCCAATCATAATATTATTATGTATTTTATAAAATCAGACTCACATATTTAATAAATATAAATTTAAATTAATTATATGTTATATACTTTTCTATTTTAGATGTTTCTTTTATAGATTAGATGTTAGTTTTTACTGAGACAAAGATCAAAACTACCACATTTTTTCACACCTCTCATTCCTTAACCAATTAAGATATTATATCTTTTTATTTGAAATTAATGTTAACAATATAAAACATATAGTTTACAAGAAAATATTTTATACGTTATAGGATAAACTATAATATTGAATATATCTTATAATGATATATGAAAATGATTATTATATTTTAATTAAAATATACACTTAAAAGTAATATTTACATATAAGAATTAATAAATAAGAATTAATATTAAAGAGTAATAAGAAAATGAATAGAAATAATAAAGTGTAAGTATCTTATACTTACTAGATCTTTTTCCATTCTAAAAATAGAATTAATATTTTCTGTCAACATAGTTTTATATATTAAAAAGAAGAATGTCCTCATATCCATTACTAAATGATTAATCTTTTCTACCAAAATATTAATTCAAAAAATTATTTTTAGTTAGAAGAAAAAATTACTTTTTGTTTTTTCTACTAATTTATGATAGAAAGAATGTTAAGAATTTTACACTTTAATATTATAAACTAAATATTATATTTCAAGTATCTATTTTTTAAGTTATTTAGGATTTTGGTCTAAAATGAAAGTTAAAAATATACACTTAAAAGTAATATTTACATATAAGAATTAATAAAGAAGAATTAATATTAAATAGTAATAAGAAAATGAATAGAAATAATAAAGATTAAGTATCTTATACTTACTAGATCTTTTTCCATTCTAAAAATAGAATTAATATTTTCTATCAACATAGTTTTATATATTAAAAAGAAGAATGTCCTCATCTCCATTACTCGATGATTAATCTTTTCTATCAAAATATTAATTCAAAAAATTATTTTTAGTTAGAAGAAAAAATTTCTTTTTATTTTTTCTACTAATTTATGATAGAAAGAATGTTAAGAATTTTACACTTTAATATTATAAACTAAATATTGTATTTTAAGTATATATTTTTTAAGTTATTTAAGACTTTGGTCGAAAATAAAAGTTGAAAAAGTCATAAAATCCTATTTTAAAGGTAATAGTATGACTATTCATACAGAAATATGAAAACCAAATTGGAAAAGGGCATGTTTATCAATTGTTTATTAAAAAATTGTAATTCATTCTAAAGTGACAGTGACATGAGATGTGTCTTAGAAGATATAATAAACTAAACTAAACATTTTCTATCACATGGGTGTGACCAATTCATATTAATTTTCTTTCAAAAATCTCATTATTTTCAATATGTAACTTTCATTCTTCTTTATAAATAATTTGATGTTTTTTTTTCCTGAATATAACATAATAATGTTAGAAAAAAGATTTGTGATGCTAATTTTTTGGTTGTTAAATTCATAATACAACTTTAATAAAAAAAATAAATCGAATTATTAGAAAAAATATATTTAATTATAGTCTCACACTTATTTATTATTATTAAAAAATACGTATAAAGTTATGTGTTAAAAGTATTTAAAGGAATTTAAATTATCTTAACATAATTTTAAAAAATAAAGTAATAAAGTAATTTAATTATTTTACAACTATAGTGTAAAAAAAGTCGAGCCACAATTAAATTTCAAAATCCATGCATTTTAAAACATCCTTGGTTATTGGTCATTAATGATTTACAACATTTCCCATGGTTATTGTTATCTTTTTCAAAATCTATTGACCTATGTTAGTTTGAGCATACTCAATATAATTTCTTGTTGAGTAATGTGTATGTGGTGGAATATTTGAGCAATGTCAGTTTCAATCAAATAATGTATTACAATAAATATACATTTTATTAATGTAAATGTTAGATTCTCAAAATATAATTTAAAGTATGTGACTTGTTTGTGGCCACTCAGTCCTTCCTCTTCCCTTCCACTAATTATTTATTTCACTCATTATTACCACATGTTTCACGGCAAAAGGTCAACCCAAGTTTTGATTTTTAAATGGACAATAGGAGGAATTTGGGAATTTAACCCTTTGGTTGGGACTGAAAGAGACATCCAGTCACATTTCTAGAACATATAAACAAAGAATCCACATGGACAAGAAACAAACCACCACACATAAAACATTATACAATTAGAATCTGCCTTTTCTATCATTATGTTACTAAATATTAATTATTATTGACTTTAAACATACACCCATACCAACTAAATCATACAATTTATATAATTTTGAAAGTTATTATTATCAAATTCAACGAATTTTTTTAACATAAATCATAGATGTGACTAAATGATATAAATTTGTTTTGAGTAATGTTAATTTGACAAATGTTAGTTTGAGTCAAACAATTTATTATATCAAGTATACATTTGATAATGTAAAGGTTATATTTTCAAAATATAATTTAAAGCATCTAACTGGTTTGTTTATGGAAACTCTTTCCTTCCTCTTCCCTTTCACTAATTATTTACTTGACTCATTAACACACGTTTCAAAGGCGAAAGGGTCAACTTAAATTTTGATTTTGAAATGGACCATAGGAGAAATTTTGGAATTTAACACTTTGGTTGGGACTGAGAGAGGCATTCAACCACCTTTCTAGAACATATAAAGAAAGAATCCACAGTCACAAGAAACAAACCATAAAACATAAAACCTTATATAATTAGAATCTGCCTTTTCTATAATTTATGTTACTAAATATTAATTATTATTGACTTTAAAGATACACTCATTCTAATTAAATCATACAATTTATATAATTTTTAAAGTTATTATTATGAAATTCAACAATGTTTTTAACATAAATCATAGACTAAATGTGATTGAATGATGTAAATCCGTTTTGATTAATGTTAATTTGAGATATGTTTATTTGAGTCAAATAATGCATTATATCAAGTATACATTTGATTAATGTAAATGTTAGATATTCAAAATATAATTTAAAGCATCTAACTAGTTTTCCTGTGGCCACTCTTTCCTTCCTCTTCCCTTTCACTAATTATTAATTTGACTCATTAACACCCGTTTTAGGAGCAAAAAGGTCAACTCAAGTTTTGATTTTGAAATGGAACATATAAGGAACTTGGGAATTTAACGCTTTGGTTGGGACTGAGAGATGCATTCAGCTACCTTTCTTGAACATATAAAGAAAGAATAAGAATCCACAGTGACAAGAAACAAACCATAAAACAAAAAAAAATTATAGAATTAGAATCTGCCTTTTCTATCATTTATGTTACTAAATATTAATTATTATTGACATTAAAGATACAACCATACCAACTAAGTCATACAATTCATATAATTTTTAAAATTATTATTATCAAATTCAGCAAATTTTTTTAACATAAATCATAGATGTGACTGAATGATGTAAATTTGTTTTGATTAATGTTAATTTGAGAAATTTTAGGTTGAGTCAAATAATTTATTATATCAAGTATACATTTAATAATGTAAAGGTTATATTTTCAAAATATTATTTAATGCATCTAACTAGTTTGTTTATGGCCACTCTTTCTTCCTCTTCCCTTTCACTAATTATTTATTTGACTCGTTAACACGCATTTGAAGGGCGAAAGGGTCAACTCATGTTTTGATTTTGAAATAGAGTATAGCAGGAATTTGGGAATTTAAGGCTTTGGTTAGGACTGAGGGAGGCATTGAGCCACCTTTCTAGAACATATAAAGAAGAATCCACAGTCACAAGAAACAAAGCATAAAACATAAAACATAAAGCATAAAGCATAAAATATTGGATAGCACACACCCAACACATCACTTTTACATACAACCAATTACACTTACACAACTACATAGAATAAAAAAATAAACTATTACTATAGAAACACATTTATGGATATAAGTGATGTTTTCTCCCTCGTAAATATATTGTTCTATAGAAAATAAAAAAATATATAGTGATTAAAGATTTTACACATTTATTCTCACTCAATGTTTTCTTTTTCATTTGTTTTTTTACTATTTTATTATGTAAAAAATTATTTTTTCTCATCCAAACAAAAATAATGATTTTAGTACCATTTTTTCATATGTTTTTATATGCTATTGTACTATTATAAATAATCTAACATTTCTATGTATTCCAATCACATTTTTAATTTTTTTTAAAGAACATTCTTAATTAGTAAATCTTACTCCTTCGTTCTTAATTATTAGATTTTTTTAAAATAATTTTTTTTTACTTTATATTATACCATTTTCTAATTTCTATATACATTAATGATGTTTTTCAGCTGCCTTTAACCAATTAAAATTTTGTTTTTCTCACCTTTGAAGGATATGAATAGCCTTATTAATATAAATTAAATTTTATTTATAGAGTTTAATTGGTATACACGGTCAGGTAAAAGATTTTTACACTAACATTTAATCATGGCTTTTTATTTATGTGACTTTTAAAGTAGTAATGAGTAAAGTCAACAAATTTATCCATGAACAAAGGGTTGCGATTGAATGTTAATGTAAAAATATTTACACTGACAGTGTATACCAATTAAACTCTTATTTATAATAAAAACATTTTAATATAAATCACATTATCTAAAAATCAATTTTTAACCAAAATAAATTAACATGAAAGTCAAATTTATTAATGTTCATATAAAAAACACACATTTAATCTACTTGCAAATACTTTATTTGTTTCCTTTTTATATATTTAATGTTATTTTATATAAATTAAAAATATTTTAAAAAATTAAATATTAAATTTTATTAAAATTTTCCTATGTGATATTTAAATTTTTAATGTATACACTACCGTTAATAGAAGATACTCCTTAAGACTAAAAACATTGAGAGAAATCGAAATGGTGAACTATTCAATTATTTAATAAAAAATATTAACATACCAATTTTATATTCACTTATTACTATTGTAAAATACATTATATTATAGTTGTCATGTAAATAACAATTTATTACTTTATTTTTTAGTTCAGGTTTTGAATTTACAAGTATAAAATATTTTTAAAATGAGAAAGAAAGAATAAAAACAAACATCACCTACATTTAAATTAACATTTAAAAATATAAATAAATAAATAAATATTATTAAAGTATTTAATAATAGCAAGAATACACCATAATAACCGCCATCAGAAGTTAACAAGCTTTTGCAACATTCATGACGTACTAGCCTTTGATAATTTCAGTTTTATCACAAAATTATTGGCTAAAAAGGCGAATGAATTTTTTTAGAGGATGGTGAGGATGAAGAAATGGGAGATTTCATTTTGTGTGTCTTCCTAGTCCTTGAGTCGAACACCAATCCTTCAAGAAATCGCATTTTTTTACTCCAAGCACACCTGGGGTACAGAAAATGAGGAAATTGGATATCTCTTAGTTTAATAAGAACAATGAATTTGATGTCCCAAATAAATAAAACCAAGTCTCATATCCATTGAACATAGTAGAATTTGAAATTACCCAAAACTCAGAAAAATAAAATAAAAAGCTCTATGTCTAGTACATCATGATTCATACTTAATCAGAGACAACAAATAAAAAAAGTCAAAATGGTTTTACAAACTAATGAAATAATAAATTAAAGTGAATTGAAAACTATAAAAAGTTATGAACAATTCATGTTCTTACGTGCAGGTAGTAAATGAAAAAGTCGAGTCTCTATAGAACTTAAAAACTGTAGAACAAAGTTGATAGCTATTACTATTTGTTAAATTCATTAAGAGTGTTGAAAGAAACAAGTACTTGGAGAGAACAACTTAAAAAGGATAATGACTGTGACAACTGAACTCTTTCTCGGACAATCCTTTATTTGGTGTGTATAAAGAAATTGAAAATCAAAATCAAAAGTCAAACTAACGTAAAAGATTGTTAAATGACAAAAAAAAAATCTTGAGGGTATTTTTGTAAATACAGTATATGTTAATGTGACGTGCAATAATTAAATTCACATGTCATCAAATCCTTAGTTATTACACCAAACAACTTTGGTATTGTTTAAATACAACACACAAAAAAAAATAACCTTACTCTTTTATATAAAAGTTTAATAATTTAATATTTATGCACTTATTATGTTAAAAAAGTTTTTACACTTACATTTAATATATTAACTCTTTGCGTATGTAAGTTTGTTTGTTAATTTTATTTGTTGATGCTTTAAAGTCATATGAAGAGTGTGTTGTGATTGAATCATATGTAAAACTCTTTTATATTGTCGATGAGCTTTTTGCTTTTTACAATAATTATATATATAGACACACATACACACATGAAAACATTTATATTTATTTTACACTGCCCATAAGCTTTTACACACTCATATATATTTTTGAAAATATTTTCTTACATTGAGTATGTACGCAAGATATCAATTGAAGTAAATAATTAACTAAAATAAACTTATTGATAAAATTTATTTTATTTAACTTGCAAAATTTAATTCAAATTTCAATTTATTTTTTACTGTTCGTTTTCATTCTTCAACTTAATATTCGTTCAAACATTCTCATTTTCATCATAATTTACTTTCATTTTTTTTTTAAATATCACAAGAAGAAACTTTTTGACAATTCCATGTATATAAATGACAACAAAATATCTAGTTGTTAGGAAAAAAATATATAACTAGACTATCGGAAAATTGTTTTTTTCATTGTTGGACACCCTAAAAATGTCATTCTTTTTTAGGTAAAAAACTATATTTAGATTTTTAACAGTTATGTTTCTCAACTATTTATTACGAGTTTGCTAATTTCATATCATATTCAATTGATCAATTTCTCTAACTTTTTTCCATTTCCTACTATTATTAATTTAACTTTATTCTTACTTGATCAATTTCATTTTCTAACGTGATCATGATAAAGACAAAATTCATATACTCAGCTGAAGTTTCACCATTACTTTTAATATCTCGTCGTAGAAGATCTCCAAATTTTGTCAAATTAGAGACCATTATAGAAGAAAAAAGACAAAATTTCAATTCATTGAAAAAGAGTACTATTGTTTCTTTTCCTTTGTTACTTTCTGGATTTTTGTACATTTTGTTATGTAGAGGAGTGATTTAATAATCATCTTATCTGTATTATATTTTACATGCAATGATACAGGTGAAATTATTTAAAGAGAATGCTTTTATTAGTCATCTTAGATAATTGATGCTAGTTAAAAAAGCATGCTATAATTTAAAAAAAATTTTTAGTACCCATTATATTCACTTGATTGCAAGTTTTTAAACGTGAACTGTGTAAAAAGTTTAAATAAAAGAAATAATAAGAATTAACATTTGGTATAAGTATCATTTTCTTAACCAAGCACAAAATTAATTTAAATGATTAGTGGGAACAAAATATAAAAAATTAATATTTTTTTCAAGATAAAAATTAATATAGTGTAAGTATTATTTACTGTATTTTAAAGAATTAGCAGAGTTATGAATGTGAGCGCGGGATTATTTTTTTTAAGTGAAATTTAATTTTTTGAGTTATTATAGAAATATTTAATCATTTATGCTATAATTAGTGACTGAAAATAGTAACGGCTAAATTGTTTATTGATTATATGGTTAAAATTTAGAATTAATAGCGTTAAATAAATTTGAGAACAAAAGTTGTACCACATGAGTCTAAGAAATTTTATATTAATTCAATCACATTCTTCTTATTTATTTTTGATACATTTATTGATTTTATATAAATAAAAAGTTATAATTAAAATTGAATATATTTTTTTTTATATTTTTAATGCATATTAATTAAACAAGATATTATTTTGTAAATAATTATAAAAGAATTTCGGTTGCTAATTCAGTCCCTATGAACAATTATTGTTTAGCTATTTTCTACCACCACCAGTAATATGAATCTTGAAATTCCATTTATCTCCATGTTCGTTTACCAAATCATCACCAACAAGGTTTTTTATGAAAGCATGCTGATAAAATCCCAATTCCATTTAGTATTCGCAGGAATTACATGCGGATTCTCCTGCAACTTTCTGGAAAATTCAAAAAATTAATTTAAAATTATAAATTAAAATAGAAACTAAAAATAAAAATGAAATAAAAAATAAAAACAAAAATATAAATTTAAAAACTGAATTAAAAAGTAAGAATTTAATAATTAAAACTAAAAATCCTAATTAATATTATAAATTATAAATAAAACATTTAAAATAATTAAAAAATATGAATTAAGTACTAAAAATATAAATTAAAATTAAATGAAAAATAAAAATAAAAACTAAAATTTAAAATAACCATAGAAATTAAAATTTTAAAATTATAAATTAAAAAAAAAGCTAAAACAAAAATTATATAAAAACTAGAAACTAAAAACTAAAACACAAAATTAAAAATTAAAATTTAATAAGAAAAAGTAAAAATTCCTAGGGATTATTAATTATAAATTAAAAAAATTAAAAAATATGAATTAAGAACTAAAAATATAACTTAAAATTAACAAGAAAATAAAATAAAAACTAAAATTAAAATTAAATGTAGAAATTAAAATTAAGAATTAAACGTTTAAATAAAAGTAAAAGTTAAAATTATAAATTATAAATTACAAATTATAAAGTTGAAATAAAAATTAAATTAAAATTAAAACTAAAATATAAAAATGAAAATTGAAATCATAAAACTAAACCTTTAAAACTAAAATTGAATAATTATAAATAAAGAATTAAAATGAATTAAATGATATAAATTAAGTACTAAAAATAAATTAAAAAATAAAAATAAAGATAGAAATTAAAATAAAGAATTAAAATTTAAACTAAAGTTGAAAATTACAGATTATAGTAAAAGTTAAAATTAAAAATTATACAAAAATTAAAAAGTAAAATATAAAATTAAATATTGATAAATAAAATTTAAAATATAAAATGAAAAAGTTTAAAATTAAAAATAAAGATGAAAAATTATAAATTTCAAATAAAAACTTTAAATTAAAATTTAAAACTAATTAGTAGATATACATAAAGTACCAAAACTATAAATTAAAATTAAATGAAAAAATAAAACTAAAATTAAAATTAAAAATAAGAATAGAAATTAAAATAAAGATTAAAATTTAAATTAAAAGCTGAAAGGTAAAATTATAAATTATTAATTATACATTTAATTTATATATTTATTAATTTTAAATCTAATTTTCAATAAATTCCCAGGAATTATATATTAAAATTGAAACTAATTAAAAAATATAATTAAGAACTAAAAATAGAAATTAAAAAACTAAACTAAAAATTTAAATTAAAAATTTGAAAATTATTAATTAAAATAACAACTAAAACTTAATATTAAATGAGAAAAAATTAAAAATTAAAATTAGAATTAAAAACAAAGATAAATTAAAAATTCAAATTTAAAATTATAAGTAAAACAAAAAATTAAAATTAACAATAAAAATTAAGATAAATTAAAAGGTGGAAATTGTAAATGAAAAAAAAAACTAAAACATTAAATTAAATGAAAAAATAAAACTAGAAACTAAAATTAAAATTTAAAATGAAGATACTGATTTAAATTAAAATTTGTAAATTACAAATAAAACTAAAAATTATAGAGTAGGATTAAATTAAAAATAAAGATAGAAATTTAAATTAAAAATTGAAAATTATAAATTAAAAAACAAAGTGACACAAAAATTAAAAACTAGAATATAAAAGAAAAAACTGAAAATTAAAAATTAATAATAAAAATTAAAAATAATACAAAAAACCAACAACAAAAAATTAAAAATTAAAACTTAAAACTAAAAATGAAAAATTATAAATTTTAAATATCAACTTTCAATTAAAAATTAAAATTTTAAAACAATATAAGTTAAAATTAAAATTAAAAATAAACATAGAAATCAAAATAATGAATTAACATTTAAAGTAAAATTTGAAAATTATAAATTAAAATAAAAGCTGAAACTAAAATAACTAAAAAATTAAAAAATAAAATATAAATTTAAAATTTAAAAGTAAAAATTAAGAAGGAAAATAAAATTAAAAATAAATATAGAAATTAAAACAAAAGCTAAAACTAATCATTCTATAAAAAGTAAAAAAAACTGAAATATAAAATGAAAAATTGAAAATTGAAAGTTAAAAATCTAAAAATAAAAAATTTAAAATTCTAATTTAATAATAAAAATTAAAAACTAAAAGGTAAAAGTAAAAATTTAAAACTAAAGGAAAAGTGAGAAATTGTAAATATAAACTTTAAATTTAAAATTAAATCTAATTAAAAGATATAAATTAAAACTAAAAGTTAAAATTAAAAATTTTAAATGTCAACTTTAAAGGAAAAGTTAAAAATTTAATAGTAAAATTTAAAATTATAAAATTAATTTATATATTTATTAATAATTTTAAATTTAATTTTCAATAAATTCCTAAGGATTATAAATTATAAATTAAAAATTAAAACTAATTAAAAAATATAAATTAAGAACTAAAAATATAAATTAAAATTAAATGAAAGAATAAAACTAAAACTAAAATTAAAAGTAAAGATAGAAATTAAAGTTAGGAATTAAAATTTAAATTAATGTTGAAAATTATAAATTGAAATAAAAGCTAAAATATCAAATTGAAAATTTAAACCAAAATCTAAAAATTAAAAGATGCAATATATAAAATTTGAAATTCAAAATTAGAATAATATATAAAATTTGAAATTCAAAATTAGAATTTAAAATTGCCTTCCAACCTAATCTACTCTCTCCATTTGAAGCTTTCGCCATTTAAAGCTCTCACCATGTGAAGCCCTTTCCATTTAACCATAAACCAATTTAAGCTTCTGGTTCTGATTTACCAAAGCCAAACATCTAAGCCAAACTCAAGTATGCACGGTTGTTCAATCATGTTTTGCTCATTCTTCTTTTTTAGCATTTACAATGTTCGATCATGTTTTGATCTCTCAAAACGGTTTGTTTCAATTCAAAGTTATCTTTCAAGGTGTTGCACTCTCTTAAATAGTTTTAGGGCTTCTACATTTTTAGGGCTTGCTCAAAATGTTTTCATTGTCTCTCCATTGCTTCAATCACTGTTGTTCGGCTTCAATTTTTTCTTACCTCTACTTTTTGTTCGCATTTTAGTATAGATTTTGATCATAATTTCCTATTTCTACTTTGTATGTAGCTGTCTAATTTTTGTATAGATTTTTTACCTCTATTGTCATTATCAAGGAAGAGCGTCGTAATTTCCTTCATTTTATTACTTGGCTTTGTACTGTGCTAGGTGGAACCTTTGTTATGACAGGTTTTGTATTTGATTTCAGTCCAAATGAAGTATAGTGATTATGAATAGAGTAGTGAACATTATAATTTAATTTCTCTAACCTTTATTGTGACAGGTTTTGTTTTTTCCTTTCTATCTCCTTGTTGTGCATTTAGTAAAACTGTGAAGGTTACATAGATTATGCTATAACTTGGATTAATCACCTGTCATAGGTCTAACACACAGAAAAATGCTCTTAAAAAAGAAGCACCTTGTTTCTGGTTGTTTGATTGTTTGTCTTGGGAGAAGGAATATAAAATTGACCACATTTATCTTCCACTGTCACACTGTCACTATTTGCTTTCTAGTTTTGGAGAGGTTGTATATTATAGTATAAAATATTCAATTTGATCTTCAACAATTTAAGCATCACTTGAATTGGCAATAGAATGCTAGACAAGACTCTCATCATGTGGTATGACATAATTGCCAGCTATATATATATATATAGCCAACATTATTAGCGAAGGCAACTTGCTCTTCAAAACCATCATGATCGTGCATTGTGATAGCTAGATTTGTCCCCATGATCATTAATTAAGGTGTATAGCTGATTGCGCCGACACAAAAAGATGGAGTGTAAATTTTGAAAGTAATAACTAATTCTTGGTGATTCTACAAATTCATCATAATACTAATCATTCCTTACCCTTGTGTGGGATTTTTAAGTTATATATAACTACTAACTAGTCAAAGACTAAACAGAAAAAAAAACTAATGATGGTGAGGGATGAAATAAAACTTCTAGTTTCATTTGATGCTCCATGTTGGTCTGGCCAGAAAACAATTCATTTATGAAAAAAGGGTAGCTACAGTCATACACATTGTTATAATATATTATATATGTGAAAGAAGAATACGTTGGTGAAGGCATCAACAGTCATATGAGATCTATGTTTTTTTTTCTTGTATGTGTGGCTAGAGGGGGGTCCATTATCTATTTTATATATGAAAAACACAGATCCATTTCTGGTTGCTTATTTGATGATCTGCAGAAGATTAAAACATGAGTATTAAAAAAATATAGCATAACTAAAATACTACTTAATAAGATAAATCAAACCTTTGCTGTTAAACATCTGATGCCTGATATAATGTTATTTGTCTTCTCATTTCATGCTAAATGCTAATTCAAAAAAATACCCGATGGACACCATTCTCTGTTCATTCTATCATGCAAGATTGTGATTGAAGTTGGACATGAACTATATCCCAAAACAAATCACAATTATGCAAAAGATTTGCTAAAGATAAAGGGGAAAAGGCACACCAATCACTAAATGACAGTGCAATGCAAAATTACAAGAAGAAAGCATGTTATATAGCATAACATATAACGTTGAAGTAGTTTCATTACACCTTTTAGTAATTACTTTACAAAATTGTGATTTCTATCTCTAATACTCCTATATATCACCATTATTGTTACCTATATATCCTTTGTTTTCATAATTGTTCTTGCTACTACTAATTCCCTATCAACCAACCACTATATGAAAGAATTCAATATATTTTATTTTTGTAACAGAGAGCTATAATGGAATAAAGTTTCAAGGTGTCTTCATAAACTGAGTCAGAACATTTTAAATGGATTATAACTTGTTTTAATTTGTATAAAAATATATTATTGAATTACATAGGCACAACTAGACATTGCATCGTAAATAAATTAATTGAACATGCAACACTTGCCATCTTACAATTTGAGAAGAATGTAAGAAACTTGATTTTAATTTTTAGAATAAATTTGATTCATATTGCTTATCTCTATAAATGCAATGGTTAGTAGATTTTTGTAATATATGCTTTCAAAAGTTTTGTGCATTCATTTAAGAATAAAAGAATCAACTCTATGTATCCTATTGCTCATATGTCTAAACTTCATTTATGCCAGGTTGATACATTCTTTGTTGTTGGATCCCTCTTGGTGTAGTTCTTGTGCTTCATAATATTGGAATTGGCATCCTTTATGTAATATTATACATTTTTTTTTCTGATCTTTATTGATATCTCAAATGCAGTAAACAATTTACCTCTTGGTTTGGTTCTTTAAAAGTGTTATCTGAAATATCTTAAAATCAATTTGTGTAACGATAAAATCATTACGAACTAATTTGCTTGACTTTTTTTTTTCCCAGATCTAATAGTAAGAGTATATAACTTTTAGGAACTAAATAAAAATAAAACTTATTGTGAACTAAACTCAAGCATCAATAGAAATAAAACTTAGGAAATTTCTCTGCACAAGTTAAAGCTTCGAAACTAAAAGTTAATACTCCAAGTATAAAAAGTTTTATACGGACAATTAACCTTCTATATATGTCAAGTTTTTTTAATTTTACTAATTAATACGTTAAAAGTTATATAAATGATTAGTTGTGCTGAAATGAGAGTAGTGCATATATGTTAAATTCTATTAATTAAACTCTTACTAACTAATACAATTAACCATTATATAAATGAAGAGTTGTATTGAATATTATCATAAAAATCTTTTCCATTATGAGTGTATACTAATTAAAATCTAATAGTTTATCTTGTGTTTCAATTAAACTAACTTATATTTTTTGTAATTTTAAAAATTTAATAAAAATTTCAACAGCAATCAATAAATTCATAGGCAAGGTTAAAAAAGAGCTTAGAAAAATTCTACACATGATTGAAAGATTGAAGCATGTTCTTATCTAAGGGCATTAAATTCTACACATGATTTCTTTTCCATTTTAAAATATAGCAACTAACTATTGGTTTATAACTAATCCAATTTCATTAAGATTCTTAGATAAACTTCGTCAATAAAACTTAAATGTAGAAGAAAATAATAACTAAAATATACTGAATTTTTCATACATGTTAAAATAAACTTATGGATGAGAAGATTATATAAAATTACATAATTCTAATAAGTTAATTTGAACTTATTGAGATTATTTTATTTTATTTACTATAAGTACTTATAGATGACTTTATCCAAATATATACCTAAATATTCTTCATATTGAGCATTTGTTAGAGGAATATTTGTTAGGCAAGGACAAGAGAGAAGAAATTAAAGTGGAAATTTAGTTTAAACTATGATTGAAATTACTTAAAGATACTTTGTGTAAGTAACGCCCACTTTGTTCAATAGTGTAGTGAAAAATATTCAGGATGCAGCTAGTACCTAACATATTGTCAAATGCAACGGTCAACTTATAATCTTTTTATGAAGCAAAGTGTTTACTTTTATGCTTTATATTGGAAAATGCACACTGCAATTCCCCTGTTCTTTTACTTTCCATATGTTTTGTTACTTTTGATTAAATCTCTGAACACTCTTACTATTTTATTCTCTATCTTTGCTAATTTTGGTGTATCAGTTCACGATAAAATCTCACCATTTCTTCCTAAATTTTTTTCCCAAGTGTCATAATTTGGCATAAAGCTAAATTCAGTACTAATGATAAATAAGATAATACGGAATCCAATGAAAATCTTTTCATCTCAGACATTGTAAAGCTTGATATTCTTTCACCAATCTTTTGAACTAATTAATGGGTTAAACCATTAATTTGAAATGACAAAATAAAACATAAATTAAAGACTAAAAAATACAACTTAAAATTAAATGACAAAATAAAACTAAAAACTAAAAATAACATAGGCTATAGAAAAAATGGAAACATAAATGAATGTTAAAACCTCAATAATGTATATATATAATAGAAATTAATGTGTAATCAACCAAATTATCCAAACAATTTTCTCAATCAAACAATATTTCATAATGTGTTTCAACAAAATGAAAAAAAAAAAAGAGTATATACTAGCAGGGGCCTTATTTTCATGTACTGTTGTCTAGAGTGGTGATGATGAACAAAGTATATCTGTTTAGCCAGTCTTGAAGGAATTGTTCCTTCTCTTGCTTGATGTGGTTCTCAACTTATTTTTAGCATGGTGAATACAATTTGAAAACTGGTCGTTTTGGTTATTCCTGGCATTAGCATGGTCATTCGGTGGTATTGTAGGTTCAACAGTGCTCTGCTCCCAACTAACGCAGGACACTAATCCAATTTTATACTCAAAATGTCAAATGAAAGTGGTGAAAGTTTCATCCTTATGCCTTCAAAGTGCCTTTGCCTATGTATTCTTCTTTGAATTTGGCAACAGGCATCCCCATCCTCGGCTCATAGTCATACCCACCTTCAAATGAACCAACCCTTGATACCTGCCTATCACCCTTTGAATTTGGTGACCTCCCATTCCCCATTCTTTGGTTTAGATTTTCTACAATGTATGTTAACTTTCCAAGTACTTTGGAACGCTGCGGAACGTGATAAAGTACAAGAAAAATTTGAAGAATAATTGATTATAAGGATATTTTAAAAAATATTTAAAATAAATATGTGAACTTTTATTAAAATATGATTCCCTTAACAACACTTCCATTGTTATTTACTTTTGGTGTATTTATCAATGTTTGATATACTGTTCGATTTGTGGTAAGAAGGCAGTCAAAAGAGCCCGGTGCCAACTCAGGCTAGCCAAGAACAATAGGCAAAGCAACTAACAAAGGACTTGGCTTAGCTAATACAAAGTGGCCATTAAGAAACTGCATTTAACTAGTTTTTTAATGCTAAATCTCCTGTTTTTATTTCTAATAAGAGAGGTTTTCTACTTTATTTCCATTAAGTGTGAATATTGGGATATAGTTGATTTCACTTCTGAATTTTAATGTGTTTTACTAATAAAATTAATATACTAACAATTAATATAAAATATTAAAAAAAACTGAACTCATCCTCAACCTCAATTTAATTCTTACGATTGAAAAGTATAAAATTTCTACTGAACATATATCGAATTAGTTTCCATACACACTTAGTAGTTATTGAAAGATATGACTTTACATACACACAAGTCACAACAATGTTTATTTTTGTCTCTCTTGTTGGGGCCTCCTCTCGCAAGAGCCATAATTGGGCTTGGTCTCTGGGGTACTTGATTCAACTTTCTACAGTACCATCTTACCTTCCAAATAGATGATATTTCATGAAAGAAATTTCCATCAACGTTAATAATGGAATCCGTAAATATTCCCTAATATTTGCAACTTTTTAGTCAATTTTGACACTTAGTTTGCTCATTCCACAAAATCAACAGTCCAAATTCCAAAAATATTCTGCCATTCCAAGCTATAGGCTAGGTGGTATATCCGGCTATCTCAGGACGTTTTGCCAAAAATATTATTGCTTGCGGCTTCCATATGGATTCAAGCAAACCCAAACCAAAGTTTTTTAATCAGTTTGGTCTCATTTTCAAGTAAACCCAACCCAATCATACCCCTACTTGCATGTTTATGAATGTTAGGCAGAAAATACTTACTTGTAATTTCTTCATTATATTTGTATCTACAAAATAAAAATTCTAAGCAACTATAATTTTTCTGTATAATGCATTTCAATATTCTTTTCATCATATGAGCTGAACCATAGCAGAAAAATGGGAGTGAGGAGGAGATCAAAGTGCTGGGAATGAGGAGGAGGAGATCAAAGTGCTAACACAATTTCAAAATGGTGGAAATGAGGATACAAGAACGGGCTCCATTTCCACAAAGATATACAATAGCAAAAAATGGGAGTGGGTGGGGGAGGAGGAAATGTCGTGGGGAGAGAGGGGGAACAGGAGGATGGTCAATACATGGAGACAGGTTCGAAGGCACAGTCTCGATGGAAGTGATCTGCAAAAGACTTACCAGAGTGGAGGCTCGGCACAAGCAGGTCAAAGTAGAGAGGAAAGATATAAGGAGGGGGAAAAAATGTGGCTAGCAATGAAGGGGATAGGAATAACTGGGAAGCAATCAGAGGAGGTACATATAGCAGAACTACCAAGAATGGAAGAGAGAGACAAGGCGGAGAAGGATAAGAGGGGTAGCAGGAATCAAATTGTGGTTTAAATGAAGATTATGTCACTAAATGTGAAGGGTTTTAGGGAAAGGTGAAACGGAGACACATTAAGAGGATGGTAGTGGGCAATAAGATTGACATATGTCTTTTTCAGGAAACAAAGTGTATGAATTTGAAGGAATGGGAAATAAAGGAGGTCTGGGGGAGTGAGGAGTGTGAATGGAGCATACTTCCATCAATGGGTTTGAGTGGGGGTTGTGTTACAATTTGGAAGAAAGGCTTATTGGAGGTGGTGTGGAAAATTCAAGGACAGGGTTTTATAGGAGTTGCTTTTAGAGGAACTAACCCAGACGAGGTGAATTTTGTTGTCAACGTGTACGCCCCGTGTACGTTGGACGGTAAGAGAAAGGTATGGGAGGATCTAATGATGACTAGAAGAGGGGTTCCACATGTAAGGTGGGTAGTTGGTGGTGATTTTAATGCAGTAAGAGACAGGAGTGAAGTTATCGGAACATCAACTTATCATACGAGGAGAGAGATGGAGGAATTAGATTTTTTTATACAGCAAATGGGGCTGGTAGACATTCCAGTTATTGGAAAAGGAATGACATGGATATCACCAGATGGAAAGTCAGCTAGCAGATTAGACAGGTTCCTCGTCTCACCGTCACTGATGGAGGAATGGGGAATTAGCACATAGAGGGTGGGTACTAGGGAGTTCTCTGATCATTGCTGGATAAGTACAAGAGATAATGAGCAGAACTGGGGACCCAAACCTTTTAAGTTTTTTGATTACTGGTTGGAAGAGGCCTCTTTTGGAGACTTGATAAAAGAACAGTGGGATTCAGTACACAACTCTGGGTGGCAGCTGCAAAAGCTGGCAAAGAAGTTAAAGAATATCAAAGGGGAGATAAAAAAGTGGTCTGCAGAGGTGTGGAAAAAGGATGAAAATTTTCTGGCCGACAAGGTTAACGACATGGAAGTGGCTGATCAATAGTTAGTGGAAAGGGGCTCATTTGGCTAATACATCCAGGTCTGATCTTATGTCAGAATATTGGGGCAAGACGAGGATGATGGAACATGCACTGCTATAGAAATCTAGGATACGATGGGCTCTAAATGGAGATAATAATTCCAGGTACTTCCATAATTGTTTTAGGTCGAGATGTCATGCAAACTCAATTTTGGCGGTACAGGCGAACACGGGATGGATGGAGAGTGTGTCTGAGATTAGAGCAAAAATATTAGACCATTTTTCGGCTGCGTACCAAGAAAGATGGAGGGATAGACCTACACTGGATGGAGTTCCTTTCTCTCAGTTATCAGAGCAACAAAATCAGTTTTTGGAGGAGCCTTTTTTAGAGGAGGAGATCAAGGCGGCAGTTTCGGCTTGTGCAGGGGGGGAAAGCCCAGGGCCTGATGGTTTTGGAATGAACTTTTATAAATCCTGCTGGGGGGTTATTGGGCCAGATGTGGTGAGGGCAATACAGGAGTTTCATGAGTCTGGTGTACTACCGAGAGGGGTAAGTTCTTCTTTCATCACTCTTATCCCAAAGGTGGCCACACCTTCAGGGTTAAGCCAATACATGCCTATATCCCTAATCTCAAGTGTGCACAAGATTATTTCGAAGTTATTGGCTCTGAGGCTGAAAAAGGTGTTGAGTGGGTTGATATCGTCCTCCCAGACGGCTTTTCTGTCTGGCAGATCAATTCTGGATGGAGTTGTGGTGGCGTATGAGATACTGGATTGGGCAAAAAGAAGGCGAAAACCGTGCTTCATGTTTAAGGTGGATTTTGAAAAGGCTTATGACTCGGTGAACTGGAATTTTCTAGATTATATGATGGGGAGGATGGGCTTTGGTAGTAGATGGAGAAGGTGGATGAATGCTATAGTACGGAAGAGTTATGTGTCGATTCTAGTTAATGGGTGCCCGACACCAGAATTTAAGCCAGCAAGAGGGTTAAAGCAGGGAGATCCTCTATCTCTTTTTCTGTTCCTGATGGTGCCCGAGGCACTGGCAGGTTTGTTCAGATCAACCATTAATAAAGGTTTCTATAAAGAGATCAAGGTACAACAGGATGCGAGGTATTCACTGCTACAGTACGTCGATGATGTTATAATGATGGGTGAAGCGGATATGCAAACTGTGTGGTACTTGAAGGTAATGTTGCGGGGTTTTGAAATGGCGTCAGGATTAAAGGTTAACTTCAGTAAGAGCAGTTTTTATAGCTTCAATGCGGCAGCATCTTTCACACTTGCTGCTAGTAGCATCCTGAATTGAAATATTGGAACGACACCATTCAAATTCTTGGGGGTACCAGTGGGAGTGAATCCTAAGAGGGAACAAGTATGGAAGCCAGTGCTGGATCAGTTCAAGAAGCGGTTGTCCGGATGGAAGGCAAGTAATATGACGTTTGCTGGGAGGTTGGTATTACTGAACTCTGTGCTTGCATCTCTTCCACTATATTTCTTCTCCTTTTATAAGGCTCCCAAGACAGTGTTAAAGTCTCTGAAGCGGTTGCAGCGGACCTTCTTATGGGGAGGCAATGATAGTCAAACTAAAATTGCATGGGTAAGCAGGGAAAAGGTCTGTCGGCCAAAAGAAGAAGGAGGTCTAGGGGTGAAGTGCTTGGAGAAATTTAATATGAGTTTGTTGGCAAAGTGGAGGTGGAGAATACTATTAGATGATAAGGCTATATGGGGCCCACTTCTGAGGAGTAGGTATGGGGAGGTGAATACATATATGGATAGGCCGACGTCCTATGCCTATTCATCTCAGTGGTGGAAAGACATTTGGGCCATTGATGGACCAAAAGCGGTAGAGCCAGAATGGTTTCAAAGTAGAGTAACTAGGATAGTTAGATCTGGAGTGGGAACTCTATTTTGGGAGCACAGGTGGATCGGAGAAATGGCTTTTCGTGTAATGTTTCCCAGATTGTACGCCTTAACAGAGGATAAGTTAATCACCATCAAGGATAAAAGACAGGCAGGAGATCTTTCGGCTCCGTGGAAGTGGGTGTGGCGGAGAGACTTGTTTGTATGGGAGGGGCAACTGCTAAATGTTTTAAAGGAAGTCTTAAGTGAAGTAGATTTGGTGGATCAGAATCCAGATGAATGGGGTTGGAATTCAGCTGTCGGGGGGGGAGGGTTTTCGGTGGCAGGAGGGTATAAGGTGTTGAATGCAGGAACTTAGGATGTAGGAATGTCTGGTTTGCAACCACGGGACTTGTGCCGATTGTGGAAGGAAAAACTCCCGTCGAAGGTACTGGTGTTCTCTTGGAGGTTGTTGCGAGACAAGTTACCCACTGTTGATAGCTTGCTATCGAGAGGAATGCATACTTTGGTGCTCAATCCGGCCTGTGTGTTTTGCAATAATGGACCGGAGACTAGAAATCATCTTTTCTTACAATGTATACACACACAAAGGCTGTGGTATAAAGTTATTAGATGGGTGGGGGTACAAACCCCATGTCCGGGAGATTTAAATCAGTGGTTTCTCTTATCATCGGGATGGGTGACGGGAAAGCCGAAGAAGAGGTGCAGGTATGTGTTTTGGATTGCTGTATGTTGGACCATTTGGATGTCCAGGAATGCTATTATTTTTTGCGATTCCGACATCGAGTCTATTGATATGTTAATGTCGATAAAATTTGTGTCCTGGAAGTGGTTGTTGTATTCTTTTGGTTTAAATCCAGGTTCTGTTTTCTCTGACTGGTGTTCCCATCCTAGATTGTGTCTGATGAATGTGAAATAGGTACATAGGCTAGGGGGAACACAGTAAAGTTTCTTTTCTAGTACTGTTTGTAAGTTGAAACATTTTGTTTCGGCTCTATATGTTATGCTATAATATAAACCAGAGTCAAACAAGCTATAATTTGACCAGACAAGTTAAAATACACATTTCAATATACTTTCATCATATATGTAGTCAAATATATACCTTTAAAACGGGCAACATATCCTTTAAAGGGGTCAAATTTTACCAATTCTTACTTTTTTTATTTATCAAATTTAAATTTCAAATCTTATATCATCAAAACCAAACTGCTTAGTAATTGAATAAGAGACTAATGACGCAAGGTTTAAAGGCCAGTAATACCTTTGTTTCGCTAGCCCCTAAAAATATAGTTAATTATTGAAAACATCTTCAAAAGAAAAATTGAAAGAAAGTTTCTAATTAATACAGTTATAGTATTAAGAGTAGTGATTTTCTTTTTGAAAAATATGCTTATCATTTTTATCCTCTTATCATGACTTTCCCTCTTGTAATCAGTATCGTTGTCTCTCCAAGAAGTCTCATTAGTTGACTCGTGATCTATTCATCTTAACCAAAATATAAACTTTTTTCATTATTTAATATTATAAATGCAAATTGTCTCCCATCTTATAAACTTGAATGTAGAATTAATCGAAATGATTATCTACTGTCTAATAACTTGTTTGCTTAGGTGGATAAAAACACATATGTTGACTTGCGTGTTGGTGATGTTATTTGATTTGGCCGGTAGGTATTTGCATGGTTATTTTTCTATTATGCTTGTAAACACCTTTTTCCTCTGGCTCACATTTTTCTGGTTCTCACTTAAGCCTTTCTTACTTCCTTTTTACTATTTTAGATGGTGTAATAAGGTTATTTGTTATCTTTTTGTCTTTGTACTGCCTTCTTAATACAACCTTTTGCAATTTATTGTGTGTTGCCACTGTAAAGTCTGTTACAGACTCATTACGCTCAACATACTTTAGCACTAAGCAATCAATATTGAAGTTTCATCATTGGAGAGTTTGTGGTTAAGTCTAGACTCTAACTTTCTGATTGTTTTTTTGTTATCATCGATTTTGAAGTACTTTTTTACAACTTCCTTATCACTATTCTTCTGGTTCTCCATATTTCTTTTTTGCCTGATGGTAGGTAGAGAAATGCCTACTATAGAATAAATATTGTTGGCCTGAGAATGTTGCAATAGATGAGCGGGGAGATAAAAGGAAAGATATCCAAGCTATGGAATGTATTAGGGAGAAAGATGGTAGAATCTCTCCTAAAATGGTTTGGTTGGGAACAATACCAAATCAGGCCTTAGTAAGAAAAATTATATAATATAACTCAAAAAAGGAGGACTTTGAAAGAAGCCATTACAAAGATCTTGCCCCAAGTAATAGTCTTATCGAAATTTTGGGTTTTGACATAGCTGTTTATGAAATAAGCGGAGAAAATATTGTATAAGATTTATTTAAAAACCATTTTGAAGATTTAAAAATGAAAAAACTTGTTCATATGTATTAGAATTTCATTAATGAAAAGCAAAAAACAACATATTCTGATTGTATTTTGAGTTTTCAAAACAAAAATATAAAACTGAAAAGCAAAACTACTTTCAGTTGTTCTTGTTTTTTAGTTTTTAAAACGAAAAAACTGGAACTGTTTTCAGAAAACACTATCAAAACAAGTTTTTTAGTTTTTAAAAACTAAAATGCTGAAAACAGTTTCATAGGAATAAAACAAGCACTTCAAAATTGTTGTCAAACAAACACTTAATTTAGGAAGAAACAGCTAGCAAGAAGCGCGACAAAGAAAATAATGGGTAGGATATTTAAGGAGAGAGAGTGAGTGAATTAGATATAGGAGTAAAATGGAAATTAAAAAAAATAAAAATAGTAAGTGTAAATTCAAATTGATGGGAGTGTTAATTCAAAATCTCCTAGTTTTGTTTGTTTTGTGGGCCAACCCAAATCTACAGTGAGTTAGGTTGGCCACATTTTTAAGTTTTTTTTTTAACTTAACACCATTAACAGTAATAAACAATAAGGCTTTCTATAAAATTATATATAAGTTTTTGCTTTATTTTAAAAATTTTATTTTATGTCAGTTATATATGTTTTGAGATTTTTCTTTTTTATTTTCAAATAAGTCACAATAAATATTTGTATAATTTATTTGTATTGTTCTTCTATCAACATAATAAATATTTAGAATAAAAACTATGTTAGATACAACTACCTTTACATATAATTTTTCTTTTCAAATGTAACTACCTCTCTGCATATAATTTTTCAACGAACCTTCAAAGTTTAAAAATATTCTCTCAAAATTAGCACAATTCTAAATATATTTCACAAATAATCTTACTAAAATTTCTTCTACTAATGTTTTTCCATATGTAGTAAAAAATAAGAGAAAATACTTATATACTGTCAATGCAAAAAGTTTTATGTTAACATTAAATCACAATCTTTTATATATAGTAAGTTTTTTAACTTATTAATATTTTAATAAAATCATATAAATAAAGAATTGTGACTAAACATTAATCTAAAACTCTTTTAGACTGACCGTTTATAAGTGTTAATCTAAAAAATAATATCAAATTAATTTCTAGTGAATGAAAGTCTAGGCAACTATCAAGAGCTTCAACATTTTGTGTTGTCTAGTTCATATGGGACAAAAGTATGAGTTTAACATTTTTACACTATCAGTATAAAAGAGTTTTATATTGGCAGTTAATCATAATCTTTGATTTACATGACTTTTAAAGTATCAATTGGTAAAGTCAACAAACTTACCATATATAAAGGGTTGTGATTAACTGTCAGTGTAAAACTCTTTACACTGAGAGAGTATAAGTGTTTTTCTCAAAAAATATTCACATTCATCCTCTTAGCTATTTGCCACAACATGTTTTTTCCTACCTCTTCCAGGTTCTCCATGTTTTCTTTGTCAGCATTATCCGGTCCTTTCATGGATGGATCAAGGTTATACTCATGACATTACATATGTATTAGTATCATCACGATTGTGAGCAAGTTTGCAACGAATTTTTATTTTCTTAATTTAAATTTCTTCTTTTAAATTAAACTATTCATAGGAGAAAAAATGGAAATCCTCATTAAATTTTAAAAGAGCATTTTGTAGAAAATAAAATTGTTGTCATGAAAACGAGAATGATTTTAATTAGTATGTACTATCACTGTAAAAGAATTTTATCTTGATGTTCAATTACAATTTTTCATTTATAACTTTTAAAATATTAACTGGTAAAGTCAACAAACTTAACATAAATAAAGAGTTTTGATTGAATGTCAATGTAAAACAATTTACTTATTTATCATTAAATAAATTATATATATTAAGTTATTAATTTTATTTTAATTTAAAAAGTATATAAAGAAAAATTAATAACAAGAAAATATAAATTAAAGCTTAAGAATTAAAATTTTAATTAAATATATAACTTTAAACTTATTATATAATTATTAAAATTATAACAGACGGATACGAGTTCAAGTACAAGGCAAACATTCATATACGCATACCTGTACCTAGGGGTGGGTATACGGACTCAAGTCCGCGAACCGGTCTGTGGACCTCCAAGTTCGTGTGGATTTTGGACCCTTTTTCTAAAAAAAATCATAACTATAGGAGAAATTTAAGCTCAGTCCTCAAAACCCGCGGACTTCATAGGTTAAATCCGCGGGCTCACAAGTTTGGTCCATAACCCGCTTAAGGAACAAAATTGTCATTTAGACTAGTAGTTTGTGTTAATGTTATGACTTTTTTGTTGTAAATTGTGATATTTTACACTTTTAATATTGAAAATATTTAATGTTTTAGATTATTATAAATAATGATATAATTTTTAGTATAATATTTTATAATTTAGTTAGTTAAAAAATATTAGACATTTTTTAAAATTGTTTTTAAAAAGTTATATGTATATATGGATCCGTGGACCGATCCGTTAAGCCTGCAAACTTCACAGACTAGATGCGACTTGCAAAAATTATCTATTTATTTTAGTGGATCATATGTATCTGGACCATTTAAATATGGGCTTCTTGGACCGAATTTAAACAAGCCAGATAAATCCATATACCTACCCTACCCGTTTATCATATCGGGTAATATCTGTATCCATACTTGTCAAAGTGAGTGATACTTATCAAAATCAGGGCGAGTTTGGAGTGATACCCATGGGTATTGGTATTTTTGTCATACATACTCTAAAGAGGTGTTAGTGTAATGCCTAAGAGGAGTGTTACTGTAATGTTTTCAAACATACAAAGATACAAGTGAAGTGACAACACAAAAGTAAGGAATGTGTAGTTTAAAGAAAAAATAGCTGCATTTATAATTTCATTAAATATAAGAAGATCTATCTATAATTTACTCTAAAATTAATTGTATTATATGGATTATTGAAACAAGCTAATCTTCATAATAATTTCTACTTTCTAGCTTACATACTCTTAATTAGAATAAATTTTCTAAAATAAATTACTTATATATACCTCAATTCGAAGATAGCTTTCCAAAGGATAGAGGCCAGGAAACAGTCGCAAGGTAGTGATGGAGCTGGTCTGTGTGAAACATAGTCTCATGAAAAAATCAAGGTTTTGTAAGTAGCAACATGATTTGTTTTTGCTCGCTATGTTGCATCACTTCACTCACAACAACCATTACCTTAAGTATAATTTAGTTTGACATAATATCTCAAGCTTTTCATACACCGTATATTCATATAGAAGGCACGTAATATTAATATCTTTCATATAATAAAATTAAGAAAAAAACTTATGCACTCTTAGTAATATAAAACGTTTTACACTGATATTTAATTACAAATCTTTATATATATATATGATAAATTTTTTACATTTATCAATTAATACTTTAAAATTCATATAAATAAAAGATTGTATTTGAACCCTAGTATAAAACCCTTTTATCCTGTTAGTGCAAAAGCATTAAACTCTTACTAATTACGTGGAAGGCATACGGCTTTTTTTTTTTATAAAGACATAATATTCAATTACTTAAAAAGTTTGTTAACCTTAACAATTAATCAATTTAATACTTTAAAAGTCATATAAATGAAATATTATGATTGAACTCTAGTGTAAAATGTAACGTCCATCGTTACAGTAATAACCCATAATAAAATAATAAAGAATTTAAAGCAAATAATAAATTTTGTATTTGAATACATAAATTCTTACATAATAAACAAAATATAATCCTCAAATTCGGGTCTCTAGAAGACAAAAACAATTACAAGTACATTATGTTCTAAAATTGTTACAAACAAATACTACAAGAAAATTTTTTATTAATAACAAATTAGGTTTTCAAGCCTCTTCAATTTCCAAAACTTCTCCCTAGAGCTCTGAAAACAACACTTTTAATGAGATAATAATCTCAGTGAATAAAACAAGTTTTTAAAAGAGGTTTGCAAATAGTGTTGTTCTCAGTCGCGTGGAATCCGGAAAAATAACCGTGGTACCCGCAGTAATAAAAAGTATTTTTCTTTATATATAATCATGATTTAACCCAAAAAATTTCTAGCAATAATAAAAACACAATAAAATAGTTTTTGATACAAACACACAATCTACAAATTATAGTGATACTCATGATCACTCGCTCTCACTCTACGGTTCCAGAACCAAGGTTTTTGGTAGATTCTTCAATAAGGTCTATGAGCTCATATTCCATATAATGGCGTCCCACTACCTTCCTTATGCTATTATGAAGGTATCCAGAATCTCTTCTCCATCCCAGATGGAGGTATCTAAAACCTCTTCCCCGAATGAAACGGAGGTATCTCATACATCCATCCCAGATGGATTTATCTCAAAATTCAACTCCATTCCAAATGGAGGTATCTCAAAACAATTAACAAAGTAATTTGAAAACATTAAACGAATTAAGAACAATTTTTAAAACCATACCATGGAGGGTTAAAAACATACGTTTTACTCATCTCTTAAAGCAAGATCCCACCACTTTAATTTGTTTTCTTCTGCTCCTATGTCCCTCTTTCTCAACCCTAGAATAATCAACTAATCTATTATATTCTGAGAGAACTAGTTAACCCTATATATAATTGCTTAGGGTTGATTTTCCCCTCTCTATATTTTTATCTTTTATAAAAGATTAGTTTTTAGAGATGAAATTCAAAATGAAATAAAATACTCTTTTATCTTATCTTCCTATTATTTTAAAAGCAACATTATCTTACCTTATTTTTTCATTTAAAAATACTAAAAATTTAATCTTTTAATTTTATCTAACAAAATAAAATATATTATTTTATCTTATTTATATTTTAAAGAAAATATTATCTTAATCTTCTTATTCAAAATTTATGACAGTTTAATCTTTTAATTAGTTTTTTTTAACAACTTAATCTATCTTATCTTAACTAAATGATTATTTGAATATTTGTATTTTAAATTTTGGGATATTACATAAAACTCTTTTACACTCTGCATATAAATATTAAACACTTATTAAATACATGAAATACATACAACTTTCTTTTGTAAAGACCTAATTGCACTTTTTATTAAGTTATCTTTTTTACTTTTGTAATGTTCTTTGAGTTACTCTTGGAATATATCTCTATATAAAACTGTTAACTTATCTTTCAATTAATATTACTCATTTTATTTTATTTTTTTATAAATCAAATGAATGTATTACAAAAGAGCACCAACAGTGACCATAAAACATATTACAAAAGTAAGTGAAAAAGGGTTTGTTCTATACATTTGAATATTGCACGTACCTCAGTGTACGGTCCTCTGCCACGAGGCTCATCCTTATGCATGATGCTCAGCCACAACACGTGTGCTTGGCGTAGGCTTCCCTACCATGGTGTGCGCACTCAATGCATGCTCCCGTGTCTTGAGGTGTGTGTCTCGTGCATGCTTCCTAACCATGACATATGCACCCAGTGCATGTTGTCGAGCCATAATGTGTGTTCCTAGTAAACACTCCCCAACCTCGGTACACACATCCATTGCATCCTGCCCTACAACTACGAACGAGCCCGGTTCACGCTCCCTCCCACAGCATGCGAGCCCAGTGCATGCTTACCTGCCATGGCGCGTGCCCAGTGCATGCTGCCTAGTCAAGGAGCATGCACCTACTGCACCCTTCCTAGCCATGGTGTGCATGCCTAGTGCATACTCCCATGCCTCAAGGCAGGCACCTAGTACAAACTGCCTTGCCACAAGATGTGTGCTCAGTGTACCCTTCCTAGCCATGGTGGGCACCTAATGCATACTCCCGTGCCTCCATGTGCGTGCTCAATGCACCTTCCCGATCAATTGATGACCCTTCTGAGCCACGACGTGTGTTCCAATGAATGCTCCCCTACATCAATCCATGAGCTCGATGCGTGCTACCTTGCCATGACACACGCCCATTGCAGATTACTCTGTCACAATGCGTGCACCCAATGAAAACTTCTACCCACAATGTGCGTACCCATTGAACATTAGCCTACCACGACACATGCTCGATACACGCTGTCCTACTAAGGTGCGCATGCCCAATCTACGTTTCCCTGTTAAGGCCTGGATGCTCAGTCCACACTGCCCGACCATGGCATACGCTTCCTTGTCTCGAGGCATGTGCCAAATGTATGTTACCCTATCATAGTGTGTGCACCTAGTGAATGTTGTCTGCCACGACATGATGTCCGTTGCACACAACCTTGCCACTATGCTTGTGCCGGTGTACGCTGCCCTACCACATCATGCGAACTTGGTGCATGCCCTTTGCCTCAAGGTGCGTGCCTGATACATGCTACCATGCCATGATGCATGCGCTGAATGCATGCTTCTCGAGGCGCGTGCCTGATACATGCTACCATGCCATGATGCATGCGCTGAATGCATGCTTCTCGAGGCGCGTGCCTGGAGTAGGCTGTTGGGTCATGACATGTGCGCCTGGTCCATGTTGCCCTACCACAGTCAGTGCACCCTATGTACACTTCCTTACCATAGCGCGCTTGTTGAAACACATGTTGAAATTCAAGGATTGAAAAGCTTGAAGAAGCCATCATGTCCTTTGAAGCTCTTTGGAGTTTTGGTTTTGAAGAAGTATGATGTTTTGATTTTAAGTTTAAGTTTAATTCATTTTTATAGTACCAAACACATTTGATAAGTATGCTACTTGTATTGTGTGTTTAGATAGGCATGAAAATATGTTTGAGTAGCTAAGGGATAAATTACATAGGCTAGGAAATGCTGAAAAATTATCAAAATTATGCAGTAAGGTAATCGATTACATTATTTGGTAATCGATTACCCTTCAAGAAAATTGGGTATTCTTATTCCTATTCTCAAGAGTAATTAATTACCTGAAAATAATAGTCAATTATACCCGAGACCATGCTTTTATGGGTCTGTTTTGTAGCAGCAAATCAGATAATCTATTAGGTAATCGATTACCCTGCTACAAACTCATATAAAAGCATTTTTAAACCATAATTTTTTGTAACTAATGAAAGGTCCAAAGAAAGCTTCCTTATAACTAACAAACTAATCTGATTTGAATTTTTTTAGGATTAATATCTGTATGTGTGGCGTGCATAAATGAAATTTTAGTGGAAAATAGATTAGTGGAAGACTAAATCTAAAAGCTGGATGTAGGTCAGGTTGACCGAACCAGTATAAAACTACTGTGAAAATTCTCTTTTTTCTTACACTCTTTATGATTGCTTGAATTGATTTCTTTATTGATTTGTGAATGATTTTCTTTGCTACAACTTTATTTTGAATCTTTATTCAGAAAAATTGATTCTATTGATATTCCGTAATTGAGATTGTTATTGGGTTATTAAATCATTGAATCTTGATATTACACATTCATTATCCATAATCTTTGATTGAAAAGAAGTATGATTGAAATTTATATTTTGATTTAACTATGTGCAAACTAAAAACCATCGTTGAAGGAATTATTATTGATCAAGCTTGATACCCAAAACATAGAAAGTGTTGAATCTTGATCTTTGTTTAAAGTTCTTTTGAAAACACTAAGGTAGATTTTGGAAATTTCTTCAAGGGGATATTTTTGAAAAATCTGATATTATTTTTTAATAGAAAATTTTGAAAAATATTTTGTGAATCTATTCAACACCCCTTCTAGATTCCCCCTGGGACCAACAACACGCTTTTGTACCTCGATGTGCATGCCCGATGAACGCTCCCCTACATCGATGTGCACGTAGCCCCGTAACATGTGCGTGCCTTGTGATCTCTTCCAAGCCACGATGCACACTTTCCTGCCACTCCATGCACGCCAGTGCATGCTCCCCTACCACAGCCCGCGCACCTGATGTAGTCTTCCCTGTGACAGCATGTGCTCCCAATGCAAGCTCCCTTGCCTCGAAATATGCATCGAGTGCATGCTACCTGCCAAGGCGAGCGCGCCCGGTACGCCCTTCCTAGCTGTGGCACGTACCCAATGCACTCTCCCCTACCTCGATGTGAGCACCTAGTGTAGGTTGCCTACCACGATATGCACACTCGATGTACCCTTCCTTGCTAAGGCTTGCACCCGTTTGCACGCCTTCATGCCATGCTTTTAATTTGTTTTCCTTTCATTTTTCCATTTTAAATTAGTGCTTGTTTCCTATTAATTAACTTGTTAGCATAATTTATAGGTTTGTACCTACCCTGATTATCGCCGTATCCTTATCCAATTAAATTGACTGGTTAATTTATTTTTAGTTTTAAATATTGTTATAGAAAACTTGTAGAACTAGTGACTTCTAGGGAAGAAATCCCTTATTAGTGGATCTCAATGAATTTTAATTATAAACTTATTCACCTTATGCTTTGACATCTTTCTATTTAACATTCAGCTGGATGATATAACTGATTTGGTGATTTCAAGTGGTAACAACAGGATTATTTCTCAGATCTAAGAGTTCAATTAAAATTACTATTTTAGGTCATGCTAATAATTAGGACCATTATGCTTCCATTTGCATATATTTAAATATAGGTTTAATTATATTCTTCATCATCCATTTCAATTAAGATATATTATTTTGTAGTAGTTTAAATGATAATTTTCTATTAATATTTTTTTATTTGTTATAGGTATTTTGTGATATTAAAGAATTGCTATGGAGATACTTGAAGGGATTCACTCTCTGGACTTGCATATTTGTTTGAAATTGGAAAGTCTTTAGACTTACTTAGAAATAGTTTTCAAAAAAAGTTTTAATTTTGGTATTTTTGTTGTATTTATTTATATAAATAAATGTATATTTAAACAATTTAATAATTTATATATGAATTTTTTTTGTTTATTAATTTATTGAAATCCTTTATTGGTTTATATAAACTTAATCAAAGTTATTTGAGGTTGTATAATCTGTTTAGCTTTATATTATTATAATTTGCAAATTTAGGAAGACATGTTATATAAATAAAGAAAAATAAAACAAACACAACATAATAAATTTCCTTTCTAAAACGATTATTTTAAACCACGTTTTAAAAAGGCCATTTTTTAAAAGAATTATTTGAAAAGGACGTTTTACATAGGCCATTTTGGAAAATAGTTATTTAAAAAACGTTTTAAAATGGTTAAAAAACCGTTCTTAAAAGTTAGACTTTTAAAAACCAAGACATTCAAAATAGTTCTAGATTTTTTGGTGTTTTTAGTTAATAAAAACTTAGATGCTATCTTACTTGTGCTCTATGCTCTTTCATTGTGGACACAATTTGACCAATGTTACAATTATTTAAGCTTGTTAAATTCACGTACGTTTCGATCATGAGATATGACACAACATGTTTAAATGAGTTTGATTTCCTTTCTTAATTGGTTAAAGAAACTTCATAACATTAAAGAGAAACTCTCCTCTCCAAGATGATTCTAGCAAAATCCAAACAAATATTCACTTATGACAAACTACAAGTTACTTGGCCCAATTATTTGATGTTTGTTTTAAAAACTTTGACTAATTCTACTTGTTCAATTGAAAATTAGTCTAGTAACTGGTCTGAAAAAAAAAAAGTAGAGCACTTAAGAACAAAGAACCGGTTGAATAAACCTTTTAAATTTTAATTTTTTAATTAAAAATTAATCTAAAGAATTTTTAACATAATAAAAAATACATATTTAAATATTTCACATAAAAATTATATGGTATCTTGCTTTCTGCTCTCATTATTGTGCAAGTTGAACAATTTTGCAATTATATAAACTTTGTTTCACAACATGCTTAAATGAGCGTATTTTTTGTTTATTAGTTGGTTAAATAAGATTAATAATATTAAAGGAAAACTTTCCATTCTCCATCATAGTTCTAGCAAAATCCAAACAAATATTCATTTATGACAAGCTACACGTCATTTGGCCATATTATTTTATGCTTTGTTTTAAAAAGTTGGCTATATAAGCAAGAATTGTCATATTAAACAATAATACAATTCTATACGTTTACAATTCATTATATTTTTACTTTGTCAAATTAAACAATAATGAATTGATGGTGCAAGGGAACCTTTTCATTCACCAATTTAGGTCAGCATATTCCATCATTATTCAATCATAGTACTCTCGTTGTCAATTAATAAAATCTTATATATAAGAGCATAGGCAAAACATGAAATTTTTATGACAAAAATAATACAATATCATACCTTGTTACCTGTTGTATAAAGATTGTCATATTAAAATATAATACAATTTTGTGCGTGTTTGAAAGTTTATAATTCATCATATTTTTTATCTTTTCCATATTAAACAATAATACAATATCATATTAGTTGTATATTATAAACAAGGATTCTTATAGTTAAGGTGATTTTATGCTAAACAAAATGTATTGAAGGTAATCAAGTGTGTAAATGTCTAAGGCCCTTTCACCCAACTTTGTTAGAAAACCAATTAAAGGCAAAAGAACTTTTTCATTGAAAAGCATGAAATGAAGACAAAATGCAAGAGAAGATGACCAACCATTCCAAGTTGCTGTTAGTTATTGCTCTCTTTATGCTTGTTGTTTTTGTTGTTGTACATCTTTTTTCTCTTTTTTTTTTAGTTGAGAAGTATATCCTAATCTATAATGTTGACAAATATTAATTTTTTATATTAAAAAATATATTTTAATACACAGTGTTGATATATAAATTTTTATTTTGAATTTATATTTTTAAAAGTAATCAAATTAAATTTATTTTAATATAATTTTCAAATTACTCAAAATTTAATTATATGTCAATAATTAATTTTGTGTAATTATTTTCACATATTATATTTTTATTTTGTCCATATAGTACAATAAGTGTTTTATTGCAACTATTTTACTTATATATAAATATAAAAATAAATATATTTTTATTTAATAGTATATGATACATTTTGTTAATTATTTAATATTTAAAAATAGTTTATAAATATATAAAAATATATTCATTTTACATCAATAGATACATCATTGTGATCTTAAAAAATATTTTAATTTTTATTTTAAAAAATTATTTTCAATTTGTATTAAATTATATAATAAAAAGCATTAATATAAGTCATTTTATTCATTAAATCAAATCAACTGCTGAGAAATTTTTTACCAATACCTATGAGATGTTTAAGCTTTAAATTAAATTACTAAATCAACAGTTATTATCAAGTGAAAATTTTAATCAACAACTTAATGGAATAGAAATTTTGATCAATAGTCATGAAAATTTCAAACTTCCTTTTCAAATATATAAAGAATCAACATATGTAGCGTAAAAGAGGGTGTAAATATACATTATTATTTCATAGAGTAAATTATAGTAATATTTCTTAAAATTAGTATAATTACACATACATTTCTATTTTTTTTAATCATTACTTTGTAACCCTGAAAGATTGAAGTCTAGAGTTTGAAAGAAATACTAGTATAATATTTTCAAACATATAAAAGTATTAATATAATATTTTTAAAGTTAACAAGAGATTTAGGTAGGAAAATAAAAAATGTTGAATTATATAAAATTTGATAAAAATTGAGGCTGTATCAGTATAATTTACTCTATTTTATATTATAGTAAATAAATTTCAAATCAAATAAATATTTGTTGTCAACTTAAAATATCCATCTAACATCCTACAGGTGCTAAAATCTCTTTACCATATATCAAGTCAAAGCAATGATTTTTGTTAAAATTATTATTTTTAATCCTCTTAACTCATTTGGAAAAAAATTATTATCGATTCACTTTATATAAATTTAAAAAATTATATTTTTCACTAGCAATTTAGTTATTGGGTTTATATTTTGAAATATTTTAAAAATATTGTACAAATATTTATAATAATTGAATAAATTGTTCTGTTGTGGAAGTACAAATAGAACTATTTAATTTCTAATTTGTTGTATTTTTTACTTTTAGACATTATAATTTAATTATTAATTTAAATGCAATTCTAATGGCTGAAAGCACAAGAAAATATAAAATTATTGGTTCAAAATTATATTTTTTCATGGTTTTTATATATTAGATTATATGAAAATAATAATAATAATATAAGAATTATGCATGCAAATAAAAAAATTATATATAAAAATAACATATATGATATTAAAATCAAATAACTAGAAGTACACATATTTTTTGTGTTTACTTCATACAGACTATATGAAGGTGAAATTATATATGTTATTAATTAATTCAATCACAATATTATTATGGTTATATTCTATAAAATCATCCTCATATCTTTTAACAATTACAAAGTTAAGTTAGTTATGTTAGGTATTTATTAAAGGTTAATAAATATGAATTATATAATTTATAAGAAAATATTTGATAATTTATTTTTATAAACTATTATATTCAACAAATTTTCTCTTATAATGATAACCTTAAAAATATTGACAATTAAAAAGCTTAATTTCAAGAAAAAAATACACACAATATCTTAAACACATTATTTACAATGAATTGTTTCTAATAAATTATAAAAAAATAAAAATTACTTTATTAATAAATTTTTTTATTATAATAAATTGACCTTAGCATATTTTAAAACTTGTAATTTTTTATTATATAGAATGATATAGTAATATATAATTTTAAATATATATATTTATATATCTATCTTAATAGTATTTTTTGTTTTTCAGATATAAATATAGATTGAATTTAACTAGTTTCTTAATAAAATATAATTAATTAATCACAAAAAAACTAAATAAGTTAGAAGGGATAGCTAGTACATTTTGATTTTATTGAGCTTTTCTAGGCAAAGAGTTTCAGCTCTTAAAAATATAATTGAAACCTAAAATATAGTTCAGAAACTGAAAAAATAGATTAAATTTTAAAGTGATTAAATTAAGATAAAAAATTTATAGGATGAAAATAATATTTTATAAATTTTATAGGAATCCAAACATAGTTTATGTTAAATTATTTTTAATTTTATAGGAACCTGAGGAAAGTTAATTAATATACTTTACATGGTTTTAGTAAATTATTCTTAATTTTTATGATCATATATAAGTTCTTTACTTATAAATGAATTTTCATAAATTTTTATTTTTTCTTTCTGATATTTTCTTTTGTCTTATCTATACGTCCAATCCTTAGATTTAAACCTCCAAAAGATTAACCAAACTCATTTGCTTTTACATTTAAGTAAATTTCTATAGTTACATGGTTTGTGGAGTTGTTTTGTATCTAAAATAGAAGCAAAATTATATAAAGATAATAGTCTAATAAGTTTTTAAAATATAATAAAAATAAAAAAAATAATTTTAAAATCTTCATCTATCACTTGTTTGTTTTCTTTTTCTTATCGTACTATTTTTCATTTTTATCCTTGAAAATCACTCATAGTAATTCTCTTTTTTAGGTGATAAAATGTCCCTTTGTTCTTCTACACAGAAAATATGGATATATTAATAAAATTTAATAAATGTAGTTTTAAATTTTACAAATAAAAACATAAATTTTCTTAAAAATAGAACTTAAATAAAGGATAGAGATAATTAATTAATTTCCTTCCTACCATCTCATTAAGCAATTGAGGAAGGATCCTTAACGTGTCACACATGCAATGCAATTAAATCCTTAATGTGTCACACGCAATGTTAGAAGAAGTGAAGACACCATGTTACGAGGAGTTGAATAATACATCTGCAAACTAAACTAAACTTTATAATTAATCTAGTAAGGGAAAGAAACATTTCTAACTTGTAATTTTTATTTCTTGTCTTTGAATATTAAGCTAATTTGAACAATGAAAATGAATTTTTAATAAATTGCAAGACGACACAAAGTTATGTTGACGCAAGAATGCAGATAAACCAACCTTCTTCTGTTACAACAGCGTGATATTTTCTAATATGTTTCAAAGTTGGAACAAAGGATAAGAGAGTTTGAATTTCATGAAAGAAAGGAAAAAAATGCACAGTGGTGATTTTGAGTCAAAATCGCAATTTGAAATCCAAGAGAAACAGGATCAGTCGTAGTTAAAAAGAAGAATAATGCTAGTTCAAATAAACAGAGGAGAGCTACCATGTTTGATAAATTGGATTTTTCTTAACCATGTGAAAATAGATATTTGAATCAAGTTAAAAATGTTGAACAAATATAATTTGATAAAAATAAAATCATAGTAAAAATTTTGATGTAATTACAAATTCTTAATGTTTTGGTATTCATTTGATTTATTGAACATAGAAACAAATATAAGTATGTATATATATTATATATATATATATATATTTATATTTGTGTCTTCCATTATGATGATGGAAATCATGATTTTTAAATTCTAAGACTTTTTTTTTATTATGGAAAACTAAAATCCGAATAACATTTTATTTTATTATTGTTAAAATAAATTGATAAATATCACAAAATTGAAAGGAGCAAGAAGAGAGAATGGAGAGAAGATTGACTAATACTAATTTTAATTCTAGTTGAAAACTTTAATATGTATATAATAAATTCAGCACAACTAAATTAATTAAATGCAAATCTGCAATATTCTAATAGAGTCATTTATGAAATATTATTAATTTACAAAATTACCCTTAGACCAAGAGAGTACATATCAATATATCATAGATATGATATACATTTTTGTTTTTGAATGTAACTAACCTATGTTAATTTGATATAATTTGTGTTTCAAACCTCACTTGTGAGATTTAGATTAATTTGGCTCAAATGGTTTATAGAATCAATTGCATCAAAATTAATTCTATCTATAATTAAATTAATGGATACTTTATCTTCCTTGAATTTTTTAATCTCATGACAAATTTGGTTAACATCACATAAGAAGGATTAAGTTAACAAGATAGATTTAGAATAGTTATGTCTGTAAATGGAACACTTTGAATGCTATATGTATGATTGCCAGACCTCTTTTGCTTTTCTAGCTCTTGCGGACGTAGGAGTTTCAAGTCTTTCAAACACTTTGTTGTTTTTGTTTGTAGCTGAATTCTTATAAATCTCATAGTACACTTTTGGGTTTCAATAATCACTATGCTAATCACTATGCTATATGTATTCATCCATTTCTATTTGCTGCCATATTTAGTTTGTTATTGTTATGATAATAATAATAAGCTAGTTGTTAACTTTTAATGGCCTGATAATTTATTAATTAATTGTGAAACAAATATATGGTCGAGAGTCAAATTAATTAAATGAGTTGTATTTTAAGATATAGTCTGAGCAAGTATAAATGGTTTTTGTGTTTTACCTTTTTCTTTTCACTTTTTGATCAACTCAATAAACAAACCCTCAAATTTAGTAGATATTCTCATTTCAAACAAACATACGTCTTGTTTAAGAATAATGTTTTTCAATTGAGAATTCTTGAGCCAACATAATAACTCTTAAATAACACTTTTTCCGTTTTGAAATAATTTTATTTCAATAATATTTCTAAATTATTTTCATTCTATAATATAAATATTTTCCAATTATCCTCCTTCTATATTAATATTTATTAACTACTTGATAATTGTAAAATTAACTAAATTTTTATAGATTATTTATTAATACTGTTTTGTTATGCATTATGTACCAGATGTGCCCGGGCCGAGTCTACCACTTAACGGGTCTACCTCCTTGCACACTAATAACATCTTCCTTGCTTCGTTCCTTGACGTCGGTGAAGTTGTGTACCGGAAGGAATCCCTCACCCGAGTCGAATTTTTATTCAAGGCCAGGTTTGGAAAAGATAAATACAAGTCATTCCTTTTACAAGTAAAGAAAAAACCCGTAATTGTGTAGGCTCAAACCCAAGAAGGTAAATATTATAAATGTTAAAGCACAAAAACAGGTTGAACTCTCTCTCATTATTATATTTCTGACATTTGACAACATATTTTGAGAGGAGTATCATTGTAAGTCCTGTGCTTACACTGACGAAAGAGACTGCTTTAGACAATAAGTTCCCTACCCATTTTTTTAGGAACACATTTTTTGTGTTTTAAAAATTAATCTAAAGTATTTTTAACATAAATAACAACACATATTTAAATATTTCACATAAATATCTATTATTTTGTCTAATGAAATATATAATCTAGTGATTTATACTAATTTATTATTTTTTAAATCTTATTTATTCTTCACAATTCTATATTATTTTATTATTTAAAATATTATATAGAATACTTATAGGCTTACATGTAATTTGATTTTCCTATTTTTTAAAATTTTCACTTTTGATCTCTCTATCTTAAAATGGAGATATTTAACCTCTTATTTTTGAAAATCCATAATTTAGTTCTCTATCTTAAAATAAAGACATTTAATTCTTAATTTCAGAAAATTCATGAATTTGATATTTTCAGTAAAATAAAAAATAATAAATGTTTTTATTCATTAAGAAATTATCATTATCCAAATTTAGTAACATGAGATGAGATTATTTGTTACATAACATCATAATCAATGCTTAATTTAGAATAATAAGTGTTTTCGGTTAAAAAAAGGCCAAAGAGCATGAATTATACGAAATTAGGGACAAAATGTATAAGAGACAAAAATTGTGAATTTTATATAATTAAGAGGCCGAATGTCTCTATTTTAAATAGAAAAACTAAAAGAAGGGGATTATAATTACATTTAAGACAATACTATAAAGCTGGTTCAATCAGGTTCAGTTACTGTTGAAGTGTTAAACCTTAAACCATTTTACTTGTTCAATCACCGCTTTGCTTTTAAAAACATTAAATTTTGAGAAATCATAATAAAATGTAAAATTAAAGAATAATTGCTTATAAAAAAAATTAAAGAATAATACAACTACAATTAAAATTATCAATTTGATGAAATGTTAGATTATTTAATATAATATTTGACTTGTGTGAATATGAAATAACTTTAAATATGTCTAATGTATGTCTAATGTGATAATTTTCAGACTAGAAATTATTTTTAAAGTCGTAGAAATTATTTTTAAAGTCGTGTTTTCACTGGAGTCACGCATTCATTGTGTGGTCCATGTATGCCTTCTTCGTGCCTTTCATGGACCATCGTCGCCATCCCTGCTGCAACCCTTGCCGGCTCTGCCACCATCTTCCCTCGCCATTACACATGCGTCATCTCCTTCCTAGAACCTAAACACAACCTCCTTCAACACTACCCAACCTTTTATCTCCACCGCTTTACCCTCTTCCTCTTATCCAAATGTTTCAACTCACCTCCCTAACCCTTTAGATCTAGTTGTTGAAACTCAGTTAACTCCTCCTAGGGATCAGTTACCTTTGTCTTCGAGCCCACCAAACACGTGCCTCTCAACTGTCCTGCACCACTCCCATCCTAAATCCCACCCGTCCATTCTCCAATTGTCCAACCCTCTTATTAACTCTCCATAATTACGTATCCAGCCTTTGCCTATCGTTTCACATGCCCACAATAAAACACATGCACCCCTTTCAATCTCACAGTCCAAATCTGGCACCACATCAGTAATCTCCACCCCTCTTACTTTAGCCAACCTTGTATCACACTTCAAGGACAATGTGTCGGTAGAGTAGGAGGCATTGTTGTGGGCTCTATGGTCTGATTTTGTCTGATTTTTTAACCTCTTTTAATTTTGTTTTTAGTTAAGTTTTATCAGCTATGATAGATCCTTGTGTGGCCCAATGTTGTTTTTGTTGCTTCCCTAGTATTTAATATCTTTTCAGGGTTTATGCTAGAGGAATAAATGAATTCTGCAGTTTTCCATTTCTTTTTTTTTTTCGTCTTTTGGTAACTTTGGTTCCTAGATGCAATCAATGTGAGTGACCCAGTAGCAACTGCTTTACAAGAACCACCACTTAATTCTTATAAATTGATGCAATTCTTCTATTGCTTTTTCCCGTGGTTATTCTCTTGATTCGTACATGTTATCTTGTGTTGTAGCAGGTGTAGGTTTTTAAAGGAGGGATAAAGTTGAAACATGCCTAGCAAAGGAAAAGGTGATGCTCTTGCTATCTATATATAGAAGTTACTGGAACCAATTAACAAAGAAAGAAGAAAATAAAACCAAAATATCTAGAATAAAAAACATAATTTTAACATGGTTCCGGGGTGGTGCTAATAACCATAGCCAATGCCAAAGACAAGCACCTATATATTTTAGGTTTCAATTTAATTAATTAATTAATTAATAATTATTTATATATGAATTATTTTAGATTTATTTTTATCAATTTATGCTTTATCTTTGTTTATTGATTGTATTGAATAATTTATAAATATCTATTAATCAAATTTATTGAAAGTTATGTAATGTTCTTTACAAGCATATTATTATAATTAACAAGTTTTTGGATATATATATATAAATGGTGTAAACTTTTAAAACGTTTTTTTAAAAAGTGTTTTACATAACACCTATTTACAACATTTATCGTAAAAAAATATAGGAAAAAGTACTTTCTATAGTGTTTTTTTTTTAAAAAAAACGTTTTAATGAATACCTTTTTACAACGGAAAAGTGTTGTAAAAACTCTAATTTTTTATAACACCAACTTTTACCATGCTTTTAAAAATGTTTTAAAAAACCTTAAATAAATAATGTAAAAAAGCTATTTTCTACTAGTAGTTTATAACATTCAACAAGTTTATAAGTAATTAAAAATACAGTTTATCCAAAAAATTACATTGAATTAACTTGTCATATATCCTAACGATGTGGTACGTTATTTAGTTGCTAACGATAGTGTTATATTTGAGTTATACATTTTCTAAAAAACAGAACCAAAATCAAACAAAAAATTTAAGGACAAAAAAATGTTAAAAAATTGGTTGAATCAGAAACCAGTTCCCTGTTTGGTTTAATTGTGGTTGAAATTTTTGGTTTCCCACAAAACCAGTTAAAAACCGATTATAAACCGGTGAAAACTGGCGTTTTAACCAATTCGACTAGTTCAATTTTTTTTTAAAAATTTTTCTCTTTTCCTAAGTCAACCCCCTTTAATTCAAAATTAATATAAGGATGTTAACTTAGTAATATGATTGTATATTTAATAAAATTCTTTTTTCTTTTATAAGCACATTCTTTCTATTTTTTTCTTATACATTATGACTTATGAAGTATGAATGATTTATAATCCTTTTATATTTAATATTATGAATTTTGTGATATTTTTTGTTTAATATAGTTGTTATAGTATTTTATTTAGATCAGTTAAACCACTAGTTCAGCTAGTAAACTATAAACCAATATCTTTATGAATTTTTATTCACCGGTTTTGTTTTAAAAACATTGACTATATAAATACTATTACATTATTACCTTCCCTTTTGTCTTTTCTCATGTTACCCCAAACCCTCATGAACTTTTGAATCACCTTTGCAGCATATTCAGACACCTTACAACAAAAATACCACAGTTGAATATTATTGACTAGAACCACGAGTAGTTGAGTTGGTATTATGTATCTGGATTTGGTTAGATTCTTGCAAAGAAAGTAATGGTACAAATAGATCACTAAGAATTTATTATTGAATTCACTAAAGGAAACAATGGAAGAATATTGACTAAGCATTTTAATTGGGGGTTGTACATTACATTGGATTCAACTTTAGCTAAGTAGGACACTAGGACTATTATGATCATCTAACTATTTGGTACAAAGGTGATAAATAAGATAGAAATAAATAAAAATAAAAAAATAGATGAGAAATAAAATAAAACTAGAAATGTAAGGCTAAAAATAATAAATAGTAATATATAAGGAAAGAGATAAAAAAATAAGTTAAATTAGGTAAAAAAAAAAAGTATGATACATCCCACCTTAATTTTTCCAAATGTGTATTTTTTGTTTCTATTGTATTATGAATATATATTTTGGTTTTTTAAAAAAAAATTGTAGAACTAGTTATTCACATTATCAAAATTTAGTGATTTTTTTTTCACATTAATATATGAGTTTAATTGGTATACATTGTCAGTGTAAATATTTTTACACTGGCCTGCAATCACAACCCTTCATTTATGGTAAATTTATTTTTACTCATTAGTGCTTTAAAAGTCACATAAATGAAAAATGATGATTAAATATTAGAATAAAAATCTTTTACACTGATAGTGTATACCAATTAAACTCTTAATGTATTGCTAATTTTTAACAAAAACTATTGATGTAACACATTAACATATAGTGCTAATAGTGTGTTGATAATGGGAAGACTGATAGTACGAAAATATTCTTAAAAAAAAAAGTGGCATAAAGAATTATAGGTTTGGTGAGTGCCAACAAATTGTACTAACAGGAAATTATGTTGGTTTTTGCTAGCTTTACATAATTACTTAATTGACAACACTATTTCTCTTCTCATCTAGATTCCTTCTTCCCTTGTTTTATATAATCTCAGGCTTGGCTAATGCCACTAGTTTGCCTAATTGACAAAAGTTTATTAAACCATGTTATGTCCTAAGCATCTAATAATTTTTTTCCACCAGACATGTAATTATTAATTCATTTAATTGTCTCCTTTTATTAGCTTAAATAATTAAATTACTGGTAATTACATCATCACAGCTTGACCACATCATGATATTTCTTGATTGGTATGGCATCTTTAAATATAAGTGAGAAAAAGATAAATATTCCTCCATTTGAAAAGATAAATATTACATCATTATAGCCTGTCCACATCAGGGTAAATGGACCACATCATTTGACACCACATCAAGATTACATTATCACTTTTCCGAAGAAGAATAGTATATGAGTGAGAAAAAGATAAATATTCCTCCATTTGCAAAATAGTGGTTGCAATTCTTCAACTCATTGAGGATCACTTCACTTCCCCTCTTTCTTAAAGTCCTCAAAGCTCGTCTTCCCACACACCCCTTTCCCATTTGAAGCATCCATTCCATTCTTCCTTTGTGTCTTACAACTTCTATTTCACCCTCCCTAGAAAAAGAAACTTAGCTTTTTCCCACCCTATAGCCAACACAGCCAAATACCCATTCTTTAAGGATAAAGCTTCCCACAAAAAAGGTCTCTTTTTCCTTCATCCCTTGACAAATCGAAGCTAAAGCATCACCAAAAGTGTTAATAGATATTTGTTCCTTCATTTCTATTAGTAAGTACAACAACAACTTTGGGTGGTGTCAAATGGGTAGAGAATGGTGACGTTGCCACATTCACCTCCCTATAGAAGCAGCTAAAGTATCATTCCATACCAGTTTGAGGCGACCCAAAGTTGTTCCTTCAACCCCTCTTTTCTTATAACTTACAACCAAAATTTTTTAAAATAAGATATAAAAGTAAATTTTTTTGGTGTTTATTTATTTTGGTTTTGTTATACATACCCATACACATCCACACCTACCCAAATATCTTTTATTGTACCCTATTTTATGAAGAAGAAAATAAGCTCTTAAATGCTTATAAGGAAGCAGCGCAAGTGATTTGAATTTTTAGTAATACAAATACAAATGCACAAAGGGTACATAAGAACACTAAAGTCGTATGAAGAATTTGAGGATGAGGTTTCACAAGAGTGTAGTTTGAATTTGAGGTTGCACCATCTCTGATTCAAATTATAGAGAAGTTGAAACCATAGAATTAGCTAGGGAATTTAAAAATGATACTCATGTGAATACGTATATATGCAAAAATACATAATTTTACACAAAATAAAAAATTAGTTATCATTTAATTTCACTAATATAAAATATAAAATAAATTTATTTTCTAAACACCTTTTATTTGGAACATGATATAAAAAATAAAAGAAAAAAACATTTATACACCGATATTTAATCACAATATTTTATATATAGTAAGTTGATTTACTTTATCCATTATTAATTTAAAAATCATATTAATGAATGATTATAATTAAATGTCGGTATAAAATTATTTTACATCGATCGATCGTTGGTAGGTGTTCAACTCAAAATAAAAAGAGTCATACAATGTAATTAAATAAATGGTATTTTATAAATAATAGCATTAAGATAAAATTAATTGAATTTATTTATAGGTTTTAGTCACTACACAACTCACATTTTTTCTTATATGAAAGTCTAGAGAAGTAATATAATTGATAAATATCCTTCTATGTTAGGATATAGTGTTATAGTAGACTCCCTATTCCATATATCCTTACTCTTGGTATAATATAAATTCTTGATAGAGAAGTAAAACGCAAAATAACATCACTCAACACATACATAAATAATAGTGGGTCAAAGAACGTAAATAAATATGCATATTGGAAGGTTAAATTGAAGGGTCAAATAGAAAACAAATGGTAGGTTTTGAGATTAAAATTAAATTAAGAACAGTTACCATTTGGGGCATAGAAAGCGATTTGCAACATGTTGCGGTTGAGGTTTTAAATACTTTTGAATATTTTATATTCAGTATATATTGGGTTTGGGTTTGTGAAGAGTTAAATGCTTTTGAATAAGGCTTCACAACAGTGTTCATGATGAGCCAAGAATCTGATTCCATACACGATTTATAGATAATGTTTAGTCTAGTTGGTTTATTTTCTTCAAATGAAAAGTTAGGTTAAATAGTATTTATATAAAAATATTTAATTAAATTTTAAATAAATTTATTTTATTGCAAAAACACCAAGTAAATTATTTTATGTCAGTTAATTTTTCACAAAACAATTATTTTATAATATTTTTTTTCATTAGACAATAAAAAAAATATCAAATAAATTTTAATTTAAAAGAAACATATAAGCTAAAATAGTTATATTTAATAAACAATGATTATTGCTTTCAGCAGAACGAGTGCTAAGGCCAATTATATATGGATATAGTATTGACACAAATTTAGTATGTAGTAAAGCAGTTCCGGTCCAAATAAAACAAAATATTTTTAATTTGTGTGTTTATATTTTTTTACTATATTCATATGTTTATTTAAAAATTTAAATAAATTAAACATACCTCCTAGGAAATGATATAACTAAATTAAAGATTTAGTGATTTCCTATTTATTTTACTATAGAAAGTATAAAGGCAGTTTAGCAAATGTGATCCATTACCCTAACTTTTAACTTACATCTTTAAAGTTAATACAAATATAATTTATTAATTATCACAAAAATATATAGACACAATTCAATCACATATTTATAGAGTTATGAAAATAAGTGGGACACATAGATTAGCTTGTAGTCCAACAAAATAGGTTAAGTTGAAATTGAAAAACTAAACTTATATAAAATTATCCTATTTTGTAATTGATATTATTTAAATTCTTTAATATATATTTATATATATGCTATAGAAAAAGGAACCCAATTAGACTAGTCTGATGGGTCAACAAACATAGATTAGAAAAAAAGCAACACATATTAATTATAGAAAACCATTTAACACTTCTACCTATATGTACATCTTTGAATCTTGGTACTTGACAAATCTCTTTGAAGCACATGTTGCAAGACTCATGACCACCCCTGGAATTATAAGATGATGAAAAAATGTTAGCCCCTTTATCTTTGGATCAGTCATGAAGCTTGAAGTCGTTTCCAATGGTTCAGATGAGTTATAGTTCACTCATATTTTATTTTCTCAAAAACATTTAACTTACATTATTGATGTAACTCATTTGCTAGTTTTCCAACTCACAAAGCAAGTTTATGCCATATGCTTTGTCACACATTTTCAAGTCAACTCTTCTGCAAAACTAATAACCACCTACTAATATACAACAAATTTGTCATTGTAATACTATCATAAATCAGCAGCTTCCATACACAAATAGAACTATAAAACCATATAAGCAAGACCCATAGGAAATTTTTATTTTTAATTTATATATTTAAAAGTGATTAAATTAAATTTATATTAATATGATTTTAATTATTAAAATTTAATTATATGTTAATAATTAATTTCATGTAATTATTTTCACATATTTATTTTATCCATACAATAAGTGTATTTTATTTTATTTTCATGTTAATAAATATATTTTTATTTAATAGTATGATACAATTTTGTTAATTATTCAAGATTTAAAAAACTAATTTATAAACATATAATAATCTATCCATTTTATTTTCACAAAAAAAAAAATTCTATCCATTTTATATTAATATATATAAGTAAAATATATACATTATTATGATTTTAAAAAGTATTTTAATTTTTATTTTAGAAAATTATTTTAAATTTGAGTTAAATTATATAATAAAAAACATTAATATGAGCTATTTAAATCATTAAATCAAATCAACTGTTGTGAAAAGGTTTATAAATAGGTATAAGATATTCAAGCTTAATCACATCAATTTAATTCATTTAAAATAAATTACTAAATCGACAATTATTATGATTGAATTTTTATTTTTGCAAAAAAAAATTAATGAAATAAAATTTTGAGGTAATTAAAAATGCAGCCCCACATGTTTAGTGTAATTGCAAATATACATCCTTCTTCTTTTATACTACACAAACCCTCTTACTTATATGTACTTATTACGATTGTACCCTCTTTCCAAACTACACAAAATATATTTTTACATATTTTTCCATTATTACATTTTATTTTGTGTGAACGTGATATTTTTTTTTTCAAGTTCGCTAATACTCAAACAATGGAGGCAAAAGGAGCGTTCATTGTAAATTTTGAAAAATATAGGGAGTGCATGTGTAATAATATACAAAACTTAGGAGATACACGTATAATATCATACAGAACTTAGATGATACATCTGTAATAAATTTATATATGATATTACAATATTTTGGAAAGAGGGGTACAACTACATGAGTATGTCAAAGTAAGGGGATTTGTATAGTCTAATAAAAAGGAGATGTGCATATGTAATTAAATTAAATTTAAGGATTACATCCATAATTACCTCTAAAACTTTTGATCAATAATTATCAAAAGCTGAAACTTCCTTTATATATAATGAATGGATGTAGTGTAAGAGAGCAATTTAACATAATTAGTGAGAATAAAAATTGACAAAAAACAAAGTAATCAAATAATAGCATATATTCTATAAAAAAATAATGTCACGTGTCCAAATTTACATTATTATTTAGTGTAATTATATATACATTTCTATTTTTTTAACCATTACTTTCGTACCCTTGAGGGTCAGTGATGGTCTAAGGTTTGAGAGGAGTGCTAGTGTAGCATCCCAAAATTCAAAATAAAAATATTTGAAAGATTAGGTTGTTAAAAAAAATGTAGTAAAAGATTAAACTATAAAGACAAGGTTTTCTTGTTTTAGCACGTCATGCACATTTGTTCTTAATTGTTGGTTCACATGTGCCTGGTGTTGTCTGGTTGCCATCTGATTGAGACCATTTGTACCAGCTTTTTCTCCATCATCCCTTCGTGTTGTTTCCTGGTAAGTTTCCTTCTTACTGGGATTTTTCCTAGTTCTTAGGATGGCTCGTTCAGAGAGCCTAGGTTTTTCTTCGAGTAAGGGTGAGAGTTTTTCAGAGGGGTTTTTTGGTTCCATGATGGAAAAGGGGGTGGAAGGTATGAGTGGGGGTAGCACATCAGAATCATCCTTGGGTTCTTTGAGTCTCCCAAACAATGAAGAGTTTGAGCACTTGATGGCAGGGCCATTTGTGGGTTTTGGGTGTGAAGCCCACAACTGGTGGCATTGCAATAGGGGAAGTGGTTCGAGGCGTAACTACTCCTATGGTTGCCGAAGTTGGCACTTCTAGTGAGAGGGTGCTTGGTGTCGCGCTAAAATGCCACCGGAAGCTAGCTCTTCCGGAGGATAGTGATGATAAGGAAGGTGTTGCTGCTGAGACCATTGCGGGGTGAAGGGTAAGGAGAAGAGTCAACATAGGAGGAAGGAGAAAAAAGTGCTCCCCTAATCATCAAGACTGGCTATTAATGGGTTTCGAAGGAGGTTGGGTTGTCCTCGAGCCTAATGTCATCTGATTTAGAGTTGCAAAAACTTCGGACCAAGATCAGCATATGTTCTAACTTGGATCATCTCGATTGGGTATTGATGGAGGCCTAAAGAGCTGACGAGCGAGTGTACGTTGTGGCTGCTTAAGGAGAAGAAGCTTTTACATTTGTGTCCATTGACCTCTTTCGCCATGTTGAGGTAGTGCTTCCCTTCTCGAATTTTCAATGAGAGGTGTTGACTGAGCTCAACGTGGCACCAAGTCAACTGCGTTCCAATAGCTGAGGCTTTCTCAGGGGGTTTGAGATTTTGTGTGGGGTACTCAGTATCTCTTCGACCGTGAACAAATTTCTTTATTTCTACTAGGTGAAGGGTGGGGAGAATTCCAAAGTTGGCTGGGTGTGAACAACAAGGTGTCAGTATGGACCACTATTTACCTTGTTGAGTAGCTCTAGAAAGAGCTTCAAATCAAATTTCTTCGAGGTGCAAGCTAATAAGAAGTACAAGGATCATGGAATTTTTTTTTTCAAGGAGGATGGGTGTTCTACTCGGTTTCCCCTATACTGGCAAGAGCGTCCTCATCGATTTAAGTTCAAGGCCAATCATTTGCTATCCAAAGAGGATAAGAAGGATATTGTGATTATTAGTCAATTTCCTCATCGGATGTGAGTGAAAGCGGTTCTAGATTTAGAGTACACAATTGATGTATATAATTCTTTAAGTAGTGAGTGTCTTGCTTATGTCTTTTGTAAACTTAGCTTTTGGATGGCTCCTCCAATTCCTAAAAAGGTGCGAGATGATGCTCCTCGTGCTGGTGGTCTGGCACGCTAGCCCGAGGCCGAGACTGGTGGTGTCGAGCTCCCCACCTGTGACTTCAGGGGTTTCGGCCTCTATTGCGCTCCTTCATTGGTAGTTTCTATTGTGTCTGCTTCTCGTAGTTGTTCATGTATGGTTTCTTGAATTTCTAGGAAGGTTTTTCATGGCGATGACATTTCTATCTGTCTTGCTAAGTTCCTTTACCTCGCCGAGGCCAAATGGTATATCATTACCATAAAGAAAGGGCAGCTTGTCTTGAACACTGCTCTCTAATGCTGGAGACATCGTCATTATGAAACGCAAAGGTAATGTCCTCCTGGGTGTTGCCTGACGACAAGCTAATCTCCAAGGAGGATAGGGCAATGATGGAATTTGTAAGGGTCGAACGGTCCTTGGATTCGGCAGAGATATTTCTCTTTTGGTCAATAGCGATTATTCGCTATTACAAGAATAAAGTTGTTGAGACTGAAAAAAAGATGAAGGTGTTGGCCGAAGAGAAAAAGAAGGTGGCCGAGGAGGGAAGGCAGCTGTTGATGCTATTGTAATGGCGAAGATGCCCTTGAAGGTGGAGCACAACAAGGTCGTTTGCTTAGAGGTCATTGCCATAGCTAACGCTTGAAAGAGAATGAAGTGCTGGAGAATGACCTGTGGAGGCCCGTGCTGTCCTTGAGGCAAGGGAGGCCACCAGGACTAGTGGGGTATAAGCGAGGTCCAAGGAGGGTGAAGCAAGGGTCTGGGCTGAGCTGGAGAGGAAGACTTTAGAAGAGGATATCTCACAGTTAAAGGAGGATGCTGAAAGTTAGTCCAAGAGTTTCATGGTGTATGCTCTCAAAGAGGGTTTTAGTTGAGCCATGGAGCAAGTGAAGGTCCTGGTGCCTGGGGTCGATCTCTCCTTCTGTGATTTGTGGGTCGTCATGAAGGATGGTTGTATTATCCCAGTAGAAGCGGAACCAGAAGGGGAGGCGCCAATGGTAGAAGGAAAGACTTCTCAATGTTTGATTGAGGTTATTGACATTGATTCCATAGTCATGGAAGATGGGGAGGTAACCTTTGGCGCTCCCAAGGGGACAGTTGCTGATCGGACCAGGGTGACTGCAACTGATGGTAGGGCCAAGGCTGGGGCCTCTGCTAAATAGTTTTGTTTTCTTTTTCTTTACGTATGTTGTATTCTGTGTAGTATCTTTTTTGTTAAACATTTTGTCAGTACCTTCATATGTATTTTATTTTGTTAGTTTAATGAAAGGATGTTGTCATGGCCAGTTTTGTTTTGCATTTGCTTGTATTTTTGTTTCTTACTTGTTGCCGAATATGAGCGATAGAGCGTCGAGTTGGCGATAGGGCGCCGAGTAGGTGACATGAACGCCAATGAGGGTGATAGAGCGCCGAGTGGGCGATATGAGGGCCAACAAGGGCGATTGAGTGCCAAGTAGGCGAATTAGCACCAGTGAGGGTGATAGAGCAACAAGTTGGCAATATGAGAGCTAGCGAGGGTGATAAAGCTCCAAGTAGGTGATATTAGAGCCAACGAGGGCGATAGAGCGCCCAGTAGGAAATATTAGCGCCAATGAGGGTGATAGAGCACTGAGTAGGCAATATTAGCGCCAATGAGGGTGATATAGTGCCGAGTAGGAAAAAGAGTACATCACCTATGCGATCTATTAGCTATAATACATTTTAAGGTGGGTGGTCTTCCATGTGCATGGGGCATCCCTTCCTTTGGGAGTCTGTAGTCGGTATGCCTCATTATTGAGATATTTTGTAATCCTGAAGGGTCCTTCCCAAGTGAGGGTGAACTTGCCCTTTTGGTATTCTTTTCGGGCTTCCCCCACCATCTCCATACTATATCGCCTTCTTGGAAGGTTTGTTTTAGTGTGTTTTGGTTTTATTGCCTTGCTAACCTTTGTTTGTAAGTGAGTTCTTTGATGGCCGCTTCCTGCCTGATTTCCTCCGTCGTATCCAGGTCAGCTCGCATTGAGTCTGAGTTTCCAATTGGGTTGTGATGAGTCCTTTGAAAGGATGGCTGTACGAGTTCAACTAGAATCATGGCTTCCGTGTTGTAGGTCAAGCAGAAAGGGATTTCCCTTATAATTGTTTGGGGATGATAGTGGTAACCCCACAACACGCTGGGTAGTTTATCCACCCATGCTTTGCGTTTAGCTCCGAGTCTAGCCTTGAGTTCACTCAGGATGGCCTTGTTAACCACCTCAGCCTATCCATTTTTCTATGGGTGCTCCACCGAGGATACTATATGTTTTATGTTGAGATTTGTCATGAACTCCTCAAAGGTGGCTGTCGTGACTGTTTCCCATTGTCGGTGACTATTGCATATGGTAGGCCGAAATGAGAGATGATCCTCCATGTGAATTCCTGTACCTTTTAGGCCGTGATCGTGGCCACAGGGGTGGTTCGATCCACTTGGAGAAATAGTCGATTATGACGATGAGGAATTTAGTCTACCCAGTGGAAGGGGGAAAGGGTCCAAGTATGTCCATCCCCCACATGGAGAAAGGCTAGGGGGCGGTGATGTAATGCAGATGTGCAGGCGATGTTCAGGCCCTGCCGCTAAACTCTTAGCACTCAGCGCATTTTCGCACCTAGGTAAGACAGTCCTTGCGCATGGTGGGCCAATTATATCTAGCCTGAGTAACCCTTTGGACCATACTCCGAGCTTTAATGTATGATCCACAAATCCCTTTCTGAATCTCGTTCAACATGTACTCGGTATGCTCCTTCCCAAGGAACTTAAGAAGCGGGCGAGAAAAACCTCTTTTGTAGAGGTCGCTGTCGATAACGGGGATGTTGATTGGCGCTTCACCCTGTGGGTCCCGTGGGGTCATCGGGTAGCATCCCTAAGGTAAAGAAGGAGATAATGGGGGTTCGCTAATCCGAAGGAGAGCTGCTGATCTACAACACGCCATCAGTATGAGTGCTAGGGAGCCGAAGCTTTTCTTGGATGACTGAGTGACGTTGCACTCCTTGGTCAGTGAAAGAGCTGGAAGAGGGTGTGTACTCTCCTATTGCTTTCCTGTGGTATGTGCGCTACCTCTGTCTCCTCGAATTGTTTCATCAAGTTTTTCATTAGGAGCATATATTAAATTATATGGTTGTCCTTCACTTGCATGGTGCCATTGGGCTTACCTTCTACCTGCTTTGAGTCTGATCGGCATCTGAGCTTTCTTACACCCATCTTCTAGGCCAATCTGAGTCCCGCTAACATAGCTTCATACTCTGCCTGGTTATTAATTGCTTAGAAATCAAACTAGAGTGCCTACTTGATGTCAATACCATCAGGTCCCAAAAGGGTGACGCCGGTGCCATAACCTTTATTGTTGAAGGAGCCATCCACGTAAACATCCACTATTAGGGCCCGTGGTCGACTCGGGGTGGTAGCTCAACCAGAAAATCCGCAAGGGCTTGCGACCTAATGGGTCCCTAGGGCTTAAACTTCAGATCGAACTTTGATAATTCTATGGACCATGCTATCATTCTATTAATGAGGTTCAATCTCCCGAGGATCTATTTGACTGGATGGCCTATTTTGATGACCATGGGGTGGCTTTAGAATTATGGTCGTAGTCTTCGGGTTGCATTCACAAGATAGAGTGCCAGTTTTTCGATCATATGGTATCTAATTTCAACTGGTTGGAAGATCTTACTGGTGAAGTATATCAGGTTTTTCATGTTGTTGCTTTTTCTGTCCTAACATCGAGCTCATGGCATGCTGGGTAATTGTATATATAAAAGTAGGGGTGTGCCTGGCGATGGTCTAGTAAGGATCGATGGTGAGGATATGACGTTTTCTAGCTCTATGAACATGGTTTCGACCTCCTCATTACAAATAAACTTTTCCTTGACTTTCTTCATCAATTCAAACAGTGGGTGTCCTTTGTCTGCCAACTTGGGGAGGAATCGGGCCAATGAGGTGAGGCATCCTTTAAGTCGTTAAACCTCTTTTAGTGATGCAAGACTTTTCATGTTGAGCAGAGTGGTACACTTATTGGGGTTGACCTTGATCTCTGTTGGGTGAGCATGAAACCAAGAAATTTTTCGCTTTCTACCCTGAATGTGTACTTTTAGGGGTTTAGTCGTAGATTGTGATGACAGATTCTGTCGAATATCGTTGATAGGTCCTTCGTATGGTTCTCTGGTGCTCTGGATTTAACGACCATGTTGTTGACGTATGCTTCTACACTCTTCCCGATGAGGTAAGCAAAGACGGTGTCTATGAGTTGTTGATAGTAGCTTTTGCATTTTTGAGTCCGAACGACATTATCTAATAACAGTAACTAGCTTGGTTTGTGCAGAACGTTGTTTTCTCCCAATCAGGAGGATACATCAGTATTTGGTTGTAGCTTGAGTATGCATCTAGAAAACTTAGGAGTTCAAACCTCGAGGCCCCGTCAACTAGTTCGTCGATGCTAGGAAATGGGTAGGATTCTTTGGGGCATGTTCAATTTAAGTCGGAGTAATCGATGCACATTCTCCATTTTCCAAATGCGTTATTTATCATGATGATGTTTGAGAGCCAGGTGGTGTAATAGATCTCCCCAATAAAACTTGCCTCTTGTAACTTGGCTATTTCTTTTATGTCTGCTTGTTACCGATCTCTGCCCATCTTCCTCCGCCTCTACGCCACCAGCCTTGCTTCGGGGAAGACTGACAACTTGTGACAAACAAGGTTGGGGCTTAAATTGGGCAAATCAGAAGCTTTCCATGCGAATAGATCGGCGTCTTTCTTGGGAATCGTGTGTATGGAGGCAAAGACTTTGAGGCTCATGTGTGCGCCGAGCCAGGTGTACTGATCCTCTCGAGGTCCCAATTGAAAAGTAGTTGTCTCCTCAGCAGGGGAGAGCTGCTGATCGTCATCCGCTCAGGGATCGAAGTCAGTCCATCAAGTCGGGTCTATAGATGGGGCTTTGTGGCGACATGGTTGATGCTAGTTCCTAACTTTGGGAGTCGATAGGGGAGGACCCGAAGACTTTGCATGTAACATTCCCTAGCCTCTTCCTGGTCGACCCTTATTGTGATTATAACACCCCAGGTTGAGGGGAATTTCATTGTGAGGTGGGGTGTGGAGATGATGGCTCTTAGGGTGTTGAGGATGGGCTGACCTAAGAGGACATTGTACGAGGTATCTGCGTCAATCAGTATGTACCTGCCTAGTAAGGTTAATAACAATTTTCCTTCTCCAAAGGTGGCCATGAGCTCTATATATCCCCTAGTGTGCACCTGTTTTCCTACAAAGCAACAGGGACTCAGGGTAGGGTTTGACTAAGCTCTCGGGAATGTCCAGGCGTTTGAAGTTGGCCCAATAGAGGATATTTGTCGAGCTCCCCTAGTTTATGAGTATCTTTCGGACATCCCAGTCTGTGATGACAGTCGCGATAACCATAGGATCATCCTAATTGATTCTTACTCCTGTGAAGTCACTATCGTTGAAAGTAATCAGTGGCATGGTTCCTACTGGGATATCTGGCACCTAGTTTACTGCCTTAAGCTGCCTCCGGTGTTATTTCCTGGCCGAGCTACCTTCCCTCTGTCGCCTGTCACTAGGAATTACGGTCTGGCTCAATCTAATCCCAGGATGCCCTATGGTAGTTCCTGTCTCTAGGCTTGAAGGGGGTTTCTTGATGAATGGTCTGAGTCTCCCTTCTATCTGGTCTCTGAGGTCTATGCACTCTTCTATCATGTGCCCGTAGTTTCGGTGGTACTTGCAATGATTACTACAGTCTGCTTCCTCGTTGGAGGGGTCCGGTTGCGGGAGATGAAAGACCTTGGTGCTGAAGGCTTCTTGCAGAACTTAGGTTCAGGTTTCCGTGAGGAAGGGTGTAGGTTGTGTACTTGGGTTGTAGCCGACCAGATTTCCTGAACTCCCTGTCGCGTGGTGTCCTATGATGAGTTCCCTCTTTTTTCTGGTGCAGTTGTATGTGCTCCCTAACCTTTTGCCTTTGGGGGCAATCGGAGGTTTCTACGTCTTACTAATGCCTCTTCCATGCTGACATATTTGGAGGATCTTTCCAAAAAATCGTCCAATGTTTGTGATCGCCTTTTGGATACACTGTCTATGAGTCCTCCTGGTTTCGAAGCTCCCAATACCGCGTGGAGCGCAATGCCAAACTCGAGTTCAGGGTGATCTAGGTTAACATCTAGGACAGTCGATCTGTGAAGGCATGCAAAGGCTCATCCTCCTTTTGTTGTAGTTCGATTAGGTCATCTGCCGTTATTCTCTTGGGTTGTCGAACTGCGTAGTGGGCTACAAATTTGTCTGTCAGGGTGTCATATGTGTCTATCGAATTGGCTGGTAGGCGAGACCACAATTCAAAGCAGTACTTACAAGAGAGGCAGGAAACATCCTGTATAAAACTCGATCATCATTAGAGTATAAGTTTACCTGTGTTAAAAATGCTTATATATGATCGTTTGAGTTGGTATCTCCTTCCAAAAGCTTTATCGACAGGGGTCTGCATCCTCGGGGGAGAGGAGTATCAAGGATACCGTCGATGAATGGATGTCGTCGCCCCTTCCCGTGTATGGGGGCTAGGTTCCCCGTTGTCTTTTTGTCCGAATTCCTCTTGGTGACTCTGCTTCGCGAAAGTCGATCGCTATTAGAGTGATGTCGGCTTGCCGAATCATCGTCGCTTGAGTCTTCCTTGTAGCTACTATTCTGCCACCCCTTCCTTCACCATCGAGGTCGGGTGCCCTCTCTTGTAGCGTCATGATTGGATTGACTACGAGCCACTTCACCCCTATCACCCACGTCTTTGAATCATTTGAGTTGGAAATCGTGGATAGTCGTCTTCATGGCTGTGTTTCCTTCTCTTAAGGCGTGGAGGGCGGCCCCATGCCTCTGAGCCATATCCTCTATTTGCTTCCTTATGACTTCCAAGGCATTCATGTTGTTCATGTTACTCTAGGACTCATAGCTCTGAGTTTGTACCATAAGGGTAGAGACGTAGGAATTTGCACGTCCCGATAGACGGTGCCAGATGTTCTTATCAAATTCCAGTAAAACCTTATAACCTTCCTTATCTGGAATGCTGACGGCTCCCTTGGACAGGTGGGTACCTACAAAAGAGACTCTAATGCTCAAGTCAGAAAAAACTGTCAACAGTAGGGGGGTTTTGTGTTTAGAATAGTCTCTTTTTTTTGGAGCGTGTATCCCTTTTATTGTGAAAAAGGTTCCATGTTACCTTTTTTAGGAAAATGGGCCTTTGTTGGACCGGGTGCTGAGTATGCCGAACTCTGAGTTAAGTCAAGTACGCCGAGCTCTAAGCTATGCCAAGTTTGCCGAACTTCAGTCTTCCAAGGACTAGGGGGAGGGGAGGGGGTCAAAATTTAAACCGTAAAACTAATCTTTTATAAAAAATAAAGGACAAAGAGGGGAAAATCAACCTTAAATAATTATTGTATAGGTTAAGTAGTCCCCTTAAAGAATTATAGACGAGTTGACTATTTAAGAATCGACAAAAAGGAAGAGAAAAAATAAGAAAATAATTAAAGTTGTGGGATCTTGCTTGAAGAGGTGAGTAAAACCTTTTCTTAAACCCATCCATGGTATATATAATCTTATTCTTATAAAGTAAAAATAAAAGAATTGGCCATAATGATGAGAAAATGTCATTAGCTCATTTTAATTAATTCTTTTTAATACAAGTTGAAGCTTATATTCAGGCATGTCTCACTTCTTTTTCTATTACGAATAAATTATATGTGACTGTGTGTTAGTGCTTAGTATACCTAATTGCTTGAATATCTACACTTTTAATTTGTATATTGTACGTGCTGCACATAGATGTTAAGTATCGTAATATAAAATGGTGACACAACATCTTGCTTTACAATTTCAATTCATAAATGGTGAAACTTAATAATTGTAAAATTCCCTAAAGAATTATGGGTCATATTATATATATATATATATATATATATATATATATATATAAATTTTATGATGTATAATTACATTTTTGAATTAATTTATTTTCATAAAATCTATGTGGTGTGATTTTAAGAATTGAAACGTTGTGTTTAGAAATTGTGTGATTATTTGAGATATCCGCATTTAATATGGGAAGTAAAACTTATGATACCTTCATCTAGGATGGAGATGAAACACGAGATATTGCGATTTATTATGGAGAAAATGTTTTAGATACCTTCATTTGGGATGGGGAAGAGATTCGATATACCTCCAAAATAATGTTGGGAAGGTAATGGACACCATTGTATGAAACATGAGGTCATAAACCTTTTTTATAAATCTATTAAAAACCTGGTTCTGGAAACCGAAGAAGGAGAGTGAGTGATCATGAGTATCACTATATTTTTGTGGATTGCGTGTATGCATGACAATGTTAAATTGAAAACTATTGTGTTGATTATTATTATACTAGAAATTATTTGTATAAATAATAATTTATGTATAAAAAAAACTTTTTTTATTATTGCAGGTACTGTGGGTAAATTTTTCAGATTCTACATCAGTTAAGAACAACACTATTTGCGAAGTCTTTTGGAACCTATTTTACTCATTGGGATTTCCATCTCATTAAAGTGTGTAGTGTCAGAAGAGGAAGAAATTGTGAAAGCTAAGGAGGTTGAAGACTTAGTCCCAAGCTTAGATATTTTTTATTTAGAATGAACATTTTTTCATTATTTCAATTATCTTTTACATTTGTTTTAGAGACCTTTACATTTTAGAATTATACTTTGTAAGATCTGTATTTTGTTTACCTTATTTTAATATTAGGAGATATTTTTGGCTTATTATTTCGAAAGTTTGTTTATTTTCAATATGAGATTATGTGTAATTTGATAAAAACTGAAGAAATGTTACTATAATTTATTATATTTTATATTATAGTAAATAAATTTAAATCAAATAAATATTTTTTGTCAACTTAAAATCTCAATCTAACATCTTAAAAGGAGTCAAGTCTCTTTAACATGTAAGTCAAAGTAATGATTTTTGTTAAATTTAAATATTTTCGATCTAACGACTCACAATTATCCAAATCTTTTATATGAAATATATAAATATAGATTATCAAATTATATATTGAACTATAATTATTAAGAATATTATATTAAAATGTAATGGTACTAATGAATAATTAATCTTTATCATTAAATTTCAAAAAAATAAAGGGTTTGACGAAGAGTAAGTCTATTAAACTTACTTTTGGAGTAGGTGAATTCCCTCTCATATATAAATATATAAAGATAAGTTTTATGGAATTGTAAATAAATAAGAAAACACCTAATAAGCATAGAAATCTAAATACTATTAAATTAAGTTTTAATTATATTAAAATGGCTTAACTATGTCTTTATTTCTTCACATTTAGTTAAATCTATTTTTCCTCTCAAATTAAAAGATATTGTTTTTCCTCCTAATTCTAAAAATTGTTATTTTTAATCCCTTTGACAATGCAGATAAAACTATTTTCAATTTGTTGTATTTTTACTTTTTATACACGATAATTTAATTATTAATTTAAATAAAATTCCTAATGGCTTAAAACCACTAAAATATAAAATTTTTTGTTAAAAATTAATTTTTCACAGTTATTATCAATTATAATTATATGAAAATAATAATAACATAAGAACAATTATGCATACAAATATAAAATATTGATATATAAAAATAAAATATATGATATTAAAATTAGATAGCAAGAACTACATATATTTTTTGTATTTACTTCATGTTAACTATATAAGGGGGAAATCCTATAAGTGATTAATTCAATCACAATATTATTATGATTATATTCTATAAGATGATCCTCATATCTTTAACAATTATAATGTTAATAAATATGAAATATATAATTGATAAAAAAAATTTAATAATTTATTTGTATAAATTTATATTCAACAATCTTCTCTTATGATGATAACCTTAAAAAAATTGACAATTGACAATTGACAAGCTTAATTTCAATAAAAAAATGCCCACAATATCTTAAAAACATCACTTATAATGAATTATTTTTAACAAATTATAAATTAATAGAATTTATTTTATTAATAATTTATATATTTAAATCAGATTTTAATATTAAAATAAATTTGTGTAATACTTGGACATTGATCTTAACATAAAACATTTACAAAATGAAAGAAATTCAAATTGATAGCATTTCAAGTTTTATGAAATCTTAAAATATCTCATTAAAACACAATTTTAGATTTTAAAAAATAAATGGTGAAGTATAAGTCTCTAATACCAATTATCTTTTAATTTTCAAAATTAAAAATATGAAAGGAAAATGGAAAAGGAAGGAAAGAGTGACCACAAACAAGTCATATGCTTCAAATTATATTTTAAAAATCTAACATTTACATTAATCAAATGTATACTTGTTATAATAAATTATTTGACTCAAACTAACATCGCTCAAATTAACATTAATCAAAACGGATTTACATCATTCAATCACATCTAAGCTTTATGTTCAAAAAATTTGTTGAATTTGATAATAATAACTTTAAAAATTATATAAATTGTATGATTTAGTTGGTATGGTTGTATCTTTAAAGTCAATAATAAATAATATTTAGTAACATAAGTGATAGAAAAGGCAGATTCTAATTATATAAGGTTTTATATTTTATTGTTTGTTTCTTCTCACTGTAGTTTCTTTCTTTTTCTCTTTTAGAAAGGTGACTCAATGCCTCTTTCAGTCCCAACCAAAGCCTTAAATCCCCCAATTCTCCATACCCATGGAAATGAATCCTCCTTCTTTCTATGGTCCATTTCAAAATGAAAACTTGAGTTAACCGTCCTGAGACCCGGTCAAATAAATAATTAGTGGAAGGGAAGAGGAAGAAAAGAGTGGTCACAAACAAGTCACATACTTTAAATTGTATTTTGAGAATCTAACCTTTATATTAATCAAATGTATACTTGTTATAATAAATTATTTCACTCAAACTAACATTGCTCAAATTAACATGAATCAAAACGGATTTACATCATTCAATCATACAATAAATTATTTGATTCAAACTAACATTGCTCAAATAAGTACAGGAACGTCGTATGCCACCACATACACACAAGAACAAATTATACTGAGTATGCTCAAACTAATATGGCTCAATAGATTTTTAAAAAGATAGCAATAACCTTGAAAAATATTCTAAAAGACATGGATTTTTAACTTTCATTGTGGCTCTACTTTTATTCACACTATAGTTGTAAAATAAATTAAATTACTTTATTACTTTATTTTTTAAAATTTTGAAAAGATTTAAATTTAAGATAAGTTAAATTCCTTTAAATACTTTTAACACATAACTTTATACATATTTTTTAGTAATAAGAAATAAGTGCGAGATTATAATTAAATATATTTTTTCTAACAATCTGATTTATTTATTTTTATTAAAGTTGTATTATGAATTTAACAACCAAAAAATTACCATGACAATTTTTTTTTCAAAAATTTTTATGTTATATTCAGAAAAAACCATTGAATTCTTTGTAAAGAAGAATGCAAGTTACATATTGGAAATAATGAGATTTTTTAAAGAAAAGTGAAAAAAAACATATTTCTCTCTAAGTAATATGAATTGTGTCACACCCATGTGACAAAAAATGTTTAGTTTAGTTTATTATATCTTCTAACATACATCACACATCTCATATCACTGTCATTTTAAAATATATTACATTTCTTTTAATAAAACATTGATAGACATGCACTTTTCCAATTTCGTTTTTATATTTCTATAAAATGGTCATACTATTATCTTTAAAATAAGATTTTATGACTTTTTTAACTTTTATTTTCGACCAAAGTCCTAAATAAAGTAAAAAATAGATACTTAAAATATAATATTTAGTTTATAATATTAAAATATAAAATTCTTGATTCTTAACATTCTTTCTATCATAAATGAGTAGAAAAAACAAAAAATAACTTTTTCTTCTAACTAAAAATAGATTATTTGAATTAATATTTTCGTAAAAAAGATTAATTATTTAGTAATGGAGGATAAGGATATTATTCTTTTTAATATATAAAACTATGTTGATAGAAAAGATTAATTCTATTTTCAGAACCGAAAAAGATCTAATAAGTATAAGATATTACTCTTTATTATTTTTATTCATTTTATTGTTTAAATCTAATGATTACGATTAATTATGCTTTGTTTTATTTATAGTATGCTCTAAACAATTAATTAAGCTCATGTAGATTTTCATAATTATAGTAAAAAATTACAATTCTATTTAAATTATTGTTATTTTCTTACTTTATTAATATAATTAACACTAACATATATAAATATAAATCAAATCATTTTGTAGGCACTGTGTACTAATTAATTATATTTTAATTTTTAAATTTAATAATACATTGTATTTATTAAATTTTACTATTATTTAAATAGATATATTATTTAAATTTATATGTAGAGATTTAATGCTATATATTATTATATACAATAAATGACTACGAGAGTGTTAGTTAGTGTACCATTTAAGTGTGTATTAGTATAATATTTTTTTTTATGAATAAAAACTTAGTATTGTCAATAATACTAGTTTGTTAGCTGAGCTTGGGACCTTTATTTCTGTTAACTAATTTATCACCTTATATGTTTATTAGTGTAATATTTTTAAAAAAGACACAAGGAATGTTGGTATATTTAAAGTTTGTAAACTTAAGATTAGAGTAGGTAAATATAAAATAATGAAATTATAATTTCTTAAAATAAGGCTGAAAGTTTTATGTATTTATTTTATTATAATATAAATATATATTTTTTATGTCAAATATATAAAATATAAACAATTTATATGTAAATATTACTTTTAAGTGTGTATATTTGAATTGAAATCTAATCATCATTTTCATATATCATTATAAGATATATTGAATATTATAGTTTATCCTATAAATTATCAAATATTTTCTTATAAACTATATATTTTATATTGTTAACATAAATTTCAAATAAAAAAGGATATATAATATCTGAATTGGTTAAGGAACGCGAGATGTAAAAAAATGTCATTGTTTTAATCTTTATGGTTAATAAAAACTAACATCTAGTCTATAAAAGAAACATTTAAAATAGAAAATTATATAACATATATAATTAATTTAAATTTATATTTATTAAATATGTAAGTCTAATTTTATAGAATATAATAATAATAATAATATTATGATTTCATTTCACACTTTTATGATTTTACCATCATGTAATCAATATGAAATAGAAAAAGAAAATAATTTGTTGATTTTGTTAATTATTAAATTTTAATATTATTGTATGTTATTTCATATATCAATACTGTATGCTTGCATGGATAATTGTTATTATAAATTATATTACTCTTTTATTTTTCATTAATAATTTTATATAAAATTTTATATTTGGCATCATATCTATGAAGTTAAGAATACCTGCATAACATCATAAATTATTAGATTAAGAAAACATATGTTGATTTAGTTTTATTTTTATTTTTAGGAAACAAATATGTTTATTCTTATTTTGAAAATTAATATTTAATAAAAGCAATGTTTTCAATTTCATATAATTAACCATTATAAATTTAAAATAATTTATTTTAATATTAAAATTTTGTCATTGATATATTATGAAATTATTAAATTTTAAAAATCATTAAAAATTAATTTAATATTATTAAGACTATATTATATTTTATTAGACATATTATAAATTACAGATGTCCTCATGTATTTTAAAATATTTTTCACTTATCTTTGTTTTATTTTTAATTTCTTTTTCTCTATTTTATTTTCTTTTCTTTTTGGTAATGCACCACTTTTTTACTAGGAAAAGCACGACAACCACCAGGCTATTTATGTATAACTCAACAATATTCTTATTTTAATAAAATTTTCAAAATTAAAATTATTCTATTTATATAATTTTAATTTTTCATATCAATAAATATTTATTTAATATTATTAATATTACTACAATATTTTTTATTTCATGCGGTTCTTTCATGAAAAAAAATTTGCAAAAAATACTTGCTATTTTTTAGAAGGAAAAAAATCGTGTAAATAAAAAATTTTGTAAATAAAAAATTTGCAAAAAATACTTGCTATTTTTTAGAGTTAAAGTTTTTAAACTTAAGATTAGAGTAGGTAAATAAAAAAAAATTAAATTATGTATAATTTCTTAAAATATAGATGAAGGTTTATGTGTTTATTTTATTATAATATAAAAATATATTTTTCCATCAAATATATAAAAATTTAAACAATTTATATGTTAATATTACTTTTAAATGTGCATATTTTAATTAAAATTTAATCATTATTTTCATATATCATTATAAGATATATTAAATATGATACTTTATCCTATAACTTATCAAATATTTTCTTATAAACTATATATTTTATATTGTTAACATTAATTTCAAATAGAAAAGGAGCTATAATAAAACTAACATTTAATCTATGAAAGAAACATTTAAAATAGAAAAATATATAACATATATAATAATTTAACTTTATATTTATTAAATATGTGAGTATAATTTTATAGAATATAATCATAATAATGTTATGATTGGATTTCACACTTTTATGATTTTACCTTCATGTAATCAATATGAAATAAAAAAAGAAAATAAGTTGTTGATTTTGTTAATTATTTATTTAATATTATTGTATGTTATTTCATATATCAATAATGTATACTTGCATGAATAATTGTTATTATAAATTATATTATTATTTTATTTTCATTAATAATCATTATATAAAATTTTATAATTTGATGTCATATCTATGAAGTTAAGCATACCTACATAACATCATAAATTATTAGATAAGAAAATATATATGTTTATTCTTATTTTTAAAAGTCTTTACATATTTAATAAAAAACAATGTTTTCAATTTCATATAATTAACCATTATAAATTTAAAATACTTTATTTTGAATATTACAATTTTGTCATTGATATAGGATTTCAAATGATATAAATTCAAATGAAAAAAATTTAAATGAATAGGATTTCAGATATTTTAAAATACTTCATCCAAACACAGTGTTAGATTTTAATAAGATAGATGTAAGTCTCTAGTACCAATTCTCCTTTAATTCAAAATAAAAAATATGAAAGTGAAAGAAAAAAGGAAGAAAATAGTGGACTCAAGTCACACACTTCAAATTATATTTTGAGAATCTAACCTTTATATTAATAAAATGTATACTTGTTATGATAAATTATTTGACTCAAACTAATATTAATCAAAACTAATTTACACCATTCAATCACATCTATCATTCATGCAAAAAATTTGTTAAATTTGATAATAATAACTTTGAAAATGATATAATATGATTTAGTTTGTATAGTTGTATCTTTAAAGTCAATAATAATTAATATTTAGTAACATAAATGAAATGAAAATAAAAAGTAGGCTTGCAAAAATGACAAAGAAGTTATATGAATTTATCCATTGGATTGGGTGTAGAAAAAGCATATTCTAATTGTATAAGGTTCTATGGTTTATGGTTTATGGTTTGTTTCTTCTCTTTCTTTCTTTGTTACTGCAAACGTGGCAGGATGCCTCTCTCCATTCCGAATCCTCAATTCCTCATGTCCATGGAAATGGACCCTCCTGCTTTCTATGGTCCATTTCAAAATCAAAACTTGGGTTGACCCTTTTGTCCTTGAAATGTGCGTTACTAGTCAAAAAATTAGTGAAAGGGAAAAACAAAAATGTTAGATTTTAAAACTGGTTGAACCACCGATTTTAATTAGTTTTTTGATTTTAAAACTGGTTCTTTACTTGGTCGATTCAATTTTCAACATTAACTGAAATAGATGTTACACTGGTTCACCAGTTTTTTTGTCAAATCATTCGGTGTGATCTGGTTTTTTTAACCTAACTTAAAACACATAAAAACTTTTAATAAGAAATTTTATTACAAACATTCTAACATCAATTATTCATGACTTTAAAAGAAATTAGTCATGTACTATTACACCAAGTTATATTCAAGATCTATGTAAAATGAAAAAATATATACAAAACGTCATGAGTGATAAGTGTATTTTACTCTTATGAAATTGATTTTTTCACCTAAGACCAAAATTTCTTCAAGTCTATTTTATGATAGGATAATTTGTGAAATATATTTTGTCATTGATATATTATGAAATTATTAAATTTTTAAAATCATTCAATGTTATATTTTATTGAACATCTTGAAAATAGATGGATCTCATCATGAATCATCCATATTTTTACGTATTTTTCCCTTATCTTTGTATTATTTTTTATTTCTTTTTCTCTATTTTATTTTCTTTTTTTATTGGTAATGCACCACTTTTTTACTAGGAAAAGCACGACCACCACCAGGTTATTTATGTATAACTTAATAAAATTATTATTTTAATGCAATTTTTAAAATTAAATTTTTTCTATTTATATAATGTTAATTTTTCATATCAATAAATATTTATTTAATATTATTAAAACTACTAGAAAAGTTTTCGTTTCTTGTAGTTTTTCATGAAAAAAAATTTGCAGAAAATACTTGCTTTTTTTCGAAGGAAAAAAATTGTATAAATTTTGAGACTCTTCGTACAAAACAAAAAATATCAACAAGAATTTCATAAAAATTTGAAAAGTGACAGCAAACTCTTCTACAAATATGAAAATGGTAGAAAATTTTCTTGCAAATTTTTCCCTGAAAATTATTTATAGGAGTTTCCTGCGAATTTCAAATTGGTGGGAGACTTTCTACATATTTAAAATTGGCAGAAAAGTTTTTGCATATTTTTCTACAAATAAAAATTCGCAAAAAAAAATTATATATTTAAAATTAAAATTATAATGAGTAAATATTATTTATTTATAAAAATTTATATATTAAGATTACTAGAAATGTTTTGCCACATAATGATAATTTATTTTTTAAATCATTAGTTTTGAAATATTTATAAATATTTAAAATAATATCATTTTACTAAATCCGTTATAATTTATGAAATATCTTAATATTCATAATTTTAGTTTAAAATTAATTAGATTAAATATTATTTTATTGAATATATATTCTTGTATCTTCTATCCTTTAAATTTTAAATTCAAATCGTTGTACATTTAAGTGACAATGTTAATTTATTTTATATTTAACATGTCCAAAAAAATCAAGGTATGTTTTGATACAAATAAATAAAAGAAAATTGAAGTTGTTATTCAAAATTGTATAGTATAAAGGTAAAAAAATCCATATCAATTTTGAATGTCCAATAAGTGAGAAAAACATTTGAAAATTTGAATAACATAACAACACAAGCATTAGTGAAACATGAACTAAGATTTGTATTATACACAATTTACTATTTTAATGAAATAGCATTGATCCAAAACTCAACATGAAGATGAATGTAGCTTGTGATTTGTAACTTGTAATTAGTATTTTTTTTAAGTGTTAGTTAAGCATAGAAAAAAAATAATAATGGCGATAGCTGTCTTGGTTCAGCCATACTTGTCCCGTTCTTGTTTAATTACATATAAACCCAAATTACATTCATAATACCACAGTTTCCAATGTTTTGTATATCATATAGAACAAATTTTAGAAAGTGAATATTGATATTATCTTTATTAAACAAAGAGAATCTAGCATTTATCTAAATAAACTACTACTTTTTATGGAATCGGTCGGTAAGTGGATTTTGACAGAACGGTAAAAAATCACTTAAAAAACAAAAGAGTCATCACCTATGTTTATTAAGAAAGAAATTGAAAAAACCTTTAAAATATATCAAAACCTTTAAAAGAGTCATCACCTATGTTTATTAATTGATTTTAATATTTTTTATAAGAATTTATTATTGAGAGATTTATTTATTTTTAAAAGATTATTATTATTTTACTTTTTATCTTTTAAATTTATTAAAATTTTTATCTTTTTGGGTTCAACAGGAGTAAGTTCCTGCTCCTATGTATCTCCAAGTGTAATCGAGAATAAGAATTTACATAGTTCTTTGAGAAAATATTTGTGTGTTTTGATATATTTTATATTTAATTTTTAGATTTATTAAGACTTAGGATTTCTAAACTTTCATGGTTTATACATCCTAAAATTAAAAAAATTAACAATGGTGTACACCCAAACCAATCAATTGGAACATTCTTATCTTAGAGGTTATTTTTATTTTTTTAAGAATATTTTTTTTTGAAAAAGAAAAATTTATTAAAACATATCATCATTGTCATGAGAAGTGATAGTGATAGGATAAAAATTTAAATACAGTAATAAATAGAAAAAAATAAAAAGGACCCCCCAAGTAACATGATAGTCACCTCCCACAAAGTCATCTGGTAAATATACATTATTTTGCAGGTTCACCCTACAAGAATTAGGATCAAACCACAATAGAAGCACTACAGCCTGATTACTTTGAGTCTCTTCATGCATACAACTGGTTGTAATGATCATTCCACAAAAAGACGCCTTTAACCTTACCCAACCCTTTGATCCACTTCCAAGAGTTTTGTAGGGAATGATCCCACACTTCTTCACATAGGAAAGGCTTATTTTTAAACACCACCTCATTCCTAACACCCTATATACCACAAAATTGATAGCCAAACAACACTAAGCCAGGAAGAAGCATTAATACCAAAAGAGTCATAGATGACCAAGAAATTCCAGAAACTCAACTTGCATGAAGCTGGCAGAACAGAGATGAAACCAAGCCATCTAAAACAATACATCCAAATAGAGTAACTACCCTTACAAATGAACAAAAGATGAGAAATCGCTTATGACTCTAAGTGACATAGGGGACAAAGAGTGTCTGCCATTGGAAGGATTGATTCAAGAGCCAATTCAACATTTGACGATATTCTGTTACGAACCACCTTCCAAGCAAAAACCATCACCATCTTTGATTTCCATAACATGCTAAAAAATGGTGATTCATCATCCAGGCCCACCCCACACACTAAGTGGTATGCTTCTTTAACCAAATATTGATTAGAGATACCCATATTAGCACCTCACCCCTATCCATCTTTTGCCTCCTTTCTCACTTGGACCCCTTCCAAGACTCCTTCTAACTCCCTAACCCAATCAATCTCCCAACTAAAAAGTTCCATCCTCCAACTCAATTTCCAAACCCAATTATTATTACATCATTCCCCAACCTCCGACACCAGCTCCTCCCTTTGATTTGACAAATTGTATAATCTAGGAAATTTTTATCTAAGCCCCACACCAACCAATCCCCCTCCCAAAATGAAAATAGGGAACCATCTCCAAGCGTAGGTTTTAACGCTGCAGGGAACCAGTTGTCCATTCCTTCTTTAGTTATTGTTCTCAGGATATCATGCCACCACTAGAGTCACCACTCCTGCACCTTACTGATAGGTTTCTTCTAATATCTGCACCATATCTTGTCTCCAATACTTTAATCCAAGAAGCATTAGCACCCTGCAGTATCCTCCAACGCCATTTTCCCAATGGATATAATTTTGACTAACAAATTTATTTTTTAGAGCTGAGATTTAAGACAAAAAGTTGTGGCAACTTATGCCTTAAAATCTGATGTCATGTCTAGTTAATATTAAAGAAAGTGAAGATTATAAATTATTTTTAGAAAGAAAATATTATTAATTGTGACAGGAATTAATTAAGGAAGAAATTTGAGAACATGACACTATCACAATTTGTATCCTCAAAATTATTTTTCCCTTACCAATAAATTTATTTTTCTAACTAGTTGATTTAAAATTTTTTATTTAGGAACATAATTTTGAATTTTAGAGATGAGATTTAAAACAAAAAGTTGTCACAACTTATGTCTCAAAAGCTCACAATTAGAGAGATGTCACATCTAATTAATTCTTTTATCTCTATTAAAAATATTACGTTATAAAATTATGAACAAATTACATTTAAGATATTGTTATTATTATTATTAAAAAACTTAAATTATTTTTATGACATGGTCTTTGCTTGATATGAAACTCTAGCTAGGATGATTTTGATGGCACTTAAATTGCATATATACAACCAAATAGGAAGTTAGTTAATCAAATATCAAACCCACCGTAATAAGTTCAAACCATAAATTAATTAATCACCTAATAAGAATAAAAAAAACATGATAGAAAAAAAAGGAAATATACAATGTCAAAGCCTAGCATGGACAAGCATCACATGTATAACCCAATAACCGGAAAAAAAGTAAAGAGAATCTGTGTAAGTCTTGAGCCCACAATATCGTATTGTTGGGAAAGTATTGAAGTACACAAAGGTCTATCATCCAACATCGCAAATCCATTGTTACTGGTTTTGTGGCTAATGCATGATATTTGTCGCTTGTTGATATGAGAAAGGGTATTTTTGTAATCATATTTTGGGTCACTACATATACATATTGGTACCAAGATTTGGTGTTGGTGGGTGTTTACAAAGGCTTGAACGCATGTATATTGAGGTTCATAGCTCATGAATGTCATGGCTTTTAAAGGTAAGCCTTTTTATGGTTAGTGAAGATAAAAGGAAAGTATATGTAAGAGCTAATGTATATTATTTTGTTGGGAGAATGAATAAGAGTGGATGGATTCTATTATGAGTATTGTTAAGAGAGTAGAATATGATGAAAAATAAAAAAAAAAGAAGGAGATGGTGAGGTCTTACCTTGAGTGTGGAGTGGAGACGACAGTCCCCCAAAATGTGAGTTGTGAGGGATTTTTATTAAGGAGAGATGTGTGCTTTCATTTAATGAAAGTTTGCTTTTTAGGAGACCAATATTGAACTGGTGAAAATACTGGTTCACGATTTATTAATTCAATCATTGTTGAACCAGTAGTTGAACCGATCTTAATAAAATAGTATTTTTTATTATTAATGTGTTATAACAATTAAGATTATAAACGAAAATATTTATTAAGAGGTAATTATAAAACAAAAATTATTTTTACTAAATACATCTTCATATTGCTAAGTTAACCTTTGTTTTTAGTAATTTTTAATTAAAAATGGATGATCCAAAAAAATTATAAAAGAAATGAACCAGTTGAACCACCGATTTTCATCAGTTTTCAGATTTTAAAACTGGTTCTTTACTTGGTCGATTCGATTTTCAGCATTAACCGAACTAGGTACTAGACTGGTTCACTAGCTTTTTGGTCGAGCCGTTCAGTCTGATCCGGTTTTTTTAAACTAACTTAAAACACATAAAAATTTTTAATAATAAATTTATTACAAACATTCCAACATCAATTGTTCACGACTTTAAAAGAAATTAGTCTGTATTGTTGCACCAAGTTATATTCAAAATCTATGTAAAATGCAAAAATATATACAAAACCTCATGAGTGATAAGTGTATTTTACTATTATAAAATTGAAGTTTTTACCTAAGAGCAACATTTCTTCAAGTCTATTTTATGATAGAATAATTTGTGAAATATATTTTAAATAATTTAAAATATGTGCATACTTAATAGTTAAATTTAATGTTATTACTTAATATTAAATTATCAAAATTAATATTTAATTACAAATTAAATATTTAATAAAATTAATACTTAATATACAAAATAAAATTACTTTTTCTTAATTATAAAAATGAATATAAAATATAATTAATGTGGCAAATTTATTTTGTTTATTAAATATAGATGTTACAAAAGAAAATCTCATGATCAACAGATATTATAAAATTGAAGCTTTCATGAATGATTAAGTTAAAATAAAATTTATAATTAATATCTATTAATTAAAATTTAGTGAAGCCTTTCTAGGATGTGTTAAATGAGGATATAATGAAAGTAATGATATATTTTCATTCGAAAGATTCCAAGGGGGGCCAATGCCTCATTCATTTCCTTGATTCCCAAGAAGGAGTGCCCAAGTGGATTGGGAGATTATAGATCGATATCACTAATTGGGGTGCTTTATAAAATTATTGCAAAAGTGCTGGAAAAGAGACTACAAAAGGTACTTCCAAGCATCATTGAGGAAATGTAGATAGCTTTTATTAAATGGAGGCAATTGCTTAATAGTGTGGTTGTAGTTAATGAAGTGATCCAGGAGGCGAAACATCATAAGAAGCCCTTATGGGTTTTTAAGGCTGACTTCGAGAAGCTGTATGACTCTATTAGTTGGGTGTTCCTGTTTTACATGTTATCTCGATTTGGTTTTGGGGATAAACAATTAAGTTGGATCATGGTTGTTTATCTTCATCATCGGTCTCAGTATTGGTTAATGGGAGTGTGACGAAGGAGTTCTGTATGCAGAGAGGATTATGTCAGGGTGATCTAAAGGGATAGAAGGGTTGATTTGAAAGGCTCGATACATCTAACCCCATAGAGACAAAAGATCGTGTCAATAGGGAGGAGGATTTGCCTAATCAAATCCAGCCTCTCTGTTTTACCTCTTTATTTTCTGTCTTTTTTCAAGGCTACTAAGAAGGTGTCTAAAGCCATAGAATCTATGCAAAGGAATTTCCTTTGGGGAGGTTCAGAAGAAGGCTAAAAAATAGCATGGATCAAATGGGAGCAGGTGTGTAAAGACAAATGCAACGGTGGGCTAGGACTAAGAGATGTGTTGGCTTTTAATAAAGCTCTGTTGGGCAAATGGCAATGAAAAATTGTACAAGGTGATGATGCTATTTGGATCAAGATGCTGGAGGCAATGTATGAGGTTGATATTAGGAGGAACCTCGATGTTAGGCACAAAAGTAGTGGCATGATATCCTGAGAGGCACTGCTGACGAAGAACGAAGTGGTGATTGTTCTTAATTATCTAATTAATGTGAATTCTTGTTTCTTGGCAGTTGAATCGGATCACTTGATTTCCAATTTGTAAAGGGATTTTTGGAGACATGTTTAGCTTGTTACAACATGTAAATAGAATAAGACTGTTGAGTAATTTTCCTCCAAAATTTTTTATCATTCTATTTTTACGTCAAATGAATGGAAATTAGTTGTTATATCTATATAAAAAAGATATAAGAAGGAATATAAATAATATCTAGATTTTAATTGGTATACATTGTCACTATAAAAGATTGTTACACTGATGTTCAATCATAACTTTTCATTTATGTGACTTTTAAAGTATTAATTAATAAAGTCAACAAATTATTATGAATGAAGGGTTGTGATTGAATGTTAGTGTAAAAATTTTTGCACTAACAATGTATACCAATTAAACTCTAATATCAAATACTATGCTTTATCATTTTCATTATTTCATGATAGATTTCCTATTATGAGCTTCATGGTAAAAAATGTGAATGATTCTACGCTCTTTTGCTAGGATTGTTACAAAATAAGGCACTAGCAATGGCTATGTAAGTATAAAGTGTGTTTCACATGTGATTTTAGTTGTAGCTAAAAGATGCAAAATTAATCGAAATGGTTTCAGTTTATTTTATACTTAAAAAATTAGTAGTTTTTTAGGTAATTACTAGTTTTATTAATTACATCATTCAATGACATCTATGATTTATGTCAAAAAAAATTTGTTGAATTTTATAATAATAACTTTAAAAATTATATAAATTGTATGATTTAGTTGGTACGAGTGTATCTTTAAAGTCAATAATAATTAATATTTAGTAACATAAATGATAGAAAAGGTAGATTCTAATTATATAAGGTTTTATGTTTTATGGTTTGTTTCTTCTCCTTGGGGTTTCTTTCTTTCTCTCTTCTAGAAAGGTGGTTGAATGCCTCTATTAGTCCAAACCATAGCACTAAATCCCCCAATTCTCCATACCTATGGAAATGGACCCTCCTTCTTCCCATGGTCTATTTCAAAATCAAAACTTGGATAGAACCTTTTGTCCCTAAAACCCGTGTTACTGAGTCTAATAAATAATTAGTGAAAGAGAAGAGGAAGGAAAGAATGGCCACAAACAAGTAACATACTTTAAATTATATTTTTGAGAATCTAACCTTTACATTAATAAAATGTATTTTTATTATAATAAATTATTTTATTCAAACTAGCATTGCTCAAACAAGTACAGGAAAGTGGTATACCACCACATACACACTACTCAAGAACAAGTTATATTGAGTATGCTCAAACTAACATGACTCAATAGATTTTAAAAAAGATAGCAATAACCTTGGGAAATGTTGTAAATCATTAACGAACCAACAATTAAGCATGTTTTAAAAGACATCAATTTTTAACTTTCATTGTGACTCCATTTTTATTCACACTATAGTTTTAAAATAATTAAATTACTTTATTACTTTATTTTTTAAAATTATGAAAAGATTTAAATTTAAGATAAGTTAAATTTCTTTAAATATTTTTAACACATAACTTTATACATATTTTTTAATAATAAGAAATAAGTGTGAGATTATAATTAAATATATTTTTTCTAACAATTCGATTTATTTATTTTTATTAAAATTGTATTATGAATTTAACAACAAAAAATTTATCATGACAAATATTTTTTCTAAAATTATTATGTTATATTTAGAAGAAACATTGAATTCTTCGTGAAGAAGAATGCAAATTACATATTGGAAATAATGAAATTTTTTAAGGAAAAGTAAAAAAAAAAACAAAAACATATTTCTCCCAAGTAATATGAATTGTGTCACTCTGACCAAAAAATGTTTAGCTTAGTTTATTATATCTTCTAACACACATCTCACATCTCATGTCACTCACTTTAGAATGTATTACATTTTGTTAATAAACCATTGATAAACATCCATTTTTCCAATTTTGTTTTTATATTTTTTGTAGAAATAGTCATACTATTACCTTTAAAATAGGATTTTATGACTTTTTTAAGTTTTATTTTCGACAAAAGTCCTAAATAACTTAAAAAATAGATACTTAAAATATAATATTTAGTTTATAATATTAAAATGTAAAATTCTTAATTCTTAACATTCTTTCTATCATAAATTAGTAGAAAGAACAAAAAATAATTTTTTCTTCCAACTAAAAATATATTTTTTGAATTAATATTTGGTAAAAAAATTAATTATTTAGTAATTGATATAAGGACATTCTTCTTTTTAATATATAAAACTATGTTGATAGAAAAGATTAATTCTATTTTGACAATGGAAAAAGATCTAATAAGTATAAGATGCTTACTCATCATTATTTCTATTCATTTCTTATTTAAATCTAATGATTATGATTAAGATTAATTATGCTTTGTTTTATTTATACTATGCTCTAAGCAATTAATTAAGCTCATGTAGCTTTTCATAATTATAGTAAAAAATTACAATTCTATTTAAATTATTGTTATTTTCATAATTTATTAATATAATTAAGAATAATATATATCAATATCAATCAAATTATTTTGTAGCACTATGTTACTAATTAGTTATATTTTAATTGTTAAATTTAATAATACATTGTATTTATTAAATTTTATTTTTATTAAATGGATATATTATTTAAAGTTATATGTAGAGATTTAATGCTATATATTATTATATAAAATAAATGAATAAGAGAGTGTTAGTCAATGTACCATTTAAGAGTGTATTAGTGTAATATATTTTTTATGAATCACACCTTAATATTGTTAATAATACTAGTTTGTTAGCTGATCCTGGAACCTTTCTTTCTGTTACCTAATTTATCACCTTATATATTTATTAGTGTAATATTTTTAAAAAAGACACAAGGAATGTTGGGATATTTAAAGTTTTTAAACTTAATATTAGAGTATGTAAATAAAAAATAATGAAATAATAATTTCTTAAAATAAGGATGAAAGTTTTATATATTTATTATTATTATAATTTAAATATATTTTTTACATCAAATATATAATAATGTAAACAATTTATATGTAAATATTCCTTTTAAGTGTGTATACTTTATTAAAATCTAATCATCATTTTCATATATCATTATAAGATATTGAATATTATAGTTTATCGTATAACTTATCAAATATTTTCTTATAAACTATATTTTATATTTTTATATTTAATTTCAAATAGAAAAGGATATATAATATCTTAATTGGTTAAGGAATGAGAGATATGAAAAAATGTCATAGTTTTAATTCGTGTTAATAAAAACTAACATCTAATATATAAAAGAAACATTTAAAATAGAAAAGTATATAACATGATATATAATTAAGTTAAATTTATATTTATTAAATATGTGAGTCTAATTTTATAGAATATAATCATAATAAATTTAAAATAATTTATTTGAATTACAATTTTGTCTATGTTCTAATTTAATAATTTTAGAATATAATTGTAACATCTAGTCTAATTTTAGTTATTAGTTTTAATTTTATTTTTAGGATACATATATGTTTATTTTTATTTTTAAAAGTCTTTACATATTTAATAAAAACAGTGTTTTCAATTTCATATAATTAACCATTATAAATTAAAATAATTTATTTGAATATTATAATTTTGTCATTGATAATGTAAAAGTCTTTGTTTTATTTTTTATTTCCTTTTCTCTATTTTATTTTCTTTTCTCTTTGGTAATGCACCACATTTTTACTGCGAACAGCACGATCACCACCAAGCTATTTATGTATAACTCAACAATATTATTATTTTAATGAAAATTTCAAAATTAAAATGATTTTATTTATATAATTTTAATTTTTCATATCAATAAATATTTCTTTAATATTATTAATATTACTACAAAATTTTTCATTTCGTGTGGTTGTTTCATGAGAAAAAATTTGCAAAAAATATTTGCTATTTTTTAGAAGGAAAAAATTCGTGTAAATATTTTGAGACTTTTCGTACAAAAAAAATTTACAACAATTTCATAAAAATATCCTTGTAAATTTGAAAAGTGACGGTAAACTTTTCTATGAATATGAAAACGGTACAAAAATTTCTTGCAAATTTTCCTCTAAAAATTATTTGTAAGACTTTCCTGTGAATTTTAAATTGGCAGCAAATTTTCCTACATATTTAAAATTGGCAGCAAATTTTTTGCATTTTTTTACAAAAAAAATTGTATAAATTTTTTAGATATTTAAAATTAAAATTATAATGAATAAATATTATTGATTGATACAAATTTATATCTTAAGTTTTTTAGAAATTTTTTTGCCACATAATGATAAGCTATGTTTTAAATCATTAGTTTTGAAATAATTAATAAATATTTAAAATAATATCATTTTACTAAATCCATTATAGTTTATAAAATATCTTAATATTCATAATTTTAGTTTAAAATTAATTAGATTAAATATTATTTTATTGAATGTGTATTCCTTTATCTTCTATCCTTTAAATTTTAAATTCAAATCGTTGTACATTTAAGTGACAATGTTAATTTATTTTATATTTAACATGTTCTAAAAAATCAAGGTATGTTTTGATACAAATAAATAAAATAAAATTCAAGTTGTTATTCAAAATTCAAGGAAATTGGATAGTATAAAGATAAAAAAACCCACGTTAATTTTGAATGTCCAAGACATGAGAAAAACATTTGAAAATTTGAATAACGGAATAACACAAGCATTAGTGAAACTTGAATTAAGATTTGTATTATACACAACTTACTATTTTAATGAAATAGTATCGATCCAAAATTCAACATGAAGATGAATGTAGCTTGTGATTTGTAATGTAATTAGTTTTTTTTAAGTGTTAGTTAAGCATAGAAAAAAAAATAATAATGGTAATAGTTGTCTTGGTTCAGCCATACTTGTCCCGTTCTTGTTTAATTACTTATAAACCCAAATTACATTCATAATACCACAGTTTCCAATCTTATATCATACAGAACAAAATTTAGAAAATGAATGTTGATATTATCTTTATTTAACAAAAAGAATTTAGCCTTTATCTAAATAAATAAACTACTACTTTTGATGGGAATCCATTTGTAAAAAACTTTTCTTGCATTTTGAACTCCAACTTTATATGTTTTTGACAGACCCTACACACTTAAAACTTATGATTTTAAAACTGGACCCTGTTTGAACCAGTGAAAGTACTAGTTTACAGTTTATTAGTTTAACCATTGCTGAACTAGTGTTGAACCGATCTTAATAAAATAATGTTTTTTATTATTAATATATTATAACAATTAAGATTATAAAAGAAAAAAATTTATTAGGAGGTAATTATTAAAGAAAAAATTATTTTTACTAAATACATCTTCATATCGCTATGTTAACCTCTTGTTTTAATAATTTTTTAACTTAGAAGGGATGGACTTGGATAACAAGGGTGTATTTAGAAAAATTAAAAAAATTTATAAAAAATAAAACAATTGAACCTCTGGTTTTCATAAGTTTCTCGATTTTAAAACCAGTTTTTTGCTTGGTTGGTTTTCATCCTTAACTAAATCAGATACTAGACTGGTTCACCAGTTTTTTGATCAAACCAGATACCAGAATGGTTCACCTATTTTCGATCGAACAGGTCGGTCCAATCCGGTTTTTTTAACTAGCTTAAAACACAAAAAACTTTTACTAAGAAATTTTATTATAAACATTCTAACATCAATTATTCATGACTTTAAAAGAAATTAGTCATGTATTATTGCACCAAGTAATATTCAAAATCTATGTAAAATGTAGAAATATATACAAATCCTCGATCATGAATGATAAGAGTATTTTACTCTTACAAAATTGAAGTTTTCACCTAGGACCAACATTTCATCAAGTCTATTTTATGATAGAATAATTTTTTAAATTTATTTTAAATAATCTAAAATATGTGCATACTTAATAGTCAAATTTAATGTTATTACTTAATATTAAATTATCAAAATTAATATTTATTATGAATTAAATATTTAATAAAATTAATTACTTAATATTAAAAAATAATTTTTTAATTATAAAAAATGAATATAAAAAATTAATGTGGAAAATTTATTTTTTTATTAAATATAGATGTTACAAAATAAAATCACATGATCAACGGATATTATAAAATTAAAGCTTTGATCAATGTTTAAATTAAAGTCCAATTTATAATATATATATATATATATATACATATATATATATATATACATATATATATATATATATATATATATATATTAAAATTTAGATCCTAAATCACTTTATTAAGGACGATTAAGGGACAAACAGTTACCACATGTTGACTAATGTTGGCTCTACCAAATAAGTTTTGATAAATTGACTTCTCTATTTCTTTTGATTGTTTCCTTGTCTCTTAATGGACTCGGCCATCCTAATCCAACATTTATAAGTTATCCAATCTTATTGATACAAAACCTTGTTGCCAAGAGGAATTTTATTCTTGATTTAAATCTAAGATAATGAGATTAGCAAACACTTAAAAAATTCAAACCAACTCAACCATTTAATTTGTGGTTGAGTTGCCTTTATCATCATGCCATAACTGAGTCAGTTGTCTCTTGCACAATTCCATGATTATCCATGACTTCATTCTGTTTCGCAGCTAGGGAAATCAACATGCATACTGTTTAAATTAAACAAGGTAAAAGCAATTAAGATATGAATTTGAGAAGAAGGTGCATCATTAAAGTATCAAACTGGTTATACTTCATTTTTTCAATCCAAAACTGATTATTATTACCACCATCACCATGTGTTGATGTTTATATGTTAAGCATATTAACATGAGTAGTGTTACTCATCATTGAAATTTATTAAAAACTATAAAATCAAGATATAGAAGTATTAAAGGAAACCATCAAACTTTATGTTTTTCAATAAACTTTAACCAATAGTAGTAGAGAATGTGTTAAAAAGTGTTTTGTTAGAATTTCTAAAATAACATTTGTCTTATTAATATGAACAAGATTATGGTTTAAGTTGAAGGTAGCTAATGAAATATAGGACATAACTATTTCTATTAAATAATACATTCACTTACTATAAATTGTTGCTATAAACCGCTAGTTAATGAAATATAAATATAGGAAATAACTATATCTATTAAGTAATGCATTCACTTACTGTAAATTGTTGTTGCAAACCACTCATTGATAACTTTCACCCATGTACTTATCCAGCCAACTCAATGCTCCACTTAGTGGTTTGATGAGTGCATCAATTATGCAGGAAGTGTAGGACACAAAATGTCAAAAAGCATCATACATAAAGCACTAGTTAACCATATGATGTATTAAGTTCCTTACTTTCTGGCTGAGTTATTCAAATCCCAACTGATGAACGACATTGTAAAGTACATTGCCCCCAAAGAGAATACCATGTGAAAAAATCAATAACTGTAAGGAACATCATCTTCATGTTCAACTTTGTTTTTTGTAAATTGAAAATGACCAAAAAAATCACTTCAATATGAGGGATATTAACATTGCTTTCTATTTGTCACAATATGGCTTAGATTAAAATTAAATAATTCTTGTTCGATCATGTTGATGAAAGGACTATGATCCAAATTTTTGGTTATCTTATATGGGGGGAATTATTTTTTTTCTTGACTTTTCTAAGAGAAAATTTTACTTCAACTTGCAGTATGATTAAGGTGTCTCGCTGGATCAAAGAACAAGGAAGCTTTAGAGATTCCTAATTTCTAGGAAATGATTAAGAATAGGATTTTGAAGCAACAAGGAATGTTTCTGAATTTTCTGGAAAAGGCTTTGAAGCAACAAGGAAAGCTTTAGAACTCTCTAATTTTGAAGCAACTACAAATTCTTTAGAACAGTAAAGAATGATTCACCTGAAACCATTTTGAATTAATGCTTGTGAAAAAGGCTGCCATCACAATTAAAAATATGGCAATAAGGAAGCCCTGTCAAGAAATTAGAAAATGGTGTATAACAGAAAATAACAACATGACTAAAGCATTCATGTGAAGAAATATCGACAATATCAAATTATGGATTTTAATACTAATTCAGACACATGCTCACAAAAAAAAATCTTGAAGAGTCAACAAAAAGAATGCAGAGGCCTACAAAAATATTTAATAGTAGCACTAATAGTAAAACTTGTAAGAAAACTACACAACATATTGTAGAGTATATACGATATGGTAAACATGATCAGTTAAAACTTAAAACCTCTATAGATATACTTATATGTGCCCTTTAGTTGTTGAATGCTACTAAACACTTTATCCTTGTAGATGGTTCTTGCTTTTATTAGAACACTGCATTAACAAGAATTTAGCATCACGATTGAAGTATTGTGGTGCTAAAAATGAATGACAAATCGACTAGGCTAGATATCATATCTCATCACTTTATCAGATTCTATCAAAGTCATTTTACTTTATCCTTAATTACTAAGAATTTTAACAAAATGTTCATCCCAAGCTATTTCATATGCAAGAAAAAATACTTAATTATGGTTACTTCACATCCTAGATTTAAGATAAATAACAACCTAAAAATTATTTGAAACCTTTGACCAATACTAATAGAAAATTTACTATTTAATTTAATCCTTAATAATCACCTAAAGAAGATTGAAGGAAGAATTTTGAACTCAGTGGAGAAGTGTAGTGGAACTAAATAAAATATTTTCAAATTTAACTGAGTGAAAACTTACTAGTATAGTTATCCAGCCACTGTTTCCTTTTTCTTGATTCTTTGTCTCACATCTTATGGTAGCAGGTTCATTGAAATTCCATGATAGAGATCTACATAAGTCCACCATCTATAAAAGAAATTTCAAAATAAAATATATGATTTGAAGTAGACATTGAACCAAGTTAGCATGGCATCAACTACTGATGAGTGAATTTCATTGCATGTAAGAAAAGAATTTCATTCTATCTTCATCCAAATAAATATATGCCGATATGTTGCAACACTTGATTAACAAGGTCCAGTTTTGTAAATTTTATTAATTCAATTTTTAAGAAAATGAAGAAAGAAGACCAGTTTTTGAAGAAGTTGTTTTGACTTTTTTCTTTGTATTTATTTTCTTTGAAAGTGCTTCTAGAGAATATCATCCAACAAAGTGATAAAATGTCTAAATTTTACCTAAGAACCATATATAGATATATGGGCTGGGAAATCCTAACCTTCTGATTACAGACCAACAAAGAAAAACAATGTAAGAAGCCATAATTCCTAAAGATAAAAGACCTCTATTAACCTGTAATAATTAAACATTTAAATAACATAACATAATTTTTTTTTTAAAGGAAACAAAAAATATTAGGGATCTTAGTTATATATGTTGAATATGAACAACTAATTACTTTATACATAGTGATATATTGTGCAAATAATACTATTACAAAATCACTATAAACTATTAAAAATACCACTAGCTGCAACGAGTAATCAAAGTAGTGTACCTTTGAATTTAAAGATATAACCATCATTGCAACAAGTAGAATTACTATCCATGTGATGAAAAATATATTTAGAGAACATGAGGTTCCTGAGGCATATGATGTGTACAGATATACAATCTACAAAGAGAAAAATAAAGCAAATAGAATGTATTGATGGAGTCTCTCAAAGAAAACCTTTCAAATTCATCATAGATATGAAAGTACACAATCCAAGACTTGTACCAAATGAAAGGATATAGAGAATTCTTCAAAAAAAAAAAAAAAAGAAAGTGAAGGATCTGAAGCTTACCTTGCACCAATATGAGCAATCTCACCTGCAAGATCAAATGTGTTTTATGGTTCTTATTCAATGATATTCAAGAGAAGGCAAAGAAAAGAATGGAGTTTTATTTTCAATGAGTGAAAAGTAAGAGAAAAAACTTATGCACCCTAAAAAGTTTTACACCAGCATTCAATCACAACCCTTCATATATGCTAAAATTGTTGACTTTACTAATTAATACTTTAAAAGTCATATAAATGAAGGGTTGTGATTAAACATCAGCATAAAAATTTTTATCCAACATGTATTTTAAACTTGAAAAATAATGGTACTAATGAAAACTATTTGAATGAGAAAATTGATAGTTTTTTCATATGAATAGTTTTTACAAGAACTTCTCCTTTTCTGTACCCCAAATTGTGACATAAGAACCATAAGCCAAGTACAAAACCAACTAAAACCAAAATCCAAATGCATTGTGCCAAAAAAACACATGTTTCATCAATATTATTGTTATTCTTAGTACTTTGTGGTTGTTAAACATACCATATATTTGAACAACTTTTGAAGGGAAGAGGAATCGGAGAGCCATTGATACAAGCAATAAAATAGACTTGACTTCCCACCAACCAGAATGCCACAAATTTCAATTTTCACATAATTTTCTTGTTTTGACTGTAGTAAGAAACATAACTGAGAAAAATATTTGACTTCATCGTCAAGGAAGATAGTTATTTATCAATCAGTAATTATAATAATTATATAGAGAACTGGAAATTTATAAATATATAATTGATTCATGGTAAGTAACTAGAAATTTTTTCTGTTGAATAAGTGATAGGTTAGAGTATATTTACCTCAAGATTGAGAACAATAAAGATTTTGAATGATACCCATGGGAGTGATGAGCATTTAGTAGAGTTCTTCAATGTTGTTTCTAATAAAAAACAGTATTGGCGATGTAAAGTGTTGTTATTTGAGTTCGACTTCAATCAAAATGGTGAATGGAGGACTTGATTTTGTGAATGAATGTTGTGAGTGGTTCTAGTTGTTATTGTTTTCTAACTTTATTTTTTTATGATATGTTAATAACAACTTAGAAATAGTAGTTTAGATGTTGTTTTTGTTGTTCTTTACTCTTTTGATTGATGCTCGATGATAATGGTTTCTAGAATCTTGTCCAACCCCTTGTGTATATCCTCCAAGTTAGGTTTCATTCGAGTTATGAGATGAATAAGTTTGATTGAAGGGAACAAGTCAACAAGATTAAACCCTGTTTCTCTTGAGCCTAGCAAATTTTCTCAAAGTAATGCATCTATTGGAATATATGATTCTTCCTCTAGTATATTTTTCCTAGACTTTATGTTGAGTTCAAAAGCTTGTAACTAACTTTGATGATGATTTACTGTGTGATTTCTATTGCTAAAATATTATTGATCACTTTTCTTGCCAGTATCATCAAGGCAATCAACATCTTAGGCAAAGTATGTCTTTTTTTCATCCTTCAATTATACCAATAAGCTATTATTCATTTGAGAATTGTTTTGTCATCTACTCGATTTGTTCTTGACCTCTTCTCTGTATCCTATTGTTTGGTTTTGTGGATGGATAGATTTGACCTTTGGATGATTACTCCATACTATTTGTAATCTTTATATTTTGGCATGCATTATTAGGGAATGTAAACTATGTTTCTAACGTGATAATTTGTTTTAATTTGACAAGATTTTTATAATAGATAAAATAAATAAATATAAAGATGTAAGAAGAACCATGGGGTTCTTAAAAAGAGATCAACGACACTTGAGTTGAGACACAAATTTAAACTATTTTCTTTGTATCTTTGCAGCTTTCTTCCAATTACTATGCATGTCCTCTTAGCTGGTTTATAAGAATGGAAAAAGTACAAGCAAGAAAATAGCTACTTGGGAATGAAAGAAAAAGTGAAAGTTTCATAATTCTCTTCAACAGTTATTTATGATTGTACTACATTTGTTATTTATGGTTTCTCTGCTATAGTCATAGGTTCAGGGGGCTGCGTAGCCTGCACCTTCTAATTCTTCTTGGACTCTTTTTATCAGTTATACATTATTTATGTATGAAATGAAGCTGAATGAAGCAAGTCACTTCAGCATTTTTATTTTCAACTGCTCTTAAATCTCACAATTGATTCTTAATATTACTAGATCAATCATTTTCTTTGCTGCTACATTGGCAGAATTAGTTGATGACTTGATTATATTAACCAATGTAATCAAGAGCCTCTTCTTGTTTTGTTCATTTTCATTTCTCAATAATCTAATTAATATGAATTCTTGTTTACTGGAAGATGAATCAGATCACCTCATTTTCAAGTTGTAAAGAGATTTGTAGAGATCAGTTTAACTTGTTAAAGCATGTAAATAAAATAGGAATGTTGAGTAATTTTCCTCCAAAATTTTTCATCATTCTATCTTAAGTCAAATGATTGGCAGTAGATGTTATCCCTATGCTAAAAATGGGAAAAGAAATAGAAATAATATCAAATACTATGTTTTATTATTTTCATTGTTTCATGATAGATTTCCTGTTACTATGGTAAAAAAAGTGAAAGATTCTATGCTCTTTTGCTATGATTATTACAAAATGAGGTAATTACTAGCTTTGTCTGAAAAGTTATTTTAGTTTAGTTTTTTTAAAAGTTTTTTTTTTTTAGTTATTAGTTGATTTTTTTACTTCATTTTTCATCAATTAAATAAATTCTTTTTCTTTACATATTTTATTTTCCATTCTCTCCTTTATGATAATTTATTTATATATGTATTAAGTAATTTATAAAAGTTTCATAAATTTGAAATTTAAGAAAATGATTTGTCATATCCAAACTATATATGTATTAATATAGAAATCGAATTTCCTTATCTAAACAAGAAATTTGAAATGTAAGAAATTTTAATTAATTTACCCAAACATAACATTTACAAAATGAAGAAAACTCAAATGAAAACAATTCAAATGAATATGATTTCAAATTTTTTGAAATCTTAAAATACTTCATCCAAACACAATGTTATATTTTAAGAAGATAGATGGTAATTAAAGTATACGTCTCTAGTACCAATTCTCCTTTAATTCAAAAGTAAAAATATGAAAGTGAAATAAAAAAGGAAGAAAAGAGTGGCCACAAGTCACATACTTTGAATTATATTTTGAGAATCTAACCTTTACATTAATAAAATGTATACTTGTTATGATAAATTATTTGACTCAAACTAACATTAATCAAAACTAATTTACATAATTCAATCACATCTATCATTCATGTTAAAAAATTTGTTAAATTTTCTAATAATAACTTTAAAAATGGTATAAATTATATGATTTAGTTGGTATGGTTGTATCTTTAAAGTGAATAATAATTAATATTTAGTAACATAAATGAAATGAAAATAAAAAAGTAGGCTTGCAAAAATGACAAAGAAGTTATATGAATTTATCCACTAGATTGGGTCTAGAAAAATCAGATTGTAATTGTATAAGGTTCTACGGTTTATGGTTTGTTTCTTCTCTTTCTTTCTTTGTTATTGCAAACTTGGTAGAATGCCTCTCTCCATTTCGAATCCCCAATTCCTCATATCCATGGAAATGGACCCTCCTTCTTCCCATGGTCATTTCAAAATCAAAACTTGGGTTGACCCTTTTGTCCTTGAAATGTGCATTACTAGTCAAATAATTAGTGAAAAGAAAAAATAAAGAATGGATACAAACAAATCACATGCTTAAAACTAGTAGAAAAATCCAAAAAAATTATAAAAACAGTGAACTAGTTGAACCACCGATTTTCATCAGTTATCCAATTTTAAAACTAGTTCTTTACTTGGTTGATTCGATTTTCAGCATTAATTGAACTAAATATTAGACTGGTTCGCCAGTTTTTTGGTCTAATCGGTCCGATCCAGTTTTTTTAACCTAACTTAAGACTCATAAAAACTTTTAATAAGAAATTTTATTATAAACATTCTAACATAAATTATTCACGACTTTAAAATAAATTAGTCATGTATTATCGCACCAAGTTATATTCAGAACCTATGTAAAATGCAGAAATATATACAAGACCTCATGAGTGATAAATGTATTTTACTGTTATGAAATTGAATTTTTCACCTAAGACCAACATTTCTTCAAGTCTATTTTATGATAGGATAATTTGTGAAATTTATTTTAAATAATTTAAAATATGTGCATACTTAATAGTCAAATTTAATGTTATTACTTAATATTAAATCATCAAAATGAATATTTAATTACAAATTAAATATTTAATAATATAATTACATAATATAGAAAAATAAAATTATTTTTTTTAATTATTAAAAATGAATATAAAATATAATTAATGTGGGAAATTTATTTTTTTATTAAATATAAATGTTACAAAAGAAAATCATATGATCAATGTTTAAGTTAAAGTCCAATTTATAATTAATATATGATAATTAATGCTATTTAATTTATTAAGTGTTCATTAATATATTGTAATAAATATAATTAATTTGATGAATTTAATTCTTTTTCAAATATAATTAATTATGTTAATGTTTATTTGACTATAATAGATTCAAGCTTCTTTTACTTATAAATAGAATAGAAGGGTAACACATATGGAACATTATTATTCATTTTATCTTTCTTCTTTGCATATCTAAATAGAAAGACTATGGAGTCATGGTAAAGAAAATTTAAAGCTTTTCTCCCTAAATGACCTCAAGCAAACACGAGGAAAGAAATTAGTAACAACAATTGTTAAAATTTGTGACAAGTCACATATGATTATGTTTACCATTAAAGAATAGAAAAAAAGGATCATGAAGAACACTTCCTCTCAAATTGATTATTCACATTATTTTGAGCTTTCCAGTGAGGTTTGTACAATATGTTTCAAGTGTGTTTGTATGATGTAATCCTCCCTAGTATGGGCTTGAGCTAGGACCAATAACGAAGGAGCATGACTTGGATGAAGCTTCAAGGAGCTTAGTTTAGGACATGTTCCATTTAATTGTATTCATTTAACCATTTTCAAGCTTGTATAAGTGCCCTTAAGTCATTAGGATTTTAGGGGTGTAACTAGTTTAATGTTCGGAGGTGCCATGGCTGATTCTTGTTGCTTCTTATTTGAATTTGAATTTTGGAGGTGCCATGTCATTTCCATCCAAAATTCAAATTCAAACTAAAGGGAACATAGATCCATATTTTTAGGGCCATGTTTAGATTTTTAGTTAGATTAAATTAGTGTCAATTGAGAACATGCTAAATTAACACTAAATTAAGCCAAGTAACCCTTGTTTAAGCATGTTGGACGTTCATGTTAGTGTGTAGGCCCATGGTTGCTTTTCTCTATAAATAGAGCATTCCCTCCTTCATGTAGTTTTTAACACTCATTTTTAATTGAAAGATATATTCATTCTCTTCACTTGAGAGTCTCTTCTTATTTTAGAGAGAATGTTCATGGCTTAGAGGCTTATCTCCTACCTAGTAGAAGTGGCACCTACTACCACCACCACCTTCTAGTCTTCCACCTCCATTTCAAAGCTCCAAGAGGACCTCTAGAGAGATGATCCTAGGTGGCATCACCTTCTCCAACAATTGGTCAAGCATGGCTTGGGGAGGGGTTGCATCATTGTAAGTCATGGCTTTTCTTGAATTTTTATTCCCAATTTCGCACTAGTTAGGGATTAAAGAAGTTCAATGACAAGGGGAGTGGTTAAGGATGAAAACAATGATGGAGATTAATGACTCTATTATGTCCATCTACACCATCTATAGAGAAAGTCTATTGTTGATCCCCAATGTCAATCCATAAACAAGGAAATATGACCTTAAGGAAACAAGTAAAGATGACCAAAATTAATAGATGAGAAAATCAAGGTATGCATTGTTGTCCCTTGCTGTTTTAACATCAATATATTCTTATTAACTATGGGAAATGAAGTGCTATATGAATGTGCGTGTGGTATGTGAAAAAGAATGTTTTCAACTATTTTTTATTTTCCTCTCTTGTTCATAGTATTTTAAAAAAAAATAAATTAATGGATACATGACACTGCATGAAAAGATCAAGTTTGGTAGTGGTGGATAGTCAATTTACTTTTCTTAAAAAAAATATTATTGTTCTACCACCCACTCATAAGAGAAAAATCCACATTAATAATCAGAGGCAATTTGAGAGAAAATTATCTAAGGAAAGCAAATATTTTTTAGAGTAAAACAATTAATATGTCCTTGAGATCTTACTATATCATCATTTTATGAATAAAATCTTACTACTTGTAATTTCTTGTAGGTCACAAAATATGCAGTTACCTTGATGTCACTTTCATACAAATGGTCATGCTCATGATGCTGTTAACTAGTTGAAATTACAAATGATCATGTAGATGATGCTAGCTCATTCAACTATGGCGCCTCTCATTGTGTTTTTCCCATTATCATTGAATCAGCTCCATTCTTTGATTAGTTTTAATTGAAATTTCAAAAAAGTTAGAGTATACCAATCTTTTTAATTTAGGTATGCAAGAATATATACTACTTGATATCACTTTCCTACAAAGGGTTACTGCTAAATGAAAGCATATAACTCCTAGAGTAGAATTAAGTATATATATATATATATATATATATAAAAATTTCAATAAAGTCTGAATATTGAAAAACTTTGTAATTTAACAATGTTTCATAATAAAGTGGAAAATTTGTTATTGAGTTATAGATGCTTTAATTGTGTTTTATATGTCCCTCTTAATCTTATTATGTTGTACGCGAATTCTACCGTAGATTACTTTTATATGTGGTACACAATGTACAATTTTGCTACTGGTTAGCAAGGATGGATATACATGTTGATATTGGAGATGGTCTTGGTTCCTAGCTTTTTATTGATTATTTTTTTATTATAATTTGGTCTTCTTATTTTTAGCTTGTATATTAAAAATCTAAGAAAATGGTAACAATTACAAATTTTCTTTTCATATACTGTCAATACTATTTAGGTTAAAAAAAATAAAAATTTTTATTTTTTATGTTTCTTCCAATCGTTTGCCTCTTTTTCCACTTTTATGATTAAATAGCTAAACTATTATTAATTCAGTATCGATTTCGATTCTTTGTATACCCAATTTTAATTTTTTCCTTTTGGAGATTAATTAATCCACTTGTGAGAATTTTCAATTCAAGGTACTAAGATTTTTGTTTCTATCTTTTCAATTCTACAACTTTTGGTTAATGCACAATGCACATAGGCAGTTGCAAAAACTAATAGTAAAACAGAAAAAGAAAGGGGGTTTCAAAAAATGTGATGTGAAAGTCCTTGTTAATAGAGCACAACACAAATCAATTGATTGATGATAGATCATGGCAACAGAGATAAATTGTTGCAGCGAAGATGGTGAAAGCTAGAAGGACCGAAAGTTGGATGAAAATAGACGATCTTGTACAAGAACTATAATAAAATTGTACACTTGAATAAAATAAATGGTTGCGAATTCTGATAACTGGTGGACCACATGTGAAAGTGATCATTCTTAGAATTGGGCGTGTTTTACAATTTATTCTTTCTCTTATTCTCTTTTATGTATTATTAAGATTCATTGGCTATTTAATTATTTTATTATTTCACTGTATTTGGATACTTTTTTGTAAAACAGTTGATATTGAATGTAAGTTAACATCATAATTTAATGTTGATAGTGTTTCTTTCATAGTATAATGATGCCCCTAAATATTTTATATATGTTATATAAATTAGAGTTCAGGCAGAATTTGCAAGTATATATTTCCATCTTTTCCTTCGACATAAATTTTTATTTGTATGATTGAAAATAGTGAGACAGAATCTAATAGATTTACAATTTACAATTGGGATACTTTTTTTTTTAATATTTGTTCTTCTTTGATTATAAGTGAAATGTAAATAAAAAATACTTTTTGTTCCATTGAAATCTCACCACATCTTCCATACATTGCTATAAGGTGCTAGGAATTACTAGTATAACCAAGAATCAAATTTTCTTCTTCAAATGTAGTATATACCTGTGTAGAAATTAAGCATCATTAGCTAAAATAGTTTCAATAATTTCATTAAATTTCATCCTTTGAATGACATGTAAGCATAACACTCCAAGAAACAAAGTTCATGACAGACATTACTTTAAACATATGTTATGCATATCATATTGTGTTTAATTTACATAGCATGTACATCCAAAATTGTTACTCAAAACATTTGGTTCATAGCCATGATGCAGATTATCGGTATGAATTTTCTTATCTTTCCAGGACAAATTGACAATTCTAAAACATCTCATTAAGCACATTGCATATGCGAATCATCAACCTATATATAATAAAATCATAATCCAATTCCAAACATATATGATTCTTTCCATATTTTATTAAATACCTTAGATTATGATCAGTATTCTAAAGTTCATAATACATATTGATAACTTAATCAATAATTATGACACATATTAACATGTTTTTCTATATTTGTTATTTATATTAAGACAAATATTTAATAGGATATATAGTTATTTAAACATTAAAGTTAGCTAGCAGTTTTTATGTATTAATTGTTTTTATTACATTGGGCTAAGACCACTGCAACAAGCCCACTATAATACATTGCGCTTAGTCCACTAAAATTGTTCCTTTTTTTAAATTATTTTTTTAATTGTTAAATTTATATACTATAAACAAAATCTAGATATAATACTCAATTTTAAATACAACAATCAAAAGAAAACAAACATCAATGTAATATTTCATAAACATTTTAACACGAGAACATAATCACCTTAAATATCAAGAGCATAATACAAATTAATAAAGTTCTAGGTATAATAAAAATTCCTAAAATTAATACATAACGCTAATAAATATTCAAAGGTTTAACAAAGAACAAGTCTTCACCCTTTTGTATATCGGTCATTATTATAAGAGAAATCATCATCATCATAGTCTAAATGAGGATTTTTAGATTCAAGACACTTGGAAAGGATGTGCACAGTTGATGTAAGTTGCTTACTGGAATTAATCATTTCCTCTTGTGCCTTATAACCTTTAAGATGTTGTTTTTTCATTTCCTTTATTGGTTCAATACATTTGGAGGAATTGCAACATGAGATTATGTAGTCTGATATGGTGATGTCAATCCTAGATCATATATTCCACATATGTCCTATAATGGGAAGGCTTATCTCTAGACCCATAAAGGCATCCTCAAGATTTTTCCCCAGCGGTATCAATCCATAATTTCACTTTTAAGGCAAAGACAAGCCATTTGGTTTTGCTGGTAGAGGCTTACATGTTTAATGATGTGTAAAATATGATCGTTTTAGGGCAAGTGTACCCTACACAATGTTAACAATGGACCTAAGTCCAGATATCATTCTCAAAGGACTAGAAGTGGTTCTCAATCAATTTAATTTAGACAATAAAAAAATCAATATAGATCAATGATTTCAAAATGTGTTTGTTTGATCATTGAAACAAAGAATAAAATATGAATAGATAGTGAGTAATGAGATTGAAATTCAATGGATTAAAGCCTAGGATTGTGAATTCAATTACAATGGTTTTACCCATATTTACTAAGAAATTCAATTCTTCTTATTTGTTGATTATCAATACCTATTGAATTTGTTGTGCATTTGTTCATTCATATATAGACAATCTAACCCTAAATTATTTCCTAATTGATCATACAAGAATTCAAATTAGAGTCAGTTTATTGGTTAAAAGGGTTTATTAAGTTTATTAATCAATTGCAGGTTCACCCAACACATTTATTCATTTGCAAAAGAAGAAATCCAATTATTCTATAATTCAAATATTAATATTCATGAATATTAAAACGACTAAGAAAGTAGCATAGCTAATTTTGTTTAACAAATAAAAATAGTGGAATAATTTAATTATTGAATAACATTGAATTTTATTGCAAAGTATAGAGGTTATAAAGCAATTTATATGACAACCTTAGAAAAAGGGATCATCAAGACATGGATAAAGTAGAGTCAAATCTCTTAGAATTACATTGTACATCATAATAAATAAAAGAGAATTACAAATGATGCAAAGTATTGTGAATTGGTTCAGTCCAATGTTTAGTCATTATTTCTCACTTTCGGATCACAAGTCTATTCGATCTTTGTCAGAGCAAAAATTGAAACCATTTAATTTCTTTTCTCTTGGTATTTAATTATGGCAATGACATAAGTTCTTATTTAGCATGAATTCTAAAGTGAGTGTCACTGTGCTATCTTGGCGTAATCTCAAAATTCAAACAACACGATCGTGCTTTTGGTGAGCACAGTTGTGCTTGACTACGAGCAAGGATGTCGTCATGCTTAGTAATAGCATGGTCATCCTAAACAAGAGAGCATCAACATGAAAATTAGAGTACAACCATGCTTAATCTGAGCATGACTGTGCTCTTTTTAATTGACTTTTGAACATTGTTGACTTAGCACAACCATTTTGTGGAGTACAATCATGCTTTACTGAATCTTCAACTTCTACAAATAAAAGCCAGTTTTTGCCTCTTTTTTTCCCATTTCTCAAGTACATGTCTAAAGTGAGAATAAATACTAAAAAAATGAGTTGGTCAACAAATATACATTCTTTCTTTTTTTTATAGTTATTAAACCTAAAAAAAGTAAGGTAAAAAATTGGTTTCTCATTTAAGTTTTCCATAAAGCTTCCCTAATTACATGGGAAAAAAGTAAAACAATCAACCTAAGAGTTAATTAGTTATTCAAACATTTTTCAAAATTATATACTATGTTAAGTTAGGTAACTTTCTCTGATTTTTATCCACCCAAGAGTTATCCTTCATTGTGTGTGTTTTCTTGAAAACCTCCACCAAGAGAGGAGCTTTACCAATCTAATTCAACTTTAAAGTAAAAATAAATTTATTATATATAAATAACTAATGCTTAAGTAGTAAAAATATTATTAAGAATGAACATAAAACGTATCATCCGTGTGTCACCCTTCTACCCCAAAACTTTATATTCTTTAATTACAAAATAATATAAAAATTTTATTTAAAAATACTAGACTTAACACTTACGCAAAAGAATTCGCATCACACAACTTATTTTCCAAAACTATGATATGACAAAATATAGATAAATAAGTAAATACTTTAGGCTCTAAAAATGGTCTTTGCAAGATTCTTAATTAATAAAGCTCATAATGAAATTTTAAACACTTCATATACATAGAAAAAAACTATTAACTGAGAAAAGTTGAAGTTTCATCACCCATGATGATGCAACTTTAATAAGAAATCAAAGGCCAGAAGGAACTATTGAATCACAAGGATTAATTGAATTTAGAAGGTACAAACCTTCACAAATTTATGGAGGTTATAATCTGGACAAAGCTGAAATAAGGATTAAGGAAATAGAAAAAATATTTTGAGCAATGAATTGTCCTGATAATCAAAAGTAAATTGTGTTGTGTTTATGCTAGTAGGAGAGGCTGAATATTGGTGGGATAGTACTAGAAGGTTATTAGAAGGAGGAGGAATAGATATTACATGGGAAGTATTTACCTCTAAAATTTTAGAAAATTATTTTCCTAATGATGTGAGAAGGGCAAAAGAAATAGAATTTGTGCAATTAAAACAATGAAACATGACAGTACGAGAATATGCTTCTAAATTTGAAGAATTAGGTAAATACTCTACTTTTTCTATCACCTTGAGAGAATGAAGTGTATTAAGTTTGAAGATGGACTTAGGCCTGAACTAAGGAAGGTGGTATCAATACAAGGAATGTTGGTATATTTAATGTTTTTAAACTTAAGATTAGAGTAGGTAAATAAAAAAAATTAAAGCATGTATAATTTCTTAAAATATGGATGAAAGTTTTATGTGTTTATTTTATTATAATATAAAAATATATTTTTTCATTAAATATATAAAAATTTAAACAATTTATTATATGTAAATATTAATTAAAATCAAATCATTATATAAAAATATGTTAGTTTTGATTAAAATCTAATCATTATTTTCAAATATTTTCTTATAAGATATATTGAATATTATAGTTTATCCTATAATTTATCAAATATTTTCTTATAAACTATATATTTTATATTGTTAACATTAATTTCAAATAGGAAGGAGATATAATATCTTAGTTGGTTAAGTAATGAGAGAAGTGAAAAAATATCAAGGCTTTGATCTTTGTCATTAATAAAAACTAACATTTAATCTATAAAAAAAATATTTAAAGCATATATGTTGAGTCTAATTTAATTTTACATTTATTAAATATGTGAGTCTAATTTATAGAATACAATCATAATAATGTTATGATTGTATTTCACACTTATATGATTTGACAATCATGTAATCAATATGAAATAGAAAAAGAAAATAAGTTGTTGATTTTGTTAATTATTTAATTTTAATATTATTGTATTTTATTTCATATATCAATATGTATTGGATTATAAATTATAATTATTATTATGAATTATATCATTATTTTATTTTTCATTAATAATTATTATATAAAATTTTATATTTGGTGGCATATCTATGAAGTTAAGCATACCTGTAAAGAGATTTCAAGTTGTAAAGTAATTTGCGGAGATCGATTTAGCTTGTTAAAACATGTAAATAAAATAGGAATGTTGAGTAATTTTCTTCCAAAACTTTTCATCATTTTGTCTTAACTCAAATGATTGGCAATAGATGTTATGCCTGTGTTAAAGATGGGAAAAGAAATAGAAATAATATCAAATACTATGTTTTATTATTTTCATTATTTCATGATAGATTTCCTGTTACTATGGTAAAAAAAATGAAAGATTGTATGCTATTTTGCTATGATTGTTACAAAACGAGGTAATTATTAGTTTTGTCTGAAAAGTTATTTTAGTTCAGTTTTTCTTAACATTCTATTTGGATAAAGAATTTTACAAATGTAAGGAATTTAAAATACATTGAATTGAATTATTTCAATTCATTTTATTTTTAAAATGTTTTGTTTGGATAAGGTAATTCAAATTATTGAATTTTAATTTTTTTGTTTGGATAGAATATTTCAATTCCTACTAAGGATAAAAATTTATTTTACTAAACAATATTTTTTAAAAAAAATTGTACTTTTTAAAAAATATATAAAATTTTATTTAAAAAAAGTTTAGTTTCTAAAAAAAGTAATGCTTTTACAATTAAATAAATATATAAATCACAAAAATAACCCTTGCATAATTGGTTTTATTTTTTTTTACAATATTATGCTTTTACGTAAATAAATGACAAAATTTATTTTATTTTCTTAGCAAATCCATTTTATAAATTCTGTTTAATAATTTATTTTATTTTTTAATTATTATAATTATTTATTAATTTATATAAATATTATAATTTTAAAGTATAAAATATAATATTGATGGGTGTGGGGTCAGTCCACCCCGCCTTTGGCTCGTTAAATTAGTGAGTTAGGTGGAACAAACCAAAACGGGGCAAGCAGCTGAATACACTAGTTTGACCATAAAAATGAGGTTCAGTTGGCGGGTTAGCCCGCTTGGCCTATTCCGTTTTGTCACCCATAACAAATATCAAGTAAAAAATAACTTTAGTTATTTTAGTAAAAGAAAACTAGGCTTGAAGAATTTTAAATTCTTAGTTTTTTGAAGGAAATTGAAATTCTACCATTTTAACTAATCAAAATGGTTTCTAAAATGGCTAGAATTTTAAATTCTTTTAAAATTCCTTATCCAAACAAGGTATTTCATCACAAAGCATTTGAAATTGCAAAATAAAATGAATTACCCTCTTGAAATTCTCCATCCAAACACACTGTAAATGTTTTTTTATTTTTAGTTATTAGTTGATTTTTTTACTTCATTTTTCATCAATTAAATAAATTCTTTTTCTTTACATATTTTATTTTTCATTCTCTCCTTTATCATAATTTATTTATATATGTATTAAGTAATTTATAAAAGTTTCATAAATTTTGAAATTTAAGAAAATCATTTGCCATATCCAAACTAAAAAAATAAATTAAAAAAATTGAATTTATTTTATTAATATATAAATTGAATTTCCTTATCTAAACAAGAAATTTGAAATGCAAGAAATTTCAATTGATTTACCCGAACATAACATTTACAAAATGAAGGAAATTCAAATGAAAACAATTCAAATGAATAGGATTTCAAATTTTTTGAAATCTTAAAATACTTCATCCAAACACAATGTTAGATTTTAAGTCACATACTTTAAATTATATTTTGAGAATCTAACCTTTACATTAATAAAATGTATACTTGTTATGATTAATTATTTCACTCAAACTAGCAATAATCAAAACTAATTTACATAATTCAATCACATCTATCATTCATGTCAAAACAATTATTAAATTTGATAATAATAACTTTAAAAATTATATAAATTATATGATTTAGTTGGTATGGTTGTATCTTTAAAGTCAATAATAATTAATATTTAGTAACATGCATTAATACCAAAAGAGTCACAGATGCCTAGGAAATTCCATTCCAGAAACTCAACTTGCATGAAGTTGGCAGAACAGAGATGAAACCAAGCCATCTAAAAAAATACATCAAAATAGAGTAACTACCCTTACAAGTGAAAAAAAGATGAGAAATCGCTTCTGACTCTAAATGACACAGGGGACAAAGAGGGTCTGCCATAGGAACATAATTTTAATTTTAGAGATGAGATTTAAAACAAAAATTTGTCACAACTTATGTCTCAAAATCTCAAAATTAGAGAGATGTCACATCTGATTAATTTTTTTATCTCTATTAAAAATATTACGTTATAAATTATGAACAAATTACATTTAAGATATAATTATTATTATTATTATTAAATAACTTTAATTATTATTATTAAAAAACTTAAATTATTTCTATGAAATGGTCTTTGCTTGATATGAAACTCTAGCTAGGATGATTTTGATGGCTCTTAAATTGTAGATATACAACCAAACAGTAAGTTGGTTAATAAAATATCAAGCCCACGGTTATAAGTTCAAACCACAAATTAATTAATCACCTAATAAGAATCAAACAAAATAAAAACACGATAGAAAAAAAAGGAAATATACAATGTCAAAGCCTAACATGGACAAGCATCACACGTATAACCCAATAACCGGAAAAAAAGTAAACAGAATCTGTGTAAGTCTTGAGTCCACAATACCGTATTGTTGGGAAAGTATTGAAGTTCACAAAGGTCTATCATCCAACATGGCAGATGCATTACTGCTGGTTTTGTGGCTAATGCATTAATGATATTTGTTGCTTGTTGATATGAGAAAGGGTATGTTTGTAATCATATTTTTGGGTCACTACATATACATATTTGTACCAAGATTTGGTGTCGGTGAATGTTTACAAAGGCTTGAACGCATGTATATTGAGGTTCATAGCTCATGAATGTCATGACTTTTAAAGGTAAGCCTTTTTATGGTTAGTGAAGATAAAAGGAAAGTATATGTAAAAGGTAATGTATATTATTTTGTTGGGAGAAAGAATAAGAATGGATAGATTCTACTGTGAGTATTTTTAAGAGAGAAGAAGATGATGAAAAATAAAAAATGGATGAAAATGGTGAGGTCTTACCTAGAGTGTGGAGTGAAGACGACAGTCCCCAAAATGTGAATTGTGAAGGATTTTTATTAAGGAGACATGTGTGCTTTCATTTAATGAAAGTTTGTCTTTTGGGAAACCAATCTTGTGGATGCGTGATTTAAGGAGATTTATTGGTAGCTTTTAGGTGGTAGTATGAAAGATTAGGAAGCAAAAGGTGAGTAGTTAGGATAGTATAGCTCACCTTTAAATGATTTTCTTCTTTTTTTATTTTTTAATTTGGTTTTTATATTCTTTTATTTATTTTAAGAAAATGACTCAATTATTAATACTTTTTTTAGTTTTCTCATTTTTTTTATTTTCTTTACTTACTGAAGAAAATTGGGTGATGACAGAATCGATTTGTAAAAAGCTTTTCTTGCATTTGAACTCAAATTTTACATGTTGTCCATAGGTCCTACATATTAAAACTTATGATTTTAGAACTGCACTCGTGTTTGAACCGGTGAAAATACTGGTTCACGATTTGTTAATTCAACCGTTGAACCAGTGGTTGAAACAATCTTAATAAAATAGTATTTTTTATTATTAATGTGTTATAACAATTAAGATTGTAAAAGAAAAAATTTATTAAGAGGTAATTATAAAAGAAAAATTATTGTTACTAAATACATCTTCATATTGCTAAGTGAACCTTTGTTTTTATTAATTTTTAATTAAAAATGGATGAATCCAAAAAAATTATAAAAAAATGAATCAGTTGAACCACCAATTTTCATCATTTTTTTCGATTTTAAAACTAGTTTTTATTTGGTTGATTCAATTTTCAGCATTAACCGAACTAGATACTAGACTGATTCACTAGTTTTTTGGTTGGACCGTTCGGTTCAATCTGGTTATTTTCAGCATTAACCTAACTTAAAACACATGAAAAGTTTTAATAAGAAATTTTATTACAAACATTCCAACATCAATTATTCACAACTTTAAAAAAAATTAGTTTGTATTGTTGCACCAAGTTATATTCAAAATCTATGTAAAATGCAACCTCATGAGTGATAAGTGTATTTTACTATTATGAAATTGAAGTTTTCACCTAAGAGCAATATTTCTTCAAGTCTATTTTATGATAGGATAATTTGTGAAATATATTTTAAATAATTTAAAATATGTGCATACTTAATAATCAAATTTAATGTTATTACTTAATATTAAATTATCAAAATTACTATTTAATTATGAATTAAATATTTAATAAAATTAATTACTTAATATGCCCAACAGATATTATAAAATTGAAGCTTTCATATCCAATTTATAATTAATATATATTAATTAAAATTTAGTGAAGCATTTATGGGATGTGTTAAATGAGGATAAAGTAATGACCGATTTTCATTGGAAAGCTTCCAATGGGGGTGAATGCCAGATTCATTTCCTTGATTCCCAAGAAGGACGTCTAACTCTAAGTGGATTTGGAGATTATAGGTCGATATCACTAGTTGGGGTGTTCTATAAAATTATTGCTAAAGTGTTGGCAAAGAGACTACAAAAGGTACTTCCAAGCATAATTGCAGAAATGCAAATAGCTTTTATTAAATGGAGGTAATTGCTTAACAATGTGGTTGTAGTTAATGAAGTGATCCAGGAGGCGAAACATCATAAGAAGCCCTTATTGGTTTTTAAGGTTAACTTTGAGAAGGTGTATGACTTTTTTAGTTGGGCATTCCTATTTTACATGTTATCTCAATTTGGTTTTGGGGACAAACGATTAAGTTGGATCTGGTTGTTTGTCGTCATTATCGTTCTCAGTATTGGTTAATGGGAGTGTGACGAAGGAGTTCTGTATGCAGAGAGGATTACGTTAGGGTGATCTGAAGGGCTAGGAGGGTTGATTTGAAAGGCTCGATAAATCTAATTTCAGGTATTAACCTTAACAAGCATTGCTTCCAGATAGTATGCCAACAGTTTGCAAACAATAAAATTTTCCTAATTCCGCCTGAACTTCAAAATGTATTTTCTTTGAAAAGTGCTCTAAGATGCTATGAGTTGGCCTCAGGCCTAAGGATTAATTTCCATAAGAGTAGCTTAGGGGTAATTGGGGTGAAATTGTCGAAGATGGGTTCCTTTGCATGGATCCTTAATTGCGGAGTCCTGCAAACACATTTCTCCTACCTTGGGATTCCTGTGGAGGAAAATGTGAGATGTGAGCATGTGTGGATGCCTATCCTGGATAAAATGAGAGAAACTTAACCCCGTAGAGACAAAAGACCGTGTCAATAGGGAGGAGGATTTGCTTTATCAAATCCACCCTCTTTGTTATACCTCTTTATTTTCTATCTTTTTTCAAGGCTCCTAAGAAAGTGTCTAAAGCCAGAGAATCTGTGCAAAGGAATTTCCTTTGGGGAGGTTCAGAAGAAGGCTCAAAAGTAGCATGGATCAAATGGAAGTAGGTGTGTAAAGACAAATGCAACGGTGGGCTAGGACTAAGAGATGTGTTGACTTTTAATAAAGCTTTGTTGGGCAAATGGCGATGAAGAAGTCTACAAGGTGGTGATGCTATTTGGATCAAGGTGCTGGAGGCAAGGTATGAGGTTGATATTAGGAGGAACCTCGATGTTAGGCGCAGAAGTGAAGGCTCCCAGTGGTGGCATGATATCCTGAAAGTCATTGCTGACGAAGAACGAAGTGGTTGGCTTTCTGGTGAGGTAAAAACCTTGATTGGTGATGGTTCTCAATTATCTAATTAATGTGAATTCTTATTTCTTAGCAGTTGAATCGGATCACTTGATTTCTGAGTTGTAAAGGGATTTTTGGAGACCTGTTTATCTTGTTACAACATGTAAATAAAATAGGATTTTGAGTAATTCTTATTTTTAGTTATTAGTTGATATTTTTATGTTGTTTTTTATTAATTAATAAATTCTTTTTGTTTGGATATTTTATTTTTCATTCTATCCTTTATCATAATTTATATATGTATTAAGCAATTTATAAAAGCTTCATAAAATTTGAAATTTAAGAAATTGATTTATCATATCGAAACTAAAAAAATGAAATTAAAAAAATGAATTGATTTGGCTAATATGAAAATTCAATTGCCTTATCCAAATAAAAAATTTAAAATTTAAGAAATTTCAAATGATTTATCCAAACAAAACATTTACAAAATGAAAGAAATTCAAATGAAAACAATTCAAATTGATAGCATTTCAATTTTTTTGAAATCTTAAAATGTCTCATTAAAACACAATGTTAGATTTAAAAAAATAAATGGTGAAGTATAAGTCTCTAATACCAATTATCTTTTAATTTTCAAAATTAAAAATATGAAAGGAAAATGGAAAAGGAAGGAAAAAGTGACCACAAACAAGTTACATGTTTTAAATTATATTTTGAAAATCTAACCTTTACATTAATCAAATGTAAACTTGTTATAATAAATTATTTGACTCAAACTAACACGGCTCAAATTAACATTAATAAAGCCGGATTTACATCATTCAATCACATCTATGATTTATGTTAAAAAAATTGTTGAATTTGATAATAACAACTTTAAAAATTATATAAATTGTATGATTTAGTTGGTATGGTTGTATCTTTAAAGTCAATAATAATTCATATTTAGTAACATAAATGATAGAAAAGGCATATGCTAATTATTTAAGGTTTTATGTTTTATTGTTTGTTTCTTCTGATTGTGGTTTCTATCTTTCGCTCTTCTAGAAAGGTGGCTGAATGCCTCTATCAGTCCCAACCATAGCACTAAATCCCCAAATTCTCCATACATGGAAATGGACCCTCCTTCTTCCTATGGTCTATTTCGAAATCAAAACTTGGATTGACCCTTTTGTCTCTAAAACTCGTGTTACTGAGTCTAATAAATAATTAGTGAAAGCGAAGAGGAAGGAAAGAGTAGCCACAAACAAGTCACATACTTTAAATTATATTTTGAGAATCTAACCTTTATATTAATAAAATGTATTTTTATTATAATAAATTATTTTATTCAAACTAACATTTCTCAAACAAGTACTGGAAAGTGGTGTACCACCACATTCACACTACTCAAGAATAAATTATATTGAGTATGCTCAAGCTAACATGACTCAATAGATCTTTAAAAAGATAGCAATAACCTTAGAAAATGTTGTAAATGATTAATGAACCAACAATTAAGTATGTTTTAAAAGACATGAGTTTTTAACTTTCATTGTGACTTCCCTTTTATTCACACTATAGTTTTAAAATAATTAAATTACTTTATTACTTTATGTTTTAAAATTATGAAAAGATTTAAATTTAAGATAAGTTAAATTTCTTTAAACTTTTAACACATAACTTTATACATATTTTTTAATAATAAGAAATAAATGTGAGATTATAATTAAATATATTTTTTCTAACAATTTGATTTATTTATTTTTATTAAAGTTGTATTATAATTTAAAAACAAGAAAATTACCATGACAAATGTTTTTTTATAAAATTATTACGTTATATTCAGAAAAAAACATTGAATTCTTTGTAAAGAAGAATGCAAGTTACAAATTGGAAATAATGATATTTTTTAAAGAAAAGTAAAAAAAATAAAAACATATTTCTCCCAAGTAATATGAATTGTGTCACTCTGACAAAAAATGTTTAGCTTAGTTTATTATATCTTCTAACACACATCCCACATCTCATGTCACTCAATTTAGAATGTATTACAATTTTTTAATAAACCATTGATAAACATACATTTTTCCAATTTTGTTTTTATATTTCTGTAGAAATAGTCATACTATACCTTTAAAATAGTATTTTATGACTTTTTTAAGTTTTATTTTCGAAAAAAGTCATAAATAACTTAAAAAATATATACTTAAAATATAATATTTAGTTTATAATATTGAAAAGTAAAATTCTTAATTCTTAACCTTCTTTCTATCATAAATTAGTAGGAAAAACAAAAAATAATTTTTTCTTCTAACTAAAAATAGATTTTTTGAATTAATATTTTGGTAAAAAAGATTAATTATTTAGTGATTGATATAAGGATATTATTCTTTTTAATATATAAAACTATGTTGATAGAAAAGATTAATTCTATTTTTAGAATGGAAAAAAATCTAATAAGTATAAAATGCTTACTCTGCATTATTTCTATTCATTTCTTATTTAAATCTAATGATTATGATTAAGATTAATTATGCTTTGTTTTATTTATAGTATGCTCTAAAAAATTAATTAAGCTCATGTAGCTTTTCATAATTATAGTAAAAAATTACAATTTTATTTACATTATTGTTATTTTATTAATTTATTTATATAATTAAGAATAACATATATCAATATGAATCAAATGATTCTGTAGGCACTGTGTTACTAATTAGTTATATTTTAATTGTTAAATTTAAGATAAGTTAAATTCCTTTAAATACTTTTAACACATAATTGTATACATATTTTTTAATAAAACGAAGTAAGATTAAATATATTTTTTCTAACAATCCGATTGATTTATTTTTATTAAAGTTGTATTATGAATTTAACAACAAAAAAATTACCATGACAAATGTTTCTTCTAAAATTATTTTTATATTTAGAAAAAACATTCAATTCTTTTTAAAGAAAAATGCAAGTTACATCTTGTAAATAATAATGTTTTTAAATAAAAGTGAAGAACAAAAACATATTTCTCCCAAGTAATATGAATTATGTCACATCAAATGTTTAGCTTAGTTTATTATATCTTCTAACATACATCACACATCTCATTTCATGTATTACAATTTTTTAATAAACCATTGATAAACATGCACTTTTCCAATTTTGTTTTTATAATTTTGTAGAAATAGTCATACTATTACGTTTAAAATAGGATTTTATGATTTTTTTAACTTTTATTTTTTACCAAAGTCCTAAATAACTTAAAAAATAGATACTTAAAATATAATATTTAGTTTATAATATTAAAATGTAAAATTCTTAATTCTTAACACTCTTTCTATCATAAATTAGTAGAAAAAACAAAAAAATAAGTTTTTCTTCTAACTAAAAATAGATTTTTTGAATTAATATTTTGGTAAAAAAGATTAATTATTTAGTAAGGGAGGATAAGGACATTCTTCTATTCATTTTCTTATTTAAATCTAATGATTATGATTAAGATTAATTATGCTTTGTTTTATTTATAATATGCTCTAAACAATTAATTAAGTTCGTGTAGCTTTTCATAATTATAGTAAAAAATTACAATTCTATTTAAATTATTGTTATTTTCTTAATTTATTAATATAATTAAGAATAACATATATCAATATGAATCTAATCATTTCGTAGCACTGTGTTACTAATTAGTTATATTTTAGTTGTTAAATTTAATAATACGTTTTATTTATTAAATTTTATTATTATTTAAATAGATATATTATTTAAAGTTATATGTAGAGATTCAATGCTATATATTATTATATAAAATAAATGACTAATAGAGTGTTAGTAAGTGTATCATTTGAGAGTGTATGAGTTTAATATATTTTTTATGAATCAAACCTTAGTATTGTTAATAATACTAGTTCGTTAGCTAATCCTGGAACATTTCTTTCTGTTAACTAATTTATCACCTTATATATTTATTAGTGTAATATTTTTAAAAAAGGCACAACGAATTATTGGGATATTTAATGTTTTTAAACTTAAGATTAAAGTAGGTAAATAAATAATAATGAAATTATAATTTCTTAAAATTAGGGTGAAAGTTTTATATATTTATTTTTATTATAATATAAATATATATTTTTTACGTCAAATATGTAAAAATGTAAACAATTTATATGTAAATATTCCTTTTAAGTGTGTATATTTTAATTAAAATCTAATCATCATTTTCATATGTCATTATAAGATATTGAATATTATAGTTTATCCTATAACTTATCAAATATTTTTTATAAACTATATATTTTATATTGTTAACATTAATTTCAAATAAAAAAGGATATATAATATCTTAATTGGTTAAGGAATGAGAGATATGAAAAAATGTCATAGTTTTAATTTTTGTTGTTAATAAAACCTAACATCTAGTCTATAAAAGAAACATTTAAAATAGAAAAGTATATAACATGCATATATAATTAAGTTAAATTTATATTTATTAAATATGTGAGTCTAATTTTATAGAATATAATCATAATAAATTTAAAATAATTTATTTGAATATTACAATTTTGTCTATGGTTCTAATTTAATAATTTTAGAATATAATCATAACATCTAGTCTAATTTTAGTTATTAGTTTTGATTTTATTTTTAGGATACATATATGTTTATTCTTATTTTTAAAAGTCTTTACATATTTAATAAAAACAATGTTTTCAATTTCATATAATTAACCATTATAAATTAAAATAATTTGTTTGAATATTACAATTTTGTCATTGATAATGTAAAAGTCTTTGTTTTATTTTTTATTTCCTTTTCTCTATTTTATATACTACGAAAAGCACGACCACCACCAGGCTATTTATGTATAACTCAATCATATTATTATTTTAATGAAAAGTTCAAAATTAAAATTATTCTATTTATATAATTTTAATTTTTTATATCATAAATATTTATTTAATATTATTAATACTACTACAAAATTTTTCATTTCCTGTTGTTGTTTTATGAGAAAAAAATTTGCAGAAAATACTTGCTATTTTTTAGAAGGAAAAAATTCGTGTAAATATTTTGAGACTTTTTGTACAAAAAAAATCTACAAGAATTTCATTAAAATTTCCTTGTAAATTTGAAAAGTGAAGGTAAAATTTTCTATGAATATGAAAATGGTACAAAAATTTCTTACAAATTTTCCTCTAAAAATTATTTGTAAGACTTTCCTGCGAATTTTAAATTGGCAACAAATTTTCCTACATATTTAAAATTGGCAGCAAATTTTCTGCATTTTTTTTACAAACAAAATTGTTAAATTTTTTAGATATTTAAAATTAAAATTATAATAAATAAATACTATTGATTTATAAAAATTTGTATATTAAGCTTTCTAGAAATTTTTTCGCCACATAATGATAAGTTATTTTTTAAACATTAGTTTTGAAATAATTAATAAATATTTAAAATAACATCATTTTAATAAATCGATTATAATTTATAAAATATCTTAATATTCATAAATTTTAGTTTAAAATTAATTAGATTAAATATTATTTTATTGAATGTATATTCCTTTATCTTCTATCCTTTAAATCTTAAATTAAAACCATGTACATTTAAGTGACAAAGTTAATTTATTTTATATTTAACATGTCCTAAAAAGTCAAGCTATGTTTTGATACAAAAAATAAAACAAAATTGAAGTTGTTATTCAAAATTCAAGACATTGTATAGTATAAATATCAAAAAGCCACGTCAATTTTGAATATCCAAGAAGTGAGAAAAACATTTGAAAATTTGAATAACAAAACAACACAAAACATTAGTGAAACATGAACTAATATTTGTATTATACACAGTTTACTATTTTAATGAAATAGCATCGATCCAAAATTCATTATTTGTACCAATGTCCTTAAATATTTTACAATTAGTGAGATAGGATTGTGGGATTCATTGAAATCCTTAGTGAGCTTAGGATATGAACTCGAACAATTTAAATGTAAGCATACTTTAAATTAAATTTGTTTTATGTTTGACTTTCAAATTAATTATATCAGATTTTTCTTTTGTAATCTCCATAGTCATAACATTTTTAAATAATAAACAAAGTTAATATCCTTATTAATAAACATTACAAAAACAAATTATGTGTACCTATATCAAACAATTATTTTCATATGACATTGAAGTCTTGAGCCATCCAATGCAGGATCTTTTAAATTATGTAAAAGGTAAAACTTAAGTAATTTACTTAATCAGCACCAAAATAACCTGTACACATGTACACAGTTCTGATTTAGAATTCAGGTACATTGTTCTCATCCTTAGAACAAGATATAAAATTTGACTTTATGTTTATCTATGAATTGTTGCAGAAATAATAATGTTTACCTCTGCTCCCTTTGTTCTTCTGGAGTCCAGTATTTATTCGACCAAGTGATAAAATGGATGACACTCACAAGTTGTAAAAGAAGGAATATTTTGTGTAAACATAAACCACAACATGCATGTAAGTAACAATCTACAAAGAGAAAAATAAAGCAAATAGAATGTATTGATGGAGTCTCTCAAAGAACACCTTTCAAATTCATCATAGATATGAAAGTACACAATCCAAGACTTGTACCGAATGAAAGGAAAACTATTCTTCAAAAAAAAAAAAAGAAAGTGAAGGATTTAAAGCTTACCCTGCACCAATATGAGCAATCTCACTTGCAAGATCAAAGGTGTGTTATGGTTCTTATTCAATGATATTCAAGAGAAGGTAAAGAAATAATGGATTTTTGTTTTCAATGAGTGAAAAGTGAGAGAAAAAAACTTATGCACCCTAAACAGTTTTACACCGGCATTCAATCACAACCCTTGATATATGATAAATTTGTTGACTTTACCAATTAATACTTTAAAATTCATATAAATAAAGGGTTATGGTTAAACGTCAGCATAAAATTTTTTACACTACATGTGTTTCAAACTCAAAGAATAATGGTACTAATGAAAAATTTGAATGATAAAATTGACAGTTTTTTCATATGAATAGTTTTTACAAGAACATCTCCTTTTCTCTAACCCAAATTGTGACATGAGAACCATAAGCAAAATACAATACCAACTAAAACATACCATATGAATAGTTTTTTACAAATGCATTGTGCCAAAAAAGCAAATGTTTCATCAATATGACTGTTGTTATTAGTACTGTGTGGTTGTTAAACATACCATATATTTGAACAACTTGTTGAGGGAAGAAAAATGGGAGAGCCATTGATACAAGCAATAAAATAGACTTGACTTCCCACCAACCAGAATGCCACAAATTTTGATGTTCACATAATTTTGTTGTTTTGACTATAGCAAGAAACATAACTAAGAAAAATATCTGACTTCATCTTTAAGGAAGATAGTTCTTTATTAATCAGTAATTATAATAATTATATAGAGAACTAGAAATTTGTAAATATATAGTTGATTCATGGTAAGTAATTGGAAATTTTTCTTGTTGAATAAGTTATAGGTTAGAGTATATTTACTTCAAGGTTGAGAATAATAAAGATTTTGAATAATACCCTTGGGAGTGATGAGGACTTAGCAAAGCTCTTCCATGTTGTTTCTAATAAAAAACAATATTGTCTATTTAAAGTGTTGTTATTTGAGTTCGACTTCAATCAAAATGGTGAACGGAGGACTTGATTTTTGAATGAATGTTGTGAGTGGATCTAGTTGTTGTTGTTTTCTAACTTTCTTTATTTTTTTCTGATATGTTAATAACATAACTTAGAAATAGTAGTTTAGATGTTGTTTTTGTTGTTCTTTACTCTGTTGATCTCACTGATAATGTTTTCTAGAATCTTGTCCAACTCCTTTTGCATATCACTAAGTTAGCTTTTATCCAAGTTATGAGATGAATATGTTTGATTGAAGGGAACAAGTCAACAAGATCAAACCCTATTTCTCTTGAGGCTGCCAAATTTTCTCAAAGTAATGCATCTATTGGAATATATAATTCTTCATCTGGTATACAAGAAACATTTAAAATAGAAAAATATATAACATATATAAGTAATTTAAATTTATATTATTAAATATGTGAGTCTAATTTTATAGAATATAATCATAATAATGTTATGATTGGATTTCACACTTTTATGATTTTACCATCATGTAATCAATATGAAATAGAAAAACAAAATAAGTTGTTAATTTTGTTAATTTAATTTTAATATTATTGTATATTATTTCATATATCAATAATGTATGCTGGCATGGATAATTGTTATTATAAATTATATTATTATTTTATTTTTTATTATATAACATTTTATATTTGGTGTCATATCTATGAAGTTAAGCATACCTACATAACATCATAAATTATTACATAAGAAAACATATATGTTGATCTAGTTTTATTTTTATTTATAGGATACATATATGTTTATTCTTATTTGTAAAAGTATTTACATATGTGATAAAGAACAATGTTTTCAATTTCATATAATTAACCATTATAAATTTAAAATAATTATTTGAATATTAAAATTTTGTCATTGATATATTATTAAATTATTAAATTTGTAAGATCATTAAATATTAGTTTAATATTATTATGATTATATTATATTTTATCAGACATATTAAAAATATATGGATTTAATCATCAATCATCAATATTTTTAGATATTTTTCACCTATCTTTATTGCCTTTTTTATTTCTTTTTCTCTATTTTATTTTCTTTTTTTATTGGTAATGCACCATTTTTTACTAGGAAAAGCACGACCACCACCAAGTTGTTTATATATCACTCAATAAAATTATTATTTTAATGCAAATTTCAAAATTAAAATTTTTCTATTTATATAATGTTAATTTTTCATATCAATAAATATTTGTTTAATATTATTAACACTACTAGAAAATTTTTCATTTCTTGTAGTTTTTTCATGAAAAAAAAAAGTTGTAGAAAATGCCTGCTATTTTTTAGAAGGAAAAATTCATATAAAAGAAAATAAAAAAAATCTACAAGAATTTCATAAAACTTCTGAATTTGAAAAGTCACAGCAAACTTTTCAATGAATATGAAAATGGTAGAACATTTTCTTGCAAATTTTCCTTCGAAAATTATTTGTGTGAGTTTCCTGCGAATTTCAAATTGGCAAAAAACTTCATACATATTTAAAATTGGCAGGAAATTTTTTACATATTTTCTAAAAATAAAAATTCACAGAAATTTTTAGACATTTAAAATTAAAATTAAAGTAGTAGTTTTTAAATAAATCACTGCTTTTGATGATGGAATCTGTTGACAAGGGGTTTTGACGGGACAGCAAAAAGTAACTTGAAAAATAGGGGAGTCGCCTCCTATGTTTATTAAGCAAAACATTGAAGAAACCTTTAAAATAGAAAGTGGTATGCTAAAAAAAATTTGAATATAAAAGTCAATTACACGTAGGGCAAGTATTAGCACCCTACAACGTCCGTCATAAAGACTCTAATTAGACATGCAAAATTAGATAACTTTAAAAATATCTATTTCACTCCATAAAAATTAGTATTTTTATTTTATTAATTGATTTTAATATTTTTTACAAGAATTTATTATTGAGAGATTTATTATTTATAAAAGATTGTTATTATTGTACTTTTATCTTTTAAATTGATTAAATTTTTTTATCTTTTTGGGCTCGACAGAAGTGGGCTCCTGCTTCTACGTATCTTTAAGCGCAATGGAGTATTAGAGTTTACGTAATTCCTTGAGAACATATTTGTGTGTTTGATATATTTGATATTTAATTTTTAAATTTATTAAGACTTAGGATTTCTAAACTGTCACAGTTCATAGTCCTAAAAATTTAAAAATTGGCAAGGGGTGTACACCTAAACCATTTCATTGGAACACTTTTATCTTAGAGATGAGTTTTAAGACAAAAATTCCCAACTTATGCCTTAAAATCCTGAGATTAAGAAGATGTCATGTCTAGTTAATCCTTTTATCCCTATTAAAGAAATATTACAAATAAAAATAGTAAAAAAAAGTGAATATTAAAAATTATTTTTTAAAAGAAAATATTATTAATTGTGACAGGAATTTATTGAGGAAGAAATTTGAGAACGTTACACTATCACAATTTGTATTATCAAAATTTCATAAGTAAAAAAATGTCACATTTAATTAACATTATTTCCCTTACCAATAAATTTATTTTTCTAACTATATGATTTAAAATTTTATTATTATTAGGAACTTAATTTTGAATTTTAGAGATGAGATTTAAGACAAAAAGTTGTCACAACTTATGTCTCAAAATTAGAGAGATGTCACATCTAATTAATTCTTTAATCTCTATTAAAAATATTACGTTATAAAATTATGAACAAATTACATTTAAGATATAATTATTATTATTATTAAATAAATTAAATTATTATTATTAAAAAACTTAAATTATTTTTATGAAATGGGTTTTGCTTGATATGAAACTCTAGCTAGGATTATTTTGATGGCACTTAAATTGCATATATACAACCAAATAGCAAGTTAGTCAATCAAATATCAAGCCCACAGTTATAAGTTCAAACCATAAATTAATTAATCACCTAATAAGAATCAAACAAGATAAAAACACATACAAAAAAAAGGAAATATACAATGTCAAAGCCTAGCGTGGACAAGCATCACACGTATAACCCAATAACCGAAAAGAAAGGAGTAAAGAGAACATGTGTAAGTCTTGAGTCCACAACACCATATTGTTGGAAAGTCATGAATTGCACAAAGGTCCATCATTCAACATGGCAGATCCATTGCTGCTGGTTTTGTGGCTAATGCATTAATGATATTTGTTGCTTGTTGACATGAGAAGGGGTATGTTTGTACACATATTTTTGGGTCACCACATATACATATTGGTACCAAGATTTGGTGTTGGTGGGTGTTTACAGAGGCTTGAACGCATGTATACTCAGGTTTATAGCTCATGAATGTCATGACTTTTAAAGGTAAGCCTTTTTATGGTTAGTGAAGATAAAAGGAAAGTATATGTAAGAGCTAATGTATATTATTTTGTTGAGAGAAAGAATAAGAGTTGATAGATTCTATTGTGAGTGTTGTTAAGAGAGAAAAAGAAGGTGAAAAATAAAAAAAAAGGAAGGACATGGTGAGGTCTTACCTCAAGTGTGGAGTGGCGACGACAGTCCCCAAAATGTGAGTTGTGAGGGATTTTTATTAAGGAGAGATGTGTGCTTTCATGTAATGAAAGTTTGCTTTTTGGGAAACCAATATTGTAGAAGTATGATTTAAGGAGATTTGTTGGTGGCTTGTAGGTGGTAGTATGAAAGATTAGGAAGCAAAAGGTGAGTAGCTAGGGTAGTATAGCACACCTTCAAATGATTTTCTTCTTTTCCTTTTCTTTTTTATAAAACCATATTTGTTTTCTTATTTTGTAATTTGGTTTTATATTCTTTTCTTTATTTGAAGAAAATGACTCAATTATTAATAATTGTTTTAGTTTAATTTTTCTCATTTTTTTTATTTTCTTTACTTATCGCACAAAATTGGGTGATCACAGAATCCATTTGTAAAAAATTTTTCTTACATTTGAACTGAAACTTTATATTTTGTCTACAGAACCTACACACTTAAAACTTATGATTTTAAAATCGTACTTGTGTTTGAACCGGTGAAAGTACTGGTTCACGATTTATTAATGCAATTGTTGTTGAACCAATGGTTGAACCGATCTTAATAAAATAGTATTTTTTATTATTATGCATTATAACAATTAAGATTATAAAAGAAAAATTATTAAGGAGTTAATTATAAAATAAAAAAACTATTTTTACTAAATACAGCTTCATATTGCTAACTTAACCTCTGTTTTTATTCATTTTTTAATTTAAAAATGGATGGACTTGAGAAAACAAGGGGTGTATTAAGAAAAATCCAAAAAAATTATAAAAATAATGAATCAGTTCAACCACCAATTTTCATTCGTTTTTCAATTTTAAGATTGGTTCTTTGTTTGGTCGATTCGATTTTCAGCATTAACCGAACTAGATACTAGACAAGTTCACCAGGTTTTCAGTCAAACCAGTTTGTCTGATCCAGTTTTTTTAACCTAACTTAAAACACATAAAAACTTTTAATAAGAAATTTTATTACAAACATTCTAACATCAATTATTCGCAACTTTAAAAGAAATTAGTCATGTATTATTGCACCATTTTATATTCAGAATCTATGTAAAATGCAGAAACATATACAAAACCTAATGAGTGATAAATGTTTTTTACCCTTATGAAATAATTTAAAATATGTGCACACTTAATAGTCAAATTTAATGTTGTTACTTAATATTAAATTATCAAAATTAATATTTAATTACGAATTAAATATTTAATAAAATTAATTACTTAATATAAAAAAATAAAATTAACTTTTTTAATTATAAAAAATGAATATAAAATATAATTAATGTGGGAAATTGTTTATTATTAAATATAGATGTTACAAAAGAAATTCACATGATCAACAATTGAAGCTTTGATCAATGTTTAGTTAAAGTCCAATTTATAATTAATATATATTAATTAAAATTTAGTGAAGCATTTATGGGATGTGTTAAAGAAGGGTATAATAAAAGTAATGACAGATTTTCATAGATATGGAAAGCTTTCATGGGGGGGTTAATGCCTTATTCATTTCCTTGATTCCCAAGAAGGAGTGCCCAGGTGGATTGGGAGATTATAGGTCGATATCACAAATTGGGGTGCTCTATAAAATTATTGCAAAAGTACTGGCAAAGAGAATACAAAAAGTACTTCCAAGCATTATTGAGGAAACGCAGATAGCTTTTATTAAAGGAAGGTAATTGCTTGATAGTGTGGTTGTAGTTAATGAAGTTATCCAGGAGGCGAAACATCATAAGAAGCCCTTATTGGTATTTAAGGCTAACTTCGAGAAGGTGTATGACTCTGTTAGTTGGGCGTTCATGTTTTACTTGTTATCTCGATTTGGTTTTAGGGGCAAATGATTAAGTTGGATCCATGGTTGTCTGTCTTCATCATCGGTCAGTTAATGGGAGTGCGACGAAGGAGTTCTATATGTAAAGTGGATTACGTCAGGGAAATCTAATGGCGCCTTTTTTATTCTTGATTGTTGCTGATGGACTAGGAGGGTTGATTCAAAAGGCTCAGTCAGTAAATCTAATTTTAGGTATTAACCTTAACAAGCATCGCTTTCAAACAGTATCCCAACAATTTCCTGAACTTCAAAATGTATTTGCTTTGAAAAGTGCTCTGAGATTCTATGAGTTGGCCTCAAGTCTAAGGATTAATTTCCATAAGAGTAGCTTAGGGGGAATTGGGGTGAAATTACTGAAGGTTTGCTTCAATCCTTACTTGTGGAGTTCTACAAATGCCTTTCTCGTACCTTGGGATTCCTTTGGGGGCAAATGTGAGATGTGAGCTGTGTAGAAGCCTGTCTTGAATAAAATGAGAGCAAATTTAACCCTGTGGAGACAAAAGAACTTGTCATTAGGGGGGAGGATGGATTTTCTTGATCAAATCCACCCTCTCTACTTTACCTATTTATTTTCTATCTTTTTTCAAGGCTCCTAAGAAGGTGTGTAAAGCCATAGAATCTATGAAAAGGAATTTCCTTTGGGGAGGTTAAAAAAAAGGCTAAAAAATAGCATGAATCAAATGGGAGCAGGTGTGTAAAGACAAATGCAGCAATAGGCTAGGACTAAGAAATGTGTTTGCTTTTAATAAAGCTCTGCTGGACAAATAGCGATGAATAATTCCACAGGGTGGTGATGCTATTTGGATCAAGGTGCTGGAGATAAGGTATGAGGTTGATATTAGGAGGAACCTCGATGTTAGGCACAAAAGTGAGGCTTCCAGTGGTGGTATGATATCTTGAAAGTCACTACTGAAGAAGAACGAAGTGGTTGGCTTTTTGGTGAGGTAAAGCCCTTGATTGGTCATGGTTCTCAATAATCTAATTAATGTGAATTATTGTTTCTTGGCAGTTGAATCGGATCACCTGATTTTCAAGTTTTAAAGGGATTTGTAGAGATCTGTTTAACTTGTTACAACATCTAAATAGAATACGACTGTTGAGTAATTTTCTTCCAAAATTTTTTATCATTTTGTTTTCACGTCAAATGAATGGCAATTAGTTGTTATACTTGTACAAAAGATGGGAAAAGGAATAAACATAATATTAAATACTATGCTTTATGATTTTCATTATTTCATGATAGATTTCTTGCTACGAGCTTCATGGTAAAAAATGTGAATGATTTTATGCTCTTTTCTTATGATTGTTACAAAACGAGGCACTGGAAATGCCTATGTAAGTATAAAGTGTGTTTCACTCGCATTTTCAGTTGTAGCTAAAATGAAAAATTAACCGGAATGGTTTCCAAGTTTTATTTTACACGGAAAAAGTTAGTAGTTTTTTAGGTAATTACTAGTTTTGTCTAAAAGTTATTTTAGTTTAGTTTTTTAATAATTTTTATTTTTTTAGTTATTATTTGATTTTTTACTTTATTTTTCATTAATTAATAAATTCTTTTTCTTTAGATATTTTATTTTTCATTCTTTCCTTTATCATAATTTATATATGTATTAAGTAATTTATAAAAGTTTCATAAAATTTGAAAATTAAGAAATTGATTTGTCATATCTAAACTAAAAAAATGAAATTAAAAAAAATTGAATTGATTTGGTTAATATGAAAATTGAATTTATTTGGCTAATAAAAAAATTGAAATTTAAGAAGTTTCAAATGATTTATCTAAACAAAACATTTACAAAATGAAAGAAATTCAAATTGATAGCATTTCAAATTTTTTGAAATCTTAAAGTGTCTCATTAAAATACAATGTTAGATTTTAAAACATAAATGGTGAAGTATAAGTCTCTAATACCAATTCTCTTTTAATTTTCAAAATTAAAAAAATGAAAGGGAAAAGGAAAACGAAGGAAAGAGTGACCACAAACAAGTCACATGCTTCAAATTATATTTTAAAAATCTAACATTTACATTAATCAAATGTATACTCGTTAATAAATTATTTGACTCAAACTAACATCACTCAAATTAACATTAATCAAAACGGATTTACATCATTCAATCACATCTATGCTTTATGTTAAAAAAATTTGTTGAATTTGATAATAATAACTTTAAAAATTATATAAATTGTATGATTTAGTTGGTATGGTTGTATCTTTAAAGTCAATAATAAATAATATTTAGTAACATAAATGATAGAAAAGGAAGATTCTAATTATATAAGGTTTTATGTTTTTGTGTTTGTTTCTTCTCACTATGGTTTCTTTCTTTCTCTCTTTTTGAAAGGTGGCTGAATGCCTCTCTCAGTCCCAACCAAACCCTTAAATCCCCCAATTCTTCATACCCATGGAAATGGACCCTCTTTCTTTCTATGGTCCATTTCAAAATCAAAACTTGGGTTGACCTTTTGGTCCTGAGATCTGCGTCACTAGTCATTAATAAGTAATTAGTGAAAAGAAAGAGGAAGAAAGAGTGCTCACAAACAAGTCACATACTTTAAATTGTATTTTGAGAATCTAACCTTTACATTAATAAAATGTATATTTATTACAATAAATTATTTGATTCAAACAAACATTGCTCAAACAAGTACAGGAAAGTGGTATACCACCATATGCACACAAGAAAGAACAAATTATACTAAGTATGCTCAAACTAACATGACTCAATAGATTTTTAAAAAGATAGCAATAACCTTGAAAAATATTGTAAATAATTAAAGAACCAACAATTAAGCATGTTTTAAAAGACATGGATTTTTTTTAACTTTCATTATGGCTCTACTTTTATTCACACTATAGTTTTAAAATAATTAAATTACTTTATTACTTTATTTTTTAAAATTATGAAAAAATTTAAATTCAAGATAAATTAAATTCTGTTAAATACTTTTAACACATAAATTTATACATATTTTTTAGTATTAAGAAATAAGTGTGAGATTATAATTAAATATATTTTTCTAACAATCCAATTTATTTATTTTTATTAAAGTTGTATTATGAATTTAACAACCAAAAAATTATCATGAAAAATGTTTTTTCTAAAATTATTACGTTATATTCAGAAAAAAAAACATTGAATTCTTTGTAAAGAAGAATGCAAGTTACATATTGAAAATAATGAGATTTTTTAAAGAAAAGTAAAAAAAAAAACATACTTCTCTCTAAGTAATATGAATTGTGTCACACCCATAGGACAAAAAATTTTTAGTTTAGTTTATTATATCTTCTAACATACATCACATATCTCATATCATTGCCACTTTAGAATCTATTACATTTTCTTAATAAATCATTGATAAACATGCACTTTTGAAGTTTTGTTTTTATATTTCTGTAAAATAGTCATACTATTACCTTTAAAATAGGATTTTATGACTTTTTTAACTTTTATTTTATTTTTTACCAAAGTCTTTAAAAATAGACACTTAAAATATAATATTTAGTTTATAATATTAAAATGTAAAATTCTTAATTCTTAACATTCTTTCTATCATAAATTAGTAGAAAAAACAAAAAATAATATTTTCTTCTAAATAAATATTTTTTAAATTAATATTTTGGTAAAAAAGATTAATTATTCAGTAATGGAGGATAAGGATATTCTTTTTTTAATATATAAAACTATGTTGATAGAAAAGATTAATTCTATTCTTAGAATCGAAAAAGATCTAGTAAGTATAAGATATTACTCTTTATTATTTTTATTTATTTTTCTTATTTAAATATAATGATTAAGATTAATTATGCTTTGTTTTATTTATAGTATTCTATAAACAATTAATTAAGCTCATGTAGCTTTTCATAATTATAGTAAAAAATTACAATTCTATTTAAATTATTGTTATTTTCTTACTTTATTAATATAATTAGGACTAACATATATAAATATAAATCAAATCATTCTGTAGGCATTGTCTTACTAATTAGTTATATTTTATTTTTTAAATTTAATAATACATTGTATTTATTAAATTTTACTATTATTTAATATATTATTTAAATTTATATGTAGAGATTTAATGCTATATATTATTATATACAATAAATGACTAAGAGAGTGTTCGTTAGTGTACCATTTGAGAGTGTATTAGTATAATATCTTTTTCATAAATCAAACATCAGTATTGTTAATAATACTAGTTTATTAGCTGAACCTGGGACCTTTATTTCCGTTAACTAATTTATCACCTTATATATTTATTAGTGTAATATTTTTAAAAAAGACACAAGGAATGTTGGTATATTTAAACTTTTTAAACTTAAGATTAGAGTAGGTAAATATAAAAGAGTGAAAGTATATTTCGTAAAATAAGGATAAAAGTTTTATATATTTATTTTATTATAATATAATTTTATATTTTTTAGGTCAAATATATAAAAATGTAAACAATTTATATGTAAATATTAATTTTAAGTGTGTATATTTTAATTGAAATCTAATCATCATTTTCATATATCATTATAAGATATATTGAATATTATAGTTTATCCTATAACTTATCAAATATTTTATTATAAACTATATATTGTTAACATTAATTTCAAATAAAAAAGGATAGATAATATCTGAATTGGTTAAGGAACACGAGATGTAAAAAAATGTCATCATTTTAATCTTTATTGTTAATAAAAACTAACATCTAGTCTATAAAAGAAACATTAAAAATAGAAAAGTATATAAAATATATAATTAATTTATATTTATATTTATTAAATATGTGAGTCTAATTTTATAGAATATAATCATAATAATATTATGATTGCATTTCACACTTTTATGATTTTACCATCATGTAATCAATATGAAATAGAAAAAGAAAATAAGTTGTTGATTTTTTTAATTATTTAATTTTAATATTATTGTATGTTATTTCATATATCAATAATCTATGTTTGCATGGATAATTGTTATTATAAATTATATTACTCTTTTATTTTTTATTAATAATTTTTATTTAAAATTTTATATTTGGCGTCATATTTATGAAGTTAAGAATACTTGCATAACATCATAAATTATTAGATTAAGAAAACATATGTTGATTTAGTTTTATTTTTATTTTTAGGATACATATATGTTTATTGTTATTTTGAAAAGTGTTTACATATTTAATAAAAACAATGTTTTCAATTTCATATAATTAACCATTATAAATTTAAAATAATTTATTTTAATATTACAATTTTGTAAATGATATATTATAAAATTATTAAATTTTTAAAATCATTAAATGTTAATTTAATATTATTAAGACTATACTATATTTTATTAGAATATTATAAATTATAGATGTCCTCATGTATTTTAAAATATTTTTCACTTATCTTTGTTTTATTTTTAATTTCTTTTTCTTTATTTTATTTTATTTTCTTTTTGGTAATGCACCACTTTTTTACTAGGAAAAGCACGACAACCACCAGACTATTTATGTATAACTCAACAATATTGTTATTTTACTGAAATTTTCAAAATTAAAATTATTATATTTATATAATTTTAATTTTTCATATCAATAAATATTTATTTAATATTACTACAAAATTTTTCATTTCCTGTGGTTGTTTCATTTCGTGTAAATTTTTTGAGACTTTTCGTAGAAAAAAAAAATCTACAAGAATTTCATAAAAACTTCCTTGTGAATTTGAAAAGTGACGGTAAAATTTTCTATGAATATGAAAATGGTACAAAAATTTCTTGCAAATTTTCCTCTAAAAATTATTTGTAGGAGTTTCCTTTGAATTTTAAATTGCCAGAAAATTTTCCTACATATTTAGAATTGGCAGCAAATATTTTGCATATTTTTTTACAAACAAAATTGTATAAATTTTTTAGATATTTGAAATTAAAATTATAATAAATAAATATTATTGATTTATAAAAATTTATATATTAAGTTTTCTAGAAATTTTTTTGCCACATGATGATAAGTTATTTTTTAAACATTAGTTTTGAAATAATTAATAAATATTTAAAATAATATCATTTTACTAAATCCATTATAATTTATAAAATATCTTAATATTCATAATTTTAGTTTAAAATTAATTAGATTAAATATTATTTTATTGAATGCATATTCGTTTGTCTTCTATCCTTTAAATTCTAAATTCAAATCATCATACATTTAAGTGACAATGATAATTTATTTTATTTAACATGTCCTAAAAAATCAAGGTATGTTTTGATACAAATAAATAAAATAAAGTTGAAGTTGTTATTCAAAATTCAAGGAAATTGTACACTATAAAGGTCAAAAAGCCCACGTCAATTTTGAATGTCCAAGAAGTGAGAAAAACATTTGAAAATTTGAATAACAGAACAACACAAGCATTAGTGAAACATGAACTAAGATTTGTATTATAAACAATTTACTATTTTATTGAAATATCATCAATCCAAAATTCAACATGAAGATGAATGTAGCTTGTGATTTGTAATGTAATTAGTTTTTTTTAAGTGTTAGTTAAGCATAGAAAAAAAATAATAATGGTAATAGTTGTCTTGGTTCAGGCATACTTGTTCGTTCTTGTTTAATTACATATAAACCCAACTTACATTCATAATACCACAGTTTCCAATCTTATATCATACAGAACAAAATTTAGAAAGTAAATGTTGATATTATCTTTATTAAACAAAAAGAATTTAGCCTTTATCTAAATAAATAAACTACTACTTTTGATAGAAATCCATTGGTAAAAAACTTATTCTTGCATTTTGAACTCCAACTTTATATGATATTCGCAGCCCTACACACTTAAAACTTACGATTTTAAAACTGGATCTGTATTTGAACTCGTGAAAGTACAGGTTCACGATTTATTAGTTTAACTATGGTTGAACTAGTGTTGAACCGGTCTTAATGAAATAGTATTTTTTATTATTAATATATTATAACAATTAAGATTATAAAAGAAAAATATTTATTAGGAGATAATTATTAAAGAAAAAACTATTTTTACTAAATACATCTTCATATCGCTAAATTAACCTTTCTTTTATTAATTTTTAATTAAAAAGGGATAGACTTGAGACAATAACGGTGTATTTAGAAATATTCAAAAAATTTATAAAAAAATGAAACAGTTGAACCTGTGGTTTTCATTAGTTTTTCGATTTTAAAACCGGTTTTTTGCTTGGTCGATTTTTAGTATTAACCGAACCAGATACTAGACTAGTTCATAAGTTTTTCAATTAAACCAGATACCAGACTGGTTCACCAGTTTTTCATCAAACCAGTCAGTCCGATCCGAGTTTTTTAACCTAGCTTAAAACACACAAAATTTTTAATAAGAAATTTCATTACAAACATTCTAACATCAATTATTCACGACTTTAAAAGAAATTAATCATGTATTATTGCACTAAGTTATATTCAGAATCTATGTAAAATGCAGAAATATATACAAAACCTCATGAGTAATAAGTATATTTTACCCTTATGAAATTGAAATTTTCACCTAAGACAAACATTTCTTCAAGTCTATTTTATGATAGAATAATTTGTGAAATATATTTTAAATAATTTAAAATACGTACATAATTAATAGTCAAATTTAATGTTATTACTTAATATTAAATTATTAAAATTAATATTTATTATGAAGTAAGAATTTAATAAAATTAATTACTTAATATGAAAAAATAAAATTAATTTTTTAATTATAAAAATGAATATAAAATATAATTAATATGGGCAATTTATTTTTTTATTAGACGTTACAAAAGAAAATCACATTATAAAATTGAATTTGATCAATGTTTAAGTTAAAGTCCAATGTATAATTAATATATGAGTTTAATAGATATACACTGTTAGTCTAAAGATTTTTACACTGACATTCAATCACAACCTTTCATTCACATGGTAAAGTTGTTGACTAACATTACTACTTTAGAAGTAACATAAATGAAAACTCATGATTGAATGTCAGTGTAAAAATCTTTTACACTGACAGTGTATACCCATTAAACTCTTAATATATATATATATATATATATATATATATATATATATATATATATATATATATATATATATATTAATTAAAATTTAGATCCTAAATCACCTTATCAAGGACGATTAAGGGACAAACAGCTACCACGTGTTTGCCAATGTTAGCTCTATAGACCAAATAAGTTTTGGCAAATTGACTTGTCAATTTTGTTGGTTGTTTCCTTGTCTATTAATGGACTCGATATATATAAGTTATCTAAACTTAGTGATACAAAACCTTGTACCCTAGAGGAATTTTATTCTTGATGATGAGATTAGCAAACAATTTAAAAATTCAAACCAACTCAACCATTTAATTTGTGGTCCACTACAACTAAACCAATCATAGTTTGTATTACATTAGATTATACCTTACTAAGCATGATATAGATATAAATATTGTGGCTATAAGTACAAAGTGAGTTGTGAGAACTAATACTAGCTACTATGTTTAAAAATATATTTAAGTCAACCCCTAATTAAATTTCATTCTTGAATTTTTCCTTTGAACCATTAAACATTAAGTGGGTTGAAGAATTAAATGCTATTAAAGAATAGAAAATGTTTAAAATGATGAAGTTTTCTTTTGTGAGAATGTTGATGATTTTGCCTTTGTCATCATGCCATAACTGAGTCAGTTGTCTCTTGCACAGCTCCATCATTATCCATGATTGTGTTCTGTCTCACAACTGGCGAAATCAACATCCATACTGTTTAAATTAAACAAGGTAAAAGCAATTAAGATATGAATTGGAGAAAAAGGTGCATCATTAAAATATCAAACTGGTTATACTTCACTTTTACAATCCACTACTGATTATTATTACCACCATCAGTGTGTGTTGATGTTTATATGTTAAGAATATTAACATGAGTAGTGTTACACATAATTCAAATTTATTTAAAACTATGAAATCAAGATAGAGAATTATTAAATGAGATGTGATCATCAAACTTTATGTTTTTCAATAAAATTTAGCCAATAGTAATAGATAATGTGTTGAAAAAAGTGTTTTAAAGAGTGTTTGTTAGAATTTCTAAAATAACATTTGTCTTATTAATATGAACAAGATTATGGTCGAAGTTGAAGCTAGCTAATGAAATATAAGAAATAACTATTTCTATTAATTAATACATTCACTTACTGTAAATTATTGCTGCAACCACTCGTTCATAACTTTCACCCATGTACTTATCCAGCCAACATCAATGTTCCACCTAGTGGTTTCATGAGTGCATCATTCATACAGTAAGTGTAGGACACAAAATGTCAAAAATCATCATACGTAAAGCACTAGTTAACCATATGATGTATTAAGTTCCTTACTTTTTGGCTGAGTTATTTAGATTCCAATTGATGAACAACATTGCAAAGTACATTGACCCCAAAGAGAATACCATGTGAAAAAATCCATAATTGAAAGGAATATCATTTTCATGTTTAACTTTGTTTTTTGTAAACTGAAAAGGACAAAAAAAATCACTTCAATATGAGGGATATTAACATTGCTTTCTATCAGTAACAATATGGCCTAGATTAAAATTAAATAATTCTTGTTTGATCATGTTGATGAAAGGACTATGATCCTTGGTTATGTTATATGGGGGGAATTGTTTTTTCTTGATCGCTAAAAGAAAATTTTACCTCAACTTGCATGATGATTGAGGTGTCTTTCTAGATCAAGGAAAGGAGGCAGCTTTAGAGCTTCCTAATTTCTAGGAAAGGATTGAGAATGGAATTTTGAAGTAACAAGGAATTTTACTGAATTTACTAGAAAAGGCTTTAAAGCAACAAGGAAAACTTTAGAACTCATTAATTTTGAACCAACGAGGAATGCTTTAGAACACTAAAGAATGATTCACCTGAAAGCATTTTGAATCAATGCCTGTGGAAAAGGCTGCCATCACAATTGCAAATATCTCAATAAGGAAGCCTTTCAAGAAATTAGAAGATAGTATATAACACAAAATAACAGGATGACTATAGCATTCATGTGAAGAGATATCCACAATATCAAATTATGTATCTTAATAATAATTCAGACACATGTTCACAAAAAAAAAAAATCTTGAAGAGTCAACAAAAAAAAATTTAGACCACCATCTATAAAAGAAATTTCAAAATAAAATATATGATTTGCAGTAGACATTGAACCATGTTAGCATGGCATCGGCTACTGTTGAGTGAATTTCATTGCATGTAAAAAGAGAATTTTATTCTATCTTCATCCTCATAAATATATGCCAATATGTTGCAGCACTTGATTAACAACAGCCAATTTTGTAAATTTTATTAATTCAATTTTTAAAAAATGAAGAAAGAAGACCAACTTTCTAAGTAGTACAAAATACTCCCCCCTTCCACCCAATTTCTCTTCTACATCCAACTGTAAAACTACAACCTCAATACATTGGAAGATATGAAACTTTTTAAAATTTATTATGTAAAAAATCTCACATACAACACACCATTTTAAAAAAAACTTATGGAAAAGTTGTTTTGATTTTTTTCTTTGTATTTATTTTCTCTGAAAGTGCTTCTAGAGAATATCATCCTAACAAAGGGATATAATGTCTAAATTTTTCTCAAGAACCATATGTAGATATATGGGTTGGAAAATCCTGATCTTCTGACAACAAAGAAAAACAATGTAAGAAGCCATAATTCCTGAAGATAAAAGACCTCTATTAACCTATAATAATTAAACATTTAAATAACAGAACATAAAAATTATTTTTTTAAAGGAAACAAAAAAATATTAGGGAAACTTAATTATATATGTTGAATATGCAATATTGTGGAAACAATACTATTACAGAATCACTGTAAACTATTAAGAATACCACTAGCTGCAACGAGTAATAAAAGTACTATAACTTTGAATTTAAAGATATAACCATCATTGCAGCAAGTAGAATTACTGTCCATGGGATGAAAATATATTTAGAGAACATGAGATTCTTGAGATATATGATGTGTATAGATAGACAATTCCACAAATAGAGGCAACATAAAACAACATTGACATAAAAAGTCCAAGGGAGCACCTGTTCCAGCACAATAACATTGTTAATGTATAAAAAAAATACACACATTGTTCTTAAGGTTAATAGTCTAACAAAATGGTCTTAATGTTCTATAATGACAAACACACTATCACATATTATCTCTGATTTATAATTGTATCACATATTATTCATTCTTAATTGGGAGAATATTTTATAAAGTAATATAACCATGAAAACTAACATATCTAATCATATTAAGTTGAGAAACTTTTGGATTCATTATTTGTACCAGTATACTTTAAATTAAATTTGTTTTATGTTCGAATTTTAGATTAATTATATATTATCAATTTTTTTGTAATCTCTATAGTCATGACATTTTTAAATAATAAACAAAGTTAATATCCATATTAATAAACATTACAAAAACATATTATGTGTACCCATATCAAACAATTATTTTCATATGACATTGAAGTCTTGAGCCATCCTATGCAGGATCTTGTAAATTATGTAAAAGCTAAAACTTTAGTAATCTACTTAATGAGCACCAAAGTAACCTGTACACAATTTTGATTCAGAATTCAAGTACATTGTCCTCATCCTCAGAACAAGATATAAAATTTGACTTTGGGTTTATCTTTGAATTGGTGCAGAAATAATAATGTTTACCTCTGAACCATTTCTTCTTCTGGAGTCCAGTATTTATTTCACCAAGTGATAAAATGGATGACACTCACAAGTTGTAAAAGAATAATATTCTATTTAAACATAAACCACAACATGCATGTAAGTAACAATCTGCAAAGAGAAAAATAAAGCAAATAGAATGTATTGATTGATGGAGTCTCTTAAAGAAAAACTTTGAGATTCATCACAGATATGAAAGTGCACAATCCAAGACTTGTACCAAATGAAAGGATATTGACCATTCTTCAAAAAAAAAAGAAGAAAGTGATGGATTTAAAGCTTACCCTGCACCAATATGAGCAATCTCACCTGTAAGATCAAAGGTGTGTTATGGTTCTTATTCAAGGATATTCAAGAGAAGCTAAAGAAAGAATGGAGTTTTGTTTTCAATGAGTGAAAAGTGAGAGAAAAAAACTTATGCACCCTAAAAAGTTTTACACCAGCATTCGATCACAACCCTTGATATATGATAAATCTGTTGACTTTACCAATTAATAATTTAAAAGTCATATAAATAAAGGGTTAGGATTAAACGTCAGCATAAAAGTTTTTATACTACATGTGTTTCAAACTCGAAAAATAATGGTACTAATGAAAACTATTTGAATGATAAAATTGACTGTTTTTTCATATGAATACTTTTTACAAGAACTTCTCCTTTTCTCTAACCCAAATTGTGACATAAGAACCATAAGTAAAATACAAAACCAACTAAAACCAAAATCCAAAGGCATTGTGCCAAAAAAGCACATGTTTCATCAATATGATTGTTATTATTAGTACTGTGTGATTGTTAAACATACCATATATTTGAACAACTTCTGAAGGGAAGAAGTATGGGAGAGCCATTGATATAAGCAATAAAACAGACTTGACTTCCCACCAACAAAGAAAATCCCAACCTTCTGATTGCAGACCAACAAAGAAAAACAATGTAAGAAGTCATAATTCCTTAAGATAAAAGACCTCTATTAACCTGTCATAATTAAACATTTAAATAATAGAACATAAATTTATTTTTTTTAAAGGAAACAAAAAAGATTAGGGAAAATTAATTATATATGTTGAACATGAACAGCTAATTACTTTATACATAGTGATATATTGTGCAACAATACTATTATAGAATCACTGTAAACTATTAAAAATACTACTAGCTGCAAGGAAATAGTTACTTCGGAATGAAGGCCAAAGTAAAAGTTTCATAATCCTCTTCAACAGTTATTTATGATTGTACTGTATTTGTCATTTATGGTTTCTCTGCTATAGTTATAGGTCCAGGGGGTTGCATAGCCTGCGCCTCCTAATTCTTAGACTCTCTTTTATCAGTTATACATATTGATATATGAAACGAAGCTGAATGAACCAAGTCACTTCAGCATTTTCAGATTCAACTTCTCTTAAATCTCATAATTGATTGATTCTTAATATGACTAGATCAAAAATTTTCTTTGCTGCTACATGGGAAGAATGTATTGATAACTTGATTATATTAACCATTGTAATCAAGAGCCTCTTCTTGTTTTCTTCATTTTCATTTCTCGATAATCTAATTAATGTGAATTCTTATTCATTGGCAGTTGAATCGAATCATCTCATTTTCAAGTTGTAAAGGGATTTGCGGAGATCGGTTTAGCTTGTTAAGACATGTAAATAAAATAGGAATGTTGAGTAATTTTCCTCCAAAATTTTTCATCATTCTGTCATAAGTCAAATGATTGGGAGTAAATGTTATACCTGTGCTAAAGATGGGAAAAGGAATAGAAATAATATCAAATACTGTGCTTTATTATTTTCATTATTTCATAATAAATTTCCTGTTACTATGGTAAACAATATGAAAGATTCTATGCTCTTTTGTTATGATTGTTACAAATCGAGGTAATTACTAGTTTTGTCTGAAAAGTTATTTTCGTTTAGCTTTTTTTTAAGTTTTCTTATTTTTAGTTATTATTTGATTTTTTTACTTCATTTTTCATTAATTAAATAAATTATTTTTCTTTACATATTTTATTTTTCATTCTCTCATTTATCATGATTTATTTATATATGTATTAAGTAATTTATGAAAGTTTCATAAAATTTGAAATTTAAGCAAAATGATTTGTCATACCCAAAGTAAAAAAATGAAATTAAAAAAAATGAATTGATTTTATTAATACAGAAATTGAATTGTAAGAAGATAAATGCAATGTTAGATTTTAAGAAGATAAATGGTGAAGTGTAAGTCTCTAATACCAATCCACCTTTAATTCAAAACTAAAAATACAAAAGTGAAAGGAAAAAGGAAGAAAAGTGTGACCACAAGGCACATGCTTTAAATTATATTTTGAGAATCTAACATTTACATTAATAAAATGTATACTTGTTATGATAAATTATTTGACTCAAATTAACATTGTTCAAACTAACATGAATGAAAACTGATTTACATCATTCAATCACATGCATTATTGATGTAAAAAAATTTGTTAAATTTGATAATAATAACTTTAAAGATTATATAAATTGTATGATTTAGTTGGTATGGTTGTATCTTTGAAATCAATAATAATTAATATTTAGTAACATAAATGAAAATAATAAGAATGGAATGAAAATAAAAAAATAGGCTTGCAAAAATGACAAAGAAGTTATATGAATTTATCCATTGGATTGGGTATAGAAAAGGTAGATTCTAAATGTATAAGGTTCTATGGTTTATGGATTTTTTCTTCTCTTTTATTGTTATTTAAATCGTGGTTGAATACCTCTCTCCATCTTGAATCCCCCAATTTCTCATATCCATAGGAATGGACCATCTTCTTCCGATGGTCTATTTCAAAATAAAAACTTAGGTTGAGCTTTTTGTTCTTGAAATATGCGTTACTAGTCAAATAATTAGTCAAAGAGAAAAAGAAAGAATAGATACAAAACAAATTACATTAATCAAATGCATATGTTATAATAAAATTATTTGAATCAAACTGACATTGCTCAAACAAGTATATATACACACTACTCAAGAACAAATTCTTAAACTATTGGGACTAAATAGATTTCTAACAAGTTAGCACTAACCTTGAAAAATGTTGTAAATCATTAATGAGCCACCAAGAATTAAACATGTTTTAGAAGACATGGATTTTTTTAACTTTTCTTTCCCATGTGTCTCCCTCGCACGTGAGCCTTTTATTCACACTATAGTCGTAAAATAGTTAAATTACTTTATTATTTTATTTTTTTTAAATTATGAAAAAATTTAAATTTAAGATAAGTTAAATTCCTTTAAACATTTTTAACACATCACTTTATACATATTTTTTAATAATAAGAAAAAAGTATGAGACTATAATTAAATATATTTTTTCTAACAATCCTATTTATTTATTTTTATTAAAGTTGTACTATGAATTTAACAACCAAAAAATTACCATGACAAATGTTTTTTTCAAAAATTATTATGTTATATTCAGAAAAGACATTGAATTCTGTGTAAAAAATAATGCAAGTTACATATTGGAAATAATGAGATTTTTGTAAGAAAAGTAAAAAAAAAAAAAACCAACATATATCTCTCAAGTATATAAATTGTGTCACAGCCATGTGAGAGAAAATGTTGAGTTTATTGGATTTTCCAACACACAATTACATTTTTTTAATAAACCTTTTAAAATAGGATTTTATGACTTTTTTAACTTTTATTTTTTACAAAAGTCCAAAATAACTTAAAAAATAGATATTTAAAATGCTAGAAATAATGCAAGTTATATGTTCAGAAAAGACATTGAATTCTTTGTAAAAAATAATTCAAGTTACATATTGGAAATAATGTAGTTTTTTAAGGAAAAGTAAAAAAAAAAACATATATCTCTCAAGTATATGAATTGTGTCATAATAATTTGAGAGACAATGTTTAGCTTATTGGATTTTCAACACACAATTACATTTTTTTAATAAACGCTTGATAAACATGCACTTCCTTTTCCAAATTGTTTTTTACAATCTTGTAGAAATAGTTGTACTATTACCCTTTAAAATAGGATTGTAGGACTTTTTAAATTTTATTTTTGACAAAAGTCCTAGATAACTTAAAAACTAGATACTTAAAATATAATATTTAATTTATAATATTAAAATATAAAATTCTTAATTCTTAACATTCTTTTTATCATAAATTAGTAGAAAAAAAACTTTTTTTCTAACTAAAAATAGATTTGTTGAATTAGTATTAAATACTAATATTTTAGTAAAAAAGATTAAATATTTAATAATGGATGATAAAAATATTCTTCTTTTTAATATATAAAACTATGTTGATAGAAAAGAATAATTCTATTTTTCAGAATGAAAAAAATTGAGTAAATACAAGAGACTTACTTTTTGTCATTTCTATTTCTTTTCTTATTCAAATTTAATAATTAAGATTAATTATACTTTGTTTTATTATAATATGCTCTAAACAATTAATTAAACTCGTGTACTTTTCCATAATTATAGTAAAAAATCACAATTCTATTTAAATTGGTATATGTAAAGACTTTTACACTGACATTTAATTTCAACCCTTCGTTCATGTTAGATTTGTTGACTTTACTCATAAATAAAAAATCATGATTGAATGTTAGTGTAAAAATCTTTTACATTGACAGTGTATACCAATGAAACTCTTAAATTTTTGTTATTTTCTTAATTTATTAATATAATTAAGAATAGCATATATAAATATGAATCCAATCATTTCGTAGGCAATGCCTCACTAATTAGTTATATTTTAATTGTTAAATTTAATAATACATTGTATTTATTAAATATTACCATTTTTTAAATAGATACATTATTTCAAGTTATATGTAGAGATTTAATGCTATATATTATTATATAAAATAAATTACTAAAAGAGTTTTAGTTAGTTTATCATTTGAGAGTATATTAGCATAATATTTTTTTTATGAATCAAACCTTAGTATTGTTAACAATACTAGTTTTGTTAGCTGGGGACCTTTATTTCCGTCAACTAACTTATCACCTTATATAACCATTAGCACAATATTTTAAAAAAAAATATAAAGAATATTGATACAGTTAAAGTTTTTAAACTTAAGATTAGAGTAGTAAATAAATAAAATTAAATTATGTATAATTTCTTAAAATATGGATGAAAGTTTATGTGTTTATTTTATTATAACATAAAAATATATTTTCCATCAAATATATAAAAATGTAAACAATTTATATGTTAATATTACTTTTAAATGTGTGTATTTTAATTAAAATCTAATCATTATTTTCATATATCATTATAAGATATATTGAATATTATAGTTTATCCTATAACTTATCAAATATTTTCTTATAAACTATATATTTTATATTGTTAAGATTAATTTCAAATACAAAAGGAGCTATAATATCTTAGTTGGTTAAGAAATGAGAGAGGTGGAAAAATGTCATAGTTTTGATTTATGTTGTTAATAAAAACTAACATTTAATCTATGAAAGAAACATTTAAAATATAAAAGTATATAACATATATAATTAATTTAACTTTATACTTGTTAAATATATGAGTATAATTTTATAGAATATAATCATAATAATGTTATGATTGGATTTCACACTTTCATGATTTTACCATCATGTAATCAATATGAAATAGAAAAAGAAAATAAGTTGTTGATTTTGTGAATTATTTATTTAATATTATTGTATGTTATTTCATATATCAATAATGTATAGTTTCATGGATAATTTTTATTTTAAATTATATTTTTATTTTATTTTTCATTAATAATCATTATATAAAATCTTATATTTGACGTCATATCTATGAAGTTAAGCATACCTGCATAACATCATAAATTATTAGATAAGAAAACATATATGTTAATTTAGTTGTATTTTTATTTATAGGATACATATATGTTTATTCTTATTTGTAAAAGTCTTTACATATTTAATAAAAAACAATGTTTTCAATTTCATATAATTAACCATTATAAATTTAAAATAATTTATTTGAATATTAAAATTTTATCATTGATATATTATGAAATTATTAAATTTTTAAAGAGTTTAATTGGTATAGACTATCAGTGTAAAAATTTTTACACAGACATTTAATCATAACCTTTCATTTATGGTAAATTTATTGACTTTACTCATTACTACTTTAAAAGTCACATAAATAAAAAGTCATGATTGAATTTTACATTGACAGTGTATATCAATTAAACTCATTTTTAAAATCATTAGATGTTAGTTTAATATTATTAAGATTATATTATATTTTATCAGACATCTTAAAAATATATGGATGTCGTCATCAATCATTAGTATTTTTACATATTTTTCACTTATCTTTATTTTATTTTTTGTTTATTTTTCTCTATTTTATTTTCTTTTTTTATTGGTAATGCACCACTTTTTTACTAGAATAAGCACGACCACCACCAGACTGTTTACGTACCACTCAATAAATTTATTATTTTAATGCAATTTTAAAATTAAAATTTTTGTATTTATATAATGTTAATTTTTCATATGCATAAATATTTATTTAATATTATTAACACTACTAGGAAAATTTTCATTTCCTGCAGTTTTTTCATGAAAAAAAAATTGCAGAAAATGGCTGCTACTTTTTAGAAGGAAAAATTTGTATAAATTTTTTGAGACTTTTCGTACAAAAGAAAACAAGAATTTGATAAAAGGTTTCTTGTGAATTTGAAAAGTCACAGCAAACATTTCAATAAATATGAAAATGGTAGAAAATTTTCTTGCAAATTTTCCTCCAAAACTGTAGGAGTTTCCTGTGAATTTTAAATTGGCAAGGAAACTTCTTACATATTTAAAATTGCCAAGAAAATTTTTAAATATTTTCTACAGATCAAAATTCGCAAAAAGTTTACATATTTAAAGTTAAAATTAAAGTAGTAGTTGATGATGTGAATTTGTCAACAAGGGGTTTCGACGGGACAGTAGAAAATAACTTGAAAAACAGAGGAGTCGCCTCTCATGTTTATTAAGAAAAACATAAAACAAACCTTTAAAATAGAAACTAGTATGCGAAACCAAATTTGAATTTGAAAGTCAATTACATGTAGGGAAGGTATTAGCACCCTACAACGTCCGTAAAAAAGACAGTTACCTCTAATTAAACATGCAAAATTAGATAATTTTAAAAATATCTATTTCAACCCATACAAATTATTATTTTTATTTTATTAATTGGTTTTAATATTTTTTAGAAGAAATTATTATTGGGATATTTATTATTTATAAAAGATTATTATTAGTGAACTTTTATCTTTTAAATTAATTAAATTTTTTTATTTTTTTGAGCTCGACAAGAGTGGGCTCTTGCTCCTACATATATTTAGGTGCAATGGAGAATCAAAGTTTAGGTAATTCTTTGAAAAAATATTTGTGTGTTTGATATATTTGATATTTAATTTTTAAATTTATTAAGACTTAGGATTTTTGAACTGTCACAGTTCATAGTCCTAAAAATTTAAAATTGACAGAGGATGTACACTCAAATCAATATATTAGGACATTTTATCTTAGAGGCTATTTTAGTTTTTTTATGAATATAATTTTGACTAACAAATTTAGTTTTTAGAGATGAGTTTTAAGACAAAAAGTTGCAACTTATGCCTTAAAATCACTAGATTAAAAAGATGTTATGTCTTGTTAATCCTTTTATCTCTATTAATGAACTATTATAAATAAAAATAGTAAAAAGAAAGTGAAGATTAAAAATTATTTTTAAAAGAAAATATTATTAATTGTGACAGGAATTAATTAAGTAAGAAATTAGAGAACGTGACACCATCACAATTTGTATCCTCAAAATTTCATAAGGTAAAAAAAATGTCACATTTAATTAACATCATTTTTCCCTTACCAATTAATTTATTTTTCTAACTAGATGATTTAAAATTTTTTATTATTAGGAACATAATTTTGAATTTTAGAGATGAGATTTAAGACAAAAAGTTGTCACAACTTATGTCTCAAAATCTCAAAATTAGAGAGATGTCATATCTAATTAATTCTTTGATCTCTATTAAAAATATTATGCTATAAAATTATGAACAAATTAAATTTAATATATAATTATTATTATTATTAAATAACTTAAATTATTATTATTAAAAAACTTAAATTATTTTTATGAAATGGTCTTTGCTTGATATGAAACTCTAGCTAGGATTATTTTGATGGCACTTAAATTGTATATATACAACCAAACAGTAAGTTAATTAATCAAATATCAAGCGCACAGTTATAAGTTCAAACCATAAATTAATTAATCACCTAATAAGAATCAAACAAAATAAAAACATGATAGAAAAAAAGGAAATCTACAATGTCAAAGCCTAGCATTGACAAGCATCACATGTATAATCCAATAACTAAAAAAAAGTAAAGAGAACATGTGTAAGTCTTGAGTTTACAACACAGTATTGTTGGAAAAGCCATGAACTGTACAAAGGTCCATCATTCAACATGGCAGATTCGTTGCTCCTGGTTTTGTGGCTAATGCATTCATGATATTTGTTGCTTGTTGACATGAGAAGGGGTATGTTTGTAAACATATTTTTAGGTCACTACATATACATATTGGTACCAAGATTTGGTGTTGGTGGGTGTTTACAGAGGCTTGAACGCATGTATATTCAGGTTCATATCTTATCAATGTCATGACTTTAAGCCTTTTTATGGTTAGTGAAGATAAAAGAAAAGTATATATAAGAGCTAATGTATATTATTTTGTTGAGAGAAAGAATAAGAGTGCATACATTCTATTGTGAGTGTTGTTAAGAAAGAAAAAGAAGGTGAAAAAAAAAAGAAAAAAAAGGAAGGATATGGTGAGGTCTTACCTCAAGTGTGGAGTGGCGACGACAGTCCCCAAAATGTGAGTTGTGAGGGATTTTTATTAAGGAGAGATGTGTGCTTTCATTTAATGAAAGTTTGCTTTTTGGGAAACCAATATTGTAGAAGTATGATTTAAGGAGATTTGTTGGTGGCTTGTAGGTGGTAGTATGAAAGATTAGGAAGCAAAAGGTGAGTAGCTAGGGTAGTATAGCACACCTTCAAATGATTTTCTTCTTTTCCTTTTCTTTTTTATAAAACCATATCTGTTTTCTTATTTTGTAATTTGGTTTTATATTCTTTTCTTTATTTTAAGAAAATGAGTCAATCATTAATAATTTTTTTAGTTTAATTTTTCTCATTTTTTTATTTTCTTTACTTACAGGAAAAAATTGGGTGATCACAGAATCCATTTGTAAAAAAATTTTTTGCATTTGAACTCAAAATTTATATTTTGTCTGTAGGCCCTACACACTCAAAACTTATGATTTTAAAACCGAACTAGTGTTTGAACCAGTGAAAGTACTAGTTCACGATTTATTAGTTGTTTGTTGAACCAATGGTTGAACCGATCTTAATAAATAGTATTTTTTATTATTAATATATTATAAAAATTAAATTATAAAAGAAAAAAAAATATTAAGGAGGTAATTATAAAAGGAAAAACTATTTTTACTAAATACATCTACGTATTGCTAAGTTAACCTCAGTTTTTATTAATTTTTTAATTAAAAATTGATGGACTTGAGAAAACAACAGGTGTATTTAGAAAAATGAAAAAAAAATTATAAAAAAATGAACCAGTTGAACCACCGATTTTCATCAATTTTTTGATTTTAAGACTGGTTCTATGCTTAGTCAATTCGATTTTCAGCATTAAGCAAACTAGATATTAGACTAGTTCATTGATTTTTTGGTCAAACCATTCAGTTCGATCTGGTTTTTCAACCTAACTTAAAACACATAAAAAATTTTAAGAAGAAATTTCATTACAAACATTTTAACATCAATTATTCATGACTTTAAAAGAAATTACTCATGTATTATTGCACAAGTTATATTCAGAATCTATGTAAAATGTAGAAATATATACAAAACCTCATGAGTGATAAGTGTATTTTACTCTTATGAAATTGAAGTTTTCATCTAAAACTAACACTTCTTCAAGTATATTTTATGATAGGATAATTTGTGAATATATTTTAAATAATTTAAAATATATGCATACTTAATAGTCAAATTTAATGTTATTACTTAATATTAAATTATCAAAATTAATATTTAATTATGAATTAAATATTTAATAAAATTAATTACTTAATATAAAAAATAAAATTACTTTTTTTAATTATATAAATGAATATAAAATATAATTAATGTGGGAAATTTATTTTTTTATTAAATATAGATGTTACAAAAGAAAATCACATCATCAAAGGATATTATAAAATTGAAGCTTTGATCAATGTTTAAGTTAAAGTACAATTTATAATTAATATATATTAATTAAAATTTAGTGAAGCATTTCTGGGATGTGTTAAAGGAGGATATAAGGAAAGTAATGATAGATTTTCATCGATATGGAAAGCTTCCAGGGGGTCAATGCCTCATTCATTTAATGATAAATTACCAAGAAGGAGTGCCCAAGTGGATTGGGATATTATAGGCCGATATTGGGGTGCTTTATAAAATTATAGCAGAAGTCCTAGCAAAAAGGACTACAGAAGGTACTTCCAAGCATCATTAAGGAAACACAGATAGATTTTATTAAAGGAAGACCATTGTTTGATAGTGTGGTTGTAGTTAATGAAGTGATCCATAAGGCAAAATATCATAAGAAGCTCTTAGTTGTATTTAAGGCTGACTTCGAGAAAGTGTATGAGTCTGTTAGTTGGGCGTTCCTATTTTACATGCTATCTCGATTTGGTTTTGGGGACAAATGGTTAAGTTGGATCCATGGTTGTCTTTCTTCATCATCGGTCTTAATATTGGTTAATGGGAGTGTGATGAAGGAGTTCTATATGTAGAGAGGATTACGTCAAGGCGATCTGATGGTGCATTTATTATTCTTGATTGTTGCTGAAGGGCTAGGAGGTTTGATTCGAAAGACTCAGTCGGTAAATCTAATTTCAAGTATTAAGCGTAACAAGCATCACTACCAGATAGTATCCCAATAGTTAGATGATACAATTTTCCTGATTTCACCTGAACTTCAAATTGTATTTGCTTTGAAAAGTCCTATGAGATGCTATGAGTTGGCCTCAGACCTGAGGATCAATTTCCATAAGAGTAGCTTAGGGGGAATTGGGGTGAAATTGTCGAAGCTAGGTTCCTTTGCTTCAATCCTTAATTACGGAGTTCTACAAATGCCTTTCTCCTACTTTTCTATGGGAAAAATGTGAGATGTGAGCGTGTGTGGAAGCATGTCTAGATAAAATGGGAGCAAAGTTAACTTGGTCACAAAAGAAACTATCATTAAGGAGGAAGATTTGCCTAATCAAATCCACCCTCTCTATTTTACCTCTTTATTTTTTGTCTTTTTTCAAGACTCCTAAGAAGGTTTCTAAAGCCATAAAATCTATGCAAAGGAATTTCCTTTGGGGAGGTTCGGAAGAAGCCTAAAAAATAGCATGGATCAAATGGGAGTAGGTATGTAAAGACAAATACAGTGGTGGGCTAGGACTAACAGATGTGTTGGATTTTAATAAAGCTCTGCTGGGCAAATGACGATGAAGAATTCTACAGGGTGGTGATGCTATTTGGATCAATGTGCTGGAGGAGAGGTATGGGGTTCATATTAGGAGGAACCTTGATGTTAGGCACAAAAGCGGAGGCTCCCAGTGGTGGCATGATATCCTAAAAGTCACTGCTAAAGAAGAATGAAGTGGCTGGATTTCTGGTGAGATAAAGCCCTTGATTGGTAATGGTTCTCAATAATCTAATTAAAATGTGAATTCTTGTTTCCTAACAATTGAATCGGATCACCTGATTTTCAAGTTATAAAGGGATTTGCAGATATCTATTTAGCTTGTTACAACATGTACATAAAATAGGACTGTTGAGTAATTTTCCTCCAAAATTTTTTATCATTCTGTTTTTACATCAAATGAATGGCAATTAGTTGTTATACCTACACTCGCGATTTCAGTTATGGCTAAAAGCTGAAAAATTAACCGAAATGGTTTCAGTTTTATTTTATACTTAAAAGGTTAGTAGTGTATTAAAGTTTTATTATAAATTTAACAGCCAAAAAATTACCATGACAAATGTTTTTTCTAAAATTATTATGCTATATTTAGAAAAAAATATTGAATTCTTCGTAAAGAAGAATGCAAGTTACATATTGGAAATAATGAGATTTTTTAAAGAAAAGTAAAAAATAAAAATTCTCCCAAGTAATATGAATTGTATCCTACTCGTGTGAAAGAAAATGTTTAGTTTAGTTTATTATATATTCTAACACACATCTCACATTACTGTCAATCTAGAATGTATTATCATTTTCTAATAATTCATTGATAAACATGCACTTTTCCAATTTTGTTTTTATATTTTTGTAGAAATAATCATACTATTACCTTTAAAATAGGATTTTATAACTTTTTTAACTTTTATTTTCGACCAAATTCCTAAATAACTTAAATAATAGATACTTAAAATATAATATTTAGTTTATAATATTAAAATGTAAAATTCTTAATTCTTAACATTCTTTCTATCATAAATTAGTAGAAAAAACAAAAAGTAATTTTTTCTTCTAACTAAAAATAATTTTTTGAATTAATATTTTGGTAGAAAAGATTAATTATTTAGTAATGGAGGATATATAAATTCTTCTTTTTAATATATAAAACTATGTGATAGAAAAGATTAATTCTATTTTTAGAATGGAAAAAGATGTAGTAAGTATAAGATACTTATTCTTTATTATCTCTATTCATTTTCTTATTTAAATATAATGATTAAGATTAATTATCTTTTGTTTTATTTATAGTATGCTCTAAACAATTAATTAAATTCACGTAGCTTTTCATAATTATAGTAAAAAATTACAATTCTATTTAAATTATTGTTATTTTCTTAATTTATTAATATTATTAAGAATAACATATATCAATATGAATCAAATCATTCTGTAGCACTGTGTTACTAATTATTTATATTTTAATTTTTAAATTTAATAATAAATTTTATTTATTAAATTTTACTATTATTTAAATAGATATATTATTTAAAGTTATATGTAGAGATTTAATGCTATATATTATTATATATAATAAATTACTAATTAGTAATGCACCACTTTTTTACTAGGAAAAGCACGACCACCACCAAACTATTTATGTATAACTGAACAATATTATCATTTTAATGAAAATTTCAAAATTAAAATTTTTCAATTTATATAATGTTAATTTTTCTTATAAATAAATATTTATTTAATATTATTAATACTACTACAAAAGTTTTCATTTTGTGCGGTTGTTTCAAGAGAAAAAATTTGTAGAAAATACCTGCTATTTTTTAGAAGGAAAAAATTTGTATAAATTGTTTAGACTTTTCGTAAAAAAAAAACACTATAATAATTTCATAAAAAATTCCTTGTGAATTTGAAAAGTGACAGCACCTAAGAATAGGCGTTTTATGGATGATTCATGCCGTGCACACTCAAAGGCGAGAACGAAGTAGCAATTGCTCGTCCAAATGGGTTACCACAACCAAATCAAGAAAAAGAAAAAATTATATGTGTTGAATTTATACCTCAATCAGGCTTTGAACACCTTCGAAAGAAAAAAGAAGGAAAACACCCATCTTAAGTGCCTTGGTTCCTCTCCTTATAAGTCAAGCTATTGCATTCCTTATTTTTTCCACAGCAGGGTTAGCGTGTATGAAAATGGTAGAAAAATTTCTTGTAAATTTTCCTCTGAAAATTATTTTAAGAGTTTCCTGGGAATTTTAAATTGGCAGCAAATTTTCCTACATATTTAAAATTGGCAAGCAACTTTTTACATATTCTTTTGCAAATAAAATTATAATAAATAAATATTATTTATTTATAAAAATTAATTTATTAAGTTTTCTAGAAATTTTTTCGCCACATAATGATAAGTTATTTTTTAAATCATTAGTTTTGAAATAATTAATAAATATTTAAAATAATATCATTTTACTAAATCCATTATAATTTATAAAATATCTTAATATTCATAATTTTAGTTTAAAATTAATTAGATTAAATATTATTTTATTGAATGTATATTCCGTTATTTTCTATCCTTTAAATTTTAAATTCAAATCATCGTATGTTTGAATGACAATGTTAATTCATTTTATATTTAACATGTCCTAAAAAATCAAGGTATGTTTTGATACAAATAAATAAAAGAAAGTTGAAATTGTTATTCAAAATTCAAGTAAATTGTATAGTATAAATGTCAAAAAGCTGACTTCAATTTTCAATGTCCAAGAAGTGACAAAAACATTTCAAAATTTGAATAACATAACAACAATACATGCATTAGTGAAACATGAACTATGATTTGTATTATACACAATTTACTATTTTAATGAAATAGCACCGATCCAAAATTCAACATGAAGATGAATGTAGCTTGTGATTTGTAACTTGTAATTAGTATTTTTTTTAAGTGTTAGTTAAGCATAGAAAAAAAAAGAATAATAGTGATAGCTGTCTTAGTTCAGCCATACTTGTCCAATTCTTGTTTAATTAGATATAAACCCAAATTACATTCATAATACCACATTTTCCAATGTTTTGTATATCATATAGAACAAAATTTAGATATTGAATATTGATATTATGGTAAAAAATGTGAAAGATTCTATGCTCTTTTCCTATGATTGTTGCAAAATGAGGTAATTACTAGTTTTGTCTGAAAAGTTATTTTAGTTTAGTTTTTTTAAAAAGTTTTCATTCTCTCCTTTATCATAATTTATTTATATATGTATTAAGTAATTTATAAAAGTTTCTTAAAATTTGAAATTTAAGAAAAAGATTTGCCATATCCAAACTAAAAAAATGAAATTAGAATAAATTGAATTCATTTTACTAAAGTGAAAGAAAAAAAAGGAAGAAACGAGTGGCCACAAGTCACATACTTTAAATTATATTTTGAGAATCTAACCTTTACATTAATAAAATGTATAGTTGTTATGATAAATTATTTGAGTCAAACTAACATTAATAAAAAATAACTTACATCATTCAATCACATCTATCATTCATGTCAAAGAATATGTTAAATTTGATAATAATAACTTTAAAAATTATATAAATTATATGATTTAGTTGGTATGGTTGTATCTTCAAAGTCAATAATAATTAATATTTAGTAACATAATGAAAATCACATAAATCAAAATAAAAGAGTAGGCTTGCAAAAATGACATATCCAAACTAAAAAAATGAAATTAGAAAAAATTGAATTGATTTTATTAAAGTGAAAGAAAAAAAGAAAGAAACGAGTGGCCACAAGTCACATACTTTAAATTATATTTTGAGAATCTAACCTTTAAAGTAATAAAATGTATACTTGTTATGATAAATTATTTGAATAAAACTAACATCAATCAAAAATAACTTACATCATTCAATCACATCTATCATTCATGTCAAGAAATATGTTAAATTTGATAATAATAACTTTAAAAATTATATAAATTATATGATTTAGTTGGTATGGTTGTATCTTTAAAGTCAAGAATAATTAATATTAAGCAACATATATGAAAATCACATGAATGAAAATAAAAGAGTAGCCTTGAAAAAATGATATATCCCAACTAAAAAACTAAAATTAGAAAAAATTGAATTGATTTTATTAAAGTGAAAGAAAAAAAGAAGGAAAGGAGTGGCCACAAGTCACATACTTTAATTTGTATTTTGAGAATCTAACCTTTACATTAATAAAATGTATACTTGTTATGATAAATTATTTGAATCAAACTAACATTAATAAAAAATAAGTTACATCATTCAATCACATCTATCATTCATGTCAAAAAATATGTTAAATTTGATAATAATAACTTTAAAAATTATATAAATTATATGATTTAGTTGGTATGGTTGTATCTTTAAAGTCAATAATAATTAATATTTAGTAACATAAAGGAAAATCACATAAGTGAAATAAAAGAGTAGGCTTGCAAAAATGACATATCCAAACTCAAAAAATGACATTAGAAAAAATTGAATTGATTTTATTAAAGTGAAAAAAAAAAGGAAGAAACGAGTGGCCGCATGTCACATACTTTAAATTATGTTTTGAGAATCTAACCTTTACATTTTATGATAAATTATTTGAATCAAACTAACATTAATAAAAAATAACTTACATCATTCAATCACATCTATCATTAACGTCAAAAAATATGTTAACTTTGATAATAATAACTTTAAAAATTATATAAATTATATGATTTAGTTGGTATGGTTGTATCTTTAAAGTAAATAATAATTAATATTTGGTAACATAAATGAAAATCACATAAATGACAATAAAAGCGTAGGCTTGCAAAAATGACATATCCAAACTAAAAAAATGAAATTAGAAAAAATTGAATTTATTTTATTAAAGTTAAAGAAAAAAAAGGAAGAGTTGCGTCAAGTCACATACTTTAAATTATATTTTGAGAATCTAACCTTTACATTAATAAAATGTATACTTGTTATGATAAATTATTTGAATAGAACTAACATTAATAAAAAATAACTTACATCATTCAATCACATCTACCATTCATGTCAAGAAATATGTTAAATTTGATAATAATAACTTTAAAAATTATATAAATTCTATGATTTACTTGGTATGGTTGTATCTTTAAAGTCAAGAATAATTAATATTTAGCAACATATATGAAAATCACATAAATCAAAATAAAAGAGTAGGCTTGCAAAAATGACATATCCAAACTACAAAAATGAAATTAGAAAAATTTGAATTGATTTTATTAAAGTGAAAGAAAAAAAGAAGTAAACGAGTGGCCACAAGTCACATAGTTTAAATTATATTTTGAGAATTTAACCTTTACATTAATAAAATGTATACGTGTTATGATAAATTATTTGAATCAAACTAACATTAATAAAAAATAACTTACATAATTCAATCACATCTATCATTCATGTCAAGAAATATGTTAAATTTGATAATAATAACTTTAAAAATTATATAAATTATATGATTTAGTTGGTATGGTCGTATCTTTAAAGTCAATAATAATTAATATTTAGTAACATAAAGGAAAATCACATAAATTAAAATAAAAGAGTAGGCTTGCAAAAATGACATATCCAAACTAAAAAAATGAAATAAGGAAAAATTGAATTGATTTTGTTAAAGTGAAAGAAAAAAAGAAAGAAACGAGTGGCCATATGTCACATACTTTAACTTATATTTTGAGAATCTAACCTTTACATTTTATGATAAATTATTTGAATCAAACTAGCATTAATAAAAAATAACTTACATCATTCAATCACATCTATCATTCACGTAAAAAAATATGTTAACTTTGATAATAATAACTTTAAAAATTATATAAATTATATGATTTAGTTGGTATGGTTGTATCTTTAAAGTAAATAATAATTAATATTTAGTAACATAAATGAAAATCACATAAATGACAATAAAAGCGTAGGCTTGCAAAAATGACATATCCAAACTACAAAAATGAAATTAGAAAAATTTGAATTGATTTTATTAAAGTGAAAGAAAAAAAGAAGGAAACGAGTGGCCACAAGTCACATACTTTAAATTATATTTTGAGAATCTAACCTTTACATTAATAAAATGTATACGTGTTACGATAAATTATTTGAATCAAACTAACATTAATAAAAAATAACTTACATCATTCAATCACATCTATCATTCATGTCAAAAAATATGTTAAATTTGATAATAATAACTTTAAAAATTACATAAATTATATGATTTAGTTGGTATGGTTGTATCTTTAAAGTAAATAATAATTAATATTTAGTAACATAAATGAAAATCACATAAATGACAATAAAAGCGTAGGCTTGCAAAAATGACATATCCAAACTAAAAAAATGAAATTAGAAAAAATTGAATTTATTTTATTAAAGTTAAATAAAAAAAAGGAAGAGTGGCCAGAAGTCACATACTTTAAATTATATTTTGAGAATCTAACCTTTACATTAATAAAATGTATACTTGTTATGATAAATTATTTGATTAAAACTAACATTAATAAAAAATAACTTACATCATTCAATCACATCTATCATTCATGTCAAGAAATATATTAAATTTGATAATAATAACTTTAAAAATTATACAAATTCTATGATTTACTTGGTATGGTTGTATCTTTAAAGTCGAGAATAATTAATATTTAGCAACATATATGAAAATCACATAAATCAAAATAAAAGAGTAGGCTTGCAAAAATGACATATCCAAACTAAGAAAATGAAATTAGAAAAATTTGAATTGATTTTATTAAAGTGAAAGAAAAAAAGAAGGAAACGAGTGGCCACAAGTCACATACTTTAAATTATATTTTGAGAATCTAACCTTTACATTAATAAAATATATACGTGTTATGATAAATTATTTGAATCAAACTAACCTTAAAAAAAAATAACTTACATCATTCAATCACATCTATCATTCATGTCAAAAAACATGTTAAACTTGATAATAATAACTTTAAAAATTATGTAAATTATAAGATTTAGTTGGTATGATTGTATCTTTAATTTAAATAATAATTAATATTTAGTAACATAAATAAAAATCACATAAATGAAAATAAAAGAGTATGCTTGCAAAAATGACATATCCAAACTAAAAAAATGAAATTAGAAAAAATTGAATTGATTTTATTAAAGTGAAAGAAAAAAAGGCAGAAACGAGTGGCCACAAGTCACATCCTCTAAATTATATTTTGAGAATCTAACCTTTACATTAATAAAATGTATACTTGTTATGATAAATTATTTGAATCAAAGTAACATTAATAAAAAATAACTTACATCATTCAATCACATCTATCATTCATGTCAAAAAACATGTTAAATTTGATAAGAATAACTTTAAAAATTATATAAATTATATGATTTAGTCGGTATGGTTGTATCTTTAATGTAAATAATAATTAATATTTAGTAACATAAATGAAAATCACATAAATGAAAATAAAAGAGTAGGCTCGCAAAAATGACATATCCAAACTAAAAAAATTAAATTAGAAAAAATTGAATTGATTTTATTAAAGTGAAAGAAAAAAAGGAAGAAGCGAGTCGCCATAAGTCACATACTTTAAATTATATTTTGAGAATCTAACCTTTACATTAATAAAATGTATAGTTGTTATGATAAATTATTTGAATCAAACTAACATTAATAATAACTTACATCATTCAATCACATCTATCATTCATGTGAAAAAAATATGTTAAATTTGATAATTATAACTTTAAAAATTATATGATTTAGTTGGTATGTTGTATCTTCAAAGTCAATAATAATTAATATTTAGTAACATAATGAAAATCACATAAATGAAAATAAAAGAGTAGGCTTGCAAAAATGACATATCCAAACTAAAAAAATGAAATTAGAAAAAATTGAATTTATTTTATTAAAGTGAAAGAAAAAAAGAAAGAAACGAGTGGCCACAAGTCACATACTTTTAATTATATTTTGAGAATCTAACCTTTAAAGTAATAAAATGCATACTTGTTATGATAAATTATTTGAATAAAACTAACATCAATCAAAAATAACTTACATCATTCAATTACATCTATCATTCATGTCAAGAAATATGTTAAATTTGATAATAATAACTTTAAAAATTATATAAATTATATGATTTAGTTGGTATGGTTGTATCTTTAAAGTCAAGAATAATTAATATTAAGCAACATATATGAAAATCACATGAATGAAAATAAAAGAGTAGGCTTGCAAAAATGACATATCCAAACTAAAAAAATGAAATTAGGAAAAATTGAATTGATTTTATTAAAGTTAAAGAAAAAAAGAAAGAAATGAGTGGCCACATGTCACATACTTTAACTTATATTTTGAGAATCTAACCTTTACATTTTATGATAAATTATTTGAATCAAACTAACATTAATAAAAAATAACTTACATCATTCAATCACATCTATCATTCACGTCAAAAAATATGTTAACTTTGATAATAATAACTTTAAAAATTATATAAATTACATGATTTAGTTGGTATGGTTGTATCTTTAATTTAAATAATAATTAATATTTAGTAACATAAATAAAAATCACATAAATGAAAATAAAAGAGTATGCTTGCAAAAATGACATATCCAAACTAAAAAAATGAAATTAGAAAAAATTGAATTGATTTTATTAAAGTGAAAGAAAGAAAGGAAGAAACGAGTGGCCACAAGTGACATACTCTAAATTATATTTTGAGAATCTAACCTTTACATTAATAAAATGTATACTTGTCATGATAAATTATTTGAATCAAAGTAACATTAATAAAAAATAATTGACATCATTCAATCACATCTATCATTCATGTCAAAAAACATGTTAAATTTGATAAGAATAACTTTAAAAATTATATAAATTATATGATTTAGTTGGTATGGTTGTATCTTTAAAGTAAATAATAATTAATATTTAGTAACATAAATCAAAATCACATAAATGACAATAAAAGCGTAGGATTGCAAAAATGACATATCCAAACTAAAAAAATGAAATTAGAAAAAATTGAATTTATTTTATTAAAGTTAAAGAAAAAAAAGGAAGAGTGGCCACAAGTCACATACTTTATATTATATTTTGATAATCTAACCTTTACATTAATAAAATGTATACTTGTTATGATAAATTATTTGAATAAAACTAACATTAATAAAAAATAACTTACATCATTCAATCACATCTATCATTCATGTCAAGAAATATCTTAAATTTGATAATAATAAGTTTAAAAATTATATAAATTCTATGATTTACTTGGTATGGTTGTATCTTTAAAGTCAAGAATAATTAATATTTAGCAACAGATATATGAAAATCACATAAATCAAAATAAAAGAGTAGGCTTGCAAAAATGACATATCCAAACTACAAAAATGAAATTAGAAAAATTTGAATTGATTTTATTAAAGTGAAAGAAAAAAAGAAGGAAACGAGTGGCCACAAGTCACATACTTTAAATTATATTTTGAGAATCTAACCTTTACATTAATAAAATGTATACGTGTTATGATAAATTACTTGGTATGGTTGTATCTTTAAAGTCAATAATAATTAATATTTAGTAACATAAAGGAAAATCACATAAATTAAAATAAAAGAGTAGTTGCAAAAATGACATATCCAAACTAAAAAAATGAAATTAGGAAAAATTGAATTGATTTTATTAAAGTAAAAGAAAAAAAGAAACAAACGAGTGGTCACATGTCACATACTTTAACTTATATTTTGAGAATCTAACCTTTACATTTTATGATAAATTATTTGAATCAAACTAACCTTAATAAAAAATAACTTACATCATTCAATCACATCTATCATTCATGTCAAAAAACATGTTAAATTTGATAATAATAAATTTAAAAATTATATAAATTATATGATTTAGTTGGTATGGTTGTATCTTTAATTTAAATAATAATTAATATTTAGTAACATAAATAAAAATCACATAAATGAAAATAAAAGGGTATGCTTGCAAAAATGACATATCCAAACTAAAAAAATGAAATTAGAAAAAATTGAATTGATTTTATTAAAGTGAAAGAAAAAAAGGAAGAAACGACTGGCCACAAGTCACATACTTTAAATTATATTTTGAGAATCTAACCGTTACATTAATAAAATGTATACTTGTTATGATAAATTATTTGAATCAAACTAACATTAATAATAACTTACATCATTCAATCACATCTATCATTCATGTAAAAAAAAATATGTTAAATTTGATAATAATAACTTTAAAAATTATATAAATTATATGATTTAGTTGGTATGGTTGTATCTTGAAAGTCAATAATAATTAATATTTGGCAACATAAATGAAAATCACATAAATGAAAATAAAAGAGTACGCTTGCAAAAATGACATATTCAAACTAAAAAAATGAAATTAGAAAAAATTGAATTCATTTTACTAAAGTGAAAGAAAAAAAAGGGAGAAACGAGTGGCCACAAGTCACATACTTTAAATTATATTTTGAGAATCTAACCTTTACATTATTAAAATGTATACTTGTTACGATAAATTATTTGAATCAAACTAACATTAATAAAAAATAACTTACATCATTCTATCACATCTATCATTGATGCCCAAAAATATGTTAAATTTGATAATAATAACTTTAAAAATTATATAAATTATATGATTTAGTTGGTATGGTTGTATCTTTAAAGTCAATAATAATTAATATTTAGTAACATAAATGAAAATAACATAAATGAAATTAAAATAAAAGAGTAAGCTTGCAAAAATGACATATCCAAACTAAAAAATTGAAATCAGAAAAAAATTGAATTGATTTTATTAAAGTGAAAGAAAAAAAGGAAGAAAGGAGTGGCCACAAGTCACATACTTTAAATTATTTTTTGAGAATCTAACCTTTACATTAATAAAATGTATACTTCTTATGATAAATTATTTGAATCAAACTAACATTAAAAATAACTTACATCATTCAATCACATCTATCATTCATGTCAAAAAATATGTTAAATTTGATAATAATAACTTTAAAAATTATATAAATTATATGATTTAGTTGGTATGGTTGTATCCTTAAAGTCAATAATAATTAATATTTAGTAACATAAAGGAAAATCATATAAATTAAAATAAAAGAGTAGTTGCAAAAATGACATATCCAAACTAAAAAAATGAAATTAGGAAGAATTGAATTGATTTTATTAAAGTGAAAGAAAAAAAGAAAGAAACGAGTGGCCACATGTCACATACTTTAACTTATATTTTGAGAATCTAACCTTTACATTTTATGATAAATTATTTGAATCAAACTAACCTTAATAAAAAATAACTTACATCATTCAATCACATCTATCATTCATGTCAAAAAACATGTTAAATTTGGTAATAATAACTTTAAAAATTATATCAATCATATGATTTAGTTGGTATGATTGTATCTTTAATGTAAATAATAATTAATATTTACTAACCTAAATGAAAATCACATATGAAAATAAAAGAGTAGGATTGCAAAAATAACATATCCAAACTAAAAATGAAATTATAAAAAATTGAATTGATTTTATTAAAGTGAAAGAAAAAAAGGAAGAAACGAGTGGCCACAAGTCACATACTTTAAATTATATTTTGAGAATCTAACCTTTACATAAATAAAATGTATACTTGTTATGATAAACTATTTGAATCAAACTAACATTAATAAAAAATAACTTACATCATTCAATCACATCTATCATTCATGTCAAAAACCATGTTAAATTTAATAATAATAAGTTTAAAAATTATATAAATTATATGATTTAGTTGGTATGGTTGTAACTTTAATGTAAATAATAATTAATATTTAGTAACATAAATGAAAATCACATAAATGAAAATAAGAGATTACGCTTGCAAAAATGACATATCCAAACTAAAAAAATGAAATTAGAAAAAATTGAATTGATTTTATTAAAGTGAAAGAAAAAAAGGAAGAAACAAGTGGCCACAAGTCACATACTTTAAATTATATTTTGAGAATCTAACCTTTACATTAATAAAATGTATACTTGTTATGATAAACTATTTGAATCAAACTAACATTAATAAAGAATAACTTACATCATTCAATCACATCTACCATTCATGTCAAAAAACATGTTAAATTTGGAAATAATAACTTTAAAAATTATATCAATTATATGATTTAGTTGGTATGGTTGTATCTTTAAAGTCAATAATAATTAATATTTAGTAACATAAAGGAAAATCACATAAATTAAAATAAAAGAGTAGTTGCAAAAATGACATATCCAAACTAAAAAAATGAAATTAGGAAAAATTGAATTGATTTTATTAAAGTAAAAGAAAAAAAGAAACAAACGAGTGGTCACATGTCACATACTTTAACTTATATTTTGAGAATCTAACCTTTACATTTTATGATAAATTATTTGAATCAAACTAACCTTAATAAAAAATAACTTACATCATTCAATCACATCTATCATTCATGTCAAAAAACATGTTAAATTTGATAATAATAAATTTAAAAATTATATAAATTATATGATTTAGTTGGTATGGTTGTATCTTTAATTTAAATAATAATTAATATTTAGTAACATAAATAAAAATCACATAAATGAAAATAAAAGGGTATGCTTGCAAAAATGACATATCCAAACTAAAAAAATGAAATTAGAAAAAATTGAATTGATTTTATTAAAGTGAAAGAAAAAAAGGAAGAAACGACTGGCCACAAGTCACATACTTTAAATTATATTTTGAGAATCTAACCGTTACATTAATAAAATGTATACTTGTTATGATAAATTATTTGAATCAAACTAACATTAATAATAACTTACATCATTCAATCACATCTATCATTCATGTAAAAAAAAATATGTTAAATTTGATAATAATAACTTTAAAAATTATATAAATTATATGATTTAGTTGGTATGGTTGTATCTTGAAAGTCAATAATAATTAATATTTGGCAACATAAATGAAAATCACATAAATGAAAATAAAAGAGTACGCTTGCAAAAATGACATATCCAAACTAAAAAAATGAAATTAGAAAAAATTGAATTCATTTTACTAAAGTGAAAGAAAAAAAAGGGAGAAACGAGTGGCCACAAGTCACATACTTTAAATTATATTTTGAGAATCTAACCTTTACATTAATAAAATGTATACTTGTTACGATAAATTATTTGAATCAAACTAACATTAATAAAAAATAACTTACATCATTTTATCACATCTATCATTGATGCCCAAAAATATGTTAAATTTGATAATAATAACTTTAAAAATTATATAAATTATATGATTTAGTTGGTATGGTTGTATCTTTAAAGTCAATAATAATTAATATTTAGTAACATAAATGAAAATAACATAAATGAAATTAAAATAAAAGAGTAAGCTTGCAAAAATGACATATCCAAACTAAAAAATTGAAATCAGAAAAAAATTGAATTGATTTTATTAAAGTGAAAGAAAAAAAGGAAGAAAGGAGTGGCCACAAGTCACATACTTTAAATTATTTTTTGAGAATCTAACCTTTACATTAATAAAATGTATACTTGTTATGATAAATTATTTGAATCAAACTAACATTAAAAATAACTTACATCATTCAATCACATCTATCATTCATGTCAAAAAATATGTTAAATTTGATAATAATAACTTTAAAAATTATATAAATTATATGATTTAGTTGGTATGGTTGTATCCTTAAAGTCAATAACAATTAATATTTAGTAACATAAAGGAAAATCATATAAATTAAAATAAAAGAGTAGTTGCAAAAATGACATATCCAAACTAAAAAAATGAAATTAGGAAGAATTGAATTGATTTTATTAAAGTGAAAGAAAAAAAGAAAGAAACGAGTGGCCACATGTCACATACTTTAACTTATATTTTGAGAATCTAACCTTTACATTTTATGATAAATTATTTGAATCAAACTAACCTTAATAAAAAATAACTTACATCATTCAATCACATCTATCATTCATGTCAAAAAACATGTTAAATTTGGTAATAATAACTTTAAAAATTATATCAATTATATGATTTAGTTGGTATGGTTGTATCTTTAATGTAAATAATAATTAATATTTACTAACCTAAATGAAAATCACATATGAAAATAAAAGAGTAGGATTGCAAAAATAACATATCCAAACTAAAAATGAAATTATAAAAAATTGAATTGATTTTATTAAAGTGAAAGAAAAAAAGGAAGAAACGAGTGGCCACAAGTCACATACTTTAAATTATATTTTGAGAATCTAACCTTTACATTAATAAAATGTATACTTGTTATGATAAACTGTTTGAATCAAACTAACATTAATAAAAAATAACTTACATCATTCAATCACATCTATCATTCATGTCAAAAACCATGTTAAATTTAATAATAATAAGTTTAAAAATTATATAAATTATATGATTTAGTTGGTATGGTTGTAACTTTAATGTAAATAATAATTAATATTTAGTAACATAAATGAAAATCACATAAATGAAAATAAAAGATTACGCTTGCAAAAATGACATATCCAAACTAAAAAAATGAAATTAGAAAAAATTGAATTGATTTTATTAAAGTGAAAGAAAAAAAGGAAGAAACAAGTGGCCACAAGTCACATACTTTAAATTATATTTTGAGAATCTAACATTTACATTAATAAAATGTATACTTGTTATGATAAACTATTTGAATCAAACTAACATTAATAAAGAATAACTTACATCATTCAATCACATCTACCATTCATGTCAAAAAACATGTTAAATTTGGAAATAATAACTTTAAAAATTATATCAATTATATGATTTAGTTGGTATGGTTGTATCTTTAATGTAAATAATAATTAATATTTACTAACATAAATGAAAATCCCATATGAAAATAAAAGAGTAGGATTGCAAAAATAACATATCCAAACTAAAAAAATGAAATTAAAAAAAATTGAATTGATTTTATTAAAGTGAAAGAAAAAAAGGAAGAAACGAGTGGCCACAAGTCACATACTTTAAATTATATTTTGAGAATCTAACCTTTACATTCATAAAATGTATACTTGTTATGATAAACTATTTGAATCAAACTAACATTAATAAAAAATAACTTACATCATTCAATCACATCTATCATTCATGTCAAAAACCATGTTAAATTTAATAATAATAAGTTTAAAAATTATATAAATTATATGATTTAGTTGGTATGGTTGTATCTTTAATGTAAATAATAATTAATATTTAGTAACATAAATGAAAATCACATAAATGAAAATAAAAGATTACGCTTGCAAAAATGACATATCCAAACTAAAAAAATGAAATTAGAAAAAATTGAATTGATTTTATTAAAGTGAAAGAAAAAAAGGAAGAAACGAGTGGCCACAAGTCACATACTTTAAATTATATTTTGAGAATCTAACCTTTACATTAATAAAATGTATACTTGTTATGATAAACTATTTGAATCAAACTAACATTAATAAAAAATAACTTACATCATTCAATCACATCTACCATTCATGTCAAAAAACATGTTAAATTTGGAAATAATAACTTTAAAAATTATATCAATTATATGATTTAGTTGGTATGGTTGTATCTTTAATGTAAATAATAATTAATATTTACTAACATAAATGAAAATCCCATATGAAAATAAAATAGTAGGATTGCAAAAATAACATATCCAAACTAAAAAAATGAAATTAGAAAAAATTGAATTGATTTTATTAAAGTGAAAGAAAAAAAGGAAGAAACGAGTGGCCACCAGTCACATACTTTAAATTATATTTTGAGAATCTAACCTTTACATTAATAAAATGTATACTTGTTATGATAAATTATTTGAATCAAACTAAAATTAATAAAAAATAACTTACATCATTCAATCACATCTATCATTCATGTGAAAAAAATATGTTAAATCTGATAATAATAACTTTAAAAATTATATAAATTATATGATTTAGTTGGTATGGTTGTATCTTTAAGGTCAATAATAATTAATATTTAGTAACATAAATGAAAATCACAGAAATGAAAATAAAAGAGGAGGCTTGCAAAAATGACATATCCAAACTAAAAAAAATAAATTAAAAAAAATATAATTGATTTTATTAAAGTGAAAGAAAAAAAGGAAAAGCAGCCACCAGTCACATACTTTAAATTATATTTTGAGAATCTAACGTTTACAATAATAAAATGTATACTTGTTATGATAAATTATTTGAATGAAACTAACATTAATAAAAAATAACTTACATCATTCAATCACAAATATCATTCATGCCAAAAAATATGTTAAATTTGATAATAATAACTTTAAAAATTATATAAATTATATGATTTAGTTCGTATGGTGTATCTTTAAAGTAAAGAATAATTAATATTTAGCAACATATATTAAAATCACATAAATGCAAAAATAAAAGAGTAGGATTGCAAAAATAACATATCCAAACTAAAAAAATGAAATTAGAAAAAATTGAATTGATTTTATTAAGGTGAAAGAAAAAAAGGAAGAAACGAGTGGCCACAAGTCACATACTTTAAATTATATTTTGAGAATCTAACCTTTACATTAATAAAATGTATAATTCTTATGGCAAATGATTTGAATCAAACTAACATTAATAAAAAATAACTTCGATCATTCAATCACATCTATTATTCATGTCAAAAAACATGTTAAATTTGATAATAATAACTTTAAAAATTATATAAATTATATGATTTAGTCGGTATGGTTGTCTCTTTAATGTAAATAATAATTAATATTTACTAACATAAATGAAAATCACATAAATGAAAATAAAAGAGTAGGCTTGTAAAAATGACATATCCAAACTAAAAAAATGAAATTAAAAAAAATTGAATTGATTTTATTAAGGTGAAAGAAAAAAAGGAAGGACGAGTGGCCACAAGTCACATACTTTGAATTATATTTTGAGAATCTAATCTTTACAATAATAAAATGTATACTTGTTATGATAAATTATTTGAATCAAACTAACATTAATAAAAAATAACTTACATCATCCAATTCTATCTATCATTCATGTGAAAAAAATATGTTAAATATGATAATAATAACTTTAAAAATTATATAAATTATATGATTTAGTTGGTATGGTTGTATCTTTAAGGTCAATAATAATTAATATTTGGTAACATAAATGAAAATCACAGAAATGAAAATAAAAGAGTAGGCTTGCAAAAATGATATATCCAAACTAAAAAAATTAAATTAAAAAAAATATAATTGATTTTATTAAAGTGAAAGGAAAAAAGGAAAAGCGGCCACCGGTCACGTACTTTAAATTATATTTTGAGAATCTAACCTTTACATTAATAAAATGTATACTTGTTATGATAATATTATTTGAATCAAACTGACATTAATAAAAAATAACTTACATCATTCAATCACATGTATCATTCATGTGAAAAAATATGTTAAATTTGATAATAATAACTTTAAAAATTATATAAATTATATGATTTAGTTGGTATGGTTGTATCTTTAAAGTCAATAATAATTAATATTTAGTAACATAAATCAAAATCACATAAATGAAAATAAAATAGTTGCCTTGCAAAAATGAAATATCCAAACTAAAAAAATTAAATTAGAAAAAATTGAATTGATTCATTAAAGTGAAAGAAAAAAAGGAAGAAACCAGTGGCCACAAGTCACATACTTTAAATTATATTTTGAGAATCTAACCTTTATATTAATGAAATGTATACTTCTTATGATAAATTATTTGACTCAAACTAACATTAATGAAAACTAATTTACATCATTCAATCAGATCTATCATTCATGTCAAAAAATATGTTAAATTTGATAATAATAACTTTAAAAATTATATAAATTATATGATTTAGTTGGTATGGTTGTATCTTTAAAGTCGATAATAATTAATATTTAGTAACGTATATGAAAATCACATAAATGAAAATAAAAGAGTTTCTTGCAAAAATGACATATCCAAACTAAAAAAATGAGATTCTAAAAATTTGAATTGATTTTATTAAAGTGATAGAAAAAAAGGAAGAAACGAGTGGCAACAAGTCACATACTTTAAATTATATTTTGAGAATCTAACCTTTAGATTAATAAAATGTATACTTGTTATGATAAATAATTTGAATCAAATTAACATTAATAAAAAATAACTTGCATCATTCAATCACATCTATCATTCACGTCAAAAAATATGTTAAATTTGATAACAATAACCTTAAAAATTTCATAAATTATATGATTTAGTTGGTATGGTTGTATCTTTAAAGTCAATAATAATTAATATTTAGTAACATAAATGAAAATCGCATGAATCAAAATAAAAGAGTAGGCTTGCAAAAATGACATATCCAAACTAAAAAAATGAAATTGAAAAAATTGAATTGATTTTATTAAAGTGAAAGAAAAAAAGGAAGAAACGAGTGGCCACAAGTCACATACTTTAAATTATATTTTGAGAATCTAACTTTTACATTAATAAAATGTACACTTGTTATAATAAATTATTTGAATCAAACTAACATTAACCAAAAATAACTTACCTCATTCAATCACATCTATCATTCACGTCAAAAAATATGTTAAATTTGATAACAATAACATTAAAAATTTCATAAATTATATGATTTAGTTGGTATAGTTGTATCTTTAAAGTCAATAATAATTAATATTTAGTAACATAAATGAAAATCACATGAATCAAAATAAAAGAGTAGGCTTGCAAAAATGACATATCCAAACTAAAAAAATGAAATTAGAAAAAATTGAATTGATTTTATTAAAGTGAAAGAAAAAAAGGAAGAGTGGCCACAAGTGACATACTTTAAATTATATTTTGAGAATCTAACCTTTACATTTTATGATAAATTATTTGAATCAAACTAACATTAATGAAAAATAACTTACATCATTCAATCACATCTATCATTCATGTGAAAAAATATGTTAAATTTGATAATAATAACTTTAGAAACTATATCAATTATATGATTTAGTTGGTATGGTTGTATCTTGAAAGTCAATAATAATTAATATTTAGTAACGTAAATGAAAATAAAACTGTAGGCTTGCAAAAATGACATATCCAAACTCAAAAAATGAAATTAGAAAAAATTGAATTGATTTTATTAAAGTGAAAGAAAAAAAGGAAGAAACGAGTGGCCACAAGTCACATACTTTAAATTATATTTTGAGAATCTAACCTTTACATTAATAAAATGTATACTTGTTATGATAAACTATTTGAATCAAACTAACATTAATAAAAAATAACTTACATCATTCAATCACATCTATCATTCATGTCAAAAACCATGTTAAATTTAATAATAATAAGTTTAAAAATTATATAAATTATATGATTTAGTTGGTATGGTTGTAACTTTAATGTAAATAATAATTAATATTTAGTAACATAAATGAAAATCACATACATGAAAATAAAAGATTACGCTTGCAAAAATGACATATCCAAACTAAAAAAATGAAATTAGAAAAAATTGAATTGATTTTATTAAAGTGAAAGAAAAAAAGGAAGAAACAAGTGGCCACAAGTCACATACTTTAAATTATATATTGAGAATCTAACCTTTACATTAATAAAATGTATACTTGTTATGATAAACTATTTGAATCAAACTAACATTAATAAAGAATAACTTACATCATTCAATCACATCTACCATTCATGTCAAAAAACATGTTAAATTTGGAAATAATAACTTTAAAAATTATATCAATTATATGATTTAGTTGGTATGGTTGTATCTTTAATGTAAATAATAATTAATATTTACTAACATAAATGAAAATCCCATATGAAAATAAAAGAGTAGGATTGCAAAAATAACATATCCAAACTAAAAAAATGAAATTAGAAAAAATTGAATTGATTTTATTAAAGTGAAAGAAAAAAAGGAAGAAACGAGTGGCCACAAGTCACATACTTTAAATTATATTTTGAGAATCTAACCTTTACATTCATAAAATGTATACTTGTTATGATAAACTATTTGAATCAAACTAACATTAATAAAAAATAACTTATACATCATTCAATCACATCTATCATTCATGTCAAAAACCATGTTAAATTTAATAATAATAAGTTTAAAAATTATATAAATTATATGATTTAGTTGGTATGGTTGTATCTTTAATGTAAATAATAATTAATATTTAGTAACATAAATGAAAATCACATAAATGAAAATAAAAGATTACGCTTGCAAAAATAACATATCCAAACTAAAAAAATGAAATTAGAAAAAATTGAATTGATTTTATTAAAGTGAAAGAAAAAAAGGAAGAAACGAGTGGCCACAAGTCACATACTTTAAATTATATTTTGAGAATCTAACCTTTACATTAATAAAATGTATACTTGTTATGATAAACTATTTGAATCAAACTAACATTAATAAAAAATAACTTACATCATTCAATCACATCTACCATTCATGTCAAAAAACATGTTAAATTTGGAAATAATAACTTTAAAAATTATATCAATTATATGATTTAGTTGGTATGGTTGTATCTTTAATGTAAATAATAATTAATATTTACTAACATAAATGAAAATCCCATATGAAAATAAAAGAGTAGGATTGCAAAAATAACATATCCAAACTAAAAAAATGAAATTAGAAAAAATTGAATTGATTTTATTAAAGTGAAAGAAAAAAAGGAAGAAACGAGTGGCCACCAGTCACATACTTTAAATTATATTTTGAGAATCTAACCTTTACATTAATAAAATGTATACTTGTTATGATAAATTATTTGAATCAAACTAAAATTAATAAAAAATAACTTACATCATTCAATCACATCTATCATTCATGTGAAAAAAATATGTTAAATCTGATAATAATAACTTTAAAAATTATATAAATTATATGATTTAGTTGGTATGGTTGTATCTTTAAGGTCAATAATAATTAATATTTAGTAACATAAATGAAAATCACAGAAATGAAAATAAAAGAGGAGGCTTGCAAAAATGACATATCCAAACTAAAAAAAATAAATTAAAAAAAATATAATTGATTTTATAAAGTGAAAGAAAAAAAGGAAAAGCAGCCACCAGTCACATACTTTAAATTATATTTTGAGAATCTAACGTTTACAATAATAAAATGTATATTTGTTATGATAAATTATTTGAATGAAACTAACATTAATAAAAAATAACTTACATCATTCAATCACAAATATCATTCATGCCAAAAAATATGTTAAATTTGATAATAATAACTTTAAAAATTATATAAATTATATGATTTAGTTCGTATGGTGTATCTTTAAAGTAAAGAATAATTAATATTTAGCAACATATATTAAAATCACATAAATGCAAAAATAAAAGAGTAGGATTGCAAAAATAACATATCCAAACTAAAAAAATGAAATTAGAAAAAATTGAATTGATTTTATTAACGTGAAAGAAAAAAAGGAAGAAACGAGTGGCCACAAGTCACATACTTTAAATTATATTTTGAGAATCTAACCTTTACATTAATAAAATGTATAATTCTTATGGCAAATGATTTGAATCAAACTAACATTAATAAAAAATAACTTCGATCATTCAATCACATCTATTATTCATGTCAAAAAACATGTTAAATTTGATAATAATAACTTTAAAAATTATATAAATTATATGATTTAGTCGGTATGGTTGTCTCTTTAATGTAAATAATAATTAATATTTACTAACATAAATGAAAATCACATAAATGAAAATAAAAGAGTAGGCTTGTAAAAATGACATATCCAAACTAAAAAAATGAAATTAAAAAAAATTGAATTGATTTTATTAAGGTGAAAGAAAAAAAGGAAGGACGAGTGGCCACAAGTCACATACTTTGAATTATATTTTGAGAATCTAATCTTTACAATAATAAAATGTATACTTGTTATGATAAATTATTTGAATCAAACTAACATTAATAAAAAATAACTTACATCATCCAATTCTATCTATCATTCATGTGAAAAAAATATGTTAAATATGATAATAATAACTTTAAAAATTATATAAATTATATGATTTAGTTGGTATGGTTGTATCTTTAAGGTCAATAATAATTAATATTTAGTAACATAAATGAAAATCACAGAAATGAAAATAAAAGAGTAGGCTTGCAAAAATGATATATCCAAACTAAAAAAATTAAATTAAAAAAAATATAATTGATTTTATTAAAGTGAAAGAAAAAAAGGAAAAGCGGCCACCAGTCACGTACTTTAAATTATATTTTGAGAATCTAACCTTTACATTAATAAAATGTATACTTGTTATGATAAATTATTTGAATCAAACTAACATTAATAAAAAATAACTTACATCATTCAATCACATGTATCATTCATGTGAAAAAATATGTTAAATTTGATAATAATAACTTTAAAAATTATATAAATTATATGATTTAGTTGGTATGGTTGTATCTTTAAAGTCAATAATAATTAATATTTAGTAACATAAATCAAAATCACATAAATGAAAATAAAATAGTACGCTTGCAAAAATGAAATATCCAAACTAAAAAAATTAAATTAGAAAAAATTGAATTGATTCATTAAAGTGAAAGAAAAAAAGGAAGAAACCAGTGGCCACAAGTCACATACTTTAAATTATATTTTGAGAATCTAACCTTTATATTAATGAAATGTATACTTCTTATGATAAATTATTTGACTCAAACTAACATTAATGAAAACTAATTTACATCATTCAATCAGATCTATCATTCATGTCAAAAAATATGTTAAATTTGATAATAATAACTTTAAAAATTATATAAATTATATGATTTAGTTGGTATGGTTGTATCTTTAAAGTCGATAATAATTAATATTTAGTAACGTATATGAAAATCACATAAATGAAAATAAAAGAGTTTCTTGCAAAAATGACATATCCAAACTAAAAAAATGAGATTCTAAAAATTTGAATTGATTTTATTAAAGTGATAGAAAAAAAGGAAGAAACGAGTGGCAACAAGTCACATACTTTAAATTATATTTTGAGAATCTAACCTTTAGATTAATAAAATGTATACTTGTTATGATAAATAATTTGAATCAAATTAACATTAATAAAAAATAACTTGCATCATTCAATCACATCTATCATTCACGTCAAAAAATATGTTAAATTTGATAACAATAACCTTAAAAATTTCATAAATTATATGATTTAGTTGGTATGGTTGTATCTTTAAAGTCAATAATAATTAATATTTAGTAACATAAATGAAAATCGCATGAATCAAAATAAAAGAGTAGGCTTGCAAAAATGACATATCCAAACTAAAAAAATGAAATTGAAAAAATTGAATTGATTTTATTAAAGTGAAAGAAAAAAAGGAAGAAACGAGTGGCCACAAGTCACATACTTTAAATTATATTTTGAGAATCTAACTTTTACATTAATAAAATGTACACTTGTTATAATAAATTATTTGAATCAAACTAATATTAACCAAAAATAACTTACCTCATTCAATCACATCTATCATTCACGTCAAAAAATAAGTTAAATTTGATAACAATAACATTAAAAATTTCATAAATTATATGATTTAGTTGGTATAGTTGTATCTTTAAAGTCAATAATAATTAATATTTAGTAACATAAATGAAAATCACATGAATCAAAATAAAAGAGTAGGCTTGCAAAAATGACATATCCAAACTAAAAAAATGAAATTAGAAAAAATTGAATTGATTTTATTAAAGTGAAAGAAAAAAAGGAAGAGTGGCCACAAGTGACATACTTTAAATTATATTTTGAGAATCTAACCTTTACATTTTATGATAAATTATTTGAATCAAACTAACATTAATGAAAAATAACTTACATCATTCAATCACATCTATCATTCATGTGAAAAAATATGTTAAATTTGATAATAATAACTTTAGAAACTATATCAATTATATGATTTAGTTGGTATGGTTGTATCTTGAAAGTCAATAATAATTAATATTTAGTAACGTAAATGAAAATAAAACTGTAGGCTTGCAAAAATGACATATCCAAACTCAAAAAATGAAATTAGAAAAAATTGAATTGATTTTATTAAAGTGAAAGAAAAAAAGGAAGAAACGAGTGGCCACAAGTAACATACTTTAAATTATATTTTGAGAATCTAACCTTTACATTAATAAAATGTATACTTGTTATGATAAGCTATTTGAATCAAAGTAACATTAATAAAAAATAACTTACATCATTCAATCACATCTACCATTCATTTTAAAAAACATGTTAAATTTGGTAATAATAACTTTAAAAATTATATCAATTATATGATTTAGGTGGTACGGTTGTATCTTTAATGTAAATAATAATTAATATTTAGTAACATAAATGAAAATCACATAAATGCAAAAATAAAAGAGTAGGCTTGCAAAAATGACATATCCAAACTAAAAAAATGAAATTAGAAAAAATTGAATTGATTTTATTAAAGTGAAAGAAAAAAAGGAAGAGTGGCCACCAGTCACATACTTTAAATTATATTTTGAGAATCTAACCTTTACATTAATAAAATGTATAGTTGTTATGATAAATTATTTGAATGAAACTAACATTAATAAAAAATAACTTTCATCATTCAATCACAAATATCATTCATGCCAAAAAATATGTCAAATTTGATAATAATAACTTTAAAAATTATATAAATTATATGATTTAGTTGGTATGGTTGTATCTTTAAAGTCAAGAATAATTAATATTTAGCAACATATATGAAAATCACATAAATGAAAATAAAAGAGTAGGCTTGAAAAAATGACATATCCAAACTAAAAAAATGAAATTAGAAAAAAATGAATTGATTTTATTAAAGGGAAAGAAAAAAAAGGAAGAAACGAGTGACCACAAGTCACATACTCTAAATTATATTTTGAGAATCTAACATTTACATTTTATGATAAATTATTTGAATCAAACTAACATTAATAAAAAATAACTTACATCATTCAATCACATCTATCATTCATGTCAAAAAATATGTTAAATTTGATAATAATAACTTTAAAAATTAAATAAACAATATGATTTAGTTGGTATGGTTGTATCTTTAATGTCAATGATAATTAATATTTGGCAACATAAATGAAAATCACATAAATGAAAATAAAAGAGTAAGCTTGCAAAAATGACATATCCAAACTAAAAAAATGAAATTATAAGAAATTGAACTGATTTTATTAAAGTGAAAGAAAAAAACGAAGAGTGGCCACCAGTCACATACTTTAAATTATATTTTCAGAATCTAACCTTTACATTAATAAAATGTATAGTTGTTATGATAAATTATTTGAATGAAACTACCATTAATAAAAAATAACTTTCATCATTCAATCACAAATATCATTCATGCCAAAAAATATGTTAAATTTGGAAATAATAACTTTAAAAATTATATAAATTATATGATTTAGTTGGTATGGTTGTATCTTTAAAGTCAAGAATAATTAATATTTAGCAACATATATGAAAATCACATAAATGAAAATAAAAGAGTAGGCTTGAAAAAATGACATATCCAAACTAAAAAAATGAAATTAGAAAAAAATGAATTGATTTTATTAAGGTGAAAGAAAAAAAAGGAAGAAACGAGTGACCACAATACTCTAAATTATATTTTGAGAATCTAACCTTTACATTTTACGATAAATTATTTGAATCAAACTAACATTAATAAAAAATAACTTACATCATTCAATCACATCTATCATTCATGTAAAAAAATATGTTAAATTTGATAACAATAACTCTAAAAATTTCATAAATTATATGATTTAGTTGGTATGGTTGTAACTTTAAAGTCAATAATAATTAATATTTAGTAACATAAATGAAAATCACATGAATCAAAATAAAAGAGTAGGCTTGCAAAAATGACATATCCAAACTAAAAAAATAAAATTATAAAAAATTGAATATATTTTATTAAAGTGAAGGAAAGAAAAAAAGGAAGAAACGTGGGGCCACAAGTCACATATTTTAAATTATATTTTGAGAATCTAACCATTACATTAATAAAATGTATACTTGTTATCATAAATTATTTGAATCAAACTAACATTAATAAAAAATGACTTACATCATTCAATCACATCTATCATTCATGTCAAAAAATATGTTAAATTTGATAACAATAACTTTAAAAATTTCATAAATTATATGATTTAGTTGGTATGGTTGTATCTTTAAAGTCAATAATAATTAATATTTAGTAACATAAATGAAAATCACATGAATCACACTAAAAGAGTAGGCTTGCAAAAATGACATATCCAAACTAAAAAAATGAAATTCTAAAGAATTGAATTGATTTTATTAAAGTGAAAGAAAAAAAGGAAGAAATGAGTGGCCACAAGTACATATGTTAAATTATTTTTGAGAATCTAACCTTTACATTAATAAAATGTATACTTGTTATGATAAATTATTTGAATCAAACTAAAATTAATAAAAAATAACTTACATCATTCAATCACATCTATCATTCATGTGAAAAAAATATGTTAAATCTGATAATAATAACTTTAAAAATTATATAAATTATATGATTTAGTTGGTATGGTTGTATCTTTAAGGTCAATAATAATTAATATTTAGTAACATAAATGAAAATCACAGAAATGAAAATAAAAGAGTAGGCTTGCAAAAATGACATATCCAAACTAAAAAAATTAAATTAAAAAAAATATAATTGATTTTATTAAAGTGAAAGAAAAAAAGGAAAAGCGGCCACCAGTCACATACTTTAAATTATATTTTGAGAATCTAACCTTTACATTAATAAAATGTATACTTGTTATGATAAATTATTTGAATCAAACTAAAATTAATAAAAAATAACTTACATCATTCAATCACATCTATCATTCATGTGAAAAAAATATGTTAAATCTGATAATAATAACTTTAAAAATTATATAAATTATATGATTTAGTTGGTATGGTTGTATCTTTAAGGTCAATAATAATTAATATTTAGTAACATAAATGAAAATCACAGAAATGAAAATAAAAGAGTAGGCTTGCAAAAATGACATATCCAAACTAAAAAAATTAAATTAAAAAAAATATAATTGATTTTATTAAAGTGAAAGAAAAAAAGGAAAAGCGGCCACCAGTCACATACTTTAAATTATATTTTGAGAATCTAACCTTTACATTAATAAAATGTATACTTGTTATGATAAATAATTTGATTCAAATTAACATTAATAAAAAATAACTTACATCATTCAATCACATCTATCATTCATGTGAAAAAAATATGTTAAATCTGATAATAATAACTTTAAAAATTATATAAATTATATGATTTAGTTGGTATGGTTGTATCTTTAAGGTCAATAACAATTAATATTTAGTAACATAAATGAAAATCACAGAAATGAAAATAAAAGAGTAGGCTTGCAAAAATGACATATCCAAACTAAAAAAATTAAATTAAAAAAAATATAATTGATTTTATTAAAGTGAAAGAAAAAAAGGAAAAGCGGCCACCAGTCACATACTTTAAATTATATTTTGAGAATCTAACCTTTATATTAATAAAATGTATACTTGTTATGATAAATAATTTGATTCAAATTAACATTAATAAAAAATAACTTACATCATTCAATCACATCCATCATTCATGTGAAAAAAATATGTTAAGTCTGATAATAATAACTTTAAAAATTATATAAATTATATGATTTAGTTGGTATGGTTGTATCTTTAAGGTCAACAACAATTAATATTTAGTAAGATAAATGAAAATCACAGAAATGAAAATAAAAGAGTAGGCTTGCAAAAATGACATATCCAAACTAAAAAAATTAAATTAAAAAAAATATAATTGATTTTATTAAAGTGAAAGAAAAAAAGGAAAAGCGGCCACCAGTCACATACTTTAAATTATATTTTGAGAATCTAACCTTTACATTAATAAAATGTATACTTGTTATGATAAATTATTTGAATGAAACTAACATTAATAAAAAATAACTTTCATCATTCAATCACAAATATCATTCATGCCAAAAAATATGTTAAATTTCACAATAATAACTTTAAAAATTATATAAATTATATGATTTAGTTGGTATGGTCGTATCTTTAAAGTCAATAATAATTAATATTTACTAACATAAATGAAAATCACATAAATGAAAATAAAAGAGTATGCTTGTAAAAATGACATATCCAAACTAAAAAAATGAAATTAGAAAAAAATGAAATTAGAAAAAAATTAAATTAAAAAAAATATAATTGATTTTATTAAAGTGAAAGAAAAAAAGGAAAAGCGGCCACCAGTCACATACTTTAAATTATATTTTGAGAATCTAACCTTTACATTAATAAAATGTATACTTGTTATGATAAATAATTTGAATCAAATTAACATTAATAAAAAATAACTTACATCATTCAATCACATCTATCATTCATGTGAAAAAAATATGTTAAATCTGATAATAATAACTTTAAAAATTATATAAATTATATGATTTAGTTGGTATGGTTGTATCTTTAAGGTCAATAAAAATTAATATTTAGTAAGATAAATGAAAATCACAGAAATGAAAATAAAAGAGTAGGCTTGCAAAAATGACATATCCAAACTAAAAAAATTAAATTAAAAAAAATATAATTGATTTTATTAAAGTGAAAGAAAAAAAGGAAAAACGGCCACCAGTCACATACTTTAAATTATATTTTGAGAATCTAACCTTTACATTAATAAAATGTATACTTGTTATGATAAATTATTTGAATGAAACTAAGATTAATAAAAAATAACTTTCATCATTCAATCACAAATATCATTCATGCCAAAAAAATATGTTAAATTTGATAATAATAACTTTAAAAATTATATAAATTATATGATTTAGTTGGTATGGTTGTATCTTTAAAGTCAAGAATAATTAATATTTAGCAACATATATGAAAATGACATAAATGAAAATAAAAGAGTAGGTTTGAAAAAATGACATATCCGAACTAAAAAAATGAAATTAGAAAAAAATGAATTGATTTTATTAAAGTGAAAAAAAAGAGGAAGAAACGAGTGACCACAAGTCACATACTTTAAATTATATTTTGAGAATCTAACCTTTACATTAATAAAATGTATACTTGTTATGATAAATTATTTGAATCAAACTAAAATTAATAAAAAATAACTTACATCATTCAATCACATCTATCATTCATGTGAAAAAAATATGTTAAATCTGATAATAATAACTTTAAAAATTATATAAATTATATGATTTAGTTGGTATGGTTGTATCTTTAAGGTCAATAATAATTAATATTTAGTAACATAAATGAAAATCACAGAAATGAAAATAAAAGAGTAGGCTTGCAAAAATGACATATCCAAACTAAAAAAATGAAATTCTAAAAAATTGAATTGATTTTATTAAAGTGAAAGAAAAAAACGAAGAAACACACATACTTTCAATTATGTTTTGAGTAGGTGTGCAAAAATGACATATCCAAACTAAAAAAATGAAATTAGAAAAAAATTGAATTGATTTTATTAAAGTGAAAGAAAAAAAGGAAGAAACGAGTGGCCACAAGTCACATACTTTAAATTATATTTTGAGAATCTAACCGTTACATTAATAAAATGTATACTTTTTATGATAAATTATTTGAATCAAATTGACATTAATAAAAAATAACTTACATCATTCAATCACATCTATCATTCATGTCAAAAAATATGTTAAATTTGATAATAATAAGTTTAAAAATTATATAAATTATATGACTTAGTTGGTATGGTTGTATCTTTAAAGTCAATAGTAATTAATATTTAGTAGCATAAATCAAAATCACAGAAATGAAAATAAAAGAGTAGGCTTGCAAAAATGACATATCCAAACTAAAAAAATGAAATTCTAAAAAATTGAATTGATTTTATTAAAGTGAAAGAAAAAAACGAAGAAACACACATACTTTCAATTATATTTTGAGTAGGTGTGCAAAAATGACATATCCAAACTAAAAAAATGAAATTAGAAAAAATTGAATTGATTTTATTAAAGTGAAAGAAAAAAAGGAAGAAACGAGTGGCTACAAGTCACATACTTTAAATTATATTTTGAGAATCTAACCTTTACATTAATAAAATGTATACTTGTTATGATAATTTATTCGAATCAAACTAACATTAATCAAATATAACTTACATCATTCAATCACATCAATCATTCATGTCAAAAAATATGTTAAATTTGACAATAATAACTTTAAAAATTATATAAATTATATAATTTTGGTTGGTATGGTTGTATCTTTAAAGTCAATAATAATTAATATTTAGTAACATAAATAAAATCACATAAATGAAAATAAAAGAGTAGGCTTGCAAAAATGACAAATCCAAACTAAAAAAATGAAATTATAAATAATTGAATTGATTTTGTTAAAGTGAAAGAAAAAAAAGGAAGAAACTAGTGGCCACAAGTCACATACTTTAAATTATATTTTGATAAATTATTTGAATCAAATTGACATTAATAAAAAATAACTTACATCATTCAATCACATCTATCATTCATGTCAAAAAATATGTTAAATTTGATAATAATAAGTTTAAAAATTATATAAACTATATGACTTAGTTGGTATGGTTGTATCTTTAAAGCCAATAGTAATTAATATTTAGTAACATAAATCAAAATCACAGAAATGAAAATAAAAGAGTAGGCTTGCAAAAATGACATATCCAAACTAAAAAAATGAAATTCTAAAAAATTGAATTGATTTTATTAAAGTGAAAGAAAAAAACGAAGAAACACACATACTTTCAATTATATTTTGAGTAGGTGTGCAAAAATGACATATCCAAACTAAAAAAATGAAATTAGAAAAAATTGAATTGATTTTATTAAAGTGAAAGAAAAAAAGGAAGAAACGAGTGGCCACAAGTCACATACTTTAAATTATATTTTGAGAATCTAACCGTTACATTAATAAAATGTATACTTTTTATGATAAATTATTTGAATCAAATTGACATTAATAAAAAATAACTTACATCATTCAATCACATCTATCATTCATGTCAAAAAATATGTTAAACTCAACAATATTATTATTTTAATGAAATTTTCAAAATTTAAATTTTTCTATTTATATAATTTTAATTTTTCTTATCAATAAATATTTATTTAATATTATTAATACTACCACAAAAGTTTTCATTTCATGCAGTTATTTCATGAGAAAAAATTTGTAGAAAATACCTGCTATCTTTTAGAAGGAAAAAATTCGTATAAATTTTTTGAGACTTTTTGTAAAAAAAAAAAATCTATAAATATTTTCTTGTGAATTTGAAAAGTGACGGTAAAATTTTCTATGAATATGAAAATATAGAAAAATTTCTTGCAAATTTTCCTCTAAAAATTATTTGTAGGAGTTTCCGCGAGTTTTAAATTGGCAGCAAATTTTCCTACATATTTAAAATATGCAACAAATTTTTTGAATTTTTTTTAGAAATCAAAATTGTGTAAATTTTTCATATATTTAAAATTAAAATTATAATAAATAAATATTATTTATTTATAAAAATTTATATATTAAGTTTTCTAGAAATTTTTTGCCACATAATGATAAGTTATTTTTTAAATCATTAGTTTTGAAATAATTAATAAATATTTAAAATAATATCATTTTACTAAATCCATTTTAATTTATAAAATATCTTAATATTCATAATTTTAGTTTAAAATTAATTAAATTAAATATTATTTTATTAAATGTATATTCCTTTATCTTCTATCCTTTAAATTTTAAATTCAAATCATCGTACATTTAAGTGAAAATGTTAATTTATTTTATATTTAACATGTCCTAAAAATTCAAGGTATGTTTTGATACAAATAAATAAAATAAAATTCAAGTTGTTATTCAAAATTCAAGGAAATTGTATAGTATAAAGGTAAAAAAGTCCACGTCAATTTTGAATGTCCAAGAGGTGAGAAAAACATTTGAAATTTTGAATAACGGAACAACATAAGCATTAGTGAAACATGAACTAAGATCTGTATTATGCATAATTTACTATTTTAATGAAATAGCATCGATCCAAAATTCAACATGAAGATGAATGTAGCTTGTGATTTGTAACGTAATTAGTTTTTTTAAGTGTTAGTTAAGTATAGAAAAGCAATAATGGTAATAGTTGTCTTGGTTCAAGCATACTTGTCCCGTTCTTGTTTAATTACTTATAAACCCAAATTACATTCATAATACCACAGTTGAATCTTATATCATACAGAACAAAATTTAGAAAGTGAATGTTGATATTATCTTTATTAAACAAAAAGAATTTAGCCTATATCTAAATAAATAAACTACTACTTTTGATGGGAATCCATTTGTAAGAAACTTTTCTTGCATTTTGAACTCCAACTTTATATGTTTTCCACAGGCCCTACACACTTAAAACATATGATTTTAAAATTGGATCCGTGTTTGAACCGGTGAAAGTACTGCTTCACAGTTTATTGGTTTAACCATTGTTGAACTAGTGTTGAACCTGTCTTAATAAAATAGTGTTTTTTCTTTATTAATATATTATAACAATTAAGATTATAAAAGAAAAAAATTTATTAGGACGTAATTATTAAAGAAAAAACTATTTTTATTAAATACATCTTCATATCGCTAAGTTAACCTCTTTTTCTAATAATTTTTTAACTAAAAAGGGATGGACTTGAGAAAACAAGGGTGGACTTGAGAAAACTATATTATAACTCTTTTTAAAAAACTATTTTTACTAAATACATCTTTATACCCTTGTTTTCATCAATTTTTCGATTTTAAAACCGGTTTTTTGCTTGTCGGTTTTCAGCCTTAACTGAAGCAGATACTAGACTGGTTCACTAGTTTTTCGGTCAAACCAGATACCAGATTGGTTCACCGATTTTCGGTCGAACCGGTCAGTCCAATCCAGTTTTTTTAACTTGCTTAAAACACAAAAAAACTTTTAATAAGAAATTTTATTACAAACATTCTAACATCAATGATTCACGACTTTAAAAGAAATTAGTCATGTATTATTGCACCAAGTTATATTCAGAATCTATGTAAAATGCAGAAATATATACAAAACCTTGATCATGAATGATAAGTGCATTTTACTCTTATAAAATTCAAGTTTTCACCTAAGACTAACATTTATTCGAGTCTATTTTATGATAGAATAATTTTTTAAAATGTATTTTAAATAATTTAAAATATGTGCATACTTAATAGTCAAATTTAATGTTATTACTTAATATTAAATTATGAAATTAATATTTATTATGAATTAAATATTTAATAAAATTAATTACTTAATATAAAAAAATAATTTTTTTAATTATAAAAAATGAATATAAAATATAATTAATGTTGAAAATTAATTTTTTTATTAAATGTAGATGTTACAAAAGTTTTGAAAAATTGACTTCTCTATTTTGTTGGATTGTTTCCTTGTCTTTTAATGGACTTGTCCATCCTAATCCAACATTTATAAGTTATCCAATCTTATTGATACAAAACCTTGTACCTAAGAGGAATTTTACTCTTGATTTAAATCTAAGATAATGAGATTAGCAAACACTTAAAAAGTTCAAACAAACTCAACCATTTAATTTGTGGTCTACTACAGCTAAACCAATCATAGCTTGTATTACATCAGACTATATATACCTTACTAAGCATGATATAAATATAAATATTGTGGCTATAAGTACAAAGTGAGCTGTGAGAACTAATGCTACTATCTTTAAAAATATATTTCAGTCAACCCCTAATTAAATTTATTCTTGGCTTTTTCCTTTGAACCATTAAACATTAAGTGTGTTCAAAAATAAAATGCTATTAAATAATAGAAAAAAACTTAAAAGGATGAAGTTTTCTTTTGTGAGAATGTTGATAATATTGCCTTTGTCATCATGCCATAACTGAGTCAGTTGTCTCTTGCACAGTTTCATTATTATCCATAACTTTGTTCTATCTCACAATTGGGGAAATGAGCATCCATACTATTTAAATTAAACAAGGTAAAAGCAATTAAGATATGAATTGGAGAAGAAGGTGCATCATTAAAGTATCAAACTGGTTATACTTCACTTTTACAATCCAAAGCTGATTATTATTACCACCATCACCATGTGTTGATGTTTATATGTTACAAAACTGATTATTATTACCACCATCACCATGTGTTGATGTTTATATATTACAAAACTGGTTATACTTCACTTTTACAATCTAAAACTGATTATTATTAAATGAGTTGTGACCATCAAACTTTATGTTTTTCAATAAACTTTAACCAATAGTAGTAGATAATGTGTTAAAAAAGGTGTTAAAAAGTGTTTTGTTAGAATTTCTAAAAAAGTGTTGAAGCTAGCTAATGAAATATAGGAAATAACTATTTCTATTAAGTAATACATTCACTTACTGTAAATTATTGCTGCAAACCGCTAGCTAATGAAATATAGGAAATAACAGTTTCTATTAAGTAATGCATTCACTTATTGTAAATTGATGCTGTAAACCACTCATTGCTAACTTTCACCCATGTACTTATCCAGCCAACTCGATGCTCCACTAGGTGGTTTGATGAGTACATCATTCATGCAGGAAATGTAGGCCACAAAATGTCAAACACCATCATACAAAAAGCACTAGTTAACCATATGATGTATTTAAGTTCCTTACTTTCTGGCTGAGTTATTCAGATCCCAACTGATGAACAACATTGCAAAGTACATTGCCCCTAAAGAAAATACCATGTGAAAAAATCCATAACTATAAGGAATATCATCTTCATGTTCAACTTTGTTTTTTGTAAACTGAAAAGGACCAAAAAAATCACTTCAATATGAGGGATATTAACATTGCTTTCTATCTGTGACAATATGGCTTAGATTAAAATTAAATAATTTTTTTTCGATCATGTTGATGAAAGGACTATGATCCAAATTTTTGGTTATCTTATATGGGGAAATTATTTTTTTCTTGACTTTTCTAAAAGAAAATTTTACTTCAACTTGCAGCATGATTAAGTTGTCTTGCTAGATCAAAGAAACAAGGAAGCTTTAGAGATTCCTAATTTCTAGGAAAGGATTGAGAATGGGATTTTGAAGCAACTAGGAAAACTTTAGAACTCTCTAATTTTGAAGCAACTAGGAATACTTTAGAACACTAAAGAATGATTCACCTGAAAGCATTTTGAATCAATGCCTATGGAAAAGGCTGCCATCAGAATTGCAAATATGGCAATAAGGAAGCCCTGTCAAGAAATTAGAAAATGGTATATAACACAAAATAACAGGATGACTAAAGCATTCATGTGAAGAAATATCCACAATATCAAAGTATGGATTTTAATACTAATTCAGACACATGCTCACAAAAGAAAAAAAAATCTTGAAGAGTCAACAAAAGGAATGTAAAGGCCTACAAAAAAAAATCTAATAGTAGCACTGATAGTAAAACTGGTAAGAAAACTAGACAGCATATGGTATAGTATATGCCACATGGTAAACATAATTAGTTAAAACCTAAAACCTCTATACATATACTTATATGTGTCCTTTAGTTGTTGAATGCTACTAAACCCTTTATCCTTGTAGATGGTTCTTTCTTTTATTAGAACGAGCATTTAGCATCAGAATTGAAGTATTGTGGTGCTAAAACTGAAAGAAAGATCGACTACGCTAGATATTACATCTCATCACTTTATCAGATCCTATCAAATTCATTTTCCTTTATCCTTAATTACTAAGAATTTTAACAAAATGTTCATCCCAAGCTATTTCATATGCAACAAAAAGGACTTAATTATGGTTACCTCACATCATAGATTTAAGACAAACAACAACCTAAACATTATTTGAAACCTTCCACCAACACTAATAGAAAATCTACTATTTAATTTAAACCTCAATATTACCTAAAAAAGACTGAAGGAAGAATTTTGAACTCAGTAGAGAAGTGTGGAGGAACTAAACAGAAGATTTTTAAATTTAATTGAGTGAAAAATGTACTAGTATAGTTATCGAGCCATTGTTTGCTTTTTCTTGATTCTTTGTCTCACATCCTATGGTGGCAGGTTCACTGAAATTCTATGATAGAGATCTACATAAGTCCACCATCTATAAAAGAAATTTCAAAATAAAATATATGATTTGAAGTAGACATTGAACCAAGTGAGCATAGCATCATCTATTGTTGAGTGAATTTCATTGCATGTAAAAAGAGAATTTCATTCTATCTTCATCAAAATAAATATATGTCGATATGTTGTAGCACTTGATTAACAAGGTCCAATTTTGTAAATTTTATCAATTCAATTTTAAAAAAATGAAGAAAGAAGACTAGCTTTCTAAGTAGTACAAAATACTCCCTTCTGCTACCCAATTTCTCTTCTACATCCAACTAGCAACATCCAACTGTAAAACTACAACCTCAATACATTCAAATATATGAAACTTTATAAAAATTATCTTGTAAAAAGACTGACATACAACACATCATTTAAAATAACTTATGAAAAAGTTGTTTTGACTTTTTTCTTGTATTTATTTTCTCTAAAAGTGCTTCTAGAGAATATCATCCAAACAAAGTGATACAATGTCTAATTTTCTCTTAAGAACCATATATAGATATATCAGCTGGAAAATCCTGACCTTCTGACAACAAAGAAAAACAATGTAAGAAGCCATAATTCCTGAAGATAAAATACCTTTATTAACCTGTAATAATTAAACATTTAAATAACAGAGCATAAATTTTATTCTTTTTAAAAGGAAACAAAAAATATTAGGGAAACATAATTATATATGTTGAATATGAACAGCTAATTACTTTATACATAGTGATATATTGCACAAACAATACTATTACAGAATCACTGTAAACTATTAAAAATACCACTAGCTGCAACGAGTAATATTAAATTTAAAGATATAACCATCATTGCAGCAAGTAGAATTATATTTAGAGAAGATGAGGTTCCTGAGGCATATGATGTGTACAAATAGATAATTCAACAAATAGAGGCAACATAAAACAACATTGACATAAAAAGTCCAAGGGAGCACTTGTGCCAGCACAATAACATGTTAATGTATCAAAAAATACATACATTGTTATTAAGGTTAATGGTTTAAAAAAATGGTCTTAAAGTTCTATAATGACAAACACATTATCACATATTATCCCTACTTTATGATTGTATCACATATTATTCATTCTTAATTGGGAAAATATCTTATAAAGTAATATAACCATGAAAACTAAGATATCTGATCATATGTAAGTTAAAAAACTTATGGATTCATTATTCATACCAATATCCCTAAATGTTTTACAATTAGTGAGATAGGATTGTGGGATTCAGAAATCCTTAGTGAGCTTAGGATATGAACTTGAACAATTTAAACGTAAGCATACTTTAAATTAAATTTGTTTTATGTTTGACTTTCAAATTAATTATAGATTATCAGTTTGTTTTTGTAATATCCATAGTCATAACATTTTTAAATAATAAACATTAATATCCATATTAATAAACATTACAAAAACAAATTATGTGTACCTATATCAAACAATTATTTTCATATGAAATTGAAGTGTTGATCCATCCAATGCAAGATCTTTTAAATTATGTAAAAGCTAAAACATCAGTAATTTACTTAATGAGCACCAAAATAACCTGTACACAATTCTGATTCAGAATTCAGGTACATTGTTCTTGATGGCTCCACCTTCTGCATGGTGTCACCAACTCTTCTCCAAGATGAGATGTTGAAATGGATCTTCTTCAAGGGCTGAAATAGGTGTGAAAATGGGGCTTATGAAGGGTGAAAGTGGTTCATAAAAAAATGGAGACAAAAGAATGGTGTTTTGGGTAGTGGTGCTTGGATGGCGTCTCTTTGGCTAGCTCACTTCATTTGGAGAGGGTGAAGGTCAATCCTAGGAAGACCCAAGCTCCTACTAAGGTAGAGAGGAGAGGAAGGGGCCAAGAGATTCCTAAATGACTAAAGAAGAGGAATGATGAGCAAAACTCTCTCAAATATCCAATATATCCAAAGTGACTACATGTAGTCTAACCTAGGGTATTTAAAGAGAGGGTGGGAGGCCTCTAAGCCATTTGCACGAAATTTTGAGAGCTAAATGCCTCTCAAATGAACCCTAAATGGACCTCAAATGAAATATAGGTCCCTCCCACCTAAATGACTAAAATACCCTTGTGTCTAGAAAATGAAAGAAATGGACTTTTGACCTCACAAGTCAAGGTTTAAGTCCCAAAATAAATCCTAAACTAATTTGCCCCATAATACAATGGATAAATAAAAATACACAATGAAATCCTAAGTGATTAAGGTTCCCCATAATACAAGGGAAAATAAGGAAAACAAGCAAAAGAATAGGTAGATGCACCAAAGTCCGCACATGTGATCATTAATGCTCTTGGTATGGTATGACCTTCCTCTTCTTCTATTCTTCTTGCCATGGACCTTGTGATGGGTCCTATTTGATGCCCCAAGGATGGTACGCCATCATGTCCTCCTTCTTTAGAAGGATTTAACCTCAAATCTTCAAGCTCCTCCATATCATTAGCTCCTAGGAAAGGTGTAAGATCAGGAACTAACTCCATAATCAGAGGGAAGGTCTAGGATGTATGCATTATCATTAATTTTCTTAAGAAATTGGAAAGGACCATCTCACCTAGGACTTAGTTTGGACTTCCTTTGAGTGGGGAATCTATCCTTCCTCAAGTGAAGCCAAACCCAATCCCCAACTTTGAAGGTTACCTTTTTCCTTCCTTTGTTGTTGTACTTGACATATTTTTGAGTTTGATTTTTAATTTGACTCTTGACCTTTTCATGATATTTCTTTATAAAGTCAACCCTAGATAATCCTTTTTTGTGATACAAGGAAGTAGTATTAGGGAGTGGAAGCAAATTCAGAGGAGTAAGAGGATTAAAGCCATATACAACCTCAAAAGGGGATAAATAAGTAGTATTTTGAACCACCCTATTGTAGGCAAACTCTATGTGGGGAAGGCATTCACCCTAAGTTTTCTTATCCCCTTTCAAAATCACCCTTAACAATGTGGATAAGGACCTATTCACTACCTCATTTTGCCCATCTGTTTGCGGGTGGCAAGTAGTAGAATAGACAAGCTTTGTTCCTAGTTTTTGCCAAAGAATTTTCCAAAAATGACTTAGGAACTTAGCATCCCTATCGGAAACAATAGTCTTGGGTAGACCATGGAAACAGATCACTTCCTTAAAGAAAAGCAATATAGCTAGCATCATACAAACCAAACTTGGCCTTAAAAGTGGTTTTTAACTCATCACCCTTTTTAATCCTTAGTTGGTGATAACCACTCTTAAGATCAATCTTGGAAAATATAATGGCCACATGTAACTCATCGAACATGTCATCTAGCCTAGGGATTAGGTGCCTATACTTTATGGTGATGTTATTAGTAGCTCTACAATCAGTACACATCCTCCATTTTCCATCTTTTTTAGTTACTAAAAGAACATGAACAGTACAAGGGCTAAGGCTCTTTTGAACCCAACCCTTCTTCAACAAATCTTGAACTTGAGTTTCTATTTCTTTGTTCTCTTGGGGGTTAGTCCAATAGGCGGGCCTATTTCGAAGGCTTGCCCTCGGGATGAGGTCAATTTGATGTTATATCCCTCTTAAAGGTGGAAGTGCACTTGGAACTTCTTGAGGAAATACATCATCAAATTCTTTTAAAAGATTATGGACCTCTTGAGGTAGAGACTCAAGTTCATGATTAGTGGTCATGAGTGTCTCTTTGAAGTATAGAAGGTACAAAGGTTGTTCAGGTAAGAGTGTTTTCTTGATATCATTCTTAAGTGATAAATGACTTTTGTATTTTTGTTTTCTTTCTTTTTGGTCTTATTCTCTCCTAGCTTTCATTTTGAGTTGGTCCTCACACACTTGAGAAGGTGTTAGAGGGCACAACACAAATTTCTTGCCAAGTGTTGGAAACTTATTTTATTGGTAAGGCCATCATGCATGGTTTTCTTATCAAATTGCCAAGGCCTTCATGCATGGTTTTCTTATCAAATTCGCAAGGCCTTCCAAGAAACAGATGACTAACTTCCAAAGGCATAACATCACATAAAACTTCATCTTTGTATTTGCCAATGGAAATTGGTACAAGTGCTTGTTGGTTAACCATAATACCTCCATCCTCATGAATCCGTTGCAATTGATAAGGTCTAGGATGTGGTTTTGTGGATAAGGCTAGCTTTTCAACCAATCTGATACTACAACAATTACAACTAGACCCACTATCCACAATGAGAGAACAACTGCATTCTAAAATTTTTCATCTTGTATGAAGCAACTTCTCTCTATGTGATTGGTCAATCTCACTAGTTTGGTTGTTAAGAAGAATCCTTACCATAAGTATGTCTCCATCACAAGGTAAGATCTCTTCCATGGAATCCATGGCTTCATCTTTACTGCTTGAAGTAGAAGAAGAAGAAGTAGCTTCATCAAGGCTACTATAGTGATCTTGGCCTCTTAAAATCATTGTTTTCTTTGTGGGGCATTGAGAAGTAATGTGACCCCTTCCAAGACACTTAAAGCACTTGATGTAACTTGACTTAGACTCCAGAGAAGGTACTTTAGAAGAATATGATTTTTCTTTTTCTTTATCTTTTTCTTTTCATCTTCTTTGGAGAAAGGTTTGGAAGAGGGACCCTCCTTCTTAAAATTCTTGGAATAAGATGGAGTGAAGTATTTTTTGAAACTTTTTCTTTTAAGTTGGTGCTCCACTCTTGAACAAAGTTGAACAAGTTCATTAAAATATCTATATGGTAAAAGTTCAACTTTGTCTCTTATTTTAAGATTAAGGCTTTGGAACCTTGAGATGGTGGTCCTCTCTTCTTCCCTTATACCCACCCTCATCATGAGTAACTCCATTTGTTGCCTATATTCTTCCACACTTAATGGCCCTTGTTTTAACCTTTGAAGCTTATCCATAAGCTCACCATAATAGTATGGAGGAATATGCCTCCTTCTCAAGGCACTACGGAGTTCATTCCAATATGATTCACTCTCTTTTCTCTTTCTAAAGAAGTCCACTAATACATGGCATGCCCTTGGAAGCTAAGGGTCTCCAAAGAAACCTTCCTCTCTTCACTTACCCTATGGCAAGCAAAAAGTTTTTCAACCTTCATTTCCCAATCCAAATATGCATCAACATTGTCCTTTCCAAAAAATGAAGGAAGCTTGACATTAGGCTCTTTATTGGAGGATTCTCTTTGCTTATGTGTTCTTGGGGACCTTTGATAATAATCATTATTGTCATGACTAATATAAAGGCTAACACTTGGGGTTTTGGTATGATGATGAACACTATCCTCACTTTCACTCATAGAAACCCTTACCCCTTTGCCTTTTTGGGACCTAGATGGTTGGACTCTATGTTTTGAACCACTAGTTCTTACCCCCGAAAGTAACTTAGCAAGCATTTTTCTAATTTCCTCATTTTGTTTATCATGTTCTATCTCCCTCTTCCTAAATTCTTCCTCTTTATTTGCACTTTCTTCTTCTTTTCTTCTTATATACTCCCTAAATTCTCTAAGTTCATCTCTAAGGCTAGCATTACTAGGGTGTGAGTTTTGACCACGGACACTTGAATGATCACTCATCTTTGATCTACGAAATATTTTCACAAAAGGTTTCCTTGAAAAGATTTTTACAAAGAGTGAGTGATAAAGGTTTTCACAAAGAGATTTTGGTGCTAGACTTATTACTTGGAGCGGTTAGAATTGCACTCTAAAAGGGAGTTGGACTACAAGGAGTCACTTAATAGCCAAGCCTCTTAGTAGTGGGAAAATTATCAACCTTTGCCCCTTTGTAAGCCTTACAAAAACAAATTTTGACACTACAAGTGAGTGATGTGCAACAGACCCCTAATAAGCACTTAGAAACCTTCTAAACGAGCATACAACAACCTAGAGCATACAACTACAACAAAGTAAGTAAAGAAAGTAATAAAGGCATACACTAGTTGAAATTCCTAAAATCCCACCACTAAAACAAATTACTCCTAAGCTATCACAAATCAAATGAGACTTTAAAGTATCCAAATTACAACCCAAATGAACAAGAAAGGACCAATTACAAATGACCCCAATAAAAACAACAACAAATAGAAAAAGAAAGAAGAGAAAGTGGTACAAAAATCAAACAAGAATAAAAATAGAAAGATACTAGGCGCAAATTTAAAATAAAAAGCAAGAAAAAAAATTGAAATTCTTCAAGCCTCCAACTTGGTGTTCCTTCACAAGAAACAAACTATTTATAGTGTTTGCACTCTCACTATTTGGTGATTATCTCCAAAGCACTTTGGGACTTATGGCAACTTCCTCCAACTCAATCTCCCGATTCACAATGTGAACCAAAGGTGATTCACCTACACCAAGCAAAGAAGCCAACCAAGAGAAAGAGAACCAAGAGGCCAAGAAATAAAAACTAAAAAAGGAAAATTAAGAAGGCTAAACTCAAGAGATTAATTATGATACGAGACTAAAATAATGTGAAGAAAGCCAAGTAAAAATTAAGACACACGAGAAAGTTAAGCACTCAAAAGGAACTTAGAATGACTATAGATTAGAATTTAAGTGTTTAATGTTCTTGCCCTTAAAATTTCATGTCCAATTTCTAGCCAAGGTTTTGGTCATAAAATGAGTCCAAAATAGTCCAATATGGTAAAAGTTCAAGTCTAAAGTCATAAAATGGTCCACAAGTTAGCAACAATTCCTTTTAATTTTTTTTTAACTTTCACTTCTTTTCACTCAAAATGTGTCCCACCAAGGAGGATCAGATTTGATTATTTTTTAACCTTATATGTTGCATGGATTTTACACTTGTGGTGTGTTAAAAATGGGTACAAAAAGGTGGTAAATAAAAGTTGCTATTTTGGTGCAAGAAAGGTATCTTTTTCGGAAGTGTTTCTTGTCTTTTGCTCTCTTGTTTAGGTGCAGTTTTTTTCAGTTTTTTTTTCCACAATATATTCAGCCATATAACACTTTGTTTGACTTAGGATCATGCAATAAAGACAAGGAATGAAGTAGTCATGCAAAAGGAAGGCTAGCCAAAAATGTGTAAGGCATTAATTACACACATAAGTCAAATAAGACATGGAGCATGCAAGAGTCAATTTTTACATGCAAATATGAGTCTCCTAAGACTCACAAAAGGTTTAGCCAGCCAAGAATGTGAAAGAAAAAGCACCAGATTTTTTTCAAAGTTTCATGCATCTTGTGAGAGAAATATGCATATATTTGACTAGTTTTTGAAAAATAAGGAGGGAAACTTCAAACATGACACAACAAGGATTCAAACAAGATTAAAATGATGTTCATAGAATTTTCATCACAAAAAAATGCAGCCAAGGAAAAAAAAAAGGAAAGCTCTAAAAGAAAAACCTTTTGAGAAAAACTCAAAGAACAATAAGAAGGCTTATGAATGATGATGAACCACACAATAAAAGATACAACTTTTAAACACAATATTTAGACAAAATACTCAAGAGAAAGGAGAAGACATAAACATGAAAAGAAACATATTTTGAAGACAAAGAAAAAAAAAGGAATGGAGAAGAACACTAGTTACCCTTGAAGACCAACCAGGCTCTGATACCACATGATGGCTCCACCTTCTCCATGGTGCCACCAACTCTTCTCCAAGATGAGATGTTGAAATGGATCTTCTTCAAGGGCTGAAATAGGTGTGAAAATGGGGCTTATGAAGGGTGAAAGTGGTTCATAAAAAAATGGAGACAAAAGAATGGCGTTTTGGGTGGTGGTGGTTGGATGGCATCTCTTTGGCTAGCTCACTTCACTTGGAGAGGGTGAAGGCCAATCCTAGGGAGACCCAAGCTCCTTCTAAGGTAGAGAGGAGAGGAAGGGGGCCAAGAGATCCCTAAATGACTAAGGAAGAGGAATGATGAGGAAACTCTCTCAAATAACCAATATATCCAAAGTGACTACATGTAGTCTAACCAAGGGTATTTATATAGACGGTGGGAGGCCTCTAGGCCATTTGCACGAAATTTTGAGAGATAAATGCCTCTCAAATGAACCCTAAATAGACCTTAAATGAAATGTAGGTCCCTCCCACCTAAATGACTAAACACCCTTGTGTCTAGAAAATGAAAGAAATGGACTTTTGACCTCACAAGTCAAGGTTTAAGTCCCAAAATAAATGCTAAACTAATTTGCCCCATAATACAAAGGCTAAATAAAAATACACAATGAAATCCTAAGTGATTAAGGTTCCCTAAAATACAAGGGAAAAATAAGGAAAACAAGCAAAAGACTAGGTAGATGCACCAAAGTCTGCACATCTGATCATCAAGGCTCTTGGTGTGGTATGACTTCCTCTTGTTCTATTCTTCTTGCCATGGACCTGATGGGTCCTACTTGATGCCCCAAGGATGGTACTCCATCAGTTCTCATGCTCAAAACAAGATATAAAATTTGACTTTAGGTTTATCTTTGAATTGTTGTAGAAATAATAATGTTTACCTCTGCTCCCTTTATTCTTCTAGAGTCCAATATTTATTCCACCAAGTGATAAAATGGATGACACTCACAAGTTGTAAAAGAAGAAATATTTTGTGTAAACATAAACCACAATATGCATGTAAGTAACAATCTGTAAAGAGAAAAATAAAATGAATGTATTGATAGAGTCTCTCAAAGAACATCTTTGAGATTCATCATAGATATGAAAGTACACAATCCAAGAATTTACCGAATGAAAGGATATTGACCATTCTTGAAAAAAAAAGAAAGTAAAGGATTTGAAGCTTACGCTGCACCAATATGAGCAATCTCACTTGCAAGATCAAAGGTGTGCTACGGTTCTTATTCAATGATATCCAAGAGAAGGCAAAGAAAGAATGGAGTTTTGTTTTCAATGAGTGAAAAGTGATAGAAAAAAACTTATGCACCCTAAAAAGTTTTACATCAGCATTCAATCACAACCCTTGATATGTGGTAAATTTGTTGACTTTACCAATTAATACTTTAAAAGTCATAAATAAAGGATTGTGATTAAACGTCAGTATAAAACATTTTAAACTCGAAAAATAATGGTATTAATGAAAACTATTTGAATGATAAAATTGACAGCTTTTTCATATGAATAGTTTTTACAAGAACTTCTTTTCTGTAACCCAAACTGAATGTTTTCTAGAATCTTGTCCAACTCCTTTTGCGTATCTCTAAGTTAGCTTTTATCCAAGTTATGGGATGAATAGGTTTGATTGAAGGGGACAAGTCAACAAGAACAAACCCTGTTTCTCTTGAGGCTACCAAATTTTCTCAAAGTAATGCATCTATTGGAATATATGATTCTTCATCTGGTATGTTTTTCCTAGACTTTATGTTGATTTCAAAAGCTTGTAGCTAACTTTGATGATGATTCACTGTGTTTTCTATTGCTAAAATATTATTGATCACTTTTCTTGTCAGTGTCATCAAGGTAATCAATGTCTTAGGAAAAGTATGCCTTTTTTCATCCTTCAATTATGCCCATAAGCTATTATTCATTTGAGCATTGTTTTGTCATCTAGTCGGTTTGTTCTTGACCTCCTCTATGTTTGTGGACGGATAAACTTGACCTTTGGATGATTACTCCATATTATCTGTAATCTTTATATTTTAGCATGCATTACTATGGAATATAAATTATGTTTCTAACGTGATAATTTGTTTCAATTTGACAAGATTTTTCTAATAGATAAAATAAATAAATATAAAGATATCGGAAGAACCATGGGGTTTATAAAAAGCTGTCATCTATAGAACTTGAATTGAATGTTCTCTTTAGCCTTTATTTGAAATTGGCTTTTCCTTGTTCTTTATGTAAATCTAAATTTTTTTCTCTTTCTTTTCCAAACCATAATTTTTGTTGTTACTATCTCTGTTACTGTTAAAATGAGATCAATGGCACTTGAGTAGAGACATAATTTTAAACTATTTTCTTTGTATCTTTCTAGCTTTCTTCCAGTTACTATGCATGTCCTCCTAGCTGGTTTACGAGAATGGAAAAGGTACAAGCAAGAAATAGCTACTTGGGAATGATGGTCAAAGTAAAAGTTTCATAATCCTCTTCAACAGTTGTTTATGATTGTATTGCATTTGTTATTTATGGTTTCTCTACTATAGTCATAGGTTCAAGGGGTGCGTAGCCTGCACCTCCTAATTATTCTTGAACTCTCTTTCATCAGTTACACATATTGACCTATGAAATGAAGCTAAATGAGCAAGTCACTTCAACATTTTCAGTTTCAACTGCTCTTAACTCTCACAATTAATTCTTAATATTATTAGATCAAACATTTTATATTTGCTGCTACATGGGCAGAATCTATTGATGACTTGATTATATTAACCAATGTAATCAAGAGTTTCTTCTTGTTTTGTTCATTTTCATTTCTAATGAAGGCCAAAGTAAAAGTTTTATAATCCTCTTCAATAGTTATTTATAATTGTATTGCATTTGTTATTTATGTTTTCTCTGCTATAGTCATAGGTTTAGGGGGGTGCGCAGTCGGCACCTCCTAATTCTTCTTGGACTCTCTTTTATCAGTTATACATATTGACGTATGAAACGAAGCTGAATAAAGTAAGTCACTTCAAAATTTTTAGGAATACATATTGATGTATGAAACAAAGCACCTCCTAATTCTCTTAAATCTCACAATTGATTCTTGATATTACTTGATATTACCTCATTCTTGATATACTTGTGCTAAAGATGGGAAAAGGAATAGAAATAATATCAAATACTATGCTTTATTATTTTCATTATTTCATGATCGATTTTCTGTTACTATGGCAAAAGATGCGAAAGATTCTATACTCTTTTGCTATGATTGTTACAAAATGAGGTAATTACTAGTTTTGTGTGAGAAGTTATTTTAGTTTAGTTTTTTTTACAATTTTTCTTATTTTTAGTTATTAGTTGATTTTTTTTACTTCATTTTTTCATTAATTAAATAAATTCTTTTTCTTTACATATTTTATTTTTCATTCTCTCCTTTATCATAATTTATTTATATATGTTTTAGGCAATTTATAAAAGTTTCACAATATTTGAAATTTAAGAAAATGATTTGTCATATCCAAACTAAAAATGAAATTAAAAAAAATTGAATTGATTTTATTAATATAAAAATTGAATTGCCTTGTCTAAACAAGAAATTTGAAATTTAAGAAATTTCAATTGATTTACTCAAACATAACATTTACAAAATGAAGGGAATTCAAAGGAATAAGATTTCAAATTTTTTGAAATCTTAAAATACCTCATCCAAATGCAATGTTAGATTTTAAGAAGATAAATGGTGAAGTGTAAGTCTCTAGTACCAATTCTCCTTTAATTAAAAATTAAAAATATGGAAGTGAAAGGAAAAAGGAAGAAAAGAGTGACCAAGTCACACACTTTAAATTATATTTTGAGAATGTAACCTTTACATTAATAAAATGTATACTTTTTATGATAAATTATTTGACTCAAATTAACATTTCTCAAACTAACATTAATCAAAACTGATTTACATCATTCAATCACATGTATTATTTATGTCAAAAAATTTGTTAAATTTGATAATAATAACTTTAGAAATTATATAAATTGTATGATTTAGTTGATATGGTTGTATCTTTAAAGTCAATAATAATTAATATTTAGTAACATAAATGAAAATAACAAGAATGAAATGACAATAAAAAAGTAGGCTTGCAAAAATGACAAAGAAGTTATATGAATTTATCCATTGGATTGGGTCTAGAAAAGGCAGATTCTAATTGTACAAGGTTCTATGGTTTATGGTTTGTTTCTTCTTTTTCTTTCTTCATTATTGAAACGTGGCCCTAAATGCCTCTCTCCATCCCGAATCCCCCAATTCCTCATATACATGGAAATGGACCCTCTTCTTCCCATGATCTATTTCAAAATCAAAACTTGGGTTGACCATTTTGTCCTTGAAATGTGCGTTACTAGTCAAATAATTAGTGAAAGGGAAAAATAAATAATGGACTCAAACAAATCACATGCTTTAAATTATATTTTAAAAATTTAACCTTTACATTAAGAGTTTAAGTGATATACACCGTTAGTGTAAAAGATTTTTACACTGACATCCAATAATGACTATTCATTAATGTGACTTTTAAAGTAGTAACAAGTAACTTCAACAAATTTAACATGAATGAAGGGTTGTGATTGAATGTCATTGTAAAAATCTTTACACTAACAGTGCATACCAATTAAACTCTTACATTAATCAAATGTATATGTTATAATAAAATTATGAGTTTAATTGGTATACATTATCAGTGTAAATATTTTTACACTGACATTCAATCACAACCATTCATTCCTGGTAAATTTGTTGACTTTACTCATTACTATTACAAGTCACAGAGATAAAAAGGTCATGATTGAATGTTAGTGTAAAAATCTTTTACAGTGACAGTATATACCGATTAAACTCTAAGATTATTTGAGTCAAACTGACATTGCTCAAACAAGTATATATACACACTACTCAAGAACAAATTATATTGGGTATCCTCAAACTATCGTGCCTGAGTAGATTTCTAACAAGTTAGCAATAACCTTGAAAAATATTGTAAATCATTAATGAGCCACCAAGAATTAAGCATGTTTTTAAAATTATGAAAAAATTTAAATTTAAGTTAAATTCCTTTAAATATTTTTAACACATAACTTTATACATAAATTTATAAAAGTTTCACAAAATTTGAAATTTAAGAAAATGATTTGTCATATCTAAACTAAAAAAAATGAAATTCAAAAAATTGAATTGATTTTATTAATATAGAAATTGAATTGTAAGAAGATAAATGCAATATTAGATTTTAAGAAGATAAATGGGTGAAGTGTAACTCTCTAGTACCAATCCTCCTTTAATTCAAAACTAAAAATACGAAAGTGAAAGAAAAAAGGAAGAAAAGAGTGACCTTAAGGCACATGCTTTAAATTATATTTTGAGAATCTAACATTTACATTAATAAAATGTATACATGTTATGATAAATTATTTGACTCAAATTAACATTGCTCAAACTAGCATTAATCAAAATTGATTTACATCATTCAATCACATGTATTATTTATGTCCAAAAATTTGTCAAATTTGATAATAATAACTTTAAAAATTATATAAATTGTATGATTAGTTAGTATGGTTGTATCTTTAAAGCCAATAATAATTAATATCTAGTCACATAAATGAAAATAACAAGAATGAAATGAAAATAAAAAAGTTGGCTTGTAAAAATGACAAAGAAGGTATAGAAAAAGTAGATTCTAAACGTATAAGGTTCTATGTTTTATGGTTTGTTTCTTCTCTTTCTTTGTTATCGAAACCGTGGTTGAATGCCTCTCTCCATCCCAAATCCCCCAATTCCGACCCTCTTCTTCCGATGGTCCATTTCAAAATCAAAACTTGGGTTGAGCCTTTTGTCCTTGAAATGTGCATTACTAGTCAAATAATCAGTGAAAGGAAAAAAGAAAGGATGAATACAAAAAAAATCACATGCTTTAAATTATATTTTAAAAATTTAACCTTTACATTAATCAAATGCATATGTTATAATAAAATTATTTGAATCAAAGTCACATTGCTCAAACAAGTATATATACACACTAGTCAAGAACATTATATTGAGTATTCTCAAACTATTAGGACTCAATAGATTTCTAACAAGTTAGCACTAACCTTGAAAAATGTTGTAAATCATTAATGAGCCACCAACAATTAAACATGTTTTAAAAGACATGGATTTTTAACTTTATTTTCCATGTGTCTCCCTCGCACATGAGCTTTTATTCACACTATAGTCGTAAAACAGTTAAATTACTTTATTATTTTATTTTTACAATTATGAAAAAAATTAAATTTAAGATAAGTTAAATTCCTTTAAATATTTTTAACACATAACTTTATACATATTTTTAATAATAAGAAATAAGTGTGAGACTATAATTAAATATATTTTTTCAAACAATCCTATTTATTTATTTTTATTAAAGTTGTATTATGAATTTAACAACGAAAATATTACCATGACAAATGTTTTTTTCGAAAATTATTATGTTATATTCAGAAAAGAAATTTAATTCTTTGTAAAAAATAATTCAAGTTACATTTTGGAAATAATGAATTTATTTTAAGAAAAGTGAAAAAAAAAACAACAATATATATCTCTCAAGTATATGAGTTGTGTCACGGCCATGTGGGAGAAAATGTTGAGTTTATTGGATTTTCCAACACACAATTACATTTTTTTAATAAACCCTTTAAAATAGGATTTTAGGACTTTTTTAACTTTTATTTTTTACAAAAGTCCTAAATAACTTAAAAAAATAGATACTTAAAATGCTAGAAATAATGCAAGTTACATGTTCAGAAAAGACATTGAATTCTTTGTAAAAAATAATCCAAGTTACATATTGGAAATAATGAGATTTTTTAAAAAAAATTAAATATATATATATATATATATATATCTCAAGTATATGAATTGTGTGACAATCATGTGAGAGAAAATGTTTAGTTTATTGGATTTTCCAACACACAATTACATTTTTTTAATAAACTCTTGATAAACATGCACTTCCTGTTCCAAATTGTTTTTTACAATCTTGTAGAAATAGTTATACTATTACCCTTTAAAATAGGATTTTAGGAATTTTTTAAATTTTATTTTTGATAAAAGTCCTAAATAACTTAGAAAATAGATACTTAAAATATAATATTTAGTTTATAATATCAAAATATAAAATTCTTAATTCTTAACATTCTTTCTATCATAAATTAGTAGGAAAAAAATATATTTGTTGAATTAGTATTAAATAGTAATATTTTGGTAGAAAATATTAAATCTTTAATAATGGATGATAAGAACATTCTTCTTTTTAATATATAAAACTATGTTGATAGAAAAGAATAATTCTATTTCTTAAATGAAAAAAAAAATTGAGTAAGTAGGAGAGACTTACTTTTTGTCGTTTCTATTTATTTTCTTATTCAGATTTAATAATTAAGATTAATTATGCTTTATTTTATTTATAGTATGCTCTAAACAATTAATTAAACTCATGTACCTTTTCATAATTATAGTGAAAAACCACAATTCTATTTAAATTTGTATACACTGTTAGTGTAAATATTTTTACACTGACATTCAATCTCAACCCTTTGTTCATGTTAAATTTGTTGACTTTACTCATTATTACTTTAAAAGTCACATAAATGAAAAATCATGATTGAATGTCAGTGTAGACTAATTAAACTCTTAAATTAATGTTATTTTCTTAATTTATTAATATAATTAAGAATAACATATATAAATATGAATCAATCATTTCATAGGCAATGTGTCACTAATTAGTTATATTTTAATTTTAAATTTAATAATACATTGTATTTATTAAATATTATTTTAAGTTATATGTAGAGATTTAATGCTATATATTATTATATAAAATGAATTACTAAGAGAGTTTTAGTTAGTGTATCATTTGAGAGTATATTAGTATAATATTTTTTTATGAATCAAACCTTAGTATTATTAACAATACTAGTTTTGTTAGCTAAACTGGGGACCTTTATCTCCGTCAACTAACTTATCACCTTATATAACCATTAGTGTAATATGTTTAAAAAAGCTATAAGGAATGTTGATTCAGATAAAGTTTTTAAACTTAAGATTAAAGTAGGTAAATAAAAAAAAATAAATTACGTATAATTTCTTAAAATATGGATGAAAGTTTATGTGTTTATTTTATTATAATATAAAAATATATTTCTCCATCATATATATAAAAATTTAAACAATTTATATGTTAATATTACTTTTAAATGTGTGTACTTTAATTAAAATCTAATCATTATTTTCATATACCATTATAAGATATATTGAATATTATAGTTTATCCTATAACATATCAAATATTTTCTTATAAACTATATATTTTATATTGTTAACATTAATTTCAAATAGAAAAGGATATATAATATCTTAGTTGGTTAAGAAATGAGAGAGGTGAAAAAATTTCATGCTTTTTATCTTTGTCGTTAATAAAAACTAACATTTAATCTATAAAAGAAACATTTAAAAGAAAAAAATGTATAATATATGTAATTAATTTAACTTTATATTTATTAAATATATGAGTATAATTTTATAGAATATAATCATGATAATGTTATGATTGGATTTCACACTTTTATGATTTTACCATCATGTAATCAATATGAAATAGAAAAATAAAATAAGTTGTTGATTTTGTTAATTATTTATTTAATATTATTGTAATATTATTGTATATTACTTCATATATCAATAATGTATACTTGCATGGATAATTGTTATTATAAATTATATTATTATTTTATTTTTCATTAATAATCATTATATAAAATTTTATATTTGACATCATATCTATGAAGTTAAGCATACTTGTATAACATCATAAATTATTAGATAAGAAAACATATATGTTGATTTAGTTTTATTTTTATTTATAGGATACATATATGTTTATTCTTATTTGTAAAAAACAATGTTTTCAATTTCATATAATTAACCATTATAAATTTAAAATAATTTATTTGAATATCACAATTTTTTAATTGATATATTATGAAATTATTAAATTTTTAAAGAGTTTAATTGGTATACACTGACAGTATAAACATTTTTACATAATCACAACCTTTCCTTTATGGTAAATTTGTTGACTTTAATCGCTACTACTTTAAAAGTCACATAAATGAGAAGTCATGATTGAATTTTACACTGACAGTGTATGTCAATTAAATTCATTTTTAAAATTATTAAATGTTAATTTAATATTATTAAGATTATATTATATTTTATCAGACATATTAAAAATATATGGATGTCATAATCAATCATTAGTATTTTTACATATCTTTCACTTATCTTTATTTTATTTTTTATTTATTTTTCTCTATTTTATTTTCTTTTTTTATTGGTAATGAACCACTTTTTTACTAGAATAAGCACGAGCACCACCAGGTTGTTTATGTATCACTCAATAAAATTATTATTTCAATGTAAATTTTAAAATTAAAATTTTTCTATTTATATAATGTTAATTTTTTATATGCATAAATATTTATTTAATATTATTAACACTACTAGGAAAGTTTGCATTTCCTTCAGTTTTTTCATGAAAAAAAAAATTGCAGAAAATGGCTGCTACTTTTTAGAAGGAAAAATTCGTATAAATTTTTTGAGACTTTTCATACAAAATAAAATAAACAATAATTTCATAAAACTTTGCTTGTGAATTTAGAAATTCATAACAAAATTTTCAATGAATATGAAAATGGTAGAAAATTTTCTTGCAAATTTTCCTCCAAAACTATTTGTAGGAAATTCCTGTGAATTTTAAATTGGCAGGAAACTTCCAACATATTTAAAATTTGCAAGAAAGCTTTTACATATTTTCTACAAATCAGAATTTGTAGAAATGTTGAGATATTTAAAATTAAAATTAAAGTAGTAGATTTTAAATAAACTACTACTTTTGATGATGTGAATCTGTCAATAAGGGGTTTCGACGGGACAGTAAAAATTATTTTAGAGGTTATTTTTGTTTTTTTATGAATATAATATTGACTAACAAATTTTGTTTTTAGAGATGAGTTTTAAGACAAAAAGTCGCAACTTATGCCTTAAAATCGTGAGATTAAAAAGATTTTATGTCTAGTTATTCCTTTTATCTCTATTAAAGAAATATTATAAATAAAAATATTAAAAAAAAAGTGAGGATTCAAAATTATTTTTAAAAGAAAATATTATTAATTGTGACAGGAATTAATTAAGGAAGAAAATTGAGAACGTGACACTGTCACAATTTGTATCCTCAAAATTTAATAAGGTAAAAAGATGTCACATTTAATCAACATTATTTTCCCCTTACCAACAAATTTATTTTTTCTAACTAGATGATATAAAATTTTTTATTATTAGGAAAATAATTTTGAATTTTAGAGATGAGATTTAAGACAAAAAGTTGTCACAACTTATGTCTCAAAATTAGAGAGATGTCACATCTAATTAATTCTTTTATCTCTATTAAAAATATTATGTTATAAAATTATGAACAAATTAAATTTAAGATATAATTATTATTATTATTAAATAACTTAAATTATTATTATTAAAAAACTTAAACTATTTTTATGAAATGGTCTTTGCTTGATATGAAACTCTAGCTAGGATTATTTTGATGGCACTCAAATTGCATATATACAACAAACAGTAAGTTAGTTAATCAAATATCAAGCCCACAGTTATAAGTTCAAACCATAAATTAATTAATTACCTAATAAGAATCAAACAAAATAAAAACATGAAAGAAGGAAAAAGGAAATCTACAATGTCAAAGCCTAGCATGGACAAGCATCACATGTATAACCCAATAACTGGAAAAAAAAGAGTAAAGAGAACCAGTGTAAGTCTTGAGTCCACAACACAGTATTGTTGGAAAAGCCATGAACTGCACAAAGGTCCATCATTCAACATGGCAGATCCATTGCTCCTGGTTTTGTGGCTAATGCATTCATGATATTTGTTGCTTGTTGACATGAGAAGGGGTATGTTTGTAAACATATTTTTGGGTCACTACATATATATATTGGTACCAAGATTTGGTGTTGGTGGGTGTTTACAGAGGCTTGAACGTATGTATATTCAGGTTCATAGCTGATGAATGTCATGACTTTAAGCCTTTTTATGGTTATTGAAGATAAAAGGAAAGTGTATGTAAGAGCTAATATATATTATTTTGTTGAGGGAAAGAATAAGAGTGGATAGATTCTATTGTGAGTATTTTTAAGAGAGAAGAAGAAGGTGAAAAATAAAAAAAGGAAGGAGATGATGAGGTCTTACCTCGAGTTTGGAGTGGAGACGATAGTCCCCAAAATGTGAGTTGTGAGGGATTTTTATTAAGGACAGATGTGTGCTTTCATTTAATGAAAGTTTGCTTTTTGGGAAACCAATATTGTAGAAGTATGATTTAAGGGGATTTTTTAGTGGCTTGTAGGTGGTAGTATGAGAGAAATTAGGAAGTAAAAGGTGAGTAGCTAGGGTAGTCTAGCAAACCTTTAAATGATTTTCTTCTTTTTCTTTTCTTTTTTATAAAACCATATCTATTTTTTTATTTTGTAATTTGGTTTTTATATTCTTTTATTTATTTTAAGAAAATGATTCAATTATTAATCTTTTTTTAGTTTAATTTTTCTGATTTTTTTTATTTTCTTTACTTACAGGAAAAATTGGGTGATCACAGAATCCATTTGTAAAAAACTTTTGTTGCATTTGAACTCAAACTTTATATTTTATCTGCAAGCCCTACACACTTACAACTTATGATTTTAAAACTGGACTAGTGTTTGAACTAGTGAAAGTACTGGTTCACGATTTATTAATGCAATTATTTGTTGAACTAGTGGTTGAACCAATCCTAATAAAATAGTAATTTTTTATTATTAATGTATTATGACAATTAAAATTATAAAAGAAAAAAATTATTACGGAGGTAATTATAAAAGAAAAAACTATTTTTACTAAATCCATCTAGATATTGCTAAGTTAACCTCTCTTTTTATTAATTTTCTAATTAAAAATTGATGGACTTGAGAAAACAACGGGTGTATTTAGAAAAATGCAAAAAAAATATAAAAATAATGAACCAGTTGAACCACCGATTTTCATCAATTTTTTTATTTTAAAATTGTTCTTTGCTTAGTCAATTCGATTTTTAGCATTAGCTGAACTAGATACTAAACTAGTTCACCAATTTTTTGGTAGAACCATTCAGTCCGATCTGGTTTTTTAACCTAACTTAAAACACATAAAAACTTTTAATAAGAAATTTCATTACAAATATTCTAACATCAATTATTCACAACTTTAAAAGAAATTACTCATGTATTATTGCACAAGTTATATTCAGAATCTATGTAAAATGTAGAAATATATACAAAACCTCATGAGTGATAAGTGTATTTTACTCTTAATTTGAAGTTTTCACCTAAAACCAACATTTCTTCAAGTCTATTTTATGATAGGATAATTTGTGAATATATTTTAAATAATTTAAAATATATGCATACTCAATAGTCAAATTTAACATTATTACTTAATATTAAATTATCAAAATTAATATTTAATTAGGAATTAAATATTTAATAAAATTAATTACTTAATATAAAAAATAAAATTACTTTTTTTAATTATAAAAGATGAATATAAAATATAATTAATGAGGGAAATTTATTTTTTTATTAAATATAGATGTTACAAAAGAAAACCACATCATCAACGGATATTATAAAATTGAAGTTTTGATCAATGTTTAAGTTAAAGTCCAATTTATAATTAATATATATTAATTAAAATTTAGTGAAGCATTTCTGGGATGTGTTAAAGGAGGATATAAAGAAAGTAGTGACAAATTTTCATCAATATGGAAAGCTTACAAGGGGGCTCAATACCTCATTAATTTAATGACAGATTACCAAGAAGGAGTGCCCAAGTGGATTGGGAGATTATAGGCCGATATTGGGGTGCTCTATAAAATTATAGCATAAGTGGTGGCAAAAAGACTACAGAAGGTACTTCCAAGCATCCTTGAGGAAACACATAGCTTTTATTAAAGGAAAGCCATTGCTTGATAGTGTGGTTATAGTTAATGAAGTGATCCAGGAGGCAAAATATCATTAGAAGCTCTTATTGGTATTTAAGGCTGACTTCAAGAAAGTGTATGGCTTTGTTATTTGGGCGTTCCTATTTTACATGCTATCTCAATTTGGTTTTGGGGACAAATGGTTAAGTTGGTTCCATGGTTATCTGTCTTCATCATCGATCTCAATATTGGTTAATGGGAGTGCGACAAAGGAGTTCTGTATCCAGAGAGGATTACGTCAAGGCAATCTAATCGCGCATTTCTTATTCTTGATTGTTGCTGAAAGGGCTAGGAGGTTTGATTCGAAAGACTTAGTCGGTAAATCTAATTTCAAGTATTAACCTTAACAAGCATCACTACCAAATAGTATCTCAACAGTTAGACGATACAATTTCCCTAATTTCACCTGAACTTCAAAATGTATTTGCTTTGAAAAGTCCTCTGAGATGCTATGTGTTGGCCTCAGGCCTGAGGATTAATTTCCATAAGAGTATCTTAGGGGTAATTTGGGTGAAATTTCCGAAGGTGGGTTCCTTTGCATCAATCTTTAATTGTGGAGTTCTGCAAAGGCCTTTCTCCTACCTTCATGTGGGGATAAATGTGAGATGTGAGCATGTGCGGAAGCATGTCTAGATAAAATGGGAGCAAAGTTAACCTCATCACAAAATAACCTGTCAATAAGGGGGAGGGTTTGCCTAATCAAATCCACCCTCTCTATTTTACCTCTTTATTTTCTATCTTTTTTCAAGGCTCCTAAGAAGGTGTCTAAAGCCATAAAATCTATGCAAAGGAATTTCCTTTAGGGAGGTTATGAAAAAGCCTAAAAAATAGCATGGATCAAATGGGAGCAGGTGTGTAAAGACAAATGCAGCGGTGGGTTGGGATTAACAGATGTGTTGGCTTTTAATAAAGCTCTGCTAGGTAAATGACGATGAAGAATTCTACAGGCTGGTGATGTTATTTGGATCAAGGTTCCGGAGGAGAGGTATGGGGTTGATATTAAGAGAAACCTTGATGTTAGGCACAAAAGTGGAGGCTCCTAGTGGTGGCATGATATCCTGAAAGTCACTGCTGAAGAAGAACGAAGTGGCTGGTTCTCAATAATCTAATTAAAAATATGATTTCTTGTTTCCGGACAATTGAATCAGATCACCTGATTTTCAAGTTGTAAAGGGATTTGCGGAGATCTATTTAGCTTGTTACAATATGTAAATAGAATAGGACTGTTGAGTAATTTTCCTCCAAAATTTTTTATCATTCTGTTTTTACGTCAAATGAATGGCAATTAGTTGTTATACTTGTAAAAAAGATGGGAAAAGGAATAGAAATAACATCAACTACTATGCTTTATGATTTTCATTATTTCATGATAGATTTCCTCTTACGAGCTTCATGGTAAAAAATGTGAATGATTCTATGCTCTTTAGCTATGATTGTTACAAAACCAGGCACTAGTAATGGGTATGTAAGTATAAAGTGTGTTTAACTCGCGATTTCAAGTGTAGCTAAAAGATGAAAAATTAACTGAAATGGTTTTAGTTTTATTTTATACTTAAAAAAGTTAGTAGTTTTTTAGGTAATTACTAGTTTTGTTAGAAAAGTTGTTGTAGTTTAGTTCTTTGTAAGTGTTCTTATTTTTAGTTATGAGTTGATTTTTTTTACTTTCTTTTCTATAGATATTTTATTTTTCATTCTCTCCTTTATCGTAATTTATATATTATTTAGTCATTTATAAAAGTTTCATAAAATTTGAAATTTAAGAAATTGATTTGTCATATCCAAACTAAAAAATTCAATTGATTTGGCTAATATGCAAAATTGAATTACCTTATCCAAATAAAAAAATTTTCGTTTAAGAAATTTCAAATGATTTATCCAAACAAAACATTTACAAAATGGAACAAATTTAAATAAAAGCAATTCAAATAGATAGCATTTCAAATTTTTTAAAATCTTAAAATGTCTCATTAAAACATAATGTTAGATTTTAAGAAAATAAATGTTGAAGTATAAGTCTCTAATACCAATTCTCCTTTAGTTTTCAAAATTAAAAATATCAAAGGGAAAGGGAAAAGGAAGAAAAGAGTAGCCACAAACAAGTCACATGTTTTCAACTGTATTTTGAAAATCTAACCTTTACATTAATCAAATGTATACTTGTTATAATAAAGTATTTGACTCAAACTAACATTGCTCAAATTAACATTAATCAAAACGGATTTACATCATTCAATAACATCTATGATTTATGTTAAAAAAATTTGTTGAATTTGATAATAATAACTTTAAAAATTATATAAATTGTATGATTCAGTTGGTATGGTTGTATCTTTAAAGTCAATAATAATTAATATTTAGTAACATAAATAATAGTAAAGGAAGATTCTAATTATATAAGGTTTTATGTTTTATGGATTGTTTCTTGTCACTGAATGCGTCTCTCACTTCCAACCAAAGCGCTAAATCCCCCAATTCCTCCTATGGTCCATTTCAAAATCAAAATTTGGGTTGACCCTTTTGCTCCTGAAACGCACATTATTAAGTGAAATAAATAATTAGTGAAAGAGAACAGGAAGGAAAGAAAGAGTGGCCACAAGCACGTCACATAATTTAGACTATATTTTGAGAATCTAACCTTTACATTAATAAAATGTATATTTATTATAATAAATTATTTGATTCAAACTAACATTGCTCAAATGCAGGAACACTACTCAAGAAAAAATTATATTGAGTATGCTCAAACGAACATGGCTCAATAGATTTTTAAAAAGATACAATAACCTTGGGAAATATTATAAATCATTAATGAACCAACAATTAAGCATGTTTTAAAAGACATGGATTTTTAAATTTCATTGTGGCTCGGCTTTTATTCACACTATAGTTGTAAAATAATTAAATTACTTTACTACTTTATTTTTTAAAATTATGAAAAGATTTAAATTAAAGATAAGTTAAATTCCTTTAAATAATTTTAACACATAACTTTATACATATTGGAAAGAAGAATGCAAGTTACATATTGGAAATAATGAGATTTTTTAAAGAAAAGTAAAAAAAAAACAATATATTTCTCCAAAGTAATATGCATTGTCTTCTACTCGTGTGAAAGAAAATGTTTAGTTTAGTTTGTTATATATTCTAACACACATCACACATGTCACCTCACTGTCACTTTAGAATGTATTACCATTTTTTGATAAGCCATTGATAAACATGCACTTTTCCAATTTTGTTTTTACATTTCTGGAGAAATAATCATACTATTACCTTTAAAATAGGATTTTATGACTTTTTTAACTTTTATTTTATTTTTGACCAAAGTCCTGAATAACTTAAATAATAGATACTTAAAATATAATATTTAGTTTATAATATTAAAATATAAAATTCTTAATTCTTAACATTCTTTCTATCATAAATTAGTAGAAAAAACAAAAAGTAATTTTTTGTTCTAACTAAAAATAATTTTTTGAATTAATATTTTGGTAGAAAATATTAATTATTTAGTAATGGAAGATAAAGGCGTTCTTCTTTTTAATACATAAAACTATGTGATAGAAAAAAATTAATTCTATTTTTAGAATGAAAAAAGACCTAGTAAGTATAAGATACTTATTCTTTATTATTTCTATTCATTTTCTTATTTAAATTTAATGATTAAGATTAATTATCTTTTTTTTTATTTATAGTATGCTCTAGACAATTAATTAAGTTCATGTAGCTTTTCATAATTATAGTAAAAATTACAATTCCATTTAAATTATTGTTATTTTCTTAATTTATTAATATAATTAAGAATAACATATATCAATATGAGTCAAATCATTTTGTAGCACTGTGTTACTAATTATTTATATTTTCATTGTTAAATTTAATAATAAATTTTATTTATTAAAATTTACTATTATTTAAATAGACATATTATTTAAAGTTATATGTAGAGATTTGATGCTATATATTATTATATATAATAAATGACTAAGGGAGTGTTAGTTAGTGTACCATTTGAGAGTGTATTAGTATAATATATTTTTATGAATCAAATCTTAGTATTGTTGATAATACTAGTTTGTCAGTTGAACCTGAAACCTTTATTGCTGTTAACTAATTTATCACCTTATATATTTACTAGTGAAGTATTTTTAAAAAAGACACAAGAAATGTAGGTATATTTAAAGTTTTTAAACTTAAGATTGGAGTAGGTAAATAAGAAAGAATGAAATTATAATTTCTTAAACTAGGGATGGAAGTTTTATGTATTTATTTTTATTATAATATAAATATATACTTTTTACATCGAATATATAAAAATGTAAACAATTTATATGTGAATATTAATTTTAAGTATGTATATTTTAATTAAAATCTAATCATCATTTTCATATATCATTATAAGATATATTGAATATTATTGTTTATCCTATAACTTATCAAATATTTTCTTATAAACTATATATTTTATATTGTTAACATTAATTTCAAATAAAAAGGATATATAATATCTTAATCGGTTAAAGAATGAGAGATGTGAAAAAATGTCATAATTTTGATATTTTTCGTTAATAAAAACTAACATCTAGTCAATAAAAGAAATATTTAAAATAGAAAAGTATATAACATATATAATTAATTTCAATTTATATTTATTAAATACGTGAGTCTAATTTTATGGAATATAATCATAATAATGTTATGATTGGATTTCACACTTATATGATTTTATATTCATGTAATCAATATGAAATAGAAAAAGAAAATAAGTTGTTGATTTTGTTAATTATTTAATTTTTATATTATTGTATGTTATTTCATATATCAATATGTATTCTTGCATGGATAATTGTTATTATAAATTATCTTATTATATTTTTCATTAACAATTATTATTTAAATTTTATATTTAGCATCATATCTATAAACTTAAGCATACCTGCATAACATCATAAATTATTAGATTAAGAAAACATATATGTTGATTTAGTTTTATTTTTATTTTTAGGATACATATATGTTTATTCTTATTTGTAAAAGTCTTTACATATTTAATAAAAACAATGCTTTCAATTTCATATAGTTAACCATTATAAATTTAAAATAATTTATTTGAATATTACAATTTTGTCATTGATATATTATGAAATTGTTAAATATTTAAAATCATTAAATTTTAATTTAATATTATTAAGACTATATTATATTTTATTAGACATATTATAAATTATGGATGTCATCATGAATCATCAATAGTTTTACATATTTTTCACTTATCTTTGTTTTATATTTTATTTATTTTTCTGTATTTTTTTATTTTTTTATTGGTAATGCACCACTTTTTTATGAAGAAAAGCACCACCACCACCAGGCTATTCATGTATAACTGAACAATATTATTATTTTAATGAAAATTTCAAAATTAAAATTTTTGTATTTATATAATGTTAATTTATTTGAATATTACAACTTTGTCATTGATAAAATCATTAAATGTTATATTTTATTAGGCATCTTAAAAATATATGGATCTCTTCATGAATCATCAGTATTTTTACATATTTTTCACTTATCTTTGTTTTATTTTTTATTTCTTTTTCTCTATTTTATTTTCTTTTTTTATTGGTAATGCACCACTTATTTACTAGGGAAAACACGACCACCATTGGGTTATTTATGCATAACTCAATAAAATTATTATTTTAATGCAATTTTTAAAATTAAATTTTTCCTATTTATAAAATGTATTTTTCATATCAATAAGTATTTATTTAATATTATTAACACTACTAGAAAAGTTTTCATTTCTTGTAGTTTTTCATGAAAAAAAAATTGTAGAAAATACCAGCTATTTTTTAGAAGGAAAAAAATTGTATAAGTTTTGAGACTCTTCGTACAAAAAAAAAAATATCAACAAGAATTTCATAAAAATTTTCTTGTGAATTTGAAAAGTGACAGCAAACTCTTCTACAAATATGAAAATGTTTGAAAATTTTCTTGCAAATTTTCCCCCAAAAATTATTTATAGAAGTTTCCAGCGAATTTCAAATTTTCGGGAGAGTTCCTACATATTTAAAATTGGCAGAAAAGTTTTTGCATATTTTTCTACAAATCAAAATTCACAAAAACATTATATATATTTAAAATTAAAATTATAATAAGTAAATATTATTTATTTATAAAAATTTATATATTAAGATTTCTAGAAATGTTTTGCCACATAATAATAATTTATTTTTTAAATCATTAGTTTTGAAATAATTTATAAATATTTAAAATAATATCATTTCACTAAATCCATTATAATTTATTAAATATCTTAATATTCATAATTTTAGTTTAAAATTAATTTGTTAAATATTATTTTATTGAATATATATTCTTGTATCTTCTATCCTTTAAATTTTAAATTGAAATCATTGTACATTTAAGTGACAATGTTAATTTATTTTATATTTAACATGTCCTAAAAAATCAAGGTATGTTTTTATACAAATAAATAAAAGAAAATTGAAGTTATTATTCAAAATTCAAGGAAATTCTATAGTATAAAGGTCAAAAAGCCTGCGTCAATTTTGAATGTTCAAGAAGTGAGAAAAACAATTGAAAATTTGAATAACAGAACAACACAAGCATAGAAGATGAATGTAGTTTGTGATTTGTAACTTGTAATTAGTATTTTTTTAAGTGTTAGTTAAGCATAGAAAAAAAAAATAATAATGGTGATAGTTGTCTTGGTTCAGCCATACTTGTCCTGTTCATTTTTAATTACATATAAACCCAAATTACATTCATAATATCACAGTTTCCAATGTTTTGTATATCATATAGAACAAAATTTAGAAAGTGAATATTGATATTATCCTTATTAAACAAAGAAAATCTATCCTTTATCTAAATAAACTACTACTTTTTATAGAATTGTTCGATAAGTGGATTTCAATAGAATGGTAAAAATTAAGTTAAAAAATAGGAGAGTCATGACCTATGTTTATTAAGAAAGATATTGAAAAAACCTTTAAAATAGAAAGTGGTATGCGAAACCAAATTTGAATTCAGAAATCGAACATGTAGGGAAGGTATTAGCACCTTACAAAGTCCATTATAAAGACGGTTACCTCTAATTAAACATGCAAAATTAGATAACTTTAAAAATATCTATTTCATTCCATACAAATTATTATTTTTATTTTATTAATTGATTTTAATATTTTTTATAAGAATTTATTATTGAGAGATTTATATTTATAAAAGATTATTATTGTACTTTTTATCTTTTAAATTAATTAAAATTTTTTATCTTTTTAGGTTCAACAGGAGTAAGTTCCTACTCCTACGTATCTCCAAGTGTAATAGAGAATCAGTGTTTACATAGTTCTTTGAGAAAATATTTATGTGTTTTGATATATTTGATATTTAATTTTTAGATTTATTAAGACTTAGGATTTCTGAGCTGTCATGGTTTATACATCCTAAAAATTTAAAAATTAACAAGGGTGTACACCCAAACCAATCCATTGGAACATTCTTATTTTAGAGGTTGTTTTTATTTTTTTCGGAATATTTTTTGAAAAAGAAAAATTTATTAAAACACACTATCACTGTCATGAGAAGTGACAGGATAAAAATTCAGATACAGTAATAGATAGGAACAAATAAAAAGGACCCCCAAGTAACATGATAGTCACCTCCCACAAAGTCAACTAGTAAAGATATATTATTTTGCAGATTTACCCTACAAGAATTAGGATCAAACCACAAAAGAAGCCCTACAACTTGATTACTTTGAGTCTCTTCTTGCATACAGCTAGCTATAATGATTATTCCACGAAAGAGACACCTTTAACCTTACCCAACCCTTTGATCCACTTCCAATAGTTTTGTAGGGAACGATCCCACACTTCTTCACATAGGAAAGGCTTATTTTTAAACACCACCTCATTCCTAGCACCCTATATACCACAAAATTGATAGCCAAACAACACTAAGCCAGGAAGAAACATTAATACCAAAAGAGTCACAGATGCTCGAGAAATTCCAGAAACTCAACTTGCATGAAGCTGGCAGAACAGAGATGAAACCAAGCCATCTAAAACAATACATCCAAATAGAGTAACTACCCTTACAAGTGAACAAAAGATGAGAAATCGTTTCTGACTCTAAATGACATAGGGAACAAAGAGTGTCTGCCTTTGGAAGGATTGATCGACGAGCCAATTCAACCTTTGATGGTATTCTGTTACGAGCCACCTTCCAAGTAAAACCCATCACCACCTTTGATTTCAATAACTTGCTAAAAAATGGTGATTTATCCTCCAGGCCGCCCCCACACACTAAGTGGAATGCTTCTTTAACCAAATATTGATTAGAGATACCCATATTAGCACCCCACCCCCATCCATCTTTTTCCTCCTTTCTCACTTGGACCCCTTCCATGACTCCTTCTAACTACCTAACCCAATCAATCTCCCAAGTAAAAAGTTCCCTCCTCCAACTCAATTTCCAAACCCAATTATTATTACATCATTCCCCACCTCCGACACCAGCCCTTCCCTATGATTTGACAAACTGTATAATCTAGGAAATTTTGATCTAAGCCCCTCAGGCACCAACCAACCCCCCTCCCAAAACCAAAATAGCAAACCATCTCCAAGAGTAGGTTTTACCGTTGCAGGGAACCAATTCTCCATTCCTTCAGTTGTTGTTCTCAGGATATCGTGCCACCACTCTTGCACCTTACTGACATGTTTCTTCTAATATTTGCACCATATCTTGTCTCCAATACTTTAATCCAGGGAGCATTACCACCCTGTAGTATCCTTCAGTGCCATTTTCCCAACAAATATAATTTTGACTAACAAATTTATTTTTTAGAGATGAGATTTAAGACAAAAAGTTGTGGCAACTTATGCCTTAAAATCTCATGTCATGTCTAGTTAATATTAAAGAAAGTGAAGATTATAAATTATTTTTTGAAATAAAATATTATTAATTGTAACAGGAATTAATTAAGGAAGAAATTTGAGAACACGACACTGTCACAATTTGTATCCTCAAAATTTCATAAGCTAAAAAAATGTCAAATTTAATTAAGATTATTTTTCCCTTACCAATAAATTTATTTTTCTAACTAGCTGATTTAAAAATTTTTATTTAGGAACATAATTTTGAATTTTAGAGATGAGATTTAAAACAAAAAGTTGTCACAATTGTCTCAAAATCTCAAAATTAGAGAGATGTCACATCTAATTAATTCTTTTGCTCTATTAAAAATATTACTATTAAATTATGAAAAAATTACATTTAAGATATAATTATTATTATTATTAAAAAACTTAAATTATTTTTATGAAATGGTATTTCTTGGTATGAAACTCTAGCTAGGATGATTTTGATGGCACTTAAATTGCATATATACAACCAAATAGTAAGTTAGTTAATCAAATATCAAGCCCATGGTTATAAGTTCAAACCACAAATTAAATAATCAACTAATACGAATCAAACAAAATAAAAACATGATAGAAAAAAAAGGAAATATACAATGTCAAAGCCTAGCATAGACGAGCATCAACACGTATAACCCAATAACCGGAAAAAAGTAAAGAGAATCTGTGTAAGTCTTGAGTTCACAATCCCTTATTGTGGGGAAAGCATTGAAGTGCACAAAGGTCTATAATCCAACATGCCAGATCTATTGCTGCTGGTTTTCTGGCTAATGCATTCAGTGATATTTGTCACTTATTGATATAAGAAGGTGTATGTTTGTAATCATATTTTTGGGTCACTACATATACATATTGGTACCAAAATTTGGTGATGGTGGGTGTTTACAAAGGCTTGAACACATGTATATTGAGGTTCATAGCTCATGAATGTCATCACTTTTAAAGGTAAGCCTTTTTATTGTTAGTGAAGATAAAAGGAAAGTATATGTAAGAGCTAATGTATATTATTTTGTTGGGAGAAAGAAGAAGAGTGGATAGATTCTACCATGAGTATTTTTAAGAGAGAACAAGATGAAGAAAAATAAAAAAAGGAAGGAGATGGTGAGTCTTACCTCGAGTGTGGAGTGGAGACGACAGTCCCCCAAAATGTGAGTTGTGAGGGATTTTTATTAAGGAGATATGTGTGCTTTCGTTTAATGAAATTGTATTTTGGGAAACCAATCTTGTGGATGTGTGATTTGAGGAGATTTGTTGGTAGCTTTTAGGTGGTAGTATGAAAGATTAGGAAGCAAAATGTGAGTAGTTAGGGTAGTATAGCTCACCTTTAAATGATTTTCTTCTTTTTTTTATTTTTTAATTTGGTTTTTATATTCTTTTCTTTATTTTAAGAAAATGACTCAATTATTAATAATGTTTTTAGTTTAATTTTTCTCATTTTTGAATTTTCTTTACTTACTGAAGAAAATTGGGTCATGACGGAATCGATTTGTAAAAAGGTTTTCTTGCCTTTGAACTCAAACTTTACATATTGTGCGTAGGTCCTACACACTTAAAACTTATGATTTTAGAACTGGACTCGTGTTTGAACTGGTGAAAATGCTGGTTCATGATTTATTAATTCAACCGTTGTTGAACCAGTGGTTGAACCGATCTTAATAAAATAGTATTTTTTATTATTAATGTATTATAACAATTAACATTATAAAATAAAAAATTTATTAAGAGGTAATTATAAAATAAAAATTATTTTTACTGAATACATCTTCATATTGTTAAATTAACCTTTGTTTTTATTAATTTTTAATAAAAAATGGATGAATCCAAAAAAATTATAAAAAAATGAATTAGTTGAACCACCGATTTTCATCAGTTTTCCGATTTTAAAAATGGTTCTTTACTTTGTCGATTTGATTTTCACATTAACCGAACTAGATACTAGACTGGTTCACTAGTTTTTTGGTTGAACCGTTCGGTCCGATCCGCTTTTTTTAACCTCACTTAAAACACATGAACAGTTTTAATAAGAAATTTTATTACAAATATTCCAACATCAATTATTCACAACTTTAAAAGAAATTAGTCTGTATTATTGCACCAAGTTATATTCAAAATCTATGTAAAATGCACAAATATATATAAAACCTCATGAGTGATAAGTGTATTTTACTATTATGAAATTGAAGTTTTCACCTAATAACAACATTTCTTCAAGTATATTTTATGATAGATAATTTGTGAAATATATTTTAAATAATTTAAAATATGTGCATACTTAATTGTCAAATTTAATGTTATTACTTAATATTAAATTATCAAAATTAATATTTAATTATGAATTAAATATTTAATAAAAATAATTACTTAGTATAAAAAATAAAATAAAATTTTCTTAATTATAAAAATGAATATAAAATATAATTAATGTGGGAAATTTATTTTTTTATTAAATATAGATGTTACAAAAGAAAATCTCATGATCAAAAGATATTATAAAATTGAAGCTTTCATCAATGATTAAGTTAAAATCCAATTTATAATTAATATATATTAATTAAAATTTAGTGAAGCATTTATGTGATGTGTTAAATGAGGATATAAGGAAAGTAATGACAGATTTTCATTGGAAAGCTTCCAAGGGGGGGTCAATGCCTCATTCATTTCCTTGATTCCCAAGAAGGAGTGCCCAAGTGGATTGGGAGATTATAGGTCGATATCACTAATTGGGGTGCTCTATAAAATTATTGCAAAAGTGCTGGCAAAGAGACTACAAAAGGTACTTCCAAGCAAAATTGAGGAAACACAGATAGCTTTTATTAAATGGAGGCAATTGCGTAATAGTGTGATTGTAGTTAATGAAGTGATCCAGGAGGCGAAACATAATAAGAAGCCCTTATTGGTTTTTAAGGCTGCCTTCGAGAAGGCGTATAACTCTGTTAGTTGGGTGTTGCTGTTTTACATGTTATCTCGATTTGGTTTTGGGGACAAACGATTAAGATGGATCATGGTTATTTGTCTTCATTATCAGTGTCAGTATTGGTTAATAGGAGTGTGACGAAGGAGTTCTGTATGCAAAGAGGATTACCTCAGGGTGATCTGAAGGGCTAGAAGGGTTGATTCGAAAGGCTTGATAAATCTAATTTTAGGTATTAACCTTAACAAGCATTGCTTCCAAATAGTATGCCAACAATTTGCAAACGATAAAATTTTCCTGATTTCACCTGAACTTCAAAATGTATTTGCTTTGAAAAGTGCTCTGAGATGCTATGAGTTGGCCTCAGGCATGAGGATTAATTTCCATAAGAGTATCTTAGGGGTAATTTGGGTGAAATTTCCAAAGGTGGGTTCCTTTGCATCAATCCTTAATTGCGGAGTTCTGCAAACGCATTTCTCCTACCTTGGGATTCCTGTGGGGGCAAATGTGAGACTGAGCATGTATGGAAGCCTGTCCTGGATAAAATGAGAGCAAACTTAACCCCGTAGAGACAAAAGACTGTGTCAATAGGGAGAAGGATTTGCCTGAACAAATCCACCTTCTCTGTTTTACCACTTTATTTTTTGTCTATTTTCAAGGGTTCTAATAAGGTGTCTAAAGCCATAGAATTTGTGCAAAGGAATTCCCTTTGGGGAGGTTCGGAAGAAGGCTAAAAAATAGCATGGATCAAATGGGAGCAAGTGTGTAAAGACAAATGCAACAGTGGACTAGGACTAAGAGATGTGTTGGCTTTTAATAAAGCTCTATTGGGCAAATGGCGATGAAGAATTCTACAAGGTGGTGATGCTATTTGGATCAAGGTGCTGGAGGCAAGGTATTAGGTTGATATTTGGCGAAACCTTGATGTTAGGTGCAGAAGTGGAGGCTCCCTGTGGTGGCATGATATCCTGAAAGTCACTGCTGACGAAGAACAAAGTGGTTGGCTTTCTAGTGAGGTAAAAACCTTGATTGTGATGGTTCTCAATTATCTAATTAACATGAATTCTTATTTATTTGCATTTGAATTGAATCACTTGATTTCCAAGTTGTAAAGGGATATTTGGAAACCTAATTAGCTTGTTACAACATGTAAATAGAATAGGACTGTTGAGTAATTTTCCTTCAAAATTTTTTATCATTCTATTTTTACGTCAGATGAATGGTAATTAGTTGTTATACCTGTACAAAAAACATGCAAGAAGGAATAAAAATAATATCAAGAGTTTAATTGGTACACACTGTCAGTGTAAAATATTTTTACGCTGATGTTCAATCATAACTTTTCATTTATTTGACTTTTAAAGTATTATGAATAAAGGGTTGTGATTGAATGTAAGTGTAAAAATCTTTGCACTGATAGTGTATACCAATTAAACTTTAATATCAAATACTATGCTTTATCATTTTCATTATTTCATGATAGATTTCCTGTTATGAGCTTCATAGTAAAAAATGTGAATGATTCTATGCTCTTTTGCTATGATTGTTACAAAAGAAGGCACTAACAATGGCTATGTAAGTATAAAGTGTGTTTCACACGCGATTTCAGTTGTAGCTAAAAGATGAAAAATTAATCGAAATGGTTTCAATTTATTTTATACTTAAAAAATTAGTAGTTTTTTAGGTAATCACTAGTTTTGCTTGAAAAGTTATTTTGGTTTAGTTTTTTTTTTAAGTTTTCCTATTTTTAGTTATTAGTTGATTTTTTTTACTTTTTTTTTTATTAATTAATAAATTATTTTTCTTTTGATATTTTATTTTTCATTCTCTCCTTTATCATAATTTATATATGTATTAAGTAATTTATAAAAGTTTCATAAAATTTGAAATTTAAGAAATTTATTTGTCATATCAAAACTAAAAAAATGAAATTAAAAAAATTGAATTGATTTGGCTAATATGAAAATTCGATTGCCTTATCCAAATAAAAAATTTGAAATTTAAGAAATTTAAAATGATTTATCCAAACAAAACATTTACAAAATGAAAGAAATTAAAATGAAAGCAATTCAAATTGATAGCATTTCAAATTTTTTGAAATCTTAAAATGTCTCATTAAAACACAAAGTTAGATTTAAACAAAAAATGGTGAAGTATAAGTCTCTAATACCAATTTTCCTTTAATTTTCAAAATAAAAAATATGAAAGGAAAATGGAAAAGGAAGCAAAGAGTGACCACAAACAAGTTACATGCTGTAAATTATATTTTGAAAATCTAACCTTTACATTAATCGAATGTATAATTGTTATAATAAATTATTTGACTCAAACTAACATTGCTCAAATTAACGGATTTACATCATTCAATACATCTATGATTTATGTTAAAACAATTTGTTGAATTTGATAATAATAACATTAAAAATTATATAAATTGTATTTGGTATGGTTATATCTTTAAAGTCAATAATAATTAATATTTAGTAACATAAATGATAGAAAAGGTAGATTCTAATTATATAAGGTTTTATGTTTTATGGTTTGTTTCTTCTCATTGTGGTTTATTTCTTTCTCTCTTCTAGAAAGGTGGCTGAATGCCTCTATCAGTCCCAACACACGGAAATGGACCCTCCTTCTTCCAATGGTCTATTTCAAAATCAAAACTTGGATTGACCATTTTGTAACCTGTGTTACTAAGTCTAATAAATAATTAGTGAAAGGGAAGAGGAAGAAAAAAGTGACCACAAACAAGTCACATACTTTAAATTATGTTTTGAGAATCTAACCTTTACATTTTTATTATAATAAATTATTTTATTCAAACTAACATTGCTTAAACAAGTATAGGAAAGTGGTATACCACCACATACACAGTACTCAAGAACAAATTATATTGAGTATCCTCAAACTAACATGACTCAATAGATCTTTAAAAAGATAGCAATAACCTTCGGAAATGTTGTAAATCATTAATGAACCAACAATTAAGCATGTTTTAAAAGACAGTGACTCCGCGTTTATTCACACTATAGTTTTAAAATAATTAAATTCTTTATTGCTTTATTTTTTAAAATTATGAAAAGATTTAAATTTAAGATAAGTTAAATTCCTCTAAATACTTTTAACACATAACTTTATACATATTTTTTAATAATAAGAAATAAATGTGAGATTATAATCAAATATATTTTTTCTAACAATTCGATTTATTTATTTTTATTAAAGTTGTATTATGAATTTAAAAACAAAAAATTACCATGAAAAATGTTTTTTTTAAAATTATTATGTTATATTCAGAAAAAAAGATTGAATTCTTTGTAAAGAAGAATGCAAGTTACATATTGGAAATAATGAGATTTTTTAAACAAAAGTAAAAAAAAAAAATATTTCTCACAGGTAACATGAATTGTGTCACTGTGACAAAAAATGTTTAGCTTACTTTATTATATTTTCTAACACACATCCCACATCTCATGTCACTCAATTCAGAATGTATTACAAATGATAAACATCCATTTTTCCAATTTCGTTTTTATATTTCTGTAGAAATAGTCATACTATTGTAATACATTCTAAATAGGATTTTATGACTGTTTTAAGTTTTATTTTCGAAAAAAGTCCTAAATAACTTAAAAAATAGATACTTAAAATATAATATTTAGTTTATAATATTAAAATGTGAAATTCTTAATTCTTAACATTCTTTCTATCATAAATTAGTAGAAAAAAAATAATTTTTTCTTCTAACTAAAAATAGATTTTTTGAATTAATATTTTGGTAGAAAAGATTAATTATTTAGTAATTGATATAAGGACATTCTTCTTTTTACTATATAAAACTGTGCTGCTAGAAATGATTAATTTTATTTTTAGAATGTAAAGAGATCTAATAAGTATAAGATGCTTACTCTTTATTATTTCTATTCATTTTCTTATTTAAATCTAATGATTATGATTAAGATTAATTATGCTTTTTTTTTTATAGTATGCTCTAAACAATTAATTTAGCTCATGTAGCTTTTCATAATTATAGTAAAAATTACAATTCCATTTAAATTATTGTTATTTTCTTAATTTATTAATATAGTATAAGATGGTTTCTTTTAATTGTTAAATTTAATATACATTCTATTTATTAAATTTTACTATTATTTAAATAGATTACCTTCTATATTTATTAGTGTAATATTTTTAAAAAAGAAACAAGGAATTTTGATATATTTAAAGTTTTTAAACTTAAGATTAGAGTACATAAATTAAAAAGAATGAAGTTATAATTTCTTAAAATAAGGATGAAAGTTTTACGTATTTATTTTATTATGATATAAATATATACTTTTTACATCAAATGTATAAAAATGTAAACAATTTATATGTAAATATCACTTTAAGTGTGTATATTTTAATTAAAATCTAGTCATCATTTTCATATATCATTATAAGATATATTGAATATTATAGTTTATCCTATAACTTTTGAAATATTTTCTTATAAACTATATCTTTTATATTGTTAACATTAATTTCAAATAAAAAAGGATATATAATATCTGAATTTTTTAAGGAACCAGAGATGCAAAAAAATCTCATAATTTTAATCTTTATCGTTAATAAAAACTAACATCTAGTTTATAAAAGAAACATTTAAAATAGAAAAGTATATAACATATATAATTAATTTAAATTTATATTTATTAAATATGTGAGTCTAATTTTACAGAATATAATCATAATAATTTTATTATTGAATTTCAAACTTATATGATTTTATATTCATGTAATCAATATGAAATAGAAAAAGAAAATAAGTAGTTGATTTTTTTAATTATTTAATTTTAATATTATTGTTTGTTATTTAATATATCAATTTGTATGCTTGCATTGATAATTGTTATTAAATTATCATATTTTTCATTAACAACTATTATTTAAAATTTTATATTTGGCATCATATCTGTAAAGTTAAGCCTACCTGCATAACATCATAAATTATTAGATTAAGAAAACATATATGCTGATTTAGTTTTATTTTTGTTTTTAGGATACACATATATTTATTCTTATTTGTAAATGTCTTTACATATTTAATAAAAAAATGTTTTGAATTTCATATATAACCATTATAAATTTAAAATAATTTATTTGAATATTACAATTTTTTCATCCATATATTATGTTATTAGACATATTATTAAGACTATTTTACTAAAACTATATTATATTTTATTAGACATATTATAAATTATGGATGTCATCATCAATTATCAGTATTTTTCAGTTATCTTTGTTTTTTTTATTTCTTTTTCTTTAATTTATTTTCTTTTTTTATTGGTAATGCACCACTTTTTTACTAGGAAACGCACGACCACCACCAGGCTACTTATGTATAACTCAACAATATTATTATCTTAATCAAATTTTCAAAATTAAAATTTTTCTATTTATATAATTTTAATTTTTCATATCAATAAATATTTATTTAATATTATTAATACTACCACAAAAGTTTTCATTTCCTGCGGTTGTTTCATGAGAAAAAAATTGTAGAAAATACCTGCTATCTTTTAGAAGGAAAAAATTCATATAAATTTTTTTAGACATTTTGTAAAAAAAAAAAATCTATAAAAATTTTCTTGTGAATTTGAAAAGTGACGCTAAACTTTTCTATGAATATGAAAATATAGAAAAATTTCTTGAAAATTTTCCTCTGAAAATTATTTGTAGGAGTTTTTGCGAATTTTAAATTGGCATAAAAATTTTCCTACATATTTAAAATTGGCAGAAATGTTTTTGCATTTTTTTTACAAATAAAAATTTATATAAATTTTTTAGATATTTAAAATTAAAATTATAATATATAAATATTATTTATTTATAAAAATTTATATATTAAGTTTTCTAGAAATTTTTTCGCCACATAATGATAAGTGATTTTTTAAATCATTAGTTTTGAAATAATTAATAAATATTTAAAATGATATCATTTTACTAAATCCATTATAATTTATAAAATATCTTAATATTCATAATTTTAGTTTAAAATTAATTAGATTAAATATTATTTTATTGAACGTATACTCCTTTATCTTCTATCTTAAAGTTTAAATTCAAATCATCGTACATTTAAGAGACAATGTTAATTTATTTTATATTTAACACGTCCTAAAAAATCAAGGTATGTTTTGATACAAATAGATAAAATAAAATTCAAGTTGTTATTCAAAATTCAAGAAAAATTTATATTATAAAGGTAAAAAAGCCCAGGTCAATTTTGGATGTCCAAGAGGTGAGAAAAACATTTGAAAATTTGAATAAGGGAACAACACAAGCATTCGTGAAACATGAACTAAGATTTGTATTATACACAATTTACTATTTTAATGAAATAGCATCGATCCAAAATTCAACATGAAAATGAATGTAGCTTGTGATTTGTAACATAATTAGTTTTTTTTTAAGTGTTAGTTAAGCATAGAAAAAAATATAATAATGGTAATAGTTGTCTTGCTTCAGGCATACTTGTCCCGTTCTTGTTTAATTACTTATAAACCCAAATTATATTCATATTACCACAGTTTCCAATCTTATATCATATAGAACAAAATTTAGAAAGTGAATGTTGATATTATCTTTATTTTAAAAAAAGAATTTAGCCTTTATCTAAATAAATAGACTACTACTTTTGATGGGAATCCATTTGTAAAAAACTTTTCTTGCATTTTGAACTCCAACTTTATATGTTTTCGATAGGCCCTACAACTTAAAACTTATGATTTTAAAATTGGACCCGTGTTTGAACCGGTGAAAGTACTGGTTCACAATTTATTAGTTTAACCATTGTTGAACTAGTGTTGAACCGGTCTTAATAAAATAGTCGATCTGTCTTAATAAAATAGTATTTTTTATTATTAATATATTATAAAAATTAAGATTATAAAAGAAAAAAGTTTATTAGGAGGTAATTATTAAAGAAAAAAATATTTTTACTAAATACATCTTCATATCGCTAAGTTAACCTTTTTTTTAATATTTTTTAACTAAAAAGAGATAGACTTGAGAAAACAAGGGTGTATTCAGAAAAATAAAAAAAACATTATAAAAAAATGAAACAGCTAAACCCCTAGTTTTGATCAATTTTTCGATTTTAAAACCGGTTTTTTGCTTGGTTGGTTTTCAGCCTTAATTGAACCGGATACTAGAATGGTTCACCAGTTTTTTGGTCAAATCAGATACCAGACTGGTTCACCAGTTTTCGGTCGAACGAGTCTGTTCGATCCGATTTTTTTAACTAGCTTAAAACACAAAAAAAAATTTAATAACAAATTTTATTACAAACATTCTAACATCAATTATTCACGACTTTAAAAGAAATTAGTCATGTCTTATTGCACCAAGTTATATTCAGAATCTATGTAAAATGTAGAAATATATGCAAAACCTCAATCATAAATTATAAGTGTATTTTACTCTTATAAAATTGAAGTTTTCACCTAAGACTAACATTTCTTCAAGTCTATTTTATGATAGAATAATTTATTTTTTTATTAAATATAGATGTTACAAAAGAAAATTACATGATCAATGGATATTATAAGTTTTGACAAATTGACTTCTCTATTTTGTTTGATTGTTTCCTTGTCTCTTAATGGACTCGACCATCCTAATTCAACATTTATAAGTTATCCAATCTTATTGATACAAAACCTTATACCCAAGAGGAATTTTATTCTTGATTTAAATCTAAGATAATGAGATTAGAAAACACTTAAAAAATTCAAACGAACTCAACCATTTAATTTGTGGTCCACTACAGCTAAACCAATTATAGCTTGTATTACATCGGACTATATATACCTTACTAAGCATGATATAGATATAAATATTGTGGCTATTAGTACAAAGTGAGTTGTGAGAACTGATGCTACTATATTTAAAACTATATTTCAATCAACCCCTAATTAAATTTCACTCTTGACTATTGCCTTTCAACCATTAAACATTAAGTGGGTTAAAAAATAAAATGTTATTATAGAATAGAAAACATTTAAAAGGATGAAGTTTTCTTTTGTGAGAATGTTGATAATATTGCCTTTGTCATCATGCCATAACTGAGTCAGTTGTCTCTTTCACAGTTCCATCATTATCCATGACTTTGTTCTGTCTCACAACTGGGTAAATAAGCATCCATACTGTTTAAATTAAATAAGGTGAAAGTAATTAAGATATGAATTGGAGAAGAAGGTGCATCATTAAAGTATCAAACTAGTTATACTTCACTTTTACAATCCAAAACTGATTATTATTACCACCATCACCATGTGTTGATGTTTATATGTTAAGCATATTAACATGGGTAGTGTTACTCATCATTGAAATTTATTAAAAACTATAAAATCAAGATATAGAAGTATTAACTGAGGTGTGACCATCAAACTTTATGTTTTTCAATAAACTTTAACCAATAGTAGTAGATAATGTGTTATAAAAAGTGTTAAAAAGTGTTCTATTATAATTTTTAAAATAAAATTTGTCTTATTAATATGAACAAGATTATGGTTGAAGTTGAAGCTAGCTAATGAAATATTATAGGAAATAATTGTTTCTATTAAGTAATACATTCATTTACTGTAAATTGTTGCTGCAAACCGCTAGCTAATGAAATATAGGAAATAACTATTTCTATTAAGTAATGCATTCACTCACTCTAAATTGTTGCTGCAAAGCACTCATTGATAACTTTCACCTATGTACTTATCCAGCCAAGTCAACGTTCCACTTGGTGGTTTGATCAGTGCATAATTCATGTAGGAAGTATAGGACACAAAATGTCAAAAACCGCTATACATAAAGCACTAGTTAACCATATGATGTATTAAGTTCCTTACTTTCTGGCTGAGTTATTTAGATCCCAACTGATGAACAACATTGCAAAGTACATTGCTTCCAAAGAGAATACCATGTGAAAAAATTCATAACTGTAAGGAATATCATCTTCATGTTCAACTTTGTTTTTTGTAAACAGAAAATGACCAAAAAAATCACTTCAATATGAGGGATATTAACATTGCTTTCTATCTGTCACAATATGGCTCAGATTAAAATTAAATAATTCTTGTTCGATCATGTTGATGAAAGGACTATGATCCAAAATTTTGGTTATCTTATATGGGGGGAATTATTTTTTTCTTGACTTTTCTAAAAGAAAATTTTACTTCAACTTGCAGCATGATTAAGGTGTCTTGCTAGATCAAAGAAACAAGGCAGCTTTAGAGATTCCTAATTTCTAGGAAAGGATTGAGAATGGGATTTTGAAGCAATAAGGAATCTTCTTGAATTTACTGTAAAAGGCTTTGAAGCAGCAAGGAAAGCTTTAGAACTCTCTAATTTTGAAGCAAATAGCAATGCTTTAGAACACTAAAGAATGATTCACCTGAAAGCATTTTGAATCAATGCCTATGGAAAAGGCTGCCATCACAATTGCAAATATGGCAATAAGAAAGGCCAGTAAGAAATTAGAAAATGGTATATAACACAAAATAACAGGATGACTAAAGCATTCATGTGAAGAAATATCCACAATATCAAATTATGGATTTTAATACTAATTCAGACACATGTTCACAAAAAAAATAATATCTTGAAGAGTCAACAAAAAGAATGCACGGGCCTACAAAAAAATCTAATAGTAGCACTAATAGTAAAACTTGTAAGAAAACTACACAACATATTGTACAATATATACCACATGGTAAAAATGATCAGTTAAAACTTAAAACCTCTATACATATACTTATATGTGCCCTTTAGTTGTTGAATGCTACTAAACACTTTATCCTTGTAGATGGTTCTTGCTTTTATTAGAACACTACATTAACAAGAATTTAGCATCACGATTGAAGTATTGTGGTGCTAAAAATGAATGACAGATCGACTAGGCTAGATATCATATCTCATCACTTTATCATATTCTGTCAAAGTCATTTTCCTTTATCCTTAATTACTAAGAATTTTAACAAAATTTTCATCCCAAGCTATTTCATATGCAAGAAAAAGACTTAATTATGGTTACTTCACATCATAAATTTAAGATAAATAACACCTTAATTTTATTTAAAACCTTTGACCAATACTAATAGAAAATCTATTATTTAATTTAAACCTCAATAATCACATAAAGAAGACTGAAGGAAGAATTTTGAACTTAGTAAAGAAGTGTAGAGGAACTAAACAAAAGATTTTCAAATTTAACTGAGTGAAAAACTTACTAGTATAGTTATCCAGCCACTGTTTCCTTTTTCTTGTTTTTTTGTCTCACATCTTATGGTGGCAGGTTCACTGAAATTCCATGATAGAGATCTACATAAGTCCACCATCTATAAAGGAAATTTCAAAATAAAATATGTGATTTAAAGTAGACATTGAACCAAGTTAGCATGACATCAGTTACAGATGAGTGAATTTCATTGCATGTAAGAAGAGAATTTCATTCTATCTTCATCCAAATAAATATATGCCAATATCTTGCAACACTTGATTAACAAGATCCAATTTTTTAAATTTTATTAATTCAATTTTTAAAAAAATGAAGAAAGAAGACCAATTTTTGAAAAAGTTGTTTTGACTTTTTTCTTTGTATTTATTTTCTATGAAAGTGCTTCTATAGAATATCATCCAACAAAGTGATATAATGTCTAAATTTTGCCTAAGAACCATATATAGATATATGGGTTGGAAAATCCTGACCTTCTGATTGCAGACCAACAAAGAAAAACAATGTAAGAAGCCATAATTCCTGAAGATAAAAGACCTCTATTAACCTGTAATAATTAAACATTTAAATAACAAAACATAAATTTTATTTTTTTAAAGGAAATAAAAAATATTAGGGATCTTAATTATATATGTTGAATATGAACAGCTAATTACTTTATACATAGTGATATATTGTGCAAATAATACTATTACAGAATCACTATAAACTATTAAAAACACCATTAGCTGAAACGAGTAATCAAAGTAGTGTGTACCTTTGAATTTAAAGATATAACCATCATTGCAGCAAGTAGAATTACTATCCATGTGATGAAAAATATATTTGGAGAACATGAGGTTCTTGAGGCATATGATGTGTACAGATAGACAATTCTACAAATAGAGGCAACATAAAACAATGTTGACATAAAAAGTCCAAGGGAGTACTTGTGCCAGCACAATAACATGTTAATGTATCAAAAAATACATACATTGTTATTAAGGTTAATGGTCTAACAAAATGGTCTTAATTTTCTATAATAACAAACACACAATCACATATTATCTCTGCTTTATAATTGTATCACATATTATTCATTCTTAATTGGGAGAATATCTTATAAAGTAATATGACCATGAAAACTAACATATCTAATCATATTAAAGTTAAGAAACTTTTGGATTCATTATTTGTACCAATATCCTTAAATGTTTTACAATTAGTGAGATAGGATTGTGGGATTCATTGAAATCCTTAGTGAGCTTAGGATATGAACTCGAACAATTTAAACATAAGCATACTTTAAATTAAATTTGTTTTATGTTTGACTTTCAAATTAATTATATCAGTTTGTTTTTTAATCTCCATAGTCATGACATTTTTAAATAATAAACAAAGTTAATATCCATATTAATAAACATTAGAAAAACAAATTATGTGTACCTATATCAAACAATTATTTTCATATGACATTGAAGTCTTGAGCCATCCAATGCAGGATCTTTTAAATTATGTAAAAGCTAAAACTTCAGTAATTTACTTAATGAGCACCAAAATAACTTGTACACAGTTCTGATTCAGAATTCAGGTACATTGTTCTCATCCTTAGAACAAGACATAAAATTTGACTTTAGGTTTATCTTGAATTGTTGCAAAAATAAAAATGTTTACCTTTGCTCTCTTTATTCTTCTGCAGTCTAGTATTTATTCCACCAAGTGATAAAATGGATGACACTCACAAGTTGTAAAAGAAGAAATATTTTGTATAAACATAAACAACAACATGCATGTAAGTAATAATCTGCAAATAGAAAAATAAAGAAAATAGAATGTATTGATGGAGTCTCTCAAAGAACACCTTTTAGATTCATCATAGATATGAAAGTACACAATCCAAGACTTGTACCGAATGAAAGGATATTGACCATTCTTCAAAAAAAACAAAAAAAGAAAGTGAAGGATTTAAAGCTTACCCTGCACCAATATTTATTCAAGAGAAGGTAAAGAAAGAATGGAGTTTTGTTTTCAATGAGTGAAAAGTGAGAGAAAAAAACTTATGCACCTTAAAAAGTTTTTCACCAATCACAACCCTTGATATATGATAGATTTGTTCACTTTACCAATTAATACTTTAAAAGTCATATAAATAAAGGGTTATGATTAAACGTCAGCATAAAACATTTTATACTACATGTGTTTCAAACTCAAAAAATAATGGTACTAATGAAAACTATTTGAATGATAAAATTGACAGTTTTTTCATATGAATAGTTTTTACAAAATTCTTACATGAGAACCATAAGCAAAATCCAAAACCGATGCCACAAATTTTGATGTTCACATAATTTTCTTGTTTTGACTATACTAAGAAACATAACTAAGAAAATATATATGACTTCATCATTAAGGAAGATAGTTCTTTATTAATTAGTAATTATAATAATTATATAGAGAACAGGAAATTTGTAAATATATAGTTGATCCATGGTAAGTAATTGAAAATTTTTCTTGTTGAATAAATTATAGGTTAGAGTATATTTACTTCAAGGTTGAGAACAATAAAGATTTTGAATAATATCCTTGGGAGTGATGAGGACTTAACAGAGCTCTTCAATGTTGTTTCTAATAAAAAACAATATTGTCTATGTAAAGTGTTGTTATTTGAGTTCGAATTCAATCAAAATGGTGAATGGAGGACTTGATTTTGGAATGAATTTTGTTAGTGGATCTAGTTGTTGTCTTCTAAATTTCTTTATTTTTTTATATGTTAATAACATAACTTAGAAATAGTAGTTTAGATGTTATTTTTGTTGTTCTTTACTCTGTTGATTGATGCTCGCTGATAGTGTTTTCTAAAATCTTGTCCAACTCCTTTTGCATATCTCTAAGTTATCTTTTATCCAAGTTATGAGATGAATAGGTTTGATTGAAGGGAACAAGTCAACAAGATCAAACCCTGTTTCTCTTGAGGCTACCAAATTTTCTCAAAGTAATGCATCTATTGGAATATTTGATTCTTCATCTGGTATGTTTTTCCCAGACTTTATGTTGATTTCAAAAGCTTGTAACTAACTTTGATGATGATTTACTGTGCATTTTCTATTGCTAAAATATTATTGATCACTTTTCTTGTCCTTGTAATCAAGGCAATCAACATCATAGGAAAAGTATGCCTTTTTTCATCCTTCAATTATGTCCATAAGCTATTATTCATTTGATCATTGTTTTGTCATCTAGTCGGTTTGTTCTTGACCTCCTCTATGTGTCCTATTGTTTGGTTTTTGTGGATGGATAAACTTGACCTTTGGATGATTACTCCATATTATTTGTAATCTTTATATTTTGGCATGCATTATTACGGAATATAAATTATGTTTCTAACGTGATAATTTGTTTTAATTTGACAAGATTTTTCTAATAGATAAAATAAATAAATATCAAGTTATCGGAAGAACCATGGGGTTCATAAAAAGATGTCACCTATAGAAACTTGAATTGAATTTTCTCTTTAGCCGCTATTTGAAATTGGCTTTTCCTTGTTCTTTATGTAAATCTAAATTTTTTCTGTTTCTTTTCCAAACCATAACTTTTGTTGTTACTGTCTCTGTTGCTGTTAAAATGAGATCAATGGCACTTGAGTAGAGACATAATTTTAAACTATTTTCTTTGTATCTTTCCAGCTTTCTTCCAGTTACTATGCATGTCCTCCTAGTTGGTTTATGAGAATGGAAAAGGTACAAGCATGAAAATAGCTACTTGGGAATGATTGTCAAAGTAAAAGTTTTATAATCTATTTCCACAGTTGTTTATGATTGTACTGTATTTGTTATTTATGGTTTCTCTACTATAGTCATAGGTTCAGGGGTGAGTAGCCTGCACCTCCTAATTCTTCTTGGACTCTCTTTTATCAATTATACATATTCATGTATGAAACGAAGTTGAATGGAGCAACTCACTTCAGCATTTTCAGTTTCAACTTCTCTTAAATCTTACAATTGATTCTTGATATTACTAGATCAAACATTTTCTTTGCTGCTACATGAGCAGAATCTATTGATGACTTGATATATTAACCAATGTAATCAAGAGCTTCTTTTTGTTTCGTTCATTTTCATTTCTCAATAATCTAATTAATTGAATTCTTGTTTACTGGCAGTTGAATTGGATCACCTCATTTTCAAGTTGTAAAGGGATTTACAGAGATGGGTTTAGCTTGTTAAAACATGTAAATAAAATAAGAATGTTAAGTAATTTTCCTCCAAAATTTTTCATCATTTTGTCTTAAGTCAAATGATTCGTAGTAGATGTTATACTTGTGCTAAAGATGGGAAAAGGAATAGAAATAATATCAAATACTATGCTTTATTATTTTCATTATTTCATGATAGATTTCCTATTACTATGGTTAAAAATGCGAAAGATTCTATGCTATTTTGCTATGATTGGTACAAAATGAGGTAATTACTAGTTTTGTGTGAGAATTTATTTTAGTTTAGTTTTTTTTTAAGTTTTCTTATTTTTAGTTATTAGTCATTAATTAAATAAGTTCTTTTTCTTTACATATTTTATTTTTTATTCTCTCCTATATCATAATTTATTTATATATGTATTAAGTAATTTATAAAAGTTTCACAAAATTTGAAATTTAAGAAAATGATTTGTCATATCCAAACTAAAAATGAAATTAAAAAAAATTGAATTGATTTTATTAATATAAAAATTGAATTGCCTTGTCTAAACAAGAAATTTGAAATGTAAGAAATTTCAATTGATTTACTCAAACATAACATTTACAAAATGAAGGAAATTCAAATGAAAACAATTTAAATGAATAGGATTTCAAATTTTTTGAAATCTTAAAATACCTCATCCAAATGCAATGTTATATTTTAAGAAGATAAACGGTGAAGTGTAAGTCTCTAGTACCAATTCTCCTTTAATTCAAAATTAAAAATATGGAAGTGAAAGCAAAAAGGAGAAAAGAGTGACCACAAGTCACATGCTTTAACTTATATTTTGAGAATCTAACCTTTCCATTGATAAAATGGATACCTGTTATGATAAATTATTTGACTCAAATTAACATTGCTCAAACTAACATTAATCAAAATTGATTTACATCATTCAATCACATGTATTATTTATGTCAAAAAATTTGTTAAATTTGATAATAATAACTTTAGAAATTATATAAATTGTATGATTTAGTAGGTATGGTTGTATCTTTAAAGTCAATAATAATTAATATTTAATAACATAAATGAAAATAACATGAATGAAAAAAAAAACAAAGAAGTAGGCTTGCAAAAATGACAAAGAAGTTATATGCATTTATCCATTGGATTAGGTATAGAAAAGGCATATGCTAATTGTACAAGGTTCTATGGTTTATTTTTTGTTTCTTCTCTTTCTTTCTTCGTTATTGAAATGTGTTGCTGAATGCCACTCTCCATCCCGAATCCCCCAATTCCTCGTATCCATAGAAATGGACCTTCCTTCTTCCCATGATCTATTTCAAAATCAAAACTTGGGTTGACCTTTTTGTCCTTGAGACGTGTGTTACTAGTCAAATAATTAGTGAAAGGGAAAAAGAAATAATGGACTCAAACAAATTACATGCTTTAAATTATATTTTAAAAATTTAACCTTTACATTAAGAGTTTAAGTGGTATACACCATTAGTGTAAAAGATTTTTACACTGACATCCAATCATGACTTTTCATTTATGTGACTTTTAAAGTAGTAATGATTAAAGTTAACAAATTTACTATGAATGAAGGGTTGTGATTGAATGTCAGTGTAAAAATCTTTACACTGACAGTGTGCATACCAATTAAACTCTAACATTAATCAAATGTATATATTATAATAAAATTATGAGTTTAATTGGTATACACTATCAGTCTAAAGATTTTTACAATGACATTCAACCACAACTATTTCTGGTAAATTTATTGACTTTAGTCATTACTACTTTAAAAGTCACATAGATGAAAAATTCATGATTGAATGTTAGTGTAAAAATCTTTTACAATAATAGTGTATACCTATTAAAATATAAAATTATTTTGAGTTAAATTGACATTGCTCAAACAAGTATATATACACACTACTCAAAAACAAATTATATTATGTTCAAACTATCGTGCCTCAATAGATTTCTAACAAGTTAGTAATAACCTTGAAAAATGTTATAAATCATTAATGAGCCACCAAGAATTAAGCATGTTTTAAAAGACATGGATTTTTAACTTTCATTTCCCATATGAATCCCCCACACATTTTATTCTCACCTATAATCGTAAAATAATTAAATTACTTTATTATTTTATTTTTTAAAATTATGAAATAATTTAAATTTATGTTAAATTACTTTAAATATTTTTAAGACATAACTTTATACATATTTTTAATAATAAGAAATAAGTATGAGACTATAATTAAATGTATTTTTTCTAACAGTCCTATTTATTTACTTTTATTAAAGTTGTATTATGAATTTAACAACTGAAAAATTACCATGACAAATGTTATTTCTAAAATTACTATGTTATATTCAGAAAAAGACATTGAATTCTTTGTAAAAAATAATGCAAGTTACATATTGGAAATAATGAGATTTTTTAAAGAAAAGTAAAAAAAAATAAAAATATATCTCAAGAATATGAATTGTGTCATAACATGTGAGAGAAAATGTTTAGTTTATTGGATTTTCCAACACACAATTACATTTTTTTAATAAACCCGTGATAAATATGCACTTCCTGTTCCAAATTACTTTTTACAATCGTGTAGAAATAGTCATTCTATTACCCTTTAAAATAGGATTTTAGGACTTTTTAAACTTTTATTATTGACAAAAGTCCTAAATAACTTAAAAAATAGATACTTAAAATATAATATTTAGTTTATAATATTAAAATATAAAATTCTTAATTCTTAACATTCTTTTATCATAAATGAGTAGAAAAATAGAAAATAATTTTTTTTCTCAGTAAAAAATATATTTGTTGAATTAGTATTAAATAGTAATGTTTTGGTACAAAAGATTAAATATTTAATAATGGATGATAAGGACATTCTTCTTTTTAATATATAAAACTATGCTAATAGAAAAGAGTAATTCTATTTTTTAGAATGGAAAAAATCGAGTAAGTACAAGAGAATTACTCTTTGTCATTTCTATTTATTTTCTTATAAAGATTTAATAATTAAGATTAAGTATGTTTTTTTATGAGTTTAATTGATATACACTGTCAGTGTAACGTTCAATCATAACTTTTCTTTTATGGGATTTTTAAAGTATAGTAAGTCAACAAACCTATCATGAACGAAGGGTTGTGATTGATTGAATGTTAGTGTAAAAATCTTTACACTGACAATGTATACCAATTAAACTATTTTTTATTTATAGTATACTCTAAAAAGTTAATTAAACTCGTGTACATTTTTATAATTATAGTAAAAAACCAAAATTCTATTTAAATTATTGTTATTTTTTAATTTATTAATATAAATATGAATCAAATCATCATTTTCATATATCATTATAAGGTATATTGAATATTATAGTTTATCCTATAACTTATCAAATATTTTCTTATAAATTATATATTTTATATTGTTAACATTAATTACAAATAGAGAAGGAAATATAATATCTCAGTTGGTTTTGATCGTTGTCGTTAATAAAAACTAACATTTAATCTATAAAAGAAACATTTAAAATAGGAAAATATATAACATATATAAGTAATTTAAATTTATATTTATTAAATATGTGAGTCTAATTTTATAGAATATAATCATAATAATATTATGATTGGATTTCACACTTTTATGATTTTACCGTCATGTAATCAATATGAAATATAAAAAGAAAATAAGTTGTTGATTTTGTTAATCATTTAATTTTAATATTATTGTATGTTATTTCATATATCAATAATGTATGCTTGCATGGATAATTGTTATTGTAAATTATATTATTATTTTATTTTCATTATATAACATTTTATATTTGGCGTCATATCTATGAAGTTAAGCATACCTGCATAACATCATAAATTATTAGATTAAGAAAACATATGTTGATTCGGTTTTACTTTTATTTTTAGGATACATATATGTCTATTGTTATTTTGAAAAGTCTTTACATATTTAATAAAAACAATGTTTTTAAATTCATATAATTAACAATTATAAATTTAAAATAATTTATTTGAATATTAAAATTTTGTCATTGATATATTATGAAATTATTAAATTTTTAAAATCATTAAATATTAGTTTAATATTATTAAGATTATATTATATTTTATCAGAGATATTAAAAATATATGGATTTCATCATCAATCATCAATATTTTACATATTTTTTACTTATCTTTATTTTATTTGTTATTTATTTTTCTCTATTTTATTTTCTTTTTTTATTGGTAATGCACCACTTTGTAGGAAAAGCACGACCACCACCAAGTTGTTTATTTGTCACTCAATAAAATTATTATTTTAATGTAAATTTCAAAATTAAATTTTTTCTATTTATATAATGTTAATTTTTTATATCAATAAATATTTATTTAATATTATTAACACTACTAGAAAATTTTTCATTTCTTGTAGTTTTTTCATGAAAAAAAAAGTTGCAGAAAATGCCTACTACTTTTTAGAAGAAAAAATTCGTATAAAAGAAAATAAAAAATATCTACAAGAATTTCATAAAACTTTTCCTGTGAATTTGAAAAGTCATAGAAAACTTTTCAATGAATATGAAAATGGTAGAAAATTTTCTTGCAAATTTTCCTCCGAAAATTATTTGTGGGAGTTTCCTGCGAATTTTAAATTGGCAGAAAACTTTATGCATATTTAAAATTGACAAGAAATTTTTTAAATATTTTCTACAAATCAAAATTCACAGAATTTTTTAGATATTTAAAATTAAAATTAAAGTATTAGTTTTTACATAAATCACTACTTTTGCTGATGGGAATCTGTCGACAAGGGGTTTTGACGGGACAACAAAAAGTAACTTGAAAAATAAAGGAGTTGTCTCCTATGTTTATTAAGAAAAACATTGAAAAACCTTTAAAATAGAAAGTGACATGCGAAAAATTATTTGAATATGAAAGTCAATTACACGTACGGCAGGTATTAGCGTTCGTCATAAAGACTCTAATTAAGCATGCAAAATTAGATAACTTTAAAAATATCTATTTCACTCCATACAAATTAGTATTTTCATTTTATTAATTGCTTTTAATATTTTTTACAAGAATTTATTATTGAGAGATTTATTATTGATAAAAGAGTGTTATTATTGTACTTTTATCTTTTAAATTAATTAAAATTTTTTATCTTTTTGGGCTCGACAGAAGTAGGCTCCTGCACCTACGTATCTTCAAGTGCAATGGAGTATTAGAGTTTACGTAATTCGTTGAGAACATATTTGTGTGTTTGATATATTTGATATTTAATTTTTAAATTTATTAAGACTTAGGATTTCTAAACTGTCACAGTTCGTAGTCCTAAAAATTTAAAAATTGGCAGGGTGTACACCCAAACCAATCCATTGGAACATTTTATCTTAGAGGTTTTTTTTGTTTTTTTATTAATATAATTTGGACTAACAAATTTAGCTTTTAGAGATGAGTTTTAAGACAAAAAGTCCCAACTTATGCCTTAAAATCCCGAGATTAATAAGATGTCATGCCTAGTTAATCCTTTTATCCCTATTAAAGAAATATTAAAAATAAAAATAGTGAAAAGAAAGTGAATATTAAAAATTATTTTTTAAAAGAAAATATTATTAATTGTGATAGGAATTAATTAAGGAATAAATTTGAGAGCGTGACACTGTCACCATTTGCATCCTCAAAATTTCATAAGAAAAAAAATGTCACATTTAATTAGCATTATTTTTCCCTTACCAATAAATTTATTTTTCTAACTAGATGCACAAAGGTCCATCATTCAATATGGCAGATCCATTGCTGCTAGTTTTGTGGCTAATGCATTCATGATATTCGTTGCTTGTTGACATGAGAAGGGGTATGCTTGTAAACATATTTTTGGGTCACCACATATACATATTTGCACCAAGATTGGGTGTTGGTGGGTGCTTACAAAGGCTTGAACGCATGTATTGGCACCATGAATGTCATGACTTTTAAAGGCAAGCCTTTTTATGGTTAGTGAAAGGAAAGTAGATGAAAGGAAAGTATATGTAAGAGCTAATGTATATTATTTTGTTGAGAGAAAGAACAAGAGTGGATAAATTCTATTGTGAGTGTTGTTAAGAGAGAAGAAGATGGTGAAAAATAAAAAAAAGGAAGGAGATGGTGAGGTCTTACCTCGGATGTGGAGTGGAGACGACAATCTCCAAAATGTTAGTTGTGAGGGATTTTTATTAAGCTGAGATGTGTGCTTTCATTTAATGAAAGTTTGCTTTTTGGGAAACCAATATTTTAGAAGTATGATTTAATGAGATTTATTGGTAGCTTATAGGTGGTAGTATGAAAGATTAGGAAGAAAAAGGTGAGTAGCTAGGATAGTATAGCACACCTTTAAATGATTTTCTTCTTTTTCTTTTCTTTTTTATAAAACCATATCTGTTTTTTTATTTTGTAATTTTGTTTTTATATTCTTTTCTTTATATTAAGAAAATGAATTAATTATTAATAATTTTTTTAGTTTAATTTTTCTCATGTTTTTATTTTCTTTACTTACCGCACAAAATTGAATGATCACAGAATCCATTTGTAAAACACTTTTCTTGCATTTGAACTCAAACTTTATATATTGTCTACAAGCCCTACACACTTAAAACTTATGATTTTAAAATTGTACTAGTGTTTGAACTGGTGAAAGTATTGGTTCACGATTTATTAATGCAATTGTTGTTGAACCAATGGTTGAACCGATCTTAATAAAATAGTATTTTTTATTAATATGCATTATAAAAATTAAGATTATAAAAGAAAAAATTTATTAAGGAGGTAAATATAAAATAAAAGACTATTTTTACTAAATACAGCTTCATATTGCTAACTTAACCTCTGTTTTTATTAATTTTTAATTAAAAATGGAGGGACTTGAGGAAACAACGGGTGTATTTAGAAAAATCCAAAAAATTATAAAAATAATGAATCAGTTCAACCATTGATTTTCATCTATTTTTCAATTTTAAGACTGGTTATTTGCTTGGTCGATTCGATTTTCAGCATTAACCGAACTAGATACTAGACTAGTTCACCAGGTTTTTGGTCAAACCATTCAGTCTGATCCAGTTTTTTTAACCTAACTTAAAACACATAAAAACTTTTAATAAGAAATTTTATTATAAACATTCTAACATCAATTATTTACGTCTTTAAAATAAAATAGTCATGTATTGTTGCACCAAGTTATATTCAGAATCTATGTAAAATGCAGAAATATATACAAAACCTCATGAGTGATAAGTGTGTTTTACCCTTATGAAATAATTTAAAATATGTGCATACTTAATAGTCAAATTTAATGTTGTTACTTAATATTAAATTATCAAAATTAATATTTAATTATGAATTAAATATTTAATAAAATTAATTACTTAATATAAAAAAATAAAATTAATTTTTTTTAATTATAAAAATGAATATAAAACATAATTAATGTGGTAAATTCTTTTTTATTAAATTTAGATGTTACAAAAGAAATTCACATGATCAACAATTGAAGCTTTGATCAATGTTTAAGTTAAAGTCCAATTTATAATTAATATATATCAATTAAAATTTAGTGAAGCATTTATAGGCTGTGTTAAAGAAGGGTATAATAAAAGTAATGACAGATTTTCATCAATATGGAAAGCTTTCAAGGGTGGTTAATGCCTTATTCATTTCCTTGATTCCCAAGAAGGAGCGCCCAGGTGGATTGGGAGATTATAGGTCCATATCACTAACTGCGGTTCTCTATAAAATTATTGCAAAAGTACTGGCAAAGAGACTACAAAAAGTACTTCCAAGCATCATTGAGGAAACACAGATAGCTTTTATTAAAGGAAGACAATTGCTTGATAGTGTGGTTGTAGTTAATGAAGTTATCCAGGAGGCAAAACATCATAAGAAGCCCTTATTGGTATTTAAGACTGACTTTGAGAAGGTGTATGACTTTGTTAGTTGGGCATTCATGTTTTACATGTTATATCAATTTGGTTTTAGGGGCAATTGATTAAGTTGGATCCATGGTTGTCTGTCTTCATCATGGGTCGGTTAATGGGAGTGCGACGAAGGAGTTCTATATGTAGAGAGGATTACATCAGGGCAATCTGATGGTGCCTTTGTTATTCTTGATGGTGTGGTGAAGTATAAGTCTCTAATACCAATTCTCTTTTAATTTTCAAAATTAAAAATATGAAAGGGAAAATGTAAAGGAAGGAAAGAGTGACCACAAACAAGTCACATGCTTCAAATTATATTTTAAAAATCTAACATTTACATTAATCAAATGTGTAATTGTTATAATAAATTATTTGACTCAAACTAACATCGCTCAAATTAACATTAATCAAAATGGATTTACATTGTTCAATCACATCTATGCTTTATGTTAAAAAAAATTGTTGAAATTGATAATAATAACTTTAAAAATTATATAAATTGTATGATTTAGTTGGTATGGTTGTATTTTAAAGTCAATAATAAATAATATTTAGTAACATAAATGATAAAAAAGGCAGATTCTAATTAATATAAGGTTTTATGTTTTACTGTTTGTTTCTTCTCACTGTGGCTTCTTTCTTTATCTCTTTTAGAAAGGTGACTGAATGCCTCTCTCAGTCCTAACCAAACACTTAAATCCCCCAATTCTCCATGCCCATGGAAATGGACCCTCCTTGTTTCTATGGTGCATTTCAAAATCAAAACTTGGGTTGACCTTTTTGCCCTGAGATCTGTGTCACTAGTCAAATAAATAATTAGTGAAAGGGAACAGGAAGAAAAGAGTGGTCACAAACAAGTCACATACTTTAAATTGTATTTTAAGAATCTAACCTTTACATTAATAAAATGTATATTTATTAAAATAAATTATTTCATTCAAATTAAGATTGCTCAAACAAGTACAGTAAGGTGGTATACCACCACATACACACAAGAACAAATTATACTGAGTATGCTCAAATTAACATGGCTCAATAGACTTTTAAAAAGATATAATAACCTTGAAAAATGTTGTAAATCATTAATGAACCAACAATTAAGCATGTTTTAAAAGACATTGATTTTTAACTTTCATTTTGGCTCTACTTTTATTCACACTATAGTTGTAAAATAATTAAATTACTTTATTACTTTATTTTTTAAAATTATGAAAAAGATTTAAATTTAAGATAAGTTGGATTACTTTAAATAATTTTAACACATAACTTTATACATATTTTTAGTAATAAGAAATAAGTGAGATTATAATTAAATATATTTTTTCTAACAATCCGATTTATTTATTTTTATTAAAGTTGTATTATGAATTTAACAACAAAAAAATTACTATGACAAATGTTTTTTCTAAAATTATTATGTTATATTCAGAAAAAAAAAATTTGAATTCTTTGTAAAGATGAATGCAAGTTACATATTGGAAATAATGAGATTTTTTAAAGAAAAGTGAAAAAAACATATTTCTCTCAAAGTAATATGAATTGTATCACACCCATATGACAAAAAATGTTTAGTTTAGTTTATTATATCTTCTAACATACATCACACATCTCATATCATTGCCACTTTAGAATGTATTACATTTTTTTTAATAAACATGCACTTTGCAGTTTCGTTTTTATATTTCTGTAAAATAGTCATACTATTACCTTTAAAATAGGATTTTATGACTTTTTTAACTTTTACTTTCCACCAAAGTCCAAAATAACTTAAAAAATAGATACTTAAAATATAATATTTAGTTTATAATATTAAAATGTAAAATTTTTAATTCTTAACATTCTTTCTATCATAAATTAGTAGAAAAAACAAAAAATAATTTTTTCTTCTAAATAAAAATAGATTTTTTAATTAATATTTGGGTAAAAAAGATTAATTATTTAGTAATGGAGGATACGAATATTCTTCTTTTTAATATATAAAACTATGTTGATAGAAAAGATTAATTCAATTTTTAGAATCGAAAAAGATCTAGTAAGTATAAGATATTACTCATTATTATTTTTATTCATTTTCTTATTTAAATCTAATGATTAAGATTAATTATGCTTTGTTTTATTTATAGTATTCTCTAAACAATTAATTAAGCTCATGTAGCTTTTCATAATTATAGTAAAAAATTACAATTCTATTTAAATTATTGTTATTTTCTTACTTTATTAATATAATTAATACTAACATATAAATATAAATCAAATCATTCCATAGGCACTGCCTTACTAATTAGTAATATTTTAATTTTCAAATTTAATAATACATTGTATTTATTAAATTTTACTATTATTTAATATATTATTTAAATTTATATGTAGAGATTTAATGCTATATATTATTATATACAATAAATGACTAAGAGAGTGTTAGTTAGTGTACCATTTGAGAGTGTATTATTATAATATTTTTTTTATAAATCAAACCTTAGTATTGTTAATAATACTAGTTTGTTAGGTGAACCTCGAACCTTTATTTCCGTTAACTAATTTATTAGCTTATATATTTATTAGTGTAAAAAGACACAAGGAATGTTGGTATATTTAAAGTTTTTAAACTTAAGATTAGAGTAGGTAAATATAAAAGAATCAAATTATAATTTCTTAAAATAAGGATGAAAGTTTTATGTATTTATTTTATTATAATATAAATATATATTTTTTACATCAAATATATAAAAATGTAAATAATTTATATGTAAATATTACTTTTAAGTGTGTATATTTTAATTGAAATCTAATCATCATTTTCATATATCATTATAAGATATATTTAATATTATAGTTTATCCTATAACTTATCAAATATTTTATTATAAACTATATATTTTATATTGTTAACATTTATTTCAAATAAAAAAGGATATATAATATCTAAATTGGTTAAGGAAAACGAGATTTAAAAAAATGACATCGTTTTAATCTTTATCGTTAATAAAAGCTAACATCTAGTCTATAAAAGAAACATTAAAAATAGAAATTATATAACATATATAATTAATTTAAATTTATATTTATTAAATATGTGAGTCTAATTTTATAGAATATAATAATAATAATATTATGATTGCATTTCACACTTTTATGATTTTACCATCATGTAATCAATATGAAATAGAAAAAGAAAATAAGTTGTTGATTTTGTTAATTATTTAATTTTAATATTATTGTATGTTATTTCATATATCAATAATGTATGTTTGCATGGATAATTGTTATTATAAATTATATTACTCTTTTATTTTCATTAATAATCTTTTTATAACATTTTATATTTGGAGTCATATCTATGAAGTTAAGCATACCTACATAACATCATAAATTATTAGATTAAGAAAACATATATGTTGATTTAGTTTATTCTTATTTTTAGGATGCATATATGTTTATTGTTATTTTGAAAAGTCTTTACATATTTAATAAAAACAATGTTTTCAATTTCATATAATTAACCATTATAAATTTAAAATAATTTATTTTAATATTACAATTTTGTAATTGATATATTATGAAATTATTAAATTTTTAAAATCATTAAATGTTAACTTAATATTATTTAGACAATATTATATTTTATTAGACATATTATAAATTATGGATGTCCTCATGTATTTTAAAATATTTTTCACTTATCTTTGTTTTATTTTTATTTTTTTTTCTCTATTTTCTTTTCTTTTCTTTTTGGTAATGCACCACTTTTCTACTGGGAAAAGCATGACAACCACCAACAATATTATTATTTTAATGAAAATTTCAAAATTAAAATTATTCTATTTATATAATTTTAATTTTTCATATCAATAAATATTTATTTAATATTATTAATATTAGTACAAATTTTTCATTTCCGGTGGTTGTTTCATGAGAAAAAAATTGAAAAAAATACTTGCTATTTTTTAGAAGGAAAAAATTCGTGTAAATTTTGAAACTTTTTGTACAAAAAAAATCTACAAGAATTTCAAAAAATATTCCTTGCGAATTTGAAAAGCGACGGTAAAATTTTCTATGAATATGAAAATGGTACAAAAGTTTCTTGCAAATTTTCCTCTAAAAATTATTTGTAGGAGTTTCCTTCGAATTTTAAATTGCCAGAAAATTTTCCTACATATTTAGAATTGGCAGCAAATTTTTTGCATATTTTTTTACAAACAAAATTGTATAATTTTTTCAGATATTTAAAATTATAATTATAATAAATAAATATTATTGATTTATAAAAATTTATATATTAAGTTTTCTAGAAATTTTTTCGCCACATAATGATAAGTTATTTTTTAAACATTAGTTTTGAAATAATTAATAAATATTTAAAATAATATCATTTTACTAAATCCATTTTAATTTATAAAATATCTTAATATTCATAATTTTAGTTGAAAATTAATTAGATTAAATATTATTTTGTTGAATGCATATTCATTTATCTTCTATCCTTTAAATCCTAAATTCAAATCATCGTAGATCTAAGTGACAATGTTAATTTATTTTATATTTAACATGTCCTAAAATATCAAGGTATTTTTTGATACAAATAAATAAAAGAAAATTGAAGTTGTTATTCAAAATTCAAGGACATTGTACACTATAAAGGTTGAAAAGCCCACATCAATTTTGAATGTCCAAGAAGTGAGAAAAAATTTGAAAATTTGAATAACAGAACAACACAAGCATTAGTGAAACATGAACTAAGATTTGTATTATAGAAAATTTACTATTTTATTTAAATATCATCGATCCAAAATTCAACATGAAGATGAATGTAGCTTGTGATTTGTAACGTCATTAGTTTTTTTTAATTGTTAGTTAAGCATAGAAAAAAATAATGGTAATAGTTGTCTTGGTTCAGGCATACTTGTCCCGTTCTTGTTTAATTACATATAAACCCCAATTACATTCATAATACCACAATTTCCAATCTTATATCATACAGAACAAAATTTAGAAAGTGAATGTTGATATTATCATTATTTTAAAAAAAGAATTTAGCCTTTATCTAAATAAATAAACTACTACTTTTGATGGGTATCTATTGGTAAAAAACTTATTCTTGCATTTTGAACTCCAACTTTATATGATATTCGCAGCCCTACACACTTAAAACTTATGATTTTAAAACTGGATCCGTGTTTGAACTCGTGAAAGTACTGATTCATGATTTATTAGTTTAACTATGGTTGAACTAGTGTTGAACCGGTCTTAATAAAATAGTATTTTTTATTATTAATATATTATAACAATTAAGATTAAAATGAAAATATTTATTAAGAAGTAATTATTAAAGAAAAAACTATTTTTACTAAATACATCTTCGTATCGCTAAGTTAACCTTTTTTTTTATTAATTTTTAATTAAAAAGGGATGGACTTGAGAAAACAAGGGTGTATTTAGAAATAATAAAAAAATTTATAAAAAAATGAAACAGTTGAACCCCTGGTTTTCATTAGTTTTTCAATTTTAAAACCGGTTTTTTGCTTGGTCGATTTTTAGTATGAACCAAACCAGATACTAGACTGGTTCACTGGTTTTTCAGTTAAACCAGATACTAGACTGGTTCAGTGGTTTTTCATCGAACCAGTCGGTCCGATCCGGGTTTTTTAACCTAGCTTAAAACTCATAAAAATTTTAATAAGAAATTTTATTACAAACATTCTAACATCAATTATTCACGACTTTAAAAGAAATTAATCATGTATTATTGCACCAAGTTATATTCAGAATCTATGTAAAATGTAGAAATATATACATAACCTCATGAGTGATAAGTGTATTTTGCCTTTATGAAATTGAAGTTTTCACCTAAGCCAAATGTTTCTTCAAGTCTATTTTATGATATAATAATTTGTGAAATATATTTTAAATAATTTAAAATATGTACATACTTAATAGTCAAATTTAATGTTATTACTTAATATTAAATTATTAAAATTAATATTTATTATGAATTAAATATTTAATAAAATTAATTACTTAATATGAAAAAATAAAATTACTTTTTTTAATTATAAAAGTGAATATAAAATATAATTAATATGGGAAATTTATTTTTTTTATCAGATGTTACAAAAGAAAATCACATTATAAATTTGAAGCTTTGATCAATGTTTAAATTAAAGTCCAATTATAATTAATATATGAGTTTAATTGGTATACACTGTTAGTGTAAATATTTTTACACTGACATTCAATCACAACCCATTCATGGTAAATTTATTGATTTTACTCATTACTACTTTAAAAGTCACATAAATAAAAAGTCAGATTGAATGTCAGTGTAAAAATTTTTTACACTGACAGTGTATACCCATTAAACTCTTAATATATATATATATATATATATATATATTAATTAAAATTTAGATCCTAAATCACCTTATCAAGGACGATTAAGGAACAAACAACTACCACGTGTTGACCAATGTTAGCTCTATAGACCAAATAAGTTTTGCAAATTGACTTGTCTATTTTGTTGGTTGTTTCCTTGTCTCTTAATGATTTGATATATATATATATATATATATATATATTTATAAGTTATCCAAACTTATTGATACAAAACCTTGTTCTCTAGAGGAATTTTATTCTTGATAATGAGATTAGCAAACAATTTAAAAATTCAAACCAACTCAACCATTTAATTTGTGGTCCACTACAGCTAAACCAATCATAGCTTGTATTACATTAGATTATACCTTACTAAGCATGATATAGACATAAATATTGTGGCTATAAGTACAAAGTGAGCCGTGAGAACTAATGCTAGCTACTATCTTTAAAAATATATTTTAGTCAACCCCTAATTAAATTTCATTCTTGACTTTTGCCTTTGAACCATTAAACATTAAGTGGTTGAAGAATTAAATGCTATTAAAGAATAGAAAACATTTAAAAGGATGAAGTTTTCTTTTGTGAGAATGTTGATGATTTTGCCTTTGTCATCATGCCATAACTTAGTCAGTTGTCTCTTGCACAGCTCCATGACTATCCATGATTGTGTTCTGTCTCACAACTGGCAAAATCAACATCCATACTGTTTTAAATTAAATAAGGTAAAAGCAATTAAGATATGAATTGGAGAAGAAGGTGCATCATTAAAGTATCAAACTGGTTATACTTCATGTTTACAATCCATTACTGATTATTATTACCATCATCATTGTGTGTTGATGTTTATATGTTAAGCATATTAACATGAGTAGTGTTACACATAATTCAAATTTATTAAAAACTATAAAATCAAGATAGAGAATTATTAAATGAGATGTGATCATCAAACTTTAAGTTTTTCAATAAACTTTAGCCAATAGTAATAGATAATGTGTTGGAAAAAGTGTGTTAAAGAGTGTTTTGTTAGAATTTATAAAATAAAACGACAAGATTATGGTCGAAGCTGAAGCTAGCGAATGAAATATAGGAAATAACTATTTCTATTAAGTAATACACTCACTTACTGTAAATTGTTGCTGCAAACCACTCATTGATAACTTTCACCCATGTACTTATCTAGCCAACATCAATGTTCCACCTGGTGGTTTGATGAGTGCATCATTCATACAGTAAGTGTAGAACACAAAATGTCAAAAATCATCATGTGTAATGCACTGGTTAACCATATGATGTATTAAGTTCCTTACTTTCTGGCTGAGTTATTCAGATCCCAATTGATGAACAACATTGCAAAGTACATTGCCGCCAAAGAGAATACCATGTGAAAAAATCTATAATTGTAAGGAATATCATTTTCATGTTCAAGTTTGTTTTTTGTAAACTCAAAAAGGACCAAAAAAATCACTTCAATATGAGGGATATTAACATTGTTTTCTATCTGTCACAATATGGCCTAGATTAAAATTAAATAATTCTTGTTTGATCATGTTGATGAAAGGACTATGATCCTTGGTTATGTTATATGTGGGGAATTGTTTTTTCTTGACCGCTAAAAGAAAATTTTACCTCAACTTGCATGATGATGGAGGTGTCTTTCTAGATCAAGGAAAGAAGGCAGCTTTAGAGCTTCTTAATTTCTAGGAAAGGATTTTAGGACTTTTTAAATTTTATTTTTGACAAAAGTCCTAGATAACTTAAAAAATAGATACTTAAAATATAATATTTAGTTTATACTATTAAAATATAAAATTCTTGATTCTTAACATTCTTTTTATCATAAATTTGTAGAAAAAAACTTTTTTTCTAACTAAAAATAGATTTGTTGAATTAGTATTAATTAGTAATATTTTGGTAGAAAAGATCAAATATTTAATAATGGATGATAAAAACATTCTTCTTTTTAATATATAAAACTATGTTGATGGAAAAGAATAATTCTATTTTTTAGAATGAAAAAATTGAGTAAGTACAAGAGACTTACTTTTTGTCATTTCTATTTATTTTCTTATTCAAATTTAATAATTAAGATTAATTATGCTTTGTTTTATTTATAGTATGCTCTAAACAATTAATTAAACTCATGTACCTTTTCATAATTATAGTAAAAGATCACAATTCTATTTAAATTGGTATACACTCTTGGTGTAAAGATTTTTACACTAACATTCAATCTCAACCCTTCATTCATGTTAAATTTATTGACTTTACTCATTACTACTTTAAAAGTCACATAAATGAAAAATCATGATTGAATGTCAGTGTAAAAGTATTTTACACTGATAGTGTATACCAATTAAACTCTTAAATTATTATTATTTTCTTAATTTCTTAATATAATTAAGAATAACATATATAAATATGAATCCAATCATTTCGTAGGCAATGACTCACTAATTAGTTATATTTTAATTGTTAAATTTAATAATACATTGTATTTATTAAATATTACAATTATTTAAATAGATATATTATTTCAAGTTATATGTAGAGATTTAATGCTATATATTATTATATAAAAAATATTACAAAGAGAGTTTTATTTAGTCTATCATTTGAGAGTATATTAGTATAATATGTTTTTTATGAATCAAACCTTAACCATACTAGTTTTGTTAGCTGAACTGGGGACCTTTATCTCCATCAACTAACTCATCACCTTATATAACCATTAGTGCAATATTTTTAAAAAATATATAAGGAATGTTGATACAGTTAAAGTTTTTAAACTTAAGATTATAGTAGGTACATAAAAACATTTAAATTATGTATAATTTCTTAAAATATGGGTGAAAGTTTGTGTTTATTTTATTATAATATAAAAATATATTTTTCCATCAAATATATAAAAATGTAAACAATTTATATGTTAATATTAAAATCTAATCATTATTTTCATATATCATTATAAGATATATTGAATATTATAGTTTATCCTATAACTTATCAAATATTTTCTTATAAACTTTATATTTTATATTGTTAAGATTAATTTCAAATACAAAAGGAGCTATAATATCTTAGTTGGTTAAGAAGTGAGAGAGGTGGAAAAATGTCATGGTTTTGATCTTTGTCATTAATAAAAACTAACATTTAATCTAAGAAAGAAACATTTAAAATAGAAAAATATATAACATATATAATTAATTTAACTTTATACTTGTACAAAAGATGGAAAAAGGAATAGAAATAATATCAACTACTATGCTTTATGATTTTCATTATTTCATGATAGATTTCCTGCTACGAGCTTCATGATAAAAAATATGAATGATTCTATGCTCTTTTGCTATGATTGTTACAAAACTAGGCACTAACAATGGCTATGTAAGTATAAAGTGTGTTTCACTCGTGATTTCAGTTGTAGCTAAAAAATGAAAAATTAACCGAAATGGTTTCAGTTTCATTTTATACTTAAAAAGTTAGTAGTGTTTTAGGTAATTACTAGTTTTGTCAGAAAAGTTGTTTTAGTTTAGTTTTTTTTTAGTGTTCTTGTTTTTAGTTATTAGTTGATTTTTTTACTTTATTTTTCATTAATTAATAAATTCTTTTTCTTTAGATATTTTATTTTTCATTCTCTCCTTTATCATAATTTATATATGTATTAAGTAATTTATAAAAGTTTCATAAAATTTGAAATTTAAGAAATTGATTTGTCATATCCAAACTAAAAAATTAAATTGATTTGGCTAATATGGAAATTGAATTGCCTTATCCAAATTAAAAATTTTGACGTTTAAGAAATTTCAAATGATTTATCCAAATGAAACATTTACAAAATGAAAGAAACTCAAATGAAAGCAATTCAAATTGATAGCATTTCAAATTTTTTGAAATCTTAAAATGTCTCATTAAAACACAATGTTATATTTTAAGAAAATAAATGTTGAAGTATAAGTTTCTAATACCAATTCTCCTTTAATTTTCAAAATAAAAAATATCAAAAGGGAAAGGGAAAAGGAAGAAAAGAGTATCCACAAACAAGTCATATGCTTTAAATTATATTTTGAAAATCTAACCTTTACATTAATCAAATCTATACTTGTTATAATAAATTATTTGACTCAAACTAACATTGCTGAAATTAACATTAATCAAAACGGATTTACATCATTCAATCACATTTATGATTCATGTTAAAAAAATTTGTTGAATTTGATAATAATAACTTTAAAAATTATATTTTATGATTTAGTTGGTATGTTTGTATCTTTAAAGTCAATAATAATTAATATTTAGTAATATAAATAATAGAAAAGGCAGATTCTAATTATATAAGGTTTTATGTTTTATGGTTTGTTTCTTGTCACTGCTTTCTCTATTCTAGAAAGGTGGTTAAATGCCTCCCTCAGTTCCAACCAAAGCGCTAAATCCCACAATTCCTCCTATGGTCCATTTCAAAATCAAAATTTGGGTTGACCCTTTTGTCCCTGAAACGCGTTATTGAGTGAAATAAATGTGAAAGAGAACAGGAAAAAAAGAGTGGCTACAAACAAGTCACATACTTTAGATTATATTTTGAAAATCTAACCTTTACATTAATAAAATGTATACTCATTATAATAAATTATTTGATTCAAAATAACATTGCTCAAACAAGTACATGAACACTACTCAAGAACAAATTATATTGAGTATGCTCAAACTAATATGGCTCAATAGATTTCTTAAAATATAGCAATAACCTTGAGAAATATTGTAAATCATTAATGAACCAACAATTAAGCATGTTTTAAATTTTTAACTTTCATTGTGGCTCCACTTTTATTCACACTATGGTTGTAAAATAATTAAATTACTTTATTGCTTTATTTTTTAAAATTATGAAAAGATTTAAATTTAAGATAAGTTAAATTCCTTTAAATACTTTTAACAGATAAATTTATACATATTTTTTAATAATAAGAAATAAGTGTGAGACTATAATTAAATATATTTTTCTAACAATCCAATTTATTTGTTTTTATTAAAGTTCTACTATGAATTTAACAACAAAAAAATTACCATGACAAATGTTTTTTCTAAAATTATTATGTTATATTAAGAAAAAAACATTGGATTCTTTGTAAAGAAGAATGCAAGTTACATATTGGAAATAATGAGATTTTTTAAAGAAAAGTAAGAAAAAAAAAACATATTTCTCCAAAGTAATATGAATTGTATCCTACTCGTGTGAAATAAAATGTTTAGTTTAGTTTATTATATATTCTAACACACATCACACATATCACATCACTATCACTTTAGACTGTATTACCATTTTTTAATAAGCCATTGATAAACATGCACTTTTCCAATTTCGTTTTTATAATTCCGTAGAAATAATCATACTATTACCTTTAAACTAGGGTTTTATGACTTTTTTAACTTTTATTTTTTACCAAAGTCTTAAATAACTTAAATAATAGATACTTAAAATATAATATTTAGTTTAGAATATTAAAATGTAAAATTCTTAATTCTTAACATTCTTTCTATCATAAATTAGTAGAAAAAACAAAAAGTAATTTTTTCTTCTAACTAAAAATAATTTTTTGAATTAATATTTTGGTAGAAAAAATTAATTATTTAGTAATGGAGGATAAAGACATTCTTATTTTTAATATATAAAACTATGTGATAGAAAAGATTAATTTCTATTTTTAGACTGGAAAAAGATCTAGTGTATAAGATACTTATTGTTTATTATTTCTATTCATTTTCTTATTTAAATTTAATGATTAAGATTAATTATCTTTTGTTTTATTTATAGTATGCTCTAAACAATTAATTAAGTTCATGTAGCTTTTGATAATTATAGTAAAAAAATACAATTCTATTTAAATTATTGTTATTTTCTTAATTTATTAATATAATTAAGAATCACATATATCAATATGAATCAGATCATTCTGTAGCACTATGTTACTAATTATTTATATTTTAATTTTTAAATTTAATAATAAATTTTATTTATTAAATTTTACTATTATTTAAATAGATATATTATTTAAAGTTATATGTAGAGATTTAATGCTATATATTATTATATATAATAAATGACTAAGAGAGTGTTAGTTAGCGTACCATTTGAGAGTGTATTAGTATAATATATTTTTTATGAATCAAATCTTAGTATTGTTAATAATACTACTTTGTTAGTTGAACTTGAAACCTTTATTTCCGTTAACTAATTTATCACCTTATATATTTATTAGTGTAATATTTTTAAAAAAGACACAAGAAATGTAGGTATATTTAAAGGTTTTAAACTTAAGATTGGAGCAAGTAAATAAAAGAGAATAAAATTATAATTTCTTAAACTAAGGATGAAAGTTTTAGGTATTTATTTTTATTATAATATAAATATATACTTTTTACGTCAAATATATAAAAATGTAAACAATTTATATGTGAATATTACTTTTAAGTGTGTATATTTTAATTAAAATCTAATCATCATCTTCATATATCATTATAAGATATATTGAATATTATATAACTTATCAAATATTTTCTTATAAACTATGTATTTTATATTGTTAACATTAATTTCAAATAAAAAAGGATATATAATACCTGAATTGGTTAAGGAATCAGGGATGTAAAAAAATGTCATAATTTTAATCTTTATCGTTAATAAAAACTAACATCTAGTTTATAAAAGAAACATTAAAATAGAAAAGTATATAACATATACAATTAATTTAAATTTATATTTATTAAATATGTGAGTCTAATTTTATAGAATATAATCATAATAATTTTATGATTGAATTTCACACTTATATGATTTTATATTCATGTAATCAATATGAAATAGAAAACGAAAATAAGTTGTTGATTTTGTTAATTATTTAATTTTAATATTATTGTTTGTTATTTCATATATCAATTTATATGCTTGCATGGATAATTGTTATTATATTATCATATTTTTCATTAACAATTATTATTTAAGATTTTATATTTGACGTCATATCTATAAAGTTAAGCATACCTGCATAACATCATAAATTATTAGATTAAGAAAACATATATGTTGATGTAGTTTTATATTATCATATTTCTTAAAAATATTTAAGAAATTATTAAATTTTTAAAATCATTAAATGTTAATTTAATATTATTAAGACTATATTATATTTTATTAGACATATTATAAATTATGGATGTTGTCATGAATCATCAATATTTTTACATATTTTTCACTTATCTTTGTTTTATTTTTTATTTCTTTTTCTCTATTTTTTTATCGGTAATGCACCACTTTTTTACTAGGAAAAGCACAACAACCACCAGACTATTTATGTATAACTGAACAATATTATTATTTTAATGAAAATTTCAAAATTAAAATTTTTCTATTTATATAATTTTAATTTTCATATAAATAAATATTTATTTAATATTATTAATACTACAACAAAAGTTTTCATTTCGTGCAGTTGTTTGATGAGAAAAAATTTGCAGAAAATACTTGTTATTTTTTAGAAGGAAAAAATTCGTATAAATTTTTTGAGACTTTTCATAAAAAAAAAACTATAAGAATTTCATAAAAATTTCCTTGTGAATTTAAAAAGTGACAGAACCTAGGAATAGGCATTTTATGGATGATTCACGCCCTGCACACTCAAAGGCGAGAACGAAGTAGCGATTGCTCGTCCAAATGGGTTACCACCAAATCAAGAAAAAGAAAAAATTATATGTATTGAATTTATACCTCAATCAGCCCTTGAGCACCTTCGAAAGAAAAAAGAAGGAAAACACCCATCTCAAGTGCCTTGCTTCGTCTCCATATCAGTCAAGCTGTTTCATTTCTTCTTTTTTCCAAAGCAGGGTTAGCATGTATGAAAATGGTAGAAAAAATTCTTGTAAATTTTCCTTTGAAAATTATTTGTAAGAGTTTCCTACGAATTTTAAATTGCAGCAAATTTTCCTACATAATTAAAATTGACAAGTAACTTTTTGCATATTTTCTTACAAAAAAATTATAATAAATAAATATTATTTATTTATAAAAATTAATATATTAAGTTTTCTAGAAATTTTTTCGCCACATAATGGTAAGTTATTTTTTCAATCATTAGTTTTTAAATAATTAATAAATATTTAAAATAATATCATTTTACTAAATCCATTATAATTTATAAAATATCTTAATATTCATAATTTTAGTTTAAAACTAATTAGATTAAATATTATTTTATTTAATGTATATTTAAATTTTAAATTCAAATCATTATACATTTAAGTGACAATGTTAATTCATTTTATATTTAACATGCCCTAAAAAATCAAGGTATGTTTTGATACAAATAAATAAAAGAAAGTTGAAGCTATTATTCAAAATTCAAGGAAATTGTATAGTATAAATGTCAACAAGCCTACGTCAATTTTGAATGTCCAACAAGTGAGAAAAACATTTGAAAATTTGAATAACAGAACAACAACACAACCATTAGTGAAACATGAACTAAGATTTTTATTATACACAATTTACTATTTTAGTGAAATAGCATCGATCCAAAATTCAACATGAAGATGAATGTAGCTTGTGATTTGCAACGTAATTTTTTTTTAAGTGTTAGTTAAGCATAGAAAAAAATGGTAATAGTTGTCTTGGTTCAAGCATACTTGTCCCGTTCTTGTTTAATTACATATAAACCCAAATTACATTCATAATACCATAGTTTCCAAGCTTATATCATACAGAAAAAAATTTAGAAAGTGAATGTTGATATTATCTTTATTAAACAAGAAGAATCTAACCTTTATCTAAATAAATAAACTACTACTTTTGATGGTTTGTAAAAAACTTTTCTTGCATTTTGAACTCTAACTTTATATGATATCTATAGGCCCTACACACTTAAAACTTATGATTTTAAAATTGGACCCGTGTTTTAACCCGTAAAAGTATTGGTTCATGGTTTATTAGTTTAACCGTTGCTGAACTAGAGTTGAACAGGTCCTAATGAAATAGTGTTTTTTATTATTAATAAATTATAACAATTAATATTATAAAAGAAAAAAATTTATTAGGAGGTAATTATTAAAGAAATTTTTTTTACTAAATACATCTTCATATCGCTAAGTTAACCTCTTTTTTTTATCAATTTTTTTAATTAAAAAGGGATGGACGTGAGAAAACAAGGGTGTATTTAGAAAAATTTGAAAAATTTATAAAAAAATGAAACAGTTGAACCAAAAAATAAAATAAAATATATGATTTGAAGTAGACATTAACCCAAGTTAGCATGGCATCAGCTACTGATGAGTATTCTATCTTTATACAAATAAATATATGCTGATATGTTGCAACACTTGATTAACAAGGTCCAGTTTTTGTAAATTTTATTAGTTCAACTTTTAAAAAAATGAAGAAAGAAGACCAACTTTTGAAAAAGTTGTTTTGACATTATTCTTTGTATTTATTTTCTCTGAAATTTCTTCTAGAGAATATCATCCAACACTTATCACTCATCAGTTTTTCAGTCAAACCAAATACCATACTAGTTCACCAGTTTTTCGGTCAAACCGATCGGTCCCATCCAGCTTTTTTAACCTAGCTTGAAATACAAAAAATATTTAATAAGAAATTTTATTACAAATATTCTAACACCAATTATTCACGACTTTAAAAGAAATTAATAATGTATTATTGCACCAAGTTATATTTAGAATCTATGTAAAATCCAGAAATATATACAAAACCTCATGAGTGATAAGTGTACTTTACCCTCATAAAATTGAAGTTTTCACCTAAGACCAACATTTCTTCAAGTCTATTTTATGATAGAATAATTTGTGAAATATATTTTAAATAATTTAAAATATGTGCATATTTAATAGTCAAATTTGATGTTATTACTTAGTATTAAATGATCAAAATTAATATTTATTATGAATTAAATATTTAATAAAATTAATTACTTAATATAAAAAAATAAAATTAATTTTTTAATTATAAAAATGAATATAAAATATAATTAATATGGGCAATTTATTTTTTTTATTATATGTTACAAAAGAAAATCACATTATAAAATTGAAGCTTTGATCAATGTTTAAATAAAAGTCCAATATATATATATATATATATATATATAAAAATTAAAATTTAGATTCTAAATCACTTTATTAAGGATAATTAAGGGACAAACAACTACCACGTATTAACCAATGTTAGCTCTATAGACCAAATAAGTTTTGGCAAATTGACTTGTCTATTTTGTTTAGTTGTTTCCTTGTCTCTTGATGGACTCGGTCATCCTAATCCTATATTTGTAAGTTATCTAAACTTCTTGATACAAAACCTTGCACCCAATAGGAATTTTAGTCTTGATTTAAATCTAAGATAATGAGATTAGCAAGCACTTTAAAAATTCAAACCAACTCAACCATTTAATTTGTGGTCCATTCCAGCTAAAGCAATCATAGCTCAGATTATACCTTACTAAGCATGATATAGATATAAATATTGTGGCTATATGTACAAAGTGAGTTGTGAGAACTAATGCTACTATCTTTAAAAATATATTTCAGTCAACTCTAATTAAATTTCATTCTTGACTTTTTCCTTTCAACCATTAAACATTAAGTGGGTGGAAGAATAAACTACTATTAAAGAATAGAAAACGTTTAAAAGGATGATGTTTTCTTTTGTGAGAATATTGATGATTTTGCATTTGTCATCATGCCATAACTGAGTCAGTTGTCTCTTGCACGGTTCCATCATTATCAATGACTTTGTTCTGTCTCACAATTAGGGAAATCAGCATCCATACTGTTTAAATTAAATAAGGTAAAAGCAATTAAGATGTTAATTGGACAAGAAGCTACATTATTAAAGTATCAAAGTATTTATGCTTCACTTTGGAAATTCACTACTAATTACTATTACCACCATGCATCCATACTGTTTAAATTAAATAAGGTAAAAGCAATTAAGATATTAATTAGACAAGAAGCTGCATTATTAAAGTATCAAAGTAGTTATACTTCACTTTGGCAATTCACTACTAATTACTATTACCACCATGTCTTGATGTTTATATGTTAAGGATATTAACATGAGGATACCCACAATTAAAATTTATTGAAAACTATAAATCAAGATTGAGAATTATTAAATGAGATGTGAGATATCAGATTTTATATTTTTCAATATGAGGGATATTAACATTTCTTTCCATCTGTCACAATATGGCTAAGGTTAAAATTAAATAATTATTGTTTGATCATGTTGATGAAAGGACCATGATACAAATTTTTGGTTATCTTATATGGGGGGAATTATTTTTTTCTTGACTTTTCTAAAAGAAAATTTTACTTCAACTTGCAGCATGATTGAGGTGTCTTGCTAGATCAAAGAAAGAAGGAAGATTTAGAGCTTCCTAATTTCTAGGAAAGGATTGAGAATGGGATTTTGAAGTAACAAGGAATCTTTCTGAATTTACTGGAAAAGGCTTTGAAGCAACAAGTAAAGCTTTAGAACTCTCTAATTTTGAAGCAACTAGGAATGCTTTAGAACACTAAAGAACGATTAACCTGAAAGCATTTTGAATCAATGCCTGTGGAAAAGGCTGCTATCACAATTACAAATATGGCAATAAGGAAGCCCTGTCATGAAATTAGAAAATGGTATATAACAAAAAATAACAGGATGACTAAAGCATTCATGTGAAAAAATATCCACAATATCAAATTATGTATTTTAATACTAATTCAGACACATGCTCACAAAAAAAAATATCTTGAAGAGTCAACAAAAAGAATGCAGAGGCCTACAAAAAAATCTAATAGTAGCACTAATAGTAAAACTTGTAAGAAAACTAGACAACATATGGTACATTATATACCACGTGGTAAAGATGATCTGGTAAAACTTAAAACCTCTATACATATACTTATATGTGCCCTTTAGTTGTTGAATGCTACTAAACACTTTATCCTTGTAGACAGTTCTTGCTTTTATTAGAACACTACATTAACAAGAATTTAGCATCACGATTGAAGTATTGTGGTGCTAACAATGAATGACAGATTGACTAGGCTAGATATTAGATCTGATCACTTTATCAGGTCCTATCGACGTCATTTTCCTTTATCCTTACTTACTAAGAATTTTAACAAAATGTTCATCCTAAGCTATTTTATATGCAAGAAAAAAGACTTAATTATGGTTACTTCACATCATAGATTTAAGATAAACAACAATCTAAACATTATTTGAAACCTTCAACCAATACTAATAAAAAATCTACTATTTAATTTAAACCTCAATAATCACCTAAAGAAGACTGAAGGAAGAATTTTGAACTCAATAGAGAAGTGTAGAGGAACTAAACAAAAGATTTTCAAATTTAACAAAGTGAAACAGCCACTGTTTCCTTTTTCTTGATTCTTTGTCTCACATCTTATGGTGGTAGGTTCACTGAAATTCCATGATAAGTCCACCATCTATAAAAGAAATTTCAAAATAAAATATATGATTTGAAGTAGACATTGAACCAAGTTAGCATGGCATCAACTACTATTGAGTGAATTTTATTGCATGTAAGAAGAGAATTTCATTCTATCTTCATCCACATAAATATACGCCTATATGTTACAGCACTTGATTAACAAGGGCTAGTTTTGTAAATTTTATTAATTCAATTTTTAAAAAAAAATGAAGAAAGAAGACCAGTTTTCTTAGTAGAACAAAATACTCCCTCCTTCCACCAAATTTATCTTCTACATCCAACCATCAACATCCAACTGTAAAACTACAACCTCAATACATTGGAAGATATGAAACTTTTTAAAAATGATCTTGTAAAAGGTCTCACATACAGCACATCATTTAAAATAACTTATTGTTGGACAAGTGGCCTCAGTTTACTTAATAGGGGGGTGAATTAAGTAGATCAAAATTTAAACATAGTTTTCTTTCTCTTTGATTTTATATTAGAATATTTAAAATGAAAATGAAGTGTTCAAATATGAAAACAAAATAAATAGATAGGAGTATAGGGAAGAGAAATATGAAAATTCTTTTTATACTGGTTCGGCCAATCCACTTGCCTACGTCCAGTCCTCAAGTAATCCCACTTGAGATTTTACTATATTTGTAAATCACTTTATAATCCTCAATCACCTTGGGAGCCCTCTTCCTGTGTTTAAGATTCCTTTTCTCACTCAAGAAGTCTCTCTTGAATATAATCAGTGAGTGATCAGAAGAAGAAGAAGAAACTCTCTTAAAGAGCAAATGATACAACTTGAAAAATCTATAAGAATTCTTTTGGAATTTGCAAGTGTTTAGGCAAGAGTTTTTGTTTTGTAAAATACTGGAAGAATTTGTGTATTAAAACAGAAGAAAAACCACTTATTTATAGTGTTAAAACCAAAGTGATGTGCTCTTTCATGAAAGGTTGTGACTTTTCAAACTTTGTGTAAAAGCTTACTGGTAATCGACTACATCCACTGGTAATCGATTACATAAAAATGGTAATAGATTACATGATTTAAAAATTGTTCCTTTGTCAGCTTTGAATTCAGAATTTGAATAACAAGCCCTCTGGTAATCGATTACATAGCCTGGTAATTGATTACCAGGTCATAATTTTGAACTGATAAAAAAACATATCTTGCCAAATTAAGTTTATGCAAATTCTTAGAGATTCTTTTACACAATAACTGAGTTAATTTATTTTTCTATCTTAACATTATCTTGAATCTCTATCAATGTTGTTTTGTTCTTTTTTTTTCTTGCTTTTGTATCAACATTCTTTATCACTTTTGGCATCACCAAAACCTGTAACATCTTAGCATTTATATTCTCTCCCTTTTTTATGATGACAACTATCTTTAAGGGAAGGAAAGACAGTGAAATATATATTTATCAATCACTCCCCCTTAGTTTAATATTTATTGACTTTATAAGTATTGTATTGTTTGTAAATAGTTTTCTTGAAATAAAGCAAGAAATAATTTTAGTTGTCAAAAGCAATAATATCCTTATTTAATTTCCTTGCCTTACAAGTCTCTCCCCCTTTGGCAACATAAAAAATAATGAAAGGTAGGAAGAAAAGAAACAATTGAAAGACTAATCAGTTAAGATAAATGACTGTTTAAGCAAGGAGTTTAAAATGAGCACAAGATTATCATAATGAGATCATACATATGCTGAAAACATAAGCTAAGTAGAGTCAAAGTATCGACAAAGATGTCCCATATCATCTTCAAGACATGTAAGGCGAGTATCGACAGAAGTGAAACATTCGTCAACAAAAGCACGGAGATCTTGAATGCCATGGAGACATCATTAAGAATGGCAGAGTGTGGAGTCAGCGGTGGTGGGGAAGGAGTACGATCATCAGGAGAATGAGCTTGATGATCCTGCTTACGAACCCATTGATGATATAGATTTTTGCGATAACCAAAAGAGGAAAAAGTGGTAGCACCAATTTCAAATGATCTCTTGACCTTGATAAATGGGACACCATCAAGGGAAACATTGAAGTGTTTTAGGAATGTGGTAATAATTTGTGGATATCGGAGAGAAGCATTGTCACGTAATGCTTTGTTCATATAGTGACACACAAGATGAGCCCAGTTGATGGGTCTCCCAGTCAAAAATGCCCACATGATGATTAAATCTTCTTCCGTTACTTAAGCAAGATTGGTTGAACGAGGGAGTAATACCCGAACGATAATATAATGCATAATCCGACATTCAAACTTCAGAGAACCAACAAGTAATTGACCAGTAATATTAGCATTATCAGTAGTGACAATTAGACGGGCATTATGAGTAGAATAATCATTCTTCCACTCATCAACAATAGAGCCTTCAAATTAAACCCCTTGACTTTCTAATTTTGTCAGAGTGTAAAAGAGTGATTGATCAATGACAATAGGAATTTTGTTTACTTCACTATAAATAATGCCATTGTTAATACGCATGTTGCTATAGAATTTTCGAACTAAATCAGGAAAATGAGTTTCTTTTAAAGTCATAAAATCGAGTAACCCATAAGCACGAAAGGTGTCATAAAAATCAAAATGTTCTTCATCAAAGAACTCATCATTGACATATTTGGGGTCAAGAATGTCACGGCTAGAAAAATGAGCATAATACCTCTCTTGTTTAGCAGTGGCGGAAAATAGAGGAATGGAGGAGTGTGGGAGTGCGGAAGGATTATTGGCGCCACCATGTTGGCGATTTCTAGTGGCTGTGGAGGAGGAAGAGCCCTGCATTTTTTTGAAGATTCAGCCATTTTGAGGAAGTTTTCGAGAGATTTGTTCGATGGACTTTGAAAAGTAGAGTAATAGGAAGGATTTGCAACTTACGGATGAGTTTTGGTGCAAAAATGAAGGAAAATCGAAGATTTGAAGGTGTTGGTGCCGTTTTGAGGAAGGAGTTGAGAGGGTGCTGCACGTGGAGAGAGAAAGCACTGAATATATAGTTAGGGATAATTGGTAATCGATTACCACTTTGTGTAATTGATTACACGTGTAAAACCAGGTTGTAGCGCCGTCTAGTAATCGATTACGTAACCATGTAATCAATTACATGAAAAATCTAGAATTCTGCGAATGTGCTGGTAATCGATTATCATATATTGTAATCGATTACATTCATCTAACCTTTAGGAATCAATATCAATCAAATTCATAATACCTAATTCTCTTCGAATTGTAAAGAAATTATCTTTGGGTAAAGGTTTAGTAAAGATGTCGGCTAATTGATTTTTGGTGTCTACAAATTCTAGAATATAATCTCCTTTTTAAACATGATCTCGAAGAAAGTGACGGTGTATTTCAATGTGTTTTGTTCGAGAGTGTAAAACTGAATTTTTTGAGAGATTTATTGCACTGGTATTTGTTCTAGTGTTAGTCCATAGTCAGAGAGTTATTGCTTCATCCAAAGAATTTGAGCGCAACAGCTTCCAACAGCGATATATTTTGCTTCGGCTGTAGATAGAGCAACACTATTTTGCTTTTTGCTATGCCATGAAGCTAGAGCGGATCCTATGAAGTGACAAGCGCCACTAGTGCTTTTTCTATCCATTTTACATCCAACAAAATCTGAGTCAGAATATCTTACCAAGTTTTTGGACATATTTTTAGGATACCATAACCCTAAGTTAGGAGTTCTTAATAAATATCACATGATTCTTTTAACAGCACTGAGATAAGATTCTTTCGGATTTGCTTAATATCTAGCACATAGACAAACACTAAACATGATATCAGGCTTACTTGCTGAGAGATAAAGAAGAGATCCAATCACACCTCGATACCATTTGATATCTATTGATTTACCATTTTCATCTTTGTCCAAGTAGCAAGCACTGTTCATTGGTGTAGCCATTTGCTTAGCATTTTCCATTCCAAATCTTCTAAGCAGTTCTTTGCAATACTTGCTTTGGTCCATTTCTAGCTTGTTTGATTTGTAAGCCAAGAAAGAAATTTAACTCCCCCATCATGGACATTTCAAATTCACTTTGCATATCCTCAGAGAATTCTTTGCATAAAGAGTCATTAGTGGCACCAAAGATGATATCATCAACATGGATTTGAACTAAAAGAATATCATGCATTTTTCATTTAATAAATAGTGTGGTGTCAACTTTTCCTCTTGTAAACCCTTTTTTCAAGCGAAATGTACTTAATCGTTCATACCAAGCCCTAGGAGCTTGTTTTAAACGATAAAGTGCTTTTTTTAATTTATAAACATGATTAGGAAATTCTGGATTTTCAAATCCTGGAGGTTGATCAACATATACTTCCTCTTGAATGAATCCATTTAAAAAGGCACTTTTGACATCCATTTGATATAGTTTGAAGTCCATTATATAAGCGAATGCAAGTAACATTCTAATGGCTTCTAATCTTGCTACTAGAGCATAAGTTTCTTCATAATCTATTCCTTCTTATTGATTATATCCTTTGGCCACTAATCTTGCCTTGTTTCTTATGAATATTCTGTGTTCATCTAATTTATTTCTAAATACCCATTTAGTTCCAATTGTTTGATAGTCTTCAGGTCTAGCAACTAGTTCCCATACTTGGCTCCTTTCAAATTGATTTAATTCTTCTTGCATAGCAATGATCCAATTTTCATCAATTAAGGTTTCATTTATGCTTTTAGGTTCAATTATAGATACAAAAGCCATGTTATTGCATACATCTTTAAGAGTGTCTAGTAATTACCCCTATTGAAATATCTGCGATGATGTTATCAAGAGGATGGTTATTTAAGGTTCTCCACTCCTTTGGAATATCCAAATTGGTTTGATCTGTTTCATGTATGGAATTTGTACTACTTTCTTACTTTCTTACTTTTAGGTTTGATCTTGTAGAGTTTCTATTACATTATCAAGCATATCCTTTCTTGACAAAAAATTGTTAGTTTCATCAAAAGCAACATGTATTGATTCTTCAATCAACATAGTTCTTTTGTTATATACTTTATAAGTTTTACTATTTAAGGAATACCCAAGAAATATTCCTTCATCTGATTTAGCATCAAATTTTCCTAAATTATCTTTTCCATTATTTAACATGAATCATTTACATCTAAATATGTGAAGATGGGAAATATTTGGTTTTCTTCCATTGTAAAGTTCATAAGGTGTTTTCTTTAAAATAGGTCTTATAAGTGCTCTATTCATTGTATAACATGCAGTATTGACGGCTTCAGCCCAAAAGTATTTTGGAAATTTTATGTCACTAAGCATGGTTCTTGCTAATTCTTCTAATGATCTATTTTTCCTCTCTACTACTCCATTTTGTTGAGGGGTTCTAGGTGCAGAAAAATTATGATCAATTCCATTTTCATCACAGAATAATTCAAAGCTTTTATTTTAAATTTCTTTTCCGTGGTCACTTCTAATTGAAGTAATTTTGAGTTCCTTTTTATTTTGAATAATTTTAGCAAATTTCTTAAAGGCATAATTTTTATGAGCAAGGAATAATGTCCAAGTGAATAGAGTAATCATCTACGATTACAAGGGCATAATAACTACCTCCAAAACTCATAGTTCTTGAAGGACCAAAAAGATGCATGTGTAATAGTTTTAAGGGTCTAGAGGTTGAGATAATATTTTTAGACTTAAATGAAGTTCTTACTTGTTTTCCTTTTTGGCATGCATCACAAAGTTTATTTTTTTTCAAATTTGATTTTGGGTAATCCTATTACTAAATCTTTTGAAATTATTTTATTCAGATGTCCCATATTTATATGAGCAATTCTTCTATGCCACAACCAAGATTCATCTTATTTACTTATGAAACATTGAGTATAATTTGTAGTTTTATCTAGATTTATCAGATATACATTGTTAATCCTTTTCCTTCATAAGTAATTTTCTTATCATTTTTACTTTCAATAACACATTTATGTGAATCAAAGAATACTAGGAAACCTTTGTCACATAATTGACTTACACTAAGTAAGTTGTGTTTAAGTCCATCAACAAGCAAAAACATTATCTATTGAGGTAGAGAGATTCGTACCGATTTTTCTGACCCCTAGAATTTTACCTTTGTTGTTGTCTCCATAAGTTACATGTCCATTGTTCTTGGGATTCAAGATGAGAAACTTTGAAGTATCTCCCTTCATATGTTTTGAGAAACCACTATCAATGTACCAGTTTTCTTCAAAGATTCCTTCAAACACAAAATAGATTACATGACTTTGGTACCAAAATTTTCTTGGGTCCTTGTGTGTTAGTTTTAACTGAGGATCCTTTTGGAACCCATATCATATTGTTATTTTATTATTGTTTTTCCTAAAATGGCATGTTAATGCACTATGTCCATTCTTGCAACAATAAAAGCATGTCAAAAATGGAGAAGTAGTTGCTTGAGTTGATACAAAGAAATTTTTATACATTTTCTATTGTTTTAAAGGATTATATCCTATTGCTGCTTTATCAAAGACACATCTTTGATTTCTTAATAAAATATCTAAATGGATCTTGCCCGAAGTGAATTTAGCAAGTGTGATTTTTAGATTAACAATTTCTTCTTTATATTTACTGCATGATGCACATGAATGAGGTTTATTTTCTATATTGCTTTTAATTGTTTGTTTTGAATTTAATTCTAGTGTGTTAACTTCAGATCTAATATTGTCTAATTATTTATTTAATTTTAAAATTTCTACTTCTAGGTTTGAAATTGTTTTCTTGGAAGATGATACTAATTTTGCAAGTTTTAATGATTCTTTATGCAGATCATTAAATGCTTCTTGAAGTTCATCAAATGAAAAGGAAGTTTCAAGGTTAGAGGAGGTTACCTCTTCTTCTCTATCAAAATCTCTCGCATGAGACCAAGATTCACAATTTCATTGTCGGAGTCATTTGATGAATCAGTGTCATTTTCCTCCTAAGTGATATATGCCTTCTTTCCTTTCTTTTCCTTGAAGGTCGTTTTATTAGATTTCTCTATTTTTTCTTTGTAGATAGGACAGTCTAGTCTTAGATGTCCTGCTTGGTTGCATTCATAACATCTTGGGGTGGAAGTTGAGTTTTCCCCTTTCTTCCTTGTATTGAACGTTGTTCTCTTTCGATTTCCTTTATTTCTTAAAAACTTGTTAAACCTTTTCACAAAAAGACTAAAGTCTTCATCATCTAGATAATCATTTGAATCTTCTTTGTCTTTTTCTTCATAGGTGGATGAGGAGGCTTTGAGTGCAATGCTTTTCTTTTTTTTTTGTCATTTTCTTCATGTTGATCAAGTCTTATCAATTCCAATTTATGTTCTTGAAGTTTTCCAAATAATGTGGCAAGAGACATTGTCGAGAGATCCTTGGATTCTGCAATTGTTGTTACTTTTGATTGCCATTGCCTGCTTAAACATCTTAGAACCTTATTGATAAGATCTTCATTTGGAAAAACTTTTCCTAGAGATTGAAGATGATTAACTATATGTGTGAATCTTTTTTGCATGTCCTGTATATTTTCATTTTGATTCATTCTAAAAAGTTCATATTCATGAGTGAGAGAGTTTATTCTGGATCTTTTGACATCACTAGTACCTTCATGTGTTACTTCTAATATGTCCCACATTTCTTTTGCAGTCTTACAATTTGACACCTTAAAATATTCATCAATTCCTAGTGTAGAAGTGATTATATTTTTGGCTTTTAAATTATATTGAACTCTTTTTATATCATCTTCATTCCATTGTTCTCTAGGCTTTTCTACAATTTTATTTTCTACTTGCATTGTAGGGATGAATTGACCAAATTCAATTGCATCCCATATATTTAAATCTATTGCCTCTATAAAAATTTGCATTCGGGTCTTCCAATAATGGTAGCCCTCTCCATTAAGGACAGGAGGTCTATTTATCAAGTTACCCTCAGGAAAGAGAAAATTTGAGGCTATTTGATTCTTGAGGCTTTTAAACCTTATTCAAGATTACTTACTCTGATACCACTTGTTGGACAAGTGGCCTCAGTTTACTTAAGAGGGGGGGGGGTGAATTAAGTAGATCAAAATTTAAACTTAGCTTTCTTTCTCTTTGATTTTATATTAGAATATTTGAAAATGAAAGTGAAGTGTTCAAATATGGAAACAAAATAAATAGATAGGAGTATAGGGAAGAGAAATATGCAAACTCTTTTTAGACTGGTTCGGCCAATCCACTTGCCTATGTCTAGTCCTCAAGTAAACCCACTTGAGCTTTTACTATATTTGTAAATTCCTTTACAAATGAATGAATCCTCAATCATCTTGGGAGCCCTCCCCCTGTGTTTGAGATTCCTTTTCTCACTCAATAAGTCTCTCTTGAATACAATCAGTGAGTGATCAGAAGAAGAAGAAGAATAAGAAACTCTCTTAAAGAGCAAATGATACAACTTGAAAAACCTATAAGAATTCTTTTGGAATTTGCAAGTGTTTGGGCAAGAGTTTTTGTTTTGTAAAAGATTGGAAGAATTAATGTATTAAAAAAGAAGAAAACTCACTTATTTATAGTGTCAAAACCAAAGTGATGTGTTCTTTCATGAAAGGTTGTGACTTTGCAAACTTTTCGTAAAAGCTTACTGGTAATCGATTACATGACTTAAAAATTGTGCCTTTTCACGAAAGGTTGTGACTTTTCAGTTTTTGTGATAACAACTTTTCTGGTAATCGATTACATGATTTAAAAATTGTTCCATTGTCACTTTTGAATTCAGAATTTGAATAACAAGCCCTCTAGTAATCAATTACATAGTCTGGTAATCGACTACCAGTTCATAATTTTGAACTAATAGAAAAACATATCTTGCCAAACTAAGTTTATGCAAATTCTTAGAGATTCTTTTACATAATAACTGAGTTAATTTATTTTTCTATCTTAACATTATCTTGAATCTCTGTCAATGTTGTTTTGTTCTTTTTGTTTTCTTGTATCAACATTCTTTGTCACTTTTGGCATCATCGAAACCTGTAACATCTTAGCATTTACACTTATGAAAAAGTTGTTTTGACTTTTTCTTTGTATTTATTTTCTCTGAAAGTGCTTCTAGAGAATATCATCCCAAAAAAGTGATATAATGTCTAACATTTTGCCTACGAACCATATATAGATATATGGGTTGGAAAATCTTGTCCTTCTGATTATAGACCAATAAAGAAAAACAATGTAAGGAGCCATAATTCCTGAAGATAAAAGACCTCTGTTAACCTGTAATAATTAAACATTTAAATAACAGAACATAAATTTTATATTTTTTAAGGAAACAAAAAATATTAGGAAACTTAATTATATATGTTTAATATGAACAACTAATTACTTTATACGTAGTGATATATTGTGCAAACAATACTATTATAGAATCATTGTAAACTATTAAGAATACCACTAGCTACAACGAGTAATCAAAGTAGTGTACCTTTGAATTTAAAGATATAACCATCATTGCAGTAAGTAGAATTACTGTCCATGTGATGAAAAATATATTTAGAGAACATGAGGTTCGTGAGGCATATGATGTGTACAGTAGACAATTCCACAAATAGAGGCAACATAAAACAACATTGACATACAAAATCCAAGGGAGTACTGGTGTCAACACAATAACATGTTAATGTATCAAAAAGTACATACATTGTTATTAAGGTTAATGGTCTAACAAAATGGTCTTAATGTTCTATAGTGACAAACACACTATCACATATTATCTCTATTTTACAATTGTATCACATATTATTCATTCTTAATTGGGAGAATATCCTATAAAGTAATATGACCATGAAAACTAACATATCTGATCATATTAAGTTGAGAAACTTTTGGATTCATTATTTGTATCAATATCCTTAAATGTTTTATATTAGTGAGACATGACTGTGGGATTCATTGAAATCCTTAGTGAGCTTAGGATATGAACTTGAACAATTTAAATGTAAGCATACTTTGAATTAAATTTGTTTTATGTTTGACTTTTAGGTTAATTATATATTATCAGTTTGTTTTTGTAATCTCCATAACCATAACATTTTTAAATAATAAATTAAGTTAATATCAATATTAATAAACATTACAAAAAAAAATTATGTGTGCCTATATCAAACAATTATTTTCATATTGAAGTCTTGAGCCATCCAATGCAAGATCTTTTAAATTATGTAAAAGCTAAAACTTCAGTAATCTACTTAATGAGCACCAAAGTAACCTGTACACAGTTCTGATTCAGAATTTTGGTACATTGTCCTTATCCTTAGCACAAGATATAAAATTTGACTTTAGGCTTATCTATGGATTGTTGTAGAAATAATAATATTTACCTCTGCTCCCTTTCTTCTTTTGGAGTCCAGTATTTATTCCACCAAGTGATAAAATGGATGACACTCACAAGTTGTAAAGAAGAAATATTTTGTGTAAACATAAACCACAACATGCATGTAAGTAACAATCTGCAAAGAGAAAAATAAAGTAAATAGAATGTATTGATGGAGTCTCTCAAAGAACAACTTTGAGATTCATCATAGATATGAAAGTACACGATCCAAGACTTGTACCAAATGAAAGGATATTGACCATTCTTAAAAAAAACAAAGAAAGTGAAGGATTTAAAGCTTACCCTGCATCTCACCTGCAAGATCAAAGGTGTGCTAAGGTTCTTATTTAATGATCTTCAAGAGAAGGCAAAGAAAGAATGGAGTTTGTTTTTAATGAGTGAAAAGTGAGAGAAAAAAACTTATGCACCCTTAAAGTTTTACACCAGCATTTGATCACAACCCTTGATATATGGTAAATTTGTTGACTTTACCAATTAATACTTTAAAAGTCATATAAATAAAGGGTTGTGATTAAACGTAAGCATAAAACTTTTTATACTACATGTGTTTAGATGTTGTTTTTGTTGTTCTTTACTCAGTTGATTAATGTTCGTTGATAATGGTTTCTAGAATCTTGTCCAACTCCTTGTGCATATCTCTAAGTTAGCTTTCATCTGAGTTGTGAGATGAATAGGTTTGATTAAAGGGAACAAGTCAACAAGATCAAACCTTGTTTCTCTTGAGGCTACTAAATTTTCTCAAAGTAATGCATCTATTGAATATATGATTCTTCATCTAGTATGTTTTTCCTAGACTTTATGTTGATTTCAAAAGCTTGTAACTAACTTTGATGCTGATTTATTGTGTGTTTTCTATTGCTAAAATATTATTGATCACTTTTCTTGTCAGTATCATCAAGGCAATCAACATCTTAGGAAAAGTATGCCTTTTTTCATCCTTCAATTATGTCCATAAGCTATTATAAATTTCAGCATTGTTTTCTCATATACTCGGTTTGTTCTTGATCTCCTCTATATGCCTATTGTTTGGTTTTTGTGGATGGATAAACTTGACCTTTGGATGATTACTCCATATTATTTGTAATCTTTATATTTTGGCATGCATTATTATGGAATATAAATTATGTTTCTAACGTGATAATTTGTTTTAATTTGACCAGACTTTTATAGTAAATAAAATAAAAAAATATAAAGATATCGGAAGAACCCTGGGGTTCATAAAAACATGTCATCTGTAGAAACTTGAATTGAATGTTCTCTTTAGCCTCTATTTGAAATTGGCTTTTCCTTGTTCTTTATGTAAATCTAAATTTTTTTCTATTTCTTTGCCAAACCATAATTTTTGTTGTTACAGTCTCTATTGCTGTTAAAATGAGATCAATGGCACTTGAGTTGAGACACAATTTTAAAATATTTTCTTTGTATCTTTCTAGCTTTCTTCCCGTTACTATGCATGTCCTCCTAGCTAGTTTATGAGAATGGAAAAATTACAAGCAAGATAATAGCTACTTGGGAAGGAAGGCAAAAGTAAAAGTTTCATAATTCTCTTCAACAGTTATGTATGATTGTACTGCATTTGTCATTTATGGTTTCTCTACTATAGTCATAGATTCAAGGGACTGCATAGCCTACACCTCGTAATTCTTCTTGGACTCTCTTTTATCAGTTATACATATTGATGTATGAAACGAAGCTGAATGAAGCAAGTCACTTCAATATTTTCAGTTTCAACTGCTCTTAAATCTCGAAATTGATTCTTAATATGACTAGATCAACAATTTTCTTTGCTGCTACATGGGAGCAGATGGAATAAAATAGGAATGTTGAGTAATTTTCCTCCAAAATTTTTCATCATTTTGTCTTAAGTTAAATGATTGGGAGTAGATGTTATACCTGTGCTAAAGATGGGAAAAGGAATAGAAATAATATCAAATACTATGCTTTATTATTTTCATTAGTTCATGATAGATTTCCTGTTACTATGGTAAAAAATACGAAAGATTCTATGCTCTTTTGCTATGATTCTTACAAATCGAGGTAATTACTAGTTTTATCTGAAAAGTTATTTTCGTTTAGCTTTGTTTTTTAAGTTTTCTTATTATTAGTTATTAGTTGATTTTTTTAATTCATTTTGATTAATTAAATAAATTATTTTTCTTTACATATTTTATTTTTCATTCTCTCCTTTATCATAATTTATTTATAAAAGTTTCATAAAATTTGAAATTTAAGGAAATGATTTGTCATATCCAAACTAAAAAAAATGAAATTAAAAAAATTAAATTTATTTTATTAATATAGAAGTTGAATTGTAAAAAGATAAGTGCAATGTTAGATTTTAAGAAGATAAATGGTGAAGTTTAAGTCTCTCGTACCAATCCTCCTTTAATTCAAAACTAAAAATACGAAAGTGAAAGGAAAAAGGAAGAAAAGAGTGACCACAAGGAACATGCTTTAAATTGTATTTTCAGAATCTAACATTTACATTAATAAAATGTATACTTGTTATGATAAATTATTTGACTTAAACTAACATTAAGCAAAACTCATTTCCATCATTTAATCACATCTATTATTTATGTCAAAAAATTTGTTAAATTTGATAATGATAACTTTAAAAATTATATAGATTGTATGATTTAGTTGGTATGATTGTATCTTTAAAGTCAATAATAATTAATATTTAGTAACATAAATGAAAATAACAAGAATGAAATGAAAATAAAAAAGTAGGCTTGCAAAAATGACAAAGAAATTATATGAATTTATCTATTGGATTGGGTATAGAAAAGGTAGATTCTAAATGTATAAGGTTCTATGATTTATGGTTTGTTTCTTCTCTTTCTTTGTTATTGAAACCGTGGTTGAATACCTCTCCATCCCGAATCCCCCATTCCTCGTATCCATGGAAATGGACGCTCTTCTTCCAATCGTCTATTTCAAAATCAAAACTTAGGTTGAGCCTTTTGTCCTTGAAATATGTGTTGCTAGTCAAATAATTAGTGAAAGAGAAAAAGAAAGAATGGATACAAACAAATCACACGCTTTAAATTATATTTTAAACATTTAACCTTTACATTAATCAAATGCATATGTTATAATAAAATTATTTGAATCAAATTGACATTGCTCAAGCAAGTATATATACACACTACTCAAGAACAACAAATTATATTGAGTATGCTCAAACTATCGGCACTCAATAGATTTCTAATAAGTTAGCACTAACCTTCAAAAAATATTGTAAATCATTAACGATCCACCACCAATTAAACATGTTTTAAAAGACATGGATTTTTAACTTTTATTTCTCACGTGTCTCCCTCGCACATGAGCTTTTATTCACACTATAGTCGTAAAATAGTTAAATTACTTTATTATTTTATTTTTTAAAATTATGAAAAAATTTAAATTTAAGATAAGTTAAATTCCTTTAAATATTTTTAACACAACTTTATACATACTTTTTAATAATAAGAAATAAATGTGAGACTATAATTAAATATATTTTTTCTTACAATCCTATTTATTTATTTTTATTAAATTTGTATTATGAATTTAACAACGAAAAAATTACCATGACAAATGTTTTTTTCGAAAATTATTATGTTATATTCAGAAAAGAAATTTAATTCTTTGTAAAAAATAATTCAAGTTACATTTTGGAAATAATGAATTTTTTTTAAGAAAAGTGAAAAAAAAACAACAATATATATCTCTCAAGTATATGAGTTGTGTCACAGCCATGTGGGAGAAAATGTTGAGTTTATTGGATTTTCCAACACACAATTACATTTTTTTAATAAACCCTTTAAAATAGGATTTTAGGACTTTTTTAACTTTTATTTTTTACAAAAAGTCCTAAATAACTTAAAAAATAGATACTTAAAATGCTAGAAATAGTGCAAGTTACATATTGGAAATAATGAGATTTTTTAAAGAAAATTAAAAAAAAAAACATATATCTCTCACATATATGATATGAATTGTGTCACAATCATGTGAGAGAAAGTGTTTAGTCTATTGGATTTTCCAACACAGTTACATTTTCTTAATAAATGCTTGATAAACATGTTGTTCTAAATTGTTTCTTACAGTCTGGTAGAAATAGTTATACTATTACCCTTTAAAATAGGATTTTAGGACCTTTTTAAATTTTATTTTTGATAAAAGTCCTAAATAACTTAAAAAATAGATACTTAAAATATAATATTTAGTTTATAATATTAAAATATAAAATTCTTAATTCTTAACATTCTTTTTCTCATAAATTAGTAGAATTTTTTTTTTCTAACTAAAAATAGATTTGTTGAATTAGTATTAAATAGTAATATTTTGGTAGAAAATATTAAATATTTACTAATGGATGATAAGAACATTCTTCTTTTTAATATATAAAACTATGTTGATAGAAAAGAATAATTCAATTTTTTAGAATGGAAAAAAATTAAGTAAGTAAACGAGACTAACTTTTTGTTGTTTCTATTTATTTTATTATTCAGATTTATTAATTAAGATTAATTATACTTTGTTTTATTTATAGTATGCTCTAAAAGATTAATTAAACTTATGTACCTTTTCATAATTATAGTAAAAAACCAAAATTTTATTTAAATTCGTATACACTATTAGTGTAAAAATTTTTACACTGACATTCAATCTCAACCCTTCGTTGATGTTAAATTTGTTGACTTTACTCATTAATACTTTAAAAGTCATGTAAATGAAAAATCATGATTGAATGTCATTGTAAAAATCTTTTATACTGACAGTGTATACCAATTAAACTCTTAAATTAATATTATTTTCTTAATTTATTAATATAATTAAGAATAACATATATAAATATGAATCCACTCATTTTGTAGGCAATGTGTCACTAATTAGTTATATTTTAATTGTTAAATTTAATAATATATTGTATTTATTAAATATTACAATTATCTAAATAGATATATTATTTCAAGTTATATGTAGAGATTTAATGCTATATATCATTATATAAAATAAATTACTAAGAGAGTTTTAGTTAGTGTATCATTTGAGAGTATATTAGTATAATATTTTTTTTTTATGAATCAAACCTTAGTATTGTTAACAATACTAGTTTGTTAGTTGAATTGGGGACCTTTATCTCCGTCAACTAACTTATCACCTTATATAACCATTAGTGTGATATTTTTAAAAAATATATAAGGATTGTTGATACAGTTAAAGTTTAAACTTAAGATTAGAGTATGTAAATAAAAAATTAAATTAGGTATAATTTCTTAAAATATGGATGAAAGTTTATGTGTTTATTTTATTATAATATGAAAATATATTTTCCATCAAATATATAAAAATGTAAACAATTTATATGTTAATATTACTTTTAAATGTGTGTATTTTAATTAAAATTTAATCATTATTTTCATATATCATTATAATGTATATTGAATATTATAGTTTATCCTATAACTTATAAAATATTTTCTTATAAACTATATATTTTATATTGTTAACATTAATTTCAAATAGAAAAGGAGCCATAATATCTTAGTTGATTAAGAAATGATAAAGGCAGAAAAAATGTCACGGTTTTGATATTTGTCGTTAATAAAAACTAACATTTAATCTATAAAAGAAACATTTAAAATAGAAAATATATAACATATATAATTAATTTAACTTTATATGTATTAAATATGTGAGTCTAATTTTATAGAATATAATCATAATAATGTTATGATTGGATTTCAAACTTTTATGATTTTACCATCATGTAATCAATATGAAATAGAAAAAGAAATAAGTTGTTGATTTTATTAATTATTTATTTAATATTATTGTATGTTATTTCATATATCAATAATGTATACTTGCATGGATAATTGTTATTATAAATTATATTATTATTTTATTTTTCATTAATAATCATTATATAAAATTTTATATTTGATGTCATATCTATGAAGTTAACATACCTGCATAATATCATAAATTATTAAATAAGAAAACATATATGTTGATTTAGTTTTATTTTATTTAAAGGATACATATATGTTTATTCTTATTTGTAAAAGTCTTTATATATTTAATAAAAACAAATTTTTTAATTTTCTATAATTAACCATTACAAATTTAAAATAATTTATTTTGAATATTACAATTTTGTCATTGATATAGGATTTTAAATGATATAAATTCAAATGAAAACAACTCAAATGAATAGGATTTCAAATTTTTTGAAATCTTAAAATACTTCATCCAAACACAATGTTAGATTTTGAGAAGATAGATGGTAATTAAAGTGTAAGTCTCTAGTACCAATTCTCCTTTAATTCAAAATTAAAAATATGAAAGTGAAAGAAAAAAGGAAGAAAAGAGTGGCCACAAGTCACATACTTTAAATTACATTTTGAGAATCTAACCTTTTCATTAATAAAATGTATACTTGTTATGATAAATTATTTGACTCAAACTAACATTAATCAGAACTAATTTACATCATTCAATCATATCTATCATTCATGCCAAAAAATTTGTTAAATTTGATAATAATAACTTTAAAAAATGATATAATATGATTTAGTTGGTATGGTTGTATCTTTAAAGTCAATAATAATTAATATTTAGTAACATAAATGAAATGAAAATAAAAAAGTAGGCTTGAAAAAATGACAAAGAAGTTATATGAATTTATCCATTGAATTGGGTCTAGAAAAAATAGATTCTAATTGTATAAGTTTCCATGTTTTATGGTTTGTTTCTTCTCTTTCTTTGTTTGTTATTGCAAATGTGGGGAAATGCCTCTCTCCATTCCGAATCCCCAATTCCTCATATATATGGAAATAGACCCTCCTTCTTCCTAGTCCGATCCGATTTTTTAACCTAACTTAAAACACATAAAAACTTTTAATAAGAAATTTTATTACAAACATTCTAACATCAATTGTTCATGACTTTAAAAGAAATTAGTCATGTATTATTGCACTATGTTATATTCAGAATCTATGTAAAATACAGAAATATATACAAAACCTCATGAGTGATAAGTGTATTTTACTCTTATGAAATTAAAGTTTTCACCTAAGACCAACATTTCCTCAAGTCTATTTTATGATAGGATAATTTGTGAAATATATTTTAAATAATTTAAAATATGTTCAGACTTAATAGTCAAATTTAATGTTATTACATAATATTAAATTATCAAAATTAATATTTAATTACAAATTAAATATTTAATAAAATTAATTACTTAATATAAACAAATAAAATTATTTTTTTAATTAGTTAAACTGAATATAAAATATAATTAATTTGGGAAATTTATTTTTTTATTAAATATAAATGTTACAAAATAAAATCATATGATTAACGGATATTATAAAATTGAAGCTTTGATCAATGTTTAAGTTAAAGGCCAATTTATAATTAATATATAATAATTAATTCTATTTAATTTATTAAGTGCTTCATTAATATATTGTAATAAATATAATTAATTTAATGAATTTAATTGTTTTTCAAATATAATTAATTATGTTAATGTTTATTTGGCTATAATAGATTCAAGCTTCTTTTACTTATGAATAGAATAGAAGGGTAACACATATGGAACATTGCTATTCATTTTCTCTTTCTTCTTTACACATCTAAATAGAAAGACTATGGAGTCATGGTATAGAAAATTTAAAGCTTTTCTTCCTGAATAACCTCAAGCAAACATGCGGAAAGAAATTAGTAAAAACAATTGTTAAAGTTTGTGACAAGAACAAGTCACATATGATTATGTTTACCATTAAAGAATAGAAAAATAAGGATCATGAAGAACACTTGCTCTCAAATTGATTATTCACATTCTTTTGAGCTTTCTAGTGAGGTTTGTACAATATGTTTCAAGTGTGTTTGTATGATGTAATCCTCCCTAACATGGGCTTGAGCTAGGACCAATAAGGAAGGAGCATGACTTGGATGAAGTTTCAAGGAGATTAGTTTAGGACATGTTCCATTTATTGTATTTATTTAACCATTTTTAGGCTTGTATAAGCACCCTTAAATCATTAGGATTTTAGGGGTGTAACTAGTTTAATTTTCGGCCTTGTATTTTGGCCTATAGGTTCTATTTTCTTTAGGAGGTGTAATTAGTCTCCTTGAGTAGGTTGTCAATTAGTTTGGAGTGGTCCAAGAGAGTTTGGACGCGTAGGATTTTATTTCTACACCCCTAATTCCTCTTCACACCTTTCTAACCAACTCATGAAGCATGTAGGAGACATATGGACCCCTTGTCTCCTTGTTTCACTCCACATGTGTTTTCTCACTCCTACATGGCTGATTATTGTTGCTTCATATTTGAATTTCAATTTTGGAGGTGCCATGTCATTTCCCTCCAAAATTCAAATTCAAACTAAAGGGAACATAGATCCATATTTTTAGGGCCATTTTTGCATCTTTAGTTGGATTAAATTAGTTTCAATTGAGCACATGCTAAATTAACACTAAATTAAGCTAACTAACCCTTTTTTAAGCATGTTAGTGCCTAGGCCCATGGTTCATGCTTTGCTCTATAAGTAGAGCATTCCCTCCTTCATGTAGTTTTTAACACTCATTTTTAATTGAAAAGATATATTCATTCTCTTCACTTGGGAGCCTCTTCTTCATGTACTTCACATGTATGCACACACTTGAATGACTGAATCTAAGACCCCTTTTTTAGTATTTAATTCTTAGTAAAGTATCTTGGGAATCCTCTCTTTTGAGGTGTGTCTTTTAGTAGTTTTTATCAAGGGTCCTCTCTCTTGTGACTAGCCTTCAATCTTAAGGCTTATTGTAATATTCATAAAATTTTAATAAAATATTTAATTATATAATTTTAGTAAATTAATCTAAATAATATTTAATTATAATACTATGTTTTTAGACAAACAAATATCATATTTTTAATTTTTAGTACAATATTTTATTTTTCATAAATAATTTTTAGGTTTATTATATTAGGGTAATAAATTATAAAATTCCAATTTTATTAAATAATATTATAAAATAAATAAATAGATTAGGAAAAAAAACTAACTAAAAAATGAAAATGAAAATAACAATAACGTTACATAAAAGGTAACAGTGATTGGCAATAAATAAATAAATAAATAAATAAATATATATATATATATATATATATATATATATATAAATGAAAGAAGGATAAGTCTTAGACTTATCCATAACTTAGAGCACTTATGTTATCTGGAGGTAAGAATTTAAAGCAATGATGAAAAAAAAATTACTTCACTATCCAAAAGCATATAAATAAGGGTTGTTAACAGAAGGATTGGGCAAAAAAAACTTGAAAGAAATCAAAGAGAGTGTTGTTTCAGAGAAGAAAATTCAAACTTTGGTATTATTTTAATTGTTAAGGTAAGGGGTAGGAGACATTTATCACTTTTAATTATTATGCTTACTTGTTTATTTTATGTTACTTTTGACTATAATTATTTAGTGAGGTGTCCCTAACCTCGTTTTATTTATTATTTTATATTACTTTTAACTATAATTATTCAGTGAGGTGTTCCTAACCTCGTTCTATTTATTATTTTATCTTACTTTTAACTATAATTATTTAGTGAGGTATCCCTAATCTCATACTATTTATTATTTTAAGTTACTTTTAACTATAATTATTTAGTGAGGTATCCCTAACCTCGTTCTATTTATTATTTTATATTACTTTTAACTATAATTATTTAGTAAGGTGTCTCTAAACTTGTTATATTTATTATTTTATGCTACTTTTAGTTATAATTATTTAATTTATTGTTCATAATCTTATATCATTTATTAAATTATTTTTTTTATTTTAAATATAATGGTTATATTTTTTTTGTATATAAATATATAACAAAAATTTTAATAAAAGGCTTAATCCTTAAATAAATATTTGAATTCAATTGTAGTTGGAGGTTTAACCTTGAGGATTTAAATGAGTAAAAATTCAAGGTGATATATCCTTGTATTCTTTAAAAACCATGGTAAAGAAACTCATTTATCCTGACTAGTCACTACAAAAATAATTCAAATTTATAAATATAAACTATATATATTTTTTTAATCTATAAGTCATTATTATAATTAAATATATATATATAGAGAGATAAATATTTATACTTATTATAAATTTTTATTCATTATTATGTAAGGCATTTACATGATAATTGTTCTCACTCCTTTATTTTTTTGTCCCTTATAAAAAAATGGAATTTGAAAATTTAAAGGATGAATGCGTCCAATGCCCCAACCCCTTTTACTGCAGTCATTTTGGCTACTTTTCTAGGCACAAACTGGATGACTAATGTAATCGAGAATTCAGTCACATTTAGAGGAACTAGTGTATCAAATTTGATGTTTTACCATGAGTTTGATAGACCAATGGTGATTGAGGGACCAGTAGTGGTTACTTTTTATCTTCCTCTGACTAACTATACAAATCCCTTGTTAAATATTTTTCCACCAGCCATGTAAATATTGTAGGAAAAAAATATAAGTAACGGAGAGAACCGTACGTAAATAAAATCTTCCATATATATATATATATATATATATAGAGTAGAAATATGTAATATTGTAAATATGACTTGTGAATATATATAAATATGATTTTGTTTATGATTTCATTTTGCTTTATTAAATAAATAATTGAGGAAAAGAAATTATTTGTAAAAAAATAGAAAATAAATTATTTCCATGTAATTAATAATAGGATTAAATGAAGTGAAAAAAATTATCACAAAATTGAGATAGATAAGATACCGTTACATTTGTGAAATGTGGGAAATGAGCTAACTAAGTCACTAAGTTTTAACTTGAATAATTCCATATGGTAGGAAGAAGAAGAAATACAGAATTAACAGAGACAGTACAAGCTATTAAAGACATGGTTGTTGCTTTAATAAGAAATCAAAGGCCAGAAGGAACTATTGAATCACAAGGATTAATTGAATTTAGAAGGAACAAACCTTCACAATTTCATGGAGGTTATAATTCGGAGAAAGCTGAAATAAGGATTAAGGAAATAGAAAAAATATTTCAAGCGATGAATTGTCCTGATAATAAAAAAGTAAATTATGTTGTGTTTATGCTAGTAGGAGAGGCTAAATATTGGTGGGATAGTACTAGAAGGTTATTAGAATGAGGAGGAATAGATATTACATGGGAAGTATTTACCTCTAAATTTTTAGAAAAGTATTTTCCTAATGATGTGAGAAGGGCAAAAGAAATAGAATTTATGCAATTAAAACAAGGAAACATGACAGTAGGAGAATATGCTTCTAAATTTGAAGAATTAGGTAAATACTCTACTTTTTTCTATCAGCCAGATGACAGAATGAAGTGTATTAAGTTTGAAGATGTACTTAGGCCTGAAATAAGGAAGGTGGTAGGGATACAAGGAATGTTGGTATATTTAATGTTTTTAAACTTAAGATTAGAGTAGGTAAATAAAAATATTAAATTATGTATAATTTCTTAAAATATGGATGAAAGTTTTATGTGTTTATTTTATCATAATATAAAAATATATTTTTTCCATTAAATATATAAAAATTTAAACAATTTATATGTAAATATTAATTAAAATCTAATCATTATATAAAAATATGTTAGTTTTCATTAAAATCTAATCATTATTTTCATATACCATTATAAGATAAATTGAATATTATAGTCTATCCTATAATTTGTCAAATATTTTCTTATAAACTATATATTATATTGTTAACATTAATTTCAAATAGGAAGGAGATATAATATCTTAGTTGGTTAAGGAATGACAGAAGTGAAAAAATATCAAGGCTTCGATCTTTGTTGTTAATAAAAACTAATATTTAATCTATAAAAATATTTAAAACATATATGTTGAGTCTAATTTAGTTTTATATTTATTAAATATGTGAGTCTAATTTTATAGAATATAATCATGATAGTGTTACGATTGAAGTTAACACTTATATGATAGTGTTACAATTGGAGTTAACACTAATTGGAGTTAATTTGAATGTCCAAGAACTGAGAAAAATATTTGAAAATTTAAATAATAAAACAAAACAAGCATTAGTGAAACATGAACTAAGATTTGTATTATACACAATTTACTATTTTAATGAAATAGCATGATCCAAAATTCAACATGAAGATGAACGTAGCTTGTGATTTGTAACTTGTAATTAGTATTTTTTTAAGTGTTAGTTAAGCATAGAAAAAAAAATAATAATGGTGATAGCTGTCTTGGTTCAGCCATACTTGTCCTGCTATTGTTTAATTACATATAAACCCAAATTACATTCATAATACCACAGTTTTCAATGTTTTTTATATCATATAGAACAAAATTTAGAAAGTGAATATTGATATTATCTTTATTAAACAAAGAGAATTTAACCTTTATCTAAATAAACTACTACTTTTTATGGAATCGGTCGATAAGTGGATTTCGACAGAACAGTAAAAAATAACTTAAAAAACAGAAGAGTCATCACCTATGTTTGTTATGAAAGACATTGAAAAAACCTTTAAAATAAAAAGTGGTATGCGAGACCAAATTTGAATTCAGAAATCGAACATGTAGGGAAGGTATTAGCACTTTACAATGTCCGTTATTTTATTAATTGATTTTAATATTTTTTATAAGAATTTATTATTGTGAGATTTATTATTTATAAAAGATTATTATTATTGTACGTTTTATCTTTTAAATTTATTAAATTTTTTTTATCTTTTTGGGTTCAACAGGAGTAAGTTCCTACTCCTATATATCTCCAAGTGTAATAGAGAATCAGAGTTTACATATTTCTTTGAGAAAATATTTGTGTGTTTTGATATATTTGATATTTAATTTTTAGATTTATTAAGACTTAGGATTTCTAAACTATCATGGTTTATGCATCCTAAAAATTTAACAATTAATAAGGTTACCCCAAACCAATCCATTGGAACATTCTTATCTTAGAAGTTATTTTTATGTTTTTTAGGAATATTTTTTTAAAAATAAAAATTTATTAAAACACACCATCACTGTCATAAGAAGTGACAGTGACAGGATAAAAATTCAAATATAGTAATAAATAGGAACAAATAAAAAGACCCCCCCAAGTAACATGATAGTCACCTCCCACAAAGTCATCTGGTCAAGATACATTATTTTGCAGATTTACCCTACAAGAATTAGATCAAACCACAGCAGAAGCACTACAGCCTGATTACTTTGAGTCTCTTCATGCATACGCTGTAATGATCATTCTATGAAAGAGACGCCTTTAACCTTACCCAACCCTTTAATCCATTTCTAAGAGTTTTGTAGGGAACGATCCCACACTTCTTCACATAAGAAAGGCTTATTTTTAAACACCACCTCATTCCTAGCACCCTATATACCACAGAATTGATAGCCAAACAACACTAAGCCAAGAAGAAGCATTAATACCAAAAGAGTCACAGATGCCCAAGAAAATCCAAAAACTTAACTTGCATGAAGATGGCAGAACAGATATGAAACCAAGCCATCTAAAACAATACATCTAAATAGAGTAACTACCCTTACAAGTGAAAAAAAGATGATAAATCGCTTCTGACTCTAAATGACACAGGGGACAAAAAGTGTCTGCCATTGGAAGGATTGATTGATGAGCCAATTCAACCTTTGACAGTATTCTATTACGAGCCACCTTCCAAGCAAAAACCATCACTGCTTTTGATTTCCATAACCTGCTAAAAAATGGTGATTTATCATCCAGGCCCATCCCACAGACTAAGTGGTATGCTTCTTTAACCAAATATTGATTAGAGATACCCATATTAGCACCCTCACTTGGACCCCTTCCAAAACTCCTTCTAACTCCCTAACCCAATCAATCTCCCAACTAAAAAGTTCCCTCCTCCAAATCAATTTCCAAACCCTATCATTATTACATCATTCCTCAACCTCCGACATCAGCTCCTCCCTTTGATTTGACAAACTATATAATTTAGGAAATTTTGATCTAAGCCCCTTAGGCACTAACCAATCCCCCTCCCAAAACCAAAACAGCGAACCATCTCCAAGCGTAGGTTTTACTGCTATAGGGAACTAGTTGTCCATTCCTTATTCAGTTGTTGTTCTCAGGATATCATGCTATCACTGGAGTCACCACTCCTGCACCTTACTGACAAATTTCTTCTAATATTTGCACCATTTCTTGTCCCTAATACTTTAATCTAGGGAGCATTACCACCCTGTAGTATCCTCCAACGCCATTTTTCCAACAGATATAATTTTTACTAACAAATTTATTTTTTAGAGCTGAGATTTAAGACAAAAATTTGTGGTAACTTATGCCTTAAAATCTCATGTCATGTCTATTTAATATTAAAGAAAGTGAAGATTATAAATTATTTTTAGAAAGAAAATATTATTAATTGTGACAGGAATTAATTAAGGAAGAAATTTGAGAACATGACACTGTCACAATTTGTATCCTCAAAATTTTGTAAGCTAAAAAAATGTCACATTTAATTAACATTATTTTTCCCTTACCAATAAATTTATTTTTCTAACTAGATGATTTAAGATTTTTTATTTAGGAACATAATTTTGAATTTTAGAGATGAGATTTAAAACAAAAAGTTGTCACAACTTATGTCTCAAAATCTCAAAATTAGAGAGATGACACATCTAATTAATTCTTTTATCTCTATTAAAATATTACGTTATAAAATTATGAATAAATTACATTTAAGATATAATAATTATTATTATTATTAAATAACTTAAATCATTATTATCAAAAAAGTTAAATTATTTTAAGAAATGGTCTTTGCTTGAAATGAAACTCTAGCTAGGATGATTTTGATGGCACTTAAATTGCATATATACAACCAAACAGTAAGTTAGTTAATCAAATATCAAGCCCACGATTATAAGTTCAAACCACAAATTAATTAATCACCTAATAAGAATCAAACACAATAAAAACATGATAGAAATAAAAGGAAATAAACAATGTCAAAGCCTAGCATGGAAAAGCATCACACGTATAACCCAATAACCGGAAAAAAAGTAAAGAGAATCTGTGTAAGTCTTGAGTCTACAATACCGTATTGTTGGGAAAGTATTGAAGTGCACAAAGGTCTATCATCCAACATGGCAAATCTGTTGTTGCTCGTTTTGTGGCTAATGCATTCATGATATTTTTCGCTTGTTGATATGAGAAGAGGTATGTTAGTAATCATATTTTTGGGTCACTGCATATACATATTGGTACCAAGATTTGGTGTTGGTGGGTGTTTACAAAGGCTTGAAGGCATGTATATTGAGGTTCATAGCTCATGAATGTCATGACGTTTAAAGGTGAGCCTTTTTATGGTTAGTGAAGATAAAAGGAAAGTATATGTAAGAGCTAATGTATATTATTTTGTTGGGAGAAAGAATAAGAGTGGATAGATTCTATTGTGAGTATTGTTAAGAGAGAAGAAGATGATGAAAAATAAAAAGAAGGAAGGAGATGGTGAGCTCTTACCTCGAGTGTGGAGTGGAGATGACAGTGCCCCAAAATGTGAGTTGTGAGGGATTTTTATTAAGGAGAAATGTGTGCTTTCATATAATGAAAGTTTGCTTTTTGGGAAACCAATATTGTAGAGGAGATTTGTTGGTGGCTTGTAGGTGGTAGTATGAAAGATTAGGAAGCAAAAGGTGAGTAGTTACGCTAGTATAGCTCTCCTTTAAATGATTTTCTTCTTTTTTTTATTTTTTAATTTGTTTTTATATTCTTTTCTTTATTTAAGAAAATGAATCAATTATTAATAATTTTTTTAGTTTAATTTTTCTCATGTTTTAATCTTCTTTACTTGCCGAAGAAAATTGGCTGATGAAAAAATCGATTTGTATAAAGCTTTTCTTGCATTTGAACTCAAACTTTCCATGTTGTCTGGAGGTCCTACATAGTTAAAACTTATGATTTTAGAACTGGACTAGTGTTTGAAACATTGAAAATACTATGTTTTTTCAAGGCTCCTAAGAAGGTGTCTAAAGCCATAGAATCTGTGCAAAGCAATTTCCTTTGGGGAGGTTCGGAAGAAGGCTAAAAAATAGCATGGATCAAATAGGAGCAGGTGTGTAAAGACAAATGCAACGGTGGGCTAGGCCTAAGAGATGTGTTAGCTTTTAATAAAGCTCTATTGGGCAAATTGCCATGAAGAATTCTACAAGGTGGTGATGCTATTTGGATCAAGGTGCTAGAGGCAAGGTATGAGGTTGATATTAGGAGGAACCTCGATGTTAGGCACAGAAGTGGAGGCTCCCAGTGGTGGCATGATATCCTGAAAGTCACTGCTGACGAAGAACGAAGTGGTTGGCTTTCTAGTGAGGTAAAAACCTTGATTGGTGATTCTTCTCAATTATCTAATTAATGTGAATTCTTGTTTCTTGGTAGTTGAATCAGATCATTTCCAAGTTGTAAAGGGATTTTTGGAGACCTGTTTAGCTTGTTACAACATGTAAATAGAATAGGATTGTTAAGTAATTTTCCTCCAAATTTTTTTATCATTCCGTTTTTATGTTAAATGAATGGCAATTAGTTGTTATACCAGTACAAAAAAATCCAAGAAGGAATAGAAATAATATCAAGAGTTTAATTGGTATACACTATCAGTGTAAAAGATTTTTACACTGGCGTTCAATCATAACTTTTTATTTATGTGACTTTTAAAGTATTAATTAATAAAGTCAAAAAACCATTATGAATGAAAGGTTGTGATTGAATGCCAGTGTAAAAATTTTTGCACTGACAGTGTATACCAATTAAACTCTAAATCAAATACTATTTATCATTTTCATTATTTCATGATATATTTCCTATTATGAGCTTCATGGTAAAAAATGTGAATGATTCTACGCTCTTTTCCTATGATTGTTACAAAATAAGGCACTAGCAATGGCTATGTAAGTATAAAGTGTGTTTCACACGCGATTTCAATTGTAGCTAAAAGATGAAAAATTAATCGAAATGGTTTTGGTTTATTTTATACTTAAAAAATTAGTAGTTTTTTAGGTAATTACTAGTTTTGTCTGAAAAGTTATTTTAGTTTAGTTTTTTTTTTAAGTTTTCTTATTTTTAGTTATTGTTTGGTTTTTTTACTTTGTTTTTTATTAATTGATAAATTCTTTTTCTTTGGATATTTTATTTTTCATTCTCTCCTTTATCATAATTTATATATGTATTAAGTAATTTATAAAAGTTTCATAAAATTTGAAATTTAAGAAATTGATTTGTCATATCGAAACTAAAAAAATGAAATTAAAAAAATTTAATTGATTTAGCTAATATGAAAATTCAATTACCTTATCCAAATAAACAATTTGAAATTTAAGAAATTTCAAATGATTTATCCAAACAAAACATTTACAAAATGAAAGAAATTAAAATGAAAGCAATTCAAATTGATAGCATTTCAAATGTTTTGAAATCTTAAAATGTCTCATTAAAACACAATGTTAGATTTAAAAAATAAATAAATGGTGAAGTATAAGTCTCTAATACCAATTTTCCTTTAACTTTCAAAATTAAAAATATGAAAGGAAAATGGAAAAGGACGGAAAGAGTGACCACAAACAAGTTACATGCTTTAAATTATATTTTAAACATCTAAACTTTACATCAATCAAATGTATAGTTGTTATGATAAATTATTTGACTCAAACTAACATTGCTCAAATTAACATTAATCAAAATGGATTTACATCATTCAATTACATCTATGATTTATGTTAAAAACATTTATTGAATTTGATAATAATAACTTTCAAAATTATATAAATTGTATGATTTAGTTGATATGGGTGTATCTTTAAAGTCAATAATAATTAATATTTAGTAACATAAATGATAGAAAAGGTAGATTCTAATTATATAAGGTTGTATGTTTTATGGTTTGTTTCTTCTCACTGTGGTTTCATCGTGGTTTCTTTCTCTCTTTTAGAAAGGTGGCTAAATGCCTCCATCAATCCCAACCATAACACTAAATCCCCCAATTCTCCATACCCATGGAAATAGAGCCTCCTTCTTTCCATGATCTATTTCAAAATCAAAACTTGGATTGACCCTTTTGTCCCTAAAACCAGTGTTACTGAGTCTAATAAATAATTAGTGAAAGGGAAGAAGGAGAAAAGAGTGGTCACAAACAAGTCACATACTTTAAATTATATTTTGAGAATCTAACATTTACATTAATAAAATGTATTTTTATTATAATAAATTATTTTATTCAAACTAACATTGCTCAAACAAGTATAGGAAAGTGGCATACCACCAAATACACACTACTCAAGAACAAGTTATATTGAGTATGCTCAAACTAACATGACTCAATAGATTTATAAAAAGATAGCAATAACCTTGGGAAAAGTTGTAAATCATTAATGAACCAACAATTAAGCATGTTTTAAAAGACATGGATTTTTAACTTTCATTGTGACTCCGCTTTCCTTCACACTATAGTTTTAAAATAATTAAATTAATTTATTCTTTATTTTTTAAAATTATGAAAAGATTAAAATTTAAGATAAGTTAAAATCCTTTAAATAATTTTAACACATAACTTTATACATATTTTTTAATAATAATAAATAAGTGTGATATTATAATTAAATATATTTTTTCTAACAATTCGATTTATTTATTTTTATTGAAGTTGTATTATAAATTTAACAACAAAAAAATTACCATGACAAATGTTTTATCTAAAATTATTATGTTATATTCAGAAAAGCATTGAATTCTTTGTAAATAAGAATGCAAGTTACATATTGGAAATAATGATATTTTTTAAAGAAAAGTAAAAAAAAAAATAAAAATTTCTCCCAAGTAATATGAATTGTGTCAGTCTCACAAAAAATGTTTAGCTTAGTTTATTATATCTTCTAACACACATCTCACGTCTCATGTTACTCACTTTATAATGTATTATAATTTTTTAATAAACCATTGATAAACATCCATTTTTCCAATTTCGTTTTTAGATTTCTGTAGAAATAGTCATACTATTACCTTTAAAATAGGAATTTATGACTTTTTTAAGTTTTATTTTTGACAAAAGTCCTAAATAACTTAAAAAATAGATACTAAAAATATAATATTTAGTTTATAATATTAAAATGTAAAATTCTTAATTCTTAACATTGTTTCTATCATAAATTAGTAGAAAAAACAAAAAATAATTTTTTCTTCTAACTAAAAATAGATTTTTGAATTAATATTTTGGTAGAAAAGATTAATTATTTAGTAATTGATTCTTATTTTTAATATATAAAAATATGTTGATCAAAAAGATTAATTCTATTGTTAGAATGGAAAAAGATCTAATAAGTATAAGATGCTTACTCTTCATTATTTCTATTTATTTTCTTATTTAATCTAATGATTATGATTAAGATTAATTATGCTTTGTTTTATTTATAGTATGCTATAAAGAATTAATTAAGCTCATGTAGCTTTTTTCATAATTATAGTAAAAAATTACAATTCTATTGAAATTATTGTTATTTTATTAATTTATTTATGTAATTAAGAATAACATATATCAATATGAATCAAATGATTCTATAGGCACTGTGTTACTAATTAGTTATATTTTAATTGTTAAATTTAATAATACATTGTATTTATTAAATTTTACAATTATTTAAATAGATATATTATTTAATGATATACGTAGAGATTTAATGCTATATATTATTATATAAAATGAATGACTAATAGAATGTTAGTTAGTGTACCCTTTGAGAGTGTATTATTATAATATATTTTTTATGAATAAAAAACCTTAGTATTGCTAATAATACTTGTTTGTTAGCTCAATCTAGGACTTTACTTCCTTTAACCAATTCATCACCTTATATATTTATTAGTGTAACATTTTTAAAAAAGAAACAAGGAATGTTGATATATTTAAAGTTTTTAAACTTAAGATTAGAGTAGATAAATAAAAAAGAATGAAATTATAATTTCTTAAAATAAGGATGAAAGTTTTATGTATTTATTTCATTATAATATAAATATATATTTTTTACATCAAATACATAAAAATGTAAGCAATTTATATGTAAATATCACTTTAAGTGTGTATATTTTAATTAAAATCTAATCATCATTTTCATATATCATTATAAGATATATTGAATATTATAGTTTATCCTATAAATTATCCAATATTTTCTTATCAACTATATATTTTATATTGTTAACATTAATTTCAAATAAAAAAGGGTATATAATACCTGAATTGGTTAAGGAATCAGAGATGTAACAAAATGTCATAATTTTAATCTTTATCGTTAATAAAAACTAACATCTAGTTTATAAAAGAAACATTTAAAATAGAAAAGTATATAACATATATAATTAATTTAAATTTATATTTATTAAATATGTGAGTCTAATTTTATAGAATATAATCATAATAATTTTATGATTGAATTTCACACTTATATGATTTTATATTCATGTAATCAATATGAAATAGAAAAAGAAAATAAGTTGTTGATTTTGTTAATTATTTAATTTTAACATTATTGTTATTTCATATATCAATTTGTATGCTTGCATGGATAATTGTTATTATATTATCATTTTTTCATTAATAATTATTATTTAAAATTTTATATTTGGTGTCATATCTATAAAGTTAAGCATACCTGCATAACATCATAAATTATTAGATTAAGAAAACATATATGTTGATTTAGTTTTATTTTTATTTTTAGGATACATATATGTTTATTCTTATTTGTAAAAGTCTTCACATATTTAATAAAAAAATGTTATCAATTTCATATAATTAACCACTATAAATTTAAAATAATTTATTTGAATATTACCATTTTGTCATCCATATATTATGAAATTATTAAATTTTTAAAATTATTAAATGTTAATTTAATATTATTAAGACTATATTATATTTTATTAGACATATTATAAATTATGGATGTCGTCATGAATCATCAGTATTTTTACATATTTTTTACTTATCTTTGTTTTATTTTTTATTTCTTTTTCTCTATTTTATTTTATTTTTTTATTGGTAATGCACCACTTTTTTACTAGGAAAAGCACGACCACCACGAGGCTACTTAGGTATAACTCAACAATATTATTATTTTAATGAAATTTTCAAAATTAAAATTTTTCTATTTATATAATTTTAATTTTTTATATCAATAAATATTTATTTAATATTATTAATACTACCCCAAAAGTTTTCATTTTTTCTGCAGTTGTTTCAAACAGGTTAAAGTATCAAGCTGGTTATACTTCAATTTTACAATCCCAAACTGATTATTATTACCACCATCACCATGTGTTGATGTTTATATGTTAAGCATATTAAGATGAGTAGTGTTACTCATCATTGAAATTTATTAAAAACTATAAAATCAAGATATAGAAGTATTAAATGAGGTGTGACCATCAAACTTTATGTTTTTCAATAAACTTTAACCAATAGTAGTAGATAATGTGTTAAAAAAAATGTTAAAAAGTGTTTTGTTAGAATTTCTAAAACAACATTTGTCTTATTAATATGAACAAGATTATGGTTGAAGTTGAAGCTAGCTAATGAAATATAGGAAATAATTGTTTCTATTAAGTAATACATTAACTTACTGTAAATTGTTGCTGCAAACCGCTAGCTAATGAAATATAGGAAATAATTGTTTCTATTAAGTAATGCATTCACTTACTATAAATTGTTACTGCAAACCACTCATTGGTAACTTTCACCTATGTACTTATCCAGCCAACTCAATGCTCCACTTGGTGGTTTGATGAGTGCATCATTCATGTAGGAAGTGTAGGACACAAAATGCCAAAAACCATCATACATAAAGCACTAGTTAACCATATGATGTATTTAAGTTCCTTACTTTCTGGCTAAGTTATTCATTTCCAACTGACGAACAACATTGTAAAGTACATTACCGCTAAAGAGAATACCATGTGAAAAAATCCATAAATATAAGGAATATCATCTTCATGTTAAACTTTGTTTTTTGTAAACTGAAAAGGACCAAAAAGATCACTTCAATGTGAGGGATATTAACATTGTTTTCTATCTGTCACAATATGTTGATGAAAATTAAATAATTCTTGTTCGATCATGTTGATGAAAGGACTATGATCCAAATTTTTGGTTATCTTATATGGGGGGGAATTATTATTTTCTTGACTTTTTTAAAAGAAAATTTTACTTCAACTTGCAGCATGATTAAGGTGTCTTGCTAGATCAACGACACAAGGTAGCTTTAGAGATTCCGATTCCGAATTTCTGGGAAAGGATTGAGAATGGGATTTTGAAGCAACAAGGAATCTTTCTGAATTTACTGGAAAAGACTTTGAAGCAACAAGGAAAGCTTTAGAACTCTCTAATTTTGAAGCAACTAGGAATGCTTTAGAACACTAAAGAATGATTCACCTGAAAGCATTTTGAATCAATGCTTGTGGAATAGGCTACCATCACAATTGTAAATATGGCAATAAGGAAGCCCTGTCAAGAAATTAGAAAATGGTATATAACACAAAATAAGAGGATGACTAAAGCATTCATGTGAAGAAATATCCAAAATATCAAATTATGGATTTTAATACTAATTCAGACACATGCTCACAAAAAAAATATCTTGAAGAGTCAACAAAAAGAATGCAGAGGCCTACAAAAAAAATCTAATAGTAGTACTCATAGTAAAACTTGTAAGAAAACTACATAGCATATTGTATAGTATATACCACATGGTAAACATGATCAGTTAAAACTCAAAACCTCTATAAATATACTTATATGTGCCCTTTATTTGTTGAAGGCTACTAAACAGTTTATCCTTGTAGTTGGTTCTTGCTTTTATTAGGACACTGAATTAACAAGAATTTAGCTTCACAATTGAAGTATTGTGGTGCTAAAATTGAATGATAGATCAACTAGGCTAGATATCATATCTCATCACTTTATCAGATTCTATCAAAGCCATTTTCCTTTATCCTTAATTACTAAGAATTTTAACAACCTAATTATGGTTACTTCATATGAAAGAAAAAATACTTAATTATGGTTACTTCACATCATAGATTTAAGATAAATAACAACCTAAACTTTTTTTGAAACCTTCGACCAACACTAATAGAAAATCTTCTATTTAATTTAAACCTCAATAATCACCTAAATAAGACTGAAGGAAGAATTTTGAACTCAATAGAGAAGTGTAGAGGAACTAAACAGAAGATTTTCAAATTTAACTGAGTGAAAAACTTACTAGTATAGTTATCCAGCCATTGTTTCCTTTATCTTGATTATTTGTCTCACATCTTATGGTGGCAGGTTCACTGAAATTCCATGATAGAGATCTACATATAAAAGAAATTTCAAAATAAAATATATGATTTGAAGTAGACATTGAACCAAGTTAGCATGGCATCAGCTACTGATGAGTGAAGTTCATTGCATGTAGAAAGAGAATTTCATTCTATCTTCATCCAAATAAATATATGCCGATATGTTGCAACACTTGATTGACAAGGTCCAGTTTTGTAAATTTTATTAATTATATTTTTAAAAAAAAAATGAAGAAAGAAGACCATATTTTGAAAAAGTTGTTTTAACTTTTTTCTTTGTATTTATTTTCTCTGAAAGTGCTTCTAGAGAATATCATCCAAAAAAGTGATATAATGTCTAAATTTTGCCTAAGAACCATATATAGATATATGGGTTGGAAAGTCCTTACTCTGATTGCAGACCAACAAATAAAAACAATGTAAGAAGCCATAATTCCTGAAGATAAAAGACCTCTATTAACCTGTAATAATTAAATATTTAAATAACATAACATAATTTTTTTTAAAGGAAATAAAAAATATTAGGGAAACTTAATCATATATGTTGAATATGAATAGCTAACTACTTTATACATAGTGATATATTGTGCAAATAATACTATTACAGAATCATTGTAAACTATTAAAAATACCACTAGCTAAAACGAGTAATCAAAGTAGTGTACCTTTGAATTTATATATAACCATCATTGCAACAAGTAGAATTACTGTCCATGTGATGAAAAATATATTTAGAGAACATGAAGTTCCTGAGGCATATGATGTGTACAAATAAACAATTCCACAAATAGAGGCAACATAAAACAATATGGACATAAAAAGTCCAAGGGAGCACCTATGCCAGCACAATAACATGTTAATGTATCAAAAAATATATACATTATTATTAAGTTTAATGGTCTAACAAAATGGTCTTAATGTTCTATAATAACAAACACACTATCACATACTATCTCTGCTTTATAATTGTATCACATATTATTCATTCTTAATTGGGAGAATATCTGATAAAGTAATATGACCATGAAAACTAAAATATCTAATCATATTAAGTTAAGAAACTTTTGGATTCATTATTGTACCAATATCCTTAAATGTTTTACAATTAGTGAGACAGGATTGTGGAATTCATTGAAATCCTTAGTGAGCTTAGGATATGAACTTGAACAATTTAAACGTAACTATACATTAAATTAAATTTGTTTTATGTTTGACTTTCAGATTAATTATATATTATCAGTTTGTTTTTGTAATCTCCATAGTCATAACATTTTTAAATAATAAACAAAGTTAATATCCATATTAATAAACATTACAAAAATGAATTATGTGTATCCATATCAAACAATTATTTTCATACGACATTGAAGTCTTGAGCCATCCAATTCAGGATCTTTTAAATTATGTAAAAGCTAAAATAATGAGCACCAAAATAACCTATACACAATTCTGATTCAGAATCTAGGTACATTGTCCTCATCCTCAGAACAAGATATAAAATTTGACTTTATGTTTATCTATGAATTGTTGCAGAAATAATAATGTTTACCTATACTCCATTTCTTCTTCTAGAGTCTAGTATTTATTCCCCCAAGTGATAAAATGGATGGCACTCACAAATTGTAAAAGAAGAAATATTCTCTGTAAACATAAACCACAACATGCATTTAAGTAACAATATGCAAAGAGAAAAATAAAGCAAATAGAATGTATTGATGGAATCTTAAAGAACACCTTTTAGATTCATCATAGATATGAAAGTACACAATTCAAGACTTGTACCAAATGAAAGGATATTGAGCATTCTTCAAAAAACAAAGTGAAGGATCTGAATCTTACCTTGCACCAATACGAGCAATCTCACCTGCAACATCAAAGGTGTGCTATGGTTCTTATTCAATGATATTCAAGAGAAGGAAAAGAAAGAATGGAGTTTTGTTTTCAATGAGTGAAAAGTAAGAGAAAAAACTGATGCACCCTAAAAAGTTTTACACCAGCATTCAATCCCAACCCTTCATATATGCTAAAATTTTTTACTTTACCAATTAATACTTTAAAAGTCATATAAATGAAGGTTGTGATTAAACATCAGCATAAAAATTTTTATCCTACATGTATTTTACAAGAACTTCTCCTTTTTTGTAACCTAAATTGTGACATAAGAACCATAAGCAAAGTACAAAACCAACTAAAACCAAAATCCAAATGCATTGTACCAAAAAAGCACATGTTTCATCAATATGACTGTTATTCTTAGTACTATGTGGTTGTTAGACATACCATATATTTGAACAACTTCTGAAGGGAAGAGGAATCGGAGAGCCATTGATACAAGCAATAAAATAGACTTGACTTCCCACCAACCAGAATGCCACAAATTTCAATGTTCACATAATTTTCTTGTTTTAGCTGTAGTAAGAAACATAATTGAGAAAAATATTTGACTTCATCATCAAGGAAGATAGTTCTTTATTAATCAGTAATTATAATAATTATATAGAGAACTGGAAATATGTAATATATAGTTCATTCATTGTAAGTAACTAGAAATTTTTTCTGTTGAATAAGTTATAGGTTAGAGTATATTTACTTTAGGATTGAGAACAATAAAGATTTTGAATGATACCCTTGGGAGTGATGAGGATTTCGCAGAGTTCTTCAATATTGTATCTAATAAAAAACAATATTCGCGATGTAAAGTGTTGTTATTTGAACTCGACTTCAATCAAAATGGTGAATGGAGGACTTGATTTCTATGAATGAATGTTGTGAATGGATCTAGTTGTTAATGTTTTCTAACTTTCTTTATTTTCTTCTGATATGTTAATAACATAACTTAGAAATAGTAGTTTATATTTTGTTTTTGTTGTTCTTTACACTGTTGATAGATGCTCACTGATAATGGTTTCTAGAATCTTGTCCAACCCCTTGTGTACATCTTCCAAGTTAGCTTTCATCCGAGTTATGAGATGAATAGGTTTGATTGAAGGGAACAAGTCAACAATATGAAACCTGTTTCTCTTGAGCCTGCCAAATTTTCTCAAAGTAATGCATCTATTGGAATATATGATTCTTTCTCTGGTATGTTTTTCCTAGACTTTATGTTGATTTCAAAAGCTTGTAACTAACTTTGATGATGATTTAATGTGCGATTTCCATTGCTAAAATATTATTCATCACTTTTCTTGCCAGTATCATCAAGGCAATCAACATCTTAGGCAAAGTATGCCTTTTCTTCATCCTTCAATTATGTCCATAAGCTATTATTCATTTGAGCATTGTTGATGTGATCTTTGATGATCACGTGCCCAAAGGATCCTTTCTAAGGTCACTTGGAAGGGAAATGGATTTATGGAGAGGAAAGGAATGGGGTGAGACGCCACAAATACTAGGTTTGATAAGCCAAAGGGGAGAGGCCACAAGGGAGGGGTCCCTTGATAACTCTTAGAAGCTCTCACAAAGGAGAAGGGGGGACACTCAAAGGTAAGAACCTCACAACCAATATGGTCTCTAGGACTAAATCCAAGTGTAAAAAATACAAGTGAGGGGAGGACCTCCTATTTATAGAGGTAGCTAACCTCTTGAACAAGATAACCTAAAGAAGAAGGTCTAGGATTAAAAGAAGAGATCCAAGAGAGGAGGATTGAGAAACAATCCCCTCCTTAGATCATCAAACTTGGTGCCCAAGTTTCTCAAATCAAGGGCCAAGATTCCTTCTTATTAGCTTAGGGGGTTTATGTAGGAAAAGAAGGGTGTAGATATAAAGGCTACCCCTTATTTCCTTCATAAAGACCCAAAAAGCTAAATCCACCCTCTAAATTCCTAAGACACCTCCTAAAATTAAAATGGACTAAATACATGTCCCAAATTAAAATAAAGGAAAATTACATTTTATTAACTAAAATCCCTAGCCTAATATCTTGACTCTCCACAGGAGGTGAAGTCTTCCTTTGTCTGCAAAGGCTAGGTCTTCTTCAATCCTTCTAGCCATGCCCCTAGTGATAGGTCCTTGGCTAGGCATGGTCACATCAATTATTTTCTCATCTACTCGGTTTGTTCTTGACCTCTTCTCTGTATCCTATTGTTTGGTTTTTGTGGATGGATAGACTTGACCTTTGGATGATTACTCCATATTATTTGTAATCTTTATATTTTGGCATGCATTATTAGGGAATATAAATTATGTTTCTAATGTGGTAATTAGTTTTAATTTGACAAGATTTTTATAATAGATAAAATAAATAAATATAAAGATATCGGAAGAACCATGGGGTTCATAAAAAGATGTCATTTATGGAAACTTGAATTGAATGTTCTCTTTAGCCTATATTTGAAATTGGCTTTTCCTTGTTCTTTATGTAAATCTAATTTCTTTTCTGTTTCTTTGCCAAACCATAATTTTTGTTGTTACTGTCTTTATTGTTGTTAAAATGAGATCAATGGCACTTGAGTTGAGACATAATTTTAAACTATTTTCTTTGTATCTTTGCAGCTTTTTTCCAGTTACTATGCATGTCCTCCTAGCTGGTTTACGAGAATGGAAAAGGTATAAGCAAGAAAATAGCTACTTGGGAATAAAGGAAAAAGTAAAAGTTTCATAAATCTCTTCAACAGTTATTTATGATTGTACTACATTCGTCATTTGTGGTTTCTCTGCTATAGTCATAGGTTTAGGGGACTGCGTAGCCTGCACCTTCTAATTCTTCTTGGACTCTTTTTTATCAGTTATACATATTGATGTATGAAATGAAGTTGAATGAAGCAAGTCACTTCAGCATTTTCAGTTTCAACTGCTCTTAAATCTCACAATTGATTCTTAATATTACTAGATCAATAATTTTCTTTGCTGCTACATGGGGAGAATCAGGTGATGACTTGATTATATTAACCAATGTAATCAAGAGCCTCTTCTTGTTTCATTCATTTTCATTTCTCAATAATCTAATTAATGTGAATTCTTGTTTATTGGCAGATGAATCAGATCACCTCATTTTCAAGTTGTAAAGAGATTTACGGAGATCAATTTAGCTTGTTAAAACATGTAAATAAAATAGGAATGTTGAGTAATTTTCCTCCAAAATTTTTCATCATTTGTCTTAAGTTAAATGATTGGTAGTAGATGTTATACCTATGCTAAAGATGGGAAAAGAAATAGAAATAATATCAAATACTATGTTTTATTATTTTCATTATTTCATGATAGATTTCCTGTTACTATGGTAAAAAATGCAAAAGATTCTATGCTCTTTTGCTATGATTGTTACAAAACGAGGTAATTACTAGTTTTGTCTGAAAAGTTATTTTAGTTTAGTTTTTTTTAAAAGTTTTTATTTTTAGTTATTATTTGATTTTTTTTACTTCATTTTTCATCAATTATAAATAAATTCTTTTTCTTTACATATTTTATTTTTCATTCTCTCCTTTATCATAATTTATTTATATATGTATTATGTAATTTATAAAAGTTTCATAAAATTTGAAATTTAAGAAAATGATTTACCATATCCAAACTAAACAAATGAAATTAAAAAAATTCAATTAATTTTATTAATATAGAAATTGAATTTCCTTATCTAAAAAGGAAATTTGAAATGTAAGAAATTTCAATTGATTTACCTGAACATAACATTTACAAAATGAACAAAATTCAAATGAATAGGATTTCAAATTTTTTGAAATCTTAAAATACTTCATCCAAACACAATGTTATATTTTAAGAAGATAGATGGTAATTAAAGTGTAAGTCTCTAGTACCAATTCTCCTTGAATTTAGAATTAAAAATATGAAAGTGAAAGAAAAAAGGAAGAAAAGAATGGCCACAAGTCACATACTTTAAATTATATTTTGAGAATCTAACCTTTACATTAATAAAATATATACTTGCTATGATAGATTATTTGACTCAAACTAACATTAATAAAAAATAATTTACATCATTCAATCACATCTATCATTCATGTAAAAAATTTTGTTTAATTTGATAATAATAACTTTAAAAATAATATAAATTATATGATTAGTTGGTATGGTTGTATCTTTAAAGTCAATAATAATTAATATTTAGTAACATAAATGAAATGAAAATAAAAAAGTAGGTTGCAAAAATGACAAAGAAGTTATACGAATTTATCCATTGGATTGGGTCTAGAAAAACCAGATTCTAATTTTATAAGGTTCTATGATTTATGGTTTGTTTCTTCTCTTTCTTTCTTTGTTATTGCAAACGTGGCAGAATGCCTCTCTCCATTCCGAATCCCCAATTCCTCATATCCATGAAAATGGACCCTCTTCTTCCCATGCTCCATTTCAAAATCAAAACTTGGGTTGACCCTTTTGTCGTTGAAATGTGTGTTACTAGTCAAATAATTAGTGAAAGGGAAAAGGAAAGAATGGATACAAACAAATCACATGCTTAAAACTGGTAGAAAAATAAAAAAAAACTATAAAAACAATGAACCAGTTGAACCACCGATTTTCATCAGTTTTCTTATTTTAAAAGTGGTTCTTTACTTGGTCAATTCGATTTTCAAGACTAACCAAACTAGATATTAGACTTGTTCACCAGGTTTTTGGTCGAATGTTCGGTCTGATCCGGTTTTTTTAACCTAACTTAAAACACATAAAAAATTTTAATAAGAAATTTTATTACAAACATTCTAACATAAATTATTCACAACTTTAAGCGAAATTAGTCATGTATTATTGCACCAAGTTATATTCAGAATCTATGTAAAATGCAGAAATATATACAAAACCTCATGAGTGATAAGTGTATTTTACTCTTATGAAATTGAAGTTTTCACCTAAGACCAACATTTCTTCAAGTCTATTTTATGATAGGATAATTTGTGAAACATATTTGAAATAATTTAAAATATGTGCATACTTAATAGTCAAATTTAATGTTATTACTTAATATTAAATTATCAAAATTAATATTTATTACAAATTAAATATTTCATAAAATTAATTACTTAATATAAAAAATAAAATTATTTTTTTAATTATTAAAAATGAATATAAAATATAATTAATGTGGGAAATTTATTTTTTTATTAAATATAAATGTTACAAAATAAAATCATATGATCAATGGATATTATAATTAATTTGATGAATTTAATTCTTTTTCAAATATAATTAATTATGTTAACGTTTATTTGGCTATAATAGATTCCAACTTCTTTTTCTTAGAAATAGAATAGAAGGGTAACACATATAGCACATTAATATTCATTTTCTCTTTCTTCTCTGCGCATCTAAATAGAAAGACTATGGAGTCATGGGATAGACAATTTAAAGCTTTTCTCCCTAAATGACCTCAAGCAAACACGAGGAAAGAAATTAGTAACAAAAATTGTTAAAATTTGTGACAAGAACAAGTCACATATGATTGTGTTTACCATTAAAGAATAGAAAATAAGCATCATGAAGAACACTTCCTCTCAAATTGATTATTCACATTCTTTTGAGCTTTCCAGTGAGGTTTGTACAACATGTTTTAAGTGTGTTTGTATGATGTAATCCTCCCTAGCATGGGCTTGAGCTAGGACCAATAAGGAAGGAGCATGACTTGATGAAGCTTTAAGGAGCTTAATTTAGGACATGTTCCATTTAATTGTATTCATTTAACCATTTTTAGGCTTGTATAAGCAATCTTAAGTCATTAGGATTTTATAGGTGTAACTAGTTTAATGTTCGGCCTTGTATTTTGGCCTATAGGTTCTATTTTCTTTAGGAGGTGTAATTAGTCTCCTTTTGGAGTGTGTTAATTAGTTTGGGTTGGTCCAAGAGAGTTTGGACATGTAGGATCTTCTTTCTAAACCCCTAATTTCTCTTCACACCCTTCTAACCAACATATGAAGCATGTAGGAGACATGTGGGCCCCATTTTCTCCTTGTTTTACTCCACATGTGCTTTTTCATTCCTATATGGCTGATTCTTGTTGCTTCTTATTTGAATTTGAATTTTGGAGGTGCCATGTCATTTCCTCCAAAATTTAAATTCAAACTAAAGGGAACATAAATCCATATTTTTAGGGCCATGTTTGCATCTTTAGTTGGATTAAATTAGTGTCAATTGAGAACATTCTAAATTAACACTAAATTAAGCCAACTAACCCTTGTTTAAGCATGTTGGACGTTCATGTTAGTGTGTAGGCCCATGGTTCATGCTTTGCTCTATAAATAGAGCATTCTCTCCTTCATGTAGTTTTTAACACTCATTTTTAATTGAAAGATATATTCATTATGTTCCCTTGAGTGTCTCTTCTTCTTTTAGAGAGAATGTTCATGACTTCTCCTTGAGTGAGAGTCCTTCATGCTATTATCAAGGATTCCTTCCCTTGTGGCTAGCCCCCTTAGAGGCTTATCTCCTACCTAGTAGAAGTGGTGCCTACTACCACCACCACCTTCTAGTCTTCCATCTCCATTTGAAAGCTTTAAGAGGACTTCTAAGGAGATGATCCTAGGAGGCATCACCTTCTCCAACAATTGGTCAAGCATGGCTTGGGGAGGGGTTGCATCATTGTAAGTCACGACTTTTCTTGAATTTTTATTCCCACTTTCGCACTAGTGAGGAATTAAAGAAATTCAATGACAAAGGGGGTGGTTAAGGATGAAAACAATGATGGAGATTGATGGCTCTATTATGTCCATCTACACGATCTATAGAGAAAGTCTATTGTCGCTCCCCAATGTCAATTCATAAACAAGGAAATATGACCTTGAGGAAAGAAGTAAAGATGACCAAAATTAATAGATGAGAAAATCAAGGTATGCATTATTATCCCTTGCATTAACATCATTATATTCTTATTCTCTATGGAAAATGAAGTGTTATATGAATGTATGTGTGATATGTGACAAAGAATGTTTCCAACTATTTTTTATTTTCCTCTCTTATTCATAGTATTTTAAAAAAATTAAATTAATTGATACATGAGACTGCATGAAAAGATCAAGTTTGGTGGTGGTTGATAGTCAATTTTGCTTTTTTAAAAAGAAAATATTATTGTTCTACCCATCCACTGATTAGAGAAAAATCCACATTAATAATCAAAGGTAATTTGGGAGAAATTATGTAAGGAAAGAAAATATTGTTTAGAGCAAAACAATTAATATCTCCCTTGAGATCTTACTATATCATCATTTTATGAATAAAATCTTACTACTTGTCGCATTTACATTATAACATTTGCTATAGGCTCATATTTCTTGTAGGTCACAAAATATGCAGTTACCTTGATGTCACTTTCCTACAAATGGTCATGCTGATGATGCTGCTGACTAGTTGAAATTACAAATGGTCATGCAGATGATGCTAGCTTATTCAACTATGGAGCCTCTAATTGTGTTTTTCCCATTATCATTGAATCAGCTCTATTCTCCTATTAGTTTTAATTGTAATTTCAAAAAATTTAGAGATACCAAGCTTTTTAATTTAGGTATGCAAGAACTTATACTACCTTGATGTCACTTTCCTACAAAGGGTGATACTGCTAGATGAAAGCATATAACTTCTAGAGTAGAATTAAGTATATATATATATGTATATATATATAATTTATTGTAATTTCAATAAAGTTGAATATTGACAAACTTTGTAATTTAACAATGTTTCATAATAAAGTGGAATTTTTTTTATGTCATAGATGCTTTAAGTGTGTTTTATATGTCCCTCTTAATCTTATTATGTTGTATGGCGAATTCTATCGTAGATTTCTTTTATATGTGGTTCCTATTGGAGACGGATATGCATGTTGATATTGGAGACGATCTTGGTTCCTAGCTTTTTATTTTATTGATTGATTTTTTATTATAATTTGGTGTTCTTATTTTTAGCTTGTATATTAAAAAGTTAAGAAAATTGTAACAATTACAAATGTGCTGTTCATATACTGTTAATACTATTTAGGTTAAAAAAAATAAAAAATTGTCTTTTTTACGTTTCTTCCAATCATTTGCCTCTTTTTCCACTTTTATGATCAGATATCTAAACTATTATTAATTCAATATCGATTTCAATTATCTGTATACCCAATTTTAATTTTTTCCTTTTGGAGATTAATTAATCCACTTATGAGAATTTTCAATTCAAGGTACTAAGATTTTTTTTTCTATCTTTTCAATTCTGCAACTTTTGGTTAATGCACAATGCACATAGAAAATTGAAAAAAATAATAGTAAAACAGAAAAAGAAAGGGGGTTTCAAAAACATGTAATGTGAAATTCCTTGTTAATAGAGCACAACACAAATCAATTGATTCATGATAGATCATGGCAACAGAGAAATTGTTGCAATGATGATGGTGAAAGCTAGAAGAACCGAAAGTTGGATGCAAATAGATGATCTTGTACAAGAATAAAATTGTAAGCTTAAATAAAATAAATGGTTGCGAATTCTGATAGCTGGTGGACCATATGTGAAATTGATCATTCTTAGAATTGGAAGGGTTTTACAATTTATTCTTTCTCTTATTCTCTTTTTTGTGTTATTAAGATTCATTGGCTATTTAATTATTTTATTATTTCACTGTATTTGGATACTTTTTTTGTAAAACAGTTGGTATTGAATGTAAGTTAACATCATAATTTAATGTTGATAGAGTTTCTTTCATAATATAATGATGCCCCTAAATATTTTATATATGTTATATAAATTAGAGTTTAGGCATAATTTGCAAGTATATATTTCCATCTTTTCCTTCGACACAAATTTTTATTTGTCTGATTGAAAATAGTGAGATAGAATCTAATAGATTTACAATTTACAAGTGGGATACTTTTTTGTTTTAATATTTGTTCTTCTTTGATTATAAGTGAAATGTAAATAAAAATACTTTTGGTTCCATTGAAATCTCACAACATCTTCCATACATTGCTATAAGGTGCTAGGAATTACTAGTATAACCATGAATAAAATTTCCTTCTTCAAATGTAGTATACCTGTGTAGAAATTAAGTATCATTAGCTAAAATAGTTTCAATAATTTCATTGAAATTTCAGATGGCAGGAAGAAGAAGAAATACGGAATTAACGGAGGCAATACAAGCTATTAACGACATGGCTGCAACTTTAATAATAAATCAAAGGCCAGAAGGAACTATTGATCACAAGGATTAATTGAATTTAGAAGGAACAAACCTTCAAAATTTCATGGAGGTTATAATCTAGACAAAGCTGAAATAAGGATTAAGGAAATAGAAAAAATATTTCGAGCGATGAATTGTCCTAATAATAAAAAAGTAAATTATGTTGTGTTTATGCTAGTAGGAGAGGCTGAATATTGGTGGGATAGTACTAGAAGGTTATTAGAAGGAGGAGGAATAGATATTACATGGAAAGTATTTACCTCTAAATTTTTAGAAAATTATTTTCCTAATGATGTGAGAAGGACAAGTGAAATAGAATTTATGCAATTAAAACAAGGAAACATGACAGTAGGAGAATATGCTTCAAAATTTGAAGAATTAGGTAAATACTCTACTTTTTTCTATCACTTAGATGGGAGAATGAAGTGTATTAAGTTTGAAGATGGACTTAGACATGAACAAAGGAAGGCGGTAAGGATACAAGGAATGTTGGTATATTTAATTTTTTTAAACTTAAGATTAGAGTAGGTAAATAAAAAAAATTAAATTATGTATAATTTCTTAAAATATGGATGAAAGTTTTATGTGTTTATTTTATTATAATATAAAAATAGATTTTTCCATTAAATATATAAAAATGTAAACAATTTACATGTAAATATTAATTAAAATCTAATCATTATGTAAAAATATGTTAGTTTCAATTAAAATCTAATCATTATTTTCATATATCATTATAAGATATATTGAATATTATAGTTTATCCTATAATTTATAAAATATTTTCTTATAAACTATATATTTTATATTGTTAACATTAATTTCAAATAGGAAGGAGATATAATATCTTAGTTGGTTACGGAATGATAGAAGTGAAAAAATATCAAGGCTTCGATCTTTGTCGCTAATAAAAACTAATATTTAATATATAAAAAAATATTTAAAACATATATGTTGAGTCTAATTTAATTTTATATTTATTAAATATGTGAGTCTAAGTTTATAAAATATAATCATAATAATGTTATGATTGAATTTCACACTTATATGATTTGACCATCATGTAATCAATATGTGATTTAATTTCATATAATTAACCATTATAAATTTAAAATAATTTATTTGAATATTACAATTTTGTCATTAATATATTATAAAATTATTAAATTTTTAAAATCATTAAATGTTATATTTTATTAGACATCTTAAAAATATATGGATCTCGTCATGAATCATCAGTATTTTTGCATATTTTTCACTTATCTTTGTTTTATTTTTTATTTCTTTTTCTCTATTTTATTTTCTTTTTTTAATGGTAATTCACCATTTTTTTACTAGGAAAAGCACGACCACCATCAGGTTATTTATTTATAACTCAATAAAATTATTATTTTAATGCAATTTTTAAAATTAAAATTTTTCTATTTATATTATGTTAATTTTTCATATCAATAAATATTTATTTAATATCATTAATACTACTAAAAAAGTTTTTATTTCTTGCAGTTTTTCATGAAAATTTTTTTGCAAAAAATACCTGCTATTTTTTAGAAGGAAACAATTTGTATAATTTTGAGACTCTTTGTACAAAAAAAAAAATATCAACAAGAATTTCATAAAAATTTTCTTGTGAATTTGAAAAGTGACAACAAACTTTTCTACAAATATGAAAATGTTAGAAAATTTTCTTGCAAAATTTCCCCTGAAAATTATTTATAGGAGTTTCATGCAAATTTCAAATTGGCAAGAGACTTCCTACATATTTAAAATTGATAGAAAAGTTTTATATATTTAAAATTAAAATTATAATAAGTAAATATTATTTATTTATAAAAATTTATATATTAAGATATCTAGAAATTTTTTGCCACCTAATGATAATTTATTTTTTAAATCATTAGTTTTGAAATAATTTATAAATATTTAAAATAATATCATTTTACTAAATTCATTATAATTTACGAAATATCTTAATATTCATAACTTTAGTTTAAAATTAATTAGATTAAATATTATTTTATTGAATATATATTCTTGTATCTTCTATCCTTTAAATTTTAAATTTAAATAATTGTACATTTAAGTGAAAATGTTAATTTATTTTATATTTAACATGTCCTAAAAAATCAAGGTATGTTTTCATACAAATAAATAAAAGAAAATTTAAGTTGTTATTCAAAATTCAAGAAATTGTATAGTATGAAGGCCAAAAAGCCCACGTCAATTTTGAATGTCCAAGAAGCGAGAAAAACATTTGAAAATTTGAATAACAGAACAACACAAGCATTAGTGAAACATGAACTAAGATTTGTATTATACACAATTTACTATTTTAATGAAATAGCATCGATCCAAAATTCAACATGAAGATGAATGTAGCTTGTGATTTGTAACTTGTAATTAGTATTTTTTTTAAGTGTCTGTCTTGGTTCACCGATACTTGTCCAGTTCTTGTTTAATTACATATAAACCCTAATTACATTCATAATATCATAGTTTCCAATGTTTTGTATATCATATAGAACAAAATTTAGAAAGTGAATATTGATATTATCTTTATTAAACAAAGAGAATCTAGCCTTTATCTAAATAAATTACTACTTTTTATGGAATCGGTCGATAAGTTGATTTCGACATAACGATAAAAATTAAGTTAAAAATAGAAGACTCATCACCTATGTTTATTAAGAAAGATACTGAAAAAACCTTGAAAATAGAAAGTGGTATGCGAAACCAAATTTGAATTCAGAAATCGAAATGTAGGGAAGGCACCTTACAACATCCATTATAAGACGGTTACCTCTAATTAAACATGCAAAAATAAAGAACTTTAAAAATATTTATTTCATTCCATACAAATTATTATTTTTATTTTATTAATTGATTTTAATATTTTTTATAAGAATTTATTATTGAGAGATTTATTATTTATAAAAGATTATTATTATTGTACTTTTATCTTATAAATTAATTAAAATTTTTTATCTTTTTGGGTTCAACAGGAGTAAGTTCCTACTCCTACGTATCTCCAAGTGTAATAGAGAATCAGAGTTTACATAGTTCTTTGAGAAAATATTTGTGTGTTTTGATATATTTGATATTTAATTTTTAGATTTATTAAGACTGAGGATTTCTGAACTGTCATGGTTTATATATCCTAAAAATTAACAAGGGTGTACACCCAAACCAATCCATTGGAACATTCTTATCTTAGAGGTTATTTTTATTTTTTTAGGAATATTTGTTTTAAAAAGAAAAATTTATTAAAACACACCATCACTGTCATGAGAAGTGACAGTGACAGGATAAAAATTCAAATACAGTAATAGATAGGAATAAATAAAAAGGACCCCCCAGGTAACATGATAGTCACCCACCACAAAGTCAGCTGGTAAAGATACATTATTTTGCAGATTTACCCTACAAGAATTAGGATCAAACCACAGCAGAAGAACTACAACTTGATTACTTTGAGTCTATTCATGCATACAACTGGCTGTAATGATCATTTCACAAAAGAGATGCCTTTAACCTTGCCCAACCCTTTGATCCACTTCCAAGAGTTATATAGGGAATGATCCCACACTTCTTTGCATAGGAAAGACTTATTTTTAAACACCACCTCATTCCTAGCACCCTATATACCACATAATTGATAGCCAAGCAATATTAAGCTAGGAAGAAGCATTAATACCAAAAGAGTCACAGATGCCCAAGAAATTCCAGAAACTCAACTTGCATGAAGCTAGCAGAACATAGATGAAACCAAGCCATCTAAAACAATACATCCAAATAGAGTAACTCCCCTTACAAGTGAAATAAAGATGAGAAATCGCTTCTGACTCTAAATGACACAGGGGACAAAGAGTGTCTGCCATTGGAAGTATTGATTGATAACCAATTCAACCTTTGATGGTATTCTGTTACGGGCCACCTTCCAAGCAAAAACCATCACCGCCTTTGATTTCCGTAACCTGCTAAAAAATGGGATTTATCATCAGGCCCACCCCACACACTAAGTGGTATGCTTTTTTAACCAAATATTGATTAGAGATACCCATATTAGCACCCCACCCCCAACAATCTTTTGCCTCCTTTCTCACTTTGACCCCTTTCAAGACTCCTTCTAGCTCCCTAACCCAATCAATCTCCCAACGAAAAATTTCCAAACTCAATAATCTAGGAAATTTTGATCTAAGCCCCTCAGGCAACAACCAATCCCCCTCCCAAAACTAAAATAGCGAACCATTTCCAAGCGTAGGTTTTACCACAACAGGGAACTAGTTGTCCATTCCTTCTTCAGTTATTGTTCTCAGGATATGGTGCCGCCACTAGAGCCATCACTCTTGCACCTTACTAACAAGTTTTTTCTAATATCTGCACCATATTTAGTCTCCAATACTTTAAATCTAGGGAGCATTACCACCCTGTACTATCCTCCAGCGCCATTTTCCCAACAGATATAATTTTCACTAACAAATGTATTTTTTAGAGATGATATTTAAGACAAAAAGTTGTGGCAACTTATGCCTTAAAATCTCATGTCATGTTTAGTTAATATTAAAGAAAGTGAAGATTATAAATTATTTCTTGAAAGAAAATATTATTAATTGTGACAAGAATTAATTAAGAAAAATATTTGAGAACACGACACTATCACAATTTGTATCCTCAAAATTTCATAAGCTAAAAAAATGTCACATTTAATTAACATTATTTTTCCCTTACATTTACTTTTCTAACTAGATGATTTAAAATTTTTTATTTAGGAACATAATTTTGAATTTTAGAGATGAGATTTAAAACAAAAAGTTGTCACAACTTATGTCTCAAAATCTCAAAATTAGAGAGATGTCACCTCTAATTAATTCTTTTACCTCTATTAAAAATATTACGTTATAAAATTATGAACAAATTACATTTAAGATATAATTATTATTATTATTAAATAACTTAAATTATTATTATTAAAAAACTTAAATTATTTTTATGAAATGGTCTTTGCTTGACATGAAACTCTAGCTAGGATGATTTTGATGGCACTTAAATTGCATATATACAACCAAATAGTAAGTTAGTTAATCAAATATCAAGCCCACAGTTATAAGTTCGAACCACAAATTAATTAATCACCTAATAAGAATCAAACAAAATAAAAACATGATAGAAAAAAGAAAATATACAATGTCAAATCCTGACATGGACAAGCATCACATGTATAACCCAATAACTGGAAAAAAAAAGTAAAGAGAATTTGTGTAAGTCATGAGTCCACAATACTGTATTGTTGGGAAAGTATTGAAGTGCACAAAGGTCTATCATGTAACATGGCAGATCTGTTGCTGCTAGTTTTGTGGCTAATGCATTCATGATATTTGTCGCTTGTTAATATGAAAAGGGCTATGTTTATAATCATATTTTTGGGTCACTACATATACATATTGGTACCAAGATTTGGTGTTGGTGGGTGTTTACAAAGGCTTGAACGCGTGTATATTCAGGTTCATAGCTCATGAATGTCATGACTTTTAAAGGTAAGTCTTTTTATGGTTAGTGAAGATAAAAGGAAAGTATATGTAAAAGCTAATGTATATTATTTTGTTGGGAGAAAGAATAAGAGTGGATAGATTCTACTGTGAGTATTGTTAAGAGAGAAGAAGATGATGAAAAATAAAAAAAAGGAAGCAGATGGTGAGGTCTTACCTCGAGTGTGGAGTGGAGATAACAGTGGGGGATTTTTATTAAGGAGATACGTTTGCTTTCATTTAATGAAAGTTTGTCTTTTGGGAAACCAATCTTGTGATTTAAGGAGTTTTGTTGGTAGCTTTTAGGTGGTAGTATGAAAGATAAGGAAGCAAAAGGTGAGTAGTTAGGGTAGTATAGCTCACCTTTAAATGATTTTCTTCTTTTTTTTTATTTTTTAATTTGGTTTTTATATTCTTTTCTTTATTTTAAGAAAATGACTCAATTATTAATAATTTTTTTAGTTTAATTTTTCTCATTTTTTTTAATTTTCTTTACTTACCGAAGAAAAGTGGGTGATGACAAAATCGATTTGTAAAAAAATTTTCTTGCATTTGGACTCAAACTTTATATTTGTCCGTAGGTCCTACACACTTAAAACTTATGATTTTAGAACTAGACTCGTGTTTGAACCGGTGAAAATACTGGTTCACAATTTATTAATTCAACCGCTGTTGAACTAGTGGTTGAACCGATCTTAAAGTAGTATTTTTTATTATTAATGTTTTATAACAATTAAGATTATAAAAGAAAAAATTTACTAAGAGGTAATTATAAAAGGAAAATTATTTTTACTGAATACATCTTCATATTGCTAAGTTAACCTTTGTTTTTATTAATTTTTAATTAAAAATGGATGATTCCAAAAAACTTATAAAAACAATGCTTCAGTTGAACCACCGATTTTCAGCAGTTTTCCGATTTTAAAACTGGTTCTTACTTGGTCGATTCGATTTTCAGCATTAACCGAACTAGATACTAGATTGGTTCACTAGTTTTTTGGTCAAACCGTTTGGTCCGATCCGGTTTTTTAACCTAACTTAAAACACATGAAAAGTTTTAATAAGAAATTTTATTACAAACATTCCAACATCAATTATTCACCACTTTAAAATAAATTAGTCATGTATTATTGCACCAAGTTATATTCAAAATCTAAGTAAAATGAAAAAATATATACAAAACCTCATGAGTGATAAGTGTATTTTACTATTATGAAATTGAAGTTTTCACCTAAGAGCAACATTCAAGTCTATTTTATGATAGGATAATTTTTTAAATATATTTTAAATAATTTAAAATATAGGCATACTTAATAATCAAATTTAATGTTATTACTTAATATTAAATTATCAAAATTAATATTTAATTACGAATTTAATATTTAATAAATTAATTACTTAATATAAAAAATAAAATTACTTTTTCTTAATTATAAAAATGAATATAAAATATAATTAATGTGGGAAATTTATTTTTTTATTAAATATAGATGTTACAAAAGAAAATCTCATGATCAACAGATATTATAAAATTGAAGCTTTCATCAATCATTAAGTTAAAATCCAATTTATAATTAATATATATTAATTAAAATTTAGTGAAGCATTTCTGGGATGTGTTAAATGAGGATATAAGGAAAGTAATGACAGATTTTTATTGGAAAGCTTCCAAGGGAGGTCAATGCCTCATTCATTTCCTTGATTCCCAAGAAGGAGTGCCCAAGTGGATTGGGAGATTATAGGTCGATATCACTAATTGGGGTGCTGTGTAAAATTATTGCAAAAGTACTGGCAAAGAGTAGGGATGGCAAAAATACCCATGCCTGTGGGTACCCACTCAAACCTATCCTAATTTTTATGGGTATTACCCGGTTTGACCAGGTATGGGTATGGGTACGGGTATTACCCGATGTGTTAAATCGGGTAGGGTACGGGTATGGGTATGTGACTACTTCCCCATACCCAAATTCATACCCGCTGCGTTATAATTTTAATGATTATATAATACGTTTAAATTTATATATTTAATTAAAATTTTAATTCTTAAACTTTAATTTATAATTTGTTGTTATTAATTATTCTTTATATACTTTTTAAATTAGAATATAATTAATAACTTAATAATATAATTTATTTAATAATAAATAAATAAATTTAAATTACAAAAAATAATATGATGGGTACCCGTGGGTATACTCGAACCCGAAAATACCCGACGGGGACGGGGATGGAGATTAAAATTTCACACCCCTCTTTTTATACCCAAACCCGAACCCGCCCCGCACTTTGCGGGGATGGGGATGGGGAGGGTCAAACCCGCACCCGCCCCGCCCCATTGCCATCCCTAGCAAGGAGACTACAAAAGGTACTTCCAAGCATAATTGAGGAAATGCAGATAACTTTTATTAAATGGAGGCAATTGCTTAACAATGTGGTTGTAGCTAATGAAGTGATCCAAGAGGCAAAACATCATAAGAAGCCCTTATTGGTTTTTAAGGCTAACTTCAAGAAGGTGTATGACTCTGTTAGTTGGGCGTTCGTGTTTTACATGTTATCTCGATTTGGTTTTGGGGACAAACAATTAAGTTGGATCATGGTTGTTTGTCTTCATCATCAGTCTCAATATTGGTTAATGGGAGTGTGGCGAAGGAGTTCTATATGCAGAGAGGATTATGTCAGGGTGATCTGAAGGGCTAGGAGGGTTGATTCAAAAAGCTCGATATATCTAATTTCAGGTATTAACCTTAACAAGCATTGCTTCCAGATAGTATGCCAACAGTTTGCAAACGATAAAATTTTCCTGATTTCTCATGAACTTCAAAATGTATTTTCTTTAAAAAGTGCTTTAAGATGCTATGAGTTGGCCTCAGGCCTGAGGATTAATTTCCATAAGAGTAGCTTAGGGGTAATTGGGGTGACATTGTCAAAGGTGGGTTCCTTTTCATCAATCCTTAATTGCGGAGTTCTGCAAATGCATTTCTCCTACCTTGGGATTCTTGTGGGGGGAAATGTGAGATGTGAGCGTGTGTGAAAGCCTGTCCTGGATAAAATGAGAGACAACTTAACCTCGTAGAGACAAAATACAGTGTCAATAGGGAGAAGGATTTTCTTGATCAAATCCACCCTCTTTATTTTACCTCTTTATTTTCTATCTTTTTCAAGGCTCCTAAGAAGGTGTCTAAAGCCATAGAATCTGTGCAAAGGAATTTCCTTTGGGGAGGTTCAGAAAAAGGCTAAAAAATAACAAGGTGGTGATGCTATTTGGATCTAGGTACTGCAGGCAAGGTATGAGGTTGATATTAGGAGGAACCTTGATGCTAGGCGTAGAAGTGGAAGCTCCCAGTGATGGCTTGATATCCTGAAAGTCACTGCTGACGAAGAATGAAGTGATTGGCTTTCTGGTGAGGGAAAAACCTTTATTTCTGATGGTTCTAAATTATCTAATTAATGTGAATTCTTGTTTCTTGGCAGTTGAATCAGATCACTTGATTTCCAAGTTGTAAAGGGATTTGTGGATATCTATTTAGCTTGTTACAACATGTAAATAGAATAGGACTTTTGAGTAATTTTCCTCCAAAAGTTTTTATCATTATATTTTTACGTCAAATGAATGGCAATTAGTTGTTATCCTGTACAAAAGATGGGAAAAAGAATAGAAATAATATCAACTACTATGTTTTATGATTTTCATTATTTCATGATAGATTTTCCCGTTACGAGCTTCATGGTAAAAAATGTGAATCATTCTATGTTCTTTTGCTATGATTGTTACAAAAAGAGGCACTAGCAATGACTATATAAGTATAAACTGTGTTTCACTTGCGTTCAATTGTAGCTAAAAGATGAAAAAGTAACGGAAATGGTTTCAGTTTTATTCTATACTTAAAAAGTTAGTAGTTTTTTAGGTAATTACTAGTTTTGTATGAAAAGTTATTTTAGTTTAGTTTTTTTTAAGTCTTCTTATTTTTAGATATTAGTTGATTTTTTTACTTTATTTTTCATTAATTAATAAATTATTTTTTTGTATATTTTATTTTTCATTCTCTCCTTTATCATAATTTATATATGTATTAAGTAATTTATAAAAGTTTCAAAAAATTTGAAATTTAAAAAATTGATTTGTCATATCCAAACTAAAAAACTTAGATTAAAAAAATTGAATTGATTTGGCTAATATGGAAGTTGAATTACCTTATCCAAATAAAATTTGAAATTTAAGAAATTTCAAATGATTTATCCAAACAAAAAATTTACAAAATGAAAGAAATTCAAATGAAAGTAATTCAAATTGATAGCCTTTCAAATTTTTTAAAATCTTAAAATGTCTCATTAAAACACAATGTTAGATTTTAAAATAACAAATGCTGAAGTATAAGTCTCTAATACGAACTCTCCTTTGATTTTCAAAATTAAAGATATGACAGGAAAGAGAAAAGGAAGGAAAGAGTGGCCACAAAAAATTCACATGCTTTAAATTGTATTTTGAAAATCTAACCTATACATTAATCAAATGTATACTTGTTATAATAAATTATTTGACTCAAACTAATAGGCTCAAATTAACATTGATCAAAACGGATTTACATCATTCAGTCACATCTATGATTTATATTAAAAACAATTTGTTGAATTTGATAATAATAACTTTAAAAATGATATAAATTGTATGATTTAGTTGGTATGGTTGTATCTTTAAAGTCAATAATAATTAATATTTAGTAACATAATGATATAAAAGGCGGATTCTAATTCTATAAGGTTTTATATTTTATGGTTTGTTTCTTGTCACTATGGTTTCTTTCTTTCTCTGTTTTAGAAAGGTGGCTGAATGCCTCTCTCAGTCCCAACCAAAGCACTAAATCCCCCAATTCTCCATACTAAATGGACCCTCTTTCTTCCTATGGTTCATTTCAAAATCAAAACTTGGATTCACCCTTTTGCCTCTGAATCGCAGGTTACTGAGTCAAATTAGTGAAAGGGAAGAGGAAGAAAAGATAGGTCACAAACAACTCAGGTAACTTTATACTTTAAATACTTTTAACACATAACTTTATACATATTTTTAAATAATAAGAAATAAGTGTGAGATTATAATTAAATATATTTTTCTAACAATTTGATTTATTTATTTTTATTAAAGTTGTATTATGAATTTAACAACAAAAAGATTAGCATGAAAAATGTTTCTTCTAAAATTATTATGTTATATTTAGAAAAAACATTGAATTCTTTTTAAAGAACAATGCAAGTTGCATATTGGAAATAATATTTCTCCCAAGTAATATGAATTATGTCACATCCATGTGACAGAAAATGTTTAGTTATTATATCTTCTAACAGACATCACACATCTCATTTCATGTATTGCAATTTTTTAATAAACCATTGATAAACATGCATTTTTTCAATTTTGTTTTTTATAATTTTGTAGAAATAGTAATACTATTACCTTTAAAATAAGATTTTATGACTTTTTTAACTTTTATTTTTTACCAAAGTCCTAAATAACTTAAAAAATAGATACTTAAAATATAATATTTAGTTTATAATATTAAAATGTAAAATTATTAATTCTTAACATTCTTTCTATCATAAATTAGTAGAAAAAGAAATTTTTTTCTTCTAAACAAAAATAAATTTTTTGAATTAATATTTTGGTAAAAACATAAAGTAACTAGTAATGGAGGATAAGGACATTCTTATTTTTAATATATAAAACTATGTGGATAGAAAATATTAATTCTATTCTTAGAATGGAAAAAGATCCAGTAAGTATAAGATACTTACTCTTTATTATTTCTATTCATTTTCTTATTTAAATCTAATGATTAAGATTAATTATGCTTTGTTTTTATTTATAGTAAAAAACTATAGTAAATCTAAACAATTAATTAAGCTCATGTAACTTTTCATAATTATAGTAAAAAATTACAATTTTATTTAAAAAATTATTTCTATTTTCTTAATTTATTAATATAATTAAGAATAACATATATCAATATGAATCAAATCATTTCGTAGCACTGTGTTACGAATTAGTTATATTTTAATTTTTAAATTTAATAATGCATTGTATTTATTAAATTTTATTATTATTTAAATAGATATATTATTTAAAGTTATATGTAGAGATTTAATGCTATATATTATTATATAAAATAAATGACTAAGAGAGTGTTAGTCATTGCACCATTTGAAAGTGTATTAGTATAATATATTTTTTATGAATCAAACTTTGCTATTGTTAATAATACTAGTTTGTTAGCTGATCCTAGAACCTTTCTTTCTGTTAACTAATTTATTACATTACATATTTATTAGTGTAATATTTTTAAAAATGACACAAGGAATGTTGGGATATTTAAAGTTTTTAAACTTAAGATTAGAATTGGTAAATAAAAAAGAATGAAATTATAATTTCTTAAAATAAGGATGAAAGTTTTATATATTTAATTTTATTACAATATAAATATATTTTTTACGTCAAATATATAAAAATGTAAACAAATTATATGTAAATATTCCCTTTAAGTGTGTATATTTTAATTAAAATCAAATCATCATTTTCATATATCATTATAAGATATTGAATATTATAATTTATCCTATAACTTATCAAATATTTTCTTATAAACTATATATTTTATATTGTTAACATTAATTTCAAATAAAAAGGGATATATAATATCTTAATTAGTTAAGGAATGAGAGATATGAAAAAATGTCATAGTTTTAATTTTTGTTGTTAATAAAAACTAACATCTAGTCTATAAAAGAAACATTTAAAATATAAAATTATATAACATGCATATATAATTAATTTAAATTTATATTTATTAAATATGTGAGTCTAATTTTATATAATATAATCATAATAAATTTAAAATAATTTATTTGAATATTACAATTTTGTCTATGGTTCTAAATTAATCATTTTAGAATATAATCATAACATCTAGTCTAATTTTAGTTATTAGTTTTAATTTTATTTTTAGAATAGATATATCTTTATTCTTATTTTTAAAAGTTTTTACATATTTAATAAAAACAATGCTTTCAATTTCATATAATTAACCATTATAAATTAAAATAATTTATTTGAATATTACAATTTTGTCATTGATAATGTAAAAGTCTTTGTTTTATTTTTTATTTCTTTTTCTCTATTTTATTTTCTTTCCTTTTTGGTAATGCACCACATCTTTACCGCGAAAAGCACGACCACCACCAAGCTATTTATGTATAACTCAACAATATTATTATTTTAATGAAAATTTCAAAATTAAAATTATTCTATTTATATAATTTTAATTTTTCATATAAATAAATATTTATTTAATATTATTAATACTATTACAAAAGTTTTAATTTCCTGCTGTTGTTTCATGAGAAAACATTTGCAGAAAATACTTGCTATTTTTTAGAAGAAAAAGATTTGTGTAAATATTTTGAGACTTTTCGTACAAAAAAAAAATCTACAAGAATTTCATAAAAATTTCCTTGTAAATTTGAAAAGTAACGGTAAACTTTCCTATGAATATGAAAATGGTACAAAAATTTCTTGCAAATTTTCCTCTAAAAATTACTTGTAAGACTTTCCTACGAATATTAAATTGGTAGCAAATTTTTCTACATATTTAAAATTGGCAGCAAATTTTCTGCATTTTTTTTACAAACAAAATTGAATAAATTTTTTAGATTTTTAAAATTAAAATTATAATAAATAAATATTATTGATTTATAAAAATTTATATATTAAGTTTTCTAGAAATTTTTTTGCCACATAATGATAATTTAGTTTTTAAGCATTAGTTTTGAAATAATAAATAAATATTTAAAATAATATCATTTTACCGAATCCATTATAATTTATAAAATATCTTAATATTCATAATTTTAGTTTAAAATTAATTAGATTAAATAATATTTTATTGAATATATATTCCTTTATCTTCTATCCTTTAAATCTTAAATTCAAACTGTCGTACATTTAAGAGACAAGGTTAATTTATGTTATATTTAACATGTCCTACAAAGTCAAGGTATGTTCTCATACAAAAAATAAAATAAAATTGAAGTTGTTATTCAAAATTCAAGAAATTGTACCGTATAAAGATAAAAAAAGCCACGTCAATTTTGAATGTCCAAGAAGTGAGAAAAACATTTGAAAATTTCAATAGCAAAACAACACAAACATTAGTGAAACATGAACTAATATTTGTATTATACAAATCTTACTATTTTAATGAAGTAGCATCGATCCAAAATTCAGCATGAAGATGAATGTAGCTTGTGATTTGTAATGTAATTAGGTTGTTTTTTAAGTGTTGGTTAAGCATACAAAAAAATAATTATGGTAATAGTTGTCTTGGTTTAGACATACTTGTCCAGTTCTTGTTTAATTACATATAAATCCAAATTACATTCATAATACCATAGTTACCAATCTTATATCGTACAGAATAAAATTTAGAAAGTGAATGTTGATATTATCTTTATAAAACAAAAAGAAATTAGCCTTTATCTAAATAAATAAACCACTACTTTTGATGGAAATCCATTTGTAAAAAACTTGCATTTTGAACTCCAACTTTATATGTTTTCAACAGGCCCTACACACTTAAAACTTATGATCTTAAAACTGGACCCTATTTGAACCGATGAAAGTATTGTTCACAGTTTATTAGTTTAACCATTGTTGAACTAGTGTTGAACCGGTCTTAATAAAATTGTGTTTTTTATTATTAATATATTATAACAATTAAGATTATAAAACAAAAAAATTTATTAGGAGGTAATTATTAAAGAAAAAACTATTTTTACTATATAAATCTTCATATCGCTAAGTTAACCTCTTTTTTTTATTAATTTTTTAATTAAAAAGGGATGGAATTGAGAAAACAAGGGTGTATTTACAAAAATTAGAAAAATTTATAAAAAAATGAAACAGTTGAACCCCCGATTTTCATAAGTTTTTTTATTTTAAAACCGGTTTTTGCTTGGTCGGTTTTCAGTATTAACCAAACCAGATGCTAGACTAGTTCATCGATTTTTTGATCAAACTAGATACTAAACTGGTTCACTGGTTTTTCGGTCGAACCGGTCAGCCAATCCGATTTTTTTAACCTAGCTTAAAACACAAAAAAACAATTAATAAGAAATTTTATTACAAACATTCTAACATCAATTATTCACGACTTTAAAAGAAATTAATCATATATTATTGCACCAATTTATATCAAGAATCTATGTAAAATGCAGAAATATATACAAAACCTCATGAGTGATAAGTGTATTTTCACCTAAGACCAACATTTCTTCTAGTCTATTTTATGATAGAATAATTTATGAAATATATTTTAAAAAATTTAAAATATATGCATACTTAATGGTCAAATTTAATGTTATTACTTAATGTTAAATTATCAAAATTAATATTTATTATGATTAAATATTTAATAAAATTAATTACTTAATATGAAAAATTAAAATTAATTTTTTAATTATAAAAGTGAATATAAAATATAATTAATGTGGGCAATTTATTTTTTTATTAGATGTTATAAAAGAAAATCATATTATAAAATTGAAGCTTTGATCAATGTTTAAGTTAAAGTCCAATTTATAATTAATATATATACACATATTAATTAAAATTTAGATCCTAAATCACCTTATAAAGGATGATTAAGGGACAAACAGCTACCACTTGTTGACCAATGTTTGCTCTATAGACCAAATAAGTTTTGGCAAATTGACTTGTCTATTTTGTTTGGTTGTTTTCTTGTCTCTTAATGGACTCAGTCATCCTAATCCAATATTTATAAGTTATCCAAACTAATCGATACAAAACCTTGTACCCAAGAGGATGTTTCTTCTTGATTTAAATTTAAGAAAATGATATTAGCAAACACTCTAAAAATTCAAACCAACTCAACCATTTAATTTGTGGCCCACTCCAGCTGAACCAATCATAGCTTGTATTACATCAGATTATACCTTACTAAGCATGATATAGATATAAATATTATCGCTCGCTATAAGTACAGAGTGAGTTGTGAGAACTAATACTACTATCTTTAAAATTATATTTCAGTCAACCCCTAATTAAATTACATTCTTGACTTTTTCCTTTTAACCATTAAACATTAAGTAGGTGGAAGAATAAAAATCTATTAAAGAATAGAAAAAATTTAAAAGGATGAAGTTTTCTTTTGTGAGAATGTTGATGATTTTGCCTTTGTCATCATGCCATAACTGAGTCAGTTGTCTCTTGCACAGTTCCATCATTATCTACGACTTTGTTATGTCTCACAACTGGGGAAATCAACATCCATACTATTTAAAGTAAACAAGATAAAAGCAATTAAGATATGAATTGGAGAAGCAGGTGCATCATTAAAGTATCAAACTGGTTATACTTCACTTTTACAATCCACTACTGATTATTATTACCACCATCACCATGTGTTGATGTTTATATGTAAAGCATATTAACATGAGTAGTGTTACACATCATTGAAATTTATTAAAAACTATAAATTCAAGATAAAGAAGTATTAAATGAGATGTGATCATCAAACTTTATGTTTTTCAATAAACTTTAACCTATAATAGTAGATAATGTGTTGAAAAAAGTGTGTTAAAGAGTGTTTTGTTAAAATTTCTAAAATAAAATTTGTCTTATTAATATGAACAACATTATGGTCGAAGTTGAAGCTAGCTAATGAAATATTATAGGAAATAATTGTTTCTATTAAGTAATACACTCACATACTATAAATTGTTGTTGCAAATCACTCATTGATAACTTTCACCCATGTACTTATCCAGTCAACATCAATGCTCCACCTGGCGGTTTGATGAGTGCATCATTCATGCAGGAAGTGTAGGACACAAAATGTCAAAAACCATCATACATAAAGCACTAGTTAACCATATGATGTATTTAAGTTGCTTACTTTCTGGCTGAGTTATTCAGATCCCAACTGATGAATAGCATTGCAAAGTACATTGCCCCTAAAGAGAATACCATGTGAAAAGATCCATAACTATAAGGTATATCATCTTCATGTTCAACTTTGTTTTTTGTAAACTAAAAAGGACAAAAAAAATCACTTTAATATGAGGGATATTAACATTGCTTTCTATTTGTCACAATATGGCTAAGATTAAAATTAAATAATTCTTGTTTGATCATGTTGATGAAAGGACTATGATCCAAATTTTTTATTATCTTATATAGGGGGAATTATTTTTTTCTTGACTTTTCTAAAACAAAATTTTACTTCAACTTGCAGCATGATTAAGGTGTCTTGCTAGATCAAAGAAAAAAGGTAGCTTTAGAGCTTCCTAATTTCTAGAAAATGATTGAGAATGGATTTTGAAGCAACAAGCAATCTTTCTGAATTTACTGGAAAAGGCTTTGAAGCAATAAGGAAAGCTTTAGAACTCTCTAATTTTGAAGCAACTAGGAATGCTTTAGAACACTAAAGAACGATTAACTTGAAAGTATTTTTAATCAATGCCTATGGAAAAGGCTGCCATCACAATTGCAAATATGGCAATAAGGAAGCCCTGTTAAGAAATTAGGAAATTGTATATAACAAAAAATAAGAGGGTGACTAAAACATTCATGTGAAGAAATATCCATAATATCAAATTATGCTTTTTAATACTAATTCAGACAGATACTAAAAAAAATATCTTGAAGAGTCAACAAAAAGAATGCATAGGCCTACAAAAAATTCTAATAGTAGCATTGGTAGTAAAACTTGTAAGAAAACTAGACAGCATGTGGTACAGTATATGCCACATGGTAAACATGATCAGTTAAAACTTAAAACCTCTATGCATATCCTTACATGTGCCTTTTAGTTGTTGAATGCTACTAAACACTTTATCCTTTTAGATGGTTCTTGCTTTTATTAGAACACTGCATTAACAAGCATTTAGCATCACAATTGAAGTATTGTGGTGCTAAAAATGAATGACAGATCGACTAGGCTAGATATTATATCTCTCCACTTTATCAGATCCTATCAAAGTCATTTTCCTTTATCCTTAACTACTAAGAATTTTAAAAAAAAATGTTCATCCCAAGCTATTTCATATGCAAGAAGAAAGACTTAAATATGGTAATGTCACATCATAGATTTAAGACAAACAACAACCTAAACATTATTTGAAACCTTCCACCAACACTAATAGAAAATCTACTATTTAATTTAAACCTTAATAATCACCAAAAAAAGACTGAAGGAAGAATTTTGAACTCAGTAGAGAAGTGTAGAGGAACTAAACAGAAGGTTTTCAAATTTAATTGAGTCAAAAACGTACTAGTATAGTTATCTAGCCACTATTTCCTTTTCCTTGATTCTTTGTCTCACATCCTATGGTGGAAGGTTCACTGAAATTCCATGATAGAGATCTACATAACTCCACCATCTATAAAATAAATTTCAAAATAAAATATATGATTTGAAGTAGACATTGAACCAAGTTAGCATGGCATCAACTACTGTTCAGTGAATTTCATTGCATGTAAAAAGAGAATTTCATTTAATCTTCATCCAAATAAATATATGTCAATATGTTGCAGCACTTGATTAACAAGGTCCAGTTTTGTATATTTTATTAATTCAATTTAAAAAAAATGAAGAAAGAAGACCAGCTTTCTAAGTAGTACAAAATACTCCCTCCTTCCACCCAATTTCTCTTCTACATCCAACCAACAACATCCAACTGTAAAACTACAACCTCAATACATTGGAAGATATGAAACTTTTTAAAAATTATCATGTAAAAAGACTCACATACAACACATCATTTAAAATAACTTATGAAAAAGTTGTTTTGACCTTTTTCTTTGTATTTATTTTCTCTAAAAGTGCTTATAGAGAATATCATCCAAACAAAGTGATATAATGTCTACATTTTTCTTAAGAACCATATATAGATATATGGGTTGGAAAATCCTGACCTTCTGACAACCAAACAAAAACAATGTAAGAAGCCATAATTCCTGAAGATAAAAGACATCTATTAACCTCTAATAATTAAACATTTAAATAACAGAACATAAATTTTATTTTTTTAAAAGGAAACAAAAACTATTAGGGAAACTTAATTATATATGTTGAATATGAACAACTAATTACTTTATACATGGTGATATATTGTGCAAACAATACTATTACAACATCATTGTAACTATTAAAAATACCACTAGTTGCAACGAGTAATATTGAATTTAAAGATATAACCATCATTGCAGCAAGTAGAATTATATTTAGAGAACATGAGGTTCCTGAGGCATATGATGTGTACATATAGATAATTCAACAAATAGAGGCAACATAAAACAACATTGACATAAAAAGTCCAAGGGAGCACCTGTGTCAGCACAATAACATGTTAATGTATAAAAAAATACATAAATTGTTATTAAGATTAATGGTTAAAAACTGGTATTAATGTTCTATAATGACAAACACATTATCACATATTATCTCTGCTTTATAATTGTATATATTATTCATTATTAATTAGGAGAATATCTTATAAAGTAATATGACCATGAAAACTAACATATCTGATCATATTAAGTTAAGAAACTTTTGGATTCATTATTTGTACCAATATTCTTAAATGTTTTACAATTAGTGAGATAGGATTGTGGGATTCATTGAAATCCTTAGTGGCTTAGGATATTAACTTGAACAATTTAAATGTAAGCATACTTTAAATTAAATTTGTTTTATGTCTGACTTTCAAATTAATTATATATTATCAATTTCTTTTTGTAATCTCCATAGTCATAACATTTTTAAATAGTAAACAAAGTTAATATCCATATTAATAAACATTACAAAAACAAATTATGTGTACCTATATCAAACAATTATTTTCATATGGCATTGAAGTTTTGAGCCATCCAATGCAGGATCTTTTAAATTATCTAAAAGCTAAAACTTCAGTAATTTACTTAATGAGCACCAAAATAACCTGTACACAGGTCTGATTCAGAATTCAGGTACATTGTTCTCATCCTTAGAACAAGATATGAAATTTGACTTTAGGTTTATCTATGAATTGTTGCAGAAATAATCATGTTTACATCTACCCAGTTTATTCTTCTGGAGTCCCGTATTTATTCCACCAAGTGATAAAATGGATGACACTCACAAGTTGTAAAAGAAGAAATATTTTGTGTAAACATAAACCATAACATGCATGTAAGTAACAATCTACAAAGAGAAAAATAAAGCAAATAGAATGTATTAATGGAGTCTCTCAAAGAACACCTTTGAGATTCATCATAGATATGAAAGTACACAATCCAAGACTTGTACCAAATGAAGGGATATTGACCATTCTTCAAAAAACAAAAAAAAAAAAGAAAATGCAGGATTTGAAGCTTACCCTGCACCAATATGAGCAATCTCACTTACAAGATCAAAGGTGTGTTATGGTTCTTATTCAATGATATCCAAGAGAAGGGAAAGAAAGAGTGGAGTTTTGTTTTCAATGAGTGAAAAGTGATAGAAAAAAACTTATGAACCCTAGAAAGTTTTACACCGGCATTCAATCACACCCCTTGATATATGGTAAGTTTGTTGACTTTACCAATTAATACTTTAAAATTCATATAAATAAAAGGTTGTGATTAAATGTCAGTATAACATTTTTTATACTACATGTATTTTAAACTAGAAAAAAAATCGTATTAATGAAAACTATTTGAATGATAAAATTGACAGTTTTTTCTATGAATAGTTTTTACAAGAACTTCTCCTTTTCTGTAACCCAAATTGTGACATAAGAACCATAAGCAAAACCAAAACCAACTAAAACCAAAATCCAACTGCATTGTACCAAAAAAGCAAATGTTTCATCAATATGACTGTTGTTATTAGAACTGTGTGGTTGTTAAACATACCATATATTTGAACAACTTGTGAAGGGAAGAAAAATGGGAGAGCCATTGATACAAGCAATAAAATACACTTGACTTTCCACCAACCAGAATGCCACAAATTTTCATGTTCACAAAATTTTCTTGTTTTGACTGTAGTAAGAAACATAACTAAGAAAAATATATGATTTCATGGTTAAGGAAGATAGTTCTTTATTAATCAGTAATTATAATAATTATATAGAGAACTGGAAATTTGTAAATATATAGTTGATTCATGGTAACTAACTGGAAATTTTTCTTGTTGAATAAGTTATAGGTTAGAGTATATTTACTTCAAGATTGAGAACAATAAAGATTTTGAATAATACCCTTGGGAGTGATGAGGACTTAGCAGAGCTCTTCAATGTTGTTTCTAATAAAAAACAATATTGTCTATGTAAAGTCTTGCTATTTTTCTAATAGATAAAATAAATAAATATAAAGATATCGAAAGAACCATGGGGTTCATAAAAAGATGTCATCTATAAAAACCTGAATTGAATGTTCTCTTTAGCCTCTATTTGAAATTTTCATTTCCTTGTTATTTATGTATATCTAAATTTTTTTCTATTTCTTTTCCAAACCATAATTTTTGTTGTTACAGTCTCTCTTGCTATTAAAATGAGATCAATGGCACTTGAGTAGAGACACAATTTTAAACTATTTTCTTTGTATCTTTCCAGCTTTCTTCCAGTTACTATGCATGTCCTCCTAGTTGGTTTACGAGAATGGAAAAGGTACAAGCAAGAAAATAGCTACTTGGGAATGATGTTAAAAGTAAAAGTTTCATAATCCTCTTCAATAGTTGTTTGTTTATGATTGTACTTCATTTGTTGTTTATGGTTTCTCTGCTATAGTCATAGGTTCAGGGGGTGCGTAGCCTGCACCTCCTAATTCTTCTTGGAGTCTCATTTATCAGTTATACATATTGATTTATGAAACGAAGCTGAATGAAGCAAGTCACTTCAGCATTTTCAGTTTCAACTGCTCTTAACTCTCACAATTGATTCTTAATATTACTAGATCAAACATTTTGTTTGCTGCTACATGGCAGAATCTATTGATGACTTGATTATATTAACCATTGTAATAAAGAGTTTATTCTTGTTTTGTTCATTTTCTTTTTTAATGAAGGCCAAAGTAAAAATTTTATAATCCTCTTCAACAGTTATTTATGATTGTACTGCATTTGTTATTTATGGTTTCTTTGCTATAGTCATAGGTTCACGGGGGTGTGTAGCCGACACCTCCTAATTCTTCTTGGACTCTCTTTTATCAATTATACATACTGATGTATGAAACGAAGCTGAATGAAGCAAGTCACTTCAGCATTTTTAGTTTCAACATCTCTTAAATCTCAAAATTGATTCTTGATATTACTAGATCAAACATTTTCTTTGCTGCTACATAGGCAGAATCTATTGATGACTTGATTATATTAACCAATTTAATCAAGAGCTTATTCTTGTTTTGTTCATTTTCATTTCTCAATAATCTAATTAATTGAATTCTTGTTTACTGGTAGTTGAATTGGAGCACCTCATTTTCAAGCTGTAAAGGGATTTGTGGAGATGGGTTTAGCTTGTTAAAACATGTAAATAAAATCAGAATGTTGAGTAATTTTCCTCCAAAATTTTTCATCATTCTTTCTTAATTCAAATAATTGGTAGTAGATGTTATACTTGTGCTAAAGATGGGAAAAGGAATAGAAATAATATCAAATACTATGCTTTATTATTTTCATTATTTCATGATAGATTTCCTGTTACTATGGTAAAAACTGTGAAAGATTCTATGCTATTTTGCTATGATTGTTACAAAACAAGGTAATTACTAGTATTGTGTGAGAAGTTATTTTAGTTTAGTTTATTTTAAGTTTTCTTATTTTTAGTTATTAGTTGATTTTTTTTAATTCATTTTTTCATTAATTAAATAAATTCATTTTCTTTACATATTTTATTTTTCATTCTCTCCTATATCATAATTTATTTATATATGTTTTATGTAAGCTATAAAAATTTCACAAAATTTCAAATCTAAGAAAATGATTTTTCATATCCAAACTAAAAATGAAATTAACAAAATTGAATTAATTTTATTAATATAAAAATTTAATTGCTTTGTCTAAACAAGAAATTTGAAAACTAAGAAAATTCAATTGATTTACTCAAACATAACATTTACAAAACGAAGGAAATTCAAATGAAAACAATTCAAATGAATAGGATTACAAATTTTTTGAAATCTTAAAATACCTCATCCAAATGCCATGTTAAATTTTAAGAAGATAAATGGTGAAGTGTAAGTCTCTAGTACCAATTCTCCTTTAATTCAAAATAAAAACTATGAAAGTGATAGGAAAAAGGAAGAAAAGAGTGAGCATTGGGCACATGCTTTAAATTATATTTTTGAGAATCTAACCTTTACATTAATAAAATGTATACCTATTATGATAAATTATTTGACTTAAATTAACATTGCTCAAACTAACACTAATCAAAACTGATTTACATCATTCAATGACATGTATTATTTATGTCAAAAAATTTGTTAAATCTGATAATAATAACTTTAGAAATTATATAAATTGTATGATTTAGTTCGTATGGTTGTATCTTTAAAGTCAACAATAATTAATATTTAGTAACATAAATGAAAATAACAAATGAAAATAAAGAAGTAGGCTTCCAAAAATGTCAAACAAGTTATATGAATTTATCCATTCGATTGGGTCTAGAAAAGCTAGATTCTAATTGTAGAAGGTTCTATGGTTTATGCTTTGTTTCTTCTCTTTCTTTCTTCCTTAGTGAAATGTGGCGCTGAATGCCTCTCCCCATTCTGAATCCCTCAATTCCTTATATCCATGGAAATGGACCCTCCTTCTTCCCATGATCTAACCATTATATTAATCAAATGTATACTTGATATAATAAATTATTTATTATGGTCTATTTCAAAATTCCCAAATTTTATCTTTAAAGAGTTAAATCCCCAAATTCCTCCTATGGTCCATTTGACAATCAAAACTTGAATCGACCCTTTTGGCCTCGAAACATGTGTTAACGAGTAAAATAAATAATTAGTGAAAGGCAAGAGGAAGGAAAGAGTGGCCACACAAACATACTAGTGAGATTCTTTAAATTATATTTTGAAAATATAACCTTTACATTAATCAAATGTATACTTGATATAATAAATTATTTTACTCAAACTAACATGGCTCAAATTAACAATAATCAAAATAGATTTACATCATTCAGTCACATCTACGATGTAAGTTAAAAAAATTTGTTGAATTTGATAATAATAACTTAAAAAATTATATAAATTGTCAGATTTAGTTGGTATGATTGTATCTTTAAAGTCAATAATAATTAATATTTAGTAACATAAATGATAGAAAAGGCAGATTCTAATTATATAAGGTTTTATGTTTTATGGTTTGTTTCTTGTCAGTGTGGATTCTTTCTTTATATGTTCTAGAAAGGTGGCTAAATGCCTTTCTCAGTCCTAACAAAATCGTTAAATTCCCCAATTCCTCCTATGCTCCATTTCAAAATCAAAACTTGGGTTGACTCTTTACCCCCTGAAACACATGTTAATGAGTCAAATAAATAATTAGTGAAAGGCAAGAGGAAGGAAATAGTGGGTACAAAGAAACTAGTCACATGCTTTAAATTATATTTTTAAAATCTAACTTTTACACGAATCAAATGTATTCTTGATACAATAAATTATTTGACTTAAACTAACATGGCGCAAATTAACATTAATCAAAACGGATTTACATCATTTAGTAACATCTATTATTTATGTTAAAAATATTTGTTAAATTTGATAATAATAACCTTAAAAATTATATAAATTGCATCATTTAGTTGGTATATGTGTATCTTTAAAGTCAATAATAATTAATATTTAGTAACATAAATGATAGAAAAGGCAGATTCTAATTATATAACCTTTATGTCTTATGGTTTGTTTCTTGTCACTGTGGATTATTTATTTATATGTTCTACAAAGGTGGTTGAATGTCTCTCTCGATCCTAACCAAAGCTTTAAATTCCCAAGTTCCTCCTATGCTTCATTTCAAAATCAAAAGTTAAGTTGACTCTTTTGCCCCTGAAACATGTGTTAATGAGTTAAATAAATAATTAGTGAAAGGGAAAGGAAGCAAAAAGTGGCCACAAACAAACTGGTCAGATTATTTAAATTATATTTTGAATATCTAACCTTTACATTAGTCAAATGTATACTTGATATAATAAATTATTTGACTCGAACAAACATTGCTCAAATTCACATTAATCAAAACGGACTTACATCATTCAATCACATCTATGATTTATGTTAAAAGAATTTGTTGAATTTGATAATAATAACTTTAAAGATTATATAAATTTTATGATTTAGTTGGTATGGTTGTATCTTTGAAGTCAATAACAATAATTATTTAGTAGCATAAATGATAGAAAAGGAAGATTCTAATTATCCAAACTTTTACGGTTTACGGTTTGTTTCTTGTCACTGTGGATTCTGTCTTTATTTATTCCAAAAAGGTGGTTGCATTCCTCTCTCAGTCCCAACCAAAGCATTAAATTGCCAAATTCCTGCAATGCTCCATTTCAAAATTCAAACTTGAGTTGACCCTTTTGGCCCTCAAACGTGTGTTAATGAGTCAAATAAATAATTAGTGAAAGGAAAGAGGAAGGAAAGAGTGGCCACAAACAAACTAGTCAGATGCTTTAAATTATATTTTGAAAATCTAACCTTTACATTGATCGAATGTATACTTGATATAATAAAATTTTTGACTCAAACAAACATAGCTGAAATTAACATTAATCAAAACGGATTTACATCATTCAATCAAATGTATTTTATGATTTAGTTGGTATGGTTGTATCTTTAAAGTAAATAATAATTAATATTTAGTAACATAAAGGATTGAAAAGGCAGATTCTTATTATATAAGGTTTTATGTTGTATGGTTTGTTTCTTCTCACTGTGGATTCTTTCTTTATATGTTTTAGAAAGGTGGTTGAATGCCTCTCTTAGTCCCAACCAAAGCCTTAAATTCCCAAATTCCTCCTATTCTCCATTTTATAATCAAGACTTGGTTGGACGTTTTTGCCCCTGAAACGTGTGTTAATCAGTCAAACAAATAATTAGTGAAGTCGAAGAGGAAGGAAATAGTTGCCATAAAAAAATGAGTCAGATGCTTTAAATTATATTTTGAAAATCTAACCTTTACATTAATCAAATGTATACTTGATATAATAAGTTATTTGACTCAAACTCACATTGCTCAAATTAACATTAATCAAAACGGATTTACATCATTCAATCACATCTATGATTTATGTTAAAAAAATTTGTTGAATTTGATAACAATAACTTTAAAAATTATATAAATTATATGATTTCGGTGGTTTGGGTGTATCTTTAAAATCAATAATAATTAATATTTAGTAACATAAATTATAGAAAAGGCAGATTCTAATTATACAAGGTTTTATGTTTTATGGTTTTTTTCTTGTCATTATAGATACTTTCTTTATATGTTCTAGAAAGGTAGCTCAATGCCTCTCTCAATCCCAACCAAAGCCTTAAATTCCCAAATTCCAAATTCCTGCTATGTTCCATTTCAAAATCAAAACTTGAGTTCACCCGTTTTCTCGCTGAAATGCATCTTAACGAGTCAAATAAATAATTAGTGAAAGGGAAGAGGAAGGACAGAGTGGCCACAAACAAACTAGTCAGATGCTTTAAATTTATTTTGAAAATCTAACCTTTACATTAATGAAACATATAGTTTATATAATAAATTATTTAACCCAACCTAACATTACTCCAATGAACATTAATCAAAAGGAATTTACATCATTCAGTCACATGTATGATTTATGTTAAAAAAATGTGTTGAATTTTATAATAATAACTTTCAAAATTATATAAATTGTATGATTTAGTTGGTATGGGTGTATCTTTGAAGTCAATAATAATTAATTTTTGGTAACATAAATGATAGAAAGACAGATTCTAATTATATATGGTTTTATGTTTTATGCTTTGTTTCTTGTAACTGTGGATTCTTCGTTATATGTTCTAGAAAGGTGGCTCAATGCCTCTTTGAGTCCCAACGAAAGTCTTAAATTCCCATATTCTTGCTATGCTCCATTTCAAAATCAAAACTTGAGTTGACCCGTTTGCCCCCTAAAACGTGTGTTAATGAGTCAAATAAATAATTAGTGAAAAGGAAGAGGAAGGACAGAGTGGCCACAAACAAACTAGTCAGATTCTTTAAATTATATTTTGAAAATCTAACCTTTACATTAATGAAATGTATAGTTGATATAATAAATTATTTGACCCAAACTAACATTACTCCAATTAACATTAATCAAAATGGATTTACATCATTGAGTCACATGTATGATTTATGTTAAAAAAAAATTGTTGAATTTGATAATAATAACTTTCAAAATTATATAAATTGTATGATTTAGTTGGTATGGGTGTATCTTTAAAGTCAAAAATAATTAATTTTTGGTAACATAAATGATAGAAAAGGAAGATTCTAATTATATAAGGTTTATGCTTTGTTTCTTGTAACTGTGGATTCTTTTTTATATGTTCTAGAAAGGTGGCTCAATGCCTCTTTCAGTCCCAACGAAATCGTTAAATTCCCATATTCTTGCTATGCTCCATTTCAAAATAAAAACTTGAGTTGACGCGTTTGCCCCCTAAAACGTGTGTTAATGAGTCAAATAAATAATTAGTCAAAGGGAAGAGGAAGGACAGAGTGGCCACAAACAAACTAGTCAGATACTTTAAATTATATTTTGAAAATCTAACATTTACATTAATGAAATGTATAGTTGATATAATAAATTATTTGACCCAAACTAACATTACTCCAATTAACATTAATCAAAAGGGATTTACATCATTGAGTCACATGTATGATTTATGTTAAAAAAAAATTGTTGAATTTGATAATAATAACTTTCAAAATTATATAAATTGTATGATTTAGTTGGTATGGGTGTATCTTTAAAGTCAAAAATAATTAATTTTTGGTAACATAAATGATAGAAAAGACAGATTCTAATTATATAAGGTTTTATGTTTTATGCTTTGTTTCTTGTGACTGTGGATTCTTCTTTATATGTTCTAGAAAGGTGGCTCAATGCCTCTCTCAGTCCTAACCAAAGCCTTAAATTCCCAAATTTATCCTATTCTCCATTTCAAAATCAAGACTTGGTTGGACGCTTTCGCCACTAAAACGTGTGTTAATCAGTCAAACAAATAATTAGTGAAGCTGAAGAGGAAGGAAAGAATGGCCACAAACAAACTAGTCAGATGCTTTAAATTATATTTTGAAAATCTAACCTTTACATTAATCAAATGTATACTTGATATAATTAGTTATTTGACTCAAACTAACATTACTCAAATTAACATTAATCAAAACGGATTTACATCATTTCAGTCACATCTATGATTTATGTAAAAAAAATTGTTGAATTTGATAACAATAACTTTAAAAATTATATACATTATATGATTTAGGTGGTTTGGGTGTATCTTTAAATTCAGTAATAATTAATATTTAGTAACATAAATTATAGAAAAGGCAGATTCTAATTATATAAGGTTTTATGTTTTATGGTCTTTTTCTTGTCACTGCGGATACTTTGGTTATATGTTCTGGAAAGGTGGCTCAGTGCCTCTTTGAGTCCCAACCAAAGCCTTAAGTTCCCAAATTCCTTCTATGCTTCATTTCAAAATCAAAACTTGAGTTGACCCGTTTGCCCCCTGAAACGCATGTTAACGAGTCAAATAAATAATTTGTGAAAGGGAAGAGGACGGACAGTAGCCACAAACAAACTAGTCAGATGCTTTAAATTATATTTTGAAAATCTAACCTTTACATTCATGAAATGTATACTTGATATAATAAATTATTTGACCCAAACTAAGATTTATGTTAAATAAGAATTTGATAATCAAAAGGGATATACATCATTCAGTCACATGTATGATTTATGTTAAAAAAATTTGTTGAATTTGATAATAATACCTTTCAAAATTATATAAATTGTATGATTTAGTTAGTATGGGTGTATCTTTAAAGTTAATAATAATTAATTTTTGATAACATAAATGATAGAAAAGACAGATTCTAATTGTATAAGGTATGTTTTATGCTTTGTTTCTTGTGACTGTGGATTCTTCTTTATATGTTCTAGAAAGGTGGCTCAATGCCTCTCTCAGTCCTAACCAAAGCCTTAAATTCCCAAATTCCTGCTACACTCCATTTCAAAATGAAAACATGAGTTGACCCTTTCGCCCTTCAAATGCGTGTTAACGAGTCAAATAAATAATTAGTGAAAGGGAAGAGGAAGAAAGAGTGGCCATAAACAAACTAGTTAGATGCATTAAATAATATTTTAAAATATAACCTTTACATTATTAAATGTATACTTGATATAATAAATTATTTGACTCAACCTAAAATTTCTCAAATTAACATTAATCAAAACAGATTTACATCATTCAGTCACATCTATGATTTATGTTAAAAAAATTTGCTGAATTTGATAATAATAATTTTAAAAATTATATGAATTGTATGACTTAGTTGGTATGGTTGTATCTTTAATGTCAATAATAATTAATATTTAGTAACATAAATGATAGAAAAGGCAGATTCTAATTCTATAATTTTTTTTGTTTTATGGTTTGTTTCTTGTCACTGTGGATTCTTATTCTTTCTTTATATGTTCAAGAAAGGTAGCTGAATGCCTCTCTCAGTCCCAACCAAAGCGTTAAATTCCCAAATTCCTCAGATGTTCCATTTCAAAATCAAAACTTGAGTTGACCTTTTTGCTCCTAAAATGGGTGTTAATGAGTCAAATTAACAATTAGTGAAAGAGAAGAGGAAGGAAAGAGTGGCCACAGGCAAACTAGTTAGATGCTTTAAATTATATTTTGAATATCTAACATTTACATTAATCAAATGTATACTTGATATAATGCATTATTTGACTCAAATAAACATATCTCAAATTAACATTAATCAAAATAGATTTACATCATTCAATCACATTTAGTCTATGATTTATGTTAAAAACATTGTTGAATTTCATAATAATAACTTTAAAAATTATATAAATTGTATGATTTAATTAGAATGGGTGTATCTTTAAAGTCAATAATAATTAATATTTAGTAACATAAATTATAGAAAAGGCAGATTCTAATTATATAAGGTTTTATGTTTTATGGTTTCTTTCTTGTCACTGTGGATTCTTTCTTTATATGTTCTAGAAAGGTGGTTGAATGCCTCTCTCAATCCTAACCAAAGTGTTAAATTCCAAAATTGCTCCTATGGTCCATTTCAAAATCAAAATTTAAGTTGGCCGTTTCGCCCCTGAAACGTGTGTTAATGAGTCAAGTAAATAATTAGTGAAAGGGAAGAGGAAGGAAAGAGTTTCCATAAATAAACCAGTTAGATGCTTTAAATTATATTTTGAAAATATAACCTTTACATTATCAAATGTATACTTGATATAATAAATTGTTTGACTCAAACTAACATTTGTCAAATTAACATTACTCAAAACGAATTTATATCATTTAGTCACATCTATGATTTATGTTAAAAAAATTTGTTGAATTTGATAATAATAACTTTCAAAATTATATAAATTGTATGATTTAGTTGGTATGGGTGTATGTTTAAAGTCAATAATAATTAATATTTAGTAACATAATGATAGAAAAGGCAGATTCTAATTGTATAATGTTTTATGTGTGTTGGTTTGTTTCTTGTCCATGTGGATTCTTTGTTTATATGTTCTAGAAACGTGACTGAATGTCTCTTTCAGTCTGAACCAAAGGGTTAAATTCCCAAATTCCTCCTATTGTCCATTTAAAAATCAAAACTTGGGTTGACCTTTTGCCGTGAAACATGTGGTAATAATGAGTGAAATAAATAATTAGTGGAAGGGAAGAGGAAGGACTGAGTGGCCACAAACAAGTCACATACTTTAAATTATATTTTGAGAATCTAACATTTACATTAATAAAATGTATATTTATTGTAATACATTATTTGATTGAAACTGACATTGCTCAAATATTCCACCACATGCACATTACTCAAGAACAAATTATATTGAGTATGCTCAAACTAACATAGGTCAATAGATTTTGAAAAAGATAACAATAACCATGGGAAATGTTGTAAATCATTAATGACCAATAACCAAGGATGTTTTAAAATGCATGGATTTTGAAATTTAATTGTGGCTCGACTTTTTTTACACTATAGTTGTAAAATAATTAAATTACTTTATTACTTTATTTTTTAAAATTATGTTAAGATAAGTTAAATTCCTTTAAATACTTTTAACACATAACTTTATACGTATTTTTTAATAATAAGAAATAAGTGTGAGACTATAATTAAATATATTTTTTCTAATAATCCGATTTATTTATTTTATTAAAGTTGTATTATGAATTTAACAACCAAAAAATTAGCATCACAAATGTTTTTTCTAACATTATTATGTTATATTCAGGAAAAAAAAACATCAAATTATTTATAAAGAAGAATGAAAGTTACATATTGAAAATAATGAGATTTTTTAAAGAAAAGTAATATGAATTGGTCACACCCATGTGATAGAAAATGTTTAGTTTAGTTTATTATATCTTCTAAGACACATCTCATGTCACTGTCACTTTAGAATGAATTACAATTTTTTAATAAACAATTGATAAACATGGCCTTTTCCAATTTGGTTTTCATATTTCTGTATGAATAGTCATACTATTACCTTTAAAATAGGATTTTATGACTTTTTCAACTTTTATTTTCGACCAAAGTCTTAAATAACTTAAAAAATATATACTTAAAATACAATATTTAGTTTATAATATTAAAGTGTAAAATTCTTAACGTTCTTTCTATCATAAATTAGTATAAAAAACAAAAAGTAATTTTTTCTTCTAACTAAAAATAATTTTTTGAATTAATATTTTGATAGAAAAGATTAATCATCGAGTAATGGAGATGAGGACATTCTTCTTTTTAATATATAAAACTATGTTGATAGAAAATATTAATTCTATTTTTAGAATGGAAAAAGATCTAGTAAGTATAAGATACTTACTCTTTATTATTTCTATTTATTTTCTTATTACTATTTAATATTAATTCTTCTTTATTAATTCTTATATGTAAATATTACTTTTAAGTGTATATTTTTAACTTTTATTTTAGACCAAAATCCTAAATAACTTAAAAAATAGATACTTGAAATATAATATTTAGTTTATAATATTAAAGTGTAAAATTCTTAACATTCTTTCTATCATAAATTAGTAGAAAAAACAAAAAGTAATTTTTTCTTCTAACTAAAAATAATTTTTTGAATTAATATTTTGGTAGAAAAGATTAATCATTTAGTAATGGAGATGAGGACATTCTTCTTTTTAATATATAAAACTATGTTGACAGAAAATATTAATTCTATTTTTAGAATGGAAAAAGATCTAGTAAGTATAAGATACTTACACTTTATTATTTCTATTCATTTTCTTATTACTCTTTAATATTAATTCTTATATGTAAATATTACTTTTAAGTGTATATTTTAATTAAAATATAATAATCATTTTCATATATCATTATAAGATATATTCAATATTATAGTTCATCCTATAACGTATAAAATATTTTCTTGTAAACTATATGTTTTATATTGTTAACATTAATTTCAAATAAAAAAGATATAATATCTTAATTGGTTAAGGAATGAGAGGTGTGAAAAAATGTGGTAGTTTTGATCTTTGTCTCAGTAAAAACTAACATCTAATCTATAAAAGAAACATCTAAAATAGAAAAGTATATAACATATAATTAATTTAAATTTATATTTATTAAATATGTGAGTCTGATTTTATAAAATACATAATAATGTTATGATTGGATTTCACACTTATATGATTTTATAATCATGTAATCAATATGAAATTGAAAAAGAAAATAAATTGTTGATTTTGTTAATTATTTAATTTTAATATTATTGTATGTTATTTCATATATCAATATGTATGCTTGCATAGATAATTGTTATTATAAATTATATTATTATATTTTTCATTAACAATTATTATTTAAAATTTTATATTACCATCATATCTGTAAAGTTAAGCATACCTGCATAATATTATAAATTATTAGATTAAGAAAACATATATGTTGATTTAGTTTTATTTTTATTTTTAGGATACATATATGTTTATTCTTATATGTAAAAGTCTTTACATATTTAATAAAAACAATGTTTTAAATTTCATATAATTAACCATTATAAATTTAAAATAATTTATTTGAATATTAAAATTTTGTCATTATATATTATGAAACTATTAAATGTTAATTTAATATTATTAATACTATATTATATTTTATTACACATATTATAAATTATGGATGTCGTCATAAATCATCAGTATTTTTACATATTTTTCACTTATCTTTGTTTTATTTTTTATTTCTTTTTCTCTATTCTATTTTCTTTTTTATTGGTAATGCACCACTTTTTTACTTTGAAAAGCACGAGCACCACCAGGCTATTTATGTATAACTCAACAATATTATTATTTTAATGAAAATTTAAAAATTAAAAATTTTCTATTTATATAATTTTAATTTTTCATACCAATAAATATTTATTTAATATTATTAAAACTACTAGAAAAGTTTTCATTTACTGCAGTTGTTTCATGAGAAAAAATTTGCAGAAAATACCTGCTATTTTTTAGAAGGAAAAATTTGTGTAAATTTTTCGAGACTTTTTGTTCAAAAAATAAATCTATAAGAATTTCACAAAAATTTCCTTGTGAAGTGGAAAAGTGACGGTAAAATTTTCTATGAATATGAAAATGGTACAAAAATTTATTGCAAATTTTCCTCTAAATATTGTTTGTAGGGTAAAATAACATATATAAATATTATTTATTTATAAAAATTTATGTATTAAGTTTTCTAGAAATTTTTTTGCCATATAATGATAAGTTATTTTTTAAATCATTAGTTTTGAAATAATTAATAAATATTTAAAATAATATCATTTTACTAAATCCATTATAATTTATAAAATATCTTAATATTCATAGTCTTAGTTTAAAATTAATTAGATTAAATATTATTTTATTGAATGTATATTCCTTTATCTTTTATCCTTTAAATTTTAAATTCAAATCATCGTACATTTAAGTGAAATGTTAATTTATTTTATATTGAACATGTCCTAAAAAATCAAGGTATGTTTTAATACAAATAAATAAAAGAAAATTAAAGTTGTTATTCAAAATTCAAGGAAATTGTATAGTATAAAGGTCAAAAAGCCTACGTCAATTTTGAATGTCCAAGAAGTGAGAAAAACATTTGAAAATTTGAATGACAAAACAACAAAAGTATTAGTGAAACATGAACTAAGATTTGTATTATACACAATTTACTATTTTTAATGAAATAGCATCGATCCAAAATTCAACATAAAGATGAATGTAGCTTTTGATTTGTAACGTAATTAGTTTTTTTTTCAACTTAGTTAATAATAGTTGTCTTGGTTCAGACATACTTGTCCCGTTCTTGTTTGATTGCTTATAAACCCAAATTACATTCATAATACCACAGTTGCCAATCTTATATCATACAGAACAAAATTTAGAAAGTGAATGTTGATATTATCTTTATTAAACAAAAATAATTTAGCCTTTATCTAAATAAATAAACTACTACTTTTGATCGGAATCCATTTGTAAAAAACTTTTCGTGCATCTTGAACTCTAACTTTATATGATATTTGTAGGCCCTACACATATAAAACTTCTGATTTTAAAATTGGACCCATGTTTTAACCGGTAAAAGTAATTGGTTCACGGTTTATTAGTTCAACCATTGCTGAACTAGTGCTGAACCGGTCCTAATGAAATAATGTTTTTTATTATTAATATATTATAACAATTAAGATTATAAAATGAAAAATTTATTAGGAGGTAATTATTAAAGAAAAAACTATTTTTACTAAATACATATTCATATCACTAAGTTCACCTCTTTTTTTATCAAATTTTCAATTAAAAAGGGATGGACTTGAGAAAACAAGGGTGTATTTAGAAAAATTTGAAAAATTTATAAAAAAATGAAACAGTTGAACCCCCGATTTTCATCAGGTTTTCGATTTTAAAACCGGTTTTTTGCTTTGTCGGTTTTCAGTATTAACCAAACCAGATACCAGACTGGTTCATCAGTTTCTCTGTCAAATTAGATACCAGACTAGTTCACCAGTTTTTCGGTCAAAGCAGTCGGTCCGATTTGATTTTTTTAACCTAACTTAAAACAAAAAAAAATTAATAAGAAATCTTATTACAAACATTCTAACATCAATTATTCATGACTTTAAAAGAAATTAATCATGCATTATGGCACCAAGTTATATTAATCTATATAAAAGTGAATATAAAATATAATTAATGTGGAAAATTTATTTTTTAATTAGATGCTACAAAAGAAAATAACATTATAAAATTGAGCTTTGATCAATGTTTAAGTTAAAGTCCAATTTATAATTAATATATATATATATATATATATATACATATTAATTAAAATTTAGATCCTAAATCACTTTATCAAGGACGATTAAGGGACAAACAACTACCACGTGTTGACAATGTTATCTCTATAGACCAAATAAGTTTTGGAAAATTCACTTGTCTATTCATTGTCTCTTAATAGACTCAGTCATGCTAATCCAATATCTATAAGTTATCCAAACTAATTGATACAAAACCTTGTACCCAAGAGGAATTTTATTCTTGATTTAAATCTAAGAAAATGATACTAGCAAACACTTTAAAAATTCAAACCAACCCAACCATTTAATTTGTGGTCCACTATAGCTAAACCAATCATAGCTCGTATTACATCAGATTATACCTTACTAAGCATGATATAGATATAAATATGGTGGTTATAAGTACAAAGTGAGCTGTGAGAACTAATGCTACTATCTTTAAAATTATATTTTAGTCAACCCCAAATTAAATTTCATTCTTGACTTTTTCCTTTCAACCATTAAACATTAAGTGGGTTGAAGAATAAAATGCTATTAAAGAATAGAAAACATTTAAAAGGATGAAGTTTTCTTTTGTGATAATGTTGATGATTTTCCCTTATCATGCCATAACTAAGTCAATTGTCTATAGTTCCATCATTATCCATGACTTTGTTCTGTCTTACAAATGATGAAATCATCATCCATACTATTTAAATTAAACAAGGTAAAAGCAATTAAGATATGAATTTGAGAAGAAGGTGCATCATTAAAGTATCAATTGGTTATACTTCACTTTTACAATCCACTAGTGATTATTATTATGACCATCACCATGTGTTGATGTTTATATGTTAAGCATATTAACATGAGTAGTGTTACACATCATTCAAATTTATTTAAACTATAAAATCAAGATAGAGAAGTATTAAATGAGATGTGACCATCAAACTTTATGTTTTTCAATAAACTTTAACCCATAGTAGTAGATAAAGTGTTGAAAAAAGTGTTTTTTGTTAGAATTTCAACAATAACATTTGTCTTATTAATATGAACAAGATTATGGTTGAAGTTGAAGCTAGCTAATGAAATGTAGGAAATAAATGTTTCTATTAAATAATACATTCACTTACTGTAAATTGTTGCTGCAAATCGCTAGCTAATGAAATATAGGAAATAACTGTTTCTATTAAGTAATACATTCACTTACTGTAAACTGTTGCTGCAAACCACTCATTGATAACTTTCACCCATGTACTTATCCAGCCAACATCAATGCTCCACCTGGTGGTTTGAAGAGTGCATCATTCATACAGAAGGTGTAGGACACAAAATGTAAAAAATAATCACATATAAAGCACTAGTTAACCATATGATGTATTTAATTAAGTTCCTTACTTTCTGGCTAAGTTATTCAGATCGCAACTGATGAACAACATTGCAAAGTACATTGCCCCCAAAGAGAATACCATGTGAAAAAATCCATAAATGTAAGGAATATCATCTTCATGTTCAGGTTTATTTTTTGTAAACTAAAAAGGACAAAAAAAATCACTTGAATATGACATATATTAACATTGCTTTCTATCTGTCACAATATGGCCTAGATTAAAATTAAATATTTCTTGTTTGATCATGTTGATGAAAGGAGAATTATCCAAATTTTTGGTTATCTAAAAGAAAAATTTACTTCAACTTGCAGCATGATTGAGGTGCCTTGCTAGATCAAAGAAAGAAGGCAGCTTTAGAGCTTCCTAATTTCTAGGAAAGGATGGAGAATGGTATTTTGAAGCAACAAGGAATCTTTCTGAATATACTAGAAAAGGCTTTGAAGCAACAAGGAAAGCTTTAGAAATCTCTAGTTTTGAAGCAACTAGGAATGCTTTAGAACACTAAAGAATGACTCACCTAAACGCATTTTGAATCAATGCCTGTGGAGATGGCTGCCATCACAATTGCAAATATGGCAATAAGGAAGCCCTATCAAGAAATTAGAAAATTGTATATAACACAATATAACAGGACGACTAAAGCATTCATGTGAAGAAATATCCACAATATCAAATTATGGATTTTAATACTATTCAGACACATACTCACAAAAAAAATATCTTGAAGAGTCAACAAAAAGAATGCAGAGGCCTACAAAAAAATCTAATAGTAGCCTTCGTAATAAAACTTGTAAGAAAACTAGACAGCATATGGTACAGTATATGGCACATGGTAAACATGATCAGTTAAAACTTAAAACCGCTATGCATATACGTATATATGTACTTGAGTTGTTGAATGCTACTAAACACTTTATCCTTGTAGATGGTTCTTCCTTTTACAGAACACTGCATTAACAACAATTTAGCATCACAATTGAAATATTGTGGTGCTAAAAATGAATGACAGATCAATTAGGCTAGATATCATATCTCATCACTTTATTGGATCCTATGAAAGTCATTTTCGTTTATCCTTAATTATTAAGAATTTTAACAAAATGTTCATCCCAAGCTATTTCACATGCAAGAAAAAAAACTTAATTATGGTTACTTCACATCATAGATTTAAGATAAACAACAACCTAAATATTATTTGAAACCTTCGACCAACAATAATAGAAAATCTACTATTTAATTTAAACCTCAATAATCACCTAAAGAAGACTGAAGGAAGAATTTTGAACTCAACAGAGAAGTGTAGAGGAACTAAACAGAAGATTTTCAATATAACTAGGTGAAAAACTTACTAGTATAGTTATCCAGCCATTGTTTCCTTTTTCTTGATTCTTTGTCTCATATCTTATGGTGGCAGGTTCACTGAAATTCCATGATAAAGATCTACATAAGTCCACCATCTATAAAAGAAATTTCAAAATAAAATATATGATTTGAAGTAGACATTGAACCAAGTTAGCATGGCATTAGCTACTGTTGAGTGAATTTCATTGCATATAAGAAGACAATTCCATTCTATCTTCATCCAAATAAAAATATGCCAACATTTTGTAGCACTTGATTTTTCCAATTTTAAAATTGGTTCTTTACTTGGTCGATTAAATTTTCAACATTAACCAAACTAGATACTAGACTGGTTCACTAATTTTTTGGTCGAACCGTTCGGTCCGATCCGATTTTTTTAACCTAACTTAAAACATATGAAAATTTTTAATAAGAAATTTTATTACAAACATTCCAACATCAATTTTCACGACTTTAAAATAAATTAGTCTGTATTATTGCCCCAAGTTATATTCAAAATCTATGTAAAATTCAAAACTATATACAAAACCTCATGAGTGATAAGTGCATTTTACTATTATGAAATTGAAGTTTTCACCTAAGAGCAACATTTCTTCAAGTCTATTTTATGATAGGATAATTTTTTAAATATATTTTAAATAATTTAAAATATGGGCATACTTAATAGTCAAATTTAATGTTATTACTTAATATTAAATTATCAAAATTAATATTTAATTACAAATTTAATATTTAATAAAATTAATTACTTAATATAAAAAAATAAAATTACTTTTTCTTATTATAAAAATGAATATAAAATATAATTAATGTGGGAAGTTTATTTTTTTATTAAATATAGATGTTACAAAAGGAAATCTCATGATCAACAGATATTATAAAATTGAAGCTTTCATCAATGATTAAGTTAAAATCCAATTTATAATTAATATATATTAATTAAAATTTAGTGAAGCATTTCTGGGATGTGTTAAATGAGGATATAAGAAAAGTAATGACAAATTTTCATTAGAAAGCTTCCAAGGGGGGTCAATGCCTCATTGATTTCCTTGATTCCCAAGAAGCAGTGCCCAAGTGGATTGGTAGATTATAGGTCGATATCACTAATTCGGGTGCTCTATAAAATTATTGCAAAAGTGCTAGCAAAGAAACTATAAAAGGTACTTCCAAGCATAATTGAGGAAATGCAGATAACTTTCATTAAATGGAGGCAAATGCTTAATAGTGTGGTTGTAGTTAATGAAGTGATCCAGGATACGAAACATCATAAGAAGCCCTTATTGGTTTTTAAGGCTGACTTCGAGCAGGTGTATGACTGTCTTAGTTGGCTGTTCCTGTTTTACATGGTTGTGGTTGTTTGTCTTCATCATCAGTCTCAATATTGGTTAATAGGAGTATGGCGAAGGAGTTCTGTATGTAGAGAGGATTACGTCAGGGTGATCTGAAGGGCTAGGAGGGTTGATTTGAAAGGCTCAATAAATCTAATTTCAGGTATTAACCTTAACAAGCATCACTTCCAGTTTGCAAATGATAAAATTTTCCTGATTTTGCTTGAACTTTAAAATGTATTTGCTTAAAAAGTGCTTTGAGATGCTATGAGTTGGCCTCAAGCCTGAGGATTCATTTCCATAAGAATAGCTTAGGGGTAATTGGGGAGACATTGTCGAAGGTGGGTTCCTTTGCATCGATCCTTACTTGCGGAGTTCTGCAAACGCATTTCTCCTACCTTGGGATTCCTGTGGGGGCAAATGTGAGATGTGAGCGTGTGTGGAAGCCTATCTTGGATAAAATGAGAGAAAACTTAACCCCTTAGAGACAAAAGACTGTGTCAATAGGGAAGAGGATTTCCCTGATCAAATCCACCCTCTCTGTTTTACCTCTTTATTTTCTATCTTTTTCAAGGCTCCTAAGAAGGTGTCTAAAGCCATAGAATCTGTGCAAAGGAATTTCCTTTTTGGAGGTTCAGAAGAAGGCTAAAAAATAACATGGATCAAATGGGAGCAGGTGTGTAAAGACAAATACAACGGTGGGCTAGGACTAAGAGATATGTTAGCTTTTAATAAAGTTATGTTGGGAAAATGGCGATGAAGAATTCTACAAGGTGGTGATGCTATTTGGATCAAGGTACTGGAGGCAAGGTATGAGGTTGATATTAGGAGGAACCTTGATGCTAGGCGCAGAAGTGTAGGCTCCCAATGGTGGCTTGATATCCTGAAAGTCACTGCTGACGAAGAATGAAGCGGTTGGCTTTCTGGTGAGGTAAAAACCTTTATTGCTGATGGTTCTAAATTATCTAATTAATGTGAATTCTTGTTTCTTGGCAGTTGAATTGGATCACTTGATTTCCAAGTTGTAAAGGTATTTGTGGAGATCTGTTTAGCTTGTTACAACATGTAAATAGAATAGGACTATTGAGTAATTTTCCTCCAAAATTTTTTATCATTCTATTTTTATGTCAAATGAATGGAAATTAGTTGTTATACCTGTACAAAAGATGAGAAAAAGAATAGAAATAATATCAAATACTATGCTTTATGATTTTCATTATTTCATGATAGATTTTCCCGTTATGAGCTTCATGGTAAAAAAGGTGAATAATTCTATGTTCTTTTGCTATGACTGTTACAAAAAGAGGCACTAGTAATGGCTATGTAAGTATAAACTGTGTTTCACTTGCATTCAATTTTAGCTAAAAGATGAAAAAGTAACCGAAATGGTTTCAATTTTATTCTATACTTAAAAAGTTAATAGTTTTTTAGGTAATTACTAGTTTTGTATGAAAAGTTATTTTGGTTTAGTTTTTTTAAGTCTTCTTATTTTTAGATATTAGTTGATTTTTTTTACTTTATTTTTCATTAATTAATAAATTATTTTTTGTATATTTTATTTTTCATTCTCTCCTTTATCATAATTTATATATGTATTAAGTAATTTATAAAAGTTTTAGAAAATTTGAAATTCAAGAAATTAATTTTTCATATCTAAACTAAAAAACTTAGATTAAAAAAATTGAATTGATTTGGCTAATATGGAAGTTGAATTACCTTATCCAAATAAAATTTCAAAATTTAAGAAATTTCAAATGATTTATCCAAACAAAACATTTACAAAATGAAAGTAATTCAAATTGATAGCATTTCAAATTTTTTAAAATCTTAAAATGTCTCGTTAAAACGCAATGTTAGATTTTAAAAAAATAAATGGTGAAGTATAAGTCTCTAATACCAACTCTCCTTTGATTTTCAAAATTAAAGATATGAAAGAAAAGAGAAAAGGAAGGAAAAAGTGGCCACAAAAAATTCACATGCTTTAAATTATATTTTGAAAATCTAACCTATACATTAATCAAATGTATACTTGTTATCTGAATCAAACTAATAGGCTCAAATTAACATTGATCAAAACGTATCTACATCATTCAATCACATCTATGATTTATGTTAAAAACAATTTGTTGAATTTGATAATAATAACTTTAAAAATTATATAAATTGTATGGTTTAGTTGGTATGGTTGTATCTTTAAAGTCAATAATAATTAATATTTAGTAACATAAATGATAGAAAAGACAGATTCTAATTCTATAAGGTTTTATATTTTATGGTTTGTTTCTTGTCACTATGGTTTCTTTCTTTCTCTGTTCTAGAAAGGTAGCTGAATGTCTCTCTCAGTCCCAACCAAAGCACTAAATCCCCCAATTATCCATACCAAATGGACCCTCTTTCTTCTTATGGTTCATTTCAAAATCAAAACTTGGATTGACCCTTTTGCCTCTGAAACGCACATAACTGAGTCAAATAAATAATTAGCGAAAGGGAAGAGGAAGGAAAGAAAGGTCACAAACAACTCATGTAACTTTATACTTTAAATAATTTTAACACATAACTTTATACATATTTTTTAATAATAAGAAATAAGTGTGAGATTATAATTAAATATATTTTTTCTAAATATTCAATTTATTTATTTTTATTAAAGTTGTATTATAATTTAACAACAAAAAAATTAGCATGACAAATGTTTATTCTAAAATTATTATGTTATATTCATAAAAAACATTGAATTCTTTTTAAAGAAAAATACATGTTGCATATTGGAAATAATGATATTTTTTAAAGAAAAGTGGAAAAAAAAAACATATTTCTCCCAAGTAATATGAATTATGTCACATCCCTGTGACACAGAAAATGTTTAGTTTAGTTTATTATATCTTCTAACACACATCACACATCTCATTTCATGTATTACAATTTTTTAATAAACCATTGATAAACATGCACTTTTCCAATTTCATTTTTATAATTTTGTAGAAATAGTCAGACTATTACCTTTAAAATAAGATTTTATGACTTTTTTAACTTTTATTTTTTATCAAAGTCCTAAATAACTTAAAAATTAGATACTTAAAATATAATATTTAGTTTATAATTTTAAAATGTAAAATTATTAATTCTTAACATTCTTTCTATCATAAATTAGTAGAAAAACAAAAAATAACTTTTTCTTCTAGCTAAAAATATATTTTTTGAATTAATATTTTGGTAAAAAACATAAATTATTTACTAATGGAGGATAAGGAAATTTTTCTTTTTAATATATAAAACTATGTGGATAGAAAATATTAATTATATTCTTAGAATGGAAAAAGATGTAGTAAGTATAAGATACTTACTCTTTATTATTTCTATTCATTTTCTTATTTAAATCTAATGATTAAGATTAATTATGAGTTGTTTTATTTATAGTATGCTCTAAACAATTAATTAAGCTCATGAGCTTTTCATAATTATACTAAAAAGTTACAATTCTATTTTAAAAAGTTATTATTATTTTCTTAATTTATTAATATAATTAAGAATAACATATATCAATATGAATCAAATAATTTCATAGCACTGTGTTACTAATTAGTTATATTTTAACTGTTAAAATTTAATAATACATTTATTTATTAAATTTTATTATTATTAAAGTTATATGTAGAAATTTAATGCTATATATTATTATATAAAATAAATGACTAAGAGAGTGTTAGTCAATACACCACTTAAGAGTGTATTAGTATAATATATTTTTTATGAATCAAACCTTGGTATTGTTAATAATACTAGTTTGTTAGCTGATCCTGGAACATTTCTTTCTGTTAACTAATTTATTACCTTACATATTTATTATTGTAATATTTTTAAAAATTTTTAAAATGACACAAGGAATGTTTGGATATTTAAAGTTTTCAAACTTAAGATTAGAGTTGGTAAATAAAAAAGAATTAAATTATAATTTCTTAAAATAAAGATGAAATTTTTATATATTATTTTTATTATAATATAAATATATATTTTTTACGTCAAATACATAAAGATGTAAACAATTTATATGTAAATATTCCTTTTAAGGGTGTATATTTTAATTAAAATCTAATCATCATTTTCATATATCATTATACGATATTGAATATTACAGTTTATCCTATAACTTATCAAATATTTTCTTATAAACTAAATATTTTATATTGTTAACATTAATTTGAAATGTATACTTGACATAATAAATTATTTGACTCAAACAAACATTGCTTAAATGAACATTAATAAAAATGGATTTATATCATTCAGTCACATCTATTCTATGATTTATGTTAAAAAAATTTGTTGAATTTGATAATAATAACTTTAAAAATTATATAAATTCTATGATTTAGTTATTATGGTTGTATCTTTAAAGTCAATAATAATTAATATTTAGTAACATAAATGATAGAAAAGGCAGATTCTAATTATATAAGGTTTTATGTTTTATGGTTTGTTTCTTGTCACTATGGATTCTTCTTTCTTTATATGTTCTGGAAGGCTGGATGCCTCTCTTTGTCCCCACCAAAGCGTTAACTTTCCAAATTTCTCCTATGGTCCATTTGATAATCAAAACATGGATTGACCCATTAGCCCCTGAAACGCGTCTTAATGAGTCAAATAAATAATTAGTGAAAGGGAAGAGGAAGGCAAGAGTGGCCACAAACAAACTAGTCAGATGCTTTAAATTATATTTTGAAAATCTAACCTTTACATTATGAAATGTATACTTGATATAATGAATTATTTGACTCAAACCAAGATTACTAAAATTATCATCAATCAAAACCGATTTAAATTATGCTTTAAATTATGCTTTAACTTATATGCTTTAACTTATATTTTTAAATCTAACCCTTACATTATCAAATCTAACCCTTACATTATTTATGCTTTAAATTATGCTTTAACTTATATGCTTTAACTTATATTTTTAAATCTAACCCTTACATTATCAAATCTAACCCTTACATCATTTATGCTTTAACTTATATTTTTAAATCTAACCCTTACATTATCAAATGTATACTTGATATAATAAATTACTTGATTCAAACTAACATTGCTCAAATTAACATTAATCAAAACGGCTTTTGATCATTCAATCACATCTATGATTTGGGTTAAAAAAATTTGTTGAATTTGATAATAATAACTTTAAAAATTATATAAATTGTATGATTTAGTTGGTATGGTTGTATCTTCTAATTCAATAATAATAATTATTTAGTAGCATAAATGATAGAAAAGGCAGATTCTAATTATATAAAGTTTTACGTTTTATGGTTTGTTTCTTGTCAGTGTGGATTCAGTCCTTATATGTTCCAGAAAGGTGGCTAAATTCCTCTCTCTGTCCCAACCAAAGCGTTAAATTGCCACATTCCTGCTTTGGTCCATTTCAAAATCCAAACTTGGTTGACTCTTTTGCCCCTGAAACGCGTGCTAACATGTCATATAAATCATTAGTGAAAGGGAAGAGAAAGGAAAGAGTGGCCACAGACAAACTAATTAGATGCTTTAAATTATATTTTTAAAATCTAACATTTACATTATCAAATGTGTAAATGATATAATATATTATTCGACTCAAACTAACATTGCTCAAATTAACATTTATCAAAACAGATTTACATCATTCAGTAATATCTATGATTTATGTTAAAAAAATTGGTTGAATTTGATAATAATAACTTTAAAAATTATATAAATTGAATGATTTATTTGGTATAGGTGTATCTTTCAAGTCAATAATAATTAATATTTAGTAACATAAATGATAGAAAAGGCAGTTCCTAATTGTATAAGGTTTTATGCTTTATGGTTTGTTTCATGTGACTGTGGATTCTTTCTTTATATTTTATAGAAAGGTGGCTGAATTCCTCAGTCAATCCCAACCAAAGCGTTAAATTCTCAAATTCCTCCTATCGTGCATTTCAAAATCAAAACTTGGGTTGATGTTTTTGCCCCTGAAACGCGCGTGTTAATGAGTCAAATAAACAATTAGTGAAAGGGAAGAGGAAGGAAAGAGTGGTCACCAACGAACTAGTCAGATGCTTTAAATTATATTTTGAAAATCTAACATTTACATTATCAAATGTATACTTGATATAATAAATTATTTGACTCAAATTAAGATTGCTCAAATTATCATTAATCAAAAGCAATTTAAAGTATGCTTTAAAGTATATTTTCAAATCTAACCTTTACATTATCAAATGTACACATGATATAATAAACTATTTTCCTCAAACTAACATTGCTCAAATTAACATTAATCCAAAAGGGTTTTCATCATTCAATCACATTGATGGTTTATTTTAAAAAAATTGGTTGAATTTGATAGAATAAAATTGAAAATTATATAAATTGTATGATTTAATTGGTGTGGTTGTATTGTTAAAGTCAATAATAATTAATATTTAGTAACATAAATGATGGAAAAGGCAGATTCTAATTATATAAGGTTTTATGTTTTATGGTTTGTTTCTTGTCACCGTGGATTCTTTGTTTATATGTTCTAGAAAGGTGGCTGGATGCCTCTCTCAGTCCCAACCAAAGCATTAACTTCCCAAATTTCTCCTATGGTCCATTTCGAAATCAAAATTTGGATTGACCCTTTAGGCCCTGAAATACATGTTAATGAGTCAAATGAATAATTACTGAAAGGGAAGCGGAACGAAAGAATGTCCATAAACAAACTACTCAGATGCTTTAAATTATATTTTGAAAATCTAACTTTTACTTTAATCAAATGTATTCTTGATATAATAAATTATTGGACTTAAACTAACATTGCTCAAATTAAGGCTAATCAAAACGGATTTACATCATAATCACATCCATGATTTATGCTAAAAAAATTTGTTGAATTTGATAAATAACTTTAAAAATTATGTAAATTGTATCATTTAGCTAGTATGGGTGTACATTTAAAGTCAATAATAATTAATATTTAGTAACATAAATGATAGAAAAGGTAGATTCTAATTTATAAGGTTTGATGTTTTACGGTTTGTTTCTTGTTACTCTGGATTTTTCCTTTATGGATTGTAGAAAGGTGGCTGAATGTCTCTGTCAGTCCCAACCAAAGCCTTAAATTCCCAAATTCCTCCTATGTTCCATTTCAAAATGGAAACCTAGGTTGACCCTAAAATGCGTGTTAATGAGTCAAATAAAAAGTTAGTGAAAGGGAAAAGGAAGGAAAGAGTGACCATAAACAAACTAGTCAAATGCTTTAAATTATATTATGAATATCTAGCCTTTACATTAATCAAATGTATACTTGATATAATAATTTTTTTTACTCGAACAAACATTACTGAAATTAACATTAATCAAATAGGATTTACATCATTCAGTCACATCTATTCTATGATTTATGTTAAAAAAATTTGTTGAGTTTGATAACAATAACTTTAAAAATTATATAAATTGTATGATTTAGTTGGTATGGGTCTATCTTTAAAGTTAATAATAATTAATATTTAGTAACATAAATTACAGAAAAAGGCAGATTCTAATTATATAAGATTTTATCACTGTGGATTCTTTCTTTATATGTTCTAGAAAGGTGGCTGAATGCCTTAAATTCCCTAATTCGTCCTATGCTTCATTTCAAAATCAAAACTTGGGTTGACCCTTTACCCCCTGAAATGCGTGTTAATGAGTCAAATAAATAATTAGTGAAAGGGAATAGGAAGAAAAGAGTAGCCACAAACAAAGTAGTCAGATGCTTTAAATTATATTTTGAATATCTAACCTTTACATTATCAAATGTGTACTTGATATAATATATTATTTGACTCAAACTAACACTACTCAAATTAACATTGATCAAAACCGATTTAGATGATTCAGTCATATCTATGATTCAAGTTTAAAAAAATGGTCGAATTTGATAATAATAACTTTAAAAATTATATAAATTTTATGAATTAGTTGGTATGGTTGTATCTTTAATGTCCATAATAATTAATATTTATTAACATAAATGATAGAAAAGGCGGATTCTAATTATTTGAGATTTTATGTTTTATGGTTGGTTTCTTGTCATTGTGGATTCTTTCTTTATATGTTCTAGAAAGGTGGCTGGATGCCTCTCTTAGTCCCAACCAAAGCATTAACTTCCCAAATTCCTCCTATGGTCCATTTAAAAATCAAAACTTGGATTGACCCATTAGGCCCTGAAAGCCTGTTAATGAGTCAAATAAATAATTAGTGAAAGGGAAGCGAACAAAAGTGTGTCGACAAAGAAACTAGTCAGATGCTTTAAATTATATTTTGAAAATCTAACATTTACATTAATGAAATGTATTCTTGATATAATAAATTATTTGTCTTAAACTAACATTACCCAAATTAATATTAATCAAAACAGATTTACATCGTTGAGTCACATCTATGATTTACGTTAAAAAAATTTGTTGAATTTGATAATAATAACTTTAAAAATTATATAGATTGTATCATTTATCTGGTATAGGTGTAACTTTAAAGTCAATAATAATTAATATTTAGTAACATTAATGATAGAAAAGATAGATTCTAATAACTATGGATTCTTCCTTTGTATGTTCTAGAATGGTGGTTGAACGCCTCCCTCAGTCCAACCCAAGCATTACATTCCAAAATTCCTGCTATGCTCCATTTCAAAATCAAAACTTGAGTTGACACTTTTGCCCATGAGACGCGTGTTAATGAGTCAAATAAAAAATTAGTGAAAGGAAAGAGGAAGGAAAGAGTGACCACAAACAAACTAGTCAGATGCTTTCAATTGTATTCTGAAAATCTAACATTTACATTAATCAAATGTATACTTGATATAATATATTATTTGACTCAAACAAAAATTGCTCAAATGAAGATTAATCAAAACAGATTTACATCATTCAGTGATATCTATTCTATGATTTATGTTAAAAAAATTTGTTGAATTTTATAATAATAACTTTCAAAATTATATAAATTGTATGATCTAGTTAGTATGGGTGTATCTTTAAAGTCAATAATAATTAATATTTAGTAGCATAAATTACAAAAAAGGCAGATTCTAATTATATAACATTTTATGTTTTATGCTTTGTTTCTTGTCACTGTGGATTCTTTCTTTATATGTTCTAGAAAGGTGGTTGCATGTGTCTGTCTCTTAGTCCCAACCAAAGCGTTAAATTCCCAAATTCCTCTTATGATCCATTTCAAAATAAAAGCTTGAGTTAAACCTTTTGCCCTCGAAACACGTGTTGATGCGTCAAATAAATAATTAGTGGAAAGGAAGACGAACAAAAGAGTGGCTACAAACAAACTAGTCAGATGCTTCAAATAATATTTTGAATATCTAACCTTTACATTAATCAAATGTATACTTGATATAATGAAGTTTTTGACTCAAACAAACATTGCTGAAATTAACATTAATAAAAACGGATTTACATCATTCAGTCACATCCATTCTATGATTTATGTTAAAAAAATTTGTTGAGTTTGATAATAATAACTTTAAAAATTATATAAATTGTATGATTTAGTTGGTATGGGTGTATCTTTAAAGTCAATAATAATTAATATTTAGTAACATAAATTACAGATAAGGCATATTCTAATTATATAAGGTTTTATGTTTTATGGTTTGTTTCTTGTCACTGAGGATTCTTTCTTTATATGTTCTAGAAAGGTGGTTGTATGTGTCTCTCAGTCCCAACCAAAGTGTTAAATTCCTAAATTCCTCCTATGTTTCATTTCAAAATAATAAAATCTGGTTGAACCTTTTGCCCTTAAAACGCCTGTTAACGAGTCAAATAAAAAATTAGTGACAGGGAAGAGGAAGGAAAGTGTGGCCACAAACAAACTAGTCATATGATTTAAATTATATTTTCAACATCTAACCTTTACATTAATCAAATGTATACTTGACATAATAAATTATTTGACTCAAACTAACATTACTCAAATTAACATTAATCAAAAATGGATTAACATCATTCAGTGACATCTATTCTATGATTTATGTTAAAATAATTTGTTGAGTTTGATAACAATAAGTTTAAAAATTATATAAGTTTTATGATTTAGTTGGTATGGGTGTATCTTGAAAGTCAGTAATAATTAATATTTAGTAGCATAAATTACAGAAAAGGCAGATTCTAATTATATAAGGTTTTATGTTTTATGGTTTGTTCCTTGTCACTGTGGATTCTTTCTTTATATGTTCTAGAAAGGTGGCTAAATGTCTGTCTCAGTCCCAACCAAAGCGTTAAATTCCGAAATTCCTCCTATGTTATATTTCAAAATCAAAACTTGGGTTGAAGCTTTTGCCCTTTAAACGCGTGTTAACGAGTCAAATAAATAATTAGTGAAGGGGAAGGGGAAGTGGAAGTGGAAGGAAAGAGTGGCCACAAACAAACTCGTCATATGATTTAAATTATATTTTTAGTATCTAACCTTTACATTAATCAAATGTATACTTGATATAATAAATTATTTGACTCAAACTAACATTACTCAAATTAACATTAATCAAAACGGATTAACATCATTCAGTCACATCTATGATTTATGTTAAAAAAATTTGTTGAATTTAATAACAATAACTTTAAAAATGATATAAATTGTGTAATTTAGTTGATATGGGTGTATATTTAAAGTCAATAATAATTAATATTTAATAGCAAAAATTATAGAAAAGGCAGATTCTAATTATATAAGGTTTTAGGTTTCATGGTTTGTTTCCTCTCACAAAGGATTCTTTCTTTATATGTTCTAGAAAGGCGGCTGAATGCCTCTCTCAGTACCAACCAAGGCCCTAAATTCCCAAATTCCTCCTATACTCCATTTCAAAATCAAAACTTGGGTTGACCTTTTATCCCTGAAATACATGTTAATGACTCAAATAAATAATTAGTGAAGAGGAAGAGAAAGGAAAGAGTGGCCACAAACAAACTAGTCACATACTTTAAATTATATTTTGAAAATGTAAACTTTACATTAATCAAATGTATACTTGATATAATAAATTATTTGACTCAAACAAAATTTCTCAAATTAACATTAATCAAAAGGGATTTACATCATTCAATCACATCTATTCTATAATTTATGTTAAAAAAATTTGTAGAATTTTGTAATAATAACTTTAAAAATTATGTAAATTTTATGATTTAGTTGGTATGGTCGTATCTTTAATCTCAACAATAATTAATATTTATGTTTTATGCTTTGTTTCTTGTCACTATGGATTCCTTCTTTATATGTTCTAGAAAGGTGCCTGAATGCCCTCTCAGTCCCAACCAAAGCATTAAATTCCCAAATTCCTCCTATGCTCTATTTCAAAATCAAAACTTCGGTTGACCCTATTACCCTTGAAACATGTATTAATGTGTCAAATAAATAATTAGTGAAGGGAAAGAGGAAGGAAAGAGTGGCCACAAACAAACTACTCAGATGCTTTAAATTATATTTTGAATATCTAACCTTTACATTAATCAAATGTATACTTGATATAATAAATCTTTTGACTCAAACAAACCTTGCTGAAATTAACATTAATCAAAACGGATTTACATCATTTGGTCACATCTATTCTATGATTTATGTTAAAAAAATATGTTGAATTTGATAATAATAAGTTTAAAAATTATATAAATTGTATGATTTAGTTGGTATGATTGTATCTTTAAAGTGAATATTTAGCAACATAAACAATAGAAAAGGCAAATTCTAATTGTATAAAGTTTTATGTTTTATGGTTTGTTTCTTGTAACTATGGATTCTTTCCTTATATGTTCTGCAAAGGTGGTGGAATGCCTCTCTCAGTCCCACCAAAAGCAGTCCCACCAAAAGCATTAAATTGCCAAATTCCAGCTATGGTCCATTTCAAAATTGAAACTTGAGTTGACCCATTTGCCCTTGAAATGCTTTTAATGAGTCAAATAAATAATTAGTGAAAGGGGAGAGGGAGGAAAGAGTGGCCACAAACAAACTAGTTAGATGATTTAAATTATATTTTGAAAATCTAACCTTTACATTATAAAATGTATACCTGATATAATAAATTATTTGACTCAAACTAACATTGCTCAAATTATCATTAATCAAAACCGATTTAAATTATGCCTTAAATTATATTTTGAAATCCAACCTTTACATTATCAAATGTATACTTGAAAACTAACATTGCTGAAATTAACATTCATCAAAATGGATTTACATCATTCAGTCACATCAATGATTTATGTTAAACATATTTGTTGAATTTGATAATAATTACTATAAAAATTATATACATTGTATCATTTTGCTGGTATGGGTGTATCTTTAAAATCAATAATAATTTATATTTAGTGACATAAATGATAGAACAGGAAAATCCTAATTATATAAGGTTTTATGTTTTATGGTTTGTTTCTTGTCACTTTGGATTCTTTCTTTTTATGTTCTATAAAGGTGGCTGAATGCCTCTCTCAGTCCTAACCAAACCGTTAAATCCCCAAATTCCTGCTCTGCTCCATTTCAAAATCAAAGCTTGAGTTGACTCTTTTGCCCTTGAAATGGTTGTTAACGAGTCAAATAAATAATTAGTGAAAGGGAAAAGGAAAGAAGAGTGGCCACAAACAAACAAGTCAGATGCTTTAAATTATATTTTGAAAATCTAACCTTTAGATTATCAAATGTATACTTCATATGATAAGTTATTTGACTCAAACTAACATTTCTCAAATTAACATTAATCAAAACTGATCTAAATTATGCTTTAAATTATGTTTTCAAATCTAACCTTTAGATTATCAAATGTATACTTGATATAATAAATTATTTGACGCAAACTAACATTGCTCAAATTAACATTAATCTTGGATTTACATCATTCAATCACATCTATTCTATGATTTATGTTAAAAAAATTTGTTGAATTTGATAATAATAACTTTAAAAATCATATAAATTGTATGATTTAGTGGTACCGTAGTATCTTTAAAGTCAATAATAATTAATATTTAGTAACATAAATGATAGTAAAGCAAATTCTAATTATATAAGATTTTATGTTCTATGTTTGTTTCTTCTCACTGTGGATTATTTCTTTATATGTTCTAGAAAGGTAGTTGAATGCCTCTCTCAATCCCAACCAAAGCCTTAAATTCCCAAAATACCTCCTATGCTCTATTTCAAAATCAAAACATGGATCGAGCCTTTTTCCGCTGAAACGTGTGTTAATGAGTCAAATAAATAATTAGTGAAAGGGTAAAGGAAGGAAAAAGTGTCTACAAACAAACTAGTCAGATGCTTTAAATTATATTTTAAATATCTAACCTTTACATTAATCAAATGTATACTTGATATAATAAATTATTTGAATCAAACAAACATTGCCCAAATTAACATTAATCAAAACAGATTTACATCATTAAGTTACATCTATTCTATGATTTATGTTAAAAAATTTGCTGAATTTCATAATAATAACTTTAAAAATTATATAAATTGTATGATTTAGTTGGTATGGATGTATCTTTAAAGTCAATAATAATTAATATTAGTAACATAAATTATAGAAAAGGGAGATTCTAATTATATAAGGTTTTATGTTTTATGGTTTGTTTCTTGTCACTCTACATTCTTTCTTTATATGTTCCAGAAAGGTGGCTAAATGTCTCTCTCAGTCCCAACCAAAGTTTTAAATTCCTAAATTTCTTCTATGGTACATTTCAAAATCAAAACTTGAGTTGACCTTTTCACCCCTGAAACGTGTGTTACTGAGTCAAATAAAAAATTAGTGGGAGGAGGAAGGAAAGAGTGGCCACAAATATACTAGTCAGATGCTTTAAATTATATTTTGAATATCTAACCTTTACATTAATCAAATCTATACTTGATATAAAAATAACTTAACTCAAACAAACATTGCCCAAGTTAAGATTAATCAAAACTGATTTACATCATTCAGTCACATCTATTCTATGATTTATGTTAAAAAAATTTGTTGAATTTGATAACAATAACTTTAAACATTATATAAATGGTATCATTTATTTGGTATAGGTATATCTTTAAAGTCAATAATAACTAATATTTAGTAACATAAATTATAGAGCAGGAAGATTCTAATTATATAAGGTTTTATGTTTTATGGTTTGTTTCTTGTGACTCTGGATTCTTTCTGTATATGTTCTAGAAAGTTGGCTGAATGCCTCTCTCAGTCCCAAACAAAGAGTTAAATTCCCAAATTCCTCCTATGCTCCATTTCAAAATCAAAACTTGAGTTGAACGTTTTGCCCCTGAAACGCATGTTAATGAGTCAAATAAATAATTAGTGAAAGGGAAGAGGAAAGAAAGAGTGGCCAATAACAAACTAGTAAGATACTTCGAATTATATTTTGAATATCTAACCTTCACATTAATCAAATGTATACTTGATATAATAATTGTTTTGACTCAAACAAATGTTGCCGAAATTAACAGTAATAAAAACAGATTTATATCATTCAGTCACATCTATTGTATGATTTATGTTAAAAAAATTGAATAGATAATAATAACTTTAAAGTCCATAAGGTTTAATATTTAGTAACATAAATGGTAGAAAAGGCAAATTCTAATTATATAAGATTTTATGTTTTATGGTTTGTTTCTTCTCACCGTAGATTCTTTCTTTGTATGTTCTAGAAAGGTGGCTGATTGCCTCTCTCAGTCCCAACCAAATCCTTAAATTCCCAAATTCCTCCCATGCTCCATTTGAAAATCAAAACTTGAGTTGACCGTTTTGCCCCTGAAACGCGTGTTAATGAGTCAAATAAATAATTAGTGAAAATGACGAGGAAGGAAAGAGTGGCCACAAACAAACTAGTCAGATGTTTTCAATTATATTTTGAATATCTAACCTTTACATTAATCAAATGTACACTTGATATAATAAATTACTTGACTCAAACAAACATTCCTCAAATTAACATTAATCAAAACAGATTTACATCATTTAGTCACATGTATTCTATGATTTCTAATAAAAAAATTTGTTGAATTTGATAATAATAACTTTAAAATATGTATAAATTTTATGATTTAGTTGGCATGGTTGTATCTTTAAAGTCAATAATAATTAATAGTTAGGAACATAAATGATAGAAAAGGCAAATTCTAATTATATAAGGTTTTATGCTTTATGGTTTGTTTCTGTTCACTGTGGATTCTTTCTTTATATCTTCTAGAAAGGTGGTTGAATGTCTCTCTCAGTCCCAACCAAAGCCTTAAATTCCTAAATTCCTACAATGCTCCATTACAAAATAAAAACTTGGGTTGACCCTTTTGCCCCTGAAACTCCTGTTAATGAGTCAAATAAATAATTAGTGAAAGGGAAGAGGAAGGAAAGCGTGGCCACAAACAAACTAGTCAGATGCTTTAAATTATATTTTCAAAATCTAACCTTTACATTAATCAAACATATACTTGATATAATAATTTATTTGACTCAAACTAACATTACTCAAATTAACATTAATCAAAATGGATTTACATCATTCAATCACATCTATGATTTATGTTAAAAAAATTTGTTGAATTTGATAAGAATAACTTTAGAAAGTATACAAATTGTATGATTTAGTTGGTATGTGTGTATCTTTAAAGTCAATAATAACTAATATTTGGTAACATAAATTATAGAAAAGGCAGATTCTAATTATATAAGGTTGTATGTTTTATGGTTTGTTTCTTGTCACTGTGGATTCTTTCTTTATATGTTCTAGAAAGGTTGTTGTATGTCTCTTTCAGTCCCACCAAAGTGTTAGATTCCCAAATTCCTGCTATGCTGCATTTGAAAATCAAAACTTGAGTTTACCTGTTTGCCCCTGAAAGGCAGGTTAATGAGTCAACTAAATAATTAGTGAAAGGGAAGAGGAAGGAGGGAGTAGCCACAAACAAACTAGCAGATGCTTTAAATTATATTTTGAAAATCTAACTTTTACATTAATCCAATGTATTCTTGATGTAATAAATTATTTGACTCAAAACAACATTGCTCAAGTTAACATTAATCAAAACGGATTTACATCATTCAGTCACATCTATTCTATGATTTATGTTAAGAAAATTTGTTGAATTTGATAGTAACAACTTTAAAAATTATATAAATTGTATGATTTAGTGGTATGGTAGTATCTTTAAAGTTAATAATAATTAATATTTAGTAACATAAATGATAGAAAAACAAATTGTAATTATATAAGGTTTTATGTTTTATGGTTTGTTTCTTCTTACTGCAGATTCTTTCTTTATATGTTCTAAAAAGGTAGCTGAATACCTCTCTCAGTCCCAACGAAAGCCTTAAATTCCCAAATACCTCATATGCTATATTTCAAAATCAAAACTTGGGTTGAGCCTTTTTTCCTTAAAACGTGTGTTAATGAATCAAATAAATAATTAGTGAAAGGGAAGAGGAAGGAAAGAGTGGCCATAAACAAACTAGTCAGATCCTTTAAATTATATTTTGAATATCTAACCTTTAAATTAATCAAATGTATACTTGATATAATAAATTATTTGAATCAAACAAACATTGCTCAAATTATGCTTTCTTTTATTTATAGTATGCTCTAAACAATTAATTAAGCTCATGTAGCTTTTCATAATTATAGTAAAAAATTACACTTCTCTTTAAATTATTGTTATTTTCTTAATTTATTAATATAATTAAGAATAACGTATATCAATATGAATCAAATCATTCCATAGCATTGTGTTACTAATTAGTTATATTTTAATTTTTAAATTTAATAATACATTGTATTTATTAAATTTTTACTATCATTTAAAGTTATATGTAGAAATTTAATGCTATATATTATTATATAAAATAAATGACTAAGAGAGTGTTAGTTAGTGTACAATTTGAGAGTGTATTAGTATAATATATTTTTTATGAATCAAATGTTAGTATTCTTAATAATACTAGTTTGTTAGTTAAACCTGAAACCTTTATTTTCATTAACTAATTTATCATCTTATATATTTATTAGTGTAATATTTTTAAAAAAGACACAAGGAATATTGGTATATTTAAAGTTTTTAAACTTAATATTAGAGTAGGTAAATAAAAAATAATGAAATTATAATTTCTTAAAATAAGGATGAAATTTTTATTTATTTATCTTTATTGTAACATAAATATATATTTTTTATGTCAAATATATAAAAATATAAACAATTTATATGTAAATATTACTTTTAAGTGTATATTTTAATTAAAATCTAATAACCATTTTCATATATTATTATAAGATATATTGAATATTATAGTTTATCCTATAATGTATAAAATATTTTCTTGTAAACTACATGTTTTATATTGTTAACATTAATTTCAAATAAAAAAGATATATAATATCTTAATTGGTTAAGCAATGAGAGATGTGAAAAAATGTCAAAGTTTTGATCTTTGTCGTCAGTAAAACCTAACATCTAATCTATAAAAGAAACAACTAAAATCGAAAAGTATATAACATATATAATTAATTTAAATTTATATTTATTAAATATGTGAGTCTGATTTTATAGAATACATAATAATGTTATGATTGAATTTCACACTTATATGATTTTATATTCATGTAAATAATATGAAATTGAAAAAGAAAATAAATTGTTGATTTTGTTAATTATTTAATTTTAATATTATTGTATGTTATTTCATATATCAATATGTATGCTTGCATATATAATTGTTATTATAAATTATATTATTATATTTTTCATTAACAATTATTATTTAAAATTTTATATTTGGCATCATATCGGTAACGTTAAGCATACCTGCATAACATTATAAATTATTAGATTAAGAAAACATATGTGTTGATTTAGTTTTATTTTTATTTTTAGGATACATATATGTTTATTCTTATTTGTAAAAGTCTTTACATATTTAATAAAAACAATGTTTTCAATTTCAAATAATTAACCATTATAAATTTAAAATAATTTATTTTAATATTACAATTTTGTCATTATATATTATGAAATTATTAAATGTTTAAAATCATTAAATGTTAATTTAATATTGTTAAGACTATATTATATTTTATTAGACATAATATAAATTATGGATGTCATCATGAATCATCATTATTTCTACATATTTTTCACTTATCTTTGTTTTATTTTTTATTTCTGTTTCTCTGTTCTATTTTGTTTTTTATTGGTAATGCACCACTTTTTTACTTCAAAAATCACGAGCACCACTAGGCTATTTATGTATAACTCAACAATATTATTATTTTAATGAAAATTAAAAATTAAAAAAAAATTCTATTTATATAATTTTAATTTTTCATACCAATAAATATTTATTTAATATTATTAATACTACTAGAAAATTTTTCATTTCCTGCAGTTGTTTCATGAAAAAAAATTTGAAGAAAATAACTGTTATTTTTTAGAAGGAAAAATTCGTGTAAATTTTTTGAGACTTTTCGTACAAAAAAAATCTATAAGAATTTCACAAAGATTTCCTTGTGAAGCAGACAAGTGACGGTAAAATTTTCTATGAATATGAAAATGGTACAAAAATTTCTTGCAAATTTTCCTCTAAATATTATTTCTATGGTAAAATAACATATATAAATATTATTTATTTATAAATATTTATATATTAAGTTTTCTAGAAATTATTTCGCTACATAATGATAAGTTATTTTTTAAATCATTAGTTTTGAAATAATTAATAAATATTTAACATAATATCATTTTACTAAATCCATTATAATTTATAAAATATCTTAATATTCATAGTTTTAGTTTAAAATTAATTAGATTAAATATTATTTTATTGAATGTATATTCCTTTATCTTTTATCCTTTAAATTTTAAATTCAAATTATCGTACATTTAAGAGACAATGTTAATTTATTTTTTATATTTAACATGTCCTAAAAAATCAAGGTATGTTTTGATACAAATAAATAAAATAAAATTGAAGTTGTTATTCAAAATTCAAGGAAATTGTATAGTACAAAGGTAAAAAAGCCCACGTTAATTTTGAATGTCCAAGAAGTGAGAAAAACATTTAAAAATTTGAATAACAAAACAACACAAGCATTAGTGAATCATGAACTAAGATTTGTATTATACACAATTTACTATTTTTAATGAAATAGCATCAATCCAAAATTCAACATGAAGATGAATGTAGCTTTTGATTTTTAACATAATTAGTTTTTTTTTAAAAGTTAGTTAAGCATAGAAAAAAAATAATAATGGTAATAGTTGTCTTGGTTCATGCATACTTGTCCCATTCTTGTTTGATTGCTTATAAACCCAAATTACATTCATAATACCACAGTTGCCAATCTTATTTCATACAGAACAAAATTTAGAAAGTGAATGTTGATATTATCTTTATTAAACAAAAATAATTTAGCCTTTATCTAAATAAATAAACTACTACTTTTGATTGGAATCCATTTGTAAAAATTTTTCTTGCATTTTGAACTCCAACTTTCTATGATATTCGTAGGCCCTACACACTTAAAACTTATGATTTTAAAATTGGACCCTGTTTTAACCGGTAAAAGTATTGGTTCACGGTTTATTAGTTTAACTGTTGCTGGACTAGTGCTGAACCGGTCTTAATGAAATAATATTTTTTATTATTAATATATTATAACAACTAAGATTATAAAAGAAAAAAATTTATTAGGAGGTAATTATTAAAGAAAAAACTATTTTTACTAAATACATATTCATATCGCTAAGTTCACCTCTTTTTTTATCAATTTTTTAATTAAAAAGGGATGAACTTGAGAAAACAAGGGTGTATTTAGAAAAATTTGAAAAAATTATAAAAAAATGAAACAGTTCAACCCCCGATTTTCATAAGTTTTTTTATTTTAAAACTGGTTTTTTGCTTCGTCGGTTTTCAGTATTAACTGAACGAGATACCAGACTGGTTCATCAGTTTTTCGGTCAAATTAGATACTAGACTAATTCACCGATTTTTTGGTTGTAGCGGTTGGTCTGATCTGATTTTTTTAACCTAGCTTAAAACACAAAAAAAGATTAATAAGAAATCTTATTACAAACATTCTAACATCAATTATTCACGACTTTAAAAGAAATTAATCATGCATTATTGCACCAAGTTATATTCAAAATCTATGTAAAATGTAGAAATATATACAAAACCTCATGTGATAAGTGTATTTTACCCTTATGAAATTAAAGTTTTCACCTAAGACCAACATTTCTTCAAGTCTATTTTATGATAGAATAATTTGTGAAATATATTTAAAATGATTTAAAATATGTTCATACCTAATAGTCAAATTTAATATTATTACTTAATATTAAATTATCAAAATTAATATTTATTATGAATTAAATATTTAATAAAATTAATTACTTAATATGAAAAATTAAAATTAATTTTTTAATTATAAAAGTGAATATAAAATATAATTAATGTGGACAATTTATTTTTTTATTAGATGTTACAAAAGAAAATCACATTATAAAATTGAAGCTTTGATCAATGTTTAAGTTAAAGTTCAATTTATAATTAATATATATATATATATTAATTAAAATTTAGATCCTAAATCACTTTATCAAGGACGATTAAGGGACAAACAGCTACGATATGTTGACCAATGTTAGCTCTATAGACCAAATAAGTTTTGGCAAATTGACTTGTCTATTTTGTTTGGTTGTTTCATTGTCTCTTAATGGACTCAGTCATGCTAATCCAATATCTATAAGTTGTCCAAACTAATTGATACAAAACCTTGTACCCAAGATCAATTTTATTCTTGATTTAAATCTAAGAAAATGATATTAGCAAACACTTTAAAAATTCAAACCAACCCAACCATTTAATTTGTTGTTCACAATAGCTAAACCAATCATAGATTGTATTACATCAAATTATACGTTACTAAGCATGATATAGATATAAATATGGTGGCTATAAGTACAAAGTGAGATGTGAAAACTAATGCTACTATCTTTAAAAATATATTTCAGTCAACCCCTAATTAAATTTCATTCTTGACTTTTTCCTTTCAGCCATTAAACATTAAGTGGGTTGAAGAATAAAATGCTATTAAAGAATAGAAAACATTTAAAAGAATGAAGTTTTCTTTTGTGAGAATGTTGATGATTTTGCCCTATCATGCAATAACTAAGTCAATTGTCTCTTGCATAGTTCCATCATTATCCATGACTTTGTTCTATCTTACAACTGGGGAAATCAGCATCCATACTATTTAAATTAAACAAGGTAAAAGCAATTAAGATATGAATTTGAGAAGAAGGTGCATCATTAAAGTATCAATTGGTTATACTTCACTTTTACAATCCACTACTGATTATTATTACGACCATTACCATGTGTTGATGTTTATATGTTAAGCATATTAACATGAGTAGTGTTACACATCATTCAAATTTATTAAAACTATAAAATCAAGATAGAGAAGTATTAAATAAGATGTGACAATCAAATTTTATGTTTTTCAATAAACTTTAACCTATAGTAGTAGATAATGTGTTGAAAAAGTGTGTTTTGTTAGAATTTCAAAAATAACATTTGTCTTATTAATATGAACAAGATTATGGTTGAAGTTGAAGCTAGCTAATGAAATATAGGAAATAAATGTTTCTATTAAGTAATACATTCACTTACTGTAAATTGTTGCTGCAAATCGCTAGCTAATGAAATATAGGAAATAATTGTTTCTATTAAGTAATACATTAACTTACTGTAAATTGTTGTTGCAAACCACTCATTGATAACTTTCACCCATGTACTTATCCAGTCAGCATCAATGCTCCACCTGGTGGTTTGATGAATGCATAATTCATACAGAAGGTGTAGGACACAAAATGTAAAAAATAATCACACATAAAGCACTGGTTAACCATATGATGTATTTAAGTTCCTTACTTTCTGGTTGAGTTATTCAGATCCCAACTGATGAACAACATTGCAAAGTACATTGCCCCCAAAGAGAATACCGTGTGAAAAAATCCATATCTGTAAGGAATATCATCTTCATGTCCAGGTTTGTTTTTTGTAAACTAAAAAGGACCAAAAAAATCACTTCAATATGATAGATATTAACATTGCTTTCTATCTGTCACAATATGACCTAGATTAAAATTAAATAATTCTTGTTTGATCATGTTGATGAAAGGAAAATGATCCAAATTTTTGGTTGTCTTATATGGGGGGAATTATTTTTTCTTGACTTCTAAAAGAAAAATTTACTTTAACTTGCAACATGATTAAGGTGTCTTGCTAGATCAAAGAAAGAAGGTAGCTTCAGAGCTTCCTAATTTGTAGGAAAGGATTAAGAATGGTACTTTGAAGCAACAAGGAATCTTTCTGAATTTACTGGAAAAGGCTTTGAAGCAACAAGGAAAGCTTTAGAACTCTCTAGTTTTGAAGCAAATAGGAATTCTTTGAACACTAAAGAATGATTCACCTGAAAGCATTTTGAATCAATGCCTGTGCAAAAGGCTGCCATCACAATTGCAAATATGGCAATAAGGAAGCCTGTCAAGAAATTAGAAAATTGTATATAACACAAAATAATAGGATGACTAAAGCATTCATGTGAAGAAATATCCACAATATCAAATTATGGATTTTAATACTATTCACGCACATACTCACAAAAAAAATATCTTGAAGAGTCAACAAAAAGAATGCAAAGGCCTACAAAAAAATCTAATAGTAACATTGGTAGTAAAACTTGTAAGAAAACTAGACAGCATATGGTACAGTATATGCCACATGGTAAACATGATCAGTTAAAACTTAAAACCTCTATGCATATACTTATATATGTACTTTAGTTGTTGAATGCTACTAAACTCTTTATCCTTGTAGATGGTTCTTTCTTTTATAGAACACTGCATTAACAATAATTTAGCATCACAATTGAAATATTGTGGTGCTAGAAATGAATGACAAATTGACTAGGCTAGATATCATATCTCATCACTTTATCGAATCCTATCAAAGTCATTTTCCTTTATCCTTAATTACTAAGAATTTTAACAAAATGTTCATCCCAAGCTATTTCATATACAAGAAAAAAAGCTTAATTATGGTTACTTCACATCATAGATTTAAGATAAACAACAACCTAAACATTATTTGAAACCTTCGACCAACACTAATAGAAAATCTACTATTTAATTTAAACCTCAATAATCACCTAAAGAAGACTGAAGCAAGAATTTTGAACTCAATAAAGAAGTCTGGAGGAACTAAATAGAAGATTTTCAAATTTAGCTAGGTGAAAAACTTACTAGTATAGTTATCCAGCCACTGTTTCCTTTTTCTTGATTCTTTGTCTCACATTTTATGGTGGTAGGTTCATTGAAATTCCATGATAGAGATCTACATAAGTCCACCATCTATAAAAGAAATGTCAAAATAAAATATATGATTTGAAGTAGACATTGGACCAACTTAGCATGACATCAACTACTGTTGAGTGAATTTCATTACATATAAGAAGACAATTCCATTCTATCTTCATCCAAATAAAAATATGTCAACATTTTGTAGCACTTGATTAACAACAACCAGTTTTGTAAATTTTGTTAATTCAATTTAAAAACTAGCTTTCTAAGTAGTACAAAATACCCCCCCCCCCCCATTTCTCTTCCTTGTTCAAGAAGCTTCCAACATACATCCAAGTATAAAACTACAACCTCAATATATTGGAAGATGTAAAATTTTTCAAAAATTATTTTGTAAAAAGTCACATATAGAACAAAATTTAAAACAAAAAGTATGGAAAAGTTGTTTTGACTTTTTTCATATTTTTTTTCTCTGGAAGTGCATCTAGAAAATATCATCCAAACAAAGTGATGTAATGTCTAAAGTTTTGTCAAAGAACCATTATATAGATATATGGGTTGGAAAATTCTATCCTTTTAATTGCAGACCAATAAAGAAAAACAATGTAAGAAGTCATAATTCCTGAAGATAAAAGATCTTTATTAACCTGTAATAATTAAACACTTAAATAACAAAAACATAAATTTTATGTTTTAAAGGAAACAAAAATATTAGGAAAACTTAATAATATATATTGAATATGAACTGTTAGTTACTTTATACACAATGATATATTGTGCAAACAATACTATTATAGAATCAATGCAAACTATTAGAAATAACACTAGCTGCAACGAGTGATCAAAGTAATTTACCTTTGAATTTAAAGATATGACCATCATTGCAGCAAGTAGAATTACTGTCCATGTGATAAAAAATATATTTAGAGAACATGAGGTTCCTGAGGCATATGATGTGATCAAATAAACAATTCCACAAATAGAGGCAACATAAAACAACGTTGACATAAAAAGTCCAAGAGAGCACCTGTGCCAGCACAATAACATGTTAATATATAAAAAAATACATACATTGTTATTAAGGTTAATGGTCTAATCTAACAAAATGTTCTTAATGTTCTATAATGACAAACACACTATCACATTTTATCTCTACTTTATAATTGTATTCCTCCCTTAGAAAGTAAACTATCAGATTGGCCTATATTTTATCATTCATAAGCTTTAAATTACTCATTCCTAATTGGGAGAATATTTTATAAAGTAATATGACCATGAAAACTAACAAATCTGATCATATTCAGTTAAGAAACTTTTGGATTCATTATTTGTACCAATATCCTTAAATGTTTTACGATTAATGAGATAGGATTTTGGGATTCAAATCCTTAGTGAGCTTAGGATATGAACTTGAACAATTTAAAAGTAAGCATACTTTAAATTTTTTTATGTTTGACTTTCAGATTAATTATATATTATTAGTTTATTTTTGTGATCTCCATAGTCTAATATTTTAAAATAATAAACAAAGTTAATATCCACATTAATAAACATTACAAAAAAAAATTATGTGTACCCATATCAAACAGTTATTTTCATATGACATTGAAGTCTTGAGCAATTCAATGCAAGATCTTTTAAATTATGTAAAAGCTAAACCTTCAGTAATCTACTTAATGAGCAATAATATCACCTGTACACTATTCTGATTCAGAATTCAAGTACATTGTCCTTATCCTCGGAACAAGATATAAAATTTGATACTAGTTCAAATTCAAACTCCTAACATTGTAAAACTTTCTCAACTGTTGTTTTTTAAACTTTACTATAACCACTAAAACTAAGCTTTCTGAGTACTCAAGAATCTATATTTTAGATCCAAATAATTCAGATAAACACCTTATATGCATATCCATTCAATTGCAACCAAACTTTTTTATTAGTTATGGGAGAATGATTAATATCTGAAAAAACCTAAATGGTCATTTTTTTTCTATTTTTAGATTAATTTTCTATTGAAAGAGTTAGGATGTCTTGCCAATCAACCTGGAACTTAAGAATCACCCTTCCACTTTATTTTAATTAGATAAAAAATTATGTTAAATATGAGACTCGGATCATTTAAATAAGCAAATTTTGAAAAAGTATAGAAAAAAGTTGTTTAAATTAAATAAAATAAAATTATTGATGTTGAATTAAAAAATTTTGCTTAATTTTGATGGGATGCACTAAAGATGTTATTGCCATATGTAAGTATGTAAGAGTAAAAAAAATAAAATAAGATGGGAAACGTTTAGGAGATAGCGGGAATAGTTTGAATTAAGAGTTTGGCAACATTATTAATTTTTAATTATTAATTATTAATTAATAAAACCTGGAATATGGACAAAGAAGGAGAAGACAAGAATGAGTATCCCCATGAAGACCTTTTCCAGCTTTCCCTACTGATAAGGTGGAGCCCAATCCAAACACCTCCCCCACGCGTCCTCAACAGGGATTAGTAACCGTTGAATATCTTTGTTGCCTAGCAACTTTCAGTTTTATTTTTTTAAGAAGTGTTTTTATTTGAAATTTAACAAAATTAATTTTAGTTAAATTTTTAAGTTGATATGATTTATGTTTAAATATTTTATAAACATGAATGAAGAGTAAAATGTAATGAAAAATTGTTTATTAAATACATTGGTGGTTTTAATTCAAAATCAATTCTCAAATTCTTTTTATACCTAAGTGTTAGTTGATAACATATTAATTTTATTAACATATTAGTTTTATTAATGGAAGTATTCAACGTAGAATCTCTCCCTCTCCCTTCTCCACGTGCGTATGAACTTTTGCTACAAAATCAACTTTAAAACTCTTTTATAGGCAAATGTTATTTGTTTGTGTATTAATGTGGAAAAATTCTAACCGGCAACCTCTTCCTCCCTTCTTCCCTTATATGGATTGTCACTAGATCAATCTTATATTTTCTTCAATTCTGGATTTTTAATAGAAAACCAAACATATCACAAAATTTATCATAAATCAATCCTAAACTCATCAATTTTAGGACATGAAATCAAACATGTAAAAAGTTGTTACTTGTTAACCCAAAAAAACTAAAATAAATTAAAACTCACCTCCAAGAGACTTTTTTATATTACGTTTTACATCACCTACTATTTTTTAAGAGTTTAAGTAGTATACTTTGTTTATATGACGTTTAATTATAACTTTGTTTATATGACTTTTAAAGTATTAATTAATAAAGTCAATAAATTTACCATAAATAAAAAGTTTGTGATAATGTTAGTGTATACTAATTAAACTCTTTTTTTAATTCCTAAAATCTTTTCTTTATTTTAAAAATATTACACTAATATTTACCATCTCAAGTTTTAAAGACACCAGAATATCAGTATAATTTACTTTACAAATTATTAGTAGTTTTTTTTTTTGATAGTAAAAAATTATTAGTAGTCTGTATAAAAAAACTTAATAGCAGAAAAAAACTAGTCTGTATAAAAAAACTTAATAGCAGAAAAAAACTTACTATTTGAATTTTTTAAAAATAGAATACTAAAGCCACTATTTTTTATATACTTTTTAACTCACACTACTAGAATTTTAAATATTTTCTATAAATTTTAACTACAGAAATTTAGTATTTATTTTAAAGATAATTAACTATATATTAACTGCAATATTATTTTTCTAATTAAAATTCAATATTACTACAAATTAACTAGAGAATAACTATACTTTTTAAAATTAGAGTTTAATTGGTATACATTGTCAATGTAATCTTTACACTGACATTCAATCACAATCATTCATTCATGGTAAATTTGTTGACTTTACTCATTATTCTGTTAAAAGTCATATAAATGAAAAATCTTGATTGACTATGATTATATATTTTTTATACTATCAACGTAAAAATCTTTTATACTGACAATGTATGTCAATTAAACTATTAAAATTAACTACAAATTAATTATGATTATTTTTTTATTAATTAGCTACTAATCTCATGTTATCATCCATATTAAAGTATTTTTATAGTTAAATTATATTTAATTATTTTTACTAAAAATATTAGTTACAAATTAATTAACTTTTGTGATTAATTTGAAAAATTATTGTAGAATTATTATATTATTAGATGAATTTTATTTAGATCTCTATAAGTAAAGGGATGAATTTTATTTAAATATCTGTGAGTAATTAATCAGTATAACTTTCTTTCTTTTTAAACCTCTTAATAGAAGTTGAAGACAATTTTAGGAAGTTTACAATATCTCACAGACATTGCTCAACCAAATAAATGAAGCAGACCTCTTGACTTAACTTTACTGTAGTATCTATTAGTATAACTACGTGTATAAGATATAATTTAATTTATTCAATTGTGCAAGAATGAAGAATTATATTATATTCACCAGTAAAAAAAGAATTTTATTTTATTTTATTTTTTTGTGCGTAAGAATCCAAATTAGGTCAAGGTCCTCAAGGATTCGAGATTTTAAATAAGTTCCGCATTATCGTCTTGTTGAACCAACTCACTTGACATATGCAAGAAAATGAACCTTTCTTATAAACCTTTTGTTTTATAATTAGCTGCGAGAAATACCAACGATAAAATCAAATTAATTGGCTTTATTTATCAAATGTTGGTTAAAACAAAAACATTAAAATTTATTTAAATTATGACACTAATTAATGACCCGAAATTATGCCTTAAAGCATATATTTTCTATTTGAAAAAAAAAAACATGAATACTACATGATTTTTTTATTCAAAATTATCACAAAAACACTATAATAATAGTTAATATATTAAAAAAAACAATAATAGTTAATAAAATAAAGAAACACATAGTTTACGTACAACAACATATAAAAAACATATATTTTAGTAATAATCATTTAATTAATTTTTGTTGTAATGATTAAAAGTCAATACCATCCAAAAAAGAAAGAAATTAACAACGTCAATAACAAAGGAAATGAAATTGGTAGTTATCATTTCCCATTAATTGAACCTGATTTCGATCATCTTTATTATCTCAATTCTTTCACTTGGATTTGGATTCTGTAACTTTCAGGTTTAATAACTTTACTTAATTCTAAATTATTATGATAATATAAATTTTTTATTTACTATAAAAAGAAGTTATTTAATTATCATAATAATTTAAAATGAGCTAAAATTATCAAAATTATCAAATCTCAAAGTCAGGTTTTCTTGCTCTTTACTTTGCCCCTTTTTTAAATACGACTTAACTTATTTGTAAAGAATTTAAATATATAATTGATGTTAGGTGGGCTAAGTTTGTCCTTAGAGTGATTTAGAGAACTTGTTAAAAAATTTATTTGTGAAACGATGCGCATTAGGTTTGGCTAAAGTTGATGAGAAATGAATTAAGAAATGCAGTATTCTTTCTATAATCCGTAAAATAAAGTAAATAATAAAAAATAAAATTGTTCAATTCTTAGTAAATAATTAAAGTAATTAGAGGTTGTATAATCATAAAAGGAGCAAATCTAAGAATCACACTGGTTGGTCAATCACTCGAAAGATAAACGATGAAAGGGATTTTATAGAGAATAGGAAAAATTAGGAATTTTAATCACATGGCTTGTTTAGTTAGCCAATTACACTTTAGGTGTGCATTCTTACGCTCTTTTTTATTAATAGGATACTTTGTTAGGTATATGTTTAACTATTTATTATTAATAATATTTATTGGTTTAAAAAAATATATTTTGTTTTATGGAAAGGAGTAGAAAAAACAACTCTATTTGGCAATGATGGAGTTTTAACCATATTTTTAATAGATTTGGACGCAGTTGTTAATATTATTTAATAGACATTTTGAGAGAAGAATAGAGATTTTTTATACATTGTGAGTGTAAAAAGTTTTACACTGCCGGTTAATCACAATCTTTTATATATGGAAGTTTGTTGACTTTATCAATTAATACTTTAAAGTCATGTAAATGACGAATTGTGATTACCGTCAGTGTAAAACTCTTTTACATTCTCTTTTACACTGACAATGTATAAGTGTTAAACTCTTTATCTATTACAAGAAAAATTAAAATAAAAAGGACTAAATGAAACTCTTCGAAATTGACAATTAAAAGATTTAACATACATAGAAGTGGGGAGGAAATAGATCAAACCATCTGCTAGAAACCTATGGCCTACTCTATATATGTAACACCTAACTTAACTTGTCTCATTTAATGAAATGACTGGGCTCAAGATTTTAAAAATTAAGCATTTTTTGTTAAACAAGTCAAGTCATACATAGACTTTAAAAAAACCTATTAAGCTGGATAGATGATATGTTTAACAATAATACTGTTTTTAATAAAAATATTAATATTAATATATTGGTATAACTATTTTAATAAAATAAGGTGAGGAAAGATCGTGGATTCGAACTTTACCACTAACAAAAACGAACATTAATAACAATACTGACATTTGACCTATAAAAAAACTATTTTAATGAAATTATAAACTAACTCATCTCATTGTCTAACCTTTCATGTTCTCAAACTCTCTTACACAATAATGATATAAGAAAATAAATTAAAATCAATTACACTTTTTTTTTGTAAAAATTTATCAATTACATGTATAAGGAACTGTTTATTTAATAAGTTATAATGAAATAAATAGTAAAGGATTAAATTTAAGTTTTACTTAAATTATTAATTGAATTGAGGTGTGATGGGTTTATAATTGGTGTTAATGCTTTGTGGTTGTATTCTAAACATGGTTAGAAGGGTGGACAGGTGAGAATAATTGTTATTCCTTTAATTCAGAGTGTTTTGGTTAAATTCAAGAAAGTTTTCGGAAATATAAATTTTGGAAATAGGAGGGTTGCAATTAGCAAAGTTGGATGACTAAGTACACCCTTTGATCCTTTTTCTTTTCTTCTTCCTTTCTTCTTTTCTCCTTCAATTCTTTTCCACTGTTTCTTTTCTTCTCACCATCGTCCCTCTCTCTCACTCACCATCAAGTTTTGTTTGCTCGCATGGTTGAGCAAACATTGATGATATCTAATGCAGTCTCTTCCATTGCTCCTGATTTTGAGTGGTGATCAGTATAGGCAAGTCTGACCATAGTTTTTCAAACGTTCATTTTTTATCCTATTGCTCTCTTTGGAAAAGGAATTCCTTTAAAATCATAATTTTTTAGGTTCATGTGTAATTTGGGAATTCTTGATAGGTTCTTAGTTATCCCTTCAGTTGATTTTCTCTGGTTTGGCAAAATTAGCTTTTTAAAGGGAGAAATAGGTAAGGGAAGCATAAAATTTAACTTTAATTTGAAGAATTATATTTTGATGGATGTGAAATTAATAGAAGGTAATTTATTTAGCTATTGAACTATATTTTATTATTGTGAGAAATTGGTGGTGTTGGTGATATTTGATATTGGTTGAAGATTTTGGTGATAAATTATATTTGTTGATAATTTTGGGTGATGATGGATATTTATTGATGGTTTTGGTTATATTTGATAGTTATTGATAATTTTAGGTGATGAGAGATGTTTATTGATTATTTTGGTTATATTGGATGTTTATTAATTATTTCGGGTGATGTTGGATGTGTGTTGTTGATTTTAGTGATAATTGATATTTATGATTAATTATGGTAAAATATTGTTAAGGTGTATATTATTATGATGTATAATGATAAGGTGTATTCTGAATTTGAAGAATGTAGACCGTTAATGAGAAGTAACTTTGTCTTGGGTGAGGTGTATATATTATAGGTGTGGGTGAGGTGTCTTAAGTGACGGTTGCATCTAATATCAATATAATCTGGATATCAAATATGCATGTAGGTAAAGGTAATATATGGTTTTACATTAAGATCTCGGTATGCCGAATATGTATACAGGTGGGAGAGGTATCGATGGGATGTATGTGGATGACAGTTGTTTTTTGTAAGGGTCAAGTAGACTCTAGAAAACATTGTCAAATGATTATGCTAAGACTTTGGTTGGTTGTTTGATGGGTCGAGTGGATGCCTATCACCAATGGTGAGAAGTTTATGGTTGTCTTGATATTCAAACTCAATAAATAGTTTGGACGCATCGTGTCATGTCAATATATAATTTTAAGTACTTATGTTTAGATGGAACATAAGTATGATTGATTGTAGTTATATTTGGTGAATTGAGTATGATTGATTGGCGGATATGTTTGGTGAATTGAGTATGCTTGATTGGTGGATATATTTGGTGAATTTAGTATGATTGATGAGTGATAATATTTTGGTGATTGAATAGCTATAATGTAATGTTAAATAACTTCTATTCTATGTTTACCCTTGTTTTTGTGTTGTTTTGTATGATTGTGATAGTTTTGCACGGAAGCAAATAGTAGTGATGGTATTGTGAGACAAGTGGATGACATGTGACTGGGTTGGAAGACTTGATTTGAAGTATTATATGTATATTACTAAACCTTGTATAATTCTTCAAACTTTGTGTCATTAGTAGAGTATAGAACAGTATGTATTGTAATGAAGTATAACTAAAATATGTACTATGGTGATGGACTTAGTATTTAGCTTATACCTATATGTATGTTGAGGTACGTAGATGGTGTAAAGTTGGTTTAAGTGTGTTAGTTTTTACTAAGGAGTTATGCACCTGAGTTCCGTAGTCTACATGGGTTCGCTAGGTGGTGAGTCTCGCCTAGCAAGAATTTTTCTTAGTTTTAGAATTGTTTAGATTTACATACAACGAGAGGTCCCACCCAACACAAATTCTTCTCTATTAGAAATTGATTTGGTTTTGCATACAACAATATGTCTTGCTGAGTTAAGTTCCAACACTAGAACAACCTGCTTCAAGGTCCTCACTATAAGGTCTTGTTTTTAATATTATGTGATAAGTGTATGAAATAAATCAAAGAGAGATTTAAATTTAATTTAAGTATAATTAATAAATTAATTATGAAATATTTTATTCGGGTCTATATGTATGTATGTGTGTGTTTTATATTGATGAAATATGGTTATTTAATTAGAAATATGATTGAATTTCAATAAATTAAAGAATGTTATATATGTGGATGAGATTAGTTAAGTGAGAGGGGAGAAGTTTGTATATATTCTTTTGAGTTGAGGTTGATGGACTAGTTTTACAGAGGTTTTATTCGAAAAATCTAATTATAGAATTAAGGGTTGAGGGTAGCAAAACAGAATCACTGAGCTCAATCCTTGACTTTTTCTTTCTCTCTTTCTTGTTTCTATGATTGACCTCATCAATCACAAAGTCAATCTTTCATTCAAATAACCAATAAACATATGATAATAACCATATATTAAATTATCAAATAATTATAAAAGATAATTGATTAATACTAATTCAAAATTATATCCAACATACTTCTACTCGGATGGTATTAATCAATAATCAATATACAAATCATTAAGCTAGAATGACACAATTATATATAAATCATATATTAAATAACAATATGAAAATCTCAGCTATAAAATAATATCAGATAGAGATACATATCATTTGTTTTAACTAAATAAATATATTTTTTTATAATAAATATTAGTTGTTTAATTTATTATTTTTTCATTATGATAAATATATATTTATTATATTAATTTACTTAATAAATTATATGTTTAGTATAGTTATTTAATTAAATATTTGGTTAGTGTAGTTAATTACATGTCGTATAGTTATTTAATTTCTTATATTTTCAGTATAGTAATTTAATTAATTTTTAGTGTACTTAATTTATTATTTTTATATTTTTATTTAATTTATTATTTTTCTATTACAATAATTACATATTTATTATATTAATCTACTAAATGAATTATGTGTTTAGTATAATTATTTAATTAAATATTTGGTTAGTGTAGTGTAGTATAATTATTTAATTTCTTTTTCTAGTGGACTAATTTAATTTCTTAATTTTAATATAGTTATTATTTTTTTATCTGTCTGACCACTATTTGTTGTTTTTTACTCTCTCGCAAATCATTGCCAAAGAATAAAAACATTTGCAAAATTATAAATTAAAAAAAAATCAATATAATTATTGAATAATTAATTACCTATAATGATCTTTAAACTAGAAAATTTTAAATATAGTATTCAAAGTCTAAATAAGGTCAATATTAATAAACAAATATTTCAAACATGTTTATTTGAACTGAGAAAAAAAAAGACAAACAAATTAAAACCTTTTTTTTTTTTACTTTTCCCCCCTTTTTTTAGCTGCTGCTTCGATTTAAAAAAAATATGTTTGAACATATCTCAATTTATTTTTCAAATTATAAATAAAAATAATTAAAATTTTAAATAACTTTAACTATAAAATTTTAAACAATAATTAAAACAATATTTGTTTCCAATTTCAAATTTAAAGCAATATTTATTTCAATTTTCAAATTTAAAATAATAATTAAAACAATATTTATTTCAAATTTCAAATTGTAAAATAAATTCCACACATAAACAAGAAAATATTAAATATATTTATATATTAATTTTTTCAAGAAAATACTAAATATATTTATAAAGATAAAAAATTCATTAACTACTAATTAAGTTTTTCTTTAAACTTTATGTTTTATGAGTTGTAACAGTATTTATTCGAAACAACCATGTATTTAGAACTCGGTCTCAAAAATTAATAATCAAATTAAGATAATTTAATGCTAAGAGATCCACACTAACTTATTTTTGTACTCTTTTCCCCTTTTTCAGTTACGCATTCTATTTAAAAAAAATAGTATATATTAGAAATATCTCAATTTATTTTACAAATTATAAATTAAAATTTTAAATAAATAATTATTAAATTTAAAACAATATTTATTTCAATTTTTTAAGTTATTTAAAACAATATTTATTCAAATTTTAAAAAAAATATTTATTTCAAATTTCAAATTTTAAAATAAGTTTCAAATTTTAAATGTTAAATAAATTTACATATTAATTTTTTCAGAGAAGAATTCAATATATTTATATATTAATAAATTATAAAGATAAAAAATATATCAACTACTAACTAAGTTTTTTTAAAACTTTGTTTTTAGGAGTTACAGTAGTATTTATTTGAAGCAATCCTGTATTTAAAATTAAATAATTGTATATTTAAAACTGGATCTAAAAATTAATAATCAAACCCAAATAATTTCATACTAATTGAATACTTTTTAATTTCCTTTTAAATAAACAATAAGGTACATAACAAATTAGTCTTCAGTGGATCTCACAGGAAAGTAAAAAAAATGCAATTTTTTTATGCTTCAGAGATAAACGGCTGGAGAGTAGGAAAATATTTACAAATCTTTTTAAAAAATTTTAAAAAATATTTGAAAATCTTTAAAATAAATATTGGATAGCACACACCCAACACATCACTTTTACATACAACCAATTACACTTACACAACTACATAGAATAAAAAAATAAACTATTACTATAGAAACACATTTATAGACATAAATGATGTTTTCTCCCTCGTAAATATATTGTTCTATAGAAAATAAAAAATTATATAGTGATTAAATATTTTACACATTTATTCTCACTCAATGTTTTCTTTTTCATTTGTTTTTTTACTATTTTATTATGTAAAAAATGATTTTTTCTCATCCAAACAAAAAATAATGATTTTAGTACCATTTTTTCATATGTTTTTATATGCTATTGTACTATTATAAATAATCTAACATTTCTATGTATTCCAATCACATTTTTAATTTTTTTTAAAGAACATTCTTAATTAGTAAATCATACTCCTTCGTTCTTAATTATTAGATTTTTTTAAAATAATTTTTTTTACTTTATATTATACCATTTTCTAATTTCTATATACATTAATGATGTTTTTCAGCTGCCTTTAACCAATTAAAATTTTGTTTTTCTCACCTTTGAAGGATATGAATAGCCTTACTAATATAAATTAAATTTTATTTATAGAGTTTAATTGGTATACACGGTCAGGTAAAAAATTTTTACACTAACATTTAATCATGATTTTTTATTTATGTGACTTTTAAAGTAATAATGAGTAAAGTCAACAAATTTATCCATGAACAAAGGGTTGCGATTGAATGTCAATGTAAAAATATTTACACTGACAGTGTATACCAATTAAACTCTTATTTATAATAAAAACATTTTAATATAAATCACATTATCTAAAAATCAATTTTTAACCAAAATAAATTAACATGAAAGTCAAATTTATTAATGTTCATATAAAAAACACACATTAAAAAATTAAATATTAAATTTTAGTAAAATTTTCCTATGTGATATTTAAATTTTTAATGTATATACTACCGTTAATAGAAGATACTCCTTAAGACTAAAAACATTGAGAGAAATCGAAATGGTGAACTATTCAATTATTTAATAAAAAATATTAACATACCAATTTTATATTCACTTATTACTATTGTAAAATACATTATATTATAGTTGTCATGTAAATAACAATTTATTACTTTATTTTTTAGTTCAGGTTTTGAATTTACAAGTATAAAATATTTTTAAAATGAGAAAGAAAGAATAAAAACAAACATCACCTACATTTAAATTAACATTTAAAAATATAAATAAATAAATAAATATTATTAAAGTATTTAATAATAGCAAGAATACACCATAATAACCACCATCAGAAGTTAACAAGCTTTTGCAACATTCATGACGTACTAGCCTTTGATAATTTCAGTTTTATCACAAAATTATTGGCTAAAAAGGCGAATGAATTTTTTTAGAGGATGGTGAGGTGAAGAAATGGGAGATTTCATTTTGTATGTCTTCCTAGTCCTTGAGTCGAACACCAATCCTTCAAGAAATCGCATTTTTTTACTCCAAGCACACTGGGGTACAGCAAATGAGGAAATTGGATATCTCTTAGTTTAATAAGAACAATGAATTTGATGTCCCAAATAAATAAAACCAAGTCTCATATTCATTGAACATAGTAGAATTTGAAATTACCCAAAACTCAGAAAAATAAAATAAAAAGCTCTATGTCTAGTACATGATTCATACTTAATCAGAGACAACAAATAAAAAAAGTCAAAATGGTTTTACAAACTAATGAAATAATAAATTAAAGTGAATTGAAAACTATAAAAAGTTATGAACAATTCTTGTTCTTACGTGCAGGTAGTAAATGAAAAAGTCGAGTCTCTACTGCGCGTATTCACTACTTTGAAACTATAGAACTTAAAAACTGTAGAACAAAGTTGATAGCTATTACTATTTGTTAAATTCATTAAGAGTGTTGAAAGAAACAAGTACTTGGAGAGAGCAACTTAAAAAGGATAATGACTGTGACAACTTAACTCTTTCTTGGACAATCCTTTATTTGGTGTGTATAAAGAAATTGAAAATCAAAATCAAAAGTCAAACTAACGTAAAAGATTGTTAAATGACAAAAAAAAAAATCTTGAGGGTATTTTTGTAAATACAGTATATGTTAATGTGACGTGCAATAATTAAATTCACATGTCATCAAATCCTTAGTTATTACACCAAATAACTTTGGTATTGTTTAAATACAACACACAAAAAAAATAACTTTACTCTTTTATATAAAAGTTTAATAATTTAATATTTATGCACTTATTATGTTAAAAAAGTTTTTACACTTACATTTAATATATTAACTCTTTGTGTATGTAAGTTTGTTTGTTAATTTTATTTGTCGATGCTTTAAAGTCATATGAAGAGTGTGTTGTGATTGAATCATACGTAAAACTCTTTTATATTGTCGATGAACTTTTTGCTTTTTACAATAATTATATATATAGACACACATGAAAACATTTATATTTATTTTACACTGCCCATAAGCTTTTACACACTCATATATATTTTTGAAAATACTTTCTTACATTGAGTATGTACGCAAGATATCAATTGAAGTAAATAATTAACTAAAACTAACTTATTGATAAAATTTATTTTATTTAACTTGCAAAATTTAATTCAAATTTCAATTTATTTTTAACTGTTCGTTTTCATTCTTCAACTTAATATTCGTTCAAACATTCTCATTTTCATCATAATTTACTTTCATTTTTTTTTTAAATATCACAAGAAGAAACTTTTTGACAATTCCATGTATATAAATGACAACAAAATATCTAGTTGTTAGGAAAAAAATATATAACTAGACTATCGGAAAGTTGTTTTTTTCCTTGTTGGACACCCTAATAATGTCATTCTTTTTTAGGTAAAAAACTATATTTAGATTTTTAACAGTTATCTTTCTCAACTATTTATTACGAGTTTGCTAATTTCATATCATATTCAATTGATCAATTTCTCTAACTTTTTTCCATTTCCTACTATTATTAATTTAACTTTATTCTTACTTGATCAATTTCATTTTCTAACGTGATCATGATAAAGACAAAATTCATATACTCAGCTGAAGTTTCACCATTACTTTTAATATCTCGTCGTAGAAGATCTCCAAATTTTGTCAAATTAGAGACCATTATAGAAGAAAAAAGACAAAATTTCAATTCATTGAAAAAGAGTACTATTGTTTCTTTTCCTTTGTTACTTTCTGGATTTTTGTACATTTTGTTATGTAGAGGAGTGATTTAATAATAATCTTATCTGTATTATATTTTACATGCAATGATACAGGTGAAATTATTTGAAGAGAATGCTTTTATTAGTCATCTTAGATAATTGATGCTAGTTAAAAAAGCATGCTATAATTTAAAAAATTTTTTTAGTAGGTATCAAATACAAATACCAATAATTAAGTTTATAATACCCATTATATTCACTTGATTGCAAGTTTTTAAACGTGAACTGTGTAAAAAGTTTAAATAAAAGAAATAATAAGAATTAACATTTGGTATAAGTATCATTTTCTTAACCAAGCACAAAATTAATTTAAATGATTAGTGGGAACAAAATATAAAAAATTAATTTTTTTTTCAAGATAAAAATTAATATAGTGTAAGTATTATTTACTGTATTTTAAAGAATTAGCAGAGTTATGAATGTGAGCGCGGGATTATTTTTTTTAAGTGAAATTTAATTTTTTGAGTTATTATAGAAATATTTAATCATTTATGCTATAATTAGTGACTGAAAATAGTAACGGCTAAATTGTTTATTGATTATATGGTTAAAATTTAGAATTAATAGCGTTAAATAAATTTGAGAAAAAAAGTTGTACCACATGAGTCTAAGAAATTTTATATTAATTCAATCACATTCTTCTTATTTATTTTTGATACATTTATTGATTTTATATAAATAAAAAGTTATAATTAAAATTGAATATATTTTTTTTATATTTTTAATGCATATTAATTAAACAAGATATTATTTTGTAAATAATTATAAAAGAATTTCGGTTGCTAATTCAGTCCCTATGAACAATTATTGTTTAGCTATTTTCTACCACCACCAGTAATAAAGGAAAAATTTGGAACATCATACCTCGGATGAATCTTGAAATTCCATTTATCTCCATGTTCGTTTACCAAATCATCACCAACAAGGTTTTTTATGAAAGCATGTTGATAAAATCCCAATTCCATATACAATAACATAATTAATTCTTTCAATAATATAAAAGAAATTTTATAAAAGCTCATAATATTATTATTATATGTTAACTTACCAATTTCTATGAGGGTTACGGAATGAGTTTCACTACTAGAATATTGCTGAAATCCGCAGGTAATTCATGCAGATTTTCATGTGAAAACCAAGTGGTAGAAAATATTCCTGCCGATTTAAAAATTTGAAGGAAATTCTTGTAGGTTTTCTGTGAAAATAAGGTAATTTTCTACAGATTTTAAAATTCGCAAGAATTACCTGCGACTTTATGATACAATAATTACCTGCAGATTCGATTTCTGCCGGAATTACTTGCAGTTTTAGTATTCGCAGGAATTATATGCGGATTCTACTGCAACTTTCTGGAAAATTTAAAAAATTAATTTAAAATTATAAATTAAAATAGAAACTAAAAATAAAAATGAAATAAAAAATAAAAACAAAAATATAAATTTAAAAACTGAATTAAAAAGTAAGAATTTAATAATTAAAACTAAAAATCCTAATGAATATTATAAATTATAAATAAAAAATTTAAAATAATTAAAAAATATGAATTAAGTACTAAAAATATAAATTAAAATTAAATGAAAAATAAAAATAAAAACTAAAATTTAAAATAACCATAGAAATTAAAATTTTAAAATTATAAATTAAAAAAAAAAGCTAAAACTAAAATTATATAAAAACTAGAAACTAAAAACTAAAACACAAAATTAAAATTAAAATTTAATAAGAAAAAGTAAAAATTCCTAGGGATTATTAATTATAAATTAAAAAATTAAAAAATATGAATTAAGAACTAAAAATATAACTTAAAATTAACAAGAAAATAAAATAAAAACTAAAATTAAAATTAAATGCAGAAATTAAAATTAAGAATTAAAAGTTTAAATAAAAGTAAAAGTTAAAATTATAAATTATAAATTACAAATTATAAAGTTGAAATAAAAATTAAATTAAAATTAAAACTAAAATATAAAAATGAAAATTGAAATCATAAAACTAAACCTTTAAAACTAAAATTGAATAATTATAAATAAAGAATCAAAATGAATTAAATGATATAAATTAAGTACTAAAAATAAATTAAAAAATAAAAATAAAGATAGAAATTAAAATAAAGAATTAAAATTTAAACTAAAGTTGAAAATTATAGATTATAGTAAAAGTTAAAATTAAAAATTATACAAAAATTAAAAAGTAAAATATAAAATTAAATATTGATAAATAAAATTTAAAATATAAAATGAAAAAGTGTAAAATTTAAAAAATAAAGATGAAAAATTATAAATTTTAAATAAAAACTTTAAATTAAAATTTAAAACTAATTAGTAGATATACATAAAGTACCAAAACTATAAATTAAAATTAAATGAAAAAATAAAACTAAAATTAAAATTAAAAATAAGAATAGAAATTAAAATAAAGATTAAAATTTAAATTAAAAGCTGAAAGGTAAAATTATAAATTATTAATTATACATTTAATTTATATATTTATTAATTTTAAATCTAATTTTCAATAAATTCCCAGGGATTATATATTAAAATTGAAACTAATTAAAAAATATAATTAAGAACTAAAAATAGAAATTAAGAAACTAAACTAAAAATTTAAATTAAAAATTTGAAAATTATTAATTAAAATAAAAACTAAAGCTTAATATTAAATGAGAAAAAATTAAAAATTAAAATTAGAATTAAAAACAAAGATAAAATAAAAATTCAAATTTAAAATTATAAATAAAACAAAAAATTAAAATTAACCATAAAAATTAAGATAAATTAAAAGGTGGAAATTGTAAATGAAAAAAAAAACTACAACATTAAATTAAATGAAAAAATAAAACTAGAAAATAAAATTAAAATTTAAAATGAAGATACTGATTTAAATTAAAATTTGTAAATTACAAATAAAACTAAAAAGTATAAAGTAGGATTAAATTAAAAATAAAGATAGAAATTTAAATTAAAAATTGAAAATTATAAATTAAAAAACAAAGTGACACAAAAATTAAAAACTAGAATATAAAAGAAAAAATTGAAAATTAAAAATTAATAATAAAAATTAAAAATAATACTAAAAACTAACAACAAAAAATTAAAAATTAAAACTTAAAACTAAAAATGAAAAATTATAAATTTTAAATATCAACTTTCAATTAAAAATTAAAATTTTAAAACAATATAAGTTAAAATTAAAATTAAAAATAAACATAGAAATAAAAATAATGAATTAACATTTAAAGTAAAATTTGAAAATTATAAATTAAAATAAAAGCTGAAACTAAAATAACTAAAAAATTAAAAAATAAAATATAAATTTAAAATTTAAAATTAAAAATTAAGAAGGAAAATAAAATTAAAAATAAATATAGAAATTAAAACAAAAGCTAAAACTAATCATTCTATAAAAATTAAAAACTGAAATATAAAATGAAAAATTGAAAATTGAAAGTTAAAAATCTAAAAATAAAAAATTTAAAATTATAATTTAATAATAAAAATTAAAAACTAAAAGGTAAAAGTAAAAATTTAAAACTAAAGGAAAAGTGAGAAATTGTAAATATAAACTTTAAATTTAAAATTAAATCCAATTAAAAGATATAAATTAAAACTAAAAGTTAAAATTAAAAATTTTAAATGTCAAGTTTAAATGAAAAGTTAAAAATTTAATAGTAAAAGTTAAAATTATAAAATTAATTTATATATTTATCAATCATTTTAAATTTAATTTTCAATAAATTCCTAAGGATTATAAATTATAAATTAAAAATTAAAACTAATTAAAAAATATAAATTAAGAACTAAAATTATAAATTAAAATTAAATGAAAGAATAAAACTAAAACTAAAATTAAAAGTAAAGATAGAAATTAAAGTTAAGAGTTAAAATTTAAATTAATGTTGAAAATTATAAATTGAAATAAAAGCTAAAATATCAAATTAAAAATTTAAACCAAAATCTAAAAATTAAAAGATGCAATATATAAAATTTGAAATTCAAAATTAGAATTTAAAATTGCCTTCCAACCTAATCTACTCTCTCCATTTGAAGCTTTCGCCATTTAAAGCTCTCACCATGTGAAGCCCTTTCCATTTAACCATAAACCAATTTAAGCTTCTGGTTCTGATTTACCAAAGCCAAACATCGAAGCCAAACTCAAGTATGCACGGTTGTTCAATCATGTTTTGCTCATTCTTCTTTTTTAGCATTTACAATGTTCGATCATGTTTTGATCTCTCAAAACGGTTTGTTTCAATTCAAAGTTATCTTTCAAGGTGTTGCACTCTCTTAAATAGTTTTAGGGCTTCTACATTTTTAGGGCTTGCTCAAAATGTTTTCATTGTCTCTCCATTGCTTCAATCACTGTTGTTCGGCTTCAATTTTTTCTTACCTCTACTTTTTGTTCGCATTTTAGTATAGATTTTGATCATAATTTCCTATTTCTACTTTGTATGTAGCTGTCTAATTTTTGTATAGATTTTTTACCTCTATTGTCATTATCAAGGAAGAGCGTCGTAATTTCCTTCATTTTATTACTTGGCTTTGTACTGTGCTAGGTGGAACCTTTGTTATGACAGGTTTTGTATTTGATTTCAGTCCAAATAAAGTATAGTGGTTATGAATAGAGTAGTAAACATTATAATTTAATTTCTCTAACCTTTGTTGTGACAGGTTTTGTTTTTTACTTTCTCTCTCCTTGTTGTGCATTTAGTAAAACTGTGAAGGTTGCATAGGTTATGCTATAACTTGGATTAATCACCTGTCATAGGTCTAACACACAGAAAAATGCTCTTAAAAAAGAAGCACCTTGTTTCTGGTTGTTTGATTGTTTGTCTTGGGAGAAGGAATATAAAATTGACCACATTTATCTTCCACTGTCACTATTTGCTTTCTAGTTATGGAGAGGTTGTATATTATAGTATAAAATATTCAATTTGATCTTCAACAATTTAAGCATCACTTGAATTGGCAATAGAATGCTAGACAAGACTTCATCATGTGGTATGACATAATTGCCAGCTATATATATATAGCCAACATTATTAGCGAAGGCAACTTGCTCTTCAAAACCATCATGATCGTGCATTGTGATAGCTAGATTTGTCCCCATGATCATTAATTAAGGTGTATAGCTGATTGCGCCGACACAAAAAGATGGAGTGTAAATTTTGAAAGTAATAACTAATTCTTGGTGATTCTACAAATTCATCATAATACTAATCATTCCTTACCCTTGTGTGGGATTTTTAAGTTATATATAACTACTAACTAGTCAAAGACTAAACAGAAAAAAAACTAATGATGGTGAGGGATGAAATAAAACTTCCAGTTTCATTTGATGCTCCATGTTGGTCTGACCAGAAAACAATTCATTTATGAAAAAAGGGTAGCTACAGTCATACACATTGTTATAATGTATTATATATGTGAAAGAAGAATAGTACCTATTAAACTAGTGTTGGTGAAGGCATCAACAGTCATATGAGATCTATGTTTTTTTTTCTTGTATGTGTGGCTAGAGGGGGGTCCATTATCTATTTTATATATGAAAAACACAGATCCATTTCTGGTTGCTTATTTGATGATCTGCAGAAGATTAAAACATGAGTATTAAAAAAATATAGCATAACTAAAATACTACTTAATAAGATAAATCAAACCTTTGCTGTTAAACATCTGATGCCTGATATAATGTTATTTGTCTTCTCATTTCATGCTAAATGCTAATTCAAAAAAATACCCGATGGACACCATTCTCTGTTCATTCTATCATGCAAGATTGTGATTGAAGTTGGACATGAACTATATCCCAAAACAAATCACAATTATGCAAAAGATTTGCTAAAGATAAAGGGGAAAAGGCACACCAATCACTAAATGACAGTGCAATGCAAAATTACAAGAAGAAAGCATGTTATATAGCATAACATATAACGTTGAAGTAGTTTCATTACACCTTTTAGTAATTACTTTACAAAATTGTGATTTCTATCTCTAATACTCCTATATATCACCATTATTGTTACCTATATATCCTTTGTTTTCATAATTGTTCTTGCTACTACTGATTCCCTATCAACCAACCACTATATGAAAGAATTCAATATATTTTATTTTTGTAACAGAGAGCTATAATGGAATAAAGTTTCAAGGTGTCTTCATAAACTGAGTCAGAATATTTTAAATGGATTCTAACTTGTTTTAATTTGTATAAAAATATATTATTGAATTACATAGGCACAACTAGACATTGCATCGTAAATAAATTAATTGAACATGCAACACTTGCCATCTTATAATTTGAGAAGAATGTAAGAAACTTGATTTTAATTTTTAGAATAAATTTGATTCATATTGCTTACCTCTATAAATGCAATGGTTAGTAGATTTTTGAAATATATGCTTTCAAAAGTTTTGTGCATTCATTTAAGAATAAAAGAATCAACTCTATGTATCTTATTGCTCATATGTCTAGACTTCATTTATGCCAGGTTGATACATTCTTTGTTGTTGGATCCCCTCTTGGTATAGTTCTTGTGCTTCGTAATATTGGAATTGGCATCCTTTATATAATATTATACATTTTTTTTTATCTTTATTGATATCTCAAATACAGTAAACAATTTACCTCTTGGTTTGGTTCTTTAAAAGTGTTATCTGAAATATCTTAAAATCAATTTGTGTAACGATAAAATCATTACGAACTAATTTGCTTGACTTTTTTTTTTCCAGATCTAATAGTCAGAGTATATAACTTTTAAGAACTAAATAAAAATAAAACTTATTGTGAACTAAACTCAAGCATCAATAGAAATAAAACTTAGGAAATTTCTCTGCACAAGTTAAAGCTTCGAAACTAAAAGTTAATACTCCAAGTGTAAAAACTTTTATACGGACAATTAACCTTCTATATATGTCAAGTTTTTTTAATTTTACTAATTAATACGTTAAAAGTTATATAAATGATTAGTTGTGCTGAAATGAGAGAAGTGCATATATGTTAAATTCTATTAATTAAACTCTTACTAACTAATACAATTAACCATTATATAAATAAAGAGTTGTATTGAACATTATCATAAAAATCTTTTACATTATGTGTGTATACTAATTAAAATCTAATAGTTTATCTCGTGTTTCAATTAAACTAACTTATATTTTTTATAATTTTAAAAATTTAATAAAAATTTCAACAGCAATCAATAAATTCATAGGCAAGGTAAAAAAAGAGCTTAGAAAAATTCTACACATGATTGAAAGATTGAAGCATGTTCTTATCTAAAGGCATGAAATTCTACACATGATTTCTTTTCCATTTTAAAATATAGCAACTAACTATTTGTTTATAACTAATCCAATTTCATTAAGATTCTTCTTAGATAAACTTCGTCAATAAAACTTAAATGTAGAAAAAAAATAATAAGTAAAATATACTGAATTTTTCATACATGTTAAAATAAACTTATGGATGAGAAGATTATATAAAATTACATAATTCTAATAAGTTAATTTGAACTTATTGAGATTATTTTATTTTATTTACTATAAGTACTTATAGATGACTTTATCCAAATATATACCTAAATATTCTTCATATTGAGCATTTGTTAGAGGAATATTTGTTAGGCAAGGACAAGAGAGAAGAAATTAAAGTGGAAATTTAGTTTAAACTATGATTGAAATTACTTAAAGATACTTTGTGTAATTAACGCCCACTTTGTTCAATAGTGTAGTGAAAAATATTCAGGATGCAGCTAGTACCTAACATATTGTCAAATGCAACGGTCAACTTATAATCTTTTTATGAAGCTAAGTGTTTACTTTTATGCTTTATATTGGAAAATGCACACTGCAATTCCCCTGTTCTTTTACTTTCCATATGTTTTGTTACTTTTGATTAAATCTCTGAACACTCTTACTATTTTATTCTCTATCTTTGCTAATTTTGGTGTATCAGTTCACTATAAAATATCACCATTTCTTCCTAAATTTTTTTCCCCAAGTGTCATAATTTGGCATAAAGCTAAATTCAGTACTAATGATGATAATACGGAATCCAATGAAAATCTTTTGATCTCAGACATTGTAAAGCTTTATATTCTTTCACCAATCTTTTGAACTAATTAATGGGTTAAACCATTAATTTGAAATGACAAAATAAAACATATTTTTAGCATGCAAGCTCTGTTTAGCCAGTCTTGAAGGAATTGTTCCTTCTCTTGCTTGATGTGGTTCTCAACTTATTTTTAGCATGGTGAATACAATTTGAAAACTGGTCGTTTTGGTTATTCCTGGCATTAGCATGGTCATTTGGTGGTGTTGTAGGTTCAACAGTGCTATGCTCCCAACTAATGCAGGACACTAATCCAATTTTATACTCAAAATGTCAAATGAAAGTGGTGAAAGTTTCATCGTTATCCCTTCAAAGTGCCTTTGCCTATGTATTCTTCTTTGAATTTGGCAACAGGCATCCCCATCCTCGGCTCATAGTCATACCCACCTTCAAATGAACCAACCCTTGATACCTGCCTATCACCCTTTGAATTTGGTGAGCTCCCATTCCCCATTCTTTGGTTTAGATTTTCTACAATGTATGTTAACTTTCCAAGTACTTTGGAACGCTGCTGAACGTGATAAAGTACAAGAAAAATTTGAAGAATAATTGATTATAAGGATATTTTAAAAAATATTTAAAATAAATATGTGAACTTTTATTAAAATATGATTACCTTAACAACACTTCCGTTGTTATTTACTTTTGTTGTATTTATCAATGTTTGATATAATGTTCGATTTGTGGTAAGAAGGCAGTCAAAAGAGCCCGGTACCAACTCAGGCTAGCCAAGAACAATAGGCAAAGCAACTAAGAAAGGACTTGGCTTAGCTAATACAAAGTGGCCATTAAGAAACTAAATTTAACTGGCTTTTTAATGCTAAATCTCCTGTTTTTATTTCTAATAAGAGAGGTTTTCTACTTTATTTCCATTAAGTGTGAATATTGGGATATAGTTGATTTGACTTCTGAATTTTAATGTGTTTTACTAATAAAATTAATATACTAACAATTAATATAAAATATTAAAAAAAACTGAACTCATCCTCAACCTCAATTTAATTCTTACCATTGAAAAGTATAAAATTTCTACTGAACATATATCGAATTAGTTTCCATACACACTTAGTAGTTATTGAAAGATATGACTTTACATACACACAAGTCACAACAATGTTTATTTTTGTCTCTCTTGTTGGGGCCTCCTCTCGCAAGAGCCATAATTGGGCTTGGTCTCTGGGATACTTGATTCAACTTTCTACAGTACCATCTTACCTTCCAAATAGATGATATTTCATGAAAGCAATTTCCATCAACGTTAATAATGGAATCCGTAAATATTCCCTAATATTTGCAACTTTTTAGTCAATTTTGACACTTAGTTTGCTCATTCCACAAAATCAACAGTCCAAATTCCAAAAATATTCTGCCATTCCAAGCTATAGGCTAGGTGGTATATCCGGCTATCTCAGGACGTTTTGCCAAAAATATTATTGCTTGCGGCTTCCATATGGATTCAAGCAAACCCAAACCAAAGTTTTTTAATCAGTTTGGTCTCATTTTCAAGTAAACCCAACCCAATCATACCCCTACTTGCATGTTTATGAATGTTAGGCAGAAAATACTTACTTGTAATTTCTTCATTATATTTGTAACTACAAAATAAAAATTCTAAGCAACTATAATTTTTCTGTATAATGCATTTCAATATTCTTTTCATCATATGAGCTGAACCAGAGTCAAACAAGCTATAATTTGACCAGACAAGTTAAAATACACATTTCAATATACTTTCATCATATATGTAGTCAAATATATACCTTTAAAACGGGCAACATATCCTTTAAAGGGGTCAAATTTTACCAATTCTTACTTTTTTTATTTATCAAATTTAAATTCCAAATCTTATATCATCAAAACCAAACTGCTTAGTAATTGAATAAGAGACTAATGACGCAAGGTTTAAAGGCCAGTAATACCTTTGTTTCGCTAGCCCCTAAAAATATAGTTAATTATTGAAAACATCTTCAAAAAAAAATTGAAAGAAAGTTTCTAATTAATACAGTTATAGTATTAAGAGTAGTGATTTTCTTTTTGAAAAATATGCTTATCATTTTTATCCTCTTATCATGACTTTCCCTCTTGTAATCAGTATCGTTGTCTCTCCAAGAAGTCTCATTAGTTGACTCGTGATCTATTCATCTTAACCAAAATATAAACTTTTTTCATTATTTAATATTATAAATGCAAATTGTCTCCCATCTTATAAACTTGAATGTAGAATTAATCGAAATGATTATCTACTGTCTAATAACTTGTTTGCTTAGGTGGATAAAAACACATATGTTGACTTGCGTGCTGGTTGATTTGGCCGGTAGGTATTTGCATGGTTATTTTTCTATTATGCTTGTAAACACGTTTTTCCTCTGGCTCACATTTTTCTGGTTCTCACTTAAGCCTTTCTTACTTCCTTTTTACTATTTTAGATGGTGTAATAAGGTTATTTGTTATCTTTTTGTCTTTGTACTTCCTTCTTAATACAACCTTTTGCAATTTATTGTGTGTTGCCACTGTAAAGTCTGTTACAGACTCATTACGCTCAACATACTTTAGCACTAAGCAATCAATATTGAAGTTTCATCATTGGAGAGTTTGTGGTTAAGTCTAGACTCTAACTTTCTGATTGTTTTTTGTTATCATCGATTTTGAAGTACTTTTTTACAACTTCCTTATCACTATTCTTATGGTTCTCCATATTTCTTTTTTGCCTTATGGTAGGTAGAGAAATGCCTACTATAGAATAAATATTGTTGGCCTGAGAATGTTGCAATAGATGAGCGGGGAGATAAAAGGAAAGATATCCAAGCTATGGAATGTATTAGGGAGAAAGATGGTAGAATCTCTCCTAAAATGGTTTGGTTGGGAACAATACCAAATCAGGCCTTAGTAAGAAAAATTATATAAGATAACTCAAAAAAGGAGGACTTTGAAAGAAGCCATTACAAAGATCTTGCCCCAAGTAATAGTCTTATCAAAATTTTGGGTTTTGACATAGCTGTTTATGAAATAAGCGGAGAACATATTGTATAAGTTTTATTTGAAAACTATTTTGAACATTTAAAAATGAAAAAACTTGTTCATATTTATTAGAATTTCATTAATGAAAAGCAAAAAACAACATATTCTAATTGTATTTTGAGTTTTCAAAACAAAAATATAAAACTGAAAAGCAAAACTACTTTCAGTTGTTCTTGTTTTTTAGTTTTTAAAACGAAAAAACTAGAACTGTTTTCAGAAAACACTATCAAAACAAGTTTTTTAGTTTTTAAAAACTAAAATGCTGAAAACAGTTTCATAGGGGTAAAACAAGCACTTCAAAATTGTTGTCAAACAAGCACTTAATTTAGGAAGAAGAAGCTAGCAAGAAGTGTGACAAAGAAAATAATGGGTAGGATATTTAAGGAGAGAGAGTGAGTGAATTAGATATAGGGGTAAAATGGAAATTAAAAAAAATAAAAATAGTAAGTGTAAATTCAAATTGATGGGAGTGTTAATTCAAAATCTCCTAGTTTTGTTTGTTTTGTGGGCCAACCCAAATCTACATTGAGTTGGGTTGGCCACATGTTTAAGTTTTTTTTTAACTTAACACCATTAACAGTAATAAAGAATAAGGTTTTCTATAAAACTCTTTTAGACTGACCGTTTATAAGTGTTAATCTAAAAAATAATATCAAATTAATTTCTAGTGAATGAAAGTCTAGGCAACTATCAAGAGCTTCAACATTTTGTGTTGTCTAGTTCATATGGGACAAAAGTATGAGTTTAACATTTTTACACTATCAGTATAAAAGAGTTTTATATTGGCAGTTAATCATAATCCTTGATTTACATATGACTTTTAAAGTATCAATTGGTAAAGTCAACAAACTTACCATATATAAAGGGTTGTGATTAACTGTCAATGTAAAACTCTTTACACTGAGAGAGTATAAGTGTTTTTCTAAAAAAATATTCACATTCATCCTCTTAGCTATTTGCCACAACATGTTTTTTCCTACCTCTTCCAGGTTCTCCATGTTTTCTTTGTCAGCATTATCCGGTCCTTTCATGGATGGATCAAGGTTATACTCATGACATTACATATGTATTAGTATCATCACGATTGTGAGCAAGTTTGCAACGAATTTTTATTTTCTTAATTTAAATTTCTTCTTTTAAATTAAACTATTCATAGGAGAAAAAATGGAAATCCTCATTAAATTTTAAAAGAGCATTTTTGTAGAAAATAAAATTGTTGTCATGAAAACCAGAATGAGTTTAATTAGTATGTACTATCACTGTAAAAGAATTTTATCTTGATGTTCAATTACAATTTTTCATTTATAACTTTTAAAATATTAGCTGGTAAAGTCAACAAACTTAGCATAAATAAAGGGTTTTGATTGAATGTTAATGTAAAACAATTTACTTATTTATCATTAAATAAATTATATATATTAAGTTATTAATTTTATTTTAATTTAAAAAGTATATAAAGAAAAATTAATAACAGGAAAATATAAATTAAAGCTTAAGAATTAAAATTTTAATTAAATATATAACTTTAAACTTATTATATAATTATTAAAATTATAACAGATGGATACGAGTTCAGGTACAAGGCAAACATTCATATACACATACCTGTACCTAGGGGTGGGTATACGGACTCAAGTCCGCGAACTGGTCTGTGGACCTCCAAGTTCGTGTGGATTTTGGACCCTTTTTCTAAAAAAAACTCATAACTATAGGAGAAATTTAAGCTCAGTCCTCAAAACCCGCGAACTTCATAGGTTAAATCCACGGGCTCACTAGTTTGGTCCATAACCCGTTTAAGGAACAAAATTGTCATTTAGACTAGTAGTTTGTGTTAATGTTATGACTTTTTTGTTGTAAATTGTGATATTTTGCACTTTTAATATTGAAAATATTTAACGTTTTAGATTATTATAAATAATGATATAATTTTTAGTATAATATTTTATAATTTAGTTAGTTAAAAAATATTAGACATTTTTTAAAATTGTTTTTAAAAGTTATATGTATATATGGATCCGTGGACCGATCCGTTAAGCCTGCAAACTTCACAGACTAGATGCGACTTGCAAAAATTATCTATTTATTTTAGTGGATCATATGTATCTGGACCATTTAAATATGGACTTCTTGGACCAAATTTAAACAAGGCAGATAAATCCATATACCTACCCTACCCGTTTATCATGTCGGGTAATATCTGTATCCATACTTGTCAAAGTGAGTGATACTTATCAAAATCAGGGCGAGTTTGGAGTGATACCCATGGGTATTGGTATTTTTGTCATACATACTCTAAAGAGGTGTTAGTGTAATGTATAAGAGGAGTGTTAGTGTAATCTTTTCAAACATACAAAGATACAAGTGAAATGACAACACAAAAGTAAGGAATGTGTAGTTTAAAGAAAAAAGAGGTGCATTTATAATTTCGTTAAATATAAGAAGATCTATCTATAATTTACTCTAAAATTAATTGTATTATATGGATTATTGAAACAAGCTAATCTTCATAATAATTTGCACTTTCTAGCTTACATACTCTTAATTAGAATAAATTTTCTAAAATAAATTACTTATATATACCTCAATTCGAAGATAGCTTTCCAAAGGATAGAGGCCAGGAAACAGTCGCAAGGTAGTGATGGAGCTGGTCTGTGTGAAACATAGTCTCATGAAAAAATCAAGGTTTTGTAAGTAGCAACATGATTTGTTTTTGCTCGCTATGTTGCATCACTTCACTCACAACAACCATTACCTTAAGTATAATTTAGTTTGACATAATATCTCAAGCTTTTCATACACCGTATATTCATATAGAAGGCACGTAATATTAATATCTTTCATATAATAAAATTAAGAAAAAAACTTATGCACTCTTAGTAATATAAAATGTTTTACACTAATATTTAATTACAAATCTTTATATATATATATATATATATATATATATATATATATATATATATATATATATATATATATATATATATGATAAATTTTTAAAATTTATCAATTAATACTTTAAAATTCATATAAATGAAAGATTGTATTTGAACCCTAGTATAAAACCCTTTTATCCTGTTAGTGCAAAAGCATTCAACTCTTACTAATTACGTGGAAGGCATACGACTTTTTTTTTTATAAAGACATAATATTCAATTACTTAAAAAGTTTGTTAACCTTAACAATTAATCAATTTAATACTTTAAAAATCATATAAATAAAAGATTATGATTGAACTCTAGTGTAAAATGTAACGTCCATCGTTACAGTAATAACCCATAATAAAATAATGAAGAATTTAAAGCAAATAATAAATTTTGTATTTGAATACATGAATTCTTACATAATAAACAAAATATAATCCTTAAATTCGGGTCTCTAGAAGACAAAAACAATTACAAGTACATTATGTTCTAAAATCGTTACAAACAAATACTACAAGAAATTTTTTTATTAATAACAAACTAGGTTTTCAAGCCTCTTCAATTTCCAAAACTTCTCCCTAGAGCTCTGAAAATAACACTTTTAATGAGATAATAATCTCAGTGAATAAAACAAGTTTTTAAAAGAGGTTCGCAAATAGTGTTGTTCTCAGTCGGCATGGAATCCAGAAAAACAACCGTGGTACCCGCAGTAATAAAAAGTATTTTTCTTTATATATAATCATGATTTAACCCAAAAAATTTCTAGCAATAATAAAAACACAATAAAATAGTTTTTGATACAAACACACAATCTACAAATTATAGTGATACTCATGATCACTCGTTCTCACTCTACGGTTCCCAGAACCAAGGTTTTTGGTAGATTCTTCAAAGAGGTCTATGAGCTCATATTCCATATAATGGCGTCCCACTACCTTCCCTATGCTATTATGAAGGTATCCAGAATCTCTTCTCCATCCCAGATGGAGGTATCTAAAACCTCTTCCCCGTATGAAACGGAGGTATCTCATACATCCATCCCAGATGGATGTATCTCAAAATTCAACTCCATTCCAAATGGAGGTATCTCAAAACAATTAACAAAGTAATTTGCAAACATTAAACGAATTAAGAACAATTTTTAAAACCATACCATGGAGGGTTAAAAACAGACGTTTTACTCATCTCTTAAAGCAAGATCCCACCACTTTAATTTGTTTTCTTCTGCTCCTATGTCCCTCTTTCTCAACCCTAGAATAATCAACTAATCTACTATATTCTGAGAGAACTAGTTAACCCTATATATAATTTCTTAGGGTTGATTTTCCCCTCTCTATATTTTTATCTTTTATAAAAGATTAGTTTTTAGAGATGAAATTCAAAATGAAATAAAATACTCTTTTATCTTATCTTACTATTATTTTAAAAGCAACATTATCTTACCTTATTTTTTCATTTAAAAATCCTAAATATTTAATCTTTTAATTTTATCTAACGAAATAAAATATATTATTTTATCTTATTTATATTTTAAAGGAAATATTATCTTAATCTTCTTATTCAAAATTTCTGACAGTTTAATCTTTTAATTAGTTTTTTTAACAACTTAATATATCTTATCTTAACTAAATGATTATTTGAATATTTGTATTTTAAATTTTGGGATATTACATAAAACTCTTTTACACTCTGCATATAAATATTAAACACTTATTAAATACATGAAATACATACAACTTTCTTTTGTAAAGACCTAATTGCACTTTTTATTAAGTTATCTTTTTTATTTTTGTAATGTTCTTTGAGTTACTCTTGGAATATATCTCTATATATAAAACTGTTAACTTATCTTTCAATTAATATTACTCATTTTATTTTATTTTTTTATAAATCAAATGAATTTATTACAAAAGAGCACCAACAGTGACCATAAAACATATTACAAAAGTAAGTGAAAAAGGGTTTGTTCCATACATTTGAATATTGTACGTACCTCAGTGTACGGTCCTCTGCCACGAGGCTCATCCTTATGCATGATGCTCAGCCACAACATGTGTGCTTGGCGTAGGCTTCCCTACCATGGTGTGCGCACTCAATGCATGCTCCCGTGTCTTGAGGTGTGTGTCTCGGGCATGCTTCCTAACCACAACATATGCACCCAATGCATATTGTCGAGCCATAATGTGTGTGCCTAGTAAACACTCCCCAACCTCGATACACACATCCATTGCATCCTGCCCTACAACTACGAACGAGCCCGGTTCACGCTCCCTCCCACAGCATGTGAGCCCAGTGCATGCTTACCTGCCATGGCGCGTGGCCGGTGCATGTTGCCTAGTCAAGGAGCATGCACCTACTGCACCCTTCCTAGCCATGGCGTGCATGCCTAGTGCATACTCCCATGCCTCAAGGCAGGCACCCAGTACAAACTGCCTTGCCACAAGATGTGTGCTCAGTGTACCCTTCCTAGCCATGGTGGGCACCTAATGCATACTCCCGTGCCTCCATGTGCGTGCTCAATGCACCTTCCCGATCAATTGATGACCCTTCTGAGCCACAACGTGTGTTCCAATGAATGCTCCCCTACATCAATCCATGAGCTCGATGCGTGCTACCTTGCCATGACACACGCCCATTGCAGATTGCTCTGTCACAATGCGTGCACCCAATGAAAACTTCTACCCACAATGTGCGCACCCATTGAACACTAGCCTACCACGACAGATGCTCGATACACGCTGTCCTACTAAGGTGCGCATGCCCAATCTACGTTTCCCTGTTAAGGCCTGGATGCTCAGTCCACACTGCTCGACCATGGCATACGCGTCCTTGTCTCGAGGCATGTGCCAGATGTATGTTACCCTGTCATGGTGTGTGCACCTAGTGAATGTTGTCTGCCACGACATGATGTCCGTTGCACACAGCCTTGCCACTATGCTTGTGCCGGTGTACGCTGCCCTACCACATCATGCGAACTTGGTGCACGCCCTTTGCCTCAAGGCGCGTGCCTGATACATGCTACCATGCCACGATGCGTGCGCTGAATGCATGCTTCTCGAGGTGTGTGCCTGGAGTAGGCTGTTGGGCCATGACACATGCGCCTGGTCCATGTTGCCCTACCACAGTCAGTGCACCCTATGTACACTTCCTTACCATAGCGCGCTTGTTGAAACACATGTTGAAATTCAAGGATTGAAAAGCTTGAAGAAGCCATCATGTCCTTTGAAGCTCTTTGGAGTTTTGGTTTTGAAGAAGTATGATGTTTTGATTTTAAGTTTAAGCTTAATTCATTTTTATAGTACCAAACACATTTGATAAGTGTGCTACTTGTATTGTGTGTTTAGATAGGCATGAAAATATGTTTGAGTAGCTAAGGGATACATTACATAGGCTAGGAAATGCTGAAAAATCATCAAAATTAGATTTTGCAGTAAGGTAATCGATTACATTATTATGGTAATCGATTACCCTTCAAGAAAATTGGGTATTCTTATTCCTATTCTCAAGAGTAATTAATTACCTGAAAATAATAGTCGATTATACCCGAGACCATACTTTTATGGGTCTATTTTGTAGCAGCAAATCAGATAATCTATTGGGTAATCGATTACCCTGCTACAAACTCATATAAAAGCATTTTTAAACCATAATTTTTTATAACTAATGAAAGGTCCAAAGAAAGCTTCCTTATAACTAACAAACTAATCTGATTTGAATTTTTCTAGGATTAATATCTGTATGTGTGGTGTGCATAAATGAAATTTTAGTGGAAAATAGATTAGTGGAAGGCTAAATCTAACAGTTGGATGTAGGTCAGGTTGACTGAACTAGTATAAAACTACTGTGAAAATTCTCTCTTTTCTTACACTCTTTATGATTGCTTGAATTGATTTCTTTATTGATTTCTGAATGATTTTCTTTGCTACAACTTTATTTTGAATCTTTATTCAGAAAAATTGATTCTATTGATATTCCGTAATTGAGATTGTTATTGGGTTATTAAATCATTGAATCTTGATATTACACATTCATTATCCATAATCTTTGATTGAAAAGAAGTATGATTGAAATTTATATTTTGATTTAACTATGTGCAAACTAAAAACCATCATTGAAGGAATTATTATTGATCAAGTTTGATACCCAAAACATAGAAAGTGTTGAATCTTGATCTTTGTTTCAAGTTCTTTTGAAAACCCATTTTTGAAAACACTAAGGTAGATTTTGGAAATTTCTTAAAGGGGATATTTTTGAAAAATCTGATATTATTTTTTAATAGAAAAATTTGAAAAATATTTTGTGAATCTATTCAACACCCCTTCTAGATTCCCCCTGGGACCAACAACACGCTTTTGTACCTCGATGTGTATGCCTCGTGCGCACTACCCTACTCAACGTGTGCACTTGGTGCACATTGACCTACAATGGCATGGTTGCTCGATGCACCTTTCCAAGCCACAGTGTACACACTTTCCTGCCACTCCATGCACGCCAGTGCATGCTCCCCTACCACAGCCCGCGCACCTGATGTAGTCTTCCCTGTGACAGCATGTGCTCCGAATGCAAGCTCCCTTGCCTCAAAATATGCATTGAGTGCATGCTACCTGCCAAGGCGAGCGCGCCCGGTACGCCCTTCCTAGCCGTGGCACGTACCCAATGCACCCTCCCCTACCTCGATGTGAGCACCTAGTGTAAGTTTCCTACTACGATGCGCACACTCAATGTACCCTTCCTTGCTAAGGCTTGCACCCGTTTGCACGCCTTCATGTCATGCTTTTAGTTTGTTTTCCTTTCATTTTTCCATTTTAAATTAGTGCTTGTTTCCTATTAATTAACTTGTTAGCATAATTTATAGGTTTGTACCTACCCTGATTATCATCGTATCCTTATCCAATTAAATTGACTGGTTAATTTATTTTTAGTTTTAAATATTGTTATAGAAAACTTGTAGAACTAGTGACTTCTAGGGAAGAAATCCCTTATTAGTGGATCTTAATGAATTTTAATTATAAACTTATTCACCTTATGCTTTGACATCTTTCTATTTAACATTCAGCTGGATGATATAATTGATTTGGTGATTCCAAGTGGTAACAACAAGATTATTTCTCAGATCTAAGAGTTCAATTAAAATTACTATTTTAGGTCATGCTAATAATTAGGACCATTATGCTTCCATTTGCATATATTTAAATATAGGTTTAATTATATTCTTCATCATCCATTTCAATTAAGATTTATTGTTTTGTAGTAGTTTAAATGATAATTTTCTATTAATATTTTTTTATTTGTTATAGGTATTTTGTGATATTAAAGAATTGCTATGGAGATACTTGAAGGGATTCACTCTCTGGACTTGCATATTTGTTTGAAATTGGAAAGTCTTTAGACTTACTTAGAAATAGTTTTCAAAAAAATTTTTAATTTTGGTATTTTTGTTGTATTTATTTATATAAATAAATGTATATTTAAACAATTTAATAATTTATATATGAATTTTTTTTGTTTATCAATTTACTGAAATCCTTTATTGGTTTATATAAACTTAATCAAAGTTATTTGAGGTTGTATAATCTGTTTAGCTTTATATTATTATAATTTGCAAATTTAGGAAGACATGTTATATAAATAAAGAAAAATAAAACAAACACAACATAATAAATTTCCTTTCTAAAACGATTATTTTAAACCACGTTTTAAAAAGGCCATTTTTTAAAAGAATTATTTGAAAAGAACGTTTTACATAGGCCATTTTGGAAAATAGTTATTTAAAAAACGTTTTAAAATGGTTAAAAAACCGTTCTTAAAAGTTAGACTTTTAAAAACCAAGACATTCAAAATAGTTCTGGATTTGTTGGTGTTTTTAGTTAATGAAAACTTAGATGCTATCTTACTTGTGCTCTATGCTCTTTCATTGTGGACACAATTTGACCAATGTTACAATTATTTAAGCTTGTTAAATTCACGTACGTTTCGATCATGAGATATGACACAACATGTTTAAATGAGTTTGATTTCCTTTCTTAATTGGTTAAAGAAACTTCATAACATTAAAGGGAAACTCTCCTCTCCAAGATGATTCTAGCAAAATCCAAACAAATATTCACTTATGACAAACTACAAGTTACTTGGCCCAATTATTTGATGTATTGTTTTAAAAACTTGACTAATTCTACTTGTTCAATTGAAAATTAGTCTAGTAACTGGCCTGAAAAGAAAAAAGTAGAGCACTTAAGAACAAAGAACCGGTTGAATAAACCTTTTAAATTTTAATTTTTTAATTAAAAATTAATCTAAAGAATTTTTAACATAATAAAAAATACATATTTAAATATTTCACATAAAAATTATATGTTATCTTGCTTTCTGCTCTCATTACGGTGCAAGTTGAACAATTTTGCAATTATATAAACTTTGTTTCACAACATGCTTAAATGAGCGTATTTTTTGTTTATTAGTTGGTTAAATAAGATTAATAATATTAAAGGAAAACTTTCCATTCTCCATCATAGTTCTATGCTTTGTTTTAAAAAGTCGGCTATATAAGCAAGAATTGTCATGTTAAACAATAATACAATTCTATACGTTTACAATTCATTATATTTTTACTTTGTCAAATTAAACAATAATGAATTGATGGTGCAAGGGAACCTTTTCATTCACCAATTTAGGTCAGCATATTCCATCATTATTCAATCATAGTACTCTCGTTGTCAATTAATAAAATCTTATATATAAGAGCATAGGCAAAACATGAAATTTTTATGACAAAAATAATACAATATCATACCTTGTTACCTGTTGTATAAAGATTGTCATATTAAAATATAATACAATTTTGTGCGTGTTTGAAAGTTTATAATTCATCATATTTTTTATCTTTTCCATATTAAACAATAATACAATATCATATTAGTTATATATTATAAACAAGGATTCTTATAGTTAAGGTGATTTTATGCTAAACAAAATGTATTGAAGGTAGTCAAGTGTGTAAATGTCTAAGGCCCTTTCACCCAACTTTGTTAGAAATAGAACTATTTAATTTCTAATTTGTTGTATTTTTAACTTTTTAGACATTATAATTTAATTATTAATTTAAATGCAATTCTAATGGCTGAAAGCCACAAGAAAATATAAAATTATTGGTTCAAAATTATATTTTTTCATGGTTTTTATATATTAGAATTATATGAAAATAATAATAATAATATAAGAATTATGCATGCAAATAAAAAAAATTATATATAAAAATAACATATATGATATTAAAATCAAATAACTAGAAGTACACATATTTTTTGTGTTTACTTCATACAGACTATATGAAGGTGAAATTATATATGTTATTAATTAATTCAATCACAATATTATTATGGTTATATTCTATAAAATCATCCTCATATCTTTTAACAATTACAAAGTTAAGTTAGTTATGTTAGGTATTTATTAAAGGTTAATAAATATGAAATATATAATTTATCAGAAAATATTTAATAATTTATTTTTATAAACTATTATATTCAATAAATTTTCTCTTATAATGATAACCTTAAAAATATTGACAATTAAAAAGCTTAATTTCAAGAAAACAATACACACAATATCTTAAACACATTATTTACAATGAATTGTTTCTAATAAATTATAAAAAAATAAAAATTACTTTATTAATAAATTTTTTTATTATAATAAATTGATCTTAGCATATTTTAAAACTTGTAATTTTTTATTATATAGAATGATATAGTAATATATAATTATAAATATATATTTATATATCTATCTTAATAGTATTTTTTTTTCAGATATAAATCTAGATTGAATTTAACTAGTTTCTTAATAAAAATATAACTAATTAATCACAAAAAATCTAAATAAGTTAGAAGGGATAGCTAGTACATTTTGATTTTATTGAGCTTTTCTAGGCAAAGAGTTTCAGCTCTTAAAAATATAATTGAAACCTAAAATATAGTTCAGAAACTGAAAAAGTAGATTAAATTTTAAAGTGATTAAATTAAGATAAAAAAATTTATAGGATGAAAATAATATTTTATAAATTTTATAGGAATCCAAACATAGTTTATGTTAAATTATTTTTAATTTTATAGGAACCTGAGGAAAGTTAATTAATATACTTTACATGGTTTTAGTAAATTATTCTTAATTTTTATGATCATATATAAGTTCTTTACTTATAAATGAATTTTCATAAATTTTTGTTTTTTCTTTCTGATATTTTCTTTTGTCTTATCTATACGTCCAATCCTTAGATTTAAACCTCCAAAAGATTAACCAAACTCATTTGCTTTTACATTTAAGTAAATTTCTATAGTTACATAGTTTGTGAAGTTGTTTTGTATCTAAAATAGAAGCAAAATTATATAAAGATAATAGTCTAATAAGTTTTTAAAATATAATAAAAATAAAAAAAATAATTTTAATAAAATGTCCCTTTGTTCTTCTACACAGAAAATATGGATATAATTAATAAAATTTAATAAATGTAGTTTTAAATTTTACAAATAAAAACATAAATTTTCTTAAAAGCAGAACTTAAAGAAGGGATAGAGATAATTTATTAATTTCCTTCTTACCATCTCATTAACCAATTGAGGAAGGATCCTTAACGTGTCACACATGCAATTAAATCCTTAATGTGTCACACGCAACGTTAGAAGAAGTGAGGACACCATATTAGGAGGAGTTGAATAATATATCTGCAAACTAAACTTTATAATTAATCTAGTAATGGAAAGAAACATTTCTAACTTGTAATTTTTATTTCTTGTCTTTGAATATTAAGCTAATTTGAACAATGAAAATGAATTTTTAATAAATTCCAAGACGACACAAAGTTATGCTCACGCAAAAATGCAGATAAAAAAACCTTCTTCTTTTACAACAGCGTGATATTTTCTAATATGTCTCAAAGTTGGAACAAAGGATAAGAGAGTTTGAATTTCATGAAAGAAAGGAAAAAAATGTTGTGATGATTTTGAGTCAAAATCGCAATTTGAAATCCAAGAGAAACAGGATCAGTCGTAGTTACAAAGAAGAATAATGCTACTTCAAATAAACATAGGAGAGCTACCCATGTTTGATAAATTGGATTTTTCTTAACCATATGAAAATAGATATTTGAATCAAGTTAAAAATGTTGAACAAATCTAATTTGATAAAAATAAAATCATAGTAAAAATTTTGATGTAATTACAAATTCTTAATGTTTTGGTATTCATTTGATTTATTGAACCTAGAAACAAATATAAGTATATATATTATATATATATATATATATATATATTTATATTTATATTTGTCTCTTCCATTATGATGATGGAAATCATGATTTTTAAACTCTAAGACTTTTTTTTTATTATGGAAAACTAAAATCCTAATAGCATTTTATTTTATTATTGTTAAAGTAAATTGATAAATATCACAAAATTGAAAGGAGCAAGAAGAGAGAATGGAGAGAAGATTGACTAATACTAATTTTAATTCTAGTTGAAAACTTTAATCTGTATATAATAAATTCAGCACAACTAAATTAATTAAATGCAAATTTGCAATATTCTAATAGAGTCATTTATGAAATATTATTAATTTACAAAATTACCCTTAGACCAAGAGAGTACATATCAATATATCATAGATATGATATACATTTTTGTTTTTGAAGGTAACTAACCTATGTTAATTTGATATAATTTGTGTTTCAGACCTCACTTGTGAGATTTAGATTAATTTGGCTCAAATGGTTTATAGAATCAATTGCATCAAAATTAATTTTATCTATAATTAAATTATTGGATACTTTATCTTTCTTGAATTTTTTAATCTCATGATAAATTTGGTTAACATCACATAAGAAGGATTAAGTTAACAAGATAGATTTAGAATAGTTATGTCTGTAAATGGAACACTTTTAATGCTATGCCAGATGCAAGATATGCATGATGTATGATTGCTTACCTGAGTGTAGCAAGTTTCACAGTAATCTGTACTTTAAGTATTGATAGTGGTAAATGAGTTTGGAATCATCAATGCACCTTTATATGCTTAACTCATAAAATTAGAATTGACTTTTGCGTGTTAACCTATATTAGTTGTTGTTACTTCATTCTCTCTTGTGCTTTATAGATATTTTTCTGTCCTGATACACTCAAATTAAATACAATAATAGGTATTTCTACAGACTATTTATTACTTGCAAGTTTCAAATTTTGTGTCCCCTGACTAGGTTATGCACCAAATTAATTTTGCCTCTACGTCTTTCCCATTAGGTGCAACTTCCTAAGACTTCTTTTGCTTTTCTAGCTCTTGCTGCCGTAGGAGCTTCAAGTCTTTCGAACACTTTGTTGTCTTTGTTTGTAGCTGAATTTTTATAAATCTCATAGTACACTTTTGGGTTTCGATAATCACTATGCTAATCACTTCATCCTGCCCACACGTAATAATATACTTAATATATATAAATAATGATATTTGCTTCATCACATAGTTTGCTGAAATATATATAATGTGTATTCATCCATTTCTATTTGCTGCCATATTTAGTTTGTTATTGTTATGATAATAATAATAAGCTAGTTGTTAACTTTTAATGGCCTGATAATTTATTAATTAATTGTGAAACAAATATATGGTCAAGAGTCAAATTAATTAAATGAGTTGTATTTTAAGATATAGTCTGAGCAAGTATAAATGGTTTGTGTGTTTTACCTTTTTCTTTTCACTTTTTGATCAACTCAATAAACAAACCCTCAGATTTAGTAGATATTCTCATTTCAAACAAGCATACGTCTTGTTTAAGAATAATGTTTTTCAATTGAGAATTCTTGAGCCAACATAATAACTCATAAATAACACTTTTTGCCGTTTTGAAATAATTTTATTTCAATAATATTTCTAAATTATTTTCATTCTATAATATAAATATTTTCCAATTATCCTCCTTCTATATTAATATTTATTAACTACTTGATAATTGTAAAATTAACTAAATTTTTATATATGATTTATTAATACTGTTTTGTTATGCATTATGTACTAGATGTGCCCGGGCCGAGTCTACCACTTACCGGGTCTACCTCCTTGCACACTAATAACATCTTCCTTGCTTCGTTCCTTGGCGCCGGTGAAGTTGTGTACCGGAAGGAATCCCTCACCCGAGTCAAATTTTTATTCAAGGCCAGGTTTGGAAAAGATAAATACAAGTCATTCTTTTTACAAGTAAAGAAAAAACCCGTAATTGTGTAGGGTCAAACCCAAGAAGGTAAATATTATAAATGATAAAGGACAAAAACAGGTTGAACTCTCTCTCATTATTATATTTCTGACATTTGACAACATATTTTGAGAGGAGTATCATTGTAAGTCTTGTGCTTACATTGACGAAAGAGACTCCTTTAGACAATAAGTTCCCTACCCATTTTTTTAGGAACTCATTTTTTGTGTTTTAAAAATTAATCTAAAGTATTTTTAACATAAATAATAACACATATTTAAATATTTCACATAAATATCTATTATTTTGTCTAATGAAATATATAATCTAGTGATTTATACTAATTTATTATTTTTAAATCTTATTTATTCTTCACAATTCTATATTATTTTATTATTTAAAATATTATATAGAATATTTATAGGCTTACATGTAATTTGATTTTCCTATTTTTTAAAATTTTCACTTTTGATCTCTCTATCTTAAAATGGAGATATTTAACCTCTTATTTTTTAAAATCCATAATTTAGTTCTCTATCTTAAAATAAAGACATTTAATTCTTAATTTCAGAAAATTCATGAATTTGATATTTTCAGTAAAATAAAAAATAATAAATGTTTTTATTCATTAAGAAATTATCATTATCCAAATTTAGTAACATGAGATGAGATTATTTGTTACATAACATCATAATCAATGCTTAATTTAGAATAATAAGTGTTTTCAGTTAAAAAAAGGCCAAAGAGCATGAATTTTAAGAAATTAGGGACAAAATGTATAAGAGACAAAAATTGTGAATTTTATATAATTAAGAGGCCGAATGTCTCTATTTTAAATAGAAAAACTAAAAGAAGGGGATTATAATTACATTTAAGACAATACTATAAAGCTGGTTCAATCAGGTTCAGCTACTGTTGAAGTTTTAAACCTTAAACCATTTTACTTGTTCAATCACCCCTTTGCTTTTAAAAACATTAAATTTTGAGAAATCATAATAAAATGTAAAATTAAAGAATAATTGCTTATAAAAAAAATTAAAGAATAATACAACTACAATTAACATTATCAATTTGATGAAATGTTAGATTATTTAATATAATATTTGACTTGTGTGAATATGAAATAACTTTAAATATTTTTAAAGTCGTGTTTCCACTGGAGTCACGCATTCATTGTGTGGTCCATGTATGCCTTCTTCGTGCCTTTCATGGACCATCGTCGCCATCCCTGCTGCAACCCTTGCCGGCTCTGCCACCATCTTCCCTCGCCATCACACATGCGTCATCTCCTTCCCAGAACCTAAACACAACCTCCTTCAACACTACCCAACCTTTTATCTCCACCGCTTTACCCTCTTCCTCTTATCCAAATGTTTCAACTCACCTCCCTAACCCTTTAGATCTAGTTGTTGAAACTCACTTAACTCCTCCTAGGGATCAGTTACCTTTGTCTTCCAGCCCACCAAACACGTGCCCCTCAACTGTCCTGCACCACTCCAAATATTTTCTAGTAGTAGATTATAACATTCAACAAGTTTATAAGTAATTAAAAATATAGTTTATCCAAAATATTACATTGAATTAACTTGTCATATATCCTAACGATATGGTACGTTATTTAGTTGCTAACGATAGTGTTATATTTGAGTTATACATTTTCTAAAAAACACAACCAAAATCAAACAAAAATTTAAGGACAAAAAAATGTTAAAAAATTGGTTGAATCAGAAACCAGTTCCCTGTTTGGTTTAATTGTGGTTGAAATTTTTGGTTTCCCACAAAACCAGTTAAAAACCGATCATAAACCGGTGAAAATTGGTGTTTTAACCAATTCGACTAGTTCAATTTTCTTTTTTTAAACTTTTCAATGTATATTTTTTTAAATGCATCCCTCTTTTTCCTAAGTCAACCTCCTTTAATTCAAAATTAATATAAGGATGTTAACTTAGTAATATGATGGTAAATTTAGTAAAATTCTTTTTTCTTTTATAAGCACATTCTTTCTATTTTTTTCTTATACATTATGACTTATGAAGTATGCATGATTTATAATCCTTTTATGTTTAATATTATGATGATATTTTTTGTTTAATATAGTTGTTATAGTATTTTATTAAGAACCACTGGTTCAACTAGTAAACTATAAACCAATATCTTCATGAATTTTTATTCACCGGTTTCCTTTTAAAAACATTGACTATATAAATACTATTACATTATTAGCTTCCCCTTTGTCATTTCTAATGTTACCCCAAACCCTCATGAACTTTTGAATCACCTTTGCAGCATATTCAAACACCTTACAAAAAAATACCACAATTTAATATTATTGACTAGAACCACGAGTAGTTGAGTTGGTATTATGTATCTGGATTTGGTTAGATTCCTGCAAAGAAAGTAATGGTACCAATAGATCACTAAGAATTTATTATTGAATTCACAAAAGGAAACAATGGAAGAATATTGACTAAACATTTTAATTAGGGGTTGTACATTACATTACATTGGATTCAACTTTAGCTAAGTAGGACACTAGGACTATTATGATCATCAAACTATTTGGTACAAAGGTGATAAATAAGATAGAAATAAATAACAATAAAAAAATAGATGAGAAATAAAATAAAACTAGAAATGTAAGGCTAAAAATAATAAATAGTAATATATAAGGGAAAGAGATAAAAAAATAAGTTAAATTAGGTAAAAAAAAAGTATGATACATCCCACCTTAATTTTTCCAAATGTGTATTTTTTGTTTCTATTGTATTATGAATATATATTTTGCTTTTCTTTAAAAAAAAATTGTAGAACTAGTTATTCACATTATCAAAATTTAGTGATTTTTTTTTCACATTAATATATGAGTTTAATTGGTATACATTGTCATTGTAACTGCAATCACAACCCTTTATTCATGGTAAATTTATTAACTTTACTCATTAGTGCTTTAAAAGTCACATAAATGAAAAGTCATGATTAAATATTAGTGTAAAAATCTTTTACACTGACCGTGTATACCAATTAAACTCTTAATGTATTGCTAATTTTTAACAAAAACTATTGATGTAACACATTGACATATAGTGCTAATAGTGTGTTGATAGTATAGTAAGAAAATATTCTTAAAAGAAAAAAGTGGCATAAAGAATTATAGGTTTGGTGAGTGCCAACAAATTGTACTAACAGGAAATCATGTTGGTTTTTGCTAGCTTTACATGATTACTTAATTGACAACACTTTTTCCCTTCTCATCTAGATTCCTTCTTCCCTTGTTTAATATAATCTCAGGCTTGGCTAATGCCACTTGTTTGCTTAATTGACAAAAGTTTATTAAACCATGTTATGTCCTTAAGCATCTAATAATTTTTTTCACCAGACATGTAATTATTAATTCATTTAATTGTCTCCTTTTATTAGCTTAAATAATTAAATTACTGGTAATTACATCATTACAGCTTGCCCACATCAGGGTAGATGGACCACATCATGATATTTCTTGATTGGTATGGTATCTTTAAATATAAGTGAGAAAAAGATAAATATTCCTCCATTTGAAAAGATAAATATTACATCATTATAGTTTGTCCACATCAGGGTAGAGGGACCACATCATTTGACACCACATCAAGATTACATTATCACTTTGCCGAAGAAGAATAGTATATGAGTGAGAAAAAGATAAATATTCCTCCATTTGCAAAATAGTTGCTGCAATTCTTCAACTCATTGAGGATCACTTCACTTCCCCTCTTTCTTAAAGTCCTCAAAGCTCGTCTTCCCACACACCCCTTTCCCATTTGAAGCATCCATTCCATTCTTCCTTTGTGTCTTACAGCTTCTATTTTACCCTCCCTAAACAAAGAAACTTAGCTTTTTCCCACCCTATAGCCAACACAGCCAAATACCCATTCTTTAAGGATAAATCTTCCCACAAAAAAGGTCTCTTTTTCCTTCATCCCTTGACAAATAGAAGCTAAAGCACCACCAAAAGTGTTAATAGATCTTTGTTCCTTCATTTCTATTAGTAAGTACAACAACAACTTTGGGTGGTGTCAAATGGGTAGAGAATGGTGACGTTGCCACATTCACCTCCTTGTAGAAGCAGCTAAAGTATCATTCCATACCAGTGTGAGGCGACCCAAAGTTGTTCCTTCAACCCCTCTTTTCTTATAACTTACAACCAAAGTTTTTTAAAATAAGATATAAAAGTAAATTTTTTTGGTGTTTATTTATTTTGGTTTTGTTATACATACCCACACACATCCACACCCTCCCAAATATCTTATATTGTACCCTATTTTATGAAGAAGAAAATAAGTTCTTAAATGCTTATAAGGAAGCAAGGCAAGTGATTTGAATTTTTAGTAATACAAATACAAATGCACAAAGGGTACATAAGAATACTAAAGTCGTATGAAGAATTTGAGGATGAGTTTTCACAAAAGTGTAGTTTGAATTTGAGGTTGCACCATCTCTAATTCAAATTATAGAGAAGTTGAAACCATAGAATTAGCTAGGGAATTTAAAAATGATACTCATATGAATAGGTATATATGCAAAAATACATAATTTTACACAAAATAAAAAATTAGTTATCATTTAATTTCACTAATATAAAATATAAAATAAATTTATTTTCTAAACACCTTTTATTTGGAACATGATATAAAAAATAAAAGAAAAAACATTTATACACTGATATTTAATCACAATATTTTATATATAGTAAGTTGATTTACTTTATCCATTATTGATTTAAAAATATATAAATTTATGATTATAATTAAACGTCGGTATAAGATTCTTTTACATCGATCGTTGGTAGGTGTTCAACTCAAAATAAAAGAAGTCATACAATGTAATTAAATAAATGGTATTTTATAAATAATAGCATTAAGATAAAATTAATTGAATTTATTTATAGTTTTTAGTCACTACACAACTCACATTTTTTCTTATATCCTTACTCTTGGTATAATATAAATTCTTGATAGAGAAGTAAAACGCAAAATAACATCATTCAACACATACATAAATAATAGTGGGTCAAAGAACGTAAATAAATATGCATATTGGAAGGTTAAATTGAAGGGTCAAATAGAAAACAAATGGTAGGTTTTGAGATGAAAATTAAATTAAGAACAGTTACCGTTTGGGGCATAGAAAGCGATTTGCAACATGTTGCGGTTGAGGTTTTAAATACTTTTGAATATTTTATATTCAGTATATATTGGGTTTGGGTTTGTGAAGAGTTAAATGCCTTTGAATATTTTGAATAAGGCTTCACAACAGTGTTCATGATGAGCCAAGAATCTGATTCCATACACGATTTATAGATAATGTTTAGTCTAGTTGGTTTATTTTCTTCAAATGAAAAGTTAGGTTAAATAGTATTTATATAAAAATATTTAATTAAATTTTAAATAAATTTATTTTATTGCAAAAACATCAAGTAAATTATTTTATGTCAGTTAATTTTTCACAAAAAAATTATTTTATAATATTTTTTTCATTAGACAATAAAAAAAATTATCAAATAAATTTTAATTTAAAATAAACATATAAGCTAAAGTGGTTATATTTAATAAACAATGATTATTGCTTTCAGCAGAACGAGTGCTAAGGCCAATTATATATGGATATAGTATTGACACAAATTTAGTATGTAGTAAAGCAGTTCCGGTCCAAATAAAACAAAACATTTTTAATTTGTGTGTTTATATTTTTTTACTATATTCATATGTTTATTTAAAAATTTAAATAAATTAAACAGACCTCCTAGGAAATGATATAACTAAATTAAAGATTTAGTGATTTCCTATTTATTTTACTATAGAAAGTATAAAGGCAGTTTAGCCAATGTGATCCATTACCCTAACTTTTAACTTACATCTTTAAAGTTAATAAAAATATAATTTATTAATTATCACAAAAATATATAGACACAATTCAATCACATGTTTATAGAGTTATGAAAATAAGTGGGACACATAGATTAGCTTAGGTTAAGTTGAAATTGAAAAACTAAACTTATATAAAATTATCCTATTTTGTAATTGATATTATTTAAATTCTTTAATATATATTTATATATATGCTAAAAAAAAAGGAACCCAATTAGACTAGTCTGACGGGTCAACAAAAATAGATTAGAAAAAAAGCAACACATATTAATTATAGAAAATCCATTTAACACTTCTACCTATATGTACATCTTTGAATCTTGGTACTTGACAAATCTCTTTGAAGCACATGTTGCAAGACTCATGACCACCCCTGGAATTATAAGATGATGAAAAAATGTTAGCCCCTTTATCTTTGGATCAGTCATGAAGCTTGAAGTCGTTTCCAATGGTTCAGAGGAGTTATAGTTCACTCATATTTTATTTTCTCAAAAACAAACTTACATTATTGATGTAACTCATTTGCTAGTTTTCCAACTCACAAAGCAAGTTTATGCCATATGCTTTGTCACACATTTTCAAGTCAACTCTTCTACAAAACTAACAACCACATATTAATATACAACAAATTTGTCATTGTAATACTATCATAAATCAGCAGCTTCCATACACAAATAGAACTATAAAACCATATAAGCAAGACCCATAGGAAATTTTTATTTTTAATTTATATATTTAAAAGTGATTAAATTAAATTTATATTAATATGATTTTAATTATTAAAATTTAATTATATGTTAATAATTAATTTCATGTAATTATTTTCGCATATTATAATTTTATTTTATCCATACAATAAGTGTATTTTATTTTATTTTCATGTTAAGAAATATATTTTTATTTAATAGTATGATACAATTTTGTTAATTATTCAAGATTTAATAAACTAATTTATAAACATATAACAATTTATCCATTTTATTTTCACCAAAAAAAATTCTATCCATTTTATATTAACATATATAAGTAAAATATATACATTATTATGATTTTAAAAAGTATTTTAATTTTTTATTTTAGAAAATTATTTTAAATTTGAGTTAAATTATATAATAAAAAGCAATAATATGAGCTATTTAATTCATTAAATCAAATCAGCTGTGAAAAGTTTTATAAATAGGTATAAGATATTCAAGCTTAATCACATCAATTTAATTCATTTAAACTAAATTAATAAATCGACAATTATTATGAATTGAATTTTTATTTTTGCAAAAAAAAATTAAGGAAATAAAATTTTGAGGTAATTAAAAATGCAGCCCACATGTTTAGTGTAATTGCAAATATACCTCCTTCTTCTTTTATACTACACAGACTCTCTTACTTATATGTACTTATTACGATTGTACCCTCTTTCCAAACTACACAAAATATATTTTTACATATTTTTCCGTTATTACATTTTATTTTGTGTGAAGATGATATAATTTTTTTTTCAAGTTTGCTAATACTCAAACAATGGAGGCGAAAGGAGCGCTCATTGTAAATTTTGAAAAATATAGGGAGTGCATGTGTAATCATATACAAAACTTAAGAGATACACGTATAATATCATACAATACTTAGATGATACATCTGTAATAATTTATATATGATATTACAATATTTTGGAAAGAGGGGTACAACTACATGAGTATGTCAAAGTAAGAGGATTTGTATAGTCTAATAAAAAGGAGATGTGCATATGTAATTAAATTAAATTTAAGGAGTACATCCATAATTACCTCTAAAACTTTTGATCAAATAATTATGAAAAGCTGAAACTTCCTTTATATATAAAGAATGGATGTAGTGTAAGAGAGCAATGTAACATAATTAGTGAGAATAAAAATTGACAAAAAAAAAGTAATCAAATAATAGCATATATTCTATAAAACAATAATGTCACATGTCCAAATTTACATTATTATTTAGTGTAATTATATATACATTTCTATTTTTTTAACCATTACTTTCGTACCTCTGAGAGTCAGTGATGGTCTAAGGTTTGAGAGGAGTGCTAGTGTAGCATCCCAAAATTCAAAATACAAATATTTGAAAGATTAGGTTGTTAAAAAAAATGTATTAAAAGATTAAACTATAAAAAATTTTGAATGACTAGATTAAGATAATTATTTTTTAAAATAGAAATAAGATAAAATAAATCAAGATTTGATCTCATATTGAATTTGTTCTTACCAAATTCCGGTAGAACCTCGTAACCTCTCTTGTTTGGAACGCTAGCAGCTCCCTCAAACAAGTGAGTACCTGCAAAAGAGACTATGACGCTCAAGTTAAAAAAGATTGTCAAGAGTATCAGTGGTTTTGTGTTTAAAATAGTCTCCCTTTTTAAGGAGTGTGGATCCCTTTTTATTGTGAAAAAGGTTTCGTGTTTCCTTTTTTGGGCAAATGGGCCTTTGTTAGGTCAGGTACCGAGCTTTGAGCTAAGCTGAGTACGTCAAGCTCTGAACTGTGCTGAGTACGATCCAGACAGACAGAAGACTCTTAACTCCCATAGGACTTTGAGGTTGAAGAGCTTGTGGACCGGAGGTGGACCTCGATGACCGACCCACATGATCCCGCAATATTTCATCCATGATATCTGATCATTTAATGACTGTTATCAGTTAATCACAAGGTCAACATTAAATGGAGAATCATGCATTCGCTAGAGAAGACCAAAATCAATATAAAAGGAAATACTACGAAACTCTAAGATGACAACTTTTTGCTAGTCGCCTAAGATAAATACTCTAATCTTACCTGGAAATACGCTCCAAAACAACATGTTAAAATAAAAATTTATATACACAGAACCATTATGTATAATTTTTCCATAGACCCACAAAATGTCACGACTTATTTTGGGGTAGACTTTCAGAACATGGATCAGCTTCTTGCCATCCTTGCTTTCCCACAACATGTGAAATAAGGCACATTGGTGTGCAGATAATTTTTGGTTGGCATGTAAGTATGTAACAATCAGGGTAGCATGGAGAATTTTTACACCTATTCCCCTTTTAGTTCCTTACGTTGCTTTAATTAGTTCCTATGAATGGTTAATGCCTTTTTTTTAAATGGAGAGTCAAAGTAAAACTAGAACAATTAGTATAATATAAAAAATTTTGTAATGTTAAAAAATGAAAAAGTAATAGATATAATAAGATTTAATTTTAAAAAAAAAAATTGTATAGTTTAATATTATTTTAAAGATATTCTAATTAAAATTAAAGTTATAAAAAATAAGTTTGTGGCTACACTCACGTATACTATGTTGCATGACATCACATCGATGCATGCATTCTGGTTTTCAATAGAGGTGACATTTTTATTATTTAATCACAATCAAAGTATTTTATATTTTGGTGGGATCCTTTGAGGCTGTGTTGTTTCTTATAAAATAAAATATTATAATATTAATATGGAATATTCAATAACTTGCAATTAATTTTTGTTAAAAAATCTAACTGATTATATTTAGTAAATATTTTCTTTTAAAATAATTTTTTTCATTTATATTATTGAAAAAGTCTTTTTAAATCAAACATGTAACACAATGACATATATATATATATAATTTAATATCATGTATTTAAATTCTTTATGTGAAATTTAAATTCATTCCTTTTCAAGGTGATTTTCATATAATTTAGCTCACATTACAATAAATGCCCTTGTTTGAATAATATGATGTTTATTTTTTATTACATGTGTACTCATTAACATAAAATCAACATATATATGCCTCAATAACAAAGAGATAATAAATTTCTTTTCAATTGTTTATATCCAAGTGTGGGTATATGTATCTCAATACTTCTCAGGGGTATATTTTATGGATATTGAACATTGAAGAAATTAAAAAAAAAACTCATCAAACTTAAAGGGCAATTTTTTCAACAAAATGGTGGCCAATTGCTACAATAACTAGCCAAGTACAGTGGTTCAACTAAAACAACTAAAATCTTTATTCTGGAGGAACTAAAGGAGGCTAGTAAAAATTTTTATGAAAGCATGGTCTTTGGCCAAGGTAGGCAAGGAACAGTTTACAAAAGAATATTACCTAATGATAAAGTTGTAGCAATAAAAAGATCCTGAATTAGAAACCGAAACCAAATTTAGAATTTCATCAATGAGGTGATCATGCTTTCTCAAACCAACATATGAATGTAGTAAAACTCTTGGGATGTTGTTTAGAAGCAGAAGTTTCCTTGTTTGTTAATGAATTTATTCTCAATGGTACTATTTATAAGCATCTTCATGATCAAGGTTAATCTTTAAGACTTACATGGAAAACAAGAAATGCAAATAACAACAGAAACTGCCAGGGTCCTTGCATTTTTACATTCAATTACCTCCACACCAATTATACACAGAGACGTGAAAACTGCAAATATACTACTTGATTACAATTTCACTACTAAGGTTTTAGATTTTTGAGCTTCAAGGATTCTTCCTCTTGATCAAACTTAGATAACCACTTTGGTAAAATAGACACTAAGATATCTTGACCTAGAATACTTTGAAATAAGTCAATTAAATGAGAAGAGTAACGCGTTCAGCTTTGGAGTTGTCTTAATGAAATTGCTAGCAGTAAAGAAGGCACTTTCTTTTGATAGGCTAGAGCCTCATAGAAACTTTGCAGTGTACTTTCATTCTTTAATTAATGAGGGTAGATTTCTTAGAATTATAGATATCCATATAATAGATGAGGCAAATGTTGGGCATTAATGGATGTTGCCAATATTGCATAATGTTGTTTAAGATTGAAGGGGAAGGAAAAACCCACCATAAAAGAAGTGGCAAAGGAATTTGAAAGAGTAAACATAATGGAAAAGCACAAATGGAAAAAAAAAACAATTTGACTTTGGAAGAGACAAAGAATTTTCTAGAATCAACACAATCATCTTCTTCCAATCTTGCTGACAGAAGAAACATTCGCTTTGGCTATGGTATTTCATAAAACAAATCTCGGTCATTAAGTAGTGGAAGATGATTAGGTAATATTAACTGTAACATCATCATAATTCAAAAGTTTATTGTTACACAAAATGTCAGTTTATGTTTCAATAATGGTTATACTATTGTTATATGTTGTATTCCCTTGTTGTATTGAATATGATAATTAATGTGACATTATGTTTGAGATGAAACGCTATGTGATATATGAGATATTTTTTTATAAAAGTATCCTTTCTATTTAATTAATTTTACATATATGCTTAACTAAAACTTGTGATTATATTAAAATATTTCATGACACAGAATGTTGTCTCAATAGAGTAGGGATGTTCATTGAGTTAGGTGACCAAAAGAATCTATCCGATCCAATCCAACCTAAATAAGTTTGGTAATTAGACCTAACTCAATTAAATTCAATCTACTATGGGTAACGGATTCGGTAAGTTGAATCCAAGATCCAATCCAACTGAATCATAATATTAAATTATTATATATTATAATTTCAAATTATGTGTTTTGTTATTATGTGTTTCTCTTTTATATTTTGTTTTTGTTAGTTTGGACAAATTCTATAGTTTGTATTTATTTGTATGAATTGACTCTAGTTTGAACAAATTATGTTTATTTTATTTTGGACAAATGTTTCGTTAGTTATTATTGTTTGAAAATTTAGTTGTATGTTAATTTTAATTTGTTTTAGTTTTAATATATAATTTGTAACTATAATTTATTTTTTATTTTTATGTTATAACAATTATATAGTCTATTATGTTAAAAAAAATATCCTAAAAAAGCTAACAAAACAATATTCTAAATTTTTTTAAAATTAATTTTTTAAAGAAATACTTTTTAAAATTATGGTCCAATTAACCAAAACCTATTCAAGAGCATGTTGAGTTAGGTTTAATAAAAAAAACAAAAATTCAACTCAATTTTTATATTTGGATTGAGTCTTGAGTTTGCCTAAATCTGACCCAACCCAACTCATATTCACTCCTGCAATAGAGTATCATTGATTTTGTTGGGGTCTCATATCTAAACAAGGACAGGGAATTATAAAAATTAAAAAGGAATAAACTAAATTTTAAAGAAAGTAACATAAGAGAGTGTATCACTGTTACATTTCTTTACCTATTAGCTATGATTTTGAAGGGACCTGATGAATGATGTTGTGCCTTTGGCAAGCATACTGAGTTTTATTATAGTAATTTACATATGGTTTCCAGAGATTTAAGGATATTTTATAATTTCTTTTCTTGTAAGTTTGTTAAAAAAATATGTAGTATATCATAGGAGTTGGGAGAGTCATGACCCCTAAACTTTTTTCATTTCTTTTAATCAATATAGATTTTTTTAATAATATATCTATTTTATTTTTTTAGCATTCCCATTTTTTTTTCTTCCCTATTAACAAATATAAAATTGTTTATTAAAAATTGTAATTTTTTAAATATATGTATTTTATTTTTTTGGCTCGATAATATTCTTCACCTAAGATCCATCATTAGTGAATCTTCATAGGAGTTAGAGGGAACCATGACTCTCCAAAACTTTTTTCCTTTCTTTCAGTAAATATAGAGTTTTTTTTTTTTAATTTTAATTTTCTTGTAGTATATCTATTTTATATTTTAGACTTCCCCAAACTTTCTTTCTCCCCTTTAAACAAATATAAAATTGTTTATAAAAAATTTTAATTTTTTTAAATATATCTATTTTATTTTTTTGATTCTCATAATATCAACAACAAACTCTTTAATTAACACACTCCTCCAACACACTTTATATGATTCATTGAAATTTATAAAAAGTAACAAATTATATGGTTTCACTTATCATTAAATGACTCTCTTATCTCTTAATTTTATAGTTTTCAATAAATTTCAACCAATAATAGAGAGTATTAGTAGAAATGTGTTAAACAGTATGTTAGGAAGAATGTATTAAAGAGTGTATTACTCCAATAGTAAGTTAATTAGAAGACTTACTCTTCATCTTAACTATTCATTTTCTTGAAATCTAATAATTAATATTAATTACTCACTACAACCATTAAATTTCAAAAAAATAAGTGATGAGAAGAAAAATAACTCTTAAATAAGTGTGTGCATGCATTATCGTCTATTATGTCAGTAGATTTTGTGGGATAGATCTAAACTTAAAAAACAATTCAATTGAATTATTTAGCTAACCAAGCTTATCTGTCCTGATTAAATATACTCGACCTAAATGTTTTGGATAACGTTGTCGACAATGGAAAACCTTCTAAACATTGGGTTTCGATGGTCGCATCTAGGTTTTCATAGTCTCTTTTTCACTTTCATTCACTCATTGACTCTCTCGCTGATTTCTCATGTGATGGTCACTTTTTTCTCTCATATTAAACCTACTTTGCACGGATATATAAGGGAACCTCTTTCATGGTGGCACTTAGATTCACTCGATGCATTAGAAAATTTAAATTGATTCTGACTTGGCTTTTGTGAGTTGTGGCCAATACATTTTCAAAGAAAAGATAAGAATAAAAGAATGGTTAGAATGTGTTTGATTTTCCATTTTATCTAGGTGAAAGTGAAGAAGCTAACAGAAATGCTAAATGAATCTTTTTGGTTTGGTAAGCATTCAGATAGTTACTAACTTTTCCTAAAAGGTTACTTCTAGTTAGGTTTTTCTAAAGATATCTTGTTTTACAACTCTTAGTTAATTGTTTTTTATAATTTTATCATTCGTTAATTGTCTCCTTAATTCTCTTTCCTTATATGTCAGAACATCTCTCTCCTTTATTATAAATTAAATATGTAATTATAGCAACTTATAATTTAAATATATATTTGTAGAAAATTATAATTTAAATATATAATTATAGTAATTTATAATTTAAATATGAAATTATAGAATTTTATAATTTAAATATGTAATTATATTAATTTATAATTTAAATATGTAATTATATAAATTTATAATTTAAATATATAATTATATAAATTTATAATTTAAATATATAATTATAATAATTAATAATTTAAATATATAATCAATTTATATTATTAAAATATGTTATAATTATTTTAAATATCTTATTATTGATTTAATAATTAATTATGTCCCTATATTTATCATTTCATAACTTTCAACTAGTTGATTAACTAGTTTTACCAAAACTTAGAATTAATTTTTCAACTTTTAACTAACATTTTAGCTAATTTTATTAAACACATCGTTGTCTATGCCTACAAAAGCACGTTAGTTTCAAACATAAAAACAAACCTATCTTAGTAAACAAATTAAAAATAAGCATATATTTATTCTGCACAATTTTTATTTTGTATGTCCTGATTGGATTTCCTCAAGAAATGCTTTTCATTCATTTTTAAGTTTATTTGAGATATATATTATACATCTTAATATTTTGTCTAGACCAAGACTTAAGGACCATCACTTACTAAAAATATTACAAAATATGCTTTACTTCACTTTTGAAATTTCATATTTTTATATGCATGTCTCTTTATTTAATATTTACTAATTTCATATTTTTACTCATTTGTATTTTTTTCTCTTTCTACAAATATGTGAGCTATGAATCGTTTTGAAGTGAAGTCTCATAAGAAAGTATCAACTAGAAAAATCAATAGAAGATTGTTGAAGTTAAGCCTAACTAAAAATTGTAGAATGCATCTATGGGCTATGCTTGCTGGAATAAGTTGAGAGTAGTAAATACTTTGTACTGTATCTTATCATTCTTTGTTATCTTATGCTTACTCTTTTCAGATTTTCAATTCAGGTAATTAACCCAAATATTGTTTTATAACTTTTGAATCCAAACCATATGAATGTATGCATAGCCTCTCTCACAACACATCTCACATATAAACACATGATTATGCAATATAACAAGACTTAAAAATTACTTAACAAGTTCTAGATTTAACGAATGTACAAGCAAGACTTGAAGTTAATGTACTATTAAATAAAAACTTAAACTTATCTTGTGACACAAATAACCTCATTAGCAAAAAATTACTCAAAGCACAAATTCTTATAGCAAAAAAACCCATTCATAAAGCTTGATATATACACTTTAATATACATACTCACTTAAGTTTTAGTCTTGAAGATCACTACTGTATTTCTATAAATTTTGGGTTACCTTATGCATTTTAACTAAGTGTTATGACCTTTTGTAGGGTGTCACTACAATATTTAGAGTTTTATTACTCCTATCAAATTGATTCTCATTTGGTTCAAAATCTAACTAATTTATTTATAAACTCTCATGTTGACTTGAAGAGTTGGTTCAAACCTTTAATATGCCAAAAGTTAGAGGAAATATGAATTTACCATTAAATTCTAACATATCAACCTTTAGTTACTAATATGATCATAATGTGACTTCTAGGCATTATTTTGGAGTAAAACTATCGACATTAGTTAACTAACATCTAGAGATACAATTTTCATGCAAATCATTTTTCCAAATTCCATTGTCTTAAAACTCTTTTTTTTATCCAAATCTTACAAACGCTGTCAGTGAAATATGCATGGGCATGCATACCAAACACCACTATTATTACAAACTATATACAAGCATAAAAATTAAGCACGGGAAGTGCATAACTAACTAAGGGCAATGCATAACTAACCACAAGGAGTGTATAAATGAGCGTCGATAGTGCATGACTAAGAATTGGGAGTGCATGACTAAGCAAGGCAATGCATAACTAAGCCTAGGGAGTGCATATAACTAAGCAAGGACAATACATAGCTAAAAATTGGGAGTGCATAACTAAGTAGGAACAGTAAATAAATTAGCACAGGCAATGCATAATTAAACAAGGTCATGCCTATCTAAAACAAATTTTAAAAATTACAAACTCATACTTTTTAACAATAATTTCTATACATCATCATTAATTATTTATTTATTTATTATTATTATTTTTATTACTATTATTATTATTATTATTATTATTATTATACATGTATCTCTATACTTTGTAGTTCTCTTATCAACACAAAACCACTACAAGTGATGACTCATCACCAGGTTCAATTGACATCAATTATTCAAATGATAAAATTATCTCAACATTCTATAGAACAATACTTATCATCCATTGCATATTTCTCATGGATTATGTAAAATGGATCAAGAATTTTGTCATAGTATTGAAAAAAACCATTTACCCGACCAATATAAAGGTAGAAAAAAACACTAAATTTAGTTCTGTTGGAGGAAATGTTGATACTTAATACAGAAAACTTATGCAAAAGGAAATTCTAGTTCTATGAGTTAAGCATTTAAAGGTGCATGGATGATTCCAAACTTGTTTAACACTATCCATACTCAAATTACATATCACTATGAAACACCATAGAATTAAAACTAGTATAGTCACTCTTTTGTCTCATTCTCTCTTCTTGCCCCCTTCTTAACTCAATGCTTTGCTACCTATCAATTTACTTTAACAATGATAGAATAAAATGCTATGCTAGAATTTTAGTTCTCCATCGAAATAAAAAAAGGGTCTCAATTTGGATCTTTAAAAGAAAATCACGATTTCCATTATCTTCAGAGTCACAAAACTGTGCATATATGTATGTATATGTTGAACAAATCAAATGAATATCTATAGTTATAAAAACTGGTTCAGATCGATAGGTTGGACCAAGACCTAATTACATAATCGGGTCACTTCTTTCAAAAGATCGAGTATGTAGTTGACTCGGTTTGAACTGACTAGTTTAAGAAAAAAACAATGACCAGGACCGAGTTGATCGTAGTCGGGTTGAGCTTGGGTTTCTTCAAAAAAAGATTTAAATGATGTTATTTCTTTTTTTTAAGTTCTCTTTATTTTGTATACAATTTGCGAATGTAGAAAGTGAAAATGATGGTGTTATGTTTTCATATTTTTTTTATATATAAACTAGGTTAAATTGGATTAACTGGTCCGACTACTAATCCATACCTTGATTGGGTTAGTGATGAGGCCGATTTTCATAAACCTCTGAATATCAAAACATTTAGAATTTTATAATTACATAATTTGATTTTTTTTAATCAATTACATCTGTCAACATTTTTAACTTAATTTAAACATTATTTTCTCATGATTGAAAAAAAATACCAATTTATCGAAAACAAATAAAAATACCCAAAACTAGTATGACAGCATATAGGAGAAGAGCAAGTAGGACGGTTGAATTAACAAGTTTGAGACGAGAGACACCATGCAAGTGCAAGTCGCATCTAATCACTCTCATCCATTAGGAAGAGTGTGGTTCTTGTTCATATTTATAAAATATTTAAACATAAATCATATCAACTTAAAAATTTAACTAAAATTAATTTTGTTAAATTTCAAACAAAAACACTTCTTAAAAAAATAAAAATGAAAGTTGCTAGGCAACAAAGATATTCAACGGTTACTAATCCCTGTTGAGGACGCGTGGGGAGGTGTTTGGATTGGGCTCCACCTTATCAGTAGGGAAAGCTGGAAAAGGTCTTCATGGGGATACCCATTCTTGTCTTCTCCTTCTTTGTCCATATTCCAGGTTTTATTAATTAATAATTAATAATTAAAAATTAATAATGTTGCCAAACTCTTAATTCAAACTATTCCCGCTATCTCCTAAAGGTTTCCCATCTTATTTTATTTTTTTTACTCTTACATACTTACATATGGCAATAACATCTTTAGTGCATCCCATTAAAATTAAGCAAAATTGTTTAATTCAACATCAATAATTTTATTTTATTTAATTTAAACAACTTTTTTCTATACTTTTTCAAAATTTGCTTATTTAAATGATCCGAGTCTCATATTTAACATAAGTTTTTATCTAATTAAAATAAAGTGGAAGGGTGATTCTTAAGTTCCAGGTTGATTGGCAAGACATCCTAACTCTTTCAATAGAAAATTAAACTAAAAATATAAAAAAAATGACCATTTAGGTTTTTTCAGATATTAATCATTCTCCCATACCTAATAAAAAAGTTTGGTTGCAATTGAATGGATATGCATATAAGGTGTTTATCTGAATTATTTAGATCTAAAATATAGATTCTTGAGTACTCAGAAAGCTTAGTTTTAGTGGTTATAGTAAAGTTTAAAAAACAACAGTTGAGAAAGTTTTACAATGTTAGGAGTTTGAATTTGAACTAGTATCAAAAGAACTAGTGAGGAGGAAGAACAAGAGCTAGGACTCACAATAATGTTATATCTTGTGTGACAATTTCATCAAACAGCTGGCTTTTCCTACTAAGACAAGCTAATTAGATTTGTTAACATTATTTCTTGGCTTGTTTTCTGCATACAATATAGAATAATATTGTGGAAAGAGGAGGAAACTTCTACATAAGTGGTACGCACCAAAATGTGCAGATTTACTATATAATTATGCAGAATCAAAAAAGAAGGGACAAAAAAATATTTTATGTGTAAAGTATCACAACATATGTGGACACCAACAAAAGCGTGTCTATGAATCCAAACGGTGTGAAGTGTGAACACCAGTTTCAATGTACTACTCATCATACAACTTCTTCTTCAGTCTTCAAATACCTATCTCAAGCTGCTGCTTCTGATGCTGAGATTTATGAGCACTTTCTTTTAACTGGCACAAGTATCACCATCACCTGTATTCTCTCTTTCTCTATCTCAAGTGTGTCCTAGTTTGAGAAAGTGCATTCTTAAGTAAAATATAAGGTAAGAACTTTATAGTTTGCTCATATGCATTAACTGGACATTCCTACATTGTGTTCATAACTTTTTCACTATGTTCTACTTATAATCCTAGGGTTCTTTTCTTTACTGCTAATTGAATATTTCAAGTATGATGAGCTTCATTTGTAAGGGGATCAAGGTTTTAAATTGTGGTTTTGTTACAGTCCTTGATGTTGCAAGAAATTGTGGACAAATGTGATAGAAATGGGCGAATTTTTTTAATTTTTTTAAGAAAAAAATACTTATTTAAACGTATCAAACACTTATTGTAACTTTTTTTAGATGTTTGGATAAAATTTTTAAAAAAGAAAAAAACTAAAATAAATATTCAACATAAAAAATATGTAAGATGTGCATTTTATAATTAAAATTTAAAAAATATGAAGATGTCTTTAATAAAAAAATGCTTTTTATAATTTCACTCAACATAAAAAAGTTTGCATTTTTATTGAAATCACTTATTTTTCAACTTAAATAAATTCACTTACAGTAACTCCAGAAACGTTGATGTTGTGGCCAAAATCCCAGCTGTGTACCACCATTTACTAAAACCTTGAGTGATTTTAACTCCTATTTGTAATTTGTAAGATGTGCATCTTTATTAGGTGTTTTATCTTTAAACTATACTTCACTATCTTTGAACTTAAATCTCGTTTCTAGTGTAACATTAGGATAATGTTGTTGTATTGCTACACATTTTGATACTTGCTAGTCTTTGAAACACTATCGGTGTGTGACACTACCATTGTTAGATAAAGAGATGTTGATAGTGGTTAATCAAGTTGTTTGGTTTGATTGTAGAATGGGTGTATCAGAGGTAACTGCTGAAGCAACATCAGAACATGTTAGTCTAAGGGACTATGCAGTGGAAAGAAAGAAATCACTGTGAGCTCGCTACTATTTTGGCATTATATTCTTGATAATCAATCTTGTTGCCTGGTTTTTCCGTGACTATGGGCAAAGTTTTCTACTATTTATTCATTGCAGGTCAATTTTCTATGAATTGATTTTTTTTTTAAGAAACCCTCTTAGGAGAAAAAAAAAATACAAAATGCATGGAAACTTAAAACAACTTGTTTATAATTTTCAACTGACGTTAGACTTTTTATAAGTTAAATTTTTTAACTGACGTTAGACTTTTGTGAATGAATGTTTATATTAATAAGAGAAACTTGTTGGGTAGATTCAAGGGGACAAATATAAAAAAATGTATACTATCATATAAGAGGATATAATATCACCTCCAATCTAAAATCTTAAGATATTAGGTTTATGATCTTTCTCACTTATATATTACATAACTTCCCAATTTTTACACAATATAAAACTTCAACCAGCACTTATTTTTCCATAAAACTAAACAAACATGTTTCAAACCAGTGGAAGTTTTGTATGGAAAACTGTCCTTTTCCAATTTTTTACAGTATGGATTTCAGTTATCACAATATAATCTAGCTTCATTATTTTTTATTATAAAAGGAAAACTGGTGAGTATTATTGATAAGTAACTTTACTCCTTTGGAATTGTGATGATTTGACCTCACACTAATTTTCATATTGTTATCTTTAAATATTAAGTGTTAAGCAAAATAAATCAATCCTTATGATGGTATACATTTCTCATCATCAAAACATGTACAAAACAACAAATCACATTATTGTTTCTCTGTACCCAGTAGGTATTTTACAATAATTAGTTAAGAGATACTTTTATTAATTAAAACTAATGATAATTATTTTTAAGTGAGAGACAAAAGATATTATGAGCTACAAAAATAATAAAAAAATGTTTTTGGACAGCGTATTTTAACAATTTGAAGTTGAAATTCATGGAATTTGAATTGCTTAAATTTGAATTTCCTCCCACGTATAAAACAAAGGTTTTGTTTGCCTCATATTTGGACAATCCTGATTATATTGACAAGTATCAAGCCTTACAACTAGGATTTTTAAAGGAATTTGGATTCCTGGCAAGAAAATTTGGCCATTTGTTACTCATTCTTGTTATTGATCCTGTTCTAATTAATTTCTACAGATATCAAAGTTTGTGGAAATGAAGGAGATGATTGTTTTCATGCATAGGAGTTCTTCGAGTGAGTTTAGGACGCTACGTATCTTCAAGTTATCAAAGCTTATGCTTCATGATGAATCATTATATACTGCTACATCATCTCTGTATATAACCCTGTAAAAAAAGCAATTCTTTCGTTAACTTACAAAGTGACAACTTTTTATCTTCTGCCAACTTCCTTGAAATGCAAACTATTTATTAATTTGATGAAGCCCAAACTTAAATGGATATTTTTTTTTATTTTCCAACACTAACATTCCTTTAAATATAAAAATATTAAATTAACACTCCCTATATTTTTTAAAACATTACACTAGTATCCCTCCTAAAACTTACCCTAACACTCCATAAGAGATGCAAAAGTATGGTTAAAAAAGTAGGAGTACAGGTATAATTTCATTAAACTGGTGCTGCTATAATTTACTCTTTTTCGAGACAACTTTCTGAACTAGATTCTAAACAGAATACACTAATGAATTATAGCTAATAACACAGGTTTATAATCCCCCTAGTGTAGGTAGTCACATAGAAAAAAAATTAAGTATTATTTGAACTTAAAATGGACCATATTACTCCAAATCTTACTTATTGCAACTTTGACAAATTCATCCTTTTGATATAGTAAATTGTGAGGTTTTACATTTGATTGTAGAGAATAAAATCATCTATATATTCTCTATATAATTATTATAATTACTGATTAATAAAGAACTATCTTTCTTGATGATGAAGTCAGATATTTTTCTTAGTTATGTTTTTTACTACAGTCAAAACAAGAAAATTATGTGAACATCGAATTTGTGGCATTCTGGTTGGTGGGAAGTGAAGTCTATTTTATTGATTGTATCAATAGCTCTCCTATTCTTCTTCCCTTCAAAAGTTGTTCAAATATATGGTATGTTTAACAACCACACAGTACTAATAATAACAATCATATTATGAAAAATGTGCTTTTTTGGCACAATGCTTTTGGATTTTGGTTTTAGTTGGTTTAGTATTTTTCTTATGGTTCTTATGTGACAATTTTGGTTACAGAAAAAGAGAAGTTATTGTCAAAACTATTCATATGAAAAAACTGTCAATTATATCATTCAAATAGTTTTCATTAGTACCATTATTTTTTTGAGTTTAAAACATATGTAGTATAAAAGTTTTATACCAACGTTCAATCACAACCCTTCATTTATATGACTTTTAAAGTATTAATAAGTAAAGTCAACAAATTTACCATATATGAAGAAAGGTTGTGGTTGAATGTCGATGTAAAACTTTGCCTTCTCTTGAATATCATTGAATAAGAACCATAGCATACCTTTGATCTTGTAGGTGAGATTGCTCGTATTAGTGCAGGGTAAGCTTTAGATCCTTCACTTTCTTTCTTTTTTCTGAAGAATGGTCAATATCCTTTCATTTGGTAAAAGTTTTGGATTGTGTACTTTCATATCTATAATGAATCTCAAAGGTGTTCTTTGAGAGACTCCATCAATACATTCTATTTGCTTTATTTTTCTTTCTAGATTGTTACTTACATACATGTTGTGGTTTATGTTTACACAGAATATTTCTTCTTTTACAACTTGTGACTGTCATCCATTTTATCACTTAGTGGAATAAGTACTAGACTCCAGAAGAAGAAAGGGAGCAGAGATAAACATTATTATTTCTTCAACAATTCATAGATAAACCTAAAGTCAAATTTTATGTCTTGTTCTGAGGATAAGGACAATGTACTTGAATTCTGAATCAGAATAGTGTACAGGTGATATTATTGCTCATTAAGTAGATTACTGAAGGAGCTTTTACATAATTTAAAAGATCTTGCATTGGATTGCTCAAGACTTCAATGTCATATGAAAATAACTGTTTGATATGGGTACACATAATTTTTTTTTGTAATGTTTATTAATGTGGATATTAACTTTGTTTATTATTTTAAAATGTTAGACTATGGAGATCACAAAAATAAACTGATAATATATAATTAATCTGAAAGTCAAACATAAAAAAATTTAAAGTATGCTTACTTTTAAATTGTTCAAGTTCATATCCTAAGCTCACTAAGGATTTGAATCCCAAAATCCTATCTCATTAATCGTAAAACATTTAAGGATATTGGTACAAATAATGAATGCAAAAGTTTCTTAACTGAATATGATCAGATTTGTTAGTTTTCATGGTCATATTACTTTATAAAATATTCTCCCAATTAGGAATGAGTAATTTAAAGCTTATGAATGATAAAATATAGGCCAATCTGATAGTTTACTTTCTAAGGGAGGAATACAATTATAAAGTAGAGATAAAATGTGATAGTGTGTTTGTCATTATAGAACATTAAGAACATTTTGTTAGATTAGACCATTAACCTTAATAACAATGTATGTATTTTTTTATATATTAACATGTTATTGTGCTGGCACAGGTGCTCTCTTGGACTTTTTATGTCAACGTTATTTTATGTTGCCTCTATTTGTGGAATTGTTTATTTGATCACATCATATGCCTCAGGAACCTCATGTTCTCTAAATATATTTTTTATCACATGGACAGTAATTCTACTTGCTGCAATGATGGTCGTATCTTTAAATTCAAAGGTAAATTCAAACGTTATTCTCGTTGCAGCTAGTGTTATTTCTAATAGTTTGCATTGATTCTATAATAGTATTGTTTGCACAATATATCATTGTGTATAAAGTAACTAACAGTTCATATTCAAGATATATTATTAAGTTTTCCTAATATTTTTGTTTCCTTTAAAACATAAAATTTATGTTTTTGTTATTTAAGTGTTTAATTATTACAGGTTAATAAAGGTCTTTTATCTTCAGGAATTATGACTTCTTACATTGTTTTTCTTTGTTGGTCTGCAATTAAAAGGACAGAATTTTCCAACCCATATATCTATATAATGGTTCTTTGACAAAAATTTAGACATTACATCACTTTGTTTGGATGATATTTTCTAGATGCACTTCCAGAGAAAAAAAATATGAAAAAAGTCAAAACAACTTTTCCATACTTTTTGTTTTAAATGTTGTTCTATATGTGACTTTTTACAAAATAATTTTTGAAAAATTTTACATCTTCCAATATATTGAGGTTGTAGTTTTATACTTGGATGTATGTTGGAAGCTTCTTGAACAAGGAAGAGAAATGGGGGGGGGGGGTATTTTGCGCTACTTAGAAAGCTAGTTTTTAAATTGAATTAACAAATTTTACAAAACTGGTTGTTGTTAATCAAGTGCTACAAAATGTCGACATATTTTTATTTGGATGAAGATAGAATGGAATTGTCTTCTTATATGTAATGAAATTCACTCAACAGTAGTTGATGTCATGCTAACTTGGTCCAATGTCTACTTCAAATCATATATTTTATTTTGACATTTCTTTTATAGATGGTGGACTTATATAGATCTCTATCATGGAATTTCAATGAACCTACCACCATAAAATGTGAAACAAAGAATCAAGAAAAAGGAAACAGTGGCTGGATAACTATACTAGTAAGTTTTTCACCTAGCTAAATTTGAAAATCTTCTATTTAGTTCCTCCAGACTTCTTTATTGAGTTCAAAATTCTTGCTTCAGTCTTCTTTAGGTGATTATTGAGGTTTAAATTAAATAGTAGATTTTCTATTAGTGTTGGTCGAAGATTTCAAATAATGTTTAGGTTGTTGTTTATCTTAAATCTATGATGTGAAGTAACCATAATTAAGTTTTTTTTCTTGTATATGAAATAGCTTGGGATGAACATTTTGTTAAAATTCTTAGTAATTAAGGATAAAGGAAAATGAATTTGATAGGATTCGATAAAGTGATGAGATATGATATCTAGCCTAGTCAATCTGTCATTCATTTTTAGCACCACAATATTTCAATTGTGATGCTAAATTATTGTTAATGCAGTGTTCTATAAAAGAAAGAACCATCTACAAGGATAAAGAGTTTAGTAGCATTCAACAACTAAAGTACATATATAAGTATATGTATAGAGGTTTTAAGTTTTAACTGATCATGTTTACCATGTGGCATATACTGTACCATATGCTGTCTAGTTTTCTTACAAGTTTTACTACCAATGTTACTGTTAGATTTTTTTGTAGGCCTTTGCATTCTTTTTGTTGACTCTTCAAGATATTTTTTTGTGAGTATGTGTGTGAATAGTATTAAAATCCATAATTTGATATTGTGGATATTTCTTCACATGAATGCTTTAGTCATCCTATTATTTTGTGTTATATACAATTTTCTAATTTCTTGACAGGCTTCCTTATTGCCATATTTGCAATTGTGATGGCAGCCTTTTCCACAGGCATTGATTCAAAATGCTTTCAGGTGAATCATTCTTTAGTGTTCAAAGAATTCCTACTTGCTTCAAAACTAAAGAGTTCTAAAGCTTTCCTTGTTGCTTCAAAGCCTTTTCCAGTAAATTCAGAAAGATTCCTTGTTGCTTCAAAGTACCATTCTTAATCCTTTCCTAGAAATTAGGAAGCTCTAAAGCTTCCTTCTTTCTTTGATCTAGCAAGACACCTTAATCATGTTGCAAGTTAAAGTAAATTTTTCTTTTAGAAGTCAAGAAAAAATAATTTCCCCCATATAAGATAACCAAAAATTTGGATCATTTTCCTTTCATCAACATGATCAAACAAGAATTATTTAATTTTAATCTAGGTCATATTGTGACAGATAGAAAGCAATGTTAATATCTATCATATTGAAGTGATTTTTTTGGTCCTTTTTAGTTTACAAAAAACAAACCTGGACATGAAGATGATATTCCTTACAGATATGGATTTTTTCACACGGTATTCTCTTTGGGGGCAATGTACTTTGCAATGTTGTTCATCAGTTGGGATCTGAATAACTCAACCAGAAAGTAAGGAACTTAAATACATCATATGGTTAACCAGTGCTTTATGTGTGATTATTTTTTACATTTTGTGTCCTACACCTTCTGTATGAATGATGCACTCATCAAACCACCAGGTGGAGCATTGATGCTGGCTGGATAAGTACATGGGTGAAAGTTATCAATGAGTGGTTTGCAACAACAATTTACAGTAAGTTAATGTATTACTTAATAGAAACAATTATTTCCTATATTTCATTAGCTAGCGATTTGCAGCAACAATTTACAGTAAGTGAATGTATTACTTAATAGAAACATTTATTTCCTATATTTCATTAGCTAGCTTCAACTTCAACCATAATCTTGTTCATATTAATAAGACAAATGTTATTTTTGAAATTCTAACAAAACACACTTTTTCAACACATTATCTACTACTATGGGTTAAAGTTTATTGAAAAACATAAAATTTGATTGTCACATCTTATTTAATACTTCTCTATCTTGATTTTATAGTTTTAATAAATTTGAATGATGTGTAACACTACTCATGTTAATATGCTTAACATATAAACATCAACACATGGTAATGGTCGTAATAATAATCAGTAGTGGATTGTAAAAGTGAAGTATAACCAATTGATACTTTAATGATGCACCTTCTTCTCAAATTCATATCTTAATTGCTTTTACCTTGTTTAATTTAAATAGTATGGATGCTGATTTCCCCAGTTGTAAGATAGAACAAAGTCATGGATAATGATGGAACTATGCAAGAGACAACTGACTTAGTTATGGCATGATAGGGCAAAATCATCAACATTCTCACAAAAGAAAACTTCATTCTTTTAAATGTTTTCTATTCTTTAATAGCATTTTATTCTTCAACCCACTTAATGTTTAATGGCTGAAAGGAAAAAGTCAAGAATGAAATTTAATTAGGGGTTGACTGAAATATATTTTTAAAGATAGTAGCATTAGTTTTCACATCTCACTTTGTACTTATAGCCACCATATTTATATCTATATCATGCTTAGTAAGGTATAATTTGATGTAATACAATCTATGATTGGTTTAGCTATTGTGAACCACAAATTAAATGGTTGGGTTGGTTTGAATTTTTAAAGTGTTTGCTAATATCATTTTCTTAGATTTAAATCAAGAATAAAATTGATCTTGGGTACAAGGTTTTGTATCAATTAGTTTGGATAACTTATAGATATTGGATTAGCATGACTGAGTCCATTAAGAGACAATGAAACAACCAAACAAAATAGACAAGTCAATTTGCCAAAACTTATTTGGTCTATAGAGCTAACATTGGTCAACATATCGTAGCTGTTTGTCCCTTAATCGTCCTTGATAAAGTGATTTAGGATCTAAATTTTAATTAATATACATATATATATTAATTATAAATTGGACTTTAACTTAAACATTGATCAAAGCTTCAATTTTATAATGTGATTTTCTTTTGTAACATCTAATAAAAAAATAAATTGTCCACATTAATTATATTTTATATTCACTTTTATAATTAAAAAATTAATTTTAATTTTTCATATTAAGTAATTAATTTTATTAAATATTTAATTCATAATAAATATTAATTTTGATAATTTAATATTAAGTAATAATATTAAATTTGACTATTAGGTATGAACATATTTTAAATCATTTAAAATATATTCCACAAATTATTCTATCATAAAATAGACTTGAAGAAATGTTGGTCTTAGGTGAAAACTTTAATTTCATAAGGGTAAAATACACTTATCACTCATGAGGTTTTGTATATATTTCTACATTTTACATAGATTTTGAATATAACTTGGTGCAATAATGCATGATTAATTTCTTTTAAAGTCGTGAATAATTGATGTTAGAATGTTTGTAATAAGATTTCTTATTAATCTTTTTTTGTGTTTTAAGCTAGGTTAAAAAAGTCAGATCAGACCAACCGCTACAACCAAAAAATCGGTGAATTAGTCTAGTATCTAATTTGACCGAAAAACTGATGAACCAGTCTGGTATCTCGTTCAGTTAATATTCAAAACTGACGAAGCAAAAAACCAGTTTTAAAATAAAAAAACTTATGAAAATCGGGGGTTGAACTGTTTCATTTTTTTATAATTTTTTCAAATTTTTCTAAATACACCCTTGTTTTCTCAAGTTCATCCCTTTTTAATTAAAAAATTGATAAAAAAAGAGGTGAACTTAGCGATATGAATATGTATTTAGTAAAAATAGTTTTTTATTTAATAATTACCTCCTAATAATTTTTTTTTCTTTTATAATCTTAGTTGTTATAATATATTAATAATAAAAAACATTATTTCATTAGGACCGGTTTAGCACTAGTCCAGCAACGGTTAAACTAATAAACCGTGAACCAATACTTTTACCGGTTAAAACAGGGTCCAATTTTAAAATCATAAGTTTTAAGTGTGTAGGGCCTACGAATATCATAGAAAGTTGGAGTTCAAAATGCAAGAAAAATTTTTACAAATGGATTCCAATCAAAAGTAGTAGTTTATTTATTTAGATAAAGGCTAAATTATTTTTGTTTAATAAAGATAATATCAACATTCACTTTCTAAATTTTGTTCTGTATGAAATAAGATTGGCAACTGTGGTATTATGAATGTAATTTGGGTTTATAAGCAATCAAACAAGAACGGGACAAGTATGCATGAACCAAGACAACTATTATCATTATTATTTTTTTTCTATGCTTAACTAACTTTAAAAAAAAAACTAATTACGTTAAAAATCAAAAGCTACATTCATCTTCATGTTGAATTTTGGATCGATGCTATTTCATTAAAAATAGTAAATTGTGTATAATACAAATCTTAGTTCATGATTCACTAATGCTTGTGTTGTTTTGTTATTCAAATTTTTAAATGTTTTTCTCACTTCTTGGACGTTCAAAATTAACGTGGGCTTTTTGACCTTTGTACTATACAATTTCCTTGAATTTTGAATAACAACTTCAATTTTGTTTTATTTATTTGTATCAAAACATACCTTGATTTTTTAGGACATGTTAAATATAAAAAATAAATTAACATTGTCTCTTAAATGTACGATGATTTGAATTTAAAATTTAAAGGATAAAAGATAAAGGAATATACATTCAATAAAATAATATTTAATCTAATTAATTTTAAACTAAAACTATGAATATTAAGATATTTTATAAATTATAATGGATTTAGTAAAATGATATTATGTTAAATATTTATTAATTATTTCACAACTAATGATTTAAAAAATAACTTATCATTATGTAGCGAAATAATTTCTAGAAAACTTAATATATAAATATTTATAAATAAATAATATATATATATATGTTATTTTACCGTACAAATAATATTTAGAGGAAAATTTGCAAGAAATTTTTGTACCATTTTCATATTCATAGAAAATTTTACCGTCACTTGTCTGCTTCACAAGGAAATCTTTGTGAAATTCTTATAGATTTTTTTTGTACGAAAAGTCTCAAAAAATTTACACGAATTTTTCCTTCTAAAAAATAACAGTTATTTTCTTCAAATTTTTTTTCATGAAACAACTACAGGAAATGAAAACTTTTCTAGTAGTATTAATAATATTAAATAAATATTTATTGGTATGAACAATTAAAATTATATAAATAGAAAATTTTTTTAATTTTTAATTTTCATTAAAATAATAATATTGTTGAGTTATACATAAATAGCCTAGTGGTGCTCGTGATTTTCGAAGTAAAAAAGTGGTGCATTACCAATAAAAAACAAAATAGAATAGAGAAAAAGAAATAAAAAATAAAACAAAGATAAGTGAAAAATATGTAGAAATAATGATGATTCATCATGACATCCATAATTTATATTATGTCTAATAAAATATAATATAGTCTTAACAATATTAAATTAACATTTAATGATTTTAAACATTTAATAATTTCATAATATATAATGATAAAATTGTAATATTAAAATAAATTATTTTAAATTTATAATTGTTAATTATTTGAAATTGAAAACATTGTTTTTATTGAATATGTAAAGACTTTTACAAATAAGAATAAACATATATGTATCCTAAAAATAAAAAATAAAACTAAATCAAAACATATGTTTTCTTAATCTAATAATCTATAATGTTATGCAGGTATGCTTAACGTTACAGATGCCAAATATAAAATTTTAAATAATAATTGTTAATGAAAAATATAATAATATAATTTATAATAACAATTATATATGCAAGCATACATATTGATATATGAAATAACATACAATAATATTAAAATTAAATAATTAACAAAATCAACAATTTATTTTCTTTTTCAATTTCATATTATTTACATGAATATAAAATCATATAAGTGCGAAATTCAATCATAACATTATTATGTATTCTATAAAATCAGACTCATATATTTAATAAATATAAATTTAAATTAATTATATATGTTATATACTTTTCGATTTTAGTTGTTTCTTTTATAGATTAGATGTTAGGTTTTACCGACAAAGATCAAAACTTTGACATTTTTTCACATCTCTCATTGCTTAACCAATTAAGATATTATATATCTTTTTTATTTAAAATTAATGTTAACAATATAAAACATGTAGTTTACAAGAAAATATTTTATACATTATAGGATAAACTATAATATTCAATATATCTTATAATAATATATGAAAATGGTTATTAGATTTTAATTAAAATATACACTTAAAAGTAATATTTACATATAAATTGTTTATATTTTTATATATTTGACATAAAAAACATATATTTATGTTACAATAAAGATAAATAAATAAAAATTTCATCCTTATTTTAAGAAATTATAATTTCATTATTTTTTATTTACCTACTCTAATATTAAGTTTAAAAACTTTAAATATACCAATATTCATTGTGTCTTTTTTAAAAATATTACACTAATAAATATATAAGATGATAAATTAGTTAATGAAAATAAAGGTTTCAGGTTCAACTAACAAACTAGTATTATTAAGAATACTAACATTTGATTCATAAAAAATATATTATACTAATACACTCTCAAATTGTACACTAACTAACACTCTCTTAGTCATTTATTTTATATAATAATATATAGCATTAAATCTCTACATATAACTTTAAATGATAGTAAAAATTTAATAAATACAATGTATTATTAAATTTAAAAATTAAAATATAACTAATTAGTAACACAGTGCTATGGAATGATTTGATTCATATTGATATACGTTATTCTTAATTATATTAATAAATTAAGAAAATAACAATAATTTAAATAGAAGTGTAATTTTTTACTATAATTATTAAAAGCTACATGAGCTTAATTAATTGTTTAGAGCATACTATAAATAAAAGAAAGCATAATTTGAGCAATGTTTGTTTGATTCAAATAATTTATTATATCAAGTATACATTTGATTAATTTGAAGGTTAGATATTCAAAATATAATTTAAAGGATCTGACTAGTTTGTTTATGGCCACTCTTTCCTTCCTCTTCCCTTTCACTAATTATTTATTTGATTCATTAACACACGTTTTAAGGGAAAAAGGCTCAACACAAGTTTTGATTTTGAAATATAGCATATGAGGTATTTGGGAATTTAAGGCTTTGGTTGGGACTGAGAGAGGTATTCAGCTACCTTTTTAGAACATATAAAGAAAGAATCCACAGTAAGAAGAAACAAACCATAAAACATAAAACCTTATATAATTACAATTTGTTTTTCTATCATTTATGTTACTAAATATTAATTATTATTAACTTTAAAGATACTACCATACCACTAAATCATACAATTTATATAATTTTTAAAGTTATTACTATCAAATTCAACAAATTTTTTTAACATAAATAATAGAATAGATGTGACTGAATGATGTAAATCCGTTTTGATTAATGTTAACTTGAGCAATGTTTGTTTGAGTCAAATAATTTATTACATCAAGAATACATTGGATTAATGTAAAAGTTAGATTTTCAAAATATAATTCAAAGCATCTGCTAGTTTGTTTGTGGCTACTCCCTCCTTCCTCTTCCCTTTCACTAATTATTTAGTTGACTCATTAACCTGCCTTTCAGGGGCAAACAGGTAAACTCAAGTTTTGATTTTCAAATGCAGCATAGCATGAATTTGGGAATCTAACGCTTTGGTGGGACAGAAAGAGACATACAACAACCTTTCTAGAACATATAAAGAAAGAATCCACAGTGACAAGAAAAAAACCATAAATCATAAAACCTTATATAATTAGAATCTGCCTTTTCTATAATTTATGTTACCAAATATTAGTTATTATTGACTTTAAAGATACACACATACCAACTAAATCATACAATTTGTATACTTTCTAAAGTTATTCTTATCAAATTCAACAAATTTTTTTAACATAAATCATAGATGTGATTGAATGATGTAAATCCATTTTGATTAATGTTAATTTGAGTAATGTTAGTTTGAGTCAAATAATTTATTATATCAAGTATATGTTTGATTAATGTAAAGGTTAGATTTTGAAAATATAATTTAAAGCATCTGACTAGTTTGTTTGTGGCCACTCTTTCCTTCCTCTTCCCTTTCACTAATTATTTATTTGACTCATTAACAGGAGTTTCAGGGGCAAAAGGGTCAACTCAAGTTTTTATTTTGTAATGGAGCATAGTAGGAATTTATGAATTTAAGGCTTTTGTTGGGACTGAGAGAGACATTCAACCACCTTTCTAGAACATATAAAGAAAGAATCCACAGTGAACAGAAACAAACCATAAAACATAAAACCTTATATAATTAGAATTTGCCTCTTCTATCATTTATGTTCCTAACTATTAATTATTATTGACTTTAAAGATACAACCATACCAACTAAATCATAAAATTCATACATATTTTAAAGTTATTATTATCAAATTCAACAAATTTTTTTACTAGAAATCATAGAATACATGTGACTGAATGATGTAAATCTGTTTTGATTAATGTTAATTTGAGCAATGTTTGTTTGAGTCAAGTAATTTATTATATCAAGTGTACATTTGATTAATGTAAAGGTTAGATATTCAAAATATAATTGAAAACATCTGACTAGTTTGTTTGTGGCCACTCTTTCCTTCCTCGTCATTCTCACTAATTATTTATTTGACTCATTAACACGCGTTTCAGGGGCAAAACAGTCAACTCAAGTTTTGATTTTCAAATGGAGCATGGGAGCAATTTGGGAATTTAAGTATTTGGTTGGGACTGAGAGAGGAAATCAGCCACCTTTCTAGAACATACAAAGAAAGAATCTACGGTGAGAAGAAACAAACCATAAAACATAAAACCTTATATAATTAGAATTTGCCTTTTCTACCATTTATGTTACTAAATATTAATTCTTATTGACTTTAAAGATACAACCATACCAACTAAATAGAAAATTTATATAATTTTTAAAGTTATTATTATCTATTCAATTTTTTTAACATAAATCATACAATATATGTGACTGAATGATATAAATCTGTTTTTATTACTATTAATTTCGGCAACATTTGTTTGAGTCAAAAAATTTATTATATCAAGTATAAATTTGATTAATGTGAAGGTTAGATATTCAAAATATAATTTGAAGTATCTTACTAGTTTGTTATTGGCCACTCTTTCTTTCCTCTTCCCTTTCACTAATTATTTATTTGACTCATTAACATGCATTTCAGGCAAAACGTTCAACTCAAGTTTTGATTTTGAAATGGAGCATAGGAGGAATTTGGGAATTTAACTCTTTGTTTGGGACTGAGAGAGGCATTCAGCCAACTTTCTAGAACATATAAAGAAAGAATCCAGAGTCACAAGAAACAAACCATAAAACATAAAACCTTATATAATTAGAATCTTCCTGCTCTATAATTTATGTTACTAAATATTAGTTATTATTGACTTTAAAGCTATACCTATACCAAATAAATGATACAATTTATATAATGTTTAAAGTTATTGTTATCAAATTCAACAAATTTTTTTAACATAAATCATAGAATAGATGTGACTGAATGATGTAAATCAGTTTTGATTAATCTTAACTTGGACAATGTTTGTTTGAGTTAAGTTATTTTTATATCAAGTATAGATTTGATTAATGTAAAGGTTAGATATTCAAAATATAATTTAAAGCATCTGACTAGTATATTTGTGGCCACTCTTTCCTTCCTCCTCCCACTAATTTTTTATTTGACTCAGTAACACACGTTTCAGGGGTGAAAAGGTTAACTCAAGTTTTGATTTTGAAATGTACCATAGGATAAATTTAGGAATTTAAAACTTTGGTTGGGACTGAGAGAGACATTTAGCCACCTTTCTGGAACATATAAAGAAAGAATGCACAGTGACAAGAAACAAACCATAAAACATAAAACCTTATATAATTAGAATCTCCCTTTTCTATAATTTATGTTACTTATATTAATTATTATTGACTTTAATGATACACCCATACCAACTAAATCATACAATTTATGTAATTTTTAAAGTTATTATTATGAAATTCAGCAAATGTTTTAACATAAATCATAGATAGATGTAACTTAATGATGTAAATCTGTTTTGATTAATGTTAATTTGGGCAATGTTTGTTTGATTCAAATAATTTATTATATCAAGTATACATTTGATTAATGTAAAGGTTAGATATTTAAAATATAATTTGAAGCATCTGACTAGTTTGTTTGTAGACACTTTTTCCTTCCTTTACCCTTTCACTAATTATTTATTTGACTCATTAACACACGTTTCAGCGGAAAAAGGCTCGATCCATGTTTTGATTTTGAAATAGAGCATAGGAGGTATTTTGGGAATTTAAGGCTTTGGTTGGGATTGAGAGAGGCATTCAACTACCTTTCTAGAACATATAAAGAAATAATCCACAGTGAGAAGAAACAAACATAGAACATAAAATCTTATATAATTAGAATTTGCTTTACTATCATTTATGTTACTAAATATTAATTATTATTGACTTTAAAGATACTACGGTACCACTAAATCATACAATTTATATGATTTTTAAAGTTATTATTATCAAATTCAACAAATTTTTTTAACATAAATCATAGAATAGATGTGACTGAATGATGTAAATCCATTTGGATTAATGTTAATTTGAGCAATGTTAGTTTGCGTCAAATAATTTATTATATCAAGTATACATTTGATAATCTAAAGGTTAGATTTGAAAATATAATTTAAAGCATAATTTAGATCAGTTTTGATTAATGTTAATTTGAGAAATGTTAGTTTGAGTCAAATAACTTATCATATCAAGTATACATTTGATAATCTAAAGGTTAGATTTTCAAAATATAATTTAAAGCATCTGACTAGTTTGTTTGTGGCCACTCTTCCTTCCTTTTCCCTTTCACTAATTATTTATTTGACTCGTTAACAACCATTTCAAGGGCAAAAGAGTCAACTCAAGCTTTGATTTTGAAATGGAGCAGAGCAGGAATTTGGGGATTTAACGGTTTGGTTAGGACCGAGAGAGGCATTCAGCCACCTTTATAGAACATAAAAAGAAAGAATCCAAAGTGACAAGAAACAAACCATAAAACATAAAACCTTATATAATTTGAATTTTCCTGTTCTATCATTTATGTCACTAAATATAAATTATTATTGATTTTAAAGATACACCTTATACCAGCCAAATGATACAATGTATATAATTTTTATAGTAATTATTATCAAATTCAACAAATATGTTTAACATAAATTATAGATGTGACTGAATGATGTAAATCCATTTTGATGAATATTAATTTCAGCAATGTTAGTTTTCAAGTATACATTTGATAATGTAAAGGTTGGATTTCAAAATATAATTTAAGGCATAATTTAAATCGGTTTTGATTAATGATAATTTGAGCAATGTTAGTTTGAGTCAAATAATTTATTATATCAGGTATACATTTTATAATGTAAAGGTTAGATTTTCAAAATATAATTTAAAGCATCTAACTAGTTTGTTTGTGGCCACTCTTTCCTCCCTCTCCCCTTTCACTAATTATTTATTTGACTCATTAAAAGCATTTCAAGGGCAAATGGATCAACTCAAGTTTCGATTTTGAAATGGACCATAGTTGGAATTTGGCAATTTAATGCTTTGGGTGGGACTGAGAGAGGCATTCCACCACCTTTGCAGAACATATAAGGAAAGAATCCATAGTTACAAGAAACAAACCATAAAACATAAAACTTTATACAATTAGAATTTGCCTTTTCTATTGTTTATGTTGCTAAATATTCACTTTAAAGATACAATCATACCAACTAAATCATACAATTTATATAATTTTTAAACTTATTATTATCAAATTCAACATATTTTTTTAACATAAATCATAGAATACATGTGACTAAATGATGTAAATCCGTTTTGATTAATGTTAATTTCAGCAAGGTTTGTTTGAGTCAAAAGATTTATTATATCAAGTATACATTTGATTAATGTAAAGGTTAGATATTCAAAATATAATTTAAAGCATCTGAGTAGTTTGTTTGTGGCCACTCTTTCCTTCCTCTTTCCCTTCACTAATTATTTATTTGAAACATTAACACACGTTTCAGGGGTAATAGGGTCAACCGAAGTTTTGATTTTGAAATGGAGCATAGGAGGAATTTGGGAATTTAACGCTTTGGTTGGGACTGAGAGGGCATTCAGGCACCTTTCTAGAACATATAAAGAAGGAATCCATAGTGACAAGAAACAAAGCATAAAACATAAATATTAATTATTGTTGACATTAAAGATACGACCATACCAACTAAATCATAAAATTTACATAATTTTTAAAGTTATTATTACAAAATTCTACAAATTTTTTTAACATAAATTATAGAATAGATGTGATTGAATGATGTAAATCCCTTTTGATTAATGTTAATTTGAGAAATTTTGTTTGAGTCAAATAATTTATTATATCAAGTATACATTTGATTAATGTAAAGTTTACATTTTCAAAATATAATTTAAAGTATGTCACTAGTTTGTTTGTGGCCACTCTTTCCTTTCTCTTCCTCTTCACTAATTATTTATTTGAGTCATTAACATGTATTTCAGGGATAAAAGGTCAACCCAAGTTTTGATTTTGAAATGGAGTATAGGAGGAATTTGGGAATTTAGGGCCTTTGTTGATACTGAGAGAGGCATTCAGCCGCCTTTCTAGAACATATAAAGAAAGAATCCTTTGTGAGAGGAAACAAACCATGAAACCTAAAACCTTATATAATTAGAATCTGCCTTTTCTATAATTTGTGCTATTAAATATTAATTATTATTGACTTTAAATATACACCCATATCAACTAAATTACACAATTTATATCATTTTTAAAGTTATTGTTACTAAATTCAACAAATTTTTTTAACATAAATCATAGATGTGACTGAATGATGTTAATCCGTTTTAATTAATGTTAATTTGAGTAATGTTAGTTTGAGTCAAATAATTTATTATATCAAGTATACATTTGATTAATGTAAAGGTTAGATATTCAAAATATATAATTTAAAGCATATGACTAGTTTGTTTGTGGCCACTCTTTCCTTCCTCTTCCCTTTCACTAATTTTTTATTTGACTTATTAACATGCGTTTTAGGGTAAAAAATGTCAACTCAAGTTTTAATTTTGAAATTGAACGTATCTGGAATTTGGGAATTTAACGCTTTGGTTGGGACTGAGAGGACATGCAGCCACCTTTCTAGAACATATAAAGAAGGAATCCATAGTATCAAGAAACAAAGCATAAAACATAAAACCTTATATAATTCGAATCTGCCTTTTCTATTATTTATGTTGCTAAATATTAATTATTATTGACTTTAAAGATACACCCATACCAACTAAATCACAATTTATATAATTTTTAAAGCTATTGTTATGAAATTCACAAATTTTTTTTAACATAAATCATAGATGTGCCTGAATGATGTAAAGGTTAGGTAAATCCGTTTTGATTAATGTTAATTTGAGTAATGTTAGTTTGAGTCAAATAATTTATTATATCAAGTATACATTTGATTAATGTAAAGGTTAGGTACTGAAAATATAATTTAAATCATATGACTAGTTTGTTTGTGGCCACTCTTTCCTTCCACTTCCCCTTCCCCTTCACTAATTATTTATTTGACTCGTTAACACGGGTTTAAAGGGCAAAAGCTTCAACCCAAGTTTTGATTTTGAAATGCAACATAGGAGGAATTTGGGAATTTAACGCTTTGGTTGGGACTGAGACAGACATTTAGCCACCTTTCTAGGACATATAAAGAAAGAATCCACAGTGACAAGGAACAAACCATAAAACATAAAACGTTATATAATTAGAATCTGCCTTTTCTGTAATTTATGCTACTAAATATTAATTATTATTGAATTTCAAGATACACCCATACCAACTAAATCATAAAACTTATATAATTTTTAAACTTATTGTTATCAAACTCAACAAATTATTTTAACATAAATCATAGAATTGACGTCACTGAATGATGTAAATCCATTTTTGATTAATGTTAATTTGAGTAATGTTAGTTTAAGTCAAATAATTTATTATATCAAGTATACATTTGATTAATGTAAAGGTCAGATGTTGAAAATATAATTTAAATCATATGACTAGTTTGTTTGTGGCCACACTTTCCTTCCTCTTCCCTGTCACTAATTTTTTATTTGTCTCGTTAACAGGCGTTTTAAGGGAAAAAGGTTCAACCCAGATTTTATTATTTTGAAATGAAACATAGGAGGAATTTAGGAATTTAACACTTTGGTTGGGACTGAGAGACACATGCAACCACCTTTCTAGAACATATAAAGAAAGAATCCTCAGTGACAAGAAACAAACCATAAAACATAAAACCTTATATAATTAGAATATGCCTTATCTGTAATTTATGTTACTAAATATTAATTATTATTGACTTTAAAGATACACCCATACCAACTAAATCATACAATTTATATAATTTTTAAAGTTATTATTATCAAAGTCAACAAATTTGTTTAACATAAATCATAGAATAGATGTGACTGAATGATGTAAATCCGTTTTTATTAATGTTAATTTCAGCAATGTTTGTTTGAGTCAAAAACTTCATTATATCAAGTATACATTTGATTAATGTAAAGGTTAGATATTCAAAATATAATTTGAAGCATCTGACTAGTTTGTTTGTAGCCACTCTTTTGTTCGTCTTCCTTTCCACTAATTATTTATTTGACGCATTACCACGTGTTTCGAGGGCAAAAGGTTTAACTCAAGCTTTTATTTTGAAATGGATCATAAGAGGAATTTGGGAATTTAACGCTTTGGTTGGGACTAAGAGACAAACACATGCAACCACCTTTCTAGAACATATAAAGAAAGAATCCACAGTGACAAGAAACAAAGCATAAAACATAAAACGTTATATAATTAGAATCTACCTTTTTTGTAATTTATGCTACTAAATATTAATTATTATTGACTTTAAAGATACACCCATACTAACTAGATCATACAATTTATATAATTTTTAAAGTTATTATTATAAAATTCAACAAATTTTTTTAACATAAATCATAGAATAGATATCACTGAATGATGTAAATCTGTTTTGATTAATCTTCATTTGGGCAATTTTGGTTTGAGTCAAATAATATATTATATCAAGTATACATTTGATTAATGTAAATGTAAGATTTTCAGAATACAATTGAAAGCATCCGACTAGTTTGTTTGTGGTCACTCTTTCCTTCCTCTTCCCTTTCACTAATTTTTTATTTGACTCATTAACACGCGTCTCACGGGCAAAAGTGTCAACTCAAGTTTTGATGTTGAAATGGAGCGAATTTTGGAATGTAATGCTTGGGTTGGACTGAGGGAGGCGTTCAACCACCATTCTAGAACATATAAAGGAAGAATCCATAGTGATAAGAAACAAACCATAAAACATACAACCTTATATAATTAGAATCTATCTTTTCTATCATTAATGTTACTAAATATTAATTATTATTGACTTTAAAGTTACACCTATACCAGATAAATGATACAATCTATATAATTTTTAAAGTTATTATTATCAAATTCAACAAATTTTTTTAACGTAAATCATAGATGTGACTCAACGATGTAAATCTGTTTTGATTAATATTAATTTGGGCAATGTTAGTTTAAGACAAATAATTTATTATATCAAGAATACATTTCATTAATGTAAATGTTAGATTTTCAAAATATAATTTAAAGCATCTGACTAGTTTCTTTGTCGACACACTTTTGTTCGCTTCCCTTTCACTAATTATTTATTTGACTCATTAACAGGCTTTCAGGGCCTAATGGGTCAATCCAAGTTTTGATTTTGAAATGGACCATAGGAGGAATTTGGGAAGTTAATGCTTTGGTTGGGACTAAGAGAGGCATCCAGCCACCTTTCTAGAACATATAAAGAAAGAATCCACAATGACAAGAAACCAACCATAAAACATAAAATCTCAAATAATTGGAATCCGCCTTTTCTATCATTTATGTTAATAAATATTAATTATTATGGACATTAAAGATACAACCATACCAACTAATTCATAGAATTTGTATAATTTTTAAAGTTATTATTATCAAATTCGACCATTTTTTTAAACTTGAATCATAGATATGACTGAATCATCTAAATCGGTTTTGATCAACGTTAATTTGAGTATTGTTAGTTTGAGTCAAATAATATATTATATCAAGTACACATTTGATAATGTAAAGGTTAGATATTCAAAATATAATTTAAAGCATCTGACTACTTTGTTTGTGGCTACTCTTTTCTTCCTGTTCCCTTTCACTAATTATTTATTTGACTCATTAACACGCATTTCAGGGGGTAAAGGGTCAACCCAAGTTTTGATTTTGAAATGAAGCATAGGACGAATTAGGGAATTTAAGGCATTCAGCCACCTTTCTAGAACATATAAAGAAAGAATCCACAGTGATAAAATCTTATATAATTAGAATCTGCCTTTTTCTATAATTTATGTTACTAAATATTAATTATTATTAACTTTAAAGATAGACCCAACCCATACCAACTAAATCATACAATTTATATAATTTTTAAAGTTATTGTTATCAAACTCAACAAATTTTTTTAACATAAATCATAGAATAGATGTGACTGAATGATGTAAATCCTATTTGATTAATGTTAATTTCAGTAATGTTTGTTCGAGTAAAAAAAATTATTATATCAAGTATACATTTGATTAATATAAATGCTAGATATTCAAAATATAATTTAAAGCATCTGACTAGTTTGTTTATGGCCACTCTTTCCTTCCTTTTCCCTTTCACTAATTTTTTATTTGACTCATTAACACGCATTTTAGGGTCAACCTAGGTTTCCATTTTGAAATGGAACATAGGAGGAATTTGGGAATTTAAGGCTTTAGTTGGGACTGACAGAGACATTCAGCCACCTTTCTACAATCCATAAAGGAAAAATCCAGAGTAACAAGAAACAAACCGTAAAACATCCAACCTTATAAATTAGAATCTACCTTTTCTATCATTTATGTTACTAAATATTAATTATTATTGACTTTAAATGTACACCCATACTAGCTAAATGATACAATTTACATAATTTTTAAAGTTATTTATCAAATTCAACAAATTTTTTTAGCATAAATCGTGGATGTGATTATGATGTAAATCCGTTTTGATTAACCTTAATTTGAGCAATGTTAGTTTAAGTCCAATAATTTATTATATCAAGAATAAATTTGATTAAAGTAAAAGTTAGATTTTCAAAATATAATTTAAAGCATCTGAGTAGTTTGTTTGTGGACACTCTTTCGTTCCGCTTCCCTTTCAGTAATTATTCATTTGACTCATTAACATGTATTTCAGGGCCTAAAGGGTTAATCCAAATTTTGATTTCGAAATGGACCATAGGAGAAATTTGGGAAGTTAATGCTTTGGTTGGGACTGAGAGAGGCATCCAACCACCTTTCTAGAACATATAAACAAAGAGTCCACGGTGACAAGAAACAAACCATAAAACATAAAACCTTATATAATTAGAATCTGCCTTTTCCATCATTTATGTTACTAAATATTAATTATTATTGACTTTAACAATACAACCACACCAATTAAATCATACAATTTATATAATTTTCAATTTTATTCTATCAAATTCAACCAATTTTTTTAAAATAAATCATCTATGTGATTGAATGATGAAAACCCTTTTGTATTAATGTTAATTTGAGCAATGTTAGTTTGAGGAAAATAATTTATTATATCATGTATACATTTGATAATGTAAAGGTTAGATTTGAAAATATACTTTAAAGCATACTTTAAATTGCTTTTGATTAATGATAATTAAAATATATACTTTAAGGGTATATATTTTAATTAAAATCTAATCATCATTTTCATATATCATTATACGATATTGAATATTAAAGTTTATCCTATAACTTATCAAATATTTTCTTATAAACTATATTTTATATTGTTAACATTAATGTAAAATGTATACTTGACATAATAAATTATTTGACTCAAACAAACATTGCTTAAATGAACATTAATCAAAATGGATTTACATCATTCAGTCACATCTATTCTATGATTTATGTTAAAAAAATTTGTTGAATTTGATAATAATAACTTTAAAAATTATATAAATTCTATGATTTAGTTATTATGGTTGTATCTTTAAAGTCAATAATAATTAATATTTAGTAACATAAATGATAGAAAAGGCAGATTCTAATTATATAAGGTTTTATGTTTTATGGTTTGTTTCTTGTCACTATGGATTCTTCTTTCTTTATATGTTCTAGAAGGCTGGATGCCTCTCTCTGTCCGCACCAAAGCGTTAACTTTCCAAATTTCTCCTATGGTCCATTTGATAATCAAAACATGGATTGACCCATTAGCCCCTAAAACGCGTCTTAATGAGTCAAATAAATAATTAGTGAAAGGGAAGAGGAAGGCAAGAGTGGCCACAAACAAACTAGTCAGATGCTTTAAATTATATTTTGAAAATCTAACCTTTACATTATGAAATGTATACTTGATATAATAAATTATTTGACTCAAACCAAGATTACTAAAATTATCATCAATCAAAACCGATTTAAATTATGCTTTAAATTATGCTTTAACTTATATTTTTAAATCTAACCCTTACATTATCAAATGTATACTTGATATAATAAATTACTTGATTCAAACTAACATTTCTCAAATTAACATTAATAAAAACGGCTTTTGATCATTCAATCACATCTATGATTTAGGTTAAAAAAATTTGTTGAATTTGATAATAATAACTTTAAAAATTATATAAATTGTATGATTTAGTTGGTATGGTTGTATCTTCTAATTCAATAATAACAATTATTTAGTAGCATAAATGATAGAAAAGGCAGATTCTAATTATATAAAGTTTTACGTTTTATGGTTTGTTTCTTGTCACTGTGGATTCAGTCCTTATATGTTCCAGAAAGGTGGCTAAATTCCTCTCTCTGTCCCAACCAAATCGTTAAATTGCCACATTCCTGCTTTGGTCCATTTCAAAATCCAAACTTGGTTGACACTTTTGCCCTTGAAACGCGTGTTAACATGTCATATAAATCATTAGTGAAAGGGAAGAGGAAGGAAAGAGTGGCCACAGACAAACTAATTAGATGCTTTAAATTATATTTTTAAAATCTAACATTTACATTATCAAATGTGTAAATCATATAATATATTATTCGACTCAAACTAACATTGCTCAAATTAACATTTATCAAAACAAATTTAGATCATTCAGTAATATCTATGATTTATGTTAAAAAACTTAGTTGAATTTGATAATAATAACTTTAAAAATTATATAAATTGAATGATTTATTTGGTATGGGTGTATCTTTCAAGTCAATAATAATTAATATTTAGTAACATAAATGATAGAAAGGCAGTTCCTAATTGTATAAGGTTTTATGTTTTATGGTTTGTTTCATGTGACTGTGGATTCTTTCTTTATATTTTATAGAAAGGTGGCTGAATTCCTCAGTCAATCCCAACCAAAGTGTTAAATTCTCAAATTCCTCCTATCATGCATTTCAAAATCAAAACTTGGGTTGATGTTTTTGCCCCTGAAACGCGTGTTAATGAGTCAAATAAACAATTAGTGAAAGGGAAGAGGAAGGAAAGAGTGGTCACCAACGAACTAGTCAGATGCTTTAAATTATATTTTGAAAATCTAACATTTACATTATCAAATGTATACTTGATATAATAAATTATTTGACTCAAATTAAGATTGCTCAAATTATCATTAATCAAAAGCAATTTAAAGTATGCTTTAAAGTATATTTTCAAATCTAACCTTTACATTATCAAATGTATACATGATATAATAAATTATTTTCCTCAAACTAACATTGCTCAAATTAACATTAATATAAAATATAGTTTATAAGAAAATATTTGATAAGTTATAGGATAAACTTTAATATTCAATATCGTATAATGATATATGAAAATGATGATTAGATTTTAATTAAAATATATACCCTTAAAAGGAATATTTACATATAAATTGTTTACATCTTTATGTATTTGACGTAAAAAATATATATTTATATTATAATAAAAATAATATATAAAAATTTCATCTTTATTTTAAGAAATTATAATTTCATTCTTTTTTATTTACCAACTCTAATCTTAAGTTTAAAAACTTTAAATATCCCAACATTCCTTGTGTCATTTTAAAAATTTTTAAAAATATTACAATAATAAATATGTAAGGTAATAAATTAGTTACCAGAAAGAAATGTTCCAGGATCAGCTAACAAACTAGTATTATTAACAATACCAAGGTTTGATTCATAAAAAATATATTATACTAATACACTCTCAAATGGTGTATTGACTAACACTCTCTTAGTCATTTATTTTATATAATAATATATAGCATTAAATTTCTACATATAACTTTAATAATAATAAAATTTAATAAATAAATGTATTATTAAATTTTAACAGTTAAAATATAACTAATTAGTAACACAGTGCTATGAAATGATTTGATTCATATTGATATATGTTATTCTTAATTATATTAATAAATTACGAAAATAACAATAACTTTTTAAAATATAATTGTAACTTTTTAGTATAATTATGAAAAGCTCATGAGCTTAATTAATTGTTTAGAGCATACTATAAATAAAACAACTCATAATTAATCTTAATCATTAGATTTAAATAAGAAAATGAATAGAAATAATAAAGAGTAAGTATCTTATACTTACTACATCTTTTTCCATTCTAAGAATAAAATTAATATTTTCTATCCACATAGTTTTATATATTAAAAAGAAAAATGTCCTTATCCTCCATTAGTAAATAATTTATGTTTTTTACCAAAATATTAATTCAAAAAATCTATTTTTAGTTAGAAGAAAAAGTTATTTTTTGTTTTTCTACTAATTTATGATAGAAAGAATGTTAAGAATTAATAATTTTACATTTTAAAATTATAAACTAAATATTATATTTTAAGTATCTAATTTTTAAGTTATTTAGGACTTTGATAAAAAATAAAAGTTAAAAAAGTCATAAAATCTTATTTTAAAGGTAATAGTATGACTATTTCTACAAAATTATAAAAATGAAATTGGAAAAGTGCATGTTTATCAATGGTTTATTAAAAAATTGTAATACATGAAATGAGATGTGTGATGTGTGTTAGAAGATATAATAAACTAAACTAAACATTTTCTGTGTCACAGGGATGTGACATAATTCATATTACTTGGGAGAAATATCTTTTTTTTTTTCCACTTTTCTTTAAAAAATATCATTATTTCCAATATGCAACATGTATTTTTCTTTAAAAAGAATTCAATGTTTTTTATGAATATAACATAATAATTTTAGAATAAACATTTGTCATGCTAATTTTTTTGTTGTTAAATTATAATACAACTTTAATAAAAATAAATAAATCGAATATTTAGAAAAAATATATTTAATTATAATCTCACACTTATTTCTTATTATTAAAAAATATGTATAAAGTTATGTGTTAAAATTATTTAAAGTATAAAGTTACGTGAGTTGTTTGTGACCTTTCTTTTCTTCCTCTTCCCTTTCGCTAATTATTTATTTGACTCAGTTATGTGCCTTTCAGAGGCAAAAGGGTCAATCCAAGTTTTGATTTTGAAATGAACCATAAGAAGAAAGAAGGTCCATTTGGTATGGATAATTGGGGGATTTAGTGCTTTGGTTGGGACTGAGAGAGACATTCAGCTACCTTTCTAGAACAGAGAAAGAAAGAAACCATAGTGACAAGAAACAAACCATAAAATATAAAACCTTATAGAATTAGAATCTGTCTTTTCTATCATTTATGTTACTAAATATTAATTATTATTGACTTTAAAGATACAACCATACCAACTAAACCATACAATTTATATAATTTTTAAAGTTATTATTATCAAATTCAACAAATTGTTTTTAACATAAATCATAGATGTGATTGAATGATGCAGATACGTTTTGATCAATGTTAATTTGAGCCTATTAGTTTGATTCAAATAACACGTATACATTTGATTAATGTATAGGTTAGATTTTCAAAATATAATTTAAAGCATGTGAATTTTTTGTGGCCACTCTTTCCTTCCTTTTCTCTTTTCTTTCATATCTTTAACTTTGAAAATCAGAGGAGAGTTGGTATTAGAGACTTATACTTCACCATTTATTTTTTTAAAATCTAACATTGGGTTTTAACGAGACATTTTAAGATTTTAAAAAATTTGAAATGCTATCAATTTGAATTACTTTCATTTTGTAAATGTTTTGTTTGGATAAATCATTTGAAATTTCTTAAATTTTGAAATTTTATTTGGATAAGGTAATTCAAGTTCCATATTAGCCAAATCAATTCAATTTTTTTAATCTAAGTTTTTTAGTTTAGATATGAAAAATTAATTTCTTGAATTTCAAATTTTCTAAAACTTTTATAAATTACTTAATACATATATAAATTATGATAAAGGAGAGAATGAAAAATAAAATATACAAAAAATAATTTATTAATTAATGAAAAATAAAGTAAAAAAATCAACTAACATCTAAAAATAAGAAGACTTAAAAAAACTAAACCAAAATAACTTTTCATACAAAACTAGTAATTACCTAAAAAACTATTAACTTTTTAAGTATAGAATAAAATTGAAACCATTTCGGTTACTTTTTCATCTTTTAGCTAAAATTGAATGCAAGTGAAACACAGTTTATACTTACATAGCCATTACTAGTGCCTCTTTTTGTAACAGTCATAACAAAAGAACATAGAATTATTCACCTTTTTTACCATGAAGCTCATAACGGGAAAATCTATCATGAAATAATGAAAATCATAAAGCATAATATTTGATATTATTTCTATTCTTTTTCTCATCTTTTGTACAGGTATAACAACTAATTTCCATTCATTTGACATAAAAATAGAATGATAAAAAATTTTGGAGGAAAATTACTCAATAGTCCTATTCTATTTACATGTTGTAACAAGCTAAACAGATCTCCACAAATACCTTTACAACTTGGAAATCAAGTGATCCAATTCAACTGCCAACAAACAAGAATTCACATTAATTAGATAATTTAGAACCATCAGCAATAAAGGTTTTTACCTCACCAGAAAGCCAACCACTTCATTCTTCGTCAGCAGTGACTTTCAGGATATCAAGCCACCATTGGGAGCCTCCACTTCTGCGCCTAGCATCAAGGTTCCTCCTAATATCAACCTCATACCTTGCCTCCAGTACCTTGATCCAAATAGCATCACCACCTTGTAGAATTCTTCATCGCCATTTTCCCAACAGAACTTTATTAAAAGTTAACATATCTCTTAGTCCTAGCCCACCGTTGTATTTGTCTTTACACACCTGCTCCCATTTGATCCATGTTATTTTTTAGCCTTCTTCTGAACCTCCAAAAAGGAAATTCCTTTGCACAGATTCTATGGCTTTAGACACCTTCTTAGGAGCCTTGAAAAAGATAGAAAATAAAGAGGTAAAACAGAGAGGGTGGATTTGATCAGGCAAATCCTCTTCCCTATTGACACAGTCTTTTGTCTCTAAGGGGTTAAGTTTTCTCTCATTTTATCCAACATAGGCTTCCACACACGCTCACATCTCACATTTGCCCCCACAGGAATCCCAAGGTAGGAGAAATGCGTTTGCAGAACTCCGCAATTAAGGATCAATGCAAAGGAACCCACCTTCGACAATGTCTCCCCAATTACCCCTAAGCTATTCTTATGGAAATGAATCCTCAGGCTTGAGGCCAACTCATAGCATCTCAAAGCACTTTTTAAAGCAAATACATTTTAAAGTTCAAGCAAAATCAGGAAAATTTTATCATTTGCAAACTGGAAGTGATGCTTGTTAAGGTTAATACCTGAAATTAGATTTATCGAGCCTTTCAAATCAACCCTCCTAGCCCTTCAGATCACCCTGACGTAATCCTCTCTACATACAGAACTCCTTCGCCATACTCCTATTAACCAATATTGAGACTGATGATGAAGACAAACAACCACAACCATGTAAAACAGGAACGGCCAACTAAGACAGTCATACACTTGCTCGAAGTCAGCCTTAAAAACCAATAAGGGCTTCTTATGATGTTTCGTCTCCTGGATCACTTCATTAACTACAACCACACTATTAAGCAATTGCCTCCATTTAATAAAAGTTATCTGCATTTCCTCAATTATGCTTGGAAGTACCTTTTATAGTTTCTTTGCTAGCACTTTTGCAATAATTTTATAGAGCACCCCAATTAGTGATATCGACCTATAATCTACCAATCCACTTGGGCACTGCTTCTTGGGAATCAAGGAAATCAATGAGGCATTGACCCCCCTTGGAAGCTTTCTAATGAAAATTTGTCATTACTTTCCTTATATCCTCATTTAACACATCCCAGAAATGCTTCACTAAATTTTAATTAATATCTATTAATTATAAATTGGATTTTAACTTAATCATTGATGAAAGCTTCAATTTTATAATATCTGTTGATCATGAGATTTCCTTTTGTAACATCTATATTTAATAAAAAACTAAATTTCCCACATTAATTATATTTTATATTCATTTTTATAATTAAGAAAAAGTAATTTTATTTTTTTATATTAAGTAATTAATTTTATTAAATATTAAATTTGTAATTAAATATTAATTTTGATAATTTAATATTAAGTAATAACATTAAATTTGACTATTAAGTATGCCCATATTTTAAATTATTTAAAATATATTTAAAAAATTATCCTATCATAAAATAGACTTGAAGAAATGTTGCTCTTAGGTGAAAACTTCAATTTCATAATAGTAAAATGCACTTATCACTCATGAGGTTTTGTATATAGTTTTGCATTTTACATAGATTTTGAATATAACTTGGGGCAATAATACAGACTAATTTATTTTAAAGTCGTGAAAATTGATGTTGGAATGTTTGTAATAAAATTTCTTATTAAAAATTTTCATATGTTTTAAGTTAGGTTAAAAAAATCGGATCGGACCGAACGGTTCGACCAAAAAATTAGTGAACCAGTCTAGTATCTAGTTTGGTTAATGTTGAAAATTTAATCGACCAAGTAAAGAACCAGTTTTAAAATCGGAAAAATCAAGTGCTACAAAATGTTGGCATATTTTTATTTGGATGAAGACAGAATGGAATTGTCTTCTTATTGAGGTTTAAATTCGGAAAAATCAAGTGCTACAAAATATTGAGGTTTAAATTAAATAGTAGATTTTCTATTATTGTTGGTTGAAGGTTTCAAATAATGTTTAGGTTGTTGTTTATCTTAAATCTATGATGTGAAGTAACCATAATTAAGTTTTTTTTCTTGCATGTGAAATAGCTTGGGATGAACATTTTGTTAAAATTCTTAATAATTAAGGATAAACGAAAATGACTTTCATAGGATCCAATAAAGTGATGAGATATGATATCTAGCCTAATCGATCTGTCATTCATTTTTAGCACCACAATATTTCAATTGTGATGCTAAATTGTTGTTAATGCAGTGTTCTGTAAAAGCAAGAACCATCTACAAGGATAAAGTGTTTAGTAGCATTCAACAACTCAAGTACATATATACGTATATGCATAGAGGTTTTAAGTTTTAACTGATCATGTTTACCATGTGCCATATACTGTACCATATACTGTCTAGTTTTCTTACAAGTTTTATTACAAAGGCTACTATTAGATTTTTTTGTAGGCCTCTGCATTCTTTTTGTTGACTCTTCAAGATATTTTTTTTGTGAGTATGTTTCTGAATAGTATTAAAATCCATAATTTGATATTGTGGATATTTCTTCACATGAATGCTTTAGTCATCCTATTATTTTGTGTTATATACAATTTTCTAATTTCTTGATAGGGCTTCCTTATTGCCATATTTGCAATTATGATGGCAGCCATTTCCACAGGCATTGATTCAAAATGCGTTTAGGTGAGTCATTCTTTAGTGTTCTAAAGCATTCCTAGTTGCTTCAAAACTAGAGATTTCTAAAGCTTTCCTTGTTGCTTCAAAGCCTTTTCTAGTAAAGTCAGAAAGATTCCTTGTTGCTTCAAAATACCATTCTCAATCCTTTCCTAGAAATTAGGAAGCTCTAAAGCTGCCTTCTTTCTTTGATCTAGCAAGGCACCTCAATCATGCTGCAAGTTAAAGTAAATTTTTCTTTTAGAAGCCAAGAAAAAATAATTGCCCCCATATAAGATAACCAAAAATTTGGATAATTCTCCTTTCATCAACATGATCAAACAAGAAATATTTAATTTTAATCTAGGCCATATTGTGACAGATAGAAAGCAATGTTAATATATGTCATATTGAAGTGATTTTTTTGGTCCTTTTTAGTTTACAAAAAATAAACCTGAACATGAAGATGATATTCCTTACATTTATGGATTTTTTCACATGGTATTCTCTTTGGGGGCAATGTACTTTGCAATGTTGTTCATCAGTTGGGATCTGAATAACTTAGCCAGAAAGTAAGGAACTTAATTAAATACATCATATGGTTAACCAGTGCTTTATATGTGATTATTTTTTACATTTTGTGTCCTACAGCTTCTGGATGAATGATGCACTCTTCAAACCACCAGGTGGAGCATTGATGTTGGCTGGATAAGTACATGGGTGAAAGTTATCAATGAGTGGTTTGCAGCAACAGTTTACAGTAAGTGAATGTATTACTTAATAGAAACAGTTATTTCCTATATTTCATTAGCTAGCGATTTGCAGCAACAATTTACAGTAAGTGAATGTATTATTTAATAGAAACATTTATTTCCTACATTTCATTAGCTAGCTTCAACTTCAACCATAATCTTGTTCATATTAATAAGAAAAATGTTATTGTTGAAATTCTAACAAAAAACACTTTTTTCAACACTTTATCTACTACTATGGGTTAAAGTTTATTGAAAAACATAAAGTTTGATGGTCACATCTCATTTAATACTTCTCTATCTTGATTTTATAGTTTTAATAAATTTGAATGATGTGTAACACTACTCATGTTAATATGCTTAACATATAAACATCAACACATGGTGATGGTCATAATAATAATCACTAGTGGATTGTAAAAGTGAAGTATAACCAATTGATACTTTAATGATGCACCTTCTACTCAAATTCATATCTTAATTGCTTTTACCTTGTTTAATTTAAATAGTATGGATGATGATTTCATCATTTGTAAGACAGAACAAAGTCATGGATAATGATGGAACTATAGACAATTGACTTAGTTATGGCATGATAAGGGAAAATCATTAACATTCTCACAAAAGAAAACTTCATCCTTTTAAATGTTTTCTATTCTTTAATAGCATTTTATTCTTCAACCCACTTAATGTTTAATGGTTGAAAGGAAAAAGTCAAGAATGAAATTTAATTTGGGGTTGACTAAAATATAATTTTAAAGATAGTAGCATTAGTTCTCACAGCTCACTTTGTACTTATAACCACCATATTTATATCTATATCATGCTTAGTAAGGTATAATCTGATGTAATACGAGCTATGATTGGTTTAGCTATAGTGGACCACAAATTACATGGTTGGGTTGGTTTGAATTTTTAAAGTGTTTGCTAATATCATTTTGTTAGATTTAAATCAAGAATAAAATTCCTCTTGGGTACAAGGTTTTGTATCAATTAGTTTGGATAACTTATAGATATTGGATTAGCATGACTGAGTCTATTAAGAGACAATGAATAGACAAGTGAATTTTCCAAAACTTATTTGGTCTATAGAGATAACATTGTCAACACGTGGTAGTTGTTTGTCCCTTAATCGTCCTTGATAAAGTGATTTAGGATGTAAATTTTAATTAATATGTATATATATATATATTAATTATAAATTGGACTTTAACTTAAACATTGATCAAAGCTCAATTTTATAATGTTATTTTCTTTTGTAACATCCAATTAAAAAATAAATTTTCCACATTAATTATATTTTATATTCACTTTTATATAGATTAATATAACTTGGTGCCATAATGCATGATTAATTTCTTTTAAAGTCATGAATAATTGATGTTAGAATGTTTGTAATAAGATTTCTTATTAATTTTTTTTTGTTTTAAGTTAGGTTAAAAAAATCAAATCGGACCGACTGATTTGACCGAAAAACTGGTGAACTAGTCTGGTATCTAATTTGACTGAGAAACCGATGAACCAGTCTGGTATCTGGTTCGGTTAATACTGAAAACCGACAAAGCAAAAAACCGGTTTTAAAATCAAAAACCTGATGAAAATCGGGGGTTCAACTGTTTCATTTTTTTATAAATTTTTCAATTTTTTCTAAATACACCCTTGTTTTCTCAAGTCCATCCCTTTTTAATTTAAAATTTGATAAAAAAAGAGGTGAACTTAGTGATATGAATATGTATTTAGTAAAAATAGTTTTTTCTTTAATAATTACCTCCTAATAAATTTTTCATTTTATAATCTTAATTGTTATAATATATTAATAATAAAAAACATTATTTCATTAGGACCGGTTCAGCACTAGTTTAGCAATGGTTAAACTAATAAACCGTGAACCAATTACTTTTACTGGTTAAAACATGGGTCCAATTTTAAAATCAGAAGTTTTATATGTGTAGGGCCTACAGATATCATATAAAGTTAGAGTTCAAGATGCAAGAAAAGTTTTTTACAAATGGATTCTGATCAAAAGTAGTAGTTTATTTATTTAGATAAAGGCTAAATTATTTTTGTTTAATAAAGATAATATCAACATTCACTTTCTAAATTTTGTTCTGTATGATATAAGATTGGCAATTGTGGTATTATGAATGTAATTTGGGTTTATCAACAATCAAACAAGAACGGGACAAGTATGTCTGAACCAAGACAACTATTATTAACTAAGTTTAAAAAAAAACTAATTATGTTACAAATCAAAAGCTACATTCATCTTTATGTTGAATTTTGGATCGATGCTATTTCATTAAAAATAGTAAATTGTGTATAATACAAATCTTAGTTCATGTTTCACTAATACTTTTGTTGTTTTGTCATTCAAATTTTCAAATGTTTTTCTCACTTCTTGGACATTCAAAATTGACGTGGGCTTTTTGACCTTTATACTATACAATTTCCTTGAATTTTGAATAACAACTTTAATTTTCTTTTATTTATTTGTATTAAAACATACCTTGATTTTTTAGGACATGTTCAATATAAAATAAATTAACATTTCACTTAAATGTACGATGATTTGAATTTCAAATTTAAAGGATAAAAGATAAAGGAATATACATTCAATAAAATAATATTTAATCTAATTAATTTTAAACTAAAACTATGAATATTAAGATATTTTATAAATTATAATGGATTTAGTAAAATGATATTATTTTATATATTTATTAATTATTTCAAAACTAATGATTTAAAAAATAACTTATCATTATATGGCAAAAAAATTTCTAGAAAACTTAATACATAAATTTTTATAAATAAATAATATTTATATATGTTATTTTACCCTACAAACAATATTTAGAGGAAAATTTGCAAGAAATTTTTGTACCATTTTCATATTCATAGAAAATTTTACCATCACTTTTCCACTTCACAAGGAAATTTTTGTGAAATTCTTATAGATTTATTTTTTGAACAAAAAGTCTCGAAAAATTTACACCAATTTTTCCTTCTAAAAAATAGCAGGTATTTTCTGCAAATTTTTTCTCATGAAACAACTGTAGTAAATGAAAAATTTTCTAGTAGTTTTAATAATATTAAATAAATATTTATTGGTATGAAAAATTAAAATTATATAAATAGAAAATTTTTAATTTTTAAATTTTCATTAAAATAATAATATTGTTGAGTTATACATAAATAGCCTGGTGGTGCTCGTGCTTTTCAAAGTAAAAAAGTGGTGCATTACCAATAAAAAAGAAAATAGAATAGAGAAAAAGAAATAAAAAATAAAACAAAGATAAGTGAAAAATATGTAAAAATACTGATGATTTATGACGACATCCATAATTTATAATATGTGTAATAAAATATAATATAGTATTAATAATATTAAATTAACATTTAATGATTTTAAAAATTTAATAGTTTCATAATATATAATGACAAAATTTTAATATTGAAATAAATTATTTTAAATTTATAATGGTTAATTATATGAAATTTAAAACATTGTTTTTATTAAATATGTAAAGACTTTTACATATAAGAATAAACATATATATATCCTAAAAATAAAAATAAAACTAAATCAACATATATGTTTTCTTAATCTAATAATTTATAATATTATGCAGGTATGCTTAACTTTACAGATATGATGGCAATATAAAATTTTAAACAATAATTGTTAATGAAAAATATAATAATATAATTTATAATAACAATTATCTATGCAAGCATACATATTGATATACGAAATAACATACAATAATATTAAAATTAAATAATTCACAAAATCAACAATTTATTTTCTTTTTCAATTTCATATTGATTACATGAATATAAAATCATATAAGTGTGAAATCCAATCATAATATTATTATGTATTTTATAAAATCAGACTCACATATTTAATAAATATAAATTTAAATTAATTATATGTTATATACTTTTCTATTTTAGATGTTTCTTTTATAGATTAGATGTTAGTTTTTACTGAGACAAAGATCAAAACTACCACATTTTTTCACACCTCTCATTCCTTAACCAATTAAGATATTATATCTTTTTATTTGAAATTAATGTTAACAATATAAAACATATAGTTTACAAGAAAATATTTTATACGTTATAGGATAAACTATAATATTGAATATATCTTATAATGATATATGAAAATGATTATTATATTTTAATTAAAATATACACTTAAAAGTAATATTTACATATAAGAATTAATAAATAAGAATTAATATTAAAGAGTAATAAGAAAATGAATAGAAATAATAAAGTGTAAGTATCTTATACTTACTAGATCTTTTTCCATTCTAAAAATAGAATTAATATTTTCTGTCAACATAGTTTTATATATTAAAAAGAAGAATGTCCTCATATCCATTACTAAATGATTAATCTTTTCTACCAAAATATTAATTCAAAAAATTATTTTTAGTTAGAAGAAAAAATTACTTTTTGTTTTTTCTACTAATTTATGATAGAAAGAATGTTAAGAATTTTACACTTTAATATTATAAACTAAATATTATATTTCAAGTATCTATTTTTTAAGTTATTTAGGATTTTGGTCTAAAATGAAAGTTAAAAATATACACTTAAAAGTAATATTTACATATAAGAATTAATAAAGAAGAATTAATATTAAATAGTAATAAGAAAATGAATAGAAATAATAAAGATTAAGTATCTTATACTTACTAGATCTTTTTCCATTCTAAAAATAGAATTAATATTTTCTATCAACATAGTTTTATATATTAAAAAGAAGAATGTCCTCATCTCCATTACTCGATGATTAATCTTTTCTATCAAAATATTAATTCAAAAAATTATTTTTAGTTAGAAGAAAAAATTACTTTTTGTTTTTTCTACTAATTTATGATAGAAAGAATGTTAAGAATTTTACACTTTAATATTATAAACTAAATATTGTATTTTAAGTATATATTTTTTAAGTTATTTAAGACTTTGGTCGAAAATAAAAGTTGAAAAAGTCATAAAATCCTATTTTAAAGGTAATAGTATGACTATTCATACAGAAATATGAAAACCAAATTGGAAAAGAGCATGTTTATCAATTGTTTATTAAAAAATTGTAATTCATTCTAAAGTGACAGTGACATGAGATGTGTCTTAGAAGATATAATAAACTAAACTAAACATTTTCTATCACATGGGTGTGACCAATTCATATTACTTTTCTTTCAAAAATCTCATTATTTTCAATATGTAACTTTCATTCTTCTTTATAAATAATTTGATGTTTTTTTTTCCTGAATATAACATAATAATGTTAGAAAAAAGATTTGTGATGCTAATTTTTTGGTTGTTAAATTCATAATACAACTTTAATAAAAAAAATAAATCGAATTATTAGAAAAAATATATTTAATTATAGTCTCACACTTATTTATTATTATTAAAAAATACGTATAAAGTTATGTGTTAAAAGTATTTAAAGGAATTTAAATTATCTTAACATAATTTTAAAAAATAAAATAATAAAGTAATTTAATTATTTTACAACTATAGTGTAAAAAAAGTCGAGCCACAATTAAATTTCAAAATCCATGCATTTTAAAACATCCTTGGTTATTGGTCATTAATGATTTACAACATTTCCCATGGTTATTGTTATCTTTTTCAAAATCTATTGACCTATGTTAGTTTGAGCATACTCAATATAATTTCTTGTTGAGTAATGTGTATGTGGTGGAATATTTGAGCAATGTCAGTTTCAATCAAATAATGTATTACAATAAATATACATTTTATTAATGTAAATGTTAGATTCTCAAAATATAATTTAAAGTATGTGACTTGTTTGTGGCCACTCAGTCCTTCCTCTTCCCTTCCACTAATTATTTATTTCACTCATTATTACCACATGTTTCACGGCAAAAGGTCAACCCAAGTTTTGATTTTTAAATGGACAATAGGAGGAATTTGGGAATTTAACCCTTTGGTTGGGACTGAAAGAGACATCCAGTCACATTTCTAGAACATATAAACAAAGAATCCACATGGACAAGAAACAAACCACCACACATAAAACATTATACAATTAGAATCTGCCTTTTCTATCATTATGTTACTAAATATTAATTATTATTGACTTTAAACATACACCCATACCAACTAAATCATACAATTTATATAATTTTGAAAGTTATTATTATCAAATTCAACGAATTTTTTTAACATAAATCATAGATGTGACTAAATGATATAAATTTGTTTTGAGTAATGTTAATTTGACAAATGTTAGTTTGAGTCAAACAATTTATTATATCAAGTATACATTTGATAATGTAAAGGTTATATTTTCAAAATATAATTTAAAGCATCTAACTGGTTTGTTTATGGAAACTCTTTCCTTCCTCTTCCCTTTCACTAATTATTTACTTGACTCATTAACACACGTTTCAAAGGCGAAAGGGTCAACTTAAATTTTGATTTTGAAATGGACCATAGGAGAAATTTTGGAATTTAACACTCTGGTTGGGACTGAGAGAGGCATTCAACCACCTTTCTAGAACATATAAAGAAAGAATCCACAGTGACAAGAAACAAACCATAAAACATAAAACCTTATATAATTAGAATCTGCCTTTTCTATAATTTATGTTACTAAATATTAATTATTATTGACTTTAAAGATACACTCATTCTAATTAAATCATACAATTTATATAATTTTTAAAGTTATTATTATGAAATTCAACAATGTTTTTAACATAAATCATAGACTAAATGTGATTGAATGATGTAAATCCGTTTTGATTAATGTTAATTTGAGATATGTTTATTTGAGTCAAATAATGCATTATATCAAGTATACATTTGATTAATGTAAATGTTAGATATTCAAAATATAATTTAAAGCATCTAACTAGTTTTCCTGTGGCCACTCTTTCCTTCCTCTTCCCTTTCACTAATTATTAATTTGACTCATTAACACCCGTTTTAGGAGCAAAAAGGTCAACTCAAGTTTTGATTTTGAAATGGAACATATAAGGAACTTGGGAATTTAACGCTTTGGTTGGGACTGAGAGATGCATTCAGCTACCTTTCTTGAACATATAAAGAAAGAATAAGAATCCACAGTGACAAGAAACAAACCATAAAACAAAAAAAAATTATAGAATTAGAATCTGCCTTTTCTATCATTTATGTTACTAAATATTAATTATTATTGACATTAAAGATACAACCATACCAACTAAGTCATACAATTTATATAATTTTTAAAATTATTATTATCAAATTCAGCAAATTTTTTTAACATAAATCATAGATGTGACTGAATGATGTAAATTTGTTTTGATTAATGTTAATTTGAGAAATTTTAGGTTGAGTCAAATAATTTATTATATCAAGTATACATTTAATAATGTAAAGGTTATATTTTCAAAATATTATTTAATGCATCTAACTAGTTTGTTTATGGCCACTCTTTCTTCCTCTTCCCTTTCACTAATTATTTATTTGACTCGTTAACACGCATTTGAAGGGCGAAAGGGTCAACTCATGTTTTGATTTTGAAATAGAGTATAGCAGGAATTTGGGAATTTAAGGCTTTTGTTAGGACTGAGGGAGGCATTGAGCCACCTTTCTAGAACATATAAAGAAGAATCCACAGTCACAAGAAACAAAGCATAAAACATAAAACATAAAGCATAAAGCATAAAATATTGGATAGCACACACCCAACACATCACTTTTACATACAACCAATTACACTTACACAACTACATAGAATAAAAAAATAAACTATTACTATAGAAACACATTTATGGATATAAATGATGTTTTCTCCCTCGTAAATATATTGTTCTATAGAAAATAAAAAAATATATAGTGATTAAAGATTTTACACATTTATTCTCACTCAATGTTTTCTTTTTCATTTGTTTTTTTACTATTTTATTATGTAAAAAATTATTTTTTCTCATCCAAACAAAAATAATGATTTTAGTACCATTTTTTCATATGTTTTTATATGCTATTGTACTATTATAAATAATCTAACATTTCTATGTATTCCAATCACATTTTTAATTTTTTTTAAAGAACATTCTTAATTAGTAAATCTTACTCCTTCGTTCTTAATTATTAGATTTTTTTAAAATAATTTTTTTTTACTTTATATTATACCATTTTCTAATTTCTATATACATTAATGATGTTTTTCAGCTGCCTTTAACCAATTAAAATTTTGTTTTTCTCACCTTTGAAGGATATGAATAGCCTTATTAATATAAATTAAATTTTATTTATAGAGTTTAATTGGTATACACGGTCAGGTAAAAGATTTTTACACTAACATTTAATCATGACTTTTTATTTATGTGACTTTTAAAGTAGTAATGAGTAAAGTCAACAAATTTATCCATGAACAAAGGGTTGCGATTGAATGTTAATGTAAAAATATTTACACTGACAGTGTATACCAATTAAACTCTTATTTATAATAAAAACATTTTAATATAAATCACATTATCTAAAAATCAATTTTTAACCAAAATAAATTAACATGAAAGTCAAATTTATTAATGTTCATATAAAAAACACACATTTAATCTACTTGCAAATACTTTATTTGTTTCCTTTTTATATATTTAATGTTATTTTATATAAATTAAAAATATTTTAAAAAATTAAATATTAAATTTTATTGAAATTTTCCTATGTGATATTTAAATTTTTAATGTATACACTACCGTTAATAGAAGATACTCCTTAAGACTAAAAACATTGAGAGAAATCGAAATGGTGAACTATTCAATTATTTAATAAAAAATATTAACATACCAATTTTATATTCACTTATTACTATTGTAAAATACATTATATTATAGTTGTCATGTAAATAACAATTTATTACTTTATTTTTTAGTTCAGGTTTTGAATTTACAAGTATAAAATATTTTTAAAATGAGAAAGAAAGAATAAAAACAAACATCACCTACATTTAAATTAACATTTAAAAATATAAATAAATAAATAAATATTATTAAAGTATTTAATAATAGCAAGAATACACCATAATAACCGCCATCAGAAGTTAACAAGCTTTTGCAACATTCATGACGTACTAGCCTTTGATAATTTCAGTTTTATCACAAAATTATTGGCTAAAAAGGCGAATGAATTTTTTTAGAGGATGGTGAGGATGAAGAAATGGGAGATTTCATTTTGTGTGTCTTCCTAGTCCTTGAGTCGAACACCAATCCTTCAAGAAATCGCATTTTTTTACTCCAAGCACACCTGGGGTACAGAAAATGAGGAAATTGGATATCTCTTAGTTTAATAAGAACAATGAATTTGATGTCCCAAATAAATAAAACCAAGTCTCATATCCATTGAACATAGTAGAATTTGAAATTACCCAAAACTCAGAAAAATAAAATAAAAGGCTCTATGTCTAGTACATCATGATTCATACTTAATCAGAGACAACAAATAAAAAAAGTCAAAATGGTTTTACAAACTAATGAAATAATAAATTAAAGTGAATTGAAAACTATAAAAAGTTATGAACAATTCATGTTCTTACGTGCAGGTAGTAAATGAAAAAGTCGAGTCTCTATAGAACTTAAAAACTGTAGAACAAAGTTGATAGCTATTACTATTTGTTAAATTCATTAAGAGTGTTGAAAGAAACAAGTACTTGGAGAGAACAACTTAAAAAGGATAATGACTGTGACAACTGAACTCTTTCTCGGACAATCCTTTATTTGGTGTGTATAAAGAAATTGAAAATCAAAATCAAAAGTCAAACTAACGTAAAAGATTGTTAAATGACAAAAAAAAAATCTTGAGGGTATTTTTGTAAATACAGTATATGTTAATGTGACGTGCAATAATTAAATTCACATGTCATCAAATCCTTAGTTATTACACCAAACAACTTTGGTATTGTTTAAATACAACACACAAAAAAAAATAACCTTACTCTTTTATATAAAAGTTTAATAATTTAATATTTATGCACTTATTATGTTAAAAAAGTTTTTACACTTACATTTAATATATTAACTCTTTGCGTATGTAAGTTTGTTTGTTAATTTTATTTGTCGATGCTTTAAAGTCATATGAAGAGTGTGTTGTGATTGAATTATATGTAAAACTCTTTTATATTGTCGATGAGCTTTTTGCTTTTTACAATAATTATATATATAGACACACATACACACATGAAAACATTTATATTTATTTTACACTGCCCATAAGCTTTTACACACTCATATATATTTTTGAAAATATTTTCTTACATTGAGTATGTACGCAAGATATCAATTGAAGTAAATAATTAACTAAAATAAACTTATTGATAAAATTTATTTTATTTAACTTGCAAAATTTAATTCAAATTTCAATTTATTTTTTACTGTTCGTTTTCATTCTTCAACTTAATATTCGTTCAAACATTCTCATTTTCATCATAATTTACTTTCATTTTTTTTTAAATATCACAAGAAGAAACTTTTTGACAATTCCATGTATATAAATGACAACAAAATATCTAGTTGTTAGGAAAAAAATATATAACTAGACTATCGGAAAATTGTTTTTTTCATTGTTGGACACCCTAATAATGTCATTCTTTTTTAGGTAAAAAACTATATTTAGATTTTTAACAGTTATGTTTCTCAACTATTTATTACGAGTTTGCTAATTTCATATCATATTCAATTGATCAATTTCTCTAACTTTTTTCCATTTCCTACTATTATTAATTTAACTTTATTCTTACTTGATCAATTTCATTTTCTAACGTGATCATGATAAAGACAAAATTCATATACTCAGCTGAAGTTTCACCATTACTTTTAATATCTCGTCGTAGAAAATCTCCAAATTTTGTCAAATTAGAGACCATTATAGAAGAAAAAAGACAAAATTTCAATTCATTGAAAAAGAGTACTATTGTTTCTTTTCCTTTGTTACTTTCTGGATTTTTGTACATTTTGTTATGTAGAGGAGTGATTTAATAATCATCTTATCTGTATTATATTTTACATTCAATGATACAGGTGAAATTATTTAAAGAGAATGCTTTTATTAGTCATCTTAGATAATTGATGCTAGTTAAAAAAGCATGCTATAATTTAAAAAAAATTTTTAGTACCCATTATATTCACTTGATTGCAAGTTTTTAAACGTGAACTGTGTAAAAAGTTTAAATAAAAGAAATAATAAGAATTAACATTTGGTATAAGTATCATTTTCTTAACCAAGCACAAAATTAATTTAAATGATTAGTGGGAACAAAATATAAAAAATTAATTTTTTTTTCAAGATAAAAATTAATATAGTGTAAGTATTATTTACTGTATTTTAAAGAATTAGCAGAGTTATGAATGTGAGCGCGGGATTATTTTTTTTAAGTGAAATTTAATTTTTTGAGTTATTATAGAAATATTTAATCATTTATGCTATAATTAGTGACTGAAAATAGTAACGGCTAAATTGTTTATTGATTATATGGTTAAAATTTAGAATTAATAGCGTTAAATAAATTTGAGAACAAAAGTTGTACCACATGAGTCTAAGAAATTTTATATTAATTCAATCACATTCTTCTTATTTATTTTTGATACATTTATTGATTTTATATAAATAAAAAGTTATAATTAAAATTGAATATATTTTTTTTTATATTTTTAATGCATATTAATTAAACAAGATATTATTTTGTAAATAATTATAAAAGAATTTCGGTTGCTAATTCAGTCCCTATGAACAATTATTGTTTAGCTATTTTCTACCACCACCAGTAATAAAGGAAAAATTTGGAACATCATACCTCGGATGAATCTTGAAATTCCATTTATCTCCATGTTCGTTTACCAAATCATCACCAACAAGTTTTTTTATGAAAGCATGCTGATAAAATCCCAATTCCATATACAATAACATAATTAATTTTTTCAATAATATAAAAGAAATTTTATAAAAGCCCATAATATTATTATTATATGTTAACTTACCAATTTCTATGAGGGTTACGGAATCAGTTTCACTACTAGAATATTGCTGAAATCCGCAGGTAATTCTTGCAGATTTTCATGTGAAAACCAAGTGGTAGAAAATATTCCTGCCGATTTAAAAATTTGAAGGAAATTCTTGTAGGTTTTCTGTGAAAATAAGGTAATTTTCTACAGATTTTAAAATTCGCAAGAATTACCTGCGACTTTATGATACAATAATTACCTGCAGATTTGATTTCTGCCGGAATTACTTGCAGTTTTAGTATTCGCAGGAATTACATGCGGATTCTCCTGCAACTTTCTGGAAAATTTAAAAAATTAATTTAAAATTATAAATTAAAATAGAAACTAAAAATAAAAATGAAATAAAAAATAAAAACAAAAATATAAATTTAAAAACTGAATTAAAAAGTAAGAATTTAATAATTAAAACTAAAAATCCTAATTAATATTATAAATTATAAATAAAAAATTTAAAATAATTAAAAAATATGAATTAAGTACTAAAAATATAAATTAAAATTAAATGAAAAATAAAAATAAAAACTAAAATTTAAAATAACCATAGAAATTAAAATTTTAAAATTATAAATTAAAAAAAAAAGCTAAAACAAAAATTATATAAAAACTAGAAACTAAAAACTAAAACACAAAATTAAAAATTAAAATTTAATAAGAAAAAGTAAAAATTCCTAGGGATTATTAATTATAAATTAAAAAAATTAAAAAATATGAATTAAGAACTAAAAATATAACTTAAAATTAACAAGAAAATAAAATAAAAACTAAAATTAAAATTAAATGTAGAAATTAAAATTAAGAATTAAACGTTTAAATAAAAGTAAAAGTTAAAATTATAAATTATAAATTACAAATTATAAAGTTGAAATAAAAATTAAATTAAAATTAAAACTAAAATATAAAAATGAAAATTGAAATCATAAAACTAAACCTTTAAAACTAAAATTGAATAATTATAAATAAAGAATTAAAATGAATTAAATGATATAAATTAAGTACTAAAAATAAATTAAAAAATAAAAATAAAGATAGAAATTAAAATAAAGAATTAAAATTTAAACTAAAGTTGAAAATTACAGATTATAGTAAAAGTTAAAATTAAAAATTATACAAAAATTAAAAAGTAAAATATAAAATTAAATATTGATAAATAAAATTTAAAATATAAAATGAAAAAGTTTAAAATTAAAAATAAAGATGAAAAATTATAAATTTCAAATAAAAACTTTAAATTAAAATTTAAAACTAATTAGTAGATATACATAAAGTACCAAAACTATAAATTAAAATTAAATGAAAAAATAAAACTAAAATTAAAATTAAAAATAAGAATAGAAATTAAAATAAAGATTAAAATTTAAATTAAAAGCTGAAAGGTAAAATTATAAATTATTAATTATACATTTAATTTATATATTTATTAATTTTAAATCTAATTTTCAATAAATTCCCAGGAATTATATATTAAAATTGAAACTAATTAAAAAATATAATTAAGAACTAAAAATAGAAATTAAAAAACTAAACTAAAAATTTAAATTAAAAATTTGAAAATTATTAATTAAAATAACAACTAAAACTTAATATTAAATGAGAAAAAATTAAAAATTAAAATTAGAATTAAAAACAAAGATAAAATAAAAATTCAAATTTAAAATTATAAATAAAACAAAAAATTAAAATTAACAATAAAAATTAAGATAAATTAAAAGGTGGAAATTGTAAATGAAAAAAAAAACTAAAACATTAAATTAAATGAAAAAATAAAACTAGAAACTAAAATTAAAATTTAAAATGAAGATACTGATTTAAATTAAAATTTGTAAATTACAAATAAAACTAAAAAGTATAGAGTAAGATTAAATTAAAAATAAAGATAGAAATTTAAATTAAAAATTGAAAATTATAAATTAAAAAACAAAGTGACACAAAAATTAAAAACTAGAATATAAAAGAAAAAATTGAAAATTAAAAATTAATAATAAAAATTAAAAATAATACAAAAAACCAACAACAAAAAATTAAAAATTAAAACTTAAAAATAAAAATGAAAAATTATAAATTTTAAATATCAACTTTCAATTAAAAATTAAAATTTTAAAACAATATAAGTTAAAATTAAAATTAAAAATAAACATAGAAATCAAAATAATGAATTAACATTTAAAGTAAAATTTGAAAATTATAAATTAAAATAAAAGCTGAAACTAAAATAACTAAAAAATTAAAAAATAAAATATAAATTTAAAATTTAAAAGTAAAAATTAAGAAGGAAAATAAAATTAAAAATAAATATAGAAATTAAAACAAAAGCTAAAACTAATCATTCTATAAAAAGTAAAAACTGAAATATAAAATGAAAAATTGAAAATTGAAAGTTAAAAATCTAAAAATAAAAAATTTAAAATTATAATTTAATAATAAAAATTAAAAACTAAAAGGTAAAAGTAAAAATTTAAAACTAAAGGAAAAGTGAGAAATTGTAAATATAAACTTTAAATTTAAAATTAAATCTAATTAAAAGATATAAATTAAAACTAAAAGTTAAAATTAAAAATTTTAAATGTCAACTTTAAAGGAAAAGTTAAAAATTTAATAGTAAAATTTAAAATTATAAAATTAATTTATATATTTATTAATAATTTTAAATTTAATTTTCAATAAATTCCTAAGGATTATAAATTATAAATTAAAAATTAAAACTAATTAAAAAATATAAATTAAGAACTAAAAATATAAATTAAAATTAAATGAAAGAATAAAACTAAAACTAAAATTAAAAGTAAAGATAGAAATTAAAGTTAGGAATTAAAATTTAAATTAATGTTGAAAATTATAAATTGAAATAAAAGCTAAAATATCAAATTGAAAATTTAAACCAAAATCTAAAAATTAAAAGATGCAATATATAAAATTTGAAATTCAAAATTAGAATAATATATAAAATTTGAAATTCAAAATTAGAATTTAAAATTGCCTTCCAACCTAATCTACTCTCTCCATTTGAAGCTTTCGCCATTTAAAGCTCTCACCATGTGAAGCCCTTTCCATTTAACCATAAACCAATTTAAGCTTCTGGTTCTGATTTACCAAAGCCAAACATCTAAGCCAAACTCAAGTATGCACGGTTGTTCAATCATGTTTTGCTCATTCTTCTTTTTTAGCATTTACAATGTTCGATCATGTTTTGATCTCTCAAAACGGTTTGTTTCAATTCAAAGTTATCTTTCAAGGTGTTGCACTCTCTTAAATAGTTTTAGGGCTTCTACATTTTTAGGGCTTGCTCAAAATGTTTTCATTGTCTCTCCATTGCTTCAATCACTGTTGTTCGGCTTCAATTTTTTCTTACCTCTACTTTTTGTTCGCATTTTAGTATAGATTTTGATCATAATTTCCTATTTCTACTTTGTATGTAGCTGTCTAATTTTTGTATAGATTTTTTACCTCTATTGTCATTATCAAGGAAGAGCGTCGTAATTTCCTTCATTTTATTACTTGGCTTTGTACTGTGCTAGGTGGAACCTTTGTTATGACAGGTTTTGTATTTGATTTCAGTCCAAATGAAGTATAGTGATTATGAATAGAGTAGTGAACATTATAATTTAATTTCTCTAACCTTTATTGTGACAGGTTTTGTTTTTTCCTTTCTCTCTCCTTGTTGTGCATTTAGTAAAACTGTGAAGGTTACATAGATTATGCTATAACTTGGATTAATCACCTGTCATAGGTCTAACACACAGAAAAATGCTCTTAAAAAAGAAGCACCTTGTTTCTGGTTGTTTGATTGTTTGTCTTGGGAGAAGGAATATAAAATTGACCACATTTATCTTCCACTGTCACACTGTCACTATTTGCTTTCTAGTTTTGGAGAGGTTGTATATTATAGTATAAAATATTCAATTTGATCTTCAACAATTTAAGCATCACTTGAATTGGCAATAGAATGCTAGACAAGACTCTCATCATGTGGTATGACATAATTGCCAGCTATATATATATATATAGCCAACATTATTAGCGAAGGCAACTTGCTCTTCAAAACCATCATGATCGTGCATTGTGATAGCTAGATTTGTCCCCATGATCATTAATTAAGGTGTATAGCTGATTGCGCCGACACAAAAAGATGGAGTGTAAATTTTGAAAGTAATAACTAATTCTTGGTGATTCTACAAATTCATCATAATACTAATCATTCCTTACCCTTGTGTGGGATTTTTAAGTTATATATAACTACTAACTAGTCAAAGACTAAACAGAAAAAAAAACTAATGATGGTGAGGGATGAAATAAAACTTCTAGTTTCATTTGATGCTCCATGTTGGTCTGGCCAGAAAACAATTCATTTATGAAAAAAGGGTAGCTACAGTCATACACATTGTTATAATATATTATATATGTGAAAGAAGAATAGTACCTATTAAACTAGTGTTGGTGAAGGCATCAACAGTCATATGAGATCTATGTTTTTTTTTCTTGTATGTGTGGCTAGAGGGGGGTCCATTATCTATTTTATATATGAAAAACACAGATCCATTTCTGGTTGCTTATTTGATGATCTGCAGAAGATTAAAACATGAGTATTAAAAAAATATAGCATAACTAAAATACTACTTAATAAGATAAATCAAACCTTTGCTGTTAAACATCTGATGCCTGATATAATGTTATTTGTCTTCTCATTTCATGCTAAATGCTAATTCAAAAAAATACCCGATGGACACCATTCTCTGTTCATTCTATCATGCAAGATTGTGATTGAAGTTGGACATGAACTATATCCCAAAACAAATCACAATTATGCAAAAGATTTGCTAAAGATAAAGGGGAAAAGGCACACCAATCACTAAATGACAGTGCAATGCAAAATTACCAGAAGAAAGCATGTTATATAGCATAACATATAACGTTGAAGTAGTTTCATCACACCTTTTAGTAATTACTTTACAAAATTGTGATTTCTATCTCTAATACTCCTATATATCACCATTATTGTTACCTATATATCCTTTGTTTTCATAATTGTTCTTGCTACTACTAATTCCCTATCAACCAACCACTATATGAAAGAATTCAATATATTTTATTTTTGTAACAGAGAGCTATAATGGAATAAAGTTTCAAGGTGTCTTCATAAACTGAGTCAGAACATTTTAAATGGATTATAACTTGTTTTAATTTGTATAAAAATATATTATTGAATTACATAGGCACAACTAGACATTGCATCGTAAATAAATTAATTGAACATGCAACACTTGCCATCTTACAATTTGAGAAGAATGTAAGAAACTTGATTTTAATTTTTAGAATAAATTTGATTCATATTGCTTATCTCTATAAATGCAATGGTTAGTAGATTTTTGTAATATATGCTTTCAAAAGTTTTGTGCATTCATTTAAGAATAAAAGAATCAACTCTATGTATCCTATTGCTCATATGTCTAAACTTCATTTATGCCAGGTTGATACATTCTTTGTTGTTGGATCCCTCTTGGTGTAGTTCTTGTGCTTCATAATATTGGAATTGGCATCCTTTATGTAATATTATACATTTTTTTTTCTGATCTTTATTGATATCTCAAATGCAGTAAACAATTTACCTCTTGGTTTGGTTCTTTAAAAGTGTTATCTGAAATATCTTAAAATCAATTTGTGTAACGATAAAATCATTACGAACTAATTTGCTTGACTTTTTTTTTTCCCAGATCTAATAGTAAGAGTATATAACTTTTAGGAACTAAATAAAAATAAAACTTATTGTGAACTAAACTCAAGCATCAATAGAAATAAAACTTAGGAAATTTCTCTGCACAAGTTAAAGCTTCGAAACTAAAAGTTAATACTCCAAGTATAAAAAGTTTTATACGGACAATTAACCTTCTATATATGTCAAGTTTTTTTAATTTTACTAATTAATACGTTAAAAGTTATATAAATGATTAGTTGTGCTGAAATGAGAGTAGTGCATATATGTTAAATTCTATTAATTAAACTCTTACTAACTAATACAATTAACCATTATATAAATGAAGAGTTGTATTGAATATTATCATAAAAATCTTTTCCATTATGAGTGTATACTAATTAAAATCTAATAGTTTATCTTGTGTTTCAATTAAACTAACTTATATTTTATGTAATTTTAAAAATTTAATAAAAATTTCAACAGCAATCAATAAATTCATAGGCAAGGTTAAAAAAGAGCTTAGAAAAATTCTACACATGATTGAAAGATTGAAGCATGTTCTTATCTAAGGGCATTAAATTCTACACATGATTTCTTTTCCATTTTAAAATATAGCAACTAACTATTGGTTTATAACTAATCCAATTTCATTAAGATTCTTAGATAAACTTCGTCAATAAAACTTAAATGTAGAAGAAAATAATAACTAAAATATACTGAATTTTTCATACATGTTAAAATAAACTTATGGATGAGAAGATTATATAAAATTACATAATTCTAATAAGTTAATTTGAACTTACTGAGATTATTTTATTTTATTTACTATAAGTACTTATAGATGACTTTATCCAAATATATACCTAAATATTCTTCATATTGAGCATTTGTTAGAGGAATATTTGTTAGGCAAGGACAAGAGAGAAGAAATTAAAGTGGAAATTTAGTTTAAACTATGATTGAAATTACTTAAAGATACTTTGTGTAAGTAACGCCCACTTTGTTCAATAGTGTAGTGAAAAATATTCAGGATGCAGCTAGTACCTAACATATTGTCAAATGCAACAGTCAACTTATAATCTTTTTATGAAGCAAAGTGTTTACTTTTATGCTTTATATTGGAAAATGCACACTGCAATTCCCCTGTTCTTTTACTTTCCATATGTTTTGTTACTTTTGATTAAATCTCTGAACACTCTTACTATTTTATTCTCTATCTTTGCTAATTTTGGTGTATCAGTTCACGATAAAATCTCACCATTTCTTCCTAAATTTTTTTTCCCAAGTGTCATAATTTGGCATAAAGCTAAATTCAGTACTAATGATAAATAAGATAATACGGAATCCAATGAAAATCTTTTCATCTCAGACATTGTAAAGCTTGATATTCTTTCACCAATCTTTTGAACTAATTAATGGGTTAAACCATTAATTTGAAATGACAAAATAAAACATAAATTAAAGACTAAAAAATACAACTTAAAATTAAATGACAAAATAAAACTAAAAACTAAAAATAACATAGGCTATAGAAAAAATGGAAACATAAATGAATGTTAAAACCTCAATAATGTATATATATAATAGAAATTAATGTGTAATCAACCAAATTATCCAAACAATTTTCTCAATCAAACAATATTTCATAATGTGTTTCAACAAAATGAAAAAAAAAAAAAGAGTATATACTAGCAGGGGCCTTATTTTCATGTACTGTTTGTCTAGAGTGGTGATGATGAACAAAGTATATCTGTTTAGCCAGTCTTGAAGGAATTGTTCCTTCTCTTGCTTGATGTGGTTCTCAACTTATTTTTAGCATGGTGAATACAATTTGAAAACTGGTCGTTTTGGTTATTCCTGGCATTAGCATGGTCATTTGGTGGTATTGTAGGTTCAACAGTGCTCTGCTCCCAACTAACGCAGGACACTAATCCAATTTTATACTCAAAATGTCAAATGAAAGTGGTGAAAGTTTCATCCTTATGCCTTCAAAGTGCCTTTGCCTATGTATTCTTCTTTGAATTTGGCAACAGGCATCCCCATCCTCGGCTCATAGTCATACCCACCTTCAAATGAACCAACCCTTGATACCTGCCTATCACCCTTTGAATTTGGTGACCTCCCATTCCCCATTCTTTGGTTTAGATTTTCTACAATGTATGTTAACTTTCCAAGTACTTTGGAACGCTGCTGAACGTGATAAAGTACAAGAAAAATTTGAAGAATAATTGATTATAAGGATATTTTAAAAAATATTTAAAATAAATATGTGAACTTTTATTAAAATATGATTCCCTTAACAACACTTCCATTGTTATTTACTTTTGGTGTATTTATCAATGTTTGATATACTGTTCGATTTGTGGTAAGAAGGCAGTCAAAAGAGCCCGGTGCCAACTCAGGCTAGCCAAGAACAATAGGCAAAGCAACTAACAAAGGACTTGGCTTAGCTAATACAAAGTGGCCATTAAGAAACTGCATTTAACTAGTTTTTTAATGCTAAATCTCCTGTTTTTATTTCTAATAAGAGAGGTTTTCTACTTTATTTCCATTAAGTGTGAATATTGGGATATAGTTGATTTCACTTCTGAATTTTAATGTGTTTTACTAATAAAATTAATATACTAACAATTAATATAAAATATTAAAAAAAACTGAACTCATCCTCAACCTCAATTTAATTCTTACGATTGAAAAGTATAAAATTTCTACTGAACATATATCGAATTAGTTTCCATACACACTTAGTAGTTATTGAAAGATATGACTTTACATACACACAAGTCACAACAATGTTTATTTTTGTCTCTCTTGTTGGGGCCTCCTCTCGCAAGAGCCATAATTGGGCTTGGTCTCTGGGGTACTTGATTCAACTTTCTACAGTACCATCTTACCTTCCAAATAGATGATATTTCATGAAAGAAATTTCCATCAACGTTAATAATGGAATCCGTAAATATTCCCTAATATTTGCAACTTTTTAGTCAATTTTGACACTTAGTTTGCTCATTCCACAAAATCAACAGTCCAAATTCCAAAAATATTCTGCCATTCCAAGCTATAGGCTAGGTGGTATATCCGGCTATCTCAGGACGTTTTGCCAAAAATATTATTGCTTGCGGCTTCCATATGGATTCAAGCAAACCCAAACCAAAGTTTTTTAATCAGTTTGGTCTCATTTTCAAGTAAACCCAACCCAATCATACCCCTACTTGCATGTTTATGAATGTTAGGCAGAAAATACTTACTTGTAATTTCTTCATTATATTTGTATCTACAAAATAAAAATTCTAAGCAACTATAATTTTTCTGTATAATGCATTTCAATATTCTTTTCATCATATGAGCTGAACCATAGCAGAAAAATGGGAGTGAGGAGGAGATCAAAGTGCTGGGAATGAGGAGGAGGAGATCAAAGTGCTAACACAATTTCAAAATGGTGGAAATGAGGATACAAGAACGGGCTCCATTTCCACAAAGATATACAATAGCAAAAAATGGGAGTGGGTGGGGGAGGAGGAAATGTCGTGGGGAGAGAGGGGGAACAGGAGGATGGTCAATACATGGAGACAGGTTCGAAGGCACAGTCTCGATGGAAGTGATCTGCAAAAGACTTACCAGAGTGGAGGCTCGGCACAAGCAGGTCAAAGTAGAGAGGAAAGATATAAGGAGGGGGAAAAATGTGGCTAGCAATGAAGGGGATAGGAATAACTGGGAAGCAATCAGAGGAGGTACATATAGCAGAACTACCAAGAATGGAAGAGAGAGACAAGGCGGAGAAGGATAAGAGGGGTAGCAGGAATCAAATTGTGGTTTAAATGAAGATTATGTCACTAAATGTGAGGGGTTTTAGGGAAAGGTGAAACGGAGACACATTAAGAGGATGGTAGTGGGCAATAAGATTGACATATGTCTTTTTCAGGAAACAAAGTGTATGAATTTGAAGGAATGGGAAATAAAGGAGGTCTGGGGGAGTGAGGAGTGTGAATGGAGCATACTTCCATCAATGGGTTTGAGTGGGGGTTGTGTTACAATTTGGAAGAAAGGCTTATTGGAGGTGGTGTGGAAAATTCAAGGACAGGGTTTTATAGGAGTTGCTTTTAGAGGAACTAACCCAGACGAGGTGAATTTTGTTGTCAACGTGTACGCCCCGTGTACGTTGGACGGTAAGAGAAAGGTATGGGAGGATCTAATGATGACTAGAAGAGGGGTTCCACATGTAAGGTGGGTAGTTGGTGGTGATTTTAATGCAGTAAGAGACAGGAGTGAAGTTATCGGAACATCAACTTATCATACGAGGAGAGAGATGGAGGAATTAGATTTTTTTATACAGCAAATGGGGCTGGTAGACATTCCAATTATTGGAAAAGGAATGACATGGATATCACCAGATGGAAAGTCAGCTAGCAGATTAGACAGGTTCCTCGTCTCACCGTCACTGATGGAGGAATGGGGAATTAGCGCATAGAGGGTGGGTACTAGGGAGTTCTCTGATCATTGCTGGATAAGTACAAGAGATAATGAGCAGAACTGGGGACCCAAACCTTTTAAGTTTTTTGATTACTGGTTGGAAGAGGCCTCTTTTGGAGACTTGATAAAAGAACAGTGGGATTCAGTACACAACTCTGGGTGGCAGCTGCAAAAGCTGGCAAAGAAGTTAAAGAATATCAAAGGGGAGATAAAAAAGTGGTCTGCAGAGGTGTGGAAAAAGGATGAAAATTTTCTGGCCGACAAGGTTAACGACATGGAAGTGGCTGATCAATAGTTAGTGGAAGGGGCTCATTTGGCTAATACATCCAGGTCTGATCTTATGTCAGAATATTGGGGCAAGACGAGGATGATGGAACATGCACTGCTATAGAAATCTAGGATACGATGGGCTCTAAATGGAGATAATAATTCCAGGTACTTCCATAATTGTTTTAGGTCGAGATGTCATGCAAACTCAATTTTGGCGGTACAGGCGAACACGGGATGGATGGAGAGTGTGTCTGAGATTAGAGCAAAAATATTAGACCATTTTTCGGCTGCGTACCAAGAAAGATGGAGGGATAGACCTACACTGGATGGAGTTCCTTTCTCTCAGTTATCAGAGCAACAAAATCAGTTTTTGGAGGAGCCTTTTTTAGAGGAGGAGATCAAGGCGGCAGTTTCGGCTTGTGCAGGGGGGAAAGCCCAGGGCCTGATGGTTTTGGAATGAACTTTTATAAATCCTGCTGGGGGGTTATTGGGCCAGATGTGGTGAGGGCAATACAGGAGTTTCATGAGTCTGGTGTACTACCGAGAGGGGTAAGTTCTTCTTTCATCACTCTTATCCCAAAGGTGGCCACACCTTCAGGGTTAAGCCAATACATGCCTATATCCCTAATCTCAAGTGTGCACAAGATTATTTCGAAGTTATTGGCTCTGAGGCTGAAAAAGGTGTTGAGTGGGTTGATATCGTCCTCCCAGACGGCTTTTCTGTCTGGCAGATCAATTCTGGATGGAGTTGTGGTGGCGTATGAGATACTGGATTGGGCAAAAAGAAGGCGAAAACCGTGCTTCATGTTTAAGGTGGATTTTGAAAAGGCTTATGACTCGGTGAACTGGAATTTTCTAGATTATATGATGGGGAGGATGGGCTTTGGTAGTAGATGGAGAAGGTGGATGAATGCTATAGTACGGAAGAGTTATGTGTCGATTCTAGTTAATGGGTGCCCGACACCAGAATTTAAGCCAGCAAGAGGGTTAAAGCAGGGAGATCCTCTATCTCTTTTTCTGTTCCTGATGGTGCCCGAGGCACTGGCAGGTTTGTTCAGATCAACCATTAATAAAGGTTTCTATAAAGAGATCAAGGTACAACAGGATGCGAGGTATTCACTGCTACAGTACGTCGATGATGTTATAATGATGGGTGAAGCGGATATGCAAACTGTGTGGTACTTGAAGGTAATGTTGCGGGGTTTTGAAATGGCGTCAGGATTAAAGGTTAACTTCAGTAAGAGCAGTTTTTATAGCTTCAATGCGGCAGCATCTTTCACACTTGCTGCTAGTAGCATCCTGAATTGAAATATTGGAACGACACCATTCAAATTCTTGGGGGTACCAGTGGGAGTGAATCCTAAGAGGGAACAAGTATGGAAGCCAGTGCTGGATCAGTTCAAGAAGCGGTTGTCCGGATGGAAGGCAAGTAATATGACGTTTGCTGGGAGGTTGGTATTACTGAACTCTGTGCTTGCATCTCTTCCACTATATTTCTTCTCCTTTTATAAGGCTCCCAAGACAGTGTTAAAGTCTCTGAAGCGGTTGCAGCGGACCTTCTTATGGGGAGGCAATGATAGTCAAACTAAAATTGCATGGGTAAGCAGGGAAAAGGTCTGTCGGCCAAAAGAAGAAGGAGGTCTAGGGGTGAAGTGCTTGGAGAAATTTAATATGAGTTTGTTGGCAAAGTGGAGGTGGAGAATACTATTAGATGATAAGGCTATATGGGGCCCACTTCTGAGGAGTAGGTATGGGGAGGTGAATACATATATGGATAGGCCGACGTCCTATGCCTATTCATCTCAGTGGTGGAAAGACATTTGGGCCATTGATGGACCAAAAGCGGTAGAGCCAGAATGGTTTCAAAGTAGAGTAACTAGGATAGTTAGATCTGGAGTGGGAACTCTATTTTGGGAGCACAGGTGGATCGGAGAAATGGCTTTTCGTGTAATGTTTCCCAGATTGTACGCCTTAACAGAGGATAAGTTAATCACCATCAAGGATAAAAGACAGGCAGGAGATCTTTCGGCTCCGTGGAAGTGGGTGTGGCGGAGAGACTTGTTTGTATGGGAGGGGCAACTGCTAAATGTTTTAAAGGAAGTCTTAAGTGAAGTAGATTTGGTGGATCAGAATCCAGATGAATGGGGTTGGAATTCAGCTGTCGGGGGGGGAGGGTTTTCGGTGGCAGGAGGGTATAAGGTGTTGAATGCAGGAACTTAGGATGTAGGAATGTCTGGTTTGCAACCACGGGACTTGTGCCGATTGTGGAAGGAAAAACTCCCGTCGAAGGTATTGGTGTTCTCTTGGAGGTTGTTGCGAGACAAGTTACCCACTGTTGATAGCTTGCTATCGAGAGGAATGCATACTTTGGTGCTCAATCCGGCCTGTGTGTTTTGCAATAATGGACCGGAGACTAGAAATCATCTTTTCTTACAATGTATACACACACAAAGGCTGTGGTATAAAGTTATTAGATGGGTGGGGGTACAAACCCCATGTCCGGGAGATTTAAATCAGTGGTTTCTCTTATCATCGGGATGGGTGACGGGAAAGCCGAAGAAGAGGTGCAGGTATGTGTTTTGGATTGCTGTATGTTGGACCATTTGGATGTCCAGGAATGCTATTATTTTTTGCGATTCCGACATCGAGTCTATTGATATGTTAATGCGATAAAATTTGTGTCTTGGAAGTGGTTGTTGTATTCTTTTGGTTTAAATCCAGGTTCTGTTTTCTCTGACTGGTGTTCCCATCCTAGATTGTGTCTGATGAATGTGAAATAGGTACATAGGCTAGGGGGAACACAGTAAAGTTTCTTTTCTAGTACTGTTTGTAAGTTGAAACATTTTGTTTCGGCTCTATATGTTATGCTATAATATAAACCAGAGTCAAACAAGCTATAATTTGACCAGACAAGTTAAAATACACATTTCAATATACTTTCATCATATATGTAGTCAAATATATACCTTTAAAACGGGCAACATATCCTTTAAAGGGGTCAAATTTTACCAATTCTTACTTTTTTTATTTATCAAATTTAAATTTCAAATCTTATATCATCAAAACCAAACTGCTTAGTAATTGAATAAGAGACTAATGACGCAAGGTTTAAAGGCCAGTAATACCTTTGTTTCGCTAGCCCCTAAAAATATAGTTAATTATTGAAAACATCTTCAAAAGAAAAATTGAAAGAAAGTTTCTAATTAATACAGTTATAGTATTAAGAGTAGTGATTTTCTTTTTGAAAAATATGCTTATCATTTTTATCCTCTTATCATGACTTTCCCTCTTGTAATCAGTATCGTTGTCTCTCCAAGAAGTCTCATTAGTTGACTCGTGATCTATTCATCTTAACCAAAATATAAACTTTTTTCATTATTTAATATTATAAATGCAAATTGTCTCCCATCTTATAAACTTGAATGTAGAATTAATCGAAATGATTATCTACTGTCTAATAACTTGTTTGCTTAGGTGGATAAAAACACATATGTTGACTTGCGTGTTGGTGATGTTATTTGATTTGGCCGGTAGGTATTTGCATGGTTATTTTTCTATTATGCTTGTAAACACCTTTTTCCTCTGGCTCACATTTTTCTGGTTCTCACTTAAGCCTTTCTTACTTCCTTTTTACTATTTTAGATGGTGTAATAAGGTTATTTGTTATCTTTTTGTCTTTGTACTGCCTTCTTAATACAACCTTTTGCAATTTATTGTGTGTTGCCACTGTAAAGTCTGTTACAGACTCATTACGCTCAACATACTTTAGCACTAAGCAATCAATATTGAAGTTTCATCATTGGAGAGTTTGTGGTTAAGTCTAGACTCTAACTTTCTGATTGTTTTTTTGTTATCATCGATTTTGAAGTACTTTTTTACAACTTCCTTATCACTATTCTTCTGGTTCTCCATATTTCTTTTTTGCCTGATGGTAGGTAGAGAAATGCCTACTATAGAATAAATATTGTTGGCCTGAGAATGTTGCAATAGATGAGCGGGGAGATAAAAGGAAAGATATCCAAGCTATGGAATGTATTAGGGAGAAAGATGGTAGAATCTCTCCTAAAATGGTTTGGTTGGGAACAATACCAAATCAGGCCTTAGTAAGAAAAATTATATAATATAACTCAAAAAAGGAGGACTTTGAAAGAAGCCATTACAAAGATCTTGCCCCAAGTAATAGTCTTATCGAAATTTTGGGTTTTGACATAGCTGTTTATGAAATAAGCGGAGAAAATATTGTATAAGATTTATTTAAAAACCATTTTGAAGATTTAAAAATGAAAAAACTTGTTTATATGTATTAGAATTTCATTAATGAAAAGCAAAAAACAACATATTCTGATTGTATTTTGAGTTTTCAAAACAAAAATATAAAACTGAAAAGCAAAACTACTTTCAGTTGTTCTTGTTTTTTAGTTTTTAAAACGAAAAAACTGGAACTGTTTTCAGAAAACACTATCAAAACAAGTTTTTTAGTTTTTAAAAACTAAAATGCTGAAAACAGTTTCATAGGAATAAAACAAGCACTTCAAAATTGTTGTCAAACAAACACTTAATTTAGGAAGAAACAGCTAGCAAGAAGCGCGACAAAGAAAATAATGGGTAGGATATTTAAGGAGAGAGAGTGAGTGAATTAGATATAGGAGTAAAATGGAAATTAAAAAAAATAAAAATAGTAAGTGTAAATTCAAATTGATGGGAGTGTTAATTCAAAATCTCCTAGTTTTGTTTGTTTTGTGGGCCAACCCAAATCTACAGTGAGTTAGGTTGGCCACATTTTTAAGTTTTTTTTTAACTTAACACCATTAACAGTAATAAACAATAAGGCTTTCTATAAAATTATATATAAGTTTTTGCTTTATTTTAAAAATTTTATTTTATGTCAGTTATATATGTTTTGAGATTTTTCTTTTTTATTTTCAAATAAGTCACAATAAATATTTGTATAATTTATTTGTATTGTTCTTCTATCAACATAATAAATATTTAGAATAAAAACTATGTTAGATACAACTACCTTTACATATAATTTTTCTTTTCAAATGTAACTACCTCTCTGCATATAATTTTTCAACGAACCTTCAAAGTTTAAAAATATTCTCTCAAAATTAGCACAATTCTAAATATATTTCACAAATAATCTTACTAAAATTTCTTCTACTAATGTTTTTCCATATGTAGTAAAAAATAAGAGAAAATACTTATATACTGTCAATGCAAAAAGTTTTATGTTAACATTAAATCACAATCTTTTATATATAGTAAGTTTTTTAACTTATTAATATTTTAATAAAATCATATAAATAAAGAATTGTGACTAAACATTAATCTAAAACTCTTTTAGACTGACCGTTTATAAGTGTTAATCTAAAAAATAATATCAAATTAATTTCTAGTGAATGAAAGTCTAGGCAACTATCAAGAGCTTCAACATTTTGTGTTGTCTAGTTCATATGGGACAAAAGTATGAGTTTAACATTTTTACACTATCAGTATAAAAGAGTTTTATATTGGCAGTTAATCATAATCTTTGATTTACATGACTTTTAAAGTATCAATTGGTAAAGTCAACAAACTTACCATATATAAAGGGTTGTGATTAACTGTCAGTGTAAAACTCTTTACACTGAGAGAGTATAAGTGTTTTTCTCAAAAAATATTCACATTCATCCTCTTAGCTATTTGCCACAACATGTTTTTTCCTACCTCTTCCAGGTTCTCCATGTTTTCTTTGTCAGCATTATCCGGTCCTTTCATGGATGGATCAAGGTTATACTCATGACATTACATATGTATTAGTATCATCACGATTGTGAGCAAGTTTGCAATGAATTTTTATTTTCTTAATTTAAATTTCTTCTTTTAAATTAAACTATTCATAGGAGAAAAAATGGAAATCCTCATTAAATTTTAAAAGAGCATTTTGTAGAAAATAAAATTGTTGTCATGAAAACGAGAATGATTTTAATTAGTATGTACTATCACTGTAAAAGAATTTTATCTTGATGTTCAATTACAATTTTTCATTTATAACTTTTAAAATATTAACTGGTAAAGTCAACAAACTTAACATAAATAAAGAGTTTTGATTGAATGTCAATGTAAAACAATTTACTTATTTATCATTAAATAAATTATATATATTAAGTTATTAATTTTATTTTAATTTAAAAAGTATATAAAGAAAAATTAATAACAAGAAAATATAAATTAAAGCTTAAGAATTAAAATTTTAATTAAATATATAACTTTAAACTTATTATATAATTATTAAAATTATAACAGACGGATACGAGTTCAAGTACAAGGCAAACATTCATATACGCATACCTGTACCTAGGGGTGGGTATACGGACTCAAGTCCGCGAACCGGTCTGTGGACCTCCAAGTTCGTGTGGATTTTGGACCCTTTTTCTAAAAAAAATCATAACTATAGGAGAAATTTAAGCTCAGTCCTCAAAACCCGCGGACTTCATAGGTTAAATCCGCGGGCTCACAAGTTTGGTCCATAACCCGCTTAAGGAACAAAATTGTCATTTAGACTAGTAGTTTGTGTTAATGTTATGACTTTTTTGTTGTAAATTGTGATATTTTACACTTTTAATATTGAAAATATTTAATGTTTTAGATTATTATAAATAATGATATAATTTTTAGTATAATATTTTATAATTTAGTTAGTTAAAAAATATTAGACATTTTTTAAAATTGTTTTTAAAAAGTTATATGTATATATGGATCCGTGGACCGATCCGTTAAGCCTGCAAACTTCACAGACTAGATGCGACTTGCAAAAATTATCTATTTATTTTAGTGGATCATATGTATCTGGACCATTTAAATATGGGCTTCTTGGACCGAATTTAAACAAGCCAGATAAATCCATATACCTACCCTACCCGTTTATCATATCGGGTAATATCTGTATCCATACTTGTCAAAGTGAGTGATACTTATCAAAATCAGGGCGAGTTTGGAGTGATACCCATGGGTATTGGTATTTTTGTCATACATACTCTAAAGAGGTGTTAGTGTAATGCCTAAGAGGAGTGTTACTGTAATGTTTTCAAACATACAAAGATACAAGTGAAGTGACAACACAAAAGTAAGGAATGTGTAGTTTAAAGAAAAAAGAGCTGCATTTATAATTTCATTAAATATAAGAAGATCTATCTATAATTTACTCTAAAATTAATTGTATTATATGGATTATTGAAACAAGCTAATCTTCATAATAATTTCCACTTTCTAGCTTACATACTCTTAATCAGAATAAATTTTCTAAAATAAATTACTTATATATACCTCAATTCGAAGATAGCTTTCCAAAGGATAGAGGCCAGGAAACAGTCGCAAGGTAGTGATGGAGCTGGTCTGTGTGAAACATAGTCTCATGAAAAAATCAAGGTTTTGTAAGTAGCAACATGATTTGTTTTTGCTCGCTATGTTGCATCACTTCACTCACAACAACCATTACCTTAAGTATAATTTAGTTTGACATAATATCTCAAGCTTTTCATACACCGTATATTCATATAGAAGGCACGTAATATTAATATCTTTCATATAATAAAATTAAGAAAAAAACTTATGCACTCTTAGTAATATAAAACGTTTTACACTGATATTTAATTACAAATCTTTATATATATATATGATAAATTTTTTACATTTATCAATTAATACTTTAAAATTCATATAAATAAAAGATTGTATTTGAACCCTAGTATAAAACCCTTTTATCCTGTTAGTGCAAAAGCATTAAACTCTTACTAATTACGTGGAAGGCATACGGCTTTTTTTTTTTATAAAGACATAATATTCAATTACTTAAAAAGTTTGTTAACCTTAACAATTAATCAATTTAATACTTTAAAAGTCATATAAATGAAATATTATGATTGAACTCTAGTGTAAAATGTAACGTCCATCGTTACAGTAATAACCCATAATAAAATAATAAAGAATTTAAAGCAAATAATAAATTTTGTATTTGAATACATAAATTCTTACATAATAAACAAAATATAATCCTCAAATTCGGGTCTCTAGAAGACAAAAACAATTACAAGTACATTATGTTCTAAAATTGTTACAAACAAATACTACAAGAAAATTTTTTATTAATAACAAATTAGGTTTTCAAGCCTCTTCAATTTCCAAAACTTCTCCCTAGAGCTCTGAAAACAACACTTTTAATGAGATAATAATCTCAGTGAATAAAACAAGTTTTTAAAAGAGGTTTGCAAATAGTGTTGTTCTCAGTCGGCGTGGAATCCGGAAAAATAACCGTGGTACCCGCAGTAATAAAAAGTATTTTTCTTTATATATAATCATGATTTAACCCAAAAAATTTCTAGCAATAATAAAAACACAATAAAATAGTTTTTGATACAAACACACAATCTACAAATTATAGTGATACTCATGATCACTCGCTCTCACTCTACGGTTCCAGAACCAAGGTTTTTGGTAGATTCTTCAATAAGGTCTATGAGCTCATATTCCATATAATGGCGTCCCACTACCTTCCTTATGCTATTATGAAGGTATCCAGAATCTCTTCTTCATCCCAGATGGAGGTATCTAAAACCTCTTCCCCGAATGAAACGGAGGTATCTCATACATCCATCCCAGATGGATTTATCTCAAAATTCAACTCCATTCCAAATGGAGGTATCTCAAAACAATTAACAAAGTAATTTGAAAACATTAAACGAATTAAGAACAATTTTTAAAACCATACCATGGAGGGTTAAAAACATACGTTTTACTCATCTCTTAAAGCAAGATCCCACCACTTTAATTTGTTTTCTTCTGCTCCTATGTCCCTCTTTCTCAACCCTAGAATAATCAACTAATCTATTATATTCTGAGAGAACTAGTTAACCCTATATATAATTGCTTAGGGTTGATTTTCCCCTCTCTATATTTTTATCTTTTATAAAAGATTAGTTTTTAGAGATGAAATTCAAAATGAAATAAAATACTCTTTTATCTTATCTTCCTATTATTTTAAAAGCAACATTATCTTACCTTATTTTTTCATTTAAAAATACTAAAAATTTAATCTTTTAATTTTATCTAACAAAATAAAATATATTATTTTATCTTATTTATATTTTAAAGAAAATATTATCTTAATCTTCTTATTCAAAATTTATGACAGTTTAATCTTTTAATTAGTTTTTTTTAACAACTTAATCTATCTTATCTTAACTAAATGATTATTTGAATATTTGTATTTTAAATTTTGGGATATTACATAAAACTCTTTTACACTCTGCATATAAATATTAAACACTTATTAAATACATGAAATACATACAACTTTCTTTTGTAAAGACCTAATTGCACTTTTTATTAAGTTATCTTTTTTACTTTTGTAATGTTCTTTGAGTTACTCTTGGAATATATCTCTATATAAAACTGTTAACTTATCTTTCAATTAATATTACTCATTTTATTTTATTTTTTTATAAATCAAATGAATGTATTACAAAAGAGCACCAACAGTGACCATAAAACATATTACAAAAGTAAGTGAAAAAGGGTTTGTTCCATACATTTGAATATTGCACGTACCTCAGTGTACGGTCCTCTGCCACGAGGCTCATCCTTATGCATGATGCTCAGCCACAACACGTGTGCTTGGCGTAGGCTTCCCTACCATGGTGTGCGCACTCAATGCATGCTCCCGTGTCTTGAGGTGTGTGTCTCGTGCATGCTTCCTAACCATGACATATGCACCCAGTGCATGTTGTCGAGCCATAATGTGTGTTCCTAGTAAACACTCCCCAACCTCGGTACACACATCCATTGCATCCTGCCCTACAACTACGAACGAGCCCGGTTCACGCTCCCTCCCACAGCATGCGAGCCCAGTGCATGCTTACCTGCCATGGCGCGTGCCCGGAGCATGCACCTACTGCACCCTTCCTAGCCATGGTGTGCATGCCTAGTGCATACTCCCATGCCTCAAGGCAGGCACCTAGTACAAACTGCCTTGCCACAAGATGTGTGCTCAGTGTACCCTTCCTAGCCATGGTGGGCACCTAATGCATACTCCCGTGCCTCCATGTGCGTGCTCAATGCACCTTCCCGATCAATTGATGACCCTTCTGAGCCACGACGTGTGTTCCAATGAATGCTCCCCTACATCAATCCATGAGCTCGATGCGTGCTACCTTGCCATGACACACGCCCATTGCAGATTGCTCTGTCACAATGCGTGCACCCAATGAAAACTTCTACCCACAATGTGCGTACCCATTGAACATTAGCCTACCACGACACATGCTCGATACACGCTGTCCTACTAAGGTGCGCATGCCCAATCTACGTTTCCCTATTAAGGCCTGGATGCTCAGTCCACACTGCCCGACCATGGCATACGCTTCCTTGTCTCGAGGCATGTGCCAGATGTATGTTACCCTATCATAGTGTGTGCACCTAGTGAATGTTGTCTGCCACGACATGATGTCCGTTGCACACAACCTTGCCACTATGCTTGTGCCGGTATACGCTGCCCTACCACATCATGCGAACTTGGTGCATGCCCTTTGCCTCAGGGTGCGTGCCTGATACATGCTACCATGCCATGATGCATGCGCTGAATGCATGCTTCTCGAGGCGCATGCCTGGAGTAGGCTGTTGGGTCATGACACGTGCGCCTGGTCCATGTTGCCCTACCACAGTCAGTGCACCCTATGTACACTTCCTTACCATAGCGCGCTTGTTGAAACACATGTTGAAATTCAAGGATTGAAAAGCTTGAAGAAGCCATCATGTCCTTTGAAGCTCTTTGGAGTTTTGGTTTTGAAGAAGTATGATGTTTTGATTTTAAGTTTAAGTTTAATTCATTTTTATAGTACCAAACACATTTGATAAGTGTGCTACTTGTATTGTGTGTTTAGATAGGCATGAAAATATGTTTGAGTAGCTAAGGGATAAATTACATAGGCTAGGAAATGCTGAAAAATTATCAAAATTATGCAGTAAGGTAATCGATTACATTATTTGGTAATCGATTACCCTTCAAGAAAATTGGGTATTCTTATTCCTATTCTCAAGAGTAATTAATTACCTGAAAATAATAGTCAATTATACCGGAGACCATGCTTTTATGGGTATGTTTTGTAGCAGCAAATCAGATAATCTATTAGGTAATCGATTACCCTGCTACAAACTCATATAAAAGCATTTTTAAACCATAATTTTTTGTAACTAATGAAAGGTCCAAAGAAAGCTTCCTTATAACTAACAAACTAATCTGATTTGAATTTTTTTAGGATTAATATCTGTATGTGTGGCGTGCATAAATGAAATTTTAGTGGAAAATAGATTAGTGGAAGACTAAATCTAAAAGCTGGATGTAGGTCAGGTTGACCGAACCAGTATAAAACTACTGTGAAAATTCTCTTTTTTCTTACACTCTTTATGATTGCTTGAATTGATTTCTTTATTGATTTGTGAATGATTTTCTTTGCTACAACTTTATTTTGAATCTTTATTCAGAAAAATTGATTCTATTGATATTCCGTAATTGAGATTGTTATTGGGTTATTAAATCATTGAATCTTGATATTACACATTCATTATCCATAATCTTTGATTGAAAAGAAGTATGATTGAAATTTATATTTTGATTTAACTATGTGCAAACTAAAAACCATCGTTGAAGGAATTATTATTGATCAAGCTTGATACCCAAAACATAGAAAGTGTTGAATCTTGATCTTTGTTTAAAGTTCTTTTGAAAACACTAAGGTAGATTTTGGAAATTTCTTCAAGGGGATATTTTTGAAAAATCTGATATTATTTTTTAATAGAAAATTTTGAAAAATATTTTGTGAATCTATTCAACACCCCTTCTAGATTCCCCCTGGGACCAACAACACGCTTTTGTACCTCGATGTGCATGCCCGATGAACGCTCCCCTACATCGATGTGCACGTAGCCCCGTAACATGTGCGTGCCTTGTGATCTCTTCCAAGCCACGATGCACACTTTCCTGCCACTCCATGCACGCCAGTGCATGCTCCCCTACCACAGCCCGCGCACCTGATGTAGTCTTCCCTGTGACAGCATGTGCTCCCAATGCAAGCTCCCTTGCCTCGAAATATGCATCGAGTGCATGCTACCTGCCAAGGCGAGCGCGCCCGGTACGCCCTTCCTAGCTGTGGCACGTACCCAATGCACTCTCCCCTACCTCGATGTGAGCACCTAGTGTAGGTTGCCTACCACGATACGCACACTCGATGTACCCTTCCTTGCTAAGGCTTGCACCCGTTTGCACGCCTTCATGCCATGCTTTTAATTTGTTTTCCTTTCATTTTTCCATTTTAAATTAGTGCTTGTTTCCTATTAATTAACTTGTTAGCATAATTTATAGGTTTGTACCTACCCTGATTATCGCCGTATCCTTATCCAATTAAATTGACTGGTTAATTTATTTTTAGTTTTAAATATTGTTATAGAAAACTTGTAGAACTAGTGACTTCTAGGGAAGAAATCCCTTATTAGTGGATCTCAATGAATTTTAATTATAAACTTATTCACCTTATGCTTTGACATCTTTCTATTTAACATTCAGCTGGATGATATAATTGATTTGGTGATTTCAAGTGGTAACAACAGGATTATTTCTCAGATCTAAGAGTTCAATTAAAATTACTATTTTAGGTCATGCTAATAATTAGAACCATTATGCTTCCATTTGCATATATTTAAATATAGGTTTAATTATATTCTTCATCATCCATTTCAATTAAGATATATTATTTTGTAGTAGTTTAAATGATAATTTTCTATTAATATTTTTTTATTTGTTATAGGTATTTTGTGATATTAAAGAATTGCTATGGAGATACTTGAAGGGATTCACTCTCTGGACTTGCATATTTGTTTGAAATTGGAAAGTCTTTAGACTTACTTAGAAATAGTTTTCAAAAAAAGTTTTAATTTTGGTATTTTTGTTGTATTTATTTATATAAATAAATGTATATTTAAACAATTTAATAATTTATATATGAATTTTTTTTGTTTATTAATTTATTGAAATCCTTTATTGGTTTATATAAACTTAATCAAAGTTATTTGAGGTTGTATAATCTGTTTAGCTTTATATTATTATAATTTGCAAATTTAGGAAGACATGTTATATAAATAAAGAAAAATAAAACAAACACAACATAATAAATTTCCTTTCTAAAACGATTATTTTAAACCACGTTTTAAAAAGGCCATTTTTTAAAAGAATTATTTGAAAAGGACGTTTTACATAGGCCATTTTGGAAAATAGTTATTTAAAAAACGTTTTAAAATGGTTAAAAAACCGTTCTTAAAAGTTAGACTTTTAAAAACCAAGACATTCAAAATAGTTCTAGATTTTTTGGTGTTTTTAGTTAATAAAAACTTAGATGCTATCTTACTTGTGCTCTATGCTCTTTCATTGTGGACACAATTTGACCAATGTTACAATTATTTAAGCTTGTTAAATTCACGTACGTTTCGATCATGAGATATGACACAACATGTTTAAATGAGTTTGATTTCCTTTCTTAATTGGTTAAAGAAACTTCATAACATTAAAGAGAAACTCTCCTCTCCAAGATGATTCTAGCAAAATCCAAACAAATATTCACTTATGACAAACTACAAGTTACTTGGCCCAATTATTTGATGTTTGTTTTAAAAACTTTGACTAATTCTACTTGTTCAATTGAAAATTAGTCTAGTAACTGGTCTGAAAAAAAAAAAGTAGAGCACTTAAGAACAAAGAACCGGTTGAATAAACCTTTTAAATTTTAATTTTTTAATTAAAAATTAATCTAAAGAATTTTTAACATAATAAAAAATACATATTTAAATATTTCACATAAAAATTATATGGTATCTTGCTTTCTGCTCTCATTATTGTGCAAGTTGAACAATTTTGCAATTATATAAACTTTGTTTCACAACATGCTTAAATGAGCGTATTTTTTGTTTATTAGTTGGTTAAATAAGATTAATAATATTAAAGGAAAACTTTCCATTCTCCATCATAGTTCTAGCAAAATCCAAACAAATATTCATTTATGACAAGCTACACGTCATTTGGCCATATTATTTTATGCTTTGTTTTAAAAAGTTGGCTATATAAGCAAGAATTGTCATATTAAACAATAATACAATTCTATACGTTTACAATTCATTATATTTTTACTTTGTCAAATTAAACAATAATGAATTGATGGTGCAAGGGAACCTTTTCATTCACCAATTTAGGTCAGCATATTCCATCATTATTCAATCATAGTACTCTCGTTGTCAATTAATAAAATCTTATATATAAGAGCATAGGCAAAACATGAAATTTTTATGACAAAAATAATACAATATCATACCTTGTTACCTGTTGTATAAAGATTGTCATATTAAAATATAATACAATTTTGTGCGTGTTTGAAAGTTTATAATTCATCATATTTTTTATCTTTTCCATATTAAACAATAATACAATATCATATTAGTTGTATATTATAAACAAGGATTCTTATAGTTAAGGTGATTTTATGCTAAACAAAATGTATTGAAGGTAATCAAGTGTGTAAATGTCTAAGGCCCTTTCACCCAACTTTGTTAGAAAACCAATTAAAGGCAAAAGAACTTTTTCATTGAAAAGCATGAAATGAAGACAAAATGCAAGAGAAGAGGACCAACCATTCCAAGTTGCTGTTAGTTATTGCTCTCTTTATGCTTGTTGTTTTTGTTGTTGTACATCTTTTTTCTCTTTTTTTTTTAGTTGAGAAGTATATCCTAATCTATAATGTTGACAAATATTAATTTTTTATATTAAAAAATATATTTTAATACACAGTGTTGATATATAAATTTTTATTTTGAATTTATATTTTTAAAAGTAATCAAATTAAATTTATTTTAATATAATTTTCAAATTACTCAAAATTTAATTATATGTCAATAATTAATTTTGTGTAATTATTTTCACATATTATATTTTTATTTTGTCCATATAGTACAATAAGTGTTTTATTGCAACTATTTTACTTATATATAAATATAAAAATAAATATATTTTTATTTAATAGTATATGATACATTTTGTTAATTATTTAATATTTAAAAATAGTTTATAAATATATAAAAATATATTCATTTTACATCAATAGATACATCATTGTGATCTTAAAAAATATTTTAATTTTTATTTTAAAAAATTATTTTCAATTTGTATTAAATTATATAATAAAAAGCATTAATATAAGTCATTTTATTCATTAAATCAAATCAACTGCTGAGAAATTTTTTACCAATACCTATGAGATGTTTAAGCTTTAAATTAAATTACTAAATCAACAGTTATTATCAAGTGAAAATTTTAATCAACAACTTAATGGAATAGAAATTTTGATCAATAGTCATGAAAATTTCAAACTTCCTTTTCAAATATATAAAGAATCAACATATGTAGCGTAAAAGAGGGTGTAAATATACATTATTATTTCATAGAGTAAATTATAGTAATATTTCTTAAAATTAGTATAATTACACATACATTTCTATTTTTTTTAATCATTACTTTGTAACCCTGAAAGATTGAAGTCTAGAGTTTGAAAGAAATACTAGTATAATATTTTCAAACATATAAAAGTATTAATATAATATTTTTAAAGTTAACAAGAGATTTAGGTAGGAAAATAAAAAATGTTGAATTATATAAAATTTGATAAAAATTGAGGCTGTATCATTATAATTTACTCTATTTTATATTATAGTAAATAAATTTCAAATCAAATAAATATTTGTTGTCAACTTAAAATATCCATCTAACATCCTACAGGTGCTAAAATCTCTTTACCATATATCAAGTCAAAGCAATGATTTTTGTTAAAATTATTATTTTTAATCCTCTTAACTCATTTGGAAAAAAATTATTATCGATTCACTTTATATAAATTTAAAAAATTATATTTTTCACTAGCAATTTAGTTATTGGGTTTATATTTTGAAATATTTTAAAAATATTGTACAAATATTTATAATAATTGAATAAATTGTTCTGTTGTGGAAGTACAAATAGAACTATTTAATTTCTAATTTGTTGTATTTTTTACTTTTAGACATTATAATTTAATTATTAATTTAAATGCAATTCTAATGGCTGAAAGCACAAGAAAATATAAAATTATTGGTTCAAAATTATATTTTTTCATGGTTTTTATATATTAGATTATATGAAAATAATAATAATAATATAAGAATTATGCATGCAAATAAAAAAATTATATATAAAAATAACATATATGATATTAAAATCAAATAACTAGAAGTACACATATTTTTTGTGTTTACTTCATACAGACTATATGAAGGTGAAATTATATATGTTATTAATTAATTCAATCACAATATTATTATGGTTATATTCTATAAAATCATCCTCATATCTTTTAACAATTACAAAGTTAAGTTAGTTATGTTAGGTATTTATTAAAGGTTAATAAATATGAATTATATAATTTATAAGAAAATATTTGATAATTTATTTTTATAAACTATTATATTCAACAAATTTTCTCTTATAATGATAACCTTAAAAATATTGACAATTAAAAAGCTTAATTTCAAGAAAAAAATACACACAATATCTTAAACACATTATTTACAATGAATTGTTTCTAATAAATTATAAAAAAATAAAAATTACTTTATTAATAAATTTTTTTATTATAATAAATTGACCTTAGCATATTTTAAAACTTGTAATTTTTTATTATATAGAATGATATAGTAATATATAATTTTAAATATATATATTTATATATCTATCTTAATAGTATTTTTTGTTTTTCAGATATAAATATAGATTGAATTTAACTAGTTTCTTAATAAAATATAATTAATTAATCACAAAAAAACTAAATAAGTTAGAAGGGATAGCTAGTACATTTTGATTTTATTGAGCTTTTCTAGGCAAAGAGTTTCAGCTCTTAAAAATATAATTGAAACCTAAAATATAGTTCAGAAACTGAAAAAATAGATTAAATTTTAAAGTGATTAAATTAAGATAAAAAATTTATAGGATGAAAATAATATTTTATAAATTTTATAGGAATCCAAACATAGTTTATGTTAAATTATTTTTAATTTTATAGGAACCTGAGGAAAGTTAATTAATATACTTTACATGGTTTTAGTAAATTATTCTTAATTTTTATGATCATATATAAGTTCTTTACTTATAAATGAATTTTCATAAATTTTTATTTTTTCTTTCTGATATTTTCTTTTGTCTTATCTATACGTCCAATCCTTAGATTTAAACCTCCAAAAGATTAACCAAACTCATTTGCTTTTACATTTAAGTAAATTTCTATAGTTACATGGTTTGTGGAGTTGTTTTGTATCTAAAATAGAAGCAAAATTATATAAAGATAATAGTCTAATAAGTTTTTAAAATATAATAAAAATAAAAAAAATAATTTTAAAATCTTCATCTATCACTTGTTTGTTTTCTTTTTCTTATCGTACTATTTTTCATTTTTATCCTTGAAAATCACTCATAGTAATTCTCTTTTTTAGGTGATAAAATGTCCCTTTGTTCTTCTACACAGAAAATATTGATATATTAATAAAATTTAATAAATGTAGTTTTAAATTTTACAAATAAAAACATAAATTTTCTTAAAAATAGAACTTAAATAAAGGATAGAGATAATTAATTAATTTCCTTCCTACCATCTCATTAAGCAATTGAGGAAGGATCCTTAACGTGTCACACATGCAATGCAATTAAATCCTTAATGTGTCACACGCAATGTTAGAAGAAGTGAAGACACCATGTTACGAGGAGTTGAATAATACATCTGCAAACTAAACTAAACTTTATAATTAATCTAGTAAGGGAAAGAAACATTTCTAACTTGTAATTTTTATTTCTTGTCTTTGAATATTAAGCTAATTTGAACAATGAAAATGAATTTTTAATAAATTGCAAGACGACCCAAAGTTATGTTGACGCAAGAATGCAGATAAACCAACCTTCTTCTGTTACAACAGCGTGATATTTTCTAATATGTTTCAAAGTTGGAACAAAGGATAAGAGAGTTTGAATTTCATGAAAGAAAGGAAAAAAATGCACAGTGGTGATTTTGAGTCAAAATCGCAATTTGAAATCCAAGAGAAACAGGATCAGTCGTAGTTAAAAAGAAGAATAATGCTAGTTCAAATAAACAGAGGAGAGCTACCATGTTTGATAAATTGGATTTTTCTTAACCATGTGAAAATAGATATTTGAATCAAGTTAAAAATGTTGAACAAATATAATTTGATAAAAATAAAATCATAGTAAAAATTTTGATGTAATTACAAATTCTTAATGTTTTGGTATTCATTTGATTTATTGAACATAGAAACAAATATAAGTATGTATATATATTATATATATATATATATATATATATATTTATATTTGTGTCTTCCATTATGATGATGGAAATCATGATTTTTAAATTCTAAGACTTTTTTTTTATTATGGAAAACTAAAATCCGAATAACATTTTATTTTATTATTGTTAAAATAAATTGATAAATATCACAAAATTGAAAGGAGCAAGAAGAGAGAATGGAGAGAAGATTGACTAATACTAATTTTAATTCTAGTTGAAAACTTTAATATGTATATAATAAATTCAGCACAACTAAATTAATTAAATGCAAATCTGCAATATTCTAATAGAGTCATTTATGAAATATTATTAATTTACAAAATTACCCTTAGACCAAGAGAGTACATATCAATATATCATAGATATGATATACATTCTTGTTTTTGAATGTAACTAACCTATGTTAATTTGATATAATTTGTGTTTCAAACCTCACTTGTGAGATTTAGATTAATTTGGCTCAAATGGTTTATAGAATCAATTGCATCAAAATTAATTCTATCTATAATTAAATTAATGGATACTTTATCTTCCTTGAATTTTTTAATCTCATGACAAATTTGGTTAACATCACATAAGAAGGATTAAGTTAACAAGATAGATTTAGAATAGTTATGTCTGTAAATGGAACACTTTGAATGCTATATGTATGATTGCCAGACCTCTTTTGCTTTTCTAGCTCTTGCTGACGTAGGAGTTTCAAGTCTTTCAAACACTTTGTTGTCTTTGTTTGTAGCTGAATTCTTATAAATCTCATAGTACACTTTTGGGTTTCAATAATCACTATGCTAATCACTATGCTATATGTATTCATCCATTTCTATTTGCTGCCATATTTAGTTTGTTATTGTTATGATAATAATAATAAGCTAGTTGTTAACTTTTAATGGCCTGATAATTTATTAATTAATTGTGAAACAAATATATGGTCGAGAGTCAAATTAATTAAATGAGTTGTATTTTAAGATATAGTCTGAGCAAGTATAAATGGTTTTTGTGTTTTACCTTTTTCTTTTCACTTTTTGATCAACTCAATAAACAAACCCTCAAATTTAGTAGATATTCTCATTTCAAACAAACATACGTCTTGTTTAAGAATAATGTTTTTCAATTGAGAATTCTTGAGCCAACATAATAACTCTTAAATAACACTTTTTCCGTTTTGAAATAATTTTATTTCAATAATATTTCTAAATTATTTTCATTCTATAATATAAATATTTTCCAATTATCCTCCTTCTATATTAATATTTATTAACTACTTGATAATTGTAAAATTAACTAAATTTTTATAGATTATTTATTAATACTGTTTTGTTATGCATTATGTACCAGATGTGCCCGGGCCGAGTCTACCACTTAACGGGTCTACCTCCTTGCACACTAATAACATCTTCCTTGCTTCGTTCCTTGACGTCGGTGAAGTTGTGTACCGGAAGGAATCCCTCACCCGAGTCGAATTTTTATTCAAGGCCAGGTTTGGAAAAGATAAATACAAGTCATTCCTTTTACAAGTAAAGAAAAAACCCGTAATTGTGTAGGCTCAAACCCAAGAAGGTAAATATTATAAATGATAAAGCACAAAAACAGGTTGAACTCTCTCTCATTATTATATTTCTGACATTTGACAACATATTTTGAGAGGAGTATCATTGTAAGTCCTGTGCTTACACTGACGAAAGAGACTGCTTTAGACAATAAGTTCCCTACCCATTTTTTTAGGAACACATTTTTTGTGTTTTAAAAATTAATCTAAAGTATTTTTAACATAAATAACAACACATATTTAAATATTTCACATAAATATCTATTATTTTGTCTAATGAAATATATAATCTAGTGATTTATACTAATTTATTATTTTTTAAATCTTATTTATTCTTCACAATTCTATATTATTTTATTATTTAAAATATTATATAGAATATTTATAGGCTTACATGTAATTTGATTTTCCTATTTTTTAAAATTTTCACTTTTGATCTCTCTATCTTAAAATGGAGATATTTAACCTCTTATTTTTGAAAATCCATAATTTAGTTCTCTATCTTAAAATAAAGACATTTAATTCTTAATTTCAGAAAATTCATGAATTTGATATTTTCAGTAAAATAAAAAATAATAAATGTTTTTATTCATTAAGAAATTATCATTATCCAAATTTAGTAACATGAGATGAGATTATTTGTTACATAACATCATAATCAATGCTTAATTTAGAATAATAAGTGTTTTCGGTTAAAAAAAGGCCAAAGAGCATGAATTATACGAAATTAGGGACAAAATGTATAAGAGACAAAAATTGTGAATTTTATATAATTAAGAGGCCGAATGTCTCTATTTTAAATAGAAAAACTAAAAGAAGGGGATTATAATTACATTTAAGACAATACTATAAAGCTGGTTCAATCAGGTTCAGTTACTGTTGAAGTGTTAAACCTTAAACCATTTTACTTGTTCAATCACCGCTTTGCTTTTAAAAACATTAAATTTTGAGAAATCATAATAAAATGTAAAATTAAAGAATAATTGCTTATAAAAAAAATTAAAGAATAATACAACTACAATTAAAATTATCAATTTGATGAAATGTTAGATTATTTAATATAATATTTGACTTGTGTGAATATGAAATAACTTTAAATATGTCTAATGTATGTCTAATGTGATAATTTTCAGACTAGAAATTATTTTTAAAGTAGTAGAAATTATTTTTAAAGTCGTGTTTTCACTGGAGTCACGCATTCATTGTGTGGTCCATGTATGCCTTCTTCGTGCCTTTCATGGACCATCGTCGCCATCCCTGCTGCAACCCTTGCCGGCTCTGCCACCATCTTCCCTCGCCATTACACATGCGTCATCTCCTTCCTAGAACCTAAACACAACCTCCTTCAACACTACCCAACCTTTTATCTCCACCGCTTTACCCTCTTCCTCTTATCCAAATGTTTCAACTCACCTCCCTAACCCTTTAGATCTAGTTGTTGAAACTCACTTAACTCCTCCTAGGGATCAGTTACCTTTGTCTTCCAGCCCACCAAACACGTGCCTCTCAACTGTCCTGCACCACTCCCATCCTAAATCCCACCCGTCCATTCTCCAATTGTCCAACCCTCTTATTAACTCTCCATAATTACGTATCCAGCCTTTGCCTATCGTTTCACAAGCCCACAATAACACACATGCACCCCTTTCAATCTCACAGTCCAAATCTGGCACCACATCAGTAATCTCCACCCCTCTTACTTTAGCCAACCTTGTATCAGACTTCAAGGACAATGTGTCGGTAGAGTAGGAGGCATTGTTGTGGGCTCTATGGTCTGATTTTGTCTGATTTTTTAACCTCTTTTAATTTTGTTTTTAGTTAAGTTTTATCAGCTATGATAGATCCTTGTGTGGCCCAATGTTGTTTTTGTTGCTTCCCTAGTATTTAATATCTTTTCAGGGTTTATGCTAGAGGAATAAATGAATTCTGCAGTTTTCCATTTCTTTTTTTTTTTCGTCTTTTGGTAACTTTGGTTCCTAGATGCAATCAATGTGAGTGACCCAGTAGCAACTGCTTTACAAGAACCACCACTTAATTCTTATAAATTGATGCAATTCTTCTATTGCTTTTTCCCGTGGTTATTCTCTTGATTCGTACATGTTATCTTGTGTTGTAGCAGGTGTAGGTTTTTAAAGGAGGGATAAAGTTGAAACATGCCTAGCAAAGGAAAAGGTGATGCTCTTGCTATCTATATATAGAAGTTACTGGAACCAATTAACAAAGAAAGAAGAAAATAAAACCAAAATATCTAGAATAAAAAACATAATTTTAACATGGTTCCGGGGTGGTGCTAATAACCATAGCCAATGCCAAAGACAAGCACCTATATATTTTAGGTTTCAATTTAATTAATTAATTAATTAATAATTATTTATATATGAATTATTTTAGATTTATTTTTATCAATTTATGCTTTATCTTTGTTTATTGATTGTATTGAATAATTTATAAATATCTATTAATCAAATTTATTGAAAGTTATGTAATGTTCTTTACAAGCATATTATTATAATTAACAAGTTTTTGGATATATATATATAAATGGTGTAAACTTTTAAAACGTTTTTTTAAAAAGTGTTTTACATAACACCTATTTACAACATTTATCGTAAAAAAATATAGGAAAAAGTACTTTCTATAGTGTTTTTTTTTTAAAAAAAACGTTTTAATGAATACCTTTTTACAACGGAAAAGTGTTGTAAAAACTCTAATTTTTTATAACACCAACTTTTACCATGCTTTTAAAAATGTTTTAAAAAACCTTAAATAAATAATGTAAAAAAGCTATTTTCTACTAGTAGTTTATAACATTCAACAAGTTTATAAGTAATTAAAAATACAGTTTATCCAAAAAATTACATTGAATTAACTTGTCATATATCCTAACGATGTGGTACGTTATTTAGTTGCTAACGATAGTGTTATATTTGAGTTATACATTTTCTAAAAAACAGAACCAAAATCAAACAAAAAATTTAAGGACAAAAAAATGTTAAAAAATTGGTTGAATCAGAAACCAGTTCCCTGTTTGGTTTAATTGTGGTTGAAATTTTTGGTTTCCCACAAAACCAGTTAAAAACCGATTATAAACCGGTGAAAACTGGCGTTTTAACCAATTCGACTAGTTCAATTTTTTTTTAAAAATTTTTCTCTTTTCCTAAGTCAACCCCCTTTAATTCAAAATTAATATAAGGATGTTAACTTAGTAATATGATTGTATATTTAATAAAATTCTTTTTTCTTTTATAAGCACATTCTTTCTATTTTTTTCTTATACATTATGACTTATGAAGTATGAATGATTTATAATCCTTTTATATTTAATATTATGAATTTTGTGATATTTTTTGTTTAATATAGTTGTTATAGTATTTTATTTAGATCAGTTAAACCACTAGTTCAACTAGTAAACTATAAACCAATATCTTTATGAATTTTTATTCACCGGTTTTGTTTTAAAAACATTGACTATATAAATACTATTACATTATTACCTTCCCTTTTGTCTTTTCTCATGTTACCCCAAACCCTCATGAACTTTTGAATCACCTTTGCAGCATATTCAGACACCTTACAACAAAAATACCACAGTTGAATATTATTGACTAGAACCACGAGTAGTTGAGTTGGTATTATGTATCTGGATTTGGTTAGATTCTTGCAAAGAAAGTAATGGTACAAATAGATCACTAAGAATTTATTATTGAATTCACTAAAGGAAACAATGGAAGAATATTGACTAAGCATTTTAATTGGGGGTTGTACATTACATTGGATTCAACTTTAGCTAAGTAGGACACTAGGACTATTATGATCATCTAACTATTTGGTACAAAGGTGATAAATAAGATAGAAATAAATAAAAATAAAAAAATAGATGAGAAATAAAATAAAACTAGAAATGTAAGGCTAAAAATAATAAATAGTAATATATAAGGAAAGAGATAAAAAAATAAGTTAAATTAGGTAAAAAAAAAAAGTATGATACATCCCACCTTAATTTTTCCAAATGTGTATTTTTTGTTTCTATTGTATTATGAATATATATTTTGGTTTTTTAAAAAAAAATTGTAGAATTAGTTATTCACATTATCAAAATTTAGTGATTTTTTTTTCACATTAATATATGAGTTTAATTGGTATACATTGTCAGTGTAAATATTTTTACACTGGCCTGCAATCACAACCCTTCATTCATGGTAAATTTATTTTTACTCATTAGTGCTTTAAAAGTCACATAAATGAAAAATGATGATTAAATATTAGAATAAAAATCTTTTACACTGATAGTGTATACCAATTAAACTCTTAATGTATTGCTAATTTTTAACAAAAACTATTGATGTAACACATTAACATATAGTGCTAATAGTGTGTTGATAATGGGAAGACTGATAGTACGAAAATATTCTTAAAAAAAAAAGTGGCATAAAGAATTATAGGTTTGGTGAGTGCCAACAAATTGTACTAACAGGAAATTATGTTGGTTTTTGCTAGCTTTACATAATTACTTAATTGACAACACTATTTCTCTTCTCATCTAGATTCCTTCTTCCCTTGTTTTATATAATCTCAGGCTTGGCTAATGCCACTAGTTTGCCTAATTGACAAAAGTTTATTAAACCATGTTATGTCCTAAGCATCTAATAATTTTTTTCCACCAGACATGTAATTATTAATTCATTTAATTGTCTCCTTTTATTAGCTTAAATAATTAAATTACTGGTAATTACATCATCACAGCTTGACCACATCATGATATTTCTTGATTGGTATGGCATCTTTAAATATAAGTGAGAAAAAGATAAATATTCCTCCATTTGAAAAGATAAATATTACATCATTATAGCCTGTCCACATCAGGGTAAATGGACCACATCATTTGACACCACATCAAGATTACATTATCACTTTTCCGAAGAAGAATAGTATATGAGTGAGAAAAAGATAAATATTCCTCCATTTGCAAAATAGTGGTTGCAATTCTTCAACTCATTGAGGATCACTTCACTTCCCCTCTTTCTTAAAGTCCTCAAAGCTCGTCTTCCCACACACCCCTTTCCCATTTGAAGCATCCATTCCATTCTTCCTTAGTGTCTTACAACTTCTATTTCACCCTCCCTAGAAAAAGAAACTTAGCTTTTTCCCACCCTATAGCCAACACAGCCAAATACCCATTCTTTAAGGATAAAGCTTCCCACAAAAAAGGTCTCTTTTTCCTTCATCCCTTGACAAATCGAAGCTAAAGCATCACCAAAAGTGTTAATAGATATTTGTTCCTTCATTTCTATTAGTAAGTACAACAACAACTTTGGGTGGTGTCAAATGGGTAGAGAATGGTGACGTTGCCACATTCACCTCCCTATAGAAGCAGCTAAAGTATCATTCCATACCAGTTTGAGGCGACCCAAAGTTGTTCCTTCAACCCCTCTTTTCTTATAACTTACAACCAAAATTTTTTAAAATAAGATATAAAAGTAAATTTTTTTGGTGTTTATTTATTTTGGTTTTGTTATACATACCCATACACATCCACACCTACCCAAATATCTTTTATTGTACCCTATTTTATGAAGAAGAAAATAAGCTCTTAAATGCTTATAAGGAAGCAGCGCAAGTGATTTGAATTTTTAGTAATACAAATACAAATGCACAAAGGGTACATAAGAACACTAAAGTCGTATGAAGAATTTGAGGATGAGGTTTCACAAGAGTGTAGTTTGAATTTGAGGTTGCACCATCTCTGATTCAAATTATAGAGAAGTTGAAACCATAGAATTAGCTAGGGAATTTAAAAATGATACTCATGTGAATACGTATATATGCAAAAATACATAATTTTACACAAAATAAAAAATTAGTTATCATTTAATTTCACTAATATAAAATATAAAATAAATTTATTTTCTAAACACCTTTTATTTGGAACATGATATAAAAAATAAAAGAAAAAAACATTTATACACCGATATTTAATCACAATATTTTATATATAGTAAGTTGATTTACTTTATCCATTATTAATTTAAAAATCATATTAATAAAAGAAAAAAACATTTATACACCGATATTTCTTGTTTTAGCACGTCATGCACATTTGTTCTTAATTGTTGGTTCACATGTGCCTGGTGTTGTCTGGTTGCCATCTGATTGAGACCATTTGTACCAGCTTTTTCTCCATCATCCCTTCGTGTTGTTTCCTGGTAAGTTTCCTTCTTACTGGGATTTTTCCTAGTTCTTAGGATGGCTCGTTCAGAGAGCCTAGGTTTTTCTTCGAGTAAGGGTGAGAGTTTTTCAGAGGGGTTTTTTGGGTCCATGATGGAAAAGGGGGTGGAAGGTATGAGTGGGGGTAGCACATCAGAATCATCCTTGGGTTCTTTGAGTCTCCCAAACAATGAAGAGTTTGAGCACTTGATGGCAGGGCCATTTGTGGGTTTTGGGTGTGAAGCCCACAACTGGTGGCATTGCAATAGGGGAAGTGGTTCGAGGCGTAACTACTCCTATGGTTGCCGAAGTTGGCACTTCTAGTGAGAGGGTGCTTGGTGTCGCGCTAAAATGCCACCGGAAGCTAGCTCTTCCGGAGGATAGTGATGATAAGGAAGGTGTTGCTGCTGAGACCATTGCGGGGTGAAGGGTAAGGAGAAGAGTCAACATAGGAGGAAGGAGAAAAAAGTGCTCCCCTAATCATCAAGACTGGCTATTAATGGGTTTCGAAGGAGGTTGGGTTGTCCTCGAGCCTAATGTCATCTGATTTAGAGTTGCAAAAACTTCGGACCAAGATCAGCATATGTTCTAACTTGGATCATCTCGATTGGGTATTGATGGAGGCCTAAAGAGCTGACGAGCGAGTGTACGTTGTGGCTGCTTAAGGAGAAGAAGCTTTTACATTTGTGTCCATTGACCTCTTTCGCCATGTTGAGGTAGTGCTTCCCTTCTCGAATTTTCAATGAGAGGTGTTGACTGAGCTCAACGTGGCACCAAGTCAACTGCGTTCCAATAGCTGAGGCTTTCTCAGGGGGTTTGAGATTTTGTGTGGGGTACTCAGTATCTCTTCGACCGTGAACAAATTTCTTTATTTCTACTAGGTGAAGGGTGGGGAGAATTCCAAAGTTGGCTGGGTGTGAACAACAAGGTGTCAGTATGGACCACTATTTACCTTGTTGAGTAGCTCTAGAAAGAGCTTCAAATCAAATTTCTTCGAGGTGCAAGCTAATAAGAAGTACAAGGATCATGGAATTTTTTTTTCAAGGAGGATGGGTGTTCTACTCGGTTTCCCCTATACTGGCAAGAGCGTCCTCATCGATTTAAGTTCAAGGCCAATCATTTGCTATCCAAAGAGGATAAGAAGGATATTGTGATTATTAGTCAATTTCCTCATCGGATGTGAGTGAAAGCGGTTCTAGATTTAGAGTACACAATTGATGTATATAATTCTTTAAGTAGTGAGTGTCTTGCTTATGTCTTTTGTAAACTTAGCTTTTGGATGGCTCCTCCAATTCCTAAAAAGGTGCGAGATGATGCTCCTCGTGCTGGTGGTCTGGCACGCTAGCCCGAGGCCGAGACTGGTGGTGTCGAGCTCCCCACCTGTGACTTCAGGGGTTTCGGCCTCTATTGCGCTCCTTCATTGGTAGTTTCTATTGTGTCTGCTTCTCGTAGTTGTTCATGTATGGTTTCTTGAATTTCTAGGAAGGTTTTTCATGGCGATGACATTTCTATCTGTCTTGCTAAGTTCCTTTACCTCGCCGAGGCCAAATGGTATATCATTACCATAAAGAAAGGGCAGCTTGTCTTGAACACTGCTCTCTAATGCTGGAGACATCGTCATTATGAAACGCAAAGGTAATGTCCTCCTGGGTGTTGCCTGACGACAAGCTAATCTCCAAGGAGGATAGGGCAATGATGGAATTTGTAAGGGTCGAACGGTCCTTGGATTCGGCAGAGATATTTCTCTTTTGGTCAATAGTGATTATTCGCTATTACAAGAATAAAGTTGTTGAGACTGAAAAAAAGATGAAGGTGTTGGCCGAAGAGAAAAAGAAGGTGGCCGAGGAGGGAAGGCAGCTGTTGATGCTATTGTAATGGCGAAGATGCCCTTGAAGGTGGAGCACAACAAGGTCGTTTGCTTAGAGGTCATTGCCATAGCTAACGCTTGAAAGAGAATGAAGTGCTGGAGAATGACCTGTGGAGGCCCGTGCTGTCCTTGAGGCAAGGGAGGCCACCAGGACTAGTGGGGTATAAGCGAGGTCCAAGGAGGGTGAAGCAAGGGTCTGGGCTGAGCTGGAGAGGAAGACTTTAGAAGAGGATATCTCACAGTTAAAGGAGGATGCTGAAAGTTAGTCCAAGAGTTTCATGGTGTATGCTCTCAAAGAGGGTTTTAGTTGAGCCATGGAGCAAGTGAAGGTCCTGGTGCCTGGGGTCGATCTCTCCTTCTGTGATTTGTGGGTCGTCATGAAGGATGGTTGTATTATCCCAGTAGAAGCGGAACCAGAAGGGGAGGCGCCAATGGTAGAAGGAAAGACTTCTCAATGTTTGATTGAGGTTATTGACATTGATTCCATAGTCATGGAAGATGGGGAGGTAACCTTTGGCGCTCCCAAGGGGACAGTTGCTGATCGGACCAGGGTGGCTGCAACTGATGGTAGGGCCAAGGCTGGGGCCTCTGCTAAATAGTTTTGTTTTCTTTTTCTTTACGTATGTTGTATTCTATGTAGTATCTTTTTTGTTAAACATTTTGTCAGTACCTTCATATGTATTTTATTTTGTTAGTTTAATGAAAGGATGTTGTCATGGCCAGTTTTGTTTTGCATTTGCTTGTATTTTTGTTTCTTACTTGTTGCCGAATATGAGCGATAGAGCGTCGAGTTGGCGATAGGGCGCCGAGTAGGTGACATGAACGCCAATGAGGGTGATAGAGCGCCGAGTGGGCGATATGAGGGCCAACAAGGGCGATTGAGTGCCAAGTAGGCGAATTAGCACCAGTGAGGGTGATAGAGCAACAAGTTGGCAATATGAGAGCTAGCGAGGGTGATAAAGCTCCAAGTAGGTGATATTAGAGCCAACGAGGGCAATAGAGCGCCCAGTAGGAAATATTAGCGCCAATGAGGGTGATAGAGCACTGAGTAGGCAATATTAGCGCCAATGAGGGTGATATAGTGCCGAGTAGGAAAAAGAGTACATCACCTATGGGATCTATTAGCTATAATACATTTTAAGGTGGGTGGTCTTCCATGTGCATGGGGCATCCCTTCCTTTGGGAGTCTGTAGTCGGTATGCCTCATTATTGAGATATTTTGTAATCCTGAAGGGTCCTTCCCAAGTGAGGGTGAACTTGCCCTTTTGGTATTCTTTTCGGGCTTCCCCCACCATCTCCATACTATATCGCCTTCTTGGAAGGTTTGTTTTAGTGTGTTTTGGTTTTATTGCCTTGCTAACCTTTGTTTGTAAGTGAGTTCTTTGATGGCCGCTTCCTGCCTGATTTCCTCCGTCGTATCCAGGTCAGCTCGCATTGAGTCTGAGTTTCCAATTGGGTTGTGATGAGTCCTTTGAAAGGATGGCTGTACGAGTTCAACTAGAATCATGGCTTCCGTGTTGTAGGTCAAGCAGAAAGGGATTTCCCTTATAATTGTTTGGGGATGATAGTGGTAACCCCACAACACGCTGGGTAGTTTGTCCACCCATGCTTTGCGTTTAGCTCCGAGTCTAGCCTTGAGTTCACTCAGGATGGCCTTGTTAACCACCTCAGCCTATCCATTTTTCTATGGGTGCTCCACCGAGGATACTATATGTTTTATGTTGAGATTTGTCATGAACTCCTCAAAGGTGGCTGTCGTGACTGTTTCCCATTGTCGGTGACTATTGCATATGGTAGGCCGAAATGAGAGATGATCCTCCATGTGAATTCCTGTACCTTTTAGGCCGTGATCGTGGACACAGGGGTGGTTCGATCCACTTGGAGAAATAGTCGATTATGACGATGAGGAATTTAGTCTACCCAGTGGAAGGGGGAAAGGGTCCAAGTATGTCCATCCCCCACATGGAGAAAGGCTAGGGGGCGGTGATGTAATGCAGATGTGCAGGCGATGTTCAGGCCCTGCCGCTAAACTCTTAGCACTCAGCGCATTTTCGCACCTAGGTAAGACAGTCCTTGCGCATGGTGGGCCAATTATATCTAGCCTGAGTAACCCTTTGGACCATACTCCGAGCTTTAATGTATGATCCACAAATCCCTTTCTGAATCTCGTTCAACATGTACTCGGTATGCTCCTTCCCAAGGAACTTAAGAAGCGGGCGAGAAAAACCTCTTTTGTAGAGGTCGCTGTCGATAACGGGGATGTTGATTGGCGCTTCACCCTGTGGGTCCCGTGGGGTCATCGGGTAGCATCCCTAAGGTAAAGAAGGAGATAATGGGGGTTCGCTAATCCGAAGGAGAGCTGCTGATCTACAACACGCCATCAGTATGAGTGCTAGGGAGCCGAAGCTTTTCTTGGATGACTGAGTGACGTTGCACTCCTTGGTCAGTGAAAGAGCTGGAAGAGGGTGTGTACTCTCCTATTGCTTTCCTGTGGTATGTGCGCTACCTCTGTCTCCTCGAATTGTTTCATCAAGTTTTTCATTAGGAGCATATATTAAATTATATGGTTGTCCTTCACTTGCATTGTGCCATTAGGCTTACCTTCTACCTGCTTTGAGTCTGATCGGCATCTGAGCTTTCTTACACCCATCTTCTAGGCCAATCTGAGTCCCGCTAACATAGCTTCATACTCTGCCTGGTTATTAATTGCTTAGAAATCAAACTAGAGTGCCTACTTGATGTCAATACCATCAGGTCCCAAAAGGGTGACGCCGGTCCCATAACCTTTATTGTTGAAGGAGCCATCCACGTAAACATCCACTATTAGGGCCCGTGGTCGACTCGGGGTGGTAGCTCAACCAGAAAATCCGCAAGGGCTTGCGACCTAATGGGTCCCTAGGGCTTAAACTTCAGATCGAACTTTGATAATTCTATGGACCATGCTATCATTCTATTAATGAGGTTCAATCTCCCGAGGATCTATTTGACTGGATGGCCTATTTTGATGACCATGGGGTGGCTTTAGAATTATGGTCGTAGTCTTCGGGTTGCATTCACAAGATAGAGTGCCAGTTTTTCGATCATATGGTATCTAATTTCAACTGGTTGGAAGATCTTACTGGTGAAGTATATCAGGTTTTTCATGTTGTTGCTTTTTCTGTCCTAACATCGAGCTCATGGCATGCTGGGTAATTGTATATATAAAAGTAGGGGTGTGCCTGGCGATGGTCTAGTAAGGATCGATGGCGAGGATATGACGTTTTCTAGCTCTATGAACATGGTTTCGACCTCCTCATTACAAATAAACTTTTCCTTGACTTTCTTCATCAATTCAAACAGTGGGTGTCCTTTGTCTGCCAACTTGGGGAGGAATCGGGCCAATGAGGTGAGGCATCCTTTAAGTCGTTAAACCTCTTTTAGTGATGCAAGACTTTTCATGTTGAGCAGAGTGGTACACTTATTGGGGTTGACCTTGATCTCTGTTGGGTGAGCATGAAACCAAGAAATTTTTCGCTTTCTACCCTGAATGTGTACTTTTAGGGGTTTAGTCGTAGATTGTGATGACAGATTCTGTCGAATATCGTTGATAGGTCTTCGTATGGTTCTCTAGTGCTCTGGATTTAACGACCATGTTGTTGACGTATGCTTCTACACTCTTCCCGATGAGGTAAGCAAAGACGGTGTCTATGAGTTGTTGATAGTAGCTTTTGCATTTTTGAGTCCGAACGACATTATCTAATAACAGTAACTAGCTTGGTTTGTGCAGAACGTTGTTTTCTCCTAATCAGGAGGATACATCAGTATTTGGTTGTAGCTTGAGTATGCATCTAGAAAACTTAGGAGTTCAAACCTCGAGGCCCCGTCAACTAGTTCGTCGATGCTAGGAAATGGGTAGGATTCTTTGGGGCATGTTCAATTTAAGTCGGAGTAATCGATGCACATTCTCCATTTTCCAAATGCGTTATTTATCATGATGATGTTTGAGAGCCAGGTGGTGTAATAGATCTCCCCAATAAAACTTGCCTCTTGTAACTTGGCTATTTCTTTTATGTCTGCTTGTTACCGATCTCTGCCCATCTTCCTCCGCCTCTACGCCACCAGCCTTGCTTCGGGGAAGACTGACAACTTGTGACAAACAAGGTTGGGGCTTAAATTGGGCAAATCAGAAGCTTTCCATGCGAATAGATCGGCGTCTTTCTTGGGAATCGTGTGTATGGAGGCAAAGACTTTGAGGCTCATGTGTGCGCCGAGCCAGGTGTACTGATCCTCTCGAGGTCCCAATTGAAAAGTAGTTGTCTCCTCAGCAGGGGAGAGCTGCTGATCGTCATCCGCTCAGGGATCGAAGTCAGTCCATCAAGTCGGGTCTATAGATGGGGCTTTGTGGCGACATGGTTGATGCTAGTTCCTAACTTTGGGAGTCGATAGGGGAGGACCCGAAGACTTTGCATGTAACATTCCCTAGCCTCTTCCTGGTCGACCCTTATTGTGATTATAACACCCCAGGTTGAGGGGAATTTCATTGTGAGGTGGGGTGTGGAGATGATGGCTCTTAGGGTGTTGAGGATGGGCTGACCTAAGAGGACATTGTACGAGGTATCTGCGTCAATCAGTATGTACCTGCCTAGTAAGGTTAATAACAATTTTCCTTCTCCAAAGGTGGCCATGAGCTCTATATATCCCCTAGTGTGCACCTGTTTTCCTACAAAGCAACAGGGACTCAGGGTAGGGTTTGACTAAGCTCTCGGGAATGTCCAGGCGTTTGAAGTTGGCCCAATAGAGGATATTTGTCGAGCTCCCCTAGTTTATGAGTATCTTTCGGACATCCCAGTCTGTGATGACAGTCGCGATAACCATAGGATCATCCTAATTGATTCTTACTCCTGTGAAGTCACTATCGTTGAAAGTAATCAGTGGCATGGTTCCTACTGGGATATCTGGCACCTAGTTTACTGCCTTAAGCTGCCTCCGGTGTTATTTCCTGGCCGAGCTACCTTCCCTCTGTCGCCTGTCACTAGGAATTACGGTCTGGCTCAATCTAATCCCAGGATGCCTATGGTAGTTCCTGTCTCTAGGCTTGAAGGGGGTTTCTTGATGAATGGTCTGAGTCTCCCTTCTATCTGGTCTCTGAGGTCTATGCACTCTTCTATCATGTGCCCGTAGTTTCGGTGGTACTTGCAATGATTACTACAGTCTGCTTCCTCGTTGGAGGGGTCCGGTTGTGGGAGATGAAAGACCTTGGTGCTGAAGGCTTCTTGCAGAACTTAGGTTCAGGTTTCCGTGAGGAAGGGTGTAGGTTGTGTACTTGGGTTGTAGCCGACCAGATTTCCTGAACTCCCTGTCGCGTGGTGTCCTATGATGAGTTCCCTCTTTTTTCTGGTGCAGTTGTATGTGCTCCCTAACCTTTTGCCTTTGGGGGCAATCGGAGGTTTCTACGTCTTACTAATGCCTCTTCCATGCTGACATATTTGGAGGATCTTTCCAAAAAATCGTCCAATGTTTGTGATCGCCTTTTGGATACACTGTCTATGAGTCCTCCTGGTTTCGAAGCTCCCAATACCGCGTGGAGCGCAATGCCAAACTCGAGTTCAGGGTGATCTAGGTTAACATCTAGGACAGTCGATCTGTGAAGGCATGCAAAGGCTCATCCTCCTTTTGTTGTAGTTCGATTAGGTCATCTGCCGTTATTCTCTTGGGTTGTCGAACTGCGTAGTGGGCTACAAATTTGTCTGTCAGGGTGTCATATGTGTCTATCGAATTGGCTGGTAGGCGAGACCACAATTCAAAGCAGTACTTACAAGAGAGGCAGGAAACATCCTGTATAAAACTCGATCATCATTAGAGTATAAGTTTACCTGTGTTAAAAATGCTTATATATGATCGTTTGAGTTGGTATCTCCTTCCAAAAGCTTTATCGACAGGGGTCTGCATCCTCGGGGGAGAGGAGTATCAAGGATACCGTCGATGAATGGATGTCGTCGCCCCTTTCCGTGTATGGGGGCTAGGTTCCCCGTTGTCTTTTTGTCCGAATTCCTCTTGGTGACTCTGCTTCGCGAAAGTCGATCGCTATTAGAGTGATGTCGGCTTGCCGAATCATCGTCGCTTGAGTCTTCCTTGTAGCTACTATTCTGCCACCCCTTCCTTCACCATCGAGGTCGGGTGCCCTCTCTTGTAGCGTCATGATTGGATTGACTACGAGCCACTTCACCCCTATCACCCACGTCTTTGAATCATTTGAGTTGGAAATCGTGGATAGTCGTCTTCATGGCTTTGTTTCCTTCTCTTAAGGCGTGGAGGGCGGCCCCATGCCTCTGAGCCATATCCTCTATTTGCTTCCTTATGACTTCCAAGGCATTCATGTTGTTCATGTTACTCTAGGACTCATAGCTCTGAGTTTGTACCATAAGGGTAGAGACGTAGGAATTTGCACGTCCCGATAGACGGTGCCAAATGTTCTTATCAAATTCCAGTAAAACCTTATAACCTTCCTTATCTGGAATGCTGACGGCTCCCTTGGACAGGTGGGTACCTACAAAAGAGACTCTAATGCTCAAGTCAGAAAAAACTGTCAACAGTAGGGGGGTTTTGTGTTTAGAATAGTCTCTTTTTTTTGGAGCGTGTATCCCTTTTATTGTGAAAAAGGTTCCATGTTACCTTTTTTAGGAAAATGGGCCTTTGTTGGACCGGGTGCTGAGTATGCCGAACTCTGAGTTAAGTCAAGTACGCCGAGCTCTAAGCTATGCCAAGTTTGCCGAACTTCAGTCTTCCAAGGACTAGGGGGAGGGGAGGGGGTCAAAATTTAAACCGTAAAACTAATCTTTTATAAAAAATAAAGGACAAAGAGGGGAAAATCAACCTTAAATAATTATTGTATAGGTTAAGTAGTCCCCTTAAAGAATTATAGACGAGTTGACTATTTAAGAATCGACAAAAAGGAAGAGAAAAAATAAGAAAATAATTAAAGTTGTGGGATCTTGCTTGAAGAGGTGAGTAAAACTTTTTCTTAAACCCATCCATGGTATATATAATCTTATTCTTATAAAGTAAAAATAAAAGAATTGGCCATAATGATGAGAAAATGTCATTCGCTCATTTTAATTAATTCTTTTTAATACAAGTTGAAGCTTATATTCAGGCATGTCTCACTTCTTTTTCTATTACGAATAAATTATATGTGACTGTGTGTTAGTGCTTAGTATACCTAATTGCTTGAATATCTACACTTTTAATTTGTATATTGTACGTGCTGCACATAGATGTTAAGTATCGTAATATAAAATGGTGACACAACATCTTGCTTTACAATTTCAATTCATAAATGGTGAAACTTAATAATTGTAAAATTCCCTAAAGAATTATGGGTCATATTATATATATATATATATATATAAATTTTATGATGTATAATTACATTTTTGAATTAATTTATTTTCATAAAATCTATGTGGTGTGATTTTAAGAATTGAAACGTTGTGTTTAGAAAATGTGTGATTATTTGAGATATCCGCATTTAATATGGGAAGTAAAACTTATGATACCTTCATCTAGGATGGAGATGAAACACGAGATATTGCGATTTATTATGGAGAAAATGTTTTAGATACCTTCATTTGGGATGGGGAAGAAATTCGATATACCTCCAAAATAATGTTGGGAAGGTAATGGACACCATTGTATGAAACATGAGGTCATAAACTTTTTTTATAAATCTATTAAAAACCTGGTTCTGGAAACCGAAGAAGGAGAGTGAGTGATCATGAGTATCACTATATTTTTGTGGATTGCGTGTATGCATGACAATGTTAAATTGAAAACTATTGTGTTGATTATTATTATACTAGAAATTATTTGTATAAATAATAATTTATGTATAAAAAAAACTTTTTTTATTATTGCAGGTACTGTGGGTAAATTTTTCAGATTCTACATCAGTTAAGAACAACACTATTTGCGAAGTCTTTTGGAACCTATTTTACTCATTGGGATTTCCATCTCATTAAAGTGTGTAGTGTCAGAAGAGGAAGAAATTGTGAAAGTTAAGGAGGTTGAAGACTTAGTCCCAAGCTTAGATATTTTTTATTTAGAATGAACATTTTTTCATTATTTCAATTATCTTTTACATTTGTTTTAGAGACCTTTACATTTTAGAATTATACTTTGTAAGATCTGTATTTTGTTTACCTTATTTTAATATTAGGAGATATTTTTGACTTATTATTTCGAAAGTTTGTTTATTTTCAATATGAGATTATGTGTAATTTGATAAAAACTGAAGAAATGTTACTATAATTTATTATATTTTATATTATAGTAAATAAATTTAAATCAAATAAATATTTTTTGTCAACTTAAAATCTCAATCTAACATCTTAAAAGGAGTCAAGTCTCTTTAACATGTAAGTCAAAGTAATGATTTTTGTTAAATTTAAATATTTTCGATCTAACGACTCACAATTATCCAAATCTTTTATATGAAATATATAAATATAGATTATCAAATTATATATTGAACTATAATTATTAAGAATATTATATTAAAATGTAATGGTACTAATGAATAATTAATCTTTATCATTAAATTTCAAAAAAATAAAGGGTTTGACGAAGAGTAAGTCTATTAAACTTACTTTTGGAGTAGGTGAATTCCCTCTCATATATAAATATATAAAGATAAGTTTTATGGAATTGTAAATAAATAAGAAAACACCTAATAAGCATAGAAATCTAAATACTATTAAATTAAGTTTTAATTATATTAAAATGGCTTAACTATGTCTTTATTTCTTCACATTTAGTTAAATCTATTTTTCCTCTCAAATTAAAAGATATTGTTTTTCCTCCTAATTCTAAAAATTGTTATTTTTAATCCCTTTGACAATGCAGATAAAACTATTTTCAATTTGTTGTATTTTTACTTTTTATACACGATAATTTAATTATTAATTTAAATAAAATTCCTAATGGCTTAAACCCACTAAAATATAAAATTTTTTGTTAAAAATTAATTTTTCACAGTTATTATCAATTATAATTATATGAAAATAATAATAACATAAGAACAATTATGCATACAAATATAAAATATTGATATATAAAAATAAAATATATGATATTAAAATTAGATAGCAAGAACTACATATATTTTTTGTATTTACTTCATGTTAACTATATAAGGGGGAAATCCTATAAGTGATTAATTCAATCACAATATTATTATGATTATATTCTATAAGATGATCCTCATATCTTTAACAATTATAATGTTAATAAATATGAAATATATAATTGATAAAAAAAATTTAATAATTTATTTGTATAAATTTATATTCAACAATCTTCTCTTATGATGATAACCTTAAAAAAATTGACAATTGACAATTGACAAGCTTAATTTCAATAAAAAAATGCCCACAATATCTTAAAAACATCACTTATAATGAATTATTTTTAACAAATTATAAATTAATAGAATTTATTTTATTAATAATTTATATATTTAAATCAGATTTTAATATTAAAATAAATTTGTGTAATACTTGGACATTGATCTTAACATAAAACATTTACAAAATGAAAGAAATTCAAATTGATAGCCTTTCAAGTTTTATGAAATCTTAAAATATCTCATTAAAACACAATTTTAGATTTTAAAAAATAAATGGTGAAGTATAAGTCTCTAATACCAATTATCTTTTAATTTTCAAAATTAAAAATATGAAAGGAAAATGGAAAAGGAAGGAAAGAGTGACCACAAACAAGTCATATGCTTCAAATTATATTTTAAAAATCTAACATTTACATTAATCAAATGTATACTTGTTATAATAAATTATTTGACTCAAACTAACATCGCTCAAATTAACATTAATCAAAACGGATTTACATCATTCAATCACATCTAAGCTTTATGTTCAAAAAATTTGTTGAATTTGATAATAATAACTTTAAAAATTATATAAATTGTATGATTTAGTTGGTATGGTTGTATCTTTAAAGTCAATAATAAATAATATTTAGTAACATAAGTGATAGAAAAGGCAGATTCTAATTATATAAGGTTTTATATTTTATTGTTTGTTTCTTCTCACTGTAGTTTCTTTCTTTTTCTCTTTTAGAAAGGTGACTCAATGCCTCTTTCAGTCCCAACCAAAGCCTTAAATCCCCCAATTCTCCATACCCATGGAAATGAATCCTCCTTCTTTCTATGGTCCATTTCAAAATGAAAACTTGAGTTAACCGTCCTGAGACCCGGTCAAATAAATAATTAGTGGAAGGGAAGAGGAAGAAAAGAGTGGTCACAAACAAGTCACATACTTTAAATTGTATTTTGAGAATCTAACCTTTATATTAATCAAATGTATACTTGTTATAATAAATTATTTCACTCAAACTAACATTGCTCAAATTAACATGAATCAAAACGGATTTACATCATTCAATCATACAATAAATTATTTGATTCAAACTAACATTGCTCAAATAAGTACAGGAACGTCGTATGCCACCACATACACACAAGAACAAATTATACTGAGTATGCTCAAACTAATATGGCTCAATAGATTTTTAAAAAGATAGCAATAACCTTGAAAAATATTCTAAAAGACATGGATTTTTAACTTTCATTGTGGCTCTACTTTTATTCACACTATAGTTGTAAAATAAATTAAATTACTTTATTACTTTATTTTTTAAAATTTTGAAAAGATTTAAATTTAAGATAAGTTAAATTCCTTTAAATACTTTTAACACATAACTTTATACATATTTTTTAGTAATAAGAAATAAGTGCGAGATTATAATTAAATATATTTTTTCTAACAATCTGATTTATTTATTTTTATTAAAGTTGTATTATGAATTTAACAACCAAAAAATTACCATGACAATTTTTTTTTCAAAAATTTTTATGTTATATTCAGAAAAAACCATTGAATTCTTTGTAAAGAAGAATGCAAGTTACATATTGGAAATAATGAGATTTTTTAAAGAAAAGTGAAAAAAAACATATTTCTCTCTAAGTAATATGAATTGTGTCACACCCATGTGACAAAAAATGTTTAGTTTAGTTTATTATATCTTCTAACATACATCACACATCTCATATCACTGTCATTTTAAAATATATTACATTTCTTTTAATAAAACATTGATAGACATGCACTTTTCCAATTTCGTTTTTATATTTCTATAAAATGGTCATACTATTATCTTTAAAATAAGATTTTATGACTTTTTTAACTTTTATTTTCGACCAAAGTCCTAAATAAAGTAAAAAATAGATACTTAAAATATAATATTTAGTTTATAATATTAAAATATAAAATTCTTGATTCTTAACATTCTTTCTATCATAAATGAGTAGAAAAAACAAAAAATAACTTTTTCTTCTAACTAAAAATAGATTATTTGAATTAATATTTTCGTAAAAAAGATTAATTATTTAGTAATGGAGGATAAGGATATTATTCTTTTTAATATATAAAACTATGTTGATAGAAAAGATTAATTCTATTTTCAGAACCGAAAAAGATCTAGTAAGTATAAGATATTACTCTTTATTATTTTTATTCATTTTATTGTTTAAATCTAATGATTACGATTAATTATGCTTTGTTTTATTTATAGTATGCTCTAAACAATTAATTAAGCTCATGTAGATTTTCATAATTATAGTAAAAAATTACAATTCTATTTAAATTATTGTTATTTTCTTACTTTATTAATATAATTAACACTAACATATATAAATATAAATCAAATCATTTTGTAGGCACTGTGTACTAATTAATTATATTTTAATTTTTAAATTTAATAATACATTGTATTTATTAAATTTTACTATTATTTAAATAGATATATTATTTAAATTTATATGTAGAGATTTAATGCTATATATTATTATATACAATAAATGACTACGAGAGTGTTAGTTAGTGTACCATTTGAGTGTGTATTAGTATAATATTTTTTTTTATGAATAAAAACTTAGTATTGTCAATAATACTAGTTTGTTAGCTGAGCTTGGGACCTTTATTTCTGTTAACTAATTTATCACCTTATATGTTTATTAGTGTAATATTTTTAAAAAAGACACAAGGAATGTTGGTATATTTAAAGTTTGTAAACTTAAGATTAGAGTAGGTAAATATAAAATAATGAAATTATAATTTCTTAAAATAAGGCTGAAAGTTTTATGTATTTATTTTATTATAATATAAATATATATTTTTTATGTCAAATATATAAAATATAAACAATTTATATGTAAATATTACTTTTAAGTGTGTATATTTGAATTGAAATCTAATCATCATTTTCATATATCATTATAAGATATATTGAATATTATAGTTTATCCTATAAGTTATCAAATATTTTCTTATAAACTATATATTTTATATTGTTAACATAAATTTCAAATAAAAAAGATATATAATATCTGAATTGGTTAAGGAACGCGAGATGTAAAAAAATGTCATTGTTTTAATCTTTATGGTTAATAAAAACTAACATCTAGTCTATAAAAGAAACATTTAAAATAGAAAATTATATAACATATATAATTAATTTAAATTTATATTTATTAAATATGTGAGTCTAATTTTATAGAATATAATAATAATAATAATATTATGATTTCATTTCACACTTTTATGATTTTACCATCATGTAATCAATATGAAATAGAAAAAGAAAATAATTTGTTGATTTTGTTAATTATTAAATTTTAATATTATTGTATGTTATTTCATATATCAATATTGTATGCTTGCATGGATAATTGTTATTATAAATTATATTACTCTTTTATTTTTCATTAATAATTTTATATAAAATTTTATATTTGGCATCATATCTATGAAGTTAAGAATACCTGCATAACATCATAAATTATTAGATTAAGAAAACATATGTTGATTTAGTTTTATTTTTATTTTTAGGAAACAAATATGTTTATTCTTATTTTGAAAATTAATATTTAATAAAAGCAATGTTTTCAATTTCATATAATTAACCATTATAAATTTAAAATAATTTATTTTAATATTAAAATTTTGTCATTGATATATTATGAAATTATTAAATTTTAAAAATCATTAAAAATTAATTTAATATTATTAAGACTATATTATATTTTATTAGACATATTATAAATTACAGATGTCCTCATGTATTTTAAAATATTTTTCACTTATCTTTGTTTTATTTTTAATTTCTTTTTCTCTATTTTATTTTCTTTTCTTTTTGGTAATGCACCACTTTTTTACTAGGAAAAGCACGACAACCACCAGGCTATTTATGTATAACTCAACAATATTCTTATTTTAATAAAATTTTCAAAATTAAAATTATTCTATTTATATAATTTTAATTTTTCATATCAATAAATATTTATTTAATATTATTAATATTACTACAATATTTTTTATTTCATGCGGTTCTTTCATGAAAAAAAATTTGCAAAAAATACTTGCTATTTTTTAGAAGGAAAAAAATCGTGTAAATAAAAAATTTTGTAAATAAAAAATTTGCAAAAAATACTTGCTATTTTTTAGAGTTAAAGTTTTTAAACTTAAGATTAGAGTAGGTAAATAAAAAAAAATTAAATTATGTATAATTTCTTAAAATATAGATGAAGGTTTATGTGTTTATTTTATTATAATATAAAAATATATTTTTCCATCAAATATATAAAAATTTAAACAATTTATATGTTAATATTACTTTTAAATGTGCATATTTTAATTAAAATTTAATCATTATTTTCATATATCATTATAAGATATATTAAATATGATAGTTTATCCTATAACTTATCAAATATTTTCTTATAAACTATATATTTTATATTGTTAACATTAATTTCAAATAGAAAAGGAGCTATAATAAAACTAACATTTAATCTATGAAAGAAACATTTAAAATAGAAAAATATATAACATATATAATTAATTTAACTTTATATTTATTAAATATGTGAGTATAATTTTATAGAATATAATCATAATAATGTTATGATTGGATTTCACACTTTTATGATTTTACCTTCATGTAATCAATATGAAATAAAAAAAGAAAATAAGTTGTTGATTTTGTTAATTATTTATTTAATATTATTGTATGTTATTTCATATATCAATAATGTATACTTGCATGAATAATTGTTATTATAAATTATATTATTATTTTATTTTCATTAATAATCATTATATAAAATTTTATAATTTGATGTCATATCTATGAAGTTAAGCATACCTACATAACATCATAAATTATTAGATAAGAAAATATATATGTTTATTCTTATTTTTAAAAGTCTTTACATATTTAATAAAAAACAATGTTTTCAATTTCATATAATTAACCATTATAAATTTAAAATACTTTATTTTGAATATTACAATTTTGTCATTGATATAGGATTTCAAATGATATAAATTCAAATGAAAAAAATTTAAATGAATAGGATTTCAGATATTTTAAAATACTTCATCCAAACACAGTGTTAGATTTTAATAAGATAGATGTAAGTCTCTAGTACCAATTCTCCTTTAATTCAAAATAAAAAATATGAAAGTGAAAGAAAAAAGGAAGAAAATAGTGGACTCAAGTCACACACTTCAAATTATATTTTGAGAATCTAACCTTTATATTAATAAAATGTATACTTGTTATGATAAATTATTTGACTCAAACTAATATTAATCAAAACTAATTTACACCATTCAATCACATCTATCATTCATGCAAAAAATTTGTTAAATTTGATAATAATAACTTTGAAAATGATATAATATGATTTAGTTTGTATAGTTGTATCTTTAAAGTCAATAATAATTAATATTTAGTAACATAAATGAAATGAAAATAAAAAGTAGGCTTGCAAAAATGACAAAGAAGTTATATGAATTTATCCATTGGATTGGGTGTAGAAAAAGCATATTCTAATTGTATAAGGTTCTATGGTTTATGGTTTATGGTTTGTTTCTTCTCTTTCTTTCTTTGTTACTGCAAACGTGGCAGGATGCCTCTCTCCATTCCGAATCCTCAATTCCTCATGTCTATGGAAATGGACCCTCCTGCTTTCTATGGTCCATTTCAAAATCAAAACTTGGGTTGACCCTTTTGTCCTTGAAATGTGCGTTACTAGTCAAAAAATTAGTGAAAGGGAAAAACAAAAATGTTAGATTTTAAAACTGGTTGAACCACCGATTTTAATTAGTTTTTTGATTTTAAAACTGGTTCTTTACTTGGTCGATTCAATTTTCAACATTAACTGAAATAGATGTTACACTGGTTCACAAGTTTTTTTGTCAAATCATTCGGTGTGATCTGGTTTTTTTAACCTAACTTAAAACACATAAAAACTTTTAATAAGAAATTTTATTACAAACATTCTAACATCAATTATTCACGACTTTAAAAGAAATTAGTCATGTACTATTACACCAAGTTATATTCAAGATCTATGTAAAATGAAAAAATATATACAAAACGTCATGAGTGATAAGTGTATTTTACTCTTATGAAATTGATTTTTTCACCTAAGACCAAAATTTCTTCAAGTCTATTTTATGATAGGATAATTTGTGAAATATATTTTGTCATTGATATATTATGAAATTATTAAATTTTTAAAATCATTCAATGTTATATTTTATTGAACATCTTGAAAATAGATGGATCTCATCATGAATCATCCATATTTTTACGTATTTTTCCCTTATCTTTGTATTATTTTTTATTTCTTTTTCTCTATTTTATTTTCTTTTTTTATTGGTAATGCACCATTTTTTTACTAGGAAAAGCACGACCACCACCAGGTTATTTATGTATAACTTAATAAAATTATTATTTTAATGCAATTTTTAAAATTAAATTTTTTCTATTTATATAATGTTAATTTTTCATATCAATAAATATTTATTTAATATTATTAAAACTACTAGAAAAGTTTTCGTTTCTTGTAGTTTTTCATGAAAAAAAATTTGCAGAAAATACTTGCTTTTTTTCGAAGGAAAAAAATTGTATAAATTTTGAGACTCTTCGTACAAAACAAAAAATATCAACAAGAATTTCATAAAAATTTGAAAAGTGACAGCAAACTCTTCTACAAATATGAAAATGGTAGAAAATTTTCTTGCAAATTTTTCCCTGAAAATTATTTATAGGAGTTTCCTGCGAATTTCAAATTGGTGGGAGACTTTCTACATATTTAAAATTGGCAGAAAAGTTTTTGCATATTTTTCTACAAATAAAAATTCGCAAAAAAAAATTATATATTTAAAATTAAAATTATAATGAGTAAATATTATTTATTTATAAAAATTTATATATTAAGATTACTAGAAATGTTTTGCCACATAATGATAATTTATTTTTTAAATCATTAGTTTTGAAATATTTATAAATATTTAAAATAATATCATTTTACTAAATCCGTTATAATTTATGAAATATCTTAATATTCATAATTTTAGTTTAAAATTAATTAGATTAAATATTATTTTATTGAATATATATTCTTGTATCTTCTATCCTTTAAATTTTAAATTCAAATCATTGTACATTTAAGTGACAATGTTAATTTATTTTATATTTAACATGTCCAAAAAAATCAAGGTATGTTTTGATACAAATAAATAAAAGAAAATTGAAGTTGTTATTCAAAATTGTATAGTATAAAGGTAAAAAAATCCATATCAATTTTGAATGTCCAATAAGTGAGAAAAACATTTGAAAATTTGAATAACATAACAACACAAGCATTAGTGAAACATGAACTAAGATTTGTATTATACACAATTTACTATTTTAATGAAATAGCATTGATCCAAAACTCAACATGAAGATGAATGTAGCTTGTGATTTGTAACTTGTAATTAGTATTTTTTTTAAGTGTTAGTTAAGCATATAAAAAAAATAATAATGGCGATAGCTGTCTTGGTTCAGCCATACTTGTCCCGTTCTTGTTTAATTACATATAAACCCAAATTACATTCATAATACCACAGTTTCCAATGTTTTGTATATCATATAGAACAAATTTTAGAAAGTGAATATTGATATTATCTTTATTAAACAAAGAGAATCTAGCATTTATATAAATAAACTACTACTTTTTATGGAATCGGTCGGTAAGTGGATTTTGACAGAACGGTAAAAAATCACTTAAAAAACAAAAGAGTCATCACCTATGTTTATTAAGAAAGAAATTGAAAAAACCTTTAAAATATATCAAAACCTTTAAAAGAGTCATCACCTATGTTTATTAATTGATTTTAATATTTTTTATAAGAATTTATTATTGAGAGATTTATTTATTTTTAAAAGATTATTATTATTTTACTTTTTATCTTTTAAATTTATTAAAATTTTTATCTTTTTGGGTTCAACAGGAGTAAGTTCCTGCTCCTATGTATCTCCAAGTGTAATCGAGAATAAGAATTTACATAGTTCTTTGAGAAAATATTTGTGTGTTTTGATATATTTTATATTTAATTTTTAGATTTATTAAGACTTAGGATTTCTAAACTTTCATGGTTTATACATCCTAAAATTAAAAAAATTAACAATGGTGTACACCCAAACCAATCAATTGGAACATTCTTATCTTAGAGGTTATTTTTATTTTTTTAAGAATATTTTTTTTTGAAAAAGAAAAATTTATTAAAACATATCATCATTGTCATGAGAAGTGATAGTGATAGGATAAAAATTTAAATACAGTAATAAATAGAAAAAAATAAAAAGGACCCCCCAAGTAACATGATAGTCACCTCCCACAAAGTCATCTGGTAAATATACATTATTTTGCAGGTTCACCCTACAAGAATTAGGATCAAACCACAATAGAAGCACTACAGCCTGATTACTTTGAGTCTCTTCATGCATACAACTGGTTGTAATGATCATTCCACAAAAAGACGCCTTTAACCTTACCCAACCCTTTGATCCACTTCCAAGAGTTTTGTAGGGAATGATCCCACACTTCTTCACATAGGAAAGGCTTATTTTTAAAGACCACCTCATTCCTAACACCCTATATACCACAAAATTGATAGCCAAACAACACTAAGCCAGGAAGAAGCATTAATACCAAAAGAGTCATAGATGACCAAGAAATTCCAGAAACTCAACTTGCATGAAGCTGGCAGAACAGAGATGAAACCAAGCCATCTAAAACAATACATCCAAATAGAGTAACTACCCTTACAAATGAACAAAAGATGAGAAATCGCTTATGACTCTAAGTGACATAGGGGACAAAGAGTGTCTGCCATTGGAAGGATTGATTCAAGAGCCAATTCAACATTTGACGATATTCTGTTACGAACCACCTTCCAAGCAAAAACCATCACCATCTTTGATTTCCATAACATGCTAAAAAATGGTGATTCATCATCCAGGCCCACCCCACACACTAAGTGGTATGCTTCTTTAACCAAATATTGATTAGAGATACCCATATTAGCACCTCACCCCTATCCATCTTTTGCCTCCTTTCTCACTTGGACCCCTTCCAAGACTCCTTCTAACTCCCTAACCCAATCAATCTCCCAACTAAAAAGTTCCATCCTCCAACTCAATTTCCAAACCCAATTATTATTACATCATTCCCCAACCTCCGACACCAGCTCCTCCCTTTGATTTGACAAATTGTATAATCTAGGAAATTTTTATCTAAGCCCCACACCAACCAATCCCCCTCCCAAAATGAAAATAGGGAACCATCTCCAAGCGTAGGTTTTAACGCTGCAGGGAACCAGTTGTCCATTCCTTCTTTAGTTATTGTTCTCAGGATATCATGCCACCACTAGAGTCACCACTCCTGCACCTTACTGATAGGTTTCTTCTAATATCTGCACCATATCTTGTCTCCAATACTTTAATCCAAGAAGCATTAGCACCCTGCAGTATCCTCCAACGCCATTTTCCCAATGGATATAATTTTGACTAACAAATTTATTTTTTAGAGCTGAGATTTAAGACAAAAAGTTGTGGCAACTTATGCCTTAAAATCTGATGTCATGTCTAGTTAATATTAAAGAAAGTGAAGATTATAAATTATTTTTAGAAAGAAAATATTATTAATTGTGACAGGAATTAATTAAGGAAGAAATTTGAGAACATGACACTATCACAATTTGTATCCTCAAAATTATTTTTCCCTTACCAATAAATTTATTTTTCTAACTAGTTGATTTAAAATTTTTTATTTAGGAACATAATTTTCAATTTTAGAGATGAGATTTAAAACAAAAAGTTGTCACAACTTATGTCTCAAAAGCTCACAATTAGAGAGATGTCACATCTAATTAATTCTTTTATCTCTATTAAAAATATTACGTTATAAAATTATGAACAAATTACATTTAAGATATTGTTATTATTATTATTAAAAAACTTAAATTATTTTTATGACATGGTCTTTGCTTGATATGAAACTCTAGCTAGGATGATTTTGATGGCACTTAAATTGCATATATACAACCAAATAGGAAGTTAGTTAATCAAATATCAAACCCACCGTAATAAGTTCAAACCATAAATTAATTAATCACCTAATAAGAATAAAAAAAACATGATAGAAAAAAAAGGAAATATACAATGTCAAAGCCTAGCATGGACAAGCATCACATGTATAACCCAATAACCGGAAAAAAAGTAAAGAGAATCTATGTAAGTCTTGAGCCCACAATATCGTATTGTTGGGAAAGTATTGAAGTACACAAAGGTCTATCATCCAACATCGCAAATCCATTGTTACTGGTTTTGTGGCTAATGCATGATATTTGTCGCTTGTTGATATGAGAAAGGGTATTTTTGTAATCATATTTTGGGTCACTACATATACATATTGGTACCAAGATTTGGTGTTGGTGGGTGTTTACAAAGGCTTGAACGCATGTATATTGAGGTTCATAGCTCATGAATGTCATGGCTTTTAAAGGTAAGCCTTTTTATGGTTAGTGAAGATAAAAGGAAAGTATATGTAAGAGCTAATGTATATTATTTTGTTGGGAGAATGAATAAGAGTGGATGGATTCTATTATGAGTATTGTTAAGAGAGTAGAATATGATGAAAAATAAAAAAAAAAGAAGGAGATGGTGAGGTCTTACCTTGAGTGTGGAGTGGAGACGACAGTCCCCCAAAATGTGAGTTGTGAGGGATTTTTATTAAGGAGAGATGTGTGCTTTCATTTAATGAAAGTTTGCTTTTTAGGAGACCAATATTGAACTGGTGAAAATACTGGTTCACGATTTATTAATTCAATCATTGTTGAACCAGTAGTTGAACCGATCTTAATAAAATAGTATTTTTTATTATTAATGTGTTATAACAATTAAGTTTATAAACGAAAATATTTATTAAGAGGTAATTATAAAACAAAAATTATTTTTACTAAATACATCTTCATATTGCTAAGTTAACCTTTGTTTTTAGTAATTTTTAATTAAAAATGGATGATCCAAAAAAATTATAAAAGAAATGAACCAGTTGAACCACCGATTTTCATCAGTTTTCAGATTTTAAAACTGGTTCTTTACTTGGTCGATTCGATTTTCAGCATTAACCGAACTAGGTACTAGACTGGTTCACTAGCTTTTTGGTCGAGCCGTTCAGTCTGATCCGGTTTTTTTAAACTAACTTAAAACACATAAAAATTTTTAATAATAAATTTATTACAAACATTCCAACATCAATTGTTCACGACTTTAAAAGAAATTAGTCTGTATTGTTGCACCAAGTTATATTCAAAATCTATATAAAATGCAAAAATATATACAAAACCTCATGAGTGATAAGTGTATTTTACTATTATAAAATTGAAGTTTTTACCTAAGAGCAACATTTCTTCAAGTCTATTTTATGATAGAATAATTTGTGAAATATATTTTAAATAATTTAAAATATGTGCATACTTAATAGTTAAATTTAATGTTATTACTTAATATTAAATTATCAAAATTAATATTTAATTACAAATTAAATATTTAATAAAATTAATACTTAATATACAAAATAAAATTACTTTTTCTTAATTATAAAAATGAATATAAAATATAATTAATGTGGCAAATTTATTTTGTTTATTAAATATAGATGTTACAAAAGAAAATCTCATGATCAACAGATATTATAAAATTGAAGCTTTCATGAATGATTAAGTTAAAATAAAATTTATAATTAATATCTATTAATTAAAATTTAGTGAAGCCTTTCTAGGATGTGTTAAATGAGGATATAATGAAAGTAATGATATATTTTCATTCGAAAGATTCCAAGGGGGGCCAATGCCTCATTCATTTCCTTGATTCCCAAGAAGGAGTGCCCAAGTGGATTGGGAGATTATAGATCGATATCACTAATTGGGGTGCTTTATAAAATTATTGCAAAAGTGCTGGAAAAGAGACTACAAAAGGTACTTCCAAGCATCATTGAGGAAATGTAGATAGCTTTTATTAAATGGAGGCAATTGCTTAATAGTGTGGTTGTAGTTAATGAAGTGATCCAGGAGGCGAAACATCATAAGAAGCCCTTATGGGTTTTTAAGGCTGACTTCGAGAAGCTGTATGACTCTATTAGTTGGGTGTTCCTGTTTTACATGTTATCTCGATTTGGTTTTGGGGATAAACAATTAAGTTGGATCATGGTTGTTTATCTTCATCATCGGTCTCAATATTGGTTAATGGGAGTGTGACGAAGGAGTTCTGTATGCAGAGAGGATTATGTCAGGGTGATCTAAAGGGATAGAAGGGTTGATTTGAAAGGCTCGATACATCTAACCCCATAGAGACAAAAGATCGTGTCAATAGGGAGGAGGATTTGCCTAATCAAATCCAGCCTCTCTGTTTTACCTCTTTATTTTCTGTCTTTTTTCAAGGCTACTAAGAAGGTGTCTAAAGCCATAGAATCTATGCAAAGGAATTTCCTTTGGGGAGGTTCAGAAGAAGGCTAAAAAATAGCATGGATCAAATGGGAGCAGGTGTGTAAAGACAAATGCAACGGTGGGCTAGGACTAAGAGATGTGTTGGCTTTTAATAAAGCTCTGTTGGGCAAATGGCAATGAAAAATTGTACAAGGTGATGATGCTATTTGGATCAAGATGCTGGAGGCAATGTATGAGGTTGATATTAGGAGGAACCTCGATGTTAGGCACAAAAGTAGTGGCATGATATCCTGAGAGGCACTGCTGACGAAGAACGAAGTGGTGATTGTTCTTAATTATCTAATTAATGTGAATTCTTGTTTCTTGGCAGTTGAATCGGATCACTTGATTTCCAATTTGTAAAGGGATTTTTGGAGACATGTTTAGCTTGTTACAACATGTAAATAGAATAAGACTGTTGAGTAATTTTCCTCCAAAATTTTTTATCATTCTATTTTTACGTCAAATGAATGGAAATTAGTTGTTATATCTATATAAAAAAGATATAAGAAGGAATATAAATAATATCTAGATTTTAATTGGTATACATTGTCACTATAAAAGATTGTTACACTGATGTTCAATCATAACTTTTCATTTATGTGACTTTTAAAGTATTAATTAATAAAGTCAACAAATTATTATGAATGAAGGGTTGTGATTGAATGTCAGTGTAAAAATTTTTGCACTAACAATGTATACCAATTAAACTCTAATATCAAATACTATGCTTTATCATTTTCATTATTTCATGATAGATTTCCTATTATGAGCTTCATGGTAAAAAATGTGAATGATTCTACGCTCTTTTGCTAGGATTGTTACAAAATAAGGCACTAGCAATGGCTATGTAAGTATAAAGTGTGTTTCACATGTGATTTTAGTTGTAGCTAAAAGATGCAAAATTAATCGAAATGGTTTCAGTTTATTTTATACTTAAAAAATTAGTAGTTTTTTAGGTAATTACTAGTTTTATTAATTACATCATTCAATGACATCTATGATTTATGTCAAAAAAAATTTGTTGAATTTTATAATAATAACTTTAAAAATTATATAAATTGTATGATTTAGTTGGTACGAGTGTATCTTTAAAGTCAATAATAATTAATATTTAGTAACATAAATGATAGAAAAGGTAGATTCTAATTATATAAGGTTTTATGTTTTATGGTTTGTTTCTTCTCCTTGGGGTTTCTTTCTTTCTCTCTTCTAGAAAGGTGGTTGAATGCCTCTATTAGTCCAAACCATAGCACTAAATCCCCCAATTCTCCATACCCATGGAAATGGACCCTCCTTCTTCCCATGGTCTATTTCAAAATCAAAACTTGGATAGAACCTTTTGTCCCTAAAACCCGTGTTACTGAGTCTAATAAATAATTAGTGAAAGAGAAGAGGAAGGAAAGAATGGCCACAAACAAGTAACATACTTTAAATTATATTTTTGAGAATCTAACCTTTACATTAATAAAATGTATTTTTATTATAATAAATTATTTTATTCAAACTAGCATTGCTCAAACAAGTACAGGAAAGTGGTATACCACCACATACACACTACTCAAGAACAAGTTATATTGAGTATGCTCAAACTAACATGACTCAATAGATTTTAAAAAAGATAGCAATAACCTTGGGAAATGTTGTAAATCATTAACGAACCAACAATTAAGCATGTTTTAAAAGACATCAATTTTTAACTTTCATTGTGACTCCGTTTTTATTCACACTATAGTTTTAAAATAATTAAATTACTTTATTACTTTATTTTTTAAAATTATGAAAAGATTTAAATTTAAGATAAGTTAAATTTCTTTAAATATTTTTAACACATAACTTTATACATATTTTTTAATAATAAGAAATAAGTGTGAGATTATAATTAAATATATTTTTTCTAACAATTCGATTTATTTATTTTTATTAAAATTGTATTATGAATTTAACAACAAAAAATTTATCATGACAAATATTTTTTCTAAAATTATTACGTTATATTTAGAAGAAACATTGAATTCTTCGTAAAGAAGAATGCAAATTACATATTGGAAATAATGAAATTTTTTAAGGAAAAGTAAAAAAAAAAACAAAAACATATTTCTCCCAAGTAATATGAATTGTGTCACTCTGACCAAAAAATGTTTAGCTTAGTTTATTATATCTTCTAACACACATCTCACATCTCATGTCACTCACTTTAGAATGTATTACATTTTTTTAATAAACCATTGATAAACATCCATTTTTCCAATTTTGTTTTTATATTTTTTGTAGAAATAGTCATACTATTACCTTTAAAATAGGATTTTATGACTTTTTTAAGTTTTATTTTCGACAAAAGTCCTAAATAACTTAAAAAATAGATACTTAAAATATAATATTTAGTTTATAATATTAAAATGTAAAATTCTTAATTCTTAACATTCTTTCTATCATAAATTAGTAGAAAGAACAAAAAATAATTTTTTCTTCCAACTAAAAATATATTTTTTGAATTAATATTTGGTAAAAAAATTAATTATTTAGTAATTGATATAAGGACATTCTTCTTTTTAATATATAAAACTATGTTGATAGAAAAGATTAATTCTATTTTGACAATGGAAAAAGATCTAATAAGTATAAGATGCTTACTCATCATTATTTCTATTCATTTCTTATTTAAATCTAATGATTATGATTAAGATTAATTATGCTTTGTTTTATTTATACTATGCTCTAAGCAATTAATTAAGCTCATGTAGCTTTTCATAATTATAGTAAAAAATTACAATTCTATTTAAATTATTGTTATTTTCATAATTTATTAATATAATTAAGAATAATATATATCAATATCAATCAAATTATTTTGTAGCACTATGTTACTAATTAGTTATATTTTAATTGTTAAATTTAATAATACATTGTATTTATTAAATTTTATTTTTATTAAATGGATATATTATTTACAGTTATATGTAGAGATTTAATGCTATATATTATTATATAAAATAAATGAATAAGAGAGTGTTAGTCAATGTACCATTTAAGAGTGTATTAGTGTAATATATTTTTTATGAATCACACCTTAATATTGTTAATAATACTAGTTTGTTAGCTGATCCTGGAACCTTTCTTTCTGTTACCTAATTTATCACCTTATATATTTATTAGTGTAATATTTTTAAAAAAGACACAAGGAATGTTGGGATATTTAAAGTTTTTAAACTTAATATTAGAGTATGTAAATAAAAAATAATGAAATAATAATTTCTTAAAATAAGGATGAAAGTTTTATATATTTATTATTATTATAATTTAAATATATTTTTTACATCAAATATATAATAATGTAAACAATTTATATGTAAATATTCCTTTTAAGTGTGTATACTTTATTAAAATCTAATCATCATTTTCATATATCATTATAAGATATTGAATATTATAGTTTATCGTATAACTTATCAAATATTTTCTTATAAACTATATTTTATATTTTTATATTTAATTTCAAATAGAAAAGGATATATAATATCTTAATTGGTTAAGGAATGAGAGATATGAAAAAATGTCATAGTTTTAATTCGTGTTAATAAAAACTAACATCTAATATATAAAAGAAACATTTAAAATAGAAAAGTATATAACATGATATATAATTAAGTTAAATTTATATTTATTAAATATGTGAGTCTAATTTTATAGAATATAATCATAATAAATTTAAAATAATTTATTTGAATTACAATTTTGTCTATGTTCTAATTTAATAATTTTAGAATATAATTGTAACATCTAGTCTAATTTTAGTTATTAGTTTTAATTTTATTTTTAGGATACATATATGTTTATTTTTATTTTTAAAAGTCTTTACATATTTAATAAAAACAGTGTTTTCAATTTCATATAATTAACCATTATAAATTAAAATAATTTATTTGAATATTATAATTTTGTCATTGATAATGTAAAAGTCTTTGTTTTATTTTTTATTTCCTTTTCTCTATTTTATTTTCTTTTCTCTTTGGTAATGCACCACATTTTTACTGCGAACAGCACGATCACCACCAAGCTATTTATGTATAACTCAACAATATTATTATTTTAATGAAAATTTCAAAATTAAAATGATTTTATTTATATAATTTTAATTTTTCATATCAATAAATATTTCTTTAATATTATTAATATTACTACAAAATTTTTCATTTCGTGTGGTTGTTTCATGAGAAAAAATTTGCAAAAAATATTTGCTATTATTTAGAAGGAAAAAATTCGTGTAAATATTTTGAGACTTTTCGTACAAAAAAAATTTACAACAATTTCATAAAAATATCCTTGTAAATTTGAAAAGTGACGGTAAACTTTTCTATGAATATGAAAACGGTACAAAAATTTCTTGCAAATTTTCCTCTAAAAATTATTTGTAAGACTTTCCTGTGAATTTTAAATTGGCAGCAAATTTTCCTACATATTTAAAATTGGCAGCAAATTTTTTGCATTTTTTTACAAAAAAAATTGTATAAATTTTTTAGATATTTAAAATTAAAATTATAATGAATAAATATTATTGATTGATACAAATTTATATCTTAAGTTTTTTAGAAATTTTTTTGCCACATAATGATAAGCTATGTTTTAAATCATTAGTTTTGAAATAATTAATAAATATTTAAAATAATATCATTTTACTAAATCCATTATAGTTTATAAAATATCTTAATATTCATAATTTTAGTTTAAAATTAATTAGATTAAATATTATTTTATTGAATGTGTATTCCTTTATCTTCTATCCTTTAAATTTTAAATTCAAATCGTTGTACATTTAAGTGACAATGTTAATTTATTTTATATTTAACATGTTCTAAAAAATCAAGGTATGTTTTGATACAAATAAATAAAATAAAATTCAAGTTGTTATTCAAAATTCAAGGAAATTGGATAGTATAAAGATAAAAAAACCCACGTTAATTTTGAATGTCCAAGACATGAGAAAAACATTTGAAAATTTGAATAACGGAATAACACAAGCATTAGTGAAACTTGAACTAAGATTTGTATTATACACAACTTACTATTTTAATGAAATAGTATCGATCCAAAATTCAACATGAAGATGAATGTAGCTTGTGATTTGTAATGTAATTAGTTTTTTTTAAGTGTTAGTTAAGCATAGAAAAAAAAATAATAATGGTAATAGTTGTCTTGGTTCAGCCATACTTGTCCCGTTCTTGTTTAATTACTTATAAACCCAAATTACATTCATAATACCACAGTTTCCAATCTTATATCATACAGAACAAAATTTAGAAAATGAATGTTGATATTATCTTTATTTAACAAAAAGAATTTAGCCTTTATCTAAATAAATAAACTACTACTTTTGATGGGAATCCATTTGTAAAAAACTTTTCTTGCATTTTGAACTCCAACTTTATATGTTTTTGACAGACCCTACACACTTAAAACTTATGATTTTAAAACTGGACCCTGTTTGAACCAGTGAAAGTACTAGTTTACAGTTTATTAGTTTAACCATTGCTGAACTAGTGTTGAACCGATCTTAATAAAATAATGTTTTTTATTATTAATATATTATAACAATTAAGATTATAAAAGAAAAAAATTTATTAGGAGGTAATTATTAAAGAAAAAATTATTTTTACTAAATACATCTTCATATCGCTATGTTAACCTCTTGTTTTAATAATTTTTTAACTTAGAAGGGATGGACTTGGATAACAAGGGTGTATTTAGAAAAATTAAAAAAATTTATAAAAAATAAAACAATTGAACCTCTGGTTTTCATAAGTTTCTCGATTTTAAAACCAGTTTTTTGCTTGGTTGGTTTTCAGCCTTAACTAAATCAGATACTAGACTGGTTCACCAGTTTTTTGATCAAACCAGATACCAGAATGGTTCACCTATTTTCGATCGAACAGGTCGGTCCAATCCGGTTTTTTTAACTAGCTTAAAACACAAAAAACTTTTACTAAGAAATTTTATTATAAACATTCTAACATCAATTATTCATGACTTTAAAAGAAATTAGTCATGTATTATTGCACCAAGTAATATTCAAAATCTATGTAAAATGTAGAAATATATACAAATCCTCGATCATGAATGATAAGAGTATTTTACTCTTACAAAATTGAAGTTTTCACCTAGGACCAACATTTCATCAAGTCTATTTTATGATAGAATAATTTTTTAAATTTATTTTAAATAATCTAAAATATGTGCATACTTAATAGTCAAATTTAATGTTATTACTTAATATTAAATTATCAAAATTAATATTTATTATGAATTAAATATTTAATAAAATTAATTACTTAATATTAAAAAATAATTTTTTAATTATAAAAAATGAATATAAAAAATTAATGTGGAAAATTTATTTTTTTATTAAATATAGATGTTACAAAATAAAATCACATGATCAACGGATATTATAAAATTAAAGCTTTGATCAATGTTTAAATTAAAGTCCAATTTATAATATATATATATATATACATATATATATATACATATATATATATATATATATATATATATTAAAATTTAGATCCTAAATCACTTTATTAAGGACGATTAAGGGACAAACAGTTACCACATGTTGACTAATGTTGGCTCTACCAAATAAGTTTTGATAAATTGACTTCTCTATTTCTTTTGATTGTTTCCTTGTCTCTTAATGGACTCGGCCATCCTAATCCAACATTTATAAGTTATCCAATCTTATTGATACAAAACCTTGTTGCCAAGAGGAATTTTATTCTTGATTTAAATCTAAGATAATGAGATTAGCAAACACTTAAAAAATTCAAACCAACTCAACCATTTAATTTGTGGTTGAGTTGCCTTTATCATCATGCCATAACTGAGTCAGTTGTCTCTTGCACAATTCCATGATTATCCATGACTTCATTCTGTTTCGCAGCTAGGGAAATCAACAGGCATACTGTTTAAATTAAACAAGGTAAAAGCAATTAAGATATGAATTTGAGAAGAAGGTGCATCATTAAAGTATCAAACTGGTTATACTTCATTTTTTCAATCCAAAACTGATTATTATTACCACTATCACCATGTGTTGATGTTTATATGTTAAGCATATTAACATGAGTAGTGTTACTCATCATTGAAATTTATTAAAAACTATAAAATCAAGATATAGAAGTATTAAAGGAAACCATCAAACTTTATGTTTTTCAATAAACTTTAACCAATAGTAGTAGAGAATGTGTTAAAAAGTGTTTTGTTAGAATTTCTAAAATAACATTTGTCTTATTAATATGAACAAGATTATGGTTTAAGTTGAAGGTAGCTAATGAAATATAGGACATAACTATTTCTATTAAATAATACATTCACTTACTATAAATTGTTGCTATAAACCGCTAGTTAATGAAATATAAATATAGGAAATAACTATATCTATTAAGTAATGCATTCACTTACTGTAAATTGTTGTTGCAAACCACTCATTGATAACTTTCACCCATGTACTTATCCAGCCAACTCAATGCTCCACTTAGTGGTTTGATGAGTGCATCAATTATGCAGGAAGTGTAGGACACAAAATGTCAAAAAGCATCATACATAAAGCACTAGTTAACCATATGATGTATTAAGTTCCTTACTTTCTGGCTGAGTTATTCAAATCCCAACTGATGAACGACATTGTAAAGTACATTGCCCCCAAAGAGAATACCATGTGAAAAAATCAATAACTGTAAGGAACATCATCTTCATGTTCAACTTTGTTTTTTGTAAATTGAAAATGACCAAAAAAATCACTTCAATATGAGGGATATTAACATTGCTTTCTATTTGTCACAATATGGCTTAGATTAAAATTAAATAATTCTTGTTCGATCATGTTGATGAAAGGACTATGATCCAAATTTTTGGTTATCTTATATGGGGGGAATTATTTTTTTTCTTGACTTTTCTAAGAGAAAATTTTACTTCAACTTGCAGTATGATTAAGGTGTCTCGCTGGATCAAAGAACAAGGAAGCTTTAGAGATTCCTAATTTCTAGGAAATGATTAAGAATAGGATTTTGAAGCAACAAGGAATGTTTCTGAATTTTCTGGAAAAGGCTTTGAAGCAACAAGGAAAGCTTTAGAACTCTCTAATTTTGAAGCAACTACAAATTCTTTAGAACAGTAAAGAATGATTCACCTGAAACCATTTTGAATTAATGCTTGTGAAAAAGGCTGCCATCACAATTAAAAATATGGCAATAAGGAAGCCCTGTCAAGAAATTAGAAAATGGTGTATAACAGAAAATAACAACATGACTAAAGCATTCATGTGAAGAAATATCGACAATATCAAATTATGGATTTTAATACTAATTCAGACACATGCTCACAAAAAAAAATCTTGAAGAGTCAACAAAAAGAATGCAGAGGCCTACAAAAATATTTAATAGTAGCACTAATAGTAAAACTTGTAAGAAAACTACACAACATATTGTAGAGTATATACGATATGGTAAACATGATCAGTTAAAACTTAAAACCTCTATAGATATACTTATATGTGCCCTTTAGTTGTTGAATGCTACTAAACACTTTATCCTTGTAGATGGTTCTTGCTTTTATTAGAACACTGCATTAACAAGAATTTAGCATCACGATTGAAGTATTGTGGTGCTAAAAATGAATGACAAATCGACTAGGCTAGATATCATATCTCATCACTTTATCAGATTCTATCAAAGTCATTTTACTTTATCCTTAATTACTAAGAATTTTAACAAAATGTTCATCCCAAGCTATTTCATATGCAAGAAAAAATACTTAATTATGGTTACTTCACATCCTAGATTTAAGATAAATAACAACCTAAAAATTATTTGAAACCTTTGACCAATACTAATAGAAAATTTACTATTTAATTTAATCCTTAATAATCACCTAAAGAAGATTGAAGGAAGAATTTTGAACTCAGTGGAGAAGTGTAGTGGAACTAAATAAAATATTTTCAAATTTAACTGAGTGAAAACTTACTAGTATAGTTATCAAGCCACTGTTTCCTTTTTCTTGATTCTTTGTCTCACATCTTATGGTAGCAGGTTCATTGAAATTCCATGATAGAGATCTACATAAGTCCACCATCTATAAAAGAAATTTCAAAATAAAATATATGATTTGAAGTAGACATTGAACCAAGTTAGCATGGCATCAACTACTGATGAGTGAATTTCATTGCATGTAAGAAAGGAATTTCATTCTATCTTCATCCAAATAAATATATGCCGATATGTTGCAACACTTGATTAACAAGGTCCAGTTTTGTAAATTTTATTAATTCAATTTTTAAGAAAATGAAGAAAGAAGACCAGTTTTTGAAGAAGTTGTTTTGACTTTTTTCTTTGTATTTATTTTCTTTGAAAGTGCTTCTAGAGAATATCATCCAACAAAGTGATAAAATGTCTAAATTTTACCTAAGAACCATATATAGATATATGGGCTGGGAAATCCTAACCTTCTGATTACAGACCAACAAAGAAAAACAATGTAAGAAGCCATAATTCCTAAAGATAAAAGACCTCTATTAACCTGTAATAATTAAACATTTAAATAACATAACATAATTTTTTTTTTAAAGGAAAAAAAAAATATTAGGGATCTTAGTTATATATGTTGAATATGAACAACTAATTACTTTATACATAGTGATATATTGTGCAAATAATACTATTACAAAATCACTATAAACTATTAAAAATACCACTAGCTGCAACGAGTAATCAAAGTAGTGTACCTTTGAATTTAAAGATATAACCATCATTGCAACAAGTAGAATTACTATCCATGTGATGAAAAATATATTTAGAGAACATGAGGTTCCTGAGGCATATGATGTGTACAGATATACAATCTACAAAGAGAAAAATAAAGCAAATAGAATGTATTGATGGAGTCTCTCAAAGAAAACCTTTCAAATTCATCATAGATATGAAAGTACACAATCCAAGACTTGTACCAAATGAAAGGATATAGAGAATTCTTCAAAAAAAAAAAAAAAAGAAAGTGAAGGATCTGAAGCTTACCTTGCACCAATATGAGCAATCTCACCTGCAAGATCAAATGTGTTTTATGGTTCTTATTCAATGATATTCAAGAGAAGGCAAAGAAAAGAATGGAGTTTTATTTTCAATGAGTGAAAAGTAAGAGAAAAAACTTATGCACCCTAAAAAGTTTTACACCAGCATTCAATCACAACCCTTCATATATGCTAAAATTGTTGACTTTACCAATTAATACTTTAAAAGTCATATAAATGAAGGGTTGTGATTAAACATCAGCATAAAAATTTTTATCCAACATGTATTTTAAACTTGAAAAATAATGGTACTAATGAAAACTATTTGAATGATAAAATTGATAGTTTTTTCATATGAATAGTTTTTACAAGAACTTCTCCTTTTCTGTACCCCAAATTGTGACATAAGAACCATAAGCCAAGTACAAAACCAACTAAAACCAAAATCCAAATGCATTGTGCCAAAAAAACACATGTTTCATCAATATTATTGTTATTCTTAGTACTTTGTGGTTGTTAAACATACCATATATTTGAACAACTTTTGAAGGGAAGAGGAATCGGAGAGCCATTGATACAAGCAATAAAATAGACTTGACTTCCCACCAACCAGAATGCCACAAATTTCAATTTTCACATAATTTTCTTGTTTTGACTGTAGTAAGAAACATAACTGAGAAAAATATTTGACTTCATCGTCAAGGAAGATAGTTATTTATCAATCAGTAATTATAATAATTATATAGAGAACTGGAAATTTATAAATATATAATTGATTCATGGTAAGTAACTAGAAATTTTTTCTGTTGAATAAGTGATAGGTTAGAGTATATTTACCTCAAGATTGAGAACAATAAAGATTTTGAATGATACCCATGGGAGTGATGAGCATTTAGTAGAGTTCTTCAATGTTGTTTCTAATAAAAAACAGTATTGGCGATGTAAAGTGTTGTTATTTGAGTTCGACTTCAATCAAAATGGTGAATGGAGGACTTGATTTTGTGAATGAATGTTGTGAGTGGTTCTAGTTGTTATTGTTTTCTAACTTTATTTTTTTATGATATGTTAATAACAACTTAGAAATAGTAGTTTAGATGTTGTTTTTGTTGTTCTTTACTCTTTTGATTGATGCTCGATGATAATGGTTTCTAGAATCTTGTCCAACCCCTTGTGTATATCCTCCAAGTTAGGTTTCATTCGAGTTATGAGATGAATAAGTTTGATTGAAGGGAACAAGTCAACAAGATTAAATCCTGTTTCTCTTGAGCCTAGCAAATTTTCTCAAAGTAATGCATCTATTGGAATATATGATTCTTCCTCTAGTATATTTTTCCTAGACTTTATGTTGAGTTCAAAAGCTTGTAACTAACTTTGATGATGATTTACTGTGTGATTTCTATTGCTAAAATATTATTGATCACTTTTCTTGCCAGTATCATCAAGGCAATCAACATCTTAGGCAAAATATGTCTTTTTTTCATCCTTCAATTATACCAATAAGCTATTATTTATTTGAGAATTGTTTTGTCATCTACTCGATTTGTTCTTGACCTCTTCTCTGTATCCTATTGTTTGGTTTTGTGGATGGATAGATTTGACCTTTGGATGATTACTCCATACTATTTGTAATCTTTATATTTTGGCATGCATTATTAGGGAATGTAAACTATGTTTCTAACGTGATAATTTGTTTTAATTTGACAAGATTTTTATAATAGATAAAATAAATAAATATAAAGATGTAAGAAGAACCATGGGGTTCTTAAAAAGAGATCAACGACACTTGAGTTGAGACACAAATTTAAACTATTTTCTTTGTATCTTTGCAGCTTTCTTCCAATTACTATGCATGTCCTCTTAGCTGGTTTATAAGAATGGAAAAAGTACAAGCAAGAAAATAGCTACTTGGGAATGAAAGAAAAAGTGAAAGTTTCATAATTCTCTTCAACAGTTATTTATGATTGTACTACATTTGTTATTTATGGTTTCTCTGCTATAGTCATAGGTTCAGGGGGCTGCGTAGCCTGCACCTTCTAATTCTTCTTGGACTCTTTTTATCAGTTATACATTATTTATGTATGAAATGAAGCTGAATGAAGCAAGTCACTTCAGCATTTTTATTTTCAACTGCTCTTTAAATCTCACAATTGATTCTTAATATTACTAGATCAATCATTTTCTTTGCTGCTACATTGGCAGAATTAGTTGATGACTTGATTATATTAACCAATGTAATCAAGAGCCTCTTCTTGTTTTGTTCATTTTCATTTCTCAATAATCTAATTAATATGAATTCTTGTTTACTGGAAGATGAATCAGATCACCTCATTTTCAAGTTGTAAAGAGATTTGTAGAGATCAGTTTAACTTGTTAAAGCATGTAAATAAAATAGGAATGTTGAGTAATTTTCCTCCAAAATTTTTCATCATTCTATCTTAAGTCAAATGATTGGCAGTAGATGTTATCCCTATGCTAAAAATGGGAAAAGAAATAGAAATAATATCAAATACTATGTTTTATTATTTTCATTGTTTCATGATAGATTTCCTGTTACTATGGTAAAAAAAGTGAAAGATTCTATGCTCTTTTGCTATGATTATTACAAAATGAGGTAATTACTAGCTTTGTCTGAAAAGTTATTTTAGTTTAGTTTTTTTAAAAGTTTTTTTTTTTTAGTTATTAGTTGATTTTTTTACTTCATTTTTCATCAATTAAATAAATTCTTTTTCTTTACATATTTTATTTTCCATTCTCTCCTTTATGATAATTTATTTATATATGTATTAAGTAATTTATAAAAGTTTCATAAATTTGAAATTTAAGAAAATGATTTGTCATATCCAAACTATATATGTATTAATATAGAAATCGAATTTCCTTATCTAAACAAGAAATTTGAAATGTAAGAAATTTTAATTAATTTACCCAAACATAACATTTACAAAATGAAGAAAACTCAAATGAAAACAATTCAAATGAATATGATTTCAAATTTTTTGAAATCTTAAAATACTTCATCCAAACACAATGTTATATTTTAAGAAGATAGATGGTAATTAAAGTATACGTCTCTAGTACCAATTCTCCTTTAATTCAAAATTAAAAATATGAAAGTGAAATAAAAAAGGAAGAAAAGAGTGGCCACAAGTCACATACTTTGAATTATATTTTGAGAATCTAACCTTTACATTAATAAAATGTATACTTGTTATGATAAATTATTTGACTCAAACTAACATTAATCAAAACTAATTTACATAATTCAATCACATCTATCATTCATGTTAAAAATTTGTTAAATTTTCTAATAATAACTTTAAAAATGGTATAAATTATATGATTTAGTTGGTATGGTTGTATCTTTAAAGTGAATAATAATTAATATTTAGTAACATAAATGAAATGAAAATAAAAAAGTAGGCTTGCAAAAATGACAAAGAAGTTATATGAATTTATCCATTAGATTGGGTCTAGAAAAATCAGATTGTAATTGTATAAGGTTCTACGGTTTATGGTTTGTTTCTTCTCTTTCTTTCTTTGTTATTGCAAACTTGGTAGAATGCCTCTCTCCATTTCGAATCCCCAATTCCTCATATCCATGGAAATGGACCCTCCTTCTTCCCATGGTCATTTCAAAATCAAAACTTGGGTTGACCCTTTTGTCCTTGAAATGTGCATTACTAGTCAAATAATTAGTGAAAAGAAAAAATAAAGAATGGATACAAACAAATCACATGCTTAAAACTAGTAGAAAAATCCAAAAAAATTATAAAAACAGTGAACTAGTTGAACCACCGATTTTCATCAGTTATCCAATTTTAAAACTAGTTCTTTACTTGGTTGATTCGATTTTCAGCATTAATTGAACTAAATATTAGACTGGTTCGCCAGTTTTTTGGTCTAATCGGTCCGATCCAGTTTTTTTAACCTAACTTAAGACTCATAAAAACTTTTAATAAGAAATTTTATTATAAACATTCTAACATAAATTATTCACAACTTTAAAATAAATTAGTCATGTATTATCGCACCAAGTTATATTCAGAACCTATGTAAAATGCAGAAATATATACAAGACCTCATGAGTGATAAATGTATTTTACTGTTATGAAATTGAATTTTTCACCTAAGACCAACATTTCTTCAAGTCTATTTTATGATAGGATAATTTGTGAAATTTATTTTAAATAATTTAAAATATGTGCATACTTAATAGTCAAATTTAATGTTATTACTTAATATTAAATCATCAAAATGAATATTTAATTACAAATTAAATATTTAATAATATAATTACATAATATAGAAAAATAAAATTATTTTTTTTAATTATTAAAAATGAATATAAAATATAATTAATGTGGGAAATTTATTTTTTTATTAAATATAAATGTTACAAAAGAAAATCATATGATCAATGTTTAAGTTAAAGTCCAATTTATAATTAATATATGATAATTAATGCTATTTAATTTATTAAGTGTTCATTAATATATTGTAATAAATATAATTAATTTGATGAATTTAATTCTTTTTCAAATATAATTAATTATGTTAATGTTTATTTGACTATAATAGATTCAAGCTTCTTTTACTAATAAATAGAATAGAAGGGTAACACATATGGAACATTATTATTCATTTTATCTTTCTTCTTTGCATATGTAAATAGAAAGACTATGGAGTCATGGTAAAGAAAATTTAAAGCTTTTCTCCCTAAATGACCTCAAGCAAACACGAGGAAAGAAATTAGTAACAACAATTGTTAAAATTTGTGACAAGAACAAGTCACATATGATTATGTTTACCATTAAAGAATAGAAAAAAAGGATCATGAAGAACACTTCCTCTCAAATTGATTATTCACATTATTTTGAGCTTTCCAGTGAGGTTTGTACAATATGTTTCAAGTGTGTTTGTATGATGTAATCCTCCCTAGTATGGGCTTGAGCTAGGACCAATAACGAAGGAGCATGACTTGGATGAAGCTTCAAGGAGCTTAGTTTAGGACATGTTCCATTTAATTGTATTCATTTAACCATTTTCAAGCTTGTATAAGTGCCCTTAAGTCATTAGGATTTTAGGGGTGTAACTAGTTTAATGTTCGGAGGTGCCATGGCTGATTCTTGTTGCTTCTTATTTGAATTTGAATTTTGGAGGTGCCATGTCATTTCCATCCAAAATTCAAATTCAAACTAAAGGGAACATAGATCCATATTTTTAGGGCCATGTTTAGATTTTTAGTTAGATTAAATTAGTGTCAATTGAGAACATGCTAAATTAACACTAAATTAAGCCAAGTAACCCTTGTTTAAGCATGTTGGACGTTCATGTTAGTGTGTAGGCCCATGTGATGTGAATTCCCCTTTTCACGAATTCAGAACGGACCGATTAGGACTATTTGTTAGAATGGAAAAAACAAAAAGGTAAAAATTGGGGATGATGGTGGTTTTGGGGGAGACGCCACTTCTGGAAAGGAAGATAAGTCTCAAAGACGCCACAAGGGGTGGAAGGCCCTTGATAAGTCTCAAGCTTGGTTCAGCCAAGAACCTAGGAGATACACTCTCTCAAGAAAAGTTTTATCCAAAACCCAGTCTTAACAACTAGCTCTGATACCAAAATGATGTGAATTCCCCTTTTCACGAATTCAGAACGGACCGATTAGGACTATTTGTTAGAATGGAAAAAACAAAAAGGTAAAAATTGGGGATGATGGTGGTTTTGGGGGAGACGCCACTTCTGGAAAGGAAGATAAGTCTCAAAGACGCCACAAGGGGTGGAAGGCCCTTGATAAGTCTCAAGCTTGGTTCAGCCAAGAACCTAGGAGATACACTCTCTCAAGAAATTTTTTTCCTTGTGGCGTTCTCCTAGACTTATCAAGGGTAAATCATCACCCTTGTGGCGTCATATGACTTATCTTCCATCCTTGGAAGTGGCGTCATCTATCTTTTCGTTAAACCATCTTCATCCTTTCCATTTTCTTGTTTACCCAATTCTCATTGCTTTGTTAACTTATTACCTTCCAACCTAGATAGATCCGCAAAACGAATCCAACCCCTCTGGATTTCTATCAGTTGGTATCAGAGCTTCGGCTCTAGGTTTGAAACTATGGTGAATATTTTTTATACAAGGTGTTTAATCGAAGGTCATTTGTGTTTATTTGCAGTTGATGGAGGAAGCTGTAGCAACGTCGTGAGCGAAAGATTGGTGAATAAACTCAACTTATCGACGAGTCTTCATCCTAGACAAACTAAGTTTAAATTCACTGTTGGAAAATTCGTGGATGAAGTGACATGCGATATTGCTCCCATGGACTCATGTCATTTTCTTTTAGGGAGATCTTGGCTAAAGGATAAAAAGATTAATCTTGAAAAATTTTCAGTTTCTTTGGTGCATGAAGGACGCAAGCTTAATTTGAAATTTCTGTCACCAAGCCAAGTTTGTGATGATCAACTTAAGTTGAAGGAGAAAATAGAAAAAGAGAGAGAAGAAAAGAGAAAAATAGAAAAAGAAAAGAGTGAAGAAGAAGAGAGAGAAAAGGAAAGAGAAAGACAGAAAAAGAACTATAAAACTTTAACTGCTATTGATTTTTCTTCTTCTCTTGATATTATAACTGCACAGGATCATGAGTATACAACGCACAAATGGTCATGGGTAAGGAAGAAAAATATTGATATCACTCCTAGAGCGTCATTGTACATCGAGTCCACTGATGAAATTCAAACTCATGAGAAAAATTTTCAAGTCTGGGTCTGGGCACCAAAAAGGAGAAATTATTTGATGCATGATTTTTTACAAGTTGTATTTGATCCTGGAGGTTGTTTTGTTCGTTATAAGTGAATAAAATTTGTAGGAAAATAAAGTCATAGATTCGGGGACGAATTTTTTTCGAAGAAGGAGGGAATGATGTGAATGCCGAAGACAATGACTTTTCATTTTTTGTAACGTTTCATTAATTTAGGAATTAATGTAACATGCAATTAATCATGTGTGATAATTGCGTGATAATAGAGTATTTAATTTTTCTTTTGGGAGTTACGATTTTGAACAGCCACCTAATTCTATAAATAGGGGTTGAATTGTACTCAAAGGAAGAACCATTGAATTAGTGAAATTATATTTGGGTTTTACCCTTTTGTGAGAGATGAATTTCTCTTTAGAACTTATCAAGGAATTTTTCCTTGTGGCGTTCTCTTAGACTTATCAAGGGTAAATCACCACCCTTGTGGCGTCATATGACTTATCTTCCATCCTTGGAAGTGGCGTCATCTATCTTTTCGTTAAACCATTTTCATCCTTTCCATTTTCTTGTTTACCCAATTCTCATTGTTTTATTAACTTATTACCTTCCAACCTAGATAGATCCGCAAAACGAATCCAACCCCTCTGGATTTATATCACCATGGTTGCTTTTCTCTATAAATAGAGCATTCCCTCCTTCATGTAGTTTTTAACACTCATTTTTAATTGAAAGATATATTCATTCTCTTCACTTGAGAGTCTCTTCTTATTTTAGAGAGAATGTTCATGGCTTAGAGGCTTATCTCCTACCTAGTAGAAGTGGCACCTACTACCACCACCACCTTCTAGTCTTCCACCTCCATTTCAAAGCTCCAAGAGGACCTCTAGAGAGATGATCCTAGGTGGCATCACCTTCTCCAACAATTGGTCAAGCATGGCTTGGGGAGGGGTTGCATCATTGTAAGTCATGGCTTTTCTTGAATTTTTATTCCCAATTTCGCACTAGTTAGGGATTAAAGAAGTTCAATGACAAGGGGAGTGGTTAAGGATGAAAACAATGATGGAGATTAATGACTCTATTATGTCCATCTACACCATCTATAGAGAAAGTCTATTGTTGATCCCCAATGTCAATCCATAAACAAGGAAATATGACCTTAAGGAAACAAGTAAAGATGACCAAAATTAATAGATGAGAAAATCAAGGTATGCATTGTTGTCCCTTGTTGTTTTAACATCAATATATTCTTATTAACTATGGGAAATGAAGTGCTATATGAATGTGCGTGTGGTATGTGAAAAAGAATGTTTTCAACTATTTTTTATTTTCCTCTCTTGTTCATAGTATTTTAAAAAAAAATAAATTAATGGATACATGACACTGCATGAAAAGATCAAGTTTGGTAGTGGTGGATAGTCAATTTACTTTTCTTAAAAAAAATATTATTGTTCTACCACCCACTCATAAGAGAAAAATCCACATTAATAATCAGAGGCAATTTGAGAGAAAATTATCTAAGGAAAGCAAATATTTTTTAGAGTAAAACAATTAATATGTCCTTGAGATCTTACTATATCATGATTTTATGAATAAAATCTTACTACTTGTAATTTCTTGTAGGTCACAAAATATGCAGTTACCTTGATGTCACTTTCATACAAATGGTCATGCTCATGATGCTGTTAACTAGTTGAAATTACAAATGATCATGTAGATGATGCTAGCTCATTCAACTATGGCGCCTCTCATTGTGTTTTTCCCATTATCATTGAATCAGCTCCATTCTTTGATTAGTTTTAATTGAAATTTCAAAAAAGTTAGAGTATACCAATCTTTTTAATTTAGGTATGCAAGAATATATACTACTTGATATCACTTTCCTACAAAGGGTTACTGCTAAATGAAAGCATATAACTCCTAGAGTAGAATTAAGTATATATATATATATATATATATATATATATATATATAAATTTCAATAAAGTCTGAATATTGAAAAACTTTGTAATTTAACAATGTTTCATAATAAAGTGGAAAATTTGTTATTGAGTTATAGATGCTTTAATTGTGTTTTATATGTCCCTCTTAATCTTATTATGTTGTACGCGAATTCTACCGTAGATTACTTTTATATGTGGTACACAATGTACAATTTTGCTACTGGTTAGCAAGGATGGATATACATGTTGATATTGGAGATGGTCTTGGTTCCTAGCTTTTTATTGATTATTTTTTTATTATAATTTGGTCTTCTTATTTTTAGCTTGTATATTAAAAATCTAAGAAAATGGTAACAATTACAAATTTTCTTTTCATATACTGTCAATACTATTTAGGTTAAAAAAAATAAAATTTTTTATTTTTTATGTTTCTTCCAATCGTTTGCCTCTTTTTCCACTTTTATGATTAAATAGCTAAACTATTATTAATTCAGTATCGATTTCGATTCTTTGTATACCCAATTTTAATTTTTTACTTTTGGAGATTAATTAATCCACTTGTGAGAATTTTCAATTCAAGGTACTAAGATTTTTGTTTCTATCTTTTCAATTCTACAACTTTTGGTTAATGCACAATGCACATAGGCAGTTGCAAAAACTAATAGTAAAACAGAAAAAGAAAGGGGGTTTCAAAAAATGTGATGTGAAAGTCCTTGTTAATAGAGCACAACACAAATCAATTGATTGATGATAGATCATGGCAACAGAGATAAATTGTTGCAGCGAAGATGGTGAAAGCTAGAAGGACCGAAAGTTGGATGAAAATAGATGATCTTGTACAAGAACTATAATAAAATTGTACACTTGAATAAAATAAATGGTTGCGAATTCTGATAACTGGTGGACCACATGTGAAAGTGATCATTCTTAGAATTGGGCGTGTTTTACAATTTATTCTTTCTCTTATTCTCTTTTATGTATTATTAAGATTCATTGGCTATTTAATTATTTTATTATTTCACTGTATTTGGATACTTTTTTGTAAAACAGTTGATATTGAATGTAAGTTAACATCATAATTTAATGTTGATAGTGTTTCTTTCATAGTATAATGATGCCCCTAAATATTTTATATATGTTATATAAATTAGAGTTCAGGCAGAATTTGCAAGTATATATTTCCATCTTTTCCTTCGACATAAATTTTTATTTGTATGATTGAAAATAGTGAGACAGAATCTAATAGATTTACAATTTACAATTGGGATACTTTTTTTTTTAATATTTGTTCTTCTTTGATTATAAGTGAAATGTAAATAAAAAATACTTTTTGTTCCATTGAAATCTCACCACATCTTCCATACATTGTTATAAGGTGCTAGGAATTACTAGTATAACCAAGAATCAAAATTTCTTCTTCAAATGTAGTATATACCTGTGTAGAAATTAAGCATCATTAGCTAAAATAGTTTCAATAATTTCATTAAATTTCATCCTTTGAATGACATGTAAGCATAACACTCCAAGAAACAAAGTTCATGACAGACATTACTTTAAACATATGTTATGCATATCATATTGTGTTTAATTTACATAGCATGTACATCCAAAATTGTTACTCAAAACATTTGGTTCATAGCCATGATGCAGATTATCGGTATGAATTTTCTTATCTTTCCAGGACAAATTGACAATTCTAAAACATCTCATTAAGCACATTGCATATGCGAATCATCAACCTATATATAATAAAATCATAATCCAATTCCAAACATATATGATTCTTTCCATATTTTATTAAATACCTTAGATTATGATCAGTATTCTAAAGTTCATAATACATATTGATAACTTAATCAATAATTATGACACATATTAACATGTTTTTCTATATTTGTTATTTATATTAAGACAAATATTTAATAGGATATATAGTTATTTAAACATTAAAGTTAGCTAGCAGTTTTTATGTATTAATTGTTTTTATTACATTGGGCTAAGACCACTGCAACAAGCCCACTATAATACATTGCGCTTAGTCCACTAAAATTGTTCCTTTTTTTAAATTATTTTTTTAATTGTTAAATTTATATACTATAAACAAAATCTAGATATAATACTCAATTTTAAATACAACAATCAAAAGAAAACAAACATCAATGTAATATTTCATAAACATTTTAACACGAGAACATAATCACCTTAAATATCAAGAGCATAATACAAATTAATAAAGTTCTAGGTATAATAAAAATTCCTAAAATTAATACATAACGCTAATAAATATTCAAAGGTTTAACAAAGAACAAGTCTTCACCCTTTTGTATATCGGTCATTATTATAAGAGAAATCATCATCATCATAGTCTAAATGAGGATTTTTAGATTCAAGACACTTGGAAAGGATGTGCACAGTTGATGTAAGTTGCTTACTGGAATTAATCATTTCCTCTTGTGCCTTATAACCTTTAAGATGTTGTTTTTTCATTTCCTTTATTGGTTCAATACATTTGGAGGAATTGCAACATGAGATTATGTAGTCTGATATGGTGATGTCAATCCTAGATCATATATTCCACATATGTCCTATAATGGGAAGGCTTATCTCTAGACCCATAAAGGCATCCTCAAGATTTTTCCCCAGCGGTATCAATCCATAATTTCACTTTTAAGGCAAAGACAAGCCATTTGGTTTTGCTGGTAGAGGCTTACATGTTTAATGATGTGTAAAATATGATCGTTTTAGGGCAAGTGTACCCTACACAATGTTAACAATGGACCTAAGTCCAGATATCATTCTCAAAGGACTAGAAGTGGTTCTCAATCAATTTAATTTAGACAATAAAAAAATCAATATAGATCAATGATTTCAAAATGTGTTTGTTTGATCATTGAAACAAAGAATAAAATATGAATAGATAGTGAGTAATGAGATTGAAATTCAATGGATTAAAGCCTAGGATTGTGAATTCAATTACAATGGTTTTACCCATATTTACTAAGAAATTCAATTCTTCTTATTTGTTGATTATCAATACCTATTGAATTTGTTGTGCATTTGTTCATTCATATATAGACAATCTAACCCTAAATTATTTCCTAATTGATCATACAAGAATTCAAATTAGAGTCAGTTTATTGGTTAAAAGGGTTTATTAAGTTTATTAATCAATTGCAGGTTCACCCAACACATTTATTCATTTGCAAAAGAAGAAATCCAATTATTCTATAATTCAAATATTAATATTCATGAATATTAAAACGACTAAGAAAGTAGCATAGCTAATTTTGTTTAACAAATAAAAATAGTGGAATAATTTAATTATTGAATAACATTGAATTTTATTGCAAAGTATAGAGGTTATAAAGCAATTTATATCACAACCTTAGAAAAAGGGATCATCAAGACATGGATAAAGTAGAGTCAAATCTCTTAGAATTACATTGTACATCATAATAAATAAAAGAGAATTACAAATGATGCAAAGTATTGTGAATTGGTTCAGTCCAATGTTTAGTCATTATTTCTCACTTTCTGATCACAAGTCTATTCGATCTTTGTCAGAGCAAAAATTGAAACCATTTAATTTCTTTTCTCTTGGTATTTAATTATGGCAATGACATAAGTTCTTATTTAGCATGAATTCTAAAGTGAGTGTCACTGTGCTATCTTGGCGTAATCTCAAAATTCAAACAACACGATCGTGCTTTTGGTGAGCACAGTTGTGCTTGACTACGAGCAAGGATGTCGTCATGCTTAGTAATAGCATGGTCATCCTAAACAAGAGAGCATCAACATGAAAATTAGAGTACAACCATGCTTAATCTGAGCATGACTGTGCTCTTTTTAACTGACTTTTGAACATTGTTGACTTAGCACAACCATTTTGTGGAGTACAATCATGCTTTACTGAATCTTCAACTTCTACAAATAAAAGCCAGTTTTTGCCTCTTTTTTTCCCATTTCTCAAGTACATGTCTAAAGTGAGAATAAATACTAAAAAAATGAGTTGGTCAACAAATATACATTCTTTCTTTTTTTTATAGTTATTAAACCTAAAAAAAGTAAGGTAAAAAATTGGTTTCTCATTTAAGTTTTCCATAAAGCTTCCCTAATTACATGGGAAAAAAGTAAAACAATCAACCTAAGAGTTAATTAGTTATTCAAACATTTTTCAAAATTATATACTATGTTAAGTTAGGTAACTTTCTCTGATTTTTATCCACCCAAGAGTTATCCTTCATTGTGTGTGTTTTCTTGAAAACCTCCACCAAGAGAGGAGCTTTACCAATCTAATTCAACTTTAAAGTAAAAATAAATTTATTATATATAAATAACTAATGCTTAAGTAGTAAAAATATTATTAAGAATGAACATAAAACGTATCATCCGTGTGTCACCCTTCTACCCCAAAACTTTATATTCTTTAATTACAAAATAATATAAAAATTTTATTTAAAAATACTAGACTTAACACTTACGCAAAAGAATTCGCATCACACAACTTATTTTCCAAAACTATGATATGACAAAATATAGATAAATAAGTAAATACTTTAGGCTCTAAAAATGGTCTTTGCAAGATTCTTAATTAATAAAGCTCATAATGAAATTTTAAACACTTCATATACATAGAAAAAAACTATTAACTGAGAAAAGTTGAAGTTTCATCACCCATGATGATGCAACTTTAATAAGAAATCAAAGGCCAGAAGGAACTATTGAATCACAAGGATTAATTGAATTTAGAAGGTACAAACCTTCACAAATTTATGGAGGTTATAATCTGGACAAAGCTGAAATAAGGATTAAGGAAATAGAAAAAATATTTTGAGCGATGAATTGTCCTGATAATCAAAAGTAAATTGTGTTGTGTTTATGCTAGTAGGAGAGGCTGAATATTGGTGGGATAGTACTAGAAGGTTATTAGAAGGAGGAGGAATAGATATTACATGGGAAGTATTTACCTCTAAAATTTTAGAAAATTATTTTCCTAATGATGTGAGAAGGGCAAAAGAAATAGAATTTGTGCAATTAAAACAATGAAACATGACAGTACGAGAATATGCTTCTAAATTTGAAGAATTAGGTAAATACTCTACTTTTTCTATCACCTTGAGAGAATGAAGTGTATTAAGTTTGAAGATGGACTTAGGCCTGAACTAAGGAAGGTGGTATCAATACAAGGAATGTTGGTATATTTAATGTTTTTAAACTTAAGATTAGAGTAGGTAAATAAAAAAAATTAAAGCATGTATAATTTCTTAAAATATGGATGAAAGTTTTATGTGTTTATTTTATTATAATATAAAAATATATTTTTTCATTAAATATATAAAAATTTAAACAATTTATTATATGTAAATATTAATTAAAATCAAATCATTATATAAAAATATGTTAGTTTTGATTAAAATCTAATCATTATTTTCAAATATTTTCTTATAAGATATATTGAATATTATAGTTTATCCTATAATTTATCAAATATTTTCTTATAAACTATATATTTTATATTGTTAACATTAATTTCAAATAGGAAGGAGATATAATATCTTAGTTGGTTAAGTAATGAGAGAAGTGAAAAAATATCAAGGCTTTGATCTTTGTCATTAATAAAAACTAACATTTAATCTATAAAAAAAATATTTAAAGCATATATGTTGAGTCTAATTTAATTTTACATTTATTAAATATGTGAGTCTAATTTATAGAATACAATCATAATAATGTTATGATTGTATTTCACACTTATATGATTTGACAATCATGTAATCAATATGAAATAGAAAAAGAAAATAAGTTGTTGATTTTGTTAATTATTTAATTTTAATATTATTGTATTTTATTTCATATATCAATATGTATTGGATTATAAATTATAATTATTATTATGAATTATATCATTATTTTATTTTTCATTAATAATTATTATATAAAATTTTATATTTGGTGGCATATCTATGAAGTTAAGCATACCTGTAAAGAGATTTCAAGTTGTAAAGTAATTTGCGGAGATCGATTTAGCTTGTTAAAACATGTAAATAAAATAGGAATGTTGAGTAATTTTCTTCCAAAACTTTTCATCATTTTGTCTTAACTCAAATGATTGGCAATAGATGTTATGCCTGTGTTAAAGATGGGAAAAGAAATAGAAATAATATCAAATACTATGTTTTATTATTTTCATTATTTCATGATAGATTTCCTGTTACTATGGTAAAAAAAATGAAAGATTGTATGCTATTTTGCTATGATTGTTACAAAACGAGGTAATTATTAGTTTTGTCTGAAAAGTTATTTTAGTTCAGTTTTTCTTAACATTCTATTTGGATAAAGAATTTTACAAATGTAAGGAATTTAAAATACATTGAATTGAATTATTTCAATTCATTTTATTTTTAAAATGTTTTGTTTGGATAAGGTAATTCAAATTATTGAATTTTAATTTTTTTGTTTGGATAGAATATTTCAATTCCTACTAAGGATAAAAATTTATTTTACTAAACAATATTTTTTAAAAAAAATTGTACTTTTTAAAAAATATATAAAATTTTATTTAAAAAAAGTTTAGTTTCTAAAAAAAGTAATGCTTTTACAATTAAATAAATATATAAATCACAAAAATAACCCTTGCATAATTGGTTTTATTTTTTTTTACAATATTATGCTTTTACGTAAATAAATGACAAAATTTATTTTATTTTCTTAGCAAATCCATTTTATAAATTCTGTTTAATAATTTATTTTATTTTTTAATTATTATAATTATTTATTAATTTATATAAATATTATAATTTTAAAGTATAAAATATAATATTGATGGGTGTGGGGTCAGTCCACCCCGCCTTTGGCTCGTTAAATTAGTGAGTTAGGTGGAACAAACCAAAACGGGGCAAGCAGCTGAATACACTAGTTTGACCATAAAAATGAGGTTCAGTTGGCGGGTTAGCCCGCTTGGCCTATTCCGTTTTGTCACCCATAACAAATATCAAGTAAAAAATAACTTTAGTTATTTTAGTAAAAGAAAACTAGGCTTGAAGAATTTTAAATTCTTAGTTTTTTGAAGGAAATTGAAATTCTACCATTTTAACTAATCAAAATGGTTTCTAAAATGGCTAGAATTTTAAATTCTTTTAAAATTCCTTATCCAAACAAGGTATTTCATCACAAAGCATTTGAAATTGCAAAATAAAATGAATTACCCTCTTGAAATTCTCCATCCAAACACACTGTAAATGTTTTTTTATTTTTAGTTATTAGTTGATTTTTTTACTTCATTTTTCATCAATTAAATAAATTCTTTTTCTTTACATATTTTATTTTTCATTCTCTCCTTTATCATAATTTATTTATATATGTATTAAGTAATTTATAAAAGTTTCATAAATTTTGAAATTTAAGAAAATCATTTGCCATATCCAAACTAAAAAAATAAATTAAAAAAATTGAATTTATTTTATTAATATATAAATTGAATTTCCTTATCTAAACAAGAAATTTGAAATGTAAGAAATTTCAATTGATTTACCCGAACATAACATTTACAAAATGAAGGAAATTCAAATGAAAACAATTCAAATGAATAGGATTTCAAATTTTTTGAAATCTTAAAATACTTCATCCAAACACAATGTTAGATTTTAAGTCACATACTTTAAATTATATTTTGAGAATCTAACCTTTACATTAATAAAATGTATACTTGTTATGATTAATTATTTCACTCAAACTAGCAATAATCAAAACTAATTTACATCATTCAATCACATCTATCATTCATGTCAAAACAATTATTAAATTTGATAATAATAACTTTAAAAATTATATAAATTATATGATTTAGTTGGTATGGTTGTATCTTTAAAGTCAATAATAATTAATATTTAGTAACATGCATTAATACCAAAAGAGTCACAGATGCCTAGGAAATTCCATTCCAGAAACTCAACTTGCATGAAGTTGGCAGGACAGAGATGAAACCAAGCCATCTAAAAAAATACATCAAAATAGAGTAACTACCCTTACAAGTGAAAAAAAGATGAGAAATCGCTTCTAACTCTAAATGACACAGGGGACAAAGAGGGTCTGCCATAGGAACATAATTTTAATTTTAGAGATGAGATTTAAAACAAAAATTTGTCACAACTTATGTCTCAAAATCTCAAAATTAGAGAGATGTCACATGTGATTAATTTTTTTATCTCTATTAAAAATATTACGTTATAAATTATGAACAAATTACATTTAAGATATAATTATTATTATTATTATTAAATAACTTTAATTATTATTATTAAAAAACTTAAATTATTTCTATGAAATGGTCTTTGCTTGATATGAAACTCTAGCTAGGATGATTTTGATGGCTCTTAAATTGTAGATATACAACCAAACAGTAAGTTGGTTAATAAAATATCAAGCCCACGGTTATAAGTTCAAACCACAAATTAATTAATCACCTAATAAGAATCAAACAAAATAAAAACACGATAGAAAAAAAAGGAAATATACAATGTCAAAGCCTAACATGGACAAGCATCACACGTATAACCCAATAACCGGAAAAAAAGTAAACAGAATCTGTGTAAGTCTTGAGTCCACAATACCGTATTGTTGGGAAAGTATTGAAGTTCACAAAGGTCTATCATCCAACATGGCAGATGCATTACTGCTGGTTTTGTGGCTAATGCATTAATGATATTTGTTGCTTGTTGATATGAGAAAGGGTATGTTTGTAATCATATTTTTGGGTCACTACATATACATATTTGTACCAAGATTTGGTGTCGGTGAATGTTTACAAAGGCTTGAACGCATGTATATTGAGGTTCATAGCTCATGAATGTCATGACTTTTAAAGGTAAGCCTTTTTATGGTTAGTGAAGATAAAAGGAAAGTATATGTAAAAGGTAATGTATATTATTTTGTTGGGAGAAAGAATAAGAATGGATAGATTCTACTGTGAGTATTTTTAAGAGAGAAGAAGATGATGAAAAATAAAAAATGGATGAAAATGGTGAGGTCTTACCTAGAGTGTGGAGTGAAGACGACAGTCCCCAAAATGTGAATTGTGAAGGATTTTTATTAAGGAGACATGTGTGCTTTCATTTAATGAAAGTTTGTCTTTTGGGAAACCAATCTTGTGGATGCGTGATTTAAGGAGATTTATTGGTAGCTTTTAGGTGGTAGTATGAAAGATTAGGAAGCAAAAGGTGAGTAGTTAGGATAGTATAGCTCACCTTTAAATGATTTTCTTCTTTTTTTATTTTTTAATTTGGTTTTTATATTCTTTTATTTATTTTAAGAAAATGACTCAATTATTAATACTTTTTTTAGTTTTCTCATTTTTTTTTATTTTCTTTACTTACTGAAGAAAATGGGTGATGACAGAATCGATTTGTAAAAAGCTTTTCTTGCATTTGAACTCAAATTTTACATGTTATCCATAGGTCCTACATATTAAAACTTATGATTTTAGAACTGCACTCGTGTTTGAACCGATGAAAATACTGGTTCACGATTTGTTAATTCAACCGTTGAACCAGTGGTTGAAACAATCTTAATAAAATAGTATTTTTTATTATTAATGTGTTATAACAATTAAGATTGTAAAAGAAAAAATTTATTAAGAGGTAATTATAAAAGAAAAATTATTGTTACTAAATACATCTTCATATTGCTAAGTGAACCTTTGTTTTTATTAATTTTTAATTAAAAATGGATGAATCCAAAAAAATTATAAAAAAATGAATCAGTTGAACCACCAATTTTCATCATTTTTTTCGATTTTAAAACTAGTTTTTATTTGGTTGATTCAATTTTCAGCATTAACCGAACTAGATACTAGACTGATTCACTAGTTTTTTGGTTGGACCGTTCGGTTCAATCTGGTTATTTTCAGCATTAACCTAACTTAAAACACATGAAAAGTTTTAATAAGAAATTTTATTACAAACATTCCAACATCAATTATTCACAACTTTAAAAAAAATTAGTTTGTATTGTTGCACCAAGTTATATTCAAAATCTATGTAAAATGCAACCTCATGAGTGATAAGTGTATTTTACTATTATGAAATTGAAGTTTTCACCTAAGAGCAATATTTCTTCAAGTCTATTTTATGATAGGATAATTTGTGAAATATATTTTAAATAATTTAAAATATGTGCATACTTAATAATCAAATTTAATGTTATTACTTAATATTAAATTATCAAAATTACTATTTAATTATGAATTAAATATTTAATAAAATTAATTACTTAATATGCCCAACAGATATTATAAAATTGAAGCTTTCATATCCAATTTATAATTAATATATATTAATTAAAATTTAGTGAAGCATTTATGGGATGTGTTAAATGAGGATAAAGTAATGACCGATTTTCATTGGAAAGCTTCCAATGGGGGTGAATGCCAGATTCATTTCCTTGATTCCCAAGAAGGACGTCTAACTCTAAGTGGATTTGGAGATTATAGGTCGATATCACTAGTTGGGGTGTTCTATAAAATTATTGCTAAAGTGTTGGCAAAGAGACTACAAAAGGTACTTCCAAGCATAATTGCAGAAATGCAAATAGCTTTTATTAAATGGAGGTAATTGCTTAACAATGTGGTTGTAGTTAATGAAGTGATCCAGGAGGCGAAACATCATAAGAAGCCCTTATTGGTTTTTAAGGTTAACTTTGAGAAGGTGTATGACTTTTTTAGTTGGGCATTCCTATTTTACATGTTATCTCAATTTGGTTTTGGGGACAAACGATTAAGTTGGATCTGGTTGTTTGTCGTCATTATCGTTCTCAGTATTGGTTAATGGGAGTGTGACGAAGGAGTTCTGTATGCAGAGAGGATTACGTTAGGGTGATCTGAAGGGCTAGGAGGGTTGATTTGAAAGGCTCGATAAATCTAATTTCAGGTATTAACCTTAACAAGCATTGCTTCCAGATAGTATGCCAACAGTTTGCAAACAATAAAATTTTCCTGATTCCGCCTGAACTTCAAAATGTATTTTCTTTGAAAAGTGCTCTAAGATGCTATGAGTTGGCCTCAGGCCTAAGGATTAATTTCCATAAGAGTAGCTTAGGGGTAATTGGGGTGAAATTGTCGAAGATGGGTTCCTTTGCATGGATCCTTAATTGCGGAGTCCTGCAAACACATTTCTCCTACCTTGGGATTCCTGTGGAGGAAAATGTGAGATGTGAGCATGTGTGGATGCCTATCCTGGATAAAATGAGAGAAACTTAACCCCGTAGAGACAAAAGACCGTGTCAATAGGGAGGAGGATTTGCTTTATCAAATCCACCCTCTTTGTTATACCTCTTTATTTTCTATCTTTTTTCAAGGCTCCTAAGAAAGTGTCTAAAGCCAGAGAATCTGTGCAAAGGAATTTCCTTTGGGGAGGTTCAGAAGAAGGCTCAAAAGTAGCATGGATCAAATGGAAGTAGGTGTGTAAAGACAAATGCAACGGTGGGCTAGGACTAAGAGATGTGTTGACTTTTAATAAAGCTTTGTTGGGCAAATGGCGATGAAGAAGTCTACAAGGTGGTGATGCTATTTGGATCAAGGTGCTGGAGGCAAGGTATGAGGTTGATATTAGGAGGAACCTCGATGTTAGGCGCAGAAGTGAAGGCTCCCAGTGGTGGCATGATATCCTGAAAGTCATTGCTGACGAAGAACGAAGTGGTTGGCTTTCTGGTGAGGTAAAAACCTTGATTGGTGATGGTTCTCAATTATCTAATTAATGTGAATTCTTATTTCTTAGCAGTTGAATCGGATCACTTGATTTCTGAGTTGTAAAGGGATTTTTGGAGACCTGTTTATCTTGTTACAACATGTAAATAAAATAGGATTTTGAGTAATTCTTATTTTTAGTTATTAGTTGATATTTTTATGTTGTTTTTTATTAATTAATAAATTCTTTTTGTTTGGATATTTTATTTTTCATTCTATCCTTTATCATAATTTATATATGTATTAAGCAATTTATAAAAGCTTCATAAAATTTGAAATTTAAGAAATTGATTTATCATATCGAAACTAAAAAAATGAAATTAAAAAAATGAATTGATTTGGCTAATATGAAAATTCAATTGCCTTATCCAAATAAAAAATTTAAAATTTAAGAAATTTCAAATGATTTATCCAAACAAAACATTTACAAAATGAAAGAAATTCAAATGAAAACAATTCAAATTGATAGCATTTCAATTTTTTTGAAATCTTAAAATGTCTCATTAAAACACAATGTTAGATTTAAAAAAATAAATGGTGAAGTATAAGTCTCTAATACCAATTATCTTTTAATTTTCAAAATTAAAAATATGAAAGGAAAATGGAAAAGGAAGGAAAAAGTGACCACAAACAAGTTACATGTTTTAAATTATATTTTGAAAATCTAACCTTTACATTAATCAAATGTAAACTTGTTATAATAAATTATTTGACTCAAACTAACACGGCTCAAATTAACATTAATAAAGCCGGATTTACATCATTCAATCACATCTATGATTTATGTTAAAAAAATTTGTTGAATTTGATAATAACAACTTTAAAAATTATATAAATTGTATGATTTAGTTGGTATGGTTGTATCTTTAAAGTCAATAATAATTCATATTTAGTAACATAAATGATAGAAAAGGCATATGCTAATTATTTAAGGTTTTATGTTTTATTGTTTGTTTCTTCTGATTGTGGTTTCATTGTGGTTTCTATCTTTCGCTCTTCTAGAAAGGTGGCTGAATGCCTCTATCAGTCCCAACCATAGCACTAAATCCCCAAATTCTCCATACATGGAAATGGACCCTCCTTCTTCCTATGGTCTATTTCGAAATCAAAACTTGGATTGACCCTTTTGTCTCTAAAACTCGTGTTACTGAGTCTAATAAATAATTAGTGAAAGCGAAGAGGAAGGAAAGAGTAGCCACAAACAAGTCACATACTTTAAATTATATTTTGAGAATCTAACCTTTATATTAATAAAATGTATTTTTATTATAATAAATTATTTTATTCAAACTAACATTTCTCAAACAAGTACTGGAAAGTGGTGTACCACCACATTCACACTACTCAAGAATAAATTATATTGAGTATGCTCAAGCTAACATGACTCAATAGATCTTTAAAAAGATAGCAATAACCTTAGAAAATGTTGTAAATGATTAATGAACCAACAATTAAGTATGTTTTAAAAGACATGAGTTTTTAACTTTCATTGTGACTTCCCTTTTATTCACACTATAGTTTTAAAATAATTAAATTACTTTATTACTTTATGTTTTAAAATTATGAAAAGATTTAAATTTAAGATAAGTTAAATTTCTTTAAACTTTTAACACATAACTTTATACATATTTTTTAATAATAAGAAATAAATGTGAGATTATAATTAAATATATTTTTTCTAACAATTTGATTTATTTATTTTTATTAAAGTTGTATTATAATTTAAAAACAAGAAAATTACCATGACAAATGTTTTTTTATAAAATTATTACATTATATTCAGAAAAAAACATTGAATTCTTTGTAAAGAAGAATGCAAGTTACAAATTGGAAATAATGATATTTTTTAAAGAAAAGTAAAAAAAATAAAAACATATTTCTCCCAAGTAATATGAATTGTGTCACTCTGACAAAAAATGTTTAGCTTAGTTTATTATATCTTCTAACACACATCCCACATCTCATGTCACTCAATTTAGAATGTATTACAATTTTTTAATAAACCATTGATAAACATACATTTTTCCAATTTTGTTTTTATATTTCCGTAGAAATAGTCATACTATACCTTTAAAATAGTGTTTTTTGACTTTTTTAAGTTTTATTTTCGAAAAAAGTCATAAATAACTTAAAAAATATATACTTAAAATATAATATTTAGTTTATAATATTGAAAAGTAAAATTCTTAATTCTTAACCTTCTTTCTATCATAAATTAGTAGGAAAAACAAAAAATAATTTTTTCTTCTAACTAAAAATAGATTTTTTGAATTAATATTTTGGTAAAAAAGATTAATTATTTAGTGATTGATATAAGGATATTATTCTTTTTAATATATAAAACTATGTTGATAGAAAAGATTAATTCTATTTTTAGAATGGAAAAAAATCTAATAAGTATAAAATGCTTACTCTGCATTATTTCTATTCATTTCTTATTTAAATCTAATGATTATGATTAAGATTAATTATGCTTTGTTTTATTTATAGTATGCTCTAAAAAATTAATTAAGCTCATGTAGCTTTTCATAATTATAGTAAAAAATTACAATTTTATTTACATTATTGTTATTTTATTAATTTATTTATATAATTAAGAATAACATATATCAATATGAATCAAATGATTCTGTAGGCACTGTGTTACTAATTAGTTATATTTTAATTGTTAAATTTAAGATAAGTTAAATTCCTTTAAATACTTTTAACACATAATTGTATACATATTTTTTAATAAAACGAAGTAAGATTAAATATATTTTTTCTAACAATCCGATTGATTTATTTTTATTAAAGTTGTATTATGAATTTAACAACAAAAAAATTACCATGACAAATGTTTCTTCTAAAATTATTTTTATATTTAGAAAAAACATTCAATTCTTTTTAAAGAAAAATGCAAGTTACATCTTGTAAATAATAATGTTTTTAAATAAAAGTGAAGAACAAAAACATATTTCTCCCAAGTAATATGAATTATGTCACATCAAATGTTTAGCTTAGTTTATTATATCTTCTAACATACATCACACATCTCATTTCATGTATTACAATTTTTTAATAAACCATTGATAAACATGCACTTTTCCAATTTTGTTTTTATAATTTTGTAGAAATAGTCATACTATTACGTTTAAAATAGGATTTTATGATTTTTTTAACTTTTATTTTTTACCAAAGTCCTAAATAACTTAAAAAATAGATACTTAAAATATAATATTTAGTTTATAATATTAAAATGTAAAATTCTTAATTCTTAACACTCTTTCTATCATAAATTAGTAGAAACAACAAAAAAATAAGTTTTTCTTCTAACTAAAAATAGATTTTTTGAATTAATATTTTGGTAAAAAAGATTAATTATTTAGTAAGGAAGGATAAGGACATTCTTCTATTCATTTTCTTATTTAAATCTAATGATTATGATTAAGATTAATTATGCTTTGTTTTATTTATAATATGCTCTAAACAATTAATTAAGTTCGTGTAGCTTTTCATAATTATAGTAAAAAATTACAATTCTATTTAAATTATTGTTATTTTCTTAATTTATTAATATAATTAAGAATAACATATATCAATATGAATCTAATCATTTCGTAGCACTGTGTTACTAATTAGTTATATTTTAGTTGTTAAATTTAATAATACGTTTTATTTATTAAATTTTATTATTATTTAAATAGATATATTATTTAAAGTTATATGTAGAGATTCAATGCTATATATTATTATATAAAATAAATGACTAATAGAGTGTTAGTAAGTGTACCATTTGAGAGTGTATGAGTTTAATATATTTTTTATGAATCAAACCTTAGTATTGTTAATAATACTAGTTCGTTAGCTAATCCTGGAACATTTCTTTCTGTTAACTAATTTATCACCTTATATATTTATTAGTGTAATATTTTTAAAAAAGACACAACGAATTATTGGGATATTTAATGTTTTTAAACTTAAGATTAAAGTAGGTAAATAAATAATAATGAAATTATAATTTCTTAAAATTAGGGTGAAAGTTTTATATATTTATTTTTATTATAATATAAATATATATTTTTTACGTCAAATATGTAAAAATGTAAACAATTTATATGTAAATATTCCTTTTAAGTGTGTATATTTTAATTAAAATCTAATCATCATTTTCATATGTCATTATAAGATATTGAATATTATAGTTTATCCTATAACTTATCAAATATTTTTTATAAACTATATATTTTATATTGTTAACATTAATTTCAAATAAAAAAGGATATATAATATCTTAATTGGTTAAGGAATGAGAGATATGAAAAAATGTCATAGTTTTAATTTTTGTTGTTAATAAAACCTAACATCTAGTCTATAAAAGAAACATTTAAAATAGAAAAGTATATAACATGCATATATAATTAAGTTAAATTTATATTTATTAAATATGTGAGTCTAATTTTATAGAATATAATCATAATAAATTTAAAATAATTTATTTGAATATTACAATTTTGTCTATGGTTCTAATTTAATAATTTTAGAATATAATCATAACATCTAGTCTAATTTTAGTTATTAGTTTTGATTTTATTTTTAGGATACATATATGTTTATTCTTATTTTTAAAAGTCTTTACATATTTAATAAAAACAATGTTTTCAATTTCATATAATTAACCATTATAAATTAAAATAATTTGTTTGAATATTACAATTTTGTCATTGATAATGTAAAAGTCTTTGTTTTATTTTTTATTTCCTTTTCTCTATTTTATATACTACGAAAAGCACGACCACCACCAGGCTATTTATGTATAACTCAATCATATTATTATTTTAATGAAAAGTTCAAAATTAAAATTATTCTATTTATATAATTTTAATTTTTTATATCATAAATATTTATTTAATATTATTAATACTACTACAAAATTTTTCATTTCCTGTTGTTGTTTTATGAGAAAAAAATTTGCAGAAAATACTTGCTATTTTTTAGAAGGAAAAAATTCGTGTAAATATTTTGAGACTTTTTGTACAAAAAAAATCTACAAGAATTTCATTAAAATTTCCTTGTAAATTTGAAAAGTGAAGGTAAAATTTTCTATGAATATGAAAATGGTACAAAAATTTCTTACAAATTTTCCTCTAAAAATTATTTGTAAGACTTTCCTGCGAATTTTAAATTGGCAACAAATTTTCCTACATATTTAAAATTGACAGCAAATTTTCTGCATTTTTTTTACAAACAAAATTGTTAAATTTTTTAGATATTTAAAATTAAAATTATAATAAATAAATACTATTGATTTATAAAAATTTGTATATTAAGCTTTCTAGAAATTTTTTCGCCACATAATGATAAGTTATTTTTTAAACATTAGTTTTGAAATAATTAATAAATATTTAAAATAACATCATTTTAATAAATCGATTATAATTTATAAAATATCTTAATATTCATAAATTTTAGTTTAAAATTAATTAGATTAAATATTATTTTATTGAATGTATATTCCTTTATCTTCTATCCTTTAAATCTTAAATTAAAACCATGTACATTTAAGTGACAAAGTTAATTTATTTTATATTTAACATGTCCTAAAAAGTCAAGCTATGTTTTGATACAAAAAATAAAACAAAATTGAAGTTGTTATTCAAAATTCAAGACATTGTATAGTATAAATATCAAAAAGCCACGTCAATTTTGAATATCCAAGAAGTGAGAAAAACATTTGAAAATTTGAATAACAAAACAACACAAAACATTAGTGAAACATGAACTAATATTTGTATTATACACAGTTTACTATTTTAATGAAATAGCATCGATCCAAAATTCATTATTTGTACCAATGTCCTTAAATATTTTATAATTAGTGAGATAGGATTGTGGGATTCATTGAAATCCTTAGTGAGCTTAGGATATGAACTCGAACAATTTAAATGTAAGCATACTTTAAATTAAATTTGTTTTATGTTTGACTTTCAAATTAATTATATAAGATTTTTCTTTTGTAATCTCCATAGTCATAACATTTTTAAATAATAAACAAAGTTAATATCCTTATTAATAAACATTACAAAAACAAATTATGTGTACCTATATCAAACAATTATTTTCATATGACATTGAAGTCTTGAGCCATCCAATGCAGGATCTTTTAAATTATGTAAAAGGTAAAACTTAAGTAATTTACTTAATCAGCACCAAAATAACCTGTACACATGTACACAGTTCTGATTTAGAATTCAGGTACATTGTTCTCATCCTTAGAACAAGATATAAAATTTGACTTTATGTTTATCTATGAATTGTTGCAGAAATAATAATGTTTACCTTTGCTCCCTTTGTTCTTCTGGAGTCCAGTATTTATTCGACCAAGTGATAAAATGGATGACACTCACAAGTTGTAAAAGAAGGAATATTTTGTGTAAACATAAACCACAACATGCATGTAAGTAACAATCTACAAAGAGAAAAATAAAGCAAATAGAATGTATTGATGGAGTCTCTCAAAGAACACCTTTCAAATTCATCATAGATATGAAAGTACACAATCCAAGACTTGTACCGAATGAAAGGAAAACTATTCTTCAAAAAAAAAAAAAGAAAGTGAAGGATTTAAAGCTTACCCTGCACCAATATGAGCAATCTCACTTGCAAGATCAAAGGTGTGTTATGGTTCTTATTCAATGATATTCAAGAGAAGGTAAAGAAATAATGGATTTTTGTTTTCAATGAGTGAAAAGTGAGAGAAAAAAACTTATGCACCCTAAACAGTTTTACACCGGCATTCAATCACAACCCTTGATATATGATAAATTTGTTGACTTTACCAATTAATACTTTAAAATTCATATAAATAAAGGGTTATGGTTAAACGTCAGCATAAAATTTTTTACACTACATGTGTTTCAAACTCAAAGAATAATGGTACTAATGAAAAATTTGAATGATAAAATTGACAGTTTTTTCATATGAATAGTTTTTACAAGAACATCTCCTTTTCTCTAACCCAAATTGTGACATGAGAACCATAAGCAAAATACAATACCAACTAAAACATACCATATGAATAGTTTTTTACAAATGCATTGTGCCAAAAAAGCAAATGTTTCATCAATATGACTGTTGTTATTAGTACTGTGTGGTTGTTAAACATACCATATATTTGAACAACTTGTTGAGGGAAGAAAAATGGGAGAGCCATTGATACAAGCAATAAAATAGACTTGACTTCCCACCAACCAGAATGCCACAAATTTTGATGTTCACATAATTTTGTTGTTTTGACTATAGCAAGAAATATAACTATGAAAAATATCTGACTTCATCTTTAAGGAAGATAGTTCTTTATTAATCAGTAATTATAATAATTATATAGAGAACTAGAAATTTGTAAATATATAGTTGATTCATGGTAAGTAATTGGAAATTTTTCTTGTTGAATAAGTTATAGGTTAGAGTATATTTACTTCAAGGTTGAGAATAATAAAGATTTTGAATAATACCCTTGGGAGTGATGAGGACTTAGCAAAGCTCTTCCATGTTGTTTCTAATAAAAAACAATATTGTCTATTTAAAGTGTTGTTATTTGAGTTCGACTTCAATCAAAATGGTGAACGGAGGACTTGATTTTTGAATGAATGTTGTGAGTGGATCTAGTTGTTGTTGTTTTCTAACTTTCTTTATTTTTTTCTGATATGTTAATAACATAACTTAGAAATAGTAGTTTAGATGTTGTTTTTGTTGTTCTTTACTCTGTTGATCTCACTGATAATGTTTTCTAGAATCTTGTCCAACTCCTTTTGCATATCACTAAGTTAGCTTTTATCCAAGTTATGAGATGAATATGTTTGATTGAAGGGAACAAGTCAACAAGATCAAACCCTATTTCTCTTGAGGCTGCCAAATTTTCTCAAAGTAATGCATCTATTGGAATATATAATTCTTCATCTGGTATACAAGAAACATTTAAAATAGAAAAATATATAACATATATAAGTAATTTAAATTTATATTATTAAATATGTGAGTCTAATTTTATAGAATATAATCATAATAATGTTATGATTGGATTTCACACTTTTATGATTTTACCATCATGTAATCAATATGAAATAGAAAAACAAAATAAGTTGTTAATTTTGTTAATTTAATTTTAATATTACTGTATATTATTTCATATATCAATAATGTATGCTGGCATGGATAATTGTTATTATAAATTATATTATTATTTTATTTTTTATTATATAACATTTTATATTTGGTGTCATATCTATGAAGTTAAGCATACCTACATAACATCATAAATTATTACATAAGAAAACATATATGTTGATCTAGTTTTATTTTTATTTATAGGATACATATATGTTTATTCTTATTTGTAAAAGTATTTACATATGTGATAAAGAACAATGTTTTCAATTTCATATAATTAACCATTATAAATTTAAAATAATTATTTGAATATTAAAATTTTGTCATTGATATATTATTAAATTATTAAATTTGTAAGATCATTAAATATTAGTTTAATATTATTATGATTATATTATATTTTATCAGACATATTAAAAATATATGGATTTAATCATCAATCATCAATATTTTTAGATATTTTTCACCTATCTTTATTGCCTTTTTTATTTCTTTTTCTCTATTTTATTTTCTTTTTTTATTGGTAATGCACCATTTTTTACTAGGAAAAGCACGACCACCACCAAGTTGTTTATATATCACTCAATAAAATTATTATTTTAATGCAAATTTCAAAATTAAAATTTTTCTATTTATATAATGTTAATTTTTCATATCAATAAATATTTGTTTAATATTATTAACACTACTAGAAAATTTTTCATTTCTTGTAGTTTTTTCATGAAAAAAAAAAGTTGTAGAAAATGCCTGCTATTTTTTAGAAGGAAAAATTCATATAAAAGAAAATAAAAAAAATCTACAAGAATTTCATAAAACTTCTGAATTTGAAAAGTCACAGCAAACTTTTCAATGAATATGAAAATGGTAGAACATTTTCTTGCAAATTTTCCTTCGAAAATTATTTGTGCGAGTTTCCTGCGAATTTCAAATTGGCAAAAAACTTCATACATATTTAAAATTGGCAGGAAATTTTTTACATATTTTCTAAAAATAAAAATTCACAGAAATTTTTAGACATTTAAAATTAAAATTAAAGTAGTAGTTTTTAAATAAATCACTGCTTTTGATGATGGGAATCTGTTGACAAGGGGTTTTGACGGGACAGCAAAAAGTAACTTGAAAAATAGGGGAGTCGCCTCCTATGTTTATTAAGCAAAACATTGAAGAAACCTTTAAAATAGAAAGTGGTATGCTAAAAAAAATTTGAATATAAAAGTCAATTACACGTAGGGCAAGTATTAGCACCCTACAACGTCCGTCATAAAGACTCTAATTAGACATGCAAAATTAGATAACTTTAAAAATATCTATTTCACTCCATAAAAATTAGTATTTTTATTTTATTAATTGATTTTAATATTTTTTACAAGAATTTATTATTGAGAGATTTATTATTTATAAAAGATTGTTATTATTGTACTTTTATCTTTTAAATTGATTAAATTTTTTTATCTTTTTGGGCTCGACAGAAGTGGGCTCCTGCTTCTACGTATCTTTAAGCGCAATGGAGTATTAGAGTTTACGTAATTCCTTGAGAACATATTTGTGTGTTTGATATATTTGATATTTAATTTTTAAATTTATTAAGACTTAGGAATTCTAAACTGTCACAGTTCATAGTCCTAAAAATTTAAAAATTGGCAAGGGGTGTACACCTAAACCATTTCATTGGAACACTTTTATCTTAGAGATGAGTTTTAAGACAAAAATTCCCAACTTATGCCTTAAAATCCTGAGATTAAGAAGATGTCATGTCTAGTTAATCCTTTTATCCCTATTAAAGAAATATTACAAATAAAAATAGTAAAAAAAAGTGAATATTAAAAATTATTTTTTAAAAGAAAATATTATTAATTGTGACAGGAATTTATTGAGGAAGAAATTTGAGAACGTTACACTATCACAATTTGTATTATCAAAATTTCATAAGTAAAAAAATGTCACATTTAATTAACATTATTTCCCTTACCAATAAATTTATTTTTCTAACTATATGATTTAAAATTTTATTATTATTAGGAACTTAATTTTGAATTTTAGAGATGAGATTTAAGACAAAAAGTTGTCACAACTTATGTCTCAAAATTAGAGAGATGTCACATCTAATTAATTCTTTAATCTCTATTAAAAATATTACGTTATAAAATTATGAACAAATTACATTTAAGATATAATTATTATTATTATTAAATAAATTAAATTATTATTATTAAAAAACTTAAATTATTTTTATGAAATGGGTTTTGCTTGATATGAAACTCTAGCTAGGATTATTTTGATGGCACTTAAATTGCATATATACAACCAAATAGCAAGTTAGTCAATCAAATATCAAGCCCACAGTTATAAGTTCAAACCATAAATTAATTAATCACCTAATAAGAATCAAACAAGATAAAAACACATACAAAAAAAAGGAAATATACAATGTCAAAGCCTAGCGTGGACAAGCATCACACGTATAACCCAATAACCAAAAAGAAAGGAGTAAAGAGAACATGTGTAAGTCTTGAGTCCACAACACCATATTGTTGGAAAGTCATGAATTGCACAAAGGTCCATCATTCAACATGGCAGATCCATTGCTGCTGGTTTTGTGGCTAATGCATTAATATATTTGTTGCTTGTTGACATGAGAAGGGGTATGTTTGTACACATATTTTTGGGTCACCACATATACATATTGGTACCAAGATTTGGTGTTGGTGGGTGTTTACAGAGGCTTGAACGCATGTATACTCAGGTTTATAGCTCATGAATGTCATGACTTTTAAAGGTAAGCCTTTTTATGGTTAGTGAAGATAAAAGGAAAGTATATGTAAGAGCTAATGTATATTATTTTGTTGAGAGAAAGAATAAGAGTTGATAGATTCTATTGTGAGTGTTGTTAAGAGAGAAAAACAAGGTGAAAAATAAAAAAAAAGGAAGGACATGGTGAGGTCTTACCTCAAGTGTGGAGTGGCGACGACAGTCCCCAAAATGTGAGTTGTGAGGGATTTTTATTAAGGAGAGATGTGTGCTTTCATGTAATGAAAGTTTGCTTTTTGGGAAACCAATATTGTAGAAGTATGATTTAAGGAGATTTGTTGGTGGCTTGTAGGTGGTAGTATGAAAGATTAGGAAGCAAAAGGTGAGTAGCTAGGGTAGTATAGCACACCTTCAAATGATTTTCTTCTTTTCCTTTTCTTTTTTATAAAACCATATTTGTTTTCTTATTTTGTAATTTGGTTTTATATTCTTTTCTTTATTTGAAGAAAATGACTCAATTATTAATAATTGTTTTAGTTTAATTTTTCTCATTTTTTTTATTTTCTTTACTTATCGCACAAAATTGGGTGATCACAGAATCCATTTGTAAAAAATTTTTCTTACATTTGAACTGAAACTTTATATTTTGTCTACAGAACCTACACACTTAAAACTTATGATTTTAAAATCGTACTTGTGTTTGAACCGGTGAAAGTACTGGTTCACGATTTATTAATGCAATTGTTGTTGAACCAATGGTTGAACCGATCTTAATAAAATACTATTTTTTATTATTATGCATTATAACAATTAAGATTATAAAAGAAAAATTATTAAGGAGTTAATTATAAAATAAAAAAACTATTTTTACTAAATACAGCTTCATATTGCTAACTTAACCTCTGTTTTTATTCATTTTTTAATTAAAAATGGATGGACTTGAGAAAACAAGGGGTGTATTAAGAAAAATCCAAAAAAATTATAAAAATAATGAATCAGTTCAACCACCAATTTTCATTCGTTTTTCAATTTTGAGATTGGTTCTTTGTTTGGTCGATTCGATTTTCAGCATTAACCGAACTAGATACTAGACAAGTTCACCAGGTTTTCAGTCAAACCAGTTTGTCTGATCCAGTTTTTTTAACCTAACTTAAAACACATAAAAACTTTTAATAAGAAATTTTATTACAAACATTCTAACATCAATTATTCGCAACTTTAAAAGAAATTAGTCATGTATTATTGCACCATTTTATATTCAGAATCTATGTAAAATGCAGAAACATATACAAAACCTCATGAGTGATAAATGTTTTTTACCCTTATGAAATAATTTAAAATATGTGCACACTTAATAGTCAAATTTAATGTTGTTACTTAATATTAAATTATCAATGTTTATTATTAATTATAAAAAATGAATATAAAATATAATTAATGTGGGAAATTGTTTATTATTAAATATAGATGTTACAAAAGAAATTCACATGATCAACAATTGAAGCTTTGATCAATGTTTAGTTAAAGTCCAATTTATAATTAATATATATTAATTAAAATTTAGTGAAGCATTTATGGGATGTGTTAAAGAAGGGTATAATAAAAGTAATGACAGATTTTCATAGATATGGAAAGCTTTCATGGGGGGGTTAATGCCTTATTCATTTCCTTGATTCCCAAGAAGGAGTGCCCAGGTGGATTGGGAGATTATAGGTCGATATCACAAATTGGGGTGCTCTATAAAATTATTGCAAAAGTACTGGCAAAGAGAATACAAAAAGTACTTCCAAGCATTATTGAGGAAACGCAGATAGCTTTTATTAAAGGAAGGTAATTGCTTGATAGTGTGGTTGTAGTTAATGAAGTTATCCAGGAGGCAAAACATCATAAGAAGCCCTTATTGGTATTTAAGGCTAACTTCGAGAAGGTGTATGACTCTGTTAGTTGGGCGTTCATGTTTTACTTGTTATCTCGATTTGGTTTTAGGGGCAAATGATTAAGTTGGATCCATGGTTGTCTGTCTTCATCATCGGTCAGTTAATGGGAGTGCGACGAAGGAGTTCTATATGTAAAGTGGATTACGTCAGGGAAATCTAATGGCGCCTTTTTTATTCTTGATTGTTGCTGATGGACTAGGAGGGTTGATTCAAAAGGCTCAGTCAGTAAATCTAATTTTAGGTATTAACCTTAACAAGCATCGCTTTCAAACAGTATCCCAACAATTTCCTGAACTTCAAAATGTATTTGCTTTGAAAAGTGCTCTGAGATTCTATGAGTTGGCCTCAAGTCTAAGGATTAATTTCCATAAGAGTAGCTTAGGGGGAATTGGGGTGAAATTACTGAAGGTTTGCTTCAATCCTTACTTGTGGAGTTCTACAAATGCCTTTCTCGTACCTTGGGATTCCTTTGGGGGCAAATGTGAGATGTGAGCTGTGTAGAAGCCTGTCTTGAATAAAATGAGAGCAAATTTAACGCTGTGGAGACAAAAGAACTTGTCATTAGGGGGGAGGATGGATTTTCTTGATCAAATCCACCCTCTCTACTTTACCTATTTATTTTCTATCTTTTTTCAAGGCTCCTAAGAAGGTGTGTAAAGCCATAGAATCTATGAAAAGGAATTTCCTTTGGGGAGGTTAAAAAAAAGGCTAAAAAATAGCATGAATCAAATGGGAGCAGGTGTGTAAAGACAAATGCAGCAATAGGCTAGGACTAAGAAATGTGTTTGCTTTTAATAAAGCTCTGCTGGACAAATAGCGATGAATAATTCCACAGGGTGGTGATGCTATTTGGATCAAGGTGCTGGAGATAAGGTATGAGGTTGATATTAGGAGGAACCTCGATGTTAGGCACAAAAGTGAGGCTTCCAGTGGTGGTATGATATCTTGAAAGTCACTACTGAAGAAGAACGAAGTGGTTGGCTTTTTGGTGAGGTAAAGCCCTTGATTGGTCATGGTTCTCAATAATCTAATTAATGTGAATTATTGTTTCTTGGCAGTTGAATCGGATCACCTGATTTTCAAGTTTTAAAGGGATTTGTAGAGATCTGTTTAACTTGTTACAACATCTAAATAGAATACGACTGTTGAGTAATTTTCTTCCAAAATTTTTTATCATTTTGTTTTCACGTCAAATGAATGGCAATTAGTTGTTATACTTGTACAAAAGATGGGAAAAGGAATAAACATAATATTAAATACTATGCTTTATGATTTTCATTATTTCATGATAGATTTCTTGCTACGAGCTTCATGGTAAAAAATGTGAATGATTTTATGCTCTTTTCTTATGATTGTTACAAAACGAGGCACTGGAAATGCCTATGTAAGTATAAAGTGTGTTTCACTCGCATTTTCAGTTGTAGCTAAAATGAAAAATTAACCGGAATGGTTTCCAAGTTTTATTTTACACGGAAAAAGTTAGTAGTTTTTTAGGTAATTACTAGTTTTGTCTAAAAGTTATTTTAGTTTAGTTTTTTAATAATTTTTATTTTTTTAGTTATTATTTGATTTTTTACTTTATTTTTCATTAATTAATAAATTCTTTTTCTTTAGATATTTTATTTTTCATTCTTTCCTTTATCATAATTTATATATGTATTAAGTAATTTATAAAAGTTTCATAAAATTTGAAAATTAAGAAATTGATTTGTCATATCTAAACTAAAAAAATGAAATTAAAAAAAATTGAATTGATTTGGTTAATATGAAAATTGAATTTATTTGGCTAATAAAAAAATTGAAATTTAAGAAGTTTCAAATGATTTATCTAAACAAAACATTTACAAAATGAAAGAAATTCAAATTGATAGCATTTCAAATTTTTTGAAATCTTAAAGTGTCTCATTAAAATACAATGTTAGATTTTAAAACATAAATGGTGAAGTATAAGTCTCTAATACCAATTCTCTTTTAATTTTCAAAATTAAAAAAATGAAAGGGAAAAGGAAAAGGAAGGAAAGAGTGACCACAAACAAGTCACATGCTTCAAATTATATTTTAAAAATCTAACATTTACATTAATCAAATGTATACTCGTTAATAAATTATTTGACTCAAACTAACATCACTCAAATTAACATTAATCAAAACGGATTTACATCATTCAATCACATCTATGCTTTATGTTAAAAAAATTTGTTGAATTTGATAATAATAACTTTAAAAATTATATAAATTGTATGATTTAGTTGGTATGGTTGTATCTTTAAAGTCAATAATAAATAATATTTAGTAACATAAATGATAGAAAAGGAAGATTCTAATTATATAAGGTTTTATGTTTTTGTGTTTGTTTCTTCTCACTATGGTTTCTTTCTTTCTCTCTTTTTGAAAGGTGGCTGAATGCCTCTCTCAGTCCCAACCAAACCCTTAAATCCCCCAATTCTTCATACCCATGGAAATGGACCCTCTTTCTTTCTATGGTCCATTTCAAAATCAAAACTTGGGTTGACCTTTTGGTCCTGAGATCTGCGTCACTAGTCATTAATAAGTAATTAGTGAAAAGAAAGAGGAAGAAAGAGTGCTCACAAACAAGTCACATACTTTAAATTGTATTTTGAGAATCTAACCTTTACATTAATAAAATGTATATTTATTACAATAAATTATTTGATTCAAACAAACATTGCTCAAACAAGTACAGGAAAGTGGTATACCACCATATGCACACAAGAAAGAACAAATTATACTAAGTATGCTCAAACTAACATGACTCAATAGATTTTTAAAAAGATAGCAATAACCTTGAAAAATATTGTAAATAATTAAAGAACCAACAATTAAGCATGTTTTAAAAGACATGGATTTTTTTTAACTTTCATTATGGCTCTACTTTTATTCACACTATAGTTTTAAAATAATTAAATTACTTTATTACTTTATTTTTTAAAATTATGAAAAAATTTAAATTCAAGATAAATTAAATTCTGTTAAATACTTTTAACACATAAATTTATACATATTTTTTAGTATTAAGAAATAAGTGTGAGATTATAATTAAATATATTTTTCTAACAATCCAATTTATTTATTTTTATTAAAGTTGTATTATGAATTTAACAACCAAAAAATTATCATGAAAAATGTTTTTTCTAAAATTATTACGTTATATTCAGAAAAAAAAACATTGAATTCTTTGTAAAGAAGAATGCAAGTTACATATTGAAAATAATGAGATTTTTTAAAGAAAAGTAAAAAAAAAAACATACTTCTCTCTAAGTAATATGAATTGTGTCACACCCATAGGACAAAAAATTTTTAGTTTAGTTTATTATATCTTCTAACATACATCACACATCTCATATCGTTGCCACTTTAGAATCTATTACATTTTCTTAATAAATCATTGATAAACATGCACTTTTGAAGTTTTGTTTTTATATTTCTGTAAAATAGTCATACTATTACCTTTAAAATAGGATTTTATGACTTTTTTAACTTTTATTTTATTTTTTACCAAAGTCTTTAAAAATAGACACTTAAAATATAATATTTAGTTTATAATATTAAAATGTAAAATTCTTAATTCTTAACATTCTTTCTATCATAAATTAGTAGAAAAAACAAAAAATAATATTTTCTTCTAAATAAATATTTTTTAAATTAATATTTTGGTAAAAAAGATTAATTATTCAGTAATGGAGGATAAGGATATTCTTTTTTTAATATATAAAACTATGTTGATAGAAAAGATTAATTCTATTCTTAGAATCGAAAAAGATCTAGTAAGTATAAGATATTACTCTTTATTATTTTTATTTATTTTTCTTATTTAAATATAATGATTAAGATTAATTATGCTTTGTTTTATTTATAGTATTCTATAAACAATTAATTAAGCTCATGTAGCTTTTCATAATTATAGTAAAAAATTACAATTCTATTTAAATTATTGTTATTTTCTTACTTTATTAATATAATTAGGACTAACATATATAAATATAAATCAAATCATTCTGTAGGCATTGTCTTACTAATTAGTTATATTTTATTTTTTAAATTTAATAATACATTGTATTTATTAAATTTTACTATTATTTAATATATTATTTAAATTTATATGTAGAGATTTAATGCTATATATTATTATATACAATAAATGACTAAGAGAGTGTTCGTTAGTGTACCATTTGAGAGTGTATTAGTATAATATCTTTTTCATAAATCAAACCTCAGTATTGTTAATAATACTAGTTTATTAGCTGAACCTGGGACCTTTATTTCCGTTAACTAATTTATCACCTTATATATTTATTAGTGTAATATTTTTAAAAAAGACACAAGGAATGTTGGTATATTTAAACTTTTTAAACTTAAGATTAGAGTAGGTAAATATAAAAGAGTGAAAGTATATTTCGTAAAATAAGGATAAAAGTTTTATATATTTATTTTATTATAATATAATTTTATTTTTTTAGGTCAAATATATAAAAATGTAAACAATTTATATGTAAATATTAATTTTAAGTGTGTATATTTTAATTGAAATCTAATCATCATTTTCATATATCATTATAAGATATATTGAATATTATAGTTTATCCTATAACTTATCAAATATTTTATTATAAACTATATATTGTTAACATTAATTTCAAATAAAAAATGATAGATAATATCTGAATTGGTTAAGGAACACGAGATGTAAAAAAATGTCATCATTTTAATCTTTATTGTTAATAAAAACTAACATCTAGTCTATAAAAGAAACATTAAAAATAGAAAAGTATATAAAATATATAATTAATTTATATTTATATTTATTAAATATGTGAGTCTAATTTTATAGAATATAATCATAATAATATTATGATTGCATTTCACACTTTTATGATTTTACCATCATGTAATCAATATGAAATAGAAAAAGAAAATAAGTTGTTGATTTTTTTAATTATTTAATTTTAATATTATTGTATGTTATTTCATATATCAATAATCTATGTTTGCATGGATAATTGTTATTATAAATTATATTACTCTTTTATTTTTTATTAATAATTTTTATTTAAAATTTTATATTTGGCGTCATATTTATGAAGTTAAGAATACTTGCATAACATCATAAATTATTAGATTAAGAAAACATATGTTGATTTAGTTTTATTTTTATTTTTAGGATACATATATGTTTATTGTTATTTTGAAAAGTGTTTACATATTTAATAAAAACAATGTTTTTAATTTCATATAATTAACCATTATAAATTTAAAATAATTTATTTTAATATTACAATTTTGTAAATGATATATTATAAAATTATTAAATTTTTAAAATCATTAAATGTTAATTTAATATTATTAAGACTATACTATATTTTATTAGAATATTATAAATTATAGATGTCCTCATGTATTTTAAAATATTTTTCACTTATCTTTGTTTTATTTTTAATTTCTTTTTCTTTATTTTATTTTATTTTCTTTTTGGTAATGCACCACTTTTTTACTAGGAAAAGCACGACAACCACCAGACTATTTATGTATAACTCAACAATATTGTTATTTTACTGAAATTTTCAAAATTAAAATTATTATATTTATATAATTTTAATTTTTCATATCAATAAATATTTATTTAATATTACTACAAAATTTTTCATTTCCTGTGGTTGTTTCATTTCGTGTAAATTTTTTGAGACTTTTCGTAGAAAAAAAAAATCTACAAGAATTTCATAAAAACTTCCTTGTGAATTTGAAAAGTGACGGTAAAATTTTCTATGAATATGAAAATGGTACAAAAATTTCTTGCAAATTTTCCTCTAAAAATTATTTGTAGGAGTTTCCTTTGAATTTTAAATTGCCAGAAAATTTTCCTACATATTTAGAATTGGCAGCAAATATTTTGCATATTTTTTTACAAACAAAATTGTATAAATTTTTTAGATATTTGAAATTAAAATTATAATAAATAAATATTATTGATTTATAAAAATTTATATATTAAGTTTTCTAGAAATTTTTTTGCCACATGATGATAAGTTATTTTTTAAACATTAGTTTTGAAATAATTAATAAATATTTAAAATAATATCATTTTACTAAATCCATTATAATTTATAAAATATCTTAATATTCATAATTTTAGTTTAAAATTAATTAGATTAAATATTATTTTATTGAATGCATATTCGTTTGTCTTCTATCCTTTAAATTCTAAATTCAAATCATCATACATTTAAGTGACAATGATAATTTATTTTATTTAACATGTCCTAAAAAATCAAGGTATGTTTTGATACAAATAAATAAAATAAAGTTGAAGTTGTTATTCAAAATTCAAGGAAATTGTACACTATAAAGGTCAAAAAGCCCACGTCAATTTTGAATGTCCAAGAAGTGAGAAAAACATTTGAAAATTTGAATAACAGAACAACACAAGCATTAGTGAAACATGAACTAAGATTTGTATTATAAACAATTTACTATTTTATTGAAATATCATCAATCCAAAATTCAACATGAAGATGAATGTAGCTTGTGATTTGTAATGTAATTAGTTTTTTTTAAGTGTTAGTTAAGCATAGAAAAAAAATAATAATGGTAATAGTTGTCTTGGTTCAGGCATACTTGTTCGTTCTTGTTTAATTACATATAAACCCAACTTACATTCATAATACCACAGTTTCCAATCTTATATCATACAGAACAAAATTTAGAAAGTAAATGTTGATATTATCTTTATTAAACAAAAAGAATTTAGCCTTTATCTAAATAAATAAACTACTACTTTTGATAGAAATCCATTGGTAAAAAACTTATTCTTGCATTTTGAACTCCAACTTTATATGATATTCGCAGCCCTACACACTTAAAACTTACGATTTTAAAACTGGATCTGTATTTGAACTCGTGAAAGTACAGGTTCACGATTTATTAGTTTAACTATGGTTGAACTAGTGTTGAACCGGTCTTAATAAAATAGTATTTTTTATTATTAATATATTATAACAATTAAGATTATAAAAGAAAAATATTTATTAGGAGATAATTATTAAAGAAAAAACTATTTTTACTAAATACATCTTCATATCGCTAAATTAACCTTTCTTTTATTTATTTTTAATTAAAAAGGGATAGACTTGAGACAATAACGGTGTATTTAGAAATATTCAAAAAATTTATAAAAAAATGAAACAGTTGAACCTGTGGTTTTCATTAGTTTTTCGATTTTAAAACCGGTTTTTTGCTTGGTCGATTTTTAGTATTAACCGAACCAGATACTAGACTAGTTCATAAGTTTTTCAATTAAACCAGATACCAGACTGGTTCACCAGTTTTTCATCAAACCAGTCAGTCTGATCCGGGTTTTTTAACCTAGCTTAAAACACACAAAATTTTTAATAAGAAATTTCATTACAAACATTCTAACATCAATTATTCACGACTTTAAAAGAAATTAATCATGTATTATTGCACTAAGTTATATTCAGAATCTATGTAAAATGCAGAAATATATACAAAACCTCATGAGTAATAAGTATATTTTACCCTTATGAAATTGAAATTTTCACCTAAGACAAACATTTCTTCAAGTCTATTTTATGATAGAATAATTTGTGAAATATATTTTAAATAATTTAAAATACGTACATAATTAATAGTCAAATTTAATGTTATTACTTAATATTAAATTATTAAAATTAATATTTATTATGAAGTAAGAATTTAATAAAATTAATTACTTAATATGAAAAAATAAAATTAATTTTTTAATTATAAAAATGAATATAAAATATAATTAATATGGGCAATTTATTTTTTTATTAGATGTTACAAAAGAAAATCACATTATAAAATTGAATTTGATCAATGTTTAAGTTAAAGTCCAATGTATAATTAATATATGAGTTTAATAGATATACACTGTTAGTCTAAAGATTTTTACACTGACACTCAATCACAACCTTTCATTCACATGGTAAAGTTGTTGACTAACATTACTACTTTAGAAGTAACATAAATGAAAACTCATGATTGAATGTCAGTGTAAAAATCTTTTACACTGACAGTGTATACCCATTAAACTCTTAATATATATATATATATATATATATATATTAATTAAAATTTAGATCCTAAATCACCTTATCAAGGACGATTAAGGGACAAACAGCTACCACGTGTTTGCCAATGTTAGCTCTATAGACCAAATAAGTTTTGGCAAATTGACTTGTCAATTTTGTTGGTTGTTTCCTTGTCTATTAATGGACTCGATATATATAAGTTATCTAAACTTAGTGATACAAAACCTTGTACCCTAGAGGAATTTTATTCTTGATGATGAGATTAGCAAACAATTTAAAAATTCAAACCAACTCAACCATTTAATTTGTGGTCCACTACAACTAAACCAATCATAGTTTGTATTACATTAGATTATACCTTACTAAGCATGATATAGATATAAATATTGTGGCTATAAGTACAAAGTGAGTTGTGAGAACTAATACTAGCTACTATGTTTAAAAATATATTTAAGTCAACCCCTAATTAAATTTCATTCTTGAATTTTGCCTTTGAACCATTAAACATTAAGTGGGTTGAAGAATTAAATGTTATTAAAGAATAGAAAATGTTTAAAATGATGAAGTTTTCTTTTGTGAGAATGTTGATGATTTTGCCTTTGTCATCATGCCATAACTGAGTCAGTTGTCTCTTGCACAGCTCCATCATTATCCATGATTGTGTTCTGTCTCACAACTGGCGAAATCAACATCCATACTGTTTAAATTAAACAAGGTAAAAGCAATTAAGATATGAATTGGAGAAAAAGGTGCATCATTAAAATATCAAACTGGTTATACTTCACTTTTACAATCCACTACTGATTATTATTACCACCATCAGTGTGTGTTGATGTTTATATGTTAAGAATATTAACATGAGTAGTGTTACACATAATTCAAATTTATTTAAAACTATGAAATCAAGATAGAGAATTATTAAATGAGATGTGATCATCAAACTTTATGTTTTTCAATAAAATTTAGCCAATAGTAATAGATAATGTGTTGAAAAAAGTGTTTTAAAGAGTGTTTGTTAGAATTTCTAAAATAACATTTGTCTTATTAATATGAACAAGATTATGGTCGAAGTTGAAGCTAGCTAATGAAATATAAGAAATAACTATTTCTATTAATTAATACATTCACTTACTGTAAATTATTGCTGCAACCACTCGTTCATAACTTTCACCCATGTACTTATCCAGCCAACATCAATGTTCCACCTAGTGGTTTCATGAGTGCATCATTCATACAGTAAGTGTAGGACACAAAATGTCAAAAATCATCATACGTAAAGCACTAGTTAACCATATGATGTATTAAGTTCCTTACTTTTTGGCTGAGTTATTTAGATTCCAATTGATGAACAACATTGCAAAGTACATTGACCCCAAAGAGAATACCATGTGAAAAAATCCATAATTGAAAGGAATATCATTTTCATGTTTAACTTTGTTTTTTGTAAACTGAAAAGGACAAAAAAAATCACTTCAATATGAGGGATATTAACATTGCTTTCTATCAGTAACAATATGGCCTAGATTAAAATTAAATAATTCTTGTTTGATCATGTTGATGAAAGGACTATGATCCTTGGTTATGTTATATGGGGGGAATTGTTTTTTCTTGATCGCTAAAAGAAAATTTTACCTCAACTTGCATGATGATTGAGGTGTCTTTCTAGATCAAGGAAAGGAGGCAGCTTTAGAGCTTCCTAATTTCTAGGAAAGGATTGAGAATGGAATTTTGAAGTAACAAGGAATTTTACTGAATTTACTAGAAAAGGCTTTAAAGCAACAAGGAAAACTTTAGAACTCATTAATTTTGAACCAACGAGGAATGCTTTAGAACACTAAAGAATGATTCACCTGAAAGCATTTTGAATCAATGCCTGTGGAAAAGGCTGCCATCACAATTGCAAATATCTCAATAAGGAAGCCTTTCAAGAAATTAGAAGATAGTATATAACACAAAATAACAGGATGACTATAGCATTCATGTGAAGAGATATCCACAATATCAAATTATGTATCTTAATAATAATTCAGACACATGTTCACAAAAAAAAAAAAAATCTTGAAGAGTCAACAAAAAAAAATTTAGACCACCATCTATAAAAGAAATTTCAAAATAAAATATATGATTTGCAGTAGACATTGAACCATGTTAGCATGGCATCGGCTACTGTTGAGTGAATTTCATTGCATGTAAAAAGAGAATTTTATTCTATCTTCATCCTCATAAATATATGCCAATATGTTGCAGCACTTGATTAACAACAGCCAATTTTGTAAATTTTATTAATTCAATTTTTAAAAAATGAAGAAAGAAGACCAACTTTCTAAGTAGTACAAAATACTCCCCCCTTCCACCCAATTTCTCTTCTACATCCAACTGTAAAACTACAACCTCAATACATTGGAAGATATGAAACTTTTTAAAATTTATTATGTAAAAAATCTCACATACAACACACCATTTTAAAAAAAAACTTATGGAAAAGTTGTTTTGATTTTTTTCTTTGTATTTATTTTCTCTGAAAGTGCTTCTAGAGAATATCATCCTAACAAAGGGATATAATGTCTAAATTTTTCTCAAGAACCATATGTAGATATATGGGTTGGAAAATCCTGATCTTCTGACAACAAAGAAAAACAATGTAAGAAGCCATAATTCCTGAAGATAAAAGACCTCTATTAACCTATAATAATTAAACATTTAAATAACAGAACATAAAAATTATTTTTTTAAAGGAAACAAAAAAATATTAGGGAAACTTAATTATATATGTTGAATATGCAATATTGTGGAAACAATACTATTACAGAATCACTGTAAACTATTAAGAATACCACTAGCTGCAACGAGTAATAAAAGTACTATAACTTTGAATTTAAAGATATAACCATCATTGCAGCAAGTAGAATTACTGTCCATGGGATGAAAATATATTTAGAGAACATGAGATTCTTGAGATATATGATGTGTATAGATAGACAATTCCACAAATAGAGGCAACATAAAACAACATTGACATAAAAAGTCCAAGGGAGCACCTGTTCCAGCACAATAACATTGTTAATGTATAAAAAAAATACATACATTGTTCTTAAGGTTAATAGTCTAACAAAATGGTCTTAATGTTCTATAATGACAAACACACTATCACATATTATCTCTGATTTATAATTGTATCACATATTATTCATTCTTAATTGGGAGAATATTTTATAAAGTAATATAACCATGAAAACTAACATATCTAATCATATTAAGTTGAGAAACTTTTGGATTCATTATTTGTACCAGTATACTTTAAATTAAATTTGTTTTATGTTCGAATTTTAGATTAATTATATATTATCAATTTTTTTGTAATCTCTATAGTCATGACATTTTTAAATAATAAACAAAGTTAATATCCATATTAATAAACATTACAAAAACATATTATGTGTACCCATATCAAACAATTATTTTCATATGACATTGAAGTCTTGAGCCATCCTATGCAGGATCTTGTAAATTATGTAAAAGCTAAAACTTTAGTAATCTACTTAATGAGCACCAAAGTAACCTGTACACAATTTTGATTCAGAATTCAAGTACATTGTCCTCATCCTCAGAACAAGATATAAAATTTGACTTTGGGTTTATCTTTGAATTGGTGCAGAAATAATAATGTTTACCTCTGAACCATTTCTTCTTCTGGAGTCCAGTATTTATTTCACCAGGTGATAAAATGGATGACATTCACAAGTTGTAAAAGAATAATATTCTATTTAAACATAAACCACAACATGCATGTAAGTAACAATCTGCAAAGAGAAAAATAAAGCAAATAGAATGTATTGATTGATGGAGTCTCTTAAAGAAAAACTTTGAGATTCATCACAGATATGAAAGTGCACAATCCAAGACTTGTACCAAATGAAAGGATATTGACCATTCTTCAAAAAAAAAAAGAAGAAAGTGATGGATTTAAAGCTTACCCTGCACCAATATGAGCAATCTCACCTGTAAGATCAAAGGTGTGTTATGGTTCTTATTCAAGGATATTCAAGAGAAGCTAAAGAAAGAATGGAGTTTTGTTTTCAATGAGTGAAAAGTGAGAGAAAAAAACTTATGCACCCTAAAAAGTTTTACACCAGCATTCGATCACAACCCTTGATATATGATAAATCTGTTGACTTTACCGATTAATAATTTAAAAGTCATATAAATAAAGGGTTAGGATTAAACGTCAGCATAAAAGTTTTTATACTACATGTGTTTCAAACTCGAAAAATAATGGTACTAATGAAAACTATTTGAATGATAAAATTGACTGTTTTTTCATATGAATACTTTTTACAAGAACTTCTCCTTTTCTCTAACCCAAATTGTGACATAAGAACCATAAGTAAAATACAAAACCAACTAAAACCAAAATCCAAAGGCATTGTGCCAAAAAAGCACATGTTTCATCAATATGATTGTTATTATTAGTACTGTGTGATTGTTAAACATACCATATATTTGAACAACTTCTGAAGGGAAGAAGTATGGGAGAGCCATTGATATAAGCAATAAAACAGACTTGACTTCCCACCAACAAAGAAAATCCCAACCTTCTGATTGCAGACCAACAAAGAAAAACAATGTAAGAAGTCATAATTCCTTAAGATAAAAGACCTCTATTAACCTGTCATAATTAAACATTTAAATAATAGAACATAAATTTATTTTTTTTAAAGGAAACAAAAAAGATTAGGGAAAATTAATTATATATGTTGAACATGAACAGCTAATTACTTTATACATAGTGATATATTGTGCAACAATACTATTATAGAATCACTGTAAACTATTAAAAATACTACTAGCTGCAAGGAAATAGTTACTTCGGAATGAAGGCCAAAGTAAAAGTTTCATAATCCTCTTCAACAGTTATTTATGATTGTACTGTATTTGTCATTTATGGTTTCTCTGCTATAGTTATAGGTCCAGGGGGTTGCATAGCCTGCGCCTCCTAATTCTTAGACTCTCTTTTATCAGTTATACATATTGATATATGAAACGAAGCTGAATGAACCAAGTCACTTCAGCATTTTCAGATTCAACTTCTCTTAAATCTCATAATTGATTGATTCTTAATATGACTAGATCAAAAATTTTCTTTGCTGCTACATGGGAAGAATGTATTGATAACTTGATTATATTAACCATTGTAATCAAGAGCCTCTTCTTGTTTTCTTCATTTTCATTTCTCGATAATCTAATTAATGTGAATTCTTATTCATTGGCAGTTGAATCGAATCATCTCATTTTCAAGTTGTAAAGGGATTTGCGGAGATCGGTTTAGCTTGTTAAGACATGTAAATAAAATAGGAATGTTGAGTAATTTTCCTCCAAAATTTTTCATCATTCTGTCATAAGTCAAATGATTGGGAGTAAATGTTATACCTGTGCTAAAGATGGGAAAAGGAATAGAAATAATATCAAATACTGTGCTTTATTATTTTCATTATTTCATAATAAATTTCCTGTTACTATGGTAAACAATATGAAAGATTCTATGCTCTTTTGTTATGATTGTTACAAATCGAGGTAATTACTAGTTTTGTCTGAAAAGTTATTTTCGTTTAGCTTTTTTTTAAGTTTTCTTATTTTTAGTTATTATTTGATTTTTTTACTTCATTTTTCATTAATTAAATAAATTATTTTTCTTTACATATTTTATTTTTCATTCTCTCATTTATCATGATTTATTTATATATGTATTAAGTAATTTATGAAAGTTTCATAAAATTTGAAATTTAAGCAAAATGATTTGTCATACCCAAAGTAAAAAAATGAAATTAAAAAAAATGAATTGATTTTATTAATACAGAAATTGAATTGTAAGAAGATAAATGCAATGTTAGATTTTAAGAAGATAAATGGTGAAGTGTAAGTCTCTAATACCAATCCACCTTTAATTCAAAACTAAAAATACAAAAGTGAAAGGAAAAAGGAAGAAAAGTGTGACCACAAGGCACATGCTTTAAATTATATTTTGAGAATCTAACATTTACATTAATAAAATGTATACTTGTTATGATAAATTATTTGACTCAAATTAACATTGTTCAAACTAACATGAATGAAAACTGATTTACATCATTCAATCACATGCATTATTGATGTAAAAAAATTTGTTAAATTTGATAATAATAACTTTAAAGATTATATAAATTGTATGATTTAGTTGGTATGGTTGTATCTTTGAAATCAATAATAATTAATATTTAGTAACATAAATGAAAATAACAAGAATGGAATGAAAATAAAAAAATAGGCTTGCAAAAATGACAAAGAAGTTATATGAATTTATCCATTGGATTGGGTATAGAAAAGGTAGATTCTAAATGTATAAGGTTCTATGGTTTATGGATTTTTTCTTCTCTTTTATTGTTATTTAAATCGTGGTTGAATACCTCTCTCCATCTTGAATCCCCCAATTTCTCATATCCATAGGAATGGACCATCTTCTTCCGATGGTCTATTTCAAAATAAAAACTTAGGTTGAGCCTTTTGTTCTTGAAATATGCGTTACTAGTCAAATAATTAGTCAAAGAGAAAAAGAAAGAATAGATACAAAACAAATTACATTAATCAAATGCATATGTTATAATAAAATTATTTGAATCAAACTGACATTGCTCAAACAAGTATATATACACACTACTCAAGAACAAATTCTTAAACTATTGGGACTAAATAGATTTCTAACAAGTTAGCACTAACCTTGAAAAATGTTGTAAATCATTAATGAGCCACCAAGAATTAAACATGTTTTAGAAGACATGGATTTTTTTAACTTTTCTTTCCCATGTGTCTCCCTCGCACGTGAGCCTTTTATTCACACTATAGTCGTAAAATAGTTAAATTACTTTATTATTTTATTTTTTTTAAATTATGAAAAAATTTAAATTTAAGATAAGTTAAATTCCTTTAAACATTTTTAACACATCACTTTATACATATTTTTTAATAATAAGAAAAAAGTATGAGACTATAATTAAATATATTTTTTCTAACAATCCTATTTATTTATTTTTATTAAAGTTGTACTATGAATTTAACAACCAAAAAATTACCATGACAAATGTTTTTTTCAAAAATTATTATGTTATATTCAGAAAAGACATTGAATTCTGTGTAAAAAATAATGCAAGTTACATATTGGAAATAATGAGATTTTTGTAAGAAAAGTAAAAAAAAAAAAAACCAACATATATCTCTCAAGTATATAAATTGTGTCACAGCCATGTGAGAGAAAATGTTGAGTTTATTGGATTTTCCAACACACAATTACATTTTTTTAATAAACCTTTTAAAATAGGATTTTATGACTTTTTTAACTTTTATTTTTTACAAAAGTCCAAAATAACTTAAAAAATAGATATTTAAAATGCTAGAAATAATGCAAGTTATATGTTCAGAAAAGACATTGAATTCTTTGTAAAAAATAATTCAAGTTACATATTGGAAATAATGTAGTTTTTTAAGGAAAAGTAAAAAAAAAAACATATATCTCTCAAGTATATGAATTGTGTCATAATAATTTGAGAGACAATGTTTAGCTTATTGGATTTTCAACACACAATTACATTTTTTTAATAAACGCTTGATAAACATGCACTTCCTTTTCCAAATTGTTTTTTACAATCTTGTAGAAATAGTTGTACTATTACCCTTTAAAATAGGATTGTAGGACTTTTTAAATTTTATTTTTGACAAAAGTCCTAGATAACTTAAAAACTAGATACTTAAAATATAATATTTAATTTATAATATTAAAATATAAAATTCTTAATTCTTAACATTCTTTTTATCATAAATTAGTAGAAAAAAAACTTTTTTTCTAACTAAAAATAGATTTGTTGAATTAGTATTAAATACTAATATTTTAGTAGAAAAGATTAAATATTTAATAATGGATGATAAAAATATTCTTCTTTTTAATATATAAAACTATGTTGATAGAAAAGAATAATTCTATTTTTCAGAATGAAAAAAATTGAGTAAATACAAGAGACTTACTTTTTGTCATTTCTATTTCTTTTCTTATTCAAATTTAATAATTAAGATTAATTATACTTTGTTTTATTATAATATGCTCTAAACAATTAATTAAACTCGTGTACTTTTCCATAATTATAGTAAAAAATCACAATTCTATTTAAATTGGTATACTCTTAGTGTAAAGACTTTTACACTGACAATTAATTTCAACCCTTCGTTCATGTTAGATTTGTTGACTTTACTCATAAATAAAAAATCATGATTGAATGTTAGTGTAAAAATCTTTTACATTGACAGTGTATACCAATGAAACTCTTAAATTTTTGTTATTTTCTTAATTTATTAATATAATTAAGAATAGCATATATAAATATGAATCCAATCATTTCATAGGCAATGCCTCACTAATTAGTTATATTTTAATTGTTAAATTTAATAATACATTGTATTTATTAAATATTACCATTTTTTAAATAGATACATTATTTCAAGTTATATGTAGAGATTTAATGCTATATATTATTATATAAAATAAATTACTAAAAGAGTTTTAGTTAGTTTATCATTTGAGAGTATATTAGCATAATATTTTTTTTATGAATCAAACCTTAGTATTGTTAACAATACTAGTTTTGTTAGCTGGGGACCTTTATTTCCGTCAACTAACTTATCACCTTATATAACCATTAGCACAATATTTTAAAAAAAAATATAAAGAATATTGATACAGTTAAAGTTTTTAAACTTAAGATTAGAGTAGTAAATAAATAAAATTAAATTATGTATAATTTCTTAAAATATGGATGAAAGTTTATGTGTTTATTTTATTATAACATAAAAATATATTTTCCATCAAATATATAAAAATGTAAACAATTTATATGTTAATATTACTTTTAAATGTGTGTATTTTAATTAAAATCTAATCATTATTTTCATATATCATTATAAGATATATTGAATATTATAGTTTATCCTATAACTTATCAAATATTTTCTTATAAACTATATATTTTATATTGTTAAGATTAATTTCAAATACAAAAGGAGCTATAATATCTTAGTTGGTTAAGAAATGAGAGAGGTGGAAAAATGTCATAGTTTTGATTTCTGTTGTTAATAAAAACTAACATTTAATCTATGAAAGAAACATTTAAAATATAAAAGTATATAACATATATAATTAATTTAACTTTATACTTGTTAAATATATGAGTATAATTTTATAGAATATAATCATAATAATGTTATGATTGGATTTCACACTTTCATGATTTTACCATCATGTAATCAATATGAAATAGAAAAAGAAAATAAGTTGTTGATTTTGTGAATTATTTATTTAATATTATTGTATGTTATTTCATATATCAATAATGTATAGTTTCATGGATAATTGTTATTTTAAATTATATTTTTATTTTATTTTTCATTAATAATCATTATATAAAATCTTATATTTGACGTCATATCTATGAAGTTAAGCATACCTGCATAACATCATAAATTATTAGATAAGAAAACATATATGTTAATTTAGTTGTATTTTTATTTATAGGATACATATATGTTTATTCTTATTTGTAAAAGTCTTTACATATTTAATAAAAAACAATGTTTTCAATTTCATATAATTAACCATTATAAATTTAAAATAATTTATTTGAATATTAAAATTTTATCATTGATATATTATGAAATTATTAAATTTTTAAAGAGTTTAATTAGTATAGACTATCAGTGTAAAAATTTTTACACAGACATTTAATCATAACCTTTCATTTATGGTAAATTTATTGACTTTACTCATTACTACTTTAAAAGTCACATAAATAAAAAGTCATGATTGAATTTTACATTGACAGTGTATATCAATTAAACTCATTTTTAAAATCATTAGATGTTAGTTTAATATTATTAAGATTATATTATATTTTATCAGACATCTTAAAAATATATGGATGTCGTCATCAATCATTAGTATTTTTACATATTTTTCACTTATCTTTATTTTATTTTTTGTTTATTTTTCTCTATTTTATTTTCTTTTTTTATTGGTAATGCACCACTTTTTTACTAGAATAAGCACGACCACCACCAGACTGTTTACGTACCACTCAATAAATTTATTATTTTAATGCAATTTTAAAATTAAATTTTTTGTATTTATATAATGTTAATTTTTCATATGCATAAATATTTATTTAATATTATTAACACTACTAGGAAAATTTTCATTTCCTGCAGTTTTTTCATGAAAAAAAAATTGCAGAAAATGGCTGCTACTTTTTAGAAGGAAAAATTTGTATAAATTTTTTGAGACTTTTCGTACAAAAGAAAACAAGAATTTGATAAAACGTTTCTTGTGAATTTGAAAAGTCACAGCAAACATTTCAATAAATATGAAAATGGTAGAAAATTTTCTTGCAAATTTTCCTCCAAAACTGTAGGAGTTTCCTGTGAATTTTAAATTGGCAAGGAAACTTCTTACATATTTAAAATTGCCAAGAAAATTTTTAAATATTTTCTACAGATCAAAATTCGCAAAAAGTTTACATATTTAAAGTTAAAATTAAAGTAGTAGTTGATGATGTGAATTTGTCAACAAGGGGTTTCGACGGGACAGTAGAAAATAACTTGAAAAACAGAGGAGTCGCCTCTCATGTTTATTAAGAAAAACATAAAACAAACCTTTAAAATAGAAACTAGTATGCGAAACCAAATTTGAATTTGAAAGTCAATTACATGTAGGGAAGGTATTAGCACCCTACAACGTCCGTAAAAAAGACAGTTACCTCTAATTAAACATGCAAAATTAGATAATTTTAAAAATATCTATTTCAACCCATACAAATTATTATTTTTATTTTATTAATTGGTTTTAATATTTTTTAGAAGAAATTATTATTGGGATATTTATTATTTATAAAAGATTATTATTAGTGAACTTTTATCTTTTAAATTAATTAAATTTTTTTATTTTTTTGAGCTCGACAAGAGTGGGCTCTTGCTCCTACATATATTTAGGTGCAATGGAGAATCAAAGTTTAGGTAATTCTTTGAAAAAATATTTGTGTGTTTGATATATTTGATATTTAATTTTTAAATTTATTAAGACTTAGGATTTTTGAACTGTCACAGTTCATAGTCCTAAAAATTTAAAATTGACAGAGGATGTACACTCAAATCAATATATTAGGACATTTTATCTTAGAGGCTATTTTAGTTTTTTTATGAATATAATTTTGACTAACAAATTTAGTTTTTAGAGATGAGTTTTAAGACAAAAAGTTGCAACTTATGCCTTAAAATCACTAGATTAAAAAGATGTTATGTCTTGTTAATCCTTTTATCTCTATTAATGAACTATTATAAATAAAAATAGTAAAAAGAAAGTGAAGATTAAAAATTATTTTTAAAAGAAAATATTATTAATTGTGACAGGAATTAATTAAGTAAGAAATTAGAGAACATGACACCATCACAATTTGTATCCTCAAAATTTCATAAGGTAAAAAAAATGTCACATTTAATTAACATCATTTTTCCCTTACCAATTAATTTATTTTTCTAACTAGATGATTTAAAATTTTTTATTATTAGGAACATAATTTTGAATTTTAGAGATGAGATTTAAGACAAAAAGTTGTCACAACTTATGTCTCAAAATCTCAAAATTAGAGAGATGTCATATCTAATTAATTCTTTGATCTCTATTAAAAATATTATGCTATAAAATTATGAACAAATTAAATTTAATATATACTTAAATTATTTTTATGAAATGGTCTTTGCTTGATATGAAACTCTAGCTAGGATTATTTTGATGGCACTTAAATTGTATATATACAACCAAACAGTAAGTTAATTAATCAAATATCAAGCGCACAGTTATAAGTTCAAACCATAAATTAATTAATCACCTAATAAGAATCAAACAAAATAAAAACATGATAGAAAAAAAGGAAATCTACAATGTCAAAGCCTAGCATTGACAAGCATCACATGTATAATCCAATAACTAAAAAAAAGTAAAGAGAACATGTGTAAGTCTTGAGTTTACAACACAGTATTGTTGGAAAAGCCATGAACTGTACAAAGGTCCATCATTCAACATGGCAGATTCGTTGCTCCTGGTTTTGTGGCTAATGCATTCATGATATTTGTTGCTTGTTGACATGAGAAGGGGTATGTTTGTAAACATATTTTTAGGTCACTACATATACATATTGGTACCAAGATTTGGTGTTGGTGGGTGTTTACAGAGGCTTGAACGCATGTATATTCAGGTTCATATCTTATCAATGTCATGACTTTAAGCCTTTTTATGGTTAGTGAAGATAAAAGAAAAGTATATATAAGAGCTAATGTATATTATTTTGTTGAGAGAAAGAATAAGAGTGCATACATTCTATTGTGAGTGTTGTTAAGAGAGAAAAAGAAGGTGAAAAAAAAAAGAAAAAAAAGGAAGGATATGGTGAGGTCTTACCTCAAGTGTGGAGTGGCGACGACAGTCCCCAAAATGTGAGTTGTGAGGGATTTTTATTAAGGAGAGATGTGTGCTTTCATTTAATGAAAGTTTGCTTTTTGGGAAACCAATATTGTAGAAGTATGATTTAAGGAGATTTGTTGGTGGCTTGTAGGTGGTAGTATGAAAGATTAGGAAGCAAAAGGTGAGTAGCTAGGGTAGTATAGCACACCTTCAAATGATTTTCTTCTTTTCCTTTTCTTTTTTATAAAACCATATCTGTTTTCTTATTTTGTAATTTGGTTTTATATTCTTTTCTTTATTTTAAGAAAATGAGTCAATCATTAATAATTTTTTTAGTTTAATTTTTCTCATTTTTTTATTTTCTTTACTTACAGGAAAAAATTGGGTGATCACAGAATCCATTTGTAAAAAAATTTTTTGCATTTGAACTCAAAATTTATATTTTGTCTGTAGGCCCTACACACTCAAAACTTATGATTTTAAAACCGAACTAGTGTTTGAACCAGTGAAAGTACTAGTTCACGATTTATTAGTTGTTTGTTGAACCAATGGTTGAACCGATCTTAATAAATAGTATTTTTTATTATTAATATATTATAAAAATTAAATTATAAAAGAAAAAAAAATATTAAGGAGGTAATTATAAAAGGAAAAACTATTTTTACTAAATACATCTACGTATTGCTAAGTTAACCTCAGTTTTTATTAATTTTTTAATTAAAAATTGATGGACTTGAGAAAACAACAGGTGTATTTAGAAAAATGAAAAAAAAATTATAAAAAAATGAACCAGTTGAACCACCGATTTTCATCAATTTTTTTATTTTAAGACTGGTTCTATGCTTAGTCAATTCGATTTTCAGCATTAAGCAAACTAGATATTAGACTAGTTCATTGATTTTTTGGTCAAACCATTCAGTTCGATCTGGTTTTTCAACCTAACTTAAAACACATAAAAAATTTTAAGAAGAAATTTCATTACAAACATTTTAACATCAATTATTCATGACTTTAAAAGAAATTACTCATGTATTATTGCACAAGTTATATTCAGAATCTATGTAAAATGTAGAAATATATACAAAACCTCATGAGTGATAAGTGTATTTTACTCTTATGAAATTGAAGTTTTCATCTAAAACTAACACTTCTTCAAGTATATTTTATGATAGGATAATTTGCGAATATATTTTAAATAATTTAAAATATATGCATACTTAATAGTCAAATTTAATGTTATTACTTAATATTAAATTATCAAAATTAATATTTAATTATGAATTAAATATTTAATAAAATTAATTACTTAATATAAAAAATAAAATTACTTTTTTTAATTATATAAATGAATATAAAATATAATTAATGTGGGAAATTTATTTTTTTATTAAATATAGATGTTACAAAAGAAAATCACATCATCAAAGGATATTATAAAATTGAAGCTTTGATCAATGTTTAAGTTAAAGTACAATTTATAATTAATATATATTAATTAAAATTTAGTGAAGCATTTCTGGGATGTGTTAAAGGAGGATATAAGGAAAGTAATGATAGATTTTCATCGATATGGAAAGCTTCCAGGGGGTCAATGCCTCATTCATTTAATGATAAATTACCAAGAAGGAGTGCCCAAGTGGATTGGGATATTATAGGCCGATATTGGGGTGCTTTATAAAATTATAGCAGAAGTCCTAGCAAAAAGGACTACAGAAGGTACTTCCAAGCATCATTAAGGAAACACAGATAGATTTTATTAAAGGAAGACCATTGTTTGATAGTGTGGTTGTAGTTAATGAAGTGATCCATAAGGCAAAATATCATAAGAAGCTCTTAGTTGTATTTAAGGCTGACTTCGAGAAAGTGTATGAGTCTGTTAGTTGGGCGTTCCTATTTTACATGCTATCTCGATTTGGTTTTGGGGACAAATGGTTAAGTTGGATCCATGGTTGTCTTTCTTCATCATCGGTCTTAATATTGGTTAATGGGAGTGTGATGAAGGAGTTCTATATGTAGAGAGGATTACGTCAAGGCGATCTGATGGTGCATTTATTATTCTTGATTGTTTCTGAAGGGCTAGGAGGTTTGATTCGAAAGACTCAGTCGGTAAATCTAATTTCAAGTATTAAGCGTAACAAGCATCACTACCAGATAGTATCCCAATAGTTAGATGATACAATTTTCCTGATTTCACCTGAACTTCAAATTGTATTTGCTTTGAAAAGTCCTATGAGATGCTATGAGTTGGCCTCAGACCTGAGGATCAATTTCCATAAGAGTAGCTTAGGGGGAATTGGGGTGAAATTGTCGAAGCTAGGTTCCTTTGCTTCAATCCTTAATTACGGAGTTCTACAAATGCCTTTCTCCTACTTTTCTATGGGAAAAATGTGAGATGTGAGCGTGTGTGGAAGCATGTCTAGATAAAATGGGAGCAAAGTTAACTTGGTCACAAAAGAAACTATCATTAAGGAGGAAGATTTGCCTAATCAAATCCACCCTCTCTATTTTACCTCTTTATTTTTTGTCTTTTTTCAAGACTCCTAAGAAGGTTTCTAAAGCCATAAAATCTATGCAAAGGAATTTCCTTTGGGGAGGTTCGGAAGAAGCCTAAAAAATAGCATGGATCAAATGGGAGTAGGTATGTAAAGACAAATACAGTGGTGGGCTAGGACTAACAGATGTGTTGGATTTTAATAAAGCTCTGCTGGGTAAATGACGATGAAGAATTCTACAGGGTGGTGATGCTATTTGGATCAATGTGCTGGAGGAGAGGTATGGGGTTCATATTAGGAGGAACCTTGATGTTAGGCACAAAAGCGGAGGCTCCCAGTGGTGGCATGATATCCTAAAAGTCACTGCTAAAGAAGAATGAAGTGGCTGGATTTCTGGTGAGATAAAGCCCTTGATTGGTAATGGTTCTCAATAATCTAATTAAAATGTGAATTCTTGTTTCCTAACAATTGAATCGGATCACCTGATTTTCAAGTTATAAAGGGATTTGCAGATATCTATTTAGCTTGTTACAACATGTACATAAAATAGGACTGTTGAGTAATTTTCCTCCAAAATTTTTTATCATTCTGTTTTTACATCAAATGAATGGCAATTAGTTGTTATACCTACACTCGCGATTTCAGTTATGGCTAAAAGCTGAAAAATTAACCGAAATGGTTTCAGTTTTATTTTATACTTAAAAGGTTAGTAGTTTTTTAGGTAATTACTAGTTCTGTCAGAAAAGTTATTTTAGTTTAGTTTTTTTTTAGGTGTTCTTACTTTTAGTTATTAGTTGATTTTTTTTACTTTATTTTTCATTAACTAATAAATTCTTTTTCTTTCGATATTTTATTTTTCATTCTCTCCTTTATCATAATTTACATATGTATTAAGTAATTTATAAAAGTTTCATAAAATTTGAAATTTGAGAAATTTATTTGTCATATCCAAACTAAAAAATTGAATTTATTTGTCTAATATGGAAATTGAATTGCTTTATCCAAATAAAAAATTTGACGTTTAAGAAATTTTAAATGATTTATCCAAACAAAACATTTACAAAATGAATTAAATTCAAATTGATAGCATTTCAAATTTTTTGAAATCTTAAAATGTCTCATTAAAACACAATGTTAGATTTTAAGAAAATAAATGTTGAAGTATAAGTCTCTAATACCAATTTTCCTTTAATTTTTAAAATTAAAAATATCAAAGGGAAAGGGAAAAGGGAGAAAAGAATAGTCATAAACAAGTCACATGCTTTAAATTATATTTTGAACATCTAACCTTTATATTAATCAAACGTATACTTGTTATAATAAATTATTTGACTCAAACAAACATTGCTCAAATTAACATTAATAAAAATGGATTTACATCATTCAATCACATCTATGATTTATGTTAAAAAAATTTGTTGAATTTGATAATACAAACTTTAAAAATTATATTGTATGATTTAGTTGGTATGGTTGTATCTTTAAAGTCAATAATAATTAATATTTAGTAGCATAAATAATAGTAAAGGTAGATTCTAATTATATAAGGTTTTATGTTTTATGGTTTGTTTCTTTGCACTGTGGTTTCTTCTTTCTCTATTCTAGAAAGTGGCTGAATGCGTCTCTCAGTTCCAACCAAAGCGCTAAATCCCCCAATTCCTCCTATGGTCCATTTCAAAATCAAAATTTGGGTTGACCCTTTTGCCCCTGAAATGCACGTTATTGAGTGATAGTGAAAGAGAACAGGAAGCAAAGAGTGGCTAGAGACAAGTCACATACTTTAGATTATATTTTTAGAATATAACTTTACATTAATAAAATGTATACTTAGTATAATAAATTATTTGATTCAAACTAACATTGCTCAAACAAGTATAGCAACACTACTCAAGAACAAATTATATTGAGTATCCTCAAACTAACATGGCTCAATAGATTTCTAAAAAAATAGCAATAACCTTGGAAAATATTATAAATCATTAATGAACCAACAATTAAGCATATTTTAAAATACATGGATTTTTAACCTTCATTGTGACTCCGCTTTTATTCACACTATAGTTGTAAAATAATTAAATTACTTTATAACTTTATTTTTTAAAATTATGAAAAGATTTAAATTTAAGATAAGTTAAATTCCTTTAAATACTTTTAACACATAAATTTATACATTTTTTTATAATAAGAAATAAGTTAGAGACTATAATTAAATATATTTTTATAACAATCCAATTTATTTGTTTTTATTAAAGTTTTATTATAAATTTAACAGCCAAAAAATTACCATGACAAATGTTTTTTCTAAAATTATTATGCTATATTTAGAAAAAAATATTGAATTCTTCGTAAAGAAGAATGCAAGTTACATATTGGAAATAATGAGATTTTTTAAAGAAAAGTAAAAAATAAAAATTCTCCCAAGTAATATGAATTGTATCCTACTCGTGTGAAAGAAAATGTTTAGTTTAGTTTATTATATATTCTAACACACATCTCACATTACTGTCAATCTAGAATGTATTATCATTTTCTAATAATTCATTGATAAACATGCACTTTTCCAATTTTGTTTTTATATTTTTGTAGAAATAATCATACTATTACCTTTAAAATAGGATTTTATAACTTTTTTAACTTTTATTTTCGACCAAATTCCTAAATAACTTAAATAATAGATACTTAAAATATAATATTTAGTTTATAATATTAAAATGTAAAATTCTTAATTCTTAACATTCTTTCTATCATAAATTAGTAGAAAAAACAAAAAGTAATTTTTTCTTCTAACTAAAAATAATTTTTTGAATTAATATTTTGGTAGAAAAGATTAATTATTTAGTAATGGAGGATATATAAATTCTTCTTTTTAATATATAAAACTATGTGATAGAAAAGATTAATTCTATTTTTAGAATGGAAAAAGATGTAGTAAGTATAAGATACTTATTCTTTATTATCTCTATTCATTTTCTTATTTAAATATAATGATTAAGATTAATTATCTTTTGTTTTATTTATAGTATGCTCTAAACAATTAATTAAATTCACGTAGCTTTTCATAATTATAGTAAAAAATTACAATTCTATTTAAATTATTGTTATTTTCTTAATTTATTAATATTATTAAGAATAACATATATCAATATGAATCAAATCATTCTGTAGCACTGTGTTACTAATTATTTATATTTTAATTTTTAAATTTAATAATAAATTTTATTTATTAAATTTTACTATTATTTAAATAGATATATTATTTAAAGTTATATGTAGAGATTTAATGCTATATATTATTATATATAATAAATTACTAAGAGAGTGTTAGTTATTGTACGATTTGAGAGTGTATTAGTATAATATATTTTTTATGAATCAAATCTTAGTATTATTAATAATACAAGTTTGTTAGTTGAACCTGGAACCTTTATTTTCGTTAACTAATTTATCACCTTATATATTTATTAGTGTAATATTTTAAAAAAAGACACAAGAAATGTAGGTATATTTAAAGTTTTTAAACTTAAGATTGGAGTAGGTAAATAAAAAAGAATGAAATTATAATTTCTTAAAACAAGGATGAAAGTTTTATGTATTTATTTTTATTATAATATAAATATATACTTTTGATGTCAAATATATAAAAATGTAAACAATTTATATGGAATATTACTTTTAAGTGTGTCTATTTTAATTAAAATCTAATGATCATTTTCATATATCAGTATAAGATATATTGAATATTATAGTTTATCCTATAACTTATAAAATATTTTCTTATAAACTATATATTTTATATTGTTAATATTAATTTTAAATAAAAAAGGATATATAATATCTTAATCGGTTAAAGAATGAGATGTGAAAAGATGTCATAGTTTTTATATTTGTCGCTAATAAAAACTAACATCAAGTCTACAAAAAAAATATTTAAAATATAAAATTATATATATATATAATTAATTTCAATTTATATTTATTAAATATGTGAGTCTAATTTTATGGAATATAATCATAATAATGTTATGATTGAATTTCACACTTATATGATTTTATGTTCATGTAATAAATATGAAATAGAAAAAGAATAAGTTGTTGATTTTGTTAATTATTTAATTTTTATATTATTGTATGTTATTTCATATATCAATATGTATTATTGCAGGGATAATTGTTATTATAAATTATATTATTATATTTTTTCATTAACAATTATTATTTAAAATTTTATATTTAGCATAATATCTGTAAAGTTAAGCATATCTGCATAACATCATAAATTATTAGATTAAGAAAACATATATGTTGATTTAGTTTTATTTTTACTTTTAGGATACATATATGTTTATTCTTATTTGTAAAAGTCTTTACATATTTAATAAAAACCATGCTTTCCATTTCATATAGTTAACCATTATAAACTTAAAATAATTTATTTGAATATTACAATTTTGTCATTGATATATTATGAAATTATTAAATATTTAAAATCATTAAATTTTAATTTAATATTATTGAGACTATATTATATTTTATTAGACATATTATAAATTATGGATGTCGTCATGAATCATTAGTATTTTTACATATTTTTCACTTATCTTTGTTTTATTTTTTATTTCTTTTTCTCTATTTTTTTATTTTTTATTAGTAATGCACCACTTTTTTACTAGGAAAAGCACGACCACCACCAAACTATTTATGTATAACTGAACAATATTATCATTTTAATGAAAATTTCAAAATCAAAATTTTTCAATTTATATAATGTTAATTTTTCTTATAAATAAATATTTATTTAATATTATTAATACTACTACAAAAGTTTTCATTTTGTGCGGTTGTTTCAAGAGAAAAAATTTGTAGAAAATACCTGCTATTTTTTAGAAGGAAAAAATTTGTATAAATTGTTTAGACTTTTCGTAAAAAAAAAACACTATAATAATTTCATAAAAAATTCCTTGTGAATTTGAAAAGTGACAGCACCTAAGAATAGGCGTTTTATGGATGATTCATGCCGTGCACACTCAAAGGCGAGAACGAAGTAGCAATTGCTCGTCCAAATGGGTTACCACAACCAAATCAAGAAAAAGAAAAAATTATATGTGTTGAATTTATACCTCAATCAGGCTTTGAACACCTTCGAAAGAAAAAAGAAGGAAAACACCCATCTTAAGTGCCTTGGTTCCTCTCCTTATAAGTCAAGCTATTGCATTCCTTATTTTTTCCAAAGCAGGGTTAGCGTGTATGAAAATGGTAGAAAAATTTCTTGTAAATTTTCCTCTGAAAATTATTTTAAGAGTTTCCTGGGAATTTTAAATTGGCAGCAAATTTTCCTACATATTTAAAATTGGCAAGCAACTTTTTACATATTCTTTTGCAAATAAAATTATAATAAATAAATATTATTTATTTATAAAAATTAATTTATTAAGTTTTCTAGAAATTTTTTCGCCACATAATGATAAGTTATTTTTTAAATCATTAGTTTTGAAATAATTAATAAATATTTAAAATAATATCATTTTACTAAATCCATTATAATTTATAAAATATCTTAATATTCATAATTTTAGTTTAAAATTAATTAGATTAAATATTATTTTATTGAATGTATATTCCGTTATTTTCTATCCTTTAAATTTTAAATTCAAATCATCGTATGTTTGAATGACAATGTTAATTCATTTTATATTTAACATGTCCTAAAAAATCAAGGTATGTTTTGATACAAATAAATAAAAGAAAGTTGAAATTGTTATTCAAAATTCAAGTAAATTGTATAGTATAAATGTCAAAAAGCTGACTTCAATTTTCAATGTCCAAGAAGTGACAAAAACATTTCAAAATTTGAATAACATAACAACAATACAAGCATTAGTGAAACATGAACTATGATTTGTATTATACACAATTTACTATTTTAATGAAATAGCACCGATCCAAAATTCAACATGAAGATGAATGTAGCTTGTGATTTGTAACTTGTAATTAGTATTTTTTTTAAGTGTTACTTAAGCATAGAAAAAAAAAGAATAATAGTGATAGCTGTCTCGGTTCAGCCATACTTGTCCAATTCTTGTTTAATTAGATATAAACCCAAATTACATTCATAATACCACATTTTCCAATGTTTTGTATATCATATAGAACAAAATTTAGATATTGAATATTGATATTATGGTAAAAAATGTGAAAGATTCTATGCTCTTTTCCTATGATTGTTGCAAAATGAGGTAATTACTAGTTTTGTCTGAAAAGTTATTTTAGTTTAGTTTTTTTAAAAAGTTTTCATTCTCTCCTTTATCATAATTTATTTATATATGTATTAAGTAATTTATAAAAGTTTCTTAAAATTTGAAATTTAAGAAAAAGATTTGCCATATCCAAACTAAAAAAATGAAATTAGAATAAATTGAATTCATTTTACTAAAGTGAAAGAAAAAAAAGGAAGAAACGAGTGGCCACAAGTCACATACTTTAAATTATATATTGAGAATCTAACCTTTACATTAATAAAATGTATAGTTGTTATGATAAATTATTTGAGTCAAACTAACATTAATAAAAAATAACTTACATCATTCAATCACATCTATCATTCATGTCAAAGAATATGTTAAATTTGATAATAATAACTTTAAAAATTATATAAATTATATGATTTAGTTGGTATGGTTGTATCTTCAAAGTCAATAATAATTAATATTTAGTAACATAATGAAAATCACATAAATCAAAATAAAAGAGTAGGCTTGCAAAAATGACATATCCAAACTAAAAAAATGAAATTAGAAAAAATTGAATTGATTTTATTAAAGTGAAAGAAAAAAAGAAAGAAACGAGTGGCCACAAGTCACATACTTTAAATTATATTTTGAGAATCTAACCTTTAAAGTAATAAAATGTATACTTGTTATGATAAATTATTTGAATAAAACTAACATCAATCAAAAATAACTTACATCATTCAATCACATCTATCATTCATGTCAAGAAATATGTTAAATTTGATAATAATAACTTTAAAAATTATATAAATTATATGATTTAGTTGGTATGGTTGTATCTTTAAAGTCAAGAATAATTAATATTAAGCAACATATATGAAAATCACATGAATGAAAATAAAAGAGTAGCCTTCCAAAAATGATATATCCCAACTAAAAAACTAAAATTAGAAAAAATTGAATTGATTTTATTAAAGTGAAAGAAAAAAAGAAGGAAAGGAGTGGCCACAAGTCACATACTTTAATTTGTATTTTGAGAATCTAACCTTTACATTAATAAAATGTATACTTGTTATGATAAATTATTTGAATCAAACTAACATTAATAAAAAATAAGTTACATCATTCAATCACATCTATCATTCATGTAAAAAAATATGTTAAATTTGATAATAATAACTTTAAAAATTATATAAATTATATGATTTAGTTGGTATGGTTGTATCTTTAAAGTCAATAATAATTAATATTTAGTAACATAAAGGAAAATCACATAAGTGAGATAAAAGAGTAGGCTTGCAAAAATGACATATCCAAACTCAAAAAATGACATTAGAAAAAATTGAATTGATTTTATTAAAGTGAAAAAAAAAGGAAGAAACGAGTGGCCGCATGTCACATACTTTAAATTATGTTTTGAGAATCTAACCTTTACATTTTATGATAAATTATTTGAATCAAACTAACATTAATAAAAAATAACTTACATCATTCAATCACATCTATCATTAACGTCAAAAAATATGTTAACTTTGATAATAATAACTTTAAAAATTATATAAATTATATGATTTAGTTGGTATGGTTGTATCTTTAAAGTAAATAATAATTAATATTTGGTAACATAAATGAAAATCACATAAATGACAATAAAAGCGTAGGCTTGCAAAAATGACATATCCAAACTAAAAAAATGAAATTAGAAAAAATTGAATTTATTTTATTAAAGTTAAAGAAAAAAAAGGAAGAGTTGCGTCAAGTCACATACTTTAAATTATATTTTGAGAATCTAACCTTTACATTAATAAAATGTATACTTGTTATGATAAATTATTTGAATAAAACTAACATTAATAAAAAATAACTTACATCATTCAATCACATCTACCATTCATGTCAAGAAATATGTTAAATTTGATAATAATAACTTTAAAAATTATATAAATTCTATGATTTACTTGGTATGGTTGTATCTTTAAAGTCAAGAATAATTAATATTTAGCAACATATATGAAAATCACATAAATCAAAATAAAAGAGTAGGCTTGCAAAAATGACATATCCAAACTACAAAAATGAAATTAGAAAAATTTGAATTGATTTTATTAAAGTGAAAGAAAAAAAGAAGTAAACGAGTGGCCACAAGTCACATAGTTTAAATTATATTTTGAGAATTTAACCTTTACATTAATAAAATGTATACGTGTTATGATAAATTATTTGAATCAAACTAACATTAATAAAAAATAACTTACATAATTCAATCACATCTATCATTCATGTCAAGAAATATGTTAAATTTGATAATAATAACTTTAAAAATTATATAAATTATATGATTTAGTTGGTATGGTCGTATCTTTAAAGTCAATAATAATTAATAATTAGTAACATAAAGGAAAATCACATAAATTAAAATAAAAGAGTAGGCTTGCAAAAATGACATATCCAAACTAAAAAAATGAAATAAGGAAAAATTGAATTGATTTTGTTAAAGTGAAAGAAAAAAAGAAAGAAACGAGTGGCCACAAGTCACATACTTTAAATTATATTTTGAGAATCTAACCTTTACATTAATAAAATGTATACGTGTTACGATAAATTATTTGAATCAAACTAACATTAATAAAAAATAACTTACATCATTCAATCACATCTATCATTCATGTCAAAAAATATGTTAAATTTGATAATAATAACTTTAAAAATTACATAAATTATATGATTTAGTTGGTATGGTTGTATCTTTAAAGTAAATAATAATTAATATTTAGTAACATAAATGAAAATCACATAAATGACAATAAAAGCGTAGGCTTGCAAAAATGACATATCCAAACTAAAAAAATGAAATTAGAAAAAATTGAATTTATTTTATTAAAGTTAAATAAAAAAAAAGGAAGAGTGGCCACAAGTCACATACTTTAAATTATATTTTGAGAATCTAACCTTTACATTAATAAAATGTATACTTGTTATGATAAATTATTTGATTAAAACTAACATTAATAAAAAATAACTTACATCATTCAATCACATCTATCATTCATGTCAAGAAATATATTAAATTTGATAATAATAACTTTAAAAATTATACAAATTCTATGATTTACTTGGTATGGTTGTATCTTTAAAGTCGAGAATAATTAATATTTAGCAACATATATGAAAATCACATAAATCAAAATAAAAGAGTAGGCTTGCAAAAATGACATATCCAAACTAAGAAAATGAAATTAGAAAAATTTGAATTGATTTTATTAAAGTGAAAGAAAAAAAGAAGGAAACGAGTGGCCACAAGTCACATACTTTAAATTATATTTTGAGAATCTAACCTTTACATTAATAAAATATATACGTGTTATGATAAATTATTTGAATCAAACTAACCTTAAAAAAAAATAACTTACATCATTCAATCACATCTATCATTCATGTCAAAAAACATGTTAAACTTGATAATAATAACTTTAAAAATTATGTAAATTATAAGATTTAGTTGGTATGATTGTATCTTTAATTTAAATAATAATTAATATTTAGTAACATAAATAAAAATCACATAAATGAAAATAAAAGAGTATGCTTGCAAAAATGACATATCCAAACTAAAAAAATGAAATTAGAAAAAATTGAATTGATTTTATTAAAGTGAAAGAAAAAAAGGCAGAAACGAGTGGCCACAAGTCACATCCTCTAAATTATATTTTGAGAATCTAACCTTTACATTAATAAAATGTATACTTGTTATGATAAATTATTTGAATCAAAGTAACATTAATAAAAAATAACTTACATCATTCAATCACATCTATCATTCATGTCAAAAAACATGTTAAATTTGATAAGAATAACTTTAAAAATTATATGATTTAGTCGGTATGGTTGTATCTTTAATGTAAATAATAATTAATATTTAGTAACATAAATGAAAATCACATAAATGAAAATAAAAGAGTAGGCTCGCAAAAATGACATATCCAAACTAAAAAAATTAAATTAGAAAAAATTGAATTGATTTTATTAAAGTGAAAGAAAAAAAGGAAGAAGCGAGTCGCCATAAGTCACATACTTTAAATTATATTTTGAGAATCTAACCTTTACATTAATAAAATGTATAGTTGTTATGATAAATTATTTGAATCAAACTAACATTAATAATAACTTACATCATTCAATCACATCTATCATTCATGTGAAAAAAATATGTTAAATTTGATAATTATAACTTTAAAAATTATATGATTTAGTTGGTATGTTGTATCTTCAAAGTCAATAATAATTAATATTTAGTAACATAATGAAAATCACATAAATGAAAATAAAAGAGTAGGCTTGCAAAAATGACATATCCAAACTAAAAAAATGAAATTAGAAAAAATTGAATTTATTTTATTAAAGTGAAAGAAAAAAAGAAAGAAACGAGTGGCCACAAGTCACATACTTTTAATTATATTTTGAGAATCTAACCTTTAAAGTAATAAAATGCATACTTGTTATGATAAATTATTTGAATAAAACTAACATCAATCAAAAATAACTTACATCATTCAATTACATCTATCATTCATGTCAAGAAATATGTTAAATTTGATAATAATAACTTTAAAAATTATATAAATTATATGATTTAGTTGGTATGGTTGTATCTTTAAAGTCAAGAATAATTAATATTAAGCAACATATATGACAATCACATGAATGAAAATAAAAGAGTAGGCTTGCAAAAATGACATATCCAAACTAAGAAAATGAAATTAGAAAAATTTGAATTGATTTTATTAAAGTGAAAGAAAAAAAGAAGGAAACGAGTGGCCACAAGTCACATACTTTAAATTATATTTTGAGAATCTAACCTTTACATTAATAAAATATATACGTGTTATGATAAATTATTTGAATCAAACTAACCTTAAAAAAAAATAACTTACATCATTCAATCACATCTATCATTCATGTCAAAAAACATGTTAAACTTGATAATAATAACTTTAAAAATTATGTAAATTATAAGATTTAGTTGGTATGATTGTATCTTTAATTTAAATAATAATTAATATTTAGTAACATAAATAAAAATCACATAAATGAAAATAAAAGAGTATGCTTGCAAAAATGACATATCCAAACTAAAAAAATGAAATTAGAAAAAATTGAATTGATTTTATTAAAGTGAAAGAAAAAAAGGCAGAAACGAGTGGCCACAAGTCACATCCTCTAAATTATATTTTGAGAATCTAACCTTTACATTAATAAAATGTATACTTGTTATGATAAATTATTTGAATCAAAGTAACATTAATAAAAAATAACTTACATCATTCAATCACATCTATCATTCATGTCAAAAAACATGTTAAATTTGATAAGAATAACTTTAAAAATTATATGATTTAGTCGGTATGGTTGTATCTTTAATGTAAATAATAATTAATATTTAGTAACATAAATGAAAATCACATAAATGAAAATAAAAGAGTAGGCTCGCAAAAATGACATATCCAAACTAAAAAAATTAAATTAGAAAAAATTGAATTGATTTTATTAAAGTGAAAGAAAAAAAGGAAGAAGCGAGTCGCCATAAGTCACATACTTTAAATTATATTTTGAGAATCTAACCTTTACATTAATAAAATGTATAGTTGTTATGATAAATTATTTGAATCAAACTAACATTAATAATAACTTACATCATTCAATCACATCTATCATTCATGTGAAAAAAATATGTTAAATTTGATAATTATAACTTTAAAAATTATATGATTTAGTTGGTATGTTGTATCTTCAAAGTCAATAATAATTAATATTTAGTAACATAATGAAAATCACATAAATGAAAATAAAAGAGTAGGCTTGCAAAAATGACATATCCAAACTAAAAAAATGAAATTAGAAAAAATTGAATTTATTTTATTAAAGTGAAAGAAAAAAAGAAAGAAACGAGTGGCCACAAGTCACATACTTTTAATTATATTTTGAGAATCTAACCTTTAAAGTAATAAAATGCATACTTGTTATGATAAATTATTTGAATAAAACTAACATCAATCAAAAATAACTTACATCATTCAATTACATCTATCATTCATGTCAAGAAATATGTTAAATTTGATAATAATAACTTTAAAAATTATATAAATTATATGATTTAGTTGGTATGGTTGTATCTTTAAAGTCAAGAATAATTAATATTAAGCAACATATATGACAATCACATGAATGAAAATAAAAGAGTAGGCTTGCAAAAATGATATCTCCAAACTAAAAAACTGAAATTAGAAAAAATTGAATTGATTTTATTAAAGTGAAAGAAAAAAAGAAGGAAACGAGTGGCCACAAGTCACATACTTTAATTTATATTTTGAGAATCTAACCTTTACATTAATAAAATGTATACTTGTTATGATAAATTACTTGAATCAAACTAACATTAATAAAAAATAAGTTACATCATTCAATCACATCTATCATTCATGTCAAACAATATGTTAAATTTGATAATAATAACTTTAAAAATTATATAAATTATATGATTTAGTTGGTATGGTTGTATCTTTAAAGTCAATAATAATTAATATTTAGTAACATAAAGGAAAATCACATAAATGAAATAAAAGAGTAGGCTTGCAAAAATGACATATCCAAACTCAAAAAATGACATTAGAAAAAATTGAATTGATTTTATTAAAGTGAAAGAAAAAAAAGGAAGAGTGGTGTCAAGTCACATACTTTAATTTATATTTTGAGAATCTAACCTTTACATTAATAAAATGTATACTTGTTATGATAAATTACTTGAATCAAACTAACATTAATAAAAAATAAGTTACATCATTCAATCACATCTATCATTCATGTCAAACAATATGTTAAATTTGATAATAATAACTTTAAAAATTATATAAATTATATGATTTAGTTGGTATGGTTGTATCTTTAAAGTCAATAATAATTAATATTTAGTAACATAAAGGAAAATCACATAAATGAAATAAAAGAGTAGGCTTGCAAAAATGACATATCCAAACTCAAAAAATGACATTAGAAAAAATTGAATTGATTTTATTAAAGTGAAAGAAAAAAAAGGAAGAGTGGTGTCAAGTCACATACTTTAAATTATATTTTGAGAATCTAACCTTTACATTAATAAAATGTATACTTGTTATGATAAATTACTTGAATCAAACTAACATTAATAAAAAATAACTTACATCATTCAATCACATCTATCATTCATGTCAAAAAACATGTTAAATTTGATAATAATAACTTTAAAAATTATATAAATTATATGATTTAGTTGGTATGGTTGTATCTTTAAAGTTAATAATAATTAATATTTAGTAACATAAAGGAAAATCACATAAATTAAAATAAAAGAGTAGGCTTGCAAAAATGACATATCCAAACTAAAAAAACGAAATTAGGAAAAATTGAATTGATTTTATTAAAGTGAAAGAAAAAAAGAAAGAAATGAGTGGCCACATGTCACATACTTTAACTTATATTTTGAGAATCTAACCTTTACATTTTATGATAAATTATTTGAATCAAACTAACATTAATAAAAAATAACTTACATCATTCAATCACATCTATCATTCACGTCAAAAAATATGTTAACTTTGATAATAATAACTTTAAAAATTATATAAATTACATGATTTAGTTGGTATGGTTGTATCTTTAATTTAAATAATAATTAATATTTAGTAACATAAATAAAAATCACATAAATGAAAATAAAAGAGTATGCTTGCAAAAATGACATATCCAAACTAAAAAAATGAAATTAAAAAAAATTGAATTGATTTTATTAAAGTGAAAGAAAAAAAGGAAGAAACGAGTGGCCACAAGTGACATACTCTAAATTATATTTTGAGAATCTAACCTTTACATTAATAAAATGTATACTTGTCATGATAAATTATTTGAATCAAAGTAACATTAATAAAAAATAATTGACATCATTCAATCACATCTATCATTCATGTCAAAAAACATGTTAAATTTGATAAGAATAACTTTAAAAATTATATAAATTATATGATTTAGTTGGTATGGTTGTATCTTTAAAGTAAATAATAATTAATATTTAGTAACATAAATCAAAATCACATAAATGACAATAAAAGCGTAGGATTGCAAAAATGACATATCCAAACTAAAAAAATGAAATTAGAAAAAATTGAATTTATTTTATTAAAGTTAAAGAAAAAAAAGGAAGAGTGGCCACAAGTCACATACTTTATATTATATTTTGAGAATCTAACCTTTACATTAATAAAATGTATACTTGTTATGATAAATTATTTGAATAAAACTAACATTAATAAAAAATAACTTACATCATTCAATCACATCTATCATTCATGTCAAGAAATATCTTAAATTTGATAATAATAAGTTTAAAAATTATATAAATTCTATGATTTACTTGGTATGGTTGTATCTTTAAAGTCAAGAATAATTAATATTTAGCAACAGATATATGAAAATCACATAAATCAAAATAAAAGAGTAGGCTTGCAAAAATGACATATCCAAACTACAAAAATGAAATTAGAAAAATTTGAATTGATTTTATTAAAGTGAAAGAAAAAAAGAAGGAAACGAGTGGCCACAAGTCACATACTTTAAATTATATTTTGAGAATCTAACCTTTACATTAATAAAATGTATACGTGTTATGATAAATTATTTGAATCAAACTAACATTAATAAAAAATAACTTACATCATTCAATCACATCTATCATTCATGTAAAAAAATATGTTAAATTTGATAATAATAACTTTAAAAATTATATAAATTATATGATTTAGTTGGTATGGTTGTATCTTTAAAGTCAATAATAATTAATATTTAGTAACATAAAGGAAAATCACATAAATTAAAATAAAAGAGTAGTTGCAAAAATGACATATCCAAACTAAAAAAATTAAATTAGGAAAAATTGAATTGATTTTATTAAAGTAAAAGAAAAAAAGAAACAAACGAGTGGTCACATGTCACATACTTTAACTTATATTTTGAGAATCTAACCTTTACATTTTACGATAAATTATTTGAATCAAACTAACCTTAATAAAAAATAACTTACATCATTCAATCACATCTATCATTCATGTCAAAAAACATGTTAAATTTGATAATAATAAATTTAAAAATTATATAAATTATATGATTTAGTTGGTATGGTTGTATCTTTAATTTAAATAATAATTAATATTTAGTAACATAAATAAAAATCACATAAATGAAAATAAAAGGGTATGCTTGCAAAAATGACATATCCAAACTAAAAAAATGAAATTAGAAAAAATTGAATTGATTTTATTAAAGTGAAAGAAAAAAAGGAAGAAACGAGTGGCCACAAGTGACATACTCTAAATTATATTTTGAGAATCTAACCTTTACATTAATAAAATGTATACTTGTTATGATAAATTATTTGAATCAAAGTAACATTAATAAAAAATAATTGACATCATTCAATCACATCTATCATTCATGTCAAAAAACATGTTAAATTTGATAAGAATAACTTTAAAAATTATATAAATTATATGATTTAGTCGGTATGGTTGTATCTTTAATGTAAATAATAATTAATATTTAGTAACATAAATGAAAATCAAATAAATGAAAATAAAAGAGTAGGCTTGCAAAAATGACATATCCAAACTAAAAAAATGGAATTAGAAAAAAATGAATTGATTTTATTAAAGTGAAAGAAAAAAAGGAAGAAACGACTGGCCACAAGTCACATACTTTAAATTATATTTTGAGAATCTAACCGTTACATTAATAAAATGTATACTTGTTATGATAAATTATTTGAATCAAACTAACATTAATAATAACTTACATCATTCAATCACATCTATCATTCATGTAAAAAAAAATATGTTAAATTTGACAATAATAACTTTAAAAATTATATAAATTATATGATTTAGTTGGTATGGTTGTATCTTGAAAGTCAATAATAATTAATATTTGGCAACATAAATGAAAATCACATAAATGAAAATAAAAGAGTACGCTTGCAAAAATGACATATCCAAACTAAAAAAATGAAATTAGAAAAAATTGAATTCATTTTACTAAAGTGAAAGAAAAAAAAGGGAGAAACGAGTGGCCACAAGTCACATACTTTAAATTATATTTTGAGAATCTAACCTTTACATTAATAAAATGTATACTTGTTACGATAAATTATTTGAATCAAACTAACATTAATAAAAAATAACTTACATCATTCTATCACATCTATCATTGATGCCCAAAAATATGTTAAATTTGATAATAATAACTTTAAAAATTATATAAATTATATGATTTAGTTGGTATGGTTGTATCTTTAAAGTCAATAATAATTAATATTTAGTAACATAAATGAAAATAACATAAATGAAACTAAAATAAAAGAGTAAGCTTGCAAAAATGACATATCCAAACTAAAAAATTGAAATCAGAAAAAAATTGAATTGATTTTATTAAAGTGAAAGAAAAAAAGGAAGAAAGGAGTGGCCACAAGTCACATACTTTAAATTATTTTTTGAGAATCTAACCTTTACATTAATAAAATGTATACTTGTTATGATAAATTATTTGAATCAAACTAACATTAAAAATAACTTACATCATTCAATCACATCTATCATTCATGTCAAAAAATATGTTAAATTTGATAATAATAACTTTAAAAATTATATAAATTATATGATTTAGTTGGTATGGTTGTATCCTTAAAGTCAATAATAATTAATATTTAGTAACATAAAGGAAAATCATATAAATTAAAATAAAAGAGTAGTTGCAAAAATGACATATCCAAACTAAAAAAATGAAATTAGGAAGAATTGAATTGATTTTATTAAAGTGAAAGAAAAAAAGAAAGAAACGAGTGGCCACATGTCACATACTTTAACTTATATTTTGAGAATCTAACCTTTACATTTTATGATAAATTATTTGAATCAAACTAACCTTAATAAAAAATAACTTACATCATTCAATCACATCTATCATTCATGTCAAAAAACATGTTAAATTTGGTAATAATAACTTTAAAAATTATATCAATTATATGATTTAGTTGGTATGGTTGTATCTTTAATGTAAATAATAATTAATATTTACTAACCTAAATGAAAATCACATATGAAAATAAAAGAGTAGGATTGCAAAAATAACATATCCAAACTAAAAATGAAATTATAAAAAATTGAATTGATTTTATTAAAGTGAAAGAAAAAAAGGAAGAAACGAGTGGCCACAAGTCACATACTTTAAATTATATTTTGAGAATCTAACCTTTACATTAATAAAATGTATACTTGTTATGATAAACTATTTGAATCAAACTAACATTAATAAAAAATAACTTACATCATTCAATCACATCTATCATTCATGTCAAAAACCATGTTAAATTTAATAATAATAAGTTTAAAAATTATATAAATTATATGATTTAGTTGGTATGGTTGTAACTTTAATGTAAATAATAATTAATATTTAGTAACATAAATGAAAATCACATAAATGAAAATAAAAGATTACGCTTGCAAAAATGACATATCCAAACTAAAAAAATGAAATTAGAAAAAATTGAATTGATTTTATTAAAGTGAAAGAAAAAAAGGAAGAAACAAGTGGCCACAAGTCACATACTTTAAATTATATTTTGAGAATCTAACCTTTACATTAATAAAATGTATACTTGTTATGATAAACTATTTGAATCAAACTAACATTAATAAAGAATAACTTACATCATTCAATCACATCTACCATTCATGTCAAAAAACATGTTAAATTTGGAAATAATAACTTTAAAAATTATATCAATTATATGATTTAGTTGGTATGGTTGTATCTTTAATGTAAATAATAATTAATATTTACTAACATAAATGAAAATCTCATATGTAAATAAAAGAGTAGGATTGCAAAAATAACATATCCAAACTAAAAAAATGAAATTAGAAAAAATTGAATTGATTTTATTAAAGTGAAAGAAAAAAAGGAAGAAACGAGTGGCCACAAGTCACATACTTTAAATTATATTTTGAGAATCTAACCTTTACATTCATAAAATGTATACTTGTTATGATAAACTATTTGAATCAAACTAACATTAATAAAAAATAACTTACATCATTCAATCACATCTATCATTCATGTCAAAAACCATGTTAAATTTAATAATAATAAGTTTAAAAATTATATAAATTATATGATTTAGTTGGTATGGTTGTATCTTTAATGTAAATAATAATTAATATTTAGTAACATAAATGAAAATCACATAAATGAAAATAAAAGATTACGCTTGCAAAAATGACATATCCAAACTAAAAAAATGAAATTAGAAAAAATTGAATTGATTTTATTAAAGTGAAAGAAAAAAAGGAAGAAACGAGTGGCCACAAGTCACATACTTTAAATTATATTTTGAGAATCTAACCTTTACATTAATAAAATGTATACTTGTTATGATAAACTATTTGAATCAAACTAACATTAATAAAAAATAACTTACATCATTCAATCACATCTACCATTCATGTCAAAAAACATGTTAAATTTGGAAATAATAACTTTAAAAATTATATCAATTATATGATTTAGTTGGTATGGTTGTATCTTTAATGTAAATAATAATTAATATTAACTAACATAAATGAAAATCCCATATGAAAATAAAAGAGTAGGATTGCAAAAATAACATATCCAAACTAAAAAAATTAAATTAGAAAAAATTGAATTGATTTTATTAAAGTGAAAGAAAAAAAGGAAGAAACGAGTGGCCACCAGTCACATACTTTAAATTATATTTTGAGAATCTAACCTTTACATTAATAAAATGTATACTTGTTATGATAAATTATTTGAATCAAACTAAAATTAATAAAAAATAACTTACATCATTCAATCACATCTATCATTCATGTGAAAAAAATATGTTAAATCTGATAATAATAACTTTAAAAATTATATAAATTATATGATTTAGTTGGTATGGTTGTATCTTTAAGGTCAATAATAATTAATATTTAGTAACATAAATGAAAATCACAGAAATGAAAATAAAAGAGGAGGCTTGCAAAAATGACATATCCAAACTAAAAAAAATAAATTAAAAAAAATATAATTGATTTTATTAAAGTGAAAGAAAAAAAGGAAAAGCAGCCACCAGTCACATACTTTAAATTATATTTTGAGAATCTAACGTTTACAATAATAAAATGTATACTTGTTATGATAAATTATTTGAATGAAACTAACATTAATAAAAAATAACTTACATCATTCAATCACAAATATCATTCATGCCAAAAAATATGTTAAATTTGATAATAATAACTTTAAAAATTATATAAATTATATGATTTAGTTCGTATGGTGTATCTTTAAAGTAAAGAATAATTAATATTTAGCAACATATATTAAAATCACATAAATGCAAAAATAAAAGAGTAGGATTGCAAAAATAACATATCCAAACTAAAAAAATGAAATTAGAAAAAATTGAATTGATTTTATTAAGGTGAAAGAAAAAAAGGAAGAAACGAGTGGCCACAAGTCACATACTTTAAATTATATTTTGAGAATCTAACCTTTACATTAATAAAATGTATAATTCTTATGGCAAATGATTTGAATCAAACTAACATTAATAAAAAATAACTTCGATCATTCAATCACATCTATTATTCATGTCAAAAAACATGTTAAATTTGATAATAATAACTTTAAAAATTATATAAATTATATGATTTAGTCGGTATGGTTGTCTCTTTAATGTAAATAATAATTAATATTTACTAACATAAATGAAAATCACATAAATGAAAATAAAAGAGTAGGCTTGTAAAAATGACATATCCAAACTAAAAAAATGAAATTAAAAAAAATTGAATTGATTTTATTAAGGTGAAAGAAAAAAAGGAAGGACGAGTGGCCACAAGTCACATACTTTGAATTATATTTTGAGAATCTAATCTTTACAATAATAAAATGTATACTTGTTATGATAAATTATTTGAATCAAACTAACATTAATAAAAAATAACTTACATCATCCAATTCTATCTATTATTCATGTGAAAAAAATATGTTAAATATGATAATAATAACTTTAAAAATTATATAAATTATATGATTTAGTTGGTATGGTTGTATCTTTAAGGTCAATAATAATTAATATTTAGTAACATAAATGAAAATCACAGAAATGAAAATAAAAGAGTAGGCTTGCAAAAATGATATATCCAAACTAAAAAAATTAAATTAAAAAAAATATAATTGATTTTATTAAAGTGAAAGAAAAAAAGGAAAAGCGGCCACCAGTCACGTACTTTAAATTATATTTTGAGAATCTAACCTTTACATTAATAAAATGTATACTTGTTATGATAAATTATTTGAATCAAACTAAAATTAATAAAAAATAACTTACATCATTCAATCACATCTATCATTCATGTGAAAAAAATATGTTAAATCTGATAATAATAACTTTAAAAATTATATAAATTATATGATTTAGTTGGTATGGTTGTATCTTTAAGGTCAATAATAATTAATATTTAGTAACATAAATGAAAATCACAGAAATGAAAATAAAAGAGGAGGCTTGCAAAAATGACATATCCAAACTAAAAAAAATAAATTAAAAAAAATATAATTGATTTTATTAAAGTGAAAGAAAAAAAGGAAAAGCAGCCACCAGTCACATACTTTAAATTATATTTTGAGAATCTAACGTTTACAATAATAAAATGTATACTTGTTATGATAAATTATTTGAATGAAACTAACATTAATAAAAAATAACTTACATCATTCAATCACAAATATCATTCATGCCAAAAAATATGTTAAATTTGATAATAATAACTTTAAAAATTATATAAATTATATGATTTAGTTCGTATGGTGTATCTTTAAAGTAAAGAATAATTAATATTTAGCAACATATATTAAAATCACATAAATGCAAAAATAAAAGAGTAGGATTGCAAAAATAACATATCCAAACTAAAAAAATGAAATTAGAAAAAATTGAATTGATTTTATTAAGGTGAAAGAAAAAAAGGAAGAAACGAGTGGCCACAAGTCACATACTTTAAATTATATTTTGAGAATCTAACCTTTACATTAATAAAATGTATAATTCTTATGGCAAATGATTTGAATCAAACTAACATTAATAAAAAATAACTTCGATCATTCAATCACATCTATTATTCATGTCAAAAAACATGTTAAATTTGATAATAATAACTTTAAAAATTATATAAATTATATGATTTAGTCGGTATGGTTGTCTCTTTAATGTAAATAATAATTAATATTTACTAACATAAATGAAAATCACATAAATGAAAATAAAAGAGTAGGCTTGTAAAAATGACATATCCAAACTAAAAAAATGAAATTAAAAAAAATTGAATTGATTTTATTAAGGTGAAAGAAAAAAAGGAAGGACGAGTGGCCACAAGTCACATACTTTGAATTATATTTTGAGAATCTAATCTTTACAATAATAAAATGTATACTTGTTATGATAAATTATTTGAATCAAACTAACATTAATAAAAAATAACTTACATCATCCAATTCTATCTATTATTCATGTGAAAAAAATATGTTAAATATGATAATAATAACTTTAAAAATTATATAAATTATATGATTTAGTTGGTATGGTTGTATCTTTAAGGTCAATAATAATTAATATTTAGTAACATAAATGAAAATCACAGAAATGAAAATAAAAGAGTAGGCTTGCAAAAATGATATATCCAAACTAAAAAAATTAAATTAAAAAAAATATAATTGATTTTATTAAAGTGAAAGAAAAAAAGGAAAAGCGGCCACCAGTCACGTACTTTAAATTATATTTTGAGAATCTAACCTTTACATTAATAAAATGTATACTTGTTATGATAATATTATTTGAATCAAACTGACATTAATCAAAAATAACTTACATCATTCAATCACATGTATCATTCATGTGAAAAAATATGTTAAATTTGATAATAATAACTTTAAAAATTATATAAATTATATGATTTAGTTGGTATGGTTGTATCTTTAAAGTCAATAATAATTAATATTTAGTAACATAAATCAAAATCACATAAATGAAAATAAAATAGTAGGCTTGCAAAAATGAAATATCCAAACTAAAAAAATTAAATTAGAAAAAATTGAATTGATTCATTAAAGTGAAAGAAAAAAAGGAAGAAACCAGTGGCCACAAGTCACATACTTTAAATTATATTTTGAGAATCTAACCTTTATATTAATGAAATGTATACTTCTTATGATAAATTATTTGACTCAAACAAACATTAATGAAAACTAATTTACATCATTCAATCAGATCTATCATTCATGTCAAAAAATATGTTAAATTTGATAATAATAACTTTAAAAATTATATAAATTATATGATTTAGTTGGTATGGTTGTATCTTTAAAGTCGATAATAATTAATATTTAGTAACGTATATGAAAATCACATAAATGAAAATAAAAGAGTTTCTTGCAAAAATGACATATCCAAACTAAAAAAATGAGATTCTAAAAATTTGAATTGATTTTATTAAAGTGATAGAAAAAAAGGAAGAAACGAGTGGCCACAAGTCACATACTTTAAATTATATTTTGAGAATCTAACCTTTAGATTAATAAAATGTATACTTGTTATGATAAATAATTTGAATCAAATTAACATTAATAAAAAATAACTTGCATCATTCAATCACATCTATCATTCACGTCAAAAAATATGTTAAATTTGATAACAATAACCTTAAAAATTTCATAAATTATATGATTTAGTTGGTATGGTTGTATCTTTAAAGTCAATAATAATTAATATTTAGTAACATAAATGAAAATCGCATGAATCAAAATAAAAGAGTAGGCTTGCAAAAATGACATACCCAAACTAAAAAAATGAAATTGAAAAAATTGAATTGATTTTATTAAAGTGAAAGAAAAAAAGGAAGAAACGAGTGGCCACAAGTCACATACTTTAAATTATATTTTGAGAATCTAACTTTTACATTAATAAAATGTACACTTGTTATAATAAATTATTTGAATCAAACTAACATTAACCAAAAATAACTTACCTCATTCAATCACATCTATCATTCACGTCAAAAAATATGTTAAATTTGATAACAATAACATTAAAAATTTCATAAATTATATGATTTAGTTGGTATAGTTGTATCTTTAAAGTCAATAATAATTAATATTTAGTAACATAAATGAAAATAACATGAATCAAAATAAAAGAGTAGGCTTGCAAAAATGACATATCCAAACTAAAAAAATGAAATTAGAAAAAATTGAATTGATTTTATTAAAGTGAAAGAAAAAAAAGGAAGAGTGGCCACAAGTGACATACTTTAAATTATATTTTGAGAATCTAACCTTTACATTTTATGATAAATTATTTGAATCAAACTAACATTAATGAAAAATAACTTACATCATTCAATCACATCTATCATTCATGTGAAAAAATATGTTAAATTTGATAATAATAACTTTAGAAACTATATCAATTATATGATTTAGTTGGTATGGTTGTATCTTGAAAGTCAATAATAATTAATATTCAGTAACGTAAATGAAAATAAAACTGTAGGCTTGCAAAAATGACATATCCAAACTCAAAAAATGAAATTAGAAAAAATTGAATTGATTTTATTAAAGTGAAAGAAAAAAAGGAAGAAACGAGTGGCCACAAGTAACATACTTTAAATTATATTTTGAGAATCTAACCTTTACATTAATAAAATGTATACTTGTTATGATAAGCTATTTGAATCAAAGTAACATTAATAAAAAATAACTTACATCATTCAATCACATCTACCATTCATTTTAAAAAACATGTTAAATTTGGTAATAATAACTTTAAAAATTATATCAATTATATGATTTAGGTGGTACGGTTGTATCTTTAATGTAAATAATAATTAATATTTAGTAACATAAATGAAAATCACATAAATGCAAAAATAAAAGAGTAAGCTTGCAAAAATGACATATCCAAACTAAAAAAATGAAATTAGAAAAAATTGAATTGATTTTATTAAAGTGAAAGAAAAAAAGGAAGAGTGGCCACCAGTCACATACTTTAAATTATATTTTGAGAATCTAACCTTTACATTAATAAAATGTATAGTTGTTATGATAAATTATTTGAATGAAACTAACATTAATAAAAAATAACTTTCATCATTCAATCACAAATATCATTCATGCCAAAAAATATGTCAAATTTGATAATAATAACTTTAAAAATTATATAAATTATATGATTTAGTTGGTATGGTTGTATCTTTAAAGTCAAGAATAATTAATATTTAGCAACATATATGAAAATCACATAAATGAAAATAAAAGAGTAGGCTTGAAAAAATGACATATCCAAACTAAAAAAATGAAATTAGAAAAAAATGAATTGATTTTATTAAAGGGAAAGAAAAAAAAGGAAGAAACGAGTGACCACAAGTCACATACTCTAAATTATATTTTGAGAATCTAACATTTACATTTTATGATAAATTATTTGAATCAAACTAACATTAATAAAAAATAACTTACATCATTCAATCACATCTATCATTCATGTCAAAAAATATGTTAAATTTGATAATAATAACTTTAAAAATTAAATAAACAATATGATTTAGTTGGTATGGTTGTATCTTTAATGTCAATGATAATTAATATTTGGCAACATAAATGAAAATCACATAAATGAAAATAAAAGAGTAAGCTTGCAAAAATGACATATCCAAACTAAAAAAATGAAATTATAAGAAATTGAACTGATTTTATTAAAGTGAAAGAAAAAAACGAAGAGTGGCCACCAGTCACATACTTTAAATTATATTTTCAGAATCTAACCTTTACATTAATAAAATGTATAGTTGTTATGATAAATTATTTGAATGAAACTACCATTAATAAAAAATAACTTTCATCATTCAATCACAAATATCATTCATGCCAAAAAATATGTTAAATTTGGAAATAATAACTTTAAAAATTATATAAATTATATGATTTAGTTGGTATGGTTGTATCTTTAAAGTCAAGAATAATTAATATTTAGCAACATATATGAAAATCACATAAATGAAAATAAAAGAGTAGGCTTGAAAAAATGACATATCCAAACTAAAAAAATGAAATTAGAAAAAAATGAATTGATTTTATTAAGGTGAAAGAAAAAAAAGGAAGAAACGAGTGACCACAATACTCTAAATTATATTTTGAGAATCTAACCTTTACATTTTACCATAAATTATTTGAATCAAACTAACATTAATAAAAAATAACTTACATCATTCAATCACATCTATCATTCATGTAAAAAAATATGTTAAATTTGATAACAATAACTCTAAAAATTTCATAAATTATATGATTTAGTTGGTATGGTTGTAACTTTAAAGTCAATAATAATTAATATTTAGTAACATAAATGAAAATCACATGAATCAAAATAAAAGAGTAGGCTTGCAAAAATGACATATCCAAACTAAAAAAATAAAATTATAAAAAATTGAATATATTTTATTAAAGTGAAGGAAAGAAAAAAAGGAAGAAACGTGGGGCCACAAGTCACATATTTTAAATTATATTTTGAGAATCTAACCATTACATTAATAAAACGTATACTTGTTATCATAAATTATTTGAATCAAACTAACATTAATAAAAAATGACTTACATCATTCAATCACATCTATCATTCATGTCAAAAAATATGTTAAATTTGATAACAATAACTTTAAAAATTTCATAAATTATATGATTTAGTTGGTATGGTTGTATCTTTAAAGTCAATAATAATTAATATTTAGTAACATAAATGAAAATCACATGAATCAAACTAAAAGAGTAGGCTTGCAAAAATGACATATCCAAACTAAAAAAATGAAATTCTAAAGAATTGAATTGATTTTATTAAAGTGAAAGAAAAAAAGGAAGAAATGAGTGGCCACAAGTACATATGTTAAATTATATTTTGAGAATCTAACCTTTACATTAATAAAATGTATACTTGTTATGATAAATTATTTGAATCAAACTAAAATTAATAAAAAATAACTTACATCATTCAATCACATCTATCATTCATGTGAAAAAAATATGTTAAATCTGATAATAATAACTTTAAAAATTATATAAATTATATGATTTAGTTGGTATGGTTGTATCTTTAAGGTCAATAATAATTAATATTTAGTAACATAAATGAAAATCACAGAAATGAAAATAAAAGAGTAGGCTTGCAAAAATGACATATCCAAACTAAAAAAACTTAAATTAAAAAAAATATAATTGATTTTATTAAAGTGAAAGAAAAAAAGGAAAAGCGGCCACCAGTCACATACTTTAAATTATATTTTGAGAATCTAACCTTTATATTAATAAAATGTATACTTGTTATGATAAATAATTTGATTCAAATTAACATTAATAAAAAATAACTTACATCATTCAATCACATCTATCATTCATGTGAAAAAAATATGTTAAGTCTGATAATAATAACTTTAAAAATTATATAAATTATATGATTTAGTTGGTATGGTTGTATCTTTAAGGTCAACAACAATTAATATTTAGTAACATAAATGAAAATCACAGAAATGAAAATAAAAGAGTAGGCTTGCAAAAATGACATATCCAAACTAAAAAAATTAAATTAAAAAAAATATAATTGATTTTATTAAAGTGAAAGAAAAAAAGGAAAAGCGGCCACCAGTCACATACTTTAAATTATATTTTGAGAATCTAACCTTTACATTAATAAAATGTATACTTGTTATGATAAATTATTTGAATGAAACTAACATTAATAAAAAATAACTTTCATCATTCAATCACAAATATCATTCATGCCAAAAAATATGTTAAATTTCACAATAATAACTTTAAAAATTATATAAATTATATGATTTAGTTGGTATGGTCGTATCTTTAAAGTCAATAATAATTAATATTTACTAACATAAATGAAAATCACATAAATGAAAATAAAAGAGTACGCTTGTAAAAATGACATATCCAAACTAAAAAAATGAAATTAGAAAAAAATGAAATTAGAAAAAAATTAAATTAAAAAAAATATAATTGATTTTATTAAAGTGAAAGAAAAAAAGGAAAAGCGGCCACCAGTCACATACTTTAAATTATATTTTGAGAATCTAACCTTTATATTAATAAAATGTATACTTGTTATGATAAATAATTTGATTCAAATTAACATTAATAAAAAATAACTTACATCATTCAATCACATCTATCATTCATGTGAAAAAAATATGTTAAGTCTGATAATAATAACTTTAAAAATTATATAAATTATATGATTTAGTTGGTATGGTTGTATCTTTAAGGTCAACAACAATTAATATTTAGTAACATAAATGAAAATCACAGAAATGAAAATAAAAGAGTAGGCTTGCAAAAATGACATATCCAAACTAAAAAAATTAAATTAAAAAAAATATAATTGATTTTATTAAAGTGAAAGAAAAAAAGGAAAAGCGGCCACCAGTCACATACTTTAAATTATATTTTGAGAATCTAACCTTTACATTAATAAAATGTATACTTGTTATGATAAATTATTTGAATGAAACTAACATTAATAAAAAATAACTTTCATCATTCAATCACAAATATCATTCATGCCAAAAAATATGTTAAATTTCACAATAATAACTTTAAAAATTATATAAATTATATGATTTAGTTGGTATGGTCGTATCTTTAAAGTCAATAATAATTAATATTTACTAACATAAATGAAAATCACATAAATGAAAATAAAAGAGTACGCTTGTAAAAATGACATATCCAAACTAAAAAAATGAAATTAGAAAAAAATGAAATTAGAAAAAAATTAAATTAAAAAAAATATAATTGATTTTATTAAAGTGAAAGAAAAAAAGGAAAAGCGGCCACCAGTCACATACTTTAAATTATATTTTGAGAATCTAACCTTTACATTAATAAAATGTATACTTGTTATGATAAATAATTTGAATCAAATTAACATTAATAAAAAATAACTTACATCATTCAATCACATCTATCATTCATGTGAAAAAAATATGTTAAATCTGATAATAATAACTTTAAAAATTATATAAATTATATGATTTAGTTGGTATGGTTGTATCTTTAAGGTCAATAACAATTAATATTTAGTAAGATAAATGAAAATCACAGAAATGAAAATAAAAGAGTAGGCTTGCAAAAATGACATATCCAAACTAAAAAAATTAAATTAAAAAAAATATAATTGATTTTATTAAAGTGAAAGAAAAAAAGGAAAAGCGGCCACCAGTCACATACTTTAAATTATATTTTGAGAATCTAACCTTTACATTAATAAAATGTATACTTGTTATGATAAATTATTTGAATGAAACTAACATTAATAAAAAATAACTTTCATCATTCAATCACAAATATCATTCATGCCAAAAAATATGTTAAATTTCACAATAATAACTTTAAAAATTATATAAATTATATGATTTAGTTGGTATGGTCGTATCTTTAAAGTCAATAATAATTAATATTTACTAACATAAATGAAAATCACATAAATGAAAATAAAAGAGTACGCTTGTAAAAATGACATATCCAAACTAAAAAAATGAAATTAGAAAAAAATGAAATTAGAAAAAAATTAAATTAAAAAAAATGAAATTAGAAAAAAATTAAATTAAAAAAAATATAATTGATTTTATTAAAGTGAAAGAAAAAAAGGAAAAGCGGCCACCAGTCACATACTTTAAATTATATTTTGAGAATCTAACCTTTACATTAATAAAATGTATACTTGTTATGATAAATAATTTGAATCAAATTAACATTAATAAAAAATAACTTACATCATTCAATCACATCTATCATTCATGTGAAAAAAATATGTTAAATCTGATAATAATAACTTTAAAAATTATATAAATTATATGATTTAGTTGGTATGGTTGTATCTTTAAGGTCAATAACAATTAATATTTAGTAAGATAAATGAAAATCACAGAAATGAAAATAAAAGAGTAGGCTTGCAAAAATGACATATCCAAACTAAAAAAATTAAATTAAAAAAAATATAATTGATTTTATTAAAGTGAAAGAAAAAAAGGAAAAGCGGCCACCAGTCACATACTTTAAATTATATTTTGAGAATCTAACCTTTACATTAATAAAATGTATACTTGTTATGATAAATTATTTGAATGAAACTAACATTAATAAAAAATAACTTTCATCATTCAATCACAAATATCATTCATGCCAAAAAATATGTTAAATTTCACAATAATAACTTTAAAAATTATATAAATTATATGATTTAGTTGGTATGGTTGTATCTTTAAAGTCAAGAATAATTAATATTTAGCAACATATATGAAAATGACATAAATGAAAATAAAAGAGTAGGTTTGAAAAAATGACATATCCGAACTAAAAAAATGAAATTAGAAAAAAACGAATTGATTTTATTAAAGTGAAAAAAAAAGAGGAAGAAACGAGTGACCACAAGTCACATACTTTAAATTATATTTTGAGAATATAACCTTTACATTTTATGATAAATTATTTGAGTCAAACTAACATTAATAAAAAATAACTTACATCATTCAATCACATCTATCATTCATGTAAAAAAATATGTTAAATTTGATAACAATAACTTTAAAAATTTCATAAATTATATGATTTAGTTGGTATGGTTGTATCTTTAAAGTCAATAATAATTAATATTTCGTAACATAAATGAAAATCACATGAATCAAAATAAAATAGTAGGCTTGCAAAAATGACATATCCAAACTAAAAAAATGAAATTCTAAAAAATTGAATTGATTTTATTAAAGTGAAAGAAAAAAAGGAAGAAACTAGTGACCACAAGTCACATATTTTAAATTATATTTTGAGAATCTAACCATTACTTTAATAAAATGTATACTTGTTATGATAAATTATTTGAATCAAACTAACATTAATAAAAAATGACTTACATCATTCAATCACATCTATCATTCATGTCAAAAAATATGTTAAATTTGACAACAATAACTTTAAAAATTTCATAAATTAGATGAGTTAGTTGGTATGGTTGTATCTTTAAAGTCAATAATAATTAATATTTAGTAACATAAATGAAAATCACATGAATCAAAATAAAATAGTAGGCTTGCAAAAATGACATATCCAAACTAAAAAAATGAAATTCTAAAAAATTGAATTGATTTTATTAAAGTGAAAGAAAAAAAGGAAGAAACAAGTGGCCACAGGTACATATTTTAAATTATATTTTGAGAATCCAACCTTTACATTAATAAAATGTATACGTGTTATGATAAATTATTTGAATCAAACTAAAATTAATAAAAAATAACTTACATCATTCAATCACATCTATCATTCATGTGAAAAAAAAATGTTAAATCTGATAATAATAACTTTAAAAATTATATAAATTATATGATTTAGTTGCTATGGTTGTATCTTTAAGGTCAATAATAATTAATATTTAGTAACATAAATGAAAATCACAGAAATGAAAATAAAAGAGTAGGCTTGCGAAAATGACATACCCAAACTAAAAAAATTAAATTAGAAAAAATTGAATTGATTTTATTAAAGTGAAAGAAAAAAAAGGAAGAAACGAGTGGCCACAAGTCACATACTTTAAATTATATTTTGAGAATCTAACCTTTACATTAATAAAATGTATACTTTTTATGATAAATTATTTGAATCAAATTGACATTAATAAAAAATAACTTACATCATTCAATCACATCTATCATTCATGTCAAAAAATATGTTAAATTTGATAATAATAAGTTTAAAAATTATATAAATTATATGACTTAGTTGGTATGGTTGTATCTTTAAAGCCAATAGTAATTAATATTTAGTAACATAAATCAAAATCACAGAAATGAAAATAAAAGAGTAGGCTTGCAAAAATGACATATCCAAACTAAAAAAATGAAATTCTAAAAAATTGAATTGATTTTATTAAAGTGAAAGAAAAAAAGGAAGAAACAAGTGGCCACAGGTACATATTTTAAATTATATTTTGAGAATCCAACCTTTACATTAATAAAATGTATACGTGTTATGATAAATTATTTGAATCAAACTAAAATTAATAAAAAATAACTTACATCATTCAATCACATCTATCATTCATGTGAAAAAAAAATGTTAAATCTGATAATAATAACTTTAAAAATTATATAAATTATATGATTTAGTTGCTATGGTTGTATCTTTAAGGTCAATAATAATTAATATTTAGTAACATAAATGAAAATCACAGAAATGAAAATAAAAGAGTAGGCTTGCGAAAATGACATACCCAAACTAAAAAAATTAAATTAGAAAAAATTGAATTGATTTTATTAAAGTGAAAGAAAAAAAAGGAAGAAACGAGTGGCCACAAGTCACATACTTTAAATTATATTTTGAGAATCTAACCTTTACATTAATAAAATGTATACTTTTTATGATAAATTATTTGAATCAAATTGACATTAATAAAAAATAACTTACATCATTCAATCACATCTATCATTCATGTCAAAAAATATGTTAAATTTGATAATAATAAGTTTAAAAATTATATAAATTATATGACTTAGTTGGTATGGTTGTATCTTTAAAGCCAATAGTAATTAATATTTAGTAACATAAATCAAAATCACAGAAATGAAAATAAAAGAGTAGGCTTGCAAAAATGACATATCCAAACTAAAAAAATGAAATTCTAAAAAATTGAATTGATTTTATTAAAGTGAAAGAAAAAAAGGAAGAAACAAGTGGCCACAGGTACATATTTTAAATTATATTTTGAGAATCCAACCTTTACATTAATAAAATGTATACGTGTTATGATAAATTATTTGAATCAAACTAAAATTAATAAAAAATAACTTACATCATTCAATCACATCTATCATTCATGTGAAAAAAAAATGTTAAATCTGACAATAATAACTTTAAAAATTATATAAATTATATAATTTTGGTTGGTATGGTTGTATCTTTAAAGTCAATAATAATTAATATTTAGTAACATAAATAAAATCACATAAATGAAAATAAAAGAGTAGGCTTGCAAAAATGACAAATCCAAACTAAAAAAATGAAATTATAAATAATTGAATTGATTTTGTTAAAGTGAAAGAAAAAAAAGGAAGAAACTAGTGGCCACAAGTCACATACTTTAAATTATATTTTGATAATCTAACCTTTACATTAATAAAATGTATGCTTGTTATGACAAATTATTTAACTCAAATTAACATTAATGAAAACTAAGTTACATCATTCAATCACATCTATCATTCATGTCAACAAATATGTTAAATTTGATACTAATAACTTTAAAAATTATATAAAGTATATGATTTAGTTGGTACGGTTGTATCTTTAAAGTCAAGAATAATTAATATTTAGCAACATATATGAAAATGACATAAATGAAAATAAAAGAGTAGGTTTAAAAAAATGACATATCCGAACTAAAAAAATGAAATTAGAAAAAAATGAATTGATTTTATTAAAGTGAAAAAAAAGAGGAAGAAACGAGTGACCACAAGTCACATACTTTAAATTATATTTTGAGAATATAACCTTTACATTTTATGATAAATTATTTGAGTCAAACTAACATTAATAAAAAATAACTTACATCATTCAATCACATCTATAATTCATGTAAAAAAATATGTTAAATTTGATAACAATAACTTTAAAAATTTCATAAATTATATGATTTAGTTGGTATGGTTGTATCTTTAAAGTCAATAATAATTAATATTTCGTAACATAAATGAAAATCACATGAATCAAAATAAAAGAGTAGGCTTGCAAAAATGACATATCCAAACTAAAAAAATGAAATTCTAAAAAATTGAATTGATTTTATTAAAGTGAAAGAAAAAAAGGAAGAAACTAGTGACCACAAGTCACATATTTTAAATTATATTTTGAGAATCTAACCATTACTTTAATAAAATGTATACTTGTTATGATAAATTATTTGAATCAAACTAACATTAATAAAAAATGACTTACATCATTCAATCACATCTATCATTCATGTCAAAAAATATGTTAAATTTGACAACAATAACTTTAAAAATTTCATAAATTATATGAGTTAGTTGGTATGGTTGTATCTTTAAATTCAATAATAATTAATATTTAGTAACATAAATTAAAATCACATGAATCAAAATAAAAGTGTAGGCTTGCAAAAATGACATATCCAAACTAAAAAAATGAAATTCTAAAAAATTGAATTGATTTTATTAAAGTGAAAGAAAAAAAGGAAGAAACAAGTGGCCACAGGTACATATTTTAAATTATATTTTGAGAATCCAACCTTTACATTAATAAAATGTATACGTGTTATGATAAATTATTTGAATCAAACTAAAATTAATAAAAAATAACTTACATCATTCAATCACATCTATCATTCATGTGAAAAAAAAATGTTAAATCTGATAATAATAACTTTAAAAATTATATAAATTATATGATTTAGTTGCTATGGTTGTATCTTTAAGGTCAATAATAATTAATATTTAGTAACATAAATGAAAATCACAGAAATGAAAATAAAAGAGTAGGCTTGCGAAAATGACATACCCAAACTAAAAAAATTAAATTAGAAAAAATTGAATTGATTTTATTAAAGTGAAAGAAAAAAAAGGAAGAAACGAGTGGCCACACGTCACATACTTTAAATTATATTTTGAGAATCTAACCTTTACATTAATAAAATGTATACTTTTTATGATAAATTATTTGAATCAAATTGACATTAATAAAAAATAACTTACATCATTCAATCACATCTATCATTCATGTCAAAAAATATGTTAAATTTGATAATAATAAGTTTAAAAATTATATAAATTATATGACTTAGTTGGTATGGTTGTATCTTTAAAGCCAATAGTAATTAATATTTAGTAGCATAAATCAAAATCACAGAAATGAAAATAAAAGAGTAGGCTTGCAAAAATGACATATCCAAACTAAAAAAATGAAATTCTAAAAAATTGAATTGATTTTATTAAAGTGAAAGAAAAAAACGAAGAAACACACATACTTTCAATTATATTTTGAGTAGGTGTGCAAAAATGACATATCCAAACTAAAAAAATGAAATTAGAAAAAAATTGAATTGATTTTATTAAAGTGAAAGAAAAAAAGGAAGAAACGAGTGGCCACAAGTCACATACTTTAAATTATATTTTGAGAATCTAACCGTTACATTAATAAAATGTATACTTTTTATGATAAATTATTTGAATCAAATTGACATTAATAAAAAATAACTTACATCATTCAATCACATCTATCATTCATGTCAAAAAATATGTTAAATTTGATAATAATAAGTTTAAAAATTATATAAATTATATGACTTAGTTGGTATGGTTGTATCTTTAAAGGTCAATAGTAATTAATATTTAGTAGCATAAATCAAAATCACAGAAATGAAAATAAAAGAGTAGGCTTGCAAAAATGACAGATCCAAACTAAAAAAATGAAATTCTAAAAAATTGAATTGATTTTATTAAAGTGAAAGAAAAAAACGAAGAAACACACATACTTTCAATTATATTTTGAGTAGGTGTGCAAAAATGACATATCCAAACTAAAAAAATGAAATTAGAAAAAATTGAATTGATTTTATTAAAGTGAAAGAAAAAAAGGAAGAAACGAGTGGCTACAAGTCACATACTTTAAATTATATTTTGAGAATCTAACCTTTACATTAATAAAATGTATACTTGTTATGATAATTTATTCGAATCAAACTAACATTAATCAAATATAACTTACATCATTCAATCACATCAATCATTCATGTCAAAAAATATGTTAAATTTGACAATAATAACTTTAAAAATTATATAAATTATATAATTTTGGTTGGTATGGTTGTATCTTTAAAGTCAATAATAATTAATATTTAGTAACATAAATAAAATCACATAAATGAAAATAAAAGAGTAGGCTTGCAAAAATGACAAATCCAAACTAAAAAAATGAAATTATAAATAATTGAATTGATTTTGTTAAAGTGAAAGAAAAAAAAGGAAGAAACTAGTGGCCACAAGTCACATACTTTAAATTATATTTTGATAATCTAACCTTTACATTAATAAAATGTATGCTTGTTATGACAAATTATTTGACTCAAATTAACATTAATGAAAACTAAGTTACATCATTCAATCACATCTATCATTCATGTCAACAAATATGTTAAATTTGATACTAATAACTTTAAAAATTATATAAAGTATATGATTTAGTTGGTACGGTTGTATCTTTAAAGTCAAGAATAATTCATATTTAGCAACATATATGAAAATGACATAAATGAAAATAAAAGAGTAGGTTTGAAAAAATGACATATCCGAACTAAAAAAATGAAATTAGAAAAAAATGAATTGATTTTATTAAAGTGAAAAAAAAAGAGGAAGAAACGAGTGACCACAAGTCACATACTTTAAATTATATTTTGAGAATATAACCTTTACATTTTATGATAAATTATTTGAGTCAAACTAACATTAATAAAAAATAACTTACATCATTCAATCACATCTATCATTCATGTAAAAAAATATGTTAAATTTGATAACAATAACTTTAAAAATTTCATAAATTATATGATTTAGTTGGTATGGTTGTATCTTTAAAGTCAATAATAATTAATATTTCGTAACATAAATGAAAATCACATGAATCAAAATAAAAGAGTAGGCTTGCAAAAATGACATATCCAAACTAAAAAAATGAAATTCTAAAAAATTGAATTGATTTTATTAAAGTGAAAGAAAAAAAGGAAGAAACTAGTGACCACAAGTCACATATTTTAAATTATATTTTGAGAATCTAACCATTACTTTAATAAAATGTATACTTGTTATGATAAATTATTTGAATCAAACTAACATTAATAAAAAATGACTTACATCATTCAATCACATCTATCATTCATGTCAAAAAATATGTTAAATTTGACAACAATAACTTTAAAAATTTCATAAATTATATGAGTTAGTTGGTATGGTTGTTTCTTTAAAGTCAATAATAATTAATATTTAGTAACATAAATGAAAATCACATGAATCAAAATAAAAGAGTAGGCTTGCAAAAATGACATATCCAAACTAAAAAAATGAAATTCTAAAAAATTGAATTGATTTTATTAAAGTGAAAGAAAAAAAGGAAGAAACAAGTGGCCACAGGTACATATTTTAAATTATATTTTGAGAATCCAACCTTTACATTAATAAAATGTATAAGTGTTATGATAAATTATTTGAATCAAACTAAAATTAATAAAAAATAACTTACATCATTCAATCACATCTATCATTCATGTGAAAAAAAAATGTTAAATCTGATAATAATAACTTTAAAAATTATATAAATTATATGATTTAGTTGCTATGGTTGTATCTTTAAGGTCAATAATAATTAATATTTAGTAACATAAATGAAAATCACAGAAATGAAAATAAAAGAGTAGGCTTGTGAAAATGACATACCCAAACTAAAAAAATTAAATTAGAAAAAATTGAATTGATTTTATTAAAGTGAAAGAAAAAAAAGGAAGAAACGAGTGGCCACAAGTCACATACTTTAAATTATATTTTGAGAATCCAACCTTTACATTAATAAAATGTATACTTTTTATGATAAATTATTTGAATCAAATTGACATTAATAAAAAATAACTTACATCATTCAATCACATCTATCATTCATGTCAAAAAATATGTTAAATTTGATAATAATAAGTTTAAAAATTATATAAATTATATGACTTAGTTGGTATGGTTGTATCTTTAAAGCCAATAGTAATTAATATTTAGTAACATAAATCAAAATCACAGAAATGAAAATAAAAGAGTAGGCTTGCAAAAATGACATATCCAAACTAAAAAAATGAAATTCTAAAAAATTGAATTGATTTTATTAAAGTGAAAGAAAAAAACGAAGAAACACACATACTTTCAATTATATTTTGAGTAGGTGTGCAAAAATGACATATCCAAACTAAAAAAATGAAATTAGAAAAAATTGAATTGATTTTATTAAAGTGAAAGAAAAAAAGGAAGAAACGAGTGGCCACAAGTCACATACTTTAAATTATATTTTGAGAATCTAACCGTTACATTAATAAAATGTATACTTTTTATGATAAATTATTTGAATCAAATTGACATTAATAAAAAATAACTTACATCATTCAATCACATCTATCATTCATGTCAAAAAATATGTTAAACTCAACAATATTATTATTTTAATGAAATTTTCAAAATTTAAATTTTTCTATTTATATAATTTTAATTTTTCTTATCAATAAATATTTATTTAATATTATTAATACTACCACAAAAGTTTTCATTTCATGCAGTTATTTCATGAGAAAAAATTTGTAGAAAATACCTGCTATCTTTTAGAAGGAAAAAATTCGTATAAATTTTTTGAGACTTTTTGTAAAAAAAAAAAATCTATAAATATTTTCTTGTGAATTTGAAAAGTGACGGTAAAATTTTCTATGAATATGAAAATATAGAAAAATTTCTTGCAAATTTTCCTCTAAAAATTATTTGTAGGAGTTTCCGCGAGTTTTAAATCGGCAGCAAATTTTCCTACATATTTAAAATATGCAACAAATTTTTTGAATTTTTTTTAGAAATCAAAATTGTGTAAATTTTTCATATATTTAAAATTAAAATTATAATAAATAAATATTATTTATTTATAAAAATTTATATATTAAGTTTTCTAGAAATTTTTTGCCACATAATGATAAGTTATTTTTTAAATCATTAGTTTTGAAATAATTAATAAATATTTAAAATAATATCATTTTACTAAATCCATTTTAATTTATAAAATATCTTAATATTCATAATTTTAGTTTAAAATTAATTAAATTAAATATTATTTTATTAAATGTATATTCCTTTATCTTCTATCCTTTAAATTTTAAATTCAAATCATCGTACATTTAAGTGAAAATGTTAATTTATTTTATATTTAACATGTCCTAAAAATTCAAGGTATGTTTTGATACAAATAAATAAAATAAAATTCAAGTTGTTATTCAAAATTCAAGGAAATTGTATAGTATAAAGGTAAAAAAGTCCACGTCAATTTTGAATGTCCAAGAGGTGAGAAAAACATTTGAAATTTTGAATAACGGAACAACATAAGCATTAGTGAAACATGAACTAAGATCTGTATTATGCACAATTTACTATTTTAATGAAATAGCATCGATCCAAAATTCAACATGAAGATGAATGTAGCTTGTGATTTGTAACGTAATTAGTTTTTTTAAGTGTTAGTTAAGTATAGAAAAGCAATAATGGTAATAGTTGTCTTGGTTCAAGCATACTTGTCCCGTTCTTGTTTAATTACTTATAAACCCAAATTACATTCATAATACCACAGTTGAATCTTATATCATACAGAACAAAATTTAGAAAGTGAATGTTGATATTATCTTTATTAAACAAAAAGAATTTAGCCTATATCTAAATAAATAAACTACTACTTTTGATGGGAATCCATTTGTAAGAAACTTTTCTTGCATTTTGAACTCCAACTTTATATGTTTTCCACAGGCCCTACACACTTAAAACATATGATTTTAAAATTGGATCCGTGTTTGAACCGGTGAAAGTACTGCTTCACAGTTTATTGGTTTAACCATTGTTGAACTAGTGTTGAACCTGTCTTAATAAAATAGTGTTTTTTCTTTATTAATATATTATAACAATTAAGATTATAAAAGAAAAAAATTTATTAGGACGTAATTATTAAAGAAAAACTATTTTTACTAAATACATCTTCATATCGCTAAGTTAACCTCTTTTTCTAATAATTTTTAACTAAAAAGGGATGGACTTGAGAAAACAAGGGTGGACTTGAGAAAACTATATTATAAATCTTTTTAAAAAACTATTTTTACTAAATACATCTTTATACCCTTGTTTTCATCAATTTTTCGATTTTAAAACCGGTTTTTTGCTTGTCGGTTTTCAGCCTTAACTGAAGCAGATACTAGACTGGTTCACTAGTTTTTCGGTCAAACCAGATACCAGATTGGTTCACCGATTTTCGGTCGAACCGGTCAGTCCAATCCAGTTTTTTTAACTTGCTTAAAACACAAAAAAACTTTTAATAAGAAATTTTATTACAAACATTCTAACATCAATGATTCACGACTTTAAAAGAAATTAGTCATGTATTATTGCACCAAGTTATATTCAGAATCTATGTAAAATGCAGAAATATATACAAAACCTTGATCATGAATGATAAGTGCATTTTACTCTTATAAAATTCAAGTTTTCACCTAAGACTAACATTTATTCGAGTCTATTTTATGATAGAATAATTTTTTAAAATGTATTTTAAATAATTTAAAATATGTGCATACTTAATAGTCAAATTTAATGTTATTACTTAATATTAAATTATGAAATTAATATTTATTATGAATTAAATATTTAATAAAATTAATTACTTAATATAAAAAAATAATTTTTTTAATTATAAAAAATGAATATAAAATATAATTAATGTTGAAAATTAATTTTTTTATTAAATGTAGATGTTACAAAAGTTTTGAAAAATTGACTTCTCTATTTTGTTGGATTGTTTCCTTGTCTTTTAATGGACTTGTCCATCCTAATCCAACATTTATAAGTTATCCAATCTTATTGATACAAAACCTTGTACCCAAGAGGAATTTTACTCTTGATTTAAATCTAAGATAATGAGATTAGCAAACACTTAAAAAGTTCAAACAAACTCAACCATTTAATTTGTGGTCTACTACAGCTAAACCAATCATAGCTTGTATTACATCAGACTATATATACCTTACTAAGCATGATATAAATATAAATATTGTGGCTATAAGTACAAAGTGAGCTGTGAGAACTAATGCTACTATCTTTAAAAATATATTTCAGTCAACCCCTAATTAAATTTATTCTTGGCTTTTTCCTTTCAACCATTAAACATTAAGTGTGTTCAAAAATAAAATGCTATTAAATAATAGAAAAAAACTTAAAAGGATGAAGTTTTCTTTTGTGAGAATGTTGATAATATTGCCTTTGTCATCATGCCATAACTGAGTCAGTTGTCTCTTGCACAGTTTCATTATTATCCATAACTTTGTTCTGTCTCACAATTGGGGAAATGAGCATCCATACTATTTAAATTAAACAAGGTAAAAGCAATTAAGATATGAATTGGAGAAGAAGGTGCATCATTAAAGTATCAAACTGGTTATACTTCACTTTTACAATCCAAAACTGATTATTATTACCACCATCACCATGTGTTGATGTTTATATGTTACAAAACTGATTATTATTACCACCATCACCATGTGTTGATGTTTATATATTACAAAACTGGTTATACTTCACTTTTACAATCTAAAACTGATTATTATTAAATGAGTTGTGACCATCAAACTTTATGTTTTTCAATAAACTTTAACCAATAGTAGTAGATAATGTGTTAAAAAAGGTGTTAAAAAGTGTTTTGTTAGAATTTCTAAAAAAGTGTTGAAGCTAGCTAATGAAATATAGGAAATAACTATTTCTATTAAGTAATACATTCACTTACTGTAAATTATTGCTGCAAACCGCTAGCTAATGAAATATAGGAAATAACAGTTTCTATTAAGTAATGCATTCACTTATTGTAAATTGATGCTGTAAACCACTCATTGCTAACTTTCACCCATGTACTTATCCAGCCAACTCGATGCTCCACTAGGTGGTTTGATGAGTACATCATTCATGCAGGAAATGTAGGCCACAAAATGTCAAACACCATTATACAAAAAGCACTAGTTAACCATATGATGTATTTAAGTTCCTTACTTTCTGGCTGAGTTATTCAGATCCCAACTGATGAACAACATTGCAAAGTACATTGCCCCTAAAGAAAATACCATGTGAAAAAATCCATAACTATAAGGAATATCATCTTCATGTTCAACTTTGTTTTTTGTAAACTGAAAAGGACCAAAAAAATCACTTCAATATGAGGGATATTAACATTGCTTTCTATCTGTGACAATATGGCTTAGATTAAAATTAAATAATTTTTTTTCGATCATGTTGATGAAAGGACTATGATCCAAATTTTTGGTTATCTTATATGGGGAAATTATTTTTTTCTTGACTTTTCTAAAAGAAAATTTTACTTCAACTTGCAGCATGATTAAGCTGTCTTGCTAGATCAAAGAAACAAGGAAGCTTTAGAGATTCCTAATTTCTAGGAAAGGATTGAGAATGGGATTTTGAAGCAACTAGGAAAACTTTAGAACTCTCTAATTTTGAAGCAACTAGGAATACTTTAGAACACTAAAGAATGATTCACCTGAAAGCATTTTGAATCAATGCCTATGGAAAAGGCTGCCATCAGAATTGCAAATATGGCAATAAGGAAGCCCTGTCAAGAAATTAGAAAATGGTATATAACACAAAATAACAGGATGACTAAAGCATTCATGTGAAGAAATATCCACAATATCAAAGTATGGATTTTAATACTAATTCAGACACATGCTCACAAAAGAAAAAAAAATCTTGAAGAGTCAACAAAAGGAATGTAAAGGCCTACAAAAAAAAAATCTAATAGTAGCACTGATAGTAAAACTGGTAAGAAAACTAGACAGCATATGGTATAGTATATGCCACATGGTAAACATAATTAGTTAAAACCTAAAACCTCTATACATATACTTATATGTGTCCTTTAGTTGTTGAATGCTACTAAACCCTTTATCCTTGTAGATGGTTCTTTCTTTTATTAGAACGAGCATTTAGCATCAGAATTGAAGTATTGTGGTGCTAAAACTGAAAGAAAGATCGACTACGCTAGATATTACATCTCATCACTTTATCAGATCCTATCAAATTCATTTTCCTTTATCCTTAATTACTAAGAATTTTAACAAAATGTTCATCCCAAGCTATTTCATATGCAACAAAAAGGACTTAATTATGGTTACCTCACATCATAGATTTAAGACAAACAACAACCTAAACATTATTTGAAACCTTCCACCAACACTAATAGAAAATCTACTATTTAATTTAAACCTCAATATTACCTAAAAAAGACTGAAGGAAGAATTTTGAACTCAGTAGAGAAGTGTGGAGGAACTAAACAGAAGATTTTTAAATTTAATTGAGTGAAAAATGTACTAGTATAGTTATCGAGCCATTGTTTGCTTTTTCTTGATTCTTTGTCTCACATCCTATGGTGGCAGGTTCACTGAAATTCTATGATAGAGATCTACATAAGTCCACCATCTATAAAAGAAATTTCAAAATAAAATATATGATTTGAAGTAGACATTGAACCAAGTGAGCATAGCATCATCTATTGTTGAGTGAATTTCATTGCATGTAAAAAGAGAATTTCATTCTATCTTCATCAAAATAAATATATGTCGATATGTTGTAGCACTTGATTAACAAGGTCCAATTTTGTAAATTTTATCAATTCAATTTTAAAAAAATGAAGAAAGAAGACTAGCTTTCTAAGTAGTACAAAATACTCCCTTCTGCTACCCAATTTCTCTTCTACATCCAACTAGCAACATCCAACTGTAAAACTACAACCTCAATACATTCAAATATATGAAACTTTATAAAAATTATCTTGTAAAAAGACTGACATACAACACATCATTTAAAATAACTTATGAAAAAGTTGTTTTGACTTTTTTCTTGTATTTATTTTCTCTAAAAGTGCTTCTAGAGAATATCATCCAAACAAAGTGATACAATGTCTAATTTTCTCTTAAGAACCATATATAGATATATCAGCTGGAAAATCCTGACCTTCTGACAACAAAGAAAAACAATGTAAGAAGCCATAATTCCTGAAGATAAAATACCTTTATTAACCTGTAATAATTAAACATTTAAATAACAGAGCATAAATTTTATTCTTTTTAAAAGGAAACAAAAAATATTAGGGAAACATAATTATATATGTTGAATATGAACAGCTAATTACTTTATACATAGTGATATATTGCACAAACAATACTATTACAGAATCACTGTAAACTATTAAAAATACCACTAGCTGCAACGAGTAATATTAAATTTAAAGATATAACCATCATTGCAGCAAGTAGAATTATATTTAGAGAAGATGAGGTTCCTGAGGCATATGATGTGTACAAATAGATAATTCAACAAATAGAGGCAACATAAAACAACATTGACATAAAAAGTCCAAGGGAGCACTTGTGCCAGCACAATAACATGTTAATGTATCAAAAAATACATACATTGTTATTAAGGTTAATGGTTTAAAAAAATGGTCTTAAAGTTCTATAATGACAAACACATTATCACATATTATCCCTACTTTATGATTGTATCACATATTATTCATTCTTAATTGGGAAAATATCTTATAAAGTAATATAACCATGAAAACTAAGATATCTGATCATATGTAAGTTAAAAAACTTATGGATTCATTATTCATACCAATATCCCTAAATGTTTTACAATTAGTGAGATAGGATTGTGGGATTCAGAAATCCTTAGTGAGCTTAGGATATGAACTTGAACAATTTAAACGTAAGCATACTTTAAATTAAATTTGTTTTATGTTTGACTTTCAAATTAATTATAGATTATCAGTTTGTTTTTGTAATATCCATAGTCATAACATTTTTAAATAATAAACATTAATATCCATATTAATAAACATTACAAAAACAAATTATGTGTACCTATATCAAACAATTATTTTCATATGAAATTGAAGTGTTGATCCATCCAATGCAAGATCTTTTAAATTATGTAAAAGCTAAAACATCAGTAATTTACTTAATGAGCACCAAAATAACCTGTACACAATTCTGATTCAGAATTCAGGTACATTGTTCTTGATGGCTCCACCTTCTGCATGGTGTCACCAACTCTTCTCCAAGATGAGATGTTGAAATGGATCTTCTTCAAGGGCTGAAATAGGTGTGAAAATGGGGCTTATGAAGGGTGAAAGTGGTTCATAAAAAAATGGAGACAAAAGAATGGTGTTTTGGGTAGTGGTGCTTGGATGGCGTCTCTTTGGCTAGCTCACTTCATTTGGAGAGGGTGAAGGTCAATCCTAGGAAGACCCAAGCTCCTACTAAGGTAGAGAGAAGAGGAAGGGGCCAAGAGATTCCTAAATGACTAAAGAAGAGGAATGATGAGCAAAACTCTCTCAAATATCCAATATATCCAAAGTGACTACATGTAGTCTAACCTAGGGTATTTAAAGAGAGGGTGGGAGGCCTCTAAGCCATTTGCACGAAATTTTGAGAGCTAAATGCCTCTCAAATGAACCCTAAATGGACCTCAAATGAAATATAGGTCCCTCCCACCTAAATGACTAAAATACCCTTGTGTCTAGAAAATGAAAGAAATGGACTTTTGACCTCACAAGTCAAGGTTTAAGTCCCAAAATAAATCCTAAACTAATTTGCCCCATAATACAATGGCTAAATAAAAATACACAATGAAATCCTAAGTGATTAAGGTTCCCCATAATACAAGGGAAAATAAGGAAAACAAGCAAAAGAATAGGTAGATGCACCAAAGTCCGCACATGTGATCATTAATGCTCTTGGTGTGGTATGACCTTCCTCTTCTTCTATTCTTCTTGCCATGGACCTTGTGATGGGTCCTATTTGATGCCCCAAGGATGGTACGCCATCATGTCCTCCTTCTTTAGAAGGATTTAACCTCAAATCTTCAAGCTCCTCCATATCATTAGCTCCTAGGAAAGGTGTAAGATCAGGAACTAACTCCATAATCAGAGGGAAGGTCTAGGATGTATGCATTATCATTAATTTCTTAAGAAATTGGAAAGGACCATCTCACCTAGGACTTAGTTTGGACTTCCTTTGAGTGGGGAATCTATCCTTCCTCAAGTGAAGCCAAACCCAATCCCCAACTTTGAAGGTTACCTTTTTCCTTCCTTTGTTGTTGTACTTGACATATTTTTGAGTTTGATTTTTAATTTGACTCTTGACCTTTTCATGATATTTCTTTATAAAGTCAACCCTAGATAATCCTTTTTTGTGATACAAGGAAGTAGTATTAGGGAGTGGAAGCAAATTCAGAGGAGTAAGAGGATTAAAGCCATATACAACCTCAAAAGGGGATAAATAAGTAGTATTTTGAACCACCCTATTGTAGGCAAACTCTATGTGGGGAAGGCATTCACCCTAAGTTTTCTTATCCCCTTTCAAAATCACCCTTAACAATGTGGATAAGGACCTATTCACTACCTCATTTTGCCCATCTATTTGCGGGTGGCAAGTAGTAGAATAGACAAGCTTTGTTCCTAGTTTTTGCCAAAGAATTTTCCAAAGATGACTTAGGAACTTAGCATCCCTATCGGAAACAATAGTCTTGGGTAGACCATGGAAACAGATCACTTCCTTAAAGAAAAGCAATATAGCTAGCATCATACAAACCAAACTTGGCCTTAAAAGTGGTTTTTAACTCATCACCCTTTTTAATCCTTAGTTGGTGATAACCACTCTTAAGATCAATCTTGGAAAATATAATGGCCACATGTAACTCATCGAACATGTCATCTAGCCTAGGGATTAGGTGCCTATACTTTATGGTGATGTTATTAGTAGCTCTACAATCAGTACACATCCTCCATTTTCCATCTTTTTTAGTTACTAAAAGAACATGAACAGTACAAGGGCTAAGGCTCTTTTGAACCCAACCCTTCTTCAACAAATCTTGAACTTGAGTTTCTATTTCTTTGTTCTCTTGGGGGTTAGTCCAATAGGTGGGCCTATTTCGAAGGCTTGCCCTCGGGATGAGGTCAATTTGATGTTATATCCCTCTTAAAGGTGGAAGTGCACTTGGAACTTCTTGAGGAAATACATCATCAAATTCTTTTAAAAGATTATGGACCTCTTGAGGTAGAGACTCAAGTTCATGATTAGTGGTCATGAGTGTCTCTTTGAAGTATAGAAGGTATAAAGGTTGTTCAGGTAAGAGTGTTTTCTTGATATCATTCTTAAGTGATAAATGACTTTTGTATTTTTGTTTTCTTTCTTTTTGGTCTTATTCTCTCCTAGCTTTCATTTTGAGTTGGTCCTCACACACTTGAGAAGGTGTTAGAGGGCACAACACAAATTTCTTGCCAAGTGTTGGAAACTTATTTTATTGGTAAGGCCATCATGCATGGTTTTCTTATCAAATTGCCAAGGCCTTCATGCATGGTTTTCTTATCAAATTCGCAAGGCCTTCCAAGAAACAGATGACTAACTTCCAAAGGCATAACATCACATAAAACTTCATCTTTGTATTTGCCAATGGAAATTGGTACAAGTGCTTGTTGGTTAACCATAATACCTCCATCCTCATGAATCCGTTGCAATTGATAAGGTCTAGGATGTGGTTTTGTGGATAAGGCTAGCTTTTCAACCAATCTGATACTACAACAATTACAACTAGACCCACTATCCACAATGAGAGAACAACTGCATTCTAAAATTTTTCATCTTGTATGAAGCAACTTCTCTCTATGTGATTGGTCAATCTCACTAGTTTGGTTGTTAAGAAGAATCCTTACCATAAGTATGTCTCCATCACAAGGTAAGATCTCTTCCATGGAATCCATGGCTTCATCTTTACTGCTTGAAGTAGAAGAAGAAGAAGTAGCTTCATCAAGGCTACTATAGTGATCTTGGCCTCTTAAAATCATTGTTTTCTTTGTGGGGCATTGAGAAGTAATGTGACCCCTTCCAAGACACTTAAAGCACTTGATGTAACTTGACTTAGACTCCAGAGAAGGTACTTTAGAAGAATATGATTTTTCTTTTTCTTTATCTTTTTCTTTTCATCTTCTTTGGAGAAAGGTTTGGAAGAGGGACCCTCCTTCTTAAAATTCTTGGAATAAGATGGAGTGAAGTATTTTTTGAAACTTTTTCTTTTAAGTTGGTGCTCCACTCTTGAACAAAGTTGAACAAGTTCATTAAAATATCTATATGGTAAAAGTTCAACTTTGTCTCTTATTTTAAGATTAAGGCTTTGGAACCTTGAGATGGTGGTCCTCTCTTCTTCCCTTATACCCACCCTCATCATGAGTAACTCCATTTGTTGCCTATATTCTTCCACACTTAATGGCCCTTGTTTTAACCTTTGAAGCTTATCCATAAGCTCACCATAATAGTATGGAGGAATATGCCTCCTTCTCAAGGCACTACGGAGTTCATTCCAATATGATTCACTCTCTTTTCTCTTTCTAAAGAAGTCCACTAATACATGGCATGCCCTTGGAAGCTAAGGGTCTCCAAAGAAACCTTCCTCTCTTCACTTACCCTATGGCAAGCAAAAAGTTGTTCAACCTTCATTTCCCAATCCAAATATGCATCAACATTGTCCTTTCCAAAAAATGAAGGAAGCTTGACATTAGGCTCTTTATTGGAGGATTCTCTTTGCTTATGTGTTCTTGGGGACCTTTGATAATAATCATTATTGTCATGACTAATATAAAGGCTAACACTTGGGGTTTTGGTATGATGATGAACACTATCCTCACTTTCACTCATAGAAACCCTTACCCCTTTGCCTTTTTGGGACCTAGATGGTTGGACTCTATGTTTTGAACCACTAGTTCTTACCCCCGAAAGTAACTTAGCAAGCATTTTTCTAATTTCCTCATTTTGTTTATCATGTTCTATCTCCCTCTTCCTAAATTCTTCCTCTTTATTTGCACTTTCTTCTTCTTTTCTTCTTATATACTCCCTAAATTCTCTAAGTTCATCTCTAAGGCTAGCATTACTAGGGTGTGAGTTTTGACCACGGACACTTGAATGATCACTCATCTTTGATCTACGAAATATTTTCACAAAAGGTTTCCTTGAAAAGATTTTTACAAAGAGTGAGTGATAAAGGTTTTCACAAAGAGATTTTGGTGCTAGACTTATTACTTGGAGCGGTTAGAATTGCACTCTAAAAGGGAGTTGGACTACAAGGAGTCACTTAATAGCCAAGCCTCTTAGTAGTGGGAAAATTATCAACCTTTGCCCCTTTGTAAGCCTTACAAAAACAAATTTTGACACTACAAGTGAGTGATGTGCAACAGACCCCTAATAAGCACTTAGAAACCTTCTAAACGAGCATACAACAACCTAGAGCATACAACTACAACAAAGTAAGTAAAGAAAGTAATAAAGGCATACACTAGTTGAAATTCCTAAAATCCCACCACTAAAACAAATTACTCCTAAGCTATCACAAATCAAATGAGACTTTAAAGTATCCAAATTACAACCCAAATGAACAAGAAAGGACCAATTACAAATGACCCCAATAAAAACAACAACAAATAGAAAAAGAAAGAAGAGAAAGTGGTACAAAAATCAAACAAGAATAAAAATAGAAAGATACTAGGCGCAAATTTAAAATAAAAAGCAAGAAAAAAAATTGAAATTCTTCAAGCCTCCAACTTGGTGTTCCTTCACAAGAAACAAACTATTTATAGTGTTTGCACTCTCACTATTTGGTGATTATCTCCAAAGCACTTTGGGACTTATGGCAACTTCCTCCAACTCAATCTCCCGATTCACAATGTGAACCCAAGGTGATTCACCTACACCAAGCAAAGAAGCCAACCAAGAGAAAGAGAACCAAGAGGCCAAGAAATAAAAACTAAAAAAGGAAAATTAAGAAGGCTAAACTCAAGAGATTAATTATGATACGAGACTAAAATAATGTGAAGAAAGCCAAGTAAAAATTAAGACACACGAGAAAGTTAAGCACTCAAAAGGAACTTAGAATGACTATAGATTAGAATTTAAGTGTTTAATGTTCTTGCCCTTAAAATTTCATGTCCAATTTCTAGCCAAGGTTTTGGTCATAAAATGAGTCCAAAATAGTCCAATATGGTAAAAGTTCAAGTCTAAAGTCATAAAATGGTCCACAAGTTAGCAACAATTCCTTTTAATTTTTTTTTAACTTTCACTTCTTTTCACTCAAAATGTGTCCCACCAAGGAGGATCAGATTTGATTATTTTTTAACCTTATATGTTGCATGGATTTTACACTTGTGGTGTGTTAAAAATGGGTACAAAAAGGTGGTAAATAAAAGTTGCTATTTTGGTGCAAGAAAGGTATCTTTTTCGGAAGTGTTTCTTGTCTTTTGCTCTCTTGTTTAGGTGCAGTTTTTTTCAGTTTTTTTTTCCACAATATATTCAGCCATATAACACTTTGTTTGACTTAGGATCATGCAATAAAGACAAGGAATGAAGTAGTCATGCAAAAGGAAGGCTAGCCAAAAATGTGTAAGGCATTAATTACACACATAAGTCAAATAAGACATGGAGCATGCAAGAGTCAATTTTTACATGCAAATATGAGTCTCCTAAGACTCACAAAAGGTTTAGCCAGCCAAGAATGTGAAAGAAAAAGCACCAGATTTTTTTCAAAGTTTCATGCATCTTGTGAGAGAAATATGCATATATTTGACTAGTTTTTGAAAAATAAGGAGGGAAACTTCAAACATGACACAACAAGGATTCAAACAAGATTAAAATGATGTTCATAGAATTTTCATCACAAAAAAATGCAGCCAAGGAAAAAAAAAAGGAAAGCTCTAAAAGAAAAACCTTTTGAGAAAAACTCAAAGAACAATAAGAAGGCTCATGAATGATGATGAACCACACAATAAAAGATACAACTTTTAAACACAATATTTAGACAAAATACTCAAGAGAAAGGAGAAGACATAAACATGAAAAGAAACATATTTTGAAGACAAAGAAAAAAAAAGGAATGGAGAAGAACACTAGTTACCCTTGAAGACCAACCAGGCTCTGATACCACATGATGGCTCCACCTTCTCCATGGTGCCACCAACTCTTCTCCAAGATGAGATGTTGAAATGGATCTTCTTCAAGGGCTGAAATAGGTGTGAAAATGGGGCTTATGAAGGGTGAAAGTGGTTCATAAAAAAATGGAGACAAAAGAATGGCGTTTTGGGTGGTGGTGGTTGGATGGCATCTCTTTGGCTAGCTCACTTCACTTGGAGAGGGTGAAGGCCAATCCTAGGGAGACCCAAGCTCCTTCTAAGGTAGAGAGGAGAGGAAGGGGGCCAAGAGATCCCTAAATGACTAAGGAAGAGGAATGATGAGGAAACTCTCTCAAATAACCAATATATCCAAAGTGACTACATGTAGTCTAACCAAGGGTATTTATATAGACGGTGGGAGGCCTCTAGGCCATTTGCACGAAATTTTGAGAGATAAATGCCTCTCAAATGAACCCTAAATAGACCTTAAATGAAATGTAGGTCCCTCCCACCTAAATGACTAAACACCCTTGTGTCTAGAAAATGAAAGAAATGGACTTTTGACCTCACAAGTCAAGGTTTAAGTCCCAAAATAAATGCTAAACTAATTTGCCCCATAATACAAAGGCTAAATAAAAATACACAATGAAATCCTAAGTGATTAAGGTTCCCCAAAATACAAGGGAAAAATAAGGAAAACAAGCAAAAGACTAGGTAGATGCACCAAAGTCTGCACATCTGATCATCAAGGCTCTTGGTGTGGTATGACCTTCCTCTTGTTCTATTCTTCTTGCCATGGACCTGATGGGTCCTACTTGATGCCCCAAGGATGGTACTCCATCAGTTCTCATGCTCAAAACAAGATATAAAATTTGACTTTAGGTTTATCTTTGAATTGTTGTAGAAATAATAATGTTTACCTCTGCTCCCTTTATTCTTCTAGAGTCCAATATTTATTCCACCAAGTGATAAAATGGATGACACTCACAAGTTGTAAAAGAAGAAATATTTTGTGTAAACATAAACCACAATATGCATGTAAGTAACAATCTGTAAAGAGAAAAATAAAATGAATGTATTGATAGAGTCTCTCAAAGAACATCTTTGAGATTCATCATAGATATGAAAGTACACAATCCAAGAATTTACCGAATGAAAGGATATTGACCATTCTTGAAAAAAAAAGAAAGTAAAGGATTTGAAGCTTACGCTGCACCAATATGAGCAATCTCACTTGCAAGATCAAAGGTGTGCTACGGTTCTTATTCAATGATATCCAAGAGAAGGCAAAGAAAGAATGGAGTTTTGTTTTCAATGAGTGAAAAGTGATAGAAAAAAACTTATGCACCCTAAAAAGTTTTACATCAGCATTCAATCACAACCCTTGATATGTGGTAAATTTGTTGACTTTACCAATTAATACTTTAAAAGTCATAAATAAAGGATTGTGATTAAACGTCAGTATAAAACATTTTAAACTCGAAAAATAATGGTATTAATGAAAACTATTTGAATGATAAAATTGACAGCTTTTTCATATGAATAGTTTTTACAAGAACTTCTTTTCTATAACCCAAACTGAATGTTTTCTAGAATCTTGTCCAACTCCTTTTGCGTATCTCTAAGTTAGCTTTTATCCAAGTTATGGGATGAATAGGTTTGATTGAAGGGGACAAGTCAACAAGAACAAACCCTGTTTCTCTTGAGGCTACCAAATTTTCTCAAAGTAATGCATCTATTGGAATATATGATTCTTCATCTGGTATGTTTTTCCTAGACTTTATGTTGATTTCAAAAGCTTGTAGCTAACTTTGATGATGATTCACTGTGTTTTCTATTGCTAAAATATTATTGATCACTTTTCTTGTCAGTGTCATCAAGGTAATCAATGTCTTAGGAAAAGTATGCCTTTTTTCATCCTTCAATTATGTCCATAAGCTATTATTCATTTGAGCATTGTTTTGTCATCTAGTCGGTTTGTTCTTGACCTCCTCTATGTTTGTGGACGGATAAACTTGACCTTTGGATGATTACTCCATATTATCTGTAATCTTTATATTTTAGCATGCATTACTATGGAATATAAATTATGTTTCTAACGTGATAATTTGTTTCAATTTGACAAGATTTTTCTAATAGATAAAATAAATAAATATAAAGATATCGGAAGAACCATGGGGTTTATAAAAAGCTGTCATCTATAGAACTTGAATTGAATGTTCTCTTTAGCCTTTATTTGAAATTGGCTTTTCCTTGTTCTTTATGTAAATCTAAATTTTTTTCTCTTTCTTTTCCAAACCATAATTTTTGTTGTTACTATCTCTGTTACTGTTAAAATGAGATCAATGGCACTTGAGTAGAGACATAATTTTAAACTATTTTCTTTGTATCTTTCTAGCTTTCTTCCAGTTACTATGCATGTCCTCCTAGCTGGTTTACGAGAATGGAAAAGGTACAAGCAAGAAATAGCTACTTGGGAATGATGGTCAAAGTAAAAGTTTCATAATCCTCTTCAACAGTTGTTTATGATTGTATTGCATTTGTTATTTATGGTTTCTCTACTATAGTCATAGGTTCAAGGGGTGCGTAGCCTGCACCTCCTAATTATTCTTGAACTCTCTTTCATCAGTTACACATATTGACCTATGAAATGAAGATGAATGAAGCAAGTCACTTCAACATTTTCAGTTTCAACTGCTCTTAACTCTCACAATTAATTCTTAATATTATTAGATCAAACATTTTATATTTGCTGCTACATGGGCAGAATCTATTGATGACTTGATTATATTAACCAATGTAATCAAGAGTTTCTTCTTGTTTTGTTCATTTTCATTTCTAATGAAGGCCAAAGTAAAAGTTTTATAATCCTCTTCAATAGTTATTTATAATTGTATTGCATTTGTTATTTATGTTTTCTCTGCTATAGTCATAGGTTTAGGGGGGTGCGCAGTCGGCACCTCCTAATTCTTCTTGGACTCTCTTTTATCTGTTATACATATTGACGTATGAAAAGAAGCTGAATAAAGTAAGTCACTTCAAAATTTTTAGGAATACATATTGATGTATGAAACAAAGCACCTCCTAATTCTCTTAAATCTCACAATTGATTCTTGATATTACTTGATATTACCTCATTCTTGATATACTTGTGCTAAAGATGGGAAAAGGAATAGAAATAATATCAAATACTATGCTTTATTATTTTCATTATTTCATGATCGATTTTCTGTTACTATGGCAAAAGATGCGAAAGATTCTATACTCTTTTGCTATGATTGTTACAAAATGAGGTAATTACTAGTTTTGTGTGAGAAGTTATTTTAGTTTAGTTTTTTTTACAATTTTTCTTATTTTTAGTTATTAGTTGATTTTTTTTACTTCATTTTTTCATTAATTAAATAAATTCTTTTTCTTTACATATTTTATTTTGCATTCTCTCCTTTATCATAATTTATTTATATATGTTTTAGGCAATTTATAAAAGTTTCACAATATTTGAAATTTAAGAAAATGATTTGTCATATCCAAACTAAAAATGAAATTAAAAAAAATTGAATTGATTTTATTAATATAAAAATTGAATTGCCTTGTCTAAACAAGAAATTTGAAATTTAAGAAATTTCAATTGATTTACTCAAACATAACATTTACAAAATGAAGGGAATTCAAAGGAATAAGATTTCAAATTTTTTGAAATCTTAAAATACCTCATCCAAATGCAATGTTAGATTTTAAGAAGATAAATGGTGAAGTGTAAGTCTCTAGTACCAATTCTCCTTTAATTAAAAATAAAAAATATGGAAGTGAAAGGAAAAAGGAAGAAAAGAGTGACCAAGTCACACACTTTAAATTATATTTTGAGAATGTAACCTTTACATTAATAAAATGTATACTTTTTATGATAAATTATTTGACTCAAATTAACATTTCTCAAACTAACATTAATCAAAACTGATTTACATCATTCAATCACATGTATTATTTATGTCAAAAAATTTGTTAAATTTGATAATAATAACTTTAGAAATTATATAAATTGTATGATTTAGTTGATATGGTTGTATCTTTAAAGTCAATAATAATTAATATTTAGTAACATAAATGAAAATAACAAGAATGAAATGACAATAAAAAAGTAGGCTTGCAAAAATGACAAAGAAGTTATATGAATTTATCCATTGGATTGGGTCTAGAAAAGGCAGATTCTAATTGTACAAGGTTCTATGGTTTATGGTTTGTTTCTTCTTTTTCTTTCTTCATTATTGAAACGTGGCCCTAAATGCCTCTCTCCATCCCGAATCCCCCAATTCCTCATATACATGGAAATGGACCCTCTTCTTCCCATGATCTATTTCAAAATCAAAACTTGGGTTGACCATTTTGTCCTTGAAATGTGTGTTACTAGTCAAATAATTAGTGAAAGGGAAAAATAAATAATGGACTCAAACAAATCACATGCTTTAAATTATATTTTAAAAATTTAACCTTTACATTAAGAGTTTAAGTGATATACACCGTTAGTGTAAAAGATTTTTACACTGACATCCAATAATGACTATTCATTAATGTGACTTTTAAAGTAGTAACAAGTAACTTCAACAAATTTAACATGAATGAAGGGTTGTGATTGAATGTCATTGTAAAAATCTTTACACTAACAGTGCATACCAATTAAACTCTTACATTAATCAAATGTATATGTTATAATAAAATTATGAGTTTAATTGGTATACATTATCAGTGTAAATATTTTTACACTGACATTCAATCACAACCATTCATTCCTGGTAAATTTGTTGACTTTACTCATTACTATTACAAGTCACAGAGATAAAAAGGTCATGATTGAATGTTAGTGTAAAAATCTTTTACAGTGACAGTATATACCGATTAAACTCTAAGATTATTTGAGTCAAACTGACATTGCTCAAACAAGTATATATACACACTACTCAAGAACAAATTATATTGGGTATCCTCAAACTATCGTGCCTGAGTAGATTTCTAACAAGTTAGCAATAACCTTGAAAAATATTGTAAATCATTAATGAGCCACCAAGAATTAAGCATGTTTTTAAAATTATGAAAAAATTTAAATTTAAGTTAAATTCCTTTAAATATTTTTAACACATAACTTTATACATAAATTTATAAAAGTTTCACAAAATTTGAAATTTAAGAAAATGATTTGTCATATCCAAACTAAAAAAAATGAAATTCAAAAAATTGAATTGATTTTATTAATATAGAAATTGAATTGTAAGAAGATAAATGCAATATTAGATTTTAAGAAGATAAATGGGTGAAGTGTAACTCTCTAGTACCAATCCTCCTTTAATTCAAAACTAAAAATACGAAAGTGAAAGAAAAAAGGAAGAAAAGAGTGACCTTAAGGCACATGCTTTAAATTATATTTTGAGAATCTAACATTTACATTAATAAAATGTATACATGTTATGATAAATTATTTGACTCAAATTAACATTGCTCAAACTAGCATTAATCAAAATTGATTTACATCATTCAATCACATGTATTATTTATGTCCAAAAATTTGTCAAATTTGATAATAATAACTTTAAAAATTATATAAATTGTATGATTAGTTAGTATGGTTGTATCTTTAAAGCCAATAATAATTAATATCTAGTCACATAAATGAAAATAACAAGAATGAAATGAAAATAAAAAAGTAGGCTTGTAAAAATGACAAAGAAGGTATAGAAAAAGTAGATTCTAAACGTATAAGGTTCTATGTTTTATGGTTTGTTTCTTCTCTTTCTTTGTTATCGAAACCGTGGTTGAATGCCTCTCTCCATCCCAAATCCCCCAATTCCGACCCTCTTCTTCCGATGGTCCATTTCAAAATCAAAACTTGGGTTGAGCCTTTTGTCCTTGAAATGTGCATTACTAGTCAAATAATTAGTGAAAGGAAAAAAGAAAGGATGAATACAAAAAAAATCACATGCTTTAAATTATATTTTAAAAATTTAACCTTTACATTAATCAAATGCATATGTTATAATAAAATTATTTGAATCAAAGTCACATTGCTCAAACAAGTATATATACACACTAGTCAAGAACATTATATTGAGTATTCTCAAACTATTAGGACTCAATAGATTTCTAACAAGTTAGCACTAACCTTGAAAAATGTTGTAAATCATTAATGAGCCACCAACAATTAAACATGTTTTAAAAGACATGGATTTTTAACTTTATTTTCCATGTGTCTCCCTCGCACATGAGCTTTTATTCACACTATAGTCGTAAAACAGTTAAATTACTTTATTATTTTATTTTTACAATTATGAAAAAAATTAAATTTAAGATAAGTTAAATTCCTTTAAATATTTTTAACACATAACTTTATACATATTTTTAATAATAAGAAATAAGTGTGAGACTATAATTAAATATATTTTTTCAAACAATCCTATTTATTTATTTTTATTAAAGTTGTATTATGAATTTAACAACGAAAATATTACCATGACAAATGTTTTTTTCGAAAATTATTATGTTATATTCAGAAAAGAAATTTAATTCTTTGTAAAAAATAATTCAAGTTACATTTTGGAAATAATGAATTTATTTTAAGAAAAGTGAAAAAAAAAACAACAATATATATCTCTCAAGTATATGAGTTGTGTCACGGCCATGTGGGAGAAAATGTTGAGTTTATTGGATTTTCCAACACACAATTACATTTTTTTAATAAACCCTTTAAAATAGGATTTTAGGACTTTTTTAACTTTTATTTTTTACAAAAGTCCTAAATAACTTAAAAAAATAGATACTTAAAATGCTAGAAATAATGCAAGTTACATGTTCAGAAAAGACATTGAATTCTTTGTAAAAAATAATCCAAGTTACATATTGGAAATAATGAGATTTTTTTAAAAAAATTAAATATATATATATATATATATATATCTCAAGTATATGAATTGTGTGACAATCATGTGAGAGAAAATGTTTAGTTTATTGGATTTTCCAACACACAATTACATTTTTTTAATAAACTCTTGATAAACATGCACTTCCTGTTCCAAATTATTTTTTACAATCTTGTAGAAATAGTTATACTATTACCCTTTAAAATAGGATTTTAGGAATTTTTTAAATTTTATTTTTGATAAAAGTCCTAAATAACTTAGAAAATAGATACTTAAAATATAATATTTAGTTTATAATATCAAAATATAAAATTCTTAATTCTTAACATTCTTTCTATCATAAATTAGTAGGAAAAAAATATATTTGTTGAATTAGTATTAAATAGTAATATTTTGGTAGAAAATATTAAATCTTTAATAATGGATGATAAGAACATTCTTCTTTTTAATATATAAAACTATGTTGATAGAAAAGAATAATTCTATTTCTTAAATGAAAAAAAAAATTGAGTAAGTAGGAGAGACTTACTTTTTGTCGTTTCTATTTATTTTCTTATTCAGATTTAATAATTAAGATTAATTATGCTTTATTTTATTTATAGTATGCTCTAAACAATTAATTAAACTCATGTACCTTTTCATAATTATAGTGAAAAACCACAATTCTATTTAAATTTGTATACACTGTTAGTGTAAAGATTTTTACACTGACATTCAATCTCAACCCTTTGTTCATGTTAAATTTGTTGACTTTACTCATTATTACTTTAAAAGTCACATAAATGAAAAATCATGATTGAATGTCAGTGTAGACTAATTAAACTCTTAAATTAATGTTATTTTCTTAATTTATTAATATAATTAAGAATAACATATATAAATATGAATCAATCATTTCATAGGCAATGTGTCACTAATTAGTTATATTTTAATTTTAAATTTAATAATACATTATATTTATTAAATATTATTTTAAGTTATATGTAGAGATTTAATGCTATATATTATTATATAAAATGAATTACTAAGAGAGTTTTAGTTAGTGTATCATTTAAGAGTATATTAGTATAATATTTTTTTATGAATCAAACCTTAGTATTATTAACAATACTAGTTTTGTTAGCTAAACTGGGGACCTTTATCTCCGTCAACTAACTTATCACCTTATATAACCATTAGTGTAATATGTTTAAAAAAGCTATAAGGAATGTTGATTCAGATAAAGTTTTTAAACTTAAGATTAAAGTAGGTAAATAAAAAAAAATAAATTACGTATAATTTCTTAAAATATGGATGAAAGTTTATGTGTTTATTTTATTATAATATAAAAATATATTTCTCCATCATATATATAAAAATTTAAACAATTTATATGTTAATATTACTTTTAAATGTGTGTACTTTAATTAAAATCTAATCATTATTTTCATATACCATTATAAGATATATTGAATATTATAGTTTATCCTATAACATATCAAATATTTTCTTATAAACTATATATTTTATATTGTTAACATTAATTTCAAATAGAAAAGGATATATAATATCTTAGTTGGTTAAGAAATGAGAGAGGTGAAAAAATTTCATGCTTTTTATCTTTGTCGTTAATAAAAACTAACATTTAATCTATAAAAGAAACATTTAAAAGAAAAAAATGTATAATATATGTAATTAATTTAACTTTATATTTATTAAATATATGAGTATAATTTTATAGAATATAATCATGATAATGTTATGATTGGATTTCACACTTTTATGATTTTACCATCATGTAATCAATATGAAATAGAAAAATAAAATAAGTTGTTGATTTTGTTAATTATTTATTTAATATTATTGTAATATTATTGTATATTACTTCATATATCAATAATGTATACTTGCATGGATAATTGTTATTATAAATTATATTATTATTTTATTTTTCATTAATAATCATTATATAAAATTTTATATTTGACATCATATCTATGAAGTTAAGCATACTTGTATAACATCATAAATTATTAGATAAGAAAACATATATGTTGATTTAGTTTTATTTTTATTTATAGGATACATATATGTTTATTCTTATTTGTAAAAAACAATGTTTTCAATTTCATATAATTAACCATTATAAATTTAAAATAATTTATTTGAATATCACAATTTTTTAATTGATATATTATGAAATTATTAAATTTTTAAAGAGTTTAATTGGTATACACTGACAGTATAAACATTTTTACATAATCACAACCTTTCCTTTATGGTAAATTTGTTGACTTTAATCGCTACTACTTTAAAAGTCACATAAATGAGAAGTCATGATTGAATTTTACACTGACAGTGTATGTCAATTAAATTCATTTTTAAAATTATTAAATGTTAATTTAATATTATTAAGATTATATTATATTTTATCAGACATATTAAAAATATATGGATGTCATAATCAATCATTAGTATTTTTACATATCTTTCACTTATCTTTATTTTATTTTTTATTTATTTTTCTCTATTTTATTTTCTTTTTTTATTGGTAATGAACCACTTTTTTACTAGAATAAGCACGAGCACCACCAGGTTGTTTATGTATCACTCAATAAAATTATTATTTCAATGTAAATTTTAAAATTAAAATTTTTCTATTTATATAATGTTAATTTTTTATATGCATAAATATTTATTTAATATTATTAACACTACTAGGAAAGTTTGCATTTCCTTCAGTTTTTTCATGAAAAAAAAAATTGCAGAAAATGGCTGCTACTTTTTAGAAGGAAAAATTCGTATAAATTTTTTGAGACTTTTCATACAAAATAAAATAAACAATAATTTCATAAAACTTTGCTTGTGAATTTAGAAATTCATAACAAAATTTTCAATGAATATGAAAATGGTAGAAAATTTTCTTGCAAATTTTCCTCCAAAACTATTTGTAGGAAATTCCTGTGAATTTTAAATTGGCAGGAAACTTCCAACATATTTAAAATTTGCAAGAAAGCTTTTACATATTTTCTACAAATCAGAATTTGTAGAAATGTTGAGATATTTAAAATTAAAATTAAAGTAGTAGATTTTAAATAAACTACTACTTTTGATGATGTGAATCTGTCAATAAGGGGTTTCGACGGGACAGTAAAAATTATTTTAGAGGTTATTTTTGTTTTTTTATGAATATAATATTGACTAACAAATTTTGTTTTTAGAGATGAGTTTTAAGACAAAAAGTCGCAACTTATGCCTTAAAATCGTGAGATTAAAAAGATTTTATGTCTAGTTATTCCTTTTATCTCTATTAAAGAAATATTATAAATAAAAATATTAAAAAAAAAGTGAGGATTAAAAATTATTTTTAAAAGAAAATATTATTAATTGTGACAGGAATTAATTAAGGAAGAAAATTGAGAACGTGACACTGTCACAATTTGTATCCTCAAAATTTAATAAGGTAAAAAGATGTCACATTTAATCAACATTATTTTCCCCTTACCAACAAATTTATTTTTTCTAACTAGATGATATAAAATTTTTTATTATTAGGAAAATAATTTTGAATTTTAGAGATGAGATTTAAGACAAAAAGTTGTCACAACTTATGTCTCAAAATTAGAGAGATGTCACATCTAATTAATTCTTTTATCTCTATTAAAAATATTATGTTATAAAATTATGAACAAATTAAATTTAAGATATAATTATTATTATTATTAAATAACTTAAATTATTATTATTAAAAAACTTAAACTATTTTTATGAAATGGTCTTTGCTTGATATGAAACTCTAGCTAGGATTATTTTGATGGCACTCAAATTGCATATATACAACAAACAGTAAGTTAGTTAATCAAATATCAAGCCCACAGTTATAAGTTCAAACCATAAATTAATTAATTACCTAATAAGAATCAAACAAAATAAAAACATGAAAGAAGGAAAAAGGAAATCTACAATGTCAAAGCCTAGCATGGACAAGCATCACATGTATAACCCAATAACTGGAAAAAAAAGAGTAAAGAGAACCAGTGTAAGTCTTGAGTCCACAACACAGTATTGTTGGAAAAGCCATGAACTGCACAAAGGTCCATCATTCAACATGGCAGATCCATTGCTCCTGGTTTTGTGGCTAATGCATTCATGATATTTGTTGCTTGTTGACATGAGAAGGGGTATGTTTGTAAACATATTTTTGGGTCACTACATATATATATTGGTACCAAGATTTGGTGTTGGTGGGTGTTTACAGAGGCTTGAACATATGTATATTCAGGTTCATAGCTGATGAATGTCATGACTTTAAGCCTTTTTATGGTTATTGAAGATAAAAGGAAAGTGTATGTAAGAGCTAATATATATTATTTTGTTGAGAGAAAGAATAAAAGTGGATAGATTCTATTGTGAGTATTTTTAAGAGAGAAGAAGAAGGTGAAAAATAAAAAAAGGAAGGAGATGATGAGGTCTTACCTCGAGTTTGGAGTGGAGACGATAGTCCCCAAAATGTGAGTTGTGAGGGATTTTTATTAAGGACAGATGTGTGCTTTCATTTAATGAAATTTTGCTTTTTGGGAAACCAATATTGTAGAAGTATGATTTAAGGGGATTTTTTAGTGGCTTGTAGGTGGTAGTATGAGAGAAATTAGGAAGTAAAAGGTGAGTAGCTAGGGTAGTCTAGCAAACCTTTAAATGATTTTCTTCTTTTTCTTTTCTTTTTTATAAAACCATATCTATTTTTTTATTTTGTAATTTGGTTTTTATATTCTTTTATTTATTTTAAGAAAATGATTCAATTATTAATCTTTTTTTAGTTTAATTTTTCTGATTTTTTTTATTTTCTTTACTTACAGGAAAAATTGGGTGATCACAGAATCCATTTGTAAAAAACTTTTTTTGCATTTGAACTCAAACTTTATATTTTATCTGCAAGCCCTACACACTTACAACTTATGATTTTAAAACTGGACTAGTGTTTGAACTAGTGAAAGTACTGGTTCACGATTTATTAATGCAATTATTTGTTGAACTAGTGGTTGAACCAATCCTAATAAAATAGTAATTTTTTATTATTAATGTATTATGACAATTAAAATTATAAAAGAAAAAAATTATTACGGAGGTAATTATAAAAGAAAAAACTATTTTTACTAAATCCATCTAGATATTGCTAAGTTAACCTCTCTTTTTATTAATTTTCTAATTAAAAATTGATGGACTTGAGAAAACAACGGGTGTATTTAGAAAAATGCAAAAAAAATATAAAAATAATGAACCAGTTGAACCACCGATTTTCATCAATTTTTTTATTTTAAAATTGTTCTTTGCTTAGTCAATTCGATTTTTAGCATTAGCTGAACTAGATACTAAACTAGTTCACCAATTTTTTGGTAGAACCATTCCGTCCGATCTGGTTTTTTAACCTAACTTAAAACACATAAAAACTTTTAATAAGAAATTTCATTACAAATATTCTAACATCAATTATTCACAACTTTAAAAGAAATTACTCATGTATTATTGCACAAGTTATATTCAGAATCTATGTAAAATGTAGAAATATATACAAAACCTCATGAGTGATAAGTGTATTTTACTCTTAATTTGAAGTTTTCACCTAAAACCAACATTTCTTCAAGTCTATTTTATGATAGGATAATTTGTGAATATATTTTAAATAATTTAAAATATATGCATACTCAATAGTCAAATTTAACATTATTACTTAATATTAAATTATCAAAATTAATATTTAATTAGGAATTAAATATTTAATAAAATTAATTACTTAATATAAAAAATAAAATTACTTTTTTTAATTATAAAAGATGAATATAAAATATAATTAATGAGGGAAATTTATTTTTTTATTAAATATAGATGTTACAAAAGAAAACCACATCATCAACGGATATTATAAAATTGAAGTTTTGATCAATGTTTAAGTTAAAGTCCAATTTATAATTAATATATATTAATTAAAATTTAGTGAAGCATTTCTGGGATGTGTTAAAGGAGGATATAAAGAAAGTAGTGACAAATTTTCATCAATATGGAAAGCTTACAAGGGGGCTCAATACCTCATTAATTTAATGACAGATTACCAAGAAGGAGTGCCCAAGTGGATTGGGAGATTATAGGCCGATATTGGGGTGCTCTATAAAATTATAGCATAAGTGGTGGCAAAAAGACTACAGAAGGTACTTCCAAGCATCCTTGAGGAAACACATAGCTTTTATTAAAGGAAAGCCATTGCTTGATAGTGTGGTTATAGTTAATGAAGTGATCCAGGAGGCAAAATATCATTAGAAGCTCTTATTGGTATTTAAGGCTGACTTCAAGAAAGTGTATGGCTTTGTTATTTGGGCGTTCCTATTTTACATGCTATCTCAATTTGGTTTTGGGGACAAATGGTTAAGTTGGTTCCATGGTTATCTGTCTTCATCATCGATCTCAATATTGGTTAATGGGAGTGTGACAAAGGAGTTCTGTATCCAGAGAGGATTACGTCAAGGCAATCTAATCGCGCATTTCTTATTCTTGATTGTTGCTGAAAGGGCTAGGAGGTTTGATTCGAAAGACTTAGTCGGTAAATCTAATTTCAAGTATTAACCTTAACAAGCATCACTACCAAATAGTATCTCAACAGTTAGACGATACAATTTCCCTAATTTCACCTGAACTTCAAAATGTATTTGCTTTGAAAAGTCCTCTGAGATGCTATGTGTTGGCCTCAGGCCTGAGGATTAATTTCCATAAGAGTATCTTAGGGGTAATTTGGGTGAAATTTCCGAAGGTGGGTTCCTTTGCATCAATCTTTAATTGTGGAGTTCTGCAAAGGCCTTTCTCCTACCTTCATGTGGGGATAAATGTGAGATGTGAGCATGTGCGGAAGCATGTCTAGATAAAATGGGAGCAAAGTTAACCTCATCACAAAATAACCTGTCAATAAGGGGGAGGGTTTGCCTAATCAAATCCACCCTCTCTATTTTACCTCTTTATTTTCTATCTTTTTTCAAGGCTCCTAAGAAGGTGTCTAAAGCCATAAAATCTATGCAAAGGAATTTCCTTTAGGGAGGTTATGAAAAAGCCTAAAAAATAGCATGGATCAAATGGGAGCAGGTGTGTAAAGACAAATGCAGCGGTGGGTTGGGACTAACAGATGTGTTGGCTTTTAATAAAGCTCTGCTAGGTAAATGACGATGAAGAATTCTACAGGCTGGTGATGTTATTTGGATCAAGGTTCCGGAGGAGAGGTATGGGGTTGATATTAAGAGAAACCTTGATGTTAGGCACAAAAGTGGAGGCTCCTAGTGGTGGCATGATATCCTGAAAGTCACTGCTGAAGAAGAACGAAGTGGCTGGTTCTCAATAATCTAATTAAAAATATGATTTCTTGTTTCCGGACAATTGAATCAGATCACCTGATTTTCAAGTTGTAAAGGGATTTGCGGAGATCTATTTAGCTTGTTACAATATGTAAATAGAATAGGACTGTTGAGTAATTTTCCTCCAAAATTTTTTATCATTCTGTTTTTACGTCAAATGAATGGCAATTAGTTGTTATACTTGTAAAAAAGATGGGAAAAGGAATAGAAATAACATCAACTACTATGCTTTATGATTTTCATTATTTCATGATAGATTTCCTCTTATGAGCTTCATGGTAAAAAATGTGAATGATTCTATGCTCTTTAGCTATGATTGTTACAAAACCAGGCACTAGTAATGGGTATGTAAGTATAAAGTGTGTTTAACTCGCGATTTCAAGTGTAGCTAAAAGATGAAAAATTAACTGAAATGGTTTTAGTTTTATTTTATACTTAAAAAAGTTAGTAGTTTTTTAGGTAATTACTAGTTTTGTTAGAAAAGTTGTTGTAGTTTAGTTCTTTGTAAGTGTTCTTATTTTTAGTTATGAGTTGATTTTTTTTACTTTCTTTTCTATAGATATTTTATTTTTCATTCTCTCCTTTATCGTAATTTATATATTATTTAGTCATTTATAAAAGTTTCATAAAATTTGAAATTTAAGAAATTGATTTGTCATATCCAAACTAAAAAATTCAATTGATTTGGCTAATATGCAAAATTGAATTACCTTATCCAAATAAAAAAATTTTCGTTTAAGAAATTTCAAATGATTTATCCAAACAAAACATTTACAAAATGGAACAAATTTAAATAAAAGCAATTCAAATAGATAGCATTTCAAATTTTTTAAAATCTTAAAATGTCTCATTAAAACATAATGTTAGATTTTAAGAAAATAAATGTTGAAGTATAAGTCTCTAATACCAATTCTCCTTTAGTTTTCAAAATTAAAAATATCAAAGGGAAAGGGAAAAGGAAGAAAAGAGTAGCCACAAACAAGTCACATGTTTTCAACTGTATTTTGAAAATCTAACCTTTACATTAATCAAATGTATACTTGTTATAATAAAGTATTTGACTCAAACTAACATTGCTCAAATTAACATTAATCAAAACGGATTTACATCATTCAATAACATCTATGATTTATGTTAAAAAAATTTGTTGAATTTGATAATAATAACTTTAAAAATTATATAAATTGTATGATTCAGTTGGTATGGTTGTATCTTTAAAGTCAATAATAATTAATATTTAGTAACATAAATAATAGTAAAGGAAGATTCTAATTATATAAGGTTTTATGTTTTATGGATTGTTTCTTGTCACTGAATGCGTCTCTCACTTCCAACCAAAGCGCTAAATCCCCCAATTCCTCCTATGGTCCATTTCAAAATCAAAATTTGGGTTGACCCTTTTGCTCCTGAAACGCACATTATTAAGTGAAATAAATAATTAGTGAAAGAGAACAGGAAGGAAAGAAAGAGTGGTCACAAACACGTCACATAATTTAGACTATATTTTGAGAATCTAACCTTTACATTAATAAAATGTATATTTATTATAATAAATTATTTGATTCAAACTAACATTGCTCAAATGCAGGAACACTACTCAAGAAAAAATTATATTGAGTATGCTCAAACGAACATGGCTCAATAGATTTTTAAAAAGATACAATAACCTTGGGAAATATTATAAATCATTAATGAACCAACAATTAAGCATGTTTTAAAAGACATGGATTTTTAAATTTCATTGTGGCTCGGCTTTTATTCACACTATAGTTGTAAAATAATTAAATTACTTTACTACTTTATTTTTTAAAATTATGAAAAGATTTAAATTAAAGATAAGTTAAATTCCTTTAAATAATTTTAACACATAACTTTATACATATTGGAAAGAAGAATGCAAGTTACATATTGGAAATAATGAGATTTTTTAAAGAAAAGTAAAAAAAAAACAATATATTTCTCCAAAGTAATATGCATTGTCTTCTACTCGTGTGAAAGAAAATGTTTAGTTTAGTTTGTTATATATTCTAACACACATCACACATGTCACCTCACTGTCACTTTAGAATGTATTACCATTTTTTGATAAGCCATTGATAAACATGCACTTTTCCAATTTTGTTTTTACATTTCTGGAGAAATAATCATACTATTACCTTTAAAATAGGATTTTATGACTTTTTTAACTTTTATTTTATTTTTGACCAAAGTCCTGAATAACTTAAATAATAGATACTTAAAATATAATATTTAGTTTATAATATTAAAATGTAAAATTCTTAATTCTTAACATTCTTTCTATCATAAATTAGTAGAAAAAACAAAAAGTAATTTTTTGTTCTAACTAAAAATAATTTTTTGAATTAATATTTTGGTAGAAAATATTAATTATTTAGTAATGGAAGATAAAGGCGTTCTTCTTTTTAATACATAAAACTATGTGATAGAAAAAAATTAATTCTATTTTTAGAATGAAAAAAGACCTAGTAAGTATAAGATACTTATTCTTTATTATTTCTATTCATTTTCTTATTTAAATTTAATGATTAAGATTAATTATCTTTTGTTTTATTTATAGTATGCTCTAGACAATTAATTAAGTTCATGTAGCTTTTCATAATTATAGTAAAAATTACAATTCCATTTAAATTATTGTTATTTTCTTAATTTATTAATATAATTAAGAATAACATATATCAATATGAGTCAAATCATTTTGTAGCACTGTGTTACTAATTATTTATATTTTCATTGTTAAATTTAATAATAAATTTTATTTATTAAAATTTACTATTATTTAAATAGACATATTATTTAAAGTTATATGTAGAGATTTGATGCTATATATTATTATATATAATAAATGACTAAGGGAGTGTTAGTTAGTGTACCATTTGAGAGTGTATTAGTATAATATATTTTTATGAATCAAATCTTAGTATTGTTGATAATACTAGTTTGTCAGTTGAACCTGAAACCTTTATTGCTGTTAACTAATTTATCACCTTATATATTTACTAGTGAAGTATTTTTAAAAAAGACACAAGAAATGTAGGTATATTTAAAGTTTTTAAACTTAAGATTGGAGTAGGTAAATAAGAAAGAATGAAATTATAATTTCTTAAACTAGGGATGGAAGTTTTATGTATTTATTTTTATTATAATATAAATATATACTTTTTACATCGAATATATAAAAATGTAAACAATTTATATGTGAATATTAATTTTAAGTATGTATATTTTAATTAAAATCTAATCATCATTTTCATATATCATTATAAGATATATTGAATATTATTGTTTATCCTATAACTTATCAAATATTTTCTTATAAACTATATATTTTATATTGTTAACATTAATTTCAAATAAAAAGGATATATAATATCTTAATCGGTTAAAGAATGAGAGATGTGAAAAAATGTCATAATTTTGATATTTTTCGTTAATAAAAACTAACATCTAGTCAATAAAAGAAATATTTAAAATAGAAAAGTATATAACATATATAATTAATTTCAATTTATATTTATTAAATACGTGAGTCTAATTTTATGGAATATAATCATAATAATGTTATGATTGGATTTCACACTTATATGATTTTATATTCATGTAATCAATATGAAATAGAAAAAGAAAATAAGTTGTTGATTTTGTTAATTATTTAATTTTTATATTATTGTATGTTATTTCATATATCAATATGTATTCTTGCATGGATAATTGTTATTATAAATTATCTTATTATATTTTTCATTAACAATTATTATTTAAATTTTATATTTAGCATCATATCTATAAACTTAAGCATACCTGCATAACATCATAAATTATTAGATTAAGAAAACATATATGTTGATTTAGTTTTATTTTTATTTTTAGGATACATATATGTTTATTCTTATTTGTAAAAGTCTTTACATATTTAATAAAAACAATGCTTTCAATTTCATATAGTTAACCATTATAAATTTAAAATAATTTATTTGAATATTACAATTTTGTCATTGATATATTATGAAATTATTAAATATTTAAAATCATTAAATTTTAATTTAATATTATTAAGACTATATTATATTTTATTAGACATATTATAAATTATGGATGTCATCATGAATCATCAATAGTTTTACATATTTTTCACTTATCTTTGTTTTATATTTTATTTATTTTTCTGTATTTTTTTATTGGTAATGCACCACTTTTTTATGAAGAAAAGCACCACCACCACCAGGCTATTCATGTATAACTGAACAATATTATTATTTTAATGAAAATTTCAAAATTAAAATTTTTATATTTATATAATGTTAATTTATTTGAATATTACAACTTTGTCATTGATAAAATCATTAAATGTTATATTTTATTAGGCATCTTAAAAATATATGGATCTCTTCATGAATCATCAGTATTTTTACATATTTTTCACTTATCTTTGTTTTATTTTTTATTTCTTTTTCTCTATTTTATTTTCTTTTTTTATTGGTAATGCACCACTTATTTACTAGGGAAAACACGACCACCATTGGGTTATTTATGCATAACTCAATAAAATTATTATTTTAATGCAATTTTTAAAATTAAATTTTTCCTATTTATAAAATGTATTTTTCATATCAATAAGTATTTATTTAATATTATTAACACTACTAGAAAAGTTTTCATTTCTTGCAGTTTTTCATGAAAATAAAATTGTAGAAAATACCAGCTATTTTTTAGAAGGAAAAAAATTGTATAAGTTTTGAGACTCTTCGTACAAAAAAAAAAATATCAACAAGAATTTCATAAAAATTTTCTTGTGAATTTGAAAAGTGACAGCAAACTCTTCTACAAATATGAAAATGTTTGAAAATTTTCTTGCAAATTTTCCCCCAAAAATTATTTATAGAAGTTTCCAGCGAATTTCAAATTTTCGGGAGAGTTCCTACATATTTAAAATTGGCAAAAAAGTTTTTGCATATTTTTCTACAAATCAAAATTCAAAAAAACATTATATATATTTAAAATTAAAATTATAATAAGTAAATATTATTTATTTATAAAAATTTATATATTAAGATTTCTAGAAATGTTTTGCCACATAATAATAATTTATTTTTTAAATCATTAGTTTTGAAATAATTTATAAATATTTAAAATAATATCATTTCACTAAATCCATTATAATTTATTAAATATCTTAATATTCATAATTTTAGTTTAAAATTAATTTGTTAAATATTATTTTATTGAATATATATTCTTGTATCTTCTATCCTTTAAATTTTAAATTGAAATCATTGTACATTTAAGTGACAATGTTAATTTATTTTATATTTAACATGTCCTAAAAAATCAAGGTATGTTTTTATACAAATAAATAAAAGAAAATTGAAGTTATTATTCAAAATTCAAGGAAATTCTATAGTATAAAGGTCAAAAAGCCTGCGTCAATTTTGAATGTTCAAGAAGTGAGAAAAACAATTGAAAATTTGAATAACAGAACAACACAAGCATAGAAGATGAATGTAGTTTGTGATTTGTAACTTGTAATTAGTATTTTTTTAAGTGTTAGTTAAGCATAGAAAAAAATAATAATAATGGTGATAGTTGTCTTGGTTCAGCCATACTTGTCCTGTTCATTTTTAATTACATATAAACCCAAATTACATTCATAATATCACAGTTTCCAATGTTTTGTATATCATATAGAACAAAATTTAGAAAGTGAATATTGATATTATCCTTATTAAACAAAGAAAATCTATCCTTTATCTAAATAAACTACTACTTTTTATAGAATTGTTCGATAAGTGGATTTCAATAGAATGGTAAAAATTAAGTTAAAAAATAGGAGAGTCATGACCTATGTTTATTAAGAAAGATATTGAAAAAACCTTTAAAATAGAAAGTGGTATGCGAAACCAAATTTGAATTCAGAAATCGAACATGTAGGGAAGGTATTAGCACCTTACAAAGTCCATTATAAAGACGGTTACCTCTAATTAAACATGCAAAATTAGATAACTTTAAAAATATCTATTTCATTCCATACAAATTATTATTTTTATTTTATTAATTGATTTTAATATTTTTTATAAGAATTTATTATTGAGAGATTTATATTTATAAAAGATTATTATTGTACTTTTTATCTTTTAAATTAATTAAAATTTTTTATCTTTTTAGGTTCAACAGGAGTAAGTTCCTACTCCTACGTATCTCCAAGTGTAATAGAGAATCAGTGTTTACATAGTTCTTTGAGAAAATATTTATGTGTTTTGATATATTTGATATTTAATTTTTAGATTTATTAAGACTTAGGATTTCTGAGCTGTCATGGTTTATACATCCTAAAAATTTAAAAATTAACAAGGGTGTACACCCAAACCAATCCATTGGAACATTCTTATTTTAGAGGTTGTTTTTATTTTTTTCGGAATATTTTTTGAAAAAGAAAAATTTATTAAAACACACTATCACTGTCATGAGAAGTGACAGGATAAAAATTCAGATACAGTAATAGATAGGAACAAATAAAAAGGACCCCCAAGTAACATGATAGTCACCTCCCACAAAGTCAACTAGTAAAGATATATTATTTTGCAGATTTACCCTACAAGAATTAGGATCAAACCACAAAAGAAGCCCTACAACTTGATTACTTTGAGTCTCTTCTTGCATACAGCTAGCTATAATGATTATTCCACGAAAGAGACACCTTTAACCTTACCCAACCCTTTGATCCACTTCCAATAGTTTTGTAGGGAACGATCCCACACTTCTTCACATAGGAAAGGCTTATTTTTAAACACCACCTCATTCCTAGCACCCTATATACCACAAAATTGATAGCCAAACAACACTAAGCCAGGAAGAAACATTAATACCAAAAGAGTCACAGATGCTCGAGAAATTCCAGAAACTCAACTTGCATGAAGCTGGCAGAACAGAGATGAAACCAAGCCATCTAAAACAATACATCCAAATAGAGTAACTACCCTTACAAGTGAACAAAAGATGAGAAATCGCTTCTGACTCTAAATGACATAGGGAACAAAGAGTGTCTGCCTTTCGAAGGATTGATCGACGAGCCAATTCAACCTTTGATGGTATTCTGTTACGAGCCACCTTCCAAGTAAAACCCATCACCACCTTTGATTTCAATAACTTGCTAAAAAATGGTGATTTATCCTCCAGGCCGCCCCCACACACTAAGTGGAATGCTTCTTTGACCAAATATTGATTAGAGATACCCATATTAGCACCCCACCCCCATCCATCTTTTTCCTCCTTTCTCACTTGGACCCCTTCCATGACTCCTTCTAACTACCTAACCCAATCAATCTCCCAAGTAAAAAGTTCCCTCCTCCAACTCAATTTCCAAACCCAATTATTATTACATCATTCCCCACCTCCGACACCAGCCCTTCCCTATGATTTGACAAACTGTATAATCTAGGAAATTTTGATCTAAGCCCCTCAGGCACCAACCAACCCCCCTCCCAAAACCAAAATAGCAAACCATCTCCAAGAGTAGGTTTTACCGTTGCAGGGAACCAATTCTCCATTCCTTCAGTTGTTGTTCTCAGGATATCGTGCCACCACTCTTGCACCTTACTGACATGTTTCTTCTAATATTTGCACCATATCTTGTCTCCAATACTTTAATCCAGGGAGCATTACCACCCTGTAGTATCCTTCAGTGCCATTTTCCCAACAAATATAATTTTGACTAACAAATTTATTTTTTAGAGATGAGATTTAAGACAAAAAGTTGTGGCAACTTATGCCTTAAAATCTCATGTCATGTCTAGTTAATATTAAAGAAAGTGAAGATTATAAATTATTTTTTGAAATAAAATATTATTAATTGTAACAGGAATTAATTAAGGAAGAAATTTGAGAACACGACACTGTCACAATTTGTATCCTCAAAATTTCATAAGCTAAAAAAATGTCAAATTTAATTAAGATTATTTTTCCCTTACCAATAAATTTATTTTTCTAACTAGCTGATTTAAAATTTTTTATTTAGGAACATAATTTTGAATTTTAGAGATGAGATTTAAAACAAAAAGTTGTCACAATTGTCTCAAAATCTCAAAATTAGAGAGATGTCACATCTAATTAATTCTTTTGCTCTATTAAAAATATTACTATTAAATTATGAAAAAATTACATTTAAGATATAATTATTATTATTATTAAAAAACTTAAATTATTTTTATGAAATGGTATTTCTTGGTATGAAACTCTAGCTAGGATGATTTTGATGGCACTTAAATTGCATATATACAACCAAATAGTAAGTTAGTTAATCAAATATCAAGCCCATGGTTATAAGTTCAAACCACAAATTAAATAATCAACTAATACGAATCAAACAAAATAAAAACATGATAGAAAAAAAAGGAAATATACAATGTCAAAGCCTAGCATAGACGAGCATCAACACGTATAACCCAATAACCGGAAAAAAGTAAAGAGAATCTGTGTAAGTCTTGAGTTCACAATCTCTTATTGTGGGGAAAGCATTGAAGTGCACAAAGGTCTATAATCCAACATGCCAGATCTATTGCTGCTGGTTTTCTGGCTAATGCATTCAGTGATATTTGTCACTTATTGATATAAGAAGGTGTATGTTTGTAATCATATTTTTGGGTCACTACATATACATATTGGTACCAAAATTTGGTGATGGTGGGTGTTTACAAAGGCTTGAACACATGTATATTGAGGTTCATAGCTCATGAATGTCATCACTTTTAAAGGTAAGCATTTTTATTGTTAGTGAAGATAAAAGGAAAGTATATGTAAGAGCTAATGTATATTATTTTGTTGGGAGAAAGAAGAAGAGTGGATAGATTCTACCATGAGTATTTTTAAGAGAGAACAAGATGAAGAAAAATAAAAAAAGGAAGGAGATGGTGAGTCTTACCTCGAGTGTGGAGTGGAGACGACAGTCCCCCAAAATGTGAGTTGTGAGGGATTTTTATTAAGGAGATATGTGTGCTTTCGTTTAATGAAATTGTATTTTGGGAAACCAATCTTGTGGATGTGTGATTTGAGGAGATTTGTTGGTAGCTTTTAGGTGGTAGTATGAAAGATTAGGAAGCAAAAGGTGAGTAGTTAGGGTAGTATAGCTCACCTTTAAATGATTTTCTTCTTTTTTTTATTTTTTAATTTGGTTTTTATATTCTTTTCTTTATTTTAAGAAAATGACTAAATTATTAATAATGTTTTTAGTTTAATTTTTCTCATTTTTGAATTTTCTTTACTTACTGAAGAAAATTGGGTCATGACGGAATCGATTTGTAAAAAGGTTTTCTTGCCTTTGAACTCAAACTTTACATATTGTCCGTAGGTCCTACACACTTAAAACTTATGATTTTAGAACTGGACTCGTGTTTGAACTGGTGAAAATGCTGGTTCATGATTTATTAATTCAACCGTTGTTGAACCAGTGGTTGAACCGATCTTAATAAAATAGTATTTTTTATTATTAATGTATTATAACAATTAACATTATAAAATAAAAAATTTATTAAGAGGTAATTATAAAATAAAAATTATTTTTACTGAATACATCTTCATATTGTTAAATTAACCTTTGTTTTTATTAATTTTTAATAAAAAATGGATGAATCCAAAAAAATTATAAAAAAATGAATTAGTTGAACCACCGATTTTCATCAGTTTTCCGATTTTAAAAATGGTTCTTTACTTTGTCGATTTGATTTTCACATTAACCGAACTAGATACTAGACTGGTTCACTAGTTTTTTGGTTGAACCGTTCGGTCCGATCCGCTTTTTTTAACCTCACTTAAAACACATGAACAGTTTTAATAAGAAATTTTATTACAAATATTCCAACATCAATTATTCACAACTTTAAAAGAAATTAGTCTGTATTATTGCACCAAGTTATATTCAAAATCTATGTAAAATGCACAAATATATATAAAACCTTATGAGTGATAAGTGTATTTTACTATTATGAAATTGAAGTTTTCACCTAATAACAACATTTCTTCAAGTATATTTTATGATAGATAATTTGTGAAATATATTTTAAATAATTTAAAATATGTGCATACTTAATTGTCAAATTTAATGTTATTACTTAATATTAAATTATCAAAATTAATATTTAATTACGAATTAAATATTTAATAAAAATAATTACTTAGTATAAAAAATAAAATAAAATTTTCTTAATTATAAAAATGAATATAAAATATAATTAATGTGGGAAATTTATTTTTTTATTAAATATAGATGTTACAAAAGAAAATCTCATGATCAAAAGATGTTATAAAATTGAAGCTTTCATCAATGATTAAGTTAAAATCCAATTTATAATTAATATATATTAATTAAAATTTAGTGAAGCATTTATGTGATGTGTTAAATGAGGATATAAGGAAAGTAATGACAGATTTTCATTGGAAAGCTTCCAAGGGGGGGTCAATGCCTCATTCATTTCCTTGATTCCCAAGAAGGAGTGCCCAAGTGGATTGGGAGATTATAGGTCGATATCACTAATTGGGGTGCTCTATAAAATTATTGCAAAAGTGCTGGCAAAGAGACTACAAAAGGTACTTCCAAGCAAAATTGAGGAAACACAGATAGCTTTTATTAAATGGAGGCAATTGCGTAATAGTGTGATTGTAGTTAATGAAGTGATCCAGGAGGCGAAACATAATAAGAAGCCCTTATTGGTTTTTAAGGCTGCCTTCGAGAAGGCGTATAACTCTGTTAGTTGGGTGTTGCTGTTTTACATGTTATCTCGATTTGGTTTTGGGGACAAACGATTAAGATGGATCATGGTTATTTGTCTTCATTATCAGTGTCAGTATTGGTTAATAGGAGTGTGACGAAGGAGTTCTGTATGCAAAGAGGATTACCTCAGGGTGATCTGAAGGGCTAGAAGGGTTGATTCGAAAGGCTTGATAAATCTAATTTTAGGTATTAACCTTAACAAGCATTGCTTCCAAATAGTATGCCAACAATTTGCAAACGATAAAATTTTCCTGATTTCACCTGAACTTCAAAATGTATTTGCTTTGAAAAGTGCTCTGAGATGCTATGAGTTGGCCTCAGGCATGAGGATTAATTTCCATAAGAGTATCTTAGGGGTAATTTGGGTGAAATTTCCAAAGGTGGGTTCCTTTGCATCAATCCTTAATTTGCGGAGTTCTGCAAACGCATTTCTCCTACCTTGGGATTCCTGTGGGGGCAAATGTGAGACTGAGCATGTATGGAAGCCTGTCCTGGATAAAATGAGAGCAAACTTAACCCCGTAGAGACAAAAGACTGTGTCAATAGGGAGAAGGATTTGCCTGAACAAATCCACCTTCTCTGTTTTACCACTTTATTTTTTGTCTATTTTCAAGGGTTCTAATAAGGTGTCTAAAGCCATAGAATTTGTGCAAAGGAATTCCCTTTGGGGAGGTTCGGAAGAAGGCTAAAAAATAGCATGGATCAAATGGGAGCAAGTGTGTAAAGACAAATGCAACAGTGGACTAGGACTAAGAGATGTGTTGGCTTTTAATAAAGCTCTATTGGGCAAATGGCGATGAAGAATTCTACAAGGTGGTGATGCTATTTGGATCAAGGTGCTGGAGGCAAGGTATTAGGTTGATATTTGGCGAAACCTTGATGTTAGGTGCAGAAGTGGAGGCTCCCTGTGGTGGCATGATATCCTGAAAGTCACTGCTGACGAAGAACAAAGTGGTTGGCTTTCTAGTGAGGTAAAAACCTTGATTGTGATGGTTCTCAATTATCTAATTAACATGAATTCTTATTTATTTGCATTTGAATTGAATCACTTGATTTCCAAGTTGTAAAGGGATATTTGGAAACCTAATTAGCTTGTTACAACATGTAAATAGAATAGGACTGTTGAGTAATTTTCCTTCAAAATTTTTTATCATTCTATTTTTACGTCAGATGAATGGTAATTAGTTGTTATACCTGTACAAAAAACATGCAAGAAGGAATAAAAATAATATCAAGAGTTTAATTGGTACACACTGTCAGTGTAAAATATTTTTACGCTGATGTTCAATCATAACTTTTCATTTATTTGACTTTTAAAGTATTATGAATAAAGGGTTGTGATTGAATGTAAGTGTAAAAATCTTTGCACTGATAGTGTATACCAATTAAACTTTAATATCAAATACTATGCTTTATCATTTTCATTATTTCATGATAGATTTCCTGTTATGAGCTTCATAGTAAAAAATGTGAATGATTCTATGCTCTTTTGCTATGATTGTTACAAAAGAAGGCACTAGCAATGGCTATGTAAGTATAAAGTGTGTTTCACACGCGATTTCAGTTGTAGCTAAAAGATGAAAAATTAATCGAAATGGTTTCAATTTATTTTATACTTAAAAAATTAGTAGTTTTTTAGGTAATCACTAGTTTTGCTTGAAAAGTTATTTTGGTTTAGTTTTTTTTTTAAGTTTTCCTATTTTTAGTTATTAGTTGATTTTTTTTACTTTTTTTTTTATTAATTAATAAATTATTTTTCTTTTGATATTTTATTTTTCATTCTCTCCTTTATCATAATTTATATATGTATTAAGTAATTTATAAAAGTTTCATAAAATTTGAAATTTAAGAAATTTATTTGTCATATCAAAACTAAAAAAATGAAATTAAAAAAATTGAATTGATTTGGCTAATATGAAAATTCGATTGCCTTATCCAAATAAAAAATTTGAAATTTAAGAAATTTAAAATGATTTATCCAAACAAAACATTTACAAAATGAAAGAAATTAAAATGAAAGCAATTCAAATTGATAGCATTTCAAATTTTTTGAAATCTTAAAATGTCTCATTAAAACACAAAGTTAGATTTAAACAAAAAATGGTGAAGTATAAGTCTCTAATACCAATTTTCCTTTAATTTTCAAAATAAAAAATATGAAAGGAAAATGGAAAAGGAAGCAAAGAGTGACCACAAACAAGTTACATGCTGTAAATTATATTTTGAAAATCTAACCTTTACATTAATCGAATGTATAATTGTTATAATAAATTATTTGACTCAAACTAACATTGCTCAAATTAACGGATTTACATCATTCAATACATCTATGATTTATGTTAAAACAATTTGTTGAATTTGATAATAATAACATTAAAAATTATATAAATTGTATTTGGTATGGTTATATCTTTAAAGTCAATAATAATTAATATTTAGTAACATAAATGATAGAAAAGGTAGATTCTAATTATATAAGGTTTTATGTTTTATGGTTTGTTTCTTCTCATTGTGGTTTATTTCTTTCTCTCTTCTAGAAAGGTGGCTGAATGCCTCTATCAGTCCCAACACACGGAAATGGACCCTCCTTCTTCCAATGGTCTATTTCAAAATCAAAACTTGGATTGACCATTTTGTAACCTGTGTTACTAAGTCTAATAAATAATTAGTGAAAGGGAAGAGGAAGGAAAGAGTGGCCACAAACAAGTCACATACTTTAAATTATGTTTTGAGAATCTAACCTTTACATTTTTATTATAATAAATTATTTTATTCAAACTAACATTGCTTAAACAAGTATAGGAAAGTGGTATACCACCACATACACAGTACTCAAGAACAAATTATATTGAGTATCCTCAAACTAACATGACTCAATAGATCTTTAAAAAGATAGCAATAACCTTGGGAAATGTTGTAAATCATTAATGAACCAACAATTAAGCATGTTTTAAAAGACAGTGACTCCGCGTTTATTCACACTATAGTTTTAAAATAATTAAATTCTTTATTGCTTTATTTTTTAAAATTATGAAAAGATTTAAATTTAAGATAAGTTAAATTCCTCTAAATACTTTTAACACATAACTTTATACATATTTTTTAATAATAAGAAATAAATGTGAGATTATAATCAAATATATTTTTTCTAACAATTCGATTTATTTATTTTTATTAAAGTTGTATTATGAATTTAAAAACAAAAAATTACCATGAAAAATGTTTTTTTTAAAATTATTATGTTATATTCAGAAAAAAAGATTGAATTCTTTGTAAAGAAGAATGCAAGTTACATATTGGAAATAATGAGATTTTTTAAACAAAAGTAAAAAAAAAAAATATTTCTCACAGGTAACATGAATTGTGTCACTGTGACAAAAAATGTTTAGCTTACTTTATTATATTTTCTAACACACATCCCACATCTCATGTCACTCAATTCAGAATGTATTACAAATGATAAACATCCATTTTTCCAATTTCGTTTTTATATTTCTGTAGAAATAGTCATACTATTGTAATACATTCTAAATAGGATTTTATGACTGTTTTAAGTTTTATTTTCGAAAAAAGTCCTAAATAACTTAAAAAATAGATACTTAAAATATAATATTTAGTTTATAATATTAAAATGTGAAATTCTTAATTCTTAACATTCTTTCTATCATAAATTAGTAGAAAAAAAATAATTTTTTCTTCTAACTAAAAATAGATTTTTTGAATTAATATTTTGGTAGAAAAGATTAATTATTTAGTAATTGATATAAGGACATTCTTCTTTTTACTATATAAAACTGTGCTGCTAGAAATGATTAATTTTATTTTTAGAATGTAAAGAGATCTAATAAGTATAAGATGCTTACTCTTTATTATTTCTATTCATTTTCTTATTTAAATCTAATGATTATGATTAAGATTAATTATGCTTTTTTTTTTATAGTATGCTCTAAACAATTAATTTAGCTCATGTAGCTTTTAAACTTAAGATTAGAGTACATAAATTAAAAAGAATGAAGTTATAATTTCTTAAAATAAGGATGAAAGTTTTACGTATTTATTTTATTATGATATAAATATATACTTTTTACATCAAATGTATAAAAATGTAAACAATTTATATGTAAATATCACTTTAAGTGTGTATATTTTAATTAAAATCTAGTCATCATTTTCATATATCATTATAAGATATATTGAATATTATAGTTTATCCTATAACTTTTGAAATATTTTCTTATAAACTATATCTTTTATATTGTTAACATTAATTTCAAATAAAAAAGGATATATAATATCTGAATTTTTTAAGGAACCAGAGATGCAAAAAAATCTCATAATTTTAATCTTTATCGTTAATAAAAACTAACATCTAGTTTATAAAAGAAACATTTAAAATAGAAAAGTATATAACATATATAATTAATTTAAATTTATATTTATTAAATATGTGAGTCTAATTTTACAGAATATAATCATAATAATTTTATTATTGAATTTCAAACTTATATGATTTTATATTCATGTAATCAATATGAAATAGAAAAAGAAAATAAGTAGTTGATTTTTTTAATTATTTAATTTTAATATTATTGTTTGTTATTTAATATATCAATTTGTATGCTTGCATTGATAATTGTTATTAAATTATCATATTTTTCATTAACAACTATTATTTAAAATTTTATATTTGGCATCATATCTGTAAAGTTAAGCCTACCTGCATAACATCATAAATTATTAGATTAAGAAAACATATATGCTGATTTAGTTTTATTTTTGTTTTTAGGATACACATATATTTATTCTTATTTGTAAATGTCTTTACATATTTAATAAAAAAATGTTTTGAATTTCATATATAACCATTATAAATTTAAAATAATTTATTTGAATATTACAATTTTTTCATCCATATATTATGTTATTAGACATATTATTAAGACTATTTTACTAAAACTATATTATATTTTATTAGACATATTATAAATTATGGATGTCATCATCAATTATCAGTATTTTTCAGTTATCTTTGTTTTTTTTATTTCTTTTTCTTTAATTTATTTTCTTTTTTTATTGGTAATGCACCACTTTTTTACTAGGAAACGCACGACCACCACCAGGCTACTTATGTATAACTCAACAATATTATTATCTTAATCAAATTTTCAAAATTAAAATTTTTCTATTTATATAATTTTAATTTTTCATATCAATAAATATTTATTTAATATTATTAATACTACCACAAAAGTTTTCATTTCCTGCGGTTGTTTCATGAGAAAAAAATTGTAGAAAATACCTGCTATCTTTTAGAAGGAAAAAATTCATATAAATTTTTTTAGACATTTTGTAAAAAAAAAAAATCTATAAAAATTTTCTTGTGAATTTGAAAAGTGACGCTAAACTTTTCTATGAATATGAAAATATAGAAAAATTTCTTGAAAATTTTCCTCTGAAAATTATTTGTAGGAGTTTTTGCGAATTTTAAATTGGCATAAAAATTTTCCTACATATTTAAAATTGGCAGAAATTTTTTTGCATTTTTTTTACAAATAAAAATTTATATAAATTTTTTAGATATTTAAAATTAAAATTATAATATATAAATATTATTTATTTATAAAAATTTATATATTAAGTTTTCTAGAAATTTTTTCGCCACATAATGATAAGTGATTTTTTAAATCATTAGTTTTGAAATAATTAATAAATATTTAAAATGATATCATTTTACTAAATCCATTATAATTTATAAAATATCTTAATATTCATAATTTTAGTTTAAAATTAATTAGATTAAATATTATTTTATTGAACGTATACTCCTTTATCTTCTATCTTAAAGTTTAAATTCAAATCATCGTACATTTAAGAGACAATGTTAATTTATTTTATATTTAACACGTCCTAAAAAATCAAGGTATGTTTTGATACAAATAGATAAAATAAAATTCAAGTTGTTATTCAAAATTCAAGAAAAATTTATATTATAAAGGTAAAAAAGCCCAGGTCAATTTTGGATGTCCAAGAGGTGAGAAAAACATTTGAAAATTTGAATAAGGGAACAACACAAGCATTCGTGAAACATGAACTAAGATTTGTATTATACACAATTTACTATTTTAATGAAATAGCATCGATCCAAAATTCAACATGAAAATGAATGTAGCTTGTGATTTGTAACATAATTAGTTTTTTTTAAGTGTTAGTTAAGCATAGAAAAAAATATAATAATGGTAATAGTTGTCTTGCTTCAGGCATACTTGTCCCGTTCTTGTTTAATTACTTATAAACCCAAATTATATTCATATTACCACAGTTTCCAATCTTATATCATATAGAACAAAATTTAGAAAGTGAATGTTGATATTATCTTTATTTTAAAAAAAGAATTTAGCCTTTATCTAAATAAATAGACTACTACTTTTGATGGGAATCCATTTGTAAAAAACTTTTCTTGCATTTTGAACTCCAACTTTATATGTTTTCGATAGGCCCTACAACTTAAAACTTATGATTTTAAAACTGGACCCGTGTTTGAACCGGTGAAAGTACTGGTTCACAATTTATTAGTTTAACCATTGTTGAACTAGTGTTGAACCGGTCTTAATAAAATAGTCGATCTGTCTTAATAAAATAGTATTTTTTATTATTAATATATTATAAAAATTAAGATTATAAAAGAAAAAAGTTTATTAGGAGGTAATTATTAAAGAAAAAAATATTTTTACTAAATACATCTTCATATCGCTAAGTTAACCTTTTTTTTAATATTTTTTAACTAAAAAGAGATAGACTTGAGAAAACAAGGGTGTATTCAGAAAAATAAAAAAAACATTATAAAAAAATGAAACAGCTAAACCCCTAGTTTTGATCAATTTTTCGATTTTAAAACCGGTTTTTTGCTTGGTTGGTTTTCAGCCTTAATTGAACCGGATACTAGAATGGTTCACCAGTTTTTTGGTCAAATCAGATACCAGACTGGTTCACCAGTTTTCGGTCGAACGAGTCTGTTCGATCCGATTTTTTTAACTAGCTTAAAACACAAAAAAAAATTTAATAACAAATTTTATTACAAACATTCTAACATCAATTATTCACGACTTTAAAAGAAATTAGTCATGTCTTATTGCACCAAGTTATATTCAGAATCTATGTAAAATGTAGAAATATATGCAAAACCTCAATCATAAATTATAAGTGTATTTTACTCTTATAAAATTGAAGTTTTCACCTAAGACTAACATTTCTTCAAGTCTATTTTATGATAGAATAATTTATTTTTTTATTAAATATAGATGTTACAAAATAAAATTACATGATCAATGGATATTATAAGTTTTGACAAATTGACTTCTCTATTTTGTTTGATTGTTTCCTTGTCTCTTAATGGACTCGACCATCCTAATCCAACATTTATAAGTTATCCAATCTTATTGATACAAAACCTTATACCCAAGAGGAATTTTATTCTTGATTTAAATCTAAGATAATGAGATTAGAAAACACTTAAAAAATTCAAACGAACTCAACCATTTAATTTGTGGTCCACTACAGCTAAACCAATTATAGCTTGTATTACATCGGACTATATATACCTTACTAAGCATGATATAGATATAAATATTGTGGCTATTAGTACAAAGTGAGTTGTGAGAACTGATGCTACTATATTTAAAACTATATTTCAATCAACCCCTAATTAAATTTCACTCTTGACTATTGCCTTTCAACCATTAAACATTAAGTGGGTTAAAAAATAAAATGTTATTATAGAATAGAAAACATTTAAAAGGATGAAGTTTTCTTTTGTGAGAATGTTGATAATATTGCCTTTGTCATCATGCCATAACTGAGTCAGTTGTCTCTTTCACAGTTCCATCATTATCCATGACTTTGTTCTGTCTCACAACTGGGTAAATAAGCATCCATACTGTTTAAATTAAATAAGGTGAAAGTAATTAAGATATGAATTGGAGAAGAAGGTGCATCATTAAAGTATCAAACTAGTTATACTTCACTTTTACAATCCAAAACTGATTATTATTACCACCATCACCATGTGTTGATGTTTATATGTTAAGCATATTAACATGGGTAGTGTTACTCATCATTGAAATTTATTAAAAACTATAAAATCAAGATATAGAAGTATTAACTGAGGTGTTACCATCAAACTTTATGTTTTTCAATAAACTTTAACCAATAGTAGTAGATAATGTGTTATAAAAAGTGTTAAAAAGTGTTCTATTATAATTTTTAAAATAAAATTTGTCTTATTAATATGAACAAGATTATGGTTGAAGTTGAAGCTAGCTAATGAAATATTATAGGAAATAATTGTTTCTATTAAGTAATACATTCATTTACTGTAAATTGTTGCTGCAAACCGCTAGCTAATGAAATATAGGAAATAACTATTTCTATTAAGTAATGCATTCACTCACTCTAAATTGTTGCTGCAAAGCACTCATTGATAACTTTCACCTATGTACTTATCCAGCCAAGTCAACGTTCCACTTGGTGGTTTGATCAGTGCATAATTCATGTAGGAAGTATAGGACACAAAATGTCAAAAACCGCTATACATAAAGCACTAGTTAACCATATGATGTATTAAGTTCCTTACTTTCTGGCTGAGTTATTTAGATCCCAACTGATGAACAACATTGCAAAGTACATTGCTTCCAAAGAGAATACCATGTGAAAAAATTCATAACTGTAAGGAATATCATCTTCATGTTCAACTTTGTTTTTTGTAAACAGAAAATGACCAAAAAAATCACTTCAATATGAGGGATATTAACATTGCTTTCTATCTGTCACAATATGGCTCAGATTAAAATTAAATAATTCTTGTTCGATCATGTTGATGAAAGGACTATGATCCAAAATTTTGGTTATCTTATATGGGGGGAATTATTTTTTTCTTGACTTTTCTAAAAGAAAATTTTACTTCAACTTGCAGCATGATTAAGGTGTCTTGCTAGATCAAAGAAACAAGGCAGCTTTAGAGATTCCTAATTTCTAGGAAAGGATTGAGAATGGGATTTTGAAGCAATAAGGAATCTTCTTGAATTTACTGTAAAAGGCTTTGAAGCAGCAAGGAAAGCTTTAGAACTCTCTAATTTTGAAGCAAATAGCAATGCTTTAGAACACTAAAGAATGATTCACCTGAAAGCATTTTGAATCAATGCCTATGGAAAAGGCTGCCATCACAATTGCAAATATGGCAATAAGAAAGGCCAGTAAGAAATTAGAAAATGGTATATAACACAAAATAACAGGATGACTAAAGCATTCATGTGAAGAAATATCCACAATATCAAATTATGGATTTTAATACTAATTCAGACACATGTTCACAAAAAAAATAATATCTTGAAGAGTCAACAAAAAGAATGCACGGGCCTACAAAAAAATCTAATAGTAGCACTAATAGTAAAACTTGTAAGAAAACTACACAACATATTGTACAATATATACCACATGGTAAAAATGATCAGTTAAAACTTAAAACCTCTATACATATACTTATATGTGCCCTTTAGTTGTTGAATGCTACTAAACACTTTATCCTTGTAGATGGTTCTTGCTTTTATTAGAACACTACATTAACAATAATTTAGCATCACGATTGAAGTATTGTGGTGCTAAAAATGAATGACAGATCGACTAGGCTAGATATCATATCTCATCACTTTATCATATTCTGTCAAAGTCATTTTCCTTTATCCTTAATTACTAAGAATTTTAACAAAATTTTCATCCCAAGCTATTTCATATGCAAGAAAAAAGACTTAATTATGGTTACTTCACATCATAAATTTAAGATAAATAACACCTTAATTTTATTTAAAACCTTTGACCAATACTAATAGAAAATCTATTATTTAATTTAAACCTCAATAATCACATAAAGAAGACTGAAGGAAGAATTTTGAACTTAGTAAAGAAGTGTAGAGGAACTAAACAAAAGATTTTCAAATTTAACTGAGTGAAAAACTTACTAGTATAGTTATCCAGCCACTGTTTCCTTTTTCTTGTTTTTTTGTCTCACATCTTATGGTGGCAGGTTCACTGAAATTCCATGATAGAGATCTACATAAGTCCACCATCTATAAAGGAAATTTCAAAATAAAATATGTGATTTAAAGTAGACATTGAACCAAGTTAGCATGACATCAGTTACAGATGAGTGAATTTCATTGCATGTAAGAAGAGAATTTCATTCTATCTTCATCCAAATAAATATATGCCAATATCTTGCAACACTTGATTAACAAGATCCAATTTTTTAAATTTTATTAATTCAATTTTTAAAAAAATGAAGAAAGAAGACCAATTTTTGAAAAAGTTGTTTTGACTTTTTTCTTTGTATTTATTTTCTATGAAAGTGCTTCTATAGAATATCATCCAACAAAGTGATATAATGTCTAAATTTTGCCTAAGAACCATATATAGATATATGGGTTGGAAAATCCTGACCTTCTGATTGCAGACCAACAAAGAAAAACAATGTAAGAAGCCATAATTCCTGAAGATAAAAGACCTCTATTAACCTGTAATAATTAAACATTTAAATAACAAAACATAAATTTTATTTTTTTAAAGGAAATAAAAAATATTAGGGATCTTAATTATATATGTTGAATATGAACAGCTAATTACTTTATACATAGTGATATATTGTGCAAATAATACTATTACAGAATCACTATAAACTATTAAAAACACCATTAGCTGAAACGAGTAATCAAAGTAGTGTGTACCTTTGAATTTAAAGATATAACCATCATTGCAGCAAGTAGAATTACTATCCATGTGATGAAAAATATATTTGGAGAACATGAGGTTCTTGAGGCATATGATGTGTACAGATAGACAATTCTACAAATAGAGGCAACATAAAACAATGTTGACATAAAAAGTCCAAGGGAGTACTTGTGCCAGCACAATAACATGTTAATGTATCAAAAAATACATACATTGTTATTAAGGTTAATGGTCTAACAAAATGGTCTTAATTTTCTATAATAACAAACACACAATCACATATTATCTCTGCTTTATAATTGTATCACATATTATTCATTCTTAATTGGGAGAATATCTTATAAAGTAATATGACCATGAAAACTAACATATCTAATCATATTAAAGTTAAGAAACTTTTGGATTCATTATTTGTACCAATATCCTTAAATGTTTTACAATTAGTGAGATAGGATTGTGGGATTCATTGAAATCCTTAGTGAGCTTAGGATATGAACTCGAACAATTTAAACATAAGCATACTTTAAATTAAATTTGTTTTATGTTTGACTTTCAAATTAATTATATCAGTTTGTTTTTTAATCTCCATAGTCATGACATTTTTAAATAATAAACAAAGTTAATATCCATATTAATAAACATTAGAAAAACAAATTATGTGTACCTATATCAAACAATTATTTTCATATGACATTGAAGTCTTGAGCCATCCAATGCAGGATCTTTTAAATTATGTAAAAGCTAAAACTTCAGTAATTTACTTAATGAGCACCAAAATAACTTGTACACAGTTCTGATTCAGAATTCAGGTACATTGTTCTCATCCTTAGAACAAGACATAAAATTTGACTTTAGGTTTATCTTGAATTGTTGCAAAAATAAAAATGTTTACCTTTGCTCTCTTTATTCTTCTACAGTCTAGTATTTATTCCACCAAGTGATAAAATGGATGACACTCACAAGTTGTAAAAGAAGAAATATTCTGTATAAACATAAACAACAACATGCATGTAAGTAATAATCTGCAAATAGAAAAATAAAGAAAATAGAATGTATTGATGGAGTCTCTCAAAGAACACCTTTTAGATTCATCATAGATATGAAAGTACACAATCCAAGACTTGTACCGAATGAAAGGATATTGACCATTCTTCAAAAAAAACAAAAAAAGAAAGTGAAGGATTTAAAGCTTACCCTGCACCAATATTTATTCAAGAGAAGGTAAAGAAAGAATGGAGTTTTGTTTTCAATGAGTGAAAAGTGAGAGAAAAAAACTTATGCACCTTAAAAAGTTTTTCACCAATCACAACCCTTGATATATGATAGATTTGTTCACTTTACCAATTAATACTTTAAAAGTCATATAAATAAAGGGTTATGATTAAACGTCAGCATAAAACATTTTATACTACATGTGTTTCAAACTCAAAAAATAATGGTACTAATGAAAACTATTTGAATGATAAAATTGACAGTTTTTTCATATGAATAGTTTTTACAAAATTCTTACATGAGAACCATAAGCAAAATCCAAAACCGATGCCACAAATTTTGATGTTCACATAATTTTCTTGTTTTGACTATACTAAGAAACATAACTAAGAAAATATATATGACTTCATCATTAAGGAAGATAGTTCTTTATTAATTAGTAATTATAATAATTATATAGAGAACAGGAAATTTGTAAATATATAGTTGATCCATGGTAAGTAATTGAAAATTTTTCTTGTTGAATAAATTATAGGTTAGAGTATATTTACTTCAAGGTTGAGAACAATAAAGATTTTGAATAATATCCTTGGGAGTGATGAGGACTTAACAGAGCTCTTCAATGTTGTTTCTAATAAAAAACAATATTGTCTATGTAAAGTGTTGTTATTTGAGTTCGAATTCAATCAAAATGGTGAATGGAGGACTTGATTTTGGAATGAATTTTGTTAGTGGATCTAGTTGTTGTCTTCTAAATTTCTTTATTTTTTTTATATGTTAATAACATAACTTAGAAATAGTAGTTTAGATGTTATTTTTGTTGTTCTTTACTCTGTTGATTGATGCTCGCTGATAGTGTTTTCTAAAATCTTGTCCAACTCCTTTTGCATATCTCTAAGTTATCTTTTATCCAAGTTATGAGATGAATAGGTTTGATTGAAGGGAACAAGTCAACAAGATCAAACCCTGTTTCTCTTGAGGCTACCAAATTTTCTCAAAGTAATGCATCTATTGGAATATTTGATTCTTCATCTGGTATGTTTTTCCCAGACTTTATGTTGATTTCAAAAGCTTGTAACTAACTTTGATGATGATTTACTGTGCATTTTCTATTGCTAAAATATTATTGATCACTTTTCTTGTCCTTGTAATCAAGGCAATCAACATCATAGGAAAAGTATGCCTTTTTTCATCCTTCAATTATGTCCATAAGCTATTATTCATTTGATCATTGTTTTGTCATCTAGTCGGTTTGTTCTTGACCTCCTCTATGTGTCCTATTGTTTGGTTTTTGTGGATGGATAAACTTGACCTTTGGATGATTACTCCATATTATTTGTAATCTTTATATTTTGGCATGCATTATTACGGAATATAAATTATGTTTCTAACGTGATAATTTGTTTTAATTTGACAAGATTTTTCTAATAGATAAAATAAATAAATATCAAGTTATCGGAAGAACCATGGGGTTCATAAAAAGATGTCACCTATAGAAACTTGAATTGAATTTTCTCTTTAGCCGCTATTTGAAATTGGCTTTTCCTTGTTCTTTATGTAAATCTAAATTTTTTCTGTTTCTTTTCCAAACCATAACTTTTGTTGTTACTGTCTCTGTTGCTGTTAAAATGAGATCAATGACACTTGAGTAGAGACATAATTTTAAACTATTTTCTTTGTATCTTTCCAGCTTTCTTCCAGTTACTATGCATGTCCTCCTAGTTGGTTTATGAGAATGGAAAAGGTACAAGCATGAAAATAGCTACTTGGGAATGATTGTCAAAGTAAAAGTTTTATAATCTATTTCCACAGTTGTTTATGATTGTACTGTATTTGTTATTTATGGTTTCTCTACTATAGTCATAGGTTCAGGGGTGAGTAGCCTGCACCTCCTAATTCTTCTTGGACTCTCTTTTATCAATTATACATATTCATGTATGAAACGAAGTTGAATGGAGCAACTCACTTCAGAATTTTCAGTTTCAACTTCTCTTAAATCTTACAATTGATTCTTGATATTACTAGATCAAACATTTTCTTTGCTGCTACATGAGCAGAATCTATTGATGACTTGATATATTAACCAATGTAATCAAGAGCTTCTTTTTGTTTCGTTCATTTTCATTTCTCAATAATCTAATTAATTGAATTCTTGTTTACTGGCAGTTGAATTGGATCACCTCATTTTCAAGTTGTAAAGGGATTTACAGAGATGGGTTTAGCTTGTTAAAACATGTAAATAAAATAAGAATGTTAAGTAATTTTCCTCCAAAATTTTTCATCATTTTGTCTTAAGTCAAATGATTCGTAGTAGATGTTATACTTGTGCTAAAGATGGGAAAAGGAATAGAAATAATATCAAATACTATGCTTTATTATTTTCATTATTTCATGATAGATTTCCTATTACTATGGTTAAAAATGCGAAAGATTCTATGCTATTTTGCTATGATTGGTACAAAATGAGGTAATTACTAGTTTTGTGTGAGAATTTATTTTAGTTTAGTTTTTTTTTTAAGTTTTCTTATTTTTAGTTATTAGTCATTAATTAAATAAGTTCTTTTTCTTTACATATTTTATTTTTTATTCTCTCCTATATCATAATTTATTTATATATGTATTAAGTAATTTATAAAAGTTTCACAAAATTTGAAATTTAAGAAAATGATTTGTCATATCCAAACTAAAAATGAAATTAAAAAAAATTGAATTGATTTTATTAATATAAAAATTGAATTGCCTTGTCTAAACAAGAAATTTGAAATGTAAGAAATTTCAATTGATTTACTCAAACATAACATTTACAAAATGAAGGAAATTCAAATGAAAACAATTTAAATGAATAGGATTTCAAATTTTTTGAAATCTTAAAATACCTCATCCAAATGCAATGTTATATTTTAAGAAGATAAACGGTGAAGTGTAAGTCTCTAGTACCAATTCTCCTTTAATTCAAAATTAAAAATATGGAAGTGAAAGCAAAAAGGAGAAAAGAGTGACCACAAGTCACATGCTTTAACTTATATTTTGAGAATCTAACCTTTCCATTGATAAAATGGATACCTGTTATGATAAATTATTTGACTCAAATTAACATTGCTCAAACTAACATTAATCAAAATTGATTTACATCATTCAATCACATGTATTATTTATGTCAAAAAATTTGTTAAATTTGATAATAATAACTTTAGAAATTATATAAATTGTATGATTTAGTAGGTATGGTTGTATCTTTAAAGTCAATAATAATTAATATTTAATAACATAAATGAAAATAACATGAATGAAAAAAAAAACAAAGAAGTAGGCTTGCAAAAATGACAAAGAAGTTATATGCATTTATCCATTGGATTAGGTATAGAAAAGGCATATTCTAATTGTACAAGGTTCTATGGTTTATTTTTTGTTTCTTCTCTTTCTTTCTTCGTTATTGAAATGTGTTGCTGAATGCCACTCTCCATCCCGAATCCCCCAATTCCTCGTATCCATAAAAATGGACCTTCCTTCTTCCCATGATCTATTTCAAAATCAAAACTTGGGTTGACCTTTTTGTCCTTGAGACGTGTGTTACTAGTCAAATAATTAGTGAAAGGGAAAAAGAAATAATGGACTCAAACAAATTACATGCTTTAAATTATATTTTAAAAATTTAACCTTTACATTAAGAGTTTAAGTGGTATACACCATTAGTGTAAAAGATTTTTATACTGACATCCAATCATGACTTTTCATTTATGTGACTTTTAAAGTAGTAATGATTAAAGTTAACAAATTTACTATGAATGAAGGGTTGTGATTGAATGTCAGTGTAAAAATCTTTACACTGACAGTGTGCATACCAATTAAACTCTAACATTAATCAAATGTATATATTATAATAAAATTATGAGTTTAATTGGTATACACTATCAGTCTAAAGATTTTTACAATGACATTCAACCACAACCATTTCTGGTAAATTTATTGACTTTAGTCATTACTACTTTAAAAGTCACATAGATGAAAAATTCATGATTGAATGTTAGTGTAAAAATCTTTTACAATAACAGTGTATACCTATTAAAATATAAAATTATTTTGAGTTAAATTGACATTGCTCAAACAAGTATATATACACACTACTCAAAAACAAATTATATTATGTTCAAACTATCGTGCCTCAATAGATTTCTAACAAGTTAGTAATAACCTTGAAAAATGTTGTAAATCATTAATGAGCCACCAAGAATTAAGCATGTTTTAAAAGACATGGATTTTTAACTTTCATTTCCCATATGAATCCCCCACACATTTTATTCTCACCTATAATCGTAAAATAATTAAATTACTTTATTATTTTATTTTTTAAAATTATGAAATAATTTAAATTTATGTTAAATTACTTTAAATATTTTTAAGACATAACTTTATACATATTTTTAATAATAAGAAATAAGTATGAGACTATAATTAAATGTATTTTTTCTAACAGTCCTATTTATTTACTTTTATTAAAGTTGTATTATGAATTTAACAACTGAAAAATTACCATGACAAATGTTATTTCTAAAATTACTATGTTATATTCAGAAAAAGACATTGAATTCTTTGTAAAAAATAATGCAAGTTACATATTGGAAATAATGAGATTTTTTAAAGAAAAGTAAAAAAAAATAAAAATATATCTCAAGAATATGAATTGTGTCATAACATGTGAGAGAAAATGTTTAGTTTATTGGATTTTCCAACACACAATTACATTTTTTTAATAAACCCTTGATAAATATGCACTTCCTGTTCCAAATTACTTTTTACAATCGTGTAGAAATAGTCATTCTATTACCCTTTAAAATAGGATTTTAGGACTTTTTAAACTTTTATTATTGACAAAAGTCCTAAATAACTTAAAAAATAGATACTTAAAATATAATATTTAGTTTATAATATTAAAATATAAAATTCTTAATTCTTAACATTCTTTTATCATAAATGAGTAGAAAAATAGAAAATAATTTTTTTTCTCAGTAAAAAATATATTTGTTGAATTAGTATTAAATAGTAATGTTTTGGTACAAAAGATTAAATATTTAATAATGGATGATAAGGACATTCTTCTTTTTAATATATAAAACTATGCTAATAGAAAAGAGTAATTCTATTTTTTAGAATGGAAAAAATCGAGTAAGTACAAGAGAATTACTCTTTGTCATTTCTATTTATTTTCTTATAAAGATTTAATAATTAAGATTAAGTATGTTTTTTTATGAGTTTAATTGATATACACTGTCAGTGTAACGTTCAATCATAACTTTTCTTTTATGGGATTTTTAAAGTATAGTAAGTCAACAAACCTATCATGAACGAAGGGTTGTGATTGATTGAATGTTAGTGTAAAAATCTTTACACTGACAATGTATACCAATTAAACTATTTTTTATTTATAGTATACTCTAAAAAGTTAATTAAACTCGTGTACATTTTTATAATTATAGTAAAAAACCAAAATTCTATTTAAATTATTGTTATTTTTTAATTTATTAATATAAATATGAATCAAATCATCATTTTCATATATCATTATAAGGTATATTGAATATTATAGTTTATCCTATAACTTATCAAATATTTTCTTATAAATTATATATTTTATATTGTTAACATTAATTACAAATAGAGAAGGAAATATAATATCTCAGTTGGTTTTGATCGTTGTCGTTAATAAAAACTAACATTTAATCTATAAAAGAAACATTTAAAATAGGAAAATATATAACATATATAAGTAATTTAAATTTATATTTATTAAATATGTGAGTCTAATTTTATAGAATATAATCATAATAATATTATGATTGGATTTCACACTTTTATGATTTTACCGTCATGTAATCAATATGAAATATAAAAAGAAAATAAGTTGTTGATTTTGTTAATCATTTAATTTTAATATTATTGTATGTTATTTCATATATCAATAATGTATGCTTGCATGGATAATTGTTATTGTAAATTATATTATTATTTTATTTTCATTATATAACATTTTATATTTGGCGTCATATCTATGAAGTTAAGCATACCTGCATAACATCATAAATTATTAGATTAAGAAAACATATGTTGATTCGGTTTTACTTTTATTTTTAGGATACATATATGTCTATTGTTATTTTGAAAAGTCTTTACATATTTAATAAAAACAATGTTTTTAAATTCATATAATTAACAATTATAAATTTAAAATAATTTATTTGAATATTAAAATTTTGTCATTGATATATTATGAAATTATTAAATTTTTAAAATCATTAAATATTAGTTTAATATTATTAAGATTATATTATATTTTATCAGAGATATTAAAAATATATGGATTTCATCATCAATCATCAATATTTTACATATTTTTTACTTATCTTTATTTTATTTGTTATTTATTTTTCTCTATTTTATTTTCTTTTTTTATTGGTAATGCACCACTTTGTAGGAAAAGCACGACCACCACCAAGTTGTTTATTTGTCACTCAATAAAATTATTATTTTAATGTAAATTTCAAAATTAAATTTTTTCTATTTATATAATGTTAATTTTTTATATCAATAAATATTTATTTAATATTATTAACACTACTAGAAAATTTTTCATTTCTTGTAGTTTTTTCATGAAAAAAAAAGTTGCAGAAAATGCCTACTACTTTTTAGAAGAAAAAATTCGTATAAAAGAAAATAAAAAATATCTACAAGAATTTCATAAAACTTTTCCTGTGAATTTGAAAAGTCATAGAAAACTTTTCAATGAATATGAAAATGGTAGAAAATTTTCTTGCAAATTTTCCTCCGAAAATTATTTGTGGGAGTTTCCTGCGAATTTTAAATTGGCAGAAAACTTTATGCATATTTAAAATTGACAAGAAATTTTTTAAATATTTTCTACAAATCAAAATTCACAGAATTTTTTAGATATTTAAAATTAAAATTAAAGTATTAGTTTTTACATAAATCACTACTTTTGCTGATGGGAATCTGTCGACAAGGGGTTTTGACGGGACAACAAAAAGTAACTTGAAAAATAAAGGAGTTGTCTCCTATGTTTATTAAGAAAAACATTGAAAAACCTTTAAAATAGAAAGTGACATGCGAAAAATTATTTGAATATGAAAGTCAATTACACGTACGGCAGGTATTAGCGTTCGTCATAAAGACTCTAATTAAGCATGCAAAATTAGATAACTTTAAAAATATCTATTTCACTCCATACAAATTAGTATTTTCATTTTATTAATTGCTTTTAATATTTTTTACAAGAATTTATTATTGAGAGATTTATTATTGATAAAAGAGTGTTATTATTGTACTTTTATCTTTTAAATTAATTAAAATTTTTTATCTTTTTGGGCTCGACAGAAGTAGGCTCCTGCACCTACGTATCTTCAAGTGCAATGGAGTATTAGAGTTTACGTAATTCGTTGAGAACATATTTGTGTGTTTGATATATTTGATATTTAATTTTTAAATTTATTAAGACTTAGGATTTCTAAACTGTCACAGTTCGTAGTCCTAAAAATTTAAAAATTGGCAGGGTGTACACCCAAACCAATCCATTGGAACATTTTATCTTAGAGGTTTTTTTTGTTTTTTTATTAATATAATTTGGACTAACAAATTTAGCTTTTAGAGATGAGTTTTAAGACAAAAAGTCCCAACTTATGCCTTAAAATCCCGAGATTAATAAGATGTCATGCCTAGTTAATCCTTTTATCCCTATTAAAGAAATATTAAAAATAAAAATAGTGAAAAGAAAGTGAATATTAAAAATTATTTTTTAAAAGAAAATATTATTAATTGTGATAGGAATTAATTAAGGAATAAATTTGAGAGCGTGACACTGTCACCATTTGCATCCTCAAAATTTCATAAGAAAAAAAATGTCACATTTAATTAGCATTATTTTTCCCTTACCAATAAATTTATTTTTCTAACTAGATGCACAAAGGTCCATCATTCAATATGGCAGATCCATTGCTGCTAGTTTTGTGGCTAATGTATTCATGATATTCGTGTTGACATGAGAAGGGGTATGCTTGTAAACATATTTTTGGGTCACCACATATACATATTTGCACCAAGATTGGGTGTTGGTGGGTGCTTACAAAGGCTTGAACGCATGTATTGGCACCATGAATGTCATGACTTTTAAAGGCAAGCCTTTTTATGGTTAGTGAAAGGAAAGTAGATGAAAGGAAAGTATATGTAAGAGCTAATGTATATTATTTTGTTGAGAGAAAGAACAAGAGTGGATAAATTCTATTGTGAGTGTTGTTAAGAGAGAAGAAGATGGTGAAAAATAAAAAAAAGGAAGGAGATGGTGAGGTCTTACCTCGGATGTGGAGTGGAGACGACAATCTCCAAAATGTTAGTTGTGAGGGATTTTTATTAAGCTGAGATGTGTGCTTTCATTTAATGAAAGTTTGCTTTTTGGGAAACCAATATTGTAGAAGTATGATTTAATGAGATTTATTGGTAGCTTATAGGTGGTAGTATGAAAGATTAGGAAGAAAAAGGTGAGTAGCTAGGATAGTATAGCACACCTTTAAATGATTTTCTTCTTTTTCTTTTCTCTTTTATAAAACCATATCTGTTTTTTTATTTTGTAATTTTGTTTTTATATTCTTTTCTTTATATTAAGAAAATGACTTAATTATTAATAATTTTTTTAGTTTAATTTTTCTCATGTTTTTATTTTCTTTACTTACCGCACAAAATTGGATGATCACAGAATCCATTTGTAAAACACTTTTCTTGCATTTGAACTCAAACTTTATATATTGTCTACAAGCCCTACACACTTAAAACTTATGATTTTAAAATTGTACTAGTGTTTGAACTGGTGAAAGTATTGGTTCACGATTTATTAATGCAATTGTTGTTGAACCAATGGTTGAACCGATCTTAATAAAATAGTATTTTTTATTAATATGCATTATAAAAATTAAGATTATAAAAGAAAAAATTTATTAAGGAGGTAAATATAAAATAAAAGACTATTTTTACTAAATACAGCTTCATATTGCTAACTTAACCTCTGTTTTTATTAATTTTTAATTAAAAATGGAGGGACTTGAGGAAACAACGGGTGTATTTAGAAAAATCCAAAAAATTATAAAAATAATGAATCAGTTCAACCATTGATTTTCATCTATTTTTCAATTTTAAGACTGGTTATTTGCTTGGTCGATTCGATTTTCAGCATTAACCGAACTAGATACTAGACTAGTTCACCAGGTTTTTGGTCAAACCATTCAGTCTGATCCAGTTTTTTTAACCTAACTTAAAACACATAAAAACTTTTAATAAGAAATTTTATTATAAACATTCTAACATCAATTATTTACGTCTTTAAAATAAAATAGTCATGTATTATTGCACCAAGTTATATTCAGAATCTATGTAAAATGCAGAAATATATACAAAACCTCATGAGTGATAAGTGTGTTTTACCCTTATGAAATAATTTAAAATATGTGCATACTTAATAGTCAAATTTAATGTTGTTACTTAATATTAAATTATCAAAATTAATATTTAATTATGAATTAAATATTTAATAAAATTAATTACTTAATATAAAAAAATAAAATTAATTTTTTTTAATTATAAAAATGAATATAAAACATAATTAATGTGGTAAATTCTTTTTTATTAAATTTAGATGTTACAAAAGAAATTCACATGATCAACAATTGAAGCTTTGATCAATGTTTAAGTTAAAGTCCAATTTATAATTAATATATATCAATTAAAATTTAGTGAAGCATTTATAGGCTGTGTTAAAGAAGGGTATAATAAAAGTAATGACAGATTTTCATCAATATGGAAAGCTTTCAAGGGTGGTTAATGCCTTATTCATTTCCTTGATTCCCAAGAAGGAGCGCCCAGGTGGATTGGGAGATTATAGGTCCATATCACTAACTGCGGTTCTCTATAAAATTATTGCAAAAGTACTGGCAAAGAGACTACAAAAAGTACTTCCAAGCATCATTGAGGAAACACAGATAGCTTTTATTAAAGGAAGACAATTGCTAGATAGTGTGGTTGTAGTTAATGAAGTTATCCAGGAGGCAAAACATCATAAGAAGCCCTTATTGGTATTTAAGACTGACTTTGAGAAGGTGTATGACTTTGTTAGTTGGGCATTCATGTTTTACATGTTATATCAATTTGGTTTTAGGGGCAATTGATTAAGTTGGATCCATGGTTGTCTGTCTTCATCATGGGTCGGTTAATGGGAGTGCGACGAAGGAGTTCTATATGTAGAGAGGATTACATCAGGGCAATCTGATGGTGCCTTTGTTATTCTTGATGGTGTGGTGAAGTATAAGTCTCTAATACCAATTCTCTTTTAATTTTCAAAATTAAAAATATGAAAGGGAAAATGTAAAGGAAGGAAAGAGTGACCACAAACAAGTCACATGCTTCAAATTATATTTTAAAAATCTAACATTTACATTAATCAAATGTGTAATTGTTATAATAAATTATTTGACTCAAACTAACATCGCTCAAATTAACATTAATCAAAATGGATTTACATTGTTCAATCACATCTATGCTTTATGTTAAAAAAAATTGTTGAAATTGATAATAATAACTTTAAAAATTATATAAATTGTATGATTTAGTTGGTATGGTTGTATTTTAAAGTCAATAATAAATAATATTTAGTAACATAAATGATAAAAAAGGCAGATTCTAATTAATATAAGGTTTTATGTTTTACTGTTTGTTTCTTCTCACTGTGGCTTCTTTCTTTATCTCTTTTAGAAAGGTGACTGAATGCCTCTCTCAGTCCTAACCAAACACTTAAATCCCCCAATTCTCCATGCCCATGGAAATGGACCCTCCTTGTTTCTATGGTGCATTTCAAAATCAAAACTTGGGTTGACCTTTTTGCCCTGAGATCTGTGTCACTAGTCAAATAAATAATTAGTGAAAGGGAACAGGAAGAAAAGAGTGGTCACAAACAAGTCACATACTTTAAATTGTATTTTAAGAATCTAACCTTTACATTAATAAAATGTATATTTATTAAAATAAATTATTTCATTCAAATTAAGATTGCTCAAACAAGTACAGTAAGGTGGTATACCACCACATACACACAAGAACAAATTATACTGAGTATGCTCAAATTAACATGGCTCAATAGACTTTTAAAAAGATATAATAACCTTGAAAAATGTTGTAAATCATTAATGAACCAACAATTAAGCATGTTTTAAAAGACATTGATTTTTAACTTTCATTTTGGCTCTACTTTTATTCACACTATAGTTGTAAAATAATTAAATTACTTTATTACTTTATTTTTTAAAATTATGAAAAAGATTTAAATTTAAGATAAGTTGGATTACTTTAAATAATTTTAACACATAACTTTATACATATTTTTAGTAATAAGAAATAAGTGAGATTATAATTAAATATATTTTTTCTAACAATCCGATTTATTTATTTTTATTAAAGTTGTATTATGAATTTAACAACAAAAAAATTACTATGACAAATGTTTTTTCTAAAATTATTATGTTATATTCAGAAAAAAAAAATTTGAATTCTTTGTAAAGATGAATGCAAGTTACATATTGGAAATAATGAGATTTTTTAAAGAAAAGTGAAAAAAACATATTTCTCTCAAAGTAATATGAATTGTATCACACCCATATGACAAAAAATGTTTAGTTTAGTTTATTATATCTTCTAACATACATCACACATCTCATATCATTGCCACTTTAGAATGTATTACATTTTTTTTAATAAACATGCACTTTGCAGTTTCGTTTTTATATTTCTGTAAAATAGTCATACTATTACCTTTAAAATAGGATTTTATGACTTTTTTAACTTTTACTTTCCACCAAAGTCCAAAATAACTTAAAAAATAGATACTTAAAATATAATATTTAGTTTATAATATTAAAATGTAAAATTTTTAATTCTTAACATTCTTTCTATCATAAATTAGTAGAAAAAACAAAAAATAATTTTTTCTTCTAAATAAAAATAGATTTTTTAATTAATATTTGGGTAAAAAAGATTAATTATTTAGTAATGGAGGATACGAATATTCTTCTTTTTAATATATAAAACTATGTTGATAGAAAAGATTAATTCAATTTTTAGAATCGAAAAAGATCTAGTAAGTATAAGATATTACTCATTATTATTTTTATTCATTTTCTTATTTAAATCTAATGATTAAGATTAATTATGCTTTGTTTTATTTATAGTATTCTCTAAACAATTAATTAAGCTCATGTAGCTTTTCATAATTATAGTAAAAAATTACAATTCTATTTAAATTATTGTTATTTTCTTACTTTATTAATATAATTAATACTAACATATAAATATAAATCAAATCATTCCATAGGCACTGCCTTACTAATTAGTAATATTTTAATTTTCAAATTTAATAATACATTGTATTTATTAAATTTTACTATTATTTAATATATTATTTAAATTTATATGTAGAGATTTAATGCTATATATTATTATATACAATAAATGACTAAGAGAGTGTTAGTTAGTGTACCATTTGAGAGTGTATTATTATAATATTTTTTTTATAAATCAAACCTTAGTATTGTTAATAATACTAGTTTGTTAGGTGAACCTCGAACCTTTATTTCCGTTAACTAATTTATTAGCTTATATATTTATTAGTGTAATATTTTTAAAAAAGACACAAGGAATGTTGGTATATTTAAAGTTTTTAAACTTAAGATTAGAGTAGGTAAATATAAAAGAATCAAATTATAATTTCTTAAAATAAGGATGAAAGTTTTATGTATTTATTTTATTATAATATAAATATATATTTTTTACATCAAATATATAAAAATGTAAACAATTTATATGTAAATATTACTTTTAAGTGTGTATATTTTAATTGAAATCTAATCATCATTTTCATATATCATTATAAGATATATTTAATATTATAGTTTATCCTATAACTTATCAAATATTTTATTATAAACTATATATTTTATATTGTTAACATTTATTTCAAATAAAAAAGGATATATAATATCTAAATTGGTTAAGGAAAACGAGATTTAAAAAAATGACATCGTTTTAATCTTTATCGTTAATAAAAGCTAACATCTAGTCTATAAAAGAAACATTAAAAATAGAAATTATATAACATATATAATTAATTTAAATTTATATTTATTAAATATGTGAGTCTAATTTTATAGAATATAATAATAATAATATTATGATTGCATTTCACACTTTTATGATTTTACCATCATGTAATCAATATGAAATAGAAAAAGAAAATAAGTTGTTGATTTTGTTAATTATTTAATTTTAATATTATTGTATGTTATTTCATATATCAATAATGTATGTTTTCATGGATAATTGTTATTATAAATTATATTACTCTTTTATTTTCATTAATAATCTTTTTATAACATTTTATATTTGGAGTCATATCTATGAAGTTAAGCATACCTACATAACATCATAAATTATTAGATTAAGAAAACATATATGTTGATTTAGTTTATTCTTATTTTTAGGATGCATATATGTTTATTGTTATTTTGAAAAGTCTTTACATATTTAATAAAAACAATGTTTTCAATTTCATATAATTAACCATTATAAATTTAAAATAATTTATTTTAATATTACAATTTTGTAATTGATATATTATGAAATTATTAAATTTTTAAAATCATTAAATGTTAACTTAATATTATTTAGACAATATTATATTTTATTAGACATATTATAAATTATGGATGTCCTCATGTATTTTAAAATATTTTTCACTTATCTTTGTTTTATTTTTATTTTTTTTTCTCTATTTTCTTTTCTTTTCTTTTTGGTAATGCACCACTTTTCTACTGGGAAAAGCATGACAACCACCAACAATATTATTATTTTAATGAAAATTTCAAAATTAAAATTATTCTATTTATATAATTTTAATTTTTCATATCAATAAATATTTATTTAATATTATTAATATTAGTACAAATTTTTCATTTCCGGTGGTTGTTTCATGAGAAAAAAATTGAAAAAAATACTTGCTATTTTTTAGAAGGAAAAAATTCGTGTAAATTTTGAAACTTTTTGTACAAAAAAAAATCTACAAGAATTTCAAAAGATATTCCTTGCGAATTTGAAAAGCGACGGTAAAATTTTCTATGAATATGAAAATGGTACAAAAGTTTCTTGCAAATTTTCCTCTAAAAATTATTTGTAGGAGTTTCCTTCGAATTTTAAATTGCCAGAAAATTTTCCTACATATTTAGAATTGGCAGCAAATTTTTTGCATATTTTTTTACAAACAAAATTGTATAATTTTTTCAGATATTTAAAATTATAATTATAATAAATAAATATTATTGATTTATAAAAATTTATATATTAAGTTTTCTAGAAATTTTTTCGCCACATAATGATAAGTTATTTTTTAAACATTAGTTTTGAAATAATTAATAAATATTTAAAATAATATCATTTTACTAAATCCATTTTAATTTATAAAATATCTTAATATTCATAATTTTAGTTGAAAATTAATTAGATTAAATATTATTTTGTTGAATGCATATTCATTTATCTTCTATCCTTTAAATCCTAAATTCAAATCATCGTAGATCTAAGTGACAATGTTAATTTATTTTATATTTAACATGTCCTAAAATATCAAGGTATTTTTTGATACAAATAAATAAAAGAAAATTGAAGTTGTTATTCAAAATTCAAGGACATTGTACACTATAAAGGTTGAAAAGCCCACATCAATTTTGAATGTCCAAGAAGTGAGAAAAAATTTGAAAATTTGAATAACAGAACAACACAAGCATTAGTGAAACATGAACTAAGATTTGTATTATAGAAAATTTACTATTTTATTTAAATATCATCGATCCAAAATTCAACATGAAGATGAATGTAGCTTGTGATTTGTAACGTCATTAGTTTTTTTTAATTGTTAGTTAAGCATAGAAAAAAATAATGGTAATAGTTGTCTTGGTTCAGGCATACTTGTCCCGTTCTTGTTTAATTACATATAAACCCCAATTACATTCATAATACCACAATTTCCAATCTTATATCATACAGAACAAAATTTAGAAAGTGAATGTTGATATTATCATTATTTTAAAAAAAGAATTTAGCCTTTATCTAAATAAATAAACTACTACTTTTGATGGGTATCTATTGGTAAAAAACTTATTCTTGCATTTTGAACTCCAACTTTATATGATATTCGCAGCCCTACACACTTAAAACTTATGATTTTAAAACTGGATCCGTGTTTGAACTCGTGAAAGTACTGATTCATGATTTATTAGTTTAACTATGGTTGAACTAGTGTTGAACCGGTCTTAATAAAATAGTATTTTTTATTATTAATATATTATAACAATTAAGATTAAAATGAAAATATTTATTAAGAAGTAATTATTAAAGAAAAAACTATTTTTACTAAATACATCTTCGTATCGCTAAGTTAACCTTTTTTTTTATTAATTTTTAATTAAAAAGGGATGGACTTGAGAAAACAAGGGTGTATTTAGAAATAATCAAAAAATTTATAAAAAAATGAAACAGTTGAACCCCTGGTTTTCATTAGTTTTTCAATTTTAAAACCGGTTTTTTGCTTGGTCGATTTTTAGTATGAACCAAACCAGATACTAGACTGGTTCACTGGTTTTTCAGTTAAACCAGATACTAGACTGGTTCAGTGGTTTTTCATCGAACCAGTCGGTCCGATCCGGGTTTTTTAACCTAGCTTAAAACTCATAAAAATTTTAATAAGAAATTTTATTACAAACATTCTAACATCAATTATTCACGACTTTAAAAGAAATTAATCATGTATTATTGCACCAAGTTATATTCAGAATCTATGTAAAATGTAGAAATATATACATAACCTCATGAGTGATAAGTGTATTTTGCCTTTATGAAATTGAAGTTTTCACCTAAGCCAAATGTTTCTTCAAGTCTATTTTATGATATAATAATTTGTGAAATATATTTTAAATAATTTAAAATATGTACATACTTAATAGTCAAATTTAATGTTATTACTTAATATTAAATTATTAAAATTAATATTTATTATGAATTAAATATTTAATAAAATTAATTACTTAATATGAAAAAATAAAATTACTTTTTTTAATTATAAAAGTGAATATAAAATATAATTAATATGGGAAATTTATTTTTTTTATCAGATGTTACAAAAGAAAATCACATTATAAATTTGAAGCTTTGATCAATGTTTAAATTAAAGTCCAATTATAATTAATATATGAGTTTAATTGGTATACACTGTTAGTGTAAATATTTTTACACTGACATTCAATCACAACCCATTCATGGTAAATTTATTGATTTTACTCATTACTACTTTAAAAGTCACATAAATAAAAAGTCAGATTGAATGTCAGTGTAAAAATTTTTTACACTGACAGTGTATACCCATTAAACTCTTAATATATATATATATATATATATATATATTAATTAAAATTTAGATCCTAAATCACCTTATCAAGGACGATTAAGGAACAAACAACTACCACGTGTTGACCAATGTTAGCTCTATAGACCAAATAAGTTTTGCAAATTGACTTGTCTATTTTGTTGGTTGTTTCCTTGTCTCTTAATGATTTGATATATATATATATATATATATATATATATATATATATATATTTATAAGTTATCCAAACTTATTGATACAAAACCTTGTTCTCTAGAGGAATTTTATTCTTGATAATGAGATTAGCAAACAATTTAAAAATTCAAACCAACTCAACCATTTAATTTGTGGTCCACTACAGCTAAACCAATCATAGCTTGTATTACATTAGATTATACCTTACTAAGCATGATATAGACATAAATATTGTGGCTATAAGTACAAAGTGAGCCGTGAGAACTAATGCTAGCTACTATCTTTAAAAATATATTTTAGTCAACCCCTAATTAAATTTCATTCTTGACTTTTGCCTTTGAACCATTAAACATTAAGTGGTTGAAGAATTAAATGCTATTAAAGAATAGAAAACATTTAAAAGGATGAAGTTTTCTTTTGTGAGAATGTTGATGATTTTGCCTTTGTCATCATGCCATAACTTAGTCAGTTGTCTCTTGCACAGCTCCATGACTATCCATGATTGTGTTCTGTCTCACAACTGGCAAAATCAACATCCATACTGTTTTAAATTAAATAAGGTAAAAGCAATTAAGATATGAATTGGAGAAGAAGGTGCATCATTAAAGTATCAAACTGGTTATACTTCATGTTTACAATCCATTACTGATTATTATTACCATCATCATTGTGTGTTGATGTTTATATGTTAAGCATATTAACATGAGTAGTGTTACACATAATTCAAATTTATTAAAAACTATAAAATCAAGATAGAGAATTATTAAATGAGATGTGATCATCAAACTTTAAGTTTTTCAATAAACTTTAGCCAATAGTAATAGATAATGTGTTGAAAAAAGTGTGTTAAAGAGTGTTTTGTTAGAATTTATAAAATAAAACGACAAGATTATGGTCGAAGCTGAAGCTAGCGAATGAAATATAGGAAATAACTATTTCTATTAAGTAATACACTCACTTACTGTAAATTGTTGCTGCAAACCACTCATTGATAACTTTCACCCATGTACTTATCTAGCCAACATCAATGTTCCACCTGGTGGTTTGATGAGTGCATCATTCATACAGTAAGTGTAGAACACAAAATGTCAAAAATCATCATGTGTAATGCACTGGTTAACCATATGATGTATTAAGTTCCTTACTTTCTGGCTGAGTTATTCAGATCCCAATTGATGAACAACATTGCAAAGTACATTGCCGCCAAAGAGAATACCATGTGAAAAAATCTATAATTGTAAGGAATATCATTTTCATGATCAAGTTTGTTTTTTGTAAACTCAAAAAGGACCAAAAAAATCACTTCAATATGAGGGATATTAACATTGTTTTCTATCTGTCACAATATGGCCTAGATTAAAATTAAATAATTCTTGTTTGATCATGTTGATGAAAGGACTATGATCCTTGGTTATGTTATATGTGGGGAATTGTTTTTTCTTGACCGCTAAAAGAAAATTTTACCTCAACTTGCATGATGATGGAGGTGTCTTTCTAGATCAAGGAAAGAAGGCAGCTTTAGAGCTTCTTAATTTCTAGGAAAGGATTTTAGGACTTTTTAAATTTTATTTTTGACAAAAGTCCTAGATAACTTAAAAAATAGATACTTAAAATATAATATTTAGTTTATACTATTAAAATATAAAATTCTTGATTCTTAACATTCTTTTTATCATAAATTTGTAGAAAAAAACTTTTTTTCTAACTAAAAATAGATTTGTTGAATTAGTATTAATTAGTAATATTTTGGTAGAAAAGATCAAATATTTAATAATGGATGATAAAAACATTCTTCTTTTTAATATATAAAACTATGTTGATGGAAAAGAATAATTCTATTTTTTAGAATGAAAAAATTGAGTAAGTACAAGAGACTTACTTTTTGTCATTTCTATTTATTTTCTTATTCAAATTTAATAATTAAGATTAATTATGCTTTGTTTTATTTATAGTATGCTCTAAACAATTAATTAAACTCATGTACCTTTTCATAATTATAGTAAAAGATCACAATTCTATTTAAATTGGTATACACTCTTGGTGTAAAGATTTTTACACTAACATTCAATCTCAACCCTTCATTCATGTTAAATTTATTGACTTTACTCATTACTACTTTAAAAGTCACATAAATGAAAAATCATGATTGAATGTCAGTGTAAAAGTATTTTACACTGATAGTGTATACCAATTAAACTCTTAAATTATTATTATTTTCTTAATTTCTTAATATAATTAAGAATAACATATATAAATATGAATCCAATCATTTCGTAGGCAATGACTCACTAATTAGTTATATTTTAATTGTTAAATTTAATAATACATTGTATTTATTAAATATTACAATTATTTAAATAGATATATTATTTCAAGTTATATGTAGAGATTTAATGCTATATATTATTATATAAAAAATATTACAAAGAGAGTTTTATTTAGTCTATCATTTGAGAGTATATTAGTATAATATGTTTTTTATGAATCAAACCTTAACCATACTAGTTTTGTTAGCTGAACTGGGGACCTTTATCTCCATCAACTAACTCATCACCTTATATAACCATAAGTGCAATATTTTTAAAAAATATATAAGGAATGTTGATACAGTTAAAGTTTTTAAACTTAAGATTATAGTAGGTACATAAAAACATTTAAATTATGTATAATTTCTTAAAATATGGGTGAAAGTTTGTGTTTATTTTATTATAATATAAAAATATATTTTTCCATCAAATATATAAAAATGTAAACAATTTATATGTTAATATTAAAATCTAATCATTATTTTCATATATCATTATAAGATATATTGAATATTATAGTTTATCCTATAACTTATCAAATATTTTCTTATAAACTTTATATTTTATATTGTTAAGATTAATTTCAAATACAAAAGGAGCTATAATATCTTAGTTGGTTAAGAAGTGAGAGAGGTGGAAAAATGTCATGGTTTTGATCTTTGTCATTAATAAAAACTAACATTTAATCTAAGAAAGAAACATTTAAAATAGAAAAATATATAACATATATAATTAATTTAACTTTATACTTGTACAAAAGATGGAAAAAGGAATAGAAATAATATCAACTACTATGCTTTATGATTTTCATTATTTCATGATAGATTTCCTGCTACGAGCTTCATGATAAAAAATATGAATGATTCTATGCTCTTTTGCTATGATTGTTACAAAACTAGGCACTAACAATGGCTATGTAAGTATAAAGTGTGTTTCACTCGTGATTTCAGTTGTAGCTAAAAAATGAAAAATTAACCGAAATGGTTTCAGTTTCATTTTATACTTAAAAAGTTAGTAGTGTTTTAGGTAATTACTAGTTTTGTCAGAAAAGTTGTTTTAGTTTAGTTTTTTTTTAGTGTTCTTGTTTTTAGTTATTAGTTGATTTTTTTACTTTATTTTTCATTAATTAATAAATTCTTTTTCTTTAGATATTTTATTTTTCATTCTCTCCTTTATCATAATTTATATATGTATTAAGTAATTTATAAAAGTTTCATAAAATTTGAAATTTAAGAAATTGATTTGTCATATCCAAACTAAAAAATTAAATTGATTTGGCTAATATGGAAATTGAATTGCCTTATCCAAATTAAAAATTTTGACGTTTAAGAAATTTCAAATGATTTATCCAAATGAAACATTTACAAAATGAAAGAAACTCAAATGAAAGCAATTCAAATTGATAGCATTTCAAATTTTTTGAAATCTTAAAATGTCTCATTAAAACACAATGTTATATTTTAAGAAAATAAATGTTGAAGTATAAGTTTCTAATACCAATTCTCCTTTAATTTTCAAAATAAAAAATATCAAAAGGGAAAGGGAAAAGGAAGAAAAGAGTATCCACAAACAAGTCACATGCTTTAAATTATATTTTGAAAATCTAACCTTTACATTAATCAAATCTATACTTGTTATAATAAATTATTTGACTCAAACTAACATTGCTGAAATTAACATTAATCAAAACGGATTTACATCATTCAATCACATTTATGATTCATGTTAAAAAAATTTGTTGAATTTGATAATAATAACTTTAAAAATTATATTTTATGATTTAGTTGGTATGTTTGTATCTTTAAAGTCAATAATAATTAATATTTAGTAATATAAATAATAGAAAAGACAGATTCTAATTATATAAGGTTTTATGTTTTATGGTTTGTTTCTTGTCACTGCTTTCTCTATTCTAGAAAGGTGGTTAAATGCCTCCCTCAGTTCCAACCAAAGCGCTAAATCCCACAATTCCTCCTATGGTCCATTTCAAAATCAAAATTTGGGTTGACCCTTTTGTCCCTGAAACGCGTTATTGAGTGAAATAAATGTGAAAGAGAACAGGAAAAAAAGAGTGGCTACAAACAAGTCACATACTTTAGATTATATTTTGAAAATCTAACCTTTACATTAATAAAATGTATACTCATTATAATAAATTATTTGATTCAAAATAACATTGCTCAAACAAGTACATGAACACTACTCAAGAACAAATTATATTGAGTATGCTCAAACTAATATGGCTCAATAGATTTCTTAAAAGATAGCAATAACCTTGAGAAATATTGTAAATCATTAATGAACCAACAATTAAGCATGTTTTAAATTTTTAACTTTCATTGTGGCTCCACTTTTATTCACACTATGGTTGTAAAATAATTAAATTACTTTATTGCTTTATTTTTTAAAATTATGAAAAGATTTAAATTTAAGATAAGTTAAATTCCTTTAAATACTTTTAACAGATAAATTTATACATATTTTTTAATAATAAGAAATAAGTGTGAGACTATAATTAAATATATTTTTCTAACAATCCAATTTATTTGTTTTTATTAAAGTTCTACTATGAATTTAACAACAAAAAAATTACCATGACAAATGTTTTTTCTAAAATTATTATGTTATATTAAGAAAAAAACATTGGATTCTTTGTAAAGAAGAATGCAAGTTACATATTGGAAATAATGAGATTTTTTAAAGAAAAGTAAGAAAAAAAAAACATATTTCTCCAAAGTAATATGAATTGTATCCTACTCGTGTGAAATAAAATGTTTAGTTTAGTTTATTATATATTCTAACACACATCACACATATCACATCACTATCACTTTAGACTGTATTACCATTTTTTAATAAGCCATTGATAAACATGCACTTTTCCAATTTCGTTTTTATAATTCCGTAGAAATAATCATACTATTACCTTTAAACTAGGGTTTTATGACTTTTTTAACTTTTATTTTTTACCAAAGTCTTAAATAACTTAAATAATAGATACTTAAAATATAATATTTAGTTTAGAATATTAAAATGTAAAATTCTTAATTCTTAACATTCTTTCTATCATAAATTAGTAGAAAAAACAAAAAGTAATTTTTTCTTCTAACTAAAAATAATTTTTTGAATTAATATTTTGGTAGAAAAAATTAATTATTTAGTAATGGAGGATAAAGACATTCTTATTTTTAATATATAAAACTATGTGATAGAAAAGATTAATTTCTATTTTTAGAATGGAAAAAGATCTAGTAAGTATAAGATACTTATTGTTTATTATTTCTATTCATTTTCTTATTTAAATTTAATGATTAAGATTAATTATCTTTTGTTTTATTTATAGTATGCTCTAAACAATTAATTAAGTTCATGTAGCTTTTGATAATTATAGTAAAAAAATACAATTCTATTTAAATTATTGTTATTTTCTTAATTTATTAATATAATTAAGAATCACATATATCAATATGAATCAGATCATTCTGTAGCACTATGTTACTAATTATTTATATTTTAATTTTTAAATTTAATAATAAATTTTATTTATTAAATTTTACTATTATTTAAATAGATATATTATTTAAAGTTATATGTAGAGATTTAATGCTATATATTATTATATATAATAAATGACTAAGAGAGTGTTAGTTAGCGTACCATTTGAGAGTGTATTAGTATAATATATTTTTTATGAATCAAATCTTAGTATTGTTAATAATACTACTTTGTTAGTTGAACTTGAAACCTTTATTTCCGTTAACTAATTTATCACCTTATATATTTATTAGTGTAATATTTTTAAAAAAGACACAAGAAATGTAGGTATATTTAAAGGTTTTAAACTTAAGATTGGAGCAAGTAAATAAAAGAGAATAAAATTATAATTTCTTAAACTAAGGATGAAAGTTTTAGGTATTTATTTTTATTATAATATAAATATATACTTTTTACGTCAAATATATAAAAATGTAAACAATTTATATGTGAATATTACTTTTAAGTGTGTATATTTTAATTAAAATCTAATCATCATCTTCATATATCATTATAAGATATATTGAATATTATATAACTTATCAAATATTTTCTTATAAACTATGTATTTTATATTGTTAACATTAATTTCAAATAAAAAAGGATATATAATACCTGAATTGGTTAAGGAATCAGGGATGTAAAAAAATGTCATAATTTTAATCTTTATCGTTAATAAAAACTAACATCTAGTTTATAAAAGAAACATTAAAATAGAAAAGTATATAACATATACAATTAATTTAAATTTATATTTATTAAATATGTGAGTCTAATTTTATAGAATATAATCATAATAATTTTATGATTGAATTTCACACTTATATGATTTTATATTCATGTAATCAATATGAAATAGAAAACGAAAATAAGTTGTTGATTTTGTTAATTATTTAATTTTAATATTATTGTTTGTTATTTCATATATCAATTTATATGCTTGCATGGATAATTGTTATTATATTATCATATTTTTCATTAACAATTATTATTTAAGATTTTATATTTGACGTCATATCTATAAAGTTAAGCATACCTGCATAACATCATAAATTATTAGATTAAGAAAACATATATGTTGATGTAGTTTTATATTATCATATTTCTTAAAAATATTTAAGAAATTATTAAATTTTTAAAATCATTAAATGTTAATTTAATATTATTAAGACTATATTATATTTTATTAGACATATTATAAATTATGGATGTTGTCATGAATCATCAATATTTTTACATATTTTTCACTTATCTTTGTTTTATTTTTTATTTCTTTTTCTCTATTTTTTTATCGGTAATGCACCACTTTTTTACTAGGAAAAGCACAACAACCACCAGACTATTTATGTATAACTGAACAATATTATTATTTTAATGAAAATTTCAAAATTAAAATTTTTCTATTTATATAATTTTAATTTTCATATAAATAAATATTTATTTAATATTATTAATACTACAACAAAAGTTTTCATTTCGTGCAGTTGTTTGATGAGAAAAAATTTGCAGAAAATACTTGTTATTTTTTAGAAGGAAAAAATTCGTATAAATTTTTTGAGACTTTTCATAAAAAAAAAACTATAAGAATTTCATAAAAATTTCCTTGTGAATTTAAAAAGTGACAGCACCTAGGAATAGGCATTTTATGGATGATTCACGCCCTGCACACTCAAAGGCGAGAACGAAGTAGCGATTGCTCGTCCAAATGGGTTACCACCAAATCAAGAAAAAGAAAAAATTATATGTATTGAATTTATACCTCAATCAGCCCTTGAGCACCTTCGAAAGAAAAAAGAAGGAAAACACCCATCTCAAGTGCCTTGCTTCGTCTCCATATCAGTCAAGCTGTTTCATTTCTTCTTTTTTCCAAAGCAGGGTTAGCATGTATGAAAATGGTAGAAAAAATTCTTGTAAATTTTCCTTTGAAAATTATTTGTAAGAGTTTCCTACGAATTTTAAATTGCAGCAAATTTTCCTACATAATTAAAATTGACAAGTAACTTTTTGCATATTTTCTTACAAAAAAATTATAATAAATAAATATTATTTATTTATAAAAATTAATATATTAAGTTTTCTAGAAATTTTTTCGCCACATAATGGTAAGTTATTTTTTCAATCATTAGTTTTTAAATAATTAATAAATATTTAAAATAATATCATTTTACTAAATCCATTATAATTTATAAAATATCTTAATATTCATAATTTTAGTTTAAAACTAATTAGATTAAATATTATTTTATTTAATGTATATTTAAATTTTAAATTCAAATCATTATACATTTAAGTGACAATGTTAATTCATTTTATATTTAACATGCCCTAAAAAATCAAGGTATGTTTTGATACAAATAAATAAAAGAAAGTTGAAGCTATTATTCAAAATTCAAGGAAATTGTATAGTATAAATGTCAACAAGCCTACGTCAATTTTGAATGTCCAACAAGTGAGAAAAACATTTGAAAATTTGAATAACAGAACAACAACACAACCATTAGTGAAACATGAACTAAGATTTTTATTATACACAATTTACTATTTTAGTGAAATAGCATCGATCCAAAATTCAACATGAAGATGAATGTAGCTTGTGATTTGCAACGTAATTTTTTTTTAAGTGTTAGTTAAGCATAGAAAAAAATGGTAATAGTTGTCTTGGTTCAAGCATACTTGTCCCGTTCTTGTTTAATTACATATAAACCCAAATTACATTCATAATACCATAGTTTCCAAGCTTATATCATACAGAAAAAAATTTAGAAAGTGAATGTTGATATTATCTTTATTAAACAAGAAGAATCTAACCTTTATCTAAATAAATAAACTACTACTTTTGATGGTTTGTAAAAAACTTTTCTTGCATTTTGAACTCTAACTTTATATGATATCTATAGGCCCTACACACTTAAAACTTATGATTTTAAAATTGGACCCGTGTTTTAACCCGTAAAAGTATTGGTTCATGGTTTATTAGTTTAACCGTTGCTGAACTAGAGTTGAACAGGTCCTAATGAAATAGTGTTTTTTATTATTAATAAATTATAACAATTAATATTATAAAAGAAAAAAATTTATTAGGAGTTAATTATTAAAGAAATTTTTTTTACTAAATACATCTTCATATCGCTAAGTTAACCTCTTTTTTTTATCAATTTTTTTAATTAAAAAGGGATGGACGTGAGAAAACAAGGGTGTATTTAGAAAAATTTGAAAAATTTATAAAAAAATGAAACAGTTGAACCAAAAAATAAAATAAAATATATGATTTGAAGTAGACATTAACCCAAGTTAGCATGGCATCAGCTACTGATGAGTGAATTTCATTGCATGTAAGAAGAGAATTTCATTCTATCTTTATACAAATAAATATATGCTGATATGTTGCAACACTTGATTAACAAGGTCCAGTTTTTGTAAATTTTATTAGTTCAACTTTTAAAAAAATGAAGAAAGAAGACCAACTTTTGAAAAAGTTGTTTTGACATTATTCTTTGTATTTATTTTCTCTGAAATTTCTTCTAGAGAATATCATCCAACACTTATCACTCATCAGTTTTTCAGTCAAACCAAATACCATACTAGTTCACCAGTTTTTCGGTCAAACCGATCGGTCCCATCCAGCTTTTTTAACCTAGCTTGAAATACAAAAAATATTTAATAAGAAATTTTATTACAAATATTCTAACACCAATTATTCACGACTTTAAAAGAAATTAATAATGTATTATTGCACCAAGTTATATTTAGAATCTATGTAAAATCCAGAAATATATACAAAACCTCATGAGTGATAAGTGTACTTTACCCTCATAAAATTGAAGTTTTCACCTAAGACCAACATTTCTTCAAGTCTATTTTATGATAGAATAATTTGTGAAATATATTTTAAATAATTTAAAATATGTGCATATTTAATAGTCAAATTTGATGTTATTACTTAGTATTAAATGATCAAAATTAATATTTATTATGAATTAAATATTTAATAAAATTAATTACTTAATATAAAAAAATAAAATTAATTTTTTAATTATAAAAATGAATATAAAATATAATTAATATGGGCAATTTATTTTTTTTATTATATGTTACAAAAGAAAATCACATTATAAAATTGAAGCTTTGATCAATGTTTAAATAAAAGTCCAATATATATATATATATATATATATATAAAAATTAAAATTTAGATTCTAAATCACTTTATTAAGGATAATTAAGGGACAAACAACTACCACGTATTAACCAATGTTAGCTCTATAGACCAAATAAGTTTTGGCAAATTGACTTGTCTATTTTGTTTAGTTGTTTCCTTGTCTCTTGATGGACTCGGTCATCCTAATCCTATATTTGTAAGTTATCTAAACTTCTTGATACAAAACCTTGCACCCAATAGGAATTTTAGTCTTGATTTAAATCTAAGATAATGAGATTAGCAAGCACTTTAAAAATTCAAACCAACTCAACCATTTAATTTGTGGTCCATTCCAGCTAAAGCAATCATAGCTCAGATTATACCTTACTAAGCATGATATAGATATAAATATTGTGGCTATATGTACAAAGTGAGTTGTGAGAACTAATGCTACTATCTTTAAAAATATATTTCAGTCAACTCTAATTAAATTTCATTCTTGACTTTTTCCTTTCAACCATTAAAGATTAAGTGGGTGGAAGAATAAACTACTATTAAAGAATAGAAAACGTTTAAAAGGATGATGTTTTCTTTTGTGAGAATATTGATGATTTTGCATTTGTCATCATGCCATAACTGAGTCAGTTGTCTCTTGCACGGTTCCATCATTATCAATGACTTTGTTCTGTCTCACAATTAGGGAAATCAGCATCCATACTGTTTAAACTAAATAAGGTAAAAGCAATTAAGATGTTAATTGGACAAGAAGCTACATTATTAAAGTATCAAAGTATTTATGCTTCACTTTGGAAATTCACTACTAATTACTATTACCACCATGCATCCATACTGTTTAAATTAAATAAGGTAAAAGCAATTAAGATATTAATTAGACAAGAAGCTGCATTATTAAAGTATCAAAGTAGTTATACTTCACTTTGGCAATTCACTACTAATTACTATTACCACCATGTCTTGATGTTTATATGTTAAGGATATTAACATGAGGATACCCACAATTAAAATTTATTGAAAACTATAAATCAAGATTGAGAATTATTAAATGAGATGTGAGATATCAGATTTTATATTTTTCAATATGAGGGATATTAACATTTCTTTCCATCTGTCACAATATGGCTAAGGTTAAAATTAAATAATTATTGTTTGATCATGTTGATGAAAGGACCATGATACAAATTTTTGGTTATCTTATATGGGGGGAATTATTTTTTTCTTGACTTTTCTAAAAGAAAATTTTACTTCAACTTGCAGCATGATTGAGGTGTCTTGCTAGATCAAAGAAAGAAGGAAGATTTAGAGCTTCCTAATTTCTAGGAAAGGATTGAGAATGGGATTTTGAAGTAACAAGGAATCTTTCTGAATTTACTGGAAAAGGCTTTGAAGCAACAAGTAAAGCTTTAGAACTCTCTAATTTTGAAGCAACTAGGAATGCTTTAGAACACTAAAGAACGATTAACCTGAAAGCATTTTGAATCAATGCCTGTGGAAAAGGCTGCTATCACAATTACAAATATGGCAATAAGGAAGCCCTGTCATGAAATTAGAAAATGGTATATAACAAAAAATAACAGGATGACTAAAGCATTCATGTGAAAAAATATCCACAATATCAAATTATGTATTTTAATACTAATTCAGACACATGCTCACAAAAAAAAATATCTTGAAGAGTCAACAAAAAGAATGCAGAGGCCTACAAAAAAATCTAATAGTAGCACTAATAGTAAAACTTGTAAGAAAACTAGACAACATATGGTACATTATATACCACGTGGTAAAGATGATCTGGTAAAACTTAAAACCTCTATACATATACTTATATGTGCCCTTTAGTTGTTGAATGCTACTAAACACTTTATCCTTGTAGACAGTTCTTGCTTTTATTAGAACACTACATTAACAAGAATTTAGCATCACGATTGAAGTATTGTGGTGCTAACAATGAATGACAGATTGACTAGGCTAGATATTAGATCTGATCACTTTATCAGGTCCTATCGATGTCATTTTCCTTTATCCTTACTTACTAAGAATTTTAACAAAATGTTCATCCTAAGCTATTTTATATGCAAGAAAAAAGACTTAATTATGGTTACTTTACATCATAGATTTAAGATAAACAACAATCTAAACATTATTTGAAACCTTCAACCAATACTAATAAAAAATCTACTATTTAATTTAAACCTCAATAATCACCTAAAGAAGACTGAAGGAAGAATTTTGAACTCAATAGAGAAGTGTAGAGGAACTAAACAAAAGATTTTCAAATTTAACAAAGTGAAACAGCCACTGTTTCCTTTTTCTTGATTCTTTGTCTCACATCTTATAGTGGTAGGTTCACTGAAATTCCATGATAAGTCCACCATCTATAAAAGAAATTTCAAAATAAAATATATGATTTGAAGTAGACATTGAACCAAGTTAGCATGGCATCAACTACTATTGAGTGAATTTTATTGCATGTAAGAAGAGAATTTCATTCTATCTTCATCCACATAAATATACGCCTATATGTTACAGCACTTGATTAACAAGGGCTAGTTTTGTAAATTTTATTAATTCAATTTTTAAAAAAAAATGAAGAAAGAAGACCAGTTTTCTTAGTAGAACAAAATACTCCCTCCTTCCACCAAATTTATCTTCTACATCCAACCATCAACATCCAACTGTAAAACTACAACCTCAATACATTAGAAGATATGAAACTTTTTAAAAATGATCTTGTAAAAGGTCTCACATACAGCACATAATTTAAAATAACTTATTGTTGGACAAGTGGCCTCAGTTTACTTAATAAGGGGGTGAATTAAGTAGATCAAAATTTAAACATAGTTTTCTTTCTCTTTGATTTTATATTAGAATATTTAAAATGAAAATGAAGTGTTCAAATATGAAAACAAAATAAATAGATAGGAGTATAGGGAAGAGAAATATGAAAATTCTTTTTATACTGGTTCGGCCAATCCACTTGCCTACGTCCAGTCCTCAAGTAATCCCACTTGAGATTTTACTATATTTGTAAATCACTTTATAATCCTCAATCACCTTGGGAGCCCTCTTCCTGTGTTTAAGATTCCTTTTCTCACTCAAGAAGTCTCTCTTGAATATAATCAGTGAATGATCAGAAGAAGAAGAAGAAACTCTCTTAAAGAGCAAATGATACAACTTGAAAAATCTATAAGAATTCTTTTGGAATTTGCAAGTGTTTAGGCAAGAGTTTTTGTTTTGTAAAATACTGGAAGAATTTGTGTATTAAAACAGAAGAAAAACCACTTATTTATAGTGTTAAAACCAAAGTGATGTGCTCTTTCATGAAAGGTTGTGACTTTTCAAACTTTGTGTAAAAGCTTACTGGTAATCGACTACATCCACTGGTAATCGATTACATAAAAATGGTAATAGATTACATGATTTAAAAATTGTTCCTTTGTCAGCTTTGAATTCAGAATTTGAATAACAAGCCCTCTGGTAATCGATTACATAGCCTGGTAATTGATTACCAGGTCATAATTTTGAACTGATAAAAAAACATATCTTGCCAAATTAAGTTTATGCAAATTCTTAGAGATTCTTTTACACAATAACTGAGTTAATTTATTTTTCTATCTTAACATTATCTTGAATCTCTATCAATGTTGTTTTGTTCTTTTTTTTTCTTGCTTTTGTATCAACATTCTTTATCACTTTTGGCATCACCAAAACCTGTAACATCTTAGCATTTATATTCTCTCCCTTTTTTATGATGACAACTATCTTTAAGGGAAGGAAAGACAGTGAAATATATATTTATCAATCACTCCCCCTTAGTTTAATATTTATTGACTTTATAAGTATTGTATTGTTTGTAAATAGTTTTCTTGAAATAAAGCAAGAAATAATTTTAGTTGTCAAAAGCAATAATATCCTTATTTAATTTCCTTGCCTTACAAGTCTCTCCCCCTTTGGCAACATAAAAAATAATGAAAGGTAGGAAGAAAAGAAACAATTGAAAGACTAATCAGTTAAGATAAATGACTGTTTAAGCAAGGAGTTTAAAATGAGCACAAGATTATGATAATGAGATCATACATATGCTGAAAACATAAGCTAAGTAGAGTCAAAGTATCGACAAAGATGTCCCATATCATCTTCAAGACATGTAAGGCGAGTATCGACAGAAGTGAAACATTCGTCAACAAAAGCACGGAGATCTTGAATGCCATGGAGACATCATTAAGAATGGCAGAGTGTGGAGTCAGCGGTGGTGGGGAAGGAGTACGATCATCAGGAGAATGAGCTTGATGATCCTGCTTACGAACCCATTGATGATATAGATTTTTGCGATAACCAAAAGAGGAAAAAGTGGTAGCACCAATTTCAAATGATCTCTTGACCTTGATAAATGGGACACCATCAAGGGAAACATTGAAGTGTTTTAGGAATGTGGTAATAATTTGTGGATATCGGAGAGAAGCATTGTCACGTAATGCTTTGTTCATATAGTGACACACAAGATGAGCCCAGTTGATGGGTCTCCCAGTCAAAAATGCCCACATGATGATTAAATCTTCTTCCGTTACTTAAGCAAGATTGGTTGAACGAGGGAGTAATACCCGAACGATAATATAATGCATAATCCGACATTCAAACTTCAGAGAACCAACAAGTAATTGACCAGTAATATTAGCATTATCAGTAGTGACAATTAGACGGGCATTATGAGTAGAATAATCATTCTTCCACTCATCAACAATAGAGCCTTCAAATTAAACCCCTTGACTTTCTAATTTTGTCAGAGTGTAAAAGAGTGATTGATCAATGACAATAGGAATTTTGTTTACTTCACTATAAATAATGCCATTGTTAATACGCATGTTGCTATAGAATATTCGAACTAAATCAGGAAAATGAGTTTCTTTTAAAGTCATAAAATCGAGTAACCCATAAGCACGAAAGGTGTCATAAAAATCAAAATGTTCTTCATCAAAGAACTCATCATTGACATATTTGGGGTCAAGAATGTCACGGCTAGAAAAATGAGCATAATACCTCTCTTGTTTAGCAGTGGCGGAAAATAGAGGAATGGAGGAGTGTGGGAGTGCGGAAGGATTATTGGCGCCACCATGTTGGCGATTTCTAGTGGCGGTGGAGGAGGAAGAGCCCTGCATTTTTTTGAAGATTCAGCCATTTTGAGGAAGTTTTCGAGAGATTTGTTCGATGGACTTTGAAAAGTAGAGTAATAGGAAGGATTTGCAACTTACGGATGAGTTTTGGTGCAAAAATGAAGGAAAATCGAAGATTTGAAGGTGTTGGTGCCGTTTTGAGGAAGGAGTTGAGAGGGTGCTGCACGTGGAGAGAGAAAGCACTGAATATATAGTTAGGGATAATTGGTAATCGATTACCACTTTGTGTAATTGATTACACGTGTAAAACCAGGTTGTAGCGCCGTCTAGTAATCGATTACGTAACCATGTAATCAATTACATGAAAAATCTAGAATTCTGCGAATGTGCTGGTAATCGATTATCATATATTGTAATCGATTACATTCATCTAACCTTTAGGAATCAATATCAGTCAAATTCATAATACCTAATTCTCTTCGAATTGTAAAGAAATTATCTTTGGGTAAAGGTTTAGTAAAGATGTCGGCTAATTGATTTTTGGTGTCTACAAATTCTAGAATATAATCTCCTTTTTAAACATGATCTCGAAGAAAGTGACGGTGTATTTCAATGTGTTTTGTTCGAGAGTGTAAAACTGAATTTTTTGAGAGATTTATTGCACTGGTATTTGTTCTAGTGTTAGTCCATGTCAGAGAGTTATTGCTTCATCCAAAGAATTTGAGCGCAACAGCTTCCAACAACGATATATTTTGCTTCGGCTGTAGATAGAGCAACACTATTTTGCTTTTTGCTATGCCATGAAGCTAGGGCGGATCCTATGAAGTGACAAGCGCCACTAGTGCTTTTTCTATCCATTTTACATCCAACAAAATCTGAGTCAGAATATCTTACCAAGTTTTTGGACATATTTTTAGGATACCATAACCCTAAGTTAGGAGTTCTTAATAAATATCACATGATTCTTTTAACAGCACTGAGATAAGATTCTTTCGGATTTGCTTAATATCTAGCACATAGACAAACACTAAACATGATATCAGGCTTACTTGCTGAGAGATAAAGAAGAGATCCAATCACACCTCGATACCATTTGATATCTATTGATTTACCATTTTCATCTTTGTCCAAGTAGCAAGCACTGTTCATTGGTGTAGCCATTTGCTTAGCATTTTCCATTCCAAATCTTCTAAGCAGTTCTTTGCAATACTTGCTTTGGTCCATTTCTAGCTTGTTTGATTTGTAAGCCAAGAAAGAAATTTAACTCCCCCATCATGGACATTTCAAATTCACTTTGCATATCCTCAGAGAATTCTTTGCATAAAGAGTCATTAGTGGCACCAAAGATGATATCATCAACATGGATTTGAACTAAAAGAATATCATGCATTTTTCATTTAATAAATAGTGTGGTGTCAACTTTTCCTCTTGTAAACCCTTTTTTCAAGCGAAATGTACTTAATCGTTCATACCAAGCCCTAGGAGCTTGTTTTAAACGATAAAGTGCTTTTTTTAATTTATAAACATGATTAGGAAATTCTGGATTTTCAAATCCTGGAGGTTGATCAACATATACTTCCTCTTGAATGAATCCATTTAAAAAGGCACTTTTGACATCCATTTGATATAGTTTGAAGTCCATTATATAAGCGAATGCAAGTAACATTCTAATGGCTTCTAATCTTGCTACTAGAGCATAAGTTTCTTCATAATCTATTCCTTCTTATTGATTATATCCTTTGGCCACTAATCTTGCCTTGTTTCTTATGAATATTCTGTGTTCATCTAATTTATTTCTAAATACCCATTTAGTTCCAATTGTTTGATAGTCTTTAGGTCTAGCAACTAGTTCCCATACTTGGCTCCTTTCAAATTGATTTAATTCTTCTTGCATAGCAATGATCCAATTTTCATCAATTAAGGTTTCATTTATGCTTTTAGGTTCAATTATAGATACAAAAGCCATGTTATTGCATACATCTTTAAGAGTGTCTAGTAATTACCCCTATTGAAATATCTGCGATGATGTTATCAAGAGGATGGTTATTTAAGGTTCTCCACTCCTTTGGAATATCCAAATTGGTTTGATCTGTTTCATGTATGGAATTTGTACTACTTTCTTACTTTCTTACTTTTAGGTTTGATCTTGTAGAGTTTCTATTACATTATCAAGCATATCCTTTCTTGACAAAAAATTGTTAGTTTCATCAAAAGCAACATGTATTGATTCTTCAATCAACATAGTTCTTTTGTTATATACTTTATAAGTTTTACTATTTAAGGAATACCCAAGAAATATTCCTTCATCTGATTTAGCATCAAATTTTCCTAAATTATCTTTTCCATTATTTAACATGAATCATTTACATCTAAATATGTGAAGATGGGAAATATTTGGTTTTCTTCCATTGTAAAGTTCATAAGGTGTTTTCTTTAAAATAGGTCTTATAAGTGCTCTATTCATTGTATAACATGCAGTATTGACGGCTTCAGCCCAAAAGTATTTTGGAAATTTTATGTCACTAAGCATGGTTCTTGCTAATTCTTCTAATGATCTATTTTTCCTCTCTACTACTCCATTTTGTTGAGGGGTTCTAGGTGCAGAAAAATTATGATCAATTCCATTTTCATCACAGAATAATTCAAAGCTTTTATTTTAAATTTCTTTTCCGTGGTCACTTCTAATTGAAGTAATTTTGAGTTCCTTTTTATTTTGAATAATTTTAGCAAATTTCTTAAAGGCATAATTTTTATGAGCAAGGAATAATGTCCAAGTGAATAGAGTAATCATCTACGATTACAAGGGCATAATAACTACCTCCAAAACTCATAGTTCTTGAAGGACCAAAAAGATGCATGTGTAATAGTTTTAAGGGTCTAGAGGTTGAGATAATATTTTTAGACTTAAATGAAGTTCTTACTTGTTTTCCTTTTTGGCATGCATCACAAAGTTTATTTTTTTTCAAATTTGATTTTGGGTAATCCTATTACTAAATCTTTTGAAATTATTTTATTCAGATGTCCCATATTTATATGAGCAATTCTTCTATGCCACAACCAAGATTCATCTTCTTTACTTATGAAACATTGAGTATAATTTGTAGTTTTATCTAGATTTATCAGATATACATTGTTAATCCTTTTCCTTCATAAGTAATTTTCTTATCATTTTTACTTTCAATAACACATTTATGTGAATCAAAGAATACTAGGAAACCTTTGTCACATAATTGACTTACACTAAGTAAGTTGTGTTTAAGTCCATCAACAAGCAAAAACATTATCTATTGAGGTAGAGAGATTCGTACCGATTTTTCTGACCCCTAGAATTTTACCTTTGTTGTTGTCTCCATAAGTTACATGTCCATTGTTCTTGGGATTCAAGATGAGAAACTTTGAAGTATCTCCCTTCATATGTTTTGAGAAACCACTATCAATGTACCAGTTTTCTTCAAAGATTCCTTCAAACACAAAATAGATTACATGACTTTGGTACCAAAATTTTCTTGGGTCCTTGTGTGTTAGTTTTAACTGAGGATCCTTTTGGAACCCATATCATATTGTTATTTTATTATTGTTTTTCCTAAAATGGCATGTTAATGCACTATGTCCATTCTTGCAACAATAAAAGCATGTCAAAAATGGAGAAGTAGTTGCTTGAGTTGATACAAAGAAATTTTTATACATTTTCTATTGTTTTAAAGGATTATATCCTATTGCTGCTTTATCAAAGACACATATTTGATTTCTTAATAAAATATCTAAATGGATCTTGCCCGAAGTGAATTTAGCAAGTGTGATTTTTAGATTAACAATTTCTTCTTTATATTTACTGCATGATGCACATGAATGAGGTTTATTTTCTATATTGCTTTTAATTGTTTGTTTTGAATTTAATTCTAGTGTGTTAACTTCAGATCTAATATTGTCTAATTATTTATTTAATTTTAAAATTTCTACTTCTAGGTTTGAAATTGTTTTCTTGGAAGATGATACTAATTTTGCAAGTTTTAATGATTCTTTATGCAGATCATTAAATGCTTCTTGAAGTTCATCAAATGAAAAGGAAGTTTCAAGGTTAGAGGAGGTTACCTCTTCTTCTCTATCAAAATCTCTCGCATGAGACCAAGATTCACAATTTCATTGTCGGAGTCATTTGATGAATCAGTGTCATTTTCCTCCTAAGTGATATATGCCTTCTTTCCTTTCTTTTCCTTGAAGGTCATTTTATTAGATTTCTCTATTTTTTCTTTGTAGATAGGACAGTCTAGTCTTAGATGTCCTGCTTGGTTGCATTCATAACATCTTGGGGTGGAAGTTGAGTTTTCCCCTTTCTTCCTTGTATTGAATGTTGTTCTCTTTCGATTTCCTTTATTTCTTAAAAACTTGTTAAACCTTTTCACAAAAAGACTAAAGTCTTCATCATCTAGATAATCATTTGAATCTTCTTTGTCTTTTTCTTCATAGGTGGATGAGGAGGCTTGGAGTGCAATGCTTTTCTTTTTTTTTTTGTCATTTTCTTCATGTTGATCAAGTCTTATCAATTCCAATTTATGTTCTTGAAGTTTTCCAAATAATGTGGCAAGAGACATTGTCGAGAGATCCTTGGATTCTGCAATTGTTGTTACTTTTGATTGCCATTGCCTGCTTAAACATCTTAGAACCTTATTGATAAGATCTTCATTTGGAAAAACTTTTCCTAGAGATTGAAGATGATTAACTATATGTGTGAATCTTTTTTGCATGTCCTGTATATTTTCATTTTGATTCATTCTAAAAAGTTCATATTCATGAGTGAGAGAGTTTATTCTGGATCTTTTGACATCACTAGTACCTTCATGTGTTACTTCTAATATGTCCCACATTTCTTTTGCAGTCTTACAATTTGACACCTTAAAATATTCATCAATTCCTAGTGTAGAAGTGATTATATTTTTGGCTTTTAAATTATATTGAACTCTTTTTATATCATCTTCATTCCATTGTTCTCTAGGCTTTTCTACAATTTTATTTTCTACTTGCATTGTAGGGATGAATTGACCAAATTCAATTGCATCCCATATATTTAAATCTATTGCCTCTATAAAAATTTGCATTCGGGTCTTCCAATAATGGTAGCCCTCTCCATTAAGGACTGGAGGTCTATTTATCAAGTTACCCTCAGGAAAGAGAAAATTTGAGGCTATTTGATTCTTGAGGCTTTTAAACCTTATTCAAGATTACTTACTCTGATACCACTTGTTGGACAAGTGGCCTCAGTTTACTTAAGAGGGGGGGGTGAATTAAGTAGATCAAAATTTAAACTTAGCTTTCTTTCTCTTTGATTTTATATTAGAATATTTGAAAATGAAAGTGAAGTGTTCAAATATGGAAACAAAATAAATAGATAGGAGTATAGGGAAGAGAAATATGCAAACTCTTTTTAGACTGGTTCGGCCAATCCACTTGCCTACGTCTAGTCCTCAAGTAAACCCACTTGAGCTTTTACTATATTTGTAAATTCCTTTACAAATGAATGAATCCTCAATCACCTTGGGAGCCCTCCCCCTGTGTTTGAGATTCCTTTTCTCACTCAATAAGTCTCTCTTGAATACAATCAGTGAGTGATCAGAAGAAGAAGAAGAATAAGAAACTCTCTTAAAAAGCAAATGATACAACTTGAAAAACCTATAAGAATTCTTTTGGAATTTGCAAGTGTTTGGGCAAGAGTTTTTGTTTTGTAAAAGATTGGAAGAATTCATGTATTAAAAAAGAAGAAAACTCACTTATTTATAGTGTCAAAACCAAAGTGATGTGTTCTTTCATGAAAGGTTGTGACTTTGCAAACTTTTCGTAAAAGCTTACTGGTAATCGATTACATGACTTAAAAATTGTGCCTTTTCACGAAAGGTTGTGACTTTTCAGTTTTTGTGATAACAACTTTTCTGGTAATCGATTACATGATTTAAAAATTGTTCCATTGTCACTTTTGAATTCAGAATTTGAATAACAAGCCCTCTAGTAATCAATTACATAGTCTGGTAATCGACTACCAGTTCATAATTTTGAACTAATAGAAAAACATATCTTGCCAAACTAAGTTTATGCAAATTCTTAGAGATTCTTTTACATAATAACTGAGTTAATTTATTTTTCTATCTTAACATTATCTTGAATCTTTGTCAATGTTGTTTTGTTCTTTTTGTTTTCTTGTATCAACATTCTTTGTCACTTTTGGCATCATCGAAACCTGTAACATCTTAGCATTTACACTTATGAAAAAGTTGTTTTGACTTTTTCTTTGTATTTATTTTCTCTGAAAGTGCTTCTAGAGAATATCATCCCAAAAAAGTGATATAATGTCTAACTTTTTGCCTACGAACCATATATAGATATATGGGTTGGAAAATCTTGTCCTTCTGATTATAGACCAATAAAGAAAAACAATGTAAGGAGCCATAATTCCTGAAGATAAAAGACCTCTGTTAACCTGTAATAATTAAACATTTAAATAACAGAACATAAATTTTATATTTTTTAAGGAAACAAAAAATATTAGGAAACTTAATTATATATGTTTAATATGAACAACTAATTACTTTATACGTAGTGATATATTGTGCAAACAATACTATTATAGAATCATTGTAAACTATTAAGAATACCACTAGCTACAACGAGTAATCAAAGTAGTGTACCTTTGAATTTAAAGATATAACCATCATTGCAGTAAGTAGAATTACTGTCCATGTGATGAAAAATATATTTAGAGAACATGAGGTTCGTGAGGCATATGATGTGTACAGTAGACAATTCCACAAATAGAGGCAACATAAAACAACATTGACATACAAAATCCAAGGGAGTACTGGTGTCAACACAATAACATGTTAATGTATCAAAAAGTACATACATTGTTATTAAGGTTAATGGTCTAACAAAATGGTCTTAATGTTCTATAGTGACAAACACACTATCACATATTATCTCTATTTTACAATTGTATCACATATTATTCATTCTTAATTGGGAGAATATCCTATAAAGTAATATGACCATGAAAACTAACATATCTGATCATATTAAGTTGAGAAACTTTTGGATTCATTATTTGTATCAATATCCTTAAATGTTTTATATTAGTGAGACATGACTGTGGGATTCATTGAAATCCTTAGTGAGCTTAGGATATGAACTTGAACAATTTAAATGTAAGCATACTTTGAATTAAATTTGTTTTATGTTTGACTTTTAGGTTAATTATATATTATCAGTTTGTTTTTGTAATCTCCATAACCATAACATTTTTAAATAATAAATTAAGTTAATATCAATATTAATAAACATTACAAAAAAAAATTATGTGTGCCTATATCAAACAATTATTTTCATATTGAAGTCTTGAGTCATCCAATGCAAGATCTTTTAAATTATGTAAAAGCTAAAACTTCAGTAATCTACTTAATGAGCACCAAAGTAACCTGTACACAGTTCTGATTCAGAATTTTGGTACATTGTCCTTATCCTTAGCACAAGATATAAAATTTGACTTTAGGCTTATCTATGGATTGTTGTAGAAATAATAATATTTACCTCTGCTCCCTTTCTTCTTTTGGAGTCCAGTATTTATTCCACCAAGTGATAAAATGGATGACACTCACAAGTTGTAAAGAAGAAATATTCTGTGTAAACATAAACCACAACATGCATGTAAGTAACAATCTGCAAAGAGAAAAATAAAGTAAATAGAATGTATTGATGGAGTCTCTCAAAGAACAACTTTGAGATTCATCATAGATATGAAAGTACACGATCCAAGACTTGTACCAAATGAAAGGATATTGACCATTCTTAAAAAAAACAAAGAAAGTGAAGGATTTAAAGCTTACCCTGCATCTCACCTGCAAGATCAAAGGTGTGCTAAGGTTCTTATTTAATGATCTTCAAGAGAAGGCAAAGAAAGAATGGAGTTTGTTTTTAATGAGTGAAAAGTGAGAGAAAAAAACTTATGCACCCTTAAAGTTTTACACCAGCATTTGATCACAACCCTTGATATATGGTAAATTTGTTGACTTTACCAATTAATACTTTAAAAGTCATATAAATAAAGGGTTGTGATTAAACGTCAGCATAAAACTTTTTATACTACATGTGTTTAGATGTTGTTTTTGTTGTTCTTTACTCAGTTGATTAATGTTCGTTGATAATGGTTTCTAGAATCTTGTCCAACTCCTTGTGCATATCTCTAAGTTAGCTTTCATCTGAGTTGTGAGATGAATAGGTTTGATTAAAGGGAACAAGTCAACAAGATCAAACCTTGTTTCTCTTGAGGCTACTAAATTTTCTCAAAGTAATGCATCTATTGAATATATGATTCTTCATCTAGTATGTTTTTCCTAGACTTTATGTTGATTTCAAAAGCTTGTAACTAACTTTGATGCTGATTTATTGTGTGTTTTCTATTGCTAAAATATTATTGATCACTTTTCTTGTCAGTATCATCAAGGCAATCAACATCTTAGGAAAAGTATGCCTTTTTTCATCCTTCAATTATGTCCATAAGCTATTATAAATTTCAGCATTGTTTTCTCATATACTCGGTTTGTTCTTGATCTCCTCTATATGCCTATTGTTTGGTTTTTGTGGATGGATAAACTTGACCTTTGGATGATTACTCCATATTATTTGTAATCTTTATATTTTGGCATGCATTATTATGGAATATAAATTATGTTTCTAACGTGATAATTTGTTTTAATTTGACCAGACTTTTATAGTAAATAAAATAAAAAAATATAAAGATATCGGAAGAACCCTGGGGTTCATAAAAACATGTCATCTGTAGAAACTTGAATTGAATGTTCTCTTTAGCCTCTATTTGAAATTGGCTTTTCCTTGTTCTTTATGTAAATCTAAATTTTTTTCTATTTCTTTGCCAAACCATAATTTTTGTTGTTACAGTCTCTATTGCTGTTAAAATGAGATCAATGGCACTTGAGTTGAGACACAATTTTAAAATATTTTCTTTGTATCTTTCTAGCTTTCTTCCCGTTACTATGCATGTCCTCCTAGCTAGTTTATGAGAATGGAAAAATTACAAGCAAGATAATAGCTACTTGGGAAGGAAGGCAAAAGTAAAAGTTTCATAATTCTCTTCAACAGTTATGTATGATTGTACTGCATTTGTCATTTATGGTTTCTCTACTATAGTCATAGATTCAAGGGACTGCATAGCCTACACCTCGTAATTCTTCTTGGACTCTCTTTTATCAGTTATACATATTGATGTATGAAACGAAGCTGAATGAAGCAAGTCACTTCAATATTTTTAGTTTCAACTGCTCTTAAATCTCGAAATTGATTCTTAATATGACTAGATCAACAATTTTCTTTGCTGCTACATGGGAGCAGATGGAATAAAATAGGAATGTTGAGTAATTTTCCTCCAAAATTTTTCATCATTTTGTCTTAAGTTAAATGATTGGGAGTAGATGTTATACCTGTGCTAAAGATGGGAAAAGGAATAGAAATAATATCAAATACTATGCTTTATTATTTTCATTAGTTCATGATAGATTTCCTGTTACTATGGTAAAAAATACGAAAGATTCTATGCTCTTTTGCTATGATTCTTACAAATCGAGGTCATTACTAGTTTTATCTGAAAAGTTATTTTCGTTTAGCTTTGTTTTTTAAGTTTTCTTATTATTAGTTATTAGTTGATTTTTTTAATTCATTTTGATTAATTAAATAAATTATTTTTCTTTACATATTTTATTTTTCATTCTCTCCTTTATCATAATTTATTTATAAAAGTTTCATAAAATTTGAAATTTAAGGAAATGATTTGTCATATCCAAACTAAAAAAAATGAAATTAAAAAAATTAAATTTATTTTATTAATATAGAAGTTGAATTGTAAAAAGATAAGTGCAATGTTAGATTTTAAGAAGATAAATGGTGAAGTTTAAGTCTCTCGTACCAATCCTCCTTTAATTCAAAACTAAAAATACGAAAGTGAAAGGAAAAAGGAAGAAAAGAGTGACCACAAGGAACATGCTTTAAATTGTATTTTCAGAATCTAACATTTACATTAATAAAATGTATACTTGTTATGATAAATTATTTGACTTAAACTAACATTAAGCAAAACTCATTTCCATCATTTAATCACATCTATTATTTATGTCAAAAAATTTGTTAAATTTGATAATGATAACTTTAAAAATTATATAGATTGTATGATTTAGTTGGTATGATTGTATCTTTAAAGTCAATAATAATTAATATTTAGTAACATAAATGAAAATAACAAGAATGAAATGAAAATAAAAAAGTAGGCTTGCAAAAATGACAAAGAAATTATATGAATTTATCTATTGGATTGGGTATAGAAAAGGTAGATTCTAAATGTATAAGGTTCTATGATTTATGGTTTGTTTCTTCTCTTTCTTTGTTATTGAAACCGTGGTTGAATACCTCTCCATCCCGAATCCCCCATTCCTCGTATCCATGGAAATGGACGCTCTTCTTCCAATCGTCTATTTCAAAATCAAAACTTAGGTTGAGCCTTTTGTCCTTGAAATATGTGTTGCTAGTCAAATAATTAGTGAAAGAGAAAAAGAAAGAATGGATACAAACAAATCACACGCTTTAAATTATATTTTAAACATTTAACCTTTACATTAATCAAATGCATATGTTATAATAAAATTATTTGAATCAAATTGACATTGCTCAAGCAAGTATATATACACACTACTCAAGAACAACAAATTATATTGAGTATGCTTAAACTATCGGCACTCAATAGATTTCTAATAAGTTAGCACTAACCTTCAAAAAATATTGTAAATCATTAACGATCCACCACCAATTAAACATGTTTTAAAAGACATGGATTTTTAACTTTTATTTCTCACGTGTCTCCCTCGCACATGAGCTTTTATTCACACTATAGTCGTAAAATAGTTAAATTACTTTATTATTTTATTTTTTAAAATTATGAAAAAATTTAAATTTAAGATAAGTTAAATTCCTTTAAATATTTTTAACACAACTTTATACATACTTTTTAATAATAAGAAATAAATGTGAGACTATAATTAAATATATTTTTTCTTACAATCCTATTTATTTATTTTTATTAAATTTGTATTATGAATTTAACAACGAAAAAATTACCATGACAAATGTTTTTTTCAAAAATTATTATGTTATATTCAGAAAAGAAATTTAATTCTTTGTAAAAAATAATTCAAGTTACATTTTGGAAATAATGAATTTTTTTTAAGAAAAGTGAAAAAAAAACAACAATATATATCTCTCAAGTATATGAGTTGTGTCACAGCCATGTGGGAGAAAATGTTGAGTTTATTGGATTTTCCAACACACAATTACATTTTTTTAATAAACCCTTTAAAATAGGATTTTAGGACTTTTTTAACTTTTATTTTTTACAAAAAGTCCTAAATAACTTAAAAAATAGATACTTAAAATGCTAGAAATAGTGCAAGTTACATATTGGAAATAATGAGATTTTTTAAAGAAAATTAAAAAAAAAAACATATATCTCTCACATATATGATATGAATTGTGTCACAATCATGTGAGAGAAAGTGTTTAGTCTATTGGATTTTCCAACACAGTTACATTTTCTTAATAAATGCTTGATAAACATGTTGTTCTAAATTGTTTCTTACAGTCTGGTAGAAATAGTTATACTATTACCCTTTAAAATAGGATTTTAGGACCTTTTTAAATTTTATTTTTGATAAAAGTCCTAAATAACTTAAAAAATAGATACTTAAAATATAATATTTAGTTTATAATATTAAAATATAAAATTCTTAATTCTTAACATTCTTTTTCTCATAAATTAGTAGAATTTTTTTTTTCTAACTAAAAATAGATTTGTTGAATTAGTATTAAATAGTAATATTTTGGTAGAAAATATTAAATATTTACTAATGGATGATAAGAACATTCTTCTTTTTAATATATAAAACTATGTTGATAGAAAAGAATAATTCAATTTTTTAGAATGGAAAAAAATTAAGTAAGTAAACGAGACTAACTTTTTGTTGTTTCTATTTATTTTATTATTCAGATTTATTAATTAAGATTAATTATACTTTGTTTTATTTATAGTATGCTCTAAAAGATTAATTAAACTTATGTACCTTTTCATAATTATAGTAAAAAACCAAAATTTTATTTAAATTCGTATACACTATTAGTGTAAAAATTTTTACACTGACATTCAATCTCAACCCTTCGTTGATGTTAAATTTGTTGACTTTACTCATTAATACTTTAAAAGTCATGTAAATGAAAAATCATGATTGAATGTCATTGTAAAAATCTTTTATACTGACAGTGTATACCAATTAAACTCTTAAATTAATATTATTTTCTTAATTTATTAATATAATTAAGAATAACATATATAAATATGAATCCACTCATTTTGTAGGCAATGTGTCACTAATTAGTTATATTTTAATTGTTAAATTTAATAATATATTGTATTTATTAAATATTACAATTATCTAAATAGATATATTATTTCAAGTTATATGTAGAGATTTAATGCTATATATCATTATATAAAATAAATTACTAAGAGAGTTTTAGTTAGTGTATCATTTGAGAGTATATTAGTATAATATTTTTTTTTATGAATCAAACCTTAGTATTGTTAACAATACTAGTTTGTTAGTTGAATTGGGGACCTTTATCTCCGTCAACTAACTTATCACCTTATATAACCATTAGTGTGATATTTTTAAAAAATATATAAGGATTGTTGATACAGTTAAAGTTTAAACTTAAGATTAGAGTATGTAAATAAAAAATTAAATTATGTATAATTTCTTAAAATATGGATGAAAGTTTATGTGTTTATTTTATTATAATATGAAAATATATTTTCCATCAAATATATAAAAATGTAAACAATTTATATGTTAATATTACTTTTAAATGTGTGTATTTTAATTAAAATTTAATCATTATTTTCATATATCATTATAATGTATATTGAATATTATAGTTTATCCTATAACTTATAAAATATTTTCTTATAAACTATATATTTTATATTGTTAACATTAATTTCAAATAGAAAAGGAGCCGTAATATCTTAGTTGATTAAGAAATGATAAAGGTAGAAAAAATGTCACGGTTTTGATATTTGTCGTTAATAAAAACTAACATTTAATCTATAAAAGAAACATTTAAAATAGAAAATATATAACATATATAATTAATTTAACTTTATATGTATTAAATATGTGAGTCTAATTTTATAGAATATAATCATAATAATGTTATGATTGGATTTCAAACTTTTATGATTTTACCATCTTGTAATCAATATGAAATAGAAAAAGAAATAAGTTGTTGATTTTATTAATTATTTATTTAATATTATTGTATGTTATTTCATATATCAATAATGTATACTTGCATGGATAATTGTTATTATAAATTATATTATTATTTTATTTTTCATTAATAATCATTATATAAAATTTTATATTTGATGTCATATCTATGAAGTTAACATACCTGCATAATATCATAAATTATTAAATAAGAAAACATATATGTTGATTTAGTTTTATTTTATTTAAAGGATACATATATGTTTATTCTTATTTGTAAAAGTCTTTATATATTTAATAAAAACAAATTTTTTAATTTTCTATAATTAACCATTACAAATTTAAAATAATTTATTTTGAATATTACAATTTTGTCATTGATATAGGATTTTAAATGATATAAATTCAAATGAAAACAACTCAAATGAATAGGATTTCAAATTTTTTGAAATCTTAAAATACTTCATCCAAACACAATGTTAGATTTTGAGAAGATAGATGGTAATTAAAGTGTAAGTCTCTAGTACCAATTCTCCTTTAATTCAAAATTAAAAATATGAAAGTGAAAGAAAAAAGGAAGAAAAGAGTGGCCACAAGTCACATACTTTAAATTACATTTTGAGAATCTAACCTTTTCATTAATAAAATGTATACTTGTTATGATAAATTATTTGACTCAAACTAACATTAATGAGAACTAATTTACATCATTCAATCATATCTATCATTCATGCCAAAAAATTTGTTAAATTTGATAATAATAACTTTAAAAAATGATATAATATGATTTAGTTGGTATGGTTGTATCTTTAAAGTCAATAATAATTAATATTTAGTAACATAAATGAAATGAAAATAAAAAAGTAGGCTTGAAAAAATGACAAAGAAGTTATATGAATTTATCCATTGAATTGGGTCTAGAAAAAATAGATTCTAATTGTATAAGTTTCCATGTTTTATGGTTTGTTTCTTCTCTTTCTTTGTTTGTTATTGCAAATGTGGGGAAATGCCTCTCTCCATTCCGAATCCCCAATTCCTCATATATATGGAAATAGACCCTCCTTCTTCCTAGTCCGATCCGATTTTTTAACCTAACTTAAAACAAATAAAAACTTTTAATAAGAAATTTTATTACAAACATTCTAACATCAATTGTTCATGACTTTAAAAGAAATTAGTCATGTATTATTGCACTATGTTATATTCAGAATCTATGTAAAATACAGAAATATATACAAAACCTCATGAGTGATAAGTGTATTTTACTCTTATGAAATTAAAGTTTTCACCTAAGACCAACATTTCCTCAAGTCTATTTTATGATAGGATAATTTGTGAAATATATTTTAAATAATTTAAAATATGTTCAAACTTAATAGTCAAATTTAATGTTATTACATAATATTAAATTATCAAAATTAATATTTAATTACAAATTAAATATTTAATAAAATTAATTACTTAATATAAACAAATAAAATTATTTTTTTAATTAGTTAAACTGAATATAAAATATAATTAATTTGGGAAATTTATTTTTTTATTAAATATAAATGTTACAAAATAAAATCATATGATTAACGGATATTATAAAATTGAAGCTTTGATCAATGTTTAAGTTAAAGGCCAATTTATAATTAATATATAATAATTAATTCTATTTAATTTATTAAGTGCTTCATTAATATATTGTAATAAATATAATTAATTTAATGAATTTAATTGTTTTTCAAATATAATTAATTATGTTAATGTTTATTTGGCTATAATAGATTCAAGCTTCTTTTACTTATGAATAGAATAGAAGGGTAACACATATGGAACATTGCTATTCATTTTCTCTTTCTTCTTTACACATCTAAATAGAAAGACTATGGAGTCATGGTATAGAAAATTTAAAGCTTTTCTTCCTGAATAACCTCAAGCAAACATGCGGAAAGAAATTAGTAAAAACAATTGTTAAAGTTTGTGACAAGAACAAGTCACATATGATTATGTTTACCATTAAAGAATAGAAAAATAAGGATCATGAAGAACACTTGCTCTCAAATTGATTATTCACATTCTTTTGAGCTTTCTAGTGAGGTTTGTACAATATGTTTCAAGTGTGTTTGTATGATGTAATCCTCCCTAACATGGGCTTGAGCTAGGACCAATAAGGAAGGAGCATGACTTGGATGAAGTTTCAAGGAGATTAGTTTAGGACATGTTCCATTTATTGTATTTATTTAACCATTTTTAGGCTTGTATAAGCACCCTTAAATCATTAGGATTTTAGGGGTGTAACTAGTTTAATTTTCGGCCTTGTATTTTGGCCTATAGGTTCTATTTTCTTTAGGAGGTGTAATTAGTCTCCTTGAGTAGGTTGTCAATTAGTTTGGAGTGGTCCAAGAGAGTTTGGACGCGTAGGATTTTATTTCTACACCCCTAATTCCTCTTCACACCTTTCTAACCAACTCATGAAGCATGTAGGAGACATATGGACCCCTTGTCTCCTTGTTTCACTCCACATGTGTTTTCTCACTCCTACATGGCTGATTATTGTTGCTTCATATTTGAATTTCAATTTTGGAGGTGCCATGTCATTTCCCTCCAAAATTCAAATTCAAACTAAAGGGAACATAGATTCATATTTTTAGGGCCATTTTTGCATCTTTAGTTGGATTAAATTAGTTTCAATTGAGCACATGCTAAATTAACACTAAATTAAGCTAACTAACCCTTTTTTAAGCATGTTAGTGCCTAGGCCCATGGTTCATGCTTTGCTCTATAAGTAGAGCATTCCCTCCTTCATGTAGTTTTTAACACTCATTTTTAATTGAAAAGATATATTCATTCTCTTTACTTGGGAGCCTCTTCTTCATGTACTTCACATGTATGCACACACTTGAATGACTGAATCTAAGACCCCTTTTTTAGTATTTAATTCTTAGTAAAGTATCTTGGGAATCCTCTCTTTTGAGGTGTGTCTTTTAGTAGTTTTTATCAAGGGTCCTCTCTCTTGTGACTAGCCTTCAATCTTAAGGCTTATTGTAATATTCATAAAATTTTAATAAAATATTTAATTATATAATTTTAGTAAATTAATCTAAATAATATTTAATTATAATACTATGTTTTTAGACAAACAAATATCATATTTTTAATTTTTAGTACAATATTTTATTTTTCATAAATAATTTTTAGGTTTATTATATTAGGGTAATAAATTATAAAATTCCAATTTTATTAAATAATATTATAAAATAAATAAATAGATTAGGAAAAAAAACTAACTAAAAAATGAAAATGAAAATAACAATAACGTTACATAAAAGGTAACAGTGATTGGCAATAAATAAATAAATAAATATATATATATATATATATATATATATATATAAATGAAAGAAGGATAAGTCTTAGACTTATCCATAACTTAGAGCACTTATGTTATCTGGAGGTAAGAATTTAAAGCAATGATGAAAAAAAAATTACTTCACTATCCAAAAGCATATAAATAAGGGTTGTTAACAGAAGGATTGGGCAAAAAAAACTTGAAAGAAATCAAAGAGAGAGTGTTGTTTCAGAGAAGAAAATTCAAACTTTGGTATTATTTTAATTGTTAAGGTAAGGGGTAGGAGACATTTATCACTTTTAATTATTATGCTTACTTGTTTATTTTATGTTACTTTTGACTATAATTATTTAGTGAGGTGTCCCTAACCTCGTTTTATTTATTATTTTATATTACTTTTAACTATAATTATTCAGTGAGGTGTTCCTAACCTCGTTCTATTTATTATTTTATCTTACTTTTAACTATAATTATTTAGTGAGGTATCCCTAATCTCATACTATTTATTATTTTAAGTTACTTTTAACTATAATTATTTAGTGAGGTATCCCTAACCTCGTTCTATTTATTATTTTATATTACTTTTAACTATAATTATTTAGTAAGGTGTCTCTAAACTTGTTATATTTATTATTTTATGCTACTTTTAGTTATAATTATTTAATTTATTGTTCATAATCTTATATCATTTATTAAATTATTTTTTTTATTTTAAATATAATGGTTATATTTTTTTTGTATATAAATATATAACAAAAATTTTAATAAAAGGCTTAATCCTTAAATAAATATTTGAATTCAATTGTAGTTGGAGGTTTAACCTTGAGGATTTAAATGAGTAAAAATTCAAGGTGATATATCCTTGTATTCTTTAAAAACCATGGTAAAGAAACTCATTTATCCTGACTAGTCACTACAAAAATAATTCAAATTTATAAATATAAACTATATATATTTTTTTAATCTATAAGTCATTATTATAATTAAATATATATATATAGAGATATAAATATTTATACTTATTATAAATTTTTATTCATTATTATGTAAGGCATTTACATGATAATTGTTCTCACTCCTTTATTTTTTTGTCCCTTATAAAAAAATGGAATTTGAAAATTTAAAGGATGAATGCGTCCAATGCCCCAACCCCTTTTACTGCAGTCATTTTGGCTACTTTTCTAGGCACAAACTGGATGACTAATGTAATCGAGAATTCAGTCACATTTAGAGGAACTAGTGTATCAAATTTGATGTTTTACCATGAGTTTGATAGACCAATGGTGATTGAGGGACCAGTAGTGGTTACTTTTTATCTTCCTCTGACTAACTATACAAATCCCTTGTTAAATATTTTTCCACCAGCCATGTAAATATTGTAGGAAAAAAATATAAGTAACGGAGAGAACCGTACGTAAATAAAATCTTCCATATATATATATATATATATATATATAGAGTAGAAATATGTAATATTGTAAATATGACTTGTGAATATATATAAATATGATTTTGTTTATGATTTCATTTTGCTTTATTAAATAAATAATTGAGGAAAAGAAATTATTTGTAAAAAAATAGAAAATAAATTATTTCCATGTAATTAATAATAGGATTAAATGAAGTGAAAAAAATTATCACAAAATTGAGATAGATAAGATACCGTTACATTTGTGAAATGTGGGAAATGAGCTAACTAAGTCACTAAGTTTTAACTTGAATAATTCCATATGGTAGGAAGAAGAAGAAATACAGAATTAACAGAGACAGTACAAGCTATTAAAGACATGGTTGTTGCTTTAATAAGAAATCAAAGGCCAGAAGGAACTATTGAATCACAAGGATTAATTGAATTTAGAAGGAACAAACCTTCACAATTTCATGGAGGTTATAATTCGGAGAAAGCTGAAATAAGGATTAAGGAAATAGAAAAAATATTTCAAGCGATGAATTGTCCTGATAACAAAAAAGTAAATTATGTTGTGTTTATGCTAGTAGGAGAGGCTAAATATTGGTGGGATAGTACTAGAAGGTTATTAGAATGAGGAGGAATAGATATTACATGGGAAGTATTTACCTCTAAATTTTTAGAAAAGTATTTTCCTAATGATGTGAGAAGGGCAAAAGAAATAGAATTTATGCAATTAAAACAAGGAAACATGACAGTAGGAGAATATGCTTCTAAATTTGAAGAATTAGGTAAATACTCTACTTTTTTCTATCAGCCAGATGACAGAATAAAGTGTATTAAGTTTGAAGATGTACTTAGGCCTGAAATAAGGAAGGTGGTAGGGATACAAGGAATGTTGGTATATTTAATGTTTTTAAACTTAAGATTAGAGTAGGTAAATAAAAATATTAAATTATGTATAATTTCTTAAAATATGGATGAAAGTTTTATGTGTTTATTTTATCATAATATAAAAATATATTTTTTCCATTAAATATATAAAAATTTAAACAATTTATATGTAAATATTAATTAAAATCTAATCATTATATAAAAATATGTTAGTTTTCATTAAAATCTAATCATTATTTTCATATACCATTATAAGATAAATTGAATATTATAGTCTATCCTATAATTTGTCAAATATTTTCTTATAAACTATATATTATATTGTTAACATTAATTTCAAATAGGAAGGAGATATAATATCTTAGTTGGTTAAGGAATGACAGAAGTGAAAAAATATCAAGGCTTCGATCTTTGTTGTTAATAAAAACTAATATTTAATCTATAAAAATATTTAAAACATATATGTTGAGTCTAATTTAGTTTTATATTTATTAAATATGTGAGTCTAATTTTATAGAATATAATCATGATAGTGTTACGATTGAAGTTAACACTTATATGATAGTGTTACAATTGGAGTTAACACTAATTGGAGTTAATTTGAATGTCCAAGAACTGAGAAAAATATTTGAAAATTTAAATAATAAAACAAAACAAGCATTAGTGAAACATGAACTAAGATTTGTATTATACACAATTTACTATTTTAATGAAATAGCATGATCCAAAATTCAACATGAAGATGAACGTAGCTTGTGATTTGTAACTTGTAATTAGTATTTTTTTAAGTGTTAGTTAAGCATAGAAAAAAAAATAATAATGGTGATAGCTGTCTTGGTTCAGCCATACTTGTCCTGCTATTGTTTAATTACATATAAACCCAAATTACATTCATAATACCACAGTTTTCAATGTTTTTTATATCATATAGAACAAAATTTAGAAAGTGAATATTGATATTATCTTTATTAAACAAAGAGAATTTAACCTTTATCTAAATAAACTACTACTTTTTATGGAATCGGTCGATAAGTGGATTTCGACAGAACAGTAAAAAATAACTTAAAAAACAGAAGAGTCATCACCTATGTTTGTTATGAAAGACATTGAAAAAACCTTTAAAATAAAAAGTGGTATGCGAGACCAAATTTGAATTCAGAAATCGAACATGTAGGGAAGGTATTAGCACTTTACAATGTCCGTTATTTTATTAATTGATTTTAATATTTTTATAAGAATTTATTATTGTGAGATTTATTATTTATAAAAGATTATTATTATTGTACGTTTTATCTTTTAAATTTATTAAATTTTTTTATCTTTTTGGGTTCAACAGGAGTAAGTTCCTACTCCTATATATCTCCAAGTGTAATAGAGAATCAGAGTTTACATATTTCTTTGAGAAAATATTTGTGTGTTTTGATATATTTGATATTTAATTTTTAGATTTATTAAGACTTAGGATTTCTAAACTATCATGGTTTATGCATCCTAAAAATTTAACAATTAATAAGGTTACCCCAAACCAATCCATTGGAACATTCTTATCTTAGAAGTTATTTTTATGTTTTTTAGGAATATTTTTTTAAAAATAAAAATTTATTAAAACACACCATCACTGTCATAAGAAGTGACAGTGACAGGATAAAAATTCAAATATAGTAATAAATAGGAACAAATAAAAAGACCCCCCCAAGTAACATGATAGTCACCTCCCACAAAGTCATCTGGTCAAGATACATTATTTTGCAGATTTACCCTACAAGAATTAGATCAAACCACAGCAGAAGCACTACAGCCTGATTACTTTGAGTCTCTTCATGCATACGCTGTAATGATCATTCTATGAAAGAGACGCCTTTAACCTTACCCAACCCTTTAATCCATTTCTAAGAGTTTTGTAGGGAACGATCCCACACTTCTTCACATAAGAAAGGCTTATTTTTAAACACCACCTCAATCCTAGCACCCTATATACCACAGAATTGATAGCCAAACAACACTAAGCCAAGAAGAAGCATTAATACCAAAAGAGTCACAGATGCCCAAGAAAATCCAAAAACTTAACTTGCATGAAGATGGCAGAACAGATATGAAACCAAGCCATCTAAAACAATACATCTAAATAGAGTAACTACCCTTACAAGTGAAAAAAAGATGATAAATCGCTTCTGACTCTAAATGACACAGGGGACAAAAAGTGTCTACCATTGGAAGGATTGATTGATGAGCCAATTCAACCTTTGACAGTATTCTATTACGAGCCACCTTCCAAGCAAAAACCATCACTGCTTTTGATTTCCATAACCTGCTAAAAAATGGTGATTTATCATCCAGGCCCATCCCACAGACTAAGTGGTATGCTTCTTTAACCAAATATTGATTAGAGATACCCATATTAGCACCCTCACTTGGACCCCTTCCAAAACTCCTTCTAACTCCCTAACCCAATCAATCTCCCAACTAAAAAGTTCCCTCCTCCAAATCAATTTCCAAACCCTATCATTATTACATCATTCCTCAACCTCCGACATCAGCTCCTCCCTTTGATTTGACAAACTATATAATTTAGGAAATTTTGATCTAAGCCCCTTAGGCACTAACCAATCCCCCTCCCAAAACCAAAACAGCGAACCATCTCCAAGCGTAGGTTTTACTGCTATAGGGAACTAGTTGTCCATTCCTTATTCAGTTGTTGTTCTCAGGATATCATGCTATCACTGGAGTCACCACTCCTGCACCTTACTGACAAATTTCTTCTAATATTTGCACCATTTCTTGTCCCTAATACTTTAATCTAGGGAGCATTACCACCCTGTAGTATCCTCCAACGCCATTTTTCCAACAGATATAATTTTTACTAACAAATTTATTTTTTAGAGCTGAGATTTAAGACAAAAATTTGTGGTAACTTATGCCTTAAAATCTCATGTCATGTCTATTTAATATTAAAGAAAGTGAAGATTATAAATTATTTTTAGAAAGAAAATATTATTAATTGTGACAGGAATTAATTAAGGAAGAAATTTGAGAACATGACACTGTCACAATTTGTATCCTCAAAATTTTGTAAGCTAAAAAAATGTCACATTTAATTAACATTATTTTTCCCTTACCAATAAATTTATTTTTCTAACTAGATGATTTAAGATTTTTTATTTAGGAACATAATTTTGAATTTTAGAGATGAGATTTAAAACAAAAAGTTGTCACAACTTATGTCTCAAAATCTCAAAATTAGAGAGATGACACATCTAATTAATTCTTTTATCTCTATTAAAATATTACGTTATAAAATTATGAATAAATTACATTTAAGATATAATAATTATTATTATTATTAAATAACTTAAATCATTATTATCAAAAAAGTTAAATTATTTTAAGAAATGGTCTTTGCTTGAAATGAAACTCTAGCTAGGATGATTTTGATGGCACTTAAATTGCATATATACAACCAAACAGTAAGTTAGTTAATCAAATATCAAGCCCACGATTATAAGTTCAAACCACAAATTAATTAATCACCTAATAAGAATCAAACACAATAAAAACATGATAGAAATAAAAGGAAATAAACAATGTCAAAGCCTAGCATGGAAAAGCATCACACGTATAACCCAATAACCGGAAAAAAAGTAAAGAGAATCTGTGTAAGTCTTGAGTCTACAATACCGTATTGTTGGGAAAGTATTGAAGTGCACAAAGGTCTATCATCCAACATGGCAAATCTGTTGTTGCTCGTTTTGTGGCTAATGCATTCATGATATTTTTCGCTTGTTGATATGAGAAGAGGTATGTTAGTAATCATATTTTTGGGTCACTGCATATACATATTGGTACCAAGATTTGGTGTTGGTGGGTGTTTACAAAGGCTTGAAGGCATGTATATTGAGGTTCATAGCTCATGAATGTCATGACGTTTAAAGGTGAGCCTTTTTATGGTTAGTGAAGATAAAAGGAAAGTATATGTAAGAGCTAATGTATATTATTTTGTTGGGAGAAAGAATAAGAGTGGATAGATTCTACTGTGAGTATTGTTAAGAGAGAAGAAGATGATGAAAAATAAAAAGAAGGAAGGAGATGGTGAGCTCTTACCTCGAGTGTGGAGTGGAGATGACAGTGCCCCAAAATGTGAGTTGTGAGGGATTTTTATTAAGGAGAAATGTGTGCTTTCATATAATGAAAGTTTGCTTTTTGGGAAACCAATATTGTAGAGGAGATTTGTTGGTGGCTTGTAGGTGGTAGTATGAAAGATTAGGAAGCAAAAGGTGAGTAGTTACGCTAGTATAGCTCTCCTTTAAATGATTTTCTTCTTTTTTTTATTTTTTAATTTGTTTTTATATTCTTTTCTTTATTTAAGAAAATGAATCAATTATTAATAATTTTTTTAGTTTAATTTTTCTCATGTTTTAATCTTCTTTACTTGCCGAAGAAAATTGGCTGATGAAAAAATCGATTTGTATAAAGCTTTTCTTGCATTTGAACTCAAACTTTCCATGTTGTCTGGAGGTCCTACATAGTTAAAACTTATGATTTTAGAACTGGACTAGTGTTTGAAACATTGAAAATACTATGTTTTTTCAAGGCTCCTAAGAAGGTGTCTAAAGCCATAGAATCTGTGCAAAGCAATTTCCTTTGGGGAGGTTCGGAAGAAGGCTAAAAAATAGCATGGATCAAATAGGAGCAGGTGTGTAAAGACAAATGCAACGGTGGGCTAGGCCTAAGAGATGTGTTAGCTTTTAATAAAGCTCTATTGGGCAAATTGCCATGAAGAATTCTACAAGGTGGTGATGCTATTTGGATCAAGGTGCTAGAGGCAAGGTATGAGGTTGATATTAGGAGGAACCTCGATGTTAGGCACAGAAGTGGAGGCTCCCAGTGGTGGCATGATATCCTGAAAGTCACTGCTGACGAAGAACGAAGTGGTTGGCTTTCTAGTGAGGTAAAAACCTTGATTGGTGATTCTTCTCAATTATCTAATTAATGTGAATTCTTGTTTCTTGGTAGTTGAATCAGATCATTTCCAAGTTGTAAAGGGATTTTTGGAGACCTGTTTAGCTTGTTACAACATGTAAATAGAATAGGATTGTTAAGTAATTTTCCTCCAAATTTTTTTATCATTCCGTTTTTATGTTAAATGAATGGCAATTAGTTGTTATACCAGTACAAAAAAATCCAAGAAGGAATAGAAATAATATCAAGAGTTTAATTGGTATACACTATCAGTGTAAAAGATTTTTACACTGGCGTTCAATCATAACTTTTTATTTATGTGACTTTTAAAGTATTAATTAATAAAGTCAAAAAACCATTATGAATGAAAGGTTGTGATTGAATGCCAGTGTAAAAATTTTTGCACTGACAGTGTATACCAATTAAACTCTAAATCAAATACTATTTATCATTTTCATTATTTCATGATATATTTCCTATTATGAGCTTCATGGTAAAAAATGTGAATGATTCTACGCTCTTTTCCTATGATTGTTACAAAATAAGGCACTAGCAATGGCTATGTAAGTATAAAGTGTGTTTCACACGCGATTTCAATTGTAGCTAAAAGATGAAAAATTAATCGAAATGGTTTTGGTTTATTTTATACTTAAAAAATTAGTAGTTTTTTAGGTAATTACTAGTTTTGTCTGAAAAGTTATTTTAGTTTAGTTTTTTTTTTAAGTTTTCTTATTTTTAGTTATTGTTTGGTTTTTTTACTTTGTTTTTTATTAATTGATAAATTCTTTTTCTTTGGATATTTTATTTTTCATTCTCTCCTTTATCATAATTTATATATGTATTAAGTAATTTATAAAAGTTTCATAAAATTTGAAATTTAAGAAATTGATTTGTCATATCGAAACTAAAAAAATGAAATTAAAAAAATTTAATTGATTTAGCTAATATGAAAATTCAATTACCTTATCCAAATAAACAATTTGAAATTTAAGAAATTTCAAATGATTTATCCAAACAAAACATTTACAAAATGAAAGAAATTAAAATGAAAGCAATTCAAATTGATAGCATTTCAAATGTTTTGAAATCTTAAAATGTCTCATTAAAACACAATGTTAGATTTAAAAAATAAATAAATGGTGAAGTATAAGTCTCTAATACCAATTTTCCTTTAACTTTCAAAATTAAAAATATGAAAGGAAAATGGAAAAGGAAGGAAAGAGTGACCACAAACAAGTTACATGCTTTAAATTATATTTTAAACATCTAAACTTTACATCAATCAAATGTATAGTTGTTATGATAAATTATTTGACTCAAACTAACATTGCTCAAATTAACATTAATCAAAATGGATTTACATCATTCAATCACATCTATGATTTATGTTAAAAACATTTATTGAATTTGATAATAATAACTTTCAAAATTATATAAATTGTATGATTTAGTTGATATGGGTGTATCTTTAAAGTCAATAATAATTAATATTTAGTAACATAAATGATAGAAAAGGTAGATTCTAATTATATAAGGTTGTATGTTTTATGGTTTGTTTCTTCTCACCGTGGTTTCATCCTGGTTTCTTTCTCTCTTTTAGAAAGGTGGCTAAATGCCTCCATCAATCCCAACCATAACACTAAATCCCCCAATTCTCCATACCCATGGAAATAGAGCCTCCTTCTTTCCATGATCTATTTCAAAATCAAAACTTGGATTGACCCTTTTGTCCCTAAAACCAGTGTTACTGAGTCTAATAAATAATTAGTGAAAGGGAAGAAGGAGAAAAGAGTGGTCACAAACAAGTCACATACTTTAAATTATATTTTGAGAATCTAACATTTACATTAATAAAATGTATTTTTATTATAATAAATTATTTTATTCAAACTAACATTGCTCAAACAAGTATAGGAAAGTGGCATACCACCAAATACACACTACTCAAGAACAAGTTATATTGAGTATGCTCAAACTAACATGACTCAATAGATTTATAAAAAGATAGCAATAACCTTGGGAAAAGTTGTAAATCATTAATGAACCAACAATTAAGCATGTTTTAAAAGACATGGATTTTTAACTTTCATTGTGACTCCGCTTTCCTTCACACTATAGTTTTAAAATAATTAAATTAATTTATTCTTTATTTTTTAAAATTATGAAAAGATTAAAATTTAAGATAAGTTAAAATCCTTTAAATAATTTTAACACATAACTTTATACATATTTTTTAATAATAATAAATAAGTGTGATATTATAATTAAATATATTTTTTCTAACAATTCGATTTATTTATTTTTATTGAAGTTGTATTATAAATTTAACAACAAAAAAATTACCATGACAAATGTTTTATCTAAAATTATTATGTTATATTCAGAAAAGCATTGAATTCTTTGTAAATAAGAATGCAAGTTACATATTGGAAATAATGATATTTTTTAAAGAAAAGTAAAAAAAAAAATAAAAATTTCTCCCAAGTAATATGAATTGTGTCAGTCTCACAAAAAATGTTTAGCTTAGTTTATTATATCTTCTAACACACATCTCACGTCTCATGTTACTCACTTTATAATGTATTATAATTTTTTAATAAACCATTGATAAACATCCATTTTTCCAATTTCGTTTTTAGATTTCTGTAGAAATAGTCATACTATTACCTTTAAAATAGGAATTTATGACTTTTTTAAGTTTTATTTTTGACAAAAGTCCTAAATAACTTAAAAAATAGATACTAAAAATATAATATTTAGTTTATAATATTAAAATGTAAAATTCTTAATTCTTAACATTGTTTCTATCATAAATTAGTAGAAAAAACAAAAAATAATTTTTTCTTCTAACTAAAAATAGATTTTTGAATTAATATTTTGGTAGAAAAGATTAATTATTTAGTAATTGATTCTTATTTTTAATATATAAAAATATGTTGATCAAAAAGATTAATTCTATTGTTAGAATGGAAAAAGATCTAATAAGTATAAGATGCTTACTCTTCATTATTTCTATTTATTTTCTTATTTAATCTAATGATTATGATTAAGATTAATTATGCTTTGTTTTATTTATAGTATGCTATAAAGAATTAATTAAGCTCATGTAGCTTTTTTCATAATTATAGTAAAAAATTACAATTCTATTGAAATTATTGTTATTTTATTAATTTATTTATGTAATTAAGAATAACATATATCAATATGAATCAAATGATTCTATAGGCACTGTGTTACTAATTAGTTATATTTTAATTGTTAAATTTAATAATACATTGTATTTATTAAATTTTACAATTATTTAAATAGATATATTATTTAATGATATACGTAGAGATTTAATGCTATATATTATTATATAAAATGAATGACTAATAGAATGTTAGTTAGTGTACCCTTTGAGAGTGTATTATTATAATATATTTTTTATGAATAAAAAACCTTAGTATTGCTAATAATACTTGTTTGTTAGCTCAACCTAGGACTTTACTTCCTTTAACCAATTCATCACCTTATATATTTATTAGTGTAACATTTTTAAAAAAGAAACAAGGAATGTTGATATATTTAAAGTTTTTAAACTTAAGATTAGAGTAGATAAATAAAAAAGAATGAAATTATAATTTCTTAAAATAAGGATGAAAGTTTTATGTATTTATTTCATTATAATATAAATATATATTTTTTACATCAAATACATAAAAATGTAAGCAATTTATATGTAAATATCACTTTAAGTGTGTATATTTTAATTAAAATCTAATCATCATTTTCATATATCATTATAAGATATATTGAATATTATAGTTTATCCTATAAATTATCCAATATTTTCTTATCAACTATATATTTTATATTGTTAACATTAATTTCAAATAAAAAAGGGTATATAATACCTGAATTGGTTAAGGAATCAGAGATGTAACAAAATGTCATAATTTTAATCTTTATCGTTAATAAAAACTAACATCTAGTTTATAAAAGAAACATTTAAAATAGAAAAGTATATAACATATATAATTAATTTAAATTTATATTTATTAAATATGTGAGTCTAATTTTATAGAATATAATCATAATAATTTTATGATTGAATTTCACACTTATATGATTTTATATTCATGTAATCAATATGAAATAGAAAAAGAAAATAAGTTGTTGATTTTGTTAATTATTTAATTTTAACATTATTGTTATTTCATATATCAATTTGTATGCTTGCATGGATAATTGTTATTATATTATCATTTTTTCATTAATAATTATTATTTAAAATTTTATATTTGGTGTCATATCTATAAAGTTAAGCATACCTGCATAACATCATAAATTATTAGATTAAGAAAACATATATGTTGATTTAGTTTTATTTTTATTTTTAGGATACATATATGTTTATTCTTATTTGTAAAAGTCTTTACATATTTAATAAAAAAATGTTATCAATTTCATATAATTAACCACTATAAATTTAAAATAATTTATTTGAATATTACCATTTTGTCATCCATATATTATGAAATTATTAAATTTTTAAAATCATTAAATGTTAATTTAATATTATTAAGACTATATTATATTTTATTAGACATATTATAAATTATGGATGTCGTCATGAATCATCAGTATTTTTACATATTTTTTACTTATCTTTGTTTTATTTTTTATTTCTTTTTCTCTATTTTATTTTATTTTTTTATTGGTAATGCACCACTTTTTTACTAGGAAAAGCACGACCACCACGAGGCTACTTAGGTATAACTCAACAATATTATTATTTTAATGAAATTTTCAAAATTAAAATTTTTCTATTTATATAATTTTAATTTTTTATATCAATAAATATTTATTTAATATTATTAATACTACCCCAAAAGTTTTCATTTTTTCTGCAGTTGTTTCAAACAGGTTAAAGTATCAAGCTGGTTATACTTCAATTTTACAATCCCAAACTGATTATTACCACCATCACCATGTGTTGATGTTTATATGTTAAGCATATTAAGATGAGTAGTGTTACTCATCATTGAAATTTATTAAAAACTATAAAATCAAGATATAGAAGTATTAAATGAGGTGTGACCATCAAACTTTATGTTTTTCAATAAACTTTATGTTTTTCAATAAACTTTAACCAATAGTAGTAGATAATGTGTTAAAAAAAATGTTAAAAAGTGTTTTGTTAGAATTTCTAAAACAACATTTGTCTTATTAATATGAACAAGATTATGGTTGAAGTTGAAGCTAGCTAATGAAATATAGGAAATAATTGTTTCTATTAAGTAATACATTAACTTACTGTAAATTGTTGCTGCAAACCGCTAGCTAATGAAATATAGGAAATAATTGTTTCTATTAAGTAATGCATTCACTTACTATAAATTGTTACTGCAAACCACTCATTGGTAACTTTCACCTATGTACTTATCCAGCCAACTCAATGCTCCACTTGGTGGTTTGATGAGTGCATCATTCATGTAGGAAGTGTAGGACACAAAATGCCAAAAACCATCATACATAAAGCACTAGTTAACCATATGATGTATTTAAGTTCCTTACTTTCTGGCTAAGTTATTCATTTCCAACTGACGAACAACATTGTAAAGTACATTACCGCTAAAGAGAATACCATGTGAAAAAATCCATAAATATAAGGAATATCATCTTCATGTTAAACTTTGTTTTTTGTAAACTGAAAAGGACCAAAAAGATCACTTCAATGTGAGGGATATTAACATTGTTTTCTATCTGTCACAATATGTTGATGAAAATTAAATAATTCTTGTTCGATCATGTTGATGAAAGGACTATGATCCAAATTTTTGGTTATCTTATATGGGGGGGAATTATTATTTTCTTGACTTTTTTAAAAGAAAATTTTACTTCAACTTGCAGCATGATTAAGGTGTCTTGCTAGATCAACGACACAAGGTAGCTTTAGAGATTCCGATTCCGAATTTCTGGGAAAGGATTGAGAATGGGATTTTGAAGCAACAAGGAATCTTTCTGAATTTACTGGAAAAGACTTTGAAGCAACAAGGAAAGCTTTAGAACTCTCTAATTTTGAAGCAACTAGGAATGCTTTAGAACACTAAAGAATGATTCACCTGAAAGCATTTTGAATCAATGCTTGTGGAATAGGCTACCATCACAATTGTAAATATGGCAATAAGGAAGCCCTGTCAAGAAATTAGAAAATGGTATATAACACAAAATAAGAGGATGACTAAAGCATTCATGTGAAGAATATCCAAAATATCAAATTATGGATTTTAATACTAATTCAGACACATGCTCACAAAAAAAATATCTTGAAGAGTCAACAAAAAGAATGCAGAGGCCTACAAAAAAAATCTAATAGTAGTACTCATAGTAAAACTTGTAAGAAAACTACATAGCATATTGTATAGTATATACCACATGGTAAACATGATCAGTTAAAACTCAAAACCTCTATAAATATACTTATATGTGCCCTTTATTTGTTGAAGGCTACTAAACAGTTTATCCTTGTAGATGGTTCTTGCTTTTATTAGGACACTGAATTAACAAGAATTTAGCTTCACAATTGAAGTATTGTTGTGCTAAAATTGAATGATAGATCAACTAGGCTAGATATCATATCTCATCACTTTATCAGATTCTATCAAAGCCATTTTCCTTTATCCTTAATTACTAAGAATTTTAACAACCTAATTATGGTTACTTCATATGAAAGAAAAAATACTTAATTATGGTTACTTCACATCATAGATTTAAGATAAATAACAACCTAAACATTTTTTGAAACCTTCGACCAACACTAATAGAAAATCTTCTATTTAATTTAAACCTCAATAATCACCTAAATAAGACTGAAGGAAGAATTTTGAACTCAATAGAGAAGTGTAGAGGAACTAAACAGAAGATTTTCAAATTTAACTGAGTGAAAAACTTACTAGTATAGTTATCCAGCCATTGTTTCCTTTATCTTGATTATTTGTCTCACATCTTATGGTGGCAGGTTCACTGAAATTCCATGATAGAGATCTACATATAAAAGAAATTTCAAAATAAAATATATGATTTGAAGTAGACATTGAACCAAGTTAGCATGGCATCAGCTACTGATGAGTGAAGTTCATTGCATGTAGAAAGAGAATTTCATTCTATCTTCATCCAAATAAATATATGCCGATATGTTGCAACACTTGATTGACAAGGTCCAGTTTTGTAAATTTTATTAATTATATTTTTAAAAAAAAAATGAAGAAAGAAGACCATATTTTGAAAAAGTTGTTTTAACTTTTTTCTTTGTATTTATTTTCTCTGAAAGTGCTTCTAGAGAATATCATCCAAAAAAGTGATATAATGTCTAAATTTTGCCTAAGAACCATATATAGATATATGGGTTGGAAAGTCCTTACTCTGATTGCAGACCAACAAATAAAAACAATGTAAGAAGCCATAATTCCTGAAGATAAAAGACCTCTATTAACCTGTAATAATTAAATATTTAAATAACATAACATAATTTTTTTTAAAGGAAATAAAAAATATTAGGGAAACTTAATCATATATGTTGAATATGAATAGCTAACTACTTTATACATAGTGATATATTGTGCAAATAATACTATTACAGAATCATTGTAAACTATTAAAAATACCACTAGCTAAAACGAGTAATCAAAGTAGTGTACCTTTGAATTTATATATAACCATCATTGCAACAAGTAGAATTACTGTCCATGTGATGAAAAATATATTTAGAGAACATGAAGTTCCTGAGGCATATGATGTGTACAAATAAACAATTCCACAAATAGAGGCAACATAAAACAATATGGACATAAAAAGTCCAAGGGAGCACCTATGCCAGCACAATAACATGTTAATGTATCAAAAAATATATACATTATTATTAAGTTTAATGGTCTAACAAAATGGTCTTAATGTTCTATAATAACAAACACACTATCACATACTATCTCTGCTTTATAATTGTATCACATATTATTCATTCTTAATTGGGAGAATATCTGATAAAGTAATATGACCATGAAAACTAAAATATCTAATCATATTAAGTTAAGAAACTTTTGGATTCATTATTGTACCAATATCCTTAAATGTTTTACAATTAGTGAGACAGGATTGTGGAATTCATTGAAATCCTTAGTGAGCTTAGGATATGAACTTGAACAATTTAAACGTAACTATACATTAAATTAAATTTGTTTTATGTTTGACTTTCAGATTAATTATATATTGTCAGTTTGTTTTTGTAATCTCCATAGTCATAACATTTTTAAATAATAAACAAAGTTAATATCCATATTAATAAACATTACAAAAATGAATTATGTGTATCCATATCAAACAATTATTTTCATACGACATTGAAGTCTTGAGCCATCCAATTCAGGATCTTTTAAATTATGTAAAAGCTAAAATAATGAGCACCAAAATAACCTATACACAATTCTGATTCAGAATCTAGGTACATTGTCCTCATCCTCAGAACAAGATATAAAATTTGACTTTATGTTTATCTATGAATTGTTGCAGAAATAATAATGTTTACCTATACTCCATTTCTTCTTCTAGAGTCTAGTATTTATTCCCCCAAGTGATAAAATGGATGGCACTCACAAATTGTAAAAGAAGAAATATTCTCTGTAAACATAAACCACAACATGCATTTAAGTAACAATATGCAAAGAGAAAAATAAAGCAAATAGAATGTATTGATGGAATCTTAAAGAACACCTTTTAGATTCATCATAGATATGAAAGTACACAATTCAAGACTTGTACCAAATGAAAGGATATTGAGCATTCTTCAAAAAACAAAGTGAAGGATCTGAATCTTACCTTGCACCAATACGAGCAATCTCACCTGCAACATCAAAGGTGTGCTATGGTTCTTATTCAATGATATTCAAGAGAAGGAAAAGAAAGAATGGAGTTTTGTTTTTAATGAGTGAAAAGTAAGAGAAAAAACTGATGCACCCTAAAAAGTTTTACACCAGCATTCAATCCCAACCCTTCATATATGCTAAAATTTTTTACTTTACCAATTAATACTTTAAAAGTCATATAAATGAAGGTTGTGATTAAACATCAGCATAAAAATTTTTATCCTACATGTATTTTACAAGAACTTCTCCTTTTTTGTAACCTAAATTGTGACATAAGAACCATAAGCAAAGTACAAAACCAACTAAAACCAAAATCCAAATGCATTGTACCAAAAAAGCACATGTTTCATCAATATGACTGTTATTCTTAGTACTATGTGGTTGTTAGACATACCATATATTTGAACAACTTCTGAAGGGAAGAGGAATCGGAGAGCCATTGATACAAGCAATAAAATAGACTTGACTTCCCACCAACCAGAATGCCACAAATTTCAATGTTCACATAATTTTCTTGTTTTAGCTGTAGTAAGAAACATAATTGAGAAAAATATTTGACTTCATCATCAAGGAAGATAGTTCTTTATTAATCAGTAATTATAATAATTATATAGAGAACTGGAAATATGTAATATATAGTTCATTCATTGTAAGTAACTAGAAATTTTTTCTGTTGAATAAGTTATAGGTTAGAGTATATTTACTTTAGGATTGAGAACAATAAAGATTTTGAATGATACCCTTGGGAGTGATGAGGATTTCGCAGAGTTCTTCAATATTGTATCTAATAAAAAACAATATTCGCGATGTAAAGTATTGTTATTTGAACTCGACTTCAATCAAAATGGTGAATGGAGGACTTGATTTCTATGAATGAATGTTGTGAATGGATCTAGTTGTTAATGTTTTCTAACTTTCTTTATTTTCTTCTGATATGTTAATAACATAACTTAGAAATAGTAGTTTATATTTTGTTTTTGTTGTTCTTTACACTGTTGATTGATGCTCACTGATAATGGTTTCTAGAATCTTGTCCAACCCCTTGTGTACATCTTCCAAGTTAGCTTTCATCCGAGTTATGAGATGAATAGGTTTGATTGAAGGGAACAAGTCAACAATATGAAACCTGTTTCTCTTGAGCCTGCCAAATTTTCTCAAAGTAATGCATCTATTGGAATATATGATTCTTTCTCTGGTATGTTTTTCCTAGACTTTATGTTGATTTCAAAAGCTTGTAACTAACTTTGATGATGATTTAATGTGCGATTTCCATTGCTAAAATATTATTCATCACTTTTCTTGCCAGTATCATCAAGGCAATCAACATCTTAGGCAAAGTATGCCTTTTCTTCATCCTTCAATTATGTCCATAAGCTATTATTCATTTGAGCATTGTTGATGTGATCTTTGATGATCACGTGCCCAAAGGATCCTTTCTAAGGTCACTTGGAAGGGAAATGGATTTATGGAGAGGAAAGGAATGGGGTGAGACGCCACAAATACTAGGTTTGATAAGCCAAAGGGGAGAGGCCACAAGGGAGGGGTCCCTTGATAACTCTTAGAAGCTCTCACAAAGGAGAAGGGGGGACACTCAAAGGTAAGAACCTCACAACCAATATGGTCTCTAGGACTAAATCCAAGTGTAAAAAATACAAGTGAGGGGAGGACCTCCTATTTATAGAGGTAGCTAACCTCTTGAACAAGATAACCTAAAGAAGAAGGTCTAGGATTAAAAGAAGAGATCCAAGAGAGGAGGATTGAGAAACAATCCCCTCCTTAGATCATCAAACTTGGTGCCCAAGTTTCTCAAATCAAGGGCCAAGATTCCTTCTTATTAGCTTAGGGGGTTTATGTAGGAAAAGAGGGGTGTAGATATCAAGGCTACCCCTTATTTCCTTCATAAAGACCCAAAAAGCTAAATCCACCCTCTAAATTCCTAAGACACCTCCTAAAATTAAAATGGACTAAATACATGTCCCAAATTAAAATAAAGGAAAATTACATTTTATTAACTAAAATCCCTAGCCTAATATCTTGACTCTCCACAGGAGGTGAAGTCTTCCTTTGTCTGCAAAGGCTAGGTCTTCTTCAATCCTTCTAGCCATGCCCCTAGTGATAGGTCCTTGGCTAGGCATGGTCACATCAATTGTTTTCTCATCTACTCGGTTTGTTCTTGACCTCTTCTCTGTATCCTATTGTTTGGTTTTTGTGGATGGATAGACTTGACCTTTGGATGATTACTCCATATTATTTGTAATCTTTATATTTTGGCATGCATTATTAGGGAATATAAATTATGTTTCTAATGTGGTAATTAGTTTTAATTTGACAAGATTTTTATAATAGATAAAATAAATAAATATAAAGATATCGGAAGAACCATGGGGTTCATAAAAAGATGTCATTTATGGAAACTTGAATTGAATGTTCTCTTTAGCCTATATTTGAAATTGGCTTTTCCTTGTTCTTTATGTAAATCTAATTTCTTTTCTGTTTCTTTGCCAAACCATAATTTTTGTTGTTACTGTCTTTATTGTTGTTAAAATGAGATCAATGGCACTTGAGTTGAGACATAATTTTAAACTATTTTCTTTGTATCTTTGCAGCTTTTTTCCAGTTACTATGCATGTCCTCCTAGCTGGTTTACGAGAATGGAAAAGGTATAAGCAAGAAAATAGCTACTTGGGAATAAAGGAAAAAGTAAAAGTTTCATAAATCTCTTCAACAGTTATTTATGATTGTACTACATTCGTCATTTGTGGTTTCTCTGCTATAGTCATAGGTTTAGGGGACTGCGTAGCCTGCACCTTCTAATTCTTCTTGGACTCTTTTTTATCAGTTATACATATTGATGTATGAAATGAAGTTGAATGAAGCAAGTCACTTCAGCATTTTCAGTTTCAACTGCTCTTAAATCTCACAATTGATTCTTAATATTACTAGATCAATAATTTTCTTTGCTGCTACATGGGGAGAATCAGGTGATGACTTGATTATATTAACCAATGTAATCAAGAGCCTCTTCTTGTTTCGTTCATTTTCATTTCTCAATAATCTAATTAATGTGAATTCTTGTTTATTGGCAGATGAATCAGATCACCTCATTTTCAAGTTGTAAAGAGATTTACGGAGATCAATTTAGCTTGTTAAAACATGTAAATAAAATAGGAATGTTGAGTAATTTTCCTCCAAAATTTTTCATCATTTGTCTTAAGTTAAATGATTGGTAGTAGATGTTATACCTATGCTAAAGATGGGAAAAGAAATAGAAATAATATCAAATACTATGTTTTATTATTTTCATTATTTCATGATAGATTTCCTGTTACTATGGTAAAAAATGCAAAAGATTCTATGCTCTTTTGCTATGATTGTTACAAAACGAGGTAATTACTAGTTTTGTCTGAAAAGTTATTTTAGTTTAGTTTTTTTTAAAATTTTTTATTTTTAGTTATTATTTGATTTTTTTTACTTCATTTTTCATCAATTATAAATAAATTCTTTTTCTTTACATATTTTATTTTTCATTCTCTCCTTTATCATAATTTATTTATATATGTATTAAGTAATTTATAAAAGTTTCATAAAATTTGAAATTTAAGAAAATGATTTACCATATCCAAACTAAACAAATGAAATTAAAAAAATTGAATTAATTTTATTAATATAGAAATTGAATTTCCTTATCTAAAAAGGAAATTTGAAATGTAAGAAGTTTCAATTGATTTACCTGAACATAACATTTACAAAATGAACAAAATTCAAATGAATAGGATTTCAAATTTTTTGAAATCTTAAAATACTTCATCCAAACACAATGTTATATTTTAAGAAGATAGATGGTAATTAAAGTGTAAGTCTCTAGTACCAATTCTCCTTGAATTTAGAATTAAAAATATGAAAGTGAAAGAAAAAAGGAAGAAAAGAATGGCCACAAGTCACATACTTTAAATTATATTTTGAGAATCTAACCTTTACATTAATAAAATATATACTTGCTATGATAGATTATTTGACTCAAACTAACATTAATAAAAAATAATTTACATCATTCAATCACATCTATCATTCATGTAAAAAATTTTGTTTAATTTGATAATAATAACTTTAAAAATAATATAAATTATATGATTAGTTGGTATGGTTGTATCTTTAAAGTCAATAATAATTAATATTTAGTAACATAAATGAAATGAAAATAAAAAAGTAGGTTGCAAAAATGACAAAGAAGTTATACGAATTTATCCATTGGATTGGGTCTAGAAAAACCAGATTCTAATTTTATAAGGTTCTATGATTTATGGTTTGTTTCTTCTCTTTCTTTCTTTGTTATTGCAAACGTGGCAGAATGCCTCTCTCCATTCCGAATCCCCAATTCCTCATATCCATGAAAATGGACCCTCTTCTTCCCATGCTCCATTTCAAAATCAAAACTTGGGTTGACCCTTTTGTCGTTGAAATGTGTGTTACTAGTCAAATAATTAGTGAAAGGGAAAAGGAAAGAATGGATACAAACAAATCACATGCTTAAAACTGGTAGAAAAATAAAAAAAAACTATAAAAACAATGAACCAGTTGAACCACCGATTTTCATCAGTTTTCTTATTTTAAAAGTGGTTCTTTACTTGGTCAATTCGATTTTCAAGACTAACCAAACTAGATATTAGACTTGTTCACCAGGTTTTTGGTCGAATGTTCGGTCTGATCCGGTTTTTTTAACCTAACTTAAAACACATAAAAAATTTTAATAAGAAATTTTATTACAAACATTCTAACATAAATTATTCACGACTTTAAGCGAAATTAGTCATGTATTATTGCACCAAGTTATATTCAGAATCTATGTAAAATGCAGAAATATATACAAAACCTCATGAGTGATAAGTGTATTTTACTCTTATGAAATTGAAGTTTTCACCTAAGACCAACATTTCTTCAAGTCTATTTTATGATAGGATAATTTGTGAAACATATTTGAAATAATTTAAAATATGTGCATACTTAATAGTCAAATTTAATGTTATTACTTAATATTAAATTATCAAAATTAATATTTATTACAAATTAAATATTTCATAAAATTAATTACTTAATATAAAAAATAAAATTATTTTTTTAATTATTAAAAATGAATATAAAATATAATTAATGTGGGAAATTTATTTTTTTATTAAATATAAATGTTACAAAATAAAATCATATGATCAATGGATATTATAATTAATTTGATGAATTTAATTCTTTTTCAAATATAATTAATTATGTTAACGTTTATTTGGCTATAATAGATTCCAACTTCTTTTTCTTAGAAATAGAATAGAAGGGTAACACATATAGCACATTAATATTCATTTTCTCTTTCTTCTCTGCGCATCTAAATAGAAAGACTATGGAGTCATGGTATAGACAATTTAAAGCTTTTCTCCCTAAATGACCTCAAGCAAACACGAGGAAAGAAATTAGTAACAAAAATTGTTAAAATTTGTGACAAGAACAAGTCACATATGATTGTGTTTACCATTAAAGAATAGAAAATAAGCATCATGAAGAACACTTCCTCTCAAATTGATTATTCACATTCTTTTGAGCTTTCCAGTGAGGTTTGTACAACATGTTTTAAGTGTGTTTGTATGATGTAATCCTCCCTAGCATGGGCTTGAGCTAGGACCAATAAGGAAGGAGCATGACTTGATGAAGCTTTAAGGAGCTTAATTTAGGACATGTTCCATTTAATTGTATTCATTTAACCATTTTTAGGCTTGTATAAGCAATCTTAAGTCATTAGGATTTTATAGGTGTAACTAGTTTAATGTTCGGCCTTGTATTTTGGCCTATAGGTTCTATTTTCTTTAGGAGGTGTAATTAGTCTCCTTTTGGAGTGTGTTAATTAGTTTGGGTTGGTCCAAGAGAGTTTGTACATGTAGGATCTTCTTTCTAAACCCCTAATTTCTCTTCACACCCTTCTAACCAACATATGAAGCATGTAGGAGACATGTGGGCCCCATTTTCTCCTTGTTTTACTCCACATGTGCTTTTTCATTCCTATATGGCTGATTCTTGTTGCTTCTTATTTGAATTTGAATTTTGGAGGTGCCATGTCATTTCCTCCAAAATTTAAATTCAAACTAAAGGGAACATAAATCCATATTTTTAGGGCCATGTTTGCATCTTTAGTTGGATTAAATTAGTGTCAATTGAGAACATTCTAAATTAACACTAAATTAAGCCAACTAACCCTTGTTTAAGCATGTTGGACGTTCATGTTAGTGTGTAGGCCCATGGTTCATGCTTTGCTCTATAAATAGAGCATTCTCTCCTTCATGTAGTTTTTAACACTCATTTTTAATTGAAAGATATATTCATTATGTTCCCTTGAGTGTCTCTTCTTCTTTTAGAGAGAATGTTCATGACTTCTCCTTGAGTGAGAGTCCTTCATGCTATTATCAAGGATTCCTTCCCTTGTGGCTAGCCCCCTTAGAGGCTTATCTCCTACCTAGTAGAAGTGGTGTCTACTACCACCACCACCTTCTAGTCTTCCATCTCCATTTGAAAGCTTTAAGAGGACTTCTAAGGAGATGATCCTAGGAGGCATCACCTTCTCCAACAATTGGTCAAGCATGGATTGGGGAGGGGTTGCATTATTGTAAGTCATGGCTTTTCTTGAATTTTTATTCCCAATTTCGCACATATGAGGAACTAAAGAAACTCAATGGCAAGGGGAGTGCTTAAGGATGAAAACAATGATGGAGATTGATGGCTCTATTATGTCCATCTACACCATCTATAGAGAAAGTCTATTGTCGCTCCCCAATGTCAATCCATAAACAAGGAAATATGATCTTAAGGAAAGAAGTAAAGATGACCAAAATTAATATATGAGAAAATCAAGCTATGCATTGTTATCCCTTGCTATTTTAACATAATTATATTCTTATTAACTATGGGAAATGAAGTGTTATATGAATGTGTGTGTGATATGTGAAAAGAATGGTTTCAACTATTTTTTATTTTCCTCTCTTGTTCATAGTATTTTAAAAAAATTAAATAATTTATACATGAGACTACATGAAAAGATCAAGTTTGGTGGTGGTGGATAGTCAATTAAGTTTTCTTAAAAAAAATATTATTGTTCTACCCACCCACTTATAAGAGAAAAATCCGTATTCATAATCAAAGGCAATTTGAGAGAAAATTATCTAAGGAAAGTAAATATTTTTTAGAGTAAAACAATTAATATGTCCCTTGAGATCTTACTATATCATCATTTTATGAATAAAATCTTACTACTTGTAATTTCTTGTAGGTCACAAAATATGCAGTTACCTTGATGTCACTTTCCTACAAATGGTCATGCTGATGATGCTGCTAACTAGTTGAAATTACAAATGGTCATGCAGATGATGCTAGCTTATTCAACTATGGAGCCTCTCGTTGTGTTTTTCCCATTATCATTGAATCAACTCCATTCTCCTATTGGTTTTAATTGTAATTTCAAAAAATTTAGAGATACCAAGCTTTTTAATTTAGGCATGCAAGAACATATACTACCTTGATGTTACTTTCCTACAAAGGGTGATACTGCTAGATGAAAGCATATAACTCCTAGAATAGCATTAAGTATATATATATAAATTTATTGTAATTTCAATAAAGTTCGAATAGACAAACTTTGTAATTTAACAATGTTTCATAATAAAGTGGAAATTTTTTTGTTGATGTTATAGATGCTTTAAATGTGTTTTATATGTCTGTCTTAATCTTATTATGTTGTACGGCAAATTCTACCATAGATTACTTTTATGTGTGGTTCACAGTGTACAATTTTCCTACTGGTTAGCAAGGATGGATATGCATGTTGATATTGGAGACGGTCTTGGTTCCTAGCTTTTTATTTTATTGATTAATTTTTTATTATAATTTGGTCTTCTTATTTTTAGCTTGTATGTTAAAAAGATAAGAAAATAGTAACAATTACAAATTTTCTTTTCATATATTGTCAATACTATTTAGTTAAAAAAAATAAAATTTTTCTTTTTTACGTTTCTTCCAATCGTTTGCCTCTTTTTCCACTTTTATGATCAGATAGCTAAACTATTATTAATTCAATATTGATTTCAATTCTCTGTATATCCAATTTTAATTTTTTCCTTTTGGAGATTAATTAATCCACTTGTAAGAATTTTCAATTCAAGGTACTAAGATTTTTGTTTTCTATCTTTTCAATTCTACAAGTTTTGGTTAATGAGCAATGCACATAGAAAGTTGCAAAAAATAATAGTAAAACAGAAAAAGAAAGGGGGTTTCAAAAACATGTGATGTGAAAGTCCTTATTAATAGAGCACAACACAAATCAATTGATTGATGAAAGATTATGGTAACAGAGATAAATTATTGCAGCAATGATGGTGAAAGCTAGAAGAACCGAAAGTTGGATGCAAATAGATGATCTTGTACAAGAACTATAATAAAATTGTACGCTTAAATAAAATAAATGGTTGCGAATTCTGATAACTGGTGAACGACATGTGAAAGTGATTATTCTTAGAATTGGACGTGTTTTACAATTTATTCTTTCTCTTATTCTCTTTTATGTATTATTAAGATTCATTGGCTATTTAATTATTTTATTATTTCACTGTATTTGGATACTTTTTTGTAAAACAGTTGGTATTGAATGTATTTAATGTTGATAGAGTTTCTTTCATAGTATAATGATGCCCCTAAATATTTGATATATGTTATATAAATTAGAGTTCAGGTAGAATTTGCAAATATACATTTCCATCTTTTCCTTCGACAAAAATTTTTATGTGTATGATTGAAAATAGTGAGATAGAATCTAATAGATTTACAATTTACAATTGGGATACTTTTTTTTTTTTTTAATATTTGTTCTTCTTTGATTATAAGTGAAATGTAAATAAAAAATACTTTTTGTTCCATTGAAATCTCACCACATCTTCCATACATTGCTATAAGGTGCTAGGAATTACTAGTATAACCAAGAATCAAATTTCCTTATTCAAATGTAGTATACCTGTGTAGAAATTAAGCATCATTAGCTAAAATAGTTTCAATAATTTCATTAAAATTTCATCCTTTGAATGACATGTAAGCATAGCACTCCAAGAAACAAAGTTGATGATAGACATTACTCTAAACATATATTTTGCATATCATATTGTGTTTAATTTTTATACCATGTACATCCAAAATTGTTACTCAAATAATTGGGTTCATAACCACGATGCAGATTATCGGTATGAATATTCTAATCTTTCCAGGACAAATTGACAATTCTAAAACCTCTCATTAAGCACATTGCATATGTGAATCATCAACCTATATATAATAAAATCATAATCCAATTCCAAAAATATATGATTCTTTCCATATTTTATTAAATACCTTAGATTATGATTAGTATTCTAAAGTTCATAATACATATTGATAACTTAATCAATAATTATAACACATATTAACATGTTTTTATATATTTGTTATTTATATTAAGAAAAATATTTAATAGGATATATAGTTATTTAAACATTAAAGTTAGCTAGCATTTTTTATGTACTAATTGTTTTTATTACATTGGGCTAAGGCCACTGAATCAAGCCCACTATAATACATTGCGCTTAATCCACTAAATTTTTTCCTTTTTTTAAAATTATTTTTTAATTGCTAAATTTATATACAATAAACAAAATCTGGATATAATACTCAATTTTAAATACAACAATCAAAAGAAAACAAACATCAATGTAATATTTCATAAACGTTTTAACACAAGAACATAATCATCTTAAATATCAACAACATAATACAAATTAATAAAGTTCTAGGTATAATAAAAATTCTTAAAATTAGTACATAACGCTAATAAATATTCAAAGGTTTAACAAAGAACAAGTCTTCACCCTTGTGTATATCGATCATTATTATAAGAGAAATCATCATCATCATAGTCTAAATAAGGATTTTTAGATTCAAGACACTTGGAAAGGATGTGCACAATTGATGTAAGTTGCTTAATGGAATTAATCATTTCTTCTTGTGCCTTATAACCTTTCAGATGTTGTTTGTTCATTTTCTTTATTGGTTCAATCCATTTTGGAGGAATTGCAGCATGAGATTATGTAGTTTGATGTGGTGATGTCAATCCTAGATCATGTATTCCACATATGTCCTATAACGGCAAGGCTTATCTCTAGACCCATAAAGGCATCCACAAGATTTTGCCCCAACGGTATCAATCCATAATTTCACTTTTGAGGAAGAGACAAGCCATTGGGTTTCGCTGGTAGAGGCTTACATCTTTAATGATGTGTAAAATATGATCATTTTAGGGCAAGTGTACCCTACACAATGTTAACAATGGACCTAAGTCTAGATATCATTCCCAAAGGACTAGAAGTGGTTCTCAATCAATTTAATTTAGACAGTAAAAATAAAAATTAGTATAGACCATGATTTCAAGATGTGTTTGTTCGATCGTTCAAACAAAGAATAAAATGTGAATAGATAGTGAGTAATGAGATTGATATTCCATAGATTAAAGCCTATGATTATGAATTCAATTACAATAGTTTTACCCATATTTACTAAGAAATTCAATTCTTCTTATTTGTTGATTATCGATACCTATTGAATTTGTTGTGAATTTGTTCATTCATATATAGACAATCTAACCCTAAATTATTTCCTAATTAATCATACAAGAATTCAAATTAGAGTTAGTTTATTGGTTACAATGGTTTATTAAGTTTATTAATCAATTGTTGGTTCACCCAACACATTTATTCATTTGCAAAAGAAGAAATCCAATTATTCTATAATTCAAATATTAGTATTCATGAATATTAAAACGACTAAGAAATTAGTGTAGCTAATTTTGTTTAACAAATAAAAATAGTGGAATAATTTAATTATTGAATAATATTGAATTTCATTGCAAAGTATAGAGGTTATAAAGTAATTTATATCACAACCATAGACAAAGGGACATGGATAAAGTAGAGTCAAATCTCTTAGAAATTACATTGTACATCATAATAAACAAAAGAGAATTACAAATGATACAAAGTATTGTGAATTGGTTCAGTCCAATGTTCAGTCATTATTTCTCACTTTCAGATCACAAGTCTATTCGATCTTTGTTAGAGCGAAAATTGAACTCATTTAATTTCTTTTCTCTTAGTATTTAATTATAGTCCAATGTTCAGTCATTATTTCTCACTTTCATATCACAAGTCTATTCGATCTTTGTTAGAGCGAAAATTGAACTCATTTAATTTCTTTTCTCTTAGTATTTAATTATAGCAATGACATAAGTTCATGTTTAGCATGAATTCTAAAGTGAGTGTCACTGTGATATCTTAGCGTACTTCTCAAAATTCAAACAACATGATCGTGCTTTTGGTAAGCACAGTTGTGCTTGACTACGAGCAAGGATGTGGTCATGCTTTGTAATAGCATGGTCATGCTAAACAAGAGAGCATCAACATGAAAATCACAGTACAACTATGCTTAATCTAAGCATGGCTATGCTTTTTTTAACTGAATTTTGAACATTGTTGACTTAGCACAACCATTTTTTGGAGCACGATCATGCTTTACTGAATCTTCAACTTCTACAAAGAAAAGCCAATTTTTGCCTCTTTTTTCCCATTTCTCAAGTACCTATCTAAAGTGAGAATAAATACTGAAAAATGAGTTTTGTCAACAAATATACATTCTTTCTTTTTTTTATAGTTATTAAACCTGAAAAAAGTAAGGTAAAAAATTGGTTTCTCATTTAAATTTTCCACAAAGCTTCCCTAATTACATGGAAAAAAATTAAAACAATCAACCTAAGAGTCAATTAGTTATTCAAACATTTTTCAAAATTATATACTATGTTAACTTAGGTAACTTTCTCTGATTTTTATCCACCCAAGAGTTATCCTTCATTGTGTGTGTTTTCTTGAACACCTCCACCAAGAGAGGAGCTTTACCAATCTAATTCAACTTTAAAGTAAAAATAAATGTATTATATATAAATAACTAATGCTTAAGTAGTAAAAATATTATTAAGAATGAACATAAAACATACCACCCGTGTGACACCCTTCTACCCCAAAATTTTATATTCTTTAATTACAAAATAATATAAAATGTTTATTAAAAAATACTAGACTTAGCACTTAGGGAAAACAATTTGCAGCACACAACTTATTTTCCAAAACTATGATATAACAAAATGTAGATAAATAAGTAAATACTTTAGGCTCTAAAAATAGTCTTTGCAAGATTCTTAATTAATAAAGCTCATAATGAAATTTTAAACACTTCATATACATAGCAAAAAACTATTAACTAAGAAAAGTTGAAGTTTCATCACCATGATGATGCAATCCTAGTTAGCATGGACCATGACTAGAAGGATGAGGGAGGACATGACAAGGATACTCATTGAAGACCTTAGGCCATAGTCATAGTTTAAAATTGTTTGCACATATTCCAGGTTTTTAGTACCTAGGTGGGTATTCTTGTCATTTCCTTTTGGGTCATGTATTTCGGCCATTTTCTTTTAATTGTTTAGAGCATGGAGGTGTCACTAATTAGTATTTGGAGTGTATGCTAGAAGTGGGCTAGAATGAGTATGGATGTGTGGTTCTTTCCACACACCTTGGCTTGTTTTTGCACCCCTCCTTCCACTCATAAAGCATGACTAATGTGGGGCCCTTGTCTCCTAGAGAGGGTGCTAATTGCATCCCTAAACATGCTTAGTTTGGACATTAAGGATCAGTGGAGGCTAAGCTCATTTAGTTGGCTTTTTGAGCTAAATACACATTTGAATGATTGAATACCCACCATACTTCATATGTATGCACACACTTGAATGATTGAATCTAAGACCCCTTTTTTAGTATTTCATTCTTAGTAAAGTATCTTGGAAATCCTCTCTTTTGAGGTGTGTCTTCTTCTAGTAGTTTTTATCAAGGGTCCTCTTTCTTGTGACAAGCCTCAATCTTAAGGCTTATTGTAATATTCTCAAAATTTTAATAAAATATTTAATTATATAATTTTAAATTTCTAGTAAATTAATCTAAATAATATCTAATTATAATACTATGTTTTTAGACAAACAAATATCATATTTTAAATTTTTAGTACAATATTTTATTATTAATTTGTATACGTAGATACTACAAATAAATACTTTAAAAATACCTATTAAATATATAGTATAAAATTTTATACTAAATTTGAAGTTTTTATTTTTCATAAATAATTTTTATGTTTATTATATTAGGGATAATAAATTATAAAATTCCAATTTTATTTAAATAATATTATAAAATAAATAAATAGATTAGGAAAAAAAACTAAGTAAAAAAATGAAAATGAAAATAACAAAATATATATATATATATATATATATATATATATATATATATATATAAACGAGAAGGATAAGTCTTAGACTTATCCATAACTCCAAGCACGTACGTTATCTGGAGGTAAGTATGATGTAATCCTCCCTAGCATGGGCTTGAGCTAGGACCAATAAGGAAGGAGCATGAATTGGATTAAGCTTCAAGGCTCTTAGTTTAGGACATGTTCCGTTTAATTGTATCCATTTAATCATTTTTAGGCTTGTAAGAACCCTTAAGTCATTAGGATTTTAGGAGTGTAACTAGTTTAATTTTCCGCCTTGTATTTTGGCCTATATGTTCTATTTTTATTAGGAGGTGTAATTAGTCTCCTTGTGGAGTGTGTTAATTAGTTTGGGCTGGTCCAAGAGAGTTTCAACGTGTAGGGTCTTATTTCTACACCCCTGATTCCTCTTCACACCTTTCTAACCAACACATGAAGCATGTAGAAGACATCTGGGCCCCCTTGTCTCCTTGTTTCACTCCACATGTGCTTTCTCACTCCTACATGGCTTATTCTTGTTGCTTCTTATTTGAATTTGAATTTTGGAGGTGCCATGTAATTTCCCTCCAAAATTCAAATTCAAACTAAAGGGAACATAGATCTATATTTTTAGGGCCATGTTTGGATCTTTAGTTAGATTAAATTAGTGTCAATTGAGCACATGCTAAAGTAACATTAAATTAAGCCAACTAACCCTTGTTTAAGCATGTTGGACATTCGTGTTGGTGCGTAGGCCCATGGTTCATGCTTTGCTCTATAAATAGAGCATTCCCTCCTTCGTGTAGTTTTTAATACTCACTTTTAATTGAAAGATATATTCATTCTCTTCACTTGAGAGTATCTTCTTCTTTTAAAGAGAGTGTTCATGACTTCTCCTTGAGTGAGAGTCCTTCATGCTATTATCAAGGGTTCCTTCCCTTGTGGCTAGCTCCCTTAGAGACTTATCTCTTACCTAGTAGAAGTGGCACCTACTACGACCACCACCTTCTAGTCTTCCACCTCCATTTCAAAGCTCCAAGAGGACCTCTAAGGAGATGATCCTAGGTGGCATCACCTTCTCCAATAATTGGTCAAGCATGGCTTGGGGAGGGGTTGCATCATTGTAAGTCACGACTTTTCTTGAATTTTTATTCCCACTTTCGCACTAGTGAGGAATTAAAGAAATTCAATGACAAAGGGGGTGGTTAAGGATGAAAACAATGATGGAGATTGATGGCTCTATTATGTCCATCTACACGATCTATAGAGAAAGTCTATTGTCGCTCCCCAATGTCAATCCATAAACAAGGAAATATGACCTTGAGGAAAGAAGTAAAGATGACCAAAATTAATAGATGAGAAAATCAAGGTATGCATTATTATCCCTTGCATTAACATCATTATATTCTTATTCTCTATGGAAAATGAAGTGTTATATGAATGTATGTGTGATATGTGACAAAGAATGTTTCCAACTATTTTTTATTTTCCTCTCTTATTCATAGTATTTTAAAAAAATTAAATTAATTGATACATGAGACTGCATGAAAAGATCAAGTTTGGTGGTGGTTGATAGTCAATTTTGCTTTTTTAAAAAGAAAATATTATTGTTCTACCCATCCACTGATTAGAGAAAAATCCACATTAATAATCAAAGGTAATTTGGGAGAAATTATGTAAGGAAAGAAAATATTGTTTAGATCAAAACAATTAATATCTCCCTTGAGATCTTACTATATCATCATTTTATGAATAAAATCTTACTACTTGTCGCATTTACATTATAACATTTGCTATAGGCTCATATTTCTTGTAGGTCACAAAATATGCAGTTACCTTGATGTCACTTTCCTACAAATGGTCATGCTGATGATGCTGCTGACTAGTTGAAATTACAAATGGTCATGCAGATGATGCTAGCTTATTCAACTATGGAGCCTCTAATTGTGTTTTTCCCATTATCATTGAATCAGCTCTATTCTCCTATTAGTTTTAATTGTAATTTCAAAAAATTTAGAGATACCAAGCTTTTTAATTTAGGTATGCAAGAACTTATACTACCTTGATGTCACTTTCCTACAAAGGGTGATACTGCTAGATGAAAGCATATAACTTCTAGAGTAGAATTAAGTATATATATATGTATATATATATAATTTATTGTAATTTCAATAAAGTTGAATATTGACAAACTTTGTAATTTAACAATGTTTCATAATAAAGTGGAATTTTTTTTATGTCATAGATGCTTTAAGTGTGTTTTATATGTCCCTCTTAATCTTATTATGTTGTATGGCGAATTCTATCGTAGATTTCTTTTATATGTGGTTCCTATTGGAGACGGATATGCATGTTGATATTGGAGACGATCTTGGTTCCTAGCTTTTTATTTTATTGATTGATTTTTTATTATAATTTGGTGTTCTTATTTTTAGCTTGTATATTAAAAAGTTAAGAAAATTGTAACAATTACAAATGTGCTGTTCATATACTGTTAATACTATTTAGGTTAAAAAAAATAAAAAATTGTCTTTTTTACGTTTCTTCCAATCATTTGCCTCTTTTTCCACTTTTATGATCAGATATCTAAACTATTATTAATTCAATATCGATTTCAATTATCTGTATACCCAATTTTAATTTTTTCCTTTTGGAGATTAATTAATCCACTTATGAGAATTTTCAATTCAAGGTACTAAGATTTTTTTTTCTATCTTTTCAATTCTGCAACTTTTGGTTAATGCACAATGCACATAGAAAATTGAAAAAAATAATAGTAAAACAGAAAAAGAAAGGGGGTTTCAAAAACATGTAATGTGAAATTCCTTGTTAATAGAGCACAACACAAATCAATTGATTCATGATAGATCATGGCAACAGAGAAATTGTTGCAATGATGATGGTGAAAGCTAGAAGAACCGAAAGTTGGATGCAAATAGATGATCTTGTACAAGAATAAAATTGTAAGCTTAAATAAAATAAATGGTTGCGAATTCTGATAGCTGGTGGACCATATGTGAAATTGATCATTCTTAGAATTGGAAGGGTTTTACAATTTATTCTTTCTCTTATTCTCTTTTTTGTGTTATTAAGATTCATTGGCTATTTAATTATTTTATTATTTCACTGTATTTGGATACTTTTTTTGTAAAACAGTTGGTATTGAATGTAAGTTAACATCATAATTTAATGTTGATAGAGTTTCTTTCATAATATAATGATGCCCCTAAATATTTTATATATGTTATATAAATTAGAGTTTAGGCATAATTTGCAAGTATATATTTCCATCTTTTCCTTCGACACAAATTTTTATTTGTCTGATTGAAAATAGTGAGATAGAATCTAATAGATTTACAATTTACAAGTGGGATACTTTTTTGTTTTAATATTTGTTCTTCTTTGATTATAAGTGAAATGTAAATAAAAATACTTTTGGTTCCATTGAAATCTCACAACATCTTCCATACATTGCTATAAGGTGCTAGGAATTACTAGTATAACCATGAATAAAATTTCCTTCTTCAAATGTAGTATACCTGTGTAGAAATTAAGTATCATTAGCTAAAATAGTTTCAATAATTTCATTGAAATTTCAGATGGCAGGAAGAAGAAGAAATACGGAATTAACGGAGGCAATACAAGCTATTAACGACATGGCTGCAACTTTAATAATAAATCAAAGGCCAGAAGGAACTATTGATCACAAGGATTAATTGAATTTAGAAGGAACAAACCTTCAAAATTTCATGGAGGTTATAATCTAGACAAAGCTGAAATAAGGATTAAGGAAATAGAAAAAATATTTCGAGCGATGAATTGTCCTAATAATAAAAAAGTAAATTATGTTGTGTTTATGCTAGTAGGAGAGGCTGAATATTGGTGGGATAGTACTAGAAGGTTATTAGAAGGAGGAGGAATAGATATTACATGGAAAGTATTTACCTCTAAATTTTTAGAAAATTATTTTCCTAATGATGTGAGAAGGACAAGTGAAATAGAATTTATGCAATTAAAACAAGGAAACATGACAGTAGGAGAATATGCTTCAAAATTTGAAGAATTAGGTAAATACTCTACTTTTTTCTATCACTTAGATGGGAGAATGAAGTGTATTAAGTTTGAAGATGGACTTAGACATGAACAAAGGAAGGCGGTAAGGATACAAGGAATGTTGGTATATTTAATTTTTTTAAACTTAAGATTAGAGTAGGTAAATAAAAAAAATTAAATTATGTATAATTTCTTAAAATATGGATGAAAGTTTTATGTGTTTATTTTATTATAATATAAAAATAGATTTTTCCATTAAATATATAAAAATGTAAACAATTTACATGTAAATATTAATTAAAATCTAATCATTATGTAAAAATATGTTAGTTTCAATTAAAATCTAATCATTATTTTCATATATCATTATAAGATATATTGAATATTATAGTTTATCCTATAATTTATAAAATATTTTCTTATAAACTATATATTTTATATTGTTAACATTAATTTCAAATAGGAAGGAGATATAATATCTTAGTTGGTTACGGAATGATAGAAGTGAAAAAATATCAAGGCTTCGATCTTTGTCGCTAATAAAAACTAATATTTAATATATAAAAAAATATTTAAAACATATATGTTGAGTCTAATTTAATTTTATATTTATTAAATATGTGAGTCTAAGTTTATAAAATATAATCATAATAATGTTATGATTGAATTTCACACTTATATGATTTGACCATCATGTAATCAATATGTGATTTAATTTCATATAATTAACCATTATAAATTTAAAATAATTTATTTGAATATTACAATTTTGTCATTAATATATTATAAAATTATTAAATTTTTAAAATCATTAAATGTTATATTTTATTAGACATCTTAAAAATATATGGATCTCGTCATGAATCATCAGTATTTTTGCATATTTTTCACTTATCTTTGTTTTATTTTTTATTTCTTTTTCTCTATTTTATTTTCTTTTTTTATTGGTAATTCACCATTTTTTTACTAGGAAAAGCACGACCACCATCAGGTTATTTATTTATAACTCAATAAAATTATTATTTTAATGCAATTTTTAAAATTAAAATTTTTCTATTTATATTATGTTAATTTTTCATATCAATAAATATTTATTTAATATCATTAATACTACTAAAAAAGTTTTTATTTCTTGCAGTTTTTCATGAAAATTTTTTTGCAAAAAATACCTGCTATTTTTTAGAAGGAAACAATTTGTATAATTTTGAGACTCTTTGTACAAAAAAAAAAATATCAACAAGAATTTCATAAAAATTTTCTTGTGAATTTGAAAAGTGACAACAAACTTTTCTACAAATATGAAAATGTTAGAAAATTTTCTTGCAAAATTTCCCCTGAAAATTATTTAGAGTTTCATGCAAATTTCAAATTGGCAAGAGACTTCCTACATATTTAAAATTGATAGAAAAGTTTTATATATTTAAAATTAAAATTATAATAAGTAAATATTATTTATTTATAAAAATTTATATATTAAGATATCTAGAAATTTTTTGCCACCTAATGATAATTTATTTTTTAAATCATTAGTTTTGAAATAATTTATAAATATTTAAAATAATATCATTTTACTAAATCCATTATAATTTACGAAATATCTTAATATTCATAACTTTAGTTTAAAATTAATTAGATTAAATATTATTTTATTGAATATATATTCTTGTATCTTCTATCCTTTAAATTTTAAATTTAAATAATTGTACATTTAAGTGAAAATGTTAATTTATTTTATATTTAACATGTCCTAAAAAATCAAGGTATGTTTTCATACAAATAAATAAAAGAAAATTTAAGTTGTTATTCAAAATTCAAGAAATTGTATAGTATGAAGGCCAAAAAGCCCACGTCAATTTTGAATGTCCAAGAAGCGAGAAAAACATTTGAAAATTTGAATAACAGAACAACACAAGCATTAGTGAAACATGAACTAAGATTTGTATTATACACAATTTACTATTTTAATGAAATAGCATCGATCCAAAATTCAACATGAAGATGAATGTAGCTTGTGATTTGTAACTTGTAATTAGTATTTTTTTTAAGTGTCTGTCTTGGTTCACCGATACTTGTCCAGTTCTTGTTTAATTACATATAAACCCTAATTACATTCATAATACCATAGTTTCCAATGTTTTGTATATCATATAGAACAAAATTTAGAAAGTGAATATTGATATTATCTTTATTAAACAAAGAGAATCTAGCCTTTATCTAAATAAATTACTACTTTTTATGGAATCGGTCGATAAGTTGATTTCGACATAACGATAAAAATTAAGTTAAAAATAGAAGACTCATCACCTATGTTTATTAAGAAAGATACTGAAAAAACCTTGAAAATAGAAAGTGGTATGCGAAACCAAATTTGAATTCAGAAATCGAAATGTAGGGAAGGCACCTTACAACATCCATTATAAGACGGTTACCTCTAATTAAACATGCAAAAATAAAGAACTTTAAAAATATTTATTTCATTCCATACAAATTATTATTTTTATTTTATTAATTGATTTTAATATTTTTTATAAGAATTTATTATTGAGAGATTTATTATTTATAAAAGATTATTATTATTGTACTTTTATCTTATAAATTAATTAAAATTTTTTATCTTTTTGGGTTCAACAGGAGTAAGTTCCTACTCCTACGTATCTCCAAGTGTAATAGAGAATCAGAGTTTACATAGTTCTTTGAGAAAATATTTGTGTGTTTTGATATATTTGATATTTAATTTTTAGATTTATTAAGACTGAGGATTTCTGAACTGTCATGGTTTATATATCCTAAAAATTAACAAGGGTGTACACCCAAACCAATCCATTGGAACATTCTTATCTTAGAGGTTATTTTTATTTTTTTAGGAATATTTGTTTTAAAAAGAAAAATTTATTAAAACACACCATCACTGTCATGAGAAGTGACAGTGATAGGATAAAAATTCAAATACAGTAATAGATAGGAATAAATAAAAAGGACCCCCCAGGTAACATGATAGTCACCCACCACAAAGTCAGCTGGTAAAGATACATTATTTTGCAGATTTACCCTACAAGAATTAGGATCAAACCACAGCAGAAGAACTACAACTTGATTACTTTGAGTCTATTCATGCATACAACTGGCTGTAATGATCATTTCACAAAAGAGATGCCTTTAACCTTGCCCAACCCTTTGATCCACTTCCAAGAGTTATATAGGGAATGATCCCACACTTCTTTGCATAGGAAAGACTTATTTTTAAACACCACCTCATTCCTAGCACCCTATATACCACATAATTGATAGCCAAGCAATATTAAGCTAGGAAGAAGCATTAATACCAAAAGAGTCACAGATGCCCAAGAAATTCCAGAAACTCAACTTGCATGAAGCTAGCAGAACATAGATGAAACCAAGCCATCTAAAACAATACATCCAAATAGAGTAACTCCCCTTACAAGTGAAATAAAGATGAGAAATCGCTTCTGACTCTAAATGACACAGGGGACAAAGAGTGTCTGCCATTGGAAGTATTGATTGATAACCAATTCAACCTTTGATGGTATTCTGTTACGGGCCACCTTCCAAGCAAAAACCATCACCGCCTTTGATTTCCGTAACCTGCTAAAAAATGGGATTTATCATCAGGCCCACCCCACACACTAAGTGGTATGCTTTTTTAACCAAATATTGATTAGAGATACCCATATTAGCACCCCACCCCCAACAATCTTTTGCCTCCTTTCTCACTTTGACCCCTTTCAAGACTCCTTCTAGCTCCCTAACCCAATCAATCTCCCAACGAAAAATTTCCAAACTCAATAATCTAGGAAATTTTGATCTAAGCCCCTCAGGCAACAACCAATCCCCCTCCCAAAACTAAAATAGCGAACCATTTCCAAGCGTAGGTTTTACCACAACAGGGAACTAGTTGTCCATTCCTTCTTCAGTTGTTGTTCTCAGGATATGGTGCCGCCACTAGAGCCACCACTCTTGCACCTTACTAACAAGTTTTTTCTAATATCTGCACCATATTTAGTCTCCAATACTTTAAATCTAGGGAGCATTACCACCCTGTACTATCCTCCAGTGCCATTTTCCCAACAGATATAATTTTCACTAACAAATGTATTTTTTAGAGATGATATTTAAGACAAAAAGTTGTGGCAACTTATGCCTTAAAATCTCATGTCATGTTTAGTTAATATTAAAGAAAGTGAAGATTATAAATTATTTCTTGAAAGAAAATATTATTAATTGTGACAAGAATTAATTAAGAAAAATATTTGAGAACATGACACTATCACAATTTGTATCCTCAAAATTTCATAAGCTAAAAAAATGTCACATTTAATTAACATTATTTTTCCCTTACATTTACTTTTCTAACTAGATGATTTAAAATTTTTTATTTAGGAACATAATTTTGAATTTTAGAGATGAGATTTAAAACAAAAAGTTGTCACAACTTATGTCTCAAAATCTCAAAATTAGAGAGATGTCACCTCTAATTAATTCTTTTATCTCTATTAAAAATATTATGTTATAAAATTATGAACAAATTACATTTAAGATATAATTATTATTATTATTAAATAACTTAAATTATTATTATTAAAAAACTTAAATTATTTTTATGAAATGGTCTTTGCTTGACATGAAACTCTAGCTAGGATGATTTTGATGGCACTTAAATTGCATATATACAACCAAATAGTAAGTTAGTTAATCAAATATCAAGCCCACAGTTATAAGTTCGAACCACAAATTAATTAATCACCTAATAAGAATCAAACAAAATAAAAACATGATAGAAAAAAGAAAATATACAATGTCAAATCCTGACATGGACAAGCATCACATGTATAACCCAATAACTGGAAAAAAAAAGTAAAGAGAATTTGTGTAAGTCATGAGTCCACAATACTGTATTGTTGGGAAAGTATTGAAGTGCACAAAGGTCTATCATGTAACATGGCAGATCTGTTGCTGCTAGTTTTGTGGCTAATGCATTCATGATATTTGTCGCTTGTTAATATGAAAAGGGCTATGTTTATAATCATATTTTTGGGTCACTACATATACATATTGGTACCAAGATTTGGTGTTGGTGGGTGTTTACAAAGGCTTGAACGCGTGTATATTCAGGTTCATAGCTCATGAATGTCATGACTTTTAAAGGTAAGTCTTTTTATGGTTAGTGAAGATAAAAGGAAAGTATATGTAAAAGCTAATGTATATTATTTTGTTGGGAGAAAGAATAAGAGTGGATAGATTCTACTGTGAGTATTGTTAAGAGAGAAGAAGATGATGAAAAATAAAAAAAAGGAAGCAGATGGTGAGGTCTTACCTCGAGTGTGGAGTGGAGATAACAGTGGGGGATTTTTATTAAGGAGATACGTTTGCTTTCATTTAATGAAAGTTTGTCTTTTGGGAAACCAATCTTGTGATTTAAGGAGTTTTGTTGGTAGCTTTTAGGTGGTAGTATGAAAGATAAGGAAGCAAAAGGTGAGTAGTTAGGGTAGTATAGCTCACCTTTAAATGATTTTCTTCTTTTTTTTTATTTTTTAATTTGGTTTTTATATTCTTTTCTTTATTTTAAGAAAATGACTCAATTATTAATAATTTTTTTAGTTTAATTTTTCTCATTTTTTTTAATTTTCTTTACTTACCGAAGAAAAGTGGGTGATGACAAAATCGATTTGTAAAAAAATTTTCTTGCATTTGGACTCAAACTTTATATTTGTCCGTAGGTCCTATACACTTAAAACTTATGATTTTAGAACTAGACTCGTGTTTGAACCGGTGAAAATACTGGTTCACAATTTATTAATTCAACCGCTGTTGAACTAGTGGTTGAACCGATCTTAAAGTAGTATTTTTTATTATTAATGTTTTATAACAATTAAGATTATAAAAGAAAAAATTTACTAAGAGGTAATTATAAAAGGAAAATTATTTTTACTGAATACATCTTCATATTGCTAAGTTAACCTTTGTTTTTATTAATTTTTAATTAAAAATGGATGATTCCAAAAAACTTATAAAAACAATGCTTCAGTTGAACCACCGATTTTCAGCAGTTTTCCGATTTTAAAACTGGTTCTTACTTGGTCGATTCGATTTTCAGCATTAACCGAACTAGATACTAGATTGGTTCACTAGTTTTTTGGTCAAACCGTTTGGTCCGATCCGGTTTTTTAACCTAACTTAAAACACATGAAAAGTTTTAATAAGAAATTTTATTACAAACATTCCAACATCAATTATTCACCACTTTAAAATAAATTAGTCATGTATTATTGCACCAAGTTATATTCAAAATCTAAGTAAAATGAAAAAATATATACAAAACCTCATGAGTGATAAGTGTATTTTACTATTATGAAATTGAAGTTTTCACCTAAGAGCAACATTCAAGTCTATTTTATGATAGGATAATTTTTTAAATATATTTTAAATAATTTAAAATATAGGCATACTTAATAATCAAATTTAATGTTATTACTTAATATTAAATTATCAAAATTAATATTTAATTACGAATTTAATATTTAATAAATTAATTACTTAATATAAAAAATAAAATTACTTTTTCTTAATTATAAAAATGAATATAAAATATAATTAATGTGGGAAATTTATTTTTTTATTAAATATAGATGTTACAAAAGAAAATCTCATGATCAACAGATATTATAAAATTGAAGCTTTCATCAATCATTAAGTTAAAATCCAATTTATAATTAATATATATTAATTAAAATTTAGTGAAGCATTTCTGGGATGTGTTAAATGAGGATATAAGGAAAGTAATGACAGATTTTTATTGGAAAGCTTCCAAGGGAGGTCAATGCCTCATTCATTTCCTTGATTCCCAAGAAGGAGTGCCCAAGTGGATTGGGAGATTATAGGTCGATATCACTAATTGGGGTGCTGTGTAAAATTATTGCAAAAGTACTGGCAAAGAGTAGGGATGGCAAAAATACCCATGCCTGTGGGTACCCATTCAAACCTATCCTAATTTTTATGGGTATTACCCGGTTTGACCAGGTATGGGTATGGGTACGGGTATTACCCGATGTGTTAAATCGGGTAGGGTACGGGTATGGGTATGTGACTACTTCCCCATACCCAAATTCATACCCGCTGCGTTATAATTTTAATGATTATATAATACGTTTAAATTTATATATTTAATTAAAATTTTAATTCTTAAACTTTAATTTATAATTTGTTGTTATTAATTATTCTTTATATACTTTTTAAATTAGAATATAATTAATAACTTAATAATATAATTTATTTAATAATAAATAAATAAATTTAAATTACAAAAAATAATATGATGGGTACCCGTGGGTATACTCGAACCCGAAAATACCCGACGGGGACGGGGATGGAGATTAAAATTTCACACCCTCTTTTTATACCCAAACCCGAACCCGTCCCGCACTTTGCGGGGATGGGGATGGGGAGGGTCAAACCCGCACCCGCCCCGCCCCATTGCCATCCCTAGCAAGGAGACTACAAAAGGTACTTCCAAGCATAATTGAGGAAATGCAGATAACTTTTATTAAATGGAGGCAATTGCTTAACAATGTGGTTGTAGCTAATGAAGTGATCCAAGAGGCAAAACATCATAAGAAGCCCTTATTGGTTTTTAAGGCTAACTTCAAGAAGGTGTATGACTCTGTTAGTTGGGCGTTCGTGTTTTACATGTAATCTCGATTTGGTTTTGGGGACAAACAATTAAGTTGGATCATGGTTGTTTGTCTTCATCATCAGTCTCAATATTGGTTAATGGGAGTGTGGCGAAGGAGTTCTATATGCAGAGAGGATTATGTCAGGGTGATCTGAAGGGCTAGGAGGGTTGATTCAAAAAGCTCGATATATCTAATTTCAGGTATTAACCTTAACAAGCATTGCTTCCAGATAGTATGCCAACAGTTTGCAAATGATAAAATTTTCCTGATTTCTCATGAACTTCAAAATGTATTTTCTTTAAAAAGTGCTTTAAGATGCTATGAGTTGGCCTCAGGCCTGAGGATTAATTTCCATAAGAGTAGCTTAGGGGTAATTGGGGTGACATTGTCGAAGGTGGGTTCCTTTTCATCAATCCTTAATTGCGGAGTTCTGCAAATGCATTTCTCCTACCTTGGGATTCTTATGGGGGCAAATGTGAGATGTGAGCGTGTGTGGAAGCCTGTCCTGGATAAAATGAGAGACAACTTAACCTCGTAGAGACAAAATACAGTGTCAATAGGGAGAAGGATTTTCTTGATCAAATCCACCCTCTTTATTTTACCTCTTTATTTTCTATCTTTTTCAAGGCTCCTAAGAAGGTGTCTAAAGCCATAGAATCTGTGCAAAGGAATTTCCTTTGGGGAGGTTCAGAAAAAGGCTAAAAAATAACAAGGTGGTGATGCTATTTGGATCTAGGTACTGCAGGCAAGGTATGAGGTTGATATTAGGAGGAACCTTGATGCTAGGCGTAGAAGTGGAGGCTCCCAGTGATGGCTTGATATCCTGAAAGTCACTGCTGACGAAGAATGAAGTGGTTGGCTTTCTGGTGAGGGAAAAACCTTTATTTCTGATGGTTCTAAATTATCTAATTAATGTGAATTCTTGTTTCTTGGCAGTTGAATCAGATCACTTGATTTCCAAGTTGTAAAGGGATTTGTGGATATCTATTTAGCTTGTTACAACATGTAAATAGAATAGGACTTTTGAGTAATTTTCCTCCAAAAGTTTTTATCATTATATTTTTACGTCAAATGAATGGCAATTAGTTGTTATCCTGTACAAAAGATGGGAAAAAGAATAGAAATAATATCAACTACTATGTTTTATGATTTTCATTATTTCATGATAGATTTTCCCGTTACGAGCTTCATGGTAAAAAATGTGAATCATTCTATGTTCTTTTGCTATGATTGTTACAAAAAGAGGCACTAGCAATGACTATATAAGTATAAACTGTGTTTCACTTGCGTTCAATTGTAGCTAAAAGATGAAAAAGTAACCGAAATGGTTTCAGTTTTATTCTATACTTAAAAAGTTAGTAGTTTTTTAGGTAATTACTAGTTTTGTATGAAAAGTTATTTTAGTTTAGTTTTTTTTAAGTCTTCTTATTTTTAGATATTAGTTGATTTTTTTACTTTATTTTTCATTAATTAATAAATTATTTTTTTGTATATTTTATTTTTCATTCTCTCCTTTATCATAATTTATATATGTATTAAGTAATTTATAAAAGTTTCAAAAAATTTGAAATTTAAAAAATTGATTTGTCATATCCAAACTAAAAAACTTAGATTAAAAAAATTGAATTGATTTGGCTAATATGGAAGTTGAATTACCTTATCCAAATAAAATTTGAAATTTAAGAAATTTCAAATGATTTATCCAAACAAAAAATTTACAAAATGAAAGAAATTCAAATGAAAGTAATTCAAATTGATAGCCTTTCAAATTTTTTAAAATCTTAAAATGTCTCATTAAAACACAATGTTAGATTTTAAAATAACAAATGCTGAAGTATAAGTCTCTAATACGAACTCTCCTTTGATTTTCAAAATTAAAGATATGACAGGAAAGAGAAAAGGAAGGAAAGAGTGGCCACAAAAAATTCACATGCTTTAAATTGTATTTTGAAAATCTAACCTATACATTAATCAAATGTATACTTGTTATAATAAATTATTTGACTCAAACTAATAGGCTCAAATTAACATTGATCAAAACGGATTTACATCATTCAGTCACATCTATGATTTATATTAAAAACAATTTGTTGAATTTGATAATAATAACTTTAAAAATGATATAAATTGTATGATTTAGTTGGTATGGTTGTATCTTTAAAGTCAATAATAATTAATATTTAGTAACATAATGATATAAAAGGCGGATTCTAATTCTATAAGGTTTTATATTTTATGGTTTGTTTCTTGTCACTATGGTTTCTTTCTTTCTCTGTTTTAGAAAGGTGGCTGAATGCCTCTCTCAGTCCCAACCAAAGCACTAAATCCCCCAATTCTCCATACTAAATGGACCCTCTTTCTTCCTATGGTTCATTTCAAAATCAAAACTTGGATTCACCCTTTTGCCTCTGAATCGCAGGTTACTGAGTCAAATTAGTGAAAGGGAAGAGGAAGAAAAGATAGGTCACAAACAACTCAGGTAACTTTATACTTTAAATACTTTTAACACATAACTTTATACATATTTTTAAATAATAAGAAATAAGTGTGAGATTATAATTAAATATATTTTTCTAACAATTTGATTTATTTATTTTTATTAAAGTTGTATTATGAATTTAACAACAAAAAGATTAGCATGAAAAATGTTTCTTCTAAAATTATTATGTTATATTTAGAAAAAACATTGAATTCTTTTTAAAGAACAATGCAAGTTGCATATTGGAAATAATATTTCTCCCAAGTAATATGAATTATGTCACATCCATGTGACAGAAAATGTTTAGTTATTATATCTTCTAACAGACATCACACATCTCATTTCATGTATTGCAATTTTTTAATAAACCATTGATAAACATGCATTTTTTCAATTTTGTTTTTTATAATTTTGTAGAAATAGTAATACTATTACCTTTAAAATAAGATTTTATGACTTTTTTAACTTTTATTTTTTACCAAAGTCCTAAATAACTTAAAAAATAGATACTTAAAATATAATATTTAGTTTATAATATTAAAATGTAAAATTATTAATTCTTAACATTCTTTCTATCATAAATTAGTAGAAAAAGAAATTTTTTTCTTCTAAACAAAAATAAATTTTTTGAATTAATATTTTGGTAAAAACATAAAGTAACTAGTAATGGAGGATAAGGACATTCTTATTTTTAATATATAAAACTATGTGGATAGAAAATATTAATTCTATTCTTAGAATGGAAAAAGATCCAGTAAGTATAAGATACTTACTCTTTATTATTTCTATTCATTTTCTTATTTAAATCTAATGATTAAGATTAATTATGCTTTGTTTTTATTTATAGTAAAAAATTATAGTAAATCTAAACAATTAATTAAGCTCATGTAACTTTTCATAATTATAGTAAAAAATTACAATTTTATTTAAAAAATTATTTCTATTTTCTTAATTTATTAATATAATTAAGAATAACATATATCAATATGAATCAAATCATTTCGTAGCACTGTGTTACTAATTAGTTATATTTTAATTTTTAAATTTAATAATACATTGTATTTATTAAATTTTATTATTATTTAAATAGATATATTATTTAAAGTTATATGTAGAAATTTAATGCTATATATTATTATATAAAATAAATGACTAAGAGAGTGTTAGTCATTGCACCATTTGAAAGTGTATTAGTATAATATATTTTTTATGAATCAAACTTTGCTATTGTTAATAATACTAGTTTGTTAGCTGATCCTAGAACCTTTCTTTCTGTTAACTAATTTATTACATTACATATTTATTAGTGTAATATTTTTAAAAATGACACAAGGAATGTTGGGATATTTAAAGTTTTTAAACTTAAGATTAGAATTGGTAAATAAAAAAGAATGAAATTATAATTTCTTAAAATAAGGATGAAAGTTTTATATATTTAATTTTATTACAATATAAATATATTTTTTACGTCAAATATATAAAAATGTAAACAAATTATATGTAAATATTCCCTTTAAGTGTGTATATTTTAATTAAAATCAAATCATCATTTTCATATATCATTATAAGATATTGAATATTATAATTTATCCTATAACTTATCAAATATTTTCTTATAAACTATATATTTTATATTGTTAACATTAATTTCAAATAAAAAGGGATATATAATATCTTAATTAGTTAAGGAATGAGAGATATGAAAAAATGTCATAGTTTTAATTTTTGTTGTTAATAAAAACTAACATCTAGTCTATAAAAGAAACATTTAAAATATAAAATTATATAACATGCATATATAATTAATTTAAATTTATATTTATTAAATATGTGAGTCTAATTTTATATAATATAATCATAATAAATTTAAAATAATTTATTTGAATATTACAATTTTGTCTATGGTTCTAAATTAATCATTTTAGAATATAATCATAACATCTAGTCTAATTTTAGTTATTAGTTTTAATTTTATTTTTAGAATAGATATATCTTTATTCTTATTTTTAAAAGTTTTTACATATTTAATAAAAACAATGCTTTCAATTTCATATAATTAACCATTATAAATTAAAATAATTTATTTGAATATTACAATTTTGTCATTGATAATGTAAAAGTCTTTGTTTTATTTTTTATTTCTTTTTCTCTATTTTATTTTCTTTCCTTTTTGGTAATGCACCACATCTTTACCGCGAAAAGCACGACCACCACCAAGCTATTTATGTATAACTCAACAATATTATTATTTTAATGAAAATTTCAAAATTAAAATTATTCTATTTATATAATTTTAATTTTTCATATAAATAAATATTTATTTAATATTATTAATACTATTACAAAAGTTTTAATTTCCTGCTGTTGTTTCATGAGAAAACATTTGCAGAAAATACTTGCTATTTTTTAGAAGAAAAAGATTTGTGTAAATATTTTGAGACTTTTCGTAAAAAAAAAAATCTACAAGAATTTCATAAAAATTTCCTTGTAAATTTGAAAAGTAACGGTAAACTTTCCTATGAATATGAAAATGGTACAAAAATTTCTTGCAAATTTTCCTCTAAAAATTACTTGTAAGACTTTCCTACGAATATTAAATTGGTAGCAAATTTTTCTACATATTTAAAATTGGCAGCAAATTTTCTGCATTTTTTTTACAAACAAAATTGAATAAATTTTTTAGATTTTTAAAATTAAAATTATAATAAATAAATATTATTGATTTATAAAAATTTATATATTAAGTTTTCTAGAAATTTTTTTGCCACATAATGATAATTTAGTTTTTAAGCATTAGTTTTGAAATAATAAATAAATATTTAAAATAATATCATTTTACCGAATCCATTATAATTTATAAAATATCTTAATATTCATAATTTTAGTTTAAAATTAATTAGATTAAATAATATTTTATTGAATATATATTCCTTTATCTTCTATCCTTTAAATCTTAAATTCAAACTGTCGTACATTTAAGAGACAAGGTTAATTTATGTTATATTTAACATGTCCTACAAAGTCAAGGTATGTTCTCATACAAAAAATAAAATAAAATTGAAGTTGTTATTCAAAATTCAAGAAATTGTACCGTATAAAGATAAAAAAAGCCACGTCAATTTTGAATGTCCAAGAAGTGAGAAAAACATTTGAAAATTTCAATAGCAAAACAACACAAACATTAGTGAAACATGAACTAATATTTGTATTATACAAATCTTACTATTTTAATGAAGTAGCATCGATCCAAAATTCAGCATGAAGATGAATGTAGCTTGTGATTTGTAATGTAATTAGGTTGTTTTTTAAGTGTTGGTTAAGCATACAAAAAAATAATTATGGTAATAGTTGTCTTGGTTTAGACATACTTGTCCAGTTCTTGTTTAATTACATATAAATCCAAATTACATTCATAATACCATAGTTACCAATCTTATATCGTACAGAATAAAATTTAGAAAGTGAATGTTGATATTATCTTTATAAAACAAAAAGAAATTAGCCTTTATCTAAATAAATAAACCACTACTTTTGATGGAAATCCATTTGTAAAAAACTTGCATTTTGAACTCCAACTTTATATGTTTTCAACAGGCCCTACACACTTAAAACTTATGATCTTAAAACTGGACCCTATTTGAACCGATGAAAGTATTGTTCACAGTTTATTAGTTTAACCATTGTTGAACTAGTGTTGAACCGGTCTTAATAAAATTGTGTTTTTTATTATTAATATATTATAACAATTAAGATTATAAAACAAAAAAATTTATTAGGAGGTAATTATTAAAGAAAAAACTATTTTTACTATATAAATCTTCATATCGCTAAGTTAACCTCTTTTTTTTATTAATTTTTTAATTAAAAAGGGATGGAATTGAGAAAACAAGGGTGTATTTACAAAAATTAGAAAAATTTATAAAAAAATGAAACAGTTGAACCCCCGATTTTCATAAGTTTTTTTATTTTAAAACCGGTTTTTGCTTGGTCGGTTTTCAGTATTAACCAAACCAGATGCTAGACTAGTTCATCGATTTTTTGATCAAACTAGATACTAAACTGGTTCACTGGTTTTTCGGTCGAACCGGTCAGCCAATCCGATTTTTTTAACCTAGCTTAAAACACAAAAAAACAATTAATAAGAAATTTTATTACAAACATTCTAACATCAATTATTCACGACTTTAAAAGAAATTAATCATATATTATTGCACCAATTTATATCAAGAATCTATGTAAAATGCAGAAATATATACAAAACCTCATGAGTGATAAGTGTATTTTCACCTAAGACCAACATTTCTTCTAGTCTATTTTATGATAGAATAATTTATGAAATATATTTTAAAAAATTTAAAATATATGCATACTTAATGGTCAAATTTAATGTTATTACTTAATGTTAAATTATCAAAATTAATATTTATTATGATTAAATATTTAATAAAATTAATTACTTAATATGAAAAATTAAAATTAATTTTTTAATTATAAAAGTGAATATAAAATATAATTAATGTGGGCAATTTATTTTTTTATTAGATGTTATAAAAGAAAATCATATTATAAAATTGAAGCTTTGATCACTGTTTAAGTTAAAGTCCAATTTATAATTAATATATATACACATATTAATTAAAATTTAGATCCTAAATCACCTTATAAAGGATGATTAAGGGACAAACAGCTACCACTTGTTGACCAATGTTAGCTCTATAGACCAAATAAGTTTTGGCAAATTGACTTGTCTATTTTGTTTGGTTGTTTTCTTGTCTCTTAATGGACTCAGTCATCCTAATCCAATATTTATAAGTTATCCAAACTAATCGATACAAAACCTTGTACCCAAGAGGATGTTTCTTCTTGATTTAAATTTAAGAAAATGATATTAGCAAACACTCTAAAAATTCAAACCAACTCAACCATTTAATTTGTGGCCCACTCCAGCTGAACCAATCATAGCTTGTATTACATCAGATTATACCTTACTAAGCATGATATAGATATAAATATTATCGCTCGCTATAAGTACAGAGTGAGTTGTGAGAACTAATACTACTATCTTTAAAATTATATTTCAGTCAACCCCTAATTAAATTACATTCTTGACTTTTTCCTTTTAACCATTAAACATTAAGTAGGTGGAAGAATAAAAATCTATTAAAGAATAGAAAAAATTTAAAAGGATGAAGTTTTCTTTTGTGAGAATGTTGATGATTTTGCCTTTGTCATCATGCCATAACTGAGTCAGTTGTCTCTTGCACAGTTCCATCATTATCTACGACTTTGTTATGTCTCACAACTGGGGAAATCAACATCCATACTATTTAAAGTAAACAAGATAAAAGCAATTAAGATATGAATTGGAGAAGCAGGTGCATCATTAAAGTATCAAACTGGTTATACTTCACTTTTACAATCCACTACTGATTATTATTACCACCATCACCATGTGTTGATGTTTATATGTAAAGCATATTAACATGAGTAGTGTTACACATCATTGAAATTTATTAAAAACTATAAATTCAAGATAAAGAAGTATTAAATGAGATGTGATCATCAAACTTTATGTTTTTCAATAAACTTTAACCTATAATAGTAGATAATGTGTTGAAAAAAGTGTGTTAAAGAGTGTTTTGTTAAAATTTCTAAAATAAAATTTGTCTTATTAATATGAACAACATTATGGTCGAAGTTGAAGCTAGCTAATGAAATATTATAGGAAATAATTGTTTCTATTAAGTAATACACTCACATACTATAAATTGTTGTTGCAAATCACTCATTGATAACTTTCACCCATGTACTTATCCAGTCAACATCAATGCTCCACCTGGCGGTTTGATGAGTGCATCATTCATGCAGGAAGTGTAGGACACAAAATGTCAAAAACCATCATACATAAAGCACTAGTTAACCATATGATGTATTTAAGTTGCTTACTTTCTGGCTGAGTTATTCAGATCCCAACTGATGAATAGCATTGCAAAGTACATTGCCCCTAAAGAGAATACCATGTGAAAAGATCCATAACTATAAGGTATATCATCTTCATGTTCAACTTTGTTTTTTGTAAACTAAAAAGGACAAAAAAAATCACTTTAATATGAGGGATATTAACATTGCTTTCTATTTGTCACAATATGGCTAAGATTAAAATTAAATAATTCTTGTTTGATCATGTTGATGAAAGGACTATGATCCAAATTTTTTATTATCTTATATAGGGGGAATTATTTTTTTCTTGACTTTTCTAAAACAAAATTTTACTTCAACTTGCAGCATGATTAAGGTGTCTTGCTAGATCAAAGAAAAAAGGTAGCTTTAGAGCTTCCTAATTTCTAGAAAATGATTGAGAATGGATTTTGAAGCAACAAGCAATCTTTCTGAATTTACTGGAAAAGGCTTTGAAGCAATAAGGAAAGCTTTAGAACTCTCTAATTTTGAAGCAACTAGGAATGCTTTAGAACACTAAAGAACGATTAACTTGAAAGTATTTTTAATCAATGCCTATGGAAAAGGCTGCCATCACAATTGCAAATATGGCAATAAGGAAGCCCTGTTAAGAAATTAGGAAATTGTATATAACAAAAAATAAGAGGGTGACTAAAACATTCATGTGAAGAAATATCCATAATATCAAATTATGCTTTTTAATACTAATTCAGACAGATACTAAAAAAAATATCTTGAAGAGTCAACAAAAAGAATGCATAGGCCTACAAAAAATTCTAATAGTAGCATTGGTAGTAAAACTTGTAAGAAAACTAGACAGCATGTGGTACAGTATATGCCACATGGTAAACATGATCAGTTAAAACTTAAAACCTCTATGCATATCCTTACATGTGCCTTTTAGTTGTTGAATGCTACTAAACACTTTATCCTTTTAGATGGTTCTTGCTTTTATTAGAACACTGCATTAACAAGCATTTAGCATCACAATTGAAGTATTGTGGTGCTAAAAATGAATGACAGATCGACTAGGCTAGATATTATATCTCTCCACTTTATCAGATCCTATCAAAGTCATTTTCCTTTATCCTTAACTACTAAGAATTTTAAAAAAAATGTTCATCCCAAGCTATTTCATATGCAAGAAGAAAGACTTAAATATGGTAATGTCACATCATAGATTTAAGACAAACAACAACCTAAACATTATTTGAAACCTTCCACCAACACTAATAGAAAATCTACTATTTAATTTAAACCTTAATAATCACCAAAAAAAGACTGAAGGAAGAATTTTGAACTCAGTAGAGAAGTGTAGAGGAACTAAACAGAAGGTTTTCAAATTTAATTGAGTCAAAAACGTACTAGTATAGTTATCTAGCCACTATTTCCTTTTCCTTGATTCTTTGTCTCACATCCTATGGTGGAAGGTTCACTGAAATTCCATGATAGAGATCTACATAACTCCACCATCTATAAAATAAATTTCAAAATAAAATATATGATTTGAAGTAGACATTGAACCAAGTTAGCATGGCATCAACTACTGTTCAGTGAATTTCATTGCATGTAAAAAGAGAATTTCATTTAATCTTCATCCAAATAAATATATGTCAATATGTTGCAGCACTTGATTAACAAGGTCCAGTTTTGTATATTTTATTAATTCAATTTAAAAAAAAATGAAGAAAGAAGACCAGCTTTCTAAGTAGTACAAAATACTCCCTCCTTCCACCCAATTTCTCTTCTACATCCAACCAACAACATCCAACTGTAAAACTACAACCTCAATACATTGGAAGATATGAAACTTTTTAAAAATTATCATGTAAAAAGACTCACATACAACACATCATTTAAAATAACTTATGAAAAAGTTGTTTTGACCTTTTTCTTTGTATTTATTTTCTCTAAAAGTGCTTATAGAGAATATCATCCAAACAAAGTGATATAATGTCTACATTTTTCTTAAGAACCATATATAGATATATGGGTTGGAAAATCCTGACCTTCTGACAACCAAACAAAAACAATGTAAGAAGCCATAATTCCTGAAGATAAAAGACATCTATTAACCTCTAATAATTAAACATTTAAATAACAGAACATAAATTTTATTTTTTTAAAAGGAAACAAAAACTATTAGGGAAACTTAATTATATATGTTGAATATGAACAACTAATTACTTTATACATGGTGATATATTGTGCAAACAATACTGTTACAACATCATTGTAACTATTAAAAATACCACTAGTTGCAACGAGTAATATTGAATTTAAAGATATAACCATCATTGCAGCAAGTAGAATTATATTTAGAGAACATGAGGTTCCTGAGGCATATGATGTGTACATATAGATAATTCAACAAATAGAGGCAACATAAAACAACATTGACATAAAAAGTCCAAGGGAGCACCTGTGTCAGCACAATAACATGTTAATGTATAAAAAAATACATAAATTGTTATTAAGATTAATGGTTAAAAACTGGTATTAATGTTCTATAATGACAAACACATTATCACATATTATCTCTGCTTTATAATTGTATATATTATTCATTATTAATTAGGAGAATATCTTATAAAGTAATATGACCATGAAAACTAACATATCTGATCATATTAAGTTAAGAAACTTTTGGATTCATTATTTGTACCAATATTCTTAAATGTTTTACAATTAGTGAGATAGGATTGTGGGATTCATTGAAATCCTTAGTGGCTTAGGATATTAACTTGAACAATTTAAATGTAAGCATACTTTAAATTAAATTTGTTTTATGTCTGACTTTCAAATTAATTATATATTATCAATTTCTTTTTGTAATCTCCATAGTCATAACATTTTTAAATAGTAAACAAAGTTAATATCCATATTAATAAACATTACAAAAACAAATTATGTGTACCTATATCAAACAATTATTTTCATATGGCATTGAAGTTTTGAGCCATCCAATGCAGGATCTTTTAAATTATCTAAAAGCTAAAACTTCAGTAATTTACTTAATGAGCACCAAAATAACCTGTACACAGGTCTGATTCAGAATTCAGGTACATTGTTCTCATCCTTAGAACAAGATATGAAATTTGACTTTAGGTTTATCTATGAATTGTTGCAGAAATAATCATGTTTACATCTACCCAGTTTATTCTTCTGGAGTCCCGTATTTATTCCACCAAGTGATAAAATGGATGACACTCACAAGTTGTAAAAGAAGAAATATTTTGTGTAAACATAAACCATAACATGCATGTAAGTAACAATCTACAAAGAGAAAAATAAAGCAAATAGAATGTATTAATGGAGTCTCTCAAAGAACACCTTTGAGATTCATCATAGATATGAAAGTACACAATCCAAGACTTGTACCAAATGAAGGGATATTGACCATTCTTCAAAAAACAAAAAAAAAAAGAAAATGCAGGATTTGAAGCTTACCCTGCACCAATATGAGCAATCTCACTTACAAGATCAAAGGTGTGTTATGGTTCTTATTCAATGATATCCAAGAGAAGGGAAAGAAAGAGTGGAGTTTTGTTTTCAATGAGTGAAAAGTGATAGAAAAAAACTTATGAACCCTAGAAAGTTTTACACCGGCATTCAATCACACCCCTTGATATATGGTAAGTTTGTTGACTTTACCAATTAATACTTTAAAATTCATATAAATAAAAGGTTGTGATTAAATGTCAGTATAACATTTTTTATACTACATGTATTTTAAACTAGAAAAAAAATCGTATTAATGAAAACTATTTGAATGATAAAATTGACAGTTTTTTCTATGAATAGTTTTTACAAGAACTTCTCCTTTTCTGTAACCCAAATTGTGACATAAGAACCATAAGCAAAACCAAAACCAACTAAAACCAAAATCCAACTGCATTGTACCAAAAAAGCAAATGTTTCATCAATATGACTGTTGTTATTAGAACTGTGTGGTTGTTAAACATACCATATATTTGAACAACTTGTGAAGGGAAGAAAAATGGGAGAGCCATTGATACAAGCAATAAAATACACTTGACTTTCCACCAACCAGAATGCCACAAATTTTCATGTTCACAAAATTTTCTTGTTTTGACTGTAGTAAGAAACATAACTAAGAAAAATATATGATTTCATTGTTAAGGAAGATAGTTCTTTATTAATCAGTAATTATAATAATTATATAGAGAACTGGAAATTTGTAAATATATAGTTGATTCATGGTAACTAACTGGAAATTTTTCTTGTTGAATAAGTTATAGGTTAGAGTATATTTACTTCAAGATTGAGAACAATAAAGATTTTGAATAATACCCTTGGGAGTGATGAGGACTTAGCAGAGCTCTTCAATGTTGTTTCTAATAAAAAACAATATTGTCTATGTAAAGTGTTGCTATTTTTCTAATAGATAAAATAAATAAATATAAAGATATCGAAAGAACCATGGGGTTCATAAAAAGATGTCATCTATAAAAACCTGAATTGAATGTTCTCTTTAGCCTCTATTTGAAATTTTCATTTCCTTGTTATTTATGTATATCTAAATTTTTTTCTATTTCTTTTCCAAACCATAATTTTTGTTGTTACAGTCTCTCTTGCTATTAAAATGAGATCAATGGCACTTGAGTAGAGACACAATTTTAAACTATTTTCTTTGTATCTTTCCAGCTTTCTTCCAGTTACTATGCATGTCCTCCTAGTTGGTTTACGAGAATGGAAAAGGTACAAGCAAGAAAATAGCTACTTGGGAATGGTGTTAAAAGTAAAAGTTTCATAATCCTCTTCAATAGTTGTTTGTTTATGATTGTACTTCATTTGTTGTTTATGGTTTCTCTGCTATAGTCATAGGTTCAGGGGGTGCGTAGCCTGCACCTCCTAATTCTTCTTGGAGTCTCATTTATCAGTTATACATATTGATTTATGAAACGAAGCTGAATGAAGCAAGTCACTTCAGCATTTTCAGTTTCAACTGCTCTTAACTCTCACAATTGATTCTTAATATTACTAGATCAAACATTTTGTTTACTGCTACATGGAAGAATCTATTGATGACTTGATTATATTAACCATTGTAATAAAGAGTTTATTCTTGTTTTGTTCATTTTCTTTTTTAATGAAGGCCAAAGTAAAAATTTTATAATCCTCTTCAACAGTTATTTATGATTGTACTGCATTTGTTATTTATGGTTTCTTTGCTATAGTCATAGGTTCACGGGGGTGTGTAGCCGACACCTCCTAATTCTTCTTGGACTCTCTTTTATCAATTATACATACTGATGTATGAAACGAAGCTGAATGAAGCAAGTCACTTCAACATTTTTAGTTTCAACATCTCTTAAATCTCAAAATTGATTCTTGATATTACTAGATCAAACATTTTCTTTGCTGCTACATAGGCAGAATCTATTGATGACTTGATTATATTAACCAATTTAATCAAGAGCTTATTCTTGTTTTGTTCATTTTCATTTCTCAATAATCTAATTAATTGAATTCTTGTTTACTGGTAGTTGAATTGGAGCACCTCATTTTCAAGCTGTAAAGGGATTTGTGGAGATGGGTTTAGCTTGTTAAAACATGTAAATAAAATCAGAATGTTGAGTAATTTTCCTCCAAAATTTTTCATCATTCTTTCTTAATTCAAATGATTGGTAGTAGATGTTATACTTGTGCTAAAGATGGGAAAAGGAATAGAAATAATATCAAATACTATGCTTTATTATTTTCATTATTTCATGATAGATTTCCTGTTACTATGGTAAAAACTGCGAAAGATTCTATGCTATTTTGCTATGATTGTTACAAAACAAGGTAATTACTAGTATTGTGTGAGAAGTTATTTTAGTTTAGTTTATTTTAAGTTTTCTTATTTTTAGTTATTAGTTGATTTTTTTTAATTCATTTTTTCATTAATTAAATAAATTCATTTTCTTTACATATTTTATTTTTCATTCTCTCCTATATCATAATTTATTTATATATGTTTTATGTAAGCTATAAAAATTTCACAAAATTTCAAATCTAAGAAAATGATTTTTCATATCCAAACTAAAAATGAAATTAACAAAATTGAATTAATTTTATTAATATAAAAATTTAATTGCTTTGTCTAAACAAGAAATTTGAAAACTAAGAAAATTCAATTGATTTACTCAAACATAACATTTACAAAACGAAGGAAATTCAAATGAAAACAATTCAAATGAATAGGATTACAAATTTTTTGAAATCTTAAAATACCTCATCCAAATGCCATGTTAAATTTTAAGAAGATAAATGGTGAAGTGTAAGTCTCTAGTACCAATTCTCCTTTAATTCAAAATAAAAACTATGAAAGTGATAGGAAAAAGGAAGAAAAGAGTGAGCATTGGGCACATGCTTTAAATTATATTTTTGAGAATCTAACCTTTACATTAATAAAATGTATACGTATTATGATAAATTATTTGACTTAAATTAACATTGCTCAAACTAACACTAATCAAAACTGATTTACATCATTCAATGACATGTATTATTTATGTCAAAAAATTTGTTAAATCTGATAATAATAACTTTAGAAATTATATAAATTGTATGATTTAGTTCGTATGGTTGTATCTTTAAAGTCAACAATAATTAATATTTAGTAACATAAATGAAAATAACAAATGAAAATAAAGAAGTAGGCTTCCAAAAATATCAAACAAGTTATATGAATTTATCCATTCGATTGGGTCTAGAAAAGCTAGATTCTAATTGTAGAAGGTTCTATGGTTTATGCTTTGTTTCTTCTCTTTCTTTCTTCCTTAGTGAAATGTGGCGCTGAATGCCTCTCCCCATTCTGAATCCCTCAATTCCTTATATCCATGGAAATGGACCCTCCTTCTTCCCATGATCTAACCATTATATTAATCAAATGTATACTTGATATAATAAATTATTTATTATGGTCTATTTCAAAATTCCCAAATTTTATCTTTAAAGAGTTAAATCCCCAAATTCCTCCTATGGTCCATTTGACAATCAAAACTTGAATCGACCCTTTTGGCCTCGAAACATGTGTTAACGAGTAAAATAAATAATTAGTGAAAGGCAAGAGGAAGGAAAGAGTGGCCACACAAACATACTAGTGAGATTCTTTAAATTATATTTTGAAAATATAACCTTTACATTAATCAAATGTATACTTGATATAATAAATTATTTTACTCAAACTAACATGGCTCAAATTAACAATAATCAAAATAGATTTACATCATTCAGTCACATCTACGATGTAAGTTAAAAAAATTTGTTGAATTTGATAATAATAACTTAAAAAATTATATAAATTGTCAGATTTAGTTGGTATGATTGTATCTTTAAAGTCAATAATAATTAATATTTAGTAACATAAATGATAGAAAAGGCAGATTCTAATTATATAAGGTTTTATGTTTTATGGTTTGTTTCTTGTCAGTGTGGATTCTTTCTTTATATGTTCTAGAAAGGTGGCTAAATGCCTTTCTCAGTCCTAACAAAATCGTTAAATTCCCCAATTCCTCCTATGCTCCATTTCAAAATCAAAACTTGGGTTGACTCTTTACCCCCTGAAACACATGTTAATGAGTCAAATAAATAATTAGTGAAAGGCAAGAGGAAGGAAATAGTGGGTACAAAGAAACTAGTCACATGCTTTAAATTATATTTTTAAAATCTAACTTTTACATGAATCAAATGTATTCTTGATACAATAAATTATTTGACTTAAACTAACATGGCGCAAATTAACATTAATCAAAACGGATTTACATCATTTAGTAACATCTATTATTTATGTTAAAAATATTTGTTAAATTTGATAATAATAACCTTAAAAATTATATAAATTGCATCATTTAGTTGGTATATGTGTATCTTTAAAGTCAATAATAATTAATATTTAGTAACATAAATGATAGAAAAGGCAGATTCTAATTATATAACCTTTATGTCTTATGGTTTGTTTCTTGTCACTGTGGATTATTTATTTATATGTTCTACAAAGGTGGTTGAATGTCTCTCTCGATCCTAACCAAAGCTTTAAATTCCCAAGTTCCTGCTATGCTTCATTTCAAAATCAAAAGTTAAGTTGACTCTTTTGCCCCTGAAACATGTGTTAATGAGTTAAATAAATAATTAGTGAAAGGGAAAGGAAGCAAAAAGTGGCCACAAACAAACTGGTCAGATTATTTAAATTATATTTTGAATATCTAACCTTTACATTAGTCAAATGTATACTTGATATAATAAATTATTTGACTCGAACAAACATTGCTCAAATTCACATTAATCAAAACGGACTTACATCATTCAATCACATCTATGATTTATGTTAAAAGAATTTGTTGAATTTGATAATAATAACTTTAAAGATTATATAAATTTTATGATTTACTTGGTATGGTTGTATCTTTGAAGTCAATAACAATAATTATTTAGTAGCATAAATGATAGAAAAGGAAGATTCTAATTATCCAAACTTTTACGGTTTACGGTTTGTTTCTTGTCACTGTGGATTCTGTCTTTATTTATTCCAAAAAGGTGGTTGCATTCCTCTCTCAGTCCCAACCAAAGCATTAAATTGCCAAATTCCTGCAATGCTCCATTTCAAAATTCAAACTTGAGTTGACCCTTTTGGCCCTCAAACGTGTGTTAATGAGTCAAATAAATAATTAGTGAAAGGAAAGAGGAAGGAAAGAGTGGCCACAAACAAACTAGTCAGATGCTTTAAATTATATTTTGAAAATCTAACCTTTACATTGATCGAATGTATACTTGATATAATAAAATTTTTGACTCAAACAAACATAGCTGAAATTAACATTAATCAAAACGGATTTACATCATTCAATCAAATGTATTCTATGATTTATGTTAAAAAAATTGGTTGAATTTGATAATAATAACTTTAAAAATTATATAAATTTTATGATTTAGTTGGTATGGTTGTATCTTTAAAGTAAATAATAATTAATATTTAGTAACATAAAGGATTGAAAAGGCAGATTCTTATTATATAAGGTTTTATGTTGTATGGTTTGTTTCTTCTCACTGTGGATTCTTTCTTTATATGTTTTAGAAAGGTGGTTGAATGCCTCTCTTAGTCCCAACCAAAGCCTTAAATTCCCAAATTCCTCCTATTCTCCATTTTATAATCAAGACTTGGTTGGACGTTTTTGCCCCTGAAACGTGTGTTAATCAGTCAAACAAATAATTAGTGAAGTCGAAGAGGAAGGAAATAGTTGCCATAAAAAAATGAGTCAGATGCTTTAAATTATATTTTGAAAATCTAACCTTTACATTAATCAAATGTATACTTGATATAATAAGTTATTTGACTCAAACTCACATTGCTCAAATTAACATTAATCAAAACGGATTTACATCATTCAATCACATCTATGATTTATGTTAAAAAAATTTGTTGAATTTGATAACAATAACTTTAAAAATTATATAAATTATATGATTTCGGTGGTTTGGGTGTATCTTTAAAATCAATAATAATTAATATTTAGTAACATAAATTATAGAAAAGGCAGATTCTAATTATACAAGGTTTTATGTTTTATGGTTTTTTTCTTGTCATTATAGATACTTTCTTTATATGTTCTAGAAAGGTAGCTCAATGCCTCTCTCAATCCCAACCAAACCCTTAAATTCCCAAATTCCAAATTCCTGCTATGTTCCATTTCAAAATCAAAACTTGAGTTCACCCGTTTTCTCGCTGAAATGCATCTTAACGAGTCAAATAAATAATTAGTGAAAGGGAAGAGGAAGGACAAAGTGGCCACAAACAAACTAGTCAGATGCTTTAAATTTATTTTGAAAATCTAACCTTTACATTAATGAAACATATAGTTTATATAATAAATTATTTAACCCAACCTAACATTACTCCAATGAACATTAATCAAAAGGAATTTACATCATTCAGTCACATGTATGATTTATGTTAAAAAAATGTGTTGAATTTTATAATAATAACTTTCAAAATTATATAAATTGTATGATTTAGTTGGTATGGGTGTATCTTTGAAGTCAATAATAATTAATTTTTGGTAACATAAATGATAGAAAGACAGATTCTAATTATATATGGTTTTATGTTTTATGCTTTGTTTCTTGTAACTGTGGATTCTTCGTTATATGTTCTAGAAAGGTGGCTCAATGCCTCTTTGAGTCCCAACGAAAGTCTTAAATTCCCATATTCTTGCTATGCTCCATTTCAAAATCAAAACTTGAGTTGACCCGTTTGCCCCCTAAAACGTGTGTTAATGAGTCAAATAAATAATTAGTGAAAGGGAAGAGGAAGGACAGAGTGGCCACAAACAAACTAGTCAGATTCTTTAAATTATATTTTGAAAATCTAACCTTTACATTAATGAAATGTATAGTTGATATAATAAATTATTTGACCCAAACTAACATTACTCCAATTAACATTAATCAAAATGGATTTACATCATTGAGTCACATGTATGATTTATGTTAAAAAAAAATTGTTGAATTTGATAATAATAACTTTCAAAATTATATAAATTGTATGATTTAGTTGGTATGGGTGTATCTTTAAAGTCAAAAATAATTAATTTTTGGTAACATAAATGATAGAAAAGGAAGATTCTAATTATATAAGGTTTATGCTTTGTTTCTTGTCACTGTGGATTCTTCTTTATATGTTTTAGAAAGGTGGCTCAATGCCTCTCTTAGTTCCAACCAAAGCCTTAAATTCCCAAATTCCTTCTATGCTCCATTTCAAAATCAAAACTTAAGTTGACACTTTCGCCCCTGAAATGTGTGTTAATGAGTCACATCAATAATTAGTGAAAGCAAAGAGGAAGACAGAGTGGCCACAACCAAACTAGTCAGATGCTTTAAATTATATTTTGAAAATATAACCTTTACATTAATGAAATGTATAGTTGATATAATAAATTATTTGACCCAAACTAACATTACTCCAGTTAACATTAATCAAAATGGATTTACATCATTGAGTCACATGTATGATTTATGTTAAAAACAATTGTTGAATTTGATAATAATAACTTTCAAAATTATATAAATTGTATGATTTAGTTGGTATGGGTGTATCTTTAAAGTCAAAAATAATTAATTTTTGGTAACATAAATGATAGAAAAGGAAGATTCTAATTATATAAGGTTTATGCTTTGTTTCTTGTAACTGTGGATTCTTTTTTATATGTTCTAGAAAGGTGGCTCAATGCCTCTTTCAGTCCCAACGAAATCCTTAAATTCCCATATTCTTGCTATGCTCCATTTCAAAATAAAAACTTGAGTTGACGCGTTTGCCCCCTAAAACGTGTGTTAATGAGTCAAATAAATAATTAGTGAAAGGGAAGAGGAAGGACAGAGTGGCCACAAACAAACTAGTCAGATACTTTAAATTATATTTTGAAAATCTAACATTTACATTAATGAAATGTATAGTTGATATAATAAATTATTTGACCCAAACTAACATTACTCCAATTAACATTAATCAAAAGGGATTTACATCATTGAGTCACATGTATGATTTATTTTAAAAAAAAATTGTTGAATTTGATAATAATAACTTTCAAAATTATATAAATTGTATGATTTAGTTGGTATGGGTGTATCTTTAAAGTCAAAAATAATTAATTTTTGGTAACATAAATGATAGAAAAGACAGATTCTAATTATATAAGGTTTTATGTTTTATGCTTTGTTTCTTGTGACTGTGGATTCTTCTTTATATGTTCTAGAAAGGTGGCTCAATGCCTCTCTCAGTCCTAACCAAAGCCTTAAATTCCCAAATTTATCCTATTCTCCATTTCAAAATCAAGACTTGGTTGGACGTTTTCGCCACTAAAACGTGTGTTAATCAGTCAAACAAATAATTAGTGAAGCTGAAGAGGAAGGAAAGAATGGCCACAAACAAACTAGTCAGATGCTTTAAATTATATTTTGAAAATCTAACTTTTACATTAATCAAATGTATACTTGATATAATTAGTTATTTGACTCAAACTAACATTACTCAAATTAACATTAATCAAAACGGATTTACATCATTTCAGTCACATCTATGATTTATGTAAAAAAAATTGTTGAATTTGATAACAATAACTTTAAAAATTATATAAATTATATGATTTAGGTGGTTTGGGTGTATCTTTAAATTCAGTAATAATTAATATTTAGTAACATAAATTATAGAAAAGGCAGATTCTAATTATATAAGGTTTTATGTTTTATGGTCTTTTTCTTGTCACTGCGGATACTTTGGTTATATGTTCTGGAAAGGTGGCTCAGTGCCTCTTTGAGTCCCAACCAAAGCCTTAAGTTCCCAAATTCCTTCTATGCTTCATTTCAAAATCAAAACTTGAGTTGACCCGTTTGCCCCCTGAAACGCATGTTAACGAGTCAAATAAATAATTTGTGAAAGGGAAGAGGACGGACAGTAGCCACAAACAAACTAGTCAGATGCTTTAAATGATATTTTGAAAATCTAACCTTTACATTCATGAAATGTATACTTGATATAATAAATTATTTGACCCAAACTAAGATTTATGTTAAATAAGAATTTGATAATCAAAAGGGATATACATCATTCAGTCACATGTATGATTTATGTTAAAAAAATTTGTTGAATTTGATAATAATACCTTTCAAAATTATATAAATTGTATGATTTAGTTAGTATGGGTGTATCTTTAAAGTTAATAATAATTAATTTTTGATAACATAAATGATAGAAAAGACAGATTCTAATTGTATAAGGTATGTTTTATGCTTTGTTTCTTGTGACTGTGGATTCTTCTTTATATGTTCTAGAAAGGTGGCTCAATGCCTCTCTCAGTCCTAACCAAAGCCTTAAATTCCCAAATTCCTGCTACACTCCATTTCAAAATGAAAACATGAGTTGACCCTTTTGCCCTTCAAATGCGTGTTAACGAGTCAAATAAATAATTAGTGAAAGGGAAGAGGAAGAAAGAGTGGCCATAAACAAACTAGTTAGATGCATTAAATAATATTTTGAAAATATAACCTTTACATTATTAAATGTATACTTGATATAATAAATTATTTGACTCAACCTAAAATTTCTCAAATTAACATTAATCAAAACAGATTTACATCATTCAGTCACATCTATGATTTATGTTAAAAAAATTTGCTGAATTTGATAATAATAATTTTAAAAATTATATGAATTGTATGACTTAGTTGGTATGGTTGTATCTTTAATGTCAATAATAATTAATATTTAGTAACATAAATGATAGAAAAGGCAGATTCTAATTCTATAATTTTTTTTGTTTTATGGTTTGTTTCTTGTCACTGTGGATTCTTATTCTTTCTTTATATGTTCAAGAAAGGTAGCTGAATGCCTCTCTCAGTCCCAACCAAAGCGTTAAATTCCCAAATTCCTCAGATGTTCCATTTCAAAATCAAAACTTGAGTTGACCTTTTTGCTCCTAAAATGGGTGTTAATGAGTCAAATTAACAATTAGTGAAAGGGAAGAGGAAGGAAAGAGTGGCCACAGGCAAACTAGTTAGATGCTTTAAATTATATTTTGAATATCTAACATTTACATTAATCAAATGTATACTTGATATAATGCATTATTTGACTCAAATAAACATATCTCAAATTAACATTAATCAAAATAGATTTACATCATTCAATCACATTTAGTCTATGATTTATGTTAAAAACATTGTTGAATTTCATAATAATAACTTTAAAAATTATATAAATTGTATGATTTAATTAGAATGGGTGTATCTTTAAAGTCAATAATAATTAATATTTAGTAACATAAATTATAGAAAAGGCAGATTCTAATTATATAAGGTTTTATGTTTTATGGTTTGTTTCTTGTCACTGTGGATTCTTTCTTTATATGTTCTAGAAAGGTGGTTGAATGCCTCTCTCAATCCTAACCAAAGTGTTAAATTCCAAAATTGCTCCTATGGTCCATTTCAAAATCAAAATTTAAGTTGGCCGTTTCGCCCCTGAAACGTGTGTTAATGAGTCAAGTAAATAATTAGTGAAAGGGAAGAGGAAGGAAAGAGTTTCCATAAATAAACCAGTTAGATGCTTTAAATTATATTTTGAAAATATAACCTTTACATTATCAAATGTATACTTGATATAATAAATTGTTTGACTCAAACTAACATTTGTCAAATTAACATTACTCAAAACGAATTTATATCATTTAGTCACATCTATGATTTATGTTAAAAAAATTTGTTGAATTTGATAATAATAACTTTCAAAATTATATAAATTGTATGATTTAGTTGGTATGGGTGTATGTTTAAAGTCAATAATAATTAATATTTAGTAACATAATGATAGAAAAGGCAGATTCTAATTGTATAATGTTTTATGTGTGTTGGTTTGTTTCTTGTCCATGTGGATTCTTTGTTTATATGTTCTAGAAACGTGACTGAATGTCTCTTTCAGTCTGAACCAAAGGGTTAAATTCCCAAATTCCTCCTATTGTCCATTTAAAAATCAAAACTTGGGTTGACCTTTTGCCGTGAAACATGTGGTAATAATGAGTGAAATAAATAATTAGTGGAAGGGAAGAGGAAGGACTGAGTGGCCACAAACAAGTCACATACTTTAAATTATATTTTGAGAATCTAACATTTACATTAATAAAATGTATATTTATTGTAATACATTATTTGATTGAAACTGACATTGCTCAAATATTCCACCACATACACATTACTCAAGAACAAATTATATTGAGTATGCTCAAACTAACATAGGTCAATAGATTTTGAAAAAGATAACAATAACCATGGGAAATGTTGTAAATCATTAATGACCAATAACCAAGGATGTTTTAAAATGCATGGATTTTGAAATTTAATTGTGGCTCGACTTTTTTTACACTATAGTTGTAAAATAATTAAATTACTTTATTACTTTATTTTTTAAAATTATGTTAAGATAAGTTAAATTCCTTTAAATACTTTTAACACATAACTTTATACGTATTTTTTAATAATAAGAAATAAGTGTGAGACTATAATTAAATATATTTTTTTCTAATAATCCGATTTATTTATTTTATTAAAGTTGTATTATGAATTTAACAACCAAAAAATTAGCATCACAAATGTTTTTTCTAACATTATTATGTTATATTCAGGAAAAAAAAACATCAAATTATTTATAAAGAAGAATGAAAGTTACATATTGAAAATAATGAGATTTTTTAAAGAAAAGTAATATGAATTGGTCACACCCATGTGATAGAAAATGTTTAGTTTAGTTTATTATATCTTCTAAGACACATCTCATGTCACTGTCACTTTAGAATGAATTACAATTTTTTAATAAACAATTGATAAACATGGCCTTTTCCAATTTGGTTTTCATATTTCTGTATGAATAGTCATACTATTACCTTTAAAATAGGATTTTATGACTTTTTCAACTTTTATTTTCGACCAAAGTCTTAAATAACTTAAAAAATATATACTTAAAATACAATATTTAGTTTATAATATTAAAGTGTAAAATTCTTAACGTTCTTTCTATCATAAATTAGTATAAAAAACAAAAAGTAATTTTTTCTTCTAACTAAAAATAATTTTTTGAATTAATATTTTGGTAGAAAAGATTAATCATCGAGTAATGGAGATGAAGACATTCTTCTTTTTAATATATAAAACTATGTTGATAGAAAATATTAATTCTATTTTTAGAATGGAAAAAGATCTAGTAAGTATAAGATACTTACTCTTTATTATTTCTATTTATTTTCTTATTACTATTTAATATTAATTCTTCTTTATTAATTCTTATATGTAAATATTACTTTTAAGTGTATATTTTTAACTTTTATTTTAGACCAAAATCCTAAATAACTTAAAAAATAGATACTTGAAATATAATATTTAGTTTATAATATTAAAGTGTAAAATTCTTAACATTCTTTCTATCATAAATTAGTAGAAAAAACAAAAAGTAATTTTTTCTTCTAACTAAAAATAATTTTTTGAATTAATATTTTGGTAGAAAAGATTAATCATTTAGTAATGGAGATGAGGACATTCTTCTTTTTAATATATAAAACTATGTTGACAGAAAATATTAATTCTATTTTTAGAATGGAAAAAGATCTAGTAAGTATAAGATACTTACACTTTATTATTTCTATTCATTTTCTTATTACTCTTTAATATTAATTCTTATATGTAAATATTACTTTTAAGTGTATATTTTAATTAAAATATAATAATCATTTTCATATATCATTATAAGATATATTCAATATTATAGTTCATCCTATAACGTATAAAATATTTTCTTGTAAACTATATGTTTTATATTGTTAACATTAATTTCAAATAAAAAAGATATAATATCTTAATTGGTTAAGGAATGAGAGGTGTGAAAAAATGTGGTAGTTTTGATCTTTGTCTCAGTAAAAACTAACATCTAATCTATAAAAGAAACATCTAAAATAGAAAAGTATATAACATATAATTAATTTAAATTTATATTTATTAAATATGTGAGTCTGATTTTATAAAATACATAATAATGTTATGATTGGATTTCACACTTATATGATTTTATAATCATGTAATCAATATGAAATTGAAAAAGAAAATAAATTGTTGATTTTGTTAATTATTTAATTTTAATATTATTGTATGTTATTTCATATATCAATATGTATGCTTGCATAGATAATTGTTATTATAAATTATATTATTATATTTTTCATTAACAATTATTATTTAAAATTTTATATTACCATCATATCTGTAAAGTTAAGCATACCTGCATAATATTATAAATTATTAGATTAAGAAAACATATATGTTGATTTAGTTTTATTTTTATTTTTAGGATACATATATGTTTATTCTTATATGTAAAAGTCTTTACATATTTAATAAAAACAATGTTTTAAATTTCATATAATTAACCATTATAAATTTAAAATAATTTATTTGAATATTAAAATTTTGTCATTATATATTATGAAACTATTAAATGTTAATTTAATATTATTAATACTATATTATATTTTATTACACATATTATAAATTATGGATGTCGTCATAAATCATCAGTATTTTTACATATTTTTCACTTATCTTTGTTTTATTTTTTATTTCTTTTTCTCTATTCTATTTTCTTTTTTATTGGTAATGCACCACTTTTTTACTTTGAAAAGCACGAGCACCACCAGGCTATTTATGTATAACTCAACAATATTATTATTTTAATGAAAATTTAAAAATTAAAAATTTTCTATTTATATAATTTTAATTTTTCATACCAATAAATATTTATTTAATATTATTAAAACTACTAGAAAAGTTTTCATTTACTGCAGTTGTTTCATGAGAAAAAATTTGCAGAAAATACCTGCTATTTTTTAGAAGGAAAAATTTGTGTAAATTTTTCGAGACTTTTTGTTCAAAAAATAAATCTATAAGAATTTCACAAAAATTTCCTTGTGAAGTGGAAAAGTGACGGTAAAATTTTCTATGAATATGAAAATGGTACAAAAATTTATTGCAAATTTTCCTCTAAATATTGTTTGTAGGGTAAAATAACATATATAAATATTATTTATTTATAAAAATTTATGTATTAAGTTTTCTAGAAATTTTGTTGCCATATAATGATAAGTTATTTTTTAAATCATTAGTTTTGAAATAATTAATAAATATTTAAAATAATATCATTTTACTAAATCCATTATAATTTATAAAATATCTTAATATTCATAGTCTTAGTTTAAAATTAATTAGATTAAATATTATTTTATTGAATGTATATTCCTTTATCTTTTATCCTTTAAATTTTAAATTCAAATCATCGTACATTTAAGTGAAATGTTAATTTATTTTATATTGAACATGTCCTAAAAAATCAAGGTATGTTTTAATACAAATAAATAAAAGAAAATTAAAGTTGTTATTCAAAATTCAAGGAAATTGTATAGTATAAAGGTCAAAAAGCCTACGTCAATTTTGAATGTCCAAGAAGTGAGAAAAACATTTGAAAATTTGAATGACAAAACAACAAAAGTATTAGTGAAACATGAACTAAGATTTGTATTATACACAATTTACTATTTTTAATGAAATAGCATCGATCCAAAATTCAACATAAAGATGAATGTAGCTTTTGATTTGTAACGTAATTAGTTTTTTTTTCAACTTAGTTAATAATAGTTGTCTTGGTTCAGACATACTTGTCCCGTTCTTGTTTGATTGCTTATAAACCCAAATTACATTCATAATACCACAGTTGCCAATCTTATATCATACAGAACAAAATTTAGAAAGTGAATGTTGATATTATCTTTATTAAACAAAAATAATTTAGCCTTTATCTAAATAAATAAACTACTACTTTTGATCGGAATCCATTTGTAAAAAACTTTTCGTGCATCTTGAACTCTAACTTTATATGATATTTGTAGGCCCTACACATATAAAACTTCTGATTTTAAAATTGGACCCATGTTTTAACCGGTAAAAGTAATTGGTTCACGGTTTATTAGTTCAACCATTGCTGAACTAGTGCTGAACCGGTCCTAATGAAATAATGTTTTTTATTATTAATATATTATAACAATTAAGATTATAAAATGAAAAATTTATTAGGAGGTAATTATTAAAGAAAAAACTATTTTTACTAAATACATATTCATATCACTAAGTTCACCTCTTTTTTTATCAAATTTTCAATTAAAAAGGGATGGACTTGAGAAAACAAGGGTGTATTTAGAAAAATTTGAAAAATTTATAAAAAAATGAAACAGTTGAACCCCCGATTTTCATCAGGTTTTCGATTTTAAAACCGGTTTTTTGCTTTGTCGGTTTTCAGTATTAACCAAACCAGATACCAGACTGGTTCATCAGTTTCTCTGTCAAATTAGATACCAGACTAGTTCACCAGTTTTTCGGTCAAAGCAGTCGGTCCGATTTGATTTTTTTAACCTAACTTAAAACAAAAAAAAATTAATAAGAAATCTTATTACAAACATTCTAACATCAATTATTCATGACTTTAAAAGAAATTAATCATGCATTATGGCACCAAGTTATATTAATCTATATAAAAGTGAATATAAAATATAATTAATGTCGAAAATTTATTTTTTAATTAGATGCTACAAAAGAAAATAACATTATAAAATTGAGCTTTGATCAATGTTTAAGTTAAAGTCCAATTTATAATTAATATATATATATATATATATACATATTAATTAAAATTTAGATCCTAAATCACTTTATCAAGGACGATTAAGGGACAAACAACTACCACGTGTTGACAATGTTATCTCTATAGACCAAATAAGTTTTGGAAAATTCACTTGTCTATTCATTGTCTCTTAATAGACTCAGTCATGCTAATCCAATATCTATAAGTTATCCAAACTAATTGATACAAAACCTTGTACCCAAGAGGAATTTTATTCTTGATTTAAATCTAAGAAAATGATACTAGCAAACACTTTAAAAATTCAAACCAACCCAACCATTTAATTTGTGGTCCACTATAGCTAAACCAATCATAGCTCGTATTACATCAGATTATACCTTACTAAGCATGATATAGATATAAATATGGTGGTTATAAGTACAAAGTGAGCTGTGAGAACTAATGCTACTATCTTTAAAATTATATTTTAGTCAACCCCAAATTAAATTTCATTCTTGACTTTTTCCTTTCAACCATTAAACATTAAGTGGGTTGAAGAATAAAATGCTATTAAAGAATAGAAAACATTTAAAAGGATGAAGTTTTCTTTTGTGATAATGTTGATGATTTTCCCTTATCATGCCATAACTAAGTCAATTGTCTATAGTTCCATCATTATCCATGACTTTGTTCTGTCTTACAAATGATGAAATCATCATCCATACTATTTAAATTAAACAAGGTAAAAGCAATTAAGATATGAATTTGAGAAGAAGGTGCATCATTAAAGTATCAATTGGTTATACTTCACTTTTACAATCCACTAGTGATTATTATTATGACCATCACCATGTGTTGATGTTTATATGTTAAGCATATTAACATGAGTAGTGTTACACATCATTCAAATTTATTTAAACTATAAAATCAAGATAGAGAAGTATTAAATGAGATGTGACCATCAAACTTTATATTTTTCAATAAACTTTAACCCATAGTAGTAGATAAAGTGTTGAAAAAAGTGTTTTTTGTTAGAATTTCAACAATAACATTTGTCTTATTAATATGAACAAGATTATGGTTGAAGTTGAAGCTAGCTAATGAAATGTAGGAAATAAATGTTTCTATTAAATAATACATTCACTTACTGTAAATTGTTGCTGCAAATCGCTAGCTAATGAAATATAGGAAATAACTGTTTCTATTAAGTAATACATTCACTTACTGTAAACTGTTGCTGCAAACCACTCATTGATAACTTTCACCCATGTACTTATCCAGCCAACATCAATGCTCCACCTGGTGGTTTGAAGAGTGCATCATTCATACAGAAGGTGTAGGACACAAAATGTAAAAAATAATCACATATAAAGCACTAGTTAACCATATGATGTATTTAATTAAGTTCCTTACTTTCTGGCTAAGTTATTCAGATCCCAACTGATGAACAACATTGCAAAGTACATTGCCCCCAAAGAGAATACCATGTGAAAAAATCCATAAATGTAAGGAATATCATCTTCATGTTCAGGTTTATTTTTTGTAAACTAAAAAGGACAAAAAAAATCACTTGAATATGACATATATTAACATTGCTTTCTATCTGTCACAATATGGCCTAGATTAAAATTAAATATTTCTTGTTTGATCATGTTGATGAAAGGAGAATTATCCAAATTTTTGGTTATCTAAAAGAAAAATTTACTTCAACTTGCAGCATGATTGAGGTGCCTTGCTAGATCAAAGAAAGAAGGCAGCTTTAGAGCTTCCTAATTTCTAGGAAAGGATGGAGAATGGTATTTTGAAGCAACAAGGAATCTTTCTGAATTTACTAGAAAAGGCTTTGAAGCAACAAGGAAAGCTTTAGAAATCTCTAGTTTTGAAGCAACTAGGAATGCTTTAGAACACTAAAGAATGACTCACCTAAACGCATTTTGAATCAATGCCTGTGGAGATGGCTGCCATCACAATTGCAAATATGGCAATAAGGAAGCCCTATCAAGAAATTAGAAAATTGTATATAACACAATATAACAGGACGACTAAAGCATTCATGTGAAGAAATATCCACAATATCAAATTATGGATTTTAATACTATTCAGACACATACTCACAAAAAAAATATCTTGAAGAGTCAACAAAAAGAATGCAGAGGCCTACAAAAAAATCTAATAGTAGCCTTCGTAATAAAACTTGTAAGAAAACTAGACAGCATATGGTACAGTATATGGCACATGGTAAACATGATCAGTTAAAACTTAAAACCTCTATGCATATACGTATATATGTACTTGAGTTGTTGAATGCTACTAAACACTTTATCCTTGTAGATGGTTCTTCCTTTTACAGAACACTGCATTAACAACAATTTAGCATCACAATTGAAATATTGTGGTGCTAAAAATGAATGACAGATCAATTAGGCTAGATATCATATCTCATCACTTTATTGGATCCTATGAAAGTCATTTTCGTTTATCCTTAATTATTAAGAATTTTAACAAAATGTTCATCCCAAGCTATTTCACATGCAAGAAAAAAAACTTAATTATGGTTACTTCACATCATAGATTTAAGATAAACAACAACCTAAATATTATTTGAAACCTTCGACCAACAATAATAGAAAATCTACTATTTAATTTAAACCTCAATAATCACCTAAAGAAGACTGGAGGAAGAATTTTGAACTCAACAGAGAAGTGTAGAGGAACTAAACAGAAGATTTTCAATATAACTAGGTGAAAAACTTACTAGTATAGTTATCCAGCCATTGTTTCCTTTTTCTTGATTCTTTGTCTCATATCTTATGGTGGCAGGTTCACTGAAATTCCATGATAAAGATCTACATAAGTCCACCATCTATAAAAGAAATTTCAAAATAAAATATATGATTTGAAGTAGACATTGAACCAAGTTAGCATGGCATTAGCTACTGTTGAGTGAATTTCATTGCATATAAGAAGACAATTCCATTCTATCTTCATCCAAATAAAAATATGCCAACATTTTGTAGCACTTGATTTTTCCAATTTTAAAATTGGTTCTTTACTTGGTCGATTAAATTTTCAACATTAACCAAACTAGATACTAGACTGGTTCACTAATTTTTTGGTCGAACCGTTCGGTCCGATCCGATTTTTTTAACCTAACTTAAAACATATGAAAATTTTTAATAAGAAATTTTATTACAAACATTCCAACATCAATTTTCACGACTTTAAAATAAATTAGTCTGTATTATTGCCCCAAGTTATATTCAAAATCTATGTAAAATGCAAAACTATATACAAAACCTCATGAGTGATAAGTGCATTTTACTATTATGAAATTGAAGTTTTCACCTAAGAGCAACATTTCTTCAAGTCTATTTTATGATAGGATAATTTTTTAAATATATTTTAAATAATTTAAAATATGGGCATACTTAATAGTCAAATTTAATGTTATTACTTAATATTAAATTATCAAAATTAATATTTAATTACAAATTTAATATTTAATAAAATTAATTACTTAATATAAAAAAATAAAATTACTTTTTCTTAATTATAAAAATGAATATAAAATATAATTAATGTGGGAAGTTTATTTTTTTATTAAATATAGATGTTACAAAAGGAAATCTCATGATCAACAGATATTATAAAATTGAAGCTTTCATCAATAATTAAGTTAAAATCCAATTTATAATTAATATATATTAATTAAAATTTAGTGAAGCATTTCTGGGATGTGTTAAATGAGGATATAAGAAAAGTAATGACAAATTTTCATTAGAAAGCTTCCAAGGGGGGTCAATGCCTCATTGATTTCCTTGATTCCCAAGAAGCAGTGCCCAAGTGGATTGGTAGATTATAGGTCGATATCACTAATTCGGGTGCTCTATAAAATTATTGCAAAAGTGCTAGCAAAGAAACTATAAAAGGTACTTCCAAGCATAATTGAGGAAATGCAGATAACTTTCATTAAATGGAGGCAAATGCTTAATAGTGTGGTTGTAGTTAATGAAGTGATCCAGGATACGAAACATCATAAGAAGCCCTTATTGGTTTTTAAGGCTGACTTCGAGCAGGTGTATGACTGTCTTAGTTGGCTGTTCCTGTTTTACATGGTTGTGGTTGTTTGTCTTCATCATCAGTCTCAATATTGGTTAATAGGAGTATGGCGAAGGAGTTCTGTATGTAGAGAGGATTACGTCAGGGTGATCTGAAGGGCTAGGAGGGTTGATTTGAAAGGCTCAATAAATCTAATTTCAGGTATTAACCTTAACAAGCATCACTTCCAGTTTGCAAATGATAAAATTTTCCTGATTTTGCTTGAACTTTAAAATGTATTTGCTTAAAAAGTGCTTTGAGATGCTATGAGTTGGCCTCAAGCCTGAGGATTCATTTCCATAAGAATAGCTTAGGGGTAATTGGGGAGACATTGTCGAAGGTGGGTTCCTTTGCATCGATCCTTACTTGCGGAGTTCTGCAAACGCATTTCTCCTACCTTGGGATTCCTGTGGGGGCAAATGTGAGATGTGAGCGTGTGTGGAAGCCTATCTTGGATAAAATGAGAGAAAACTTAACCCCTTAGAGACAAAAGACTGTGTCAATAGGGAAGAGGATTTCCCTGATCAAATCCACCCTCTCTGTTTTACCTCTTTATTTTCTATCTTTTTCAAGGCTCCTAAGAAGGTGTCTAAAGCCATAGAATCTGTGCAAAGGAATTTCCTTTTTGGAGGTTCAGAAGAAGGCTAAAAAATAACATGGATCAAATGGGAGCAGGTGTGTAAAGACAAATACAACGGTGGGCTAGGACTAAGAGATATGTTAGCTTTTAATAAAGTTATGTTGGGAAAATGGCGATGAAGAATTCTACAAGGTGGTGATGCTATTTGGATCAAGGTACTGGAGGCAAGGTATGAGGTTGATATTAGGAGGAACCTTGATGCTAGGCGCAGAAGTGTAGGCTCCCAATGGTGGCTTGATATCCTGAAAGTCACTGCTGACGAAGAATGAAGCGGTTGGCTTTCTGGTGAGGTAAAAACCTTTATTGCTGATGGTTCTAAATTATCTAATTAATGTGAATTCTTGTTTCTTGGCAGTTGAATTGGATCACTTGATTTCCAAGTTGTAAAGGTATTTGTGGAGATCTGTTTAGCTTGTTACAACATGTAAATAGAATAGGACTATTGAGTAATTTTCCTCCAAAATTTTTTATCATTCTATTTTTATGTCAAATGAATGGAAATTAGTTGTTATACCTGTACAAAAGATGAGAAAAAGAATAGAAATAATATCAAATACTATGCTTTATGATTTTCATTATTTCATGATAGATTTTCCCGTTATGAGCTTCATGGTAAAAAAGGTGAATAATTCTATGTTCTTTTGCTATGACTGTTACAAAAAGAGGCACTAGTAATGGCTATGTAAGTATAAACTGTGTTTCACTTGCATTCAATTTTAGCTAAAAGATGAAAAAGTAACCGAAATGGTTTCAATTTTATTCTATACTTAAAAAGTTAATAGTTTTTTAGGTAATTACTAGTTTTGTATGAAAAGTTATTTTGGTTTAGTTTTTTTAAGTCTTCTTATTTTTAGATATTAGTTGATTTTTTTTACTTTATTTTTCATTAATTAATAAATTATTTTTTGTATATTTTATTTTTCATTCTCTCCTTTATCATAATTTATATATGTATTAAGTAATTTATAAAAGTTTTAGAAAATTTGAAATTCAAGAAATTAATTTTTCATATCTAAACTAAAAAACTTAGATTAAAAAAATTGAATTGATTTGGCTAATATGGAAGTTGAATTACCTTATCCAAATAAAATTTCAAAATTTAAGAAATTTCAAATGATTTATCCAAACAAAACATTTACAAAATGAAAGTAATTCAAATTGATAGCATTTCAAATTTTTTAAAATCTTAAAATGTCTCGTTAAAACGCAATGTTAGATTTTAAAAAAATAAATGGTGAAGTATAAGTCTCTAATACCAACTCTCCTTTGATTTTCAAAATTAAAGATATGAAAGAAAAGAGAAAAGGAAGGAAAAAGTGGCCACAAAAAATTCACATGCTTTAAATTATATTTTGAAAATCTAACCTATACATTAATCAAATGTATACTTGTTATCTGAATCAAACTAATAGGCTCAAATTAACATTGATCAAAACGTATCTACATCATTCAATCACATCTATGATTTATGTTAAAAACAATTTGTTGAATTTGATAATAATAACTTTAAAAATTATATAAATTGTATGGTTTAGTTGGTATGGTTGTATCTTTAAAGTCAATAATAATTAATATTTAGTAACATAAATGATAGAAAAGACAGATTCTAATTCTATAAGGTTTTATATTTTATGGTTTGTTTCTTGTCACTATGGTTTCTTTCTTTCTCTGTTCTAGAAAGGTAGCTGAATGTCTCTCTCAGTCCCAACCAAAGCACTAAATCCCCCAATTATCCATACCAAATGGACCCTCTTTCTTCTTATGGTTCATTTCAAAATCAAAACTTGGATTGACCCTTTTGCCTCTGAAACGCACATAACTGAGTCAAATAAATAATTAGCGAAAGGGAAGAGGAAGGAAAGAAAGGTCACAAACAACTCACGTAACTTTATACTTTAAATAATTTTAACACATAACTTTATACATATTTTTTAATAATAAGAAATAAGTGTGAGATTATAATTAAATATATTTTTTCTAAATATTCAATTTATTTATTTTTATTAAAGTTGTATTATAATTTAACAACAAAAAAATTAGCATGACAAATGTTTATTCTAAAATTATTATGTTATATTCATAAAAAACATTGAATTCTTTTTAAAGAAAAATACATGTTGCATATTGGAAATAATGATATTTTTTAAAGAAAAGTGGAAAAAAAAAACATATTTCTCCCAAGTAATATGAATTATGTCACATCCCTGTGACATAGAAAATGTTTAGTTTAGTTTATTATATCTTCTAACACACATCACACATCTCATTTCATGTATTACAATTTTTTAATAAACCATTGATAAACATGCACTTTTCCAATTTCATTTTTATAATTTTGTAGAAATAGTCAGACTATTACCTTTAAAATAAGATTTTATGACTTTTTTAACTTTTATTTTTTATCAAAGTCCTAAATAACTTAAAAATTAGATACTTAAAATATAATATTTAGTTTATAATTTTAAAATGTAAAATTATTAATTCTTAACATTCTTTCTATCATAAATTAGTAGAAAAACAAAAAATAACTTTTTCTTCTAGCTAAAAATATATTTTTTGAATTAATATTTTGGTAAAAAACATAAATTATTTACTAATGGAGGATAAGGAAATTTTTCTTTTTAATATATAAAACTATGTGGATAGAAAATATTAATTATATTCTTAGAATGGAAAAAGATGTAGTAAGTATAAGATACTTACTCTTTATTATTTCTATTCATTTTCTTATTTAAATCTAATGATTAAGATTAATTATGAGTTGTTTTATTTATAGTATGCTCTAAACAATTAATTAAGCTCATGAGCTTTTCATAATTATACTAAAAAGTTACAATTCTATTTTAAAAAGTTATTATTATTTTCTTAATTTATTAATATAATTAAGAATAACATATATCAATATGAATCAAATCATTTCATAGCACTGTGTTACTAATTAGTTATATTTTAACTGTTAAAATTTAATAATACATTTATTTATTAAATTTTATTATTATTAAAGTTATATGTAGAAATTTAATGCTATATATTATTATATAAAATAAATGACTAAGAGAGTGTTAGTCAATACACCACTTAAGAGTGTATTAGTATAATATATTTTTTATGAATCAAACCTTGGTATTGTTAATAATACTAGTTTGTTAGCTGATCCTGGAACATTTCTTTCTGTTAACTAATTTATTACCTTACATATTTATTATTGTAATATTTTTAAAAATTTTTAAAATGACACAAGGAATGTTTGGATATTTAAAGTTTTTAAACTTAAGATTAGAGTTGGTAAATAAAAAAGACTTAAATTATAATTTCTTAAAATAAAGATGAAATTTTTATATATTATTTTTATTATAATATAAATATATATTTTTTACGTCAAATACATAAAGATGTAAACAATTTATATGTAAATATTCCTTTTAAGGGTGTATATTTTAATTAAAATCTAATCATCATTTTCATATATCATTATACGATATTGAATATTACAGTTTATCCTATAACTTATCAAATATTTTCTTATAAACTAAATATTTTATATTGTTAACATTAATTTGAAATGTATACTTGACATAATAAATTATTTGACTCAAACAAACATTGCTTAAATGAACATTAATAAAAATGGATTTATATCATTCAGTCACATCTATTCTATGATTTATGTTAAAAAAATTTGTTGAATTTGATAATAATAACTTTAAAAATTATATAAATTCTATGATTTAGTTATTATGGTTGTATCTTTAAAGTCAATAATAATTAATATTTAGTAACATAAATGATAGAAAAGGCAGATTCTAATTATATAAGGTTTTATGTTTTATGGTTTGTTTCTTGTCACTATGGATTCTTCTTTCTTTATATGTTCTGGAAGGCTGGATGCCTCTCTTTGTCCCCACCAAAGCGTTAACTTTCCAAATTTCTCCTATGGTCCATTTGATAATCAAAACATGGATTGACCCATTAGCCCCTGAAACGCGTCTTAATGAGTCAAATAAATAATTAGTGAAAGGGAAGAGGAAGGCAAGAGTGGCCACAAACAAACTAGTCAGATGCTTTAAATTATATTTTGAAAATCTAACCTTTACATTATGAAATGTATACTTGATATAATGAATTATTTGACTCAAACCAAGATTACTAAAATTATCATCAATCAAAACCGATTTAAATTATGCTTTAAATTATGCTTTAACTTATATGCTTTAACTTATATTTTTAAATCTAACCCTTACATTATTTATGCTTTAAATTATGCTTTAACTTATATGCTTTAACTTATATTTTTAAATCTAACCCTTACATTATCAAATCTAACCCTTACATCATTTATGCTTTAACTTATATTTTTAAATCTAACCCTTACATTATCAAATGTATACTTGATATAATAAATTACTTGATTCAAACTAACATTGCTCAAATTAACATTAATCAAAACGGCTTTTGATCATTCAATCACATCTATGATTTGGGTTAAAAAAATTTGTTGAATTTGATAATAATAACTTTAAAAATTATATAAATTGTATGATTTAGTTGGTATGGTTGTATCTTCTAATTCAATAATAATAATTATTTAGTAGCATAAATGATAGAAAAGGCAGATTCTAATTATATAAAGTTTTACGTTTTATGGTTTGTTTCTTGTCAGTGTGGATTCAGTCCTTATATGTTCCAGAAAGGTGGCTAAATTCCTCTCTCTGTCCCAACCAAAGCGTTAAATTGCCACATTCCTGCTTTGGTCCATTTCAAAATCCAAACTTGGTTGACTCTTTTGCCCCTGAAACGCGTGCTAACATGTCATATAAATCATTAGTGAAAGGGAAGAGGAAGGAAAGAGTGGCCACAGACAAACTAATTAGATGCTTTAAATTATATTTTTAAAATCTAACATTTACATTATCAAATGTGTAAATGATATAATATATTATTCGACTCAAACTAACATTGCTCAAATTAACATTTATCAAAACAGATTTAGATCATTCAGTAATATCTATGATTTATGTTAAAAAAATTGGTTGAATTTGATAATAATAACTTTAAAAATTATATAAATTGAATGATTTATTTGGTATAGGTGTATCTTTCAAGTCAATAATAATTAATATTTAGTAACATAAATGATAGAAAAGGCAGTTCCTAATTGTATAAGGTTTTATGTTTTATGGTTTGTTTCATGTGACTGTGGATTCTTTCTTTATATTTTATAGAAAGGTGGCTGAATTCCTCAGTCAATCCCAACCAAAGCGTTAAATTCTCAAATTCCTCCTATCGTGCATTTCAAAATCAAAACTTGGGTTGATGTTTTTGCCCCTGAAACGCGCGTGTTAATGAGTCAAATAAACAATTAGTGAAAGGGAAGAGGAAGGAAAGAGTGGTCACCAACGAACTAGTCAGATGCTTTAAATTATATTTTGAAAATCTAACATTTACATTATCAAATGTATACTTGATATAATAAATTATTTGACTCAAATTAAGATTGCTCAAATTATCATTAATCAAAAGCAATTTAAAGTATGCTTTAAAGTATATTTTCAAATCTAACCTTTACATTATCAAATGTATACATGATATAATAAACTATTTTCCTCAAACTAACATTGCTCAAATTAACATTAATCCAAAAGGGTTTTCATCATTCAATCACATTGATGGTTTATTTTAAAAAAATTGGTTGAATTTGATAGAATAAAATTGAAAATTATATAAATTGTATGATTTAATTGGTGTGGTTGTATTGTTAAAGTCAATAATAATTAATATTTAGTAACATAAATGATGGAAAAGGCAGATTCTAATTATATAAGGTTTTATGTTTTATGGTTTGTTTCTTGTCACCGTGGATTCTTTGTTTATATGTTCTAGAAAGGTGGCTGGATGCCTCTCTCAGTCCCAACCAAAGCATTAACTTCCCAAATTTCTCCTATGGTCCATTTCGAAATCAAAATTTGGATTGACCCTTTAGGCCCTGAAATACATGTTAATGAGTCAAATGAATAATTACTGAAAGGGAAGCGGAACGAAAGAATGTCCATAAACAAACTACTCAGATGCTTTAAATTATATTTTGAAAATCTAACTTTTACTTTAATCAAATGTATTCTTGATATAATAAATTATTGGACATAAACTAACATTGCTCAAATTAAGGCTAATCAAAACGGATTTACATCATAATCACATCCACGATTTATGCTAAAAAAATTTGTTGAATTTGATAAATAACTTTAAAAATTATGTAAATTGTATCATTTAGCTAGTATGGGTGTACATTTAAAGTCAATAATAATTAATATTTAGTAACATAAATGATAGAAAAGGTAGATTCTAATTTATAAGGTTTGATGTTTTACGGTTTGTTTCTTGTTACTCTGGATTTTTCCTTTATGGATTGTAGAAAGGTGGCTGAATGTCTCTGTCAGTCCCAACCAAAGCCTTAAATTCCCAAATTCCTCCTATGTTCCATTTCAAAATGGAAACCTAGGTTGACCCTAAAATGCGTGTTAATGAGTCAAATAAAAAGTTAGTGAAAGGGAAAAGGAAGGAAAGAGTGGCCATAAACAAACTAGTCAGATGCTTTAAATTATATTTTGAATATCTAGCCTTTACATTAATCAAATGTATACTTGATATAATAATTTTTTTGACTCGAACAAACATTACTGAAATTAACATTAATCAAATAGGATTTACATCATTCAGTCACATCTATTCTATGATTTATGTTAAAAAAATTTGTTGAGTTTGATAACAATAACTTTAAAAATTATATAAATTGTATGATTTAGTTGGTATGGGTCTATCTTTAAAGTTAATAATAATTAATATTTAGTAACATAAATTACAGAAAAAGGCAGATTCTAATTATATAAGATTTTATCACTGTGGATTCTTTCTTTATATGTTCTAGAAAGGTGGCTGAATGCCTTAAATTCCCTAATTCGTCCTATGCTTCATTTCAAAATCAAAACTTGGGTTGACCCTTTACCCCCTGAAATGCGTGTTAATGAGTCAAATAAATAATTAGTGAAAGGGAATAGGAAGAAAAGAGTAGCCACAAACAAAGTAGTCAGATGCTTTAAATTATATTTTGAATATCTAACCTTTACATTATCAAATGTGTACTTGATATAATATATTATTTGACTCAAACTAACACTACTCAAATTAACATTGATCAAAACCGATTTAGATGATTCAGTCATATCTATGATTCAAGTTTAAAAAAATGGTCGAATTTGATAATAATAACTTTAAAAATTATATAAATTTTATGAATTAGTTGGTATGGTTGTATCTTTAATGTCCATAATAATTAATATTTATTAACATAAATGATAGAAAAGGCGGATTCTAATTATTTGAGATTTTATGTTTTATGGTTGGTTTCTTGTCATTGTGGATTCTTTCTTTATATGTTCTAGAAAGGTGGCTGGATGCCTCTCTTAGTCCCAACCAAAGCATTAACTTCCCAAATTCCTCCTATGGTCCATTTAAAAATCAAAACTTGGATTGACCCATTAGGCCCTGAAAGCCTGTTAATGAGTCAAATAAATAATTAGTGAAAGGGAAGCGAACAAAAGTGTGTCGACAAAGAAACTAGTCAGATGCTTTAAATTATATTTTGAAAATCTAACATTTACATTAATGAAATGTATTCTTGATATAATAAATTATTTGTCTTAAACTAACATTACCCAAATTAATATTAATCAAAACAGATTTACATTGTTGAGTCACATCTATGATTTACGTTAAAAAAATTTGTTGAATTTGATAATAATAACTTTAAAAATTATATAGATTGTATCATTTATCTGGTATAGGTGTAACTTTAAAGTCAATAATAATTAATATTTAGTAACATTAATGATAGAAAAGATAGATTCTAATCACTATGGATTCTTCCTTTGTATGTTCTAGAATGGTGGTTGAACGCCTCCCTCAGTCCAACCCAAGCATTACATTCCAAAATTCCTGCTATGCTCCATTTCAACATCAAAACTTGAGTTGACACTTTTGCCCATGAGACGCGTGTTAATGAGTCAAATAAAAAATTAGTGAAAGGGAAGAGGAAGGAAAGAGTGACCACAAACAAACTAGTCAGATGCTTTCAATTGTATTCTGAAAATCTAACATTTACATTAATCAAATGTATACTTGATATAATATATTATTTGACTCAAACAAAAATTGCTCAAATGAAGATTAATCAAAACAGATTTACATCATTCAGTGATATCTATTCTATGATTTATGTTAAAAAAATTTGTTGAATTTTATAATAATAACTTTCAAAATTATATAAATTGTATGATCTAGTTAGTATGGGTGTATCTTTAAAGTCAATAATAATTAATATTTAGTAGCATAAATTACAAAAAAGGCAGATTCTAATTATATAACATTTTATGTTTTATGCTTTGTTTCTTGTCACTGTGGATTCTTTCTTTATATGTTCTAGAAAGGTGGCTGCATGTGTCTGTCTCTTAGTCCCAACCAAAGCGTTAAATTCCCAAATTCCTCTTATGATCCATTTCAAAATAAAAGCTTGAGTTAAACCTTTTGCCCTCGAAACACGTGTTGATGCGTCAAATAAATAATTAGTGGAAAGGAAGACGAACAAAAGAGTGGCTACAAACAAACTAGTCAGATGCTTCAAATAATATTTTGAATATCTAACCTTTACATTAATCAAATGTATACTTGATATAATGAAGTTTTTGACTCAAACAAACATTGCTGAAATTAACATTAATAAAAACGGATTTACATCATTCAGTCACATCCATTCTATGATTTATGTTAAAAAAATTTGTTGAGTTTGATAATAATAACTTTAAAAATTATATAAATTGTATGATTTAGTTGGTATGGGTGTATCTTTAAAGTCAATAATAATTAATATTTAGTAACATAAATTACAGATAAGGCATATTCTAATTATATAAGGTTTTATGTTTTATGGTTTGTTTCTTGTCACTGAGGATTCTTTCTTTATATGTTCTAGAAAGGTGGTTGTATGTGTCTCTCAGTCCCAACCAAAGTGTTAAATTCCTAAATTCCTCCTATGTTTCATTTCAAAATAATAAAATCTGGTTGAACCTTTTGCCCTTAAAACGCCTGTTAACGAGTCAAATAAAAAATTAGTGACAGGGAAGAGGAAGGAAAGTGTGGCCACAAACAAACTAGTCATATGATTTAAATTATATTTTCAACATCTAACCTTTACATTAATCAAATGTATACTTGACATAATAAATTATTTGACTCAAACTAACATTACTCAAATTAACATTAATCAAAAATGGATTAACATCATTCAGTGACATCTATTCTATGATTTATGTTAAAATAATTTGTTGAGTCTGATAACAATAAGTTTAAAAATTATATAAGTTTTATGATTTAGTTGGTATGGGTGTATCTTGAAAGTCAGTAATAATTAATATTTAGTAGCATAAATTACAGAAAAGGCAGATTCTAATTATATAAGGTTTTATGTTTTATGGTTTGTTCCTTGTCACTGTGGATTCTTTCTTTATATGTTCTAGAAAGGTGGCTAAATGTCTGTCTCAGTCCCAACCAAAGCGTTAAATTCCGAAATTCCTCCTATGTTATATTTCAAAATCAAAACTTGGGTTAAAGCTTTTGCCCTTTAAACGCGTGTTAACGAGTCAAATAAATAATTAGTGAAGGGGAAGGGGAAGTGGAAGTGGAAGGAAAGAGTGGCCACAAACAAACTCGTCATATGATTTAAATTATATTTTTAGTATCTAACCTTTACATTAATCAAATGTATACTTGATATAATAAATTATTTGACTCAAACTAACATTACTCAAATTAACATTAATCAAAACAGATTTACATCATTCAGGCACATATATGATTTATGTTAAAAAAAATTTGTGAATTTCATAACAATAGCTTTAAAAATTATATAAATTGTGATTTAGTTGGTATGGGTGTATCTTTAAAGTCAATAATAATTAATATTTAGCAACATAAATGATAGAAAAGGCAGATTCGAATTATATAAGGTTTTATGTTTTATGCTTTGTTTCTTGATACTATGGATTCCTTCTTTATATGTTCTAGAAAGGTGGTTGCATGTCCTCGCAGTCCCAACCAAAGCATTAAATTCCCAAATTCCAGATACGTTCAATTTCAAAATTAAAACTTGAGTTGACATTTTTTACCCTAAAATGCATGTTAATAAGTCAAATAAAAAATTAGTGAAAGGGAAGAGGAAGGAAAGAGTGGCCACAAACAAACTAGTCATATGCTTTAAATTATATATTTTGAATATCTAACCTTTACATTAATCAAATGTATACTTGATATAATAAATTATTTGACTCAAACTAACATTACTCAAATTAACATTAATCAAAACGGATTAACATCATTCAGTCACATCTATGATTTATGTTAAAAAAATTTGTTGAATTTAATAACAATAACTTTAAAAATGATATAAATTGTGTAATTTAGTTGATATGGGTGTATATTTAAAGTCAATAATAATTAATATTTAATAGCAAAAATTATAGAAAAGGCAGATTCTAATTATATAAGGTTTTAGGTTTCATGGTTTGTTTCCTCTCACAAAGGATTCTTTCTTTATATGTTCTAGAAAGCCGGCTGAATGCCTCTCTCAGTACCAACCAAGGCCCTAAATTCCCAAATTCCTCCTATACTCCATTTCAAAATCAAAACTTGGGTTGACCTTTTATCCCTGAAATACATGTTAATGACTCAAATAAATAATTAGTGAAGAGGAAGAGAAAGGAAAGAGTGGCCACAAACAAACTAGTCACATACTTTAAATTATATTTTGAAAATGTAAACTTTACATTAATCAAATGTATACTTGATATAATAAATTATTTGACTCAAACAAAATTTCTCAAATTAACATTAATCAAAAGGGATTTACATCATTCAATCACATCTATTCTATAATTTATGTTAAAAAAATTTGTAGAATTTTGTAATAATAACTTTAAAAATTATGTAAATTTTATGATTTAGTTGGTATGGTCGTATCTTTAATCTCAACAATAATTAATATTTATGTTTTATGCTTTGTTTCTTGTCACTATGGATTCCTTCTTTATATGTTCTAGAAAGGGGCCTGAATGCCCTCTCAGTCCCAACCAAAGCATTAAATTCCCAAATTCCTCCTATGCTCTATTTCAAAATCAAAACTTCGGTTGACCCTATTACCCTTGAAACATGTATTAATGTGTCAAATAAATAATTAGTGAAGGGAAAGAGGAAGGAAAGAGTGGCCACAAACAAACTACTCAGATGCTTTAAATTATATTTTGAATATCTAACCTTTACATTAATCAAATGTATACTTGATATAATAAATCTTTTGACTCAAACAAACCTTGCTGAAATTAACATTAATCAAAACGGATTTACATCATTTAGTCACATCTATTCTATGATTTATGTTAAAAAAATATGTTGAATTTGATAATAATAAGTTTAAAAATTATATAAATTGTATGATTTAGTTGGTATGATTGTATCTTTAAAGTGAATATTTAGCAACATAAACAATAGAAAAGGCAAATTCTAATTGTATAAAGTTTTATGTTTTATGGTTTGTTTCTTGTAACTATGGATTCTTTCCTTATATGTTCTGCAAAGGTGGTGGAATGCCTCTCTCAGTCCCACCAAAAGCAGTCCCACCAAAAGCATTAAATTGCCAAATTCCAGCTATGGTCCATTTCAAAATTGAAACTTGAGTTGACCCATTTGCCCTTGAAATGCTTTTAATGAGTCAAATAAATAATTAGTGAAAGGGGAGAGGGAGGAAAGAGTGGCCACAAACAAACTAGTTAGATGATTTAAATTATATTTTGAAAATCTAACCTTTACATTATAAAATGTATACCTGATATAATAAATTATTTGACTCAAACTAACATTGCTCAAATTATCATTAATCAAAACCGATTTAAATTATGCCTTAAATTATATTTTGAAATCCAACCTTTACATTATCAAATGTATACTTGAAAACTAACATTGCTGAAATTAACATTCATCAAAATGGATTTACATCATTCAGTCACATCAATGATTTATGTTAAACATATTTGTTGAATTTGATAATAATTACTATAAAAATTATATACATTGTATCATTTTGCTGGTATGGGTGTATCTTTAAAATCAATAATAATTTATATTTAGTGACATAAATGATAGAACAGGAAAATCCTAATTATATAAGGTTTTATGTTTTATGGTTTGTTTCTTGTCACTTTGGATTCTTTCTTTTTATGTTCTATAAAGGTGGCTGAATGCCTCTCTCAGTCCTAACCAAACCGTTAAATCCCCAAATTCCTGCTCTGCTCCATTTCAAAATCAAAGCTTGAGTTGACTCTTTTGCCCTTGAAATGGTTGTTAACGAGTCAAATAAATAATTAGTGAAAGGGAAAAGGAAAGAAGAGTGGCCACAAACAAACTAGTCAGATGCTTTAAATTATATTTTGAAAATCTAACCTTTAGATTATCAAATGTATACTTGATATGATAAGTTATTTGACTCAAACTAACATTTCTCAAATTAACATTAATCAAAACTGATCTAAATTATGCTTTAAATTATGTTTTCAAATCTAACCTTTAGATTATCAAATGTATACTTGATATAATAAATTATTTGACGCAAACTAACATTGCTCAAATTAACATTAATCTTGGATTTACATCATTCAATCACATCTATTCTATGATTTATGTTAAAAAAATTTGTTGAATTTGATAATAATAACTTTAAAAATCATATAAATTGTATGATTTAGTGGTACCGTAGTATCTTTAAAGTCAATAATAATTAATATTTAGTAACATAAATGATAGTAAAGCAAATTCTAATTATATAAGATTTTATGTTCTATGTTTGTTTCTTCTCACTGTGGATTATTTCTTTATATGTTCTAGAAAGGTAGTTGAATGCCTCTCTCAATCCCAACCAAAGCCTTAAATTCCCAAAATACCTCCTATGCTCTATTTCAAAATCAAAACATGGATCGAGCCTTTTTCCGCTGAAACGTGTGTTAATGAGTCAAATAAATAATTAGTGAAAGGGTAAAGGAAGGAAAAAGTGTCTACAAACAAACTAGTCAGATGCTTTAAATTATATTTTAAATATCTAACCTTTACATTAATCAAATGTATACTTGATATAATAAATTATTTGAATCAAACAAACATTGCCCAAATTAACATTAATCAAAACAGATTTACATCATTAAGTTACATCTATTCTATGATTTATGTTAAAAAATTTGCTGAATTTCATAATAATAACTTTAAAAATTATATAAATTGTATGATTTAGTTGGTACGGATGTATCTTTAAAGTCAATAATAATTAATATTAGTAACATAAATTATAGAAAAGGGAGATTCTAATTATATAAGGTTTTATGTTTTATGGTTTGTTTCTTGTCACTCTACATTCTTTCTTTATATGTTCCAGAAAGGTGGCTAAATGTCTCTCTCAGTCCCAACCAAAGTTTTAAATTCCTAAATTTCTTCTATGGTACATTTCAAAATCAAAACTTGAGTTGACCTTTTCACCCCTGAAACGTGTGTTACTGAGTCAAATAAAAAATTAGTGGGAGGAGGAAGGAAAGAGTGGCCACAAATATACTAGTCAGATGCTTTAAATTATATTTTGAATATCTAACCTTTACATTAATCAAATCTATACTTGATATAAAAATAACTTAACTCAAACAAACATTGCCCAAGTTAAGATTAATCAAAACTGATTTACATCATTCAGTCACATCTATTCTATGATTTATGTTAAAAAAATTTGTTGAATTTGATAACAATAACTTTAAACATTATATAAATGGTATCATTTATTTGGTATAGGTATATCTTTAAAGTCAATAATAACTAATATTTAGTAACATAAATTATAGAGCAGGAAGATTCTAATTATATAAGGTTTTATGTTTTATGGTTTGTTTCTTGTGACTCTGGATTCTTTCTGTATATGTTCTAGAAAGTTGGCTGAATGCCTCTCTCAGTCCCAAACAAAGAGTTAAATTCCCAAATTCCTCCTATGCTCCATTTCAAAATCAAAACTTGAGTTGAACGTTTTGCCCCTGAAACGCATGTTAATGAGTCAAATAAATAATTAGTGAAAGGGAAGAGGAAAGAAAGAGTGGCCAATAACAAACTAGTAAGATACTTCGAATTATATTTTGAATATCTAACCTTCACATTAATCAAATGTATACTTGATATAATAATTGTTTTGACTCAAACAAATGTTGCCGAAATTAACAGTAATAAAAACAGATTTATATCATTCAGTCACATCTATTGTATGATTTATGTTAAAAAAATTGAATAGATAATAATAACTTTAAAGTCAATAAGGTTTAATATTTAGTAACATAAATGGTAGAAAAGGCAAATTCTAATTATATAAGATTTTATGTTTTATGGTTTGTTTCTTCTCACCGTAGATTCTTTCTTTGTATGTTCTAGAAAGGTGGCTGATTGCCTCTCTCAGTCCCAACCAAATCCTTAAATTCCCAAATTCCTCCCATGCTCCATTTGAAAATCAAAACTTGAGTTGACCGTTTTGCCCCTGAAACGCGTGTTAATGAGTCAAATAAATAATTAGTGAAAATGACGAGGAAGGAAAGAGTGGCCACAAACAAACTAGTCAGATGTTTTCAATTATATTTTGAATATCTAACCTTTACATTAATCAAATGTACACTTGATATAATAAATTACTTGACTCAAACAAACATTCCTCAAATTAACATTAATCAAAACAGATTTACATCATTTAGTCACATGTATTCTATGATTTCTAATAAAAAAATTTGTTGAATTTGATAATAATAACTTTAAAATATGTATAAATTTTATGATTTAGTTGGCATGGTTGTATCTTTAAAGTCAATAATAATTAATAGTTAGGAACATAAATGATAGAAAAGGCAAATTCTAATTATATAAGGTTTTATGCTTTATGGTTTGTTTCTGTTCACTGTGGATTCTTTCTTTATATGTTCTAGAAAGGTGGTTGAATGTCTCTCTCAGTCCCAACCAAAGCCTTAAATTCCTAAATTCCTACAATGCTCCATTACAAAATAAAAACTTGAGTTGACCCTTTTGCCCCTGAAACTTCTGTTAATGAGTCAAATAAATAATTAGTGAAAGGGAAGAGGAAGGAAAGCGTGGCCACAAACAAACTAGTCAGATGCTTTAAATTATATTTTCAAAATCTAACCTTTACATTAATCAAACATATACTTGATATAATAATTTATTTGACTCAAACTAACATTACTCAAATTAACATTAATCAAAATGGATTTACATCATTCAATCACATCTATGATTTATGTTAAAAAAATTTGTTGAATTTGATAAGAATAACTTTAGAAAGTATACAAATTGTATGATTTAGTTGGTATGTGTGTATCTTTAAAGTCAATAATAACTAATATTTGGTAACATAAATTATAGAAAAGGCAGATTCTAATTATATAAGGTTGTATGTTTTATGGTTTGTTTCTTGTCACTGTGGATTCTTTCTTTATATGTTCTAGAAAGGTTGTTGTATGTCTCTTTCAGTCCCACCAAAGCGTTAGATTCCCAAATTCCTGCTATGCTACATTTGAAAATCAAAACTTGAGTTTACCTGTTTGCCCCTGAAAGGCAGGTTAATGAGTCAACTAAATAATTAGTGAAAGGGAAGAGGAAGGAGGGAGTAGCCACAAACAAACTAGCAGATGCTTTAAATTATATTTTGAAAATCTAACTTTTACATTAATCCAATGTATTCTTGATGTAATAAATTATTTGACTCAAAACAACATTGCTCAAGTTAACATTAATCAAAACGGATTTACATCATTCAGTCACATCTATTCTATGATTTATGTTAAGAAAATTTGTTGAATTTGATAGTAACAACTTTAAAAATTATATAAATTGTATGATTTAGTGGTATGGTAGTATCTTTAAAGTTAATAATAATTAATATTTAGTAACATAAATGATAGAAAAACAAATTGTAATTATATAAGGTTTTATGTTTTATGGTTTGTTTCTTCTTACTGCAGATTCTTTCTTTATATGTTCTAAAAAGGTAGCTGAATACCTCTCTCAGTCCCAACGAAAGCCTTAAATTCCCAAATACCTCATATGCTATATTTCAAAATCAAAACTTGGGTTGAGCCTTTTTTCCTTAAAACGTGTGTTAATGAATCAAATAAATAATTAGTGAAAGGGAAGAGGAAGGAAAGAGTGGCCATAAACAAACTAGTCAGATCCTTTAAATTATATTTTGAATATCTAACCTTTAAATTAATCAAATGTATACTTGATATAATAAATTATTTGAATCAAACAAACATTGCTCAAATTATGCTTTCTTTTATTTATAGTATGCTCTAAACAATTAATTAAGCTCATGTAGTTTTTCATAATTATAGTAAAAAATTACACTTCTCTTTAAATTATTGTTATTTTCTTAATTTATTAATATAATTAAGAATAACGTATATCAATATGAATCAAATCATTCCATAGCATTGTGTTACTAATTAGTTATATTTTAATTTTTAAATTTAATAATACATTGTATTTATTAAATTTTTACTATCATTTAAAGTTATATGTAGAAATTTAATGCTATATATTATTATATAAAATAAATGACTAAGAGAGTGTTAGTTAGTGTACAATTTGAGAGTGTATTAGTATAATATATTTTTTATGAATCAAATGTTAGTATTCTTAATAATACTAGTTTGTTAGTTAAACCTGAAACCTTTATTTTCATTAACTAATTTATCATCTTATATATTTATTAGTGTAATATTTTTAAAAAAGACACAAGGAATATTGGTATATTTAAAGTTTTTAAACTTAATATTAGAGTAGGTAAATAAAAAATAATGAAATTATAATTTCTTAAAATAAGGATGAAATTTTTATTTATTTATCTTTATTGTAACATAAATATATATTTTTTATGTCAAATATATAAAAATATAAACAATTTATATGTAAATATTACTTTTAAGTGTATATTTTAATTAAAATCTAATAACCATTTTCATATATTATTATAAGATATATTGAATATTATAGTTTATCCTATAATGTATAAAATATTTTCTTGTAAACTACATGTTTTATATTGTTAACATTAATTTCAAATAAAAAAGATATATAATATCTTAATTGGTTAAGCAATGAGAGATGTGAAAAAATGTCAAAGTTTTGATCTTTGTCGTCAGTAAAACCTAACATCTAATCTATAAAAGAAACAACTAAAATCGAAAAGTATATAACATATATAATTAATTTAAATTTATATTTATTAAATATGTGAGTCTGATTTTATAGAATACATAATAATGTTATGATTGAATTTCACACTTATATGATTTTATATTCATGTAAATAATATGAAATTGAAAAAGAAAATAAATTGTTGATTTTGTTAATTATTTAATTTTAATATTATTGTATGTTATTTCATATATCAATATGTATGCTTGCATATATAATTGTTATTATAAATTATATTATTATATTTTTCATTAACAATTATTATTTAAAATTTTATATTTGGCATCATATCGGTAACGTTAAGCATACCTGCATAACATTATAAATTATTAGATTAAGAAAACATATGTGTTGATTTAGTTTTATTTTTATTTTTAGGATACATATATGTTTATTCTTATTTGTAAAAGTCTTTACATATTTAATAAAAACAATGTTTTCAATTTCAAATAATTAACCATTATAAATTTAAAATAATTTATTTTAATATTACAATTTTGTCATTATATATTATGAAATTATTAAATGTTTAAAATCATTAAATGTTAATTTAATATTGTTAAGACTATATTATATTTTATTAGACATAATATAAATTATGGATGTCATCATGAATCATCATTATTTCTACATATTTTTCACTTATCTTTGTTTTATTTTTTATTTCTTTTTCTCTGTTCTATTTTGTTTTTTATTGGTAATGCACCACTTTTTTACTTCAAAAATCACGAGCACCACTAGGCTATTTATGTATAACTCAACAATATTATTATTTTAATGAAAATTAAAAATTAAAAAAAAATTCTATTTATATAATTTTAATTTTTCATACCAATAAATATTTATTTAATATTATTAATACTACTAGAAAATTTTTCATTTCCTGCAGTTGTTTCATGAAAAAAAATTTGAAGAAAATAACTGTTATTTTTTAGAAGGAAAAATTCGTGTAAATTTTTTGAGACTTTTCGTACAAAAAAAATCTATAAGAATTTCACAAAGATTTCCTTGTGAAGCAGACAAGTGACGGTAAAATTTTCTGTGAATATGAAAATGGTACAAAAATTTCTTGCAAATTTTCCTCTAAATATTATTTCTATGGTAAAATAACATATATAAATATTATTTATTTATAAATATTTATATATTAAGTTTTCTAGAAATTATTTCGCTACATAATGATAAGTTATTTTTTAAATCATTAGTTTTGAAATAATTAATAAATATTTAACATAATATCATTTTACTAAATCCATTATAATTTATAAAATATCTTAATATTCATAGTTTTAGTTTAAAATTAATTAGATTAAATATTATTTTATTGAATGTATATTCCTTTATCTTTTATCCTTTAAATTTTAAATTCAAATTATCGTACATTTAAGAGACAATGTTAATTTATTTTTTATATTTAACATGTCCTAAAAAATCAAGGTATGTTTTGATACAAATAAATAAAATAAAATTGAAGTTGTTATTCAAAATTCAAGGAAATTGTATAGTACAAAGGTCAAAAAGCCCACGTTAATTTTGAATGTCCAAGAAGTGAGAAAAACATTTAAAAATTTGAATAACAAAACAACACAAGCATTAGTGAATCATGAACTAAGATTTGTATTATACACAATTTACTATTTTTAATGAAATAGCATCAATCCAAAATTCAACATGAAGATGAATGTAGCTTTTGATTTTTAACATAATTAGTTTTTTTTTAAAAGTTAGTTAAGCATAGAAAAAAAATAATAATGGTAATAGTTGTCTTGGTTCATGCATACTTGTCCCATTCTTGTTTGATTGCTTATAAACCCAAATTACATTCATAATACCACAGTTGCCAATCTTATTTCATACAGAACAAAATTTAGAAAGTGAATGTTGATATTATCTTTATTAAACAAAAATAATTTAGCCTTTATCTAAATAAATAAACTACTACTTTTGATTGAAATCCATTTGTAAAAATTTTTCTTGCATTTTGAACTCCAACTTTCTATGATATTCGTAGGCCCTACACACTTAAAACTTATGATTTTAAAATTGGACCCTGTTTTAACCGGTAAAAGTATTGGTTCACGGTTTATTAGTTTAACTGTTGCTGGACTAGTGCTGAACCGGTCTTAATGAAATAATATTTTTTATTATTAATATATTATAACAACTAAGATTATAAAAGAAAAAAATTTATTAGGAGGTAATTATTAAAGAAAAAACTATTTTTACTAAATACATATTCATATCGCTAAGTTCACCTCTTTTTTTATCAATTTTTTAATTAAAAAGGGATGAACTTGAGAAAACAAGGGTGTATTTAGAAAAATTTGAAAAAATTATAAAAAAATGAAACAGTTCAACCCCCGATTTTCATAAGTTTTTTTATTTTAAAACTGGTTTTTTGCTTCGTCGGTTTTCAGTATTAACTGAACGAGATACCAGACTGGTTCATCAGTTTTTCGGTCAAATTAGATACTAGACTAATTCACCGATTTTTTGGTTGTAGCGGTTGGTCTGATCTGATTTTTTTAACCTAGCTTAAAACACAAAAAAAGATTAATAAGAAATCTTATTACAAACATTCTAACATCAATTATTCACGACTTTAAAAGAAATTAATCATGCATTATTGCACCAAGTTATATTCAAAATCTATGTAAAATGTAGAAATATATACAAAACCTCATGAGTGATAAGTGTATTTTACCCTTATGAAATTAAAGTTTTCACCTAAGACCAACATTTCTTCAAGTCTATTTTATGATAGAATAATTTGTGAAATATATTTAAAATGATTTAAAATATGTTCATACCTAATAGTCAAATTTAATATTATTACTTAATATTAAATTATCAAAATTAATATTTATTATGAATTAAATATTTAATAAAATTAATTACTTAATATGAAAAATTAAAATTAATTTTTTAATTATAAAAGTGAATATAAAATATAATTAATGTGGACAATTTATTTTTTTATTAGATGTTACAAAAGAAAATCACATTATAAAATTGAAGCTTTGATCAATGTTTAAGTTAAAGTTCAATTTATAATTAATATATATATATATATATTAATTAAAATTTAGATCCTAAATCACTTTATCAAGGACGATTAAGGGACAAACAGCTACGATATGTTGACCAATGTTAGCTCTATAGACCAAATAAGTTTTGGCAAATTGACTTGTCTATTTTGTTTGGTTGTTTCATTGTCTCTTAATGGACTCAGTCATGCTAATCCAATATCTATAAGTTGTCCAAACTAATTGATACAAAACCTTGTACCCAAGATCAATTTTATTCTTGATTTAAATCTAAGAAAATGATATTAGCAAACACTTTAAAAATTCAAACCAACCCAACCATTTAATTTGTTGTTCACAATAGCTAAACCAATCATAGATTGTATTACATCAAATTATACGTTACTAAGCATGATATAGATATAAATATGGTGGCTATAAGTACAAAGTGAGATGTGAAAACTAATGCTACTATCTTTAAAAATATATTTCAGTCAACCCCTAATTAAATTTCATTCTTGACTTTTTCCTTTCAGCCATTAAACATTAAGTGGGTTGAAGAATAAAATGCTATTAAAGAATAGAAAACATTTAAAAGAATGAAGTTTTCTTTTGTGAGAATGTTGATGATTTTGCCCTATCATGCAATAACTAAGTCAATTGTCTCTTGCATAGTTCCATCATTATCCATGACTTTGTTCTATCTTACAACTGGGGAAATCAGCATCCATACTATTTAAATTAAACAAGGTAAAAGCAATTAAGATATGAATTTGAGAAGAAGGTGCATCATTAAAGTATCAATTGGTTATACTTCACTTTTACAATCCACTACTGATTATTATTACGACCATTACCATGTGTTGATGTTTATATGTTAAGCATATTAACATGAGTAGTGTTACACATCATTCAAATTTATTAAAACTATAAAATCAAGATAGAGAAGTATTAAATAAGATGTGACAATCAAATTTTATGTTTTTCAATAAACATTAACCCATAGTAGTAGATAATGTGTTGAAAAAGTGTGTTTTGTTAGAATTTCAAAAATAACATTTGTCTTATTAATATGAACAAGATTATGGTTGAAGTTGAAGCTAGCTAATGAAATATAGGAAATAAATGTTTCTATTAAGTAATACATTCACTTACTGTAAATTGTTGCTGCAAATCGCTAGCTAATGAAATATAGGAAATAATTGTTTCTATTAAGTAATACATTAACTTACTGTAAATTGTTGTTGCAAACCACTCATTGATAACTTTCACCCATGTACTTATCCAGTCAGCATCAATGCTCCACCTGGTGGTTTGATGAGTGCATAATTCATACAGAAGGTGTAGGACACAAAATGTAAAAAATAATCACACATAAAGCACTGGTTAACCATATGATGTATTTAAGTTCCTTACTTTCTGGTTGAGTTATTCAGATCCCAACTGATGAACAACATTGCAAAGTACATTGCCCCCAAAGAGAATACCGTGTGAAAAAATCCATATCTGTAAGGAATATCATCTTCATGTCCAGGTTTGTTTTTTGTAAACTAAAAAGGACCAAAAAAATCACTTCAATATGATAGATATTAACATTGCTTTCTATCTGTCACAATATGACCTAGATTAAAATTAAATAATTCTTGTTTGATCATGTTGATGAAAGGAAAATGATCCAAATTTTTGGTTGTCTTATATGGGGGGAATTATTTTTTCTTGACTTCTAAAAGAAAAATTTACTTTAACTTGCAACATGATTAAGGTGTCTTGCTAGATCAAAGAAAGAAGGTAGCTTCAGAGCTTCCTAATTTGTAGGAAAGGATTAAGAATGGTACTTTGAAGCAACAAGGAATCTTTCTGAATTTACTGGAAAAGGCTTTGAAGCAACAAGGAAAGCTTTAGAACTCTCTAGTTTTGAAGCAAATAGGAATTCTTTGAACACTAAAGAATGATTCACCTGAAAGCATTTTGAATCAATGCCTGTGCAAAAGGCTGCCATCACAATTGCAAATATGGCAATAAGGAAGCCTGTCAAGAAATTAGAAAATTGTATATAACACAAAATAATAGGATGACTAAAGCATTCATGTGAAGAAATATCCACAATATCAAATTATGGATTTTAATACTATTCACACACATACTCACAAAAAAAATATCTTGAAGAGTCAACAAAAAGAATGCAAAGGCCTACAAAAAAATCTAACAGTAACATTGGTAGTAAAACTTGTAAGAAAACTAGACAGCATATGGTACAGTATATGCCACATGGTAAACATGATCAGTTAAAACTTAAAACCTCTATGCATATACTTATATATGTACTTTAGTTGTTGAATGCTACTAAACTCTTTATCCTTGTAGATGGTTCTTTCTTTTATAGAACACTGCATTAACAATAATTTAGCATCACAATTGAAATATTGTGGTGCTAGAAATGAATGACAAATTGACTAGGCTAGATATCATATCTCATCACTTTATCGAATCCTATCAAAGTCATTTTCCTTTATCCTTAATTACTAAGAATTTTAACAAAATGTTCATCCCAAGCTATTTCATATACAAGAAAAAAAGCTTAATTATGGTTACTTCACATCATAGATTTAAGATAAACAACAACCTAAACATTATTTGAAACCTTCGACCAACACTAATAGAAAATCTACTATTTAATTTAAACCTCAATAATCACCTAAAGAAGACTGAAGCAAGAATTTTGAACTCAATAAAGAAGTCTGGAGGAACTAAATAGAAGATTTTCAAATTTAGCTAGGTGAAAAACTTACTAGTATAGTTATCCAGCCACTGTTTCCTTTTTCTTGATTCTTTGTCTCACATTTTATGGTGGTAGGTTCATTGAAATTCCATGATAGAGATCTACATAAGTCCACCATCTATAAAAGAAATGTCAAAATAAAATATATGATTTGAAGTAGACATTGGACCAAGTTAGCATGACATCAACTACTGTTGAGTGAATTTCATTACATATAAGAAGACAATTCCATTCTATCTTCATCCAAATAAAAATATGTCAACATTTTGTAGCACTTGATTAACAACAACCAGTTTTGTAAATTTTGTTAATTCAATTTAAAAACTAGCTTTCTAAGTAGTACAAAATACCCCCCCCCCCCATTTCTCTTCCTTGTTCAAGAAGCTTCCAACATACATCCAAGTATAAAACTACAACCTCAATATATTGGAAGATGTAAAATTTTTCAAAAATTATTTTGTAAAAAGTCACATATAGAACAAAATTTAAAACAAAAAGTATGGAAAAGTTGTTTTGACTTTTTTCATATTTTTTTTCTCTGGAAGTGCATCTAGAAAATATCATCCAAACAAAGTGATGTAATGTCTAAAGTTTTGTCAAAGAACCATTATATAGATATATGGGTTGGAAAATTCTATCCTTTTAATTGCAGACCAATAAAGAAAAACAATGTAAGAAGTCATAATTCCTGAAGATAAAAGATCTTTATTAACCTGTAATAATTAAACACTTAAATAACAAAAACATAAATTTTATGTTTTAAAGGAAACAAAAATATTAGGAAAACTTAATAATATATATTGAATATGAACTGTTAGTTACTTTATACACAATGATATATTGTGCAAACAATACTATTATAGAATCAATGCAAACTATTAGAAATAACACTAGCTGCAACGAGTGATCAAAGTAATTTACCTTTGAATTTAAAGATACGACCATCATTGCAGCAAGTAGAATTACTGTCCATGTGATAAAAAATATATTTAGAGAACATGAGGTTCCTGAGGCATATGATGTGATCAAATAAACAATTCCACAAATAGAGGCAACATAAAACAACGTTGACATAAAAAGTCCAAGAGAGCACCTGTGCCAGCACAATAACATGTTAATATATAAAAAAATACATACATTGTTATTAAGGTTAATGGTCTAATCTAACAAAATGTTCTTAATGTTCTATAATGACAAACACACTATCACATTTTATCTCTACTTTATAATTGTATTCCTCCCTTAGAAAGTAAACTATCAGATTGGCCTATATTTTATCATTCATAAGCTTTAAATTACTCATTCCTAATTGGGAGAATATTTTATAAAGTAATATGACCATGAAAACTAACAAATCTGATCATATTCAGTTAAGAAACTTTTGGATTCATTATTTGTACCAATATCCTTAAATGTTTTACGATTAATGAGATAGGATTTTGGGATTCAAATCCTTAGTGAGCTTAGGATATGAACTTGAACAATTTAAAAGTAAGCATACTTTAAATTTTTTTATGTTTGACTTTCAGATTAATTATATATTATTAGTTTATTTTTGTGATCTCCATAGTCTAATATTTTAAAATAATAAACAAAGTTAATATCCACATTAATAAACATTACAAAAAAAATTATGTGTACCCATATCAAACAGTTATTTTCATATGACATTGAAGTCTTGAGCAATTCAATGCAAGATCTTTTAAATTATGTAAAAGCTAAACCTTCAGTAATCTACTTAATGAGCAATAATATCACCTGTACACTATTCTGATTCAGAATTCAAGTACATTGTCCTTATCCTCGGAACAAGATATAAAATTTGATACTAGTTCAAATTCAAACTCCTAACATTTTGTTTTTTTTTAAACTTTACTATAACCACTAAAACTAAGCTTTCTGAGTACTCAAGAATCTATATTTTAGATCCAAATAATTCAGATAAACACCTTATATGCATATCCATTCAATTGCAACCAAACTTTTTTATTAGTTATGGGAGAATGATTAATATCTGAAAAAACCTAAATGGTCATTTTTTTTCTATTTTTAGATTAATTTTCTATTGAAAGAGTTAGGATGTCTTGCCAATCAACCTGGAACTTAAGAATCACCCTTCCACTTTATTTTAATTAGATAAAAAATTATGTTAAATATGAGACTCAGATCATTTAAATAAGCAAATTTTGAAAAAGTATAGAAAAAAGTTGTTTAAATTAAATAAAATAAAATTATTGATGTTGAATTAAAAAATTTTGCTTAATTTTGATGGGATGCACTAAAGATGTTATTGCCATATGTAAGTATGTAAGAGTAAAAAAAATAAAATAAGATGGGAAACGTTTAGGAGATAGCGGGAATAGTTTGAATTAAGAGTTTGGCAACATTATTAATTTTTAATTATTAATTATTAATTAATAAAACCTGGAATATGGACAAAGAAGGAGAAGAAAAGAATGAGTATCCCCATGAAGACCTTTTCCAGCTTTCCCTACTGATAAGGTGGAGCCCAATCCAAACACCTCCCCACGCGTCCTCAACAGGGATTAGTAACCGTTGAATATCTTTGTTGCCTAGCAACTTTCAGTTTTATTTTTTTAAGAAGTGTTTTTATTTGAAATTTAACAAAATTAATTTTAGTTAAATTTTTAAGTTGATATGATTTATGTTTAAATATTTTATAAACATGAATGAAGAGTAAAATGTAATGAAAAATTGTTTATTAAATACATTGGTGGTTTTAATTCAAAATCAATTCTCAAATTCTTTTTATACCTAAGTGTTAGTTGATAACATATTAATTTTATTAACATATTAGTTTTATTAATGGAAGTATTCAACGTAGAATCTCTCCCTCTCCCTTCTCCACGTGCGTATGAACTTTTGCTACAAAATCAACTTTAAAACTCTTTTATAGGCAAATGTTATTTGTTGGTGTATTAATGTGGAAAAATTCTAACCGGCAACCTCTTCCTCCCTTCTTCCCTTATATGGATTGTCACTAGATCAATCTTATATTTTCTTCAATTCTGGATTTTTAATAGAAAACCAAACATATCACAAAATTTATCATAAATCAATCCTAAACTCATCAATTTTAGGACATGAAATCAAACATGTAAAAAGTTGTTACTTGTTAACCCAAAAAAACTAAAATAAAAATAAATTAAAACTCACCTCCAAGAGACTTTTTTATATTACGTTTTACATCACCTACTATTTTTTAAGAGTTTAAGTAGTATACTTTGTTTATATGACGTTTAATTATAACTTTGTTTATATGACTTTTAAAGTATTAATTAATAAAGTCAATAAATTTACCATAAATAAAAAGTTTGTGATAATGTTAGTGTATACTAATTAAACTCTTTTTTTAATTCCTAAAATCTTTTCTTTATTTTAAAAATATTACACTAATATTTACCATCTCAAGTTTTAAAGACACCAGAATATCAGTATAATTTACTTTACAAATTATTAGTAGTTTTTTTTTTTTGATAGTAAAAAATTATTAGTAGTCTGTATAAAAAAACTTAATAGCAGAAAAAAACTTACTATTTGAATTTTTTAAAAATAGAATACTAAAGCCACTATTTTTTATATACTTTTTAACTCACACTACTAGAATTTTAAATATTTTCTATAAATTTTAACTACAGAAATTTAGTATTTATTTTAAAGATAATTAACTATATATTAACTGCAATATTATTTTTCTAATTAAAATTCAATATTACTACAAATTAACTAGAGAATAACTATACTTTTTAAAATTAGAGTTTAATTGGTATACACTGTCAATGTAATCTTTACACTGACATTCAATCACAATCATTCATTCATGGTAAATTTGTTGACTTTACTCATTATTCTGTTAAAAGTCATATAAATGAAAAATCTTGATTGACTATGATTATATATTTTTTATACTATCAACGTAAAAATCTTTTATACTGACAATGTATGTCAATTAAACTATTAAAATTAACTACAAATTAATTATGATTATTTTTTTATTAATTAGCTACTAATCTCATGTTATCATCCATATTAAAGTATTTTTATAGTTAAATTATATTTAATTATTTTTACTAAAAATATTAGTTACAAATTAATTAACTTTTGTGATTAATTTGAAAAATTATTGTAGAATTATTATATTATTAGATGAATTTTATTTAGATCTCTATAAGTAAAGGGATGAATTTTATTTAAATATCTGTGAGTAATTAATCAGTATAACTTTCTTTCTTTTTAAACCTCTTAATAGAAGTTGAAGACAATTTTAGGAAGTTTACAATATCTCACAGACATTGCTCAACCAAATAAATGAAGCAGACCTCTTGACTTAACTTTACTGTAGTATCTATTAGTATAACTACGTGTATAAGATATAATTTAATTTATTCAATTGTGCAAGAATGAAGAATTATATCATATTCACCAGTAAAAAAAGAATTTTATTTTATTTTATTTTTTTGTGCGTAAGAATCCAAATTAGGTCAAGGTCCTCAAGGATTCGAGATTTTAAATAAGTTCCGCATTATCGTCTTGTTGAACCAACTCACTTGACATATGCAAGAAAATGAACCTTTCTTATAAACCTTTTGTTTTATAATTAGCTGCGAGAAATACCAACGATAAAATCAAATTAATTGGCTTTATTTATCAAATGTTGGTTAAAACAAAAACATTAAAATTTATTTAAATTATGACACTAATTAATGACCCGAAATTATGCCTTAAAGCATATATTTTCTATTTGAAAAAAAAAAAACATGAATACTACATGATTTTTTTATTCAAAATTATCACAAAAACACTATAATAATAGTTAATATATTAAAAAAAACAATAATAGTTAATAAAATAAAGAAACACATAGTTTACGTACAACAACATATAAAAAACATATATTTTAGTAATAATCATTTAATTAATTTTTGTTGTAATGATTAAAAGTCAATACCATCCAAAAAAGAAAGAAATTAACAACGTCAATAACAAAGGAAATGAAATTGGTAGTTATCATTTCCCATTAATTGAACCTGATTTCGATCATCTTTATTATCTCAATTCTTTCACTTGGATTTGGATTCTGTAACTTTCAGGTTTAATAACTTTACTTAATTCTAAATTATTATGATAATATAAATTTTTTATTTACTATAAAAAGAAGTTATTTAATTATCATAATAATTTAAAATGAGCTAAAATTATCAAAATTATCAAATCTCAAAGTCAGGTTTTCTTGCTCTTTACTTTGCCCCTTTTTTAAATACGACTTAACTTATTTGTAAAGAATTTAAATATATAATTGATGTTAGGTGGGCTAAGTTTGTCCTTAGAGTGATTTAGAGAACTTGTTAAAGAATTTATTTGTGAAACGATGCGCATTAGGTTTGGCTAAAGTTGATGAGAAATGAATTAAGAAATGCAGTATTCTTTCTATAATCCGTAAAATAAAGTAAATAATAAAAAATAAAATTGTTCAATTCTTAGTAAATAATTAAAGTAATTAGAGGTTGTATAATCATAAAAGGAGCAAATCTAAGAATCACACTGGTTGGTCAATCACTCTAAAGATAAACGATGAAAGGGATTTTATAGAGAATAGGAAAAATTAGGAATTTTAATCACATGGCTTGTTTAGTTAGCCAATTACACTTTAGGTGTGCATTCTTACGCTCTTTTTTATTAATAGGATACTTTGTTAGGTATATGTTTAACTATTTATTATTAAAAATATTTATTGGTTTAAAAAAATATATTTTGTTTTATGGAAAGGAGTAGAAAAAACAACTCTATTTGGCAATGATGGAGTTTTAACCATATTTTTAATAGATTTGGACGCAGTTGTTAATATTATTTAATAGACATTTTGAGAGAAGAATAGAGATTTTTTATACATTGTGAGTGTAAAAAGTTTTACACTGCCGGTTAATCACAATCTTTTATATATGGAAGTTTGTTGACTTTATCAATTAATACTTTAAAGTCATGTAAATGACGAATTGTGATTACCGTCAGTGTAAAACTCTTTTACATTCTCTTTTACACTGACAATGTATAAGTGTTAAACTCTTTATCTATTACAAGAAAAATTAAAATAAAAAGGACTAAATGAAACTCTTCGAAATTGACAATTAAAAGATTTAACATACACAGAAGTGGGGAGGAAATAGATCAAACCATCTGCTAGAAACCTATGGCCTACTCTATATATGTAACACCTAACTTAACTTGTCTCATTTAATGAAATGACTGGGCTCAAGATTTTAAAAATTAAGCATTTTTTGTTAAACAAGTCAAGTCATACATAGACTTTAAAAAAACCTATTAAGCTGGATAGATGATATGTTTAACAATAATACTGTTTTTAATAAAAATATTAATATTAATATATTGGTATAACTATTTTAATAAAATAAGGTGAGGAAAGATCGTGGATTCGAACTTTACCACTAACAAAAACGAACATTAATAACAATACTGACATTTGACCTATAAAAAAACTATTTTAATGAAATTATAAACTAACTCATCTCATTGTCTAACCTTTCATGTTCTCAAACTCTCTTACACAATAATGATATAAGAAAATAAATTAAAATCAATTACACTTTTTTTTTGTAAAAATTTATCAATTACATGTATAAGGAACTGTTTATTTAATAAGTTATAATGAAATAAATAGTAAAGGATTAAATTTAAGTTTTACTTAAATTATTAATTGAATTGAGGTGTGATGGGTTTATAATTGGTGTTAATGCTTTGTGGTTGTATTCTAAACATGGTTAGAAGGGTGGACAGGTGAGAATAATTGTTATTCCTTTAATTCAGAGTGTTTTGGTTAAATTCAAGAAAGTTTTCGGAAATATAAATTTTGGAAATAGGAGGGTTGCAATTAGCAAAGTTGGATGACTAAGTACATCCTTTGATCCTTTTTCTTTTCTTCTTCCTTTCTTCTTTTCTCCTTCAATTCTTTTCCACTGTTTCTTTTCTTCTCACCATCGTCCCTCTCTCTCACTCACCATCAAGTTTTGTTTGCTCGCATGGTTGAGCAAACATTGATGATATCTAATGCAGTCTCTTCCATTGCTCCTGATTTTGAGTGGTGATCAGTATAGGCAAGTCTGACCATATTTTTTCAAACGTTCATTTTTTATCCTATTGCTCTCTTTGGAAAAGGAATTCCTTTAAAATCATAATTTTTTAGGTTCATGTGTAATTTGGGAATTCTTGATAGGTTCTTAGTTATCCCTTCAGTTGATTTTCTCTGGTTTGGCAAAATTAGCTTTTTAAAGGGAGAAATAGGTAAGGGAAGCATAAAATTTAACTTTAATTTGAAGAATTATATTTTGATGGATGTGAAATTAATAGAAGGTAATTTATTTAGCTATTGAACTATATTTTATTATTGTGAGAAATTGGTGGTGTTGGTGATATTTGATATTGGTTGAAGATTTTGGTGATAAATTATATTTGTTGATAATTTTGGGTGATGATGGATATTTACTGATGGTTTTGGTTATATTTGATAGTTATTGATAATTTTAGGTGATGAGAGATGTTTATTGATTATTTTGGTTATATTGGATGTTTATTAATTATTTCGGGTGATGTTGGATGTGTGTTGTTGATTTTAGTGATAATTGATATTTATGATTAATTATGGTAAAATATTGTTAAGGTGTATATTATTATGATGTATAATGATAAGGTGTATTCTGAATTTGAAGAATGTAGACCGTTAATGAGAAGTAACTTTGTCTTGGGTGAGGTGTATATATTATAGGTGTGGGTGAGGTGTCTTAAGTGACGGTTGCATCTAATATCAATATAATCTGGATATCAAATATGCATGTAGGTAAAGGTAATATATGGTTTTACATTAAGATCTCGGTATGCCGAATATGTATACAGGTGGGAGAGGTATCGATGGGATGTATGTGGATGACAGTTGTTTTTTGTAAGGGTCAAGTAGACTCTAGAAAACATTGTCAAATGATTATGCTAAGACTTTGGTTGGTTGTTTGATGGGTCGAGTGGATGCCTATCACCAATGGTGAGAAGTTTATGGTTGTCTTGATATTCAAACTCAATAAATAGTTTGGACGCATCGTGTCATGTCAATATATAATTTTAAGTACTTATGTTTAGATGGAACATAAGTATGATTGATTGTAGTTATATTTGGTGAATTGAGTATGATTGATTGGCGGATATGTTTGGTGAATTGAGTATGCTTGATTGGTGGATATATTTGGTGAATTTAGTATGATTGATGAGTGATAATATTTTGGTGATTGAATAGCTATAATGTAATGTTAAATAACTTCTATTCTATGTTTACCCTTGTTTTTGTGTTGTTTTGTATGATTGTGATAGTTTTGCACGGAAGCAAATAGTAGTGATGGTATTGTGAGACAAGTGGATGACATGTGACTGGGTTGGAAGACTTGATTTGAAGTATTATATGTATATTACTAAACCTTGTATAATTCTTCAAACTTTGTGTCATTAGTAGAGTATAGAACAGTATGTATTGTAATGAAGTATAACTAAAATATGTACTATGGTGATGGACTTAGTATTTAGCTTATACCTATATGTATGTTGAGGTACGTAGATGGTGTAAAGTTGGTTTAAGTGTGTTAGTTTTTACTAAGGAGTTATGCACCTGAGTTCCGTAGTCTACATGGGTTCGCTAGGTGGTGAGTCTCGCCTAGCAAGAATTTTTCTTAGTTTTAGAATTGTTTAGATTTACATACAACGAGAGGTCCCACCCAACACAAATTCTTCTCTATTAGAAATTGATTTGGTTTTGCATACAACAATATGTCTTGCTGAGTTAAGTTCCAACACTAGAACAACCTGCTTCAAGGTCCTCACTATAAGGTCTTGTTTTTAATATTATGTGATAAGTGTATGAAATAAATCAAAGAGAGATTTAAATTTAATTTAAGTATAATTAATAAATTAATTATGAAATATTTTATTCGGGTCTATATGTATGTATGTGTGTGTTTTATATTGATGAAATATGGTTATTTAATTAGAAATATGATTGAATTTCAATAAATTAAAGAATGTTATATATGTGGATGAGATTAGTTAAGTGAGAGGGGAGAAGTTTGTATATATTCTTTTGAGTTGAGGTTGATGGACTAGTTTTACAGAGGTTTTATTCGAAAAATCTAATTATAGAATTAAGGGTTGAGGGTAGCAAAACAGAATCACTGAGCTCAATCCTTGACTTTTTCTTTCTCTCTTTCTTGTTTCTATGATTGACCTCATCAATCACAAAGTCAATCTTTCGTTCAAATAACCAATAAACATATGATAATAACCATATATTAAATTATCAAATAATTATAAAAGATAATTGATTAATACTAATTCAAAATTATATCCAACATACTTCTACTCGGATGGTATTAATCAATAATCAATATACAAATCATTAAGCTAGACTGACACAATTATATATAAATCATATATTAAATAACAATATGAAAATCTCAGCTATAAAATAATATCAGATAGAGATACATATCATTTGTTTTAACTAAATAAATATATTTTTTTATAATAAATATTAGTTGTTTAATTTATTATTTTTTCATTATGATAAATATATATTTATTATATTAATTTACTTAATAAATTATATGTTTAGTATAGTTATTTAATTAAATATTTGGTTAGTGTAGTTAATTACATGTCGTATAGTTATTTAATTTCTTATATTTTCAGTATAGTAATTTAATTAATTTTTAGTGTACTTAATTTATTATTTTTATATTTTTATTTAATTTATTATTTTTCTATTACAATAATTACATATTTATTATATTAATCTACTAAATGAATTATGTGTTTAGTATAATTATTTAATTAAATATTTGGTTAGTGTAGTGTAGTATAATTATTTAATTTCTTTTTCTAGTGGACTAATTTAATTTCTTAATTTTAATATAGTTATTATTTTTTTATCTGTCTGACCACTATTTGTTGTTTTTTACTCTCTCGCAAATCATTGCCAAAGAATAAAAACATTTGCAAAATTATAAATTAAAAAAAAATCAATATAATTATTGAATAATTAATTACCTATAATGATCTTTAAACTAGAAATTTTAAATATAGTATTCAAAGTCTAAATAAGGTCAATATTAATAAACAAATATTTCAAACATGTTTATTTGAACTGAGAAAAAAAAAGACAAACAAATTAAAACCTTTTTTTTTTTTACTTTTCCCCCCTTTTTTTAGCTGCTGCTTCGATTTAAAAAAAATATGTTTGAACATATCTCAATTTATTTTTCAAATTATAAATAAAAATAATTAAAATTTTAAATAACTTTAACTATAAAATTTTAAACAATAATTAAAACAATATTTGTTTCCAATTTCAAATTTAAAGCAATATTTATTTCAATTTTCAAATTTAAAATAATAATTAAAACAATATTTATTTCAAATTTCAAATTGTAAAATAAATTCCACACATAAACAAGAAAATATTAAATATATTTATATATTAATTTTTTCAAGAAAATACTAAATATATTTATAAAGATAAAAAATTCATTAACTACTAATTAAGTTTTTCTTTAAACTTTATGTTTTATGAGTTGTAACAGTATTTATTCGAAACAACCATGTATTTAGAACTCGGTCTCAAAAATTAATAATCAAATTAAGATAATTTAATGCTAAGAGATCCACACTAACTTATTTTTGTACTCTTTTCCCCTTTTTCAGTTACGCATTCTATTTAAAAAAAATAGTATATATTAGAAATATCTCAATTTATTTTACAAATTATAAATTAAAATTTTAAATAAATAATTATTAAATTTAAAACAATATTTATTTCAATTTTTTAAGTTATTTAAAACAATATTTATTCAAATTTTAAAAAAAATATTTATTTCAAATTTCAAATTTTAAAATAAGTTTCAAATTTTAAATGTTAAATAAATTTACATATTAATTTTTTCAGAGAAGAATTCAATATATTTATATATTAATAAATTATAAAGATAAAAAATATATCAACTACTAACTAAGTTTTTTTAAAACTTTGTTTTTAGGAGTTACAGTAGTATTTATTTGAAGCAATCCTGTATTTAAAATTAAATAATTGTATATTTAAAACTGGATCTAAAAATTAATAATCAAACCCAAATAATTTCATACTAATTGAATACTTTTTAATTTCCTTTTAAATAAACAATAAGGTACATAACAAATTAGTCTTCAGTGGATCTCACAGGAAAGTAAAAAAAATGCAATTTTTTTATGCTTCAGAGATAAACGGCTGGAGAGTAGGAAAAAATTTACAAATCTTTTTAAAAAATTTTAAAAAATATTTTAAAATCTTTAAAATAAATATTGGATAGCACACACCCAACACATCACTTTTACATACAACCAATTACACTTACACAACTACATAGAATAAAAAAATAAACTATTACTATAGAAACACATTTATAGACATAAATGATGTTTTCTCCCTCGTAAATATATTGTTCTATAGAAAATAAAAAATTATATAGTGATTAAATATTTTACACATTTATTCTCACTCAATGTTTTCTTTTTCATTTGTTTTTTTACTATTTTATTATGTAAAAAATGATTTTTTCTCATCCAAACAAAAAATAATGATTTTAGTACCATTTTTTCATATGTTTTTATATGCTATTGTACTATTATAAATAATCTAACATTTCTATGTATTCCAATCACATTTTTAATTTTTTTTAAAGAACATTCTTAATTAGTAAATCATACTCCTTCGTTCTTAATTATTAGATTTTTTTAAAATAATTTTTTTTACTTTATATTATACCATTTTCTAATTTCTATATACATTAATGATGTTTTTCAGCTGCCTTTAACCAATTAAAATTTTGTTTTTCTCACCTTTGAAGGATATGAATAGCCTTACTAATATAAATTAAATTTTATTTATAGAGTTTAATTGGTATACACGGTCAGGTAAAAAATTTTTACACTAACATTTAATCATGATTTTTTATTTATGTGACTTTTAAAGTAATAATGAGTAAAGTCAACAAATTTATCCATGAACAAAGGGTTGCGATTGAATGTCAATGTAAAAAATATTTACACTGACAGTGTATACCAATTAAACTCTTATTTATAATAAAAACATTTTAATATAAATCACATTATCTAAAAATCAATTTTTAACCAAAATAAATTAACATGAAAGTCAAATTTATTAATGTTCATATAAAAAACACACATTAAAAAATTAAATATTAAATTTTAGTAAAATTTTCCTATGTGATATTTAAATTTTTAATGTATATACTACCGTTAATAGAAGATACTCCTTAAGACTAAAAACATTGAGAGAAATCGAAATGGTGAACTATTCAATTATTTAATAAAAAATATTAACATACCAATTTTATATTCACTTATTACTATTGTAAAATACATTATATTATAGTTGTCATGTAAATAACAATTTATTACTTTATTTTTTAGTTCAGGTTTTGAATTTACAAGTATAAAATATTTTTAAAATGAGAAAGAAAGAATAAAAACAAACATCACCTACATTTAAATTAACATTTAAAAATATAAATAAATAAATAAATATTATTAAAGTATTTAATAATAGCAAGAATACACCATAATAACCGCCATCAGAAGTTAACAAGCTTTTGCAACATTCATGACGTACTAGCCTTTGATAATTTCAGTTTTATCACAAAATTATTGGCTAAAAAGGCGAATGAATTTTTTTAGAGGATGATGAGGTGAAGAAATGGGAGATTTCATTTTGTATGTCTTCCTAGTCCTTGAGTCGAACACCAATCCTTCAAGAAATCGCATTTTTTTACTCCAAGCACACTGGGGTACAGCAAATGAGGAAATTGGATATCTCTTAGTTTAATAAGAACAATGAATTTGATGTCCCAAATAAATAAAACCAAGTCTCATATTCATTGAACATAGTAGAATTTGAAATTACCCAAAACTCAGAAAAATAAAATAAAAAGCTCTATGTCTAGTACATGATTCATACTTAATCAGAGACAACAAATAAAAAAAGTCAAAATGGTTTTACAAACTAATGAAATAATAAATTAAAGTGAATTGAAAACTATAAAAAGTTATGAACAATTCTTGTTCTTACGTGCAGGTAGTAAATGAAAAAGTCGAGTCTCTACTGCGCGTATTCACTACTTTGAAACTATAGAACTTAAAAACTGTAGAACAAAGTTGATAGCTATTACTATTTGTTAAATTCATTAAGAGTGTTGAAAGAAACAAGTACTTGGAGAGAGCAACTTAAAAAGGATAATGACTGTGACAACTTAACTCTTTCTTGGACAATCCTTTATTTGGTGTGTATAAAGAAATTGAAAATCAAAATCAAAAGTCAAACTAACGTAAAAGATTGTTAAATGACAAAAAAAAAAATCTTGAGGGTATTTTTGTAAATACAGTATATGTTAATGTGACGTGCAATAATTAAATTCACATGTCATCAAATCCTTAGTTATTACACCAAATAACTTTGGTATTGTTTAAATACAACACACAAAAAAAATAACTTTACTCTTTTATATAAAAGTTTAATAATTTAATATTTATGCACTTATTATGTTAAAAAAGTTTTTACACTTACATTTAATATATTAACTCTTTGTGTATGTAAGTTTGTTTGTTAATTTTATTTGTCGATGCTTTAAAGTCATATGAAGAGTGTGTTGTGATTGAATCATACGTAAAACTCTTTTATATTGTCGATGAACTTTTTGCTTTTTACAATAATTATATATATAGACACACATGAAAACATTTATATTTATTTTACACTGCCCATAAGCTTTTACACACTCATATATATTTTTGAAAATATTTTCTTACATTGAGTATGTACGCAAGATATCAATTGAAGTAAATAATTAACTAAAACTAACTTATTGATAAAATTTATTTTATTTAACTTGCAAAATTTAATTCAAATTTCAATTTATTTTTAACTGTTCGTTTTCATTCTTCAACTTAATATTCGTTCAAACATTCTCATTTTCATCATAATTTACTTTCATTTTTTTTTTAAATATCACAAGAAGAAACTTTTTGACAATTCCATGTATATAAATGACAACAAAATATCTAGTTGTTAGGAAAAAAATATATAACTAGACTATCGGAAAGTTGTTTTTTTCCTTGTTGGACACCCTAATAATGTCATTCTTTTTTAGGTAAAAAACTATATTTAGATTTTTAACAGTTATCTTTCTGAACTATTTATTACGAGTTTGCTAATTTCATATCATATTCAATTGATCAATTTCTCTAACTTTTTTCCATTTCCTACTATTATTAATTTAACTTTATTCTTACTTGATCAATTTCATTTTCTAACGTGATCATGATAAAGACAAAATTCATATACTCAGCTGAAGTTTCACCATTACTTTTAATATCTCGTCGTAGAAGATCTCCAAATTTTGTCAAATTAGAGACCATTATAGAAGAAAAAAGACAAAATTTCAATTCATTGAAAAAGAGTACTATTGTTTCTTTTCCTTTGTTTCTTTCTGGATTTTTGTACATTTTGTTATGTAGAGGAGTGATTTAATAATAATCTTATCTGTATTATATTTTACATGCAATGATACAGGTGAAATTATTTGAAGAGAATGCTTTTATTAGTCATCTTAGATAATTGATGCTAGTTAAAAAAGCATGCTATAATTTAAAAAATTTTTTTAGTAGGTATCAAATACAAATACCAATAATTAAGTTTATAATACCCATTATATTCACTTGATTGCAAGTTTTTAAACGTGAACTGTGTAAAAAGTTTAAATAAAAGAAATAATAAGAATTAACATTTGGTATAAGTATCATTTTCTTAACCAAGCACAAAATTAATTTAAATGATTAGTGGGAACAAAATATAAAAAATTAATTTTTTTTTCAAGATAAAAATTAATATAGTGTAAGTATTATTTACTGTATTTTAAAGAATTAGCAGAGTTATGAATGTGAGCGCGGGATTATTTTTTTTAAGTGAAATTTAATTTTTTGAGTTATTATAGAAATATTTAATCATTTATGCTATAATTAGTGACTGAAAATAGTAACGGCTAAATTGTTTATTGATTATATGGTTAAAATTTAGAATTAATAGCGTTAAATAAATTTGAGAAAAAAAGTTGTACCACATGAGTCTAAGAAATTTTATATTAATTCAATCACATTCTTCTTATTTATTTTTGATACATTTATTGATTTTATATAAATAAAAAGTTATAATTAAAATTGAATATATTTTTTTTATATTTTTAATGCATATTAATTAAACAAGATATTATTTTGTAAATAATTATAAAAGAATTTCGGTTGCTAATTCAGTCCCTATGAACAATTATTGTTTAGCTATTTTCTACCACCACCAGTAATAAAGGAAAAATTTGGAACATCATACCTCGGATGAATCTTGAAATTCCATTTATCTCCATGTTCGTTTACCAAATCATCACCAACAAGGTTTTTTATGAAAGCATGTTGATAAAATCCCAATTCCATATACAATAACATAATTAATTTTTTCAATAATATAAAAGAAATTTATAAAAGCTCATAATATTATTATTATATGTTAACTTACCAATTTCTATCAGGGTTACGGAATGAGTTTCACTACTAGAATATTGCTGAAATCCGCAGGTAATTCATGCAGATTTTCATGTGAAAACCAAGTGGTAGAAAATATTCCTGCCGATTTAAAAATTTGAAGGAAATTCTTGTAGGTTTTCTGTGAAAATAAGGTAATTTTCTACAGATTTTAAAATTCGCAAGAATTACCTGCGACTTTATGATACAATAATTACCTGCAGATTCGATTTCTGCCGGAATTACTTGCAGTTTTAGTATTCGCAGGAATTATATGCGGATTCTACTGCAACTTTCTGGAAAATTTAAAAAATTAATTTAAAATTATAAATTAAAATAGAAACTAAAAATAAAAATGAAATAAAAAATAAAAACAAAAAATATAAATTTAAAAACTGAATTAAAAAGTAAGAATTTAATAATTAAAACTAAAAATCCTAATGAATATTATAAATTATAAATAAAAATTTTAAAATAATTAAAAAATATGAATTAAGTACTAAAAATATAAATTAAAATTAAATGAAAAATAAAAATAAAAACTAAAATTTAAAATAACCATAGAAATTAAAATTTTAAAATTATAAATTAAAAAAAAAAGCTAAAACTAAAATTATATAAAAACTAGAAACTAAAAACTAAAACACAAAATTAAAATTAAAATTTAATAAGAAAAAGTAAAAATTCCTAGGGATTATTAATTATAAATTAAAAAATTAAAAAATATGAATTAAGAACTAAAAATATAACTTAAAATTAACAAGAAAATAAAATAAAAACTAAAATTAAAATTAAATGCAGAAATTAAAATTAAGAATTAAAAGTTTAAATAAAAGTAAAAGTTAAAATTATAAATTATAAATTACAAATTATAAAGTTGAAATAAAAATTAAATTAAAATTAAAACTAAAATATAAAAATGAAAATTGAAATCATAAAACTAAACCTTTAAAACTAAAATTGAATAATTATAAATAAAGAATCAAAATGAATTAAATGATATAAATTAAGTACTAAAAATAAATTAAAAAATAAAAATAAAGATAGAAATTAAAATAAAGAATTAAAATTTAAACTAAAGTTGAAAATTATAGATTATAGTAAAAGTTAAAATTAAAAATTATACAAAAATTAAAAAGTAAAATATAAAATTAAATATTGATAAATAAAATTTAAAATATAAAATGAAAAAGTGTAAAATTTAAAAATAAAGATGAAAAATTATAAATTTTAAATAAAAACTTTAAATTAAAATTTAAAACTAATTAGTAGATATACATAAAGTACCAAAACTATAAATTAAAATTAAATGAAAAAATAAAACTAAAATTAAAATTAAAAATAAGAATAGAAATTAAAATAAAGATTAAAATTTAAATTAAAAGCTGAAAGGTAAAATTATAAATTATTAATTATACATTTAATTTATATATTTATTAATTTTAAATCTAATTTTCAATAAATTCCCAGGGATTATATATTAAAATTGAAACTAATTAAAAAATATAATTAAGAACTAAAAATAGAAATTAAGAAACTAAACTAAAAATTTAAATTAAAAATTTGAAAATTATTAATTAAAATAAAAACTAAAGCTTAATATTAAATGAGAAAAAATTAAAAATTAAAATTAGAATTAAAAACAAAGATAAAATAAAAATTCAAATTTAAAATTATAAATAAAACAAAAAATTAAAATTAACCATAAAAATTAAGATAAATTAAAAGGTGGAAATTGTAAATGAAAAAAAAAACTAAAACATTAAATTAAATGAAAAAATAAAACTAGAAAATAAAATTAAAATTTAAAATGAAGATACTGATTTAAATTAAAATTTGTAAATTACAAATAAAACTAAAAAGTATAAAGTAGGATTAAATTAAAAATAAAGATAGAAATTTAAATTAAAAATTGAAAATTATAAATTAAAAAACAAAGTGACACAAAAATTAAAAACTAGAATATAAAAGAAAAAATTGAAAATTAAAAATTAATAATAACAATTAAAAATAATACTAAAAACTAACAACAAAAAATTAAAAATTAAAACTTAAAACTAAAAATGAAAAATTATAAATTTTAAATATCAACTTTCAATTAAAAATTAAAATTTTAAAACAATATAAGTTAAAATTAAAATTAAAAATAAACATAGAAATAAAAATAATGAATTAACATTTAAAGTAAAATTTGAAAATTATAAATTAAAATAAAAGCTGAAACTAAAATAACTAAAAAATTAAAAAATAAAATATAAATTTAAAATTTAAAATTAAAAATTAAGAAGGAAAATAAAATTAAAAATAAATATAGAAATTAAAACAAAAGCTAAAACTAATCATTCTATAAAAATTAAAAACTGAAATATAAAATGAAAAATTGAAAATTGAAAGTTAAAAATCTAAAAATAAAAAATTTAAAATTATAATTTAATAATAAAAATTAAAAACTAAAAGGTAAAAGTAAAAATTTAAAACTAAAGGAAAAGTGAGAAATTGTAAATATAAACTTTAAATTTAAAATTAAATCCAATTAAAAGATATAAATTAAAACTAAAAGTTAAAATTAAAAATTTTAAATGTCAAGTTTAAATGAAAAGTTAAAAATTTAATAGTAAAAGTTAAAATTATAAAATTAATTTATATATTTATCAATCATTTTAAATTTAATTTTCAATAAATTCCTAAGGATTATAAATTATAAATTAAAAATTAAAACTAATTAAAAAATATAAATTAAGAACTAAAATTATAAATTAAAATTAAATGAAAGAATAAAACTAAAACTAAAATTAAAAGTAAAGATAGAAATTAAAGTTAAGAGTTAAAATTTAAATTAATGTTGAAAATTATAAATTGAAATAAAAGCTAAAATATCAAATTAAAAATTTAAACCAAAATCTAAAAATTAAAAGATGCAATATATAAAATTTGAAATTCAAAATTAGAATTTAAAATTGCCTTCCAACCTAATCTACTCTCTCCATTTGAAGCTTTCGCCATTTAAAGCTCTCACCATGTGAAGCCCTTTCCATTTAACCATAAACCAATTTAAGCTTCTGGTTCTGATTTACCAAAGCCAAACATCGAAGCCAAACTCAAGTATGCACGGTTGTTCAATCATGTTTTGCTCATTCTTCTTTTTTAGCATTTACAATGTTCGATCATGTTTTGATCTCTCAAAACGGTTTGTTTCAATTCAAAGTTATCTTTCAAGGTGTTGCACTCTCTTAAATAGTTTTAGGGCTTCTACATTTTTAGGGCTTGCTCAAAATGTTTTCATTGTCTCTCCATTGCTTCAATCACTGTTGTTCGGCTTCAATTTTTTCTTACCTCTACTTTTTGTTCGCATTTTAGTATAGATTTTGATCATAATTTCCTATTTCTACTTTGTATGTAGCTGTCTAATTTTTGTATAGATTTTTTACCTCTATTGTCATTATCAAGGAAGAGCGTCGTAATTTCCTTCATTTTATTACTTGGCTTTGTACTGTGCTAGGTGGAACCTTTGTTATGACAGGTTTTGTATTTGATTTCAGTCCAAATAAAGTATAGTGGTTATGAATAGAGTAGTAAACATTATAATTTAATTTCTCTAACCTTTGTTGTGACAGGTTTTGTTTTTTACTTTCTCTCTCCTTGTTGTGCATTTAGTAAAACTGTGAAGGTTGCATAGGTTATGCTATAACTTGGATTAATCACCTGTCATAGGTCTAACACACAGAAAAATGCTCTTAAAAAAGAAGCACCTTGTTTCTGGTTGTTTGATTGTTTGTCTTGGGAGAAGGAATATAAAATTGACCACATTTATCTTCCACTGTCACTATTTGCTTTCTAGTTATGGAGAGGTTGTATATTATAGTATAAAATATTCAATTTGATCTTCAACAATTTAAGCATCACTTGAATTGGCAATAGAATGCTAGACAAGACTCTCATCATGTGGTATGACATAATTGCCAGCTATATATATATAGCCAACATTATTAGCGAAGGCAACTTGCTCTTCAAAACCATCATGATCGTATTGTGATAGCTAGATTTGTCCCCATGATCATTAATTAAGGTGTATAGCTGATTGCGCCGACACAAAAAGATGGAGTGTAAATTTTGAAAGTAATAACTAATTCTTGGTGATTCTACAAATTCATCATAATACTAATCATTCCTTACCCTTGTGTGGGATTTTTAAGTTATATATAACTACTAACTAGTCAAAGACTAAACAGAAAAAAAACTAATGATGGTGAGGGATGAAATAAAACTTCCAGTTTCATTTGATGCTCCATGTTGGTCTGACCAGAAAACAATTCATTTATGAAAAAAGGGTAGCTACAGTCATACACATTGTTATAATGTATTATATATGTGAAAGAAGAATAGTACCTATTAAACTAGTGTTGGTGAAGGCATCAACAGTCATATGAGATCTATGTTTTTTTTTCTTGTATGTGTGGCTAGAGGGGGGTCCATTATCTATTTTATATATGAAAAACACAGATCCATTTCTGGTTGCTTATTTGATGATCTGCAGAAGATTAAAACATGAGTATTAAAAAAATATAGCATAACTAAAATACTACTTAATAAGATAAATCAAACCTTTGCTGTTAAACATCTGATGCCTGATATAATGTTATTTGTCTTCTCATTTCATGCTAAATGCTAATTCAAAAAAATACCCGATGGACACCATTCTCTGTTCATTCTATCATGCAAGATTGTGATTGAAGTTGGACATGAACTATATCCCAAAACAAATCACAATTATGCAAAAGATTTGCTAAAGATAAAGGGGAAAAGGCACACCAATCACTAAATGACAGTGCAATGCAAAATTACAAGAAGAAAGCATGTTATATAGCATAACATATAACGTTGAAGTAGTTTCATTACACCTTTTAGTAATTACTTTACAAAATTGTGATTTCTATCTCTAATACTCCTATATATCACCATTATTGTTACCTATATATCCTTTGTTTTCATAATTGTTCTTGCTACTACTGATTCCCTATCAACCAACCACTATATGAAAGAATTCAATATATTTTATTTTTGTAACAGAGAGCTATAATGGAATAAAGTTTCAAGGTGTCTTCATAAACTGAGTCAGAATATTTTAAATGGATTCTAACTTGTTTTAATTTGTATAAAAATATATTATTGAATTACATAGGCACAACTAGACATTGCATCGTAAATAAATTAATTGAACATGCAACACTTGCCATCTTATAATTTGAGAAGAATGTAAGAAACTTGATTTTAATTTTTAGAATAAATTTGATTCATATTGCTTACCTCTATAAATGCAATGGTTAGTAGATTTTTGAAATATATGCTTTCAAAAGTTTTGTGCATTCATTTAAGAATAAAAGAATCAACTCTATGTATCTTATTGCTCATATGTCTAGACTTCATTTATGCCAGGTTGATACATTTTTGTTGTTGGATCCCCTCTTGGTATAGTTCTTGTGCTTCGTAATATTGGAATTGGCATCCTTTATATAATATTATACATTTTTTTTTATCTTTATTGATATCTCAAATACAGTAAACAATTTACCTCTTGGTTTGGTTCTTTAAAAGTGTTATCTGAAATATCTTAAAATCAATTTGTGTAACGATAAAATCATTACGAACTAATTTGCTTGACTTTTTTTTTTTCCAGATCTAATAGTCAGAGTATATAACTTTTAAGAACTAAATAAAAATAAAACTTATTGTGAACTAAACTCAAGCATCAATAGAAATAAAACTTAGGAAATTCCTCTGCACAAGTTAAAGCTTCGAAACTAAAAGTTAATACTCCAAGTGTAAAAACTTTTATACGGACAATTAACCTTCTATATATGTCAAGTTTTTTTAATTTTACTAATTAATACGTTAAAAGTTATATAAATGATTAGTTGTGCTGAAATGAGAGAAGTGCATATATGTTAAATTCTATTAATTAAACTCTTACTAACTAATACAATTAACCATTATATAAATAAAGAGTTGTATTGAACATTATCATAAAAATCTTTTACATTATGTGTGTATACTAATTAAAATCTAATAGTTTATCTCGTGTTTCAATTAAACTAACTTATATTTTTTATAATTTTAAAAATTTAATAAAAATTTCAACAGCAATCAATAAATTCATAGGCAAGGTAAAAAAAGAGCTTAGAAAAATTCTACACATGATTGAAAGATTGAAGCATGTTCTTATCTAAAGGCATGAAATTCTACACATGATTTCTTTTCCATTTTAAAATATAGCAACTAACTATTTGTTTATAACTAATCCAATTTCATTAAGATTCTTCTTAGATAAACTTCGTCAATAAAACTTAAATGTAGAAAAAAAATAATAAGTAAAATATACTGAATTTTTCATACATGTTAAAATAAACTTATGGATGAGAAGATTATATAAAATTACATAATTCTAATAAGTTAATTTGAACTTATTGAGATTATTTTATTTTATTTACTATAAGTACTTATAGATGACTTTATCCAAATATATACCTAAATATTCTTCATATTGAGCATTTGTTAGAGGAATATTTGTTAGGCAAGGACAAGAAGAAATTAAAGTGGAAATTTAGTTTAAACTATGATTGAAATTACTTAAAGATACTTTGTGTAATTAACGCCCACTTTGTTCAATAGTGTAGTGAAAAATATTCAGGATGCAGCTAGTACCTAACATATTGTCAAATGCAACGGTCAACTTATAATCTTTTTATGAAGCTAAGTGTTTACTTTTATGCTTTATATTGGAAAATGCACACTGCAATTCCCCTGTTCTTTTACTTTCCATATGTTTTGTTACTTTTGATTAAATCTCTGAACACTCTTACTATTTTATTCTCTATCTTTGCTAATTTTGGTGTATCAGTTCACTATAAAATATCACCATTTCTTCCTAAAATTTTTTCCCCAAGTGTCATAATTTGGCATAAAGCTAAATTCAGTACTAATGATGATAATACGGAATCCAATGAAAATCTTTTGATCTCAGACATTGTAAAGCTTTATATTCTTTCACCAATCTTTTGAACTAATTAATGGGTTAAACCATTAATTTGAAATGACAAAATAAAACATATTTTTAGCATGCAAGCTCTGTTTAGCCAGTCTTGAAGGAATTGTTCCTTCTCTTGCTTGATGTGGTTCTCAACTTATTTTTAGCATGGTGAATACAATTTGAAAACTGGTCGTTTTGGTTATTCCTGGCATTAGCATGGTCATTTGGTGGTGTTGTAGGTTCAACAGTGCTATGCTCCCAACTAATGCAGGACACTAATCCAATTTTATACTCAAAATGTCAAATGAAAGTGGTGAAAGTTTCATCGTTATCCCTTCAAAGTGCCTTTGCCTATGTATTCTTCTTTGAATTTGGCAACAGGCATCCCCATCCTCGGCTCATAGTCATACCCACCTTCAAATGAACCAACCCTTGATACCTGCCTATCACCCTTTGAATTTGGTGAGCTCCCATTCCCCATTCTTTGGTTTAGATTTTCTACAATGTATGTTAACTTTCCAAGTACTTTGGAACGCTGCTGAACGTGATAAAGTACAAGAAAAATTTGAAGAATAATTGATTATAAGGATATTTTAAAAAATATTTAAAATAAATATGTGAACTTTTATTAAAATATGATTACCTTAACAACACTTCCGTTGTTATTTACTTTTGTTGTATTTATCAATGTTTGATATAATGTTCGATTTGTGGTAAGAAGGCAGTCAAAAGAGCCCGGTGCCAACTCAGGCTAGCCAAGAACAATAGGCAAAGCAACTAAGAAAGGACTTGGCTTAGCTAATACAAAGTGGCCATTAAGAAACTAAATTTAACTGGCTTTTTAATGCTAAATCTCCTGTTTTTATTTCTAATAAGAGAGGTTTTCTACTTTATTTCCATTAAGTGTGAATATTGGGATATAGTTGATTTGACTTCTGAATTTTAATGTGTTTTACTAATAAAATTAATATACTAACAATTAATATAAAATATTAAAAAAAACTGAACTCATCCTCAACCTCAATTTAATTCTTACCATTGAAAAGTATAAAATTTCTACTGAACATATATCGAATTAGTTTCCATACACACTTAGTAGTTATTGAAAGATATGACTTTACATACACACAAGTCACAACAATGTTTATTTTTGTCTCTCTTGTTGGGGCCTCCTCTCGCAAGAGCCATAATTGGGCTTGGTCTCTGGGATACTTGATTCAACTTTCTACAGTACCATCTTACCTTCCAAATAGATGATATTTCATGAAAGCAATTTCCATCAACGTTAATAATGGAATCCGTAAATATTCCCTAATATTTGCAACTTTTTAGTCAATTTTGACACTTAGTTTGCTCATTCCACAAAATCAACAGTCCAAATTCCAAAAATATTCTGCCATTCCAAGCTATAGGCTAGGTGGTATATCCGGCTATCTCAGGACGTTTTGCCAAAAATATTATTGCTTGCGGCTTCCATATGGATTCAAGCAAACCCAAACCAAAGTTTTTTAATCAGTTTGGTCTCATTTTCAAGTAAACCCAACCCAATCATACCCCTACTTGCATGTTTATGAATGTTAGGCAGAAAATACTTACTTGTAATTTCTTCATTATATTTGTAACTACAAAATAAAAATTCTAAGCAACTATAATTTTTCTGTATAATGCATTTCAATATTCTTTTCATCATATGAGCTGAACCAGAGTCAAACAAGCTATAATTTGACCAGACAAGTTAAAATACACATTTCAATATACTTTCATCATATATGTAGTCAAATATATACCTTTAAAACGGGCAACATATCCTTTAAAGGGGTCAAATTTTACCAATTCTTACTTTTTTTATTTATCAAATTTAAATTCCAAATCTTATATCATCAAAACCAAACTGCTTAGTAATTGAATAAGAGACTAATGACGCAAGGTTTAAAGGCCAGTAATACCTTTGTTTCGCTAGCCCCTAAAAATATAGTTAATTATTGAAAACATCTTCAAAAAAAAATTGAAAGAAAGTTTCTAATTAATACAGTTATAGTATTAAGAGTAGTGATTTTCTTTTTGAAAAATATGCTTATCATTTTTATCCTCTTATCATGACTTTCCCTCTTGTAATCAGTATCGTTGTCTCTCCAAGAAGTCTCATTAGTTGACTCGTGATCTATTCATCTTAACCAAAATATAAACTTTTTTCATTATTTAATATTATAAATGCAAATTGTCTCCCATCTTATAAACTTGAATGTAGAATTAATTGAAATGATTATCTACTGTCTAATAACTTGTTTGCTTAGGTGGATAAAAACACATATGTTGACTTGCGTGCTGGTTGATTTGGCCGGTAGGTATTTGCATGGTTATTTTTCTATTATGCTTGTAAACACGTTTTTCCTCTGGCTCACATTTTTCTGGTTCTCACTTAAGCCTTTCTTACTTCCTTTTTACTATTTTAGATGGTGTAATAAGGTTATTTGTTATCTTTTTGTCTTTGTACTTCCTTCTTAATACAACCTTTTGCAATTTATTGTGTGTTGCCACTGTAAAGTCTGTTACAGACTCATTACGCTCAACATACTTTAGCACTAAGCAATCAATATTGAAGTTTCATCATTGGAGAGTTTGTGGTTAAGTCTAGACTCTAACTTTCTGATTGTTTTTTGTTATCATCGATTTTGAAGTACTTTTTTACAACTTCCTTATCACTATTCTTATGGTTCTCCATATTTCTTTTTTGCCTTATGGTAGGTAGAGAAATGCCTACTATAGAATAAATATTGTTGGCCTGAGAATGTTGCAATAGATGAGCGGGGAGATAAAAGGAAAGATATCCAAGCTATGGAATGTATTAGGGAGAAAGATGGTAGAATCTCTCCTAAAATGGTTTGGTTGGGAACAATACCAAATCAGGCCTTAGTAAGAAAAATTATATAAGATAACTCAAAAAAGGAGGACTTTGAAAGAAGCCATTACAAAGATCTTGCCCCAAGTAATAGTCTTATCAAAATTTTGGGTTTTGACATAGCTGTTTATGAAATAAGCGGAGAACATATTGTATAAGTTTTATTTGAAAACTATTTTGAACATTTAAAAATGAAAAAACTTGTTCATATTTATTAGAATTTCATTAATGAAAAGCAAAAAACAACATATTCTAATTGTATTTTGAGTTTTCAAAACAAAAATATAAAACTGAAAAGCAAAACTACTTTCAGTTGTTCTTGTTTTTTAGTTTTTAAAACGAAAAAACTAGAACTGTTTTCAGAAAACACTATCAAAACAAGTTTTTTAGTTTTTAAAAACTAAAATGCTGAAAACAGTTTCATAGGGGTAAAACAAGCACTTCAAAATTGTTGTCAAACAAGCACTTAATTTAGGAAGAAGAAGCTAGCAAGAAGCGTGACAAAGAAAATAATGGGTAGGATATTTAAGGAGAGAGAGTGAGTGAATTAGATATAGGGGTAAAATGGAAATTAAAAAAAAAAAAATAGTAAGTGTAAATTCAAATTGATGGGAGTGTTAATTCAAAATCTCCTAGTTTTGTTTGTTTTGTGGGCCAACCCAAATCTACATTGAGTTGGGTTGGCCACATGTTTAAGTTTTTTTTTAACTTAACACCATTAACAGTAATAAAGAATAAGGTTTTCTATAAAACTCTTTTAGACTGACCGTTTATAAGTGTTAATCTAAAAAATAATATCAAATTAATTTCTAGTGAATGAAAGTCTAGGCAACTATCAAGAGCTTCAACATTTTGTGTTGTCTAGTTCATATGGGACAAAAGTATGAGTTTAACATTTTTACACTATCAGTATAAAAGAGTTTTATATTGGCAGTTAATCATAATCCTTGATTTACATGACTTTTAAAGTATCAATTGGTAAAGTCAACAAACTTACCATATATAAAGGGTTGTGATTAACTGTCAGTGTAAAACTCTTTACACTGAGAGAGTATAAGTGTTTTTCTAAAAAAATATTCACATTCATCCTCTTAGCTATTTGCCACAACATGTTTTTTCCTACCTCTTCCAGGTTCTCCATGTTTTCTTTGTCAGCATTATCCGGTCCTTTCATGGATGGATCAAGGTTATACTCATGACATTACATATGTATTAGTATCATCACGATTGTGAGCAAGTTTGCAACGAATTTTTATTTTCTTAATTTAAATTTCTTCTTTTAAATTAAACTATTCATAGGAGAAAAAATGGAAATCCTCATTAAATTTTAAAAGAGCATTTTTGTAGAAAATAAAATTGTTGTCATGAAAACCAGAATGAGTTTAATTAGTATGTACTATCACTGTAAAAGAATTTTATCTTGATGTTCAATTACAATTTTTCATTTATAACTTTTAAAATATTAGCTGGTAAAGTCAACAAACTTAGCATAAATAAAGGGTTTTGATTGAATGTTAATGTAAAACAATTTACTTATTTATCATTAAATAAATTATATATATTAAGTTATTAATTTTATTTTAATTTAAAAAGTATATAAAGAAAAATTAATAACAGGAAAATATAAATTAAAGCTTAAGAATTAAAATTTTAATTAAATATATAACTTTAAACTTATTATATCATTATTAAAATTATAACAGATGGATACGAGTTCAGGTACAAGGCAAACATTCATATACACATACCTGTACCTAGGGGTGGGTATACGGACTCAAGTCCGCGAACTGGTCTGTGGACCTCCAAGTTCGTGTGGATTTTGGACCCTTTTTCTAAAAAAAACTCATAACTATAGGAGAAATTTAAGCTCAGTCCTCAAAACCCGCGGACTTCATAGGTTAAATCCACGGGCTCACGAGTTTGGTCCATAACCCGTTTAAGGAACAAAATTGTCATTTAGACTAGTAGTTTGTGTTAATGTTATGACTTTTTTGTTGTAAATTGTGATATTTTACACTTTTAATATTGAAAATATTTAACGTTTTAGATTATTATAAATAATGATATAATTTTTAGTATAATATTTTATAATTTAGTTAGTTAAAAAATATTAGACATTTTTTAAAATTGTTTTTAAAAGTTATATGTATATATGGATCCGTGGACCGATCCGTTAAGCCTGCAAACTTCACAGACTAGATGCGACTTGCAAAAATTAGGATCATATGTATCTGGACCATTTAAATATGGACTTCTTGGACCAAATTTAAACAAGGCAGATAAATCCATATACCTACCCTACCCGTTTATCATGTCGGGTAATATCTGTATCCATACTTGTCAAAGTGAGTGATACTTATCAAAATCAGGGCGAGTTTGGAGTGATACCCATGGGTATTGGTATTTTTGTCATACATACTCTAAAGAGGTGTTAGTGTAATGTATAAGAGGAGTGTTAGTGTAATCTTTTCAAACATACAAAGATACAAGTGAAATGACAACACAAAAGTAAGGAATGTGTAGTTTAAAGAAAAAAGAGGTGCATTTATAATTTCGTTAAATATAAGAAGATCTATCTATAATTTACTCTAAAATTAATTGTATTATATGGATTATTGAAACAAGCTAATCTTCATAATAATTTGCACTTTCTAGCTTACATACTCTTAATAATTAAGAATAAATTTTCTAAAATAAATTACTTATATATACCTCAATTCGAAGATAGCTTTCCAAAGGATAGAGGCCAGGAAACAGTCGCAAGGTAGTGATGGAGCTGGTCTGTGTGAAACATAGTCTCATGAAAAAATCAAGGTTTTGTAAGTAGCAACATGATTTGTTTTTGCTCGCTATGTTGCATCACTTCACTCACAACAACCATTACCTTAAGTATAATTTAGTTTGACATAATATCTCAAGCTTTTCATACACCGTATATTCATATAGAAGGCACGTAATATTAATATCTTTCATATAATAAAATTAAGAAAAAAACTTATGCACTCTTAGTAATATAAAATGTTTTACACTGATATTTAATTACAAATCTTTATATATATATATATATATATGATAAATTTTAAAAATTTATCAATTAATACTTTAAAATTCATATAAATGAAAGATTGTATTTGAACCCTAGTATAAAACCCTTTTATCCTGTTAGTGCAAAAGCATTCAACTCTTACTAATTACGTGGAAGGCATACGACTTTTTTTTTATAAAGACATAATATTCAATTACTTAAAAAGTTTGTTAACCTTAACCATTAATCAATTTAATACTTTAAAAATCATATAAATAAAATATTATGATTGAACTCTAGTGTAAAATGTAACGTCCATCGTTACAGTAATAACCCATAATAAAATAATGAAGAATTTAAAGCAAATAATAAATTTTGTATTTGAATACATGAATTCTTACATAATAAACAAAATATAATCCTTAAATTCGGGTCTCTAGAAGACAAAAACAATTACAAGTACATTATGTTCTAAAATCGTTACAAACAAATACTACAAGAAATTTTTTTATTAATAACAAACTAGGTTTTCAAGCCTCTTCAATTTCCAAAACTTCTCCCTAGAGCTCTGAAAATAACACTTTTAATGAGATAATAATCTCAGTGAATAAAACAAGTTTTTAAAAGAGGTTCGCAAATAGTGTTGTTCTCAGTCGGCATGGAATCCAGAAAAACAACCGTGGTACCCGCAGTAATAAAAAGTATTTTTCTTTATATATAATCATGATTTAACCCAAAAAATTTCTAGCAATAATAAAAACACAATAAAATAGTTTTTGATACAAACACACAATCTACAAATTATAGTGATACTCATGATCACTCGCTCTCACTCTACGGTTCCCAGAACCAAGGTTTTTGGTAGATTCTTCAAAGAGGTCTATGAGCTCATATTCCATATAATGGCGTCCCACTACCTTCCCTATGCTATTATGAAGGTATCCAGAATCTCTTCTCCATCCCAGATGGAGGTATCTAAAACCTCTTCCCCGTATGAAACGGAGGTATCTCATACATCCATCCCAGATGGATGTATCTCAAAATTCAACTCCATTCCAAATGGAGGTATCTCAAAACAATTAACAAAGTAATTTGCAAACATTAAACGAATTAAGAACAGTTTTTAAAACCATACCATGGAGGGTTAAAAACAGACGTTTTACTCATCTCTTAAAGCAAGATCCCACCACTTTAATTTGTTTTCTTCTGCTCCTATGTCCCTCTTTCTCAACCCTAGAATAATCAACTAATCTACTATATTCTGAGAGAACTAGTTAACCCTATATATAATTGCTTAGGGTTGATTTTCCCCTCTCTATATTTTTATCTTTTATAAAAGATTAGTTTTTAGAGATGAAATTCAAAATGAAATAAAATACTCTTTTATCTTATCTTACTATTATTTTAAAAGCAACATTATCTTACCTTATTTTTTCATTTAAAAATCCTAAATATTTAATCTTTTAATTTTATCTAACGAAATAAAATATATTATTTTATCTTATTTATATTTTAAAGGAAATATTATCTTAATCTTCTTATTCAAAATTTTTGACAGTTTAATCTTTTAATTAGTTTTTTTAACAACTTAATCTATCTTATCTTAACTAAATGATTATTTGAATATTTGTATTTTAAATTTTGGGATATTACATAAAACTCTTTTACACTCTGCATATAAATATTAAACACTTATTAAATACATGAAATACATACAACTTTCTTTTGTAAAGACCTAATTGCACTTTTTATTAAGTTATCTTTTTTATTTTTGTAATGTTCTTTGAGTTACTCTTGGAATATATCTCTATATATAAAACTGTTAACTTATCTTTCAATTAATATTACTCATTTTATTTTATTTTTTTATAAATCAAATGAATTTATTACAAAAGAGCACCAACAGTGACCATAAAACATATTACAAAAGTAAGTGAAAAAGGGTTTGTTCCATACATTTGAATATTGTACGTACCTCAGTGTACGGTCCTCTGCCACGAGGCTCATCCTTATGCATGATGCTCAGCCACAACATGTGTGCTTGGCGTAGGCTTCCCTACCATGGTGTGCGCACTCAATGCATGCTCCCGTGTCTTGAGGTGTGTGTCTCGGGCATGCTTCCTAACCACAACATATGCACCCAATGCATATTGTCGAGCCATAATGTGTGTGCCTAGTAAACACTCCCCAACCTCGATACACACATCCATTGCATCCTGCCCTACAACTACGAACGAGCCCGGTTCACGCTCCCTCCCACAGCATGTGAGCCTAGTGCATGCTTACCTGCCATGGCGCGTGGCCGGTGCATGTTGCCTAGTCAAGGAGCATGCACCTACTGCACCCTTCCTAGCCATGGCGTGCATGCCTAGTGCATACTCCCATGCCTCAAGGCAGGCACCCAGTACAAACTGCCTTGCCACAAGATGTGTGCTCAGTGTACCCTTCCTAGCCATGGTGGGCACCTAATGCATACTCCCGTGCCTCCATGTGCGTGCTCAATGCACCTTCCCGATCAATTGATGACCCTTCTGAGCCACAACGTGTGTTCCAATGAATGCTCCCCTACATCAATCCATGAGCTCGATGCGTGCTACCTTGCCATGACACACGCTCATTGCAGATTGCTCTGTCACAATGCGTGCACCCAATGAAAACTTCTACCCACAATGTGCGCACCCATTGAACACTAGCCTACCACGACACATGCTCGATACACGCTGTCCTACTAAGGTGCGCATGCCCAATCTACGTTTCCCTGTTAAGGCCTGGATGCTCAGTCCACACTGCCCGACCATGGCATACGCTTCCTTGTCTCGAGGCATGTGCCAGATGTATGTTACCCTGTCATGGTGTGTGCACCTAGTGAATGTTGTCTGCCACGACATGATGTCCGTTGCACACAGCCTTGCCACTATGCTTGTGCCGGTGTGCGCTGCCCTACCACATCATGCGAACTTGGTGCACGCCCTTTGCCTCAAGGCGCGTGCCTGATACATGCTACCATGCCACGATGCGTGCGCTGAATGCATGCTTCTCGAGGTGTGTGCCTGGAGTAGGCTGTTGGGCCATGACACATGCGCCTGGTCCATGTTGCCCTACCACAGTCAGTGCACCCTATGTACACTTCCTTACCATAGCGCGCTTGTTGAAACACATGTTGAAATTCAAGGATTGAAAAGCTTGAAGAAGCCATCATGTCCTTTGAAGCTCTTTGGAGTTTTGGTTTTGAAGAAGTATGATGTTTTGATTTTAAGTTTAAGCTTAATTCATTTTTATAGTACCAAACACATTTGATAAGTGTGCTACTTGTATTGTGTGTTTAGATAGGCATGAAAATATGTTTGAGTAGCTAAGGGATACATTACATAGGCTAGGAAATGCTGAAAAATCATCAAAATTAGATTTTGCAGTAAGGTAATCGATTACATTATTATGGTAATCGATTACCCTTCAAGAAAATTGGGTATTCTTATTCCTATTCTCAAGAGTAATTAATTACCTGAAAATAATAGTCGATTATACCCGAGACCATACTTTTATGGGTCTATTTTGTAGCAGCAAATCAGATAATCTATTGGGTAATCGATTACCCTGCTACAAACTCATATAAAAGCATTTTTAAACCATAATTTTTTATAACTAATGAAAGGTCCAAAGAAAGCTTCCTTATAACTAACAAACTAATCTGATTTGAATTTTTCTAGGATTAATATCTGTATGTGTGGTGTGCATAAATGAAATTTTAGTGGAAAATAGATTAGTGGAAGGCTAAATCTAACAGTTGGATGTAGGTCAGGTTGACTGAACTAGTATAAAACTACTGTGAAAATTCTCTCTTTTCTTACACTCTTTATGATTGCTTGAATTGATTTCTTTATTGATTTCTGAATGATTTTCTTTGCTACAACTTTATTTTGAATCTTTATTCAGAAAAATTGATTCTATTGATATTCCGTAATTGAGATTGTTATTGGGTTATTAAATCATTGAATCTTGATATTACACATTCATTATCCATAATCTTTGATTGAAAAGAAGTATGATTGAAATTTATATTTTGATTTAACTATGTGCAAACTAAAAACCATCATTGAAGGAATTATTATTGATCAAGTTTGATACCCAAAACATAGAAAGTGTTGAATCTTGATCTTTGTTTCAAGTTCTTTTGAAAACCCATTTTTGAAAACACTAAGGTAGATTTTGGAAATTTCTTAAAGGGGATATTTTTGAAAAATCTGATATTATTTTTTAATAGAAAAATTTGAAAAATATTTTGTGAATCTATTCAACACCCCTTCTAGATTCCCCCTGGGACCAACAACACGCTTTTGTACCTCGATGTGTATGCCTCGTGCACACTACCCTACTCAACGTGTGCACTTGGTGCACATTGACCTACAATGGCATGGTTGCTCGATGCACCTTTCCAAGCCACAGTGTACACACTTTCCTGCCACTCCATGCACGCCAGTGCATGCTCCCCTACCACAGCCCGCGCACCTGATGTAGTCTTCCCTGTGACAGCATGTGCTCCGAATGCAAGCTCCCTTGCCTCAAAATATGCATTGAGTGCATGCTACCTGCCAAGGCGAGCGCGCCCGGTACGCCCTTCCTAGCCGTGGCACGTACCCAATGCACCCTCCCCTACCTCGATGTGAGCACCTAGTGTAAGTTTCCTACTACGATGCGCACACTCAATGTACCCTTCCTTGCTAAGGCTTGCACCCGTTTGCACGCCTTCATGTCATGCTTTTAGTTTGTTTTCCTTTCATTTTTCCATTTTAAATTAGTGCTTGTTTCCTATTAATTAACTTGTTAGCATAATTTATAGGTTTGTACCTACCCTGATTATCATCGTATCCTTATCCAATTAAATTGACTGGTTAATTTATTTTTAGTTTTAAATATTGTTATAGAAAACTTGTAGAACTAGTGACTTCTAGGGAAGAAATCCCTTATTAGTGGATCTTAATGAATTTTAATTATAAACTTATTCACCTTATGCTTTGACATCTTTCTATTTAACATTCAGCTGGATGATATAATTGATTTGGTGATTCCAAGTGGTAACAACAAGATTATTTCTCAGATCTAAGAGTTCAATTAAAATTACTATTTTAGGTCATGCTAATAATTAGGACCATTATGCTTCCATTTGCATATATTTAAATATAGGTTTAATTATATTCTTCATCATCCATTTCAATTAAGATTTATTGTTTTGTAGTAGTTTAAATGATAATTTTCTATTAATATTTTTTTATTTGTTATAGGTATTTTGTGATATTAAAGAATTGCTATGGAGATACTTGAAGGGATTCACTCTCTGGACTTGCATATTTGTTTGAAATTGGAAAGTCTTTAGACTTACTTAGAAATAGTTTTCAAAAAAATTTTTAATTTTGGTATTTTTGTTGTATTTATTTATATAAATAAATGTATATTTAAACAATTTAATAATTTATATATGAATTTTTTTTGTTTATCAATTTACTGAAATCCTTTATTGGTTTATATAAACTTAATCAAAGTTATTTGAGGTTGTATAATCTGTTTAGCTTTATATTATTATAATTTGCAAATTTAGGAAGACATGTTATATAAATAAAGAAAAATAAAACAAACACAACATAATAAATTTCCTTTCTAAAACGATTATTTTAAACCACGTTTTAAAAAGGCCATTTTTTAAAAGAATTATTTGAAAAGAACGTTTTACATAGGCCATTTTGGAAAATAGTTATTTAAAAAACGTTTTAAAATGGTTAAAAAACCGTTCTTAAAAGTTAGACTTTTAAAAACCAAGACATTCAAAATAGTTCTGGATTTGTTGGTATTTTTAGTTAATGAAAACTTAGATGCTATCTTACTTGTGCTCTATGCTCTTTCATTGTGGACACAATTTGACCAATGTTACAATTATTTAAGCTTGTTAAATTCACGTACGTTTCGATCATGAGATATGACACAACATGTTTAAATGAGTTTGATTTCCTTTCTTAATTGGTTAAAGAAACTTCATAACATTAAAGGGAAACTCTCCTCTCCAAGATGATTCTAGCAAAATCCAAACAAATATTCACTTATGACAAACTACAAGTTACTTGGCCCAATTATTTGATGTATTGTTTTAAAAACTTGACTAATTCTACTTGTTCAATTGAAAATTAGTCTAGTAACTGGCCTGAAAAGAAAAAAGTAGAGCACTTAAGAACAAAGAACCGGTTGAATAAACCTTTTAAATTTTAATTTTTTAATTAAAAATTAATCTAAAGAATTTTTAACATAATAAAAAATACATATTTAAATATTTCACATAAAAATTATATGTTATCTTGCTTTCTGCTCTCATTACGGTGCAAGTTGAACAATTTTGCAATTATATAAACTTTGTTTCACAACATGCTTAAATGAGCGTATTTTTTGTTTATTAGTTGGTTAAATAAGATTAATAATATTAAAGGAAAACTTTCCATTCTCCATCATAGTTCTATGCTTTGTTTTAAAAAGTCGGCTATATAAGCAAGAATTGTCATGTTAAACAATAATACAATTCTATACGTTTACAATTCATTATATTTTTACTTTGTCAAATTAAACAATAATGAATTGATGGTGCAAGGGAACCTTTTCATTCACCAATTTAGGTCAGCATATTCCATCATTATTCAATCATAGTACTCTCGTTGTCAATTAATAAAATCTTATATATAAGAGCATAGGCAAAACATGAAATTTTTATGACAAAAATAATACAATATCATACCTTGTTACCTGTTGTATAAAGATTGTCATATTAAAATATAATACAATTTTGTGCGTGTTTGAAAGTTTATAATTCATCATATTTTTTATCTTTTCCATATTAAACAATAATACAATATCATATTAGTTATATATTATAAACAAGGATTCTTATAGTTAAGGTGATTTTATGCTAAACAAAATGTATTGAAGGTAGTCAAGTGTGTAAATGTCTAAGGCCCTTTCACCCAACTTTGTTAGAAAACCAATTAAAGGCAAAAGAACTTTTTCATTGAAAAGCATGAAATGAAGACAAAATGCAAGAGAAGATGACCAAGCATTCCAAGTTGCTGTTAGTTATTGCTCTCTTTATGCTTGTTGTTTTTGTTGTTGTACATCTTTTTTCTCTTTTTTTTTAGTTGAGAAGTATATCCTAATTTATAATGTTGACAAATATTAATTTTTTATATTAAAAAATATATTTTAATACATAGTGTTGATATATAAATTTTTATTTTGAATTTATATTTTTAAAAGTGATCAAATTAAATTTATTTTAATATAATTTTCAAATTACTCAAAATTTAATTATATGTCAATAATTAATTTTGTGTAATTATTTTCACATATTATATTTTTATTTTATCCATATAGTACAATAAGTGTTTTATTGCAACTATTTTACTTATATATAAATATAAAATAAATATATTTTTATTTAATAGTATATGATACATTTTGTTAATTATTTAAGATTTAAAAATAGTTTATAAATATATAAAAATATATTCATTTTACATCAATACATACATCATTGTGATCTTAAAAATATTTTAATTTTTATTTTAAAAAATTATTTACAATTTGTATTAAATTATATAATAAAAAGCATTAATATAAGTCATTTTATTCATGAAATCAAATCAACTGCTGAGAAAATATTTACCAATACCTATGAGATGTTTAAGCTTTAAATTAAATTACTAAATCAACAGTTATTATCAAGTGAAAATTTTAATCAACAACTTAATGGAATAGAAATTTTGATCAATAGTTATGAAAAGTTCAAACTTCCTTTTCAAATATATAAAGAATCAACGTATGTAGCGTAAAAGAGGATGCAAATTTACATTATTATTTCATAGAGTAAATTATTGTAATATTTTTTAAAATTAGTATAATTACACATACATTTCTATTTTTTTTAATCATTATTTTGTAACCCTGAAAGATTGAAGTCTAGAGTTTGAAAGAAATACTAGTATAATATTTTCAAACATATAAAAGTATTAATATAATATTTTTAAAGTTAACAAGAGATTTAGGTAGGAAAATAAAAAATGTTGAATTATATAAAATTTGATAAAAATTGAGGATGTATCATTATAATTTACTCTATTTTATATTATAATAAATAAATTTCAAATCAAATAAATATTTGTTGTCAACTTAAAATATCCATCTAACATCCTACAGGTGCTAAAATCTCTTTACTATATATCAAGTCAAACCAATGATTTTTGTTAAAATTATTATTTTTTATCCTCTTAACCCATTTGGAAAAAAATTATTATCCATTAACTTTATATAAATTTAAAAAATTATATTTTTCACTAGCAATTTAGTTATTGGGTTTATATTTTGAAATATTTGAAAAATATTGTACAAATATTTATAACAATTGAATAAATCGTTCTGATGTGGAAGTACAAATAGAACTATTTAATTTCTAATTTGTTGTATTTTTAACTTTTTAGACATTATAATTTAATTATTAATTTAAATGCAATTCTAATGGCTGAAAGCCACAAGAAAATATAAAATTATTGGTTCAAAATTATATTTTTTCATGGTTTTTATATATTAGAATTATATGAAAATAATAATAATAATATAAGAATTATGCATGCAAATAAAAAAAATTATATATAAAAATAACATATATGATATTAAAATCAAATAACTAGAAGTACACATATTTTTTGTGTTTACTTCATACAGACTATATGAAGGTGAAATTATATATGTTATTAATTAATTCAATCACAATATTATTATGGTTATATTCTATAAAATCATCCTCATATCTTTTAACAATTACAAAGTTAAGTTAGTTATGTTAGGTATTTATTAAAGGTTAATAAATATGAAATATATAATTTATCAGAAAATATTTGATAATTTATTTTTATAAACTATTATATTCAATAAATTTTCTCTTATAATGATAACCTTAAAAATATTGACAATTAAAAAGCTTAATTTCAAGAAAACAATACACACAATATCTTAAACACATTATTTACAATGAATTGTTTCTAATAAATTATAAAAAAATAAAAATTACTTTATTAATAAATTTTTTTATTATAATAAATTGATCTTAGCATATTTTAAAACTTGTAATTTTTTATTATATAGAATGATATAGTAATATATAATTATAAATATATATTTATATATCTATCTTAATAGTATTTTTTTTTCAGATATAAATCTAGATTGAATTTAACTAGTTTCTTAATAAAAATATAACTAATTAATCACAAAAAATCTAAATAAGTTAGAAGGGATAGCTAGTACATTTTGATTTTATTGAGCTTTTCTAGGCAAAGAGTTTCAGCTCTTAAAAATATAATTGAAACCTAAAATATAGTTCAGAAACTGAAAAAGTAGATTAAATTTTAAAGTGATTAAATTAAGATAAAAAAATTTATAGGATGAAAATAATATTTTATAAATTTTATAGGAATCCAAACATAGTTTATGTTAAATTATTTTTAATTTTATAGGAACCTGAGGAAAGTTAATTAATATACTTTACATGGTTTTAGTAAATTATTCTTAATTTTTATGATCATATATAAGTTCTTTACTTATAAATGAATTTTCATAAATTTTTGTTTTTTCTTTCTGATATTTTCTTTTGTCTTATCTATACGTCCAATCCTTAGATTTAAACCTCCAAAAGATTAACCAAACTCATTTGCTTTTACATTTAAGTAAATTTCTATAGTTACATAGTTTGTGAAGTTGTTTTGTATCTAAAATAGAAGCAAAATTATATAAAGATAATAGTCTAATAAGTTTTTAAAATATAATAAAAATAAAAAAAATAATTTTAATAAAATGTCCCTTTGTTCTTCTACACAGAAAATATGGATATAATTAATAAAATTTAATAAATGTAGTTTTAAATTTTACAAATAAAAACATAAATTTTCTTAAAAGCAGAACTTAAAGAAGGGATAGAGATAATTTATTAATTTCCTTCTTACCATCTCATTAACCAATTGAGGAAGGATCCTTAACGTGTCACACATGCAATTAAATTCTTAATGTGTCACACGCAACGTTAGAAGAAGTGAGGACACCATATTAGGAGGAGTTGAATAATATATCTGCAAACTAAACTTTATAATTAATCTAGTAATGGAAAGAAACATTTCTAACTTGTAATTTTTATTTATTGTCTTTGAATATTAAGCTAATTTGAACAATGAAAATGAATTTTTAATAAATTCCAAGACGACACAAAGTTATGCTCACGCAAAAATGCAGATAAAAAAACCTTCTTCTTTTACAACAGCGTGATATTTTCTAATATGTCTCAAAGTTGGAACAAAGGATAAGAGAGTTTGAATTTCATGAAAGAAAGGAAAAAAATGTTGTGATGATTTTGAGTCAAAATCGCAATTTGAAATCCAAGAGAAACAGGATCAGTCGTAGTTACAAAGAAGAATAATGCTACTTCAAATAAACATAGGAGAGCTACCCATGTTTGATAAATTGGATTTTTCTTAACCATATGAAAATAGATATTTGAATCAAGTTAAAAATGTTGAACAAATCTAATTTGATAAAAATAAAATCATAGTAAAAATTTTGATGTAATTACAAATTCTTAATGTTTTGGTATTCATTTGATTTATTGAACCTAGAAACAAATATAAGTATATATATTATATATATATATATATATATTTATATTTATATTTGTCTCTTCCATTATGATAATGGAAATCATGATTTTTAAACTCTAAGACTTTTTTTTTATTATGGAAAACTAAAATCCTAATAGCATTTTATTTTATTATTGTTAAAGTAAATTGATAAATATCACAAAATTGAAAGGAGCAAGAAGAGAGAATGGAGAGAAGATTGACTAATACTAATTTTAATTCTAGTTGAAAACTTTAATCTGTATATAATAAATTCAGCACAACTAAATTAATTAAATGCAAATTTGCAATATTCTAATAGAGTCATTTATGAAATATTATTAATTTACAAAATTACCCTTAGACCAAGAGAGTACATATCAATATATCATAGATATGATATACATTTTTGTTTTTGAAGGTAACTAACCTATGTTAATTTGATATAATTTGTGTTTCAGACCTCACTTGTGAGATTTAGATTAATTTGGCTCAAATGGTTTATAGAATCAATTGCATCAAAATTAATTTTATCTATAATTAAATTATTGGATACTTTATCTTTCTTGAATTTTTTAATCTCATGATAAATTTGGTTAACATCACATAAGAAGGATTAAGTTAACAAGATAGATTTAGAATAGTTATGTCTGTAAATGGAACACTTTTAATGCTATGCCAGATGCAAGATATGCATGATGTATGATTGCTTACCTGAGTGTAGCAAGTTTCACAGTAATCTGTACTTTAAGTATTGATAGTGGTAAATGAGTTTGGAATCATCAATGCACCTTTATATGCTTAACTCATAAAATTAGAATTGACTTTTGCGTGTTAACCTATATTAGTTGTTGTTACTTCATTCTCTCTTGTGCTTTATAGATATTTTTCTGTCCTGATACACTCAAATTAAATACAATAATAGGTATTTCTACAGACTATTTATTACTTGCAAGTTTCAAATTTTGTGTCCCCTAACTAGGTTATGCACCAAATTAATTTTGCCTCTACGTCTTTCACATTAGGTGCAACTTCCTAAGACCTCTTTTGCTTTTCTAGCTCTTGCTGCCGTAGGAGCTTCAAGTCTTTGGAACACTTTGTTGTCTTTGTTTGTAGCTGAATTTTTATAAATCTCATAGTACACTTTTGGGTTTCGATAATCACTATGCTAATCACTTCATCCTGCCCACACGTAATAATATACTTAATATATATAAATAATGATATTTGCTTCATCACATAGTTTGCTGAAATATATATAATGTGTATTCATCCATTTCTATTTGCTGCCATATTTAGTTTGTTATTGTTATGATAATAATAATAAGCTAGTTGTTAACTTTTAATGGCCTGATAATTTATTAATTAATTGTGAAACAAATATATGGTCAAGAGTCAAATTAATTAAATGACTTGTATTTTAAGATATAGTCTGAGCAAGTATAAATGGTTTGTGTGTTTTACCTTTTTCTTTTCACTTTTTGATCAACTCAATAAACAAACCCTCAAATTTAGTAGATATTCTCATTTCAAACAAGCATACGTCTTGTTTAAGAATAATGTTTTTCAATTGAGAATTCTTGAGCCAACATAATAACTCATAAATAACACTTTTTGCCGTTTTGAAATAATTTTATTTCAATAATATTTCTAAATTATTTTCATTCTATAATATAAATATTTTCCAATTATCCTCCTTCTATATTAATATTTATTAACTACTTGATAATTGTAAAATTAACTAAATTTTTATATATGATTTATTAATACTGTTTTGTTATGCATTATGTACTAGATGTGCCCGGGCCGAGTCTACCACTTACCGGGTCTACCTCCTTGCACACTAATAACATCTTCCTTGCTTCGTTCCTTGGCGCCGGTGAAGTTGTGTACCGGAAGGAATCCCTCACCCGAGTCAAATTTTTATTCAAGGCCAGGTTTGGAAAAGATAAATACAAGTCATTCTTTTTACAAGTAAAGAAAAAACCCGTAATTGTGTAGGGTCAAACCCAAGAAGGTAAATATTATAAATGATAAAGGACAAAAACAGGTTGAACTCTCTCTCATTATTATATTTCTGACATTTGACAACATATTTTGAGAGGAGTATCATTGTAAGTCTTGTGCTTACATTGACGAAAGAGACTCCTTTAGACAATAAGTTCCCTACCCATTTTTTTAGGAACTCATTTTTTGTGTTTTAAAAATTAATCTAAAGTATTTTTAACATAAATAATAACACATATTTAAATATTTCACATAAATATCTATTATTTTGTCTAATGAAATATATAATCTAGTGATTTATACTAATTTATTATTTTTAAATCTTATTTATTCTTCACAATTCTATATTATTTTATTATTTAAAATATTATATAGAATATTTATAGGCTTACATGTAATTTGATTTTCCTATTTTTTAAAATTTTCACTTTTGATCTCTCTATCTTAAAATGGAGATATTTAACCTCTTATTTTTTAAAATCCATAATTTAGTTCTCTATCTTAAAATAAAGACATTTAATTCTTAATTTCAGAAAATTCATGAATTTGATATTTTCAGTAAAATAAAAAATAATAAATGTTTTTATTCATTAAGAAATTATCATTATCCAAATTTAGTAACATGAGATGAGATTATTTGTTACATAACATCATAATCAATGCTTAATTTAGAATAATAAGTGTTTTCAGTTAAAAAAAGGCCAAAGAGCATGAATTTTAAGAAATTAGGGACAAAATGTATAAGAGACAAAAATTGTGAATTTTATATAATTAAGAGGCCGAATGTCTCTATTTTAAATAGAAAAACTAAAAGAAGGGGATTATAATTACATTTAAGACAATACTATAAAGCTGGTTCAATCAGGTTCAGCTACTGTTGAAGTTTTAAACCTTAAACCATTTTACTTGTTCAATCACCGCTTTGCTTTTAAAAACATTAAATTATGAGAAATCATAATAAAATGTAAAATTAAAGAATAATTGCTTATAAAAAAAATTAAAGAATAATACAACTACAATTAACATTATCAATTTGATGAAATGTTAGATTATTTAATATAATATTTGACTTGTGTGAATATGAAGTAACTTTAAATATTTTTAAAGTCGTGTTTCCACTGGAGTCACGCATTCATTGTGTGGTCCATGTATGCCTTCTTCGTGCCTTTCATGGACCATCGTCGCCATCCCTGCTGCAACCCTTGCCGGCTCTGCCACCATCTTCCCTCGCCATTACACATGCGTCATCTCCTTCCTAGAACCTAAACACAACCTCCTTCAACACTACCCAACCTTTTATCTCCACCGCTTTACCCTCTTCCTCTTATCCAAATGTTTCAACTCACCTCCCTAACCCTTTAGATCTAGTTGTTGAAACTCACTTAACTCCTCCTAGGGATCAGTTACCTTTGTCTTCCAGCCCACCAAACACGTGCCCCTCAACTGTCCTGCACCACTCCAAATATTTTCTAGTAGTAGATTATAACATTCAACAAGTTTATAAGTAATTAAAAATATAGTTTATCCAAAAAATTACATTGAATTAACTTGTCATATATCCTAACGATATGGTACGTTATTTAGTTGCTAACGATAGTGTTATATTTGAGTTATACATTTTCTAAAAAACACAACCAAAATCAAACAAAAAATTTAAGGACAAAAAAATGTTAAAAAATTGGTTGAATCAGAAACCAGTTCCCTGTTTGGTTTAATTGTGGTTGAAATTTTTGGTTTCCCACAAAACCAGTTAAAAACCGATCATAAACCGGTGAAAATTGGCGTTTTAACCAATTCGACTAGTTCAATTTTCTTTTTTTAAACTTTTCAATGTATATTTTTTTAAATGCATCCCTCTTTTTCCTAAGTCAACCTCCTTTAATTCAAAATTAATATAAGGATGTTAACTTAGTAATATGATGGTAAATTTAGTAAAATTCTTTTTTCTTTTATAAGCACATTCTTTCTATTTTTTTCTTATACATTATGACTTATGAAGTATGCATGATTTATAATCCTTTTATTTTTAATATTATGAATTTCATAATATTTTTTGTTTAATATAGTTGTTATAGTATTTTATTAAGAACCACTGGTTCAACTAGTAAACTATAAACCAATATCTTCATGAATTTTTATTCACCGGTTTCCTTTTAAAAACATTGACTATATAAATACTATTACATTATTAGCTTCCCCTTTGTCATTTCTAATGTTACCCCAAACCCTCATGAACTTTTGAATCACCTTTGCAGCATATTCAAACACCTTACAAAAAAATACCACAATTTAATATTATTGACTAGAACCACGAGTAGTTGAGTTGGTATTATGTATCTGGATTTGGTTAGATTCCTGCAAAGAAAGTAATGGTACCAATAGATCACTAAGAATTTATTATTGAATTCACAAAAGGAAACAATGGAAGAATATTGACTAAACATTTTAATTAGGGGTTGTACATTACATTACATTGGATTCAACTTTAGCTAAGTAGGACACTAGGACTATTATGATCATCAAACTATTTGGTACAAAGGTGATAAATAAGATAGAAATAAATAACAATAAAAAAATAGATGAGAAATAAAATAAAACTAGAAATGTAAGGCTAAAAATAATAAATAGTAATATATAAGGAAAGAGATAAAAAAATAAGTTAAATTAGGTAAAAAAAAAGTATGATACATCCCACCTTAATTTTTCCAAATGTGTATTTTTTGTTTCTATTGTATTATGAATATATATTTTGCTTTTCTTTAAAAAAAAATTGTAGAACTAGTTATTCACATTATCAAAATTTAGTGATTTTTTTTTCACATTAATATATGAGTTTAATTGGTATACATTGTCATTGTAACTGCAATCACAACCCTTTATTCATGGTAAATTTATTAACTTTACTCATTAGTGCTTTAAAAGTCACATAAATGAAAAGTCATGATTAAATATTAGTGTAAAAATCTTTTACACTGACCGTGTATACCAATTAAACTCTTAATGTATTGCTAATTTTTAACAAAAACTATTGATGTAACACATTGACATATAGTGCTAATAGTGTGTTGATAGTATAGTAAGAAAATATTCTTAAAAGAAAAAAGTGGCATAAAGAATTATAGGTTTGGTGAGTGCCAACAAATTGTACTAACAGGAAATCATGTTGGTTTTTGCTAGCTTTACATGATTACTTAATTGACAACACTTTTTCCCTTCTCATCTAGATTCCTTCTTCCCTTCTTTAATATAATCTCAGGCTTGGCTAATGCCACTTGTTTGCTTAATTGACAAAAGTTTATTAAACCATGTTATGTCCTTAAGCATCTAATAATTTTTTTCACCAGACATGTAATTATTAATTCATTTAATTGTCTCCTTTTATTAGCTTAAATAATTAAATTACTGGTAATTACATCATTACAGCTTGCCCACATCAGGGTAGATGGACCACATCATGATATTTCTTGATTGGTATGGTATCTTTAAATATAAGTGAGAAAAAGATAAATATTCCTCCATTTGAAAAGATAAATATTACATCATTATAGTTTGTCCACATCAGGGTAGAGGGACCACATCATTTGACACCACATCAAGATTACATTATCACTTTGCCGAAGAAGAATAGTATATGAGTGAGAAAAAGATAAATATTCCTCCATTTGCAAAATAGTTGCTGCAATTCTTCAACTCATTGAGGATCACTTCACTTCCCCTCTTTCTTAAAGTCCTCAAAGCTCGTCTTCCCACACACCCCTTTCCCATTTGAAGCATCCATTCCATTCTTCCTTTGTGTCTTACAGCTTCTATTTTACCCTCCCTAAACAAAGAAACTTAGCTTTTTCCCACCCTATAGCCAACACAGCCAAATACCCATTCTTTAAGGATAAATCTTCCCACAAAAAAGGTCTCTTTTTCCTTCATCCCTTGACAAATAGAAGCTAAAGCACCACCAAAAGTGTTAATAGATCTTTGTTCCTTCATTTCTATTAGTAAGTACAACAACAACTTTGGGTGGTGTCAAATGGGTAGAGAATGGTGACGTTGCCACATTCACCTCCTTGTAGAAGCAGCTAAAGTATCATTCCATACCAGTGTGAGGCGACCCAAAGTTGTTCCTTCAACCCCTCTTTTCTTATAACTTACAACCAAAGTTTTTTAAAATAAGATATAAAAGTAAATTTTTTTGGTGTTTATTTATTTTGGTTTTGTTATACATACCCACACACATCCACACCCTCCCAAATATCTTATATTGTACCCTATTTTATGAAGAAGAAAATAAGTTCTTAAATGCTTATAAGGAAGCAAGGCAAGTGATTTGAATTTTTAGTAATACAAATACAAATGCACAAAGGGTACATAAGAATACTAAAGTCGTATGAAGAATTTGAGGATGAGTTTTCACAAAAGTGTAGTTTGAATTTGAGGTTGCACCATCTCTAATTCAAATTATAGAGAAGTTGAAACCATAGAATTAGCTAGGGAATTTAAAAATGATACTCATATGAATAGGTATATATGCAAAAATACATAATTTTACACAAAATAAAAAATTAGTTATCATTTAATTTCACTAATATAAAATATAAAATAAATTTATTTTCTAAACACCTTTTATTTGGAACATGATATAAAAAATAAAAGAAAAAACATTTATACAATGATATTTAATCACAATATTTTATATATAGTAAGTTGATTTACTTTATCCATTATTGATTTAAAAATATATAAATTTATGATTATAATTAAACGTCGGTATAAGATTCTTTTACATCGATCGTTGGTAGGTGTTCAACTCAAAATAAAAGAAGTCATACAATGTAATTAAATAAATGGTATTTTATAAATAATAGCATTAAGATAAAATTAATTGAATTTATTTATAGTTTTTAGTCACTACACAACTCACATTTTTTCTTATATCCTCACTCTTGGTATAATATAAATTCTTGATAGAGAAGTAAAACGCAAAATAACATCATTCAACACATACATAAATAATAGTGGGTCAAAGAACGTAAATAAATATGCATATTGGAAGGTTAAATTGAAGGGTCAAATAGAAAACAAATGGTAGGTTTTGAGATGAAAATTAAATTAAGAACAGTTACCGTTTGGGGCATAGAAAGCGATTTGCAACATGTTGCGGTTGAGGTTTTAAATACTTTTGAATATTTTATATTCAGTATATATTGGGTTTGGGTTTGTGAAGAGTTAAATGCCTTTGAATATTTTGAATAAGGCTTCACAACAGTGTTCATGATGAGCCAAGAATCTGATTCCATACACGATTTATAGATAATGTTTAGTCTAGTTGGTTTATTTTCTTCAAATGAAAAGTTAGGTTAAATAGTATTTATATAAAAATATTTAATTAAATTTTAAATAAATTTATTTTATTGCAAAAACATCAAGTAAATTATTTTATGTCAGTTAATTTTTCACAAAAAAATTATTTTATAATATTTTTTTCATTAGACAATAAAAAAAATTATCAAATAAATTTTAATTTAAAATAAACATATAAGCTAAAGTGGTTATATTTAATAAACAATGATTATTGCTTTCAGCAGAACGAGTGCTAAGGCCAATTATATATGGATATAGTATTGACACAAATTTAGTATGTAGTAAAGCAGTTCCGGTCCAAATAAAACAAAACATTTTTAATTTGTGTGTTTATATTTTTTTACTATATTCATATGTTTATTTAAAAATTTAAATAAATTAAACAGACCTCCTAGGAAATGATATAACTGAATTAAAGATTTAGTGATTTCCTATTTATTTTACTATAGAAAGTATAAAGGCAGTTTAGCCAATGTGATCCATTACCCTAACTTTTAACTTACATCTTTAAAGTTAATAAAAATATAATTTATTAATTATCACAAAAATATATAGACACAATTCAATCACATATTTATAGAGTTATGAAAATAAGTGGGACACATAGATTAGCTTAGGTTAAGTTGAAATTGAAAAACTAAACTTATATAAAATTATCCTATTTTGTAATTGATATTATTTAAATTCTTTAATATATATTTATATATATGCTAAAAAAAAAGGAACCCAATTAGACTAGTCTGACGGGTCAACAAAAATAGATTAGAAAAAAAGCAACACATATTAATTATAGAAAATCCATTTAACACTTCTACCTATATGTACATCTTTGAATCTTGGTACTTGACAAATCTCTTTGAAGCACATGTTGCAAGACTCATGACCACCCCTGGAATTATAAGATGATGAAAAAATGTTAGCCCCTTTATCTTTGGATCAGTCATGAAGCTTGAAGTCGTTTCCAATGGTTCAGAGGAGTTATAGTTCACTCATATTTTATTTTCTCAAAAACAAACTTACATTATTGATGTAACTCATTTGCTAGTTTTCCAACTCACAAAGCAAGTTTATGCCATATGCTTTGTCACACATTTTCAAGTCAACTCTTCTACAAAACTAACAACCACATATTAATATACAACAAATTTGTCATTGTAATACTATCATAAATCAGCAGCTTCCATACACAAATAGAACTATAAAACCATATAAGCAAGACCCATAGGAAATTTTTATTTTTAATTTATATATTTAAAAGTGATTAAATTAAATTTATATTAATATGATTTTAATTATTAAAATTTAATTATATGTTAATAATTAATTTCATGTAATTATTTTCGCATATTATAATTTTATTTTATCCATACAATAAGTGTATTTTATTTTATTTTCATGTTAAGAAATATATTTTTATTTAATAGTATGATACAATTTTGTTAATTATTCAAGATTTAATAAACTAATTTATAAACATATAACAATTTATCCATTTTATTTTCACCAAAAAAAATTCTATCCATTTTATATTAACATATATAAGTAAAATATATACATTATTATGATTTTAAAAAGTATTTTAATTTTTTATTTTAGAAAATTATTTTAAATTTGAGTTAAATTATATAATAAAAAGCAATAATATGAGCTATTTAATTCATTAAATCAAATCAGCTGTGAAAAGTTTTATAAATAGGTATAAGATATTCAAGCTTAATCACATCAATTTAATTCATTTAAACTAAATTAATAAATCGACAATTATTATGAATTGAATTTTTATTTTTGCAAAAAAAAATTAATGAAATAAAATTTTGAGGTAATTAAAAATGCAGCCCACATGTTTAGTGTAATTGCAAATATACCTCCTTCTTCTTTTATACTACACAGACTCTCTTACTTATATGTACTTATTACGATTGTACCCTCTTTCCAAACTACACAAAATATATTTTTACATATTTTTCCGTTATTACATTTTATTTTGTGTGAAGATGATATAATTTTTTTTTCAAGTTTGCTAATACTCAAACAATGGAGGCGAAAGGAGCGCTCATTGTAAATTTTGAAAAATATAGGGAGTGCATGTGTAATCATATACAAAACTTAAGAGATACACGTATAATATCATACAATACTTAGATGATACATCTGTAATAATTTATATATGATATTACAATATTTTGGAAAGAGGGGTACAACTACATGAGTATGTCAAAGTAAGAGGATTTGTATAGTCTAATAAAAAGGAGATGTGCATATGTAATTAAATTAAATTTAAGGAGTACATCCATAATTACCTCTAAAACTTTTGATCAAATAATTATGAAAAGCTGAAACTTCCTTTATATATAAAGAATGGATGTAGTGTAAGAGAGCAATGTAACATAATTAGTGAGAATAAAAATTGACAAAAAAAAAGTAATCAAATAATAGCATATATTCTATAAAACAATAATGTCACATGTCCAAATTTACATTATTATTTAGTGTAATTATATATACATTTCTATTTTTTTAACCATTACTTTCGTACCTCTGAGAGTCAGTGATGGTCTAAGGTTTGAGAGGAGTGCTAGTGTAGCATCCCAAAATTCAAAATACAAATATTTGAAAGATTAGGTTGTTAAAAAAAATGTATTAAAAGATTAAACTATAAAAAATTTTGAATGACTAGATTAAGATAATTATTTTTTAAAATAGAAATAAGATAAAATAAATCAAGATTTGATCTCATATTGAATTTGTTCTTACCAAATTCCGGTAGAACCTCGTAACCTCTCTTGTTTGGAACGCTAGCAGCTCCCTCAAACAAGTGAGTACCTGCAAAAGAGACTATGACGCTCAAGTTAAAAAAGATTGTCAAGAGTATCAGTGGTTTTGTGTTTAAAATAGTCTCCCTTTTTAAGGAGTGTGGATCCCTTTTTATTGTGAAAAAGGTTTCGTGTTTCCTTTTTTGGGCAAATGGGCCTTTGTTAGGTCAGGTACCGAGCTTTGAGCTAAGCTGAGTACGTCAAGCTCTGAACTGTGCTGAGTACGATCCAGACAGACAGAAGACTCTTAACTCCCATAGGACTTTGAGGTTGAAGAGCTTGTGGACCGGAGGTGGACCTCGATGACCGACCCACATGATCCCGCAATATTTCATCCATGATATCTGATCATTTAATGACTGTTATCAGTTAATCACAAGGTCAACATTAAATGGAAAATCATGCATTCGCTAGAGAAGACCAAAATCAATATAAAAGGAAATACTACGAAACTCTAAGATGACAACTTTTTGCTAGTCGCCTAAGATAAATACTCTAATCTTACCTGGAAATACGCTCCAAAACAACATGTTAAAATAAAAATTTATATACACAGAACCATTATGTATAATTTTTCCATAGACCCACAAAATGTCACGACTTATTTTGGGGTAGACTTTCAGAACATGGATCATCTTCTTGCCATCCTTGCTTTCCCACAACATGTGAAATAAGGCACATTGGTGTGCAGATAATTTTTGGTTGGCATGTAAGTATGTAACAATCAGGGTAGCATGGAGAATTTTTACACCTATTCCCCTTTTAGTTCCTTACGTTGCTTTAATTAGTTCCTATGAATGGTTAATGCCTTTTTTTTAAATGGAGAGTCAAAGTAAAACTAGAACAATTAGTATAATATAAAAAATTTTGTAATGTTAAAAAATGAAAAAGTAATAGATATAATAAGATTTAATTTTAAAAAAAAAATTTGTATAGTTTAATATTATTTTAAAGATATTCTAATTAAAATTAAAGTTATAAAAAATAAGTTTGTGGCTACACTCACGTATACTATGTTGCATGACATCACATCGATGCATGCATTCTGGTTTTCAATAGAGGTGACATTTTTATTATTTAATCACAATCAAAGTATTTTATATTTTGGTGGGATCCTTTGAGGCTGTGTTGTTTCTTATAAAATAAAATATTATAATATTAATATGGAATATTCAATAACTTGCAATTAATTTTTGTTAAAAAATCTAACTGATTATATTTAGTAAATATTTTCTTTTAAAATAATTTTTTTCATTTATATTATTGAAAAAGTCTTTTTAAATCAAACATGTAACACAATGACATATATATATATATATAATTTAATATCATGTATTTAAATTCTTTATGTGAAATTTAAATTCATTCCTTTTCAAGGTGATTTTCATATAATTTAGCTCACATTACAATAAATGCCCTTGTTTGAATAATATGATGTTTATTTTTTATTACATGTGTACTCATTAACATAAAATCAACATATATATGCCTCAATAACAAAGAGATAATAAATTTCTTTTCAATTGTTTATATCCAAGTGTGGGTATATGTATCTCAATACTTCTCAGGGGTATATTTTATGGATATTGAACATTGAAGAAATTAAAAAAAAAACTCATCAAACTTAAAGGGCAATTTTTTCAACAAAATGGTGGCCAATTGCTACAATAACTAGCCAAGTACAGTGGTTCAACTAAAACAACTAAAATCTTTATTCTGGAGGAACTAAAGGAGGCTAGTAAAAATTTTTATGAAAGCATGGTCTTTGGCCAAGGTAGGCAAGGAACAGTTTACAAAAGAATATTACCTAATGATAAAGTTGTAGCAATAAAAAGATCCTGAATTAGAAACCGAAACCAAATTTAGAATTTCATCAATGAGGTGATCATGCTTTCTCAAACCAACATATGAATGTAGTAAAACTCTTGGGATGTTGTTTAGAAGCAGAAGTTTCCTTGTTTGTTAATGAATTTATTCTCAATGGTACTATTTATAAGCATCTTCATGATCAAGGTTAATCTTTAAGACTTACATGGAAAACAAGAAATGCAAATAACAACAGAAACTGCCAGGGTCCTTGCATTTTTACATTCAATTACCTCCACACCAATTATACACAGAGACGTGAAAACTGCAAATATACTACTTGATTACAATTTCACTACTAAGGTTTTAGATTTTTGAGCTTCAAGGATTCTTCCTCTTGATCAAACTTAGATAACCACTTTGGTAAAATAGACACTAAGATATCTTGACCTAGAATACTTTGAAATAAGTCAATTAAATGAGAAGAGTAACGCGTTCAGCTTTGGAGTTGTCTTAATGAAATTGCTAGCAGTAAAGAAGGCACTTTCTTTTGATAGGCTAGAGCCTCATAGAAACTTTGCAGTGTACTTTCATTCTTTAATTAATGAGGGTAGATTTCTTAGAATTATAGATATCCATATAATAGATGAGGCAAATGTTGGGCATTAATGGATGTTGCCAATATTGCATAATGTTGTTTAAGATTGAAGGGGAAGGAAAAACCCACCATAAAAGAAGTGGCAAAGGAATTTGAAAGAGTAAACATAATGGAAAAGCACAAATGGAAAAAAAAAACAATTTGACTTTGGAAGAGACAAAGAATTTTCTAGAATCAACACAATCATCTTCTTCCAATCTTGCTGACAGAAGAAACATTCGCTTTGGCTATGGTATTTCATAAAACAAATCTCGGTCATTAAGTAGTGGAAGATGATTAGGTAATATTAACTGTAACATCATCATAATTCAAAAGTTTATTGTTACACAAAATGTCAGTTTATGTTTCAATAATGGTTATACTATTGTTATATGTTGTATTCCCTTGTTGTATTGAATATGATAATTAATGTGACATTATGTTTGAGATGAAACGCTATGTGATATATGAGATATTTTTTTATAAAAGTATCCTTTCTATTTAATTAATTTTACATATATGCTTAACTAAAACTTGTGATTATATTAAAATATTTCATGACACAGAATGTTGTCTCAATAGAGTAGGGATGTTCATTGAGTTAGGTGACCAAAAGAATCTATCCGATCCAATCCAACCTAAATAAGTTTGGTAATTAGACCTAACTCAATTAAATTCAATCTACTATGGGTAACGGATTCGGTAAGTTGAATCCAAGATCCAATCCAACTGAATCATAATATTAAATTATTATATATTATAATTTCAAATTATGTGTTTTGTTATTATGTGTTTCTCTTTTATATTTTGTTTTTGTTAGTTTGGACAAATTCTATAGTTTGTATTTATTTGTATGAATTGACTCTAGTTTGAACAAATTATGTTTATTTTATTTTGGACAAATGTTTCGTTAGTTATTATTGTTTGAAAATTTAGTTGTATGTTAATTTTAATTTGTTTTAGTTTTAATATATAATTTGTAACTATAATTTATTTTTTATTTTTATGTTATAACAATTATATAGTCTATTATGTTAAAAAAAATATCCTAAAAAAGCTAACAAAACAATATTCTAAATTTTTTTAAAATTAATTTTTTAAAGAAATACTTTTTAAAATTATGGTCCAATTAACCAAAACCTATTCAAGAGCATGTTGAGTTAGGTTTAATAAAAAAAACAAAAATTCAACTCAATTTTTATATTTGGATTGAGTCTTGAGTTTGCCTAAATCTGACCCAACCCAACTCATATTCACTCCTGCAATAGAGTATCATTGATTTTGTTGGGTCTCATATCTAAACAAGGACAGGGAATTATAAAAATTAAAAAGGAATAAACTAAATTTTAAAGAAAGTAACATAAGAGAGTGTATCACTGTTACATTTCTTTACCTATTAGCTATGATTTTGAAGGGACCTGATGAATGATGTTGTGCCTTTGGCAAGCATACTGAGTTTTATTATAGTAATTTACATATGGTTTCCAGAGATTTAAGGATATTTTATAATTTCTTTTCTTGTAAGTTTGTTAAAAAAATATGTAGTATATCATAGGAGTTGGGAGAGTCATGACCCCTAAACTTTTTTCATTTCTTTTAATCAATATAGATTTTTTTAATAATATATCTATTTTATTTTTTTAGCATTCCCATTTTTTTTTCTTCCCTATTAACAAATATAAAATTGTTTATTAAAAATTGTAATTTTTTAAATATATGTATTTTATTTTTTTGGCTCGATAATATTCTTCACCTAAGATCCATCATTAGTGAATCTTCATAGGAGTTAGAGGGAACCATGACTCTCCAAAACTTTTTTCCTTTCTTTCAGTAAATATAGAGTTTTTTTTTTTTAATTTTAATTTTCTTGTAGTATATCTATTTTATATTTTAGACTTCCCCAAACTTTCTTTCTCCCCTTTAAACAAATATAAAATTGTTTATAAAAAATTTTAATTTTTTTAAATATATCTATTTTATTTTTTTGATTCTCATAATATCAACAACAAACTCTTTAATTAACACACTCCTCCAACACACTTTATATGATTCATTGAAATTTATAAAAAGTAACAAATTATATGGTTTCACTTATCATTAAATGACTCTCTTATCTCTTAATTTTATAGTTTTCAATAAATTTCAACCAATAATAGAGAGTATTAGTAGAAATGTGTTAAACAGTATGTTAGGAAGAATGTATTAAAGAGTGTATTACTCCAATAGTAAGTTAATTAGAAGACTTACTCTTCATCTTAACTATTCATTTTCTTGAAATCTAATAATTAATATTAATTACTCACTACAACCATTAAATTTCAAAAAAATAAGTGATGAGATGAAAAATAACTCTTAAATAAGTGTGTGCATGCATTATCGTCTATTATGTCAGTAGATTTTGTGGGATAGATCTAAACTTAAAAAACAATTCAATTGAATTATTTAGCTAACCAAGCTTATCTGTCCTGATTAAATATACTCGACCTAAATGTTTTGGATAACGTTGTCGACAATGAAAAACCTTCTAAACATTGGGTTTCGATGGTCGCATCTAGGTTTTCATAGTCTCTTTTTCACTTTCATTCACTCATTGACTCTCTCGCTGATTTCTCATGTGATGGTCACTTTTTTCTCTCATATTAAACCTACTTTGCACGGATATATAAGGGAACCTCTTTCATGGTGGCACTTAGATTCACTCGATGCATTAGAAAATTTAAATTGATTCTGACTTGGCTTTTGTGAGTTGTGGCCAATACATTTTCAAAGAAAAGATAAGAATAAAAGAATGGTTAGAATGTGTTTGATTTTCCATTTTATCTAGGTGAAAGTGAAGAAGCTAACAGAAATGCTAAATGAATCTTTTTGGTTTGGTAAGCATTCAGATAGTTACTAACTTTTCCTAAAAGGTTACTTCTAGTTAGGTTTTTCTAAAGATATCTTGTTTTACAACTCTTAGTTAATTGTTTTTTATAATTTTATCATTCGTTAATTGTCTCCTTAATTCTCTTTCCTTATATGTCAGAACATCTCTCTCCTTTATTATAAATTAAATATGTAATTATAGCAACTTATAATTTAAATATATATTTGTAGAAAATTATAATTTAAATATATAATTATAGTAATTTATAATTTAAATATGAAATTATAGAATTTTATAATTTAAATATGTAATTATATTAATTTATAATTTAAATATGTAATTATATAAATTTATAATTTAAATATATAATTATATAAATTTATAATTTAAATATATAATTATAATAATTAATAATTTAAATATGTAATCAATTTATATTATTAAAATATGTTATAATTATTTTAAATATCTTATTATTGATTTAATAATTAATTATGTCCCTATATTTATCATTTCATAACTTTCAACTAGTTGATTAACTAGTTTTACCAAAACTTAGAATTAATTTTTCAACTTTTAACTAACATTTTAGCTAATTTTATTAAACACATCGTTGTCTATGCCTACAAAAGCACGTTAGTTTCAAACATAAAAACAAACCTATCTTAGTAAACAAATTAAAAATAAGCATATATTTATTCTGCACAATTTTTATTTTGTATGTCCTGATTGGATTTCCTCAAGAAATGCTTTTCATTCATTTTTAAGTTTATTTGAGATATATATTATACATCTTAATATTTTGTCTAGACCAAGACTTAAGGACCATCTTCCTTATATGTCAGAACATCTCTCTCCTTTATTATAAATTAAATATGTAATTATAGCAACTTATAATTTAAATATATATTTGTAGAAAATTATAATTTAAATATATAATTATAGTAATTTATAATTTAAATATGAAATTATAGAATTTTATAATTTAAATATGTAATTATATTAATTTATAATTTAAATATGTAATTATATAAATTTATAATTTAAATATATAATTATATAAATTTATAATTTAAATATATAATTATAATAATTAATAATTTAAATATGTAATCAATTTATATTATTAAAATATGTTATAATTATTTTAAATATCTTATTATTGATTTAATAATTAATTATGTCCCTATATTTATCATTTCATAACTTTCAACTAGTTGATTAACTAGTTTTACCAAAACTTAGAATTAATTTTTCAACTTTTAACTAACATTTTAGCTAATTTTATTAAACACATCGTTGTCTATGCCTACAAAAGCACGTTAGTTTCAAACATAAAAACAAACCTATCTTAGTAAACAAATTAAAAATAAGCATATATTTATTCTGCACAATTTTTATTTTGTATGTCTTGATTGGATTTCCTCAAGAAATGCTTTTCATTCATTTTTAAGTTTATTTGAGATATATATTATACATCTTAATATTTTGTCTAGACCAAGACTTAAGGACCATCTTCCTTATATGTCAGAACATCTCTCTCCTTTATTATAAATTAAATATGTAATTATAGCAACTTATAATTTAAATATATATTTGTAGAAAATTATAATTTAAATATATAATTATAGTAATTTATAATTTAAATATGAAATTATAGAATTTTATAATTTAAATATGTAATTATATTAATTTATAATTTAAATATGTAATTATATAAATTTATAATTTAAATATATAATTATATAAATTTATAATTTAAATATATAATTATAATAATTAATAATTTAAATATGTAATCAATTTATATTATTAAAATATGTTATAATTATTTTAAATATCTTATTATTGATTTAATAATTAATTATGTCCCTATATTTATCATTTCATAACTTTCAACTAGTTGATTAACTAGTTTTACCAAAACTTAGAATTAATTTTTCAACTTTTAACTAACATTTTAGCTAATTTTATTAAACACATCGTTGTCTATGCCTACAAAAGCACGTTAGTTTCAAACATAAAAACAAACCTATCTTAGTAAACAAATTAAAAATAAGCATATATTTATTCTGCACAATTTTTATTTTGTATGTCCTGATTGGATTTCCTCAAGAAATGCTTTTCATTCATTTTTAAGTTTATTTGAGATATATATTATACATCTTAATATTTTGTCTAGACCAAGACTTAAGGACCATCTTCCTTATATGTCAGAACATCTCTCTCCTTTATTATAAATTAAATATGTAATTATAGCAACTTATAATTTAAATATATATTTGTAGAAAATTATAATTTAAATATATAATTATAGTAATTTATAATTTAAATATGAAATTATAGAATTTTATAATTTAAATATGTAATTATATTAATTTATAATTTAAATATGTAATTATATAAATTTATAATTTAAATATATAATTATATAAATTTATAATTTAAATATATAATTATAATAATTAATAATTTAAATATGTAATCAATTTATATTATTAAAATATGTTATAATTATTTTAAATATCTTATTATTGATTTAATAATTAATTATGTCCCTATATTTATCATTTCATAACTTTCAACTAGTTGATTAACTAGTTTTACCAAAACTTAGAATTAATTTTTCAACTTTTAACTAACATTTTAGCTAATTTTATTAAACAGATCGTTGTCTATGCCTACAAAAGCACGTTAGTTTCAAACATAAAAACAAACCTATCTTAGTAAACAAATTAAAAATAAGCATATATTTATTCTGCACAATTTTTATTTTGTATGTCCTGATTGGATTTCCTCAAGAAATGCTTTTCATTCATTTTTAAGTTTATTTGAGATATATATTATACATCTTAATATTTTGTCTAGACCAAGACTTAAGGACCATCTTCCTTATATGTCAGAACATCTCTCTCCTTTATTATAAATTAAATATGTAATTATAGCAACTTATAATTTAAATATATATTTGTAGAAAATTATAATTTAAATATATAATTTTAGTAATTTATAATTTAAATATGAAATTATAGAATTTTATAATTTAAATATGTAATTATATTAATTTATAATTTAAATATGTAATTATATAAATTTATAATTTAAATATATAATTATATAAATTTATAATTTAAATATATAATTATAATAATTAATAATTTAAATATGTAATCAATTTATATTATTAAAATATGTTATAATTATTTTAAATATCTTATTATTGATTTAATAATTAATTATGTCCCTATATTTATCATTTCATAACTTTCAACTAGTTGATTAACTAGTTTTACCAAAACTTAGAATTAATTTTTCAACTTTTAACTAACATTTTAGCTAATTTTATTAAACACATCGTTGTCTATGCCTACAAAAGCACGTTAGTTTCAAACATAAAAACAAACCTATCTTAGTAAACAAATTAAAAATAAGCATATATTTATTCTGCACAATTTTTATTTTGTATGTCCTGATTGGATTTCCTCAAGAAATGCTTTTCATTCATTTTTAAGTTTATTTGAGATATATATTATACATCTTAATATTTTGTCTAGACCAAGACTTAAGGACCATCTTCCTTATATGTCAGAACATCTCTCTCCTTTATTATAAATTAAATATGTAATTATAGCAACTTATAATTTAAATATATATTTGTAGAAAATTATAATTTAAATATATAATTTTAGTAATTTATAATTTAAATATGAAATTATAGAATTTTATAATTTAAATATGTAATTATATTAATTTATAATTTAAATATGTAATTATATAAATTTATAATTTAAATATATAATTATATAAATTTATAATTTAAATATATAATTATAATAATTAATAATTTAAATATGTAATCAATTTATATTATTAAAATATGTTATAATTATTTTAAATATCTTATTATTGATTTAATAATTAATTATGTCCCTATATTTATCATTTCATAACTTTCAACTAGTTGATTAACTAGTTTTACCAAAACTTAGAATTAATTTTTCAACTTTTAACTAACATTTTAGCTAATTTTATTAAACACATCGTTGTCTATGCCTACAAAAGCACGTTAGTTTCAAACATAAAAACAAACCTATCTTAGTAAACAAATTAAAAATAAGCATATATTTATTCTGCACAATTTTTATTTTGTATGTCCTGATTGGATTTCCTCAAGAAATGCTTTTCATTCATTTTTAAGTTTATTTGAGATATATATTATACATCTTAATATTTTGTCTAGACCAAGACTTAAGGACCATCTTCCTTATATGTCAGAACATCTCTCTCCTTTATTATAAATTAAATATGTAATTATAGCAACTTATAATTTAAATATATATTTGTAGAAAATTATAATTTAAATATATAATTATAGTAATTTATAATTTAAATATGAAATTATAGAATTTTATAATTTAAATATGTAATTATATTAATTTATAATTTAAATATGTAATTATATAAATTTATAATTTAAATATATAATTATATAAATTTATAATTTAAATATATAATTATAATAATTAATAATTTAAATATGTAATCAATTTATATTATTAAAATATGTTATAATTATTTTAAATATCTTATTATTGATTTAATAATTAATTATGTCCCTATATTTATCATTTCATAACTTTCAACTAGTTGATTAACTAGTTTTACCAAAACTTAGAATTAATTTTTCAACTTTTAACTAACATTTTAGCTAATTTTATTAAACACATCGTTGTCTATGCCTACAAAAGCACGTTAGTTTCAAACATAAAAACAAACCTATCTTAGTAAACAAATTAAAAATAAGCATATATTTATTCTGCACAATTTTTATTTTGTATGTCCTGATTGGATTTCCTCAAGAAATGCTTTTCATTCATTTTTAAGTTTATTTGAGATATATATTATACATCTTAATATTTTGTCTAAACCAAGACTTAAGGACCATCTTCCTTATAAGTCAGAACATCTCTCTCCTTTATTATAAATTAAATATGTAATTATAGCAACTTATAATTTAAATATATATTTGTAGAAAATTATAATTTAAATATATAATTATAGTAATTTATAATTTAAATATGAAATTATAGAATTTTATAATTTAAATATGTAATTATATTAATTTATAATTTAAATATGTAATTATATAAATTTATAATTTAAATATATAATTATATAAATTTATAATTTAAATATATAATTATAATAATTAATAATTTAAATATGTAATCAATTTATATTATTAAAATATGTTATAATTATTTTAAATATCTTATTATTGATTTAATAATTAATTATGTCCCTATATTTATCATTTCATAACTTTCAACTAGTTGATTAACTAGTTTTACCAAAACTTAGAATTAATTTTTCAACTTTTAACTAACATTTTAGCTAATTTTATTAAACACATCGTTGTCTATGCCTACAAAAGCACGTTAGTTTCAAACATAAAAACAAACCTATCTTAGTAAACAAATTAAAAATAAGCATATATTTATTCTGCACAATTTTTATTTTGTATGTCCTGATTGGATTTCCTCAAGAAATGCTTTTCATTCATTTTTAAGTTTATTTGAGATATATATTATACATCTTAATATTTTGTCTAGACCAAGACTTAAGGACCATCTTCCTTATATGTCAGAACATCTCTCTCCTTTATTATAAATTAAATATGTAATTATAGCAACTTATAATTTAAATATATATTTGTAGAAAATTATAATTTAAATATATAATTATAGTAATTTATAATTTAAATATGAAATTATAGAATTTTATAATTTAAATATGTAATTATATTAATTTATAATTTAAATATGTAATTATATAAATTTATAATTTAAATATATAATTATATAAATTTATAATTTAAATATATAATTATAATAATTAATAATTTAAATATGTAATCAATTTATATTATTAAAATATGTTATAATTATTTTAAATATCTTATTATTGATTTAATAATTAATTATGTCCCTATATTTATCATTTCATAACTTTCAACTAGTTGATTAACTAGTTTTACCAAAACTTAGAATTAATTTTTCAACTTTTAACTAACATTTTAGCTAATTTTATTAAACACATCGTTGTCTATGCCTACAAAAGCACGTTAGTTTCAAACATAAAAACAAACCTATCTTAGTAAACAAATTAAAAATAAGCATATATTTATTCTGCACAATTTTTATTTTGTATGTCCTGATTGGATTTCCTCAAGAAATGCTTTTCATTCATTTTTAAGTTTATTTGAGATATATATTATACATCTTAATATTTTGTCTAGACCAAGACTTAAGGACCATCTTCCTTATATGTCAGAACATCTCTCTCCTTTATTATAAATTAAATATGTAATTATAGCAACTTATAATTTAAATATATATTTGTAGAAAATTATAATTTAAATATATAATTATAGTAATTTATAATTTAAATATGAAATTATAGAATTTTATAATTTAAATATGTAATTATATTAATTTATAATTTAAATATGTAATTATATAAATTTATAATTTAAATATATAATTATATAAATTTATAATTTAAATATATAATTATAATAATTAATAATTTAAATATGTAATCAATTTATATTATTAAAATATGTTATAATTATTTTAAATATCTTATTATTGATTTAATAATTAATTATGTCCCTATATTTATCATTTCATAACTTTCAACTAGTTGATTAACTAGTTTTACCAAAACTTAGAATTAATTTTTCAACTTTTAACTAACATTTTAGCTAATTTTATTAAACACATCGTTGTCTATGCCTACAAAAGCACGTTAGTTTCAAACATAAAAACAAACCTATCTTAGTAAACAAATTAAAAATAAGCATATATTTATTCTGCACAATTTTTATTTTGTATGTCCTGATTGGATTTCCTCAAGAAATGCTTTTCATTCATTTTTAAGTTTATTTGAGATATATATTATACATCTTAATATTTTGTCTAGACCAAGACTTAAGGACCATCACTTACTAAAAATATTACAGAATATGCTTTACTTCACTTTTGAAATTTCATATTTTTATATGCATGTCTCTTTATTTAATATTTACTAATTTCATATTTTTACTCATTTGTATTTTTTTCTCTTTCTACAAATATGTGAGCTATGAATCGTTTTGAAGTGAAGTCTCATAAGAAAGTATCAACTAGAAAAATCAATAGAAGATTGTTGAAGTTAAGCCTAACTAAAAATTGTAGAATGCATCTATGGGCTATGCTTGCTGGAATAAGTTGAGAGTAGTAAATACTTTGTACTGTATCTTATCATTCTTTGTTATCTTATGCTTACTCTTTTCAGATTTTCAATTCAGGTAATTAACCCAAATATTGTTTTATAACTTTTGAATCCAAACCATATGAATGTATGCATAGCCTCTCTCACAACACATCTCACATATAAACACATGATTATGCAATATAACAAGACTTAAAAATTACTTAACAAGTTCTAGATTTAACGAATGTACAAGCAAGACTTGAAGTTAATGTACTATTAAATAAAAACTTAAACTTATCTTGTGACACAAATAACCTCATTAGCAAAAAATTACTCAAAGCACAAATTCTTATAGCAAAAAAACCCATTCATAAAGCTTGATATATACACTTTAATATACATACTCACTTAAGTTTTAGTCTTGAAGATCACTACTGTATTTCTATAAATTTTGGGTTACCTTATGCATTTTAACTAAGTGTTATGACCTTTTGTAAGGTGTCACTACAATATTTAGAGTTTTATTACTCCTATCAAATTGATTCTCATTTGGTTCAAAATCTAACTAATTTATTTATAAACTCTCATGTTGACTTGAAGAGTTGGTTCAAACCTTTAATATGCCAAAAGTTAGAGGAAATATGAATTTACCATTAAATTCTAACATATCAACCTTTAGTTACTAATATGATCATAATGTGACTTCTAGGCATTATTTTGGAGTAAAACTATCGACATTAGTTAACTAACATCTAGAGATACAATTTTCATGCAAATCATTTTTCCAAATTCCATTGTCTTAAAACTCTTTTTTTTATCCAAATCTTACAAACGCTGTCAGTGAAATATGCATGGGCATGCATACCAAACACCACTATGATTACAAACTATATACAAGCATAAAAATTAAGCACGGGAAGTGCATAACTAACTAAGGGCAATGCATAACTAACCACAAGGAGTGTATAAATGAGCGTCGATAGTGCATGACTAAGAACTGGGAGTGCATAACTAAGCAAGGCAATGCATAACTAAGCCTAGGGAGTGCATATAACTAAGCAAGGACAATACATAGCTAAACATTGGGAGTGCATAACTAAGTAGGAACAGTAAATAAATTAGCACAGGCAATGCATAATTAAACAAGGTCATGCCTATCTAAAACAAATTTCAAAAATTACAAACTCATACTTTTTAACAATAATTTCTATACATCATCATTAATTATTTATTTATTTATTATTATTATTTTTATTACTATTATTATTATTATTATTATTATTATTATACATGTATCTCTATACTTTGTAGTTCTCTTATCAACACAAAACCACTACAAGTGATGACTCATCACCAGGTTCAATTGACATCAATTATTCAAATGATAGAATTATCTCAACATTCTATAGAACAGTACTTATCATCCATTGCATATTTCTCATGGATTATGTAAAATGGATCAAGAATTTTGTCATAGTATTGAAAAAAACCATTTACCCGACCAATATAAAGGTAGAAAAAAACACTAAATTTAGTTCTGTTGGAGGAAATGTTGATACTTAATACAGAAAACTTATGCAAAAGGAAATTCTAGTTCTATGAGTTAAGCATTTAAAGGTGCATGGATGATTCCAAACTTGTTTAACACTATCCATACTCAAATTACATATCACTATGAAACACCATAGAATTAAAACTAGTATAGTCACTCTTTTGTCTCATTCTCTCTTCTTGCCCCCTTCTTAACTCAATGCTTTGCTACCTATCAATTTACTTTAACAATGATAGAATAAAATGCTATGTTAGAATTTTAGTTCTCCATCGAAATAAAAAAAGGGTCTCAATTTGGATCTTTAAAAGAAAATCACGATTTCCATTATCTTCAGAGTCACAAAACTGTGCATATATGTATGTATATGTTGAACAAATCAAATGAATATCTATAGTTATAAAAATTGGTTCAGATCGATAGGTTGGACCAAGACCTAATTACATAATCGGGTCACTTCTTTCAAAAGATCGAGTATGTAGTTGACTCGGTTTGAACTGACTAGTTTAAGAAAAAAACAATGACCAGGACCGAGTTGATCGTAGTCGGGTTGAGCTTGGGTTTCTTCAAAAAAAGATTTAAATGATGTTATTTCTTTTTTTTAAGTTCTCTTTATTTTGTATACAATTTGCGAATGTAGAAAGTGAAAATGATGGTGTTATGTTTTCATATTTTTTTTATATATAAACTAGGTTAAATTGGATTAACTGGTCCGACTACTAATCCATACCTTGATTGGGTTAGTGATGAGGCCGATTTTCATAAACCTCTGAATATCAAAACATTTAGAATTTTATAATTACATAATTTGATTTTTTTTAATCAATTACATCTGTCAACATTTTTAACTTAATTTAAACATTATTTTCTCATGATTGAAAAAAAATACCAATTTATCGAAAACAAATAAAAATACCCAAAACTAGTATGACAGCATATAGGAGAAGAGCAAGTAGGACGGTTGAATTAACAAGTTTGAGACGAGAGACACCATGCAAGTGCAAGTCGCATCTAATCACTCTCATCCATTAGAAAGAGTGTGGTTCTTGTTCATATTTATAAAATATTTAAACATAAATCATATCAACTTAAAAATTTAACTAAAATTAATTTTGTTAAATTTCAAACAAAAACACTTCTTAAAAAAATAAAAATGAAAGTTGCTAGGCAACAAAGATATTCAACGGTTACTAATCCCTGTTGAGGACGCGTGGGGAGGTGTTTGGATTGGGCTCCACCTTATCAGTAGGGAAAGCTGGAAAAGGTCTTCATGGGGATACCCATTCTTGTCTTCTCCTTCTTTGTCCATATTCCAGGTTTTATTAATTAATAATTAATAATTAAAAATTAATAATGTTGCCAAACTCTTAATTCAAACTATTCCCGCTATCTCCTAAAGGTTTCCCATCTTATTTTATTTTTTTTACTCTTACATACTTACATATGGCAATAACATCTTTAGTGCATCCCATTAAAATTAAGCAAAATTGTTTAATTCAACATCAATAATTTTATTTTATTTAATTTAAACAACTTTTTTCTATACTTTTTCAAAATTTGCTTATTTAAATGATCCGAGTCTCATATTTAACATAAGTTTTTATCTAATTAAAATAAAGTGGAAGGGTGATTCTTAAGTTCCAGGTTGATTGGCAAGACATCCTAACTCTTTCAATAGAAAATTAAACTAAAAATATAAAAAAAATGACCATTTAGGTTTTTTCAGATATTAATCATTCTCCCATACCTAATAAAAAAGTTTGGTTGCAATTGAATGGATATGCATATAAGGTGTTTATCTGAATTATTTGGATCTAAAATATAGATTCTTGAGTACTCAGAAAGCTTAGTTTTAGTGGTTATAGTAAAGTTTAAAAAACAACAGTTGAGAAAGTTTTACAATGTTAGGAGTTTGAATTTGAACTAGTATCAAAAGAACTGGTGAGGAGGAAGAACAAGAGCTAGGACTCACAATAATGTTATATCTTGTGTGACAATTTCATCAAACAGCTGGCTTTTCCTACTAAGACAAGCTAATTAGATTTGTTAACATTATTTCTTGGCTTGTTTTCTGCATACAATATAGAATAATATTGTGGAAAGAGGAGGAAACTTCTACATAACTGGTACGCACCAAAATGTGCAGATTTACTATATAATTATGCAGAATCAAAAAAGAAGGGACAAAAAAATATTTTATGTGTAAAGTATCACAACATATGTGGACACCAACAAAAGCGTGTCTATGAATCCAAACGGTGTGAAGTGTGAACACCAGTTTCAATGTACTACTCATCATACAACTTCTTCTTCAGTCTTCAAATACCTATCTCAAGCTGCTGCTTCTGATGCTGAGATTTATGAGCACTTTCTTTTAACTGGCACAAGTATCACCATCACCTGTATTCTCTCTTTCTCTATCTCAAGTGTGTCCTAGTTTGAGAAAGTGCATTCTTAAGTAAAATATAAGGTAAGAACTTTATAGTTTGCTCATATGCATTAACTGGACATTCCTACATTGTGTTCATAACTTTTTCACTATGTTCTACTTATAATCCTAGGGTTCTTTTCTTTACTGCTAATTGAATATTTCAAGTATGATGAGCTTCATTTGTAAGGGGATCAAGGTTTTAAATTGTGGTTTTGTTACAGTCCTTGATGTTGCAAGAAATTGTGGACAAATGTGATAGAAATGGGTGAATTTTTTTAATTTTTTTAAGAAAAAAATACTTATTTAAACGTATCAAACACTTATTGTAACTTTTTTTAGATGTTTGGATAAAATTTTTAAAAAAGAAAAAAACTAAAATAAATATTCAACATAAAAAATATGTAAGATGTGCATTTTATAATTAAAATTTAAAAAATATGAAGATGTCTTTAATAAAAAAATGCTTTTTATAATTTCACTCAACATAAAAAAGTTTGCATTTTTATTGAAATCACTTATTTTTCAACTTAAATAAATTCACTTACAGTAACTCCAGAAACGTTGATGTTGTGGCCAAAATCCCAGCTGTGTACCACCATTTACTAAAACCTTGAGTGATTTTAACTCCTATTTGTAATTTGTAAGATGTGCATCTTTATTAGGTGTTTTATCTTTAAACTATACTTCACTATCTTTGAACTTAAATCTCGTTTCTAGTGTAACATTAGGATAATGTTGTTGTATTGCTACACATTTTGATACTTGCTAGTCTTTGAAACACTATCGGTGTGTGACACTACCATTGTTAGATAAAGAGATGTTGATAGTGGTTAATCAAGTTGTTTGGTTTGATTGTAGAATGGGTGTATCAGAGGTAACTGCTGAAGCAACATCAGAACATGTTAGTCTAAGGGACTATGCAGTGGAAAGAAAGAAATCACTGTGAGCTCGCTACTATTTTGGCATTATATTCTTGATAATCAATCTTGTTGCCTGGTTTTTCCGTGACTATGGGCAAAGTTTTCTACTATTTATTCATTGCAGGTCAATTTTCTATGAATTGATTTTTTTTTTAAGAAACCCTCTTAGGAGAAAAAAAAAATACAAAATGCATGGAAACTTAAAACAACTTGTTTATAATTTTCAACTGACGTTAGACTTTTTATAAGTTAAATTTTTTAACTGACGTTAGACTTTTGTGAATGAATGTTTATATTAATAAGAGAAACTTGTTGGGTAGATTCAAGGGGACAAATATAAAAAAATGTATACTATCATATAAGAGGATATAATATCACCTCCAATCCAAAATCTTAAGATATTAGGTTTATGATCTTTCTCACTTATATATTACATAACTTCCCAATTTTTACACAATATAAAACTTCAACCAGCACTTATTTTTCCATAAAACTAAACAAACATGTTTCAAACCAGTGGAAGTTTTGTATGGAAAACTGTCCTTTTCCAATTTTTTACAGTATGGATTTCAGTTATCACAATATAATCTAGCTTCATTATTTTTTATTATAAAAGGAAAACTGGTGAGTATTATTGATAAGTAACTTTACTCCTTTGGAATTGTGATGATTTGACCTCACACTAATTTTCATATTGTTATCTTTAAATATTAAGTGTTAAGCAAAATAAATCAATCCTTATGATGGTATACATTTCTCATCATCAAAACATGTACAAAACAACAAATCACATTATTGTTTCTCTGTACCCAGTAGGTATTTTACAATAATTAGTTAAGAGATACTTTTATTAATTAAAACTAATGATAATTATTTTTAAGTGAGAGACAAAAGATATTATGAGCTACAAAAATAATAAAAAAATGTTTTTGGACAGCGTATTTTAACAATTTGAAGTTGAAATTCATGGAATTTGAATTGCTTAAATTTGAATTTCCTCCCACGTATAAAACAAAGGTTTTGTTTGCCTCATATTTGGACAATCCTGATTATATTGACAAGTATCAAGCCTTACAACTAGGATTTTTAAAGGAATTTGGATTCCTGGCAAGAAAATTTGGCCATTTGTTACTCATTCTTGTTATTGATCCTGTTCTAATTAATTTCTACAGATATCAAAGTTTGTGGAAATGAAGGAGATGATTGTTTTCATGCATAGGAGTTCTTCGAGTGAGTTTAGGACGCTACGTATCTTCAAGTTATCAAAGCTTATGCTTCATGATGAATCATTATATACTGCTACATCATCTCTGTATATAACCCTGTAAAAAAAGCAATTCTTTCGTTAACTTACAAAGTGACAACTTTTTATCTTCTGCCAACTTCCTTGAAATGCAAACTATTTATTAATTTGATGAAGCCCAAACTTAAATGGATATTTTTTTTTATTTTCCAACACTAACATTCCTTTAAATATAAAAATATTAAATTAACACTCCCTATATTTTTTAAAACATTACACTAGTATCCCTCCTAAAACTTACCCTAACACTCCATAAGAGATGCAAAAGTATGGTTAAAAAAGTAGGAGTACAGGTATAATTTCATTAAACTGGTGCTGCTATAATTTACTCTTTTTCGAGACAACTTTCTGAACTAGATTCTAAACAGAATACACTAATGAATTATAGCTAATAACACAGGTTTATAATCCCCCTAGTGTAGGTAGTCACATAGAAAAAAAATTAAGTATTATTTGAACTTAAAATGAACCATATTACTCCAAATCTTACTTATTGCAACTTTGACAAATTCATCCTTTTGATATAGTAAATTGTGAGGTTTTACATTTGATTGTAGAGAATAAAATCATCTATATATTCTCTATATAATTATTATAATTACTGATTAATAAAGAACTATCTTTCTTGATGATGAAGTCAGATATTTTTCTTAGTTATGTTTTTTACTACAGTCAAAACAAGAAAATTATGTGAACTTCGAATTTGTGGCATTCTGGTTGGTGGGAAGTGAAGTCTATTTTATTGATTGTATCAATAGCTCTCCTATTCTTCTTCCCTTCAAAAGTTGTTCAAATATATGGTATGTTTAACAACCACACAGTACTAATAATAACAATCATATTATGAAAAATGTGCTTTTTTGGCACAATGCTTTTGGATTTTGGTTTTAGTTGGTTTAGTATTTTTCTTATGGTTCTTATGTGACAATTTTGGTTACAGAAAAAGAGAAGTTATTGTCAAAACTATTCATATGAAAAAACTGTCAATTATATCATTCAAATAGTTTTCATTAGTACCATTATTTTTTTGAGTTTAAAACATATGTAGTATAAAAGTTTTATACCAACGTTCAATCACAACCCTTCATTTATATGACTTTTAAAGTATTAATAAGTAAAGTCAACAAATTTACCATATATGAAGAAAGGTTGTGGTTGAATGTCGATGTAAAACTTTGCCTTCTCTTGAATATCATTGAATAAGAACCATAGCATACCTTTGATCTTGTAGGTGAGATTGCTCGTATTAGTGCAGGGTAAGCTTTAGATCCTTCACTTTCTTTCTTTTTTCTGAAGAATGGTCAATATCCTTTCATTTGGTAAAAGTTTTGGATTGTGTACTTTCATATCTATAATGAATCTCAAAGGTGTTCTTTGAGAGACTCCATCAATACATTCTATTTGCTTTATTTTTCTTTCTAGATTGTTACTTACATACATGTTGTGGTTTATGTTTACACAGAATATTTCTTCTTTTACAACTTGTGACTGTCATCCATTTTATCACTTAGTGGAATAAGTACTAGACTCCAGAAGAAGAAAGGGAGCAGAGATAAACATTATTATTTCTTCAACAATTCATAGATAAACCTAAAGTCAAATTTTATGTCTTGTTCTGAGGATAAGGACAATGTACTTGAATTCTGAATCAGAATAGTGTACAGGTGATATTATTGCTCATTAAGTAGATTACTGAAGGAGCTTTTACATAATTTAAAAGATCTTGCATTGGATTGCTCAAGACTTCAATGTCATATGAAAATAACTGTTTGATATGGGTACACATAATTTTTTTTTGTAATGTTTATTAATGTGGATATTAACTTTGTTTATTATTTTAAAATGTTAGACTATGGAGATCACAAAAATAAACTGATAATATATAATTAATCTGAAAGTCAAACATAAAAAAATTTAAAGTATGCTTACTTTTAAATTGTTCAAGTTCATATCCTAAGCTCACTAAGGATTTGAATCCCAAAATCCTATCTCATTAATCGTAAAACATTTAAGGATATTGGTACAAATAATGAATGCAAAAGTTTCTTAACTGAATATGATCAGATTTGTTAGTTTTCATGGTCATATTACTTTATAAAATATTCTCCCAATTAGGAATGAGTAATTTAAAGCTTATGAATGATAAAATATAGGCCAATCTGATAGTTTACTTTCTAAGGGAGGAATACAATTATAAAGTAGAGATAAAATGTGATAGTGTGTTTGTCATTATAGAACATTAAGAACATTTTGTTAGATTAGACCATTAACCTTAATAACAATGTATGTATTTTTTTATATATTAACATGTTATTGTGCTGGCACAGGTGCTCTCTTGGACTTTTTATGTCAACGTTATTTTATGTTGCCTCTATTTGTGGAATTGTTTATTTGATCACATCATATGCCTCAGGAACCTCATGTTCTCTAAATATATTTTTTATCACATGAACAGTAATTCTACTTGCTGCAATGATGGTCGTATCTTTAAATTCAAAGGTAAATTCAAACGTTATTCTCGTTGCAGCTAGTGTTATTTCTAATAGTTTGCATTGATTCTATAATAGTATTGTTTGCACAATATATCATTGTGTATAAAGTAACTAACAGTTCATATTCAAGATATATTATTAAGTTTTCCTAATATTTTTGTTTCCTTTAAAACATAAAATTTATGTTTTTGTTATTTAAGTGTTTAATTATTACAGGTTAATAAAGGTCTTTTATCTTCAGGAATTATGACTTCTTACATTGTTTTTCTTTGTTGGTCTGCAATTAAAAGGACAGAATTTTCCAACCCATATATCTATATAATGGTTCTTTGACAAAAATTTAGACATTACATCACTTTGTTTGGATGATATTTTCTAGATGCACTTCCAGAGAAAAAAAATATGAAAAAAGTCAAAACAACTTTTCCATACTTTTTGTTTTAAATGTTGTTCTATATGTGACTTTTTACAAAATAATTTTTGAAAAATTTTACATCTTCCAATATATTGAGGTTGTAGTTTTATACTTGGATGTATGTTGGAAGCTTCTTGAACAAGGAAGAGAAATGGGGGGGGGGGGGGGGGGTATTTTGCGCTACTTAGAAAGCTAGTTTTTAAATTGAATTAACAAAATTTACAAAACTGGTTGTTGTTAATCAAGTGCTACAAAATGTCGACATATTTTTATTTGGATGAAGATAGAATGGAATTGTCTTCTTATATGTAATGAAATTCACTCAACAGTAGTTGATGTCATGCTAACTTGGTCCAATGTCTACTTCAAATCATATATTTTATTTTGACATTTCTTTTATAGATGGTGGACTTATATAGATCTCTATCATGGAATTTCAATGAACCTACCACCATAAAATGTGAAACAAAGAATCAAGAAAAAGGAAACAGTGGCTGGATAACTATACTAGTAAGTTTTTCACCTAGCTAAATTTGAAAATCTTCTATTTAGTTCCTCCAGACTTCTTTATTGAGTTCAAAATTCTTGCTTCAGTCTTCTTTAGGTGATTATTGAGGTTTAAATTAAATAGTAGATTTTCTATTAGTGTTGGTCGAAGATTTCAAATAATGTTTAGGTTGTTGTTTATCTTAAATCTATGATGTGAAGTAACCATAATTAAGTTTTTTTTCTTGTATATGAAATAGCTTGGGATGAACATTTTGTTAAAATTCTTAGTAATTAAGGATAAAGGAAAATGAATTTGATAGGATTCGATAAAGTGATGAGATATGATATCTAGCCTAGTCAATCTGTCATTCATTTTTAGCACCACAATATTTCAATTGTGATGCTAAATTATTGTTAATGCAGTGTTCTATAAAAGAAAGAACCATCTACAAGGATAAAGAGTTTAGTAGCATTCAACAACTAAAGTACATATATAAGTATATGTATAGAGGTTTTAAGTTTTAACTGATCATGTTTACCATGTGGCATATACTGTACCATATGCTGTCTAGTTTTCTTACAAGTTTTACTACCAATGTTACTGTTAGATTTTTTTGTAGGCCTTTGCATTCTTTTTGTTGACTCTTCAAGATATTTTTTTGTGAGTATGTGTGTGAATAGTATTAAAATCCATAATTTGATATTGTGGATATTTCTTCACATGAATGCTTTAGTCATCCTATTATTTTGTGTTATATACAATTTTCTAATTTCTTGACAGGCTTCCTTATTGCCATATTTGCAATTGTGATGGCAGCCTTTTCCACAGGCATTGATTCAAAATGCTTTCAGGTGAATCATTCTTTAGTGTTCAAAGAATTCCTACTTGCTTCAAAACTAAAGAGTTCTAAAGCTTTCCTTGTTGCTTCAAAGCCTTTTCCAGTAAATTCAGAAAGATTCCTTGTTGCTTCAAAGTACCATTCTTAATCCTTTCCTAGAAATTAGGAAGCTCTAAAGCTGCCTTCTTTCTTTGATCTAGCAAGACACCTTAATCATGTTGCAAGTTAAAGTAAATTTTTCTTTTAGAAGTCAAGAAAAAATAATTTCCCCCATATAAGATAACCAAAAATTTGGATCATTTTCCTTTCATCAACATGATCAAACAAGAATTATTTAATTTTAATCTAGGTCATATTGTGACAGATAGAAAGCAATGTTAATATCTATCATATTGAAGTGATTTTTTTGGTCCTTTTTAGTTTACAAAAAACAAACCTGGACATGAAGATGATATTCCTTACAGATATGGATTTTTTCACACGGTATTCTCTTTGGGGGCAATGTACTTTGCAATGTTGTTCATCAGTTGGGATCTGAATAACTCAACCAGAAAGTAAGGAACTTAAATACATCATATGGTTAACCAGTGCTTTATGTGTGATTATTTTTTACATTTTGTGTCCTACACCTTCTGTATGAATGATGCACTCATCAAACCACCAGGTGGAGCATTGATGCTGGCTGGATAAGTACATGGGTGAAAGTTATCAATGAGTGGTTTGCAACAACAATTTACAGTAAGTTAATGTATTACTTAATAGAAACAATTATTTCCTATATTTCATTAGCTAGCGATTTGCAGCAACAATTTACAGTAAGTGAATGTATTACTTAATAGAAACATTTATTTCCTATATTTCATTAGCTAGCTTCAACTTCAACCATAATCTTGTTCATATTAATAAGACAAATGTTATTTTTTAAATTCTAACAAAACACACTTTTTCAACACATTATCTACTACTATGGGTTAAAGTTTATTGAAAAACATAAAATTTGATTGTCACATCTTATTTAATACTTCTCTATCTTGATTTTATAGTTTTAATAAATTTGAATGATGTGTAACACTACTCATGTTAATATGCTTAACATATAAACATCAACACATGGTAATGGTCGTAATAATAATCAGTAGTGGATTGTAAAAGTGAAGTATAACCAATTGATACTTTAATGATGCACCTTCTTCTCAAATTCATATCTTAATTGCTTTTACCTTGTTTAATTTAAATAGTATGGATGCTGATTTCCCCAGTTGTAAGATAGAACAAAGTCATGGATAATGATGGAACTATGCAAGAGACAACTGACTTAGTTATGGCATGATAGGGCAAAATCATCAACATTCTCACAAAAGAAAACTTCATTCTTTTAAATGTTTTCTATTCTTTAATAGCATTTTATTCTTCAACCCACTTAATGTTTAATGGCTGAAAGGAAAAAGTCAAGAATGAAATTTAATTAGGGGTTGACTGAAATATATTTTTAAAGATAGTAGCATTAGTTTTCACATCTCACTTTGTACTTATAGCCACCATATTTATATCTATATCATGCTTAGTAAGGTATAATTTGATGTAATACAATCTATGATTGGTTTAGCTATTGTGAACCATAAATTAAATGGTTGGGTTGGTTTGAATTTTTAAAGTGTTTGCTAATATCATTTTCTTAGATTTAAATCAAGAATAAAATTGATCTTGGGTACAAGGTTTTGTATCAATTAGTTTGGATAACTTATAGATATTGGATTAGCATGACTGAGTCCATTAAGAGACAATGAAACAACCAAACAAAATAGACAAGTCAATTTGCCAAAACTTATTTGGTCTATAGAGCTAACATTGGTCAACATATCGTAGCTGTTTGTCCCTTAATCGTCCTTGATAAAGTGATTTAGGATCTAAATTTTAATTAATATACATATATATATTAATTATAAATTGGACTTTAACTTAAACATTGATCAAAGCTTCAATTTTATAATGTGATTTTCTTTTGTAACATCTAATAAAAAAATAAATTGTCCACATTAATTATATTTTATATTCACTTTTATAATTAAAAAATTAATTTTAATTTTTCATATTAAGTAATTAATTTTATTAAATATTTAATTCATAATAAATATTAATTTTGATAATTTAATATTAAGTAATAATATTAAATTTGACTATTAGGTATGAACATATTTTAAATCATTTAAAATATATTCCACAAATTATTCTATCATAAAATAGACTTGAAGAAATGTTGGTCTTAGGTGAAAACTTTAATTTCATAAGGGTAAAATACACTTATCACTCATGAGGTTTTGTATATATTTCTACATTTTACATAGATTTTGAATATAACTTGGTGCAATAATGCATGATTAATTTCTTTTAAAGTCGTGAATAATTGATGTTAGAATGTTTGTAATAAGATTTCTTATTAATCTTTTTTTGTGTTTTAAGCTAGGTTAAAAAAGTCAGATCAGACCAACCGCTACAACCAAAAAATCGGTGAATTAGTCTAGTATCTAATTTGACCGAAAAACTGATGAACCAGTCTGGTATCTCGTTCAGTTAATATTCAAAACTGACGAAGCAAAAAACCAGTTTTAAAATAAAAAAACTTATGAAAATCGGGGGTTGAACTGTTTCATTTTTTTATAATTTTTTCAAATTTTTCTAAATACACCCTTGTTTTCTCAAGTTCATCCCTTTTTAATTAAAAAATTGATAAAAAAAGAGGTGAACTTAGCGATATGAATATGTATTTAGTAAAAATAGTTTTTTATTTAATAATTACCTCCTAATAATTTTTTTTTCTTTTATAATCTTAGTTGTTATAATATATTAATAATAAAAAACATTATTTCATTAGGACCGGTTTAGCACTAGTCCAGCAACGGTTAAACTAATAAACCGTGAACCAATACTTTTACCGGTTAAAACAGGGTCCAATTTTAAAATCATAAGTTTTAAGTGTGTAGGGCCTACGAATATCATAGAAAGTTGGAGTTCAAAATGCAAGAAAAATTTTTACAAATGGATTCCAATCAAAAGTAGTAGTTTATTTATTTAGATAAAGGCTAAATTATTTTTGTTTAATAAAGATAATATCAACATTCACTTTCTAAATTTTGTTCTGTATGAAATAAGATTGGCAACTGTGGTATTATGAATGTAATTTGGGTTTATAAGCAATCAAACAAGAACGGGACAAGTATGCATGAACCAAGACAACTATTATCATTATTATTTTTTTTCTATGCTTAACTAACTTTAAAAAAAAAACTAATTACGTTAAAAATCAAAAGCTACATTCATCTTCATGTTGAATTTTGGATCGATGCTATTTCATTAAAAATAGTAAATTGTGTATAATACAAATCTTAGTTCATGATTCACTAATGCTTGTGTTGTTTTGTTATTCAAATTTTTAAATGTTTTTCTCACTTCTTGGACATTCAAAATTAACGTGGGCTTTTTGACCTTTGTACTATACAATTTCCTTGAATTTTGAATAACAACTTCAATTTTGTTTTATTTATTTGTATCAAAACATACCTTGATTTTTTAGGACATGTTAAATATAAAAAATAAATTAACATTGTCTCTTAAATGTACGATGATTTGAATTTAAAATTTAAAGGATAAAAGATAAAGGAATATACATTCAATAAAATAATATTTAATCTAATTAATTTTAAACTAAAACTATGAATATTAAGATATTTTATAAATTATAATGGATTTAGTAAAATGATATTATGTTAAATATTTATTAATTATTTCACAACTAATGATTTAAAAAATAACTTATCATTATGTAGCGAAATAATTTCTAGAAAACTTAATATATAAATATTTATAAATAAATAATATATATATATATGTTATTTTACCGTACAAATAATATTTAGAGGAAAATTTGCAAGAAATTTTTGTACCATTTTCATATTCATAGAAAATTTTACCGTCACTTGTCTGCTTCACAAGGAAATCTTTGTGAAATTCTTATAGATTTTTTTTGTACGAAAAGTCTCAAAAAATTTACACGAATTTTTCCTTCTAAAAAATAACAGTTATTTTCTTCAAATTTTTTTTCATGAAACAACTACAGGAAATGAAAACTTTTCTAGTAGTATTAATAATATTAAATAAATATTTATTGGTATGAACAATTAAAATTATATAAATAGAAAATTTTTTTAATTTTTAATTTTCATTAAAATAATAATATTGTTGAGTTATACATAAATAGCCTAGTGGTGCTCGTGATTTTCGAAGTAAAAAAGTGGTGCATTACCAATAAAAAACAAAATAGAATAGAGAAAAAGAAATAAAAAATAAAACAAAGATAAGTGAAAAATATGTAGAAATAATGATGATTCATCATGACATCCATAATTTATATTATGTCTAATAAAATATAATATAGTCTTAACAATATTAAATTAACATTTAATGATTTTAAACATTTAATAATTTCATAATATATAATGATAAAATTGTAATATTAAAATAAATTATTTTAAATTTATAATTGTTAATTATTTGAAATTGAAAACATTGTTTTTATTGAATATGTAAAGACTTTTACAAATAAGAATAAACATATATGTATCCTAAAAATAAAAAATAAAACTAAATCAACACATATGTTTTCTTAATCTAATAATCTATAATGTTATGCAGGTATGCTTAACGTTACAGATGCCAAATATAAAATTTTAAATAATAATTGTTAATGAAAAATATAATAATATAATTTATAATAACAATTATATATGCAAGCATACATATTGATATATGAAATAACATACAATAATATTAAAATTAAATAATTAACAAAATCAACAATTTATTTTCTTTTTCAATTTCATATTATTTACATGAATATAAAATCATATAAGTGCGAAATTCAATCATAACATTATTATGTATTCTATAAAATCAGACTCATATATTTAATAAATATAAATTTAAATTAATTATATATGTTATATACTTTTCGATTTTAGTTGTTTCTTTTATAGATTAGATGTTAGGTTTTACCGACAAAGATCAAAACTTTGACATTTTTTCACATCTCTCATTGCTTAACCAATTAAGATATTATATATCTTTTTTATTTAAAATTAATGTTAACAATATAAAACATGTAGTTTACAAGAAAATATTTTATACATTATAGGATAAACTATAATATTCCATATATCTTATAATAATATATGAAAATGGTTATTAGATTTTAATTAAAATATACACTTAAAAGTAATATTTACATATAAATTGTTTATATTTTTATATATTTGACATAAAAAACATATATTTATGTTACAATAAAGATAAATAAATAAAATTTTCATCCTTATTTTAAGAAATTATAATTTCATTATTTTTTATTTACCTACTCTAATATTAAGTTTAAAAACTTTAAATATACCAATATTCATTGTGTCTTTTTTAAAAATATTACACTAATAAATATATAAGATGATAAATTAGTTAATGAAAATAAAGGTTTCAGGTTCAACTAACAAACTAGTATTATTAAGAATACTAACATTTGATTCATAAAAAATATATTATACTAATACACTCTCAAATTGTACACTAACTAACACTCTCTTAGTCATTTATTTTATATAATAATATATAGCATTAAATCTCTACATATAACTTTAAATGATAGTAAAAATTTAATAAATACAATGTATTATTAAATTTAAAAATTAAAATATAACTAATTAGTAACACAGTGCTATGGAATGATTTGATTCATATTGATATACGTTATTCTTAATTATATTAATAAATTAAGAAAATAACAATAATTTAAATAGAAGTGTAATTTTTTACTATAATTATTAAAAGCTACATGAGCTTAATTAATTGTTTAGAGCATACTATAAATAAAAGAAAGCATAATTTGAGCAATGTTTGTTTGATTCAAATAATTTATTATATCAAGTATACATTTGATTAATTTGAAGGTTAGATATTCAAAATATAATTTAAAGGATCTGACTAGTTTGTTTATGGCCACTCTTTCCTTCCTCTTCCCTTTCACTAATTATTTATTTGATTCATTAACACACGTTTTAAGGGAAAAAGGCTCAACACAAGTTTTGATTTTGAAATATAGCATATGAGGTATTTGGGAATTTAAGGCTTTGGTTGGGACTGAGAGAGGTATTCAGCTACCTTTTTAGAACATATAAAGAAAGAATCCACAGTAAGAAGAAACAAACCATAAAACATAAAACCTTATATAATTACAATTTGTTTTTCTATCATTTATGTTACTAAATATTAATTATTATTAACTTTAAAGATACTACCATACCACTAAATCATACAATTTATATAATTTTTAAAGTTATTACTATCAAATTCAACAAATTTTTTTAACATAAATCATAGAATAGATGTGACTGAATGATGTAAATCCGTTTTGATTAATGTTAACTTGAGCAATGTTTGTTTGAGTCAAATAATTTATTACATCAAGAATACATTGGATTAATGTAAAAGTTAGATTTTCAAAATATAATTCAAAGCATCTGCTAGTTTGTTTCTGGCTACTCCCTCCTTCCTCTTCCCTTTCACTAATTATTTAGTTGACTCATTAACCTGCCTTTCAGGGGCAAACAAGTAAACTCAAGTTTTGATTTTCAAATGCAGCATAGCATGAATTTGGGAATCTAACGCTTTGGTGGGACAGAAAGAGACATACAACAACCTTTCTAGAACATATAAAGAAAGAATCCACAGTGACAAGAAAAAAACCATAAAACATAAAACCTTATATAATTAGAATCTGCCTTTTCTATAATTTATGTTACCAAATATTAGTTATTATTGACTTTAAAGATACACACATACCAACTAAATCATACAATTTGTATACTTTCTAAAGTTATTCTTATCAAATTCAACAAATTTTTTTAACATAAATCATAGATGTGATTGAATGATGTAAATCCATTTTGATTAATGTTAATTTGAGTAATGTTAGTTTGAGTCAAATAATTTATTATATCAAGTATATGTTTGATTAATGTAAAGGTTAGATTTTGAAAATATAATTTAAAGCATCTGACTAGTTTGTTTGTGGCCACTCTTTCCTTCCTCTTCCCTTTCACTAATTATTTATTTGACTCATTAACAGGAGTTTCAGGGGCAAAAGGGTCAACTCAAGTTTTTATTTTGTAATGGAGCATAGTAGGAATTTAGGAATTTAAGGCTTTTGTTGGGACTGAGAGAGACATTCAACCACCTTTCTAGAACATATAAAGAAAGAATCCACAGTGAACAGAAACAAACCATAAAACATAAAACCTTATATAATTAGAATTTGCCTCTTCTATCATTTATGTTCCTAACTATTAATTATTATTGACTTTAAAGATACAACCATACCAACTAAATCATAAAATTCATACATATTTTAAAGTTATTATTATCAAATTCAACAAATTTTTTTACTAGAAATCATAGAATACATGTGACTGAATGATGTAAATCTGTTTTGATTAATGTTAATTTGAGCAATGTTTGTTTGAGTCAAGTAATTTATTATATCAAGTGTACATTTGATTAATGTAAAGGTTAGATATTCAAAATATAATTGAAAACATCTGACTAGTTTGTTTGTGGCCACTCTTTCCTTCCTCGTCATTCTCACTAATTATTTATTTGACTCATTAACACGCGTTTCAGGGGCAAAACAGTCAACTCAAGTTTTGATTTTCAAATGGAGCATGGGAGCAATTTGGGAATTTAAGGATTTGGTTGGGACTGAGAGAGGAAATCAGCCACCTTTCTAGAACATACAAAGAAAGAATCTACGGTGAGAAGAAACAAACCATAAAACATAAAACCTTATATAATTAGAATTTGCCTTTTCTACCATTTATGTTACTAAATATTAATTCTTATTGACTTTAAAGATACAACCATACCAACTAAACAGAAAATTTATATAATTTTTAAAGTTATTATTATCTATTCAATTTTTTTAACATAAATCATACAATATATGTGACTGAATGATATAAATCTGTTTTTATTACTATTAATTTCGGCAACATTTGTTTGAGTCAAAAAATTTATTATATCAAGTATAAATTTGATTAATGTGAAGGTTAGATATTCAAAATATAATTTGAAGTATCTTACTAGTTTGTTATTGGCCACTCTTTCTTTCCTCTTCCCTTTCACTAATTATTTATTTGACTCATTAACATGCATTTCAGGCAAAACGTTCAACTCAAGTTTTGATTTTGAAATGGAGCATAGGAGGAATTTGGGAATTTAACTCTTTGTTTGGGACTGAGAGAGGCATTCAGCCAACTTTCTAGAACATATAAAGAAAGAATCCAGAGTCACAAGAAACAAACCATAAAACATAAAACCTTATATAATTAGAATCTTCCTGCTCTATAATTTATGTTACTAAATATTAGTTATTATTGACTTTAAAGCTATACCTATACCAAATAAATGATACAATTTATATAATGTTTAAAGTTATTGTTATCAAATTCAACAAATTTTTTTAACATAAATCATAGAATAGATGTGACTGAATGATGTAAATCAGTTTTGATTAATCTTAACTTGGACAATGTTTGTTTGAGTTAAGTTATTTTTATATCAAGTATAGATTTGATTAATGTAAAGGTTAGATATTCAAAATATAATTTAAAGCATCTGACTAGTATATTTGTGGCCACTCTTTCCTTCCTCCTCCCACTAATTTTTTATTTGACTCAGTAACACACGTTTCAGGGGTGAAAAGGTCAACTCAAGTTTTGATTTTGAAATGTACCATAGGATAAATTTAGGAATTTAAAACTTTGGTTGGGACTGAGAGAGACATTTAGCCACCTTTCTGGAACATATAAAGAAAGAATGCACAGTGACAAGAAACAAACCATAAAACATAAAACCTTATATAATTAGAATCTCCCTTTTCTATAATTTATGTTACTTATATTAATTATTATTGACTTTAATGATACACCCATACCAACTAAATCATACAATTTATGTAATTTTTAAAGTTATTATTATGAAATTCAGCAAATGTTTTAACATAAATCATAGATAGATGTAACTTAATGATGTAAATCTGTTTTGATTAATGTTAATTTGGGCAATGTTTGTTTGATTCAAATAATTTATTATATCAAGTATACATTTGATTAATGTAAAGGTTAGATATTTAAAATATAATTTAAAGCATCTGACTAGTTTGTTTGTAGACACTTTTTCCTTCCTTTACCCTTTCACTAATTATTTATTTGACTCATTAACACACGTTTCAGCGGAAAAAGGCTCGATCCATGTTTTGATTTTGAAATAGAGCATAGGAGGTATTTTGGGAATTTAAGGCTTTGGTTGGGATTGAGAGAGGCATTCAACTACCTTTCTAGAACATATAAAGAAATAATCCACAGTGAGAAGAAACAAACATAGAACATAAAATCTTATATAATTAGAATTTGCTTTACTATCATTTATGTTACTAAATATTAATTATTATTGACTTTAAAGATACTACGGTACCACTAAATCATACAATTTATATGATTTTTAAAGTTATTATTATCAAATTCAACAAATTTTTTTAACATAAATCATAGAATAGATGTGACTGAATGATGTAAATCCATTTGGATTAATGTTAATTTGAGCAATGTTAGTTTGCGTCAAATAATTTATTATATCAAGTATACATTTGATAATCTAAAGGTTAGATTTGAAAATATAATTTAAAGCATAATTTAGATCAGTTTTGATTAATGTTAATTTGAGAAATGTTAGTTTGAGTCAAATAACTTATCATATCAAGTATACATTTGATAATCTAAAGGTTAGATTTTCAAAATATAATTTAAAGCATCTGACTAGTTTGTTTGTGGCCACTCTTCCTTCCTTTTCCCTTTCACTAATTATTTATTTGACTCGTTAACAACCATTTCAAGGGCAAAAGAGTCAACTCAAGCTTTGATTTTGAAATGGAGCAGAGCAGGAATTTGGGGATTTAACGGTTTGGTTAGGACTGAGAGAGGCATTCAGCCACCTTTATAGAACATAAAAAGAAAGAATCCAAAGTGACAAGAAACAAACCATAAAACATAAAACCTTATATAATTAGGATTTTCTTGTTCTATCATTTATGTCACTAAATATAAATTATTATTGATTTTAAAGATACACCAATACCAGCCAAATGATACAATGTATATAATTTTTATAGTAATTATTATCAAATTCAACAAATATGTTTAACATAAATTATAGATGTGACTGAATGATGTAAATCCATTTTGATGAATATTAATTTCAGCAATGTTAGTTTTCAAGTATACATTTGATAATGTAAAGGTTGGATTTCAAAATATAATTTAAGGCATAATTTAAATCGGTTTTGATTAATGATAATTTGAGCAATGTTAGTTTGAGTCAAATAATTTATTATATCAGGTATACATTTTATAATGTAAAGGTTAGATTTTCAAAATATAATTTAAAGCATCTAACTAGTTTGTTTGTGGCCACTCTTTCCTCCCTCTCCCCTTTCACTAATTATTTATTTGACTCATTAAAAGCATTTCAAGGGCAAATGGATCAACTCAAGTTTCGATTTTGAAATGGACCATAGTTGGAATTTGGCAATTTAATGCTTTGGGTGGGACTGAGAGAGGCATTCCACCACCTTTGCAGAACATATAAGGAAAGAATCCATAGTTACAAGAAACAAACCATAAAACATAAAACTTTATACAATTAGAATTTGCCTTTTCTATTGTTTATGTTGCTAAATATTCACTTTAAAGATACAATCATACCAACTAAATCATACAATTTATATAATTTTTAAACTTATTATTATCAAATTCAACATATTTTTTTAACATAAATCATAGAATACATGTGACTAAATGATGTAAATCCGTTTTGATTAATGTTAATTTCAGCAAGGTTTGTTTGAGTCAAAAGATTTATTATATCAAGTATACATTTGATTAATGTAAAGGTTAGATATTCAAAATATAATTTAAAGCATCTGAGTAGTTTGTTTGTGGCCACTCTTTCCTTCCTCTTTCCCTTCACTAATTATTTATTTGAAACATTAACACACGTTTCAGGGGTAATAGGGTCAACCGAAGTTTTGATTTTGAAATGGAGCATAGGAGGAATTTGGGAATTTAACGCTTTGGTTGGGACTGAGAGGGCATTCAGGCACCTTTCTAGAACATATAAAGAAGGAATCCATAGTGACAAGAAACAAAGCATAAAACATAAATATTAATTATTGTTGACATTAAAGATACGACCATACCAACTAAATCATAAAATTTACATAATTTTTAAAGTTATTATTACAAAATTCTACAAATTTTTTTAACATAAATTATAGAATAGATGTGATTGAATGATGTAAATCCCTTTTGATTAATGTTAATTTGAGAAATTTTGTTTGAGTCAAATAATTTATTATATCAAGTATACATTTGATTAATGTAAAGTTTACATTTTCAAAATATAATTTAAAGTATGTCACTAGTTTGTTTGTGGCCACTCTTTCCTTTCTCTTCCTCTTCACTAATTATTTATTTGAGTCATTAACATGTATTTCAGGGATAAAAGGTCAACCCAAGTTTTGATTTTGAAATGGAGTATAGGAGGAATTTGAGAATTTAGGGCCTTTGTTGATACTGAGAGAGGCATTCAGCCGCCTTTCTAGAACATATAAAGAAAGAATCCTTTGTGAGAGGAAACAAACCATGAAACCTAAAACCTTATATAATTAGAATCTGCCTTTTCTATAATTTGTGCTATTGAATATTAATTATTATTGACTTTAAATATACACCCATATCAACTAAATTACACAATTTATATCATTTTTAAAGTTATTGTTACTAAATTCAACAAATTTTTTTAACATAAATCATAGATGTGACTGAATGATGTTAATCCGTTTTAATTAATGTTAATTTGAGTAATGTTAGTTTGAGTCAAATAATTTATTATATCAAGTATACATTTGATTAATGTAAAGGTTAGATATTCAAAATATATAATTTAAAGCATGTGACTAGTTTGTTTGTGGCCACTCTTTCCTTCCTCTTCCCTTTCACTAATTTTTTATTTGACTTATTAACATGCGTTTTAGGGTAAAAAATGTCAACTCAAGTTTTAATTTTGAAATTGAACGTATCTGGAATTTGGGAATTTAACGCTTTGGTTGGGACTGAGAGGACATGCAGCCACCTTTCTAGAACATATAAAGAAGGAATCCATAGTATCAAGAAACAAAGCATAAAACATAAAACCTTATATAATTCGAATCTGCCTTTTCTATTATTTATGTTGCTAAATATTAATTATTATTGACTTTAAAGATACACCCATACCAACTAAATCACAATTTATATAATTTTTAAAGCTATTGTTATGAAATTCACAAATTTTTTTTAACATAAATCATAGATGTGCCTGAATGATGTAAAGGTTAGGTAAATCCGTTTTGATTAATGTTAATTTGAGTAATGTTAGTTTGAGTCAAATAATTTATTATATCAAGTATACATTTGATTAATGTAAAGGTTAGGTACTGAAAATATAATTTAAATCATATGACTAGTTTGTTTGTGGCCACTCTTTCCTTCCACTTCCCCTTCCCCTTCACTAATTATTTATTTGACTCGTTAACACGGGTTTAAAGGGCAAAAGCTTCAACCCAAGTTTTGATTTTGAAATGCAACATAGGAGGAATTTGGGAATTTAACGCTTTGGTTGGGACTGAGACAGACATTTAGCCACCTTTCTAGGACATATAAAGAAAGAATCCACAGTGACAAGGAACAAACCATAAAACATAAAATGTTATATAATTAGAATCTGCCTTTTCTGTAATTTATGCTACTAAATATTAATTATTATTGAATTTCAAGATACACCCATACCAACTAAATCATAAAACTTATATAATTTTTAAACTTATTGTTATCAAACTCAACAAATTATTTTAACATAAATCATAGAATTGACGTCACTGAATGATGTAAATCCATTTTTGATTAATGTTAATTTGAGTAATGTTAGTTTAAGTCAAATAATTTATTATATCAAGTATACATTTGATTAATGTAAAGGTCAGATGTTGAAAATATAATTTAAATCATATGACTAGTTTGTTTGTGGCCACACTTTCCTTCCTCTTCCCTGTCACTAATTTTTTATTTGTCTCGTTAACAGGCGTTTTAAGGGAAAAAGGTTCAACCCAGATTTTATTATTTTGAAATGAAACATAGGAGGAATTTAGGAATTTAACACTTTGGTTGGGACTGAGAGACACATGCAACCACCTTTCTAGAACATATAAAGAAAGAATCCTCAGTGACAAGAAACAAACCATAAAACATAAAACCTTATATAATTAGAATATGCCTTATCTGTAATTTATGTTACTAAATATTAATTATTATTGACTTTAAAGATACACCCATACCAACTAAATCATACAATTTATATAATTTTTAAAGTTATTATTATCAAACTCAACAAATTTGTTTAACATAAATCATAGAATAGATGTGACTGAATGATGTAAATCCATTTTTATTAATGTTAATTTCAGCAATGTTTGTTTGAGTCAAAAACTTCATTATATCAAGTATACATTTGATTAATGTAAAGGTTAGATATTCAAAATATAATTTGAAGCATCTGACTAGTTTGTTTGTAGCCACTCTTTTGTTCGTCTTCCTTTCCACTAATTATTTATTTGACGCATTACCACGTGTTTCGAGGGCAAAAGGTTTAACTCAAGCTTTTATTTTGAAATGGATCATAAGAGGAATTTGGGAATTTAACGCTTTGGTTGGGACTAAGAGACAAACACATGCAACCACCTTTCTAGAACATATAAAGAAAGAATCCACAGTGACAAGAAACAAAGCATAAAACATAAAACGTTATATAATTAGAATCTGCCTTTTTTGTAATTTATGCTACTAAATATTAATTATTATTGACTTTAAAGATAAACCCATACTAACTAGATCATACAATTTATATAATTTTTAAAGTTATTATTATAAAATTCAACAAATTTTTTTAACATAAATCATAGAATAGATATCACTGAATGATGTAAATCTGTTTTGATTAATCTTCATTTGGGCAATTTTGGTTTGAGTCAAATAATATATTATATCAAGTATACATTTGATTAATGTAAATGTAAGATTTTCAGAATACAATTGAAAGCATCCGACTAGTTTGTTTGTGGTCACTCTTTCCTTCCTCTTCCCTTTCACTAATTTTTTATTTGACTCATTAACACGCGTCTCACGGGCAAAAGTGTCAACTCAAGTTTTGATGTTGAAATGGAGCGAATTTTGGAATGTAATGCTTGGGTTGGACTGAGGGAGGCGTTCAACCACCATTCTAGAACATATAAAGGAAGAATCCATAGTGATAAGAAACAAACCATAAAACATACAACCTTATATAATTAGAATCTATCTTTTCTATCATTAATGTTACTAAATATTAATTATTATTGACTTTAAAGTTACACCTATACCAGATAAATGATACAATCTATATAATTTTTAAAGTTATTATTATCAAATTCAACAAATTTTTTTAACGTAAATCATAGATGTGACTCAACGATGTAAATCTGTTTTGATTAATATTAATTTGGGCAATGTTAGTTTAAGACAAATAATTTATTATATCAAGAATACATTTCATTAATGTAAATGTTAGATTTTCAAAATATAATTTAAAGCATCTGACTAGTTTCTTTGTCGACACACTTTTGTTCGCTTCCCTTTCACTAATTATTTATTTGACTCATTAACAGGCTTTCAGGGCCTAATGGGTCAATCCAAGTTTTGATTTTGAAATGGACCATAGGAGGAATTTGGGAAGTTAATGCTTTGGTTGGGACTAAGAGAGGCATCCAGCCACCTTTCTAGAACATATAAAGAAAGAATCCACAATGACAAGAAACCAACCATAAAACATAAAATCTCAAATAATTGGAATCCGCCTTTTCTATCATTTATGTTAATAAATATTAATTATTATGGACATTAAAGATACAACCATACCAACTAATTCATAGAATTTGTATAATTTTTAAAGTTATTATTATCAAATTCGACCATTTTTTTAAACTTGAATCATAGATATGACTGAATCATCTAAATCGGTTTTGATCAACGTTAATTTGAGTATTGTTAGTTTGAGTCAAATAATATATTATATCAAGTACACATTTGATAATGTAAAGGTTAGATATTCAAAATATAATTTAAAGCATCTGACTACTTTGTTTGTGGCTACTCTTTTCTTCCTGTTCCCTTTCACTAATTATTTATTTGACTCATTAACACGCATTTCAGGGGGTAAAGGGTCAACCCAAGTTTTGATTTTGAAATGAAGCATAGGACGAATTAGGGAATTTAAGGCATTCAACCACCTTTCTAGAACATATAAAGAAAGAATCCACAGTGATAAAATCTTATATAATTAGAATCTGCCTTTTTCTATAATTTATGTTACTAAATATTAATTATTATTAACTTTAAAGATAGACCCAACCCATACCAACTAAATCATACAATTTATATAATTTTTAAAGTTATTGTTATCAAACTCAACAAATTTTTTTAACATAAATCATAGAATAGATGTGACTGAATGATGTAAATCCTATTTGATTAATGTTAATTTCAGTAATGTTTGTTCGAGTCAAAAAAATTATTATATCAAGTATACATTTGATTAATGTAAAGGCTAGATATTCAAAATATAATTTAAAGCATCTGACTAGTTTGTTTATGGCCACTCTTTCCTTCCTTTTCCCTTTCACTAATTTTTTATTTGACTCATTAACACGCATTTTAGGGTCAACCTAGGTTTCCATTTTGAAATGGAACATAGGAGGAATTTGGGAATTTAAGGCTTTAGTTGGGACTGACAGAGACATTCAGCCACCTTTCTACAATCCATAAAGGAAAAATCCAGAGTAACAAGAAACAAACCGTAAAACATCCAACCTTATAAATTAGAATCTACCTTTTCTATCATTTATGTTACTAAATATTAATTATTATTGACTTTAAATGTACACCCATACTAGCTAAATGATACAATTTACATAATTTTTAAAGTTATTTATCAAATTCAACAAATTTTTTTAGCATAAATCGTGGATGTGATTATGATGTAAATCCGTTTTGATTAACCTTAATTTGAGCAATGTTAGTTTAAGTCCAATAATTTATTATATCAAGAATAAATTTGATTAAAGTAAAAGTTAGATTTTCAAAATATAATTTAAAGCATCTGAGTAGTTTGTTTGGGGACACTCTTTCGTTCCGCTTCCCTTTCAGTAATTATTCATTTGACTCATTAACATGTATTTCAGGGCCTAAAGGGTTAATCCAAATTTTGATTTCGAAATGGACCATAGGAGAAATTTGGGAAGTTAATGCTTTGGTTGGGACTGAGAGAGGCATCCAACCACCTTTCTAGAACATATAAACAAAGAGTCCACGGTGACAAGAAACAAACCATAAAACATAAAACCTTATATAATTAGAATCTGCCTTTTCCATCATTTATGTTACTAAATATTAATTATTATTGACTTTAACAATACAACCACACCAATTAAATCATACAATTTATATAATTTTCAATTTTATTCTATCAAATTCAACCAATTTTTTTAAAATAAATCATCTATGTGATTGAATGATGAAAACCCTTTTGTATTAATGTTAATTTGAGCAATGTTAGTTTGAGGAAAATAATTTATTATATCATGTATACATTTGATAATGTAAAGGTTAGATTTGAAAATATACTTTAAAGCATACTTTAAATTGCTTTTGATTAATGATAATTTGAGCAATCTTAATTTGAGTCAAATAATTTATTATATCAAGTATACATTTGATAATGTAAATGTTAGATTTTCAAAATATAATTTAAAGCATCTGACTAGTTCGTTGGTGACCACTCTTTCCTTCCTCTTCCCTTTCACTAATTGTTTATTTGACTCATTAACACGCGTTTCAGGGGCAAAAACATCAACCCAAATTTTGATTTTGAAATGCATGATAGGAGGAATTTGAGAATTTAACACTTTGGTTGGGATTGACTGAGGAATTCAGCCACCTTTCTATAAAATATAAAGAAAGAATCCACAGTCACATGAAACAAACCATAAAACATAAAACCTTATACAATTAGGAACTGCCTTTCTATCATTTATGTTACTAAATATTAATTATTATTGACTTGAAAGATACACCCATACCAAATAAATCATTCAATTTATATAATTTTTAAAGTTATTATTATCAAATTCAACTAAGTTTTTTAACATAAATCATAAATATTACTGAATGATCTAAATTTGTTTTGATAAATGTTAATTTGAGCAATGTTAGTTTGAGTCGAATAATATATTATATGATTTACACATTTGATAATGTAAATGTTAGATTTTAAAAATATAATTTAAAGCATCTAATTAGTTTGTCTGTGGCCACTCTTTCCTTCCTCTTCCCTTTCACTAATGATTTATATGACATGTTAACACGCGTTTCAAGGGCAAAAGTGTCAACCAAGTTTGGATTTTGAAATGGACCAAAGCAGGAATGTGGCAATTTAACGATTTGGTTGGGACAGAGAGAGGAATTTAGCCACCTTTCTGGAACATATAAGGACTGAATCCACAGTGACAAGAAACAAACCATAAAACGTAAAACTTTATATAATTAGAATCTGCCTTTTCTATCATTTATGCTACTAAATAATTGTTATTATTGAATTAGAAGATACAACCATACCAACTAAATCATACAATTTATATAATTTTTAAAGTTATTATTATCAAATTCAACAAATTTTTTTAACCTAAATCATAGATGTGATTGAATGATCAAAATCCGTTTTGATTAATGTTAATTTGAGAAATGTTAGTTTGAATCAAGTAATTTATTATATCAAGTATACATTTGATAATGTAAGGGTTAGATTTAAAAATATAAGTTAAAGCATAATTTAAAGCATAATTTAAATCGGTTTTGATTGATGATAATTTTAGTAATCTTGGTTTGAGTCAAATAATTTATTATATCAAGTATACATTTCATAATGTAAAGGTTAGATTTTCAAAATATAATTTAAAGCATCTGACTAGTTTGTTTGTGGCCACTCTTGCCTTCCTCTTCCCTTTCACTAATTATTTATTTGACTCATTAAGACGCGTTTCAGGGGCTAATGGGTCAATCCATGTTTTGATTATCAAATGGACCATAGGAGAAATTTGGAAAGTTAACGCTTTGGTGCGGACAGAGAGAGGCATCCAGCCTTCTAGAACATATAAAGAAAGAAGAATCCATAGTGACAAGAAACAAACCATAAAACATAAAACCTTATATAATTAGAATCTGCCTTTTCTATCATTTATGTTACTAAATATTAATTATTATTGACTTTAAAGATACAACCATAATAACTAAATCATAGAATTTATATAATTTTTAAAGTTATTATTATCAAATTCAACAAATTTTTTTAACATAAATCATAGAATAGATGTGACTGAATGATGTAAATCCATTTTGATTAATGTTCATTTAAGCAATGTTTGTTTGAGTCAAATAATTTATTATGTCAAGTATACATTTTACATTAATCTTAACAATATAAAATATAGTTTATAAGAAAATATTTGATAAGTTATAGGATAAACTTTAATATTCAATATCGTATAATGATATATGAAAATGATGATTAGATTTTAATTAAAATATATACCCTTAAAAGGAATATTTACATATAAATTGTTTACATCTTTATGTATTTGACGTAAAAAATATATATTTATATTATAATAAAAATAATATATAAAAATTTCATCTTTATTTTAAGAAATTATAATTTCATTCTTTTTTATTTACCAACTCTAATCTTAAGTTTAAAAACTTTAAATATCCCAACATTCCTTGTGTCATTTTAAAAATTTTTAAAAATATTACAATAATAAATATGTAAGGTAATAAATTAGTTACCAGAAAGAAATGTTCCAGGATCAGCTAACAAACTAGTATTATTAACAATACCAAGGTTTGATTCATAAAAAATATATTATACTAATACACTCTCAAATGGTGTATTGACTAACACTCTCTTAGTCATTTATTTTATATAATAATATATAGCATTAAATTTCTACATATAACTTTAATAATAATAAAATTTAATAAATAAATGTATTATTAAATTTTAACAGTTAAAATATAACTAATTAGTAACACAGTGCTATGAAATGATTTGATTCATATTGATATATGTTATTCTTAATTATATTAATAAATTACGAAAATAACAATAACTTTTTAAAATATAATTGTAACTTTTTAGTATAATTATGAAAAGCTCATGAGCTTAATTAATTGTTTAGAGCATACTATAAATAAAACAACTCATAATTAATCTTAATCATTAGATTTAAATAAGAAAATGAATAGAAATAATAAAGAGTAAGTATCTTATACTTACTACATCTTTTTCCATTCTAAGAATAAAATTAATATTTTCTATCCACATAGTTTTATATATTAAAAAGAAAAATGTCCTTATCCTCCATTAGTAAATAATTTATGTTTTTTACCAAAATATTAATTCAAAAAATCTATTTTTAGTTAGAAGAAAAAGTTATTTTTTGTTTTTCTACTAATTTATGATAGAAAGAATGTTAAGAATTAATAATTTTACATTTTAAAATTATAAACTAAATATTATATTTTAAGTATCTAATTTTTAAGTTATTTAGGACTTTGATAAAAAATAAAAGTTAAAAAAGTCATAAAATCTTATTTTAAAGGTAATAGTATGACTATTTCTACAAAATTATAAAAATGAAATTGGAAAAGTGCATGTTTATCAATGGTTTATTAAAAAATTGTAATACATGAAATGAGATGTGTGATGTGTGTTAGAAGATATAATAAACTAAACTAAACATTTTCTGTGTCACAGGGATGTGACATAATTCATATTACTTGGGAGAAATATCTTTTTTTTTTTCCACTTTTCTTTAAAAAATATCATTATTTCCAATATGCAACATGTATTTTTCTTTAAAAAGAATTCAATGTTTTTTATGAATATAACATAATAATTTTAGAATAAACATTTGTCATGCTAATTTTTTTGTTGTTAAATTATAATACAACTTTAATAAAAATAAATAAATCGAATATTTAGAAAAAATATATTTAATTATAATCTCACACTTATTTCTTATTATTAAAAAATATGTATAAAGTTATGTGTTAAAATTATTTAAAGTATAAAGTTACGTGAGTTGTTTGTGACCTTTCTTTCCTTCCTCTTCCCTTTCGCTAATTATTTATTTGACTCAGTTATGTGCCTTTCAGAGGCAAAAGGGTCAATCCAAGTTTTGATTTTGAAATGAACCATAAGAAGAAAGAAGGTCCATTTGGTATGGATAATTGGGGGATTTAGTGCTTTGGTTGGGACTGAGAGAGACATTCAGCTACCTTTCTAGAACAGAGAAAGAAAGAAACCATAGTGACAAGAAACAAACCATAAAATATAAAACCTTATAGAATTAGAATCTGTCTTTTCTATCATTTATGTTACTAAATATTAATTATTATTGACTTTAAAGATACAACCATACCAACTAAACCATACAATTTATATAATTTTTAAAGTTATTATTATCAAATTCAACAAATTGTTTTTAACATAAATCATAGATGTGATTGAATGATGCAGATACGTTTTGATCAATGTTAATTTGAGCCTATTAGTTTGATTCAAATAACACGTATACATTTGATTAATGTATAGGTTAGATTTTCAAAATATAATTTAAAGCATGTGAATTTTTTGTGGCCACTCTTTCCTTCCTTTTCTCTTTTCTTTCATATCTTTAACTTTGAAAATCAGAGGAGAGTTGGTATTAGAGACTTATACTTCACCATTTATTTTTTTAAAATCTAACATTGGGTTTTAACGAGACATTTTAAGATTTTAAAAAATTTTAAATGCTATCAATTTGAATTACTTTCATTTTGTAAATGTTTTGTTTGGATAAATCATTTGAAATTTCTTAAATTTTGAAATTTTATTTGGATAAGGTAATTCAAGTTCCATATTAGCCAAATCAATTCAATTTTTTTAATCTAAGTTTTTTAGTTTAGATATGAAAAATTAATTTCTTGAATTTCAAATTTTCTAAAACTTTTATAAATTACTTAATACATATATAAATTATGATAAAGGAGAGAATGAAAAATAAAATATACAAAAAATAATTTATTAATTAATGAAAAATAAAGTAAAAAAATCAACTAACATCTAAAAATAAGAAGACTTAAAAAAACTAAACCAAAATAACTTTTCATACAAAACTAGTAATTACCTAAAAAACTATTAACTTTTTAAGTATAGAATAAAATTGAAACCATTTCGGTTACTTTTTCATCTTTTAGCTAAAATTGAATGCAAGTGAAACACAGTTTATACTTACATAGCCATTACTAGTGCCTCTTTTTGTAACAGTCATAGCAAAAGAACATAGAATTATTCACCTTTTTTACCATGAAGCTCATAACGGGAAAATCTATCATGAAATAATGAAAATCATAAAGCATAATATTTGATATTATTTCTATTCTTTTTCTCATCTTTTGTACAGGTATAACAACTAATTTCCATTCATTTGACATAAAAATAGAATGATAAAAAATTTTGGAGGAAAATTACTCAATAGTCCTATTCTATTTACATGTTGTAACAAGCTAAACAGATCTCCACAAATACCTTTACAACTTGGAAATCAAGTGATCCAATTCAACTGCCAACAAACAAGAATTCACATTAATTAGATAATTTAGAACCATCAGCAATAAAGGTTTTTACCTCACCAGAAAGCCAACCACTTCATTCTTCGTCAGCAGTGACTTTCAGGATATCAAGCCACCATTGGGAGCCTCCACTTCTGCGCCTAGCATCAAGGTTCCTCCTAATATCAACCTCATACCTTGCCTCCAGTACCTTGATCCAAATAGCATCACCACCTTGTAGAATTCTTCATCGCCATTTTCCCAACAGAACTTTATTAAAAGTTAACATATCTCTTAGTCCTAGCCCACCGTTGTATTTGTCTTTACACACCTGCTCCCATTTGATCCATGTTATTTTTTAGCCTTCTTCTGAACCTCCAAAAAGGAAATTCCTTTGCACAGATTCTATGGCTTTAGACACCTTCTTAGGAGCCTTGAAAAAGATAGAAAATAAAGAGGTAAAACAGAGAGGGTGGATTTGATCAGGCAAATCCTCTTCCCTATTGACACAGTCTTTTGTCTCTAAGGGGTTAAGTTTTCTCTCATTTTATCCAACATAGGCTTCCACACACGCTCACATCTCACATTTGCCGCCACAGGAATCCCAAGGTAGGAGAAATACGTTTGCAGAACTCCGCAATTAAGGATCAATGCAAAGGAACCCACCTTCGACAATGTCTCCCCAATTACCCCTAAGCTATTCTTATGGAAATGAATCCTCAGGCTTGAGGCCAACTCATAGCATCTCAAAGCACTTTTTAAAGCAAATACATTTTAAAGTTCAAGCAAAATCAGGAAAATTTTATCATTTGCAAACTGGAAGTGATGCTTGTTAAGGTTAATACCTGAAATTAGATTTATCGAGCCTTTCAAATCAACCCTCCTAGCCCTTCAGATCACCCTGACGTAATCCTCTCTACATACAGAACTCCTTCGCCATACTCCTATTAACCAATATTGAGACTGATGATGAAGACAAACAACCACAACCATGTAAAACAGGAACGGCCAACTAAGACAGTCATACACTTGCTCGAAGTCAGCCTTAAAAACCAATAAGGGCTTCTTATGATGTTTCGTCTCCTGGATCACTTCATTAACTACAACCACACTATTAAGCAATTGCCTCCATTTAATAAAAGTTATCTGCATTTCCTCAATTATGCTTGGAAGTACCTTTTATAGTTTCTTTGCTAGCACTTTTGCAATAATTTTATAGAGCACCCCAATTAGTGATATCGACCTATAATCTACCAATCCACTTGGGCACTGCTTCTTGGGAATCAAGGAAATCAATGAGGCATTGACCCCCCTTGGAAGCTTTCTAATGAAAATTTGTCATTACTTTCCTTATATCCTCATTTAACACATCCCAGAAATGCTTCACTAAATTTTAATTAATATCTATTAATTATAAATTGGATTTTAACTTAATCATTGATGAAAGCTTCAATTTTATAATATGTGTTGATCATGAGATTTCCTTTTGTAACATCTATATTTAATAAAAAACTAAATTTCCCACATTAATTATATTTTATATTCATTTTTATAATTAAGAAAAAGTAATTTTATTTTTTTATATTAAGTAATTAATTTTATTAAATATTAAATTTGTAATTAAATATTAATTTTGATAATTTAATATTAAGTAATAACATTAAATTTGACTATTAAGTATGCCCATATTTTAAATTATTTAAAATATATTTAAAAAATTATCCTATCATAAAATAGACTTGAAGAAATGTTGCTCTTAGGTGAAAACTTCAATTTCATAATAGTAAAATGCACTTATCACTCATGAGGTTTTGTATATAGTTTTGCATTTTACATAGATTTTGAATATAACTTGGGGCAATAATACAGACTAATTTATTTTAAAGTCGTGAAAATTGATGTTGGAATGTTTGTAATAAAATTTCTTATTAAAAATTTTCATATGTTTTAAGTTAGGTTAAAAAAATCGGATCGGACCGAACGGTTCGACCAAAAAATTAGTGAACCAGTCTAGTATCTAGTTTGGTTAATGTTGAAAATTTAATCGACCAAGTAAAGAACCAGTTTTAAAATCGGAAAAATCAAGTGCTACAAAATGTTGGCATATTTTTATTTGGATGAAGACAGAATGGAATTGTCTTCTTATATGCAATGAAATCCACTCAACAGTAGCTAATGCCATGCTAACTTGGTTCAATGTCTACTTCAAATCATATATTTTATTTTGAAATTTCTTTTATAGATGGTGGACTTATGTAGATCTTTATCATGGAATTTCAGTGAACCTGCCACCATAAGATGTGAGACAAAGAATCAAGAAAAAGGAAACAATGGCTGGATAACTATACTAGTAAGTTTTTCACCTAGTTAAATTGAAAATCTTCTGTTTAGTTCCTCTACACTTCTCTATTGAGTTCAAAATTCTTCCTTCAGTCTTCTTTAGGTGATTATTGAGGTTTAAATTAAATAGTAGATTTTCTATTATTGTTGGTCGAAGGTTTCAAATAATGTTTAGGTTGTTGTTTATCTTAAATCTATGATGTGAAGTAACCATAATTAAGTTTTTTTTCTTGCATGTGAAATAGCTTGGGATGAACATTTTGTTAAAATTCTTAATAATTAAGGATAAACGAAAATGACTTTCATAGGATCCAATAAAGTGATGAGATATGATATCTAGCCTAATCGATCTGTCATTCATTTTTAGCACCACAATATTTCAATTGTGATGCTAAATTGTTGTTAATGCAGTGTTCTGTAAAAGCAAGAACCATCTACAAGGATAAAGTGTTTAGTAGCATTCAACAACTCAAGTACATATATACGTATATGCATAGAGGTTTTAAGTTTTAACTGATCATGTTTACCATGTGCCATATACTGTACCATATACTGTCTAGTTTTCTTACAAGTTTTATTACAAAGGCTACTATTAGATTTTTTTGTAGGCCTCTGCATTCTTTTTGTTGACTCTTCAAGATATTTTTTTTGTGAGTATGTTTCTGAATAGTATTAAAATCCATAATTTGATATTGTGGATATTTCTTCACATGAATGCTTTAGTCATCCTATTATTTTGTGTTATATACAATTTTCTAATTTCTTGATAGGGCTTCCTTATTGCCATATTTGCAATTATGATGGCAGCCATTTCCACAGGCATTGATTCAAAATGCGTTTAGGTGAGTCATTCTTTAGTGTTCTAAAGCATTCCTAGTTGCTTCAAAACTAGAGATTTCTAAAGCTTTCCTTGTTGCTTCAAAGCCTTTTCTAGTAAAGTCAGAAAGATTCCTTGTTGCTTCAAAATACCATTCTCAATCCTTTCCTAGAAATTAGGAAGCTCTAAAGCTGCCTTCTTTCTTTGATCTAGCAAGGCACCTCAATCATGCTGCAAGTTAAAGTAAATTTTTCTTTTAGAAGCCAAGAAAAAATAATTGCCCCCATATAAGATAACCAAAAATTTGGATAATTCTCCTTTCATCAACATGATCAAACAAGAAATATTTAATTTTAATCTAGGCCATATTGTGACAGATAGAAAGCAATGTTAATATATGTCATATTGAAGTGATTTTTTTGGTCCTTTTTAGTTTACAAAAAATAAACCTGAACATGAAGATGATATTCCTTACATTTATGGATTTTTTCACATGGTATTCTCTTTGGGGGCAATGTACTTTGCAATGTTGTTCATCAGTTGGGATCTGAATAACTTAGCCAGAAAGTAAGGAACTTAATTAAATACATCATATGGTTAACCAGTGCTTTATATGTGATTATTTTTTACATTTTGTGTCCTACAGCTTCTGGATGAATGATGCACTCTTCAAACCACCAGGTGGAGCATTGATGTTGGCTGGATAAGTACATGGGTGAAAGTTATCAATGAGTGGTTTGCAGCAACAGTTTACAGTAAGTGAATGTATTACTTAATAGAAACAGTTATTTCCTATATTTCATTAGCTAGCGATTTGCAGCAACAATTTACAGTAAGTGAATGTATTATTTAATAGAAACATTTATTTCCTACATTTCATTAGCTAGCTTCAACTTCAACCATAATCTTGTTCATATTAATAAGAAAAATGTTATTGTTGAAATTCTAACAAAAAACACTTTTTTCAACACTTTATCTACTACTATGGGTTAAAGTTTATTGAAAAACATAAAGTTTGATGGTCACATCTCATTTAATACTTCTCTATCTTGATTTTATAGTTTTAATAAATTTGAATGATGTGTAACACTACTCATGTTAATATGCTTAACATATAAACATCAACACATGGTGATGGTCATAATAATAATCACTAGTGGATTGTAAAAGTGAAGTATAACCAATTGATACTTTAATGATGCACCTTCTACTCAAATTCATATCTTAATTGCTTTTACCTTGTTTAATTTAAATAGTATGGATGATGATTTCATCATTTGTAAGACAGAACAAAGTCATGGATAATGATGGAACTATAGACAATTGACTTAGTTATGGCATGATAAGGGAAAATCATTAACATTCTCACAAAAGAAAACTTCATCCTTTTAAATGTTTTCTATTCTTTAATAGCATTTTATTCTTCAACCCACTTAATGTTTAATGGTTGAAAGGAAAAAGTCAAGAATGAAATTTAATTTGGGGTTGACTAAAATATAATTTTAAAGATAGTAGCATTAGTTCTCACAGCTCACTTTGTACTTATAACCACCATATTTATATCTATATCATGCTTAGTAAGGTATAATCTGATGTAATACGAGCTATGATTGGTTTAGCTATAGTGGACCACAAATTACATGGTTGGGTTGGTTTGAATTTTTAAAGTGTTTGCTAATATCATTTTCTTAGATTTAAATCAAGAATAAAATTCCTCTTGGGTACAAGGTTTTGTATCAATTAGTTTGGATAACTTATAGATATTGGATTAGCATGACTGAGTCTATTAAGAGACAATGAATAGACAAGTGAATTTTCCAAAACTTATTTGGTCTATAGAGATAACATTGTCAACACGTGGTAGTTGTTTGTCCCTTAATCGTCCTTGATAAAGTGATTTAGGATGTAAATTTTAATTAATATGTATATATATATATATATATTAATTATAAATTGGACTTTAACTTAAACATTGATCAAAGCTCAATTTTATAATGTTATTTTCTTTTGTAACATCCAATTAAAAAATAAATTTTCCACATTAATTATATTTTATATTCACTTTTATATAGATTAATATAACTTGGTGCCATAATGCATGATTAATTTCTTTTAAAGTCATGAATAATTGATGTTAGAATGTTTGTAATAAGATTTCTTATTAATTTTTTTTTGTTTTAAGTTAGGTTAAAAAAATCAAATCGGACCGACTGATTTGACCGAAAAACTGGTGAACTAGTCTGGTATCTAATTTGACTGAGAAACCGATGAACCAGTCTGGTATCTAGTTCGGTTAATACTGAAAACCGACAAAGGAAAAAACCGGTTTTAAAATCAAAAACCTGATGAAAATCGGGGGTTCAACTGTTTCATTTTTTTATAAATTTTTCAATTTTTTCTAAATACACCCTTGTTTTCTCAAGTCCATCCCTTTTTAATTAAAAATTTGATAAAAAAAGAGGTGAACTTAGTGATATGAATATGTATTTAGTAAAAATAGTTTTTTCTTTAATAATTACCTCCTAATAAATTTTTCATTTTATAATCTTAATTGTTATAATATATTAATAATAAAAAACATTATTTCATTAGGACCGGTTCAGCACTAGTTTAGCAATGGTTAAACTAATAAACCGTGAACCAATTACTTTTACTGGTTAAAACATGGGTCCAATTTTAAAATCAGAAGTTTTATATGTGTAGGGCCTACAGATATCATATAAAGTTAGAGTTCAAGATGCAAGAAAAGTTTTTTACAAATGGATTCTGATCAAAAGTAGTAGTTTATTTATTTAGATAAAGGCTAAATTATTTTTGTTTAATAAAGATAATATCAACATTCACTTTCTAAATTTTGTTCTGTATGATATAAGATTGGCAATTGTGGTATTATGAATGTAATTTGGGTTTATCAACAATCAAACAAGAACGGGACAAGTATGTCTGAACCAAGACAACTATTATTAACTAAGTTTAAAAAAAAACTAATTATGTTACAAATCAAAAGCTACATTCATCTTTATGTTGAATTTTGGATCGATGCTATTTCATTAAAAATAGTAAATTGTGTATAATACAAATCTTAGTTCATGTTTCACTAATACTTTTGTTGTTTTGTCATTCAAATTTTCAAATGTTTTTCTCACTTCTTGGACATTCAAAATTGACGTGGGCTTTTTGACCTTTATACTATACAATTTCCTTGAATTTTGAATAACAACTTTAATTTTCTTTTATTTATTTGTATTAAAACATACCTTGATTTTTTAGGACATGTTCAATATAAAATAAATTAACATTTCACTTAAATGTACGATGATTTGAATTTCAAATTTAAAGGATAAAAGATAAAGGAATATACATTCAATAAAATAATATTTAATCTAATTAATTTTAAACTAAAACTATGAATATTAAGATATTTTATAAATTATAATGGATTTAGTAAAATGATATTATTTTATATATTTATTAATTATTTCAAAACTAATGATTTAAAAAATAACTTATCATTATATGGCAAAAAAATTTCTAGAAAACTTAATACATAAATTTTTATAAATAAATAATATTTATATATGTTATTTTACCCTACAAACAATATTTAGAGGAAAATTTGCAAGAAATTTTTGTACCATTTTCATATTCATAGAAAATTTTACCATCACTTTTCCACTTCACAAGGAAATTTTTGTGAAATTCTTATAGATTTATTTTTTGAACAAAAAGTCTCGAAAAATTTACACCAATTTTTCCTTCTAAAAAATAGCAGGTATTTTCTGCAAATTTTTTCTCATGAAACAACTGTAGTAAATGAAAAATTTTCTAGTAGTTTTAATAATATTAAATAAATATTTATTGGTATGAAAAATTAAAATTATATAAATAGAAAATTTTTAATTTTTAAATTTTCATTAAAATAATAATATTGTTGAGTTATACATAAATAGCCTGGTGGTGCTCGTGCTTTTCAAAGTAAAAAAGTGGTGCATTACCAATAAAAAAGAAAATAGAATAGAGAAAAAGAAATAAAAAATAAAACAAAGATAAGTGAAAAATATGTAAAAATACTGATGATTTATGACGACATCCATAATTTATAATATGTGTAATAAAATATAATATAGTATTAATAATATTAAATTAACATTTAATGATTTTAAAAATTTAATAGTTTCATAATATATAATGACAAAATTTTAATATTGAAATAAATTATTTTAAATTTATAATGGTTAATTATATGAAATTTAAAACATTGTTTTTATTAAATATGTAAAGACTTTTACATATAAGAATAAACATATATATATCCTAAAAATAAAAATAAAACTAAATCAACATATATGTTTTCTTAATCTAATAATTTATAATATTATGCAGGTATGCTTAACTTTACAGATATGATGGCAATATAAAATTTTAAACAATAATTGTTAATGAAAAATATAATAATATAATTTATAATAACAATTATCTATGCAAGCATACATATTGATATATGAAATAACATACAATAATATTAAAATTAAATAATTCACAAAATCAACAATTTATTTTCTTTTTCAATTTCATATTGATTACATGAATATAAAATCATATAAGTGTGAAATCCAATCATAATATTATTATGTATTTTATAAAATCAGACTCACATATTTAATAAATATAAATTTAAATTAATTATATGTTATATACTTTTCTATTTTAGATGTTTCTTTTATAGATTAGATGTTAGTTTTTACTGAGACAAAGATCAAAACTACCACATTTTTTCACACCTCTCATTCCTTAACCAATTAAGATATTATATCTTTTTATTTGAAATTAATGTTAACAATATAAAACATATAGTTTACAAGAAAATATTTTATACGTTATAGGATAAACTATAATATTGAATATATCTTATAATGATATATGAAAATGATTATTATATTTTAATTAAAATATACACTTAAAAGTAATATTTACATATAAGAATTAATAAATAAGAATTAATATTAAAGAGTAATAAGAAAATGAATAGAAATAATAAAGTGTAAGTATCTTATACTTACTAGATCTTTTTCCATTCTAAAAATAGAATTAATATTTTCTGTCAACATAGTTTTATATATTAAAAAGAAGAATGTCCTCATATCCATTACTAAATGATTAATCTTTTCTACCAAAATATTAATTCAAAAAATTATTTTTAGTTAGAAGAAAAAATTACTTTTTGTTTTTTCTACTAATTTATGATAGAAAGAATGTTAAGAATTTTACACTTTAATATTATAAACTAAATATTATATTTCAAGTATCTATTTTTTAAGTTATTTAGGATTTTGGTCTAAAATGAAAGTTAAAAATATACACTTAAAAGTAATATTTACATATAAGAATTAATAAAGAAGAATTGATATTAAATAGTAATAAGAAAATGAATAGAAATAATAAAGATTAAGTATCTTATACTTACTAGATCTTTTTCCATTCTAAAAATAGAATTAATATTTTCTATCAACATAGTTTTATATATTAAAAAGAAGAATGTCCTCATCTCCATTACTCGATGATTAATCTTTTCTATCAAAATATTAATTCAAAAAATTATTTTTAGTTAGAAGAAAAAATTACTTTTTGTTTTTTCTACTAATTTATGATAGAAAGAATGTTAAGAATTTTACACTTTAATATTATAAACTAAATATTGTATTTTAAGTATATATTTTTTAAGTTATTTAAGACTTTGGTCGAAAATAAAAGTTGAAAAAGTCATAAAATCCTATTTTAAAGGTAATAGTATGACTATTCATACAGAAATATGAAAACCAAATTGGAAAAGGGCATGTTTATCAATTGTTTATTAAAAAATTGTAATTCATTCTAAAGTGACAGTGACATGAGATGTGTCTTAGAAGATATAATAAACTAAACTAAACATTTTCTATCACATGGGTGTGACCAATTCATATTACTTTTCTTTCAAAAATCTCATTATTTTCAATATGTAACTTTCATTCTTCTTTATAAATAATTTGATGTTTTTTTTTCCTGAATATAACATAATAATGTTAGAAAAAAGATTTGTGATGCTAATTTTTTGGTTGTTAAATTCATAATACAACTTTAATAAAAAAAATAAATCGAATTATTAGAAAAAATATATTTAATTATAGTCTCACACTTATTTATTATTATTAAAAAATACGTATAAAGTTATGTGTTAAAAGTATTTAAAGGAATTTAAATTATCTTAACATAATTTTAAAAAATAAAGTAATAAAGTAATTTAATTATTTTACAACTATAGTGTAAAAAAAGTCGAGCCACAATTAAATTTCAAAATCCATGCATTTTAAAACATCCTTGGTTATTGGTCATTAATGATTTACAACATTTCCCATGGTTATTGTTATCTTTTTCAAAATCTATTGACCTATGTTAGTTTGAGCATACTCAATATAATTTCTTGTTGAGTAATGTGTATGTGGTGGAATATTTGAGCAATGTCAGTTTCAATCAAATAATGTATTACAATAAATATACATTTTATTAATGTAAATGTTAGATTCTCAAAATATAATTTAAAGTATGTGACTTGTTTGTGGCCACTCAGTCCTTCCTCTTCCCTTCCACTAATTATTTATTTCACTCATTATTACCACATGTTTCACGGCAAAAGGTCAACCCAAGTTTTGATTTTTAAATGGACAATAGGAGGAATTTGGGAATTTAACCCTTTGGTTGGGACTGAAAGAGACATCCAGTCACATTTCTAAAACATATAAACAAAGAATCCACATGGACAAGAAACAAACCACCACACATAAAACATTATACAATTAGAATCTGCCTTTTCTATCATTATGTTACTAAATATTAATTATTATTGACTTTAAACATACACCCATACCAACTAAATCATACAATTTATATAATTTTGAAAGTTATTATTATCAAATTCAACGAATTTTTTTAACATAAATCATAGATGTGACTAAATGATATAAATTTGTTTTGAGTAATGTTAATTTGACAAATGTTAGTTTGAGTCAAACAATTTATTATATCAAGTATACATTTGATAATGTAAAGGTTATATTTTCAAAATATAATTTAAAGCATCTAACTGGTTTGTTTATGGAAACTCTTTCCTTCCTCTTCCCTTTCACTAATTATTTACTTGACTCATTAACACACGTTTCAAAGGCGAAAGGGTCAACTTAAATTTTGATTTTGAAATGGACCATAGGAGAAATTTTGGAATTTAACACTTTGGTTGGGACTGAGAGAGGCATTCAACCACCTTTCTAGAACATATAAAGAAAGAATCCACAGTGACAAGAAACAAACCATAAAACATAAAACCTTATATAATTAGAATCTGCCTTTTCTATAATTTATGTTACTAAATATTAATTATTATTGACTTTAAAGATACACTCATTCTAATTAAATCATACAATTTATATAATTTTTAAAGTTATTATTATGAAATTCAACAATGTTTTTAACATAAATCATAGACTAAATGTGATTGAATGATGTAAATCCGTTTTGATTAATGTTAATTTGAGATATGTTTATTTGAGTCAAATAATGCATTATATCAAGTATACATTTGATTAATGTAAATGTTAGATATTCAAAATATAATTTAAAGCATCTAACTAGTTTTCCTGTGGCCACTCTTTCCTTCCTCTTCCCTTTCACTAATTATTAATTTGACTCATTAACACCCGTTTTAGGAGCAAAAAGGTCAACTCAAGTTTTGATTTTGAAATGGAACATATAAGGAACTTGGGAATTTAACGCTTTGGTTGGGACTGAGAGATGCATTCAGCTACCTTTCTTGAACATATAAAGAAAGAATAAGAATCCACAGTGACAAGAAACAAACCATAAAACAAAAAAAAATTATAGAATTAGAATCTGCCTTTTCTATCATTTATGTTACTAAATATTAATTATTATTGACATTAAAGATACAACCATACCAACTAAGTCATACAATTCATATAATTTTTAAAATTATTATTATCAAATTCAGCAAATTTTTTTAACATAAATCATAGATGTGACTGAATGATGTAAATTTGTTTTGATTAATGTTAATTTGAGAAATTTTAGGTTGAGTCAAATAATTTATTATATCAAGTATACATTTAATAATGTAAAGGTTATATTTTCAAAATATTATTTAATGCATCTAACTAGTTTGTTTATGGCCACTCTTTCTTCCTCTTCCCTTTCACTAATTATTTATTTGACTCGTTAACACGCATTTGAAGGGCGAAAAGGTCAACTCATGTTTTGATTTTGAAATAGAGTATAGCAGGAATTTGGGAATTTAAGGCTTTGGTTAGGACTTAGGGAGGCATTGAGCCACCTTTCTAGAACATATAAAGAAGAATCCACAGTCACAAGAAACAAAGCATAAAACATAAAACATAAAGCATAAAGCATAAAATATTGGATAGCACACACCCAACACATCACTTTTACATACAACCAATTACACTTACACAACTACATAGAATAAAAAAATAAACTATTACTATAGAAACACATTTATGGATATAAATGATGTTTTCTCCCTCGTAAATATATTGTTCTATAGAAAATAAAAAAATATATAGTGATTAAAGATTTTACACATTTATTCTCACTCAATGTTTTCTTTTTCATTTGTTTTTTTACTATTTTATTATGTAAAAAATTATTTTTTCTCATCCAAACAAAAATAATGATTTTAGTACCATTTTTTCATATGTTTTTATATGCTATTGTACTATTATAAATAATCTAACATTTCTATGTATTCCAATCACATTTTTAATTTTTTTTAAAGAACATTCTTAATTAGTAAATCTTACTCCTTCGTTCTTAATTATTAGATTTTTTTAAAATAATTTTTTTTTACTTTATATTATACCATTTTCTAATTTCTATATACATTAATGATGTTTTTCAGCTGCCTTTAACCAATTAAAATTTTGTTTTTCTCACCTTTGAAGGATATGAATAGCCTTATTAATATAAATTAAATTTTATTTATAGAGTTTAATTGGTATACACGGTCAGGTAAAAGATTTTTACACTAACATTTAATCATGGCTTTTTATTTATGTGACTTTTAAAGTAGTAATGAGTAAAGTCAACAAATTTATCCATGAACAAAGGGTTGCGATTGAATGTTAATGTAAAAATATTTACACTGACAGTGTATACCAATTAAACTCTTATTTATAATAAAAACATTTTAATATAAATCACATTATCTAAAAATCAATTTTTAACCAAAATAAATTAACATGAAAGTCAAATTTATTAATGTTCATATAAAAAACACACATTTAATCTACTTGCAAATACTTTATTTGTTTCCTTTTTATATATTTAATGTTATTTTATATAAATTAAAAATATTTTAAAAAATTAAATATTAAATTTTGTTAAAATTTTCCTATGTGATATTTAAATTTTTAATGTATACACTACCGTTAATAGAAGATACTCCTTAAGACTAAAAACATTGAGAGAAATCGAAATGGTGAACTATTCAATTATTTAATAAAAAATATTAACATACCAATTTTATATTCACTTATTACTATTGTAAAATACATTATATTATAGTTGTCATGTAAATAACAATTTATTACTTTATTTTTTAGTTCAGGTTTTGAATTTACAAGTATAAAATATTTTTAAAATGAGAAAGAAAGAATAAAAACAAACATCACCTACATTTAAATTAACATTTAAAAATATAAATAAATAAATAAATATTATTAAAGTATTTAATAATAGCAAGAATACACCATAATAACCGCCATCAGAAGTTAACAAGCTTTTGCAACATTCATGACGTACTAGCCTTTGATAATTTCAGTTTTATCACAAAATTATTGGCTAAAAAGGCGAATGAATTTTTTTAGAGGATGGTGAGGATGAAGAAATGGGAGATTTCATTTTGTGTGTCTTCCTAGTCCTTGAGTCGAACACCAATCCTTCAAGAAATCGCATTTTTTTACTCCAAGCACACCTGGGGTACAGAAAATGAGGAAATTGGATATCTCTTAGTTTAATAAGAACAATGAATTTGATGTCCCAAATAAATAAAACCAAGTCTCATATCCATTGAACATAGTAGAATTTGAAATTACCCAAAACTCAGAAAAATAAAATAAAAAGCTCTATGTCTAGTACATCATGATTCATACTTAATCAGAGACAACAAATAAAAAAAGTCAAAATGGTTTTACAAACTAATGAAATAATAAATTAAAGTGAATTGAAAACTATAAAAAGTTATGAACAATTCATGTTCTTACGTGCAGGTAGTAAATGAAAAAGTCGAGTCTCTATAGAACTTAAAAACTGTAGAACAAAGTTGATAGCTATTACTATTTGTTAAATTCATTAAGAGTGTTGAAAGAAACAAGTACTTGGAGAGAACAACTTAAAAAGGATAATGACTGTGACAACTGAACTCTTTCTCGGACAATCCTTTATTTGGTGTGTATAAAGAAATTGAAAATCAAAATCAGAAGTCAAACTAACGTAAAAGATTGTTAAATGACAAAAAAAAAATCTTGAGGGTATTTTTGTAAATACAGTATATGTTAATGTGACGTGCAATAATTAAATTCACATGTCATCAAATCCTTAGTTATTACACCAAACAACTTTGGTATTGTTTAAATACAACACACAAAAAAAAATAACCTTACTCTTTTATATAAAAGTTTAATAATTTAATATTTATGCACTTATTATGTTAAAAAAGTTTTTACACTTACATTTAATATATTAACTCTTTGCGTATGTAAGTTTGTTTGTTAATTTTATTTGTCGATGCTTTAAAGTCATATGAAGAGTGTGTTGTGATTGAATCATATGTAAAACTCTTTTATATTGTCGATGAGCTTTTTGCTTTTTACAATAATTATATATATAGACACACATACACACATGAAAACATTTATATTTATTTTACACTGCCCATAAGCTTTTACACACTCATATATATTTTTGAAAATATTTTCTTACATTGAGTATGTACGCAAGATATCAATTGAAGTAAATAATTAACTAAAATAAACTTATTGATAAAATTTATTTTATTTAACTTGCAAAATTTAATTCAAATTTCAATTTATTTTTTACTGTTCGTTTTCATTCTTCAACTTAATATTCGTTCAAACATTCTCATTTTCATCATAATTTACTTTCATTTTTTTTTTAAATATCACAAGAAGAAACTTTTTGACAATTCCATGTATATAAATGACAACAAAATATCTAGTTGTTAGGAAAAAAATATATAACTAGACTATCGGAAAATTGTTTTTTTCATTGTTGGACACCCTAAAAATGTCATTCTTTTTTAGGTAAAAAACTATATTTAGATTTTTAACAGTTATGTTTCTCAACTATTTATTACGAGTTTGCTAATTTCATATCATATTCAATTGATCAATTTCTCTAACTTTTTTCCATTTCCTACTATTATTAATTTAACTTTATTCTTACTTGATCAATTTCATTTTCTAACGTGATCATGATAAAGACAAAATTCATATACTCAGCTGAAGTTTCACCATTACTTTTAATATCTCGTCGTAGAAGATCTCCAAATTTTGTCAAATTAGAGACCATTATAGAAGAAAAAAGACAAAATTTCAATTCATTGAAAAAGAGTACTATTGTTTCTTTTCCTTTGTTACTTTCTGGATTTTTGTACATTTTGTTATGTAGAGGAGTGATTTAATAATCATCTTATCTGTATTATATTTTACATGCAATGATACAGGTGAAATTATTTAAAGAGAATGCTTTTATTAGTCATCTTAGATAATTGATGCTAGTTAAAAAAGCATGCTATAATTTAAAAAAAATTTTTAGTACCCATTATATTCACTTGATTGCAAGTTTTTAAACGTGAACTGTGTAAAAAGTTTAAATAAAAGAAATAATAAGAATTAACATTTGGTATAAGTATCATTTTCTTAACCAAGCACAAAATTAATTTAAATGATTAGTGGGAACAAAATATAAAAAATTAATTTTTTTTTCAAGATAAAAATTAATATAGTGTAAGTATTATTTACTGTATTTTAAAGAATTAGCAGAGTTATGAATGTGAGCGCGGGATTATTTTTTTTAAGTGAAATTTAATTTTTTGAGTTATTATAGAAATATTTAATCATTTATGCTATAATTAGTGACTGAAAATAGTAACGGCTAAATTGTTTATTGATTATATGGTTAAAGTTTAGAATTAATAGCGTTAAATAAATTTGAGAACAAAAGTTGTACCACATGAGTCTAAGAAATTTTATATTAATTCAATCACATTCTTCTTATTTATTTTTGATACATTTATTGATTTTATATAAATAAAAAGTTATAATTAAAATTGAATATATTTTTTTTTATATTTTTAATGCATATTAATTAAACAAGATATTATTTTGTAAATAATTATAAAAGAATTTCGGTTGCTAATTCAGTCCCTATGAACAATTATTGTTTAGCTATTTTCTACCACCACCAGTAATAAAGGAAAAATTTGGAACATCATACCTCGGATGAATCTTGAAATTCCATTTATCTCCATGTTCGTTCACCAAATCATCACCAACAAGGTTTTTTATGAAAGCATGCTGATAAAATCCCAATTCCATATACAATAACATAATTAATTTTTTCAATAATATAAAAGAAATTTTATAAAAGCCCATAATATTATTATTATATGTTAACTTACCAATTTCTATGAGGGTTACGGAATCAGTTTCACTACTAGAATATTGCTGAAATCCGCAGGTAATTCTTGCAGATTTTCATGTGAAAACCAAGTGGTAGAAAATATTCCTGCCGATTTAAAAATTTGAAGGAAATTCTTGTAGGTTTTCTGTGAAAATAAGGTAATTTTCTACAGATTTTAAAATTCGCAAGAATTACCTGCGACTTTATGATACAATAATTACCTGCAGATTTGATTTCTGCCGGAATTACTTGCAGTTTTAGTATTCGCAGGAATTACATGCGGATTCTCCTGCAACTTTCTGGAAAATTTAAAAAATTAATTTAAAATTATAAATTAAAATAGAAACTAAAAATAAAAATGAAATAAAAAATAAAAACAAAAATATAAATTTAAAAACTGAATTAAAAAGTAAGAATTTAATAATTAAAACTAAAAATCCTAATTAATATTATAAATTATAAATAAAAAATTTAAAATAATTAAAAAATATGAATTAAGTACTAAAAATATAAATTAAAATTAAATGAAAAATAAAAATAAAAACTAAAATTTAAAATAACCATAGAAATTAAAATTTTAAAATTATAAATTAAAAAAAAAAGCTAAAACAAAAATTATATAAAAACTAGAAACTAAAAACTAAAACACAAAATTAAAAATTAAAATTTAATAAGAAAAAGTAAAAATTCCTAGGGATTATTAATTATAAATTAAAAAAATTAAAAAATATGAATTAAGAACTAAAAATATAACTTAAAATTAACAAGAAAATAAAATAAAAACTAAAATTAAAATTAAATGTAGAAATTAAAATTAAGAATTAAACGTTTAAATAAAAGTAAAAGTTAAAATTATAAATTATAAATTACAAATTATAAAGTTGAAATAAAAATTAAATTAAAATTAAAACTAAAATATAAAAATGAAAATTGAAATCATAAAACTAAACCTTTAAAACTAAAATTGAATAATTATAAATAAAGAATTAAAATGAATTAAATGATATAAATTAAGTACTAAAAATAAATTAAAAAATAAAAATAAAGATAGAAATTAAAATAAAGAATTAAAATTTAAACTAAAGTTGAAAATTACAGATTATAGTAAAAGTTAAAATTAAAAATTATACAAAAATTAAAAAGTAAAATATAAAATTAAATATTGATAAATAAAATTTAAAATATAAAATGAAAAAGTTTAAAATTAAAAATAAAGATGAAAAATTATAAATTTCAAATAAAAACTTTAAATTAAAATTTAAAACTAATTAGTAGATATACATAAAGTACCAAAACTATAAATTAAAATTAAATGAAAAAATAAAACTAAAATTAAAATTAAAAATAAGAATAGAAATTAAAATAAAGATTAAAATTTAAATTAAAAGCTGAAAGGTAAAATTATAAATTATTAATTATACATTTAATTTATATATTTATTAATTTTAAATCTAATTTTCAATAAATTCCCAGGAATTATATATTAAAATTGAAACTAATTAAAAAATATAATTAAGAACTAAAAATAGAAATTAAAAAACTAAACTAAAAATTTAAATTAAAAATTTGAAAATTATTAATTAAAATAACAACTAAAACTTAATATTAAATGAGAAAAAATTAAAAATTAAAATTAGAATTAAAAACAAAGATAAAATAAAAATTCAAATTTAAAATTATAAATAAAACAAAAAATTAAAATTAACAATAAAAATTAAGATAAATTAAAAGGTGGAAATTGTAAATGAAAAAAAAAACTAAAACATTAAATTAAATGAAAAAATAAAACTAGAAACTAAAATTAAAATTTAAAATGAAGATACTGATTTAAATTAAAATTTGTAAATTACAAATAAAACTAAAAAGTATAGAGTAGGATTAAATTAAAAATAAAGATAGAAATTTAAATTAAAAATTGAAAATTATAAATTAAAAAACAAAGTGACACAAAAATTAAAAACTAGAATATAAAAGAAAAAATTGAAAATTAAAAATTAATAATAAAAATTAAAAATAATACAAAAAACCAACAACAAAAAATTAAAAATTAAAACTTAAAACTAAAAATGAAAAATTATAAATTTTAAATATCAACTTTCAATTAAAAATTAAAATTTTAAAACAATATAAGTTAAAATTAAAATTAAAAATAAACATAGAAATCAAAATAATGAATTAACATTTAAAGTAAAATTTGAAAATTATAAATTAAAATAAAAGCTGAAACTAAAATAACTAAAAAATTAAAAAATAAAATATAAATTTAAAATTTAAAAGTAAAAATTAAGAAGGAAAATAAAATTAAAAATAAATATAGAAATTAAAACAAAAGCTAAAACTAATCATTCTATAAAAAGTAAAAACTGAAATATAAAATGAAAAATTGAAAATTGAAAGTTAAAAATCTAAAAATAAAAAATTTAAAATTATAATTTAATAATAAAAATTAAAAACTAAAAGGTAAAAGTAAAAATTTAAAACTAAAGGAAAAGTGAGAAATTGTAAATATAAACTTTAAATTTAAAATTAAATCTAATTAAAAGATATAAATTAAAACTAAAAGTTAAAATTAAAAATTTTAAATGTCAACTTTAAAGGAAAAGTTAAAAATTTAATAGTAAAATTTAAAATTATAAAATTAATTTATATATTTATTAATAATTTTAAATTTAATTTTCAATAAATTCCTAAGGATTATAAATTATAAATTAAAAATTAAAACTAATTAAAAAATATAAATTAAGAACTAAAAATATAAATTAAAATTAAATGAAAGAATAAAACTAAAACTAAAATTAAAAATAAAGATAGAAATTAAAGTTAGGAATTAAAATTTAAATTAATGTTGAAAATTATAAATTGAAATAAAAGCTAAAATATCAAATTGAAAATTTAAACCAAAATCTAAAAATTAAAAGATGCAATATATAAAATTTGAAATTCAAAATTAGAATAATATATAAAATTTGAAATTCAAAATTAGAATTTAAAATTGCCTTCCAACCTAATCTACTCTCTCCATTTGAAGCTTTCGCCATTTAAAGCTCTCACCATGTGAAGCCCTTTCCATTTAACCATAAACCAATTTAAGCTTCTGGTTCTGATTTACCAAAGCCAAACATCTAAGCCAAACTCAAGTATGCACGGTTGTTCAATCATGTTTTGCTCATTCTTCTTTTTTAGCATTTACAATGTTCGATCATGTTTTGATCTCTCAAAACGGTTTGTTTCAATTCAAAGTTATCTTTCAAGGTGTTGCACTCTCTTAAATAGTTTTAGGGCTTCTACATTTTTAGGGCTTGCTCAAAATGTTTTCATTGTCTCTCCATTGCTTCAATCACTGTTGTTCGGCTTCAATTTTTTCTTACCTCTACTTTTTGTTCGCATTTTAGTATAGATTTTGATCATAATTTCCTATTTCTACTTTGTATGTAGCTGTCTAATTTTTGTATAGATTTTTTACCTCTATTGTCATTATCAAGGAAGAGCGTCGTAATTTCCTTCATTTTATTACTTGGCTTTGTACTGTGCTAGGTGGAACCTTTGTTATGACAGGTTTTGTATTTGATTTCAGTCCAAATGAAGTATAGTGATTATGAATAGAGTAGTGAACATTATAATTTAATTTCTCTAACCTTTATTGTGACAGGTTTTGTTTTTTCCTTTCTCTCTCCTTGTTGTGCATTTAGTAAAACTGTGAAGGTTACATAGATTATGCTATAACTTGGATTAATCACCTGTCATAGGTCTAACACACAGAAAAATGCTCTTAAAAAAGAAGCACCTTGTTTCTGGTTGTTTGATTGTTTGTCTTGGGAGAAGGAATATAAAATTGACCACATTTATCTTCCACTGTCACACTTTCACTATTTGCTTTCTAGTTTTGGAGAGGTTGTATATTATAGTATAAAATATTCAATTTGATCTTCAACAATTTAAGCATCACTTGAATTGGCAATAGAATGCTAGACAAGACTCTCATCATGTGGTATGACATAATTGCCAGCTATATATATATATATAGCCAACATTATTAGCGAAGGCAACTTGCTCTTCAAAACCATCATGATCGTGCATTGTGATAGCTAGATTTGTCCCCATGATCATTAATTAAGGTGTATAGCTGATTGCGCCGACACAAAAAGATGGAGTGTAAATTTTGAAAGTAATAACTAATTCTTGGTGATTCTACAAATTCATCATAATACTAATCATTCCTTACCCTTGTGTGGGATTTTTAAGTTATATATAACTACTAACTAGTCAAAGACTAAACAGAAAAAAAAACTAATGATGGTGAGGGATGAAATAAAACTTCTAGTTTCATTTGATGCTCCATGTTGGTCTGGCCAGAAAACAATTCATTTATGAAAAAAGGGTAGCTACAGTCATACACATTGTTATAATATATTATATATGTGAAAGAAGAATAGTACCTATTAAACTAGTGTTGGTGAAGGCATCAACAGTCATATGAGATCTATGTTTTTTTTTCTTGTATGTGTGGCTAGAGGGGGGTCCATTATCTATTTTATATATGAAAAACACAGATCCATTTCTGGTTGCTTATTTGATGATCTGCAGAAGATTAAAACATGAGTATTAAAAAAATATAGCATAACTAAAATACTACTTAATAAGATAAATCAAACCTTTGCTGTTAAACATCTGATGCCTGATATAATGTTATTTGTCTTCTCATTTCATGCTAAATGCTAATTCAAAAAAATACCCGATGGACACCATTCTCTGTTCATTCTATCATGCAAGATTGTGATTGAAGTTGGACATGAACTATATCCCAAAACAAATCACAATTATGCAAAAGATTTGCTAAAGATAAAGGGGAAAAGGCACACCAATCACTAAATGACAGTGCAATGCAAAATTACCAGAAGAAAGCATGTTATATAGCATAACATATAACGTTGAAGTAGTTTCATCACACCTTTTAGTAATTACTTTACAAAATTGTGATTTCTATCTCTAATACTCCTATATATCACCATTATTGTTACCTATATATCCTTTGTTTTCATAATTGTTCTTGCTACTACTAATTCCCTATCAACCAACCACTATATGAAAGAATTCAATATATTTTATTTTTGTAACAGAGAGCTATAATGGAATAAAGTTTCAAGGTGTCTTCATAAACTGAGTCAGAACATTTTAAATGGATTATAACTTGTTTTAATTTGTATAAAAATATATTATTGAATTACATAGGCACAACTAGACATTGCATCGTAAATAAATTAATTGAACATGCAACACTTGCCATCTTACAATTTGAGAAGAATGTAAGAAACTTGATTTTAATTTTTAGAATAAATTTGATTCATATTGCTTATCTCTATAAATGCAATGGTTAGTAGATTTTTGTAATATATGCTTTCAAAAGTTTTGTGCATTCATTTAAGAATAAAAGAATCAACTCTATGTATCCTATTGCTCATATGTCTAAACTTCATTTATGCCAGGTTGATACATTCTTTGTTGTTGGATCCCTCTTGGTGTAGTTCTTGTGCTTCATAATATTGGAATTGGCATCCTTTATGTAATATTATACATTTTTTTTTCTGATCTTTATTGATATCTCAAATGCAGTAAACAATTTACCTCTTGGTTTGGTTCTTTAAAAGTGTTATCTGAAATATCTTAAAATCAATTTGTGTAACGATAAAATCATTACGAACTAATTTGCTTGACTTTTTTTTTTCCCAGATCTAATAGTAAGAGTATATAACTTTTAGGAACTAAATAAAAATAAAACTTATTGTGAACTAAACTCAAGCATCAATAGAAATAAAACTTAGGAAATTTCTCTGCACAAGTTAAAGCTTCGAAACTAAAAGTTAATACTCCAAGTATAAAAAGTTTTATACGGACAATTAACCTTCTATATATGTCAAGTTTTTTTAATTTTACTAATTAATACGTTAAAAGTTATATAAATGATTAGTTGTGCTGAAATGAGAGTAGTGCATATATGTTAAATTCTATTAATTAAACTCTTACTAACTAATACAATTAACCATTATATAAATGAAGAGTTGTATTGAATATTATCATAAAAATCTTTTCCATTATGAGTGTATACTAATTAAAATCTAATAGTTTATCTTGTGTTTCAATTAAACTAACTTATATTTTTTGTAATTTTAAAAATTTAATAAAAATTTCAACAGCAATCAATAAATTCATAGGCAAGGTTAAAAAAGAGCTTAGAAAAATTCTACACATGATTGAAAGATTGAAGCATGTTCTTATCTAAGGGCATTAAATTCTACACATGATTTCTTTTCCATTTTAAAATATAGCAACTAACTATTGGTTTATAACTAATCCAATTTCATTAAGATTCTTAGATAAACTTCGTCAATAAAACTTAAATGTAGAAGAAAATAATAACTAAAATATACTGAATTTTTCATACATGTTAAAATAAACTTATGGATGAGAAGATTATATAAAATTACATAATTCTAATAAGTTAATTTGAACTTATTGAGATTATTTTATTTTATTTACTATAAGTACTTATAGATGACTTTATCCAAATATATACCTAAATATTCTTCATATTGAGCATTTGTTAGAGGAATATTTGTTAGGCAAGGACAAGAGAGAAGAAATTAAAGTGGAAATTTAGTTTAAACTATGATTGAAATTACTTAAAGATACTTTGTGTAAGTAACGCCCACTTTGTTCAATAGTGTAGTGAAAAATATTCAGGATGCAGCTAGTACCTAACATATTGTCAAATGCAACGGTCAACTTATAATCTTTTTATGAAGCAAAGTGTTTACTTTTATGCTTTATATTGGAAAATGCACACTGCAATTCCCCTGTTCTTTTACTTTCCATATGTTTTGTTACTTTTGATTAAATCTCTGAACACTCTTACTATTTTATTCTCTATCTTTGCTAATTTTGGTGTATCAGTTCACGATAAAATCTCACCATTTCTTCCTAAATTTTTTTTCCCAAGTGTCATAATTTGGCATAAAGCTAAATTCAGTACTAATGATAAATAAGATAATACGGAATCCAATGAAAATCTTTTCATCTCAGACATTGTAAAGCTTGATATTCTTTCACCAATCTTTTGAACTAATTAATGGGTTAAACCATTAATTTGAAATGACAAAATAAAACATAAATTAAAGACTAAAAAATACAACTTAAAATTAAATGACAAAATAAAACTAAAAACTAAAAATAACATAGGCTATAGAAAAAATGGAAACATAAATGAATGTTAAAACCTCAATAATGTATATATATAATAGAAATTAATGTGTAATCAACCAAATTATCCAAACAATTTTCTCAATCAAACAATATTTCATAATGTGTTTCAACAAAATGAAAAAAAAAAAAGAGTATATACTAGCAGGGGCCTTATTTTCATGTACTGTTGTCTAGAGTGGTGATGATGAACAAAGTATATCTGTTTAGCCAGTCTTGAAGGAATTGTTCCTTCTCTTGCTTGATGTGGTTCTCAACTTATTTTTAGCATGGTGAATACAATTTGAAAACTGGTCGTTTTGGTTATTCCTGGCATTAGCATGGTCATTTGGTGGTGTTGTAGGTTCAACAGTGCTCTGCTCCCAACTAACGCAGGACACTAATCCAATTTTATACTCAAAATGTCAAATGAAAGTGGTGAAAGTTTCATCCTTATGCCTTCAAAGTGCCTTTGCCTATGTATTCTTCTTTGAATTTGGCAACAGGCATCCCCATCCTCGGCTCATAGTCATACCCACCTTCAAATGAACCAACCCTTGATACCTGCCTATCACCCTTTGAATTTGGTGACCTCCCATTCCCCATTCTTTGGTTTAGATTTTCTACAATGTATGTTAACTTTCCAAGTACTTTGGAACGCTGCTGAACGTGATAAAGTACAAGAAAAATTTGAAGAATAATTGATTATAAGGATATTTTAAAAAATATTTAAAATAAATATGTGAACTTTTATTAAAATATGATTCCCTTAACAACACTTCCATTGTTATTTACTTTTGGTGTATTTATCAATGTTTGATATACTGTTCGATTTGTGGTAAGAAGGCAGTCAAAAGAGCCCGGTGCCAACTCAGGCTAGCCAAGAACAATAGGCAAAGCAACTAACAAAGGACTTGGCTTAGCTAATACAAAGTGGCCATTAAGAAACTGCATTTAACTAGTTTTTTAATGCTAAATCTCCTGTTTTTATTTCTAATAAGAGAGGTTTTCTACTTTATTTCCATTAAGTGTGAATATTGGGATATAGTTGATTTCACTTCTGAATTTTAATGTGTTTTACTAATAAAATTAATATACTAACAATTAATATAAAATATTAAAAAAAACTGAACTCATCCTCAACCTCAATTTAATTCTTACGATTGAAAAGTATAAAATTTCTACTGAACATATATCGAATTAGTTTCCATACACACTTAGTAGTTATTGAAAGATATGACTTTACATACACACAAGTCACAACAATGTTTATTTTTGTCTCTCTTGTTGGGGCCTCCTCTCGCAAGAGCCATAATTGGGCTTGGTCTCTGGGGTACTTGATTCAACTTTCTACAGTACCATCTTACCTTCCAAATAGATGATATTTCATGAAAGAAATTTCCATCAACGTTAATAATGGAATCCGTAAATATTCCCTAATATTTGCAACTTTTTAGTCAATTTTGACACTTAGTTTGCTCATTCCACAAAATCAACAGTCCAAATTCCAAAAATATTCTGCCATTCCAAGCTATAGGCTAGGTGGTATATCCGGCTATCTCAGGACGTTTTGCCAAAAATATTATTGCTTGCGGCTTCCATATGGATTCAAGCAAACCCAAACCAAAGTTTTTTAATCAGTTTGGTCTCATTTTCAAGTAAACCCAACCCAATCATACCCCTACTTGCATGTTTATGAATGTTAGGCAGAAAATACTTACTTGTAATTTCTTCATTATATTTGTATCTACAAAATAAAAATTCTAAGCAACTATAATTTTTCTGTATAATGCATTTCAATATTCTTTTCATCATATGAGCTGAACCATAGCAGAAAAATGGGAGTGAGGAGGAGATCAAAGTGCTGGGAATGAGAGGAGGAGATCAAAGTGCTAACACAATTTCAAAATGGTGGAAATGAGGATACAAGAACGGGCTCCATTTCCACAAAGATATACAATAGCAAAAAATGGGAGTGGGTGGGGGAGGAGGAAATGTCGTGGGGAGAGAGGGGGAACAGGAGGATGGTCAATACATGGAGACAGGTTCGAAGGCACAGTCTCGATGGAAGTGATCTGCAAAAGACTTACCAGAGTGGAGGCTCGGCACAAGCAGGTCAAAGTAGAGAGGAAAGATATAAGGAGGGGGAAAAAATGTGGCTAGCAATGAAGGGGATAGGAATAACTGGGAAGCAATCAGAGGAGGTACATATAGCAGAACTACCAAGAATGGAAGAGAGAGACAAGGCGGAGAAGGATAAGAGGGGTAGCAGGAATCAAATTGTGGTTTAAATGAAGATTATGTCACTAAATGTGAGGGGTTTTAGGGAAAGGTGAAACGGAGACACATTAAGAGGATGGTAGTGGGCAATAAGATTGACATATGTCTTTTTCAGGAAACAAAGTGTATGAATTTGAAGGAATGGGAAATAAAGGAGGTCTGGGGGAGTGAGGAGTGTGAATGGAGCATACTTCCATCAATGGGTTTGAGTGGGGGTTGTGTTACAATTTGGAAGAAAGGCTTATTGGAGGTGGTGTGGAAAATTCAAGGACAGGGTTTTATAGGAGTTGCTTTTAGAGGAACTAACCCAGACGAGGTGAATTTTGTTGTCAACGTGTACGCCCCGTGTACGTTGGACGGTAAGAGAAAGGTATGGGAGGATCTAATGATGACTAGAAGAGGGGTTCCACATGTAAGGTGGGTAGTTGGTGGTGATTTTAATGCAGTAAGAGACAGGAGTGAAGTTATCGGAACATCAACTTATCATACGAGGAGAGAGATGGAGGAATTAGATTTTTTTATACAGCAAATGGGGCTGGTAGACATTCCAGTGATTGGAAAAGGAATGACATGGATATCACCAGATGGAAAGTCAGCTAGCAGATTAGACAGGTTCCTCGTCTCACCGTCACTGATGGAGGAATGGGGAATTAGCGCATAGAGGGTGGGTACTAGGGAGTTCTCTGATCATTGCTGGATAAGTACAAGAGATAATGAGCAGAACTGGGGACCCAAACCTTTTAAGTTTTTTGATTACTGGTTGGAAGAGGCCTCTTTTGGAGACTTGATAAAAGAACAGTGGGATTCAGTACACAACTCTGGGTGGCAGCTGCAAAAGCTGGCAAAGAAGTTAAAGAATATCAAAGGGGAGATAAAAAAGTGGTCTGCAGAGGTGTGGAAAAAGGATGAAAATTTTCTGGCCGACAAGGTTAACGACATGGAAGTGGCTGATCAATAGTTAGTGGAAGGGGCTCATTTGGCTAATACATCCAGGTCTGATCTTATGTCAGAATATTGGGGCAAGACGAGGATGATGGAACATGCACTGCTATAGAAATCTAGGATACGATGGGCTCTAAATGGAGATAATAATTCCAGGTACTTCCATAATTGTTTTAGGTCGAGATGTCATGCAAACTCAATTTTGGCGGTACAGGCGAACACGGGATGGATGGAGAGTGTGTCTGAGATTAGAGCAAAAATATTAGACCATTTTTCGGCTGCGTACCAAGAAAGATGGAGGGATAGACCTACACTGGATGGAGTTCCTTTCTCTCAGTTATCAGAGCAACAAAATCAGTTTTTGGAGGAGCCTTTTTTAGAGGAGGAGATCAAGGCGGCAGTTTCGGCTTGTGCAGGGGGGGAAAGCCCAGGGCCTGATGGTTTTGGAATGAACTTTTATAAATCCTGCTGGGGGGTTATTAGGCCAGATGTGGTGAGGGCAATACAGGAGTTTCATGAGTCTGGTGTACTACCGAGAGGGGTAAGTTCTTCTTTCATCACTCTTATCCCAAAGGTGGCCACACCTTCAGGGTTAAGCCAATACATGCCTATATCCCTAATCTCAAGTGTGCACAAGATTATTTCGAAGTTATTGGCTCTGAGGCTGAAAAAGGTGTTGAGTGGGTTGATATCGTCCTCCCAGACGGCTTTTCTGTCTGGCAGATCAATTCTGGATGGAGTTGTGGTGGCGTATGAGATACTGGATTGGGCAAAAAGAAGGCGAAAACCGTGCTTCATGTTTAAGGTGGATTTTGAAAAGGCTTATGACTCGGTGAACTGGAATTTTCTAGATTATATGATGGGGAGGATGGGCTTTGGTAGTAGATGGAGAAGGTGGATGAATGCTATAGTACGGAAGAGTTATGTGTCGATTCTAGTTAATGGGTGCCCGACACCAGAATTTAAGCCAGCAAGAGGGTTAAAGCAAGGAGATCCTCTATCTCCTTTTCTGTTCCTGATGGTGCCCGAGGCACTGGCAGGTTTGTTCAGATCAACCATTAATAAAGGTTTCTATAAAGAGATCAAGGTACAACAGGATGCGAGGTATTCACTGCTACAGTACGTCGATGATGTTATAATGATGGGTGAAGCGGATATGCAAACTGTGTGGTACTTGAAGGTAATGTTGCGGGGTTTTGAAATGGCGTCAGGATTAAAGGTTAACTTCAGTAAGAGCAGTTTTTATAGCTTCAATGCGGCAGCATCTTTCACACTTGCTGCTAGTAGCATCCTGAATTGAAATATTGGAACGACACCATTCAAATTCTTGGGGGTACCAGTGGGAGTGAATCCTAAGAGGGAACAAGTATGGAAGCCAGTGCTGGATCAGTTCAAGAAGCGGTTGTCCGGATGGAAGGCAAGTAATATGACGTTTGCTGGGAGGTTGGTATTACTGAACTCTGTGCTTGCATCTCTTCCACTATATTTCTTCTCCTTTTATAAGGCTCCCAAGACAGTGTTAAAGTCTCTGAAGCGGTTGCAGCGGACCTTCTTATGGGGAGGCAATGATAGTCAAACTAAAATTGCATGGGTAAGCAGGGAAAAGGTCTGTCGGCCAAAAGAAGAAGGAGGTCTAGGGGTGAAGTGCTTGGAGAAATTTAATATGAGTTTGTTGGCAAAGTGAAGGTGGAGAATACTATTAGATGATAAGGCTATATGGGGCCCACTTCTGAGGAGTAGGTATGGGGAGGTGAATACATATATGGATAGGCCGACGTCCTATGCCTATTCATCTCAGTGGTGGAAAGACATTTGGGCCATTGATGGACCAAAAGCGGTAGAGCCAGAATGGTTTCAAAGTAGAGTAACTAGGATAGTTAGATCTGGAGTGGGAACTCTATTTTGGGAGCACAGGTGGATCGGAGAAATGGCTTTTCGTGTAATGTTTCCCAGATTGTACGCCTTAACAGAGGATAAGTTAATCACCATCAAGGATAAAAGACAGGCAGGAGATCTTTCGGCTCCGTGGAAGTGGGTGTGGCGGAGAGACTTGTTTGTATGGGAGGGGCAACTGCTAAATGTTTTAAAGGAAGTCTTAAGTGAAGTAGATTTGGTGGATCAGAATCCAGATGAATGGGGTTGGAATTCAGCTGTCGGGGGGGGGAGGGTTTTCGGTGGCAGGAGGGTATAAGGTGTTGAATGCAGGAACTTAGGATGTAGGAATGTCTGGTTTGCAACCACGGGACTTGTGCCGATTGTGGAAGGAAAAACTCCCGTCGAAGGTACTGGTGTTCTCTTGGAGGTTGTTGCGAGACAAGTTACCCACTGTTGATAGCTTGCTATCGAGAGGAATGCATACTTTGGTGCTCAATCCGGCCTGTGTGTTTTGCAATAATGGACCGGAGACTAGAAATCATCTTTTCTTACAATGTATACACACACAAAGGCTGTGGTATAAAGTTATTAGATGGGTGGGGGTACAAACCCCATGTCCGGGAGATTTAAATTAGTGGTTTCTCTTATCATCGGGATGGGTGACGGGAAAGCCGAAGAAGAGGTGCAGGTATGTGTTTTGGATTGCTGTATGTTGGACCATTTGGATGTCCAGGAATGCTATTATTTTTTGCGATTCCGACATCGAGTCTATTGATATGTTAATGTCGATAAAATTTGTGTCCTGGAAGTGGTTGTTGTATTCTTTTGGTTTAAATCCAGGTTGTGTTTTCTCTGACTGGTGTTCCCATCCTAGATTGTGTCTGATGAATGTGAAATAGGTACATAGGCTAGGGGGAACACAGTAAAGTTTCTTTTCTAGTACTGTTTGTAAGTTGAAACATTTTGTTTCGGCTCTATATGTTATGCTATAATATAAACCAGAGTCAAACAAGCTATAATTTGACCAGACAAGTTAAAATACACATTTCAATATACTTTCATCATATATGTAGTCAAATATATACCTTTAAAACGGGCAACATATCCTTTAAAGGGGTCAAATTTTACCAATTCTTACTTTTTTTATTTATCAAATTTAAATTTCAAATCTTATATCATCAAAACCAAACTGCTTAGTAATTGAATAAGAGACTAATGACGCAAGGTTTAAAGGCCAGTAATACCTTTGTTTCGCTAGCCCCTAAAAATATAGTTAATTATTGAAAACATCTTCAAAAGAAAAATTGAAAGAAAGTTTCTAATTAATACAGTTATAGTATTAAGAGTAGTGATTTTCTTTTTGAAAAATATGCTTATCATTTTTATCCTCTTATCATGACTTTCCCTCTTGTAATCAGTATCGTTGTCTCTCCAAGAAGTCTCATTAGTTGACTCGTGATCTATTCATCTTAACCAAAATATAAACTTTTTTCATTATTTAATATTATAAATGCAAATTGTCTCCCATCTTATAAACTTGAATGTAGAATTAATCGAAATGATTATCTACTGTCTAATAACTTGTTTGCTTAGGTGGATAAAAACACATATGTTGACCTGCGTGTTGGTGATGTTATTTGATTTGGCCGGTAGGTATTTGCATGGTTATTTTTCTATTATGCTTGTAAACACCTTTTTCCTCTGGCTCACATTTTTCTGGTTCTCACTTAAGCCTTTCTTACTTCCTTTTTACTATTTTAGATGGTGTAATAAGGTTATTTGTTATCTTTTTGTCTTTGTACTGCCTTCTTAATACAACCTTTTGCAATTTATTGTGTGTTGCCACTGTAAAGTCTGTTACAGACTCATTACGCTCAACATACTTTAGCACTAAGCAATCAATATTGAAGTTTCATCATTGGAGAGTTTGTGGTTAAGTCTAGACTCTAACTTTCTGATTGTTTTTTTGTTATCATCGATTTTGAAGTACTTTTTTACAACTTCCTTATCACTATTCTTCTGGTTCTCCATATTTCTTTTTTGCCTGATGGTAGGTAGAGAAATGCCTACTATAGAATAAATATTGTTGGCCTGAGAATGTTGCAATAGATGAGCGGGGAGATAAAAGGAAAGATATCCAAGCTATGGAATGTATTAGGGAGAAAGATGGTAGAATCTCTCCTAAAATGGTTTGGTTGGGAACAATACCAAATCAGGCCTTAGTAAGAAAAATTATATAATATAACTCAAAAAAGGAGGACTTTGAAAGAAGCCATTACAAAGATCTTGCCCCAAGTAATAGTCTTATCGAAATTTTGGGTTTTGACATAGCTGTTTATGAAATAAGCGGAGAAAATATTGTATAAGATTTATTTAAAAACCATTTTGAAGATTTAAAAATGAAAAAACTTGTTCATATGTATTAGAATTTCATTAATGAAAAGCAAAACACAACATATTCTGATTGTATTTTGAGTTTTCAAAACAAAAATATAAAACTGAAAAGCAAAACTACTTTCAGTTGTTCTTGTTTTTTAGTTTTTAAAACGAAAAAACTGGAACTGTTTTCAGAAAACACTATCAAAACAAGTTTTTTAGTTTTTAAAAACTAAAATGCTGAAAACAGTTTCATAGGAATAAAACAAGCACTTCAAAATTGTTGTCAAACAAACACTTAATTTAGGAAGAAACAGCTAGTAAGAAGCGCGACAAAGAAAATAATGGGTAGGATATTTAAGGAGAGAGAGTGAGTGAATTAGATATAGGAGTAAAATGGAAATTAAAAAAAATAAAAATAGTAAGTGTAAATTCAAATTGATGGGAGTGTTAATTCAAAATCTCCTAGTTTTGTTTGTTTTGTGGGCCAACCCAAATCTACAGTGAGTTGGGTTGGCCACATTTTTAAGTTTTTTTTTTAACTTAACACCATTAACAGTAATAAACAATAAGGCTTTCTATAAAATTATATATAAGTTTTTGCTTTATTTTAAAAATTTTATTTTATGTCAGTTATATATGTTTTGAGATTTTTCTTTTTTATTTTCAAATAAGTCACAATAAATATTTGTATAATTTATTTGTATTGTTCTTCTATCAACATAATAAATATTTAGAATAAAAACTATGTTAGATACAACTACCTTTACATATAATTTTTCTTTTCAAATGTAACTACCTCTCTGCATATAATTTTTCAACGAACCTTCAAAGTTTAAAAATATTCTCTCAAAATTAGCACAATTCTAAATATATTTCACAAATAATCTTACTAAAATTTCTTCTACTAATGTTTTTCCATATGTAGTAAAAAATAAGAGAAAATACTTATATACTGTCAATGCAAAAAGTTTTATGTTAACATTAAATCACAATCTTTTATATATAGTAAGTTTTTTAACTTATTAATATTTTAATAAAATCATATAAATAAAGAATTGTGACTAAACATTAATCTAAAACTCTTTTAGACTGACCGTTTATAAGTGTTAATCTAAAAAATAATATCAAATTAATTTCTAGTGAATGAAAGTCTAGGCAACTATCAAGAGCTTCAACATTTTGTGTTGTCTAGTTCATATGGGACAAAAGTATGAGTTTAACATTTTTACACTATCAGTATAAAAGAGTTTTATATTGGCAGTTAATCATAATCTTTGATTTACATGACTTTTAAAGTATCAATTGGTAAAGTCAACAAACTTACCATATATAAAGGGTTGTGATTAACTGTCAGTGTAAAACTCTTTACACTGAGAGAGTATAAGTGTTTTTCTCAAAAAATATTCACATTCATCCTCTTAGCTATTTGCCACAACATGTTTTTTCCTACCTCTTCCAGGTTCTCCATGTTTTCTTTGTCAGCATTATCCGGTCCTTTCATGGATGGATCAAGGTTATACTCATGACATTACATATGTATTAGTATCATCACGATTGTGAGCAAGTTTGCAACGAATTTTTATTTTCTTAATTTAAATTTCTTCTTTTAAATTAAACTATTCATAGGAGAAAAAATGGAAATCCTCATTAAATTTTAAAAGAGCATTTTGTAGAAAATAAAATTGTTGTCATGAAAACGAGAATGATTTTAATTAGTATGTACTATCACTGTAAAAGAATTTTATCTTGATGTTCAATTACAATTTTTCATTTATAACTTTTAAAATATTAACTGGTAAAGTCAACAAACTTAACATAAATAAAGAGTTTTGATTGAATGTCAATGTAAAACAATTTACTTATTTATCATTAAATAAATTATATATATTAAGTTATTAATTTTATTTTAATTTAAAAAGTATATAAAGAAAAATTAATAACAAGAAAATATAAATTAAAGCTTAAGAATTAAAATTTTAATTAAATATATAACTTTAAACTTATTATATAATTATTAAAATTATAACAGACGGATACGAGTTCAAGTACAAGGCAAACATTCATATACGCATACCTGTACCTAGGGGTGGGTATACGGACTCAAGTCCGCGAACCGGTCTGTGGACCTCCAAGTTCGTGTGGATTTTGGACCCTTTTTCTAAAAAAAATCATAACTATAGGAGAAATTTAAGCTCAGTCCTCAAAACCCGCGGACTTCATAGGTTAAATCCGCGGGCTCACAAGTTTGGTCCATAACCCGTTTAAGGAACAAAATTGTCATTTAGACTAGTAGTTTGTGTTAATGTTATGACTTTTTTGTTGTAAATTGTGATATTTTACACTTTTAATATTGAAAATATTTAATGTTTTAGATTATTATAAATAATGATATAATTTTTAGTATAATATTTTATAATTTAGTTAGTTAAAAAATATTAGACATTTTTTAAAATTGTTTTTAAAAAGTTATATGTATATATGGATCCGTGGACCGATCCGTTAAGCCTGCAAACTTCACAGACTAGATGCGACTTGCAAAAATTATCTATTTATTTTAGTGGATCATATGTATCTGGACCATTTAAATATGGGCTTCTTGGACCGAATTTAAACAAGCCAGATAAATCCATATACCTACCCTACCCGTTTATCATATCGGGTAATATCTGTATCCATACTTGTCAAAGTGAGTGATACTTATCAAAATCAGGGCGAGTTTGGAGTGATACCCATGGGTATTGGTATTTTTGTCATACATACTCTAAAGAGGTGTTAGTGTAATGCCTAAGAGGAGTGTTACTGTAATGTTTTCAAACATACAAAGATACAAGTGAAGTGACAACACAAAAGTAAGGAATGTGTAGTTTAAAGAAAAAAGAGCTGCATTTATAATTTCATTAAATATAAGAAGATCTATCTATAATTTACTCTAAAATTAATTGTATTATATGGATTATTGAAACAAGCTAATCTTCATAATAATTTCCACTTTCTAGCTTACATACTCTTAATTAGAATAAATTTTCTAAAATAAATTACTTATATATACCTCAATTCGAAGATAGCTTTCCAAAGGATAGAGGCCAGGAAACAGTCGCAAGGTAGTGATGGAGCTGGTCTGTGTGAAACATAGTCTCATGAAAAAATCAAGGTTTTGTAAGTAGCAACATGATTTGTTTTTGCTCGCTATGTTGCATCACTTCACTCACAACAACCATTACCTTAAGTATAATTTAGTTTGACATAATATCTCAAGCTTTTCATACACCGTATATTCATATAGAAGGCACGTAATATTAATATCTTTCATATAATAAAATTAAGAAAAAAACTTATGCACTCTTAGTAATATAAAACGTTTTACACTGATATTTAATTACAAATCTTTATATATATATATGATAAATTTTTTACATTTATCAATTAATACTTTAAAATTCATATAAATAAAAGATTGTATTTGAACCCTAGTATAAAACCCTTTTATCCTGTTAGTGCAAAAGCATTAAACTCTTACTAATTACGTGGAAGGCATACGGCTTTTTTTTTTTATAAAGACATAATATTCAATTACTTAAAAAGTTTGTTAACCTTAACAATTAATCAATTTAATACTTTAAAAGTCATATAAATGAAATATTATGATTGAACTCTAGTGTAAAATGTAACGTCCATCGTTACAGTAATAACCCATAATAAAATAATAAAGAATTTAAAGCAAATAATAAATTTTGTATTTGAATACATAAATTCTTACATAATAAACAAAATATAATCCTTAAATTCGGGTCTCTAGAAGACAAAAACAATTACAAGTACATTATGTTCTAAAATTGTTACAAACAAATACTACAAGCAAATTTTTTATTAATAACAAATTAGGTTTTCAAGCCTCTTCAATTTCCAAAACTTCTCCCTAGAGCTCTGAAAACAACACTTTTAATGAGATAATAATCTCAGTGAATAAAACAAGTTTTTAAAAGAGGTTTGCAAATAGTGTTGTTCTCAGTCGGCGTGGAATCCGGAAAAATAACCGTGGTACCCGCAGTAATAAAAAGTATTTTTCTTTATATATAATCATGATTTAACCCAAAAAATTTCTAGCAATAATAAAAACACAATAAAATAGTTTTTGATACAAACACACAATCTACAAATTATAGTGATACTCATGATCACTCGCTCTCACTCTACGGTTCCAGAACCAAGGTTTTTGGTAGATTCTTCAATAAGGTCTATGAGCTCATATTCCATATAATGGCGTCCCACTACCTTCCTTATGCTATTATGAAGGTATCCAGAATCTCTTCTCCATCCCAGATGGAGGTATCTAAAACCTCTTCCCCGAATGAAACGGAGGTATCTCATACATCCATCCCAGATGGATTTATCTCAAAATTCAACTCCATTCCAAATGGAGGTATCTCAAAACAATTAACAAAGTAATTTGAAAACATTAAACGAATTAAGAACAATTTTTAAAACCATACCATGGAGGGTTAAAAACATACGTTTTACTCATCTCTTAAAGCAAGATCCCACCACTTTAATTTGTTTTCTTCTGCTCCTATGTCCCTCTTTCTCAACCCTAGAATAATCAACTAATCTATTATATTCTGAGAGAACTAGTTAACCCTATATATAATTGCTTAGGGTTGATTTTCCCCTCTCTATATTTTTATCTTTTATAAAAGATTAGTTTTTAGAGATGAAATTCAAAATGAAATAAAATACTCTTTTATCTTATCTTCCTATTATTTTAAAAGCAACATTATCTTACCTTATTTTTTCATTTAAAAATACTAAAAATTTAATCTTTTAATTTTATCTAACAAAATAAAATATATTATTTTATCTTATTTATATTTTAAAGAAAATATTATCTTAATCTTCTTATTCAAAATTTATGACAGTTTAATCTTTTAATTAGTTTTTTTTAACAACTTAATCTATCTTATCTTAACTAAATGATTATTTGAATATTTGTATTTTAAATTTTGGGATATTACATAAAACTCTTTTACACTCTGCATATAAATATTAAACACTTATTAAATACATGAAATACATACAACTTTCTTTTGTAAAGACCTAATTGCACTTTTTATTAAGTTATCTTTTTTACTTTTGTAATGTTCTTTGAGTTACTCTTGGAATATATCTCTATATAAAACTGTTAACTTATCTTTCAATTAATATTACTCATTTTATTTTATTTTTTTATAAATCAAATGAATGTATTACAAAAGAGCACCAACAGTGACCATAAAACATATTACAAAAGTAAGTGAAAAAGGGTTTGTTCCATACATTTGAATATTGCACGTACCTCAGTGTACGGTCCTCTGCCACGAGGCTCATCCTTATGCATGATGCTCAGCCACAACACGTGTGCTTGGCGTAGGCTTCCCTACCATGGTGTGCGCACTCAATGCATGCTCCCGTGTCTTGAGGTGTGTGTCTCGTGCATGCTTCCTAACCATGACATATGCACCCAGTGCATGTTGTCGAGCCATAATGTGTGTTCCTAGTAAACACTCCCCAACCTCGGTACACACATCCATTGCATCCTGCCCTACAACTACGAACGAGCCCGGTTCACGCTCCCTCCCACAGCATGCGAGCCCAGTGCATGCTTACCTGCCATGGCGCGTGCCCGGTGCATGCTGCCTAGTCAAGGAGCATGCACCTACTGCACCCTTCCTAGCCATGGTGTGCATGCCTAGTGCATACTCCCATGCCTCAAGGTAGGCACCTAGTACAAACTGCCTTGCCACAAGATGTGTGCTCAGTGTACCCTTCCTAGCCATGGTGGGCACCTAATGCATACTCCCGTGCCTCCATGTGCGTGCTCAATGCACCTTCCCGATCAATTGATGACCCTTCTGAGCCACGACGTGTGTTCCAATGAATGCTCCCCTACATCAATCCATGAGCTCGATGCGTGCTACCTTGCCATGACACACGCCCATTGCAGATTGCTCTGTCACAATGCGTGCACCCAATGAAAACTTCTACCCACAATGTGCGTACCCATTGAACATTAGCCTACCACGACACATGCTCGATACACGCTGTCCTACTAAGGTGCGCATGCCCAATCTACGTTTCCCTATTAAGGCCTGGATGCTCAGTCCACACTGCCCGACCATGGCATACGCTTCCTTGTCTCGAGGCATGTGCCAGATGTATGTTACCCTATCATAGTGTGTGCACCTAGTGAATGTTGTCTGCCACGACATGATGTCCGTTGCACACAACCTTGCCACTATGCTTGTGCCGGTGTACGCTGCCCTACCACATCATGCGAACTTGGTGCATGCCCTTTGCCTCAGGGTGCGTGCCTGATACATGCTACCATGCCATGATGCATGCGCTGAATGCATGCTTCTCGAGGCGCATGCCTGGAGTAGGCTGTTGGGTCATGACACGTGCGCCTGGTCCATGTTGCCCTACCACAGTCAGTGCACCCTATGTACACTTCCTTACCATAGCGCGCTTGTTGAAACACATGTTGAAATTCAAGGATTGAAAAGCTTGAAGAAGCCATCATGTCCTTTGAAGCTCTTTGGAGTTTTGGTTTTGAAGAAGTATGATGTTTTGATTTTAAGTTTAAGTTTAATTCATTTTTATAGTACCAAACACATTTGATAAGTGTGCTACTTGTATTGTGTGTTTAGATAGGCATGAAAATATGTTTGAGTAGCTAAGGGATAAATTACATAGGCTAGGAAATGCTGAAAAATTATCAAAATTATGCAGTAAGGTAATCGATTACATTATTTGGTAATCGATTACCCTTCAAGAAAATTGGGTATTCTTATTCCTATTCTCAAGAGTAATTAATTACCTGAAAATAATAGTCAATTATACCCGAGACCATGCTTTTATGGGTCTGTTTTGTAGCAGCAAATCAGATAATCTATTAGGTAATCGATTACCCTGCTACAAACTCATATAAAAGCATTTTTAAACCATAATTTTTTGTAACTAATGAAAGGTCCAAAGAAAGCTTCCTTATAACTAACAAACTAATCTGATTTGAATTTTTTTAGGATTAATATCTGTATGTGTGGCGTGCATAAATGAAATTTTAGTGGAAAATAGATTAGTGGAAGACTAAATCTAAAAGCTGGATGTAGGTCAGGTTGACCGAACCAGTATAAAACTACTGTGAAAATTCTCTTTTTTCTTACACTCTTTATGATTGCTTGAATTGATTTCTTTATTGATTTGTGAATGATTTTCTTTGCTACAACTTTATTTTGAATCTTTATTCAGAAAAATTGATTCTATTGATATTCCGTAATTGAGATTGTTATTGGGTTATTAAATCATTGAATCTTGATATTACACATTCATTATCCATAATCTTTGATTGAAAAGAAGTATGATTGAAATTTATATTTTGATTTAACTATGTGCAAACTAAAAACCATCGTTGAAGGAATTATTATTGATCAAGCTTGATACCCAAAACATAGAAAGTGTTGAATCTTGATCTTTGTTTAAAGTTCTTTTGAAAACACTAAGGTAGATTTTGGAAATTTCTTCAAGGGGATATTTTTGAAAAATCTGATATTATTTTTTAATAGAAAATTTTGAAAAATATTTTGTGAATCTATTCAACACCCCTTCTAGATTCCCCCTGGGACCAACAACACGCTTTTGTACCTCGATGTGCATGCCCGATGAACGCTCCCCTACATCGATGTGCACGTAGCCCCGTAACATGTGCGTGCCTTGTGATCTCTTCCAAGCCACGATGCACACTTTCCTGCCACTCCATGCACGCCAGTGCATGCTCCCCTACCACAGCCCGCGCACCTGATGTAGTCTTCCCTGTGACAGCATGTGCTCCCAATGCAAGCTCCCTTGCCTCGAAATATGCATCGAGTGCATGCTACCTGCCAAGGCGAGCGCGCCCGGTACGCCCTTCCTAGCTGTGGCACGTACCCAATGCACTCTCCCCTACCTCGATGTGAGCACCTAGTGTAGGTTGCCTACCACGATACGCACACTCGATGTACCCTTCCTTGCTAAGGCTTGCACCCGTTTGCACGCCTTCATGCCATGCTTTTAATTTGTTTTCCTTTCATTTTTCCATTTTAAATTAGTGCTTGTTTCCTATTAATTAACTTGTTAGCATAATTTATAGGTTTGTACCTACCCTGATTATCGCCGTATCCTTATCCAATTAAATTGACTGGTTAATTTATTTTTAGTTTTAAATATTGTTATAGAAAACTTGTAGAACTAGTGACTTCTAGGGAAGAAATCCCTTATTAGTGGATCTTAATGAATTTTAATTATAAACTTATTCACTTTATGCTTTGACATCTTTCTATTTAACATTCAGCTGGATGATATAATTGATTTGGTGATTTCAAGTGGTAACAACAGGATTATTTCTCAGATCTAAGAGTTCAATTAAAATTACTATTTTAGGTCATGCTAATAATTAGGACCATTATGCTTCCATTTGCATATATTTAAATATAGGTTTAATTATATTCTTCATCATCCATTTCAATTAAGATATATTATTTTGTAGTAGTTTAAATGATAATTTTCTATTAATATTTTTTTATTTGTTATAGGTATTTTGTGATATTAAAGAATTGCTATGGAGATACTTGAAGGGATTCACTCTCTGGACTTGCATATTTGTTTGAAATTGGAAAGTCTTTAGACTTACTTAGAAATAGTTTTCAAAAAAAGTTTTAATTTTGGTATTTTTGTTGTATTTATTTATATAAATAAATGTATATTTAAACAATTTAATAATTTATATATGAATTTTTTTTGTTTATTAATTTATTGAAATCCTTTATTGGTTTATATAAACTTAATCAAAGTTATTTGAGGTTGTATAATCTGTTTAGCTTTATATTATTATAATTTGCAAATTTAGGAAGACATGTTATATAAATAAAGAAAAATAAAACAAACACAACATAATAAATTTCCTTTCTAAAACGATTATTTTAAACCACGCTTTAAAAAGGCCATTTTTTAAAAGAATTATTTGAAAAGGACGTTTTACATAGGCCATTTTGGAAAATAGTTATTTAAAAAACGTTTTAAAATGGTTAAAAAACCGTTCTTAAAAGTTAGACTTTTAAAAACCAAGACATTCAAAATAGTTCTAGATTTTTTGGTGTTTTTAGTTAATAAAAACTTAGATGCTATCTTACTTGTGCTCTATGCTCTTTCATTGTGGACACAATTTGACCAATGTTACAATTATTTAAGCTTGTTAAATTCACGTACGTTTCGATCATGAGATATGACACAACATGTTTAAATGAGTTTGATTTCCTTTCTTAATTGGTTAAAGAAACTTCATAACATTAAAGAGAAACTCTCCTCTCCAAGATGATTCTAGCAAAATCCAAACAAATATTCACTTATGACAAACTACAAGTTACTTGGCCCAATTATTTGATGTTTGTTTTAAAAACTTTGACTAATTCTACTTGTTCAATTGAAAATTAGTCTAGTAACTGGTCTGAAAAAAAAAAAGTAGAGCACTTAAGAACAAAGAACCGGTTGAATAAACCTTTTAAATTTTAATTTTTTAATTAAAAATTAATCTAAAGAATTTTTAACATAATAAAAAATACATATTTAAATATTTCACATAAAAATTATATGGTATCTTGCTTTCTGCTCTCATTATTGTGCAAGTTGAACAATTTTGCAATTATATAAACTTTGTTTCACAACATGCTTAAATGAGCGTATTTTTTGTTTATTAGTTGGTTAAATAAGATTAATAATATTAAAGGAAAACTTTCCATTCTCCATCATAGTTCTAGCAAAATCCAAACAAATATTCATTTATGACAAGCTACACGTCATTTGGCCATATTATTTTATGCTTTGTTTTAAAAAGTTGGCTATATAAGCAAGAATTGTCATATTAAACAATAATACAATTCTATACGTTTACAATTCATTATATTTTTACTTTGTCAAATTAAACAATAATGAATTGATGGTGCAAGGGAACCTTTTCATTCACCAATTTAGGTCAGCATATTCCATCATTATTCAATCATAGTACTCTCGTTGTCAATTAATAAAATCTTATATATAAGAGCATAGGCAAAACATGAAATTTTTATGACAAAAATAATACAATATCATACCTTGTTACCTGTTGTATAAAGATTGTCATATTAAAATATAATACAATTTTGTGCGTGTTTGAAAGTTTATAATTCATCATATTTTTTATCTTTTCCATATTAAACAATAATACAATATCATATTAGTTGTATATTATAAACAAGGATTCTTATAGTTAAGGTGATTTTATGCTAAACAAAATGTATTGAAGGTAATCAAGTGTGTAAATGTCTAAGGCCCTTTCACCCAACTTTGTTAGAAAACCAATTAAAGGCAAAAGAACTTTTTCATTGAAAAGCATGAAATGAAGACAAAATGCAAGAGAAGATGACCAACCATTCCAAGTTGCTGTTAGTTATTGCTCTCTTTATGCTTGTTGTTTTTGTTGTTGTACATCTTTTTTCTCTTTTTTTTTTAGTTGAGAAGTATATCCTAATCTATAATGTTGACAAATATTAATTTTTTATATTAAAAAATATATTTTAATACACAGTGTTGATATATAAATTTTTATTTTGAATTTATATTTTTAAAAGTAATCAAATTAAATTTATTTTAATATAATTTTCAAATTACTCAAAATTTAATTATATGTCAATAATTAATTTTGTGTAATTATTTTCACATATTATATTTTTATTTTGTCCATATAGTACAATAAGTGTTTTATTGCAACTATTTTACTTATATATAAATATAAAAATAAATACATTTTTATTTAATAGTATATGATACATTTTGTTAATTATTTAATATTTAAAAATAGTTTATAAATATATAAAAATATATTCATTTTACATCAATAGATACATCATTGTGATCTTAAAAAATATTTTAATTTTTATTTTAAAAAATTATTTTCAATTTGTATTAAATTATATAATAAAAAGCATTAATATAAGTCATTTTATTCATTAAATCAAATCAACTGCTGAGAAATTTTTTACCAATACCTATGAGATGTTTAAGCTTTAAATTAAATTACTAAATCAACAGTTATTATCAAGTGAAAATTTTAATCAACAACTTAATGGAATAGAAATTTTGATCAATAGTCATGAAAATTTCAAACTTCCTTTTCAAATATATAAAGAATCAACATATGTAGCGTAAAAGAGGGTGTAAATATACATTATTATTTCATAGAGTAAATTATAGTAATATTTCTTAAAATTAGTATAATTACACATACATTTCTATTTTTTTTAATCATTACTTTGTAACCCTGAAAGATTGAAGTCTAGAGTTTGAAAGAAATACTAGTATAATATTTTCAAACATATAAAAGTATTAATATAATATTTTTAAAGTTAACAAGAGATTTAGGTAGGAAAATAAAAAATGTTGAATTATATAAAATTTGATAAAAATTGAGGCTGTATCATTATAATTTACTCTATTTTATATTATAGTAAATAAATTTCAAATCAAATAAATATTTGTTGTCAACTTAAAATATCCATCTAACATCCTACAGGTGCTAAAATCTCTTTACCATATATCAAGTCAAAGCAATGATTTTTGTTAAAATTATTATTTTTAATCCTCTTAACTCATTTGGAAAAAAAATATTATCGATTCACTTTATATAAATTTAAAAAATTATATTTTTCACTAGCAATTTAGTTATTGGGTTTATATTTTGAAATATTTTAAAAATATTGTACAAATATTTATAATAATTGAATAAATTGTTCTGTTGTGGAAGTACAAATAGAACTATTTAATTTCTAATTTGTTGTATTTTTTACTTTTAGACATTATAATTTAATTATTAATTTAAATGCAATTCTAATGGCTGAAAGCACAAGAAAATATAAAATTATTGGTTCCAAATTATATTTTTTCATGGTTTTTATATATTAGATTATATGAAAATAATAATAATAATATAAGAATTATGCATGCAAATAAAAAAATTATATATAAAAATAACATATATGATATTAAAATCAAATAACTAGAAGTACATATATTTTTTGTGTTTACTTCATACAGACTATATGAAGGTGAAATTATATATGTTATTAATTAATTCAATTACAATATTATTATGGTTATATTCTATAAAATCATCCTCATATCTTTTAACAATTACAAAGTTAAGTTAGTTATGTTAGGTATTTATTAAAGGTTAATAAATATGAATTATATAATTTATAAGAAAATATTTGATAATTTATTTTTATAAACTATTATATTCAACAAATTTTCTCTTATAATGATAACCTTAAAAATATTGACAATTAAAAAGCTTAATTTCAAGAAAAAAATACACACAATATCTTAAACACATTATTTACAATGAATTGTTTCTAATAAATTATAAAAAAATAAAAATTACTTTATTAATAAATTTTTTTATTATAATAAATTGACCTTAGCATATTTTAAAACTTGTAATTTTTTATTATATAGAATGATATAGTAATATATAATTTTAAATATATATATTTATATATCTATCTTAATAGTATTTTTTGTTTTTCAGATATAAATATAGATTGAATTTAACTAGTTTCTTAATAAAATATAATTAATTAATCACAAAAAAACTAAATAAGTTAGAAGGGATAGCTAGTACATTTTGATTTTATTGAGCTTTTCTAGGCAAAGAGTTTCAGCTCTTAAAAATATAATTGAAACCTAAAATATAGTTCAGAAACTGAAAAAATAGATTAAATTTTAAAGTGATTAAATTAAGATAAAAAATTTATAGGATGAAAATAATATTTTATAAATTTTATAGGAATCCAAACATAGTTTATGTTAAATTATTTTTAATTTTATAGGAACCTGAGGAAAGTTAATTAATATACTTTACATGGTTTTAGTAAATTATTCTTAATTTTTATGATCATATATAAGTTCTTTACTTATAAATGAATTTTCATAAATTTTTATTTTTTCTTTCTGATATTTTCTTTTGTCTTATCTATACGTCCAATCCTTAGATTTAAACCTCCAAAATATTAACCAAACTCATTTGCTTTTACATTTAAGTAAATTTCTATAGTTACATGGTTTGTGGAGTTGTTTTGTATCTAAAATAGAAGCAAAATTATATAAAGATAATAGTCTAATAAGTTTTTAAAATATAATAAAAATAAAAAAAATAATTTTAAAATCTTCATCTATCACTTGTTTGTTTTCTTTTTCTTATCGTACTATTTTTCATTTTTATCCTTGAAAATCACTCATAGTAATTCTCTTTTTTAGGTGATAAAATGTCCCTTTGTTCTTCTACACAGAAAATATTGATATATTAATAAAATTTAATAAATGTAGTTTTAAATTTTACAAATAAAAACATAAATTTTCTTAAAAATAGAACTTAAATAAAGGATAGAGATAATTAATTAATTTCCTTCCTACCATCTCATTAAGCAATTGAGGAAGGATCCTTAACGTGTCACACATGCAATGCAATTAAATCCTTAATGTGTCACACGCAATGTTAGAAGAAGTGAAGACACCATGTTACGAGGAGTTGAATAATACATCTGCAAACTAAACTAAACTTTATAATTAATCTAGTAAGGGAAAGAAACATTTCTAACTTGTAATTTTTATTTCTTGTCTTTGAATATTAAGCTAATTTGAACAATGAAAATGAATTTTTAATAAATTGCAAGACGACACAAAGTTATGTTGACGCAAGAATGCAGATAAACCAACCTTCTTCTGTTACAACAGCGTGATATTTTCTAATATGTTTCAAAGTTGGAACAAAGGATAAGAGAGTTTGAATTTCATGAAAGAAAGGAAAAAAATGCACAGTGGTGATTTTGAGTCAAAATCGCAATTTGAAATCCAAGAGAAACAGGATCAGTCGTAGTTAAAAAGAAGAATAATGCTAGTTCAAATAAACAGAGGAGAGCTACCATGTTTGATAAATTGGATTTTTCTTAACCATGTGAAAATAGATATTTGAATCAAGTTAAAAATGTTGAACAAATATAATTTGATAAAAATAAAATCATAGTAAAAATTTTGATGTAATTACAAATTCTTAATGTTTTGGTATTCATTTGATTTATTGAACATAGAAACAAATATAAGTATGTATATATTATATATATATATATATATATATATATATATATATTTGTGTCTTCCATTATGATGATGGAAATCATGATTTTTAAATTCTAAGACTTTTTTTTTATTATGGAAAACTAAAATCCGAATAACATTTTATTTTATTATTGTTAAAATAAATTGATAAATATCACAAAATTGAAAGGAGCAAGAAGAGAGAATGGAGAGAAGATTGACTAATACTAATTTTAATTCTAGTTGAAAACTTTAATATGTATATAATAAATTCAGCACAACTAAATTAATTAAATGCAAATCTGCAATATTCTAATAGAGTCATTTATGAAATATTATTAATTTACAAAATTACCCTTAGACCAAGAGAGTACATATCAATATATCATAGATATGATATACATTCTTGTTTTTGAATGTAACTAACCTATGTTAATTTGATATAATTTGTGTTTCAAACCTCACTTGTGAGATTTAGATTAATTTGGCTCAAATGGTTTATAGAATCAATTGCATCAAAATTAATTCTATCTATAATTAAATTAATGGATACTTTATCTTCCTTGAATTTTTTAATCTCATGACAAATTTGGTTAACATCACATAAGAAGGATTAAGTTAACAAGATAGATTTAGAATAGTTATGTCTGTAAATGGAACACTTTGAATGCTATATGTATGATTGCCAGACCTCTTTTGCTTTTCTAGCTCTTGCTGACGTAGGAGTTTCAAGTCTTTCAAACACTTTGTTGTCTTTGTTTGTAGCTGAATTCTTATAAATCTCATAGTACACTTTTGGGTTTCAATAATCACTATGCTAATCACTATGCTATATGTATTCATCCATTTCTATTTGCTGCCATATTTAGTTTGTTATTGTTATGATAATAATAATAAGCTAGTTGTTAACTTTTAATGGCCTGATAATTTATTAATTAATTGTGAAACAAATATATGGTCGAGAGTCAAATTAATTAAATGAGTTGTATTTTAAGATATAGTCTGAGCAAGTATAAATGGTTTTTGTGTTTTACCTTTTTCTTTTCACTTTTTGATCAACTCAATAAACAAACCCTCAAATTTAGTAGATATTCTCATTTCAAACAAACATACGTCTTGTTTAAGAATAATGTTTTTCAATTGAGAATTCTTGAGCCAACATAATAACTCTTAAATAACACTTTTTCCGTTTTGAAATAATTTTATTTCAATAATATTTCTAAATTATTTTCATTCTATAATATAAATATTTTCCAATTATCCTCCTTCTATATTAATATTTATTAACTACTTGATAATTGTAAAATTAACTAAATTTTTATAGATTATTTATTAATACTGTTTTGTTATGCATTATGTACCAGATGTGCCCGGGCCGAGTCTACCACTTAACGGGTCTACCTCCTTGCACACTAATAACATCTTCCTTGCTTCGTTCCTTGACGTCGGTGAAGTTGTGTACCGGAAGGAATCCCTCACCCGAGTCGAATTTTTATTCAAGGCCAGGTTTGGAAAAGATAAATACAAGTCATTCCTTTTACAAGTAAAGAAAAAACCCGTAATTGTGTAGGCTCAAACCCAAGAAGGTAAATATTATAAATGATAAAGCACAAAAACAGGTTGAACTCTCTCTCATTATTATATTTCTGACATTTGACAACATATTTTGAGAGGAGTATCATTGTAAGTCCTGTGCTTACACTGACGAAAGAGACTGCTTTAGACAATAAGTTCCCTACCCATTTTTTTAGGAACACATTTTTTGTGTTTTAAAAATTAATCTAAAGTATTTTTAACATAAATAACAACACATATTTAAATATTTCACATAAATATCTATTATTTTGTCTAATGAAATATATAATCTAGTGATTTATACTAATTTATTATTTTTTAAATCTTATTTATTCTTCACAATTCTATATTATTTTATTATTTAAAATATTATATAGAATATTTATAGGCTTACATGTAATTTGATTTTCCTATTTTTTAAAATTTTCACTTTTGATCTCTCTATCTTAAAATGGAGATATTTAACCTCTTATTTTTGAAAATCCATAATTTAGTTCTCTATCTTAAAATAAAGACATTTAATTCTTAATTTCAGAAAATTCATGAATTTGATATTTTCAGTAAAATAAAAAATAATAAATGTTTTTATTCATTAAGAAATTATCATTATCCAAATTTAGTAACATGAGATGAGATTATTTGTTACATAACATCATAATCAATGCTTAATTTAGAATAATAAGTGTTTTCGGTTAAAAAAAGGCCAAAGAGCATGAATTATACGAAATTAGGGACAAAATGTATAAGAGACAAAAATTGTGAATTTTATATAATTAAGAGGCCGAATGTCTCTATTTTAAATAGAAAAACTAAAAGAAGGGGATTATAATTACATTTAAGACAATACTATAAAGCTGGTTCAATCAGGTTCAGTTACTGTTGAAGTGTTAAACCTTAAACCATTTTACTTGTTCAATCACCGTTTTGCTTTTAAAAACATTAAATTTTGAGAAATCATAATAAAATGTAAAATTAAAGAATAATTGCTTATAAAAAAAATTAAAGAATAATACAACTACAATTAAAATTATCAATTTGATGAAATGTTAGATTATTTAATATAATATTTGACTTGTGTGAATATGAAATAACTTTAAATATGTCTAATGTGATAATTTTCAGACTAGAAATTATTTTTAAAGTCGTAGAAATTATTTTTAAAGTCGTGTTTTCACTGGAGTCACGCATTCATTGTGTGGTCCATGTATGCCTTCTTCGTGCCTTTCATGGACCATCGTCGCCATCCCTGCTGCAACCCTTGCCGGCTCTGCCACCATCTTCCCTCGCCATTACACATGCGTCATCTCCTTCCTAGAACCTAAACACAACCTCCTTCAACACTACCCAACCTTTTATCTCCACCGCTTTACCCTCTTCCTCTTATCCAAATGTTTCAACTCACCTCCCTAACCCTTTAGATCTAGTTGTTGAAACTCACTTAACTCCTCCTAGGGATCAGTTACCTTTGTCTTCGAGCCCACCAAACACGTGCCTCTCAACTGTCCTGCACCACTCCCATCCTAAATCCCACCCGTCCATTCTCCAATTGTCCAACCCTCTTATTAACTCTCCATAATTACGTATCCAGCCTTTGCCTATCGTTTCACATGCCCACAATAACACACATGCACCCCTTTCAATCTCACAGTCCAAATCTGGCACCACATCAGTAATCTCCACCCCTCTTACTTTAGCCAACCTTGTATCACACTTCAAGGACAATGTGTCGGTAGAGTAGGAGGCATTGTTGTGGGCTCTATGGTCTGATTTTGTCTGATTTTTTAACCTCTTTTAATTTTGTTTTTAGTTAAGTTTTATCAGCTATGATAGATCCTTGTGTGGCCCAATGTTGTTTTTGTTGCTTCCCTAGTATTTAATATCTTTTCAGGGTTTATGCTAGAGGAATAAATGAATTCTGCAGTTTTCCATTTCTTTTTTTTTTTCGTCTTTTGGTAACTTTGGTTCCTAGATGCAATCAATGTGAGTGACCCAGTAGCAACTGCTTTACAAGAACCACCACTTAATTCTTATAAATTGATGCAATTCTTCTATTGCTTTTTCCCGTGGTTATTCTCTTGATTCGTACATGTTATCTTGTGTTGTAGCAGGTGTAGGTTTTTAAAGGAGGGATAAAGTTGAAACATGCCTAGCAAAGGAAAAGGTGATGCTCTTGCTATCTATATATAGAAGTTACTGGAACCAATTAACAAAGAAAGAAGAAAATAAAACCAAAATATCTAGAATAAAAAACATAATTTTAACATGGTTCCGGGGTGGTGCTAATAACCATAGCCAATGCCAAAGACAAGCACCTATATATTTTAGGTTTCAATTTAATTAATTAATTAATTAATAATTATTTATATATGAATTATTTTAGATTTATTTTTATCAATTTATGCTTTATCTTTGTTTATTGATTGTATTGAATAATTTATAAATATCTATTAATCAAATTTATTGAAAGTTATGTAATGTTCTTTACAAGCATATTATTATAATTAACAAGTTTTTGGATATATATATATAAATGGTGTAAACTTTTAAAACGTTTTTTTAAAAAGTGTTTTACATAACACCTATTTACAACATTTATCGTAAAAAAATATAGGAAAAAGTACTTTCTATAGTGTTTTTTTTTTAAAAAAAACGTTTTAATGAATACCTTTTTACAACGGAAAAGTGTTGTAAAAAATCTAATTTTTTATAACACCAACTTTTACCATGCTTTTAAAAATGTTTTAAAAAACCTTAAATAAATAATGTAAAAAAGCTATTTTCTACTAGTAGTTTATAACATTCAACAAGTTTATAAGTAATTAAAAATACAGTTTATCCAAAAAATTACATTGAATTAACTTGTCATATATCCTAACGATGTGGTACGTTATTTAGTTGCTAACGATAGTGTTATATTTGAGTTATACATTTTCTAAAAAACAGAACCAAAATCAAACAAAAAATTTAAGGACAAAAAAATGTTAAAAAATTGGTTGAATCAGAAACCAGTTCCCTGTTTGGTTTAATTGTGGTTGAAATTTTTGGTTTCCCACAAAACCAGTTAAAAACCGATTATAAACCGGTGAAAACTGGCGTTTTAACCAATTCGACTAGTTCAATTTTTTTTTAAAAATTTTTCTTTTTTCCTAAGTCAACCCCCTTTAATTCAAAATTAATATAAGATGTTAACTTAGTAATATGATTGTATATTTAATAAAATTCTTTTTTCTTTTATAAGCACATTCTTTCTATTTTTTTCTTATACATTATGACTTATGAAGTATGAATGATTTATAATCCTTTTATATTTAATATTATGAATTTTGTGATATTTTTTGTTTAATATAGTTGTTATAGTATTTTATTTAGATCAGTTAAACCACTAGTTCAACTAGTAAACTATAAACCAATATCTTTATGAATTTTTATTCACCGGTTTTGTTTTAAAAACATTGACTATATAAATACTATTACATTATTACCTTCCCTTTTGTCTTTTCTCATGTTACCCCAAACCCTCATGAACTTTTGAATCACCTTTGCAGCATATTCAGACACCTTACAACAAAAATACCACAGTTGAATATTATTGACTAGAACCACGAGTAGTTGAGTTGGTATTATGTATCTGGATTTGGTTAGATTCTTGCAAAGAAAGTAATGGTACAAATAGATCACTAAGAATTTATTATTGAATTCACTAAAGGAAACAATGGAAGAATATTGACTAAGCATTTTAATTGGGGGTTGTACATTACATTGGATTCAACTTTAGCTAAGTAGGACACTAGGACTATTATGATCATCTAACTATTTGGTACAAAGGTGATAAATAAGATAGAAATAAATAAAAATAAAAAAATAGATGAGAAATAAAATAAAACTAGAAATGTAAGGCTAAAAATAATAAATAGTAATATATAAGGAAAGAGATAAAAAAATAAGTTAAATTAGGTAAAAAAAAAAGTATGATACATCCCACCTTAATTTTTCCAAATGTGTATTTTTTGTTTCTATTGTATTATGAATATATATTTTGGTTTTTTAAAAAAAAATTGTAGAACTAGTTATTCACATTATCAAAATTTAGTGATTTTTTTTTCACATTAATATATGAGTTTAATTGGTATACATTGTCAGTGTAAATATTTTTACACTGGCCTGCAATCACAACCCTTCATTCATGGTAAATTTATTTTTACTCATTAGTGCTTTAAAAGTCACATAAATGAAAAATGATGATTAAATATTAGAATAAAAATCTTTTACACTGATAGTGTATACCAATTAAACTCTTAATGTATTGCTAATTTTTAACAAAAACTATTGATGTAACACATTAACATATAGTGCTAATAGTGTGTTGATAATGGGAAGACTGATAGTAAGAAAATATTCTTAAAAAAAAAAGTGGCATAAAGAATTATAGGTTTGGTGAGTGCCAACAAATTGTACTAACAAGAAATTATGTTGGTTTTTGCTAGCTTTACATAATTACTTAATTGACAACACTATTTCTCTTCTCATCTAGATTCCTTCTTCCCTTGTTTTATATAATCTCAGGCTTGGCTAATGCCACTAGTTTGCCTAATTGACAAAAGTTTATTAAACCATGTTATGTCCTAAGCATCTAATAATTTTTTTCCACCAGACATGTAATTATTAATTCATTTAATTGTCTCCTTTTATTAGCTTAAATAATTAAATTACTGGTAATTACATCATCACAGCTTGACCACATCATGATATTTCTTGATTGGTATGGCATCTTTAAATATAAGTGAGAAAAAGATAAATATTCCTCCATTTGAAAAGATAAATATTACATCATTATAGCCTGTCCACATCAGGGTAAATGGACCACATCATTTGACACCACATCAAGATTACATTATCATTTTTCCGAAGAAGAATAGTATATGAGTGAGAAAAAGATAAATATTCCTCCATTTGCAAAATAGTGGTTGCAATTCTTCAACTCATTGAGGATCACTTCACTTCCCCTCTTTCTTAAAGTCCTCAAAGCTCGTCTTCCCACACACCCCTTTCCCATTTGAAGCATCCATTCCATTCTTCCTTTGTGTCTTACAACTTCTATTTCACCCTCCCTAGAAAAAGAAACTTAGCTTTTTCCCACCCTATAGCCAACACAGCCAAATACCCATTCTTTAAGGATAAAGCTTCCCACAAAAAAGGTCTCTTTTTCCTTCATCCCTTGACAAATCGAAGCTAAAGCATCACCAAAAGTGTTAATAGATATTTGTTCCTTCATTTCTATTAGTAAGTACAACAACAACTTTGGGTGGTGTCAAATGGGTAGAGAATGGTGACGTTGCCACATTCACCTCCCTATAGAAGCAGCTAAAGTATCATTCCATACCAGTTTGAGGCGACCCAAAGTTGTTCCTTCAACCCCTCTTTTCTTATAACTTACAACCAAAATTTTTTAAAATAAGATATAAAAGTAAATTTTTTTGGTGTTTATTTATTTTGGTTTTGTTATACATACCCATACACATCCACACCTACCCAAATATCTTTTATTGTACCCTATTTTATGAAGAAGAAAATAAGCTCTTAAATGCTTATAAGGAAGCAGCGCAAGTGATTTGAATTTTTAGTAATACAAATACAAATGCACAAAGGGTACATAAGAACACTAAAGTCGTATGAAGAATTTGAGGATGAGGTTTCACAAGAGTGTAGTTTGAATTTGAGGTTGCACCATCTCTGATTCAAATTATAGAGAAGTTGAAACCATAGAATTAGCTAGGGAATTTAAAAATGATACTCATGTGAATACGTATATATGCAAAAATACATAATTTTACACAAAATAAAAAATTAGTTATCATTTAATTTCACTAATATAAAATATAAAATAAATTTATTTTCTAAACACCTTTTATTTGGAACATGATATAAAAAATAAAAGAAAAAAACATTTATACACCGATATTTAATCACAATATTTTATATATAGTAAGTTGATTTACTTTATCCATTATTAATTTAAAAATCATATTAATGAATGATTATAATTAAATGTCGGTATAAAATTATTTTACATCGATCGATCGTTGGTAGGTGTTCAACTCAAAATAAAAAGAGTCATACAATGTAATTAAATAAATGGTATTTTATAAGTAATAGCATTAAGATAAAATTAATTGAATTTATTTATAGGTTTTAGTCACTACACAACTCACATTTTTTCTTATATGAAAGTCTAGAGAAGTAATATAATTGATAAATATCCTTCTATGTTAGGATATAGTGTTATAGTAGACTCCCTATTCCATATATCCTTACTCTTGGTATAATATAAATTCTTGATAGAGAAGTAAAACGCAAAATAACATCACTCAACACATACATAAATAATAGTGGGTCAAAGAACGTAAATAAATATGCATATTGGAAGGTTAAATTGAAGGGTCAAATAGAAAACAAATGGTAGGTTTTGAGATTAAAATTAAATTAAGAACAGTTACCATTTGGGGCATAGAAAGCGATTTGCAACATGTTGCGGTTGAGGTTTTAAATACTTTTGAATATTTTATATTCAGTATATATTGGGTTTGGGTTTGTGAAGAGTTAAATGCTTTTGAATATTTTGAATAAGGCTTCACAACAGTGTTCATGATGAGCCAAGAATCTGATTCCATACACGATTTATAGATAATGTTTAGTCTAGTTGGTTTATTTTCTTCAAATGAAAAGTTAGGTTAAATAGTATTTATATAAAAATATTTAATTAAATTTTAAATAAATTTATTTTATTGCAAAAACACCAAGTAAATTATTTTATGTCAGTTAATTTTTCACAAAACAATTATTTTATAATATTTTTTTTCATTAGACAATAAAAAAAATATCAAATAAATTTTAATTTAAAAGAAACATATAAGCTAAAATAGTTATATTTAATAAACAATGATTATTGCTTTCAGCAGAACGAGTGCTAAGGCCAATTATATATGGATATAGTATTGACACAAATTTAGTATGTAGTAAAGCAGTTCCGGTCCAAATAAAACAAAATATTTTTAATTTGTGTGTTTATATTTTTTTACTATATTCATATGTTTATTTAAAAATTTAAATAAATTAAACATACCTCCTAGGAAATGATATAACTAAATTAAAGATTTAGTGATTTCCTATTTATTTTACTATAGAAAGTATAAAGGCAGTTTAGCAAATGTGATCCATTACCCTAACTTTTAACTTACATCTTTAAAGTTAATACAAATATAATTTATTAATTATCACAAAAATATATAGACACAATTCAATCACATATTTATAGAGTTATGAAAATAAGTGGGACACATAGATTAGCTTGTAGTCCAACAAAATAGGTTAAGTTGAAATTGAAAAACTAAACTTATATAAAATTATCCTATTTTGTAATTGATATTATTTAAATTCTTTAATATATATTTATATATATGCTATAAAAAAAGGAACCCAATTAGACTAGTCTGATGGGTCAACAAACATAGATTAGAAAAAAAGCAACACATATTAATTATAGAAAACCATTTAACACTTCTACCTATATGTACATCTTTGAATCTTGGTACTTGACAAATCTCTTTGAAGCACATGTTGCAAGACTCATGACCACCCCTGGAATTATAAGATGATGAAAAAATGTTAGCCCCTTTATCTTTGGATCAGTCATGAAGCTTGAAGTCGTTTCCAATGGTTCAGATGAGTTGTAGTTCACTCATATTTTATTTTCTCAAAAACATTTAACTTACATTATTGATGTAACTCATTTGCTAGTTTTCCAACTCACAAAGCAAGTTTATGCCATATGCTTTGTCACACATTTTCAAGTCAACTCTTCTGCAAAACTAATAACCACCTACTAATATACAACAAATTTGTCATTGTAATACTATCATAAATCAGCAGCTTCCATACACAAATAGAACTATAAAACCATATAAGCAAGACCCATAGGAAATTTTTATTTTTAATTTATATATTTAAAAGTGATTAAATTAAATTTATATTAATATGATTTTAATTATTAAAATTTAATTATATGTTAATAATTAATTTCATGTAATTATTTTCACATATTTATTTTATCCATACAATAAGTGTATTTTATTTTATTTTCATGTTAATAAATATATTTTTATTTAATAGTATGATACAATTTTGTTAATTATTCAAGATTTAAAAAACTAATTTATAAACATATAATAATCTATCCATTTTATTTTCACAAAAAAAAAATTCTATCCATTTTATATTAATATATATAAGTAAAATATATACATTATTATGATTTTAAAAAGTATTTTAATTTTTATTTTAGAAAATTATTTTAAATTTGAGTTAAATTATATAATAAAAAACATTAATATGAGCTATTTAAATCATTAAATCAAATCAACTGTTGTGAAAAGGTTTATAAATAGGTATAAGATATTCGAGCTTAATCACATCAATTTAATTCATTTAAAATAAATTACTAAATCGACAATTATTATGATTGAATTTTTATTTTTGCAAAAAAAAATTAATGAAATAAAATTTTGAGGTAATTAAAAATGCAGCCCCACATGTTTAGTGTAATTGCAAATATACATCCTTCTTCTTTTATACTACACAAACCCTCTTACTTATATGTACTTATTACGATTGTACCCTCTTTCCAAACTACACAAAATATATTTTTACATATTTTTCCATTATTACATTTTATTTTGTGTGAACGTGATATTTTTTTTTTCAAGTTCGCTAATACTCAAACAATGGAGGCAAAAGGAGCGTTCATTGTAAATTTTGAAAAATATAGGGAGTGCATGTGTAATAATATACAAAACTTAGGAGATACACGTATAATATCATACAGAACTTAGATGATACATCTGTAATAAATTTATATATGATATTATAATATTTTGGAAAGAGGGGTACAACTACATGAGTATGTCAAAGTAAGGGGATTTGTATAGTCTAATAAAAAGGAGATGTGCATATGTAATTAAATTAAATTTAAGGATTACATCCATAATTACCTCTAAAACTTTTGATCAATAATTATCAAAAGCTGAAACTTCCTTTATATATAATGAATGGATGTAGTGTAAGAGAGCAATTTAACATAATTAGTGAGAATAAAAATTGACAAAAAACAAAGTAATCAAATAATAGCATATATTCTATAAAAAAATAATGTCACGTGTCCAAATTTACATTATTATTTAGTGTAATTATATATACATTTCTATTTTTTTAACCATTACTTTCGTACCCTTGAGGGTCAGTGATGGTCTAAGGTTTGAGAGGAGTGCTAGTGTAGCATCCCAAAATTCAAAATAAAAATATTTGAAAGATTAGGTTGTTAAAAAAAATGTAGTAAAAGATTAAACTATAAAGACAAGGTTTTCTTGTTTTAGCACGTCATGCACATTTGTTCTTAATTGTTGGTTCACATGTGCCTGGTGTTGTCTGGTTGCCATCTGATTGAGACCATTTGTACCAGCTTTTTCTCCATCATCCCTTCGTGTTGTTTCCTGGTAAGTTTCCTTCTTACTGGGATTTTTCCTAGTTCTTAGGATGGCTCGTTCAGAGAGCCTAGGTTTTTCTTCGAGTAAGGGTGAGAGTTTTTCAGAGGGGTTTTTTGGGTCCATGATGGAAAAGGGGGTGGAAGGTATGAGTGGGGGTAGCACATCAGAATCATCCTTGGGTTCTTTGAGTCTCCCAAACAATGAAGAGTTTGAGCACTTGATGGCAGGGCCATTTGTGGGTTTTGGGTGTGAAGCCCACAACTGGTGGCATTACAATAGGGGAAGTGGTTCGAGGCGTAACTACTCCTATGGTTGCCGAAGTTGGCACTTCTAGTGAGAGGGTGCTTGGTGTCGCGCTAAAATGCCACCGGAAGCTAGCTCTTCCGGAGGATAGTGATGATAAGGAAGGTGTTGCTGCTGAGACCATTGCGGGGTGAAGGGTAAGGAGAAGAGTCAACATAGGAGGAAGGAGAAAAAAGTGCTCCCCTAATCATCAAGACTGGCTATTAATGGGTTTCGAAGGAGGTTGGGTTGTCCTCGAGCCTAATGTCATCTGATTTAGAGTTGCAAAAACTTCGGACCAAGATCAGCATATGTTCTAACTTGGATCATCTCGATTGGGTATTGATGGAGGCCTAAAGAGCTGACGAGCGAGTGTACGTTGTGGCTGCTTAAGGAGAAGAAGCTTTTACATTTGTGTCCATTGACCTCTTTCGCCATGTTGAGGTAGTGCTTCCCTTCTCGAATTTTCAATGAGAGGTGTTGACTGAGCTCAACGTGGCACCAAGTCAACTGCGTTCCAATAGCTGAGGCTTTCTCAGGGGGTTTGAGATTTTGTGTGGGGTACTCAGTATCTCTTCGACCGTGAACAAATTTCTTTATTTCTACTAGGTGAAGGGTGGGGAGAATTCCAAAGTTGGCTGGGTGTGAACAACAAGGTGTCAGTATGGACCACTATTTACCTTGTTGAGTAGCTCTAGAAAGAGCTTCAAATCAAATTTCTTCGAGGTGCAAGCTAATAAGAAGTACAAGGATCATGGAATTTTTTTTTTCAAGGAGGATGGGTGTTCTACTCGGTTTCCCCTATACTGGCAAGAGCGTCCTCATCGATTTAAGTTCAAGGCCAATCATTTGCTATCCAAAGAGGATAAGAAGGATATTGTGATTATTAGTCAATTTCCTCATCGGATGTGAGTGAAAGCGGTTCTAGATTTAGAGTACACAATTGATGTATATAATTCTTTAAGTAGTGAGTGTCTTGCTTATGTCTTTTGTAAACTTAGCTTTTGGATGGCTCCTCCAATTCCTAAAAAGGTGCGAGATGATGCTCCTCGTGCTGGTGGTCTGGCACGCTAGCCCGAGGCCGAGACTGGTGGTGTCGAGCTCCCCACCTGTGACTTCAGGGGTTTCGGCCTCTATTGCGCTCCTTCATTGGTAGTTTCTATTGTGTCTGCTTCTCGTAGTTGTTCATGTATGGTTTCTTGAATTTCTAGGAAGGTTTTTCATGGTGATGACATTTCTATCTGTCTTGCTAAGTTCCTTTACCTCGCCGAGGCCAAATGGTATATCATTACCATAAAGAAAGGGCAGCTTGTCTTGAACACTGCTCTCTAATGCTGGAGACATCGTCATTATGAAACGCAAAGGTAATGTCCTCCTGGGTGTTGCCTGACGACAAGCTAATCTCCAAGGAGGATAGGGCAATGATGGAATTTGTAAGGGTCGAACGGTCCTTGGATTCGGCAGAGATATTTCTCTTTTGGTCAATAGCGATTATTCGCTATTACAAGAATAAAGTTGTTGAGGCTGAAAAAAAGATGAAGGTGTTGGCCGAAGAGAAAAAGAAGGTGGCCGAGGAGGGAAGGCAGCTGTTGATGCTATTGTAATGGCGAAGATGCCCTTGAAGGTGGAGCACAACAAGGTCGTTTGCTTAGAGGTCATTGCCATAGCTAACGCTTGAAAGAGAATGAAGTGCTGGAGAATGACCTGTGGAGGCCCGTGCTGTCCTTGAGGCAAGGGAGGCCACCAGGACTAGTGGGGTATAAGCGAGGTCCAAGGAGGGTGAAGCAAGGGTCTGGGCTGAGCTGGAGAGGAAGACTTTAGAAGAGGATATCTCACAGTTAAAGGAGGATGCTGAAAGTTAGTCCAAGAGTTTCATGGTGTATGCTCTCAAAGAGGGTTTTAGTTGAGCCATGGAGCAAGTGAAGGTCCTGGTGCCTGGGGTCGATCTCTCCTTCTGTGATTTGTGGGTCGTCATGAAGGATGGTTGTATTATCCCAGTAGAAGCGGAACCAGAAGGGGAGGCGCCAATGGTAGAAGGAAAGACTTCTCAATGTTTGATTGAGGTTATTGACATTGATTCCATAGTCATGGAAGATGGGGAGGTAACCTTTGGCGCTCCCAAGGGGACAGTTGCTGATCGGACCAGGGTGGCTGCAACTGATGGTAGGGCCAAGGCTGGGGCCTCTGCTAAATAGTTTTGTTTTCTTTTTCTTTACGTATGTTGTATTCTGTGTAGTATCTTTTTTGTTAAACATTTTGTCAGTACCTTCATATGTATTTTATTTTGTTAGTTTAATGAAAGGATGTTGTCATGGCCAGTTTTGTTTTGCATTTGCTTGTATTTTTGTTTCTTACTTGTTGCCGAATATGAGCGATAGAGCGTCGAGTTGGCGATAGGGCGCCGAGTAGGTGACATGAACGCCAATGAGGGTGATAGAGCGCCGAGTGGGCGATATGAGGGCCAACAAGGGCGATTGAGTGCCAAGTAGGCGAATTAGCACCAGTGAGGGTGATAGAGCAACAAGTTGGCAATATGAGAGCTAGCAAGGGTGATAAAGCTCCAAGTAGGTGATATTAGAGCCAACGAGGGCGATAGAGCGCCCAGTAGGAAATATTAGCGCCAATGAGGGTGATAGAGCACTGAGTAGGCAATATTAGCGCCAATGAGGGTGATATAGTGCCGAGTAGGAAAAAGAGTACATCACCTATGCGATCTATTAGCTATAATACATTTTAAGGTGGGTGGTCTTCCATGTGCATGGGGCATCCCTTCCTTTGGGAGTCTGTAGTCGGTATGCCTCATTATTGAGATATTTTGTAATCCTGAAGGGTCCTTCCCAAGTGAGGGTGAACTTGCCCTTTTGGTATTCTTTTCGGGCTTCCCCCACCATCTCCATACTATATCGCCTTCTTGGAAGGTTTGTTTTAGTGTGTTTTGGTTTTATTGCCTTGCTAACCTTTGTTTGTAAGTGAGTTCTTTGATGGCCGCTTCCTGCCTGATTTCCTCCGTCGTATCCAGGTCAGCTCGCATTGAGTCTGAGTTTCCAATTGGGTTGTGATGAGTCCTTTGAAAGGATGGCTGTACGAGTTCAACTAGAATCATGGCTTCCGTGTTATAGGTCAAGCAGAAAGGGATTTCCCTTATAATTGTTTGGGGATGATAGTGGTAACCCCACAACACGCTGGGTAGTTTGTCCACCCATGCTTTGCGTTTAGCTCCGAGTCTAGCCTTGAGTTCACTCAGGATGGCCTTGTTAACCACCTCAGCCTATCCATTTTTCTATGGGTGCTCCACCGAGGATACTATATGTTTTATGTTGAGATTTGTCATGAACTCCTCAAAGGTGGCTGTCGTGACTGTTTCCCATTGTCGGTGACTATTGCATATGGTAGGCCGAAATGAGAGATGATCCTCCATGTGAACTCCTGTACCTTTTAGGCCGTGATCGTGGCCACAGGGGTGGTTCGATCCACTTGGAGAAATAGTCGATTATGACGATGAGGAATTTAGTCTACCCAGTGGAAGGGGGAAAGGGTCCAAGTATGTCCATCCCCCACATGGAGAAAGGCTAGGGGGCGGTGATGTAATGCAGATGTGCAGGCGATGTTCAGGCCCTACCGCTAAACTCTTAGCACTCAGCGCATTTTCGCACCTAGGTAAGACAGTCCTTGCGCATGGTGGGCCAATTATATCTAGCCTGAGTAACCCTTTGGACCATACTCCGAGCTTTAATGTATGATCCACAAATCCCTTTCTGAATCTCGTTCAACATGTACTCGGTCTGCTCCTTCCCAAGGAACTTAAGAAGGGGGCGAGAAAAACCTCTTTTGTAGAGGTCGCTGTCGATAACGGGGATGTTGATTGGCGCTTCACCCTGTGGGTCCCGTGGGGTCATCGGGTAGCATCCCTAAGGTAAAGAAGGAGATAATGGGGGTTCGCTAATCCGAAGGAGAGCTGCTGATCTACAACACGCCATCAGTATGAGTGCTAGGGAGCCGAAGCTTTTCTTGGATGACTGAGTGACGTTGCACTCCTTGGTCAGTGAAAGAGCTGGAAGAGGGTGTGTACTCTCCTATTGCTTTCCTGTGGTATGTGCGCTACCTCTGTCTCCTCGAATTGTTTCATCAAGTTTTTCATTAGGAGCATATATTAAATTATATGGTTGTCCTTCACTTGCATTGTGCCATTGGGCTTACCTTCTACCTGCTTTGAGTCTGATCGGCATCTGAGCTTTCTTACACCCATCTTCTAGGCCAATCTGAGTCCCGCTAACATAGCTTCATACTCTGCCTGGTTATTAATTGCTTAGAAATCAAACTAGAGTGCCTACTTGATGTCAATACCATCAGGTCCCAAAAGGGTGACGCCGGTCCCATAACCTTTATTGTTGAAGGAGCCATCCACGTAAACATCCACTATTAGGGCCCGTGGTCGACTCAGGGTGGTAGCTCAACCAGAAAATCCGCAAGGGCTTGCGACCTAATGGGTCCCTAGGGCTTAAACTTCAGATCGAACTTTGATAATTCTATGGACCATGCTATCATTCTATTAATGAGGTTCAATCTCCCGAGGATCTATTTGACTGGATGGCCTATTTTGATGACCATGGGGTGGCTTTAGAATTATGGTCGTAGTCTTCGGGTTGCATTCACAAGATAGAGTGCCAGTTTTTCGATCATATGGTATCTAATTTCAACTGGTTGGAAGATCTTACTGGTGAAGTATATCAGGTTTTTCATGTTGTTGCTTTTTCTGTCCTAACATCGAGCTCATGGCATGCTGGGTAATTGTATATATAAAAGTAGGGGTGTGCCTGGCAATGGTCTAGTAAGGATCGATGGCGAGGATATGACGTTTTCTAGCTCTATGAACATGGTTTCGACCTCCTCATTACAAATAAACTTTTCCTTGACTTTCTTCATCAATTCAAACAGTGGGTGTCCTTTGTCTGCCAACTTGGGGAGGAATCGGGCCAATGAGGTGAGGCATCCTTTAAGTCGTTAAACCTCTTTTAGTGATGCAAGACTTTTCATGTTGAGCAGAGTGGTACACTTATTGGGGTTGACCTTGATCTCTGTTGGGTGAGCATGAAACCAAGAAATTTTTCTCTTTCTACCCTGAATGTGTACTTTTAGGGGTTTAGTCGTAGATTGTGATGACAGATTCTGTCGAATATCGTTGATAGGTCCTTCGTATGGTTCTCTAGTGCTCTGGATTTAACGACCATGTTGTTGACGTATGCTTCTACACTCTTCCCGATGAGGTAAGCAAAGACGGTGTCTATGAGTTGTTGATAGTAGCTTTTGCATTTTTGAGTCCGAACGACATTATCTAATAACAGTAACTAGCTTGGTTTGTGCAGAACGTTGTTTTCTCCCAATCAGGAGGATACATCAGTATTTGGTTGTAGCTTGAGTATGCATCTAGAAAACTTAGGAGTTCAAACCTCGAGGCCCCGTCAACTAGTTCGTCGATGCTAGGAAATGGGTAGGATTCTTTGGGGCATGTTCAATTTAAGTCGGAGTAATCGATGCACATTCTCCATTTTCCAAATGCGTTATTTATCATGATGATGTTTGAGAGCCAGGTGGTGTAATAGATCTCCCCAATAAAACTTGCCTCTTGTAACTTGGCTATTTCTTTTATGTCTGCTTGTTACCGATCTCTGCCCATCTTTCTCCGCCTCTACGCCACCAGCCTTGCTTCGGGGAAGACTGACAACTTGTGACAAACAAGGTTGGGGCTTAAATTGGGCAAATCAGAAGCTTTCCATGCGAATAGATCGGCGTCTTTCTTGGGAATCGTGTGTATGGAGGCAAAGACTTTGAGGCTCATGTGTGCGCCGAGCCAGGTGTACTGATCCTCTCGAGGTCCCAATTGAAAAGTAGTTGTCTCCTCAGCAGGGGAGAGCTACTGATCGTCATCCGCTTAGGGATCGAAGTCAGTCCATCAAGTCGGGTCTATAGATGGGGCTTTGTGGCGACATGGTTGATGCTAGTTCCTAACTTTGGGAGTCGATAGGGGAGGACCCGAAGACTTTGCATGTAACATTCCCTAGCCTCTTCCTGGTCGACCCTTATTGTGATTATAACACCCCAGGTTGAGGGGAATTTCATTGTGAGGTGGGGTGTGGAGATGATGGCTCTTAGGGTGTTGAGGATGGGCTGACCTAAGAGGACATTGTACGAGGTATCTGCGTCAATTAGTATGTACCTGCCTAGTAAGGTTAATAACAATTTTCCTTCTCCAAAGGTGGCCATGAGCTCTATATATCCCCTAGTGTGCACCTGTTTTCCTACAAAGCAACAGGGACTCAGGGTAGGGTTTGACTAAGCTCTCGGGAATGTCCAGGCGTTTGAAGTTGGCCCAATAGAGGATATTTGTCGAGCTCCCCTAGTTTATGAGTATCTTTCGGACATCCCAGTCTGTGATGACAGTCGCGATAACCATAGGATCATCCTAATTGATTCTTACTCCTGTGAAGTCACTATCGTTGAAAGTAATCAGTGGCATGGTTCCTACTGGGATATCTGGCACCTAGTTTACTGCCTTAAGCTGCCTCCGGTGTTATTTCCTGGCCGAGCTACCTTCCCTCTGTCGCCTGTCACTAGGAATTACGGTCTGGCTCAATCTAATCCCAGGATGCCCTATGGTAGTTCCTGTCTCTAGGCTTGAAGGGGGTTTCTTGATGAATGGTCTGAGTCTCCCTTCTATCTGGTCTCTGAGGTCTATGCACTCTTCTATCATGTGCCCGTAGTTTCGGTGGTACTTGCAATGATTACTACAGTCTGCTTCCTCGTTGGAGGGGTCCGGTTGCGGGAGATGAAAGACCTTGGTGCTGAAGGCTTCTTGCAGAACTTAGGTTCAGGTTTCTGTGAGGAAGGGTGTAGGTTGTGTACTTGGGTTGTAGCCGACCAGATTTCCTGAACTCCCTGTCGCGTGGTGTCCTATGATGAGTTCCCTCTTTTTTCTGGTGCAGTTGTATGTGCTCCCTAACCTTTTGCCTTTGGGGGCAATCGGAGGTTTCTACGTCTTACTAATGCCTCTTCCATGCTGACATATTTGGAGGATCTTTCCAAAAAATCGTCCAATGTTTGTGATCGCCTTTTGGATACACTGTCTATGAGTCCTCCTGGTTTCGAAGCTCCCAATACCGCGTGGAGCGCAATGCCAAACTCGAGTTCAGGGTGATCTAGGTTAACATCTAGGACAGTCGATCTGTGAAGGCATGCAAAGGCTCATCCTCCTTTTGTTGTAGTTCGATTAGGTCATCTGCCGTTATTCTCTTGGGTTGTCGAACTGCGTAGTGGGCTACAAATTTGTCTGTCAGGGTGTCATATGTGTCTATCGAATTGGCTGGTAGGCGAGACCACAATTCAAAGCAGTACTTACAAGAGAGGCAGGAAACATCCTGTATAAAACTCGATCATCATTAGAGTATAAGTTTACCTGTGTTAAAAATGCTTATATATGATCGTTTGAGTTGGTATCTCCTTCCAAAAGCTTTATCGACAGGGGTCTGCATCCTCGGGGGAGAGGAGTATCAAGGATACCGTCGATGAATGGATGTCGTCGCCCCTTCCCGTGTATGGGGGCTAGGTTCCCCGTTGTCTTTTTGTCCGAATTCCTCTTGGTGACTCTGCTTCGCGAAAGTCGATCGCTATTAGAGTGATGTCGGCTTGCCGAATCATCGTCGCTTGAGTCTTCCTTGTAGCTACTATTCTGCCACCCCTTCCTTCACCATCGAGGTCGGGTGCCCTCTCTTGTAGCGTAATGATTGGATTGACTACGAGCCACTTCACCCCTATCACCCACGTCTTTGAATCATTTGAGTTGGAAATCGTGGATAGTCGTCTTCATGGCTGTGTTTCCTTCTCTTAAGGCGTGGAGGGCGGCCCCATGCCTCTGAGCCATATCCTCTATTTGCTTCCTTATGACTTCCAAGGCATTCATGTTGTTCATGTTACTCTAGGACTCATAGCTCTGAGTTTGTACCATAAGGGTAGAGACGTAGGAATTTGCACGTCCCGATAGACGGTGCCAGATGTTCTTATCAAATTCCAGTAAAACCTTATAACCTTCCTTATCTGGAATGCTGACGGCTCCCTTGGACAGGTGGGGTACCTACAAAAGAGACTCTAATGCTCAAGTCAGAAAAAACTGTCAACAGTAGGGGTTTTTGTGTTTAGAATAGTCTCTTTTTTTTGGAGCGTGTATCCCTTTTATTGTGAAAAAGGTTCCATGTTACCTTTTTTAGGAAAATGGGCCTTTGTTGGACCGGGTGCTGAGTATGCCGAACTCTGAGTTAAGTCAAGTACGCCGAGCTCTAAGCTATGCCAAGTTTGCCGAACTTCAGTCTTCCAAGGACTAGGGGGAGGGGAGGGGGTCAAAATTTAAACCGTAAAACTAATCTTTTATAAAAAATAAAGGACAAAGAGGGGAAAATCAACCTTAAATAATTATTGTATAGGTTAAGTAGTCCCCTTAAAGAATTATAGACGAGTTGACTATTTAAGAATCGACAAAAAGGAAGAGAAAAAATAAGAAAATAATTAAAGTTGTGGGATCTTGCTTGAAGAGGTGAGTAAAACTTTTTCTTAAACCCATCCATGGTATATATAATCTTATTCTTATAAAGTAAAAATAAAAGAATTGGCCATAATGATGAGAAAATGTCATTCGCTCATTTTAATTAATTCTTTTTAATACAAGTTGAAGCTTATATTCAGGCATGTCTCACTTCTTTTTCTATTACGAATAAATTATATGTGACTGTGTGTTAGTGCTTAGTATACCTAATTGCTTGAATATCTACACTTTTAATTTGTATATTGTACGTGCTGCACATAGATGTTAAGTATCGTAATATAAAATGGTGACACAACATCTTGCTTTACAATTTCAATTCATAAATGGTGAAACTTAATAATTGTAAAATTCCCTAAAGAATTATGGGTCATATTATATATATATATATATATATATAAATTTTATGATGTATAATTACATTTTTGAATTAATTTATTTTCATAAAATCTATGTGGTGTGATTTTAAGAATTGAAACGTTGTGTTTAGAAATTGTGTGATTATTTGAGATATCCGCATTTAATATGGGAAGTAAAACTTATGATACCTTCATCTAGGATGGAGATGAAACACGAGATATTGCGATTTATTATGGAGAAAATGTTTTAGATACCTTCATTTGGGATGGGGAAGAGATTCGATATACCTCCAAAATAATGTTGGGAAGGTAATGGACACCATTGTATGAAACATGAGGTCATAAACCTTTTTTATAAATCTATTAAAAACCTGGTTCTGGAAACCGAAGAAGGAGAGTGAGTGATCATGAGTATCACTATATTTTTGTGGATTGCGTGTATGCATGACAATGTTAAATTGAAAACTATTGTGTTGATTATTATTATACTAGAAATTATTTGTATAAATAATAATTTATGTATAAAAAAAACTTTTTTTATTATTGCAGGTACTGTGGGTAAATTTTTCAGATTCTACATCAGTTAAGAACAACACTATTTGCGAAGTCTTTTGGAACCTATTTTACTCATTGGGATTTCCATCTCATTAAAGTGTGTAGTGTCAGAAGAGGAAGAAATTGTGAAAGCTAAGGAGGTTGAAGACTTAGTCCCAAGCTTAGATATTTTTTATTTACAATGAACATTTTTTCATTATTTCAATTATCTTTTACATTTGTTTTAGAGACCTTTACATTTTAGAATTATACTTTGTAAGATCTGTATTTTGTTTACCTTATTTTAATATTAGGAGATATTTTTGACTTATTATTTCGAAAGTTTGTTTATTTTCAATATGAGATTATGTGTAATTTGATAAAAACTGAAGAAATGTTACTATAATTTATTATATTTTATATTATAGTAAATAAATTTAAATCAAATAAATATTTTTTGTCAACTTAAAATCTCAATCTAACATATTAAAAGGAGTCAAGTCTCTTTAACATGTTATGTTGTTTTTTATTAATTAATAAATTCTTTTTGTTTGGATATTTTATTTTTCATTCTATCCTTTATCATAATTTATATATGTATTAAGCAATTTATAAAAGCTTCATAAAATTTGAAATTTAAGAAATTGATTTATCATATCGAAACTAAAAAAATGAAATTAAAAAAATGAATTGATTTGGCTAATATGAAAATTTAATTGCCTTATCCAAATAAAAAATTTAAAATTTAAGAAATTTCAAATGATTTATCCAAACAAAACATTTACAAAATGAAAGAAATTCAAATGAAAACAATTCAAATTGATAGCATTTCAATTTTTTTGAAATCTTAAAATGTCTCATTAAAACACAATGTTAGATTTAAAAAAAATAAATGGTGAAGTATAAGTCTCTAATACCAATTATCTTTTAATTTTCAAAATTAAAAATATGAAAGGAAAATGGAAAAGGAAGGAAAAAGTGACCACAAACAAGTTACATGTTTTAAATTATATTTTGAAAATCTAACCTTTACATTAATCAAATGTAAACTTGTTATAATAAATTATTTGACTCAAACTAACACGGCTCAAATTAACATTAATAAAGCCGGATTTACATCATTCAATCACATCTATGATTTATGTTAAAAAACTTTGTTGAATTTGATAATAACAACTTTAAAAATTATATAAATTGTATGATTTAGTTGGGATGGTTGTATCTTTAAAGTCAATAATAATTCATATTTAGTAACATAAATGATAGAAAATGCATATGCTAATTATTTAAGGTTTTATGTTTTATTGTTTGTTTCTTCTGATTGTGGTTTCATTGTGGTTTCTATCTTTCGCTCTTCTAGAAAGGTGGCTGAATGCCTCTATCAGTCCCAACCATAGCACTAAATCCCCAAATTCTCCATACATGGAAATGGACCCTCCTTCTTCCTATGGTCTATTTCGAAATCAAAACTTGGATTGACCCTTTTGTCTCTAAAACTCATGTTACTGAGTCTAATAAATAATTAGTGAAAGCGAAGAGGAAGGAAAGAGTAGCCACAAACAAGTCACATACTTTAAATTATATTTTGAGAATCTAACCTTTATATTAATAAAATGTATTTTTATTATAATAAATTATTTTATTCAAACTAACATTTCTCAAACAAGTACTGGAAAGTGGTGTACCACCACATTCACACTACTCAAGAATAAATTATATTGAGTATGCTCAAGCTAACATGACTCAATAGATCTTTAAAAAGATAGCAATAACCTTAGAAAATGTTGTAAATGATTAATGAACCAACAATTAAGTATGTTTTAAAAGACATGAGTTTTTAACTTTCATTGTGACTTCCCTTTTATTCACACTATAGTTTTAAAATAATTAAATTACTTTATTACTTTATGTTTTAAAATTATGAAAAGATTTAAATTTAAGATAAGTTAAATTTCTTTAAACTTTTAACACATAACTTTATACATATTTTTTAATAATAAGAAATAAATGTGAGATTATAATTAAATATATTTTTTCTAACAATTTGATTTATTTATTTTTATTAAAGTTGTATTATAATTTAAAAACAAGAAAATTACCATGACAAATGTTTTTTTATAAAATTATTACGTTATATTCAGAAAAAAACATTGAATTCTTTGTAAAGAAGAATGCAAGTTACAAATTGGAAATAATGATATTTTTTAAAGAAAAGTAAAAAAAATAAAAACATATTTCTCCCAAGTAATATGAATTGTGTCACTCTGACAAAAAATGTTTAGCTTAGTTTATTATATCTTCTAACACACATCCCACATCTCATGTCACTCAATTTAGAATGTATTACAATTTTTTAATAAACCATTGATAAACATACATTTTTCCAATTTTGTTTTTATATTTCTGTAGAAATAGTCATACTATACCTTTAAAATAGTATTTTATGACTTTTTTAAGTTTTATTTTCGAAAAAAGTCATAAATAACTTAAAAAATATATACTTAAAATATAATATTTAGTTTATAATATTGAAAAGTAAAATTCTTAATTCTTAACCTTCTTTCTATCATAAATTAGTAGGAAAAACAAAAAATAATTTTTTCTTCTAACTAAAAATAGATTTTTTGAATTAATATTTTGGTAAAAAAGATTAATTATTTAGTGATTGATATAAGGATATTATTCTTTTTAATATATAAAACTATGTTGATAGAAAAGATTAATTCTATTTTTAGAATGGAAAAAAATCTAATAAGTATAAAATGCTTACTCTGCATTATTTCTATTCATTTCTTATTTAAATCTAATGATTATGATTAAGATTAATTATGCTTTGTTTTATTTATAGTATGCTCTAAAAAATTAATTAAGCTCATGTAGCTTTTCATAATTATAGTAAAAAATTACAATTTTATTTACATTATTGTTATTTTATTAATTTATTTATATAATTAAGAATAACATATATCAATATGAATCAAATGATTCTGTAGGCACTGTGTTACTAATTAGTTATATTTTAATTGTTAAATTTAAGATAAGTTAAATTCCTTTAAATACTTTTAACACATAATTGTATACATATTTTTTAATAAAACGAAGTAAGATTAAATATATTTTTTCTAACAATCCGATTGATTTATTTTTATTAAAGTTGTATTATGAATTTAACAACAAAAAAATTACCATGACAAATGTTTCTTCTAAAATTATTTTTATATTTAGAAAAAACATTCAATTCTTTTTAAAGAAAAATGCAAGTTACATCTTGTAAATAATAATGTTTTTAAATAAAAGTGAAGAACAAAAACATATTTCTCCCAAGTAATATGAATTATGTCACATCAAATGTTTAGCTTAGTTTATTATATCTTCTAACATACATCACACATCTCATTTCATGTATTACAATTTTTTAATAAACCATTGATAAACATGCACTTTTCCAATTTTGTTTTTATAATTTTGTAGAAATAGTCATACTATTACGTTTAAAATAGGATTTTATGATTTTTTTAACTTTTATTTTTTACCAAAGTCCTAAATAACTTAAAAAATAGATACTTAAAATATAATATTTAGTTTATAATATTAAAATGTAAAATTCTTAATTCTTAACACTCTTTCTATCATAAATTAGTAGAAACAACAAAAAAATAAGTTTTTCTTCTAACTAAAAATAGATTTTTTGCATTAATATTTTGGTAAAAAAGATTAATTATTTAGTAAGGGAGGATAAGGACATTCTTCTATTCATTTTCTTATTTAAATCTAATGATTATGATTAAGATTAATTATGCTTTGTTTTATTTATAATATGCTCTAAACAATTAATTAAGTTCGTGTAGCTTTTCATAATTATAGTAAAAAATTACAATTCTATTTAAATTATTTTTATTTTCTTAATTTATTAATATAATTAAGAATAACATATATCAATATGAATCTAATCATTTCGTAGCACTGTGTTACTAATTAGTTATATTTTAGTTGTTAAATTTAATAATACGTTTTATTTATTAAATTTTATTATTATTTAAATAGATATATTATTTAAAGTTATATGTAGAGATTCAATGCTATATATTATTATATAAAATAAATGACTAATAGAGTGTTAGTAAGTGTACCATTTGAGAGTGTATGAGTTTAATATATTTTTTATGAATCAAACCTTAGTATTGTTAATAATACTAGTTCGTTAGGTAATCCTGGAACATTTCTTTCTGTTAACTAATTTATCACCTTATATATTTATTAGTGTAATATTTTTAAAAAAGACACAACGAATTATTGGGATATTTAATGTTTTTAAACTTAAGATTAAAGTAGGTAAATAAATAATAATGAAATTATAATTTCTTAAAATTAGGGTGAAAGTTTTATATATTTATTTTTATTATAATATAAATATATATTTTTTACGTCAAATATGTAAAAATGTAAACAATTTATATGTAAATATTTCGTTTAAGTGTGTATATTTTAATTAAAATCTAATCATCATTTTCATATGTCATTATAAGATATTGAATATTATAGTTTATCCTATAACTTATCAAATATTTTTTATAAACTATATATTTTATATTGTTAACATTAATTTCAAATAAAAAAGGATATATAATATCTTAATTGGTTAAGGAATGAGAGATATGAAAAAATGTCATAGTTTTAATTTTTGTTGTTAATAAAACCTAACATCTAGTCTATAAAAGAAACATTTAAAATAGAAAAGTATATAACATGCATATATAATTAAGTTAAATTTATATTTATTAAATATGTGAGTCTAATTTTATAGAATATAATCATAATAAATTTAAAATAATTTATTTGAATATTACAATTTTGTCTATGGTTCTAATTTAATAATTTTAGAATATAATCATAACATCTAGTCTAATTTTAGTTATTAGTTTTGATTTTATTTTTAGGATACTTATATGTTTATTCTTATTTTTAAAAGTCTTTACATATTTAATAAAAACAATGTTTTCAATTTCATATAATTAACCATTATAAATTAAAATAATTTGTTTGAATATTACAATTTTGTCATTGATAATGTAAAAGTCTTTGTTTTATTTTTTATTTCCTTTTCTCTATTTTATATACTACAAAAAGCACGACCACCACCAGGCTATTTATGTATAACTCAATCATATTATTATTTTAATGAAAAGTTCAAAATTAAAATTATTCTATTTATATAATTTTAATTTTTTATATCATAAATATTTATTTAATATTATTAATACTACTACAAAATTTTTCATTTCCTGTTGTTGTTTTATGAGAAAAAAATTTGTAGAAAATACTTGCTATTTTTTAGAAGGAAAAAATTCGTGTAAATATTTTGAGACTTTTTGTACAAAAAAAATCTACAAGAATTTCATTAAAATTTCCTTGTAAATTTGAAAAGTGAAGGTAAAATTTTCTATGAATATGAAAATGGTACAAAAATTTCTTACAAATTTTCCTCTAAAAATTATTTGTAAGACTTTCCTGCGAATTTTAAATTGGCAACAAATTTTCCTACATATTTAAAATTGGCAGCAAACTTTCTGCATTTTTTTTACAAACAAAATTGTTAAATTTTTTAGATATTTAAAATTAAAATTATAATAAATAAATACTATTGATTTATAAAAATTTGTATATTAAGCTTTCTAGAAATTTTTTCGCCACATAATGATAAGTTATTTTTTAAACATTAGTTTTGAAATAATTAATAAATATTTAAAATAACATCATTTTAATAAATCGATTATAATTTATAAAATATCTTAATATTCATAAATTTTAGTTTAAAATTAATTAGATTAAATATTATTTTATTGAATGTATATTCCTTTATCTTCTATCCTTTAAATCTTAAATTAAAACCATGTACATTTAAGTGACAAAGTTAATTTATTTTATATTTAACATGTCCTAAAAAGTCAAGCTATGTTTTGATACAAAAAATAAAACAAAATTGAAGTTGTTATTCAAAATTCAAGACATTGTATAGTATAAATATCAAAAAGCCACGTCAATTTTGAATATCCAAGAAGTGAGAAAAACATTTGAAAATTTGAATAACAAAACAACACAAAACATTAGTGAAACATGAACTAATATTTGTATTATACACAGTTTACTATTTTAATGAAATAGCATCGATCCAAAATTCATTATTTGTACCAATGTCCTTAAATATTTTACAATTAGTGAGATAGGATTGTGGGATTCATTGAAATCCTTAGTGAGCTTAGGATATGAACTCGAACAATTTAAATGTAAGCATACTTTAAATTAAATTTGTTTTATGTTTGACTTTCAAATTAATTATATCAGATTTTTCTTTTGTAATCTCCATAGTCATAACATTTTTAAATAATAAACAAAGTTAATATCCTTATTAATAAACATTACAAAAACAAATTATGTGTACCTATATCAAACAATTATTTTCATATGACATTGAAGTCTTGAGCCATCCAATGCAGGATCTTTTAAATTATGTAAAAGGTAAAACTTAAGTAATTTACTTAATCAGCACCAAAATAACCTGTACACATGTACACAGTTCTGATTTAGAATTCAGGTACATTGTTCTCATCCTTAGAACAAGATATAAAATTTGACTTTATGTTTATCTATGAATTGTTGCAGAAATAATAATGTTTACCTCTGCTCCCTTTGTTCTTCTGGAGTCCAGTATTTATTCCACCAAGTGATAAAATGGATGACACTCACAAGTTGTAAAAGAAGGAATATTTTGCGTAAACATAAACCACAACATGCATGTAAGTAACAATCTACAAAGAGAAAAATAAAGCAAATAGAATGTATTGATGGAGTCTCTCAAAGAACACCTTTCAAATTCATCATAGATATGAAAGTACACAATCCAAGACTTGTACCGAATGAAAGGAAAACTATTCTTCAAAAAAAAAAAAAGAAAGTAAAGGATTTAAAGCTTACCCTGCACCAATATGAGCAATCTCACTTGCAAGATCAAAGGTGTGTTATGGTTCTTATTCAATGATATTCAAGAGAAGGTAAAGAAATAATGGATTTTTGTTTTCAATGAGTGAAAAGTGAGAGAAAAAAACTTATGCACCCTAAACAGTTTTACACCGGCATTCAATCACAACCCTTGATATATGATAAATTTGTTGACTTTACCAATTAATACTTTAAAATTCATATAAATAAAGGGTTATGGTTAAACGTCAGCATAAAATTTTTTACACTACATGTGTTTCAAACTCAAAGAATAATGGTACTAATGAAAAATTTGAATGATAAAATTGACAGTTTTTTCATATGAATAGTTTTTACAAGAACATCTCCTTTTCTCTAACCCAAATTGTGACATGAGAACCATAAGCAAAATACAATACCAACTAAAACATACCATATGAATAGTTTTTTACAAATGCATTGTGCCAAAAAAGCAAATGTTTCATCAATATGACTGTTGTTATTAGTACTGTGTGGTTGTTAAACATACCATATATTTGAACAACTTGTTGAGGGAAGAAAAATGGGAGAGCCATTGATACAAGCAATAAAATAGACTTGACTTCCCACCAACCAGAATGCCACAAATTTTGATGTTCACATAATTTTCTTGTTTTGACTATAGCAAGAAACATAACTAAGAAAAATATCTGACTTCATCTTTAAGGAAGATAGTTCTTTATTAATCAGTAATTATAATAATTATATAGAGAACTAGAAATTTGTAAATATATAGTTGATTCATGGTAAGTAATTGGAAATTTTTCTTGTTGAATAAGTTATAGGTTAGAGTATATTTACTTCAAGGTTGAGAACAATAAAGATTTTGAATAATACCCTTGGGAGTGATGAGGACTTAGCAAAGCTCTTCCATGTTGTTTCTAATAAAAAACAATATTGTCTATTTAAAGTGTTGTTATTTGAGTTCGACTTCAATCAAAATGGTGAACGGAGGACTTGATTTTTGAATGAATGTTGTGAGTGGATCTAGTTGTTGTTGTTTTCTAACTTTCTTTATTTTTTTCTGATATGTTAATAACATAACTTAGAAATAGTAGTTTAGATGTTGTTTTTGTTGTTCTTTACTCTGTTGATCTCACTGATAATGTTTTCTAGAATCTTGTCCAACTCCTTTTGCATATCACTAAGTTAGCTTTTATCCAAGTTATGAGATGAATATGTTTGATTGAAGGGAACAAGTCAACAAGATCAAACCCTATTTCTCTTGAGGCTGCCAAATTTTCTCAAAGTAATGCATCTATTGGAATATATAATTCTTCATCTGGTATACAAGAAACATTTAAAATAGAAAAATATATAACATATATAAGTAATTTAAATTTATATTATTAAATATGTGAGTCTAATTTTATAGAATATAATCATAATAATGTTATGATTGGATTTCACACTTTTATGATTTTACCATCATGTAATCAATATGAAATAGAAAAACAAAATAAGTTGTTAATTTTGTTAATTTAATTTTAATATTATTGTATATTATTTCATATATCAATAATGTATGCTGGCATGGATAATTGTTATTATAAATTATATTATTATTTTATTTTTTATTATATAACATTTTATATTTGGTGTCATATCTATGAAGTTAAGCATACCTACATAACATCATAAATTATTACATAAGAAAACATATATGTTGATCTAGTTTTATTTTTATTTATAGGATACATATATGTTTATTCTTATTTGTAAAAGTATTTACATATGTGATAAAGAACAATGTTTTCAATTTCATATAATTAACCATTATAAATTTAAAATAATTATTTGAATATTAAAATTTTGTCATTGATATATTATTAAATTATTAAATTTGTAAGATCATTAAATATTAGTTTAATATTATTATGATTATATTATATTTTATCAGACATATTAAAAATATATGGATTTAATCATCAATCATCAATATTTTTAGATATTTTTCACCTATCTTTATTGCCTTTTTTATTTCTTTTTCTCTATTTTATTTTCTTTTTTTATTGGTAATGCACCATTTTTTACTAGGAAAAGCACGACCACCACCAAGTTGTTTATATATCACTCAATAAAATTATTATTTTAATGCAAATTTCAAAATTAAAATTTTTCTATTTATATAATGTTAATTTTTCATATCAATAAATATTTGTTTAATATTATTAACACTACTAGAAAATTTTTCATTTCTTGTAGTTTTTTCATGAAAAAAAAAAGTTGTAGAAAATGCCTGCTATTTTTTAGAAGGAAAAATTCATATAAAAGAAAATAAAAAAAAATCTACAAGAATTTCATAAAACTTCTGAATTTGAAAAGTCACAGCAAACTTTTCAATGAATATGAAAATGGTAGAACATTTTCTTGCAAATTTTCCTTCGAAAATTATTTGTGCGAGTTTCCTGCGAATTTCAAATTGGCAAAAAACTTCATACATATTTAAAATTGGCAGGAAATTTTTTACATATTTTCTAAAAATAAAAATTCACAGAAATTTTTAGACATTTAAAATTAAAATTAAAGTAGTAGTTTTTAAATAAATCACTGCTTTTGATGATGGGAATCTGTTGACAAGGGGTTTTGACGGGACAGCAAAAAGTAACTTGAAAAATAGGGGAGTCGCCTCCTATGTTTATTAAGCAAAACATTGAAGAAACCTTTAAAATAGAAAGTGGTATGCTAAAAAAAATTTGAATATAAAAGTCAATTACACGTAGGGCAAGTATTAGCACCCTACAACGTCCGTCATAAAGACTCTAATTAGACATGCAAAATTAGATAACTTTAAAAATATCTATTTCACTCCATAAAAATTAGTATTTTTATTTTATTAATTGATTTTAATATTTTTTACAAGAATTTATTATTGAGAGATTTATTATTTATAAAAGATTGTTATTATTGTACTTTTATCTTTTAAATTGATTAAATTTTTTTATCTTTTTGGGCTCGACAGAAGTGGGCTCCTGCTTCTACGTATCTTTAAGCGCAATGGAGTATTAGAGTTTACGTAATTCCTTGAGAACATATTTGTGTGTTTGATATATTTGATATTTAATTTTTAAATTTATTAAGACTTAGGATTTCTAAACTGTCACAGTTCATAGTCCTAAAAATTTAAAAATTGGCAAGGGGTGTACACCTAAACCATTTCATTGGAACACTTTTATCTTAGAGATGAGTTTTAAGACAAAAATTCCCAACTTATGCCTTAAAATCCTGAGATTAAGAAGATGTCATGTCTAGTTAATCCTTTTATCCCTATTAAAGAAATATTACAAATAAAAATAGTAAAAAAAAGTGAATATTAAAAATTATTTTTTAAAAGAAAATATTATTAATTGTGACAGGAATTTATTGAGGAAGAAATTTGAGAACGTTACACTATCACAATTTGTATTATCAAAATTTCATAAGTAAAAAAATGTCACATTTAATTAACATTATTTCCCTTACCAATAAATTTATTTTTCTAACTATATGATTTAAAATTTTATTATTATTAGGAACTTAATTTTGAATTTTAGAGATGAGATTTAAGACAAAAAGTTGTCACAACTTATGTCTCAAAATTAGAGAGATGTCACATCTAATTAATTCTTTAATCTCTATTAAAAATATTACGTTATAAAATTATGAACAAATTACATTTAAGATATAATTATTATTATTATTAAATAAATTAAATTATTATTATTAAAAAACTTAAATTATTTTTATGAAATGGGTTTTGCTTGATATGAAACTCTAGCTAGGATTATTTTGATGGCACTTAAATTGCATATATACAACCAAATAGCAAGTTAGTCAATCAAATATCAAGCCCACAGTTATAAGTTCAAACCATAAATTAATTAATCACCTAATAAGAATCAAACAAGATAAAAACACATACAAAAAAAAGGAAATATACAATGTCAAAGCCTAGCGTGGACAAGCATCACACGTATAACCCAATAACCGAAAAGAAAGGAGTAAAGAGAACATGTGTAAGTCTTGAGTCCACAACACCATATTGTTGGAAAGTCATGAATTGCACAAAGGTCCATCATTCAACATGGCAGATCCATTGCTGCTGGTTTTGTGGCTAATGCATTAATGATATTTGTTGCTTGTTGACATGAGAAGGGGTATGTTTGTACACATATTTTTGGGTCACCACATATACATATTGGTACCAAGATTTGGTGTTGGTGGGTGTTTACAGAGGCTTGAACGCATGTATACTCAGGTTTATAGCTCATGAATGTCATGACTTTTAAAGGTAAGCCTTTTTATGGTTAGTGAAGATAAAAGGAAAGTATATGTAAGAGCTAATGTATATTATTTTGTTGAGAGAAAGAATAAGAGTTGATAGATTCTATTGTGAGTGTTGTTAAGAGAGAAAAAGAAGGTGAAAAATAAAAAAAAAGGAAGGACATGGTGAGGTCTTACCTCAAGTGTGGAGTGGCGACGACAGTCCCCAAAATGTGAGTTGTGAAGGATTTTTATTAAGGAGAGATGTGTGCTTTCATGTAATGAAAGTTTGCTTTTTGGGAAACCAATATTGTAGAAGTATGATTTAAGGAGATTTGTTGGTGGCTTGTAGGTGGTAGTATGAAAGATTAGGAAGCAAAAGGTGAGTAGCTAGGGTAGTATAGCACACCTTCAAATGATTTTCTTCTTTTCCTTTTCTTTTTTATAAAACCATATTTGTTTTCTTATTTTGTAATTTGGTTTTATATTCTTTTCTTAATTTGAAGAAAATGACTCAATTATTAATAATTGTTTTAGTTTAATTTTTCTCATTTTTTTTATTTTCTTTACTTATCGCACAAAATTGGGTGATCACAGAATCCATTTGTAAAAAATTTTTCTTACATTTGAACTGAAACTTTATATTTTGTCTACAGAACCTACACACTTAAAACTTATGATTTTAAAATCGTACTTGTGTTTGAACCGGTGAAAGTACTGGTTCACGATTTATTAATGCAATTGTTGTTGAACCAATGGTTGAACCGATCTTAATAAAATAGTTTTTTTTATTATTATGCATTATAACAATTAAGATTATAAAAGAAAAATTATTAAGGAGTTAATTATAAAATAAAAAAACTATTTTTACTAAATACAGCTTCATATTGCTAACTTAACCTCTGTTTTTATTCATTTTTTAATTAAAAATGGATGGACTTGAGAAAACAAGGGGTGTATTAAGAAAAATCCAAAAAAATTATAAAAATAATGAATCAGTTCAACCACCAATTTTCATTCGTTTTTCAATTTTAAGATTGGTTCTTTGTTTGGTCAATTCGATTTTCAGCATTAACCGAACTAGATACTAGACAAGTTCACCAGGTTTTCAGTCAAACCAGTTTGTCTGATCCAGTTTTTTTAACCTAACTTAAAACACATAAAAACTTTTAATAAGAAATTTTATTACAAACATTCTAACATCAATTATTCGCAACTTTAAAAGAAATTAGTCATGTATTATTGCACCATTTTATATTCAGAATCTATGTAAAATGCAGAAACATATACAAAACCTCATGAGTGATAAATGTTTTTTACCCTTATGAAATAATTTAAAATATGTGCACACTTAATAGTCAAATTTAATGTTGTTACTTAATATTAAATTATCAAAATTAATATTTAATTACGAATTAAATATTTAATAAAATTAATTACTTAATATAAAAAAATAAAATTAACTTTTTTAATTATAAAAAATGAATATAAAATATAATTAATGTGGGAAATTGTTTATTATTAAATATAGATGTTACAAAAGAAATTCACATGATCAACAATTGAAGCTTTGATCAATGTTTAGTTAAAGTCCAATTTATAATTAATATATATTAATTAAAATTTAGTGAAGCATTTATGGGATGTGTTAAAGAAGGGTATAATAAAAGTAATGACAGATTTTCATAGATATGGAAAGCTTTCATGGGGGGGTTAATGCCTTATTCATTTCCTTGATTCCCAAGAAGGAGTGCCCAGGTGGATTGGGAGATTATAGGTCGATATCACAAATTGGGGTGCTCTATAAAATTATTGCAAAAGTACTGGCAAAGAGAATACAAAAAGTACTTCCAAGCATTATTGAGGAAACGCAGATAGCTTTTATTAAAGGAAGGTAATTGCTTGATAGTGTGGTTGTAGTTAATGAAGTTATCCAGGAGGCGAAACATCATAAGAAGCCCTTATTGGTATTTAAGGCTAACTTCGAGAAGGTGTATGACTCTGTTAGTTGGGCGTTCATGTTTTACTTGTTATCTCGATTTGGTTTTAGGGGCAAATGATTAAGTTGGATCCATGGTTGTCTGTCTTCATCATCGGTCAGTTAATGGGAGTGCGACGAAGGAGTTCTATATGTAAAGTGGATTACGTCAGGGAAATCTAATGGCGCCTTTTTTATTCTTGATTGTTGCTGATGGACTAGGAGGGTTGATTCAAAAGGCTCAGTCAGTAAATCTAATTTTAGGTATTAACCTTAACAAGCATCGCTTTCAAACAGTATCCAAACAATTTCCTGAACTTCAAAATGTATTTGCTTTGAAAAGTGCTCTGAGATTCTATGAGTTGGCCTCAAGTCTAAGGATTAATTTCCATAAGAGTAGCTTAGGGGGAATTGGGGTGAAATTACTGAAGGTTTGCTTCAATCCTTACTTGTGGAGTTCTACAAATGCCTTTCTCGTACCTTGGGATTCCTTTGGGGGCAAATGTGAGATGTGAGCTGTGTAGAAGCCTGTCTTGAATAAAATGAGAGCAAATTTAACCATGTGGAGACAAAAGAACTTGTCATTAGGGGGGAGGATGGATTTTCTTGATCAAATCCACCCTCTCTACTTTACCTATTTATTTTCTATCTTTTTTCAAGGCTCCTAAGAAGGTGTGTAAAGCCATAGAATCTATGAAAAGGAATTTCCTTTGGGGAGGTTAAAAAAAAGGCTAAAAAATAGCATGAATCAAATGGGAGCAGGTGTGTAAAGACAAATGCAGCAATAGGCTAGGACTAAGAAATGTGTTTGCTTTTAATAAAGCTCTGCTGGACAAATAGCGATGAATAATTCCACAGGGTGGTGATGCTATTTGGATCAAGGTGCTGGAGATAAGGTATGAGGTTGATATTAGGAGGAACCTCGATGTTAGGCACAAAAGTGAGGCTTCCAGTGGTGGTATGATATCTTGAAAGTCACTACTGAAGAAGAACGAAGTGGTTGGCTTTTTGGTGAGGTAAAGCCCTTGATTGGTCATGGTTCTCAATAATCTAATTAATGTGAATTATTGTTTCTTGGCAGTTGAATCGGATCACCTGATTTTCAAGTTTTAAAGGGATTTGTAGAGATCTGTTTAACTTGTTACAACATCTAAATAGAATACGACTGTTGAGTAATTTTCTTCCAAAATTTTTTATCATTTTGTTTTCACGTCAAATGAATGGCAATTAGTTGTTATACTTGTACAAAAGATGGGAAAAGGAATAAACATAATATTAAATACTATGCTTTATGATTTTCATTATTTCATGATAGATTTCTTGCTACGAGCTTCATGGTAAAAAATGTGAATGATTTTATGCTCTTTTCTTATGATTGTTACAAAATGAGGCACTGGAAATGCCTATGTAAGTATAAAGTGTGTTTCACTCGCATTTTCAGTTGTAGCTAAAATGAAAAATTAACCGGAATGGTTTCCAAGTTTTATTTTACACGGAAAAAGTTAGTAGTTTTTTAGGTAATTACTAGTTTTGTCTAAAAGTTATTTTAGTTTAGTTTTTTAATAATTTTTATTTTTTTAGTTATTATTTGATTTTTTACTTTATTTTTCATTAATTAATAAATTCTTTTTCTTTAGATATTTTATTTTTCATTCTTTCCTTTATCATAATTTATATATGTATTAAGTAATTTATAAAAGTTTCATAAAATTTGAAAATTAAGAAATTGATTTGTCATATCTAAACTAAAAAAATGAAATTAAAAAAAATTGAATTGATTTGGTTAATATGAAAATTGAATTTATTTGGCTAATAAAAAAATTGAAATTTAAGAAGTTTCAAATGATTTATCTAAACAAAACATTTACAAAATGAAAGAAATTCAAATTGATAGCATTTCAAATTTTTTGAAATCTTAAAGTGTCTCATTAAAATACAATGTTAGATTTTAAAACATAAATGGTGAAGTATAAGTCTCTAATACCAATTCTCTTTTAATTTTCAAAATTAAAAAAATGAAAGGGAAAAGGAAAAGGAAGGAAAGAGTGACCACAAACAAGTCACATGCTTCAAATTATATTTTAAAAATCTAACATTTACATTAATCAAATGTATACTCGTTAATAAATTATTTGACTCAAACTAACATCACTCAAATTAACATTAATCAAAACGGATTTACATCATTCAATCACATCTATGCTTTATGTTAAAAAAATTTGTTGAATTTGATAATAATAACTTTAAAAATTATATAAATTGTATGATTTAGTTGGTATGGTTGTATCTTTAAAGTCAATAATAAATAATATTTAGTAACATAAATGATAGAAAAGGAAGATTCTAATTATATAAGGTTTTATGTTTTTGTGTTTGTTTCTTCTCACTATGGTTTCTTTCTTTCTCTCTTTTTGAAAGGTGGCTGAATGCCTCTCTCAGTCCCAACCAAACCCTTAAATCCCCCAATTCTTCATACCCATGGAAATGGACCCTCTTTCTTTCTATGGTCCATTTCAAAATCAAAACTTGGGTTGACCTTTTGGTCCTGAGATCTGCGTCACTAGTCATTAATAAGTAATTAGTGAAAAGAAAGAGGAAGAAAGAGTGCTCACAAACAAGTCACATACTTTAAATTGTATTTTGAGAATCTAACCTTTACATTAATAAAATGTATATTTATTACAATAAATTATTTGATTCAAACAAACATTGCTCAAACAAGTACAGGAAAGTGGTATACCACCATATGCACACAAGAAAGAACAAATTATACTAAGTATGCTCAAACTAACATGACTCAATAGATTTTTAAAAAGATAGCAATAACCTTGAAAAATATTGTAAATAATTAAAGAACCAACAATTAAGCATGTTTTAAAAGACATGGATTTTTTTTAACTTTCATTATGGCTCTACTTTTATTCACACTATAGTTTTAAAATAATTAAATTACTTTATTACTTTATTTTTTAAAATTATGAACAAATTTAAATTCAAGATAAATTAAATTCTGTTAAATACTTTTAACACATAAATTTATACATATTTTTTAGTATTAAGAAATAAGTGTGAGATTATAATTAAATATATTTTTCTAACAATCCAATTTATTTATTTTTATTAAAGTTGTATTATGAATTTAACAACCAAAAAATTATCATGAAAAATGTTTTTTCTAAAATTATTACGTTATATTCAGAAAAAAATATATTCAGAAAAAAAAACATTGAATTCTTTGTAAAGAAGAATGCAAGTTACATATTGAAAATAATGAGATTTTTTAAAGAAAAGTAAAAAAAAAAACATACTTCTCTCTAAGTAATGTGAATTGTGTCACACCCATAGGACAAAAAATTTTTAGTTTAGTTTATTATATCTTCTAACATACATCACACATCTCATATCATTGCCACTTTAGAATCTATTACATTTTCTTAATAAATCATTGATAAACATGCACTTTTGAAGTTTTGTTTTTATATTTCTGTAAAATAGTCATACTATTACCTTTAAAATAGGATTTTATGACTTTTTTAACTTTTATTTTATTTTTTACCAAAGTCTTTAAAAATAGACACTTAAAATATAATATTTAGTTTATAATATTAAAATGTAAAATTCTTAATTCTTAACATTCTTTCTATCATAAATTAGTAGAAAAAACAAAAAATAATATTTTCTTCTAAATAAATATTTTTTAAATTAATATTTTGGTAAAAAAGATTAATTATTCAGTAATGGAGGATAAGGATATTCTTTTTTTAATATATAAAACTATGTTGATAGAAAAGATTAATTCTATTCTTAGAATCGAAAAAGATCTAGTAAGTATAAGATATTACTCTTTATTATTTTTATTTATTTTTCTTATTTAAATATAATGATTAAGATTAATTATGCTTTGTTTTATTTATAGTATTCTATAAACAATTAATTAAGCTCATGTAGCTTTTCATAATTATAGTAAAAAATTACAATTCTATTTAAATTATTGTTATTTTCTTACTTTATTAATATAATTAGGACTAACATATATAAATATAAATCAAATCATTCTGTAGGCATTGTCTTACTAATTAGTTATATTTTATTTTTTAAATTTAATAATACATTGTATTTATTAAATTTTACTATTATTTAATATATTATTTAAATTTATATGTAGAGATTTAATGCTATATATTATTATATACAATAAATGACTAAGAGAGTGTTCGTTAGTGTACCATTTGAGAGTGTATTAGTATAATATCTTTTTCATAAATCAAACCTCAGTATTGTTAATAATACTAGTTTATTAGCTGAACCTGGGACCTTTATTTCCGTTAACTAATTTATCACCTTATATATTTATTAGTGTAATATTTTTAAAAAAGACACAAGGAATGTTGGTATATTTAAACTTTTTAAACTTAAGATTAGAGTAGGTAAATATAAAAGAGTGAAAGTATATTTCGTAAAATAAGGATAAAAGTTTTATATATTTATTTTATTATAATATAATTTTATATTTTTTAGGTCAAATATATAAAAATGTAAACAATTTATATGTAAATATTAATTTTAAGTGTGTATATTTTAATTGAAATCTAATCATCATTTTCATATATCATTATAAGATATATTGAATATTATAGTTTATCCTATAACTTATCAAATATTTTATTATAAACTATATATTGTTAACATTAATTTCAAATAAAAAAGGATAGATAATATCTGAATTGGTTAAGGAACACGAGATGTAAAAAAATGTCCTCATTTTAATCTTTATTGTTAATAAAAACTAACATCTAGTCTATAAAAGAAACATTAAAAATAGAAAAGTATATAAAATATATAATTAATTTATATTTATATTTATTAAATATGTGAGTCTAATTTTATAGAATATAATCATAATAATATTATGATTGCATTTCACACTTTTATGATTTTACCATCATGTAATCAATATGAAATAGAAAAAGAAAATAAGTTGTTGATTTTTTTAATTATTTAATTTTAATATTATTGTATGTTATTTCATATATCAATAATCTATGTTTGCATGGATAATTGTTATTATAAATTATATTACTCTTTTATTTTTTATTAATAATTTTTATTTAAAATTTTATATTTGGCGTCATATTTATGAAGTTAAGAATACTTGCATAACATCATAAATTATTAGATTAAGAAAACATATGTTGATTTAGTTTTATTTTTATTTTTAGGATACATATATGTTTATTGTTATTTTGAAAAGTGTTTACATATTTAATAAAAACAATGTTTTCAATTTCATATAATTAACCATTATAAATTTAAAATAATTTATTTTAATATTACAATTTTGTAAATGATATATTATAAAATTATTAAATTTTTAAAATCATTAAATGTTAATTTAATATTATTAAGACTATACTATATTTTATTAGAATATTATAAATTATAGATGTCCTCATGTATTTTAAAATATTTTTCACTTATCTTTGTTTTATTTTTAATTTCTTTTTCTTTATTTTATTTTATTTTCTTTTTGGTAATGCACCACTTTTTTACTAGGAAAAGCACGACAACCACCAGACTATTTATGTATAACTCAACAATATTGTTATTTTACTGAAATTTTCAAAATTAAAATTATTATATTTATATAATTTTAATTTTTCATATCAATAAATATTTATTTAATATTACTACAAAATTTTTCATTTCCTGTGGTTGTTTCATTTCGTGTAAATTTTTTGAGACTTTTCGTAGAAAAAAAAAATCTACAAGAATTTCATAAAAACTTCCTTGTGAATTTGAAAAGTGACGGTAAAATTTTCTATGAATATGAAAATGGTACAAAAATTTCTTGCAAATTTTCCTCTAAAAATTATTTGTAGGAGTTTCCTTTGAATTTTAAATTGCCAGAAAATTTTCCTACATATTTAGAATTGGCAGCAAATATTTTGCATATTTTTTTACAAACAAAATTGTATAAATTTTTTAGATATTTGAAATTAAAATTATAATAAATAAATATTATTGATTTATAAAAATTTATATATTAAGTTTTCTAGAAATTTTTTTGCCACATGATGATAAGTTATTTTTTAAACATTAGTTTTGAAATAATTAATAAATATTTAAAATAATATCATTTTACTAAATCCATTATAATTTATAAAATATCTTAATATTCATAATTTTAGTTTAAAATTAATTAGGTTAAATATTATTTTATTGAATGCATATTCGTTTGTCTTCTATCCTTTAAATTCTAAATTCAAATCATCATACATTTAAGTGACAATGATAATTTATTTTATTTAACATGTCCTAAAAAATCAAGGTATGTTTTGATACAAATAAATAAAATAAAGTTGAAGTTGTTATTCAAAATTCAAGGAAATTGTACACTATAAAGGTCAAAAAGCCCACGTCAATTTTGAATGTCCAAGAAGTGAGAAAAACATTTGAAAATTTGAATAACAGAACAACACAAGCATTAGTGAAACATGAACTAAGATTTGTATTATAAACAATTTACTATTTTATTGAAATATCATCAATCCAAAATTCAACATGAAGATGAATGTAGCTTGTGATTTGTAATGTAATTAGTTTTTTTTAAGTGTTAGTTAAGCATAGAAAAAAAATAATAATGGTAATAGTTGTCTTGGTTCAGGCATACTTGTTCGTTCTTGTTTAATTACATATAAACCCAACTTACATTCATAATACCACAGTTTCCAATCTTATATCATACAGAACAAAATTTAGAAAGTAAATGTTGATATTATCTTTATTAAACAAAAAGAATTTAGCCTTTATCTAAATAAATAAACTACTACTTTTGATAGAAATCCATTGGTAAAAAACTTATTCTTGCATTTTGAACTCCAACTTTATATGATATTCGTAGCCCTACACACTTAAAACTTACGATTTTAAAACTGGATCTGTATTTGAACTCGTGAAAGTACAGGTTCACGATTTATTAGTTTAACTATGGTTGAACTAGTGTTGAACCGGTCTTAATAAAATAGTATTTTTTATTATTAATATATTATAACAATTAAGATTATAAAAGAAAAATATTTATTAGGAGATAATTATTAAAGAAAAAACTATTTTTACTAAATACATCTTCATATCGCTAAATTAACCTTTCTTTTATTAATTTTTAATTAAAAAGGGATAGACTTGAGACAATAACGGTGTATTTAGAAATATTCAAAAAATTTATAAAAAAATGAAACAGTTGAACCTGTGGTTTTCATTAGTTTTTCGATTTTAAAACCGGTTTTTTGCTTGGTCGATTTTTAGTATTAACCGAACCAGATACTAGACTAGTTCATAAGTTTTTCAATTAAACCAGATACCAGACTGGTTCACCAGTTTTTCATCAAACCAGTCAGTCCGATCCGGGTTTTTTAACCTAGCTTAAAACACACAAAATTTTTAATAAGAAATTTCATTACAAACATTCTAACATCAATTATTCACGACTTTAAAAGAAATTAATCATGTATTATTGCACTAAGTTATATTCAGAATCTATGTAAAATGCAGAAATATATACAAAACCTCATGAGTAATAAGTATATTTTACCCTTATGAAATTGAAATTTTCACCTAAGACAAACATTTCTTCAAGTCTATTTTATGATAGAATAATTTGTGAAATATATTTTAAATAATTTAAAATACGTACATAATTAATAGTCAAATTTAATGTTATTACTTAATATTAAATTATTAAAATTAATATTTATTATGAAGTAAGAATTTAATAAAATTAATTACTTAATATGAAAAAATAAAATTAATTTTTTAATTATAAAAATGAATATAAAATATAATTAATATGGGCAATTTATTTTTTTATTAGATGTTACAAAAGAAAATCACATTATAAAATTGAATTTGATCAATGTTTAAGTTAAAGTCCAATGTATAATTAATATATGAGTTTAATAGATATACACTGTTAGTCTAAAGATTTTTACACTGACATTCAATCACAACCTTTCATTCACATGGTAAAGTTGTTGACTAACATTACTACTTTAGAAGTAACATAAATGAAAACTCATGATTGAATGTCAGTGTAAAAATCTTTTACACTGACAGTGTATACCCATTAAACTCTTAATATATATATATATATATATATATATATATATTAATTAAAATTTAGATCCTAAATCACCTTATCAAGGACGATTAAGGGACAAACAGCTACCACGTGTTTGCCAATGTTAGCTCTATAGACCAAATAAGTTTTGGCAAATTGACTTGTCAATTTTGTTGGTTGTTTCCTTGTCTATTAATGGACTCGATATATATAAGTTATCTAAACTTAGTGATACAAAACCTTGTACCCTAGAGGAATTTTATTCTTGATGATGAGATTAGCAAACAATTTAAAAATTCAAACCAACTCAACCATTTAATTTGTGGTCCACTACAACTAAACCAATCATAGTTTGTATTACATTAGATTATACCTTACTAAGCATGATATAGATATAAATATTGTGGCTATAAGTACAAAGTGAGTTGTGAGAACTAATACTAGCTACTATGTTTAAAAATATATTTAAGTCAACCCCTAATTAAATTTCATTCTTGAATTTTGCCTTTGAACCATTAAACATTAAGTGGGTTGAAGAATTAAATGCTATTAAAGAATAGAAAATGTTTAAAATGATGAAGTTTTCTTTTGTGAGAATGTTGATGATTTTGCCTTTGTCATCATGCCATAACTGAGTCAGTTGTCTCTTGCACAGCTCCATCATTATCCATGATTGTGTTCTGTCTCACAACTGGCGAAATCAACATCCATACTGTTTAAATTAAACAAGGTAAAAGCAATTAAGATATGAATTGGAGAAAAAGGTGCATCATTAAAATATCAAACTGGTTATACTTCACTTTTACAATCCACTACTGATTATTATTACCACCATCAGTGTGTGTTGATGTTTATATGTTAAGAATATTAACATGAGTAGTGTTACACATAATTCAAATTTATTAAAAACTATGAAATCAAGATAGAGAATTATTAAATAAGATGTGATCATCAAACTTTATGTTTTTCAATAAAATTTAGCCAATAGTAATAGATAATGTGTTGAAAAAAGTGTTTTAAAGAGTGTTTGTTAGAATTTCTAAAATAACATTTGTCTTATTAATATGAACAAGATTATGGTCGAAGTTGAAGCTAGCTAATGAAATATAAGAATAACTATTTCTATTAATTAATACATTCACTTACTGTAAATTATTGCTGCAACCACTCGTTCATAACTTTCACCCATGTACTTATCCAGCCAACATCAATGTTCCACCTAGTGGTTTCATGAGTGCATCATTCATACAGTAAGTGTAGGACACAAAATGTCAAAAATCATCATACGTAAAGCACTAGTTAACCATATGATGTATTAAGTTCCTTACTTTTTGGCTGAGTTATTTAGATTCCAATTGATGAACAACATTGCAAAGTACATTGACCCCAAAGAGAATACCATGTGAAAAAATCCATAATTGAAAGGAATATCATTTTCATGTTTAACTTTGTTTTTTGTAAACTGAAAAGGACAAAAAAAATCACTTCAATATGAGGGATATTAACATTGCTTTCTATCAGTAACAATATGGCCTAGATTAAAATTAAATAATTCTTGTTTGATCATGTTATATGGGGGGAATTGTTTTTTCTTGATCGCTAAAAGAAAATTTTACCTCAACTTGCATGATGATTGAGGTGTCTTTCTAGATCAAGGAAAGGAGGCAGCTTTAGAGCTTCCTAATTTCTAGGAAAGGATTGAGAATGGAATTTTGAAGTAACAAGGAATTTTACTGAATTTACTAGAAAAGGCTTTAAAGCAACAAGGAAAACTTTAGAACTCATTAATTTTGAACCAACGAGGAATGCTTTAGAACACTAAAGAATGATTCACCTGAAAGCATTTTGAATCAATGCCTGTGGAAAAGGCTGCCATCACAATTGCAAATATCTCAATAAGGAAGCCTTTCAAGAAATTAGAAGATAGTATATAACACAAAATAACAGGATGACTATAGCATTCATGTGAAGAGATATCCACAATATCAAATTATGTATCTTAATAATAATTCAGACACATGTTCACAAAAAAAAAAAAAATCTTGAAGAGTCAACAAAAAAAAATTTAGACCACCATCTATAAAAGAAATTTCAAAATAAAATATATGATTTGCAGTAGACATTGAACCATGTTAGCATGGCATCGGCTACTGTTGAGTGAATTTCATTGCATGTAAAAAGAGAATTTTATTCTATCTTCATCCTCATAAATATATGCCAATATGTTGCAGCACTTGATTAACAACAGCCAATTTTGTAAATTTTATTAATTCAATTTTTAAAAAATGAAGAAAGAAGACCAACTTTCTAAGTAGTACAAAATACTCCCCCCTTCCACCCAATTTCTCTTCTACATCCAACTGTAAAACTACAACCTCAATACATTGGAAGATATGAAACTTTTTAAAATTTATTATGTAAAAAATCTCACATACAACACACCATTTTAAAAAAAAACTTATGGAAAAGTTGTTTTGATTTTTTTCTTTGTATTTATTTTCTCTGAAAGTGCTTCTAGAGAATATCATCCTAACAAAGGGATATAATGTCTAAATTTTTCTCAAGAACCATATGTAGATATATGGGTTGGAAAATCCTGATCTTCTGACAACAAAGAAAAACAATGTAAGAAGCCATAATTCCTGAAGATAAAAGACCTCTATTAACCTATAATAATTAAACATTTAAATAACAGAACATAAAAATTATTTTTTTAAAGGAAACAAAAAAATATTAGGGAAACTTAATTATATATGTTGAATATGCAATATTGTGGAAACAATACTATTACAGAATCACTGTAAACTATTAAGAATACCACTAGCTGCAACGAGTAATAAAAGTACTATAACTTTGAATTTAAAGATATAACCATCATTGCAGCAAGTAGAATTACTGTCCATGGGATGAAAATATATTTAGAGAACATGAGATTCTTGAGATATATGATGTGTATAGATAGACAATTCCACAAATAGAGGCAACATAAAACAACATTGACATAAAAAGTCCAAGGGAGCACCTGTTCCAGCACAATAACATTGTTAATGTATAAAAAAAATACATACATTGTTCTTAAGGTTAATAGTCTAACAAAATGGTCTTAATGTTCTATAATGACAAACACACTATCACATATTATCTCTGATTTATAATTGTATCACATATTATTCATTCTTAATTGGGAGAATATTTTATAAAGTAATATAACCATGAAAACTAACATATCTAATCATATTAAGTTGAGAAACTTTTGGATTCATTATTTGTACCAGTATACTTTAAATTAAATTTGTTTTATGTTCGAATTTTAGATTAATTATATATTATCAATTTTTTTGTAATCTCTATAGTCATGACATTTTTAAATAATAAACAAAGTTAATATCCATATTAATAAACATTACAAAAACATATTATGTGTACCCATATCAAACAATTATTTTCATATGACATTGAAGTCTTGAGCCATCCTATGCAGGATCTTGTAAATTATGTAAAAGCTAAAACTTTAGTAATCTACTTAATGAGCACCAAAGTAACCTGTACACAATTTTGATTCAGAATTCAAGTACATTGTCCTCATCCTCAGAACAAGATATAAAATTTGACTTTGGGTTTATCTTTGAATTGGTGCAGAAATAATAATGTTTACCTCTGAACCATTTCTTCTTCTGGAGTCCAGTATTTATTTCACCAGGTGATAAAATGGATGACACTCACAAGTTGTAAAAGAATAATATTCTATTTAAACATAAACCACAACATGCATGTAAGTAACAATCTGCAAAGAGAAAAATAAAGCAAATAGAATGTATTGATTGATGGAGTCTCTTAAAGAAAAACTTTGAGATTCATCACAGATATGAAAGTGCACAATCCAAGACTTGTACCAAATGAAAGGATATTGACCATTCTTCAAAAAAAAAAAGAAGAAAGTGATGGATTTAAAGCTTACCCTGCACCAATATGAGCAATCTCACCTGTAAGATCAAAGGTGTGTTATGGTTCTTATTCAAGGATATTCAAGAGAAGCTAAAGAAAGAATGGAGTTTTGTTTTCAATGAGTGAAAAGTGAGAGAAAAAAACTTATGCACCCTAAAAAGTTTTACACCAGCATTCGATCACAACCCTTGATATATGATAAATCTGTTGACTTTACCAATTAATAATTTAAAAGTCATATAAATAAAGGGTTAGGATTAAACGTCAGCATAAAAGTTTTTATACTACATGTGTTTCAAACTCGAAAAATAATGGTACTAATGAAAACTATTTGAATGATAAAATTGACTGTTTTTTCATATGAATACTTTTTACAAGAACTTCTCCTTTTCTCTAACCCAAATTGTGACATAAGAACCATAAGTAAAATACAAAACCAACTAAAACCAAAATCCAAAGGCATTGTGCCAAAAAAGCACATGTTTCATCAATATGATTGTTATTATTAGTACTGTGTGATTGTTAAACATACCATATATTTGAACAACTTCTGAAGGGAAGAAGTATGGGAGAGCCATTGATATAAGCAATAAAACAGACTTGACTTCCCACCAACAAAGAAAATCCCAACCTTCTGATTGCAGACCAACAAAGAAAAACAATGTAAGAAGTCATAATTCCTTAAGATAAAAGACCTCTATTAACCTGTCATAATTAAACATTTAAATAATAGAACATAAATTTATTTTTTTTAAAGGAAACAAAAAAGATTAGGGAAAATTAATTATATATGTTGAACATGAACAGCTAATTACTTTATACATAGTGATATATTGTGCAACAATACTATTATAGAATCACTGTAAACTATTAAAAATACTACTAGCTGCAAGGAAATAGTTACTTCGGAATGAAGGCCAAAGTAAAAGTTTCATAATCCTCTTCAACAGTTATTTATGATTGTACTGTATTTGTCATTTATGGTTTCTCTGCTATAGTTATAGGTCCAGGGGGTTGCATAGCCTGCGCCTCCTAATTCTTAGACTCTCTTTTATCAGTTATACATATTGATATATGAAACGAAGCTGAATGAACCAAGTCACTTCAGCATTTTCAGATTCAACTTCTCTTAAATCTCATAATTGATTGATTCTTAATATGACTAGATCAAAAATTTTCTTTGCTGCTACATGGGAAGAATGTATTGATAACTTGATTATATTAACCATTGTAATCAAGAGCCTCTTCTTGTTTTCTTCATTTTCATTTCTCGATAATCTAATTAATGTGAATTCTTATTCATTGGCAGTTGAATCGAATCATCTCATTTTCAAGTTGTAAAGGGATTTGCGGAGATCGGTTTAGCTTGTTAAGACATGTAAATAAAATAGGAATGTTGAGTAATTTTCCTCCAAAATTTTTCATCATTCTGTCATAAGTCAAATGATTGGGAGTAAATGTTATACCTGTGCTAAAGATGGGAAAAGGAATAGAAATAATATCAAATACTGTGCTTTATTATTTTCATTATTTCATAATAAATTTCCTGTTACTATGGTAAACAATATGAAAGATTCTATGCTCTTTTGTTATGATTGTTACAAATCGAGGTAATTACTAGTTTTGTCTGAAAAGTTATTTTCATTTAGCTTTTTTTTAAGTTTTCTTATTTTTAGTTATTATTTGATTTTTTTACTTCATTTTTCATTAATTAAATAAATTATTTTTCTTTACATATTTTATTTTTCATTCTCTCATTTATCATGATTTATTTATATATGTATTAAGTAATTTATGAAAGTTTCATAAAATTTGAAATTTAAGCAAAATGATTTGTCATACCCAAAGTAAAAAAATGAAATTAAAAAAAATGAATTGATTTTATTAATACAGAAATTGAATTGTAAGAAGATAAATGCAATGTTAGATTTTAAGAAGATAAATGGTGAAGTGTAAGTCTCTAATACCAATCCACCTTTAATTCAAAACTAAAAATAAAAAAGTGAAAGGAAAAAGGAAGAAAAGTGTGACCACAAGGCACATGCTTTAAATTATATTTTGAGAATCTAACATTTACATTAATAAAATGTATACTTGTTATGATAAATTATTTGACTCAAATTAACATTGTTCAAACTAACATGAATGAAAACTGATTTACATCATTCAATCACATGCATTATTGATGTAAAAAAATTTGTTAAATTTGATAATAATAACTTTAAAGATTATATAAATTGTATGATTTAGTTGGTATGGTTGTATCTTTGAAATCAATAATAATTAATATTTAGTAACATAAATGAAAATAACAAGAATGGAATGAAAATAAAAAAATAGGCTTGCAAAAATGACAAAGAAGTTATATGAATTTATCCATTGGATTGGGTATAGAAAAGGTAGATTCTAAATGTATAAGGTTCTATGGTTTATGGATTTTTTCTTCTCTTTTATTGTTATTTAAATCGTGGTTGAATACCTCTCTCCATCTTGAATCCCCCAATTTCTCATATCCATAGGAATGGACCATCTTCTTCCGATGGTCTATTTCAAAATAAAAACTTAGGTTGAGCCTTTTGTTCTTGAAATATGCGTTACTAGTCAAATAATTAGTCAAAGAGAAAAAGAAAGAATAGATACAAAACAAATTACATTAATCAAATGCATATGTTATAATAAAATTATTTGAATCAAACTGACATTGCTCAAACAAGTATATATACACACTACTCAAGAACAAATTCTTAAACTATTGGGACTAAATAGATTTCTAACAAGTTAGCACTAACCTTGAAAAATGTTGTAAATCATTAATGAGCCACCAAGAATTAAACATGTTTTAGAAGACATGGATTTTTTTAACTTTTCTTTCCCATGTGTCTCCCTCGCACGTGAGCCTTTTATTCACACTATAGTCGTAAAATAGTTAAATTACTTTATTATTTTATTTTTTTTAAATTATGAAAAAATTTAAATTTAAGATAAGTTAAATTCCTTTAAACATTTTTAACACATCACTTTATACATATTTTTTAATAATAAGAAAAAAGTATGAGACTATAATTAAATATATTTTTTCTAACAATCCTATTTATTTATTTTTATTAAAGTTGTACTATGAATTTAACAACCAAAAAATTACCATGACAAATGTTTTTTTCAAAAATTATTATGTTATATTCAGAAAAGACATTGAATTCTGTGTAAAAAATAATGCAAGTTACATATTGGAAATAATGAGATTTTTGTAAGAAAAGTAAAAAAAAAAAAACCAACATATATCTCTCAAGTATATAAATTGTGTCACAGCCATGTGAGAGAAAATGTTGAGTTTATTGGATTTTCCAACACACAATTACATTTTTTTAATAAACCTTTTAAAATAGGATTTTATGACTTTTTTAACTTTTATTTTTTACAAAAGTCCAAAATAACTTAAAAAATAGATATTTAAAATGCTAGAAATAATGCAAGTTATATGTTCAGAAAAGACATTGAATTCTTTGTAAAAAATAATTCAAGTTACATATTGGAAATAATGTAGTTTTTTAAGGAAAAGTAAAAAAAAAAACATATATCTCTCAAGTATATGAATTGTGTCATAATAATTTGAGAGACAATGTTTAGCTTATTGGATTTTCAACACACAATTACATTTTTTTAATAAACGCTTGATAAACATGCACTTCCTTTTCCAAATTGTTTTTTACAATCTTGTAGAAATAGTTGTACTATTACCCTTTAAAATAGGATTGTAGGACTTTTTAAATTTTATTTTTGACAAAAGTCCTAGATAACTTAAAAACTAGATACTTAAAATATAATATTTAATTTATAATATTAAAATATAAAATTCTTAATTCTTAACATTCTTTTTATCATAAATTAGTAGAAAAAAAACTTTTTTTCTAACTAAAAATAGATTTGTTGAATTAGTATTAAATACTAATATTTTAGTAGAAAAGATTAAATATTTAATAATGGATGATAAAAATATTCTTCTTTTTAATATATAAAACTATGTTGATAGAAAAGAATAATTCTATTTTTCAGAATGAAAAAAATTGAGTAAATACAAGAGACTTACTTTTTGTCATTTCTATTTCTTTTCTTATTCAAATTTAATAATTAAGATTAATTATACTTTGTTTTATTATAATATGCTCTAAACAATTAATTAAACTCGTGTACTTTTCCATAATTATAGTAAAAAATCACAATTCTATTTAAATTGGTATACACTCTTAGTGTAAAGACTTTTACACTGACATTTAATTTCAACCCTTCGTTCATGTTAGATTTGTTGACTTTACTCATAAATAAAAAATCATGATTGAATGTTAGTGTAAACATCTTTTACATTGACAGTGTATACCAATGAAACTCTTAAATTTTTGTTATTTTCTTAATTTATTAATATAATTAAGAATAGCATATATAAATATGAATCCAATCATTTCGTAGGCAATGCCTCACTAATTAGTTATATTTTAATTGTTAAATTTAATAATACATTGTATTTATTAAATATTACCATTTTTTAAATAGATACATTATTTCAAGTTATATGTAGAGATTTAATGCTATATATTATTATATAAAATAAATTACTAAAAGAGTTTTAGTTAGTTTATCATTTGAGAGTATATTAGCATAATATTTTTTTTATGAATCAAACCTTAGTATTGTTAACAATACTAGTTTTGTTAGCTGGGGACCTTTATTTCCGTCAACTAACTTATCACCTTATATAACCATTAGCACAATATTTTAAAAAAAAATATAAAGAATATTGATACAGTTAAAGTTTTTAAACTTAAGATTAGAGTAGTAAATAAATAAAATTAAATTATGTATAATTTCTTAAAATATGCATGAAAGTTTATGTGTTTATTTTATTATAACATAAAAATATATTTTCCATCAAATATATAAAAATGTAAACAATTTATATGTTAATATTACTTTTAAATGTGTGTATTTTAATTAAAATCTAATCATTATTTTCATATATCATTATAAGATATATTGAATATTATAGTTTATCCCATAACTTATCAAATATTTTCTTATAAACTATATATTTTATATTGTTAAGATTAATTTCAAATACAAAAGGAGCTATAATATCTTAGTTGGTTAAGAAATGAGAGAGGTGGAAAAATGTCATAGTTTTGATTTCTGTTGTTAATAAAAACTAACATTTAATCTATGAAAGAAACATTTAAAATATAAAAGTATATAACATATATAATTAATTTAACTTTATACTTGTTAAATATATGAGTATAATTTTATAGAATATAATCATAATAATGTTATGATTGGATTTCACACTTTCATGATTTTACCATCATGTAATCAATATGAAATAGAAAAAGAAAATAAGTTGTTGATTTTGTGAATTATTTATTTAATATTATTGTATGTTATTTCATATATCAATAATGTATAGTTTCATGGATAATTGTTATTTTAAATTATATTTTTATTTTATTTTTCATTAATAATCATTATATAAAATCTTATATTTGACGTCATATCTATGAAGTTAAGCATACCTGCATAACATCATAAATTATTAGATAAGAAAACATATATGTTAATTTAGTTGTATTTTTATTTATAGGATACATATATGTTTATTCTTATTTGTAAAAGTCTTTACATATTTAATAAAAAACAATGTTTTCAATTTCATATAATTAACCATTATAAATTTAAAATAATTTATTTGAATATTAAAATTTTATCATTGATATATTATGAAATTATTAAATTTTTAAAGAGTTTAATTGGTATAGACTATCAGTGTAAAAATTTTTACACAGACATTTAATCATAACCTTTCATTTATGGTAAATTTATTGACTTTACTCATTACTACTTTAAAAGTCACATAAATAAAAAGTCATGATTGAATTTTACATTGACAGTGTATATCAATTAAACTCATTTTTAAAATCATTAGATGTTAGTTTAATATTATTAAGATTATATTATATTTTATCAGACATCTTAAAAATATATGGATGTCGTCATCAATCATTAGTATTTTTACATATTTTTCACTTATCTTTATTTTATTTTTTGTTTATTTTTCTCTATTTTATTTTCTTTTTTTTATTGGTAATGCACCACTTTTTTACTAGAATAAGCACGACCACCACCAGACTGTTTACGTACCACTCAATAAATTTATTATTTTAATGCAATTTTAAAATTAAAATTTTTGTATTTATATAATGTTAATTTTTCATATGCATAAATATTTATTTAATATTATTAACACTACTAGGAAAATTTTCATTTCCTGCAGTTTTTTCATGAAAAAAAAATTGCAGAAAATGGCTGCTACTTTTTAGAAGGAAAAATTTGTATAAATTTTTTGAGACTTTTCGTACAAAAGAAAACAAGAATTTGATAAAACGTTTCTTGTGAATTTGAAAAGTCACAGCAAACATTTCAATAAATATGAAAATGGTAGAAAATTTTCTTGCAAATTTTCCTCCAAAACTGTAGGAGTTTCCTGTGAATTTTAAATTGGCAGGAAACTTCTTACATATTTAAAATTGCCAAGAAAATTTTTAAATATTTTCTACAGATCAAAATTCGCAAAAAGTTTACATATTTAAAGTTAAAATTAAAGTAGTAGTTGATGATGTGAATTTGTCAACAAGGGGTTTCGACGGGACAGTAGAAAATAACTTGAAAAACAGAGGAGTCGCCTCTCATGTTTATTAAGAAAAACATAAAACAAACCTTTAAAATAGAAACTAGTATGCGAAACCAAATTTGAATTTGAAAGTCAATTACATGTAGGGAAGGTATTAGCACCCTACAACGTCCGTAAAAAAGACAGTTACCTCTAATTAAACATGCAAAATTAGATAATTTTAAAAATATCTATTTCAACCCATACAAATTATTATTTTTATTTTATTAATTGGTTTTAATATTTTTTAGAAGAAATTATTATTGGGATATTTATTATTTATAAAAGATTATTATTAGTGAACTTTTATCTTTTAAATTAATTAAATTTTTTTATTTTTTTGAGCTCGACAAGAGTGGGCTCTTGCTCCTACATATATTTAGGTGCAATGGAGAATCAAAGTTTAGGTAATTCTTTGAAAAAATATTTGTGTGTTTGATATATTTGATATTTAATTTTTAAATTTATTAAGACTTAGGATTTTTGAACTGTCACAGTTCATAGTCCTAAAAATTTAAAATTGACAGAGGATGTACACTCAAATCAATATATTAGGACATTTTATCTTAGAGGCTATTTTAGTTTTTTTATGAATATAATTTTGACTAACAAATTTAGTTTTTAGAGATGAGTTTTAAGACAAAAAGTTGCAACTTATGCCTTAAAATCACTAGATTAAAAAGATGTTATGTCTTGTTAATCCTTTTATCTCTATTAATGAACTATTATAAATAAAAATAGTAAAAAGAAAGTGAAGATTAAAAATTATTTTTAAAAGAAAATATTATTAATTGTGACAGGAATTAATTAAGTAAGAAATTAGAGAACGTGACACCATCACAATTTGTATCCTCAAAATTTCATAAGGTAAAAAAAATGTCACATTTAATTAACATCATTTTTCCCTTACCAATTAATTTATTTTTCTAACTAGATGATTTAAAATTTTTTATTATTAGGAACATAATTTTGAATTTTAGAGATGAGATTTAAGACAAAAAGTTGTCACAACTTATGTCTCAAAATCTCAAAATTAGAGAGATGTCATATCTAATTAATTCTTTGATCTCTATTAAAAATATTATGCTATAAAATTATGAACAAATTAAATTTAATATATAATTATTATTATTATTAAATAACTTAAATTATTATTATTAAAAAACTTAAATTATTTTTATGAAATGGTCTTTGCTTGATATGAAACTCTAGCTAGGATTATTTTGATGGCACTTAAATTGTATATATACAACCAAACAGTAAGTTAATTAATCAAATATCAAGCGCACAGTTATAAGTTCAAACCATAAATTAATTAATCACCTAATAAGAATCAAACAAAATAAAAACATGATAGAAAAAAAGGAAATCTACAATGTCAAAGCCTAGCATTGACAAGCATCACATGTATAATCCAATAACTAAAAAAAAGTAAAGAGAACATGTGTAAGTCTTGAGTTTACAACACAGTATTGTTGGAAAAGCCATGAACTGTACAAAGGTCCATCATTCAACATGGCAGATTCGTTGCTCCTGGTTTTGTGGCTAATGCATTCATGATATTTGTTGCTTGTTGACATGAGAAGGGGTATGTTTGTAAACATATTTTTAGGTCACTACATATACATATTGGTACCAAGATTTGGTGTTGGTGGGTGTTTACAGAGGCTTGAACGCATGTATATTCAGGTTCATATCTTATCAATGTCATGACTTTAAGCCTTTTTATGGTTAGTGAAGATAAAAGAAAAGTATATATAAGAGCTAATGTATATTATTTTGTTGAGAGAAAGAATAAGAGTGCATACATTCTATTGTGAGTGTTGTTAAGAGAGAAAAAGAAGGTGAAAAAAAAAAGAAAAAAAAGGAAGGATATGGTGAGGTCTTACCTCAAGTGTGGAGTGGCGACGACAGTCCCCAAAATGTGAGTTGTGAGGGATTTTTATTAAGGAGAGATGTGTGCTTTCATTTAATGAAAGTTTGCTTTTTGGGAAACCAATATTGTAGAAGTATGATTTAAGGAGATTTGTTGGTGGCTTGTAGGTGGTAGTATGAAAGATTAAGAAGCAAAAGGTGAGTAGCTAGGGTAGTATAGCACACCTTCAAATGATTTTCTTCTTTTCCTTTTCTTTTTTATAAAACCATATCTGTTTTCTTATTTTGTAATTTGGTTTTATATTCTTTTCTTTATTTTAAGAAAATGAGTCAATCATTAATAATTTTTTTAGTTTAATTTTTCTCATTTTTTTATTTTCTTTACTTACAGGAAAAAATTGGGTGATCACAGAATCCATTTGTAAAAAAATTTTTTGCATTTGAACTCAAAATTTATATTTTGTCTGTAGGCCCTACACACTCAAAACTTATGATTTTAAAACCGAACTAGTGTTTGAACCAGTGAAAGTACTAGTTCACGATTTATTAGTTGTTTGTTGAACCAATGGTTGAACCGATCTTAATAAATAGTATTTTTTATTATTAATATATTATAAAAATTAAATTATAAAAGAAAAAAAAATATTAAGGAGGTAATTATAAAAGGAAAAACTATTTTTACTAAATACATCTACGTATTGCTAAGTTAACCTCAGTTTTTATTAATTTTTTAATTAGAAATTGATGGACTTGAGAAAACAACAGGTGTATTTAGAAAAATGAAAAAAAAATTATAAAAAAATGAACCAGTTGAACCACCGATTTTCATCAATTTTTTGATTTTAAGACTGGTTCTATGCTTAGTCAATTCGATTTTCAGCATTAAGCAAACTAGATATTAGACTAGTTCATTGATTTTTTGGTCAAACCATTCAGTTCGATCTGGTTTTTCAACCTAACTTAAAACACATAAAAAATTTTAAGAAGAAATTTCATTACAAACATTTTAACATCAATTATTCATGACTTTAAAAGAAATTACTCATGTATTATTGCACAAGTTATATTCAGAATCTATGTAAAATGTAGAAATATATACAAAACCTCATGAGTGATAAGTGTATTTTACTCTTATGAAATTGAAGTTTTCATCTAAAACTAACACTTCTTCAAGTATATTTTATGATAGGATAATTTGCGAATATATTTTAAATAATTTAAAATATATGCATACTTAATAGTCAAATTTAATGTTATTACTTAATATTAAATTATCAAAATTAATATTTAATTATGAATTAAATATTTAATAAAATTAATTACTTAATATAAAAAATAAAATTACTTTTTTTAATTATATAAATGAATATAAAATATAATTAATGTGGGAAATTTATTTTTTTATTAAATATAGATGTTACAAAAGAAAATCACATCATCAAAGGATATTATAAAATTGAAGCTTTGATCAATGTTTAAGTTAAAGTACAATTTATAATTAATATATATTAATTAAAATTTAGTGAAGCATTTCTGGGATGTGTTAAAGGAGGATATAAGGAAAGTAATGATAGATTTTCATCGATATGGAAAGCTTCCAGGGGGTCAATGCCTCATTCATTTAATGATAAATTACCAAGAAGGAGTGCCCAAGTGGATTGGGATATTATAGGCCGATATTGGGGTGCTTTATAAAATTATAGCAGAAGTCCTAGCAAAAAGGACTACAGAAGGTACTTCCAAGCATCATTAAGGAAACACAGATAGATTTTATTAAAGGAAGACCATTGTTTGATAGTGTGGTTGTAGTTAATGAAGTGATCCATAAGGCAAAATATCATAAGAAGCTCTTAGTTGTATTTAAGGCTGACTTCGAGAAAGTGTATGAGTCTGTTAGTTGGGCGTTCCTATTTTACATGCTATCTCGATTTGGTTTTGGGGACAAATGGTTAAGTTGGATCCATGGTTGTCTTTCTTCATCATCGGTCTTAATATTGGTTAATGGGAGTGTGATGAAGGAGTTCTATATGTAGAGAGGATTACGTCAAGGCGATCTGATGGTGCATTTATTATTCTTGATTGTTGCTGAAGGGCTAGGAGGTTTGATTCGAAAGACTCAGTCGGTAAATCTAATTTCAAGTATTAAGCGTAACAAGCATCACTACCAGATAGTATCCCAATAGTTAGATGATACAATTTTCCTGATTTCACCTGAACTTCAAATTGTATTTGCTTTGAAAAGTCCTATGAGATGCTATGAGTTGGCCTCAGACCTGAGGATCAATTTCCATAAGAGTAGCTTAGGGGGAATTGGGGTGAAATTGTCGAAGCTAGGTTCCTTTGCTTCAATCCTTAATTACGGAGTTCTACAAATGCCTTTCTCCTACTTTTCTATGGGAAAAATATGAGATGTGAGCGTGTGTGGAAGCATGTCTAGATAAAATGGGAGCAAAGTTAACTTGGTCACAAAAGAAACTATCATTAAGGAGGAAGATTTGCCTAATCAAATCCACCCTCTCTATTTTACCTCTTTATTTTTTGTCTTTTTTCAAGACTCCTAAGAAGGTTTCTAAAGCCATAAAATCTATGCAAAGGAATTTCCTTTGGGGAGGTTCGGAAGAAGCCTAAAAAATAGCATGGATCAAATGGGAGTAGGTATGTAAAGACAAATACAGTGGTGGGCTAGGACTAACAGATGTGTTGGATTTTAATAAAGCTCTGCTGGGCAAATGACGATGAAGAATTCTACAGGGTGGTGATGCTATTTGGATCAATGTGCTGGAGGAGAGGTATGGGGTTCATATTAGGAGGAACCTTGATGTTAGGCACAAAAGCGGAGGCTCCCAGTGGTGGCATGATATCCTAAAAGTCACTGCTAAAGAAGAATGAAGTGGCTGGATTTCTGGTGAGATAAAGCCCTTGATTGGTAATGGTTCTCAATAATCTAATTAAAATGTGAATTCTTGTTTCCTAACAATTGAATCGGATCACCTGATTTTCAAGTTATAAAGGGATTTGCAGATATCTATTTAGCTTGTTACAACATGTACATAAAATAGGACTGTTGAGTAATTTTCCTCCAAAATTTTTTATCATTCTGTTTTTACATCAAATGAATGGCAATTAGTTGTTATACCTACACTCGCGATTTCAGTTATGGCTAAAAGCTGAAAAATTAACCGAAATGGTTTCAGTTTTATTTTATACTTAAAAGGTTAGTAGTTTTTTAGGTAATTACTAGTTCTGTCAGAAAAGTTATTTTAGTTTAGTTTTTTTTTAGGTGTTCTTACTTTTAGTTATTAGTTGATTTTTTTTACTTTATTTTTCATTAACTAATAAATTCTTTTTCTTTCGATATTTTATTTTTCATTCTCTCCTTTATCATAATTTACATATGTATTAAGTAATTTATAAAAGTTTCATAAAATTTGAAATTTGAGAAATTTATTTGTCATATCCAAACTAAAAAATTGAATTTATTTGTCTAATATGGAAATTGAATTGCTTTATCCAAATAAAAAATTTGACGTTTAAGAAATTTTAAATGATTTATCCAAACAAAACATTTACAAAATGAATTAAATTCAAATTGATAGCATTTCAAATTTTTTGAAATCTTAAAATGTCTCATTAAAACACAATGTTAGATTTTAAGAAAATAAATGTTGAAGTATAAGTCTCTAATACCAATTTTCCTTTAATTTTTAAAATTAAAAATATCAAAGGGAAAGGGAAAAGGGAGAAAAGAGTAGTCATAAACAAGTCACATGCTTTAAATTATATTTTGAACATCTAACCTTTATATTAATCAAACGTATACTTGTTATAATAAATTATTTGACTCAAACAAACATTGCTCAAATTAACATTAATAAAAATGGATTTACATCATTCAATCACATCTATGATTTATGTTAAAAAAATTTGTTGAATTTGATAATACAAACTTTAAAAATTATATTGTATGATTTAGTTGGTATGGTTGTATCTTTAAAGTCAATAATAATTAATATTTAGTAGCATAAATAATAGTAAAGGTAGATTCTAATTATATAAGGTTTTATGTTTTATGGTTTGTTTCTTTGCACTGTGGTTTCTTCTTTCTCTATTCTAGAAAGGTGGCTGAATGCGTCTCTCAGTTCCAACCAAAGCGCTAAATCCCCCAATTCCTCCTATGGTCCATTTCAAAATCAAAATTTGGGTTGACCCTTTTGCCCCTGAAATGCACGTTATTGAGTGATAGTGAAAGAGAACAGGAAGCAAAGAGTGGCTAGAGACAAGTCACATACTTTAGATTATATTTTTAGAATATAACTTTACATTAATAAAATGTATACTTAGTATAATAAATTATTTGATTCAAACTAACATTGCTCAAACAAGTATAGCAACACTACTCAAGAACAAATTATATTGAGTATCCTCAAACTAACATGGCTCAATAGATTTCTAAAAAAATAGCAATAACCTTGGAAAATATTATAAATCATTAATGAACCAACAATTAAGCATATTTTAAAATACATGGATTTTTAACCTTCATTGTGACTCCGCTTTTATTCACACTATAGTTGTAAAATAATTAAATTACTTTATAACTTTATTTTTTAAAATTATGAAAAGATTTAAATTTAAGATAAGTTAAATTCCTTTAAATACTTTTAACACATAAATTTATACATTTTTTTATAATAAGAAATAAGTTAGAGACTATAATTAAATATATTTTTATAACAATCCAATTTATTTGTTTTTATTAAAGTTTTATTATAAATTTAACAGCCAAAAAATTACCATGACAAATGTTTTTTCTAAAATTATTATGCTATATTTAGAAAAAAATATTGAATTCTTCGTAAAGAAGAATGCAAGTTACATATTGGAAATAATGAGATTTTTTAAAGAAAAGTAAAAAATAAAAATTCTCCCAAGTAATATGAATTGTATCCTACTTGTGTGAAAGAAAATGTTTAGTTTAGTTTATTATATATTCTAACACACATCTCACATTACTGTCAATCTAGAATGTATTATCATTTTCTAATAATTCATTGATAAACATGCACTTTTCCAATTTTGTTTTTATATTTTTGTAGAAATAATCATACTATTACCTTTAAAATAGGATTTTATAACTTTTTTAACTTTTATTTTCGACCAAATTCCTAAATAACTTAAATAATAGATACTTAAAATATAATATTTAGTTTATAATATTAAAATGTAAAATTCTTAATTCTTAACATTCTTTCTATCATAAATTAGTAGAAAAAACAAAAAGTAATTTTTTCTTCTAACTAAAAATAATTTTTTGAATTAATATTTTGGTAGAAAAGATTAATTATTTAGTAATGGAGGATATATAAATTCTTCTTTTTAATATATAAAACTATGTGATAGAAAAGATTAATTCTATTTTTAGAATGGAAAAAGATGTAGTAAGTATAAGATACTTATTCTTTATTATCTCTATTCATTTTCTTATTTAAATATAATGATTAAGATTAATTATCTTTTGTTTTATTTATAGTATGCTCTAAACAATTAATTAAATTCACGTAGCTTTTCATAATTATAGTAAAAAATTACAATTCTATTTAAATTATTGTTATTTTCTTAATTTATTAATATTATTAAGAATAACATATATCAATATGAATCAAATCATTCTGTAGCACTGTGTTACTAATTATTTATATTTTAATTTTTAAATTTAATAATAAATTTTATTTATTAAATTTTACTATTATTTAAATAGATATATTATTTAAAGTTATATGTAGAGATTTAATGCTATATATTATTATATATAATAAATTACTAAGAGAGTGTTAGTTATTGTACGATTTGAGAGTGTATTAGTATAATATATTTTTTATGAATCAAATCTTAGTATTATTAATAATACAAGTTTGTTAGTTGAACCTGGAACCTTTATTTTCGTTAACTAATTTATCACCTTATATATTTATTAGTGTAATATTTTAAAAAAAGACACAAGAAATGTAGGTATATTTAAAGTTTTTAAACTTAAGATTGGAGTAGGTAAATAAAAAAGAATGAAATTATAATTTCTTAAAACAAGGATGAAAGTTTTATGTATTTATTTTTATTATAATATAAATATATACTTTTGATGTCAAATATATAAAAATGTAAACAATTTATATGGAATATTACTTTTAAGTGTGTCTATTTTAATTAAAATCTAATGATCATTTTCATATATCAGTATAAGATATATTGAATATTATAGTTTATCCTATAACTTATAAAATATTTTCTTATAAACTATATATTTTATATTGTTAATATTAATTTTAAATAAAAAAGGATATATAATATCTTAATCGGTTAAAGAATGAGATGTGAAAAGATGTCATAGTTTTTATATTTGTCGCTAATAAAAACTAACATCAAGTCTACAAAAAAAATATTTAAAATATAAAATTATATATATATATATAATTAATTTCAATTTATATTTATTAAATATGTGAGTCTAATTTTATGGAATATAATCATAATAATGTTATGATTGAATTTCACACTTATATGATTTTATGTTCATGTAATAAATATGAAATAGAAAAAGAATAAGTTGTTGATTTTGTTAATTATTTAATTTTTATATTATTGTATGTTATTTCATATATCAATATGTATTATTGCAGGGATAATTGTTATTATAAATTATATTATTATATTTTTTCATTAACAATTATTATTTAAAATTTTATATTTAGCATAATATCTGTAAAGTTAAGCATATCTGCATAACATCATAAATTATTAGATTAAGAAAACATATATGTTGATTTAGTTTTATTTTTACTTTTAGGATACATATATGTTTATTCTTATTTGTAAAAGTCTTTACATATTTAATAAAAACCATGCTTTCCATTTCATATAGTTAACCATTATAAACTTAAAATAATTTATTTGAATATTACAATTTTGTCATTGATATATTATGAAATTATTAAATATTTAAAATCATTAAATTTTAATTTAATATTATTGAGACTATATTATATTTTATTAGACATATTATAAATTATGGATGTCGTCATGAATCATTAGTATTTTTACATATTTTTCACTTATCTTTGTTTTATTTTTTATTTCTTTTTCTCTATTTTTTTATTTTTTATTAGTAATGCACCACTTTTTTACTAGGAAAAGCACGACCACCACCAAACTATTTATGTATAACTGAACAATATTATCATTTTAATGAAAATTTCAAAATTAAAATTTTTCAATTTATATAATGTTAATTTTTCTTATAAATAAATATTTATTTAATATTATTAATACTACTACAAAAGTTTTCATTTTGTGCGGTTGTTTCAAGAGAAAAAATTTGTAGAAAATACCTGCTATTTTTTAGAAGGAAAAAATTTGTATAAATTGTTTAGACTTTTCGTAAAAAAAAAACACTATAATAATTTCATAAAAAATTCCTTGTGAATTTGAAAAGTGACAGCACCTAAGAATAGGCGTTTTATGGATGATTCATGCCATGCACACTCAAAGGCGAGAACGAAGTAGCAATTGCTCGTCCAAATGGGTTACCACAACCAAATCAAGAAAAAGAAAAAATTATATGTGTTGAATTTATACCTCAATCAGGCTTTGAACACCTTCGAAAGAAAAAAGAAGGAAAACACCCATCTTAAGTGCCTTGGTTCCTCTCCTTATAAGTCAAGCTATTGCATTCCTTATTTTTTCCAAAGCAGGGTTAGCGTGTATGAAAATGGTAGAAAAATTTCTTGTAAATTTTCCTCTGAAAATTATTTCAAGAGTTTCCTGGGAATTTTAAATTGGCAGCAAATTTTCCTACATATTTAAAATTGGCAAGCAACTTTTTACATATTCTTTTGCAAATAAAATTATAATAAATAAATATTATTTATTTATAAAAATTAATTTATTAAGTTTTCTAGAAATTTTTTCGCCACATAATGATAAGTTATTTTTTAAATCATTAGTTTTGAAATAATTAATAAATATTTAAAATAATATCATTTTACTAAATCCATTATAATTTATAAAATATCTTAATATTCATAATTTTAGTTTAAAATTAATTAGATTAAATATTATTTTATTGAATGTATATTCCGTTATTTTCTATCCTTTAAATTTTAAATTCAAATCATCGTATGTTTGAATGACAATGTTAATTCATTTTATATTTAACATGTCCTAAAAAATCAAGGTATGTTTTGATACAAATAAATAAAAGAAAGTTGAAATTGTTATTCAAAATTCAAGTAAATTGTATAGTATAAATGTCAAAAAGCTGACTTCAATTTTCAATGTCCAAGAAGTGACAAAAACATTTCAAAATTTGAATAACATAACAACAATACAAGCATTAGTGAAACATGAACTATGATTTGTATTATACACAATTTACTATTTTAATGAAATAGCACCGATCCAAAATTCAACATGAAGATGAATGTAGCTTGTGATTTGTAACTTGTAATTAGTATTTTTTTTAAGTGTTAGTTAAGCATAGAAAAAAAAAGAATAATAGTGATAGCTGTCTTGGTTCAGCCATACTTGTCCAATTCTTGTTTAATTAGATATAAACCCAAATTACATTCATAATACCACATTTTCCAATGTTTTGTATATCATATAGAACAAAATTTAGATATTGAATATTGATATTATGGTAAAAAATGTGAAAGATTCTATGCTCTTTTCCTATGATTGTTGCAAAATGAGGTAATTACTAGTTTTGTCTGAAAAGTTATTTTAGTTTAGTTTTTTTAAAAAGTTTTCATTCTCTCCTTTATCATAATTTATTTATATATGTATTAAGTAATTTATAAAAGTTTCTTAAAATTTGAAATTTAAGAAAAAGATTTGCCATATCCAAACTAAAAAAATGAAATTAGAATAAATTGAATTCATTTTACTAAAGTGAAAGAAAAAAAAGGAAGAAACGAGTGGCCACAAGTCACATACTTTAAATTATATTTTGAGAATCTAACCTTTACATTAATAAAATGTATAGTTGTTATGATAAATTATTTGAGTCAAACTAACATTAATAAAAAATAACTTACATCATTCAATCACATCTATCATTCATGTCAAAGAATATGTTAAATTTGATAATAATAACTTTAAAAATTATATAAATTATATGATTTAGTTGGTATGGTTGTATCTTCAAAGTCAATAATAATTAATATTTAGTAACATAATGAAAATCACATAAATCAAAATAAAAGAGTAGGCTTGCAAAAATGACATATCCAAACTAAAAAAATGAAATTAGAAAAAATTGAATTGATTTTATTAAAGTGAAAGAAAAAAAGAAAGAAACGAGTGGCCACAAGTCACATACTTTAAATTATATTTTGAGAATCTAACCTTTAAAGTAATAAAATGTATACTTGTTATGATAAATTATTTGAATAAAACTAACATCAATCAAAAATAACTTACATCATTCAATAACATCTATCATTCATGTCAAGAAATATGTTAAATTTGATAATAATAACTTTAAAAATTATATAAATTATATGATTTCGTTGGTATGGTTGTATCTTTAAAGTCAAGAATAATTAATATTTAGCAACATATATGAAAATCACATAAATCAAAATAAAAGAGTAGGCTTGCAAAAATGACATATCCAAACTACAAAAATGAAATTAGAAAAATTTGAATTGATTTTATTAAAGTGAAAGAAAAAAAGAAGTAAACGAGTGGCCACAAGTCACATAGTTTAAATTATATTTTGAGAATTTAACCTTTACATTAATAAAATGTATACGTGTTATGATAAATTATTTGAATCAAACTAACATTAATAAAAAATAACTTACATAATTCAATCACATCTATCATTCATGTCAAGAAATATGTTAAATTTGATAATAATAACTTTAAAAATTATATAAATTATATGATTTAGTTGGTATGGTCGTATCTTTAAAGTCAATAATAATTAATATTTAGTAACATAAAGGAAAATCACATAAATTAAAATAAAAGTGTAGGCTTGCAAAAATGACATATCCAAACTAAAAAAATGAAATAAGGAAAAATTGAATTGATTTTGTTAAAGTGAAAGAAAAAAAGAAAGAAACGAGTGGCCACATGTCACATACTTTAACTTATATTTTGAGAATCTAACCTTTACATTTTATGATAAATTATTTGAATCAAACTAGCATTAATGAAAAATAACTTACATCATTCAATCACATCTATCATTCACGTAAAAAAATATGTTAACTTTGATAATAATAACTTTAAAAATTATATAAATTATATGATTTAGTTGGTATGGTTGTATCTTTAAAGTAAATAATAATTAATATTTAGTAACATAAATGAAAATCACATAAATGACAATAAAAGCGTAGGCTTGCAAAAATGACATATCCAAACTACAAAAATGAAATTAGAAAAATTTGAATTGATTTTATTAAAGTGAAAGAAAGAAAGAAGGAAACGAGTGGCCACAAGTCACATACTTTAAATTATATTTTGAGAATCTAACCTTTACATTAATAAAATGTATACGTGTTACGATAAATTATTTGAATCAAACTAACATTAATAAAAAATAACTTACATCATTCAATCACATCTATCATTCATGTCAAAAAATATGTTAAATTTGATAATAATAACTTTAAAAATTACATAAATTATATGATTTAGTTGGTATGGTTGTATCTTTAAAGTAAATAATAATTAATATTTAGTAACATAAATGAAAATCACATAAATGACAATAAAAGCGTAGGCTTGCAAAAATGACATATCCAAACTAAAAAAATGAAATTAGAAAAAATTGAATTTATTTTATTAAAGTTAAATAAAAAAAAGGAAGAGTGGCCACAAGTCACATACTTTAAATTATATTTTGAGAATCTAACCTTTACATTAATAAAATGTATACTTGTTATGATAAATTATTTGATTAAAACTAACATTAATAAAAAATAACTTACATCATTCAATCACATCTATCATTCATGCCAAGAAATATATTAAATTTGATAATAATAACTTTAAAAATTATACAAATTCTATGATTTACTTGGTATGGTTGTATCTTTAAAGTCGAGAATAATTAATATTTAGCAACATATATGAAAATCACATAAATCAAAATAAAAGAGTAGGCTTGCAAAAATGACATATCCAAACTAAGAAAATGAAATTAGAAAAATTTGAATTGATTTTATTAAAGTGAAAGAAAAAAAGAAGGAAACGAGTGGCCACAAGTCACATACTTTAAATTATATTTTGAGAATCTAACCTTTACATTAATAAAATATATACGTGTTATGATAAATTATTTGAATCAAACTAACCTTAAAAAAAAATAACTTACATCATTCAATCACATCTATCATTCATGTCAAAAAACATGTTAAACTTGATAATAATAACTTTAAAAATTATGTAAATTATAAGATTTAGTTGGTATGATTGTATCTTTAATTTAAATAATAATTAATATTTAGTAACATAAATAAAAATCACATAAATGAAAATAAAAGAGTATGCTTGCAAAAATGACATATCCAAACTAAAAAAATGAAATTAGAAAAAATTGAATTGATTTTATTAAAGTGAAAGAAAAAAAGGCAGAAACGAGTGGCCACAAGTCACATCCTCTAAATTATATTTTGAGAATCTAACCTTTACATTAATAAAATGTATACTTGTTATGATAAATTATTTGAATCAAAGTAACATTAATAAAAAATAACTTACATCATTCAATCACATCTATCATTCATGTCAAAAAACATGTTAAATTTGATAAGAATAACTTTAAAAATTATATAAATTATATGATTTAGTCGGTATGGTTGTATCTTTAATGTAAATAATAATTAATATTTAGTAACATAAATGAAAATCACATAAATGAAAATAAAAGAGTAGGCTCGCAAAAATGACATATCCAAACTAAAAAAATTAAATTAGAAAAAATTGAATTGATTTTATTAAAGTGAAAGAAAAAAAGGAAGAAGCGAGTCGCCATAAGTCACATACTTTAAATTATATTTTGAGAATCTAGCCTTTACATTAATAAAATGTATAGTTGTTATGATAAATTATTTGAATCAAACTAACATTAATAATAACTTACATCATTCAATCACATCTATCATTCATGTGAAAAAAATATGTTAAATTTGATAATTATAACTTTAAAAATTATATGATTTAGTTGGTATGTTGTATCTTCAAAGTCAATAATAATTAATATTTAGTAACATAATGAAAATCACATAAATGAAAATAAAAGAGTAGGCTTGCAAAAATGACATATCCAAACTAAAAAAATGAAATTAGAAAAAATTGAATTTATTTTATTAAAATGAAAGAAAAAAAGAAAGAAACGAGTGGCCACAAGTCACATACTTTTAATTATATTTTGAGAATCTAACCTTTAAAGTAATAAAATGCATACTTGTTATGATAAATTATTTGAATAAAACTAACATCAATAAAAAATAACTTACATCATTCAATTACATCTATCATTCATGTCAAGAAATATGTTAAATTTGATAATAATAACTTTAAAAATTATATAAATTATATGATTTAGTTGGTATGGTTGTATCTTTAAAGTCAAGAATAATTAATATTAAGCAACATATATGAAAATCACATGAATGAAAATAAAAGCGTAGGCTTGCAAAAATGATATCTCCAAACTAAAAAACTAAAATTAGAAAAAATTGAATTGATTTTATTAAAGTGAAAGAAAAAAAGAAGGAAACGAGTGGCCACAAGTCACATACTTTAATTTATATTTTGAGAATCTAACCTTTACATTAATAAAATGTATACTTGTTATGATAAATTACTTGAATCAAACTAACATTAATAAAAGATAAGTTACATCATTCAATCACATCTATCATTCATGTAAAACAATATGTTCAATTTGATAATAATAACTTTAAAAATTATATAAATTATATGATTTAGTTGGTATGGTTGTATCTTTAAAGTCAATAATAATTAATATTTAGTAACATAAAGGAAAATCACATAAATGAAATAAAAGAGTAGGCTTGCAAAAATGACATATCCAAACTCAAAAAATGACATTAGAAAAAATTGAATTGATTTTATTAAAGTGAAAGAAAAAAAAGGAAGAGTGGTGTCAAGTCACATACTTTAAATTATATTTTGAGAATCTAACCTTTACATTAATAAAATATATACTTGTTATGATAAATTATTTGAATAAAACTAACATTAATAAAAAATAACTTACATCATTCAATCACATCTACCATTCATGTCAAGAAATATGTTAAATTTGATAATAATAAATTTAAAAATTATATAAATTATATGATTTAGTTGGTATGGTTGTATCTTTAAAGTAAATAATAATTAACATTTGGTAACATAAATGAAAATCACATAAATGACAATAAAAGCGTAGGCTTGCAAAAATGACACATCCAAATTAAAAAAATGAAATTAGAAAAAATTGAATTTATTTTATTAAAGTGAATGAAAAAAAGAAGGAAACAAGTGGCCACAAGTCACATACTTTAATTTATATTTTGAGAATCTAACCTTTACATTAATAAAATGTATACTTGTTATGATAAATTACTTGAATCAAACTAACATTAATAAAAAATAACTTACATCATTCAATCACATCTATCATTCATGTCAAAAAACATGTTAAATTTGATAATAATAACTTTAAAAATTATATAAATTATATGATTTAGTTGGTATGGTTGTATCTTTAAAGTTAATAATAATTAATATTTAGTAACATAAAGGAAAATCACATAAATTAAAATAAAAGAGTAGGCTTGCAAAAATGACATATCCAAACTAAAAAAATGAAATTAGGAAAAATTGAATTGATTTTATTAAAGTGAAAGAAAAAAAGAAAGAAATGAGTGGCCACATGTCACATACTTTAACTTATATTTTGAGAATCTAACCTTTACATTTTATGATAAATTATTTGAATCAAACTAACATTAATAAAAAATAACTTACATCATTCAATCACATCTATCATTCACGTCAAAAAATATGTTAACTTTGATAATAATAACTTTAAAAATTATATAAATTACATGATTTAGTTGGTATGGTTGTACCTTTAATTTAAATAATAATTAATATTTAGTAACATAAATAAAAATCACATAAATGAAAATAAAAGAGTATGCTTGCAAAAATGACATATCCAAACTAAAAAAATGAAATTAGAAAAAATTGAATTGATTTTATTAAAGTGAAAGAAAAAAAGGAAGAAACGAGTGGCCACAAGTGACATACTCTAAATTATATTTTGAGAATCTAACCTTTACATTAATAAAATGTATACTTGTCATGATAAATTATTTGAATCAAAGTAACATTAATAAAAAATAATTGACATCATTCAATCACATCTATCATTCATGTCAAAAAACATGTTAAATTTGATAAGAATAACTTTAAAAATTATATAAATTATATGATTTAGTTGGTATGGTTGTATCTTTAAAGTAAATAATAATTAATATTTAGTAACATAAAGGAAAATCACATAAATTAAAATAAAAGAGTAGGCTTGCAAAAATGACATATCCAAACTAAAAAAATGAAATTAGGAAAAATTGAATTGATTTTATTAAAGTGAAAGAAAAAAAGAAAGAAATGAGTGGCCACATGTCACATACTTTAACTTATATTTTGAGAATCTAACCTTTACATTTTATGATAAATTATTTGAATCAAACTAACATTAATAAAAAATAACTTACATCATTCAATCACATCTATCATTCACGTCAAAAAATATGTTAACTTTGATAATAATAACTTTAAAAATTATATAAATTACATGATTTAGTTGGTATGGTTGTATCTTTAATTTAAATAATAATTAATATTTAGTAACATAAATAAAAATCACATAAATGAAAATAAAAGAGTATGCTTGCAAAAATGACATATCCAAACTAAAAAAATGAAATTAGAAAAAATTGAATTGATTTTATTAAAGTGAAAGAAAAAAAGGAAGAAACGAGTGGCCACAAGTGACATACTCTAAATTATATTTTGAGAATCTAACCTTTACATTAATAAAATGTATACTTGTCATGATAAATTATTTGAATCAAAGTAACATTAATAAAAAATAATTGACATCATTCAATCACATCTATCATTCATGTCAAAAAACATGTTAAATTTGATAAGAATAACTTTAAAAATTATATAAATTATATGATTTAGTTGGTATGGTTGTATCTTTAAAGTAAATAATAATTAATATTTAGTAACATAAATCAAAATCACATAAATGACAATAAAAGCGTAGAATTGCAAAAATGACATATCCAAACTAAAAAAATGAAATTAGAAAAAATTGAATTTATTTTATTAAAGTTAAAGAAAAAAAAGGAAGAGTGGCCACAAGTCACATACTTTATATTATATTTTGAGAATCTAACCTTTACATTAATAAAATGTATACTTGTTATGATAAATTATTTGAATAAAACTAACATTAATAAAAAATAACTTACATCATTCAATCACATCTATCATTCATGTCAAGAAATATCTTAAATTTGATAATAATAAGTTTAAAAATTATATAAATTCTATGATTTACTTGGTATGGTTGTATCTTTAAAGTCAAGAATAATTAATATTTAGCAACAGATATATGAAAATCACATAAATCAAAATAAAAGAGTAGGCTTGCAAAAATGACATATTCAAACTACAAAAATGAAATTAGAAAAATTTGAATTGATTTTATTAAAGTGAAAGAAAAAAAGAAGGAAACGAGTGGCCATAAGTCACATACTTTAAATTATATTTTGAGAATCTAACCTTTACATTAATAAAATGTATACGTGTTATGATAAATTATTTGAATCAAACTAACATTAATAAAAAATAACTTACATCATTCAATCACATCTATCATTCATGTAAAAAAATATGTTAAATTTGATAATAATAACTTTAAAAATTATATAAATTATATGATTTAGTTGGTATGGTTGTATCTTTAAAGTCAATAATAATTAATATTTAGTAACATAAAGGAAAATCACATAAATTAAAATAAAAGAGTAGTTGCAAAAATGACATATCCAAACTAAAAAAATGAAATTAGGAAAAATTGAATTGATTTTATTAAAGTAAAAGAAAAAAAGAAACAAACGAGTGGTCACATGTCACATACTTTAACTTATATTTTGAGAATCTAACCTTTACATTTTATGATAAATTATTTGAATCAAACTAACCTTAATAAAAAATAACTTACATTATTCAATCACATCTATCATTCATGTCAAAAAACATGTTAAATTTGATAATAATAAATTTAAAAATTATATAAATTATATGATTTAGTTGGTATGGTTGTATCTTTAATTTAAATAATAATTAATATTTAGTAACATAAATAAAAATCACATAAATGAAAATAAAAGGGTATGCTTGCAAAAATGACATATCCAAACTAAAAAAATGAAATTAGAAAAAATTGAATTGATTTTATTAAAGTGAAATAAAAAAAGGAAGAAACGAGTGGCCACAAGTGACATACTCTAAATTATATTTTGAGAATCTAACCTTTACATTAATAAAATGTATACTTGTTATGATAAATTATTTGAATCAAAGTAACATTAATAAAAAATAATTGACATCATTCAATCACATCTATCATTCATGTCAAAAAACATGTTAAATTTGATAAGAATAACTTTAAAAATTATATAAATTATATGATTTAGTCGGTATGGTTGTATCTTTAATGTAAATAATAATTAATATTTAGTAACATAAATGAAAATCAAATAAATGAAAATAAAAGAGTAGGCTTGCAAAAATGACATATCCAAACTAAAAAAATGGAATTAGAAAAAAATGAATTGATTTTATTAAAGTGAAAGAAAAAAAGGAAGAAACGACTGGCCACAAGTCACATACTTTAAATTATATTTTGAGAATCTAACCGTTACATTAATAAAATGTATACTTGTTATGATAAATTATTTGAATCAAACTAACATTAATAATAACTTACATCATTCAATCACATCTATCATTCATGTAAAAAAAAATATGTTAAATTTGATAATAATAACTTTAAAAATTATATAAATTATATGATTTAGTTGGTATGGTTGTATCTTGAAAGTCAATAATAATTAATATTTGGCAACATAAATGAAAATCACATAAATGAAAATAAAAGAGTACGCTTGCAAAAATGACATATCCAAACTAAAAAAATGAAATTAGAAAAAATTGAATTCATTTTACTAAAGTGAAAGAAAAAAAAGGGAGAAACGAGTGGCCACAAGTCACATACTTTAAATTATATTTTGAGAATCTAACCTTTACATTAATAAAATGTATACTTGTTACGATAAATTATTTGAATCAAACTAACATTAATAAAAAATAACTTACATCATTCTATCACATCTATCATTGATGCCCAAAAATATGTTAAATTTGATAATAATAACTTTAAAAATTATATAAATTATATGATTTAGTTGGTATGGTTGTATCTTTAAAGTCAATAATAATTAATATTTAGTAACATAAATGAAAATAACATAAATGAAATTAAAATAAAAGAGTAAGCTTGCAAAAATGACATATCCAAACTAAAAAATTGAAATCAGAAAAAAATTGAATTGATTTTATTAAAGTGAAAGAAAAAAAGGAAGAAAGGAGTGGCCACAAGTCACATACTTTAAATTATTTTTTGAGAATCTAACCTTTACATTAATAAAATGTATACTTGTTATGATAAATTATTTGAATCAAACTAACATTAAAAATAACTTACATCATTCAATCACATCTATCATTCATGTCAAAAAATATGTTAAATTTGATAATAATAACTTTAAAAATTATATAAATTATATGATTTAGTTGGTATGGTTGTATCCTTAAAGTCAATAATAATTAATATTTAGTAACATAAAGGAAAATCATATAAATTAAAATAAAAGAGTAGTTGCAAAAATGACATATCCAAACTAAAAAAATGAAATTAGGAAGAATTGAATTGATTTTATTAAAGTGAAAGAAAAAAAGAAAGAAACGAGTGGCCACATGTCACATACTTTAACTTATATTTTGAGAATCTAACCTTTACATTTTATGATAAATTATTTGAATCAAACTAACCTTAATAAAAAATAACTTACATCATTCAATCACATCTATCATTCATGTCAAAAAACATGTTAAATTTGGTAATAATAACTTCAAAAATTATATCAATTATATGATTTAGTTGGTATGGTTGTATCTTTAATGTAAATAATAATTAATATTTACTAACCTAAATGAAAATCACATATGAAAATAAAAGAGTAGGATTGCAAAAATAACATATCCAAACTAAAAATGAAATTATAAAAAATTGAATTGATTTTATTAAAGTGAAAGAAAAAAAGGAAGAAACGAGTGGCCACAAGTCACATACTTTAAATTATATTTTGAGAATCTAACCTTTACATTAATAAAATGTATACTTGTTATGATAAACTATTTGAATCAAACTAACATTAATAAAAAATAACTTACATCATTCAATCACATCTATCATTCATGTCAAAAACCATGTTAAATTTAATAATAATAAGTTTAAAAATTATATAAATTATATGATTTAGTTGGTATGGTTGTAACTTTAATGTAAATAATAATTAATATTTAGTAACATAAATGAAAATCACATAAATGAAAATAAAAGATTACGCTTGCAAAAATGACATATCCAAACTAAAAAAATGAAATTAGAAAAAATTGAATTGATTTTATTAAAGTGAAAGAAAAAAAGGAAGAAACAAGTGGCCACAAGTCACATACTTTAAATTATATTTTGAGAATCTAACCTTTACATTAATAAAATGTATACTTGTTATGATAAACTATTTGAATCAAACTAACATTAATAAAGAATAACTTACATCATTCAATCACATCTACCATTCATGTCAAAAAACATGTTAAATTTGGAAATAATAACTTTAAAAATTATATCAATTATATGATTTAGTTGGTATGGTTGTATCTTTAATGCAAATAATAATTAATATTGACTAACATAAATGAAAATCCCATATGAAAATAAAAGAGTAGGATTGCAAAAATAACATATCCAAACTAAAAAAATGAAATTAGAAAAAATTGAATTGATTTTATTAAAGTGAAAGAAAAAAAAGGAAGAAACGAGTGGCCACAAGTCACATACTTTAAATTATATTTTGAGAATCTAACCTTTACATTCATAAAATGTATACTTGTTATGATAAACTATTTGAATCAAACTAACATTAATAAAAAATAACTTACATCATTCAATCACATCTATCATTCATGTCAAAAACCATGTTAAATTTAATAATAATAAGTTTAAAAATTATATAAATTATATGATTTAGTTGGTATGGTTGTATCTTTAATGTAAATAATAATTAATATTTAGTAACATAAATGAAAATCACATAAATGAAAATAAAAGATTACGCTTGCAAAAATGACATATCCAAACTAAAAAAATGAAATTAGAAAAAATTGAATTGATTTTATTAAAGTGAAAGAAAAAAAGGAAGAAACGAGTGGCCACAAGTCACATACTTTAAATTATATTTTGAGAATCTAACCTTTACATTAATAAAATGTATACTTGTTATGATAAACTATTTGAATCAAACTAACATTAATAAAAAATAACTTACATCATTCAATCACATCTACCATTCATGTCAAAAAACATGTTAAATTTGGAAATAATAACTTTAAAAATTATATCAATTATATGATTTAGTTGGTATGGTTGTATCTTTAATGTAAATAATAATTAATATTTACTAACATAAATGAAAATCCCATATGAAAATAAAAGAGTAGGATTGCAAAAATAACATATCCAAACTAAAAAAATGAAATTAGAAAAAATTGAATTGATTTTATTAAAGTGAAAGAAAAAAAGGAAGAAACGAGTGGCCACCAGTCACATACTTTAAATTATATTTTGAGAATCTAACCTTTACATTAATAAAATGTATACTTGTTATGATAAATTATTTGAATCAAACTAAAATTAATAAAAAATAACTTACATCATTCAATCACATCTATCATTCATGTGAAAAAAATATGTTAAATCTGATAATAATAACTTTAAAAATTATATAAATTATATGATTTAGTTGGTATGGTTGTATCTTTAAGGTCAATAATAATTAATATTTAGTAACATAAATGAAAATCACAGAAATGAAAATAAAAGAGGAGGCTTGCAAAAATGACATATCCAAACTAAAAAAAATAAATTAAAAAAAATATAATTGATTTTATTAAAGTGAAAGAAAAAAAGGAAAAGCAGCCACCAGTCACATACTTTAAATTATATTTTGAGAATCTAACGTTTACAATAATAAAATGTATACTTGTTATGATAAATTATTTGAATGAAACTAACATTAATAAAAAATAACTTACATCATTCAATCACAAATATCATTCATGCCAAAAAATATGTTAAATTTGATAATAATAACTTTAAAAATTATATAAATTATATGATTTAGTTCGTATGGTGTATCTTTAAAGTAAAGAATAATTAATATTTAGCAACATATATTAAAATCACATAAATGCAAAAATAAAAGAGTAGGATTGCAAAAATAACATATCCAAACTAAAAAAATGAAATTAGAAAAAATTGAATTGATTTTATTAAGGTCAAAGAAAAAAAGGAAGAAACGAGTGGCCACAAGTCACATACTTTAAATTATATTTTGAGAATCTAACCTTTACATTAATAAAATGTATAATTCTTATGGCAAATGATTTGAATCAAACTAACATTAATAAAAAATAACTTCGATCATTCAATCACATCTATTATTCATGTCAAAAAACATGTTAAATTTGATAATAATAACTTTAAAAATTATATAAATTATATGATTTAGTCGGTATGGTTGTCTCTTTAATGTAAATAATAATTAATATTTACTAACATAAATGAAAATCACATAAATGAAAATAAAAGAGTAGGCTTGTAAAAATGACATATCCAAACTAAAAAAATGAAATTAAAAAAAATTGAATTGATTTTATTAAGGTGAAAGAAGAAAAGGAAGGACGAGTGGCCACAAGTCACATACTTTGAATTATATTTTGAGAATCTAATCTTTACAATAATAAAATGTATACTTGTTATGATAAATTATTTGAATCAAACTAACATTAATAAAAAATAACTTACATCATTCAATTCTATCTATCATTCATGTGAAAAAAATATGTTAAATATGATAATAATAACTTTAAAAATTATATAAATTATATGATTTAGTTGGTATGGTTGTATCTTTAAGGTCAATAATAATTAATATTTAGTAACATAAATGAAAATCACAGAAATGAAAATAAAAGAGTAGGCTTGCAAAAATGATATATCCAAACTAAAAAAATTAAATTAAAAAAAATATAATTGATTTTATTAAAGTGAAAGAAAAAAAGGAAAAGCGGCCACCAGTCACGTACTTTAAATTATATTTTGAGAATCTAACCTTTACATTAATAAAATGTATACTTGTTATGATAATATTATTTGAATCAAACTGACATTAATCAAAAATAACTTACATCATTCAATCACATCTATCATTCATGTGAAAAAATATGTTAAATTTGATAATAATAACTTTAAAAATTATATAAATTATATGATTTAGTTGGTATGGTTGTATCTTTAAAGTCAATAATAATTAATATTTAGTAACATAAATCAAAATCACATAAATGAAAATAAAATAGTAGGCTTGCAAAAATGAAATATCCAAACTAAAAAAATTAAATTAGAAAAAATCGAATTGATTCATTAAAGTGAAAGAAAAAAAGGAAGAAACCAGTGGCCACAAGTCACATACTTTAAATTATATTTTGAGAATCTAACCTTTATATTAATGAAATGTATACTTCTTATGATAAATTATTTGACTCAAACTAACATTAATGAAAACTAATTTACATCATTCAATCAGATCTATCATTCATGTCAAAAAATATGTTAAATTTGATAATAATAACTTTAAAAATTATATAAATTATATGATTTAGTTGGTATGGTTGTATCTTTAAAGTCGATAATAATTAATATTTAGTAACGTATATGAAAATCACATAAATGAAAATAAAAGAGTTTCTTGCAAAAATGACATATCCAAACTAAAAAAATGAGATTCTAAAAATTTGAATTGATTTTATTAAAGTGATAGAAAAAAAGGAAGAAACGAGTGGCCACAAGTCACATACTTTAAATTATATTTTGAGAATCTAACCTTTAGATTAATAAAATGTATACTTGTTATGATAAATAATTTGAATCAAATTAACATTAATAAAAAATAACTTGCATCATTCAATCACATCTATCATTCACGTCAAAAAATATGTTAAATTTGATAACAATAACCTTAAAAATTTCATAAATTATATGATTTAGTTGGTATGGTTGTATCTTTAAAGTCAATAATAATTAATATTTAGTAACATAAATGAAAATCGCATGAATCAAAATAAAAGAGTAGGCTTGCAAAAATGACATATCCAAACTAAAAAAATGAAATTAGAAAAAATTGAATTGATTTTATTAAAGTGAAAGAAAAAAAGGAAGAGTGGCCACAAGTGACATACTTTAAATTATATTTTGAGAATCTAACCTTTACATTTTATGATAAATTATTTGAATCAAACTAACATTAATGAAAAATAACTTACATCATTCAATCACATCTATCATTCATGTGAAAAAATATGTTAAATTTGATAATAATAACTTTAGAAACTATATCAATTATATGATTTAGTTGGTATGGTTGTATCTTGAAAGTCAATAAGAATTAATATTTAGTAACGTAAATGAAAATAAAACTGTAGGCTTGCAAAAATGACATATCCAAACTCAAAAAATGAAATTAGAAAAAATTGAATTGATTTTATTAAAGTGAAAGAAAAAAAGGAAGAAACGAGTGGCCACAAGTCACATACTTTAAATTATATTTTGAGAATCTAACCTTTACATTAATAAAATGTATACTTGTTATGATAAACTATTTGAATCAAACTAACATTAATAAAAAATAACTTACATCATTCAATCACATCTATCATTCATGTCAAAAACCGTGTTAAATTTAATAATAATAAGTTTAAAAATTATATAAATTATATGATTTAGTTGGTATGGTTGTAACTTTAATGTAAATAATAATTAATATTTAGTAACATAAATGAAAATCACATAAATGAAAATAAAAGATTACGCTTGCAAAAATGACATATCCAAACTAAAAAAATGAAATTAGAAAAAATTGAATTGATTTTATTAAAGTGAAAGAAAAAAAGGAAGAAACAAGTGGCCACAAGTCACATACTTTAAATTATATATTGAGAATCTAACCTTTACATTAATAAAATGTATACTTGTTATGATAAACTATTTGAATCAAACAAACATTAATAAAGAATAACTTACATCATTCAATCACATCTACCATTCATGTCAAAAAACATGTTAAATTTGGAAATAATAACTTTAAAAATTATATCAATTATATGATTTAGTTGGTATGGTTGTATCTTTAATGTAAATAATAATTAATATTTACTAACATAAATGAAAATCCCATATGAAAATAAAAGAGTAGGATTGCAAAAATAACATATCCAAACTAAAAAAATGAAATTAGAAAAAATTGAATTGATTTTATTAAAGTGAAAGAAAAAAAGGAAGAAACGAGTGGCCACAAGTCACATACTTTAAATTATATTTTGAGAATCTAACCTTTACATTAATAAAATGTATACTTGTTATGATAAACTATTTGAATCAAACTAACATTAATAAAAAATAACTTATACATCATTCAATCACATCTATCATTCATGTCAAAAACCATGTTAAATTTAATAATAAGAAGTTTAAAAATTATATAAATTATATGATTTAGTTGGTATGGTTGTATCTTTAATGTAAATAATAATTAATATTTAGTAACATAAATGAAAATCACATAAATGAAAATAAAAGATTACGCTTGCAAAAATGACATATCCAAACTAAAAAAATGAAATTAGAAAAGTTGAATTGATTTTATTAAAGTGAAAGAAAAAAAGGAAGAAACGAGTGGCCACAAGTCACATACTTTAAATTATATTTTGAGAATCTAACCTTTACATTAATAAAATGTATACTTGTTATGATAAACTATTTGAATCAAACTAACATTAATAAAAAATAACTTACATCATTCAATCACATCTACCATTCATGTCAAAAAACATGTTAAATTTGGAAATAATAACTTTAAAAATTATATCAATTATATGATTTAGTTGGTATGGTTGTATCTTTAATGTAAATAATAATTAATATTTACTAACATAAATGAAAATCCCATATGAAAATAAAAGAGTAGGATTGCAAAAATAACATATCCAAACTAAAAAAATGAAATTAGAAAAAATTGAATTGATTTTATTAAAGTGAAAGAAAAAAAGGAAGAAACGAGTGGCCACCAGTCACATACTTTAAATTATATTTTGAGAATCTAACCTTTACATTAATAAAATGTATACTTGTTATGATAAATTATTTGAATCAAACTAAAATTAATAAAAAATAACTTACATCATTCAATCACATCTATCATTCATGTGAAAAAAATATGTTAAATCTGATAATAATAACTTTAAAAATTATATAAATTATATGATTTAGTTGGTATGGTTGTATCTTTAAGGTCAATAATAATTAATATTTAGTAACATAAATGAAAATCACAGAAATGAAAATAAAAGAGGAGGCTTGCAAAAATGACATATCCAAACTAAAAAAAATAAATTAAAAAAAATATAATTGATTTTATTAAAGTGAAAGAAAAAAAGGAAAAGCAGCCACCAGTCACATACTTTAAATTATATTTTGAGAATCTAACGTTTACAATAATAAAATGTATACTTGTTATGATAAATTATTTGAATGAAACTAACATTAATAAAAAATAACTTACATCATTCAATCACAAATATCATTCATGCCAAAAAATATGTTAAATTTGATAATAATAACTTTAAAAATTATATAAATTATATGATTTAGTTCGTATGGTGTATCTTTAAAGTAAAGAATAATTAATATTTAGCAACATATATTAAAATCACATAAATGCAAAAATAAAAGAGTAGGATTGCAAAAATAACATATCCAAACTAAAAAAATGAAATTAGAAAAAATTGAATTGATTTTATTAAAGTGAAAGAAAAAAAGGAAGAAACGAGTGGCCACCAGTCACATACTTTAAATTATATTTTGAGAATCTAACCTTTACATTAATAAAATGTATACTTGTTATGATAAACTATTTGAATCAAACTAACATTAATAAAAAATAACTTATACATCATTCAATCACATCTATCATTCATGTCAAAAACCATGTTAAATTTAATAATAATAAGTTTAAAAATTATATAAATTATATGATTTAGTTGGTATGGTTGTATCTTTAATGTAAATAATAATTAATATTTAGTAACATAAATGAAAATCACATAAATGAAAATAAAAGATTACGCTTGCAAAAATGACATATCCAAACTAAAAAAATGAAATTAGAAAAGTTGAATTGATTTTATTAAAGTGAAAGAAAAAAAGGAAGAAACGAGTGGCCACAAGTCACATACTTTAAATTATATTTTGAGAATCTAACCTTTACATTAATAAAATGTATACTTGTTATGATAAACTATTTGAATCAAACTAACATTAATAAAAAATAACTTACATCATTCAATCACATCTACCATTCATGTCAAAAAACATGTTAAATTTGGAAATAATAACTTTAAAAATTATATCAATTATATGATTTAGTTGGTATGGTTGTATCTTTAATGTAAATAATAATTAATATTTACTAACATAAATGAAAATCCCATATGAAAATAAAAGAGTAGGATTGCAAAAATAACATATCCAAACTAAAAAAATGAAATTAGAAAAAATTGAATTGATTTTATTAAAGTGAAAGAAAAAAAGGAAGAAACGAGTGGCCACCAGTCACATACTTTAAATTATATTTTGAGAATCTAACCTTTACATTAATAAAATGTATACTTGTTATGATAAATTATTTGAATCAAACTAAAATTAATAAAAAATAACTTACATCATTCAATCACATCTATCATTCATGTGAAAAAAATATGTTAAATCTGATAATAATAACTTTAAAAATTATATAAATTATATGATTTAGTTGGTATGGTTGTATCTTTAAGGTCAATAATAATTAATATTTAGTAACATAAATGAAAATCACAGAAATGAAAATAAAAGAGGAGGCTTGCAAAAATGACATATCCAAACTAAAAAAAATAAATTAAAAAAAATATAATTGATTTTATTAAAGTGAAAGAAAAAAAGGAAAAGCAGCCACCAGTCACATACTTTAAATTATATTTTGAGAATCTAACGTTTACAATAATAAAATGTATACTTGTTATGATAAATTATTTGAATGAAACTAACATTAATAAAAAATAACTTACATCATTCAATCACAAATATCATTCATGCCAAAAAATATGTTAAATTTGATAATAATAACTTTAAAAATTATATAAATTATATGATTTAGTTCGTATGGTGTATCTTTAAAGTAAAGAATAATTAATATTTAGCAACATATATTAAAATCACATAAATGCAAAAATAAAAGAGTAGGATTGCAAAAATAACATATCCAAACTAAAAAAATGAAATTAGAAAAAATTGAATTGATTTTATTAAGGTCAAAGAAAAAAAGGAAGAAACGAGTGGCCACAAGTCACATACTTTAAATTATATTTTGAGAATCTAACCTTTACATTAATAAAATGTATAATTCTTATGGCAAATGATTTGAATCAAACTAACATTAATAAAAAATAACTTCGATCATTCAATCACATCTATTATTCATGTCAAAAAACATGTTAAATTTGATAATAATAACTTTAAAAATTATATAAATTATATGATTTAGTCGGTATGGTTGTCTCTTTAATGTAAATAATAATTAATATTTACTAACATAAATGAAAATCACATAAATGAAAATAAAAGAGTAGGCTTGTAAAAATGACATATCCAAACTAAAAAAATGAAATTAAAAAAAATTGAATTGATTTTATTAAGGTGAAAGAAAAAAAGGAAGGACGAGTGGCCACAAGTCACATACTTTGAATTATATTTTGAGAATCTAATCTTTACAATAATAAAATGTATACTTGTTATGATAAATTATTTGAATCAAACTAACATTAATAAAAAATAACTTACATCATCCAATTCTATCTATCATTCATGTGAAAAAAATATGTTAAATATGATAATAATAACTTTAAAAATTATATAAATTATATGATTTAGTTGGTATGGTTGTATCTTTAAGGTCAATAATAATTAATATTTAGTAACATAAATGAAAATCACAGAAATGAAAATAAAAGAGTAGGCTTGCAAAAATGATATATCCAAACTAAAAAAATTAAATTAAAAAAAATATAATTGATTTTATTAAAGTGAAAGAAAAAAAGGAAAAGCGGCCACCAGTCACGTACTTTAAATTATATTTTGAGAATCTAACCTTTACATTAATAAAATGTATACTTGTTATGATAATATTATTTGAATCAAACTGACATTAATCAAAAATAACTTACATCATTCAATCACATCTATCATTCATGTGAAAAAATATGTTAAATTTGATAATAATAACTTTAAAAATTATATAAATTATATGATTTAGTTGGTATGGTTGTATCTTTAAAGTCAATAATAATTAATATTTAGTAACATAAATCAAAATCACATAAATGAAAATAAAATAGTAGGCTTGCAAAAATGAAATATCCAAACTAAAAAAATTAAATTAGAAAAAATTGAATTGATTCATTAAAGTGAAAGAAAAAAAGGAAGAAACCAGTGGCCACAAGTCACATACTTTAAATTATATTTTGAGAATCTAACCTTTATATTAATGAAATGTATACTTCTTATGATAAATTATTTGACTCAAACTAACATTAATGAAAACTAATTTACATCATTCAATCAGATCTATCATTCATGTCAAAAAATATGTTAAATTTGATAATAATAACTTTAAAAATTATATAAATTATATGATTTAGTTGGTATGGTTGTATCTTTAAAGTCGATAATAATTAATATTTAGTAACGTATATGAAAATCACATAAATGAAAATAAAAGAGTTTCTTGCAAAAATGACATATCCAAACTAAAAAAATGAGATTCTAAAAATTTGAATTGATTTTATTAAAGTGATAGAAAAAAAGGAAGAAACGAGTGGCCACAAGTCACATACTTTAAATTATATTTTGAGAATCTAACCTTTAGATTAATAAAATGTATACTTGTTATGATAAATAATTTGAATCAAATTAACATTAATAAAAAATAACTTGCATCATTCAATCACATCTATCATTCACGTCAAAAAATATGTTAAATTTGATAACAATAACCTTAAAAATTTCATAAATTATATGATTTAGTTGGTATGGTTGTATCTTTAAAGTCAATAATAATTAATATTTAGTAACATAAATGAAAATCGCATGAATCAAAATAAAAGAGTAGGCTTGCAAAAATGACATATCCAAACTAAAAAAATGAAATTAGAAAAAATTGAATTGATTTTATTAAAGTGAAAGAAAAAAAGGAAGAGTGGCCACAAGTGACATACTTTAAATTATATTTTGAGAATCTAACCTTTACATTTTATGATAAATTATTTGAATCAAACTAACATTAATGAAAAATAACTTACATCATTCAATCACATCTATCATTCATGTGAAAAAATATGTTAAATTTGATAATAATAACTTTAGAAACTATATCAATTATATGATTTAGTTGGTATGGTTGTATCTTGAAAGTCAATAAGAATTAATATTTAGTAAGGGAAATGAAAATAAAACTGTAGGCTTGCAAAAATGACATATCCAAACTCAAAAAATGAAATTAGAAAAAATTGAATTGATTTTATTAAAGTGAAAGAAAAAAAGGAAGAAACGAGTGGCCACAAGTCACATACTTTAAATTATATTTTGAGAATCTAACCTTTACATTAATAAAATGTATACTTGTTATGATAAACTATTTGAATCAAACTAACATTAATAAAAAATAACTTACATCATTCAATCACATCTATCATTCATGTCAAAAACCATGTTAAATTTAATAATAATAAGTTTAAAAATTATATAAATTATATGATTTAGTTGGTATGGTTGTAACTTTAATGTAAATAATAATTAATATTTAGTAACATAAATGAAAATCACATAAATGAAAATAAAAGATTACGCTTGCAAAAATGACATATCCAAACTAAAAAAATGAAATTAGAAAAAATTGAATTGATTTTATTAAAGTGAAAGAAAAAAAGGAAGAAACAAGTGGCCACAAGTCACATACTTTAAATTATATATTGAGAATCTAACCTTTACATTAATAAAATGTATACTTGTTATGATAAACTATTTGAATCAAACAAACATTAATAAAGAATAACTTACATCATTCAATCACATCTACCATTCATGTCAAAAAACATGTTAAATTTGGAAATAATAACTTTAAAAATTATATCAATTATATGATTTAGTTGGTATGGTTGTATCTTTAATGTAAATAATAATTAATATTTACTAACATAAATGAAAATCCCATATGAAAATAAAAGAGTAGGATTGCAAAAATAACATATCCAAACTAAAAAAATGAAATTAGAAAAAATTGAATTGATTTTATTAAAGTGAAAGAAAAAAAGGAAGAAACGAGTGGCCACAAGTCACATACTTTAAATTATATTTTGAGAATCTAACCTTTACATTCATAAAATGTATACTTGTTATGATAAACTATTTGAATCAAACTAACATTAATAAAAAATAACTTATACATCATTCAATCACATCTATCATTCATGTCAAAAACCATGTTAAATTTAATAATAATAAGTTTAAAAATTATATAAATTATATGATTTAGTTGGTATGGTTGTATCTTTAATGTAAATAATAATTAATATTTAGTAACATAAATGAAAATCACATAAATGAAAATAAAAGATTACGCTTGCAAAAATGACATATCCAAACTAAAAAAATGAAATTAGAAAAAATTGAATTGATTTTATTAAAGTGAAAGAAAAAAAGGAAGAAACGAGTGGCCACAAGTCACATACTTTAAATTATATTTTGAGAATCTAACCTTTACATTCATAAAATGTATACTTGTTATGATAAACTATTTGAATCAAACTAACATTAATAAAAAATAACTTATACATCATTCAATCACATCTATCATTCATGTCAAAAACCATGTTAAATTTAATAATAATAAGTTTAAAAATTATATAAATTATATGATTTAGTTGGTATGGTTGTATCTTTAATGTAAATAATAATTAATATTTAGTAACATAAATGAAAATCACATAAATGAAAATAAAAGATTACGCTTGCAAAAATGACATATCCAAACTAAAAAAATGAAATTAGAAAAAATTGAATTGATTTTATTAAAGTGAAAGAAAAAAAGGAAGAAACGAGTGGCCACAAGTCACATACTTTAAATTATATTTTGAGAATCTAACCTTTACATTAATAAAATGTATACTTGTTATGATAAACTATTTGAATCAAACTAACATTAATAAAAAATAACTTACATCATTCAATCACATCTACCATTCATGTCAAAAAACATGTTAAATTTGGAAATAATAACTTTAAAAATTATATCAATTATATGATTTAGTTGGTATGGTTGTATCTTTAATGTAAATAATAATTAATATTTACTAACATAAATGAAAATCCCATATGAAAATAAAAGAGTAGGATTGCAAAAATAACATATCCAAACTAAAAAAATGAAATTAGAAAAAATTGAATTGATTTTATTAAAGTGAAAGAAAAAAAGGAAGAAACGAGTGGCCACCAGTCACATACTTTAAATTATATTTTGAGAATCTAACCTTTACATTAATAAAATGTATACTTGTTATGATAAATTATTTGAATCAAACTAAAATTAATAAAAAATAACTTACATCATTCAATCACATCTATCATTCATGTGAAAAAAATATGTTAAATCTGATAATAATAACTTTAAAAATTATATAAATTATATGATTTAGTTGGTATGGTTGTATCTTTAAGGTCAATAATAATTAATATTTAGTAACATAAATGAAAATCACAGAAATGAAAATAAAAGAGGAGGCTTGCAAAAATGACATATCCAAACTAAAAAAAATAAATTAAAAAAAATATAATTGATTTTATTAAAGTGAAAGAAAAAAAGGAAAAGCAGCCACCAGTCACATACTTTAAATTATATTTTGAGAATCTAACGTTTACAATAATAAAATGTATACTTGTTATGATAAATTATTTGAATGAAACTAACATTAATAAAAAATAACTTATATCATTCAATCACAAATATCATTCATGCCAAAAAATATGTTAAATTTGATAATAATAACTTTAAAAATTATATAAATTATATGATTTAGTTCGTATGGTGTATCTTTAAAGTAAAGAATAATTAATATTTAGCAACATATATTAAAATCACATAAATGCAAAAATAAAAGAGTAGGATTGCAAAAATAACATATCCAAACTAAAAAAATGAAATTAGAAAAAATTGAATTGATTTTATTAAGGTCAAAGAAAAAAAGGAAGAAACGAGTGGCCACAAGTCACATACTTTAAATTATATTTTGAGAATCTAACCTTTACATTAATAAAATGTATACTTGTTATGATAAACTATTTGAATCAAACTAACATTAATAAAAAATAACTTACATCATTCAATCACATCTATCATTCATGTCAAAAACCATGTTAAATTTAATAATAATAAGTTTAAAAATTATATAAATTATATGATTTAGTTGGTATGGTTGTAACTTTAATGTAAATAATAATTAATATTTAGTAACATAAATGAAAATCACATAAATGAAAATAAAAGATTACGCTTGCAAAAATGACATATCCAAACTAAAAAAATGAAATGAGAAAAAATTGAATTGATTTTATTAAAGTGAAAGAAAAAAAGGAAGAAACAAGTGGCCACAAGTCACATACTTTAAATTATATATTGAGAATCTAACCTTTACATTAATAAAATGTATACTTGTTATGATAAACTATTTGAATCAAACAAACATTAATAAAGAATAACTTACATCATTCAATCACATCTACCATTCATGTCAAAAAACATGTTAAATTTGGAAATAATAACTTTAAAAATTATATCAATTATATGATTTAGTTGGTATGGTTGTATCTTTAATGTAAATAATAATTAATATTTACTAACATAAATGAAAATCCCATATGAAAATAAAAGAGTAGGATTGCAAAAATAACATATCCAAACTAAAAAAATGAAATTAGAAAAAATTGAATTGATTTTATTAAAGTGAAAGAAAAAAAGGAAGAAACGAGTGGCCACAAGTCACATACTTTAAATTATATTTTGAGAATCTAACCTTTACATTCATAAAATGTATACTTGTTATGATAAACTATTTGAATCAAACTAACATTAATAAAAAATAACTTATACATCATTCAATCACATCTATCATTCATGTCAAAAACCATGTTAAATTTAATAATAATAAGTTTAAAAATTATATAAATTATATGATTTAGTTGGTATGGTTGTATCTTTAATGTAAATAATAATTAATATTTAGTAACATAAATGAAAATCACATAAATGAAAATAAAAGATTACGCTTGCAAAAATGACATATCCAAACTAAAAAAATGAAATTAGAAAAAATTGAATTGATTTTATTAAAGTGAAAGAAAAAAAGGAAGAAACGAGTGGCCACAAGTCACATACTTTAAATTATATTTTGAGAATCTAACCTTTACATTAATAAAATGTATACTTGTTATGATAAACTATTTGAATCAAACTAACATTAATAAAAAATAACTTACATCATTCAATCACATCTACCATTCATGTCAAAAAACATGTTAAATTTGGAAATAATAACTTTAAAAATTATATCAATTATATGATTTAGTTGGTATGGTTGTATCTTTAATGTAAATAATAATTAATATTTACTAACATAAATGAAAATCCCATATGAAAATAAAAGAGTAGGATTGCAAAAATAACATATCCAAACTAAAAAAATGAAATTAGAAAAAATTGAATTGATTTTATTAAAGTGAAAGAAAAAAAGGAAGAAACGAGTGGCCACCAGTCACATACTTTAAATTATATTTTGAGAATCTAACCTTTACATTAATAAAATGTATACTTGTTATGATAAATTATTTGAATCAAACTAAAATTAATAAAAAATAACTTACATCATTCAATCACATCTATCATTCATGTGAAAAAAATATGTTAAATCTGATAATAATAACTTTAAAAATTATATAAATTATATGATTTAGTTGGTATGGTTGTATCTTTAAGGTCAATAATAATTAATATTTAGTAACATAAATGAAAATCACAGAAATGAAAATAAAAGAGGAGGCTTGCAAAAATGACATATCCAAACTAAAAAAAATAAATTAAAAAAAATATAATTGATTTTATTAAAGTGAAAGAAAAAAAGGAAAAGCAGCCACCAGTCACATACTTTAAATTATATTTTGAGAATCTAACGTTTACAATAATAAAATGTATACTTGTTATGATAAATTATTTGAATGAAACTAACATTAATAAAAAATAACTTATATCATTCAATCACAAATATCATTCATGCCAAAAAATATGTTAAATTTGATAATAATAACTTTAAAAATTATATAAATTATATGATTTAGTTCGTATGGTGTATCTTTAAAGTAAAGAATAATTAATATTTAGCAACATATATTAAAATCACATAAATGCAAAAATAAAAGAGTAGGATTGCAAAAATAACATATCCAAACTAAAAAAATGAAATTAGAAAAAATTGAATTGATTTTATTAAGGTCAAAGAAAAAAAGGAAGAAACGAGTGGCCACAAGTCACATACTTTAAATTATATTTTGAGAATCTAACCTTTACATTAATAAAATGTATACTTGTTATGATAAACTATTTGAATCAAACTAACATTAATAAAAAATAACTTACATCATTCAATCACATCTATCATTCATGTCAAAAACCATGTTAAATTTAATAATAATAAGTTTAAAAATTATATAAATTATATGATTTAGTTGGTATGGTTGTAACTTTAATGTAAATAATAATTAATATTTAGTAACATAAATGAAAATCACATAAATGAAAATAAAAGATTACGCTTGCAAAAATGACATATCCAAACTAAAAAAATGAAATTAGAAAAAATTGAATTGATTTTATTAAAGTGAAAGAAAAAAAGGAAGAAACAAGTGGCCACAAGTCACATACTTTAAATTATATATTGAGAATCTAACCTTTACATTAATAAAATGTATACTTGTTATGATAAACTATTTGAATCAAACAAACATTAATAAAGAATAACTTACATCATTCAATCACATCTACCATTCATGTCAAAAAACATGTTAAATTTGGAAATAATAACTTTAAAAATTATATCAATTATATGATTTAGTTGGTATGGTTGTATCTTTAATGTAAATAATAATTAATATTTACTAACATAAATGAAAATCCCATATGAAAATAAAAGAGTAGGATTGCAAAAATAACATATCCAAACTAAAAAAATGAAATTAGAAAAAATTGAATTGATTTTATTAAAGTGAAAGAAAAAAAGGAAGAAACGAGTGGCCACAAGTCACATACTTTAAATTATATTTTGAGAATCTAACCTTTACATTCATAAAATGTATACTTGTTATGATAAACTATTTGAATCAAACTAACATTAATAAAAAATAACTTATACATCATTCAATCACATCTATCATTCATGTCAAAAACCATGTTAAATTTAATAATAATAAGTTTAAAAATTATATAAATTATATGATTTAGTTGGTATGGTTGTATCTTTAATGTAAATAATAATTAATATTTAGTAACATAAATGAAAATCACATAAATGAAAATAAAAGATTACGCTTGCAAAAATGACATATCCAAACTAAAAAAATGAAATTAGAAAAAATTGAATTGATTTTATTAAAGTGAAAGAAAAAAAGGAAGAAACGAGTGGCCACAAGTCACATACTTTAAATTATATTTTGAGAATCTAACCTTTACATTAATAAAATGTATACTTGTTATGATAAACTATTTGAATCAAACTAACATTAATAAAAAATAACTTACATCATTCAATCACATCTACCATTCATGTCAAAAAACATGTTAAATTTGGAAATAATAACTTTAAAAATTATATCAATTATATGATTTAGTTGGTATGGTTGTATCTTTAATGTAAATAATAATTAATATTTACTAACATAAATGAAAATCCCATATGAAAATAAAAGAGTAGGATTGCAAAAATAACATATCCAAACTAAAAAAATGAAATTAGAAAAAATTGAATTGATTTTATTAAAGTGAAAGAAAAAAAGGAAGAAACGAGTGGCCACCAGTCACATACTTTAAATTATATTTTGAGAATCTAACCTTTACATTAATAAAATGTATACTTGTTATGATAAATTATTTGAATCAAACTAAAATTAATAAAAAATAACTTACATCATTCAATCACATCTATCATTCATGTGAAAAAAATATGTTAAATCTGATAATAATAACTTTAAAAATTATATAAATTATATGATTTAGTTGGTATGGTTGTATCTTTAAGGTCAATAATAATTAATATTTAGTAACATAAATGAAAATCACAGAAATGAAAATAAAAGAGGAGGCTTGCAAAAATGACAAATCCAAACTAAAAAAAATAAATTAAAAAAAATATAATTGATTTTATTAAAGTGAAAGAAAAAAAGGAAAAGCAGCCACCAGTCACATACTTTAAATTATATTTTGAGAATCTAACGTTTACAATAATAAAATGTATACTTGTTATGATAAATTATTTGAATGAAACTAACATTAATAAAAAATAACTTACATCATTCAATCACAAATATCATTCATGCCAAAAAATATGTTAAATTTGATAATAATAACTTTAAAAATTATATAAATTATATGATTTAGTTCGTATGGTGTATCTTTAAAGTAAAGAATAATTAATATTTAGCAACATATATTAAAATCACATAAATGCAAAAATAAAAGAGTAGGATTGCAAAAATAACATATCCAAACTAAAAAAATGAAATTAGAAAAAATTGAATTGATTTTATTAAGGTCAAAGAAAAAAAGGAAGAAACGAGTGGCCACAAGTCACATACTTTAAATTATATTTTGAGAATCTAACCTTTACATTAATAAAATGTATAATTCTTATGGCAAATGATTTGAATCAAACTAACATTAATAAAAAATAACTTCGATCATTCAATCACATCTATTATTCATGTCAAAAAACATGTTAAATTTGATAATAATAACTTTAAAAATTATATAAATTATATGATTTAGTCGGTATGGTTGTCTCTTTAATGTAAATAATAATTAATATTTACTAACATAAATGAAAATCACATAAATGAAAATAAAAGAGTAGGCTTGTAAAAATGACATATCCAAACTAAAAAAATGAAATTAAAAAAAATTGAATTGATTTTATTAAGGTGAAAGAAAAAAAGGAAGGACGAGTGGCCACAAGTCACATACTTTGAATTATATTTTGAGAATCTAATCTTTACAATAATAAAATGTATACTTGTTATGATAAATTATTTGAATCAAACTAACATTAATAAAAAATAACTTACATCATCCAATTCTATCTATCATTCATGTGAAAAAAATATGTTAAATATGATAATAATAACTTTAAAAATTATATAAATTATATGATTTAGTTGGTATGGTTGTATCTTTAAGGTCAATAATAATTAATATTTAGTAACATAAATGAAAATCACAGAAATGAAAATAAAAGAGTAGGCTTGCAAAAATGATATATCCAAACCAAAAAAATTAAATTAAAAAAAATATAATTGATTTTATTAAAGTGAAAGAAAAAAAGGAAAAGCGGCCACCAGTCACGTACTTTAAATTATATTTTGAGAATCTAACCTTTACATTAATAAAATGTATACTTGTTATGATAATATTATTTGAATCAAACTGACATTAATCAAAAATAACTTACATCATTCAATCACATCTATCATTCATGTGAAAAAATATGTTAAATTTGATAATAATAACTTTAAAAATTATATAAATTATATGATTTAGTTGGTATGGTTGTATCTTTAAAGTCAATAATAATTAATATTTAGTAACATAAATCAAAATCACATAAATGAAAATAAAATAGTAGGCTTGCAAAAATGAAATATCCAAACTAAAAAAATTAAATTAGAAAAAATTGAATTGATTCATTAAAGTGAAAGAAAAAAAGGAAGAAACCAGTGGCCACAAGTCACATACTTTAAATTATATTTTGAGAATCTAACCTTTATATTAATGAAATGTATACTTCTTATGATAAATTATTTGACTCAAACTAACATTAATGAAAACTAATTTACATCATTCAATCAGATCTATCATTCATGTCAAAAAATATGTTAAATTTGATAATAATAACTTTAAAAATTATATAAATTATATGATTTAGTTGGTATGGTTGTATCTTTAAAGTCGATAATAATTAATATTTAGTAACGTATATGAAAATCACATAAATGAAAATAAAAGAGTTTCTTGCAAAAATGACATATCCAAACTAAAAAAATGAGATTCTAAAAATTTGAATTGATTTTATTAAAGTGATAGAAAAAAAGGAAGAAACGAGTGGCCACAAGTCACATACTTTAAATTATATTTTGAGAATCTAACCTTTAGATTAATAAAATGTATACTTGTTATGATAAATAATTTGAATCAAATTAACATTAATAAAAAATAACTTGCATCATTCAATCACATCTATCATTCATGTCAAAAAATATGTTAAATTTGATAACAATAACCTTAAAAATTTCATAAATTATATGATTTAGTTGGTATGGTTGTATCTTTAAAGTCAATAATAATTAATATTTAGTAACATAAATGAAAATCGCATGAATCAAAATAAAAGAGTAGGCTTGCAAAAATGACATATCCAAACTAAAAAAATGAAATTAGAAAAAATTGAATTGATTTTATTAAAGTGAAAGAAAAAAAGGAAGAGTGGCCACAAGTGACATACTTTAAATTATATTTTGAGAATCTAACCTTTACATTTTATGATAAATTATTTGAATCAAACTAACATTAATGAAAAATAACTTACATCATTCAATCACATCTATCATTCATGTGAAAAAATATGTTAAATTTGATAATAATAACTTTAGAAACTATATCAATTATATGATTTAGTTGGTATGGTTGTATCTTGAAAGTCAATAAGAATTAATATTTAGTAACGTAAATGAAAATAAAACTGTAGGCTTGCAAAAATGACATATCCAAACTCAAAAAATGAAATTAGAAAAAATTGAATTGATTTTATTAAAGTGAAAGAAAAAAAGGAAGAAACGAGTGGCCACAAGTCACATACTTTAAATTATATTTTGAGAATCTAACCTTTACATTAATAAAATGTATACTTGTTATGATAAACTATTTGAATCAAACTAACATTAATAAAAAATAACTTACATCATTCAATCACATCTATCATTCATGTCAAAAACCATGTTAAATTTAATAATAATAAGTTTAAAAATTATATAAATTATATGATTTAGTTGGTATGGTTGTATCTTTAATGTAAATAATAATTAATATTTAGTAACATAAATGAAAATCACATAAATGAAAATAAAAGATTACGCTTGCAAAAATGACATATCCAAACTAAAAAAATGAAATTAGAAAAAATTGAATTGATTTTATTAAAGTGAAAGAAAAAAAGGAAGAAACGAGTGGCCACAAGTCACATACTTTAAATTATATTTTGAGAATCTAACCTTTACATTAATAAAATGTATACTTGTTATGATAAACTATTTGAATCAAACTAACATTAATAAAAAATAACTTACATCATTCAATCACATCTACCATTCATGTCAAAAAACATGTTAAATGTGGAAATAATAACTTTAAAAATTATATCAATTATATGATTTAGTTGGTATGGTTGTATCTTTAATGTAAATAATAATTAATATTTACTAACATAAATGAAAATCCCATATGAAAATAAAAGAGTAGGATTGCAAAAATAACATATCCAAACTAAAAAAATGAAATTAGAAAAAATTGAATTGATTTTATTAAAGTGAAAGAAAAAAAGGAAGAAACGAGTGGCCACCAGTCACATACTTTAAATTATATTTTGAGAATCTAACCTTTACATTAATAAAATGTATACTTGTTATGATAAATTATTTGAATCAAACTAAAATTAATAAAAAATAACTTACATCATTCAATCACATCTATCATTCATGTGAAAAAAATATGTTAAATCTGATAATAATAACTTTAAAAATTATATAAATTATATGATTTAGTTGGTATGGTTGTATCTTTAAGGTCAATAATAATTAATATTTAGTAACATAAATGAAAATCACAGAAATGAAAATAAAAGAGGAGGCTTGCAAAAATGACATATCCAAACTAAAAAAAATAAATTAAAAAAAATATAATTGATTTTATTAAAGTGAAAGAAAAAAAGGAAAAGCAGCCACCAGTCACATACTTTAAATTATATTTTGAGAATCTAACGTTTACAATAATAAAATGTATACTTGTTATGATAAATTATTTGAATGAAACTAACATTAATAAAAAATAACTTACATCATTCAATCACAAATATCATTCATGCCAAAAAATATGTTAAATTTGATAATAATAACTTTAAAAATTATATAAATTATATGATTTAGTTCGTATGGTGTATCTTTAAAGTAAAGAATAATTAATATTTAGCAACATATATTAAAATCACATAAATGCAAAAATAAAAGAGTAGGATTGCAAAAATAACATATCCAAACTAAAAAAATGAAATTAGAAAAAATTGAATTGATTTTATTAAGGTCAAAGAAAAAAAGGAAGAAACGAGTGGCCACAAGTCACATACTTTAAATTATATTTTGAGAATCTAACCTTTACATTAATAAAATGTATAATTCTTATGGCAAATGATTTGAATCAAACTAACATTAATAAAAAATAACTTCGATCATTCAATCACATCTATTATTCATGTCAAAAAACATGTTAAATTTGATAATAATAACTTTAAAAATTATATAAATTATATGATTTAGTCGGTATGGTTGTCTCTTTAATGTAAATAATAATTAATATTTACTAACATAAATGAAAATCACATAAATGAAAATAAAAGAGTAGGCTTGTAAAAATGACATATCCAAACTAAAAAAATGAAATTAAAAAAAATTGAATTGATTTTATTAAGGTGAAAGAAAAAAAGGAAGGACGAGTGGCCACAAGTCACATACTTTGAATTATATTTTGAGAATCTAATCTTTACAATAATAAAATGTATACTTGTTATGATAAATTATTTGAATCAAACTAACATTAATAAAAAATAACTTACATCATCCAATTCTATCTATCATTCATGTGAAAAAAATATGTTAAATATGATAATAATAACTTTAAAAATTATATAAATTATATGATTTAGTTGGTATGGTTGTATCTTTAAGGTCAATAATAATTAATATTTAGTAACATAAATGAAAATCACAGAAATGAAAATAAAAGAGTAGGCTTGCAAAAATGATATATCCAAACCAAAAAAATTAAATTAAAAAAAATATAATTGATTTTATTAAAGTGAAAGAAAAAAAGGAAAAGCGGCCACCAGTCACGTACTTTAAATTATATTTTGAGAATCTAACCTTTACATTAATAAAATGTATACTTGTTATGATAATATTATTTGAATCAAACTGACATTAATCAAAAATAACTTACATCATTCAATCACATCTATCATTCATGTGAAAAAATATGTTAAATTTGATAATAATAACTTTAAAAATTATATAAATTATATGATTTAGTTGGTATGGTTGTATCTTTAAAGTCAATAATAATTAATATTTAGTAACATAAATCAAAATCACATAAATGAAAATAAAATAGTAGGCTTGCAAAAATGAAATATCCAAACTAAAAAAATTAAATTAGAAAAAATTGAATTGATTCATTAAAGTGAAAGAAAAAAAGGAAGAAACCAGTGGCCACAAGTCACATACTTTAAATTATATTTTGAGAATCTAACCTTTATATTAATGAAATGTATACTTCTTATGATAAATTATTTGACTCAAACTAACATTAATGAAAACTAATTTACATCATTCAATCAGATCTATCATTCATGTCAAAAAATATGTTAAATTTGATAATAATAACTTTAAAAATTATATAAATTATATGATTTAGTTGGTATGGTTGTATCTTTAAAGTCGATAATAATTAATATTTAGTAACGTATATGAAAATCACATAAATGAAAATAAAAGAGTTTCTTGCAAAAATGACATATCCAAACTAAAAAAATGAGATTCTAAAAATTTGAATTGATTTTATTAAAGTGATAGAAAAAAAGGAAGAAACGAGTGGCCACAAGTCACATACTTTAAATTATATTTTGAGAATCTAACCTTTAGATTAATAAAATGTATACTTGTTATGATAAATAATTTGAATCAAATTAACATTAATAAAAAATAACTTGCATCATTCAATCACATCTATCATTCACGTCAAAAAATATGTTAAATTTGATAACAATAACCTTAAAAATTTCATAAATTATATGATTTAGTTGGTATGGTTGTATCTTTAAAGTCAATAATAATTAATATTTAGTAACATAAATGAAAATCGCATGAATCAAAATAAAAGAGTAGGCTTGCAAAAATGACATATCCAAACTAAAAAAATGAAATTCTAAAAAATTGAATTGATTTTATTAAAGTGAAAGAAAAAAAGGAAGAAACGAGTGGCCACAAGTCACATACTTTAAATTATATTTTGAGAATCTAACCTTTACATTTTATGATAAATTATTTGAATCAAACTAACATTAATGAAAAATAACTTACATCATTCAATCACATCTATCATTCATGTGAAAAAATATGTTAAATTTGATAATAATAACTTTAGAAACTATATCAATTATATGATTTAGTTGGTATGGTTGTATCTTGAAAGTCAATAAGAATTAATATTTAGTAACGTAAATGAAAATAAAACTGTAGGCTTGCAAAAATGACATATCCAAACTCAAAAAATGAAATTAGAAAAAATTGAATTGATTTTATTAAAGTGAAAGAAAAAAAGGAAGAAACGAGTGGCCACAAGTCACATACTTTAAATTATATTTTGAGAATCTAACCTTTACATTAATAAAATGTATACTTGTTATGATAAACTATTTGAATCAAACTAACATTAATAAAAAATAACTTACATCATTCAATCACATCTATCATTCATGTCAAAAACCATGTTAAATTTAATAATAATAAGTTTAAAAATTATATAAATTATATGATTTAGTTGGTATGGTTGTAACTTTAATGTAAATAATAATTAATATTTAGTAACATAAATGAAAATCACATAAATGAAAATAAAAGATTACGCTTGCAAAAATGACATATCCAAACTAAAAAAATGAAATTAGAAAAAATTGAATTGATTTTATTAAAGTGAAAGAAAAAAAGGAAGAAACAAGTGGCCACAAGTCACATACTTTAAATTATATATTGAGAATCTAACCTTTACATTAATAAAATGTATACTTGTTATGATAAACTATTTGAATCAAACAAACATTAATAAAGAATAACTTACATCATTCAATCACATCTACCATTCATGTCAAAAAACATGTTAAATTTGGAAATAATAACTTTAAAAATTATATCAATTATATGATTTAGTTGGTATGGTTGTATCTTTAATGTAAATAATAATTAATATTTACTAACATAAATGAAAATCCCATATGAAAATAAAAGAGTAGGATTGCAAAAATAACATATCCAAACTAAAAAAATGAAATTAGAAAAAATTGAATTGATTTTATTAAAGTGAAAGAAAAAAAGGAAGAAACGAGTGGCCACAAGTCACATACTTTAAATTATATTTTGAGAATCTAACCTTTACATTCATAAAATGTATACTTGTTATGATAAACTATTTGAATCAAACTAACATTAATAAAAAATAACTTATACATCATTCAATCACATCTATCATTCATGTCAAAAACCATGTTAAATTTAATAATAATAAGTTTAAAAATTATATAAATTATATGATTTAGTTGGTATGGTTGTATCTTTAATGTAAATAATAATTAATATTTAGTAACATAAATGAAAATCACATAAATGAAAATAAAAGATTACGCTTGCAAAAATGACATATCCAAACTAAAAAAATGAAATTAGAAAAAATTGAATTGATTTTATTAAAGTGAAAGAAAAAAAGGAAGAAACGAGTGGCCACAAGTCACATACTTTAAATTATATTTTGAGAATCTAACCTTTACATTAATAAAATGTATACTTGTTATGATAAACTATTTGAATCAAACTAACATTAATAAAAAATAACTTACATCATTCAATCACATCTACCATTCATGTCAAAAAACATGTTAAATTTGGAAATAATAACGTTAAAAATTATATCAATTATATGATTTAGTTGGTATGGTTGTATCTTTAATGTAAATAATAATTAATATTTACTAACATAAATGAAAATCCCATATGAAAATAAAAGAGTAGGATTGCAAAAATGACATATCCAATCTAAAAAAATGAAATTAGAAAAAATTGAATTGATTTTATTAAGGTCAAAGAAAAAAAGGAAGAAACGAGTGGCCACAAGTCACATACTTTAAATTATATTTTGAGAATCTAACCTTTACATTAATAAAATGTATAATTCTTATGGCAAATGATTTGAATCAAACTAACATTAATAAAAAATAACTTCGATCATTCAATCACATCTATTATTCATGTCAAAAAACATGTTAAATTTGATAATAATAACTTTAAAAATTATATAAATTATATGATTTAGTCGGTATGGTTGTCTCTTTAATGTAAATAATAATTAATATTTACTAACATAAATGAAAATCACATAAATGAAAATAAAAGAGTAGGCTTGTAAAAATGACATATCCAAACTAAAAAAATGAAATTAAAAAAAATTGAATTGATTTTATTAAGGTGAAAGAAAAAAAGGAAGGACGAGTGGCCACAAGTCACATACTTTGAATTATATTTTGAGAATCTAATCTTTACAATAATAAAATGTATACTTGTTATGATAAATTATTTGAATCAAACTAACATTAATAAAAAATAACTTACATCATCCAATTCTATCTATCATTCATGTGAAAAAAATATGTTAAATATGATAATAATAACTTTAAAAATTATATAAATTATATGATTTAGTTGGTATGGTTGTATCTTTAAGGTCAATAATAATTAATATTTAGTAACATAAATGAAAATCACAGAAATGAAAATAAAAGAGTAGGCTTGCAAAAATGATATATCCAAACTAAAAAAATTAAATTAAAAAAAATATAATTGATTTTATTAAAGTGAAAGAAAAAAAGGAAAAGCGGCCACCAGTCACGTACTTTAAATTATATTTTGAGAATCTAACCTTTACATTAATAAAATGTATACTTATTATGATAATATTATTTGAATCAAACTGACATTAATCAAAAATAACTTATATCATTCAATCACATCTATCATTCATGTGAAAAAATATGTTAAATTTGATAATAATAACTTTAAAAATTATATAAATTATATGATTTAGTTGGTATGGTTGTATCTTTAAAGTCAATAATAATTAATATTTAGTAACATAAATCAAAATCACATAAATGAAAATAAAATAGTAGGCTTGCAAAAATGAAATATCCAAACTAAAAAAATTAAATCAGAAAAAATTGAATTGATTCATTAAAGTGAAAGAAAAAGAGGAAGAAACCAGTGGCCACAAGTCACATACTTTAAATTATATTTTGAGAATCTAACCTTTATATTAATGAAATGTATACTTCTTATGATAAATTATTTGACTCAAACTAACATTAATGAAAACTAATTTACATCATTCAATCAGATCTATCATTCATGTCAAAAAATATGTTAAATTTGATAATAATAACTTTAAAAATTATATAAATTATATGATTTAGTTGGTATGGTTGTATCTTTAAAGTCGATAATAATTAATATTTAGTAACGTATATGAAAATCACATAAATGAAAATAAAAGAGTTTCTTGCAAAAATGACATATCCAAACTAAAAAAATGAGATTCTAAAAATTTGAATTGATTTTATTAAAGTGATAGAAAAAAAGGAAGAAACGAGTGGCCACAAGTCACATACTTTAAATTATATTTTGAGAATCTAACCTTTAGATTAATAAAATGTATACTTGTTATGATAAATAATTTGAATCAAATTAACATTAATAAAAAATAACTTGCATCATTCAATCACATCTATCATTCACGTCAAAAAATATGTTAAATTTGATAACAATAACCTTAAAAATTTCATAAATTATATGATTTAGTTGGTATGGTTGTATCTTTAAAGCCAATAATAATTAATATTTAGTAACATAAATGAAAATCGCATGAATCAAAATAAAAGAGTAGGCTTGCAAAAATGACATATCCAAACTAAAAAAATGAAATTCTAAAAAATTGAATTGATTTTATTAAAGTGAAAGAAAAAAAGGAAGAAACGAGTGGCCACAAGTCACATACTTTAAATTATATTTTGAGAATCTAACCTTTACATTAATAAAATGTATAATTCTTATGGCAAATGATTTGAATCAAACTAACATTAATAAAAAATAACTTCGATCATTCAATCACATCTATTATTCATGTCAAAAAACATGTTAAATTTGATAATAATAACTTTAAAAATTATATAAATTATATGATTTAGTCGGTATGGTTGTCTCTTTAATGTAAATAATAATTAATATTTACTAACATAAATGAAAATCACATAAATGAAAATAAAAGAGTAGGCTTGTAAAAATGACATATCCAAACTAAAAAAATGAAATTAAAAAAAATTGAATTGATTTTATTAAGGTGAAAGAAAAAAAGGAAGGACGAGTGGCCACAAGTCACATACTTTGAATTATATTTTGAGAATCTAATCTTTACAATAATAAAATGTATACTTGTTATGATAAATTATTTGAATCAAACTAACATTAATAAAAAATAACTTACATCATCCAATTCTATCTATCATTCATGTGAAAAAAATATGTTAAATATGATAATAATAACTTTAAAAATTATATAAATTATATGATTTAGTTGGTATGGTTGTATCTTTAAGGTCAATAATAATTAATATTTAGTAACATAAATGAAAATCACAGAAATGAAAATAAAAGAGTAGGCTTGCAAAAATGATATATCCAAACCAAAAAAATTAAATTAAAAAAAATATAATTGATTTTATTAAAGTGAAAGAAAAAAAGGAAAAGCGGCCACCAGTCACGTACTTTAAATTATATTTTGAGAATCTAACCTTTACATTAATAAAATGTATACTTGTTATGATAATATTATTTGAATCAAACTGACATTAATCAAAAATAACTTACATCATTCAATCACATCTATCATTCATGTGAAAAAATATGTTAAATTTGATAATAATAACTTTAAAAATTATATAAATTATATGATTTAGTTGGTATGGTTGTATCTTTAAAGTCAATAATAATTAATATTTAGTAACATAAATCAAAATCACATAAATGAAAATAAAATAGTAGGCTTGCAAAAATGAAATATCCAAACTAAAAAAATTAAATTAGAAAAAATTGAATTGATTCATTAAAGTGAAAGAAAAAAAGGAAGAAACCAGTGGCCACAAGTCACATACTTTAAATTATATTTTGAGAATCTAACCTTTATATTAATGAAATGTATACTTCTTATGATAAATTATTTGACTCAAACTAACATTAATGAAAACTAATTTACATCATTCAATCAGATCTATCATTCATGTCAAAAAATATGTTAAATTTGATAATAATAACTTTAAAAATTATATAAATTATATGATTTAGTTGGTATGGTTGTATCTTTAAAGTCGATAATAATTAATATTTAGTAACGTATATGAAAATCACATAAATGAAAATAAAAGAGTTTCTTGCAAAAATGACATATCCAAACTAAAAAAATGAGATTCTAAAAATTTGAATTGATTTTATTAAAGTGATAGAAAAAAAGGAAGAAACGAGTGGCCACAAGTCACATACTTTAAATTATATTTTGAGAATCTAACCTTTAGATTAATAAAATGTATACTTGTTATGATAAATAATTTGAATCAAATTAACATTAATAAAAAATAACTTGCATCATTCAATCACATCTATCATTCACGTCAAAAAATATGTTAAATTTGATAACAATAACCTTAAAAATTTCATAAATTATATGATTTAGTTGGTATGGTTGTATCTTTAAAGTCAATAATAATTAATATTTAGTAACATAAATGAAAATCGCATGAATCAAAATAAAAGAGTAGGCTTGCAAAAATGACATATCCAAACTAAAAAAATGAAATTCTAAAAAATTGAATTGATTTTATTAAAGTGAAAGAAAAAAAGGAAGAAACGAGTGGCCACAAGTCACATACTTTAAATTATATTTTGAGAATCTAACCTTTACATTAATAAAATGTATAATTCTTATGGCAAATGATTTGAATCAAACTAACATTAATAAAAAATAACTTCGATCATTCAATCACATCTATTATTCATGTCAAAAAACATGTTAAATTTGATAATAATAACTTTAAAAATTATATAAATTATATGATTTAGTCGGTATGGTTGTCTCTTTAATGTAAATAATAATTAATATTTACTAACATAAATGAAAATCACATAAATGAAAATAAAAGAGTAGGCTTGTAAAAATGACATATCCAAACTAAAAAAATGAAATTAAAAAAAATTGAATTGATTTTATTAAGGTGAAAGAAAAAAAGGAAGGACGAGTGGCCACAAGTCACATACTTTGAATTATATTTTGAGAATCTAATCTTTACAATAATAAAATGTATACTTATTATGATAAATTATTTGAATCAAACTAACATTAATAAAAAATAACTTACATCATCCAATTCTATCTATCATTCATGTGAAAAAAATATGTTAAATATGATAATAATAACTTTAAAAATTATATAAATTATATGATTTAGTTGGTATGGTTGTATCTTTAAGGTCAATAATAATTAATATTTAGTAACATAAATGAAAATCACAGAAATGAAAATAAAAGAGTAGGCTTGCAAAAATGATATATCCAAACTAAAAAAATTAAATTAAAAAAAATATAATTGATTTTATTAAAGTGAAAGAAAAAAAGGAAAAGCGGCCACCAGTCACGTACTTTAAATTATATTTTGAGAATCTAACCTTTACATTAATAAAATGTATACTTATTATGATAATATTATTTGAATCAAACTGACATTAATCAAAAATAACTTACATCATTCAATCACATCTATCATTCATGTGAAAAAATATGTTAAATTTGATAATAATAACTTTAAAAATTATATAAATTATATGATTTAGTTGGTATGGTTGTATCTTTAAAGTCAATAATAATTAATATTTAGTAACATAAATCAAAATCACATAAATGAAAATAAAATAGTAGGCTTGCAAAAATGAAATATCCAAACTAAAAAAATTAAATTAGAAAAAATTGAATTGATTCATTAAAGTGAAAGAAAAAAAGGAAGAAACCAGTGGCCACAAGTCACATACTTTAAATTATATTTTGAGAATCTAACCTTTATATTAATGAAATGTATACTTCTTATGATAAATTATTTGACTCAAACTAACATTAATGAAAACTAATTTACATCATTCAATCAGATCTATCATTCATGTCAAAAAATATGTTAAATTTGATAATAATAACTTTAAAAATTATATAAATTATATGATTTAGTTGGTATGGTTGTATCTTTAAAGTCGATAATAATTAATATTTAGTAACGTATATGAAAATCACATAAATGAAAATAAAAGAGTTTCTTGCAAAAATGACATATCCAAACTAAAAAAATGAGATTCTAAAAATTTGAATTGATTTTATTAAAGTGATAGAAAAAAAGGAAGAAACGAGTGGCCACAAGTCACATACTTTAAATTATATTTTGAGAATCTAACCTTTAGATTAATAAAATGTATACTTGTTATGATAAATAATTTGAATCAAATTAACATTAATAAAAAATAACTTGCATCATTCAATCACATCTATCATTCACGTCAAAAAATATGTTAAATTTGATAACAATAACCTTAAAAATTTCATAAATTATATGATTTAGTTGGTATGGTTGTATCTTTAAAGTCAATAATAATTAATATTTAGTAACATAAATGAAAATCGCATGAATCAAAATAAAAGAGTAGGCTTGCAAAAATGACATATCCAAACTAAAAAAATGAAATTCTAAAAAATTGAATTGATTTTATTAAAGTGAAAGAAAAAAAGGAAGAAACGAGTGGGCACAAGTCACATACTTTAAATTATATTTTGAGAATCTAACTTTTACATTAATAAAATGTACACTTGTTATAATAAATTATTTGAATCAAACTAACATTAACCAAAAATAACTTACCTCATTCAATCACATCTATCATTCACGTCAAAAAATATGTTAAATTTGATAACAATAACATTAAAAATTTCATAAATTATATGATTTAGTTGGTATAGTTGTATCTTTAAAGTCAATAATAATTAATATTTAGTAACATAAATGAAAATCACATGAATCAAAATAAAAGAGTAGGCTTGCAAAAATGACATATCCAAACTAAAAAAATGAAATTAGAAAAAATTGAATTGATTTTATTAAAGTGAAAGAAAAAAAGGAAGAGTGGCCACAAGTGACATACTTTAAATTATATTTTGAGAATCTAACCTTTACATTTTATGATAAATTATTTGAATCAAACTAACATTAATGAAAAATAACTTACATCATTCAATCACAACTATCATTCATGTGAAAAAATATGTTAAATTTGATAATAATAACTTTAGAAACTATATCAATTATATGATTTAGTTGGTATGGTTGTATCTTGAAAGTCAATAAGAATTAATATTTAGTAACGTAAATGAAAATAAAACTGTAGGCTTGCAAAAATGACATATCCAAACTCAAAAAATGAAATTCGAAAAAATTGAATTGATTTTATTAAAGTGAAAGAAAAAAAGGAAGAAACGAGTGGCCACAAGTAACATACTTTAAATTATATTTTGAGAATCTAACCTTTACATTAATAAAATGTATACTTGTTATGATAAGCTATTTGAATCAAAGTAACATTAATAAAAAATAACTTACATCATTCAATCACATCTACCATTCATTTTAAAAAACATGTTAAATTTGGTAATAATAACTTTAAAAATTATATCAATTATATGATTTAGTTGGTACGGTTGTATCTTTAATGTAAATAATAATTAATATTTAGTAACATCAATGAAAATCACATAAATGCAAAAATAAAAGAGTAGGCTTGCAAAAATGACATATCCAAACTAAAAAAATGAAATTAGAAAAAATTGAATTGATTTTATTAAAGTGAAAGAAAAAAAGGAAGAGTGGCCACCAGTCACATACTTTAAATTATATTTTGAGAATCTAACCTTTACATTAATAAAATGTATAGTTGTTATGATAAATTATTTGAATGAAACTAACATTAATAAAAAATAACTTTCATCATTCAATCACAAATATCATTCATGCCAAAAAATATGTCAAATTTGATAATAATAACTTTAAAAATTATATAAATTATATGATTTAGTTGGTATGGTTGTATCTTTAAAGTCAAGAATAATTAATATTTAGCAACATATATGAAAATCACATAAATGAAAATAAAAGAGTAGGCTTGAAAAAATGACATATCCAAACTAAAAAAATGAAATTAGAAAAAAATGAATTGATTTTATTAAAGGGAAAGAAAAAAAAGGAAGAAACGAGTGACCACAAGTCACATACTCTAAATTATATTTTGAGAATCTAACATTTACATTTTATGATAAATTATTTGAATCAAACTAACATTAATAAAAAATAACTTACATCATTCAATCACATCTATCATTCATGTCAAAAAATATGTTAAATTTGATAATAATAACTTTAAAAATTAAATAAACAATATGATTTAGTTGGTATGGTTGTATCTTTAATGTCAATGATAATTAATATTTGGCAACATAAATGAAAATCACATAAATGAAAATAAAAGAGTAAGCTTGCAAAAATGACATATCCAAACTAAAAAAATGAAATTATAAGAAATTGAACTGATTTTATTAAAGTGAAAGAAAAAAACGAAGAGTGGCCACCAGTCACATACTTTAAATTATATTTTCAGAATCTAACCTTTACATTAATAAAAAGTATAGTTGTTATGATAAATTATTTGAATGAAACTAGCATTAATAAAAAATAACTTTCATCATTCAATCACAAATATCATTCATGCCAAAAAATATGTTAAATTTGGAAATAATAACTTTAAAAATTATATAAATTATATGATTTAGTTGGTATGGTTGTATCTTTAAAGTCAAGAATAATTAATATTTAGCAACATATATGAAAATCACATAAATGAAAATAAAAGAGTAGGCTTGAAAAAATGACATATCCAAACTAAAAAAATGAAATTAGAAAAAAATGAATTGATTTTATTAAGGTGAAAGAAAAAAAAGGAAGAAACGAGTGACCACAATACTCTAAATTATATTTTGAGAATCTAACCTTTACATTTTACGATAAATTATTTGAATCAAACTAACATTAATAAAAAATAACTTACATCATTCAATCACATCTATCATTCATGTAAAAAAATATGTTAAATTTGATAACAATAACTTTAAAAATTTCATAAATTATATGATTTAGTTGGTATGGTTGTAACTTTAAAGTCAATAATAATTAATATTTAGTAACATAAATGAAAATCACATGAATCAAAATAAAAGAGTAGGCTTGCAAAAATGACATATCCAAACTAAAAAAATAAAATTATAAAAAATTGAATATATTTTATTAAAGTGAAGGAAAGAAAAAAAGGAAGAAACGTGGGGCCACAAGTCACATATTTTAAATTATATTTTGAGTATCTAACCATTACATTAATAAAATGTATACTTGTTATCATAAATTATTTGAATCAAACTAACATTAATAAAAAATGACTTACATCATTCAATCACATCTATCATTCATGTCAAAAAATATGTTAAATTTGATAACAATAACTTTAAAAATTTCATAAATTATATGATTTAGTTGGTATGGTTGTATCTTTAAAGTCAATAATAATTAATATTTAGTAACATAACTGAAAATCACATGAATCAAACTAAAAGAGTAGGCTTGCAAAAATGACATATCCAAACTAAAAAAATGAAATTCTAAAGAATTGAATTGATTTTATTAAAGTGAAAGAAAAAAAGGAAGAAATGAGTGGCCACAAGTACATATGTTAAATTATATTTTGAGAATCTAACCTTTACATTAATAAAATGTATACTTGTTATGATAAATTATTTGAATCAAACTAAAATTAATAAAAAATAACTTACATCATTCAATCACATCTATCATTCATGTGAAAAAAATATGTTAAATCTGATAATAATAACTTTAAAAATTATATAAATTATATGATTTAGTTGGTATGGTTGTATCTTTAAGGTCAATAATAATTAATATTTAGTAACATAAATGAAAATCACAGAAATGAAAATAAAAGAGTAGGCTTGCAAAAATGACATATCCAAACTAAAAAAATTAAATTAAAAAAAATATAATTGATTTTATTAAAGTGAAAGAAAAAAAGGAAAAGCGGCCACCAGTCACATACTTTAAATTATATTTTGAGAATCTAACCTTTACATTAATAAAATGTATACTTGTTATGATAAATAATTTGATTCAAATTAACATTAATAAAAAATAACTTACATCATTCAATCACATCTATCATTCATGTGAAAAAAATATGTTAAATCTGATAATAATAACTTTAAAAATTATATAAATTATATGATTTAGTTGGTATGGTTGTATCTTTAAGGTCAATAACAATTAATATTTAGTAACATAAATGAAAATCACAGAAATGAAAATAAAAGAGTAGGCTTGCAAAAATGACATATCCAAACTAAAAAAATTAAATAAAAAAAAAATATAATTGATTTTATTAAAGTGAAAGAAAAAAAGGAAAAGCGGCCACCAGTCACATACTTTAAATTATATTTTGAGAATCTAACCTTTATATTAATAAAATGTATACTTGTTATGATAAATAATTTGATTCAAATTAACATTAATAAAAAATAACTTACATCATTCAATCACATATATCATTCATGTGAAAAAAATATGTTAAGTCTGATAATAATAACTTTAAAAATTATATAAATTATATGATTTAGTTGGTATGGTTGTATCTTTAAGGTCAACAACAATTAATATTTAGTAACATAAATGAAAATCACAGAAATGAAAATAAAAGAGTAGGCTTGCAAAAATGACATATCCAAACTAAAAAAATTAAATTAAAAAAAATATAATTGATTTTATTAAAGTGAAAGAAAAAAAGGAAAAGCGGCCACCAGTCACATACTTTAAATTATATTTTGAGAATCTAACCTTTACATTAATAAAATGTATACTTGTTATGATAAATTATTTGAATGAAACTAACATTAATAAAAAATAACTTTCATCATTCAATCACAAATATCATTCATGCCAAAAAATATGTTAAATTTCACAATAATAACTTTAAAAATTATATAAATTATATGATTTAGTTGGTATGGTCGTATCTTTAAAGTCAATAATAATTAATATTTACTAACATAAATGAAAATCACATAAATGAAAATAAAAGAGTACGCTTGTAAAAATGACATATCCAAACTAAAAAAATGAAATTAGAAAAAAATGAAATTAGAAAAAAATTAAATTAAAAAAAATATAATTGATTTTATTAAAGTGAAAGAAAAAAAGGAAAAGCGGCCACCAGTCACATACTTTAAATTATATTTTGAGAATCTAACCTTTACATTAATAAAATGTATACTTGTTATGATAAATAATTTGAATCAAATTAACATTAATAAAAAATAACTTACATCATTCAATCACATCTATCATTCATGTGAAAAAAATATGTTAAATCTGATAATAATAACTTTAAAAATTATATAAATTATATGATTTAGTTGGTATGGTTGTATCGTTAAGGTCAACAACAATTAATATTTAGTAACATAAATGAAAATCACAGAAATGAAAATAAAAGAGTAGGCTTGCAAAAATGACATATCCAAACTAAAAAAATTAAATTAAAAAAAATATAATTGATTTTATTAAAGTGAAAGAAAAAAAGGAAAAGCGGCCACCAGTCACATACTTTAAATTATATTTTGAGAATCTAACCTTTACATTAATAAAATGTATACTTGTTATGATAAATTATTTGAATGAAACTAAGATTAATAAAAAATAACTTTCATCATTCAATCACAAATATCATTCATGCCAAAAAAATATGTTAAATTTGATAATAATAACTTTAAAAATTATATAAATTATATGATTTAGTTGGTATGGTTGTATCTTTAAAGTCAAGAATAATTAATATTTAGCAACATATATGAAAATGACATAAATGAAAATAAAAGAGCAGGTTTGAAAAAATGACATATCCGAACTAAAAAAATGAAATTAGAAAAAAATGAATTGATTTTATTAAAGTGAAAAAAAAAGAGGAAGAAACGAGTGACCACAAGTCACATACTTTAAATTATATTTTGAGAATATAACCTTTACATTTTATGATAAATTATTTGAGTCAAACTAACATTAATAATAAATAACTTACATCATTCAATCACATCTATCATTCATGTAAAAAAATATGTTAAATTTGATAACAATAACTTTAAAAATTTCATAAATTATATGATTTAGTTGGTATGGTTGTATCTTTAAAGTCAATAATAATTAATATTTCGTAACATAAATGAAAATCACATGAATCAAAATAAAAGAGTAGGCTTGCAAAAATGACATATCCAAACTAAAAAAATGAAATTCTAAAAAATTGAATTGATTTTATTAAAGTGAAAGAAAAAAAGGAAGAAACTAGTGACCACAAGTCACATATTTTAAATTATATTTTGAGAATCTAACCATTACTTTAATAAAATGTATACTTGTTATGATAAATTATTTGAATCAAACTAACATTAATAAAAAATGACTTACATCATTCAATCACATCTATCATTCATGTCAAAAAATATGTTAAATTTGACAACAATAACTTTAAAAATTTCATAAATTATATGAGTTAGTTGGTATGGTTGTATCTTTAAAGTCAATAATAATTAATATTTAGTAACATAAATGAAAATCACATGAATCAAAATAAAAGAGTAGGCTTGCAAAAATGACATATCCAAACTAAAAAAATGAAATTCTAAAAAATTGAATTGATTTTATTAAAGTGAAAGAAAAAAAGGAAGAAACAAGTGGCCACAGGTACATATTTTAAATTATATTTTGAGAATCCAACCTTTACATTAATAAAATGTATACGTGTTATGATAAATTATTTGAATCAAACTAAAATTAATAAAAAATAACTTACATCATTCAATCACATCTATCATTCATGTGAAAAAAAATGTTAAATCTGATAATAATAACTTTAAAAATTATATAAATTATATGATTTAGTTGCTATGGTTGTATCTTTAAGGTCAATAATAATTAATATTTAGTAACATAAATGAAAATCACAGAAATGAAAATAAAAGAGTAGGCTTGCGAAAATGACATACCCAAACTAAAAAAATTAAATTAGAAAAAATTGAATTGATTTTATTAAAGTGAAAGAAAAAAAAGGAAGAAACGAGTGGCCACAAGTCACATACTTTAAATTATATTTTGAGAATCTAACCTTTACATTAATAAAATGTATACTTTTTATGATAAATTATTTGAATCAAATTGACATTAATAAAAAATAACTTACATCATTCAATCACATCTATCATTCATGTCAAAAAATATGTTAAATTTGATAATAATAAGTTTAAAAATTATATAAATTATATGACTTAGTTGGTATGGTTGTATCTTTAAAGCCAATAGTAATTAATATTTAGTAACATAAATCAAAATCACAGAAATGAAAATAAAAGAGTAGGCTTGCAAAAATGACATATCCAAACTAAAAAAATGAAATTCTAAAAAATTGAATTGATTTTATTAAAGTGAAAGAAAAAAAGGAAGAAACAAGTGGCCACAGGTACATATTTTAAATTATATTTTGAGAATCCAACCTTTACATTAATAAAATGTATACGTGTTATGATAAATTATTTGAATCAAACTAAAATTAATAAAAAATAACTTACATCATTCAATCACATCTATCATTCATGTGAAAAAAAAATGTTAAATCTGACAATAATAACTTTAAAAATTATATAAATTATATAATTTTGGTTGGTATGGTTGTATCTTTAAAGTCAATAATAATTAATATTTAGTAACATAAATAAAATCACATAAATGAAAATAAAAGAGTAGGCTTGCAAAAATGACAAATCCAAACTAAAAAAATGAAATTATAAATAATTGAATTGATTTTGTTAAAGTGAAAGAAAAAAAAGGAAGAAACTAGTGGCCACAAGTCACATACTTTAAATTATATTTTGATAATCTAACCTTTACATTAATAAAATGTATGCTTGTTATGACAAATTATTTGACTCAAATTAACATTAATGAAAACTAAGTTACATCATTCAATCACATCTATCATTCATGTCAACAAATATGTTAAATTTGATACTAATAACTTTAAAAATTATATAAAGTATATGATTTAGTTGGTACGGTTGTATCTTTAAACTCAAGAATAATTAATATTTAGCAACATATATGAAAATGACATAAATGAAAATAAAAGAGTAGGTTTAAAAAAATGACATATCCGAACTAAAAAAATGAAATTAGAAAAAAATGAATTGATTTTATTAAAGTGAAAAAAGAGAGGAAGAAACGAGTGACCACAAGTCACATACTTTAAATTATATTTTGAGAATATAACCTTTACATTTTATGATAAATTATTTGAGTCAAACTAACATTAATAAAAAATAACTTACATCATTCAATCACATCTATAATTCATGTAAAAAAATATGTTAAATTTGATAACAATAACTTTAAAAATTTCATAAATTATATGATTTAGTTGGTATGGTTGTATCTTTAAAGTCAATAATAATTAATATTTCGTAACATAAATGAAAATCACATGAATCAAAATAAAAGAGTAGGCTTGCAAAAATGACATATCCAAACTAAAAAAATGAAATTCTAAAAAATTGAATTGATTTTATTAAAGTGAAAGAAAAAAAGGAAGAAACTAGTGACAACAAGTCACATATTTTAAATTATATTTTGAGAATCTAACCATTACTTTAATAAAATGTATACTTGTTATGATAAATTATTTGAATCAAACTAACATTAATAAAAAATGACTTACATCATTCAATCACATCTATCATTCATGTCAAAAAATATGTTAAATTTGACAACAATAACTTTAAAAATTTCATAAATTATATGAGTTAGTTGGTATGGTTGTATCTTTAAAGTCAATAATAATTAATATTTAGTAACATAAATTAAAATCACATGAATCAAAATAAAAGTGTAGGCATGCAAAAATGACATATCCAAACTAAAAAAATGAAATTCTAAAAAATTGAATTGATTTTATTAAAGTGAAAGAAAAAAAGGAAGAAACAAGTGGCCACAGGTACATATTTTAAATTATATTTTGAGAATCCAACCTTTACATTAATAAAATGTATACGTGTTATGATAAATTATTTGAATCAAACTAAAATTAATAAAAAATAACTTACATCATTCAATCACATCTATCATTCATGTGAAAAAAAAATGTTAAATCTGATAATAATAACTTTAAAAATTATATAAATTATATGATTTAGTTGCTATGGTTGTATCTTTAAGGTCAATAATAATTAATATTTAGTAACATAAATGAAAATCACAGAAATGAAAATAAAAGAGTAGGCTTGCGAAAATGACATACCCAAACTAAAAAAATTAAATTAGAAAAAATTGAATTGATTTTATTAAAGTGAAAGAAAAAAAAGGAAGAAACGAGTGGCCACACGTCACATACTTTAAATTATATTTTGAGAATCTAACCTTTACATTAATAAAATGTATACTTTTTATGATAAATTATTTGAATCAAATTGACATTAATAAAAAATAACTTACATCATTCAATCACATCTATCATTCATGTCAAAAAATATGTTAAATTTGATAATAATAAGTTTAAAAATTATATAAATTATATGACTTAGTTGGTATGGTTGTATCTTTAAAGCCAATAGTAATTAATATTTAGTAGCATAAATCAAAATCACAGAAATGAAAATAAAAGAGTAGGCTTGCAAAAATGACATATCCAAACTAAAAAAATAAAATTCTAAAAAATTGAATTGATTTTATTAAAGTGAAAGAAAAAAACGAAGAAACACACATACTTTCAATTATATTTTGAGTAGGTGTGCAAAAATGACATATCCAAACTAAAAAAATGAAATTAGAAAAAAATTGAATTGATTTTATTAAAGTGAAAGAAAAAAAGGAAGAAACGAGTGGCCACAAGTCACATACTTTAAATTATATTTTGAGAATCTAACCGTTACATTAATAAAATGTATACTTTTTATGATAAATTATTTGAATCAAATTGACATTAATAAAAAATAACTTACATCATTCAATCACATCTATCATTCATGTAAAAAAATATGTTAAATTTGATAATAATAAGTTTAAAAATTATATAAATTATATGACTTAGTTGGTATGGTTGTATCTTTAAAGTCAATAGTAATTAATATTTAGTAGCCTAAATCAAAATAACAGAAATGAAAATAAAAGAGTAGGCTTGCAAAAATGACATATCCAAACTAAAAAAATGAAATTCTAAAAAATTGAATTGACTTTATTAAAGTGAAAGAAAAAAACGAAGAAACACACATACTTTCAATTATATTTTGAGTAGGTGTGCAAAAATGACATATCCAAACTAAAAAAATGAAATTAGAAAAAATTGAATTTATTTTATTAAAGTGAAAGAAAAAAAGGAAGAAACGAGTGGCTACAAGTCACATACTTTAAATTATATTTTGAGAATCTAACCTTTACATTAATAAAATGTATACTTGTTATGATAATTTATTCGAATCAAACTAACATTAATCAAATATAACTTACATCATTCAATCACATCAATCATTCATGTCAAAAAATATGTTAAATTTGACAATAATAACTTTAAAAATTATATAAATTATATAATTTTGGTTGGTATGGTTGTATCTTTAAAGTCAATAATAATTAATATTTAGTAACATAAATAAAATCACATAAATGAAAATAAAAGAGTAGGCTTGCAAAAATGACAAATCCAAACTAAAAAAATGAAATTATAAATAATTGAATTGATTTTGTTAAAGTGAAAGAAAAAAAAGGAAGAAACTAGTGGCCACAAGTCACATACTTTAAATTATATTTTGATAATCTAACCTTTACATTAATAAAATGTATGCTTGTTATGACAAATTATTTGACTCAAATTAACATTAATGAAAACTAAGTTACATCATTCAATCACATCTATCATTCATGTCAACAAATATGTTAAATTTGATACTAATAACTTTAAAAATTATATAAAGTATATGATTTAGTTGGTACGGTTTTATCTTTAAAGTCAAGAATAATTCATATTTAGCAACATATATGAAAATGACATAAATGAAAATAAAAGAGTAGGTTTGAAAAAATGACATATCCGAACTAAAAAAATGAAATTAGAAAAAAATGAATTGATTTTATTAAAGTGAAAAAAAAAGAGGAAGAAACGAGTGACCACAAGTCACATACTTTAAATTATATTTTGAGAATATAACCTTTACATTTTATGATAAATTATTTGAGTCAAACTAACATTAATAAAAAATAACTTACATCATTCAATCACATCTATAATTCATGTAAAAAAATATGTTAAATTTGATAACAATAACTTTAAAAATTTCATAAATTATATGATTTAGTTGGTATGGTTGTATCTTTAAAGTCAATAATAATTAATATTTCGTAACATAAATGAAAATCACATGAATCAAAATAAAAGAGTAGGCTTGCAAAAATGACATATCCAAACTAAAAAAATGAAATTCTAAAAAATTGAATTGATTTTATTAAAGTGAAAGAAAAAAAGGAAGAAACTAGTGACCACAAGTCACATATTTTAAATTATATTTTGAGAATCTAACCATTACTTTAATAAAATGTATACTTGTTATGATAAATTATTTGAATCAAACTAACATTAATAAAAAATGACTTACATCATTCAATCACATCTATCATTCATGTCAAAAAATATGTTAAATTTGACAACAATAACTTTAAAAATTTCATAAATTATATGAGTTAGTTGGTATGGTTGTTTCTTTAAAGTCAATAATAATTAATATTTAGTAACATAAATGAAAATCACATGAATCAAAATAAAAGAGTAGGCTTGCAAAAATGACATATCCAAACTAAAAAAATGAAATTCTAAAAAATTGAATTGATTTTATTAAAGTGAAAGAAAAAAAGGAAGAAACAAGTGGCCACAGGTACATATTTTAAATTATATTTTGAGAATCCAACCTTTACATTAATAAAATGTATACGTGTTATGATAAATTATTTGAATCAAACTAAAATTAATAAAAAATAACTTACATCATTCAATCACATCTATCATTCATGTGAAAAAAAAATGTTAAATCTGATAATAATAACTTTAAAAATTATATAAATTATATGATTTAGTTGCTATGGTTGTATCTTTAAGGTCAATAATAATTAATATTTAGTAACATAAATGAAAATCACAGAAATGAAAATAAAAGAGTAGGCTTGCGAAAATGACATACCCAAACTAAAAAAATTAAATTAGAAAAAATTGAATTGATTTTATTAAAGTGAAAGAAAAAAAAGGAAGAAACGAGTGGCCACAAGTCACATACTTTAAATTATATTTTGAGAATCTAACCTTTACATTAATAAAATGTATACTTTTTATGATAAATTATTTGAATCAAATTGACATTAATAAAAAATAACTTACATCATTCAATCACATCTATCATTCATGTCAAAAAATATGTTAAATTTGATAATAATAAGTTTAAAAATTATATAAATTATATGACTTAGTTGGTATGGTTGTATCTTTAAAGCCAATAGTAATTAATATTTAGTAACATAAATCAAAATCACAGAAATGAAAATAAAAGAGTAGGCTTGCAAAAATGACATATCCAAACTAAAAAAATGAAATTCTAAAAAATTGAATTGATTTTATTAAGGTGAAAGAAAAAAACGAAGAAACACACATACTTTCAATTATATTTTGAGTAGGTGTGCAAAAATGACATATCCAAACTAAAAAAATGAAATTAGAAAAAATTGAATTTATTTTATTAAAGTGAAAGAAAAAAAGGAAGAAACGAGTGGCCATAAGTCACATACTTTAAATTATATTTTGAGAATCTAACCGTTACATTAATAAAATGTATACTTTTTATGATAAATTATTTGAATCAAATTGACATTAATAAAAAATAACTTACATCATTCAATCACATCTATCATTCATGTCAAAAAATATGTTAAACTCAACAATATTATTATTTTAATGAAATTTTCAAAATTTAAATTTTTCTATTTATATAATTTTAATTTTTCGTATCAATAAATATTTATTTAATATTATTAATACTACCACAAAAGTTTTCATTTCATGAGAAAAAATTTGTAGAAAATACCTGCTATCGGATGAGGTCAATTTGATGTTATATCCCTCTTAAAGGTGGAAGTGCACTTGGAACTTCTTGAGGAAATACATCATCAAATTCTTTTAAAAGATTATGGACCTCTTGAGGTAGAGACTCAAGTTCATGATTAGTGGTCATGAGTGTCTCTTTGAAGTATAGAAGGTATAAAGGTTGTTCAGGTAAGAGTGTTTTCTTGATATCATTCTTAAGTGATAAATGACTTTTGTATTTTTGTTTTCTTTCTTTTTGGTCTTATTCTCTCCTAGCTTTCATTTTGAGTTGGTCCTCACACACTTGAGAAGGTGTTAGAGGGCACAACACAAATTTCTTGCCAAGTGTTGGAAACTTATTTTATTGGTAAGGCCATCATGCATGGTTTTCTTATCAAATTGCCAAGGCCTTCATGCATGGTTTTCTTATCAAATTCGCAAGGCCTTCCAAGAAACAGATGACTAACTTCCAAAGGCATAACATCACATAAAACTTCATCTTTGTATTTGCCAATGGAAATTGGTACAAGTGCTTGTTGGTTAACCATAATACCTCCATCCTCATGAATCCGTTGCAATTGATAAGGTCTAGGATGTGGTTTTGTGGATAAGGCTAGCTTTTCAACCAATCTGATACTACAACAATTACAACTAGACCCACTATCCACAATGAGAGAACAACTGCATTCTAAAATTTTTCATCTTGTATGAAGCAACTTCTCTCTATGTGATTGGTCAATCTCACTAGTTTGGTTGTTAAGAAGAATCCTTACCATAAGTATGTCTCCATCACAAGGTAAGATCTCTTCCATGGAATCCATGGCTTCATCTTTACTGCTTGAAGTAGAAGAAGAAGAAGTAGCTTCATCAAGGCTACTATAGTGATCTTGGCCTCTTAAAATCATTGTTTTCTTTGTGGGGCATTGAGAAGTAATGTGACCCCTTCCAAGACACTTAAAGCACTTGATGTAACTTGACTTAGACTCCAGAGAAGGTACTTTAGAAGAATATGATTTTTCTTTTTCTTTATCTTTTTCTTTTCATCTTCTTTGGAGAAAGGTTTGGAAGAGGGACCCTCCTTCTTAAAATTCTTGGAATAAGATGGAGTGAAGTATTTTTTGAAACTTTTTCTTTTAAGTTGGTGCTCCACTCTTGAACAAAGTTGAACAAGTTCATTAAAATATCTATATGGTAAAAGTTCAACTTTGTCTCTTATTTTAAGATTAAGGCTTTGGAACCTTGAGATGGTGGTCCTCTCTTCTTCCCTTATACCCACCCTCATCATGAGTAACTCCATTTGTTGCCTATATTCTTCCACACTTAATGGCCCTTGTTTTAACCTTTGAAGCTTATCCATACGCTCACCATAATAGTATGGAGGAATATGCCTCCTTCTCAAGGCACTACGGAGTTCATTCCAATATGATTCACTCTCTTTTCTCTTTCTAAAGAAGTCCACTAATACATGGCATGCCCTTGGAAGCTAAGGGTCTCCAAAGAAACCTTCCTCTCTTCACTTACCCTATGGCAAGAAAAAAGTTGTTCAACCTTCATTTCCCAATCCAAATATGCATCAACATTGTCCTTTCCAAAAAATGAAGGAAGCTTGACATTAGGCTCTTTATTGGAGGATTCTCTTTGCTTATGTGTTCTTGGGGACCTTTGATAATAATCATTATTGTCATGACTAATATAAAGGCTAACACTTGGGGTTTTGGTATGATGATGAACACTATCCTCACTTTCACTCATAGAAACCCTTACCCCTTTGCCTTTTTGGGACCTAGATGGTTGGACTCTATGTTTTGAACCACTAGTTCTTACCCCCGAAAGTAACTTAGCAAGCATTTTTCTAATTTCCTCATTTTGTTTATCATGTTCTATCTCCCTCTTCCTAAATTCTTCCTCTTTATTTGCACTTTCTTCTTCTTTTCTTCTTATATACTCCCTAAATTCTCTAAGTTCATCTCTAAGGCTAGCATTACTAGGGTGTGAGTTTTGACCACGGACACTTGAATGATCACTCATCTTTGATCTACGAAATATTTTCACAAAAGGTTTCCTTGAAAAGATTTTTACAAAGAGTGAGTGATAAAGGTTTTCACAAAGAGATTTTGGTGCTAGACTTATTACTTGGAGCGGTTAGAATTGCACTCTAAAAGGGAGTTGGACTACAAGGAGTCACTTAATAGCCAAGCCTCTTAGTAGTGGGAAAATTATCAACCTTTGCCCCTTTGTAAGCCTTACAAAAACAAATTTTGACACTACAAGTGAGTGATGTGCAACAGACCCCTAATAAGCACTTAGAAACCTTCTAAACGAGCATACAACAACCTAGAGCATACAACTACAACAAAGTAAGTAAAGAAAGTAATAAAGGCATACACTAGTTGAAATTCCTAAAATCCCACCACTAAAACAAATTACTCCTAAGCTATCACAAATCAAATGAGACTTTAAAGTATCCAAATTACAACCCAAATGAACAAGAAAGGACCAATTACAAATGACCCCAATAAAAACAACAACAAATAGAAAAAGAAAGAAGAGAAAGTGGTACAAAAATCAAACAAGAATAAAAATAGAAAGATACTAGGCGCAAATTTAAAATAAAAAGCAAGAAAAAAAATTGAAATTCTTCAAGCCTCCAACTTGGTGTTCCTTCACAAGAAACAAACTATTTATAGTGTTTGCACTCTCACTATTTGGTGATTATCTCCAAAGCACTTTGGGACTTATGGCAACTTCCTCCAACTCAATCTCCCGATTCACAATGTGAACCCAAGGTGATTCACCTACACCAAGCAAAGAAGCCAACCAAGAGAAAGAGAACCAAGAGGCCAAGAAATAAAAACTAAAAAAGGAAAATTAAGAAGGCTAAACTCAAGAGATTAATTATGATACGAGACTAAAATAATGTGAAGAAAGCCAAGTAAAAATTAAGACACACGAGAAAGTTAAGCACTCAAAAGGAACTTAGAATGACTATAGATTAGAATTTAAGTGTTTAATGTTCTTGCCCTTAAAATTTAATGTCCAATTTCTAGCCAAGGTTTTGGTCATAAAATGAGTCCAAAATAGTCCAATATGGTAAAAGTTCAAGTCTAAAGTCATAAAATGGTCCACAAGTTAGCAACAATTCCTTTTAATTTTTTTTTAACTTTCACTTCTTTTCACTCAAAATGTGTCCCACCAAGGAGGATCAGATTTGATTATTTTTTAACCTTATATGTTGCATGGATTTTACACTTGTGGTGTGTTAAAAATGGGTACAAAAAGGTGGTAAATAAAAGTTGCTATTTTGGTGCAAGAAAGGTATCTTTTTCGGAAGTGTTTCTTGTCTTTTGCTCTCTTGTTTAGGTGCAGTTTTTTTCAGTTTTTTTTTCCACAATATATTCAGCCATATAACACTTTGTTTGACTTAGGATCATGCAATAAAGACAAGGAATGAAGTAGTCATGCAAAAGGAAGGCTAGCCAAAAATGTGTAAGGCATTAATTACACACATAAGTCAAATAAGACATGGAGCATGCAAGAGTCAATTTTTACATGCAAATATGAGTCTCCTAAGACTCACAAAAGGTTTAGCCAGCCAAGAATGTGAAAGAAAAAGCACCAGATTTTTTTCAAAGTTTCATGCATCTTGTGAGAGAAATATGCATATATTTGACTAGTTTTTGAAAAATAAGGAGGGAAACTTCAAACATGACACAACAAGGATTCAAACAAGATTAAAATGATGTTCATAGAATTTTCATCACAAAAAAATGCAGCCAAGGAAAAAAAAAAGGAAAGCTCTAAAAGAAAAACCTTTTGAGAAAAACTCAAAGAACAATAAGAAGGCTCATGAATGATGATGAACCACACAATAAAAGATACAACTTTTAAACACAATATTTAGACAAAATACTCAAGAGAAAGGAGAAGACATAAACATGAAAAGAAACATATTTTGAAGACAAAGAAAAAAAAAGGAATGGAGAAGAACACTAGTTACCCTTGAAGACCAACCAGGCTCTGATACCACATGATGGCTCCACCTTCTCCATGGTGCCACCAACTCTTCTCCAAGATGAGATGTTGAAATGGATCTTCTTCAAGGGCTGAAATAGGTGTGAAAATGGGGCTTATGAAGGGTGAAAGTGGTTCATAAAAAAATGGGGACAAAAGAATGGCGTTTTGGGTGGTGGTGGTTGGATGGCATCTCTTTGGCTAGCTCACTTCACTTGGAGAGGGTGAAGGCCAATCCTAGGGAGACCCAAGCTCCTTCTAAGGTAGAGAGGAGAGGAAGGGGGCCAAGAGATCCCTAAATGACTAAGGAAGAGGAATGATGAGGAAACTCTCTCAAATAACCAATATATCCAAAGTGACTACATGTAGTCTAACCAAGGGTATTTATATAGACGGTGGGAGGCCTCTAGGCCATTTGCACGAAATTTTGAGAGATAAATGCCTCTCAAATGAACCCTAAATAGACCTTAAATGAAATGTAGGTCCCTCCCACCTAAATGACTAAACACCCTTGTGTCTAGAAAATGAAAGAAATGGACTTTTGACCTCACAAGTCAAGGTTTAAGTCCCAAAATAAATGCTAAACTAATTTGCCCCATAATACAAAGGCTAAATAAAAATACACAATGAAATCCTAAGTGATTAAGGTTCCCCAAAATACAAGGGAAAAATAAGGAAAACAAGCAAAAGACTAGGTAGATGCACCAAAGTCTGCACATCTGATCATCAAGGCTCTTGGTGTGGTATGACCTTCCTCTTGTTCTATTCTTCTTGCCATGGACCTGATGGGTCCTACTTGATGCCCCAAGGATGGTACTCCATCAGTTCTCATGCTCAAAACAAGATATAAAATTTGACTTTAGGTTTATCTTTGAATTGTTGTAGAAATAATAATGTTTACCTCTGCTCCCTTTATTCTTCTAGAGTCCAATATTTATTCCACCAAGTGATAAAATGGATGACACTCACAAGTTGTAAAAGAAGAAATATTTTGTGTAAACATAAACCACAATATGCATGTAAGTAACAATCTGTAAAGAGAAAAATAAAATGAATGTATTGATAGAGTCTCTCAAAGAACATCTTTGAGATTCATCATAGATATGAAAGTACACAATCCAAGAATTTACCGAATGAAAGGATATTGACCATTCTTGAAAAAAAAAGAAAGTAAAGGATTTGAAGCTTACGCTGCACCAATATGAGCAATCTCACTTGCAAGATCAAAGGTGTGCTACGGTTCTTATTCAATGATATCCAAGAGAAGGCAAAGAAAGAATGGAGTTTTGTTTTCAATGAGTGAAAAGTGATAGAAAAAAACTTATGCACCCTAAAAAGTTTTACATCAGCATTCAATCACAACCCTTGATATGTGGTAAATTTGTTGACTTTACCAATTAATACTTTAAAAGTCATAAATAAAGGATTGTGATTAAACGTCAGTATAAAACATTTTAAACTCAAAAAATAATGGTATTAATGAAAACTATTTGAATGATAAAATTGACAGCTTTTTCATATGAATAGTTTTTACAAGAACTTCTTTTCTGTAACCCAAACTGAATGTTTTCTAGAATCTTGTCCAACTCCTTTTGCGTATCTCTAAGTTAGCTTTTATCCAAGTTATGGGATGAATAGGTTTGATTGAAGGGGACAAGTCAACAAGAACAAACCCTGTTTCTCTTGAGGCTACCAAATTTTCTCAAAGTAATGCATCTATTGGAATATATGATTCTTCATCTGGTATGTTTTTCCTAGACTTTATGTTGATTTCAAAAGCTTGTAGCTAACTTTGATGATGATTCACTGTGTTTTCTATTGCTAAAATATTATTGATCACTTTTCTTGTCAGTGTCATCAAGGTAATCAATGTCTTAGGAAAAGTATGCCTTTTTTCATCCTTCAATTATGTCCATAAGCTATTATTCATTTGAGCATTGTTTTGTCATCTAGTCGGTTTGTTCTTGACCTCCTCTATGTTTGTGGACGGATAAACTTGACCTTTGGATGATTACTCCATATTATCTGTAATCTTTATATTTTAGCATGCATTACTATGGAATATAAATTATGTTTCTAACGTGATAATTTGTTTCAATTTGACAAGATTTTTCTAATAGATAAAATAAATAAATATAAAGATATCGGAAGAACCATGGGGTTTATAAAAAGCTGTCATCTATAGAACTTGAATTGAATGTTCTCTTTAGCCTTTATTTGAAATTGGCTTTTCCTTGTTCTTTATGTAAATCTAAATTTTTTTCTCTTTCTTTTCCAAACCATAATTTTTGTTGTTACTATCTCTGTTACTGTTAAAATGAGATCAATGGCACTTGAGTAGAGACATAATTTTAAACTATTTTCTTTGTATCTTTCTAGCTTTCTTCCAGTTACTATGCATGTCCTCCTAGCTGGTTTACGAGAATGGAAAAGGTACAAGCAAGAAATAGCTACTTGGGAATGATGGTCAAAGTAAAAGTTTCATAATCCTCTTCAACAGTTGTTTATGATTGTATTGCATTTGTTATTTATGGTTTCTCTACTATAGTTATAGGTTCAAGGGGTGCGTAGCCTGCACCTCCTAATTATTCTTGAACTCTCTTTCATCAGTTACACATATTGACCTATGAAATGAAGCTAAATGAGCAAGTCACTTCAACATTTTCAGTTTCAACTGCTCTTAACTCTCACAATTAATTCTTAATATTATTAGATCAAACATTTTATATTTGCTGCTACATGGGCAGAATCTATTGATGACTTGATTATATTAACCAATGTAATCAAGAGTTTCTTCTTGTTTTGTTCATTTTCATTTCTAATGAAGGCCAAAGTAAAAGTTTTATAATCCTCTTCAATAGTTATTTATAATTGTATTGCATTTGTTATTTATGTTTTCTCTGCTATAGTGATAGGTTTAGGGGGGTGCGCAGTCGGCACCTCCTAATTCTTCTTGGACTCTCTTTTATCAGTTATACATATTGACGTATGAAACGAAGCTGAATAAAGTAAGTCACTTCAAAATTTTTAGGAATACATATTGATGTATGAAACAAAGCACCTCCTAATTCTCTTAAATCTCACAATTGATTCTTGATATTACTTGATATTACCTCATTCTTGATATACTTGTGCTAAAGATGGGAAAAGGAATAGAAATAATATCAAATACTATGCTTTATTATTTTCATTATTTCATGATCGATTTTCTGTTACTATGGCAAAAGATGCGAAAGATTCTATACTCTTTTGCTATGATTGTTACAAAATGAGGTAATTACTAGTTTTGTGTGAGAAGTTATTTTAGTTTAGTTTTTTTTACAATTTTTCTTATTTTTAGTTATTAGTTGATTTTTTTTACTTCATTTTTTCATTAATTAAATAAATTCTTTTTCTTTACATATTTTATTTTTCATTCTCTCCTTTATCATAATTTATTTATATATGTTTTAGGCAATTTATAAAAGTTTCACAATATTTGAAATTTAAGAAAATGATTTGTCATATCCAAACTAAAAATGAAATTAAAAAAAATTGAATTGATTTTATTAATATAAAAATTGAATTGCCTTGTCTAAACAAGAAATTTGAAATTTAAGAAATTTCAATTGATTTACTCAAACATAACATTTACAAAATGAAGGGAATTCAAAGGAATAAGATTTCAAATTTTTTGAAATCTTAAAATACCTCATCCAAATGCAATGTTAGATTTTAAGAAGATAAATGGTGAAGTGTAAGTCTCTAGTACCAATTCTCCTTTAATTAAAAATTAAAAATATGGAAGTGAAAGGAAAAAGGAAGAAAAGAGTGACCAAGTCACACACTTTAAATTATATTTTGAGAATGTAACCTTTACATTAATAAAATGTATACTTTTTATGATAAATTATTTGACTCAAATTAACATTTCTCAAACTAACATTAATCAAAACTGATTTACATCATTCAATCACATGTATTATTTATGTCAAAAAATTTGTTAAATTTGATAATAATAACTTTAGAAATTATATAAATTGTATGATTTAGTTGATATGGTTGTATCTTTAAAGTCAATAATAATTAATATTTAGTAACATAAATGAAAATAACAAGAATGAAATGACAATAAAAAAGTAGGCTTGCAAAAATGACAAAGAAGTTATATGAATTTATCCATTGGATTGGGTCTAGAAAAGGCAGATTCTAATTGTACAAGGTTCTATGGTTTATGGTTTGTTTCTTCTTTTTCTTTCTTCATTATTGAAACGTGGCCCTAAATGCCTCTCTCCATCCCGAATCCCCCAATTCCTCATATACATGGAAATGGACCCTCTTCTTCCCATGATCTATTTCAAAATCAAAACTTGGGTTGACCATTTTGTCCTTGAAATGTGCGTTACTAGTCAAATAATTAGTGAAAGGGAAAAATAAATAATGGACTCAAACAAATCACATGCTTTAAATTATATTTTAAAAATTTAACCTTTACATTAAGAGTTTAAGTGATATACACCGTTAGTGTAAAAGATTTTTACACTGACATCCAATAATGACTATTCATTAATGTGACTTTTAAAGTAGTAACAAGTAACTTCAACAAATTTAACATGAATGAAGGGTTGTGATTGAATGTCATTGTAAAAATCTTTACACTAACAGTGCATACCAATTAAACTCTTACATTAATCAAATGTATATGTTATAATAAAATTATGAGTTTAATTGGTATACATTATCAGTGTAAATATTTTTACACTGACATTCAATCACAACCATTCATTCCTGGTAAATTTGTTGACTTTACTCATTACTATTACAAGTCACAGAGATAAAAAGGTCATGATTGAATGTTAGTGTAAAAATCTTTTACAGTGACAGTATATACCGATTAAACTCTAAGATTATTTGAGTCAAACTGACATTGCTCAAACAAGTATATATACACACTACTCAAGAACAAATTATATTGGGTATCCTCAAACTATCGTGCCTGAGTAGATTTCTAACAAGTTAGCAATAACCTTGAAAAATATTGTAAATCATTAATGAGCCACCAAGAATTAAGCATGTTTTTAAAATTATGAAAAAATTTAAATTTAAGTTAAATTCCTTTAAATATTTTTAACACATAACTTTATACATAAATTTATAAAAGTTTCACAAAATTTGAAATTTAAGAAAATGATTTGTCATATCCAAACTAAAAAAAATGAAATTCAAAAAATTGAATTGATTTTATTAATATAGAAATTGAATTGTAAGAAGATAAATGCAATATTAGATTTTAAGAAGATAAATGGGTGAAGTGTAACTCTCTAGTACCAATCCTCCTTTAATTCAAAACTAAAAATACGAAAGTGAAAGAAAAAAGGAAGAAAAGAGTGACCTTAAGGCACATGCTTTAAATTATATTTTGAGAATCTAACATTTACATTAATAAAATGTATACATGTTATGATAAATTATTTGACTCAAATTAACATTGCTCAAACTAGCATTAATCAAAATTGATTTACATCATTCAATCACATGTATTATTTATGTCCAAAAATTTGTCAAATTTGATAATAATAACTTTAAAAATTATATAAATTGTATGATTAGTTAGTATGGTTGTATCTTTAAAGCCAATAATAATTAATATCTAGTCACATAAATGAAAATAACAAGAATGAAATGAAAATAAAAAAGTAGGCTTGTAAAAATGACAAAGAAGGTATAGAAAAAGTAGATTCTAAACGTATAAGGTTCTATGTTTTATGGTTTGTTTCTTCTCTTTCTTTGTTATCGAAACCGTGGTTGAATGCCTCTCTCCATCCCAAATCCCCCAATTCCGACCCTCTTCTTCCGATGGTCCATTTCAAAATCAAAACTTGGGTTGAGCCTTTTGTCCTTGAAATGTGCATTACTAGTCAAATAATTAGTGAAAGGAAAAAAGAAAGGATGAATACAAAAAAAATCACATGCTTTAAATTATATTTTAAAAATTTAACCTTTACATTAATCAAATGCATATGTTATAATAAAATTATTTGAATCAAAGTCACATTGCTCAAACAAGTATATATACACACTAGTCAAGAACATTATATTGAGTATTCTCAAACTATTAGGACTCAATAGATTTCTAACAAGTTAGCACTAACCTTGAAAAATGTTGTAAATCATTAATGAGCCACCAACAATTAAACATGTTTTAAAAGACATGGATTTTTAACTTTATTTTCCATGTGTCTCCCTCGCACATGAGCTTTTATTCACACTATAGTCGTAAAACAGTTAAATTACTTTATTATTTTATTTTTACAATTATGAAAAAATTTAAATTTAAGATAAGTTAAATTCCTTTAAATATTTTTAACACATAACTTTATACATATTTTTAATAATAAGAAATAAGTGTGAGACTATAATTAAATATATTTTTTCAAACAATCCTATTTATTTATTTTTATTAAAGTTGTATTATGAATTTAACAACGAAAAAATTACCATGACAAATGTTTTTTTCGAAAATTATTATGTTATATTCAGAAAAGAAATTTAATTCTTTGTAAAAAATAATTCAAGTTACATTTTGGAAATAATGAATTTATTTTAAGAAAAGTGAAAAAAAAAACAACAATATATATCTCTCAAGTATATGAGTTGTGTCACGGCCATGTGGGAGAAAATGTTGAGTTTATTGGATTTTCCAACACACAATTACATTTTTTTAATAAACCCTTTAAAATAGGATTTTAGGACTTTTTTAACTTTTATTTTTTACAAAAGTCCTAAATAACTTAAAAAAATAGATACTTAAAATGCTAGAAATAATGCAAGTTACATGTTCAGAAAAGACATTGAATTCTTTGTAAAAAATAATCTAAGTTACATATTGGAAATAATGAGATTTTTTAAAAAAAATTAAATATATATATATATATATATCTCAAGTATATGAATTGTGTGACAATCATGTGAGAGAAAATGTTTAGTTTATTGGATTTTCCAACACACAATTACATTTTTTTAATAAACGCTTGATAAACATGCACTTCCTGTTCCAAATTGTTTTTTACAATCTTGTAGAAATAGTTATACTATTACCCTTTAAAATAGGATTTTAGGAATTTTTTAAATTTTATTTTTGATAAAAGTCCTAAATAACTTAGAAAATAGATACTTAAAATATAATATTTAGTTTATAATATCAAAATATAAAATTCTTAATTCTTAACATTCTTTCTATCATAAATTAGTAGGAAAAAAATATATTTGTTGAATTAGTATTAAATAGTAATATTTTGGTAGAAAATATTAAATCTTTAATAATGGATGATAAGAACATTCTTCTTTTTAATATATAAAACTATGTTGATAGAAAAGAATAATTCTATTTCTTAAATGAAAAAAAAAATTGAGTAAGTAGGAGAGACTTACTTTTTGTCGTTTCTATTTATTTTCTTATTCAGATTTAATAATTAAGATTAATTATGCTTTATTTTATTTATAGTATGCTCTAAACAATTAATTAAACTCATGTACCTTTTCATAATTATAGTGAAAAACCACAATTCTATTTAAATTTGTATACACTGTTAGTGTAAAGATTTTTACACTGACATTCAATCTCAACCCTTTGTTCATGTTAAATTTGTTGACTTTACTCATTATTACTTTAAAAGTCACATAAATGAAAAATCATGATTGAATGTCAGTGTAGACTAATTAAACTCTTAAATTAATGTTATTTTCTTAATTTATTAATATAATTAAGAATAACATATATAAATATGAATCAATCATTTCATAGGCAATGTGTCACTAATTAGTTATATTTTAATTTTAAATTTAATAATACATTGTATTTATTAAATATTATTTTAAGTTATATGTAGAGATTTAATGCTATATATTATTATATAAAATGAATTACTAAGAGAGTTTTAGTTAGTGTATCATTTGAGAGTATATTAGTATAATATTTTTTTATGAATCAAACCTTAGTATTATTAACAATACTAGTTTTGTTAGCTAAACTGGGGACCTTTATCTCCGTCAACTAACTTATCACCTTATATAACCATTAGTGTAATATGTTTAAAAAAGCTATAAGGAATGTTGATTCAGATAAAGTTTTTAAACTTAAGATTAAAGTAGGTAAATAAAAAAAAATAAATTACGTATAATTTCTTAAAATATGGATGAAAGTTTATGTGTTTATTTTATTATAATATAAAAATATATTTCTCCATCATATATATAAAAATTTAAACAATTTATATGTTAATATTACTTTTAAATGTGTGTACTTTAATTAAAATCTAATCATTATTTTCATATACCATTATAAGATATATTGAATATTATAGTTTATCCTATAACATATCAAATATTTTCTTATAAACTATATATTTTATATTGTTAACATTAATTTCAAATAGAAAAGGATATATAATATCTTAGTTGGTTAAGAAATGAGAGAGGTGAAAAAATTTCATGTTTTTTATCTTTGTCGTTAATAAAAACTAACATTTAATCTATAAAAGAAACATTTAAAAGAAAAAAATGTATAATATATGTAATTAATTTAACTTTATATTTATTAAATATATGAGTATAATTTTATAGAATATAATCATGATAATGTTATGATTGGATTTCACACTTTTATGATTTTACCATCATGTAATCAATATGAAATAGAAAAATAAAATAAGTTGTTGATTTTGTTAATTATTTATTTAATATTATTGTAATATTATTGTATATTACTTCATATATCAATAATGTATACTTGCATGGATAATTGTTATTATAAATTATATTATTATTTTATTTTTCATTAATAATCATTATATAAAATTTTATATTTGACATCATATCTATGAAGTTAAGCATACTTGTATAACATCATAAATTATTAGATAAGAAAACATATATGTTGATTTAGTTTTATTTTTATTTATAGGATACATATATGTTTATTCTTATTTGTAAAAAACAATGTTTTCAATTTCATATAATTAACCATTATAAATTTAAAATAATTTATTTGAATATCACAATTTTTTAATTGATATATTATGAAATTATTAAATTTTTAAAGAGTTTAATTGGTATACACTGACAGTATAAACATTTTTACATAATCACAACCTTTCCTTTATGGTAAATTTGTTGACTTTAATCGCTACTACTTTAAAAGTCACATAAATGAGAAGTCATGATTGAATTTTACACTGACAGTGTATGTCAATTAAATTCATTTTTAAAATTATTAAATGTTAATTTAATATTATTAAGATTATATTATATTTTATCAGACATATTAAAAATATATGGATGTCATAATCAATCATTAGTATTTTTACATATCTTTCACTTATGTTTATTTTATTTTTTATTTATTTTTCTCTATTTTATTTTCTTTTTTTATTGGTAATGAACCACTTTTTTACTAGAATAAGCACGAGCACCACCAGGTTGTTTATGTATCACTCAATAAAATTATTATTTCAATGTAAATTTTAAAATTAAAATTTTTCTATTTATATAATGTTAATTTTTTATATGCATAAATATTTATTTAATATTATTAACACTACTAGGAAAGTTTGCATTTCCTTCAGTTTTTTCATGAAAAAAAAAATTGCAGAAAATGGCTGCTACTTTTTAGAAGGAAAAATTCGTATAAATTTTTTGAGACTTTTCATACAAAATAAAATAAACAATAATTTCATAAAACTTTGCTTGTGAATTTAGAAATTCATAACAAAATTTTCAATGAATATGAAAATGGTAGAAAATTTTCTTGCAAATTTTCCTCCGAAACTATTTGTAGGAAATTCCTGTGAATTTTAAATTGGCAGGAAACTTCCAACATATTTAAAATTTGCAAGAAAGCTTTTACATATTTTCTACAAATCAGAATTTGTAGAAATGTTGAGATATTTAAAATTAAAATTAAAGTAGTAGATTTTAAATAAACTACTACTTTTGATGATGTGAATCTGTCAATAAGGGGTTTCGACGGGACAGTAAAAATTATTTTAGAGGTTATTTTTGTTTTTTTATGAATATAATATTGACTAACAAATTTTGTTTTTAGAGATGAGTTTTAAGACAAAAAGTCGCAACTTATGCCTTAAAATCGTGAGATTAAAAAGATTTTATGTCTAGTTATTCCTTTTATCTCTATTAAAGAAATATTATAAATAAAAATATTAAAAAAAAAGTGAGGATTCAAAATTATTTTTAAAAGAAAATATTATTAATTGTGACAGGAATTAATTAAGGAAGAAAATTGAGAACGTGACACTGTCACAATTTGTATCCTCAAAATTTAATAAGGTAAAAAGATGTCACATTTAATCAACATTATTTTCCCCTTACCAACAAATTTATTTTTTCTAACTAGATGATATAAAATTTTTTATTATTAGGAAAATAATTTTGAATTTTAGAGATGAGATTTAAGACAAAAAGTTGTCACAACTTATGTCTCAAAATTAGAGAGATGTCACATCTAATTAATTCTTTTATCTCTATTAAAAATATTATGTTATAAAATTATGAACAAATTAAATTTAAGATATAATTATTATTATTATTAAATAACTTAAATTATTATTATTAAAAAACTTAAACTATTTTTATGAAATGGTCTTTGCTTGATATGAAACTCTAGCTAGGATTATTTTGATGGCACTCAAATTGCATATATACAACAAACAGTAAGTTAGTTAATCAAATATCAAGCCCACAGTTATAAGTTCAAACCATAAATTAATTAATTACCTAATAAGAATCAAACAAAATAAAAACATGAAAGAAGGAAAAAGGAAATCTACAATGTCAAAGCCTAGCATGGACAAGCATCACATGTATAACCCAATAACTGGAAAAAAAAGAGTAAAGAGAACCAGTGTAAGTCTTGAGTCCACAACACAGTATTGTTGGAAAAGCCATGAACTGCACAAAGGTCCATCATTCAACATGGCAGATCCATTGCTCCTGGTTTTGTGGCTAATGCATTCATGATATTTGTTGCTTGTTGACATGAGAAGGGGTATGTTTGTAAACATATTTTTGGGTCACTACATATATATATTGGTACCAAGATTTGGTGTTGGTGGGTGTTTACAGAGGCTTGAACGTATGTATATTCAGGTTCATAGCTGATGAATGTCATGACTTTAAGCCTTTTTATGGTTATTGAAGATAAAAGGAAAGTGTATGTAAGAGCTAATATATATTATTTTGTTGAGGGAAAGAATAAGAGTGGATAGATTCTATTGTGAGTATTTTTAAGAGAGAAGAAGAAGGTGAAAAATAAAAAAAGGAAGGAGATGATGAGGTCTTACCTCGAGTTTGGAGTGGAGACGATAGTCCCCAAAATGTGAGTTGTGAGGGATTTTTATTAAGGACAGATGTGTGCTTTCATTTAATGAAAGTTTGCTTTTTGGGAAACCAATATTGTAGAAGTATGATTTAAGGGGATTTTTTAGTGGCTTGTAGGTGGTAGTATGAGAGAAATTAGGAAGTAAAAGGTGAGTAGCTAGGGTAGTCTAGCAAACCTTTAAATGATTTTCTTCTTTTTCTTTTCTTTTTTATAAAACCATATCTATTTTTTTATTTTGGAATTTGGTTTTTATATTCTTTTATTTATTTTAAGAAAATGATTCAATTATTAATCTTTTTTTAGTTTAATTTTTCTGATTTTTTTTATTTTCTTTACTTACAGGAAAAATTGGGTGATCACAGAATCCATTTGTAAAAAACTTTTGTTGCATTTGAACTCAAACTTTATATTTTATCTGCAAGCCCTACACACTTACAACTTATGATTTTAAAACTGGACTAGTGTTTGAACTAGTGAAAGTACTGGTTCACGATTTATTAATGCAATTATTTGTTGAACTAGTGGTTGAACCAATCCTAATAAAATAGTAATTTTTTATTATTAATGTATTATGACAATTAAAATTATAAAAGAAAAAAATTATTACGGAGGTAATTATAAAAGAAAAAACTATTTTTACTAAATCCATCTAGATATTGCTAAGTTAACCTCTCTTTTTATTAATTTTCTAATTAAAAATTGATGGACTTGAGAAAACAACGGGTGTATTTAGAAAAATGCAAAAAAAATATAAAAATAATGAACCAGTTGAACCACCGATTTTCATCAATTTTTTTATTTTAAAATTGTTCTTTGCTTAGTCAATTCGATTTTTAGCATTAGCTGAACTAGATACTAAACTAGTTCACCAATTTTTTGGTAGAACCATTCAGTCCGATCTGGTTTTTTAACCTAACTTAAAACACATAAAAACTTTTAATAAGAAATTTCATTACAAATATTCTAACATCAATTATTCACAACTTTAAAAGAAATTACTCATGTATTATTGCACAAGTTATATTAAGAATCTATGTAAAATGTAGAAATATATACAAAACCTCATGAGTGATAAGTGTATTTTACTCTTAATTTGAAGTTTTCACCTAAAACCAACATTTCTTCAAGTCTATTTTATGATAGGATAATTTGTGAATATATTTTAAATAATTTAAAATATATGCATACTCAATAGTCAAATTTAACATTATTACTTAATATTAAATTATCAAAATTAATATTTAATTAGGAATTAAATATTTAATAAAATTAATTACTTAATATAAAAAATAAAATTACTTTTTTTAATTATAAAAGATGAATATAAAATATAATTAATGAGGGAAATTTATTTTTTTATTAAATATAGATGTTACAAAAGAAAACCACATCATCAACGGATATTATAAAATTGAAGTTTTGATCAATGTTTAAGTTAAAGTCCAATTTATAATTAATATATATTAATTAAAATTTAGTGAAGCATTTCTGGGATGTGTTAAAGGAGGATATAAAGAAAGTAGTGACAAATTTTCATCAATATGGAAAGCTTACAAGGGGGCTCAATACCTCATTAATTTAATGACAGATTACCAAGAAGGAGTGCCCAAGTGGATTGGGAGATTATAGGCCGATATTGGGGTGCTCTATAAAATTATAGCATAAGTGGTGGCAAAAAGACTACAGAAGGTACTTCCAAGCATCCTTGAGGAAACACATAGCTTTTATTAAAGGAAAGCCATTGCTTGATAGTGTGGTTATAGTTAATGAAGTGATCCAGGAGGCAAAATATCATTAGAAGCTCTTATTGGTATTTAAGGCTGACTTCAAGAAAGTATATGGCTTTGTTATTTGGGCGTTCCTATTTTACATGCTATCTCAATTTGGTTTTGGGGACAAATGGTTAAGTTGGTTCCATGGTTATCTGTCTTCATCATCGATCTCAATATTGGTTAATGGGAGTGCGACAAAGGAGTTCTGTATCCAGAGAGGATTACGTCAAGGCAATCTAATCGCGCATTTCTTATTCTTGATTGTTGCTGAAAGGGCTAGGAGGTTTGATTCGAAAGACTTAGTCGGTAAATCTAATTTCAAGTATTAACCTTAACAAGCATCACTACCAAATAGTATCTCAACAGTTAGATGATACAATTTCCCTAATTTCACCTGAACTTCAAAATGTATTTGCTTTGAAAAGTCCTCTGAGATGCTATGTGTTGGCCTCAGGCCTGAGGATTAATTTCCATAAGAGTATCTTAGGGGTAATTTGGGTGAAATTTCCGAAGGTGGGTTCCTTTGCATCAATCTTTAATTGTGGAGTTCTGCAAAGGCCTTTCTCCTACCTTCATGTGGGGATAAATGTGAGATGTGAGCATGTGCGGAAGCATGTCTAGATAAAATGGGAGCAAAGTTAACCTCATCACAAAATAACCTGTCAATAAGGGGGAGGGTTTGCCTAATCAAATCCACCCTCTCTATTTTACCTCTTTATTTTCTATCTTTTTTCAAGGCTCCTAAGAAGGTGTCTAAAGCCATAAAATCTATGCAAAGGAATTTCCTTTAGGGAGGTTATGAAAAAGCCTAAAAAATAGCATGGATCAAATGGGAGCAGGTGTGTAAAGACAAATGCAGCGGTGGGTTGGGACTAACAGATGTGTTGGCTTTTAATAAAGCTCTGCTAGGTAAATGACGATGAAGAATTCTACAGGCTGGTGATGTTATTTGGATCAAGGTTCCGGAGGAGAGGTATGGGGTTGATATTAAGAGAAACCTTGATGTTAGGCACAAAAGTGGAGGCTCCTAGTGGTGGCATGATATCCTGAAAGTCACTGCTGAAGAAGAACGAAGTGGCTGGTTCTCAATAATCTAATTAAAAATATGATTTCTTGTTTCCGGACAATTGAATCAGATCACCTGATTTTCAAGTTGTAAAGGGATTTGCGGAGATCTATTTAGCTTGTTACAATATGTAAATAGAATAGGACTGTTGAGTAATTTTCCTCCAAAATTTTTTATCATTCTGTTTTTACGTCAAATGAATGGCAATTAGTTGTTATACTTGTAAAAAAGATGGGAAAAGGAATAGAAATAACATCAACTACTATGCTTTATGATTTTCATTATTTCATGATAGATTTCCTCTTACGAGCTTCATGGTAAAAAATGTGAATGATTCTATGCTCTTTAGCTATGATTGTTACAAAACCAGGCACTAGTAATGGGTATGTAAGTATAAAGTGTGTTTAACTCGCGATTTCAAGTGTAGCTAAAAGATGAAAAATTAACTGAAATGGTTTTAGTTTTATTTTATACTTAAAAAAGTTAGTAGTTTTTTAGGTAATTACTAGTTTTGTTAGAAAAGTTGTTGTAGTTTAGTTCTTTGTAAGTGTTCTTATTTTTAGTTATGAGTTGATTTTTTTTACTTTCTTTTCTATAGATATTTTATTTTTCATTCTCTCCTTTATCGTAATTTATATATTATTTAGTCATTTATAAAAGTTTCATAAAATTTGAAATTTAAGAAATTGATTTGTCATATCCAAACTAAAAAATTCAATTGATTTGGCTAATATGCAAAATTGAATTACCTTATCCAAATAAAAAAAATTTCGTTTAAGAAATTTCAAATGATTTATCCAAACAAAACATTTACAAAATGGAACAAATTTAAATAAAAGCAATTCAAATAGATAGCATTTCAAATTTTTTAAAATCTTAAAATGTCTCATTAAAACATAATGTTAGATTTTAAGAAAATAAATGTTGAAGTATAAGTCTCTAATACCAATTCTCCTTTAGTTTTCAAAATTAAAAATATCAAAGGGAAAGGGAAAAGGAAGAAAAGAGTAGCCACAAACAAGTCACATGTTTTCAACTGTATTTTGAAAATCTAACCTTTACATTAATCAAATGTATACTTGTTATAATAAAGTATTTGACTCAAACTAACATTGCTCAAATTAACATTAATCAAAACGGATTTACATCATTCAATAACATCTATGATTTATGTTAAAAAAATTTGTTGAATTTGATAATAATAACTTTAAAAATTATATAAATTGTATGATTCAGTTGGTATGGTTGTATCTTTAAAGTCAATAATAATTAATATTTAGTAACATAAATAATAGTAAAGGAAGATTCTAATTATATAAGGTTTTATGTTTTATGGATTGTTTCTTGTCACTGAATGCGTCTCTCACTTCCAACCAAAGCGCTAAATCCCCCAATTCCTCCTATGGTCCATTTCAAAATCAAAATTTGGGTTGACCCTTTTGCTCCTGAAACGCACATTATTAAGTGAAATAAATAATTAGTGAAAGAGAACAGGAAGGAAAGAAAGAGTGGCCACAAACACGTCACATAATTTAGACTATATTTTGAGAATCTAACCTTTACATTAATAAAATGTATATTTATTATAATAAATTATTTGATTCAAACTAACATTGCTCAAATGCAGGAACACTACTCAAGAAAAAATTATATTGAGTATGCTCAAACGAACATGCCTCAATAGATTTTTAAAAAGATACAATAACCTTGGGAAATATTATAAATCATTAATGAACCAACAATTAAGCATGTTTTAAAAGACATGGATTTTTAAATTTCATTGTGGCTCGGCTTTTATTCACACTATAGTTGTAAAATAATTAAATTACTTTACTACTTTATTTTTTAAAATTATGAAAAGATTTAAATTAAAGATAAGTTAAATTCCTTTAAATAATTTTAACACATAACTTTATACATATTGGAAAGAAGAATGCAAGTTACATATTGGAAATAATGAGATTTTTTAAAGAAAAGTAAAAAAAAAACAATATATTTCTCCAAAGTAATATGCATTGTCTTCTACTCGTGTGAAAGAAAATGTTTAGTTTAGTTTGTTATATATTCTAACACACATCACACATGTCACCTCACTGTCACTTTAGAATGTATTACCATTTTTTGATAAGCCATTGATAAACATGCACTTTTCCAATTTTGTTTTTACATTTCTGGAGAAATAATCATACTATTACCTTTAAAATAGGATTTTATGACTTTTTTAACTTTTATTTTATTTTTGACCAAAGTCCTGAATAACTTAAATAATAGATACTTAAAATATAATATTTAGTTTATAATATTAAAATGTAAAATTCTTAATTCTTAACATTCTTTCTATCATAAATTAGTAGAAAAAACAAAAAGTAATTTTTTGTTCTAACTAAAAATAATTTTTTGAATTAATATTTTGGTAGAAAATATTAATTATTTAGTAATGGAAGATAAAGGCGTTCTTCTTTTTAATACATAAAACTATGTGATAGAAAAAAATTAATTCTATTTTTAGAATGAAAAAAGACCTAGTAAGTATAAGATACTTATTCTTTATTATTTCTATTCATTTTCTTATTTAAATTTAATGATTAAGATTAATTATCTTTTGTTTTATTTATAGTATGCTCTAGACAATTAATTAAGTTCATGTAGCTTTTCATAATTATAGTAAAAATTACAATTCCATTTAAATTATTGTTATTTTCTTAATTTATTAATATAATTAAGAATAACATATATCAATATGAGTCAAATCATTTTGTAGCACTGTGTTACTAATTATTTATATTTTCATTGTTAAATTTAATAATAAATTTTATTTATTAAAATTTACTATTATTTAAATAGACATATTATTTAAAGTTATATGTAGAGATTTGATGCTATATATTATTATATATAATAAATGACTAAGGGAGTGTTAGTTAGTGTACCATTTGAGAGTGTATTAGTATAATATATTTTTATGAATCAAATCTTAGTATTGTTGATAATACTAGTTTGTCAGTTGAACCTGAAACCTTTATTGCTGTTAACTAATTTATCACCTTATATATTTACTAGTGAAGTATTTTTAAAAAAGACACAAGAAATGTAGGTATATTTAAAGTTTTTAAACTTAAGATTGGAGTAGGTAAATAAGAAAGAATGAAATTATAATTTCTTAAACTAGGGATGGAAGTTTTATGTATTTATTTTTATTATAATATAAATATATACTTTTTACATCGAATATATAAAAATGTAAACAATTTATATGTGAATATTAATTTTAAGTATGTATATTTTAATTAAAATCTAATCATCATTTTCATATATCATTATAAGATATATTGAATATTATTGTTTATCCTATAACTTATCAAATATTTTCTTATAAACTATATATTTTATATTGTTAACATTAATTTCAAATAAAAAGGATATATAATATCTTAATCGGTTAAAGAATGAGAGATGTGAAAAAATGTCATAATTTTGATATTTTTCGTTAATAAAAACTAACATCTAGTCAATAAAAGAAATATTTAAAATAGAAAAGTATATAACATATATAATTAATTTCAATTTATATTTATTAAATACGTGAGTCTAATTTTATGGAATATAATCATAATAATGTTATGATTGGATTTCACACTTATATGATTTTATATTCATGTAATCAATATGAAATAGAAAAAGAAAATAAGTTGTTGATTTTGTTAATTATTTAATTTTTATATTATTGTATGTTATTTCATATATCAATATGTATTCTTGCATGGATAATTGTTATTATAAATTATCTTATTATATTTTTCATTAACAATTATTATTTAAATTTTATATTTAGCATCATATCTATAAACTTAAGCATACCTGCATAACATCATAAATTATTAGATTAAGAAAACATATATGTTGATTTAGTTTTATTTTTATTTTTAGGATACATATATGTTTATTCTTATTTGTAAAAGTCTTTACATATTTAATAAAAACAATGCTTTCAATTTCATATAGTTAACCATTATAAATTTAAAATAATTTATTTGAATATTACAATTTTGTCATTGATATATTATGAAATTATTAAATATTTAAAATCATTAAATTTTAATTTAATATTATTAAGACTATATTATATTTTATTAGACATATTATAAATTATGGATGTCATCATGAATCATCAATAGTTTTACATATTTTTCACTTATCTTTGTTTTATATTTTATTTATTTTTCTGTATTTTTTTATTTTTTTATTGGTAATGCACCACTTTTTTATGAAGAAAAGCACCACCACCACCAGGCTATTCATGTATAACTGAACAATATTATTATTTTAATGAAAATTTCAAAATTAAAATTTTTATATTTATATAATGTTAATTTATTTGAATATTACAACTTTGTCATTGATAAAATCATTAAATGTTATATTTTATTAGGCATCTTAAAAATATATGGATCTCTTCATGAATCATCAGTATTTTTACATATTTTTCACTTATCTTTGTTTTATTTTTTATTTCTTTTTCTCTATTTTATTTTCTTTTTTTATTGGTAATGCACCACTTATTTACTAGGGAAAACACGACCACCATTGGGTTATTTATGCATAACTCAATAAAATTATTATTTTAATGCAATTTTTAAAATTAAATTTTTCCTATTTATAAAATGTATTTTTCATATCAATAAGTATTTATTTAATATTATTAACACTACTAGAAAAGTTTTCATTTCTTGCAGTTTTTCATGAAAAAAAAATTGTAGAAAATACCAGCTATTTTTTAGAAGGAAAAAAATTGTATAAGTTTTGAGACTCTTCGTACAAAAAAAAAAATATCAACAAGAATTTCATAAAAATTTTCTTGTGAATTTGAAAAGTGACAGCAAACTCTTCTACAAATATGAAAATGTTTGAAAATTTTCTTGCAAATTTTCCCCCAAAAATTATTTATAGAAGTTTCCAGCGAATTTCAAATTTTCGGGAGAGTTCCTACATATTTAAAATTGGCAGAAAAGTTTTTGCATATTTTTCTACAAATCAAAATTCACAAAAACATTATATATATTTAAAATTAAAATTATAATAAGTAAATATTATTTATTTATAAAAATTTATATATTAAGATTTCTAGAAATGTTTTGCCACATAATAATAATTTATTTTTTAAATCATTAGTTTTGAAATAATTTATAAATATTTAAAATAATATCATTTCACTAAATCCATTATAATTTATTAAATATCTTAATATTCATAATTTTAGTTTAAAATTAATTTGTTAAATATTATTTTATTGAATATATATTCTTGTATCTTCTATCCTTTAAATTTTAAATTGAAATCATTGTACATTTAAGTGACAATGTTAATTTATTTTATATTTAACATGTCCTAAAAAATCAAGGTATGTTTTTATACAAATAAATAAAAGAAAATTGAAGTTATTATTCAAAATTCAAGGAAATTCTATAGTATAAAGGTCAAAAAGCCTGCGTCAATTTTGAATGTTCAAGAAGTGAGAAAAACAATTGAAAATTTGAATAACAGAACAACACAAGCATAGAAGATGAATGTAGTTTGTGATTTGTAACTTGTAATTAGTATTTTTTTAAGTGTTAGTTAAGCATAGAAAAAAAAAATAATAATGGTGATAGTTGTCTTGGTTTAGCCATACTTGTCCTGTTCATTTTTAATTACATATAAACCCAAATTACATTCATAATATCACAGTTTCCAATGTTTTGTATATCATATAGAACAAAATTTAGAAAGTGAATATTGATATTATCCTTATTAAACAAAGAAAATCTATCCTTTATCTAAATAAACTACTACTTTTTATAGAATTGTTCGATAAGTGGATTTCAATAGAATGGTAAAAATTAAGTTAAAAAATAGGAGAGTCATGACCTATGTTTATTAAGAAAGATATTGAAAAAACCTTTAAAATAGAAAGTGGTATGCGAAACCAAATTTGAATTCAGAAATCGAACATGTAGGGAAGGTATTAGCACCTTACAAAGTCCATTATAAAGACGGTTACCTCTAATTAAACATGCAAAATTAGATAACTTTAAAAATATCTATTTCATTCCATACAAATTATTATTTTTATTTTATTAATTGATTTTAATATTTTTTATAAGAATTTATTATTGAGAGATTTATATTTATAAAAGATTATTATTGTACTTTTTATCTTTTAAATTAATTAAAATTTTTTATCTTTTTAGGTTCAACAGGAGTAAGTTCCTACTCCTACGTATCTCCAAGTGTAATAGAGAATCAGTGTTTACATAGTTCTTTGAGAAAATATTTATGTGTTTTGATATATTTGATATTTAATTTTTAGATTTATTAAGACTTAGGATTTCTGAGCTGTCATGGTTTATACATCCTAAAAATTTAAAAATTAACAAGGGTGTACACCCAAACCAATCCATTGGAACATTCTTATTTTAGAGGTTGTTTTTATTTTTTTTGGAATATTTTTTGAAAAAGAAAAATTTATTAAAACACACTATCACTGTCATGAGAAGTGACAGGATAAAAATTCAGATACAGTAATAGATAGGAACAAATAAAAAGGACCCCCAAGTAACATGATAGTCACCTCCCACAAAGTCAACTAGTAAAGATATATTATTTTGCAGATTTACCCTACAAGAATTAGGATCAAACCACAAAAGAAGCCCTACAACTTGATTACTTTGAGTCTCTTCTTGCATACAGCTAGCTATAATGATTATTCCACGAAAGAGACACCTTTAACCTTACCCAACCCTTTGATCCACTTCCAATAGTTTTGTAGGGAACGATCCCACACTTCTTCACATAGGAAAGGCTTATTTTTAAACACCACCTCATTCCTAGCACCCTATATACCACAAAATTGATAGCCAAACAACACTAAGCCAGGAAGAAACATTAATACCAAAAGAGTCACAGATGCTCGAGAAATTCCAGAAACTCAACTTGCATAAAGCTGGCAGAACAGAGATGAAACCAAGCCATCTAAAACAATACATCCAAATAGAGTAACTACCCTTACAAGTGAACAAAAGATGAGAAATCGCTTCTGACTCTAAATGACATAGGGAACAAAGAGTGTCTGCCTTTGGAAGGATTGATCGACGAGCCAATTCAACCTTTGATGGTATTCTGTTACGAGCCACCTTCCAAGTAAAACCCATCACCACCTTTGATTTCAATAACTTGCTAAAAAATGGTGATTTATCCTCCAGGCCGCCCCCACACACTAAGTGGAATGCTTCTTTAACCAAATATTGATTAGAGATACCCATATTAGCACCCCACCCCCATCCATCTTTTTCCTCCTTTCTCACTTGGACCCCTTCCATGACTCCTTCTAACTACCTAACCCAATCAATTTCCCAAGTAAAAAGTTCCCTCCTCCAACTCAATTTCCAAACCCAATTATTATTACATCATTCCCCACCTCCGACACCAGCCCTTCCCTATGATTTGACAAACTGTATAATCTAGGAAATTTTGATCTAAGCCCCTCAGGCACCAACCAACCCCCCTCCCAAAACCAAAATAGCAAACCATCTCCAAGAGTAGGTTTTACCGTTGCAGGGAACCAATTCTCCATTCCTTCAGTTGTTGTTCTCAGGATATCGTGCCACCACTCTTGCACCTTACTGACATGTTTCTTCTAATATTTGCACCATATCTTGTCTCCAATACTTTAATCCAGGGAGCATTACCACCCTGTAGTATCCTTCAGTGCCATTTTCCCAACAAATATAATTTTGACTAACAAATTTATTTTTTAGAGATGAGATTTAAGACAAAAAGTTGTGGCAACTTATGCCTTAAAATCTCATGTCATGTCTAGTTAATATTAAAGAAAGTGAAGATTATAAATTATTTTTTGAAATAAAATATTATTAATTGTAACAGGAATTAATTAAGGAAGAAATTTGAGAACACGACACTGTCACAATTTGTATCCTCAAAATTTCATAAGCTAAAAAAATGTCAAATTTAATTAAGATTATTTTTCCCTTACCAATAAATTTATTTTTCTAACTAGCTGATTTAAAATTTTTTATTTAGGAACATAATTTTGAATTTTAGAGATGAGATTTAAAACAAAAAGTTGTCACAATTGTCTCAAAATCTCAAAATTAGAGAGATGTCACATCTAATTAATTCTTTTGCTCTATTAAAAATATTACTATTAAATTATGAAAAAATTACATTTAAGATATAATTATTATTATTATTAAAAAACTTAAATTATTTTTATGAAATGGTATTTCTTGGTATGAAACTCTAGCTAGGATGATTTTGATGGCACTTAAATTGCATATATACAACCAAATAGTAAGTTAGTTAATCAAATATCAAGCCCATGGTTATAAGTTCAAACCACAAATTAAATAATCAACTAATACGAATCAAACAAAATAAAAACATGATAGAAAAAAAAGGAAATATACAATGTCAAAGCCTAGCATAGACGAGCATCAACACGTATAACCCAATAACCGGAAAAAAGTAAAGAGAATCTGTGTAAGTCTTGAGTTCACAATCCCTTATTGTGGGGAAAGCATTGAAGTGCACAAAGGTCTATAATCCAACATGCCAGATCTATTGCTGCTGGTTTTCTGGCTAATGCATTCAGTGATATTTGTTACTTATTGATATAAGAAGGTGTATGTTTGTAATCATATTTTTGGGTCACTACATATACATATTGGTACCAAAATTTGGTGATGGTGGGTGTTTACAAAGGCTTGAACACATGTATATTGAGGTTCATAGCTCATGAATGTCATCACTTTTAAAGGTAAGCCTTTTTATTGTTAGTGAAGATAAAAGGAAAGTATATGTAAGAGCTAATGTATATTATTTTGTTGGGAGAAAGAAGAAGAGTGGATAGATTCTACCATGAGTATTTTTAAGAGAGAACAAGATGAAGAAAAATAAAAAAAGGAAGGAGATGGTGAGTCTTACCTCGAGTGTGGAGTGGAGACGACAGTCCCCCAAAATGTGAGTTGTGAGGGATTTTTATTAAGGAGATATGTGTGCTTTCGTTTAATGAAATTGTATTTTGGGAAACCAATCTTGTGGATGTGTGATTTGAGGAGATTTGTTGGTAGCTTTTAGGTGGTAGTATGAAAGATTAGGAAGCAAAAGGTGAGTAGTTAGGGTAGTATAGCTCACCTTTAAATGATTTTCTTCTTTTTTTTATTTTTTAATTTGGTTTTTATATTCTTTTCTTTATTTTAAGAAAATGACTCAATTATTAATAATGTTTTTAGTTTAATTTTTCTCATTTTTGAATTTTCTTTACTTACTGAAGAAAATTGGGTCATGACGGAATCGATTTGTAAAAAGGTAAAGCCTTTGAACTCAAACTTTACATATTGTCCGTAGGTCCTACACACTTAAAACTTATGATTTTAGAACTGGACTCGTGTTTGAACTGGTGAAAATGCTGGTTCATGATTTATTAATTCAATCGTTGTTGAACCAGTGGTTGAACCGATCTTAATAAAATAGTATTTTTTATTATTAATGTATTATAACAATTAACATTATAAAATAAAAAATTTATTAAGAGGTAATTATAAAATAAAAATTATTTTTACTGAATACATCTTCATATTGTTAAATTAACCTTTGTTTTTATTAATTTTTAATAAAAAATGGATGAATCCAAAAAAATTATAAAAAAATGAATTAGTTGAACCACCGATTTTCATCAGTTTTCCGATTTTAAAAATGGTTCTTTACTTTGTCGATTTGATTTTCACATTAACCGAACTAGATACTAGACTGGTTCACTAGTTTTTTGGTTGAACCGTTCGGTCCGATCCGCTTTTTTTAACCTCACTTAAAACACATGAACAGTTTTAATAAGAAATTTTATTACAAATATTCCAACATCAATTATTCACAACTTTAAAAGAAATTAGTCTGTATTATTGCACCAAGTTATATTCAAAATCTATGTAAAATGCACAAATATATATAAAACCTCATGAGTGATAAGTGTATTTTACTATTATGAAATTGAAGTTTTCACCTAATAACAACATTTCTTCAAGTATATTTTATGATAGATAATTTGTGAAATATATTTTAAATAATTTAAAATATGTGCATACTTAATTGTCAAATTTAATGTTATTACTTAATATTAAATTATCAAAATTAATATTTAATTACGAATTAAATATTTAATAAAAATAATTACTTAGTATAAAAAATAAAATAAAATTTTCTTAATTATAAAAATGAATATAAAATATAATTAATGTGGGAAATTTATTTTTTTATTAAATATAGATGTTACAAAAGAAAATCTCATGATCAAAAGATATTATAAAATTGAAGCTTTCATCAATGATTAAGTTAAAATCCAATTTATAATTAATATATATTAATTAAAATTTAGTGAAGCATTTATGTGATGTGTTAAATGAGGATATAAGGAAAGTAATGACAGATTTTCATTGGAAAGCTTCCAAGGGGGGGTCAATGCCTCATTCATTTCCTTGATTCCCAAGAAGGAGTGCCCAAGTGGATTGGGAGATTATAGGTCGATATCACTAATTGGGGTGCTCTATAAAATTATTGCAAAAGTGCTGGCAAAGAGACTACAAAAGGTACTTCCAAGCAAAATTGAGGAAACACAGATAGCTTTTATTAAATGGAGGCAATTGCGTAATAGTGTGATTGTAGTTAATGAAGTGATCCAGGAGGCGAAACATAATAAGAAGCCCTTATTGGTTTTTAAGGCTGCCTTCGAGAAGGCGTATAACTCTGTTAGTTGGGTGTTGCTGTTTTACATGTTATCTCGATTTGGTTTTGGGGACAAACGATTAAGATGGATCATGGTTATTTGTCTTCATTATCAGTGTCAGTATTGGTTAATAGGAGTGTGACGAAGGAGTTCTGTATGCAAAGAGGATTACCTCAGGGTGATCTGAAGGGCTAGAAGGGTTGATTCGAAAGGCTTGATAAATCTAATTTTAGGTATTAACCTTAACAAGCATTGCTTCCAAATAGTATGCCAACAATTTGCAAACGATAAAATTTTCCTGATTTCACCTGAACTTCAAAATGTATTTGCTTTGAAAAGTGCTCTGAGATGCTATGAGTTGGCCTCAGGCATGAGGATTAATTTCCATAAGAGTATCTTAGGGGTAATTTGGGTGAAATTTCCAAAGGTGGGTTCCTTTGCATCAATCCTTAATTGCGGAGTTCTGCAAACGCATTTCTCCTACCTTGGGATTCCTGTGGGGGCAAATGTGAGACTGAGCATGTATGGAAGCCTGTCCTGGATAAAATGAGAGCAAACTTAACCCCGTAGAGACAAAAGACTGTGTCAATAGGGAGAAGGATTTGCCTGAACAAATCCACCTTCTCTGTTTTACCACTTTATTTTTTGTCTATTTTCAAGGGTTCTAATAAGGTGTCTAAAGCCATAGAATTTGTGCAAAGGAATTCCCTTTGGGGAGGTTCGGAAGAAGGCTAAAAAATAGCATGGATCAAATGGGAGCAAGTGTGTAAAGACAAATGCAACAGTGGACTAGGACTAAGAGATGTGTTGGCTTTTAATAAAGCTCTATTGGGCAAATGGCGATGAAGAATTCTACAAGGTGGTGATGCTATTTGGATCAAGGTGCTGGAGGCAAGGTATTAGGTTGATATTTGGCGAAACCTTGATGTTAGGTGCAGAAGTGGAGGCTCCCTGTGGTGGCATGATATCCTGAAAGTCACTGCTGACGAAGAACAAAGTGGTTGGCTTTCTAGTGAGGTAAAAACCTTGATTGTGATGGTTCTCAATTATCTAATTAACATGAATTCTTATTTATTTGCATTTGAATTGAATCACTTGATTTCCAAGTTGTAAAGGGATATTTGGAAACCTAATTAGCTTGTTACAACATGTAAATAGAATAGGACTGTTGAGTAATTTTCCTTCAAAATTTTTTATCATTCTATTTTTACGTCAGATGAATGGTAATTAGTTGTTATACCTGTACAAAAAACATGCAAGAAGGAATAAAAATAATATCAAGAGTTTAATTGGTACATACTGTCAGTGTAAAATATTTTTACGCTGATGTTCAATCATAACTTTTCATTTATTTGACTTTTAAAGTATTATGAATAAAGGGTTGTGATTGAATGTAAGTGTAAAAATCTTTGCACTGATAGTGTATACCAATTAAACTTTAATATCAAATACTATGCTTTATCATTTTCATTATTTCATGATAGATTTCCTGTTATGAGCTTCATAGTAAAAAATGTGAATGATTCTATGCTCTTTTGCTATGATTGTTACAAAAGAAGGCACTAGCAATGGCTATGTAAGTATAAAGTGTGTTTCACACGCGATTTCAGTTGTAGCTAAAAGATGAAAAATTAATCGAAATGGTTTCAATTTATTTTATACTTAAAAAATTAGTAGTTTTTTAGGTAATCACTAGTTTTGCTTGAAAAGTTATTTTGGTTTAGTTTTTTTTTTAAGTTTTCCTATTTTTAGTTATTAGTTGATTTTTTTTACTTTTTTTTTATTAATTAATAAATTATTTTTCTTTTGATATTTTATTTTTCATTCTCTCCTTTATCATAATTTATATATGTATTAAGTAATTTATAAAAGTTTCATAAAATTTGAAATTTAAGAAATTTATTTGTCATATCAAAACTAAAAAAATGAAATTAAAAAAATTGAATTGATTTGGCTAATATGAAAATTCGATTGCCTTATCCAAATAAAAAATTTGAAATTTAAGAAATTTAAAATGATTTATCCAAACAAAACATTTACAAAATGAAAGAAATTAAAATGAAAGCAATTCAAATTGATAGCATTTCAAATTTTTTGAAATCTTAAAATGTCTCATTAAAACACAAAGTTAGATTTAAACAAAAAATGGTGAAGTATAAGTCTCTAATACCAATTTTCCTTTAATTTTCAAAATAAAAAATATGAAAGGAAAATGGAAAAGGAAGCAAAGAGTGACCACAAACAAGTTACATGCTGTAAATTATATTTTGAAAATCTAACCTTTACATTAATCGAATGTATAATTGTTATAATAAATTATTTGACTCAAACTAACATTGCTCAAATTAACGGATTTACATCATTCAATACATCTATGATTTATGTTAAAACAATTTGTTGAATTTGATAATAATAACATTAAAAATTATATAAATTGTATTTGGTATGGTTATATCTTTAAAGTCAATAATAATTAATATTTAGTAACATAAATGATAGAAAAGGTAGATTCTAATTATATAAGGTTTTATGTTTTATGGTTTGTTTCTTCTCATTGTGGTTTATTTCTTTCTCTCTTCTAGAAAGGTGGCTGAATGCCTCTATCAGTCCCAACACACGGAAATGGACCCTCATTCTTCCAATGGTCTATTTCAAAATCAAAACTTGGATTGACCATTTTGTAACCTGTGTTACTAAGTCTAATAAATAATTAGTGAAAGGGAAGAGGAAGGAAAGAGTGGCCACAAACAAGTCACATACTTTAAATTATGTTTTGAGAATCTAACCTTTACATTTTTATTATAATAAATTATTTTATTCAAACTAACATTGCTTAAACAAGTATAGGAAAGTGGTATACCACCACATACACAGTACTCAAGAACAAATTATATTGAGTATCCTCAAACTAACATGACTCAATAGATCTTTAAAAAGATAGCAATAACCTTGGGAAATGTTGTAAATCATTAATGAACCAACAATTAAGCATGTTTTAAAAGACAGTGACTCCGCGTTTATTCACACTATAGTTTTAAAATAATTAAATTCTTTATTGCTTTATTTTTTAAAATTATGAAAAGATTTAAATTTAAGATAAGTTAAATTCCTATAAATACTTTTAACACATAACTTTATACATATTTTTTAATAATAAGAAATAAATGTGAGATTATAATCAAATATATTTTTTCTAACAATTCGATTTATTTATTTATATTAAAGTTGTATTATGAATTTAAAAACAAAAAATTACCATGAAAAATGTTTTTTTTTAAATTATTATGTTATATTCAGAAAAAAAGATTGAATTCTTTGTAAAGAAGAATGCAAGTTACATATTGGAAATAATGAGATTTTTTAAACAAAAGTAAAAAACAAAAATATTTCTCACAGGTAACATGAATTGTGTCACTGTGACAAAAAATGTTTAGCTTACTTTATTATATTTTCTAACACACATCCCACATCTCATGTCACTCAATTCAGAATGTATTACAAATGATAAACATCCATTTTTCCAATTTCGTTTTTATATTTCTGTAGAAATAGTCATACTATTGTAATACATTCTAAATAGGATTTTATGACTGTTTTAAGTTTTATTTTCGAAAAAAGTTCTAAATAACTTAAAAAATAGATACTTAAAATATAATATTTAGTTTATAATATTAAAATGTGAAATTCTTAATTCTTAACATTCTTTCTATCATAAATTAGTAGAAAAAAAATAATTTTTTCTTCTAACTAAAAATAGATTTTTTGAATTAATATTTTGGTAGAAAAGATTAATTATTTAGTAATTGATATAAGGACATTCTTCTTTTTACTATATAAAACTGTGCTGCTAGAAATGATTAATTTTATTTTTAGAATGTAAAGAGATCTAATAAGTATAAGATGCTTACTCTTTATTATTTCTATTCATTTTCTTATTTAAATCTAATGATTATGATTAAGATTAATTATGCTTTTTTTTTTATAGTATGCTCTAAACAATTAATTTAGCTCATGTAGCTTTTCATAATTATAGTAAAAATTACAATTCCATTTAAATTATTGTTATTTTCTTAATTTATTAATATAGTATAAGATGGTTTCTTTTAATTGTTAAATTTAATATACATTCTATTTATTAAATTTTACTATTATTTAAATAGATTACCTTCTATATTTATTAGTGTAATATTTTTAAAAAAGAAACAAGGAATTTTGATATATTTAAAGTTTTTAAACTTAAGATTAGAGTACATAAATTAAAAAGAATGAAGTTTGAAATTCAATAATAAAATTATTATGATTATATTCTGTAAAATTAGACTCACATATTTAATAAATATAAATTTAAATTAATTATATATGTTATATACTTTTCTATTTTAAATGTTTCTTTTATAAACTAGATGTTAGTTTTTATTAACGATAAAGATTAAAATTATGAGATTTTTTTGCATCTCTGGTTCCTTAAAAAATTCAGATATTATATATCCTTTTTTATTTGAAATTAATGTTAACAATATAAAAGATATAGTTTATAAGAAAATATTTCAAAAGTTATAGGATAAACTATAATATTCAATATATCTTATAATGATATATGAAAATGATGACTAGATTTTAATTAAAATATACACACTTAAAGTGATATTTACATATAAATTGTTTACATTTTTATACATTTGATGTAAAAAGTATATATTTATATCATAATAAAATAAATACGTAAAACTTTCATCCTTTCACCTATGTACTTACCAACTTTCAAAATAATGTAAAATTAGACTCACTTATATGATTTTATATTCATGTAATCAATATGAAATAGAAAAAGAAAATAAGTAGTTGATTTTTTTAATTATTTAATTTTAATATTATTGTTTGTTATTTAATATATCAATTTGTATGCTTGCATTGATAATTGTTATTAAATTATCATATTTTTCATTAACAACTATTATTTAAAATTTTATATTTGGCATCATATCTGTAAAGTTAAGCCTACCTGCATAACATCATAAATTATTAGATTAAGAAAACATATATGCTGATTTAGTTTTATTTTTGTTTTTAGGATACACATATATTTATTCTTATTTGTAAATGTCTTTACATATTTAATAAAAAAATGTTTTGAATTACATATATAACCATTATAAATTTAAAATAATTTATTTGAATATTACAATTTTTTCATCCTTATATTATGTTATTAGACATATTATTAAGACTATTTTACTAAACTATATTATATTTTATTAGACATATTATAAATTATGGATGTCATCATCAATTATCAGTATTTTTCAGTTATCTTTGTTTTTTTTATTTCTTTTTCTTTAATTTATTTTCTTTTTTTATTGGTAATGCACCACTTTTTTACTAGGAAACGCACGACCACCACCAGGCTACTTATGTATAACTCAACAATATTATTATCTTAATCAAATTTTCAAAATTAAAATTTTTCTATTTATATAATTTTAATTTTTCATATCAATAAATATTTATTTAATATTATTAATACTACCACAAAAGTTTTCATTTCCTGCGGTTGTTTCATGAGAAAAAAATTGTAGAAAATACCTGCTATCTTTTAGAAGGAAAAAATTCATATAAATTTTTTTAGACATTTTGTAAAAAAAAAAAATCTATAAAAATTTTCTTGTGAATTTGAAAAGTGACGCTAAACTTTTCTATGAATATGAAAATATAGAAAAATTTCTTGAAAATTTTCCTCTGAAAATTATTTGTAGGAGTTTTTGCGAATTTTAAATTGGCATAAAAATTTTCCTACATATTTAAAATTGGCAGAAATTTTTTTGCATTTTTTTTACAAATAAAAATTTATATAAATTTTTTAGATATTTAAAATTAAAATTATAATATATAAATATTATTTATTTATAAAAATTTATATATTAAGTTTTCTAGAAATTTTTTCGCCACATAATGATAAGTGATTTTTTAAATCATTAGTTTTGAAATAATTAATAAATATTTAAAATGATATCATTTTACTAAATCCATTATAATTTATAAAATATCTTAATATTCATAATTTTAGTTTAAAATTAATTAGATTAAATATTATTTTATTGAACGTATACTCCTTTATCTTCTATCTTAAAGTTTAAATTCAAATCATCGTACATTTAAGAGACAATGTTAATTTATTTTATATTTAACACGTCCTAAAAAATCAAGGTATGTTTTGATACAAATAGATAAAATAAAATTCAAGTTGTTATTCAAAATTCAAGAAAAATTTATATTATAAAGGTAAAAAAGCCCAGGTCAATTTTGGATGTCCAAGAGGTGAGAAAAACATTTGAAAATTTGAATAAGGGAACAACACAAGCATTCGTGAAACATGAACTAAGATTTGTATTATACACAATTTACTATTTTAATGAAATAGCATCGATCCAAAATTCAACATGAAAATGAATGTAGCTTGTGATTTGTAACATAATTAGTTTTTTTTTAAGTGTTAGTTAAGCATAGAAAAAAATATAATAATGGTAATAGTTGTCTTGCTTCAGGCATACTTGTCCCGTTCTTGTTTAATTACTTATAAACCCAAATTATATTCATATTACCACAGTTTCCAATCTTATATCATATAGAACAAAATTTAGAAAGTGAATGTTGATATTATCTTTATTTTAAAAAAAGAATTTAGCCTTTATCTAAATAAATAGACTACTACTTTTGATGGGAATCCATTTGTAAAAAACTTTTCTTGCATTTTGAACTCCAACTTTATATGTTTTCGATAGGCCCTACAACTTAAAACTTATGATTTTAAAACTGGACCCGTGTTTGAACCGGTGAAAGTACTGGTTCACAATTTATTAGTTTAACCATTGTTGAACTAGTGTTGAACCGGTCTTAATAAAATAGTCGATCTGTCTTAATAAAATAGTATTTTTTATTATTAATATATTATAAAAATTAAGATTATAAAAGAAAAAAGTTTATTAGGAGGTAATTATTAAAGAAAAAAATATTTTTACTAAATACATCTTCATATCGCTAAGTTAACCTTTTTTTTAATATTTTTTAACTAAAAAGAGATAGACTTGAGAAAACAAGGGTGTATTCAGAAAAATAAAAAAAACATTATAAAAAAATGAAACAGCTAAACCCCTAGTTTTGATCAATTTTTCGATTTTAAAACCGGTTTTTTGCTTGGTTGGTTTTCAGCCTTAATTGAACCGGATACTAGAATGGTTCACCAGTTTTTTGGTCAAATCAGATACCAGACTGGTTCACCAGTTTTCGGTCGAACGAGTCTGTTCGATCCGATTTTTTTAACTAGCTTAAAACACAAAAAAAAATTTAATAACAAATTTTATTACAAACATTCTAACATCAATTATTCACGACTTTAAAAGAAATTAGTCATGTCTTATTGCACCAAGTTATATTCAGAATCTATGTAAAATGTAGAAATATATGCAAAACCTCAATCATAAATTATAAGTGTATTTTACTCTTATAAAATTGAAGTTTTCACCTAAGACTAACATTTCTTCAAGTCTTATGATAGAATAATTTATTTTTTTATTAAATATAGATGTTACAAAATAAAATTACATGATCAATGGATATTATAAGTTTTGACAAATTGACTTCTCTATTTTGTTTGATTGTTTCCTTGTCTCTTAATGGACTCGACCATCCTAATCCAACATTTATAAGTTATCCAATCTTATTGATACAAAACCTTATACCCAAGAGGAATTTTATTCTTGATTTAAATCTAAGATAATGAGATTAGAAAACACTTAAAAAATTCAAACGAACTCAACCATTTAATTTGTGGTCCACTACAGCTAAACCAATTATAGCTTGTATTACATCGGACTATATATACCTTACTAAGCATGATATAGATATAAATATTGTGGCTATTAGTACAAAGTGAGTTGTGAGAACTGATGCTACTATATTTAAAACTATATTTCAATCAACCCCTAATTAAATTTCACTCTTGACTATTGCCTTTCAACCATTAAACATTAAGTGGGTTAAAAAATAAAATGTTATTATAGAATAGAAAACATTTAAAAGGATGAAGTTTTCTTTTGTGAGAATGTTGATAATATTGCCTTTGTCATCATGCCATAACTGAGTCAGTTGTCTCTTTTACAGTTCCATCATTATCCATGACTTTGTTCTGTCTCACAACTGGGTAAATAAGCATCCATACTGTTTAAATTAAATAAGGTGAAAGTAATTAAGATATGAATTGGAGAAGAAGGTGCATCATTAAAGTATCAAACTAGTTATACTTCACTTTTACAATCCAAAACTGATTATTATTACCACCATCACCATGTGTTGATGTTTATATGTTAAGCATATTAACATGGGTAGTGTTACTCATCATTGAAATTTATTAAAAACTATAAAATCAAGATATAGAAGTATTAACTGAGGTGTGACCATCAAACTTTATGTTTTTCAATAAACTTTAACCAATAGTAGTAGATAATGTGTTATAAAAAGTGTTAAAAAGTGTTCTATTATAATTTTTAAAATAAAATTTGTCTTATTAATATGAACAAGATTATGGTTGAAGTTGAAGCTAGCTAATGAAATATTATAGGAAATAATTGTTTCTATTAAGTAATACATTCATTTACTGTAAATTGTTGCTGCAAACCGCTAGCTAATGAAATATAGGAAATAACTATTTCTATTAAGTAATGCATTCACTCACTCTAAATTGTTGCTGCAAAGCACTCATTGATAACTTTCACCTATGTACTTATCCAGCCAAGTCAACGTTCCACTTGGTGGTTTGATCAGTGCATAATTCATGTAGGAAGTATAGGACACAAAATGTCAAAAACCGCTATACATAAAGCACTAGTTAACCATATGATGTATTAAGTTCCTTACTTTCTGGCTGAGTTATTTAGATCCCAACTGATGAACAACATTGCAAAGTACATTGCTTCCAAAGAGAATACCATGTGAAAAAATTCATAACTGTAAGGAATATCATCTTCATGTTCAACTTTGTTTTTTGTAAACAGAAAATGACCAAAAAAATCACTTCAATATGAGGGATATTAACATTGCTTTCTATCTGTCACAATATGGCTCAGATTAAAATTAAATAATTCTTGTTCGATCATGTTGATGAAAGGACTATGATCCAAAATTTTGGTTATCTTATATGGGGGGAATTATTTTTTTCTTGACTTTTCTAAAAGAAAATTTTACTTCAACTTGCAGCATGATTAAGGTGTCTTGCTAGATCAAAGAAACAAGGCAGCTTTAGAGATTCCTAATTTCTAGGAAAGGATTGAGAATGGGATTTTGAAGCAATAAGGAATCTTCTTGAATTTACTGTAAAAGGCTTTGAAGCAGCAAGGAAAGCTTTAGAACTCTCTAATTTTGAAGCAAATAGCAATGCTTTAGAACACTAAAGAATGATTCACCTGAAAGCATTTTGAATCAATGCCTATGGAAAAGGCTGCCATCACAATTGCAAATATGGCAATAAGAAAGGCCAGTAAGAAATTAGAAAATGGTATATAACACAAAATAACAGGATGACTAAAGCATTCATGTGAAGAAATATCCACAATATCAAATTATGGATTTTAATACTAATTCAGACACATGTTCACAAAAAAAATAATATCTTGAAGAGTCAACAAAAAGAATGCACGGGCCTACAAAAAAATCTAATAGTAGCACTAATAGTAAAACTTGTAAGAAAACTACACAACATGTTGTACAATATATACCACATGGTAAAAATGATCAGTTAAAACTTAAAACCTCTATACATATACTTATATGTGCCCTTTAGTTGTTGAATGCTACTAAACACTTTATCCTTGTAGATGGTTCTTGCTTTTATTAGAACACTACATTAACAAGAATTTAGCATCACGATTGAAGTATTGTGGTGCTAAAAATGAATGACAGATCGACTAGGCTAGATATCATATCTCATCACTTTATCATATTCTGTCAAAGTCATTTTCCTTTATCCTTAATTACTAAGAATTTTAACAAAATTTTCATCCCAAGCTATTTCATATGCAAGAAAAAAGACTTAATTATGGTTACTTCACATCATAAATTTAAGATAAATAACACCTTAATTTTATTTAAAACCTTTGACCAATACTAATAGAAAATCTATTATTTAATTTAAACCTCAATAATCACATAAAGAAGACTGAAGGAAGAATTTTGAACTTAGTAAAGAAGTGTAGAGGAACTAAACAAAAGATTTTCAAATTTAACTGAGTGAAAAACTTACTAGTATAGTTATCCAGCCACTGTTTCCTTTTTCTTGTTTTTTTGTCTCACATCTTATGGTGGCAGGTTCACTGAAATTCCATGATAGAGATCTACATAAGTCCACCATCTATAAAGGAAATTTCAAAATAAAATATGTGATTTAAAGTAGACATTGAACCAAGTTAGCATGACATCAGTTACAGATGAGTGAATTTCATTGCATGTAAGAAGAGAATTTCATTCTATCTTCATCCAAATAAATATATGCCAATATCTTGCAACACTTGATTAACAAGATCCAATTTTTTAAATTTTATTAATTCAATTTTTAAAAAAATGAAGAAAGAAGACCAATTTTTGAAAAAGTTGTTTTGACTTTTTTCTTTGTATTTATTTTCTATGAAAGTGCTTCTATAGAATATCATCCAACAAAGTGATATAATGTCTAAATTTTGCCTAAGAACCATATATAGATATATGGGTTGGAAAATCCTGACCTTCTGATTGCAGACCAACAAAGAAAAACAATGTAAGAAGCCATAATTCCTAAAGATAAAAGACCTCTATTAACCTGTAATAATTAAACATTTAAATAACAAAACATAAATTTTATTTTTTTAAAGGAAATAAAAAATATTAGGGATCTTAATTATATATGTTGAATATGAACAGCTAATTACTTTATACATAGTGATATATTGTGCAAATAATACTAGTACAGAATCACTATAAACTATTAAAAACACCATTAGCTGAAACGAGTAATCAAAGTAGTGTGTACCTTTGAATTTAAAGATATAACCATCATTGCAGCAAGTAGAATTACTATCCATGTGATGAAAAATATATTTGGAGAACATGAGGTTCTTGAGGCATATGATGTGTACAGATAGACAATTCTACAAATAGAGGCAACATAAAACAATGTTGACATAAAAAGTCCAAGGGAGTACTTGTGCCAGCACAATAACATGTTAATGTATCAAAAAATACATACATTGTTATTAAGGTTAATGGTCTAACAAAATGGTCTTAATTTTCTATAATAACAAACACACAATCACATATTATCTATGCTTTATAATTGTATCACATATTATTCATTCTTAATTGGGAGAATATCTTATAAAGTAATATGACCATGAAAACTAACATATCTAATCATATTAAAGTTAAGAAACTTTTGGATTCATTATTTGTACCAATATCCTTAAATGTTTTACAATTAGTGAGATAGGATTGTGGGATTCACTGAAATCCTTAGTGAGCTTAGGATATGAACTCGAACAATTTAAACATAAGCATACTTTAAATTAAATTTGTTTTATGTTTGACTTTCAAATTAATTATATCAGTTTGTTTTTTAATCTCCATAGTCATGACATTTTTAAATAATAAACAAAGTTAATATCCATATTAATAAACATTAGAAAAACAAATTATGTGTACCTATATCAAACAATTATTTTCATATGACATTGAAGTCTTGAGCCATCCAATGCAGGATCTTTTAAATTATGTAAAAGCTAAAACTTCAGTAATTTACTTAATGAGCACCAAAATAACTTGTACACAGTTCTGATTCAGAATTCAGGTACATTGTTCTCATCCTTAGAACAAGACATAAAATTTGACTTTAGGTTTATCTTGAATTGTTGCAAAAATAAAAATGTTTACCTTTGCTCTCTTTATTCTTCTGCAGTCTAGTATTTATTCCACCAAGTGATAAAATGGATGACACTCACAAGTTGTAAAAGAAGAAATATTCTGTATAAACATAAACAACAACATGCATGTAAGTAATAATCTGCAAATAGAAAAATAAAGAAAATAGAATGTATTGATGGAGTCTCTCAAAGAACACCTTTTAGATTCATCATAGATATGAAAGTACACAATCCAAGACTTGTACCGAATGAAAGGATATTGACCATTCTTCAAAAAAAACAAAAAAAGAAAGTGAAGGATTTAAAGCTTACCCTGCACCAATATTTATTCAAGAGAAGGTAAAGAAAGAATGGAGTTTTGTTTTCAATGAGTGAAAAGTGAGAGAAAAAAACTTATGCACCTTAAAAAGTTTTTCACCAATCACAACCCTTGATATATGATAGATTTGTTCACTTTACCAATTAATACTTTAAAAGTCATATAAATAAAGGTTATGATTAAACGTCAGCATAAAACATTTTATACTACATGTGTTTCAAACTCAAAAAATAATGGTACTAATGAAAACTATTTGAATGATAAAATTGACAGTTTTTTCATATGAATAGTTTTTACAAAATTCTTACATGAGAACCATAAGCAAAATCCAAAACCGATGCCACAAATTTTGATGTTCACATAATTTTCTTGTTTTGACTATACTAAGAAACATAACTAAGAAAATATATATGACTTCATCATTAAGGAAGATAGTTCTTTATTAATTAGTAATTATAATAATTATATAGAGAACAGGAAATTTGTAAATATATAGTTGATCCATGGTAAGTAATTGAAAATTTTTCTTGTTGAATAAATTATAGGTTAGAGTATATTTACTTCAAGGTTGAGAACAATAAAGATTTTGAATAATATCCTTGGGAGTGATGAGGACTTAACAGAGCTCTTCAATGTTGTTTCTAATAAAAAACAATATTGTCTATGTAAAGTGTTGTTATTTGAGTTCGAATTCAATCAAAATGGTGAATGGAGGACTTGATTTTGGAATGAATTTTGTTAGTGGATCTAGTTGTTGTCTTCTAAATTTCTTTATTTTTTTTATATGTTAATAACATAACTTAGAAATAGTAGTTTAGATGTTATTTTTGTTGTTCTTTACTCTGTTGATTGATGCTCGCTGATAGTGTTTTCTAAAATCTTGTCCAACTCCTTTTGCATATCTCTAAGTTATCTTTTATCCAAGTTATGAGATGAATAGGTTTGATTGAAGGGAACAAGTCAACAAGATCAAACCCTGTTTCTCTTGAGGCTACCAAATTTTCTCAAAGTAATGCATCTATTGGAATATTTGATTCTTCATCTGGTATGTTTTTCCCAGACTTTATGTTGATTTCAAAAGCTTGTAACTAACTTTGATGATGATTTACTGTGCATTTTCTATTGCTAAAATATTATTGATCACTTTTCTTGTCCTTGTAATCAAGGCAATCAACATCATAGGAAAAGTATGCCTTTTTTCATCCTTCAATTATGTCCATAAGCTATTATTCATTTGATCATTGTTTTGTCATCTAGTCGGTTTGTTCTTGACCTCCTCTATGTGTCCTATTGTTTGGTTTTTGTGGATGGATAAACTTGACCTTTGGATGATTACTCCATATTATTTGTAATCTTTATATTTTGGCATGCATTATTACGGAATATAAATTATGTTTCTAACGTGATAATTTGTTTTAATTTGACAAGATTTTTCTAATAGATAAAATAAATAAATATCAAGTTATCGGAAGAACCATGGGGTTCATAAAAAGATGTCACCTATAGAAACTTGAATTGAATTTTCTCTTTAGCCGCTATTTGAAATTGGCTTTTCCTTGTTCTTTATGTAAATCTAAATTTTTTCTGTTTCTTTTCCAAACCATAACTTTTGTTGTTACTGTCTCTGTTGCTGTTAAAATGAGATCAATGGCACTTGAGTAGAGACATAATTTTAAACTATTTTCTTTGTATCTTTCCAGCTTTCTTCCAGTTACTATGCATGTCCTCCTAGTTGGTTTATGAGAATGGAAAAGGTACAAGCATGAAAATAGCTACTTGGGAATGATTGTCAAAGTAAAAGTTTTATAATCTATTTCCACAGTTGTTTATGATTGTACTGTATTTGTTATTTATGGTTTCTCTACTATAGTCATAGGTTCAGGGGTGAGTAGCCTGCACCTCCTAATTCTTCTTGGACTCTCTTTTATCAATTATACATATTCATGTATGAAACGAAGTTGAATGGAGCAACTCACTTCAGCATTTTCAGTTTCAACTTCTCTTAAATCTTACAATTGATTCTTGATATTACTAGATCAAACATTTTCTTTGCTGCTACATGAGCAGAATCTATTGATGACTTGATATATTAACCAATGTAATCAAGAGCTTCTTTTTGTTTCGTTCATTTTCATTTCTCAATAATCTAATTAATTGAATTCTTGTTTACTGGCAGTTGAATTGGATCACCTCATTTTCAAGTTGTAAAGGGATTTACAGAGATGGGTTTAGCTTGTTAAAACATGTAAATAAAATAAGAATGTTAAGTAATTTTCCTCCAAAATTTTTCATCATTTTGTCTTAAGTCAAATGATTCGTAGTAGATGTTATACTTGTGCTAAAGATGGGAAAAGGAATAGAAATAATATCAAATACTATGCTTTATTATTTTCATTATTTCATGATAGATTTCCTATTACTATGGTTAAAAATGCGAAAGATTCTATGCTATTTTGCTATGATTGGTACAAAATGAGGTAATTACTAGTTTTGTGTGAGAATTTATTTTAGTTTAGTTTTTTTTTTAAGTTTTCTTATTTTTAGTTATTAGTCATTAATTAAATAAGTTCTTTTTCTTTACATATTTTATTTTTTATTCTCTCCTATATCATAATTTATTTATATATGTATTAAGTAATTTATAAAAGTTTCACAAAATTTGAAATTTAAGAAAATGATTTGTCATATCCAAACTAAAAATGAAATTAAAAAAAATTGAATTGATTTTATTAATATAAAAATTGAATTGCCTTGTCTAAACAAGAAATTTGAAATGTAAGAAATTTCAATTGATTTACTCAAACATAACATTTACAAAATGAAGGAAATTCAAATGAAAACAATTTAAATGAATAGGATTTCAAATTTTTTGAAATCTTAAAATACCTCATCCAAATGCAATGTTATATTTTAAGAAGATAAACGGTGAAGTGTAAGTCTCTAGTACCAATTCTCCTTTAATTCAAAATTAAAAATATGGAAGTGAAAGCAAAAAGGAGAAAAGAGTGACCACAAGTCACATGCTTTAACTTATATTTTGAGAATCTAACCTTTCCATTGATAAAATGGATACCTGTTATGATAAATTATTTGACTCAAATTAACATTGCTCAAACTAACATTAATCAAAATTGATTTACATCATTCAATCACATGTATTATTTATGTCAAAAAATTTGTTAAATTTGATAATAATAACTTTAGAAATTATATAAATTGTATGATTTAGTAGGTATGGTTGTATCTTTAAAGTCAATAATAATTAATATTTAATAACATAAATGAAAATAACATGAATGAAAAAAAAAACAAAGAAGTAGGCTTGCAAAAATGACAAAGAAGTTATATGCATTTATCCATTGGATTAGGTATAGAAAAGGCATATTCTAATTGTACAAGGTTCTATGGTTTATTTTTTGTTTCTTCTCTTTCTTTCTTCGTTATTGAAATGTGTTGCTGAATGCCACTCTCCATCCCGAATCCCCCAATTCCTCGTATCCATAGAAATGGACCTTCCTTCTTCCCATGATCTATTTCAAAATCAAAACTTGGGTTGACCTTTTTGTCCTTGAGACGTGTGTTACTAGTCAAATAATTAGTGAAAGGGAAAAAGAAATAATGGACTCAAACAAATTACATGCTTTAAATTATATTTTAAAAATTTAACCTTTACATTAAGAGTTTAAGTGGTATACACCATTAGTGTAAAAGATTTTTACACTGACATCCAATCATGACTTTTCATTTATGTGACTTTTAAAGTAGTAATGATTAAAGTTAACAAATTTACTATGAATGAAGGGTTGTGATTGAATGTCAGTGTAAAAATCTTTACACTGACAGTGTGCATACCAATTAAACTCTAACATTAATCAAATGTATATATTATAATAAAATTATGAGTTTAATTGGTATACACTATCAGTCTAAAGATTTTTACAATGACATTCAACCACAACCATTTCTGGTAAATTTATTGACTTTAGTCATTACTACTTTAAAAGTCACATAGATGAAAAATTCATGATTGAATGTTAGTGTAAAAATCTTTTACAATAACAGTGTATACCTATTAAAATATAAAATTATTTTGAGTTAAATTGACATTGCTCAAACAAGTATATATACACACTACTCAAAAACAAATTATATTATGTTCAAACTATCGTGCCTCAATAGATTTCTAACAAGTTAGTAATAACCTTGAAAAATGTTGTAAATCATTAATGAGCCACCAAGAATTAAGCATGTTTTAAAAGACATGGATTTTTAACTTTCATTTCCCATATGAATCCCCCACACATTTTATTCTCACCTATAATCGTAAAATAATTAAATTACTTTATTATTTTATTTTTTAAAATTATGAAATAATTTAAATTTATGTTAAATTACTTTAAATATTTTTAAGACATAACTTTATACATATTTTTAATAATAAGAAATAAGTATGAGACTATAATTAAATGTATTTTTTCTAACAGTCCTATTTATTTACTTTTATTAAAGTTGTATTATGAATTTAACAACTGAAAAATTACCATGACAAATGTTATTTCTAAAATTACTATGTTATATTCAGAAAAAGACATTGAATTCTTTGTAAAAAATAATGCAAGTTACATATTGGAAATAATGAGATTTTTTAAAGAAAAGTAAAAAAAAATAAAAATATATCTCAAGAATATGAATTGTGTCATAACATGTGAGAGAAAATGTTTAGTTTATTGGATTTTCCAACACACAATTACATTTTTTTAATAAACCCTTGATAAATATGCACTTCCTGTTCCAAATTACTTTTTACAATCGTGTAGAAATAGTCATTCTATTACCCTTTAAAATAGGATTTTAGGACTTTTTAAACTTTTATTATTGACAAAAGTCCTAAATAACTTAAAAAATAGATACTTAAAATATAATATTTAGTTTATAATATTAAAATATAAAATTCTTAATTCTTAACATTCTTTTATCATAAATGAGTAGAAAAATAGAAAATAATTTTTTTTCTCAGTAAAAAATATATTTGTTGAATTAGTATTAAATAGTAATGTTTTGGTACAAAAGATTAAATATTTAATAATGGATGATAAGGACATTCTTCTTTTTAATATATAAAACTATGCTAATAGAAAAGAGTAATTCTATTTTTTAGAATGGAAAAAATCGAGTAAGTACAAGAGAATTACTCTTTGTCATTTCTATTTATTTTCTTATAAAGATTTAATAATTAAGATTAAGTATGTTTTTTTATGAGTTTAATTGATATACACTGTCAGTGTAACGTTCAATCATAACTTTTCTTTTATGGGATTTTTAAAGTATAGTAAGTCAACAAACCTATCATGAACGAAGGGTTGTGATTGATTGAATGTTAGTGTAAAAATCTTTACACTGACAATGTATACCAATTAAACTATTTTTTATTTATAGTATACTCTAAAAAGTTAATTAAACTCGTGTACATTTTTATAATTATAGTAAAAAACCAAAATTCTATTTAAATTATTGTTATTTTTTAATTTATTAATATAAATATGAATCAAATCATCATTTTCATATATCATTATAAGGTATATTGAATATTATAGTTTATCCTATAACTTATCAAATATTTTCTTATAAATTATATATTTTATATTGTTAACATTAATTACAAATAGAGAAGGAAATATAATATCTCAGTTGGTTTTGATCGTTGTCGTTAATAAAAACTAACATTTAATCTATAAAAGAAACATTTAAAATAGGAAAATATATAACATATATAAGTAATTTAAATTTATATTTATTAAATATGTGAGTCTAATTTTATAGAATATAATCATAATAATATTATGATTGGATTTCACACTTTTATGATTTTACCGTCATGTAATCAATATGAAATATAAAAAGAAAATAAGTTGTTGATTTTGTTAATCATTTAATTTTAATATTATTGTATGTTATTTCATATATCAATAATGTATGCTTGCATGGATAATTGTTATTGTAAATTATATTATTATTTTATTTTCATTATATAATATTTTATATTTGGCGTCATATCTATGAAGTTAAGCATACCTGCATAACATCATAAATTATTAGATTAAGAAAACATATGTTGATTCAGTTTTACTTTTATTTTTAGGATACATATATGTCTATTGTTATTTTGAAAAGTCTTTACATATTTAATAAAAACAATGTTTTTAAATTCATATAATTAACAATTATAAATTTAAAATAATTTATTTGAATATTAAAATTTTGTCATTGATATATTATGAAATTATTAAATTTTTAAAATCATTAAATATTAGTTTAATATTATTAAGATTATATTATATTTTATCAGAGATATTAAAAATATATGGATTTCATCATCAATCATCAATATTTTACATATTTTTTACTTATCTTTATTTTATTTGTTATTTATTTTTCTCTATTTTATTTTCTTTTTTTATTGGTAATGCACCACTTTGTTACTAGGAAAAGCACGACCACCACCAAGTTGTTTATTTGTCACTCAATAAAATTATTATTTTAATGTAAATTTCAAAATTAAATTTTTTCTATTTATATAATGTTAATTTTTTATATCAATAAATATTTATTTAATATTATTAACACTACTAGAAAATTTTTCATTTCTTGTAGTTTTTTCATGAAAAAAAAAGTTGCAGAAAATGCCTACTACTTTTTAGAAGAAAAAATTCGTATAAAAGAAAATAAAAAATATCTACAAGAATTTCATAAAACTTTTCCTGTGAATTTGAAAAGTCATAGAAAACTTTTCAATGAATATGAAAATGGTAGAAAATTTTCTTGCAAATTTTCCTCCGAAAATTATTTGTGGGAGTTTCCTGCGAATTTTAAATTGGCAGAAAACTTTATGCATATTTAAAATTGACAAGAAATTTTTTAAATATTTTCTACAAATAAAAATTCACAGAATTTTTTAGATATTTAAAATTAAAATTAAAGTATTAGTTTTTACATAAATCACTACTTTTGCTGATGGGAATCTGTCGACAAGGGGTTTTGACGGGACAACAAAAAGTAACTTGAAAAATAAAGGAGTTGTCTCCTATGTTTATTAAGAAAAACATTGAAAAACCTTTAAAATAGAAAGTGACATGCGAAAAATTATTTGAATATGAAAGTCAATTACACGTACGGCAGGTATTAGCGTTCGTCATAAAGACTCTAATTAAGCATGCAAAATTAGATAACTTTAAAAATATCTATTTCACTCCATACAAATTAGTATTTTCATTTTATTAATTGCTTTTAATATTTTTTACAAGAATTTATTATTGAGAGATTTATTATTGATAAAAGAGTGTTATTATTGTACTTTTATCTTTTAAATTAATTAAAATTTTTTATCTTTTTGGGCTCGACAGAAGTAGGCTCCTGCACCTACGTATCTTCAAGTGCAATGGAGTATTAGAGTTTACGTAATTCGTTGAGAACATATTTGTGTATTTGATATATTTGATATTTAATTTTTAAATTTATTAAGACTTAGGATTTCTAAACTGTCACAGTTCGTAGTCCTAAAAATTTAAAAATTGGCAGGGTGTACACCCAAACCAATCCATTGGAACATTTTATCTTAGAGGTTTTTTTTGTTTTTTTATTAATATAATTTGGACTAACAAATTTAGCTTTTAGAGATGAGTTTTAAGACAAAAAGTCCCAACTTATGCCTTAAAATCCCGAGATTAATAAGATGTCATGCCTAGTTAATCCTTTTATCCCTATTAAAGAAATATTAAAAATAAAAATAGTGAAAAGAAAGTGAATATTAAAAATTATTTTTTAAAAGAAAATATTATTAATTGTGATAGGAATTAATTAAGGAATAAATTTGAGAGCGTGACACTGTCACCATTTGCATCCTCAAAATTTCATAAGAAAAAAAATGTCACATTTAATTAGCATTATTTTTCCCTTACCAATAAATTTATTTTTCTAACTAGATGCACAAAGGTCCATCATTCAATATGGCAGATCCATTGCTGCTAGTTTTGTGGCTAATGCATTCATGATATTCGTTGCTTGTTGACATGAGAAGGGGTATGCTTGTAAACATATTTTTGGGTCACCACATATACATATTTGCACCAAGATTGGGTGTTGGTGGGTGCTTACAAAGGCTTGAACGCATGTATTGGCACCATGAATGTCATGACTTTTAAAGGCAAGCCTTTTTATGGTTAGTGAAAGGAAAGTAGATGAAAGGAAAGTATATGTAAGAGCTAATGTATATTATTTTGTTGAGAGAAAGAACAAGAGTGGATAAATTCTATTGTGAGTTTTGTTAAGAGAGAAGAAGATGGTGAAAAATAAAAAAAGGAAGGAGATGGTGAGGTCTTACCTCGGATGTGGAGTGGAGACGACAATCTCCAAAATGTTAGTTGTGAGGGATTTTTATTAAGCTGAGATGTGTGCTTTCATTTAATGAAAGTTTGCTTTTTGGGAAACCAATATTGTAGAAGTATGATTTAATGAGATTTATTGGTAGCTTATAGGTGGTAGTATGAAAGATTAGGAAGAAAAAGGTGAGTAGCTAGGATAGTATAGCACACCTTTAAATGATTTTCTTCTTTTTCTTTTCTTTTTTATAAAACCATATCTGTTTTTTTATTTTGTAATTTTGTTTTTATATTCTTTTCTTTATATTAAGAAAATGACTTAATTATTAATAATTTTTTTAGTTTAATTTTTCTCATGTTTTTATTTTCTTTACTTACCGCACAAAATTGGATGATCACAGAATCCATTTGTAAAACACTTTTCTTGCATTTGAACTCAAACTTTATATATTGTCTACAAGCCCTACACACTTAAAACTTATGATTTTAAAATTGTACTAGTGTTTGAACTGGTGAAAGTATTGGTTCACGATTTATTAATGCAATTGTTGTTGAACCAATGGTTGAACCGATCTTAATAAAATAGTATTTTTTATTAATATGCATTATAAAAATTAAGATTATAAAAGAAAAAATTTATTAAGGAGGTAAATATAAAATAAAAGACTATTTTTACTAAATACAGCTTCATATTGCTAACTTAACCTCTGTTTTTATTAATTTTTAATTAAAAATGGAGGGACTTGAGGAAACAACGGGTGTATTTAGAAAAATCCAAAAAATTATAAAAATAATGAATCAGTTCAACCATTGATTTTCATCTATTTTTCAATTTTAAGACTGGTTATTTGCTTGGTCGATTCGATTTTCAGCATTAACCGAACTAGATACTAGACTAGTTCACCAGGTTTTTGGTCAAACCATTCAGTCTGATCCAGTTTTTTTAACCTAACTTAAAACACATAAAAACTTTTAATAAGAAATTTTATTATAAACATTCTAACATCAATTATTTACGTCTTTAAAATAAAATAGTCATGTATTATTGCACCAAGTTATATTCAGAATCTATGTAAAATGCAGAAATATATACAAAACCTCATGAGTGATAAGTGTGTTTTACCCTTATGAAATAATTTAAAATATGTGCATACTTAATAGTCAAATTTAATGTTGTTACTTAATATTAAATTATCAAAATTAATATTTAATTATGAATTAAATATTTAATAAAATTAATTACTTAATATAAAAAAATAAAATTAATTTTTTTTAATTATAAAAATGAATATAAAACATAATTAATGTGGTAAATTCTTTTTTATTAAATTTAGATGTTACAAAAGAAATTCACATGATCAACAATTGAAGCTTTGATCAATGTTTAAGTTAAAGTCCAATTTATAATTAATATATATCAATTAAAATTTAGTGAAGCATTTATAGGCTGTGTTAAAGAAGGGTATAATAAAAGTAATGACAGATTTTCATCAATATGGAAAGCTTTCAAGGGTGGTTAATGCCTTATTCATTTCCTTGATTCCCAAGAAGGAGCGCCCAGGTGGATTGGGAGATTATAGGTCCATATCACTAACTGCGGTTCTCTATAAAATTATTGCAAAAGTACTGGCAAAGAGACTACAAAAAGTACTTCCAAGCATCATTGAGGAAACACAGATACCTTTTATTAAAGGAAGACAATTGCTTGATAGTGTGGTTGTAGTTAATGAAGTTATCCAGGAGGCAAAACATCATAAGAAGCCCTTATTGGTATTTAAGACTGACTTTGAGAAGGTGTATGACTTTGTTAGTTGGGCATTCATGTTTTACATGTTATATCAATTTGGTTTTAGGGGCAATTGATTAAGTTGGATCCATGGTTGTCTGTCTTCATCATGGGTCGGTTAATGGGAGTGCGACGAAGGAGTTCTATATGTAGAGAGGATTACATCAGGGCAATCTGATGGTGCCTTTGTTATTCTTGATGGTGTGGTGAAGTATAAGTCTCTAATACCAATTATCTTTTAATTTTCAAAATTAAAAATATGAAAGGGAAAATGTAAAGGAAGGAAAGAGTGACCACAAACAAGTCACATGCTTCAAATTATATTTTAAAAATCTAACATTTACATTAATCAAATGTGTAATTGTTATAATAAATTATTTGACTCAAACTAACATCGCTCAAATTAACATTAATCAAAATGGATTTACATTGTTCAATCACATCTATGCTTTATGTTAAAAAAAATTGTTGAAATTGATAATAATAACTTTAAAAATTATATAAATTGTATGATTTAGTTGGTATGGTTGTATTTTAAAGTCAATAATAAATAATATTTAGTAACATAAATGATAAAAAAGGCAGATTCTAATTAATATAAGGTTTTATGTTTTACTGTTTGTTTCTTCTCACTGTGGCTTCTTTCTTTATCTCTTTTAGAAAGGTGACTGAATGCCTCTCTCAGTCCTAACCAAACACTTAAATCCCCCAATTCTCCATGCCCATGGAAATGGACCCTCCTTGTTTCTATGGTGCATTTCAAAATCAAAACTTGGGTTGACCTTTTTGCCCTGAGATCTGTGTCACTAGTCAAATAAATAATTAGTGAAAGGGAACAGGAAGAAAAGAGTGGTCACAAACAAGTCACATACTTTAAATTGTATTTTAAGAATCTAACCTTTACATTAATAAAATGTATATTTATTAAAATAAATTATTTCATTCAAATTAAGATTGCTCAAACAAGTACAGTAAGGTGGTATACCACCACATACACACAAGAACAAATTATACTGAGTATGCTCAAATTAACATGGCTCAATAGACTTTTAAAAAGATATAATAACCTTGAAAAATATTGTAAATCATTAATGAACCAACAATTAAGCATGTTTTAAAAGACATTGATTTTTAACTTTCATTTTGGCTCTACTTTTATTCACACTATAGTTGTAAAATAATTAAATTACTTTATTACTTTATTTTTTAAAATTATGAAAAAGATTTAAATTTAAGATAAGTTGGATTACTTTAAATAATTTTAACACATAACTTTATACATATTTTTAGTAATAAGAAATAAGTGAGATTATAATTAAATATATTTTTTCTAACAATCCGATTTATTTATTTTTATTAAAGTTGTATTATGAATTTAACAACAAAAAAATTACTATGACAAATGTTTTTTCTAAAATTATTATGTTATATTCAGAAAAAAAAAATTTGAATTCTTTGTAAAGATGAATGCAAGTTACATATTGGAAATAATGAGATTTTTTAAAGAAAAGTGAAAAAAACATATTTCTCTCAAAGTAATATGAATTGTATCACACCCATATGACAAAAAATGTTTAGTTTAGTTTATTATATCTTCTAACATACATCACACATCTCATATCATTGCCACTTTAGAATGTATTACATTTTTTTTAATAAACATGCACTTTGCAGTTTCGTTTTTATATTTCTGTAAAATAGTCATACTATTACCTTTAAAATAGGATTTTATGACTTTTTTAACTTTTACTTTCCACCAAAGTCCAAAATAACTTAAAAAATAGATACTTAAAATATAATATTTAGTTTATAATATTAAAATGTAAAATTTTTAATTCTTAACATTCTTTCTATCATAAATTAGTAGAAAAAACAAAAAATAATTTTTTCTTCTAAATAAAAATATATTTTTTAATTAATATTTGGGTAAAAAAGATTAATTATTTAGTAATGGAGGATACGAATATTCTTCTTTTTAATATATAAAACTATGTTGATAGAAAAGATTAATTCAATTTTTAGAATCGAAAAAGATCTAGTAAGTATAAGATATTACTCATTATTATTTTTATTCATTTTCTTATTTAAATCTAATGATTAAGATTAATTATGCTTTGTTTTATTTATAGTATTCTCTAAACAATTAATTAAGCTCATGTAGCTTTTCATAATTATAGTAAAAAATTACAATTCTATTTAAATTATTGTTATTTTCTTACTTTATTAATATAATTAATACTAACATATAAATATAAATCAAATCATTCCATAGGCACTGCCTTACTAATTAGTAATATTTTAATTTTCAAATTTAATAATACATTGTATTTATTAAATTTTACTATTATTTAATATATTATTTAAATTTATATGTAGAGATTTAATGCTATATATTATTATATACAATAAATGACTAAGAGAGTGTTAGTTAGTGTACCATTTGAGAGTGTATTATTATAATATTTTTTTTATAAATCCAACCTTAGTATTGTTAATAATACTAGTTTGTTAGGTGAACCTCGAACCTTTATTTCCGTTAACTAATTTATTAGCTTATATATTTATTAGTGTAATATTTTTAAAAAAGACACAAGGAATGTTGGTATATTTAAAGTTTTTAAACTTAAGATTAGAGTAGGTAAATATAAAAGAATCAAATTATAATTTCTTAAAATAAGGATGAAAGTTTTATGTATTTATTTTATTATAATATAAATATATATTTTTTACATCAAATATATAAAAATGTAAACAATTTATATGTAAATATTACTTTTAAGTGTGTATATTTTAATTGAAATCTAATCATCATTTTCATATATCATTATAAGATATATTTAATATTATAGTTTATCCTATAACTTATCAAATATTTTATTATAAACTATATATTTTATATTGTTAACATTTATTTCAAATAAAAAAGGATATATAATATCTAAATTGGTTAAGGAAAACGAGATTTAAAAAAATGACATCGTTTTAATCTTTATCGTTAATAAAAGCTAACATCTAGTCTATAAAAGAAACATTAAAAATAGAAATTATATAACATATATAATTAATTTAAATTTATATTTATTAAATATGTGAGTCTAATTTTATAGAATATAATAATAATAATATTATGATTGCATTTCACACTTTTATGATTTTACCATCATGTAATCAATATGAAATAGAAAAAGAAAATAAGTTGTTGATTTTGTTAATTATTTAATTTTAATATTATTGTATGTTATTTCATATATCAATAATGTATGTTTGCATGGATAATTGTTATTATAAATTATATTACTCTTTTATTTTCATTAATAATCTTTTTATAACATTTTATATTTGGAGTCATATCTATGAAGTTAAGCATACCTACATAACATCATAAATTATTAGATTAAGAAAACATATATGTTGATTTAGTTTATTCTTATTTTTAGGATGCATATATGTTTATTGTTATTTTGAAAAGTCTTTACATATTTAATAAAAACAATGTTTTCAATTTCATATAATTAACCATTATAAATTTAAAATAATTTATTTTAATATTACAATTTTGTAATTGATATATTATGAAATTATTAAATTTTTAAAATCATTAAATGTTAACTTAATATTATTTAGACAATATTATATTTTATTAGACATATTATAAATTATGGATGTCCTCATGTATTTTAAAATATTTTTCACTTATCTTTGTTTTATTTTTATTTTTTTTTCTCTATTTTCTTTTCTTTTCTTTTTGGTAATGCACCACTTTTCTACTGGGAAAAGCATGACAACCACCAACAATATTATTATTTTAATGAAAATTTCAAAATTAAAATTATTCTATTTATATAATTTTAATTTTTCATATCAATAAATATTTATTTAATATTATTAATATTAGTACAAATTTTTCATTTCCGGTGGTTGTTTCATGAGAAAAAAATTGAAAAAAATACTTGCTATTTTTTAGAAGGAAAAAATTCGTGTAAATTTTGAAACTTTTTGTACAAAAAAAAATCTACAAGAATTTCAAAAAATATTCCTTGCGAATTTGAAAAGCGACGGTAAAATTTTCTATGAATATGAAAATGGTACAAAAGTTTCTTGCAAATTTTCCTCTAAAAATTATTTGTAGGAGTTTCCTTCGAATTTTAAATTGCCAGAAAATTTTCCTACATATTTAGAATTGGCAGCAAATTTTTTGCATATTTTTTTACAAACAAAATTGTATAATTTTTTCAGATATTTAAAATTATAATTATAATAAATAAATATTATTGATTTATAAAAATTTATATATTAAGTTTTCTAGAAATTTTTTCGCCACATAATGATAAGTTATTTTTTAAACATTAGTTTTGAAATAATTAATAAATATTTAAAATAATATCATTTTACTAAATCCATTTTAATTTATAAAATATCTTAATATTCATAATTTTAGTTGAAAATTAATTAGATTAAATATTATTTTGTTGAATGCATATTCATTTATCTTCTATCCTTTAAATCCTAAATTCAAATCATCGTAGATCTAAGTGACAATGTTAATTTATTTTATATTTAACATGTCCTAAAATATCAAGGTATTTTTTGATACAAATAAATAAAAGAAAATTGAAGTTGTTATTCAAAATTCAAGGACATTGTACACTATAAAGGTTGAAAAGCCCACATCAATTTTGAATGTCCAAGAAGTGAGAAAAAATTTGAAAATTTGAATAACAGAACAACACAAGCATTAGTGAAACATGAACTAAGATTTGTATTATAGAAAATTTACTATTTTATTTAAATATCATCGATCCAAAATTCAACATGAAGATGAATGTAGCTTGTGATTTGTAACGTCATTAGTTTTTTTTAATTGTTAGTTAAGCATAGAAAAAAATAATGGTAATAGTTGTCTTGGTTCAGGCATACTTGTCCCGTTCTTGTTTAATTACATATAAACCCCAATTACATTCATAATACCACAATTTCCAATCTTATATCATACAGAACAAAATTTAGAAAGTGAATGTTGATATTATCATTATTTTAAAAAAAGAATTTAGCCTTTATCTAAATAAATAAACTACTACTTTTGATGGGTATCTATTGGTAAAAAACTTATTCTTGCATTTTGAACTCCAACTTTATATGATATTCGCAGCCCTACACACTTAAAACTTATGATTTTAAAACTGGATCCGTGTTTGAACTCGTGAAAGTACTGATTCATGATTTATTAGTTTAACTATGGTTGAACTAGTGTTGAACCGGTCTTAATAAAATAGTATTTTTTATTATTAATATATTATAACAATTAAGATTAAAATGAAAATATTTATTAAGAAGTAATTATTAAAGAAAAAACTATTTTTACTAAATACATCTTCGTATCGCTAAGTTAACCTTTTTTTTTATTAATTTTTAATTAAAAAGGGATGGACTTGAGAAAACAAGGGTGTATTTAGAAATAATCAAAAAATTTATAAAAAAATGAAACAGTTGAACCCCTGGTTTTCATTAGTTTTTCAATTTTAAAACCGGTTTTTTGCTTGGTCGATTTTTAGTATGAACCAAACCAGATACTAGACTGGTTCACTGGTTTTTCAGTTAAACCAGATACTAGACTGGTTCAGTGGTTTTTCATCGAACCAGTCGGTCCGATCCGGGTTTTTTAACCTAGCTTAAAACTCATAAAAATTTTAATAAGAAATTTTATTACAAACATTCTAACATCAATTATTCACGACTTTAAAAGAAATTAATCATGTATTATTGCACCAAGTTATATTCAGAATCTATGTAAAATGTAGAAATATATACATAACCTCATGAGTGATAAGTGTATTTTGCCTTTATGAAATTGAAGTTTTCACCTAAGCCAAATGTTTCTTCAAGTCTATTTTATGATATAATAATTTGTGAAATATATTTTAAATAATTTAAAATATGTACATACTTAATAGTCAAATTTAATGTTATTACTTAATATTAAATTATTAAAATTAATATTTATTATGAATTAAATATTTAATAAAATTAATTACTTAATATGAAAAAATAAAATTACTTTTTTTAATTATAAAAGTGAATATAAAATATAATTAATATGGGAAATTTATTTTTTTTATCAGATGTTACAAAAGAAAATCACATTATAAATTTGAAGCTTTGATCAATGTTTAAATTAAAGTCCAATTATAATTAATATATGAGTTTAATTGGTATACACTGTTAGTGTAAATATTTTTACACTGACATTCAATCACAACCCATTCATGGTAAATTTATTGATTTTACTCATTACTACTTTAAAAGTCACATAAATAAAAAGTCAGATTGAATGTCAGTGTAAAAATTTTTTACACTGACAGTGTATACCCATTAAACTCTTAATATATATATATATATATATATATATATATATATATATTAATTAAAATTTAGATCCTAAATCACCTTATCAAGGACGATTAAGGAACAAACAACTACCACGTGTTGACCAATGTTAGCTCTATAGACCAAATAAGTTTTGCAAATTGACTTGTCTATTTTGTTGGTTGTTTCCTTGTCTCTTAATGATTTGATATATATATATATATATATATATATATATATATATTTATAAGTTATCCAAACTTATTGATACAAAACCTTGTTCTCTAGAGGAATTTTATTCTTGATAATGAGATTAGCAAACAATTTAAAAGTCTTAAATAACTTAAATAATAGATACTTAAAATATAATATTTAGTTTAGAATATTAAAATGTAAAATTCTTAATTCTTAACATTCTTTCTATCATAAATTAGTAGAAAAAACAAAAAGTAATTTTTTCTTCTAACTAAAAATAATTTTTTGAATTAATATTTTGGTAGAAAAAATTAATTATTTAGTAATGGAGGATAAAGACATTCTTATTTTTAATATATAAAACTATGTGATAGAAAAGATTAATTTCTATTTTTAGAATGGAAAAAGATCTAGTAAGTATAAGATACTTATTGTTTATTATTTCTATTCATTTTCTTATTTAAATTTAATGATTAAGATTAATTATCTTTTGTTTTATTTATAGTATGCTCTAAACAATTAATTAAGTTCATGTAGCTTTTGATAATTATAGTAAAAAAATACAATTCTATTTAAATTATTGTTATTTTCTTAATTTATTAATATAATTAAGAATCACATATATCAATATGAATCAGATCATTCTGTAGCACTATGTTACTAATTATTTATATTTTAATTTTTAAATTTAATAATAAATTTTATTTATTAAATTTTACTATTATTTAAATAGATATATTATTTAAAGTTATATGTAGAGATTTAATGCTATATATTATTATATATAATAAATGACTAAGAGAGTGTTAGTTAGCGTACCATTTGAGAGTGTGTTAGTATAATATATTTTTTATGAATCAAATCTTAGTATTGTTAATAATACTACTTTGTTAGTTGAACTTGAAACCTTTATTTCCGTTAACTAATTTATCACCTTATATATTTATTAGTGTAATATTTTTAAAAAAGACACAAGAAATGTAGGTATATTTAAAGGTTTTAAACTTAAGATTGGAGCAAGTAAATAAAAGAGAATAAAATTATAATTTCTTAAACTAAGGATGAAAGTTTTAGGTATTTATTTTTATTATAATATAAATATATACTTTTTACGTCAAATATATAAAAATGTAAACAATTTATATGTGAATATTACTTTTAAGTGTGTATATTTTAATTAAAATCTAATCATCATCTTCATATATCATTATAAGATATATTGAATATTATATAACTTATCAAATATTTTCTTATAAACTATGTATTTTATATTGTTAACATTAATTTCAAATAAAAAAGGATATATAATACCTGAATTGGTTAAGGAATCAGGGATGTAAAAAAATGTCATAATTTTAATCTTTATCGTTAATAAAAACTAACATCTAGTTTATAAAAGAAACATTAAAATAGAAAAGTATATAACATATACAATTAATTTAAATTTATATTTATTAAATATGTGAGTCTAATTTTATAGAATATAATCATAATAATTTTATGATTGAATTTCACACTTATATGATTTTATATTCATGTAATCAATATGAAATAGAAAACGAAAATAAGTTGTTGATTTTGTTAATTATTTAATTTTAATATTATTGTTTGTTATTTCATATATCAATTTATATGCTTGCATGGATAATTGTTATTATATTATCATATTTTTCATTAACAATTATTATTTAAGATTTTATATTTGACGTCATATCTATAAAGTTAAGCATACCTGCATAACATCATAAATTATTAGATTAAGAAAACATATATGTTGATGTAGTTTTATATTATCATATTTCTTAAAAATATTTAAGAAATTATTAAATTTTTAAAATCATTAAATGTTAATTTAATATTATTAAGACTATATTATATTTTATTAGACATATTATAAATTATGGATGTTGTCATGAATCATCAATATTTTTACATATTTTTCACTTATCTTTGTTTTATTTTTTATTTCTTTTTCTCTATTTTTTTATCGGTAATGCACCACTTTTTTACTAGGAAAAGCACAACAACCACCAGACTATTTATGTATAACTGAACAATATTATTATTTTAATGAAAATTTCAAAATTAAAATTTTTCTATTTATATAATTTTAATTTTCATATAAATAAATATTTATTTAATATTATTAATACTACAACAAAAGTTTTCATTTCGTGCAGTTGTTTGATGAGAAAAAATTTGCAGAAAATACTTGTTATTTTTTAGAAGGAAAAAATTCGTATAAATTTTTTGAGACTTTTCATAAAAAAAAAACTATAAGAATTTCATAAAAATTTCCTTGTGAATTTAAAAAGTGACAGCACCTAGGAATAGGCATTTTATGGATGATTCACGCCCTGCACACTCAAAGGCGAGAACGAAGTAGCGATTGCTCGTCCAAATGGGTTACCACCAAATCAAGAAAAAGAAAAAATTATATGTATTGAATTTATACCTCAATCAGCCCTTGAGCACCTTCGAAAGAAAAAAGAAGGAAAACACCCATCTCAAGTGCCTTGCTTCGTCTCCATATCAGTCAAGCTGTTTCATTTCTTCTTTTTTCCAAAGCAGGGTTAGCATGTATGAAAATGGTAGAAAAAATTCTTGTAAATTTTCCTTTGAAAATTATTTGTAAGAGTTTCCTACGAATTTTAAATTGCAGCAAATTTTCCTACATAATTAAAATTGACAAGTAACTTTTTGCATATTTTCTTACAAAAAAATTATAATAAATAAATATTATTTATTTATAAAAATTAATATATTAAGTTTTCTAGAAATTTTTTCGCCACATAATGGTAAGTTATTTTTTCAATCATTAGTTTTTAAATAATTAATAAATATTTAAAATAATATCATTTTACTAAATCCATTATAATTTATAAAATATCTTAATATTCATAATTTTAGTTTAAAACTAATTAGATTAAATATTATTTTATTTAATGTATATTTAAATTTTAAATTCAAATCATTATACATTTAAGTGACAATGTTAATTCATTTTATATTTAACATGCCCTAAAAAATCAAGGTATGTTTTGATACAAATAAATAAAAGAAAGTTGAAGCTATTATTCAAAATTCAAGGAAATTGTATAGTATAAATGTCAACAAGCCTACGTCAATTTTGAATGTCCAACAAGTGAGAAAAACATTTGAAAATTTGAATAACAGAACAACAACACAACCATTAGTGAAACATGAACTAAGATTTTTATTATACACAATTTACTATTTTAGTGAAATAGCATCGATCCAAAATTCAACATGAAGATGAATGTAGCTTGTGATTTGCAACGTAATTTTTTTTTAAGTGTTAGTTAAGCATAGAAAAAAATGGTAATAGTTGTCTTGGTTCAAGCATACTTGTCCCGTTCTTGTTTAATTACATATAAACCCAAATTACATTCATAATACCATAGTTTCCAAGCTTATATCATACAGAAAAAAATTTAGAAAGTGAATGTTGATATTATCTTTATTAAACAAGAAGAATCTAACCTTTATCTAAATAAATAAACTACTACTTTTGGTGGTTTGTAAAAAACTTTTCTTGCATTTTGAACTCTAACTTTATATGATATCTATAGGCCCTACACACTTAAAACTTATGATTTTAAAATTGGACCTGTGTTTTAACCCGTAAAAGTATTGGTTCATGGTTTATTAGTTTAACCGTTGCTGAACTAGAGTTGAACAGGTCCTAATGAAATAGTGTTTTTTATTATTAATAAATTATAACAATTAATATTATAAAAGAAAAAAATTTATTAGGAGGTAATTATTAAAGAAATTTTTTTTACTAAATACATCTTCATATCGCTAAGTTAACCTCTTTTTTTTATCAATTTTTTTAATTAAAAAGGGATGGACGTGAGAAAACAAGGGTGTATTTAGAAAAATTTGAAAAATTTATAAAAAAATGAAACAGTTGAACCAAAAAATAAAATAAAATATATGATTTGAAGTAGACATTAACCCAAGTTAGCATGGCATCAGCTACTGATGAGTGAATTTCATTGCATGTAAGAAGAGAATTTCATTCTATCTTTATACAAATAAATATATGCTGATATGTTGCAACACTTGATTAACAAGGTCCAGTTTTTGTAAATTTTATTAGTTCAACTTTTAAAAAAATGAAGAAAGAAGACCAACTTTTGAAAAAGTTGTTTTGACATTATTCTTTGTATTTATTTTCTCTGAAATTTCTTCTAGAGAATATCATCCAACACTTATCACTCATCAGTTTTTCAGTCAAACCAAATACCATACTAGTTCACCAGTTTTTCGGTCAAACCGATCGGTCCCATCCAGCTTTTTTAACCTAGCTTGAAATACAAAAAATATTTAATAAGAAATTTTATTACAAATATTCTAACACCAATTATTCACGACTTTAAAAGAAATTAATAATGTATTATTGCACCAAGTTATATTTAGAATCTATGTAAAATCCAGAAATATATACAAAACCTCATGAGTGATAAGTGTACTTTACCCTCATAAAATTGAAGTTTTCACCTAAGACCAACATTTCTTCAAGTCTATTTTATGATAGAATAATTTGTGAAATATATTTTAAATAATTTAAAATATGTGCATATTTAATAGTCAAATTTGATGTTATTACTTAGTATTAAATGATCAAAATTAATATTTATTATGAATTAAATATTTAATAAAATTAATTACTTAATATAAAAAAATAAAATTAATTTTTTAATTATAAAAATGAATATAAAATATAATTAATATGGGCAATTTATTTTTTTTATTATATGTTACAAAAGAAAATCACATTATAAAATTGAAGCTTTGATCAATGTTTAAATAAAAGTCCAATATATATATATATATATAAATTAAAATTTAGATTCTAAATCACTTTATTAAGGATAATTAAGGGACAAACAACTACCACGTATTAACCAATGTTAGCTCTATAGACCAAATAAGTTTTGGCAAATTGACTTGTCTATTTTGTTTAGTTGTTTCCTTGTCTCTTGATGGACTCGGTCATCCTAATCCTATATTTGTAAGTTATCTAAACTTCTTGATACAAAACCTTGCACCCAATAGGAATTTTAGTCTTGATTTAAATCTAAGATAATGAGATTAGCAAGCACTTTCAAAATTCAAACCAACTCAACCATTTAATTTGTGGTCCATTCCAGCTAAAGCAATCATAGCTCAGATTATACCTTACTAAGCATGATATAGATATAAATATTGTGGCTATATGTACAAAGTGAGTTGTGAGAACTAATGCTACTATCTTTAAAAATATATTTCAGTCAACTCTAATTAAATTTCATTCTTGACTTTTTCCTTTCAACCATTAAACATTAAGTGGGTGGAAGAATAAACTACTATTAAAGAATAGAAAACGTTTAAAAGGATGATGTTTTCTTTTGTGAGAATATTGATGATTTTGCATTTGTCATCATGCCATAACTGAGTCAGTTGTCTCTTGCACGGTTCCATCATTATCAATGACTTTGTTCTGTCTCACAATTAGGGAAATCAGCATCCATACTGTTTAAATTAAATAAGGTAAAAGCAATTAAGATGTTAATTGGACAAGAAGCTACATTATTAAAGTATCAAAGTATTTATGCTTCACTTTGGAAATTCACTACTAATTACTATTACCACCATGCATCCATACTGTTTAAATTAAATAAGGTAAAAGCAATTAAGATATTAATTAGACAAGAAGCTGCATTATTAAAGTATCAAAGTAGTTATACTTCACTTTGGCAATTCACTACTAATTACTATTACCACCATGTCTTGATGTTTATATGTTAAGGATATTAACATGAGGATACCCACAATTAAAATTTATTGAAAACTATAAATCAAGATTGAGAATTATTAAATGAGATGTGAGATATCAGATTTTATATTTTTCAATATGAGGGATATTAACATTTCTTTCCATCTGTCACAATATGGCTAAGGTTAAAATTAAATAATTATTGTTTGATCATGTTGATGAAAGGACCATGATACAAATTTTTGGTTATCTTATATGGGGGGAATTATTTTTTTCTTGACTTTTCTAAAAGAAAATTTTACTTCAACTTGCAGCATGATTGAGGTGTCTTGCTAGATCAAAGAAAGAAGGAAGATTTAGAGCTTCCTAATTTCTAGGAAAGGATTGAGAATGGGATTTTGAAGTAACAAGGAATCTTTCTGAATTTACTGGAAAAGGCTTTGAAGCAACAAGTAAAGCTTTAGAACTCTCTAATTTTGAAGCAACTAGGAATGCTTTAGAACACTAAAGAACGATTAACCTGAAAGCATTTTGAATCAATGCCTGTGGAAAAGGCTGCTATCACAATTACAAATATGGCAATAAGGAAGCCCTGTCATGAAATTAGAAAATGGTATATAACAAAAAATAACAGGATGACTAAAGCATTCATGTGAAAAAATATCCACAATATCAAATTATGTATTTTAATACTAATTCAGACACATGCTCACAAAAAAAAATATCTTGAAGAGTCAACAAAAAGAATGCAGAGGCCTACAAAAAAATCTAATAGTAGCACTAATAGTAAAACTTGTAAGAAAACTAGACAACATATGGTACATTATATACCACGTGGTAAAGATGATCTGGTAAAACTTAAAACCTCTATACATATACTTATATGTGCCCTTTAGTTGTTGAATGCTACTAAACACTTTATCCTTGTAGACAGTTCTTGCTTTTATTAGAACACTACATTAACAAGAATTTAGCATCACGATTGAAGTATTGTGGTGCTAACAATGAATTACAGATTGACTAGGCTAGATATTAGATCTGATCACTTTATCAGGTCCTATCGACGTCATTTTCCTTTATCCTTACTTACTAAGAATTTTAACAAAATGTTCATCCTAAGCTATTTTATATGCAAGAAAAAAGACTTAATTATGGTTACTTCACATCATAGATTTAAGATAAACAACAATCTAAACATTATTTGAAACCTTCAACCAATACTAATAAAAAATCTACTATTTAATTTAAACCTCAATAATCACCTAAAGAAGACTGAAGGAAGAATTTTGAACTCAATAGAGAAGTGTAGAGGAACTAAACAAAAGATTTTCAAATTTAACAAAGTGAAACAGCCACTGTTTCCTTTTTCTTGATTCTTTGTCTCACATCTTATGGTGGTAGGTTCACTGAAATTCCATGATAAGTCCACCATCTATAAAAGAAATTTCAAAATAAAATATATGATTTGAAGTAGACATTGAACCAAGTTAGCATGGCATCAACTACTATTGAGTGAATTTTATTGCATGTAAGAAGAGAATTTCATTCTATCTTCATCCACATAAATAGACGCCTATATGTTACAGCACTTGATTAACAAGGGCTAGTTTTGTAAATTTTATTAATTCAATTTTTAAAAAAAAATGAAGAAAGAAGACCAGTTTTCTTAGTAGAACAAAATACTCCCTCCTTCCACCAAATTTATCTTCTACATCCAACCATCAACATCCAACTGTAAAACTACAACCTCAATACATTGGAAGATATGAAACTTTTTAAAAATGATCTTGTAAAAGGTCTCACATACAGCACATCATTTAAAATAACTTATTGTTGGACAAGTGGCCTCAGTTTACTTAATAGGGGGGTGAATTAAGTAGATCAAAATTTAAACATAGTTTTCTTTCTCTTTGATTTTATATTAGAATATTTAAAATGAAAATGAAGTGTTCAAATATGAAAACAAAATAAATAGATAGGAGTATAGGGAAGAGAAATATGAAAATTCTTTTTATACTGGTTCGGCCAATCCACTTGCCTACGTCCAGTCCTCAAGTAATCCCACTTGAGATTTTACTATATTTGTAAATCACTTTATAATCCTCAATCACCTTGGGAGCCCTCTTCCTGTGTTTAAGATTCCTTTTCTCACTCAAGAAGTCTCTCTTGAATACAATCAGTGAGTGATCAGAAGAAGAAGAAGAAACTCTCTTAAAGAGCAAATGATACAACTTGAAAAATCTATAAGAATTCTTTTGGAATTTGCAAGTGTTTAGGCAAGAGTTTTTGTTTTGTAAAATACTGGAAGAATTTGTGTATTAAAACAGAAGAAAAACCACTTATTTATAGTGTTAAAACCAAAGTGATGTGCTCTTTCATGAAAGGTTGTGACTTTTCAAACTTTGTGTAAAAGCTTACTGGTAATCGACTACATCCACTGGTAATCGATTACATAAAAATGGTAATAGATTACATGATTTAAAAATTGTTCCTTTGTCAGCTTTGAATTCAGAATTTGAATAACAAGCCCTCTGGTAATCGATTACATAGCCTGGTAATTGATTACCAGGTCATAATTTTGAACTGATAAAAAAACATATCTTGCCAAATTAAGTTTATGCAAATTCTTAGAGATTCTTTTACACAATAACTGAGTTAATTTATTTTTCTATCTTAACATTATCTTGAATCTCTATCAATGTTGTTTTGTTCTTTTTTTTTCTTGCTTTTGTATCAACATTCTTTATCACTTTTGGCATCACCAAAACCTGTAACATCTTAGCATTTATATTCTCTCCCTTTTTTATGATGACAACTATCTTTAAGGGAAGGAAAGACAGTGAAATATATATTTATCAATCACTCCCCCTTAGTTTAATATTTATTGACTTTATAAGTATTGTATTGTTTGTAAATAGTTTTCTTGAAATAAAGCAAGAAATAATTTTAGTTGTCAAAAGCAATAATATCCTTATTTAATTTCCTTGCCTTACAAGTCTCTCCCCCTTTGGCAACATAAAAAATAATGAAAGGTAGGAAGAAAAGAAACAATTGAAAGACTAATCAGTTAAGATAAATGACTGTTTAAGCAAGGAGTTTAAAATGAGCACAAGATTATCATAATGAGATCATACATATGCTGAAAACATAAGCTAAGTAGAGTCAAAGTATCGACAAAGATGTCCCATATCATCTTCAAGACATGTAAGGCGAGTATCGACAGAAGTGAAACATTCGTCAACAAAAGCACGGAGATCTTGAATGCCATGGAGACATCATTAAGAATGGCAGAGTGTGGAGTCAGCGGTGGTGGGGAAGGAGTACGATCATCAGGAGAATGAGCTTGATGATCCTGCTTACGAACCCATTGATGATATAGATTTTTGCGATAACCAAAAGAGGAAAAAGTGGTAGCACCAATTTCAAATGATCTCTTGACCTTGATAAATGGGACACCATCAAGGGAAACATTGAAGTGTTTTAGGAATGTGGTAATAATTTGTGGATATCGGAGAGAAGCATTGTCACGTAATGCTTTGTTCATATAGTGACACATAAGATGAGCCCAGTTGATGGGTCTCCCAGTCAAAAATGCCCACATGATGATTAAATCTTCTTCCGTTACTTAAGCAAGATTGGTTGAACGAGGGAGTAATACCCGAACGATAATATAATGCATAATCCGACATTCAAACTTCAGAGAACCAACAAGTAATTGACCAGTAATATTAGCATTATCAGTAGTGACAATTAGACGGGCATTATGAGTAGAATAATCATTCTTCCACTCATCAACAATAGAGCCTTCAAATTAAACCCCTTGACTTTCTAATTTTGTCAGAGTGTAAAAGAGTGATTGATCAATGACAATAGGAATTTTGTTTACTTCACTATAAATAATGCCATTGTTAATACGCATGTTGCTATAGAATATTCGAACTCAATCAGGAAAATGAGTTTCTTTTAAAGTCATAAAATCGAGTAACCCATAAGCACGAAAGGGGTCATAAAAATCAAAATGTTCTTCATCAAAGAACTCATCATTGACATATTTGGGTTCAAGAATGTCACGGCTAGAAAAATGAGCATAATACCTCTCTTGTTTAGCAGTGGCGGAAAATAGAGGAATGGAGGAGTGTGGGAGTGCGGAAGGATTATTGGCGCCACCATGTTGGCGATTTCTAGTGGCGGTGGAGGAGGAAGAGCCCTGCATTTTTTTGAAGATTCAGCCATTTTGAGGAAGTTTTCGAGAGATTTGTTCGATGGACTTTGAAAAGTAGAGTAATAGGAAGGATTTGCAACTTACGGATGAGTTTTGGTGCAAAAATGAAGGAAAATCGAAGATTTAAAGGTGTTGGTGCCGTTTTGAGGAAGGAGTTGAGAGGGTGCTGCACGTGGAGAGAGAAAGCACTGAATATATAGTTAGGGATAATTGGTAATCGATTACCACTTTGTGTAATTGATTACACGTGTAAAACCAGGTTGTAGCGCCGTCTAGTAATCGATTACGTAACCATGTAATCAATTACATGAAAAATCTAGAATTCTGCGAATGTGCTGGTAATCGATTATCATATATTGTAATCGATTACATTCATCTAACCTTTAGGAATCAATATCAGTCAAATTCATAATACCTAATTCTCTTCGAATTGTAAAGAAATTATCTTTGGGTAAAGGTTTAGTAAAGATGTCGGCTAATTGATTTTTGGTGTCTACAAATTCTAGAATATAATCTCCTTTTTAAACATGATCTCGAAGAAAGTGACGGTGTATTTCAATGTGTTTTGTTCGAGAGTGTAAAACTGAATTTTTTGAGAGATTTATTGCACTGGTATTTGTTCTAGTGTTAGTCCATAGTCAGAGAGTTATTGCTTCATCCAAAGAATTTGAGCGCAACAGCTTCCAACAGCGATATATTTTGCTTCGGCTGTAGATAGAGCAACACTATTTTGCTTTTTGCTATGCCATGAAGCTAGAGCGGATCCTATGAAGTGACAAGCGCCACTAGTGCTTTTTCTATCCATTTTACATCCAACAAAATCTGAGTCAGAATATCTTACCAAGTTTTTGGACATATTTTTAGGATACCATAACCCTAAGTTAGGAGTTCTTAATAAATATCACATGATTCTTTTAACAGCACTGAGATAAGATTCTTTCGGATTTGCTTAATATCTAGCACATAGACAAACACTAAACATGATATCAGGCCTACTTGCTGAGAGATAAAGAAGAGATCCAATCACACCTCGATACCATTTGATATCTATTGATTTACCATTTTCATCTTTGTCCAAGTAGCAAGCACTGTTCATTGGTGTAGCCATTTGCTTAGCATTTTCCATTCCAAATCTTCTAAGCAGTTCTTTGCAATACTTGCTTTGGTCCATTTCTAGCTTGTTTGATTTGTAAGCCAAGAAAGAAATTTAACTCCCCCATCATGGACATTTCAAATTCACTTTGCATATCCTCAGAGAATTCTTTGCATAAAGAGTCATTAGTGGCACCAAAGATGATATCATCAACATGGATTTGAACTAAAAGAATATCATGCATTTTTCATTTAATAAATAGTGTGGTGTCAACTTTTCCTCTTGTAAACCCTTTTTTCAAGCGAAATGTACTTAATCGTTCATACCAAGCCCTAGGAGCTTGTTTTAAACGATAAAGTGCTTTTTTTAATTTATAAACATGATTAGGAAATTCTGGATTTTCAAATCCTGGAGGTTGATCAACATATACTTCCTCTTGAATGAATCCATTTAAAAAGGCACTTTTGACATCCATTTGATATAGTTTGAAGTCCATTATATAAGCGAATGCAAGTAACATTCTAATGGATTCTAATCTTGCTACTAGAGCATAAGTTTCTTCATAATCTATTCCTTCTTATTGATTATATCCTTTGGCCACTAATCTTGCCTTGTTTCTTATGAATATTCTGTGTTCATCTAATTTATTTCTAAATACCCATTTAGTTCCAATTGTTTGATAGTCTTTAGGTCTAGCAACTAGTTCCCATACTTGGCTCCTTTCAAATTGATTTAATTCTTCTTGCATAGCAATGATCCAATTTTCATCAATTAAGGTTTCATTTATGCTTTTAGGTTCAATTATAGATACAAAAGCCATGTTATTGCATACATCTTTAAGAGTGTCTAGTAATTACCCCTATTGAAATATCTGCGATGATGTTATCAAGAGGATGGTTATTTAAGGTTCTCCACTCCTTTGGAATATCCAAATTGGTTTGATCTGTTTCATGTATGGAATTTGTACTACTTTCTTACTTTCTTACTTTTAGGTTTGATCTTGTAGAGTTTCTATTACATTATCAAGCATATCCTTTCTTGACAAAAAATTGTTAGTTTCATCAAAAGCAACATGTATTGATTCTTCAATCAACATAGTTCTTTTGTTATATACTTTATAAGTTTTACTATTTAAGGAATACCCAAGAAATATTCCTTCATCTGATTTAGCATCAAATTTTCCTAAATTATCTTTTCCATTATTTAACATGAATCATTTACATCTAAATATGTGAAGATGGGAAATATTTGGTTTTCTTCCATTGTAAAGTTCATAAGGTGTTTTCTTTAAAATAGGTCTTATAAGTGCTCTATTCATTGTATAACATGCAGTATTGACGGCTTCAGCCCAAAAGTATTTTGGAAATTTTATGTCACTAAGCATGGTTCTTGCTAATTCTTCTAATGATCTATTTTTCCTCTCTACTACTCCATTTTGTTGAGGGGTTCTAGGTGCAGAAAAATTATGATCAATTCCATTTTCATCACAGAATAATTCAAAGCTTTTATTTTAAATTTCTTTTCCGTGGTCACTTCTAATTGAAGTAATTTTGAGTTCCTTTTTATTTTGAATAATTTTAGCAAATTTCTTAAAGGCATAATTTTTATGAGCAAGGAATAATGTCCAAGTGAATAGAGTAATCATCTACGATTACAAGGGCATAATAACTACCTCCAAAACTCATAGTTCTTGAAGGACCAAAAAGATGCATGTGTAATAGTTTTAAGGGTCTAGAGGTTGAGATAATATTTTTAGACTTAAATGAAGTTCTTACTTGTTTTCCTTTTTGGCATGCATCACAAAGTTTATTTTTTTTCAAATTTGATTTTGGGTAATCCTATTACTAAATCTTTTGAAATTATTTTATTCAGATGTCCCATATTTATATGAGCAATTCTTCTATGCCACAACCAAGATTCATCTTCTTTACTTATGAAACATTGAGTATAATTTGTAGTTTTATCTAGATTTATCAGATATACATTGTTAATCCTTTTCCTTCATAAGTAATTTTCTTATCATTTTTACTTTCAATAACACATTTATGTGAATCAAAGAATACTAGGAAACCTTTGTCACATAATTGACTTACACTAAGTAAGTTGTGTTTAAGTCCATCAACAAGCAAAAACATTATCTATTGAGGTAGAGAGATTCGTACCGATTTTTCTGACCCCTAGAATTTTACCTTTGTTGTTGTCTCCATAAGTTACATGTCCATTGTTCTTGGGATTCAAGATGAGAAACTTTGAAGTATCTCCCTTCATATGTTTTGAGAAACCACTATCAATGTACCAGTTTTCTTCAAAGATTCCTTCAAACACAAAATAGATTACATGACTTTGGTACCAAAATTTTCTTGGGTCCTTGTGTGTTAGTTTTAACTGAGGATCCTTTTGGAACCCATATCATATTGTTATTTTATTATTGTTTTTCCTAAAATGGCATGTTAATGCACTATGTCCATTCTTGCAACAATAAAAGCATGTAAAAAATGGAGAAGTAGTTGCTTGAGTTGATACAAAGAAATTTTTATACATTTTCTATTGTTTTAAAGGATTATATCCTATTGCTGCTTTATCAAAGACACATCTTTGATTTCTTAATAAAATATCTAAATGGATCTTGCCCGAAGTGAATTTAGCAAGTGTGATTTTTAGATTAACAATTTCTTCTTTATATTTACTGCATGATGCACATGAATGAGGTTTATTTTCTATATTGCTTTTAATTGTTTGTTTTGAATTTAATTCTAGTGTGTTAACTTCAGATCTAATATTGTCTAATTATTTATTTAATTTTAAAATTTCTACTTCTAGGTTTGAAATTGTTTTCTTGGAAGATGATACTAATTTTGCAAGTTTTAATGATTCTTTATGCAGATCATTAAATGCTTCTTGAAGTTCATCAAATGAAAAGGAAGTTTCAAGGTTAGAGGAGGTTACCTCTTCTTCTCTATCAAAATCTCTCGCATGAGACCAAGATTCACAATTTCATTGTCGGAGTCATTTGATGAATCAGTGTCATTTTCCTCCTAAGTGATATATGCCTTCTTTCCTTTCTTTTCCTTGAAGGTCGTTTTATTAGATTTCTCTATTTTTTCTTTGTAGATAGGACAGTCTAGTCTTAGATGTCCTGCTTGGTTGCATTCATAACATCTTGGGGTGGAAGTTGAGTTTTCCCCTTTCTTCCTTGTATTGAACGTTGTTCTCTTTCGATTTCCTTTATTTCTTAAAAACTTGTTAAACCTTTTCACAAAAAGACTAAAGTCTTCATCATCTAGATAATCATTTGAATCTTCTTTGTCTTTTTCTTCATAGGTGGATGAGGAGGCTTTGAGTGCAATGCTTTTCTTTTTTTTTTGTCATTTTCTTCATGTTGATCAAGTCTTATCAATTCCAATTTATGTTCTTGAAGTTTTCCAAATAATGTGGCAAGAGACATTGTCGAGAGATCCTTGGATTCTGCAATTGTTGTTACTTTTGATTGCCATTGCCTGCTTAAACATCTTAGAACCTTATTGATAAGATCTTCATTTGGAAAAACTTTTCCTAGAGATTGAAGATGATTAACTATATGTGTGAATCTTTTTTGCATGTCCTGTATATTTTCATTTTGATTCATTCTAAAAAGTTCATATTCATGAGTGAGAGAGTTTATTCTGGATCTTTTGACATCACTAGTACCTTCATGTGTTACTTCTAATATGTCCCACATTTCTTTTGCAGTCTTACAATTTGACACCTTAAAATATTCATCAATTCCTAGTGTAGAAGTGATTATATTTTTGGCTTTTAAATTATATTGAACTCTTTTTATATCATCTTCATTCCATTGTTCTCTAGGCTTTTCTACAATTTTATTTTCTACTTGCATTGTAGGGATGAATTGACCAAATTCAATTGCATCCCATATATTTAAATCTATTGCCTCTATAAAAATTTGCATTCGGGTCTTCCAATAATGGTAGCCCTCTCCATTAAGGACAGGAGGTCTATTTATCAAGTTACCCTCAGGAAAGAGAAAATTTGAGGCTATTTGATTCTTGAGGCTTTTAAACCTTATTCAAGATTACTTACTCTGATACCACTTGTTGGACAAGTGGCCTCAGTTTACTTAAGAGGGGGGGGGGTGAATTAAGTAGATCAAAATTTAAACTTAGCTTTCTTTCTCTTTGATTTTATATTAGAATATTTGAAAATGAAAGTGAAGTGTTCAAATATGGAAACAAAATAAATAGATAGGAGTATAGGGAAGAGAAATATGCAAACTCTTTTTAGACTGGTTCGGCCAATCCACTTGCCTACGTCTAGTCCTCAAGTAAACCCACTTGAGCTTTTACTATATTTGTAAATTCCTTTACAAATGAATGAATCCTCAATCACCTTGGGAGCCCTCCCCCTGTGTTTGAGATTCCTTTTCTCACTCAATAAGTCTCTCTTGAATACAATCAATGAGTGATCAGAAGAAGAAGAAGAATAAGAAACTCTCTTAAAGAGCAAATGATACAACTTGAAAAACCTATAAGAATTCTTTTGGAATTTGCAAGTGTTTGGGCAAGAGTTTTTGTTTTGTAAAAGATTGGAAGAATTCATGTATTAAAAAAGAAGAAAACTCACTTATTTATAGTGTCAAAACCAAAGTGATGTGTTCTTTCATGAAAGGTTGTGACTTTGCAAACTTTTCGTAAAAGCTTACTGGTAATCGATTACATGACTTAAAAATTGTGCCTTTTCACGAAAGGTTGTGACTTTTCAGTTTTTGTGATAACAACTTTTCTGGTAATCGATTACATGATTTAAAAATTGTTCCATTGTCACTTTTGAATTCAGAATTTGAATAACAAGCCCTCTAGTAATCAATTACATAGTCTGGTAATCGACTACCAGTTCATAATTTTGAACTAATAGAAAAACATATCTTGCCAAACTAAGTTTATGCAAATTCTTAGAGATTCTTTTACATAATAACTGAGTTAATTTATTTTTCTATCTTAACATTATCTTGAATCTCTGTCAATGTTGTTTTGTTCTTTTTGTTTTCTTGTATCAACATTCTTTGTCACTTTTGGCATCATCGAAACCTGTAACATCTTAGCATTTACACTTATGAAAAAGTTGTTTTGACTTTTTCTTTGTATTTATTTTCTCTGAAAGTGCTTCTAGAGAATATCATCCCAAAAAAGTGATATAATGTCTAACTTTTTGCCTACGAACCATATATAGATATATGGGTTGGAAAATCTTGTCCTTCTGATTATAGACCAATAAAGAAAAACAATGTAAGGAGCCATAATTCCTGAAGATAAAAGACCTCTGTTAACCTGTAATAATTAAACATTTAAATAACAGAACATAAATTTTATATTTTTTAAGGAAACAAAAAATATTAGGAAACTTAATTATATATGTTTAATATGAACAACTAATTACTTTATACGTAGTGATATATTGTGCAAACAATACTATTATAGAATCATTGTAAACTATTAAGAATACCACTAGCTACAACGAGTAATCAAAGTAGTGTACCTTTGAATTTAAAGATATAACCATCATTGCAGTAAGTAGAATTACTGTCCATGTGATGAAAAATATATTTAGAGAACATGAGGTTCGTGAGGCATATGATGTGTACAGTAGACAATTCCACAAATAGAGGCAACATAAAACAACATTGACATACAAAATCCAAGGGAGTACTGGTGTCAACACAATAACATGTTAATGTATCAAAAAGTACATACATTGTTATTAAGGTTAATGGTCTAACAAAATGGTCTTAATGTTCTATAGTGACAAACACACTATCACATATTATCTCTATTTTACAATTGTATCACATATTATTCATTCTTAATTGGGAGAATATCCTATAAAGTAATATGACCATGAAAACTAACATATCTGATCATATTAAGTTGAGAAACTTTTGGATTCATTATTTGTATCAATATCCTTAAATGTTTTATATTAGTGAGACATGACTGTGGGATTCATTGAAATCCTTAGTGAGCTTAGGATATGAACTTGAACAATTTAAATGTAAGCATACTTTGAATTAAATTTGTTTTATGTTTGACTTTTAGGTTAATTATATATTATCAGTTTGTTTTTGTAATCTCCATAACCATAACATTTTTAAATAATAAATTAAGTTAATATCAATATTAATAAACATTACAAAAAAAAATTATGTGTGCCTATATCAAACAATTATTTTCATATTGAAGTCTTGAGCCATCCAATGCAAGATCTTTTAAATTATGTAAAAGCTAAAACTTCAGTAATCTACTTAATGAGCACCAAAGTAACCTGTACACAGTTCTGATTCAGAATTTTGGTACATTGTCCTTATCCTTAGCACAAGATATAAAATTTGACTTTAGGCTTATCTATGGATTGTTGTAGAAATAATAATATTTACCTCTGCTCCCTTTCTTCTTTTGGAGTCCAGTATTTATTCCACCAAGTGATAAAATGGATGACACTCACAAGTTGTAAAGAAGAAATATTCTGTGTAAACATAAACCACAACATGCATGTAAGTAACAATCTGCAAAGAGAAAAATAAAGTAAATAGAATGTATTGATGGAGTCTCTCAAAGAACAACTTTGAGATTCATCATAGATATGAAAGTACACGATCCAAGACTTGTACCAAATGAAAGGATATTGACCATTCTTAAAAAAAACAAAGAAAGTGAAGGATTTAAAGCTTACCCTGCATCTCACCTGCAAGATCAAAGGTGTGCTAAGGTTCTTATTTAATGATCTTCAAGAGAAGGCAAAGAAAGAATGGAGTTTGTTTTTAATGAGTGAAAAGTGAGAGAAAAAAACTTATGCACCCTTAAAGTTTTACACCAGCATTTGATCACAACCCTTGATATATGGTAAATTTGTTGACTTTACCAATTAATACTTTAAAAGTCATATAAATAAAGGGTTGTGATTAAACGTCAGCATAAAACTTTTTATACTACATGTGTTTAGATGTTGTTTTTGTTGTTCTTTACTCAGTTGATTAATGTTCGTTGATAATGGTTTCTAGAATCTTGTCCAACTCCTTGTGCATATCTCTAAGTTAGCTTTCATCTGAGTTGTGAGATGAATAGGTTTGATTAAAGGGAACAAGTCAACAAGATCAAACCTTGTTTCTCTTGAGGCTACTAAATTTTCTCAAAGTAATGCATCTATTGAATATATGATTCTTCATCTAGTATGTTTTTCCTAGACTTTATGTTGATTTCAAAAGCTTGTAACTAACTTTGATGCTGATTTATTGTGTGTTTTCTATTGCTAAAATATTATTGATCACTTTTCTTGTCAGTATCATCAAGGCAATCAACATCTTAGGAAAAGTATGCCTTTTTTCATCCTTCAATTATGTCCATAAGCTATTATAAATTTCAGCATTGTTTTCTCATATACTCGGTTTGTTCTTGATCTCCTCTATATGCCTATTGTTTGGTTTTTGTGGATGGATAAACTTGACCTTTGGATGATTACTCCATATTATTTGTAATCTTTATATTTTGGCATGCATTATTATGGAATATAAATTATGTTTCTAACGTGATAATTTGTTTTAATTTGACCAGACTTTTATAGTAAATAAAATAAAAAAATATAAAGATATCGGAAGAACCCTAGGGTTCATAAAAACATGTCATCTGTAGAAACTTGAATTGAATGTTCTCTTTAGCCTCTATTTGAAATTGGCTTTTCCTTGTTCTTTATGTAAATCTAAATTTTTTTCTATTTCTTTGCCAAACCATAATTTTTGTTGTTACAGTCTCTATTGCTGTTAAAATGAGATCAATGGCACTTGAGTTGAGACACAATTTTAAAATATTTTCTTTGTATCTTTCTAGCTTTCTTCCCGTTACTATGCATGTCCTCCTAGCTAGTTTATGAGAATGGAAAAATTACAAGCAAGATAATAGCTACTTGGGAAGGAAGGCAAAAGTAAAAGTTTCATAATTCTCTTCAACAGTTATGTATGATTGTACTGCATTTGTCATTTATGGTTTCTCTACTATAGTCATAGATTCAAGGGACTGCATAGCCTACACCTCGTAATTCTTCTTGGACTCTCTTTTATCAGTTATACATATTGATGTATGAAACGAAGCTGAATGAAGCAAGTCACTTCAATATTTTCAGTTTCAACTGCTCTTAAATCTCGAAATTGATTCTTAATATGACTAGATCAACAATTTTCTTTGCTGCTACATGGGAGCAGATGGAATAAAATAGGAATGTTGAGTAATTTTCCTCCAAAATTTTTCATCATTTTGTCTTAAGTTAAATGATTGGGAGTAGATGTTATACCTGTGCTAAAGATGGGAAAAGGAATAGAAATAATATCAAATACTATGCTTTATTATTTTCATTAGTTCATGATAGATTTCCTGTTACTATGGTAAAAAATACGAAAGATTCTATGCTCTTTTGCTATGATTCTTACAAATCGAGGTAATTACTAGTTTTATCTGAAAAGTTATTTTCGTTTAGCTTTGTTTTTTAAGTTTTCTTATTATTAGTTATTAGTTGATTTTTTTAATTCATTTTGATTAATTAAATAAATTATTTTTCTTTACATATTTTATTTTTCATTCTCTCCTTTATCATAATTTATTTATAAAAGTTTCATAAAATTTGAAATTTAAGGAAATGATTTGTCATATCCAAACTAAAAAAAATGAAATTAAAAAAATTAAATTTATTTTATTAATATAGAAGTTGAATTGTAAAAAGATAAGTGCAATGTTAGATTTTAAGAAGATAAATGGTGAAGTTTAAGTCTCTCGTACCAATCCTCCTTTAATTCAAAACTAAAAATACGAAAGTGAAAGGAAAAAGGAAGAAAAGAGTGACCACAAGGAACATGCTTTAAATTGTATTTTCAGAATCTAACATTTACATTAATAAAATATATACTTGTTATGATAAATTATTTGACTTAAACTAACATTAAGCAAAACTCATTTCCATCATTTAATCACATCTATTATTTATGTCAAAAAATTTGTTAAATTTGATAATGATAACTTTAAAAATTATATAGATTGTATGATTTAGTTGGTACGATTGTATCTTTAAAGTCAATAATAATTAATATTTAGTAACATAAATAAAAATAACAAGAATGAAATGAAAATAAAAAAGTAGGCTTGCAAAAATGACAAAGAAATTATATGAATTTATCTATTGGATTGGGTATAGAAAAGGTAGATTCTAAATGTATAAGGTTCTATGATTTATGGTTTGTTTCTTCTCTTTCTTTGTTATTGAAACCGTGGTTGAATACCTCTCCATCCCGAATCCCCCATTCCTCGTATCCATGGAAATGGACGCTCTTCTTCCAATCGTCTATTTCAAAATCAAAACTTAGGTTGAGCCTTTTGTCCTTGAAATATGTGTTGCTAGTCAAATAATTAGTGAAAGAGAAAAAGAAAGAATGGATACAAACAAATCACACGCTTTAAATTATATTTTAAACATTTAACCTTTACATTAATCAAATGCATATGTTATAATAAAATTATTTGAATCAAATTGACATTGCTCAAGCAAGTATATATACACACTACTCAAGAACAACAAATTATATTGAGTATGCTCAAACTATCGGCACTCAATAGATTTCTAATAAGTTAGCACTAACCTTCAAAAAATATTGTAAATCATTAACGATCCACCACCAATTAAACATGTTTTAAAAGACATGGATTTTTAACTTTTATTTCTCACGTGTCTCCCTCGCACATGAGCTTTTATTCACACTATAGTCGTAAAATAGTTAAATTACTTTATTATTTTATTTTTTAAAATTATGAAAAAATTTAAATTTAAGATAAGTTAAATTCCTTTAAATATTTTTAACACAACTTTATACATACTTTTTAATAATAAGAAATAAATGTGAGACTATAATTAAATATATTTTTTCTTACAATCCTATTTATTTATTTTTATTAAATTTGTATTATGAATTTAACAACGAAAAAATTACCATGACAAATGTTTTTTTCGAAAATTATTATGTTATATTCAGAAAAGAAATTTAATTCTTTGTAAAAAATAATTCAAGTTACATTTTGGAAATAATGAATTTTTTTTAAGAAAAGTGAAAAAAAAACAACAATATATATCTCTCAAGTATATGAGTTGTGTCACAGCCATGTGGGAGAAAATGTTGAGTTTATTGGATTTTCCAACACACAATTACATTTTTTTAATAAACCCTTTAAAATAGGATTTTAGGACTTTTTTAACTTTTATTTTTTACAAAAAGTCCTAAATAACTTAAAAAATAGATACTTAAAATGCTAGAAATAGTGCAAGTTACATATTGGAAATAATGAGATTTTTTAAAGAAAATTAAAAAAAAAAACATATATCTCTCACATATATGATATGAATTGTGTCACAATCATGTGAGAGAAAGTGTTTAGTCTATTGGATTTTCCAACACAGTTACATTTTCTTAATAAATGCTTGATAAACATGTTGTTCTAAATTGTTTCTTACAGTCTGGTAGAAATAGTTATACTATTACCCTTTAAAATAGGATTTTAGGACCTTTTTAAATTTTATTTTTGATAAAAGTCCTAAATAACTTAAAAAATAGATACTTAAAATATAATATTTAGTTTATAATATTAAAATATAAAATTCTTAATTCTTAACATTCTTTTTCTCATAAATTAGTAGAATTTTTTTTTTCTAACTAAAAATAGATTTGTTGAATTAGTATTAAATAGTAATATTTTGGTAGAAAATATTAAATATTTACTAATGGATGATAAGAACATTCTTCTTTTTAATATATAAAACTATGTTGATAGAAAAGAATAATTCAATTTTTTAGAATGGAAAAAAATTAAGTAAGTAAACGAGACTAACTTTTTGTTGTTTCTATTTATTTTATTATTCAGATTTATTAATTAAGATTAATTATACTTTGTTTTATTTATAGTATGCTCTAAAAGATTAATTAAACTTATATACCTTTTCATAATTATAGTAAAAAACCAAAATTTTATTTAAATTCGTATACACTATTAGTGTAAAAATTTTTACACTGACATTCAATCTCAACCCTTCGTTGATGTTAAATTTGTTGACTTTACTCATTAATACTTTAAAAGTCATGTAAATGAAAAATCATGATTGAATGTCATTGTAAAAATCTTTTATACTGACAGTGTATACCAATTAAACTCTTAAATTAATATTATTTTCTTAATTTATTAATATAATTAAGAATAACATATATAAATATGAATCCGCTCATTTTGTAGGCAATGTGTCACTAATTAGTTATATTTTAATTGTTAAATTTAATAATATATTGTATTTATTAAATATTACAATTATCTAAATAGATATATTATTTCAAGTTATATGTAGAGATTTAATGCTATATATCATTATATAAAATAAATTACTAAGAGAGTTTTAGTTAGTGTATCATTTGAGAGTATATTAGTATAATATTTTTTTTTATGAATCAAACCTTAGTATTGTTAACAATACTAGTTTGTTAGTTGAATTGGGGACCTTTATCTCCGTCAACTAACTTATCACCTTATATAACCATTAGTGTGATATTTTTAAAAAATATATAAGGATTGTTGATACAGTTAAAGTTTAAACTTAAGATTAGAGTATGTAAATAAAAAATTAAATTATGTATAATTTCTTAAAATATGGATGAAAGTTTATGTGTTTATTTTATTATAATATGAAAATATATTTTCCATCAAATATATAAAAATGTAAACAATTTATATGTTAATATTACTTTTAAATGTGTGTATTTTAATTAAAATTTAATCATTATTTTCATATATCATTATAATGTATATTGAATATTATAGTTTATCCTATAACTTATAAAATATTTTCTTATAAACTATATATTTTATATTGTTAACATTAATTTCAAATAGAAAAGGAGCCATAATATCTTAGTTGATTAAGAAATGATAAAGGTAGAAAAAATGTCACGGTTTTGATATTTGTCGTTAATAAAAACTAACATTTAATCTATAAAAGAAACATTTAAAATAGAAAATATATAACATATATAATTAATTTAACTTTATATGTATTAAATATGTGAGTCTAATTTTATAGAATATAATCATAATAATGTTATGATTGGATTTCAAACTTTTATGATTTTACCATCATGTAATCAATATGAAATAGAAAAAGAAATAAGTTGTTGATTTTATTAATTATTTATTTAATATTATTGTATGTTATTTCATATATCAATAATGTATACTTGCATGGATAATTGTTATTATAAATTATATTATTATTTTATTTTTCATTAATAATCATTATATAAAATTTTATATTTGATGTCATATCTATGAAGTTAACATACCTGCATAATATCATAAATTATTAAATAAGAAAACATATATGTTGATTTAGTTTTATTTTATTTAAAGGATACATATATGTTTATTCTTATTTGTAAAAGTCTTTATATATTTAATAAAAACAAATTTTTTAATTTTCTATAATTAACCATTACAAATTTAAAATAATTTATTTTGAATATTACAATTTTGTCATTGATATAGGATTTTAAATGATATAAATTCAAATGAAAACAACTCAAATGAATAGGATTTCAAATTTTTTGAAATCTTAAAATACTTCATCCAAACACAATGTTAGATTTTGAGAAGATAGATGGTAATTAAAGTGTAAGTCTCTAGTACCAATTCTCCTTTAATTCAAAATTAAAAATATGAAAGTGAAAGAAAAAAGGAAGAAAAGAGTGGCCACAAGTCACATACTTTAAATTACATTTTGAGAATCTAACCTTTTCATTAATAAAATGTATACTTGTTATGATAAATTATTTGACTCAAACTAACATTAATCAGAACTAATTTACATCATTCAATCATATCTATCATTCATGCCAAAAAATTTGTTAAATTTGATAATAATAACTTTAAAAAATGATATAATATGATTTAGTTGGTATGGTTGTATCTTTAAAGTCAATAATAATTAATATTTAGTAACATAAATGAAATGAAAATAAAAAAGTAGGCTTGAAAAAATGACAAAGAAGTTATATGAATTTATCCATTGAATTGGGTCTAGAAAAAATAGATTCTAATTGTATAAGTTTCCATGTTTTATGGTTTGTTTCTTCTCTTTCTTTGTTTGTTATTGCAAATGTGGGGAAATGCCTCTCTCCATTCCGAATCCCCAATTCCTCATATATATGGAAATAGACCCTCCTTCTTCCTAGTCCGATCCGATTTTTTAACCTAACTTAAAACACATAAAAACTTTTAATAAGAAATTTTATTACAAACATTCTAACATCAATTGTTCATGACTTTAAAAGAAATTAGTCATGTATTATTGCACTATGTTATATTCAGAATCTATGTAAAATACAGAAATATATACAAAACCTCATGAGTGATAAGTGTATTTTACTCTTATGAAATTAAAGTTTTCACCTAAGACCAACATTTCCTCAAGTCTATTTTATGATAGGATAATTTGTGAAATATATTTTAAATAATTTAAAATATGTTCAGACTTAATAGTCAAATTTAATGTTATTACATAATATTAAATTATCAAAATTAATATTTAATTACAAATTAAATATTTAATAAAATTAATTACTTAATATAAACAAATAAAATTATTTTTTTAATTAGTTAAACTGAATATAAAATATAATTAATTTGGGAAATTTATTTTTTTATTAAATATAAATGTTACAAAATAAAATCATATGATTAACGGATATTATAAAATTGAAGCTTTGATCAATGTTTAAGTTAAAGGCCAATTTATAATTAATATATAATAATTAATTCTATTTAATTTATTAAGTGCTTCATTAATATATTGTAATAAATATAATTAATTTAATGAATTTAATTGTTTTTCAAATATAATTAATTATGTTAATGTTTATTTGGCTATAATAGATTCAAGCTTCTTTTACTTATGAATAGAATAGAAGGGTAACACATATGGAACATTGCTATTCATTTTCTCTTTCTTCTTTACACATCTAAATAGAAAGACTATGGAGTCATGGTATAGAAAATTTAAAGCTTTTCTTCCTGAATAACCTCAAGCAAACATGCGGAAAGAAATTAGTAAAAACAATTGTTAAAGTTTGTGACAAGAACAAGTCACATATGATTATGTTTACCATTAAAGAATAGAAAAATAAGGATCATGAAGAACACTTGCTCTCAAATTGATTATTCACATTCTTTTGAGCTTTCTAGTGAGGTTTGTACAATATGTTTCAAGTGTGTTTGTATGATGTAATCCTCCCTAACATGGGCTTGAGCTAGGACCAATAAGGAAGGAGCATGACTTGGATGAAGTTTCAAGGAGATTAGTTTAGGACATGTTCCATTTATTGTATTTATTTAACCATTTTTAGGCTTGTATAAGCACCCTTAAATCATTAGGATTTTAGGGGTGTAACTAGTTTAATTTTCGGCCTTGTATTTTGGCCTATAGGTTCTATTTTCTTTAGGAGGTGTAATTAGTCTCCTTGAGTAGGTTGTCAATTAGTTTGGAGTGGTCCAAGAGAGTTTGGACGCGTAGGATTTTATTTCTACACCCCTAATTCCTCTTCACACCTTTCTAACCAACTCATGAAGCATGTAGGAGACATATGGACCCCTTGTCTCCTTGTTTCACTCCACATGTGTTTTCTCACTCCTACATGGCTGATTATTGTTGCTTCATATTTGAATTTCAATTTTGGAGGTGCCATGTCATTTCCCTCCAAAATTCAAATTCAAACTAAAGGGAACATAGATCCATATTTTTAGGGCCATTTTTGCATCTTTAGTTGGATTAAATTAGTTTCAATTGAGCACATGCTAAATTAACACTAAATTAAGCTAACTAACCCTTTTTTAAGCATGTTAGTGCCTAGGCCCATGGTTCATGCTTTGCTCTATAAGTAGAGCATTCCCTCCTTCATGTAGTTTTTAACACTCATTTTTAATTGAAAAGATATATTCATTCTCTTCACTTGGGAGCCTCTTCTTCATGTACTTCACATGTATGCACACACTTGAATGACTGAATCTAAGACCCCTTTTTTAGTATTTAATTCTTAGTAAAGTATCTTGGGAATCCTCTCTTTTGAGGTGTGTCTTTTAGTAGTTTTTATCAAGGGTCCTCTCTCTTGTGACTAGCCTTCAATCTTAAGGCTTATTGTAATATTCATAAAATTTTAATAAAATATTTAATTATATAATTTTAGTAAATTAATCTAAATAATATTTAATTATAATACTATGTTTTTAGACAAACAAATATCATATTTTTAATTTTTAGTACAATATTTTATTTTTCATAAATAATTTTTAGGTTTATTATATTAGGGTAATAAATTATAAAATTCCAATTTTATTAAATAATATTATAAAATAAATAAATAGATTAGGAAAAAAAACTAACTAAAAAATGAAAATGAAAATAACAATAACGTTACATAAAAGGTAACAGTGATTGGCAATAAATAAATAAATAAATATATATATATATATATATATATATATATAAATGAAAGAAGGATAAGTCTTAGACTTATCCATAACTTAGAGCACTTATGTTATCTGGAGGTAAGAATTTAAAGCAATGATGAAAAAAAAATTACTTCACTATCCAAAAGCATATAAATAAGGGTTGTTAACAGAAGGATTGGGCAAAAAAAACTTGAAAGAAATCAAAGAGAGAGTGTTGTTTCAGAGAAGAAAATTCAAACTTTGGTATTATTTTAATTGTTAAGGTAAGGGGTAGGAGACATTTATCACTTTTAATTATTATGCTTACTTGTTTATTTTATGTTACTTTTGACTATAATTATTTAGTGAGGTGTCCCTAACCTCGTTTTATTTATTATTTTATATTACTTTTAACTATAATTATTCAGTGAGGTGTTCCTAACCTCGTTCTATTTATTATTTTATCTTACTTTTAACTATAATTATTTAGTGAGGTATCCCTAATCTCATACTATTTATTATTTTAAGTTACTTTTAACTATAATTATTTAGTGAGGTATCCCTAACCTCGTTCTATTTATTATTTTATATTACTTTTAACTATAATTATTTAGTAAGGTGTCTCTAAACTTGTTATATTTATTATTTTATGCTACTTTTAGTTATAATTATTTAATTTATTGTTCATAATCTTATATCATTTATTAAATTATTTTTTTTATTTTAAATATAATGGTTATATTTTTTTTGTATATAAATATATAACAAAAATTTTAATAAAAGGCTTAATCCTTAAATAAATATTTGAATTCAATTGTAGTTGGAGGTTTAACCTTGAGGATTTAAATGAGTAAAAATTCAAGGTGATATATCTTGTATTCTTTAAAAACCATGGTAAAGAAACTCATTTATCCTGACTAGTCACTACAAAAATAATTCAAATTTATAAATATAAACTATATATATTTTTTTAATCTATAAGTCATTATTATAATTAAATATATATATATAGAGAGATAAATATTTATACTTATTATAAATTTTTATTCATTATTATGTAAGGCATTTACATGATAATTGTTCTCACTCCTTTATTTTTTTGTCCCTTATAAAAAAATGGAATTTGAAAATTTAAAGGATGAATGCGTCCAATGCCCCAACCCCTTTTACTGCAGTCATTTTGGCTACTTTTCTAGGCACAAACTGGATGACTAATGTAATCGAGAATTCAGTCACATTTAGAGGAACTAGTGTATCAAATTTGATGTTTTACCATGAGTTTGATAGACCAATGGTGATTGAGGGACCAGTAGTGGTTACTTTTTATCTTCCTCTGACTAACTATACAAATCCCTTGTTAAATATTTTTCCACCAGCCATGTAAATATTGTAGGAAAAAAATATAAGTAACGGAGAGAACCGTACGTAAATAAAATCTTCCATATATATATATATATATATATATAGAGTAGAAATATGTAATATTGTAAATATGACTTGTGAATATATATAAATATGATTTTGTTTATGATTTCATTTTGCTTTATTAAATAAATAATTGAGGAAAAGAAATTATTTGTAAAAAAATAGAAAATAAATTATTTCCATGTAATTAATAATAGGATTAAATGAAGTGAAAAAAATTATCACAAAATTGAGATAGATAAGATACCGTTACATTTGTGAAATGTGGGAAATGAGCTAACTAAGTCACTAAGTTTTAACTTGAATAATTCCATATGGTAGGAAGAAGAAGAAATACAGAATTAACAGAGACAGTACAAGCTATTAAAGACATGGTTGTTGCTTTAATAAGAAATCAAAGGCCAGAAGGAACTATTGAATCACAAGGATTAATTGAATTTAGAAGGAACAAACCTTCACAATTTCATGGAGGTTATAATTCGGAGAAAGCTGAAATAAGGATTAAGGAAATAGAAAAAATATTTCAAGCGATGAATTGTCCTGATAATAAAAAAGTAAATTATGTTGTGTTTATGCTAGTAGGAGAGGCTAAATATTGGTGGGATAGTACTAGAAGGTTATTAGAATGAGGAGGAATAGATATTACATGGGAAGTATTTACCTCTAAATTTTTAGAAAAGTATTTTCCTAATGATGTGAGAAGGGCAAAAGAAATAGAATTTATGCAATTAAAACAAGGAAACATGACAGTAGGAGAATATGCTTCTAAATTTGAAGAATTAGGTAAATACTCTACTTTTTTCTATCAGCCAGATGACAGAATGAAGTGTATTAAGTTTGAAGATGTACTTAGGCCTGAAATAAGGAAGGTGGTAGGGATACAAGGAATGTTGGTATATTTAATGTTTTTAAACTTAAGATTAGAGTAGGTAAATAAAAATATTAAATTATGTATAATTTCTTAAAATATGGATGAAAGTTTTATGTGTTTATTTTATCATAATATAAAAATATATTTTTTCCATTAAATATATAAAAATTTAAACAATTTATATGTAAATATTAATTAAAATCTAATCATTATATAAAAATATGTTAGTTTTCATTAAAATCTAATCATTATTTTCATATACCATTATAAGATAAATTGAATATTATAGTCTATCCTATAATTTGTCAAATATTTTCTTATAAACTATATATTATATTGTTAACATTAATTTCAAATAGGAAGGAGATATAATATCTTAGTTGGTTAAGGAATGACAGAAGTGAAAAAATATCAAGGCTTCGATCTTTGTTGTTAATAAAAACTAATATTTAATCTATAAAAATATTTAAAACATATATGTTGAGTCTAATTTAGTTTTATATTTATTAAATATGTGAGTCTAATTTTATAGAATATAATCATGATAGTGTTACGATTGAAGTTAACACTTATATGATAGTGTTACAATTGGAGTTAACACTAATTGGAGTTAATTTGAATGTCCAAGAACTGAGAAAAATATTTGAAAATTTAAATAATAAAACAAAACAAGCATTAGTGAAACATGAACTAAGATTTGTATTATACACAATTTACTATTTTAATGAAATAGCATGATCCAAAATTCAACATGAAGATGAACGTAGCTTGTGATTTGTAACTTGTAATTAGTATTTTTTTAAGTGTTAGTTAAGCATAGAAAAAAAAATAATAATGGTGATAGCTGTCTTGGTTCAGCCATACTTGTCCTGCTATTGTTTAATTACATATAAACCCAAATTACATTCATAATACCACAGTTTTCAATGTTTTTTATATCATATAGAACAAAATTTAGAAAGTGAATATTGATATTATCTTTATTAAACAAAGAGAATTTAACCTTTATCTAAATAAACTACTACTTTTTATGGAATCGGTCGATAAGTGGATTTCGACAGAACAGTAAAAAATAACTTAAAAAACAGAAGAGTCATCACCTATGTTTGTTATGAAAGACATTGAAAAAACCTTTAAAATAAAAAGTGGTATGCGAGACCAAATTTGAATTCAGAAATCGAACATGTAGGGAAGGTATTAGCACTTTACAATGTCCGTTATTTTATTAATTGATTTTAATATTTTTTATAAGAATTTATTATTGTGAGATTTATTATTTATAAAAGATTATTATTATTGTACGTTTTATCTTTTAAATTTATTAAATTTTTTTTATCTTTTTGGGTTCAACAGGAGTAAGTTCCTACTCCTATATATCTCCAAGTGTAATAGAGAATCAGAGTTTACATATTTCTTTGAGAAAATATTTGTGTGTTTTGATATATTTGATATTTAATTTTTAGATTTATTAAGACTTAGGATTTCTAAACTATCATGGTTTATGCATCCTAAAAATTTAACAATTAATAAGGTTACCCCAAACCAATCCATTGGAACATTCTTATCTTAGAAGTTATTTTTATGTTTTTTAGGAATATTTTTTTAAAAATAAAAATTTATTAAAACACACCATCACTGTCATAAGAAGTGACAGTGACAGGATAAAAATTCAAATATAGTAATAAATAGGAACAAATAAAAAGACCCCCCCAAGTAACATGATAGTCACCTCCCACAAAGTCATCTGGTCAAGATACATTATTTTGCAGATTTACCCTACAAGAATTAGATCAAACCACAGCAGAAGCACTACAGCCTGATTACTTTGAGTCTCTTCATGCATACGCTGTAATGATCATTCTATGAAAGAGACGCCTTTAACCTTACCCAACCCTTTAATCCATTTCTAAGAGTTTTGTAGGGAACGATCCCACACTTCTTCACATAAGAAAGGCTTATTTTTAAACACCACCTCATTCCTAGCACCCTATATACCACAGAATTGATAGCCAAACAACACTAAGCCAAGAAGAAGCATTAATGCCAAAAGAGTCACAGATGCCCAAGAAAATCCAAAAACTTAACTTGCATGAAGATGGCAGAACAGATATGAAACCAAGCCATCTAAAACAATACATCTAAATAGAGTAACTACCCTTACAAGTGAAAAAAAGATGATAAATCGCTTCTGACTCTAAATGACACAGGGGACAAAAAGTGTCTGCCATTGGAAGGATTGATTGATGAGCCAATTCAACCTTTGACAGTATTCTATTACGAGCCACCTTCCAAGCAAAAACCATCACTGCTTTTGATTTCCATAACCTGCTAAAAAATGGTGATTTATCATCCAGGCCCATCCCACAGACTAAGTGGTATGCTTCTTTAACCAAATATTGATTAGAGATACCCATATTAGCACCCTCACTTGGACCCCTTCCAAAACTCCTTCTAACTCCCTAACCCAATCAATCTCCCAACTAAAAAGTTCCCTCCTCCAAATCAATTTCCAAACCCTATCATTATTACATCATTCCTCAACCTCCGACATCAGCTCCTCCCTTTGATTTGACAAACTATATAATTTAGGAAATTTTGATCTAAGCCCCTTAGGCACTAACCAATCCCCCTCCCAAAACCAAAACAGCGAACCATCTCCAAGCGTAGGTTTTACTGCTATAGGGAACTAGTTGTCCATTCCTTATTCAGTTGTTGTTCTCAGGATATCATGCTATCACTGGAGTCACCACTCCTGCACCTTACTGAAAAATTTCTTCTAATATTTGCACCATTTCTTGTCCCTAATACTTTAATCTAGGGAGCATTACCACCCTGTAGTATCCTCCAACGCCATTTTTCCAACAGATATAATTTTTACTAACAAATTTATTTTTTAGAGCTGAGATTTAAGACAAAAATTTGTGGTAACTTATGCCTTAAAATCTCATGTCATGTCTATTTAATATTAAAGAAAGTGAAGATTATAAATTATTTTTAGAAAGAAAATATTATTAATTGTGACAGGAATTAATTAAGGAAGAAATTTGAGAACATGACACTGTCACAATTTGTATCCTCAAAATTTTGTAAGCTAAAAAAATGTCACATTTAATTAACATTATTTTTCCCTTACCAATAAATTTATTTTTCTAACTAGATGATTTAAGATTTTTTATTTAGGAACATAATTTTGAATTTTAGAGATGAGATTTAAAACAAAAAGTTGTCACAACTTATGTCTCAAAATCTCAAAATTAGAGAGATGACACATCTAATTAATTCTTTTATCTCTATTAAAATATTACGTTATAAAATTATGAATAAATTACATTTAAGATATAATAATTATTATTATTATTAAATAACTTAAATCATTATTATCAAAAAAGTTAAATTATTTTAAGAAATGGTCTTTGCTTGAAATGAAACTCTAGCTAGGATGATTTTGATGGCACTTAAATTGCATATATACAACCAAACAGTAAGTTAGTTAATCAAATATCAAGCCCACGATTATAAGTTCAAACCACAAATTAATTAATCACCTAATAAGAATCAAACACAATAAAAACATGATAGAAATAAAAGGAAATAAACAATGTCAAAGCCTAGCATGGAAAAGCATCACACGTATAACCCAATAACCGGAAAAAAAGTAAAGAGAATCTGTGTAAGTCTTGAGTCTACAATACCGTATTGTTGGGAAAGTATTGAAGTGCACAAAGGTCTATCATCCAACATGGCAAATCTGTTGTTGCTCGTTTTGTGGCTAATGCATTCATGATATTTTTCGCTTGTTGATATGAGAAGAGGTATGTTAGTAATCATATTTTTGGGTCACTGCATATACATATTGGTACCAAGATTTGGTGTTGGTGGGTGTTTACAAAGGCTTGAAGGCATGTATATTGAGGTTCATAGCTCATGAATGTCATGACGTTTAAAGGTGAGCCTTTTTATGGTTAGTGAAGATAAAAGGAAAGTATATGTAAGAGCTAATGTATATTATTTTGTTGGGAGAAAGAATAAGAGTGGATAGATTCTATTGTGAGTATTGTTAAGAGAGAAGAAGATGATGAAAAATAAAAAGAAGGAAGGAGATGGTGAGCTCTTACCTCGAGTGTGGAGTGGAGATGACAGTGCCCCAAAATGTGAGTTGTGAGGGATTTTTATTAAGGAGAAATGTGTGCTTTCATATAATGAAAGTTTGCTTTTTGGGAAACCAATATTGTAGAGGAGATTTGTTGGTGGCTTGTAGGTGGTAGTATGAAAGATTAGGAAGCAAAAGGTGAGTAGTTACGCTAGTATAGCTCTCCTTTAAATGATTTTCTTCTTTTTTTTATTTTTTAATTTGTTTTTATATTCTTTTCTTTATTTAAGAAAATGAATCAATTATTAATAATTTTTTTAGTTTAATTTTTCTCATGTTTTAATCTTCTTTACTTGCCGAAGAAAATTGGCTGATGAAAAAATCGATTTGTATAAAGCTTTTCTTGCATTTGAACTCAAACTTTCCATGTTGTCTGGAGGTCCTACATAGTTAAAACTTATGATTTTAGAACTGGACTAGTGTTTGAAACATTGAAAATACTATGTTTTTTCAAGGCTCCTAAGAAGGTGTCTAAAGCCATAGAATCTGTGCAAAGCAATTTCCTTTGGGGAGGTTCGGAAGAAGGCTAAAAAATAGCATGGATCAAATAGGAGCAGGTGTGTAAAGACAAATGCAACGGTGGGCTAGGCCTAAGAGATGTGTTAGCTTTTAATAAAGCTCTATTGGGCAAATTGCCATGAAGAATTCTACAAGGTGGTGATGCTATTTGGATCAAGGTGCTAGAGGCAAGGTATGAGGTTGATATTAGGAGGAACCTCGATGTTAGGCACAGAAGTGGAGGCTCCCAGTGGTGGCATGATATCCTGAAAGTCACTGCTGACGAAGAACGAAGTGGTTGGCTTTCTAGTGAGGTAAAAACCTTGATTGGTGATTCTTCTCAATTATCTAATTAATGTGAATTCTTGTTTCTTGGTAGTTGAATCAGATCATTTCCAAGTTGTAAAGGGATTTTTGGAGACCTGTTTAGCTTGTTACAACATGTAAATAGAATAGGATTGTTAAGTAATTTTCCTCCAAATTTTTTTATCATTCCGTTTTTATGTTAAATGAATGGCAATTAGTTGTTATACCAGTACAAAAAAATCCAAGAAGGAATAGAAATAATATCAAGAGTTTAATTGGTATACACTATCAGTGTAAAAGATTTTTACACTGGCGTTCAATCATAACTTTTTATTTATGTGACTTTTAAAGTATTAATTAATAAAGTCAAAAAACCATTATGAATGAAAGGTTGTGATTGAATGCCAGTGTAAAAATTTTTGCACTGACAGTGTATACCAATTAAACTCTAAATCAAATACTATTTATCATTTTCATTATTTCATGATATATTTCCTATTATGAGCTTCATGGTAAAAAATGTGAATGATTCTACGCTCTTTTCCTATGATTGTTACAAAATAAGGCACTAGCAATGGCTATGTAAGTATAAAGTGTGTTTCACACGCGATTTCAATTGTAGCTAAAAGATGAAAAATTAATCGAAATGGTTTTGGTTTATTTTATACTTAAAAAATTAGTAGTTTTTTAGGTAATTACTAGTTTTGTCTGAAAAGTTATTTTAGTTTAGTTTTTTTTTTAAGTTTTCTTATTTTTAGTTATTGTTTGGTTTTTTTACTTTGTTTTTTATTAATTGATAAATTCTTTTTCTTTGGATATTTTATTTTTCATTCTCTCCTTTATCATAATTTATATATGTATTAAGTAATTTATAAAAGTTTCATAAAATTTGAAATTTAAGAAATTGATTTGTCATATCGAAACTAAAAAAATGAAATTAAAAAAATTTAATTGATTTAGCTAATATGAAAATTCAATTACCTTATCCAAATAAACAATTTGAAATTTAAGAAATTTCAAATGATTTATCCAAACAAAACATTTACAAAATGAAAGAAATTAAAATGAAAGCAATTCAAATTGATAGCATTTCAAATGTTTTGAAATCTTAAAATGTCTCATTAAAACACAATGTTAGATTTAAAAAATAAATAAATGGTGAAGTATAAGTCTCTAATACCAATTTTCCTTTAACTTTCAAAATTAAAAATATGAAAGGAAAATGGAAAAGGAAGGAAAGAGTGACCACAAACAAGTTACATGCTTTAAATTATATTTTAAACATCTAAACTTTACATCAATCAAATGTATAGTTGTTATGATAAATTATTTGACTCAAACTAACATTGCTCAAATTAACATTAATCAAAATGGATTTACATCATTCAATCACATCTATGATTTATGTTAAAAACATTTATTGAATTTGATAATAATAACTTTCAAAATTATATAAATTGTATGATTTAGTTGATATGGGTGTATCTTTAAAGTCAATAATAATTAATATTTAGTAACATAAATGATAGAAAAGGTAGATTCTAATTATATAAGGTTGTATGTTTTATGGTTTGTTTCTTCTCACCGTGGTTTCATCGTGGTTTCTTTCTCTCTTTTAGAAAGGTGGCTAAATGCCTCCATCAATCCCAACCATAACACTAAATCCCCCAATTCTCCATACCCATGGAAATAGAGCCTCCTTCTTTCCATGATCTATTTCAAAATCAAAACTTGGATTGACCCTTTTGTCCCTAAAACCAGTGTTACTGAGTCTAATAAATAATTAGTGAAAGGGAAGAAGGAGAAAAGAGTGGTCACAAACAAGTCACATACTTTAAATTATATTTTGAGAATCTAACATTTACATTAATAAAATGTATTTTTATTATAATAAATTATTTTATTCAAACTAACATTGCTCAAACAAGTATAGGAAAGTGGCATACCACCAAATACACACTACTCAAGAACAAGTTATATTGAGTATGCTCAAACTAACATGACTCAATAGATTTATAAAAAGATAGCAATAACCTTGGGAAAAGTTGTAAATCATTAATGAACCAACAATTAAGCATGTTTTAAAAGACATGGATTTTTAACTTTCATTGTGACTCCACTTTCCTTCACACTATAGTTTTAAAATAATTAAATTAATTTATTCTTTATTTTTTAAAATTATGAAAAGATTAAAATTTAAGATAAGTTAAAATCCTTTAAATAATTTTAACACATAACTTTATACATATTTTTTAATAATAATAAATAAGTGTGATATTATAATTAAATATATTTTTTCTAACAATTCGATTTATTTATTTTTATTGAAGTTGTATTATAAATTTAACAACAAAAAAATTACCATGACAAATGTTTTATCTAAAATTATTATGTTATATTCAGAAAAGCATTGAATTCTTTGTAAATAAGAATGCAAGTTACATATTGGAAATAATGATATTTTTTAAAGAAAAGTAAAAAAAAAAATAAAAATTTCTCCCAAGTAATATGAATTGTGTCAGTCTCACAAAAAATGTTTAGCTTAGTTTATTATATCTTCTAACACACATCTCACGTCTCATGTTACTCACTTTATAATGTATTATAATTTTTTAATAAACCATTGATAAACATCCATTTTTCCAATTTCGTTTTTAGATTTCTGTAGAAATAGTCATACTATTACCTTTAAAATAGGAATTTATGACTTTTTTAAGTTTTATTTTTGACAAAAGTCCTAAATAACTTAAAAAATAGATACTAAAAATATAATATTTAGTTTATAATATTAAAATGTAAAATTCTTAATTCTTAACATTGTTTCTATCATAAATTAGTAGAAAAAACAAAAAATAATTTTTTCTTCTAACTAAAAATAGATTTTTGAATTAATATTTTGGTAGAAAAGATTAATTATTTAGTAATTGATTCTTATTTTTAATATATAAAAATATGTTGATCAAAAAGATTAATTCTATTGTTAGAATGGAAAAAGATCTAATAAGTATAAGATGCTTACTCTTCATTATTTCTATTTATTTTCTTATTTAATCTAATGATTATGATTAAGATTAATTATGCTTTGTTTTATTTATAGTATGCTATAAAGAATTAATTAAGCTCATGTAGCTTTTTTCATAATTATAGTAAAAAATTACAATTCTATTGAAATTATTGTTATTTTATTAATTTATTTATGTAATTAAGAATAACATATATCAATATGAATCAAATGATTCTATAGGCACTGTGTTACTAATTAGTTATATTTTAATTGTTAAATTTAATAATACATTGTATTTATTAAATTTTACAATTATTTAAATAGATATATTATTTAATGATATACGTAGAGATTTAATGCTATATATTATTATATAAAATGAATGACTAATAGAATGTTAGTTAGTGTACCCTTTGAGAGTGTATTATTATAATATATTTTTTATGAATAAAAAACCTTAGTATTGCTAATAATACTTGTTTGTTAGCTCAACCTAGGACTTTACTTCCTTTAACCAATTCATCACCTTATATATTTATTAGTGTAACATTTTTAAAAAAGAAACAAGGAATGTTGATATATTTAAAGTTTTTAAACTTAAGATTAGAGTAGATAAATAAAAAAGAATGAAATTATAATTTCTTAAAATAAGGATGAAAGTTTTATGTATTTATTTCATTATAATATAAATATATATTTTTTACATCAAATACATAAAAATGTAAGCAATTTATATGTAAATATCACTTTAAGTGTGTATATTTTAATTAAAATCTAATCATCATTTTCATATATCATTATAAGATATATTGAATATTATAGTTTATCCTATAAATTATCCAATATTTTCTTATCAACTATATATTTTATATTGTTAACATTAATTTCAAATAAAAAAGGGTATATAATACCTGAATTGGTTAAGGAATCAGAGATGTAACAAAATGTCATAATTTTAATCTTTATCGTTAATAAAAACTAACATCTAGTTTATAAAAGAAACATTTAAAATAGAAAAGTATATAACATATATAATTAATTTAAATTTATATTTATTAAATATGTGAGTCTAATTTTATAGAATATAATCATAATAATTTTATGATTGAATTTCACACTTATATGATTTTATATTCATGTAATCAATATGAAATAGAAAAAGAAAATAAGTTGTTGATTTTGTTAATTATTTAATTTTAACATTATTGTTATTTCATATATCAATTTGTATGCTTGCATGGATAATTGTTATTATATTATCATTTTTTCATTAATAATTATTATTTAAAATTTTATATTTGGTGTCATATCTATAAAGTTAAGCATACCTGCATAACATCATAAATTATTAGATTAAGAAAACATATATGTTGATTTAGTTTTATTTTTATTTTTAGGATACATATATGTTTATTCTTATTTGTAAAAGTCTTTACATATTTAATAAAAAAATGTTATCAATTTCATATAATTAACCACTATAAATTTAAAATAATTTATTTGAATATTACCATTTTGTCATCCATATATTATGAAATTATTAAATTTTTAAAATCATTAAATGTTAATTTAATATTATTAAGACTATATTATATTTTATTAGACATATTATAAATTATGGATGTCGTCATGAATCATCAGTATTTTTACATATTTTTTACTTATCTTTGTTTTATTTTTTATTTCTTTTTCTCTATTTTATTTTATTTTTTTATTGGTAATGCACCACTTTTTTACTAGGAAAAGCACGACCACCATGAGGCTACTTAGGTATAACTCAACAATATTATTATTTTAATGAAATTTTCAAAATTAAAATTTTTCTATTTATATAATTTTAATTTTTTATATCAATAAATATTTATTTAATATTATTAATACTACCCCAAAAGTTTTCATTTTTTCTGCAGTTGTTTCAAACAGGTTAAAGTATCAAGCTGGTTATACTTCAATTTTACAATCCCAAACTGATTATTATTACCACCATCACCATGTGTTGATGTTTATATGTTAAGCATATTAAGATGAGTAGTGTTACTCATCATTGAAATTTATTAAAAACTATAAAATCAAGATATAGAAGTATTAAATGAGGTGTGACCATCAAACTTTATGTTTTTCAATAAACTTTAACCAATAGTAGTAGATAATGTGTTAAAAAAAATGTTAAAAAGTGTTTTGTTAGAATTTCTAAAACAACATTTGTCTTATTAATATGAACAAGATTATGGTTGAAGTTGAAGCTAGCTAATGAAATATAGGAAATAATTGTTTCTATTAAGTAATACATTAACTTACTGTAAATTGTTGCTGCAAACCGCTAGCTAATGAAATATAGGAAATAATTGTTTCTATTAAGTAATGCATTCACTTACTATAAATTGTTACTGCAAACCACTCATTGGTAACTTTCACCTATGTACTTATCCAGCCAACTCAATGCTCCACTTGGTGGTTTGATGAGTGCATCATTCATGTAGGAAGTGTAGGACACAAAATGCCAAAAACCATCATACATAAAGCACTAGTTAACCATATGATGTATTTAAGTTCCTTACTTTCTGGCTAAGTTATTCATTTCCAACTGACGAACAACATTGTAAAGTACATTACCGCTAAAGAGAATACCATGTGAAAAAATCCATAAATATAAGGAATATCATCTTCATGTTAAACTTTGTTTTTTGTAAACTGAAAAGGACCAAAAAGATCACTTCAATGTGAGGGATATTAACATTGTTTTCTATCTGTCACAATATGTTGATGAAAATTAAATAATTCTTGTTCGATCATGTTGATGAAAGGACTATGATCCAAATTTTTGGTTATCTTATATGGGGGGGAATTATTATTTTCTTGACTTTTTTAAAAGAAAATTTTACTTCAACTTGCAGCATGATTAAGGTGTCTTGCTAGATCAACGACACAAGGTAGCTTTAGAGATTCCGATTCCGAATTTCTGGGAAAGGATTGAGAATGGGATTTTGAAGCAACAAGGAATCTTTCTCAATTTACTGGAAAAGACTTTGAAGCAACAAGGAAAGCTTTAGAACTCTCTAATTTTGAAGCAACTAGGAATGCTTTAGAACACTAAAGAATGATTCACCTGAAAGCATTTTGAATCAATGCTTGTGGAATAGGCTACCATCACAATTGTAAATATGGCAATAAGGAAGCCCTGTCAAGAAATTAGAAAATGGTATATAACACAAAATAAGAGGATGACTAAAGCATTCATGTGAAGAAATATCCAAAATATCAAATTATGGATTTTAATACTAATTCAGACACATGCTCACAAAAAAAATATCTTGAAGAGTCAACAAAAAGAATGCAGAGGCCTACAAAAAAAATCTAATAGTAGTACTCATAGTAATACTTGTAAGAAAACTACATAGCATATTGTATAGTATATACCACATGGTAAACATGATCAGTTAAAACTCAAAACCTCTATAAATATACTTATATGTGCCCTTTATTTGTTGAAGGCTACTAAACAGTTTATCCTTGTAGATGGTTCTTGCTTTTATTAGGACACTGAATTAACAAGAATTTAGCTTCACAATTGAAGTATTGTGGTGCTAAAATTGAATGATAGATCAACTAGGCTAGATATCATATCTCATCACTTTATCAGATTCTATCAAAGCCATTTTCCTTTATCCTTAATTACTAAGAATTTTAACAACCTAATTATGGTTACTTCATATGAAAGAAAAAATACTTAATTATGGTTACTTCACATCATAGATTTAAGATAAATAACAACCTAAACATTTTTTGAAACCTTCGACCAACACTAATAGAAAATCTTCTATTTAATTTAAACCTCAATAATCACCTAAATAAGACTGAAGGAAGAATTTTGAACTCAATAGAGAAGTGTAGAGGAACTAAACAGAAGATTTTCAAATTTAACTGAGTGAAAAACTTACTAGTATAGTTATCCAGCCATTGTTTCCTTTATCTTGATTATTTGTCTCACATCTTATGGTGGCAGGTTCACTGAAATTCCATGATAGAGATCTACATATAAAAGAAATTTCAAAATAAAATATATGATTTGAAGTAGACATTGAACCAAGTTAGCATGGCATCAGCTACTGATGAGTGAAGTTCATTGCATGTAGAAAGAGAATTTCATTCTATCTTCATCCAAATAAATATATGCCGATATGTTGCAACACTTGATTGACAAGGTCCAGTTTTGTAAATTTTATTAATTATATTTTTAAAAAAAAAATGAAGAAAGAAGACCATATTTTGAAAAAGTTGTTTTAACTTTTTTCTTTGTATTTATTTTCTCTGAAAGTGCTTCTAGAGAATATCATCCAAAAAAGTGATATAATGTCTAAATTTTGCCTAAGAACCATATATAGATATATGGGTTGGAAAGTCCTTACTCTGATTGCAGACCAACAAATAAAAACAATGTAAGAAGCCATAATTCCTGAAGATAAAAGACCTCTATTAACCTGTAATAATTAAATATTTAAATAACATAACATAATTTTTTTAAAGGAAATAAAAAATATTAGGGAAACTTAATCATATATGTTGAATATGAATAGCTAACTACTTTATACATAGTGATATATTGTGCAAATAATACTATTACAGAATCATTGTAAACTATTAAAAATACCACTAGCTAAAACGAGTAATCAAAGTAGTGTACCTTTGAATTTATATATAACCATCATTGCAACAAGTAGAATTACTGTCCATGTGATGAAAAATATATTTAGAGAACATGAAGTTCCTGAGGCATATGATGTGTACAAATAAACAATTCCACAAATAGAGGCAACATAAAACAATATGGACATAAAAAGTCCAAGGGAGCACCTATGCCAGCACAATAACATGTTAATGTATCAAAAAATATATACATTATTATTAAGTTTAATGGTCTAACAAAATGGTCTTAATGTTCTATAATAACAAACACACTATCACATACTATCTCTGCTTTATAATTGTATCACATATTATTCATTCTTAATTGGGAGAATATCTGATAAAGTAATATGACCATGAAAACTAAAATATCTAATCATATTAAGTTAAGAAACTTTTGGATTCATTATTGTACCAATATCCTTAAATGTTTTACAATTAGTGAGACAGGATTGTGGAATTCATTGAAATCCTTAGTGAGCTTAGGATATGAACTTGAACAATTTAAACGTAACTATACATTAAATTAAATTTGTTTTATGTTTGACTTTCAGATTAATTATATATTATCAGTTTGTTTTTGTAATCTCCATAGTCATAACATTTTTAAATAATAAACAAAGTTAATATCCATATTAATAAACATTACAAAAATGAATTATGTGTATCCATATCAAACAATTATTTTCATACGACATTGAAGTCTTGAGCCATCCAATTCAGGATCTTTTAAATTATGTAAAAGCTAAAATAATGAGCACCAAAATAACCTATACACAATTCTGATTCAGAATCTAGGTACATTGTCCTCATCCTCAGAACAAGATATAAAATTTGACTTTATGTTTATCTATGAATTGTTGCAGAAATAATAATGTTTACCTATACTCCATTTCTTCTTCTAGAGTCTAGTATTTATTCCCCCAAGTGATAAAATGGATGGCACTCACAAATTGTAAAAGAAGAAATATTCTCTGTAAACATAAACCACAACATGCATTTAAGTAACAATATGCAAAGAGAAAAATAAAGCAAATAGAATGTATTGATGGAATCTTAAAGAACACCTTTTAGATTCATCATAGATATGAAAGTACACAATTCAAGACTTGTACCAAATGAAAGGATATTGAGCATTCTTCAAAAAACAAAGTGAAGGATCTGAATCTTACCTTGCACCAATACGAGCAATCTCACCTGCAACATCAAAGGTGTGCTATGGTTCTTATTCAATGATATTCAAGAGAAGGAAAAGAAAGAATGGAGTTTTGTTTTCAATGAGTGAAAAGTAAGAGAAAAAACTGATGCACCCTAAAAAGTTTTACACCAGCATTCAATCCCAACCCTTCATATATGCTAAAATTTTTTACTTTACCAATTAATACTTTAAAAGTCATATAAATGAAGGTTGTGATTAAACATCAGCATAAAAATTTTTATCCTACATGTATTTTACAAGAACTTCTCCTTTTTTGTAACCTAAATTGTGACATAAGAACCATAAGCAAAGTACAAAACCAACTAAAACCAAAATCCAAATGCATTGTACCAAAAAAGCACATGTTTCATCAATATGACTGTTATTCTTAGTACTATGTGGTTGTTAGACATACCATATATTTGAACAACTTCTGAAGGGAAGAGGAATCGGAGAGCCATTGATACAAGCAATAAAATAGACTTGACTTCCCACCAACCAGAATGCCACAAATTTCAATGTTCACATAATTTTCTTGTTTTAGCTGTAGTAAGAAACATAATTGAGAAAAATATTTGACTTCATCATCAAGGAAGATAGTTCTTTATTAATCAGTAATTATAATAATTATATAGAGAACTGGAAATATGTAATATATAGTTCATTCATTGTAAGTAACTAGAAATTTTTTCTGTTGAATAAGTTATAGGTTAGAGTATATTTACTTTAGGATTGAGAACAATAAAGATTTTGAATGATACCCTTGGGAGTGATGAGGATTTCGCAGAGTTCTTCAATATTGTATCTAATAAAAAACAATATTCGCGATGTAAAGTGTTGTTATTTGAACTCGACTTCAATCAAAATGGTGAATGGAGGACTTGATTTCTATGAATGAATGTTGTGAATGGATCTAGTTGTCAATGTTTTCTAACTTTCTTTATTTTCTTCTGATATGTTAATAACATAACTTAGAAATAGTAGTTTATATTTTGTTTTTGTTGTTCTTTACACTGTTGATTGATGCTCACTGATAATGGTTTCTAGAATCTTGTCCAACCCCTTGTGTACATCTTCCAAGTTAGCTTTCATCCGAGTTATGAGATGAATAGGTTTGATTGAAGGGAACAAGTCAACAATATGAAACCTGTTTCTCTTGAGCCTGCCAAATTTTCTCAAAGTAATGCATCTATTGGAATATATGATTCTTTCTCTGGTATGTTTTTCCTAGACTTTATGTTGATTTCAAAAGCTTGTAACTAACTTTGATGATGATTTAATGTGCGATTTCCATTGCTAAAATATTATTCATCACTTTTCTTGCCAGTATCATCAAGGCAATCAACATCTTAGGCAAAGTATGCCTTTTCTTCATCCTTCAATTATGTCCATAAGCTATTATTCATTTGAGCATTGTTGATGTGATCTTTGATGATCACGTGCCCAAAGGATCCTTTCTAAGGTCACTTGGAAGGGAAATGGATTTATGGAGAGGAAAGGAATGGGGTGAGACGCCACAAATACTAGGTTTGATAAGCCAAAGGGGAGAGGCCACAAGGGAGGGGTCCCTTGATAACTCTTAGAAGCTCTCACAAAGGAGAAGGGGGGACACTCAAAGGTAAGAACCTCACAACCAATATGGTCTCTAGGACTAAATCCAAGTGTAAAAAATACAAGTGAGGGGAGGACCTCCTATTTATAGAGGTAGCTAACCTCTTGAACAAGATAACCTAAAGAAGAAGGTCTAGGATTAAAAGAAGAGATCCAAGAGAGGAGGATTGAGAAACAATCCCCTCCTTAGATCATCAAACTTGGTGCCCAAGTTTCTCAAATCAAGGGCCAAGATTCCTTCTTATTAGCTTAGGGGGTTTATGTAGGAAAAGAGGGGTGTAGATATCAAGGCTACCCCTTATTTCCTTCATAAAGACCCAAAAAGCTAAATCCACCCTCTAAATTCCTAAGACACCTCCTAAAATTAAAATGGACTAAATACATGTCCCAAATTAAAATAAAGGAAAATTACATTTTATTAACTAAAATCCCTAGCCTAATATCTTGACTCTCCACAGGAGGTGAAGTCTTCCTTTGTCTGCAAAGGCTAGGTCTTCTTCAATCCTTCTAGCCATGCCCCTAGTGATAGGTCCTTGGCTAGGCATGGTCACATCAATTGTTTTCTCATCTACTCGGTTTGTTCTTGACCTCTTCTCTGTATCCTATTGTTTGGTTTTTGTGGATGGATAGACTTGACCTTTGGATGATTACTCCATATTATTTGTAATCTTTATATTTTGGCATGCATTATTAGGGAATATAAATTATGTTTCTAATGTGGTAATTAGTTTTAATTTGACAAGATTTTTATAATAGATAAAATAAATAAATATAAAGATATCGGAAGAACCATGGGGTTCATAAAAAGATGTCATTTATGGAAACTTGAATTGAATGTTCTCTTTAGCCTATATTTGAAATTGGCTTTTCCTTGTTCTTTATGTAAATCTAATTTCTTTTCTGTTTCTTTGCCAAACCATAATTTTTGTTGTTACTGTCTTTATTGTTGTTAAAATGAGATCAATGGCACTTGAGTTGAGACATAATTTTAAACTATTTTCTTTGTATCTTTGCAGCTTTTTTCCAGTTACTATGCATGTCCTCCTAGCTGGTTTACGAGAATGGAAAAGGTATAAGCAAGAAAATAGCTACTTGGGAATAAAGGAAAAAGTAAAAGTTTCATAAATCTCTTCAACAGTTATTTATGATTGTACTACATTCGTCATTTGTGGTTTCTCTGCTATAGTCATAGGTTTAGGGGACTGCGTAGCCTGCACCTTCTAATTCTTCTTGGACTCTTTTTTATCAGTTATACATATTGATGTATGAAATGAAGTTGAATGAAGCAAGTCACTTCAGCATTTTCAGTTTCAACTGCTCTTAAATCTCACAATTGATTCTTAATATTACTAGATCAATAATTTTCTTTGCTGCTACATGGGGAGAATCAGGTGATGACTTGATTATATTAACCAATGTAATCAAGAGCCTCTTCTTGTTTCGTTCATTTTCATTTCTCAATAATCTAATTAATGTGAATTCTTGTTTATTGGCAGATGAATCAGATCACCTCATTTTCAAGTTGTAAAGAGATTTACGGAGATCAATTTAGCTTGTTAAAACATGTAAATAAAATAGGAATGTTGAGTAATTTTCCTCCAAAATTTTTCATCATTTGTCTTAAGTTAAATGATTGGTAGTAGATGTTATACCTATGCTAAAGATGGGAAAAGAAATAGAAATAATATCAAATACTATGTTTTATTATTTTCATTATTTCATGATAGATTTCCTGTTACTATGGTAAAAAATGCAAAAGATTCTATGCTCTTTTGCTATGATTGTTACAAAACGAGGTAATTACTAGTTTTGTCTGAAAAGTTATTTTAGTTTAGTTTTTTTTAAAAGTTTTTATTTTTAGTTATTATTTGATTTTTTTTACTTCATTTTTCATCAATTATAAATAAATTCTTTTTCTTTACATATTTTATTTTTCATTCTCTCCTTTATCATAATTTATTTATATATGTATTAAGTAATTTATAAAAGTTTCATAAAATTTGAAATTTAAGAAAATGATTTACCATATCCAAACTAAACAAATGAAATTAAAAAAATTGAATTAATTTTATTAATATAGAAATTGAATTTCCTTATCTAAAAAGGAAATTTGAAATGTAAGAAATTTCAATTGATTTACCTGAACATAACATTTACAAAATGAACAAAATTCAAATGAATAGGATTTCAAATTTTTTGAAATCTTAAAATACTTCATCCAAACACAATGTTATATTTTAAGAAGATAGATGGTAATTAAAGTGTAAGTCTCTAGTACCAATTCTCCTTGAATTTAGAATTAAAAATATGAAAGTGAAAGAAAAAAGGAAGAAAAGAATGGCCACAAGTCACATACTTTAAATTATATTTTGAGAATCTAACCTTTACATTAATAAAATATATACTTGCTATGATAGATTATTTGACTCAAACTAACATTAATAAAAAATAATTTACATCATTCAATCACATCTATCATTCATGTAAAAAATTTTGTTTAATTTGATAATAATAACTTTAAAAATAATATAAATTATATGATTAGTTGGTATGGTTGTATCTTTAAAGTCAATAATAATTAATATTTAGTAACATAAATGAAATGAAAATAAAAAAGTAGGTTGCAAAAATGACAAAGAAGTTATACGAATTTATCCATTGGATTGGGTCTAGAAAAACCAGATTCTAATTTTATAAGGTTCTATGATTTATGGTTTGTTTCTTCTCTTTCTTTCTTTGTTATTGCAAACGTGGCAGAATGCCTCTCTCCATTCCGAATCCCCAATTCCTCATATCCATGAAAATGGACCCTCTTCTTCCCATGCTCCATTTCAAAATCAAAACTTGGGTTGACCCTTTTTTCGTTGAAATGTGTGTTACTAGTCAAATAATTAGTGAAAGGGAAAAGGAAAGAATGGATACAAACAAATCACATGCTTAAAACTGGTAGAAAAATAAAAAAAAACTATAAAAACAATGAACCAGTTGAACCACCGATTTTCATCAGTTTTCTTATTTTAAAAGTGGTTCTTTACTTGGTCAATTCGATTTTCAAGACTAACCAAACTAGATATTAGACTTGTTCACCAGGTTTTTGGTCGAATGTTCGGTCTGATCCGGTTTTTTTAACCTAACTTAAAACACATAAAAAATTTTAATAAGAAATTTTATTACAAACATTCTAACATAAATTATTCACGACTTTAAGCGAAATTAGTCATGTATTATTGCACCAAGTTATATTCAGAATCTATGTAAAATGCAGAAATATATACAAAACCTCATGAGTGATAAGTGTATTTTACTCTTATGAAATTGAAGTTTTCACCTAAGACCAACATTTCTTCAAGTCTATTTTATGATAGGATAATTTGTGAAACATATTTGAAATAATTTAAAATATGTGCATACTTAATAGTCAAATTTAATGTTATTACTTAATATTAAATTATCAAAATTAATATTTATTACAAATTAAATATTTCATAAAATTAATTACTTAATATAAAAAATAAAATTATTTTTTTAATTATTAAAAATGAATATAAAATATAATTAATGTGGGAAATTTATTTTTTTATTAAATATAAATGTTACAAAATAAAATCATATGATCAATGGATATTATAATTAATTTGATGAATTTAATTCTTTTTCAAATATAATTAATTATGTTAACGTTTATTTGGCTATAATAGATTCCAACTTCTTTTTCTTAGAAATAGAATAGAAGGGTAACACATATAGCACATTAATATTCATTTTCTCTTTCTTCTCTGTGCATCTAAATAGAAAGACTATGGAGTCATGGTATAGACAATTTAAAGCTTTTCTCCCTAAATGACCTCAAGCAAACACGAGGAAAGAAATTAGTAACAAAAATTGTTAAAATTTGTGACAAGAACAAGTCACATATGATTGTGTTTACCATTATAGAATAGAAAATAAGCATCATGAAGAACACTTCCTCTCAAATTGATTATTCACATTCTTTTGAGCTTTCCAGTGAGGTTTGTACAACATGTTTTAAGTGTGTTTGTATGATGTAATCCTCCCTAGCATGGGCTTGAGCTAGGACCAATAAGGAAGGAGCATGACTTGATGAAGCTTTAAGGAGCTTAATTTAGGACATGTTCCATTTAATTGTATTCATTTAACCATTTTTAGGCTTGTATAAGCAATCTTAAGTCATTAGGATTTTATAGGTGTAACTAGTTTAATGTTCGGCCTTGTATTTTGGCCTATAGGTTCTATTTTCTTTAGGAGGTGTAATTAGTCTCCTTTTGGAGTGTGTTAATTAGTTTGGGTTGGTCCAAGAGAGTTTGGACATGTAGGATCTTCTTTCTAAACCCCTAATTTCTCTTCACACCCTTCTAACCAACATATGAAGCATGTAGGAGACATGTGGGCCCCATTTTCTCCTTGTTTTACTCCACATGTGCTTTTTCATTCCTATATGGCTGATTCTTGTTGCTTCTTATTTGAATTTGAATTTTGGAGGTGCCATGTCATTTCCTCCAAAATTTAAATTCAAACTAAAGGGAACATAAATCCATATTTTTAGGGCCATGTTTGCATCTTTAGTTGGATTAAATTAGTGTCAATTGAGAACATTCTAAATTAACACTAAATTAAGCCAACTAACCCTTGTTTAAGCATGTTGGACGTTCATGTTAGTGTGTAGGCCCATGGTTCATGCTTTGCTCTATAAATAGAGCATTCTCTCCTTCATGTAGTTTTTAACACTCATTTTTAATTGAAAGATATATTCATTATGTTCCCTTGAGTGTCTCTTCTTCTTTTAGAGAGAATGTTCATGACTTCTCCTTGAGTGAGAGTCCTTCATGCTATTATCAAGGATTCCTTCCCTTGTGGCTAGCCCCCTTAGAGGCTTATCTCCTACCTAGTAGAAGTGGTGCCTACTACCACCACCACCTTCTAGTCTTCCATCTCCATTTGAAAGCTTTAAGAGGACTTCTAAGGAGATGATCCTAGGAGGCATCACCTTCTCCAACAATTGGTCAAGCATGGATTGGGGAGGGGTTGCATTATTGTAAGTCATGGCTTTTCTTGAATTTTTATTCCCAATTTCGCACATATGAGGAACTAAAGAAACTCAATGGCAAGGGGAGTGCTTAAGGATGAAAACAATGATGGAGATTGATGGCTCTATTATGTCCATCTACACCATCTATAGAGAAAGTCTATTGTCGCTCCCCAATGTCAATCCATAAACAAGGAAATATGATCTTAAGGAAAGAAGTAAAGATGACCAAAATTAATATATGAGAAAATCAAGCTATGCATTGTTATCCCTTGCTATTTTAACATAATTATATTCTTATTAACTATGGGAAATGAAGTGTTATATGAATGTGTGTGTGATATGTGAAAAGAATGTTTTCAACTATTTTTTATTTTCCTCTCTTGTTCATAGTATTTTAAAAAAATTAAATAATTTATACATGAGACTACATGAAAAGATCAAGTTTGGTGGTGGTGGATAGTCAATTAAGTTTTCTTAAAAAAAATATTATTGTTCTACCCACCCACTTATAAGAGAAAAATTCGTATTCATAATCAAAGGCAATTTGAGAGAAAATTATCTAAGGAAAGTAAATATTTTTTAGAGTAAAACAATTAATATGTCCCTTGAGATCTTACTATATCATCATTTTATGAATAAAATCTTACTACTTGTAATTTCTTGTAGGTCACAAAATATGCAGTTACCTTGATGTCACTTTCCTACAAATGGTCATGCTGATGATGCTGCTAACTAGTTGAAATTACAAATGGTCATGCAGATGATGCTAGCTTATTCAACTATGGAGCCTCTCGTTGTGTTTTTCCCATTATCATTGAATCAACTCCATTCTCCTATTGGTTTTAATTGTAATTTCAAAAAATTTAGAGATACCAAGCTTTTTAATTTAGGCATGCAAGAACATATACTACCTTGATGTTACTTTCCTACAAAGGGTGATACTGCTAGATGAAAGCATATAACTCCTAGAATAGCATTAAGTATATATATATAAATTTATTGTAATTTCAATAAAGTTCGAATAGACAAACTTTGTAATTTAACAATGTTTCATAATAAAGTGGAAATTTTTTTGTTGATATTATAGATGCTTTAAATGTGTTTTATATGTCTGTCTTAATCTTATTATGTTGTACGGCAAATTCTACCATAGATTACTTTTATGTGTGGTTCACAGTGTACAATTTTCCTACTGGTTAGCAAGGATGGATATGCATGTTGATATTGGAGACGGTCTTGGTTCCTAGCTTTTTATTTTATTGATTAATTTTTTATTATAATTTGGTCTTCTTATTTTTAGCTTGTATGTTAAAAAGATAAGAAAATAGTAACAATTACAAATTTTCTTTTCATATATTGTCAATACTATTTAGTTAAAAAAAATAAAATTTTTCTTTTTTACGTTTCTTCCAATCGTTTGCCTCTTTTTCCACTTTTATGATCAGATAGCTAAACTATTATTAATTCAATATTGATTTCAATTCTCTGTATATCCAATTTTAATTTTTTCCTTTTGGAGATTAATTAATCCACTTGTAAGAATTTTCAATTCAAGGTACTAAGATTTTTGTTTTCTATCTTTTCAATTCTACAACTTTTGGTTAATGAGCAATGCACATAGAAAGTTGCAAAAAATAATAGTAAAACAGAAAAAGAAAGGGGGTTTCAAAAACATGTGATGTGAAAGTCCTTATTAATAGAGCACAACACAAATCAATTGATTGATGAAAGATTATGGTAACAGAGATAAATTGTTGCAGCAATGATGGTGAAAGCTAGAAGAACCGAAAGTTGGATGCAAATAGATGATCTTGTACAAGAACTATAATAAAATTGTACGCTTAAATAAAATAAATGGTTGCGAATTCTGATAACTGGTGAACGACATGTGAAAGTGATTATTCTTAGAATTGGACGTGTTTTACAATTTATTCTTTCTCTTATTCTCTTTTATGTATTATTAAGATTCATTGGCTATTTAATTATTTTATTATTTCACTGTATTTGGATACTTTTTTGTAAAACAGTTGGTATTGAATGTATTTAATGTTGATAGAGTTTCTTTCATAGTATAATGATGCCCCTAAATATTTGATATATGTTATATAAATTAGAGTTCAGGTAGAATTTGCAAATATACATTTCCATCTTTTCCTTCGACAAAAATTTTTATGTGTATGATTGAAAATAGTGAGATAGAATCTAATAGATTTACAATTTACAATTGGGATACTTTTTTTTTTTTTTAATATTTGTTCTTCTTTGATTATAAGTGAAATGTAAATAAAAAATACTTTTTGTTCCATTGAAATCTCACCACATCTTCCATACATTGCTATAAGGTGCTAGGAATTACTAGTATAACCAAGAATCAAATTTCCTTCTTCAAATGTAGTATACCTGTGTAGAAATTAAGCATCATTAGCTAAAATAGTTTCAATAATTTCATTAAAATTTCATCCTTTGAATGACATGTAAGCATAGCACTCCAAGAAACAAAGTTGATGATAGACATTACTCTAAACATATATTTTGCATATCATATTGTGTTTAATTTTTATACCATGTACATCCAAAATTGTTACTCAAATAATTGGGTTCATAACCACGATGCAGATTATCGGTATGAATATTCTAATCTTTCCAGGACAAATTGACAATTCTAAAACCTCTCATTAAGCACATTGCATATGTGAATCATCAACCTATATATAATAAAATCATAATCCAATTCCAAAAATATATGATTCTTTCCATATTTTATTAAATACCTTAGATTATGATTAGTATTCTAAAGTTCATAATACATATTGATAACTTAATCAATAATTATAACACATATTAACATGTTTTTATATATTTGTTATTTATATTAAGAAAAATATTTAATAGGATATATAGTTATTTAAACATTAAAGTTAGCTAGCATTTTTTATGTACTAATTGTTTTTATTACATTGGGCTAAGGCCACTGAATCAAGCCCACTATAATACATTGCGCTTAATCCACTAAATTTTTTCCTTTTTTTAAAATTATTTTTTAATTGCTAAATTTATATACAATAAACAAAATCTGGATATAATACTCAATTTTAAATACAACAATCAAAAGAAAACAAACATCAATGTAATATTTCATAAACGTTTTAACACAAGAACATAATCATCTTAAATATCAACAACATAATACAAATTAATAAAGTTCTAGGTATAATAAAAATTCTTAAAATTAGTACATAACGCTAATAAATATTCAAAGGTTTAACAAAGAACAAGTCTTCACCCTTGTGTATATCGATCATTATTATAAGAGAAATCATCATCATCATAGTCTAAATAAGGATTTTTAGATTCAAGACACTTGGAAAGGATGTGCACAATTGATGTAAGTTGCTTAATGGAATTAATCATTTCTTCTTGTGCCTTATAACCTTTCAGATGTTGTTTGTTCATTTTCTTTATTGGTTCAATCCGTTTTGGAGGAATTGCAGCATGAGATTATGTAGTTTGATGTGGTGATGTCAATCCTAGATCATGTATTCCACATATGTCCTATAACGGCAAGGCTTATCTCTAGACCCATAAAGGCATCCACAAGATTTTGCCCCAACGGTATCAATCCATAATTTCACTTTTGAGGAAGAGACAAGCCATTGGGTTTCGCTGGTAGAGGCTTACATCTTTAATGATGTGTAAAATATGATCATTTTAGGGCAAGTGTACCCTACACAATGTTAACAATGGACCTAAGTCTAGATATCATTCCCAAAGGACTAGAAGTGGTTCTCAATCAATTTAATTTAGACAGTAAAAATAAAAATTAGTATAGACCATGATTTCAAGATGTGTTTGTTCGATCGTTCAAACAAAGAATAAAATGTGAATAGATAGTGAGTAATGAGATTGATATTCCATAGATTAAAGCCTATGATTATGAATTCAATTACAATGGTTTTACCCATATTTACTAAGAAATTCAATTCTTCTTATTTGTTGATTATCGATACCTATTGAATTTGTTGTGAATTTGTTCATTCATATATAGACAATCTAACCCTAAATTATTTCCTAATTAATCATACAAGAATTCAAATTAGAGTTAGTTTATTGGTTACAATGGTTTATTAAGTTTATTAATCAATTGTTGGTTCACCCAACACATTTATTCATTTGCAAAAGAAGAAATCCAATTATTCTATAATTCAAATATTAGTATTCATGAATATTAAAACGACTAAGAAATTAGTGTAGCTAATTTTGTTTAACAAATAAAAATAGTGGAATAATTTAATTATTGAATAATATTGAATTTCATTGCAAAGTATAGAGGTTATAAAGTAATTTATATCACAACCATAGACAAAGGGACATGGATAAAGTAGAGTCAAATCTCTTAGAAATTACATTGTACATCATAATAAACAAAAGAGAATTACAAATGATACAAAGTATTGTGAATTGGTTCAGTCCAATGTTCAGTCATTATTTCTCACTTTCAGATCACAAGTCTATTCGATCTTTGTTAGAGCGAAAATTGAACTCATTTAATTTCTTTTCTCTTAGTATTTAATTATAGTCCAATGTTCAGTCATTATTTCTCACTTTCATATCACAAGTCTATTCGATCTTTGTTAGAGCGAAAATTGAACTCATTTAATTTCTTTTCTCTTAGTATTTAATTATAGCAATGACATAAGTTCATGTTTAGCATGAATTCTAAAGTGAGTGTCACTGTGATATCTTAGCGTACTTCTCAAAATTCAAACAACATGATCGTGCTTTTGGTAAGCACAGTTGTGCTTGACTACGAGCAAGGATGTGGTCATGCTTTGTAATAGCATGGTCATGCTAAACAAGAGAGCATCAACATGAAAATCACAGTACAACTATGCTTAATCTAAGCATGGCTATGCTTTTTTTAACTGAATTTTGAACATTGTTGACTTAGCACAACCATTTTGTGGAGCACGATCATGCTTTACTGAATCTTCAACTTCTACAAAGAAAAGCCAATTTTTGCCTCTTTTTTCCCATTTCTCAAGTACCTATCTAAAGTGAGAATAAATACTGAAAAATGAGTTTTGTCAACAAATATACATTCTTTCTTTTTTTTATAGTTATTAAACCTGAAAAAAGTAAGGTAAAAAATTGGTTTCTCATTTAAATTTTTCACAAAGCTTCCCTAATTACATGGAAAAAAATTAAAACAATCAACCTAAGAGTCAATTAGTTATTCAAACATTTTTCAAAATTATATACTATGTTAACTTAGGTAACTTTCTCTGATTTTTATCCACCCAAGAGTTATCCTTCATTGTGTGTGTTTTCTTGAACACCTCCACCAAGAGAGGAGCTTTACCAATCTAATTCAACTTTAAAGTAAAAATAAATGTATTATATATAAATAACTAATGCTTAAGTAGTAAAAATATTATTAAGAATGAACATAAAACATACCACCCGTGTGACACCCTTCTACCCCAAAATTTTATATTCTTTAATTACAAAATAATATAAAATGTTTATTAAAAAATACTAGACTTAGCACTTAGGGAAAACAATTTGCAGCACACAACTTATTTTCCAAAACTATGATATAACAAAATGTAGATAAATAAGTAAATACTTTAGGCTCTAAAAATAGTCTTTGCAAGATTCTTAATTAATAAAGCTCATAATGAAATTTTAAACACTTCATATACATAGCAAAAAACTATTAACTAAGAAAAGTTGAAGTTTCATCACCATGATGATGCAATCCTAGTTAGCATGGACCATGACTAGAAGGATGAGGGAGGACATGACAAGGATACTCATTGAAGACCTTAGGCCATAGTCATAGTTTAAAATTGTTTGCACATATTCCAGGTTTTTAGTACCTAGGTGGGTATTCTTGTCATTTCCTTTTGGGTCATGTATTTCGGCCATTTTCTTTTAATTGTTTAGAGCATGGAGGTGTCACTAATTAGTATTTGGAGTGTATGCTAGAAGTGGGCTAGAATGAGTATGGATGTGTGGTTCTTTCCACACACCTTGGCTTGTTTTTGCACCCCTCCTTCCACTCATAAAGCATGACTAATGTGGGGCCCTTGTCTCCTAGAGAGGGTGCTAATTGCATCCCTAAACATGCTTAGTTTGGACATTAAGGATCAGTGGAGGCTAAGCTCATTTAGTTGGCTTTTTGAGCTGAATACACATTTGAATGATTGAATACCCACCATACTTCATATGTATGCACACACTTGAATGATTGAATCTAAGACCCCTTTTTTAGTATTTCATTCTTAGTAAAGTATCTTGGAAATCCTCTCTTTTGAGGTGTGTCTTCTTCTAGTAGTTTTTATCAAGGGTCCTCTTTCTTGTGACAAGCCTCAATCTTAAGGCTTATTGTAATATTCTCAAAATTTTAATAAAATATTTAATTATATAATTTTAAATTTCTAGTAAATTAATCTAAATAATATCTAATTATAATACTATGTTTTTAGACAAACAAATATCATATTTTAAATTTTTAGTACAATATTTTATTATTAATTTGTATACGTAGATACTACAAATAAATACTTTAAAAATACCTATTAAATATATAGTATAAAATTTTATACTAAATTTGAAGTTTTTATTTTTCATAAATAATTTTTATGTTTATTATATTAGGGATAATAAATTATAAAATTCCAATTTTATTTAAATAATATTATAAAATAAATAAATAGATTAGGAAAAAAAACTAAGTAAAAAAATGAAAATGAAAATAACAAAATATATATATATATATATATATATATATATATATATATATATATAAACGAGAAGGATAAGTCTTAGACTTATCCATAACTCCAAGCACGTACGTTATCTGGAGGTAAGTATGATGTAATCCTCCCTAGCATGGGCTTGAGCTAGGACCAATAAGGAAGGAGCATGAATTGGATTAAGCTTCAAGGCTCTTAGTTTAGGACATGTTCCGTTTAATTGTATCCATTTAATCATTTTTAGGCTTGTAAGAACCCTTAAGTCATTAGGATTTTAGGAGTGTAACTAGTTTAATTTTCCACCTTGTATTTTGGCCTATATGTTCTATTTTTATTAGGAGGTGTAATTAGTCTCCTTGTGGAGTGTGTTAATTAGTTTGGGCTGGTCCAAGAGAGTTTCAACGTGTAGGGTCTTATTTCTACACCCCTGATTCCTCTTCACACCTTTCTAACCAACACATGAAGCATGTAGAAGACATCTGGGCCCCCTTGTCTCCTTGTTTCACTCCACATGTGCTTTCTCACTCCTACATGGCTTATTCTTGTTGCTTCTTATTTGAATTTGAATTTTGGAGGTGCCATGTAATTTCCCTCCAAAATTCAAATTCAAACTAAAGGGAACATAGATCTATATTTTTAGGGCCATGTTTGGATCTTTAGTTAGATTAAATTAGTGTCAATTGAGCACATGCTAAAGTAACATTAAATTAAGCCAACTAACCCTTGTTTAAGCATGTTGGACATTCGTGTTGGTGCGTAGGCCCATGGTTCATGCTTTGCTCTATAAATAGAGCATTCCCTCCTTCGTGTAGTTTTTAATACTCACTTTTAATTGAAAGATATATTCATTCTCTTCACTTGAGAGTATCTTCTTCTTTTAAAGAGAGTGTTCATGACTTCTCCTTGAGTGAGAGTCCTTCATGCTATTATCAAGGGTTCCTTCCCTTGTGGCTAGCTCCCTTAGAGACTTATCTCTTACCTAGTAGAAGTGGCACCTACTACGACCACCACCTTCTAGTCTTCCACCTCCATTTCAAAGCTCCAAGAGGACCTCTAAGGAGATCATCCTAGGTGGCATCACCTTCTCCAATAATTGGTCAAGCATGGCTTGGGGAGGGGTTGCATCATTGTAAGTCACGACTTTTCTTGAATTTTTATTCCCACTTTCGCACTAGTGAGGAATTAAAGAAATTCAATGACAAAGGGGGTGGTTAAGGATGAAAACAATGATGGAGATTGATGGCTCTATTATGTCCATCTACACGATCTATAGAGAAAGTCTATTGTCGCTCCCCAATGTCAATCCATAAACAAGGAAATATGACCTTGAGGAAAGAAGTAAAGATGACCAAAATTAATAGATGAGAAAATCAAGGTATGCATTATTATCCCTTGCATTAACATCATTATATTCTTATTCTCTATGGAAAATGAAGTGTTATATGAATGTATGTGTGATATGTGACAAAGAATGTTTCCAACTATTTTTTATTTTCCTCTCTTATTCATAGTATTTTAAAAAAATTAAATTAATTGATACATGAGACTGCATGAAAAGATCAAGTTTGGTGGTGGTTGATAGTCAATTTTGCTTTTTTAAAAAGAAAATATTATTGTTCTACCCATCCACTGATTAGAGAAAAATCCACATTAATAATCAAAGGTAATTTGGGAGAAATTATGTAAGGAAAGAAAATATTGTTTAGAGCAAAACAATTAATATCTCCCTTGAGATCTTACTATATCATCATTTTATGAATAAAATCTTACTACTTGTCGCATTTACATTATAACATTTGCTATAGGCTCATATTTCTTGTAGGTCACAAAATATGCAGTTACCTTGATGTCACTTTCCTACAAATGGTCATGCTGATGATGCTGCTGACTAGTTGAAATTACAAATGGTCATGCAGATGATGCTAGCTTATTCAACTATAGAGCCTCTAATTGTGTTTTTCCCATTATCATTGAATCAGCTCTATTCTCCTATTAGTTTTAATTGTAATTTCAAAAAATTTAGAGATACCAAGCTTTTTAATTTAGGTATGCAAGAACTTATACTACCTTGATGTCACTTTCCTACAAAGGGTGATACTGCTAGATGAAAGCATATAACTTCTAGAGTAGAATTAAGTATATATATATGTATATATATATAATTTATTGTAATTTCAATAAAGTTGAATATTGACAAACTTTGTAATTTAACAATGTTTCATAATAAAGTGGAATTTTTTTTATGTCATAGATGCTTTAAGTGTGTTTTATATGTCCCTCTTAATCTTATTATGTTGTATGGCGAATTCTATCGTAGATTTCTTTTATATGTGGTTCCTATTGGAGACGGATATGCATGTTGATATTGGAGACGATCTTGGTTCCTAGCTTTTTATTTTATTGATTGATTTTTTATTATAATTTGGTGTTCTTATTTTTAGCTTGTATATTAAAAAGTTAAGAAAATTGTAACAATTACAAATGTGCTGTTCATATACTGTTAATACTATTTAGGTTAAAAAAAATAAAAAATTGTCTTTTTTACGTTTCTTCCAATCATTTGCCTCTTTTTCCACTTTTATGATCAGATATCTAAACTATTATTAATTCAATATCGATTTCAATTATCTGTATACCCAATTTTAATTTTTTCCTTTTGGAGATTAATTAATCCACTTATGAGAATTTTCAATTCAAGGTACTAAGATTTTTTTTTCTATCTTTTCAATTCTGCAACTTTTGGTTAATGCACAATGCACATAGAAAATTGAAAAAAATAATAGTAAAACAGAAAAAGAAAGGGGGTTTCAAAAACATGTAATGTGAAATTCCTTGTTAATAGAGCACAACACAAATCAATTGATTCATGATAGATCATGGCAACAGAGAAATTGTTGCAATGATGATGGTGAAAGCTAGAAGAACCGAAAGTTGGATGCAAATAGATGATCTTGTACAAGAATAAAATTGTAAGCTTAAATAAAATAAATGGTTGCGAATTCTGATAGCTGGTGGACCATATGTGAAATTGATCATTCTTAGAATTGGAAGGGTTTTACAATTTATTCTTTCTCTTATTCTCTTTTTTGTGTTATTAAGATTCATTGGCTATTTAATTATTTTATTATTTCACTGTATTTGGATACTTTTTTTGTAAAACAGTTGGTATTGAATGTAAGTTAACATCATAATTTAATGTTGATAGAGTTTCTTTCATAATATAATGATGCCCCTAAATATTTTATATATGTTATATAAATTAGAGTTTAGGCATAATTTGCAAGTATATATTTCCATCTTTTCCTTCGACACAAATTTTTATTTGTCTGATTGAAAATAGTGAGATAGAATCTAATAGATTTACAATTTACAAGTGGGATACTTTTTTGTTTTAATATTTGTTCTTCTTTGATTATAAGTGAAATGTAAATAAAAATACTTTTGGTTCCATTGAAATCTCACAACATCTTCCATACATTGCTATAAGGTGCTAGGAATTACTAGTATAACCATGAATAAAATTTCCTTCTTCAAATGTAGTATACCTGTGTAGAAATTAAGTATCATTAGCTAAAATAGTTTCAATAATTTCATTGAAATTTCAGATGGCAGGAAGAAGAAGAAATACGGAATTAACGGAGGCAATACAAGCTATTAACGACATGGATGCAACTTCAATAATAAATCAAAGGCCAGAAGGAACTATTGATCACAAGGATTAATTGAATTTAGAAGGAACAAACCTTCAAAATTTCATGGAGGTTATAATCTAGACAAAGCTGAAATAAGGATTAAGGAAATAGAAAAAATATTTCGAGCGATGAATTGTCCTAATAATAAAAAAGTAAATTATGTTGTGTTTATGCTAGTAGGAGGGGCTGAATATTGGTGGGATAGTACTAGAAGGTTATTAGAAGGAGGAGGAATAGATATTACATGGAAAGTATTTACCACTAAATTTTTAGAAAATTATTTTCCTAATGATGTGAGAAGGACAAGTGAAATAGAATTTATGCAATTAAAACAAGGAAACATGACAGTAGGAGAATATGCTTCAAAATTTGAAGAATTAGGTAAATACTCTACTTTTTTCTATCACTTAGATGGGAGAATGAAGTGTATTAAGTTTGAAGATGGACTTAGACATGAACAAAGGAAGGCGGTAAGGATACAAGGAATGTTGGTATATTTAATTTTTTTAAACTTAAGATTAGAGTAGGTAAATAAAAAAAATTAAATTATGTATAATTTCTTAAAATATGGATGAAAGTTTTATGTGTTTATTTTATTATAATATAAAAATAGATTTTTCCATTAAATATATAAAAATGTAAACAATTTACATGTAAATATTAATTAAAATCTAATCATTATGTAAAAATATGTTAGTTTCAATTAAAATCTAATCATTATTTTCATATATCATTATAAGATATATTGAATATTATAGTTTATCCTATAATTTATAAAATATTTTCTTATAAACTATATATTTTATATTGTTAACATTAATTTCAAATAGGAAGGAGATATAATATCTTAGTTGGTTACGGAATGATAGAAGTGAAAAAATATCAAGGCTTCGATCTTTGTCGCTAATAAAAACTAATATTTAATATATAAAAAAATATTTAAAACATATATGTTGAGTCTAATTTAATTTTATATTTATTAAATATGTGAGTCTAAGTTTATAAAATATAATCATAATAATGTTATGATTGAATTTCACACTTATATGATTTGACCATCATGTAATCAATATGTGATTTAATTTCATATAATTAACCATTATAAATTTAAAATAATTTATTTGAATATTACAATTTTGTCATTAATATATTATAAAATTATTAAATTTTTAAAATCATTAAATGTTATATTTTATTAGACATCTTAAAAATATATGGATCTCGTCATGAATCATCAGTATTTTTGCATATTTTTCACTTATCTTTGTTTTATTATTATTTCTTTTTCTCTATTTTATTTTCTTTTTTTATTGGTAATTCACCATTTTTTTACTAGGAAAAGCACGACCACCATCAGGTTATTTATTTATAACTCAATAAAATTATTATTTTAATGCAATTTTTAAAATTAAAATTTTTCTATTTATATTATGTTAATTTTTCATATCAATAAATATTTATTTAATATCATTAATACTACTAAAAAAGTTTTTATTTCTTGCAGTTTTTCATGAAAATTTTTTTGCAAAAAATACCTGCTATTTTTTAGAAGGAAACAATTTGTATAATTTTGAGACTCTTTGTACAAAAAAAAAAATATCAACAAGAATTTCATAAAAATTTTCTTGTGAATTTGAAAAGTGACAACAAACTTTTCTACAAATATTAAAATGTTAGAAAATTTTCTTGCAAAATTTCCCCTGAAAATTATTTATAGGAGTTTCATGCAAATTTCAAATTGGCAAGAGACTTCCTACATATTTAAAATTGATAGAAAAGTTTTATATATTTAAAATTAAAATTATAATAAGTAAATATTATTTATTTATAAAAATTTATATATTAAGATATCTAGAAATTTTTTGCCACCTAATGATAATTTATTTTTTAAATCATTAGTTTTGAAATAATTTATAAATATTTAAAATAATATCATTTTACTAAATCCATTATAATTTACGAAATATCTTAATATTCATAACTTTAGTTTAAAATTAATTAGATTAAATATTATTTTATTGAATATATATTCTTGTATCTTCTATCCTTTAAATTTTAAATTTAAATAATTGTACATTTAAGTGAAAATGTTAATTTATTTTATATTTAACATGTCCTAAAAAATCAAGGTATGTTTTCATACAAATAAATAAAAGAAAATTTAAGTTGTTATTCAAAATTCAAGAAATTGTATAGTATGAAGGCCAAAAAGCCCACGTCAATTTTGAATGTCCAAGAAGCGAGAAAAACATTTGAAAATTTGAATAACAGAACAACACAAGCATTAGTGAAACATGAACTAAGATTTGTATTATACACAATTTACTATTTTAATGAAATAGCATCGATCCAAAATTCAACATGAAGATGAATGTAGCTTGTGATTTGTAACTTGTAATTAGTATTTTTTTTAAGTGTCTGTCTTGGTTCACCGATACTTGTCCAGTTCTTGTTTAATTACATATAAACCCTAATTACATTCATAATACCATAGTTTCCAATGTTTTGTATATCATATAGAACAAAATTTAGAAAGTGAATATTGATATTATCTTTATTAAACAAAGAGAATCTAGCCTTTATCTAAATAAATTACTACTTTTTATGGAATCGGTCGATAAGTTGATTTCGACATAACGATAAAAATTAAGTTAAAAATAGAAGACTCATCACCTATGTTTATTAAGAAAGATACTGAAAAAACCTTGAAAATAGAAAGTGGTATGCGAAACCAAATTTGAATTCAGAAATCGAAATGTAGGGAAGGCACCTTACAACATCCATTATAAGACGGTTACCTCTAATTAAACATGCAAAAATAAAGAACTTTAAAAATATTTATTTCATTCCATACAAATTATTATTTTTATTTTATTAATTGATTTTAATATTTTTTATAAGAATTTATTATTGAGAGATTTATTATTTATAAAAGATTATTATTATTGTACTTTTATCTTATAAATTAATTAAAATTTTTTATCTTTTTGGGTTCAACAGGAGTAAGTTCCTACTCCTACGTATCTCCAAGTGTAATAGAGAATCAGAGTTTACATAGTTCTTTGAGAAAATATTTGTGTGTTTTGATATATTTGATATTTAATTTTTAGATTTATTAAGACTGAGGATTTCTGAACTGTCATGGTTTATATATCCTAAAAATTAACAAGGGTGTACACCCAAACCAATCCATTGGAACATTCTTATCTTAGAGGTTATTTTTATTTTTTTAGGAATATTTGTTTTAAAAAGAAAAATTTATTAAAACACACCATCACTGTCATGAGAAGTGACAGTGATAGGATAAAAATTCAAATACAGTAATAGATAGGAATAAATAAAAAGGACCCCCCAGGTAACATGATAGTCACCCACCACAAAGTCAGCTGGTAAAGATACATTATTTTGCAGATTTACCCTACAAGAATTAGGATCAAACCACAGCAGAAGAACTACAACTTGATTACTTTGAGTCTATTCATGCATACAACTGGCTGTAATGATCATTTCACAAAAGAGATGCCTTTAACCTTGCCCAACCCTTTGATCCACTTCCAAGAGTTATATAGGGAATGATCCCACACTTCTTTTCATAGGAAAGACTTATTTTTAAACACCACCTCATTCCTAGCACCCTATATACCACATAATTGATAGCCAAGCAATATTAAGCTAGGAAGAAGCATTAATACCAAAAGAGTCACAGATGCCCAAGAAATTCCAGAAACTCAACTTGCATGAAGCTAGCAGAACATAGATGAAACCAAGCCATCTAAAACAATACATCCAAATAGAGTAACTCCCCTTACAAGTGAAATAAAGATGAGAAATCGCTTCTGACTCTAAATGACACAGGGGACAAAGAGTGTCTGCCATTGGAAGTATTGATTGATAACCAATTCAACCTTTGATGGTATTCTGTTACGGGCCACCTTCCAAGCAAAAACCATCACCGCCTTTGATTTCCGTAACCTGCTAAAAAATGGGATTTATCATCAGGCCCACCCCACACACTAAGTGGTATGCTTTTTTAACCAAATATTGATTAGAGATACCCATATTAGCACCCCACCCCCAACAATCTTTTGCCTCCTTTCTCACTTTGACCCCTTTCAAGACTCCTTCTAGCTCCCTAACCCAATCAATCTCCCAACGAAAAATTTCCAAACTCAATAATCTAGGAAATTTTGATCTAAGCCCCTCAGGCAACAACCAATCCCCCTCCCAAAACTAAAATAGCGAACCATTTCCAAGCGTAGGTTTTACCACAACAGGGAACTAGTTGTCCATTCCTTCTTCAGTTGTTGTTCTCAGGATATGGTGCCGCCACTAGAGCCACCACTCTTGCACCTTACTAACAAGTTTTTTCTAATATCTGCACCATATTTAGTCTCCAATACTTTAAATCTAGGGAGCATTACCACCCTGTACTATCCTCCAGCGCCATTTTCCCAACAGATATAATTTTCACTAACAAATGTATTTTTTAGAGATGATATTTAAGACAAAAAGTTGTGGCAACTTATGCCTTAAAATCTCATGTCATGTTTAGTTAATATTAAAGAAAGTGAAGATTATAAATTATTTCTTGAAAGAAAATATTATTAATTGTGACAAGAATTAATTAAGAAAAATATTTGAGAACATGACACTATCACAATTTGTATCCTCAAAATTTCATAAGCTAAAAAAATGTCACATTTAATTAACATTATTTTTCCCTTACATTTACTTTTCTAACTAGATGATTTAAAATTTTTTATTTAGGAACATAATTTTGAATTTTAGAGATGAGATTTAAAACAAAAAGTTGTCACAACTTATGTCTCAAAATCTCAAAATTAGAGAGATGTCACCTCTAATTAATTCTTTTATCTCTATTAAAAATATTACGTTATAAAATTATGAACAAATTACATTTAAGATATAATTATTATTATTATTAAATAACTTAAATTATTATTATTAAAAAACTTAAATTATTTTTATGAAATGGTCTTTGCTTGACATGAAACTCTAGCTAGGATGATTTTGATGGCACTTAAATTGCATATATACAACCAAATAGTAAGTTAGTTAATCAAATATCAAGCCCACAGTTATAAGTTCGAACCACAAATTAATTAATCACCTAATAAGAATCAAACAAAATAAAAACATGATAGAAAAAAGAAAATATACAATGTCAAATCCTGACATGGACAAGCATCACATGTATAACCCAATAACTGGAAAAAAAAAGTAAAGAGAATTTGTGTAAGTCATGAGTCCACAATACTGTATTGTTGGGAAAGTATTGAAGTGCACAAAGGTCTATCATGTAACATGGCAGATCTGTTGCTGCTAGTTTTGTGGCTAATGCATTCATGATATTTGTCGCTTGTTAATATGAAAAGGGCTATGTTTATAATCATATTTTTGGGTCACTACATATACATATTGGTACCAAGATTTGGTGTTGGTGGGTGTTTACAAAGGCTTGAACGCGTGTATATTCAGGTTCATAGCTCATGAATGTCATGACTTTTAAAGGTAAGTCTTTTTATGGTTAGTGAAGATAAAAGGAAAGTATATGTAAAAGCTAATGTATATTATTTTGTTGGGAGAAAGAATAAGAGTGGATAGATTCTACTGTGAGTATTGTTAAGAGAGAAGAAGATGATGAAAAATAAAAAAAAGGAAGCAGATGGTGAGGCCTTACCTCGAGTGTGGAGTGGAGATAACAGTGGGGGATTTTTATTAAGGAGATACGTTTGCTTTCATTTAATGAAAGTTTGTCTTTTGGGAAACCAATCTTGTGATTTAAGGAGTTTTGTTGGTAGCTTTTAGGTGGTAGTATGAAAGATAAGGAAGCAAAAGGTGAGTAGTTAGGGTAGTATAGCTCACCTTTAAATGATTTTCTTCTTTTTTTTTATTTTTTAATTTGGTTTTTATATTCTTTTCTTTATTTTAAGAAAATGACTCAATTATTAATAATTTTTTTAGTTTAATTTTTCTCATTTTTTTTAATTTTCTTTACTTACCGAAGAAAAGTGGGTGATGACAAAATCGATTTGTAAAAAAATTTTCTTGCATTTGGACTCAAACTTTATATTTGTCCGTAGGTCCTACACACTTAAAACTTATGATTTTAGAACTAGACTCGTGTTTGAACCGGTGAAAATACTGGTTCACAATTTATTAATTCAACCGCTGTTGAACTAGTGGTTGAACCGATCTTAAAGTAGTATTTTTTATTATTAATGTTTTATAACAATTAAGATTATAAAAGAAAAAATTTACTAAGAGGTAATTATAAAAGGAAAATTATTTTTACTGAATACATCTTCATATTGCTAAGTTAACCTTTGTTTTTATTAATTTTTAATTAAAAATGGATGATTCCAAAAAACTTATAAAAACAATGCTTCAGTTGAACCACCGATTTTCAGCAGTTTTCCGATTTTAAAACTGGTTCTTACTTGGTCGATTCGATTTTCAGCATTAACCGAACTAGATACTAGATTGGTTCACTAGTTTTTTGGTCAAACCGTTTGGTCCGATCCGGTTTTTTAACCTAACTTAAAACACATGAAAAGTTTTAATAAGAAATTTTATTACAAACATTCCAACATCAATTATTCACCACTTTAAAATAAATTAGTCATGTATTATTGCACCAAGTTATATTCAAAATCTAAGTAAAATGAAAAAATATATACAAAACCTCATGAGTGATAAGTGTATTTTACTATTATGAAATTGAAGTTTTCACCTAAGAGCAACATTCAAGTCTATTTTATGATAGGATAATTTTTTAAATATATTTTAAATAATTTAAAATATAGGCATACTTAATAATCAAATTTAATGTTATTACTTAATATTAAATTATCAAAATTAATATTTAATTACGAATTTAATATTTAATAAATTAATTACTTAATATAAAAAATAAAATTACTTTTTCTTAATTATAAAAATGAATATAAAATATAATTAATGTGGGAAATTTATTTTTTTATTAAATATAGATGTTACAAAAGAAAATCTCATGATCAACAGATATTATAAAATTGAAGCTTTCATCAATCATTAAGTTAAAATCCAATTTATAATTAATATATATTAATTAAAATTTAGTGAAGCATTTCTGGGATGTGTTAAATGAGGATATAAGGAAAGTAATGACAGATTTTTATTGGAAAGCTTCCAAGGGAGGTCAATGCCTCATTCATTTCCTTGATTCCCAAGAAGGAGTGCCCAAGTGGATTGGGAGATTATAGGTCGATATCACTAATTGGGGTGCTGTGTAAAATTATTGCAAAAGTACTGGCAAAGAGTAGGGATGGCAAAAATACCCATGCCTGTGGGTACCCACTCAAACCTATCCTAATTTTTATGGGTATTACCCGGTTTGACCAGGTATGGGTATGGGTACGGGTATTACCCGATGTGTTAAATCGGGTAGGGTACGGGTATGGGTATGTGACTACTTCCCCATACCCAAATTCATACCCGCTGCGTTATAATTTTAATGATTATATAATATGTTTAAATTTATATATTTAATTAAAATTTTAATTCTTAAACTTTAATTTATAATTTGTTGTTATTAATTATTCTTTATATACTTTTTAAATTAGAATATAATTAATAACTTAATAATATAATTTATTTAATAATAAATAAATAAATTTAAATTACAAAAAATAATATGATGGGTACCCGTGGGTATACTCGAACCCGAAAATACCCGACGGGGACGGGGATGGAGATTAAAATTTCACACCCCTCTTTTTATACCCAAACCCGAACCCGCCCCGCACTTTGCGGGGATGGGGATGGGGAGGGTCAAACCCGCACCCGCCCCGCCCCATTGCCATCCCTAGCAAGGAGACTACAAAAGGTACTTCCAAGCATAATTGAGGAAATGCAGATAACTTTTATTAAATGGAGGCAATTGCTTAACAATGTGGTTGTAGCTAATGAAGTGATCCAAGAGGCAAAACATCATAAGAAGCCCTTATTGGTTTTTAAGGCTAACTTCAAGAAGGTGTATGACTCTGTTAGTTGGGCGTTCGTGTTTTACATGTTATCTCGATTTGGTTTTGGGGACAAACAATTAAGTTGGATCATGGTTGTTTGTCTTCATCATCAGTCTCAATATTGGTTAATGGGAGTGTGGCGAAGGAGTTCTATATGCAGAGAGGATTATGTCAGGGTGATCTGAAGGGCTAGGAGGGTTGATTCAAAAAGCTCGATATATCTAATTTCAGGTATTAACCTTAACAAGCATTGCTTCCAGATAGTATGCCAACAGTTTGCAAACGATAAAATTTTCCTGATTTCTCATGAACTTCAAAATGTATTTTCTTTAAAAAGTGCTTTAAGATGCTATGAGTTGGCCTCAGGCCTGAGGATTAATTTCCATAAGAGTAGCTTAGGGGTAATTGGGGTGACATTGTCGAAGGTGGGTTCCTTTTCATCAATCCTTAATTGCGGAGTTCTGCAAATGCATTTCTCCTACCTTGGGATTCTTGTGGGGGCAAATGTGATATGTGAGCGTGTGTGGAAGCCTGTCCTGGATAAAATGAGAGACAACTTAACCTCGTAGAGACAAAATACAGTGTCAATAGGGAGAAGGATTTTCTTGATCAAATCCACCCTCTTTATTTTACCTCTTTATTTTCTATCTTTTTCAAGGCTCCTAAGAAGGTGTCTAAAGCCATAGAATCTGTGCAAAGGAATTTCCTTTGGGGAGGTTCAGAAAAAGGCTAAAAAATAACAAGGTGGTGATGCTATTTGGATCTAGGTACTGCAGGCAAGGTATGAGGTTGATATTAGGAGGAACCTTGATGCTAGGCGTAGAAGTGGAGGCTCCCAGTGATGGCTTGATATCCTGAAAGTCACTGCTGACGAAGAATGAAGTGGTTGGCTTTCTGGTGAGGGAAAAACCTTTATTTCTGATGGTTCTAAATTATCTAATTAATGTGAATTCTTGTTTCTTGGCAGTTGAATCAGATCACTTGATTTCCAAGTTGTAAAGGGATTTGTGGATATCTATTTAGCTTGTTACAACATGTAAATAGAATAGGACTTTTGAGTAATTTTCCTCCAAAAGTTTTTATCATTATATTTTTACGTCAAATGAATGGCAATTAGTTGTTATCCTGTACAAAAGATGGGAAAAAGAATAGAAATAATATCAACTACTATGTTTTATGATTTTCATTATTTCATGATAGATTTTCCCGTTACGAGCTTCATGGTAAAAAATGTGAATCATTCTTTGTTCTTTTGCTATGATTGTTACAAAAAGAGGCACTAGCAATGACTATATAAGTATAAACTGTGTTTCACTTGCGTTCAATTGTAGCTAAAAGATGAAAAAGTAACCGAAATGGTTTCAGTTTTATTCTATACTTAAAAAGTTAGTAGTTTTTTAGGTAATTACTAGTTTTGTATGAAAAGTTATTTTAGTTTAGTTTTTTTTAAGTCTTCTTATTTTTAGATATTAGTTGATTTTTTTACTTTATTTTTCATTAATTAATAAATTATTTTTTTGTATATTTTATTTTTCATTCTCTCCTTTATCATAATTTATATATGTATTAAGTAATTTATAAAAGTTTCAAAAAATTTGAAATTTAAAAAATTGATTTGTCATATCCAAACTAAAAAACTTAGATTAAAAAAATTGAATTGATTTGGCTAATATGGAAGTTGAATTACCTTATCCAAATAAAATTTGAAATTTAAGAAATTTCAAATGATTTATCCAAACAAAAAATTTACAAAATGAAAGAAATTCAAATGAAAGTAATTCAAATTGATAGCCTTTCAAATTTTTTAAAATCTTAAAATGTCTCATTAAAACACAATGTTAGATTTTAAAATAACAAATGCTGAAGTATAAGTCTCTAATACGAACTCTCCTTTGATTTTCAAAATTAAAGATATGACAGGAAAGAGAAAAGGAAGGAAAGAGTGGCCACAAAAAATTCACATGCTTTAAATTGTATTTTGAAAATCTAACCTATACATTAATCAAATGTATACTTGTTATAATAAATTATTTGACTCAAACTAATAGGCTCAAATTAACATTGATCAAAACGGATTTACATCATTCAGTCACATCTATGATTTATATTAAAAACAATTTGTTGAATTTGATAATAATAACTTTAAAAATGATATAAATTGTATGATTTAGTTGGTATGGTTGTATCTTTAAAGTCAATAATAATTAATATTTAGTAACATAATGATATAAAAGGCGGATTCTAATTCTATAAGGTTTTATATTTTATGGTTTGTTTCTTGTCACTATGGTTTCTTTCTTTCTCTGTTTTAGAAAGGTGGCTGAATGCCTCTCTCAGTCCCAACCAAAGCACTAAATCCCCCAATTCTCCATACTAAATGGACCCTCTTTCTTCCTATGGTTCATTTCAAAATCAAAACTTGGATTCACCCTTTTGCCTCTGAATCGCAGGTTACTGAGTCAAATTAGTGAAAGGGAAGAGGAAGAAAAGATAGGTCACAAACAACTCAGGTAACTTTATACTTTAAATACTTTTAACACATAACTTTATACATATTTTTAAATAATAAGAAATAAGTGTGAGATTATAATTAAATATATTTTTCTAACAATTTGATTTATTTATTTTTATTAAAGTTGTATTATGAATTTAACAATAAAAAGATTAGCATGAAAAATGTTTCTTCTAAAATTATTATGTTATATTTAGAAAAAACATTGAATTCTTTTTAAAGAACAATGCAAGTTGCATATTGGAAATAATATTTCTCCCAAGTAATATGAATTATGTCACATCCATGTGACAGAAAATGTTTAGTTATTATATCTTCTAACAGACATCACACATCTCATTTCATGTATTGCAATTTTTTAATAAACCATTGATAAACATGCATTTTTTCAATTTTGTTTTTTATAATTTTGTAGAAATAGTAATACTATTACCTTTAAAATAAGATTTTATGACTTTTTTAACTTTTATTTTTTACCAAAGTCCTAAATAACTTAAAAAATAGATACTTAAAATATAATATTTAGTTTATAATATTAAAATGTAAAATTATTAATTCTTAACATTCTTTCTATCATAAATTAGTAGAAAAAGAAATTTTTTTCTTCTAAACAAAAATAAATTTTTTGAATTAATATTTTGGTAAAAACATAAAGTAACTAGTAATGGAGGATAAGGACATTCTTATTTTTAATATATAAAACTATGTGGATAGAAAATATTAATTCTATTCTTAGAATGGAAAAAGATCCAGTAAGTATAAGATACTTACTCTTTATTATTTCTATTCATTTTCTTATTTAAATCTAATGATTAAGATTAATTATGCTTTGTTTTTATTTATAGTAAAAAATTATAGTAAATCTGAACAATTAATTAAGCTCATGTAACTTTTCATAATTATAGTAAAAAATTATAATTTTATTTAAAAAATTATTTCTATTTTCTTAATTTATTAATATAATTAAGAATAACATATATCAATATGAATCAAATCATTTCGTAGCACTGTGTTACTAATTAGTTATATTTTAATTTTTAAATTTAATAATACATTGTATTTATTAAATTTTATTATTATTTAAATAGATATATTATTTAAAGTTATATGTAGAGATTTAATGCTATATATTATTATATAAAATAAATGACTAAGAGAGTGTTAGTCATTGCACCATTTGAAAGTGTATTAGTATAATATATTTTTTATGAATCAAACTTTGCTATTGTTAATAATACTAGTTTGTTAGCTGATCCTAGAACCTTTCTTTCTGTTAACTAATTTATTACATTACATATTTATTAGTGTAATATTTTTAAAAATGACACAAGGAATGTTGGGATATTTAAAGTTTTTAAACTTAAGATTAGAATTGGTAAATAAAAAAGAATGAAATTATAATTTCTTAAAATAAGGATGAAAGTTTTATATATTTAATTTTATTACAATATAAATATATTTTTTACGTCAAATATATAAAAATGTAAACAAATTATATGTAAATATTCCCTTTAAGTGTGTATATTTTAATTAAAATCAAATCATCATTTTCATATATCATTATAAGATATTGAATATTATAATTTATCCTATAACTTATCAAATATTTTCTTATAAACTATATATTTTATATTGTTAACATTAATTTCAAATAAAAAGGGATATATAATATCTTAATTAGTTAAGGAATGAGAGATATGAAAAAATGTCATAGTTTTAATTTTTGTTGTTAATAAAAACTAACATCTAGTCTATAAAAGAAACATTTAAAATATAAAATTATATAACATGCATATATAATTAATTTAAATTTATATTTATTAAATATGTGAGTCTAATTTTATATAATATAATCATAATAAATTTAAAATAATTTATTTGAATATTACAATTTTGTCTATGGTTCTAAATTAATCATTTTAGAATATAATCATAACATCTAGTCTAATTTTAGTTATTAGTTTTAATTTTATTTTTAGAATAGATATATCTTTATTCTTATTTTTAAAAGTTTTTACATATTTAATAAAAACAATGCTTTCAATTTCATATAATTAACCATTATAAATTAAAATAATTTATTTGAATATTACAATTTTGTCATTGATAATGTAAAAGTCTTTGTTTTATTTTTTATTTCTTTTTCTCTATTTTATTTTCTTTCCTTTTTGGTAATGCACCACATCTTTACCGCGAAAAGCACGACCACCACCAAGCTATTTATGTATAACTCAACAATATTATTATTTTAATGAAAATTTCAAAATTAAAATTATTCTATTTATATAATTTTAATTTTTCATATAAATAAATATTTATTTAATATTATTAATACTATTACAAAAGTTTTAATTTCCTGCTGTTGTTTCATGAGAAAACATTTGCAGAAAATACTTGCTATTTTTTAGAAGAAAAAGATTTGTGTAAATATTTTGAGACTTTTCGTACAAAAAAAAAATCTACAAGAATTTCATAAAAATTTCCTTGTAAATTTGAAAAGTAACGGTAAACTTTCCTATGAATATGAAAATGGTACAAAAATTTCTTGCAAATTTTCCTCTAAAAATTACTTGTAAGACTTTCCTACGAATATTAAATTGGTAGCAAATTTTTCTACATATTTAAAATTGGCAGCAAATTTTCTGCATTTTTTTTACAAACAAAATTGAATAAATTTTTTAGATTTTTAAAATTAAAATTATAATAAATAAATATTATTGATTTATAAAAATTTATATATTAAGTTTTCTAGAAATTTTTTTGCCACATAATGATAATTTAGTTTTTAAGCATTAGTTTTGAAATAATAAATAAATATTTAAAATAATATCATTTTACCGAATCCATTATAATTTATAAAATATCTTAATATTCATAATTTTAGTTTAAAATTAATTAGATTAAATAATATTTTATTGAATATATATTCCTTTATCTTCTATCCTTTAAATCTTAAATTCAAACTGTCGTACATTTAAGAGACAAGGTTAATTTATGTTATATTTAACATGTCCTACAAAGTCAAGGTATGTTCTCATACAAAAAATAAAATAAAATTGAAGTTGTTATTCAAAATTCAAGAAATTGTACCGTATAAAGATAAAAAAAGCCACGTCAATTTTGAATGTCCAAGAAGTGAGAAAAACATTTGAAAATTTCAATAGCAAAACAACACAAACATTAGTGAAACATGAACTAATATTTGTATTATACAAATCTTACTATTTTAATGAAGTAGCATCGATCCAAAATTCAGCATGAAGATGAATGTAGCTTGTGATTTGTAATGTAATTAGGTTGTTTTTTAAGTGTTGGTTAAGCATACAAAAAAATAATTATGGTAATAGTTGTCTTGGTTTAGACATACTTGTCCAGTTCTTGTTTAATTACATATAAATCCAAATTACATTCATAATACCATAGTTACCAATCTTATATCGTACAGAATAAAATTTAGAAAGTGAATGTTGATATTATCTTTATAAAACAAAAAGAAATTAGCCTTTATCTAAATAAATAAACCACTACTTTTGATGGAAATCCATTTGTAAAAAACTTGCATTTTGAACTCCAACTTTATATGTTTTCAACAGGCCCTACACACTTAAAACTTATGATCTTAAAACTGGACCCTATTTGAACCGATGAAAGTATTGTTCACAGTTTATTAGTTTAACCATTGTTGAACTAGTGTTGAACCGGTCTTAATAAAATTGTGTTTTTTATTATTAATATATTATAACAATTAAGATTATAAAACAAAAAAATTTATTAGGAGGTAATTATTAAAGAAAAAACTATTTTTACTATATAAATCTTCATATCGCTAAGTTAACCTCTTTTTTTTATTAATTTTTTAATTAAAAAGGGATGGAATTGAGAAAACAAGGGTGTATTTACAAAAATTAGAAAAATTTATAAAAAAATGAAACAGTTGAACCCCCGATTTTCATAAGTTTTTTTATTTTAAAACCGGTTTTTGCTTGGTCGGTTTTCAGTATTAACCAAACCAGATGCTAGACTAGTTCATCGATTTTTTGATCAAACTAGATACTAAACTGGTTCACTGGTTTTTCGGTCAAACCGGTCAGCCAATCCGATTTTTTTAACCTAGCTTAAAACACAAAAAAACAATTAATAAGAAATTTTATTACAAACATTCTAACATCAATTATTCACGACTTTAAAAGAAATTAATCATATATTATTGCACCAATTTATATCAAGAATCTATGTAAAATGCAGAAATATATACAAAACCTCATGAGTGATAAGTGTATTTTCACCTAAGACCAACATTTCTTCTAGTCTATTTTATGATAGAATAATTTATGAAATATATTTTAAAAAATTTAAAATATATGCATACTTAATGGTCAAATTTAATGTTATTACTTAATGTTAAATTATCAAAATTAATATTTATTATGATTAAATATTTAATAAAATTAATTACTTAATATGAAAAATTAAAATTAATTTTTTAATTATAAAAGTGAATATAAAATATAATTAATGTGGGCAATTTATTTTTTTATTAGATGTTATAAAAGAAAATCATATTATAAAATTGAAGCTTTGATCAATGTTTAAGTTAAAGTCCAATTTATAATTAATATATATACACATATTAATTAAAATTTAGATCCTAAATCACCTTATAAAGGATGATTAAGGGACAAACAGCTACCACTTGTTGACCAATGTTAGCTCTATAGACCAAATAAGTTTTGGCAAATTGACTTGTCTATTTTGTTTGGTTGTTTTCTTGTCTCTTAATGGACTCAGTCATCCTAATCCAATATTTATAAGTTATCCAAACTAATCGATACAAAACCTTGTACCCAAGAGGATGTTTCTTCTTGATTTAAATTTAAGAAAATGATATTAGCAAACACTCTAAAAATTCAAACCAACTCAACCATTTAATTTGTGGCCCACTCCAGCTGAACCAATCATAGCTTGTATTACATCAGATTATACCTTACTAAGCATGATATAGATATAAATATTATCGCTCGCTATAAGTACAGAGTGAGTTGTGAGAACTAATACTACTATCTTTAAAATTATATTTCAGTCAACCCCTAATTAAATTACATTCTTGACTTTTTCCTTTTAACCATTAAACATTAAGTAGGTGGAAGAATAAAAATCTATTAAAGAATAGAAAAAATTTAAAAGGATGAAGTTTTCTTTTGTGAGAATGTTGATGATTTTGCCTTTGTCATCATGCCATAACTGAGTCAGTTGTCTCTTGCACAGTTCCATCATTATCTACGACTTTGTTATGTCTCACAACTGGGGAAATCAACATCCATACTATTTAAAGTAAACAAGATAAAAGCAATTAAGATATGAATTGGAGAAGCAGGTGCATCATTAAAGTATCAAACTGGTTATACTTCACTTTTACAATCCACTACTGATTATTATTACCACCATCACCATGTGTTGATGTTTATATGTAAAGCATATTAACATGAGTAGTGTTACACATCATTGAAATTTATTAAAAACTATAAATTCAAGATAAAGAAGTATTAAATGAGATGTGATCATCAAACTTTATGTTTTTCAATAAACTTTAACCTATAATAGTAGATAATGTGTTGAAAAAAGTGTGTTAAAGAGTGTTTTGTTAAAATTTCTAAAATAAAATTTGTCTTATTAATATGAACAACATTATGGTCGAAGTTGAAGCTAGCTAATGAAATATTATAGGAAATAATTGTTTCTATTAAGTAATACACTCACATACTATAAATTGTTGTTGCAAATCACTCATTGATAACTTTCACCCATGTACTTATCCAGTCAACATCAATGCTCCACCTGGCGGTTTGATGAGTGCATCATTCATGCAGGAAGTGTAGGACACAAAATGTCAAAAACCATCATACATAAAGCACTAGTTAACCATATGATGTATTTAAGTTGCTTACTTTCTGGCTGAGTTATTCAGATCCCAACTGATGAATAGCATTGCAAAGTACATTGCCCCTAAAGAGAATACCATGTGAAAAGATCCATAACTATAAGGTATATCATCTTCATGTTCAACTTTGTTTTTTGTAAACTAAAAAGGACAAAAAAAATCACTTTAATATGAGGGATATTAACATTGCTTTCTATTTGTCACAATATGGCTAAGATTAAAATTAAATAATTCTTGTTTGATCATGTTGATGAAAGGACTATGATCCAAATTTTTTATTATCTTATATAGGGGGAATTATTTTTTTCTTGACTTTTCTAAAACAAAATTTTACTTCAACTTGCAGCATGATTAAGGTGTCTTGCTAGATCAAAGAAAAAAGGTAGCTTTAGAGCTTCCTAATTTCTAGAAAATGATTGAGAATGGATTTTGAAGCAACAAGCAATCTTTCTGAATTTACTGGAAAAGGCTTTGAAGCAATAAGGAAAGCTTTAGAACTCTCTAATTTTGAAGCAACTAGGAATGCTTTAGAACACTAAAGAACGATTAACTTGAAAGTATTTTTAATCAATGCCTATGGAAAAGGCTGCCATCACAATTGCAAATATGGCAATAAGGAAGCCCTGTTAAGAAATTAGGAAATTGTATATAACAAAAAATAAGAGGGTGACTAAAACATTCATGTGAAGAAATATCCATAATATCAAATTATGCTTTTTAATACTAATTCAGACATATACTAAAAAAAATATCTTGAAGAGTCAACAAAAAGAATGCATAGGCCTACAAAAAATTCTAATAGTAGCATTGGTAGTAAAACTTGTAAGAAAACTAGACAGCATGTGGTACAGTATATGCCACATGGTAAACATGATCAGTTAAAACTTAAAACCTCTATGCATATCCTTACATGTGCCTTTTAGTTGTTGAATGCTACTAAACACTTTATCCTTTTAGATGGTTCTTGCTTTTATTAGAACACTGCATTAACAAGCATTTAGCATCACAATTGAAGTATTGTGGTGCTAAAAATGAATGACAGATCGACTAGGCTAGATATTATATCTCTCCACTTTATCAGATCCTATCAAAGTCATTTTCCTTTATCCTTAACTACTAAGAATTTTAAAAAAAATGTTCATCCCAAGCTATTTCATATGCAAGAAGAAAGACTTAAATATGGTAATGTCACATCATAGATTTAAGACAAACAACAACCTAAACATTATTTGAAACCTTCCACCAACACTAATAGAAAATCTACTATTTAATTTAAACCTTAATAATCACCAAAAAAAGACTGAAGGAAGAATTTTGAACTCAGTAGAGAAGTGTAGAGGAACTAAACAGAAGGTTTTCAAATTTAATTGAGTCAAAAACGTACTAGTATAGTTATCTAGCCACTATTTCCTTTTCCTTGATTCTTTGTCTCACATCCTATGGTGGAAGGTTCACTGAAATTCCATGATAGAGATCTACATAACTCCACCATCTATAAAATAAATTTCAAAATAAAATATATGATTTGAAGTAGACATTGAACCAAGTTAGCATGACATCAACTACTATTCAGTGAATTTCATTGCATGTAAAAAGAGAATTTCATTTAATCTTCATCCAAATAAATATATGTCAATATGTTGCAGCACTTGATTAACAAGGTCCAGTTTTGTATATTTTATTAATTCAATTTAAAAAAAATGAAGAAAGAAGACCAGCTTTCTAAGTAGTACAAAATACTCCCTCCTTCCACCCAATTTCTCTTCTACATCCAACCAACAACATCCAATTGTAAAACTACAACCTCAATACATTGGAAGATATGAAACTTTTTAAAAATTATCATGTAAAAAGACTCACATACAACACATCATTTAAAATAACTTATGAAAAAGTTGTTTTGACCTTTTTCTTTGTATTTATTTTCTCTAAAAGTGCTTATAGAGAATATCATCCAAACAAAGTGATATAATGTCTACATTTTTCTTAAGAACCATATATAGATATATGGGTTGGAAAATCCTGACCTTCTGACAACCAAACAAAAACAATGTAAGAAGCCATAATTCCTGAAGATAAAAGACATCTATTAACCTCTAATAATTAAACATTTAAATAACAGAACATAAATTTTATTTTTTTAAAAGGAAACAAAAACTATTAGGGAAACTTAATTATATATGTTGAATATGAACAACTAATTACTTTATACATGGTGATATATTGTGCAAACAATACTATTACAACATCATTGTAACTATTAAAAATACCACTAGTTGCAACGAGTAATATTGAATTTAAAGATATAACCATCATTGCAGCAAGTAGAATTATATTTAGAGAACATGAGGTTCCTGAGGCATATGATGTGTACATATAGATAATTCAACAAATAGAGGCAACATAAAACAACATTGACATAAAAAGTCCAAGGGAGCACCTGTGTCAGCACAATAACATGTTAATGTATAAAAAAATACATAAATTGTTATTAAGATTAATGGTTAAAAACTGGTATTAATGTTCTATAATGACAAACACATTATCACATATTATCTCTGCTTTATAATTGTATATATTATTCATTATTAATTAGGAGAATATCTTATAAAGTAATATGACCATGAAAACTAACATATCTGATCATGTTAAGTTAAGAAACTTTTGGATTCATTATTTGTACCAATATTCTTAAATGTTTTACAATTAGTGAGATAGGATTGTGGGATTCATTGAAATCCTTAGTGGCTTAGGATATTAACTTGAACAATTTAAATGTAAGCATACTTTAAATTAAATTTGTTTTATGTCTGACTTTCAAATTAATTATATATTATCAATTTCTTTTTGTAATCTCCATAGTCATAACATTTTTAAATAGTAAACAAAGTTAATATCCATATTAATAAACATTACAAAAACAAATTATGTGTACCTATATCAAACAATTATTTTCATATGGCATTGAAGTTTTGAGCCATCCAATGCAGGATCTTTTAAATTATCTAAAAGCTAAAACTTCAGTAATTTACTTAATGAGCACCAAAATAACCTGTACACAGGTCTGATTCAGAATTCAGGTACATTGTTCTCATCCTTAGAACAAGATATGAAATTTGACTTTAGGTTTATCTATGAATTGTTGCAGAAATAATCATGTTTACATCTACCCAGTTTATTCTTCTGGAGTCCCGTATTTATTCCACCAAGTGATAAAATGGATGACACTCACAAGTTGTAAAAGAAGAAATATTTTGTGTAAACATAAACCATAACATGCATGTAAGTAACAATCTACAAAGAGAAAAATAAAGCAAATAGAATGTATTAATGGAGTCTCTCAAAGAACACCTTTGAGATTCATCATAGATATGAAAGTACACAATCCAAGACTTGTACCAAATGAAGGGATATTGACCATTCTTCAAAAAACAAAAAAAAAAAGAAAATGCAGGATTTGAAGCTTACCCTGCACCAATATGAGCAATCTCACTTACAAGATCAAAGGTGTGTTATGGTTCTTATTCAATGATATCCAAGAGAAGGGAAAGAAAGAGTGGAGTTTTGTTTTCAATGAGTGAAAAGTGATAGAAAAAAACTTATGAACCCTAGAAAGTTTTACACCGGCATTCAATCACACCCCTTGATATATGGTAAGTTTGTTGACTTTACCAATTAATACTTTAAAATTCATATAAATAAAAGGTTGTGATTAAATGTCAGTATAACATTTTTTATACTACATGTATTTTAAACTAGAAAAAAAATCGTATTAATGAAAACTATTTGAATGATAAAATTGACAGTTTTTTCTATGAATAGTTTTTACAAGAACTTCTCCTTTTCTGTAACCCAAATTGTGACATAAGAACCATAAGCAAAACCAAAACCAACTAAAACCAAAATTCAACTGCATTGTACCAAAAAAGCAAATGTTTCATCAATATGACTGTTGTTATTAGAACTGTGTGGTTGTTAAACATACCATATATTTGAACAACTTGTGAAGGGAAGAAAAATGGGAGAGCCATTGATACAAGCAATAAAATACACTTGACTTTCCACCAACCAGAATGCCACAAATTTTCATGTTCACAAAATTTTCTTGTTTTGACTGTAGTAAGAAACATAACTAAGAAAAATATATGATTTCATTGTTAAGGAAGATAGTTCTTTATTAATCAGTAATTATAATAATTATATAGAGAACTGGAAATTTGTAAATATATAGTTGATTCATGGTAACTAACTGGAAATTTTTCTTGTTGAATAAGTTATAGGTTAGAGTATATTTACTTCAAGATTGAGAACAATAAAGATTTTGAATAATACCCTTGGGAGTGATGAGGACTTAGCAGAGCTCTTCAATGTTGTTTCTAATAAAAAACAATATTGTCTATGTAAAGTGTTGCTATTTTTCTAATAGATAAAATAAATAAATATAAAGATATCGAAAGAACCATGGGGTTCATAAAAAGATGTCATCTATAAAAACCTGAATTGAATGTTCTCTTTAGCCTCTATTTGAAATTTTCATTTCCTTGTTATTTATGTATATCTAAATTTTTTTCTATTTCTTTTCCAAACCATAATTTTTGTTGTTACAGTCTCTCTTGCTATTAAAATGAGATCAATGGCACTTGAGTAGAGACACAATTTTAAACTATTTTCTTTGTATCTTTCCAGCTTTCTTCTAGTTACTATGCATGTCCTCCTAGTTGGTTTACGAGAATGGAAAAGGTACAAGCAAGAAAATAGCTACTTGGGAATGATGTTAAAAGTAAAAGTTTCATAATCCTCTTCAATAGTTGTTTGTTTATGATTGTACTTCATTTGTTGTTTATGGTTTCTCTGCTATAGTCATAGGTTCAGGGGGTGCGTAGCCTGCACCTCCTAATTCTTCTTGGAGTCTCATTTATCAGTTATACATATTGATTTATGAAACGAAGCTGAATGAAGCAAGTCACTTCAGCATTTTCAGTTTCAACTGCTCTTAACTCTCACAATTGATTCTTAATATTACTAGATCAAACATTTTGTTTGCTGCTACATGGCAGAATCTATTGATGACTTGATTATATTAACCATTGTAATAAAGAGTTTATTCTTGTTTTGTTAATTTTCTTTTTTAATGAAGGCCAAAGTAAAAATTTTATAATCCTCTTCAACAGTTATTTATGATTGTACTGCATTTGTTATTTATGGTTTCTTTGCTATAGTCATAGGTTCACGGGGGTGTGTAGCCGACACCTCCTAATTCTTCTTGGACTCTCTTTTATCAATTATACATACTGATGTATGAAACGAAGCTGAATGAAGCAAGTCACTTCAGCATTTTTAGTTTCAACATCTCTTAAATCTCAAAATTGATTCTTGATATTACTAGATCAAACATTTTCTTTGCTGCTACATAGGCAGAATCTATTGATGACTTGATTATATTAACCAATTTAATCAAGAGCTTATTCTTGTTTTGTTCATTTTCATTTCTCAATAATCTAATTAATTGAATTCTTGTTTACTGGTAGTTGAATTGGAGCACCTCATTTTCAAGCTGTAAAGGGATTTGTGGAGATGGGTTTAGCTTGTTAAAACATGTAAATAAAATCAGAATGTTGAGTAATTTTCCTCCAAAATTTTTCATCATTCTTTCTTAATTCAAATGATTGGTAGTAGATGTTATACTTGTGCTAAAGATGGGAAAAGGAATAGAAATAATATCAAATACTATGCTTTATTATTTTCATTATTTCATGATAGATTTCCTGTTACTATGGTAAAAACTGCGAAAGATTCTATGCTATTTTGCTATGATTGTTACAAAACAAGGTAATTACTAGTATTGTGTGAGAAGTTATTTTAGTTTAGTTTATTTTAAGTTTTCTTATTTTTAGTTATTAGTTGATTTTTTTTAATTCATTTTTTCATTAATTAAATAAATTCATTTTCTTTACATATTTTATTTTTCATTCTCTCCTATATCATAATTTATTTATATATGTTTTATGTAAGCTATAAAAATTTCACAAAATTTCAAATCTAAGAAAATGATTTTTCATATCCAAACTAAAAATGAAATTAACAAAATTGAATTAATTTTATTAATATAAAAATTTAATTGCTTTGTCTAAACAAGAAATTTGAAAACTAAGAAAATTCAATTGATTTACTCAAACATAACATTTACAAAACGAAGGAAATTCAAATGAAAACAATTCAAATGAATAGGATTACAAATTTTTTGAAATCTTAAAATACCTCATCCAAATGCCATGTTAAATTTTAAGAAGATAAATGGTGAAGTGTAAGTCTCTAGTACCAATTCTCCTTTAATTCAAAATAAAAACTATGAAAGTGATAGGAAAAAGGAAGAAAAGAGTGAGCATTGGGCACATGCTTTAAATTATATTTTTGAGAATCTAACCTTTACATTAATAAAATGTATACCTATTATGATAAATTATTTGACTTAAATTAACATTGCTCAAACTAACACTAATCAAAACTGATTTACATCATTCAATGACATGTATTATTTATGTCAAAAAATTTGTTAAATCTGATAATAATAACTTTAGAAATTATATAAATTGTATGATTTAGTTCGTATGGTTGTATCTTTAAAGTCAACAATAATTAATATTTAGTAACATAAATGAAAATAACAAATGAAAATAAAGAAGTAGGCTTCCAAAAATGTCAAACAAGTTATATGAATTTATCCATTCGATTGGGTCTAGAAAAGCTAGATTCTAATTGTAGAAGGTTCTATGGTTTATGCTTTGTTTCTTCTCTTTCTTTCTTCCTTAGTGAAATGTGGCGCTGAATGCCTCTCCCCATTCTGAATCCCTCAATTCCTTATATCCATGGAAATGGACCCTCCTTCTTCCCATGATCTAACCATTATATTAATCAAATGTATACTTGATATAATAAATTATTTATTATGGTCTATTTCAAAATTCCCAAATTTTATCTTTAAAGAGTTAAATCCCCAAATTCCTCCTATGGTCCATTTGACAATCAAAACTTGAATCGACCCTTTTGGCCTCGAAACATGTGTTAACGAGTAAAATAAATAATTAGTGAAAGGCAAGAGGAAGGAAAGAGTGGCCACACAAACATACTAGTGAGATTCTTTAAATTATATTTTGAAAATATAACCTTTACATTAATCAAATGTATACTTGATATAATAAATTATTTTACTCAAACTAACATGGCTCAAATTAACAATAATCAAAATAGATTTACATCATTCAGTCACATCTACGATGTAAGTTAAAAAAAATTTGTTGAATTTGATAATAATAACTTAAAAAATTATATAAATTGTCAGATTTAGTTGGTATGATTGTATCTTTAAAGTCAATAATAATTAATATTTAGTAACATAAATGATAGAAAAGGCAGATTCTAATTATATAAGGTTTTATGTTTTATGGTTTGTTTCTTGTCAGTGTGGATTCTTTCTTTATATGTTCTAGAAAGGTGGCTAAATGCCTTTCTCAGTCCTAACAAAATCGTTAAATTCCCCAATTCCTCCTATGCTCCATTTCAAAATCAAAACTTGGGTTGACTCTTTACCCCCTGAAACACATGTTAATGAGTCAAATAAATAATTAGTGAAAGGCAAGAGGAAGGAAATAGTGGGTACAAAGAAACTAGTCACATGCTTTAAATTATATTTTTAAAATCTAACTTTTACACGAATCAAATGTATTCTTGATACAATAAATTATTTGACTTAAACTAACATGGCGCAAATTAACATTAATCAAAACGGATTTACATCATTTAGTAACATCTATTATTTATGTTAAAAATATTTGTTAAATTTGATAATAATAACCTTAAAAATTATATAAATTGCATCATTTAGTTGGTATATGTGTATCTTTAAAGTCAATAATAATTAATATTTAGTAACATAAATGATAGAAAAGGCAGATTCTAATTATATAACCTTTATGTCTTATGGTTTGTTTCTTGTCACTGTGGATTATTTATTTATATGTTCTACAAAGGTGGTTGAATGTCTCTCTCGATCCTAACCAAAGCTTTAAATTCCCAAGTTCCTGCTATGCTTCATTTCAAAATCAAAAGTTAAGTTGACTCTTTTGCCCCTGAAACATGTGTTAATGAGTGAAATAAATAATTAGTGAAAGGGAAAGGAAGCAAAAAGTGGCCACAAACAAACTGGTCAGATTATTTAAATTATATTTTGAATATCTAACCTTTACATTAGTCAAATGTATACTTGATATAATAAATTATTTGACTCGAACAAACATTGCTCAAATTCACATTAATCAAAACGGACTTACATCATTCAATCACATCTATGATTTATGTTAAAAGAATTTGTTGAATTTGATAATAATAACTTTAAAGATTATATAAATTTTATGATTTAGTTGGTATGGTTGTATCTTTGAAGTCAATAACAATAATTATTTAGTAGCATAAATGATAGAAAAGGAAGATTCTAATTATCCAAACTTTTACGGTTTACGGTTTGTTTCTTGTCACTGTGGATTCTGTCTTTATTTATTCCAAAAAGGTGGTTGCATTCCTCTCTCAGTCCCAACCAAAGCATTAAATTTCCAAATTCCTGCAATGCTCCATTTCAAAATTCAAACTTGAGTTGACCCTTTTGGCCCTCAAACGTGTGTTAATGAGTCAAATAAATAATTAGTGAAAGGAAAGAGGAAGGAAAGAGTGGCCACAAACAAACTAGTCAGATGCTTTAAATTATATTTTGAAAATCTAACCTTTACATTGATCGAATGTATACTTGATATAATAAAATTTTTGACTCAAACAAACATAGCTGAAATTAACATTAATCAAAACGGATTTACATCATTCAATCAAATGTATTCTATGATTTATGTTAAAAAAATTGGTTGAATTTGATAATAATAACTTTAAAAATTATATAAATTTTATGATTTAGTTGGTATGGTTGTATCTTTAAAGTAAATAATAATTAATATTTAGTAACATAAAGGATTGAAAAGGCAGATTCTTATTATATAAGGTTTTATGTTGTATGGTTTGTTTCTTCTCATTGTGGATTCTTTCTTTATATGTTTTAGAAAGGTGGTTGAATGCCTCTCTTAGTCCCAACCAAAGCCTTAAATTCCCAAATTCCTCCTATTCTCCATTTTATAATCAAGACTTGGTTGGACGTTTTTGCCCCTGAAACGTGTGTTAATCAGTCAAACAAATAATTAGTGAAGTCGAAGAGGAAGGAAATAGTTGCCATAAAAAAATGAGTCAGATGCTTTAAATTATATTTTGAAAATCTAACCTTTACATTAATCAAATGTATACTTGATATAATAAGTTATTTGACTCAAACTCACATTGCTCAAATTAACATTAATCAAAACGGATTTACATCATTCAATCACATCTATGATTTATGTTAAAAAAATTTGTTGAATTTGATAACAATAACTTTAAAAATTATATAAATTATATGATTTCGGTGGTTTGGGTGTATCTTTAAAATCAATAATAATTAATATTTAGTAACATAAATTATAGAAAAGGCAGATTCTAATTATACAAGGTTTTATGTTTTATGGTTTTTTTCTTGTCATTATAGATACTTTCTTTATATGTTCTAGAAAGGTAGCTCAATGCCTCTCTCAATCCCAACCAAAGCCTTAAATTCCCAAATTCCAAATTCCTGCTATGTTCCATTTCAAAATCAAAACTTGAGTTCACCCGTTTTCTCGCTGAAATGCATCTTAACGAGTCAAATAAATAATTAGTGAAAGGGAAGAGGAAGGACAGAGTGGCCACAAACAAACTAGTCAGATGCTTTAAATTTATTTTGAAAATCTAACCTTTACATTAATGAAACATATAGTTTATATAATAAATTATTTAACCCAACCTAACATTACTCCAATGAACATTAATCAAAAGGAATTTACATCATTCAGTCACATGTATGATTTATGTTAAAAAAATGTGTTGAATTTTATAATAATAACTTTCAAAATTATATAAATTGTATGATTTAGTTGGTATGGGTGTATCTTTGAAGTCAATAATAATTAATTTTTGGTAACATAAATGATAGAAAGACAGATTCTAATTATATATGGTTTTATGTTTTATGCTTTGTTTCTTGTAACTGTGGATTCTTCGTTATATGTTCTAGAAAGGTGGCTCAATGCCTCTTTGAGTCCCAACGAAAGTCTTAAATTCCCATATTCTTGCTATGCTCCATTTCAAAATCAAAACTTGAGTTGACCCGTTTGCCCCCTAAAACGTGTGTTAATGAGTCAAATAAATAATTAGTGAAAGGGAAGAGGAAGGACAGAGTGGCCACAAACAAACTAGTCAGATTCTTTAAATTATATTTTGAAAATCTAACCTTTACATTAATGAAATGTATAGTTGATATAATAAATTATTTGACCCAAACTAACATTACTCCAATTAACATTAATCAAAATGGATTTACATCATTGAGTCACATGTATGATTTATGTTAAAAAAAAATTGTTGAATTTGATAATAATAACTTTCAAAATTATATAAATTGTATGATTTAGTTGGTATGGGTGTATCTTTAAAGTCAAAAATAATTAATTTTTGGTAACATAAATGATAGAAAAGGAAGATTCTAATTATATAAGGTTTATGCTTTGTTTCTTGTCACTGTGGATTCTTCTTTATATGTTTTAGAAAGGTGGCTCAATGCCTCTCTTAGTTCCAACCAAAGCCTTAAATTCCCAAATTCCTTCTATGCTCCATTTCAAAATCAAAACTTAAGTTGACACTTTCGCCCCTGAAATGTGTGTTAATGAGTCACATCAATAATTAGTGAAAGCAAAGAGGAAGACAGAGTGGCCACAACCAAACTAGTCAGATGCTTTAAATTATATTTTGAAAATATAACCTTTACATTAATGAAATGTATAGTTGATATAATAAATTATTTGACCCAAACTAACATTACTCCAGTTAACATTAATCAAAATGGATTTACATCATTGAGTCACATGTATGATTTATGTTAAAAAAAATTGTTGAATTTGATAATAATAACTTTCAAAATTATATAAATTGTATGATTTAGTTGGTATGGGTGTATCTTTAAAGTCAAAAATAATTAATTTTTGGTAACATAAATGATAGAAAAGGAAGATTCTAATTATATAAGGTTTATGCTTTGTTTCTTGTAACTGTGGATTCTTTTTTATATGTTCTAGAAAGGTGGCTCAATGCCTCTTTCAGTCCCAACGAAATCCTTAAATTCCCATATTCTTGCTATGCTCCATTTCAAAATAAAAACTTGAGTTGACGCGTTTGCCCCCTAAAACGTGTGTTAATGAGTCAAATAAATAATTAGTGAAAGGGAAGAGGAAGGACAGAGTGGCCACAAACAAACTAGTCAGATACTTTAAATTATATTTTGAAAATCTAACATTTACATTAATGAAATGTATAGTTGATATAATAAATTATTTGACCCAAACTAACATTACTCCAATTAACATTAATCAAAAGGGATTTACATCATTGAGTCACATGTATGATTTATGTTAAAAAAAAATTGTTGAATTTGATAATAATAACTTTCAAAATTATATAAATTGTATGATTTAGTTGGTATGGGTGTATCTTTAAAGTCAAAAATAATTAATTTTTGGTAACATAAATGATAGAAAAGACAGATTCTAATTATATAAGGTTTTATGTTTTATGCTTTGTTTCTTGTGACTGTGGATTCTTCTTTATATGTTCTAGAAAGGTGGTTGAATGCCTCTCTCAGTCCTAACCAAAGCCTTAAATTCCCAAATTTATCCTATTCTCCATTTCAAAATCAAGACTTGGTTGGACGCTTTTGCCACTAAAACGTGTGTTAATCAGTCAAACAAATAATTAGTGAAGCTGAAGAGGAAGGAAAGAATGGCCACAAACAAACTAGTCAGATGCTTTAAATTATATTTTGAAAATCTAACCTTTACATTAATCAAATGTATACTTGATATAATTAGTTATTTGACTCAAACTAACATTACTCAAATTAACATTAATCAAAACGGATTTACATCATTTCAGTCACATCTATGATTTATGTAAAAAAAATTGTTGAATTTGATAACAATAACTTTAAAAATTATATAAATTATATGATTTAGGTGGTTTGGGTGTATCTTTAAATTCAGTAATAATTAATATTTAGTAACATAAATTATAGAAAAGGCAGATTCTAATTATATAAGGTTTTATGTTTTATGGTCTTTTTCTTGTCACTGCGGATACTTTGGTTATATGTTCTGGAAAGGTGGCTCAGTGCCTCTTTGAGTCCCAACCAAAGCCTTAAGTTCCCAAATTCCTTCTATGCTTCATTTCAAAATCAAAACTTGAGTTGACCCATTTGCCCCCTGAAACGCATGTTAACGAGTCAAATAAATAATTTGTGAAAGGGAAGAGGACGGACAGTAGCCACAAACAAACTAGTCAGATGCTTTAAATTATATTTTGAAAATCTAACCTTTACATTCATGAAATGTATACTTGATATAATAAATTATTTGACCCAAACTAAGATTTATGTTAAATAAGAATTTGATAATCAAAAGGGATATACATCATTCAGTCACATGTATGATTTATGTTAAAAAAATTTGTTGAATTTGATAATAATACCTTTCAAAATTATAAAAATTGTATGATTTAGTTAGTATGGGTGTATCTTTAAAGTTAATAATAATTAATTTTTGATAACATAAATGATAGAAAAGACAGATTCTAATTGTATAAGGTATGTTTTATGCTTTGTTTCTTGTGACTGTGGATTCTTCTTTATATGTTCTAGAAAGGTGGCTCAATGCCTCTCTCAGTCCTAACCAAAGCCTTAAATTCCCAAATTCCTGCTACACTCCATTTCAAAATGAAAACATGAGTTGACCCTTTCGCCCTTCAAATGCGTGTTAACGAGTCAAATAAATAATTAGTGAAAGGGAAGAGGAAGAAAGAGTGGCCATAAACAAACTAGTTAAATGCATTAAATAATATTTTGAAAATATAACCTTTACATTATTAAATGTATACTTGATATAATAAATTATTTGACTCAACCTAAAATTTCTCAAATTAACATTAATCAAAACAGATTTACATCATTCAGTCACATCTATGATTTATGTTAAAAAAATTTGCTGAATTTGATAATAATAATTTTAAAAATTATATGAATTGTATGACTTAGTTGGTATGGTTGTATCTTTAATGTCAATAATAATTAATATTTAGTAACATAAATGATAGAAAAGGCAGATTCTAATTCTATAATTTTTTTTGTTTTGTGGTTTGTTTCTTGTCACTGTGGATTCTTATTCTTTCTTTATATGTTCAAGAAAGGTAGCTGAATGCCTCTCTCAGTCCCAACCAAAGCGTTAAATTCCCAAATTCCTCAGATGTTCCATTTCAAAATCAAAACTTGAGTTGACCTTTTTGCTCCTAAAATGGGTGTTAATGAGTCAAATTAACAATTAGTGAAAGGGAAGAGGAAGGAAAGAGTGGCCACAGGCAAACTAGTTAGATGCTTTAAATTATATTTTGAATATCTAACATTTACATTAATCAAATGTATACTTGATATAATGCATTATTTGACTCAAATAAACATATCTCAAATTAACATTAATCAAAATAGATTTACATCATTCAATCACATTTAGTCTATGATTTATGTTAAAAACATTGTTGAATTTCATAATAATAACTTTAAAAATTATATAAATTGTATGATTTAATTAGAATGGGTGTATCTTTAAAGTCAATAATAATTAATATTTAGTAACATAAATTATAGAAAAGGCAGATTCTAATTATATAAGGTTTTATGTTTTATGGTTTGTTTCTTGTCACTGTGGATTCTTTCTTTATATGTTCTAGAAAGGTGGTTCAATGCCTCTCTCAATCCTAACCAAAGTGTTAAATTCCAAAATTGCTCCTATGGTCCATTTCAAAATCAAAATTTAAGTTGGCCGTTTCGCCCCTGAAACGTGTGTTAATGAGTCAAGTAAATAATTAGTGAAAGGGAAGAGGAAGGAAAGAGTTTCCATAAATAAACCAGTTAGATGCTTTAAATTATATTTTGAAAATATAACCTTTACATTATCAAATGTATACTTGATATAATAAATTGTTTGACTCAAACTAACATTTGTCAAATTAACATTACTCAAAACGAATTTATATCATTTAGTCACATCTATGATTTATGTTAAAAAAATTTGTTGAATTTGATAATAATAACTTTCAAAATTATATAAATTGTATGATTTAGTTGGTATGGGTGTATGTTTAAAGTCAATAATAATTAATATTTAGTAACATAATGATAGAAAAGGCAGATTCTAATTGTATAATGTTTTATGTGTGTTGGTTTGTTTCTTGTCCATGTGGATTCTTTGTTTATATGTTCTAGAAACGTGACTGAATGTCTCTTTCAGTCTGAACCAAAGGGTTAAATTCCCAAATTCCTCCTATTGTCCATTTAAAAATCAAAACTTGGGTTGACCTTTTGCCGTGAAACATGTGGTAATAATGAGTGAAATAAATAATTAGTGGAAGGGAAGAGGAAGGACTGAGTGGCCACAAACAAGTCACATACTTTAAATTATATTTTGAGAATCTAACATTTACATTAATAAAATGTATATTTATTGTAATACATTATTTGATTGAAACTGACATTGCTCAAATATTCCACCACATACACATTACTCAAGAACAAATTATATTGAGTATGCTCAAACTAACATAGGTCAATAGATTTTGAAAAAGATAACAATAACCATGGGAAATGTTGTAAATCATTAATGACCAATAACCAAGGATGTTTTAAAATGCATGGATTTTGAAATTTAATTGTGGCTCGACTTTTTTTACACTATAGTTGTAAAATAATTAAATTACTTTATTACTTTATTTTTTAAAATTATGTTAAGATAAGTTAAATTCCTTTAAATACTTTTAACACATAACTTTATACGTATTTTTTAATAATAAGAAATAAGTGTGAGACTATAATTAAATATATTTTTTCTAATAATCCGATTTATTTATTTTATTAAAGTTGTATTATGAATTTAACAACCAAAAAATTAGCATCACAAATGTTTTTTCTAACATTATTATGTTATATTCAGGAAAAAAAAACATCAAATTATTTATAAAGAAGAATGAAAGTTACATATTGAAAATAATGAGATTTTTTAAAGAAAAGTAATATGAATTGGTCACACCCATGTGATAGAAAATGTTTAGTTTAGTTTATTATATCTTCTAAGACACATCTCATGTCACTGTCACTTTAGAATGAATTACAATTTTTTAATAAACAATTGATAAACATGGCCTTTTCCAATTTGGTTTTCATATTTCTGTATGAATAGTCATACTATTACCTTTAAAATAGGATTTTATGACTTTTTCAACTTTTATTTTCGACCAAAGTCTTAAATAACTTAAAAAATATATACTTAAAATACAATATTTAGTTTATAATATTAAAGTGTAAAATTCTTAACGTTCTTTCTATCATAAATTAGTATAAAAAACAAAAAGTAATTTTTTCTTCTAACTAAAAATAATTTTTTGAATTAATATTTTGATAGAAAAGATTAATCATCGAGTAATGGAGATGAGGACATTCTTCTTTTTAATATATAAAACTATGTTGATAGAAAATATTAATTCTATTTTTAGAATGGAAAAAGATCTAGTAAGTATAAGATACTTACTCTTTATTATTTCTATTTATTTTCTTATTACTATTTAATATTAATTCTTCTTTATTAATTCTTATATGTAAATATTACTTTTAAGTGTATATTTTTAACTTTTATTTTAGACCAAAATCCTAAATAACTTAAAAAATAGATACTTGAAATATAATATTTAGTTTATAATATTAAAGTGTAAAATTCTTAACATTCTTTCTATCATAAATTAGTAGAAAAAACAAAAAGTAATTTTTTCTTCTAACTAAAAATAATTTTTTGAATTAATATTTTGGTAGAAAAGATTAATCATTTAGTAATGGAGATGAGGACATTCTTCTTTTTAATATATAAAACTATGTTGACAGAAAATATTAATTCTATTTTTAGAATGGAAAAAGATCTAGTAAGTATAAGATACTTACACTTTATTATTTCTATTCATTTTCTTATTACTCTTTAATATTAATTCTTATATGTAAATATTACTTTTAAGTGTATATTTTAATTAAAATATAATAATCATTTTCATATATCATTATAAGATATATTCAATATTATAGTTCATCCTATAACGTATAAAATATTTTCTTGTAAACTATATGTTTTATATTGTTAACATTAATTTCAAATAAAAAAGATATAATATCTTAATTGGTTAAGGAATGAGAGGTGTGAAAAAATGTGGTAGTTTTGATCTTTGTCTCAGTAAAAACTAACATCTAATCTATAAAAGAAACATCTAAAATAGAAAAGTATATAACATATAATTAATTTAAATTTATATTTATTAAATATGTGAGTCTGATTTTATAAAATACATAATAATGTTATGATTGGATTTCACACTTATATGATTTTATAATCATGTAATCAATATGAAATTGAAAAAGAAAATAAATTGTTGATTTTGTTAATTATTTAATTTTAATATTATTGTATGTTATTTCATATATCAATATGTATGCTTGCATAGATAATTGTTATTATAAATTATATTATTATATTTTTCATTAACAATTATTATTTAAAATTTTATATTACCATCATATCTGTAAAGTTAAGCATACCTGCATAATATTATAAATTATTAGATTAAGAAAACATATATGTTGATTTAGTTTTATTTTTATTTTTAGGATACATATATGTTTATTCTTATATGTAAAAGTCTTTACATATTTAATAAAAACAATGTTTTAAATTTCATATAATTAACCATTATAAATTTAAAATAATTTATTTGAATATTAAAATTTTGTCATTATATATTATGAAACTATTAAATGTTAATTTAATATTATTAATACTATATTATATTTTATTACACATATTATAAATTATGGATGTCGTCATAAATCATCAGTATTTTTACATATTTTTCACTTATCTTTGTTTTATTTTTTATTTCTTTTTCTCTATTCTATTTTCTTTTTTATTGGTAATGCACCACTTTTTTACTTTGAAAAGCACGAGCACCACCAGGCTATTTATGTATAACTCAACAATATTATTATTTTAATGAAAATTTAAAAATTAAAAATTTTCTATTTATATAATTTTAATTTTTCATACCAATAAATATTTATTTAATATTATTAAAACTACTAGAAAAGTTTTCATTTACTGCAGTTGTTTCATGAGAAAAAATTTGCAGAAAATACCTGCTATTTTTTAGAAGGAAAAATTTGTGTAAATTTTTCGAGACTTTTTGTTCAAAAAATAAATCTATAAGAATTTCACAAAAATTTCCTTGTGAAGTGGAAAAGTGACGGTAAAATTTTCTATGAATATGAAAATGGTACAAAAATTTATTGCAAATTTTCCTCTAAATATTGTTTGTAGGGTAAAATAACATATATAAATATTATTTATTTATAAAAATTTATGTATTAAGTTTTCTAGAAATTTTGTTGCCATATAATGATAAGTTATTTTTTAAATCATTAGTTTTGAAATAATTAATAAATATTTAAAATAATATCATTTTACTAAATCCATTATAATTTATAAAATATCTTAATATTCATAGTCTTAGTTTAAAATTAATTAGATTAAATATTATTTTATTGAATGTATATTCCTTTATCTTTTATCCTTTAAATTTTAAATTCAAATCATCGTACATTTAAGTGAAATGTTAATTTATTTTATATTGAACATGTCCTAAAAAATCAAGGTATGTTTTAATACAAATAAATAAAAGAAAATTAAAGTTGTTATTCAAAATTCAAGGAAATTGTATAGTATAAAGGTCAAAAAGCCTACGTCAATTTTGAATGTCCAAGAAGTGAGAAAAACATTTGAAAATTTGAATGACAAAACAACAAAAGTATTAGTGAAACATGAACTAAGATTTGTATTATACACAATTTACTATTTTTAATGAAATAGCATCGATCCAAAATTCAACATAAAGATGAATGTAGCTTTTGATTTGTAACGTAATTAGTTTTTTTTTCAACTTAGTTAATAATAGTTGTCTTGGTTCAGACATACTTGTCCCGTTCTTGTTTGATTGCTTATAAACCCAAATTACATTCATAATACCACAGTTGCCAATCTTATATCATACAGAACAAAATTTAGAAAGTGAATGTTGATATTATCTTTATTAAACAAAAATAATTTAGCCTTTATCTAAATAAATAAACTACTACTTTTGATCGGAATCCATTTGTAAAAAACTTTTCGTGCATCTTGAACTCTAACTTTATATGATATTTGTAGGCCCTACACATATAAAACTTCTGATTTTAAAATTGGACCCATGTTTTAACCGGTAAAAGTAATTGGTTCACGGTTTATTAGTTCAACCATTGCTGAACTAGTGCTGAACCGGTCCTAATGAAATAATGTTTTTTATTATTAATATATTATAACAATTAAGATTATAAAATGAAAAATTTATTAGGAGGTAATTATTAAAGAAAAAACTATTTTTACTAAATACATATTCATATCACTAAGTTCACCTCTTTTTTTATCAAATTTTCAATTAAAAAGGGATGGACTTGAGAAAACAAGGGTGTATTTAGAAAAATTTGAAAAATTTATAAAAAAATGAAACAGTTGAATCCCCGATTTTCATCAGGTTTTCGATTTTAAAACCGGTTTTTTGCTTTGTCGGTTTTCAGTATTAACCAAACCAGATACCAGACTGGTTCATCAGTTTCTCTGTCAAATTAGATACCAGACTAGTTCACCAGTTTTTCGGTCAAAGCAGTCGGTCCGATTTGATTTTTTTAACCTAACTTAAAACAAAAAAAAATTAATAAGAAATCTTATTACAAACATTCTAACATCAATTATTCATGACTTTAAAAGAAATTAATCATGCATTATGGCACCAAGTTATATTAATCTATATAAAAGTGAATATAAAATATAATTAATGTGGAAAATTTATTTTTTAATTAGATGCTACAAAAGAAAATAACATTATAAAATTGAGCTTTGATCAATGTTTAAGTTAAAGTCCAATTTATAATTAATATATATATATATATATACATATTAATTAAAATTTAGATCCTAAATCACTTTATCAAGGACGATTAAGGGACAAACAACTACCACGTGTTGACAATGTTATCTCTATAGACCAAATAAGTTTTGGAAAATTCACTTGTCTATTCATTGTCTCTTAATAGACTCAGTCATGCTAATCCAATATCTATAAGTTATCCAAACTAATTGATACAAAACCTTGTACCCAAGAGGAATTTTATTCTTGATTTAAATCTAAGAAAATGATACTAGCAAACACTTTAAAAATTCAAACCAACCCAACCATTTAATTTGTGGTCCACTATAGCTAAACCAATCATAGCTCGTATTACATCAGATTATACCTTACTAAGCATGATATAGATATAAATATGGTGGTTATAAGTACAAAGTGAGCTGTGAGAACTAATGCTACTATCTTTAAAATTATATTTTAGTCAACCCCAAATTAAATTTCATTCTTGACTTTTTCCTTTCAACCATTAAACATTAAGTGGGTTGAAGAATAAAATGCTATTAAAGAATAGAAAACATTTAAAAGGATGAAGTTTTCTTTTGTGATAATGTTGATGATTTTCCCTTATCATGCCATAACTAAGTCAATTGTCTATAGTTCCATCATTATCCATGACTTTGTTCTGTCTTACAAATGATGAAATCATCATCCATACTATTTAAATTAAACAAGGTAAAAGCAATTAAGATATGAATTTGAGAAGAAGGTGCATCATTAAAGTATCAATTGGTTATACTTCACTTTTACAATCCACTAGTGATTATTATTATGACCATCACCATGTGTTGATGTTTATATGTTAAGCATATTAACATGAGTAGTGTTACACATCATTCAAATTTATTTAAACTATAAAATCAAGATAGAGAAGTATTAAATGAGATGTGACCATCAAACTTTATGTTTTTCAATAAACTTTAACCCATAGTAGTAGATAAAGTGTTGAAAAAAGTGTTTTTTGTTAGAATTTCAACAATAACATTTGTCTTATTAATATGAACAAGATTATGGTTGAAGTTGAAGCTAGCTAATGAAATGTAGGAAATAAATGTTTCTATTAAATAATACATTCACTTACTGTAAATTGTTGCTGCAAATCGCTAGCTAATGAAATATAGGAAATAACTGTTTCTATTAAGTAATACATTCACTTACTGTAAACTGTTGCTGCAAACCACTCATTGATAACTTTCACCCATGTACTTATCCAGCCAACATCAATGCTCCACCTGGTGGTTTGAAGAGTGCATCATTCATACAGAAGGTGTAGGACACAAAATGTAAAAAATAATCACATATAAAGCACTAGTTAACCATATGATGTATTTAATTAAGTTCCTTACTTTCTGGCTAAGTTATTCAGATCCCAACTGATGAACAACATTGCAAAGTACATTGCCCCCAAAGAGAATACCATGTGAAAAAATCCATAAATGTAAGGAATATCATCTTCATGTTCAGGTTTATTTTTTGTAAACTAAAAAGGACAAAAAAAATCACTTGAATATGACATATATTAACATTGCTTTCTATCTGTCACAATATGGCCTAGATTAAAATTAAATATTTCTTGTTTGATCATGTTGATGAAAGGAGAATTATCCAAATTTTTGGTTATCTAAAAGAAAAATTTACTTCAACTTGCAGCATGATTGAGGTGCCTTGCTAGATCAAAGAAAGAAGGCAGCTTTAGAGCTTCCTAATTTCTAGGAAAGGATGGAGAATGGTATTTTGAAGCAACAAGGAATCTTTCTGAATTTACTAGAAAAGGCTTTGAAGCAACAAGGAAAGCTTTAGAAATCTCTAGTTTTGAAGCAACTAGGAATGCTTTAGAACACTAAAGAATGACTCACCTAAACGCATTTTGAATCAATGCCTGTGGAGATGGCTGCCATCACAATTGCAAATATGGCAATAAGGAAGCCCTATCAAGAAATTAGAAAATTGTATATAACACAATATAACAGGACGACTAAAGCATTCATGTGAAGAAATATCCACAATATCAAATTATGGATTTTAATACTATTCAGACACATACTCACAAAAAAAATATCTTGAAGAGTCAACAAAAAGAATGCAGAGGCCTACAAAAAAATCTAATAGTAGCCTTCGTAATAAAACTTGTAAGAAAACTAGACAGCATATGGTACAGTATATGGCACATGGTAAACATGATCAGTTAAAACTTAAAACCTCTATGCATATACGTATATATGTACTTGAGTTGTTGAATGCTACTAAACACTTTATCCTTGTAGATGGTTCTTCCTTTTACAGAACACTGCATTAACAACAATTTAGCATCACAATTGAAATATTGTGGTGCTAAAAATGAATGACAGATCAATTAGGCTAGATATCATATCTCATCACTTTATTGGATCCTATGAAAGTCATTTTCGTTTATCCTTAATTATTAAGAATTTTAACAAAATGTTCATCCCAAGCTATTTCACATGCAAGAAAAAAAACTTAATTATGGTTACTTCACATCATAGATTTAAGATAAACAACAACCTAAATATTATTTGAAACCTTCGACCAACAATAATAGAAAATCTACTATTTAATTTAAACCTCAATAATCACCTAAAGAAGACTGAAGGAAGAATTTTGAACTCAACAGAGAAGTGTAGAGGAACTAAACAGAAGATTTTCAATATAACTAGGTGAAAAACTTACTAGTATAGTTATCCAGCCATTGTTTCCTTTTTCTTGATTCTTTGTCTCATATCTTATGGTGGCAGGTTCACTGAAATTCCATGATAAAGATCTACATAAGTCCACCATCTATAAAAGAAATTTCAAAATAAAATATATGATTTGAAGTAGACATTGAACCAAGTTAGCATGGCATTAGCTACTGTTGAGTGAATTTCATTGCATATAAGAAGACAATTCCATTCTATCTTCATCCAAATAAAAATATGCCAACATTTTGTAGCACTTGATTTTTCCAATTTTAAAATTGGTTCTTTACTTGGTCGATTAAATTTTCAACATTAACCAAACTAGATACTAGACTGGTTCACTAATTTTTTGGTCGAACCGTTCGGTCCGATCCGATTTTTTTAACCTAACTTAAAACATATGAAAATTTTTAATAAGAAATTTTATTACAAACATTCCAACATCAATTTTCACGACTTTAAAATAAATTAGTCTGTATTATTGCCCCAAGTTATATTCAAAATCTATGTAAAATGCAAAACTATATACAAAACCTCATGAGTGATAAGTGCATTTTACTATTATGAAATTGAAGTTTTCACCTAAGAGCAACATTTCTTCAAGTCTATTTTATGATAGGATAATTTTTTAAATATATTTTAAATAATTTAAAATATGGGCATACTTAATAGTCAAATTTAATGTTATTACTTAATATTAAATTATCAAAATTAATATTTAATTACAAATTTAATATTTAATAAAATTAATTACTTAATATAAAAAAATAAAATTACTTTTTCTTAATTATAAAAATGAATATAAAATATAATTAATGTGGGAAGTTTATTTTTTTATTAAATATCGATGTTACAAAAGGAAATCTCATGATCAACAGATATTATAAAATTGAAGCTTTCATCAATGATTAAGTTAAAATCCAATTTATAATTAATATATATTAATTAAAATTTAGTGAAGCATTTCTGGGATGTGTTAAATGAGGATATAAGAAAAGTAATGACAAATTTTCATTAGAAAGCTTCCAAGGGGGGTCAATGCCTCATTGATTTCCTTGATTCCCAAGAAGCAGTGCCCAAGTGGATTGGTAGATTATAGGTCGATATCACTAATTCGGGTGCTCTATAAAATTATTGCAAAAGTGCTAGCAAAGAAACTATAAAAGGTACTTCCAAGCATAATTGAGGAAATGCAGATAACTTTCATTAAATGGAGGCAAATGCTTAATAGTGTGGTTGTAGTTAATGAAGTGATCCAGGATACGAAACATCATAAGAAGCCCTTATTGGTTTTTAAGGCTGACTTCGAGCAGGTGTATGACTGTCTTAGTTGGCTGTTCCTGTTTTACATGGTTGTGGTTGTTTGTCTTCATCATCAGTCTCAATATTGGTTAATAGGAGTATGGCGAAGGAGTTCTGTATGTAGAGAGGATTACGTCAGGGTGATCTGAAGGGCTAGGAGGGTTGATTTGAAAGGCTCAATAAATCTAATTTCAGGTATTAACCTTAACAAGCATCACTTCCAGTTTGCAAATGATAAAATTTTCCTGATTTTGCTTGAACTTTAAAATGTATTTGCTTAAAAAGTGCTTTGAGATGCTATGAGTTGGCCTCAAGCCTGAGGATTCATTTCCATAAGAATAGCTTAGGGGTAATTGGGGAGACATTGTCGAAGGTGGGTTCCTTTGCATCGATCCTTACTTGCGGAGTTCTGCAAACGCATTTCTCCTACCTTGGGATTCCTGTGGGGGCAAATGTGAGATGTGAGCGTGTGTGGAAGCCTATCTTGGATAAAATGAGAGAAAACTTAACCCCTTAGAGACAAAAGACTGTGTCAATAGGGAAGAGGATTTCCCTGATCAAATCCACCCTCTCTGTTTTACCTCTTTATTTTCTATCTTTTTCAAGGCTCCTAAGAAGGTGTCTAAAGCCATAGAATCTGTGCAAAGGAATTTCCTTTTTGGAGGTTCAGAAGAAGGCTAAAAAATAACATGGATCAAATGGGAGCAGGTGTGTAAAGACAAATACAACGGTGGGCTAGGACTAAGAGATATGTTAGCTTTTAATAAAGTTATGTTGGGAAAATGGCGATGAAGAATTCTACAAGGTGGTGATGCTATTTGGATCAAGGTACTGGAGGCAAGGTATGAGGTTGATATTAGGAGGAACCTTGATGCTAGGCGCAGAAGTGTAGGCTCCCAATGGTGGCTTGATATCCTGAAAGTCACTGCTGACGAAGAATGAAGCGGTTGGCTTTCTGGTGAGGTAAAAACCTTTATTGCTGATGGTTCTAAATTATCTAATTAATGTGAATTCTTGTTTCTTGGCAGTTGAATTGGATCACTTGATTTCCAAGTTGTAAAGGTATTTGTGGAGATCTGTTTAGCTTGTTACAACATGTAAATAGAATAGGACTATTGAGTAATTTTCCTCCAAAATTTTTTATCATTCTATTTTTATGTCAAATGAATGGAAATTAGTTGTTATACCTGTACAAAAGATGAGAAAAAGAATAGAAATAATATCAAATACTATGCTTTATGATTTTCATTATTTCATGATAGATTTTCCCGTTATGAACTTCATGGTAAAAAAGGTGAATAATTCTATGTTCTTTTGCTATGACTGTTACAAAAAGAGGCACTAGTAATGGCTATGTAAGTATAAACTGTGTTTCACTTGCATTCAATTTTAGCTAAAAGATGAAAAAGTAACCGAAATGGTTTCAATTTTATTCTATACTTAAAAAGTTAATAGTTTTTTAGGTAATTACTAGTTTTGTATGAAAAGTTATTTTGGTTTAGTTTTTTTAAGTCTTCTTATTTTTAGATATTAGTTGATTTTTTTTACTTTATTTTTCATTAATTAATAAATTATTTTTTGTATATTTTATTTTTCATTCTCTCCTTTATCATAATTTATATATGTATTAAGTAATTTATAAAAGTTTTAGAAAATTTGAAATTCAAGAAATTAATTTTTCATATCTAAACTAAAAAACTTAGATTAAAAAAATTGAATTGATTTGGCTAATATGGAAGTTGAATTACCTTATCCAAATAAAATTTCAAAATTTAAGAAATTTCAAATGATTTATCCAAACAAAACATTTACAAAATGAAAGTAATTCAAATTGATAGCATTTCAAATTTTTTAAAATCTTAAAATGTCTCGTTAAAACGCAATGTTAGATTTTAAAAAAATAAATGGTGAAGTATAAGTCTCTAATACCAACTCTCCTTTGATTTTCAAAATTAAAGATATGAAAGAAAAGAGAAAAGGAAGGAAAAAGTGGCCACAAAAAATTCACATGCTTTAAATTATATTTTGAAAATCTAACCTATACATTAATCAAATGTATACTTGTTATCTGAATCAAACTAATAGGCTCAAATTAACATTGATCAAAACGTATCTACATCATTCAATCACATCTATGATTTATGTTAAAAACAATTTGTTGAATTTGATAATAATAACTTTAAAAATTATATAAATTGTATGGTTTAGTTGGTATGGTTGTATCTTTAAAGTCAATAATAATTAATATTTAGTAACATAAATGATAGAAAAGACAGATTCTAATTCTATAAGGTTTTATATTTTATGGTTTGTTTCTTGTCACTATGGTTTCTTTCTTTCTCTGTTCTAGAAAGGTAGCTGAATGTCTCTCTCAGTCCCAACCAAAGCACTAAATCCCCCAATTATCCATACCAAATGGACCCTCTTTCTTCTTATGGTTCATTTCAAAATCAAAACTTGGATTGACCCTTTTGCCTCTGAAACGCACATAACTGAGTCAAATAAATAATTAGCGAAAGGGAAGAGGAAGGAAAGAAAGGTCACAAACAACTCACGTAACTTTATACTTTAAATAATTTTAACACATAACTTTATACATATTTTTTAATAATAAGAAATAAGTGTGAGATTATAATTAAATATATTTTTTCTAAATATTCAATTTATTTATTTTTATTAAAGTTGTATTATAATTTAACAACAAAAAAATTAGCATGACAAATGTTTATTCTAAAATTATTATGTTATATTCATAAAAAACATTGAATTCTTTTTAAAGAAAAATACATGTTGCATATTGGAAATAATGATATTTTTTAAAGAAAAGTGGAAAAAAAAAACATATTTCTCCCAAGTAATATGAATTATGTCACATCCCTGTGACACAGAAAATGTTTAGTTTAGTTTATTATATCTTCTAACACACATCACACATCTCATTTCATGTATTACAATTTTTTAATAAACCATTGATAAACATGCACTTTTCCAATTTCATTTTTATAATTTTGTAGAAATAGTCAGACTATTACCTTTAAAATAAGATTTTATGACTTTTTTAACTTTTATTTTTTATCAAAGTCCTAAATAACTTAAAAATTAGATACTTAAAATATAATATTTAGTTTATAATTTTAAAATGTAAAATTATTAATTCTTAACATTCTTTCTATCATAAATTAGTAGAAAAACAAAAAATAACTTTTTCTTCTAGCTAAAAATATATTTTTTGAATTAATATTTTGGTAAAAAACATAAATTATTTACTAATGGAGGATAAGGAAATTTTTCTTTTTAATATATAAAACTATGTGGATAGAAAATATTAATTATATTCTTAGAATGGAAAAAGATGTAGTAAGTATAAGATACTTACTCTTTATTATTTCTATTCATTTTCTTATTTAAATCTAATGATTAAGATTAATTATGAGTTGTTTTATTTATAGTATGCTCTAAACAATTAATTAAGCTCATGAGCTTTTCATAATTATACTAAAAAGTTACAATTCTATTTTAAAAAGTTATTATTATTTTCTTAATTTATTAATATAATTAAGAATAACATATATCAATATGAATCAAATCATTTCATAGCACTGTGTTACTAATTAGTTATATTTTAACTGTTAAAATTTAATAATACATTTATTTATTAAATTTTATTATTATTAAAGTTATATGTAGAAATTTAATGCTATATATTATTATATAAAATAAATGACTAAGAGAGTGTTAGTCAATACACCACTTAAGAGTGTATTAGTATAATATATTTTTTATGAATCAAACCTTGGTATTGTTAATAATACTAGTTTGTTAGCTGATCTTGGAACATTTCTTTCTGTTAACTAATTTATTACCTTACATATTTATTATTGTAATATTTTTAAAAATTTTTAAAATGACACAAGGAATGTTTGGATATTTAAAGTTTTTAAACTTAAGATTAGAGTTGGTAAATAAAAAAGAATTAAATTATAATTTCTTAAAATAAAGATGAAATTTTTATATATTATTTTTATTATAATATAAATATATATTTTTTACGTCAAATACATAAAGATGTAAACAATTTATATGTAAATATTCCTTTTAAGGGTGTATATTTTAATTAAAATCTAATCATCATTTTCATATATCATTATACGATATTGAATATTACAGTTTATCCTATAACTTATCAAATATTTTCTTATAAACTAAATATTTTATATTGTTAACATTAATTTGAAATGTATACTTGACATAATAAATTATTTGACTCAAACAAACATTGCTTAAATGAACATTAATAAAAATGGATTTATATCATTCAGTCACATCTATTCTATGATTTATGTTAAAAAAATTTGTTGAATTTGATAATAATAACTTTAAAAATTATATAAATTCTATGATTTAGTTATTATGGTTGTATCTTTAAAGTCAATAATAATTAATATTTAGTAACATAAATGATAGAAAAGGCAGATTCTAATTATATAAGGTTTTATGTTTTATGGTTTGTTTCTTGTCACTATGGATTCTTCTTTCTTTATATGTTCTGGAAGGCTGGATGCCTCTCTTTGTCCCCACCAAAGCGTTAACTTTCCAAATTTCTCCTATGGTCCATTTGATAATCAAAACATGGATTGACCCATTAGCCCCTGAAACGCGTCTTAATGAGTCAAATAAATAATTAGTGAAAGGGAAGAGGAAGGCAAGAGTGGCCACAAACAAACTAGTCAGATGCTTTAAATTATATTTTGAAAATCTAACCTTTACATTATGAAATGTATACTTGATATAATGAATTATTTGACTCAAACCAAGATTACTAAAATTATCATCAATCAAAACCGATTTAAATTATGCTTTAAATTATGCTTTAACTTATATGCTTTAACTTATATTTTTAAATCTAACCCTTACATTATCAAATCTAACCCTTACATCATTTATGCTTTAACTTATATTTTTAAATCTAACCCTTACATTATCAAATGTATACTTGATATAATAAATTACTTGATTCAAACTAACATTGCTCAAATTAACATTAATCAAAACGGCTTTTGATCATTCAATCACATCTATGATTTGGGTTAAAAAAATTTGTTGAATTTGATAATAATAACTTTAAAAATTATATAAATTGTATGATTTAGTTGGTATGGTTGTATCTTCTAATTCAATAATAATAATTATTTAGTAGCATAAATGATAGAAAAGGCAGATTCTAATTATATAAAGTTTTACGTTTTATGGTTTGTTTCTTGTCAGTGTGGATTCAGTCCTTATATGTTCCAGAAAGGTGGCTAAATTCCTCTCTCTGTCCCAACCAAAGCGTTAAATTGCCACATTCCTGCTTTGGTCCATTTCAAAATCCAAACTTGGTTGACTCTTTTGCCCCTGAAACGCGTGCTAACATGTCATATAAATCATTAGTGAAAGGGAAGAGGAAGGAAAGAGTGGCCACAGACAAACTAATTAGATGCTTTAAATTATATTTTTAAAATCTAACATTTACATTATCAAATGTGTAAATGATATAATATATTATTCGACTCAAACTAACATTGCTCAAATTAACATTTATCAAAACAGATTTAGATCATTCAGTAATATCTATGATTTATGTTAAAAAAATTGGTTGAATTTGATAATAATAACTTTAAAAATTATATAAATTGAATGATTTATTTGGTATAGGTGTATCTTTCAAGTCAATAATAATTAATATTTAGTAACATAAATGATAGAAAAGGCAGTTCCTAATTGTATAAGGTTTTATGTTTTATGGTTTGTTTCATGTGACTGTGGATTCTTTCTTTATATTTTATAGAAAGGTGGCTGAATTCCTCAGTCAATCCCAACCAAAGCGTTAAATTCTCAAATTCCTCCTATCGTGCATTTCAAAATCAAAACTTGGGTTGATGTTTTTGCCCCTGAAACGCGCGTGTTAATGAGTCAAATAAACAATTAGTGAAAGGGAAGAGGAAGGAAAGAGTGGTCACCAACGAACTAGTCAGATGCTTTAAATTATATTTTGAAAATCTAACATTTACATTATCAAATGTATACTTGATATAATAAATTATTTGACTCAAATTAAGATTGCTCAAATTATCATTAATCAAAAGCAATTTAAAGTATGCTTTAAAGTATATTTTCAAATCTAACCTTTACATTATCAAATGTATACATGATATAATAAACTATTTTCCTCAAACTAACATTGCTCAAATTAACATTAATCCAAAAGGGTTTTCATCATTCAATCACATTGATGGTTTATTTTAAAAAAATTGGTTGAATTTGATAGAATAAAATTGAAAATTATATAAATTGTATGATTTAATTGGTGTGGTTGTATTGTTAAAGTCAATAATAATTAATATTTAGTAACATAAATGATGGAAAAGGCAGATTCTAATTATATAAGGTTTTATGTTTTATGGTTTGTTTCTTGTCACCGTGGATTCTTTGTTTATATGTTCTAGAAAGGTGGCTGGATGCCTCTCTCAGTCCCAACCAAAGCATTAACTTCCCAAATTTCTCCTATGGTCCATTTCGAAATCAAAATTTGGATTGACCCTTTAGGCCCTGAAATACATGTTAATGAGTCAAATGAATAATTACTGAAAGGGAAGCGGAACGAAAGAATGTCCATAAACAAACTACTCAGATGCTTTAAATTATATTTTGAAAATCTAACTTTTACTTTAATCAAATGTATTCTTGATATAATAAATTATTGGACTTAAACTAACATTGCTCAAATTAAGGCTAATCAAAACGGATTTACATCATAATCACATCCACGATTTATGCTAAAAAAATTTGTTGAATTTGATAAATAACTTTAAAAATTATGTAAATTGTATCATTTAGCTAGTATGGGTGTACATTTAAAGTCAATAATAATTAATATTTAGTAACATAAATGATAGAAAAGGTAGATTCTAATTTATAAGGTTTGATGTTTTACGGTTTGTTTCTTGTTACTCTGGATTTTTCCTTTATGGATTGTAGAAAGGTGGCTGAATGTCTCTGTCAGTCCCAACCAAAGCCTTAAATTCCCAAATTCCTCCTATGTTCCATTTCAAAATGGAAACCTAGGTTGACCCTAAAATGCGTGTTAATGAGTCAAATAAAAAGTTAGTGAAAGGGAAAAGGAAGGAAAGAGTGGCCATAAACAAACTAGTCAGATGCTTTAAATTATATTTTGAATATCTAGCCTTTACATTAATCAAATGTATACTTGATATAATAATTTTTTTGACTCGAACAAACATTACTGAAATTAACATTAATCAAATAGGATTTACATCATTCAGTCACATCTATTCTATGATTTATGTTAAAAAAATTTGTTGAGTTTGATAACAATAACTTTAAAAATTATATAAATTGTATGATTTAGTTGGTATGGGTCTATCTTTAAAGTTAATAATAATTAATATTTAGTAACATAAATTACAGAAAAAGGCAGATTCTAATTATATAAGATTTTATCACTGTGGATTCTTTCTTTATATGTTCTAGAAAGGTGGCTGAATGCCTTAAATTCCCTAATTCGTCCTATGCTTCATTTCAAAATCAAAACTTGGGTTGACCCTTTACCCCCTGAAATGCGTGTTAATGAGTCAAATAAATAATTAGTGAAAGGGAATAGGAAGAAAAGAGTAGCCACAAACAAAGTAGTCAGATGCTTTAAATTATATTTTGAATATCTAACCTTTACATTATCAAATGTGTACTTGATATAATATATTATTTGACTCAAACTAACACTACTCAAATTAACATTGATCAAAACCGATTTAGATGATTCAGTCATATCTATGATTCAAGTTTAAAAAAATGGTCGAATTTGATAATAATAACTTTAAAAATTATATAAATTTTATGAATTAGTTGGTATGGTTGTATCTTTAATGTCCATAATAATTAATATTTATTAACATAAATGATAGAAAAGGCGGATTCTAATTATTTGAGATTTTATGTTTTATGGTTGGTTTCTTGTCATTGTGGATTCTTTCTTTATATGTTCTAGAAAGGTGGCTGGATGCCTCTCTTAGTCCCAACCAAAGCATTAACTTCCCAAATTCCTCCTATGGTCCATTTAAAAATCAAAACTTGGATTGACCCATTAGGCCCTGAAAGCCTGTTAATGAGTCAAATAAATAATTAGTGAAAGGGAAGCGAACAAAAGTGTGTCGACAAAGAAACTAGTCAGATGCTTTAAATTATATTTTGAAAATCTAACATTTACATTAATGAAATGTATTCTTGATATAATAAATTATTTGTCTTAAACTAACATTACCCAAATTAATATTAATCAAAACAGATTTACATTGTTGAGTCACATCTATGATTTACGTTAAAAAAATTTGTTGAATTTGATAATAATAACTTTAAAAATTATATAGATTGTATCATTTATCTGGTATAGGTGTAACTTTAAAGTCAATAATAATTAATATTTAGTAACATTAATGATAGAAAAGATAGATTCTAATCACTATGGATTCTTCCTTTGTATGTTCTAGAATGGTGGTTGAACGCCTCCCTCAGTCCAACCCAAGCATTACATTCCAAAATTCCTGCTATGCTCCATTTCAACATCAAAACTTGAGTTGACACTTTTGCCCATGAGACGCGTGTTAATGAGTCAAATAAAAAATTAGTGAAAGGGAAGAGGAAGGAAAGAGTGACCACAAACAAACTAGTCAGATGCTTTCAATTGTATTCTGAAAATCTAACATTTACATTAATCAAATGTATACTTGATATAATATATTATTTGACTCAAACAAAAATTGCTCAAATGAAGATTAATCAAAACAGATTTACATCATTCACTGATATCTATTCTATGATTTATGTTAAAAAAATTTGTTGAATTTTATAATAATAACTTTCAAAATTATATAAATTGTATGATCTAGTTAGTATGAGTGTATCTTTAAAGTCAATAATAATTAATATTTAGTAGCATAAATTACAAAAAAGGCAGATTCTAATTATATAACATTTTATGTTTTATGCTTTGTTTCTTGTCACTGTGGATTCTTTCTTTATATGTTCTAGAAAGGTGGCTGCATGTGTCTGTCTCTTAGTCCCAACCAAAGCGTTAAATTCCCAAATTCCTCTTATGATCCATTTCAAAATAAAAGCTTGAGTTAAACCTTTTGCCCTCGAAACACGTGTTGATGCGTCAAATAAATAATTAGTGGAAAGGAAGACGAACAAAAGAGTGGCTACAAACAAACTAGTCAGATGCTTCAAATAATATTTTGAATATCTAACCTTTACATTAATCAAATGTATACTTGATATAATGAAGTTTTTGACTCAAACAAACATTGCTGAAATTAACATTAATAAAAACGGATTTACATCATTCAGTCACATCCATTCTATGATTTATGTTAAAAAAATTTGTTGAGTTTGATAATAATAACTTTAAAAATTATATAAATTGTATGATTTAGTTGGTATGGGTGTATCTTTAAAGTCAATAATAATTAATATTTAGTAACATAAATTACAGATAAGGCATATTCTAATTATATAAGGTTTTATGTTTTATGGTATGTTTCTTGTCACTGAGGATTCTTTCTTTATATGTTCTAGAAAGGTGGTTGTATGTGTCTCTCAGTCCCAACCAAAGTGTTAAATTCCTAAATTCCTCCTATGTTTCATTTCAAAATAATAAAATCTGGTTGAACCTTTTGCCCTTAAAACGCCTGTTAACGAGTCAAATAAAAAATTAGTGACAGGGAAGAGGAAGGAAAGTGTGGCCACAAACAAACTAGTCATATGATTTAAATTATATTTTCAACATCTAACCTTTACATTAATCAAATGTATACTTGACATAATAAATTATTTGACTCAAACTAACATTACTCAAATTAACATTAATCAAAAATGGATTAACATCAATCAGTGACATCTATTCTATGATTTATGTTAAAATAATTTGTTGAGTTTGATAACAATAAGTTTAAAAATTATATAAGTTTTATGATTTAGTTGGTATGGGTGTATCTTGAAAGTCAGTAATAATTAATATTTAGTAGCATAAATTACAGAAAAGGCAGATTCTAATTATATAAGGTTTTATGTTTTATGGTTTGTTCCTTGTCACTGTGGATTCTTTCTTTATATGTTCTAGAAAGGTGGCTAAATGTCTGTCTCAGTCCCAACCAAAGCGTTAAATTCCGAAATTCCTCCTATGTTATATTTCAAAATCAAAACTTGGGTTGAAGCTTTTGCCCTTTAAACGCGTGTTAACGAGTCAAATAAATAATTAGTGAAGGGGAAGGGGAAGTGGAAGTGGAAGGAAAGAGTGGCCACAAACAAACTCGTCATATGATTTAAATTATATTTTTAGTATCTAACCTTTACATTAATCAAATGTATACTTGATATAATAAATTATTTGACTCAAACTAACATTACTCAAATTAACATTAATCAAAACGGATTTACATCATTCAGGCACATATATGATTTATGTTAAAAAAAATTTGTGAATTTCATAACAATAGCTTTAAAAATTATATAAATTGTGATTTAGTTGGTATGGGTGTATCTTTAAAGTCAATAATAATTAATATTTAGCAACATAAATGATAGAAAAGGCAGATTCGAATTATATAAGGTTTTATGTTTTATGCTTTGTTTCTTGATACTATGGATTCCTTCTTTATATGCTCTAGAAAGGTGGTTGCATGTCCTCTCAGTCCCAACCAAAGCATTAAATTCCCAAATTCCAGATACGTTCAATTTCAAAATTAAAACTTGAGTTGACATTTTTGACCCTAAAATGCATGTTAATAAGTCAAATAAAAAATTAGTGAAAGGGAAGAGGAAGGAAAGAGTGGCCACAAACAAACTAGTCATATGCTTTAAATTATATATTTTGAATATCTAACCTTTACATTAATCAAATGTATACTTGATATAATAAATTATTTGACTCAAACTAACATTACTCAAATTAACATTAATCAAAACGGATTAACATCATTCAGTCACATCTATGATTTATGTTAAAAAAATTTGTTGAATTTAATAACAATAACTTTAAAAATGATATAAATTGTGTAATTTAGTTGATATGGGTGTATATTTAAAGTCAATAATAATTAATATTTAATAGCAAAAATTATAGAAAAGGCAGATTCTAATTATATAAGGTTTTAGGTTTCATGGTTTGTTTCCTCTCACAAAGGATTCTTTCTTTATATGTTCTAGAAAGGCGGCTGAATGCCTCTCTCAGTACCAACCAAGGCCCTAAATTCCCAAATTCCTCCTATACTCCATTTCAAAATCAAAACTTGGGTTGACCTTTTATCCCTGAAATACATGTTAATGACTCAAATAAATAATTAGTGAAGAGGAAGAGAAAGGAAAGAGTGGCCACAAACAAACTAGTCACATACTTTAAATTATATTTTGAAAATGTAAACTTTACATTAATCAAATGTATACTTGATATAATAAATTATTTGACTCAAACAAAATTTCTCAAATTAACATTAATCAAAAGGGATTTACATCATTCAATCACATCTATTCTATAATTTATGTTAAAAAAATTTGTAGAATTTTGTAATAATAACTTTAAAAATTATGTAAATTTTATGATTTAGTTGGTATGGTCGTATCTTTAATCTCAACAATAATTAATATTTATGTTTTATGCTTTGTTTCTTGTCACTATGGATTCCTTCTTTATATGTTCTAGAAAGGTGCCTGAATGCCCTCTCAGTCCCAACCAAAGCATTAAATTCCCAAATTCCTCCTATGCTCTATTTCAAAATCAAAACTTCGGTTGACCCTATTACCCTTGAAACATGTATTAATGTGTCAAATAAATAATTAGTGAAGGGAAAGAGGAAGGAAAGAGTGGCCACAAACAAACTACTCAGATGCTTTAAATTATATTTTGAATATCTAACCTTTACATTAATCAAATGTATACTTGATATAATAAATCTTTTGACTCAAACAAACCTTGCTGAAATTAACATTAATCAAAACGGATTTACATCATTTAGTCACATCTATTCTATGATTTATGTTAAAAAAATATGTTGAATTTGATAATAATAAGTTTAAAAATTATATAAATTGTATGATTTAGTTGGTATGATTGTATCTTTAAAGTGAATATTTAGCAACATAAACAATAGAAAAGGCAAATTCTAATTGTATAAAGTTTTATGTTTTATGGTTTGTTTCTTGTAACTATGGATTCTTTCCTTATATGTTCTGCAAAGGTGGTGGAATGCCTCTCTCAGTCCCACCAAAAGCAGTCCCACCAAAAGCAGTCCCACCGAAAGCATTAAATTGCCAAATTCCAGCTATGGTCCATTTCAAAATTGAAACTTGAGTTGACCCATTTGCCCTTGAAATGCTTTTAATGAGTCAAATAAATAATTAGTGAAAGGGGAGAGGGAGGAAAGAGTGGCCACAAACAAACTAGTTAGATGATTTAAATTATATTTTGAAAATCTAACCTTTACATTATAAAATGTATACCTGATATAATAAATTATTTGACTCAAACTAACATTGCTCAAATTATCATTAATCAAAACCGATTTAAATTATGCCTTAAATTATATTTTGAAATCCAACCTTTACATTATCAAATGTATACTTGAAAACTAACATTGCTGAAATTAACATTCATCAAAATGGATTTACATCATTCAGTCACATCAATGATTTATGTTAAACATATTTGTTGAATTTGATAATAATTACTATAAAAATTATATACATTGTATCATTTTGCTGGTATGGGTGTATCTTTAAAATCAATAATAATTTATATTTAGTGACATAAATGATAGAACAGGAAAATCCTAATTATATAAGGTTTTATGTTTTATGGTTTGTTTCTTGTCACTTTGGATTCTTTCTTTTTATGTTCTATAAAGGTGGCTGAATGCCTCTCTCAGTCCTAACCAAACCGTTAAATCCCCAAATTCCTGCTCTGCTCCATTTCAAAATCAAAGCTTGAGTTGACTCTTTTGCCCTTGAAATGGTTGTTAACGAGTCAAATAAATAATTAGTGAAAGGGAAAAGGAAAGAAGAGTGGCCAGAAACAAACTAGTCAGATGCTTTAAATTATATTTTGAAAATCTAACCTTTAGATTATCAAATGTATACTTGATATGATAAGTTATTTGACTCAAACTAACATTTCTCAAATTAACATTAATCAAAACTGATCTAAATTATGCTTTAAATTATGTTTTCAAATCTAACCTTTAGATTATCAAATGTATACTTGATATAATAAATTATTTGACGCAAACTAACATTGCTCAAATTAACATTAATCTTGGATTTACATCATTCAATCACATCTATTCTATGATTTATGTTAAAAAAATTTGTTGAATTTGATAATAATAACTTTAAAAATCATATAAATTGTATGATTTAGTGGTACCGTAGTATCTTTAAAGTCAATAATAATTAATATTTAGTAACATAAATGATAGTAAAGCAAATTCTAATTATATAAGATTTTATGTTCTATGTTTGTTTCTTCTCACTGTGGATTATTTCTTTATATGTTCTAGAAAGGTAGTTGAATGCCTCTCTCAATCCCAACCAAAGCCTTAAATTCCCAAAATACCTCCTATGCTCTATTTCAAAATCAAAACATGGATCGAGCCTTTTTCCGCTGAAACGTGTGTTAATGAGTCAAATAAATAATTAGTGAAAGGGTAAAGGAAGGAAAAAGTGTCTACAAACAAACTAGTCAGATGCTTTAAATTATATTTTAAATATCTAACCTTTACATTAATCAAATGTATACTTGATATAATAAATTATTTGAATCAAACAAACATTGCCCAAATTAACATTAATCAAAACAGATTTACATCATTAAGTTACATCTATTCTATGATTTATGTTAAAAAATTTGCTGAATTTCATAATAATAACTTTAAAAATTATATAAATTGTATGATTTAGTTGGTATGGATGTATCTTTAAAGTCAATAATAATTAATATTAGTAACATAAATTATAGAAAAGGGAGATTCTAATTATATAAGGTTTTATATTTTATGGTTTGTTTCTTGTCACTCTACATTCTTTCTTTATATGTTCCAGAAAGGTGGCTAAATGTCTCTCTCAGTCCCAACCAAAGTTTTAAATTCCTAAATTTCTTCTATGGTACATTTCAAAATCAAAACTTGAGTTGACCTTTTCACCCCTGAAACGTGTGTTACTGAGTCAAATAAAAAATTAGTGGGAGGAGGAAGGAAAGAGTGGCCACAAATATACTAGTCAGATGCTTTAAATTATATTTTGAATATCTAACCTTTACATTAATCAAATCTATACTTGATATAAAAATAACTTAACTCAAACAAACATTGCCCAAGTTAAGATTAATCAAAACTGATTTACATCATTCAGTCACATCTATTCTATGATTTATGTTAAAAAAATTTGTTGAATTTGATAACAATAACTTTAAACATTATATAAATGGTATCATTTATTTGGTATAGGTATATCTTTAAAGTCAATAATAACTAATATTTAGTAACATAAATTATAGAGCAGGAAGATTCTAATTATATAAGGTTTTATGTTTTATGGTTTGTTTCTTGTGACTCTGGATTCTTTCTGTATATGTTCTAGAAAGTTGGCTGAATGCCTCTCTCAGTCCCAAACAAAGAGTTAAATTCCCAAATTCCTCCTATGCTCCATTTCAAAATCAAAACTTGAGTTGAACATTTTGCCCCTGAAACGCATGTTAATGAGTCAAATAAATAATTAGTGAAAGGGAAGAGGAAAGAAAGAGTGGCCAATAACAAACTAGTAAGATACTTCGAATTATATTTTGAATATCTAACCTTCACATTAATCAAATGTATACTTGATATAATAATTGTTTTGACTCAAACAAATGTTGCCGAAATTAACAGTAATAAAAACAGATTTATATCATTCAGTCACATCTATTGTATGATTTATGTTAAAAAAATTGAATAGATAATAATAACTTTAAAGTCAATAAGGTTTAATATTTAGTAACATAAATGGTAGAAAAGGCAAATTCTAATTATATAAGATTTTATGTTTTATGGTTTGTTTCTTCTCACCGTAGATTCTTTCTTTGTATGTTCTAGAAAGGTGGCTGATTGCCTCTCTCAGTCCCAACCAAATCCTTAAATTCCCAAATTCCTCCCATGCTCCATTTGAAAATCAAAACTTGAGTTGACCGTTTTGCCCCTGAAACGCGTGTTAATGAGTCAAATAAATAATTAGTGAAAATGACGAGGAAGGAAAGAGTGGCCACAAACAAACTAGTCAGATGTTTTCAATTATATTTTGAATATCTAACCTTTACATTAATCAAATGTACACTTGATATAATAAATTACTTGACTCAAACAAACATTCCTCAAATTAACATTAATCAAAACAGATTTACATCATTTAGTCACATGTATTCTATGATTTCTAATAAAAAAATTTGTTGAATTTGATAATAATAACTTTAAAATATGTATAAATTTTATGATTTAGTTGGCATGGTTGTATCTTTAAAGTCAATAATAATTAATAGTTAGGAACATAAATGATAGAAAAGGCAAATTCTAATTATATAAGGTTTTATGCTTTATGGTTTGTTTCTGTTCACTGTGGATTCTTTCTTTATATGTTCTAGAAAGGTGGTTGAATGTCTCTCTCAGTCCCAACCAAAGCCTTAAATTCCTAAATTCCTACAATGCTCCATTACAAAATAAAAACTTGAGTTGACCCTTTTGCCCCTGAAACTCCTGTTAATGAGTCAAATAAATAATTAGTGAAAGGGAAGAGGAAGGAAAGCGTGGCCACAAACAAACTAGTCAGATGCTTTAAATTATATTTTCAAAATCTAACCTTTACATTAATCAAACATATACTTGATATAATAATTTATTTGACTCAAACTAACATTACTCAAATTAACATTAATCAAAATGGATTTACATCATTCAATCACATCTATGATTTATGTTAAAAAAATTTGTTGAATTTGATAAGAATAACTTTAGAAAGTATACAAATTGTATGATTTAGTTGGTATGTGTGTATCTTTAAAGTCAATAATAACTAATATTTGGTAACATAAATTATAGAAAAGGCAGATTCTAATTATATAAGGTTGTATGTTTTATGGTTTGTTTCTTGTCACTGTGGATTCTTTCTTTATATGTTCTAGAAAGGTTGTTGTATGTCTCTTTCAGTCCCACCAAAGCGTTAGATTCCCAAATTCCTGCTATGCTGCATTTGAAAATCAAAACTTGAGTTTACCTGTTTGCCCCTGAAAGGCAGGTTAATGAGTCAACTAAATAATTAGTGAAAGGGAAGAGGAAGGAGGGAGTAGCCACAAACAAACTAGCAGATGCTTTAAATTATATTTTGAAAATCTAACTTTTACATTAATCCAATGTATTCTTGATGTAATAAATTATTTGACTCAAAACAACATTGCTCAAGTTAACATTAATCAAAACGGATTTACATCATTCAGTCACATCTATTCTATGATTTATGTTAAGAAAATTTGTTGAATTTGATAGTAACAACTTTAAAAATTATATAAATTGTATGATTTAGTGGTATGGTAGTATCTTTAAAGTTAATAATAATTAATATTTAGTAACATAAATGATAGAAAAACAAATTGTAATTATATAAGGTTTTATGTTTTATGGTTTGTTTCTTCTTACTGCAGATTCTTTCTTTATATGTTCTAAAAAGGTAGTTGAATACCTCTCTCAGTCCCAACGAAAGCCTTAAATTCCCAAATACCTCATATGCTATATTTCAAAATCAAAACTTGGGTTGAGCCTTTTTTCCTTAAAACGTGTGTTAATGAATCAAATAAATAATTAGTGAAAGGGAAGAGGAAGGAAAGAGTGGCCATAAACAAACTAGTCAGATATTATATTTTGAATATCTAACCTTTAAATTAATCAAATGTATACTTGATATAATAAATTATTTGAATCAAACAAACATTGCTCAAATTATGCTTTCTTTTATTTATAGTATGCTCTAAACAATTAATTAAGCTCATGTAGCTTTTCATAATTATAGTAAAAAATTACACTTCTCTTTAAATTATTGTTATTTTCTTAATTTATTAATATAATTAAGAATAACGTATATCAATATGAATCAAATCATTCCATAGCATTGTGTTACTAATTAGTTATATTTTAATTTTTAAATTTAATAATACATTGTATTTATTAAATTTTTACTATCATTTAAAGTTATATGTAGAAATTTAATGCTATATAATATTATATAAAATAAATGACTAAGAGAGTGTTAGTTAGTGTACAATTTGAGAGTGTATTAGTATAATATATTTTTTATGAATCAAATGTTAGTATTCTTAATAATACTAGTTTGTTAGTTAAACCTGAAACCTTTATTTTCATTAACTAATTTATCATCTTATATATTTATTAGTGTAATATTTTTAAAAAAGACACAAGGAATATTGGTATATTTAAAGTTTTTAAACTTAATATTAGAGTAGGTAAATAAAAAATAATGAAATTATAATTTCTTAAAATAAGGATGAAATTTTTATTTATTTATCTTTATTGTAACATAAATATATATTTTTTATGTCAAATATATAAAAATATAAACAATTTATATGTAAATATTACTTTTAAGTGTATATTTTAATTAAAATCTAATAACCATTTTCATATATTATTATAAGATATATTGAATATTATAGTTTATCCTATAATGTATAAAATATTTTCTTGTAAACTACATGTTTTATATTGTTAACATTAATTTCAGATAAAAAAGATATATAATATCTTAATTGGTTAAGCAATGAGAGATGTGAAAAAATGTCAAAGTTTTGATCTTTGTCGTCAGTAAAACCTAACATCTAATCTATAAAAGAAACAACTAAAATCGAAAAGTATATAACATATATAATTAATTTAAATTTATATTTATTAAATATGTGAGTCTGATTTTATAGAATACATAATAATGTTATGATTGAATTTCACACTTATATGATTTTATATTCATGTAAATAATATGAAATTGAAAAAAAAAATAAATTGTTGATTTTGTTAATTATTTAATTTTAATATTATTGTATGTTATTTCATATATCAATATGTATGCTTGCATATATAATTGTTATTATAAATTATATTATTATATTTTTCATTAACAATTATTATTTAAAATTTTATATTTGGCATCATATCGGTAACGTTAAGCATACCTGCATAACATTATAAATTATTAGATTAAGAAAACATATGTGTTGATTTAGTTTTATTTTTATTTTTAGGATACATATATGTTTATTCTTATTTGTAAAAGTCTTTACATATTTAATAAAAACAATGTTTTCAATTTCAAATAATTAACCATTATAAATTTAAAATAATTTATTTTAATATTACAATTTTGTCATTATATATTATGAAATTATTAAATGTTTAAAATCATTAAATGTTAATTTAATATTGTTAAGACTATATTATATTTTATTAGACATAATATAAATTATGGATGTCATCATGAATCATCATTATTTCTACATATTTTTCACTTATCTTTGTTTTATTTTTTATTTCTTTTTCTCTGTTCTATTTTGTTTTTTATTGGTAATGCACCACTTTTTTACTTCAAAAATCACGAGCACCACTAGGCTATTTATGTATAACTCAACAATATTATTATTTTAATGAAAATTAAAAATTAAAAAAAAATTCTATTTATATAATTTTAATTTTTCATACCAATAAATATTTATTTAATATTATTAATACTACTAGAAAATTTTTCATTTCCTGCAGTTGTTTCATGAAAAAAAATTTGAAGAAAATAACTGTTATTTTTTAGAAGGAAAAATTCGTGTAAATTTTTTGAGACTTTTCGTACAAAAAAAATCTATAAGAATTTCACAAAGATTTCCTTGTGAAGCAGACAAGTGACGGTAAAATTTTCTATGAATATGAAAATGGTACAAAAATTTCTTGCAAATTTTCCTCTAAATATTATTTCTATGGTAAAATAACATATATAAATATTATTTATTTATAAATATTTATATATTAAGTTTTCTAGAAATTATTTCGCTACATAATGATAAGTTATTTTTTAAATCATTAGTTTTGAAATAATTAATAAATATTTAACATAATATCATTTTACTAAATCCATTATAATTTATAAAATATCTTAATATTCATAGTTTTAGTTTAAAATTAATTAGATTAAATATTATTTTATTGAATGTATATTCCTTTATCTTTTATCCTTTAAATTTTAAATTCAAATTATCGTACATTTAAGAGACAATGTTAATTTATTTTTTATATTTAACATGTCCTAAAAAATCAAGGTATGTTTTGATACAAATAAATAAAATAAAATTGAAGTTGTTATTCAAAATTCAAGGAAATTGTATAGTACAAAGGTCAAAAAGCCCACGTTAATTTTGAATGTCCAAGAAGTGAGAAAAACATTTAAAAATTTGAATAACAAAACAACACAAGCATTAGTGAATCATGAACTAAGATTTGTATTATACACAATTTACTATTTTTAATGAAATAGCATCAATCCAAAATTCAACATGAAGATGAATGTAGCTTTTGATTTTTAACATAATTAGTTTTTTTTTAAAAGTTAGTTAAGCATAGAAAAAAAATAATAATGGTAATAGTTGTCTTGGTTCATGCATACTTGTCCCATTCTTGTTTGATTGCTTATAAACCCAAATTACATTCATAATACCACAGTTGCCAATCTTATTTCATACAGAACAAAATTTAGAAAGTGAATGTTGATATTATCTTTATTAAACAAAAATAATTTAGCCTTTATCTAAATAAATAAACTACTACTTTTGATTGGAATCCATTTGTAAAAATTTTTCTTGCATTTTGAACTCCAACTTTCTATGATATTCGTAGGCCCTACACACTTAAAACTTATGATTTTAAAATTGGACCCTGTTTTAACCGGTAAAAGTATTGGTTCACGGTTTATTAGTTTAACTGTTGCTGGACTAGTGCTGAACCGGTCTTAATGAAATAATATTTTTTATTATTAATATATTATAACAACTAAGATTATAAAAGAAAAAAATTTATTAGGAGGTAATTATTAAAGAAAAAACTATTTTTACTAAATACATATTCATATCGCTAAGTTCACCTCTTTTTTTATCAATTTTTTAATTAAAAAGGGATGAACTTGAGAAAACAAGGGTGTATTTAGAAAAATTTGAAAAAATTATAAAAAAATGAAACAGTTCAACCCCCGATTTTCATAAGTTTTTTTATTTTAAAACTGGTTTTTTGCTTCGTCGGTTTTCAGTATTAACTGAACGAGATACCAGACTGGTTCATCAGTTTTTCGGTCAAATTAGATACTAGACTAATTCACTGATTTTTTGGTTGTAGCGGTTGGTCTGATCTGATTTTTTTAACATAGCTTAAAACACAAAAAAAGATTAATAAGAAATCTTATTACAAACATTCTAACATCAATTATTCACGACTTTAAAAGAAATTAATCATGCATTATTGCACCAAGTTATATTCAAAATCTATGTAAAATGTAGAAATATATACAAAACCTCATGAGTGATAAGTGTATTTTACCCTTATGAAATTAAAGTTTTCACCTAAGACCAACATTTCTTCAAGTCTATTTTATGATAGAATAATTTGTGAAATATATTTAAAATGATTTAAAATATGTTCATACCTAATAGTCAAATTTAATATTATTACTTAATATTAAATTATCAAAATTAATATTTATTATGAATTAAATATTTAATAAAATTAATTACTTAATATGAAAAATTAAAATTAATTTTTTAATTATAAAAGTGAATATAAAATATAATTAATGTGGACAATTTATTTTTTTATTAGATGTTACAAAAGAAAATCACATTATAAAATTGAAGCTTTGATCAATGTTTAAGTTAAAGTTCAATTTATAATTAATATATATATATATATATTAATTAAAATTTAGATCCTAAATCACTTTATCAAGGACGATTAAGGGACAAACAGCTACGATATGTTGACCAATGTTAGCTCTATAGACCAAATAAGTTTTGGCAAATTGACTTGTCTATTTTGTTTGGTTGTTTCATTGTCTCTTAATGGACTCAGTCATGCTAATCCAATATCTATAAGTTGTCCAAACTAATTGATACAAAACCTTGTACCCAAGATCAATTTTATTCTTGATTTAAATCTAAGAAAATGATATTAGCAAACACTTTAAAAATTCAAACCAACCCAACCATTTAATTTGTTGTTCACAATAGCTAAACCAATCATAGATTGTATTACATCAAATTATACGTTACTAAGCATGATATAGATATAAATATGGTGGCTATAAGTACAAAGTGAGATGTGAAAACTAATGCTACTATCTTTAAAAATATATTTCAGTCAACCCCTAATTAAATTTCATTCTTGACTTTTTCCTTTCAGCCATTAAACATTAAGTGGGTTGAAGAATAAAATGCTATTAAAGAATAGAAAACATTTAAAAGAATGAAGTTTTCTTTTGTGAGAATGTTGATGATTTTGCCCTATCATGCAATAACTAAGTCAATTGTCTCTTGCATAGTTCCATCATTATCCATGACTTTGTTCTATCTTACAACTGGGGAAATCAGCATCCATACTATTTAAATTAAACAAGGTAAAAGCAATTAAGATATGAATTTGAGAAGAAGGTGCATCATTAAAGTATCAATTGGTTATACTTCACTTTTACAATCCACTACTGATTATTATTACGACCATTACCATGTGTTGATGTTTATATGTTAAGCATATTAACATGAGTAGTGTTACACATCATTCAAATTTATTAAAACTATAAAATCAAGATAGAGAAGTATTAAATAAGATGTGACAATCAAATTTTATGTTTTTCAATAAACTTTAACCCATAGTAGTAGATAATGTGTTGAAAAAGTGTGTTTTGTTAGAATTTCAAAAATAACATTTGTCTTATTAATATGAACAAGATTATGGTTGAAGTTGAAGCTAGCTAATGAAATATAGGAAATAAATGTTTCTATTAAGTAATACATTCACTTACTGTAAATTGTTGCTGCAAATCGCTAGCTAATGAAATATAGGAAATAATTGTTTCTATTAAGTAATACATTAACTTACTGTAAATTGTTGTTGCAAACCACTCATTGATAACTTTCACCCATGTACTTATCCAGTCAGCATCAATGCTCCACCTGGTGGTTTGATGAGTGCATAATTCATACAGAAGGTGTAGGACACAAAATGTAAAAAATAATCACACATAAAGCACTGGTTAACCATATGATGTATTTAAGTTCCTTACTTTCTGGTTGAGTTATTCAGATCCCAACTGATGAACAACATTGCAAAGTACATTGCCCCCAAAGAGAATACCGTGTGAAAAAATCCATATCTGTAAGGAATATCATCTTCATGTCCAGGTTTGTTTTTTGTAAACTAAAAAGGACCAAAAAAATCACTTCAATATGATAGATATTAACATTGCTTTCTATCTGTCACAATATGACCTAGATTAAAATTAAATAATTCTTGTTTGATCATGTTGATGAAAGGAAAATGATCCAAATTTTTGGTTGTCTTATATGGGGGGAATTATTTTTTCTTGACTTCTAAAAGAAAAATTTACTTTAACTTGCAACATGATTAAGGTGTCTTGCTAGATCAAAGAAAGAAGGTAGCTTCAGAGCTTCCTAATTTGTAGGAAAGGATTAAGAATGGTACTTTGAAGCAACAAGGAATCTTTCTGAATTTACTGGAAAAGGCTTTGAAGCAACAAGGAAAGCTTTAGAACTCTCTAGTTTTGAAGCAAATAGGAATTCTTTGAACACTAAAGAATGATTCACCTGAAAGCATTTTGAATCAATGCCTGTGCAAAAGGCTGCCATCACAATTGCAAATATGGCAATAAGGAAGCCTGTCAAGAAATTAGAAAATTGTATATAACACAAAATAATAGGATCACTAAAGCATTCATGTGAAGAAATATCCACAATATCAAATTATGGATTTTAATACTATTCATACACATACTCACAAAAAAAATATCTTGAAGAGTCAACAAAAAGAATGCAAAGGCCTACAAAAAAATCTAACAGTAACATTGGTAGTAAAACTTGTAAGAAAACTAGACAGCATATGGTACAGTATATGCCACATGGTAAACATGATCAGTTAAAACTTAAAACCTCTATGCATATACTTATATATGTACTTTAGTTGTTGAATGCTACTAAACTCTTTATCCTTGTAGATGGTTCTTTCTTTTATAGAACACTGCATTAACAATAATTTAGCATCACAATTGAAATATTGTGGTGCTAGAAATGAATGACAAATTGACTAGGCTAGATATCATATCTCATCACTTTATCGAATCCTATCAAAGTCATTTTCCTTTATCCTTAATTACTAAGAATTTTAACAAAATGTTCATCCCAAGCTATTTCATATACAAGAAAAAAAGCTTAATTATGGTTACTTCACATCATAGATTTAAGATAAACAACAACCTAAACATTATTTGAAACCTTCAACCAACACTAATAGAAAATCTACTATTTAATTTAAACCTCAATAATCACCTAAAGAAGACTGAAGCAAGAATTTTGAACTCAATAAAGAAGTCTGGAGGAACTAAATAGAAGATTTTCAAATTTAGCTAGGTGAAAAACTTACTAGTATAGTTATCCAGCCACTGTTTCCTTTTTCTTGATTCTTTGTCTCACATTTTATGGTGGTAGGTTCATTGAAATTCCATGATAGAGATCTACATAAGTCCACCATCTATAAAAGAAATGTCAAAATAAAATATATGATTTGAAGTAGACATTGGACCAAGTTAGCATGACATCAACTACTGTTGAGTGAATTTCATTACATATAAGAAGACAATTCCATTCTATCTTCATCCAAATAAAAATATGTCAACATTTTGTAGCACTTGATTAACAACAACCAGTTTTGTAAATTTTGTTAATTCAATTTAAAAACTAGCTTTCTAAGTAGTACAAAATACCCCCCCCCATTTCTCTTCCTTGTTCAAGAAGCTTCCAACATACATCCAAGTATAAAACTACAACCTCAATATATTGGAAGATGTAAAATTTTTCAAAAATTATTTTGTAAAAAGTCACATATAGAACAAAATTTAAAACAAAAAGTATGGAAAAGTTGTTTTGACTTTTTTCATATTTTTTTTCTCTGGAAGTGCATCTAGAAAATATCATCCAAACAAAGTGATGTAATGTCTAAAGTTTTGTCAAAGAACCATTATATAGATATATGGGTTGGAAAATTCTATCCTTTTAATTGCAGACCAATAAAGAAAAACAATGTAAGAAGTCATAATTCCTGAAGATAAAAGATCTTTATTAACCTGTAATAATTAAACACTTAAATAACAAAAACATAAATTTTATGTTTTAAAGGAAACAAAAATATTAGGAAAACTTAATAATATATATTGAATATGAACTGTTAGTTACTTTATACACAATGATATATTGTGCAAACAATACTATTATAGAATCAATGCAAACTATTAGAAATAACACTAGCTGCAACGAGTGATCAAAGTAATTTACCTTTGAATTTAAAGATACGACCATCATTGCAGCAAGTAGAATTACTGTCCATGTGATAAAAAATATATTTAGAGAACATGAGGTTCCTGAGGCATATGATGTGATCAAATAAACAATTCCACAAATAGAGGCAACATAAAACAACGTTGACATAAAAAGTCCAAGAGAGCACCTGTGCCAGCACAATAACATGTTAATATATAAAAAAATACATACATTGTTATTAAGGTTAATGGTCTAATCTAACAAAATGTTCTTAATGTTCTATAATGACAAACACACTATCACATTTTATCTCTACTTTATAATTGTATTCCTCCCTTAGAAAGTAAACTATCAGATTGGCCTATATTTTATCATTCATAAGCTTTAAATTACTCATTCCTAATTGGGAGAATATTTTATAAAGTAATATGACCATGAAAACTAACAAATCTGATCATATTCAGTTAAGAAACTTTTGGATTCATTATTTGTACCAATATCCTTAAATGTTTTACGATTAATGAGATAGGATTTTGGGATTCAAATCCTTAGTGAGCTTAGGATATGAACTTGAACAATTTAAAAGTAAGCATACTTTAAATTTTTTTATGTTTGACTTTCAGATTAATTATATATTATTAGTTTATTTTTGTGATCTCCATAGTCTAATATTTTAAAATAATAAACAAAGTTAATATCCACATTAATAAACATTACAAAAAAAAATTATGTGTACCCATATCAAACAGTTATTTTCATATGACATTGAAGTCTTGAGCAATTCAATGCAAGATCTTTTAAATTATGTAAAAGCTAAACCTTCAGTAATCTACTTAATGAGCAATAATATCACCTGTACACTATTCTGATTCAGAATTCAAGTACATTGTCCTTATCCTTGGAACAAGATATAAAATTTGATACTAGTTCAAATTCAAACTCCTAACATTGTAAAACTTTCTCAACTGTTGTTTTTTAAACTTTACTATAACCACTAAAACTAAGCTTTCTGAGTACTCAAGAATCTATATTTTAGATCCAAATAATTCAGATAAACACCTTATATGCATATCCATTCAATTGCAACCAAACTTTTTTATTAGTTATGGGAGAATGATTAATATCTGAAAAAACCTAAATGGTTATTTTTTTTCTATTTTTCGATTAATTTTCTATTGAAAGAGTTAGGATGTCTTGCCAATCAACCTGGAACTTAAGAATCACCCTTCCACTTTATTTTAATTAGATAAAAAATTATGTTAAATATGAGACTCGGATCATTTAAATAAGCAAATTTTGAAAAAGTATAGAAAAAAGTTGTTTAAATTAAATAAAATAAAATTATTGATGTTGAATTAAAAAATTTTGCTTAATTTTGATGGGATGCACTAAAGATGTTATTGCCATATGTAAGTATGTAAGAGTAAAAAAAATAAAATAAGATGGGAAACGTTTAGGAGATAGCGGGAATAGTTTGAATTAAGAGTTTGGCAACATTATTAATTTTTAATTATTAATTATTAATTAATAAAACCTGGAATATGGACAAAGAAGGAGAAGACAAGAATGAGTATCCCCATGAAGACCTTTTCCAGCTTTCCCTACTGATAAGGTGGAGCCCAATCCAAACACCTCCCCACGCGTCCTCAACAGGGATTAGTAACCGTTGAATATCTTTGTTGCCTAGCAACTTTCAGTTTTATTTTTTTAAGAAGTGTTTTTATTTGAAATTTAACAAAATTAATTTTAGTTAAATTTTTAAGTTGATATGATTTATGTTTAAATATTTTATAAACATGAATGAAGAGTAAAATGTAATGAAAAATTGTTTATTAAATACATTGGTGGTTTTAATTCAAAATCAATTCTCAAATTCTTTTTATACCTAAGTGTTAGTTGATAACATATTAATTTTATTAACATATTAGTTTTATTAATGGAAGTATTCAACGTAGAATCTCTCCCTCTCCCTTCTCCACGTGCGTATGAACTTTTGCTACAAAATCAACTTTAAAACTCTTTTATAGGCAAATGTTATTTGTTGGTGTATTAATGTGGAAAAATTCTAACCGGCAACCTCTTCCTCCCTTCTTCCCTTATATGGATTGTCACTAGATCAATCTTATATTTTCTTCAATTCTGGATTTTTAATAGAAAACCAAACATATCACAAAATTTATCATAAATCAATCCTAAACTCATCAATTTTAGGACATGAAATCAAACATGTAAAAAGTTGTTACTTGTTAACCCAAAAAAACTAAAATAAAAATAAATTAAAACTCACCTCCAAGAGACTTTTTTATATTACGTTTTACATCACCTACTATTTTTTAAGAGTTTAAGTAGTATACTTTGTTTATATGACGTTTAATTATAACTTTGTTTATATGACTTTTAAAGTATTAATTAATAAAGTCAATAAATTTACCATAAATAAAAAGTTTGTGATAATGTTAGTGTATACTAATTAAACTCTTTTTTTAATTCCTAAAATCTTTTCTTTATTTTAAAAATATTACACTAATATTTACCATCTCAAGTTTTAAAGACACCAGAATATCAGTATAATTTACTTTACAAATTATTAGTAGTTTTTTTTTTTTGATAGTAAAAAATTATTAGTAGTCTGTATAAAAAAACTTAATAGCAGAAAAAAACTAGTCTGTATAAAAAAACTTAATAGCAGAAAAAAACTTACTATTTGAATTTTTTAAAAATAGAATACTAAAGCCACTATTTTTTATATACTTTTTAACTCACACTACTAGAATTTTAAATATTTTCTATAAATTTTAACTACAGAAATTTAGTATTTATTTTAAAGATAATTAACTATATATTAACTGCAATATTATTTTTCTAATTAAAATTCAATATTACTACAAATTAACTAGAGAATAACTATACTTTTTAAAATTAGAGTTTAATTGGTATACACTGTCAATGTAATCTTTACACTGACATTCAATCACAATCATTCATTCATGGTAAATTTGTTGACTTTACTCATTATTCTGTTAAAAGTCATATAAATGAAAAATCTTGATTGACTATGATTATATATTTTTTATACTATCAACGTAAAAATCTTTTATACTGACAATGTATGTCAATTAAACTATTAAAATTAACTACAAATTAATTATGATTATTTTTTTATTAATTAGCTACTAATCTCATGTTATCATCCATATTAAAGTATTTTTATAGTTAAATTATATTTAATTATTTTTACTAAAAATATTAGTTACAAATTAATTAACTTTTGTGATTAATTTGAAAAATTATTGTAGAATTATTATATTATTAGATGAATTTTATTTAGATCTCTATAAGTAAAGGGATGAATTTTATTTAAATATCTGTGAGTAATTAATCAGTATAACTTTCTTTCTTTTTAAACCTCTTAATAGAAGTTGAAGACAATTTTAGGAAGTTTACAATATCTCACAGACATTGCTCAACCAAATAAATGAAGCAGACCTCTTGACTTAACTTTTACTGTAGTATCTATTAGTATAACTACGTGTATAAGATATAATTTAATTTATTCAATTGTGCAAGAATGAAGAATTATATTATATTCACCAGTAAAAAAAGAATTTTATTTTATTTTATTTTTTTGTGCGTAAGAATCCAAATTAGGTCAAGGTCCTCAAGGATTCGAGATTTTAAATAAGTTCCGCATTATCGTCTTGTTGAACCAACTCACTTGACATATGCAAGAAAATGAACCTTTCTTATAAACCTTTTGTTTTATAATTAGCTGCGAGAAATACCAACGATAAAATCAAATTAATTGGCTTTATTTATCAAATGTTGGTTAAAACAAAAACATTAAAATTTATTTAAATTATGACACTAATTAATGACCCGAAATTATGCCTTAAAGCATATATTTTCTATTTGAAAAAAAAAAAACATGAATACTACATGATTTTTTTATTCAAAATTATCACAAAAACACTATAATAATAGTTAATATATTAAAAAAACAATAATAGTTAATAAAATAAAGAAACACATAGTTTACGTACAACAACATATAAAAAACATATATTTTAGTAAGAATCATTTAATTAATTTTTGTTGTAATGATTAAAAGTCAATACCATCCAAAAAAGAAAGAAATTAACAACGTCAATAACAAAGGAAATGAAATTGGTAGTTATCATTTCCCATTAATTGAACCTGATTTCGATCATCTTTATTATCTCAATTCTTTCACTTGGATTTGGATTCTGTAACTTTCAGGTTTAATAACTTTACTTAATTCTAAATTATTATGATAATATAAATTTTTTATTTACTATAAAAAGAAGTTATTTAATTATCATAATAATTTAAAATGAGCTAAAATTATCAAAATTATCAAATCTCAAAGTCAGGTTTTCTTGCTCTTTACTTTGCCCCTTTTTTAAATACGACTTAACTTATTTGTAAAGAATTTAAATATATAATTGATGTTAGGTGGGCTAAGTTTGTCCTTAGAGTGATTTAGAGAACTTGTTAAAGAATTTATTTGTGAAACGATGCGCATTAGGTTTGGCTAAAGTTGATGAGAAATGAATTAAGAAATGCAGTATTCTTTCTATAATCCGTAAAATAAAGTAAATAATAAAAAATAAAATTGTTCAATTCTTAGTAAATAATTAAAGTAATTAGAGGTTGTATAATCATAAAAGGAGCAAATCTAAGAATCACACTGGTTGGTCAATCACTCTAAAGATAAACGATGAAAGGGATTTTATAGAGAATAGGAAAAATTAGGAATTTTAATCACATGGCTTGTTTAGTTAGCCAATTACACTTTAGGTGTGCATTCTTACGCTCTTTTTTATTAATAGGATACTTTGTTAGGTATATGTTTAACTATTTATTATTAATAATATTTATTGGTTTAAAAAAATATATTTTGTTTTATGGAAAGGAGTAGAAAAAACAACTCTATTTGGCAATGATGGAGTTTTAACCATATTTTTAATAGATTTGGACGCAGTTGTTAATATTATTTAATAGACATTTTGAGAGAAGAATAGAGATTTTTTATACATTGTGAGTGTAAAAAGTTTTACACTGCCGGTTAATCACAATCTTTTATATATGGAAGTTTGTTGACTTTATCAATTAATACTTTAAAGTCATGTAAATGACGAATTGTGATTACCGTCAGTGTAAAACTCTTTTACATTCTCTTTTACACTGACAATGTATAAGTGTTAAACTCTTTATCTATTACAAGAAAAATTAAAATAAAAAGGACTAAATGAAACTCTTCGAAATTGACAATTAAAAGATTTAACATACACAGAAGTGGGGAGGAAATAGATCAAACCATCTGCTAGAAACCTATGGCCTACTCTATATATGTAACACCTAACTTAACTTGTCTCATTTAATGAAATGACTGGGCTCAAGATTTTAAAAATTAAGCATTTTTTGTTAAACAAGTCAAGTCATACATAGACTTTAAAAAAACCTATTAAGCTGGATAGATGATATGTTTAACAATAATACTGTTTTTAATAAAAATATTAATATTAATATATTGGTATAACTATTTTAATAAAATAAGGTGAGGAAAGATCGTGGATTCGAACTTTACCACTAACAAAAACGAACATTAATAACAATACGGACATTTGACCTATAAAAAAACTATTTTAATGAAATTATAAACTAACTCATCTCATTGTCTAACCTTTCATGTTCTCAAACTCTCTTACACAATAATGATATAAGAAAATAAATTAAAATCAATTACACTTTTTTTTTGTAAAAATTTATCAATTACATGTATAAGGAACTGTTTATTTAATAAGTTATAATGAAATAAATAGTAAAGGATTAAATTTAAGTTTTACTTAAATTATTAATTGAATTGAGGTGTGATGGGTTTATAATTGGTGTTAATGCTTTGTGGTTGTATTCTAAACATGGTTAGAAGGGTGGACAGGTGAGAATAATTGTTATTCCTTTAATTCAGAGTGTTTTGGTTAAATTCAAGAAAGTTTTCGGAAATATAAATTTTGGAAATAGGAGGGTTGCAATTAGCAAAGTTGGATGACTAAGTACACCCTTTGATCCTTTTTCTTTTCTTCTTCCTTTCTTCTTTTCTCCTTCAATTCTTTTCCACTGTTTCTTTTCTTCTCACCATCGTCCCTCTCTCTCACTCACCATCAAGTTTTGTTTGCTCGCATGGTTGAGCAAACATTGATGATATCTAATGCAGTCTCTTCCATTGCTCCTGATTTTGAGTGGTGATCAGTATAGGCAAGTCTGACCATATTTTTTCAAACGTTCATTTTTTATCCTATTGCTCTCTTTGGAAAAGGAATTCCTTTAAAATCATAATTTTTTAGGTTCATGTGTAATTTGGGAATTCTTGATAGGTTCTTAGTTATCCCTTCAGTTGATTTTCTCTGGTTTGGCAAAATTAGCTTTTTAAAGGGAGAAATAGGTAAGGGAAGCATAAAATTTAACTTTAATTTGAAGAATTATATTTTGATGGATGTGAAATTAATAGAAGGTAATTTATTTAGCTATTGAACTATATTTTATTATTGTGAGAAATTGGTGGTGTTGGTGATATTTGATATTGGTTGAAGATTTTGGTGATAAATTATATTTGTTGATAATTTTGGGTGATGATGGATATTTACTGATGGTTTTGGTTATATTTGATAGTTATTGATAATTTTAGGTGATGAGAGATGTTTATTGATTATTTTGGTTATATTGGATGTTTATTAATTATTTCGGGTGATGTTGGATGTGTGTTGTTGATTTTAGTGATAATTGATATTTATGATTAATTATGGTAAAATATTGTTAAGGTGTATATTATTATGATGTATAATGATAAGGTGTATTCTGAATTTGAAGAATGTAGACCGTTAATGAGAAGTAACTTTGTCTTGGGTGAGGTGTATATATTATAGGTGTGGGTGAGGTGTCTTAAGTGACGGTTGCATCTAATATCAATATAATCTGGATATCAAATATGCATGTAGGTAAAGGTAATATATGGTTTTACATTAAGATCTCGGTATGCCGAATATGTATACAGGTGGGAGAGGTATCGATGGGATGTATGTGGATGACAGTTGTTTTTTGTAAGGGTCAAGTAGACTCTAGAAAACATTGTCAAATGATTATGCTAAGACTTTGGTTGGTTGTTTGATGGGTCGAGTGGATGCCTATCACCAATGGTGAGAAGTTTATGGTTGTCTTGATATTCAAACTCAATAAATAGTTTGGACGCATCGTGTCATGTCAATATATAATTTTAAGTACTTATGTTTAGATGGAACATAAGTATGACTGATTGTAGTTATATTTGGTGAATTGAGTATGATTGATTGGCGGATATGTTTGGTGAATTGAGTATGCTTGATTGGTGGATATATTTGGTGAATTTAGTATGATTGATGAGTGATAATATTTTGGTGATTGAATAGCTATAATGTAATGTTAAATAACTTCTATTCTATGTTTACCCTTGTTTTTGTGTTGTTTTGTATGATTGTGATAGTTTTGCACGGAAGCAAATAGTAGTGATGGTATTGTGAGACAAGTGGATGACATGTGACTGGGTTGGAAGACTTGATTTGAAGTATTATATGTATATTACTAAACCTTGTATAATTCTTCAAACTTTGTGTCATTAGTAGAGTATAGAACAGTATGTATTGTAATGAAGTATAACTAAAATATGTACTATGGTGATGGACTTAGTATTTAGCTTATACCTATATGTATGTTGAGGTACGTAGATGGTGTAAAGTTGGTTTAAGTGTGTTAGTTTTTACTAAGGAGTTATGCACCTGAGTTCCGTAGTCTACATGGGTTCGCTAGGTGGTGAGTCTCGCCTAGCAAGAATTTTTCTTAGTTTTAGAATTGTTTAGATTTACATACAACGAGAGGTCCCACCCAACACAAATTCTTCTCTATTAGAAATTGATTTGGTTTTGCATACAACAATATGTCTTGCTGAGTTAAGTTCCAACACTAGAACAACCTGCTTCAAGGTCCTCACTATAAGGTCTTGTTTTTAATATTATGTGATAAGTGTATGAAATAAATCAAAGAGAGATTTAAATTTAATTTAAGTATAATTAATAAATTAATTATGAAATATTTTATTCGGGTCTATATGTATGTATGTGTGTGTTTTATATTGATGAAATATGGTTATTTAATTAGAAATATGATTGAATTTCAATAAATTAAAGAATGTTATATATGTGGATGAGATTAGTTAAGTGAGAGGGGAGAAGTTTGTATATATTTTTTTGAGTTGAGGTTGATGGACTAGTTTTACAGAGGTTTTATTCGAAAAATCTAATTATAGAATTAAGGGTTGAGGGTAGCAAAACAGAATCACTGAGCTCAATCCTTGACTTTTTCTTTCTCTCTTTCTTGTTTCTATGATTGACCTCATCAATCACAAAGTCAATCTTTCATTCAAATAACCAATAAACATATGATAATAACCATATATTAAATTATCAAATAATTATAAAAGATAATTGATTAATACTAATTCAAAATTATATCCAACATACTTCTACTCGGATGGTATTAATCAATAATCAATATACAAATCATTAAGCTAGAATGACACAATTATATATAAATCATATATTAAATAACAATATGAAAATCTCAGCTATAAAATAATATCAGATAGAGATACATATCATTTGTTTTAACTAAATAAATATATTTTTTTATAATAAATATTAGTTGTTTAATTTATTATTTTTTCATTATGATAAATATATATTTATTATATTAATTTACTTAATAAATTATATGTTTAGTATAGTTATTTAATTAAATATTTGGTTAGTGTAGTTAATTACATGTCGTATAGTTATTTAATTTCTTATATTTTCAGTATAGTAATTTAATTAATTTTTAGTGTACTTAATTTATTATTTTTATATTTTTATTTAATTTATTATTTTTCTATTACAATAATTACATATTTATTATATTAATCTACTAAATGAATTATGTGTTTAGTATAATTATTTAATTAAATATTTGGTTAGTGTAGTGTAGTATAATTATTTAATTTCTTTTTCTAGTGGACTAATTTAATTTCTTAATTTTAATATAGTTATTATTTTTTTATCTGTCTGACCACTATTTGTTGTTTTTTACTCTCTCGCAAATCATTGCCAAAGAATAAAAACATTTGAAAAATTATAAATTAAAAAAAAATCAATATAATTATTGAATAATTAATTACCTATAATGATCTTTAAACTAGAAAATTTTAAATATAGTATTCAAAGTCTAAATAAGGTCAATATTAATAAACAAATATTTCAAACATGTTTATTTGAACTGAGAAAAAAAAAGACAAACAAATTAAAACCTTTTTTTTTTTTACTTTTCCCCCCTTTTTTTAGCTGCTGCTTCGATTTAAAAAAAAATATGTTTGAACATATCTCAATTTATTTTTCAAATTATAAATAAAAATAATTAAAATTTTAAATAACTTTAACTATAAAATTTTAAACAATAATTAAAACAATATTTGTTTCCAATTTCAAATTTAAAGCAATATTTATTTCAATTTTCAAATTTAAAATAATAATTAAAACAATATTTATTTCAAATTTCAAATTGTAAAATAAATTTCACACATAAACAAGAAAATATTAAATATATTTATATATTAATTCTTTCAAGAAAATACTAAATATATTTATAAAGATAAAAAATTCATTAACTACTAATTAAGTTTTTCTTTAAACTTTATGTTTTATGAGTTGTAACAGTATTTATTCGAAACAACCATGTATTTAGAACTCGGTCTCAAAAATTAATAATCAAATTAAGATAATTTAATGCTAAGAGATCCACACTAACTTATTTTTGTACTCTTTTCCCCTTTTTCAGTTACGCATTCTATTTAAAAAAAATAGTATATATTAGAAATATCTCAATTTATTTTACAAATTATAAATTAAAATTTTAAATAAATAATTATTAAATTTAAAACAATATTTATTTCAATTTTTTAAGTTATTTAAAACAATATTTATTCAAATTTTAAAAAAAATATTTATTTCAAATTTCAAATTTTAAAATAAGTTTCAAATTTTAAATGTTAAATAAATTTACATATTAATTTTTTCAGAGAAGAATTCAATATATTTATATATTAATAAATTATAAAGATAAAAAATATATCAACTACTAACTAAGTTTTTTTAAAACTTTGTTTTTAGGAGTTACAGTAGTATTTATTTGAAGCAATCCTGTATTTAAAATTAAATAATTGTATATTTAAAACTGGATCTAAAAATTAATAATCAAACCCAAATAATTTCATACTAATTGAATACTTTTTAATTTCCTTTTAAATAAACAATAAGGTACATAACAAATTAGTCTTCAGTGGATCTCACAGGAAAGTAAAAAAAATGCAATTTTTTTATGCTTCAGAGATAAACGGCTGGAGAGTAGGAAAAAATTTACAAATCTTTTTAAAAAATTTTAAAAAATATTTGAAAATCTTTAAAATAAATATTGGATAGCACACACCCAACACATCACTTTTACATACAACCAATTACACTTACACAACTACATAGAATAAAAAAATAAACTATTACTATAGAAACACATTTATAGACATAAATGATGTTTTCTCCCTCGTAAATATATTGTTCTATAGAAAATAAAAAATTATATAGTGATTAAATATTTTACACATTTATTCTCACTCAATGTTTTCTTTTTCATTTGTTTTTTTACTATTTTATTATGTAAAAAATGATTTTTTCTCATCCAAACAAAAAATAATGATTTTAGTACCATTTTTTCATATGTTTTTATATGCTATTGTACTATTATAAATAATCTAACATTTCTATGTATTCCAATCACATTTTTAATTTTTTTTAAAGAACATTCTTAATTAGTAAATCATACTCCTTCGTTCTTAATTATTAGATTTTTTTAAAATAATTTTTTTTACTTTATATTATACCATTTTCTAATTTCTATATACATTAATGATGTTTTTCAGCTGCCTTTAACCAATTAAAATTTTGTTTTTCTCACCTTTGAAGGATATGAATAGCCTTACTAATATAAATTAAATTTTATTTATAGAGTTTAATTGGTATACACGGTCAGGTAAAAAATTTTTACACTAACATTTAATCATGATTTTTTATTTATGTGACTTTTAAAGTAATAATAAGTAAAGTCAACAAATTTATCCATGAACAAAGGGTTGCGATTGAATGTCAATGTAAAAATATTTACACTGACAGTGTATACCAATTAAACTCTTATTTATAATAAAAACATTTTAATATAAATCACATTATCTAAAAATCAATTTTTAACCAAAATAAATTAACATGAAAGTCAAATTTATTAATGTTCATATAAAAAACACACATTAAAAAATTAAATATTAAATTTTAGTAAAATTTTCCTATGTGATATTTAAATTTTTAATGTATATACTACCGTTAATAGAAGATACTCCTTAAGACTAAAAACATTGAGAGAAATCGAAATGGTGAACTATTCAATTATTTAATAAAAAATATTAACATACCAATTTTATATTCACTTATTACTATTGTAAAATACATTATATTATAGTTGTCATGTAAATAACAATTTATTACTTTATTTTTTAGTTCAGGTTTTGAATTTACAAGTATAAAATATTTTTAAAATGAGAAAGAAAGAATAAAAACAAACATCACCTACATTTAAATTAACATTTAAAAATATAAATAAATAAATAAATATTATTAAAGTATTTAATAATAGCAAGAATACACCATAATAACCGCCATCAGAAGTTAACAAGCTTTTGCAACATTCATGACGTACTAGCCTTTGATAATTTCAGTTTTATCACAAAATTATTGGCTAAAAAGGCGAATGAATTTTTTTAGAGGATGGTGAGGTGAAGAAATGGGAGATTTCATTTTGTATGTCTTCCTAGTCCTTGAGTCGAACACCAATCCTTCAAGAAATCGCATTTTTTTACTCCAAGCACACTGGGGTACAGCAAATGAGGAAATTGGATATCTCTTAGTTTAATAAGAACAATGAATTTGATGTCCCAAATAAATAAAACCAAGTCTCATATTCATTGAACATAGTAGAATTTGAAATTACCCAAAACTCAGAAAAATAAAATAAAAAGCTCTATGTCTAGTACATGATTCATACTTAATCAGAGACAACAAATAAAAAAAGTCAAAATGGTTTTACAAACTAATGAAATAATAAATTAAAGTGAATTGAAAACTATAAAAAGTTATGAACAATTCTTGTTCTTACGTGTAGGTAGTAAATGAAAAAGTCGAGTCTCTACTGCGCGTATTCACTACTTTGAAACTATAGAACTTAAAAACTGTAGAACAAAGTTGATAGCTATTACTATTTGTTAAATTCATTAAGAGTGTTGAAAGAAACAAGTACTTGGAGAGAGCAACTTAAAAAGGATAATGACTGTGACAACTTAACTCTTTCTTGGACAATCCTTTATTTGGTGTGTATAAAGAAATTGAAAATCAAAATCAAAAGTCAAACTAACGTAAAAGATTGTTAAATGACAAAAAAAAAAATCTTGAGGGTATTTTTGTAAATACAGTATATGTTAATGTGACGTGCAATAATTAAATTCACATGTCATCAAATCCTTAGTTATTACACCAAATAACTTTGGTATTGTTTAAATACAACACACAAAAAAAATAACTTTACTCTTTTATATAAAAGTTTAATAATTTAATATTTATGCACTTATTATGTTAAAAAAGTTTTTACACTTACATTTAATATATTAACTCTTTGTGTATGTAAGTTTGTTTGTTAATTTTATTTGTCGATGCTTTAAAGTCATATGAAGAGTGTGTTGTGATTGAATCATTCGTAAAACTCTTTTATATTGTCGATGAACTTTTTGCTTTTTACAATAATTATATATATAGACACACATGAAAACATTTATATTTATTTTACACTGCCCATAAGCTTTTACACACTCATATATATTTTTGAAAATATTTTCTTACATTGAGTATGTACGCAAGATATCAATTGAAGTAAATAATTAACTAAAACTAACTTATTGATAAAATTTATTTTATTTAACTTGCAAAATTTAATTCAAATTTCAATTTATTTTTAACTGTTCGTTTTCATTCTTCAACTTAATATTCGTTCAAACATTCTCATTTTCATCATAATTTACTTTCATTTTTTTTTTAAATATCACAAGAAGAAACTTTTTGACAATTCCATGTATATAAATGACAACAAAATATCTAGTTGTTAGGAAAAAAATATATAACTAGACTATCGGAAAGTTGTTTTTTTCCTTGTTGGACACCCTAATAATGTCATTCTTTTTTAGGTAAAAAACTATATTTAGATTTTTAACAGTTATCTTTCTCAACTATTTATTACGAGTTTGCTAATTTCATATCATATTCAATTGATCAATTTCTCTAACTTTTTTCCATTTCCTACTATTATTAATTTAACTTTATTCTTACTTGATCAATTTCATTTTCTAACGTGATCATGATAAAGACAAAATTCATATACTCAGCTGAAGTTTCACCATTACTTTTAATATCTCGTCGTAGAAGATCTCCAAATTTTGTCAAATTAGAGACCATTATAGAAGAAAAAAGACAATTTTAATTCATTGAAAAAGAGTACTATTGTTTCTTTTCCTTTGTTACTTTCTGGATTTTTGTACATTTTGTTATGTAGAGGAGTGATTTAATAATAATCTTATCTGTATTATATTTTACATGCAATGATACAGGTGAAATTATTTGAAGAGAATGCTTTTATTAGTCATCTTAGATAATTGATGCTAGTTAAAAAAGCATGCTATAATTTAAAAAATTTTTTTAGTAGGTATCAAATACAAATACCAATAATTAAGTTTATAATACCCATTATATTCACTTGATTGCAAGTTTTTAAACGTGAACTGTGTAAAAAGTTTAAATAAAAGAAATAATAAGAATTAACATTTGGTATAAGTATCATTTTCTTAACCAAGCACAAAATTAATTTAAATGATTAGTGGGAACAAAATATAAAAAATTAATTTTTTTTTCAAGATAAAAATTAATATAGTGTAAGTATTATTTACTGTATTTTAAAGAATTAGCAGAGTTATGAATGTGACCGCGGGATTATTTTTTTTAAGTGAAATTTAATTTTTTGAGTTATTATAGAAATATTTAATCATTTATGCTATAATTAGTGACTGAAAATAGTAACGGCTAAATTGTTTATTGATTATATGGTTAAAATTTAGAATTAATAGCGTTAAATAAATTTGAGAAAAAAAGTTGTACCACATGAGTCTAAGAAATTTTATATTAATTCAATCACATTCTTCTTATTTATTTTTGATACATTTATTGATTTTATATAAATAAAAAGTTATAATTAAAATTGAATATATTTTTTTTATATTTTTAATGCATATTAATTAAACAAGATATTATTTTGTAAATAATTATAAAAGAATTTCGGTTGCTAATTCAGTCCCTATGAACAATTATTGTTTAGCTATTTTCTACCACCACCAGTAATAAAGGAAAAATTTGGAACATCATACCTCGGATGAATCTTGAAATTCCATTTATCTCCATGTTCGTTTACCAAATCATCACCAACAAGGTTTTTTATGAAAGCATGTTGATAAAATCCCAATTCCATATACAATAACATAATTAATTTTTTCAATAATATAAAAGAAATTTTATAAAAGCTCATAATATTATTATTATATGTTAACTTACCAATTTCTATGAGGGTTACGGAATGAGTTTCACTACTAGAATATTGCTGAAATCCGCAGGTAATTCATGCAGATTTTCATGTGAAAACCAAGTGGTAGAAAATATTCCTGCCGATTTAAAAATTTGAAGGAAATTCTTGTAGGTTTTCTGTGAAAATAAGGTAATTTTCTACAGATTTTAAAATTCGCAAGAATTACCTGCGACTTTATGATACAATAATTACCTGCAGATTCGATTTCTGCCGGAATTACTTGCAGTTTTAGTATTCGCAGGAATTATATGCGGATTCTACTGCAACTTTCTGGAAAATTTAAAAAATTAATTTAAAATTATAAATAAAATAGAAACTAAAAATAAAAATGAAATAAAAAATAAAAACAAAAAATATAAATTTAAAAACTGAATTAAAAAGTAAGAATTTAATAATTAAAACTAAAAATCCTAATGAATATTATAAATTATAAATAAAAAATTTAAAATAATTAAAAAATATGAATTAAGTACTAAAAATATAAATTAAAATTAAATGAAAAATAAAAATAAAAACTAAAATTTAAAATAACCATAGAAATTAAAATTTTAAAATTATAAATTAAAAAAAAAAGCTAAAACTAAAATTATATAAAAACTAGAAACTAAAAACTAAAACACAAAATTAAAATTAAAATTTAATAAGAAAAAGTAAAAATTCCTAGGGATTATTAATTATAAATTAAAAAATTAAAAAATATGAATTAAGAACTAAAAATATAACTTAAAATTAACAAGAAAATAAAATAAAAACTAAAATTAAAATTAAATGCAGAAATTAAAATTAAGAATTAAAAGTTTAAATAAAAGTAAAAGTTAAAATTATAAATTATAAATTACAAATTATAAAGTTGAAATAAAAATTAAATTAAAATTAAAACTAAAATATAAAAATGAAAATTGAAATCATAAAACTAAACCTTTAAAACTAAAATTGAATAATTATAAATAAAGAATCAAAATGAATTAAATGATATAAATTAAGTACTAAAAATAAATTAAAAAATAAAAATAAAGATAGAAATTAAAATAAAGAATTAAAATTTAAACTAAAGTTGAAAATTATAGATTATAGTAAAAGTTAAAATTAAAAATTATACAAAAATTAAAAAGTAAAATATAAAATTAAATATTGATAAATAAAATTTAAAATATAAAATGAAAAAGTGTAAAATTTAAAAATAAAGATGAAAAATTATAAATTTTAAATAAAAACTTTAAATTAAAATTTAAAACTAATTAGTAGATATACATAAAGTACCAAAACTATAAATTAAAATTAAATGAAAAAATAAAACTAAAATTAAAATTAAAAATAAGAATAGAAATTAAAATAAAGATTAAAATTTAAATTAAAAGCTGAAAGGTAAAATTATAAATTATTAATTATACATTTAATTTATATATTTATTAATTTTAAATCTAATTTTCAATAAATTCCCAGGGATTATATATTAAAATTGAAACTAATTAAAAAATATAATTAAGAACTAAAAATAGAAATTAAGAAACTAAACTAAAAATTTAAATTAAAAATTTGAAAATTATTAATTAAAATAAAAACTAAAGCTTAATATTAAATGAGAAAAAATTAAAAATTAAAATTAGAATTAAAAACAAAGATAAAATAAAAATTCAAATTTAAAATTATAAATAAAACAAAAAATTAAAATTAACCATAAAAATTAAGATAAATTAAAAGGTGGAAATTGTAAATGAAAAAAAAAACTAAAACATTAAATTAAATGAAAAAATAAAACTAGAAAATAAAATTAAAATTTAAAATGAAGATACTGATTTAAATTAAAATTTGTAAATTACAAATAAAACTAAAAAGTATAAAGTAGGATTAAATTAAAAATAAAAATAGAAATTTAAATTAAAAATTGAAAATTATAAATTAAAAAACAAAGTGACACAAAAATTAAAAACTAGAATATAAAAGAAAAAATTGAAAATTAAAAATTAATAATAAAAATTAAAAATAATACTAAAAACTAACAACAAAAAATTAAAAATTAAAACTTAAAACTAAAAATGAAAAATTATAAATTTTAAATATCAAATTTCAATTAAAAATTAAAATTTTAAAACAATATAAGTTAAAATTAAAATTAAAAATAAACATAGAAATAAAAATAATGAATTAACATTTAAAGTAAAATTTGAAAATTATAAATTAAAATAAAAGCTGAAACTAAAATAACTAAAAAATTAAAAAATAAAATATAAATTTAAAATTTAAAATTAAAAATTAAGAAGGAAAATAAAATTAAAAATAAATATAGAAATTAAAACAAAAGCTAAAACTAATCATTCTATAAAAATTAAAAACTGAAATATAAAATGAAAAATTGAAAATTGAAAGTTAAAAATCTAAAAATAAAAAATTTAAAATTATAATTTAATAATAAAAATTAAAAACTAAAAGGTAAAAGTAAAAATTTAAAACTAAAGGAAAAGTGAGAAATTGTAAATATAAACTTTAAATTTAAAATTAAATCCAATTAAAAGATATAAATTAAAACTAAAAGTTAAAATTAAAAATTTTAAATGTCAAGTTTAAATGAAAAGTTAAAAATGTAAAAGTAAAAGTTAAAATTATAAAATTAATTTATATATTTATCAATCATTTTAAATTTAATTTTCAATAAATTCCTAAGGATTATAAATTATAAATTAAAAATTAAAACTAATTAAAAAATATAAATTAAGAACTAAAATTATAAATTAAAATTAAATGAAAGAATAAAACTAAAACTAAAATTAAAAGTAAAGATAGAAATTAAAGTTAAGAGTTAAAATTTAAATTAATGTTGAAAATTATAAATTGAAATAAAAGCTAAAATATCAAATTAAAAATTTAAACCAAAATCTAAAAATTAAAAGATGCAATATATAAAATTTGAAATTCAAAATTAGAATTTAAAATTGCCTTCCAACCTAATCTACTCTCTCCATTTGAAGCTTTCGCCATTTAAAGCTCTCACCATGTGAAGCCCTTTCCATTTAACCATAAACCAATTTAAGCTTCTGGTTCTGATTTACCAAAGCCAAACATCGAAGCCAAACTCAAGTATGCACGGTTGTTCAATCATGTTTTGCTCATTCTTCTTTTTTAGCATTTACAATGTTCGATCATGTTTTGATCTCTCAAAACGGTTTGTTTCAATTCAAAGTTATCTTTCAAGGTGTTGCACTCTCTTAAATAGTTTTAGGGCTTCTACATTTTTAGGGCTTGCTCAAAATGTTTTCATTGTCTCTCCATTGCTTCAATCACTGTTGTTCGGCTTCAATTTTTTCTTACCTCTACTTTTTGTTCGCATTTTAGTATAGATTTTGATCATAATTTCCTATTTCTACTTTGTATGTAGCTGTCTAATTTTTGTATAGATTTTTTACCTCTATTGTCATTATCAAGGAAGAGCGTCGTAATTTCCTTCATTTTATTACTTGGCTTTGTACTGTGCTAGGTGGAACCTTTGTTATGACAGGTTTTGTATTTGATTTCAGTCCAAATAAAGTATAGTGGTTATGAATAGAGTAGTAAACATTATAATTTAATTTCTCTAACCTTTGTTGTGACAGGTTTTGTTTTTTACTTTCTCTCTCCTTGTTGTGCATTTAGTAAAACTGTGAAGGTTGCATAGGTTATGCTATAACTTGGATTAATCACCTGTCATAGGTCTAACACACAGAAAAATGCTCTTAAAAAAGAAGCACCTTGTTTCTGGTTGTTTGATTGTTTGTCTTGGGAGAAGGAATATAAAATTGACCACATTTATCTTCCACTGTCACTATTTGCTTTCTAGTTATGGAGAGGTTGTATATTATAGTATAAAATATTCAATTTGATCTTCAACAATTTAAGCATCACTTGAATTGGCAATAGAATGCTAGACAAGACTCTCATCATGTGGTATGACATAATTGCCAGCTATATATATATAGCCAACATTATTAGCGAAGGCAACTTGCTCTTCAAAACCATCATGATCGTGCATTGTGATAGCTAGATTTGTCCCCATGATCATTAATTAAGGTGTATAGCTGATTGCGCCGACACAAAAAGATGGAGTGTAAATTTTGAAAGTAATAACTAATTCTTGGTGATTCTACAAATTCATCATAATACTAATCATTCCTTACCCTTGTGTGGGATTTTTAAGTTATATATAACTACTAACTAGTCAAAGACTAAACAGAAAAAAAACTAACGATGGTGAGGGATGAAATAAAACTTCCAGTTTCATTTGATGCTCCATGTTGGTCTGACCAGAAAACAATTCATTTATGAAAAAAGGGTAGCTACAGTCATACACATTGTTATAATGTATTATATATGTGAAAGAAGAATAGTACCTATTAAACTAGTGTTGGTGAAGGCATCAACAGTCATATGAGATCTATGTTTTTTTTTCTTGTATGTGTGGCTAGAGGGGGGTCCATTATCTATTTTATATATGAAAAACACAGATCCATTTCTGGTTGCTTATTTGATGATCTGCAGAAGATTAAAACATGAGTATTAAAAAAATATAGCATAACTAAAATACTACTTAATAAGATAAATCAAACCTTTGCTGTTAAACATCTGATGCCTGATATAATGTTATTTGTCTTCTCATTTCATGCTAAATGCTAATTCAAAAAAATACCCGATGGACACCATTCTCTGTTCATTCTATCATGCAAGATTGTGATTGAAGTTGGACATGAACTATATCCCAAAACAAATCACAATTATCCAAAAGATTTGCTAAAGATAAAGGGGAAAAGGCACACCAATCACTAAATGACAGTGCAATGCAAAATTACAAGAAGAAAGCATGTTATATAGCATAACATATAACGTTGAAGTAGTTTCATTACACCTTTTAGTAATTACTTTACAAAATTGTGATTTCTATCTCTAATACTCCTATATATCACCATTATTGTTACCTATATATCCTTTGTTTTCATAATTGTTCTTGCTACTACTGATTCCCTATCAACCAACCACTATATGAAAGAATTCAATATATTTTATTTTTGTAACAGAGAGCTATAATGGAATAAAGTTTCAAGGTGTCTTCATAAACTGAGTCAGAATATTTTAAATGGATTCTAACTTGTTTTAATTTGTATAAAAATATATTATTGAATTACATAGGCACAACTAGACATTGCATCGTAAATAAATTAATTGAACATGCAACACTTGCCATCTTATAATTTGAGAAGAATGTAAGAAACTTGATTTTAATTTTTAGAATAAATTTGATTCATATTGCTTACCTCTATAAATGCAATGGTTAGTAGATTTTTGAAATATATGCTTTCAAAAGTTTTGTGCATTCATTTAAGAATAAAAGAATCAACTCTATGTATCTTATTGCTCATATGTCTAGACTTCATTTATGCCAGGTTGATACATTCTTTGTTGTTGGATCCCCTCTTGGTATAGTTCTTGTGCTTCGTAATATTGGAATTGGCATCCTTTATATAATATTATACATTTTTTTTTATCTTTATTGATATCTCAAATACAGTAAACAATTTACCTCTTGGTTTGGTTCTTTAAAAGTGTTATCTGAAATATCTTAAAATCAATTTGTGTAACGATAAAATCATTACGAACTAATTTGCTTGACTTTTTTTTTTCCAGATCTAATAGTCAGAGTATATAACTTTTAAGAACTAAATAAAAATAAAACTTATTGTGAACTAAACTCAAGCATCAATAGAAATAAAACTTAGGAAATTCCTCTGCACAAGTTAAAGCTTCGAAACTAAAAGTTAATACTCCAAGTGTAAAAACTTTTATACGGACAATTAACCTTCTATATATGTCAAGTTTTTTTAATTTTACTAATTAATACGTTAAAAGTTATATAAATGATTAGTTGTGCTGAAATGAGAGAAGTGCATATATGTTAAATTCTATTAATTAAACTCTTACTAACTAATACAATTAACCATTATATAAATAAAGAGTTGTATTGAACATTATCATAAAAATCTTTTACATTATGTGTGTATACTAATTAAAATCTAATAGTTTATCTCGTGTTTCAATTAAACTAACTTATATTTTTTATAATTTTAAAAATTTAATAAAAATTTCAACAGCAATCAATAAATTCATAGGCAAGGTAAAAAAAGAGCTTAGAAAAATTCTACACATGATTGAAAGATTGAAGCATGTTCTTATCTAAAGGCATGAAATTCTACACATGATTTCTTTTCCATTTTAAAATATAGCAACTAACTATTTGTTTATAACTAATCCAATTTCATTAAGATTCTTCTTAGATAAACTTCGTCAATAAAACTTAAATGTAGAAAAAAAATAATAAGTAAAATATACTGAATTTTTCATACATGTTAAAATAAACTTATGGATGAGAAGATTATATAAAATTACATAATTCTAATAAGTTAATTTGAACTTATTGAGATTATTTTATTTTATTTACTATAAGTACTTATAGATGACTTTATCCAAATATATACCTAAATATTCTTCATATTGAGCATTTGTTAGAGGAATATTTGTTAGGCAAGGACAAGAGAGAAGAAATTAAAGTGGAAATTTAGTTTAAACTATGATTGAAATTACTTAAAGATACTTTGTGTAATTAACGCCCACTTTGTTCAATAGTGTAGTGAAAAATATTCAGGATGCAGCTAGTACCTAACATATTGTCAAATGCAACGGTCAACTTATAATCTTTTTATGAAGCTAAGTGTTTACTTTTATGCTTTATATTGGAAAATGCACACTGCAATTCCCCTGTTCTTTTACTTTCCATATGTTTTGTTACTTTTGATTAAATCTCTGAACACTCTTACTATTTTATTCTCTATCTTTGCTAATTTTGGTGTATCAGTTCACTATAAAATATCACCATTTCTTCCTAAAATTTTTTCCCCAAGTGTCATAATTTGGCATAAAGCTAAATTCAGTACTAATGATGATAATACGGAATCCAATGAAAATCTTTTGATCTCAGACATTGTAAAGCTTTATATTCTTTCACCAATCTTTTGAACTAATTAATGGGTTAAACCATTAATTTGAAATGACAAAATAAAACATATTTTTAGCATGCAAGCTCTGTTTAGCCAGTCTTGAAGGAATTGTTCCTTCTCTTGCTTGATGTGGTTCTCAACTTATTTTTAGCATGGTGAATACAATTTGAAAACTGGTCGTTTTGGTTATTCCTGGCATTAGCATGGTCATTTGGTGGTGTTGTAGGTTCAACAGTGCTATGCTCCCAACTAATGCAGGACACTAATCCAATTTTATACTCAAAATGTCAAATGAAAGTGGTGAAAGTTTCATCGTTATCCCTTCAAAGTGCCTTTGCCTATGTATTCTTCTTTGAATTTGGCAACAGGCATCCCCATCCTCGGCTCATAGTCATACCCACCTTCAAATGAACCAACCCTTGATACCTGCCTATCACCCTTTGAATTTGGTGAGCTCCCATTCCCCATTCTTTGGTTTAGATTTTCTACAATGTATGTTAACTTTCCAAGTACTTTGGAACGCTGCTGAACGTGATAAAGTACAAGAAAAATTTGAAGAATAATTGATTATAAGGATATTTTAAAAAATATTTAAAATAAATATGTGAACTTTTATTAAAATATGATTACCTTAACAACACTTCCGTTGTTATTTACTTTTGTTGTATTTATCAATGTTTGATATAATGTTCGATTTGTGGTAAGAAGGCAGTCAAAAGAGCCCGGTGCCAACTCAGGCTAGCCAAGAACAATAGGCAAAGCAACTAAGAAAGGACTTGGCTTAGCTAATACAAAGTGGCCATTAAGAAACTAAATTTAACTGGGCTTTTAATGCTAAATCTCCTGTTTTTATTTCTAATAAGAGAGGTTTTCTACTTTATTTCCATTAAGTGTGAATATTGGGATATAGTTGATTTGACTTCTGAATTTTAATGTGTTTTACTAATAAAATTAATATACTAACAATTAATATAAAATATTAAAAAAAACTGAACTCATCCTCAACCTCAATTTAATTCTTACCATTGAAAAGTATAAAATTTCTACTGAACATATATCGAATTAGTTTCCATACACACTTAGTAGTTATTGAAAGATATGACTTTACATACACACAAGTCACAACAATGTTTATTTTTGTCTCTCTTGTTGGGGCCTCCTCTCGCAAGAGCCATAATTGGGCTTGGTCTCTGGGATACTTGATTCAACTTTCTACAGTACCATCTTACCTTCCAAATAGATGATATTTCATGAAAGCAATTTCCATCAACGTTAATAATGGAATCCGTAAATATTCCCTAATATTTGCAACTTTTTAGTCAATTTTGACACTTAGTTTGCTCATTCCACAAAATCAACAGTCCAAATTCCAAAAATATTCTGCCATTCCAAGCTATAGGCTAGGTGGTATATCCGGCTATCTCAGGACGTTTTGCCAAAAATATTATTGCTTGCGGCTTCCATATGGATTCAAGCAAACCCAAACCAAAGTTTTTTAATCAGTTTGGTCTCATTTTCAAGTAAACCCAACCCAATCATACCCCTACTTGCATGTTTATGAATGTTAGGCAGAAAATACTTACTTGTAATTTCTTCATTATATTTGTAACTACAAAATAAAAATTCTAAGCAACTATAATTTTTCTGTATAATGCATTTCAATATTCTTTTCATCATATGAGCTGAACCAGAGTCAAACAAGCTATAATTTGACCAGACAAGTTAAAATACACATTTCAATATACTTTCATCATATATGTAGTCAAATATATACCTTTAAAACGGGCAACATATCCTTTAAAGGGGTCAAATTTTACCAATTCTTACTTTTTTTATTTATCAAATTTAAATTCCAAATCTTATATCATCAAAACCAAACTGCTTAGCAATTGAATAAGAGACTAATGACGCAAGGTTTAAAGGCCAGTAATACCTTTGTTTCGCTAGCCCCTAAAAATATAGTTAATTATTGAAAACATCTTCAAAAAAAAATTGAAAGAAAGTTTCTAATTAATACAGTTATAGTATTAAGAGTAGTGATTTTCTTTTTGAAAAATATGCTTATCATTTTTATCCTCTTATCATGACTTTCCCTCTTGTAATCAGTATCGTTGTCTCTCCAAGAAGTCTCATTAGTTGACTCGTGATCTATTCATCTTAACCAAAATATAAACTTTTTTCATTATTTAATATTATAAATGCAAATTGTCTCCCATCTTATAAACTTGAATGTAGAATTAATCGAAATGATTATCTACTGTCTAATAACTTGTTTGCTTAGGTGGATAAAAACACATATGTTGACTTGCGTGCTGGTTGATTTGGCCGGTAGGTATTTGCATGGTTATTTTTCTATTATGCTTGTAAACACGTTTTTCCTCTGGCTCACATTTTTCTGGTTCTCACTTAAGCCTTTCTTACTTCCTTTTTACTATTTTAGATGGTGTAATAAGGTTATTTGTTATCTTTTTGTCTTTGTACTTCCTTCTTAATACAACCTTTTGCAATTTATTGTGTGTTGCCACTGTAAAGTCTGTTACAGACTCATTACGCTCAACATACTTTAGCACTAAGCAATCAATATTGAAGTTTCATCATTGGAGAGTTTGTGGTTAAGTCTAGACTCTAACTTTCTGATTGTTTTTTGTTATCATCGATTTTGAAGTACTTTTTTACAACTTCCTTATCACTATTCTTATGGTTCTCCATATTTCTTTTTTGCCTTATGGTAGGTAGAGAAATGCCTACTATAGAATAAATATTGTTGGCCTGAGAATGTTGCAATAGATGAGCGGGGAGATAAAAGGAAAGATATCCAAGCTATGGAATGTATTAGGGAGAAAGATGGTAGAATCTCTCCTAAAATGGTTTGGTTGGGAACAATACAAAATCAGGCCTTAGTAAGAAAAATTATATAAGATAACTCAAAAAAGGAGGACTTTGAAAGAAGCCATTACAAAGATCTTGCCCCAAGTAATAGTCTTATCAAAATTTTGGGTTTTGACATAGCTGTTTATGAAATAAGCGGAGAACATATTGTATAAGTTTTATTTGAAAACTATTTTGAACATTTAAAAATGAAAAAACTTGTTCATATTTATTAGAATTTCATTAATGAAAAGCAAAAAACAACATATTCTAATTGTATTTTGAGTTTTCAAAACAAAAATATAAAACTGAAAAGCAAAACTACTTTCAGTTGTTCTTGTTTTTTAGTTTTTAAAACGAAAAAACTAGAACTGTTTTCAGAAAACACTATCAAAACAAGTTTTTTAGTTTTTAAAAACTAAAATGCTGAAAACAGTTTCATAGGGGTAAAACAAGCACTTCAAAATTGTTGTCAAACAAGCAGTTAATTTAGGAAGAAGAAGCTAGCAAGAAGCGTGACAAAGAAAATAATGGGTAGGATATTTAAGGAGAGAGAGTGAGTGAATTAGATATAGGGGTAAAATGGAAATTAAAAAAAATAAAAATAGTAAGTGTAAATTCAAATTGATGGGAGTGTTAATTCAAAATCTCCTAGTTTTGTTTGTTTTGTGGGCCAACCCAAATCTACATTGAGTTGGGTTGGCCACATGTTTAAGTTTTTTTTTAACTTAACACCATTAACAGTAATAAAGAATAAGGTTTTCTATAAAACTCTTTTAGACTGACCGTTTATAAGTGTTAATCTAAAAAATAATATCAAATTAATTTCTAGTGAATGAAAGTCTAGGCAACTATCAAGAGCTTCAACATTTTGTGTTGTCTAGTTCATATGGGACAAAAGTATGAGTTTAACATTTTTACACTATCAGTATAAAAGAGTTTTATATTGGCAGTGAATCATAATCCTTGATTTACATGACTTTTAAAGTATCAATTGGTAAAGTCAACAAACTTACCATATATAAAGGGTTGTGATTAACTGTCAGTGTAAAACTCTTTACACTGAGAGAGTATAAGTGTTTTTCTAAAAAAATATTCACATTCATCCTCTTAGCTATTTGCCACAACATGTTTTTTCCTACCTCTTCCAGGTTCTCCATGTTTTCTTTGTCAGCATTATCCGGTCCTTTCATGGATGGATCAAGGTTATACTCATGACATTACATATGTATTAGTATCATCACGATTGTGAGCAAGTTTGCAACGAATTTTTATTTTCTTAATTTAAATTTCTTCTTTTAAATTAAACTATTCATAGGAGAAAAAATGGAAATCCTCATTAAATTTTAAAAGAGCATTTTTGTAGAAAATAAAATTGTTGTCATGAAAACCAGAATGAGTTTAATTAGTATGTACTATCACTGTAAAAGAATTTTATCTTGATGTTCAATTACAATTTTTCATTTATAACTTTTAAAATATTAGCTGGTAAAGTCAACAAACTTAGCATAAATAAAGGGTTTTGATTGAATGTTAATGTAAAACAATTTACTTATTTATCATTAAATAAATTATATATATTAAGTTATTAATTTTATTTTAATTTAAAAAGTATATAAAGAAAAATTAATAACAGGAAAATATAAATTAAAGCTTAAGAATTAAAATTTTAATTAAATATATAACTTTAAACTTATTATATAATTATTAAAATTATAACAGATGGATACGAGTTCAGGTACAAGGCAAACATTCATATACACATACCTGTACCTAGGGGTGGGTATACGGACTCAAGTCCGCGAACTGGTCTGTGGACCTCCAAGTTCGTGTGGATTTTGGACCCTTTTTCTAAAAAAAACTCATAACTATAGGAGAAATTTAAGCTCAGTCCTCAAAACCCGCGGACTTCATAGGTTAAATCCACGGGCTCACGAGTTTGGTCCATAACCCGTTTAAGGAACAAAATTGTCATTTAGACTAGTAGTTTGTGTTAATGTTATGACTTTTTTGTTGTAAATTGTGATATTTTACACTTTTAATATTGAAAATATTTAACGTTTTAGATTATTATAAATAATGATATAATTTTTAGTATAATATTTTATAATTTAGTTAGTTAAAAAATATTAGACATTTTTTAAAATTGTTTTTAAAAGTTATATGTATATATGGATCCGTGGACCGATCCGTTAAGCCTGCAAACTTCACAGACTAGATGCGACTTGCAAAAATTATCTATTTATTTTAGTGGATCATATGTATCTGGACCATTTAAATATGGACTTCTTGGACCAAATTTAAACAAGGCAGATAAATCCATATACCTACCCTACCCGTTTATCATGTCGGGTAATATCTGTATCCATACTTGTCAAAGTGAGTGATACTTATCAAAATCAGGGCGAGTTTGGAGTGATACCCATGGGTATTGGTATTTTTGTCATACATACTCTAAAGAGGTGTTAGTGTAATGTATAAGAGGAGTGTTAGTGTAATCTTTTCAAACATACAAAGATACAAGTGAAATGACAACACAAAAGTAAGGAATGTGTAGTTTAAAGAAAAAAGAGGTGCATTTATAATTTCGTTAAATATAAGAAGATCTATCTATAATTTACTCTAAAATTAATTGTATTATATGGATTATTGAAACAAGCTAATCTTCATAATAATTTGCACTTTCTAGCTTACATACTCTTAATTAGAATAAATTTTCTAAAATAAATTACTTATATATACCTCAATTCGAAGATAGCTTTCCAAAGGATAGAGGCCAGGAAACAGTCGCAAGGTAGTGATGGAGCTGGTCTGTGTGAAACATAGTCTCATGAAAAAATCAAGGTTTTGTAAGTAGCAACATGATTTGTTTTTGCTCGCTATGTTGCATCACTTCACTCACAACAACCATTACCTTAAGTATAATTTAGTTTGACATAATATCTCAAGCTTTTCATACACCGTATATTCATATAGAAGGCACGTAATATTAATATCTTTCATATAATAAAATTAAGAAAAAAACTTATGCACTCTTAGTAATATAAAATGTTTTACACTGATATTTAATTACAAATCTTTATATATATATATATATATATATATATGATAAATTTTTAAAATTTATCAATTAATACTTTAAAATTCATATAAATGAAAGATTGTATTTGAACCCTAGTATAAAACCCTTTTATCCTGTTAGTGCAAAAGCATTCAACTCTTACTAATTACGTGGAAGGCATACGACTTTTTTTTTTATAAAGACATAATATTCAATTACTTAAAAAGTTTGTTAACCTTAACCATTAATCAATTTAATACTTTAAAAATCATATAAATAAAAGATTATGATTGAACTCTAGTGTAAAATGTAACGTCCATCGTTACAGTAATAACCCATAATAAAATAATGAAGAATTTAAAGCAAATAATAAATTTTGTATTTGAATACATGAATTCTTACATAATAAACAAAATATAATCCTTAAATTCGGGTCTCTAGAAGACAAAAACAATTACAAGTACATTATGTTCTAAAATCGTTACAAACAAATACTACAAGAAATTTTTTTATTAATAACAAACTAGGTTTTCAAGCCTCTTCAATTTCCAAAACTTCTCCCTAGAGCTCTGAAAATAACACTTTTAATGAGATAATAATCTCAGTGAATAAAACAAGTTTTTAAAAGAGGTTCGCAAATAGTGTTGTTCTCAGTCGGCATGGAATCCAGAAAAACAACCGTGGTACCCGCAGTAATAAAAAGTATTTTTCTTTATATATAATCATGATTTAACCCAAAAAATTTCTAGCAATAATAAAAACACAATAAAATAGTTTTTGATACAAACACACAATCTACAAATTATAGTGATACTCATGATCACTCGCTCTCACTCTACGGTTCCCAGAACCAAGGTTTTTGGTAGATTCTTCAAAGAGGTCTATGAGCTCATATTCCATATAATGGCGTCCCACTACCTTCCCTATGCTATTATGAAGGTATCCAGAATCTCTTCTCCATCCCAGATGGAGGTATCTAAAACCTCTTCCCCGTATGAAACGGAGGTATCTCATACATCCATCCCAGATGGATGTATCTCAAAATTCAACTCCATTCCAAATGGAGGTATCTCAAAACAATTAACAAAGTAATTTGCAAACATTAAACGAATTAAGAACAATTTTTAAAACCATACCATGGAGGGTTAAAAACAGACGTTTTACTCATCTCTTAAAGCAAGATCCCACCACTTTAATTTGTTTTCTTCTGCTCCTATGTCCCTCTTTCTCAACCCTAGAATAATCAACTAATCTACTATATTCTGAGAGAACTAGTTAACCCTATATATAATTGCTTAGGGTTGATTTTCCCCTCTCTATATTTTTATCTTTTATAAAAGATTAGTTTTTAGAGATGAAATTCAAAATGAAATAAAATACTCTTTTATCTTATCTTACTATTATTTTAAAAGCAACATTATCTTACCTTATTTTTTCATTTAAAAATCCTAAATATTTAATCTTTTAATTTTATCTAACGAAATAAAATATATTATTTTATCTTATTTATATTTTAAAGGAAATATTATCTTAATCTTCTTATTCAAAATTTCTGACAGTTTAATCTTTTAATTAGTTTTTTTAACAACTTAATCTATCTTATCTTAACTAAATGATTATTTGAATATTTGTATTTTAAATTTTGGGATATTACATAAAACTCTTTTACACTCTGCATATAAATATTAAACACTTATTAAATACATGAAATACATACAACTTTCTTTTGTAAAGACCTAATTGCACTTTTTATTAAGTTATCTTTTTTATTTTTGTAATGTTCTTTGAGTTACTCTTGGAATATATCTCTATATATAAAACTGTTAACTTATCTTTCAATTAATATTACTCATTTTATTTTATTTTTTTATAAATCAAATGAATTTATTACAAAAGAGCACCAACAGTGACCATAAAACATATTACAAAAGTAAGTGAAAAAGGGTTTGTTCCATACATTTGAATATTGTACGTACCTCAGTGTACGGTCCTCTGCCACGAGGCTCATCCTTATGCATGATGCTCAGCCACAACATGTGTGCTTGGCGTAGGCTTCCCTACCATGGTGTGCGCACTCAATGCATGCTCCCGTGTCTTGAGGTGTGTGTCTCGGGCATGCTTCCTAACCACAACATATGCACCCAATGCATGTTGTCGAGCCATAATGTGTGTGCCTAGTAAACACTCCCCAACCTCGATACACACATCCATTGCATCCTGCCCTACAACTACGAACGAGCCCGGTTCACGCTCCCTCCCACAGCATGTGAGCCCAGTGCATGCTTACCTGCCATGGCGCGTGGCCGGTGCATGTTGCCTAGTCAAGGAGCATGCACCTACTGCACCCTTCCTAGCCATGGCGTGCATGCCTAGTGCATACTCCCATGCCTCAAGGCAGGCACCCAGTACAAACTGCCTTGCCACAAGATGTGTGCTCAGTGTACCCTTCCTAGCCATGGTGGGCACCTAATGCATACTCCCGTGCCTCCATGTGCGTGCTCAATGCACCTTCCCGATCAATTGATGACCCTTCTGAGCCACAACGTGTGTTCCAATGAATGCTCCCCTACATCAATCCATGAGCTCGATGCGTGCTACCTTGCCATGACACACGCCCATTGCAGATTGCTCTGTCACAATGCGTGCACCCAATGAAAACTTCTAGCCACAATGTGCGCACCCATTGAACACTAGCCTACCACGACACATGCTCGATACACGCTGTCCTACTAAGGTGCGCATGCCCAATCTACGTTTCCCTGTTAAGGCCTGGATGCTCAGTCCACACTGCCCGACCATGGCATACGCTTCCTTGTCTCGAGGCATATGCCAGATGTATGTTACCCTGTCATGGTGTGTGCACCTAGTGAATGTTGTCTGCCACGACATGATGTCCGTTGCACACAGCCTTGCCACTATGCTTGTGCTGGTGTACGCTGCCCTACCACATCATGCGAACTTGGTGCACGCCCTTTGCCTCAAGGCGCGTGCCTGATACATGCTACCATGCCACGATGCGTGCGCTGAATGCATGCTTCTCGAGGTGTGTGCCTGGAGTAGGCTGTTGGGCCATGACACATGCGCCTGGTCCATGTTGCCCTACCACAGTCAGTGCACCCTATGTACACTTCCTTACCATAGCGCGCTTGTTGAAACACATGTTGAAATTCAAGGATTGAAAAGCTTGAAGAAGCCATCATGTCCTTTGAAGCTCTTTGGAGTTTTGGTTTTGAAGAAGTATGATGTTTTGATTTTAAGTTTAAGCTTAATTCATTTTTATAGTACCAAACACATTTGATAAGTGTGCTACTTGTATTGTGTGTTTAGATAGGCATGAAAATATGTTTGAGTAGCTAAGGGATACATTACATAGGCTAGGAAATGCTGAAAAATCATCAAAATTAGATTTTGCAGTAAGGTAATCGATTACATTATTATGGTAATCGATTACCCTTCAAGAAAATTGGGTATTCTTATTCCTATTCTCAAGAGTAATTAATTACCTGAAAATAATAGTCGATTATACCCGAGACCATACTTTTATGGGTCTATTTTGTAGCAGCAAATCAGATAATCTATTGGGTAATCGATTACCCTGCTACAAACTCATATAAAAGCATTTTTAAACCATAATTTTTTATAACTAATGAAAGGTCCAAAGAAAGCTTCCTTATAACTAACAAACTAATCTGATTTGAATTTTTCTAGGATTAATATCTGTATGTGTGGTGTGCATAAATGAAATTTTAGTGGAAAATAGATTAGTGGAAGGCTAAATCTAACAGTTGGATGTAGGTCAGGTTGACTGAACTAGTATAAAACTACTGTGAAAATTCTCTCTTTTCTTACACTCTTTATGATTGCTTGAATTGATTTCTTTATTGATTTCTGAATGATTTTCTTTGCTACAACTTTATTTTGAATCTTTATTCAGAAAAATTGATTCTATTGATATTCCGTAATTGAGATTGTTATTGGGTTATTAAATCATTGAATCTTGATATTACACATTCATTATCCATAATCTTTGATTGAAAAGAAGTATGATTGAAATTTATATTTTGATTTAACTATGTGCAAACTAAAAACCATCATTGAAGGAATTATTATTGATCAAGTTTGATACCCAAAACATAGAAAGTGTTGAATCTTGATCTTTGTTTCAAGTTCTTTTGAAAACCCATTTTTGAAAACACTAAGGTAGATTTTGGAAATTTCTTAAAGGGGATATTTTTGAAAAATCTGATATTATTTTTTAATAGAAAAATTTGAAAAATATTTTGTGAATCTATTCAACACCCCTTCTAGATTCCCCCTGGGACCAACAACACGCTTTTGTACCTCGATGTGTATGCCTCGTGCACACTACCCTACTCAACGTGTGCACTTGGTGCACATTGACCTACAATGGCATGGTTGCTCGATGCACCTTTCCAAGCCACAGTGTACACACTTTCCTGCCACTCCATGCACGCCAGTGCATGCTCCCCTACCACAGCCCGCGCACCTGATGTAGTCTTCCCTGTGACAGCATGTGCTCCGAATGCAAGCTCCCTTGCCTCAAAATATGCATTGAGTGCATGCTACCTGCCAAGGCGAGCGCGCCCGGTACGCCCTTCCTAGCCGTGGCACGTACCCAATGCACCCTCCCCTACCTCGATGTGAGCACCTAGTGTAAGTTTCCTACTACGATGCGCACACTCAATGTACCCTTCCTTGCTGAGGCTTGCACCCGTTTGCACGCCTTCATGTCATGCTTTTAGTTTGTTTTCCTTTCATTTTTCCATTTTAAATTAGTGCTTGTTTCCTATTAATTAACTTGTTAGCATAATTTATAGGTTTGTACCTACCCTGATTATCATCGTATCCTTATCCAATTAAATTGACTGGTTAATTTATTTTTAGTTTTAAATATTGTTATAGAAAACTTGTAGAACTAGTGACTTCTAGGGAAGAAATCCCTTATTAGTGGATCTTAATGAATTTTAATTATAAACTTATTCACCTTATGCTTTGACATCTTTCTATTTAACATTCAGCTGGATGATATAATTGATTTGGTGATTCCAAGTGGTAACAACAAGATTATTTCTCAGATCTAAGAGTTCAATTAAAATTACTATTTTAGGTCATGCTAATAATTAGGACCATTATGCTTCCATTTGCATATATTTAAATATAGGTTTAATTATATTCTTCATCATCCATTTCAATTAAGATTTATTGTTTTGTAGTAGTTTAAATGATAATTTTCTATTAATATTTTTTTATTTGTTATAGGTATTTTGTGATATTAAAGAATTGCTATGGAGATACTTGAAGGGATTCACTCTCTGGACTTGCATATTTGTTTGAAATTGGAAAGTCTTTAGACTTACTTAGAAATAGTTTTCAAAAAAATTTTTAATTTTGGTATTTTTGTTGTATTTATTTATATAAATAAATGTATATTTAAACAATTTAATAATTTATATATGAATTTTTTTTGTTTATCAATTTACTGAAATCCTTTATTGGTTTATATAAACTTAATCAAAGTTATTTGAGGTTGTATAATCTGTTTAGCTTTATATTATTATAATTTGCAAATTTAGGAAGACATGTTATATAAATAAAGAAAAATAAAACAAACACAACATAATAAATTTCCTTTCTAAAACGATTATTTTAAACCACGTTTTAAAAAGGCCATTTTTTAAAAGAATTATTTGAAAAGAACGTTTTACATAGGCCATTTTGGAAAATAGTTATTTAAAAAACGTTTTAAAATGGTTAAAAAACCGTTCTTAAAAGTTAGACTTTTAAAAACCAAGACATTCAAAATAGTTCTGGATTTGTTGGTGTTTTTAGTTAATGAAAACTTAGATGCTATCTTACTTGTGCTCTATGCTCTTTCATTGTGGACACAATTTGACCAATGTTACAATTATTTAAGCTTGTTAAATTCACGTACGTTTCGATCATGAGATATGACACAACATGTTTAAATGAGTTTGATTTCCTTTCTTAATTGGTTAAAGAAACTTCATAACATTAAAGGGAAACTCTCCTCTCCAAGATGATTCTAGCAAAATCCAAACAAATATTCACTTATGACAAACTACAAGTTACTTGGCCCAATTATTTGATGTATTGTTTTAAAAACTTGACTAATTCTACTTGTTCAATTGAAAATTAGTCTAGTAACTGGCCTGAAAAGAAAAAAGTAGAGCACTTAAGAACAAAGAACCGGTTGAATAAACCTTTTAAATTTTAATTTTTTAATTAAAAATTAATCTAAAGAATTTTTAACATAATAAAAAATACATATTTAAATATTTCACATAAAAATTATATGTTATCTTGCTTTCTGCTCTCATTACGGTGCAAGTTGAACAATTTTGCAATTATATAAACTTTGTTTCACAACATGCTTAAATGAGCGTATTTTTTGTTTATTAGTTGGTTAAATAAGATTAATAATATTAAAGGAAAACTTTCCATTCTCCATCATAGTTCTATGCTTTGTTTTAAAAAGTCGGCTATATAAGCAAGAATTGTCATGTTAAACAATAATACAATTCTATACGTTTACAATTCATTATATTTTTACTTTGTCAAATTAAACAATAATGAATTGATGGTGCAAGGGAACCTTTTCATTCACCAATTTAGGTCAGCATATTTCATCATTATTCAATCATAGTACTCTCGTTGTCAATTAATAAAATCTTATATATAAGAGCATAGGCAAAACATGAAATTTTTATGACAAAAATAATACAATATCATACCTTGTTACCTGTTGTATAAAGATTGTCATATTAAAATATAATACAATTTTGTGCGTGTTTGAAAGTTTATAATTCATCATATTTTTTATCTTTTCCATATTAAACAATAATACAATATCATATTAGTTATATATTATAAACAAGGATTCTTATAGTTAAGGTGATTTTATGCTAAACAAAATGTATTGAAGGTAGTCAAGTGTGTAAATGTCTAAGGCCCTTTCACCCAACTTTGTTAGAAAACCAATTAAAGGCAAAAGAACTTTTTCATTGAAAAGCATGAAATGAAGACAAAATGCAAGAGAAGATGACCAAGCATTCCAAGTTGCTGTTAGTTATTGCTCTCTTTATGCTTGTTGTTTTTGTTGTTGTACATCTTTTTTCTCTTTTTTTTTAGTTGAGAAGTATATCCTAATTTATAATGTTGACAAATATTAATTTTTTATATTAAAAAATATATTTTAATACATAGTGTTGATATATAAATTTTTATTTTGAATTTATATTTTTAAAAGTGATCAAATTATATTTATTTTAATATAATTTTCAAATTACTCAAAATTTAATTATATGTCAATAATTAATTTTGTGTAATTATTTTCACATATTATATTTTTATTTTATCCATATAGTACAATAAGTGTTTTATTGCAACTATTTTACTTATATATAAATATAAAATAAATATATTTTTATTTAATAGTATATGATACATTTTGTTAATTATTTAAGATTTAAAAATAGTTTATAAATATATAAAAATATATTCATTTTACATCAATACATACATCATTGTGATCTTAAAAAATATTTTAATTTTTATTTTAAAAAATTATTTACAATTTGTATTAAATTATATAATAAAAAGCATTAATATAAGTCATTTTATTCATGAAATCAAATCAACTGCTGAGAAAATATTTACCAATACCTATGAGATGTTTAAGCTTTAAATTAAATTACTAAATCAACAGTTATTATCAAGTGAAAATTTTAATCAACAACTTAATGGAATAGAAATTTTGATCAATAGTTATGAAAAGTTCAAACTTCCTTTTCAAATATATAAAGAATCAACGTACGTAGCGTAAAAGAGGATGCAAATTTACATTATTATTTCATAGAGTAAATTATTGTAATATTTTTTAAAATTAGTATAATTACACATACATTTCTATTTTTTTTAATCATTATTTTGTAACCCTGAAAGATTGAAGTCTAGAGTTTGAAAGAAATACTAGTATAATATTTTCAAACATATAAAAGTATTAATATAATATTTTTAAAGTTAACAAGAGATTTAGGTAGGAAAATAAAAAATGTTGAATTATATAAAATTTGATAAAAATTGAGGATGTATCATTATAACTTACTCTATTTTATATTATAATAAATAAATTTCAAATCAAATAAATATTTGTTGTCAACTTAAAATATCCATCTAACATCCTACAGGTGCTAAAATCTCTTTACTATATATCAAGTCAAACCAATGATTTTTGTTAAAATTATTATTTTTTATCCTCTTAACCCATTTGGAAAAAAATTATTATCCATTCACTTTATATAAATTTAAAAAATTATATTTTTCACTAGCAATTTAGTTATTGGGTTTATATTTTGAAATATTTGAAAAATATTGTACAAATATTTATAACAATTGAATAAATCGTTCTGATGTGGAAGTACAAATAGAACTATTTAATTTCTAATTTGTTGTATTTTTAACTTTTTAGACATTATAATTTAATTATTAATTTAAATGCAATTCTAATGGCTGAAAGCCACAAGAAAATATAAAATTATTGGTTCAAAATTATATTTTTTCATGGTTTTTATATATTAGAATTATATGAAAATAATAATAATAATATAAGAATTATGCATGCAAATAAAAAAAATTATATATAAAAATAACATATATGATATTAAAATCAAATAACTAGAAGTACACATATTTTTTGTGTTTACTTCATACAGACTATATGAAGGTGAAATTATATATGTTATTAATTAATTCAATCACAATATTATTATGGTTATATTCTATAAAATCATCCTCATATCTTTTAACAATTACAAAGTTAAGTTAGTTATGTTAGGTATTTATTAAAGGTTAATAAATATGAAATATATAATTTATCAGAAAATATTTGATAATTTATTTTTATAAACTATTATATTCAATAAATTTTCTCTTATAATGATAACCTTAAAAATATTGACAATTAAAAAGCTTAATTTCAAGAAAACAATACACACAATATCTTAAACACATTATTTACAATGAATTGTTTCTAATAAATTATAAAAAAATAAAAATTACTTTATTAATAAATTTTTTTATTATAATAAATTGATCTTAGCATATTTTAAAACTTGTAATTTTTTATTATATAGAATGATATAGTAATATATAATTATAAATATATATTTATATATCTATCTTAATAGTATTTTTTTTTCAGATATAAATCTAGATTGAATTTAACTAGTTTCTTAATAAAAATATAACTAATTAATCACAAAAAATCTAAATAAGTTAGAAGGGATAGCTAGTACATTTTGATTTTATTGAGCTTTTCTAGGCAAAGAGTTTCAGCTCTTAAAAATATAATTGAAACCTAAAATATAGTTCAGAAACTGAAAAAGTAGATTAAATTTTAAAGTGATTAAATTAAGATAAAAAAATTTATAGGATGAAAATAATATTTTATAAATTTTATAGGAATCCAAACATAGTTTATGTTAAATTATTTTTAATTTTATAGGAACCTGAGGAAAGTTAATTAATATACTTTACATGGTTTTAGTAAATTATTCTTAATTTTTATGATCATATATAAGTTCTTTACTTATAAATGAATTTTCATAAATTTTTGTTTTTTCTTTCTGATATTTTCTTTTGTCTTATCTATACGTCCAATCCTTAGATTTAAACCTCCAAAAGATTAACCAAACTCATTTGCTTTTACATTTAAGTAAATTTCTATAGTTACATAGTTTGTGAAGTTGTTTTGTATCTAAAATAGAAGCAAAATTATATAAAGATAATACTCTAATAAGTTTTTAAAATATAATAAAAATAAAAAAAATAATTTTAATAAAATGTCCCTTTGTTCTTCTACACAGAAAATATGGATATAATTAATAAAATTTAATAAATGTAGTTTTAAATTTTACAAATAAAAACATAAATTTTCTTAAAAGCAGAACTTAAAGAAGGGATAGAGATAATTTATTAATTTCCTTCTTACCATCTCATTAACCAATTGAGGAAGGATCCTTAACGTGTCACACATGCAATTAAATCCTTAATGTGTCACACGCAACGTTAGAAGAAGTGAGGACACCATGTTAGGAGGAGTTGAATAATATATCTGCAAACTAAACTTTATAATTAATCTAGTAATGGAAAGAAACATTTCTAACTTGTAATTTTTATTTCTTGTCTTTGAATATTAAGCTAATTTGAACAATGAAAATGAATTTTTAATAAATTCCAAGACGACACAAAGTTATGCTCACGCAAAAATGCAGATAAAAAAACCTTCTTCTTTTACAACAGCGTGATATTTTCTAATATGTCTCAAAGTTGGAACAAAGGATAAGAGAGTTTGAATTTCATGAAAGAAAGGAAAAAAATGTTGTGATGATTTTGAGTCAAAATCGCAATTTGAAATCCAAGAGAAACAGGATCAGTCGTAGTTACAAAGAAGAATAATGCTACTTCAAATAAACATAGGAGAGCTACCCATGTTTGATAAATTGGATTTTTCTTAACCATATGAAAATAGATATTTGAATCAAGTTAAAAATGTTGAACAAATCTAATTTGATAAAAATAAAATCATAGTAAAAATTTTGATGTAATTACAAATTCTTAATGTTTTGGTATTCATTTGATTTATTGAACCTAGAAACAAATATAAGTATATATATTATATATATATATATATATATATATATATTTATATTTATATTTGTCTCTTCCATTATGATGATGGAAATCATGATTTTTAAACTCTAAGACTTTTTTTTTATTATGGAAAACTAAAATCCTAATAGCATTTTATTTTATTATTGTTAAAGTAAATTGATAAATATCACAAAATTGAAAGGAGCAAGAAGAGAGAATGGAGAGAAGATTGACTAATACTAATTTTAATTCTAGTTGAAAACTTTAATCTGTATATAATAAATTCAGCACAACTAAATTAATTAAATGCAAATTTGCAATATTCTAATAGAGTCATTTATGAAATATTATTAATTTACAAAATTACCCTTAGACCAAGAGAGTACATATCAATATATCATAGATATGATATACATTTTTGTTTTTGAAGGTAACTAACCTATGTTAATTTGATATAATTTGTGTTTCAGACCTCACTTGTGAGATTTAGATTAATTTGGCTCAAATGGTTTATAGAATCAATTGCATCAAAATTAATTTTATCTATAATTAAATTATTGGATACTTTATCTTTCTTGAATTTTTTAATCTCATGATAAATTTGGTTAACATCACATAAGAAGGATTAAGTTAACAAGATAGATTTAGAATAGTTATGTCTGTAAATGGAACACTTTTAATGCTATGCCAGATGCAAGATATGCATGATGTATGATTGCTTACCTGAGTGTAGCAAGTTTCACAGTAATCTGTACTTTAAGTATTGATAGTGGTAAATGAGTTTGGAATCATCAATGCACCTTTATATGCTTAACTCATAAAATTAGAATTGACTTTTGCGTGTTAACCTATATTAGTTGTTGTTACTTCATTCTCTCTTGTGCTTTATAGATATTTTTCTGTCCTGATACACTCAAATTAAATACAATAATAGGTATTTCTACAGACTATTTATTACTTGCAAGTTTCAAATTTTGTGTCCCCTGACTAGGTTATGCACCAAATTAATTTTGCCTCTACGTCTTTCACATTAGGTGCAACTTCCTAAGACCTCTTTTGCTTTTCTAGCTCTTGCTGCCGTAGGAGCTTCAAGTCTTTCGAACACTTTGTTGTCTTTGTTTGTAGCTGAATTTTTATAAATCTCATAGTACACTTTTGGGTTTCGATAATCACTATGCTAATCACTTCATCCTGCCCACACGTAATAATATACTTAATATATATAAATAATGATATTTGCTTCATCACATAGTTTGCTGAAATATATATAATGTGTATTCATCCATTTCTATTTGCTGCCATATTTAGTTTGTTATTGTTATGATAATAATAATAAGCTAGTTGTTAACTTTTAATGGCCTGATAATTTATTAATTAATTGTGAAACAAATATATGGTCGAGAGTCAAATTAATTAAATGAGTTGTATTTTAAGATATAGTCTGAGCAAGTATAAATGGTTTGTGTGTTTTACCTTTTTCTTTTCACTTTTTGATCAACTCAATAAACAAACCCTCAAATTTAGTAGATATTCTCATTTCAAACAAGCATACGTCTTGTTTAAGAATAATGTTTTTCAATTGAGAATTCTTGAGCCAACATAATAACTCATAAATAACACTTTTTGCCGTTTTGAAATAATTTTATTTCAATAATATTTCTAAATTATTTTCATTCTATAATATAAATATTTTCCAATTATCCTCCTTCTATATTAATATTTATTAACTACTTGATAATTGTAAAATTAACTAAATTTTTATATATGATTTATTAATACTGTTTTGTTATGCATTATGTACTAGATGTGCCCGGGCCGAGTCTACCACTTACCGGGTCTACCTCCTTGCACACTAATAACATCTTCCTTGCTTCGTTCCTTGGCGCCGGTGAAGTTGTGTACCGGAAGGAATCCCTCACCCGAGTCAAATTTTTATTCAAGGCCAGGTTTGGAAAAGATAAATACAAGTCATTCTTTTTACAAGTAAAGAAAAAACCCGTAATTGTGTAGGGTCAAACCCAAGAAGGTAAATATTATAAATGATAAAGGATAAAAACAGGTTGAACTCTCTCTCATTATTATATTTCTGACATTTGACAACATATTTTGAGAGGAGTATCATTGTAAGTCTTGTGCTTACATTGACGAAAGAGACTCCTTTAGACAATAAGTTCCCTACCCATTTTTTTAGGAACTCATTTTTTGTGTTTTAAAAATTAATCTAAAGTATTTTTAACATAAATAATAACACATATTTAAATATTTCACATAAATATCTATTATTTTGTCTAATGAAATATATAATCTAGTGATTTATACTAATTTATTATTTTTAAATCTTATTTATTCTTCACAATTCTATATTATTTTATTATTTAAAATATTATATAGAATATTTATAGGCTTACATGTAATTTGATTTTCCTATTTTTTAAAATTTTCACTTTTGATCTCTCTATCTTAAAATGGAGATATTTAACCTCTTATTTTTTAAAATCCATAATTTAGTTCTCTATCTTAAAATAAAGACATTTAATTCTTAATTTCAGAAAATTCATGAATTTGATATTTTCAGTAAAATAAAAAATAATAAATGTTTTTATTCATTAAGAAATTATCATTATCCAAATTTAGTAACATGAGATGAGATTATTTGTTACATAACATCATAATCAATGCTTAATTTAGAATAATAAGTGTTTTCAGTTAAAAAAAGGCCAAAGAGCATGAATTTTAAGAAATTAGGGACAAAATGTATAAGAGACAAAAATTGTGAATTTTATATAATTAAGAGGCCGAATGTCTCTATTTTAAATAGAAAAACTAAAAGAAGGGGATTATAATTACATTTAAGACAATACTATAAAGCTGGTTCAATCAGGTTCAGCTACTGTTGAAGTTTTAAACCTTAAACCATTTTACTTGTTCAATCACCGCTTTGCTTTTAAAAACATTAAATTTTGAGAAATCATAATAAAATGTAAAATTAAAGAATAATTGCTTATAAAAAAAATTAAAGAATAATACAACTACAATTAACATTATCAATTTGATGAAATGTTAGATTATTTAATATAATATTTGACTTGTGTGAATATGAAATAACTTTAAATATTTTTAAAGTCGTGTTTCCACTGGAGTCACGCATTCATTGTGTGGTCCATGTATGCCTTCTTCGTGCCTTTCATGGACCATCGTCGCCATCCCTGCTGCAACCCTTGCCGGCTCTGCCACCATCTTCCCTCGCCATCACACATGCGTCATCTCCTTCCTAGAACCTAAACACAACCTCCTTCAACACTACCCAACCTTTTATCTCCACCGCTTTACCCTCTTCCTCTTATCCAAATGTTTCAACTCACCTCCCTAACCCTTTAGATCTAGTTGTTGAAACTCACTTAACTCCTCCTAGGGATCAGTTACCTTTGTCTTCCAGCCCATCAAACACGTGCCCCTCAACTGTCCTGCACCACTCCAAATATTTTCTAGTAGTAGATTATAACATTCAACAAGTTTATAAGTAATTAAAAATATAGTTTATCCAAAAAATTACATTGAATTAACTTGTCATATATCCTAACGATATGGTACGTTATTTAGTTGCTAACGATAGTGTTATATTTGAGTTATACATTTTCTAAAAAACACAACCAAAATCAAACAAAAAATTTAAGGACAAAAAAATGTTAAAAAATTGGTTGAATCAGAAACCAGTTCCCTGTTTGGTTTAATTGTGGTTGAAATTTTTGGTTTCCCACAAAACCAGTTAAAAACCGATCATAAACCGGTGAAAATTGGCGTTTTAACCAATTCGACTAGTTCAATTTTCTTTTTTTAAACTTTTCAATGTATATTTTTTTAAATGCATCCCTCTTTTTCCTAAGTCAACCTCCTTTAATTCAAAATTAATATAAGGATGTTAACTTAGTAATATGATGGTAAATTTAGTAAAATTCTTTTTTCTTTTATAAGCACATTCTTTCTATTTTTTTCTTATACATTATGACTTATGAAGTATGCATGATTTATAATCCTTTTATGTTTAATATTATGAATTTCATGATATTTTTTGTTTAATATAGTTGTTATAGTATTTTATTAAGAACCACTGGTTCAACTAGTAAACTATAAACCAATATCTTCATGAATTTTTATTCAACGGTTTCCTTTTAAAAACATTGACTATATAAATACTATTACATTATTAGCTTCCCCTTTGTCATTTCTAATGTTACCCCAAACCCTCATGAACTTTTGAATCACCTTTGCAGCATATTCAAACACCTTACAAAAAAATACCACAATTTAATATTATTGACTAGAACCACGAGTAGTTGAGTTGGTATTATGTATCTGGATTTGGTTAGATTCCTGCAAAGAAAGTAATGGTACCAATAGATCACTAAGAATTTATTATTGAATTCACAAAAGGAAACAATGGAAGAATATTGACTAAACATTTTAATTAGGGGTTGTACATTACATTACATTGGATTCAACTTTAGCTAAGTAGGACACTAGGACTATTATGATCATCAAACTATTTGGTACAAAGGTGATAAATAAGATAGAAATAAATAACAATAAAAAAATAGATGAGAAATAAAATAAAACTAGAAATGTAAGGCTAAAAATAATAAATAGTAATATATAAGGAAAGAGATAAAAAAATAAGTTAAATTAGGTAAAAAAAAAGTATGATACATCCCACCTTAATTTTTCCAAATGTGTATTTTTTGTTTCTATTGTATTATGAATATATATTTTGCTTTTCTTTAAAAAAAAATTGTAGAACTAGTTATTCACATTATCAAAATTTAGTGATTTTTTTTTCACATTAATATATGAGTTTAATTGGTATACATTGTCATTTTAACTGCAATCACAACCCTTTATTCATGGTAAATTTATTAACTTTACTCATTAGTGCTTTAAAAGTCACATAAATGAAAAGTCATGATTAAATATTAGTGTAAAAATCTTTTACACTGACCGTGTATACCAATTAAACTCTTAATGTATTGCTAATTTTTAACAAAAACTATTGATGTAACACATTGACATATAGTGCTAATAGTGTGTTGATAGTATAGTAAGAAAATATTCTTAAAAGAAAAAAGTGGCATAAAGAATTATAGGTTTGGTGAGTGCCAACAAATTGTACTAACAGGAAATTATGTTGGTTTTTGCTAGCTTTACATAATTACTTAATTGACAACACTTTTTCCCTTCTCATCTAGATTCCTTCTTCCCTTGTTTAATATAATCTCAGGCTTGGCTAATGCCACTTGTTTGCTTAATTGACAAAAGTTTATTAAACCATGTTATGTCCTTAAGCATCTAATAATTTTTTTCACCAGACATGTAATTATTAATTCATTTAATTGTCTCCTTTTATTAGCTTAAATAATTAAATTACTGGTAATTACATCATTACAGCTTGCCAACATCAGGGTAGATGGACCACATCATGATATTTCTTGATTGGTATGGTATCTTTAAATATAAGTGAGAAAAAGATAAATATTCCTCCATTTGAAAAGATAAATATTACATCATTATAGTTTGTCCACATCAGGGTAGAGGGACCACATCATTTGACACCACATCAAGATTACATTATCACTTTGCCGAAGAAGAATAGTATATGAGTGAGAAAAAGATAAATATTCCTCCATTTGCAAAATAGTTGCTGCAATTCTTCAACTCATTGAGGATCACTTCACTTCCCCTCTTTCTTAAAGTCCTCAAAGCTCGTCTTCCCACACACCCCTTTCCCATTTGAAGCATCCATTCCATTCTTCCTTTGTGTCTTACAGCTTCTATTTTACCCTCCCTAAACAAAGAAACTTAGCTTTTTCCCACCCTATAGCCAACACAGCCACATACCCATTCTTTAAGGATAAATCTTCCCACAAAAAAGGTCTCTTTTTCCTTCATCCCTTGACAAATAGAAGCTAAAGCACCACCAAAAGTGTTAATAGATCTTTGTTCCTTCATTTCTATTAGTAAGTACAACAACAACTTTGGGTGGTGTCAAATGGGTAGAGAATGGTGACGTTGCCACATTCACCTCCTTGTAGAAGCAGCTAAAGTATCATTCCATACCAGTGTGAGGCGACCCAAAGTTGTTCCTTCAACCCCTCTTTTCTTATAACTTACAACCAAAGTTTTTTAAAATAAGATATAAAAGTAAATTTTTTTGGTGTTTATTTATTTTGGTTTTGTTATACATACCCACACACATCCACACCCTCCCAAATATCTTATATTGTACCCTATTTTATGAAGAAGAAAATAAGTTCTTAAATGCTTATAAGGAAGCAAGGCAAGTGATTTGAATTTTTAGTAATACAAATACAAATGCACAAAGGGTACATAAGAATACTAAAGTCGTATGAAGAATTTGAGGATGAGTTTTCACAAAAGTGTAGTTTGAATTTGAGGTTGCACCATCTCTGATTCAAATTATAGAGAAGTTGAAACCATAGAATTAGCTAGGGAATTTAAAAATGATACTCATATGAATAGGTATATATGCAAAAATACATAATTTTACACAAAATAAAAAATTAGTTATCATTTAATTTCACTAATATAAAATATAAAATAAATTTATTTTCTAAACACCTTTTATTTGGAACATGATATAAAAAATAAAAGAAAAAACATTTATACACTGATATTTAATCACAATATTTTATATATAGTAAGTTGATTTACTTTATCCATTATTGATTTAAAAATATATAAATTTATGATTATAATTAAACGTCGGTATAAGATTCTTTTACATCGATCGTTGGTAGGTGTTCAACTCAAAATAAAAGAAGTCATACAATGTAATTAAATAAATGGTATTTTATAAATAATAGCATTAAGATAAAATTAATTGAATTTATTTATAGTTTTTAGTCACTACACAACTCACATTTTTTCTTATATCCTTACTCTTGGTATAATATAAATTCTTGATAGAGAAGTAAAACGCAAAATAACATCATTCAACACATACATAAATAATAGTGGGTCAAAGAACGTAAATAAATATGCATATTGGAAGGTTAAATTGAAGGGTCAAATAGAAAACAAATGGTAGGTTTTGAGATGAAAATTAAATTAAGAACAGTTACCGTTTGGGGCATAGAAAGCGATTTGCAACATGTTGCGGTTGAGGTTTTAAATACTTTTGAATATTTTATATTCAGTATATATTGGGTTTGGGTTTGTGAAGAGTTAAATGCCTTTGAATATTTTGAATAAGGCTTCACAACAGTGTTCATGATGAGCCAAGAATCTGATTCCATACACGATTTATAGATAATGTTTAGTCTAGTTGGTTTATTTTCTTCAAATGAAAAGTTAGGTTAAATAGTATTTATATAAAAATATTTAATTAAATTTTAAATAAATTTATTTTATTGCAAAAACATCAAGTAAATTATTTTATGTCAGTTAATTTTTCACAAAAAAATTATTTTATAATATTTTTTTCATTAGACAATAAAAAAAATTATCAAATAAATTTTAATTTAAAATAAACATATAAGCTAAAGTGGTTATATTTAATAAACAATGATTATTGCTTTCAGCAGAACGAGTGCTAAGGCCAATTATATATGGATATAGTATTGACACAAATTTAGTATGTAGTAAAGCAGTTCCGGTCCAAATAAAACAAAACATTTTTAATTTGTGTGTTTATATTTTTTTACTATATTCATATGTTTATTTAAAAATTTAAATAAATTAAACAGACCTCCTACGAAATGATATAACTAAATTAAAGATTTAGTGATTTCCTATTTATTTTACTATAGAAAGTATAAAGGCAGTTTAGCCAATGTGATCCATTACCCTAACTTTTAACTTACATCTTTAAAGTTAATAAAAATATAATTTATTAATTATCACAAAAATATATAGACACAATTCAATCACATATTTATAGAGTTATGAAAATAAGTGGGACACATAGATTAGCTTAGGTTAAGTTGAAATTGAAAAACTAAACTTATATAAAATTATCCTATTTTGTAATTGATATTATTTAAATTCTTTAATATATATTTATATATATGCTAAAAAAAAAGGAACCCAATTAGACTAGTCTGACGGGTCAACAAAAATAGATTAGAAAAAAAGCAACACATATTATTTATAGAAAATCCATTTAACACTTCTACCTATATGTACATCTTTGAATCTTGGTACTTGACAAATCTCTTTGAAGCACATGTTGCAAGACTCATGACCACCCCTGGAATTATAAGATGATGAAAAAATGTTAGCCCCTTTATCTTTGGATCAGTCATGAAGCTTGAAGTCGTTTCCAATGGTTCAGAGGAGTTATAGTTCACTCATATTTTATTTTCTCAAAAACAAACTTACATTATTGATGTAACTCATTTGCTAGTTTTCCAACTCACAAAGCAAGTTTATGCCATATGCTTTGTCACACATTTTCAAGTCAACTCTTCTACAAAACTAACAACCACATATTAATATACAACAAATTTGTCATTGTAATACTATCATAAATCAGCAGCTTCCATACACAAATAGAACTATAAAACCATATAAGCAAGACCCATAGGAAATTTTTATTTTTAATTTATATATTTAAAAGTGATTAAATTAAATTTATATTAATATGATTTTAATTATTAAAATTTAATTATATGTTAATAATTAATTTCATGTAATTATTTTCGCATATTATAATTTTATTTTATCCATACAATAAGTGTATTTTATTTTATTTTCATGTTAAGAAATATATTTTTATTTAATAGTATGATACAATTTTGTTAATTATTCAAGATTTAATAAACTAATTTATAAACATATAACAATTTATCCATTTTATTTTCACCAAAAAAAATTCTATCCATTTTATATTAACATATATAAGTAAAATATATACATTATTATGATTTTAAAAAGTATTTTAATTTTTTATTTTAGAAAATTATTTTAAATTTGAGTTAAATTATATAATAAAAAGCAATAATATGAGCTATTTAATTCATTAAATCAAATCAGCTGTGAAAAGTTTTATAAATAGGTATAAGATATTCAAGCTTAATCACATCAATTTAATTCATTTAAACTAAATTAATAAATCGACAATTATTATGAATTGAATTTTTATTTTTGCAAAAAAAAATTAATGAAATAAAATTTTGAGGTAATTAAAAATGCAGCCCACATGTTTAGTGTAATTGCAAATATACCTCCTTCTTCTTTTATACTACACAGACTCTCTTACTTATATGTACTTATTACGATTGTACCCTCTTTCCAAACTACACAAAATATATTTTTACATATTTTTCCGTTATTACATTTTATTTTGTGTGAAGATGATATAATTTTTTTTTCAAGTTTGCTAATACTCAAACAATGGAGGCGAAAGGAGCGCTCATTGTAAATTTTGAAAAATATAGGGAGTGCATGTGTAATCATATACAAAACTTAAGAGATACACGTATAATATCATACAATACTTAGATGATACATCTGTAATAATTTATATATGATATTACAATATTTTGGAAAGAGGGGTACAACTACATGAGTATGTCAAAGTAAGAGGATTTGTATAGTCTAATAAAAAGGAGATGTGCATATGTAATTAAATTAAATTTAAGGAGTACATCCATAATTACCTCTAAAACTTTTGATCAAATAATTATGAAAAGCTGAAACTTCCTTTATATATAAAGAATGGATGTAGTGTAAGAGAGCAATGTAACATAATTAGTGAGAATAAAAATTGACAAAAAAAAAGTAATCAAATAATAGCATATATTCTATAAAACAATAATGTCACATGTCCAAATTTACATTATTATTTAGTGTAATTATATATACATTTCTATTTTTTTAACCATTACTTTCGTACCTCTGAGAGTCAGTGATGGTCTAAGGTTTGAGAGGAGTGCTAGTGTAGCATCCCAAAATTCAAAATACAAATATTTGAAAGATTAGGTTGTTAAAAAAAATGTATTAAAAGATTAAACTATAAAAAATTTTGAATGACTAGATTAAGATAATTATTTTTTAAAATAGAAATAAGATAAAATAAATCAAGATTTGATCTCATATTGAATTTGTTCTTACCAAATTCCGGTAGAACCTCGTAACCTCTCTTGTTTGGAACGCTAGCAGCTCCCTCAAACAAGTGAGTACCTGCAAAAGAGACTATGACGCTCAAGTTAAAAAAGATTGTCAAGAGTATCAGTGGTTTTGTGTTTAAAATAGTCTCCCTTTTTAAGGAGTGTGGATCCCTTTTTATTGTGAAAAAGGTTTCGTGTTTCCTTTTTTGGGCAAATGGGCCTTTGTTAGGTCAGGTACCGAGCTTTGAGCTAAGCTGAGTACGTCAAGCTCTGAACTGTGCTGAGTACGATCCAGACAGACAGAAGACTCTTAACTCCCATAGGACTTTGAGGTTGAAGAGCTTGTGGACCGGAGGTGGACCTCGATGACCGACCCACATGATCCCGCAATATTTCATCCATGATATCTGATCATTTAATGACTGTTATCAGTTAATCACAAGGTCAACATTAAATGGAGAATCATGCATTCACTAGAGAAGACCAAAATCAATATAAAAGGAAATACTACGAAACTCTAAGATGACAACTTTTTGCTAGTCGCCTAAGATAAATACTCTAATCTTACCTGGAAATACGCTCCAAAACAACATGTTAAAATAAAAATTTATATACACAGAACCATTATGTATAATTTTTCCATAGACCCACAAAATGTCACGACTTATTTTGGGGTAGACTTTCAGAACATGGATCATCTTCTTGCCATCCTTGCTTTCCCACAACATGTGAAATAAGGCACATTGGTGTGCAGATAATTTTTGGTTGGCATGTAAGTATGTAACAATCAGGGTAGCATGGAGAATTTTTACACCTATTCCCCTTTTAGTTCCTTACGTTGCTTTAATTAGTTCCTATGAATGGTTAATGCCTTTTTTTTAAATGGAGAGTCAAAGTAAAACTAGAACAATTAGTATAATATAAAAAATTTTGTAATGTTAAAAAATGAAAAAGTAATAGATATAATAAGATTTAATTTTAAAAAAAAAATTTGTATAGTTTAATATTATTTTAAAGATATTCTAATTAAAATTAAAGTTATAAAAAATAAGTTTGTGGCTACACTCACGTATACTATGTTGCATGACATCACATCGATGCATGCATTCTGGTTTTCAATAGAGGTGACATTTTTATTATTTAATCACAATCAAAGTATTTTATATTTTGGTGGGATCCTTTGAGGCTGTGTTGTTTCTTATAAAATAAAATATTATAATATTAATATGGAATATTCAATAACTTGCAATTAATTTTTGTTAAAAAATCTAACTGATTATATTTAGTAAATATTTTCTTTTAAAATAATTTTTTTCATTTATATTATTGAAAAAGTCTTTTTAAATCAAACATGTAACACAATGACATATATATATATATAATTTAATATCATGTATTTAAATTCTTTATGTGAAATTTAAATTCATTCCTTTTCAAGGTGATTTTCATATAATTTAGCTCACATTACAATAAATGCCCTTGTTTGAATAATATGATGTTTATTTTTTATTACATGTGTACTCATTAACATAAAATCAACATATATATGCCTCAATAACAAAGAGATAATAAATTTCTTTTCAATTGTTTATATCCAAGTGTGGGTATATGTATCTCAATACTTCTCAGGGGTATATTTTATGGATATTGAACATTGAAGAAATTAAAAAAAAAACTCATCAAACTTAAAGGGCAATTTTTTCAACAAAATGGTGGCCAATTGCTACAATAACTAGCCAAGTACAGTGGTTCAACTAAAACAACTAAAATCTTTATTCTGGAGGAACTAAAGGAGGCTAGTAAAAATTTTTATGAAAGCATGGTCTTTGGCCAAGGTAGGCCAGGAACAGTTTACAAAAGAATATTACCTAATGATAAAGTTGTAGCAATAAAAAGATCCTGAATTAGAAACCGAAACCAAATTTAGAATTTCATCAATGAGGTGATCATGCTTTCTCAAACCAACATATGAATGTAGTAAAACTCTTGGGATGTTGTTTAGAAGCAGAAGTTTCCTTGTTTGTTAATGAATTTATTCTCAATGGTACTATTTATAAGCATCTTCATGATCAAGGTTAATCTTTAAGACTTACATGGAAAACAAGAAATGCAAATAACAACAGAAACTGCCAGGGTCCTTGCATTTTTACATTCAATTACCTCCACACCAATTATACACAGAGACGTGAAAACTGCAAATATACTACTTGATTACAATTTCACTACTAAGGTTTTAGATTTTTGAGCTTCAAGGATTCTTCCTCTTGATCAAACTTAGATAACCACTTTGGTAAAATAGACACTAAGATATCTTGACCTAGAATACTTTGAAATAAGTCAATTAAATGAGAAGAGTAACGCGTTCAGCTTTGGAGTTGTCTTAATGAAATTGCTAGCAGTAAAGAAGGCACTTTCTTTTGATAGGCTAGAGCCTCATAGAAACTTTGCAGTGTACTTTCATTCTTTAATTAATGAGGGTAGATTTCTTAGAATTATAGATATCCATATAATAGATGAGGCAAATGTTGGGCATTAATGGATGTTGCCAATATTGCATAATGTTGTTTAAGATTGAAGGGGAAGGAAAAACCCACCATAAAAGAAGTGGCAAAGGAATTTGAAAGAGTAAACATAATGGAAAAGCACAAATGGAAAAAAAAAACAATTTGACTTTGGAAGAGACAAAGAATTTTCTAGAATCAACACAATCATCTTCTTCCAATCTTGCTGACAGAAGAAACATTCGCTTTGGCTATGGTATTTCATAAAACAAATCTCGGTCATTAAGTAGTGGAAGATGATTAGGTAATATTAACTGTAACATCATCATAATTCAAAAGTTTATTGTTACACAAAATGTCAGTTTATGTTTCAATAATGGTTATACTATTGTTATATGTTGTATTCCCTTGTTGTATTGAATATGATAATTAATGTGACATTATGTTTGAGATGAAACGCTATGTGATATATGAGATATTTTTTTATAAAAGTATCCTTTCTATTTAATTAATTTTACATATATGCTTAACTAAAACTTGTGATTATATTAAAATATTTCATGACACAGAATGTTGTCTCAATAGAGTAGGGATGTTCATTGAGTTAGGTGACCAAAAGAATCTATCCGATCCAATCCAACCTAAATAAGTTTGGTAATTAGACCTAACTCAATTAAATTCAATCTACTATGGGTAACGGATTCGGTAAGTTGAATCCAAGATCCAATCCAACTGAATCATAATATTAAATTATTATATATTATAATTTCAAATTATGTGTTTTGTTATTATGTGTTTCTCTTTTATATTTTGTTTTTGTTAGTTTGGACAAATTCTATAGTTTGTATTTATTTGTATGAATTGACTCTAGTTTGAACAAATTATGTTTATTTTATTTTGGACAAATGTTTCGTTAGTTATTATTGTTTGAAAATTTAGTTGTATGTTAATTTTAATTTGTTTTAGTTTTAATATATAATTTGTAACTATAATTTATTTTTTATTTTTATGTTATAACAATTATATAGTCTATTATGTTAAAAAAAATATCCTAAAAAAGCTAACAAAACAATATTCTAAATTTTTTTAAAATTAATTTTTTAAAGAAATACTTTTTAAAATTATGGTCCAATTAACCAAAACCTATTCAAGAGCATGTTGAGTTAGGTTTAATAAAAAAAACAAAAATTCAACTCAATTTTTATATTTGGATTGAGTCTTGAGTTTGCCTAAATCTGACCCAACCCAACTCATATTCACTCCTGCAATAGAGTATCATTGATTTTGTTGGGTCTCATATCTAAACAAGGACAGGGAATTATAAAAATTAAAAAGGAATAAACTAAATTTTAAAGAAAGTAACATAAGAGAGTGTATCACTGTTACATTTCTTTACCTATTAGCTATGATTTTGAAGGGACCTGATGAATGATGTTGTGCCTTTGGCAAGCATACTGAGTTTTATTATAGTAATTTCATTTCTTTACCTATTAGCTATGATTTTGAAGGGACCTGATGAATGATGTTGTGCCTTTGGCAGGCATACTGAGTTTTATTATAGTAATTTACATATGGTTTCCAGAGATTTAAGGATATTTTATAATTTCTTTTCTTGTAAGTTTGTTAAAAAAATATGTAGTATATCATAGGAGTTGGAAGAGTCATGACCCCTAAACTTTTTTCATTTCTTTTAATCAATATAGATTTTTTTAATAATATATCTATTTTATTTTTTTAGCATTCCCATTTTTTTTTCTTCCCTGTTAACAAATATAAAATTGTTTATTAAAAATTGTAATTTTTTAAATATATGTATTTTATTTTTTTGGCTCGATAATATTCTTCACCTAAGATCCATCATTAGTGAATCTTCATAGGAGTTAGAGGGAACCATGACTCTCCAAAACTTTTTTCCTTTCTTTCAGTAAATATAGAGTTTTTTTTTTTAATTTTAATTTTCTTGTAGTATATCTATTTTATATTTTAGACTTCCCCAAACTTTCTTTCTCCCCTTTAAACAAATATAAAATTGTTTATAAAAAATTTTAATTTTTTTAAATATATCTATTTTATTTTTTTGATTCTCATAATATCAACAACAAACTCTTTAATTAACACACTCCTCCAACACACTTTATATGATTCATTGAAATTTATAAAAAGTAACAAATTATATGGTTTCACTTATCATTAAATGACTCTCTTATCTCTTAATTTTATAGTTTTCAATAAATTTCAACCAATAATAGAGAGTATTAGTAGAAATGTGTTAAACAGTATGTTAGGAAGAATGTATTAAAGAGTGTATTACTCCAATAGTAAGTTAATTAGAAGACTTACTCTTCATCTTAACTATTCATTTTCTTGAAATCTAATAATTAATATTAATTACTCACTACAACCATTAAATTTCAAAAAAATAAGTGATGAGATGAAAAATAACTCTTAAATAAGTGTGTGCATGCATTATCGTCTATTATGTCAGTAGATTTTGGGGGATAGATCTAAACTTAAAAAACAATTCAATTGAATTATTTAGCTAACCAAGCTTATCTGTCCTGATTAAATATACTCGACCTAAATGTTTTGGATAACGTTGTCGACAATGGAAAACCTTCTAAACATTGGGTTTCGATGGTCGCATCTAGGTTTTCATAGTCTCTTTTTCACTTTCATTCACTCATTGACTCTGTCGCTGATTTCTCATGTGATGGTCACTTTTTTCTCTCATATTAAACCTACTTTGCACGGATATATAAGGGAACCTCTTTCATGGTGGCACTTAGATTCACTCGATGCATTAGAAAATTTAAATTGATTCTGACTTGGCTTTTGTGAGTTGTGGCCAATACATTTTCAAAGAAAAGATAAGAATAAAAGAATGGTTAGAATGTGTTTGATTTTCCATTTTATCTAGGTGAAAGTGAAGAAGCTAACAGAAATGCTAAATGAATCTTTTTGGTTTGGTAAGCATTCAGATAGTTACTAACTTTTCCTAAAAGGTTACTTCTAGTTAGGTTTTTCTAAAGATATCTTGTTTTACAACTCTTAGTTAATTGTTTTTTATAATTTTATCATTCGTTAATTGTCTCCTTAATTCTCTTTCCTTATATGTCAGAACATCTCTCTCCTTTATTATAAATTAAATATGTAATTATAGCAACTTATAATTTAAATATATATTTGTAGAAAATTATAATTTAAATATATAATTATAGTAATTTATAATTTAAATATGAAATTATAGAATTTTATAATTTAAATATGTAATTATATTAATTTATAATTTAAATATGTAATTATATAAATTTATAATTTAAATATATAATTATATAAATTTATAATTTAAATATATAATTATAATAATTAATAATTTAAATATGTAATCAATTTATATTATTAAAATATGTTATAATTATTTTAAATATCTTATTATTGATTTAATAATTAATTATGTCCCTATATTTATCATTTCATAACTTTCAACTAGTTGATTAACTAGTTTTACCAAAACTTAGAATTAATTTTTCAACTTTTAACTAACATTTTAGCTAATTTTATTAAACACATCGTTGTCTATGCCTACAAAAGCACGTTAGTTTCAAACATAAAAACAAACCTATCTTAGTAAACAAATTAAAAATAAGCATATATTTATTCTGCACAATTTTTATTTTGTATGTCCTGATTGGATTTCCTTAAGAAATGCTTTTCATTCATTTTTAAGTTTATTTGAGATATATATTATACATCTTAATATTTTGTCTAGACCAAGACTTAAGGACCATCACTTACTAAAAATATTACAGAATATGCTTTACTTCACTTTTGAAATTTCATATTTTTATATGCATGTCTCTTTATTTAATATTTACTAATTTCATATTTTTACTCATTTGTATTTTTTTCTCTTTCTACAAATATGTGAGCTATGAATCGTTTTGAAGTGAAGTCTCATAAGAAAGTATCAACTAGAAAAATCAATAGAAGATTGTTGAAGTTAAGCCTAACTAAAAATTGTAGAATGCATCTATGGGCTATGCTTGCTGGAATAAGTTGAGAGTAGTAAATACTTTGTACTGTATCTTATCATTCTTTGTTATCTTATGCTTACTCTTTTCAGATTTTCAATTCAGGTAATTAACCCAAATATTGTTTTATAACTTTTGAATCCAAACCATATGAATGTATGCATAGCCTCTCTCACAACACATCTCACATATAAACACATGATTATGCAATATAACAAGACTTAAAAATTACTTAACAAGTTCTAGATTTAACGAATGTACAAGTAAGACTTGAAGTTAATGTACTATTAAATAAAAACTTAAACTTATCTTGTGACACAAATAACCTCATTAGCAAAAAATTACTCAAAGCACAAATTCTTATAGCAAAAAAACCCATTCATAAAGCTTGATATATACACTCTAATATACATACTCACTTAAGTTTTAGTCTTGAAGATCACTACTGTATTTCTATAAATTTTGGGTTACCTTATGCATTTTAACTAAGTGTTATGACCTTTTGTAGGGTGTCACTACAATATTTAGAGTTTTATTACTCCTATCAAATTGATTCTCATTTGGTTCAAAATCTAACTAATTTATTTATAAACTCTCATGTTGACTTGAAGAGTTGGTTCAAACCTTTAATATGCCAAAAGTTAGAGGAAATATGAATTTACCATTAAATTCTAACATATCAACCTTTAGTTACTAATATGATCATAATGTGACTTCTAGGCATTATTTTGGAGTAAAACTATCGACATTAGTTAACTAACATCTAGAGATACAATTTTCATGCAAATCATTTTTCCAAATTCCATTGTCTTAAAACTCTTTTTTTTATCCAAATCTTACCAACGCTGTCAGTGAAATATGCATGGGCATGCATACCAAACACCACTATGATTACAAACTATATACAAGCATAAAAATTAAGCACGGGAAGTGCATAACTAACTAAGGGCAATGCATAACTAACCACAAGGAGTGTATAAATGAGCGTCGATAGTGCATGACTAAGAATTGGGAGTGCATAACTAAGCAAGGCAATGCATAACTAAGCCTAGGGAGTGCATATAACTAAGCAAGGACAATACATAGCTAAACATTGGGAGTGCATAACTAAGTAGGAACAGTAAATAAATTAGCACAGGCAATGCATAATTAAACAAGGTCATGCCTATCTAAAACAAATTTCAAAAATTACAAACTCATACTTTTTAACAATAATTTCTATACATCATCATTAATTATTTATTTATTTATTATTATTATTTTTATTACTATTATTATTATTATTATTATTATTATTATTATTATACATGTATCTCTATACTTTGTAGTTCTCTTATCAACACAAAACCACTACAAGTGATGACTCATCACCAGGTTCAATTGACATCAATTATTCAAATGATAGAATTATCTCAACATTCTATAGAACAGTACTTATCATCCATTGCATATTTCTCATGGATTATGTAAAATGGATCAAGAATTTTGTCATAGTATTGAAAAAAACCATTTACCCGACCAATATAAAGGTAGAAAAAAACACTAAATTTAGTTCTGTTGGAGGAAATGTTGATACTTAATACAGAAAACTTATGCAAAAGGAAATTCTAGTTCTATGAGTTAAGCATTTAAAGGTGCATGGATGATTCCAAACTTGTTTAACACTATCCATACTCAAATTACATATCACTATGAAACACCATAGAATTAAAACTAGTATAGTCACTCTTTTGTCTCATTCTCTCTTCTTGCCCCCTTCTTAACTCAATGCTTTGCTACCTATCAATTTACTTTAACAATGATAGAATAAAATGCTATGTTAGAATTTTAGTTCTCCATCGAAATAAAAAAAGGGTCTCAATTTGGATCTTTAAAAGAAAATCACGATTTCCATTATCTTCAGAGTCACAAAATTGTGCATATATGTATGTATATGTTGAACAAATCAAATGAATATCTATAGTTATAAAAACTGGTTCAGATCGATAGGTTGGACCAAGACCTAATTACATAATCGGGTCACTTCTTTCAAAAGATCGAGTATGTAGTTGACTCGGTTTGAACTGACTAGTTTAAGAAAAAAACAATGACCAGGACCGAGTTGATCGTAGTCGGGTTGAGCTTGGGTTTCTTCAAAAAAAGATTTAAATGATGTTATTTCTTTTTTTTTAAGTTCTCTTTATTTTGTATACAATTTGCGAATGTAGAAAGTGAAAATGATGGTGTTATGTTTTCATATTTTTTTTATATATAAACTAGGTTAAATTGGATTAACTGGTCCGACTACTAATCCATACCTTGATTGGGTTAGTGATGAGGCCGATTTTCATAAACCTCTGAATATCAAAACATTTAGAATTTTATAATTACATAATTTGATTTTTTTTAATCAATTACATCTGTCAACATTTTTAACTTAATTTAAACATTATTTTCTCATGATTGAAAAAAAATACCAATTTATCGAAAACAAATAAAAATACCCAAAACTAGTATGACAGCATATAGGAGAAGAGCAAGTAGGACGGTTGAATTAACAAGTTTGAGACGAGAGACACCATGCAAGTGCAAGTCGCATCTAATCACTCTCATCCATTAGGAAGAGTGTGGTTCTTGTTCATATTTATAAAATATTTAAACATAAATCATATCAACTTAAAAATTTAACTAAAATTAATTTTGTTAAATTTCAAACAAAAACACTTCTTAAAAAAATAAAAATGAAAGTTGCTAGGCAACAAAGATATTCAACGGTTACTAATCCCTGTTGAGGACGCGTGGGGAGGTGTTTGGATTGGGCTCCACCTTATCAGTAGGGAAAGCTGGAAAAGGTCTTCATGGGGATACCCATTCTTGTCTTCTCCTTCTTTGTCCATATTCCAGGTTTTATTAATTAATAATTAATAATTAAAAATTAATAATGTTGCCAAACTCTTAATTCAAACTATTCCCGCTATCTCCTAAAGGTTTCCCATCTTATTTTATTTTTTTTACTCTTACATACTTACATATGGCAATAACATCTTTAGTGCATCCCATTAAAATTAAGCAAAATTGTTTAATTCAACATCAATAATTTTATTTTATTTAATTTAAACAACTTTTTTCTATACTTTTTCAAAATTTGCTTATTTAAATGATCCGAGTCTCATATTTAACATAAGTTTTTATCTAATTAAAATAAAGTGGAAGGGTGATTCTTAAGTTTCAGGTTGATTGGCAAGACATCCTAACTCTTTCAATAGAAAATTAAACTAAAAATATAAAAAAAATGACCATTTAGGTTTTTTCAGATATTAATCATTCTCCCATACCTAATAAAAAAGTTTGGTTGCAATTGAATGGATATGCATATAAGGTGTTTATCTGAATTATTTGGATCTAAAATATAGATTCTTGAGTACTCAGAAAGCTTAGTTTTAGTGGTTATAGTAAAGTTTAAAAAACAACAGTTGAGAAAGTTTTACAATGTTAGGAGTTTGAATTTGAACTAGTATCAAAAGAACTGGTGAGGAGGAAGAACAAGAGCTAGGACTCACAATAATGTTATATCTTGTGTGACAATTTCATCAAACAGCTGGCTTTTCCTACTAAGACAAGCTAATTAGATTTGTTAACATTATTTCTTGGCTTGTTTTCTGCATACAATATAGAATAATATTGTGGAAAGAGGAGGAAACTTCTACATAACTGGTACGCACCAAAATGTGCAGATTTACTATATAATTATGCAGAATCAAAAAAGAAGGGACAAAAAAATATTTTATGTGTAAAGTATCACAACATATGTGGACACCAACAAAAGCGTGTCTATGAATCCAAACGGTGTGAAGTGTGAACACCAGTTTCAATGTACTACTCATCATACAACTTCTTCTTCAGTCTTCAAATACCTATCTCAAGCTGCTGCTTCTGATGCTGAGATTTATGAGCACTTTCTTTTAACTGGCACAAGTATCACCATCACCTGTATTCTCTCTTTCTCTATCTCAAGTGTGTCCTAGTTTGAGAAAGTGCATTCTTAAGTAAAATATAAGGTAAGAACTTTATAGTTTGCTCATATGCATTAACTGGACATTCCTACATTGTGTTCATAACTTTTTCACTATGTTCTACTTATAATCCTAGGGTTCTTTTCTTTACTGCTAATTGAATATTTCAAGTATGATGAGCTTCATTTGTAAGGGGATCAAGGTTTTAAATTGTGGTTTTGTTACAGTCCTTGATGTTGCAAGAAATTGTGGACAAATGTGATAGAAATGGGTGAATTTTTTTAATTTTTTTAAGAAAAAAATACTTATTTAAACGTATCAAACACTTATTGTAACTTTTTTTAGATGTTTGGATAAAATTTTTAAAAAAGAAAAAAACTAAAATAAATATTCAACATAAAAAATATGTAAGATGTGCATTTTATAATTAAAATTTAAAAAATATGAAGATGTCTTTAATAAAAAAATGCTTTTTATAATTTCACTCAACATAAAAAAGTTTGCATTTTTATTGAAATCACTTATTTTTCAACTTAAATAAATTCACTTACAGTAACTCCAGAAACGTTGATGTTGTGGCCAAAATCCCAGCTGTGTACCACCATTTACTAAAACCTTGAGTGATTTTAACTCCTATTTGTAATTTGTAAGATGTGCATCTTTATTAGGTGTTTTATCTTTAAACTATACTTCACTATCTTTGAACTTAAATCTCGTTTCTAGTGTAACATTAGGATAATGTTGTTGTATTGCTACACATTTTGATACTTGCTAGTCTTTGAAACACTATCGGTGTGTGACACTACCATTGTTAGATAAAGAGATGTTGATAGTGGTTAATCAAGTTGTTTGGTTTGATTGTAGAATGGGTGTATCAGAGGTAACTGCTGAAGCAACATCAGAACATGTTAGTCTAAGGGACTATGCAGTGGAAAGAAAGAAATCACTGTGAGCTCGCTACTATTTTGGCATTATATTCTTGATAATCAATCTTGTTGCCTGGTTTTTCCGTGACTATGGGCAAAGTTTTCTACTATTTATTCATTGCAGGTCAATTTTCTATGAATTGATTTTTTTTTTAAGAAACCCTCTTAGGAGAAAAAAAAAATACAAAATGCATGGAAACTTAAAACAACTTGTTTATAATTTTCAACTGACGTTAGACTTTTTATAAGTTAAATTTTTTAACTGACGTTAGACTTTTGTGAATGAATGTTTATATTAATAAGAGAAACTTGTTGGGTAGATTCAAGGGGACAAATATAAAAAAATGTATACTATCATATAAGAGGATATAATATCACCTCCAATCCAAAATCTTAAGATATTAGGTTTATGATCTTTCTCACTTATATATTACATAACTTCCCAATTTTTACACAATATAAAACTTCAACCAGCACTTATTTTTCCATAAAACTAAACAAACATGTTTCAAACCAGTGGAAGTTTTGTATGGAAAACTGTCCTTTTCCAATTTTTTACAGTATGGATTTCAGTTATCACAATATAATCTAGCTTCATTATTTTTTATTATAAAAGGAAAACTGGTGAGTATTATTGATAAGTAACTTTACTCCTTTGGAATTGTGATGATTTGACCTCACACTAATTTTCATATTGTTATCTTTAAATATTAAGTGTTAAGCAAAATAAATCAATCCTTATGATGGTATACATTTCTCATCATCAAAACATGTACAAAACAACAAATCACATTATTGTTTCTCTGTACCCAGTAGGTATTTTACAATAATTAGTTAAGAGATACTTTTATTAATTAAAACTAATGATAATTATTTTTAAGTGAGAGACAAAAGATATTATGAGCTACAAAAATAATAAAAAAATGTTTTTGGACAGCGTATTTTAACAATTTGAAGTTGAAATTCATGGAATTTGAATTGCTTAAATTTGAATTTCCTCCCACGTATAAAACAAAGGTTTTGTTTGCCTCATATTTGGACAATCCTGATTATATTGACAAGTATCAAGCCTTACAACTAGGATTTTTAAAGGAATTTGGATTCCTGGCAAGAAAATTTGGCCATTTGTTACTCATTCTTGTTATTGATCCTGTTCTAATTAATTTCTACAGATATCAAAGTTTGTGGAAATGAAGGAGATGATTGTTTTCATGCATAGGAGCTCTTCGAGTGAGTTTAGGACGCTACGTATCTTCAAGTTATCAAAGCTTATGCTTCATGATGAATCATTATATACTGCTACATCATCTCTGTATATAACCCTGTAAAAAAAGCAATTCTTTCGTTAACTTACAAAGTGACAACTTTTTATCTTCTGCCAACTTCCTTGAAATGCAAACTATTTATTAATTTGATGAAGCCCAAACTTAAATGGATATTTTTTTTTATTTTCCAACACTAACATTCCTTTAAATATAAAAATATTAAATTAACACTCCCTATATTTTTTAAAACATTACACTAGTATCCCTCCTAAAACTTACCCTAACACTCCATAAGAGATGCAAAAGTATGGTTAAAAAAGTAGGAGTACAGGTATAATTTCATTAAACTGGTGCTGCTATAATTTACTCTTTTTCGAGACAACTTTTTGAACTAGATTCTAAACAGAATACACTAATGAATTATAGCTAATAACACAGGTTTATAATCCCCCTAGTGTAGGTAGTCACATAGAAAAAAAATTAAGTATTATTTGAACTTAAAATGGACCATATTACTCCAAATCTTACTTATTGCAACTTTGACAAATTCATCCTTTTGATATAGTAAATTGTGAGGTTTTACATTTGATTGTAGAGAATAAAATCATCTATATATTCTCTATATAATTATTATAATTACTGATTAATAAAGAACTATCTTTCTTGATGATGAAGTCAGATATTTTTCTTAGTTATGTTTTTTACTACAGTCAAAACAAGAAAATTATGTGAACATCGAATTTGTGGCATTCTGGTTGGTGGGAAGTGAAGTCTATTTTATTGATTGTATCAATAGCTCTCCTATTCTTCTTCCCTTCAAAAGTTGTTCAAATATATGGTATGTTTAACAACCACACAGTACTAATAATAACAATCATATTATGAAAAATGTGCTTTTTTGGCACAATGCTTTTGGATTTTGGTTTTAGTTGGTTTAGTATTTTTCTTATGGTTCTTATGTGACAATTTTGGTTACAGAAAAAGAGAAGTTATTGTCAAAACTATTCATATGAAAAAACTGTCAATTATATCATTCAAATAGTTTTCATTAGTACCATTATTTTTTTGAGTTTAAAACATATGTAGTATAAAAGTTTTATACCAACGTTCAATCACAACCCTTCATTTATATGACTTTTAAAGTATTAATAAGTAAAGTCAACAAATTTACCATATATGAAGAAAGGTTGTGGTTGAATGTCGATGTAAAACTTTGCCTTCTCTTGAATATCATTGAATAAGAACCATAGCATACCTTTGATCTTGTAGGTGAGATTGCTCGTATTAGTGCAGGGTAAGCTTTAGATCCTTCACTTTCTTTCTTTTTTCTGAAGAAGGGTCAATATCCTTTCATTTGGTAAAAGTTTTGGATTGTGTACTTTCATATCTATAATGAATCTCAAAGGTGTTCTTTGAGAGACTCCATCAATACATTCTATTTGCTTTATTTTTCTTTCTAGATTGTTACTTACATACATGTTGTGGTTTATGTTTACACAGAATATTTCTTCTTTTACAACTTGTGACTGTCATCCATTTTATCACTTAGTGGAATAAGTACTAGACTCCAGAAGAAGAAAGGGAGCAGAGATAAACATTATTATTTCTTCAACAATTCATAGATAAACCTAAAGTCAAATTTTATGTCTTGTTCTGAGGATAAGGACAATGTACTTGAATTCTGAATCAGAATAGTGTACAGGTGATATTATTGCTCATTAAGTAGATTACTGAAGGAGCTTTTACATAATTTAAAAGATCTTGCATTGGATTGCTCAAGACTTCAATGTCATATGAAAATAACTGTTTGATATGGGTACACATAATTTTTTTTTGTAATGTTTATTAATGTGGATATTAACTTTGTTTATTATTTTAAAATGTTAGACTATGGAGATCACAAAAATAAACTGATAATATATAATTAATCTGAAAGTCAAACATAAAAAAATTTAAAGTATGCTTACTTTTAAATTGTTCAAGTTCATATCCTAAGCTCACTAAGGATTTGAATCCCAAAATCCTATCTCATTAATCGTAAAATATTTAAGGATATTGGTACAAATAATGAATGCAAAAGTTTCTTAACTGAATATGATCAGATTTGTTAGTTTTCATGGTCATATTACTTTATAAAATATTCTCCCAATTAGGAATGAGTAATTTAAAGCTTATGAATGATAAAATATAGGCCAATCTGATAGTTTACTTTCTAAGGGAGGAATACAATTATAAAGTAGAGATAAAATGTGATAGTGTGTTTGTCATTATAGAACATTAAGAACATTTTGTTAGATTAGACCATTAACCTTAATAACAATGTATGTATTTTTTTATATATTAACATGTTATTGTGCTGGCACAGGTGCTCTCTTGGACTTTTTATGTCAACGTTATTTTATGTTGCCTCTATTTGTGGAATTGTTTATTTGATCACATCATATGCCTCAGGAACCTCATGTTCTCTAAATATATTTTTTATCACATGGACAGTAATTCTACTTGCTGCAATGATGGTCGTATCTTTAAATTCAAAGGTAAATTCAAACGTTATTCTCGTTGCAGCTAGTGTTATTTCTAATAGTTTGCATTGATTCTATAATAGTATTGTTTGCACAATATATCATTGTGTATAAAGTAACTAACAGTTCATATTCAAGATATATTATTAAGTTTTCCTAATATTTTTGTTTCCTTTAAAACATAAAATTTATGTTTTTGTTATTTAAGTGTTTAATTATTACAGGTTAATAAAGGTATTTTATCTTCAGGAATTATGACTTCTTACATTGTTTTTCTTTGTTGGTCTGCAATTAAAAGGACAGAATTTTCCAACCCATATATCTATATAATGGTTCTTTGACAAAAATTTAGACATTACATCACTTTGTTTGGATGATATTTTCTAGATGCACTTCCAGAGAAAAAAAATATGAAAAAAGTCAAAACAACTTTTCCATACTTTTTGTTTTAAATGTTGTTCTATATGTGACTTTTTACAAACTAATTTTTGAAAAATTTTACATCTTCCAATATATTGATGTTGTAGTTTTATACTTGGATGTATGTTGGAAGCTTCTTGAACAAGGAAGAGAAATGGGGGGGGGGGGGGTATTTTGCGCTACTTAGAAAGCTAGTTTTTAAATTGAATTAACAAATTTTACAAAACTGGTTGTTGTTAATCAAGTGCTACAAAATGTCGACATATTTTTATTTGGATGAAGATAGAATGGAATTGTCTTCTTATATGTAATGAAATTCACTCAACAGTAGTTGATGTCATGCTAACTTGGTCCAATGTCTACTTCAAATCATATATTTTATTTTGACATTTCTTTTATAGATGGTGGACTTATATAGATCTCTATCATGGAATTTCAATGAACCTACCACCATAAAATGTGAAACAAAGAATCAAGAAAAAGGAAACAGTGGCTGGATAACTATACTAGTAAGTTTTTCACCTAGCTAAATTTGAAAATCTTCTATTTAGTTCCTCCAGACTTCTTTATTGAGTTCAAAATTCTTGCTTCAGTCTTCTTTAGGTGATTATTGAGGTTTAAATTAAATAGTAGATTTTCTATTAGTGTTGGTCGAAGATTTCAAATAATGTTTAGGTTGTTGTTTATCTTAAATCTATGATGTGAAGTAACCATAATTAAGTTTTTTTTCTTGTATATGAAATAGCTTGGGATGAACATTTTGTTAAAATTCTTAGTAATTAAGGATAAAGGAAAATGAATTTGATAGGATTCGATAAAGTGATGAGATATGATATCTAGCCTAGTCAATCTGTCATTCATTTTTAGCACCACAATATTTCAATTGTGATGCTAAATTATTGTTAATGCAGTGTTCTATAAAAGAAAGAACCATCTACAAGGATAAAGAGTTTAGTAGCATTCAACAACTAAAGTACATATATAAGTATATGTATAGAGGTTTTAAGTTTTAACTGATCATGTTTACCATGTGGCATATACTGTACCATATGCTGTCTAGTTTTCTTACAAGTTTTACTACCAATGTTACTGTTAGATTTTTTTGTAGGCCTTTGCATTCTTTTTGTTGACTCTTCAAGATATTTTTTTGTGAGTATGTGTGTGAATAGTATTAAAATCCATAATTTGATATTGTGGATATTTCTTCACATGAATGCTTTAGTCATCCTATTATTTTGTGTTATATACAATTTTCTAATTTCTTGACAGGCTTCCTTATTGCCATATTTGCAATTGTGATGGCAGCCTTTTCCACAGGCATTGATTCAAAATGCTTTCAGGTGAATCATTCTTTAGTGTTCAAAGAATTCCTACTTGCTTCAAAACTAAAGAGTTCTAAAGCTTTCCTTGTTGCTTCAAAGCCTTTTCCAGTAAATTCAGAAAGATTCCTTGTTGCTTCAAAGTACCATTCTTAATCCTTTCCTAGAAATTAGGAAGCTCTAAAGCTGCCTTCTTTCTTTGATCTAGCAAGACACCTTAATCATGTTGCAAGTTAAAGTAAATTTTTCTTTTAGAAGTCAAGAAAAAATAATTTCCCCCATATAAGATAACCAAAAATTTGGATCATTTTCCTTTCATCAACATGATCAAACAAGAATTATTTAATTTTAATCTAGGTCATATTGTGACAGATAGAAAGCAATGTTAATATCTATCATATTGAAGTGATTTTTTTGGTCCTTTTTAGTTTACAAAAAACAAACCTGGACATGAAGATGATATTCCTTACAGATATGGATTTTTTCACACGGTATTCTCTTTGGGGGCAATGTACTTTGCAATGTTGTTCATCAGTTGGGATCTGAATAACTCAACCAGAAAGTAAGGAACTTAAATACATCATATGGTTAACCAGTGCTTTATGTGTGATTATTTTTTACATTTTGTGTCCTACACCTTCTGTATGAATGATGCACTCATCAAACCACCAGGTGGAGCATTGATGCTGGCTGGATAAGTACATGGGTGAAAGTTATCAATGAGTGGTTTGCAACAACAATTTACAGTAAGTTAATGTATTACTTAATAGAAACAATTATTTCCTATATTTCATTAGCTAGCGATTTGCAGCAACAATTTACAGTAAGTGAATGTATTACTTAATAGAAACATTTATTTCCTATATTTCATTAGCTAGCTTCAACTTCAACCATAATCTTGTTCATATTAATAAGACAAATGTTATTTTTGAAATTCTAACAAAACACACTTTTTCAACACATTATCTACTACTATGGGTTAAAGTTTATTGAAAAACATAAAATTTGATTGTCACATCTTATTTAATACTTCTCTATCTTGATTTTATAGTTTTAATAAATTTGAATGATGTGTAACACTACTCATGTTAATATGCTTAACATATAAACATCAACACATGGTAATGGTCGTAATAATAATCAGTAGTGGATTGTAAAAGTGAAGTATAACCAATTGATACTTTAATGATGCACCTTCTTCTCAAATTCATATCTTAATTGCTTTTACCTTGTTTAATTTAAATAGTATGGATGCTGATTTCCCCAGTTGTAAGATAGAACAAAGTCATGGATAATGATGGAACTATGCAAGAGACAACTGACTTAGTTATGGCATGATAGGGCAAAATCATCAACATTCTCACAAAAGAAAACTTCATTCTTTTAAATGTTTTCTATTCTTTAATAGCATTTTATTCTTCAACCCACTTAATGTTTAATGGCTGAAAGGAAAAAGTCAAGAATGAAATTTAATTAGGGGTTGACTGAAATATATTTTTAAAGATAGTAGCATTAGTTTTCACATCTCACTTTGTACTTATAGCCACCATATTTATATCTATATCATGCTTAGTAAGGTATAATTTGATGTAATACAATCTATGATTGGTTTAGCTATTGTGAACCACAAATTAAATGGTTGGGTTGGTTTGAATTTTTAAAGTGTTTGCTAATATCATTTTCTTAGATTTAAATCAAGAATAAAATTGATCTTGGGTACAAGGTTTTGTATCAATTAGTTTGGATAACTTATAGATATTGGATTAGCATGACTGAGTCCATTAAGAGACAATGAAACAACCAAACAAAATAGACAAGTCAATTTGCCAAAACTTATTTGGTCTATAGAGCTAACATTGGTCAACATATCGTAGCTGTTTGTCCCTTAATCGTCCTTGATAAAGTGATTTAGGATCTAAATTTTAATTAATATACATATATATATTAATTATAAATTGGACTTTAACTTAAACATTGATCAAAGCTTCAATTTTATAATGTGATTTTCTTTTGTAACATCTAATAAAAAAATAAATTGTCCACATTAATTATATTTTATATTCACTTTTATAATTAAAAAATTAATTTTAATTTTTCATATTAAGTAATTAATTTTATTAAATATTTAATTCATAATAAATATTAATTTTGATAATTTAATATTAAGTAATAATATTAAATTTGACTATTAGGTATGAACATATTTTAAATCATTTAAAATATATTCCACAAATTATTCTATCATAAAATAGACTTGAAGAAATGTTGGTCTTAGGTGAAAACTTTAATTTCATAAGGGTAAAATACACTTATCACTCATGAGGTTTTGTATATATTTCTACATTTTACATAGATTTTGAATATAACTTGGTGCAATAATGCATGATTAATTTCTTTTAAAGTCGTGAATAATTGATGTTAGAATGTTTGTAATAAGATTTCTTATTAATCTTTTTTTGTGTTTTAAGCTAGGTTAAAAAAGTCAGATCAGACCAACCGCTACAACCAAAAAATCGGTGAATTAGTCTAGTATCTAATTTGACCGAAAAACTGATGAACCAGTCTGGTATCTCGTTCAGTTAATATTCAAAACTGACGAAGCAAAAAACCAGTTTTAAAATAAAAAAACTTATGAAAATCGGGGGTTGAACTGTTTCATTTTTTTATAATTTTTTCAAATTTTTCTAAATACACCCTTGTTTTCTCAAGTTCATCCCTTTTTAATTAAAAAATTGATAAAAAAAGAGGTGAACTTAGCGATATGAATATGTATTTAGTAAAAATAGTTTTTTATTTAATAATTACCTCCTAATAATTTTTTTTCTTTTATAATCTTAGTTGTTATAATATATTAATAATAAAAAACATTATTTCATTAGGACCGGTTTAGCACTAGTCCAGCAACGGTTAAACTAATAAACCGTGAACCAATACTTTTACCGGTTAAAACAGGGTCCAATTTTAAAATCATAAGTTTTAAGTGTGTAGGGCCTACGAATATCATAGAAAGTTGGAGTTCAAAATGCAAGAAAAATTTTTACAAATGGATTCCAATCAAAAGTAGTAGTTTATTTATTTAGATAAAGGCTAAATTATTTTTGTTTAATAAAGATAATATCAACATTCACTTTCTAAATTTTGTTCTGTATGAAATAAGATTGGCAACTGTGGTATTATGAATGTAATTTGGGTTTATAAGCAATCAAACAAGAACGGGACAAGTATGCATGAACCAAGACAACTATTATCATTATTATTTTTTTTCTATGCTTAACTAACTTTAAAAAAAAAACTAATTACGTTAAAAATCAAAAGCTACATTCATCTTCATGTTGAATTTTGGATCGATGCTATTTCATTAAAAATAGTAAATTGTGTATAATACAAATCTTAGTTCATGATTCCCTAATGCTTGTGTTGTTTTGTTATTCAAATTTTTAAATGTTTTTCTCACTTCTTGGACATTCAAAATTAACGTGGGCTTTTTGACCTTTGTACTATACAATTTCCTTGAATTTTGAATAACAACTTCAATTTTGTTTTATTTATTTGTATCAAAACATACCTTGATTTTTTAGGACATGTTAAATATAAAAAATAAATTAACATTGTCTCTTAAATGTGCGATGATTTGAATTTAAAATTTAAAGGATAAAAGATAAAGGAATATACATTCAATAAAATAATATTTAATCTAATTAATTTTAAACTAAAACTATGAATATTAAGATATTTTATAAATTATAATGGATTTAGTAAAATGATATTATGTTAAATATTTATTAATTATTTCACAACTAATGATTTAAAAAATAACTTATCATTATGTAGCGAAATAATTTCTAGAAAACTTAATATATAAATATTTATAAATAAATAATATATATATATATGTTATTTTACCGTACAAATAATATTTAGAGGAAAATTTGCAAGAAATTTTTGTACCATTTTCATATTCATAGAAAATTTTACCGTCACTTGTCTGCTTCACAAGGAAATCTTTGTGAAATTCTTATAGATTTTTTTTGTACGAAAAGTCTCAAAAAATTTACACGAATTTTTCCTTCTAAAAAATAACAGTTATTTTCTTCAAATTTTTTTTCATGAAACAACTACAGGAAATGAAAACTTTTCTAGTAGTATTAATAATATTAAATAAATATTTATTGGTATGAACAATTAAAATTATATAAATAGAAAATTTTTTTAATTTTTAATTCTCATTAAAATAATAATATTGTTGAGTTATACATAAATAGCCTAGTGGTGCTCGTGATTTTCGAAGTAAAAAAGTGGTGCATTACCAATAAAAAACAAAATAGAATAGAGAAAAAGAAATAAAAAATAAAACAAAGATAAGTGAAAAATATGTAGAAATAATGATGATTCATCATGACATCCATAATTTATATTATGTCTAATAAAATATAATATAGTCTTAACAATATTAAATTAACATTTAATGATTTTAAACATTTAATAATTTCATAATATATAATGATAAAATTGTAATATTAAAATAAATTATTTTAAATTTATAATTGTTAATTATTTGAAATTGAAAACATTGTTTTTATTAAATATGTAAAGACTTTTACAAATAAGAATAAACATATATGTATCCTAAAAATAAAAAATAAAACTAAATCAACACATATGTTTTCTTAATCTAATAATTTATAATGTTATGCAGGTATGCTTAACGTTACAGATGCCAAATATAAAATTTTAAATAATAATTGTTAATGAAAAATATAATAATATAATTTATAATAACAATTATATATGCAAGCATACATATTGATATATGAAATAACATACAAAAATATTAAAATTAAATAATTAACAAAATCAACAATTTATTTTCTTTTTCAATTTCATATTATTTACATGAATATAAAATCATATAAGTGCGAAATTCAATCATAACATTATTATGTATTCTATAAAATCAGACTCATATATTTAATAAATATAAATTTAAATTAATTATATATGTTATATACTTTTCGATTTTAGTTGTTTCTTTTATAGATTAGATGTTAGGTTTTACCGACAAAGATCAAAACTTTGACATTTTTTCACATCTCTCATTGCTTAACCAATTAAGATATTATATATCTTTTTTATTTAAAATTAATGTTAACAATATAAAACATGTAGTTTACAAGAAAATATTTTATACATTATAGGATAAACTATAATATTCAATATATCTTATAATAATATATGAAAATGGTTATTAGATTTTAATTAAAATATACACTTAAAAGTAATATTTACATATAAATTGTTTATATTTTTATATATTTGACATAAAAAACATATATTTATGTTACAATAAAGATAAATAAATAAAAATTTCATCCTTATTTTAAGAAATTATAATTTCATTATTTTTTATTTACCTACTCTAATATTAAGTTTAAAAACTTTAAATATACCAATATTCCTTGTGTCTTTTTTAAAAATATTACACTAATAAATATATAAGATGATAAATTAGTTAATGAAAATAAAGGTTTCAGGTTCAACTAACAAACTAGTATTATTAAGAATACTAACATTTGATTCATAAAAAATATATTATACTAATACACTCTCAAATTGTACACTAACTAACACTCTCTTAGTCATTTATTTTATATAATAATATATAGCATTAAATCTCTACATATAACTTTAAATGATAGTAAAAATTTAATAAATACAATGTATTATTAAATTTAAAAATTAAAATATAACTAATTAGTAACACAGTGCTATGGAATGATTTGATTCATATTGATATACGTTATTCTTAATTATATTAATAAATTAAGAAAATAACAATAATTTAAATAGAAGTGTAATTTTTTACTATAATTATGAAAAGCTACATGAGCTTAATTAATTGTTTAGAGCATACTATAAATAAAAGAAAGCATAATTTGAGCAATGTTTGTTTGATTCAAATAATTTATTATATCAAGTATACATTTGATTAATTTGAAGGTTAGATATTCAAAATATAATTTAAAGGATCTGACTAGTTTGTTTATGGCCACTCTTTCCTTCCTCTTCCCTTTCACTAATTATTTATTTGATTCATTAACACACGTTTTAAGGGAAAAAGGCTCAACACAAGTTTTGATTTTGAAATATAGCATATGAGGTATTTGGGAATTTAAGGCTTTGGTTGGGACTGAGAGAGGTATTCAGCTACCTTTTTAGAACATATAAAGAAAGAATCCACAGTAAAAAGAAACAAACCATAAAACATAAAACCTTATATAATTACAATTTGTTTTTCTATCATTTATGTTACTAAATATTAATTATTATTAACTTTAAAGATACTACCATACCACTAAATCATACAATTTATATAATTTTTAAAGTTATTACTATCAAATTCAACAAATTTTTTTAACATAAATCATAGAATAGATGTGACTGAATGATGTAAATCTGTTTTGATTAATGTTAACTTGAGCAATGTTTGTTTGAGTCAAATAATTTATTACATCAAGAATACATTGGATTAATGTAAAAGTTAGATTTTCAAAATATAATTCAAAGCATCTGCTAGTTTGTTTGTGGCTACTCCCTCCTTCCTCTTCCCTTTCACTAATTATTTAGTTGACTCATTAACCTGCCTTTCAGGGGCAAACAGGTAAACTCAAGTTTTGATTTTCAAATGCAGCATAGCATGAATTTGGGAATCTAACGCTTTGGTGGGACAGAAAGAGACATACAACAACCTTTCTAGAACATATAAAGAAAGAATCCACAGTGACAAGAAAAAAACCATAAAACATAAAACCTTATATAATTAGAATCTGCCTTTTCTATAATTTATGTTACCAAATATTAGTTATTATTGACTTTAAAGATACACACATACCAACTAAATCATACAATTTGTATACTTTCTAAAGTTATTCTTATCAAATTCAACAAATTTTTTTAACATAAATCATAGATGTGATTGAATGATGTAAATCCATTTTGATTAATGTTAATTTGAGTAATGTTAGTTTGAGTCAAATAATTTATTATATCAAGTATATGTTTGATTAATGTAAAGGTTAGATTTTGAAAATATAATTTAAAGCATCTACTAGTTTGTTTGTGGCCACTCTTTCCTTCCTCTTCCCTTTCACTAATTATTTATTTGACTCATTAACAGGAGTTTCAGGGGCAAAAGGGTCAACTCAAGTTTTTATTTTGTAATGGAGCATAGTAGGAATTTAGGAATTTAAGGCTTTTGTTGGGACTGAGAGAGACATTCAACCACCTTTCTAGAACATATAAAGAAAGAATCCACAGTGAACAGAAACAAACCATAAAACATAAAACCTTATATAATTAGAATTTGCCTCTTCTATCATTTATGTTCCTAACTATTAATTATTATTGACTTTAAAGATACAACCATACCAACTAAATCATAAAATTCATACATATTTTAAAGTTATTATTATCAAATTCAACAAATTTTTTTACTAGAAATCATAGAATACATGTGACTGAATGATGTAAATCTGTTTTGATTAATGTTAATTTGAGCAATGTTTGTTTGAGTCAAGTAATTTATTATATCAAGTGTACATTTGATTAATGTAAAGGTTAGATATTCAAAATATAATTGAAAACATCTGACTAGTTTGTTTGTGGCCACTTTTTCCTTCCTCGTCATTCTCACTAATTATTTATTTGACTCATTAACACGCGTTTCAGGGGCAAAACAGTCAACTCAAGTTTTGATTTTCAAATGGAGCATGGGAGCAATTTGGGAATTTAAGGATTTGGTTGGGACTGAGAGAGGAAATCAGCCACCTTTCTAGAACATACAAAGAAAGAATCTACGGTGAGAAGAAACAAACCATAAAACATAAAACCTTATATAATTAGAATTTGCCTTTTCTACCATTTATGTTACTAAATATTAATTCTTATTGACTTTAAAGATACAACCATGCCAACTAAACAGAAAATTTATATAATTTTTAAAGTTATTATTATCTATTCAATTTTTTTAACATAAATCATACAATATATGTGACTGAATGATATAAATCTGTTTTTATTACTATTAATTTCGGCAACATTTGTTTGAGTCAAAAAATTTATTATATCAAGTATAAATTTGATTAATGTGAAGGTTAGATATTCAAAATATAATTTGAAGTATCTTACTAGTTTGTTATTGGCCACTCTTTCTTTCCTCTTCCCTTTCACTAATTATTTATTTGACTCATTAACATGCATTTCAGGGGCAAAACGTTCAACTCAAGTTTTGATTTTGAAATGGAGCATAGGAGGAATTTGGGAATCTAACTCTTTGTTTGGGACTGAGAGAGGCATTCAGCCAACTTTCTAGAACATATAAAGAAAGAATCCAGAGTCACAAGAAACAAACCATAAAACATAAAACCTTATATAATTAGAATCTTCCTGCTCTATAATTTATGTTACTAAATATTAGTTATTATTGACTTTAAAGCTATACCTATACCAAATAAATGATACAATTTATATAATGTTTAAAGTTATTGTTATCAAATTCAACAAATTTTTTTAACATAAATCATAGAATAGATGTGACTGAATGATGTAAATCAGTTTTGATTAATCTTAACTTGGACAATGTTTGTTTGAGTTAAGTTATTTTTATATCAAGTATAGATTTGATTAATGTAAAGGTTAGATATTCAAAATATAATTTAAAGCATCTGACTAGTATATTTGTGGCCACTCTTTCCTTCCTCCTCCCACTAATTTTTTATTTGACTCAGTAACACACGTTTCAGGGGTGAAAAGGTCAACTCAAGTTTTGATTTTGAAATGTACCATAGGATAAATTTAGGAATTTAAAACTTTGGTTGGGACTGAGAGAGACATTTAGCCACCTTTCTGGAACATATAAAGAAAGAATGCACAGTGGCAAGAAACAAACCATAAAACATAAAACCTTATATAATTAGAATCTCCCTTTTCTATAATTTATGTTACTTATATTAATTATTATTGACTTTAAAGATACACCCATACCAACTAAATCATACAATTTATGTAATTTTTAAAGTTATTATTATGAAATTCAGCAAATGTTTTAACATAAATCATAGATAGATGTAACTTAATGATGTAAATCTGTTTTGATTAATGTTAATTTGGGCAATGTTTGTTTGATTCAAATAATTTATTATATCAAGTATACATTTGATTAATGTAAAGGTTAGATATTTAAAATATAATTTAAAGCATCTGACTAGTTTGTTTGTAGACACTCTTTCCTTCCTCTACCCTTTCACTAATTATTTATTTGACTCATTAACACACATTTCAGCGGAAAAAGACTCGATCCATGTTTTGATTTTGAAATAGAGCATAGGAGGTATTTTGGGAATTTAAGGCTTTGGTTGGGATTGAGAGAGGCATTCAACTACCTTTCTAGAACATATAAAGAAATAATCCACAGTGAGAAGAAACAAACATAGAACATAAAATCTTATATAATTAGAATTTGCTTTACTATCATTTATGTTACTAAATATTAATTATTATTGACTTTAAAGATACTACGGTACCACTAAATCATACAATTTATATGATTTTTAAAGTTATTATTATCAAATTCAACAAATTTTTTTAACATAAATCATAGAATAGATGTGACTGAATGATGTAAATCCATTTGGATTAATGTTAATTTGAGCAATGTTAGTTTGCGTCAAATAATTTATTATATCAAGTATACATTTGATAATCTAAAGGTTAGATTTGAAAATATAATTTAAAGCATAATTTAGATCAGTTTTGATTAATGTTAATTTGAGAAATGTTAGTTTGAGTCAAATAACTTATCATATCAAGTATACATTTGATAATCTAAAGGTTAGATTTTCAAAATATAATTTAAAGCATCTGACTAGTTTGTTTGTGGCCACTCTTCCTTCCTTTTCCCTTTCACTAATTATTTATTTGACTCGTTAACAACCATTTCAAGGGCAAAAGAGTCAACTCAAGCTTTGATTTTGAAATGGAGCAGAGCAGGAATTTGGGGATTTAACGGTTTGGTTAGGACTGAGAGAGGCATTCAGCCACCTTTATAGAACATAAAAAGAAAGAATCCAAAGTGACAAGAAACAAACCATAAAACATAAAACCTTATATAATTAGGATTTTCCTGTTCTATCATTTATGTCACTAAATATAAATTATTATTGATTTTAAAGATACACCAATACCAGCCAAATGATACAATGTATATAATTTTTATAGTAATTATTATCAAATTCAACAAATATGTTTAACATAAATTATAGATGTGACTGAATGATGTAAATCCATTTTGATGAATATTAATTTCAGCAATGTTAGTTTTCAAGTATACATTTGATAATGTAAAGGTTGGATTTCAAAATATAATTTAAGGCATAATTTAAATCGGTTTTGATTAATGATAATTTGAGCAATGTTAGTTTGAGTCAAATAATTTATTATATCAGGTATACATTTTATAATGTAAAGGTTAGATTTTCAAAATATAATTTAAAGCATCTAACTAGTTTGTTTGTGGCCACTCTTTCCTCCCTCTCCCCTTTCACTAATTATTTATTTGACTCATTAAAAGCATTTCAAGGGCAAATGGATCAACTCAAGTTTCGATTTTGAAATGGACCATAGTTGGAATTTGGAAATTTAATGCTTTGGGTGGGACTGAGAGAGGCATTCCACCACCTTTGCAGAACATATAAGGAAAGAATCCATAGTTACAAGAAACAAACCATAAAACATAAAACTTTATACAATTAGAATTTGCCTTTTCTATTGTTTATGTTGCTAAATATTCACTTTAAAGATACAATCATACCAACTAAATCATACAATTTATATAATTTTTAAACTTATTATTATCAAATTCAACATATTTTTTTAACATAAATCATAGAATACATGTGACTAAATGATGTAAATCCGTTTTGATTAATGTTAATTTCAGCAAGGTTTGTTTGAGTCAAAAGATTTATTATATCAAGTATACATTTGATTAATGTAAAGGTTAGATATTCAAAATATAATTTAAAGCATCTGAGTAGTTTGTTTGTGGCCACTCTTTCCTTCCTCTTTCCCTTCACTAATTATTTATTTGAAACATTAACACACGTTTCAGGGGTAATAGGGTCAACCGAAGTTTTGATTTTGAAATGGAGCATAGGAGGAATTTGGGAATTTAACGCTTTGGTTGGGACTGAGAGGGCATTCAGGCACCTTTCTAGAACATATAAAGAAGGAATCCATAGTGACAAGAAACAAAGCATAAAACATAAATATTAATTATTGTTGACATTAAAGATACGACCATACCAACTAAATCATAAAATTTACATAATTTTTAAAGTTATTATTACAAAATTCTACAAATTTTTTTAACATAAATTATAGAATAGATGTGATTGAATGATGTAAATCCCTTTTGATTAATGTTAATTTGAGAAATTTTGTTTGAGTCAAATAATTTATTATATCAAGTATACATTTGATTAATGTAAAGTTTACATTTTCAAAATATAATTTAAAGTATGTGACTAGTTTGTTTGTGGCCACTCTTTCCTTTCTCTTCCTCTTCACTAATTATTTATTTGAGTCATTAACATGTATTTTAGGGATAAAACGTCAACCCAAGTTTTGATTTTGAAATGGAGTATAGGAGGAATTTGGGAATTTAGGGCCTTTGTTGATACTGAGAGAGGCATTCAGCCGCCTTTCTAGAACATATAAAGAAAGAATCCTTTGTGAGAGGAAACAAACCATGAAACCTAAAACCTTATATAATTAGAATCTGCCTTTTCTATAATTTGTGCTATTAAATATTAATTATTATTGACTTTAAATATACACCCATATCAACTAAATTACACAATTTATATCATTTTTAAAGTTATTGTTACTAAATTCAACAAATTTTTTTAACATAAATCATAGATGTGACTGAATGATGTTAATCCGTTTTAATTAATATTAATTTGAGTAATGTTAGTTTGAGTCAAATAATTTATTATATCAAGTATACATTTGATTAATGTAAAGGTTAGATATTCAAAATATATAATTTAAAGCATATGACTAGTTTGTTTGTGGCCACTCTTTCCTTCCTCTTCCCTTTCACTAATTTTTTATTTGACTTATTAACATGCGTTTTAGGGTAAAAAATGTCAACTCAAGTTTTAATTTTGAAATTGAATGTATCTGGAATTTGGGAATTTAACGCTTTGGTTGGGACTGAGAGGACATGCAGCCACCTTTCTAGAACATATAAAGAAGGAATCCATAGTATCAAGAAACAAAGCATAAAACATAAAACCTTATATAATTCGAATCTGCCTTTTCTATTATTTATGTTGCTAAATATTAATTATTATTGACTTTAAAGATACACCCATACCAACTAAATCACAATTTATATAATTTTTAAAGCTATTGTTATGAAATTCACAAATTTTTTTTAACATAAATCATAGATGTGCCTGAATGATGTAAAGGTTAGGTAAATCCGTTTTGATTAATGTTAATTTGAGTAATGTTAGTTTGAGTCAAATAATTTATTATATCAAGTATACATTTGATTAATGTAAAGGTTAGGTACTGAAAATATAATTTAAATCATATGACTAGTTTGTTTGTGGCCACTCTTTCCTTCCACTTCCCCTTCCCCTTCACTAATTATTTATTTGACTCGTTAACACGGGTTTAAAGGGCAAAAGCTTCAACCCAAGTTTTGATTTTGAAATGCAACATAGGAGGAATTTGGGAATTTAACGCTTTGGTTGGGACTGAGACAGACATTTAGCCACCTTTCTAGGACATATAAAGAAAGAATCCACAGTGACAAGGAACAAACCATAAAACATAAAACGTTATATAATTAGAATCTGCCTTTTCTGTAATTTATGCTACTAAATATTAATTATTATTGAATTTCAAGATACACCCATACCAACTAAATCATAAAACTTATATAATTTTTAAACTTATTGTTATCAAACTCAACAAATTATTTTAACATAAATCATAGAATTGATGTCACTGAATGATGTAAATCCATTTTTGATTAATGTTAATTTGAGTAATGTTAGTTTAAGTCAAATAATTTATTATATCAAGTATACATTTGATTAATGTAAAGGTTAGATGTTGAAAATATAATTTAAATCATATGACTAGTTTGTTTGTGGCCACACTTTCCTTCCTCTTCCCTGTCACTAATTTTTTATTTGTCTCGTTAACAGGCGTTTTAAGGGAAAAAGGTTCAACCCAGATTTTATTATTTTGAAATGAAACATAGGAGGAATTTACGAATTTAACACTTTGGTTGGGACTGAGAGACACATGCAACCACCTTTCTAGAACATATAAAGAAAGAATCCTCAGTGACAAGAAACAAACCATAAAACATAAAACCTTATATAATTAGAATATGCCTTATCTGTAATTTATGTTACTAAATATTAATTATTATTGACTTTAAAGATACACCCATACCAACTAAATCATACAATTTATATAATTTTTAAAGTTATTATTATCAAACTCAACAAATTTGTTTAACATAAATCATAGAATAGATGTGACTGAATGATGTAAATCCGTTTTTATTAATGTTAATTTCAGCAATGTTTATTTGAGTCAAAAACTTCATTATATCAAGTATACATTTGATTAATGTAAAGGTTAGATATTCAAAATATAATTTGAAGCATCTGACTAGTTTGTTTGTAGCCACTCTTTTGTTCGTCTTCCTTTCCACTAATTATTTATTTGACGCATTAACACGTGTTTCGAGGGCAAAAGGTTTAACTCAAGCTTTTATTTTGAAATGGATCATAAGAGGAATTTGGGAATTTAACGCTTTGGTTGGGACTAAGAGACAAACACATGCAACCACCTTTCTAGAACATATAAAGAAAGAATCCACAGTGACAAGAAACAAAGCATAAAACATAAAACGTTATATAATTAGAATCTGCCTTTTTTGTAATTTATGCTACTAAATATTAATTATTATTGACTTTAAAGATACACCCATACTAACTAGATCATACAATTTATATAATTTTTAAAGTTATTATTATAAAATTCAACAAATTTTTTTAACATAAATCATAGAATAGATATCACTGAATGATGTAAATCTGTTTTGATTAATCTTCATTTGGGCAATTTTGGTTTGAGTCAAATAATATATTATATCAAGTATACATTTGATTAATGTAAATGTTAGATTTTCAGAATACAATTGAAAGCATCCGACTAGTTTGTTTGTGGTCACTCTTTCCTTCCTCTTCCCTTTCACTAATTTTTTATTTGACTCATTAACACGCGTCTCACGGGCAAAAGTGTCAACTCAAGTTTTGATGTTGAAATGGAGCGAATTTTGGAATGTAATGCTTGGGTTGGACTGAGGGAGGCGTTCAACCACCATTCTAGAACATATAAAGGAAGAATCCATAGTGATAAGAAACAAACCATAAAACATACAACCTTATATAATTAGAATCTATCTTTTCTATCATTAATGTTACTAAATATTAATTATTATTGACTTTAAAGTTACACCTATACCAGATAAATGATACAATCTGTATAATTTTTAAAGTTATTATTATCAAATTCAACAAATTTTTTTAACGTAAATCATAGATGTGACTCAACGATGTAAATCTGTTTTGATTAATATTAATTTGGGCAATGTTAGTTTAAGACAAATAATTTATTATATCAAGAATACATTTCATTAATGTAAATGTTAGATTTTCAAAATATAATTTAAAGCATCTGACTAGTTTCTTTGTCGACACACTTTTGTTCGCTTCCCTTTCACTAATTATTTATTTGACTCATTAACAGGCTTTCAGGGCCTAATGGGTCAATCCAAGTTTTGATTTTGAAATGGACCATAGGAGGAATTTGGGAAGTTAATGCTTTGGTTGGGACTAAGAGAGGCATCCAGCCACCTTTCTAGAACATATAAAGAAAGAATCCACAATGACAAGAAACCAACCATAAAACATAAAATCTCAAATAATTGGAATCCGCCTTTTCTATCATTTATGTTAATAAATATTAATTATTATGGACATTAAAGATACAACCATGCCAACTAATTCATAGAATTTGTATAATTTTTAAAGTTATTATTATCAAATTCGACCATTTTTTTAAACTTGAATCATAGATATGACTGAATCATCTAAATCGGTTTTGATCAACGTTAATTTGAGTATTGTTAGTTTGAGTCAAATAATATATTATATCAAGTACACATTTGATAATGTAAAGGTTAGATATTCAAAATATAATTTAAAGCATCTGACTACTTTGTTTGTGGCTACTCTTTTCTTCCTGTTCCCTTTCACTAATTATTTATTTGACTCATTAACACGCATTTCAGGGGGTAAAGGGTCAACCCAAGTTTTGATTTTGAAATGAAGCATAGGACGAATTAGGGAATTTAAGGCATTCAACCACCTTTCTAGAACATATAAAGAAAGAATCCACAGTGATAAAATCTTATATAATTAGAATCTGCCTTTTTCTATAATTTATGTTACTAAATATTAATTATTATTAACTTTAAAGATAGACCCAACCCATACCAACTAAATCATACAATTTATATAATTTTTAAAGTTATTGTTATCAAACTCAACAAATTTTTTTAACATAAATCATAGAATAGATGTGACTGAATGATGTAAATCCTATTTGATTAATGTTAATTTCAGTAATGTTTGTTCGAGTCAAAAAAATTATTATATCAAGTATACATTTGATTAATGTAAAGGCTAGATATTCAAAATATAATTTAAAGCATCTGACTAGTTTGTTTATGGCCACTCTTTCCTTCCTTTTCCCTTTCACTAATTTTTTATTTGACTCATTAACACGCATTTTAGGGTCAACCTAGGTTTCCATTTTGAAATGGAACATAGGAGGAATTTGGGAATTTAAGGCTTTAGTTGGGACTGACAGAGACATTCAGCCACCTTTCTACAATCCATAAAGGAAAAATCCAGAGTAACAAGAAACAAACCGTAAAACATCCAACCTTATAAATTAGAATCTACCTTTTCTATCATTTATGTTACTAAATATTAATTATTATTGACTTTAAATGTACACCCATACTAGCTAAATGATACAATTTACATAATTTTTAAAGTTATTTATCAAATTCAACAAATTTTTTTAGCATAAATCGTGGATGTGATTATGATGTAAATCCGTTTTGATTAACCTTAATTTGAGCAATGTTAGTTTAAGTCCAATAATTTATTATATCAAGAATAAATTTGATTAAAGTAAAAGTTAGATTTTCAAAATATAATTTAAAGCATCTGAGTAGTTTGTTTGTGGACACTCTTTCGTTCCGCTTCCCTTTCAGTAATTATTCATTTGACTCATTAACATGTATTTCAGGGCCTAAAGGGTCAATCCAAGTTTTGATTTCGAAATGGACCATAGGAGAAATTTGGGAAGTTAATGCTTTGGTTGGGACTGAGAGAGGCATCCAACCACCTTTCTAGAACATATAAACAAAGAGTCCACGGTGACAAGAAACAAACCATAAAACATAAAACCTTATATAATTAGAATCTGCCTTTTCCATCATTTATGTTACTAAATATTAATTATTATTGACTTTAACAATACAACCACACCAATTAAATCATACAATTTATATAATTTTCAATTTTATTCTATCAAATTCAACCAATTTTTTTAAAATAAATCATCTATGTGATTGAATGATGAAAACCCTTTTGTATTAATGTTAATTTGAGCAATGTTAGTTTGAGGAAAATAATTTATTATATCATGTATACATTTGATAATGTAAAGGTTAGATTTGAAAATATACTTTAAAGCATACTTTAAATTGCTTTTGATTAATGATAATTTGAGCAATCTTAATTTGAGTCAAATAATTTATTATATCAAGTATACATTTGATAATGTAAATGTTAGATTTTCAAAATATAATTTAAAGCATCTGACTAGTTCGTTGGTGACCACTCTTTCCTTCCTCTTCCCTTTCACTAATTGTTTATTTGACTCATTAACACGCGTTTCAGGGGCAAAAACATCAACCCAAGTTTTGATTTTGAAATGCATGATAGGAGGAATTTGAGAATTTAACACTTTGGTTGGGATTGACTGAGGAATTCAGCCACCTTTCTATAAAATATAAAGAAAGAATCCACAGTCACATGGAACAAACCATAAAACATAAAACCTTATACAATTAGGAACTGCCTTTCTATCATTTATGTTACTAAATATTAATTATTATTGACTTGAAAGATACACCCATACCAAATAAATCATTCAATTTATATAATTTTTAAAGTTATTATTATCAAATTCAACTAAGTTTTTTAACATAAATCATAGATATTACTGAATGATCTAAATTTGTTTTGATAAATGTTAATTTGAGCAATGTTAGTTTGAGTCGAATAATATATTATATGATTTACACATTTGATAATGTAAATGTTAGATTTTAAAAATATAATTTAAAGCATCTAATTAGTTTGTCTGTGGCCACTCTTTCCTTCCTCTTCCCTTTCACTAATGATTTATATGACATGTTAACACGCGTTTCAAGGGCAAAAGTGTCAACCAAGTTTGGATTTTGAAATGGACCAAAGCAGGAATGTGGCAATTTAACGATTTGGTTGGGACAGAGAGAGGAATTTAGCCACCTTTCTGGAACATATAAGGACTGAATCCACAGTGACAAGAAACAAACCATAAAACGTAAAACTTTATATAATTAGAATCTGCCTTTTCTATCATTTATGCTACTAAATAATTGTTATTATTGAATTAGAAGATACAACCATACCAACTAAATCATACAATTTATATAATTTTTAAAGTTATTATTATCAAATTCAACAAATTTTTTTAACCTAAATCATAGATGTGATTGAATGATCAAAAGCCGTTTTGATTAATGTTAATTTGAGAAATGTTAGTTTGAATCAAGTAATTTATTATATCAAGTATACATTTGATAATGTAAGGGTTAGATTTAAAAATATAAGTTAAAGCATAATTTAAAGCATAATTTAAATCGGTTTTGATTGATGATAATTTTAGTAATCTTGGTTTGAGTCAAATAATTTATTATATCAAGTATACATTTCATAATGTAAAGGTTAGATTTTCAAAATATAATTTAAAGCATCTGACTAGTTTGTTTGTGGCCACTCTTGCCTTCCTCTTCCCTTTCACTAATTATTTATTTGACTCATTAAGACGCGTTTCAGGGGCTAATGGGTCAATCCATGTTTTGATTATCAAATGGACCATAGGAGAAATTTGGAAAGTTAACGCTTTGGTGCGGACAGAGAGAGGCATCCAGCCTTCTAGAACATATAAAGAAAGAAGAATCCATAGTGACAAGAAACAAACCATAAAACATAAAACCTTATATAATTAGAATCTGCCTTTTCTATCATTTATGTTACTAAATATTAATTATTATTGACTTTAAAGATACAACCATAATAACTAAATCATAGAATTTATATAATTTTTAAAGTTATTATTATCAAATTCAACAAATTATTTTAACATAAATCATAGAATAGATGTGACTGAATGATGTAAATCCATTTTGATTAATGTTCATTTAAGCAATGTTTGTTTGAGTCAAATAATTTATTATGTCAAGTATACATTTTACATTAATGTTAACAATATAAAATATAGTTTATAAGAAAATATTTGATAAGTTATAGGATAAACTGTAATATTCAATATCGTATAATGATATATGAAAATGATGATTAGATTTTAATTAAAATATATACCCTTAAAAGGAATATTTACATATAAATTGTGTACATCTTTATGTATTTGACGTAAAAAATATATATTTATATTATAATAAAAATAATATATAAAAATTTCATCTTTATTTTAAGAAATTATAATTTCATTCTTTTTTATTTACCAACTCTAATCTTAAGTTTATAAACTTTAAATATCCCAACATTCCTTGTGTCATTTTAAAAATATTACAATAATAAATATGTAAGGTAATAAATTAGTTACCAGAAAGAAATGTTCCAGGATCAGCTAACAAACTAGTATTATTAACAATACCAAGGTTTGATTCATAAAAAATATATTATACTAATACACTCTCAAATGGTGTATTGACTAACACTCTCTTAGTCATTTATTTTATATAATAATATATAGCATTAAATTTCTACATATAACTTTAATAATAATAAAATTTAATAAATAAATGTATTATTAAATTTTAACAGTTAAAATATAACTAATTAGTAACACAGTGCTATGAAATGATTTGATTCATATTGATATATGTTATTCTTAATTATATTAATAAATTACGAAAATAACAATAACTTTTTAAAATATAATTGTAACTTTTTAGTATAATTATGAAAAGCTCATGAGCTTAATTAATTGTTTAGAGCATACTATAAATAAAACAACTCATAATTAATCTTAATCATTAGATTTAAATAAGAAAATGAATAGAAATAATAAAGAGTAAGTATCTTATACTTACTACATCTTTTTCCATTCTAAGAATAAAATTAATATTTTCTATCCACATAGTTTTATATATTAAAAAGAAAAATGTCCTTATCCTCCATTAGTAAATAATTTATGTTTTTTACCAAAATATTAATTCAAAAAATCTATTTTTAGTTAGAAGAAAAAGTTATTTTTTGTTTTTCTACTAATTTATGATAGAAAGAATGTTAAGAATTAATAATTTTACATTTTAAAATTATAAACTAAATATTATATTTTAAGTATCTAATTTTTAAGTTATTTAGGACTTTGATAAAAAATAAAAGTTAAAAAAGTCATAAAATCTTATTTTAAAGGTAATAGTATGACTATTTCTACAAAATTATAAAAATGAAATTGGAAAAGTGTATGTTTATCAATGGTTTATTAAAAAATTGTAATACATGAAATGAGATGTGTGATGTGTGTTAGAAGATATAATAAACTAAACTAAACATTTTCTGTGTCATAGGGATGTGACATAATTCATATTACTTGGGAGAAATATCTTTTTTTTTTTTCACTTTTCTTTAAAAAATATCATTATTTCCAATATGCAACATGTATTTTTCTTTAAAAAGAATTCAATGTTTTTTATGAATATAACATAATAATTTTAGAATAAACATTTGTCATGCTAATTTTTTTGTTGTTAAATTATAATACAACTTTAATAAAAATAAATAAATCGAATATTTAGAAAAAATATATTTAATTATAATCTCACACTTATTTCTTATTATTAAAAAATATGTATAAAGTTATGTGTTAAAATTATTTAAAGTATAAAGTTACGTGAGTTGTTTGTGGCCTTTCTTTCCTTCCTCTTCCCTTTCGCTAATTATTTATTTGACTCAGTTATGTGCGTTTCAGAGGCAAAAGGGTCAATCCAAGTTTTGATTTTGAAATGAACCATAAGAAGAAAGAAGGTCCATTTGGTATGGATAATTGGGGGATTTAGTGCTTTGGTTGGGACTAAGAGAGACATTCAGCTACCTTTCTAGAACAGAGAAAGAAAGAAACCATAGTGACAAGAAACAAACCATAAAATATAAAACCTTATAGAATTAGAATCTGTCTTTTCTATCATTTATGTTACTAAATATTAATTATTATTGACTTTAAAGATACAACCATACCAACTAAACCATACAATTTATATAATTTTTAAAGTTATTATTATCAAATTCAACAAATTGTTTTTAACATAAATCATAGATGTGATTGAATGATGCAGATACGTTTTGATCAATGTTAATTTGAGCCTATTAGTTTGATTCAAATAACACGTATACATTTGATTAATGTATAGGTTAGATTTTCAAAATATAATTTAAAGCATGTGAATTTTTTGTGGCCACTCTTTCCTTCCTTTTCTCTTTTCTTTCATATCTTTAACTTTGAAAATCAGAGGAGAGTTGGTATTAGAGACTTATACTTCACCATTTATTTTTTTAAAATCTAACATTGGGTTTTAACGAGACATTTTAAGATTTTAAAAAATTTGAAATGCTATCAATTTGAATTACTTTCATTTTGTAAATGTTTTGTTTGGATAAATCATTTGAAATTTCTTAAATTTTGAAATTTTATTTGGATAAGGTAATTCAAGTTCCATATTAGCCAAATCAATTCAATTTTTTTAATCTAAGTTTTTTAGTTTAGATATGAAAAATTAATTTCTTGAATTTCAAATTTTCTAAAACTTTTATAAATTACTTAATACATATATAAATTATGATAAAGGAGAGAATGAAAAATAAAATATACAAAAAATAATTTATTAATTAATGAAAAATAAAGTAAAAAAATCAACTAACATCTAAAAATAAGAAGACTTAAAAAAACTAAACCAAAATAACTTTTCATACAAAACTAGTAATTACCTAAAAAACTATTAACTTTTTAAGTATAGAATAAAATTGAAACCATTTCGGTTACTTTTTCATCTTTTAGCTAAAATTGAATGCAAGTGAAACACAGTTTATACTTACATAGCCATTACTAGTGCCTCTTTTTGTAACAGTCATAGCAAAAGAACATAGAATTATTCACCTTTTTTACCATGAAGCTCATAACGGGAAAATCTATCATGAAATAATGAAAATCATAAAGCATAATATTTGATATTATTTCTATTCTTTTTCTCATCTTTTGTACAGGTATAACAACTAATTTCCATTCATTTGACATAAAAATAGAATGATAAAAAATTTTGGAGGAAAATTACTCAATAGTCCTATTCTATTTACATGTTGTAACAAGCTAAACAGATCTCCACAAATACCTTTACAACTTGGAAATCAAGTGATCCAATTCAACTGCCAACAAACAAGAATTCACATTAATTAGATAATTTAGAACCATCAGCAATAAAGGTTTTTACCTCACCAGAAAGCCAACCACTTCATTCTTCGTCAGCAGTGACTTTCAGGATATCAAGCCACCATTGGGAGCCTCCACTTCTGCGCCTAGCATCAAGGTTCCTCCTAATATCAACCTCATACCTTGCCTCCAGTACCTTGATCCAAATAGCATCACCACCTTGTAGAATTCTTCATCGCCATTTTCCCAACAGAACTTTATTAAAAGCTAACATATCTCTTAGTCCTAGCCCACCGTTGTATTTGTCTTTACACACCTGCTCCCATTTGATCCATGTTATTTTTTAGCCTTCTTCTGAACCTCCAAAAAGGAAATTCCTTTGCACAGATTCTATGGCTTTAGACACCTTCTTAGGAGCCTTGAAAAAGATAGAAAATAAAGAGGTAAAACAGAGAGGGTGGATTTGATCAGGCAAATCCTTTTCCCTATTGACACAGTCTTTTGTCTCTAAGGGGTTAAGTTTTCTCTCATTTTATCCAACATAGGCTTCCACACACGCTCACATCTCACATTTGCCCCCACAGGAATCCCAAGGTAGGAGAAATGCGTTTGCAGAACTCCGCAATTAAGGATCAATGCAAAGGAACCCACCTTCGACAATGTCTCCCCAATTACCCCTAAGCTATTCTTATGGAAATGAATCCTCAGGCTTGAGGCCAACTCATAGCATCTCAAAGCACTTTTTAAAGCAAATACATTTTAAAGTTCAAGCAAAATCAGGAAAATTTTATCATTTGCAAACTGGAAGTGATGCTTGTTAAGGTTAATACCTGAAATTAGATTTATCGAGCCTTTCAAATCAACCCTCCTAGCCCTTCAGATCACCCTGACGTAATCCTCTCTACATACAGAACTCCTTCGCCATACTCCTATTAACCAATATTGAGACTGATGATGAAGACAAACAACCACAACCATGTAAAACAGGAACGGCCAACTAAGACAGTCATACACCTGCTCGAAGTCAGCCTTAAAAACCAATAAGGGCTTCTTATGATGTTTCGTCTCCTGGATCACTTCATTAACTACAACCACACTATTAAGCAATTGCCTCCATTTAATAAAAGTTATCTGCATTTCCTCAATTATGCTTGGAAGTACCTTTTATAGTTTCTTTGCTAGCACTTTTGCAATAATTTTATAGAGCACCCCAATTAGTGATATCGACCTATAATCTACCAATCCACTTGGGCACTGCTTCTTGGGAATCAAGGAAATCAATGAGGCATTGACCCCCCTTGGAAGCTTTCTAATGAAAATTTGTCATTACTTTCCTTATATCCTCATTTAACACATCCCAGAAATGCTTCACTAAATTTTAATTAATATCTATTAATTATAAATTGGATTTTAACTTAATCATTGATGAAAGCTTCAATTTTATAATATCTGTTGATCATGAGATTTCCTTTTGTAACATCTATATTTAATAAAAAACTAAATTTCCCACATTAATTATATTTTATATTCATTTTTATAATTAAGAAAAAGTAATTTTATTTTTTTATATTAAGTAATTAATTTTATTAAATATTAAATTTGTAATTAAATATTAATTTTGATAATTTAATATTAAGTAATAACATTAAATTTGACTATTAAGTATGCCCATATTTTAAATTATTTAAAATATATTTAAAAAATTATCCTATCATAAAATAGACTTGAAGAAATGTTGCTCTTAGGTGAAAACTTCAATTTCATAATAGTAAAATGCACTTATCACTCATGAGGTTTTGTATATAGTTTTGCATTTTACGTAGATTTTGAATATAACTTGGGGCAATAATACAGACTAATTTATTTTAAAGTCGTGAAAATTGATGTTGGAATGTTTGTAATAAAATTTCTTATTAAAAATTTTCATATGTTTTAAGTTAGGTTAAAAAAATCGGATCGGACCGAACGGTTCGACCAAAAAATTAGTGAACCAGTCTAGTATCTAGTTTGGTTAATGTTGAAAATTTAATCGACCAAGTAAAGAACCAGTTTTAAAATCGGAAAAATCAAGTGCTACAAAATGTTGGCATATTTTTATTTGGATGAAGACAGAATGGAATTGTCTTCTTACATGCAATGAAATCCACTCAACAGTAGCTAATGCCATGCTAACTTGGTTCAATGTCTACTTCAAATCATATATTTTATTTTGAAATTTCTTTTATAGATGGTGGACTTATGTAGATCTTTATCATGGAATTTCAGTGAACCTGCCACCATAAGATGTGAGACAAAGAATCAAGAAAAAGGAAACAATGGCTGGATAACTATACTAGTAAGTTTTTCACCTAGTTAAATTGAAAATCTTCTGTTTAGTTCCTCTACACTTCTCTATTGAGTTCAAAATTCTTCCTTCAGTCTTCTTTAGGTGATTATTGAGGTTTAAATTAAATAGTAGATTTTCTATTATTGTTGGTCGAAGGTTTCAAATAATGTTTAGGTTGTTGTTTATCTTAAATCTATGATGTGAAGTAACCATAATTAAGTTTTTTTTCTTGCATGTGAAATAGCTTGGGATGAACATTTTGTTAAAATTCTTAATAATTAAGGATAAACGAAAATGACTTTCATAGGATCCAATAAAGTGATGAGATATGATATCTAGCCTAATCGATCTGTCATTCATTTTTAGCACCACAATATTTCAATTGTGATGCTAAATTGTTGTTAATGCAGTGTTCTGTAAAAGCAAGAACCATCTATAAGGATAAAGTGTTTAGTAGCATTCAACAACTCAAGTACATATATACGTATATGCATAGAGGTTTTAAGTTTTAACTGATCATGTTTACCATGTGCCATATACTGTACCATATGCTGTCTAGTTTTCTTACAAGTTTTATTACAAAGGCTACTATTAGATTTTTTTGTAGGCCTCTGCATTCTTTTTGTTGACTCTTCAAGATATTTTTTTGTGAGTATGTTTCTGAATAGTATTAAAATCCATAATTTGATATTGTGGATATTTCTTCACATGAATGCTTTAGTCATCCTATTATTTTGTGTTATATACAATTTTCTAATTTCTTGATAGGGCTTCCTTATTGCCATATTTGCAATTATGATGGCAGCCATTTCCACAGGCATTGATTCAAAATGCGTTTAGGTGAGTCATTCTTTAGTGTTCTAAAGCATTCCTAGTTGCTTCAAAACTAGAGATTTCTAAAGCTTTCCTTATTGCTTCAAAGCCTTTTCTAGTAAACTCAGAAAGATTCCTTGTTGCTTCAAAATACCATTCTCAATCCTTTCCTAGAAATTAGGAAGCTCTAAAGCTGCCTTCTTTCTTTGATCTAGCAAGGCACCTCAATCATGCTGCAAGTTAAAGTAAATTTTTCTTTTAGAAGCCAAGAAAAAATAATTGCCCCCATATAAGATAACCAAAAATTTGGATAATTCTCCTTTCATCAACATGATCAAACAAGAAATATTTAATTTTAATCTAGGCCATATTGTGACAGATAGAAAGCAATGTTAATATATGTCATATTGAAGTGATTTTTTTGGTCCTTTTTAGTTTACAAAAAATAAACCTGAACATGAAGATGATATTCCTTACATTTATGGATTTTTTCACATGGTATTCTCTTTGGGGGCAATGTACTTTGCAATGTTGTTCATCAGTTGGGATCTGAATAACTTAGCCAGAAAGTAAGGAACTTAATTAAATACATCATATGGTTAACCAGTGCTTTATATGTTATTATTTTTTACATTTTGTGTCCTACAGCTTCTGGATGAATGATGCACTCTTCAAACCACCAGGTGGAGCATTGATGTTGGCTGGATAAGTACATGGGTGAAAGTTATCAATGAGTGGTTTGCAGCAACAGTTTACAGTAAGTGAATGTATTACTTAATAGAAACAGTTATTTCCTATATTTCATTAGCTAGCGATTTGCAGCAACAATTTACAGTAAGTGAATGTATTATTTAATAGAAACATTTATTTCCTACATTTCATTAGCTAGCTTCAACTTCAACCATAATCTTGTTCATATTAATAAGAAAAATGTTATTGTTGAAATTCTAACAAAAAACACTTTTTTCAACACTTTATCTACTACTATAGGTTAAAGTTTATTGAAAAACATAAAGTTTGATGGTCACATCTCATTTAATACTTCTCTATCTTGATTTTATAGTTTTAATAAATTTGAATGATGTGTAACACTACTCATGTTAATATGCTTAACATATAAACATCAACACATGGTGATGGTCATAATAATAATCACTAGTGGATTGTAAAAGTGAAGTATAACCAATTGATACTTTAATGATGCACCTTCTACTCAAATTCATATCTTAATTGCTTTTACCTTGTTTAATTTAAATAGTATGGATGATGATTTCATCATTTGTAAGACAGAACAAAGTCATGGATAATGATGGAACTATAGACAATTGACTTAGTTATGGCATGATAAGGGAAAATCATCAACATTCTCACAAAAGAAAACTTCATCCTTTTAAATGTTTTCTATTCTTTAATAGCATTTTATTCTTCAACCCACTTAATGTTTAATGGTTGAAAGGAAAAAGTCAAGAATGAAATTTAATTTGGGGTTGACTAAAATATAATTTTAAAGATAGTAGCATTAGTTCTCACAGCTCACTTTGTACTTATAACCACCATATTTATATCTATATCATGCTTAGTAAGGTATAATCTGATGTAATACGAGCTATGATTGGTTTAGCTATAGTGGACCACAAATTACATGGTTGGGTTGGTTTGAATTTTTAAAGTGTTTGCTAATATCATTTTCTTAGATTTAAATCAAGAATAAAATTCCTCTTGGGTACAAGGTTTTGTATCAATTAGTTTGGATAACTTATAGATATTGGATTAGCATGACTGAGTCTATTAAGAGACAATGAATAGACAAGTGAATTTTCCAAAACTTATTTGGTCTATAGAGATAACATTGTCAACACGTGGTAGTTGTTTGTCCCTTAATCGTCCTTGATAAAGTGATTTAGGATGTAAATTTTAATTAATATGTATATATATATATATTAATTATAAATTGGACTTTAACTTAAACATTGATCAAAGCTCAATTTTATAATGTTATTTTCTTTTGTAACATCTAATTAAAAAATAAATTTTCCACATTAATTATATTTTATATTCACTTTTATATAGATTAATATAACTTGGTGCCATAATGCATGATTAATTTCTTTTAAAGTCATGAATAATTGATGTTAGAATGTTTGTAATAAGATTTCTTATTAATTTTTTTTTGTTTTAAGTTAGGTTAAAAAAATCAAATCGGACCGACTGATTTGACCGAAAAACTGGTGAACTAGTCTGGTATCTAATTTGACTGAGAAACCGATGAACCAGTCTGGTATCTGGTTCGGTTAATACTGAAAACCGACAAAGCAAAAAACCGGTTTTAAAATCGAAAACCTGATGAAAATCGGGGGTTCAACTGTTTCATTTTTTTATAAATTTTTCAATTTTTTCTAAATACACCCTTGTTTTCTCAAGTCCATCCCTTTTTAATTAAAAATTTGATAAAAAAAGAGGTGAACTTAGTGATATGAATATGTATTTAGTAAAAATAGTTTTTTCTTTAATAATTACATCCTAATAAATTTTTCATTTTATAATCTTAATTGTTATAATATATTAATAATAAAAAACATTATTTCATTAGGACCGGTTCAGCACTAGTTTAGCAATGGTTAAACTAATAAACCGTGAACCAATTACTTTTACTGGTTAAAACATGGGTCCAATTTTAAAATCAGAAGTTTTATATGTGTAGGGCCTACAGATATCATATAAAGTTAGAGTTCAAGATGCAAGAAAAGTTTTTTACAAATGGATTCCGATCAAAAGTAGTAGTTTATTTATTTAGATAAAGGCTAAATTATTTTTGTTTAATAAAGATAATATCAACATTCACTTTCTAAATTTTGTTCTGTATGATATAAGATTGGCAATTGTGGTATTATGAATGTAATTTGGGTTTATCAACAATCAAACAAGAACGGGACAAGTATGTCTGAACCAAGACAACTATTATTAACTAAGTTTAAAAAAAAACTAATTATGTTACAAATCAAAAGCTACATTCATCTTTATGTTGAATTTTGGATCGATGCTATTTCATTAAAAATAGTAAATTGTGTATAATACAAATCTTAGTTCATGTTTCACTAATACTTTTGTTGTTTTGTCATTCAAATTTTCAAATGTTTTTCTCACTTCTTGGACATTCAAGATTGACGTGGGCTTTTTGACCTTTATACTATACAATTTCCTTGAATTTTGAATAACAACTTTAATTTTCTTTTATTTATTTGTATTAAAACATACCTTGATTTTTTAGGACATGTTCAATATAAAATAAATTAACATTTCACTTAAATGTACGATGATTTGAATTTCAAATTTAAAGGATAAAAGATAAAGGAATATACATTCAATAAAATAATATTTAATCTAATTAATTTTAAACTAAAACTATGAATATTAAGATATTTTATAAATTATAATGGATTTAGTAAAATGATATTATTTTATATATTTATTAATTATTTCAAAACTAATGATTTAAAAAATAACTTATCATTATATGGCAAAAAAATTTCTAGAAAACTTAATACATAAATTTTTATAAATAAATAATATTTATATATGTTATTTTACCCTACAAACAATATTTAGAGGAAAATTTGCAAGAAATTTTTGTACCATTTTCATATTCATAGAAAATTTTACCATCACTTTTCCACTTCACAAGGAAATTTTTGTGAAATTCTTATAGATTTATTTTTTGAACAAAAAGTCTCGAAAAATTTACACGAATTTTTCCTTCTAAAAAATAGCAGGTATTTTCTGCAAATTTTTTCTCATGAAACAACTGTAGTAAATGAAAAATTTTCTAGTAGTTTTAATAATATTAAATAAATATTTATTGGTATGAAAAATTAAAATTATATAAATAGAAAATTTTTAATTTTTAAATTTTCATTAAAATAATAATATTGTTGAGTTATACATAAATAGCCTGGTGGTGCTCGTGCTTTTCAAAGTAAAAAAGTGGTGCATTACCAATAAAAAAGAAAATAGAATAGAGAAAAAGAAATAAAAAATAAAACAAAGATAAGTGAAAAATATGTAAAAATACTGATGATTTATGACGACATCCATAATTTATAATATATGTAATAAAATATAATATAGTATTAATAATATTAAATTAACATTTAATGATTTTAAAAATTTAATAGTTTCATAATATATAATGACAAAATTTTAATATTGAAATAAATTATTTTAAATTTATAATGGTTAATTATATGAAATTTAAAACATTGTTTTTATTAAATATGTAAAGACTTTTACATATAAGAATAAACATATATATATCCTAAAAATAAAAATAAAACTAAATCAACATATATGTTTTCTTAATCTAATAATTTATAATATTATGCAAGTATGCTTAACTTTACAGATATGATGGCAATATAAAATTTTAAACAATAATTGTTAATGAAAAATATAATAATATAATTTATAATAACAATTATCTATGCAAGCATACATATTGATATATGAAATAACATACAATAATATTAAAATTAAATAATTCACAAAATCAACAATTTATTTTCTTTTTCAATTTCATATTGATTACATGAATATAAAATCATATAAGTGTGAAATCCAATCATAATATTATTATGTATTTTATAAAATCAGACTCACATATTTAATAAATATAAATTTAAATTAATTATATGTTATATACTTTTCTATTTTAGATGTTTCTTTTATAGATTAGATGTTAGTTTTTACTGAGACAAAGATCAAAACTACCACATTTTTTCACACCTCTCATTCCTTAACCAATTAAGATATTATATCTTTTTATTTGAAATTAATGTTAACAATATAAAACATATAGTTTACAAGAAAATATTTTATACGTTATAGGATAAACTATAATATTGAATATATCTTATAATGATATATGAAAATGATTATTATATTTTAATTAAAATATACACTTAAAAGTAATATTTACATATAAGAATTAATAAATAAGAATTAATATTAAAGAGTAATAAGAAAATGAATAGAAATAATAAAGTGTAAGTATCTTATACTTACTAGATCTTTTTCCATTCTAAAAATAGAATTAATATTTTCTGTCAACATAGTTTTATATATTAAAAAGAAGAATGTCCTCATATCCATTACTAAATGATTAATCTTTTCTACCAAAATATTAATTCAAAAAATTATTTTTAGTTAGAAGAAAAAATTACTTTTTGTTTTTTCTACTAATTTATGATAGAAAGAATGTTAAGAATTTTACACTTTAATATTATAAACTAAATATTATATTTCAAGTATCTATTTTTTAAGTTATTTAGGATTTTGGTCTAAAATGAAAGTTAAAAATATACACTTAAAAGTAATATTTACATATAAGAATTAATAAAGAAGAATTAATATTAAATAGTAATAAGAAAATGAATAGAAATAATAAAGATTAAGTATCTTATACTTACTAGATCTTTTTCCATTCTAAAAATAGAATTAATATTTTCTATCAACATAGTTTTATATATTAAAAAGAAGAATGTCCTCATCTCCATTACTCGATGATTAATCTTTTCTATCAAAATATTAATTAAAAAAATTATTTTTAGTTAGAAGAAAAAATTACTTTTTGTTTTTTCTACTAATTTATGATAGAAAGAATGTTAAGAATTTTACACTTTAATATTATAAACTAAATATTGTATTTTAAGTATATATTTTTTAAGTTATTTAAGACTTTGGTCGAAAATAAAAGTTGAAAAAGTCATAAAATCCTATTTTAAAGGTAATAGTATGACTATTCATACAGAAATATGAAAACCAAATTGGAAAAGGGCATGTTTATCAATTGTTTATTAAAAAATTGTAATTCATTCTAAAGTGACAGTGACATGAGATGTGTCTTAGAAGATATAATAAACTAAACTAAACATTTTCTATCACATGGGTGTGACCAATTCATATTACTTTTCTTTAAAAAATCTCATTATTTTCAATATGTAACTTTCATTCTTCTTTATAAATAATTTGATGTTTTTTTTTCCTGAATATAACATAATAATGTTAGAAAAAAGATTTGTGATGCTAATTTTTTGGTTGTTAAATTCATAATACAACTTTAATAAAAAAAATAAATCGAATTATTAGAAAAAATATATTTAATTATAGTCTCACACTTATTTATTATTATTAAAAAATACGTATAAAGTTATGTGTTAAAAGTATTTAAAGGAATTTAAATTATCTTAACATAATTTTAAAAAATAAAGTAATAAAGTAATTTAATTATTTTACAACTATAGTGTAAAAAAAGTCGAGCCACAATTAAATTTCAAAATCCATGCATTTTAAAACATCCTTGGTTATTGGTCATTAATGATTTACAACATTTCCCATGGTTATTGTTATCTTTTTCAAAATCTATTGACCTATGTTAGTTTGAGCATACTCAATATAATTTCTTGTTGAGTAATGTGTATGTGGTGGAATATTTGAGCAATGTCAGTTTCAATCAAATAATGTATTACAATAAATATACATTTTATTAATGTAAATGTTAGATTCTCAAAATATAATTTAAAGTATGTGACTTGTTTGTGGCCACTCAGTCCTTCCTCTTCCCTTCCACTAATTATTTATTTCACTCATTATTACCACATGTTTCACGGCAAAAGGTCAACCCAAGTTTTGATTTTTAAATAGACAATAGGAGGAATTTGGGAATTTAACCCTTTGGTTGGGACTGAAAGAGACATCCAGTCACATTTCTAGAACATATAAACAAAGAATCCACATGGACAAGAAACAAACCACCACACATAAAACATTATACAATTAGAATCTGCCTTTTCTATCATTATGTTACTAAATATTAATTATTATTGACTTTAAACATACACCCATACCAACTAAATCATACAATTTATATAATTTTGAAAGTTATTATTATCAAATTCAACGAATTTTTTTAACATAAATCATAGATGTGACTAAATGATATAAATTCGTTTTGAGTAATGTTAATTTGACAAATGTTAGTTTGAGTCAAACAATTTATTATATCAAGTATACATTTGATAATGTAAAGGTTATATTTTCAAAATATAATTTAAAGCATCTAACTGGTTTGTTTATGGAAACTCTTTCCTTCCTCTTCCCTTTCACTAATTATTTACTTGACTCATTAACACACGTTTCAAAGGCGAAAGGGTCAACTTAAATTTTGATTTTGAAATGGACCATAGGAGAAATTTTGGAATTTAACACTTTGGTTGGGACTGAGAGAGGCATTCAACCACCTTTCTAGAACATATAAAGAAAGAATCCACAGTGACAAGAAACAAACCATAAAACATAAAACCTTATATAATTAGAATCTGCCTTTTCTATAATTTATGTTACTAAATATTAATTATTATTGACTTTAAAGATACACTCATTCTAATTAAATCATACAATTTATATAATTTTTAAAGTTATTATTATGAAATTCAACAATGTTTTTAACATAAATCATAGACTAAATGTGATTGAATGATGTAAATCCGTTTATATTAATGTTAATTTGAGATATGTTTATTTGAGTCAAATAATGCATTATATCAAGTATACATTTGATTAATGTAAATGTTAGATATTCAAAATATAATTTAAAGCATCTAACTAGTTTTCCTGTGGCCACTCTTTCCTTCCTCTTCCCTTTCACTAATTATTAATTTGACTCATTAACACCCGTTTTAGGAGCAAAAAGGTCAACTCAAGTTTTGATTTTGAAATGGAACATATAAGGAACTTGGGAATTTAACGCTTTGGTTGGGACTGAGAGATGCATTCAGCTACCTTTCTTGAACATATAAAGAAAGAATAAGAATCCACAGTGACAAGAAACAAACCATAAAACAAAAAAAATTATAGAATTAGAATCTGCCTTTTCTATCATTTATGTTACTAAATATTAATTATTATTGACATTAAAGATACAACCATACCAACTAAGTCATACAATTCATATAATTTTTAAAATTATTATTATCAAATTCAGCAAATTTTTTTAACATAAATCATAGATGTGACTGAATGATGTAAATTTGTTTTGATTAATGTTAATTTGAGAAATTTTAGGTTGAGTCAAATAATTTATTATATCAAGTATACATTTAATAATGTAAAGGTTATATTTTCAAAATATTATTTAATGCATCTAACTAGTTTGTTTATGGCCACTCTTTCTTCCTCTTCCCTTTCACTAATTATTTATTTGACTCGTTAACACGCATTTGAAGGGCGAAAGGGTCAACTCATGTTTTGATTTTGAAATAGAGTATAGCAGGAATTTGGGAATTTAAGGCTTTGGTTAGGACTCAGGGAGGCATTGAGCCACCTTTCTAGAACATATAAAGAAGAATCCACAGTCACAAGAAACAAAGCATAAAACATAAAACCTTATCTAATTAGAATCTGTCTTTTCTATCATTTATTTTACCAAAAATTAATTATTATTAACTTTAAAGATACACCCATACTAACTAAATCATACAATTTATATAATTTTGAAAGGTATTATTATCAAATTCAACAAATTTTTTTAACATAAATCATACATGTGACTGAATGATGTATATCCCTTTTGATTAATGTTAATTGGAGTAATCTTAGTTTGGGTCAAATAATTTATTATATCAAGTATACATTTCATGAATGTAAAGGTTAGATTTTCAAAATATAATTTAAAGCATCTGACTAGTTTGTTTGTGGCCACTGTCCGCCCTCTTCCCTTTCACAAATTATTTATTTGACTCGTTAACATGCGTTTCAGGGGGCAAACGGGTCAACTCAAGTTTTGATTTTGAAATGGAGCATAGAAGGAATTTGGGAACTTAAGGCTTTGGTTGGGACTCAAAGAGGCACTGAGCCACCTTTCTAGAACATATAACCAAAGTATCCGCAGTGACAAGAAAAAGACCATAAAACATAAAACCTTATATAATTAGAATCTGCCTTTTCTATAATTTATGTTACTAAATATTAATTATTACTGTATTTAAAGATACACCCAAACCACCTAAATCATATAATTTATATAATTTTTAAAGTTATTGTTATCAAATTCAACAATTTTTTTTTAGATAAATCATAGATGTGACTGAAATGATGTAAATCCGTTTTGATTAATGTTAATTTGAGTAATGTTACTTTGAGTCAAATAACTAATTATATCAAGTATACATTTGATTAATGTAAAGGTTAGATTTTCAAAATATAATTTAAAGCATCTGACTAGTTTGTTTGTGGCCATTTTTTCCTTCCTCTTCAGCTTCACTAATTATTTGTTCGACTGATTAACACACGTTTCAGTGGCAAAAGCGTCCAACCAAGTCTTGATTTTGAAATGGACAATAGGAGAAATTTGGGAATTTAAGGCTTTGGTTGGGACAGAGAAAGGCATTTAGCCACCTTTCTAGAACATATAAAGAACGAATCCACAGTGAGAAGAAACAAACCATACAACATCAAACCTTATATAATGAGAATCTGCCTTTTCTATAATTTATGTTACTAAATATTAATTATTATTGACTTTAAAGATACACCCGTACCAACTCAATCATACAATTTATATAATTTTGAAAGTTATTATTCTCAAATTCAACAAATTTTTTTAACATAAATCATACATGTGACTGAATGATGTAAATCCGTTTTGATTAATGTTAATTGGAGTAATGTTAGTTTGGTCAAATAATTTATTATATCAACTATACATTTCATTAATGTAAAGGTTAGATTTTCAAAATATAATTCAAAGCATCTGACTAGTTTGTTTGTGACCACTCTTTCCTTCCTCTTCCCTTTCACAAATTATTTATTTGACTCGTTAACATGCGTTTCAGGGGGCAAACGGGTCAACTCAAGTTTTGATTTTGAAATGGAGCATAGCAAGAATATGGGAATTTAAGGCTTTCGTTGGGACTGAAAGAGGCATTGAGCCACCTTTCTAGAACATATAAAGAAGAATCCAGAGTTACAAGAAACAAAGCATAAAACATAAAACCATATATAATTAGAATCTGTCTTTCTATCATTTATGTTACAAAAAAATAATTATTATTGACTTCAAAGATACACCCATACCAACTAAATCATACAATTTATATAATTTTGAAATTTATTATTATCAAATTCAACAAAATGTTTTTAACATAAATCATACATGTGACTGAATGATGTAAATCCCTTTTGATTGATGTTAATTGGAGTAATGTTAGTTTAGGTCAAATAATTTATTATATCAAGTATACATTTCATTAATGTAAAGGTTATATTTTCAAAATATAATTTAAAGCATCTGACTAGTTTGGTTGTGGCCACTCTATCTTCCTCTTCGCTTTCACTAATTATTGATGTAACTCATTAACACACATTTCAGGGGCGAAAGGGTCAACTTAAGTTTTGATTTTGAAATAGAGCATAGAAGGAATTTGGGAATTTAAGGCTTTGGTTGGAACTAAGAGAGACATTGAGCCACCTTTCTAAAACATATAAAGAAGAATCCACAGTGACAAGAAACAAAGCATAAACCTTATATAATTAGAATCTTCCTTTTCTATCATTTATGTTACCAAAAATTAATTATTTTTTACTTTAAAGATACACCCATACCAACTAAATCATACAATTTATATAATTTTGAAAGTTATTATTATCAAATTCAACCATTTTTCTTTAACATAAATCGTACATGTGACTCAATGATGTAAATCCCTTTTGATTAATGTTAATTGGAGTAATGTTAGTTTGGGTCAAATAATTTATTATATCAACTATACATTTCATTAATGTAAAGGTTAGATTTTCAAAATATAATTTAAAGAATCTGACTAGTTTGTTTGTGGCCACTTTGTCCTTCCTCTTCCCTTTCACTAATTATTTATTTGACTCATTAACACACGTTTTAGGGGGCAAACGGGTCAACTCAAGTTTTTATTTTGAAATGGAGCATAGCAAGAATATGGGAATTTAAGGCTTTCATTGGGACTGAAAGAGGCATTGAGCCACCTTTCTAGAACATATAAAGAAGAATCCACAGTTACAAGAAACAAAGCATAAAACATAAAACCATATATAATTAAAATCTGTCTTTCTATCATTTATGTTACCAAAAAATAATTATTATTGACTTCAAAGATACACCCATACCAACTAAATCATACAATTTATATAATTTTGAAATTTATTATTATCAAATTCAACAAAATTTTTTTAACATAAATCATACATGTGACTGAATGATGTAAATCCCTTTTGATTGATGTTAATTGGAGTAATGTTAGTTTGGGTAAAATAATTTATTATATCAAGTATACATTTCATTAATGTAAAGGTTAGATTTTCAAAATATAATTTAAAGCATCTGACTAGTTTGTTTGTGGCCACTCTGTCCTTCCTCTTCCCTTTCACTAATTATTTATTTGACTCGTTAAGATGCGTTTCAGCGGGCAAACGGGTGAACTCAAGTTTTGATTTTGAAATGGAACATAGCAGGAATTTGGAATTTGGGAATTTAAGGCTTTGGTTAGGATTGAGAGAGGCATTGAGCTACCTTTCTAGAACATATAAAGAAAGTATCTATAATGACAAGAAAAAAACCATAAAACATAAAACCTTGTATAATTAGAATCTGCATTTTCTATAATTTATGTTACTAAATATTAGTTATTATTGATTTTAAAGATACACCCAAACCACCGAAATCATATAATTTATATAATTTTTAAAGTTATTGTTATCAAATTCAACAAATTTTTTTAACATAAATCATAGATGTGATTGAATGATGTAAATCCGTTTTGATTAATGTTAATTTGAGCAATGTGAGTTTGAGTCAAATAACTTATTATATCAAGTATACATTTGATTAATGTAAAGGTTAGATTTTCAAAATATAATTTAAAGCATCTGACTCATTTTTTTATGGCAACTCTTTCCTTCCTCTTCGACTTCACTAATTATTTGTTTGACTGATTAACACACGTTTCAGGGGCAAAAGCATCCAACCAAGTCTTGATTATAGAATGGAGAATAGGAGGAATTTGGGAATTTAAGGCTTTGGTTGGGACTAAGAGAGGCATTCAACCGCCTTTCTAAAACATATAAAGAAAGAATCCACAGTGAGAAGAAACAAACGATACAACATAAAACCTTATATAATAAGAATCTTCCTTTTCAATCCTTTATGTTACTAAATATTAATTATTATTTACTTTAAAGATACAACCATACCAACTAAATCATAAAATTTATATAATTTTTAAAGTTATTATTATCAAATTCAACCAATTTTTTTAACATAAATCATAGAATACATTTGATTGAATGATGTAAATCCGTTTTGATTAATGTTAATTTCAGCTATGTTTGTTTGAGTCAAAAATTTTATTATATCAAGTATACATTCGATCAATGTAAAGGTTAGATTTTCAAAATATAATTTAAAGCATCTGACTAGTTTGTTTGTGGCCACTCTTTCCTTCCTCTTTCCTTTCACTAATTATTTATTTGACTCATTAACACACGTTTGAGGGCCAAAAGGGTCAACTCAAGTTTGAATTTTGAAATGGAGCATTGCAGGAATTTGGCAATTTAATGCTTTGGTTGGGACTCAGAGAGGAATGCAACCACCTTTTTGGAATAAATAAAGACAGAATCCACAGTGACAAGAAACAAACCCTAAACCGTAAAAGTTTGGATAATTAGAATCTTCCTTTTCTATCATTTATGCTACTAAATAATTATTATTATTGACTTCAAAGATACAACCATACCAACTAAATCATAAAATTTATATAATTTTTAAAAGTTATTATTATCAAATTCAACAAATTTTTTTAACATAAATCATAGATGTGATTGAATGATGTAAGTCCGTTTTGATTAATGTGAATTTGAGCAATGTTTGTTTGAGTCAAATAATTTATTATATCAAGTATACATTTGACTAATGTAAAGGTTAGATATTCAAAATATAATTTAAATAATCTGACCAGTTTGTTTGTGGCCACTTTTTCCATCCTTTCCCTTTCACTAATTATTTATTTAACTCATTAACACATGTTTCAGGGGCAAAAGAGTCAACTTAACTTTTGATTTTGAAATGAAGCATAGCAGGAATTTGGGAATTTAAAGCTTTGGTTAGGATCGAGAGAGACATTCAACCACCTTTGTAGAACATATAAATAAAGAATCCACAGTGACAAGAAACAAACCATAAGACATAAAGGTTATATAATTAGAATCTGCCTTTTCTATCATTTATGTTACTAAATATTAATTATTATTGACTTTAAAGATACACATATACCAACTAAATGATGCAATTTATATAATTTTTAAGGTTATTATTATCAAATTTAACAAATATTTTTAACATAAATAATAGATGTTACTGAATGATGTAAATCCGTTTTGATTAATGTTAATTTGCACCATGTTAGTTTAAGTCAAATAATTTATTGTATCAAGAATACATTTGATTCGTGTAAAAGTTAGATTTTAAAAATATCATTTAAAGCATGTGACTAGTTTCTTTGTAGTCACTATTTCCTTCCTCTTGCCTTTCACTAATTATTTATTTGACTCATTAACATGCGTTTCAGGGGGTAAAGAGTCAACCCAAGTTTTGATTTTGAAATGGAGCATAGGAGGAATTGGGGAATTTAACGATTTTGTTAGGACTGAGAAAGGCATTTAGCCACCTTTCTAGAACATATAAAGAAAGAATCCACACTGACAAGAAACAAACCATAAAACATAAAACCTTATATAATTAGAATCTACCTTTTCTATCATTTATGTTACTAAATATTAATTATTATTGACTTTAAAGATACAACCATACCAACTAAATCTGACAATTTATATAATTTTTTAAGTTATTATTATCAAATCCAACAAATTTTTTTAACTTACATCGTAGATGTGACTGAATGATGTAAATCTGTTTTGATTATTGTTAATTTGAGCAATGTTAGTTTGAGTAAAATAATTTATTATATCAAGTATACATTTTATTGATGTAAAGGTTATATTTTCAAAATATAATTTAAAGAATCTCACTAGTATGTTTGTGTGGCCACTCTTTCCTTCCTCTTGCCTTTCACTAATTATTTATTTTACTCGTTAACACATGTTTCGAGGCCAAAAGGGTCGATTCAAGTTTTGATTGTCAAATGGACCATAGGAGGAATTTGGGGATTTAAGTCTTTAAAGATAAAATTTGGGAATTTTTAAATGGACCATAATAAATAATTTATTATATCAAGTATACATTTGATTAATATAATGGTTAGATCATGGGAAGAAGGAGGGTCCATTTCCATGGATATAAGGAATTGAGGGATTCAGAATGGGGAGAGGCATTCAGCGCCACATTTCACTAAGGAAGAAAGAAAGAGAAGAAACAAAGCATAAACCATAGAACCTTCTACAAAATCTAGCTTTTCTAGACCCAATCGAATGGATAAATTCATATAACTTGTTTGACATTTTTGCAAGCCTACTTCTTTATTTTCATTTGTTATTTTCATTTATGTTACTAAATATTAATTATTGTTGACTTTAAAGATACAACCATACGAACTAAATCATACAATTTATATAATTTCTAAAGTTATTATTATCAGATTTAACAAATTTTTTGACATAAATAATACATGTCATTGAATGATGTAAATCAGTTTTGATTAGTGTTAGTTTGAGAAATGTTAATTTAAGTCAAATAATTTATCATAATAGGTATACATTTTATTAATGTAAAGGTTAGATTCTCAAAATATAATTTAAAGTATGTTCTCAATGCTCACTCTTTACTTCCTTTTTCCTTTCACTTTCATAGTTTTTATTTTGAATTAAAGGAGAATTGGTACTAGAGACTTACACTTCACCATTTATCTTCTTAAAATTTAACATGGCATTTGGATGAGGTATTTTAAGATTTCAAAAAATTTGTAATCCTATTCATTTGAATTGTTTTCATTTGAATTTCCTTCATTTTGTAAATGTTATGTTTGAGTAAATCAATTGAATTTTCTTAGTTTTCAAATTTCTTGTTTAGACAAAGCAATTAAATTTTTATATTAATAAAATTAATTCAATTTTATTAATTTCATTTTTAGTTTGGATATGAAAAATCATTTTCTTAGATTTGAAATTTTGTGAAACTTTTATAGCTTACATAAAACATATATAAATAAATTATGATATAGGAGAGAATGAAAAATAAAATATGTAAAGAAAATGAATTTATTTAATTAATGAAAAAATGAATTAAAAAAAATCAACTAATAACTAAAAATAAGAAAACTTAAAATAAACTAAACTAAAATAACTTCTCACACAATACTAGTAATTGCCTTGTTTTGTAACAATCATAGCAAAATAGCATAGAATCTTTCGCAGTTTTTACCATAGTAACAGGAAATCTATCATGAAATAATGAAAATAATAAAGCATAGTATTTGATATTATTTCTATTCCTTTTCCCATCTTTAGCACAAGTATAACATCTACTACCAATCATTTGAATTAAGAAAGAATGATGAAAAATTTTGGAGGAAAATTACTCAACATTCTAATTTTATTTACATGTTTTACAGCTTGAAAATGAGGTGCTCCAATTCAACTACCAGTAAACAAGAATTCAATTAATTAGATTATTGAGAAATGAAAATGAACAAAACAAGAATAAGCTCTTGATTAAATTGGTTAATATAATCAAGTCATCAATAGATTTTGCCTATGTAGTAGCAAAGAAAATGTTTGATCTAGTAATATCAAGAATCAATTTTGAGATTTAAGAGATGTTGAAACTAAAAATGCTGAAGTGACTTGCTTCATTCAGCTTCGTTTCATACATCACTATGTATAATTGATAAAAGAGAGTCCAAGAAGAATTAGGAGGTGTCGGCTACACACCCCCGTGAACCTATGACTATAGCAAAGAAATCATAAATAACAAATGCAGTACAATCATAAATAACTGTTGAAGAGGATTATAAAACTTTTACTTTGGCCTTCATTAAAAAAGAAAATGAACAAAACAAGAATAAACTCTTTATTACAATGGTTAATATAATCAAGTCATCAATAGATTCTGCCATGTAGCAGCAAACAAAATGTTTGATCTAGTAATATTAAGAATCAATTGTGAGAGTTAAGAGCAGTTGAAACTGAAAATGCTGAAGTGACTTGCTTCATTCAGCTTCGTTTCATAAATCAATATGTATAACTGATAAATGAGACTCCAAGAAGAATTAGGAGGTGCAGGCTACGCACCCCCTGAACCTATGACTATAGCAGAGAAACCATAAACAACAAATGAAGTACAATCATAAACAAACAACTATTGAAGAGGATTATGAAACTTTTACTTTTAACATGATTCCCAAGTAGCTATTTTCTTGCTTGTACCTTTTCCATTCTCGTAAACCAACTAGGAGGACATGCATAGTAACTGGAAGAAAGCTGGAAAGATACAAAGAAAATAGTTTAAAATTGTGTCTCTACTCAAGTGCCATTGATCTCATTTTAATAGCAAGAGAGACTGTAACAACAAAAATTATGGTTTGGAAAAGAAATAGATAAAAATTTAGATATACATAAAGAACAAGGAAATGAAAATTTCAAATAGAGGCTAAAGAGAACATTCGATTCAAGTTTTTATAGACGACATCTTTTTATGAACCCCATGGTTCTTTCGATATCTTTATATTTATTTATTTTATCTATTAGAAAAATAGCAACACTTTACATAGATAATATTGTTTTTTATTAGAAACAACATTGAAGAGCTCTGCTAAGTCCTCATCACTCCCAAGGGTATTATTCAAAATCTTTATTGTTCTCAATCTTGAAGTAAATATACTCTAACCTATAACTTATTCAACAAGAAAAATTTCCAGTTAGTTACCATGAATCAACTATATATTTACAAATTTCCAGTTCCCTATATAATTATTATAATTACTGATTAATAAAGAACTATCTTCCTTAACAATGAAATCATATATTTTTCTTAGTTATGTTTCTTACTACAGTCAAAACAAGAAAATTTTGTGAACATGAAAATTTGTGGCTTTCTGGTTGGTGGAAAGTCAAGTGTATTTTATTGCTTGTATCAATGGCTCTCCCATTTTTCTTCCCTTCACAAGTTGTTCAAATATATGGTATGTTTAACAACCACACAGTTCTAATAACAACAGTCATATTGATGAAACATTTGCTTTTTTGGCACAATGCAGTTGGATTTTGGTTTTAGTTGGTTTTGGTTTTGCTTATGGTTCTTATGTCACAATTTGGGTTACAGAAAAGGAGAAGTTCTTGTAAAAACTATTCATAGAAAAAACTGTCAATTTTATCATTCAAATAGTTTTCATTAATACGATTTTTTTTCTAGTTTAAAATACATGTAGTATAAAAAATTTTATACTGACGTTTAATCACAACCTTTTATTTATATGAATTTTAAAGTATTAATTGGTAAAGTCAACAAATTTACCATATATCAAGGGGTGTGATTGAATGCCGGTGTAAAACTTTCTAGGGTGCATAATTTTTTTTCTATCACTTTTCACTCATTGAAAACAAAACTCCACTCTTTCTTTGCCTTCTCTTGGATATCATTTAATAAGAACCATAACACACCTTTGATCTTGTAAGTGAGATTGCTCATATTGGTGCAGGGTAAGCTTCAAATCCTGCATTTTCTTTTTTTTTTGTTTTTTGAAGAATGGTCAATATCCCTTCATTTGGTACAAGTCTTGGATTGTGTACTTTCATATATTAAATTATCAAATAATTATAAAAGATAATTGATTAATACTAATTCAAAATTATATCCAACATACTTCTACTCGGATGGTATTAATCAATAATCAATATACAAATCATTAAGTTAGAATGACACAATTATATATAAATCATATATTAAATAACAATATGAAAATCTCAGCTATAAAATAATATCAGATAGAGATACATATCATTTGTTTTAACTAAATAAATATATTTTTTTATAATAAATATTAGTTGTTTAATTTATTATTTTTTCCTTATGATAAATATATATTTATTATATTAATTTACTTAATAAATTATATGTTTAGTATAGTTATTTAATTAAATATTTGGTTAGTGTAGTTAATTACATGTCGTATAGTTATTTAATTTCTTATATTTTCAGTATAGTAATTTAATTAATTTTTAGTGTACTTAATTTATTATTTTTATATTTTTATTTAATTTATTATTTTTCTATTACAATAATTACATATTTATTATATTAATCTACTAAATGAATTATGTGTTTAGTATAATTATTTAATTAAATATTTGGTTAGTGTAGTGTAGTATAATTATTTAATTTCTTTTTTTAGTAGAGTAATTTAATTTCTTAATTTTAATATAGTTATTATTTTTTTATCTCTCTGACCACTATTTGTTGTTTTTTACTCTCTCACAAATCATAGCCAAAGAATAAAAACATTTGCAAAATTATAAATTAAAAAAAAATCAATATGATTATTGAATAATTAATTACCTATAATGATCTTTAAACTAGAAAATTTTAAATATAGTATTCAAAGTCTAAATAAGGTCCATATTAATAAACAAATATTTCAAACATGTTTATTTGAACTGAGAAAAAAAAAGACAAACAAATTAAAACCTTTTTTTTTTACTTTTTCCCCCTTTTTTAGCTGCTGCTTCGATTTAAAAAAAATATGTTTGAACATATCTCAATTTATTTTTCAAATTATAAATAAAAATAATTAAAATTTTAAATAACTTTAACTATAAAATTTTAAACAATAATTAAAACAATATTTGTTTCCAATTTCAAATTTAAAGCAATATTTATTTCAATTTTCAAATTTAAAATAATTGTTAAAACAATATTTATTTCAAATTTCAAATTGTAAAATAAATTTCACACATAAACAAGAAAATATTAAATATATTTATATATTAATTTTTTCAAGAAAATACTAAATATATTTATAAAGATAAAAAATTCATTAACTACTAATTAAGTTTTTCTTTAAAGTTTATGTTTTATGAGTTATAACAGTATTTATTTGAAACAACCATGTATTTAGAACTCGGTCTCAAAAATTAATAATCAAATTAAGATAATTTAATGCTAAGAGATCCATACTAACTTATTTTTGTACTCTTTTCCCCTTTTTCAGTTACGCATTCTATTTAAAAAAAATAGTATATATTAGGAATATCTCAATTTATTTTACAAATTATAAATTAAAATTTTAAATAAATAATTATTAAATTTAAAACAATATTTATTTCAATTTTTTAAGTTATTTAAAACAATATTTATTCAAATCTTAAAAAAAATATTTATTTCAAATTTCAAATTTTAAAATAAGTTTCAAATTTTAAATGTTAAATAAATTTACATATTAATTTTTTCAGAGAAGAATTCAATATATTTATATATTAATAAATTATAAAGATAAAAAATATATCAACTACTAACTAAGTTTTTTTAAAACTTTATTTTTAGGAGTTACAGTAGTATTTATTTGAAGCAATCCTGTATTTAAAATTGAATAATTGTATATTTAAAACTGGATCTAAAAATTAATAATCAAACCCAAATAATTTCATACTAATTGAACACTTTTTAATTTCCTTTTAAATAAACAATAAGGTACATAACAAATTAGGTCTTCAGTGGATCTCACAGGAAAGTAAAAAAAAAAATGCAATTTTTTTATGCTTCAGAGTGCACGGCTGGAGAGTAGGAAAAAATTTACAAATCTTTTTAAAAAATTTTAAAAAATATTTTCAAATCTTTAAAATAAATATTGGATAGCACACACCCAACACATCACTTTTACATACAACCAATTACACTTACACAACTACATAGAATAAAAAAATAAACTATTACTATAGAAACACATTTATGGATATAAATGATGTTTTCTCCCTCGTAAATATATTGTTCTATAGAAAATAAAAAAATATATAGTGATTAAAGATTTTACACATTTATTCTCACTCAATGTTTTCTTTTTCATTTGTTTTTTTACTATTTTATTATGTAAAAAATTATTTTTTCTCATCCAAACAAAAATAATGATTTTAGTACCATTTTTTCATATGTTTTTATATGCTATTGTACTATTATAAATAATCTAACATTTCTATGTATTCCAATCACATTTTTAATTTTTTTTAAAGAACATTCTTAATTAGTAAATCTTACTCCTTCGTTCTTAATTATTAGATTTTTTTAAAATAATTTTTTTTTACTTTATATTATACCATTTTCTAGTTTCTATATACATTAATGATGTTTTTCAGCTGCCTTTAACCAATTAAAATTTTGTTTTTCTCACCTTTGAAGGATATGAATAGCCTTATTAATATAAATTAAATTTTATTTATAGAGTTTAATTGGTATACACGGTCAGGTAAAAGATTTTTACACTAACATTTAATCATGACTTTTTATTTATGTGACTTTTAAAGTAGTAATGAGTAAAGTCAACAAATTTATCCATGAACAAAGGGTTGCGATTGAATGTTAATGTAAAAATATTTACACTGACAGTGTATACCAATTAAACTCTTATTTATAATAAAAACATTTTAATATAAATCACATTATCTAAAAATCAATTTTTAACCAAAATAAATTAACATGAAAGTCAAATTTATTAATGTTCATATAAAAAACACACATTTAATCTACTTGCAAATACTTTATTTGTTTCCTTTTTATATATTTAATGTTATTTTATATAAATTAAAAATATTTTAAAAAATTAAATATTAAATTTTATTAAAATTTTCCTATGTGATATTTAAATTTTTAATGTATACACTACCGTTAATAGAAGATACTCCTTAAGACTAAAAACATTGAGAGAAATCGAAATGGTGAACTATTCAATTATTTAATAAAAAATATTAACATACCAATTTTATATTCACTTATTACTATTGTAAAATACATTATATTATAGTTGTCATGTAAATAACAATTTATTACTTTATTTTTTAGTTCAGGTTTTGAATTTACAAGTATAAAATATTTTTAAAATGAGAAAGAAAGAATAAAAACAAACATCACCTACATTTAAATTAACATTTAAAAATATAAATAAATAAATAAATATTATTAAAGTATTTAATAATAGCAAGAATACACCATAATAACCGCCATCAGAAGTTAACAAGCTTTTGCAACATTCATGACGTACTAGCCTTTGATAATTTCAGTTTTATCACAAAATTATTGGCTAAAAAGGCGAATGAATTTTTTTAGAGGATGGTGAGGTGAAGAAATGGGAGATTTCATTTTGTATGTCTTCCTAGTCCTTGAGTCGAACACCAATCCTTCAAGAAATCGCATTTTTTTACTCCAAGCACACTGGGGTACAGCAAATGAGGAAATTGGATATCTCTTAGTTTAATAAGAACAATGAATTTGATGGCCCAAATAAATAAAACCAAGTCTCATATCCATTGAACATAGTAGAATTTGAAATTACCCAAAACTCAGAAAAATAAAATAAAAAGCTCTATGTCTAGTACATCATGATTCATACTTAATCAGAGACAACAAATAAAAAAAGTCAAAATGGTTTTACAAACTAATGAAATAATAAATTAAAGTGAATTGAAAACTATAAAAAGTTATGAACAATTCATGTTCTTACGTGCAGGTAGTAAATGAAAAAGTCGAGTCTCTATAGAACTTAAAACCTGTAGAACAAAGTTGATAGCTATTACTATTTGTTAAATTCATTAAGAGTGTTGAAAGAAACAAGTACTTGGAGAGAACAACTTAAAAAGGATAATGACTGTGACAACTTAACTCTTTCTCGGACAATCCTTTATTTGGTGTGTATAAAGAAATTGAAAATCAAAATCAAAAGTCAAACTAACGTAAAAGATTGTTAAATGACAAAAAAAAAATCTTGAGGGTATTTTTGTAAATACAGTATATGTTAATGTGACGTGCAATAATTAAATTCACATGTCATCAAATCCTTAGTTATTACACCAAACAACTTTGGTATTGTTTAAATACAACACACAAAAAAAAAATAACCTTACTCTTTTATATAAAAGTTTAATAATTTAATATTTATGCACTTATTATGTTAAAAAAGTTTTTACACTTACATTTAATATATTAACTCTTTGCGTATGTAAGTTTGTTTGTTAATTTTATTTGTCGATGCTTTAAAGTCATATGAAGAGTGTGTTGTGATTGAATCATATGTAAAACTCTTTTATATTGTCGATGAGCTTTTTGCTTTTTACAATAATTATATATATAGACACACATACACACATGAAAACATTTATATTTATTTTACACTGCCCATAAGCTTTTACACACTCATATATATTTTTGAAAATATTTTCTTACATTGAGTATGTACGCAAGATATCAATTGAAGTAAATAATTAACTAAAATAAACTTATTGATAAAATTTATTTTATTTAACTTGCAAAATTTAATTCAAATTTCAATTTATTTTTTACTGTTCGTTTTCATTCTTCAACTTAATATTCTTTCAAACATTCTCATTTTCATCATAATTTACTTTCATTTTTTTTTAAATATCACAAGAAGAAACTTTTTGACAATTCCATGTATATAAATGACAACAAAATATCTAGTTGTTAGGAAAAAAATATATAACTAGACTATCGGAAAATTGTTTTTTTCATTGTTGGACACCCTAATAATGTCATTCTTTTTTAGGTAAAAAACTATATTTAGATTTTTAACAGTTATGTTTCTCAACTATTTATTACGAGTTTGCTAATTTCATATCATATTCAATTGATCAATTTCTCTAACTTTTTTCCATTTCCTACTATTATTAATTTAACTTTATTCTTACTTGATCAATTTCATTTTCTAACGTGATCATGATAAAGACAAAATTCATATACTCAGCTGAAGTTTCACCATTACTTTTAATATCTCGTCGTAGAAGATCTCCAAATTTTGTCAAATTAGAGACCATTATAGAAGAAAAAAGACAAAATTTCAATTCATTGAAAAAGAGTACTATTGTTTCTTTTCCTTTGTTACTTTCTGGATTTTTGTACATTTTGTTATGTAGAGGAGTGATTTAATAATCATCTTATCTGTATTATATTTTACATGCAATGATACAGGTGAAATTATTTAAAGAGAATGCTTTTATTAGTCATCTTAGATAATTGATGCTAGTTAAAAAAGCATGCTATAATTTAAAAAAAATTTTTAGTAGGTATCAAATACAAATACCAATAATTAAGTTTATAATACCCATTATATTCACTTGATTGCAAGTTTTTAAACGTGAACTGTGTAAAAAGTTTAAATAAAAGAAATAATAAGAATTAACATTTGGTATAAGTATCATTTTCTTAACCAAGCACAAAATTAATTTAAATGATTAGTGGGAACAAAATATAAAAAATTAATTTTTTTTTCAAGATAAAAATTAATATAGTGTAAGTATTATTTACTGTATTTTAAAGAATTAGCAGAGTTATGAATGTGAGCGCGGGATTATTTTTTTAAAGTGAAATTTAATTTTTTGAGTTATTATAGAAATATTTAATCATTTATGCTATAATTAGTGACTGAAAATAGTAACGGCTAAATTGTTTATTGATTATATGGTTAAAATTTAGAATTAATAGCGTTAAATAAATTTGAGAACAAAAGTTGTACCACATGAGTCTAAGAAATTTTATATTAATTCAATCACATTCTTCTTATTTATTTTTGATACATTTATTGATTTTATATAAATAAAAAGTTATAATTAAAATTGAATATATTTTTTTTTATATTTTTAATGCATATTAATTAAACAAGATATTATTTTGTAAATAATTATAAAAGAATTTCGGTTGCTAATTCAGTCCCTATGAACAATTATTGTTTAGCTATTTTCTACCACCACCAGTAATAAAGGAAAAATTTGGAACATCATACCTCGGATGAATCTTGAAATTCCATTTATCTCCATGTTCGTTTACCAAATCATCACCAACAAGGTTTTTTATGAAAGCATGCTGATAAAATCCCAATTCCATATACAATAACATAATTAATTTTTTCAATAATATAAAAGAAATTTTATAAAAGCCCATAATATTATTATTATATGTTAACTTACCAATTTCTATGAGGGTTACGGAATCAGTTTCACTACTAGAATATTGCTGAAATCCGCAGGTAATTCTTGCAGATTTTCATGTGAAAACCAAGTGGTAGAAAATATTCCTGCCGATTTAAAAATTTGAAGGAAATTCTTGTAGGTTTTCTGTGAAAATAAGGTAATTTTCTACAGATTTTAAAATTCGCAAGAATTACCTGCGACTTTATGATACAATAATTACCTGCAGATTTGATTTCTGCCGGAATTACTTGCAGTTTTAGTATTCGCAGGAATTACATGCGGATTCTCCTGCAACTTTCTGGAAAATTTAAAAAATTAATTTAAAATTATAAATTAAAATAGAAACTAAAAATAAAAATGAAATAAAAAATAAAAACAAAAATATAAATTTAAAAACTGAATTAAAAAGTAAGAATTTAATAATTAAAACTAAAAATCCTAATTAATATTATAAATTATAAATAAAAAATTTAAAATAATTAAAAAATATGAATTAAGTACTAAAAATATAAATCAAAATTAAATGAAAAATAAAAATAAAAACTAAAATTTAAAATAACCATAGAAATTAAAATTTTAAAATTATAAATTAAAAAAAAAGCTAAAACAAAAATTATATAAAAACTAGAAACTAAAAACTAAAACACAAAATTAAAATTTAAAATTTAATAAGAAAAAGTAAAAATTCCTAGGGATTATTAATTATAAATTAAAAAAATTAAAAAATATGAATTAAGAACTAAAAATATAACTTAAAATTAACAAGAAAATAAAATAAAAACTAAAATTAAAATTAAATGTAGAAATTAAAATTAAGAATTAAACGTTTAAATAAAAGTAAAAGTTAAAATTATAAATTATAAATTACAAATTATAAAGTTGAAATAAAAATTAAATTAAAATTAAAACTAAAATATAAAAATGAAAATTGAAATCATAAAACTAAACCTTTAAAACTAAAATTGAATAATTATAAATAAAGAATTAAAATGAATTAAATGATATAAATTAAGTACTAAAAATAAATTAAAAAATAAAAATAAAGATAGAAATTAAAATAAAGAATTAAAATTTAAACTAAAGTTGAAAATTACAGATTATAGTAAAAGTTAAAATTAAAAATTATACAAAAATTAAAAAGTAAAATATAAAATTAAATATTGATAAATAAAATTTAAAATATAAAATGAAAAAGTTTAAAATTAAAAATAAAGATGAAAAATTATAAATTTCAAATAAAAACTTTAAATTAAAATTTAAAACTAATTAGTAGATATACATAAAGTACCAAAACTATAAATTAAAATTAAATGAAAAAATAAAACTAAAATTAAAATTAAAAATAAGAATAGAAATTAAAATAAAGATTAAAATTTAAATTAAAAGCTGAAAGGTAAAATTATAAATTATTAATTATACATTTAATTTATATATTTATTAATTTTAAATCTAATTTTCAATAAATTCCCAGGAATTATATATTAAAATTGAAACTAATTAAAAAATATAATTAAGAACTAAAAATAGAAATTAAAAAACTAAACTAAAAATTTAAATTAAAAATTTGAAAATTATTAATTAAAATAACAACTAAAACTTAATATTAAATGAGAAAAAATTAAAAATTAAAATTAGAATTAAAAACAAAGATAAAATAAAAATTCAAATTTAAAATTATAAATAAAACAAAAAATTAAAATTAACAATAAAAATTAAGATAAATTAAAAGGTGGAAATTGTAAATGAAAAGAAAAACTAAAACATTAAATTAAATGAAAAAATAAAACTAGAAACTAAAATTAAAATTTAAAATGAAGATACTGATTTAAATTAAAATTTGTAAATTACAAATAAAACTAAAAAGTATAGAGTAGGATTAAATTAAAAATAAAGATAGAAATTTAAATTAAAAATTGAAAATTATAAATTAAAAAACAAAGTGACACAAAAATTAAAAACTAGAATATAAAAGAAAAAATTGAAAATTAAAAATTAATAATAAAAATTAAAAATAATACAAAAAACCAACAACAAAAAATTAAAAATTAAAACTTAAAACTAAAAATGAAAAATTATAAATTTTAAATATCAACTTTCAATTAAAAATTAAAATTTTAAAACAATATAAGTTAAAATTAAAATTAAAAATAAACATAGAAATCAAAATAATGAATTAACATTTAAAGTAAAATTTGAAAATTATAAATTAAAATAAAAGCTGAAACTAAAATAACTAAAAAATTAAAAAATAAAATATAAATTTAAAATTTAAAAGTAAAAATTAAGAAGGAAAATAAAATTAAAAATAAATATAGAAATTAAAACAAAAGCTAAAACTAATCATTCTATAAAAAGTAAAAACTGAAATATAAAATGAAAAATTGAAAATTGAAAGTTAAAAGTCTAAAAATAAAAAATTTAAAATTATAATTTAATAATAAAAATTAAAAACTAAAAGGTAAAAGTAAAAATTTAAAACTAAAGGAAAAGTGAGAAATTGTAAATATAAACTTTAAATTTAAAATTAAATCTAATTAAAAGATATAAATTAAAACTAAAAGTTAAAATTAAAAATTTTAAATGTCAACTTTAAATGAAAAGTTAAAAATTTAATAGTAAAATTTAAAATTATAAAATTAATTTATATATTTATTAATAATTTTAAATTTGATTTTCAATAAATTCCTAAGGATTATAAATTATAAATTAAAAATTAAAACTAATTAAAAAATATAAATTAAGAACTAAAAATATAAATTAAAATTAAATGAAAGAATAAAACTAAAACTAAAATTAAAAGTAAAGATAGAAATTAAAGTTAGGAATTAAAATTTAAATTAATGTTGAAAATTATAAATTGAAATAAAAGCTAAAATATCAAATTGAAAATTTAAACCAAAATCTAAAAATTAAAAGATGCAATATATAAAATTTGAAATTCAAAATTAGAATTTAAAATTGCCTTCCAACCTAATCTACTCTCTCCATTTGAAGCTTTCGCCATTTAAAGCTCTCACCATGTGAAGCCCTTTCCATTTAACCATAAACCAATTTAAGCTTCTGGTTCTGATTTACCAAAGCCAAACATCTAAGCCAAACTCAAGTATGCACGGTTGTTCAATCATGTTTTGCTCATTCTTCTTTTTTAGCATTTACAATGTTCGATCATGTTTTGATCTCTCAAAACGGTTTGTTTCAATTCAAAGTTATCTTTCAAGGTGTTGCACTCTCTTAAATAGTTTTAGGGCTTCTACATTTTTAGGGCTTGCTCAAAATGTTTTCATTGTCTCTCCATTGCTTCAATCACTGTTGTTCGGCTTCAATTTTTTCTTACCTCTACTTTTTGTTCGCATTTTAGTATAGATTTTGATCATAATTTCCTATTTCTACTTTGTATGTAGCTGTCTAATTTTTGTATAGATTTTTTACCTCTATTGTCATTATCAAGGAAGAGCGTCGTAATTTCCTTCATTTTATTACTTGGCTTTGTACTGTGCTAGGTGGAACCTTTGTTATGACAGGTTTTGTATTTGATTTCAGTCCAAATGAAGTATAGTGATTATGAATAGAGTAGTGAACATTATAATTTAATTTCTCTAACCTTTATTGTGACAGGTTTTGTTTTTTCCTTTCTCTCTCCTTGTTGTGCATTTAGTAAAACTGTGAAGGTTACATAGATTATGCTATAACTTGGATTAATCACCTGTCATAGGTCTAACACACAGACAAATGCTCTTAAAAAAGAAGCACCTTGTTTCTGGTTGTTTGATTGTTTGTCTTGGGAGAAGGAATATAAAATTGACCACATTTATCTTCCACTGTCACACTGTCACTATTTGCTTTCTAGTTTTGGAGAGGTTGTATATTATAGTATAAAATATTCAATTTGATCTTCAACAATTTAAGCATCACTTGAATTGGCAATAGAATGCTAGACAAGACTCTCATCATGTGGTATGACATAATTGCCAGCTATATATATATATATAGCCAACATTATTAGCGAAGGCAACTTGCTCTTCAAAACCATCATGATCGTGCATTGTGATAGCTAGATTTGTCCCCATGATCATTAATTAAGGTGTATAGCTGATTGCGCCGACACAAAAAGATGGAGTGTAAATTTTGAAAGTAATAACTAATTCTTGGTGATTCTACAAATTCATCATAATACTAATCATTCCTTACCCTTGTGTGGGATTTTTAAGTTATATATAACTACTAACTAGTCAAAGACTAAACAGAAAAAAAAACTAATGATGGTGAGGGATGAAATAAAACTTCTAGTTTCATTTGATGCTCCATGTTGGTCTGGCCAGAAAACAATTCATTTATGAAAAAAGGGTAGCTACAGTCATACACATTGTTATAATATATTATATATGTGAAAGAAGAATAGTACCTATTAAACTAGTGTTGGTGAAGGCATCAACAGTCATATGAGATCTATGTTTTTTTTTCTTGTATGTGTGGCTAGAGAGGGGTCCATTATCTATTTTATATATGAAAAACACAGATCCATTTCTGGTTGCTTATTTGATGATCTGCAGAAGATTAAAACATGAGTATTAAAAAAATATAGCATAACTAAAATACTACTTAATAAGATAAATCAAACCTTTGCTGTTAAACATCTGATGCCTGATATAATGTTATTTGTCTTCTCATTTCATGCTAAATGCTAATTCAAAAAAATACCCGATGGACACCATTCTCTGTTCATTCTATCATGCAAGATTGTGATTGAAGTTGGACATGAACTATATCCCAAAACAAATCACAATTATGCAAAAGATTTGCTAAAGATAAAGGGGAAAAGGCACACCAATCACTAAATGACAGTGCAATGCAAAATTACAAGAAGAAAGCATGTTATATAGCATAACATATAACGTTGAAGTAGTTTCATTACACCTTTTAGTAATTACTTTACAAAATTGTGATTTCTATCTCTAATACTCCTATATATCACCATTATTGTTACCTATATATCCTTTGTTTTCATAATTGTTCTTGCTACTACTAATTCCCTATCAACCAACCACTATATGAAAGAATTCAATATATTTTATTTTTGTAACAGAGAGCTATAATGGAATAAAGTTTCAAGGTGTCTTCATAAACTGAGTCAGAACATTTTAAATGGATTATAACTTGTTTTAATTTGTATAAAAATATATTATTGAATTACATAGGCACAACTAGACATTGCATCGTAAATAAATTAATTGAACATGCAACACTTGCCATCTTACAATTTGAGAAGAATGTAAGAAACTTGATTTTAATTTTTAGAATAAATTTGATTCATATTGCTTATCTCTATAAATGCAATGGTTAGTAGATTTTTGTAATATATGCTTTCAAAAGTTTTGTGCATTCATTTAAGAATAAAAGAATCAACTCTATGTATCCTATTGCTCATATGTCTAAACTTCATTTATGCCAGGTTGATACATTCTTTGTTGTTGGATCCCTCTTGGTGTAGTTCTTGTGCTTCATAATATTGGAATTGGCATCCTTTATGTAATATTATACATTTTTTTTTCTGATCTTTATTGATATCTCAAATGCAGTAAACAATTTACCTCTTGGTTTGGTTCTTTAAAAGTGTTATCTGAAATATCTTAAAATCAATTTGTGTAACGATAAAATCATTACGAACTAATTTGCTTGACTTTTTTTTTTCCCAGATCTAATAGTAAGAGTATATAACTTTTAGGAACTAAATAAAAATAAAACTTATTGTGAACTAAACTCAAGCATCAATAGAAATAAAACTTAGGAAATTTCTCTGCACAAGTTAAAGCTTCGAAACTAAAAGTTAATACTCCAAGTATAAAAAGTTTTATACGGACAATTAACCTTCTATATATGTCAAGTTTTTTTAATTTTACTAATTAATACGTTAAAAGTTATATAAATGATTAGTTGTGCTGAAATGAGAGTAGTGCATATATGTTAAATTCTATTAATTAAACTCTTACTAACTAATACAATTAACCATTATATAAATGAAGAGTTGTATTGAATATTATCATAAAAATCTTTTCCATTATGAGTGTATACTAATTAAAATCTAATAGTTTATCTTGTGTTTCAATTAAACTAACTTATATTTTTTGTAATTTTAAAAATTTAATAAAAATTTCAACAGCAATCAATAAATTCATAGGCAAGGTTAAAAAAGAGCTTAGAAAAATTCTACACATGATTGAAAGATTGAAGCATGTTCTTATCTAAGGGCATTAAATTCTACACATGATTTCTTTTCCATTTTAAAATATAGCAACTAACTATTGGTTTATAACTAATCCAATTTCATTAAGATTCTTAGATAAACTTCGTCAATAAAACTTAAATGTAGAAGAAAATAATAACTAAAATATACTGAATTTTTCATACATGTTAAAATAAAGTTATGGATGAGAAGATTATATAAAATTACATAATTCTAATAAGTTAATTTGAACTTATTGAGATTATTTTATTTTATTTACTATAAGTACTTATAGATGACTTTATCCAAATATATACCTAAATATTCTTCATATTGAGCATTTGTTAGAGGAATATTTGTTAGGCAAGGACAAGAGAGAAGAAATTAAAGTGGAAATTTAGTTTAAACTATGATTGAAATTACTTAAAGATACTTTGTGTAATTAACGCCCACTTTGTTCAATAGTGTAGTGAAAAATATTCAGGATGCAGCTAGTACCTAACATATTGTCAAATGCAACGGTCAACTTATAATCTTTTTATGAAGCAAAGTGTTTACTTTTATGCTTTATATTGGAAAATGCACACTGCAATTCCCCTGTTCTTTTACTTTCCATATGTTTTGTTACTTTTGATTAAATCTCTGAACACTCTTACTATTTTATTCTCTATCTTTGCTAATTTTGGTGTATCAGTTCACGATAAAATCTCACCATTTCTTCCTAAATTTTTTTCCCAAGTGTCATAATTTGGCATAAAGCTAAATTCAGTACTAATGATAAATAAGATAATACGGAATCCAATGAAAATCTTTTCATCTCAGACATTGTAAAGCTTGATATTCTTTCACCAATCTTTTGAACTAATTAATGGGTTAAACCATTAATTTGAAATGACAAAATAAAACATAAATTAAAGACTAAAAAATACAACTTAAAATTAAATGACAAAATAAAACTAAAAACTAAAAATAACATAGGCTATAGAAAAAATGGAAACATAAATGAATGTTAAAACCTCAATAATGTATATATATAATAGAAATTAATGTGTAATCAACCAAATTATCCAAACAATTTTCTCAATCAAACAATATTTCATAATGTGTTTCAACAAAATGAAAAAAAAAAAAGAGTATATACTAGCAGGGGCCTTATTTTCATGTACTGTTGTCTAGAGTGGTGATGATGAACAAAGTATATCTGTTTAGCCAGTCTTGAAGGAATTGTTCCTTCTCTTGCTTGATGTGGTTCTCAACTTATTTTTAGCATGGTGAATACAATTTGAAAACTGGTCGTTTTGGTTATTCCTGGCATTAGCATGGTCATTTGGTGGTGTTGTAGGTTCAACAGTGCTCTGCTCCCAACTAACGCAGGACACTAATCCAATTTTATACTCAAAATGTCAAATGAAAGTGGTGAAAGTTTCATCCTTATGCCTTCAAAGTGCCTTTGCCTATGTATTCTTCTTTGAATTTGGCAACAGGCATCCCCATCCTCGGCTCATAGTCATACCCACCTTCAAATGAACCAACCCTTGATACCTGCCTATCACCCTTTGAATTTGGTGACCTCCCATTCCCCATTCTTTGGTTTAGATTTTCTACAATGTATGTTAACTTTCCAAGTACTTTGGAACGCTGCTGAACGTGATAAAGTACAAGAAAAATTTGAAGAATAATTGATTATAAGGATATTTTAAAAAATATTTAAAATAAATATGTGAACTTTTATTAAAATATGATTCCCTTAACAACACTTCCATTGTTATTTACTTTTGGTGTATTTATCAATGTTTGATATACTGTTCGATTTGTGGTAAGAAGGCAGTCAAAAGAGCCCGGTGCCAACTCAGGCTAGCCAAGAACAATAGGCAAAGCAACTAACAAAGGACTTGGCTTAGCTAATACAAAGTGGCCATTAAGAAACTGCATTTAACTAGTTTTTTAATGCTAAATCTCCTGTTTTTATTTCTAATAAGAGAGGTTTTCTACTTTATTTCCATTAAGTGTGAATATTGGGATATAGTTGATTTCACTTCTGAATTTTAATGTGTTTTACTAATAAAATTAATATACTAACAATTAATATAAAATATTAAAAAAAACTGAACTCATCCTCAACCTCAATTTAATTCTTACGATTGAAAAGTATAAAATTTCTACTGAACATATATCGAATTAGTTTCCATACACACTTAGTAGTTATTGAAAGATATGACTTTACATACACACAAGTCACAACAATGTTTATTTTTGTCTCTCTTGTTGGGGCCTCCTCTCGCAAGAGCCATAATTGGGCTTGGTCTCTGGGGTACTTGATTCAACTTTCTACAGTACCATCTTACCTTCCAAATAGATGATATTTCATGAAAGAAATTTCCATCAACGTTAATAATGGAATCCGTAAATATTCCCTAATATTTGCAACTTTTTAGTCAATTTTGACACTTAGTTTGCTCATTCCACAAAATCAACAGTCCAAATTCCAAAAATATTCTGCCATTCCAAGCTATAGGCTAGGTGGTATATCCGGCTATCTCAGGACGTTTTGCCAAAAATATTATTGCTTGCGGCTTCCATATGGATTCAAGCAAACCCAAACCAAAGTTTTTTAATCAGTTTGGTCTCATTTTCAAGTAAACCCAACCCAATCATACCCCTACTTGCATGTTTATGAATGTTAGGCAGAAAATACTTACTTGTAATTTCTTCATTATATTTGTATCTACAAAATAAAAATTCTAAGCAACTATAATTTTTCTGTATAATGCATTTCAATATTCTTTTCATCATATGAGCTGAACCATAGCAGAAAAATGGGAGTGAGGAGGAGATCAAAGTGCTGGGAATGAGGAGGAGGAGATCAAAGTGCTAACACAATTTCAAAATGGTGGAAATGAGGATACAAGAACGGGCTCCATTTCCACAAAGATATACAATAGCAAAAAATGGGAGTGGGTGGGGGAGGAGGAAATGTCGTGGGGAGAGAGGGGGAACAGGAGGATGGTCAATACATGGAGACAGGTTCGAAGGCACAGTCTCGATGGAAGTGATCTGCAAAAGACTTACCAGAGTGGAGGCTCGGCACAAGCAGGTCAAAGTAGAGAGGAAAGATATAAGGAGGGGGAAAAATGTGGCTAGCAATGAAGGGGATAGGAATAACTGGGAAGCAATCAGAGGAGGTACATATAGCAGAACTACCAAGAATGGAAGAGAGAGACAAGGCGGAGAAGGATAAGAGGGGTAGCAGGAATCAAATTGTGGTTTAAATGAAGATTATGTCACTAAATGTGAGGGGTTTTAGGGAAAGGTGAAACGGAGACACATTAAGAGGATGGTAGTGGGCAATAAGATTGACATATGTCTTTTTCAGGAAACAAAGTGTATGAATTTGAAGGAATGGGAAATAAAGGAGGTCTGGGGGAGTGAGGAGTGTGAATGGAGCATACTTCCATCAATGGGTTTGAGTGGGGGTTGTGTTACAATTTGGAAGAAAGGCTTATTGGAGGTGGTGTGGAAAATTCAAGGACAGGGTTTTATAGGAGTTGCTTTTAGAGGAACTAACCCAGACGAGGTGAATTTTGTTGTCAACGTGTACGCCCCGTGTACGTTGGACGGTAAGAGAAAGGTATGGGAGGATCTAATGATGACTAGAAGAGCGGTTCCACATGTAAGGTGGGTAGTTGGTGGTGATTTTAATGCAGTAAGAGACAGGAGTGAAGTTATCGGAACATCAACTTATCATACGAGGAGAGAGATGGAGGAATTAGATTTTTTTATACAGCAAATGGGGCTGGTAGACATTCCAGTGATTGGAAAAGGAATGACATGGATATCACCAGATGGAAAGTCAGCTAGCAGATTAGACAGGTTCCTCGTCTCACCGTCACTGATGGAGGAATGGGGAATTAGCGCATAGAGGGTGGGTACTAGGGAGTTCTCTGATCATTGCTGGATAAGTACAAGAGATAATGAGCAGAACTGGGGACCCAAACCTTTTAAGTTTTTTGATTACTGGTTGGAAGAGGCCTCTTTTGGAGACTTGATAAAAGAACAGTGGGATTCAGTACACAACTCTGGGTGGCAGCTGCAAAAGCTGGCAAAGAAGTTAAAGAATATCAAAGGGGAGATAAAAAAGTGGTCTGCAGAGGTGTGGAAAAAGGATGAAAATTTTCTGGCCGACAAGGTTAACGACATGGAAGTGGCTGATCAATAGTTAGTGGAAGGGGCTCATTTGGCTAATACATCCAGGTCTGATCTTATGTCAGAATATTGGGGCAAGGCGAGGATGATGGAACATGCACTGCTATAGAAATCTAGGATACGATGGGCTCTAAATGGAGATAATAATTCCAGGTACTTCCATAATTGTTTTAGGTCGAGATGTCATGCAAACTCAATTTTGGCGGTACAGGCGAACACGGGATGGATGGAGAGTGTGTCTGAGATTAGAGCAAAAATATTAGACCATTTTTCGGCTGCGTACCAAGAAAGATGGAGGGATAGACCTACACTGGATGGAGTTCCTTTCTCTCAGTTATCAGAGCAACAAAATCAGTTTTTGGAGGAGCCTTTTTTAGAGGAGGAGATCAAGGCGGCAGTTTCGGCTTGTGCAGGGGGGGAAAGCCCAGGGCCTGATGGTTTTGGAATGAACTTTTATAAATCCTGCTGGGGGGTTATTGGGCCAGATGTGGTGAGGGCAATACAGGAGTTTCATGAGTCTGGTGTACTACCGAGAGGGGTAAGTTCTTCTTTCATCACTCTTATCCCAAAGGTGGCCACACCTTCAGGGTTAAGCCAATACATGCCTATATCCCTAATCTCAAGTGTGCACAAGATTATTTCGAAGTTATTGGCTCTGAGGCTGAAAAAGGTGTTGAGTGGGTTGATATCGTCCTCCCAGACGGCTTTTCTGTCTGGCAGATCAATTCTGGATGGAGTTGTGGTGGCGAATGAGATACTGGATTGGGCAAAAAGAAGGCGAAAACCGTGCTTCATGTTTAAGGTGGATTTTGAAAAGGCTTATGACTCGGTGAACTGGAATTTTCTAGATTATATGATGGGGAGGATGGGCTTTGGTAGTAGATGGAGAAGGTGGATGAATGCTATAGTACGGAAGAGTTATGTGTCGATTCTAGTTAATGGGTGCCCGACACCAGAATTTAAGCCAGCAAGAGGGTTAAAGCAGGGAGATCCTCTATCTCCTTTTCTATTCCTGATGGTGCCCGAGGCACTGGCAGGTTTGTTCAGATCAACCATTAATAAAGGTTTCTATAAAGAGATCAAGGTACAACAGGATGCGAGGTATTCACTGCTACAGTACGTCGATGATGTTATAATGATGGGTGAAGCGGATATGCAAACTGTGTGGTACTTGAAGGTAATGTTGCGGGGTTTTGAAATGGCGTCAGGATTAAAGGTTAACTTCAGTAAGAGCAGTTTTTATAGCTTCAATGCGGCAGCATCTTTCACACTTGCTGCTAGTAGCATCCTGAATTGAAATATTGGAACGACACCATTCAAATTCTTGGGGGTACCAGTGGGAGTGAATCCTAAGAGGGAACAAGTATGGAAGCCAGTGCTGGATCAGTTCAAGAAGCGGTTGTCCGGATGGAAGGCAAGTAATATGACGTTTGCTGGGAGGTTGGTATTACTGAACTCTGTGCTTGCATCTCTTCCACTATATTTCTTCTCCTTTTATAAGGCTCCCAAGACAGTGTTAAAGTCTCTGAAGCGGTTGCAGCGGACCTTCTTATGGGGAGGCAATGATAGTCAAACTAAAATTGCATGGGTAAGCAGGGAAAAGGTCTGTCGGCCAAAAGAAGAAGGAGGTCTAGGGGTGAAGTGCTTGGAGAAATTTAATATGAGTTTGTTGGCAAAGTGGAGGTGGAGAATACTATTAGATGATAAGGCTATATGGGGCCCACTTCTGAGGAGTAGGTATGGGGAGGTGAATACATATATGGATAGGCCGACGTCCTATGCCTATTCATCTCAGTGGTGGAAAGACATTTGGGCCATTGATGGACCAAAAGCGGTAGAGCCAGAATGGTTTCAAAGTAGAGTAACTAGGATAGTTAGATCTGGAGTGGGAACTCTATTTTGGGAGCACAGGTGGATCGGAGAAATGGCTTTTCGTGTAATGTTTCCCAGATTGTACGCCTTAACAGAGGATAAGTTAATCACCATCAAGGATAAAAGACAGGCAGGAGATCTTTCGGCTCCGTGGAAGTGGGTGTGGCGGAGAGACTTGTTTGTATGGGAGGGGCAACTGCTAAATGTTTTAAAGGAAGTCTTAAGTGAAGTAGATTTGGTGGATCAGAATCCAGATGAATGGGGTTGGAATTCAGCTGTCGGGGGGGGAGGGTTTTCGGTGGCAGGAGGGTATAAGGTGTTGAATGCAGGAACTTAGGATGTAGGAATGTCTGGTTTGCAACCACGGGACTTGTGCCGATTGTGGAAGGAAAAACTCCCGTCGAAGGTATTGGTGTTCTCTTGGAGGTTGTTGCGAGACAAGTTACCCACTGTTGATAGCTTGCTATCGAGAGGAATGCATACTTTGGTGCTCAATCCGGCCTGTGTGTTTTGCAATAATGGACCGGAGACTAGAAATCATCTTTTCTTACAATGTATACACACACAAAGGCTGTGGTATAAAGTTATTAGATGGGTGGGGGTACAAACCCCATGTCCGGGAGATTTAAATCAGTGGTTTCTCTTATCATCGGGATGGGTGACGGGAAAGCCGAAGAAGAGGTGCAGGTATGTGTTTTGGATTGCTGTATGTTGGACCATTTGGATGTCCAGGAATGCTATTATTTTTTGCGATTCCGACATCGAGTCTATTGATATGTTAATGTCGATAAAATTTGTGTCTTGGAAGTGGTTGTTGTATTCTTTTGGTTTAAATCCAGGTTCTGTTTTCTCTGACTGGTGTTCCCATCCTAGATTGTGTCTGATGAATGTGAAATAGGTACATAGGCTAGGGGGAACACAGTAAAGTTTCTTTTCTAGTACTGTTTGTAAGTTGAAACATTTTGTTTCGGCTCTATATGTTATGCTATAATATAAACCAGAGTCAAACAAGCTATAATTTGACCAGACAAGTTAAAATACACATTTCAATATACTTTCATCATATATGTAGTCAAATATATACCTTTAAAACGGGCAACATATCCTTTAAAGGGGTCAAATTTTACCAATTCTTACTTTTTTTATTTATCAAATTTAAATTTCAAATCTTATATCATCAAAACCAAACTGCTTAGTAATTGAATAAGAGACTAATGACGCAAGGTTTAAAGGCCAGTAATACCTTTGTTTCGCTAGCCCCTAAAAATATAGTTAATTATTGAAAACATCTTCAAAAGAAAAATTGAAAGAAAGTTTCTAATTAATACAGTTATAGTATTAAGAGTAGTGATTTTCTTTTTGAAAAATATGCTTATCATTTTTATCCTCTTATCATGACTTTCCCTCTTGTAATCAGTATCGTTGTCTCTCCAAGAAGTCTCATTAGTTGACTCGTGATCTATTCATCTTAACCAAAATATAAACTTTTTTCATTATTTAATATTATAAATGCAAATTGTCTCCCATCTTATAAACTTGAATGTAGAATTAATCGAAATGATTATCTACTGTCTAATAACTTGTTTGCTTAGGTGGATAAAAACACATATGTTGACTTGCGTGTTGGTGATGTTATTTGATTTGGCCGGTAGGTATTTGCATGGTTATTTTTCTATTATGCTTGTAAACACCTTTTTCCTCTGGCTCACATTTTTCTGGTTCTCACTTAAGCCTTTCTTACTTCCTTTTTACTATTTTAGATGGTGTAATAAGGTTATTTGTTATCTTTTTGTCTTTGTACTGCCTTCTTAATACAACCTTTTGCAATTTATTGTGTGTTGCCACTGTAAAGTCTGTTACAGACTCATTACGCTCAACATACTTTAGCACTAAGCAATCAATATTGAAGTTTCATCATTGGAGAGTTTGTGGTTAAGTCTAGACTCTAACTTTCTGATTGTTTTTTTGTTATCATCGATTTTGAAGTACTTTTTTACAACTTCCTTATCACTATTCTTCTGGTTCTCCATATTTCTTTTTTGCCTGATGGTAGGTAGAGAAATGCCTACTATAGAATAAATATTGTTGGCCTGAGAATGTTGCAATAGATGAGCGGGGAGATAAAAGGAAAGATATCCAAGCTATGGAATGTATTAGGGAGAAAGATGGTAGAATCTCTCCTAAAATGGTTTGGTTGGGAACAATACCAAATCAGGCCTTAGTAAGAAAAATTATATAATATAACTCAAAAAAGGAGGACTTTGAAAGAAGCCATTACAAAGATCTTGCCCCAAGTAATAGTCTTATCGAAATTTTGGGTTTTGACATAGCTGTTTATGAAATAAGCGGAGAAAATATTGTATAAGATTTATTTAAAAACCATTTTGAAGATTTAAAAATGAAAAAACTTGTTCATATGTATTAGAATTTCATTAATGAAAAGCAAAAAACAACATATTCTGATTGTATTTTGAGTTTTCAAAACAAAAATATAAAACTGAAAAGCAAAACTACTTTCAGTTGTTCTTGTTTTTTAGTTTTTAAAACGAAAAAACTGGAACTGTTTTCAGAAAACACTATCAAAACAAGTTTTTTAGTTTTTAAAAACTAAAATGCTGAAAACAGTTTCATAGGAATAAAACAAGCACTTCAAAATTGTTGTCAAACAAACACTTAATTTAGGAAGAAACAGCTAGCAAGAAGCGCGACAAAGAAAATAATGGGTAGGATATTTAAGGAGAGAGAGTGAGTGAATTAGATATAGGAGTAAAATGGAAATTAAAAAAAATAAAAATAGTAAGTGTAAATTCAAATTGATGGGAGTGTTAATTCAAAATCTCCTAGTTTTGTTTGTTTTGTGGGCCAAACCAAATCTACAGTGAGTTGGGTTGGCCACATTTTTAAGTTTTTTTTTTAACTTAACACCATTAACAGTAATAAACAATAAGGCTTTCTATAAAATTATATATAAGTTTTTGCTTTATTTTAAAAATTTTATTTTATGTCAGTTATATATGTTTTGAGATTTTTCTTTTTTATTTTCAAATAAGTCACAATAAATATTTGTATAATTTATTTGTATTGTTCTTCTATCAACATAATAAATATTTAGAATAAAAACTATGTTAGATACAACTACCTTTACATATAATTTTTCTTTTCAAATGTAACTACCTCTCTGCATATAATTTTTCAACGAACCTTCAAAGTTTAAAAATATTCTCTCAAAATTAGCACAATTCTAAATATATTTCACAAATAATCTTACTAAAATTTCTTCTACTAATGTTTTTCCATATGTAGTAAAAAATAAGAGAAAATACTTATATACTGTCAATGCAAAAAGTTTTATGTTAACATTAAATCACAATCTTTTATATATAGTAAGTTTTTTAACTTATTAATATTTTAATAAAATCATATAAATAAAGAATTGTGACTAAACATTAATCTAAAACTCTTTTAGACTGACCGTTTATAAGTGTTAATCTAAAAAATAATATCAAATTAATTTCTAGTGAATGAAAGTCTAGGCAACTATCAAGAGCTTCAACATTTTGTGTTGTCTAGTTCATATGGGACAAAAGTATGAGTTTAACATTTTTACACTATCAGTATAAAAGAGTTTTATATTGGCAGTTAATCATAATCTTTGATTTACATGACTTTTAAAGTATCAATTGGTAAAGTCAACAAACTTACCATATATAAAGGGTTGTGATTAACTGTCAGTGTAAAACTCTTTACACTGAGAGAGTATAAGTGTTTTTCTCAAAAAATATTCACATTCATCCTCTTAGCTATTTGCCACAACATGTTTTTTCCTACCTCTTCCAGGTTCTCCATGTTTTCTTTGTCAGCATTATCCGGTCCTTTCATGGATGGATCAAGGTTATACTCATGACATTACATATGTATTAGTATCATCACGATTGTGAGCAAGTTTGCAACGAATTTTTATTTTCTTAATTTAAATTTCTTCTTTTAAATTAAACTATTCATAGGAGAAAAAATGGAAATCCTCATTAAATTTTAAAAGAGCATTTTGTAGAAAATAAAATTGTTGTCATGAAAACGAGAATGATTTTAATTAGTATGTACTATCACTGTAAAAGAATTTTATCTTGATGTTCAATTACAATTTTTCATTTATAACTTTTAAAATATTAACTGGTAAAGTCAACAAACTTAACATAAATAAAGAGTTTTGATTGAATGTCAATGTAAAACAATTTACTTATTTATCATTAAATAAATTATATATATTAAGTTATTAATTTTATTTTAATTTAAAAAGTATATAAAGAAAAATTAATAACAAGAAAATATAAATTAAAGCTTAAGAATTAAAATTTTAATTAAATATATAACTTTAAACTTATTATATAATTATTAAAATTATAACAGACGGATACGAGTTCAAGTACAAGGCAAACATTCATATACGCATACCTGTACCTAGGGGTGGGTATACGGACTCAAGTCCGCGAACCGGTCTGTGGACCTCCAAGTTCGTGTGGATTTTGGACCCTTTTTCTAAAAAAAATCATAACTATAGGAGAAATTTAAGCTCAGTCCTCAAAACCCGCGGACTTCATAGGTTAAATCCGCGGGCTCACAAGTTTGGTCCATAACCCGTTTAAGGAACAAAATTGTCATTTAGACTAGTAGTTTGTGTTAATGTTATGACTTTTTTGTTGTAAATTGTGATATTTTACACTTTTAATATTGAAAATATTTAATATTTTAGATTATTATAAATAATGATATAATTTTTAGTATAATATTTTATAATTTAGTTAGTTAAAAAATATTAGACATTTTTTAAAATTGTTTTTAAAAAGTTATATGTATATATGGATCCGTGGACCGATCCGTTAAGCCTGCAAACTTCACAGACTAGATGCGACTTGCAAAAATTATCTATTTATTTTAGTGGATCATATGTATCTGGACCATTTAAATATGGGCTTCTTGGACCGAATTTAAACAAGCCAGATAAATCCATATACCTACCCTACCCGTTTATCATATCGGGTAATATCTGTATCCATACTTGTCAAAGTGAGTGATACTTATCAAAATCAGGGCGAGTTTGGAGTGATACCCATGGGTATTGGTATTTTTTTCATACATACTCTAAAGAGGTGTTAGTGTAATGCCTAAGAGGAGTGTTACTGTAATGTTTTCAAACATACAAAGATACAAGTGAAGTGACAACACAAAAGTAAGGAATGTGTAGTTTAAAGAAAAAAGAGCTGCATTTATAATTTCATTAAATATAAGAAGATCTATCTATAATTTACTCTAAAATTAATTGTATTATATGGATTATTGAAACAAGCTAATCTTCATAATAATTTCCACTTTCTAGCTTACATACTCTTAATTAGAATAAATTTTCTAAAATAAATTACTTATATATACCTCAATTCGAAGATAGCTTTCCAAAGGATAGAGGCCAGGAAACAGTCGCAAGGTAGTGATGGAGCTGGTCTGTGTGAAACATAGTCTCATGAAAAAATCAAGGTTTTGTAAGTAGCAACATGATTTGTTTTTGCTCGCTATGTTGCATCACTTCACTCACAACAACCATTACCTTAAGTATAATTTAGTTTGACATAATATCTCAAGCTTTTCATACACCGTATATTCATATAGAAGGCACGTAATATTAATATCTTTCATATAATAAAATTAAGAAAAAAACTTATGCACTCTTAGTAATATAAAACGTTTTACACTGATATTTAATTACAAATCTTTATATATATATATATGATAAATTTTTTACATTTATCAATTAATACTTTAAAATTCATATAAATAAAAGATTGTATTTGAACCCTAGTATAAAACCCTTTTATCCTGTTAGTGCAAAAGCATTAAACTCTTACTAATTACATGGAAGGCATACAGCTTTTTTTTTTTATAAAGACATAATATTCAATTACTTAAAAAGTTTGTTAACCTTAACAATTAATCAATTTAATACTTTAAAAGTCATATAAATGAAATATTATGATTGAACTCTAGTGTAAAATGTAACGTCCATCGTTACAGTAATAACCCATAATAAAATAATAAAGAATTTAAAGCAAATAATAAATTTTGTATTTGAATACATAAATTCTTACATAATAAACAAAATATAATCCTCAAATTCGGGTCTCTAGAAGACAAAAACAATTATAAGTACATTATGTTCTAAAATTGTTACAAACAAATACTACAAGAAAATTTTTTATTAATAACAAATTAGGTTTTCAAGCCTCTTCAATTTCCAAAACTTCTCCCTAGAGCTCTGAAAACAACACTTTTAATGAGATAATAATCTCAGTGAATAAAACAAGTTTTTAAAAGAGGTTTGCAAATAGTGTTGTTCTCAGTCGGCGTGGAATCCGGAAAAATAACCGTGGTACCCGCAGTAATAAAAAGTATTTTTCTTTATATATAATCATGATTTAACCCAAAAAATTTCTAGCAATAATAGAAACACAATAAAATAGTTTTTGATACAAACACACAATCTACAAATTATAGTGATACTCATGATCACTCGCTCTCACTCTACGGTTCCAGAACCAAGGTTTTTGGTAGATTCTTCAATAAGGTCTATGAGCTCATATTCCATATAATGGCGTCCCACTACCTTCCTTATGCTATTATGAAGGTATCCAGAATCTCTTCTCCATCCCAGATGGAGGTATCTAAAACCTCTTCCCCGAATGAAACGGAGGTATCTCATACATCCATCCCAGATGGATTTATCTCAAAATTCAACTCCATTCCAAATGGAGGTATCTCAAAACAATTAACAAAGTAATTTGAAAACATTAAACGAATTAAGAACAATTTTTAAAACCATACCATGGAGGGTTAAAAACATACGTTTTACTCATCTCTTAAAGCAAGATCCCACCACTTTAATTTGTTTTCTTCTGCTCCTATGTCCCTCTTTCTCAACCCTAGAATAATCAACTAATCTATTATATTCTGAGAGAACTAGTTAACCCTATATATAATTGCTTAGGGTTGATTTTCCCCTCTCTATATTTTTATCTTTTATAAAAGATTAGTTTTTAGAGATGAAATTCAAAATGAAATAAAATACTCTTTTATCTTATCTTCCTATTATTTTAAAAGCAACATTATCTTACCTTATTTTTTCATTTAAAAATACTAAAAATTTAATCTTTTAATTTTATCTAACAAAATAAAATATATTATTTTATCTTATTTATATTTTAAAGAAAATATTATCTTAATCTTCTTATTCAAAATTTATGACAGTTTAATCTTTTAATTAGTCTTTTTTAACAACTTAATCTATCTTATCTTAACTAAATGATTATTTGAATATTTGTATTTTAAATTTTGGGATATTACATAAAACTCTTTTACACTCTGCATATAAATATTAAACACTTATTAAATACATGAAATACATACAACTTTCTTTTGTAAAGACCTAATTGCACTTTTTATTAAGTTATCTTTTTTACTTTTGTAATGTTCTTTGAGTTACTCTTGGAATATATCTCTATATAAAACTGTTAACTTATCTTTCAATTAATATTACTCATTTTATTTTATTTTTTTATAAATCAAATGAATGTATTACAAAAGAGCACCAACAGTGACCATAAAACATATTACAAAAGTAAGTGAAAAAGGGTTTGTTCCATACATTTGAATATTGCACGTACCTCAGTGTACGGTCCTCTGCCACGAGGCTCATCCTTATGCATGATGCTCAGCCACAACACGTGTGCTTGGCGTAGGCTTCCCTACCATGGTGTGCGCACTCAATGCATGCTCCCGTGTCTTGAGGTGTGTGTCTCGTGCATGCTTCCTAACCATGACATATGCACCCAGTGCATGTTGTCGAGCCATAATGTGTGTTCCTAGTAAACACTCCCCAACCTCGGTACACACATCCATTGCATCCTGCCCTACAACTACGAACGAGCCCGGTTCACGCTCCCTCCCACAGCATGCGAGCCCAGTGCATGCTTACCTGCCATGGCGCGTGCCCGGTGCATGCTGCCTAGTCAAGGAGCATGCACCTACTGCACCCTTCCTAGCCATGGTGTGCATGCCTAGTGCATACTCCCATGCCTCAAGGCAGGCACCTAGTACAAACTGCCTTGCCACAAGATGTGTGCTCAGTGTACCCTTCCTAGCCATGGTGGGCACCTAATGCATACTCCCGTGCCTCCATGTGCGTGCTCAATGCACCTTCCCGATCAATTGATGACCCTTCTGAGCCACGACGTGTGTTCCAATGAATGCTCCCCTACATCAATCCATGAGCTCGATGCGTGCTACCTTGCCATGACACACGCCCATTGCAGATTGCTCTGTCACAATGCGTGCACCCAATGAAAACTTCTACCCACAATGTGCGTACCCATTGAACATTAGCCTACCACGACACATGCTCGATACACGCTGTCCTACTAAGGTGCGCATGCCCAATCTACGTTTCCCTATTAAGGCCTGGATGCTCAGTCCACACTGCCCGACCATGGCATACGCTTCCTTGTCTCGAGGCATGTGCCAGATGTATGTTACCCTATCATAGTGTGTGCACCTAGTGAATGTTGTCTGCCACGACATGATGTCCGTTGCACACAACCTTGCCACTATGCTTGTGCCGGTGTACGCTGCCCTACCACATCATGCGAACTTGGTGCATGCCCTTTGCCTCAGGGTGCGTGCCTGATACATGCTACCATGCCATGATGCATGCGCTGAATGCATGCTTCTCGAGGCGCATGCCTGGAGTAGGCTGTTGGGTCATGACACGTGCGCCTGGTCCATGTTGCCCTACCACAGTCAGTGCACCCTATGTACACTTCCTTACCATAGCGCGCTTGTTGAAACACATGTTGAAATTCAAGGATTGAAAAGCTTGAAGAAGCCATCATGTCCTTTGAAGCTCTTTGGAGTTTTGGTTTTGAAGAAGTATGATGTTTTGATTTTAAGTTTAAGTTTAATTCATTTTTATAGTACCAAACACATTTGATAAGTGTGCTACTTGTATTGTGTGTTTAGATAGGCATGAAAATATGTTTGAGTAGCTAAGGGATAAATTACATAGGCTAGGAAATGCTGAAAAATTATCAAAATTATGCAGTAAGGTAATCGATTACATTATTTGGTAATCGATTACCCTTCAAGAAAATTGGGTATTCTTATTCCTATTCTCAAGAGTAATTAATTACCTGAAAATAATAGTCAATTATACCCGAGACCATGCTTTTATGGGTCTGTTTTGTAGCAGCAAATCAGATAATCTATTAGGTAATCGATTACCCTGCTACAAACTCATATAAAAGCATTTTTAAACCATAATTTTTTGTAACTAATGAAAGGTCCAAAGAAAGCTTCCTTATAACTAACAAACTAATCTGATTTGAATTTTTTTAGGATTAATATCTGTATGTGTGGCGTGCATAAATGAAATTTTAGTGGAAAATAGATTAGTGGAAGACTAAATCTAAAAGCTGGATGTAGGTCAGGTTGACCGAACCAGTATAAAACTACTGTGAAAATTCTCTTTTTTCTTACACTCTTTATGATTGCTTGAATTGATTTCTTTATTGATTTGTGAATGATTTTCTTTGCTACAACTTTATTTTGAATCTTTATTCAGAAAAATTGATTCTATTGATATTCCGTAATTGAGATTGTTATTGGGTTATTAAATCATTGAATCTTGATATTACACATTCATTATCCATAATCTTTGATTGAAAAGAAGTATGATTGAAATTTATATTTTGATTTAACTATGTGCAAACTAAAAACCATCGTTGAAGGAATTATTATTGATCAAGCTTGATACCCAAAACATAGAAAGTGTTGAATCTTGATCTTTGTTTAAAGTTCTTTTGAAAACACTAAGGTAGATTTTGGAAATTTCTTCAAGGGGATATTTTTGAAAAATCTGATATTATTTTTTAATAGAAAATTTTGAAAAATATTTTGTGAATCTATTCAACACCCCTTCTAGATTCCCCCTGGGACCAACAACATGCTTTTGTACCTCGATGTGCATGCCCGATGAACGCTCCCCTACATCGATGTGCACGTAGCCCGTAACATGTGCGTGCCTTGTGATCTCTTCCAAGCCACGATGCACACTTTCCTGCCACTCCATGCACGCCAGTGCATGCTCCCCTACCACAGCCCGCGCACCTGATGTAGTCTTCCCTGTGACAGCATGTGCTCCCAATGCAAGCTCCCTTGCCTCGAAATATGCATCGAGTGCATGCTACCTGCCAAGGCGAGCGCGCCCGGTACGCCCTTCCTAGCTGTGGCACGTACCCAATGCACTCTCCCCTACCTCGATGTGAGCACCTAGTGTAGGTTGCCTACCACGATACGCACACTCGATGTACCCTTCCTTGCTAAGGCTTGCACCCGTTTGCACGCCTTCATGCCATGCTTTTAATTTGTTTTCCTTTCATTTTTCCATTTTAAATTAGTGCTTGTTTCCTATTAATTAACTTGTTAGCATAATTTATAGGTTTGTACCTACCCTGATTATCGCCGTATCCTTATCCAATTAAATTGACTGGTTAATTTATTTTTAGTTTTAAATATTGTTATAGAAAACTTGTAGAACTAGTGACTTCTAGGGAAGAAATCCCTTATTAGTGGATCTCAATGAATTTTAATTATAAACTTATTCACCTTGTGCTTTGACATCTTTCTATTTAACATTCAGCTGGATGATATAATTGATTTGGTGATTTCAAGTGGTAACAACAGGATTATTTCTCAGATCTAAGAGTTCAATTAAAATTACTATTTTAGGTCATGCTAATAATTAGGACCATTATGCTTCCATTTGCATATATTTAAATATAGGTTTAATTATATTCTTCATCATCCATTTCAATTAAGATATATTATTTTGTAGTAGTTTAAATGATAATTTTCTATTAATATTTTTTTATTTGTTATAGGTATTTTGTGATATTAAAGAATTGCTATGGAGATACTTGAAGGGATTCACTCTCTGGACTTGCATATTTGTTTGAAATTGGAAAGTCTTTAGACTTACTTAGAAATAGTTTTCAAAAAAAGTTTTAATTTTGGTATTTTTGTTGTATTTATTTATATAAATAAATGTATATTTAAACAATTTAATAATTTATATATGAATTTTTTTTGTTTATTAATTTATTGAAATCCTTTATTGGTTTATATAAACTTAATCAAAGTTATTTGAGGTTGTATAATCTGTTTAGCTTTATATTATTATAATTTGCAAATTTAGGAAGACATGTTATATAAATAAAGAAAAATAAAACAAACACAACATAATAAATTTCCTTTCTAAAACGATTATTTTAAACCACGTTTTAAAAAGGCCATTTTTTAAAAGAATTATTTGAAAAGGACGTTTTACATAGGCCATTTTGGAAAATAGTTATTTAAAAAACGTTTTAAAATGGTTAAAAAACCGTTCTTAAAAGTTAGACTTTTAAAAACCAAGACATTCAAAATAGTTCTGGATTTTTTGGTGTTTTTAGTTAATAAAAACTTAGATGCTATCTTACTTGTGCTCTATGCTCTTTCATTGTGGACACAATTTGACCAATGTTACAATTATTTAAGCTTGTTAAATTCACGTACGTTTCGATCATGAGATATGACACAACATGTTTAAATGAGTTTGATTTCCTTTCTTAATTGGTTAAAGAAACTTCATAACATTAAAGAGAAACTCTCCTCTCCAAGATGATTCTAGCAAAATCCAAACAAATATTCACTTATGACAAACTACAAGTTACTTGGCCCAATTATTTGATGTTTGTTTTAAAAACTTGACTAATTCTACTTGTTCAATTGAAAATTAGTCTAGTAACTGGTCTGAAAAAAAAAAAGTAGAGCACTTAAGAACAAAGAACCGGTTGAATAAACCTTTTAAATTTTAATTTTTTAATTAAAAATTAATCTAAAGAATTTTTAACATAATAAAAAATACATATTTAAATATTTCACATAAAAATTATATGGTATCTTGCTTTCTGCTCTCATTATTGTGCAAGTTGAACAATTTTGCAATTATATAAACTTTGTTTCACAACATGCTTAAATGAGCGTATTTTTTGTTTATTAGTTGGTTAAATAAGATTAATAATATTAAAGGAAAACTTTCCATTCTCCATCATAGTTCTAGCAAAATCCAAACAAATATTCATTTATGACAAGCTACACGTCATTTGGCCATATTATTTTATGCTTTGTTTTAAAAAGTTGGCTATATAAGCAAGAATTGTCATATTAAACAATAATACAATTCTATACGTTTACAATTCATTATATTTTTACTTTGTCAAATTAAACAATAATGAATTGATGGTGCAAGGGAACCTTTTCATTCACCAATTTAGGTCAGCATATTCCATCATTATTCAATCATAGTACTCTCGTTGTCAATTAATAAAATCTTATATATAAGAGCATAGGCAAAACATGAAATTTTTATGACAAAAATAATACAATATCATACCTTGTTACCTGTTGTATAAAGATTGTCATATTAAAATATAATACAATTTTGTGCGTGTTTGAAAGTTTATAATTCATCATATTTTTTATCTTTTCCATATTAAACAATAATACAATATCATATTAGTTGTATATTATAAACAAGGATTCTTATAGTTAAGGTGATTTTATGCTAAACAAAATGTATTGAAGGTAATCAAGTGTGTAAATGTCTAAGGCCCTTTCACCCAACTTTGTTAGAAAACCAATTAAAGGCAAAAGAACTTTTTCATTGAAAAGCATGAAATGAAGACAAAATGCAAGAGAAGATGACCAACCATTCCAAGTTGCTGTTAGTTATTGCTCTCTTTATGCTTGTTGTTTTTGTTGTTGTACATCTTTTTTCTCTTTTTTTTTTAGTTGAGAAGTATATCCTAATCTATAATGTTGACAAATATTAATTTTTTATATTAAAAAATATATTTTAATACACAGTGTTGATATATAAATTTTTATTTTGAATTTATATTTTTAAAAGTAATCAAATTAAATTTATTTTAATATAATTTTCAAATTACTCAAAATTTAATTATATGTCAATAATTAATTTTGTGTAATTATTTTCACATATTATATTTTTATTTTGTCCATATAGTACAATAAGTGTTTTATTGCAACTATTTTACTTATATATAAATATAAAAATAAATATATTTTTATTTAATAGTATATGATACATTTTGTTAATTATTTAATATTTAAAAATAGTTTATAAATATATAAAAATATATTCATTTTACATCAATAGATACATCATTGTGATCTTAAAAAATATTTTAATTTTTATTTTAAAAAATTATTTTCAATTTGTATTAAATTATATAATAAAAAGCATTAATATAAGTCATTTTATTCATTAAATCAAATCAACTGCTGAGAAATTTTTTACCAATACCTATGAGATGTTTAAGCTTTAAATTAAATTACTAAATCAACAGTTATTATCAAGTGAAAATTTTAATCAACAACTTAATGGAATAGAAATTTTGATCAATAGTCATGAAAATTTCAAACTTCCTTTTCAAATATATAAAGAATCAACATATGTAGCGTAAAAGAGGGTGTAAATATACATTATTATTTCATAGAGTAAATTATAGTAATATTTCTTAAAATTAGTATAATTACACATACATTTCTATTTTTTTTAATCATTACTTTGTAACCCTGAAAGATTGAAGTCTAGAGTTTGAAAGAAATACTAGTATAATATTTTCAAACATATAAAAGTATTAATATAATATTTTTAAAGTTAACAAGAGATTTAGGTAGGAAAATAAAAAATGTTGAATTATATAAAATTTGATAAAAATTGAGGATGTATCATTATAATTTACTCTATTTTATATTATAGTAAATAAATTTCAAATCAAATAAATATTTGTTGTCAACTTAAAATATCCATCTAACATCCTACAGGTGCTAAAATCTCTTTACCATATATCAAGTCAAAGCAATGATTTTTGTTAAAATTATTATTTTTAATCCTCTTAACTCATTTGGAAAAAAATTATTATCGATTCAATTTATATAAATTTAAAAAATTATATTTTTCACTAGCAATTTAGTTATTGGGTTTATATTTTGAAATATTTTAAAAATATTGTACAAATATTTATAATAATTGAATAAATTGTTCTGTTGTGGAAGTACAAATAGAACTATTTAATTTCTAATTTGTTGTATTTTTTACTTTTAGACATTATAATTTAATTATTAATTTAAATGCAATTCTAATGGCTGAAAGCACAAGAAAATATAAAATTATTGGTTCAAAATTATATTTTTTCATGGTTTTTATATATTAGAATTATATGAAAATAATAATAATAATATAAGAATTATGCATGCAAATAAAAAAATTATATATAAAAATAACATATATGATATTAAAATCAAATAACTAGAAGTACACATATTTTTTGTGTTTACTTCATACAGACTATATGAAGGTGAAATTATATATGTTATTAATTAATTCAATCACAATATTATTATGGTTATATTCTATAAAATCATCCTCATATCTTTTAACAATTACAAAGTTAAGTTAGTTATGTTAGGTATTTATTAAAGGTTAATAAATATGAATTATATAATTTATAAGAAAATATTTGATAATTTATTTTTATAAACTATTATATTCAACAAATTTTCTCTTATAATGATAACCTTAAAAATATTGACAATTAAAAAGCTTAATTTCAAGAAAAAAATACACACAATATCTTAAACACATTATTTACAATGAATTGTTTCTAATAAATTATAAAAAAATAAAAATTACTTTATTAATAAATTTTTTTATTATAATAAATTGACCTTAGCATATTTTAAAACTTGTAATTTTTTATTATATAGAATGATATAGTAATATATAATTTTAAATATATATATATATTTATATATCTATCTTAATAGTATTTTTTGTTTTTCAGATATAAATATAGATTGAATTTAACTAGTTTCTTAATAAAATATAATTAATTAATCACAAAAAAACTAAATAAGTTAGAAGGGATAGCTAGTACATTTTGATTTTATTGAGCTTTTCTAGGCAAAGAGTTTCAGCTCTTAAAAATATAATTGAAACCTAAAATATAGTTCAGAAACTGAAAAAATAGATTAAATTTTAAAGTGATTAAATTAAGATAAAAAATTTATAGGATGAAAATAATATTTTATAAATTTTATAGGAATCCAAACATAGTTTATGTTAAATTATTTTTAATTTTATAGGAACCTGAGGAAAGTTAATTAATATACTTTACATGGTTTTAGTAAATTATTCTTAATTTTTATGATCATATATAAGTTCTTTACTTATAAATGAATTTTCATAAATTTTTATTTTTTCTTTCTGATATTTTCTTTTGTCTTATCTATACGTCCAATCCTTAGATTTAAACCTCCAAAAGATTAACCAAACTCATTTGCTTTTACATTTAAGTAAATTTCTATAGTTACATGGTTTGTGGAGTTGTTTTGTATCTAAAATAGAAGCAAAATTATATAAAGATAATAGTCTAATAAGTTTTTAAAATATAATAAAAATAAAAAAAATAATTTTAAAATCTTCATCTATCACTTGTTTGTTTTCTTTTTCTTATCGTACTATTTTTCATTTTTATCCTTGAAAATCACTCATAGTAATTCTTTTTTTTAGGTGATAAAATGTCCCTTTGTTCTTCTACACAGAAAATATGGATATATTAATAAAATTTAATAAATGTAGTTTTAAATTTTACAAATAAAAACATAAATTTTCTTAAAAATAGAACTTAAATAAAGGATAGAGATAATTAATTAATTTCCTTCCTACCATCTCATTAAGCAATTGAGGAAGGATCCTTAATGTGTCACACATGCAATGCAATTAAATCCTTAATGTGTCACACGCAATGTTAGAAGAAGTGAAGACACCATGTTACGAGGAGTTGAATAATACATCTGCAAACTAAACTAAACTTTATAATTAATCTAGTAAGGGAAAGAAGCATTTCTAACTTGTAATTTTTATTTCTTGTCTTTGAATATTAAGCTAATTTGAACAATGAAAATGAATTTTTAATAAATTGCAAGACGACACAAAGTTATGTTGACGCAAGAATGCAGATAAACCAACCTTCTTCTCTTACAACAGCGTGATATTTTCTAATATGTTTCAAAGTTGGAACAAAGGATAAGAGAGTTTGAATTTCATGAAAGAAAGGAAAAAAATGCACAGTGGTGATTTTGAGTCAAAATCGCAATTTGAAATCCAAGAGAAACAGGATCAGTCGTAGTTAAAAAGAAGAATAATGCTAGTTCAAATAAACAGAGGAGAGCTACCATGTTTGATAAATTGGATTTTTCTTAACCATGTGAAAATAGATATTTGAATCAAGTTAAAAATGTTGAACAAATATAATTTGATAAAAATAAAATCATAGTAAAAATTTTGATGTAATTACAAATTCTTAATGTTTTGGTATTCATTTGATTTATTGAACATAGAAACAAATATAAGTATGTATATATATTATATATATATATATATATATTTATATTTGTGTCTTCCATTATGATGATGGAAATCATGATTTTTAAATTCTAAGACTTTTTTTTTATTATGGAAAACTAAAATCCGAATAGCATTTTATTTTATTATTGTTAAAATAAATTGATAAATATCACAAAATTGAAAGGAGCAAGAAGAGAGAATGGAGAGAAGATTGACTAATACTAATTTTAATTCTAGTTGAAAACTTTAATATGTATATAATAAATTCAGCACAACTAAATTAATTAAATGCAAATCTGCAATATTCTAATAGAGTCATTTATGAAATATTATTAATTTACAAAATTACCCTTAGACCAAGAGAGTACATATCAATATATCATAGATATGATATACATTTTTGTTTTTGAATGTAACTAACCTATGTTAATTTGATATAATTTGTGTTTCAAACCTCACTTGTGAGATTTAGATTAATTTGGCTCAAATGGTTTATAGAATCAATTGCATCAAAATTAATTCTATCTATAATTAAATTAATGGATACTTTATCTTCCTTGAATTTTTTAATCTCATGACAAATTTGGTTAACATCACATAAGAAGGATTAAGTTAACAAGATAGATTTAGAATAGTTATGTCTGTAAATGGAACACTTTGAATGCTATATGTATGATTGCCAGACCTCTTTTGCTTTTCTAGCTCTTGCTGACGTAGGAGTTTCAAGTCTTTCAAACACTTTGTTGTCTTTGTTTGTAGCTGAATTCTTATAAATCTCATAGTACACTTTTGGGTTTCAATAATCACTATGCTAATCACTTCATCCTGCCCACACGTAATAATATACTTAATATATAAATAACGATATTTGCTTCATCACATAGTTTGCTGAAATATATATAATGTGTATTCATCCATTTCTATTTGCTGCCATATTTAGTTTGTTATTGTTATGATAATAATAATAAGCTAGTTGTTAACTTTTAATGGCCTGATAATTTATTAATTAATTGTGAAACAAATATATGGTCGAGAGTGAAATTAATTAAATGAGTTGTATTTTAAGATATAGTCTGAGCAAGTATAAATGGTTTTTGTGTTTTACCTTTTTCTTTTCACTTTTTGATCAACTCAATAAACAAACCCTCAAATTTAGTAGATATTCTCATTTCAAACAAACATACGTCTTGTTTAAGAATAATGTTTTTCAATTGAGAATTCTTGAGCCAACATAATAACTCTTAAATAACACTTTTTCCGTTTTGAAATAATTTTATTTCAATAATATTTCTAAATTATTTTCATTCTATAATATAAATATTTTCCAATTATCCTCCTTCTATATTAATATTTATTAACTACTTGATAATTGTAAAATTAACTAAATTTTTATAGATTATTTATTAATACTGTTTTGTTATGCATTATGTACCAGATGTGCCCGGGCCGAGTCTACCACTTAACGGGTCTACCTCCTTGCACACTAATAACATCTTCCTTGCTTCGTTCCTTGACGTCGGTGAAGTTGTGTACCGGAAGGAATCCCTCACCCGAGTCGAATTTTTATTCAAGGCCAGGTTTGGAAAAGATAAATACAAGTCATTCCTTTTACAAGTAAAGAAAAAACCCGTAATTGTGTAGGCTCAAACCCAAGAAGGTAAATATTATAAATGATAAAGCACAAAAACAGGTTGAACTCTCTCTCATTATTATATTTCTGACATTTGACAACATATTTTGAGAGGAGTATCATTGTAAGTCCTGTGCTTACACTGACGAAAGAGACTGCTTTAGACAATAAGTTCCCTACCCATTTTTTTAGGAACACATTTTTTGTGTTTTAAAAATTAATCTAAAGTATTTTTAACATAAATAACAACACATATTTAAATATTTCACATAAATATCTATTATTTTGTCTAATGAAATATATAATCTAGTGATTTATACTAATTTATTATTTTTTAAATCTTATTTATTCTTCACAATTCTATATTATTTTATTATTTAAAATATTATATAGAATATTTATAGGCTTACATGTAATTTGATTTTCCTATTTTTTAAAATTTTCACTTTTGATCTCTCTATCTTAAAATGGAGATATTTAACCTCTTATTTTTGAAAATCCATAATTTAGTTCTCTATCTTAAAATAAAGACATTTAATTCTTAATTTCAGAAAATTCATGAATTTGATATTTTCAGTAAAATAAAAAATAATAAATGTTTTTATTCATTAAGAAATTATCATTATCCAAATTTAGTAACATGAGATGAGATTATTTGTTACATAACATCATAATCAATGCTTAATTTAGAATAATAAGTGTTTTCGGTTAAAAAAAGGCCAAAGAGCATGAATTATACGAAATTAGGGACAAAATGTATAAGAGACAAAAATTGTGAATTTTATATAATTAAGAGGCCGAATGTCTCTATTTTAAATAGAAAAACTAAAAGAAGGGGATTATAATTACATTTAAGACAATACTATAAAGCTGGTTCAATCAGGTTCAGTTACTGTTGAAGTGTTAAACCTTAAACCATTTTACTTGTTCAATCACCGCTTTGCTTTTAAAAACATTAAATTTTGAGAAATCATAATAAAATGTAAAATTAAAGAATAATTGCTTATAAAAAAAATTAAAGAATAATACAACTACAATTAAAATTATCAATTTGATGAAATGTTAGATTATTTAATATAATATTTGACTTGTGTGAATATGAAATAACTTTAAATATGTCTAATGTATGTTTAATGTGATAATTTTCAGACTAGAAATTATTTTTAAAGTCGTAGAAATTATTTTTAAAGTCGTGTTTTCACTGGAGTCACGCATTCATTGTGTGGTCCATGTATGCCTTCTTCGTGCCTTTCATGGACCATCGTCGCCATCCCTGCTGCAACCCTTGCCGGCTCTGCCACCATCTTCCCTCGCCATCACACATGCGTCATCTCCTTCCTAGAACCTAAACACAACCTCCTTCAACACTACCCAACCTTTTATCTCCACCGCTTTACCCTCTTCCTCTTATCCAAATGTTTCAACTCACCTCCCTAACCCTTTAGATCTAGTTGTTGAAACTCACTTAACTCCTCCTAGGGATCAGTTACCTTTGTCTTCGAGCCCACCAAACACGTGCCTCTCAACTGTCCTGCACCACTCCCATCCTAAATCCCACCCGTCCATTCTCCAATTGTCCAACCCTCTTATTAACTCTCCATAATTACGTATCCAGCCTTTGCCTATCGTTTCACATGCCCACAATAACACACATGCACCCCTTTCAATCTCACAGTCCAAATCTGGCACCACATCAGTAATCTCCACCCCTCTTACTTTAGCCAACCTTGTATCACACTTCAAGGACAATGTGTCGGTAGAGTAGGAGGCATTGTTGTGGGCTCTATGGTCTGATTTTGTCTGATTTTTTAACCTCTTTTAATTTTGTTTTTAGTTAAGTTTTATCAGCTATGATAGATCCTTGTGTGGCCCAATGTTGTTTTTGTTGTTTCCCTAGTATTTAATATCTTTTCAGGGTTTATGCTAGAGGAATAAATGAATTCTGCAGTTTTCCATTTCTTTTTTTTTTTCGTCTTTTGGTAACTTTGGTTCCTAGATGCAATCAATGTGAGTGACCCAGTAGCAACTGCTTTACAAGAACCACCACTTAATTCTTATAAATTGATGCAATTCTTCTATTGCTTTTTCCCGTGGTTATTCTCTTGATTCGTACATGTTATCTTGTGTTGTAGCAGGTGTAGGTTTTTAAAGGAGGGATAAAGTTGAAACATGCCTAGCAAAGGAAAAGGTGATGCTCTTGCTATCTATATATAGAAGTTACTGGAACCAATTAACAAAGAAAGAAGAAAATAAAACCAAAATATCTAGAATAAAAAACATAATTTTAACATGGTTCCGGGGTGGTGCTAATAACCATAGCCAATGCCAAAGACAAGCACCTATATATTTTAGGTTTCAATTTAATTAATTAATTAATTAATAATTATTTATATATGAATTATTTTAGATTTATTTTTATCAATTTATGCTTTATCTTTGTTTATTGATTGTATTGAATAATTTATAAATATCTATTAATCAAATTTATTGAAAGTTATGTAATGTTCTTTACAAGCATATTATTATAATTAACAAGTTTTTGGATATATATATATAAATGGTGTAAACTTTTAAAACGTTTTTTTAAAAAGTGTTTTACATAACACCTATTTACAACATTTATCGTAAAAAAATATAGGAAAAAGTACTTTCTATAGTGTTTTTTTTTTAAAAAAAACGTTTTAATGAATACCTTTTTACAACGGAAAAGTGTTGTAAAAAATCTAATTTTTTATAACACCAACTTTTACCATGCTTTTAAAAATGTTTTAAAAAACCTTAAATAAATAATGTAAAAAAGCTATTTTCTACTAGTAGTTTATAACATTCAACAAGTTTATAAGTAATTAAAAATACAGTTTATCCAAAAAATTACATTGAATTAACTTGTCATATATCCTAACGATGTGGTACGTTATTTAGTTGCTAACGATAGTGTTATATTTGAGTTATACATTTTCTAAAAAACAGAACCAAAATCAAACAAAAAATTTAAGGACAAAAAAATGTTAAAAAATTGGTTGAATCAGAAACCAGTTCCCTGTTTGGTTTAATTGTGGTTGAAATTTTTGGTTTCCCGCAAAACCAGTTAAAAACCGATTATAAACCGGTGAAAACTGGCGTTTTAACCAATTCGACTAGTTCAATTTTTTTTTAAAAATTTTTCTCTTTTCCTAAGTCAACCCCCTTTAATTCAAAATTAATATAAGATGTTAACTTAGTAATATGATTGTATATTTAATAAAATTCTTTTTTCTTTTATAAGCACATTCTTTCTATTTTTTTCTTATACATTATGACTTATGAAGTATGAATGATTTATAATCCTTTTATATTTAATATTATGAATTTTGTGATATTTTTTGTTTAATATAGTTGTTATAGTATTTTATTTAGATCAGTTAAACCACTAGTTCAACTAGTAAACTATAAACCAATATCTTTATGAATTTTTATTCACCGGTTTTGTTTTAAAAACATTGACTATATAAATACTATTACATTATTACCTTCCCTTTTGTCTTTTCTCATGTTACCCCAAACCCTCATGAACTTTTGAATCACCTTTGCAGCATATTCAGACACCTTACAACAAAAATACCACAGTTGAATATTATTGACTAGAACCACGAGTAGTTGAGTTGGTATTATGTATCTGGATTTGGTTAGATTCTTGCAAAGAAAGTAATGGTACAAATAGATCACTAAGAATTTATTATTGAATTCACTAAAGGAAACAATGGAAGAATATTGACTAAGCATTTTAATTGGGGGTTGTACATTACATTGGATTCAACTTTAGCTAAGTAGGACACTAGGACTATTATGATCATCTAACTATTTGGTACAAAGGTGATAAATAAGATAGAAATAAATAAAAATAAAAAAATAGATGAGAAATAAAATAAAACTAGAAATGTAAGGCTAAAAATAATAAATAGTAATATATAAGGAAAGAGATAAAAAAATAAGTTAAATTAGGTAAAAAAAAAAAGTATGATACATCCCACCTTAATTTTTCCAAATGTGTATTTTTTGTTTCTATTGTATTATGAATATATATTTTGGTTTTTTAAAAAAAAATTGTAGAACTAGTTATTCACATTATCAAAATTTAGTGATTTTTTTTCACATTAATATATGAGTTTAATTGGTATACATTGTCAGTGTAAATATTTTTACACTGGCCTGCAATCACAACCCTTCATTCATGGTAAATTTATTTTTACTCATTAGTGCTTTAAAAGTCACATAAATGAAAAATGATGATTAAATATTAGAATAAAAATCTTTTACACTGATAGTGTATACCAATTAAACTCTTAATGTATTGCTAATTTTTAACAAAAACTATTGATGTAACACATTAACATATAGTGCTAATAGTGTGTTGATAACGGGAAGACTGATAGTAAGAAAATATTCTTAAAAGAAAAAGTGGCATAAAGAATTATAGGTTTGGTGAGTGCCAACAAATTGTACTAACAGGAAATTATGTTGGTTTTTGCTAGCTTTACATAATTACTTAATTGACAACACTATTTCTCTTCTCATCTAGATTCCTTCTTCCCTTGTTTTATATAATCTCAGGCTTGGCTAATGCCACTAGTTTGCCTAATTGACAAAAGTTTATTAAACCATGTTATGTCCTAAGCATCTAATAATTTTTTTCCACCAGACATGTAATTATTAATTCATTTAATTGTCTCCTTTTATTAGCTTAAATAATTAAATTACTGGTAATTACATCATCACAGCTTGACCACATCATGATATTTCTTGATTGGTATGGCATCTTTAAATATAAGTGAGAAAAAGATAAATATTCCTCCATTTGAAAAGATAAATATTACATCATTATAGCCTGTCCACATCAGGGTAAATGGACCACATCATTTGACACCACATCAAGATTACATTATCACTTTTCCGAAGAAGAATAGTATATGAGTGAGAAAAAGATAAATATTCCTCCATTTGCAAAATAGTGGTTGCAATTCTTCAACTCATTGAGGATCACTTCACTTCCCCTCTTTCTTAAAGTCCTCAAAGCTCGTCTTCCCACACACCCCTTTCCCATTTGAAGCATCCATTCCATTCTTCCTTTGTGTCTTACAACTTCTATTTCACCCTCCCTAGAAAAAGAAACTTAGCTTTTTCCCACCCTATAGCCAACACAGCCAAATACCCATTCTTTAAGGATAAAGCTTCCCACAAAAAAGGTCTCTTTTTCCTTCATCCCTTGACAAATCGAAGCTAAAGCATCACCAAAAGTGTTAATAGATATTTGTTCCTTCATTTCTATTAGTAAGTACAACAACAACTTTGGGTGGTGTCAAATGGGTAGAGAATGGTGACGTTGCCACATTCACCTCCCTATAGAAGCAGCTAAAGTATCATTCCATACCAGTTTGAGGCGACCCAAAGTTGTTCCTTCAACCCCTCTTTTCTTATAACTTACAACCAAAATTTTTTAAAATAAGATATAAAAGTAAATTTTTTTGGTGTTTATTTATTTTGGTTTTGTTATACATACCCATACACATCCACACCTACCCAAATATCTTTTATTGTACCCTATTTTATGAAGAAGAAAATAAGCTCTTAAATGCTTATAAGGAAGCAGCGCAAGTGATTTGAATTTTTAGTAATACAAATACAAATGCACAAAGGGTACATAAGAACACTAAAGTCGTATGAAGAATTTGAGGATGAGATTTCACAAGAGTGTAGTTTGAATTTGAGGTTGCACCATCTCTTATTCAAATTATAGAGAAGTTGAAACCATAGAATTAGCTAGGGAATTTAAAAATGATACTCATGTGAATACGTATATATGCAAAAATACATAATTTTACACAAAATAAAAAATTAGTTATCATTTAATTTCACTAATATAAAATATAAAATAAATTTATTTTCTAAACACCTTTTATTTGGAACATGATATAAAAAATAAAAGAAAAAAACATTTATACACCAATATTTAATCACAATATTTTATATATAGTAAGTTGATTTACTTTATCCATTATTAATTTAAATTAAAAATCATATTAATGAATGATTATAATTAAATGTCGGTATAAAATTATTTTACATCGATCGATCGTTGGTAGGTGTTCAACTCAAAATAAAAAGAGTCATACAATGTAATTAAATAAATGGTATTTTATAAATAATAGCATTAAGATAAAATTAATTGAATTTATTTATAGGTTTTAGTCACTACACAACTCATATTTTTTCTTATATGAAAGTCTAGAGAAGTAATATAATTGATAAATATCCTTCTATGTTAGGATATAGTGTTATAGTAGACTCCCTATTCCATATATCCTTACTCTTGGTATAATATAAATTCTTGATAGAGAAGTAAAACGCAAAATAACATCACTCAACACATACATAAATAATAGTGGGTCAAAGAACGTAAATAAATATGCATATTGGAAGGTTAAATTGAAGGGTCAAATAGAAAACAAATGGTAGGTTTTGAGATTAAAATTAAATTAAGAACAGTTACCATTTGGGGCATAGAAAGCGATTTGCAACATGTTGCGGTTGAGGTTTTAAATACTTTTGAATATTTTATATTCAGTATATATTGGGTTTGGGTTTGTGAAGAGTTAAATGCTTTTGAATATTTTGAATAAGGCTTCACAACAGTGTTCATGATGAGCCAAGAATCTGATTCCATACACGATTTATAGATAATGTTTAGTCTAGTTGGTTTATTTTCTTCAAATGAAAAGTTAGGTTAAATAGTATTTATATAAAAATATTTAATTAAATTTTAAATAAATTTATTTTATTGCAAAAACACCAAGTAAATTATTTTATCTCAGTTAATTTTTCACAAAACAATTATTTTATAATATTTTTTTTCATTAGACAATAAAAAAAATATCAAATAAATTTTAATTTAAAAGAAACATATAAGCTAAAATAGTTATATTTAATAAACAATGATTATTGCTTTCAGCAGAACGAGTGCTAAGGCCAATTATATATGGATATAGTATTGACACAAATTTAGTATGTAGTAAAGCAGTTCCGGTCCAAATAAAACAAAATATTTTTAATTTGTGTGTTTATATTTTTTTACTATATTCATATGTTTATTTAAAAATTTAAATAAATTAAACATACCTCCTAGGAAATGATATAACTAAATTAAAGATTTAGTGATTTCCTATTTATTTTACTATAGAAAGTATAAAGGCAGTTTAGCAAATGTGATCCATTACCCTAACTTTTAACTTACATCTTTAAAGTTAATACAAATATAATTTATTAATTATCACAAAAATATATAGACACAATTCAATCACATATTTATAGAGTTATGAAAATAAGTGGGACACATAGATTAGCTTGTAGTCCAACAAAATATGTTAAGTTGAAATTGAAAAACTAAACTTATATAAAATTATCCTATTTTGTAATTGATATTATTTAAATTCTTTAATATATATTTATATATATGCTATAAAAAAAGGAACCCAATTAGACTAGTCTGATGGGTCAACAAACATAGATTAGAAAAAAAGCAACACATATTAATTATAGAAAACCATTTAACACTTCTACCTATATGTACATCTTTGAATCTTGGTACTTGACAAATCTCTTTGAAGCACATGTTGCAAGACTCATGACCACCCCTGGAATTATAAGATGATGAAAAAATGTTAGCCCCTTTATCTTTGGATCAGTCATGAAGCTTGAAGTCGTTTCCAATGGTTCAGATGAGTTATAGTTCACTCATATTTTATTTTCTCAAAAACATTTAACTTACATTATTGATGTAACTCATTTGCTAGTTTTCCAACTCACAAAGCAAGTTTATGCCATATGCTTTGTCACACATTTTCAAGTCAACTCTTCTGCAAAACTAATAACCACCTACTAATATACAACAAATTTGTCATTGTAATACTATCATAAATCAGCAGCTTCCATACACAAATAGAACTATAAAACCATATAAGCAAGACCCATAGGAAATTTTTATTTTTAATTTATATATTTAAAAGTGATTAAATTAAATTTATATTAATATGATTTTAATTATTAAAATTTAATTATATGTTAATAATTAATTTCATGTAATTATTTTCACATATTTATTTTATCCATACAATAAGTGTATTTTATTTTATTTTCATGTTAATAAATATATTTTTATTTAATAGTATGATACAATTTTGTTAATTATTCAAGATTTAAAAAACTAATTTATAAACATATAATAATCTATCCATTTTATTTTCACAAAAAAAAAATTCTATCCATTTTATATTAATATATATAAGTAAAATATATACATTATTATGATTTTAAAAAGTATTTTAATTTTTATTTTAGAAAATTATTTTAAATTTGAGTTAAATTATATAATAAAAAACATTAATATGAGCTATTTAAATCATTAAATCAAATCAACTGTTGTGAAAAGGTTTATAAATAGGTATAAGATATTCAAGCTTAATCACATCAATTTAATTCATTTAAAATAAATTACTAAATCGACAATTATTATGATTGAATTTTTATTTTTGCAAAAAAAAATTAATGAAATAAAATTTTGAGGTAATTAAAAATGCAGCCCCACATGTTTAGTGTAATTGCAAATATACATCCTTCTTCTTTTATACTACACAAACCCTCTTACTTATATGTACTTATTACGATTGTACCCTCTTTCCAAACTACACAAAATATATTTTTACATATTTTTCCATTATTACATTTTATTTTGTGTGAACGTGATATTTTTTTTTTCAAGTTCGCTAATACTCAAACAATGGAGGCAAAAGGAGCGTTCATTGTAAATTTTGAAAAATATAGGGAGTGCATGTGTAATAATATACAAAACTTAAGAGATACACGTATAATATCATACAGAACTTAGATGATACATCTGTAATAAATTTATATATGATATTACAATATTTTGGAAAGAGGGGTACAACTACATGAGTATGTCAAAGTAAGGGGATTTGTATAGTCTAATAAAAAGGAGATGTGCATATGTAATTAAATTAAATTTAAGGATTGCATCCATAATTACCTCTAAAACTTTTGATCAATAATTATCAAAAGCTGAAACTTCCTTTATATATAATGAATGGATGTAGTGTAAGAGAGCAATTTAACATAATTAGTGAGAATAAAAATTGACAAAAAACAAAGTAATCAAATAATAGCATATATTCTATAAAAAAATAATGTCACGTGTCCAAATTTACATTATTATTTAGTGTAATTATATATACATTTCTATTTTTTTAACCATTACTTTCGTACCCTTGAGGGTCAGTGATGGTCTAAGGTTTGAGAGGAGTGCTAGTGTAGCATCCCAAAATTCAAAATAAAAATATTTGAAAGATTAGGTTGTTAAAAAAAATGTAGTAAAAGATTAAACTATAAAGACAAGGTTTTCTTGTTTTAGCACGTCATGCACATTTGTTCTTAATTGTTGGTTCACATGTGCCTGGTGTTGTCTGGTTGCCATCTGATTGAGACCATTTGTACCAGCTTTTTCTCCATCATCCCTTCGTGTTGTTTCCTGGTAAGTTTCCTTCTTACTGGGATTTTTCCTAGTTCTTAGGATGGCTCGTTCAGAGAGCCTAGGTTTTTCTTCGAGTAAGGGTGAGAGTTTTTCAGAGGGGTTTTTTGGGTCCATGATGGAAAAGGGGGTGGAAGGTATGAGTGGGGGTAGCACATCAGAATCATCCTTGGGTTCTTTGAGTCTCCCAAACAATGAAGAGTTTGAGCACTTGATGGCAGGGCCATTTGTGGGTTTTGGGTGTGAAGCCCACAACTGGTGGCATTGCAACAGGGGAAGTGGTTCGAGGCGTAACTACTCCTATGGTTGCCGAAGTTGGCACTTCTAGTGAGAGGGTGCTTGGTGTCGCGCTAAAATGCCACCGGAAGCTAGCTCTTCCGGAGGATAGTGATGATAAGGAAGGTGTTGCTGCTGAGACCATTGCGGGGCGAAGGGTAAGGAGAAGAGTCAACATAGGAGGAAGGAGAAAAAAGTGCTCCCCTAATCATCAAGACTGGCTATTAATGGGTTTCGAAGGAGGTTGGGTTGTCCTCGAGCCTAATGTCATCTGATTTAGAGTTGCAAAAACTTCGGACCAAGATCAGCATATGTTCTAACTTGGATCATCTCGATTGGGTATTGATGGAGGCCTAAAGAGCTGACGAGCGAGTGTACGTTGTGGTTGCTTAAGGAGAAAAAGCTTTTACATTTGTGTCCATTGACCTCTTTCGCCATGTTGAGGTAGTGCTTCCCTTCTCGAATTTTCAATGAGAGGTGTTGACTGAGCTCAACGTGGCACCAAGTCAACTGCGTTCCAATAGCTGAGGCTTTCTCAGGGGGTTTGAGATTTTGTGTGGGGTACTCAGTATCTCTTCGACCGTGAACAAATTTCTTTATTTCTACTAGGTGAAGGGTGGGGAGAATTCCAAAGTTGGCTGGGTGTGAACAACAAGGTGTCAGTATGGACCACTATTTACCTTGTTGAGTAGCTCTAGAAAGAGCTTCAAATCAAATTTCTTCGAGGTGCAAGCTAATAAGAAGTACAAGGATCATGGAATTTTTTTTTTCAAGGAGGATGGGTGTTCTACTCGGTTTCCCCTATACTGGCAAGAGCGTCCTCATCGATTTAAGTTCAAGGCCAATCATTTGCTATCCAAAGAGGATAAGAAGGATATTGTGATTATTAGTCAATTTCCTCATCGGATGTGAGTGAAAGCGGTTCTAGATTTAGAGTACACAATTGATGTATATAATTCTTTAAGTAGTGAGTGTCTTGCTTATGTCTTTTGTAAACTTAGCTTTTGGATGGCTCCTCCAATTCCTAAAAAGGTGCGAGATGATGCTCCTCGTGCTGGTGGTCTGGCATGCTAGCCCGAGGCCGAGACTGGTGGTGTCGAGCTCCCCACCTGTGACTTCAGGGGTTTCGGCCTCTATTGCGCTCCTTCATTGGTAGTTTCTATTGTGTCTGCTTCTCGTAGTTGTTCATGTATGGTTTCTTGAATTTCTAGGAAGGTTTTTCATGGCGATGACATTTCTATCTGTCTTGCTAAGTTCCTTTACCTCGCCGAGGCCAAATGGTATATCATTACCATAAAGAAAGGGCAGCTTGTCTTGAACACTGCTCTCTAATGCTGGAGACATCATCATTATGAAACGCAAAGGTAATGTCCTCCTGGGTGTTGCCTGACGACAAGCTAATCTCCAAGGAGGATAGGGCAATGATGGAATTTGTAAGGGTCGAACGGTCCTTGGATTCGGCAGAGATATTTCTCTTTTGGTCAATAGCGATTATTCGCTATTACAAGAATAAAGTTGTTGAGACTGAAAAAAAGATGAAGGTGTTGGCCGAAGAGAAAAAGAAGGTGGCCGAGGAGGGAAGGCAGCTGTTGATGCTATTGTAATGGCGAAGATGCCCTTGAAGGTGGAGCACAACAAGGTCGTTTGCTTAGAGGTCATTGCCATAGCTAACGCTTGAAAGAGAATGAAGTGCTGGAGAATGACCTGTGGAGGCCCGTGCTGTCCTTGAGGCAAGGGAGGCCACCAGGACTAGTGGGGTATAAGCGAGGTCCAAGGAGGGTGAAGCAAGGGTCTGGGCTGAGCTGGAGAGGAAGACTTTAGAAGAGGATATCTCACAGTTAAAGGAGGATGCTGAAATTTAGTCCAAGAGTTTCATGGTGTATGCTCTCAAAGAGGGTTTTAGTTGAGCCATGGAGCAAGTGAAGGTCCTGGTGCCTGGGGTCGATCTCTCCTTCTGTGATTTGTGGGTCGTCATGAAGGATGGTTGTATTATCCCAGTAGAAGCGGAACCAGAAGGGGAGGCGCCAATGGTAGAAGGAAAGACTTCTCAATGTTTGATTGAGGTTATTGACATTGATTCCATAGTCATGGAAGATGGGGAGGTAACCTTTGGCGCTCCCAAGGGGACAGTTGCTGATCGGACCAGGGTGGCTGCAACTGATGGTAGGGCCAAGGCTGGGGCCTCTGCTAAATAGTTTTGTTTTCTTTTTCTTTACGTATGTTGTATTCTGTGTAGTATCTTTTTTGTTAAACATTTTGTCAGTACCTTCATATGTATTTTATTTTGTTAGTTTAATGAAAGGATGTTGTCATGGCCAGTTTTGTTTTGCATTTGCTTGTATTTTTGTTTCTTACTTGTTGCCGAATATGAGCGATAGAGCGTCGAGTTGGCGATAGGGCGCCGAGTAGGTGACATGAACGCCAATGAGGGTGATAGAGCGCCGAGTGGGCGATATGAGGGCCAACAAGGGCGATTGAGTGCCAAGTAGGCGAATTAGCACCAGTGAGGGTGATAGAGCAACAAGTTGGCAATATGAGAGCTAGCGAGGGTGATAAAGCTCCAAGTAGGTGATATTAGAGCCAACGAGGGCGATAGAGCGCCCAGTAGGATATATTAGCGCCAATGAGGGTGATAGAGCACTGAGTAGGCAATATTAGCGCCAATGAGGGTGATATAGTGCCGAGTAGGAAAAAGAGTACATCACCTATGCGATCTATTAGCTATAATACATTTTAAGGTGGGTGGTCTTCCATGTGCATGGGGCATCCCTTCCTTTGGGAGTCTGTAGTCGGTATGCCTCATTATTGAGATATTTTGTAATCCTGAAGGGTCCTTCCCAAGTGAGGGTGAACTTGCCCTTTTGGTATTCTTTTCGGGCTTCCCCCACCATCTCCATACTATATCGCCTTCTTGGAAGGTTTGTTTTAGTGTGTTTTGGTTTTATTGCCTTGCTAACCTTTGTTTGTAAGTGAGTTCTTTGATGGCCGCTTCCTGCCTGATTTCCTCCGTCGTATCCAGGTCAGCTCGCATTGAGTCTGAGTTTCCAATTGGGTTGTGATGAGTCCTTTGAAAGGATGGCTCTACGAGTTCAACTAGAATCATGGCTTCCGTGTTGTAGGTCAAGCAGAAAGGGATTTCCCTTATAATTGTTTGGGGATGATAGTGGTAACCCCACAACACGCTGGGTAGTTTGTCCACCCATGCTTTGCGTTTAGCTCCGAGTCTAGCCTTGAGTTCACTCAGGATGGCCTTGTTAACCACCTCAGCCTATCCATTTTTCTATGGGTGCTCCACCGAGGATACTATATGTTTTATGTTGAGATTTGTCATGAACTCCTCAAAGGTGGCTGTCGTGACTGTTTCCCATTGTCGGTGACTATTGCATATGGTAGGCCGAAATGAGAGATGATCCTCCATGTGAATTCCTGTACCTTTTAGGCCGTGATCGTGGCCACAGGGGTGGTTCGATCCACTTGGAGAAATAGTCAATTATGACGATGAGGAATTTAGTCTACCCAGTGGAAGGGGGAAAGGGTCCAAGTATGTCCATCCCCCACATGGAGAAAGGCTAGGGGGCGGTGATGTAATGCAGATGTGCAGGCGATGTTCAGGCCCTGCCGCTAAACTCTTAGCACTCAGCGCATTTTCGCACCTAGGTAAGACAGTCCTTGCGCATGGTGGGCCAATTATATCTAGCCTGAGTAACCCTTTGGACCATACTCCGAGCTTTAATGTATGATCCACAAATCCCTTTCTGAATCTCGTTCAACATGTACTCGGTCTGCTCCTTCCCAAGGAACTTAAGAAGCGGGCGAGAAAAACCTCTTTTGTAGAGGTCGCTGTCGATAACGGGGATGTTGATTGGCGCTTCACCCTGTGGGTCCCGTGGGGTCATCGGGTAGCATCCCTAAGGTAAAGAAGGAGATAATGGGGGTTCGCTAATCCGAAGGAGAGCTGCTGATCTACAACACGCCATCAGTCTGAGTGCTAGGGAGCCGAAGCTTTTCTTGGATGACTGAGTGACGTTGCACTCCTTGGTCAGTGAAAGAGCTGGAAGAGGGTGTGTACTCTCCTATTGCTTTCCTGTGGTATGTGCACTACCTCTGTCTCCTCGAATTGTTTCATCAAGTTTTTCATTAGGAGCATATATTAAATTATATGGTTGTCCTTCACTTGCATTGTGCCATTGGGCTTACCTTCTACCTGCTTTGAGTCTGATCGGCATCTGAGCTTTCTTACACCCATCTTCTAGGCCAATCTGAGTCCCGCTAACATAGCTTCATACTCTGCCTGGTTATTAATTGCTTAGAAATCAAACTAGAGTGCCTACTTGATGTCAATACCATCAGGTCCCAAAGGGGTGACGCCGGTCCCATAACCTTTATTGTTGAAGGAGCCATCCACGTAAACATCCACTATTAGGGCCCGTGGTCGACTCGGGGTGGTAGCTCAACCAGAAAATCCGCAAGGGCTTGCGACCTAATGGGTCCCTAGGGCTTAAACTTCAGATCGAACTTTGATAATTCTATGGACCATGCTATCATTCTATTAATGAGGTTCAATCTCCCGAGGATCTATTTGACTGGATGGCCTATTTTGATGACCATGGGGTGGCTTTAGAATTATGGTCGTAGTCTTCGGGTTGCATTCACAAGATAGAGTGCCAGTTTTTCGATCATATGGTATCTAATTTCAACTGGTTGGAAGATCTTACTGGTGAAGTATATCAGGTTTTTCATGTTGTTGCTTTTTCTGTCCTAACATCGAGCTCATGGCATGCTGGGTAATTGTATATATAAAAGTAGGGGTGTGCCTGGCGATGGTCTAGTAAGGATCGATGGCGAGGATATGACGTTTTCTAGCTCTATGAACATGGTTTCGACCTCCTCATTACAAATAAACTTTTCCTTGACTTTCTTCATCAATTCAAACAGTGGGTGTCCTTTGTCTGCCAACTTGGGGAGGAATCGGGCCAATGAGGTGAGGCATCCTTTAAGTCGTTAAACCTCTTTTAGTGATGCAAGACTTTTCATGTTGAGCAGAGTGGTACACTTATTGGGGTTGACCTTGATCTCTGTTGGGTGAGCATGAAACCAAGAAATTTTTCGCTTTCTACCCTGAATGTGTACTTTTAGGGGTTTAGTCGTAGATTGTGATGATAGATTCTGTCGAATATCGTTGATAGGTCCTTCGTATGGTTCTCTAGTGCTCTGGATTTAACGACCATGTTGTTGACGTATGCTTCTACACTCTTCCCGATGAGGTAAGCAAAGACGGTGTCTATGAGTTGTTGATAGTAGCTTTTGCATTTTTGAGTCCGAACGACATTATCTAATAACAGTAACTAGCTTGGTTTGTGCAGAACGTTGTTTTCTCCCAATCAGGAGGATACATCAGTATTTGGTTGTAGCTTGAGTATGCATCTAGAAAACTTAGGAGTTCAAACCTCGAGGCCCCGTCAACTAGTTCGTCGATGCTAGGAAATGGGTAGGATTCTTTGGGGCATGTTCAACTTAAGTCGGAGTAATCGATGCACATTCTCCATTTTCCAAATGCGTTATTTATCATGATGATGTTTGAGAGCCAGGTGGTGTAATAGATCTCCCCAATAAAACTTGCCTCTTGTAACTTGGCTATTTCTTTTATGTCTGCTTGTTACCGATCTCTGCCCATCTTCCTCCGCCTCTACGCCACCAGCCTTGCTTCGGGGAAGACTGACAACTTGTGACAAACAAGGTTGGGGCTTAAATTGGGCAAATCAGAAGCTTTCCATGCGAATAGATCGGCGTCTTTCTTGGGAATCGTGTGTATGGAGGCAAAGACTTTGAGGCTCATGTGTGCGCCGAGCCAGGTGTACTGATCCTCTCGAGGTCCCAATTGAAAAGTAGTTGTCTCCTCAGCAGGGGAGAGCTGCTGATCGTCATCCGCTCAGGGATCGAAGTCAGTCCATCAAGTCGGGTCTATAGATGGGGCTTTGTGGCGACATGGTTGATGCTAGTTCCTAACTTTGGGAGTCGATAGGGGAGGACCCGAAGACTTTGCATGTAACATTCCCTAGCCTCTTCCTGGTCGACCCTTATTGTGATTATAACACCCCAGGTTGAGGGGAATTTCATTGTGAGGTGGGGTGTGGACATGATGGCTCTTAGGGTGTTGAGGATGGGCTGACCTAAGAGGACATTGTACGAGGTATCTGCGTCAATCAGTATGTACCTGCCTAGTAAGGTTAATAACAATTTTCCTTCTCCAAAGGTGGCCATGAGCTCTATATATCCCCTAGTGTGCACCTGTTTTCCTACAAAGCAACAGGGACTCAGGGTAGGGTTTGACTAAGCTCTCGAGAATGTCCAGGCGTTTGAAGTTGGCCCAATAGAGGATATTTGTCGAGCTCCCCTAGTTTATGAGTATCTTTCGGACATCCCAATCTGTGATGACAGTCGCGATAACCATAGGATCATCCTAATTGATTCTTACTCCTGTGAAGTCACTATCGTTGAAAGTAATCAGTGGCATGGTTCCTACTGGGATATCTGGCACCTAGTTTACTGCCTTAAGCTGCCTCCGGTGTTATTTCCTGGCCGAGCTACCTTCCCTCTGTCGCCTGTCACTAGGAATTACGGTATGGCTCAATCTAATCCCAGGATGCCCTATGGTAGTTCCTGTCTCTAGGCTTGAAGGGGGTTTCTTGATGAATGGTCTGAGTCTCCCTTCTATCTGGTCTCTGAGGTCTATGCACTCTTCTATCATGTGCCCGTAGTTTCGGTGGTACTTGCAATGATTACTACAGTCTGCTTCCTCGTTGGAGGGGTCCGGTTGCGGGAGATGAAAGACCTTGGTGCTGAAGGCTTCTTGCAGAACTTAGGTTCAGGTTTCCGTGAGGAAGGGTGTAGGTTGTGTACTTGGGTTGTAGCCGACCAGATTTCCTGAACTCCCTGTCGCGTGGTGTCCTATGATGAGTTCCCTCTTTTTTCTGGTGCAGTTGTATGTGCTCCCTAACCTTTTGCCTTTGGGGGCAATCGGAGGTTTCTACGTCTTACTAATGCCTCTTCCATGCTGACATATTTGGAGGATCTTTCCAAAAAATCGTCCAATGTTTGTGATCGCCTTTTGGATACACTGTCTATGAGTCCTCCTGGTTTCGAAGCTCCCAATACCGCGTGGAGCGCAATGCCAAACTCGAGTTCAGGGTGATCTAGGTTAACATCTAGGACAGTCGATCTGTGAAGGCATGCAAAGGCTCATCCTCCTTTTGTTGTAGTTCGATTAGGTCATCTGCCGTTATTCTCTTGGGTTGTCGAACTGCGTAGTGGGCTACAAATTTGTCTGTCAGGGTGTCATATGTGTCTATCGAATTGGCTGGTAGGCGAGACCACAATTCAAAGCAGTACTTGCAAGAGAGGCAGGAAACATCCTGTATAAAACTCGATCATCATTAGAGTATAAGTTTACCTGTGTTAAAAATGCTTATATATGATCGTTTGAGTTGGTATCTCCTTCCAAAAGCTTTATCGACAGGGGTCTGCATCCTCGGGGGAGAGGAGTATCAAGGATACCGTCGATGAATGGATGTCGTCGCCCCTTCCCGTGTATGGGGGCTAGGTTCCCCGTTGTCTTTTTGTCCGAATTCCTCTTGGTGACTCTACTTCGCGAAAGTCGATCGCTATTAGAGTGATGTCGGCTTGCCGAATCATCGTCGCTTGAGTCTTCCTTGTAGCTACTATTCTGCCACCCCTTCCTTCACCATCGAGGTCGGGTGCCCTCTCTTGTAGCGTCATGATTGGATTGACTACGAGCCACTTCACCCCTATCACCCACGTCTTTGAATCATTTGAGTTGGAAATCGTGGATAGTCGTCTTCATGGCTGTGTTTCCTTCTCTTAAGGCGTGGAGGGCGGCCCCATGCCTCTGAGCCATATCCTCTATTTGCTTCCTTATGACTTCCAAGGCATTCATGTTGTTCATGTTACTCTAGGACTCATAGCTCTGAGTTTGTACCATAAGGGTAGAGACGTAGGAATTTGCACGTCCCGATAGACGGTGCCAGATGTTCTTATCAAATTCCAGTAAAACCTTATAACCTTCCTTATCTGGAATGGTGACGGCTCCCTTGGACAGGTGGGTACCTACAAAAGAGACTCTAATGCTCAAGTCAGAAAAAACTGTCAACAGTAGGGGGGTTTTGTGTTTAGAATAGTCTCTTTTTTTTGGAGCGTGTATCCCTTTTATTGTGAAAAAGGTTCCATGTTACATTTTTTAGGAAAATGGGCCTTTGTTGGACCGGGTGCTGAGTATGCCGAACTCTGAGTTAAGTCAAGTACGCCGAGCTCTAAGCTATGCCAAGTTTGCCGAACTTCAGTCTTCCAAGGACTAGGGGGAGGGGAGGGGGTCAGAATTTAAACCGTAAAACTAATCTTTTATAAAAAATAAAGGACAAAGAGGGGAAAATCAACCTTAAATAATTATTGTATAGGTTAAGTAGTCCCCTTAAAGAATTATAGACGAGTTGACTATTTAAGAATCGACAAAAAGGAAGAGAAAAAATAAGAAAATAATTAAAGTTGTGGGATCTTGCTTGAAGAGGTGAGTAAAACTTTTTCTTAAACCCATCCATGGTATATATAATCTTATTCTTATAAAGTAAAAATAAAAGAATTGGCCATAATGATGAGAAAATGTCATTCGCTCATTTTAATTAATTCTTTTTAATACAAGTTGAAGCTTATATTCAGGCATGTCTCACTTCTTTTTCTATTACGAATAAATTATATGTGACTGTGTGTTAGTGCTTAGTATACCTAATTGCTTGAATATCTACACTTTTAATTTGTATATTGTACGTGCTGCACATAGATGTTAAGTATCGTAATATAAAATGGTGACACAACATCTTGCTTTACAATTTCAATTCATAAATGGTGAAACTTAATAATTGTAAAATTCCCTAAAGAATTATGGGTCATATTATATATATATATATATATATATATATAAATTTTATGATGTATAATTACATTTTTGAATTAATTTATTTTCATAAAATCTATGTGGTGTGATTTTAAGAATTGAAACGTTGTGTTTAGAAATTGTGTGATTATTTGAGATATCCGCATTTAATATGGGAAGTAAAACTTATGATACCTTCATCTAGGATGGAGATGAAACACGAGATATTGCGATTTATTATGGAGAAAATGTTTTAGATACCTTCATTTGGGATGGGGAAGAGATTCGATATACCTCCAAAATAATGTTGGGAAGGTAATGGACACCATTGTATGAAACATGAGGTCATAAACCTTTTTTATAAATCTATTAAAAACCTGGTTCTGGAAACCGAAGAAGGAGAGTGAGTGATCATGAGTATCACTATATTTTTGTGGATTGCGTGTATGCATGACAATGTTAAATTGAAAACTATTGTGTTGATTATTATTATACTAGAAATTATTTGTATAAATAATAATTTATGTATAAAAAAAACTTTTTTTATTATTGCAGGTACTGTGGGTAAATTTTTCAGATTCTACATCAGTTAAGAACAACACTATTTGCGAAGTCTTTTGGAACCTATTTTACTCATTGGGATTTCCATCTCATTAAAGTGTGTAGTGTCAGAAGAGGAAGAAATTGTGAAAGCTAAGGAGGTTGAAGACTTAGTCCCAAGCTTAGATATTTTTTATTTAGAATGAACATTTTTTCATTATTTCAATTATCTTTTACATTTGTTTTAGAGACCTTTACATTTTAGAATTATACTTTGTAAGATCTGTATTTTGTTTACCTTATTTTAATATTAGGAGATATTTTTGACTTATTATTTCGAAAGTTTGTTTATTTTCAATATGAGATTATGTGTAATTTGATAAAAACTGAAGAAATGTTACTATAATTTATTATATTTTATATTATAGTAAATAAATTTAAATCAAATAAATATTTTTTGTCAACTTAAAATCTCAATCTAACATCTTAAAAGGAGTCAAGTCTCTTTAACATGTAAGTCAAAGTAATGATTTTTGTTAAATTTAAATATTTTCGATCTAACGACTCACAATTATCCAAATCTTTTATATGAAATATATAAATATAGATTATCAAATTATATATTGAACTATAATTATTAAGAATATTATATTAAAATGTAATGGTACTAATGAATAATTAATCTTTATCATTAAATTTCAAAATAATAAAGGGTTTGACGAAGAGTAAGTCTATTAAACTTACTTTTGGAGTAGGTGAATTCCCTCTCATATATAAATATATAAAGATAAGTTTTATGGAATTGTAAATAAATAAGAGCACACCTAATAAGCATAGAAATCTAAATACTATTAAATTAAGTTTTAATTATATTAAAATGGCTTAACTATGTCTTTATTTCTTCACATTTAGTTAAATCTATTTTTCCTCTCAAATTAAAAGATATTGTTTTTCCTCCTAATTCTAAAAATTGTTATTTTTAATCCCTTTGACAATGCAGATAAAACTATTTTCAATTTGTTGTATTTTTACTTTTTATACACGATAATTTAATTATTAATTTAAATAAAATTCCTAATGGCTTAAAACCACTAAAATATAAAATTTTTTGTTAAAAATTAATTTTTCACAGTTATTATCAATTATAATTATATGAAAATAATAATAACATAAGAACAATTATGCATACAAATATAAAATATTGATATATAAAAATAAAATATATGATATTAAAATTAGATAGCAAGAACTACATATATTTTTTGTATTTACTTCATGTTAACTATATAAGGGGGAAATCCTATAAGTGATTAATTCAATCACAATATTATTATGATTATATTCTATAAGATGATCCTCATATCTTTAACAATTATAATGTTAATAAATATGAAATATATAATTGATAAAAAAAATTTAATAATTTATTTGTATAAATTTATATTCAACAATCTTCTCTTATGATGATAACCTTAAAAAAATTGACAATTGACAATTGACAAGCTTAATTTCAATAAAAAAATGCCCACAATATCTTAAAAACATCACTTATAATGAATTGTTTTTAACAAATTATAAATTAATAGAATTTATTTTATTAATAATTTATATATTTAAATCAGATTTTAATATTAAAATAAATTTGTGTAATACTTGGACATTGATCTTAACATAAAACATTTACAAAATGAAAGAAATTCAAATTGATAGCATTTCAAGTTTTATGAAATCTTAAAATATCTCATTAAAACACAATTTTAGATTTTAAAAAATAAATGGTGAAGTATAAGTCTCTAATACCAATTATCTTTTAATTTTCAAAATTAAAAATATGAAAGGAAAATGGAAAAGGAAGGAAAGAGTGACCACAAACAAGTCATATGCTTCAAATTATATTTTAAAAATCTAACATTTACATTAATCAAATGTATACTTGTTATAATAAATTATTTGACTCAAACTAACATCGCTCAAATTAACATTAATCAAAACGGATTTACATCATTCAATCACATCTAAGCTTTATGTTCAAAAAATTTGTTGAATTTGATAATAATAACTTTAAAAATTATATAAATTGTATGATTTAGTTGGTATGGTTGTATCTTTAAAGTCAATAATAAATAATATTTAGTAACATAAATGATAGAAAAGGCAGATTCTAATTATATAAGGTTTTATATTTTATTGTTTGTTTCTTCTCACTGTAGTTTCTTTCTTTTTCTCTTTTAGAAAGGTGACTCAATGCCTCTTTCAGTCCCAACCAAAGCCTTAAATCCTCCAATTCTCCATACCCATGGAAATGAATCCTCCTTCTTTCTATGGTCCATTTCAAAATGAAAACTTGAGTTAACCGTCCTGAGACCCGGTCAAATAAATAATTAGTGGAAGGGAAGAGGAAGAAAAGAGTGGTCACAAACAAGTCACATACTTTAAATTGTATTTTGAGAATCTAACCTTTATATTAATCAAATGTATACTTGTTATAATAAATTATTTCACTCAAACTAACATTGCTCAAATTAACATGAATCAAAACGGATTTACATCATTCAATCATACAATAAATTATTTGATTCAAACTAACATTGCTCAAATAAGTACAGGAACGTCGTATGCCACCACATACACACAAGAACAAATTATGCTGAGTATGCTCAAACTAATATGGCTCAATAGATTTTTAAAAAGATAGCAATAACCTTGAAAAATATTCTAAAAGACATGGATTTTTAACTTTCATTGTGGCTCTACTTTTATTCACACTATAGTTGTAAAATAAATTAAATTACTTTATTACTTTATTTCTTAATATTTTGAAAAGATTTAAATTTAAGATAAGTTAAATTCCTTTAAATACTTTTAACACATAACTTTATACATATTTTTTAGTAATAAGAAATAAGTGCGAGATTATAATTAAATATATTTTTTCTAACAATCTGATTTATTTATTTTTATTAAAGTTGTATTATGAATTTAACAACCAAAAAATTACGATGACAATTTTTTTTTCAAAAATTTTTATGTTATATTCAGAAAAAACCATTGAATTCTTTGTAAAGAAGAATGCAAGTTACATATTGGAAATAATGAGATTTTTTAAAGAAAAGTGAAAAAAAACATATTTCTCTCTAAGTAATATGAATTGTGTCACACCCATGTGACAAAAAATGTTTAGTTTAGTTTATTATATCTTCTAACATACATCACACATCTCATATCACTGTCATTTTAAAATATATTACATTTCTTTTAATAAAACATTGATAGACATGCACTTTTCCAATTTCGTTTTTATATTTCTATAAAATGGTCATACTATTATCTTTAAAATAAGATTTTATGACTTTTTTAACTTTTATTTTCGACCAAAGTCCTAAATAAAGTAAAAAATAGATACTTAAAATATAATATTTAGTTTATAATATTAAAATATAAAATTCTTGATTCTTAACATTCTTTCTATCATAAATGAGTAGAAAAAACAAAAAATAACTTTTTCTTCTAACTAAAAATAGATTATTTGAATTAATATTTTCGTAAAAAAGATTAATTATTTAGTAATGGAGGATAAGGATATTATTCTTTTTAATATATAAAACTATGTTGATAGAAAAGATTAATTCTATTTTCAGAACCGAAAAAGATCTAGTAAGTATAAGATATTACTCTTTATTATTTTTATTCATTTTATTGTTTAAATCTAATGATTACGATTAATTATGCTTTGTTTTATTTATAGTATGCTCTAAACAATTAATTAAGCTCATGTAGCTTTTCATAATTATAGTAAAAAATTACAATTCTATTTAAATTATTGTTATTTTCTTACTTTATTAATATAATTAACACTAACATATATAAATATAAATCAAATCATTTTGTAGGCACTGTGTACTAATTAATTATATTTTAATTTTTAAATTTAATAATACATTGTATTTATTAAATTTTACTATTATTTAAATAGATATATTATTTAAATTTATATGTAGAGATTTAATGCTATATATTATTATATACAATAAATGACTAAGAGAGTGTTAGTTAGTGTACCATTTGAGTGTGTATTAGTATAATATTTTTTTTTATGAATAAAAACTTAGTATTGTCAATAATACTAGTTTGTTAGCTGAGCTTGGGACCTTTATTTCTGTTAACTAATTTATCACCTTATATGTTTATTAGTGTAATATTTTTAAAAAAGACACAAGGAATGTTGGTATATTTAAAGTTTGTAAACTTAAGATTAGAGTAGGTAAATATAAAATAATGAAATTATAATTTCTTAAAATAAGGCTGAAAGTTTTATGTATTTATTTTATTATAATATAAATATATATTTTTTATGTCAAATATATAAAATATAAACAATTTATATGTAAATATTACTTTTAAGTGTGTATATTTGAATTGAAATCTAATCATCATTTTCATATATCGTTATAAGATATATTGAATATTATAGTTTATCCTATAAATTATCAAATATTTTCTTATAAACTATATATTTTATATTGTTAACATAAATTTCAAATAAAAAAGGATATATAATATCTGAATTGGTTAAGGAACGCGAGATGTAAAAAAATGTCATCGTTTTAATCTTTATGGTTAATAAAAACTAACATCTAGTCTATAAAAGAAACATTTAAAATAGAAAATTATATAACATATATAATTAATTTAAATTTATATTTATTAAATATGTGAGTCTAATTTTATAGAATATAATAATAATAATAATATTATGATTTCATTTCACACTTTTATGATTTTACCATCATGTAATCAATATGAAATAGAAAAAGAAAATAATTTGTTGATTTTGTTAATTATTAAATTTTAATATTATTGTATGTTATTTCATATATCAATAATGTATGCTTGCATGGATAATTGTTATTATAAATTATATTACTCTTTTATTTTTCATTAATAATTTTATATAAAATTTTATATTTGGCATCATATCTATGAAGTTAAGAATACCTGCATAACATCATAAATTATTAGATTAAGAAAACATATGTTGATTTAGTTTTATTTTTATTTTTAGGAAACAAATATGTTTATTCTTATTTTGAAAATTAATATTTAATAAAAGCAATGTTTTCAATTTCATATAATTAACCATTATAAATTTAAAATAATTTATTTTAATATTAAAATTTTGTCATTGATATATTATGAAATTATTAAATTTTAAAAATCATTAAAAATTAATTTAATATTATTAAGACTATATTATATTTTATTAGACATATTATAAATTACAGATGTCCTCATGTATTTTAAAATATTTTTCACTTATCTTTGTTTTATTTTTAATTTCTTTTTCTCTATTTTATTTTCTTTTCTTTTTGGTAATGCACCACTTTTTTACTAGGAAAAGCACGACAACCACCAGGCTATTTATGTATAACTCAACAATATTCTTATTTTAATAAAATTTTCAAAATTAAAATTATTCTATTTATATAATTTTAATTTTTCATATCAATAAATATTTATTTAATATTATTAATATTACTACAATATTTTTTATTTCATGCGGTTCTTTCATGAAAAAAAATTGCAAAAAATACTTGCTATTTTTTAGAAGGAAAAAAATCGTGTAAATAAAAAATTTTGTAAATAAAAAATTTGCAAAAAATACTTGCTATTTTTTAGAGTTAAAGTTTTTAAACTTAAGATTAGAGTAGGTAAATAAAAAAAAATTAAATTATGTATAATTTCTTAAAATACAGATGAAGGTTTATGTGTTTATTTTATTATAATATAAAAATATATTTTTCCATCAAATATATAAAAATTTAAACAATTTATATGTTAATATTACTTTTAAATGTGCATATTTTAATTAAAATTTAATCATTATTTTCATATATCATTATAAGATATATTAAATATGATAGTTTATCCTATAACTTATCAAATATTTTCTTATAAACTATATATTTTATATTGTTAACATTAATTTCAAATAGAAAAGGAGCTATAATAAAACTAACATTTAATCTATGAAAGAAACATTTAAAATAGAAAAATATATAACATATATAATTAATTTAACTTTATATTTATTAAATATGTGAGTATAATTTTATAGAATATAATCATAATAATGTTATGATTGGATTTCACACTTTTATGATTTTACCTTCATGTAATCAATATGAAATAAAAAAAGAAAATAAGTTGTTGATTTTGTTAATTATTTATTTAATATTATTGTATGTTATTTCATATATCAATAATGTATACTTGCATGAATAATTGTTATTATAAATTATATTATTATTTTATTTTCATTAATAATCATTATATAAAATTTTATAATTTGATGTCATATCTATGAAGCTAAGCATACCTACATAACATCATAAATTATTAGATAAGAAAATATATATGTTTATTCTTATTTTTAAAAGTCTTTACATATTTAATAAAAAACAATGTTTTCAATTTCATATAATTAACCATTATAAATTTAAAATACTTTATTTTGAATATTACAATTTTGTCATTGATATAGGATTTCAAATGATATAAATTCAAATGAAAAAAATTTAAATAAATAGGATTTCAGATATTTTAAAATACTTCATCCAAACACAGTGTTAGATTTTAATAAGATAGATGTAAGTCTCTAGTACCAATTCTCCTTTAATTCAAAATAAAAAATATGAAAGTGAAAGAAAAAAGGAAGAAAATAGTGGACTCAAGTCACACACTTCAAATTATATTTTGAGAATCTAACCTTTATATTAATAAAATGTATACTTGTTATGATAAATTATTTGACTCAAACTAATATTAATCAAAACTAATTTACACCATTCAATCACATCTATCATTCATGTAAAAAATTTGTTAAATTTGATAATAATAACTTTGAAAATGATATAATATGATTTAGTTTGTATAGTTGTATCTTTAAAGTCAATAATAATTAATATTTAGTAACATAAATGAAATGAAAATAAAAAGTAGGCTTGCAAAAATGACAAAGAAGTTATATGAATTTATCCATTGGATTGGGTGTAGAAAAAGCATATTCTAATTGTATAAGGTTCTATGGTTTATGGTTTATGGTTTGTTTCTTCTCTTTCTTTCTTTGTTACTGCAAACGTGGCAGGATGCCTCTCTCCATTCCGAATCCTCAATTCCTCATGTCCATGGAAATGGACCCTCCTGCTTCCTATGGTCCATTTCAAAATCAAAACTTGGGTTGACCCTTTTGTCCTTGAAATGTGCGTTACTAGTCAAAAAATTAGTGAAAGGGAAAAACAAAAATGTTAGATTTTAAAACTGGTTGAACCACCGATTTTAATTAGTTTTTCGATTTTAAAACTGGTTCTTTACTTGGTCGATTCAATTTTCAACATTAACTGAAATAGATGTTACACTGGTTCACCAGTTTTTTTGTCAAATCATTCGGTGTGATATGGTTTTTTTAACCTAACTTAAAACACATAAAAACTTTTAATAAGAAATTTTATTACAAACATTCTAACATCAATTATTCACGACTTTAAAAGAAATTAGTCATGTACTATTACACCAAGTTATATTCAAGATCTATGTAAAATGAAAAAATATATACAAAACGTCATGAGTGATAAGTGTATTTTACTCTTATGAAATTGATTTTTTCACCTAAGACCAAAATTTCTTCAAGTCTATTTTATGATAGGATAATTTGTGAAATATATTTTGTCATTGATATATTATGAAATTATTAAATTTTTAAAATCATTAAATGTTATATTTTATTGAACATCTTGAAAATAGATGGATCTCATCATGAATCATCCATATTTTTACGTATTTTTCCCTTATCTTTGTATTATTTTTTATTTCTTTTTCTCTATTTTATTTTCTTTTTTATTGGTAATGCACCACTTTTTTACTAGGAAAAGCACGACCACCACCAGGTTATTTATGTATAACTTAATAAAATTATTATTTTAATGCAATTTTTAAAATTAAATTTTTTCTATTTATATAATGTTAATTTTTCATATCAATAAATATTTATTTAATATTATTAAAACTACTAGAAAAGTTTTCGTTTCTTGTAGTTTTTCATGAAAAAAAATTTGCAGAAAATACTTGCTTTTTTTCGAAGGAAAAAAATTGTATAAATTTTGAGACTCTTCGTACAAAACAAAAAATATCAACAAGAATTTCATAAAAATTTGAAAAGTGACAGCAAACTCTTCTACAAATATGAAAATGGTAGAAAATTTTCTTGCAAATTTTTCCCTGAAAATTATTTATAGGAGTTTCCTGCGAATTTCAAATTGGTGGGAGACTTTCTACATATTTAAAATTGGCAGAAAAGTTTTTGCATATTTTTCTACAAATAAAAATTCGCAAAAAAAAATTATATATTTAAAATTAAAATTATAATGAGTAAATATTATTTATTTATAAAAATTTATATATTAAGATTACTAGAAATGTTTTGCCACATAATGATAATTTATTTTTTAAATCATTAGTTTTGAAATATTTATAAATATTTAAAATAATATCATTTTACTAAATCCGTTATAATTTATGAAATATCTTAATATTCATAATTTTAGTTTAAAATTAATTAGATTAAATATTATTTTATTGAATATATATTCTTGTATCTTCTATCCTTTAAATTTTAAATTCAAATCGTTGTACATTTAAGTGACAATGTTAATTTATTTTATATTTAACATGTCCAAAAAAATCAAGGTATGTTTTGATACAAATAAATAAAAGAAAATTGAAGTTGTTATTCAAAATTGTATAGTATAAAGGTAAAAAAATCCATATCAATTTTGAATGTCCAATAAGTGAGAAAAACATTTGAAAATTTGAATAACATAACAACACAAGCATTAGTGAAACATGAACTAAGATTTGTATTATACACAATTTACTATTTTAATGAAATAGCATTGATCCAAAACTCAACATGAAGATGAATGTAGCTTGTGATTTGTAACTTGTAATTAGTATTTTTTTTAAGTGTTAGTTAAGCATAGAAAAAAAATAATAATGGCGATAGCTGTCTTGGTTCAGCCATACTTGTCCCGTTCTTGTTTAATTACATATAAACCCAAATTACATTCATAATACCACAGTTTCCAATGTTTTGTATATCATATAGAACAAATTTTAGAAAGTGAATATTGATATTATCTTTATTAAACAAAGAGAATCTAGCATTTATCTAAATAAACTACTACTTTTTATGGAATCGGTCGGTAAGTGGATTTTGACAGAACGGTAAAAAATCACTTAAAAAACAAAAGAGTCATCACCTATGTTTATTAAGAAAGAAATTGAAAAAACCTTTAAAATATATCAAAACCTTTAAAAGAGTCATCACCTATGTTTATTAATTGATTTTAATATTTTTTATAAGAATTTATTATTGAGAGATTTATTTATTTTTAAAAGATTATTATTATTTTACTTTTTATCTTTTAAATTTATTAAAATTTTTATCTTTTTGGGTTCAACAGGAGTAAGTTCCTGCTCCTATGTATCTCCAAGTGTAATAGAGAATAAGAATTTACATAGTTCTTTGAGAAAATATTTGTGTGTTTTGATATATTTTATATTTAATTTTTAGATTTATTAAGACTTAGGATTTCTAAACTTTCATGGTTTATACATCCTAAAATTAAAAAAATTAACAATGGTTTACACCCAAACCAATCAATTGGAACATTCTTATCTTAGAGGTTATTTTTATTTTTTTAAGAATATTTTTTTTTGAAAAAGAAAAATTTATTAAAACATATCATCATTGTCATGAGAAGTGATAGTGATAGGATAAAAATTTAAATACAGTAATAAATAGAAAAAAATAAAAAGGACCCCCCAAGTAACATGATAGTCACCTCCCACAAAGTCATCTGGTAAATATACATTATTTTGCAGGTTCACCCTACAAGAATTAGGATCAAACCACAATAGAAGCACTACAGCCTGATTACTTTGAGTCTCTTCATGCATACAACTGGTTGTAATGATCATTCCACAAAAAGACGCCTTTAACCTTACCCAACCCTTTGATCCACTTCCAAGAGTTTTGTAGGGAATGATCCCACACTTCTTCACATAGGAAAGGCTTATTTTTAAACACCACCTCATTCCTAACACCCTATATACCACAAAATTGATAGCCAAACAACACTAAGCCAGGAAGAAGCATTAATACCAAAAGAGTCATAGATGACCAAGAAATTCCAGAAACTCAACTTGCATGAAGCTGGCAGAACAGAAATGAAACCAAGCCATCTAAAACAATACATCCAAATAGAGTAACTACCCTTACAAATGAACAAAAGATGAGAAATCGCTTATGACTCTAAGTGACATAGGGGACAAAGAGTGTCTGCCATTGGAAGGATTGATTCAAGAGCCAATTCAACATTTGACGATATTCTGTTACGAACCACCTTCCAAGCAAAAACCATCACCATCTTTGATTTCCATAACATGCTAAAAAATGGTGATTCATCATCCAGGCCCACCCCACACACTAAGTGGTATGCTTCTTTAACCAAATATTGATTAGAGATACCCATATTAGCACCTCACCCCTATCCATCTTTTGCCTCCTTTCTCACTTGGACCCCTTCCAAGACTCCTTCTAACTCCCTAACCCAATCAATCTCCCAACTAAAAAGTTCCATCCTCCAACTCAATTTCCAAACCCAATTATTATTACATCATTCCCCAACCTCCGACACCAGCTCCTCCCTTTGATTTGACAAATTGTATAATCTAGGAAATTTTTATCTAAGCCCCACACCAACCAATCCCCCTCCCAAAATGAAAATAGGGAACCATCTCCAAGCGTAGGTTTTAACGCTGCAGGGAACCAGTTGCCCATTCCTTCTTTAGTTATTGTTCTTAGGATATCATGCCACCACTAGAGTCACCACTCCTGCACCTTACTGATAGGTTTCTTCTAATATCTGCACCATATCTTGTCTCCAATACTTTAATCCAAGAAGCATTACCACCCTGCAGTATCCTCCAACGCCATTTTCCCAATGGATATAATTTTGACTAACAAATTTATTTTTTAGAGCTGAGATTTAAGACAAAAAGTTGTGGCAACTTATGCCTTAAAATCTGATGTCATGTCTAGTTAATATTAAAGAAAGTGAAGATTATAAATTATTTTTAGAAAGAAAATATTATTAATTGTGACAGGAATTAATTAAGGAAGAAATTTGAGAACATGACACTATCACAATTTGTATCCTCAAAATTATTTTTCCCTTACCAATAAATTTATTTTTCTAACTAGTTGATTTAAAATTTTTTATTTAGGAACATAATTTTGAATTTTAGAGATGAGATTTAAAACAAAAAGTTGTCACAACTTATGTCTCAAAAGCTCACAATTAGAGAGATGTCACATCTAATTAATTCTTTTATCTCTATTAAAAATATTACGTTATAAAATTATGAACAAATTACATTTAAGATATTGTTATTATTATTATTAAAAAACTTAAATTATTTTTATGACATGGTCTTTGCTTGATATGAAACTCTAGCTAGGATGATTTTGATGGCACTTAAATTGCATATATACAACCAAATAGGAAGTTAGTTAATCAAATATCAAACCCACCGTAATAAGTTCAAACCATAAATTAATTAATCACCTAATAAGAATAAAAAAAACATGATAGAAAAAAAAGGAAATATACAATGTCAAAGCCTAGCATGGACAAGCATCACATGTATAACCCAATAACCGGAAAAAAAGTAAAGAGAATTTGTGTAAGTCTTGAGCCCACAATATCGTATTGTTGGGAAAGTATTGAAGTACACAAAGGTCTATCATCCAACATCGCAAATCCATTGTTACTGGTTTTGTGGCTAATGCATGATATTTGTCGCTTGTTGATATGAGAAAGGGTATTTTTGTAATCATATTTTGGGTCACTACATATACATATTGGTACCAAGATTTGGTGTTGGTGGGTGTTTACAAAGGCTTGAACGCATGTATATTGAGGTTCATAGCTCATGAATGTCATGGCTTTTAAAGGTAAGCCTTTTTATGGTTAGTGAAGATAAAAGGAAAGTATATGTAAGAGCTAATGTATATTATTTTGTTGGGAGAATGAATAAGAGTGGATGGATTCTATTATGAGTATTGTTAAGAGAGTAGAATATGATGAAAAATAAAAAAAAAGAAGGAGATGGTGAGGTCTTACCTTGAGTGTGGAGTGGAGACGACAGTCCCCCAAAATGTGAGTTGTGAGGGATTTTTATTAAGGAGAGATGTGTGCTTTCATTTAATGAAAGTTTGCTTTTTAGGAGACCAATATTGAACTGGTGAAAATACTGGTTCACGATTTATTAATTCAATCATTGTTGAACCAGTAGTTGAACCGATCTTAATAAAATAGTATTTTTTATTATTAATGTGTTATAACAATTAAGATTATAAACGAAAATATTTATTAAGAGGTAATTATAAAACAAAAATTATTTTTACTAAATACATCTTCATATTGCTAAGTTAACCTTTGTTTTTAGTAATTTTTAATTAAAAATGGATGATCCAAAAAAATTATAAAAGAAATGAACCAGTTGAACCACCGATTTTCATCAGTTTTCAGATTTTAAAACTGGTTCTTTACTTGGTCGATTCGATTTTCAGCATTAACCGAACTAGGTACTAGACTGGTTCACTAGCTTTTTGGTCGAGCCGTTCAGTCTGATCCGGTTTTTTTAAACTAACTTAAAACACATAAAAATTTTTAATAATAAATTTATTACAAACATTCCAACATCAATTGTTCACGACTTTAAAAGAAATTAGTCTGTATTGTTGCACCAAGTTATATTCAAAATCTATGTAAAATGCAAAAATATATACAAAACCTCATGAGTGATAAGTGTATTTTACTATTATGAAATTGAAGTTTTTACCTAAGAGCAACATTTCTTCAAGTCTATTTTATGATAGAATAATTTGTGAAATATATTTTAAATAATTTAAAATATGTGCATACTTAATAGTTAAATTTAATGTTATTACTTAATATTAAATTATCAAAATTAATATTTAATTACAAATTAAATATTTAATAAAATTAATTACTTAATATACAAAATAAAATTAGTTTTTCTTAATTATAAAAATGAATATAAAATATAATTAATGTGGCAAATTTATTTTGTTTATTAAATATAGATGTTACAAAAGAAAATCTCATGATCAACAGATATTATAAAATTGAAGCTTTCATGAATGATTAAGTTAAAATAAAATTTATAATTAATATCTATTAATTAAAATTTAGTGAAGCCTTTCTAGGATGTGTTAAATGAGGATATAATGAAAGTAATGATATATTTTCATTCGAAAGATTCCAAGGGGGGCCAACGCCTCATTCATTTCCTTGATTCCCAAGAAGGAGTGCCCAAGTGGATTGGGAGATTATAGATCGATATCACTAATTGGGGTGCTTTATAAAATTATTGCAAAAGTGCTGGAAAAGAGACTACAAAAGGTACTTCCAAGCATCATTGAGGAAATGTAGATAGCTTTTATTAAATGGAGGCAATTGCTTAATAGTGTGGTTGTAGTTAATGAAGTGATCCAGGAGGCGAAACATCATAAGAAGCCCTTATGGGTTTTTAAGGCTGACTTCGAGAAGCTGTATGACTCTATTAGTTGGGTGTTCCTGTTTTACATGTTATCTCGATTTGGTTTTGGGGATAAACAATTAAGTTGGATCATGGTTGTTTATCTTCATCATCGGTCTCAGTATTGGTTAATGGGAGTGTGACGAAGGAGTTCTGTATGCAGAGAGGATTATGTCAGGGTGATCTAAAGGGATAGAAGGGTTGATTTGAAAGGCTCGATACATCTAACCCCATAGAGACAAAAGATCGTGTCAATAGGGAGGAGGATTTGCCTAATCAAATCCAGCCTCTCTGTTTTACCTCTTTATTTTCTGTCTTTTTTCAAGGCTACTAAGAAGGTGTCTAAAGCCATAGAATCTATGCAAAGGAATTTCCTTTGGGGAGGTTCAGAAGAAGGCTAAAAAATAGCATGGATCAAATGGGAGCAGGTGTGTAAAGACAAATGCAACGGTGGGCTAGGACTAAGAGATGTGTTGGCTTTTAATAAAGCTCTGTTGGGCAAATGGCAATGAAAAATTGTACAAGGTGATGATGCTATTTGGATCAAGATGCTGGAGGCAATGTATGAGGTTGATATTAGGAGGAACCTCGATGTTAGGCACAAAAGTAGTGGCATGATATCCTGAGAGGCACTGCTGACGAAGAACGAAGTGGTGATTGTTCTTAATTATCTAATTAATGTGAATTCTTGTTTCTTGGCAGTTGAATCGGATCACTTGATTTCCAATTTGTAAAGGGATTTTTGGAGACATGTTTAGCTTGTTACAACATGTAAATAGAATAAGACTGTTGAGTAATTTTCCTCCAAAATTTTTTATCATTCTATTTTTACGTCAAATGAATGGAAATTAGTTGTTATATCTATATAAAAAAGATATAAGAAGGAATATAAATAATATCTAGATTTTAATTGGTATACATTGTCACTATAAAAGATTGTTACACTGATGTTCAATCATAACTTTTCATTTATGTGACTTTTAAAGTATTAATTAATAAAGTCAACAAATTATTATGAATGAAGGGTTGTGATTGAATGTCAGTGTAAAAATTTTTGCACTAACAGTGTATACCAATTAAACTCTAATATCAAATACTATGCTTTATCATTTTCATTATTTCATGATAGATTTCCTATTATGAGCTTCATGGTAAAAAATGTGAATGATTCTACGCTCTTTTGCTAGGATTGTTACAAAATAAGGCACTAGCAATGGCTATGTAAGTATAAAGTGTGTTTCACATGTGATTTTAGTTGTAGCTAAAAGATGCAAAATTAATCGAAATGGTTTCAGTTTATTTTATACTTAAAAAATTAGTAGTTTTTTAGGTAATTACTAGTTTTATTAATTACATCATTCAATGACATCTATGATTTATGTCAAAAAAAATTTGTTGAATTTTATAATAATAACTTTAAAAATTATATAAATTGTATGATTTAGTTGGTACGAGTGTATCTTTAAAGTCAATAATAATTAATATTTAGTAACATAAATGATAGAAAAGGTAGATTCTAATTATATAAGGTTTTATGTTTTATGGTTTGTTTCTTCTCCTTGGGGTTTCTTTCTTTCTCTCTTCTAGAAAGGTGGTTGAATGCCTCTATTAGTCCAAACCATAGCACTAAATCCCCCAATTCTCCATACCCATGGAAATGGACCCTCCTTCTTCCCATGGTCTATTTCAAAATCAAAACTTGGATAGAACCTTTTGTCCCTAAAACCCGTGTTACTGAGTCTAATAAATAATTAGTGAAAGAGAAGAGGAAGGAAAGAATGGCCACAAACAAGTAACATACTTTAAATTATATTTTTGAGAATCTAACCTTTACATTAATAAAATGTATTTTTATTATAATAAATTATTTTATTCAAACTAGCATTGCTCAAACAAGTACAGGAAAGTGGTATACCACCACATACACACTACTCAAGAACAAGTTATATTGAGTATGCTCAAACTAACATGACTCAATAGATTTTAAAAAAGATAGCAATAACCTTGGGAAATGTTGTAAATCATTAACGAACCAACAATTAAGCATGTTTTAAAAGACATCAATTTTTAACTTTCATTGTGACTCCGTTTTTATTCACACTATAGTTTTAAAATAATTAAATTACTTTATTACTTTATTTTTAAAATTATGAAAAGATTTAAATTTAAGATAAGTTAAATTTCTTTAAATATTTTTAACACATAACTTTATACATATTTTTTAATAATAAGAAATAAGTGTGAGATTATAATTAAATATATTTTTTCTAACAATTCGATTTATTTATTTTTATTAAAATTGTATTATGAATTTAACAACAAAAAATTTATCATGACAAATATTTTTTCTAAAATTATTATGTTATATTTAGAAGAAACATTGAATTCTTCGTAAAGAAGAATGCAAATTACATATTGGAAATAATGAAATTTTTTAAGGAAAAGTAAAAAAAAAAACAAAAACATATTTCTCCCAAGTAATATGAATTGTGTCACTCTGACCAAAAAATGTTTAGCTTAGTTTATTATATCTTCTAACACACATCTCACATCTCATGTCACTCACTTTAGAATGTATTACATTTTTTTAATAAACCATTGATAAACATCCATTTTTCCAATTTTGTTTTTATATTTTTTGTAGAAATAGTCATACTATTACCTTTAAAATAGGATTTTATGACTTTTTTAAGTTTTATTTTCGACAAAAGTCCTAAATAACTTAAAAAATAGATACTTAAAATATAATATTTAGTTTATAATATTAAAATGTAAAATTCTTAATTCTTAACATTCTTTCTATCATAAATTAGTAGAAAGAACAAAAAATAATTTTTTCTTCCAACTAAAAATATATTTTTTGAATTAATATTTGGTAAAAAAATTAATTATTTAGTAATTGATATAAGGACATTCTTCTTTTTAATATATAAAACTATGTTGATAGAAAAGATTAATTCTATTTTGACAATGGAAAAAGATCTAATAAGTATAAGATGCTTACTCATCATTATTTCTATTCATTTCTTATTTAAATCTAATGATTATGATTAAGATTAATTATGCTTTGTTTTATTTATACTATGCTCTAAGCAATTAATTAAGCTCATGTAGCTTTTCATAATTACAGTAAAAAATTACAATTCTATTTAAATTATTGTTATTTTCATAATTTATTAATATAATTAAGAATAATATATATCAATATCAATAAAATTATTTTGTAGCACTATGTTACTAATTAGTTATATTTTAATTGTTAAATTTAATAATACATTGTATTTATTAAATTTTATTTTTATTAAATGGATATATTATTTAAAGTTATATGTAGAGATTTAATGCTATATATTATTATATAAAATAAATGAATAAGAGAGTGTTAGTCAATGTACCATTTAAGAGTGTATTAGTGTAATATATTTTTTATGAATCACACCTTAATATTGTTAATAATACTAGTTTGTTAGCTGATCCTGGAACCTTTCTTTCTGTTACCTAATTTATCACCTTATATATTTATTAGTGTAATATTTTTAAAAAAGACACAAGGAATGTTGGGATATTTAAAGTTTTTAAACTTAATATTAGAGTATGTAAATAAAAAATAATGAAATAATAATTTCTTAAAATAAGGATGAAAGTTTTATATATTTATTATTATTATAATTTAAATATATTTTTTACATCAAATATATAATAATGTAAACAATTTATATGTAAATATTCCTTTTAAGTGTGTATACTTTATTAAAATCTAATCATCATTTTCATATATCATTATAAGATATTGAATATTATAGTTTATCGTATAACTTATCAAATATTTTCTTATAAACTATATTTTATATTTTTATATTTAATTTCAAATAGAAAAGGATATATAATATCTTAATTGGTTAAGGAATGCGAGATATGAAAAAATGTCATAGTTTTAATTCGTGTTAATAAAAACTAACATCTAATATATAAAAGAAACATTTAAAATAGAAAAGTATATAACATGATATATAATTAAGTTAAATTTATATTTATTAAATATGTGAGTCTAATTTTATAGAATATAATCATAATAAATTTAAAATAATTTATTTGAATTACAATTTTGTCTATGTTCTAATTTAATAATTTTAGAATATAATTGTAACATCTAGTCTAATTTTAGTTATTAGTTTTAATTTTATTTTTAGGATACATATATGTTTATTTTTATTTTTAAAAGTCTTTACATATTTAATAAAAACAGTGTTTTCAATTTCATATAATTAACCATTATAAATTAAAATAATTTATTTGAATATTATAATTTTGTCATTGATAATGTAAAAGTCTTTGTTTTATTTTTTATTTCCTTTTCTCTATTTTATTTTCTTTTCTCTTTGGTAATGCACCACATTTTTACTGCGAACAGCACGATCACCACCAAGCTATTTATGTATAACTCAACAATATTATTATTTTAATGAAAATTTCAAAATTAAAATGATTTTATTTATATAATTTTAATTTTTCATATCAATAAATATTTCTTTAATATTATTAATATTACTACAAAATTTTTCATTTCGTGTGGTTGTTTCATGAGAAAAAATTTGCAAAAAATATTTGCTATTTTTTAGAAGGAAAAAATTCGTGTAAATATTTTGAGACTTTTCGTACAAAAAAAATTTACAACAATTTCATAAAAATATCCTTGTAAATTTGAAAAGTGACGGTAAACTTTTCTATGAATATGAAAACGGTACAAAAATTTCTTGCAAATTTTCCTCTAAAAATTATTTGTAAGACTTTCCTGTGAATTTTAAATTGGCAGCAAATTTTCCTACATATTTAAAATTGGCAGCAAATTTTTTGCATTTTTTTACAAAAAAAATTGTATAAATTTTTTAGATATTTAAAATTAAAATTATAATGAATAAATATTATTGATTGATACAAATTTATATCTTAAGTTTTTTAGAAATTTTTTTGCCACATAATGATAAGCTATGTTTTAAATCATTAGTTTTGAAATAATTAATAAATATTTAAAATAATATCATTTTACTAAATCCATTATAGTTTATAAAATATCTTAATATTCATAATTTTAGTTTAAAATTAATTAGATTAAATATTATTTTATTGAATGTGTATTCCTTTATCTTCTATCCTTTAAATTTTAAATTCAAATCGTTGTACATTTAAGTGACAATGTTAATTTATTTTATATTTAACATGTTCTAAAAAATCAAGGTATGTTTTGATACAAATAAATAAAATAAAATTCAAGTTGTTATTCAAAATTCAAGGAAATTGGATAGTATAAAGATAAAAAAACCCACGTTAATTTTGAATGTCCAAGACATGAGAAAAACATTTGAAAATTTGAATAACGGAATAACACAAGCATTAGTGAAACTTGAACTAAGATTTGTATTATACACAACTTACTATTTTAATGAAATAGTATCGATCCAAAATTCAACATGAAGATGAATGTAGCTTGTGATTTGTAATGTAATTAGTTTTTTTTTAAGTGTTAGTTAAGCATAGAAAAAAAAAATAATAATGGTAATAGTTGTCTTGGTTCAGCCATACTTGTCCCGTTCTTGTTTAATTACTTATAAACCCAAATTACATTCATAATACCACAGTTTCCAATCTTATATCATACAGAACAAAATTTAGAAAATGAATGTTGATATTATCTTTATTTAACAAAAAGAATTTAGCCTTTATCTAAATAAATAAACTACTACTTTTGATGGGAATCCATTTGTAAAAAACTTTTCTTGTATTTTGAACTCCAACTTTATATGTTTTTGACAGACCCTACACACTTAAAACTTATGATTTTAAAACTGGACCCTGTTTGAACCAGTGAAAGTACTAGTTTACAGTTTATTAGTTTAACCATTGCTGAACTAGTGTTGAACCGATCTTAATAAAATAATGTTTTTTATTATTAATATATTATAACAATTAAGATTATAAAAGAAAAAAATTTATTAGGAGGTAATTATTAAAGAAAAAATTATTTTTACTAAATACATCTTCATATCGCTATGTTAACCTCTTGTTTTAATAATTTTTTAACTTAGAAGGGATGGACTTGGATAACAAGGGTGTATTTAGAAAAATTAAAAAAATTTATAAAAAATAAAACAATTGAACCTCTGGTTTTCATAAGTTTCTCGATTTTAAAACCAGTTTTTTGCTTGGTTGGTTTTCAGCCTTAACTAAATCAGATACTAGACTGGTTCACCAGTTTTTTGATCAAACCAGATACCAGAATGGTTCACCTATTTTCGGTCGAACAGGTCGGTCCAATCCGGTTTTTTTAACTAGCTTAAAACACAAAAAACTTTTACTAAGAAATTTTATTATAAACATTCTAACATCAATTATTCATGACTTTAAAAGAAATTAGTCATGTATTATTGCACCAAGTAATATTCAAAATCTATGTAAAATGTAGAAATATATACAAATCCTCGATCATGAATGATAAGAGTATTTTACTCTTACAAAATTGAAGTTTTCACCTAGGACCAACATTTCATCAAGTCTATTTTATGATAGAATAATTTTTTAAATTTATTTTAAATAATCTAAAATATGTGCATACTTAATAGTCAAATTTAATGTTATTACTTAATATTAAATTATCAAAATTAATATTTATTATGAATTAAATATTTAATAAAATTAATTACTTAATATTAAAAAATAATTTTTTAATTATAAAAAATGAATATAAAAAATTAATGTGGAAAATTTATTTTTTTATTAAATATAGATGTTACAAAATAAAATCACATGATCAACGGATATTATAAAATTAAAGCTTTGATCAATGTTTAAATTAAAGTCCAATTTATAATATATATATATATATATATATACATATATATATATATATACATATATATATATATATATATTAAAATTTAGATCCTAAATCACTTTATTAAGGACGATTAAGGGACAAACAGTTACCACATGTTGACTAATGTTGGCTCTACCAAATAAGTTTTGATAAATTGACTTCTCTATTTCTTTTGATTGTTTCCTTGTCTCTTAATGGACTCGGCCATCCTAATCCAACATTTATAAGTTATCCAATCTTATTGATACAAAACCTTGTTGCCAAGAGGAATTTTATTCTTGATTTAAATCTAAGATAATGAGATTAGCAAACACTTAAAAAATTCAAACCAACTCAACCATTTAATTTGTGGTTGAGTTGCCTTTATCATCATGCCATAACTGAGTCAGTTGTCTCTTGCACAATTCCATGATTATCCATGACTTCATTCTGTTTCGCAGCTAGGGAAATCAACATGCATACTGTTTAAATTAAACAAGGTAAAAGCAATTAAGATATGAATTTGAGAAGAAGGTGCATCATTAAAGTATCAAACTGGTTATACTTCATTTTTTCAATCCAAAACTGATTATTATTACCACCATCACCATGTGTTGATGTTTATATGTTAAGCATATTAACATGAGTAGTGTTACTCATCATTGAAATTTATTAAAAACTATAAAATCAAGATATAGAAGTATTAAAGGAAACCATCAAACTTTATGTTTTTCAATAAACTTTAACCAATAGTAGTAGAGAATGTGTTAAAAAGTGTTTTGTTAGAATTTCTAAAATAACATTTGTCTTATTAATATGAACAAGATTATGGTTTAAGTTGAAGGTAGCTAATGAAATATAGGACATAACTATTTCTATTAAATAATACATTCACTTACTATAAATTGTTGCTATAAACCGCTAGTTAATGAAATATAAATATAGGAAATAACTATATCTATTAAGTAATGCATTCACTTATTGTAAATTGTTGTTGCAAACCACTCATTGATAACTTTCACCCATGTACTTATCCAGCCAACTCAATGCTCCACTTAGTGGTTTGATGAGTGCATCAATTATGCAGGAAGTGTAGGACACAAAATGTCAAAAAGCATCATACATAAAGCACTAGTTAACCATATGATGTATTAAGTTCCTTACTTTCTGGCTGAGTTATTCAAATCCCAACTGATGAACGACATTGTAAAGTACATTGCCCCCAAAGAGAATACCATGTGAAAAAATCAATAACTGTAAGGAACATCATCTTCATGTTCAACTTTGTTTTTTGTAAATTGAAAATGACCAAAAAAATCACTTCAATATGAGGGATATTAACATTGCTTTCTATTTGTCACAATATGGCTTAGATTAAAATTAAATAATTCTTGTTCGATCATGTTGATGAAAGGACTATGATCCAAATTTTTGGTTATCTTATATGGGGGGAATTATTTTTTTTCTTGACTTTTCTAAGAGAAAATTTTACTTCAACTTGCAGTATGATTAAGGTGTCTCGCTGGATCAAAGAACAAGGAAGCTTTAGAGATTCCTAATTTCTAGGAAATGATTAAGAATAGGATTTTGAAGCAACAAGGAATGTTTCTGAATTTTCTGGAAAAGGCTTTGAAGCAACAAGGAAAGCTTTAGAACTCTCTAATTTTGAAGCAACTACAAATTCTTTAGAACAGTAAAGAATGATTCACCTGAAACCATTTTGAATTAATGCTTGTGAAAAAGGCTGCCATCACAATTAAAAATATGGCAATAAGGAAGCCCTGTCAAGAAATTAGAAAATGGTGTATAACAGAAAATAACAACATGACTAAAGCATTCATGTGAAGAAATATCGACAATATCAAATTATGGATTTTAATACTAATTCAGACACATGCTCACAAAAAAAAATCTTGAAGAGTCAACAAAAAGAATGCAGAGGCCTACAAAAATATTTAATAGTAGCACTAATAGTAAAACTTGTAAGAAAACTACACAACATATTGTAGAGTATATACGATATGGTAAACATGATCAGTTAAAACTTAAAACCTCTATAGATATACTTATATGTGCCCTTTAGTTGTTGAATGCTACTAAACACTTTATCCTTGTAGATGGTTCTTGCTTTTATTAGAACACTGCATTAACAAGAATTTAGCATCACGATTGAAGTATTGTGGTGCTAAAAATGAATGACAAATCGACTAGGCTAGATATCATATCTCATCACTTTATCAGATTCTATCAAAGTCATTTTACTTTATCCTTAATTACTAAGAATTTTAACAAAATGTTCATCCCAAGCTATTTCATATGCAAGAAAAAATACTTAATTATGGTTACTTCACATCCTAGATTTAAGATAAATAACAACCTAAAAATTATTTGAAACCTTTGACCAATACTAATAGAAAATTTACTATTTAATTTAATCCTTAATAATCACCTAAAGAAGATTGAAGGAAGAATTTTGAACTCAGTGGAGAAGTGTAGTGGAACTAAATAAAATATTTTCAAATTTAACTGAGTGAAAACTTACTAGTATAGTTATCCAGCCACTGTTTCCTTTTTCTTGATTCTTTGTCTCACATCTTATGGTAGCAGGTTCATTGAAATTCCATGATAGAGATCTACATAAGTCCACCATCTATAAAAGAAATTTCAAAATAAAATATATGATTTGAAGTAGACATTGAACCAAGTTAGCATGGCATCAACTACTGATGAGTGAATTTCATTGCATGTAAGAAAAGAATTTCATTCTATCTTCATCCAAATAAATATATGCCGATATGTTGCAACACTTGATTAACAAGGTCCAGTTTTGTAAATTTTATTAATTCAATTTTTAAGAAAATGAAGAAAGAAGACCAGTTTTTGAAGAAGTTGTTTTGACTTTTTTCTTTGTATTTATTTTCTTTGAAAGTGCTTCTAGAGAATATCATCCAACAAAGTGATAAAATGTCTAAATTTTACCTAAGAACCATATATAGATATATGGGCTGGGAAATCCTAACCTTCTGATTGCAGACCAACAAAGAAAAACAATGTAAGAAGCCATAATTCCTAAAGATAAAAGACCTCTATTAACCTGTAATAATTAAACATTTAAATAACATAACATAATTTTTTTTTTAAAGGAAACAAAAAATATTAGGGATCTTAGTTATATATGTTGAATATGAACAACTAATTACTTTATACATAGTGATATATTGTGCAAATAATACTATTACAAAATCACTATAAACTATTAAAAATACCACTAGCTGCAACGAGTAATCAAAGTAGTGTACCTTTGAATTTAAAGATATAACCATCATTGCAACAAGTAGAATTACTATCCATGTGATGAAAAATATATTTAGAGAACATGAGGTTCCTGAGGCATATGATGTGTACAGATATACAATCTACAAAGAGAAAAATAAAGCAAATAGAATGTATTGATGGAGTCTCTCAAAGAAAACCTTTCAAATTCATCATAGATATGAAAGTACACAATCCAAGACTTGTACCAAATGAAAGGATATAGAGAATTCTTCAAAAAAAAAAAAAAAAAAGAAAGTGAAGGATCTGAAGCTTACCTTGCACCAATATGAGCAATCTCACCTGCAAGATCAAATGTGTTTTATGGTTCTTATTCAATGATATTCAAGAGAAGGAAAAGAAAAGAATGGAGTTTTATTTTCAATGAGTGAAAAGTAAGAGAAAAAACTTATGCACCCTAAAAAGTTTTACACCAGCATTCAATCACAACCCTTCATATATGCTAAAATTGTTGACTTTACCAATTAATACTTTAAAAGTCATATAAATGAAGGGTTGTGATTAAACATCAGCATAAAAATTTTTATCCAACATGTATTTTAAACTTGAAAAATAATGGTACTAATGAAAACTATTTGAATGATAAAATTGATAGTTTTTTCATATGAATAGTTTTTACAAGAACTTCTCCTTTTCTGTACCCCAAATTGTGACATAAGAACCATAAGCCAAGTACAAAACCAACTAAAACCAAAATCCAAATGCATTGTGCCAATAAAACACATGTTTCATCAATATTATTGTTATTCTTAGTACTTTGTGGTTGTTAAACATACCATATATTTGAACAACTTTTGAAGGGAAGAGGAATCGGAGAGCCATTGATACAAGCAATAAAATAGACTTGACTTCCCACCAACCAGAATGCCACAAATTTCAATTTTCACATAATTTTCTTGTTTTGACTGTAGTAAGAAACATAACTCAGAAAAATATTTGACTTCATCGTCAAGGAAGATAGTTATTTATCAATCAGTAATTATAATAATTATATAGAGAACTGGAAATTTATAAATATATAATTGATTCATGGTAAGTAACTAGAAATTTTTTCTGTTGAATAAGTGATAGGTTAGAGTATATTTACCTCAAGATTGAGAACAATAAAGATTTTGAATGATACCCATGGGAGTGATGAGCATTTAGTAGAGTTCTTCAATGTTGTTTCTAATAAAAAACAGTATTGGCGATGTAAAGTGTTGTTATTTGAGTTCGACTTCAATCAAAATGGTGAATGGAGGACTTGATTTTGTGAATGAATGTTGTGAGTGGTTCTAGTTGTTATTGTTTTCTAACTTTATTTTTTTATGATATGTTAATAACAACTTAGAAATAGTAGTTTAGATGTTGTTTTTGTTGTTCTTTACTCTTTTGATTGATGCTCGATGATAATGGTTTCTAGAATCTTGTCCAACCCCTTGTGTATATCCTCCAAGTTAGGTTTCATTCGAGTTATGAGATGAATAAGTTTGATTGAAGGGAACAAGTCAACAAGATTAAACCCTGTTTCTCTTGAGCCTAGCAAATTTTCTCAAAGTAATGCATCTATTGGAATATATGATTCTTCCTCTAGTATATTTTTCCTAGACTTTATGTTGAGTTCAAAAGCTTGTAACTAACTTTGATGATGATTTACTGTGTGATTTCTATTGCTAAAATATTATTGATCACTTTTCTTGCCAGTATCATCAAGGCAATCAACATCTTAGGCAAAGTATGTCTTTTTTTCATCCTTCAATTATACCAATAAGCTATTATTCATTTGAGAATTGTTTTGTCATCTACTCGATTTGTTCTTGACCTCTTCTCTGTATCCTATTGTTTGGTTTTGTGGATGGATAGATTTGACCTTTGGATGATTACTCCATACTATTTGTAATCTTTATATTTTGGCATGCATTATTAGGGAATGTAAACTATGTTTCTAACGTGATAATTTGTTTTAATTTGACAAGATTTTTATAATAGATAAAATAAATAAATATAAAGATATAAGAAGAACCATGGGGTTCTTAAAAAGAGATCAACGACACTTGAGTTGAGACACAAATTTAAACTATTTTCTTTGTATCTTTGCAGCTTTCTTCCAATTACTATGCATGTCCTCTTAGCTGGTTTATAAGAATGGAAAAAGTACAAGCAAGAAAATAGCTACTTGGGAATGAAAGAAAAAGTGAAAGTTTCATAATTCTCTTCAACAGTTATTTATGATTGTACTACATTTGTCATTTATGGTTTCTCTGCTATAGTCATAGGTTCAGGGGGCTGCGTAGCCTGCACCTTCTAATTCTTCTTGGACTCTTTTTATCAGTTATACATTATTTATGTATGAAATGAAGCTGAATGAAGCAAGTCACTTCAGCATTTTTATTTTCAACTGCTCTTAAATCTCACAATTGATTCTTAATATTACTAGATCAATCATTTTCTTTGCTGCTACATTGGCAGAATCAGTTGATGACTTGATTATATTAACCAATGTAATCAAGAGCCTCTTCTTGTTTTGTTCATTTTCATTTCTCAATAATCTAATTAATATGAATTCTTGTTTACTGGAAGATGAATCAGATCACCTCATTTTCAAGTTGTAAAGAGATTTGTAGAGATCAGTTTAACTTGTTAAAGCATGTAAATAAAATAGGAATGTTGAGTAATTTTCCTCCAAAATTTTTCATCATTCTATCTTAAGTCAAATGATTGGCAGTAGATGTTATCCCTATGCTAAAAATGGGAAAAGAAATAGAAATAATATCAAATACTATGTTTTATTATTTTCATTGTTTCATGATAGATTTCCTGTTACTATGGTAAAAAAAGTGAAAGATTCTATGCGCTTTTGCTATGATTATTACAAAATGAGGTAATTACTAGCTTTGTCTGAAAAGTTATTTTAGTTTAGTTTTTTTAAAAGTTTTTTTTTTTTAGTTATTAGTTGATTTTTTTACTTCATTTTTCATCAATTAAATAAATTCTTTTTCTTTACATATTTTATTTTCCATTCTCTCCTTTATGATAATTTATTTATATATGTATTAAGTAATTTATAAAAGTTTCATAAATTTGAAATTTAAGAAAATGATTTGTCATATCCAAACTATATATGTATTAATATAGAAATCGAATTTCCTTATCTAAACAAGAAATTTGAAATGTAAGAAATTTTAATTAATTTACCCAAACATAACATTTACAAAATGAAGAAAACTCAAATGAAAACAATTCAAATGAATATGATTTCAAATTTTTTGAAATCTTAAAATACTTCATCCAAACACAATGTTATATTTTAAGAAGATAGATGGTAATTAAAGTATACGTCTCTAGTACCAATTCTCCTTTAATTCAAAATTAAAAATATGAAAGTGAAATAAAAAAGGAAGAAAAGAGTGGCCACAAGTCACATACTTTGAATTATATTTTGAGAATCTAACCTTTACATTAATAAAATGTATACTTGTTATGATAAATTATTTGACTCAAACTAACATTAATCAAAACTAATTTACATAATTCAATCACATCTATCATTCATGTTAAAAAATTTGTTAAATTTTCTAATAATAACTTTAAAAATGGTATAAATTATATGATTTAGTTGGTATGGTTGTATCTTTAAAGTGAATAATAATTAATATTTAGTAACATAAATGAAATGAAAATAAAAAAGTAGGCTTGCAAAAATGACAAAGAAGTTATATGAATTTATCCATTAGATTGGGTCTAGAAAAATCAGATTGTAATTGTATAAGGTTCTACGGTTTATGGTTTGTTTCTTCTCTTTCTTTCTTTTTTATTGCAAACTTGGTAGAATGCCTCTCTCCATTTCGAATCCCCAATTCCTCATATCCATGGAAATGGACCCTCCTTCTTCCCATGGTCATTTCAAAATCAAAACTTGGGTTGACCCTTTTGTCCTTGAAATGTGCATTACTAGTCAAATAATTAGTGAAAAGAAAAAATAAAGAATGGATACAAACAAATCACATGCTTAAAACTAGTAGAAAAATCCAAAAAAATTATAAAAACAGTGAACTAGTTGAACCACCGATTTTCATCAGTTATCCAATTTTAAAACTAGTTCTTTACTTGGTTGATTCGATTTTCAGCATTAATTGAACTAAATATTAGACTGGTTCACCAGTTTTTTGGTCTAATCGGTCCGATCCAGTTTTTTTAACCGAACTTAAGACTCATAAAAACTTTTAATAAGAAATTTTATTATAAACATTCTAACATAAATTATTCACGACTTTAAAATAAATTAGTCATGTATTATCGCACCAAGTTATATTCAGAACCTATGTAAAATGCAGAAATATATACAAGACCTCATGAGTGATAAATGTATTTTACTGTTATGAAATTGAATTTTTCACCTAATACCAACATTTCTTCAAGTCTATTTTATGATAGGATAATTTGTGAAATTTATTTTAAATAATTTAAAATATGTGCATACTTAATAGTCAAATTTAATGTTATTACTTAATATTAAATCATCAAAATGAATATTTAATTACAAATTAAATATTTAATAATATAATTACATAATATAGAAAAATAAAATTATTTTTTTTAATTATTAAAAATGAATATAAAATATAATTAATGTGGGAAATTTATTTTTTTATTAAATATAAATGTTACAAAAGAAAATCATATGATCAATGTTTAAGTTAAAGTCCAATTTATAATTAATATATGATAATTAATGCTATTTAATTTATTAAGTGTTCATTAATATATTGTAATAAATATAATTAATTTGATGAATTTAATTCTTTTTCAAATATAATTAATTATGTTAATGTTTATTTGACTATAATAGATTCAAGCTTCTTTTACTTATAAATAGAATAGAAGGGTAACACATATGGAACATTATTATTCATTTTATCTTTCTTCTTTGCATATCTAAATAGAAAGACTATGGAGTCATGGTAAAGAAAATTTAAAGCTTTTCTCCCTAAATGACCTCAAGCAAACACGAGGAAAGAAATTAGTAACAACAATTGTTAAAATTTGTGACAAGAACAAGTCACATATGATTATGTTTACCATTAAAGAATAGAAAATAAGGATCATGAAGAACACTTCCTCTCAAATTGATTATTCACATTATTTTGAGCTTTCCAGTGAGGTTTGTACAATATGTTTCAAGTGTGTTTGTATGATGTAATCCTCCCTAGTATGGGCTTGAGCTAGGACCAATAACGAAGGAGCATGACTTGGATGAAGCTTCAAGGAGTTTAGTTTAGGACATGTTCCATTTAATTGTATTCATTTAACCATTTTCAAGCTTGTATAAGTGCCCTTAAGTCATTAGGATTTTAGGGGTGTAACTAGTTTAATGTTCGGAGGTGCCATGGCTGATTCTTGTTGCTTCTTATTTGAATTTGAATTTTGGAGGTGCCATGTCATTTCCATCCAAAATTCAAATTCAAACTAAAGGGAACATAGATCCATATTTTTAGGGCCATGTTTAGATTTTTAGTTAGATTAAATTAGTGTCAATTGAGAACATGCTAAATTAACACTAAATTAAGCCAAGTAACCCTTGTTTAAGCATGTTGGACGTTCATGTTAGTGTGTAGGCCCATGGTTGCTTTTCTCTATAAATAGAGCATTCCCTCCTTCATGTAGTTTTTAACACTCATTTTTAATTGAAAGATATATTCATTCTCTTCACTTGAGAGTCTCTTCTTATTTTAGAGAGAATGTTCATGGCTTAGAGGCTTATCTCCTACCTAGTAGAAGTGGCACCTACTACCACCACCACCTTCTAGTCTTCCACCTCCATTTCAAAGCTCCAAGAGGACCTCTAGAGAGATGATCCTAGGTGGCATCACCTTCTCCAACAATTGGTCAAGCATGGCTTGGGGAGGGGTTGCATCATTGTAAGTCATGGCTTTTCTTGAATTTTTATTCCCAATTTCGCACTAGTTAGGGATTAAAGAAGTTCAATGACAAGGGGAGTGGTTAAGGATGAAAACAATGATGGAGATTAATGACTCTATTATGTCCATCTACACCATCTATAGAGAAAGTCTATTGTTGATCCCCAATGTCAATCCATAAACAAGGAAATATGACCTTAAGGAAACAAGTAAAGATGACCAAAATTAATAGATGAGAAAATCAAGGTATGCATTGTTGTCCCTTGCTGTTTTAACATCAATATATTCTTATTAACTATGGGAAATGAAGTGCTATATGAATGTGCGTGTGGTATGTGAAAAAGAATGTTTTCAACTATTTTTTATTTTCCTCTCTTGTTCATAGTATTTTAAAAAAAAATAAATTAATGGATACATGACACTGCATGAAAAGATCAAGTTTGGTAGTGGTGGATAGTCAATTTACTTTTCTTAAAAAAAATATTATTGTTCTACCACCCACTCATAAGAGAAAAATCCACATTAATAATCAGAGGTAATTTGAGAGAAAATTATCTAAGGAAAGCAAATATTTTTTAGAGTAAAACAATTAATATGTCCTTGAGATCTTACTATATCATCATTTTATGAATAAAATCTTACTACTTGTAATTTCTTGTAGGTCACAAAATATGCAGTTACCTTGATGTCACTTTCATACAAATGGTCATGCTCATGATGCTGTTAACTAGTTGAAATTACAAATGATCATGTAGATGATGCTAGCTCATTCAACTATGGCGTCTCTCATTGTGTTTTTCCCATTATCATTGAATCAGCTCCATTCTTTGATTAGTTTTAATTGAAATTTCAAAAAAGTTAGAGTATACCAATCTTTTTAATTTAGGTATGCAAGAATATATACTACTTGATATCACTTTCCTACAAAGGGTTACTGCTAAATGAAAGCATATAACTCCTAGAGTAGAATTAAGTATATATATATATATATATATATATATATATATATATATATATAAATTTCAATAAAGTCTGAATATTGAAAAACTTTGTAATTTAACAATGTTTCATAATAAAGTGGAAAATTTGTTATTGAGTTATAGATGCTTTAATTGTGTTTTATATGTCCCTCTTAATCTTATTATGTTGTACGCGAATTCTACCGTAGATTACTTTTATATGTGATACACAATGTACAATTTTGCTACTGGTTAGCAAGGATGGATATACATGTTGATATTGGAGATGGTCTTGGTTCCTAGCTTTTTATTGATTATTTTTTTATTATAATTTGGTCTTCTTATTTTTAGCTTGTATATTAAAAATCTAAGAAAATGGTAACAATTACAAATTTTCTTTTCATATACTGTCAATACTATTTAGGTTAAAAAAAAAAAAAATTTATTTTTTATGTTTCTTCCAATCGTTTGCCTCTTTTTCCACTTTTATGATTAAATAGCTAAACTATTATTAATTCAGTATCGATTTCGATTCTTTGTATACCCAATTTTAATTTTTTCCTTTTGGAGATTAATTAATCCACTTGTGAGAATTTTCAATTCAAGGTACTAAGATTTTTGTTTCTATCTTTTCAATTCTACAACTTTTGGTTAATGCACAATGCACATAGGCAGTTGCAAAAACTAATAGTAAAACAGAAAAAGAAAGGGGGTTTCAAAAAATGTGATGTGAAAGTCCTTGTTAATAGAGCACAACACAAATCAATTGATTGATGATAGATCATGGCAACAGAGATAAATTGTTGCAGCGAAGATGGTGAAAGCTAGAAGGACCGAAAGTTGGATGAAAATAGATGATCTTGTACAAGAACTATAATAAAATTGTACACTTGAATAAAATAAATGGTTGCGAATTCTGATAACTGGTGGACCACATGTGAAAGTGATCATTCTTAGAATTGGGCGTGTTTTACAATTTATTCTTTCTCTTATTCTCTTTTATGTATTATTAAGATTCATTGGCTATTTAATTATTTTATTATTTCACTGTATTTGGATACTTTTTTGTAAAACAGTTGATATTGAATGTAAGTTAACATCATAATTTAATGTTGATAGTGTTTCTTTCATAGTATAATGATGCCCCTAAATATTTTATATATGTTATATAAATTAGAGTTCAGGCAGAATTTGCAAGTATATATTTCCATCTTTTCCTTCGACATAAATTTTTATTTGTATGATTGAAAATAGTGAGACAGAATCTAATAGATTTACAATTTACAATTGGGATACTTTTTTTTTTAATATTTGTTCTTCTTTGATTATAAGTGAAATGTAAATAAAAAATACTTTTTGTTCCATTGAAATCTCACCACATCTTCCATACATTGCTATAAGGTGCTAGGAATTACTAGTATAACCAAGAATCAAATTTTCTTCTTCAAATGTAGTATACCTGTGTAGAAATTAAGCATCATTAGCTAAAATAGTTTCAATAATTTCATTAAATTTCATCCTTTGAATGACATGTAAGCATAACACTCCAAGAAACAAAGTTCATGACAGACATTACTTTAAACATATGTTATGCATATCATATTGTGTTTAATTTACATAGCATGTACATCCAAAATTGTTACTCAAAACATTTGGTTCATAGCCATGATGCAGATTATCGGTATGAATTTTCTTATCTTTCCAGGACAAATTGACAATTCTAAAACATCTCATTAAGCACATTGCATATGCGAATCATCAACCTATATATAATAAAATCATAATCCAATTCCAAACATATATGATTCTTTCCATATTTTATTAAATACCTTAGATTATGATCAGTATTCTAAAGTTCATAATACATATTGATAACTTAATCAATAATTATGACACATATTAACATGTTTTTCTATATTTGTTATTTATATTAAGACAAATATTTAATAGGATATATAGTTATTTAAACATTAAAGTTAGCTAGCAGTTTTTATGTATTAATTGTTTTTATTACATTGGGCTAAGACCACTGCAACAAGCCCACTATAATACATTGTGCTTAGTCCACTAAAATTGTTCCTTTTTTTAAAATATTTTTTTAATTGTTAAATTTATATACTATAAACAAAATCTAGATATAATACTCAATTTTAAATACAACAATCAAAAGAAAACAAACATCAATGTAATATTTCATAAACATTTTAACACGAGAACATAATCACCTTAAATATCAAGAGCATAATACAAATTAATAAAGTTCTAGGTATAATAAAAATTCCTAAAATTAATACATAACGCTAATAAATATTCAAAGGTTTAACAAAGAACAAGTCTTCACCCTTTTGTATATCGGTCATTATTATAAGAGAAATCATCATCATCATAGTCTAAATGAGGATTTTTAGATTCAAGACACTTGGAAAGGATGTGCACAGTTGATGTAAGTTGCTTACTGGAATTAATCATTTCCTCTTGTGCCTTATAACCTTTAAGATGTTGTTTTTTCATTTCCTTTATTGGTTCAATACATTTGGAGGAATTGCAACATGAGATTATGTAGTCTGATATGGTGATGTCAATCCTAGATCATATATTCCACATATGTCCTATAATGGGAAGGCTTATCTCTAGACCCATAAAGGCATCCTCAAGATTTTTCCCCAGCGGTATCAATCCATAATTTCACTTTTAAGGCAAAGACAAGCCATTTGGTTTTGCTGGTAGAGGCTTACATGTTTAATGATGTGTAAAATATGATCGTTTTAGGGCAAGTGTACCCTACACAATGTTAACAATGGACCTAAGTCCAGATATCATTCTCAAAGGACTAGAAGTGGTTCTCAATCAATTTAATTTAGACAATAAAAAAATCAATATAGATCAATGATTTCAAAATGTGTTTGTTTGATCATTGAAACAAAGAATAAAATATGAATAGATAGTGAGTAATGAGATTGAAATTCAATGGATTAAAGCCTAGGATTGTGAATTCAATTACAATGGTTTTACCCATATTTACTAAGAAATTCAATTCTTCTTATTTGTTGATTATCAATACCTATTGAATTTGTTGTGCATTTGTTCATTCATATATAGACAATCTAACCCTAAATTATTTCCTAATTGATCATACAAGAATTCAAATTAGAGTCAGTTTATTGGTTAAAAGGGTTTATTAAGTTTATTAATCAATTGCAGGTTCACCCAACACATTTATTCATTTGCAAAAGAAGAAATCCAATTATTCTATAATTCAAATATTAATATTCATGAATATTAAAACGACTAAGAAAGTAGCATAGCTAATTTTGTTTAACAAATAAAAATAGTGGAATAATTTAATTATTGAATAACATTGAATTTTATTGCAATGTATAGAGGTTATAAAGCAATTTATATCACAACCTTAGAAAAAGGGATCATCAAGACATGGATAAAGTAGAGTCAAATCTCTTAGAATTACATTGTACATCATAATAAATAAAAGAGAATTACAAATGATGCAAAGTATTGTGAATTGGTTCAGTCCAATGTTTAGTCATTATTTCTCACTTTCGGATCACAAGTCTATTCGATCTTTGTCAGAGCAAAAATTGAAACCATTTAATTTCTTTTCTCTTGGTATTTAATTATGGCAATGACATAAGTTCTTATTTAGCATGAATTCTAAAGTGAGTGTCACTGTGCTATCTTGGCGTAATCTCAAAATTCAAACAACACGATCGTGCTTTTGGTGAGCACAGTTGTGCTTGACTACGAGCAAGGATGTCGTCATGCTTAGTAATAGCATGGTCATCCTAAACAAGAGAGCATCAACATGAAAATTAGAGTACAACCATGCTTAATCTGAGCATGACTGTGCTCTTTTTAACTGACTTTTGAACATTGTTGACTTAGCACAACCATTTTGTGGAGTACAATCATGCTTTACTGAATCTTCAACTTCTACAAATAAAAGCCAGTTTTTGCCTCTTTTTTTCCCATTTCTCAAGTACATGTCTAAAGTGAGAATAAATACTAAAAAAATGAGTTGGTCAACAAATATACATTCTTTCTTTTTTTTATAGTTATTAAACCTAAAAAAAGTAAGGTAAAAAATTGGTTTCTCATTTAAGTTTTCCATAAAGCTTCCCTAATTACATGGGAAAAAAGTAAAACAATCAACCTAAGAGTTAATTAGTTATTCAAACATTTTTCAAAATTATATACTATGTTAAGTTAGGTAACTTTCTCTGATTTTTATCCACCCAAGAGTTATCCTTCATTGTGTGTGTTTTCTTGAAAACCTCCACCAAGAGAGGAGCTTTACCAATCTAATTCAACTTTAAAGTAAAAATAAATTTATTATATATAAATAACTAATGCTTAAGTAGTAAAAATATTATTAAGAATGAACATAAAACGTATCATCCGTGTGTCACCCTTCTACCCCAAAATTTTATATTCTTTAATTACAAAATAATATAAAAATTTTATTTAAAAATACTAGACTTAACACTTACGCAAAAGAATTCGCATCACACAACTTATTTTCCAAAACTATGATATGACAAAATATAGATAAATAAGTAAATACTTTAGGCTCTAAAAATGGTCTTTGCAAGATTCTTAATTAATAAAGCTCATAATGAAATTTTAAACACTTCATATACATAGAAAAAAACTATTAACTGAGAAAAGTTGAAGTTTCATCACCCATGATGATGCAACTTTAATAAGAAATCAAAGGCCAGAAGGAACTATTGAATCACAAGGATTAATTGAATTTAGAAGGTACAAACCTTCACAAATTTATGGAGGTTATAATCTGGACAAAGCTGAAATAAGGATTAAGGAAATAGAAAAAATATTTTGAGCGATGAATTGTCCTGATAATCAAAAGTAAATTGTGTTGTGTTTATGCTAGTAGGAGAGGCTGAATATTGGTGGGATAGTACTAGAAGGTTATTAGAAGGAGGAGGAATAGATATTACATGGGAAGTATTTACCTCTAAAATTTTAGAAAATTATTTTCCTAATGATGTGAGAAGGGCAAAAGAAATAGAATTTGTGCAATTAAAACAATGAAACATGACAGTACGAGAATATGCTTCTAAATTTGAAGAATTAGGTAAATACTCTACTTTTTCTATCACCTTGAGAGAATGAAGTGTATTAAGTTTGAAGATGGACTTAGGCCTGAACTAAGGAAGGCGGTATCAATACAAGGAATGTTGGTATATTTAATGTTTTTAAACTTAAGATTAGAGTAGGTAAATAAAAAAAATTAAAGCATGTATAATTTCTTAAAATATGGATGAAAGTTTTATGTGTTTATTTTATTATAATATAAAAATATATTTTTTCATTAAATATATAAAAATTTAAACAATTTATTATATGTAAATATTAATTAAAATCAAATCATTATATAAAAATATGTTAGTTTTGATTAAAATCTAATCATTATTTTCAAATATTTTCTTATAAGATATATTGAATATTATAGTTTATCCTATAATTTATCAAATATTTTCTTATAAACTATATATTTTATATTGTTAACATTAATTTCAAATAGGAAGGAGATATAATATCTTAGTTGGTTAAGTAATGAGAGAAGTGAAAAAATATCAAGGCTTTGATCTTTGTCATTAATAAAAACTAACATTTAATCTATAAAAAAAATATTTAAAGCATATATGTTGAGTCTAATTTAATTTTACATTTATTAAATATGTGAGTCTAATTTATAGAATACAATCATAATAATGTTATGATTGTATTTCACACTTATATGATTTGACAATCATGTAATCAATATGAAATAGAAAAAGAAAATAAGTTGTTGATTTTGTTAATTATTTAATTTTAATATTATTGTATTTTATTTCATATATCAATATGTATTGGATTATAAATTATAATTATTATTATGAATTATATCATTATTTTATTTTTCATTAATAATTATTATATAAAATTTTATATTTGGTGGCATATCTATGAAGTTAAGCATACCTGTAAAGAGATTTCAAGTTGTAAAGTAATTTGCGGAGATCGATTTAGCTTGTTAAAACATGTAAATAAAATAGGAATGTTGAGTAATTTTCTTCCAAAACTTTTCATCATTTTGTCTTAACTCAAATGATTGGCAATAGATGTTATGCCTGTGTTAAAGATGGGAAAAGAAATAGAAATAATATCAAATACTATGTTTTATTATTTTCATTATTTCATGATAGATTTCCTGTTACTATGGTAAAAAAAATGAAAGATTGTATGCTATTTTGCTATGATTGTTACAAAACGAGGTAATTATTAGTTTTGTCTGAAAAGTTATTTTAGTTCAGTTTTTCTTAACATTCTATTTGGATAAAGAATTTTACAAATGTAAGGAATTTAAAATACATTGAATTGAATTATTTCAATTCATTTTATTTTTAAAATGTTTTGTTTGGATAAGGTAATTCAAATTATTGAATTTTAATTTTTTTTGTTTGGATAGAATATTTCAATTCCTACTAAGGATAAAAATTTATTTTACTAAACAATATTTTTTAAAAAAAATTGTACTTTTTAAAAAATATATAAAATTTTATTTAAAAAAAGTTTAGTTTCTAAAAAAAGTAATGCTTTTACAATTAAATAAATATATAAATCACAAAAATAACCCTTGCATAATTGGTTTTATTTTTTTTTACAATATTATGCTTTTACGTAAATAAATGACAAAATTTATTTTATTTTCTTAGCAAATCCATTTTATAAATTCTGTTTAATAATTTATTTTATTTTTTAATTATTATAATTATTTATTAATTTATATAAATATTATAATTTTAAAGTATAAAATATAATATTGATGGGTGTGGGGTCAGTCCACCCCGCCTTTGGCTCGTTAAATTAGTGAGTTAGGTGGAACAAACCAAAACGGGGCAAGCAACTGAATACACTAGTTTGACCATAAAAATGAGGTTCAGTTGGCGGGTTAGCCCGCTTGGCCTATTCCGTTTTGTCACCCATAACAAATATCAAGTAAAAAATAACTTTAGTTATTTTAGTAAAAGAAAACTAGGCTTGAAGAATTTTAAATTCTTAGTTTTTTGAAGGAAATTGAAATTCTACCATTTTAACTAATCAAAATGGTTTCTAAAATGGCTAGAATTTTAAATTCTTTTAAAATTCCTTATCCAAACAAGGTATTTCATCACAAAGCATTTGAAATTGCAAAATAAAATGAATTACCCTCTTGAAATTCTCCATCCAAACACACTGTAAATGTTTTTTTATTTTTAGTTATTAGTTGATTTTTTTACTTCATTTTTCATCAATTAAATAAATTCTTTTTCTTTACATATTTTATTTTTCATTCTCTCCTTTATCATAATTTATTTATATATGTATTAAGTAATTTATAAAAGTTTCATAAATTTTGAAATTTTAAGAAAATCATTTGCCATATCCAAACTAAAAAAATAAATTAAAAAAATTGAATTTATTTTATTAATATATAAATTGAATTTCCTTATCTAAACAAGAAATTTGAAATGTAAGAAATTTCAATTGATTTACCCGAACATAACATTTACAAAATGAAGGAAATTCAAATGAAAACAATTCAAATGAATAGGATTTCAAATTTTTTGAAATCTTAAAATACTTCATCCAAACACAATGTTAGATTTTAAGTCACATACTTTAAATTATATTTTGAGAATCTAACCTTTACATTAATAAAATGTATACTTGTTATGATTAATTATTTCACTCAAACTAGCAATAATCAAAACTAATTTACATCATTCAATCACATCTATCATTCATGTCAAAACAATTATTAAATTTGATAATAATAACTTTAAAAATTATATAAATTATATGATTTAGTTGGTATGGTTGTATCTTTAAAGTCAATAATAATTAATATTTAGTAACATGCATTAATACCAAAAGAGTCACAGATGCCTAGGAAATTCCATTCCAGAAACTCAACTTGCATGAAGTTGGCAGAACAGAGATGAAATCAAGCCATCTAAAAAAATACATCAAAATAGAGTAACTACCCTTACAAGTGAAAAAAAGATGAGAAATCGCTTCTGACTCTAAATGACACAGGGGACAAAGAGGGTCTGCCATAGGAACATAATTTTAATTTTAGAAATGAGATTTAAAACAAAAATTTGTCACAACTTATGTCTCAAAATCTCAAAATTAGAGAGATGTCACATCTGATTAATTTTTTTATCTCTATTAAAAATATTACGTTATAAATTATGAACAAATTACATTTAAGATATAATTATTATTATTATTATTAAATAACTTTAATTATTATTATTAAAAAACTTAAATTATTTCTATGAAATGGTCTTTGCTTGATATGAAACTCTAGCTAGGATGATTTTGATGGCTCTTAAATTGTAGATATACAACCAAACAGTAAGTTAGTTAATAAAATATCAAGCCCACGGTTATAAGTTCAAACCACAAATTAATTAATCACCTAATAAGAATCAAACAAAATAAAAACACGATAGAAAAAAAAGGAAATATACAATGTCAAAGCCTAACATGGACAAGCATCACACGTATAACCCAATAACCGGAAAAAAAGTAAACAGAATCTGTGTAAGTCTTGAGTCCACAATACCGTATTGTTGGGAAAGTATTGAAGTTCACAAAGGTCTATCATCCAACATGGCAGATGCATTACTGCTGGTTTTGTGGCTAATGCATTAATGATATTTGTTGCTTGTTGATATGAGAAAGGGTATGTTTGTAATCATATTTTTGGGTCACTACATATACATATTTGTACCAAGATTTGGTGTCGGTGAATGTTTACAAAGGCTTGAACGCATGTATATTGAGGTTCATAGCTCATGAATGTCATGACTTTTAAAGGTAAGCCTTTTTATGGTTAGTGAAGATAAAAGGAAAGTATATGTAAAAGGTAATGTATATTATTTTGTTGGGAGAAAGAATAAGAATGGATAGATTCTACTGTGAGTATTTTTAAGAGAGAAGAAGATGATGAAAAATAAAAAATGGATGAAAATGGTGAGGTCTTACCTAGAGTGTGGAGTGAAGACGACAGTCCCCAAAATGTGAATTGTGAAGGATTTTTATTAAGGAGACATGTGTGCTTTCATTTAATGAAAGTTTGTCTTTTGGGAAACCAATCTTGTGGATGCGTGATTTAAGGAGATTTATTGGTAGCTTTTAGGTGGTAGTATGAAAGATTAGGAAGCAAAAGGTGAGTCGCCTTTAAATGATTTTCTTCTTTTTTTATTTTTTAATTTGGTTTTTATATTCTTTTATTTATTTTAAGAAAATGACTCAATTATTAATACTTTTTTTAGTTTTCTCATTTTTTTTTATTTTCTTTACTTACTGAAGAAAATTGGGTGATGACAGAATCGATTTGTAAAAAGCTTTTCTTGCATTTGAACTCAAACTTTACATGTTATCCATAGGTCCTATATATTAAAACTTATGATTTTAGAACTGCACTCGTGTTTGAACCGGTGAAAATACTGGTTCACGATTTGTTAATTCAACCGTTGAACCAGTGGTTGAAACAATCTTAATAAAATAGTATTTTTTATTATTAATGTGTTATAACAATTAAGATTGTAAAAGAAAAAATTTATTAAGAGGTAATTATAAAAGAAAAATTATTGTTACTAAATACATCTTCATATTGCTAAGTGAACCTTTGTTTTTATTAATTTTTAATTAAAAATGGATGAATCCAAAAAAATTATAAAAAAATGAATCAGTTGAACCACCAATTTTCATCATTTTTTTCGATTTTAAAACTAGTTTTTATTTGGTTGATTCAATTTTCAGCATTAACCGAACTAGATACTAGACTGATTCACTAGTTTTTTGGTTGGACCGTTCGATTCAATCTGGTTATTTTCAGCATTAACCTAACTTAAAACACATGAAAAGTTTTAATAAGAAATTTTATTACAAACATTCCAACATCAATTATTCACAACTTTAAAAAAAATTAGTTTGTATTATTGCACCAAGTTATATTCAAAATCTATGTAAAATGCAACCTCATGAGTGATAAGTGTATTTTACTATTATGAAATTGAAGTTTTCACCTAAGAGCAATATTTCTTCAAGTCTATTTTATGATAGGATAATTTGTGAAATATATTTTAAATAATTTAAAATATGTGCATACTTAATAGTCAAATTTAATGTTATTACTTAATATTAAATTATCAAAATTACTATTTAATTATGAATTAAATATTTAATAAAATTAATTAATTAATATGCCCAACAGATATTATAAAATTGAAGCTTTCATATCCAATTTATAATTAATATATATTAATTAAAATTTAGTGAAGCATTTATGGGATGTGTTAAATGAGGATAAAGTAATGACCGATTTTCATTGGAAAGCTTCCAATGGGGGTGAATGCCAGATTCATTTCCTTGATTCCCAAGAAGGACGTCTAACTCTAAGTGGATTTGGAGATTATAGGTCGATATCACTAGTTGGGGTGTTCTATAAAATTATTGCTAAAGTGTTGGCAAAGAGACTACAAAAGGTACTTCCAAGCATAATTGCAGAAATGCAAATAGCTTTTATTAAATGGAGGTAATTGCTTAACAATGTGGTTGTAGTTAATGAAGTGATCCAGGAGGCGAAACATCATAAGAAGCCCTTATTGGTTTTTAAGGTTAACTTTGAGAAGGTGTATGACTTTTTTAGTTGGGCATTCCTATTTTACATGTTATCTCAATTTGGTTTTGGGGACAAACGATTAAGTTGGATCTGGTTGTTTGTCGTCATTATCGTTCTCAGTATTGGTTAATGGGAGTGTGACGAAGGAGTTCTGTATGCAGAGAGGATTACGTTAGGGTGATCTGAAGGGCTAGGAGGGTTGATTTGAAAGGCTCGATAAATCTAATTTCAGGTATTAACCTTAACAAGCATTGCTTCCAGATAGTATGCCAACAGTTTGCAAACAATAAAATTTTCCTGATTCCGCCTGAACTTCAAAATGTATTTTCTTTGAAAAGTGCTCTAAGATGCTATGAGTTGGCCTCAGGCCTAAGGATTAATTTCCATAAGAGTAGCTTAGGGGTAATTGGGGTGAAATTGTCGAAGATGGGTTCCTTTGCATGGATCCTTAATTGCGGAGTCCTGCAAACACATTTCTCCTACCTTGGGATTCCTGTGGAGGAAAATGTGAGATGTGAGCATGTGTGGATGCCTATCCTGGATAAAATGAGAGAAACTTAACCCCGTAGAGACAAAAGACCGTGTCAATAGGGAGGAGGATTTGCTTTATCAAATCCACCCTCTTTGTTATACCTCTTTATTTTCTATCTTTTTTCAAGGCTCCTAAGAAAGTGTCTAAAGCCAGAGAATCTGTGCAAAGGAATTTCCTTTGGGGAGGTTCAGAAGAAGGCTCAAAAGTAGCATGGATCAAATGGAAGTAGGTGTGTAAAGACAAATGCAACGGTGGGCTAGGACTAAGAGATGTGTTGACTTTTAATAAAGCTTTGTTGGGCAAATGGCGATGAAGAAGTCTACAAGGTGGTGATGCTATTTGGATCAAGGTGCTGGAGGCAAGGTATGAGGTTGATATTAGGAGGAACCTCGATGTTAGGCGCAGAAGTGAAGGCTCCCAGTGGTGGCATGATATCCTGAAAGTCATTGCTGACGAAGAACGAAGTGGTTGGCTTTCTGGTGAGGTAAAAACCTTGATTGGTGATGGTTCTCAATTATCTAATTAATGTGAATTGTTATTTCTTAGCAGTTGAATCGGATCACTTGATTTCTGAGTTGTAAAGGGATTTTTGGAGACCTGTTTATCTTGTTACAACATGTAAATAAAATAGGATTTTGAGTAATTCTTATTTTTAGTTATTAGTTGATATTTTTATGTTGTTTTTTATTAATTAATAAATTCTTTTTGTTTGGATATTTTATTTTTCATTCTATCCTTTATCATAATTTATATATGTATTAAGCAATTTATAAAAGCTTCATAAAATTTGAAATTTAAGAAATTGATTTATCATATCGAAACTAAAAAAATGAAATTAAAAAAATGAATTGATTTGGCTAATATGAAAATTCAATTGCCTTATCCAAATAAAAAATTTAAAATTTAAGAAATTTCAAATGATTTATCCAAACAAAACATTTACAAAATGAAAGAAATTCAAATGAAAACAATTCAAATTGATAGCATTTCAATTTTTTTGAAATCTTAAAATGTCTCATTAAAACACAATGTTAGATTTAAAAAAATAAATGGTGAAGTATAAGTCTCTAATACCAATTATCTTTTAATTTTCAAAATTAAAAATATGAAAGGAAAATGGAAAAGGAAGGAAAAAGTGACCACAAACAAGTTACATGTTTTAAATTATATTTTGAAAATCTAACCTTTACATTAATCAAATGTAAACTTGTTATAATAAATTATTTGACTCAAACTAACACGGCTCAAATTAACATTAATAAAGCCGGATTTACATCATTCAATCACATCTATGATTTATGTTAAAAAAATTTGTTGAATTTGATAATAACAACTTTAAAAATTATATAAATTGTATGATTTAGTTGGTATGGTTGTATCTTTAAAGTCAATAATAATTCATATTTAGTAACATAAATGATAGAAAAGGCATATGCTAATTATTTAAGGTTTTATGTTTTATTGTTTGTTTCTTCTGATTGTGGTTTCATTGTGGTTTCTATCTTTCGCTCTTCTAGAAAGGTGGCTGAATGCCTCTATCAGTCCCAACCATAGCACTAAATCCCCAAATTCTCCATACATGGAAATGGACCCTCCTTCTTCCTATGGTCTATTTCGAAATCAAAACTTGGATTGACCCTTTTGTCTCTAAAACTCGTGTTACTGAGTCTAATAAATAATTAGTGAAAGCGAAGAGGAAGGAAAGAGTAGCCACAAACAAGTCACATACTTTAAATTATATTTTGAGAATCTAACCTTTATATTAATAAAATGTATTTTTATTATAATAAATTATTTTATTCAAACTAACATTTCTCAAACAAGTACTGGAAAGTGGTGTACCACCACATTCACACTACTCAAGAATAAATTATATTGAGTATGCTCAAGTTAACATGACTCAATACATCTTTAAAAAGATAGCAATAACCTTAGAAAATGTTGTAAATGATTAATGAACCAACAATTAAGTATGTTTTAAAAGACATGAGTTTTTAACTTTCATTGTGACTTCCCTTTTATTCACACTATAGTTTTAAAATAATTAAATTACTTTATTACTTTATGTTTTAAAATTATGAAAAGATTTAAATTTAAGATAAGTTAAATTTCTTTAAACTTTTAACACATAACTTTATACATATTTTTTAATAATAAGAAATAAATGTGAGATTATAATTAAATATATTTTTTCTAACAATTTGATTTATTTATTTTTATTAAAGTTGTATTATAATTTAAAAACAAGAAAATTACCATGACAAATGTTTTTTTATAAAATTATTACGTTATATTCAGAAAAAAACATTGAATTCTTTGTAAAGAAGAATGCAAGTTACAAATTGGAAATAATGATATTTTTTAAAGAAAAGTAAAAAAAATAAAAACATATTTCTCCCAAGTAATATGAATTGTGTCACTCTGACAAAAAATGTTTAGCTTAGTTTATTATATCTTCTAACACACATCCCACATCTCATGTCACTCAATTTAGAATGTATTACAATTTTTTAATAAACCATTGATAAACATACATTTTTCCAATTTTGTTTTTATATTTCTGTAGAAATAGTCATACTATACCTTTAAAATAGTATTTTATGACTTTTTTAAGTTTTATTTTCGAAAAAAGTCATAAATAACTTAAAAAATATATACTTAAAATATAATATTTAGTTTATAATATTGAAAAGTAAAATTCTTAATTCTTAACCTTCTTTCTATCATAAATTAGTAGGAAAAACAAAAAATAATTTTTTCTTCTAACTAAAAATAGATTTTTTGAATTAATATTTTGGTAAAAAAGATTAATTATTTAGTGATTGATATAAGGATATTATTCTTTTTAATATATAAAACTATGTTGATAGAAAAGATTAATTCTATTTTTAGAATGGAAAAAAATCTAATAAGTATAAAATGCTTACTCTGCATTATTTGTATTCATTTCTTATTTAAATCTAATGATTATGATTAAGATTAATTATGCTTTGTTTTATTTATAGTATGCTCTAAAAAATTAATTAAGCTCATGTAGCTTTTCATAATTATAGTAAAAAATTACAATTTTATTTACATTATTGTTATTTTATTAATTTATTTATATAATTAAGAATAACATATATCAATATGAATCAAATGATTCTGTAGGCACTGTGTTACTAATTAGTTATATTTTAATTGTTAAATTTAAGATAAGTTAAATTCCTTTAAATACTTTTAACACATAATTGTATACATATTTTTTAATAAAACGAAGTAAGATTAAATATATTTTTTCTAACAATCCGATTGATTTATTTTTATTAAAGTTGTATTATGAATTTAACAACAAAAAAATTACCATGACAAATGTTTCTTCTAAAATTATTTTTATATTTAGAAAAAACATTCAATTCTTTTTAAAGAAAAATGCAAGTTACATCTTGTAAATAATGATGTTTTTAAATAAAAGTGAAGAACAAAAACATATTTCTCCCAAGTAATATGAATTATGTCACATCAAATGTTTAGCTTAGTTTATTATATCTTCTAACATACATCACACATCCCATTTCATGTATTACAATTTTTTAATAAACCATTGATAAACATGCACTTTTCCAATTTTGTTTTTATAATTTTGTAGAAATAGTCATACTATTACGTTTAAAATAGGATTTTATGATTTTTTTAACTTTTATTTTTTACCAAAGTCCTAAATAACTTAAAAAATAGATACTTAAAATATAATATTTAGTTTATAATATTAAAATGTAAAATTCTTAATTCTTAACACTCTTTCTATCATAAATTAGTAGAAAAAACAAAAAAATAAGTTTTTCTTCTAACTAAAAATAGATTTTTTGAATTAATATTTTGGTAAAAAAGATTAATTATTTAGTAAGGGAGGATAAGGACATTCTTCTATTCATTTTCTTATTTAAATCTAATGATTATGATTAAGATTAATTATGCTTTGTTTTATTTATAATATGCTCTAAACAATTAACTAAGTTCGTGTAGCTTTTCATAATTATAGTAAAAAATTACAATTCTATTTAAATTATTGTTATTTTCTTAATTTATTAATATAATTAAGAATAACATATATCAATATGAATCTAATCATTTCGTAGCACTGTGTTACTAATTAGTTATATTTTAGTTGTTAAATTTAATAATACGTTTTATTTATTAAATTTTATTATTATTTAAATAGATATATTATTTAAAGTTATATGTAGAGATTCAATGCTATATATTATTATATAAAATAAATGACTAATAGAGTGTTAGTAAGTGTACCATTTGAGAGTGTATGAGTTTAATATATTTTTTATGAATCAAACCTTAGTATTGTTAATAATACTAGTTCGTTAGCTAATCCTGGAACATTTCTTTCTGTTAACTAATTTATCACCTTATATATTTATTAGTGTATTATTTTTAAAAAAGGCACAACGAATTATTGGGATATTTAATGTTTTTAAACTTAAGATTAAAGTAGGTAAATAAATAATAATGAAATTATAATTTCTTAAAATTAGGGTGAAAGTTTTATATATTTATTTTTATTATAATATAAATATATATTTTTTACGTCAAATATGTAAAAATGTAAACAATTTATATGTAAATATTCCTTTTAAGTGTGTATATTTTAATTAAAATCTAATCATCATTTTCATATGTCATTATAAGATATTGAATATTATAGTTTATCCTATAACTTATCAAATATTTTTTATAAACTATATATTTTATATTGTTAACATTAATTTCAAATAAAAAAGGATATATAATATCTTAATTGGTTAAGGAATGAGAGATATGAAAAAATGTCATAGTTTTAATTTTTGTTGTTAATAAAACCTAACATCTAGTCTATAAAAGAAACATTTAAAATAGAAAAGTATATAACATGCATATATAATTAAGTTAAATTTATATTTATTAAATATGTGAGTCTAATTTTATAGAATATAATCATAATAAATTTAAAATAATTTATTTGAATATTACAATTTTGTCTATGGTTCTAATTTAATAATTTTAGAATATAATCATAACATCTAGTCTAATTTTAGTTATTAGTTTTGATTTTATTTTTAGGATACATATATGTTTATTCTTATTTTTAAAAGTCTTTACATATTTAATAAAAACAATGTTTTCAATTTCATATAATTAACCATTATAAATTAAAATAATTTGTTTGAATATTACAATTTTGTTATTGATAATGTAAAAGTCTTTGTTTTATTTTTTATTTCCTTTTCTCTATTTTATATACTACGAAAAGCACGACCACCACCAGGCTATTTATGTATAACTCAATCATATTATTATTTTAATGAAAAGTTCAAAATTAAAATTATTCTATTTATATAATTTTAATTTTTTATATCATAAATATTTATTTAATATTATTAATACTACTACAAAATTTTTCATTTCCTGTTGTTGTTTTATGAGAAAAAAATTTGCAGAAAATACTTGCTATTTTTTAGAAGGAAAAAATTCGTGTAAATATTTTGAGACTTTTTGTACAAAAAAAATCTACAAGAATTTCATTAAAATTTCCTTGTAAATTTGAAAAGTGAAGGTAAAATTTTCTATGAATATGAAAATGGTACAAAAATTTCTTACAAATTTTCCTCTAAAAATTATTTGTAAGACTTTCCTGCGAATCTTAAATTGGCAACAAATTTTCCTACATATTTAAAATTGGCAGCAAATTTTCTGCATTTTTTTTACAAACAAAATTGTTAAATTTTTTAGATATTTAAAATTAAAATTATAATAAATAAATACTATTGATTTATAAAAATTTGTATATTAAGCTTTCTAGAAATTTTTTCGCCACATAATGATAAGTTATTTTTTAAACATTAGTTTTGAAATAATTAATAAATATTTAAAATAACATCATTTTAATAAATCGATTATAATTTATAAAATATCTTAATATTCATAAATTTTAGTTTAAAATTAATTAGATTAAATATTATTTTATTGAATGTATATTCCTTTATCTTCTATCCTTTAAATCTTAAATTAAAACCATGTACATTTAAGTGACAAAGTTAATTTATTTTATATTTAACATGTCCTAAAAAGTCAAGCTATGTTTTGATACAAAAAATAAAACAAAATTGAAGTTGTTATTCAAAATTCAAGACATTGTATAGTATAAATATCAAAAAGCCACGTCAATTTTGAATATCCAAGAAGTGAGAAAAACATTTGAAAATTTGAATAACAAAACAACACAAAACATTAGTGAAACATGAACTAATATTTGTATTATACACAGTTTACTATTTTAATGAAATAGCATCGATCCAAAATTCATTATTTGTACCAATGTCCTTAAATATTTTACAATTAGTGAGATAGGATTGTGGGATTCATTGAAATCCTTAGTGAGCTTAGGATATGAACTCGAACAATTTAAATGTAAGCATACTTTAAATTAAATTTGTTTTATGTTTGACTTTCAAATTAATTATATCAGATTTTTCTTTTGTAATCTCCATAGTCATAACATTTTTAAATAATAAACAAAGTTAATATCCTTATTAATAAACATTACAAAAACAAATTATGTGTACCTATATCAAACAATTATTTTCATATGACATTGAAGTCTTGAGCCATCCAATGCAGGATCTTTTAAATTATGTAAAAGGTAAAACTTAAGTAATTTACTTAATCAACACCAAAATAACCTGTACACATGTACACAGTTCTGATTTAGAATTCAGGTACATTGTTCTCATCCTTAGAACAAGATATAAAATTTGACTTTATGTTTATCTATGAATTGTTGCAGAAATAATAATGTTTACCTCTGCTCCCTTTGTTCTTCTGGAGTCCAGTATTTATTCCACCAAGTGATAAAATGGATGACACTCACAAGTTGTAAAAGAAGGAATATTTTGTGTAAACATAAACCACAACATGCATGTAAGTAACAATCTACAAAGAGAAAAATAAAGCAAATAGAATGTATTGATGGAGTCTCTCAAAGAACACCTTTCAAATTCATCATAGATATGAAAGTACACAATCCAAGACTTGTACCGAATGAAAGGAAAACTATTCTTCAAAAAAAAAAAAAGAAAGTGAAGGATTTAAAGCTTACCCTGCACCAATATGAGCAATCTCACTTGCAAGATCAAAGGTGTGTTATGGTTCTTATTCAATGATATTCAAGAGAAGGTAAAGAAATAATGGATTTTTGTTTTCAATGAGTGAAAAGTGAGAGAAAAAAACTTATGCACCCTAAACAGTTTTACACCGGCATTCAATCACAACCCTTGATATATGATAAATTTGTTGACTTTACCAATTAATACTTTAAAATTCATATAAATAAAGGGTTATGATTAAACGTCAGCATAAAATTTTTTACACTACATGTGTTTCAAACTCAAAGAATAATGGTACTAATGAAAAATTTGAATGATAAAATTGACAGTTTTTTCATATGAATAGTTTTTACAAGAACATCTCCTTTTCTCTAACCCAAATTGTGACATGAGAACCATAAGCAAAATACAATACCAACTAAAACATACTATATGAATAGTTTTTTACAAATGCATTGTGCCAAAAAAGCAAATGTTTCATCAATATGACTGTTGTTATTAGTACTGTGTGGTTGTTAAACATACCATATATTTGAACAACTTGTTGAGGGAAGAAAAATGGGAGAGCCATTGATACAAGCAATAAAATAGACTTGACTTCCCACCAACCAGAATGCCACAAATTTTGATGTTCACATAATTTTCTTGTTTTGACTATAGCAAGAAACATAACTAAGAAAAATATCTGACTTCATCTTTAAGGAAGATAGTTCTTTATTAATCAGTAATTATAATAATTATATAGAGAACTAGAAATTTGTAAATATATAGTTGATTCATGGTAAGTAATTGGAAATTTTTCTTGTTGAATAAGTTATAGGTTAGAGTATATTTACTTCAAGGTTGAGAACAATAAAGATTTTGAATAATACCCTTGGGAGTGATGAGGACTTAGCAAAGCTCTTCCATGTTGTTTCTAATAAAAAACAATATTGTCTATTTAAAGTGTTGTTATTTGAGTTCGACTTCAATCAAAATGGTGAACAGAGGACTTGATTTTTGAATGAATGTTGTGAGTGGATCTAGTTGTTGTTGTTTTCTAACTTTCTTTATTTTTTTTTTATATGTTAATAACATAACTTAGAAATAGTAGTTTAGATGTTGTTTTTGTTGTTCTTTACTCTGTTGATTGATGCTCACTGATAATGTTTTCTAGAATCTTGTCCAACTCCTTTTGCATATCACTAAGTTAGCTTTTATCCAAGTTATGAGATGAATATGTTTGATTGAAGGGAACAAGTCAACAAGATCAAACCCTATTTCTCTTGAGGCTGCCAAATTTTCTCAAAGTAATGCATCTATTGGAATATATAATTCTTCATCTGGTATACAAGAAACATTTAAAATAGAAAAATATATAACATATATAAGTAATTTAAATTTATATTATTAAATATGTGAGTCTAATTTTATAGAATATAATCATAATAATGTTATGATTGGATTTCACACTTTTATGATTTTACCATCATGTAATCAATATGAAATAGAAAAACAAAATAAGTTGTTAATTTTGTTAATTTAATTTTAATATTATTATATATTATTTCATATATCAATAATGTATGCTGGCATGGATAATTGTTATTATAAATTATATTATTATTTTATTTTTTATTATATAACATTTTATATTTGGTGTCATATCTATGAAGTTAAGCATACCTACATAACATCATAAATTATTACATAAGAAAACATATATGTTGATCTAGTTTTATTTTTATTTATAGGATACATGTATGTTTATTCTTATTTGTAAAAGTATTTACATATGTGATAAAGAACAATGTTTTCAATTTCATATAATTAACCATTATAAATTTAAAATAATTATTTGAATATTAAAATTTTGTCATTGATATATTATTAAATTATTAAATTTGTAAGATCATTAAATATTAGTTTAATATTATTATGATTATATTATATTTTATCAGACATATTAAAAATATATGGATTTAATCATCAATCATCAATATTTTTAGATATTTTTCACCTATCTTTATTGCTTTTTTTATTTCTTTTTCTCTATTTTATTTTCTTTTTTTATTGGTAATGCACCATTTTTTACTAGGAAAAGCACGACCACCACCAAGTTGTTTATATATCACTCAATAAAATTATTATTTTAATGCAAATTTCAAAATTAAAATTTTTCTATTTATATAATGTTAATTTTTCATATCAATAAATATTTGTTTAATATTATTAACACTACTAGAAAATTTTTCATTTCTTGTAGTTTTTTCATGAAAAAAAAAAGTTGTAGAAAATGCCTGCTATTTTTTAGAAGGAAAAATTCATATAAAAGAAAATAAAAAAAATCTACAAGAATTTCATAAAACTTCTGAATTTGAAAAGTCACAGCAAACTTTTCAATGAATATGAAAATGGTAGAACATTTTCTTGCAAATTTTCCTTCAAAAATTATTTGTGTGAGTTTCCTGCGAATTTCAAATTGGCAAAAAACTTCATACATATTTAAAATTGGCAGGAAATTTTTTACATATTTTCTAAAAATAAAAATTCACAGAAATTTTTAGACATTTAAAATTAAAATTAAAGTAGTAGTTTTTAAATAAATCACTGCTTTTGATGATGGGAATCTGTTGACAAGGGGTTTTGACGGGACAGCAAAAAGTAACTTGAAAAATAGGGGAGTCGCCTCCTATGTTTATTAAGCAAAACATTGAAGAAACCTTTAAAATAGAAAGTGGTATGCTAAAAAAAATTTGAATATAAAAGTCAATTACACGTAGGGCAAGTATTAGCACCCTACAACGTCCGTCATAAAGACTCTAATTAGACATGCAAAATTAGATAACTTTAAAAATATCTATTTCACTCCATAAAAATTAGTATTTTTATTTTATTAATTGATTTTAATATTTTTTACAAGAATTTATTATTGAGAGATTTATTATTTATAAAAGATTGTTATTATTGTACTTTTATCTTTTAAATTGATTAAATTTTTTTATCTTTTTGGGCTCGACAGAAGTGGGCTCCTGCTTCTACGTATCTTTAAGCGCAATGGAGTATTAGAGTTTATGTAATTCCTTGAGAACATATTTGTGTGTTTGATATATTTGATATTTAATTTTTAAATTTATTAAGACTTAGGATTTCTAAACTGTCACAGTTCATAGTCCTAAAAATTTAAAAATTGGCAAGGGGTGTACACCTAAACCATTTCATTGGAACACTTTTATCTTAGAGATGAGTTTTAAGACAAAAATTCCCAACTTATGCCTTAAAATCCTGAGATTAAGAAGATGTCATGTCTAGTTAATCCTTTTATCCCTATTAAAGAAATATTACAAATAAAAATAGTAAAAAAAAGTGAATATTAAAAATTATTTTTTAAAAGAAAATATTATTAATTGTGACAGGAATTTATTAAGGAAGAAATTTGAGAACGTTACACTATCACAATTTGTATTATCAAAATTTCATAAGTAAAAAAATGTCACATTTAATTAACATTATTTTTCCCTTACCAATAAATTTATTTTTCTAACTATATGATTTAAAATTTTATTATTATTAGGAACTTAATTTTGAATTTTAGAGATGAGATTTAAGACAAAAAGTTGTCACAACTTATGTCTCAAAATTAGAGAGATGTCACATCTAATTAATTCTTTAATCTCTATTAAAAATATTATGTTATAAAATTATGAACAAATTACATTTAAGATATAATTATTATTATTATTAAATAAATTAAATTATTATTATTAAAAAACTTAAATTATTTTTATGAAATGGGTTTTGCTTGATATGAAACTCTAGCTAGGATTATTTTGATGGCACTTAAATTGCATATATACAACCAAATAGCAAGTTAGTCAATCAAATATCAAGCCCACAGTTATAAGTTCAAACCATAAATTAATTAATCACCTAATAAGAATCAAACAAGATAAAAACACATACAAAAAAAAGGAAATCTACAATGTCAAAGCCTAGCGTGGACAAGCATCACACGTATAACCCAATAACCGAAAAAAAAGGAGTAAAGAGAACATGTGTAAGTCTTGAGTCCACAACACCATATTGTTGGAAAGTCATGAATTGCACAAAGGTCCATCATTCAACATGGCAGATCCATTGCTGCTGGTTTTGTGGCTAATGCATTAATGATATTTGTTGCTTGTTGACATGAGAAGGGGTATGTTTGTACATATATTTTTGGGTCACCACATATACATATTGGTACCAAGATTTGGTGTTGGTGGGTGTTTACAGAGGCTTGAACGCATGTATACTCAGGTTTATAGCTCATGAATGTCATGACTTTTAAAGGTAAGCCTTTTTATGGTTAGCGAAGATAAAAGGAAAGTATATGTAAGAGCTAATGTATATTATTTTGTTGAGAGAAAGAATAAGAGTTGATATTCTATTGTGAGTGTTGTTAAGAGAGAAAAAGAAGGTGAAAAATAAAAAAAAAGGAAGGACATGGTGAGGTCTTACCTCAAGTGTGGAGTGGCGACGACAGTCCCCAAAATGTGAGTTGTGAGGGATTTTTATTAAGGAGAGATGTGTGCTTTCATGTAATGAAAGTTTGCTTTTTGGGAAACCAATATTGTAGAAGTATGATTTAAGGAGATTTGTTGGTGGCTTGTAGGTGGTAGTATGAAAGATTAGGAAGCAAAAGGTGAGTAGCTAGGGTAGTATAGCACACCTTCAAATGATTTTCTTCTTTTCCTTTTCTTTTTTATAAAACCATATTTGTTTTCTTATTTTGTAATTTGGTTTTATATTCTTTTCTTTATTTGAAGAAAATGACTCAATTATTAATAATTGTTTTAGTTTAATTTTTCTCATTTTTTTTATTTTCTTTACTTATCGCACAAAATTGGGTGATCACAGAATCCATTTGTAAAAAATTTTTCTTACATTTGAACTGAAACTTTATATTTTGTCTACAGAACCTACACACTTAAAATTTATGATTTTAAAATCGTACTTGTGTTTGAACCGGTGAAAGTACTGGTTCACGATTTATTAATGCAATTGTTGTTGAACCAATGGTTGAACCGATCTTAATAAAATAGTATTTTTTATTATTATGCATTATAACAATTAAGATTATAAAAGAAAAATTATTAAGGAGTTAATTATAAAATAAAAAAACTATTTTTACTAAATACAGCTTCATATTGCTAACTTAACCTCTGTTTTTATTCATTTTTTAATTAAAAATGGATGGACTTGAGAAAACAAGGGGTGTATTAAGAAAAATCCAAAAAAATTATAAAAATAATGAATCAGTTCAACCACCAATTTTCATTCGTTTTTCAATTTTAAGATTGGTTCTTTGTTTGGTCGATTCGATTTTCAGCATTAACCGAACTAGATACTAGACAAGTTCACCAGGTTTTCAGTCAAACCAGTTTGTCAGATCCAGTTTTTTTAACCTAACTTAAAACACATAAAAACTTTTAATAAGAAATTTTATTACAAACATTCTAACATCAATTATTCGCAACTTTAAAAGAAATTAGTCATGTATTATTGCACCATTTTATATTCAGAATCTATGTAAAATGCAGAAACATATACAAAACCTCATGAGTGATAAATGTTTTTTACCCTTATGAAATAATTTAAAATATGTGCACACTTAATAGTCAAATTTAATGTTGTTACTTAATATTAAATTATCAAAATTAATATTTAATTACGAATTAAATATTTAATAAATTAATTACTTAATATAAAAAAATAAAATTAACTTTTTTAATTATAAAAAATGAATATAAAATATAATTAATGTGGGAAATTGTTTATTATTAAATATAGATGTTACAAAAGAAATTCACATGATCAACAATTGAAGCTTTGATCAATGTTTAGTTAAAGTCCAATTTATAATTAATATATATTAATTAAAATTTAGTGAAGCATTTATGGGATGTGTTAAAGAAGGGTATAATAAAAGTAATGACAGATTTTCATAGATATGGAAAGCTTTCATGGGGGGGTTAATGCCTTATTCATTTCCTTGATTCCCAAGAAGGAGTGCCCAGGTGGATTGGGAGATTATAGGTCGATATCACAAATTGGGGTGCTCTATAAAATTATTGCAAAAGTACTGGCAAAGAGAATACAAAAAGTACTTCCAAGCATTATTGAGGAAACGCAGATAGCTTTTATTAAAGGAAGGTAATTGCTTGATAGTGTGGTTGTAGTTAATGAAGTTATCCAGGAGGCGAAACATCATAAGAAGCCCTTATTGGTATTTAAGGCTAACTTCGAGAAGGTGTATGACTCTGTTAGTTGGGCGTTCATGTTTTACTTGTTATCTCGATTTGGTTTTAGGGGCAAATGATTAAGTTGGATCCATGGTTGTCTGTCTTCATCATCGGTCAGTTAATGGGAGTGCGACGAAGGAGTTCTATATGTAGAGTGGATTACGTCAGGGAAATCTAATGGCGCCTTTTTTATTCTTGATTGTTGCTGATGGACTAGGAGGGTTGATTCAAAAGGCTCAGTCAGTAAATCTAATTTTAGGTATTAACCTTAACAAGCATCGCTTCCAAACAGTATCCCAACAATTTCCTGAACTTCAAAATGTATTTGCTTTGAAAAGTGCTCTGAGATTCTATGAGTTGGCCTCAAGTCTAAGGATTAATTTCCATAAGAGTAGCTTAGGGGGAATTGGGGTGAAATTACTGAAGGTTTGCTTCAATCCTTACTTGTGGAGTTCTACAAATGCCTTTCTCGTACCTTGGGATTCCTTTGGGGGCAAATGTGAGATGTGAGCTGTGTAGAAGCCTGTCTTGAATAAAATGAGAGCAAATTTAACCCTGTGGAGACAAAAGAACTTGTCATTAGGGGGGAGGATGGATTTTCTTGATCAAATCCACCCTCTCTACTTTACCTATTTATTTTCTATTTTTTTTCAAGGCTCCTAAGAAGGTGTGTAAAGCCATAGAATCTATGAAAAGGAATTTCCTTTGGGGAGGTTAAAAAAAAGGCTAAAAAATAGCATGAATCAAATGGGAGCAGGTGTGTAAAGACAAATGCAGCAATAGGCTAGGACTAAGAAATGTGTTTGCTTTTAATAAAGCTCTGCTGGACAAATAGCGATGAATAATTCCACAGGGTGGTGATGCTATTTGGATCAAGGTGCTGGAGATAAGGTATGAGGTTGATATTAGGAGGAACCTCGATGTTAGGCACAAAAGTGAGGCTTCCAGTGGTGGTATGATATCTTGAAAGTCACTACTGAAGAAGAACGAAGTGGTTGGCTTTTTGGTGAGGTAAAGCCCTTGATTGGTCATGGTTCTCAATAATCTAATTAATGTGAATTATTGTTTCTTGGCAGTTGAATCGGATCACCTGATTTTCAAGTTTTAAAGGGATTTGTAGAGATCTGTTTAACTTGTTACAACATCTAAATAGAATACGACTGTTGAGTAATTTTCTTCCAAAATTTTTTATCATTTTGTTTTCACGTCAAATGAATGGCAATTAGTTGTTATACTTGTACAAAAGATGGGAAAAGGAATAAACATAATATTAAATACTATGCTTTATGATTTTCATTATTTCATGATAGATTTCTTGCTACGAGCTTCATGGTAAAAAATGTGAATGATTTTATGCTCTTTTCTTATGATTGTTACAAAACGAGGCACTGGAAATGCCTATGTAAGTATAAAGTGTGTTTCACTCGCATTTTCAGTTGTAGCTAAAATGAAAAATTAACCGAAATGGTTTCCAAGTTTTATTTTACACGGAAAAAGTTAGTAGTTTTTTAGGTAATTACTAGTTTTGTCTAAAAGTTATTTTAGTTTAGTTTTTTAATAATTTTTATTTTTTTAGTTATTATTTGATTTTTTACTTTATTTTTCATTAATTAATAAATTCTTTTTCTTTAGATATTTTATTTTTCATTCTTTCCTTTATCATAATTTATATATGTATTAAGTAATTTATAAAAGTTTCATAAAATTTGAAAATTAAGAAATTGATTTGTCATATCTAAACTAAAAAAATGAAATTAAAAAAAATTGAATTGATTTGGCTAATATGAAAATTGAATTTATTTGGCTAATAAAAAAATTGAAATTTAAGAAGTTTCAAATGATTTATCTAAACAAAACATTTACAAAATGAAAGAAATTCAAATTGATAGCATTTCAAATTTTTTGAAATCTTAAAGTGTCTCATTAAAATACAATGTTAGATTTTAAAACATAAATGGTGAAGTATAAGTCTCTAATACCAATTCTCTTTTAATTTTCAAAATTAAAAAAATGAAAGGGAAAAGGAAAAGGAAGGAAAGAGTGACCACAAACAAGTCACATGCTTCAAATTATATTTTAAAAATCTAACATTTACATTAATCAAATGTATACTCGTTAATAAATTATTTGACTCAAACTAACATCACTCAAATTAACATTAATCAAAATGGATTTACATCATTCAATCACATCTATGCTTTATGTTAAAAAAATTTGTTGAATTTGATAATAATAACTTTAAAAATTATATAAATTGTATGATTTAGTTGGTATGGTTGTATCTTTAAAGTCAATAATAAATAATATTTAGTAACATAAATGATAGAAAAGGAAGATTCTAATTATATAAGGTTTTATGTTTTTGTGTTTGTTTCTTCTCACTATGGTTTCTTTCTTTCTCTCTTTTTGAAAGGTGGCTGAATGCCTCTCTCAGTCCCAACCAAAACCCTTAAATCCCCCAATTCTTCATACCCATGGAAATGGACCCTCTTTCTTTCTATGGTCCATTTCAAAATCAAAACTTGGGTTGACCTTTTGGTCCTGAGATCTGCGTCACTAGTCATTAATAAGTAATTAGTGAAAAGAAAGAGGAAGAAAGAGTGCTCACAAACAAGTCACATACTTTAAATTGTATTTTGAGAATCTAACCTTTACATTAATAAAATGTATATTTATTACAATAAATTATTTGATTCAAACAAACATTGCTCAAACAAGTACAGGAAAGTGGTATACCACCATATGCACACAAGAAAGAACAAATTATACTAAGTATGCTCAAACTAACATGACTCAATAGATTTTTAAAAAGATAGCAATAACCTTGAAAAATATTGTAAATAATTAAAGAACCAACAATTAAGCATGTTTTAAAAGACATGGATTTTTTTTAACTTTCATTATGGCTCTACTTTTATTCACACTATAGTTTTAAAATAATTAAATTACTTTATTACTTTATTTTTTAAAATTATGAAAAAATTTAAATTCAAGATAAATTAAATTCTGTTAAATACTTTTAACACATAAATTTATACATATTTTTTAGTATTAAGAAATAAGTGTGAGATTATAATTAAATATATTTTTCTAACAATCCAATTTATTTATTTTTATTAAAGTTGTATTATGAATTTAACAACCAAAAAATTATCATGAAAAATGTTTTTTCTAAAATTATTACGTTATATTCAGAAAAAAAAACATTGAATTCTTTGTAAAGAAGAATGCAAGTTACATATTGAAAATAATGAGATTTTTTAAAGAAAAGTAAAAAAAAAAACATACTTCTCTCTAAGTAATATGAATTGTGTCACACCCATAGGACAAAAAATTTTTAGTTTAGTTTATTATATCTTCTAACATACATCACACATCTCATATCATTGCCACTTTAGAATCTATTACATTTTCTTAATAAACCATTGATAAACATGCACTTTTGAAGTTTTGTTTTTATATTTCTGTAAAATAGTCATACTATTACCTTTAAAATAGGATTTTATGACTTTTTTAACTTTTATTTTATTTTTTACCAAAGTCTTTAAAAATAGACACTTAAAATATAATATTTAGTTTATAATATTAAAATGTAAAATTCTTAATTCTTAACATTCTTTCTATCATAAATTAGTAGAAAAAACAAAAAATAATATTTTCTTCTAAATAAATATTTTTTAAATTAATATTTTGGTAAAAAAGATTAATTATTCAGTAATGGAGGATAAGGATATTCTTTTTTTAATATATAAAACTATGTTGATAGAAAAGATTAATTCTATTCTTAGAATCGAAAAAGATCTAGTAAGTATAAGATATTACTCTTTATTATTTTTATTTATTTTTCTTATTTAAATATAATGATTAAGATTAATTATGCTTTGTTTTATTTATAGTATTCTATAAACAATTAATTAAGCTCATGTAGCTTTTCATAATTATAGTAAAAAATTACAATTCTATTTAAATTATTGTTATTTTCTTACTTTATTAATATAATTAGGACTAACATATATAAATATAAATCAAATCATTCTGTAGGCATTGTCTTACTAATTAGTTATATTTTATTTTTTAAATTTAATAATACATTGCATTTATTAAATTTTACTATTATTTAATATATTATTTAAATTTATATGTAGAGATTTAATGCTATATATTATTATATACAATAAATGACTAAGAGAGTGTTCGTTAGTGTACCATTTGAGAGTGTATTAGTATAATATCTTTTTCATAAATCAAACCTCAGTATTGTTAATAATACTAGTTTATTAGCTGAACCTGGGACCTTTATTTTCGTTAACTAATTTATCACCTTATATATTTATTAGTGTAATATTTTTAAAAAAGACAAAGGAATGTTGGTATATTTAAACTTTTTAAACTTAAGATTAGAGTAGGTAAATATAAAAGAGTGAAAGTATATTTCGTAAAATAAGGATAAAAGTTTTATGTATTTATTTTATTATAATATAATTTTATATTTTTTAGGTCAAATATATAAAAATGTAAACAATTTATATGTAAATATTAATTTTAAGTGTGTATATTTTAATTGAAATCTAATCATCATTTTCATATATCATTATAAGATATATTGAATATTATAGTTTATCCTATAACTTATCAAATATTTTATTATAAACTATATATTGTTAACATTAATTTCAAATAAAAAAGGATAGATAATATCTGAATTGGTTAAGGAACACGAGATGTAAAAAAATGTCATCATTTTAATCTTTATTGTTAATAAAAACTAACATCTAGTCTATAAAAGAAACATTAAAAATAGAAAAGTATATAAAATATATAATTAATTTATATTTATATTTATTAAATATGTCAGTCTAATTTTATAGAATATAATCATAATAATATTATGATTGCATTTCACACTTTTATGATTTTACCATCATGTAATCAATATGAAATAGAAAAAGAAAATAAGTTGTTGATTTTTTTAATTATTTAATTTTAATATTATTGTATGTTATTTCATATATCAATAATCTATGTTTGCATGGATAATTGTTATTATAAATTATATTACTCTTTTATTTTTTATTAATAATTTTTATTTAAAATTTTATATTTGGCGTCATATTTATGAAGTTAAGAATACTTGCATAACATCATAAATTATTAGATTAAGAAAACATATGTTGATTTAGTTTTATTTTTATTTTTAGGATACATATATGTTTATTGTTATTTTGAAAAGTGTTTACATATTTAATAAAAACAATGTTTTCAATTTCATATAATTAACCATTATAAATTTAAAATAATTTATTTTAATATTACAATTTTGTAAATGATATATTATAAAATTATTAAATTTTTAAAATCATTAAATGTTAATTTAATATTATTAAGACTATACTATATTTTATTAGAATATTATAAATTATAGATGTCCTCATGTATTTTAAAATATTTTTCACTTATCTTTGTTTTATTTTTAATTTCTTTTTCTTTATTTTATTTTATTTTCTTTTTGGTAATGCACCACTTTTTTACTAGGAAAAGCACGACAACCACCAGACTATTTATGTATAACTCAACAATATTGTTATTTTACTGAAATTTTCAAAATTAAAATTATTATATGATATGAATCCACTATCAGTTTAGGATTCTGAAAGGACCCTAGGAATTTAGCTTGCCGCGTTAACAAAATTAATCAACATGGAATGCAAACAATTGCAAAAAAAAATAAACTGAATAGAATTACTATCAAACTTTTAGACACAGAATGGAAATTAAAAGTTTTTGAAATTCAACAATTAAACGAGTTTTTGAATAGTGTAGCACTTTCCTGTTATAGAGTTTGCTGGCCAGAATTGAGTATGAATGGAAAAGACAGAAAATGGAATTGGAATTGATAGACTCCACACTTCCAAGGATGGAAGATATGTCTACGAGATTACACACACAAAGGGGTGAATTACCTTTGATAAATCTCAAAAGATTTTGGATTGTCAAGAACCCAAAGGAGAGAAAACTCAACTAGTTTTTTTATTTCCAAAAAATATTCTGCCTTACATCTCAGTCTTGCCCAAATTTATATGCCTAATAAACTCAGCTTATGTAGGTTTAGTGGCTTTCTAAATTCAGCTGAAGTTACAAAATAATAAAAACTAATAATGGGCAGCTTAATAACAAAGTGTAACTGCCAAAGTAAATTAAACACGTATACTAATTATAATTGATAACCTAGGTGGCTGCAACTTTAATTAGACAATTCTGGTTGCCCACCATTAACTAAGTAAACTCCAAGAAAATGAGTTTAATTTATTTCAAACTTCTCTTCCATTAAGGTCAAGCATTGCTCTCTTCAGTCCTGAGACAATTAACAATTTTAAACTTTATTTCTTCAATGTTTGGCTCTTTTTGCAAAAGGGCTGCCAATACTTGTTGAATAGCTTCCTTAGCTCTTCTTGTCCTTGCCTTTGTCATAGGTCCTCCAAGTCCTTCAAGCTTGATGTCCTCATCACTCCCCCCCTCTTGAAGAGGATTTGTCCCCATATCAATAGCATCTTCATCTGCATCAAAGAGAGTTAAATCAGACACATTAAAAGTAGCACTAACATTATACTCATCTGGAAGATCAATCTTATAGGCATTGTCATTGATCTTTTCTAGAACTTGGAAAGGACCATCTCCCCTTGGTTGGAGTTTTGACTTTCTTTGTTTAGGGAACCTTTCCTTTCTCATGTGTACCCAAACCCAATCACCAGGTTGGAACACGACCTTCTTCCTACCCTTGTTAGCTTGCCTTGCATAACTCTCATTTTTCTTTTCAATTTGAGCCTTCACTTGCTCATGCAGCTTCTTCACATACTCAGCTTTAGCTTGTGCTTCATTATGCTTAAACATAGAAATGTTAGGCATGGACAACAAATCAAGAGGAGTCAAAGGATTGAACCCATACACAATTTCAAACGGAGAACAATTAGTCGTGCTATGGACAACCCTATTATAAGCAAACTCAACATGAGGCAAACATGCTTCCCAAGACTTAAGATTTTTCTTTAAAACAGTCCTAAGCAATGTGCCTAAAGTCCTATTGACTACCTCAGTTTGACCATCAGTTTGTGGGTGGCAAGTAGTAGAAAACAGCAATTTAGTACCAATTTTACCCCACAAGGTCCTCCAAAAGTGACTAAGGAATTTTGCATCCCTATCACTCACAATGCTCCTTGGTAGTCCATGAAGTCTCACTATTTCCTTGAAAAATAAATCAGCCACATGGCTAGCATCATCCACCTTTTTGCAAGGAATGAAATGTGCCATCTTAGAAAACCTATCAACAACAACAAACACAGAATCCTTTCCATTCTTTGTTTTAGGCAACCCCAAAACAAAGTCCATAGAAATGTCAGTCCAAGGATATTCAGGAACAGGCAAAGGAGTATATAATCCATGAGGCTTAACCTTAGATTTGGCCTTTTTACACACAATGCAGTGGTCACAAAACTTATGCACATATCGTTTCATGTGAGGCCAAAAGAAATGCTCTTGCAAAATTTCCAAAGTCTTTTGAACCCCAAAATGACCCATCAAACCCCCCTCATGTGATTCACTTACAAGCAACTCTCTAATGGAACATTTAGGCACACACAATTTATTGGCTTTAAACAAAAATCCATTATGCCTATAATATCCATTTTCAGAAAGCTTTTCACATGCAGCAAATATTTCAGCAAAATCCACATCATGTTTATACATATCTTTCAAAGATTCAAGACCAAACAATTTAGTCTCAAGCATAGAAAGTAATGCATGCCTCCTAGAAAGCGCATCAGCCACTACGTTCCCTTTTCCCTTTTTATGCTTGATAACATATGGAAATTGTTCTAAAAATTCTACCCACTTAGCATGCCTCTTATTAAGCTTACCTTGACCCTTTAAATATTTTAAAGACTCATGGTCGCTATGAATGACAAATTCCTTGGGTAACAGATAATGCTGCCATGTTTTTAAAGCCCTCACCAACGCATATAATTCCTTATCATAAGTAGAATAGTTAAGGGCAGCCCCACTTAACTTTTCACTGAAATAAGCAATTGGATGACCATCTTGCAATAAAACAGCCCCAATACCCACATTTGATGCATCACATTCAATTTCAAATGATTTTGCAAAATTAGGCATGGCAAGAATAGGTGCATTAACAAGCTTATGCTTAAGGGCAGCAAAGGCCTCTTCTTGTTTCTCTCCCCATTTAAAACCCACATTTTTTTTAACAATTTCATTTAGAGGTGCAGCCACAGTACTAAAATCTTTAACAAATCTCCTGTAGAAACTTGCTAAACCATGAAATCCCCTCACCTCACTCACGGTTTTAGGTGTAGGCCATTCTTGGATGGCCTTAACCTTTTCCACATCAACCTGTACCCCTTTAGCATTAACAACAAAGCCTAGGAATACTACATGATCAGTACAAAAAATGCATTTGTCCAAATTGGCATACAATTGTTCTTTTCTAAGCACATTCATAACAGCCCGCAAATGTTCAACATGCAATTCAAGACTAGTGCTATAGATCAGAATATCATCAAAGTACACCACAACAAATTTTCCAATAAACTCTCTTAAGACATGATTCATTAATCTCATGAAAGTACTAGGTGCATTTGTCAAACCAAAGGGCATAACCAGCCACTCATACAATCCATATTTAGTCTTAAAAGCAGTTTTCCATTCATCTCCTTCTCTAATCCTAATCTGATTATAGCCACTTTTCAGATCAATTTTAGAAAACACACATGCACCATATAGTTCATCAAGAAGATCATCTAACCTGGGAATTGGATGTCTATATTTGATGGTGATGTTGTTTATGACTCTACAATCAGAACACATCCTCCATGAACCATCCTTCTTGGGTACTAGAATCACAGGTACAGCACATGGACTCATGCTGTCTCTTACCCACCCTTTGCTCATGAGTTCAGTAACTTGCCTTTCGATCTCTTTGGTCTCCTGTGGGTTGCTCCTATAAGCTGGACGATTAGGCAAAGAAGCTCCTGGAATGAGATCAATGTGATGCTCAATTCCCCTCACAGGTGGCAAGCCATCAGGTACATTTGCTGGAAACACATCCTCAAAATCCTGCAAAAGAGACTCAATACAAGAAGGCAATTCAAACTTGTCAAACTGGTTAGCATACAAAATTTGATTTTGACAAAGCAATAAGTAGAGGGGCTGTCTTGCGCAAAGCACCCTCCTTACCTCCCTTTCTCTTGCTAAACACAGCTGCTTGCCCTCAAGTGTTTCACTCTTATTCTTTTCTCTCTTTTTTCTTTCAGGTGTTTCACTCTTTTTCCTTTCAGGTGTTTCACTCTTTCTCTCATTTGCTAACTTTTCTCTCATTTTTAATTGATCCTCACATACCTCTTTAGGAGACAAAGGCTTAAGAACCACCTTTTTATCCTGATACATAAAGGAAATTTTATTAGTGAAACCATCATGAATGGCTTTGGTATCATACTGCCACGGCCTCCCTAAAAGGATATGGCTGGCCTCCATGGGAACCACATCACATAAAACCTTATCTTGATACTTCCCAATGGAGAAAGGAACCTCTGCTTGCTGTTTCACTTTAACTTCTTCTCCTTCACTAAGCCATTGGAGTTTATATGGTCTAGGATGCGGTGTAGTGTCCATGTTCATCTTTGACACTAATCTTGAACTCACCACATTGGTACAACTCCCTCCATCAATAATTACCAAACAAACATTACCATTGACTGAACATCTTGTGTGAAAGATGTTCTCCCTTTGAGATGCATCTTCGGCCTTGACTTGACTTCCCAACAGTCTCCTAATCATGTACAACTCTCCTTCATTAGCCGCCAATTCTCCATCACTCTCCTCTTCTTCTCCACCACTAGCTTCTGATTGGCTTGTGTATTCCCCATTATCTTTGAGAAGAACAATCTTCTTTGTGGGACACTCATAGGCATAATGACCCATGCCCAAGCACTTGAAACACTTCACTTCTCTAGTCTTTTTAGGTGGATTATCATCTTTCTTTTGAGGGGCTTTTCCATGGCTAGAAGGTGTTGTATTACTAGATGAGGCAACTCCTTCTTTCCTCCTATCCTTCCAATTGGAATTATTAAAATTGGTAGAACTCCTTCTTGTTGCACTTTTTCTTTTTAACTGTTGTTCTACCTGAATGGCCTTATGCAACAGATCCTCCATTTCTACAAATTCCTGCAACTCAACAACATCTCTAATATCATGATTTAAGCCACTAAGGAAGCGAGCCATAGTTACCTCAGGATCTTCTTCAATTTTTGCTTGGATGATAATCACCTCCATCTCCTTATAGTACTCCTCCACTCCCTTGCTTCCTTGAGACAATTTTTGAAGTTTCAATTTTAAGTCTCTATGGAAGCTAGAAGGTACATACCGCTTCCTCATGAGCCTCTTCATTTCAGTCCAAGTGTCCACCATAGGCTCTTCATCTCTAATCCTCTCCCTTTGCAACTTGTTCCACCAAATCAAAGCATAATCTGAAAATTCAGCAGCTGCAAGTCTCACCTTTTGCTCTTCACTATAGTTGTTGCAAGAGAACACATGCTCAATTTTTAACTCCCACTCCAAGTATGCCTCAGGATCACTCCTACCCTTGAAAGGAGGCACATTCAACTTCACTCCTTCTATTCTTCCTTCATTTCTATTTGGCCTTCCTCCTCCTCCTCCTCCTGCTGGTGGGGTTCTATTCTCCAACTGATCCAACCTCTCATGGAACTCATCTTGTTGTTGCTTCATCAATCTCTCTAAATGCTGGGATAGTGCAACAATTTGAAGCTGAAGATCATTGTTATTATTTCTTTCCGCCATGATAAATAAACAGGTCAAATGTCACAAGAAAAAGTATGTATGTGGTGTTTGAAAATGTTCTCACCCACTCAAGTGTTTGCGCTAAAAAAAAAAAATTGGCTTTTACTATAATGAAACTCTCTTGCCTTTTTCCTCTTTATTCCTCCTTAAGTTCTTAACAAACCAAAAGAGAAAAACTCAAAGACAAACACCAACTTGTGTGCAGGCAAATAAGACACAAGAAAACTAACAAAAATGACTAAAATGAAACCCAACGAAAGCAACAAATACTAGGACAACACTGGAATTTTTTTTTTTTTTTTTTTTTACACCAACAAGACAGAAGAAATTTGTCTCAAAATGAAAACAAAGGAAGTACGAAAAGAAATGGACAAAAACTGGGCACACAAAAACAAAGGTACAAACAGCCACAACCAGAATTTTGAGTAGAAAATTGTGCAGCCAATTTTAACAGGTAAAGACACAAACAGAGGATAAAATTTTGGCTTAAAATGAAACTAACAAGTGCAGCAAAATCCAGCAAGAATGTGCAGTATATGTGAAGCCAAAACAGAGTGGAATTGACACAATTTGTAACCAAGAAGTGCAGCCCAAAATTTCAGAAATGTAAACAAACAAGGTGCAGTAATTTTTCTTTCAAATCAAACACAATATTACCTTCAAAATGAAGAATTTCTAGCATGAACCATTCAGCCAATTTTATATATATATATTTTTTAAACACATTTGCATTCTTTGTTTTGCTTCTTTTTTTTTTCTCTATATTTTTTTTTTCTTCAGATTTTCAGAATTCCTCTTCCTTTTTTTTTTTTTTTTTTAGAATCTCAGATTTTTTAAGGGCTTAACTTTTGCAATGGTTCATCCTAACTAATTGACAATTAAGGTAATATTATTGATGATAAGAATCAAGGAAAGAAATTACCCGGAGTGCAGCCTTGCAATTCCTAGAAACCTAAGCTCTGATACCAAATGATATGAATCCACTATCAGTTTAGGATTCTGAAAGGACCCTAGGAATTTAGCTTGCCGCGTTAACAAAATTAATCAACATGGAATGCAAACAATTGCAAAAAAAAATAAACTGAATAGAATTACTATCAAACTTTTAGACACAGAATGGAAATTAAAAGTTTTTGAAATTCAACAATTAAACGAGTTTTTGAATAGTGTAGCACTTTCCTGTTATAGAGTTTGCTGGCCAGAATTGAGTATGAATGGAAAAGACAGAAAATGGAATTGGAATTGATAGACTCCACACTTCCAAGGATGGAAGATATGTCTACGAGATTACACACACAAAGGGGTGAATTACCTTTGATAAATCTCAAAAGATTTTGGATTGTCAAGAACCCAAAGGAGAGAAAACTCAACTAGTTTTTTTATTTCCAAAAAAATATTCTGCCTTACATCTCAGTCTTGCCCAAATTTATATGCCTAATAAACTCAGCTTATGTAGGTTTAGTGGCTTTCTAAATTCAGCTGAAGTTACAAAATAATAAAAACTAATAATGGGCAGCTTAATAACAAAGTGTAACTGCCAAAGTAAATTAAACACGTATACTAATTATAATTGATAACCTAGGTGGCTGCAACTTTAATTAGACAATTCTGGTTGCCCACCATTAACTAAGTAAACTCCAAGAAAATGAGTTTAATTTATTTCAAACTTCTCTTCCATTAAGGTCAAGCATTGCTCTCTTCAGTCCTGAGACAATTAACAATTTTAAACTTTATTTCTTCAATGTTTGGCTCTTTTTGCAAAAGGGCTGCCAATACTTGTTGAATAGCTTCCTTAGCTCTTCTTGTCCTTGCCTTTGTCATAGGTCCTCCAAGTCCTTCAAGCTTGATGTCCTCATCATTATATTTATATAATTTTAATTTTTCATATCAATAAATATTTATTTAATATTACTACAAAATTTTTCATTTCCTGTGGTTGTTTCATTTCGTGTAAATTTTTTGAGACTTTTCGTAGAAAAAAAAAATCTACAAGAATTTCATAAAAACTTCCTTGTGAATTTGAAAAGTGACGGTAAAATTTTCTATGAATATGAAAATGGTACAAAAATTTCTTGCAAATTTTCCTCTAAAAATTATTTGTAGGAGTTTCCTTTGAATTTTAAATTGCCAGAAAATTTTCCTACATATTTAGAATTGGCAGCAAATATTTTGCATATTTTTTTACAAACAAAATTGTATAAATTTTTTAGATATTTGAAATTAAAATTATAATAAATAAATATTATTGATTTATAAAAATTTATATATTAAGTTTTCTAGAAATTTTTTTGCCACATGATGATAAGTTATTTTTTAAACATTAGTTTTGAAATAATTAATAAATATTTAAAATAATATCATTTTACTAAATCCATTATAATTTATAAAATATCTTAATATTCATAATTTTAGTTTAAAATTAATTAGATTAAATATTATTTTATTGAATGCATATTCGTTTGTCTTCTATCCTTTAAATTCTAAATTCAAATCATCATACATTTAAGTGACAATGATAATTTATTTTATTTAACATGTCCTAAAAAATCAAGGTATGTTTTGATACAAATAAATAAAATAAAGTTGAAGTTGTTATTCAAAATTCAAGGAAATTGTACACTATAAAGGTCAAAAAGCCCACGTCAATTTTGAATGTCCAAGAAGTGAGAAAAACATTTGAAAATTTGAATAACAGAACAACACAAGCATTAGTGAAACATGAACTAAGATTTGTATTATAAACAATTTACTATTTTATTGAAATATCATCAATCCAAAATTCAACATGAAGATGAATGTAGCTTGTGATTTGTAATGTAATTAGTTTTTTTTAAGTGTTAGTTAAGCATAGAAAAAAAATAATAATGGTAATAGTTGTCTTGGTTCAGGCATACTTGTTCGTTCTTGTTTAATTACATATAAACCCAACTTACATTCATAATACCACAGTTTCCAATCTTATATCATACAGAACAAAATTTAGAAAGTAAATGTTGATATTATCTTTATTAAACAAAAATAATTTAGCCTTTATCTAAATAAATAAACTACTACTTTTGATAGAAATCCATTGGTAAAAAACTTATTCTTGCATTTTGAACTCCAACTTTATATGATATTCGCAGCCCTACACACTTAAAACTTACGATTTTAAAACTGGATCTGTATTTGAACTCGTGAAAGTACAGGTTCACGATTTATTAGTTTAACTATGGTTGAACTAGTGTTGAACCGGTCTTAATAAAATAGTATTTTTTATTATTAATATATTATAACAATTAAGATTATAAAAGAAAAATATTTATTAGGAGATAATTATTAAAGAAAAAACTATTTTTACTAAATACATCTTCATATCGCTAAATTAACCTTTCTTTTATTAATTTTTAATTAAAAAGGGATAGACTTGAGACAATAACGGTGTATTTAGAAATATTCAAAAAATTTATAAAAAAATGAAACAGTTGAACCTGTGGTTTTCATTAGTTTTTCGATTTTAAAACCGGTTTTTTGCTTGGTCGATTTTTAGTATTAACCGAACCAGATACTAGACTAGTTCATAAGTTTTTCAATTAAACCAGATACCAGACTGGTTCACCAGTTTTTCATCAAACCAGTCAGTCCGATCCGGGTTTTTTAACCTAGCTTAAAACACACAAAATTTTTAATAAGAAATTTCATTACAAACATTCTAACATCAATTATTCACGACTTTAAAAGAAATTAATCATGTATTATTGCACTAAGTTATATTCAGAATCTATGTAAAATGCAGAAATATATACAAAACCTCATGAGTAATAAGTATATTTTACCCTTATGAAATTGAAATTTTCACCTAAGACAAACATTTCTTCAAGTCTATTTTATGATAGAATAATTTGTGAAATATATTTTAAATAATTTAAAATACGTACATAATTAATAGTCAAATTTAATGTTATTACTTAATATTAAATTATTAAAATTAATATTTATTATGAAGTAAGAATTTAATAAAATTAATTACTTAATATGAAAAAATAAAATTAATTTTTTAATTATAAAAATGAATATAAAATATAATTAATATGGGCAATTTATTTTTTTATTAGATGTTACAAAAGAAAATCACATTATAAAATTGAATTTGATCAATGTTTAAGTTAAAGTCCAATGTATAATTAATATATGAGTTTAATAGATATACACTGTTAGTCTAAAGATTTTTACACTGACATTCAATCACAACCTTTCATTCACATGGTAAAGTTGTTGACTAACATTACTACTTTAGAAGTAACATAAACTCATGATTGAATGTTAGTGTAAAAATCTTTTACACTGACAGTGTATACCCATTAAAATCTTAATATATATATATATATATATTAATTAAAATTTAGATCCTAAATCACCTTATCAAGGACGATTAAGGGACAAACAGCTACCACGTGTTTGCCAATGTTAGCTCTATAGACCAAATAAGTTTTGGCAAATTGACTTGTCAATTTTGTTGGTTGTTTCCTTGTCTATTAATGGACTCGATATATATAAGTTATCTAAACTTAGTGATACAAAACCTTGTACCCTAGAGGAATTTTATTCTTGATGATGAGATTAGCAAACAATTTAAAAATTCAAACCAACTCAACCATTTAATTTGTGGTCCACTACAACTAAACCAATCATAGTTTGTATTACATTAGATTATACCTTACTAAGCATGATATAGATATAAATATTGTGGCTATAAGTACAAAGTGAGTTGTGAGAACTAATACTAGCTACTATGTTTAAAAATATATTTAAGTCAACCCCTAATTAAATTTCATTCTTGAATTTTGCCTTTGAACCATTAAACATTAAGTGGGTTGAAGAATTAAATGCTATTAAAGAATAGAAAATGTTTAAAATGATGAAGTTTTCTTTTGTGAGAATGTTGATGATTTTGCCTTTGTCATCATGCCATAACTGAGTCAGTTGTCTCTTGCACAGCTCCATCATTATCCATGATTGTGTTCTGTCTCACAACTGGCGAAATCAACATCCATACTGTTTAAATTAAACAAGGTAAAAGCAATTAAGATATGAATTGGAGAAAAAGGTGCATCATTAAAATATCAAACTGGTTATACTTCACTTTTACAATCCACTACTGATTATTATTACCACCATCAGTGTGTGTTGATGTTTATATGTTAAGAATATTAACATGAGTAGTGTTACACATAATTCAAATTTATTAAAAACTATGAAATCAAGATAGAGAATTATTAAATGAGATGTGATCATCAAACTTTATGTTTTTCAATAAAATTTAGCCAATAGTAATAGATAATGTGTTGAAAAAAGTGTTTTAAAGAGTGTTTGTTAGAATTTCTAAAATAACATTTGTCTTATTAATATGAACAAGATTATGGTCGAAGTTGAAGCTAGCTAATGAAATATAAGAATAACTATTTCTATTAATTAATACATTCACTTACTGTAAATTATTGCTGCAACCACTCGTTCATAACTTTCACCCATGTACTTATCCAGCCAACATCAATGTTCCACCTAGTGGTTTCATGAGTGCATCATTCATACAGTAAGTGTAGGACACAAAATGTCAAAAATCATCATACGTAAAGCACTAGTTAACCATATGATGTATTAAGTTCCTTACTTTTTGGCTGAGTTATTTAGATTCCAATTGATGAACAACATTGCAAAGTACATTGACCCCAAAGAGAATACCATGTGAAAAAATCCATAATTGAAAGGAATATCATTTTCATGTTTAACTTTGTTTTTTGTAAACTGAAAAGGACAAAAAAAATCACTTCAATATGAGGGATATTAACATTGCTTTCTATCAGTAACAATATGGCCTAGATTAAAATTAAATAATTCTTGTTTGATCATGTTGATGAAAGGACTATGATCCTTGGTTATGTTATATGGGGGGAATTGTTTTTTCTTGATCGCTAAAAGAAAATTTTACCTCAACTTGCATGATGATTGAGGTGTCTTTCTAGATCAAGGAAAGGAGGCAGCTTTAGAGCTTCCTAATTTCTAGGAAAGGATTGAGAATGGAATTTTGAAGTAACAAGGAATTTTACTGAATTTACTAGAAAAGGCTTTAAAGCAACAAGGAAAACTTTAGAACTCATTAATTTTGAACCAACGAGGAATGCTTTAGAACACTAAAGAATGATTCACCTGAAAGCATTTTGAATCAATGCCTGTGGAAAAGGCTGCCATCACAATTGCAAATATCTCAATAAGGAAGCCTTTCAAGAAATTAGAAGATAGTATATAACACAAAATAACAGGATGACTATAGCATTCATGTGAAGAGATATCCACAATATCAAATTATGTATCTTAATAATAATTCAGACACATGTTCACAAAAAAAAAAAAAATCTTGAAGAGTCAACAAAAAAAAATTTAGACCACCATCTATAAAAGAAATTTCAAAATAAAATATATGATTTGCAGTAGACATTGAACCATGTTAGCATGGCATCGGCTACTGTTGAGTGAATTTCATTGCATGTAAAAAGAGAATTTTATTCTATCTTCATCCTCATAAATATATGCCAATATGTTGCAGCACTTGATTAACAACAGCCAATTTTGTAAATTTTATTAATTCAATTTTTAAAAAATGAAGAAAGAAGACCAACTTTCTAAGTAGTACAAAATACTCCCCCCTTCCACCCAATTTCTCTTCTACATCCAACTGTAAAACTACAACCTCAATACATTGGAAGATATGAAACTTTTTAAAATTTATTATGTAAAAAATCTCACATACAACACACCATTTTAAAAAAAAACTTATGGAAAAGTTGTTTTGATTTTTTTCTTTGTATTTATTTTCTCTGAAAGTGCTTCTAGAGAATATCATCCTAACAAAGGGATATAATGTCTAAATTTTTCTCAAGAACCATATGTAGATATATGGGTTGGAAAATCCTGATCTTCTGACAACAAAGAAAAACAATGTAAGAAGCCATAATTCCTGAAGATAAAAGACCTCTATTAACCTATAATAATTAAACATTTAAATAACAGAACATAAAAATTATTTTTTTAAAGGAAACAAAAAAATATTAGGGAAACTTAATTATATATGTTGAATATGCAATATTGTGGAAACAATACTATTACAGAATCACTGTAAACTATTAAGAATACCACTAGCTGCAACGAGTAATAAAAGTACTATAACTTTGAATTTAAAGATATAACCATCATTGCAGCATGTAGAATTACTGTCCATGGGATGAAAATATATTTAGAGAACATGAGATTCTTGAGATATATGATGTGTATAGATAGACAATTCCACAAATAGAGGCAACATAAAACAACATTGACATAAAAAGTCCAAGGGAGCACCTGTTCCAGCACAATAACATTGTTAATGTATAAAAAAAATACATACATTGTTCTTAAGGTTAATAGTCTAACAAAATGGTCTTAATGTTCTATAATGACAAACACACTATCACATATTATCTCTGATTTATAATTGTATCACATATTATTCATTCTTAATTGGGAGAATATTTTATAAAGTAATATAACCATGAAAACTAACATATCTAATCATATTAAGTTGAGAAACTTTTGCATTCATTATTTGTACCAGTATACTTTAAATTAAATTTGTTTTATGTTCGAATTTTAGATTAATTATATATTATCAATTTTTTTGTAATCTCTATAGTCATGACATTTTTAAATAATAAACAAAGTTAATATCCATATTAATAAACATTACAAAAACATATTATGTGTACCCATATCAAACAATTATTTTCATATGACATTGAAGTCTTGAGCCATCCTATGCAGGATCTTGTAAATTATGTAAAAGCTAAAACTTTAGTAATCTACTTAATGAGCACCAAAGTAACCTGTACACAATTTTGATTCAGAATTCAAGTACATTGTCCTCATCCTCAGAACAAGATATAAAATTTGACTTTGGGTTTATCTTTGAATTGGTGCAGAAATAATAATGTTTACCTCTGAACCATTTCTTCTTCTGGAGTCCAGTATTTATTTCACCAGGTGATAAAATGGATGACACTCACAAGTTGTAAAAGAATAATATTCTATTTAAACATAAACCACAACATGCATGTAAGTAACAATCTGCAAAGAGAAAAATAAAGCAAATAGAATGTATTGATTGATGGAGTCTCTTAAAGAAAAACTTTGAGATTCATCACAGATATGAAAGTGCACAATCCAAGACTTGTACCAAATGAAAGGATATTGACCATTCTTCAAAAAAAAAAAAAAGAAAGTGATGGATTTAAAGCTTACCCTGCACCAATATGAGCAATCTCACCTGTAAGATCAAAGGTGTGTTATGGTTCTTATTCAAGGATATTCAAGAGAAGGTAAAGAAAGAATGGAGTTTTGTTTTCAATGAGTGAAAAGTGAGAGAAAAAAACTTATGCACCCTAAAAAGTTTTACACCAGCATTCGATCACAACCCTTGATATATGATAAATCTGTTGACTTTACCAATTAATAATTTAAAAGTCATATAAATAAAGGGTTAGGATTAAACGTCAGCATAAAAGTTTTTATACTACATGTGTTTCAAACTCGAAAAATAATGGTACTAATGAAAACTATTTGAATGATAAAATTGACTGTTTTTTCATATGAATACTTTTTACAAGAACTTCTCCTTTTCTCTAACCCAAATTGTGACATAAGAACCATAAGTAAAATACAAAACCAACTAAAACCAAAATCCAAAGGCATTGTGCCAAAAAAGCACATGTTTCATCAATATGATTGTTATTATTAGTACTGTGTGATTGTTAAACATACCATATATTTGAACAACTTCTGAAGGGAAGAAGTATGGGAGAGCCATTGATATAAGCAATAAAACAGACTTGACTTCCCACCAACAAAGAAAATCCCAACCTTCTGATTGCAGACCAACAAAGAAAAACAATGTAAGAAGTCATAATTCCTTAAGATAAAAGACCTCTATTAACCTGTCATAATTAAACATTTAAATAATAGAACATAAATTTATTTTTTTTAAAGGAAACAAAAAAGATTAGGGAAAATTAATTATATATGTTGAACATGAACAGCTAATTACTTTATACATAGTGATATATTGTGCAACAATACTATTATAGAATCACTGTAAACTATTAAAAATACTACTAGCTGCAAGGAAATAGTTACTTCGGAATGAAGGCCAAAGTAAAAGTTTCATAATCCTCTTCAACAGTTATTTATGATTGTACTGTATTTGTCATTTATGGTTTCTCTGCTATAGTTATAGGTCCAGGGGGTTGCATAGCCTGCGCCTCCTAATTCTTAGACTCTCTTTTATCAGTTATACATATTGATATATGAAACGAAGCTGAATGAACCAAGTCACTTCAGCATTTTCAGATTCAACTTCTCTTAAATCTCATAATTGATTGATTCTTAATATGACTAGATCAAAAATTTTCTTTGCTGCTACATGGGAAGAATGTATTGATAACTTGATTATATTAACCATTGTAATCAAGAGCCTCTTCTTGTTTTCTTCATTTTCACTTCTCGATAATCTAATTAATGTGAATTCTTATTCATTGGCAGTTGAATCGAATCATCTCATTTTCAAGTTGTAAAGGGATTTGCGGAGATCGGTTTAGCTTGTTAAGACATGTAAATAAAATAGGAATGTTGAGTAATTTTCCTCCAAAATTTTTCATCATTCTGTCATAAGTCAAATGATTGGGAGTAAATGTTATACCTGTGCTAAAGATGGGAAAAGGAATAGAAATAATATCAAATACTGTGCTTTATTATTTTCATTATTTCATAATAAATTTCCTGTTACTATGGTAAACAATATGAAAGATTCTATGCTCTTTTGTTATGATTGTTACAAATCGAGGTAATTACTAGTTTTGTCTGAAAAGTTATTTTCGTTTAGCTTTTTTTTAAGTTTTCTTATTTTTAGTTATTATTTGATTTTTTTACTTCATTTTTCATTAATTAAATAAATTATTTTTCTTTACATATTTTATTTTTCATTCTCTCATTTATCATGATTTATTTATATATGTATTAAGTAATTTATGAAAGTTTCATAAAATTTGAAATTTAAGCAAAATGATTTGTCATACCCAAAGTAAAAAAATGAAATTAAAAAAAATGAATTGATTTTATTAATACAGAAATTGAATTGTAAGAAGATAAATGCAATGTTAGATTTTAAGAAGATAAATGGTGAAGTGTAAGTCTCTAATACCAATCCACCTTTAATTCAAAACTAAAAATACAAAAGTGAAAGGAAAAAGGAAGAAAAGTGTGACCACAAGGCACATGCTTTAAATTATATTTTGAGAATCTAACATTTACATTAATAAAATGTATACTTGTTATGATAAATTATTTGACTCAAATTAACATTGTTCAAACTAACATGAATAAAAACTGATTTACATCATTCAATCACATGCATTATTGATGTAAAAAAATTTGTTAAATTTGATAATAATAACTTTAAAGATTATATAAATTGTATGATTTAGTTGGTATGGTTGTATCTTTGAAATCAATAATAATTAATATTTAGTAACATAAATGAAAATAACAAGAATGGAATGAAAATAAAAAAATAGGCTTGCAAAAATGACAAAGAAGTTATATGAATTTATCCATTGGATTGGGTATAGAAAAGGTAGATTCTAAATGTATAAGGTTCTATGGTTTATGGATTTTTTCTTCTCTTTTATTGTTATTTAAATCGTGGTTGAATACCTCTCTCCATCTTGAATCCCCCAATTTCTCATATCCATAGGAATGGACCATCTTCTTCCGATGGTCTATTTCAAAATAAAAACTTAGGTTGAGCCTTTTGTTCTTGAAATATGCGTTACTAGTCAAATAATTAGTCAAAGAGAAAAAGAAAGAATAGATACAAAACAAATTACATTAATCAAATGCATATGTTATAATAAAATTATTTGAATCAAACTGACATTGCTCAAACAAGTATATATACACACTACTCAAGAACAAATTCTTAAACTATTGGGACTAAATAGATTTCTAACAAGTTAGCACTAACCTTGAAAAATGTTGTAAATCATTAATGAGCCACCAAGAATTAAACATGTTTTAGAAGACATGGATTTTTTTAACTTTTCTTTCCCATGTGTCTCCCTCGCACGTGAGCCTTTTATTCACACTATAGTCGTAAAATAGTTAAATTACTTTATTATTTTATTTTTTTTAAATTATGAAAAAATTTAAATTTAAGATAAGTTAAATTCCTTTAAACATTTTTAACACATCACTTTATACATATTTTTTAATAATAAGAAAAAAGTATGAGACTATAATTAAATATATTTTTTCTAACAATCCTATTTATTTATTTTTATTAAAGTTGTACTATGAATTTAACAACCAAAAAATTACCATGACAAATGTTTTTTTCAAAAATTATTATGTTATATTCAGAAAAGACATTGAATTCTGTGTAAAAAATAATGCAAGTTACATATTGGAAATAATGAGATTTTTGTAAGAAAAGTAAAAAAAAAAAAACCAACATATATCTCTCAAGTATATAAATTGTGTCACAGCCATGTGAGAGAAAATGTTGAGTTTATTGGATTTTCCAACACACAATTACATTTTTTTAATAAACCTTTTAAAATAGGATTTTATGACTTTTTTAACTTTTATTTTTTACAAAAGTCCAAAATAACTTAAAAAATAGATATTTAAAATGCTAGACATAATGCAAGTTAAATGTTCAGAAAAGACATTGAATTCTTTGTAAAAAATAATTCAAGTTACATATTGGAAATAATGTAGTTTTTTAAGGAAAAGTAAAAAAAAAAACATATATCTCTCAAGTATATGAATTGTGTCATAATAATTTGAGAGACAATGTTTAGCTTATTGGATTTTCAACACACAATTACATTTTTTTAATAAACGCTTGATAGACATGCACTTCCTTTTCCAAATTGTTTTTTACAATCTTGTAGAAATAGTTGTACTATTACCCTTTAAAATAGGATTGTAGGACTTTTTAAATTTTATTTTTAACAAAAGTCCTAGATAACTTAAAAACTAGATACTTAAAATATAATATTTAATTTATAATATTAAAATATAAAATTCTTAATTCTTAACATTCTTTTTATCATAAATTAGTAGAAAAAAAACTTTTTTTCTAACTAAAAATAGATTTGTTGAATTAGTATTAAATACTAAAATTTTAGTAGAAAAGATTAAATATTTAATAATGGATGATAAAAATATTCTTCTTTTTAATATATAAAACTATGTTGATAGAAAAGAATAATTCTATTTTTCAGAATGAAAAAAATTGAGTAAATACAAGAGACTTACTTTTTGTCATTTCTATTTCTTTTCTTATTCAAATTTAATAATTAAGATTAATTGTACTTTGTTTTATTATAATATGCTCTAAACAATTAATTAAACTCGTGTACTTTTTCATAATTATAGTAAAAAATCATAATTCTATTTAAATTGGTATACACTCTTAGTGTAAAGACTTTTACACTGACATTTAATTTCAACCCTTCGTTCATGTTAGATTTGTTGACTTTACTCATAAATAAAAAATCATGATTGAATGTTAGTGTAAAAATCTTTTACATTGACAGTGTATACCAATGAAACTCTTAAATTTTTGTTATTTTCTTAATTTATTAATATAATTAAGAATAGCATATATAAATATGAATCCAATCATTTCGTAGGCAATGCCTCACTAATTAGTTATATTTTAATTGTTAAATTTAATAATACATTGTATTTATTAAATATTACCATTTTTTAAATAGATACATTATTTCAAGTTATATGTAGAGATTTAATGCTATATATTATTATATAAAATAAATTACTAAAAGAGTTTTAGTTAGTTTATCATTTGAGAGTATATTAGCATAATATTTTTTTTATGAATCAAACCTTAGTATTGTTAACAATACTAGTTTTGTTAGCTGGGGACCTTTATTTCCGTCAACTAACTTATCACCTTATATAACCATTAGCACAATATTTTAAAAAAAAATATAAAGAATATTGATACAGTTAAAGTTTTTAAACTTAAGATTAGAGTAGTAAATAAATAAAATTAAATTATGTATAATTTCTTAAAATATGGATGAAAGTTTATGTGTTTATTTTATTATAACATAAAAATATATTTTTCCATCAAATATATAAAAATGTAAACAATTTATATGTTAATATATTACTTTTAAATGTGTGTATTTTAATTAAAATCTAATCATTATTTTCATATATCATTATAAGATATATTGAATATTATAGTTTATCCTATAACTTATCAAATATTTTCTTATAAACTATATATTTTATATTGTTAAGATTAATTTCAAATACAAAAGGAGCTATAATATCTTAGTTGGTTAAGAAATGAGAGAGGTGGAAAAATGTCATAGTTTTGATTTCTGTTGTTAATAAAAACTAACATTTAATCTATGAAAGAAACATTTAAAATATAAAAGTATATAACATATATAATTAATTTAACTTTATACTTGTTAAATATATGAGTATAATTTTATAGAATATAATCATAATAATGTTATGATTGGATTTCACACTTTCATGATTTTACCATCATGTAATCAATATGAAATAGAAAAAGAAAATAAGTTGTTGATTTTGTGAATTATTTATTTAATATTATTGTATGTTATTTCATATATCAATAATGTATAGTTTCATGGATAATTGTTATTTTAAATTATATTTTTATTTTATTTTTCATTAATAATCATTATATAAAATCTTATATTTGACGTCATATCTATGAAGTTAAGCATACCTGCATAACATCATAAATTATTAGATAAGAAAACATATATGTTAATTTAGTTGTATTTTTATTTATAGGATACATATATGTTTATTCTTATTTGTAAAAGTCTTTACATATTTAATAAAAAACAATGTTTTCAATTTCATATAATTAACCATTATAAATTTAAAATAATTTATTTGAATATTAAAATTTTATCATTGATATATTATGAAATTATTAAATTTTTAAAGAGTTTAATTGGTATAGACTATCAGTGTAAAAATTTTTACACAGACATTTAATCATAACCTTTCATTTATGGTAAATTTATTGACTTTACTCATTACTACTTTAAAAGTCACATAAATAAAAAGTCATGATTGAATTTTACATTGACAGTGTATATCAATTAAACTCATTTTTAAAATCATTAGATGTTAGTTTAATATTATTAAGATTATATTATATTTTATCAGACATCTTAAAAATATATGGATGTCGTCATCAATCATTAGTATTTTTACATATTTTTCACTTATCTTTATTTTATTTTTTGTTTATTTTTCTCTATTTTATTTTCTTTTTTTATTGGTAATGCACCACTTTTTTACTAGAATAAGCACGACCACCACCAGACTGTTTACGTACCACTCAATAAATTTATTATTTTAATGCAATTTTAAAATTAAAATTTTTGTATTTATATAATGTTAATTTTTCATATGCATAAATATTTATTTAATATTATTAACACTACTAGGAAAATTTTCATTTCCTGCAGTTTTTTCATGAAAAAAAAATTGCAGAAAATGGCTGCTACTTTTTAGAAGGAAAAATTTGTATAAATTTTTTGAGACTTTTCGTACAAAAGAAAACAAGAATTTGATAAAACGTTTCTTGTGAATTTGAAAAGTCACAGCAAACATTTCAATAAATATGAAAATGGTAGAAAATTTTCTTGCAAATTTTCCTCCAAAACTGTAGGAGTTTCCTGTGAATTTTAAATTGGCAGGAAACTTCTTACATATTTAAAATTGCCAAGAAAATTTTTAAATATTTTCTACAGATCAAAATTCGCAAAAAGTTTACATATTTAAAGTTAAAATTAAAGTAGTAGTTGATGATGTGAATTTGTCAACAAGGGGTTTCGACGGGACAGTAGAAAATAACTTGAAAAACAGAGGAGTCGCCTCTCATGTTTATTAAGAAAAACATAAAACAAACCTTTAAAATAGAAACTAGTATGCGAAACCAAATTTGAATTTGAAAGTCAATTACATGTAGGGAAGGTATTAGCACCCTACAACGTCCGTAAAAAAGACAGTTACCTCTAATTAAACATGCAAAATTAGATAATTTTAAAAATATCTATTTCAACCCATACAAATTATTATTTTTATTTTATTAATTGGTTTTAATATTTTTTAGAAGAAATTATTATTGGGATATTTATTATTTATAAAAGATTATTATTAGTGAACTTTTATCTTTTAAATTAATTAAATTTTTTTATTTTTTTGAGCTCGACAAGAGTGGGCTCTTGCTCCTACATATATTTAGGTGCAATGGAGAATCAAAGTTTAGGTAATTCTTTGAAAAAATATTTGTGTGTTTGATATATTTGATATTTAATTTTTAAATTTATTAAGACTTAGGATTTTTGAACTGTCACAGTTCATAGTCCTAAAAATTTAAAATTGACAGAGGATGTACACTCAAATCAATATATTAGGACATTTTATCTTAGAGGCTATTTTAGTTTTTTTATGAATATAATTTTGACTAACAAATTTAGTTTTTAGAGATGAGTTTTAAGACAAAAAGTTGCAACTTATGCCTTAAAATCACTAGATTAAAAAGATGTTATGTCTTGTTAATCCTTTTATCTCTATTAATGAACTATTATAAATAAAAATAGTAAAAAGAAAGTGAAGATTAAAAATTATTTTTAAAAGAAAATATTATTAATTGTGACAGGAATTAATTAAGTAAGAAATTAGAGAACGTGACACCATCACAATTTGTATCCTCAAAATTTCATAAGGTAAAAAAAATGTCACATTTAATTAACATCATTTTTCCCTTACCAATTAATTTATTTTTCTAACTAGATGATTTAAAATTTTTTATTATTAGGAACATAATTTTGAATTTTAGAGATGAGATTTAAGACAAAAAGTTGTCACAACTTATGTCTCAAAATCTCAAAATTAGAGAGATGTCATATCTAATTAATTCTTTGATCTCTATTAAAAATATTATGCTATAAAATTATGAACAAATTAAATTTAATTTATAATTATTATTATTATTAAATAACTTAAATTATTATTATTAAAAAACTTAAATTATTTTTATGAAATGGTCTTTGCTTGATATGAAACTCTAGCTAGGATTATTTTGATGGCACTTAAATTGTATATATACAACCAAACAGTAAGTTAATTAATCAAATATCAAGCGCACAGTTATAAGTTCAAACCATAAATTAATTAATCACCTAATAAGAATCAAACAAAATAAAAACATGATAGAAAAAAAGGAAATCTACAATGTCAAAGCCCAGCATTGACAAGCATCACATGTATAACCCAATAACTAAAAAAAAGTAAAGAGAACATGTGTAAGTCTTGAGTTTACAACACAGTATTGTTGGAAAAGCCATGAACTGTACAAAGGTCCATCATTCAACATGGCAGATTCGTTGCTCCTGGTTTTGTGGCTAATGCATTCATGATATTTGTTGCTTGTTGACATGAGAAGGGGTATGTTTGTAAACATATTTTTAGGTCACTACATATACATATTGGTACCAAGATTTGGTGTTGGTGGGTGTTTACAGAGGCTTGAACGCATGTATATTCAGGTTCATATCTTATCAATGTCATGACTTTAAGCCTTTTTATGGTTAGTGAAGATAAAAGAAAAGTATATATAAGAGCTAATGTATATTATTTTGTTGAGAGAAAGAATAAGAGTGCATATATTCTATTGTGAGTGTTGTTAAGAGAGAAAAAGAAGGTGAAAAATAAAAAAAAGGAAGGACATGGTGAGGTCTTACCTCAAGTGTGGAGTGGCAACGACAGTCCCCAAAATGTGAGTTGTGAGGGATTTTTATTAAGGAGAGATGTGTGCTTTCATTTAATGAAAGTTTGCTTTTTGGGAAACCAATATTGTAGAAGTATGATTTAAGGAGATTTGTTGGTGGCTTGTAGGTGGTAGTATGAAAGATTAGGAAGCAAAAGGTGAGTAGCTAGGGTAGTATAGCACACCTTCAAATGATTTTCTTCTTTTCCTTTTCTTTTTTATAAAACCATATCTGTTTTCTTATTTTGTAATTTGGTTTTATATTCTTTTCTTTATTTTAAGAAAATGAGTCAATCAATAATAATTTTTTTAGTTTAATTTTTCTCATTTTTTTATTTTCTTTACTTACAGGAAAAAATTGGGTGATCACAGAATCCATTTGTAAAAAAATTTTTTGCATTTGAACTCAAAATTTATATTTTGTCTGTAGGCCCTACACACTTAAAACTTATGATTTTAAAACCGAACTAGTGTTTGAACCAGTGAAAGTACTAGTTCATGATTTATTAATTGTTTGTTGAACCAATGGTTGAACCGATCTTAATAAATAGTATTTTTTATTATTAATATATTATAAAAATTGAATTATAAAAGAAAAAAAATATTAAGGAGGTAATTATAAAAGGAAAAACTATTTTTACTAAATACATCTACGTATTGCTAAGTTAACCTCTGTTTTTATTAATTTTTTAATTAAAATTGATGGACTTGAGAAAACAACGGGTGTATTTAGAAAAATGAAAAAAAAATTATAAAAAAAATGAACCAGTTGAACCACCGATTTTCATCAATTTTTTTATTTTAAGACTGGTTCTATGCTTAGTCAATTCGATTTTCAGCATTAAGCAAACTAGATATTAGACTAGTTCATTGATTTTTTGGTCAAACCATTCAGTTCGATCTGGTTTTTCAACCTAACTTAAAACACATAAAAATTTTAAGAAGAAATTTCATTACAAACATTTTAACATCAATTATTCATGACTTTAAAAGAAATTACTCATGTATTATTGCACAAGTTATATTTAGAATCTATGTAAAATGTAGAAATATATACAAAACCTCATGAGTGATAAGTGTATTTTACTCTTATGAAATTGAAGTTTTCATCTAAAACTAACACTTCTTCAAGTATATTTTATGATAGGATAATTTGCGAATATATTTTAAATAATTTAAAATATGTGCATACTTAATAGTCAAATTTAATGTTATTACTTAATATTAAATTATCAAAATTAATATTTAATTATGAATTAAATATTTAATAAAATTAATTACTTAATATAAAAAATAAAATTACTTTTTTTAATTATATAAATGAATATAAAATATAATTAATATGGGAAATTTATTTTTTTATTAAATATAGATGTTACAAAAGAAAATCACATCATCAAAGGATATTATAAAATTGAAGCTTTGATCAATGTTTAAGTTAAAGTACAATTTATAATTAATATATATTAATTAAAATTTAGTGAAGCATTTATGGGATGTGTTAAAGGAGGATATAAGGAAAGTAATGATAGATTTTCATCGATATGGAAAGCTTCCAGGGGGGTCAATGCCTCATTCATTTAATGACAAATTACCAAGAAGGAGTGCCCAAGTGGATTGGGATATTATAGGCCGATATTGGGGTGCTTTATAAAATTATAGCAGAAGTGCTAGCAAAAAGGACTACAGAAGGTACTTCCAAGCATCATTAAGGAAACACAGATAGCTTTTATTAAAGGAAGACCATTGTTTGATAGTGTGGTTGTAGTTAATGAAGTGATCCATGAGGCGAAATATCATAAGAAGCTCTTAGTTGTATTTAAGGCTGACTTCGAGAAAGTGTATGAGTCTGTTAGTTGGGCGTTCCTATTTTACATGCTGTCTCGATTTGGTTTTGGGGACAAATGGTTAAGTTGGATCCATGGTTGTCTTTCTTCATCATCGGTCTTAATATTGGTTAATGGGAGTGTGATGAAGGAGTTCTATATGTAGAGAGGATTACGTCAAGGCGATCTGATGGTGCATTTATTATTCTTGATTGTTGCTGAAGGGCTAGGAGGTTTGATTCGAAAGACTTAGTCAGTAAATCTAATTTTAAGTATTAAGCTTAACAAGCATCACTACCAGATAGTATCCCAATAGTTAGATGATACAATTTTCCTGATTTCACCTGAACTTCAAAATGTATTTGCTTTGAAAAGTCCTATGAGATGCTATGAGTTGGCCTCAGACCTGAGGATCAATTTCCATAAGAGTAACTTAGGGGGAATTGGGGTGAAATTGTCGAAGCTAGGTTCCTTTGCTTCAATCCTTAATTACGGAGTTCTACAAATGCCTTTCTCCTACTTTTCTATGGGAAAAATGTGAGATGTGAGCGTGTGTGGAAGCATGTCTAGATAAACTGGGAGCAAAGTTAACCTGGTCACAAAAGAAACTATCATTAAGGAGGAAGATTTGCCTAATCAAATCCACCCTCTCTATTTTACCTCTTTATTTTTTGTCTTTTTTCAAGACTCCTAAGAAGGTGTCTAAAGCCATAAAATCTATGCAAAGGAATTTCCTTTGGGGAGGTTCGGAAGAAGCCTAAAAAATAGCATGGATCAAATGGGAGTAGGTGTGTAAAGACAAATGCAGTGGTGGGCTAGGACTAACAGATGTGTTGGATTTTAATAAAGCTCTGCTGGGCAAATGACGATGAAGAATTCTACAGGGTGGTGATGCTATTTGGATCAATGTGCTGGAGGAGAGGTATGGGGTTGATATTAGGAGGAACCTTGATGTTAGGCACAAAAGTGGAGGCTCCCAGTGGTGGCATGATATCCTAAAAGTCACTGCTAAAGAAGAATGAAGTGGCTGGATTTCTGGTGAGATAAAGCCCTTGATTGGTAATGGTTCTCAATAATCTAAAGGGATTTGCAGAGATCTATTTAGCTTGTTACAATTGAATTGGATCACCTGATTTTCAAGTTATAAAGGGATTTGCAGAGATCTATTTAGCTTGTTACAACATGTACATAAAATAGGACTGTTGAGTAATTTTCCTCCAAAATTTTTTATCATTCTGTTTTTACATCAAATGAATGGCAATTAGTTGTAATACCTACACTAGCGATTTCAGTTGTGGCTAAAAGCTGAAAAATTAACCGAAATGGTTTCAGTTTTATTTTATACTTAAAAGGTTAGTAGTTTTTTAGGTAATTACTAGTTCTGTCAGAAAAGTTATTTTAGTTTAGTTTTTTTTTAGGTGTTTTTACTTTTAGTTATTAGTTGATTTTTTTTACTTTATTTTTCATTAACTAATAAATTCTTTTTCTTTCGATATTTTATTTTTTATTCTCTCCTTTATCATAATTTACATATGTATTAAGTAATTTATAAAAGTTTCATAAAATTTGAAATTTGAGAAATTTATTTGTCATATCCAAACTAAAAAATTGAATTTATTTGTCTAATATGGAAATTGAATTGCTTTATCCAAATAAAAAATTTGACGTTTAAGAAATTTCAAATGATTTATCCAAACAAAACATTTACAAAATGAATGAAATTCAAATTGATAGCATTTCAAATGTTTTGAAATCTTAAAATGTCTCATTAAAACACAATGTTAGATTTTAAGAAAATAAATGTTGAAGTATAAATCTCTAATACCAATTTTCCTTTAATTTTTAAAATTAAAAATATCAAAGGGAAAGGGAAAAGGGAGAAAAGAGTAGTGATAAACAAGTCACATGCTTTAAATTATATTTTGAACATCTAACATTTATATTAATCAAACGTATACTTGTTATAATAAATTATTTGACTCAAACAAACATTGCTCAAATTAACATTAATAAAAACGGATTTACATCATTCAATCACATCTATGATTTATGTTAAAAAAATTTGTTGAATTTGATAATACAAACTTTAAAAATTATATTGTATGATTTAGTTGGTATGGTGGTATCTTTAAAGTCAATAATAATTCATATTTAGTAGCATAAATAATAGTAAAGGTAGATTCTAATTATATAAGGTTTTATGTTTTATGGTTTGTTTCTTTGCACTGTGGTTTCTTTCTTTCTCTATTCTAGAAAGGTGGCTGAATGCGTCTCTCAGTTCCAACCAAAGCGCTAAATCCCCCAATTCCTCCTATGGTCCATTTCAAAATCAAAATTTGGGTTGACCCTTTTGCCCCTGAAATGCACGTTATTGAGTGATAGTGAAAGAGAACAGGAAGCAAAGAGTGGCTACAGACAAGTCACATACTTTAGATTATATTTTTAGAATATAACTTTACATTAATAAAATGTATACTTAGTATAATAAATTATTTAATTCAAACTAACATTGCTCAAACAAGTATAGCAACACTACTCAAGAACAAATTATATTAAGTATCCTCAAACTAACATGGCTCAATAGATTTCTAAAAAAATAGCAATAACCTTGGAAAATGTTATAAATCATTAATGAACCAACAATTAAGCATATTTTAAAATACATGGATTTTTAACTTTCATTGTGCCTCCGCTTTTATTCACACTATAGTTGTAAAATAATTAAATTACTTTATAACTTTATTTTTTAAAATTATGAAAAGATTTAAATTTAAGATAAGTTAAATTCCTTTAAATACTTTTAACACATAAATTTATACATTTTTTTATAATAAGAAATAAGTTAGAGACTATAATTAAATATATTTTTATAACAATCCAATTTATTTGTTTTTATTAAAGTTTTATTATAAATTTAACAGCCAAAAAATTACCATGACAAATGTTTTTTATAAAATTATTATGCTATATTTAGAAAAAAATATTGAATTCTTCGTAAAGAAGAATGCAAGTTATATTGGAAATAATGAGATTTTTTAAAGAAAAGTAAAAAATAAAAATTCTCCCAAGTAATATGAATTGTATCCTACTCGTGTGAAAGAAAATGTTTAGTTTAGTTTATTATATATTCTAACACACATCTCACATTACTGTCAATCTAGAATGTATTATCATTTTCTAATAATTCATTGATAAACATGCACTTTTCCAATTTTGTTTTTATATTTTTGTAGAAATAATCATACTATTACCTTTAAAATAGGATTTTATGACTTTTTTAACTTTTATTTTCGACCAAATTCCTAAATAACTTAAATAATAGATACTTAAAATATAATATTTAGTTTATAATATTAAAATGTAAAATTCTTAATTCTTAACATTCTTTCTATCATAAATTAGTAGAAAAAACAAAAAGTAATTTTTTCTTCTAACTAAAAATAATTTTTTGAATTAATATTTTGGTAGAAAAGATTAATTATTTAGTAATGGAGGATAAATAAATTCTTCTTTTTAATATATAAAACTATGTGATAGAAAAGATTAATTCTATTTTTAGAATGGAAAAAGATGTAGTAAGTATAAGATACTTATTCTTTATTATCTCTATTCATTTTCTTATTTAAATATAATGATTAAGATTAATTATCTTTTGTTTTATTTATAGTATTCTCTAAACAATTAATTAAATTCACGTAGCTTTTCATAATTATAGTAAAAAATTACAATTCTATTTAAATTATTGTTATTTTCTTAATTTATTAATATTATTAAGAATAACATATATCAATATGAATCAAATCATTCTGTAGCACTGTGTTACTAATTATTTATATTTTAATTTTTAAATTTAATAATAAATTTTATTTATTAAATTTTACTATTATTTAAATAGATATATTATTTAAAGTTATATGTAGAGATTTAATGCTATATATTATTATATATAATAAATTACTAAGAGAATGTTAGTTATTGTACGATTTGAGAGTGTATTAGTATAATATATTTTTTATGAATCAAATCTTAGTATTATTAATAATACAAGTTTGTTAGTTGAACCTGGAACCTTTATTTTCGTTAACTAATTTATCACCTTATATATTTATTAGTGTAATATTTTAAAAAAAGACACAAGAAATGTAGGTATATTTAAAGTTTTTAAACTTAAGATTGGAGTAGGTAAATAAAAAAGAATGAAATTATAATTTCTTAAAACAAGGATGAAAGTTTTATGTATTTATTTTTATTATAATATAAATATATACTTTTTATGTCAAATATATAAAAATGTAAACAATTTATATGGAATATTACTTTTAAGTGTGTCTATTTTAATTAAAATCTAATGATCATTTTCATATATCAGTATAAGATATATTGAATATTATAGTTTATCCTATAACTTATCAAATATTTTCTTATAAACTATATATTTTATATTGTTAATATTAATTTTAAATAAAAAAGGATATATAATATCTTAATCGGTTAAAGAATGAGATGTGAAAAGATGTCATAGTTTTTATTTTTATATTTGTCATTAATAAAAACTAACATCAAGTCTACAAAAAAAATATTTAAAATATAAAATTATATATATATATATAATTAATTTCAATTTATATTTATTAAATATGTGAGTCTAATTTTATGGAATATAATCATAATAATGTTATGATTGAATTTCACACTTATATGATTTTATGTTCATGTAATAAATATGAAATAGAAAAAGAATAAGTTGTTGATTTTGTTAATTATTTAATTTTTATATTATTTTATGTTATTTCATATATCAATATGTATTATTGCAGGGATAATTGTTATTATAAATTATATTATTATATTTTTTCATTAACAATTATTATTTAAAATTTTATATTTAGCATAATATCTGTAAAGTTAAGCATATCTGCATAACATCATAAATTATTAGATTAAGAAAACATATATGTTGATTTAGTTTTATTTTTACTTTTAGGATACATATATGTTTATTCTTATTTGTAAAAGTCTTTACATATTTAATAAAAACCATGCTTTCCATTTCATATAGTTAACCATTATAAACTTAAAATAATTTATTTGAATATTACAATTTTGTCATTGATATATTATGAAATTATTAAATATTTAAAATCATTAAATTTTAATTTAATATTATTGAGACTATATTATATTTTATTAGACATATTATAAATTATGGATGTCGTCATGAATCATTAGTATTTTTACATATTTTTCACTTATCTTTGTTTTATTTTTTATTTCTTTTTCTCTATTTTTTTTTATTAGTAATGCACCACTTTTTTACTAGGAAAAACACGACCACCACCAAACTATTTATGTATAACTGAACAATATTATCATTTTAATGAAAATTTCAAAATTAAAATTTTTCAATTTATATAATGTTAATTTTTCTTATAAATAAATATTTATTTAATATTATTAATACTACTACAAAAGTTTTCATTTTGTGCGGTTGTTTCACGAGAAAAAAATTGTAGAAAATACCTACTATTTTTTAGAAGGAAAAAATTTGTATAAATTTTTTAGACTTTTCGTAAAAAAAAAAACACTAATAATTTCATAAAAATTTCCTTGTGAATTTGAAAAGTGACAGCACCTAAGAATAGGCGTTTTATGGATGATTCATGCCGTGCACACTCAAAGGCGAGAACGAAGTAGCAATTGCTCGTCCAAATAGGTTACCACAACCAAATCAAGAAAAAGAAAAAATTATATGTGTTGAATTTATACCTCAATCAGGCTTTGAACACCTTCGAAAGAAAAAAGAAGGAAAACACCCATCTTAAGTGCCTTGGTTCCTCTCCTTATAAGTCAAGCTATTGCATTCCTTATTTTTTCCAAAGCAGGGTTAGCGTGTATGAAAATGGTAGAAAAATTTCTTGTAAATTTTCCTTTGAAAATTATTTTAAGAGTTTCCTGGGAATTTTAAATTGGCAGCAAATTTTCCTACATATTTAAAATTAGCAAGCAACCTTTTACATATTCTTTTGCAAATAAAATTATAATAAATAAATATTATTTATTTATAAAAATTAATTTATTAAGTTTTCTAGAAATTTTTTCGCCACATAATGATAAGTTATTTTTTAAATCATTAGTTTTGAAATAACTAATAAATATTTAAAATAATATCATTTTACTAAATCCATTATAATTTATAAAATATCTTAATATTCATAATTTTAGTTTAAAATTAATTAGATTAAATATTATTTTATTGAATGTATATTCCGTTATTTTCTATCCTTTAAATTTTAAATTCAAATCATCGTATGTTTGAATGACAATGTTAATTCATTCTATATTTAACATGTCCTAAAAAATCAAGGTATGTTTTGATACAAATAAATAAAAGAAAGTTGAGATTGTTATTCAAAATTCAAGTAAATTGTATAGTATAAATGTCAAAAAGCTGACTTCAATTTTCAATGTCCAAGAAGTGACAAAAGCATTTCAAAATTTGAATAACAGAACAACAACACAAGCATTAGTGAAACATGAACTATGATCTGTATTATACACAATTTACTATTTTAATGAAATAGCACCGATCCAAAATTTAACATGAAGATGAATGTAGCTTGTGATTTGTAACATGTAATTAGTATTTTTTTTAAGTGTTAGTTAAGCATAGAAAAAAAAAGAATAATAGTGATAGCTGTCTTGGTTCAGCCCTACTTGTCCAATTCTTGTTTAATTAGATATAAACCCAAATTACATTCATAATACCACATTTTCCAATGTTTTGTATATCATATAGAACAAAATTTAGATATTGAATATTGATATTATGGTAAAAAATGTGAAAGATTCTATGCTCTTTTGCTATGATTGTTGCAAAATGAGGTAATTACTAGTTTTGTCTGAAAAGTTATTTTAGTTTAGTTTTTTTAAAAAGTTTTCATTCTCTCCTTTATCATAATTTATTTATATATGTATTAAGTAATTTATAAAAGTTTCTTAAAATTTGAAATTTAAGAAAAAGATTTGCCATATCCAAACTAAAAAAATGAAATTAGAAAAAATTGAATTGATTTTACTAAAGTGAAAGAAAAAAAAGGAAGAACCGAGTGGCCACAAGTCACATACTTTAAATTATATTTTGAGAATCTATCCTTTACATTAATAAAATGTATAGTTGTTATGATAAATTATTTGAATCAAACTAACATTAATAAAAAATAACTTACATCATTCAATCACATCTATCATTCATGTCAAAGAATACGTTAAATTTGATAATAATAACTTTAAAAATTATATAAATTATATGATTTAGTTGGTATGGTTGTATCTTCAAAGTCAATAATAATTAACATTTAGTAACATAATGAAAATCACATCAATGAAAATAAAAGAGTAGGCTTGCAAAAATGACATATCCAAACTAAAAAAATGAAATTAGAAAAAATTGAATTGATTTTATTAAAGTGAAAGAAAAAAAGAAAGAAACCAGTGGCCACAAGTCACATACTTTAAATTATATTTTGAGAATCTAACCTTTAAAGTAATAAAATGTATACTTGTTATGATAAATTATTTGAATAAAACTAACATCAATCAAAAATAACTTACATCATTCAATCACATCTATCATTCATGTCAAGAAACATGTTAAATTTGATAATAATAACTTTAAAAATTATATAAATTATATGATTTAGTTGGTATGGTTGTATCTTTAAAGTCAAGAATAATTAATATTAAGCAACATATATGAAAATCACATGAATGAAAATAAAAGAGTAGGCTTGCAAAAATGATATATCCAAACTAAAAAACAAAAATTAGAAAAAATTGAATTGATTTTATTAAAGTGAAAGAAAAAAAGAAAGAAACAAGTGGCCACAAGTCACATACTTTAATTTATATTTTGAGAATCTAACCTTTACATTAATAAAATGTATACTTGTTATGATAAATTATTTGAATCAAACTAACATTAATAAAAAATAAGTTACATCATTCAATCACATCTATCATTCATGTCAAAAAATATGTTAAATTTGATAATAATAACTTTAAAAATTATATAAATTATATGATTTAGTTGGTATGGTTGTATCTTTAAAGTCAATAATAATTAATATTTAGTAACATAAAGGAAAATCACATAAATGAAAATAAAAGAGTAGGCTTGCAAAAATGACATATCCAAACTCAAAAAATGACATTAGAAAAAATTGAATTGATTTTATTAAAGTGAAAGAAAAAAAGGAAGAAACGAGTGGCCACATGTCACATACTTTAAATTATATTTTGAGAATCTAACCTTTACATTTTATGATAAATTATTTGAATCAAACTAACATTAATAAAAAATAACTTACATCATTCAATCACATCTATCATTCACGTCAAAAAATATGTTAACTTTGATAATAATAACTTTTAAAATTATATAAATTATATGATTTAGTTGGTATGGTTGTATCTTTAAAGTAAATAATAATTAATATTTAGTAACATAAATGAAAATCACATAAATATCAATAAATGCGTAGGCTTGCAAAAATGACATATCCAAACTAAAAAAATGAAATTAGAAAAAATTAAATTTATTTTATTAAAGTTAAAGAAAAAAAAGGAAGAGTGGCCACAAGTCACATACTTGAAATTATATTTTGAGAATCTAACCTTTACATTAATAAAATGTATACTTGTTATGATAAATTATTTGAATAAAACTAACATTAATAAAAAATAACTTACGTCATTCAATCACATCTATCATTCATGTCAACAAATATGTTAAATTTGATAATAATAACTTTAAAAATTATATAAATTCTATGATTTACTTGGTATGGTTGTATCTTTAAAGTCAAGAATAATTAATATTTAGCAACATATATGAAAATCACATAAATCAAAATAAAAGAGTAGGCTTGCAAAAATGACATATCCAAACTACAAAAATGAAATTAGAAAAAATTGAATTGATTTTATTAAAGTGAAAGAAAAAAAGAAGGAAATGAGTGGCCACAAGTCACATACTTTAAATTATATTTTGAGAATCTAACCTTTACATTAATAAAATGTATACTTGTTATGATAAATTATTTGAATCAAACTAACATTAATAAAAAATAACTTACATCATTCAATCACATCTATCATTCATGCAAAAAAATATGTTAAATTTGATAATAATAACTTTAAAAATTATATAAATTCTATGATTTAGTTGGTATGGTTGTATCTTTAAAGTCAAGAATAATTAATATTTAGCAACATATATGAAAATCACATAAATCAAAATAAAAGAGTAGGCTTTCAAAAATGACATATCCAAACTAAAAAAATGAAATTAGAAAAAAATTGAATTGATTTTATTAAAGTGAAAGAAAAAAAGGAAGAAACGAGTGGACACAAGTCACATACTGTAAATTATATTTTGAGAATCTAACCTTTACATTAATAAAATGTATACTTGTTATGATAAATTATTTGAATGAAACTAACATTAATAAAAAATAACTTACATAATTCAATCACATCTATCATTCATGTCAAAAAATATGTTAAATTTGATAATAATAACTTTAAAAATTATATAAATTATATGATTTAGTTGGTATGGTTGTATCTTTAAAGTCAATAATAATTAATATTTAGTAACATAAAGGAAAATCACATAAATGAAAATAAAAGAGTAGGCTTGCAAAAATGACATATCCAAACTCAAAAAATGACATTAGAAAAAATTGAATTGATTTTATTAAAGTGAAAGAAAAAAAGGAAGAAACGAGTGGCCACATGTCACATACTTTAAATTATATTTTGAGAATCTAACCTTTACATTTTATGATAAATTATTTGAATCAAACTAAGATTAATAAAAAATAACTTACATCATTCAATCACATCTATCATTCACGTCAAAAAATATGTTAACTTTGATAATAATAACTTTTAAAATTATATAAATTATATGATTTAGTTGGTATGGTTGTATCTTTAAAGTAAATAATAATTAATATTTAGTAACATAAATGAAAATCACATAAATATCAATAAAAGCGTAGGCTTGCAAAAATGACATATCCAAACTAAAAAAATGAAATTAGAAAAAATTGAATTTATTTTATTAAAGTTAAAGAAAAAAAAGGAAGAGTGGCCACAAGTCACATACTTGAAATTATATTTTGAGAATCTAACCTTTACATTAATAAAATGTATACTTGTTATCATAAATTATTTGAATCAAATTAACATTAATAAAAAATAACTTACATCATTCAATCACATCTATCATTCACGTCAAAAAATATGTTAACTTTGATAATAATAACTTTTAAAATTATATAAATTATATGATTTAGTTGGTATGGTTGTATCTTTAAAGTCAAGAATAATTAATATTTAGCAACATATATGAAAATCACATAAATCAAAATAAAAGAGTAGGCTTGCAAAAATGACATATCCAAACTACAAAAATGAAATTAGAAAAAATTGAATTGATTTTATTAAAGTGAAAGAAAAAAAGAAGGAAACGAGTGGCCACAAGTCAGATACTTTAAATTATATTTTCAGAATCTAAACTTTACATTAATAAAATGTATACGTGTTATGATAAATTATTTGAATCAAAGTAACATTAATAAAAAATAACTTACATCATTCAATCACATCTATCATTCATGTCAAAAAATATGTTAAATTTTATAATAATAAATTTAAAAATTATATAAATTATATGATTTAGTTGGTATGGTTGTCTCTTTAGTGTAAATAATAATTAATATTTAGTAACATAAATAAAAATCACATAAATCAAAATAAAAGAGTATGCTTGCAAAAATGACATATCCAAACTAAAAAAATGAAATTAGAAAAACTCGAATTGATTTTATTAAAGTGAAAGAATAAAAGGAAGAAACGAGTGGCCAGAAGTCACATACTCTAAATTATATTTTGAGAATCGAAACTTTACATTAATACAATGTATACTTGTTACGATAAATTATTTGAATCAAACTAACATTAATAAAAAATAACTTACATCATTCTATCAGATCTATCATTCATGTCCAAAAATATGTTAAATTTGATAACAATAACTTTAAAATTTTCATAAATTATATGATTTAGTTGGTATGGTTGTATCTTCAAAGTCAATAATAATTAATATTTAGCAACATAAATTAAAATCACATAAATGAAAATAAAAGTATAGGCTTTCAAAAATGACATATCCAAACTAAAAAAATGAAATTAGAAAAAATTGAATTGATTTTATTAAAGTGAAAGAAAAAAAAGGAAGAAACGAGTGGACACAAGTCACATACTGTAAATTTTGTTTTGGGAATCTAACCTTTACATTAATAAAATGTATACTTGTTATGATAAATTATTTGAATCAAACTAACATTAATAAAAAATAACTTACGTCATTCAATCACATCTATCATTCATGTCAACAAATATGTTAAATTTGATAATAATAACTTTAAAAATTATATAAATTCTATGATTTACTTGGTATGGTTGTATCTTTAAAGTCAAGAATAATTAATATTTAGCAACATATATGAAAATCACATAAATCAAAATAAAAGAGTAGGCTTGCAAAAATGACATATCCAAACTACAAAAATGAAATTAGAAAAAATTGAATTGATTTTATTAAAGTGAAAGAAAAAAAGAAGGAAATGAGTGGCCACAAGTCACATACTTTAAATTATATTTTGAGAATCTAACCTTTACATTAATAAAATGTATACTTGTTATGATAAATTATTTGAATCAAACTAACATTAATAAAAAATAACTTACATCATTCAATCACATCTATCATTCATGCAAAAAAATATGTTAAATTTGATAATAATAACTTTAAAAATTATATAAATTCTATGATTTAGTTGGTATGGTTGTATCTTTAAAGTCAAGAATAATTAATATTTAGCAACATATATGAAAATCACATAAATCAAAATAAAAGAGTAGGCTTTCAAAAATGACATATCCAAACTAAAAAAATGAAATTAGAAAAAAATTGAATTGATTTTATTAAAGTGAAAGAAAAAAAGGAAGAAACGAGTGGACACAAGTCACATACTGTAAATTATATTTTGAGAATCTAACCTTTACATTAATAAAATGTATACTTGTTATGATAAATTATTTGAATGAAACTAACATTAATAAAAAATAACTTACATAATTCAATCACATCTATCATTCATGTCAAAAAATATGTTAAATTTGATAATAATAACTTTAAAAATTATATAAATTATATGATTTAGTTGGTATGGTTGTATCTTTAAAGTCAATAATAATTAATATTTAGTAACATAAAGGAAAATCACATAAATGAAAATAAAAGAGTAGGCTTGCAAAAATGACATATCCAAACTCAAAAAATGACATTAGAAAAAATTGAATTGATTTTATTAAAGTGAAAGAAAAAAAGGAAGAAACGAGTGGCCACATGTCACATACTTTAAATTATATTTTGAGAATCTAACCTTTACATTTTATGATAAATTATTTGAATCAAACTAAGATTAATAAAAAATAACTTACATCATTCAATCACATCTATCATTCACGTCAAAAAATATGTTAACTTTGATAATAATAACTTTTAAAATTATATAAATTATATGATTTAGTTGGTATGGTTGTATCTTTAAAGTAAATAATAATTAATATTTAGTAACATAAATGAAAATCACATAAATATCAATAAAAGCGTAGGCTTGCAAAAATGACATATCCAAACTAAAAAAATGAAATTAGAAAAAATTGAATTTATTTTATTAAAGTTAAAGAAAAAAAAGGAAGAGTGGCCACAAGTCACATACTTGAAATTATATTTTGAGAATCTAACCTTTACATTAATAAAATGTATACTTGTTATCATAAATTATTTGAATCAAATTAACATTAATAAAAAATAACTTACATCATTCAATCACATCTATCATTCACGTCAAAAAATATGTTAACTTTGATAATAATAACTTTTAAAATTATATAAATTATATGATTTAGTTGGTATGGTTGTATCTTTAAAGTCAAGAATAATTAATATTTAGCAACATATATGAAAATCACATAAATCAAAATAAAAGAGTAGGCTTGCAAAAATGACATATCCAAACTACAAAAATGAAATTAGAAAAAATTGAATTGATTTTATTAAAGTGAAAGAAAAAAAGAAGGAAACGAGTGGCCACAAGTCAGATACTTTAAATTATATTTTCAGAATCTAAACTTTACATTAATAAAATGTATACGTGTTATGATAAATTATTTGAATCAAAGTAACATTAATAAAAAATAACTTACATCATTCAATCACATCTATCATTCATGTCAAAAAATATGTTAAATTTTATAATAATAAATTTAAAAATTATATAAATTATATGATTTAGTTGGTATGGTTGTCTCTTTAGTGTAAATAATAATTAATATTTAGTAACATAAATAAAAATCACATAAATCAAAATAAAAGAGTATGCTTGCAAAAATGACATATCCAAACTAAAAAAATGAAATTAGAAAAACTCGAATTGATTTTATTAAAGTGAAAGAATAAAAGGAAGAAACGAGTGGCCAGAAGTCACATACTCTAAATTATATTTTGAGAATCGAAACTTTACATTAATACAATGTATACTTGTTACGATAAATTATTTGAATCAAACTAACATTAATAAAAAATAACTTACATCATTCTATCAGATCTATCATTCATGTCCAAAAATATGTTAAATTTGATAACAATAACTTTAAAATTTTCATAAATTATATGATTTAGTTGGTATGGTTGTATCTTCAAAGTCAATAATAATTAATATTTAGCAACATAAATTAAAATCACATAAATGAAAATAAAAGTATAGGCTTTCAAAAATGACATATCCAAACTAAAAAAATGAAATTAGAAAAAATTGAATTGATTTTATTAAAGTGAAAGAAAAAAAAGGAAGAAACGAGTGGACACAAGTCACATACTGTAAATTTTGTTTTGGGAATCTAACCTTTACATTAATAAAATGTATACTTGTTATGATAAATTATTTGAATCAAACTAACATTAATAAAAAATAACTTACATCATTCAATCACATCTATCATTCATGCAAAAAAATATGTTAAATTTGATAATAATAACTTTAAAAATTATATAAATTATATGATTTAGTTGGTATGGTTGTATCTTTAAAGTCAATAATAATTAATATTTAGTAACATAAATGAAAATCACATAAAATAAACTAAAAGAGTAGACTTGCAAAAATGACATATCCAAACTAAAAAAATGAAATTAGAAAAAATTGAATTTATTTTATTAAAGTGAAAGAAAAACAGGAGGAAACGAGTGGCCACAAGTCTCATACTTTAAATTATATTTTGAGAATCTAACCTTTACATTAAGAAAATGTATACTTGTTATGATAAATTATTTGAATCAAACTAACATTAATAAAAAATAAATTACATCGTTCAATCACATCTATCATTCATGTCAAAAAATATGTTAAATTTGATAATAATAACTTTAAAAATTATATAAATTATATGATTTTGTTGGTATGATTGTATCTTTAAACTCAATAATAATTAATATTTAGTAACATAAATGAAAATAAAATAAATGAAAATAAAAGAGTAGGCTTGCAACAAGGACATATCCCAACCAAAAATATGAAATTAGAAAAAATGGAATTGATTTTATTAAAGCGAAAGAAAAAAAGGAAGAAACGAGTGGCCACAAGTCACAAACTTTATATTATATTTTGAGAATCTAACCTTTACATTAATAAAATGTATACTTGTTATGATAAATTATTTGAATCAAACTAACATTAATAAAAAATAACTTACATCATTCAATCACATCTATCATTCATGCAAAAAAATATGTTAAATTTGATAATAATAACTTTAAAAATTATATAAATTCTATGATTTAGTTGGTATGGTTGTATCTTTAAAGTCAAGAATAATTAATATTTAGTAACATAAATGAAAATAAAAGAGTAGGCTTGCAAAAATGACATATCCCAACTAAAAAAATGAAATTAGAAAAAAATGGAATTGATTTTATTAAAGTGAAAGAAAAAAAGGAAGAAACGAGTGGCCACAAGTCACAAACTTTATATTATATTTTTAGAATCTAACTTTTACATTAATAAAATGTATAGTTGTTATGATAAATTATTTGAATCAAACTAACATTAATAAAAAATAAATTACATCGTTCAATCACATCTATCATTCATGTCAAAAAATATGTTAAATTTGATAATAATAAATTTAAAAATTATATGATTTATATGATTTAGTTGGTATGTTGTATCTTTAAAGTCAATAATAATTAATATCTAGCAACATAAATGAAAATAAAAGAGTAGGCTTGCAAAAATGACATATCCCAACTAAAAAAATGAAATTAGAAAAAAATGGAATTGATTTTATTAAAGTGAAAGAAAAAAAGGAAGAAACGAGTGACCACAACTCACATACTTTAAATTATATTTTGAGAATCTAACTTTTACATTAATAAAATGTATAGTTGTTATGATAAATTATTTGAATCAAACTAACATTAATAAAAAATAACTTACATCATTCAATCACCTCTATCATTCATGTCAAAAAATATGTTAAATTTGATAATAATAAATTTAAAAATTATATGAATTATATGATTTAGTTGGTATGTTGTATCTTTAAAGTCAATAATAATTAATATTTAGTAACATAAATGAAAATCAAATAAATGAAAATAAAAGTGTAGGCTTGCAAAAATGACATATCCCAACCAAAAAAATGAAATTAGAAAAAATGGAATTGATTTTATTAAAGTGAAAGAAAAAAAGGAAGAAACGAGTGACCACAACTCACATACTTTAAATTATATTTTGAGAATCTAACTTTTACATTAATAAAATGTATAGTTGTTATGATAAATTATTTGAATCAAACTAACATTAATAAAAAATAACTTACATCATTCAATCACATCTATCATTCATGCAAAAAAATATGTTAAATTTGATAATAATAACTTTAAAAATTATATAAATTCTATGATTTAGTTGGTATGGTTGTATCTTTAAAGTCAAGAATAATTAATATTTAGCAACATATATGAAAATCACATAAATCAAAATAAAAGAGTAGGCTTTCAAAAATGACATATCCAAACTAAAAAAATGAAATTAGAAAAAAATTGAATTGATTTTATTAAAGTGAAAGAAAAAAAGGAAGAAACGAGTGGACACAAGTCACATACTGTAAATTATATTTTGAGAATCTAACCTTTACATTAATAAAATGTATACTTGTTATGATAAATTATTTGAATGAAACTAACATTAATAAAAAATAACTTACATAATTCAATCACATCTATCATTCATGTCAAAAAATATGTTAAATTTGATAATAATAACTTTAAAAATTATATAAATTATATGATTTAGTTGGTATGGTTGTATCTTTAAAGTCAATAATAATTAATATTTAGTAACATAAATGAAAATCAAATAAATGAAAATAAAAGTGTAGGCTTGCAAAAATGACATATCCCAACTAAAAAAATGAAATTAGAAAAAAATGGAATTGATTTTATTAAAGTGAAAGAAAAAAAGGAAGAAACGAGTGACCACAACTCACATACTTTAAATTATATTTTGAGAATCTAACTTTTACATTAATAAAATGTATAGTTGTTATGATAAATTATTTGAATCAAACTAACATTAATAAAAAATAACTTACATCATTCAATCACATCTATCATTCATGCAAAAAAATATGTTAAATTTGATAATAATAACTTTAAAAATTATATAAATTCTATGATTTAGTTGGTATGGTTGTATCTTTAAAGTCAAGAATAATTAATATTTAGCAACATATATGAAAATCACATAAATCAAAATAAAAGAGTAGGCTTTCAAAAATGACATATCCAAACTAAAAAAATGAAATTAGAAAAAAATTGAATTGATTTTATTAAAGTGAAAGAAAAAAAGGAAGAAACGAGTGGACACAAGTCACATACTGTAAATTATATTTTGAGAATCTAACCTTTACATTAATAAAATGTATACTTGTTATGATAAATTATTTGAATGAAACTAACATTAATAAAAAATAACTTACATAATTCAATCACATCTATCATTCATGTCAAAAAATATGTTAAATTTGATAATAATAACTTTAAAAATTATATAAATTATATGATTTAGTTGGTATGGTTGTATCTTTAAAGTCAATAATAATTAATATTTAGTAACATAAAGGAAAATCACATAAATGAAAATAAAAGAGTAGGCTTGCAAAAATGACATATCCAAACTCAAAAAATGACATTAGAAAAAATTGAATTGATTTTATTAAAGTGAAAGAAAAAAAGGAAGAAACGAGTGGACACAAGTCACATACTGTAAATTATATTTTGAGAATCTAACCTTTACATTAATAAAATGTATACTTGTTATGATAAATTATTTGAATGAAACTAACATTAATAAAAAATAACTTACATAATTCAATCACATCTATCATTCATGTCAAAAAATATGTTAAATTTGATAATAATAACTTTAAAAATTATATAAATTATATGATTTAGTTGGTATGGTTGTATCTTTAAAGTCAATAATAATTAATATTTAGTAACATAAATGAAAATCAAATAAATGAAAATAAAAGTGTAGGCTTGCAAAAATGACATATCCCAACTAAAAAAATGAAATTAGAAAAAAATGGAATTGATTTTATTAAAGTGAAAGAAAAAAAGGAAGAAACGAGTGACCACAACTCACATACTTTAAATTATATTTTGAGAATCTAACTTTTACATTAATAAAATGTATAGTTGTTATGATAAATTATTTGAATCAAACTAACATTAATAAAAAATAACTTACATCATTCAATCACATCTATCATTCATGCAAAAAAATATGTTAAATTTGATAATAATAACTTTAAAAATTATATAAATTCTATGATTTAGTTGGTATGGTTGTATCTTTAAAGTCAAGAATAATTAATATTTAGCAACATATATGAAAATCACATAAATCAAAATAAAAGAGTAGGCTTTCAAAAATGACATATCCAAACTAAAAAAATGAAATTAGAAAAAAATTGAATTGATTTTATTAAAGTGAAAGAAAAAAAGGAAGAAACGAGTGGACACAAGTCACATACTGTAAATTATATTTTGAGAATCTAACCTTTACATTAATAAAATGTATACTTGTTATGATAAATTATTTGAATGAAACTAACATTAATAAAAAATAACTTACATAATTCAATCACATCTATCATTCATGTCAAAAAATATGTTAAATTTGATAATAATAACTTTAAAAATTATATAAATTATATGATTTAGTTGGTATGGTTGTATCTTTAAAGTCAATAATAATTAATATTTAGTAACATAAAGGAAAATCACATAAATGAAAATAAAAGAGTAGGCTTGCAAAAATGACATATCCAAACTCAAAAAATGACATTAGAAAAAATTGAATTGATTTTATTAAAGTGAAAGAAAAAAAGGAAGAAACGAGTGGCCACATGTCACATACTTTAAATTATATTTTGAGAATCTAACCTTTACATTTTATGATAAATTATTTGAATCAAACTAAGATTAATAAAAAATAACTTACATCATTCAATCACATCTATCATTCACGTCAAAAAATATGTTAACTTTGATAATAATAACTTTTAAAATTATATAAATTATATGATTTAGTTGGTATGGTTGTATCTTTAAAGTAAATAATAATTAATATTTAGTAACATAAATGAAAATCACATAAATATCAATAAAAGCGTAGGCTTGCAAAAATGACATATCCAAACTAAAAAAATGAAATTAGAAAAAATTGAATTTATTTTATTAAAGTTAAAGAAAAAAAAGGAAGAGTGGCCACAAGTCACATACTTGAAATTATATTTTGAGAATCTAACCTTTACATTAATAAAATGTATACTTGTTATCATAAATTATTTGAATCAAATTAACATTAATAAAAAATAACTTACATCATTCAATCACATCTATCATTCACGTCAAAAAATATGTTAACTTTGATAATAATAACTTTTAAAATTATATAAATTATATGATCTAGTTGGTATGGTTGTATCTTTAAAGTCAAGAATAATTAATATTTAGCAACATATATGAAAATCACATAAATCAAAATAAAAGAGTAGGCTTGCAAAAATGACATATCCAAACTACAAAAATGAAATTAGAAAAAATTGAATTGATTTTATTAAAGTGAAAGAAAAAAAGAAGGAAACGAGTGGCCACAAGTCAGATACTTTAAATTATATTTTCAGAATCTAAACTTTACATTAATAAAATGTATACGTGTTATGATAAATTATTTGAATCAAAGTAACATTAATAAAAAATAACTTACATCATTCAATCACATCTATCATTCATGTCAAAAAATATGTTAAATTTTATAATAATAAATTTAAAAATTATATAAATTATATGATTTAGTTGGTATGGTTGTCTCTTTAGTGTAAATAATAATTAATATTTAGTAACATAAATAAAAATCACATAAATCAAAATAAAAGAGTATGCTTGCAAAAATGACATATCCAAACTAAAAAAATGAAATTAGAAAAACTCGAATTGATTTTATTAAAGTGAAAGAATAAAAGGAAGAAACGAGTGGCCAGAAGTCACATACTCTAAATTATATTTTGAGAATCGAAACTTTACATTAATACAATGTATACTTGTTACGATAAATTATTTGAATCAAACTAACATTAATAAAAAATAACTTACATCATTCTATCAGATCTATCATTCATGTCCAAAAATATGTTAAATTTGATAACAATAACTTTAAAATTTTCATAAATTATATGATTTAGTTGGTATGGTTGTATCTTCAAAGTCAATAATAATTAATATTTAGCAACATAAATTAAAATCACATAAATGAAAATAAAAGTATAGGCTTTCAAAAATGACATATCCAAACTAAAAAAATGAAATTAGAAAAAATTGAATTGATTTTATTAAAGTGAAAGAAAAAAAAGGAAGAAACGAGTGGACACAAGTCACATACTGTAAATTTTGTTTTGGGAATCTAACCTTTACATTAATAAAATGTATACTTGTTATGATAAATTATTTGAATCAAACTAACATTAATAAAAAATAACTTACATCATTCAATCACATCTATCATTCATGCAAAAAAATATGTTAAATTTGATAATAATAACTTTAAAAATTATATAAATTATATGATTTAGTTGGTATGGTTGTATCTTTAAAGTCAATAATAATTAATATTTAGTAACATAAATGAAAATCACATAAAATAAACTAAAAGAGTAGACTTGCAAAAATGACATATCCAAACTAAAAAAATGAAATTAGAAAAAATTGAATTTATTTTATTAAAGTGAAAGAAAAAAAGGAGGAAACGAGTGGCCACAAGTCTCATACTTTAAATTATATTTTGAGAATCTAACCTTTACATTAAGAAAATGTATACTTGTTATGATAAATTATTTGAATCAAACTAACATTAATAAAAAATAAATTACATCGTTCAATCACATCTATCATTCATGTCAAAAAATATGTTAAATTTGATAATAATAACTTTAAAAATTATATAAATTATATGATTTTGTTGGTATGATTGTATCTTTAAACTCAATAATAATTAATATTTAGTAACATAAATGAAAATAAAATAAATGAAAATAAAAGAGTAGGCTTGCAACAAGGACATATCCCAACCAAAAATATGAAATTAGAAAAAATGGAATTGATTTTATTAAAGCGAAAGAAAAAAAGGAAGAAACGAGTGGCCACAAGTCCCAAACTTTATATTATATTTTGAGAATCTAACCTTTACATTAATAAAATGTATACTTGTTATGATAAATTATTTGAATCAAACTAACATTAATAAAAAATAACTTACATCATTCAATCACATCTATCATTCATGCAAAAAAATATGTTAAATTTGATAATAATAACTTTAAAAATTATATAAATTCTATGATTTAGTTGGTATGGTTGTATCTTTAAAGTCAAGAATAATTAATATTTAGCAACATATATGAAAATCACATAAATCAAAATAAAAGAGTAGGCTTTCAAAAATGACATATCCAAACTAAAAAAATGAAATTAGAAAAAAATTGAATTGATTTTATTAAAGTGAAAGAAAAAAAGGAAGAAACGAGTGGACACAAGTCACATACTGTAAATTATATTTTGAGAATCTAACCTTTACATTAATAAAATGTATACTTGTTATGATAAATTATTTGAATGAAACTAACATTAATAAAAAATAACTTACATAATTCAATCACATCTATCATTCATGTCAAAAAATATGTTAAATTTGATAATAATAACTTTAAAAATTATATAAATTATATGATTTAGTTGGTATGGTTGTATCTTTAAAGTCAATAATAATTAATATTTAGTAACATAAAGGAAAATCACATAAATGAAAATAAAAGAGTAGGCTTGCAAAAATGACATATCCAAACTCAAAAAATGACATTAGAAAAAATTGAATTGATTTTATTAAAGTGAAAGAAAAAAAGGAAGAAACGAGTGGCCACATGTCACATACTTTAAATTATATTTTGAGAATCTAACCTTTACATTTTATGATAAATTATTTGAATCAAACTAAGATTAATAAAAAATAACTTACATCATTCAATCACATCTATCATTCACGTCAAAAAATATGTTAACTTTGATAATAATAACTTTTAAAATTATATAAATTATATGATTTAGTTGGTATGGTTGTATCTTTAAAGTAAATAATAATTAATATTTAGTAACATAAATGAAAATCACATAAATATCAATAAAAGCGTAGGCTTGCAAAAATGACATATCCAAACTAAAAAAATGAAATTAGAAAAAATTGAATTTATTTTATTAAAGTTAAAGAAAAAAAAGGAAGAGTGGCCACAAGTCACATACTTGAAATTATATTTTGAGAATCTAACCTTTACATTAATAAAATGTATACTTGTTATCATAAATTATTTGAATCAAATTAACATTAATAAAAAATAACTTACATCATTCAATCACATCTATCATTCACGTCAAAAAATATGTTAACTTTGATAATAATAACTTTTAAAATTATATAAATTATATGATTTAGTTGGTATGGTTGTATCTTTAAAGTCAAGAATAATTAATATTTAGCAACATATATGAAAATCACATAAATCAAAATAAAAGAGTAGGCTTGCAAAAATGACATATCCAAACTACAAAAATGAAATTAGAAAAAATTGAATTGATTTTATTAAAGTGAAAGAAAAAAAGAAGGAAACGAGTGGCCACAAGTCAGATACTTTAAATTATATTTTCAGAATCTAAACTTTACATTAATAAAATGTATACGTGTTATGATAAATTATTTGAATCAAAGTAACATTAATAAAAAATAACTTACATCATTCAATCACATCTATCATTCATGTCAAAAAATATGTTAAATTTTATAATAATAAATTTAAAAATTATATAAATTATATGATTTAGTTGGTATGGTTGTCTCTTTAGTGTAAATAATAATTAATATTTAGTAACATAAATAAAAATCACATAAATCAAAATAAAAGAGTATGCTTGCAAAAATGACATATCCAAACTAAAAAAATGAAATTAGAAAAACTCGAATTGATTTTATTAAAGTGAAAGAATAAAAGGAAGAAACGAGTGGCCAGAAGTCACATACTCTAAATTATATTTTGAGAATCGAAACTTTACATTAATACAATGTATACTTGTTACGATAAATTATTTGAATCAAACTAACATTAATAAAAAATAACTTACATCATTCTATCAGATCTATCATTCATGTCCAAAAATATGTTAAATTTGATAACAATAACTTTAAAATTTTCATAAATTATATGATTTAGTTGGTATGGTTGTATCTTCAAAGTCAATAATAATTAATATTTAGCAACATAAATTAAAATCACATAAATGAAAATAAAAGTATAGGCTTTCAAAAATGACATATCCAAACTAAAAAAATGAAATTAGAAAAAATTGAATTGATTTTATTAAAGTGAAAGAAAAAAAAGGAAGAAACGAGTGGACACAAGTCACATACTGTAAATTTTGTTTTGGGAATCTAACCTTTACATTAATAAAATGTATACTTGTTATGATAAATTATTTGAATCAAACTAACATTAATAAAAAATAACTTACATCATTCAATCACATCTATCATTCATGCAAAAAAATATGTTAAATTTGATAATAATAACTTTAAAAATTATATAAATTATATGATTTAGTTGGTATGGTTGTATCTTTAAAGTCAATAATAATTAATATTTAGTAACATAAATGAAAATCACATAAAATAAACTAAAAGAGTAGACTTGCAAAAATGACATATCCAAACTAAAAAAATGAAATTAGAAAAAATTGAATTTATTTTATTAAAGTGAAAGAAAAAAAGGAGGAAACGAGTGGCCACAAGTCTCATACTTTAAATTATATTTTGAGAATCTAACCTTTACATTAAGAAAATGTATACTTGTTATGATAAATTATTTGAATCAAACTAACATTAATAAAAAATAAATTACATCGTTCAATCACATCTATCATTCATGTCAAAAAATATGTTAAATTTGATAATAATAACTTTAAAAATTATATAAATTATATGATTTTGTTGGTATGATTGTATCTTTAAACTCAATAATAATTAATATTTAGTAACATAAATGAAAATAAAATAAATGAAAATAAAAGAGTAGGCTTGCAACAAGGACATATCCCAACCAAAAATATGAAATTAGAAAAAATGGAATTGATTTTATTAAAGCGAAAGAAAAAAAGGAAGAAACGAGTGGCCACAAGTCACAAACTTTATATTATATTTTGAGAATCTAACCTTTACATTAATAAAATGTATACTTGTTATGATAAATTATTTGAATCAAACTAACATTAATAAAAAATAACTTACATCATTCAATCACATCTATCATTCATGCAAAAAAATATGTTAAATTTGATAATAATAACTTTAAAAATTATATAAATTCTATGATTTAGTTGGTATGGTTGTATCTTTAAAGTCAAGAATAATTAATATTTAGTAACATAAATGAAAATAAAAGAGTAGGCTTGCAAAAATGACATATCCCAACTAAAAAAATGAAATTAGAAAAAAATGGAATTGATTTTATTAAAGTGAAAGAAAAAAAGGAAGAAACGAGTGGCCACAAGTCACAAACTTTATATTATATTTTTAGAATCTAACTTTTACATTAATAAAATGTATAGTTGTTATGATAAATTATTTGAATCAAACTAACATTAATAAAAAATAAATTACATCGTTCAATCACATCTATCATTCATGTCAAAAAATATGTTAAATTTGATAATAATAAATTTAAAAATTATATGATTTATATGATTTAGTTGGTATGTTGTATCTTTAAAGTCAATAATAATTAATATCTAGCAACATAAATGAAAATAAAAGAGTAGGCTTGCAAAAATGACATATCCCAACTAAAAAAATGAAATTAGAAAAAAATGGAATTGATTTTATTAAAGTGAAAGAAAAAAAGGAAGAAACGAGTGACCACAACTCACATACTTTAAATTATATTTTGAGAATCTAACTTTTACATTAATAAAATGTATAGTTGTTATGATAAATTATTTGAATCAAACTAACATTAATAAAAAATAACTTACATCATTCAATCACCTCTATCATTCATGTCAAAAAATATGTTAAATTTGATAATAATAAATTTAAAAATTATATGAATTATATGATTTAGTTGGTATGTTGTATCTTTAAAGTCAATAATAATTAATATTTAGTAACATAAATGAAAATCAAATAAATGAAAATAAAAGTGTAGGCTTGCAAAAATGACATATCCCAACCAAAAAAATGAAATTAGAAAAAATGGAATTGATTTTATTAAAGTGAAAGAAAAAGGGAAGAAACGAGTGGCCACAAGTCACAAACTTTATATTATATTTTTAGAATCTAACCTTTACATTAATAAAATGTATACTTATAATGATCAATTATTTGAATCAAACTAACATTAATAAAAAATAAATTACATCGTTCAATCACATCTATCATTCATGGCAAAAAATATGTTAAATTTGATAATAATAACTTTAAAAATTATATATATTATATGATTGTGTTGGTATGGTTGTATCTTTAAAGTCAATAATAATTAATATTTAGTAACATAAATGAAAATTACCTAAATGAAAAAAAAAGAGTAGGCTTGCAAAAATGACATATGCAAACTAAAAAAATGAAATTAGAAAAAATTGAATTGATTTTATTAAAGTGAAAGAAAAAAAGGAAGAAACGACTGCCACAAGTCACGTACTTTAAATTATATTTTGAGAATCTAACCTTTACATTAATAAAATGTATACTTGTTATGATAAATTATTTGAATCAAATTAACATTAATAAAAAATAACTTACATCATTCAATGACATCTATCATTCATGTCAAAAAATATGTTAAATTTGATGATAATAACTTTAAAAATTATATAAATTATACGATTTAGTTGGTATGGTTATATCTTTAAAGTATATAATAGTTAATATTTAGTAACATAAATAAAAATAAAATAAATTAAATGAAAATAAAAGAGTAGGCGGGTGAAAATGACATATCGAAACTAAAAAAATGAAATTAGAAAATTTGAATTGATTTTATTAAAGTGAAAAAAAAAAGGAACAAACGAGTGGCCACAAGTCACATACTTTAAATTATATTTTTAGAATCTAACCTTTACATTAATAAAATGTATAGTTGTTATGATAAATTATTTGAATCAAACTAACATTAGTGAAAACTAATTTACATCATTCAATCACATCTATCATTCATGTAGAAAAATATGTTAAATTTGATAATAAAAACTTTAAAAATTATATAAATTATATGATTTAGTTGGTATGGTTGTATCTTTAGAGTCAATAATAATTAATATTTAGTAACATAAATGAAAATAACATAAATGAAATGAAAATAAAAGAGTAGGCTTTCAAAAATGACAGATCAAATATAAAAAATTGAAATTACAAAAAATTGAATTGATTTTATTAAAGTGAAAGAAAACAGGAACAAACGAGTGGCCACAAGTCACATACTTTAAATTATAATTTGAGAATCTAACCTTTACATTAATAAAATGTATACTTGTTATGATAAATTATTTGAATCAAAGTAACATTAATAAAAAATAACTTACATCATTCAATCACATCTATCATTCATGTCAAAAAATATGTTAAATTTGATAATAATAACTTTAAAATTTATATAAATTATATGATTTAGTTGGTATGGTTATATCTTTAAAGTCAATAATAATTAATATTTAGTAACATAAATGAAAATTACATAAATGAAATGAAAATGAAAGAGTAGGCTTGCAACAATGACATATCCAAATCAAAAAAATGAAATTAGAAAAAATTGAATTGATTTTATTAAAGTGAAAGAAAAAAAGGAAAAAACGAGTGGCCACAAGTCACATACTTTAAATTATATGTTGAGAATCTAACATTTACATTAATAAAATGTATACTTGTTACAATAAATTATTTGACTCAAACTAACATTAATGAAAACTAATTTACATCATTCAATCACATCTATCATTCATGTAAAAAAATATGTTAAATTTGATACTAATAACTTTAAAAATTATATAATTATATGATTTAGTTGGTATGGTTGTATCTTTCAAGTCAATAATAATTAATATTTAGTAACATAAATGAAAATAACATAAATGAAATGAAAATAAAAGAGTAGGCTTGCAAGAATGACATATCCAAACTAAAAAAATGAAATTAGAAAAAATTGAATTGATTTTATTAAAGTGAAAGAAAAAAAGGAAGAAACGAGTGGCCACAAGTCACATACTTTAAATTATATTTTGATAATCTAACCTTTACATTAATAAAATGTATACTTGTTATGATAAATTATTTGAATCAAACTAACATTAATAACAAATAACTTACATCATTCAATCACATCTATCATTCATGTCAAAAAATATGTTAAATTTGATACTAATAACTTTAAAAATTATATAAATTATATGATTTAGTTGGTATGGTTGTATCTTTAGAGTCAATAATAATTAATATTTAGTAACATAAATGAAAATAACATAAGTGAAACGCAAATAAAAGAGTAGGCTTGCAAAAATGACAGATCAAATATAAAAAATTGAAATTACAAACAATTGAATTGATTTTATTAAAGTGAAAGAAAAAAGGAACAAACGAGTGGCCACAAGTCACATACTTTAAATTATATTTTGAGAATCTAACCTTTACATTAATAAAATGTATACTTGTTATGATAAATTATTTGACTCAAACTAACATTAGTGAAAACTAATTTACATCATTCAATCACATCTATCATTCATGTAGAAAAATATATTAAATTTGATAATACAAACTTTAAAAATTATATAAATTATATGATTTAGTTGGTATGGTTGTATCTTTAAAGTCAATAATAATTAATATTTAGTAACATAAATGAAAATAACATAAATGAAATGAAAATAAAAGAGTAGGCTTGCAAAAATGACAGATCAAATATAAAAAATTGAAATTACAAAAAATTGAATTGATTTTATTAAAGTGAAAGAAAACAGGAAAAAACGAGTGACCACAAGTCACATACTTTAAATTATAATTTGAGAATCTAACCTTTACATTAATAAAATGTATACTTGTTATGATAAATTATTTGACTCAAACTAACATTAGTGAAAACTAATTTACATCATTCAATCACATCTTTCATTCATGTAGAAAAATATGTTAAATTTGATAATAATAACTTTAAAAATTATATAAATTATATGATGTAGTGGGTATGGTTGTATCTTTAAAGTCAATAATAATTAATATTTAGTAACATAAATGAAAATAACATAAATTAAATGAAAATAAAAGAGTAGGCTTCCGAAATTGACATATCCAAACTAAAAAAATGAAATTAGAAAAAATTGAATTGATTTTATTAAAGTGAAAGAAAAAAAAGCAAGAAACGAGTGGCCACAAGTCACATACTTTAAATTATATTTTGAGAATCTAACCTTTACATTAATAAAATGTATACTTGTTATGATAAATTATTTGAATCAAACTAACATTAATAACAAATAACTTACATCATTCAATCACATCTCTCATTCATGTCAAAAAATATGTTAAATTTGATACTAATAACTTTAAAAATTATATAAATTATATGATTTAGTTGGTATGGTTGTATCTTTAGAGTCAATAATAATTAATATTTAGTAACATAAATGAAAATAACATAAATGAAATGAAAATAAAAGAGTAGGCTTGCAAAAATGACAGATCAAATATAAAAAATTGAAATTACAAAAAATTGAATTGATTTTATTAAAGTGAAAGAAAACAGGAACAAACGAGTGACCACAAGTCACATACTTTAAATTATAATTTGAGAATCTAACCTTTACATTAATAAAATGTATACTTGTTATGATAAATTATTTGACTCAAACTAACATTAGTGAAAACTAATTTACATCATTCAATCACATCTATCATTCATGTAGAAAAATATGTTAAATTTGATAATAAAAACTTTAAAAATGATAGAAATTATATGATTTAGTTGGTATGGTTGTATCTTTAAAGTCAATAATAATTAATATCTAGTAACATAAATGAAAATAACACAAATGAAATGAAAATAAAAGAGTAGGCTTGCAAAAATGACAGGTCAAATATAAAAAATTGAAATTACAAACAATTGAATTGATTTTATTAAAGTGAAAGAAAAAAGGAACAAACGAGTGGCCACAAGTCACATACTTTAAATTATATTTTGAGAATCTAACCTTTACATTAGTAAAATGTATACTTGTTATGATAAATTATTTGAATCAAACTAACATTAATAACAAATAACTTACATCATTCAATCACATCTATCATTCATGTCAAAAAATATCTTAAATTTGATACTAATAACTTTAAAAATTATATAAATTATATGATTTAGTTGTTATGGTTGTATCTTTAGAGTCAATAATAATTAATATTTAGTAACATAAATGAAAATAACATAAATGAAATGAAAATAAAAGAGTAGGCTTGCAAAAATGACAGATCAAATATAAAAAATTGAAATTACAAAAAATTGAATTGATTTTATTAAAGTGAAAGAAAACAGGAACAAACGAGTGGCCACAAGTCACATACTTTAAATTATAATTTGAGAATCTAACCTTTACATTAATAAAATATATACTTGTTATGATAAATTATTTGACTCAAACTAACATTAGTGAAAACTAATTTACATCATTCAATCACATCTATCATTCATGTACAAAAATATGTTAAATTTGATAATAAAAACTTTAAAAATTATATAAATTATATGATTTAGTTGGTATGGTTGTATCTTTAAAGTCAATAATAATTAATATCTAGTAACATAAATGAAAATAACATAAATGAAATGAAAATAAAAGAGTAGGCTTGCAAAAATGACGGATCAAATATAAAAAATTGAAATTACAAAAAATTGAATTGATTTTATTAAAGTGAAAGAAAACAGGAACAAACGAGTGGCCACAAGTCACATACTTTAAATTATAATTTGAGAATCTAACCTTTACATTAATAAAATGTATACTTGTTATGATAAATTATTTGATTCAAACTAACATTAGTGAAAACTAATTTACATCATTCAATCACATCTATCATTCATGTCAAAAAATATGTTAAATTTGATAATAATAACTTTAAAAATTATATAAATTATATGATTTAGTTGGTATGGTTATATCTTTAAAGTCAATAATAGTTAATATTTAGTAACATAAATGAAAATTACATAAATGAAATGAAAATGAAAGAGTAGGCTTGCAACAATGACATATCCAAACCAAAAAAATGAAATTAGAAAAAATTGAATTGATTTTATTAAAGTGAAAGAAAAAAAGGAAAAAACTAGTGGCCACAAGTCACATACTTTAAATTATATGTTGAGAATCTAACCTTTACATTAAGAACATGTATACTTGTTACGATAAATTATTTGACTCAAACTAACATTAATGAAAACTAATTTACATCATTCAAGCCCATCTATCATTCATGTAAAAAAATATGTTAAATTTGATACTGATAACTTTAAAAATTATATAAATTATATGATTTAGTTGGTATGGTTGTATCTTTCAAGTCAATAATAATTAATATTTAGTAACATAAATGAAAATAACATAAATGAAATGAAAATAAAAGAGTAGGCTTGCAAGAATGACATATCCAAACTAAAAAAATGAAATTAGAAAAAATTGAATTGATTTTATTAAAGTGAAAGAAAAAAAGGAAGAAACGAGTGGCCACAAGTCACATACTTTAAATTATATTTTGATAATCTAACCTTTACATTAATAAAATGTATACTTGTTATGATAAATTATTTGTCTCAAACTAACATTAGTGAAAACTAATTTACATCATTCAATCACATCTATCATTCATGTAGAAAAATATGTTAAATTTGATAATAAAAACTTTAAAAATTATATAAATTATATGATTTAGTTGGTATGGTTGTATCTTTAAAGTCAATAATAATTAATATTTAGTAACATAAATGAAAATAACATAAATGAAATGAAAATAAAAGAGTAGGCTTGCAAAAATGACAGATCAAATATAAAAAATTGAAATTACAAAAAATTGAATTGATTTTATTAAAGTGAAAGAAAACAGGAACAAACGAGTGACCACAAGTCACATACTTTAAATTATAATTTGAGAATCTAACCTTTACATTAATAAAATGTATATCTGTTATGATAAATTATTTGACTCAAACTAACATTAGTGAAAACTAATTTACATCATTCAATCACATCTATCATTCATGTAGAAAAATATGTTAAATTTGATAATAAAAACTTTAAAAATGATAGAAATTATATGATTTAGTTGGTATGGTTGTATCTTTAAAGTCAATAATAATTAATATCTAGTAACATAAATGAAAATAACACAAATGAAATGAAAATAAAAGAGTAGGCTTGCAAAAATGACAGATCAAATATAAAAAATTGAAATTACAAACAATTGAATTGATTTTATTAAAGTGAAAGAAAAAAGGAACAAACGAGTGGCCACAAGTCACATACTTTAAATTATATTTTGAGAATCTAACCTTTACATTAATAAAATGTATATTTGTTATGATAAATTATTTGAATCAAACTAACATTAATAACAAATAACTTACATCATTCAATCACATCTATCATTCATGTCAAAAAATATCTTAAATTTGATACTAATAACTTTAAAAATTATATAAATTATATGATTTAGTTGTTATGGTTGTATCTTTAGAGTCAATAATAATTAATATTTAGTAACATAAATGAAAATAACATAAATGAAATGAAAATAAAAGAGTAGGCTTGCAAAAATGACAGATCAAATATAAAAAATTGAAATTACAAAAAATTGAATTGATTTTATTAAAGTGAAAGAAAACAGGAACAAACGAGTGGCCACAAGTCACATACTTTAAATTATAATTTGAGAATCTAACCTTTACATTAATAAAATATATACTTGTTATGATAAATTATTTGACTCAAACTAACATTAGTGAAAACTCATTTACATCATTCAATCACATCTATCATTCATGTACAAAAATATGTTAAATTTGATAATAAAAACTTTAAAAATTATATAAATTATATGATTTAGTTGGTATGGTTGTATCTTTAAAGTCAATAATAATTAATATCTAGTAACATAAATGAAAATAACATAAATGAAATGAAAATAAAAGAGTAGGCTTGCAAAAATGACGGATCAAATATAAAAAATTGAAATTACAAAAAATTGAATTGATTTTATTAAAGTGAAAGAAAACAGGAACAAACGAGTGGCCACAAGTCACATACTTTAAATTATAATTTGAGAATCTAACCTTTACATTAATAAAATGTATAATTGTTATGATAAATTATTTGATTCAAACTAACATTAGTGAAAACTAATTTACATCATTCAATCACATCTATCATTCATGTCAAAAAATATGTTAAATTTGATAATAATAACTTTAAAAATTATATAAATTATATGATTTAGTTGGTATGGTTATATCTTTAAAGTCAATAATAGTTAATATTTAGTAACATAAATGAAAATTACATAAATGAAATGAAAATGAAAGAGTAGGCTTGCAACAATGACATATCCAAACCAAAAAAATGAAATTAGAAAAAATTGAATTCATTTTATTAAAGTGAAAGAAAAAAAGGAAAAAACTAGTGGCCACAAGTCACATACTTTAAATTATATGTTGAGAATCTAACCTTTACATTAAGAAAATGTATACTTGTTACGATAAATTATTTGACTCAAACTAACATTAATGAAAACTAATTTACATCATTCAAGCCCATCTATCATTCATGTAAAAAAATATGTTAAATTTGATACTGATAACTTTAAAAATTATATAAATTATATGATTTAGTTGGTATGGTTGTATCTTTCAAGTCAATAATAATTAATATTTAGTAACATAAATGAAAATAACATAAATGAAATGAAAATAAAAGAGTAGGCTTGCAAGAATGACATATCCAAACTAAAAAAATGAAATTAGAAAAAATTGAATTGATTTTATTAAAGTGAAAGAAAAAAAGGAAGAAACGAGTGGCCACAAGTCACATACTTTAAATTATAATTTGAGAATCTAACCTTTACATTAATAAAATGTATAATTGTTATGATAAATTATTTGATTCAAACTAACATTAGTGAAAACTAATTTACATCATTCAATCACATCTATCATTCATGTCAAAAAATATGTTAAATTTGATAATAATAACTTTAAAAATTATATAAATTATATGATTTAGTTGGTATGGTTATATCTTTAAAGTCAATAATAGTTAATATTTAGTAACATAAATGAAAATTACATAAATGAAATGAAAATGAAAGAGTAGGCTTGCAACAATGACATATCCAAACCAAAAAAATGAAATTAGAAAAAATTGAATTGATTTTATTAAAGTGAAAGAAAAAAAGGAAAAAACTAGTGGCCACAAGTCACATACTTTAAATTATATGTTGAGAATCTAACCTTTACATTAAGAAAATGTATACTTGTTACGATAAATTATTTGACTCAAACTAACATTAATGAAAACTAATTTACATCATTCAAGCCCATCTATCATTCATGTAAAAAAATATGTTAAATTTGATACTGATAACTTTAAAAATTATATAAATTATATGATTTAGTTGGTATGGTTGTATCTTTCAAGTCAATAATAATTAATATTTAGTAACATAAATGAAAATAACATAAATGAAATGAAAATAAAAGAGTAGGCTTGCAAGAATGACATATCCAAACTAAAAAAATGAAATTAGAAAAAATTGAATTGATTTTATTAAAGTGAAAGAAAAAAAGGAAGAAACGAGTGGCCACAAGTCACATACTTTAAATTATATTTTGATAATCTAACCTTTACATTAATAAAATGTATACTTGTTATGATAAATTATTTGAATCAAACTGACATTAATAACAAATAACTTACATCATTCAATCACATCTATCATTCATCTAAAAAAATATGTTAAATTTGATACTAATAACTTTAAAAATTGTATAAATTATATGATTTAGTTGGTATGGTTGTATCTTTAGAGTCAATAGTAATTAATATTTAGTAACATAAATGAAAATAACATAAATGAAATGCAAAATAAAAGAGTAGGCTTGCAAAAATGACAGATCAAATATAAAAAATTGAAATTACAAACAATTGAATTGATTTTATTAAAGTGAAAGAAAAAAGGAACAAACGAGTGGCCACAAGTCACATACTTTAAATTATATTTTGAGAATCTAACCTTTACATTAATAAAATGTATACTTGTTATGATAAATTATTTGACTCAAACTAACATTAGTGAAAACTAATTTACATCATTCAATCACATCTATCATTCATGTAGAAAAATGTATTAAATTTGATAATAAAAACTTTAAAAATTATATAAATTATATGATTTAGTTGGTATGGTTGTATCTTTAAAGTCAATAATAATTAATATTTAGTAACATAAATGAAAAAAACATAAATGAAATGAAAATAAAAGAGTAGGCTTGCAAAAATGACAGATCAAATATAAAAAATTGAAATTACAAAAAATTGAATTGATTTTATTAAAGTGAAAGAAAACAGGAAAAAACGAGTGGCCACAAGTCACATACTTTAAATTATAATTAGAGAATCTAACCTTTACATTAATAAAATGTATACTTGTTATGATAAATTATTTGACTCAAACTAACATTAGTGAAAACTAATTTACATCATTCAATCACATCTATCATTCATGTAGAAAAATATGTTAAATTTGACAATAATAACTTTAAAAATTATATAAATTATATGATTTAATTGGTATGGTTGTATCTTTAAAGTCAATAATAATTATTATTTAGTAACATAAATTAAAATAACATAAATTAAATGAAAATAAAAGAGTAAGCTTGCGAAAATGACATATCCAAACTAAAAAAATGAAATTAGAAAAAATTGAATTGATTTTATTAAAGTGAAAGAAAAAAAAAGGAAGAAACGAGTGGCCACAAGTCACATACTTTAAATTATATTTTGAGAATCTAACCTTTACATTAATAAAATGTATACTTGTTATGATAAATTATTTGAATCAAATTAACATTAATAAAAAATAACTTACATCATTCACTCACATCAATCATTCATGTCAAAAAATATGTTAAATTTGATGATAATAACTTTAAAAATTATATGAATTATATGATTTAGTTGGTATGGTTATATCTTTAAAGTATATAATAATTAATATTTAGTAACATAAATGAAAATAAAATAAATTAAATGAAAATAAAAGAGTAGGCTTGTGAAAATGACATATCCAAACTAAAAAAATAAAATTAGAAAAATTGAATTGATTTTATTAAAGTGAAAAAAAAAGGAACAAACGAGTGGCCACAAGTCACATACTTTAAATTATATGTTGAGAATCTAACCTTTACATTAAGAAAATGTATACTTGTTACGATAAATTATTTGACTCAAACTAACATTAATGAAAACTAATTTACATCATTCAATCACATCTATGATTCATGTCAAAAAATATGTTAAATTTGGTGATAATAACTTTAAAAATTATATAAATTATATGATTTAGTTGGTATGGTTGTATCTTTAAAGTCAATAATAATCAATATTTAGTAACATAAATGAAAATTACATAAATGAAATGAAAATGAAAGAGTAGGCTTGCAAAAATGACATATCCAAACTAAAAAGATGAAATTAGAAAAAATTGAATTGATTTAATTAAAATGAAAGAAAAAAGGAACAAACGAGTGGCCACAAGTCACATACTTTAGATTGTATTTTGAGAATCTAACCTTTACATTAATAAAATGTATACTTGTTATGATAAATTATTTGAATCAAATTAACATTAATAAAAAATAACTTACATCATTCAATCACATCTATCATTCATGTCAAAAAATATGTTAAATTTGATAATAATAACTTTAAAAATTATATAAATTATATGATTTAGTTGGTATGGTTGTATCTTTAAAGTCAATAATAGTCAATATTTAGTAACAGGAATGAAAATAACATGAATGAAATGAAAATAAAAGAGTAGGCTTGCAAAAATGACATATCCAAACCAAAAAAATGAAATTAGAAAAAATTGAATTGATTTTATTAAAGTGAAAGAAAAAAAAGGAAGAAACGAGTGGCCACAAGTCACATACTTCAAATTATATGTTGAGAATCTAACCTTTACATTAAGAAAATGTATACTTGTTATGATAAATTATTTGAATCAAATTAACATTAATAAAAAATAACTTACATCATTCAATCACATCTATCATTCATGTCAAAAAATATGTTAAATTTGATAATAATAACTTTAAAAATTATATAAATTATATGATTTAGTTGGTATGGTTGTATCTTTAAAGTCAATAATAGTCAATATTTAGTAACAGGAATGAAAATAACATGAATGAAATGAAAATAAAAGAGTAGGCTTGCAAAAATGACATATCCAAACCAAAAAAATGAAATTAGAAAAAATTGAATTGATTTTATTAAAGTGAAAGAAAAAAAAGGAAGAAACGAGTGGCCACAAGTCACATACTTCAAATTATATGTTGAGAATCTAACCTTTACATTAAGAAAATGTATACTTGTTATGATAAATTATTTGACTCAAACTAACATTAATGAAAACTAATTGACATCATTCAATCATACCTATCATTCATGTCAAAAAATATGTTAAATTTGATAATAATAACTTTAAAAATTATATAAATTATATGATTTAGTTGGTATGGTTGTATCTTTAAAGTCAATAATAGTCAATATTTAGTAACAGGAATGAAAATAACATGAATGAAATGAAAATAAAAGAGTAGGCTTGCAAAAATGACATATCCAAACCAAAAAAATGAAATTAGAAAAAATTGAATTGATTTTATTAAAGTGAAAGAAAAAAATGAAGAAACGAGTGGCCACAAGTCACATACTTTAAATTATATGTTGAGAATCTAACCTTTACATTAAGAAAATGTATACCTGTTACGATAAATTATTTGACTCAAACTAACATTATTGAAAACTAATTTACATCATTCAATCACACCTATGATTCATGTCAAAAAATATGTTAAATTTGATGATAATAACTTTAAAAATTATATAAATTATATGATTTAGTTGGTATGGTTGTATCTTTCAAGTCAATAATAATTAATATTGAGTAACATAAATGAAAATAACATAAATGAAATGAAAATAAAAGAGTAGGCTTGCAAAAATGACATATCCAAACTAAAAAAATGAAATTAGAAAAAATTGAATTGATTTTATTAAGGTGAAAGAAAAAAAGGAAGAAACGAGTGGCCACAAGTCACATATTTTAAATTATATTTTGAGAATCTAACCTTATCTTAATAAAATGTATACTTGTTATGATAAATTATTTGACTCAAACTAACATTAGTGAAAACTAATTTACATCATTCAATCACATCTATCATTCATGTAGAAAAACATGTTAAATTTGACAATAAAAACTTTAAAAACTATATAAATTATATGATTTAGTTGGTATGGTTGTATCTTTAAAGTCAATAATAATTAATATTTAGTAACATAAATGAAAATAACATAAATGAAATGAAAATAAAAGAGTAGGCTTGCAAAAATGACATATCCAAACTAAAAAAATGAAATTAGAAAAAATTGAATTGATTTTATTAAAGTGAAAGAAAAAAGGAACAAACGAGTGGCCACAAGTCAAATACTTTAAATTACATTTTGAGAATCTAACCTTTACATTAATAAAATGTATACTTGTTATGATAAATTATTTGAATCAAATTAACATTAATCAAAAATAACTTACATCATTCAATCACATCTATCATTCATGTCAAAAAATATGTTAAATTTGATAATAAGAACTTTAAAAATTATATAAATTATATGATTTAGTTGGTATGGTTGTATCTTTAAAGTCAATAATAATCAATATTTAGTAACATGAATGAAAATAACATAAATGAAATGAAAATAAAAGAGTAGGCTTGCAAAAATGACATATCCAAACTAAAAAAATGAAATTAGAAAAAATTGAATTGATTTTATTAAAGTGAAAGAAAAAAAGGAAGGAATGAGTGGCCACAAGTCACATACTTTAAATTATATTTTGAGAATCTAACCTTTACATTAATAAAATGTATACTTGTTATGATAAATTATTTGAATCAAACTAACATTAATAACAAATAACTTACATCATTCAATCACATCTATCATTCATGTCAAAAAATATGTTAAATTTGATACTAATAACTTTAAAAATTGTAAAAATTATATGATTTAGTTGGTATGGTTGTATCTTTAAAGTCAATAATAATTAATATTTAGTAACATAAATGAAAATAACATAAATGAAATGAAAATAAAAGAGTAGGCTTGGAAAAATGACAGATCAAATATAAAAAATTGAAATTACAAACAATTGAATTGATTTTATTAAAGTGAAAGAAAAAAGGAACAAACGAGTGGCCACAAGTCACATACTTTAAATTATATTTTGAGAATCTAACCTCTACATTAATAAAATGTATACTTGTTACGATAAATTATTTGAATCAAGTTAACATTAATAAAAAATAACTTACATCATTCAATCACATCTATCATTCATGTCAAAAAATATGTTAAATTTGATAATAAGAACTTTAAAAATTATATAAATTATATGATTTAGTTGGTATGGTTGTATCTTTAAAGTCAATAATAATCAATATTTAGTAACATGAATGAAAATAAGATAACTGAAATGAAAATAAAAGAGTAGGCTTGCAAAAATGATATATCCAAACTAAAAAAATGAAATTAGAAAAAATTGAATTGATTTTATTAAGGTGAAAGAAAAAAAGGAAGAAACGAGTGGCCACAAGTCACATATTTTAAATTATATTTTGAGAATCTAACCTTATGTTAATAAAATGTATACTTGTTATGATAAATTATTTGACTCAAACTAACATTAGTGAAAACTAATTTACATCATTCAATCACATCTATCATTCATGTAGAAAAACATGTTAAATTTGATAATAAAAACTTTAAAAATTATATAAATTATATGATTTAGTTGGTATGGTTGTATCTTTAAAGTCAATAATAATTAATATTTAGTAACATAAATGAAAATAACATAAATGAAATGAACATAAAAGAGTAGGCTTGCAAAAATGACATATCCAAACTAAAAAAATGAAATTAGAAAAAATTGAATTGATTTTATTAAAGTGAAAGAAAAAAGGAACAAACGAGTGGCCACAAGTCAAATACTTTAAATTACATTTTGAGAATCTAACCTTTACATTAATAAAATGTATACTTGTTATGATAAATTATTTGAATCAAATTAACATTAATCAAAAATAACTTACATCATTCAATCACATCTATCATTCATGTCAAAAAATATGTTAAATTTGATAATAAGAACTTTAAAAATTATATAAATTATATGATTTAGTTGGTATGGTTGTATCTTTAAAGTCAATAATAATCAATATTTAGTAACATGAATGAAAATAACATAAATGAAATGAAAATAAAAGAGTAGGCTTGCAAAAATGACATATCCAAACTAAAAAAATGAAATTAGAAAAAATTGAATTGATTTTATTAAAGTGAAAGAAAAAAAGGAAGGAATGAGTGGCCACAAGTCACATACTTTAAATTATATTTTGAGAATCTAACCTTTACATTAATAAAATGTATACATGTTATGATAAATTATTTGAATCAAACTAACATTAATAACAAATAACTTACATCATTCAATCACATCTATCATTCATGTCAAAAAATACGTTAAATTTGATACTAATAACTTTAAAAATTATAAAAATTATATGATTTAGTTGGTATGGTTGTATCTTTAAAGTCAATAATAATTAATATTTAGTAACATAAATGAAAATAACATAAATGAAATGAAAATAAAAGAGTAGGCTTGGAAAAATGACAGATCAAATATAAAAAATTGAAATTACAAACAATTGAATTGATTTTATTAAAGTGAAAGAAAAAAGGAACAAACGAGTGGCCACAAGTCACATACTTTAAATTATATTTTGAGAATCTAACCTCTACATTAATAAAATGTATACTTGTTACGATAAATTATTTGAATCAAGTTAACATTAATAAAAAATAACTTACATCATTCAATCACATCTATCATTCATGTCAAAAAATATGTTAAATTTGATAATAAGAACTTTAAAAATTATATAAATTATATGATTTAGTTGGTATGGTTGTATCTTTAAAGTCAATAATAATCAATATTTAGTAACATGAATGAAAATAAGATAACTGAAATGAAAATAAAAGAGTAGGCTTGCAAAAATGACATATCCAAACTAAAAAAATGAAATTAGAAAAAATTGAATTGATTTTATTAAAGTGAAAGAAAAAAGGAACAAACAAGTGGCCACAAGTCAAATACTTTAAATTATATTTTGAGAATCTAACCTTTACATTAATAAAATGTATACTTGGTATGATAAATTATTTGAATCAAATTAACATTAATAAAAAATAACTTACATCATTCAATCAGATCTATCATTCATGTCAAAAAATATGTTAAATTTGATAATAAGAACTTTAAAAATTATATAAATTATATGATTTAGTTGGTATGGTTGTATCTTTAAAGTCAATAATAATTAATATTTAGTAACATCAATGAAAATAACATAAATGAAATGAAAATAAAAGAGTAGGCTTGGAAAAAGGACAGATCAAATATAAAAAATTGAAATTACAAACAATTGAATTGATTTTATTAAAGTGAAAGAAAAAAGGAACAAACGAGTGGCCACAAGTCACATACTTTAAATTATATTTTGAGAATCTAACCTCTACATTAATAAAATGTATACTTGTTATGATAAATTATTTGACTCAAACTAACATTAGTGAAAATTAATTTACATCATTCAATCACATCTATCATTCATGTAGAAAAATATGTTAAATTTGATAATAAAAACTTTAAAAATTATATAAATTATATGATTTGGTTGGTATGGTTGTATCTTTAAAGTCAATAATAATTAATATTTAGTAACATAAATGAAACTAACATAAATGAAATGAAAATAAAAGAGTAGGCTTGCAAAAATGACATATCCAAACCAACAAAATGAAATTAGAAAAAATTGAATTGATTTTATTAAAGTGAAAGAAAAAAGGAACAAACGAGTGACCACAAGTCACATACTTTAGATTATATTTTGAGAATCTAACCTTTACATTAATAAAATGTATACTTGTTATGATAAATTATTTGACTCTAACTAACATTAATGAAAACTAATTTACATCATTCAATCACATCTATGATTCATGTCAAAAAATATGTTAAATTTGATGATAATAACTTTAAAAATTATATAAATTATATGATTTAGTTGGTATGGTTGTATCTTTAAAGTCAATAATAATTAATATTTAGTAACATAATTGAAAATAACATAAATGAAATCAAAATAAAAGAGTAGGCTTGCAAAAATGACATATCCAAACCAAAAAAATGAAATTAGAAAAACTTGAATTGATTTTAGTAAAGTGAAAGAAAAAAGGAACAAATGAGTGGCCACAAGTCACATACTTTAGATTATATTTTGAGAATCTAACCATTACATTAATAAAATGTATACTTGTTATGATAAATTATTTGAATCAAATTAACATTAATCAAAAATAACTTACATCATTCAATCACATCTATCATTCATGTCAAAAAATATGTTAAATTTGATAATAATAACTTTAAAAATTATATAAATTATATGATTTAGTTGGTATGGTTGTATCTTTAAAGTCAATAATAATCAATATTTAGTAACATGAATGAAAATAACATGAATGAAATGAAAATAAAAGAGTAGGCTTGCAAAAATGACATATCCAAACCAAAAAAATGAAAATTAGAAAAAATTGAATTGATTTTATTAAAGTGAAAGAAAAAAAAGGAAGAAACGAGTGGCCACAAGTCACATACTTGAAATTATATGGTGAGAATCTAACCTTTACATTAAGAAAATGTATACTTGTTATGATAAATTATTTGACTCAAACTAACATTAATGAAAACTAATTGACATCATTCAATCATACCTATCATTCATGTCAAAAAATATGTTAAATTTGATAATAATAACTTTAAAAATTATAAAAATTATATGATTTAGTTGGTATGGTTGTATCTTTGAAGTCAATAATAATTAATATTTAGTAACATAAATGAAAATTACATAAATGAAATGAAAATGAAAGAGTAGGCTTGCAAAAATGACATATCCAAACCAAAAAAATGAAATTAGAAAAAATTGAATTGATTTTATTAAAGTGAAAGAAAAAAGGAACAACCGAGTGGCCACAAGACACATACTTTAGATTATATTTTGAGAATCTAACCTTTACATTAATAAAATGTATACTTGTTATGATAAATTATTTGACTCAAACTAACATTAATGAAAACTAATTTACATCATTCAATCACATCTATGATTCATGTCAAAAAATATGTTAAATTTTATGATAATAACTTTAAAAATTATATAAATTATATGATTTAGTTGGTATGGTTGTATCTTTAAAGTCAATAATAATTAATATTTAGTAACATAATTGAAAATAACATAAATGAAATGAAAATAAAAGAGTAGGCTTGCAAAAATGACATATCCAAACTAAAAAAATGAAATTAGAAAAAATTGAATTGATTTTATTAAAGTGAAAGAAAAAAGGAACAAACGAGTGGCCACAAGTCACATACTTTAGATTATATTTTGAGAATCTAACCTTTACATTAATAATATCTATACTTGTTATGATAAATTATTTGAATCAAATTAACATTAATAAAAAATAACTTACATCATTCAATCACATCTATCATTCATGTCCAAAAATATGTTAAATTTGATAATAATAACTTTAAAAATTATATAAATTATATGATTTAGTTGGTATGGTTGTATCTTTAAAGTCAATAATAATCAATATTTAGTAACATGAATGAAAATAACTTGAAAGAAATGAAAATAAAAGAGTAGGCTTGCAAAAATGACATATCCAAACCAAAAAAATGAAATTAGAAAAAATTGAATTGATTTTATTAAAGTGAAAGAAAAAAAAGGAAGAAACGAGTGGCCACAAGTCACATACTTCAAATTATATGTTGAGAATCTAACCTTTACATTAAGAAAATGTATACTTGTTATGATAAATTATTTGACTCAAACTAACATTAATGAAAACTAATTGACATCATTCAATCACACCTACCATTCATGTCAAAAAATATGTTAAATTTGATAATAATAACTTTAAAAATTATAAAAATTTTATGATTTAGTTGGTATGGTTGTATCTTTAATGTCAATAATAATTAATATTTAGTAACATAAATGAAAATTACATAAATGAAATGAAAATGAAAGAGTAGGCTTGCAAAAATGACATATCCAAACCAAAAAAATTAAATTAGAAAAAATTGAATTGATTTTATTAAAGTGAAAGAAAAAAGGAACAAACAAGTGGCCACAAGTCACATACTTTAGATTATATTTTGAGAATCTAACCTTTACATTAATAATATCTATACTTGTTATGATAAATTATTTGAATCGAATTAACATTAATCAAAAATAACTTACATCATTCAATCACATCTATCATTCATGTCAAAAAATATGTTAAATTTGATAATAATAACTTTAAAAATTATATAAATTATATGATTTAGTTGGTATGGTTGTATCTTTAAAGTCAATAATAATTAATATTTAGTAACATAAATGAAAATAACATAAATTAAATGAAAATAAAAGAGTAGGCTTGCAAAAATGACAGATCAAATATAAAAAACTGAAATTACAAACAATTGAATTGATTTTATTAAAGTGAAAGAAAAAAGGAACAAACGAGTGGCCACAAGTCACATACTTTAGATTATATTTTGAGAATCTAACCTTTACATTAATAAAATGTATAATTGTTATGATAAATTATTTGACTCAAACTAACATTAGTGAAAACTAATTTACATCATTCAATCACATCTATCATTCATGTAGAAAAATATGTTAAATTTGATAATAATAACTTTAAAAATTATATAAATTATATGATTTAGTTGGTATGGTTGTATCTTTAAAGTCAATAATAATTAATATTTAGTAACATAGATGAAAATAACATAAATGAAATTAAAATAAAAGAGTAGGCTTGCGAAAATGACATATCCAAACTAAAAAAATGAAATTAGAAAAAATTGAATTGATTTTATTAAAGTGAAAGAAAAAAAAAGGAAGAAACGAGTGGCCACAAGTCACATACTTTAAATTATATTTTGAGAATCTAACCTTTACATTAATAAAATGTATACTTGTTATGATAAATTATTTGAATCAAATTAACATTAATAAAAAATAACTTACATCATTCAATCACATCTATCATTCATGTAGAAAAACATGCTAAATTTGATAATAAAAACTTTAAAAATTATATAAATTATATGATTTAGTTGGTATGGTTGTATCTTTAAAGTCAATAATAATTAACATTTAGTAACATAAATGAAAATAACATAAATGAAATGAAAATAAAAGAGTAGGCTTGCAAAAATGACATATCCAAACTAAAAAAATGAAATTAGAAAAAATTGAATTGATTTTATTAAAGTGAAAGAAAAAAGGAACAAACAAGTGGCCACAAGTCACATACTTTAAATTATATTTTGAGAATCTAACCTTTACATTAATAAAATGTATACTTGTTATGATAAATTATTTGAATCAAATTAACATTAATCAAAAATAACTTACATCATTCAATCACATCTATCATTCATGTCAAAAAATATGTTAAATTTGATAATAATAACTTTAAAAATTATATAAATTATATGATTTAGTTGGTATGGTTGTATCTTTAAAGTCAATAATAATCAATATTTAGTAACATGAATGAAAATAACATGAATGAAATGAAAATAAAAGAGTAGGCTTGCAAAAATGACATATCCAAACCAAAAAAATGAAAATTAGAAAAAATTGAATTGATTTTATTAAAGTGAAAGAAAAAAAAGGAAGAAACGAGTGGCCACAAGTCACATACTTGAAATTATATGGTGAGAATCTAACCTTTACATTAAGAAAATGTATACTTGTTATGATAAATTATTTGACTCAAACTAACATTAATGAAAACTAATTGACATCATTCAATCATACCTATCATTCATGTCAAAAAATATGTTAAATTTGATAATAATAACTTTAAAAATTATAAAAATTATATGATTTAGTTGGTATGGTTGTATCTTTGAAGTCAATAATAATTAATATTTAGTAACATAAATGAAAATTACATAAATGAAATGAAAATGAAAGAGTAGGCTTGCAAAAATGACATATCCAAACCAAAAAAATGAAATTAGAAAAAATTGAATTGATTTTATTAAAGTGAAAGAAAAAAGGAACAACCGAGTGGCCACAAGTCACATACTTTAGATTATATTTTGAGAATCTAACCTTTACATTAATAAAATGTATACTTGTTATGATAAATTATTTGACTCAAACTAACATTAATGAAAACTAATTTACATCATTCAATCACATCTATGATTCATGTCAAAAAATATGTTAAATTTTATGATAATAACTTTAAAAATTATATAAATTATATGATTTAGTTGGTATGGTTGTATCTTTAAAGTCAATAATAATTAATATTTAGTAACATAATTGAAAATAACATAAATGAAATGAAAATAAAAGAGTAGGCTTGCAAAAATGACATATCCAAACTAAAAAAATGAAATTAGAAAAAATTGAATTGATTTTATTAAAGTGAAAGAAAAAAGGAACAAACGAGTGGCCACAAGTCACATACTTTAGATTATATTTTGAGAATCTAACCTTTACATTAATAATATCTATACTTGTTATGATAAATTATTTGAATCAAATTAACATTAATAAAAAATAACTTACATCATTCAATCACATCTATCATTCATGTCCAAAAATATGTTAAATTTGATAATAATAACTTTAAAAATTATATAAATTATATGATTTAGTTGGTATGGTTGTATCTTTAAAGTCAATAATAATCAATATTTAGTAACATGAATGAAAATAACATGAAAGAAATGAAAATAAAAGAGTAGGCTTGCAAAAATGACATATCCAAACCAAAAAAATGAAATGAGAAAAAATTGAATTGATTTTATTAAAGTGAAAGAAAAAAAAGGAAGAAACGAGTGGCCACAAGTCACATACTTCAAATTATATGTTGAGAATCTAACCTTTACATTAAGAAAATGTATACTTGTTATGATAAATTATTTGACTCAAACTAACATTAATGAAAACTAATTGACATCATTCAATCACACCTACCATTCATGTCAAAAAATATGTTAAATTTGATAATAATAACTTTAAAAATTATAAAAATTATATGATTTAGTTGGTATGGTTGTATCTTTAATGTCAATAATAATTAATATTTAGTAACATAAATGAAAATTACATAAATGAAATGAAAATGAAAGAGTAGGCTTGCAAAAATGACATATCCAAACCAAAAAAATGAAATTAGAAAAAATTGAATTGATTTTATTAAAGTGAAAGAAAAAAGGAACAAACAAGTGGCCACAAGTCACATACTTTAAATTATATTTTGAGAATCTAACCTTTACATTAATAAAATGTATACTTGTTATGATAAATTATTTGAATCAAATTAACATTAATCAAAAATAACTTACATCATTCAATCACATCTATCATTCATGTAAAAAAATATGTTAAATTTGATAATAATAACTTTAAAAATTATATAAATTATATGATTTAGTTGGTATGGTTGTATCTTTAAAGTCAATAATAATTAATATTTAGTAACATAAATGAAACTAACATAAATGAAATGAAAATAAAAGAGTAGGCTTGCAAAAATGACATATCCAAACTAAAAAAATGAAATTAGAAAAAATTGAATTGATTTTATTAAAGTGAAAGAAGAAAAGGAAGGAACGAGTGGCCACAAGTCACATACTTTAAATTATATTTTGAGAATCTAACCATTACATTAATAAAATGTATACTTGTTATGATAAATTATTTGAATCGAATTAAAATTAATAAAAAATAACTTACATCATTCAATCACATCTATCATTCATGTCAACAAATATGTTAAATTTGATAATAATAACTTTAAAAATTATATAAATTATATGATTTAGTTGGTATGGTTGTATCTTTAAAGTCAATAATAATTAATATTTAGTAACATAAATGAAAATAACATAAATTAAATGAAAATAAAAGAGTAGGCTTGCAAAAATGACAGATCAAATATAAAAAACTGAAATTACAAACAATTGAATTGATTTTATTAAAGTGAAAGAAAAAAGGAACAAACGAGTGGCCACAAGTCACATACTTTAGATTATATTTTGAGAATCTAACCTTTACATTAATAAAATGTATAATTGTTATGATAAATTATTTGACTCAAACTAACATTAGTGAAAACTAATTTACATCATTCAATCACATCTATCATTCATGTAGAAAAATATGTTAAATTTGATAATAATAACTTTAAAAATTATATAAATTATATGATTTAGTTGGTATGGTTGTATCTTTAAAGTCAATAATAATTAATATTTAGTAACATAGATGAAAATAACATAAATGAAATTAAAATAAAAGAGTAGGCTTGCGAAAATGACATATCCAAACTAAAAAAATGAAATTAGAAAAAATTGAATTGATTTTATTAAAGTGAAAGAAAAAAAAAAGAAGAAACGAGTGGCCACAAGTCACATACTTTAAATTATATTTTGAGAATCTAACCTTTACATTAATAAAATGTATACTTGTTATGATAAATTATTTGAATCAAATTAACATTAATAAAAAATAACTTACATCATTCAATCACATCTATCATTCATGTAGAAAAACATGCTAAATTTGATAATAAAAACTTTAAAAATTATATAAATTATATGATTTAGTTGGTATGGTTGTATCTTTAAAGTCAATAATAATTAACATTTAGTAACATAAATGAAAATAACATAAATGAAATGAAAATAAAAGAGTAGGCTTGCAAAAATGACATATCCAAACTAAAAAAATGAAATTAGAAAAAATTGAATTGATTTTATTAAAGTGAAAGAAAAAAGGAACAAACAAGTGGCCACAAGTCACATACTTTAAATTATATTTTGAGAATCTAACCTTTACATTAATAAAATGTATACTTGTTATGATAAATTATTTGAATCAAATTAACATTAATCAAAAATAACTTACATCATTCAATCACATCTATCATTCATGTCAAAAAATATGTTAAATTTGATAATAATAACTTTAAAAATTATATAAATTATATGATTTAGTTGGTATGGTTGTATCTTTAAAGTCAATAATAATCAATATTTAGTAACATGAATGAAAATAACATGAATGAAATGAAAATAAAAGAGTAGGCTTGCAAAAATGACATATCCAAACCAAAAAAATGAAAATTAGAAAAAATTGAATTGATTTTATTAAAGTGAAAGAAAAAAAAGGAAGAAAAGAGTGGCCACAAGTCACATACTTGAAATTATATGGTGAGAATCTAACCTTTACATTAAGAAAATGTATACTTGTTATGATAAATTATTTGACTCAAACTAACATTAATGAAAACTAATTGACATCATTCAATCATACCTATCATTCATGTCAAAAAATATGTTAAATTTGATAATAATAACTTTAAAAATTATAAAAATTATATGATTTAGTTGGTATGGTTGTATCTTTGAAGTCAATAATAATTAATATTTAGTAACATAAATGAAAATTACATAAATGAAATGAAAATGAAAGAGTAGGCTTGCAAAAATGACATATCCAAACCAAAAAAATGAAATTAGAAAAAATTGAATTGATTTTATTAAAGTGAAAGAAAAAAGGAACAACCGAGTGGCCACAAGTCACATACTTTAGATTATATTTTGAGAATCTAACCTTTACATTAATAAAATGTATACTTGTTATGATAAATTATTTGACTCAAACTAACATTAATGAAAACTAATTTACATCATTCAATCACATCTATGATTCATGTCAAAAAATATGTTAAATTTTATGATAATAACTTTAAAAATTATATAAATTATATGATTTAGTTGGTATGGTTGTATCTTTAAAGTCAATAATAATTAATATTTAGTAACATAATTGAAAATAACATAAATGAAATGAAAATAAAAGAGTAGGCTTGCAAAAATGACATATCCAAACTAAAAAAATGAAATTAGAAAAAATTGAATTGATTTTATTAAAGTGAAAGAAAAAAGGAACAAACGAGTGGCCACAAGTCACATACTTTAGATTATATTTTGAGAATCTAACCTTTACATTAATAATATCTATACTTGTTATGATAAATTATTTGAATCAAATTAACATTAATAAAAAATAACTTACATCATTCAATCACATCTATCATTCATGTCCAAAAATATGTTAAATTTGATAATAATAACTTTAAAAATTATATAAATTATATGATTTAGTTGGTATGGTTGTATCTTTAAAGTCAATAATAATCAATATTTAGTAACATGAATGAAAATAACATGAAAGAAATTAAAATAAAAGAGTAGGCTTGCAAAAATGACATATCCAAACCAAAAAAATGAAATTAGAAAAAATTGAATTGATTTTATTAAAGTGAAAGAAAAAAAAGGAAGAAACGAGTGGCCACAAGTCACATACTTCAAATTATATTTTGAGAATCTAACCTTTACATTAAGAAAATGTATACTTGTTATGATAAATTATTTGACTCAAACTAACATTAATGAAAACTAATTGACATCATTCAATCACACCTACCATTCATGTCAAAAAATATGTTAAATTTGATAATAATAACTTTAAAAATTATAAAAATTATATGATTTAGTTGGTATGGTTGTATCTTTAAAGTCAATAATAATTAATATTTAGTAACATAAATGAAAATAACATAAATGAAATGAAAATAAAAGAGTAGGCTTGCAAAAATGACAGATCAAATATAAAAAATTGAAATTACAAACAATTGAATTGATTTTATTAAAGTGAAAGAAAAAAGGAACAAACGAGTGGCCACAAGTCACATACTTTAAATTATATTTTGAGAATCTAACCTTTACATTAATAAAATGTATACTTGTTATGATAAATTATTTGAATCAAATTAACATTAATCAAAAATAACTTACATCATTCAATCACATCTATCATTCATGTAAAAAAATATGTTAAATTTGATAATAATAACTTTAAAAATTATATAAATTATATGATTTAGTTGGTATGGTTGTATCTTTAAAGTCAATAATAATTAATATTTAGTAACATAAATGAAACTAACATAAATGAAATGAAAATAAAAGAGTAGGCTTGCAAAAATGACATATCCAAACTAAAAAAATGAAATTAGAAAAAATTGAATTGATTTTATTAAAGTGAAAGAAGAAAAGGAAGGAACGAGTGGCCACAAGTCACATACTTTAAATTATATTTTGAGAATCTAACCATTACATTAATAAAATGTATACTTGTTATGATAAATTATTTGAATCGAATTAAAATTAATAAAAAATAACTTACATCATTCAATCACATCTATCATTCATGTCAACAAATATGTTAAATTTGATAATAATAACTTTAAAAATTATATAAATTATATGATTTAGTTGGTATGGTTGTATCTTTAAAGTCAATAATAATTAATATTTAGTAACATAAATGAAAATAACATAAATTAAATGAAAATAAAAGAGTAGGCTTGCAAAAATGACAGATCAAATATAAAAAACTGAAATTACAAACAATTGAATTGATTTTATTAAAGTGAAAGAAAAAAGGAACAAACGAGTGGCCACAAGTCACATACTTTAGATTATATTTTGAGAATCTAACCTTTACATTAATAAAATGTATAATTGTTATGATAAATTATTTGACTCAAACTAACATTAGTGAAAACTAATTTACATCATTCAATCACATCTATCATTCATGTAGAAAAATATGTTAAATTTGATAATAATAACTTTAAAAATTATATAAATTATATGATTTAGTTGGTATGGTTGTATCTTTAAAGTCAATAATAATTAATATTTAGTAACATAGATGAAAATAACATAAATGAAATTAAAATAAAAGAGTAGGCTTGCGAAAATGATATATCCAAACTAAAAAAATGAAATTAGAAAAAATTGAATTGATTTTATTAAAGTGAAAGAAAAAAAAAAGAAGAAACGAGTGGCCACAAGTCACATACTTTAAATTATATTTTGAGAATCTAACCTTTACATTAATAAAATGTATACTTGTTATGATAAATTATTTGAATCAAATTAACATTAATAAAAAATAACTTACATCATTCAATCACATCTATCATTCATGTAGAAAAACATGCTAAATTTGATAATAAAAACTTTAAAAATTATATAAATTATATGATTTAGTTGGTATGGTTGTATCTTTAAAGTCAATAATAATTAACATTTAGTAACATAAATGAAAATAACATAAATGAAATGAAAATAAAAGAGTAGGCTTGCAAAAATGACATATCCAAACTAAAAAAATGAAATTAGAAAAAATTGAATTGATTTTATTAAAGTGAAAGAAAAAAGGAACAAACAAGTGGCCACAAGTCACATACTTTAAATTATATTTTGAGAATCTAACCTTTACATTAATAAAATGTATACTTGTTATGATAAATTATTTGAATCAAATTAACATTAATCAAAAATAACTTACATCATTCAATCACATCTATCATTCATGTAAAAAAATATGTTAAATTTGATAATAATAACTTTAAAAATTATAAAAATTATATGATTTAGTTGGTATGGTTGTATCTTTAAAGTCAATAATAATTAATATTTAGTAACATAATTGAAAATAACATAAATGAAATGAAAATAAAAGAGTAGGCTTGCAAAAATGACATATCCAAACTAAAAAAATGAAATTAGAAAAAATTGAATTGATTTTATTAAAGTGAAAGAAAAAAGGAACAAACGAGTGGCCACAAGTCACATACTTTAGATTATATTTTGAGAATCTAACCTTTACATTAATAATATCTATACTTGTTATGATAAATTATTTGAATCAAATTAACATTAATAAAAAATAACTTACATCATTCAATCACATCTATCATTCATGTCCAAAAATATGTTAAATTTGATAATAATAACTTTAAAAATTATATAAATTATATGATTTAGTTGGTATGGTTGTATCTTTAAAGTCAATAATAATTAATATTTAGTAACATAATTGAAAACAACATAAATGAAATGAAAATAAAAGAGTAGGCTTGCAAAAATGACATATCCAAACTAAAAAAATGAAATTAGAAAAAATTGAATTGATTTTATTAAAGTGAAAGAAAAAAGGAACAAACGAGTGGCCACAAATCACATACTTTAGATTATATTTTGAGAATCTAACCTTTACATTAATAAAATGTATAATTGTTATGATAAATTATTTGACTCAAACTAACATTAGTGAAAACTAATTTACATCATTCAATCACATCTATCATTCATGTAGAAAAATATGTTAAATTTGATAATAATAACTTTAAAAATTATATAAATTATATGATTTAGTTGGTATGGTTGTATCTTTAAAGTCAATAATAATTAATATTTAGTAACATAGATGAAAATAACATAAATGAAATTAAAATAAAAGAGTAGGCTTGCGAAAATGACATATCCAAACTAAAAAAATGAAATTAGAAAAAATTGAATTGATTTTATTAAAGTGAAAGAAAAAAAAAGGAAGAAACGAGTGGCCACAAGTCACATACTTTAAATTATATTTTGAGAATCTAACCTTTACATTAATAAAATGTATACTTGTTATGATAAATTATTTGAATCAAATTAACATTAATAAAAAATAACTTACATCATTCAATCACATCTATCATTCATGTAGAAAAACATGCTAAATTTGATAATAAAAACTTTAAAAATTATATAAATTATATGATTTAGTTGGTATGGTTGTATCTTTAAAGTCAATAATAATTAACATTTAGTAACATAAATGAAAATAACATAAATGAAATGAAAATAAAAGAGTAGGCTTGCAAAAATGACATATCGAAACTAAAAAAATGAAATTAGAAAAAATTGAATTGATTTTATTAAAGTGAAAGAAAAAAGGAACAAACAAGTGGCCACAAGTCACATACTTTAAATTATATTTTGAGAATCTAACCTTTACATTAATAAAATGTATACTTGTTATGATAAATTATTTGAATCAAATTAACAGTAATCAAAAATAACTTGCATCATTCAATCACATCTATCATTCATGTAAAAAAATATGTTAAATTTGATAATAATAACTTTAAAAATTATATAAATTATATGATTTAGTTGGTATGGTTGTATCTTTAAAGTCAATAATAATTAATATTTAGTAACATAAATGAAAATAACATAAATGAAATGAAAATAAAAGAGTAGGCTTGCAAAAATGACAGATCAAATATAAAAAATTGAAATTACAAACAATTGAATTGATTTTAATAAAGTGAAAGAAAAAAGGAACAAACGAGTGGCCACAAGTCACGTACTTTAGATTATATTTTGAGAATCTAACCTTTACATTAATAAAATGTATATTTGTTATGATAAATTATTTGACTCAAACTAACATTAGTGAAAACTAATTTACATCATTCAATCACATCTATCATTTATGTCAAAAATATGTTAAATTTGATAATAATAACTTTAAAAATTATATAAATTATATGATTTAGTTGGTATGGTTGTATCTTTAAAGTCAATAATAATTAATATTTAGTAACATAGATGAAAATAACATAAATGAAATTAAAATAAAAGAGTAGGCTTGCGAAAATGACATATCCAAACTAAAAAAATGAAATTAGAAAAAATTGAATTGATTTTATTAAAGTGAAAGAAAAAAAAGGAAGAAACGAGTGGCCACAAGTCACATACTTTAAATTATATTTTGAGAATCTAACCTTTACATTAATAAAATGTATACTTGTTATGATAAATTATTTGAATCAAATTAACATTAATAAAAAATAACTTACATCATTCAATCACATCTATCATTCATGTAGAAAAACATGCTAAATTTGATAATAAAAACTTTAAAAATTATATAAATTATATGATTTAGTTGGTATGGTTGTATCTTTAAAGTCAATAATAATTAACATTTAGTAACATAAATGAAAATAACATAAATGAAATGAAAATAAAAGAGTAGGCTTGCAAAAATGACATATCCAAACTAAAAAAATGAAATTAGAAAAAATTGAATTGATTTTATTAAAGTGAAAGAAAAAAGGAACAAACAAGTGGCCACAAGTCACATACTTTAAATTATATTTTGAGAATCTAACCTTTACATTAATAAAATGTATACTTGTTATGATAAATTATTTGAATCAAATTAACATTAATCAAAAATAACTTACATCATTCAATCACATCTATCATTCATGTAAAAAAATATGTTAAATTTGATAATAATAACTTTAAAAATTATATAAATTATATGATTTAGTTGGTATGGTTGTATCTTTAAAGTCAATAATAATTAATATTTAGTAACATAAATGAAAATAACATAAATGAAATGAAAATAAAAGAGTAGGCTTGCAAAAATGACAGATCAAATATAAAAAATTGAAATTACAAACAATTGAATTGATTTGATTAAAGTGAAAGAAAAAAGGAACAAACGAGTGGCCACAAGTCACGTACTTTAGATTATATTTTGAGAATCTAACCTTTACATTAATAAAATGTATACTTGTTATGATAAATTATTTGACTCAAACTAACATTAGTGAAAACTAATTTACATCATTCAATCACATCTATCATTCATGTCAAAAAATATGTTAAATTTGATAATAATAACTTTAAAAATTATATAAATTATATGATTTAGTTGGTATGGTTGTATCTTTAAAGTCAATAATAATTAATATTTAGTAATATAAATGAAAATAACATAAATGAAATGAAAATAAAAGAGTAGGCTTGCAAAAATGACATATCCAAACTAAAAAAATGAAATTAGAAAAAATTGAATTGATTTTATTAAAGTGAAAGAAGAAAAGGAAGGAACGAGTGGCCACAAGTCACATACTTTAAATTATATTTTGAGAATCTAAACTTTACATTAATAAAATGTATACTTGTTATGACAAATTATTTGAATCGAATTAAAATTAATAAAAAATAACTTACATCATTCAATCACATCTATCATTCATGTAAAAAAATATGTTAAATTTGATAATAATAACTTTAAAAATTATATAAATTATATGATTTAGTTGGTATGGTTGTATCTTTAAAGTCAATAATAATTAATATTTAGTAACATAAATGAAAATAACATAAATGAAATGAAAATAAAAGAGTAGGCTTGCAAAAATGACAGATCAAATATAAAAAATTGAAATTACAAACAATTGAATTGATTTTAATAAAGTGAAAGAAAAAAGGAACAAACGAGTGGCCACAAGTCACGTACTTTAGATTATATTTTGAGAATCTAACCTTTACATTAATAAAATGTATACTTGTTATGATAAATTATTTGACTCAAACTAACATTAGTGAAAACTAATTTACATCATTCAATCACATCTATCATTCATGTCAAAAATATGTTAAATTTGATAATAATAACTTTAAAAATTATATAAATTATATGATTTAGTTGGTATGGTTGTATCTTTAAAGTCAATAATAATTAATATTTAGTAACATAGATGAAAATAACATAAATGAAATTAAAATAAAAGAGTAGGCTTGCGAAAATGACATATCCAAACTAAAAAAATGAAATTAGAAAAAATTGAATTGATTTTATTAAAGTGAAAGAAAAAAAAGGAAGAAACGAGTGGCCACAAGTCACATACTTTAAATTATATTTTGAGAATCTAACCTTTACATTAATAAAATGTATACTTGTTATGATAAATTATTTGAATCAAATTAACATTAATAAAAAATAACTTACATCATTCAATCACATCTATCATTCATGTAGAAAAACATGCTAAATTTGATAATAAAAACTTTAAAAATTATATAAATTATATGATTTAGTTGGTATGGTTGTATCTTTAAAGTCAATAATAATTAACATTTAGTAACATAAATGAAAATAACATAAATGAAATGAAAATAAAAGAGTAGGCTTGCAAAAATGATATATCCAAACTAAAAAAATGAAATTAGAAAAAATTGAATTGATTTTATTAAAGTGAAAGAAAAAAGGAACAAACAAGTGGCCACAAGTCACATACTTTAAATTATATTTTGAGAATCTAACCTTTACATTAATAAAATGTATACTTGTTATGATAAATTATTTGAATCAAATTAACATTAATCAAAAATAACTTACATCATTCAATCACATCTATCATTCATGTAAAAAAATATGTTAAATTTGATAATAATAACTTTAAAAATTATATAAATTATATGATTTAGTTGGTATGGTTGTATCTTTAAAGTCAATAATAATTAATATTTAGTAACATAAATGAAAATAACATAAATGAAATGAAAATAAAAGAGTAGGCTTGCAAAAATGACAGATCAAATATAAAAAATTGAAATTACAAACAATTGAATTGATTTGATTAAAGTGAAAGAAAAAAGGAACAAACGAGTGGCCACAAGTCACGTACTTTAGATTATATTTTGAGAATCTAACCTTTACATTAATAAAATGTATACTTGTTATGATAAATTATTGGACTCAAACTAACATTAGTGAAAACTAATTTACATCATTCAATCACATCTATCATTCATGTCAAAAAATATGTTAAATTTGATAATAATAACTTTAAAAATTATATAAATTATATGATTTAGTTGGTATGGTTGTATCTTTAAAGTCAATAATAATTAATATTTAGTAATATAAATGAAAATAACATAAATGAAATGAAAATAAAAGAGTAGGCTTGCAAAAATGACATATCCAAACTAAAAAAATGAAATTAGAAAAAATTGAATTGATTTTATTAAAGTGAAAGAAGAAAAGGAAGGAACGAGTGGCCACAAGTCACATACTTTAAATTATATTTTGAGAATCTAAACTTTACATTAATAAAATGTATACTTGTTATGACAAATTATTTGAATCGAATTAAAATTAATAAAAAATAACTTACATCATTCAATCACATCTATCATTCATGTCAAAAAATATGTTAAATTTGATAATAATAACTTTAAAAATTATATAAATTATATGATTTAGTTGGTATGGTTGTATCTTTAAAGTCAATAATAATTAATATTTAGTAACATAAATGAAAATAACATAAATTAAATGAAAATAAAAGAGTAGGCTTGCAAAAATGACAGATCAAATATAAAAAACTGAAATTACAAACAATTGAATTGATTTTATTAAAGTGAAAGAAAAAAGAAACAAACGAGTGGCCACAAGTCACATACTTTAGATTATATTTTGAGAATCTAACCTTTACATTAATAAAATGTATACTTGTTATGATAAATTATTTGACTCAAACTAACATTAGTGAAAACTAATTTACATCATTCAATCACATCTATCATTCATGTCAAAAATATGTTAAATTTGATAATAATAACTTTAAAAATTATATAAATTATATGATTTAGTTGGTATGGTTGTATCTTTAAAGTCAATAATAATTAATATTTAGTAACATAGATGAAAATAACATAAATGAAATTAAAATAAAAGAGTAGGCTTGCGAAAATGACATATCCAAACTAAAAAAATGAAATTAGAAAAAATTGAATTGATTTTATTAAAGTGAAAGAAAAAAAAGGAAGAAACGAGTGGCCACAAGTCACATACTTTAAATTATATTTTGAGAATCTAACCTTTACATTAATAAAATGTATACTTGTTATGATAAATTATTTGAATCAAATTAACATTAATAAAAAATAACTTACATCATTGAATCACATCTATCATTCATGTAGAAAAACATGCTAAATTTGATAATAAAAACTTTAAAAATTATATAAATTATATGATTTAGTTGGTATGGTTGTATCTTTAAAGTCAATAATAATTAACATTTAGTAACATAAATGAAAATAACATAAATGAAATGAAAATAAAAGAGTAGGCTTGAAAAAATGACATATCCAAACTAAAAAAATGAAATTAGAAAAAATTGAATTGATTTTATTAAAGTGAAAGAAAAAAGGAACAAACAAGTGGCCACAAGTCACATACTTTAAATTATATTTTGAGAATCTAACCTTTACATTAATAAAATGTATACTTGTTATGATAAATTATTTGAATCAAATTAACATTAATCAAAAATAACTTACATCATTCAATCACATCTATCATTCATGTAAAAAAATATGTTAAATTTGATAATAATAACTTTAAAAATTATATAAATTATATGATTTAGTTGGTATGGTTGTATCTTTAAAGTCAATAATAATTAATATTTAGTAACATAAATGAAAATAACATAAATGAAATGAAAATAAAAGAGTAGGCTTGCAAAAATGACAGATCAAATATAAAAAATTGAAATTACAAACAATTGAATTGATTTTATTAAAGTGAAAGAAAAAAGGAACAAACGAGTGGCCACAAGTCACGTACTTTAGATTATATTTTGAGAATCTAACCTTTACATTAATAAAATGTATACTTGTTATGATAAATTATTGGACTCAAACTAACATTAGTGAAAACTAATTTACATCATTCAATCACATCTATCATTCATGTCAAAAAATATGTTAAATTTGATAATAATAACTTTAAAAATTATATAAATTATATGATTTAGTTGGTATGGTTGTATCTTTAAAGTCAATAATAATTAATATTTAGTAATATAAATGAAAATAACATAAATGAAATGAAAATAAAAGAGTAGGCTTGCAAAAATGACATATCCAAACTAAAAAAATGAAATTAGAAAAAATTGAATTGATTTTATTAAAGTGAAAGAAGAAAAGGAAGGAACGAGTGGCCACAAGTCACATACTTTAAATTATATTTTGAGAATCTAAACTTTACATTAATAAAATGTATACTTGTTATGACAAATTATTTGAATCGAATTAAAATTAATAAAAAATAACTTACATCATTCAATCACATCTATCATTCATGTCAAAAAATATGTTAAATTTGATAATAATAACTTTAAAAATTATATAAATTATATGATTTAGTTGGTATGGTTGTATCTTTAAAGTCAATAATAATTAATATTTAGTAACATAAATGAAAATAACATAAATTAAATGAAAATAAAAGAGTAGGCTTGCAAAAATGACAGATCAAATATAAAAAACTGAAATTACAAACAATTGAATTGATTTTATTAAAGTGAAAGAAAAAAGAAACAAACGAGTGGCCACAAGTCACATACTTTAGATTATATTTTGAGAATCTAACCTTTACATTAATAAAATGTATAATTGTTATGATAAATTATTTGACTCAAACTAACATTATTGAAAACTAATTTACATCATTCAATCACATCTATCATTCATGTAGAAAAATATGTTAAATTTGATAATAATAACTCTAAAAATTATATAAATTATATGATTTAGTTGGTATGGTTGTATCTTTAAAGTCAATAATAATTAATATTTAGTAACATAGATGAAAATAGCATAAATGAAATTAAAATAAAAGAGTAGGCTTGCGAAAATGACATATCTAAACTAAAAAAATGAAATTAGAAAAAATTGAATTGATTTTATTAAAGTGAAAGAAAAAAAAGGAAGAAACGAGTGGCCACAAGTCACATACTTTAAATTATATTTTGAGAATCTAACCTTTACATTAATAAAATGTATACTTGTTATGATAAATTATTTGAATCAAATTAACATTAATAAAAAATAACTTACATCATTCAATCACATCTATCATTCATGTAGAAAAACATGCTAAATTTGATAATAAAAACTTTAAAAATTATATAAATTATATGATTTAGTTGGTATGGTTGTATCTTTAAAGTCAATAACAATTAACATTTAGTAACATAAATGAAAATAACATAAATGAAATGAAAATAAAAGAGTAGGCTTGCAAAAATGACATATCCAAACTAAAAAAATGAAATTAGAAAAAATTGAATTGATTTTATTAAAGTGAAAGAAAAAAGGAACAAACAAGTGGCCACAAGTCACATGCTTTAAATTATATTTTGAGAATCTAACCTTTACATTAATAAAATGTATACTTGTTATGATAAATTATTTGAATCAAATTAACAGTAATCAAAAATAACTTGCATCATTCAATCACATCTATCATTCATGTAAAAAAATATGTTAAATTTGATAATAATAACTTTAAAAATTATATAAATTATATGATTTAGTTGGTATGGTTGTATCTTTAAAGTCAATAATAATTAATATTTAGTAACATAAATGAAAATAACATAAATGAAATGAAAATAAAAGAGTAGGCTTGCAAAAATGACAGATCAAATATAAAAAATTGAAATTACAAACAATTGAATTGATTTTATTAAAGTGAAAGAAAAAAGGAACAAACGAGTGGCCACAAGTCACGTACTTTAGATTATATTTTGAGAATCTAACCTTTACATTAATAAAATGTATACTTGTTATGATAAATTATTTGACTCAAACTAACATTAGTGAAAACTAATTTACATCATTCAATCACATCTATCATTCATGTCAAAAATATGTTAAATTTGATAATAATAACTTTAAAAATTATATAAATTATATGATTTAGTTGGTATGGTTGTATCTTTAAAGTCAATAATAATTAATATTTAGTAACATAAATGAAAATAACATAAATGAAATGAAAATAAAAGAGTAGGCTTGCAAAAATGACAGATCAAATATAAAAAATTGAAATTACAAACAATTGAATTGATTTTATTAAAGTGAAAGAAAAAAGGAACAAACTAGTGGCCACAAGTCACGTACTTTAGATTATATTTTGAGAATCTAACCTTTACATTAATAAAATGTATACTTGTTATGATAAATTATTGGACTCAAACTAACATTAGTGAAAACTAATTTACATCATTCAATCACATCTATCATTCATGTCAAAAAATATGTTAAATTTGATAATAATAACTTTAAAAATTATATAAATTATATGATTTAGTTGGTATGGTTGTATCTTTAAAGTCAATAATAATTAATATTTAGTAATATAAATGAAAATAACATAAATGAAATGAAAATAAAAGAGTAGGCTTGCAAAAATGACATATCCAAACTAAAAAAATGAAATTAGAAAAAATTGAATTGATTTTATTAAAGTGAAAGAAGAAAAGGAAGGAACGAGTGGCCACAAGTCACATACTTTAAATTATATTTTGAGAATCTAAACTTTACATTAATAAAATGTATACTTGTTATGACAAATTATTTGAATCGAATTAAAATTAATAAAAAATAACTTACATCATTCAATCACATCTATCATTCATGTCAAAAAATATGTTAAATTTGATAATAATAACTTTAAAAATTATATAAATTATATGATTTAGTTGGTATGGTTGTATCTTTAAAGTCAATAATAATTAATATTTAGTAACATAAATGAAAATAACATAAATTAAATGAAAATAAAAGAGTAGGCTTGCAAAAATGACAGATCAAATATAAAAAACTGAAATTACAAACAATTGAATTGATTTTATTAAAGTGAAAGAAAAAAGAAACAAACGAGTGGCCACAAGTCACATACTTTAGATTATATTTTGAGAATCTAACCTTTACATTAATAAAATGTATAATTGTTATGACAAATTATTTGACTCAAACTAACATTATTGAAAACTAATTTACATCATTCAATCACATCTATCATTCATGTAGAAAAATATGTTAAATTTGATAATAATAACTTTAAAAATTATATAAATTATATGATTTAGTTGGTATGGTTGTATCTTTAAAGTCAATAATAATTAATATTTAGTAACATAGATGAAAATAACATAAATGAAATTAAAATAAAAGAGTAGGCTTGCGAAAATGACATATCCAAACTAAAAAAATGAAATTAGAAAAAATTGAATTGATTTTATTAAAGTGAAAGAAAAAAAAAGGAAGAAACGAGTGGCCACAAGTCACATACTTTAAATTATATTTTGAGAATCTAACCTTTACATTAATAAAATGTATACTTGTTATGATAAATTATTTGAATCAAATTAACATTAATAAAAAATAACTTACATCATTCAATCACATCTATCATTCATGTAGAAAAACATGCTAAATTTGATAATAAAAACTTTAAAAATTATATAAATTATATGATTTAGTTGGTATGGTTGTATCTTTAAAGTCAATAATAATTAACATTTAGTAACATAAATGAAAATAACATAAATGAAATGAAAATAAAAGAGTAGGCTTGCAAAAATGACATATCCAAACTAAAAAAATGAAATTAGAAAAAATTGAATTGATTTTATTAAAGTGAAAGAAAAAAGGAACAAACAAGTGGCCACAAGTCACATACTTTAAATTATATTTTGAGAATCTAACCTTTACATTAATAAAATGTATACTTGTTATGATAAATTATTTGAATCAAATTAACAGTAATAAAAAATAACTTGCATCATTCAATCACATCTATCATTCATGTAAAAAAATATGTTAAATTTGATAATAATAACTTTAAAAATTATATAAATTATATGATTTAGTTGGTATGGTTGTATCTTTAAAGTCAATAATAATTAATATTTAGTAACATAAATGAAAATAACATAAATGAAATGAAAATAAAAGAGTAGGCTTGCAAAAATGACAGATCAAATATAAAAAATTGAAATTACAAACAATTGAATTGATTTTATTAAAGTGAAAGAAAAAAGGAACAAACGAGTGGCCACAAGTCACGTACTTTAGATTATATTTTGAGAATCTAACCTTTACATTAATAAAATGTATACTTGTTATGATAAATTATTTGACTCAAACTAACATTAGTGAAAACTAATTTACATCATTCAATCACATCTATCATTCATGTCAAAAATATGTTAAATTTGATAATAATAACTTTAAAAATTATATAAATTATATGATTTAGTTGGTATGGTTGTATCTTTAAAGTCAATAATAATTAATATTTAGTAACATAAATGAAAATAACATAAATTAAATGAAAATAAAAGAGTAGGCTTGCGAAAATGACATATCCAAACTAAAAAAATGAAATTAGAAAAAATTGAATTGATTTTATTAAAGTGAAAGAAAAAAAAGGAAGAAACGACTGGCCACAAGTCACATACTTTAAATTATATTTTGAGAATCTAACCTTTACATTAATAAAATGTATACTTGTTATGATAAATTATTTGAATCAAATTAACATTAATAAAAAATAACTTACATCATTCAATCACATCTATCATTCATGTAGAAAAACATGCTAAATTTGATAATAAAAACTTTAAAAATTATATAAATTATATGATTTAGTTGGTATGGTTGTATCTTTAAAGTCAATAATAATTAACATTTAGTAACATAAATGAAAATAACATAAATGAAATGAAAATAAAAGAGTAGGCTTGCAAAAATGACATATCCAAACTAAAAAAATGAAATTAGAAAAAATTGAATTGATTTTATTAAAGTGAAAGAAAAAAGGAACAAACAAGTGGCCACAAGTCACATACTTTAAATTATATTTTGAGAATCTAACCTTTACATTAATAAAATGTATACTTGTTATGATAAATTATTTGAATCAAATTAACATTAATCAAAAATAACTTACATCATTCAATCACATCTATCATTCATGTAAAAAAATATGTTAAATTTGATAATAATAACTTTAAAAATTATATAAATTATATGATTTAGTTGGTATGGTTGTATCTTTAAAGTCAATAATAATTAATATTTAGTAACATAAATGAAAACAACATAAATGAAATCAAAATAAAAGAGTAGGCTTGCAAAAATGACAGATCAAATATAAAAAATTGAAATTACAAACAATTGAATTGATTTTATTAAAGTGAAAGAAAAAAGGAACAAACGAGTGGCCACAAGTCACGTACTTTAGATTATATTTTGAGAATCTAACCTTTACATTAATAAAATGTATACTTGTTATGATAAATTATTTGACTCAAACTAACATTAGTAAAAACTAATTTACATCATTCAATCACATCTATCATTCATGTCAAAAAATATGTTAAATTTGATAATAATAACTTTAAAAATTATATAAATTATATGATTTAGTTGGTATGGTTGTATCTTTAAAGTCAATAATAATTAATATTTAGTAACATAAATGAAAATAACATAAATGAAATGAAAATAAAAGAGTAGGCTTGCAAAAATGACATATCCAAACTAAAAAAATGAAATTAGAAAAAATTGAATTGATTTTATTAAAGTGAAAGAAGAAAAGGAAGGAACGAGTGACCACAAGTCACATACTTTAAATTATATTTTGAGAATCTAACCTTTACATTAATAAAATGTATACTTGTTATGATAAATTATTTGAATCAAATTAAAATTAATAAAAAATAACTTACATCATTCAATCACATCTATCATTCATGTCAAAAAATATGCTAAATTTGATAATAATAACTTTAAAAATTATATAAATTATATGATTTAGTTGGTATGGTTGTATCTTTAAAGTGAATAATAATTAATATTTAGTAACATAAATGAAAATAACATAAATTAAATGAAAATAAAAGAGTAGGCTTGCAAAAATGACAGATCAAATATAAAAAATTGAAATTACAAACAATTGAATTGATTTTATTAAAGTGAAAGAAAAAACGAACAAACGAGTGGCCACAAGTCACATACTTTAGATTATATTTTGAGAATGTAACCTTTACATTAATAAAATGTATAATTGTTATGATAAATTATTTGACTCAAACTAACATTAGTGAAAACTAATTTACATCATTCAATCACATCTATCATTCATGTAGAAAAATATGTTAAATTTGATAATAATAACTTTAAAAATTATATAAATTATATGAATTAGTTGGTATGGTTGTATCTTTAAAGTCAATAATAATTAACATTTAGTAACATAAATGAAAATAACATAAATGAAATGAAAATAAAAGAGTAGGCTTGCAAAAATGACATATCCAAACTAAAAAAATGAAATTAGAAAAAATTGAATTGATTTTATTAAAGTGAAAGAAAAAAGGAACAAACAAGTGGCCACAAGTCACATACTTTAAATTATATTTTGAGAATCTAACATTTACATTAATAAAATGTATACTTGTTATGATAAATTATTTGAATCAAATTAACATTAATAAAAAATAACTTGCATCATTCAATCACATCTATCATTCATGTAAAAAAATATGTTAAATTTGATAATAATAACTTTAAAAATTATATAAATTATATGATTTAGTTGGTATGGTTGTATCTTTAAAGTCAATAATAATTAATATTTAGTAACATAAATGAAAATAACATAAATGAAATGAAAATAAAAGAGTAGGCTTGCAAAAATGACAGATCAAATATAAAAAATTGAAATTACAAACAATTGAATTGATTTTAATAAAGTGAAAGAAAAAAGGAACAAACGAGTGGCCACAAGTCACGTACTTTAGATTATATTTTGAGAATCTAACCTTTACATTAATAAAATGTATACTTGTTATGATAAATTATTTGACTCAAACTAACATTAGTGAAAACTAATTTACATCATTCAATCACATCTATCATTCATGTCAAAAATATGTTAAATTTGATAATAATAACTTTAAAAATTATATAAATTATATGATTTAGTTGGTATGGTTGTATCTTTAAAGTCAATAATAATTAATATTTAGTAACATAGATGAAAATAACATAAATGAAATTAAAATAAAAGAGTAGGCTTGCAAAAATGACATATCCAAACTAAAAAAATGAAATTAGAAAAAATTGAATTGATTTTATTAAAGTGAAAGAAAAAAAAGGAAGAAACGAGTGGCCACAAGTCACATACTTTAAATTATATTTTGAGAATCTAACCTTTACATTAATAAAATGTATACTTGTTATGATAAATTATTTGAATCAAATTAACATTAATAAAAAATAACTTACATCATTGAATCACATCTATCATTCATGTAGAAAAACATGCTAAATTTGATAATAAAAACTTTAAAAATTATATAAATTATATGATTTAGTTGGTATGGTTGTATCTTTAAAGTCAATAATAATTAACATTTAGTAACATAAATGAAAATAACATAAATGAAATGAAAATAAAAGAGTAGGCTTGCAAAAATGACATATCCATACTAAAAAAATGAAATTAGAAAAAATTGAATTGATTTTATTAAAGTGAAAGAAAAAAGGAACAAACAAGTGGCCACAAGTCACATACTTTAAATTATATTTTGAGAATCTAACCTTTACATTAATAAAATGTATACTTGTTATGATAAATTATTTGAATCAAATTAACATTAATCAAAAATAACTTACATCATTCAATCACATCTATCATTCATGTAAAAAAATATGTTAAATTTGATAATAATAACTTTAAAAATTATATAAATTATATGATTTAGTTGGTATGGTTGTATCTTTAAAGTCAATAATAATTAATATTTAGTAACATAAATGAAAATAACATAAATGAAATGAAAATAAAAGAGTAGGCTTGCAAAAATGACAGATCAAATATAAAAAATTGAAATTACAAACAATTGAATTGATTTTATTAAAGTGAAAGAAAAAAGGAACAAACGAGTGGCCACAAGTCACGTACTTTAGATTATATTTTGAGAATCTAACCTTTACATTAATAAAATGTATACTTGTTATGATAAATTATTTGACTCAAACTAACATTAGTAAAAACTAATTTACATCATTCAATCACATCTATCATTCATGTCAAAAAATATGTTAAATTTGATAATAATAACTTTAAAAATTATATAAATTATATGATTTAGGTGGTATGGTTGTATCTTTAAAGTCAATAATAATTAATATTTAGTAACATAGATGAAAATAACTTAAATGAAATTAAAATAAAAGAGTAGGCTTGCGAAAATGACATATCCAAACTAAAAAAATGAAATTAGAAAAAATTGAATTGATTTTATTAAAGTGAAAGAAGAAAAAGGAAGAAACGAGTGGCCACAAGTCACATACTTTAAATTATATTTTGAGAATCTAACCTTTACATTAATAAAATGTATACTTGTTATGATAAATTATTTGAACCAAATTAACATTAATAAAAAATAACTTACATCATTCAATCACATCTATCATTCATGTAGAAAAACATGTTAAATTTGATAATAAAAACTTTAAAAATTATATAAATTATATGATTTAGTTGGTATGGTTGTATGTTTATAGTCAATAATGATTAATATTTAGTAACATAAATGAAAATAACATAAATGAAATGAAAATAAAAGAGTAGGCTTGCAAAAATGACAGATCCAATATAAAAAAATGAAATTAGAAAAAATTGAATTGATTTTATTAAAGTGAAAGAAAAAAGGAACAAACGAGTGGCCACAAGTCACATACTTTAGATTATATTTTGAGAATCTAACCTTTACATTAATAAAATGTATACTTGTTATGATAAATTATTTGACTCAAACTAACATTAGTGAAAACTAATTTACATCATTCAATCACATCTATCATTCATGTCAAAAAATATGTTAAATTTTATAATAATAACTTTAAAAATTATATAAATTATATAATTTTGTTGTATGGTTGTATCTTTAAAGTCAATAATAATTAATATTTAGTAACATAAATGAAAATAACATAAATGAAATGAAATAAAAGAGTAGGCTTGCAAAAATGACATATCCAAACTAAAAAAAGAAATTAGAAAAAATTGAATTGATTGTATTAAAGCGGAAGAAAAAAAGGAAGAAACGAGTGGCCACAAGTAACATACTTTAAATTATATTTTGAGAATCTAACGTTTATATTAATAAAAGTTATACTTGTTATGATAAATTATTTGAATCAAATTAACATTAATAAAAAATAACTTACATCATTCAATCACATCTATGGTTCATGTCAAAAAATATGTTAAATTTGATGATAATAACTCTAAGAATTATATAAATTATATGATTTAGTTGGTATGGTTGTATCTTTAAAGTTAATAATAATTAATATTTAGTAACATAAATGAAAATAACATAAATGAAATGCAAAATAAAAGAGTAGGCTTACAAAAATGACAGATCCAATATAAAAAAATGAAATTAGAAAAAATTGAATTGATTTTATTGAAGTGAAAGAAAAAGGGAACAAACGAGTGGCCACAACTCACATACTTTAGATTATATTTTGATAATCTAAACTTTACATTAATAAAATGTATACTTGTTATGATAAATTATTTGACTCAAACTAACATTAGTGAAAACTAATTTACATCATTCAATCACATCTATCATTCATGTCAAAAAATATGTTAAATTTGATAATAATAACTTTAAAAATTATATAAATTATATGATTTAGTTGGTATGGTTGTATCTTTAAAGTCAATAATAATTACTATTTAGTAACATAAATGAAAATAACATAAATGAAATGAAAAGAGTAGGCTTGCAAAAATGACAGATCCAATATAAAAAAATAAAATTAGAAAAAATTGAATTGATTTTATTAAAGTGAAAGAAAAAAGGAACAAACGAGTGGCCACAAGTCACATACTTTAGATTATATTTTGAGAATCTAACCTTTACATTAATAAAATGTATACTTGTTATGATAAATTATTTGACTCAAACTAACATTAGTGAAAACTAATTTACATCATTCAATCACATCTATCATTCATGTCAAAAAATATGTTAAATTTGATAATAATAACTTTAAAAATTATATAAATTATATGATTTAGTTGGTATGGTTGTATCTTTAAAGTCAATAATAATTAATATTTAGTAACATAAATGAAAATAACATAAATGAAATGAAAATAAAAGAGTAGGCTTGCAAAAATGACAGATCCAATGTAAAAAAATGAAATTAGAAAAAATTGAATTGATTTTATTAAAGTGAAAGAAAAAAGGAACAAACGAGTGGCCACAAGTCACATACTTTAGATTATATTTTGAGAATCTAACCTTTACATTAATAAAATGTATAATTGTTATGATAAATTATTTGACTCAAACTAACATTAGTGAAAACTAATTTACATCATTCAATCACATCTATCATTCATGTAGAAAAATATGTTAAATTTGATAATAATAACTTTAAAAATTATATAAATTATATGAATTAGTTGGTATGGTTGTATCTTTAAAGTCAATAATAATTAACATTTAGTAACATAAATGAAAATAACATAAATGAAATGAAAATAAAAGAGTAGGCTTGCAAAAATGACATATCCAAACTAAAAAAATGAAATTAGAAAAAATTGAATTGATTTTATTAAAGTGAAAGAAAAAAGGAACAAACAAGTGGCCACAAGTCACATACTTTAAATTATATTTTGAGAATCTAACCTTTACATTAATAAAATGTATACTTGTTATGATAAATTATTTGAATCAAATTAACATTAATCAAAAATAACTTGCATCATTCAATCACATCTATCATTCATGTAAAAAAATATGTTAAATTTGATAATAATAACTTTAAAAATTATATAAATTATATGATTTAGTTGGTATGGTTGTATCTTTAAAGTCAATAATAATTAATATTTAGTAACATAAATGAAAATAACATAAATGAAATGAAAATAAAAGAGTAGGCTTGCAAAAATGACAGATCAAATATAAAAAATTGAAATTACAAACAATTGAATTGATTTTAATAAAGTGAAAGAAAAAAGGAACAAACGAGTGGCCACAAGTCACGTACTTTAGATTATATTTTGAGAATCTAACCTTTACATTAATAAAATGTATACTTGTTATGATAAATTATTTGACTCAAACTAACATTAGTGAAAACTAATTTACATCATTCAATCACATCTATCATTCATGTCAAAAATATGTTAAATTTGATAATAATAACTTTAAAAATTATATAAATTATATGATTTAGTTGGTATGGTTGTATCTTTAAAGTCAATAATAATTAATATTTAGTAACATAAATGAAAATAACATAAATGAAATGAAAATAAAAGACTAGGCTTGCAAAAATGACAGATCCAATATAAAAAAATGAAATTAGAAAAAATTGAATTGATTTTATTAAAGTGAAAGAAAAAAGGAACAAACCAGTGGCCACAAGTCACATACTTTTTGATTATATTTTGAGAATCTAACCTTTACATTAATAAAATGTATACTTGTTATGATAAATTATTTGACTCAAACTAACATTAGTGAAAACTAATTTACATCATTCAATCACATCTATCATTCATGTCAAAAAATATGTTAAATTTGATAATAATAACTTTAAAAATTATATAAATTATATGATTTAGTTGTATGGTTGTATCTTTAAAGTCAATAATAATTAATATTTAGTAACATAAATGAAATGAAAATAAAAGAGTAGGCTTGCAAAAATGACATATCCAAACTAAAAAAATGAAATTAGAAAAAATTGAATTGATTTTATTAAAGCGAAAGAAAAAAAGGAAGAAACGAGTGGCCACAAGTCACACACTTTAAATTATATTTTGAGAATCTAACCTTTATATTAATAAAATGTATACTTGTTATGATAAATTACTTGAATCAAATTAACTTTAATAAAAAATAACTTACATCATTCAATCACATCTATGATTCATGTCAAAAAATATGTTAAATTTGAGGATAATAACTCTAAGAATTATATAAATTATATGATTTAGTTGGTATGGTTGTATCTTTAAAGTCAATAATAATTAATATTTAGTAACATAAATGAAAATAACATAAATGAAATGAAAATAAAAGAGTAGGCTTACAAAAATGACAGATCCAATATAAAAAAATGAAATTAGAAAAAATTGAATTGATTTTATTGAAGTGAAAGAAAAAGGGAACAAACGAGTGGCCACAACTCACATACTTTAGATTATATTTTGATAATCTAACCTTTACATTAATAAAATGTATACTTGTTATAATAAATTATTTGACTCAAACTAACATTAGTGAAAACTAATTTACATCATTCAATCACATCTATCATTCATGTAAAAAAATATGTTAAATTTGATAATAATAACTTTAAAAATTATATAAATTATATGATTTAGTTGGTATGGTTGTATCTTTAAAGTCAATAATAATTAATATTTAGTAACATAAATGAAATGAAAATAAAAGACTAGGCTTGCAAAAATGACAGATCCAATATAAAAAAATGAAATTAGAAAAAATTGAATTGATTTTATTAAAGTGAAAGAAAAAAGGAACAAACGAGTGGCCACAAGTCACATACTTTAGATTATATTTTGAGAATCTAACCTTTACATTAATAAAATGTATACTTGTTATGATAAATTATTTGACTCAAACTAACATTAGTGAAAACTAATTTACATCATTCAATCACATCTATCATTCATGTCAAAAAATATGTTAAATTTGAGGATAATAACTCTAAGAATTATATAAATTATATGATTTAGTTGGTATGGTTGTATCTTTAAAGTCAATAATAATTAATATTTAGTAACATAAATGAAAATAACATAAATGAAATGAAAATAAAAGAGTAGGCTTACAAAAATGACAGATCCAATATAAAAAAATGAAATTAGAAAAAATTGAATTGATTTTATTGAAGTGAAAGAAAAAGGGAACAAACGAGTGGCCACAACTCACATACTTTAGATTATATTTTGATAATCTAACCTTTACATTAATAAAATGTATACTTGTTATAATAAATTATTTGACTCAAACTAACATTAGTGAAAACTAATTTACATCATTCAATCACATCTATCATTCATGTAAAAAAATATGTTAAATTTGATAATAATAACTTTAAAAATTATATAAATTATATGATTTAGTTGGTATGGTTGTATCTTTAAAGTCAATAATAATTAATATTTAGTAACATAAATGAAATGAAAATAAAAGACTAGGCTTGCAAAAATGACAGATCCAATATAAAAAAATGAAATTAGAAAAAATTGAATTGATTTTATTAAAGTGAAAGAAAAAAGGAACAAACGAGTGGCCACAAGTCACATACTTTAGATTATATTTTGAGAATCTAACCTTTACATTAATAAAATGTATACTTGTTATGATAAATTATTTGACTCAAACTAACATTAGTGAAAACTAATTTACATCATTCAATCACATCTATCATTCATGTCAAAAAATATGTTAAATTTGATAATAATAACTTTAAAAATTATATAAATTATATGATTTAGTTGGTATGGTTGTATCTTTAAAGTCAATAATAATTAATATTTAGTAACATAAATGAAAATAACATAAATGAAATGAAAATAAAAGACTAGGCTTGCAAAAATGACAGATCCAATATAAAAAAATGAAATTAGAAAAAATTGAATTGATTTTATTGAAGTGAAAGAAAAAGGGAACAAACGAGTGGCCACAAGTCACATACTTTAGATTATATTTTGATAATCTAACCTTTACATTAATAAAATGTATACTTGTTATAATAAATTATTTGACTCAAACTAACATTAGTGAAAACTAATTTACATCATTCAATCACATCTATCATTCATGTCAAAAAATATGTTAAATTTGATAATAATAACTTTAAAAATTATATAAATTATATGATTTAGTTGGTATGGTTGTATCTTTAAAGTCAATAATAATTAATATTTAGTAACATAAATGAAAATAACATAAATGAAATGAAAATAAAAGACTAGGCTTGCAAAAATGACAGATCCAATATAAAAAAATGAAATTAGAAAAAATTGAATTGATTTTATTAAAGTGAAAGAAAAAAGGAACAAACGAGTGGCCACAAGTCACATACTTTTTTATTATATTTTGAGAATCTAACCTTTACATTAATAAAATGTATACTTGTTATGATAAATTATTTGACTCAAACTAACATTAGTGAAAACTAATTTACATCATTCAATCACATCTATCATTCATGTCAAAAAATATGTTAAATTTGATAATAATAACTTTAAAAATTATATAAATTATATGATTTAGTTGTATGGTTGTATCTTTAAAGTCAATAATAATTAATATTTAGTAACATAAATGAAATGAAAATAAAAGAGTAGGCTTGCAAAAATGACATATCCAAACTAAAAAAATGAAATTAGAAAAAATTGAATTGATTTTATTAAAGCGAAAGAAAAAAAGGAAGAAACGAGTGGCCACAAGTCACACACTTTAAATTATATTTTGAGAATCTAACCTTTATATTAATAAAATGTATACTTGTTATGATAAATTACTTGAATCAAATTAACTTTAATAAAAAATAACTTACATCATTCAATCACATCTATGATTCATGTCAAAAAATATGTTAAATTTGATGATAATAACTCTAAGAATTATATAAATTATATGATTTAGTTGGTATGGTTGTATCTTTAAAGTCAATAATAATTAATATTTAGTAACATAAATGAAAATAACATAAATGAAATGAAAATAAAAGAGTAGGCTTGCAAAAATGACAGATCCAATATAAAAAAATGAAATTAGAAAAAATTGAATTGATTTTATTGAAGTGAAAGAAAAAGGGAACAAACGAGTGGCCACAAGTCACATACTTTAGATTATATTTTGATAATCTAACCTTTACATTAATAAAATGTATACTTGTTATAATAAATTATTTGACTCAAACTAACATTAGTGAAAACTAATTTACATCATTCAATCACATCTATCATTCATGTAAAAAAATATGTTAAATTTGATAATAATAACTTTAAAAATTATATAAATTATATGATTTAGTTGGTATGGTTGTATCTTTAAAGTCAATAATAATTAATATTTAGTAACATAAATGAAATGAAAATAAAAGACTAGGCTTGCAAAAATGACAGATCCAATATAAAAAAATGAAATTAGAAAAAATTGAATTGATTTTATTAAAGTGAAAGAAAAAAGGAACAAACGAGTGGCCACAAGTCACATACTTTAGATTATATTTTGAGAATCTAACCTTTACATTAATAAAATGTATACTTGTTATGATAAATTATTTGACTCAAACTAACATTAGTGAAAACTAATTTACATCATTCAATCACATCTATCATTCATGTCAAAAAATATGTTAAATTTGATAATAATAACTTTAAAAATTATATAAATTATATGATTTAGTTGTATGGTTGTATCTTTAAAGTCAATAATAATTAATATTTAGTAACATAAATGAAATGAAAATAAAAGAGTAGGCTTGCAAAAATGACATATCCAAACTAAAAAAATGAAATTAGAAAAAATTGAATTGATTTTATTAAAGCGAAAGAAAAAAAGGAAGAAACGAGTGGCCACAAGTCACATACTTTAAATTATATTTTGAGAATCTAACCTTTACATTAATAAAATGTATACTTGTTATGATAAATTACTTGAATCAAATTAACATTAATAAAAAATAACTTACATCATTCAATCACATCTATGATTCATGTCAAAAAATATGTTAAATTTGATAATAATAACTTTAAAAATTATATAAATTATATGATTTAGTTGGTATGGTTGTATCTTTAAAGTCAATAATAATTAATATTTAGTAACATAAATGAAATGAAAATAAAAGACTAGGCTTGCAAAAATGACAGATCCAATATAAAAAAATGAAATTAGAAAAAATTGAATTGATTTTATTAAAGTGAAAGAAAAAAGGAACAAACGAGTGGCCACAAGTCACATACTTTAGATTATATTTTGAGAATCTAACCTTTACATTAATAAAATGTATACTTGTTATGATAAATTATTTGACTCAAACTAACATTAGTGAAAACTAATTTACATCATTCAATCACATCTATCATTCATGTCAAAAAATATGTTAAATTTGATAATAATAACTTTAAAAATTATATAAATTATATGATTTAGTTGGTATGGTTGTATCTTTAAAGTCAATAATAATTAATATTTAGTAACATAAATGAAAATAACATAAATGAAATGAAAATAAAAGACTAGGCTTGCAAAAATGACAGATCCAATATAAAAAAATGAAATTAGAAAAAATTGAATTGATTTTATTGAAGTGAAAGAAAAAGGGAACAAACGAGTGGCCACAAGTCACATACTTTAGATTATATTTTGATAATCTAACCTTTACATTAATAAAATGTATACTTGTTATAATAAATTATTTGACTCAAACTAACATTAGTGAAAACTAATTTACATCATTCAATCACATCTATCATTCATGTCAAAAAATATGTTAAATTTTATAATAATAACTTTAAAAATTATATAAATTATATGATTTAGTTGGTATGGTTGTATCTTTAAAGTCAATAATAATTAATATTTAGTAACATAAATGAAAATAACATAAATGAAATGAAAATAAAAGACTAGGCTTGCAAAAATGACAGATCCAATATAAAAAAATGAAATTAGAAAAAATTGAATTGATTTTATTAAAGTGAAAGAAAAAAGGAACAAACGAGTGGCCACAAGTCACATACTTTTTTATTATATTTTGAGAATCTAACCTTTACATTAATAAAATGTATACTTGTTATGATAAATTATTTGACTCAAACTAACATTAGTGAAAACTAATTTACATCATTCAATCACATCTATCATTCATGTCAAAAAATATGTTAAATTTGATAATAATAACTTTAAAAATTATATAAATTATATGATTTAGTTGTATGGTTGTATCTTTAAAGTCAATAATAATTAATATTTAGTAACATAAATGAAATGAAAATAAAAGAGTAGGCTTGCAAAAATGACATATCCAAACTAAAAAAATGAAATTAGAAAAAATTGAATTGATTTTATTAAAGCGAAAGAAAAAAAGGAAGAAACGAGTGGCCACAAGTCACACACTTTAAATTATATTTTGAGAATCTAACCTTTATATTAATAAAATGTATACTTGTTATGATAAATTACTTGAATCAAATTAACTTTAATAAAAAATAACTTACATCATTCAATCACATCTATGATTCATGTCAAAAAATATGTTAAATTTGATGATAATAACTCTAAGAATTATATAAATTATATGATTTAGTTGGTATGGTTGTATCTTTAAAGTCAATAATAATTAATATTTAGTAACATAAATGAAAATAACATAAATGAAATGAAAATAAAAGAGTAGGCTTGCAAAAATGACAGATCCAATATAAAAAATGAAATTAGAAAAAATTGAATTGATTTTATTGAAGTGAAAGAAAAAGGGAACAAACGAGTGGCCACAAGTCACATACTTTAGATTATATTTTGATAATCTAACCTTTACATTAATAAAATGTATACTTGTTATAATAAATTATTTGACTCAAACTAACATTAGTGAAAACTAATTTACATCATTCAATCACATCTATCATTCATGTAAAAAAATATGTTAAATTTGATAATAATAACTTTAAAAATTATATAAATTATATGATTTAGTTGGTATGGTTGTATCTTTAAAGTCAATAATAATTAATATTTAGTAACATAAATGAAATGAAAATAAAAGACTAGGCTTGCAAAAATGACAGATCCAATATAAAAAAATGAAATTAGAAAAAATTGAATTGATTTTATTAAAGTGAAAGAAAAAAGGAACAAACGAGTGGCCACAAGTCACATACTTTAGATTATATTTTGAGAATCTAACCTTTACATTAATAAAATGTATACTTGTTATGATAAATTATTTGACTCAAACTAACATTAGTGAAAACTAATTTACATCATTCAATCACATCTATCATTCATGTCAAAAAATATGTTAAATTTGATAATAATAACTTTAAAAATTATATAAATTATATGATTTAGTTGTATGGTTGTATCTTTAAAGTCAATAATAATTAATATTTAGTAACATAAATGAAATGAAAATAAAAGAGTAGGCTTGCAAAAATGACATATCCAAACTAAAAAAATGAAATTAGAAAAAATTGAATTGATTTTATTAAAGCGAAAGAAAAAAAGGAAGAAACGAGTGGCCACAAGTCACATACTTTAAATTATATTTTGAGAATCTAACCTTTACATTAATAAAATGTATACTTGTTATGATAAATTACTTGAATCAAATTAACATTAATAAAAAATAACTTACATCATTCAATCACATCTATGATTCATGTCAAAAAATATGTTAAATTTGATGATAATAACTCTAAGAATTATATAAATTATATGATTTAGTTGGTATGGTTGTATCTTTAAAGTCAATAATAATTAATATTTAGTAACATAAATGAAAATAACATAAATGAAATGAAAATAAAAGAGTAGGCTTGCAAAAATGACAGATCCAATATAAAAAAATGAAATTAGAAAAAATTGAATTGATTTTATTGAAGTGAAAGAAAAAGGGAACAAACGAGTGGCCACAAGTCACATACTTTAGATTATATTTTGATAATCTAACCTTTACATTAATAAAATGTATACTTGTTATAATAAATTATTTGACTCAAACTAACATTAGTGAAAACTAATTTACATCATTCAATCACATCTATCATTCATGTCAAAAAATATGTTAAATTTGATAATAATAACTTTAAAAATTATATAAATTATATGATTTAGTTGGTATGGTTGTATCTTTAAAGTCAATAATAATTAATATTTAGTAACATAAATGAAAATAACATAAATGAAATGAAAATAAAAGACTAGGCTTGCAAAAATGACAGATCCAATATAAAAAAATGAAATTAGAAAAAATTGAATTGATTTTATTAAAGTGAAAGAAAAAAGGAACAAACGAGTGGCCACAAGTCACATACTTTAGATTATATTTTGAGAATCTAACCTTTACATTAATAAAATGTATACTTGTTATGATAAATTATTTGACTCAAACTAACATTAGTGAAAACTAATTTACATCATTCAATCACATCTATCATTCATGTCAAAAAATATGTTAAATTTGATAATAATAACTTTAAAAATTATATAAATTATATGATTTAGTTGTATGGTTGTATCTTTAAAGTCAATAATAATTAATATTTAGTAACATAAATGAAATGAAAATAAAAGAGTAGGCTTGCAAAAATGACATATCCAAACTAAAAAAATGAAATTAGAAAAAATTGAATTGATTTTATTAAAGCGAAAGAAAAAAAGGAAGAAACGAGTGGCCACAAGTCACATACTTTAAATTATATTTTGAGAATCTAACCTTTACATTAATGAAATGTATACTTGTTATGATAAATTACTTGAATCAAATTAACATTAATAAAAAATAACTTACATCATTCAATCACATCTATGATTCATGTCAAAAAATATGTTAAATTTGATGATAATAACTCTAAGAATTATATAAATTATATGATTTAGTTGGTATGGGTGTATCTTTAAAGTCAATAATAATTAATATTTAGTAACATAAATGAAAATAACATAAATGAAATGAAGATAAAAGAGTAGGCTTGCAAAAATGACAGATCCAATATAAAAAAATGAAATTAGAAAAAATTGAATTGATTTTATTGAAGTGAAAGAACAAGGGAACAAATGAGTGGCCACAAGTCACATACTTTAGATTCTATTTTGATAATCTAACCTTTACATTAATAAAATGTATACTTGTTATGATAAATTATTTGACTCAAACTAACATTAGTGAAAACTAATTTACATCATTCAATCACATCTATCATTCATGTCAAAAAATACGCTAAATTTGATAATAATAACTTTAAAAATTATATAAATTATATGATTTAGTTGGTATGGTTGTATCTTTAAAGTCAATAATAATTAATATTTAGTAACATAAATGAAAATAACATAAATGAAATGAAAATAAAAGACTAGGCTTGCAAAAATGACAGATCCAATATAAAAAAATGAAATTAGAAAAAATTGAATTGATTTTATTAAAGTGAAAGAAAAAAGGAACAAACGAGTGGCCACAAGTCACATACTTTAGATTATATTTTGAGAATCTAACCTTTACATTAATAAAATGTATACTTGTTATGATAAATTATTTGACTCAAACTAACATTAGTGAAAACTAATTTACATCATTCAATCATATCTATCATTCATGTCAAAAAATATGTTAAATTTGATAATAATAACTTAAAAAATTATATAAATTATATGATTTAGTTGGTATGGTTGTATCTTTAAAGTCAATAATAATTAATATTTACTAACATAAATGAAAATAACATAAATGAAATGAAAATAAAAGAGTAGGCTTGCAAAAATGACAGATCCAATGTAAAAAAATGAAATTAGAAAAAATTGAATTGATTTTATTAAAGTGAAAGAAAAAAGGAACAAACGAGTGGCCACAAGACACATACTTTAGATTATATTTTGAGAATCTAACCTTTACATTAATGAAATGTATACTTGTTATGATAAATTACTTGAATCAAATTAACATTAATAAAAAATAACTTACATCATTCAATCACATCTATGATTCATGTCAAAAAATATGTTAAATTTGATGATAATAACTCTAAGAATTATATAAATTATATGATTTAGTTGGTATGGTTGTATCTTTAAAGTCAATAATAATTAATATTTAGTAACATAAATGAAAATAACATAAATGAAATGAAAATAAAAGAGTAGGCTTGCAAAAATGACAGATCCAATATAAAAAAATGAAATTAGAAAAAATTGAATTGATTTTATTAAAGTGAAAGAAAAAAGGAACAAACGAGTGGCCACAAGTGACATACTTTAGATTATATTTTGAGAATCTAACCTTTACATTAATAAAATGTATACTTGTTATGATAAATTATTTGACTCAAACTAACATTAGTGAAAACTAATTTACATCATTCAATCACATCTATCATTCATGTCAAAAAATATGTTAAATTTGATAATAATAACTTTAAAAATTATATAAATTATATGATTTAGTTGTATGGCTGTATCTTTAAAGTCAATAATAATTAATATTTAGTAACATAAATGAAATGAAAATAAAAGAGTAGGCTTGCAAAAATGACATATCCAAACTAAAAAAATGAAATTAGAAAAAATTGAATTGATTTTATTAAAGCGAAAGAAAAAAAGGAAGAAACGAGTGGCCACAAGTCACATACTTTAAATTATATTTTGAGAATCTAACCTTTACATTAATGAAATGTATACTTGTTATGATAAATTACTTGAATCAAATTAACATTAATAAAAAATAACTTACATCATTCAATCACATCTATGATTCATGTCAAAAAATATGTTAAATTTGATGATAATAACTCTAAGAATTATATAAATTATATGATTTAGTTAGTATGGTTGTATCTTTAAAGTCAATAATAATTAATATTTAGTAACATAAATGAAAATAACATAAATGAAATAAAAATAAAAGAGTAGGCTTGCAAAAATGACAGATCCAATGTAAAAAAATGAAATTAGAAAAAATTGAATTGATTTTATTAAAGTGAAAGAAAAAAGGAACAAACGAGTGGCCACAAGTCACATACTTTAGATTCTATTTTGAGAATCTAACCTTTACATTAATAAAATGTATACTTGTTTTAATAAATTATTTGACTCAAACTAACATTAGTGAAAACTAATTTACATCATTCAATCACATCTATCATTCATGTCAAAAAATATGTTAAATTTAATAATAATAACTTTAAAAATTATATAAATTATATGATTTAGTTGGTATGGTTGTATCTTTAAAGTCAATAATAATTAATATTTAGTAACATAAATGAAAATAACATAAATGAAATGAAGATAAAAGAGTAGGCTTGCAAAAATGACAGATCCAATATAAAAAAATGAAATTAGAAAAAATTGAATTGATTTTATTGAAGTGAAAGAAAAAGGGAACAAACGAGTGGCCACAAGTCACATACTTTAGATTATATTTTGATAATCTAACCTTTACATTAATAAAATGTATACTTGTTATGATAAATTATTTAACTCAAACTAACATTAGTGAAAACTAATTTACATCATTCAATCACATCTATCATTCATGTCAAAAAATATGTTAAATTTGATAATAATAACTTTAAAAATTATATGATTTAGTTGGTATGGTTGTATCTTTAAAGTCAATAGTAATTAATATTTAGTAACATAAATGAAAATAACATAAATGAAATGAAAATAAAAGAGTAGGCTTGCAAAAATGACAGATCGAATATAAAAAAATGAAATTAGAAAAAATTGACTTGATTTTATTAAAGTGAAAGAAAAAAGGAACAAATGAGTGGCCACAAGTCACATACTTTAAATTATATTTTGAGAATCTAACCTTTACATTAATAAAATGTATACTTGTTATGATAAATTATTTGACTCAAACTAACATTAGTGAAAACTAATTTACATCATTCAATCACATCTATCATTCATGTCAAAAAATATATTAAATTTGATAATAATAACTTTAAAAATTATATAAATTATATGATTTAGTTGTATGGTTGTATCTTTAAAGTCAATAATAATTAATATTTAGTAACATAAATGAAATGAAAATAAAAGAGTAGGCTTGCAAAAATGACATATCCAAACTAAAAAAATGAAATTATAAAAAATTGAATTGATTTTATTAAAGCGAAAGAAAAAAAGGAAGAAACGAGTGGCCACAAGTCACATACTTTAAATTATATTTTGAGAATCTAACCTTTACATTAATAAAATGTATACTTGTTATGATAAATTACTTGAATCAAATTAACATTAATAAAAAATAACTTACATCATTCAATCACATCTATGATTCATGTCAAAAAATATGTTAAATTTGATGATAATAACTCTAAGAATTATATAAATTATATGATTTAGTTGGTATGGTTGTATCTTTAAAGTCAATAATAATTAATATTTAGTAACATAAATGAAAATAACATAAATGAAATGAAAATAAAAGAGTAGGCTTGCAAAAATGACAGATCCAATATAAAAAAATGAAATTAGAAAAAATTGAATTGATTTTATTAAAGTGAAAGAAAAAAGGAACAAACGAGTGGCCACAAGTCACATACTTTAGATTATATTTTGAGAATCTAACCTTTACATTAATAAAATGTATACTTGTTATGATAAATTATTTGACTCAAACTAACATTAGTGAAAACTAATTTACATCATTCAATCACATCTATCATTCATGTCAAAAAATATGTTAAATTTGATAATAATAACTTAAAAAATTATATAAATTATATGATTTAGTTGGTATGGTTGTATCTTTAAAGTCAATAATAATTAATATTTAGTAACATAAATGAAAATAACATAAATGAAATGAAAATAAAAGACTAGGCTTGCAAAAATGACAGATCCAATATAAAAAAATGAAATTAGAAAAAATTGAATTGATTTTATTAAAGTGAAAGAAAAAAGGAACAAATGAGTGGCCACAAGTCACATACTTTAGATTATATTTTGAGAATCTAACCTTTACAATAATAAAATGTATACTTGTTATGATAAATTATTTGACTCAAACTAACATTAGTGGAAACTAATTTACATCATTCAATCACATCTATCATTCATGTCAAAAAATATGTTAAATTTGATAATAATAACTTTAAAAATTATATAAATTATATGATTTAGTTAGTATGGTTGTATCTTTAAAGTCAATAATAATTAATATTTAGTAACATAAATGAAATGAAAATAAAAGAGTAGGCTTGCAAAAATGACATATCCAAACTAAAAAAATGAAATTATAAAAAATTGAATTGATTTTATTAAAGCGAAAGAAAAAAAGGAAGAAACGAGTGGCCACAAGTCACATACTTTAAATTATATTTTGAGAATCTAACCTTTACATTAATAAAATGTATACTTGTTATGATAAATTATTTGACTCAAACTAACATTAGTGAAAACTAATTTACATCATTCAATCACATCTATCATTCATGTCAAAAAATATATTAAATTTGATAATAATAACTTTAAAAATTATATAAATTATATGATTTAGTTGTATGGTTGTATCTTTAAAGTCAATAATAATTAATATTTAGTAACATAAATGAAATGAAAATAAAAGAGTAGGCTTGCAAAAATGACATATCCAAACTAAAAAAATGAAATTATAAAAAATTGAATTGATTTTATTAAAGCGAAAGAAAAAAAGGAAGAAACGAGTGGCCACAAGTCACATACTTTAAATTATATTTTGAGAATCTAACCTTTACATTAATAAAATGTATACTTGTTATGATAAATTACTTGAATCAAATTAACATTAATAAAAAATAACTTACATCATTCAATCACATCTATGATTCATGTCAAAAAATATGTTAAATTTGATGATAATAACTCTAAGAATTATATAAATTATATGATTTAGTTGGTATGGTTGTATCTTTAAAGTCAATAATAATTAATATTTAGTAACATAAATGAAAATAACATAAATGAAATGAAAATAAAAGAGTAGGCTTGCAAAAATGACAGATCCAATATAAAAAAATGAAATTAGAAAAAATTGAATTGATTTTATTAAAGTGAAAGAAAAAAGGAACAAACGAGTGGCCACAAGTCACATACTTTAGATTATATTTTGAGAATCTAACCTTTACATTAATAAAATGTATACTTGTTATGATAAATTATTTGACTCAAACTAACATTAGTGAAAGCTAATTTACATCATTCAATCACATCTATCATTCATGTCAAAAAATATGTTAAATTTGATAATAATAACTTAAAAAATTATATAAATTATATGATTTAGTTGGTATGGTTGTATCTTTAAAGTCAATAATAATTAATATTTAGTAACATAAATGAAAATAACATAAATGAAATGAAAATAAAAGAGTAGGCTTGCAAAAATGACAGATCCAATATAAAAAAATGAAATTAGAAAAAATTGAATTGATTTTATTAAAGTGAAAGAAAAAAGGAACAAATGAGTGGCCACAAGTCACATACTTTAGATTATATTTTGAGAATCTAACCTTTACAATAATAAAATGTATACTTGTTATGATAAATTATTTGACTCAAACTAACATTAGTGAAAACTAATTTACATCATTCAATCACATCTATCATTCATGTCAAAAAATATGTTAAATTTGATAATAATAACTTTAAAAATTATATAAATTATATGATTTAGTTAGTATGGTTGTATCTTTAAAGTCAATAATAATTAATATTTACTAACATAAATGAAAATAACATAAATGAAATAAAAATAAAAGAGTAGGCTTGCAAAAATGACAGATCCAATATAAAAAAATGAAATTAGAAAAAATTGAATTGATTTTATTAAAGTGAAAGAAAAAAGGAACAAACGAGTGGCCACAAGTCACATACTTTAGATTATATTTTGAGAATCTAACCTTTACATTAATAAAATGTATACTTGTTATGATAAATTATTTGACTCAAACTAACATTAGTGAAAACTAATTTACATCATTCAATCACATCTATCATTCATGTCAAAAAATATGTTAAATTTGATAATAATAACTTAAAAAATTATATAAATTATATGATTTAGTTGGTATGGTTGTATCTTTAAAGTCAATAATAATTAATATTTAGTAACATAAATGAAAATAACATAAATGAAATGAAAATAAAAGAGTAGGCTTGCAAAAATGACAGATCCAATATAAAAAAATGAAATTAGAAAAAATTGAATTGATTTTATTAAAGTGAAAGAAAAAAGGAACAAATGAGTGGCCACAAGTCACATACTTTAGATTATATTTTGAGAATCTAACCTTTACAATAATAAAATGTATACTTGTTATGATAAATTATTTGACTCAAACTAACATTAGTGAAAACTAATTTACATCATTCAATCACATCTATCATTCATGTCAAAAAATATGTTAAATTTGATAATAATAACTTTAAAAATTATATAAATTATATGATTTAGTTAGTATGGTTGTATCTTTAAAGTCAATAATAATTAATATTTAGTAACATAAATGAAAATAACATAAATGAAATAAAAATAAAAGAGTAGGCTTGCAAAAATGACAGATCCAATGTAAAAAAATGAAATTAGAAAAAATTGAATTGATTTTATTAAAGTGAAAGAAAAAAGGAACAAACGAGTGGCCACAAGTCACATACTTTAGATTATATTTTGAGAATCTAACCTTTACATTAATAAAATGTATACTTGTTATGATAAATTATTTGACTCAAACTAACATTAGTGAAAACTAATTTACATCATTCAATCACATCTATCATTCATGTCAAAAAATATATTAAATTTGATAATAATAACTTTAAAAATTATATAAATTATATGATTTAGTTGTATGGTTGTATCTTTAAAGTCAATAATAATTAATATTTAGTAACATAAATGAAATGAAAATAAAAGAGTAGGCTTGCAAAAATGACATATCCAAACTAAAAAAATGAAATTATAAAAAATTGAATTGATTTTATTAAAGCGAAAGAAAAAAAGGAAGAAACGAGTGGCCACAAGTCACATACTTTAAATTATATTTTGAGAATCTAACCTTTACATTAATAAAATGTATACTTGTTATGATAAATTACTTGAATCAAATTAACATTAATAAAAAATAACTTACATCATTCAATCACATCTATGATTCATGTCAAAAAATATGTTAAATTTGATGATAATAACTCTAAGAATTATATAAATTATATGATTTAGTTGGTATGGTTGTATCTTTAAAGTCAATAATAATTAATATTTAGTAACATAAATGAAAATAACATAAATGAAATGAAAATAAAAGAGTAGGCTTGCAAAAATGACAGATCCAATATAAAAAAATGAAATTAGAAAAAATTGAATTGATTTTATTAAAGTGAAAGAAAAAAGGAACAAACGAGTGGCCACAAGTCACATACTTTAGATTATATTTTGAGAATCTAACCTTTACATTAATAAAATGTATACTTGTTATGATAAATTATTTGACTCAAACTAACATTAGTGAAAACTAATTTACATCATTCAATCACATCTATCATTCATGTCAAAAAATATGTTAAATTTGATAATAATAACTTAAAAAATTATATAAATTATATGATTTAGTTGGTATGGTTGTATCTTTAAAGTCAATAATAATTAATATTTAGTAACATAAATGAAAATAACATAAATGAAATGAAAATAAAAGAGTAGGCTTGCAAAAATGACAGATCCAATATAAAAAAATGAAATTAGAAAAAATTGAATTGATTTTATTAAAGTGAAAGAAAAAAGGAACAAATGAGTGGCCACAAGTCACATACTTTAGATTATATTTTGAGAATCTAACCTTTACAATAATAAAATGTATACTTGTTATGATAAATTATTTGACTCAAACTAACATTAGTGAAAACTAATTTACATCATTCAATCACATCTATCATTCATGTCAAAAAATATGTTAAATTTGATAATAATAACTTTAAAAATTATATAAATTATATGATTTAGTTAGTATGGTTGTATCTTTAAAGTCAATAATAATTAATATTTAGTAACATAAATGAAAATAACATAAATGAAATAAAAATAAAAGAGTAGGCTTGCAAAAATGACAGATCCAATGTAAAAAAATGAAATTAGAAAAAATTGAATTGATTTTATTAAAGTGAAAGAAAAAAGGAACAAACGAGTGGCCACAAGTCACATACTTTAGATTATATTTTGAGAATCTAACCTTTACATTAATAAAATGTATACTTGTTATGATAAATTATTTGACTCAAACTAACATTAGTGAAAACTAATTTACATCATTCAATCACATCTATCATTCATGTCAAAAAATATATTAAATTTGATAATAATAACTTTAAAAATTATATAAATTATATGATTTAGTTGTATGGTTGTATCTTTAAAGTCAATAATAATTAATATTTAGTAACATAAATGAAATGAAAATAAAAGAGTAGGCTTGCAAAAATGACATATCCAAACTAAAAAAATGAAATTATAAAAAATTGAATTGATTTTATTAAAGCGAAAGAAAAAAAGGAAGAAACGAGTGGCCACAAGTCACATACTTTAAATTATATTTTGAGAATCTAACCTTTACATTAATAAAATGTATACTTGTTATGATAAATTACTTGAATCAAATTAACATTAATAAAAAATAACTTACATCATTCAATCACATCTATGATTCATGTCAAAAAATATGTTAAATTTGATGATAATAACTCTAAGAATTATATAAATTATATGATTTAGTTGGTATGGTTGTATCTTTAAAGTCAATAATAATTAATATTTAGTAACATAAATGAAAATAACACAAATGAAATGAAAATAAAAGAGTAGGCTTGCAAAAATGACAGATCCAATATAAAAAAATGAAATTAGAAAAAATTGAATTGATTTTATTAAAGTGAAAGAAAAAAGGAACAAACGAGTGGCCACAAGTCACATACTTTAGATTATATTTTGAGAATCTAACCTTTACATTAATAAAATGTATACTTGTTATGATAAATTATTTGACTCAAACTAACATTAGTGAAAACTAATTTACATCATTCAATCACATCTATCATTCATGTCAAAAAATATGTTAAATTTGATAATAATAACTTTAAAAATTATATAAATTATATGATTTAGTTGGTATGGTTGTATCTTTAAAGTCAATAATAATTAATATTTAGTAACATAAATGAAAATAACATAAATGAAATGAAAATAAAAGAGTAGGCTTGCAAAAATGACAGATCCAATATAAAAAAAGGAAATTAGAAAAAATTGAATTGATTTTATTAAAGTGAAAGAAAAAAGGAACAAATGAGTGGCCACAAGTCACATACTTTAGATTATATTTTGAGAATCTAACCTTTACAATAATAAAATGTATACTTGTTATGATAAATTATTTGACTCAAACTAACATTAGTGAAAACTAATTTACATCATTCAATCACATCTATCATTCATGTCAAAAAATATGTTAAATTTGATAATAATAACTTTAAAAATTATATAAATTATATGATTTAGTTAGTATGGTTGTATCTTTAAAGTCAATAATAATTAATATTTAGTAACATAAATGAAAATAACATAAATGAAATAAAAATAAAAGAGTAGGCTTGCAAAAATGACAGATCCAATGTAAAAAAATGAAATTAGAAAAAATTGAATTGATTTTATTAAAGTGAAAGAAAAAAGGAACAAACGAGTGGCCACAAGTCACATACTTTAGATTATATTTTGAGAATCTAACCTTTACATTAATAAAATGTATACTTGTTATGATAAATTATTTGACTCAAACTAACATTAGTGAAAACTAATTTACATCATTCAATCACATCTATCATTCATGTCAAAAAATATATTAAATTTGATAATAATAACTTTAAAAATTATATAAATTATATGATTTAGTTGTATGGTTGTATCTTTAAAGTCAATAATAATTAATATTTAGTAACATAAATGAAATGAAAATAAAAGAGTAGGCTTGCAAAAATGACATATCCAAACTAAAAAAATGAAATTATAAAAAATTGAATTGATTTTATTAAAGCGAAAGAAAAAAAGGAAGAAACGAGTGGCCACAAGTCACATACTTTAAATTATATTTTGAGAATCTAACCTTTACATTAATAAAATGTATACTTGTTATGATAAATTACTTGAATCAAATTAACATTAATAAAAAATAACTTACATCATTCAATCACATCTATGATTCATGTCAAAAAATATGTTAAATTTGATGATAATAACTCTAAGAATTATATAAATTATATGATTTAGTTGGTATGGTTGTATCTTTAAAGTCAATAATAATTAATATTTAGTAACATAAATGAAAATAACATAAATGAAATGAAAATAAAAGAGTAGGCTTGCAAAAATGACAGATCCAATATAAAAAAATGAAATTAGAAAAAATTGAATTGATTTTATTAAAGTGAAAGAAAAAAGGAACAAACGAGTGGCCACAAGTCACATACTTTAGATTATATTTTGAGAATCTAACCTTTACATTAATAAAATGTATACTTGTTATGATAAATTATTTGACTCAAACTAACATTAGTGAAAACTAATTTACATCATTCAATCACATCTATCATTCATGTCAAAAAATATGTTAAATTTGATAATAATAACTTTAAAAATTATATAAATTATATGATTTAGTTGGTATGGTTGTATCTTTAAAGTCAATAATAATTAATATTTAGTAACATAAATGAAAATAACATAAATGAAATGAAAATAAAAGAGTAGGCTTGCAAAAATGACAGATCCAATATAAAAAAAGGAAATTAGAAAAAATTGAATTGATTTTATTAAAGTGAAAGAAAAAAGGAACAAATGAGTGGCCACAAGTCACATACTTTAGATTATATTTTGAGAATCTAACCTTTACAATAATAAAATGTATACTTGTTATGATAAATTATTTGACTCAAACTAACATTAGTGAAAACTAATTTACATCATTCAATCACATCTATCATTCATGTCAAAAAATATGTTAAATTTGATAATAATAACTTTAAAAATTATATAAATTATATGATTTAGTTAGTATGGTTGTATCTTTAAAGTCAATAATAATTAATATTTAGTAACATAAATGAAAATAACATAAATGAAATAAAAATAAAAGAGTAGGCTTGCAAAAATGACAGATCCAATGTAAAAAAATGAAATTAGAAAAAATTGAATTGATTTTATTAAAGTGAAAGAAAAAAGGAACAAACGAGTGGCCACAAGTCACATACTTTAGATTATATTTTGAGAATCTAACCTTTACATTAATAAAATGTATACTTGTTATGATAAATTATTTGACTCAAACTAACATTAGTGAAAACTAATTTACATCATTCAATCACATCTATCATTCATGTCAAAAAATATATTAAATTTGATAATAATAACTTTAAAAATTATATAAATTATATGATTTAGTTGTATGGTTGTATCTTTAAAGTCAATAATAATTAATATTTAGTAACATAAATGAAATGAAAATAAAAGAGTAGGCTTGCAAAAATGACATATCCAAACTAAAAAAATGAAATTATAAAAAATTGAATTGATTTTATTAAAGCGAAAGAAAAAAAGGAAGAAACGAGTGGCCACAAGTCACATACTTTAAATTATATTTTGAGAATCTAACCTTTACATTAATAAAATGTATACTTGTTATGATAAATTACTTGAATCAAATTAACATTAATAAAAAATAACTTACATCATTCAATCACATCTATGATTCATGTCAAAAAATATGTTAAATTTGATGATAATAACTCTAAGAATTATATAAATTATATGATTTAGTTGGTATGGTTGTATCTTTAAAGTCAATAATAATTAATATTTAGTAACATAAATGAAAATAACATAAATGAAATGAAAATAAAAGAGTAGGCTTGCAAAAATGACAGATCCAATATAAAAAAATGAAATTAGAAAAAATTGAATTGATTTTATTAAAGTGAAAGAAAAAAGGAACAAACGAGTGGCCACAAGTCACATACTTTAGATTATATTTTGAGAATCTAACCTTTACAATAATAAAATGTATACTTGTTATGATAAATTATTTGACTCAAACTAACATTAGTGAAAACTAATTTACATCATTCAATCACATCTATCATTCATGTCAAAAAATATGTTAAATTTGATAATAATAACTTTAAAAATTATATAAATTATATGATTTAGTTGGTATGGTTGTATCTTTAAAGTCAATAATAATTAATATTTAGTAACATAAATGAAAATAACATAAATGAAATAAAAATAAAAGAGTAGGCTTGCAAAAATGACAGATCCAATGTAAAAAAATGAAATTAGAAAAAATTGAATTGATTTTATTAAAGTGAAAGAAAAAAGGAACAAACGAGTGGCCACAAGTCACATACTTTAGATTATATTTTGAGAATCTAACCTTTACATTAATAAAATGTATACTTGTTATGATAAATTATTTGACTCAAACTAACATTAGTGAAAACTAATTTACATCATTCAATCACATCTATCATTCATGTCAAAAAATATATTAAATTTGATAATAATAACTTTAAAAATTATATAAATTATATGATTTAGTTGTATGGTTGTATCTTTAAAGTCAATAATAATTAATATTTAGTAACATAAATGAAATGAAAATAAAAGAGTAGGCTTGCAAAAATGACATATCCAAACTAAAAAAATGAAATTATAAAAAATTGAATTGATTTTATTAAAGCGAAAGAAAAAAAGGAAGAAACGAGTGGCCACAAGTCACATACTTTAAATTATATTTTGAGAATCTAACCTTTACATTAATAAAATGTATACTTGTTATGATAAATTACTTGAATCAAATTAACATTAATAAAAAATAACTTACATCATTCAATCACATCTATGATTCATGTCAAAAAATATGTTAAATTTGATGATAATAACTCTAAGAATTATATAAATTATATGATTTAGTTGGTATGGTTGTATCTTTAAAGTCAATAATAATTAATATTTAGTAACATAAATGAAAATAACATAAATGAAATGAAAATAAAAGAGTAGGCTTGCAAAAATGACAGATCCAATATAAAAAAATGAAATTAGAAAAAATTGAATTGATTTTATTAAAGTGAAAGAAAAAAGGAACAAACGAGTGGCCACAAGTCACATACTTTAGATTATATTTTGAGAATCTAACCTTTACATTAATAAAATGTATACTTGTTATGATAAATTATTTGACTCAAACTAACATTAGTGAAAACTAATTTACATCATTCAATCACATCTATCATTCATGTCAAAAAATATGTTAAATTTGATAATAATAACTTAAAAAATTATATAAATTATATGATTTAGTTGGTATGGTTGTATCTTTAAAGTCAATAATAATTAATATTTAGTAACATAAATGAAAATAACATAAATGAAATAAAAATAAAAGAGTAGGCTTGCAAAAATGACAGATCCAATGTAAAAAAATGAAATTAGAAAAAATTGAATTGATTTTATTAAAGTGAAAGAAAAAAGGAACAAACGAGTGGCCACAAGTCACATACTTTAGATTATATTTTGAGAATCTAACCTTTACATTAATAAAATGTATACTTGTTATGATAAATTATTTGACTCAAACTAACATTAGTGAAAACTAATTTACATCATTCAATCACATCTATCATTCATGTCAAAAAATATATTAAATTTGATAATAATAACTTTAAAAATTATATAAATTATATGATTTAGTTGTATGGTTGTATCTTTAAAGTCAATAATAATTAATATTTAGTAACATAAATGAAATGAAAATAAAAGAGTAGGCTTGCGAAAATGACATATCCAAACTAAAAAAATGAAATTAGAAAAAATTGAATTGATTTTATTAAAGCGAAAGAAAAAAAGGAAGAAACGAGTGGCCACAAGTCACATACTTTAAATTATATTTTGAGAATCTAACCTTTACATTAATGAAATGTATACTTGTTATGATAAATTACTTGAATCAAATTAACATTAATAAAAAATAACTTACATCATTCAATCACATCTATGATTCATGTCAAAAAATATGTTAAATTTGATGATAATAACTCTAAGAATTATATAAATTATATGATTTAGTTGGTATGGGTGTATCTTTAAAGTCAATAATAATTAATATTTAGTAACATAAATGAAAATAACATAAATGAAATGAAAATAAAAGAGTAGGCTTGCAAAAATGACAGATCCAATATAAAAAAATGAAATTAGAAAAAATTGAATTGATTTTATTAAAGTGAAAGAAAAAAGGAACAAATGAGTGGCCACAAGTCACATACTTTAGATTATATTTTGAGAATCTAACCTTTATAATAATAAAATGTATACTTGTTATGATAAATTATTTGACTCAAACTAACATTAGTGAAAACTAATTTACATCATTCAATCACATCTATCATTCATGTCAAAAAATATGTTAAATTTGATAATAATAACTTTAAAAATTATATAAATTATATGATTTAGTTAGTATGGTTGTATCTTTAAAGTCAATAATAATTAATATTTAGTAACATAAATGAAAATAACATAAATGAAATAAAAATAAAAGAGTAGGCTTGCAAAAATGACAGATCCAATGTAAAAAAATGAAATTAGAAAAAATTGAATTGATTTTATTAAAGTGAAAGAAAAAAGGAACAAACGAGTGGCCACAAGTCACATACTTTAGATTATATTTTGAGAATCTAACCTTTACATTAATAAAATGTATACTTGTTATGATAAATTATTTGACTCAAACTAACATTAGTGAAAACTAATTTACATCATTCAATCACATCTATCATTCATGTCAAAAAATATATTAAATTTGATAATAATAACTTTAAAAATTATATAAATTATATGATTTAGTTGTATGGTTGTATCTTTAAAGTCAATAATAATTAATATTTAGTAACATAAATGAAATTAAAATAAAAGAGTAGGCTTGCAAAAATGACATATCCAAACTAAAAAAATGAAATTATAAAAAATTGAATTGATTTTATTAAAGCGAAAGAAAAAAAGGAAGAAACGAGTGGCCACAAGTCACATACTTTAAATTATATTTTGAGAATCTAACCTTTACATTAATAAAATGTATACTTGTTATGATAAATTACTTGAATCAAATTAACATTAATAAAAAATAACTTACATCATTCAATCACATCTATGATTCATGTCAAAAAATATGTTAAATTTGATGATAATAACTCTAAGAATTATATAAATTATATGATTTAGTTGGTATGGTTGTATCTTTAAAGTCAATAATAATTAATATTTAGTAACATAAATGAAAATAACATAAATGAAATGAAAATAAAAGAGTAGGCTTGCAAAAATGACAGATCCAATATAAAAAAATGAAATTAGAAAAAATTGAATTGATTTTATTAAAGTGAAAGAAAAAAGGAACAAACGAGTGGCCACAAGTCACATACTTTAGATTATATTTTGAGAATCTAACCTTTACATTAATAAAATGTATACTTGTTATGATAAATTATTTGACTCAAACTAACATTAGTGAAAACTAATTTACATCATTCAATCACATCTATCATTCATGTCAAAAAATATGTTAAATTTGATAATAATAACTTAAAAAATTATATAAATTATATGATTTAGTTGGTATGGTTGTATCTTTAAAGTCAATAATAATTAATATTTAGTAACATAAATGAAAATAACATAAATGAAATAAAAATAAAAGAGTAGGCTTGCAAAAATGACAGATCCAATGTAAAAAAATGAAATTAGAAAAAATTGAATTGATTTTATTAAAGTGAAAGAAAAAAGGAACAAACGAGTGGCCACAAGTCACATACTTTAGATTATATTTTGAGAATCTAACCTTTACATTAATAAAATGTATACTTGTTATGATAAATTATTTGACTCAAACTAACATTAGTGAAAACTAATTTACATCATTCAATCACATCTATCATTCATGTCAAAAAATATATTAAATTTGATAATAATAACTTTAAAAATTATATAAATTATATGATTTAGTTGTATGGTTGTATCTTTAAAGTCAATAATAATTAATATTTAGTAACATAAATGAAATGAAAATAAAAGAGTAGGCTTGCGAAAATGACATATCCAAACTAAAAAAATGAAATTAGAAAAAATTGAATTGATTTTATTAAAGCGAAAGAAAAAAAGGAAGAAACGAGTGGCCACAAGTCACATACTTTAAATTATATTTTGAGAATCTAACCTTTACATTAATGAAATGTATACTTGTTATGATAAATTACTTGAATCAAATTAACATTAATAAAAAATAACTTACATCATTCAATCACATCTATGATTCATGTCAAAAAATATGTTAAATTTGATGATAATAACTCTAAGAATTATATAAATTATATGATTTAGTTGGTATGGGTGTATCTTTAAAGTCAATAATAATTAATATTTAGTAACATAAATGAAAATAACATAAATGAAATGAAAATAAAAGAGTAGGCTTGCAAAGATGACAGATCCAATATAAAAAAATGAAATTAGAAAAAATTGAATTGATTTTATTGAAGTGAAAGAAAAAGGGAACAAACGAGTGGCCACAAGTCACATACTTTAGATTATATTTTGATAATCTAACCTTTTCATTAATAAACTGTATACTTGTTATGATAAATTATTTGACTCAAACTAACATTAGTGAAAACTAATTTACATCATTCAATCACATCTATCATTCATGTCAAAAAATATGTGAAATTTGATAATAATAACTTTAAAAATTATATAAATTATATGATTTAGTTGGTATGGTTGTATCTTTAAAGTCAATAATAATTAATATTTAGTAACATAAATGAAAATAACATAAATGAAATTAAAATAAAAGACTAGGCTTGCAAAAATGACAGATCCAATATAAAAAAATGAAATTAGAAAAATTGAATTGATTTTATTAAAGTGAAAGAAAAAAGGAACAAACGAGTGGCCACAAGTCACATACTTTAGATTATATTTTGAGAATCTAACCTTTACATTAATAAAATGTATACTTGTTATGATAAATTATTTGACTCAAACTAACATTAGTGAAAACTAATTTACATCATTCAATCACATCTATCATTCATGTCAAAAAATATGTTAAATTTGATAATAATAACTTTAAAAATTATATAAATTATATGATTTAGTTGGTATGGTTGTATCTTTAAAGTCAATAATAATTAATATTTAGTAACATAAATGAAATGAAAATAAAAGAGTAGGCTTGCGAAAATGACATATCCAAACTAAAAAAATGAAATTAGAAAAAATTGAATTGATTTTATTAAAGCGAAAGAAAAAAAGGAAGAAACGAGTGGCCACAAGTCACATACTTTAAATTATATTTTGAGAATCTAACGTTTACATTAATGAAATGTATACTTGTTATGATAAATTACTTGAATCAAATTAACATTAATAAAAAATAACCTACATCATTCAATCACATCTATGATTCATGTCAAAAAATATGTTAAATTTGATGATAATAACTCTAAGAATTATATAAATTATATGATTTAGTTGGTATGGGTGTATCTTTAAAGTCAATAATAATTAATATTTAGTAACATAAATGAAAATAACATAAATGAAATGAAAATAAAAGAGTAGGCTTGCAAAGATGACAGATCCAATATAAAAAAATGAAATTAGAAAAAATTGAATTGATTTTATTGAAGTGAAAGAAAAAGGGAACAAACGAGTGGCCACAAGTCACATACTTTAGATTATATTTTGATAATCTAACCTTTTCATTAATAAACTGTATACTTGTTATGATAAATTATTTGACTCAAACTAACATTAGTGAAAACTAATTTACATCATTCAATCACATCTATCATTCATGTCAAAAAATATGTTAAATTTGATAATAATAACTTTAAAAATTATATAAATTATATGATTTAGTTGTATGGTTGTATCTTTAAAGTCAATAATAATTAATATTTAGTAACATAAATGAAAATAACATAAACTGAAATGAAAATAAAAGAGTAGGCTTGCAAAGATGACAGATCCAATATAAAAAAATGAAATTAGAAAAAATTGAATTGATTTTATTGAAGTGAAAGAAAAAGGGAACAAACGAGTGGCCACAAGTCACATACTTTAGATTATATTTTGATAATCTAACCTTTTCATTAATAAACTGTATACTTGTTATGATAAATTATTTGACTCAAACTAACATTAGTGAAAACTAATTTACATCATTCAATCACATCTATCATTCATGTCAAAAAATATGTTAAATTTGATAATAATAACTTTAAAAATTATATAAATTATATGATTTAGTTGGTATGGTTGTATCTTTAAAGTCAATAATAATTAATATTTAGTAACATAAATGAAAATAACATAAATGAAATTAAAATAAAAGAGTAGGCTTGCAAAGATGACAGATCCAATATAAAAAAATGAAATTAGAAAAAATTGAATTGATTTTATTAAAGTGAAAGAAAAAAGGAACAAACGAGTGGCCACAAGTCACATACTTTAGATTATATTTTGAGAATCTAACCTTTACATTAATAAAATGTATACTTGTTATGATAAATTATTTGACTCAAACTAACATTAGTGAAAACTAATTTACATCATTCAATCACATCTATCATTCATGTCAAAAAATATGTTAAAGTTGATAATAATAACTTTAAAAATTATATAAATTATATGATTTAGTTGTATGGTTGTATCTTTAAAGTCAATAATAATTAATATTTAGTAACATAAATGAAATGAAAATAAAAGAGTAGGCTTGCAAAAATGACATATCCAAACTAAAAAAATGAAATTAGAAAAAATTGAATTGATTTTATTAAAGCGAAAGAAAAAAAGGAAGAAACGAGTGGCCACAAGTCACATACTTTAAATTATATTTTGAGAATCTAACCTTTACATTAATAAAATGTATACTTGTTATGATAAATTACTTGAATCAAATTAACATTAATAAAAAATAACTTACATCGTTCAATCACATCTATGATTCATGTCAAAAAATATGTTAAATTTGATGATAATAACTCTAAGAATTATATAAATTATATGATTTAGTTGGTATGGGTGTATCTTTAAAGTCAATAATAATTAATATTTAGTAACATAAATGAAAATAACATAAATGAAATGAAAATAAAAGAGTAGGCTTGCAAAAATGACATATCCAATATAAAAAAATGAAATTAGGAAAAATTGAATTGATTTTATTGAAGTGAAAGAAAAAGGGAACAAACGAGTGGCCACAAGTCACATACTTTAGATTATATTTTGATAATCTAACCTTTTCATTAATAAACTGTATACTTGTTATGATAAATTATTTGACTCAAACTAACATTAGTGAAAACTAATTTACATCATTCAATCACATCTATCATTCATGTCAAAAAATATGTTAAATTTGATAATAATAACTTTAAAAATTATATAAATTATATGATTTAGTTGGTATGGTTGTATCTTTAAAGTCAATAATAATTAATATTTAGTAACATAAATGTAAATAACATAAATGAAATTAAAATAAAAGACTAGGCTTGCAAAAATGACAGATCCAATATAAAAAAATGAAATTAGAAAAAATTGAATTGATTTTATTAAAGTGAAAGAAAAAAGGAACAAACGAGTGGCCACAAGTCACATACTTTAGATTATATTTTGAGAATCTAACCTTTACATTAATAAAATGTATACTTGTTATGATAAATTATTTGACTCAAACTAACATTAGTGAAAACTAATTTACATCATTCAATCACATCTATCATTCATGTCAAAAAATATGTTAAAGTTGATAATAATAACTTTAAAAATTATATAAATTATATGATTTAGTTGTATGGTTGTATGTTTAAAGTCAATAATAATTAATATTTAGTAACATAAATGAAATGAAAATAAAAGAGTAGGGTTGCAAAAATGACATATCCAAACTAAAAAAATGAAATTAGAAAAAATTGAATTGATTTTATTAAAGCGAAAGAAAAAAAGGAAGAAACGAGTGGCCACAAGTCACATACTTTAAATTATATTTTGAGAATCTAACCTTTACATTAATAAAATGTATACTTGTTATGATAAATTACTTGAATCAAATTAACATTAATAAAAAATAACTTACATCATTCAATCACATCTATGATTCATGTCAAAAAATATGTTAAATTTGATGATAATAACTCTAAGAATTATATAAATTATATGATTTAGTTGGTATGGTTGTATCTTTAAAGTCAATAATAATTAATATTTAGTAACATAAATGAAAATAACATAAATGAAATGAAAATAAAAGAGTAGGCTTGCAAAAATGACAGATCCAATATAAAAAAATGAAATTAGAAAAAATTGAATTGATTTTATTAAAGTGAAAGAAAAAAGGAACAAACGAGTGGCCACAAGTCACATACTTTAGATTATATTTTGAGAATCTAACCTTTACATTAATAAAATGTATACTTGTTATGATAAATTATTTGACTCAAACTAACATTAGTGAAAACTAATTTACATCATTCAATCACATCTATCATTCATGTCAAAAAATATGTTAAATTTGATAATAATAACTTTAAAAATTATATAAATTATATGATTTAGTTGGTATGGTTGTATCTTTAAAGTCAATAATAATTAATATTTAGTAACATAAATGAAAATAACATAAATGAAATAAAAATAAAAGAGTAGGCTTGCAAAAATGACAGATCCAATGTAAAAAATTGAAATTAGAAAAAATTGAATTGATTTTATTAAAGTGAAAGAAAAAAGGAACAAACGACTGGCCACAAGTCACATACTTTAGATTATATTTTGAGAATCTAACCTTTACATTAATAAAATGTATACTTGTTATGATAAATTATTTGACTCAAACTAACATTAGTGAAAACTAATTTACATCATTCAATCACATCTATCATTCATGTCAAAAAATATGTTAAAGTTGATAATAATAACTTTAAAAATTATATAAATTATATGATTTAGTTGTATGGTTGTATCTTTAAAGTCAATAATAATTAATATTTAGTAACATAAATGAAATGAAAATAAAAGAGTAGGCTTGCAAAAATGACATATCCAAACTAAAAAAATGAAATTAGAAAAAATTGAATTGATTTTATTACAGCGAAAGAAAAAAAGGAAGAAACGAGTGGCCACAAGTCACATACTTTAAATTATATTTTGAGAATCTAACATTTACATTAATAAAATGTATACTTGTTATGATAAATTACTTGAATCAAATTAACATTAATAAAAAATAACTTACATAATTCAATCACATCTATGATTCATGTCAAAAAATATGTTAAATTTGATGATAATAACTCTAAGAATTATATAAATTATATGATTTAGTTGGTATGGTTGTATCTTTAAAGTCAATAATAATTAATATTTAGTAACATAAATGAAAATAACATAAATGAAATGAAAATAAAAGAGTAGGCTTGCAAAAATGACAGATCCAATATAAAAAAATGAAATTAGAAAAAATTGAATTGATTTTATTAAAGTGAAAGAAAAAAGGAACAAACGAGTGGCCACAAGTCACATACTTTAGATTATATTTTGAGAATCTAACCTTTACATTAATAAAATGTATACTTGTTATGATAAATTATTTGACTCAAACTAACATTAGTGAAAACTAATTTACATCATTCAATCACATCTATCATTCATGTCAAAAAATATGTTAAATTTGATAATAATAACTTTAAAAATTATATAAATTATATGATTTAGTTGGTATGGTTGTATCTTTAAAGTCAATAATAATTAATATTTAGTAACATAAATGAAAATAACATAAATGAAATAAAAATAAAAGAGTAGGCTTGCAAAAATGACAGATCCAATGTAAAAAATTGAAATTAGAAAAAATTGAATTGATTTTATTAAAGTGAAAGAAAAAAGGAACAAACGACTGGCCACAAGTCACATACTTTAGATTATATTTTGAGAATCTAACCTTTACATTAATAAAATGTATACTTGTTATGATAAATTATTTGACTCAAACTAACATTAGTGAAAACTAATTTACATCATTCAATCACATCTATCATTCATGTCAAAAAATATGTTAAAGTTGATAATAATAACTTTAAAAATTATATAAATTATATGATTTAGTTGGTATGGTTGTATCTTTAAAGTCAATAATAATTAATATTTAGTAACATAAATGAAATGAAAATAAAAGAGTAGGCTTGCAAAAATGACATATCCAAACTAAAAAAATGAAATTAGAAAAAATTGAATTGATTTTATTACAGCGAAAGAAAAAAAGGAAGAAACGAGTGGCCACAAGTCACATACTTTAAATTATATTTTGAGAATCTAACATTTACATTAATAAAATGTATACTTGTTATGATAAATTACTTGAATCAAATTAACATTAATAAAAAATAACTTACATAATTCAATCACATCTATGATTCATGTCAAAAAATATGTTAAATTTGATGATAATAACTCTAAGAATTATATAAATTATATGATTTAGTTGGTATGGTTGTATCTTTAAAGTCAATAATAATTAATATTTAGTAACATAAATGAAAATAACATAAATGAAATGAAAATAAAAGAGTAGGCTTGCAAAAATGACAGATCCAATATAAAAAAATGAAATTAGAAAAAATTGAATTGATTTTATTAAAGTGAAAGAAAAAAGGAACAAACGAGTGGCCACAAGTCACATACTTTAGATTATATTTTGAGAATCTAACCTTTACATTAATAAAATGTATACTTGTTATGATAAATTATTTGACTCAAACTAACATTAGTGAAAACTAATTTACATCATTCAATCACATCTATCATTCATGTCAAAAAATATGTTAAATTTGATAATAATAACTTTAAAAATTATATAAATTATATGATTTAGTTGGTATGGTTGTATCTTTAAAGTCAATAATAATTAATATTTAGTAACATAAATGAAAATAACATAAATGAAATAAAAATAAAAGAGTAGGCTTGCAAAAATGACAGATCCAATGTAAAAAAATGAAATTAGAAAAAATTGAATTGATTTTATTAAAGTGAAAGAAAAAAGGAACAAACGACTGGCCACAAGTCACATACTTTAGATTATATTTTGAGAATCTAACCTTTACATTAATAAAATGTATACTTGTTATGATAAATTATTTGACTCAAACTAACATTAGTGAAAACTAATTTACATCATTCAATCACATCTATCATTCATGTCAAAAAATATGTTAAAGTTGATAATAATAACTTTAAAAATTATATAAATTATATGATTTAGTTGTATGGTTGTATCTTTAAAGTCAATAATAATTAATATTTAGTAACATAAATGAAATGAAAATAAAAGAGTAGGCTTGCAAAAATGACATATCCAAACTAAAAAAATGAAATTAGAAAAAATTGAATTGATTTTATTAAAGCGAAAGAAAAAAAGGAAGAAACGAGTGGCCACAAGTCACATACTTTAAATTATATTTTGAGAATCTAACCTTTACATTAATAAAATGTATACTTGTTATGATAAATTACTTGAATCAAATTAACATTAATAAAAAATAACTTACATCATTCAATCACATCTATGATTCATGTCAAAAAATATGTTAAATTTGATGATAATAACTCTAAGAATTATATAAATTATATGATTTAGTTGGTATGGTTGTATCTTTAAAGTCAATAATAATTAATATTTAGTAACATAAATGAAAATAACATAAATGAAATGAAAATAAAAGAGTAGGCTTGCAAAAATGACAGATCCAATATAAAAAAATGAAATTAGAAAAAATTGAATTGATTTTATTAAAGTGAAAGAAAAAAGGAACAAACGAGTGGCCACAAGTCACATACTTTAGATTATATTTTGAGAATCTAACCTTTACATTAATAAAATGTATACTTGTTATGATAAATTATTTGACTCAAACTAACATTAGTGAAAACTAATTTACATCATTCAATCACATCTATCATTCATGTCAAAAAATATGTTAAATTTGATAATAATAACTTTAAAAATTATATAAATTATATGATTTAGTTGGTATGGTTGTATCTTTAAAGTCAATAATAATTAATATTTAGTAACATAAATGAAAATAACATAAATGAAATGAAAATAAAAGAGTAGGCTTGCAAAAATGACAGATCCAATATAAAAAAATGAAATTAGAAAAAATTGACTTGATTTTATTAAAGTGAAAGAAAAAAGGAACAAATGAGTGGCCACAAGTCACATACTTTAGATTATATTTTGAGAATCTAACCTTTACATTAATAAAATATATACTTGTTTTAATAAATTATTTGACTCAAACTAACATTAGTGAAAACTAATTTACATCATTCAATCACATCTATCATTCATGTCAAAAAATATGTTAAATTTAATAATAATAACTTTAAAAATTATATAAATTATATGATTTAGTTGGTATGGTTGTATCTTTAAAGTCAATAATAATTAATATTTAGTAACATAAATGAAAATAACATAAATGAAATGAAGATAAAAGAGTAGGCTTGCAAAAATGACAGATCCAATATAAAAAAATGAAATTAGAAAAAATTGAATTGATTTTATTGAAGTGAAAGAAAAAGGGAACAAACGAGTGGCCACAAGTCACATACTTTAGATTATATTTTGATAATCTAACCTTTACATTAATAAAATGTATACTTGTTATGATAAATTATTTGACTCAAACTAACATTAGTGAAAACTAATTTATATCATTCAATCACATCTATCATTCATGTCAAAAAATATGTTAAATTTGATAATAATAACTTTAAAAATTATATACATTATATGATTTAGTTGTATGGTTGTATCTTTAAAGTCAATAATAATTAATATTTAGTAACATAAATGAAATTAAAATAAAAGAGTAGGCTTGCAAAAATGACATATCCAAACTAAAAAAATGAAATTAGAAAAAATTGAATTGATTTTATTAAAGCGAAAGAAAAAAAGGAACAAACGAGTGGCCACAAGTCACATACTTTAAATTATATTTTGAGAATCTAACCTTTACATTAATAAAATGTATACTTGTTATGATAAATTACTGGAATCAAACTAACATTAGTGAAAACTAATTTACATCATTCAATCACATCTATCATTCATGTCGTCAAAAAATATGTTAAATTTGATAATAATAACTTTAAAAATTATATAAATTATATGATTTAGTTGGTATGGTTGTATCTTTAAAGTCAATAATAATTAATATTTAGTAACATAAATGAAAATAACATAAATGAAATGAAAAGAAAAGAGTAGGCTTGCAAAAATGACATATCCAAACTAAAAAAATGAAATTTGAAAAAAATGAATTTATTTTATTAAAGTGAAAGAAAAAAGGAACAAACGAGTGGCCACAAGTCACATACTTTAGATTATATTTTGAGAATCTAAACCTTACATTAATAAAATGTATACTTGTTATGATAAATTATTTGACTCAAACTAACATTAGTGAAAACTAATTTACATCATTCAATCACATCTATCATTCATGTCAAAAAATATGTTAAATTTGATAATAATAACTTTAAAAATTATATAAATTATATGATTTAGTTGGTATGGTTGTATCTTTAGTGAAAAAAATATGTTAAATTTGATGATAATAACTCTAAGAATTATATAAATTATATGATTTAGTTGGTATGGTTGTATCTTTAAAGTCAATAATAATTAATATTTAGTAACATAAATGAAAATAACATAAATGAAATGAAAATAAAAGAGTAGGCTTGCAAAAATGACAGATCCAATATAAAAAAATGAAATTAGAAAAAATTGAATTGATTTTATTAAAGTGAAAGAAAAAAGGAACAAACGAGTGGCCACAAGTCACATACTTTAGATTATATTTTGAGAATCTAACCTTTACATTAATAAAATGTATACTTGTTATGATAAATTATTTGACTCAAACTAACATTAGTGAAAATTAATTTACATCATTCAATCACATCTATCATTCATGTCAAAAAATATGTTAAATTTGATAATAATAACTTTAAAAATTATATAAATTATATGATTTAGTTGGTATGGTTGTATCTTTAAAGTCAATAATAATTAATATTTAGTAACATAAATGAAAATAACATAAATGAAATGAAAATAAAAGAGTAGGCTTGGAAAAATGACAGATCCAATGTAAAAAAATGAAATTAGAAAAAATTGAATTGATTTTATTAAAGTGAAAGAAAAAAGGAAGAAACGAGTTGCCACAAGTCACATACTTTAGACTATATTTTGAGAATCTAACCTTTACATTAATAAAATGTATACTTGTTATGATAAATTATTTGACTAAAACTAACATTAGTGAAAACTAATTTACATCATTCAATCACATCTATCATTCATGTCAAAAAATATGTTAAATTTGATAATAATAACTTTAAAAATTATATAAATTATATGATTTAGTTGTATGGTTGTATCTTTAAAGTCAATAATAATTAATATTTAGTAACATAAATGAAATGAAAATAAAAGAGTAGGCTTGCAAAAATGACATATCCAAACTAAAAAATGAAATTAGAAAAAATTGAATTGATTTTATTAAAGCGAAAGAAAAAAAGGAAGAAACGAGTGGCCGCAAGTCATATACTTTAAATTATATTTTGAGAATCTAACCTTTACATTAATAAAATGTATACTTGTTATGATAAATTACTTGAATCAAATTAACATTAATAAAAAATAACTTACATCATTCAATCACATCTATGATTCATGTCAAAAAATATGTTAAATTTGATGATAATAACTCTAAGAATTATATAAATTATATGATTTAGTTGGTATGGTTGTATCTTTAAAGTCAATAATAATTAATATTTAGTAACATAAATGAAAATAACATAAATGAAATGAAAATAAAAGAGGAGGCTTGCAAAAATGATAGATCCAATATACAAAAATGAAATTAGAAAAAATTGAATTGATTTTATTGAAGTAAGAGAAAAAGGGAACAAACGACTGGCCACAAGTCACATACTTTAGATTATATTTTGATAATCTAACCTTTACATTAATATAATGTATACTTGTTATGATAAATTATTTGACTCAAACTAACATTAGTGAAAACTAATTTACATCATTCAATCACATCTATCATTCATGTAAAAAAATATGTTAAATTTGATAATAATAACTTTAAAAATTATATAAATTATATGATTTAGTTGGTATGGTTGTATCTTTAAAGTCAATAATAATTAATATTTAGTAACATAAATGAGAATAACATAAATGAAATGAAAATAAAAGAGTAGGCTTGCAAAAATGACAGATCCAATATAAAAAAATGAAATTAGAAAAAATTGAATTGATTTTATTAAAGTGAAAGAAAAAAGGAACAAACGACTGGCCACAAGTCACATACTTTAGATTATATTTTGATAATCTAACCTTTACATTAATATAATGTATACTTGTTATGATAAATTATTTGACTCAAACTAACATTAGTGAAAACTAATTTACATCATTCAATCACATCTATCATTCATGTAAAAAAATATGTTAAATTTGATAATAATAACTTTAAAAATTATATAAATTATATGATTTAGTTGGTATGGTTGTATCTTTAAAGTCAATAATAATTAATATTTAGTAACATAAATGAAAATAACATAAATGAAATGAAAATAAAAGAGTAGGCTTGCAAAAATGACAGATCCAATGTAAAAAAATGAAATTAGAAAAAATTGAATTGATTTTATTAAAGTGAAAGAAAAAAGGAACAAACGAGTGGCCACAAGTCACATACTTTAGATTATATTTTGAGAATCTAACCTTTACATTAATAAAATGTATACTTGTTATGATAAATTATTTGACTCAAACTAACATTAGTGAAAACTAATTTACATCATTCAATCACATCTATCATTCATGTCAAAAAATATGTTAAAGTTGATAATAATAACTTTAAAAATTATATAAATTACATGATTTAGTTGTATGGTTGTATCTTTAAAGTCAATAATAATTAATATTTAGTAACATAAATGAAATGAAAATAAAAGAGTAGGCTTGCAAAAATGACATATCCAAACTAAAAAATGAAATTAGAAAAAATTGAATTGATTTTACTAAAGCGAAAGAATAAAAGGAAGAAACGAGTGGCCACAAGTCACATACTTTAAATTATATTTTGAGAATCTAACCTTTACATTAATGAAATGTATACTTGTTATGATGAATTACTTGAATCAAATTAACATTAATAAAAAATAACTTAGATCATTCAATCACATCTATGATTCATGTCAAAAAATATGTTAAATTTGATGATAATAACTCTAAGAATTATATAAAATATATGATTTAGTTGGTATGGTTGTATCTTTAAAGTCAATAATAATTAATATTTAGTAACATAAATGAAAATAACATAAATGAAATGAAAATAAAAGAGGAGGCTTGCAAAAATGACAGATCCAATATAAAAAAATGAAATTAGAAAAAATTGAATTGATTTTATTGAAGTGAAAGAAAAAGGGAACAAACGAGTGGCCACAAGTCACACACTTTATATTATATTTTGATAATCTAACCTTTACATTAATAAAATGTATACTTGTTATGATAAACTATTTGACTCAAACTAACATTAGTGAAAACTAATTTACATCATTCAATCACATCTATCATTCATGTCAAAAGATATGTTAAATTTGATAATAATAACTTTAAAAATTATATAAATTATATGATTTAGTTGGTATGGTTGTATCTTTAAAGTCAATAATAATTAATATTTAGTAACATAAATGAAAATAACATAAATGAAATGAAAATAAAAGAGTAGGCTTGCAAAAATGACAGATCCAATGTAAAAAAATGAAATTAGAAAAAATTGAATTGATTTTATTAAAGTGAAAGAAAAAAGGAACAAACGAGTGGCCACAAGTCACATACTTTAGATTATATTTTTAGAATCTAACCTTTACATTAATAAAATGTATACTTGTTATGATAAATTATTTGACTAAAACTAACATTAGTGAAAACTAATTTACATCATTCAATCACATCTATCATTCATGTCAAAAAATATGTTAAATTTGATAATAATAACTTTAAAAATTATATAAATTACATGATTTAGTTGTATGGTTGTATCTTTAAAGTCAATAATAATTAATATTTAGTAACATAAATGAAATGAAAATAAAAGAGTAGGCTTGCAAAAATGACATATCCAAACTAAAAAATGAAATTAGAAAAAATTGAATTGATTTTATTAAAGCGAAAGAATAAAAGGAAGAAACGAGTGGCCACAAGTCACATACTTTAAATTATATTTTGAGAATCTAACCTTTACATTAATGAAATGTATACTTGTTATGATGAATTACTTGAATCAAATTAACATTAATAAAAAATAACTTAGATCATTCAATCACATCTATGATTCATGTCAAAAAATATGTTAAATTTGATGATAATAACTCTAAGAATTATATAAATTATATGATTTAGTTGGTATGGTTGTATCTTTAAAGTCAATAATAATTAATATTTAGTAACATAAATGAAAATAACATAAATGAAATGAAAATAAAAGAGTAGGCTTGCAAAAATGACAGATCCAATATAAAAAAATGAAATTAGAAAAAATTGAATTGATTTTATTGAAGTGAAAGAAAAAGGGAACAAACGAGTGGCCACAAGTCACACACTTTAGATTATATTTTGATAATTTAACCTTTACATTAATAAAATGTATACTTGTTATGATAAACTATTTGACTCAAACTAACATTAGTGAAAACTAATTTACATCATTCAATCACATCTATCATTCATGTCAAAAAATATGTTAAATTTGATAATAATAACTTTAAAAATTATATAAATTATATGATTTAGGTGGTATGGTTGTATCTTTAAAGTCAATAATAATTAATATTTAGTAACATAAATGAAAATAACATAAATGAAATGAAAATAAAAGAGTAGGCTTGCAAAAATGACAGATCCAATATAAAAAAATGAAATTAGAAAAAATTGACTTGATTTTATTAAAGTGAAAGAAAAAAGGAACAAATGAGTGGCCACAAGTCACATACTTTAGATTATATTTTGAGAATCTAACCTTTACATTAATAAAATGTATACTTGTTATGATAAATTATTTGACTAAAACTAACATTAGTGAAAACTAATTTACATCATTCAATCACATCTATCATTCATGTCAAAAAATATGTTAAATTTGATAATAATAACTTTAAAAATTATATAAATTACATGATTTAGTTGTATGGTTGTATCTTTAAAGTCAATAATAATTAATATTTAGTAACATAAATGAAATGAAAATAAAAGAGTAGGCTTGCAAAAATGACATATCCAAACTACAAAATGAAATTAGAAAAAATTGAATTGATTTTATTAAAGCGAAAGAATAAAAGGAAGAAACGAGTGGCCACAAGTCACATACTTTAAATTATATTTTGAGAATCTAACCTTTACATTAATGAAATGTATACTTGTTATGATGAATTACTTGAATCAAATTAACATTAATAAAAAATAACTTAGATCATTCAATCACAGCTATGATTCATGTCAAAAAATATGTTAAATTTGATGATAATAACTCTAAGAATTATATAAATTATATGATTTAGTTGGTATGGTTGTATCTTTAAAGTCAATAATAATTAATATTTAGTAACATAAATGAAAATAACATAAATGAAATGAAAATAAAAGAGGAGGCTTGCAAAAATGACAGATCAAATATAAAAAAATGAAATTAGAAAAAATTGAATTGATTTTATTGAAGTAAAAGAAAAAGGGAACAAACGACTGGCCACAAGTCACATACTTTAGATTATATTTTGATAATCTAACCTTTACATTAATAAAATGTATACTTGTTATGATAAATTATTTGACTCAAACTAACATTAGTGAAAACTAATTTACATCATTCAATCACATCTATCATTCATGTAAAAAAATATGTTAAATTTGATAATAATAACTTTAAAAATTATATAAATTATATGATTTAGTTGGTATGGTTGTATCTTTAAAGTCAATAATAATTAATATTTGGTAACATAAATGAAAATAACATAAATGAAATGAAAATAAAAGAGGAGGCTTGCAAAAATGACAGATCCAATATAAAAAAATGAAATTAGAAAAAATTGAATTGATTTTATTGAAGTAAAAGAAAAAGGGAACAAACGACTGGCCACAAGTCACATACTTTAGATTATATTTTGATAATCTAACCTTTACATTAATAAAATGTATACTTGTTATGATAAATTATTTGACTCAAACTAACATTAGTGAAAACTAATTTACATCATTCAATCACATCTATCATTCATGTAAAAAAATATGTTAAATTTGATAATAATAACTTTAAAAATTATATAAATTATATGATTTAGTTGGTATGGTTGTATCTTTAAAGTCAATAATAATTCATATTTAGTAACATAAATGAAAATAACATAAATGAAATGAAAATAAAAGAGTAGGCTTGCAAAAATGACAGATCCAATATAAAAAAATGAAATTAGAAAAAATTGAATTGATTTTATTAAAGTGAAAGAAAAAAGGAACAAACGAGTGGCCACAAGTCACATACTTTAGATTATATTTTGAGAATCTAACCTTTACATTAATAAAATGTATACTTGTTATGATAAATTATTTGACTTAAACTAACATTAGTGAAAACTAATTTACATCATTCAATCACATCTATCATTCATGTCAAAAAATATGTTAAATTTGATAATAATAACTTTAAAAATTATATAAATTATATGATTTAGTTGGTATGGTTGTATCTTTAAAGTCAATAATAATTAATATTTAGTAACATAAATGAAAATAACATAAATGAAATGAAAATAAAAGAGTAGGCTTGCAAAAATGACAGATCCAATGTAAAAAAATGAAATTAGAAAAAATTGAATTGATTTTATTAAAGTGAAAGAAAAAAGGAACAAACGAGTGGCCACAAGTCACATACTTTAGATTATATTTTGAGAATCTAACCTTTACATTAATAAAATGTATACTTCTTATGATAAATTATTTGACTAAAACTAACATTAGTGAAAACTAATTTACATCATTCAATCACATCTATCATTCATGTCAAAAAATATGTTAAATTTGATAATAATAACTTTAAAAATTATATAAATTACATGATTTAGTTGTATGGTTGTATCTTTAAAGTCAATAATAATTAATATTTAGTAACATAAATGAAATGAAAATAAAAGAGTAGGCTTGCAAAAATGACATATCCAAACTAAAAAATGAAATTAGAAAAAATTGAATTGATTTTATTAAAGCGAAAGAATAAAAGGAAGAAACGAGTGGCCACAAGTCACATACTTTAAATTATATTTTGAGAATCTAACCTTTACATTAATGAAATGTATACTTGTTATGATGAATTACTTGAATCAAATTAACATTAATAAAAAATAACTTAGATCATTCAATCACATCTATGATTCATGTCAAAAAATATGTTAAATTTGATGATAATAACTCTAAGAATTATATAAATTATATGATTTAGTTGGTATGGTTGTATCTTTAAAGTCAATAATAATTAATATTTAGTAACATAAATGAAAATAACATAAATGAAATGAAAATAAAAGAGTAGGCTTGCAAAAATGACAGATCCAATATAAAAAAATGAAATTAGAAAAAATTGAATTGATTTTATTGAAGTGAAAGAAAAAGGGAACAAACGAGTGGCCACAAGTCACACACTTTAGATTATATTTTGATAATCTAACCTTTACATTAATAAAATGTATACTTGTTATGATAAACTATTTGACTCAAACTAACATTAGTGAAAACTAATTTACATCATTCAATCACATCTATCATTCATGTCAAAAAATATGTTAAATTTGATAATAATAACTTTAAAAATTATATAAATTATATGATTTAGTTGGTATGGTTGTATCTTTAAAGTCAATAATAATTAATATTTAGTAACATAAATGAAATGAAAATAAAAGAGTAGGCTTGGAAAAATGACAGATCCAATATAAAAAAATGAAATTAGAAAAAATTGAATTGATTTTATTGAAGTAAAAGAAAAAGGGAACAAACGACTGGCCACAAGTCACATACTTTAGATTATATTTTGATAATCTAACCTTTACATTAATAAAATGTATACTTGTTATGATAAATTATTTGACTCAAACTAACATTAGTGAAAACTAATTTACATCATTCAATCACATCTATCATTCATGTAAAAAAATATGTTAAATTTGATAATAATAACTTTAAAAATTATATAAATTATATGATTTAGTTGGTATGGTTGTATCTTGAAAGTCAATAATAATTCATATTTAGTAACATAAATGAAAATAACATAAATGAAATGAAAATAAAAGAGTAGGCTTGCAAAAATGACAGATCCAATATAAAAAAATGAAATTAGAAAAAATTGAATTGATTTTATTAAAGTGAAAGAAAAAAGGAACAAACGAGTGGCCACAAGTCACATACTTTAGATTATATTTTGAGAATCTAACCTTTACATTAATAAAATGTATACTTGTTATGATAAATTATTTGACTTAAACTAACATTAGTGAAAACTAATTTACATCATTCAATCACATCTATCATTCATGTCAAAAAATATGTTAAATTTGATAATAATAACTTTAAAAATTATATAAATTATATGATTTAGTTGGTATGGTTGTATCTTTAAAGTCAATAATAATTAATATTTAGTAACATAAATGAAAATAACATAAATGAAATGAAAATAAAAGAGTAGGCTTGCAAAAATGACAGATCCAATGTAAAAAAATGAAATTAGAAAAAATTGAATTGATTTTATTAAAGTGAAAGAAAAAAGGAACAAACGAGTGGCCACAAGTCACATACTTTAGATTATATTTTGAGAATCTAACCTTTACATTAATAAAATGTATACTTCTTATGATAAATTATTTGACTAAAACTAACATTAGTGAAAACTAATTTACATCATTCAATCACATCTATCATTCATGTCAAAAAATATGTTAAATTTGATAATAATAACTTTAAAAATTATATAAATTACATGATTTAGTTGTATGGTTGTATCTTTAAAGTCAATAATAATTAATATTTAGTAACATAAATGAAATGAAAATAAAAGAGTAGGCTTGCAAAAATGACATATCCAAACTAAAAAATGAAATTAGAAAAAATTGAATTGATTTTATTAAAGCGAAAGAATAAAAGGAAGAAACGAGTGGCCACAAGTCACATACTTTAAATTATATTTTGAGAATCTAACCTTTACATTAATGAAATGTATACTTGTTATGATGAATTACTTGAATCAAATTAACATTAATAAAAAATAACTTAGATCATTCAATCACATCTATGATTCATGTCAAAAAATATGTTAAATTTGATGATAATAACTCTAAGAATTATATAAATTATATGATTTAGTTGGTATGGTTGTATCTTTAAAGTCAATAATAATTAATATTTAGTAACATAAATGAAAATAACATAAATGAAATGAAAATAAAAGAGTAGGCTTGGAAAAATGACAGATCCAATATAAAAAAATGAAATTAGAAAAAATTGAATTGATTTTATTAAAGTGAAAGAAAAAAGGAACAAATGAGTGGCCACAAGTCACATACTTTAGATTATATTTTGAGAATCTAACCTTTACATTAATAAAATGTATACTTGTTATGATAAATTATTTGACTAAAACTAACATTAGTGAAAACTAATTTACATCATTCAATCACATCTATCATTCATGTCAAAAAATATGTTAAATTTGATAATAATAACTTTAAAAATTATATAAATTACATGATTTAGTTGTATGGTTGTATCTTTAAAGTCAATAATAATTAATATTTAGTAACATAAATGAAATGAAAATAAAAGAGTAGGCTTGCAAAAATGACATATCCAAACTACAAAATGAAATTAGAAAAAATTGAATTGATTTTATTAAAGCGAAAGAATAAAAGGAAGAAACGAGTGGCCACAAGTCACATACTTTAAATTATATTTTGAGAATCTAACCTTTACATTAATGAAATGTATACTTGTTATGATGAATTACTTGAATCAAATTAACATTAATAAAAAATAACTTAGATCATTCAATCACAGCTATGATTCATGTCAAAAAATATGTTAAATTTGATGATAATAACTCTAAGAATTATATAAATTATATGATTTAGTTGGTATGGTTGTATCTTTAAAGTCAATAATAATTAATATTTAGTAACATAAATGAAAATAACATAAATGAAATGAAAATAAAAGAGGAGGCTTGCAAAAATGACAGATCCAATATAAAAAAATGAAATTAGAAAAAATTGAATTGATTTTATTGAAGTAAAAGAAAAAGGGAACAAACGACTGGCCACAAGTCACATACTTTAGATTATATTTTGATAATCTAACCTTTACATTAATAAAATGTATACTTGTTATGATAAATTATTTGACTCAAACTAACATTAGTGAAAACTAATTCACATCATTCAATCACATCTATCATTCATGTAAAAAAATATGTTAAATTTGATAATAATAACTTTAAAAATTATATAAATTATATGATTTAGTTGGTATGGTTGTATCTTTAAAGTCAATAATAATTCATATTTAGTAACATAAATGAAAATAACATAAATGAAATGAAAATAAAAGAGTAGGCTTGCAAAAATGACAGATCCAATATAAAAAAATGAAATTAGAAAAAATTGAATTGATTTTATTAAAGTGAAAGAAAAAAGGAACAAACGAGTGGCCACAAGTCACATACTTTAGATTATATTTTGAGAATCTAACCTTTACATTAATAAAATGTATACTTGTTATGATAAATTATTTGACTTAAACTAACATTAGTGAAAACTAATTTACATCATTCAATCACATCTATCATTCATGTCAAAAAATATGTTAAATTTGATAATAATAACCTTAAAAATTATATAAATTATATGATTTAGTTGGTATGGTTGTATCTTTAAAGTCAATAATAATTAATATTTAGTAACATAAATGAAAATAACATAAATGAAATGAAAATAAAAGAGTAGGCTTGCAAAAATGACAGATCCAATATAAAAAAATGAAATTAGAAAAAATTGAATTGATTTTATTGAAGTGAAAGAAAAAGGGAACAAACGAGTGGCCACAAGTCACACACTTTAGATTATATTTTGATAATCTAACCTTTACATTAATAAAATGTATACTTGTTATGATAAACTATTTGACTCAAACTAACATTAGTGAAAACTAATTTACATCATTCAATCACATCTATCATTCATGTCAAAAAATATGTTAAATTTGATAATAATAACTTTAAAAATTATATAAATTATATGATTTAGTTGGTATGGTTGTATCTTTAAAGTCAATAATAATTCATATTTAGTAACATAAATGAAAATAACATAAATGAAATGAAAATAAAAGAGTAGGCTTGCAAAAATGACAGATCCAATATAAAAAAATGAAATTAGAAAAAATTGACTTGATTTTATTAAAGTGAAAGAAAAAAGGAACAAATGAGTGGCCACAAGTCACATACTTTAGATTATATTTTGAGAATCTAACCTTTACATTAATAAAATGTATACTTGTTATGATAAATTATTTGACTAAAACTAACATTAGTGAAAACTAATTTACATCATTCAATCACATCTATCATTCATGTCAAAAAATATGTTAAATTTGATAATAATAACTTTAAAAATTATATAAATTACATGATTTAGTTGTATGGTTGTATCTTTAAAGTCAATAATAGTTAATATTTAGTAACATAAATGAAATGAAAATAAAAGAGTAGGCTTGCAAAAATGACATATCCAAACTAAAAAAATGAAATTAGAAAAAATTGAATTAATTTTATTAAAGCGAAAGAATAAAAGGAAGAAACGAGTGGCCACAAGTCACATACTTTAAATTATATTTTGAAAATCTAACCTTTACATTAATAAAATGTATACTTGTTATGATAAATTACTTGAATCAAATTAACATTAATAGAAAATAACTTACATCATTCAATCACATCTATGATTCATGTCAAAAAATATGTTAAATTTGATGATAATAACTCTAAGAATTATATAAATTATATGATTTAGTTGGTATGGTTGTATCTTTAAAGTCAATAATAATTAAGATTTAGTAACATAAATGAAAATAACATAAATGAAATAAAAATAAAAGAGTAGGCTTGCAAAAATGTCAGATCCAATATAAAAAAATGAAATTAGAAAAAATTGAATTGATTTTATTAAAGTGAAAGAAAAAAGGAACAAACGAGTGGCCACAAGTCACATACTTTAGATTATATTTTGAGAATCTAACCTTTACATTAATAAAATGTATACTTGTTATGATAAATTATTTGACTCAAACTAACATTAGTGAAAACTAATTTACATCATTCAATCACATCTATCATTCATGTCAAAAAATAGGTTAAATTTGATAATAATAACTTTAAAAATGATATACATTATATGATTTAGTTGTATGGTTGTATCTTTAAAGTCAATAATAATTAATATTTAGTAACATAAATGAAATGAAAATAAAAGAGTAGGCTTGCAAAAATGACATATCCAAACTAAAAAAATGAAATTAGAAAAAATTGAGTTGATTTTATTAAAGCGAAAGAAAAAAGGAATAAACGAGTGGCCACAAGTCACATACTCTAAATTATATTTTGAAAATCTAACCTTTACATTAATAAAATGTATACTTGTTATGATAAATTACTTGAATCAAATTAACATTAATAGAAAATAACTTACATCATTCAATCACATCTATGATTCATGTCAAAAAATATGTTAAATTTGATGATAATAACTCTAAGAATTATATAAATTATATGATTTAGTTGGTATGGTTGTATCTTTAAAGTCAATAATAATTAAGATTTAGTAACATAAATGAAAATAACATAAATGAAATGAAAATAAAAGAGTAGGCTTGCAAAAATGACAGATCCAATATAAAAAAATGAAATTAGAAAAAATTGAATTGATTTTATTGAAGTGAAAGAAAAAGGGAACAAACGAGTGGCCACAAGTCACACACTTTAGATTATATTTTGATAATCTAACCTTTACATTAATAAAATGTATACTTGTTATGATAAACTATTTGACTCAAACTAACATTAGTGAAAACTAATTTACATCATTCAATCACATCTATCATTCATGTCAAAAAATATGTTAAATTTGATAATAATAACTTTAAAAATTATATAAATTATATGATTTAGTTGGTATGGTTGTATCTTTAAAGTCAATAATAATTAATATTTAGTAACATAAATGAAATGAAAATAAAAGAGTAGGCTTGGAAAAATGACAGATCCAATATAAAAAAATGAAATTAGAAAAAATTGAATTGATTTTATTGAAGTAAAAGAAAAAGGGAACAAACGAGTGGCCACAAGTCACATACTTTAGATTATATTTTGATAATCTAACCTTTACATTAATAAAATGTATACTTGTTATGATAAACTATTTGTCTCAAACTAACATTAGTGAAAACTAATTTACATCATTCAATCACATCTATCATTCATGTAAAAAAATATGTTAAATTTGATAATAATAACTTTAAAAATTATATAAATTATATGATTTAGTTGGTATGGTTGTATCTTTAAAGTCAATAATAATTAATATTTAGTAACATAAATGAAAATAACATAAATGAAATGAAAATAAAAGAGTAGGCTTGCAAAAATGACAGATCCAATATAAAAAAATGAAATTAGAAAAAATTGACTTGATTTTATTAAAGTGAAAGAAAAAAGGAACAAATGAGTGGCCACAAGTCACATACTTTAGATTATATTTTGAGAATCTAACATTTACATTAATAAAATGTATACTTGTTATAATAAATTATTTGACTCAAACTAACATTAGTGAAAACTAATTTACATCATTCAATCACATCTATCATTCATGTCAAAAAATATGTTAAATTTGATAATAATAACTTTAAAAATTATATAAATTATATGATTTAGTTGGTATGGTTGTATCTTTAAAGTCAATAATAATTAATATTTAGTAACATAAATGAAATAAAAATAAAAGAGTAGGCTTGCAAAAATGTCAGATCCAATATAAAAAAATGAAATTAGAAAAAATTGAATTGATTTTATTAAAGTGAAAGAAAAAAGGAACAAACGAGTGGCCACAAGTCACATACATTAGATTATATTTTGAGAATCTAACCTTTACATTAATAAAATGTATACTTGTTATGATAAATTATTTGACTGAAACTAACATTAGTGAAAACTAATTTACATCATTCAATCACATCTATCATTCATGTCAAAAAATATGTTAAATTTGATAATAATAACTTTAAAAATGATATACATTATATGATTTAGTTGTATGGTTGTATCTTTAAAGTCAATAATAATTAATATTTAGTAACATAAATGAAATGAAAATAAAAGAGTAGGCTTGCAAAAATGACATATCCAAACTAAAAAAATGAAATTAAAAAAAATTGAGTTGATTTTATTAAAGCGAAAGAAAAAAGGAATAAACGAGTGGCCACAAGTCACATACTTTAAATTATATTTTGAGAATCTAACCTTTACATTAATAAAATGTATACTTGTTATGATAAATTACTTGAATCAAATTAACATTAATAGAAAATAACTTACATCATTCAATCACATCTATGATTCATGTCAAAAAATATGTTAAATTTGATGATAATAACTCTAAGAATTATATAAATTATATGATTTAGTTGGTATGGTTGTATCTTTAAAGTCAATAATAATTAATATTTAGTAACATAAATGAAAATAACATAAATCAAATGAAAATAAAAGAGTAGGCTTGGAAAAATGACAGATCCAATATAAAAAAATGAAATTAGAAAAAATTGAATTGATTTTATTGAAGTGAAAGAAAAAGGGAACAAACGAGTGGCCACAAGTCACATACTTTAGATTATATTTTGATAATCTAACCTTTACATTAATAAAATGTATACTTGTTATGATAAATTATTTGACTCAAACTAACATTAGTGAAAACTAATTTACATCATTCAATCACATCTATCATTCATGTAAAAAAATATGTTAAATTTGATAATAATAACTTTAAAAATTATATAAATTATATGATTTAGTTGGTATGGTTGTATCTTTAAAGTCAATAATAATTAATATTTAGTAACATAAATGAAAATAACATAAATGAAATGAAAATAAAAGAGTAGGCTTGCAAAAATGACAGATCCAATATAAAAAAATGAAATTAGAAAAAATTGAATTGATTTTATTAAAGTGAAAGAAAAAAGGAACAAACGAGTGGCCACAAGTCACATACTTTAGATTATATTTTGAGAATCTAACCTTTACATTAATAAAATGTATACTTGTTATGATAAATTATTTGACTCAAACTAACATTAGTGAGAACTAATTTACATCATTCAATCACATCTATCATTCATGTCAAAAAATATGTTAAATTTGATAATAATAACTTTAAAAATTATATAAATTATATGATTTAGTTGGTATGGTTGTATCTTTAAAGTCAATAATAATTAATATTTAGTAACATAAATGAAAATAACATAAATGAAATGAAAATAAAAGGGTAGGCTTGCAAAAATGACAGATCCAACGTAAAAAAATGAAATTAGAAAAAATTGAATTGATTTTATTAAAGTGAAAGAAAAAAGGAACAAACGAGTGGCCACAAGTCACATACTTTAGATTATATTTTGAGAATCTAACCTTTACATTAATAAAATGTATACTTGTTATGATAAATTATTTGACTAAAACTAACATTAGTGAAAACTAATTTACATCATTCAATCACATCTATCATTCATGTCAAAAAATATGTTAAATTTGATAATAATAACTTTAAAAATTATATAAATTATATGATTTAGTTGTATGGTTGTATCTTTAAAGTCAATAATAATTAATATTTAGTAACATAAATGAAATGAAAATAAAAGAGTAGGCTTGCAAAAATGACATATCCAAACTAAAAAATGAAATTAGAAAAAATTGAATTGATTTTATTAAAGCGAAAGAAAAAAAGGAAGAAACGAGTGGCCACAAGTCACATACTTTAAATTATATTTTGAGAATCTAACCTTTACATTAATGAAATGTATACTTGTTATGATAAATTACTTGAATCAAATTAACATTAATAAAAAATAACTTACATCATTCAATCACATCTATGATTCATGTCAAAAAATATGTTAAATTTGATGATAATAACTCTAAGAATTATATAAATTATATGATTTAGTTGGTATGGTTGTATCTTTAAAGTCAATAATAATTAATATTTGGTAACATAAATGAAAATAACATAAATGAAATGAAAATAAAAGAGTAGGCTTGCAAAAATGACAGATCCAATATAAAAAAATGAAATTAGAAAAAATTGAATTGATTTTATTGAAGTGAAAGAAAAAGGGAACAAACGAGTGGCCACAAGTCACATACTTTAGATTATATTTTGATAATCTAACCTTTACATTAATAAAATGTATACTTGTTATGATAAATTATTTGACTCAAACTAACATTAGTGAAAACTAATTTACATCATTCAATCACATCTATCATTCATGTCAAAAAATATGTTAAATTTGATAATAATAACTTTAAAAATTATGTAAATTATATGATTTAGTTGGTATGGTTGTATCTTTAAAGTCAATAATAATTAGTATTTAGTAACATAAATGAAAATAACATAAATGAAATGAAAATAAAAGAGTAGGCTTGGAAAAATGACAGATCCAATATAAAAAAATGAAATTAGAAAAAATTGAATTCATTTTATTAAAGTGAAAGAAAAAAGGAACAAACGAGTGGCCACAAGTCACATACTTTAGATTATATTTCGAGAATCTAACCTTTACATTAATAAAATGTATACTTGTTATGATAAATTATTTGACTGAAACTAACATTAGTGAAAACTAATTTACATCATTCAATCACATCTATCATTCATGTCAAAAAATATGTTAAATTTGATAATAATAACTTTAAAAATGATATACATTATATGATTTAGTTGTATGGTTGTATCTTTAAAGTCAATAATAATTAATATTTAGTAAGATAAATGAAATGAAAATAAAAGAGTAGGCTTGCAAAAATGACATATCCAAACTAAAAAAATGAAATTAAAAAAAATTGAGTTGATTTTATTAAAGCGAAAGAAAAAAGGAATAAACGAGTGGCCACAAGTCACATACTTTAAATTATATTTTGAGAATCTAACCTTTACATTAATAAAATGTATACTTGTTATGATAAATTACTTGAATCAAATTAACATTAATAGAAAATAACTTACATCATTCAATCACATCTATGATTCATGTCAAAAAATATGTTAAATTTGATGATAATAACTCTAAGAATTATATAAATTATATGATTTAGTTGGTATGGTTGTATCTTTAAAGTCAATAATAATTAATATTTAGTAACATAAATGAAAATAACATAAATCAAATGAAAATAAAAGAGTAGGCTTGGAAAAATGACAGATCCAATATAAAAAAATGAAATTAGAAAAAATTGAATTGATTTTATTGAAGTGAAAGAAAAAGGGAACAAACGAGTGGCCACAAGTCACATACTTTAGATTATATTTTGATAATCTAACCTTTACATTAATAAAATGTATACTTGTTATGATAAATTATTTGACTCAAACTAACATTAGTGAAAACTAATTTACATCATTCAATCACATCTATCATTCATGTCAAAAAATATGTTAAATTTGATAATAATAACTTTAAAAATTATGTAAATTATATGATTTAGTTGGTATGGTTGTATCTTTAAAGTCAATAATAATTAGTATTTAGTAACATAAATGAAAATAACATAAATGAAATGAAAATAAAAGAGTAGGCTTGGAAAAATGACAGATCCAATATAAAAAAATGAAATTAGAAAAATTTGAATTCATTTTATTAAAGTGAAAGAAAAAAGGAACAAACGAGTGGCCACAAGTCACATACTTTAGAGTATATTTTGAGAATCTAACCTTTACATTAATAAAATGTATACCTGTTATGATAAATTATTTGACTGAAACTAACATTAGTGAAAACTAATTTACATCATTCAATCACATCTATCATTCATGTCAAAAAATATGTTAAATTTGATAATAATAACTTTAAAAATGATATACATTATATGATTTAGTTGTATGGTTGTATCTTTAAAGTCAATAATAATTAATATTTAGTAACATAAATGAAATGAAAATAAAAGAGTAGGCTTGCAAAAATGACATATCCAAACTAAAAAAATGAAATTAAAAAAAATTGAGTTGATTTTATTAAAGCGAAAGAAAAAAGGAATAAACGAGTGGCCACAAGTCACATACTTTAAATTATATTTTGAGAATCTAACCTTTACATTAATAAAATGTATACTTGTTATGATAAATTACTTGAATCAAATTAACATTAATAGAAAATAACTTACATCATTCAATCACATCTATGATTCATGTCAAAAAATATGTTAAATTTGATGATAATAACTCTAAGAATGATATAAATTATATGATTTAGTTGGTATGGTTGTATCTTTAAAGTCAATAATAATTAATATTTAGTAACATAAATGAAAATAACATAAATCAAATGAAAATAAAAGAGTAGGCTTGGAAAAATGACAGATCCAATATAAAAAAATGAAATTAGAAAAAATTGAATTGATTTTATTGAAGTGAAAGAAAAAGGGAACAAACGAGTGGCCACAAGTCACATACTTTAGATTATATTTTGATAATCTAACCTTTACATTAATAAAATGTATACTTGTTATGATAAATTATTTGACTCAAACTAACATTAGTGAAAACTAATTTACATCATTCAATCACATCTATCATTCATGTAAAAAAATATGTTAAATTTGATAATAATAACTTTAAAAATTATATAAATTATATGATTTAGTTGGTATGGTTGTATCTTGAAAGTCAATAATAATTCATATTTAGTAACATAAATGAAAATAACATAAATGAAATGAAAATAAAAGAGTAGGCTTGCAAAAATGACAGATCCAATATAAAAAAATGAAATTAGAAAAAATTGAATTGATTTTATTAAAGTGAAAGAAAAAAGGAACAAACGAGTGGCCACAAGTCACATACATTAGATTATATTTTGAGAATCTAACCTTTACATTAATAAAATGTATACTTGTTATGATAAATTATTTGACTGAAACTAACATTAGTGAAAACTAATTTACATCATTCAATCACATCTATCATTCATGTCAAAAAATATGTTAAATTTGATAATAATAACTTTAAAAATGATATACATTATATGATTTAGTTGTATGGTTGTATCTTTAAAGTCAATAATAATTAATATTTAGTAACATAAATGAAATGAAAATAAAAGAGTAGGCTTGCAAAAATGACATATCCAAACTAAAAAAATGAAATTAAAAAAAATTGAGTTGATTTTATTAAAGCGAAAGAAAAAAGGAATAAACGAGTGGCCACAAGTCACATACTTTAAATTATATTTTGAGAATCTAACCTTTACATTAATAAAATGTATACTTGTTATGATAAATTACTTGAATCAAATTAACATTAATAGAAAATAACTTACATCATTCAATCACATCTATGATTCATGTCAAAAAATATGTTAAATTTGATGATAATAACTCTAAGAATTATATAAATTATATGATTTAGTTGGTATGGTTGTATCTTTAAAGTCAATAATAATTAATATTTAGTAACATAAATGAAAATAACATAAATCAAATGAAAATAAAAGAGTAGGCTTGGAAAAATGACAGATCCAATATAAAAAAATGAAATTAGAAAAAATTGAATTGATTTTATTGAAGTGAAAGAAAAAGGGAACAAACGAGTGGCCACAAGTCACATACTTTAGATTATATTTTGATAATCTAACCTTTACATTAATAAAATGTATACTTGTTATGATAAATTATTTGACTCAAACTAACATTAGTGAAAACTAATTTACATCATTCAATCACATCTATCATTCATGTAAAAAAATATGTTAAATTTGATAATAATAACTTTAAAAATTATATAAATTATATGATTTAGTTGGTATGGTTGTATCTTTAAAGTCAATAATAATTAATATTTAGTAACATAAATGAAAATAACATAAATGAAATGAAAATAAAAGAGTAGGCTTGCAAAAATGACAGATCCAATATAAAAAAATGAAATTAGAAAAAATTGAATTGATTTTATTAAAGTGAAAGAAAAAAGGAACAAACGAGTGGCCACAAGTCACATACTTTAGATTATATTTTGAGAATCTAACCTTTACATTAATAAAATGTATACTTGTTATGATAAATTATTTGACTCAAACTAACATTAGTGAGAACTAATTTACATCATTCAATCACATCTATCATTCATGTCAAAAAATATGTTAAATTTGATAATAATAACTTTAAAAATTATATAAATTATATGATTTAGTTGGTATGGTTGTATCTTTAAAGTCAATAATAATTAATATTTAGTAACATAAATGAAAATAACATAAATGAAATGAAAATAAAAGGGTAGGCTTGCAAAAATGACAGATCCAACGTAAAAAAATGAAATTAGAAAAAATTGAATTGATTTTATTAAAGTGAAAGAAAAAAGGAACAAACGAGTGGCCACAAGTCACATACTTTAGATTATATTTTGAGAATCTAACCTTTACATTAATAAAATGTATACTTGTTATGATAAATTATTTGACTAAAACTAACATTAGTGAAAACTAATTTACATCATTCAATCACATCTATCATTCATGTCAAAAAATATGTTAAATTTGATAATAATAACTTTAAAAATTATATAAATTATATGATTTAGTTGTATGGTTGTATCTTTAAAGTCAATAATAATTAATATTTAGTAACATAAATGAAATGAAAATAAAAGAGTAGGCTTGCAAAAATGACATATCCAAACTAAAAAATGAAATTAGAAAAAATTGAATTGATTTTATTAAAGCGAAAGAAAAAAAGGAAGAAACGAGTGGCCACAAGTCACATACTTTAAATTATATTTTGAGAATCTAACCTTTACATTAATGAAATGTATACTTGTTATGATAAATTACTTGAATCAAATTAACATTAATAAAAAATAACTTACATCATTCAATCACATCTATGATTCATGTCAAAAAATATGTTAAATTTGATGATAATAACTCTAAGAATTATATAAATTATATGATTTAGTTGGTATGGTTGTATCTTTAAAGTCAATAATAATTAATATTTGGTAACATAAATGAAAATAACATAAATGAAATGAAAATAAAAGAGTAGGCTTGCAAAAATGACAGATCCAATATAAAAAAATGAAATTAGAAAAAATTGAATTGATTTTATTGAAGTGAAAGAAAAAGGGAACAAACGAGTGGCCACAAGTCACATACTTTAGATTATATTTTGATAATCTAACCTTTACATTAATAAAATGTATACTTGTTATGATAAATTATTTGACTCAAACTAACATTAGTGAAAACTAATTTACATTATTCAATCACATCTATCATTCATGTCAAAAAATATGTTAAATTTGATAATAATAACTTTAAAAATTATGTAAATTATATGATTTAGTTGGTATGGTTGTATCTTTAAAGTCAATAATAATTAGTATTTAGTAACATAAATGAAAATAACATAAATGAAATGAAAATAAAAGAGTAGGCTTGGAAAAATGACAGATCCAATATAAAAAAATGAAATTAGAAAAAATTGAATTCATTTTATTAAAGTGAAAGAAAAAAGGAACAAACGAGTGGCCACAAGTCACATACTTTAGATTATATTTTGAGAATCTAACCTTTACATTAATAAAATGTATACTTGTTATGATAAATTATTTGACTCAAACTAACATTAGTGAAAACTAATTCACATCATTCAATCACATCTATCATTCATGTCAAAAAATATGTTAAATTTGATAATAATAACTTTAAAAATTATGTAAATTATATGATTTAGTTGGTATGGTTGTATCTTTAAAGTCAATAATAATTAGTATTTAGTAACATAAATGAAAATAACATAAATGAAATGAAAATAAAAGAGTAGGCTTGGAAAAATGACAGATCCAATATAAAAAAATGAAATTAGAAAAAATTGAATTGATTTTATTAAAGTGAAAGAAAAAAGGAACAAACGAGTGGCCACAAGTCACATACTTTAGATTATATTTTGAGAATCTAACCTTTACATTAATAAAATGTATACTTGTTATGATAAATTATTTAACTCAAACTAACATTAGTGAAAACTAATTTACATCATTCAATCACATCTATCATTCATGTCAAAAAATATGTTAAATTTGATAATAATAACTTTAAAAATTATATAAATTATATGATTTAGTTGTATGGTTGTATCTTTAAAGTCAATAATAATTAATATTTAGTAACATAAATGAAATGAAAATAAAAGAGTAGGCTTGCAAAAATGACATATCCAAACTAAAAAAGTTAAATTAGAAAAAATTGAATTGATTTTATTAAAGCGAAAGAAAAAAAGGAAGAAACGAGTGACCACAAGTCACATACTTTAAATTATATTTTGAGAATCTAACCTTTACATTAATAAAATGTATACTTGTTATGATAAATTACTTGAATCAAATTAACATTAATAAAAAATAACTTACATCATTCAATAACATCTATGATTCATGTCAAAAAATATGTTAAATTTGATGATAATAACTCTAAGAATTATATAAATTATATGATTTAGTTGGTATGGTTGTATCTTTAAAGTCAATAATAATTAATATTTAGTAACAAAAATAAAAATAACATAAATGAAATGAAAATAAAAGAGTAGGCTTGCAAAAATGACAGATCCAATATAAAAAAATGAAATTAGAAAAAATTGAATTGATTTTATTGAAGTGAAAGAAAAAGGGAACAAACGACTGGCCACAAGTCACATACTTTAGATTATATTTTGATAATCTAACCTTTACATTAATAAAATGTATACTTGTTATGATAAATTATTTGACTCAAACTAACATTAGTGAAAACTAATTTACATCATTCAATCACATCTATCATTCATGTCAAAAAATATGTTAAATTTGATAATAATAACTTTAAAAATTATATAAATTATATGATTTAGTTGGTATGATTCTATCTTTAAAGTCAATAATAATTAATATTTAGTAACATAAATGAAAATAACATAAATGAAATGAAAATAGTAGGCTTGCAAAAATGACATATCCAAACTAAAAAAATGAAATTAGAAAAAATTGAATTGATTTTATTAAAGTGAAAGAAAAAAGAAACAAACGAGTGGCCACAAGTCACATACTTTAGATTATATTTTGAGAATCTAACCTTTACATTAATAAAATGTATACTTGTTATGATAAATTATTTGACTCAAACTAACATTAGTGAAAACTAATTTACATCATTCAATCACATCTATCAATCATGTCAAAAAATATGTTAAATTTGATAATAATAACTTTAAAAATTATATAAATTATATGATTTAGTTGGTATGGTTGTATCTTTAAAGTCAATAATAATTAATATTTAGTAACATAAATGAAAATAACATAAATCAAATGAAAATAAAAGAGTAGGCTTGGAAAAATGACAGATCCAATATAAAAAAATGAAATTAGAAAAAATTGAAATGATTTTATTAAAGTGAAAGAAAAAAGGAACAAACGAGTGGCCACAAGTCACATACTTTAGATTATATTTTGAGAATCTAACATTTACATTAATAAAATGTATACTTGTTATGATAAATTATTTAACTCAAACTAACATTAGTGAAAACTAATTTACATCATTCAATCACATCTATCATTCATGTCAAAAAATATGTTAAATTTGATAATAATAACTTTAAAAATTATATAAATTATATGATTTAGTTGTATGGTTGTATCTTTAAAGTCAATAATAATTAATATTTAGTAACATAAATGAAATGAAAATAAAAGAGTAGGCTTGCAAAAATGACATATCCAAACTAAAAAAATTAAATTAGAAAAAATTGAATTAATTTTATTAAAGCGAAAGAAAAAAAGGAAGAAACGAGTGACCACAAGTCACATACTTTAAATTATATTTTGAGAATCTAACCTTTACATTAATAAAATGTATACTTGTTATGATAAATTACTTGAATCAAATTAACATTAATAAAAAATAACTTACATCATTCAATAACATCTATGATTCATGTCAAAAAATATGTTAAATTTGATGATAATAACTCTAAGAATTATATAAATTATATGATTTAGTTGGTATGGTTGTATCTTTAAAGTCAATAATAATTAATATTTAGTAACAAAAATAAAAATAACATAAATGAAATGAAAATAAAAGAGTAGGCTTGCAAAAATGACAGATCCAATATAAAAAAATGAAATTAGAAAAAATTGAATTGATTTTATTGAAGTGAAAGAAAAAGGGAACAAACGACTGGCCACAAGTCACATACTTTAGATTATATTTTGATAATCTAACCTTTACATTAATAAAATGTATACTTGTTATGATAAATTATTTGACTCAAACTAACATTAGTGAAAACTAATTTACATCATTCAATCACATCTATCATTCATGTCAAAAAATATGTTAAATTTGATAATAATAACTTTAAAAATTATATAAATTATATGATTTAGTTGGTATGATTCTATCTTTAAAGTCAATAATAATTAATATTTAGTAACATAAATGAAAATAACATAAATGAAATGAAAATAGTAGGCTTGCAAAAATGACATATCCAAACTAAAAAAATGAAATTAGAAAAAATTGAATTGATTTTATTAAAGTGAAAGAAAAAAGAAACAAACGAGTGGCCACAAGTCACATACTTTAGATTATATTTTGAGAATCTAACCTTTACATTAATAAAATGTATACTTGTTATGATAAATTATTTGACTCAAACTAACATTAGTGAAAACTAATTTACATCATTCAATCACATCTATCAATCATGTCAAAAAATATGTTAAATTTGATAATAATAACTTTAAAAATTATATAAATTATATGATTTAGTTGGTATGGTTGTATCTTTAAAGTCAATAATAATTAATATTTAGTAACATAAATGAAAATAACATAAATCAAATGAAAATAAAAGAGTAGGCTTGGAAAAATGACAGATCCAATATAAAAAAATGAAATTAGAAAAAATTGAAATGATTTTATTAAAGTGAAAGAAAAAAGGAACAAACGAGTGGCCACAAGTCACATACTTTAGATTATATTTTGAGAATCTAACATTTACATTAATAAAATGTATACTTGTTATGATAAATTATTTAACTCAAACTAACATTAGTGAAAACTAATTTACATCATTCAATCACATCTATCATTCATGTAAAAAAATATGTTAAATTTGATAATAATAACTTTAAAAATTATATAAATTATATGATTTAGTTGTATGGTTGTATCTTTAAAGTCAATAATAATTAATATTTAGTAACATAAATGAAATGAAAATAAAAGAGTAGGCTTGCAAAAATGACATATCCAAACTAAAAAAATTAAATTAGAAAAAATTGAATTGATTTTATTAAAGCGAAAGAAAAAAAGGAAGAAACGAGTGACCACAAGTCACATACTTTAAATTATATTTTGAGAATCTAACCTTTACATTAATAAAATGTATACTTGTTATGATAAATTACTTGAATCAAATTAACATTAATAAAAAATAACTTACATCATTCAATAACATCTATGATTCATGTCAAAAAATATGTTAAATTTGATGATAATAACTCTAAGAATTATATAAATTATATGATTTAGTTGGTATGGTTGTATCTTTAAAGTCAATAATAATTAATATTTAGTAACAAAAATAAAAATAACATAAATGAAATGAAAATAAAAGAGTAGGCTTGCAAAAATGACAGATCCAATATAAAAAAATGAAATTAGAAAAAATTGAATTGATTTTATTGAAGTGAAAGAAAAAGGGAACAAACGACTGGCCACAAGTCACATACTTTAGATTATATTTTGATAATCTAACCTTTACATTAATAAAATGTATACTTGTTATGATAAATTATTTGACTCAAACTAACATTAGTGAAAACTAATTTACATCATTCAATCACATCTATCATTCATGTCAAAAAATATGTTAAATTTGATAATAATAACTTTAAAAATTATATAAATTATATGATTTAGTTGGTATGATTCTATCTTTAAAGTCAATAATAATTAATATTTAGTAACATAAATGAAAATAACATAAATGAAATGAAAATAAAAGAGTAGGCTTGCAAAAATGACATATCCAAACTAAAAAAATGAAATTAGAAAAAATTGAATTGATTTTATTAAAGTGAAAGAAAAAAGAAACAAACGAGTGGCCACAAGTCACATACTTTAGATTATATTTTGAGAATCTAACCTTTACATTAATAAAATGTATACTTGTTATGATAAATTATTTGACTCAAACTAACATTAGTGAAAACTAATTTACATCATTCAATCACATCTATCAATCATGTCAAAAAATATGTTAAATTTGATAATAATAACTTTAAAAATTATATAAATTATATGATTTAGTTGGTATGGTTGTATCTTTAAAGTCAATAATAATTAATATTTAGTAACATAAATGAAAATAACATAAATCAAATGAAAATAAAAGAGTAGGCTTGGAAAAATGACAGATCCAATATAAAAAAATGAAATTAGAAAAAATTGAAATGATTTTATTAAAGTGAAAGAAAAAAGGAACAAACGAGTGGCCACAAGTCACATACTTTAGATTATATTTTGAGAATCTAACCTTTACATTAATAAAATGTATACTTGTTATGATAAATTATTTGACTCAAACTAACATTAGTGAAAACTAATTTACATCATTCAATCACATCTATCAATCATGTCAAAAAATATGTTAAATTTGATAATAATAACTTTAAAAATTATATAAATTATATGATTTAGTTGGTATGGTTGTATCTGTAAAGTCAATAATAATTAATATTTAGTAACATAAATGAAAATAACATAAATCAAATGAAAATAAAAGAGTAGGCTTGGAAAAATGACAGATCCAATATAAAAAAATGAAATTAGAAAAAATTGAATTGATTTTATTAAAGTGAAAGAAAAAAGGAACAAACGAGTGGCCACAAGTCACATACTTTAGATTATATTTTGAGAATCTAACCTTTACATTAATAAAATGTATACTTGTTATGATAAATTATTTGACTCAAACTAACATTAGTGAAAACTAATTTACATCATTCAATCACATCTATCATTCATGTCAAAAAATATGTTAAATTTGATAATAATAACTTTAAAAATTATATAAATTATATGATTTAGTTGGTATGGTTGTATCTTTAAAGTCAATAATAATTAATATTTAGTAACATAAATGAAAATAACATAAATCAAATGAAAATAAAAGAGTAGGCTTGGAAAAATGACAGTTCCAATATAAAAAAATGAAATTAGAAAAAATTGAATTGATTTTATTAAAGTGAAAGAAAAAAGGAACAAACGAGTGGCCACAAGTCACATACTTTAGATTATATTTTGAGAATCTAACCTTTACATTAATAAAATGTATACTTGTTATTATAAATTATTTGACTCAAACTAACATTAGTGAAAACTAATTTACATCATTCAATCACATCTATCATTCATGTCAAAAAATATGTTAAATTTGATAATAATAACTTTAAAAATTATATAAATTATATGATTTAGTTGGTATGGTTGTATCTTTAAAGTCAATAATAATTAATATTTAGTAACATAAATGAAAATAACATAAATGAAATGAAAATAAAAGAGTAGGCTTGGAAAAATGCCAGATCCAATATAAAAAAATGAAATTAGAAAAAATTGAATTGATTTTATTAAAGTGAAAGAAAAAAGGAACAAACGAGTGGCCACAAGTCACATACTTTAGATTATATTTTGAGAATCTAACCTTTACATTAATAAAATGTATACTTGTTATGATAAATTATTTGACTCAAACTAACATTAGTGAAAACTAATTTACATCATTCAATCACATCTATCATTCATGTCAAAAGATATGTTAAATTTGATAATAATAACTTTAAAAATTATATAAATTATATGATTTAGTTGGTATGGTTGTATCTTTAAAGTCAATAATAATTAATATTTAGTAACATAAATGAAAATAACATAAATGAAATGAAAATAAAAGAGTAGGCTTGCAAAAATGACATATCCAAACTAAAAAAATGAAATTAGAAAAAATTGAATTGATTTTATTAAAGTGAAAGAAAAAAGGAACAAACAAGTGGCCACAAGTCACATACTTTAGATTATATTTTGAGAATCTAACCTTTACATTAATAAAATGTATACTTGTTATGATAAATTATTTGACTCAAACTAACATTAGTGAAAACTAATTTACATCATTCAATCACATCTATCATTCATGTCAAAAAATATGTTAAATTTGATAATAATAACTTTAAAAATTATATAAATTATATGATTTAGTTGTATGGTTGTATCTTTAAAGTCAATAATAATTAATATTTAGTAACATAAATGAAATGAAAATAAAAGAGTAGGCTTGCAAAAATGACATATCCAAACTAAAAAAATGAAATTAGAAAAAATTGAATTGATTTTATTAAAGCGAAAGAAAAAAAGGAAGAAACGAGTGGCCACAAGTCACATAATTTAAATTATATTTTGAGAATCTAACCTTTACATTAATGAAATGTATACTTGTTATGATAACTTACTTGAATCAAATTAACATTAATAAAAAATAACTTACATCATTCAATCACATCTATGATTCATGTCAAAAAATATGTTAAATTTGATGATAATAACTCTAAGAATTATATAAATTATATGATTTAGTTGGTAAGGTTGTATCTTTAAATTCAATAATAATTAATATTTAGTAACATAAATAAAAATAACATAAATGAAATGAAAATAAAAGAGTAGGCTTGCAAAAATGACAGATCCAATATAAAAAAATGAAATTAGAAAAAATTGAATTTGTTTTATTAAAGTGAAAGAAAAAAGGAACAAACGAGTGGCCACAAGTCACATACTTTAGATTATATTTTGAGAATCTAACCATTACATTAATAAAATGTATACTTGTTATGATAAATTATTTGACTCAAACTAACATTAGTGAAAACTAATTTACATCATTCAATCACATCTATCAATCATGTCAAAAAATATGTTAAATTTGATAATAATAACTTTAAAAATTATATAAATTATATGATTTAGTTGGTATGGTTGTATCTTTAAAGTCAATCATAATTAATATTTAGTAACATAAATGAAAATAACATAAATCAAATGAAAATAAAAGAGTAGGCTTGGAAAAATGACAGATCCAATATAAAAAAATAAAATTAGAAAAAATTGAATTGATTTTATTAAAGTGAAAGAAAAAAGGAACAAACGAGTGGCCACAAGTCACATACTTTAGATTATATTTTGAGAATCTAACCTTTACATTAATAAAATGTATACCTGTTATGATAAATTATTTGACTCAAACTAACATTAGTGAAAACTAATTTACATCATTCAATCACATCTATCATTCATGTCAAAAAATATGTTAAATTTGATAATAATAACTTTAAAAATTATATAAATTATAGGATTTAGTTGGTATGATTCTATCTTTAAAGTCAATAATAATTAATATTTAGTAACATAAATGAAAATAACATAAATGAAATGAAAATAAAAGAGTAGGCTTGCAAAAATGACAGTTCCAATATAAAAAAATGAAATTAGAAAAAATTGAATTGATTTTATTAAAGTGAAAGAAAAAAGGAACAAATGAGTGGCCACAAGTCACATAATTTAGATTATATTTTGAGAATCTAACCTTTACATTAATAAAATGTATACTTGTTATGATAAATTATTTGACTCAAACTAACATTAGTGAAAACTAATTTACATCATTCAATCACATCTATCATTCATGTCAAAAAATATGTTAAATTTGATAATAATAACTTTAAAAATTATATAAATTATATGATTTAGATGGTATGGTTGTATCTTTAAAGTCAATAATAATTAATATTTAGTAACATAAATGAAAATAACATAAATGAAATGAAAATAAAAGAGTAGGCTTGGAAAAATGACAGATCCAATATAAAAAAATGAAATTAGAAAAAATTGAATTGATTTTATTAAAGTGAAAGAAAAAAGGAACAAACGAGTGGCCACAAGTCACATACTTTAGATTATATTTTGAGAATCTAACCTTTACATTAATAAAATGTATACTTGTTATGATAAATTATTTGACTCAAACTAACATTAGTGAAAACTAATTTACATCATTCAATCACATCTATCAATCATGTCAAAAAATATGTTAAATTTGATAATAATAACTTTAAAAATTATATAAATTATATGATTTAGTTGGTATGGTTGTATCTTTAAAGTCAATAATAATTAATATTTAGTAACATAAATGAAAATAACATAAATCAAATGAAAATAAAAGAGTAGGCTTGGAAAAATGACAAATCCAATATAAAAAAATAAAATTAGAAAAAATTGAATTGATTTTATTAAAGTGAAAGAAAAAAGGAACAAACGAGTGGCCACAAGTCACATACTTTAGATTATATTTTGAGAATCTAACCTTTACATTAATAAAATGTATACTTGTTATGATAAATTATTTGAGTCAAAGTAACATTAGTGAAAACTAATTTACATCATTCAATCACATCTATCATTCATGTCAAAAAATATGTTAAATTTGATAATAATAACTTTAAAAATTATATAAATTATAGGATTTAGTTGGTATGATTCTATCTTTAAAGTCAATAATAATTAATATTTAGTAACATAAATGAAAATTACATAAATGAAATGAAAATAAAAGAGTAGGCTTGCAAAAATGACAGTTCCAATATAAAAAAATGAAATTAGAAAAAATTGAATTGATTTTAATAAAGTGAAAGAAAAAAGGAACAAATGAGTGGCCACAAGTCACATAATTTAGATTATATTTTGAGAATCTAACCTTTACATTAATAAAATGTATACTTGTTATGATAAATTATTTGACTCAAACTAACATTAGTGAAAACTAATTTACATCATTCAATCACATCTATCATTCATGTCAAAAAATATGTTAAATTTAATAATAATAACTTTAAAAATTATATAAATTATATGATTTAGTTGGTATGGTTCTATCTTTAAATTCAATAATAATTAATATTTACTAACATAAATGAAAATAACATAAATGAAATGAAAATAAAAGAGTAGCCTTGCAAAAATGACAGATCCAATATAAAAAAATGAAATTAGAAAAAATTGGATTGATTTTATTAAAGTGAAAGAAAAAAGGAACAAACGAGTGGCCACAAGTCACATACTTTAGATTATATTTTGAGAATCTAACCTTTACATTAATAAAATGTATACTTGTTATGATAAATTATTTGACTCAAACTAACATTAGTGAAAACTAATTTACATCATTCAATCACATCTATCATTCATGTCAAAAAATATGTTAAATTTGATAATAATAACTTTAAAAATTATATAAATTATATGATTTAGTTGGTATGATTCTATCTTTAAAGTCAATAATAATTAATATTTAGTAACATAAATGAAATGAAAATAAAAGAGTAGGCTTGCAAAAATGACAGATCCAATATAAACAAATGAAATTAGAAAAAATTGAATTGATTTTATTAAAGTGAAAGAAAAAAGGAACAAATGAGTGGCCACAAGTCACATAATTTAGATTATATTTTGACAATCTAACCTTTACATTAATAAAATGTATACTTGTTATGATAAATTATTTGACTCAAATTAACATTAGTGAAAACTAATTTACATCATTCAATCACATCTATCATTCATGTCAAAAAATATGTTAAATTTGATAATAATAACTTTAAAAATTATATGATTTAGTTGGTATGGTTGTATCTCTAAAGTCAATAATAATTAATATTTAGTAACATAAATGAAAATAACATAAATGAAATGAAAATAAAAGAGTAGGCGTGCAAAAATGACAGATCCAATATAAAAAAATGAAATTAGAAAAAATTGAATTGATTTTATTAAAGTGAAAGAAAAAGGGAACAAACGAGTGGCCACAAGTCACATACTTTAGATTATATTTTGAGAATCTAACCTTTACATTAATAAAATGTATACTTGTTATGATAAATTATTTGACTCATACTAACATTAGTGAAAACTAATTTACATCATTCAATCACATCTATCATTCATGTCAAAAAATATGTTAAATTTGATAATAATAACTTTAAAAATTATATAAATTATATGATTTAGTTGGTATGGTTCTATCTTTAAAGTCAATAATAATTAATATTTAGTAACATAAATGAAAATAACATAAATGAAATGAAAATAAAAGAGTAAGCTTGCAAAAATGACAGATCCAATATAAAAAAATGAAATTAGAAAAAATTGAATTGATTTTATTGAAGTAAAAGAAAAAGGGAACAAACGAGTGGCCACAAGTCACATACTTTAGATTATATTTTGATAATCTAACCTTTACATTAATAAAATGTATACTTGTTATAATAAATTATTTGACTCAAACTAACATTAGTGAAAACTAATTTACATCATTCAATCACATCTATCATTCATGTCAAAAAATATGTTAAATTTGATAATAATAACTTTAAAAATTATATAAATTATATGATTTAGTTGGTATGATTCTATCTTTAAAGTCAATAATAATTAATATTTAGTAACATAAATGAAAATAACATAAATGAAATGAAAATAAAAGAGTAGGCTTGCAAAAATGAGAGATCCAATATAAAAAAATGAAATTAGAAAAAATTGAATTGATTTTATTAAAGTGAAAGAAAAAAGGAACAAACGAGTGGCCACAAGTCAGATACTTTAGATTATATTTTGAGAATCTAACCTTTACATTAATAAAATGTATACTTGTTATGATAAATTATTTGACTCAAACTAACATTAGTGAAAACAAATTTACATCATTCAATCACATCTATCATTCATGTCAAAAAATATGTTAAATTTGATAATAATAACTTTAAAAATTATATAAATTATATGATTTAGTTGGTATGATTCTATCTTTAAAGTCAATAATAATTAATATTTAGTAACATAAATGAAAATAACATAAATGAAATGAAAATAAAAGAGTAGGCTTGCAAAAATGACAGATCCAATATAAAAAAATGAAATTAGAAAAAATTGAATTGTTTTTATTAAAGTGAAAGAAAAAAGGATCAAATGAGTGGCCACAAGTCACATACTTTAGATTATATTTTGAGAATCTAACCTTTAAATTAATAAAATGTATACTTGTTATAATAAATTATTTGACTCAAACTAACATTAGTGAAAACTAATTTACATCATTCAATCACATCTATCATTCATGTCAAAAAATATGTTAAATTTGATAATAATAACTTTAAAAATTATGTAAATTATATGATTTAGTTGGTATGGTTGTATCTTTAAAGTCAATAATAATTAATATTTAGTAACATAAATGAAAATAACATAAATGAAATGAAAATAAAAGACTAGGCTTGCAAAAATGACAGATCCAATATAAAAAAATGAAATTAGAAAAAATTGAATTGATTTTATTGAAGTGAAAGAAAAAGGGAACAAACGAGTGGCCACAAGTCACATACTTTAGATTATATTTTGATAATCTAACCTTTACATTAATAAAATGTATACTTGTTATGATAAATTATTTGACTCAAACTAACATTAGTGAAAACTAATTTACATCATTCAACCACGTCTATCATTCATGTCAAAAAATATGTTAAATTTGATAATAATAACTTTAAAAATTATATAAATTATATGATTTAGTTGGTATGGTTGTATTTTTAAAGTCAATAATAATTAATATTTAGTAACATAAATGAAAATAACATAAATGAAATGAAAATAAAAGAGTAGGCTTGCAAAAATGACAGATCCAATATAAAAAAATGAAATTAGAAAAAATTGAATTGATTTTATTAAAGTGAAAGAAAAAAGGAACAAACGAGTGGCCACAAGTCAGATACTTTAGATTATATTTTGAGAATCTAACCTTTACATTAATAAAATGTATACTTGTTATGATAAATTATTTGACTCAAACTAACATTAGTGAAAACTAATTTACATCATTCAATCACATCTATCATTCATGTCAAAAAACATGTTAAATTTGATAATAATAACTTTAAAATTTATATAAATTATATGATTTAGTTGGTATGGTTCTATCTTTAAAGTCAATAATAATTAATATTTAGTAACATAAATGAAAATAACATAAATGAAATGAAAATAAAAGAGTAGGCTTGCAAAAATGACAGATCCAATATAAAAAAATGAAATTAGAAAAAATTGAATTGATTTTATTAAAGTGAAAGAAAAAAGGAACAAATGAGTGGCCACAAGTCACATACTTTAGATTATATTTTGACAATCTAACCTTTACATTAATAAAATGTATACTTGTTATGATAAATTATTTGACTCAAACTAACATTAGTGAAAACTAATTTACATCATTCAATCACATCTATCATTCATGTCAAAAAATATGTTAATTTTGATAATAATAACTTTAAAAATTATATAAATTATATGATTTAGTTGGTATGGTTGTATCTTTAAAGTCAATAATAATTAATATTTAGTAACATAAATGAAAATAACATAAATGAAATGAAAATAAAAGAGTAGGCTTGCAAAAATGACAGATCCAATATAAAAAAATGAAATTAGAAAAAATTGAATTGATTTTATTGAAGTGAAAGAAAAAGGGAACAAACGAGTAGCCACAAGTCACATACTTTAGATTATATTTTGATAATCTAACCTTTACATTAATAAAATGTATACTTGTTATGATAAATTATTTGACTCAAACTAACATTAGTGAAAACTAATTTACATCATTCAATCACATCTATCATTCATGTCAAAAAATATGTTAAATTTGATAATAATAACTTTAAAAATTATTATATGATTTAGTTGGTATGATTCTATCTTTAAAGTCAATAATAATTAATATTTAGTAACATAAATGAAAATAACATAAATGAAATGAAAATAAAAGAGTAGGCTTTCAAAAATGACAGATCCAATATAAAAAAATGAAATTAGAAAAAATTGAATTGATTTTATTAAAGTGAAAGAAAAAAGGAACAAATGAGTGGCCACAAGTCACATACTTTAGATTATATTTTGACAATCTAACCTTTACATTAATAAAATGTATACTTGTTATGATAAATTATTTGACTCAAACTAACATTAGTGAAAACTAATTTACATCATTCAATCACATCTATCATTCATGTCAAAAAATATGTTAAATTTGATAATAATAACTTTAAAAATTATATAAATTATATGATTTAGTTGGTATGGTTGTATCTTTAAAGTCAATAATAATTAATATTTACTAACATATATGAAAATAACATAAATGAAATGAAAATAAAAGAGTAGGCTTGCAAAAATGACAGATCCAATATAAAAAAATGAAATTAGAAAAAATTGAATTGATTTTATTAAAGTGAAAGAAAAAAGGAACAAACGAGTGGCCACAAGTCACATACTTTAGATTATATTTTGAGAATCTAACCTTTACATTAATAAAATGTATACTTGTTATGATAAATTATTTGACTCAAACTAACATTAGTGAAAAATAATTTACATCATTCAATCACATCTATCATTCATGTCAAAAAATATGTTAAATTTGATAATAATAACTTTAAAAATTATTATATGATTTAGTTGGTATGATTCTATCTTTAAAGTCAATAATAATTAATATTTAGTAACATAAATGAAAATAACATAAATGAAATGAAAATAAAAGAGTAGGCTTTCAAAAATGACAGATCCAATATAAAAAAATGAAATTAGAAAAAATTGAATTGATTTTATTAAAGTGAAAGAAAAAAGGAACAAATGAGTGGCCACAAGTCACATAATTTAGATTAAATTTTGACAATCTAACCTTTACATTAATAAATTGTATACTTGTTATGATAAATTATTTGACTCAAACTAACATTAGTGAAAACTAATTTACATCATTCAATCACATCTATCATTCATGTCAAAAAATATGTTAAATTTGATAATAATAACTTTAAAAATTATATAAATTATATGATTTAGTTGGTATGGTTGTATCTTTAAAGTCAATAATAATTAATATTTAGTAACATAAATGAAAATAACATAAATGAAATGAAAATAAAAGAGTAGGCTTGCAAAAATGACAGATCCAATATAAAAAAATGAAATTAGAAAAAATTGAATTGATTTTATTGAAGTGAAAGAAAAAGGGAACAAACGAGTAGCCACAAGTCACATACTTTAGATTATATTTTGATAATCTAACCTTTACATTAATAAAATGTATACTTGTTATGATAAATTATTTGACTCAAACTAACATTAGTGAAAACTAATTTACATCATTCAATCACATCTATCATTCATGTCAAAAAATATGTTAAATTTGATAATAATAACTTTAAAAATTATTATATGATTTAGTTGGTATGATTCTATCTTTAAAGTCAGTAATAATTAATATTTAGTAACATAAATGAAAATAACATAAATGAAATGAAAATAAAAGAGTAGGCTTGCAAAAATGACAGATCCAATATAAAAAAATGAAATTAGAAAAAATTGAATTGATTTTATTAAAGTGAAAGAAAAAAGGAACAAATGAGTGGCCACAAGTCACATACTTTAGATTATATTTTGACAATCTAACCTTTACATTAATAAAATGTATACTTGTTATGATAAATTATTTGACTCAAACTAACATTAGTGAAAACTAATTTACATCATTCAATCACATCTATCATTCATGTCAAAAAATATGTTAAATTTGATAATAATAACTTTAAAAATTATATAAATTATATGATTTAGTTGGTATGGTTGTATCTTTAAAGTCAATAATAATTAATATTCAGTAACATAAATGAAAATAACATAAATGAAATGAAAATAAAAGAGTAGGCTTGCAAAAATGACAGATCCAATATAAAAAAATGAAATTAGAAAAAATTGAATTGATTTTATTGAAGTGAAAGAAAAAGGGAACAAACGAGTAGCCACAAGTCACATACTTTAGATTATATTTTGATAATCTAACCTTTACATTAATAAAATGTATACTTGTTATGATAAATTATTTGACTCAAACTAACATTAGTGAAAACTAATTTACATCATTCAATCACATCTATCATTCATGTCAAAAAATATGTTAAATTTGATAATAATAACTTTAAAAATTATATAAATTATATTTAGTAAATGAAAATAACATAAATGAAATGAAAATAAAAGAGTAGGCTTGCAAAAATGACAGATCCAATATAAAAAAATGAAATTAGAAAAAATTGAATTGATTTTATTAAAGTGAAAGAAAAAAGGAACAAATGAGTGGCCACAAGTCACATACTTTAGATTATATTTTGACAATCTAACCTTTACATTAATAAAATGTATACTTGTTATGATAAATTATTTGACGCAAACTAACATTAGTGAAAACTAATTTACATCATTCAACCACATCTATCATTCATGTCAAAAAATATGTTAAATTTGACAATAATAACTTTAAAAATTATATAAATTATATGATTTAGTTGGTATGGTTGTATCTTTAAAGTCAATAATAATTAATATTTAGTAACATAAATGAAAATAACATAAATGAAATGAAAATAAAAGAGTAGGCTTGCAAAAATGACAGATCCAATATAAAAAAATGAAATTAGAAAATATTGAATTGATTTTATTAAAATGAAAGAAAAAAAAGGAAGAAACGAGTGGCCACAAGTCACATACTTTAAATTATATTTTGAGAATCTAACCTTTACATTAATAAAATTTATACTTGTTATGATAAATTATTTGAATCAAATTAACATTAATAAAAAATAACTTACATCATTCAATCACATCTATGACTCATGTCAAAAAATATGTAAAATTTGATGATAATAACTCTAAAAATTATATAAATTATATGATTTAGTTGGTATGGTTGTATCTCTAAAGTCAATAATAATTAATATTTAGTAACATAAATGAAAATAACATAAATGAAATGAAAATAAAAGAGTAGGCTGGCAAAAATGACAGATCCAATATAAAAAAATGAAATTAGAAAAAATTGAATTGATTTTATTAACGTGAAAGAAAAAAGGAACAAATGAGTGGTGACAAGTCACATACTTTAGATTATATTTTGAGAATCTAACCTTTACATTAATAAAATGTATACTTGTTATGATAAATTATTTGACTCAAACTAACATTAGTGAAAACTAATTTACATCATTCAATCACATCTATCATTCATGTCAAAAAATATGTTAAATTTGATAATAATAACTTTAAAAATTATATAAATTATATGATTTAGTTGGTATGGTTGTATCTTTAAAGTCAATAATAATTAATATTTAGTAACATAAATGAAAATTACATAAATGAAATGAAAATAAAAGAGTAGGCTTGCAAAAATGACATATCCTAACTAAGAAAATGAAATTAGAAAAAATTGAATTGATTTTATTAAAGTGAAATAAAAAAGGAACAAACGAGTGGCCACAAGTCACATACTTTAAATTATATTTTGAGAATCTAACCTTTACATTAATAAAATGTATACTTGTTATGATAAATTATTTGAATCAAATTAACATTAATCAAAAATAACTTACATCATTCAATCACATCTATCATTCATGTCAAAAAATATGTTAAATTATATGATTATTTGATTATTTGATAATAATAACGTTAAAAATTATGTAAATTATATGATTATTTGGTATGGTTGTATCTTTAAAGTCAATAATAATTAATATTTAGTAGGAAGAAGAAGGAGAGTAACTAGAAGAACTGGAAGAAGGAGAAGAAAAGGAAGAAGAAGATGTGGAAAGTGAAGAAATTGAAGAAGGTTAACAAGAGGAGGAAGAAAACGTAGTGGAAGGAGGTGAGATGAAGAAGAAGAATTGGAACAAGGAGAAAAGGAGGAAAAGGAAGAAGGAGGGGAAGGGAAGGGAAGAAGAAGTAGAAGAAGTGGAATCTAGAGGAGAAGAGGAAGAAGAAGAAGAAGAAGAGTACACAGAAGATTTGGGGGAAGGAGAAGACAAGGAAGAGCAACAATGGGAAGCAACAGAAGTGGGGGATGGAGAAAAAGAGGAAGGAGAAGATGGAAAGGAAAGAAGAAGAAGTTGTGGAAGGAGAAGAAATTGAGGAAGAGGAAGAAGAAGAAGTGTAAGTAGAAGAACCGTAAGAAGGAGACGAAAATGAAGAAGAAGAACAAGTAGAAGTGGTAGAAGGAGAGAATAAGAGGAATAGGAGGAAGTAGTTGAATGAAAGGAGATGAAGAAGAAGAAGTTCTAGAAGGAGAACGGAAGGAGGAAGAAGAGGTGGCAGAAGGAGAAGAAGAGGAAGAACAAGAAGTGGAAGAACGAGAAGAAAAGCAAGAAGTGCAAGTGGAAAGGAAAACAATAGGAAGAAGAAGAAGTGGAAGAATGAGAAAAAAAGGAGGAAGAAGAAGCAATAGAAGGAAAGGGGAATGAAGAAGTGGAACAAGGAAGAAAAGAAGAAGGGGAAGAAGAAGAAGTAGTGTAGGCAGAAGAAGGGCAAGAAGGAGAAGAGAGGGAAGAAGAAGAACAAGTGGATGTAGTAGAAGTGGAAGAAGGTGAACAAGAGGAAGAAGAAGAAGTAGTTGAAGGAGTGGGGATGATGGAGAAGAAGTGGAAGAAGGAGAACAAGAGGTAGAAATGCAAGTGGAATCAGAAGAAGGAGAAAAAGAGGGATATGACAAAGGAAAGGAGGAAGAAGAAGGAGATGAAGAGGAAGAAAAGAAAGGCAAGGAAAAGATGAAGAAGAAATGGAAGAAAGAGAACAAGAGGCGGCAGGAGAAGTGGAAGAAAGATAAGAAGAGGAAGAAGAAGGAGAGTAACTAAAAGAAGTGCAAGAAGGAGAAGAAAAGGAAGAAGAAGAAGATGTGGATAGTGAAGAAGGTGAACAAGAGGAGGAAGAAGAAGTAGTGGAAGGAGGTGAGATGAAGACGAAGAATTAGAACAAGGAGAAAAGGAGGAAAAGGAAGAAGGAGGGGAAGGGAAGGGAAGAAGAAGCAAAAGAAGTGGAATCTGGAGGAGAAGAGGAAGAAGAAGAAGAAGAGTAAGCATAAGATTTGGGGGAAGGAGAAGACGGAAAGGAAAGAAGAAGTTGTGGAAGGAGAAGAAATGGAAGAAGAGGAAGTATAAGCAGAAGAAGCGGAAGAAGGAGACGAAAATGAAGAAGAACAACAAGTAGAAGTCGAAGAATTGGCAGAAGGAGAGAATAAGAGGAATAGGAGGAACTAGTGGAATGAAAGGAGATGAAGAAGAAGAAGTGGAAGAAGGAGAACGGGAGGAGGGAGAAGAGGTGGCAGAAGGAGAAAAAGAAGAAGTGGCAGAACGAGAAGAAAAGGAAGAAGTGCTAGTGGAAGAAGGAGAACAATAGCAAGAAGAAGAAGAAGTGGAAGAATGAGAAAAAGAGAAGGAAGAAGAAGCAATGGAAGGAAAGGAAGAAGAAGTGGAACAAGGAGGAGAAGAAGAAGGGGAGGAGGAATAAGTAGTGTAGGAAGAGGAAAGGCAAGAAGGAAAAGAGACGGAAGAAGAAGAACAGGTGGATGTAGTAGAAGTCGAAGAAGGTGAACAAGAGGTAGAAGAAGAAGTAGTTGAAGGAGTAAGGAATCAGATGGAGAAGAAGTGGGGGATGGAGAAAAAGAGGAAGGAGAAGACGGAAAGGAAAAAAGAAGAAGTTGTGGAAGGAGAAGACATGGAAGAAGAGGAAGAAGAAGAAGTGTAAGCAGAAGAAGGAGACGAAAATGAAGAAGAACAACAAGTAGAAGTAGAAGAAGTAGTAGAAGGAGAGAATAAGAGGAATAGGAGGAAGTAGTGGAATGAAAGGAGATGAAGAAGAAGAAGTCGAAGAAGGAGAACGGGAGGAGGGAGAAGAGGTGGCAGAAGGAGAAGAAGAAAAAGTGGAAGAACGAGAAGAAAAGGAAGAAGTGGAAGTGGAAGAAGGAGAACAATAGGAAGAAGAAGAAGAAGTGGAAGAATTAGAAAAAGAGGAGGAAGAAGAAGGAATGGAAAGAAAGGGGATGAAGAAGAAGTGGAACAAGGAGGAGAAGAAGAAGGGGAGGAAGAAGAAGTAGTGTAGGCAGAAGAAGGGCAAGAAGGAGAAGAGAGGGAAGAAGAAGAAGAAGGTAGTAGAAGTGGAAGAAGGTGAACAAGAGGAAGAAGAAGAAGTAGTTGAAGGAGTGGGGATGATGGAGAAGAAGTGGAAGAAGGAGAACAAGAGGTAGAAATGCAAGTGGAAGCAAAACAAGGAGAAAAAGAGGGATATGATGAAGGAAAGGAAGAAGAAGAAGGAGATGAAGAGGAAGAAAAGAAAGGAAAGGAGAGGACGAAGAAGAAGTGGAAGAAAGAGAACAAAAGGAGGCGGGAGAAGTGGATGAAAGATAAGAAGGGGAAGAAGAAGGAGAGTAGCTAGAAGAAGTGGAAGAAGGAGAAGAAAAGGAAGAAGAAGAAGATGTGGAAGGTGAAGAAGGTGAACAAGAGGAGGAAGAAGAAGTGGTGGAAGGAGGTGAGATAAAAAAGAAGAATTCGAACAAGGAAAAAAGGAGGAAAAGGAAGAAAGAGGGGAAGGGAAGGAAGAAGAAGCAGAAGAAGTGGAATCTGGGGGAGAAAAGGAAGAAGAAGAAGAAGAGTAAGCATAAGATTTGGGAGAAGGAGAAGACGAGGAAGAGCAACAATGGGAAGCAACAGAAGTGGGGGATGGAGAAAAAGAGGAAGGAGAAGATGGAAAGGAAAGAAGAAGAAGTTGTGGAAGGAGAAGAAATGGAAGAAGAGGAAGAAGAAGAAGTGTAAGCGGAAGAAGGAGACGAAAATGAAGAAAAACAACAAGTAGAAGTAGAAGAAATGGTAGAAGGAGACAATAGGAGGAATACGAGGACGTAGTGGAATGAAAGGAGATGAAGAAGAAGAAGTTGAAGAAGGAGAACGGCAGCAGGAAGAAGAGGTGGCTGAAGGAGAAGAAGAGGAAGAAGAAGAAGTGGAACAACGAGAAGAAAAGGAAGAAGTGCATGTTGGAGAAGGAGAACAATAGGAAGAAGAAGAAGAAGTGGAAGAATGGGAAAAAGAGGAGAAAGGAGAAGCAATGGAAGGAATGGGGATGAAGAAGAACTGGAACAAGGAGGAGAAGAAGAAGCAGAAGAAGCAAAAGAAGTGGAATCTGGAGGAGAAGAGGAAGAAGAAGAAGAAGAGTAAGCATAAGATTTGGGGGAAGGAGAAGACGAGGAAGAGCAACAATGGGAACCAATAGAAGTGGGGGATGGAGAAAAAGAGGAAGGAGAAGACGGAAAGGAAAGAAGAAGTTGTGGAAGGAGAAGAAATGGAAGAAGAGGAAGAAGAAGAAGTATAAGCAGAAGAAGCAGAAGAAGGAGACGAAAATGAAGAAGAACAACAAGTAGAAGTCGAAGAAGTGGCAGAAGGAGAGAATAAGAGGAATAGGAGGAAGTAGTGGAATGAAAGGAGATGAAGAAGAAGAAGTGGAAGAAGGAGAACGGGAGGAGGGAGAAGAGGTGGCAGACGGAGAAGAAGAAGAAGTGGCAGAACGAGAAGAAAAGGAAGAAGTGCTAGTGGAAGAAGGAGAACAATAGGAAGAAGAAGAAGAAGTGGGAGAATGAGAAAAAGAGAAGGAAGAAGAAGCAATGGAAGGAAAGGAAGAAGAAGTGGAACAAGGAGGAGAAGAAGAAGGGGAGGAGGAAGAAGTAGTGTAGGAAGAGGAAAGGCAAGAAGGAAAAGAGACGGAAGAAGAAGAACAGGTGGATGTAGTAGAAGTCGAAGAAGGTGAACAAGAGGTAGAAGAAGAAGTAGTTGAAGAAGTAAGGATGATGGAGAAGAAGTGGGGGATGGAGAAAAAGAGGAAGGAGAAGACGGAAAGGAAAGAAGAAGAAGTTGTGGAAGGTGAAGACATGGAAGAAGAGGAAGAAGAAGAAGTGTAAGCAGAAGAAGGAGACGAAAATGAAGAAGAGCAACAAGTAGAAGTAGAAGAAGTAGTAGAAGGAGAGAATAAGAGGAATAGGGGGAAGTAGTGGAATGAAAGGAGATGAAGAAGAAGAAGTCGAAGAAGGAGAACGGGAGGAGGGAGAAGAGGTGGCAGAAGGAGAAGAAGAAAAAGTGGAATAACGAGAAGAAAAGGAAGAAGTGGAAGTGGAAGAAGGGGAACAATAGGAAGAAGAAGAAGAAGTGGAAGAATTACAAAAAGAGGAGGAAGAAGAAGCAATGGAAAGAAAGGGGATGAAGAAGAAGTGGAACAAGGAGGAGAAGAAGAAGGGAAGGAAGAAGAAGTAGTGTAGGCAGAAGAAGGGCAAGAAGGAGAAGAGAGGGAAGAAGGAGAAGAAGGTAGTAGAAGTGGAAGAAGGTGAACAAGAGGAAGAAGAAGAAGTAGTTGAAGGAGTGGGGATGATGGAGAAGAGGTGGAAGAAGGAGAACAAGAGGTAGAAATGCAAGTGGAAGCAAAAGAAGGAGAAAAAGAGGGATATGATGAAGGAAAGGAAGAAGAAGAAGGAGATGAAGAGGAAGAAAAGAAAGGAAAGGAGAGGACGAAGAAGAAGTGGAAGAAAGAGAACAAAAGGAGGCGGGAGAAGTGGATGTAAGATAAGAAGAGGAAGAAGAAGGAGAGTAACTAGAAGAAGTTGAAGAAGGAGAAGAAAAGGAAGAAGAAGAAGATGTGGAAGGTGAAGAAGGTGAACAAGAGGAGGAAGAAGAAGTAGTGGAAGGAGGTGAGATAAAAAAGAAGAATTGGAACAAGGAAAAAAGGAGGAAAAGGAAGAAGGAGGGGAAGGGAAGGGAAGAAGAAGCAGAAGAAGTGGAATCTGGGGGAGAAAAGGAAGAAGAAGAAGAAGAGTAAGCATAAGATTTGAGGGAAGGAGAAGACGAGGAAGAGCAACAATGGGAAGCAACAGAAGAAGAAGTTGTGGAAGGAGAAGAAATGAAAGAAGAGGAAGAAGAAGAAGTGTAAGCAGAAGAAGCGGAAGAAGGAGACGAAAATGAAGAAAAACAACAAGTAGAAGTAGAAGAAATGGTAGAAGGAGACAATAAGAGGAATACGAGGACGTAGTGGAATGAAAGGATATGAAGAAGAAGAAGTGGAAGAAGGAGAACTGGAGGAGGGAGAAGATATGGCAGAAGGAGAAGAAGAGGAAAAAGAAGAAGTGGAAGAACGAGAAGAAAAGGAAGAAGTGCAAGTGGAAGAAGGAGAACAATAGGAAAAAGAAGAAGAAGTGGAAGAATGAGAAAAAAAGGAGGAAGAAGAAGCAATCGAAGGAAAGGGGAATGAAGAAGAAGTGGAACAAGGAGGAGTACAACAAGGGGAGGAAGAAGAAGTTGTGTAGGCAGAAGAAGGGCAAGAAGGAGAAGAGAGGGAAGAAGAAGAACAAGTGGATGTAGTAGAGGTGGAAGAAGGTGAACAAGAGGAAGAAGAAGAAGTAGTTGAAGGGGTGGGGATGATGGAGAAGAAGTGGAAGAAGGAGAACAAGAGGTAGAAATGCAAGTGGAAGCAGAAGAAGGAGAAAAAGAAGGATATGACGAAGGAAAGGAAGAAGAAGAAGGAGATGAACTATAAAAGAAAGGAAAGGAGAGGATGAAGAAGAATTGGAAGAAAGAGAACAAGAGGAGGCAGGAGAAGTGGAAGAAAGATAAGAAGAGGAAGAACAAGGGGAGTAACTAGAAGAAGTGGAAGAAGGAGAAGAAAAGGAAGAAGAAGAAGATGTGGAAACTGAAGAATTTGAAGAAGGTGAACAAGAAGAAGTAGTGGAAGCAGGTGAGATGAAGAAGAAGAATTGGAACAAGGAGAAAAGGAGGAAAAGGAAGAAGGAGGGGAAGGGAAGGGAAGAAGAAGCAGAAGAAGTGTAATCTGGAGGAGAAGAGGAACAAGAAGAAGAAGTGTAACTAGAAGAGGGAGAGTAACTAGAAGAAGGAGAAGAAATGGAAGAAGAAGAAGATGTGGAAACTGAAGAAGTTGAACAAGGTGAAAAAGAGGAGGTGAGATGAAGAAGAAGAATTTGAACAAGGAGAAAATGAGGAAAATGAAGAAGGAGGGGAAGGGAAGGGAAGAAGAAGCAGAAGAAGTAGAATCTGGAGGAGAAGAGGAAGAAGAAGAAGAAGTGTAAGCATAAGATTTGGGGGAAGGAGAAGAAGAGGAAGAGCAACAATGGGAAGCAACGGAAATGGGGGATGGAGAAAAAGAGGAAGGACAAGACGGAAAGGAAAGATGAAGAAGTTGTGGAAGGAGAAGAATTGGAAGAAGAGGAAGAAGAACAAGTGTAAGCAGAAGAAGCGGAAGAAGGAGACGAAAATGAAGAAGAAGAAGTGGAACAAGGAGGAGAAGAAGAAGGGAAGGAAGAAGAAGTAGTGTAGGCAGAAGAAGGGCAAGAAGGAGAAGAGAGGGAAGAAGAAGAAGAAGGTAGTAGAAGTGGAAGAAGGTGAACAAGAGGAAGAAGAAAAACTAGTTGAAGGAGTGAGGATGATGGAGAAGAAGTAAAAGAAGGAGAACAAGAGGTAAAAATGCAAGTGGAAGCAGAAGAAGGAGAAAAAGAGGGATATGACGAAGGAAAGGAAGAAGAAGAAGGAGATGAAGATGAAGAAAAGAAAGGAAAGGAGAGGATGAAGAAGAACTGGAAGAAAAAGAACAAGAGGAGGCAGGAGAAGTGGAAGAAAGATAAGAAGAGGAAGAAGAAGGAGAGTAACTAGAAGAAGTGGAAGAAGGAGAAGAAAAGGAAGAAGAAGAAGATGTGGAAAGTGAAGAAGGTGAACAAGAGGAGGAAGAAGAAGTAGTCGAAGGAGGTGAGATGAAGAAGAAGAATTGGAAAAAGGAGAAAAAGAGGAAGAGGAAGAAGGAGGGGAAGGGAAGGGAAGAAGAACCAGAAGAAGTGGAATCTGGACGAGAAGAGGAAGAAGAAGAAGAAGAAGTGTAAGAATAAGATTTGGGGGAAGGAGAACAAGAGGAAGAGCAACAATGGGAAGCAACAGAAGTCGGGGATGGAGAAAAAGAGGAAGGAGAAGACGGAAAGGAAATAAAAAGAAGTTGTGGAAGGAGAAGAAGTGGAAGAAGAGGAAGAGGAAAAGGAAGAAGTGTAAGCAGAACAAGAGGAAGAAGGAGACGAAAATGAAGAAGAACAACAAGTAGAAGTAGAAGAAGTGGTAGAAGGAGAGAATAAGAGGAATATGAGGAAGTAGTGGAATGAAAGGAGATGAAGAAGAAGAAGTGGAAGAAGGAGACCAATAGGAAGAAGAAGAAGAAGTGGAAGAATGAGAAAAAGAGGAGGAAGAAGAAGCAATGGAAGGAAAGGGGAATGAGGAAGAAGTGGAACAAGTAGGAGAAGAAGAAGGGGAGGAAGAAGAAGTAGTGTAGGCAGAAGAAGGGGAAGAAGGAGAAGAGAGGGAAGAAGAAGAACAAGTGGATGTAGTAGAAGTGGAAGAAGGCGAACAAGAGGAAGAAGAAAAACTAGTTGAAGGAGTGAGGATGATGGAGAAGAAGTAGAAGAAGGAGAACAAGAGGTAAAAATGCAAGTGGAAGCAGAAGAAGGAGAAAAAGAGGGATATGACGAAGGAAAGGAAGAAGAAGAAGGAGATGAAGATGAAGAAAAGAAAGGAAAGGAGAGGATGAAGAAGAACTGGAAGAAAAAGAACAAGAGGAGGCAGGAGAAGTGGAAGAAAGATAAGAAGAGGAAGAAGAAGGAGAGTAACTAGAAGAAGTGGAAGAAGGAGAAGAAGAGGAAGAAGAAGAAGATGTGGAAAGTGAAGAAGGTGAACATGAGGAGGAAGAAGAAGTAGTCAAAGGAGGTGAGATGAAGAAGAAGAATTGGAAAAAGGAGAAAAAGAGGAAGAGGAAGAAGGAGGGGAAGGGAAGGGAAGAAGAACCAGAAGAAGTGGAATCTGGACGAGAAGAGGAAGAAGAAGAAGAAGTGTAAGAATAAGATTTGGGGGAAAGAGAACAAGAGGAAGAGCAACAATGGGAAGCAACAGAAGTCGGGGATGGAGAAAAAGAGGAAGGAGAAGACGGAAAGGAAAGAAAAAGAAGTTGTGGAAGGAGAAGAAGTGGAAGAAAAGGAAGAGGAAGAGGAAGAAGTGTAAGCAGAACAAGAGGAAGAAGGAGACGAAAATGAAGAAGAACAACAAGTAGAAGTAGAAGAAGTGGTAGAAGGGGAGAATAAGAGGAATAAGAGGAAGTAATGGAATGAAAGGAGATGAAGAAGAAGAAGTGGAAGAAGGAGAACTGGAGGAGGGAGAAGAGGTGGCAGAAGGAGAAGAAGAGGAAGAAGAAGAAGTGGAAGAACGAGAAGAAAAGGAATAAGTGCAAGTGGAAGAAGGAGAACAATAGGAAGAAGAAGAAGAAGTGAAAGAATGAGAAAAAGAGGAGGAAGAAGAAGCAATGGAAGGAAATGGGATGAAGAAGAAGTCGAACAAGGAGGAGAAGAAGAAGTAGTGTAGGCAGAAGAAGGGCAAGAAGGAGAAGAGAGGGAAGAAGAAGAACAAGTGGATGTAGTAGAAGTGGAAGAAGGTGAACAAGAGGAAGAAGAAGAAGTAGTGGAAGGAGGTGACATGTAGAAGAAGAATTGGAACAAGGAGAAAAGGAGGAAAAGGAAGAAGGAGGGGAAGGGAAGGGAAGAAGAAGCAGAAGAAGTGGAATCTGGAGGAGAATAGGAAGAAGAAGAAGAAGTGTAAGCATAAGATTTGGGGGAAGGAGAACAAGAGGAAGAGCAACAATGGGAAGCAACAGAAGTAGGGGATGGAGAAAAAGAGGAAGGAGAAGACGGAAAGGAAAGAAGAAGAAGTGGAAGAAGGAGAACAAGAGGAGGGAGAAGAGGTGGCAGAAGGAGAAGAAGAGGAAGAAGAAGAAGTGGAACAACGAGAAGAAAAGGAAGAAGTGCAAGTGGAAGAAAGAGAACAATAGGAAGAAGAAGAAGAAGAAGTGGAAGAATGAGAAAAAGAGGAGGAATAAGAAGCAATGGAAGGAAAGGGGATGAAGAAGAAGTGGAACAAGGAGGAGAAGAAGAAGGGGAGGATGAAGAAGTAGTGTAGGCAGAAGAAGGGCAAGAACGAGAAGAGAGGGAAGAAGAAGAACAAGTGGATGTAGTAGAGGTGGAAGAAGGTGAACAAGAGGAAGAAGAAGAAGTAGTTGAAGGAGTAGGGATGATGGAGAAGAAGTGGAAGAAGGAGAACAAGAGGTAGAAATGCAAGTGGAACCAGAAGAAGGAGAAAAATAGGGATATGCTGAAGGAAGGGAAGAAGAAGAAGGAGATCAAGAGGAAGAAAAGAAAGGAAAGGAGAGGATGAAGAAGAAGTGGAAGAAAGAGAACAAGAGGAGGCAGGAGAAGTGGACTAACTTGAAGAAGTGGAAGAAGGAGAAGAAAAGGAAGAAGAAGAAGATGTGGAAAGTGAAGAAGTTGAAGAAGGTGAACCAGAGGAGGAAGAAGAAGTAGTGGAAGGAGGTGAGATGAAGAAGAAGAATTGGAACAAGGAGAAAAGGAGGAACAGCAAGAAGGAGGGGAAGGGAAGGGAAGAAGAAGCAGAACAAGTGGAATCTGGAGGAGAAGAGGAAGAAGAAGAAGAAGTGTAACCAGAAGAAGCAGAGGAAGAGCAAGAATGGGAAGCAACAGAAGTGGGGGATGGAGAAAAAGAGGAAGGAGAAGACGGAAAGGAAAGAAGAAGAAGTTGTGGAAGGAGAAGAAATGGAAGAAGAGGAAGAAGAAGAAGTGTAAGCAGAAGAAGCAGAAAAAGGAGTGGAAGGAGAAGAAATGGAAGAAGAGGAAGAAGAAGAAGTGTAAGCAGAAGAATCGGAAGAAGGAGACGAAAATGAAGAAGAACAACAAGTAGAAGTAGAAGAAGTGGTAGAAGGAGAGAATAAGAGGAATAGGAGGAAGTAATGGGATGAAAGGAGATGAAGAAGAAGAAGTGGAAGAAGGAGAACGCGAGGAGGGAGAAGAGGTGGCAGAAGGAGAAGAAGAGGAAGAACAAGAAGTGGAAGAACGAGAAGAAAAGGAAGAACTTCAAGTGGAAGAAGGAGAACAATAGGAAGAAGAAGAAGAAGTGGAAGAAAGAGAACAAGAGGAGGCAGGAGAAGTGGAAGAAAGATAAGAAGAGGAAGAAGAAGGAGAGTAACTAGAAGAAGTGGAAGAAGGAGAAGAAAAGGAAGAAGAAGAAGATGTGGAAAGTGAAGAAGGGGAACAAGAGGAGGAAGAAGAAGTAGTGGAAGGAGGTGAGATGAAGAAGAAGAATTGGAACAAGGAGAAAAGGAGGAAATGGAAGAATGAGGGGAAGGGAAGGGAAGAAGAAGCAGAAGAAGTGGAATCTGGAGGAGAAGAGGAACAAGAAGAAGAAGAAGTGTAAGCATAAGATTTGGGAGAAGGAGAAGAAGAGGAAGAGCAACAATGGGAAGCAACAGAAGTGGGGGATGGAGAAAAAGAGGAAGGAGAAGACGAAAAGGAAAGAAGAAGAATTTGTGGAACGAGAAGAAATGGAAGAAGAGGAAGAAGAAGAAGTGTAAGCAGAAGAAGTGGAAGAAGGAGACGAAAATGAAGAAGAACAATAAGTAGAAGCAGAAGAAGTGGTAGAAGGAGAGAATAAGAGGAATAGGAGGAAGTAGTGGAATGAAAGGAGGTGAAGAAGAAGAAGTGGAAGAAGGAGATAAAAAGGAAGAAGAAGAAGATGTGGAAAGTGAAGAAGGTGAACAAGAGGAGGAAGAAGAAGTAGTGAAAGGAGGTGAGATGAAGAAGAAGAATTGGAACAAGGGGAAAAGGAAGAATCAGGGGAAGGGAAGGGAAGAAGAAGCAGAAGAAGTGGAAGCTGAGGAGAAGAGGAAGAAGAAGAAAAAGTGGAAGCATATGATTTGGGGGAAGGAGAAGAAGAGGAAGAAGAAGCAGTGGAAGAACGAGAAGAAAAGGAAGAAGTGCAAGTGGAAGAAGGAGAACAATAGAAACAAGAAGAAGAAGTGGAAGAATGAGAAAAAGAGGAGGAAGAAGAATAAGTGGAACAAGGAGGACAAGAAGAATGGGAGGAAGAAGAAGTAGTGTAGGTAGAAGAAGGGCATGAAGGAGAAGAGAGGGAAGAAGAAGAACAAGTGGATGTAGTAGAAGAGGAAGATGGTGAACAAGAGGAAGAAGAACAAATAGTTGAAGGAGTGGGGATGATGGAGAAGAAGTGGAAGAAGGAGAACAAGAGGTAGAAATGCAAGTGGAAGCAGAAGAAGGAGAAAAAGAGGGATATGATGAAGGAAAAGAAGAAGGAGAAGGAGAAAAAGAGGGATATGATGAAGGAAAGGAAGAAGAAGAAGGAGATGAAGAGGAAGAAAAGAAAGGAAAGGAGAGGATGAAGAAGAAGTGGAAGAAAGAGAACAAGAGGAGGCAGGAGAAGTGGAAGAAAGATAAGAAGAGGAACAAGAAGGAGAGTAACTAGAAGAACTGGAAGAAGGAGAAGAAAAGAAGGAAGAAGAAAAAGATGAAGAGCAACAAAAATTGGGGATGGAGAAAAAGAGGAAGGAGAAGACAGAAATGAAAGAAGGAGAAGTTGTGGAAGGAGAAGAAATGGAAGAACAGGAAGAAGAAGAAGTGTAAGCAGAAGAAGCAGAAGAAGGAGACGAAAATGAAGAAGAACAACAAGTACAAGTACAAGAAGTGGTAGAAGGAGAGAATAAGAGGAATAGGAGGAAGTAGTGCAATGAAAGGAGATGAAGAAGAAGGAGAACGGGTGGAGGGAGAAGTGGTGACAGAAGGAGAAGAAGAGGAAGAAGAAGAAGTGGAAGAACGAGAAGAAAAATAAGGAGTGCAAGTGGAAGAAGGAGAACAATAGGAAGAAGAAGAAGAAGTGGAGGAATGATAAAAAGAGGAGGAATGATAAAAAGAGTAGGAAGAAGAAGCAATGGAACGAAAGGGGATGAAGAAGAAGTGGAACAAGGAGGAGAAGAAGAAGGGGAGGAAGAAGAAGTAGTGTAGGCAGAAGAAGGGCAAGAAGGAGAAGAGAGGGAAGAAGAAGAACAAGTGGATGTAGTAGAAGTGGAAGACGGTGAACAAGAGGAAGAAGAAGAAGTAGTTGAAGGAGTGGGGATGATGGAGAAGAAGTGGAAGAAGGAGAACAAGAGGTAGAAATGCAAGTGGAAGCAGAAGAAGGAGAAAAAGAGGGAAATGACAAAGGAAAGGAACAAGAAGAAGGACATGAAGAGGAAGAAAAGAAAGGAAAGGAGAGGATGAAGAAGAAGTGGAAGAAAGAGAACAAGAGGAGGCAGAAGAAGTGGAAGAAAGATAAGAAGAGGAAGAAGAAGGAGAGTAACTAGAAGAAGGGGAAGAAGCAGAAGAAAAGGAAGAAGAAGAAGATGTGGAAAGTGAAGAAGGTGAACAAGAGGAGGAAGAAGTAATAGTGGAAGGAGGTGAGATGAAGAAGAAGAATTGGAACAAGGAGAAAAGGAGGAAAAGGAAGAAGGAGGGGAAGCAACAGAAGTGGTGGATCGAGAAAAAGAGGAAGGAGAAGACTGAAAGGAAAGAAGAAGAAGTTGTGGAAGGAGAAGAAATGGAAGAAGAGGAAGAAGAAGAAGTGGAAGAAGGAGACGAAAATGAAGAAGAACAACAAGTAGAAGTAGAAGAAGTGGTAGAATGAGAGAATAAGAGGAATAGGAGGAAGTAGTGGAATGAAAGGAGATGAAGAACAAGAAGTGGAAGAAGGAGAACGGGAGGAGGGAGAAGAGGTGGCAAAAGGAGAAGAAGACAAAGAAGAAGAAGTGGAAGAACGAGAAGAAAAGGAAGAAGTGCAAGTGGAAGAAGGAGAACAATAGGAAGAAGAAGAAGAAGTGGAAGAATGAGAAAAAGAGGAGGAAGAAGAAGCAATGGAAGGAAAGGCGATGAAGAAGAAGTGGAACAAGGAAGAGAAGAAGAAGGGGAGGAAGAACAAGTAGTGTAGGCAGAAGAAGGGCAAGAAGGAGAAGAGAGGGAAGAAGAAGAACAAGTGGATGTAGTAGAAGTGGAAGAGGGTGAACAAGAGGAAGAAGAAGAAGTAGTTGAAGGAGTGGGGTTGATGGTGAAGAAGTGGAAGAAGGAGAACAAGAGGTAGGAATGCAAGTGGAAGCAGAAGAAGCAGAAAAAGAGGGATATGACGAAGGAAAGGAAGAAGGAGATGAAGAGGAAGAAAAGAAAGGAAAGGAGAGGATGAAGAAGAAGTGGAAGAAAGAGAACAAGAGGAGGCAGGAGAAGTGGAAGAAAGATAAGAAGAGGAAGAAGAAGGAGAGTAACTAGAAGAAGTGGAAGAAGGAGAAGAAAAGAAAGAAGAAAAAGATATGAAAAGTGAAGAAGTTGAAGAAGGTGAACAAGAGGAGGAAGAAGAAGTAGTGGAAAGAGGTGAGATGAAGAAGAAGAATTCTAACAAGGAGAAAAGGAGGAAAAGGAAGAAGGAGGGGAAGGGAAGGGAAGAAGAAGCAGAAGAAGTGGAAGCTGGTGGAGAAGAGGAAGAAGACGAAGAAGTGGAAGAATGAGAAAAAGAGGTAGAAGAAGTTGTGGAAGGAGAAGAAATGGAAGAAGAAGAAGTGTAAGAAAGAGAACAAGAGGAGGCTGGAGCAGTGGAAGAAAGATAAGAAGAGGAAGAAGAAGGAGAATAACTAGAAGAAGCGGAAGAAGGAGAAGAAAAGGAAGAAGAAGAAGATGTGGAAGAATGAGAAAAAGAGGAGGAAGAAGAAGCAATGGATAGAAAGGAAGTGGAACAAGGAGGAGAAGAAGAAGGGGAGGAAGAAGAAGTAGTGTAGGCAGAACAAGGGCAAGAAGGAGAAGAGAGGGAAGAAGAAGAACAAGTGGATGTAGTAGAAGTGGAAGAAGGTGAACAAGAGGAAGAAGAAGAAGTAGTTGAAGGAGTGGGGATGATGGAGAAGAAGTGGAAGAAGGAGAACAAGAGGAAGAAATGCAAGTGGAAGCAGAAGAAGGAGACAAAGAGGGATATGACGAAGGAAAGGAAGAAGAAAAAGGAGATGAAGAGGAAGAAAAGAAAGGAAAGGAGAGCATGAAGTAGTGGAAGAAAGAGAACAAGAGGAGGCAGGAGAAGTGGAAGAAGGAGAAGATTTGGAAAGTGAAGAAGTTGAAGAAGGTGAGCAAGAGGAGGAAAAAGTAGTGGAAGGAGGTGAGATGAAGAAGAAAAATTGGAACAAGGAGAAAAGGAGGAAAAGGAAGAAGGAGGGGAAGGGAAGGGAAGAAGAAGCAGAAGAAGTGGAATTTGGAGGAGAAGAGCAAGAAGAAGAAGTAGTGTAAGCATAAGATTTGGGGGAAGGTGAAGAAGAAGTAGTGTAAGCAGAAGAAGGGCAAGAAGGAGAACAAGATGTAGAAATGCAAGTTGAAGCAGAAGAAGGAGAAAAAGAGGGATATGACGAAGGAAAGGAAGAAGAAGAAGGAGATGAAGAGGAAGAAAAGAAAGGAAAGGAGAGGATGAAGAAGAAGCGGAAGAAAGAGTACAAGAGGAGGCAGGAGAAGTGGAAGAAAGATAAGAAGAGTAAGAAGAAGGAGAGTAACTAGAAGAAGTGCAAGTGGAAGAAGGAGAAGAAAAGGAAGAAGAAGAAGATGTGGAAAGTGAAGAAGTTGAAGAAGGTGAACAAGAGGAGGAAGAAGAAGTAGTGGAAGGAGGTGAGATGAAGAACAAGAATTCAAACAAGGAGAAAAAGAGGAAAAGGAAGAAGGAGGGGAAGGGAAGGGAAGAAGAAGCAGAATAAGTGGAATCTGGAGAAGAAGAAAAAGTGAAAGCATAAGATTTGGGGGAAGGAGAAGAAGAGGAATATCAACAATGGGAAGCAACAGCAGAGGGGGATGGAGAAAAAGAGGAAGGAGATGATGGAAAGGAAAGAAGAAGAAGTTGTGGTAGAAGTAGAAGAAGTAGAAGAAGGAGCCGAGAATGAAGAGGAAGTTGTGGAAGGAGAAGAAATCGAAGAAGAGGAAGAAGAAGAAGTGTAAGCAGAAGAAGCGGAAGAAGGAGACGAAAATGAAGAAGAACAACAAGTAGAAGTAGAAGAAGTGGTAGAAGGAGCGAATAAGAGGAATAGGAGTTAGTAGTGGAATAAAAGGAGATGAAGAAGAAGTGGAAGAAGGAGAAGGGAGAAGGAACAAGAGGTGGCAGAAGGAGAAGAAGAGGAAGAACGAGAGCAGAAGGAATAAGTGCAAGTGGAAGAAGGAGAACAATAGGAAGAAGAAGAAGAAGTGGAAGAATGAGAAAAGGTGGAGGAAGAAGAAGCAATGGAAGGAAAGGGGATGAAGAAGAAGTGGAACAAGGAGGAGAAGAAGAAGGGGAGGAAGAAGAAGTAGTGTAGGCAGAAGAAGGGCAAGAAGGAGAAGAGAGGGAAGAAGAGAGGGAAGAAGAACAACAAGTAGATGTAGTAGAAGTGGAAGAAGGTGAACAAGAGGAAGAAGAAGAAGTAGTTCAATGAGTGGGGATGAAGTGGAAGAAGGAGAACAAGAGGTAGAAATGCAAGTGGAAGCAAAAGAAGGAGAAAAAGAGGGATATGACGAAGGAAAGGAAGAAGAAGAAGGACAAGAGGAAGAAAAGAAAGGAAAGGAGAGGATGAAGAAGAAGTGGAAGAAAGAGAACAAGAGGAGGCAGGAGAAGTGTTAGAAGGATAAGAAGAGGAAGAAGAAGGAGACTAACTAGAAGAAGTGGAAGAAGGAGAAGAAAAGGAAGAAGAAGAAAATGTGGAAAGTCAAGAAGTTGAAGAAGGTGAACAAGAGGAGGAAGAAGAAGTAGTGGAAGGAGGTGAGAAGAAGAAGAAGAATTGGAACAAGGAGAAAACGAGGAAAAGGAAGAAGGGGGGAAGGGAAGGGAAGAAGAAGCAGAAGAAGTGGAATCTGGAGGAGAAGAGGAAGAAGTGTAAGTATAAGATTCGGGGGAAGCAGAAGAAGAGGAAGAGCAAAAGTGGGAAGCAACAGAAGTGGGGGATGGAGAAAAAGAGGAAGGAGAAGACGGAAAGGAAAGAACAAGAAGTTGTGGAAGGAGAAGAAATGTAAGAAGAGGAAGAAGAAGAAGTGTAAGCAGAAGAAGCGGAAGAAGGAGACAAAAATGAAGAAGAACAACAAGTAGAAGTAGAAGAAGTGGTAGAAGGAGAGGAATAGGAGGCAGTAGTTGAATGAAAGGAGATGAAGAAGAAGAAGTGGAAGAAGGAGAACGGGAGGAGGGAGAAGAGGTGGCAGAAGGAGAAGCAGATGAAGAAGAAGAACTGGAAGAACGAGAAGAAACGAAAAAGTGCAAGTGGAAGAAGGAGAACAATAGGAAGAAGAAAAAGAAGTGGAAGAATGAGAAAAAGAGGAAGAAGAAGAAGCAATGGAAGGAAAGGGGATGAAGAAGAAGTGGAACAAGAAGGAAAAGAAGAAGGGGAGGAAGAAGGAGTAGTGTAGGCAGAAGAAGGGCAAGAAGGAGAAGAGAGGGAAGAAGAAGAACAAGTGGATGTAGTAGAAGTGGAAGAGGGTGAACAAGAGGAAGAAGAAGAAGTAGTTGAAGGAGTAGGGATGATGGTGAAGAAGTGGAAGAAGGAGAACAAGAGGTAGGAATGCAAGTGGAAGCAGAAGAAGCAGAAAAAGAGGGATATGACGAAGGAAAGGAAGAAGAAGATGAAGAGGAAGAAAATAAAGGAAAGGAGAGGATGAAGAAGAGGTGGAAGAAAGAGAACAAGAGGAGGCAGGAGAAATGGAAGAAAGATAAGAAGAGGAAGAAGAAGGAGAGTAACTAGAAGAAGTGGAAGAAGGAGAAGAAAAGGAAGAAGAAGAAGATGTGAAAAGTGAAGAAGTGGAAGAAGGTGAACAGGAGGAGGAGGAAGAAGTAGTGAAAGGAGGTGAGATGAAGAAGAAGAATTGGAACAAGGAGAAAAGGAGGAAAAGGAAGAAGGACCGGAAGGGAAGGGAAGGGAAGAAGAAGCAGAAGAAGTGGAATCTGGAGGAGAAGAGGAAGAAGAAGAAGAAGTGTAAGCATAAGATTTAGGGGAAGGAGAAGAAGAAGTGTAAGCATAGGATTTGGGGGAAGGAGAGGAAGAGGAAGAGCAACAATGGGAAGCAACAGAAGTGGGTGATGGACAAAAAGAGGAAGGAGAAGAGGGAAAGCAAAGAAGAAGAAGTTCTGGAAGGAAAAGAAATGGAAGCAGAGGAAGAAGAAGAAGTGTAAGCAGAAGAAGCGGAAGAAGGAGACGAAAATGAAGAAGAACAACAAGTAGAAGTAGTGGAATGAAAGGAGATGAAGAAGAAGAAGTGGAAGAAGGAGAACGGGAGGAGGGAGAAGACGTGGCAGAAGGAGAAGAAGAGGAAGAAGAAAAAGTTGAAGAACGAGAAGAAAAGGAAGAAGTGCAAGTGGAAGAAGGAGAACAATAGGAAGACGAAGAAGAAGTGGAAGAATGAGAAAAAAAGGAGGCAAAAGAAGCAATGGAAGGAAAGGGGATGAAGAAGAAGTGGAACAAGGAGGAGAAGAAGAAGGGGAGGAAGAAGAAGTAGTGTAGGCAGAAGAAGGGCAAGAAGGAGAAGAGAGGGAAGAAGAAGAACAAGTGGATGATGTAGTAGAAGTGGAAGAAGGTGAACAAGAGGAAGAAGAATAAGTAGTTGAAGGAGTGGGGATGATGGAGAAGAAGTGGAAGAAGGAGAACAAGAGGTAGAAATGCAAGTGGAAGCAGAAGAAGGAGATAAAGAGGGATATGACGAAGGAAAGGAAGAAGAAGAAGGAGATGAAGAGGAAGAAAAGAAAGGAAAGCCGAGGATGAAGAAGAAGTGGAAGAAAGAGAACAAGAGGAGGCAGGAGAAATGGAAGAAAGATAAGAAGAGGAAGAAGAAGGAGAGTAAGTAGAAGCAGTGGAAGAAAACGAAGAAGAAGAAGATGTTGAAAGTGAAGAAGTTGAAGAAGGTGAACAAGAGGAGGAAGAAAAAGTAGTGGAAGGAGGTGAGATTAATAAGAAGAATTGGAACAAGGAGAAAAGGAGGAAAAGGAAGAAGGAGGGGAGGGGAAGGGAAGGGAAGAAGAAGCAGAAGAAGGGGAATCTGGAGGAGAAGAGGAAGAAGAAGAAGAAGAAGTGTAAGCATAAGATTTGAGGGAAGGAGAAGAAGAGGAAGAACAACAGTGGGAAGCAACAGAAGTGGGGGATGGAGAAAATGAGGAAAGGGAAGACGGAAAGGAAAGAAGAAGAAGTTGTGGAAGGAGAAGAAGTGGAAGAAGAGGAAGAAGAGGAAGAAGAAGGAGTGTAAGCAGAAGAAGCGGAAGAAAGAGACGAAAATGCGGAAGAACAACAAGTAGAAGTAGAAGAAGTGGTAGAAGGAGAGAATAAGAGGAATAGGAGGAAGTTGTGGAATGAAAGGAGATGAAGAAGAAGAAGTGGTAAAGGAGAACGCGTGGAGGGAGAGGAGGTGGTAGAAGGAGAAGAAAAGGAAGAAGAAGAAATGGAAGAACGAGAAGAAAAGGAAGAAGTGCAAGGGCAAGAAGGAGAACAAGAGGAAGAAGAAGAAGAAGTGGAAGAATGAGAAAGAGAGAAGGATGAAGAAGCAATGGAATGAAAGGGGATGAAGAAAAAGTGGAACAAGGAGGAGAAGAAGAAGAAGGAGAGGAAGAAGAAGTAGTGTAGACAGAAGAAGGGCAACAAGGAGAAGACAGGGAAGAAGAAGAACAACTGGATGTAGTAGAAGCTGAAGAAGGTGAACAAGAGGAAGAAAAAGAAGTAGTTGAAGGAGTGGGGATGATGGAGAAGAAGTGGAAGAAGGAGAACGGGTGGAGGGAGAAGAGGTGGCAGAAGGAGAATAAGAAGAAGTGGAAGAACGAGAAGAAAAGGAAGAAGTGCAAGTGGAAGAAGGAGAACAATAGGAAGAAGAAGAAGAAGTGGAAGAATGAGAAAAAGAGGAGGAAGAAGAACCAATGGAAGGAAAGGGGAGGAGAGGATGAAAAGAAAGGAAAGGAGAGGATGAAGAAGAAGAAGTGGAAGAAAGATAAGAAGAGGAACAAGAAGGAGAGTAACTAGAAGAAGTGGAAGAAGGAGAAGAAAAGGAAGAAGAAGAAGATATGGAAAGTGAAGAAGTTGAAGAAGGTGAATAAGAGGAGGAAGAAGAAGTAGTGTAAGGAGGTGACAAGAAGAAGAAGAATTGGAACAAGGAGAAAAGGAGGAATAGGAAGAAGGAGGGGAAGGGAAGGAAAGAAGAAGCAGAAGAAGTGGAATTTGGAGTAAAGGAGGAAGAAGAAGAAGAAGTATAAGCATAAGATTTGGGGGAACGAGAAGAAGAGGAAGAGCAACAATGAGAAGAACCAGAAGTGGGGGATGGAGAAAAAGAGGAAGGAGAAGACGGAAAGGAAAGAAGAAGAAGTTGTGGAAGGAGAATAAATGGAAGAAGAGGAAGAAGAAGAAGTGTAAGCAGAAGAAGCGGAAGAAGGAGACAAAAATGAAGAAGAACAACAAGTAGAAGTAGAAGAAGTGGTAGAAGGAGAGAATAAGAGTAATAGGAGGAAGTAGTGGAATGAAAGTAGATGAAGAAGAAGAAGTGGAAGAAGGAGAACGGGTGGAGGGAGAAGAGGTGGCAGAAGGAGAAGAAGAGGAAGAAGAAGAAGTGGAAGCACGAGAAAAAAAGGAAGAAGTGCAAGTGGAAAAAGGAGAACAATAGGAAGAAGAAGAAGAAGTGCAAGAACGAGAAAAATAGGAGGAAGAAGAAGCAATGGAAGGAAAGGGGATGAGAGGGTGAAAAGAAAGGAAAGGAGAGGATGAAGAAGAAGAAGTGGAAGAAAGATAAGAAGAGGAAGAAAACGGAAAGTAACTAGAAGAAGCAGGGAAAGAAGGAGAAGAGAGGGAAGAAGAAGAACAAGTGGATGTAGTAGAAGTGGAAGAAGGTGAACAAGAGGAAGAAGAAGAAGTAGTTGAAGGAGCGGGGATGATGGAGAAGAAGTGGAAGAAGGAGAACAAGAGGTAGAAATACAAGTGGAAGCAGAAGAAGGAGAAAAAGAGGGATATGACGAAGGAAAGGAAGGAGAAGAAGGAGATGAAGAGGAAGAAAAGAAAGGAAAGGAGAGGATGAAGAAGAAGTGGAAGAAACAGAACAAGAGGAGGCAGGACAAGTGGAAGAAAGATAAGAAGAAGAGGAAGAAGAAGGAGAGTAACTAGAAGAAGTGGAGAAGGAGAAGAAAAGAAAAAAGAAGAAGATGTGGAAAGTGAAGAAGTTGAAGAAGGTGAATAAGAGAAGGAAGAAGAAGTAGTGGAAGGAGGTCAGATTAAGAAGAAGAATTGGAACAAGGAGAAAAGAAGGAAAAGGAAGAAGGAGGGGAAGGGAAGGGAAGAAGAAGCATAAGAAGTGGAATCTGGAGCAGATGAGGAAGAAGAAGAAGAAGTGTAAGCATAATATTTGGGGGAAGCAGAAGGAGAGGATGAGCAACAATGGGAAGCAACAGAAGTGGGGGATGGACAAAAAGTGGAAGGAGAAGACGCAAAAGAAAGAAGAAGAAGTTGTGAAAGGAGAAGAAATGGAACAAGAACAACAAGTAGAAGCAGAAGAAGAAGAAGTGGTAGAAGGAGAGAATAAGAGGAATAGGAAGAAGTAGTGGAATGAAAGGAGATGAAGAAGAAGAAGTTGAAGAAAGAGAACGGGAGGAGGAGAAGAGGTGGCAGAAGGAGCAAAAGCGGAACAGGAAGAAGAAGTGGAAGAATGAGAAAAAGAGGAGGAACAAGAAGCAATGGAAGGAAAGGAGATGAAGAAGGAGTGGAACAAGGAGGAGAAGAAGAAGGGGAGGAAGAAGAAGTAGTGTAGGGATAAGAAGGGCAACAAGGAGAAGAGAGGGAAGAAGAAGAACAAGTGGATGTAGTAGAAGTGGAAGAAGGTGAACAAGAGGAAAAAGAAGAAGTAGTTGAGGGAGTGAGGATGATGGAGAAGAAGTGGAAGAAGGAGAACAAGAGGTAGAAATGCAAGTGGAAGCAGAAGAAGGAGAAAAAGAAGGATATGTCGAAGGAAAGGAATAAGAAGTAGGAGATGAAGAGGAAGAAAAGAAAGGAAAGGACAAGATGAAGAAGAAGTGGAAGAAAGAGAACAAGAGGAGGCAGGAGATGTGGAAGAAAGATAAGAAGAGGAGCAAGAAGGAGAGTAACTAGAAGAAGTGGAAGCAGGAGAAGAAAAGGAAGAAGAAGAAGATGTGGAAAGTGAAGAAGGTGAATAAGAGGAGGAAGAAGAAGTAGTGGAAGGAGGTGTAATGAAGAAGCATTGGAACAAGGAGAAAAGGAGGAAAAGGAAGAAGAAGGGGAAGGGAAGGTAAGAAGAAGCAGAAGAAGTGGAATCTGGAGGAGAAGAGGAAGAAGAAGAAGAAGTGTAAGCATAAGATTTAGGGGAAGGAGAAGAAGAGGTGGAAAGTGAAGAAGTTGAAGAAGGTGAACAAGAGGAGGAAGAAGAAGTAGTAGAAGGAGGTGACATGAAGAAGAAGAATTGGAACAAGGAGAAAAGGAGGAATAGGAAGAAGGAGGGGAAGGGAAGGGAAGAAGAAGCAGAAGAAGTTGAAACTGGAGGAGAAGAGGAAGAAGAAGTAGAAGTGTAAGCATAAGATTTGGGGGAAGGAGAAGAAGAGGAAGAGCAACAATGGGAAGCAACAGAAGTGGGGGATGGAGAAAAAGAGGAAGGAAAAGACGGAAAGGAAAGAAGAAGAAGTTGTGGAAGGAGAAGAAATGGAAGAAGAGGAAGAAGAAGAAGTGGAAGAAGGAGACGAAAATGAAGAAGAACAACAAGTAGAAGTAGAAGAAGTGGTAGAAGGAGAGAATAAGAGGAATAAGAGGAAGTAGTGGAATGAAAGGAGATGAAGAACAAGAAGTGGAAGAAGGAGAACGGGAGGAGGGAGAAGAGGTGGCAAAAGGAGAAGAAGACGAAGAAGAAGAAGTGGAAGAACGAGAAGAAAAGGAAGAAGTGCAAGTGGAAGAAGGAGAACAATAGGAAGAAGAAGAAGAAGTGGAAGAATGAGAAAAAGAGGAGGAAGAAGAAGCAATGGAAGGAAAGGCGATGAAGAAGAAGTGGAACAAGGAGGAGAAGAAGAAGGGGAGGAAGAAGAAGTAGTGTAGGCAGAAGAAGGGCAAGAAGGAGCAGAGAGGGAAGAAGAAGAACAAGTGGATGTAGTAGAAGTGGAATAAGGTGAACAAGAGGAAAAAGAAGAATTAGTTGAAGGAGTGGGGATGATGGAGAAGAAGTGGAAGAAGGAGAACAAGAGGTAGAAATGCAAGTGAAAGCAGCAGAAGGAGACAAAAGGGGGATATGACGAAGGAAAGGAAGAAGAAGAAGGAGATGAAGAGGAAGAAAAGAAAGGAAAGGAGAGGATGAAGAAGAAGTGGATGAAAGAGAATAAGAGGAGGCAGGAGAAGTGGAAGAAAGATAAGAAGAGGAAGAAGAAGGAGAGTAACTAGAAGAAGTGGAAGAAGGAGAAGAAAAGGAAGACGAAGAAGATGTGGAAAGTGAAGAAGTTGAAGAAGGTGAACGAAAGGAGGAAGAAGAAATAGTGGAAGAAGGTGAGATGAAGGAGAAGAATTGGAAAAGGAGAAAAGGAGGAAAAGGAAGAAGGAGGGGAAGGGAAGGGAAGGCAAGAAGAAGCAAAAGAAGTGGAATCTGGAGGAAAAGTGGAAGAAGAAGAAGAAGTGTAAGCATAAGATTTGGGGGAAGGAGAAGAAGAGAATGAGCAACAATGGGAAGCAACAGAAGTGGGGGATGGAGAAAAAGAGGAAGGAGAAGACGGAAAGGAAATAAGAAGAAGTTGTGGAAGGCGAAGAAATGGAAGAAGAGGAAGAAGAAGAAGACGAAAATGAAGAAGAACAACAATTAGAAGTAGAAGAGGTGGTAGAAGGAGAGAATAAGAGGAATAGGAGGAAGAAGTTAAAAGGTGATGCAGAAGAAGAAGTGGAAGAAGGAGAACGGCAGGAGGAAGAAGAGCTGGCAGAAGGAGAAGAAGAGGAAGAAGAAGAAGTGGAAGAACGAGAAGAAAAGGAGGAAGTGCAAGTGGACGAAGGAGAAGAATAGGAAGAAGAAGAAGAAGTGGAAGAATGAGAAAAAGAGGAGGAAGAAGAAGCAATGGAAGGAAAGGGGATGAAGAAGAAGTGCAACAAGGAGGAGAAGAAGAAGGGGAGGAAGAAGAAGTAGTGTAGGTAGAAGAAGGGCAAGAAGGAGAAGAGAGGGAAGAAGAAGAAGGAGTGGATGTAGTAGAAGTGGAAGAAGGTGAACAAGAGGAAGAAGAAGAAGTAGTTGAAGGAGTGGGGATGATGGAGAAGAAGTGGAAAAAAGAGAGCTAGACGTAGAAATGCAAATGGAAGCAGAAGAAGGAGAAAAAGAGGGATATGACGAAGGAAAAGAAGAAGAAGAAGGAGATGAAGAGGAAGAAAAGAAAGGAAAGGAGAGGATGAAGAAGAAGTGGATGAAAGAGAATAAGAGGAGGCAGGAGAAGTGGAAGAGAGATAAGAAGAGGAAGAAGAAGGAGAGTAACTAGAAGAAGTGGAAGAAGGAGAAGAAAAGGAAGACGAAGAAGATGTGGAAAGTGAAGAAGTTGAAGAAGGTGAACAAAAGGAGGAAGAAGAAATAGTGGAAGAAGGTGAGATGAAGGAGAAGAATTGGAACAAGGAGAAAAGGAGGAAAAGGAAGAAGGAGGGGAAGGAAAGGGAAGAAGAAGCAGAAGAAGTGCAATGAAAGGAGATGAAGAAGAAAAAGTGGAAGAAGGAGAACGGGAGGAGGAGAAGAGGTGGCAGAAGGAGAAGAAGAGGAAGAAGAAGAAGTGGAAGGAGGTGAGATGAAGACGAAGAATTGGAACAAGGAGAAAAGGAGGAAAAGGGAGAAGGAGGGGAAGGAAAGGGAAGAAGAAGCAGAAGAAGTGCAATGAAAGGAGATGAAGAAGAAGAAGTGGAAGAAGGAGAACGGGAGAAGGAGAAGAGGTGGCAAAAGGAGAAGAAGAGGAAGAAGAAGAAGTGGAAGGAGGTGAGATGAAGACGAAGAATTGGAACAAGGAGAAAAGGAGGAAAAGGGAGAAGGAGGGGAAAGGAAGGGAAGAAGAAGCATAAGAAGTGGAATCTGGAGGAGAAGAGGAAGAAGAAGAAGAAGGGTAAGCATAATAAGATTTGGGGGAAGGAGAAGAAGAGGAAGAGCAACAAGAGGAAGCAACAGAAAATGGCGGATGGAGAAAAAGAGGAAGGAGAAGACGGAAAGGAAAGAAGAAGAAGTTGTGGAAGGAGAAGAAATGGAAAGAAGAGGAAGAAGACGAAGTGTAAGCAGATGAAGCGGAAGAAGGAGACGAAAATGAAGAAGAACAAAAAGTAGAAGTAGAAGAAATGGTAGAAGTAGTAGAATGCAAGGAGATGACGAAGAAGAAGTTGAAGAAGGAGAACGGGAGGAGGGAGAAGAGGTGGCAGAAGGAGAAGAAGAGGAAGAAGAAGAAGTGGAACAACGAGAAGAAAAGGAAGAAGTGCAAGTGGAAGAAGGAGAACAATAGGAAGAAGAAGAAGAAGTGGAAGAATAAGAAAAAAAGGAGAAAGAAGAAGCAATGGAAGGAAAGGGGATGAAGAAGAAGTGGAACAAGGAGCAGAAGAAGAAGGGGAGGAAGAAGAAGTAGTGTAGGCAGAAGGGCAAGAAGGAGAAGAGAGGGAAGAAGAAGAACAAGTGGATGTAGTAGAAGTGGAAGAAGGTGAACAAGAGGAAGAAGAAGAGGTAGTTGAAGGAGTGGGGATGAAGTGGAAGAAGGAGAACATGAGGTAGAAATGCAAGTGGAATCAGAAGAAGGAGAAAAAGAGGGATATGACGAAGGAAAGGAGGAAGAAGAAGGAGATTAAGAGGAAGAAAAGAAAGGAAAGGAGAGGATGAAGAAGAAGTGGAAGAATCAGAAAAAGAGGAGGAAGAAGAAGCAATGGAAGGAAAGGGGATCAAGAAGAAGTGCAACAAGGAGGAGAAGAAGAAGGGGAGGAAGAAGAAGTAGTGTAGGCAGAAGAAGGGCAAGAAGGAGAAGAGAGGGAAGAAGCAGTGGAATCTGGAGGAGAAGAGGAAGAAGAAGAAGGAGAAAAAGAGGGATATGAAGAAGGAAAGGAAGAAGAAGAAGGAGATGAAGAGGAAGAAAAGAAATGAAAGGAGAGGATGAAGAAGAAGTGGAAGAAAGAGAACAAGAGGTGGAAGAAAGATAAGAAGAGGAAGAAGAAGGAGAGTAACTAGAAGAAGTGGAAGAAGGAGAAGAAAAGGAAGAAGAAGATGTGGAAAGTGAAGAAGGTGAACAAGAGGAAGAAGAAGAAGTAGTGGAAGGAGGTGAGATGAAGAAGAAGAATTGGAACAAGGAGAAAAGGAGGAAAAGGAAGAAGGACTGGAAGGGAACGGAAGGGAAGAAGAAGCAGAAGATGTGGAATCTGGAGGAGAAGAGGAAGAAGAAGAAGAAGTGTAAGCATAAGATTTGGGGGAAGGAGAAGAAGAGGAAGAGCGACAATTGGAAGCAACAGATGTGGGGGATAGAGAAAAAGAAGGAGAAGACGGAAAGGAAAGAAGAAGAAGTTGTGGAAGGAGAAGAAATGGAAGAAGAGGAAGAAGAAGAAGAGTAAGCAGATGAAGCGGAAGAAGGAGACGGAAATGAAGAAGAACAACAAGCAGAAGTAGAAGAAGTGGTAGAAGGAGAGAATAAGTGGAATAGGAGGAAGTAGTGGAGTGAAAGGAGATGAAGAAGAAGAAGTGGACGAAGGAGAACGGGAGGAGGAAGAAGAGGTGGCAGAAGGAGTAGAAGAGGAAGAAGAAGAAGTGGAAGAACGAGAAGAAAAGGAAGAAGTAAAAATGGAAGAAGGAGAACAATAGGAAGAAGAAGAAGAAGAAGTGGAAGAATGACAAAAAGAGGAGGAAGAAGAAGCAATGAAAGGAAAGGGGATCAAGAAAAAGTGGAACAAGGAGGAGAAGAAGAAGGGGAGGAAGAAGAAGTAGTGTAGGCAGAAGAAGGGCAAGAAGGAGAAGAGAGGGAAGAAGAAGAACAAGTGGATGTAGTAGAAGTGGAAGAAGGTGAACAAGAGGAAGAAGAAGAAGTAGTTGAAGGAGTGGGGATGATGGAGAAGAAGTGGAAGAAGGAGAACAAGAGGTAGAAATGCAAGTGGAAGCAGAAGAAGGAGAAAAAGAGGGATATGACGAAGGAACGGAAGAAGAAGAAGGAGATGAAGAGGAAGAAAAGAAAGGAAAGGAGAGGATGAAGAAGAAGTGGAAGAAAGAGAACAAGAGGAGGCACGAGAAGTGGAAGAAAGGTAAGAAGAGGAAGAAGAAGGAGAGTAACTAGAAGAAGTGGAAGAAGGAGAAGAAAATGAAGAAGAAGAAGATGTGGAAAGTGAAGAAGGTGAACAAGAGGAAGAAGAAGAAGTAGTGGAAGGAGGTGAGATGAAGAAGAAGAATTGGAACAAGGAGAAAAGGAGGAAAAGGAAGAAGGAGGGGAAGGGAAGGTAAGAAGAAGTAGAAGAAGTGGAAGCTGGAGGAGAAGAGCAAGAAGAAGACGAAGTGTAAGCATAAGATTTGGGGGAAGGAGAAGAAGAGGAAGAGCAACAATGGGAAGCAACAGAAGTGGGGGATGGAGAAAAAGAGGAAGGAGAAGACGGAAAGGAAAGAAGAAGAAGTTGTGGAAGGAGAAGAAATGGAAGAAGAGGAAGAAGAAGAAGTGGAAGAAGGAGAACGGGAGGGAGGGAGAAGAGGTGGCAGAAGGGGAAGAAGAGGAGGAAGAAGAAGTAGTGGAAGGATGAGATGAAGAAGAAGAATTGGTGATGTGAATTCCCCTTGCCACGAATTCAGAACGGACCGATTAGGACTATTTGTTAGAATGGAAAAAGAAAAAGGTCAAAATTGGGGATGATGGTGGTTTTGGGGGAGACGCCACTTCCGGGAAGGAAGATAAGTCTCAAAGACGCCACAACGGGTGGAAGGCCCTTGATAAGTCTCAAGCTTGGTTCAGCCAACAACCTAGGAGATACACTCTCTCAAGAAAAGTTTTATCCAAAGCAAAGTCCCTCTATTTCCATTGAAATGCAATACATATAGGAATTCCATAAAGCCAAGAAATAAATGCACCATTTACTAACATTGATTGAGGCTTATTTATTAAATAACCTCCCTACTAGTGCATATGAAAAGGCAACAGCCACACTAAGGAAAACTAGACAACCACTAAAATTCAACACTCCAAAATAAAAGAAAAATTAAAATAAACTGTTTTAAAAGCATGGCAAATAACACAACAGTACCAACACTTTTTACAACTTTATTTAATTAAAACCACTTTGAATAAAATAACTTTGCAGCAACATCCTCTATTTCATGAATCTTCAATGATGACTATGCATTGAATTAATTTTGCCTCTATGTCCTTTTCATTAGGTGCAGCTTCCAGAATTGTTGCTACCACTTGTTGTAAACCTTCTCTTGCTTTCCTAGCTCTTGCCCTTGTCATAGGTGTCCCAAGTCCTTCAAGCACCTTACTGTCTTTGTTTGTAGCTGTATCCTCATCAATTGGAACAAGGACAAAAGGAGGAAAAGGAAGAAGGAGGGGAAGGGAAGGGAAGAAGAAGCAGAAGAAGTGGAATCTGGAGGAGAAAAGGAAGAAGAAGAAGAAGTGTAAGCATAAGATTTGGGGGAAGGAGAAGAAGAGGAAGAGCAACAATGGGAAGCAACAGAAGTGGGGGATGGAGAAAAAGAGGAAGGAGAAGACGGAAAGGAAAGAAGAAGAAGTTGTGGAAGGAGAACAAATGGAAGAAGAGGAAGAAGAAGAAGTGGAAGAAGGAGACGAAAATGAAGAAGAACAACAAGTAGAAGAAGAAGAAGTGGTAGAAGGCGAGAATAAGAGGAATAGGAGGAAGTAGTGGAATGAAAGGAGATCAAGAACAAGAAGTGGAAGAAGGAAGAGGAGGGAAAAGAGGTGGCAGAAGGAGAAGAAGAGGAAGAAGAAGCAGTGGAAGAACGAGAAGAAAAGGAAGAAGTGCAAGTGGAAGAAGGAGAACAATAGAAAGAAGAAGAAGAAGTGGAAGAATGAGAAAAAGAGGAGGAAGAAGAAGCAATGGAAGGAAAGAGGATGAAGAAGAAGTGGAGGAAGAAGAAGTAGTGTAGGCAGAAGAAGGGCATGAAGGAGAAGAGAGGGAAGAAGAAGAACAAGTGGATGTAGTAGAAGAGGAAGAAGGTGCACAAGAGGAAGAAGAAGAAATAGTTGAAGGAGTGGGGATGATGGAGAAGAAGTGGAAGAAGGAGAACAACAGGTAGAAATGCAAGTGGAAGCAAAAGAAGGAGAAAAAGAGGGATATGATGAAGGAAAAGAAGAAGAAGAAGGAGAAAAAGAGGGATATGATGAAGGAAAGGAAGAAGAAGAAGGAGATGAAGAGGAAGAAAAGAAAGGAAAGGAGAGGATGAAGAAGAAGTGGAGGAAAGAGAACAAGAGGAGGCAGGAGAAGTGGAAGAAAGTTAAGACGAGGAAGAAGCAGGAGAGTAACTAGAAGAAGTGGAAGAAGGAGAAGAAAAGGAAGAAGAAAAAGATGTGGAAAGTGAAGAAGTTGAAGAAGGTGAACAAGACGAGGAAGAAGAAGTAGTGGAAGGAGGTGAGATGAAGAAGAAGAATTGGAATAAGGAGAAAAGGAGGAAAAGGAAGAAGGAGAGAAAGGGAAGGGAAGAAGAAGCAGAAGAAGTGGAATCTGGAGGAGAAGAGGAACAAGAAGAAGAAGTGTAAGAATAAGATTTGGGGGAAGGAGAAGAAAAGGAAGAAGAAGAAGATGTGGAAAGTGAAGAAGTTGAAGATGGTGAACAAGACGAGGAAGAAGTAGTGGAAGGAGGTGAGATGAAGAAGAAGAATTGGAATAAGGAGAAAAGGAGGAAAAGGAAGAAGGAGAGGAAGGGAAGGGAAGAAGAAGCAGAAGAAGTGGAATCTGGAGGAGAAGAGGAACAAGAAGAAGAAGCGTAAGAATAAGATTTGGGGGAAGGAGAAGAAGCGGAAGAGCAACAATGGGAAGCAACAGAAGTGGGGGATGGAGAAAAAGAGGAAGGAGAAGACGGAAAGGAAAGAAGAAGAAGTTGTGGAAGCAGAAGAAATGGAAGCAGAGGTAAGCAGAAGAAGCGGAAGAAGTAGACGAAAATGAAGAAGAACAACAAGCAGAAGTAGAAGAAGTGGTAGAAGGAGAGAATAAGAGGAATAGGAGGAACTAGTGGAATGAAAGGAGATGAAGAAGAAGAAGTGGAATAAGGAGAACAGGAGGAGGGAGAAGAGGTGGCAAAAGGAGAAGAAGAGGAAGAAGAAGAAGTGGAAGAACGAGAAGAAAAGGAAGAAGTGCAAGTGGAAGAAGGAGAACAATAGGAAGAAGAAGAAGATGTGGAAGAATGACAAAAAGAGCAGGAAGAAGAAGCAATGGAAGGAAAGAGGATCAGGAAAAAGTGGAAGAAGGAGAACAAGAGGAAGAAGAAGAAGTAGTTGAAGGAGTGGGGATGATGGAGAAGAAGTGGAAGAAGGAGAACAAGAGGTAGAAATGCAAGTGGAGCAGAAGAAGGAGAAAAAGAGGGATATGACGAAGGAAAGGAAGAAGAAGAAGGAGATGAAGAGGAAGAAAAGAAAGGAAAGGAGAGGATGAAGAAGAAGTGGAGGAAAAAGAACAAGAGGAGGCAGGAGAAGTGGAAGAAAGTTAAGACGAGGAAGAAGCAGGAGAGTAACTAGAAGAAGTGGAAGAAGAAGAAGAAAAGGAAGAAGAAGAAGATGTGGAAAGTGAAGAAGTTGAAGAAGGTGAACAAGACGAGGAAGAAGAAGTAGTGGAAGGAGGTGAGATGAAGAAGAAGAATTGGAACAAGGAGAAAAGGAGGAAAAGGAAGAAGAACGGGAAGGGAGGGGAAGGGAAGGGAAGAAGAAGCAGAAGAAGTGAAATCTGGAAGAGAAGAGGATGAAGAAGAAGAAGTGTAAGAAAGATAAAAAGAGGAAGAAGAAGGAGAGTAACTAGAAGAAGTGGAAGAAGGAGAAGAAAAGGAAGAAGAAGAAGATGTGGAAAGTGAAGAGTTGAAGAAGGTGAACAAGAGGAGGAAGAAGAAGTAGTGGAACGAGGCGAGATGAAGAAGAAAAATTGGAAGGAAAGGGGATGAAGAAGAAGTGGAACATGAAGGAGAAGAAGAAGGGGAGGAAGCAGAAGTAGTGTAGGCAGAAGAAGGGCAAGAAGGAGAAGAAAGGGAAGAAGAAGAACAAGTGGATGTGGTAGAAGTGGAAGAAGGTGAACAAGAGGAAGAAGAAGAAGTAGTTGAAGGAGTGGGGATGATGGAGAAGAAGTGGAAGAAGGACAACAAGAGGTCGAAATGCAAGTGGAAGCAGAAGAAGGAGAAAAAGAGGGATATGACGAAGGAAAGGAAGAAGAAGAAGGAGATGAAGAGGAAGAAAAGAAAGGAAAGGAGAGGATGAAGAAGAAGTGGAAGAAAGAGAACAAGAGGAGGCAGGAGAAGTGGAAGAAAGATTAGAAGAGGAAGAAGAAGGAAAGTAACTAGAAGAAGTGGAAGAAGGAGAAGAAAAGGAAGAAGAATAAGATGTGGAAAGTGAGGAAGGTGAACAAGAGGAGGAAGACGAAGTAGTGGAAGGAGGTGAGATGAAGAAGAAGAATTGGAATAAGGAGAAAAGGAGGAAAAGGAAGAAGGAGAGAAAGGGAAGGGAAGAAGAAGCAGAAGAAGTGGAATCTGGAGGAGAAGAGGAACAAGAAGAAGAAGTGTAAGAATAAGATTTGGGGGAAGGAGAAGAAAAGGAAGAGGAAGAAGATGTGGAAAGTGAAGAAGTTGAAGATGGTGAACAAGACGAGGAAGAAGTAGTGGAAGGAGGTGAGATGAAGAAGAAGAATTGGAATAAGGAGAAAAGGAGGAAAAGGAAGAAGGAGAGGAAGGGAAGGGAAGAAGAAGCAGAAGAAGTGGAATCTGGAGGAGAAGAGGAACAAGAAGAAGAAGCGTAAGAATAAGATTTGGGGGAAGGAGAAGAAGCGGAAGAGCAACAATGGGAAGCAACAGAAGTGGGGGATGGAGAAAAAGAGGAAGGAGAAGACGGAAAGGAAAGAAGAAGTTGTGGAAGGAGAAGAAATGGAAGCAGAGGTAAGCAGAAGAAGCGGAAGAAGCAGACGAAAATGAAGAAGAACAACAAGCAGAAGTAGAAGAAGTGGTAGAAGGAGAGAATAAGAGGAATAGGAGGAACTAGTGGAATGAAAGGAGATGAAGAAGAAGAAGTGGAATAAGGAGAACAGGAGGAGGGAGAAGAGGTGGCAAAAGGAGAAGAAGAGGAAGAAGAAGAAGTGGAAGAACGAGAAGAAAAGGAAGAAGTGCAAGTGAAAGAAGGAGAACAATAGGAAGAAGAAGAAGATGTGGAAGAATGACAAAAAGAGCAGGAAGAAGAAGCAATGGAAGGAAAGAGGATCAGGAAAAAGTGGAAGAAGGAGAACAAGAGGAAGAAGAAGAAGTAGTTGAAGGAGTGGGGATGATGGAGAAGAAGTGGAAGAAGGAGAACAAGAGGTAGAAATGCAAGTGGAGCAGAAGAAGGAGAAAAAGAGGGATATGACGAAGGAAAGGAAGAAGAAGAAGGAGATGAAGAGGAAGAAAAGAAAGGAAAGGAGAGGATGAAGAAGAAGTGGAAGAAAGAGAACAAGAGGAGGCAGGAGAAGTGGAAGAAGGATAAGAAGAGGAAGAAGAAGGAGAGTAACTAGAAAAAGTGGAAGAAGGAGAAGAAAAGGAAGAAGAAGAAGATGTGGAAAGTGAAGAAGTTGAAGAAGGTGAACAAGAGGAGGAAGAAGAAGTAGTGGAAGGAGGTGAGATGAAGAAGAAGAATTGGAATAAGGAGAAAAGGAGGAAAAGGAAGAAGGAGAGGAAGGGAAGGGAAGAAGAAGCAGAAGAAGTGGAATCTGGAGGAGAAGAGGAACAAGAAGAAGAAGCGTAAGAATAAGATTTGGGGGAAGGAGAAGAAGCGGAAGAGCAACAATGGGAAGCAACAGAAGTGGGGGATGGAGAAAAAGAGGAAGGAGAAGACGGAAAGGAAAGAAGAAGTTGTGGAAGGAGAAGAAATGGAAGCAGAGGTAAGCAGAAGAAGCGGAAGAAGCAGACGAAAATGAAGAAGAACAACAAGCAGAAGTAGAAGAAGTGGTAGAAGGAGAGAATAAGAGGAATAGGAGGAACTAGTGGAATGAAAGGAGATGAAGAAGAAGAAGTGGAATAAGGAGAACAGGAGGAGGGAGAAGAGGTGGCAAAAGGAGAAGAAGAGGAAGAAGAAGAAGTGGAAGAACGAGAAGAAAAGGAAGAAGTGCAAGTGAAAGAAGGAGAACAATAGGAAGAAGAAGAAGATGTGGAAGAATGACAAAAAGAGCAGGAAGAAGAAGCAATGGAAGGAAAGAGGATCAGGAAAAAGTGGAAGAAGGAGAACAAGAGGAAGAAGAAGAAGTAGTTGAAGGAGTGGGGATGATGGAGAAGAAGTGGAAGAAGGAGAACAAGAGGTAGAAATGCAAGTGGAGCAGAAGAAGGAGAAAAAGAGGGATATGACGAAGGAAAGGAAGAAGAAGAAGGAGATGAAGAGGAAGAAAAGAAAGGAAAGGAGAGGATGAAGAAGAAGTGGAAGAAAGAGAACAAGAGGAGGCAGGAGAAGTGGAAGAAGGATAAGAAGAGGAAGAAGAAGGAGAGTAACTAGAAAAAGTGGAAGAAGGAGAAGAAAAGGAAGAAGAAGAAGATGTGGAAAGTGAAGAAGTTGAAGAAGGTGAACAAGAGGAGGAAGAAGAAGTAGTGGAAGGAGGTGAGATGAAGAAGAAGAATTGGAATAAGGAGAAAAGGAGGAAAAGGAAGAAGGAGAGGAAGGGAAGGGAAGAAGAAGCAGAAGAAGTGGAATCTGGAGGAGAAGAGGAACAAGAAGAAGAAGCGTAAGAATAAGATTTGGGGGAAGGAGAAGAAGCGGAAGAGCAACAATGGGAAGCAACAGAAGTGGGGGATGGAGAAAAAGAGGAAGGAGAAGACGGAAAGGAAAGAAGAAGTTGTGGAAGGAGAAGAAATGGAAGCAGAGGTAAGCAGAAGAAGCGGAAGAAGCAGACGAAAATGAAGAAGAACAACAAGCAGAAGTAGAAGAAGTGGTAGAAGGAGAGAATAAGAGGAATAGGAGGAACTAGTGGAATGAAAGGAGATGAAGAAGAAGAAGTGGAATAAGGAGAACAGGAGGAGGGAGAAGAGGTGGCAAAAGGAGAAGAAGAGGAAGAAGAAGAAGTGGAAGAACGAGAAGAAAAGGAAGAAGTGCAAGTGAAAGAAGGAGAACAATAGGAAGAAGAAGAAGATGTGGAAGAATGACAAAAAGAGCAGGAAGAAGAAGCAATGGAAGGAAAGAGGATCAGGAAAAAGTGGAAGAAGGAGAACAAGAGGAAGAAGAAGAAGTAGTTGAAGGAGTGGGGATGATGGAGAAGAAGTGGAAGAAGGAGAACAAGAGGTAGAAATGCAAGTGGAGCAGAAGAAGGAGAAAAAGAGGGATATGACGAAGGAAAGGAAGAAGAAGAAGGAGATGAAGAGGAAGAAAAGAAAGGAAAGGAGAGGATGAAGAAGAAGTGGAAGAAAGAGAACAAGAGGAGGCAGGAGAAGTGGAAGAAGGATAAGAAGAGGAAGAAGAAGGAGAGTAACTAGAAAAAGTGGAAGAAGGAGAAGAAAAGGAAGAAGAAGAAGATGTGGAAAGTGAAGAAGTTGAAGAAGGTGAACAAGAGGAGGAAGAAGAAGTAGTGGAAGGAGGTGAGATGAAGAAGAAGAATTGGAACAAGGAGAAAAGGAGGAAAAGGAAGAAGGACGGGAAGGGAAGGAAAGAAGAAGCAGAAGAAGTTGAATCTGGAGGAGAAGAGGAAGAAGAAGAAGAAGTGTAAGCATAAGATTTGGGGGAAGGAGAAGAAGAGGAAGAGCAACAATGGGAAGCAACAGAAGTGGGGGATGGAGAAAAAGAGGAAGGAGAAGACGGAAAGGAAAGAAGAAGACGTTGTTGAAGCAGAAGAAATAGCAGAAGAGGAAGAAGAAGAAATGTAAGCAGAAGAAGCGGAAGAAGAACGCAAAATGAAGGTAGAAGTAGAAGAAGTGGTTGAAGGAGAGAATAAGAGGAATAGGAGGAACTAGTGGAATCAAAGGAGATAAAGAAGAAGAAGTGGAATAAGGAGAACAGGAGGAGGGAGAAGAGGTGGCAGAAGGAGAAGAAGAGGAAGAAGATGAAGTAGAAGAACGAGAAGAAAAGGAAGAAGTGCAAGTGGAACAACGAGAACAATAGGAAGAAGAAGAAGTGGAAGAATGAGAAAAAGAGGAGGAAGAAGAAGCAATGGAAGGAAAGGGGATGAAGAAGAAGTGGACCAAGGAGGAGAAGAAGAAGGGGAGGAAGAAGAAGTAGTGTAGGCAGAAGAAGGGCAAGAAGGAGAAGAGAGGGAAGAAGAAGAACAAGTGGATGTAGTAGAATTGGAAGAAGGTGAACAAGAATAAGAAGAAGAACTAGTTGAAGGAGTCGGGATGATGGAGAAGAAGTGGAAGAAGGAGAACAAGAGGTAGAAATGCAAGTGGAAGCAGAAGAAGGAGAAGAAGAGGGATATGAGGAAGGAAAGGAAGAAGAGGAAGGAGATGAAGAGGAAGAAAAGAAAGGAAAGGAGAGGATGAAGAAGAAGATGTGGAAAGTGAAGAAGGTGAATAAAAAGAGGAAGAAGAAGTAGTGGAAGGAGGTGAGATGAAGAAGAAGAACTGGAACCAGGAGAAAAGGAGGAAAAGAAAGAAGGAGGGGAAGGGAAGGGAAGGGAAGAGGAAGCAGAAGAAGTGGAATCTGGAGGAGGAGAGGAAGAAGAAGAAGAAGTGTAAGCATAAGATTTGGGGGAAGGAGAAGAAGAGGTGGCAGAAGGAGAAGAAGAGGAAGAAGTGGAAGAATGAGAAAAAGAGGACGAAGAAGAAGCAATGGAAGGAAAGCGGATGAAGAAGGAGTGGAACAAGGAGGAGAAGAAGAAGGGGAGGAAGAATGGAAAGAAGGAGAAGACAGGGAAGAAGAAGAACAAGTGGATGTAGTAGAAGTGGAAGAAGGTGAACAAGAGGAAGAAGAAGAAGGAGTTGAAGGAGTGGGGATCAAGTGGAAGAAGGAGAACAAGATGTACAAATGCAGGTTGAAGCAGAAGAAGGAGAAAAAGAGGGATATAACGAAGGAAAGGGAGAAGAAGAAGGAGATGAAGAGGAAGAAAAGAAAGGAAAGGAGAGGGATGAAGAAGAAGTGGAAGAAAGAGAACAAGAGGAGGCAGGAGAAGTGGAAGAAAGATAAGAAGAGGAAGAAGAGGGAGAGTAACTACAATAAGTGGAAGAAGGAGATGAAAAGGAAGAAGAAGAAGATGTGGAAGAATGAGAAAAAGAGGACGAAGAAGAAGCAATGGAAGGAAAGGGGATAAAGAAGGAGTGGAACAAGGAGGAGAAGAAGAAGGGGAGGAAGAAGAAGTAGTGTAGGCAGAAGAACGGCAAGAAGGAGAAGAGAGGGAAGAAGAAGAATAAGTGGATGTAGTAGAAGTGGGAGAAGGTGAACAAGAGGACGAAGAAGAAGTAGTTGAAGGAGTGGGGATGATGGAGAAGAAGTGGAAGAAGGATAACAAGAGGTAGAAATGCAAGTGGAAGCAGAAGAAGGAGAAAAAGAGGGATATGACGAAGGAAAGGAAGAAGAAGAAGGAGATGAAGAGGAAGAAAAGAAAGGAAAGAGAGGATGAAGAAGAAGTGGAAGAAAGAGAACGAGAGGAGGCAGGAGATGTGGAAGAAAGATAGGAAGAGGAAGAAGAAGGAGAGTAACTAGAAGAAGTGGAAGAAGGAGAAGAAAAGGAAGAAGAAGAAGATGTGGAAAGTGAAGAAGGTGAACAAGAGGAGGAAGAAGAAGTAGTGGAAGGAGGTGAGATGAATAAGAAGAATTGGAACAAGGAGAAAAGGAGGAAAAGGAAGAAGGAGGGGAGGGGAAGGGAAGAAGAAGCAGAAGAAGTGGAATCTGGAGGAGAAGAGGAAGAAGAAGAAGAAGTGTAAGCATAAGATTCGGGGGAAGGAGAAGAAGAGGAAGAGCAACAATGGGAAGCAACAGAAGTGGGGGATGGAGAAAAAAGGAAGGAGAAGACGGAAAGGAAACAAGAAGAAGTTTTGGAAGGAGAAGAAATGGAAGAAGAGGAAGAAGAAGAAGTGTCTGCAGAAGAAGCAGAAGAAGGAGAAGAAAATGAAGAAGAACAACAAGAAGAAGTAGAAGAAGTGGTAGAAGGAGAGAATAAGAGGAATAGGAGGAAGTAGTGGAATGAAAGGAGATGAAGAAGAAAAAGTGGAAGAAGGAGAACGGGAGGAGAGAGAAGAGGTGGCAGAAGGAAAAGAAGAGCAAGACGAGAACTGGAAGAACGAGAAGAAAAGGAAGAAGTGGAAGTGGAAGAAGGAGAACAATAGGAAGAAGAAGAAGAAGTGGAAGAATGAGAAAAAGAAGCAATGGAAGGAAAGGGGATGAAGAAGAAGTGGAACAAGAAGGAGAAGAAGAAGGGGAGGAAGAAGTAGTGTAGGTAGAAAAACGGCAATAAGGAGAAGAGAGGGAAGAAGAAGAACAAGTGGATGTAGTAGAAGTGGGAGAAGGTGAACAAGAGGACGAAGAAGAAGTAGTTGAAGGAGTGGGGATGATGGATAAGAAGTGGAAGAAGGAGAACAAGAGGTAGAAATGCAAGTGGAAGCAGAAGAAGGAGAAAAAGAGGGATATGACGAAGGAATGGAAGAAGAAAAAGGAGATGAAGAGGAAGAAAAGAAAGGAAAGGAGAGGATGAAGAAGAAGTGGAAGAAAGGGAACAAGAGGAGGCAGGAGAAGTGCAAGAAAGATAAGAAGAGGAAGGAGAAAGAGAGTAACTAGAAGAAGTGGAAGAAGGAGAAGAAAAGGAAGAAGAAGAAGATGTGGAAAGTGAAGAAGGTGAACAAGAGGAGGAAGAAGAAGTAGTGGAAGGAGGTGAGATGAATAAGAAGAATTGGAACAAGGAGAAAAGGAGGAAAAGGAAGAAGGAGGGGAGGGGAAGGGAAGAAGAAGCAGAAGAAGTGGAATCTGGAGGAGAAGAGGAAGAAGAAGAAGAAGTGTAAGCATAAGATTCGGGGGAAGGAGAAGAAGAGGAAGAGCAACAATGGGAAGCAACAGAAGTGGGGGATGGAGAAAAAAGGAAGGAGAAGACGGAAAGGAAACAAGAAGAAGTTTTGGAAGGAGAAGAAATGGAAGAAGAGGAAGAAGAAGAAGTGTCTGCAGAAGAAGCAGAAGAAGGAGAAGAAAATGAAGAAGAACAACAAGAAGAAGTAGAAGAAGTGGTAGAAGGAGAGAATAAGAGGAATAGGAGGAAGTAGTGGAATGAAAGGAGATGAAGAAGAAAAAGTGGAAGAAGGAGAACGGGAGGAGAGAGAAGAGGTGGCAGAAGGAGAAGAAGAGGAAGACGAGAACTGGAAGAACGAGAAGAAAAGGAAGAAGTGGAAGTGGAAGAAGGAGAACAATAGGAAGAAGAAGAAGAAGTGGAAGAATGAGAAAAAGAAGCAATGGAAGGAAAGGGTATGAAGAAGAAGTGGAACAAGAAGGAGAAGAAGAAGGGGTGGAAGAAGTAGTGTAGGTAGAAAAACGGCAATAAGGAGAAGAGAGGGAAGAAGAAGAACAAGTGGATGTAGTAGAAGTGGGAGAAGGTGAACAAGAGGACGAAGAAGAAGTAGTTGAAGGAGTGGGGATGATGGATAAGAAGTGGAAGAAGGAGAACAAGAGGTAGAAATGCAAGTGGAAGCAGAAGAAGGAGAAAAAGAGGGATATGACGAAGGAATGGAAGAAGAAAAAGGAGATGAAGAGGAAGAAAAGAAAGGAAAGGAGAGGATGAAGAAGAAGTGGAAGAAAGGGAACAAGAGGAGGCAGGAGAAGTGCAAGAAAGATAAGAAGAGGAAGGAGAAAGAGAGTAACTAGAAGAAGTGGAAGAAGTAGAAGAAAAGGAAGAAGAAGACGATGTGGAAAGTGAAGAAGGTGAACAAGAGGAGGAAGAAGAAGTAGTGGAAGGGGGTGAGATGAATAAGAAGAATTGGAACAAGGAGAAAAGGAGGAAAAGGAAGAAGGAGGGGAGGGGAAGGGAAGAAGAAGCAGAAGAAGTGGAATCTAGAGGAGAAGAGGAAGAAGAAGAAGAAGTGTAAGCATAAGATTCGGGGGAAGGAGAAGAAGAGGAAGAGCAACAATGGGAAGCAACAGAAGTGGGGGATGGAGAAAAAGAGGAAGGAGAAGACGGAAAAGAAAGAAGAAGAAGTTGTGGAAGGAGAGGAAATGGAAGAAGAGGAAGAAGAAGAAGTGTCTGCAGAAGAAGCTGAAGAAGGAGAAGAAAATGAAGAAGAACAACAAGAAGAAGTAGAAGAAGTGGTAGAAGGAGAGAATAAGAGGAATAGGAGGAAGTAGTGGAATGAAAGGAGATGAAGAAGAAAAAGTGGAAGAAGGAGAACGGGAGGAGAGAGAAGAGGTGGCAGAAGGAGAAGAAGAGCAAGAAGAAGAAGTGGAAGAACGAGAAGAAAAGGAAGAAGTGGAAGTGGAAGAAGGAGAAAAATAGGAAGAAGAAGAAGAAGTGGAAGAATGAGAAAAAGAAGCAATGGAAGGAAAGGGGATGAAGAAGAAGTAGAACAAGAAGGAGAAGAAGAAGGGGAGGAAGAAGAAGTAGTGTAGGCAGAAAAAGGGCAAGAAGGAGAAGAGAGGGAAGAAGAAGAACAAGTGGATGTAGTAGAAGCGGGAGAAGGTGAACAAGAGGACGAAGAAGAAGTAGTTGAAGGAGTGGGGATGATGGAGAAGAAGTCGAAGAAGGAGAACAAGAGGTAGAAATGCAAGTGGAAGCAGAAGAAGGAGAAAAAGAGGGACATGACAAAGGAAAGGAAGAAGAAGAAGGAGATGAAGAGGAAGAAAAGAAAGGAAAGGAGAGGATGAAGAAGAAGTGGAAGAAAGAGAACAAGAGGAGGCAGGAGAAGTGGAAGAAAGATAAGAAGAGGAAGAAGAAGGAGAGTAACTAGAAGAAGTGGAAGAAGGAGAAGAAAAGAAAGAAGAAGATGTGGAAAGTGAAGAAGGTGAACAAGAGGAGGAAGAAGAAGTAGTGGAAGGAGGTGAGATGAATAAGAAGAATTGGAACAAGGAGAAAAGGAGGAAAAGGAAGAAGGAGGGGAGGGGAAGGGAAGAAGAAGCAGAAGAAGCAGAAGAAGTGGAATCTGGAGGAGAAGAGGAAGAAGAAGAAGAAGTGTAAGCATAAGATGATGTGAATGCCGAAGAGAATGTCTTTTCATTTTTTGTAACGTTTCATTAATTTAGGAATTAATGTAACATGCAATTAATCATGTGTGATAATTGCGTGATAATAGAGTATTTAATTTTTCTTTTGGGATTTACGATTTTGAACAGTCACCTAATTCTATAAATAGGGGCTGAATTGTACTCTAAGGAGAACCATTGAATTAGTGAAATTATATTTGGGTTTTACCCTTTTGTGAGAGATGAATTTCTCTTTAGAACTTGTCAAGGAATTTTTCCTTGTAGCGTTCTCCTAGACTTATCAAGGGTAAATCACCACCCTTGGGGCGTCATATGACTTATCTTCCATCCTTGGAAATGGATCTATCTTTTCGTTAAACCATTTTCATCCTTTCCATTTTCTTGTTTACCCAATTCTCATTGTTTTGTTAACTTATTACCTTCCAACCTAGATAGATCCGCAAAACGAATTCAACCCCTCTGGATTTCTATCAGTTGGTATCAGAGCCAGGTTCTAGGTTTGGAACTATGGTGGATATTTTTTATACAAGGTGTTTAATCGAAGGTCATTTGTGTTTATTTGCAGTTGATGAAGAAAGTTATAGCAACGTGGTGAGCGAAAGATTGGTGAATAAACTTAACTTACCAACGAGTCTTCATCTTAGGCAAACTAAGTTTAGATTCACTATTGGAAAATATGTGGAGGAAGTGACATGCGATATTGCTCCCATGGACTCATGTCATTTTCTTTTAGGGAAACCTTGGTTGCAGGGTAAAAGGATAAATTCTGAAAGACTTTCAGTTTCTTTGGTGCATGAAGGACGCAAACTTAATTTGAAATTTCTGACACCAAGTGAAGTTTGTGATAATCAACATAAGTTGAAGGAGAAAATAGAAAAAGAAAGAGAAGAAAAGAGAAAAATAGAAAAAGAAAAGAGTGAAGAAGAAGAGAGAGAAAAGGAAAGAGAAAGACAGAAAAAGAACTATAAAACTTTAACTGCTATTGATTTTTCATCTTCTCTTGATATTATAAATGCACAGGATCATGAGTATACAACGCACAAATGGTCATGGGTAAGGAAGAAAAATATTGATATCACTCCTAGAGCGTCATTGTACATTGAGTCCACTGTTGAAATTCAAACTCATGAGAAAAATTTTCAAGTCTGGGTCTGGGCACCAAAAAGGAGAAATTCTTTGATGCATGATTTTTTACAAGTTGTATTTGATCCTGGAGGTTGTTTTGTTCGTTATAAGTGAATAAAATTTGTAGGAAAATAAAGTCATAGATTCGGGGACGAATCTTTTCGAAGAAGGAGGGAATGATGTGAATGCCGAAGACAATGTCTTTTCATTTTTTGTAACGTTTCATTAATTTAGGAATTAATGTAACATGCAATTAATCATGTGTGATAATTGCGTGATAATAGAGTATTTAATTTTTCTTTTGGGAGTTACGATTTTGAACAGTCACCTAATTCTATAAATAGGGGCTGAATTGTACTCTAAGGAGAACCATTGAATTAGTGAAATTATATTTGGGTTTTACCCTTTTGTGAGAGATGAATTTCTCTTTAGAACTTATCAAGGAATTTTTCCTTGTGGCGTTCTCCTAGACTTATCAAGGGTAAATCACCACCCTTGTGGCGTCATATGACTTATCTTCCATCCTTGGAAGTGGCGTCATCTATCTTTTCGTTAAACCATTTTCATCCTTTCCATTTTCTTGTTTACCCAATTCTCATTGTTTTGTTAACTTATTACCTTCCAACCTAGATAGATCCGCAAAACGAATCCAACCCCTTTGGATTTCTATCATAAGATTCGGGGGAAGGAGAAGAAGAGGAAGAGCAACAATGGGAAGCAACAGAAGTGGGGGATGGAGAAAAAGAGGAAGGAGAAGACGGAAAGGAAAGAAGATGAAGTTGTGGAAGGAGACAAAATGGAAGAAGAGGAAGAAGACGAAGTATAAGCAGAAGATGCGGAAGATGGAGACGAAAGTGAAGATGAACAACAAGTAGAAGTAGAAGAAGTGGTAGAAGGAGAGAATAAGAGGAATAGGAGGAAGTAGTTGAATGAAAGGAGATAAAGAAGAAGAAGTGGAATAAGGAGAACGGGAGGAGGGAGAAGAGGTGGCAGAAGGAGAACAAGAGGAAGAAGAAGAAGTGGAAGAACGAGAAGAAAAGGAAAAACTGCAAGTGGAAGAAGGAGAACAATAGGAAGAAGAAGAAGTGGAAGAATGAGAAAAAGATGAGGAAGAAGAAGCAATGGCAGGAAAGCGGATGAAGAAGAAGTGGAACAAGGAGGAGAAGAAGAAGGGGAGGAAGAAGAAGTAGTGTAGGCAGAAGAAGGGCAAGAAGGAGAAGAGAGAGAAGAAGAAGAACAAGTGGATGTAGTAGAAGTAGAAGAAGGTGAACAAGAGGAAGAAGAAGAAGTAGTTGAATGAGTGCGGATGATGGAGAAGAAGTGGAAGAAGGAGAACAAGAGGTAGAAATGCAAGTGGAAGCAGAAGAAGGAGAAAAAGTGGGATATGATGAAGGAAAGGAAGAAGAAGAAGGAGATAAAGAGGAAGAAAAGAAAGGAATGGAGAGGATGAAGAAGAAGTGGAAGAAAGATAAGAAGAGGAAGAAGAAGGAGAAGAAAAGGGAGAAGAAGATGTGGAAAGTGAAGAAGTTGAAGAAGGTGAACAAGAGGAGGAAGAAGAAGTAGTGGAAGGAGGTGAGATGAAGAAGAAGAATTGGAACAAGGAGAAAAGGAGGAAAAGGAAGAAGAACGGGAAGGGAGGGGAAGGGAAGGGAAGAAGAAGCAGAAGAAGTGAAATCTGGAAGAGAAGAGGATGAAGAAGAAGAAGTGTAAGAAAGATAAAAAGAGGAAGAAGAAGGAGAGTAACTAGAAGAAGTGGAAGAAGGAGAAGAAAAGGAAGAAGAAGAAGATGTGGAAAGTGAAGAGTTGAAGAAGGTGAACAAGAGGAGGAAGAAGAAGTAGTGGAACGAGGCGAGATGAAGAAGAAAAATTGGAAGGAAAGGGGATGAAGAAGAAGTGGAACATGAAGGAGAAGAAGAAGGGGAGGAAGCAGAAGTAGTGTAGGCAGAAGAAGGGCAAGAAGGAGAAGAAAGGGAAGAAGAAGAACAAGTGGATGTGGTAGAAGTGGAAGAAGGTGAACAAGAGGAAGAAGAAGAAGTAGTTGAAGGAGTGGGGATGATGGAGAAGAAGTGGAAGAAGGACAACAAGAGGTCGAAATGCAAGTGGAAGCAGAAGAAGGAGAAAAAGAGGGATATGACGAAGGAAAGGAAGAAGAAGAAGGAGATGAAGAGGAAGAAAAGAAAGGAAAGGAGAGGATGAAGAAGAAGTGGAAGAAAGAGAACAAGAGGAGGCAGGAGAAGTGGAAGAAAGATTAGAAGAGGAAGAAGAAGGAAAGTAACTAGAAGAAGTGGAAGAAGGAGAAGAAAAGGAAGAAGAATAAGATGTGGAAAGTGAGGAAGGTGAACAAGAGGAGGAAGACGAAGTAGTGGAAGGAGGTGAGATGAAGAAGAAGAATTGGAATAAGGAGAAAAGGAGGAAATGGAAGAATGAGGGGAAGGGAAAGGAAGAAGAAGCAGAAGAAGTGGAATCTGGAGGAGAAGAGGAACAAGAAGAAGAAGAAGTGTAAGCATAAGATTTGGGAGAAAGAGAAGAAGAGGAAGAGCAACAATGCGAAGCAACAGAAGTGGGGGATGGAGAAAAAAAGGAAGGAGAAGACGAAAAGGAAAGAAGAAGAAGTTGTGGAACGAGAAGAAATGGAAGAAGAGGAAGAAGAAGGAGTGTAAGCAGAAGAAGTGGAAGAAGGAGACGAAAATGAAGAAGAACAATAAGTAGAAGCAGAAGAAGTGGTAGAAGGAGAGAATAAGAGGAATAGGAGGAAGTAGTGGAATGAAAGGAGGTGAAGAAGAAGAAGTGGAAGAAGGAGACGAAAAGGAAGAAGAAGAAGATGTGGAAAGTGAAGAAGGTGAACAAGAGGAGGAAGAAGAAGTAGTGGCAGGAGGTGAGATGAAGAAGAAGTGGAACAAGGAGGAGAAGAAGAAGGGGAGGAAGAAGAAGTAGTGTAGGCAGAAGAAGGGCAAGAAGGAGAAGAGAGGGAAGAAGAAGAACAAGTGGATGTAGTAGAAGTGGAAGAAGGTGAACAAGAGGAAGAAGAACAAGTAGTTGAAGGAGTGGGGATGAAGTGGAAGACGGAGAACAAGAGGTAGAAATGCAAGTGGAAGCAGAACAAGGAGAAAAAGAAAGATATGAGGAAGGAAAGGAAGACGAAGAAGGAGATGAAGAGGAAGAAAAGAAAGGAAAGGAGAGGATGAAGAAGAAGTGGAAGAAAGAGAACAATAGGAGGCAGGAGAAGGGGAAGAAGGAGAAGAGAGGGAAGAAGAAGAACAAGTGGTGTAGTAGAAGTGGGAGAAGGTGAACAAGAGGACGAAGAAGAAGTAGTTGAAGGAGTGGGGATGATGGGGAAGAAGTAGAAGAAGGACAACAAGAGGTAGAAATGTAGGTGGAGAAGAAGGAGAAAAAGAGGGATGTGACGAAGCAAAGGAAGAAGAAGAAGGAGATGAAGAGGAAGAAAAGAAAGGAAAGGAGAGGACGAAGAAGAGGTGGAAGAAGGAGAACTAGAGGAGGCAGGAGAAGTGGAAGAAAGATAAGAAGAGGAAGAAGAAGGAGAGTAACTAGAAGAAGTGGAGGAAGGAGAAGAAAAGGAAGAAGAAGAAGATGTGGAAAGTGAAGAAGGTGAACAAGAGGAGGAAGAAGAAGTACTAGAAGGAGGTGAGATGAAGAAGAAGAATTGGAACAAGGAGAAAAGGTGGAAAAGGAAGAAGGAGGGGTAGGGTAGGGAAGAAGAAGCAGAAGAAGTAGAATCTGGAGGAGAAGAGGAAGAAGTAGAAGAAGTGTAAGCATAAGATTTGGGGGAAGGAGAAGAAGAGGAAGAGCAACAATGGGAAGCAACAAAAGTGGGCGATGGAGAAAAAGAGGAAGGAGAAGACGGAAAGAAAAGAAGAAGAAGTTGTGGAAGGAGAAGAAATGGAAGAATAGGAAGAAGAAGACGTGTAAGCAGAAGAAGCGAAAGAAGGAGACAAAAATGAAGAAGAACAACAAGTAGAAGTAGAAGAAGTGGTAGAAGGAGAGAATAAGAGGAATAAGAGGAAGTAGTGGAATGAAAGGAGATGAAGAAGAAGAAGTGGAAGAATGAGAATGGGAGGAGGAAAAAGAGGTGGCAGAAGGAGAAGAAGAGGAAGAAGAAGAAGTGGAAGAACTAGAAGAAAAGGAAGAAGTGCAAGTGGAAGAAGGAGACCAATAGGAAGAAGAAGAAGAAGTGGAAGAATGGGAAAAAGAGGAGGAAGAAGAAGCAATGGAAGGAAAGGGGAATGAGGAAGAAGTGGAACAAGTAGGAGAAGAAGAAGGGGAGGAAGAAGAAGTAGTGTAGGCAGAAAAAGGGCAAGAAGGAGAAGAGAGGGAAGAAGAAGAACAAGTGGATGTAGTAGAAGTGGGAGAAGGTGAACAAGAGGACGAAGAAGAAGTAGTTGAAGGAGTGGGGATGATGGAGAAGAAGTGGCAGAAGGAGAACAAGAGGTAGAAATGCAAGTGGAAGCAGAGGAAGCAGAAAAAGGGGGATATGACGAAGGAAAGGAAGAAGAAGAAGGAGATAAAGAGGAAGAAAAGAAAGGAAAGGAGAGGATGAAGAAGAAGTGGAAGAAAGAGAACAAGAGGAGGCAGGAGAAGTGGAAGAAACATAAAAAGAGGAAGAAGAAGGAGAGTAACTAGAAGAAGTGGAAAAAGGAGAACAAAAGGAAGAAGAAGAAGATGTGGAAAGTGAAGAAGTTGAAGAAGGTGAACAAGAGGAGGAAGAAGAAGTAGTGGAAGGAGGTGAGATGAAGAAGAAGTAGTGGAAGGAGGTGAGATGAAGAAGAAGAATTGGAACAAGCAGAAAAGGAGGAAAAGGAAAAAGGAGGGGAAGGGAAGGGAAGAAGAAGCAGAAGAAGTGGAATCTGGATTAGAAGAGGAAGAAGAAGAAGAAGTGTAAGCATAAGATTTGGGGCAAGGAGAAGAAGTGGAACAACAACAATGGGAAGCAAAAGAAGTGGGGGATGGAGAAAAAGTGGAAGGAGAAGCCAGATAGGAAAGAAGAAGAAGTTATGGAAGGAGAAGAAATGGAAGAAGAGGAAGAATAAGAAGTGGAAGAAGGAGACGAAAGTGAAGAAGAACGACAATTAGAAGTAGGAGAAGTGGTAGAAGGAGAGAATAAGAGGAATAGGAGGTAGTAGTGGAATGAAAGGAGATGAAGAGGAAGAAGTGGAAGAAGGAGAACGGGAGGAGGGAGAAGAGGTGGCAGAAGGAGAAGAAGAGGAAAAAGAAGAAGTGGAAGAACAAGAAGAAAAGGAGGAAGTGCAAGTGGAAGAAGGAGAAAAATACGAAGAAGAAGAAGAAGTGGAAGAATGAGAAAAAGAGGAGGAAGAAGAAGCAATGGAAGGAAAAGGGATGAAGAAGAAGTGGAACAAGGAGGAGAAGAAGAAGGGGAGGAAGAAGAAGTAGTGTAAGTAGAAGAAGGGCAAGAAGGAGAAGAGAGGGAAGAAGAAGAACACGTGGATGTAGTAGAAGTGGAAGAAGGTGAACTAGAGGAAGAAGAAGAAGTAGTTGAAGGAGTGGGGATGATGGAGAAGAAGTGGAAGAAGGAGAACAGGAGGTAGAAATGCAAGTGGAAGCAAAACAAGGAGAAAAAGAGGGATATGACGAAGGAAAGGAAGAAGAAGAAGGAGATGAAGAGGAAGAAAAGAAAGGAAAGGACAGGATGAAGAAGAAGTCGAAGAAAGAGGACAAGAGGAGGCAGGAGAAGTGGAAGAAAGATAAGAAGAGGAAGAAGAAGGAGAGTAACTTGAAAAAGTGGAAGAAGGAGAAGAAAAGGAAGAAGAAAAAGATGTGGAAAGTAAAGAAGGTGAACAAGAGGAGGAAGAAGAAGTAGTGGAAGGAGGTGAGATGAAGAAGAAGAATTGGAACAAGGAGAAAAGGAGGAAAAGGAAGAAGGAAGGGAAGGGAAGGGAAGAAGAAGCAGAAGAAGTGGAAGCTGGAGTAGAAGAGGAAGAAGAGGAAGAAGTGTAAGCATAAGATTTGGGGGAAGGAGAAGAAGAGGAAGACCAACAATGGGAAGCAACAGAAGTAGGGGATGGAGAAAAAGAGGAAGGAGAAGACGGAAAGGAAAGAAGAAGAAGTTGTGGGAGGAGAAGAAATGGAAGAAGAGGAGGAAGAAGTCTAAGCAGAAGAAACGGAAGAAGGAGAAAAAAATGAAGAAGAACAACAAGTAGAAGTAGAAGAAGTGGTAGAAGGAGAGAATAAGAGGAATAGGAGGAAGTAGTGGAAGAAGGAGAACGGGAGGAGGGAGAAGAGGTGGCAGAAGGAGAAGAAGAGGAAGAAGAGGAAGTGGAAGAACGAGAAGAATAGGAAGAAGTGCAAGTGGAAGAAGGAGAACAATAGGAAGAAGAAGAAGAAGTGGAAGAATGAGGAAAAGAGGAGGAAGAAGAAGCAATGGCAGGAAAGGGGATGAAGAACAAGTGGAACAAGGAGGAGAAGAAGAAGGGGAGGAAGAAGTAGTGTAGGCAGAAGAAAGGCAAGAAAGAGAAGAACAAGTGGATGTAGTAGAAGTGGGAGAAGGTGAACAAGAGGACGAAGAAAAAGTAGTTGAAGGAGTGGGGATGATGGAGAAGAAGTGGAAGAAGGAGAACAAGAGGTAGAAATGCAAGTGGAAGCAGAAGAAGCAGAAAAAGAGGGATATGACGAAGGAAAGGAAGAAGAAGAAGGAGATGAAGAGGAAGAAAAGAAAGGAAAGAAGAGGATGAAGAAGAAGTGGAAGAAAGACTACAAGAGGAGGCAGGAGAAGTGGAAGAAGGAGAAGAAAAAGAAAGAAGAAAAAGATATGAAAAGTGAAGAAGTTGAAGAAGGTGAACAAGAGGAGGAAGAAGAAGTAGTGGAAAGAGGTGAGATGAAGAAGAAGAATTCTAACAAGGAGAAAAGGAGGAAAAGGAAGAAGGAGGGGAAGGGAAGGGAAGAAGAAGCAGAAGAAGTGGAAGCTGGTGGAGAAGAGGAAGAAGACGAAGAAGTGTAAGCATAAGATTTGGGGGACGGAGAAGAAGAGGAAGAGCAACAATGGGAAGTAACAGAAGTTGGGGATTGAGAATAAGAGGAAGAAGAAGAAGTTGTGGAAGGAGAAGAAATGGAAGAAGAAGAAGTGTAAGCAGAAGAAGCGGAAGAAAGAGACGAAAATGAAGAAGAACAACAAGTAGACGTAGAAGAAGTGGCAGACGGAGAGAATAAGAGGAATAGGAGGAAGTAGTGGAATGAAAGGAGATGAAGAAGAAGAAGTGGAAGAAGGAGAACGGGAGGAGGAAGAAGAGGTGGCAGAAGGAGAAGAAGAGGAAGAAGAAGAAGTGGAAGAACGAGAAGAAAAGGAGTGGAAGAAGGAGAACAATAGGAAGAAGAAGAAGAGGTGGAAGAATGAGAGAAAGAGGAGGAAGAAGAAGAAATGGAAGGAAAGGGGATGAAGCAGAAGTGGAACAAGGAGGAAAAGAAGAAGGGGAGGAAGAAAAAGTAGTGTAGGCAGAAAAAGGGCAAGAAGGAGAAGAGTGGGAAGAAGAACAACAAGTGGATGTAGTAGAAGTGGGAGAAGGTGAACAAGAGGACGAAGAAAAAGTAGTTGAAGGAGTGGGGATGATGGAGAAGAAGTGGAAGAAGGAGAACAAGAGGTAGAAAGCCAAGTGGAAGCAGAAGAAGCAGAAAAAGAGGGATATGACGAAGGAAAGGAAGAAGAAGAAGGAGATGAAGAGGAAGAAAAGAAAGGAAAGGAGAGGATGAAGAAGAAGTGGAAGAAAGAGTACAAGAGGAGGCGAGAGAAGTGGAAGAAAGATAGGAAGAAGAAGAAGAAAGAGAGTAACTAGAAAAAGTGGAAGAAGGAGAAGAAAAGAAAGAAGAAAAAGATATGAAAAGTGAGGAAGTTGAAGAAGGTGAAGAAGAGGAGGAAGAAGAAGTAGTGGAAAGAGGTGAGATGAAGAAGAAGAATTCTAACAAGGAGAAAAGGAGGAAAAGGAAGAAGGAGGGGAAGGGAAGGGAAGAAGAAGCAGAAGAAGTGGAAGCTGGTGGAGAAGAGGAAGAAGACGAAGAAGTGTAAGCATAAGATTTGGGGGGACGGAGAAGAAGAGGAAGAGCAATAATGGGAAGTAACAGAAGTTGGGGATTGAGAATAAGAGGAAGAAGAAGAAGTTGTGGAAGGAGAAGAAATGGAAGAAGAAGAAGTGTAAGCAGAAGAAGCGGAAGAAAGAGACGAAAATGAAGAAGAAAACAAGTAGAAGTAGAAGAAGTGGTAGATGGAGAGAATAAGAGGAAAAGGAGGAAGCAGTGGAATGAAAGGAGACGAAGAAGAAGCAGTGGAAGAAGGAGAACGGGAGGAGGAAGAAGAGGTGGCAGAAGGAGAAGAAGAGGAAGAAGAAGAAGTGGAAGAATGAGAACAAAAGGAAGAAGTGCAAGTGGAAGAAGGAGAACAATAAGAAGAAGAAGAAGAAGTGGAAGAATGAGAAAAAGAGGAGGAAGAAGAAGCAATGGAAGGAAAGGGGATGAAGAAGAAGTAGAACATGGAGGAGAAGAAGAAGGGGAGGAAGAAGAAGTAGTGTAGGCAGAAGAAGGGCAAGAAGGAGAAGAGAGGGAAGAAGAAGAACAAGTGGATGTAGTAGAAGTGGAAGAAGGTGAACAACAGGAACAAGAAGAAGTAATTGAAGGAGTGGGGATGATGGAGAAGAAGTGGAAGAAGGAGAACAAGAGGTAGAAATGCAAGTGGAAGCAAAAGAAGGAGAAAAAGAGGGATATGACGAAGGAAAGGAAGAAGAAGAAGGAGATGAAGAGGAAGAAAAGAAAGGAAAGTAGAGGATGAAGAAGAAGTGGAAGAAAGAGAACAAGAGGAGGCAAGAGAAGTGGAAGAAACATAAGAAGAGGAAGAAGAAGGAGAGTAACTAGAAGAAGTGGAAAAAGGAGAATAAAATGAAGAAGAAGAAGATGTGGAAAGTGAAGAAGTTGAAGAAGGTGAACAAGAGGAGGAAGAAGAAGTAGTGGAAGGAGGTGAGATGAAGAAGAAGTAGCGGAAGGAGGTGAGATGAAGAAGAAGTAGTGGAAGGAGGTGAGATGAAGAAGAAGAATTGGAACAAGGAGAAAAGGAGGAAAAGGAAGAAGGAGGGGAAGGGAAGGGAAGAAGAAGTAGAAGAAGTGGAATCTGGAGAAGAGGAAGAAGAAGAAGAAGTGTAAGCATAAGATTTGGGGCAAGGAGAAGAAGTGGAACAGCAACAATGGGAAGCAAAAGAAGTGGGGGATGGAGAAAAAGTGGAAGGAGAAGCCAGATAGGAAAGAAGAAGAAGTTGTGGAAAGAGAAGAAATGGAAGAAGAGGAAGAAGAAGAAGTTGAAGAAGGAGACGAAAGTGAAGAAGAACGACAATTAGAAGTAGGAGAAGTGGTAGAAGGAGAGAATAAGAGGAATAGGAGGTAGTAGTGGAATGAAAGGAGATGAAGAGGAAGAAGTGGAAGAAGGAGAACGGGAGGAGGGAGAAGAGGTGGCAGAAGGAGAAGAAGAGGAAAAAGAAGAAGTGGAAGAACAAGAAGAAAAGGAGGAAGTGCAAGTGGAAGAAGGAGAACAATACGAAGAAGAAGAAGAAGTGGAAGAATGAGAAAAAGAGGAGGAAGAAGAAGCAATGGAAGGAAAGGGGATGAGGAAGAAGTGGAACAAGGAGGAGAAGAAGAAGGGGAGGAAGAAAAAGTAGTGTAGGCAGAAAAAGGGCAAGAAGGAGAAGAGAGGGATGAAGAAGAACAACTGGATGTAGTAGAAGTGGGAGAAGGTGAAAAAGAGGATGAAGAAGAAGTAGTTGAAGGAGTGGGGATGATGGAGAAGAAGTGGAAGAAGGAGAAAAAGAGGGATATGACGAAGGAAAGGAAGAAGAAGAAGGAGATGAAGAGGAAGAAAAGAAAGGAAAGGAGAGGATGAAGAAGAAGTGCAAGAAAGAGAACGACAGGAGGCAGGAGATGTGGAAGAAAGATAAGAAGAGGAAGAAGAAGGAGAGTAACTAGAAGAAGTGGAAGAAGGAGAAGAAAAGGAAGACGAAGAAGATGTGGAAAGTGAAGAAGTTGAAGAAGGTGAACAAGAGGAGGAAGAACAAGTAGTGGAAGGAGGTGAGATGAAGAAGAAGAATTGGGACAAGCAGAAAAAGAGGAAAAGGAAGAAGGAGGGGAAGGGAAGGGAAGAAGAAGCAGAACAAGTGGAAGCTGGAGGAGAAGAGGAAGAAGAAGAAGAAGTGTAAGCATAAGATTTGGGGGAAGGAGAAGAAGAGGTGGCAGAAGGAGAAGAAGAGGAAGAAGTGTAAGAATGAGAAAACGAGGACGAAGAAGAAGCAATGGAAGGAAATTGGATGAAGAAGGAGTGGAACAAGGAGGAGAAGAAGAAGGGGAGGAAGAAGAAGCAGTGTAGGCAGAAAAAGGGCAAGAAGGAGAAGAGAGGGAAGAAGAAGAAGGAGTTGAAGGAGTTGGGATCAAGTGGAAGAAGGAGAACAAGAGGTACAAATGCAAGTGGAAGCAGAAGAACTAGAAAAAGAGGGATATGACGAAGGAAAGGAAGAAGAAGAACGAGATGAAGAAGAAGAAAAGAAAGGAAAGGAGAGGATGAAGAAGAAGTGGAAGAAAGAGAACGAGAGGAGGCAGGAGATGTGGAAGAAAGATAAGAAGAGGAAGAGGAAGGAGTGTCGGCAGAAGAAGCAGAAGAAGGAGACAAAAATGAACAAGAACAACAAGAAGAAGTAGAAGAAGTGGTAGAAGGAGAGAATAAGAGGAATAGGAGGAAGTAGTGGAATGAAAGGAGATGAAGAAGAAAAAGTGGAAGAAGGAGAACGGGAGGAGAGAGAAGAGGTGGCAGAAGGAGAAGAAGAGGAAGAAGAAGTGGAAGAACGAGAAGAAAAGGAAGAAGTGGAAGTGGAAGAAGGAGAACAATAGGAAGAAGAAGAAGAAGTGGAAGAATGAGAAAAAGAAGCAATGGAAGGAAAGGGGATGAAGAAGAAGTGGAACAAGAAGAGGGAAGAAGTGGAAGAGAGGGAAGAAGAAGAACAACTGGATGTAGTAGAAGTGGGAGAAGGTGAAAAAGAGGACGAAGAAGAAGTAGTTGAAGGAGTGGGGATGATGGAGAAGAAGTGGAAGAAGGAGAACAAGAGGTAGAAATGCAAGTGGAAGCAGAAGAAGGAGAAAAAGAGGGATATGACGAAGGAAAGGAAGAAGAAGAAGGAGATGAAGAGGAAGAAAAGAAAGGAAAGTAGAGGATGAAGAAGAAGTGGAAGAAAGAGAACGACAGGAGGCAGGAGATGTGGAAGAAAGATAAGAAGAGGAAGAAGAAGGAGAGTAACTAGAAGAAGTGGAAGAAGGAGAAGAAAAGGAAGACGAAGAAGATGTGGAAAGTGAAGAAGTTGAAGAAGGTGAAGAAGAGGAGGAAGAACAAGTAGTGGAAGGAGGTGAGATGAAGAAGAAGAATTGGGACAAGCAGAAAAAGAGGAAAAGGAAGAAGGAGGGGAAGGGAAGGGAAGAAGAAGCAGAACAAGTGGAAGCTGGAGGAGAAGAGGAAGAAGAAGAAGAAGTGTAAGCATAAGATTTGGGGGAAGGAGAAGAAGAGGTGGCAGAAGGAGAAGAAGAGGAAGAAGTGTAAGAATGAGAAAACGAGGACGAAGAAGAAGCAATGGAAGGAAATTGGATGAAGAAGGAGTGGAACAAGGAGGAGAAGAAGAAGGGGAGGAAGAAGAAGCAGCATAGGCAGAAAAAGGGCAAGAAGGAGAAGAGAGGGAAGAAGAAGAAGGAGTTGAAGGAGTTGGGATCAAGTGGAAGAAGGAGAACAAGATGTACAAATGCAAGTGGAAGCAGAAGAAGGAGAAAAAGAGGGATATAACGAAGGAAAGGGAGAAGAAGAAGGAGATGAAGAGGAAGAAAAGAAAGGAAAGGAGAGGATGAAGAAGAAGGGGAAGAAAGAGAACAAGAGGAGGCAGGAGAAGTGGAAGAAAGATAAGAAGAGGGAGAGTAACTACAATAAGTGGAAGAAGGAGATGAAAAGGAAGAAGAAGAAGATGTGGAAGAATGAGAAAAAGAGGACGAAGAAGAAGCAATGGAAGGAAAGGGGATGGAGAAGGAGTGGAACAAGGAGGAGAAGAAGAAGGGGAGGAAGAAGAAGTAGTGTAGGCAGAAGAAGGGCAAGAAGGAGAAGAGAGGGAAGAAGAAGAATAAGTGGATGTAGTAGAAGTGGCAGAAGGTGAACAAGAGGATGAAGAAGAAGTAGTTGAAGGAGTGGGGATGATGGAGAAGAAGTGTAAGAAGGAGAACAAGAGGTAGAAATGCAAGTGGAAGCAGAAGAAGTAGAAAAACAGGGATATGACGAAGGAAAGGAAGAAGAAGAAGGAGATGAAGAGGAAGAAAAGAAAGGAAAGGAGAGGATGAAGAAGAAGTGGAAGAAAGAGAACGAGAGGAGGCAGGAGATGTGGAAGAAAGATAAGAAGAGGAAGAAGAAGGAGTGTCGGCAGAAGAAGCAGAAGAAGGAGACAAAAATGAAGAAGAACAACAAGAAGAAGTAGAAGAAGTGGTAGAAGGAGAGAATAAGAGGAATAGGAGGAAGTAGTGGAATGAAAGGAGATGAAGAAGAAAAAGTGGAAGAAGGAGAACGGGAGGAGAGAAAAGAGGTGGCAGAAGGAGAAGAAGAGGAATAAGAAGAAGTGGAAGAACGAGAAGAAAAGGAAGAAGTGGAAGTGGAAGAAGGAGAACAATAGGAAGAAGAAGAAGAAGTGGAAGAATGAGAAAAAGAAGCAATGGAAGGAAAGGGGATGAAGAAGAAGTCGAACAAGAAGGAGAAGAAGAAGGAGAGGAAGAAGAAGTAGTGTTGATATAAATCTAAAGGGGTTGGATTTGTTTTGCGGATCTATCTAGGTTGGAAAGTAATAAGTTAACAAAACAATGAGAATTGGGTAAACAAGAAAATGGAAAGGATGAAAATGGTTTAACAAAGGGATAAATGACGCCACTTCCAAGGATGGAAGATAAGTTATGACGCCACAAGGGTGGTGATTTACCCTTGATAAGTCTAAGAGAACGCCACAAGGAAAAATTCCTTGATAAGTTCTAAAGAGAAACTCATCTCTCACAAAGGGTAAAACCCAAATATAATTTCACTAATTCAATGGTTGTCCTTAGAGTACAATCCAGCCCCTATTTATAGAATTAGGTGACTGTTCAAAATCGTAACTCCCAAAAGAAAAATTAAATACTCTATTATCACGCAATTATCACACATGATTAATTGCATGTTACATTAATTCCTAAATTAATGAAACGTTACAAAAAATGAAAAGTCATTGTCTTCGGCATTCACATCATTCCCTCCTTCTTCGAAAAGATTCGTCCCCGAATCTATGACTTTATTTTCCTACAAATTTTATTCACTTATAACGAACAAAACAACCTCCAGGAGTGATATCAATATTTTTCTTCCTTTTTGGTGCCCAGACCCAGACTTGAAAATTTTTCTCATGAGTTTGAATTTCAACAGTGGACTCGATGTACAATGACGCTCTAGGAGTGATATCAATATTTTTCTTCCTTACCCATGACCATTTGTGCGTTGTATACTCATGATCCTGTGCATTTATAATATCAAGAGAAGAAGAAAAATCAATAGCAGTTAAAGTTTTATAGTTCTTTTTCTGTATTTCTCTTTCCTTTTCTCTCTCTTCTTCTTCCCTCTTTTCTTTTTCTATTTTTCTCTTTTCTTCTCTCTCTTTTTCTATTTTCTCCTTCAACTTAAGTTGATCATCACAAACTTCACTTGGTGTCAGAAATTTCAAATTAAGTTTGCGTCCTTCATGCACCAAAGAAACTGAAAGTCTTTCATAATTTATCCTTTTACCCTGTAACCAAGGTTTCCCTAAAAGAAAATGACATGAGTCCATGGGAGCAATATCGCATGTCACTTCCTCCACATATTTTCCAATAGTGAATCTAAACTTAGTTTGCCTAGGATGAAGACTCGTTGGTAAGTTAAGTTTATTCACCAATCTTTCGCTCACCACGTTGCTATAACTTTCTTCATCAACTGCAAATAAACACAAATGACCTTCGATTAAACACCTTGTATAAAAAATATCCACCATAGTTCCAAACCTAGAGCCGAAGCTCTGATACCAACTGATAGAAATTCAGAGGGGTTGGGTTCGTTTTGCGAATCTCTCTAGGTTGGAAGGTAATAAGTTAACAAAACAATGAGAATTGGGTAAACAAGAAAATGGAAAGGATGAAAATGGTTTAACGAAGGGATAAATGACGCCACTTCCAAGGATGGAAGATAAGTCATATGACGCCACAAGGGTGGTGATTTACCCTTGATAAGTCTAGGAGAACGCCACAAGGAAAAATTCCTTGATAAGTTCTAAAGAGAAATTCATCTTTCACAAAAGGGTAAAACCCAAATATAATTTCACTAATTCAATGGTTGTCCTTAGAGTACAATCCAGCCCCTATTTATAGAATTAGGTGACTGTTCAAAATCGTAACTCCCAAAAGAAAAATTAAATACTCTATTATCACGCAATTATCACACATGATTAATTGCATGTTACATTAATTCCTAAATCAATGAAACATTACAAAAAATGAAAAGTCATTGTCTTCGGCATTCACATCAAGTGTAGGCAGGAAAAGGGCAAGAAGGAGAATAGAGGGAAGAAGAAGAACAAGTGGATGTAGTAGAAGTGGGAGAAGGTGAACAAGAGGACGAAGAAGAAGTAGTTGATGGAGTGGGGATGATGGAGAAGAAGTGGAAGAAGGAGAACAAGAGGTAGAAATTCAAGTGGAAGCAGAAGAAGGAAAAAAAGAGGGATATGAGGAAGGAAAGGAAGAAGAAGAAGGAGATGAAGAGGAAGAAAGGAAAGGAAAGGAGAGGATGAAGAAGAAGTGGAAGAAAGAGAACGAGAGGAGGTAGGAGATGTGGAAGAAAGATAAGAAGAGGAAGAAGAAGGAGAGTAACTAGAAGAAGTGGAAGAAGGAGAAGAAAAGGAAGAAGAAGAAGATGTGGAAAGTGAAGAAGGTGAACAAGAGGAGGAAGACGAAGTAGTGGAAGGAGGTGAGATGAATAAGAAGAATTGGAACAAGGAGAAAAGGAGGAAAAGGAAGAAGGAGGGGAGGGGAAGGGAAGAAGAAGCAGAAGAAGTGGAATCTGGAGGAGAAGAGGAAGAAGAAGAAGAAGTGTAAGCAAAAGATTCGGGGGAAGGAGAAGAAGAGGTAGAGAAACAATGGGAAGCAACAGAAGTGGGGGATGGAGAAAAAAGGAAGGAGAAGACGGAAAGGAAAGAAGAACAAGTTGTGGAAGGAGAAGAAATGGAAGAAGAGGAAGAAGAAGAAGTGTCTGCAGAAGAAGGAGACGAAAATGAAGAAGAACAACAAGAAGAAGTAGAAGAAGTGGTAGAAGGAGAGAATAAGAGGAATAGGAGGAAGTAGTGGAATGAAAGGAGATGAAGAAGAAAAAGTGGAAGAAGGAGAACGGGAGGAGAGAGAAGAGGTGGCAGAAGGAGAAGAAGAGGAATAAGAAGAAGTGGAAAAACGAGAAGAAAAGGAAGAAGTGGAAGTGGAAGAAGGAGAACAATAGGAAGAAGAAGAAGAAGTGGAAGAATGAGAAAAAGAAGCAATGGAAGGAAAGGGGATGAAGAAGAAGTGGAACAAGAAGGAGAAGAAGAAGGGGAGGAAGAAGAAGTAGTGTAGGCAGAAAAAGGGCAAGAAGGAGAATAGAGGGAAGAAGAAGAACAAGTGGATGTAGTAGAAGTGGGAGAAGGTGAACAAGAGGACGAAGAAGAAGTAGTTGAAGAAGTGGGGATAATGGAGAAGAAGTGGAAGAAGGAGAACAAGAGGTAGAAAAGCAAGTGGAAGCAGAAGAAGGAGAAAAAGAGGGATATGACGAAGGAAAGGAAGAAGAAGAAGGACATGAAGAGGAAGAAAAGAAAGGAAAGGAGAGGATGAAGAAGAAGTGGAAGAAAGAGAACAAGAGCTGGAAGGAGAAGTGGAAGAAGAAGGAGAGTATCTAGAAGAAGTGGAAGAAGGAGAAGAAAAAGAAGAAGAAGAAGATGTGGAAAGTGAAGAAGGTGAACAAGAGGAAGAAGAAGAAGTAGTGGAAGGAGGTGAGATGAAGAAGAAGAATTGGAACAAGGAGAAAAGGAGGAAAAGGAAGAAGGACCGGAAGGGAACGAAAGGGAAGAAAAAGCAGAAGAAGTGGAATCTGGAGGAGAAGAGGAAGAAGAAGAAGAAGTGTAACCATAAGATTTGGGGGAAGCAGAAGAAGAGGAAGAGCCACAATGGGAAGCAACAGAAGTGGGGGATGGAGAAAAAGAAGGAGAAGACGGATAGGAAAGAAGAAGAAGTTGTGGAAGGAGAAGAAATGGAAGAAGAGGAAGAAGAAGAAGTGTAAGCAGATGAAGCGGAAGAAGGAGACGAAAATGAAGAAGAACAACAAGCAAAAGTAGAAGAAGTGGTAAAGTAGTGGAATGAAAGGAGATGAAGAAGAGGAAGTGCAAGAAGGAGAACGAGAGGAGGGAGAAGAGGTGGCAGAATGAGAAAAAGAGGAGGAAGAAGAAGCAACGGAAGGAAAGGGGATGAAGAAGAAGTGCAACAAGGAGGAGAAGAAGAAGGGTAGGAAGAAGAAGTAGTGTAGGCAGAAGAAGGGCAAGAAGGAGAAGAGAGGGAAGAAGAAGAAGGAGTGGATGTAGTAGAAGTGGAAGAAGGGGAACAAGAGGAAGAAGAAGAAGTAGTTGAAGGAGTGGGCATGTTGGAGAAGAAGTGGAAGAAGGAGAAAAAGAGGTAGAAATGCAAGTGGAAGAAGAAGAAGGAGAAAAAGAGGGATATGACGAAGGAAAGGAAGAAGAAGAAGGAGACTAAGAGGAAGAAAAGAAAGGAAAGGAGAGGATGAAGAAGAAGTGGAAGAAAGAGAACAAGAGGAGGCAGGAGAACAAGAGGAGGAAGAAGTAGTGGAAGGAGGTGAGATGAAGAAGAAGAATTGGAACAAGGAGAAAAGGAGGAAAAGGAAGAAGGAGGAGAAGGGAAGGGGAGAAGAAGCAGAAAATCTGGAGGCGAAGAGGAAGAAAAAGAAGAAGTGTAAGCATAAGATTTGGGGGAAGGAGAAGAAGAGGAAGAGCAACAATGGAAAGCAACAAAAGTGGGGGATGGAGAAAAAGAGGAAGAAGAAGACGGAAAGGAAAAAAGAAGAAGTTGTGGAAGGAGAAGAAATGGAAGAAGACGAAGAAGAAGAACCGTAAGCAGAAGAAGGAGACGAAAATGAAGAAGAACAACAAGTAGAAGTAGAAGAAGTGGTAGAAGGAGAGAATAAGAGGAATAGGAGGAAGTAGTGGAATGGAAGGAGATGAAGAAGAAGAAGTGGAAGAACGAGAAGAAAAGGAAGAACTGCAAGTGGAAGAAGGAGAACAGTAGGAAGAAGAAGAAGAAGTGGAAGAATAAGAAAAAGAGGAGGAAGAAGAAGCAATGGAAGGAAAGACGATGAAGAAGAAGGGGAGGAAGAAGAAGTAGTGTAGGCAGAAGAAGGGCAAGAAGGAGAAGAGAGTGAAGAAGAAGAACGAGTGAATGTAGTAGAAGTGGAAGAAGGTGAACAAGAGGAAGAAGAAGAAGTAGTTGAAGGAGTGGGGATGATGGAGAAGAAGTGGAAGAAGGAGAGCAAGACGTAGAAATGCAAGTGGAAGCAGAAGAAGCGGAAGAAGGAGACGAAAATGAAGAAGAACAACAAGTAGAAGTAAAAGAAGTGGTAGAAGGTGAAAATAAAAGGAATAGAAGGAAGTAGTGGAAGGATAGGAGATGAAGAAGAAGAAGTGGAAAAAGGAGAACGGGAGTTGGGAGAAGAGGTGGTAGAAGGAGAAGAAGAGGAAGAAGAAGAAGTGGAAGAACGAGAAGAAAAGGAAGAAGTGCAAGTGGAAGAAGGACAACAATAGGAAGAAGAAGAAGAAGTGGAAGAATGGGAAAAACAGAAGCAAGAAGAAGCAATGGAAGGAAAGGGGATGAAGAAGAAGTGGAACAAGGTGGAGAAGAAGAAGGGGAGGAAGAAGAAGTAGTGTAGGCAGAAGAAGGGCAAGAAGGAGAAGAGAGGGAAGAAGAAGAACAAGTGGATGTAGTAGAAGTGGAAGATGGTGAACAAGAGGAAGAAGAAGAAGTAGTTGAAGGAGTGGGGATGATGGAGAAGAAGTGGAAGAAGGAGAGCAAGACGTAGAAATGCAAGTGGAAGCAGAAGAAGGAGAAAACGAGGGATATGACGAAGGAAAGGAAGAAGAAGAAGGAGATGAAGAGGAAGAAAAGAAAAGAAAGGAGAGGATGAAGAAGAAGTGGATGAAAGAGAATAAGAGTAGGCAGGAGAAGTGGAAGAAAGATAAGAAGAGGAAGAAGAAGGAGAGTAACTAGAAGAAGTGGAAGAAAAGGAAGACGAAGAAGATGTGGAAAGTGAAGAAGTTGAAGAAGGTGAACAAGAGGAGGAAGAAGAAGTAGTGGAAGGAGGTGAGATGAAGAAGAAGAATTGGAACAAGCAGAAAAAGAGGAAAAGGAAGAAGGAGGGGAAGGGAAGGGAAGAAGAAGCAGAACAAGTGGAAGCTGGAGGAGAAGAGGAAGAAGAAGAAGAAGTGTAAGCATAAGATTTGGGGGAAGGAGAAGAAGAGGAAGACCAGCAATGGGAAGCAACAGAAGTGGGGGTTGGAGAAAAAGAGGAAGGAGAAGACGGAAAGGAAAAAAGAAGAAGTTGTGGAAGGAGAAGAAACGGAAGAAGAGGAAGAAGAAGAAGTGTAAGCAGAAGAAGCGGAAGAAGGAGACGACAATGAATAAGAACAACAAGTACAAGTAGAAGAAGTGGTAGAAGGAGAGAATAAGAGCAATAGGAGGAAGTAGTGGAATGAAAGCAGATGAAGAAGAAGAAGTGCAAGAAGGAGAAGGGAGGAGGGAGAACAGGTGGCACAAGGAGAAGAAGAGGAAGAACAAGAAGAAAAGGAAGAACCACAAGTGGAAGAAGGAGAACAATAGGAAGAAGAAGAAGAATTGGAAGAATGAGAAAAAGAGGAGGAAGAAGAAGCAATGGAAGGAAAGGGGATGAAGAAGAAGTGGAACAAGGAGGAGAAGAAGAAGGGGAGGAATAAGAAGTAGTGTAGGCAGAAGAAGGGCAAGAAGGAGAAGAGAGGGAAGAAGAAGAACAAGTGGATGTAGTAGAAGTTGAAGAAGGTGAACAAGAGGAAGAAGAAGAAGTAATTGAAGGAGTGGGGATGATGGAGAAGAAGTGGAAGAAGGAGAGCAAGACGTAGAAATGCAAGTGGAAGCAGAAGAAGGAGAAAAGGAGGGATATGACGAAGGAAAGGAAGAAGAAGAAGGAGATGAAGAGGAAGAAAAGAAAGGAAAGGAGAAGATGAAGAAGAAGTGGATGAAAGAGAATAAGAGGAGGCAGGAGAAGTGGAAGAAAGATAAGAAGAGGAAGAAGAAGGAGAGTAACTAGAAGAAGTGGAAGAAGGAGAAGAAAAGGAAGATGAAGAAGAAGTGTAAGAATAAGATTTGGGGGAAGGAGAAGAAGAGGAAGAGCAGCAATGGGAAGCAACAGAAGTGGGGGTTGGAGAAAAAGAGGAAGGAGAAGGCGGAAAGGAAAGAACAAGAAGTTGTGGAAGGAGAAGAAATGGAAGAGGAGGAAGAAGAAGAAGTGTAAGCAAAAGAAACGGAAGAAGGAGACAAAAATGCAGAAGAACAACAAGTACAAGTAGAAGCAGTGGTAGAAGGAGAGAATCAGAGGAATAGGAGGAAGTAGTGGAATGAAAGGAGATGAAGAAGAAGAAGTGGAAGAAGGAGAACGGGAGGAGGGAGAACAGGCGGCAGAAGGGGAAGAAGAGGAAGAAGAAGAAGTGGAAGAACGAGAAGAAAAGGAAGAACCACAAGTGGAAGAAGGAGAACAATAGGAAGAAGAAGAAGTGGAAGAATGAGAAAAAGAGGAGGAAGAAGAAGCAATGGAAGGAAAGGGGATGAAGAAGAAGTGGAACAAGGAGGAGAACAAGAAGTGGAGGAAGAAGAAGTAGTGTAGGCAGAAGAAGGGCAAGAAGGAGAAGAGAGGGAAGAAGAAGAACAAGTGGATGTAGTAGAAGTGGAAGAAGGTGAACGAGAGCAACAAGAAGAAGTAGTTGAAGGAGTGGCGATGATGGAGAAGAAGTGGAAGAAGGAGAACAAGAGGTAGAAATGCAAGTGGAAGCAGAAGAAGGAGAAAAAAAGGGATATGACGAAGCAGAAGGAGATGAAGAAGAAGAAAAGAAAGGAAAGGAGAGGATGAAGAAGAAGTGGAAGAAAGAGAACAAGAGGAGGCAGGAGAAGTGGAAGAAAGATAAGAAGAGGAAGAAGAATGAGAGTAACTAGAAGAAGTGGAAGAAGGAGAAGAAAAGAAAGAAGAAGATGTGGAAAGTGAAGAAGTTGAAGAAGGTGAACAAGAGGAGGAAGAAGAAGTAGTGGAAGGAGGTGGGATGAAGAAGAAGAATTGGAACAACTAGAAAAGGAGGAAAAGGAAGAAGGAGGGGAAGGGAAGGGAAGAAGAAGAAGAAGTGGAAGCTGGAGGAGAAGAGGAAGAGGAAGAAGAAAAGGACCAAATGCAAGTGGAAGACGGAGAACAATAGGAAGAAGAAGCAATGGAAGGAAAGCGGATGAAGAAGAAGTGGAAGAAGGAGGAGAAGAACATGGGGATGAAGAAGAAGTAGTGTAGGCAGAAGAAGGGCAAGAAGGAGAAGAGAGGGAAGAAGAAGAACAAGTGGATGTAGTAGAAGTGGAAGAAGGTGAACAAGAGGAAGAAGAAGAAGTAGTTGAAGGAGTGGGGATGAAGTGGAAGACGGAGAACAAGAGGTAGAAATGCAAGTGGAAGCAGAAGAAGGAGAAAAAGAGGGATATGACAAAGGAAAGGAAGAAGAAGAAGGAGATGAAGAGGAAGAAAAGAAAGGAAAGGAGAGGATGAAGAAGAGGTGGAAGAAAGAGAACAAGAGGAGGCAGGAGAAGTGGAAGAAAGATAAGAAGAGGAAGAAGAAGGAGAGTAACTAGAAGAAGTGGAAGAAGGAGAAGAAAAGGAAGAAGAAGAAGATGTGGAAAGTGAAGAAGGTGAACAAGAGGAGGAAGAAGAAGTAGTGGAAGGAGGTGAGATGAATAAGAAGAATTGGAACAAGGAGAAAAGGAGGAAAAGGAAGAAGGAGGGGAGGGTAAGGGAAGAAGAAGCAGAAGAAGTGGAATCTGGAGAAGAAGAGGAAGAAGAAGAAGTGTAAGCATAAGATTTGGGGGAAGGAGAAGAAGAGGAAGAGCAACAATGGGAAGCAACAGAAGTGGGGGATGGAGAAAAAGAGGAAGGAGAAGATGGAAAGGAAAGAAGAAGAAGTTGTGGAAGGAGAAGAAATGGAAGAAGAGGGAGAAGAAGAAGTGTCTGCAGAAGAAGCGGAAGAAGAAGACGAAAATGAAGAAGAACAACAAGAAGAAGTTGTAGAAGGAGAGAATAAGAGGAATAGGAGGAAGTAGTGGAATGAAAGGAGATGAAGAAGAAAAAGTGGAAGAAGGAGAACAGGAGGAGAGAGAAGAGGTGGCAGAAGGAGAAGAAGAGGAAGAAGAAGAAGTGGAAGAACGAGAAGAAAAGGAAGAAGTGGAAGTGGAAGAAGGAGAACAATAGGAAGAAGAAGAAGAAGAAGTGGAAGAATGGGAAAAAGAAGCAATGGAAGGAAAGGGGATGAAGAAGAAGTGGAACAAGAAGGAGAAGAAGAAGGGGAGGAAGAAGAAGTAGTGTAGGCAGAAAAAGGGCAAGAAGGAGAAGAGAGGGAAGAAGAAGAACAAGTGGTGTAGTAGAAGTGGGAGAAGGTGAACAAGAGGACGAAGAAGAAGTAGTTGAAGGAGTGGGGATGATGGGGAAGAAGTGGAAGAAGGAGAACAAGAGGTAGAAATGCAAGTGGAAGCAGAAGAAGGAGAAAAAGAGGGATATGACGAAGGAAAGGAAGAAGAAGAAGGAGATGAAGAGGAAGAAAAGAAAGGAAAGGAGATGATGAAGAAGAGGTGCAAGAAAGAGAACAAGAGGAGGCAGGAGAAGTGGAAGAAAGATAAGAAGAGGAAGAAGAAGGAGAGTAACTAGAAGAAGTGGAAGAAGGAGAAGAAAAGGAAGAAGAAGAAGATGGGGAAAGTGAAGAAGGTAAACAAGAGGAGGAAGAAGAAGTAGTGGAAGGAGGTGAGATGAATAAGAAGAATTGGAACAAGGAGAAAAGGAGGAAAAGGAAGAAGGAGGGGAGGGGAAGGGAAGAAGAAGCAGAAGAAGTCGAATCTGGAGGAAAAGAGGAAGAAGAAGAAGAAGTGTAAGCATAAGATTTGGGGGAAGGAGAAGAAGAGGAAGAGCAACAATGGGAAGCAACAGAAGTGGGGGATGGAGAAAAAGAGGAAGGAGAAGATGGAAAGGAAAGAAGAAGAAGTTGTGGAAGGAGAAGAAATGGAAGAAGAGGAAGAAGAAGAAGTGTCTGCAGAAGAAGCACAAGAAGGAGAAGAAAATGAAGAAGAACAACAAGAAGAAGTAGAAGAAGTGGTAGAAGGAGAGAATAAGAGGAATAGGAGGAAGTAGTGGAATGAAAGGAGATGAAGAAGAAAAAGTGGAAGAAGGAGAACGGGAGGAGAGAGAAGAGGTGGCAGAAGGAGAAGAAGAGGAAGAAGAAGAAGTGGAAGAACGCGAAGAAAAGGAAGAAGTGGAAGCGGAAGCAGGAGAACAATAGGAAGAAGAAGAAGAAGTGGAAGAATGAGAAAAAGAAGCAATGGAAGGAGAGGGGATGAAGAAGAAGTGGAACTAGAAGGAAAAGAAGAAGGGGAGGAAGAAGAAGTAGTGTAGGCAGAAAAAGGGCAAGAAGGAGAAGAGTGGGAAGAAGAAGAACAAGTGGATGTAGTAGAAGTGGGAGAAGGTGAACAAGAGGACGAAGAAAAAGTAGTTGAAGGAGTGGGGATGATGGAGAAGAAGTGGAAGAAGGAGAACAAGAGGTAGAAATCCGAGTGGAAGCAGAAGAAGCAGAAAAAGAGGGATATGACGAAGGAAAGGAAGAAGAAGAAGGAGATGAAGAGGAAGAAAAGAAAGGAAAGGAGAGGATGAAGAAGAAGTGGAAGAAAGACTACAAGAGGAGGCAGGAGAAGTAGTGGAAAGAGGTGAGATGAAGAAGAAGAATTCTAACAAGGAGAAAAGGAGGAAAAGGAAGAAGGAGGGGAAGGGAAGGGAAGAACAAGCAGAAGAAGTGGAAGCTGGTGGAGAAGAGGAAGAAGACGAAGAAGTGTAAGCATAAGATTTGGGGGACGGAGAAGAAGAGGAAGAGCAACAATGGGAAGTAACAGAAGTTGGAGATTGAGAATAAGAGGAAGAGGAAGAAGTTGTGGAAGGAGAAGAAATGGAAGAAGAAGAAGTGTAAGCAGAAGAAGCGGAAGAAAGAGACGAAAATGAAGAAGAACAACAAGTAGAAGTAGAAGAAGTGGTAGATGGAGAGAATAAGAGGAAAAGGAGGAAGCAGTGGAATGAAAGGAGACGAAGAAGAAGCAGTGGAAGAAGGAGAACGGGAGGAGGAAGAAGAGGTGGCAGAAGGAGAAGAAGAGGAAGAAGAAGAAGTGGAAGAACGAGAAGAAAAGGAACAAGTGCAAGTGGAAGAAGGAGAACAATAGGAAGAAGAAGAAGAAGTGGAAGAATGAGAAAAAGAGGAGGAAGAAGAAGCAATGGAAGGAAAGGGGACGAAGAAGAAGTAGAACATGGAGGAGAAGAAGAAGGGGAGGAAGAAGAAGTAGTGTAGGCAGAAGAAGGGCAAGAAGGAGAAGAGAGGGAAGAAGAAGAACAAGTGGATGTAGTAGAAGTGGAAGAAGGTGAACAACAGGAACAAGAAGAAGTAATTGAAGGAGTGGGGATGATGGAGAAGAAGTGGAAGAAGGAGAACAAGAGGTAGAAATGCAAGTGGAAGCAAAAGAAGGAGAAAAAGAGGGATATGACGAAGGAAAGGAAGAAGAAGAAGGAGATGAAGAGGAAGAAAAGAAAGGAAAGGAGAGGATGAAGAAGAAGTGGAAGAAAGAGAACAAGAGGAGGCAAGAGAAGTGGAAGAAACATAAGAAGAGGAAGAAGAAGGAGAGTAACTAGAAGAAGTGGAAAAAGGAGAAGAAAAGGAAGAAGAAGAAGATATGGAAAGTGAAGAATTTGAAGAAGGTGAACAAGAGGAGGAAGAAGAAGTAGTGGAAGGAGGTGAGATGAAGAAGAAGTAGTGGAAGGAGGTGAGATGAAGAAGAAGAATTGGAACAAGGAGAAAAGGAGGAAAAGGAAGAAGGAGGGGAAGGGAAGAAAGAAGAAGCAGAAGAAGTGGAATCTGGAGGAGAAGAGGAAGAAGAAGATGAAGTGTAAGCATAAGATTTGGGGGAAGCAGAAGAAGATGAAGAGCAACAATGGGAAGTAACAGAAGTGGGGGATGGAGAAAAAGAGGAAGGAGAAGACGGAAAGGAAAGAATAAGTGGAATCTGGGGGAGAAGAGGAAGAAGTGTAAGCAGAAAAAGCGGAAGAAGGAGACGAAAATGAAGAAGAACAAGAAGTAGAAGTAGAAGAAGTGGAATAAGAGGAATAGGAGGAAGCAGTGGAATGAAAGGAGAAGAAGAAGAAGAAAAGGAAGAAGGAAAACGGGAGGAGGGAGAAGAGGTGGCAGAAGGAGAAGAAGAGGAAGACGAAGAAGTGGAACAATGAGAAGAAAAGGAAGAAGTGCAAGTGGAAGGAGGAGCACAATAGGAAGAAGAAGAAGAAGTGGAAGAATGAGAAAAAAAGGAGGAAGAAGAAGCAATGGAAGGAAAGGGGATTAAGAAGAAGTGGAACAAGGCGGAGAAGCAGAAGGGGAGAAAGAAGAAGTAGTGTAGGCAGAAGAAGGGCAAGAAGGAGAAGGGAGGGAAGAAGAAGAACAACTGGATGCAGTAAAGGTGGAAGAAGGTGAACAAGAGGAAGAAGAAGAAGTAGTTGAAGGAGTGGCGATGATGGAGAAGAAGTGGAAGAAGGAGAACAAGAGGTAGAAATGCAAGTGGAAGCAGAAGAAGGAGAAAAAGAGGGATATGACGAAGGAAAGGAAGAAGAAGAAGGACATGAAGAGGAAGAAAAGAAAGGAAAGGAGAGGATGAAGAAGAAGTGGAAGAAAGAGAACAAGAGGACGCAGGAGAAGTGGAAGAAAGATAAGAAGAGGAAGAAGAAGGAGAGTAACTAGAAGAAGTGGAAGAAGGAGAAGAAAAGGAAGAAGAAGGAGATGTGGAAAGTGAAGAAGGTGAAAAAGAGGAGGAAGAAGAAGTAGTGGAAGGAGGTGAGATGAATAAGAAGAATTGGAACAAGGAGAAAAGGAGGAAAAGGAAGAAGGAGGGGAGGGGAAGGGAAGAAGAAGCAGAAGATGTGGAATCTGGAGGAGAAGAGGAAGAAGTGTAAGCATAAGATTTGGGGAAAGGAGAAGAAGAGGAAGAGCAACAATGGGAAGCAACAGAATTAGGGGATGGAGAAAAACAGGAAGGAGAAGATGGAAAGGAAAGAAGAAGAAGTTGTGGAAGGAGAAGAAATGGAAGAAGAGGAAGAAGAAGAAGTGTCTGCAGAAGAAGCGGAAGAAGGAGACGAAAATGAAGAAGAACAACGAGAAGAAGTAGAAGAAGTGGTAGAAGGAGAGAATAAGAGGAATAGGCGGAAGTAGTGGAATGAAAGGAGATGAAGAAGAAAAAGTGGAAGAAGGAGAACGGGAAGAGAGAGAAGAGGTGGCAGAAGGAGAAGAAGAGGAAGAAGAAGAAGTGGAACAACGAGAAGAAAAGGAAGAAGTGGAAGTGGAAGAAGGAGAACAATAGGAAGAAGAAGAAGAAGTGGAAGAATGAGAAAAAGAAGCAATGGAAGGAAAAGGGATGAAGAAGAAGTGGAACAAGAAGGAGAAGAAGAAGGGGAGGAAGAAGAAGTAGTGTAGGCAGAAAAAGGGCAAGAAGGACAAGGGAGGGAAGAAGAAGAACAAGTGGATGTAGTAGAAGTGGGAGAAGGTGAACAAGAGAATGAAGAAGAAGTAGTTGAAGGAGTGGGGATGATGGAGAAGAAGTGGAAGAAGGAGAACAAGAGGTAGAAATGCAAGTGGTAACAGAAGAAGGAGAAAAAGAGGGATATGACGAAGGAAAGGAAAAAGAAGAAGGAGATAAAGAGGAAGAAAAGAAAGGAAAGGAGAGGATGAAGAAGACGTGGAAGAAAGAGAACAAGAGGAGGCAGGAGAAGTGGAAGAAAGATAAGAAGAGGAAGAAGGAGGAGAGTAACTAGAAGAAGTGGAAGAAGGAGAAGAAAAGGAAGAAGAAGAAGATGTGGAAAGTGAAGAAGGTGAACAAGAGCAGGAAGAAGAAGTAGTGGAAGGAGGTGAGATGGATAAGAAGAATTGGAACAAGGAGAAAAGGAGGAAAAGGAAGAAGGAGGGGAGGGGAAGGGAAGAAGAAGCAGGAGAAGTGGAATCTGGAGGAGAAGAGGAAGAAGAAGAAGTGTAAGCATAAGATTTGGGGGAAGGAGAAGAAGAGGAAGAGCAACAATGGGAAGCAACAGAAGTGGGGGATGGAGAAAAAGAGGAAGGAGAAGACGGAAAGGAAAGAAGAAGTTGTGGAAGGAGAAGAAATTTAAGAAGAGGAAGAAGAAGAAATGTCTGCAGAAGAAGCGGAAGAAGGAGACGAAAATGAAGAAGAACAACAAGAAGAAGTAGTAGAAGGAGAGAATAAGAGGAATAGGAGGAAGTAGTGGAATGAAAGGAGATGAAGAAGAAAAAGTGGAAGAAGGGAAACGGGAGCAGAGAGAAGAGGTGGCAAAAGGAGAAGAAGAGGAAGAAGAAGAAGTGGAAGAACAAGTAGAAAAGGAAGAAGTGCACGTGGAAGAAGGAGAACAATAGGAAGAAGAAGAAGAAGCGGAAGAATGAGAAAAAGAAGCAATGGAAGAAAAGGGGATGAAGAAGAAGTGGAACAAGAAGGAGAAGAAGAACGGGAGGAAGAAGAAGTAGTGTAGGCAGAAAAAGGGCAAGAAGGAGAAGAGAGGGAAGAAGAAGAACAAGTGGATGTAGTAGAAGTGGGAGAAGGTGAACAAGAGGTAGAAATGCAAGTGGAATTAGAAGAAGGAGAAAAAGAGGGATATGACGAAGGAAAGGAAGAAGAAGAAGGAGATGAAGAGGAAGAAAAGAAAGGAAAGGAGAGGATGAAGAAGAAGTGGAAGAATGATGCATGCCTCCCTTGATCTTTTTCTAGAGGTTTTCTTCTTTGGTGAAATGGTTTGTGGAGAGGTAAGAAGTGAGGTGGTTTTAGGCGCCACTTAAGGTAAGATAAGCCTAAGAGGGAAAGTTTGCCACAAGGGATGGAACCCTTGATAAAAACCTAAGGAATTCTCAAAGAGAGAAGGGTGGACACTAAGAGAATTTTGGCCAACTCAAGGTTTTTCCATTCAATCAAGTGTAAAAAATACAAGAGTGTGAAGGAGCACCTTTTTATAGAGGGAGCTAACCTCTTGGACAAGTCATGAAGGAAATGAAGGGCTAGGATTAAAAGGAGTCATCCAAGGGAGGAGGATTGAAGCCCAAAGTCCAATCAATACCCTCCTTTAGATGAGAATTGGTGCCCAAGCTACCTCATCCAAGGGTCAAGATTACTCCTTTATTAGTTTTGGGTTTTATTTAGCAAAAGAGATTGTAGTTATCAAACTACCCCCTTATTTCCTAAATAAAGGCCCAAAAGCTAATCTTACCCCTTCTTATTACTAAGACACCTCCTAGAAAATTAAATGGACTAATACATGTCCAAAATAAAATCCTAGGTTCCTAAAATAAAAATAACAAGTAAATAAGTCATGGCTTGCATAACTTGATGGTCATATGGAGGTGAGATCTTCCTCCCTCTACTCTAGCCATGTCTTCTTCTATTCTTCTAGCCATGGCCCTAGTGATAGGGCCCTTGCTTGGGGAGAATGCATCAGGAGAAGTGGAAGAAAGATAAGAAGACGAAGAAGAAGGAGAGTAACTAGAAGAAGTGGAAGAAGGAGAATAAAAGGAAGAAGAAGATGTGGAAAGTGAAGAAGGTGAACAACAGGAGGAAGAAGAAGTAGTGGAAGGAGGTGAGATGAATAAGAAGAATTGGAACAAGGAGAAAAGGGGGAAAAGGAAGAAGGAGGGGAGGGGAAGGGAAGAAGAAGCAGAAGAAGTGGAATTTGGAGGAGAAGAGGAAGAAGAAGAAGAAGTGTAAGCATAAGATTTGGGGGAAGGAGAAGAAGAGGAAGAGCAACAATGGGAAGCAACAGAAGTGGGGGATGGAGAAAAAGAGGAAGGAGAAGACGGAAACGAAAGAAGAAGAAGTTGTGGAAGGAGAAGAAAGGGAAGAAGAGGAAGAAGAAGAAGTGTCTGCAGAAGAAGCGAAAGAAGGAGACGAAAATGAAGAAGAAGTGGAAGGAAAGGGGATGAAGAAGAAGTGGAACAAGAAGGAGAAGAAGAAGGGGAGGAAGAAGAAGTAGTGTAGGCAGAAAAAGGGCAAGCAGGAGAAGAGAGGGAAGAAGAAGAACAAGTGGATGTAGTAGAAGTGGGAGAAGGTGAACAAGAGGACGAAGAAGAAGTAGTTGAAGGAGTGGGGATGATGGACAAGAAGTGGGAGAAGGAGAACAAGAGGTAGAAATGCAAGTGGAAGCAGAAGAAGGAGAAAAAGAGGGATATGACGAAGGAAAGGAAGAAGAAGAAGGAGATGAAGGGGAGGAAAAGAAAGGAAAGGAGAGGATGAAGAAGAAGTGGAAGAAAGAGAACAAGAGGAGGCAGCAGAAGTGGAAGAAAGAGAATAAGAGGAAGATGAAGGAGAGTAACTAGAAGAAGATGTGAAAGGAGGTGAACAACAGGAGGAAGAAGAAGTAGTGGAAGGAGGTGAGATGAATAAGAAGAATTGGAACAAGGAGAAAAGGGGGAAAAGGAAGAAGGAGGGGAGGGGAAGGGAAGAAGAAGCAGAAGAAGTGGAATCTGGAGGAGAAGAGGAAGAAGAAGAAGAAGTGTAAGCATAAGATTTGGGGGAAGTAGACGAAGAGGAAGAGCAACAATGGGAAGCAACAGAATTGGGGGATGGAGAAAAAGAGGAAGGAGAAGAGGGAAAGGAAAGAAGAACAAGTTGTGGAAGGAGAAGAAATGGAAGAAGAGGAAGAAGAAGAAGTGTCTGCAGAAGAAGTGGAAGAAGGAGACGAAAATGAAGAAGAACAACCAGAAGAAGTGGTAGAAGGAGAGAATAAGAGGAATAGGCGGAAGTAGTGGAATGAAAGGAGATGAAGAAGAAAAAGTGGAAGAAGGAGAACGGGAGGAGAGAGAAGAGGTGGAAGAAGGAGAAGAAGAGAAAGAAGAAGAAGTGGAACAACGAGAAGAAAAGGAAGAAGTGGAAGTGGACGAAGGAGAACAATAGGAAGAAGAAGAAGAAGTGGAAGAATGAGAAAAAGAAGCAATGGAAGGAAAAAGGATGAAGAAGAAGTGGAACAAGAAGGAGAACAAGAAGGGGAGGAAGAAGAAGTAGTGTAGGAAGAAAAAGGGCAAGAAGGAGAAGGGAGGGAAGAACAAGAACAAGTGGATGTAGTAGAAGTGGGAGAAGGTGAACAAGAGAATGAAGAAGAAGTAGTTAAAGGAGTGGGGATGATGGAGAAGAACTGGAAGAAGGAGAACAAGAGGTAGAAATGCAAGTGGTAACAGAAGAAGGAGAAAAAGAGGGATATGACGAAGGAAAGGAAAAAGAAGAAGGAGATGAAGAGGAAGAAAAGAAAGGAAAGGAGAGGATGAAGAAGACGTGGAAGAAAGAGAACAAGAGGAGGCAGGAGAAGTGGAAGAAAGATAAGAAGAGGAAGAAGGAGGAGAGTAACTAGAAGAAGTGGAAGAAGGAGAAGAAAAGGAAGAAGAAGAAGATGTGGAAAGTGAAGAAGGTGAACAAGAGCAGGAAGAAGAAGTAGTGGAAGGAGGTGAGATGGATAAGAAGAATTGGAACAAGGAGAAAAGGAGGAAAAGGAAGAAGGAGGGGAGGGGAAGGGAAGAAGAAGCAGGAGAAGTGGAATCTGGAGGAGAAGAGGAAGAAGAAGAAGAAGTGTAAGCATAAGATTTGGGGAGGAGAAGAAGAGGAAGAGCAACAATGGGAAGCAACAGAAGTGGGGGATGGAGAAAAAGAGGAAGGAGAAGACGGAAAGGAAAGAAGAAGTTGTGGAAGGAGAAGAAATTTAAGAAGAAGAAGAAGAAGAAATGTCTGCAGAAGAAGCGGAAGAAGGAGACGAAAACGAAGAAGAACAAGAAGAAGAAGTAGAAGAAGTGGTAGAAGGAGAGAATAAGAGGAATAAGAGGAAGTAGTGGAATGAAAAGAGATGAAGAAGAAAAAGTGGAAGAAGGAAAACGGGAGCAGAGAGAAGAGGTGGCAGAAGGAGAAGAAGAGGAAGAAGAAGAAGTGGAAGAACAAGAAGAAAAGGAAGAAGTGCAAGTGGAAGAAGGAGAACAATAGGAAGAAGAAGAAGAAGCGGAAGAATGAGAAAAAGAAGCAATGGAAGAAAAGGGGATGAACAAGAAGTGGAACAAGAAGGAGAAGAAGAAGGGGAGGAAGAAGAAGTAGTGTACGCAGAAAAAGGGCAAGAAGGAGAAGAGAGGGAAGAAGAACAACAAGTGGATGTAGTAGAAGTGGGAGAAGGTTAACAAGAGGATGAAGAAGAAGTAGTTGAAGGAGTGGGGATGATGGAGAAGAATTTTAAGAAGGAGAACAAGAGGTAGAATTGCAAGTGGAAGCAAAAGAAGGAGAAAAAGAGGGATATGACGAAGGAAAGGAAGAAGAAGAAGGAGATGAAGAGGAAGAAAAGATAAGAAAAGGAAGAAGAAGGAGATTAGCTAGAAGAAGAAGATGTGGAATGTGAAGAAGGTGAACAAGAGGAGGAAGAAGAAGTAGTGCAAGGAGGTCAGATGAAGAAGAAGAATTGAAACAAGGAGAAAAGGAGGAAAAGGAAGAAGGAGGGGAGGGGAAGGGAAGGGAAGAAGAAGCAGAAGAAGTGGAATCTGGTGGAGAAGAGGAAGAAGAAGAAGAAGTATAAGCATAAGATTTCGGGGAGGGAGAAGGAGAGGAAGAGCAACAATGGGAAGCAACAGAAGCGGGGGATGGAGAAAAAGAGGAAGGAGAAGACGGAAAGGAAAGAAGAAGAAGTTGTGGAAGGAGAAGAAATGGAAGAAGAAGAAGTGTAAGCAGAAGAAGCGGAAGAAGGAGACGAAAATGAAGAACAAAAACAAGTAGAAGTAGAAGAAGTGGTAGAAGGAGAGAATAAGAGGAATAGGAGGAAGTAGTGGAATGAAAGGAGATGAAGAGGTGGCAGAAGGAGAAAAAGAAGTTGTGGAAGAAGAAGAAATGGAAGAAGACGAAGAAGAACAAGTGTAAGCAGAAGAAGAGGAAGAAGGAGACGAAAATGAAGAAGAACAACAAGTAGAAGTAGAAGAAGTGGTAGAAGGAGAGAATAAGATGAATAGGAGGAAGAAAAGATAAGAAAAGGAAGAAGAAGGAGAGCAACTAGAAGAAGTGGAAGAAGGAGAAGAAAAGGAAGGAGAAGAAGATGTGGAATGTGAAGAAGGTGAACAAGAGGAGGAACAGGAGGTAGTGGAAGGAGGTGAAATGAAGAAGAAGAATTGGAACAAAGGGAAAAGGAGGAAAAGGAAGAAGGAGGGGAAGGGAAGGGAAGAAGAAGCAGAAGAAGTGGAATCTGGAGGAGAAGAAGAAGAAGTGTAAGCATAAGATTTTGGGGAAGGAGAAGAAGCAGAAGAGCAACAAAGGGAAGCAACAGAAGTGGGGGATGGAGAAAAAGAGGAAGGAGAAGGCGGAAACGAAAGAAGAAGAAGTTGTGGAAGGAGAAGAAATGGAAGAAGAGGGAGAAGAAGAAGTGCAAACAGAAGAAGCGGAAGAAGGAGACGAAAATGAAGAAGAACAACAAGTAGAAGTAGAAGAAGTGGTAGAAGGAGAGAATAAGGGGAATAGGAAGAAGTAGTGGCATGAAAGGAGATGAAGAAGAAGAAGTGGAAGAAGGAGAATGGGATGAGGGAGAAGAGGTGGCAGAAGGAGAAGAAGAGGAAGAAGAAGAAGTGGAAGAACGAGAAGAAAAGGAAGAAGTGCTAGTGGAAGAAGGAGAACAATACGAAGCAGAAGAAGAAGTGGAAGAATGACAAAAAGAGGAGAAAGAAGAAGCAATGGAAGGAAAAGGGATGACGAGGAAGTGGAACAAGGAGGAGAAGAAGAAGGGGAGGAAGAAGAAGTAGTGTAGGCAAAAGAAGGGCAAGAAGGAGAAGAGAGGGAAGAAGAAGAACAAGTGGATGTAGTAGAAGTGGAAGAAGGTGAACAAGAGGAAGAAGAAGAAGTAGTTGAAGGAGTGGGGATGATGGAGAAGAAGTGGAAGAAGGAGGACAAGAGGTAGAAATGCAAGTGGAAGCAGAAGAAGGAGAAAAAGAGGGATATGACGAAGGAAAGGAAGAAGAGGAAGGAGATGAAGAGGAAGAAAAGAAAGGAAAAGAGAGGATGAAGAAGAAGTGGAAGAAAGAGAACAAGAGGTGGAAGGAGAAGTGGAAGAAGAAGCAGAGTATCTAGATGAAGTGGAAGAAGGAGAAGAAAAGGAAGAAGAAGAAAATGTGGAAAGTGAAGAAGGTGAACAAGAGGAAGAAGAAGAAGTAGTGGAAGGAGGTGATATGAAGAAGAAGAATTGGAACAAGGAGAAAAGGAGGAAAAGGAAGAAGGACCGGAAGGGAACGAAAGGGAAGAAGAAGCAGAAGAAGGGGAATCTGGAAGAGAAGAGGAAGAAGAAAAAGAAGTGTAACCATAAGATTTGGGGGAAGGAGAAGAAGAGGAAGAGCGACAATGGGAAGCAACAGAAGTGGGGGATGGAGAAAAAGAAGGAGAAAACGGAAAGGAAAGAAGAAGAAGTTGTGGAAGGAGAAGAAATGGAAGAAGAGGAAGAAGAAGAAGTGTAAGCAGATGAAGCGGAAGAAGGAGACGAAAATGAAGAAGAACAACAAGCAAAAGTAGAAGAAGTGGTAGAAGTAGTGGAATGAAAGGACATGAAGAAGAGGAAGTGCAAGAAGGAGAACGGGAGTAGGGAGAAGAGGTGGCAGAAGGAGAAGAAGAGGAAGAAGAAGAAGTGGAAGAACGAGAAGAAATGGAAGAAGTGAAAGTGGAAGAAGGAGAACAATACGAAGAAGAAGAAGAAGTGGAAGAATGAGAGAAAGAGGAGGAAGAAGAAGCAATGGAAGGAAAGGGGATGAAGAAGAAGTAGTGTAGGCAGAAGAAGGGCAAGAAGGAGAAGAGAGGGAAGAAGAAAAACAAGTGGATGTAGTAGAATTGGAAGAAGGTGAACAAGAGGAAGAAGAAGAAGTAGTTGAAGGAGTGGGGATGATGGAGAAGAAGTGGAAGAAGGAGAACAAGAGGTAGAAATGCAAGTGGAAGAAGAAGAAGGAGAAAAAGAGGGATATGATGAAGGAAAGCAAGAAGAAGAAGGAGACTAAGAGGTAGAAAAGGACATGAAGAAGAGGAAGTGGACGAAGGAGAAGAAAAGGAAGAAGAAGAAGATGTGGAAAGTGAAGAAGTTGAAGAAGGTGAACAAGAGGAGGAAGAAGAAGTAGTGGAAGGAGGTGAGATAAAGAATAAGAATTGGAACAAGGAGAAAAGGAGGAAAAGGAAGAAGGAGGAGAAGGGAAGGGAAGAAGAAGCAGAAAATATGGAGGCGAAGAGGAAGAAGAAGAATAAGTGTAAGCATAAGATTTGGGGGAAGGAGAAGAAGAGGAAGAGCAACAATAGGAAGCAACAAAATTGGGGGATGGAGAAAAAGAGGAAGAAGAAGACGGAAAAGAAAGAAGAAGAACTTGTGGAAGGAGAAGAAATGGATGAAGACGAAGAAGAAGAAGTGTAAGCAGAAGAAGGAGACGAAAATGAAGAAGAACAACAAGTAGAAGTAGAAGAAGTGGTAGAAGGAGAGAATAAGAGGAATAGGAGGAAGTAGTGGAATGGAAGGAGATGAAGAAGAAGAAGTGGAAGAACGAGAAGAAAAGGATGAACTGCAAGTGGAAGAAGGAGAACAATAGGAAGAAGAAGAAGAAGTGGAAGAATAAGACAAAGAGGAGGAAGAAGAAGCAATGGAAGGAAAGGGGATGAAGAAGAAGTAGTGTAGGCAGAAGAAGGGCAAGAAGGAGAAGAGAGGGAAGAAGAAGAACAAGTGGATGTAGTAGAAGTGGAAGAAGGTGAACAAGAGGAAGAAGAAGAAGTAGTTGAAGGAGTGGGGATGATGGAGAAGAAGTGGAAGAAGGAGAGCAAGACGTAGAAATACAAGTGGAAGCAGAAGAAGCGGAAGAAGGAGACGAAAATGAAGAAGAACAACAAGTAGAAGCAAAAGAAGTGGTAGAAGGTGAGAATAAGAGGAATAGAAGGAAGTAGTGGAAGGAAGGAGATGAAGAAGAAGAAGTGGAAAAAGGAGAACGGGAGTTGGGAGAAGAGGTGGTAGAAGGAGAAGAAGAGGAAGAAGAAGAAGTGGAAGAACGAGAAGAAAAGGAAGAAGTGCAAGTGGAAGAAGGAGAACAATAGGAAGAAGAAGAACAAGTGGAAGAATAGGAAAAAGAGGAGGAAGAAGAAGCAATCGAAGGAAAGGGGATGAAGAAGAAGTGGAACACGGTGGAGAAGAAGAAGGGGAGGAAGAAGAAGTAGTGTAGGCATAAGAAGGGCAAGAAGGAGAAGAGAGAGAAGAAGAAGAACAAGTGGATGTAGTAGAAGTGGAAGAAGGTGAACAAGAGGAAGAAGAAGAAGTAGTTGAAGGAGTGGGGATGACGTGAAAGAAGGAGAACAAGAGGTAGAAATGCAAGTGGAAGGAGAAGAAGGAGAAAAAGAGGATATGACGAAGGAAAGGAAGAAGAAGAAAGAGATGAAGAGGAAGAAAAGAAAGGAACGGAGAGGATGAAGAAGAAGTGGATGAAGGAGAACAAGAGGAGGCAGGAGAAGTGGAAGAAAGATAAGAAGGGTAAGAAGAAGGAGAGTAACTAGAAGAAGTGGAAGAAGGAGAAGAAAAGGAAGAAGAAGAAGATGTGGAAAGTGAAGACGTTGAAAAAGGTGAACAAGAGGAGGAAGAAGAAGTAGTGGACGGAGGTGAGATGAAGAAGAAGAATTGGAACAAAGAGAAAAGGAGGAAAACGAAGAAGGAGGGGGAGGGAAGGGAAGAAGAAGCCGAAGAAGTGGAAGCTGGAGGAGAAGAGGAAGAACAAGAAGAAGTGTAAGCATAAGATTTGGGGGAAGGAGAAGAAGAGGAAGAGCAGCAATCGGAAGCAACAGAAGTGGGGGTTGGAGAAAAAGAGGAAGGAGAAGACGGAAAGGAAAGAAGAAGAAGTTGTGGAAGGCGAAGAAATGGAAGAAGAGGAAGAAGAAGAAGTGTAAGCACAAGAAACGGAAGAAGGAGACAAAAATGCAGAAGAACAACAAGTACAAGTAGAAGCAGTGGTAGAAAGAGAGAATCAGAGGAATAGGAGGAAGTAGTGGAATGAAAGGAGATGAAGAAGAAGAAGTGGGAGAAGGAGAACGGGAGGACGGAGAACAGGTGGAAGAAGGAGAAGAAGAGGAAGAAGAAGAAGTGGAAGAACGAGAAGAAAAGGAAGAACCACAAGTGGAAGAAGGAAAACAATAGGAAGAAGAAGAAGAAGTGGAAGAATGAGAAAAAGAGCAGGAAGAAGAAGCAATGGAAGGAAAAGGGATAAAGAAGAAGTGGACCAAGGAGGAGAAGAAGAAGGGGAGGAAGAAGAAGTAGTGTAGGCAGAAGAAGGGAAGAATGAGAATAGAGGGAAGAAGAAGAGCAAGTGGATGTAGTAGAATTGGAAGAAGGTGTACAAGAGGAAGAAGAAGAACTAGTTGAAGGAGTTGGGATGATGGAGAAGAAGTGCAAGAAGGAGAACAGGAGGTAGAAATGCAAGTGGAAGCAGAAGAAGGAGAAAAAGCGAGATATGACGAATGAAAGCAAGAAGAAGAAGGAGATGAAGAGGGAGAAAAGAAAGGAAAGGAGCGGATGAAGAAGAAGTGGAAGACAGAGAACAAGAGGAGGCAGGAAAAGTGGAAGAAAGATAAGAAGAGGAAGAAGAAGGAGAGTAACTAGAAGAAGTGGAAGAAGGAGAAGAAAAGGAAGAAGAAGAAGATGTGGAAAGTGAAGACGTTGAAGAAGGTGAACAAGAGGAGGAAGAAGAAGTAGTGGACGGAGGTGAGATGAAGAAGAAGAATTGGAATAAGGAGAAAAGGAGGAAAACGAAGAAGGAGGGGGAGGGAAGGGAAGAAGAAGCCGAAGAAGTGGAAGCTGGAGGAGAAGAGGAAGAAGAAGAAGTGTAAGCATAAGATTTGGGGGAAGGAGAAGAAGAGGAAGACCAGCAATGGGAAGCAACAGAAGTGGGGGTTGGAGAAAAAGAGGAAGGAGAAGACGGAAAGGAAAGAAGAAGAAGTTGTGGAAGGAGAAGAAACGGCAGAAGAGGAAGAAGAAGAAGTGTAAGCAGAAGAAGCGGAAGAAGCAGATGAAAATGAAGAAGAACAACAAGTAGAAGTAGAAGAAGTGGTAGAAGGAGAGAATAAGAGGAATAAGAGGAACTAGTGGAATGAAAGGAGATGAAGAAGAAGAAGTGGAATAAGGAGAACAGGAGGAGGGAGAAGAGGTGGCAGAAGGAGAAGAAGAGGAAGAAGATGAAGTAGACGAACGAGAAGAAAAGGAAGAAGTGCAAGTGGAAGAAGGAGAACAATAGGAAGAAGAACAAGTGGAAGAATGAGAAAAAGAGGAGGAAGAAGAAGCAATGAAAGGAAAAAGGATGAAGAAGAAGTGGAACAACGAGGAGAAGAAGAAGCGGAGGAAGAAGAAGTATTGTAGGCAGAAGAAGGGCATGAAGGAGAAGAGAGGGAAGAAGAAGAACAAGTGGATGTAGTAGAAGTGGAAGAAGGTGAACAAGAGGAAGAAAAAGAAGTAGTTGAACGAGTGGCGATGATGGAGAAGAAGTGGAAGAATGAGAACAAGAGGTAGAAATGCAAGTGGAAGCAGAAGAAGGAGAAAAAGAGGGATATGACGAAGGAAAGGAACAAGAAGAAGGACATGAAGAGGAAGGAGAAGAAGATGTGGAAAGTGAAGAAGGTGAACAAGAGGAGGAAGAAGAAGTAGTGGAAGGAGGTGAGATGAAGAAGAAGAATTGGAACAAGGAGAAAAGGAGGAAAAGGAAGAAGGAGGGGAAGAAACAGAAGTGGTGGATGGAGAAAAAGAGGAAGGAGAAGACTGAAAGGAAAGAAGAAGAAGTTGTGGAAGGAGAAGAAATGGAAGAAGAGGAAGAAGAAGAAGTGGAAGAAGGAGATGAAAATGAAGAAGAACAACAAGTAGAAGTAGAAGAAGTGGTAGAAGGAGAGAATAAGAGGAATAGGAGGAAGTAGTGGAATGAAAGGAGATGAAGAACAAGAAGTGGAAGAAGGAGAACGGGAGGAGGGAGAAGAGGTGGCAAAAGGAGAAGAAGACGAAGAAGAAGAAGTGGAAGAACGAGAAGAAAAGGAAGAAGTGCAAGTGGAAGAAGGAGAACAATATGAAGAAGAAGAAGAAGTGGAAGAATGAGAAAAAGAGGAGGAAGAAGAAGCAATGGAAGGAAAGGCGATGAAGAAGAAGTGGAACAAGGAGGAGAAGAAGAAGGGGAGGAAGAAGAAGTAGTGTAGGCAGCAGAAGGGCAAGAAGGAGAAGCGAGGGAAGAAGAAGAACAAGTGGATGTAGTAGAAGTGGAAGAAGGTGAACAAGAGGAAGAAGAAGAGGTAGTTGAAGGAGTGGGGATGAAGTGGAAGAAGGAGAACATGAGGTAGAAATGCAAGTGGAATCAGAAGAAGGAGAAAAAGAGGGATATGCCGAAGGAAAGGAGGAAGAAGAAGGAGATTAAGAGGAAGAAAAGAAAGGAAAAGAGAGGATGAAGAAGAAGTGGAAGAATCAGAAAAAGAGGAGGAAGAAGAAGCAATGGAAGGAAAGGGGATGAAGAAGAAGTGCAACAAGGAGGAGAAGAAGAGGGGGAGGAAGAAGAAGTAGTGTAGGCAGAAGAAGGGCAAGAAGGAGAAGAGAGGGAAGAAGCAGTGGAATCTGGAGGAGAAGAGGAAGAAGAAGAAGGAGAAAAAGAGGGATATGACGAAGGAAAGGAAGAAGAAGAAGGAGATGAAGAGGAAGAAAAGAAAGGAAAGGAGAGGATGAAGAAGAAGTGGAAGAAAGAGAACAAGAGGAGGCAGGAGAAGTGGAAGAAAGGTAAGAAGAGGAAGAAGAAGGAGAGTAACTAGAAGAAGTGGCAGAAGGAGAAGAAAAGGAAGAAGAAGAAGATGTGGAAAGTGAAGAAGGTGAACAAGAGGAAGAAGAAGAAGTAGTGGAAGGAGGTGAGATGAAGAAGAAGAATTGGAACAAGGAGAAAAGGAGGAAAAGGAAGAAGGAGGGGAAGAAACAGAAGTGGTGGATGGAGAAAAAGAGGAAGGAGAAGACTGAAAGGAAAGAAGAAGAAGTTGTGGAAGGAGAAGAAATGGAAGAAGAGGAAGAAGAAGAAGTGGAAGAAGGAGATGAAAATGAAGAAGAACAACAAGTAGAAGTAGAAGAAGTGGTAGAAGGAGAGAATAAGAGGAATAGGAGGAAGTAGTGGAATGAAAGGAGATGAAGAACAAGAAGTGGAAGAAGGAGAACGGGAGGAGGGAGAAGAGGTGGCAAAAGGAGAAGAAGACGAAGAAGAAGAAGTGGAAGAACGAGAAGAAAAGGAAGAAGTGCAAGTGGAAGAAGGAGAACAATATGAAGAAGAAGAAGAAGTGGAAGAATGAGAAAAAGAGGAGGAAAAAGAAGCAATGGAAGGAAAGGCGATGAAGAAGAAGTGGAACAAGGAGGAGAAGAAGAAGGGGAGGAAGAAGAAGTAGTGTAGGCAGCAGAAGGGCAAGAAGGAGAAGCGAGGGAAGAAGAAGAACAAGTGGATGTAGTAGAAGTGGAAGAAGGTGAACAAGAGGAAGAAGAAGAGGTAGTTGAAGGAGTGGGGATGAAGTGGAAGAAGGAGAACATGAGGTAGAAATGCAAGTGGAATCAGAAGAAGGAGAAAAAGAGGGATATGCCGAAGGAAAGGAGGAAGAAGAAGGAGATTAAGAGGAAGAAAAGAAAGGAAAAGAGAGGATGAAGAAGAAGTGGAAGAATCAGAAAAAGAGGAGGAAGAAGAAGCAATGGAAGGAAAGGGGATGAAGAAGAAGTGCAACAAGGAGGAGAAGAAGAGGGGGAGGAAGAAGAAGTAGTGTAGGCAGAAGAAGGGCAAGAAGGAGAAGAGAGGGAAGAAGCAGTGGAATCTGGAGGAGAAGAGGAAGAAGAAGAAGGAGAAAAAGAGGGATATGACGAAGGAAAGGAAGAAGAAGAAGGAGATGAAGAGGAAGAAAAGAAAGGAAAGGAGAGGATGAAGAAGAAGTGGAAGAAAGAGAACAAGAGGAGGCAGGAGAAGTGGAAGAAAGGTAAGAAGAGGAAGAAGAAGGAGAGTAACTAGAAGAAGTGGCAGAAGGAGAAGAAAAGGAAGAAGAAGAAGATGTGGAAAGTGAAGAAGGTGAACAAGAGGAAGAAGAAGAAGTAGTGGAAGGAGGTGAGATGAAGAAGAAGAATTGGAACAAGGAGAAAAGGAGGAAAAGGAAGAAGGACCAAAAGGGAACGGAAGGGAAGAAGAAGCAGAAGAAGTGGAATCTGGAGGAGAAGAGGAAGAAGAAGAAGAAGTGTAAGCATAAGATTTGGGGGAAGGAGAAGAAGAGGAAGAGCGACAATGGGAAGCAACAGAAGTGGGGGATGGAGAAAAAGAAGGAGAAGACGGAAAGGAAAGAAGAAGAAGTTGTGGAAGGAGAAGAAATGGAAGAAGAGGAAGTAGTAGAAGTGGAAGAAGGTGAACAAGAGGAAGAAGAAGAAGTAGTTGAAGGAGTGGGGATGATGGAGAAGAAGTGGAAGAAGGAGAACAAGAGGTAGAAATGCAAGTGGAAGCAGAAGAAGCAGGAAAAGATGGATATGATGAAGGAAAGGAAGAAGAAGAAGGAGATGAAGAGGAAGAAAAGAAAGGAAAGGAGAGGATGAAGAAGAAGTGGAAGAAAGATAAGAAGAGGAAGAAGAAGGAGAGTAACTAGAAGAAGTGGAAGAAGGAGAAGAAAAGGAAGAAGAAGAAGATGTGGAAAGTGAAGAGTTGAAGAAGGTGAACAAGAGGAGGAAGAAGAAGTAGTGGAAGAAGGTGAGATGAAGAAGAAGACTTGGAAGAAGGAGAAAAGGAGGAAAAGGAAGAAGGAGGGGAAGGGAAGGTAAGAAGAAGCAGAAGAAGTAGAAGCTGGAGGAGAAAAGGAAGAAGAAGAAGAAGTGTAAGCATAAGATTTGGGGGGAAGGAGAAGAAGAGGAAGAGCAACAATGGGAAGCAACATAAGTGGGGGATGGAGAAAAAGAGGAAGGAGAAGACGGAAAGGAAAGAAGAAGAAGTTGTGGAAGGAGAAGAAATGGAAGAAGAGGAAGAAGGAGACGAAAATGAAGAAGAACAACAAGTAGAGGTAGAAGAAGTGGTAGAAGGAGAGAATAAGAGGAATAGGAGGAAGTAGTGGAATGAAAGGAGATGAAGAAGAAGCAATGGAAGAAGGAGAACGGGAGGAGGGAGAAGATGTGGCAAAAGGAGAAGAAGAGGAAGAAGGAGAACAATAGGAAGAAGAAGAAGAAGTGGAAGAATGAGAAAAAGAGGAGGAAGAAGAAGCAATGGAAGGAAAGGGGATGAAGAAGAAGTGGAACAAGGAGGAGAAGAAGGAGAGTAACTAGAAGAAGTGGAAGAAGGAGAAGAAAAGAAAGAAGAAAAAGATATGAAAAGTGAAGAAGTTGAAGAAGGTGAACAAGAGGAGGAAGAAGAAGTAGTGGAAAGAGGTGAGATGAAGAAGAAGAATTCTAACAAGGAGAAAAGGAGGAAAAGGAAGAAGGAGGGGAATGGAAGGGAAGAAGAAGCAGAAGAAGTGGAAGCTGGTGGAGAAGTTGAAGAAGGTGAACAAGAGGAGGAAGAAGAAGTAGTGGAAGAGGATGAACAAGAAGAAGAAGAAGTAGTTGAAGGAGTGGGGATGATGGAGAAGAAGTGGAAGAAGGAGAACAAGAGGTAGAAATGCAAGTGGAAGCAGAAGAAGGAGAAAAAGTGGAATATGACGAAGGAAAGGAAGAAGAAGAAGGAGATGAAGAAGAAGTGGAACAAGAAGGAGAAGAAGAAGGGGAGGAAGAAGAAGTAGTGTAGGCAGAAAAAGGGCAAGAAGGAGAAGAGAGGGAAGAAGAAGAACAAGTGGATGTAGTAGAAGTGGGAAAAGGTGAACAAGAGGACGAAGAAGAAGTAGTTGAAGGAGTGGGGATGATGGACAAGAAGTGGGAGAAGGAGAACAAGAGGTAGAAATGCAAGTGGAATTAGAAGAAGGAGAAAAAGAGGGATATGACGAAGGAAAGGAAGAAGAAGAAGGAGATGAAGAGGAAGAAAAGAAAGGAAAAGAGAGGATGAAGAAGAAGTGGAAGAATGATGCATGCCTCCCTTGATCTTTTTCTAGAGGTTTTCTTCTTTGGTGAAATGGTTTGCGGAGAGGTAAGAAGTGAGGTGGTTTTAGGCGCCACTTAAGGTAAGATAAGCCTAAGAGGGAAAGTTTGCCACAAGGGATGGAACCCTTGATAAAAACCTAAGGAATTCTCAAAGAGAGAAGGGTGGACACTAAGAGAATTTTGGCCAACTCAAGGTTTTTCCATTCAATCAAGTGTAAAAAATACAAGAGTGTGAAGGAGCACCTTTTTATAGAGGGAGCTAACCTCTTGGACAAGTCATGAAGGAAATGAAGGGCTAGGATTAAAAGGAGTCATCCAAGGGAGGAGGATTGAAGCCCAAAGTCCAATCAATACCCTCCTTTAGATGAGAATTGGTGCCCAAGCTACTTCTTCTTCCTCCTCTTGCTCACCTATTTCACTTTCCACATCTTCTTCATCTTCCTTTTCTTCCCCTTCTTTCACTTCTTCTAGTTACTCTCCTTCTTCTTCCTCTTCTTATCTTTCTTCCACTTCTCCTGCCTCATCTTGTTTTCTTTCTTCCACTTCTTCTTCATCCTCTCCTGTCCTTTCTTTTCTTCCTCTTCATCTCCTTCTTCTTTTTCCTTTCCTTCGTCATATACCTCTTTTTCTCCTTCTTCTGCTTCCACTATCATTTCTACCTCTAGTTCTTCTTCTTCCACTTCTTCTCCATCATCCCCACTCCTTCAACTACTTCTTTTTCTTCCTCTTGTTCACCTTCTTCCACTTCTACTACATCCACTTGTTCTTCTTCTTCCCTCTCTTCTCCTTCTTGCCCTTCTTCTGCCTACACTACTTCTTCATCCTCCCCTTCTTCTTCTCCTCCTTGTTCCACTTCTTCTTCAGCCCCCTTCCTTCCATTGCTTCTTCTTCCTCCTCTGTTTCTCATTCTACCACTACTTCTTCTTGTTCCCATTGTTCTCCTTCTTCCACTTGCACTTCTTCCTTTTCTTCTCTTTCTTCCACTTCTTCTTCTTCCTCTTCTTCTCCTTCTACCACCTTTTCTCCCTCCTCCCTCCTCCAGTTCTCCTTCTTCCACTTCTTCTTCTTCATCTCCTTTCATTCCACTACTTCCTCCTATTCCTCTTATTCTCTCCTTCTACCACTTCTTCTACTTCTACTTGTTGTTCTTCTTCATTTTCGTCTCCTTCTTCTGCTTCTTCCGCATACACTTCTTCTTCTTCCTCTTCTTCCATTTCTTCTCCTTCCACAACTTCTTCTTCTTTCCTTTCCGTCTTCTCCTTCCTCTTTTTCTCCATCCCCCACTTCTGTTGCTTCCCATTGTTGCTCTTCCTCTTCTTCTCCAGATTTCACTTCTTCTGGTTCTTCTTCCCTTCCCCTCCTTCTTCCTTTTAATCCTTTTCTCCTTGTTCCAATTCTTCTTCTTCATCTCACCTCCTTCCACTACTTCTTCTTCCTCCTCTTGTTCACCTACTTCACTTTCCACATCTTCTTCTTCTTCCTTTTCTTTTCCTTCTTCCACTTCTTCTATTTATTCCCCTTCTTCTTCCTCTTCTTATCTTTCTTCCACTTCTCCTGCCTCCTCTTGCTCCCTTTCTTCCACTTCTTCTTCATCCTCTCATTTCCTTTCTTTTCTTCCTCTTCATCTGCTTCTTCTTCTTCCTTTCCGTCGTCATATCCCTCTTTTTCTCCTTCTTCTGCTTCCACTTGCATTTCTACCTCTTGTTCTCCTTCTTCCACTTCTTCTCCATCATCCCCACTCCTTCAACTACTTCTTCTTCTTCCTCTTGTTCACCTTCTTCCACCTGTAATCCATACACTTATTCTTCTTCTTCCCTCTCTTCTCCTTCTTGCCCTTCTTCTGCCTACACTACTTCTTCTTCCTCCCCTTCTTCTTCTCCTCCTTCTTCCACTTCTTCTTCATCCCTTTTCCTTCCATTGCTTCTTCTTCCTCCTCTTTTTCTCATTCTTCCACTTCTCCTTGTTCTTCCTATTGTTCTCCTTCTTCCACTTGCACTTCTTCCTTTTCTTTTCTTTCTTCCACTTCTTTTTCTTCCTCTTCTTCTCGTTCTGCCACCTCTTCTCCCTCCTCCCTCCTTCCGTTCTCCTTCTTCCACTTCTTCTTCTTCATCTCCATTCATTCCACTACTTCCTCCTATTCCTCTTATTCTCTCCTTCTACCACTTCTTCTACTTCTACTTGTTGTTCTTCTTCATTTTCGTCTCCTTCTTCCGCTTCTTCTGCTTACACTTTTTCTTTTTCCATTTCTTTTCCTTCCACAACTACTTCTTATTTCCTTTCCGTCTTCTCCTTCCTCTTTTTCTCCATCCCCCACTTCTGTTGCTTCCCATTGTTGCTCTTCCTCTTCTTCTCCTTCCCCCAAATCTTAAGCTTACACTTCTTCTTCTTCTTCCTCTTCTCCTCCAGATTCCAGTTCCTCCGGTTCTTCTTCCCTTCCCCTCCTTCTTCCTTTTCCTCCTTTTCTCCTTGTTCCAATTCTTCTTCTCCATGTCACCTCCTTCCAGTACTTCTTCTTCCTCCTCTTGTTCACGTTCTTCACTTTGCACATCTTCTTCTTCTTCCTCTTCTTATCTTTCTTCCACTTCTCCTGCCTCCTCTTGTTCTCTTTCTTCCACTTCTTCTTCATCCTCTCCTTTCCTTTCTTTTCTTTCTTTTCATCTCTTTCTTCTTCTTCCTTTCCTTCGTCATATCCCTCTTTTTCTCCTTCTTCTGCTTCCACTTGCATTTCTACCTCTTGTTCTCCTTCTTCCACTTCTTCTCCATCATCCCCACTCCTTCAACTACTTCTTCTTCTTCCTCTTATTCACCTTCTTCCACCTCTAGTACATCTACTTGTTCCTCTTCTCATTCTTGCCCTTCTACTGCCTACACTACTTCTTCCTCCCCTTCTTCTTCTCCTCCTTGTTCCACTTCTTCTTCATCTGCTTTCCTTCCATTGGTTCTTCTTCCTCCTCTTTTTCTCATTCTTCCACTTCTTCTTCTTCTTCCTATTGTTCTCCGTCTTCCACTTGCACTTCTTCCTTTTCTTCTCGTTCTTCCACTTCTTCTTCTTCCTTTTCTTCTCGTTCTTCCACTTCTTCTAGTTACTCTCCTTCTTCTTCCTCTTCTTATCTTTCTTCCACTTCTCCTGCCTCCTCTTGTTCTCTTTCTTCCACTTCTTCTTCATCTCACCTCCTTCCACTACTTCTTCTTCCTCCTCTTGTTCACCTTCTTCAAGTTCTTCACTTTCCACATCTTCTTCTTCTTCCTTTTCTTCTCCTTCTTCCACTTCTTCTAGTTACTCTCCTTCTTCTTCCTCTTCTTATTCTTCATCCACATCTCCGGCCTCCTCTTGTTCTCTTTCTTCCACATCTTCTTCATCCTCTCCTTTCCTTTCTTTTCTTCCTCTTCATGTCCTTCTTCTTCTTCCTTTCCTTCGTCATATCCATCTTTTTCTCCGTCTTCTGCTTTCGCCTGCATTTCTACCTCTTGTTCTCCTTCTTCCACTTCTTCTCCATCATCCCCACTCCTTCAACTACTTCTTCTTCTTCCTCTTGTTCACCTTCTTCCACTTCTACTACATCCACTTGTTCTTCTTCTTCCCTCTCTTTTCCTTCTTGCCCTTCTTCTGCCTACACTACTTATTCTTCCTCCCCTTCTTCTTCTCCTCCTTGTTCCACTTCTTCTTCATCCCCTTTCCTTCCATTGCTTCTTCTTCCCTCTCTTTTTCTCCTTCTTCCACTTGCACTTCCTCCTTTTCTTCTCGTTCTTCCACTTCTTCTTCTTCCTCTTCTTCTCCTTTTGCCACCTCTTCTTCCTCCTCCTGTTCTCTTTCTTGCACTTCTTCTTCTTCATCTCCTTTCATTCCACTACTTCCTCCTATTCCTCTTATTCTCTCTTTCTACCACTTCTTCTACTTCTACTTGTTGTTCTTCTTCATTTTCGTCTCCTTCTTCCGCTTCTTTTGCTTACACTTCTTCTCCTTCCACAACTTCTTCTTCTTTCCTTTCCGTCTTCTCCTTCCTCTTTTTCTCCATCCCCCACTTCTGTTGCTTCCCATTGTTGCTCTTCCTTTTCTTCTCTTTCCCCCAAATCTTATGCTTACACTTCTTCTTCTTCTTCCTCTTCTCCTCCAGATTCCACTTCTTCTGCTTCTTCTTCCCTTCCCTTCCTTTCCCCTCCTTCTTCCTTGTCCTTATTTTCTCCTTGTTCCAATTCTACTTCTTCATCTCACCTCCTTCCACTACTTCTTCTTCCTCCTCTTGTTCACCTTTTTCACTTTCCACATCTTCTTCTTCTTCCTTTTCTTCTCCTTCTTCCACTTCTTCTAGTTACTCTCCTTCTTCTTCCTTTTCTTATCTTTCTTCCACTTCTCCTGCCTCCTCTTGTTCTCTTTCTTCCACTTCTTCTTCATCCTCTCCTTTTCTTTATTTTCCTCCTCTTCATCTCCTTCTTCTTCTTCCTTTCCTTCGTCATATCCCTCTTTTTCTCCTTCTTCTGCTTCCAATTGCATTTCTACCTCTTGTTCTCTTTTTTCCACTTCTTCTCCATCATCCCCACTCCTTCAACTACTTCTTCTTCTTGCTCTTGTTCACCTTCTTCCACTTCTGCTACATCCACTTGTTCTTCTTCTTCCCTCTCTTCTCCTTCTTGCCCTTCTCCTGCCTACACTACTTCTTCTTCCTCCCCTTCTTCTTCTCCTAGTTGTTCCACTTCTTCTTCATCCCCTTTCTTTCCATTGCTTCTTCTTCCTCCTCTTTTTTCTCATTCTTCCACTTCTTCTTCTTCTTCTTCCTATTGTTGTCCTTCTTCCACTTGCACTACTTCTTCCTTTTCTTCTCTTTCTTCCACTTGTTCTTCTTCCTCTTCTTCTCCTTCTGCCACCTCTTCTCCCTCCTCCCGTTCTCCTTCTTCCACTACTTCTTCTTCATCTCCTTTCATTCCACTTCATCCTCCTATTCCTCTTATTCTCTCCTTCTACCACTTCTTCTAATTCTACTTGTTGTTCTTCATTTGCGTCTCCGTCTTCCGCTTCTCCTGCTTACACTTCTTCTTCTTCCTCTTCTTCCATTTCTTCTCCTTCCAGAACTTCTTCTTCTTTCCTTTCCGTCTTTTCCTTCCTCTTTTTCTCTTTCCCCCAAATCTTATGCTTACACTTCTTCTTCTTCTTCCTCTTCTCCTTCAGCTTCCACGTCTTTTGCTTCTTCTTCCGTTCCCTTCCCCTCCTTCTTCCTTTTCCTCCTTTTCTCCTTGTTCCAAGTCTTCTTCTTCATCTCACATCCTTGCACTACTTCTTCTTCCTCCTCTTGTTCACTTCTTCAACTTCTTCACTTTCCACATCTTCTTCTTCTTCCTTTTCTTCTCCTTCATCCACTTCTTCTAGTTACTCTCCTTCTTCCTCTTCTTATCTTTCTTCCACTTCTATTGCCTCCTCTTGTTCTCTTTCTTCCACTTCTTCTTCATCCTCTCCTTTCTTTTCTTTTCTTCCACTTCATCTCCTCTTTCTTCTTCCTTTCCTTCGTCATATCCCTCTTTTTGTCCATCTTCTACTTCCACTTGCATTTCTACCTTTTGTTCTCCTTCTTCCACTTCTTCTCCATCATCCCCACTCCTTCAACTACTTCTTCTTCTTTGTTCCCCTTCTTCCAGCTCTACTACATCCACTTGTTGTTCTTCTTCCCTCTCTTCTCCTTCTTGCCCTTCTTCTGCCTACACTACTTCTTCTTCCTCCCCTTCTTGTTCTCCTCCTTGTTCCACTTCTTCTTCATCCCATTTCCTTCCATTGCTTATTCTTCCTCCTCTTATTCTCATTCTTCTACTTCTTCTTCTTCTTCCTATTGTTCTCCTTCTTCCACCTACACTTCTTCCTTTTCTTCTCGTTCTTCCACTTCTTCTTTTTCCTCTTCTTCTCTACTGCCACCTCTTCTTCCTCCTCCCGTTCTCCTTCTTCCACTTCTTCTTCTTCATCTCCTTTCATTCCACTACTTCCTCCTATTCCTCTTATTCTCTCCCTCTACTACTTCTTCTACTTCTACTTCTTGTTCTTTTTCATTTTCGTCTCCTTCTTCTTCTTCCTCTTCTTCCATTTCTTCTCCTTCCACAACTTCTTCTTCTTTCCTTTCCGTCTTTTCCTTCCACTTTTTCTCCATCCCCTACTTTGTGTTGCTTCCCATTGATGCTCTTCCTCTTCTTCTCCTTCCCCCAAATCTTATGCTTACACTTCTTCTTCTTCTTCCTCTTCTCCTCCAGATTCCACCTCTTCTGCTTCTTCTTGCCTTCCCTTCCCTTCCCTCCTTGTTCCTTTTCCTCCTTTTCTCCTTGTTCCAATTCTTCTTCTTCATCCAACCTCCGTCCACTACTTCTTCTTCATCTCACCTTCTTCTTCTTCTTTACTTTCCACATCTCCTTCTTCTTCCTTTTCTTCTCCATCATCCCCACTCCTTCAACTACTTCTTTTTCTTAGTTTTGTTCACCTTCTTCCACCTCTAATACATCCACTTGTTCCTCTTCTTATCTTTCTTCCCTTTCTCCTGCCTCCTCTTGTTCTCTTTCTTCCGCTTGTTCTTCATCCTCTCCTTTCCTTTCTTTTGTTCCTCTTCATCTCCGTCTCCTTCTTCCGCTTCTTCTGCTTTCACTTCTTCTTCTTCCATTTCTTCTCCTTCCACAACTTCTTCTTTCCTTTCCGTCTTCTCCTTCCTCTTTTTCTCCATCCCCCACTTCTGTTGCTTCCCATTGTTGCTCTTCCTCTTCTTCTCCTTCCCCCAAATCTTATCCTTACATTTCTTCTTCTTCTTCTAATACATCCACTTGTTCTTCTTCTTCCCTCTCTTATCCTTCTTGCCTTTCTTCTGCCTACACTGCTTCTTCTTCCTCCCCTTCTTCTTCTCCTCCTTGTTCCACTTCTTCTTCATCCCTTTTCCTTCCATTGCTTCTTCATCCTCCTCTTTTTCTCATTCTTCCACTTCTTTTTCTTCTTCCTATTGTTCTCCTTCTTCCACTTGAAGTTCTTCCTTTTCTTCTCGTTTTTCCACTTCTTGTTCTTCCTCTTCTTCTCCTTCTGCCACCTTTTCCCCCTCCTCCCGTTCTCCTTCTTCCACTTCTTCTTCTTCATCTCCTTTCATTCCACTACTTCCTCCTATTCCTCTTATTCTCTCCTTCTACCACTTCTTCTACTTCTACTTGTTGTTCTTCTTCATTTTCGTCTCCTTCTTCCGCTTCTTCTGCTTACACTTCTTCTTCTTCCATTTCTTCTCCTTCCACAACTTCTTCTTCTTTCCTTTCCGTCTTCTCCTTCCTTTTTTTCTCCATCCCCCACTTCTGTTGCTTCCTATTCTTGCTCTTCCTCTTCTTCTCCTTCCCCCAAATCTTATGCTTACACTTCTTCTTCTTCTTCTCCTTCAGATTCCACTTCTTCTGCTTCTTCTTCCCTTCCCTTCCCCTCCTTCTTCCTTTTCCTCCTTTTCTCCATGTTCCAATTCTTCTTCTTCATCTCACCTCCTTCCACCACTTCTTCTTCCACCTCTTGTTCACCTTCTTCACTTTGCACATCTTCTTCTTCTTCCTTTTCTTGTCTTTCTTCCACTTCTTCTAGTTACTCTCCTTCTTCTTCCTCTTCTTATCTTTCTTCCACTTCTCATGCCTCCTCTTGTTCTCTTTCTTCCACTTCTTCTTCATCCTCTCCTTTCCTTTCTTTTCTTCCTCTTCATCTCCTTTTTCTTCTTCCTTTCCTTCGTCATATCCCTTTCTTCCTCCTTCTTCGACTTCCACTTGCATTTCTACCTCTTGTTCTCCTTCTTCCACTTCTTCTCCATCATCCCCACTCCTTCAACTACTTCTTCTTCTCCCTCTTATTCACCTTCTTCCACCTCTACTACATCCACTTCTTCTTCTTCTTCCCACTCTTCTCCTTCTTCCCTTCCTTCTTCCTACACTACTTCTTCTTCCTCCCCTTCTTCTTCTCCTCGTTGTTCCACTTCTTCTTCATCCCTTTCTTTCCATTGCTTCTTCTTCCTCCTCGTTTTCTCGTTCTTCCACTTCTTCTTCTTCCTCTTCTTCTCCTTCTGCAACCTCGTCTTCCTACTCCGTTTCTACTTCTTCCACTTCTTCTTCTTTATATCCTTTCATTCCACTACTTCCTCCTATTCCTCTTATTCTCTCCTTCTACGACTTCTTCTACTTCTACTTGTTGTTCTTCTTCATTTTCGTCTCCTTCTTCCGCTTCTTCTGCTTACACTTCTTCTTCTTCCTCTTCTTCCATTTCTTCTCCTTCCACAACTTCTTCTTCTTTCCTTTTCGTCTTCTCCTTCCTTTTTTTCTCCATCCCCCACTTCTGTTGCTTCCCATTGTTACTCTTCCTCTTCTTCTTCTTCCCCCAAATCTAATGCTTACACTTCTTCTTCTTCTTCCTCTTCTCCTCTAGATTCCTTCCATTGCTTATTCTTCCGCCTATTTTTCTCATTCTTCCACTTGTTCTTCTTCCTCCTATTGTTCTCCTTCTTACACTTGAACTTCTTCCTTTTCTTCTCGTTCTGCCACTTCTTCTTCTTCTCCTTCTGCCACCTCTTCTCCCTCCTCCCGTTCTCATTCTTCCACTTCTTCTTCTTCATCTCCTTTCATTCCACTACTTCCTCCTATTCCTCTTATTCTCTCCTTCTACAACTTCTTCGACTTCTACTTGTTGTTCTTCTTCATTTTCGTCTCCTTCTTCCGCTTCTTCTGCTTACACTTCTTCTTCTTCCTCTTCTTCCATTTCTTCTCCTTCCACAACTTCTTCTTTCCTTTCCGTGTTCTCCTTCCTCTTTTTCTCCATCCCCCACTTCTGTTGCTTCCCATTGTTGCTCTTCCTCATCTTCTCCTTCCCCCAAATCTTATGCTTACTCTTCTTCTTCTTCTTCCTCTTCTCCTCCAGATTCCACTTCTTTTGCTTCTTCTTCCCTTCCCTTCCCCTACTTCTTCCTTTTCCTCCTTTTCTCTTTGTTCCAATTCTTCTTCTTCATCTCACCTCCTTCGACTACTTCTTCTTCCTCCTCTTGTTCACCTTCTTCACTTTCCACATCTTCTTCTTCTTCCTTTTCTTCTCCTTCTTCCAATTCTTCTAGTTACTCTCTTTCTTCTTCCTCTTCTCATCTTTCTTCCACTTCTCCTGCCCCCTCTTGTTCTCTTTCTTCCACTTCTTCTTCATCTTTTCCTTGCCTTTCTTTTCTTCCTCTTCATCTCATTCTTCTTCTTCCTTTCCTTTGTCATATCGCTCTTTTTCTCCTTCTTCTGCTTCCACTTGCATTTCTATCACTTGTTCTCCTTCTTCCACTTCTTCTCCATCATCCCCACTCCTTCAACTACTTCTTCTTCTTCCTCTTGTTCACCTTCTTCCACTTCTACTACATAAACTTGTTCTTCTTCTTCCCCTTCTTTTACCTACACTACTTCTTCTTGTCCTCCTATTTCCACTTCTTCTTCATCCCCTTTCCTTCCATTGCTTCTTCTTCCTCCTCTTTTTCTCATTCTTCCACTTCTTCTTCTTCTTCCTATTGTTCTCCATCTTCCACTTGCACTTCTTCCTTTTCTTCTCGTTCTTCCACTTCTTCTTCTTCCTCTTCTTTTCCTTCTACCACCTCTTCTTCCTCTTCCCTTTCTCCTTCATCCACTTCTTCTTCTTCATCTCCTTTCATTCCACTACTTCCTCCTATTCCTCTTATTCTCTCCTTCTACCACTTCTTCTACTTCTACTTCTACTTGTTCTTCTTCTTCATTTTCATCTGCTTCTTCCGCTTCTTCTGCTTACACTTCTTCTTCTTCCTCTTCTTCCATTTCTTCTGCTTCCACAACTTCTTCTTCTTTCCTTTCTGTCTTCTTCCTCTTTTTCTCCATCCCCCACTTCTGTTGCTTCCCATTGTTACTCTTCCTCTTCTTCTCCTTCCCCCAAATCTTATGCTTACACTTCTTCATCTTCTTCCTCTTCTCCTCCAGCTTCCACTTCTTAACTTCTTCTTCCTTTCCCTTCCTCTCCTTCTTCCTTTACCTCCTTCTTTCCTTGTTCAGGGTCTTCTTCTTCATCTAACCTCCTTCCACTACTTCTTCTTCCTCCTCTTGTTCACCTTCTTCCACTTCTTCACTTTCCACATCTTCTTCTTCTTCCTTTTCTTCTCCTTCTTCCACTTCTTCTAGTTACTCACCTTCTTCTTCCTCTTCTTATCTTTCATCCACTTCTCCTGCCTCCTCTTGTTCTCTTTCTTCCACTTCTTCTTCATCCTCTCCTTTCCTTTCTTTTCTTCCTCTTCATCTCATTCTTCTTCTTCCTTTCCTTTGTCATATCGCTCTTTTTCTCCTTCTTCTGCTTCCACTTGCATTTCTACCACTTGTTCTCCTTCTTCCACTTCTTCTCCATCATCCCCACTCCTTCAACTACTTCTTCTTCTTCCTCTTGTTCACCTTCTTCCACTTCTACTACATCCACTTGTTCTTCTTCTTCCCTCCCTTCTCCTTCTTCCCCTTCTTTTACCTACACTACTTCTTCTTCTCCTCCTATTTCCACTTTTTCTTGATCCCCTTTCCTTCCATTGCTTCTTCTTCCTCCTCTTTTTCTCATTCATCCACTTCTTCTTCTTCTTCCTATTGTTCTCCCTCTTCCACTTGCACTTCTTCCTTTTCTTCTCGTTCTTCCACTTCTTGTTCTTCCTCTTCTTGTCCTTCTACCCCTTCCTCTCACTCCTCCTGTTCTCCTTCTTCCACTTCTTCTTCTTCATCTCCTTTCATTCCACTACTTCCTCCTATTCCTCTTATTCTCTCCTTCTACCACTTCTTCTACTTCTACTTCTACTTGTTCTTCTTCTGCATTTTCATCTGCTTCTTCCGCTTCTTCTGCTTACACTTCTTCTTCTTCCTCTTCTTCCATTTCTTCTGCTTCCACAACTTCTTCTTCTTTCCTTTCTGTCTTCTCCTTCCTCTTTTTCTCCATCCCCCACTTCTGTTGCTTCCCATTGTTACTCTTCCTCTTCTTCTCCTTCCCCCAAATCTTATGCTTACAGTTCTTCATCTTCTTCCTCTTCTCCTCCAGCTTCCACTTCTTAACTTCTTCTTCCTTTCCCTTCCCCTCCTTCTTCCTTTTCCTCCTTCTTTCCTTGTTCCAAGTCTTCTTCTTTATCTAACCTCCTTCCACTACTTCTTCTTCCTCCTCTTGTTCACCTTCTTCCACTTCTTCACTTTCCACATCTTCTTCTTCTTCCTTTTCTTCTCCTTTTTCCACTTCTTCTAGTTACTCGCCTTCTTCTTCCTCTTCTTATCTTTCATCCACTTCTCCTGCCTCCTCTTGTTCTCTTTCTTACTTCTTCTTCATCCTCTCCGTTCCTTTCTTTTCTTCCTCTTCATCTCATTCTTCTTCTTCCTTTCCTTTGTCATATCGCTCTTTTTCTCCTTCTTCTGCTTCCACTTGCATTTCTACCACTTGTTCTCCTTCTTCCACTTCTTCTCCATCATCCCTACTCCTTCAACTACTTCTTCTTCTTCCTCTTGTTCACCTTCTTCCATTTCTACTACATCCACTTGTTCTTCTTCTTCCCTCTCTTCTCCTTCTTCCCCTTCTTTTACCTACACTACTTCTTCTTCTCCAACTTGTTCCACTTCTTCTTCATCCCCTTTCCTTCCATTGCTTCTTCTTCCTCCTCTTTTTCTCATTCTTCCACTTCTTTTTCTTCTTCCTATTGTTCTCCCTCTTCCACTTGCACTTCTTCCTTTTCTTCTTGTTCTTCCACTTTTTCTTCTTCCTCTTCTTGTCCTTCTGCCCCTTCCTCTCACTCCTCCCGTTCTCCTTCTTCCACTTCTTCTTCTTCATCTCCTTTCATTCCACTACTTCCTCCTATTCCTCTTATTCTCTCCTTCTACGACTTCTTCTACTTCTACTTGTTGTTCTTCTTCATTTTCGTCTCCTTCTTTCTTCCTTTTCCTCCTTTTCTCCTTGTTCCAATTCTTCTTCTTCATCTCACCTCCTTCCACTACTTCTTCTTCATCTCACCTTCTTCTTCTTCTTTACTTTCCACATCTTCTTCTTCTTCCTTTTCTTCTCCATCATCCCCACTCCTTCAACTACTTGCACTTCTTACTTTTCTTCTCGTTCTTCCCCTTCTTCTTCTTCCTCTTCTTCTCCTTGTGCCACCACTTCTCCCTCCTCCCGTTCTCCTTCTTCCACTTCTTCTTCTTCATCTCCTTTCATTCCACTACTTCTACCACTTCTTCTACTTCTACTTGTTGTTCTTCTTCATTTTCGTCTCCTTCTTCCGCTTCCTCTGCGGACACCTCTTTTTCTTCCATTTCTTCTCCTTCCACTTCTTCTTTCCTTTTCGTCTTCTCCTTACTTTTTTCTCCATCCCCCACTTATGTTGCTTCCCATTGTTGCTCTTCCTCTTCATCTCCTTCCCCCAAATCTTATGCTTACACTTCTTCCTCTTCTCCCCCAGATTCCACTTCTTCTAGTTCTTCTTCCCTTCCCTTCCCCTCCTTCTTCCTCTTGCTCCTTTTCTCCTTGTTCCAATTCTTCTTCTTCATCTCACCTCCTTCCACTACTTCTTCTTCCTCCTCTTGTTCACCTTCTTCACTTTCCACATCTTCTTCTTCTTCCTTTTCTTCTCCTTCTTCCACTTCTTCTAGTCACTCTTCTTCCACTTCTTCGTCCAGATTCCACCTCTTCTCAATCCCCCACTTCTGTTGCTTCCCATTGTTGCTCTTCCTCTTCTTCTCCTTCCCCCAAATCTTATGCTTACACTTCTTCCTCTTCTTGTCCTTCCCCCAAATCTTATGCTTACACTTCTTCCTCTTCTTCCTCTTCTCCTGCAGATTCCGCTTCTTCTGCTTCTTCTTCCCTTCCCTGCCCCTCCTTCTTCCTTTTCCTCGTTTTCTCCTTGTTCCAATTCTTCTTCTTCATCTCACCTCCTTCCATTACTTCTTCTTCCTCCTCTTGTTCACCTTCTTCAACTTCTTCACTTTCCACATCTTCTTCTTCTTACTTTTCTTCTCCTTCTTCCACTTCTTCTAGTTACTCTCCTTCTTCTTCCTCTTCTTATCTTTCTTCCACTTCTCCTGCCTCCTCTTGTTCTCTTTCTTCCACATCTTCTTCATCCTCTCCTTTCCTTTCTTTCCTTCCTCTTCATCTCCTTCTTCTTCTTCCTTTCATTCGTCATATCCCTCTTTTTCTCCTTCTTCTGCTTCCACTTGCATTTCTACCTCTTGTTCTGGTTCTTCCACTTCCTCTCCATCATTCCCACTCCTTCAATTACTTCTTCTTCTTCCTCTTGTTCACCTTCTTCCACTTCTACTACATCCACTTGTTCTTCTTCTTCCCTCCCTTGTCCTTCTTGCCCTTCTTTTGCCTACACTACTTCTTCTTCCTCCCCTTCGTCTTGTCCTCCTTGTTCTACTTCTCCTTCATCCCTTTTCCTTCCATTGCTTCGTCTTCCTCCTCTTTTTCTCATTGTTCCACTTCTTCTTCTTCTTCCTATTGTTCTCCTTCTTTCACTTGCACTTCTTCCTTTTCTTCTCATTCTTCCACATCTTCTTCTTACTCTTCTTGTCCTTCTGCCACATCTTTTCCCTCCTCCGGTTCTCCTTCTTCCACTTCTTCTTCATCTCCTTTCATTCCACTACTTATACCACTTCTTCTGCTTGTACTTGTTGCTCTTCTTTATTTTCGTCTCCTTCTTCCGCTTCTTCTGCTTACACTTCTTCTTCTTCAATTTCTTCTCCTTCCACAACTTCTTCTTCTTTCCTTTCCGTTTTCTCCTTCCTCTTTTTCTCCATCCCCCACTTCTGTTGCTTCCCATTGTTGCTCTTCCTCTTCTTCTCCTTCCCCCAAATCTTATGCTTGCACTTCTTCTTCTTCTTCCTCTTCTCCTCCACATTCCACTTCTTCTGCTTCTTCTTCCCTTCCCTTCCCTTCCCCTCCTTCTTCCTCCTCTTGTTTACCTTCTTCTTTCCACAACTTGTTCTTCTTCCTTTTCTTCTCCTTGTTCCACTTCTTCTAGTTACTATCCTTCTTCTTCCTCTTCTTATCTTTCTTCCACTTCTCCTGTCTCCTCTTGTTCTCTTTCCTCCACTTCTTCTTCATCCTCTCCTTTCCTTTCTTTTCTTCCTCTTCATCTCCTTCTTCTTCTTCCTTTCCTTCGTCATATCCCTCTTTTTCTCCTTCTTCTGCTTCCACTTGCATTTCTACCTCTTACTCTCCTTCTTCCACTTCTCCTACGTCCTCTTGTTCTCTTTCTTCCTCTTCTTCTACCCTCTCTTCTCCTTCTTACCCTTCTTCTGCCTACACTGCTTCTACTTCCTCCCCTTCTTCTTCTCCTCCTTGTTCCACTTCTTCTACATCCCCTTTCCTTCGATTGCTTCTTCTTTCTCCTCTTTTTCTCATTCTTCCACTTCTTCTTCTTCTTCCTATTGTTCTCCTTCTTCCACTTGCACTTCTTCCTTTCCTTCGTCATATCCCTCTTTTTCTCCTTCTTCTGCTTCCACTTGCATTTCTACCTCTTGTTCTCCTTCTTCCACTTCTTCTCCATCATCCCCACTCCTTTAACTACTTCTTCCTCTTCCTCTTGTTGACCTTCTTCCACTTCTAGTACATCCATTTGTTCTTCTTCTTCCATCTCTTCTCTTTCTTGCGCTTCTTCTGCCTACACTACTTCTTCTTCCTTCCCTTCTTCTTCTCCTCTTGTTCCACTTCTTCTTCATCCCCTTTCCTTCCACTGCCTCTTCTTCCTCCTCTTTTTCTCATTCTTCCACTTCTTCTTCTTCTTCCTATTGTTCTCCTTCTTCCACTTGCACTTCTTCCTTTTCTTCCCGCTCTTCCACTTCTTCTTCTTCCTCTTCTTCTCCTTCTGCCGCCTCTTCTCCCTCCTCCCGTTCTCCTTCTACCACTTCTTCTACTTCTACTTGTTTTGCTTCTTCATTTTCGTCTCCTTCTTCCGCTTCTTCTGCTTACACTTCTTCTTCTTCCTCTTCTTCCATTTCTTCTCCTCCCACAACTTCTTCTTCTTTCCTTTCCGTCTTCTCCTTCCTCTTTTTCTCTATCCCCCACTTCTGTTGCTTCCCATTGTTGCTCTTCCTCTTCTTCTCCTTCCCCCAAATCTTACGCTTACACTTCTTCTTCTGCTTCCTCTTCTCCTCCAGATTCCACTTCTTCTGCTTCTTCTTCCCTTCCCTTCCCCTCCTTCTTCCTTTTCCTCCTTTCCTCCTTGTTCCAATTCTTCTTCTTCATCTCACCTCCTTCCACTACTTCTTCTTCCTCCTCTTGTTCACCTTCTTCACTTTCCACATCTTCTTCTTCTTCCTTTTCTTCTCCTTCTTCCACTTCTTCTAGTTACTCTCCTTCTTCTTCCTCTTCTTATCTTTCTTCCACTTCTCCTGCCTCCTCTTGTTCTCTTTCTTCCACTTCTTCTTCATCCTCTCCTTTCCTTTCTTTTCTTCCTCTTCATCTCCTTCTTCTTCTTCGTTTCCTTCGTCATATCCCTCTTTTTCTCCTTCGTCTAATTCCACTTGTATTTTCTACCTCTTGTTCTCCTTCTTCCACTTCTTCTCCATCATCCCCACTCCTTCAACTACTTCTTCTTTTTCCTCTTGTTCACCTTCTTCCACTTCTACTACATCCACTTGTTCTTCTTCTTCCCTCTCTTCTCCTTCTTGCCCTTCTTCTGCCTACACTACTTCTTCTTCATCTGCTTCTTCTTCTCCTCCTTGTTCCAGTTCTTCTTCATCCCCTTTCCTTCCATTGCTTCTTCTTTCTCCTCTTTTTCCCATTTTTCCACTTCTTCTTCTTCTTCCTATTGTTCTCCTTCGCCAACATGCACTTCTTCCTTTTCTTCTCGTTGTTCCACTTCTTCTTCTTCCTCTTCTTCTCCTTCTGCCACCTCTTCTTCCTTCTCCCGTTCTCCTTCTTCAACTTCTTCTTCTTCATGTCCTTTCATTCCACCACTTCCTCGTATTCCTCCTATTGTCTCCTTCTACCATTTCTTCTACTTCTACATGTTGTTTTTCTTCATTTTCGTCTCCTTCTTCCGCTTCTTCTGCTTACACTTCTTCTTCCTCTTCTTCCATTTCTTCTCCTTCCACAACTTCTTCTTCTTTCCTTTCCGTCTTCTCCTTCCTCTTTTTCTCCATCCCCCACTTCTGTTGCTTCCCATTGTTGCTCTTCCTCGTCTTCTCCTTCCCCCAAATCTTATGCTTACTCTTCTTCTTCTTCTTCCTTTTCTCCCCCAGATTCCACTTCTTCTGCTTCTTCTTCCCTTCCCTTCCCCTCCTTCTTCCTTTTCCTCCTTTTCTCCTTGTTCCAATTCTTCTTTTTTATCTCACCTCCTTCCACTACTTCTTCTTCCTCCTCTTGTTCACCTTCTTCACCTTCCACATCTTCTTCTTCTTCCTTTTCTTCTCCTTCTTCCACTTCTTCTAGTTACTCTCCTTCTTCTTCCTCTTCTTATCTTTCTTGCACTTCTCCCGCCTCCTTTTGTTCTCTTTCTTCCACTTCTTCTTCGTCCTCTCCTTTCCTTTCTTTTCTTCCTCTTCATCTCCTTCTTCTTCTTCCTTTCCTTCATCATATCCCTCTTTTTGTCCTTCTTTTGCTTCCACTTGCATTTCTACCTCTTGTTCTCCTTCTTCCACTTCTTCTCCATCATCCCCACTCCTTCAACTACTTCTTCTTCTTCCTCTTGTTCACCTTCTTCCACTTCGACTACATCCACTTGTTCTTCTTCTTCCCTCTCTTCTCCTTCTTGCCCTTCTTCTGCCTACACTACTTCTTCTTCATCTGCTTCGTCTTCTCCTCCTTGTTCCAGTTCTTCTTCATCCCCTTTCCTTCCATTGCTTCTTCTTTCTCCTCTTTTTCCCATTCTTCCACTTCTTCTTCTTCTTCCTATTGTTCTCCTTCGCCAACATGCACTTCTTCCTTTTCTTCTCGTTGTTCCACTTCTTCTTCTTCCTCTTCTTCTCCTTCTGCCACCTCTTCTTCCTTCTCCCGTTCTCCTTCTTCAACTTCTTCTTCTTCATGTCCTTTCATTCCACTACTTCCTCGTATTCCTCCTATTGTCTCCTTCTACCATTTCTTCTACTTCTACTTGTTGTTTTTCTTCATTTTCGTCTCCTTCTTCCGCTTCTTCTACTTACACTTCTTCTTCCTCTTCTTCCATTTCTTCTCCTTCCACAACTTCTTCTTCTTTCCTTTCCGTCTTCTCCTTCCTCTTTTTCTCCATCCCCCACTTCTGTTGCTTCCCATTGTTGCTCTTCCTCGTCTTCTCCTTCCCCCAAATCTTATGCTTACTCTTCTTCTTCTTCTTCCTTTTCTCCCCCAGATTCCACTTCTTCTGCTTCTTCTTCCCTTCCCTTCCCCTCCTTCTTCCTTTTCCTCCTTTTGTCCTTGTTCTAATTCTTCGTCTTCATCTCACCTTCTTCCACTACATCTTCTTCCTCCTCTTGTTCACTTTCTTCACTTTCCACATCTTCTTCTTCTTCCTTTTCTTCTCCTTCTTCCACTTCTTTTAGTTACTCTCCTTCTTCTTCCTCTTCTTATCTTTCTTCCACTTCTCCTGCCCCCTCTTGTTCTCTTTCTTCCATTTCTTCTTCATCTTTTCCTTGCCTTTCTTTTCTTCCTCTTCATCTCCTTCTTCTTCCTCCTTTCCTTTGTCATAACCCTCTTTTTCTCCTTCTTCTGATTCCACTTGCATTTCTACCTCTTGTTCTCCTTCTTCCACTTCTTCTCCATCATCCCCACTCCTTCAACTACTTCTTCTTCTTCCTCTTGTTCACCTTCTTCAACTTCTACTACATCCACTTGTTCTTCTTCTTCCCTCTCTTCTCCTTCTTGCCCTACTTCTGCCTACACTACTTCTTCTTCTTCCCCTGATTCTTTTCTTCCTTGTTCCACTTCTTCTTCATTCCCCTTTCCTTCTATTGCTTCTTCTGCCTCCTCTTTTTCTCATTCTTCCACTTCTTCTTCTTCCTATTGTTCTCCTTTTTCCACTTGCAGTTCTTCCTTTCCTTCTCGTTCTTCCACTTCTTGTTCTTCCTCTTCTTCTCCTTCTGCCACCTCTTCTTCCTCCTCCCGTTCTCCTTCTAGAACTTCTTCTTCTTCATCTCCTTTCATTCCACTACTTCCTCCTATTCCTCTTATTCTCTCCTTCTACCACTTCTTCCACTTCTACTTGTTCTTCTTCTTCCTTTCCTTCTCGTTTTTCCACTTCTACTTGTTCTTCTGCTTACACTTCTTCTTCTTCCTCTTCCTCTATTTCTTCTCCTTCCACAACTTCTTCTTCTTTCCTCTCCATCTTCTCCTTCCTCTTTTTCTCCATCCTCCACTTCTATTGCTTCCCATTGTTGCTCCTCCTCGTCTTCTCCTTCCCCCAAATCTTATGCTTACTCTTCTTCTTCTTCTTCTTCCTCTTCTCCTCCTGATTCCACTTCTTCTGCTTCTTCTTCCCTTCCCTTCCCCTCCTTCTTCCTTTTCCTCCTTTTCTCCTTGTTCCAATTCTTCTTCTTCATCTCACCTCCTTCCACTACGTTTTCTTCCTCCTCTTTTTAACCTTCTTCAATTTCTTCACTTTTCACATCTTCTTCTTCCTTTTCTTCTCCTTCTTCCACTTCTTCTAGTTACTCCGCTTCTTCTTCCTCTTCTTATCTTTTTTCCACTTCTCCTGCCTCCTCTTGTTCTCTTTCTTCCACTTCTTCTTCATCCTCTCCTTTTCTTTCTTTTCTTCCTCTTCATCTCCTTCTTCTTCTTCCTTTCCTTCGTCATATCCCTCTTTTTCTCCTTCTTGTGCTTCCACTTGCATTTCTACCTCTTGTTCTCCGTCTTCCACTTCTTCTCCATCATCCCCACTCCTTCAACTACTTCTTCTTCTTCCTCTTGTTCACCTTCTTCCACTTCTACTACATCCTCTTCTTCTTCTTCTTCCCTCTCCTCTCCTTCTTGCCCTTCTTCTGCCTACACTACTTCTTCTTCCTCCCCTTCTTCTTCTCCTGCTTGTTCCATTTCGTCTTCATCCCCTTTCCTTCCATTGCTTCTTTTTCCTCCTCTTTTTCTCATTCTTCCACTTCTTCTCCTGCCTCCTCTTGTTCTCATTCTTTCACTACTTCTTCTTCCTCCCCTTCTTCTTCTGCTCCTTGTTCCACTTCTTCTTCATCCCCTTTCCTTCCATCGCTTCTTCTTCCTCCTCTTTTTCTCATTCTTCCACTTCTTCTTCTTCCTATTGTTCTCCTTCTCCCACTTGCACTTCTTCGTTTTCTTCTCGTTCTTCCGCTTCTTCTTCTTCCTCTTTTTCTCCTTCTGCCACCTCTCCTCCCTCCTCCCGTTCTCCTTCTTCCACTTCTTCTTCTTCTTCATCTCCTTTCATTCCACTAATTCCTCCTATTCCTCTTATTCTCTCCTTCTACCACTTCTTCTACTTCTACTTGTTGTTCTTCTTCATTTTCGTCTCTTTTTTCTGCTTCTCCTACTTACAGTTCTTCTTCTTCTTCCTCTTTGTTCCACTCCTTCTTCATCCCCTTTGCTTCCATTGCTTCTTCTTCCTCCTTTTTTTCTCATTCTTCCACTTCTTCTTCTTCTTCCTCTTCTTCTCCTTCTGCCACCTCTTCTCCTCCTTCCGTTCTCCTTCTACCACTTCTTCTGCTTACACTTCTTCTTCTTTCCTTTCCGTTTTCTCCTTCCACTTTTTCTCCATCCCCCACTTCTGTTGCTTCCCATTGTTGCTCTTCTTGTTCTTCTCCTTCCCCCAAATGTTATGCTTACACTTCTTCTTCTTCTTCCTCTTCTCCTCCAGCTTCCACTTCTTTTGCTTCTTCTTCCCCTCCCTTCGCCTCCTTCTGCCTTTTCCTCCTTTTCTCCTTGTTCCAATTCTTCTTCTTCATCTAACCTGCTTCCACTGCTTCTTCTTCCTCCTCTTGTTGCTTCCCATTGCTGCTCTTCCTCTTGTTCACCTTCTTCCACTTTTACTACATCCACTTCTTCTTCTTCTTCCCTCCCTTCTCCTTCTTGCCCTTCTTCTGCCGACACTACCTCATCTTCCTCCCCTTCTTCTTCTCCTCCTTGTTCCACTCCTTCTTCATCCCCTTTCCTTCCATTGCTTCTTCTTCCACTTCTTCTTCTTCTTCCTCTTCTTCTCCTTCTTCCACTTGAAGTTCTTCCTTTTCTTCTCGTTCTTCCACTTCTTGTTCTTCCTCTTCTTCTCCTTCTGCCACCTCTTCTCCCTCCTCCCGTTCTCCTTCTTCCACTTCTTGTTCTTCTTCTTCTTCTCCTTCTGTCACCTCTTCTCCCTCCTCCCGTTCTCCTTCTTCCACTTCTTCTTCTTCATCTCTTTCCATTCCACTACTTCCTCCTATTCCTCTTATTCTCTCCTTCTACCACTTCTTCTACTTCTACTTGTTGTTATTCTTCATTTTCGTCTCCTTCTTCCGCTTCTTCTGCTTACACTACTTCTTCTTCCATTTCTTCTCCTTCCACAACTTCTTCTTCTTTCCTTTCCGTCTTTTCCTTCCTCGTTTTCTCCATCCCCCACTTCTGTTGCTTCCCATTATTGCTCGTCCTCTTCTTTTCCTTCCCCCAAATCTTATGCTTACACTTCTTCTTATTCTTCCTCTTCTCCTCCAGATTCCACTTCTTCTGGTTCTTCTTCCCTTCCCTTCCCCTCCTTCTTCCTTTTCCTCCTTTTCTCCTTGTTCCAATTCCTCTTCTTCATCTCACCTCCTTCCACTACTTCTTCTTCCTCCTCTTGTTCACCTTCTTCACTTTCCACATCTTCTTCTTCTTCCTTTTCTTTTCCTTCTTCCACTTCTTCTAGTTACTCTCCTTCTTCTTCCTCTTCTTATCATTCTTCCACTTCTCCTGCCTCCTCTTGTTCTCTTTCTTCCCACTTCTTCTTCATCCTCTCATTTCCTTTCTTTTCTTCCTCTTCATCTGCTTCTTCTTCTTCCTTTCCTTTGTCATATCCCTCTTTTTCTCCTTCTTCTGCTTCCACTTGCATTTCTACCTCTTGTTCTCCTTTTTCCACTTCCTCTCCATCATCCCCACTCCTTCAACTATTCTTCTTCTTCCTCTTGTTCACCTTCTTCCACCTCTAATACATCCACTTGTTCTTCTTCTTCCCTCTCTTCTCCTTCTTGCCGTTCTGCTGCCTACACTACTTCTTCTTCCTCCCCTTCTTCTTCTACTACTTGTTCACTTCTTCTTCATCCCTTTTCCTTCCATTGCTTCTTCTTCCTCCTCTTTTTCTGATTGTTCCACTTCTTCTTCTTCTTCCTATTGTTCTCCTTCTTCCACTTGCACTTCTTCCTTTTCTTCTCGTTCTTCCACTTCTTCTTCTTCCTCTTCTTCTCCTCCTGCCACATCTTCTCCCTACTCCAGTTCTCCTTCTTCCAATTTTTCTTCTTCATCTCCTTTCATTCCACTACTTCTACCACTTCTTCTACTTGTACTTGTTGCTCTTCTTTATTTTCGTCTCCTTCTTCCGCTTCTTCTACTTACACTTCTTCTTCTTCCATTTCTTCTCCTTCAACAACTTCTTCTTCTTTCCGTTCCGTCTTCTCCTTCCTCTTTTTCTCCATCCCCCACTTCTGTTGCTTCCCATTGTTGCTCGTCCTCTTCTTTTCCTTCCCCCGAATCTTATGCTTACACTTCTTCTTCTTCTTCCTCTTCTCCTCCAGATTCCATTTCTTCTGCTTTTTCCGCCTCTTCTTATCTTTCTTCCACTTCTCTTGCCTCCTCTTGTTCTCTTTCTTCCACTTCTTCTTCATCCTCTCCTTTCCTTTCTTTTCTTTCTCTTCATCTCCTCCTTCTTCTTCCTTTCCTTCGTCATATCCCTCTTTTTCTCCTTCTTCTGCTTCCACTTGCATTTCTACCTCTTGTTCTCCTTCTTCCACTTCTTCTCCATCATCCACACTCCTTCAACTACTTCTTCTTCATCCTCTTGTTCACCTTCTTCCATTTCTGCTACATCCACTTGTTCTTCTTCTTCCCTCTCTTCTCCTTCTTCCCCTTCTTCTGCCTACACTACTTCTTCTTCCTCCCCTTCTTCTTCTCCTCCTTGTTCTACTTCTTCTTTCCCCTTTACTTCCATTGCTTCTGCTTCCTCCTCTTTTTCTCATTCTTCCACTTCTTCTTCTTCTTCCTATTGTTCTCCTTCTTCCACTTGCACTTCTTCCTTTTCTTCTCGTTCTTCAACTTCTTCTTCTTCCTCTTCTTCTCCTTCTGCCACCTCTTCTCCCTCCTCCCGTTCTCCTTCTTCAACTTTTTTCCACTTCTTCTTCTTCATCTCCTTTCATTCCACTACTTCTACCACTTCTTCTACTTCTACTTGTTGTTCTTCTTCATTTTCGTCTCCTTCTTCCGCTTCTTCTGCTTACACTTCTTCTTCTTCCTCTTCTTCCATTTCTTCTCCTTCCACAACTTCTTCTTCTTTCCTTTCTGTCTTCTCCTTCCTCTTTTTCTCCATCCCCCACTTTTGTTGCTTCCCATTGTTGCTCTTCCTCTTCTTCTCCTTCCCCCAAATCTTATGCTTACACTTCTTCTTCTTCTTCCTCTTCTCCTCCAGATTCCACTTCTTCTGCTTCTTCTTCCTTTCCCTTCCACCTGCACTTCTTCCTTCTCTTCTCGTTCTTCCACTTCTTCTTCTTCCTCTTCTTCTCCTTCTGCCACCTCTTCTCCTCCTCCCATTCTCCTTCATCCACTTCTTCTTCTTCATCTCCTTTCATTCCACTACTTCCTCCTATTCCTCTTATTCTCTCCTTCAACCACTTCTTCTACTTCTACTAGTTCTTCTTCATTTTTGTCTCCTTCTTCCGCTTCTTCTGCTTACACTTCTTCTTCTTCCTCTTCTTCCATTTCTTCTCCTTCCACAACTTCTTCTTCTTTCCTTTCCATCTTCTCCTTCCTCTTTTTCTCCATCCCCCACTTCTGTTGCTTCCCATTGTTGCTTTTCCTCTTCTTCTCCTTCCCCCAAATCTTATGCTTACACTTCTTCTTCTTCTTCCTCTTCTCCTCCAAATTCCACTTCTTCTGGTTCTTCTTCCCTTCCCTTCCCCTCCTTCTTCCTTTTCCTTCTTTTTTCCTTGTTCCAATTCTTCTTTTTTATCTCACCTCCTTCCACTACTTCTTCTTCCTCCTCTTGTTCACCTTCTTCACTTTCCACATCTTCTTCTTATTCCTTTTCTTCTCCTTCTTCCACTTCTTCTAGTTACTCTCCTTGTTCTTCCTCTTCTTATCTTTCTTGCACTTTTCCCGCCTCCTTTTGTTCTCTTTCTTCCACTTCTTCTTCATCCTCTCCTTTCCTTTCTTTTCTTCCTCTTCATCTCCTTCTTCTTCTTTCTTTCCTTCGTCATATCCCTCTTTCTCTCCTTCTTCTGCTTCCACTTGCATTTGTACCTCTTGTTCTCCTTCTTCCACTTCTTCTCCATCATCCCCACTTCTTCAACTACTTCTTCTTCTTCCTCTTGTTCACCTTCTTCCCCTTCTACTACATCCACTTCTTCTTCTTCTTCCCTCTCTTCTTCTTCTTGCCCTTCTTCTGCCTACACTACTTTTTCTTCCTCCCCATCTTCTTCTCCTCCTTGTTCCACTTCTTCTTCATCCCCTTTCTTTCCATTGCTTCTTCTTCCTCGTCTTTTTCTAATTCTTCTACTTCTTCTTCTTCTTCCTATTGTTCTCCTTCTTCCACTTCCACTTCTTCCTTTTCTTCTCGTTCTTCCACTTTTTCTCCATCCCCTACTTTGTGTTGCTTCCCATTGATGCTCTTCCTCTTCTTCTCCTTCCCCCAAATCTTATGTTTACACTTCTTCTTCGTCTTCCTCTTCTCCTCCAGATTCCACCTCTTCTGCTTCTTCTTCCCTTCCCTTCCCTTCCCTCCTTCTTCCTTTTCCTCCTTTTCTCCTAGTTCCAATTCTTCTTCTTCATCTCACCTCCTTCCACTACTTCTTCTTCATCTCACCTTCTTCTTCTTTACTTTCCACATCTTCTTCTTCTTCCTTTTCTTCTCCATCATCCCCACTCCTTCAACTACTTCTTCTTCTTACTTTTGTTCACCTTCTTCCACCTCTAATACATCCACTTGTTCCTCTTCTTATCTTTCTTCCACTTCTCATGCCTCCTCTTGTTCTCTTTCTTCCACTTCTTCTTCATCCTCTCCTTTCCTTTCTTTTCTTCCTCTTGATCTCCGTCTCCTTCTTCCGCTTCTTCTGCTTACACTTCTTCTTCTTCCATTTCTTCTCCTTCTACAACTTCTTCTTTCCTTTCCGTCTTCTCCTACCTCTTTTTCTCCATCCCCCACTTCTGTTGCTTCCCATTGTTGCTCTTCCTCTTCTTCTCCTTCCCCCAAATCTTATCCTTACACTTCTTCTTCTTCTTCCTCTTCTCCTCCAGATTCCACTTCTTCTGTTTCTTCTTCCTTTCCCTTCCCCTCGTTCTTCCTTTCCTCCTTTTCTCCATGTTCCAATTCTTCTTCTTCATCTCACCTCCTTCCACCACTTCTTCTTCCACCTCTTGTTCACCTTCTTCACTTTGCACATCTTCTTCTTCTTCCTTTTCTTCTCCTTCTTCCACTTATGCTAGTTACTCTCCTTCTTCTTATCTTTCTCCCACTTCTCCTGCCTCCTCTTGTTCTCTTTCTTGCACTTCTTCTTCATCCTCTCCTTTCCTTTCTTTTCTTCCTATTAATCTCCTTCTTCTTCTTCCTTTCCTTCCTCATATCCATCTTTTTCTCCTTCTTCTGCTTCCACTTGCATGTCTACCTCTTGTCCTCCTTCTTCCACTCTTTCTCCATCATCCCCACTCCTTCAACTACTTCTTTTTCTTCCTTTTGTTCACCTTCTTCCACTTCTACTACATCCACTTGTTCTTCTTCTTCCCTCTCTTCTCCTTCTTGCCCTTCTTCTGCCTACACTACTTGTTCTTCCTCCCCTTCTTCTTCTCCTCCTTGTTTCACTTCTTCTTCATCCCCTTTCTTTCCATTGCTTCTTCTTCCTCCTCTTTTTCTCATTCTTCCACTTCTTCTTCTTCTTCCTATTGTTCTCCTTCTTCCACTTCTTCTTGCACTTCTTCTCCTTCTTCCTATTGTTCTCCTTCCGCAACTTCTTCTTCTGCATCCTCTTCTCCTCCAGATTCCACTTCTTTTGCTTCTACTTCCCTACCCTTCCCTTCCGGTCCTTGTTCCTTTTCCTCCTTTTCTCCTTGTTCCACTTCTTCTTCATCCCCTTTCCTTCCATTGCTTCTTCTTCCTCCTCTTTTTCTCATTCTTCAACTTCTTCTTCTTCTTCCTAGTGTTCTCCTTCTTCCACTTGCACTTCTTCCTTTTCTTCTCGTTCTTCCACTTCTTCTTCCTCCTCCTCTTCTCCTTCTGCTACCTCTTCTCCCTCCTCCCGTTCTCCTTCTTCCACTTCTTCTTCTTCATCTCCTTTCATTCCACTACTTCCTCCTATTCCTCTTATTCTCTCCTTCTACCACTTCTTCTACTTTTACTTGTTGTTCTTCTTCATTTTCGTCTCCTTCTTCTGCTTCTTCTGCTTACACTTCTTCTTCTTCCTCTTCTTCCATTTCTTCTCCTTCCACAACTTCTTCTTCTTTCCTTTCCGTCTTCTCCTTCCTCTTTTTCTTCATCCCCCACTTCTGTTGGTTCCCATTGTTCCTCTTACTCTTCTTCTCCTTCCCCCAAATCTTATGCTTACACTTCTTCTTCTTCTTCCTCTTCTCCTCCAGATTCCACTTCTTCTGCTTCTTTTTCCCTTCCCTTCCCCTCCTTCTTCCTTTTCCTCCTTTTCTCCTTGTTCCAATTCTTCTTCTTCATCTCACCTCCTTCCACTACTTCTTCTTCCTACTCTTGGTCACCTTCTTCACTTTCCACATCTTCTTCTTCTTCCTTTTCTTCTCTTTCTTCCACTTCTTCTAGTTACTCTCCTTCTTCTTCCTCTTCTTATCTTTCTTCAACTTCTCCTGCCTCCTCTTGTTCTCTTTCTTCCACTTCTTCTTCATCCTCTCTTTTCCTTTCTTTTCTTCCTCTTCATCTCCTTCTTCTTCTTCCTTTCCTTCATCATATCCCTCTTTTTCTCCTTCTTCTGTTTCCACTTGCATTTCTACCTCTTGTTGTCCTTCTTCCACTTCTTCTCCATCATCCCCACTCTTTCAACTACTTGTTCTTCTTCCTCTTGTTCACCTTCTTGCACTTCTACTACATCCACTTGTTCTTCCTCTTCCCTCTCTTCTCCTTCTTGCCCTTCTTCTACTTACACTACTTCTTCTTCCTCCTCTTCTTCTTCTCGTCCTTGTTCCACTTCTTCTTCATTCCCCTTTCCTTCCATTTCTTCTTCTTCGTCCGGTTTTTCTCATTCTTCCACTTCTTCTTCTTCTTCCTATTGTTCTCCTTCTTCCACTTGCACTTCTTCCTTTTCTTCTCGTTCTTCCACTTCTTCTTCTTCCTCTTCTTCTCCTTTTGCTACCTCTTCTTCCTCCTCCCGTTCTCCTTCTTCCACTTCTTATTCTTCATCTCCTTTCATTCCACTACTTCCTGCTATTCCTCTTATTCTCTCCTTCTACCACTTCTTCTACTTCTACTTGTTGTTCTTCATTTTCGTCTCCTTCTTCCGCTTCTTCTACTTACACTTCTTCTTCTTCCTCTTGTTCCATTTCTTCTCCTTCCACTTCTTCTTTCCTTTTCGTCTTCTCCTTACTTTTTTCTCCATCCCCCACTTCTGTTGGTTCCCATTGTTGCTCTTCCTCTTCTTCTCCTTCCCCCAAATCTTATGCTTACACTTCTTCTTCTTCTCCCCCAGATTCCACTTCTTCTGGTTCTTCTTCCCTTCCCTTCCCCTCCTTCTTCCTCTTGCTCCTTTTCTCCTTGTTCCAATTCTTCTTCTTCATCTCACCTCCTTCCACTACTCTTCTTCCTCCTCTTGTTCACCTTCTTCACTTTCCACATCTTCTTCTTCTTCCTTTTCTTCTCCTTCTTCCACTTCTTCTAGTTACTCTCCTTCTTCTTCCTCTTCTTATCTTTCTTCCACTTCTCCTGCCTCCTCTTGTTATCTTTCCTGCACTTCTTCTTCATCCTCTCCTTTCCTTTCTTTTCTTCCTATTAATCTCCTTCTTCTTCTTCCTTTCCTTCCTCATATCCCTCTTTGTCTCCTTCTTCGGCTTCCACTTGCATGTCTACCTCTTGTTCTCCTTCTTCCACTCCTTCTCCATCATTCCCACTCCTTCAACTACTTATTTTTCTTCCTATTGTTCACCTTCTTCCACTTCTACTGCATCCACTAGTTCTTCTTCTTCCCTCTCTTCTCCATCTTGCCCTTCTTCTGCCTACACTACTTCTTCTTCCTCCCCTTCTTCTTCTCCTCCTTGTTCCACTTCTTCTTCATCCCCTTTCCTTTCATTGCTTCTTCTTCCTCCTCTTTTTCTCATTCTTCCACTTCTTCTTCTTCTTCCTATTGTTCTCCTTCTTCCACTTCTTCTTGCACTTCTACTCCTTCTTCCTATTGTTCTCCTTCCCCCAAATCTTATGCTTACACTTCTTCTTCTTCTTCCTCTTCTCCTCCAGATTCCACTTCTTCTGCTTCTTCTTCCTTTCCTTCTTCCTTTTCCTCCTTTTCTCCTTGTTCCAATTCTTCTTCTTCATCTCACCTCCTTCCACTATTCTTCTTCCTCCTCCTGTTCACCTGCTTCAACTTCTTCAATTTCCACATCTTCTTCTTCTTCCTTTTCTTCTCCTTGTTCCACTTCTTCTAGTTACTCGCCTTTTTCTTCGTCTAATTATCTTTCATCCACTTCTCCTGCCTCCTCTTGTTCTCCTTCTTCCACTTCTTCTTCATCCTCTCCTTTCCTTTCTTTTCTTCCTCTTCATCTCCTTCTTCTTCTTCCTTTCCTTTAGCATATCCCTCTTTTTCTCCGTCTTCTGCTTCCACTTGCATTTCTACCTCTTCTTCTCCTTCTTCGTCCGGTTTTTCTCATTCTTCCATTTCTTCTTCTTCTTCCTATTGTTCTCCTTCTTCCACTTGCACTTCTTCCTTTTCTTCTCGTTCTTCCACTTCTTATTCTTCATCTCCTTTCATTCCACTACTTCCTGCTATTCCTCTTATTCTCTCCTTCTACCACTTCTTCTACTTCTACTTGTTGTTCTTCATTTTCGTCTCCTTCTTCCGCTTCTTCTATTTACACTTCTTCTTCTTCCTCTTGTTCCATTTCTCTCCTTCCACAACTTCTTCTTCTTTCCTTTCTGTCTTCTCCTTCCTCTTTTTCTCCATCCCCCACTTCTGTGGCTTCCCGTTGTTCCTCTTCCTCTTCTTCTCCTTCCCCCAAATCTTATGCTTACACTTCTTCTTCTTCCTCCTCTTCTCCTCCAGATTCCACTTCTTCTGCTTCTTCTTCCCTTCCTTTCCCCTCCTTCTTCCTTTTCCTGCTTTTCTCCTTGTTCCAATTCTTCTTCTTCATCTCACCTCCTTCTACTACTTCTTCTTCCTCCTCTTGTTCAACCTCTTCAACTTCTTCACTTTCCACATCTTCTTCTTCTTCCTTTTCTTCTCCTTCTTCCTCTTCTGCTAGTTACTCGCCTTCTTCTTCCTCTTTTTATCTTTCATCCACTTCTCCTGCCTCCTCTTGTTCTCTTTCTTCCACTTCTTCTTCATCCTCTCTTTTCCTTTCTTTTCTTCCTCTTCTTCTTCCTTTCCTTTGTTATATCCCTATTTTTCTCCTTCTTTGCTTCCACTTGCATTTCTACCTCTTGTTCTCCTTCTTCCACTTCTTCTCCATCATCCCACTCCTTCAACTACTTCTTCTTCTTGCTCTTGTTCACCTTCTTCTACTTCTACTACATCCACTTGTTCTTCTTCTTCCCTCTCTTCTCCTTCTTGCCCTTCTTCTGCCTATACTACTTCTTCTTCCTCCCCTTCTTCTTCTCCTCCTTGTTCCACTTCTTCTTCCTCCCCTTCTTCTTCTCCTTCTTCTTCCTCCTCCTTTTCTCATTCTTCCACTTCTTCTTCTTCTTCCTATTGTTCTCCTTCTTCCACTTTTGCTTCTTCCTTTTCTTCTTGGTCTTCCACATCTTCTTCTTCCTCTTCTTCTCCATCTGCCAGCTCTTCTCACTCCTCCCGTTCTCCTTCTTCCACTTCTTATTCTTCATCTCCTTTCATTCCACTACTTCCTCCTATTCCTCTTATTTTCTCCTTCTACCACTTCTTCTACTTCTACTTGTTGTTCTTCTTCATTTTCGTCTCCTTCTTCTGCTCTTCTGCTTACACTTGTTCTTCTTCCTCTTCTTCCATTTCTTCTCCTTCCACAACTTGTTCTTCTTTCCATTCCGTCTTCTCGTTCCGCTTTTTCTCCATCCCCCACTACTGTTGCTTCCCATTGTTACTCTTCCTTTTCTTCTCCTGCCCCTAAATCTTATGCTTACACTTCTTCTTCTTCTTCCTCTTCTCATCCAGATTCCACTTCTTCTACTTCTTCTTCCCTTCCCTTCCCCTCCTTCTTCCTTTTCCTCCTTTTCTCCTCGTTCCAATTCTTCTTCTTCATCTCACCTCCTTCCACTACTTCTTCGTCCTCCTCTTGTTCACCTTCTTCAACTTCTTCACTTTCGGCATCTTCTTCTTCTTCCCTCTCTTGTCCTTCTTGCCCTTCTTCTGCCTACGCTACTTCTTCTTCCTCCCCTTCTTCTTCTCCTCCTTGTCCCACTTCTTCTTCATCCCCTTTCCATCCATTGCTTCTTCTTCCTCCTCTTTTTCTCATTCTTCCTCTTCATCTTCTTCTTCCTATTCTTCTCCTTCTGCCACCTCTTGTCCCTCCTCCAATTGTCCTTCTTCCACTTCTTCTTCTTCATCTCCTTTCAGTCCACTACTTCCTCATATTCCTCTTATTCTCTCCTGCTACCACCTCTTCTACTTCTACTTGTTGTTCTTCTTCATTTTCGTCTCCTTCTTCTGCTTCTTCTGGTTACACTTCTTCTCCTTCCACAACTTCTTCTTCTTTCCTTTATGCTTACGCTTCTTCTTTTTCTTCCTCTTCTCCTCCAGATTCCCCTTCTTCTGCTTCTCCTTACCTTCCCTTCCCCTCCCCTCCTTCCTCCTTTGCCTCCATTTCTCCTTGTTCCAGTTCTTCTTCTTCATCTCACCTCCTTCCATTACTTCTTCTACCTCCTCTTGTTCACCTTCTTCAACTTCTTCACTTTCCACATCTTCTTCTTCTTCCTTTTCTTCTCCTTCTTCTACTTCTTCTAGTTACTCTCCTTCTTCTTCCTCTTCTTATCTTTCTTCCACTTCTCCTGCCTCCTCTTGTTCTCTTTCTTCCACTTCTTCTTCATCCTCTCCTCTCCTTTCTTTTCTTCCTCTTCATCTCCTTCTTCTTCTTCCTTTCCTTCGTCATATCCCTCTTTTTCTCCTTCTTCTGCTTCCACTTGCACTTCTACCTCTTGTTCTCCTTCTTCCACTTCTTCTCCATCATCCCCAGTCTTTCAATTACTTCTTCTTCTTCCTCTTGTTCACCTTCTTCCACTTCTACTACATTCACTTTTTCTTCTTCTTCTCTCTCTTCTCCTTCTTGCCCTTCTTCTGCCTACACTACTTCTTCTTCCTCCCCTTCTACTTCTCCTCCTTGTTCCACTTCTTCTTTATCCCCTTTCCTTCCATTGCTTCTTCTTCCTCCTCTTTTTCTCATTCTTCCACTTCTTCTTCTTGTTCCTGTTGTTCTCCTTGTTCCACTTGCACTTCTTCCTTTTCTTCTCGTTCTTCCACTTCTACTTCTTCCTCTTCTTCTCCTTCTGCCACCTCTTCTCCCCCCTCCTGTTCTCCTTCTTCGACTTCTTCTTCTTCATCTGCTTTCATTCCACTGCTTCCTCTTATTCCTCTTATTCTCTCCTTCTACCACTTCTTCTACTTCTACTTGTTGTTCTTCTTCATTTTCGTCTCCATCTTTCGCTTCTTCTGCTTACACTTCTTCTTCTTACACTTTTTCCTCTTCTTCCATTTCTTCTCTGTCCACAACTTCTTCTTCTTTCCTTTCCGTCTTCTCCTTCCTCTTTTTCTCCATTCCCCGCTTCTGTTGCTTCCCATTGTTACTCTTCCTCCTCTTCTCCTTCCCCCAAATCTTATGCTTACACTTCTTCTTCTTCTTCCCTTCCCTTCCCCTCCTTCTTCCTTTTCCTCTTTTTCTCCTTGTTCCAATTCTTCTTTTTCATCTCACCTGCTTCCACTACTTCTTGTTCCTCCTATTGTCCAACTTCTTCAACTTCTTCACTTTCTACATCTTCTTTTTCTTCCTTTTCTTCTCCTCATTCCACTTCTTCTAGTTACACTGCTTCTTCTTCCTCTTCTTATCTTTCTTCCACTTCTCCTGCCTCCTCTTGTTCTCTTTCTTCCACTTCTTCTTCATCCTCTCCTTTCCTTTCTTTTCTTCCTCTTCATCTCCTTCTTCTGCTTCCTTTCCATCGTCATATTCCTCTTTTTCTCCTTGTTCCAATTCTTCTTCTTTATCTCACCTCCTTCCATTACTTCTTCTTACTCCTCTTGTTCACCTTCTTCAAGTTCGTCACTTTCCACATCTTCTTCTTCTTCCTTTTCTTCTCCTTCTTCCACTTCTTCTAGTTACTCTCCTTCTTCTTCCTCTTCTTATCTTTCTTCCACTTCTCCTGCCTCCTCTTGTTCTCTTTCTTCCATTTCTCCTTCTTCTGCTTCCACTTGCATTTCTACCTCTTGTTCTCCTTCTTCCACTTCTTTTCCATCATCCCCACTCCTTCAACTACTTCTTCTTCTTCCTCTTGTTCACCTTCTTCCACTTTTACTACATCCACTTCTTCTTCTTCTTCCCTCTTTTCTCCTTCTTGCTATTCTGCTGCCTACACAACTTCTTCTTGATCCCCTTCTTCTTCTCCTCGTTGTTCCACTCCTTCTTCATCCCGTTTCCTTCCATTGCTTCTTCTTCCTCCTCTTTTTCTCATTCTTCGACTTCTTCTTCTTCTTCCTCTTCTTCTCCTTCTGCCACCTCTTCTCTTCCTCGCGTTCTCCTTCTTCCACTTCTTTTTCTTCATCTCGTTTCATTCCACTTCTTCCTCCTATTCCTTTTATTCTCTCCTTCTACCACTTCTTCTACTTCTACTTGTTGTTCTTCTTCATTTTCGTCTTCTTCTTTCGCTTCTTCTGCTTACACTTCTTCTTTCTCTTCTTCCATTTCTTCTCCTTCCACAACTTCTTCATCTTTCCTTTCCGTCTTCTCCTTCCTCTTTTTCTCCAACCCCCACTTCTGTTGCTTCCCATTGTTGGTCTTCCTGTTCTTCTCCTTCCCCCAAATCTTATGCTTACACTTCTCTTTCTTCTTCCTCTTCTCCTCCAGCTTCTACTTCTTCTGCTTCTTCTTCCCTTCCCTTCCCCTCCTTCTTCCTTTTCCTGCTTTTCTCCTGGTTCCAATTCTTCTTCTTCATCTCACCTGCTTCCACTATTTCTTCTTCCTCCTCTTGTCCACCTTCTTCCACTTCTTGACTTTCCACATCTTCTTCTTCTTCCTTTTCTTCTCCTTCTTCCACTTCTTCTAGTTACTCTCCTTCTTCTTCCTCTTCTTATCTTCTTCTTCATCTCACCTCCTTCCACTACTTCTTCTTCCTCCTCTTGTTCACCTTCTTCAACTTCTTCACTTTCCACATCTTGTTCTTCTTCCTTTTCTTCTCCTTCTTCCACTTCTTCTAGTTAGTCTCCTTCTTCTTCCTCTTTTTATCTTTCTTCCACTCCCCATCCTCCTCTTTTTCTCTTTCTTCCACTTCTTCTTCATCCTCTCCTTTCCTTTCTTTTCTTCCTCTTCATATCCTTCTTCTTCTTCCTTTCCTTCGTCATATCCCTCTTTTTCTCCTTCTTCTGTTTCCACTTGCATTTTTACTACCTCTCGTTCTCCTTCTTCCACTTCTTCTCCATCATCTCCACTCCTTCAACTACTTCTTCTTTTTCCTTTTGTTCACCTTCTTCCACTTTTACTACATCCACTTCTTCTTCTTCTTCCCTCTCTTCTCCTTCTTGCCCTTCTTCTGCCTACACTACTTCTTCTTCCTCCCCTTCTTCTTCTCCTCCTTGTTCCACTCCTTCTTCATCCCCTTTCCTTCCATTGCTTCTTCTTCCTCCTCTTTTTCTCATTCTTCCACTTCTACTTCTTCGTATTTTTCTCCTTCTTCCTCTTGCACTTCTTCCTTTTCTTCTCGTTCTTCCACCACTTCTTCTTCCTCTTCTTCTCCTTCTGCCACCTCTTCTTCCTCCTCCCGTTCTCCTTCCACAATTTCTTTTTCTTCATCTCCTTTCATTCCACTACTTCTTCCTATTCGTCTTATTCTCTCTTTCTACCACTTCTTCTACTTCTACTTGTTGTTCTATTTCATTTTTGTCTCCTTCTTCCGCTTCTTCTGCTTACACTTCTTCTTCTTCCTCTTCTTCCATTTCTTCTCCTTCCACAACTTCTTCTTCTTTCCTTTCCGTCTTCTCCTTCCTCTTTTTCTCCATCCCCTAGTTCTGTTGCTTCCCATTGTTGCTCTTCCTGTTCTTCTCCTTCTCATTGTTACTTCCTGCTTTTCTCCTGGTTCCAATTCTTCTTCTTCACCTCACCTACTTCCACTACTTCTTGTTCCTCCTCTTGTCCACCTTCTTCGACTTCTTCACTTTCCACATCTTCTTCTTCTTCCTTTTCTTCTCCTTCTTCCACTTCTTCTAGTTACTCTCCTTCTTCTTCCTCTTCTTATCTTCTTCTTCATCTCACCTCCTTCCACTACTTCTTCTTCCTCCTCTTGTTCACCTTCTTTAAGTTCTTCACTTTCCACATCTTCTTCTTCTTCCTTTCTTTTCCTTCTTCCACTTCTTCTAGTTACTGTCCTTCTTCTTCTTCTTCTTATCTTTCTTCCACTTCTCTGGCCTCCTCTTGTTCTCTTTCTTCCACTTCTTCTTCATCCTCTGGTTTCCTTTCTTTTCTTCCTCTTCATCTCCTTCTTCTTCTTGCTTTCCTTCGTCATATCCCTCTTTTTCTCCTTTTTCTGCTTCCACTTGCATTTCTACCTCTTGTTCTCCTTCTTCCACTTCTTCTCCATCATCCCCACTCCTTCAACTACTTCTTCTTCTTGCTCTTGTTCACCTTCTTCCACTTTTACTACATCCACTTCTTCTTCTTCTTACCTCTCTTCTCCTTCTTGCCCTTCTTCTGCCTACACTACTTCTTCTTCTTCCTCTTCTTCTTCTCCTCCTTGTTGAACTCCTTCTTCATCCCCTTTCCTTCCATTGCTTCTTCTTCCTCCTCTTTTTCTCATTCTTCCACTTCTTCTTCTTCCTATTGTTCTCCTTCTTCCACTTGCACTTCTTCCTTTTCTTCTTGTTATTCCACCACTTCTTCTTCCTATTCTTCTCCTTCTGCCACCTCTTCTTCCTCCTCCCGTTCTCCTTCTTCCACTTCTTTTTCTTCATCTCCTTTGATTCCACTACTTCCTCCTATTTGTCTTATTCTCTTGTTCTACCACTTCTTCTACTTCTACTTGTTGTTCTTCTTCATTTTCGTCTCCTTCTTCCACTTCTTCTGCTTACACTTCTTCTTCTTTCTCTTCTTCCATTTCTTCTCCTTCCACAACTTCTTCTTCTTTCCTTTCCGTCTTCTCCTTCCTCTTTTTCTCTATCCCCCACTTTTGTTGCTTCCCATTGTTGCTCTTCCTCTTCTTCTCCTTCCCCCAAATCTTATGCTTACACTTCTTCTTCTTCTTCCTCTTCTCCTCCAGCTTCCACTTCTTCTGCTTCTTCTTGCCTTCCCTTCCCCTCCTTCTTCCTTTTCCTCCTTTTCTCCTTGTTCCAATTCTTCTTCTTCATCTCACCTCTTTCCATTACTTCTTCTTCCTCCTCTTGTTCACCTTCTTCAACTTCTTCATTTTCCACATCTTCTTCTTCTGCCTTTTCTTCTCCTTCTGCCACCTCTTCTCTTCCTCGCGTTCTCCTTCTTCCACTTCTTCTTCTTCATCTCGTTTCATTCCACTACTTCCTCCTATTCCCCTTATTCTATCCTTCTACCACTTCTTCTACTTCTACTTATTGTTCTTCTTCATTTTCATCTTCTTCTTTCGCTTCTTGTGCTTACACTTCTTCTTCTTCCTCTTCTTCTAGTTCTTCTCCTTCCACAACTCCTTCTTCTTTCCTTTCTGTCTTCTCCTCCCTCTTTTTCTCCATCCCCCACTTCTGTTGCTTCCCATTGTTGCTCTTCCTGTTCTTCTCCTTCCCCCAAATCTTATGCGTACACTTGTTCTTCTTCTTCCTCTTCTCCTCCAGCTTCCACTTCTTCTGCTTCTTCTCCCCTTCCCTTCCCCTCCTTCTTCCTTTTCCTCCTTTTCTCCTTGTTCCAATTCTTCTTCTTCATCTCACCTGCTTGCACTACTTCTGGTTCCTCCTCTTGTCCACCTTCTTCAACTTCTTCACTTTCCACATATTCTTCTTCTTCTTCCACTTCTTCTACTTACTCTCCTTCTTCTTCCTCTTCTTATCTTTCTTCCACTTCTCCTGCCTCCTCTTGTTCTCTTTCTTCCACTTCTTCTTCATCCTCTCCTTTCCTTTCTTTTCTTCCTCTTCATCTCCTTCTTCTTCTTCCTTTCCTTCGTCATATCCCTCTTTTTCTCCTTCTTCTGCTTCCACTTGCATTTCTACATCTTGTTCTCCTTCTTCCACTTCTTCTCCATCATCCCCACTTTTTCAACTACTTCTTCTTCTTCCTCTTGTTCACCTTCTTCCACTTCTACTACATCCACTCGTTCTTCTTCTTCCCACTCTTCTCCTTCTTGCCCTTCTTCTGCATACACTACTTCTTCTTCTTCCCATTCTTCTTCTCCTCCTTGTTCCACTTCTTCGTCATCCCCTTTCCTTCTATTGCTTCTTCCTCTTCTTCTCCTTCTACCACCTCCTCTCCCTCCTCCCGTTCTCCTTCTTCCACTTCTTCTTCTTCATCTCCTTTGATTCCACTACTTCCTCCTATTCCTCTTATTCACTCCTTCTACCACTTCTTCTACTTCTTCTTGTTGTTTTTCTTCATTTTCGTCTCCTTCCTCTTCTTCCATTTCTTATCCTTCCACAACTTCTTCTTCTTCTTTCCTTTCCGTCTTCTCCTTCTGCCACCTCTTCTCCCTCCTCGCGTTCTCCTTCTTCCACTTCTTCTTCTTCATCTCCTTTCATTCCACTACTTCCTCCTATTCCTCTTATTCTCTCCTTCTACCACTTCTTCTACTTCTACTTGTTGTTCTTCTTCATTTTCGTCTCCTTCCTCCGCTTCTTCTGCTCACACTTCTTCTTCTTACTCTTCTTCCATGGCTTCTCCTTCCACAACTTCTTCTTCTTTCCTTTCCGTCTTCTCCTTCCTCTTTTTCTCCATCCCTCACTTTTATTGCTTCCCATTGTTGCTCTTCCTGTTCTTCTCCTTCCCCCAAATCTTATGCTTAAACTTCTTCTTCTTCTTCCTCTTCTCCTCCAGCTTCCACTTCTTCTGCTTCTTCTTCCCTTCCCTTCCCCTCCTTCTTCCTTTGCCTCCTTTTCTCCATGTTCCAATTCTTCTTCTTCATCTCACCTCCTTTCAGTACTTCTTCTTCCTCCTCTTGTTCACCGTCTTCAAATTCTTCACTTTCCACATCTTCTTCTTCTTCCTTTTCTTCTCCTTGTTCCACTTCTTCTAGTTACTCTCCTTCTTCTTCCTCTTCTTATCTTTCTTCCACTTCTCCTGCCTCCTCTTGTTCTCTTTCTTCCACTTCTTCTTCATCCTCTCCTTTCGTTTCTTTTCTTCTTCTTCATCTCCTTCTTCTTCTTCCTTTCCTTCGTCATATCCCTCTTTTTCTCCTTCTTCTGCTTCCACTTGCATTTCTACCTCTTGTTCTCCTTCTTCCAATTCTTCTCCATCATCCCCACTCCTTCAACTATTTCTTCCTGTTCCTCTTGTTCACCTTCTTCCACTTCTACTACAACCACTTGTTCCTCTTCTTCCATCTCTTCTCCTTCTTGCCCTTCTTCTGCCTACACTACTTTTTCTTCCTCCCTTTCTTCTTCTCCAACTTGTTCCACTTCTTCTTCATCCCCTTTCCTTCCATTGCTTCTTCTTCCTCCTCTTTTTCTCATTCTTACACTTCTTCATCTTCTTCCTCTTCTCCTCCAGCTTCCACTTCTTCTGCTTCTTCTTCCTTTCCTTTCCCCTCCTTCTTCCTTTTCCTCCTTCTTTCCTTGTTCGAATTCTTCACTTTCCACATCTTCTTCTTCTTCCTTTTCTTCTCCTTCTTCCACTTCTTCTAGTTACTCGCCTTCTTCTTCCTCTTCTTATCTTTCATCCACTTCTCCTGCCTCCTCTTGTTCTCTTTCTTCCACTTTTTCTTCATCCTCTCCTTTCGCTTCTTTTCTTCTTCATCTCCTTCTTCTTCTTCCTTTCCTTCGTCATATCCCTCTTTTTCTCCTTTGTCTGCTTCCACTTCTATTTCTACGTCTTGTTCTCCTTCGTCTGCTTCCACTTGTATTTCTACCTCCCATTCTCCTTGTTCCAATTCTTCTTCTTCATCTCACCTCCTTCCACTACTTCTTCTTCCTCCTCTTGTTCACCTTCTTCACTTTCCACATCTTCTTCTTCTTCCTTTTCTTCTCCTTCTTCCACTTCTTCTAGTTATTCTCCTTCTTCTTCCTCTTCTTATCTTTCTTCAACTTCTCCTGCCTCCCCTTTTTCTCTTTCTTCCACTTCTTCTTTATCCTCTCCTTTCCTTTCTTTTCTTCCTCTTCATCTCCTTCTTCTTCTTCCTTTCCTTCGTCATATCCCTCTTTTTCTCCTTCGTCTGCTTCCACTTGTATTTCTACCTCTTGTTCTCCTTGTTCCACTTGTTCTCCATCATCCCCACTCCTTCAACTCCTTCTTCTTCTTCCCCTTGTTCACCTTCTTCCACTTCTACTACATCCACTTGTTCTTCTTCTTCCCTCTCTTCTCCTTCTTGCCCTTCTTCTGCCTACACTACTTCTTCTTCATACGCTTCTTCTTCTCCTCCTTGTTCCAGTTCTTCTTCATCCCCTTTCCTTCCATTGCTTCTTCTTTTTCCCATTCTTCCACTTCTTCTTCTTCTTCCTATTGTTCTTCTTCTCCAACTTGCACTTCTTCCTTTTTTTCTCGTTATTCCACTTCTTGTTCTTCCTCTTCTTCTCCTTCTGCCACCTCTTCTCCCTCCTCCCGTTCTCCTACTTCCACTTCTACTTGTTCATCTCCTTTCATTCCACTACTTCCTCCTATTCCTCTTATTCTCTCCTTCTACCACTTCTTCTACTTCTACTTGTTGTTCTTCTTCATTTTCGTCTCCTTCTTCTGCTTCTTCTGCTTACACTTCTTCTTCTTCCTCTTCTTCCATTTCTTTTCCTTCCACAACTCTTTCTTCTTTCCTTTCCGTCTTCTCGTTCATCTTTTTCTCCATCAGCCAAGTCTATTGCTTCCCATTGCTGCTCTTCCTCTTCTTCTCCATCCCCCAAATCTTATGCTTACACTTCTTCTTCTTCTTCCTCTTCTCCTCCAGCTTCCACTTCTTTTGCTTCTTCTCCCCTTCCCTTCCCTTCCCCTCCTTCTTCCTTTTCCTCCTTTTCTCCTTGTTCCAATTCTTCTTCTTCATCTCACCTCCTTCCACTACTTCTTCTTCCTCCTCTTGTTCACCTTCTTCACTTTCCACATCTTCTTCTTCTTCCTTTTCTTCTCCTTCTTCCAATTCTTCTAGTTACTCTCCTTCATCTTCCTCTTCTTATCTTTCTTCCACTTGTCTTGCCTCCTCTTGTTCTCTTTCTTCCACTTCTTCTTCATCCTCTCCTTTCCTTTCTTTTCTTCCTCTTCATCTCCTTCTTCTTCTTCATTTCCTTCGTCATATCCTTCTTTTTCTCCTTCTTCTGCTTCCACTTGCATTTCTACCCCTTGTTCTCCTTCTTTCACTTCCTCTCCATCATCCCCACTCCTTAAACTACTTCTTCCTCTTCCTCTTGTTCACCTTCTTCCACTTCTACTACATCCACTTGTTCCTCTTCTTCCATCTCTTCTCCTTTTGGCCCTTCTTCTGCCTACACTACGTCTTCTTCCGCCCCTTCTTCTTCTTCATTCCCCTTTCCTTCCATTGCTTCTTCTTCGTCCTCTTTTTCTCATTCTTCCACTTCTTCTTCTTCTTCCTATTGTTCTCCTTCTTCCACTTGCACTTCTTCCTTTTCTTCTCGTTTTTCCACTTCTTCTTCCTCTTATTGTCCTTCTGCTACCTCTTCTTCCTCCTCCCGTTCTCCTTCTTCAACTTTTTCTTCTTCTTCTTCATCTCCTTTCATTCCACTATTTCCTGCTATTCCTCTCATTCGTCTCCTTCCTCCGCTTCTTCTGCTTACACTTCTTCTTCTTCCTCTTCTTCCATTTCTTCTCCTTCCACAACTTCTTCTTCTTTCCTTTCCATCTTCTCCTTCCTCTTTTTCTCCATCACCCACTTCTGTTGCTTCCCATTGTTGCTATTCCTCTTCTTCTTCTTCCCCCAAATCTTATGCTTACACTTCTTCATCTTCTTCCTCTTCTCTTCCAGCTTCCACTTCTTCTGCTTCTTCTTCCTTTCCTTTCCCCTCCTTCTTCCTTTTCCTCCTTCTTTCCTTGTTAGAATTCTTCTTCTTCATATCACCTCCTCCCACTACTTCTTCTTCCTTTCTTGTTCACCTTCTTCAACTTCTTCACTTTCCACATCTTCTTCTTCTTCCTTTTCTTCTCCTTCTTCCACTTCTTCTAGTTACTCGCCTTCTTCTTCCTCTTCTTATCTTCATCCACTTCTCCTGCCTCCTCTTGTTCTCTTTCTTCTACTTCTTCATCATCCTCTCCTTTCGCTTCTTTTCTTCTTCTTCATCTCCTTCTTCTTCTTCCTTTCCTTCGTCATATCCCTCTTTTTCTCCTTTGTCTGCTTCCACTTGCATTTCTACGTCTTGTTCTCCTTCGTCTGCTTCCACTTGTATTTCTACCTCCCATTCTCCTTGTTCCAATTCTTCTTCTTCATCTCACCTCCTTCCACTACTTCTTCTTCCTCCTCTTGTTCACCTTCTTCACTTTCCACATCTTCTTCTTCTTCCTTTTCTTCTCCTTCTTCCACTTCTTCTAGTTACTCTCCTTCTTCTTCCTCTTCTTATCTTTCTTCCACTTCTCCTGCCTCCTCTTGTTCCCTTTCTTCCGCTTCTTTTTCATCCTCTTCTTTCCATTCTTTTCTTCCTCTTCATCTCCTTCTTCTTCTTCCTTTCCTTCGTCATATCCCTCTTTTTCTCCTTCTTCTGCTTCCACTTGCATTTCTACCTCTTGTTCTCCTTCTTCCACTTCTTCTCCATCACCCCCACTCCTTCAACTACTTCTTGTTCTTCCTCTTGTTCACCTTCTTCCACTTCTACTACATCCACTTGTTCTTCTTCTTCCCTCTCTTCTCCTTCTTGCCCTTCTTCTGCCTACACTACTTTTTCTTCCTCCCCTTCTTCTTCTCCTCCTTGTTCCACTTCTTCTTCATCCCCTTTCCTTCAATTGCTTCTTCTTCCTCCTCTTTTTCTTATTCTTCCACTTCTTCGTCTTCTTCCTATTGTTTCCCTCTTCCACTTGCACTTCTTTCTTTTCTTCTCGTTCTTCCACTTCTTCTTCTTCCTGTTCTTCTCCTTCTGCCACCTCTTCTCCCTCCTCCTGTTCTCCTTATTCCACTTCTTCTTCTTCATCTCCTTTCATTCCACTACTTCCTCCTATTCCTCTTATTCTCTCCTTCTACCACTTCTTCTACTTCTACTTGTTGTTCTTCTTCATTTTCGTCTCCTTCTTCTGCTGTTCTGCTTACACTTCTTCTTCTTCCTCTTCTTCCATTTCTTCTCCTTCCACAACTTCTTCTTCTTTTCTTTCCGTCTTCTCCTTCCGCTTTTTCTCCATCCCCCACTACTGCTGCTTCCCATTGTTGCTCTTCCTCTTCTTCTCCTGCCCCTAAATCTTATGCTTGCCCTTCTTCTTCTTCTTCCTCTTCTCCTCTAGATTCCACTTCTTCTGCTTCTTCTTCCCTTCCCTTCCCCTCCTTCTTCCTTTTCCTCCTTTCTCCTCGTTCCAATTCTTCTTCTTCATCTCACCTCCTTCCACTACTTCTTCTTCCTCCTCTTGTTCACCTTCTTCAACTTCTTCACTTTCCACATCTTCTTCTTCTTCCCTCTCTTCTCTTTCTTGCCCTTCTTCTACTTATGCTTCTTCTTCTTCCTCCCCTTCTTCTTCTCCTCCTTGTTCCACATCTTCTTCATCCCCTTTCCTTCCATTGCTTCTTCTTCCTCCTCTTTTCTCATTCTTCCACTTCTTCTTCTTCTTCCTATTGTTCTCCTTCTGCCACTTGCACTTCTTCGTTTTCTTCTCGTTCTTCCACTTCTTCTTCTTCCTCTTCTTCTCCTTCTGCCACCTCTTCTCCCTCCTCCCGTTCTCCTACTTCCACTTCTACTTGTTCATCTCCTTTCATTCCACTACTTCCTCCTATTCCTCTTATTCTCTCCTTCTACCACTTCTTCTACTTCTACTTGTTGTTCTTCTACATTTTCGTGTCCTTCCTCCGCTTCTTCTGCTTACACTTCTTCTTCTTCCTCTTCTTCCATTTCTTCTCCTTCCACAACTTCTTCTTCTTTCCTTTCCATCTTCTCCTTCCTCTTTTTCTCCATCACCCACTTCTGTTGCTTCCCATTGTTGCTATTCCTCTTCTTCTTCTTCCCCCAAATCTTATGGTTACACTTCTTCTTCTTCATCCTCTTCTCCTCCACATTCCACTTCTTCTGGTTCTTCTTCCCTTCCCTTCCCCTACTTCTTCGTTTTCCTCCTTTTCTCCTTGTTCCAATTCTTCTTCTTCATCTCACCTCCTTCCACTATTTCTTCTTCCTCCTGTTGTTCTTCTTCCTCTTGTTCACCTTCTTCCACCTCTAATACATCCACTTGTTCTTCTTCTTACCTCTCTTCTCCTTCTTGCCGTTCTTCTGCCTACACTACTTCTTCTTCCTCCCTTTCTTCTTGTCCTCCTTGTTCCACTTCTTCTTCATCCCTTTTCCTTCCATTGCTTCTTCTTCCTCCTCTTTTTCTCATTCTTCCACTTCTTCTTCTTCTTCCTATTGTTCTCCATCTTCCACTTGAAGTTCTTCCTTTTCTTCTCGTTCTTCCACTTCTTGCTCTTCCTCTTCTTCTCCTTCTGCCACCTCTTCTCCCTCCTCCCGTTCTCCTTCTTCCACTTCTTCTTCTTCATCTCCTTCCATTCAACTACTTCCTACTATTCCTCTTATTCTCTCCTTCTACCACTTCTTCTACTTCTACTTGTTGTTCTTCTTCATTTTTGTCTCCTTCTTCCACTTCTTCTGCTTACACTTCTTCTTCTTCCTCTTCTTCCATTTCTTCTCCTTCCACAACTTCTTCTTCTTTCTTTTCCGTTTTCTCCTTCCTCTTTTTCTCCATCCCCTACTTCTGTTGCTTCCCATTGTTGCTCTTCCTCTTCTTCTCCTTCCCCCAAATCTTATGCTTACACTTCTTCTTCTTCTTCCTCTTCTCCTCCACATTCCACTTCTTCTGCTTCTTCTTCCCTTCCCTTCCCTTCTCCTCCTTCTTCCTTTTCCTCCTTTTCTCCTTGTTCCAATTCTTCTTCTTCATCTCACCTCCTTGCACTACTTCTTCTTCCTCCTCTTGTTCACCTTCTTCACTTTCCACATCTTCTTCTTCTTCCTTTTCTTCTCCTTCTTCCACTTCTTCTAGTTACTCTCCTTCTTCTTCCTCTTCTTATCTTTTTCAACTTCTCCTGTCTCCTCTTATTCTCTTTCTTCCACTTCTTCTGCATCCTCTCCTTTCCTTTATTTTCTTCCTCTTCATCTACTTCTTCTTCTTCCTCTTGTTCACCTTCTTCCACCTCTACTACATCCACTTGTTCTTCTTCTTCCCTCTCTTGTCCTTCTTGCCCTTCTTCTGCCTGCACTACCTCTTCTTCCTCCCCTTCTTCTTCTCCTCCTTGTTCCACTTCTTCTTCATCCCCTTTGCTTCCATTGCTTCTTCTTCCTCCTCTTTTTCTCATTCTTCCACTTCTTCTTCTTCTTCCTATTCTTCTCCTTCTACCAGCTCTTCTCCCTCCTCCCATTCTCCTTCTTCCACTTCTTCTTCTTCATCTCCTATCAGTCCACTACTTCCTCATATTCCTCTTATTCTCTCCTTCTACCACTTCTTCTACTTCTACTTGTTGTTCTTCTTCATTTTCATCTCCTTCTTCTGCTTCTTCTACTTACACTTCTTCTCCTTCCACAACTTCTTCTTCTTTCCTTTCCGTCTTCTCCTTCCTCCTTTTCTCCATCCCCCACTTCTGTTGCTTCCCATTGTTGCTCTTCCTCTTCTTCTCCTTCCCCCAAATCTTATGCTTACACTTCTTTTTCTTCTTCCTCTTCTCCTCCAGATTCCACTTCTTCTTCCCTTCCCATCCCTTCCCCTCCTTCTTCCTTTTCCTCCTTTTCTCCTTGTTCAAATTCTTTTTCTTCATCTCACCTCCTTACACTACTTCTTCTTCCTCCTCTTGTTCACCTTCTTCACTTTCCACATCTTCTTCATCTTCCTTTTCTTCCCCTTCTTTCACTTCTTCTAATTACTCTCCTTCTTCTTCCTCTTCTTATCTTTCTTCCACTTCTCCTGCCTCGTCTAGTTTTCTTTCTTCCACTTCTTCTTCATCCTCTCCTTTCCTTTCTTTTCTTACTCTTCATCTCCTTCTTCTTTTTCCTTTCCTTCGTCATATCCCTCTTCTTCTCCTTCTTCTGCTTCCACTATCATTTCTACCTGTACTTCTCCTTCTTCCACTTCTTCTCCATCATCCCCGCTCCTTCAACTAGTTCTTCTTCTTATTCTTGTTCACCTTCTTCCACCTCTACTACATCCACTTGTTCTTCTTCTTCCCTCTCTTCCCCTTCTTGCCTTTCTTCTGCCTACACTACTTCTTCTTCGTCCCCTTCTTCTTCTCCTCCTTGTTCCACTTCTTCTTCCTCCCCTTTCCTTCCATTGCTTTTTCTTCCTCCTTTTTTTCTCATTCTTCCACTTCTTCTTCTTCATCCTATTGTGCTCCTTCTTCCACTTGCACTTCTTCCTTTTCTTCTCGTTCTTCCACTTCTTCTTCTTCCTCTTCTCCCTCCTCCCGTTCTCCCTCTTCCACTTCTTCTTCTTCATCTCCTTTCACTCCACTACTTCCTCCTATTCCTCTTATTCTCTCCTTCTACCACTTCTTCTACTTGTTGTTCTTCTTCATTTTCGTCTCCTTCTTACGCTTCTTCTGCTTACACTTCTTCTTCTTCCTCTTCTTCCATTTCTTCTGCTTCCACAACTTCTTCTTCTTTCCTTTTCGTCTTCTTCTTCCTCTTTTTCTACATCCCCCCACTTCTGTTGCTTCCCATTGTTGCTCTTCCTCTTCTTCTCCTTCCCCCAAATCTTATGCTTACACTTCTTCTTCGTCTTCCTATTTTCCTCCAGATTCCACTTCTTCTGCTTCTTCATCCCTTCCCTTCCCCTCCTTCTTCCTTTTCTTCTCCTTCTTCCACTTCTTCTTCTTCCTTTTCTTCTCCTTTTTCCACTTCTTCTAGTTACTCTCCTTCTTCTTCCACTTCTTATCTTTCTTCCACTTCTTCTTCTTCTTCCTCTTCTCCTCCAGATTCCACTTCTTCTGCTTCTTCTTCCCTTCCCTTCCCGTCCTTCTTCCTTTTCCTCCTTTTCTCCTTGTTCCAATTCTTCTTCTTCATCTCACCTCCTTCCACTACTTCTTCTTCCTCCTCTCGTTCACCTTCTTCAACTTCTTCACTTTCCACATCTTCTTCTTCCTTCTTTTCTTCTCATTCTTCCACTTCTTCTAGTTACTCTCCTTCTTCTTCCTCTTCTTATCTTTCTTCCACTTCTCCTGCCTCCTCTTGTTCTCTTTCTTCCACTTCTTCTTCATCCTCTAATAGAAATCCAGAGTGGTTGGATTCGTTTTGCGGATCTATCTAGGTTGGAAGGTAATAAGTTAACAAAACAATGAGAATTGGGTAAACAAGTAAATGGAAAGGATGAAAATGGTTTAGCGAAGGGATAAATGACGCCTCTTCCAAGGATGGAAGATAAGTCATATGACGCCACAAGGGTGGTGATTTACCCTTGATAAGTCTAGCAGAACGCCACAAGGAAAAATTCCTTGATAAGTTCTAAAGAGAAATTCATCTCACAAAAGGGTAAAATCCAATTATAATTTCACTAATTCAATGGTTCTCCTTTGAGTACAATTCAACCCCTATTTATAGAACTAGATGACTGTTCAAAATCATAACTCTCAAAAGAAAAATTAAATACTCCATTATCACGCAATTATCACATATGATTAATTGCATGTTACATTAATTCCTAAATTAATGAAACGTTACAAAAAATGAAAAGTCATTGTCTTCAGCATTCACATCATTCCCTCCTTCTTCGAAAAGATTCATCCTCGAATCTATGACTTTATTTTCCTATCAATTTTATTCACTTATAATTTAAAATAAACAAAATCAACCTCCAGGATCAAATGTAACTTGTAAAAATTCATGCATCAAAGAAGTTTTCCTTTTTGGTTTCCAAACCCAAACATTGGAATCAAGAGGAATTCTTCTTTTAAAATAGACTTGTGCATTTTCTTCAGGAGTTTTAACCTCAACAATGTACTGAATGTACAATGACTCTGGAAAAGGGATATCCACATTTTTCTTCCTCAAATATGGCAATTTGTGGGTTGTATTGTCATCGTCCTGTGCATTCAAAATACCAATAAAAGAAGAAAAATCATTAGCAGTTTTTATTTTAACGTTCTTTTTCTCTCTTTCTCTTTCCTTTTCTCTCTCTTCCTCTTCACTCTTTTCTTTTTCTATTTTTCTCTTTTCTTCTCTTTCTTTTTCTATTTTCTCCTTCAACTTATGTTGATTATCACAAACTTCACTTGGTGTCAGAAATTTCAAATTAAGTTTGCGTCCTTCATGCACCAAAGAAACTGAAAGTCTTTCAGAATTTATCCTTTTACCCTACAACCAAGGTCTCCCTAAAAGAAAATGACATGAGTCCATGGGAGCAATATCGCATGTCACTTCCTCCACAATGAGAATTGGGTAATAAGTTAACAAAACAATGAGAATTGGGTAAACAAGAAAATGGAAAGGATGAAAATGGTTTAGCGAAGGGATAAATGAGGCCACTTCCAAGGATAGAAGATAAGTCATATGACGCCACAAGGGTAGTGATTTACCCTTGATAAGTCTAGCAGAACGCCACAAGGAAAAATTCCTTGATAAGTTCTAAAGAGAAATTCATCTCACAAAAGGGTAAAACCCAATTATAATTTCACTAATTCAATGGTTCTCCTTTGAGTACAATTCAACCCCTATTTATAGAACTAGGTGACTGTTCAAAATCATAACTCTCAAAAGAAAAATTAAATACTCCATTATCACGCAATTATCACATATGATTAATTGCATGTTACATTAATTCCTAAATTAATGAAATGTTACAAAAAATGAAAAGTCATTGTCTTCGGCATTCACATCATCCTCTCCTTTCCTTTCTTTTCTTCCTCTTCATCTCCTTCTTCTTCTTCCTTTCCTTCATAATATCCCTCTTTTTGTGCTTCTTCTGCTTCCACTTGCATTTCTACCTCTTGTTCTCCTTCTTCCACTTCTTCTCCATCATCCCCACTCCTTCAACTACTTCTTCTTCTTCCTCTTGTTCACCTTCTTCCACTTCTACTACATCCATTTCTACCACTTGTTCTCCTTCTTCCACTTCTTCTCCATCATTCCCACTCCTTCAACTACTTCTTCTTCTTCCTATTGTTCACCTTCTTCCACTTCTACTACATCCACTTGTTCTTTTTCTTCCCTCTCTTCTCCTTCTTGCCCTTCTTCTGCCTACACTACTTCTTCTTCCTCCCCTTCTTCTTCTCATCCTTGTTCCACTTCTTCTTCATTCCCCTTTCCGTCCATTGCTTCTTCTTCCTCCTCTTTTTCTCATTCTTCCACTTCTTCTTCTTCTTCCTATTGTTCTCCTTCTTCCACTTGCACTTCTTCCTTTTCTTCTCGTTCTTCCACTTCTTCTTCTTCCTCTTCTTCTTCTTCTCCTTCTGCCACCTCTTCTTCCACTTATTCTTCTTCATCTCCTTTCATTCCACTACTTCCTCCTATTCCTCTTATTCTCTGCTTTTACCACTTCTTCTACTTCTACTTATTGTTCTTCTTCATTTTCATCTCCTTCTTCCGATTCTTCTGCTTACACTTCTTCCGTTTCTTCTCCTTCCACAACTTCTTCTTGTTTCCTTTCCGTCTTCTCCTTCCTCTTTTTCTCCATCCCCCACTTCTGTTGCTTCCCATTGTTGTTGTTCTTCTTCTTCTCCTTCCCCCAAATCTTATGCTTACACTTCTTCTTCTTCCTCTTCTCCTCCAGATTCCACTTGTTCTGCTACTTCTTCCCTTCCCTTCCCCTCCTTCTTCCTTTTCCTGCTTTTCTCCTTGTTCCAATTCTTCTTCTTCATCTTCTGCTTCCACTTGCATTTCTACCTCTTGTTCTCCTTCTTCCACTTCTTCTCCATCATCCCCACTCCTTCAACTACTTATTCTTCTTCCTCTTGTTCACCTTCTTCCACTTCTACTACATCCACTTGTTCTTCTTCTTCCTTCTCTTCTCCTTATTGCCCTTCTTCTGCCTACACTACTTCTTCTTCCTCCCCCTCTTTTTCTCCATCCCCCACTTCTGTTGCTTCCCATTGTTGCTCTTCCTCTTCTTCTCCTTCCCCCAAATCTTATGCTTACACTTCTTCTTCGTTTTCCTCTTCTCTTCTAGATTCCACTTCTTCTGCTTCTTCTTCCCTTCCCTTCCCCTCCTTCTTCCTTTTCCTTCTTTTCTCCTTGTTCCAATTCTTCTTCTTCATCTCACCTCCTTTTGTTCACCTTCTTCAACTTCTTCACTTTCCACATCTACTTCCTCTTCCTTTTCCTCTCCTTCTTCCACTTCTTCTAGTTACTCTCCTTCTTCTTCCTTTTCTTACCTTTATTCCACTTCTCCTGCCTCCTCTTGTTCTCTTTCTTCCACTTCTCCTGCCTCCTCTTGTTCTCTTTCTTCCACTTCTTCTTCATCCTCTCCTTTCCTTTCTTTTCTTCTTCTTCAGCTCCTTCCTCTTCTTCCTTTCCTTCGTAATATCCCTCTTTTTCTCCTTCTTCTGCTTCCACTTGTATTTCTACCTCTTGTTCTCCTTCTTCCACTTCTTCTCCATCATCCCCACTCCTTCAACTACTTCTTCTTCTTCCTCTTGTTCACCTTCTTCCACTTCTACTACATCCACTTGTTGTTCTTCTCCCTCTCTTCTCCTTCTTGCCTTCTTCTGCCTACAATACTTCTTCTTCCTCCCCTTCTTCATGTCTTCCTTGTTCCACTTCTTCTTCATCCCCTTTCCTTCCATTGCTTCTTCTTCCTCCTCTTTTTCTCATTCTTCCACTTCTTCTTCTTCCTCCTATTGTTCTTCTTCTTCCACTTGCACTTCTTCCTTTTCTTCTCGTTCTTCCACTTGTTCTTCTTCCTCTTCTTCTCATTCTGCCACCTCTTCTCCCTTCTCCCGTTCTCCTTCTTCCATTTCTTCTTCTTCATCTCCTTTCATTCCACTACTTACTCCTATTCCTCTTATTCTCTCCTTCTACCACTTCTTCTACTTCTACTTGTTGTTCTTCTTCATTTTCGTCTCCTTCTTCTGCTTCTTCTGCTTACACTTCTTCTTCTTCCTCTTCTTCCATTTCTTCTCCTTCCACAACTTCCTCTTCTTTCCTTTCCGTCTTCTCCTTCCTCTTTTTGTCCATCCCCCACTTCTGTTGCTTCCCATTGTTGGTCTTCCTCTTCTTCTCCTTCCCCCAAATCTTATGCTTACACTTCTTCTTCTTCTTCCTCTTCTCCTCCAGATTCCTTCCATTTCTTATTTTTCCTCCTCTTTTTCTTATTCTTCCAGTTGTTCTTCTTCTTCCTATTGCTCTCCTTCTTACACTTGCACTTCTTCCTTTTCTTCTCGTTCTTCCACTTCTTCTTCTTCCTCTTCTTCTCCTTCTGCCACATCTTGTTCCTCCTCCCGTTCTCATTCTTCCACTTCTTCTTCTTCATCTCCTTTCATTCCATTACTTCCTCCTATTCCTCTTCTTCTCTCCTTCTACCACTTGTTCTACTTTTACTTGTTGTTCTTCTTCATTTTCTTCTCCTTCTTCCTCTTCTTCCATTTCTTCTCCTTCCACAACTTCTTCTTCTTTCCTTTCCGTCTTCTCCTTCCTCTTTTTCTCCATTCCCCACTTCTGTTGCTTCCCATTGTTGTTGTTCCTCTTCTTCTCCTTCCCCCAAATCTTATGCTTACACTTCTTCTTCTTCCTCCTCTTCTCCTCCAGATTCCACTTCTTCTGCTTCTTCTTCCCTTCCCTTCCCTTCCAGTCCTTCTTCCTTTTCCTCCTTTTCTCCTTGCTCCAATTCTTCTTCTTCATCTCACCTCCTTCCACTACTTCTTCTTCCTCCTCTTCTTCACCTTCTTCACTTTCCAGATCTTCTTCTTCTTCTTTTTCTTCTCCTTCTCCCACTTCTTCTAGTTACTCTCCTTGTTCTTCCTCTTCTTATCTTTCTTCCACTTCTCCTGCCTCCTTTTGTTTTCTTTCTTCCACTTCTTCTTCATCCTCTCCTTTCCTTTCTTTTCTTCATCTTCATCTCCTTCTTCTTCTTCCTTTCCTTCATCATATCCCTCTTTTTCTCCTTTTTCTGCTTCCACTTGCATTTCTACCTCTTGTTCTCCTTCTTCTACTTCTTCTCCATCATCCTCACTTCTTCAACTAGTTTTTCTTCTTCCTCTTGTTCTCTTTCTTCCACTTCTTCTACTTCATCCCCTTTCATTCCACTACTTCCTCCTATTCCTCTTATTATTTATTTCTACCACTTCTTCTACTTTTACTTGTTGTTCTTCTTCATTTCCGTCTCCTTCTTCTGCTTCTTCTGCTTACACTTCTTCTCCTTCCACAACTTCTTCTTCTTTCGTTTCCGTCTTCTCCTTCCTATTTTTCTCCATGCCCCACTTCTGTTGCTTCCCATTGTTGCTCTTCCTCTTCTTCTCCTTCCCCCAAATCTTATGCTTACACTTCCTCTTCTTCTTCCTCTTCTCCTCCACATTCCACTTCTTCTACTTCTTCTTCCCTTTCCTTCCCCTCCTTCTTCATTTTCCTCCTTTTCTCCTTGTTCCAATTGTTCGTCTTCATCTCACCTCCTTCCACTACTTCTTCTTCCTCCCCTTCTTCTTCTCCTCCCTGTTCCACTTCTTCTTCATCCCCTTTCCTTCCATTGCTTCTTCTTCCTCCTCTTTTTCTCATTCTTCCACTTCTGCTTCTTCTTCCTATTGTTCTCCTTCTTCCACTTGCACTTCTTCGTTTTCTTGTCATTCTTCCACTTCTTCTTCTTCCTCTTCTTCTCCTTCTGCCACCTCTTCTTCCTCGTCCCGTTCTCCTTCTTCCACTTCTTCTTCTTCATCTCCTTTCATTCCACTACTTCCTCCTATTCCTCTTATTCTTTCCTTCTACCACTTCTTCTACTTCTACTTGTTGTTCGTCTTTATTTTCGTCTCCTTCTTCCGCTACTTCTGCTTACACTTCTTCTTCTTCCTCTTCTTCCATTTCTTCTCCTTCCACAACTTCTTCTTCTTTCCTTTTCGTCTTCTTCTTCCTCTTTTTCTCCATCCCCCACTTCTGTTGGTTCCCGTTGTTGCTCTTCCTCTTCTTCTCCTTCCCCCAAATCTCTATTCTTACACTTCTTCTTCTTTTTCTTCTTCTCCTCCAGATTCCACTTCTTCTACTTCTTCTTCCGTTGCCTTCCCCTCCTTCTTCCTTTTCCTCCTTTTCTCCTTGTTCCAATTCTTCTTCTTCATCTCACCTCCTTCCACTACTTCTTCTTCCTCCTCTTGTTCACGTTCTTCACTTTCCACATCTTATTCTTCTTCCTTTTCTTCTCCTTCTTCCACTTCTTCTAGTTACTGTCCTTGTTCTTCCTCTTCTTATCTTTCTTCCACTTCTCCTGCCTCCTCTTGTTCTCTTTCTTCCACTTCTTCTTCATCCTCTCCTTTCCTTTCTTTTCTTCCTCTTCATCTCCTTCTTCTTCTTCCTTTCCTTTGTCATATCCCTCCTTTTCTCCTTCTTCTGCTTCCACTTGCATTTCTACCTCTTGTTCTCCTTCTTCCACTTCTTCTCCATCATCCCCACTAATTCAACTACATCTTCTTCTTCTTCTCGTTCAACTTCTTCCACTTCTACTACATCCACTTGTTCTTCTTCTTCCCTCTCTTCTCCTTCTTGCCCTTCTTCTGCCTACACTACTTCTTCTTCGTCCCCTTCTTCTTCTCCTCCTTGTTCCACTTCTTCTTCATCCCTTTTCCTTCCATTGCTTCGTCTTCCTCCTCTTTTTCTCATTCTTCAACTTGTTCTTCTTCTTCCTATTCTTCTCCTTCTTCAACTTGCACTTCTTCCTTTTCTTCTCGTTCTTCCACTTCTTCTTCTTCCTCCTCTTCTCCTTCTGCCACCTCTTCTCCCTCCTCCCGTTCTCCTTTTTCCACTTCTTCTTCTTCATCTCCTTTCATTCCACTACTTCCTCCTATTCCTCTTATTCTCTATTTCTACCACTTCTTCTACTTCTACTTGTTGTTGTTCTTCATTTTTGTCTCCTTCTTCCACTTCTTCTGCATTCACTTCTTGTTCTTCCTCTTCTTCCATTTCTTCTCCTTCCACAACTTCTTCTTCTTTCCTTTCCGTTTTCTCCATCCTCTTTTTCGCTATCCCCTACTTCTGTTGCTTCCCATTGTTGCTCTTCCTCTTCTTCTCCTTCCCACAAATCTTATGCTTACACTTCTTCTTCTTCTTCCTCTTCTTTTCCAGATTCCACTTCTTCTGCTTCGTCTTCCCTTCCCTTCCCCTCCTTCTTCCTTTTCCTTCTTTTTTCCTTGTTCCAATTCTTCTTTTTTATCTCACCTCCTTCCACTACTTCTTCTTCCTCCTCTTGTTCACCTTCTTCACTTTCCACATCTTCTTCTTCTTCCTTTTCTTCTCCTTCTTCCACTTCTTCTAGTTACTCTTCTTGTTCTTCCTGTTCTTATCTTTCTTGCACTTCTCCCGCCTCCTTTTGTTCTCTTTCTTCCACTTCTTCTTCATCCTCTCCTTTCTTTTCTTTTCTTCCACTTCATCTCCTTCTTCTTCTTCCTTTCCTTCGTCATATCCCTCTTTTTCTCCATCTTCTGCTTCCATTTTCATTTCTACCTTTTGTTCTCCTTCTTCCACTTCTTCTCCATCATCCCAACTCCTTCAACTACTTCTTCTTCTTTGTTCACCTTCTTCCACCTCTACTACATCCACTTGTTGTTCTTCTTCCCTCTCTTCTCCTTATTGCCCTTCTTCTGCCTACACTACTTCTTCTTCCTCCCCTTCTTCTTCTCCTCCTTGTTCCACTTCTTCTTCATCCCCTTTCCTTCCATTGCTTCTTCTTCCTCCTCTTTTTCTCATTCTTCCACTTCTTCTTCTTCTTCCTATTGTTCTCCTTCTTCCACTTGCACTTCTTCCTTTTCTTCTCGTTCTTCCACTTCTTCGTCTTCCTCTTCTTCTTCTTCTGCCACTTCTTCTCCCTCCTCCCGTTCTCCTTCTTCCACTTCTTCTTCTTCATCTCTTTTCATTCCACTACTTCCTCCTATTCCTCTTATTCTCTCCTTCTACCACTTCTTCTACTTCTACTTGTTGTTCTTTTTCATTTTTGTCTCCTTCTTCTACTTCTTCTGCTTACACTTCTTCTTGCTCTTCTTCCATTTCTTCTCCTTCCACAACTTCTTCTTCTTTCCTTTCCGTGTTCTCCTTCCTCTTTTTCTCCATCCCCCACTTCTATTTCCTCCCATTGTTGCTCTTCCTCTTCTTCTCCTTCCCCCAAATCTTATGCTTACACTTCTTCTTCTTCTTCCTCTTCTCCTCAAGATTCCACTACTTCTGCTTCTTCTTCCCTTCCCTTCCCCTCCTTCTTCCTTTTCCTCCATTTTTCCTTCTTCCAATTCTTCTTCTTCATCTCACCTTCGTCTTCCTCTTCTTCTCCTTCTACCACCTCTTCTCCCCCCTCCCGTTCTCCTTCTTCCACTTCTTCTTCTTCATCTCCTTTCATTCCACTACTTCCTATTATTCCTCTTATTCTCTCCTTCTACCGCTTCTTCTACTTCTACTTGTTGTTCTTCTTCATTTTCGTCTCCTTCTTTCGCTTCTTCTACTTACACTTCTTCTTCTTTCCTTTCTGTCTTCTCCTTCCTCTTTTTCTCCATCCCCCAATTCTGTTGCTTCCCATTGTTGCTCTTCCTACTCTTCTCCTTCCCCCAAATCTTATGCTTACACTTCTTCTTCTTCTTCCTATTCTCCTCCAGATTCCATTTCTTCTGCTTCTTCTTCCCTTCCCTTCCCCTCCTTCTTCCTTTTCCTCCTTTTCTCTTTGGTCTAATTCTTCTTCTTCATCTCACCTCCTTCCACTACTTCTTCGTCCTCCTCTTGTTCACCTTCTTCAACTTCTTCACTTTCCACATCTTCTTCTTCTTCCTTTTCTTCTCCTCCTTCCACTTCTTCTAATTACTCTCCTTCTTCTTCCTCTTCTTATCTTTCTTCCACTTCTCCTGCCTCCTCTTGTTCTATTTCTTCCACTTCTTCTTCATCCTCTCCTTTTGTTTCTTTTCTTCTTCTTCATCTCCTTCTTCTTCTTCCTTTCCTTCGTCATATCCCTCTTTTTCTCCTTCTTCTGCTTCCACTTGCATTTCTACCTCTTGTTCTCCTTCTTCCAATTGTTCTCCATCATCCCCACTCCTTCAACTATTTCTTCCTGTTCCTCTTGTTCACCTTCTTCCACTTCTACTACAACCACTTGTTCCTCTTCTTCCATCTCTTCTCCTTCTTGCCCTTCTTCTGCCTACACTACTTTTTCTTCCTCCCTTTCTTCTTCTCCAACTTGTTCCACTTCTTCTTCATCCCCTTTCCTTCCATTGCTTCTTCTTCCTCCTCTTTTTCTCATTCTTACACTTCTTCATCTTCTTCCTCTTCTCCTCCAGCTTCCACTTATTCTGCTTCTTCTTCCTTTCCTTTCCCCTCCTTCTTCCTTTTCCTCTTTCTTTCCTTGTTCGAATTCTTCACTTTCCACATCTTCTTCTTCTTCCTTTTCTTCTCCTTCTTCCACTTCTTCTAGTTACTCGCCTTCTTCTTCCTCTTCTTATCTTTCATCCACTTGTCCTGCCTCCTCTTGTTCTCTTTCTTCCACTTCTTCTTCATCCTCTCCTTTCGCTTCTTTTCTTCTTCTTCATCTCCTTCTTCTTCTTCCTTTCCTTCGTCATATCCCTCTTTTTCTCCTTTGTCTGCTTCCACTTGTATTTCTACGTCTTGTTCTCCTTCGTCTGCTTCCACTTGTATTTCTACCTCCCATTCTCCTTGTTCCAATTCTTCTTCTTCATCTCACCTCCTTCCACTACTTCTTCTTCCTCCTCTTGTTCACCTTCTTCACTTTCCACATCTTCTTCTTCTTCCTTTTCTTCTCCTTCTTCCACTTCTTCTAGTTATTCTCCTTCTTCTTCCTCTTCTTATCTTTCTTCCACTTCTCCTGCCTCCTCTTTTTCTCTTTCTTCCACTTCTTCTTTATCCTCTCCTTTCCTTTCTTTTCTTCCTCTTCATCTCCTTCTTCTTCTTCCTTTCCTTCGTCATATCCCTCTTTTTCTCCTTCGTCTGCTTCCACTTGTATTTCTACCTCTTGTTCTCCTTGTTCCACTTGTTCTCCATCATCCCCACTCCTTCAACTCCTTCTTCTTCTTCCCCTTGTTCACCTTCTTCCACTTCTACTACATCCACTTGTTCTTCTTCTTCCCTCTCTTCTCCTTCTTGCCCTTCTTCTGCCTACACTACTTCTTCTTCATACGCTTCTTCTTCTCCTCCTTGTTCCAGTTCTTCTTCATCCCCTTTCCTTCCATTGCTTCTTCTTTTTCCCATTCTTCCACTTCTTCTTCTTCTTCTTTTTCCCATTCTTCCATTGCTGCTCTTCCTCTTCTTCTCCATCCCCCAAATCTTATGCTTACACTTCTTCTTCTTCTTCCTCTTCTCCTCCAGCTTCCACTTCTTTTGCTTCTTCTCCCCTTCCCTTCCCTTCCCCTCCTTCTTCCTTTTCCTCCTTTTCTCCTTGTTCCAATTCTTCTTCTTCATCTCACCTCCTTCCACTACTTCTTCTTCCTCCTCTTGTTCACCTTCTTCACTTTCCACATCTTCTTCTTCTTCCTTTTCTTCTCCTTCTTCCACTTCTTCTAGTTACTCTCCTTCATCTTCCTCTTCTTATCTTTCTTCCACTTCTCTTGCCTCCTCTTGTTCTCTTTCTTCCACTTCTTCTTCATCCTCTCCTTTCCTTTCTTTTCTTCCTCTTCATCTCCTTCTTCTTCTTCCTTTCCTTCGTCATATCCTTCTTTTTCTCCTTCTTCTGCTTCCACTTGCATTTCTACCCCTTGTTCTCCTTCTTTCACTTCCTCTCCATCATCCCCACTCCTTAAACTACTTCTTCCTCTTCCTCTTGTTCACCTTCTTCCACTTCTACTACATCCACTTGTTCCTCTTCTTCCATCTCTTCTCCTTTTGGCCCTTCTTCTGCCTACACTACGTCTTCTTCCGCCCCTTCTTCTTCTTCATTCCCCTTTCCTTCCATTGCTTCTTCTTCGTCCTCTTTTTCTCATTCTTCCACTTCTTCTTCTTCTTCCTATTGTTCTCCTTCTTCCACTTGCACTTCTTCCTTTTCTTCTCGTTTTTCCACTTCTTCTTCCTCTTATTGTCCTTCTGCTACCTCTTCTTCCTCCTGCCGTTCTCCTTCTTCAACTTTTTCTTCTTCTTCTTCATCTCCTTTCATTCCACTATTTCCTGCTATTCCTCTCATTTGTCTCCTTCCTCCGCTTCTTCTGCTTACACTTCTTCTTCTTCCTCTTCTTCCATTTCTTCTCCTTCCACAACTTCTTCTTCTTTCCTTTCCATCTTCTCCTTCCTCTTTTTCTCCATCACCCACTTCTGTTGCTTCCCATTGTTGCTATTCCTCTTCTTCTTCTTCCCCCAAATCTTATGCTTACACTTCTTCATCTTCTTCCTCTTCTCTTCCAGCTTCCACTTCTTCTGCTTCTTCTTCCTTTCCTTTCCCCTCCTTCTTCCTTTTCCTCCTTCTTTCCTTGTTCGAATTCTTCTTCTTCATATCACCTCCTCCCACTACTTCTTCTTCCTTTCTTGTTCACCTTCTTCAACTTCTTCACTTTCCACATCTTCTTCTTCTTCCTTTTCTTCTCCTTCTTCCACTTCTTCTAGTTACTCGCCTTCTTCTTCCTCTTCTTATCTTTCATCCACTTCTCCTGCCTCCTCTTGTTCTCTTTCTTCTACTTCTTCTTCATCCTCTCCTTTCGCTTCTTTTCTTCTTCTTCATCTCCTTCTTCTTCTTCCTTTCCTTCGTCATATCCCTCTTTTTCTCCTTTGTCTGCTTCCACTTGTATTTCTACGTCTTGTTCTCCTTCGTCTGCTTCCACTTGTATTTCTACCTCCCATTCTCCTTGTTCCAATTCTTCTTCTTCATCTCACCTCCTTCCACTACTTCTTCTTCCTCCTCTTGTTCACCTTCTTCACTTTCCACATCTTCTTCTTCTTCCTTTTCTTCTCCTTCTTCCACTTCTTCTAGTTACTCTCCTTCTTCTTCCTCTTCTTATCTTTCTTCCACTTCTCCTGCCTCCTCTTGTTCCCTTTCTTCCGCTTCTTTTTCATCCTTTCCTTTCCATACTTTTCTTCCTCTTCATCTCCTTCTTCTTCTTCCTTTCCTTCGTCATATCCCTCTTTTTCTCCTTCTTCTGCTTCCACTTGCATTTCTACCTCTTGTTCTCCTTCTTCCACTTCTTCTCCATCACCCCCACTCCTTCAACTATTTCTTGTTCTTCCTCTTGTTCACCTTCTTCCACTTCTACTGCATCCACTTGTTCTTCTTCTTCCCTCTCTTCTCCTTCTTGCCCTTCTTCTGCCTACACTACTTCTTCTTCCTCCCCTTCTTCTTCTCCTCCTTGTTCCACTTCTTCTTCATCCCCTTTCCTTCAATTGCTTCTTCTTCCTCCTCTTTTTCTTATTCTTCCACTTCTTCGTCTTCTTCCTATTGTTTCCCTCTTCCACTTGCACTTCTTTCTTTTCTTCTCGTTCTTCCACTTCTTCTTCTTCCTGTTCTTCTCCTTCTGCCACCTCTTCTCACTCCTCCCGTTCTCCTTCCTCGACTTCTTATTCTTCATCTCCTTTCATTCCACTACTTCCTCCTATTCCTCTTATTCTCTTCTTCTACCACTTCTTCTACTTCTACTTGTTGTTCTTCTTCATTTTCGTCTCCTTCTTCTGCTGTTCTGCTTACACTTCTTCTTCTTCCTCTTCTTCCATTTCTTCTCCTTCCACAACTTCTTCTTCTTTTCTTTCCGTCTTCTCCTTCCGCTTTTTCTCCATCCCCCACTACTGCTGCTTCCCATTGTTGCTCTTCCTCTTCTTCTCCTGCCCCTAAATCTTATGCTTGCACTTCTTCTTCTTCTTCCTCTTCTCCTCTAGATTCCACTTCTTCTGCTTCTTCTTCCCTTCCCTTCCCCTCCTTCTTCTTCTTCTCTTTCTTCCACTTCTTCTTCATCCTCTCCTTTCCTTTCTTTTCTTCCTCTTCATCTCCTTCTTCTTCTTCCTTTCCTTCGTCATATCCCTCTTTTTCTCCTTCTTCTGCTTCCACTTGCATTTCTACCTCTTGTTCTCCTTCATCCACTTCTTCTGCATAATTCCCACTCTTTCAACTACTTCTTCTTCTTCCTCACATTCACATTCTTCCACCTCTACTACATCCACTTGTTCTTCTTCTTCGCTCTCTTCTCCTTCTTGCCCTTCTTCTGCCTACACTACTTCTTCTTCCTCCCGTTCTTCTTCTCCTCCTTCTTCCATTTCTTCTTTATTCCCCCTTCCTTCCATTGCTTCTTCTTCCTCCTCTTTTTCTCATTCTTCCACTTCTTCTTCTTCTTCCTATTGTTCTCCTTCTTCCACTTGCACTTCTTGCTTTTCTTCTCGTTCTTCCACTTCTTCTCTTTCTGCCACCTCTTCTTCCTCCTCCCGTTCTCCTTCGTACACTTCTTCTTCTTCATCTCTTTTCATTCCATTACTTCCTCCTATTCCTCTTATTCTCTCCTTCTACCACTTCTTCTACTTCTACATGTTGTTCTTCTTCATTTTCGTCTCCTTCTTCCGCTTCTTCTGCCTAAACTTCTTCTTCTTCCTCTTCTTCCATTTCTTCTCCTTCCACAACTTCTTTTTCTCTGCTTTCCGTCTTCTCCTTCCTCTTTTTCTCAATCCCCCACTTCTGTTCTTCCCATTGTTGCTCTTCGTTTTCTTTTCCTTCCCCCAAATCTTATGCTTACACTTCTTCTTCTTCTTCCTCTTCTCCTCTAGATTGCACTTCTTCTGCTTCTTCTTCCCTTCTCTTCCCCTCCTTCTTCCTTTTCCTCCTTTTCTCCTTGTTCCAATTCTTCTTCTTCATCTCACCTTCTTCCACCACTTTTTCTTCCTCCTATTGTTCACCTTCTTCAACTTCTCCACTTTCCACATCTTCTTCTTCTTCCTTTTGTTCTGCTTCTTCCACTTCTTCTAGTTACTCTCCTTCCTCTTCCTCTTCTTATCTTTCTTCCACTTCTTCTTCATTCTCTGCTTTCCTTTCTTTTCTTCTGCTTCATCTCCTCCTTCTTCTTCCTTTCCTTCGTGATATCCCTCTTTTTCTCCTTCTTCTGCTTCCACTTGCATTTCTACCTCTTGTTCTCCTTCTTCCACTTCTTCTCCATCATCCCCACTCCTTCAACTACTTCTTCTTCTTCCTCTTACTCACCTTCTTCCACTTCTACTACATCCACTTGTTCTCCTTCTTCAAATTCTTCTCCATTATCCCCACTCCGTCAACTACTTCTTCTTCTTCCTCTTGTTCACCTTCTTCCACTTTTACTACATCCACTTCTTCTTCTTCTTCCCTCTCTTCTCCTTCTTGCCCTTCTTCTGCCTACACTACTTCTTCGTCCTCCCCTTCTTCTTCTCCTCCTTGTTCCACTCCTTCTTCATCCCCTTTCCTTCCATTGCTTCTTCTTCCTCCTCTTTTTCTCATTCTTCCACCTCTACTTCTTCCTATTGTTCTCCTTCTTCCACTTGCACTTCCTCCTTTTCTTCTCGTTCTTCCACCACTTCTTCTTACTCTTCTTCTCCTTCTGCCACCTCTTCTTCCTCCTCCCGTTCTCCTTCCATAATTTCTTTTTCTTGATCTCCTTTCATTCCACTACTTCCTCCTATTCGTCTTATTCTCTCCTTCTACCACTTCTTCTACTTCTACTTGTTGTTCTATTTCATTTTCGTCTCCTTCTTCCGCTTCTTCTGCTTACACTTCTTCTTCTTCCTCTTCTTCCATTTCTTCTCCTTCCACAACTTCTTCTTCTTTCCTTTCTGTCTTCTCCTTCCTCTTTTTCTCCATTCCCCACTTCTGTTGCTTCCCATTGTTGCTCTTCCTCTTCTTTTCCTTCCCCAAAATCTTATGCTTACACTTCTTCTTCTTCTTCCTCTTCTCCTCCAGCTTCCACTTCTTCTGCTTCTTCTTGCCTTCCCTTCCCCTCCTTTTTCCTTTTCCTCCTGTTCTCCTTGTTCCAATTCTTCTTCTTCATCTCACCTCCTTCCATTACTTCTTCGTCCTCCTCTTGTTCACCTTCTTCAAGTTCTTCACTTTCCACATCTTCTTCCTTTTCTTCTCCTTCTTCCACTTCTTCTAGTTACTCTCCTTCTTCTTCCTCTTCTTATCTTTCTTCCACTTCTCCTGCCTCCCATTGTTCTCTTTCTTCCACTTCTTCTTCTTCTTCCTGTTGTTCTCCTTCTTCCACTTGCACTTCTTCCTTTTCTTCTCATTTTTCCACTTCTTCTTCTTCCTCTTCTTCTCCTTCTGCCACCTCTTCTCCCTCCTCCCGTTCTCTATCTTCCACTTCTTCTTCTTCATCTCCTTTCATTCCACTACTTCCTCTTATTCCACTTATCCTCTCCTTCTACTACTTGTTGTTCTTCTTCATTTTCGTCTCCTTCTTCCGCTTCTTCTGCTTACACTTCTTCCTCTTCCTCTTCTTCTCCTTGTGCCACCTCTTTTCACTCCTCCCGTTATCCTTCTTCCATTCTTCTTCTTCATCTCCTTTCATTCCACTACTTCCTCCTATCCCTCTTATTCTCTCCTTCTACCACTTCTTCTACTTCTACTTGTTGTTCTTCTTCATTTTCGTCTCCTTCTTCCGCTTCCTCTGCTTACACTTGTTCTTCTTCCTCTTCTTCCATTTCTTCTCCTTCCACAACTTCTTCTTCTTTCCTTTCCGTCTTCTCCTTCCTCTTTTTCTCCAAACCCCACTTCTGTTGCTTCCCATTGTTGCTCTTCCTCTTCTTCTCCTTCCCCCAAATCTTATGCTTACACTTCTTCTTCTTCTTCCTCTTCTCCTCTGGATTCCACTTCTTCTGCTTCTTCTTCCCTTCCCTTCCCCTCCTTCTTCCTTTTCCTCCTTTTCTCCTTGTTCTAATTCTTCTTCTTCATCTCACCTTCTTCCATTACTTCTTTTTCCTCCTCTTGTTCACCTTCTTCAAGTTCTTTAGTTTCCACATCTTCTTCTTCTTCCTTTTCTTCTCCTTCTTCCACTTCTTGTAGTTACTCTCCTTCTTCTTCCTCTTCTTATCTTTCTTCCACTTCTCCTGGCTCCTCTTGTTCTCTTTCTTGAACTTCTTCTTCATCCTCTCCTTTCCTTTCTTTTCTTCCTCTTCATCTCCTTCTTCTTCTTCCTTTCCTTCGTCATATCCCTCTTTTTCTCCTTCTTCTGCTTCCAGTTGCATTTCTACCTCTTGTTCTCCTTCTTCCACTTCTTCTCCATCATCCCCACTAATTCAACTACTTCGTCTTCTTCCTCTTGTTCACCTTCTTGTACTTCTACTATATCCACTTGTTCTTCTTCTTCCCTCTCTTCTCCTTCTTGCCCTTCTTATCCCTACACTACTTCTTCTTCGTCCCCTTCTTCTTCTCCTCCTTGTTCCACTTCTTCTTCATCCCCTTTCCTTTCCGTCTTCTCCTTCCCCCATATCTTATGCTTACACTTCTTCTTCTTCTTCCTCTTCTCCTCCAGATTCCACTTCTTCTACTTCTTCTTCCCTTCCTTTCCCCTCCTTCTTCCTTTTCCTCCTTTTCTCCATGTTCCAATTCTTCTTCTTCATCTCACCTCCTTCCACTACTTCTTCTTCCTCCTCTTGTTCACCTTATTCAACTTCTTCACTTTCCACATCTTCTTCTGCTTCCTTTTCTTCTCCTTTTTCCACTTCTTCTAGTTACTCTCCTTCTTCTTCCTCTTCTTATATTCTTCGACTTCTCCTATCTCCTTTTGTTCTCTTTCTTCCACTTCTTCTTCATCCTCTCCTTTGCTTTCTTTTCTTCCTCTTCATCTCCTTCTTCTTCTTCCTTTCCTTCGTCATATGCCTCTTTTTCTCCTTCTTCTACTTCCACTTGCATTTCTACCTCTTGTTCTCCTTCCTCCACTTTTCCATCATCCCCACCTCTTCAACTACTTCTTCTTCTTCCTCTTGTTTACCTTCTTCCACTTCTTCTATGTCCACCTGTTCTTCTTCTTCCCTCTCTTCTCCTTGTTCCCCTTCTTCTGCCTACACTACTTCTTCTTCCTCCACTTCTTCTTCTCCTCCTTGTTCCACTTCTTCCTCATTACCCTTTCCATCCATTGCTTCTTCTTCCTCCTCTTTTTCTCATTCTTCCACTTCTTCTTCTTCTTGCTATTGGTCTCCTTCTTCCACTTGCACTTCTTCCTTTTCTTCTCGTTCTTCCACTTCTTCTTCTTCCTCTTCTTCTCCTTCTGCCACCTCTTCTTCCTCCTCCTGTTCTCCTTCTTGCACTTCTTCTTCTTCATCTCCTTTCATTCCACTACTTCCTCCTATTCCTGTTATTCTCTCCTTCTACCACTTCTTCTACTTCTACTTGTTGTTCTTCTTCATTTTCGTCTACTTCTTTCGCTTCTTCTGCTTACACTTCTTCTTCTTCCATTTCTTATCCTTCCACAACTTCTTCTTCTTTCCTTTTCGTCTTCTCCTTCCTTTTTTTCTCCATCCCCGACTTCTGTTGCTTCCCATTGTTGCTCTTCCTCTTCTTTTCCTTCTACCATATCTTATGCTTACACTTCTTCTTCTTCTTCCTCTTCTCCTCCAGATTCCACTTCTTTTGCTTCTTCTTCCCTTGTCTTCCCCTCCTTCTTCCTTTTCCTCCTTTTCGCCTTGTTCCAATTCTTCTTCTTCATCTCACCTCGTTCCACTACTTCTTTTTCCTCCTCTTGTTCACTTTCTTCACTTTCCACATCTTCTTCTTCTTCCTTTTCTTCTCCTTCTTCTAGTTACCCTCCTTCTTCTTCCTCTTCTTACCTTTCTTCCACTTCTCCTGCCTCCTCTTGTTCTCTTTCTCCCACTTCTTCTTCATCCTCTCCTTTCCTTTCTTTTCTTCCTCTTCATCTCCTTCTTCTTCTTCTTTTCCTTCGTCATATCCCTCTTTTTCTCCTTCTTCTGCTTCCACTTGCATTTCTACCTCTTGTTCTCCTTCTTCCACTTCTTCTCCATCATCCCCACTCCTTCAACTACTTCTTCTTCTTCCTCTTGTTCACCTTCTTCCACATCTATTACATCCACTTGTTCTTCTTCTTCCCTCTCTTCTCATTGTTGCCTTTCTTCTGCCTACACTACTTCTTGTTCCTCCCCTTCTTCTTCTCCTCCTTGTTCCACTTCTTCTTCATCCCCTTTCCTTTCATTGCTTCTTCTTCCTCCTCTTTTTTCTCATTCTTCCACTTTTTCTTCTTCCTCCTATTGTTCTCCTTCTTCCACTTGCACTTCTTCCTTTTCTTCTCGTTCTTCCACTTCTTCTTCTTCTCCTTCTGCCACCTCTTCTCCCTCCTCCCGTTCTCCTTCTTCCACTTCTTCTTATGTTTCGTCCACTTCTCCTGCCTCTTCTTGTTCTCTTTCTTCCACTTCTACTTCATCCTCTCCTTTCCTTTCTTTTCTTCCTCTTCATCTCTTACTTCCTCTTCCTTTCCTTCGTCATATCCCTCTCTTTCTCCTTCTTCTGCTTCCACTTGCATTTCTACCTCTTGTTCTCCTTCTTCCACTTCTTCTCCATCATCCCCTCTCCTTCAACTACTTGTTCTTCTTCCTCTTGTTCACCTTCTTCCCCTTCTACTACATCCACTTGTTTTTCTTCTTCCCTCTCTTCTCCTTCTTGCCCTTCTTCTGCCTACACTACTTCTTCTTCCTCCCCTTCTTCTTCTCCTCCTTGTTCCACTTCCTCTTCATTCCCCTTTCCTTCCATTGCTTCTTCCTCCTCCTTTTTTTCTCATTCTTCCACTTCTTCTTCTTCTTCTTCCTATTGTTCTCCTTCTTCCACTTGCACTTCTTCCTTTTCTTCTCGTTCTTCCACTTCTTCCTCTTCTTCTCCTTCTTCCACCTCTTCTCCCTCCTCCCATTCTCCTTCTTCGACTTCATCTCCTTTCATTCCACTACTTCCTCCTATTCCTCTTATTCTCTCCTTCTACCACTCCGACTTCTGCTTGTTGTTCTTCTTCATTTTCGTCTCCTTCTTCTGCTTCTTCTGCTTACACTTCTTCTTCCTCTTCTTCCATTTATTCTCCTTCCACAACTTCTTCTTCTTTCCTTTCCGTCTTCTCCTTCCTCTTTTTCTCCATCCCCACTTCTGTTGCTTCCCACTACTTCTTCTTCCTCCGCTTCTTCTTTGCCTCCTTGTTCCACTTCTTCTTGATCCCCTTTCCTTCCATTGCTTCTTCTTCCTCCTCTTTTTCTCATTCTTCCACTCCTTTTTCTTATTGTTCTTCTTCTTCCACTTGCACTTCTTCCTTTTCTTCTTGTTCTTCCCCTTCTTCTTCTTCCTCTTCTTCTCCTTGTGCCACCACTTCTCCCTCCCCCCGTTCTCCTTCTTCCACTTCTTCTTCTTCATCTCCTTTCATTCCACTACTTCTACCACTTCTTCTACTTCTACTTGTTGTTCTTCTTCATTTTCGTCTCCTTCTTCCGCTTCCTCTGTGTACGCCTCTTTTTCTTCCATTTCTTCTCCTTCCACTTCTTCTTTCCTTTTCGTCTTCTCCGTACTTTTTTTCTCCATCCCCCACTTCTGTTGCTTCCCATTGTTGCTCTTCCTCTTCTTCTCCTTCCCCCAAATCTTATGCTTACACTTCTTCCTCTTCTCCCCCAGATTCCACTTCTTCTGGTTCTTCTTCCCTTCCCTTCCCCTCCTTCCTCCTCTTGCTCCTTTTCTCCTTGTTCCAATTCTTCTTCTTCATCTCACCTCCTTCCACTACTTCTTCTTCCTCCTCTTGTTCACCTTCTTCACTTTCCACATCTTCTTCTTCTTCCTTTTCTTCTCCTTCTTCCACTTCTTCTAGTTACTCTCCTTCTTCTTCCTCTTCTTATCTTTCTTCCACTTCTCCTGCCTCCTCTTGTTCCCTTTCTTCCGCTTCTTTTTCATCCTCTCCTTTCCTTTCTTTTCTTCCTATTAATCTCCTTCTTCTTCTTCCTTTCCTTCCTCATATCCCTCTTTTTCTCCTTCTTCTGCTTCCACTTGCATGTCTACCTCTTGTTCTCCTTCTTCCACTCCTTCTCCATCATCCCTACTCCTTCAACTACTTATTCTTCTTCCTCTTGTTCACCTTCTTCCACTTCTACTACATCCACTTGTTCTTCTTCTTCCCTCTCTTCTCCATCTTGCCCTTCTTCTGCCTATACTACTTCTTCTTCCTCCCCTTCTTCTTCTCCTGCTTGTTCCACTTCTTCTTCATCCCCTTTCCTTCCATTGCTTCTTCTTCCTCCTCTTTTTCTCATTCTTCCACTTCTTCTTCTTCTTCCTATTGTGCTCCTTCTTCCACTTCTTCTTGCACTTCTTCTCCATCTTCCTATTGTTCTCCTTCCCCCAAATCTTATGCTTAGACTTCTTCTTCTTCCTCCTCTTCTCCTCCAGGTTCCACTTCTTTTGCTTCTTCTTGCCTTCCCTTCCCCTCCTTCTTCCTTTTCCTCCTTTTCTCCTTGTTCCAATTCTTCTTCTTCATCTCACCTCCTTCCACTACTTCTTCTTCCTCCTCGTGTTCACCTGCTTCAACTTCTTCAATTTCCACATGTTCTTCGTCTTCCTTTTCTTCTCCTTGTTCCACTTCTTCTAGTTACTCGCCTTTTTCTTCGTCTAATTATCTTTCATCCACATCTCCTGCCTCCTCTTGTTCTCGTTCTTCCACTTCTTCTTCATCCTCTCCTTTCCTTTCTTTTCTTCCTCTTCATCTCCTTCTTCTTCTTCCTTTCCTCTAGCATATCCCTCTTTTTCTCCTTTTTCTGCTTCCACTTGCATTTCTACCTCTTGTTCTCCTTCTTCCACTTCTTCTCCATCATCCCCACTCTTTCAACTACTTGTTCTTCTTCCTCTTGTTCACCTTCTTCCACTTCTACTACATCCAGTTGTTCTTCTTCTTCCCTCTCTTCTCCTTCTTGCCCTTCTTCTGCTTCCACTACTTCTTCTTCCTCCCCTTCTTCTTCTCGTCCTTGTTCCACTTCTTCTTCATTCCCCTTTCCTTCCATTTCTTCTTCTTTGTTCGGTTTTTGTCATTCTTCCACTTCTTCTTCTTCTTCCTATTGTTCTCCTTCTTCCACTTGCACTTCTTCCTTTTCTTCTCGTTCTTCCACTTCTTCTTCTTCCTCTTCTTCTCCTTCTGCTACCTCTTCTTCCTCCTCCTGTTCTCCTTCTTCCACTTCTTATTCTTCATCTTCTTGTTCCCTTTCTTCCACTTCTTCTTCATCCTCTCCTTTCCTTTCTTTTCTTCCTCTTCATCTCCTTCTTCTTCTTCCTTTCCTTCGTCAGATCCCTTTTTTTCTCCTTCTTCTGCTTCCACTTGCATTTCTACCTCTTGTTCTCCTTCTTCCACTTCTTCTCCATCATCCCCACTCCTTCAACTACTTCTTCTACTTCCTGTTGTTCACCTTCTTCCACCTCTACTACATCCACTTGTTCTTCTTCTTCCCTCTCTTCTCCTTCTTGCCCTTCTTCTGCCTACACTACTTGTTCTTCCTCCCCTTCCTCTTCTCCTCCTTGTTCCACTTCTTCTTCATCCCCATTCTTTCCATTGCTTCTTCTTCCTCCTTTTTTTCTAATTCTTCCACTTCTTCTTCTTCTTCCTATTGTTCTCCTTCTTCCACTTCCACTTCTTCCTTTTCTTCTCGTTCTTCCACTTCTTCTTCATCTCCTTCTGCCACCTCTTCTCCTTCCTCCCGTTCTCCTTCTTCCACTTCTTCTTCTTCATCTCCTTTCATTCCACTACTTCCTCCTATTCCTCTTATTCTCTCCCTCTACCACTTCTTCTACTTCTACTTGTTGTTCTTCTTCATTTTCGTCTCCTTCTTCCGCTTCTTCTGCTTACACTTCTTCTTCTTCCTCTTCTTCCATGTCTTCTCCTTCCTCTTTTTCTCCATCCCCCACTTCGGTTGCTTCCCATTGTTGCGCTTCCTGTTCTTCTCCTTCCCCCAAATCTTATGCTTACACTTCTTCTTCTTCTTCCTCTTGTCTCCAGATTCCAATTCTTTTGTTTTTTCTTCCCTTCCCTTCCCCTTCCCTTTCCCTCCTTCTTCCTTTTCCTCCTTTTCTCCTTGTTCCAAGTCTTCTTCTTCATCTAACCTCCTTCCACTACTTCTTCTTCCTCCTCTTGTTCACCTTCTTCAACTTCTTCACTTTGCACATCTTCTTCTTCTTCCTTTTCTTCTCCTTCTTTCACTTCTTCTACTTATTCTCCTTCTGCTTCCTCTTCTTATCTTTCCTCCACTTCTCCTGCCTCCTCTCGTTCTCTTTCTTCCACTTCTTCTTCATCCTCTCCTTTCCTTTCTTTTCTTCCTCTTCATCTCCTTCTTCTTCTTCCTTTCCTTCGTCATATCCCTCTTTTTCTCGTTCTTCTGCTTCCACTTGCATTTCTACCTCTTGTTCTCCTTCCTCCACTTCTTCTCCATCGTCCCCACCTCTTCAACTACTTCTTCTTCTTCCTATTGTTCACCTTCTTCCACTTCTACTACATCCACTTGTTCTTCTTCTTCCCTCTCTTCTCCTTCTTCCCCTTCTTCTGCCTACACTACTTCTTCTTCCTCCCCTTCTTCTTCTCCTACTTGTTCCACTTCTTCCTCATTCCCCTTTCCTTCCATTGCTTCTTCTTCCTCCTCTTTTTCTCATTCTTCCACTTCTTCTTCTTCTTCCTATTGTTCACCTTCTTCCACTTCTACTACATCCACTTGTTCTTCTTCTTCCCTCTCTTCTCCTTCTTCCCCTTCTTCTGCCTACACTACTTCTTCTTCCTCCCCTTCTTCTTCTCCTACTTGTTCCACTTCTTCCTCATTCCCCTTTCCTTCCATTGCTTCTTCTTCCTCCTCTTTTTCTCATTCTTCCACTTCTTCTTCTTCCTATTGGTCTCCTTCTTCCACTTCTTCTTCTTCATCTCCTTTCATTCCACTACTTCCTCATATTCCTCTTATTCTCTCCTTCTACCACTTCTTCTACTTCTACTTGTTGTTCTTCTTCATTTTCGTCTCCTTCTTCCTCTTGTTCTGCTTACACTTCTTCCTCTTCCTCTTCTTCCACTTCTTCTCCTTCCACAACTTCTTTTTCTTTCCTTTCCGTATTCTCCTTCCTCTTTTTCTCCATCCCCGACTTCTGTTGCTTCCCATTGTTGGTCTTCCTCTTGTTCTCCTTCCCCCAAATCTTATTCTTACACTTCTTCTTCTTCTTCTTCCTCTTCTCGTCCAGATTCCACTTCTTCTGGTTCTTCTTCCCTTCCCTTCCCCTCCTTCTTCCTCTTCCTCTTTTTCTCCTTTTTCCAATTCTTCTTCTTCATCTCACCTCCTTCGACTACTTCTTCTTCCTCCTCTTGTTCACCTTCTTCACTTTCCACATCTTCTTCTTCTTCCTTTTCTTCTCCTTCTTCCACTTCTTCTAGTTACTCTCCTTCTTCTTCCTCTTCTTATCTTTCTTCCACTTCTCCTGCCTCCTCTTGTTCTTTTTCTTCCAGTTCTTCTTCATCCTCTCCTTTCCTTTCTTTTCTTCATCTTCATCTCCTTCTTCTTCTTCCTTTCCTTCGTCATATCCCTCTTTTTCTCCTTCTTCTGCTTCCACTTGCATTTTTACCTCTTGTTCTCCTTCTTCTACTTCTTCTCCATCATCCTCACTCCTTCAACTAGTTTTTCTTCTTCCTCTTGTTCACCTTCTTCCACTTCTACTACATCCACTTGTTCTTCTTCTTCCCTCTCTTCTCCTTCTTCCCCTTCTTCTGCCTACACTACTTCTTCTTCCTCCCCTTCTTCTTCTCCTACTTGTTCCACTTCTTCCTCATTCCCCTTTCCTTCCATTGCTTCTTCTTCCTCCTCTTTTTCTCATTCTTCCACTTCTTCTTCTTCTTCCTATTGGTCTCCTTCTTCCACTTCTTCTTCTTCATCTCCTTTCATTCCACTACTTCCTCATATTCCTCTTATTCTCTCCTTCTACCACTTCTTATACTTCTACTTGTTGTTCTTCTTCATTTTCGTCTCCTTCTTCCTCTTGTTCTGCTTACACTTCTTCCTCTTCCTCTTCCTCTTCTTCCACTTCTTCTCCTTCCACAACTTCTTTTTCTTTCCTTTCCGTCTTCTCCTTCCTCTTTTTCTCCATCCCCGACTTCTGTTGCTTCCCATTGTTGCTCTTCCTCTTGTTCTCCTTCCCCCAAATCTTATTCTTACACTTCTTCTTCTTCTTCTTCCTCTTCTCGTCCAGATTCCACTTCTTCTGGTTCTTCTTCCCTTCCCTTCCCCTCCTTCTTCCTCTTCCTCTTTTTCTCCTTTTTCCAATTCTTCTTCTTCATCTCACCTCCTTCGACTACTTCTTCTTCCTCCTCTTGTTCACCTTCTTCACTTTCCACATCTTCTTCTTCTCCTTCTTCCACTTCTTCTAGTTACTCTCCTTCTTCTTCCTCTTCTTATCTTTCTTCCACTTCTCCTGCCTCCTCTTGTTCTTTTTCTTCCAGTTCTTCTTCATCCTTTCCTTTCCTTTCTTTTCTTCATCTTCATCTCCTTCTTCTTCTTCCTTTCCTTCGTCATATCCCTCTTTTTCTCCTTCTTCTGCTTCCACTTGCATTTTTACCTCTTGTTCTCCTTCTTCTACTTCTTCTCCATCATCCTCACTCCTTCAACTAGTTTTTCTTCTTCCTCTTGTTCACCTTCTTCCACTTCTACTACATCCACTTGTTCTTCTTCTTCCCTCTCTTCTCCTTCTTCCCCTTCTTCTGCCTACACTACTTCTTCTTCCTCCCCTTCTTCTTCTCCTACTTGTTCCACTTCTTCCTCATTCCCCTTTCCTTCCATTGCTTCTTCTTCCTCCTCTTTTTCTCATTCTTCCACTTCTTCTTCTTCTTCCTATTGGTCTCCTTCTTCCACTTCTTCTTCTTCATCTCCTTTCATTCCACTACTTCCTCATATTCCTCTTATTCTCTCCTTCTACCACTTCTTCTACTTCTACTTGTTGTTCTTCTTCATTTTCGTCTCCTTCTTCCTCTTGTTCTGCTTACACTTCTTCCTCTTCCTCTTCCTCTTCTTCCACTTCTTCTCCTTCCACAACTTCTTTTTCTTTCCTTTCCGTCTTCTCCTTCCTCTTTTTCTCCATCCCCGACTTCTGTTGCTTCCCATTGTTGCTCTTCCTCTTGTTCTCCTTCCCCCAAATCTTATTCTTACACTTCTTCTTCTTCTTCTTCCTCTTCTCGTCCAGATTCCACTTCTTCTGGTTCTTCTTCCCTTCCCTTCCCCTCCTTCTTCCTCTTCCTCTTTTTCTCCTTTTTCCAATTCTTCTTCTTCATCTCACCTCCTTCGACTACTTCTTCTTCCTCCTCTTGTTCACCTTCTTCACTTTCCACATCTTCTTCTTCTCCTTCTTCCACTTCTTCTAGTTACTCTCCTTCTTCTTCCTCTTCTTATCTTTCTTCCACTTCTCCTGCCTCCTCTTGTTCTTTTTCTTCCAGTTCTTCTTCATCCTTTCCTTTCCTTTCTTTTCTTTATCTTCATCTCCTTCTTCTTCTTCCTTTCCTTCGTCATATCCCTCTTTTTCTCCTTCTTCTGCTTCCACTTGCATTTTTACCTCTTGTTCTCCTTCTTCTACTTCTTCTCCATCATCCTCACTCCTTCAACTAGTTTTTCTTCTTCCTCTTGTTCACCTTCTTCCACTTCTACTACATCCACTTGTTCTTCTTCTTCCCTCTCTTCTCCTTCTTCCCCTTCTTCTGCCTACACTACTTCTTCTTCCTCCCCTTCTTCTTCTCCTACTTGTTCCACTTCTTCCTCATTCCCCTTTCCTTCCATTGCTTCTTCTTCCTCCTCTTTTTCTCATTCTTCCACTTCTTCTTCTTCTTCCTATTGGTCTCCTTCTTCCACTTCTTCTTCTTCATCTCCTTTCATTCCACTACTTCCTCATATTCCTCTTATTCTCTCCTTCTACCACTTCTTCTACTTCTACTTGTTGTTCTTCTTCATTTTCGTCTCCTTCTTCCTCTTGTTCTGCTTACACTTCTTCCTCTTCCTCTTCCTCTTCTTCCACTTCTTCTCCTTCCACAACTTCTTTTTCTTTCCTTTCCGTCTTCTCCTTCCTCTTTTTCTCCATCCCCGACTTCTGTTGCTTCCCATTGTTGCTCTTCCTCTTGTTCTCCTTCCCCCAAATCTTATTCTTACACTTCTTCTTCTTCTTCTTCCTCTTCTCGTCCAGATTCCACTTCTTCTGGTTCTTCTTCCCTTCCCTTCCCCTCCTTCTTCCTCTTCCTCTTTTTCTCCTTTTTCCAATTCTTCTTCTTCATCTCACCTCCTTCGACTACTTCTTCTTCCTCCTCTTGTTCACCTTCTTCACTTTCCACATCTTCTTCTTCTCCTTCTTCCACTTCTTCTAGTTACTCTCCTTCTTCTTCCTCTTCTTATCTTTCTTCCACTTCTCCTGCCTCCTCTTGTTCTTTTTCTTCCAGTTCTTCTTCATCCTTTCCTTTCCTTTCTTTTCTTCATCTTCATCTCCTTCTTCTTCTTCCTTTCCTTCGTCATATCCCTCTTTTTCTCCTTCTTCTGCTTCCACTTGCATTTTTACCTCTTGTTCTCCTTCTTCTACTTCTTCTCCATCATCCTCACTCCTTCAACTAGTTTTTCTTCTTCCTCTTGTTCACCTTCTTCCACTTCTACTACATCCACTTGTTCTTCTTCTTCCCTCTCTTCTCCTTCTTCCCCTTCTTCTGCCTACACTACTTCTTCTTCCTCCCCTTCTTCTTCTCCTACTTGTTCCACTTCTTCCTCATTCCCCTTTCCTTCCATTGCTTCTTCTTCCTCCTCTTTTTCTCATTCTTCCACTTCTTCTTCTTCTTCCTATTGGTCTCCTTCTTCCACTTCTTCTTCTTCATCTCCTTTCATTCCACTACTTCCTCATATTCCTCTTATTCTCTCCTTCTACCACTTCTTCTACTTCTACTTGTTGTTCTTCTTCATTTTCGTCTCCTTCTTCCTCTTGTTCTGCTTACACTTCTTCCTCTTCCTCTTCCTCTTCTTCCACTTCTTCTCCTTCCACAACTTCTTTTTCTTTCCTTTCCGTCTTCTCCTTCCTCTTTTTCTCCATCCCCGACTTCTGTTGCTTCCCATTGTTGCTCTTCCTCTTGTTCTCCTTCCCCCAAATCTTATTCTTACACTTCTTCTTCTTCTTCTTCCTCTTCTCGTCCAGATTCCACTTCTTCTGGTTCTTCTTCCCTTCCCTTCCCCTCCTTCTTCCTCTTCCTCTTTTTCTCCTTTTTCCAATTCTTCTTCTTCATCTCACCTCCTTCGACTACTTCTTCTTCCTCCTCTTGTTCACCTTCTTCACTTTCCACATCTTCTTCTTCTCCTTCTTCCACTTCTTCTAGTTACTCTCCTTCTTCTTCCTCTTCTTATCTTTCTTCCACTTCTCCTGCCTCCTCTTGTTCTTTTTCTTCCAGTTCTTCTTCATCCTTTCCTTTCCTTTCTTTTCTTTATCTTCATCTCCTTCTTCTTCTTCCTTTCCTTCGTCATATCCCTCTTTTTCTCCTTCTTCTGCTTCCACTTGCATTTTTACCTCTTGTTCTCCTTCTTCTACTTCTTCTCCATCATCCTCACTCCTTCAACTAGTTTTTCTTCTTCCTCTTGTTCACCTTCTTCCACTTCTACTACATCCACTTGTTCTTCTTCTTCCCTCTCTTCTCCTTCTTCCCCTTCTTCTGCCTACACTACTTCTTCTTCCTCCCCTTCTTCTTCTCCTACTTGTTCCACTTCTTCCTCATTCCCCTTTCCTTCCATTGCTTCTTCTTCCTCCTCTTTTTCTCATTCTTCCACTTCTTCTTCTTCTTCCTATTGGTCTCCTTCTTCCACTTCTTCTTCTTCATCTCCTTTCATTCCACTACTTCCTCATATTCCTCTTATTCTCTCCTTCTACCACTTCTTCTACTTCTACTTGTTGTTCTTCTTCATTTTCGTCTCCTTCTTCCTCTTGTTCTGCTTACACTTCTTCCTCTTCCTCTTCCTCTTCTTCCACTTCTTCTCCTTCCACAACTTCTTTTTCTTTCCTTTCCGTCTTCTCCTTCCTCTTTTTCTCCATCCCCGACTTCTGTTGCTTCCCATTGTTGCTCTTCCTCTTGTTCTCCTTCCCCCAAATCTTATTCTTACACTTCTTCTTCTTCTTCTTCCTCTTCTCGTCCAGATTCCACTTCTTCTGGTTCTTCTTCCCTTCCCTTCCCCTCCTTCTTCCTCTTCCTCTTTTTCTCCTTTTTCCAATTCTTCTTCTTCATCTCACCTCCTTCGACAACTTCTTCTTCCTCCTCTTGTTCACCTTCTTCACTTTCCACATCTTCTTCTTCTTCCTTTTCTTCTCCTTCTTCCACTTCTTCTAGTTACTCTCCTTCTTCTTCCTCTTCTTATCTTTCTTCCACTTCTCCTGCCTCCTCTTGTTCTTTTTCTTCCAGTTCTTCTTCATCCTCTCCTTTCCTTTCTTTTCTTCATCTTCATCTCCTTCTTCTTCTTCCTTTCCTTCGTCATATCCCTCTTTTTCTCCTTCTTCTGCTTCCACTTGCATTTTTACCTCTTGTTCTCCTTCTTCTACTTCTTCTCCATCATCCTCACTCCTTCAACTAGTTTTTCTTCTTCCTCTTGTTCACCTTCTTCCACTTCTACTACATCCACTTGTTCTTCTTCTTCCCTCTCTTCTCCTTCTTCCCCTTCTTCTGCCTACACTACTTCTCCTTCCTCCCCTTCTTCTTCTCATACTTGTTCCACTTCTTCCTCATTCCCCTTTCCTTCCATTGCTTCTTCTTCCTCCTCTTTTTCTCATTCTTCCACTTCTTCTTCTTCTTCCTATTGGTCTCCTTCTTCCACTTCTTCTTCTTCATCTCCTTTCATTCCACTACTTCCTCATATTCCTCTTATTCTCTCCTTCTACCACTTATTCTACTTCTACTTGTTGTTCTTCTTCATTTTCGTCTACTTCTTCCTCTTCCTCTTCCTCTTCCTCTTCTTCCACTTCTTCTCCTTCCACAACTTCTTTTTCTTTCCTTTCCGTCTTCTCCTTCCTCTTTTTCTCCATCCCCGACTTCTGTTGCTTCCCATTGTTGCTCTTCCTCTTGTTCTCTTCCCCCAAATCTTATTCTTACACTTCTTCTTCTTCTTCTTCCTCTTCTCGTCCAGATTCCACTTCTTCTGGTTCTTCTTCCCTTCCCTTCCCCTCCTTCTTCCTCTTCCTCTTTTTCTCCTTTTTCCAATTCATCTTCTTCATCTCACCTCCTTCGACTACTTCTTCTTCCTCCTCTTGTTCACCTTCTTCACTTTCCACATCTTCTTCTTCTTCCTTTTCTTCTCCTTCTTCCGCTTCTTCTAGTTACTCTCCTTCTTCTTCCTCTTCTTATCTTTCTTCCACTTCTCCTGCCTCCTCTTGTTCTTTTTCTTCTAGTTTTTCTTCATCCTCTCCTTTCCTTTCTTTTCTTCATCTTCATCTCCTTCTTCTTCTTACTTTCCTTCGTCATATCCCTCTTTTTCTCCTTCTTCTGCTTCCACTTGCATTGTTACCTCTTGTTCTCCTTCTTCTACTTCTTCTCCATCATCCTCACTCCTTCAACTAGTTTTTCTTCTTCCTCTTGTTCACCTTCTTCCACTTCTACTACATCCACTTGTTCTTCTTCTTCCCTCTCTTCTCCTTCTTCCCCTTCTTCTTCTCCTACTTGTTCCACTTCTTCCTCATTCCCCTTTCCTTCCATTGCTTCTTCTTCCTCCTCTTTTTCTCATTCTTCCACTTCTTCTTCTTCTTCCTATTGGTCTTATTCTTCCACTTCTTCTTCTTCATCTCCTTTCATTCCACTACTTCCTCATATTCCTTTTATTCTCTCCTTCTACCACTTCTTCTACTTCTACTTGTTGTTCTTCTTCATTTTCGTCTCCTTCTTCCTCTTGTTCTGCTTACACTTCTTCCTCTTCCTCTTCCTCTTCTTCCACTTCTTCTCCTTCCACAACTTCTTTTTCTTTCCTTTCCGTCTTCTCCTTCCTCTTTTTCTCCATCCCCGACTTCTGTTGCTTCCCATTGTTGCTCTTCCTCTTGTTCTCCTTCCCCCAAATCTTATTCTTACACTTCTTCTTCTTCTTCTTCCTCTTCTCGTCCAGATTCCACTTCTTCTGGTTCTTCTTCCCTTCCCTTCCCCTCCTTCTTCCTCTTCCTCTTTTTCTCCTTTTTCCAATTCTTCTTCTTCATCTCACCTCCTTCGACTACTTCTTCTTCCTCCTCTTGTTCACCTTCTTCACTTTCCACATCTTCTTCTTCTTCCTTTTCTTCTCCTTCTTCCACTTCTTCTAGTTACTCTCCTTCTTCCTCTTCTTATCTTTCTTCCACTTCTCCTGCCTCCTCTTGTTCTTTTTCTTCCAGTTCTTCTTCATCCTCTCCTTTCCTTTCTTTTCTTCATCTTCATCTCCTTCTTCTTCTTCCTTTCCTTCGTCATATCCCTCTTTTTCTCCTTCTTCTGCTTCCACTTGCATTTTTACCTCTTGTTCTCCTTCTTCTACTTCTTCTCCATCATCCTCACTCCTTCAACTAGTTTTTCTTCTTCCTCTTGTTCACCTTCTTCCACTTCTACTACATCCACTTGTTCTCCTTCTTCCCTCTCTTCTCCTTCTTCCCCTTCTTCTGCCTACACTACTTCTTCTTCCTCCCCTTCTTCTTCTCATACTTGTTCCACTTCTTCCTCATTCCCCTTTCCTTCCATTGCTTCTTTTTCCTCCTCTTTTTCTCATTCTTCCACTTCTTCTTCTTCTTCCTATTGGTCTCCTTCTTCCACTTCTTCTTCTTCATCTCCTTTCATTCCACTACTTCCTCATATTCCTCTTATTCTCTCCTTCTACCACTTATTCTACTTCTACTTGTTGTTCTTCTTCATTTTCGTCTCCTTCTTCCTCTTCCTCTTCCTCTTCCTCTTCTTCCACTTCTTCTCCTTCCACAACTTCTTTTTCTTTCCTTTCCGTCTTCTCCTTCCTCTTTTTCTCCATCCCCGACTTCTGTTGCTTCCCATTGTTGCTCTTCCTCTTGTTCTCCTTCCCCCAAATCTTATTCTTACACTTCTTCTTCTTCTTCTTCCTCTTCTCGTCCAGATTCCACTTCTTCTGGTTCTTCTTCCCTTCCCTTCCCCTCCTTCTTCCTCTTCCTCTTTTTCTCCTTTTTCCAATTCTTCTTCTTTATCTCACCTCCTTCGACTACTTCTTCTTCCTCCTCTTGTTCACCTTCTTCACTTTCCACATCTTCTTCTTCTTCCTTTTCTTCTCCTTCTTCCACTTCTTCTAGTTACTCTCCTTCCTCTTCCTCTTCTTATCTTTCTTCCACTTCTCCTGCCTCCTCTTGTTCTTTTTCTTCCAGTTCTTCTTCATCCTCTCCTTTCCTTTCTTTTCTTCATCTTCATCTCCTTCTTCTTCTTCCTTTCCTTCGTCATATCCCTCTTTTTCTCCTTCTTCTGCTTCCACTTGCATTTTTACCTCTTGTTCTCCTTCTTCTACTTCTTCTCCATCATCCTCACTCCTTCAACTAGTTTTTCTTCTTCCTCTTGTTCACCTTCTTCCACTTCTACTACATCCACTTGTTCTTCTTCTTCCCTCTCTTCTCCTTCTTCCCCTTCTTCTGCCTACACTACTTCTCCTTCCTCCCCTTCTTCTTCTCATACTTGTTCCACTTCTTCCTCATTCCCCTTTCCTTCCATTGCTTCTTCTTCCTCCTCTTTTTCTCATTCTTCCACTTCTTCTTCTTCTTCCTATTGGTCTCCTTCTTCCACTTCTTCTTCTTCATCTCCTTTCATTCCACTACTTCCTCATATTCCTCTTATTCTCTCCTTCTACCACTTATTCTACTTCTACTTGTTGTTCTTCTTCATTTTCGTCTACTTCTTCCTCTTCCTCTTCCTCTTCCTCTTCTTCCACTTCTTCTCCTTCCACAACTTCTTTTTCTTTCCTTTCCGTCTTCTCCTTCCTCTTTTTCTCCATCCCCGACTTCTGTTGCTTCCCATTGTTGCTCTTCCTCTTGTTCTCTTCCCCCAAATCTTATTCTTACACTTCTTCTTCTTCTTCTTCCTCTTCTCGTCCAGATTCCACTTCTTCTGGTTCTTCTTCCCTTCCCTTCCCCTCCTTCTTCCTCTTCCTCTTTTTCTCCTTTTTCCAATTCATCTTCTTCATCTCACCTCCTTCGACTACTTCTTCTTCCTCCTCTTGTTCACCTTCTTCACTTTCCACATCTTCTTCTTCTTCCTTTTCTTCTCCTTCTTCCGCTTCTTCTAGTTACTCTCCTTCTTCTTCCTCTTCTTATCTTTCTTCCACTTCTCCTGCCTCCTCTTGTTCTTTTTCTTCTAGTTTTTCTTCATCCTCTCCTTTCCTTTCTTTTCTTCATCTTCATCTCCTTCTTCTTCTTACTTTCCTTCGTCATATCCCTCTTTTTCTCCTTCTTCTGCTTCCACTTGCATTTTTACCTCTTGTTCTCCTTCTTCTACTTCTTCTCCATCATCCTCACTCCTTCAACTAGTTTTTCTTCTTCCTCTTGTTCACCTTCTTCCACTTCTACTACATCCACTTGTTCTTCTTCTTCCCTCTCTTCTCCTTCTTCCCCTTCTTCTTCTCCTACTTGTTCCACTTCTTCCTCATTCCCCTTTCCTTCCATTGCTTCTTCTTCCTCCTCTTTTTCTCATTCTTCCACTTCTTCTTCTTCTTCCTATTGGTCTTATTCTTCCACTTCTTCTTCTTCATCTCCTTTCATTCCACTACTTCCTCATATTCCTTTTATTCTCTCCTTCTACCACTTCTTCTACTTCTACTTGTTGTTCTTCTTCATTTTCGTCTCCTTCTTCCTCTTGTTCTGCTTACACTTCTTCCTCTTCCTCTTCCTCTTCTTCCACTTCTTCTCCTTCCACAACTTCTTTTTCTTTCCTTTCCGTCTTCTCCTTCCTCTTTTTCTCCATCCCCGACTTCTGTTGCTTCCCATTGTTGCTCTTCCTCTTGTTCTCCTTCCCCCAAATCTTATTCTTACACTTCTTCTTCTTCTTCTTCCTCTTCTCGTCCAGATTCCACTTCTTCTGGTTCTTCTTCCCTTCCCTTCCCCTCCTTCTTCCTCTTCCTCTTTTTCTCCTTTTTCCAATTCTTCTTCTTCATCTCACCTCCTTCGACTACTTCTTCTTCCTCCTCTTGTTCACCTTCTTCACTTTCCACATCTTCTTCTTCTTCCTTTTCTTCTCCTTCTTCCACTTCTTCTAGTTACTCTCCTTCTTCCTCTTCTTATCTTTCTTCCACTTCTCCTGCCTCCTCTTGTTCTTTTTCTTCCAGTTCTTCTTCATCCTCTCCTTTCCTTTCTTTTCTTCATCTTCATCTCCTTCTTCTTCTTCCTTTCCTTCGTCATATCCCTCTTTTTCTCCTTCTTCTGCTTCCACTTGCATTTTTACCTCTGTTCTCCTTCTTCTACTTCTTCTCCATCATCCTCACTCCTTCAACTAGTTTTTCTTCTTCCTCTTGTTCACCTTCTTCCACTTCTACTACATCCACTTGTTCTCCTTCTTCCCTCTCTTCTCCTTCTTCCCCTTCTTCTGCCTACACTACTTCTTCTTCCTCCCCTTCTTCTTCTCATACTTGTTCCACTTCTTCCTCATTCCCCTTTCCTTCCATTGCTTCTTTTTCCTCCTCTTTTTCTCATTCTTCCACTTCTTCTTCTTCTTCCTATTGGTCTCCTTCTTCCACTTCTTCTTCTTCATCTCCTTTCATTCCACTACTTCCTCATATTCCTCTTATTCTCTCCTTCTACCACTTATTCTACTTCTACTTGTTGTTCTTCTTCATTTTCGTCTCCTTCTTCCTCTTCCTCTTCCTCTTCCTCTTCTTCCACTTCTTCTCCTTCCACAACTTCTTTTTCTTTCCTTTCCGTCTTCTCCTTCCTCTTTTTCTCCATCCCCGACTTCTGTTGCTTCCCATTGTTGCTCTTCCTCTTGTTCTCCTTCCCCCAAATCTTATTCTTACACTTCTTCTTCTTCTTCTTCCTCTTCTCGTCCAGATTCCACTTCTTCTGGTTCTTCTTCCCTTCCCTTCCCCTCCTTCTTCCTCTTCCTCTTTTTCTCCTTTTTCCAATTCTTCTTCTTTATCTCACCTCCTTCGACTACTTCTTCTTCCTCCTCTTGTTCACCTTCTTCACTTTCCACATCTTCTTCTTCTTCCTTTTCTTCTCCTTCTTCCACTTCTTCTAGTTACTCTCCTTCTTCTTCCTCTTCTTATCTTTCTTCCACTTCTCCTGCCTCCTCTTGTTCTTTTTCTTCCAGTTCTTCTTCATCCTCTCCTTTCCTTTCTTTTCTTCATCTTCATCTCCTTCTTCTTCTTCCTTTCCTTCGTCATATCCCTCTTTTTCTCCTTCTTCTGCTTCCACTTGCATTTTTACCTCTTGTTCTCCTTCTTCTACTTCTTCTCCATCATCCTCACTCCTTCAACTAGTTTTTCTTCTTCCTCTTGTTCACCTTCTTCCACTTCTACTACATCCACTTGTTCTTCTTCTTCCCTCTCTTCTCCTTCTTCCCCTTCTTCTGCCTACACTACTTCTTCTTCCTCCCCTTCTTCTTCTCCTACTTGTTCCACTTCTTCCTCATTCCCCTTTCCTTCCATTGCTTCTTCTTCCTCCTCTTTTTCTCATTCTTCCACTTCTTCTTCTTCTTCCTATTGGTCTTATTCTTCCACTTCTTCTTCTTCATCTCCTTTCATTCCACTACTTCCTCATATTCCTTTTATTCTCTCCTTCTACCACTTCTTCTACTTCTACTTGTTGTTCTTCTTCATTTTCGTCTCCTTCTTCCTCTTGTTCTGCTTACACTTCTTCCTCTTCCTCTTCCTCTTCCTCTTCCTCTTCTTCCACTTCTTCTCCTTCCACAACTTCTTTTTCTTTCCTTTCCGTCTTCTGCTTCCTCTTTTTCTCCATCCCCGACTTCTGTTGCTTCCCATTGTTGCTCTTCCTCTTGTTCTCCTTCCCCCAAATCTTATTCTTACACTTCTTCTTCTTCTTCTTCCTCTTCTCGTCCAGATTCCACTTCTTCTGGTTCTTCTTCCCTTCCCTTCCCCTCCTTCTTCACATTCCACATCTTCTTCTTCTTCCTTTTCTTCTCCTTCTTCCACTTCTTCTAGTTACTCTCCTTCTTCTTCCTCTTCTTATCTTTCTTCCATTTCTCCTGCCTCCTCTTGTTCTTTTTCTTCCAGTTCTTCTTCATCCTCTCCTTTCCTTTCTTTTCTTCATCTTCATCTCCTTCTTCTTCTTACTTTCCTTCGTCATATCCCTCTTTTTCTCCTTCTTCTGCTTCCACTTGCATTTTTACCTCTTGTTCTCCTTCTTCTACTTCTTCTCCATCATCCTCACTCCTTCAACTAGTTTTTCTTCTTCCTCTTGTTCACCTTCTTCCACTTCTACTACATCCACTTGTTCTTCTTCTTCCCTCTCTTCTCCTTCTTCCCCTTCTTCTGCCTACACTACTTCTTCTTCCTCCCCTTCTTCTTCTCCTACTTGTTCCACTTCTTCCTCATTCCCCTTTCCTTCCATTGCTTCTTCTTCCTCCTCTTTTTCACATTCTTCCACTTCTTCTTCTTCTTCCTATTGGTCTCCTTCTTCCACTTCTTCTTCTTCATCTCCTTTCATTCCACTACTTCCTCATATTCCTCTTATTCTCTCCTTCTACCACTTCTTCTACTTCTACTTGTTGTTCTTCTTCATTTTCGTCTCCTTCTTCCTCTTGTTCTGCTTACACTTCTTCCTCTTCCTCTTCCTCTTCCTCTTCTTCCACTTCTTCTCCTTCCACAACTTCTTTTTCTTTCCTTTTCGTCTTCTCCTTCCTCTTTTTCTCCATCCCCGACTTCTGTTGCTTCCCATTGTTGCTCTTCCTCTTGTTCTCCTTCCCCCAAATCTTATTCTTACACTTCTTCTTCTTCTTCTTCCTCTTCTCGTCTAGATTCCACTTCTTCTGGTTCTTCTTCCCTTCCCTTCCCCTCCTTCTTCCTCTTCCTCTTTTTCTCCTTTTTCGAATTCTTCTTCTTCATCTCACCTCCTTCGACTACTTCTTCCTCCTCCTCTTGTTCACCTTCTTCACTTTCCACATCTTCTTCTTCTTCCTTTTCTTCTCCTTCTTCCACTTCTTCTAGTTACTCTCCTTCTTCTTCCTCTTCTTATCTTTCTTCCACTTCTCCTGCCTCCTCTTGTTCTTTTTCTTCCAGTTCTTCTTCATCCTCTCCTTTCCTTTCTTTTCTTCATCTTCATCTCCATCTTCTTCTTCCTTTCCTTCGTCATATCCCTCTTTTTCTCCTTCTTCTGCTTCCACTTGCATTTTTACCTCTTGTTCTCCTTCTTCTACTTCTTCTCCATCATCCTCACTCCTTCAACTAGTTTTTCTTCTTCCTCTTGTTCACCTTCTTCCACTTCTACTACATCCACTTGTTCTTCTTCTTCCCTCTCTTCTCCTTCTTCCCCTTCTTCTGCCTACACTACTTCTTCTTCCTCCCCTTCTTCTTCTCCTACTTGTTCCACTTCTTCCTCATTCCCCTTTCCTTCCATTGCTTCTTCTTCCTCCTCTTTTTCTCATTCTTCCACTTCTTCTTCTTCTTCCTATTGGTCTTATTCTTCCACTTCTTCTTCTTCATCTCCTTTCATTCCACTACTTCCTCATATTCCTTTTATTCTCTCCTTCTACCACTTCTTCTACTTCTACTTGTTGTTCTTCTTCATTTTCGTCTCCTTCTTCCTCTTGTTCTGCTTACACTTCTTCCTCTTCCTCTTCCTCTTCCTCTTCCTCTTCTTCCACTTCTTCTCCTTCCACAACTTCTTTTTCTTTCCTTTCCGTCTTCTGCTTCCTCTTTTTCTCCATCCCCGACTTCTGTTGCTTCCCATTGTTGCTCTTCCTCTTGTTCTCCTTCCCCCAAATCTTATTCTTACACTTCTTCTTCTTCTTCTTCCTCTTCTCGTCCAGATTCCACTTCTTCTGGTTCTTCTTCCCTTCCCTTCCCCTCCTTCTTCACATTCCACATCTTCTTCTTCTTCCTTTTCTTCTCCTTCTTCCACTTCTTCTAGTTACTCTCCTTCTTCTTCCTCTTCTTATCTTTCTTCCATTTCTCCTGCCTCCTCTTGTTCTTTTTCTTCCAGTTCTTCTTCATCCTCTCCTTTCCTTTCTTTTCTTCATCTTCATCTCCTTCTTCTTCTTACTTTCCTTCGTCATATCCCTCTTTTTCTCCTTCTTCTGCTTCCACTTGCATTTTTACCTCTTGTTCTCCTTCTTCTACTTCTTCTCCATCATCCTCACTCCTTCAACTAGTTTTTCTTCTTCCTCTTGTTCACCTTCTTCCACTTCTACTACATCCACTTGTTCTTCTTCTTCCCTCTCTTCTCCTTCTTCCCCTTCTTCTGCCTACACTACTTCTTCTTCCTCCCCTTCTTCTTCTCCTACTTGTTCCACTTCTTCCTCATTCCCCTTTCCTTCCATTGCTTCTTCTTCCTCCTCTTTTTCACATTCTTCCACTTCTTCTTCTTCTTCCTATTGGTCTCCTTCTTCCACTTCTTCTTCTTCATCTCCTTTCATTCCACTACTTCCTCATATTCCTCTTATTCTCTCCTTCTACCACTTCTTCTACTTCTACTTGTTGTTCTTCTTCATTTTCGTCTCCTTCTTCCTCTTGTTCTGCTTACACTTCTTCCTCTTCCTCTTCCTCTTCCTCTTCTTCCACTTCTTCTCCTTCCACAACTTCTTTTTCTTTCCTTTTCGTCTTCTCCTTCCTCTTTTTCTCCATCCCCGACTTCTGTTGCTTCCCATTGTTGCTCTTCCTCTTGTTCTCCTTCCCCCAAATCTTATTCTTACACTTCTTCTTCTTCTTCTTCCTCTTCTCGTCTAGATTCCACTTCTTCTGGTTCTTCTTCCCTTCCCTTCCCCTCCTTCTTCCTCTTCCTCTTTTTCTCCTTTTTCGAATTCTTCTTCTTCATCTCACCTCCTTCGACTACTTCTTCCTCCTCCTCTTGTTCACCTTCTTCACTTTCCACATCTTCTTCTTCTTCCTTTTCTTCTCCTTCTTCCACTTCTTCTAGTTACTCTCCTTCTTCTTCCTCTTCTTATCTTTCTTCCACTTCTCCTGCCTCCTCTTGTTCTTTTTCTTCCAGTTCTTCTTCATCCTCTCCTTTCCTTTCTTTTCTTCATCTTCATCTCCATCTTCTTCTTCCTTTCCTTCGTCATATCCCTCTTTTTCTCCTTCTTCTGCTTCCACTTGCATTTTTACCTCTTGTTCTCCTTCTTCTACTTCTTCTCCATCATCCTCACTCCTTCAACTAGTTTTTCTTCTTCCTCTTTTTCACCTTCTTCCACTTCTACTACATCCACTTGTTCTTCTTCTTCCCTCTCTTCTTCTTGTTCCCTTTCTTCTGCCTACACTACTTCTTCTTCCTCCCCTTCTTCTTCTCCTACTTGTTCCACTTCTTCCTCATTCCCCTTTCCTTCCATTGCTTCTTCTTCCTCCTCTTTTTCTCATTCTTCCACTTCTTCTTCTTCTTCCTATTGGTCTCCTTCTTCCACTTCTTCTTCTTCATCTCCTTTCATTCCACTACTTCCTCATATTCCTCTTATTCTCTCCTTCTACCACTTCTTCTACTTCTACTTGTTGTTCTTCTTCATTTTCGTCTCCTTCTTCCTCTTGTTCTGCTTACACTTCTTCCTCTTCCTCTTCCTCTTCCTCTTCCTCTTCTTCCACTTCTTCTCCTTCCACAACTTCTTTTTCTTTCCTTTCCGTCTTCTCCTTCCTCTTTTTCTCCATCCCCGACTTCTGTTGCTTCCCATTGTTGCTCTTCCTCTTGTTCTCCTTCCCCCAAATCTTATTCTTACACTTCTTCTTCTTCTTCTTCCTCTTCTCGTCCAGATTCCACTTCTTCTGGTTCTTCTTCCCTTCCCTTCCCCTCCTTCTTCCTCTTCCTCTTTTTCTCCTTTTTCCAATTCTTCTTCTTCATCTCACCTCCTTCGACTACTTCTTCTTCCTCCTCTTGTTCACCTTCTTCACTTTCCACATCTTCTTCTTCTTCCTTTTCTTCTCCTTCTTCCACTTCTTCTAGTTACTCTCCTTCTTCTTCCTCTTCTTATCTTTCTTCCACTTCTCCTGCCTCCTCTTGTTCTTTTTCTTCCAGTTCTTCTTCATCCTCTCCTTTCCTTTCTTTTCTTCATCTTCATCTCCTTCTTCTTCTTCCTTTCCTTCGTCATATCCCTCTTTTTCTCCTTCTTTTGCTTCCACTTGCATTTTTACCTCTTGTTCTCCTTCTTCTACTTCTTCTCCATCATCCTCACTCCTTCAACTAGTTTTTCTTCTTCCTCTTGTTCACCTTCTTCCACTTCTACTACATCCACTTGTTCTTCTTCTTCCCTCTCTTCTCCTTCTTCCCCTTCTTCTGCCTACACTACTTCTTCTTCCTCCCCTTCTTCTTCTCCTACTTGTTCCACTTCTTCCTCATTCCCCTTTCCTTCCATTCCTTCTTCTTCCTCCTCTTTTTCTCATTCTTCCACTTCTTCTTCTTCTTCCTATTGGTCTCCTTCTTCCACTTCTTCTTCTTCATCTCCTTTCATTCCACTACTTCCTCATATTCCTCTTATTCTCTCCTTCTACCACTTCTTCTACTTCTACTTGTTGTTCTTCTTCATTTTCGTCTCCTTCTTCCTCTTGTTCTACTTACACTTCTTCCTCTTCCTCTTCCTCTTCCTCTTCTTCCACTTCTTCTCCTTCCACAACTTCTTTTTCTTTCCTTTCCGTCTTCTCCTTCCTCTTTTTCTCCATCCCCGACTTCTGTTGCTTCCCATTGTTGCTCTTCCTCTTGTTCTCCTTCCCCCAAATCTTATTCTTACACTTCTTCTTCTTCTTCTTCCTCTTCTCGTCCAGATTCCACTTCTTCTGGTTCTTCTTCCCTTCCCTTCCCCTCCTTCTTCCTCTTCCTCTTTTTCTCCTTTTTCCAATTCTTCTTCTTCATCTCACCTCCTTCGACTACTTCTTCTTCCTCCTCTTGTTCACCTTCTTCACTTTCCGCATCTTCTTCTTCTTCCTTTTCTTCTCCTTCTTCCACTTCTTCTAGTTACTCTCCTTCTTCTTCCTCTTCTTATCTTTCTTCCACTTCTCCTGCCTCCTCTTGTTCTTTTTCTTCCAGTTCTTCTTCATCCTCTCCTTTCCTTTTTCATCTCCTTCTTCTTCTTCCTTTCCTTCGTCATATCCCTCTTTTTCTCCTTCTTCTGCTTCCACTTGCATTTTTACCTCTTGTTCTCATTCTTCTACTTCTTCTCCATCATCCTCACTCCTTCAACTAGTTTTTCTTCTTCCTCTTGTTCACCTTCTTCCACTTCTACTACATCCACTCGTTCTTCTTCGTCCCTCTCTTCTCCTTCTTCCCCTTCTTCTGCCTACACTACTTCTTCTTCCTCCCCTTCTTCTTCTCCTACTTGTTCCACTTCTTCCTCATTCCCCTTTCCTTCCATTGCTTCTTCTTCCTCCTCTTTTTCTCATTCTTCCACTTCTTCTTCTTCTTCCTATTGGTCTCCTTCTTCCACTTCTTCTTTTTCATCTCCTTTCATTCCACTACTTCCTCATATTCCTCTTATTCTCTCCTTCTACCACTTCTTCTACTTCTACTTGTTGTTCTTCTTCATTTTCGTCACCTTCTTCCTCTTGTTCTGCTTACACTTCTTCCTCTTCCTCTTCTTCCACTTCTTCTCCTTCCACAACTTCTTTTTCTTTCCTTTCCGTCTTCTCCTTCCTCTTTTTCTCCATCCCCGACTTCTGTTGCTTCCCATTGTTGCTCTTCCTCTTGTTCTCCTTCCCCCAAATCTTATTCTTACACTTCTTCTTCTTCTTCTTCCTCTTCTCGTCCAGATTCCACTTCTTCTGGTTCTTCTTCCCTTCCCTTCCCCTCCTTCTTCCTCTTCCTCTTTTTCTCCTTTTTCCAATTCTTCTTCTTCATCTCACCTCCTTCGACTACTTCTTCTTCCTCCTATTGTTCACCTTCTTCACTTTCCACATCTTCTTCTTCTTCCTTTTCTTCTCCTTCTTCCACTTCTTCTACTTACTCTCCTTCTTCTTCCTCTTCTTATCTTTCTTCCACTTCTCCTGCCTCCTCTTGTTCTTTTTCTTCCAGTTCTTCTTCATCCTCTCCTTTCCTTTTTCATCTCCTTCTTCTTCTTCCTTTCCTTCGTCATATCCCTCTTTTTCTCCTTCTTCTGCTTCCACTTGCATTTTTACCTCTTGTTCTCCTTCTTCTACTTCTTCTCCATCATCCTCACTCCTTCAACTAGTTTTTCTTCTTCCTCTTGTTCACCTTCTTCCACTTCTACTACATCCACTCGTTCTTCTTCGTCCCTCTCTTCTCCTTCTTCCCCTTCTTCTGCCTACACTACTTCTTCTTCCTCCCCTTCTTCTTCTCCTACTTGTTCCACTTCTTCCTCATTCCCCTTTCCTTCCATTGCTTCTTCTTCCTCCTCTTTTTCTCATTCTTCCACTTCTTCTTCTTCTTCCTATTGGTCTCCTTCTTCCACTTCTTCTTTTTCATCTCCTTTCATTCCACTACTTCCTCATATTCCTCTTATTCTCTCCTTCTACCACTTCTTCTACTTCTACTTGTTGTTCTTCTTCATTTTCGTCTCCTTCTTCCTCTTGTTCTGCTTACACTTCTTCCTCTTCCTCTTCTTCCACTTCTTCTCCTTCCACAACTTCTTTTTCTTTCCTTTCCGTCTTCTCCTTCCTCTTTTTCTCCATCCCCGACTTCTGTTGCTTCCCATTGTTGCTCTTCCTCTTGTTCTCCTTCCCCCAAATCTTATTCTTACACTTCTTCTTCTTCTTCTTCCTCTTCTCGTCCAGATTCCACTTCTTCTGGTTCTTCTTCCCTTCCCTTCCCCTCCTTCTTCCTCTTCCTCTTTTTCTCCTTTTTCCAATTCTTCTTCTTCATCTCACCTCCTTCGACTACTTCTTCTTCCTCCTCTTGTTCACCTTCTTCACTTTCCGCATCTTCTTCTTCTTCCTTTTCTTCTCCTTCTTCCACTTCTTCTAGTTACTCTCCTTCTTCTTCCTCTTCTTATCTTTCTTCCACTTCTCCTGCCTCCTCTTGTTCTTTTTCTTCCAGTTCTTCTTCATCCTCTCCTTTCCTTTCTTTTCTTCATCTTCATCTCCTTCTTCTTCTTCCTTTCCTTCGTCATATCCCTCTTTTTCTCCTTCTTCTGCTTCCACTTGCATTTTTACCTCTTGTTCTCCTTCTTCTACTTCTTCTCCATCATCCTCACTCCTTCAACTAGTTTTTCTTCTTCCTCTTGTTCACCTTCTTCCACTTCTACTACATCCACTCGTTCTTCTTCGTCCCTCTCTTCTCCTTCTTCCCCTTCTTCTGCCTACACTACTTCTTCTTCCTCCCCTTCTTCTTCTCCTACTTGTTCCACTTCTTCCTCATTCCCCTTTCCTTCCATTGCTTCTTCTTCCTCCTCTTTTTCTCATTCTTCCACTTCTTTTTCTTCTTCCTATTGGTCTCCTTCTTCCACTTCTTCTTTTTCATCTCCTTTCATTCCACTACTTCCTCATATTCCTCTTATTCTCTCCTTCTACCACTTCTTCTACTTCTACTTGTTGTTCTTCTTCATTTTCGTCTCCTTCTTCCTCTTGTTCTGCTTACACTTCTTCCTCTTCCTCTTCTTCCACTTCTTCTCCTTCCACAACTTCTTTTTCTTTCCTTTCCGTCTTCTCCTTCCTCTTTTTCTCCATCCCCGACTTCTGTTGCTTCCCATTGTTGCTCTTCCTCTTGTTCTCCTTCCCCCAAATCTTATTCTTACACTTCTTCTTCTTCTTCTTCCTCTTCTCGTCCAGATTCCACTTCTTCTGGTTCTTCTTCCCTTCCCTTCCCCTCCTTCTTCCTCTTCCTCTTTTTCTCCTTTTTCCAATTCTTCTTCTTCATCTCACCTCCTTCGACTACTTCTTCTTCCTCCTCTTGTTCACCTTCTTCACTTTCCGCATCTTCTTCTTCTTCCTTTTCTTCTCCTTCTTCCACTTCTTCTAGTTACTCTCCTTCTTCTTCCTCTTCTTATCTTTCTTCCACTTCTCCTGCCTCCTCTTGTTCTTTTTCTTCCAGTTCTTCTTCATCCTCTCCTTTCCTTTCTTTTCTTCATCTTCATCTCCTTCTTCTTGTTCCTTTCCTTCGTCATATCCCTCTTTTTCTCCTTCTTCTGCTTCCACTTGCATTTTTACCTCTTGTTCTCCTTCTACTACTTCTTCTCCATCATCCTCACTCCTTCCACTAGTTTTTCTTCTTCCTCTTGTTCACCTTCTTCCACTTCTACTACATCCACTTGTTCCTCTTCTTCCACTTCTTCTAGTTACTCTCCTTCTTCTTCCTCTTCTTATCTTTCTTCCACTTCTCCTGCCTCTTCTTGTTCTTTTTCTTCCAGTTCTTCTTCATCCTCTCCTTTCCTTTCTTTTCTTCATCTTCATCTCCTTCTTCTTCTTCCTTTCCTTCGTCATATCCCTCTTTTTCTCCTTCTTCTGCTTCCACTTGCATTTTTACCTCTTGTTCTCCTTCTTCTACTTCTTCTCCATCATCCTCACTCCTTCAACTAGTTTTTCTTCTTCCTCTTGTTCACCTTCTTCCACTTCTACTACATCCACTCGTTCTTCTTCGTCCCTCTCTTCTCCTTCTTCCCCTTCTTCTGCCTACACTACTTCTTCTTCCTCCCCTTCTTCTTCTCCTACTTGTTCCACTTCTTCCTCATTCCCCTTTCCTTCCATTGCTTCTTCTTCCTCCTCTTTTTCTCATTCTTCCACTTCTTTTTCTTCTTCCTATTGGTCTCCTTCTTCCACTTCTTCTTTTTCATCTCCTTTCATTCCACTACTTCCTCATATTCCTCTTATTCTCTCCTTCTACAACTTCTTCTACTTCTACTTGTTGTTCTTCTTCATTTTCGTCTCCTTCTTCCTCTTGTTCTGCTTACACTTCTTCCTCTTCCTCTTCTTCCACTTCTTCTCCTTCCACAACTTCTTTTTCTTTCCTTTCCGTCTTCTCCTTCCTCTTTTTCTCCATCCCCGACTTCTGTTGCTTCCCATTGTTGCTCTTCCTCTTGTTCTCCTTCCCCCAAATCTTATTCTTACACTTCTTCTTCTTCTTCTTCCTCTTCTCGTCCAGATTCCACTTCTTCTGGTTCTTCTTCCCTTCCCTTCCCCTCCTTCTTCCTCTTCCTCTTTTTCTCCTTTTTCCAATTCTTCTTCTTCATCTCACCTCCTTCGACTACTTCTTCTTCCTCCTCTTGTTCACCTTCTTCACTTTCCGCATCTTCTTCTTCTTCCTTTTCTTCTCCTTCTTCCACTTCTTCTAGTTACTCTCCTTCTTCTTCCTCTTCTTATCTTTCTTCCACTTCTCCTGCCTCCTCTTGTTCTTTTTCTTCCAGTTCTTCTTCATCCTCTCCTTTCCTTTCTTTTCTTCATCTTCATCTCCTTCTTCTTGTTCCTTTCCTTCGTCATATCCCTCTTTTTCTCCTTCTTCTGCTTCCACTTGCATTTTTACCTCTTGTTCTCCTTCTACTACTTCTTCTCCATCATCCTCACTCCTTCCACTAGTTTTTCTTCTTCCTCTTGTTCACCTTCTTCCACTTCTACTACATCCACTTGTTCCTCTTCTTCCACTTCTTCTCCTTCCACAACTTCGTTTTCTTTCCTTTCCGTCTTCTCCTTCCTCTTTTTCTCCATCCCCGACTTCTGTTGCTTCCCATTGTTGCTCTTCCTCTTGTTCTCCTTCCCCCAAATCTTATTCTTACACTTCTTCTTCTTCTTCTTCCTCTTCTCGTCCAGATTCCACTTCTTCTGGTTCTTCTTCCCTTCCCTTCCCCTCCTTCTTCCTCTTCCTCTTTTTCTCCTTTTTCCAATTCTTCTTCTTCATCTCACCTCCTTCGACTACTTCTTCTTCCTCCTCTTGTTCACCTTCTTCACTTTCCACATCTTCTTCTTCTTCCTTTTCTTCTCCTTCTTCCACTTCTTGTAGTTACTCTCCTTCTTCTTCCTCTTCTTATCTTTCTTCCACTTCTCCTGCCTCCTCTTGTTCTTTTTCTTCCAGTTCTTCTTCATCCTCTCCTTTCCTTTCTTTTCTTCATCTTCATCTCCTTCTTCTTCTTCCTTTCCTTCGTCATATCCCTCTTTTTCTCCTTCTTCTGCTTCCACTTGCATTTTTACCTCTTGTTCTCCTTCTTCTACTTCTTCTCCATCATCCTCACTCCTTCAACTAGTTTTTCTTCTTCCTCTTGTTCACCTTCTTCCACTTCTACTACATCCACTTGTTCTTCTTCTTCCCTCTCTTCTCCTTCTTCCCCTTCTTCTGCCTACACTACTTCTTCTTCCTCCCCTTCTTCTTCTCCTACTTGTTCCACTTCTTCCTCATTCCCCTTTCCTTCCATTGCTTCTTCTTCCTCCTCTTTTTCTCATTCTTCCACTTCTTCTTCTTCTTCCTATTGGTCTCCTTCTACCACTTCTTCTTCTTCATCTCCTTTCATTCCACTACTTCCTCATATTCCTCTTATTCTCTCCTTCTACCACTTCTTCTACTTCTACTTGTTGTTCTTCTTCATTTTCGTCTCCTTCTTCCTCTTGTTCTGCTTACACTTCTTCCTCTTCCTCTTCTTCCACTTCTTCTCCTTCCACAACTTCTTTTTCTTTCCTTTCCGTCTTCTCCTTCCTCTTTTTCTCCATCCCCGACTTCTGTTGCTTCCCATTGTTGCTCTTCCTCTTGTTCTCCTTCCCCCAAATCTTATTCTTACACTTCTTCTTCTTCTTCTTCCTCTTCTCGTCCAGATTCCACTTCTTCTGGTTCTTCTTCCCTTCCCTTCCCCTCCTTCTTCCTCTTCCTCTTTTTCTCCTTTTTCCAATTCTTCTTCTTCATCTCACCTCCTTCGACTACTTCTTCTTCCTCCTCTTGTTCACCTTCTTCACTTTCCACATCTTCTTCTTCTTCCTTTTCTTCTCCTTCTTCCACTTCTTCTAGTTACTCTCCTTCTTCTTCCTCTTCTTATCTTTCTTCCACTTCTCCTGCCTCCTCTTGTTCTTTTTCTTCCAGTTCTTCTTCATCCTCTCCTTTCCTTTTTCATCTCCTTCTTCTTCTTCCTTTCCTTCGTCATATCCCTCTTTTTCTCCTTCTTCTGCTTCCACTTGCATTTTTACCTCTTGTTCTCCTTCTTCTACTTCTTCTCCATCATCCTCACTCCTTCAACTAGTTTTTCTTCTTCCTCTTGTTCACCTTCTTCCACTTCTACTACATCCACTCGTTCTTCTTCGTCCCTCTCTTCTCCTTCTTCCCCTTCTTCTGCCTACACTACTTCTTCTTCCTCCCCTTCTTCTTCTCCTACTTGTTCCACTTCTTCCTCATTCCCCTTTCCTTCCATTGCTTCTTCTTCCTCCTCTTTTTCTCATTCTTCCACTTCTTCTTCTTCTTCCTATTGGTCTCCTTCTTCCACTTCTTCTTCTTCATCTCCTTTCATTCCACTACTTCCTCATATTCCTCTTATTCTCTCCTTCTACCACTTCTTCTACTTCTACTTGTTGTTCTTCTTCATTTTCGTCTCCTTCTTCCTCTTGTTCTGCTTACACTTCTTCCTCTTCCTCTTCATCCACTTCTTCTCCTTCCACAACTTCTTTTTCTTTCCTTTCCGTCTTCTCCTTCCTCTTTTTCTCCATCCCCGACTTCTGTTGCTTCCCATTGTTGCTCTTCCTCTTGTTCTCCTTCCCCCAAATCTTATTCTTACACTTCTTCTTCTTCTTCCTCTTCTCGTCTAGATTCCACTTCTTCTGGTTCTTCTTCCCTTCCCTTCCCCTCCTTCTTCCTCTTCCTCTTTTTCTCCTTTTTCCAATTCTTCTTCTTCATCTCACCTCCTTCGACTACTTCTTCTTCCTCCTCTTGTTCACCTTCTTCACTTTCCACATCTTCTTCTTCTTCCTTTTCTTCTCCTTCTTCCACTTCTTCTAGTTACTCTCATTCTTCTTCCTCTTCTTATCTTTCTTCCACTTCTCCTGCCTCCTCTTGTTCTTTTTCTTCCAGTTCTTCTTCATCCTCTCCTTTCCTTTCTTTTCTTCATCTTCATCTCCTTCTTCTTCTTCCTTTCCTTCGTCATATCCCTCTTTTTCTCCTTCTTCTGCTTCCACTTGCATTTTTACCTCTTGTTCTCCTTCTTCTACTTCTTCTCCATCATCCTCACTCCTTCAACTAGTTTTTCTTCTTCCTCTTGTTCACCTTCTTCCACTTCTACTACATCCACTTGTTCTTCTTCTTCCCTCTCTTCTCCTTCTTCCCCTTCTTCTGCCTACACTACTTCTTCTTCCTCCCCTTCTTCTTCTCCTACTTGTTCCACTTCTTCCTCATTCCCCTTTCCTTCCATTGCTTCTTCTTCCTCCTCTTTTTCTCATTCTTCCACTTCTTCTTCTTCTTCCTATTGGTCTCCTTCTACCACTTCTTCTTCTTCATCTCCTTTCATTCCACTACTTCCTCATATTCCTCTTATTCTCTCCTTCTACCACTTCTTCTACTTCTACTTGTTGTTCTTCTTCATTTTCGTCTCCTTCTTCCTCTTGTTCTGCTTACACTTCTTCCTCTTCCTCTTCTTCCACTTCTTCTCCTTCCACAACTTCTTTTTCTTTCCTTTCCGTCTTCTCCTTCCTCTTTTTCTCCATCCCCGACTTCTGTTGCTTCCCATTGTTGCTCTTCCTCTTGTTCTCCTTCCCCCAAATCTTATTCTTACACTTCTTCTTCTTCTTCCTCTTCTCGTCCAGATTCCACTTCTTCTGGTTCTTCTTCCCTTCCCTTCCCCTCCTTCTTCCTCTTCCTCTTTTTCTCTTTTTTCCAATTCTTCTTCTTCATCTCACCTCCTTCGACTACTTCTTCTTCCTCCTCTTGTTCACCTTCTTCACTTTCCACATCTTCTTCTTCTTCCTTTTCTTCTCCTTCTTCCACTTCTTCTAGTTACTCTCATTCTTCTTCCTCTTCTTATCTTTCTTCCACTTCTCCTGCCTCCTCTTGTTCTTTTTCTTCCAGTTCTTCTTCATCCTCTCCTTTCCTTTCTTTTCTTCATCTTCATCTCCTTCTTCTTCTTCCTTTCCTTCGTCATATCCCTCTTTTTCTCCTTCTTCTGCTTCCACTTGCATTTTTACCTCTTGTTCTCCTTCTTCTACTTCTTCTCCATCATCCTCACTCCTTCAACTAGTTTTTCTTCTTCCTCTTGTTCACCTTCTTCCACTTCTACTACATCCACTTGTTCTTCTTCTTCCCTCTCTTCTCCTTCTTCCCCTTCTTCTGCCTACACTACTTCTTCTTCCTCCCCTTCTTCTTCTCCTACTTGTTCCACTTCTTCCTCATTCCCCTTTCCTTCCATTGCTTCTTCTTCCTCCTCTTTTTCTCATTCTTCCACTTCTTCTTCTTCTTCCTATTGGTCTCCTTCTACCACTTCTTCTTCTTCATCTCCTTTCATTCCACTACTTCCTCATATTCCTCTTATTCTCTCCTTCTACCACTTCTTCTACTTCTACTTGTTGTTCTTCTTCATTTTCGTCTCCTTCTTCCTCTTGTTCTGCTTACACTTCTTCCTCTTCCTCTTCTTCCACTTCTTCTCCTTCCACAACTTCTTTTTCTTTCCTTTCCGTCTTCTCCTTCCTCTTTTTCTCCATCCCCGACTTTTGTTGCTTCCCATTGTTGCTCTTCCTCTTGTTCTCCTTCCCCCAAATCTTATTCTTACACTTCTTCTTCTTCTTCTTCCTCTTCTCGTCCAGATTCCACTTCTTCTGGTTCTTCTTCCCTTCCCTTCCCCTCCTTCTTCCTCTTCCTCTTTTTCTCCTTTTTCCAATTCTTCTTCTTCATCTCACCTCCTTCGACTACTTCTTCTTCCTCCTCTTGTTCACCTTCTTCACTTTCCACATCTTCTTCTTCTTCCTTTTCTTCTCCTTCTTCCACTTCTTCTAGTTACTCTCCTTCTTCTTCCTCTTCTTATCTTTCTTCCACTTCTCCTGCCTCCTCTTGTTCTTTTTCTTCCAGTTCTTCTTCATCCTCTCCTTTCCTTTTTCATCTCCTTCTTCTTCTTCCTTTCCTTCGTCATATCCCTCTTTTTCTCCTTCTTCTGCTTCCACTTGCATTTTTACCTCTTGTTCTCCTTCTTCTACTTCTTCTCCATCATCCTCACTCCTTCAACTAGTTTTTCTTCTTCCTCTTGTTCACCTTCTTCCACTTCTACTACATCCACTCGTTCTTCTTCGTCCCTCTCTTCTCCTTCTTCCCCTTCTTCTGCCTACACTACTTCTTCTTCCTCCCCTTCTTCTTCTCCTACTTGTTCCACTTCTTCCTCATTCCCCTTTCCTTCCATTGCTTCTTCTTCCTCCTCTTTTTCTCATTCTTCCACTTCTTCTTCTTCTTCCTATTGGTCTCCTTCTTCCACTTCTTCTTCTTCATCTCCTTTCATTCCACTACTTCCTCATATTCCTCTTATTCTCTCCTTCTACCACTTCTTCTACTTCTACTTGTTGTTCTTCTTCATTTTCGTCTCCTTCTTCCTCTTGTTCTGCTTACACTTCTTCCTCTTCCTCTTCATCCACTTCTTCTCCTTCCACAACTTCTTTTTCTTTCCTTTCCGTCTTCTCCTTCCTCTTTTTCTCCATCCCCGACTTCTGTTGCTTCCCATTGTTGCTCTTCCTCTTGTTCTCCTTCCCCCAAATCTTATTCTTACACTTCTTCTTCTTCTTCCTCTTCTCGTCCAGATTCCACTTCTTCTGGTTCTTCTTCCCTTCCCTTCCCCTCCTTCTTCCTCTTCCTCTTTTTCTCCTTTTTCCAATTCTTCTTCTTCATCTCGCCTCCTTCGACTACTTCTTCTTCCTCCTCTTGTTCACCTTCTTCACTTTCCACATCTTCTTCTTCTTCCTTTTCTTCTCCTTCTTCCACTTCTTCTAGTTACTCTCATTCTTCTTCCTCTTCTTATCTTTCTTCCACTTCTCCTGCCTCCTCTTGTTCTTTTTCTTCCAGTTCTTCTTCATCCTCTCCTTTCCTTTCTTTTCTTCATCTTCATCTCCTTCTTCTTCTTCCTTTCCTTCGTCATATCCCTCTTTTTCTCCTTCTTCTGCTTCCACTTGCATTTTTACCTCTTGTTCTCCTTCTTCTACTTCTTCTCCATCATCCTCACTCCTTCAACTAGTTTTTCTTCTTCCTCTTGTTCACCTTCTTCCACTTCTACTACATCCACTTGTTCTTCTTCTTCCCTCTCTTCTCCTTCTTCCCCTTCTTCTGCCTACACTACTTCTTCTTCCTCCCCTTCTTCTTCTCCTACTTGTTCCACTTCTTCCTCATTCCCCTTTCCTTCCATTGCTTCTTCTTCCTCCTCTTTTTCTCATTCTTCCACTTCTTCTTCTTCTTCCTATTGGTCTCCTTCTTCCACTTCTTCTTCTTCATCTCCTTTCATTCCACTACTTCCTCATATTCCTCTTATTCTCTCCTTCTACCACTTCTTCTACTTCTACTTGTTGTTCTTCTTCATTTTCGTCTCCTTCTTCCTCTTGTTCTGCTTACACTTCTTCCTCTTCCTCTTCCTCTTCTTCCACTTCTTCTCCTTCCACAACTTCTTTTTCTTTCCTTTCCGTCTTCTCCTTCCTCTTTTTCTCCATCCCCGACTTCTGTTGCTTCCCATTGTTGCCCTTCCTCTTGTTCTCCTTCCCCCAAATCTTATTCTTACACTTCTTCTTCTTCTTCCTCTTCTCGTCCAGATTCCACTTCTTCTGGTTCTTCTTCCCTTCCCTTCCCCTCCTTCTTCCTCTTCCTCTTTTTCTCCTTTTTCCAATTCTTCTTCTTCATCTCACCTCCTTCGACTACTTCTTCTTCCTCCTCTTGTTCACCTTCTTCACTTTCCACATCTTCTTCTTCTTCCTTTTCTTCTCCTTCTTCCACTTCTTCTAGTTACTCTCCTTCTTCTTCCTCTTCTTATCTTTCTTCCACTTCTCCTGCCTCCTCTTGTTCTTTTTCTTCCAGTTCTTCTTCATCCTCTCCTTTCCTTTTTCATCTCCTTCTTCTTCTTCCTTTCCTTCGTCATATCCCTCTTTTTCTCCTTCTTCTGCTTCCACTTGCATTTTTACCTCTTGTTCTCCTTCTTCTACTTCTTCTCCATCATCCTCACTCCTTCAACTAGTTTTTCTTCTTCCTCTTGTTCACCTTCTTCCACTTCTACTACATCCACTCGTTCTTCTTCGTCCCTCTCTTCTCCTTCTTCCCCTTCTTCTGCCTACACTACTTCTTCTTCCTCCCCTTCTTCTTCTCCTACTTGTTCCACTTCTTCCTCATTCCCCTTTCCTTCCATTGCTTCTTCTTCCTCCTCTTTTTCTCATTCTTCCACTTCTTCTTCTTCTTCCTATTGGTCTCCTTCTTCCACTTCTTCTTCTTCATCTCCTTTCATTCCACTACTTCCTCATATTCCTCTTATTCTCTCCTTCTACCACTTTTTCTACTTCTACTTGTTGTTCTTCTTCATTTTCGTCTCCTTCTTCCTCTTGTTCTGCTTACACTTCTTCCTCTTCCTCTTCTTCCACTTCTTCTCCTTCCACAACTTCTTTTTCTTTCCTTTCCGTCTTCTCCTTCCTCTTTTTCTCCATCCCCGACTTCTGTTGCTTCCCATTGTTGCTCTTCCTCTTGTTCTCCTTCCCCCAAATCTTATTCTTACACTTCTTCTTCTTCTTCTTCCTCTTCTCGTCCAGATTCCACTTCTTCTGGTTCTTCTTCCCTTCCCTTCCCCTCCTTCTTCCTCTTCCTCTTTTTCTCCTTTTTCCAATTCTTCTTCTTCATCTCACCTCCTTCGACTACTTCTTCTTCCTCCTCTTGTTCACCTTCTTCACTTTCCACATCTTCTTCTTCTTCCTTTTCTTCTCCTTCTTCCACTTCTTCTAGTTACACTACTTCTTCTTCCTCCCCTTCTTCTTCTCCTACTTGTTCCACTTCTTCCTCATTCCCCTTTCCTTCCATTGCTTCTTCTTCCTCCTCTTTTTCTCATTCTTCCACTTCTTCTTCTTCTTCCTATTGGTCTCCTTCTTCCACTTCTTCTTCTTCATCTCCTTTCATTCCACTACTTCCTCATATTCCTCTTATTCTCTCCTTCTACCACTTTTTCTACTTCTACTTGTTGTTCTTCTTCATTTTCGTCTCCTTCTTCCTCTTGTTCTGCTTACACTTCTTCCTCTTCCTCTTCCTCTTCTTCCACTTCTTCTCCTTCCACAACTTCTTTTTCTTTCCTTTCCGTCTTCTCCTTCCTCTTTTTCTCCATCCCCGACTTCTGTTGCTTCCCATTGTTGCCCTTCCTCTTGTTCTCCTTCCCCCAAATCTTATTCTTACACTTCTTCTTCTTCTTCTTCCTCTTCTCGTCCAGATTCCACTTCTTCTGGTTCTTCTTCCCTTCCCTTCCCCTCCTTCTTCCTCTTCCTCTTTTTCTCCTTTTTCCAATTCTTCTTCTTCATCTCACCTCCTTCGACTACTTCTTCTTCCTCCTCTTGTTCACCTTCTTCACTTTCCACATCTTCTTCTTCTTCCTTTTCTTCTCCTTCTTCCACTTCTTCTAGTTACTCTCCTTCTTCTTCCTCTTCTTATCTTTCTTCCACTTCTCCTGCCTCCTCTTGTTCTTTTTCTTCCAGTTCTTCTTCATCCTCTCCTTTCCTTTTTCATCTCCTTCTTCTTCTTCCTTTCCTTCGTCATATCCCTCTTTTTCTCCTTCTTCTGCTTCCACTTGCATTTTTACCTCTTGTTCTCCTTCTTCTACTTCTTCTCCATCATCCTCACTCCTTCAACTAGTTTTTCTTCTTCCTCTTGTTCACCTTCTTCCACTTCTACTACATCCACTCGTTCTTCTTCGTCCCTCTCTTCTCCTTCTTCCCCTTCTTCTGCCTACACTACTTCTTCTTCCTCCCCTTCTTCTTCTCCTACTTGTTCCACTTCTTCCTCATTCCCCTTTCCTTCCATTGCTTCTTCTTCCTCCTCTTTTTCTCATTCTTCCACTTCTTCTTCTTCTTCCTATTGGTCTCCTTCTTCCACTTCTTCTTCTTCATCTCCTTTCATTCCACTACTTCCTCATATTCCTCTTATTCTCTCCTTCTACCACTTTTTCTACTTCTACTTGTTGTTCTTCTTCATTTTCGTCTCCTTCTTCCTCTTGTTCTGCTTACACTTCTTCCTCTTCCTCTTCTTCCACTTCTTCTCCTTCCACAACTTCTTTTTCTTTCCTTTCCGTCTTCTCCTTCCTCTTTTTCTCCATCCCCGACTTCTGTTGCTTCCCATTGTTGCTCTTCCTCTTGTTCTCCTTCCCCCAAATCTTATTCTTACACTTCTTCTTCTTCTTCTTCCTCTTCTCGTCCAGATTCCACTTCTTCTGGTTCTTCTTCCCTTCCCTTCCCCTCCTTCTTCCTCTTCCTCTTTTTCTCCTTTTTCCAATTCTTCTTCTTCATCTCACCTCCTTCGACTACTTCTTCTTCCTCCTCTTGTTCACCTTCTTCACTTTCCACATCTTCTTCTTCTTCCTTTTCTTCTCCTTCTTCCACTTCTTCTAGTTACACTACTTCTTCTTCCTCCCCTTCTTCTTCTCCTACTTGTTCCACTTCTTCCTCATTCCCCTTTCCTTCCATTGCTTCTTCTTCCTCCTCTTTTTCTCATTCTTCCACTTCTTCTTCTTCTTCCTATTGGTCTCCTTCTTCCACTTCTTCTTCTTCATCTCCTTTCATTCCACTACTTCCTCATATTCCTCTTATTCTCTCCTTCTACCACTTCTTCTACTTCTACTTGTTGTTCTTCTTCATTTTCGTCTCCTTCTTCCTCTTGTTCTGCTTACACTTCTTCCTCTTCCTCTTCCTCTTCTTCCACTTCTTCTCCTTCCACAACTTCTTTTTCTTTCCTTTCCGTCTTCTCCTTCCTCTTTTTCTCCATCCCCGACTTCTGTTGCTTCCCATTGTTGCCCTTCCTCTTGTTCTCCTTCCCCCAAATCTTATTCTTACACTTCTTCTTCTTCTTCTTCCTCTTCTCGTCCAGATTCCACTTCTTCTGGTTCTTCTTCCCTTCCCTTCCCCTCCTTCTTCCTCTTCCTCTTTTTCTCCTTTTTCCAATTCTTCTTCTTCATCTCACCTCCTTCGACTACTTCTTCTTCCTCCTCTTGTTCACCTTCTTCACTTTCCACATCTTCTTCTTCTTCCTTTTCTTCTCCTTCTTCCACTTCTTCTAGTTACTCTCCTTCTTCTTCCTCTTCTTATCTTTCTTCCACTTCTCCTGCCTCCTCTTGTTCTTTTTCTTCCAGTTCTTCTTCATCCTCTCTTTTCCTTTCTTTTCTTCATCTTCATCTCCTTCTTCTTCTTCCTTTCCTTCGTCATATCCCTCTTTTTCTCCTTCTTCTGCTTCCACTTGCATTTTTACCTCTTGTTCTCCTTCTTCTACTTCTTCTCCATCATCCTCACTCCTTCAACTAGTTTTTCTTCTTCCTCTTGTTCACCTTCTTCCACTTCTACTACATCCACTTGTTCTTCTTCTTCCCTCTCTTCTCCTTCTTCCCCTTCTTCTGCCTACACTACTTCTTCTTCCTCCCCTTCTTCTTCTCCTACTTGTTCCACTTCTTCCTCATTCCCCTTTCCTTCCATTGCTTCTTCTTCCTCCTCTTTTTCTCATTCTTCCACTTCTTCTTCTTCTTCCTATTGGTCTCCTTCTTCCACTTCTTCTTCTTCATCTCCTTTCATTCCACTACTTCCTCATATTCCTCTTATTCTCTCCTTCTACCACTTTTTCTACTTCTACTTGTTGTTCTTCTTCATTTTCGTCTCCTTCTTCCTCTTGTTCTGCTTACACTTCTTCCTCTTCCTCTTCTTCCACTTCTTCTCCTTCCACAACTTCTTTTTCTTTCCTTTCCGTCTTCTCCTTCCTCTTTTTCTCCATCCCCGACTTCTGTTGCTTCCCATTGTTGCTCTTCCTCTTGTTCTCCTTCCCCCAAATCTTATTCTTACACTTCTTCTTCTTCTTCTTCTTCCTCTTCTCGTCCAGATTCCACTTCTTCTGGTTCTTCTTCCCTTCCCTTCCCCTCCTTCTTCCTCTTCCTCTTTTTCTCCTTTTTCCAAATTCTTCTTCTTCATCTCACCTCCTTCGACTACTTCTTCTTCCTCCTCTTGTTCACCTTCTTCACTTTCCACATCTTCTTCTTCTTCCTTTTCTTCTCCTTCTTCCACTTTTTCTAGTTACTCTCCTTCTTCTTCCTCTTCTTATCTTTCTTCAACTTCTCCTGCCTCCTCTTGTTCTTTTTCTTCCAGTTCTTCTTCATCCTCTCCTTTCCTTTCTTTTCTTCATCTTCATCTCCTTCTTCTTCTTCCTTTCCTTCGTCATATCCCTCTTTTTCTCCTTCTTCTGCTTCCACTTGCATTTTTACCTCTTGTTCTCCTTCTTCTACTTCTTCTCCATCATCCTCACTCCTTCAACTAGTTTTTCTTCTTCCTCTTGTTCACCTTCTTCCACTTCTACTACATCCACTTGTTCTTCTTCTTCCCTCTCTTCTCCTTCTTCCCCTTCTTCTGCCTACACTACTTCTTCTTCCTCCCCTTCTTCTTCTCCTACTTGTTCCACTTCTTCCTCATTCCCCTTTCCTTCCATTGCTTCTTCTTCCTCCTCTTTTTCTCATTCTTCCACTTCTTCTTCTTCTTCCTATTGGTCTCCTTCTTCCACTTCTTCTTCTTCATCTCCTTTCATTCCACTACTTCCTCATATTCCTCTTATTCTCTCCTTCTACCACTTCTTCTACTTCTACTTGTTGTTCTTCTTCATTTTCGTCTCCTTCTTCCTCTTGTTCTGCTTACACTTCTTCCTCTTCCTCTTCCTCTTCCTTTGCTTCTACTTCTTCTCCTTCCACAACTTCTTTTTCTTTCCTTTCCGTCTTCTCCTTCCTCTTTTTCTCCATCCCCGACTTCTGTTGCTTCCCATTGTTGCTCTTCCTCTTGTTCTCCTTCCCCCAAATCTTATTCTTACACTTCTTCTTCTTCTTCCTCTTCTCGTCCAGATTCCACTTCTTCTGGTTCTTCTTCCCTTCCCTTCCCCTCCTTCTTCCTCTTCCTCTTTTTCTCCTTTTTCCAATTCTTCTTCTTCATCTCACCTCCTTCGACTACTTCTTCTTCCTCCTCTTGTTCACCTTCTTCACTTTCCACATCTTCTTCTTCTTCCTTTTCTTCTCCTTCTTCTACTTCTTCTAGTTACTCTCATTCTTCTTCCTCTTCTTATCTTTCTTCCACTTCTCCTGCCTCCTCTTGTTCTTTTTCTTCCAGTTCTTCTTCATCCTCTCCTTTCCTTTCTTTTCTTCATCTTCATCTCCTTCTTCTTCTTCCTTTCCTTCGTCATATCCCTCTTTTTCTCCTTCTTCTGCTTCCACTTGCATTTTTACCTCTTGTTCTCCTTCTTCTACTTCTTCTCCATCATCCTCACTCCTTCAACTAGTTTTTCTTCTTCCTCTTGTTCACCTTCTTCCACTTCTACTACATCCACTTGTTCTTCTTCTTCCCTCTCTTCTCCTTCTTCCCCTTCTTCTGCCTACACTACTTCTTCTTCCTCCCCTTCTTCTTCTCCTACTTGTTCCATTTCTTCCTCATTCCCCTTTCCTTCCATTGCTTCTTCTTCCTCCTCTTTTTCTCATTCTTCCACTTCTTCTTCTTCTTCCTATTGGTCTCCTTCTTCCACTTCTTCTTCTTCATCTCCTTTCATTCCACTACTTCCTCATATTCCTCTTATTCTCTCCTTCTACCACTTCTTCTACTTCTACTTGTTGTTCTTCTTCATTTTCGTCTCCTTCTTCCTCTTGTTCTGCTTACACTTCTTCCTCTTCCTCTTCCTCTTCTTCCACTTCTTCTCCTTCCACAACTTCTTTTTCTTTCCTTTCCGTCTTCTCCTTCCTCTTTTTCTCCATCCCCGACTTCTGTTGCTTCCCATTGTTGCCCTTCCTCTTGTTCTCCTTCCCCCAAATCTTATTCTTACACTTCTTCTTCTTCTTCTTCTTCTTCCTCTTCTCGTCCAGATTCCACTTCTTCTGGTTCTTCTTCCCTTCCCTTCCCCTCCTTCTTCCTCTTCCTCTTTTTCTCCTTTTTCCAATTCTTCTTCTTCATCTCACCTCCTTCGACTACTTCTTCTTCCTCCTCTTGTTCACCTTCTTCACTTTCCACATCTTCTTCTTCTTCCTTTTCTTCTCCTTCTTCCACTTCTTCTAGTTACTCTCCTTCTTCTTCCTCTTCTTATCTTTCTTCCACTTCTCCTGCCTCCTCTTGTTCTTTTTCTTCCAGTTCTTCTTCATCCTCTCTTTTCCTTTCTTTTCTTCATCTTCATCTCCTTCTTCTTCTTCCTTTCCTTCGTCATATCCCTCTTTTTCTCCTTCTTCTGCTTCCACTTGCATTTTTACCTCTTGTTCTCCTTCTTCTACTTCTTCTCCATCATCCTCACTCCTTCAACTAGTTTTTCTTCTTCCTCTTGTTCACCTTCTTCCACTTCTACTACATCCACTTGTTCTTCTTCTTCCCTCTCTTCTCCTTCTTCCCCTTCTTCTGCCTACACTACTTCTTCTTCCTCCCCTTCTTCTTCTCCTACTTGTTCCACTTCTTCCTCATTCCCCTTTCCTTCCATTGCTTCTTCTTCCTCCTCTTTTTCTCATTCTTCCACTTCTTCTTCTTCTTCCTATTGGTCTCCTTCTTCCACTTCTTCTTCTTCATCTCCTTTCATTCCACTACTTCCTCATATTCCTCTTATTCTCTCCTTCTACCACTTTTTCTACTTCTACTTGTTGTTCTTCTTCATTTTCGTCTCCTTCTTCCTCTTGTTCTGCTTACACTTCTTCCTCTTCCTCTTCTTCCACTTCTTCTCCTTCCACAACTTCTTTTTCTTTCCTTTCCGTCTTCTCCTTCCTCTTTTTCTCCATCCCCGACTTCTGTTGCTTCCCATTGTTGCTCTTCCTCTTGTTCTCCTTCCCCCAAATCTTATTCTTACACTTCTTCTTCTTCTTCTTCCTCTTCTCGTCCAGATTCCACTTCTTCTGGTTCTTCTTCCCTTCCCTTCCCCTCCTTCTTCCTCTTCCTCTTTTTCTCCTTTTTCCAATTCTTCTTCTTCATCTCACCTCCTTCGACTACTTCTTCTTCCTCCTCTTGTTCACCTTCTTCACTTTCCACATCTTCTTCTTCTTCCTTTTCTTCTCCTTCTTCCACTTCTTCTAGTTACACTACTTCTTCTTCCTCCCCTTCTTCTTCTCCTACTTGTTCCACTTCTTCCTCATTCCCCTTTCCTTCCATTGCTTCTTCTTCCTCCTCTTTTTCTCATTCTTCCACTTCTTCTTCTTCTTCCTATTGGTCTCCTTCTTCCACTTCTTCTTCTTCATCTCCTTTCATTCCACTACTTCCTCATATTCCTCTTATTCTCTCCTTCTACCACTTTTTCTACTTCTACTTGTTGTTCTTCTTCATTTTCGTCTCCTTCTTCCTCTTGTTCTGCTTACACTTCTTCCTCTTCCTCTTCCTCTTCTTCCACTTCTTCTCCTTCCACAACTTCTTTTTCTTTCCTTTCCGTCTTCTCCTTCCTCTTTTTCTCCATCCCCGACTTCTGTTGCTTCCCATTGTTGCCCTTCCTCTTGTTCTCCTTCCCCCAAATCTTATTCTTACACTTCTTCTTCTTCTTCTTCCTCTTCTCGTCCAGATTCCACTTCTTCTGGTTCTTCTTCCCTTCCCTTCCCCTCCTTCTTCCTCTTCCTCTTTTTCTCCTTTTTCCAATTCTTCTTCTTCATCTCACCTCCTTCGACTACTTCTTCTTCCTCCTCTTGTTCACCTTCTTCACTTTCCACATCTTCTTCTTCTTCCTTTTCTTCTCCTTCTTCCACTTCTTCTAGTTACTCTCCTTCTTCTTCCTCTTCTTATCTTTCTTCCACTTCTCCTGCCTCCTCTTGTTCTTTTTCTTCCAGTTCTTCTTCATCCTCTCTTTTCCTTTCTTTTCTTCATCTTCATCTCCTTCTTCTTCTTCCTTTCCTTCGTCATATCCCTCTTTTTCTCCTTCTTCTGCTTCCACTTGCATTTTTACCTCTTGTTCTCCTTCTTCTACTTCTTCTCCATCATCCTCACTCCTTCAACTAGTTTTTCTTCTTCCTCTTGTTCACCTTCTTCCACTTCTACTACATCCACTTGTTCTTCTTCTTCCCTCTCTTCTCCTTCTTCCCCTTCTTCTGCCTACACTACTTCTTCTTCCTCCCCTTCTTCTTCTCCTACTTGTTCCACTTCTTCCTCATTCCCCTTTCCTTCCATTGCTTCTTCTTCCTCCTCTTTTTCTCATTCTTCCACTTCTTCTTCTTCTTCCTATTGGTCTCCTTCTTCCACTTCTTCTTCTTCATCTCCTTTCATTCCACTACTTCCTCATATTCCTCTTATTCTCTCCTTCTACCACTTTTTCTACTTCTACTTGTTGTTCTTCTTCATTTTCGTCTCCTTCTTCCTCTTGTTCTGCTTACACTTCTTCCTCTTCCTCTTCTTCCACTTCTTCTCCTTCCACAACTTCTTTTTCTTTCCTTTCCGTCTTCTCCTTCCTCTTTTTCTCCATCCCCGACTTCTGTTGCTTCCCATTGTTGCTCTTCCTCTTGTTCTCCTTCCCCCAAATCTTATTCTTACACTTCTTCTTCTTCTTCTTCCTCTTCTCGTCCAGATTCCACTTCTTCTGGTTCTTCTTCCCTTCCCTTCCCCTCCTTCTTCCTCTTCCTCTTTTTCTCCTTTTTCCAATTCTTCTTCTTCATCTCACCTCCTTCGACTACTTCTTCTTCCTCCTCTTGTTCACCTTCTTCACTTTCCACATCTTCTTCTTCTTCCTTTTCTTCTCCTTCTTCCACTTCTTCTAGTTACTCTCCTTCTTCTTCCTCTTCTTATCTTTCTTCCACTTCTCCTGCCTCCTCTTGTTCTTTTTCTTCCAGTTCTTCTTCATCCTCTCCTTTCCTTTTTCATCTCCTTCTTCTTCTTCCTTTCCTTCGTCATATCCCTCTTTTTCTCCTTCTTCTGCTTCCACTTGCATTTTTACCTCTTGTTCTCCTTCTTCTACTTCTTCTCCATCATCCTCACTCCTTCAACTAGTTTTTCTTCTTCCTCTTGTTCACCTTCTTCCACTTCTACTACATCCACTCGTTCTTCTTCGTCCCTCTCTTCTCCTTCTTCCCCTTCTTCTGCCTACACTACTTCTTCTTCCTCCCCTTCTTCTTCTCCTACTTGTTCCACTTCTTCCTCATTCCCCTTTCCTTCCATTGCTTCTTCTTCCTCCTCTTTTTCTCATTCTTCCACTTCTTCTTCTTCTTCCTATTGGTCTCCTTCTTCCACTTCTTCTTCTTCATCTCCTTTCATTCCACTACTTCCTCATATTCCTCTTATTCTCTCCTTCTACCACTTTTTCTACTTCTACTTGTTGTTCTTCTTCATTTTCGTCTCCTTCTTCCTCTTGTTCTGCTTACACTTCTTCCTCTTCCTCTTCTTCCACTTCTTCTCCTTCCACAACTTCTTTTTCTTTCCTTTCCGTCTTCTCCTTCCTCTTTTTCTCCATCCCCGACTTCTGTTGCTTCCCATTGTTGCTCTTCCTCTTGTTCTCCTTCCCCCAAATCTTATTCTTACACTTCTTCTTCTTCTTCTTCCTCTTCTCGTCCAGATTCCACTTCTTCTGGTTCTTCTTCCCTTCCCTTCCCCTCCTTCTTCCTCTTCCTCTTTTTCTCCTTTTTCCAATTCTTCTTCTTCATCTCACCTCCTTCGACTACTTCTTCTTCCTCCTCTTGTTCACCTTCTTCACTTTCCACATCTTCTTCTTCTTCCTTTTCTTCTCCTTCTTCCACTTCTTCTAGTTACTCTCCTTCTTCTTCCTCTTCTTATCTTTCTTCCACTTCTCCTGCCTCCTCTTGTTCTTTTTCTTCCAGTTCTTCTTCATCCTCTCCTTTCCTTTCTTTTCTTCATCTTCATCTCCTTCTTCTTCTTCCTTTCCTTCGTCATATCCCTCTTTTTCTCGTTCTTCTGCTTCCACTTGCATTTTTACCTCTTGTTCTCCTTCTTCTACTTCTTCTCCATCATCCTCACTCCTTCAACTAGTTTTTCTTCTTCCTCTTGTTCACCTTCTTCCACTTCTACTACATCCACTTGTTCTTCTTCTTCCCTCTCTTCTCCTTCTTCCCCTTCTTCTGCCTACACTACTTCTTCTTCCTCCCCTTCTTCTTCTCCTACTTGTTCCACTTCTTCCTCATTCCCCTTTCCTTCCATTGCTTCTTCTTCCTCCTCTTTTTCTCATTCTTCCACTTCTTCTTCTTCTTCCTATTGGTCTCCTTCTTCCACTTCTTCTTCTTCATCTCCTTTCATTCCACTACTTCCTCATATTCCTCTTATTCTCTCCTTCTACCACTTCTTCTACTTCTACTTGTTGTTCTTCTTCATTTTCGTCTCCTTCTTCCTCTTGTTCTGCTTACACTTCTTCCTCTTCCTCTTCCTCTTCCTTTGCTTCTACTTCTTCTCCTTCCACAACTTCTTTTTCTTTCCTTTCCGTCTTCTCCTTCCTCTTTTTCTCCATCCCCGACTTCTGTTGCTTCCCATTGTTGCTCTTCCTCTTGTTCTCCTTCCCCCAAATCTTATTCTTACACTTCTTCTTCTTCTTCCTCTTCTCGTCCAGATTCCACTTCTTCTGGTTCTTCTTCCCTTCCCTTCCCCTCCTTCTTCCTCTTCCTCTTTTTCTCCTTTTTCCAATTCTTCTTCTTCATCTCACCTCCTTCGACTACTTCTTCTTCCTCCTCTTGTTCACCTTCTTCACTTTCCACATCTTCTTCTTCTTCCTTTTCTTCTCCTTCTTCCACTTCTTCTAGTTACTCTCATTCTTCTTCCTCTTCTTATCTTTCTTCCACTTCTCCTGCCTCCTCTTGTTCTTTTTCTTCCAGTTCTTCTTCATCCTCTCCTTTCCTTTCTTTTCTTCATCTTCATCTCCTTCTTCTTCTTCCTTTCCTTCGTCATATCCCTCTTTTTCTCCTTCTTCTGCTTCCACTTGCATTTTTACCTCTTGTTCTCCTTCTTCTACTTCTTCTCCATCATCCTCACTCCTTCAACTAGTTTTTCTTCTTCCTCTTGTTCACCTTCTTCCACTTCTACTACATCCACTTGTTCTTCTTCTTCCCTCTCTTCTCCTTCTTCCCCTTCTTCTGCCTACACTACTTCTTCTTCCTCCCCTTCTTCTTCTCCTACTTGTTCCATTTCTTCCTCATTCCCCTTTCCTTCCATTGCTTCTTCTTCCTCCTCTTTTTCTCATTCTTCCACTTCTTCTTCTTCTTCCTATTGGTCTCCTTCTTCCACTTCTTCTTCTTCATCTCCTTTCATTCCACTACTTCCTCATATTCCTCTTATTCTCTCCTTCTACCACTTCTTCTACTTCTACTTGTTGTTCTTCTTCATTTTCGTCTCCTTCTTCCTCTTGTTCTGCTTACACTTCTTCCTCTTCCTCTTCCTCTTCTTCCACTTCTTCTCCTTCCACAACTTCTTTTTCTTTCCTTTCCGTCTTCTCCTTCCTCTTTTTCTCCATCCCCGACTTCTGTTGCTTCCCATTGTTGCCCTTCCTCTTGTTCTCCTTCCCCCAAATCTTATTCTTACACTTCTTCTTCTTCTTCTTCTTCTTCCTCTTCTCGTCCAGATTCCACTTCTTCTGGTTCTTCTTCCCTTCCCTTCCCCTCCTTCTTCCTCTTCCTCTTTTTCTCCTTTTTCCAATTCTTCTTCTTCATCTCACCTCCTTCGACTACTTCTTCTTCCTCCTCTTGTTCACCTTCTTCACTTTCCACATCTTCTTCTTCTTCCTTTTCTTCTCCTTCTTCCACTTCTTCTAGTTACTCTCCTTCTTCTTCCTCTTCTTATCTTTCTTCCACTTCTCCTGCCTCCTCTTGTTCTTTTTCTTCCAGTTCTTCTTCATCCTCTCTTTTCCTTTCTTTTCTTCATCTTCATCTCCTTCTTCTTCTTCCTTTCCTTCGTCATATCCCTCTTTTTCTCCTTCTTCTGCTTCCACTTGCATTTTTACCTCTTGTTCTCCTTCTTCTACTTCTTCTCCATCATCCTCACTCCTTCAACTAGTTTTTCTTCTTCCTCTTGTTCACCTTCTTCCACTTCTACTACATCCACTTGTTCTTCTTCTTCCCTCTCTTCTCCTTCTTCCCCTTCTTCTGCCTACACTACTTCTTCTTCCTCCCCTTCTTCTTCTCCTACTTGTTCCACTTCTTCCTCATTCCCCTTTCCTTCCATTGCTTCTTCTTCCTCCTCTTTTTCTCATTCTTCCACTTCTTCTTCTTCTTCCTATTGGTCTCCTTCTTCCACTTCTTCTTCTTCATCTCCTTTCATTCCACTACTTCCTCATATTCCTCTTATTCTCTCCTTCTACCACTTTTTCTACTTCTACTTGTTGTTCTTCTTCATTTTCGTCTCCTTCTTCCTCTTGTTCTGCTTACACTTCTTCCTCTTCCTCTTCTTCCACTTCTTCTCCTTCCACAACTTCTTTTTCTTTCCTTTCCGTCTTCTCCTTCCTCTTTTTCTCCATCCCCGACTTCTGTTGCTTCCCATTGTTGCTCTTCCTCTTGTTCTCCTTCCCCCAAATCTTATTCTTACACTTCTTCTTCTTCTTCTTCCTCTTCTCGTCCAGATTCCACTTCTTCTGGTTCTTCTTCCCTTCCCTTCCCCTCCTTCTTCCTCTTCCTCTTTTTCTCCTTTTTCCAATTCTTCTTCTTCATCTCACCTCCTTCGACTACTTCTTCTTCCTCCTCTTGTTCACCTTCTTCACTTTCCACATCTTCTTCTTCTTCCTTTTCTTCTCCTTCTTCCACTTCTTCTAGTTACTCTCCTTCTTCTTCCTCTTCTTATCTTTCTTCCACTTCTCCTGCCTCCTCTTGTTCTTTTTCTTCCAGTTCTTCTTCATCCTCTCCTTTCCTTTTTCATCTCCTTCTTCTTCTTCCTTTCCTTCGTCATATCCCTCTTTTTCTCCTTCTTCTGCTTCCACTTGCATTTTTACCTCTTGTTCTCCTTCTTCTACTTCTTCTCCATCATCCTCACTCCTTCAACTAGTTTTTCTTCTTCCTCTTGTTCACCTTCTTCCACTTCTACTACATCCACTCGTTCTTCTTCGTCCCTCTCTTCTCCTTCTTCCCCTTCTTCTGCCTACACTACTTCTTCTTCCTCCCCTTCTTCTTCTCCTACTTGTTCCACTTCTTCCTCATTCCCCTTTCCTTCCATTGCTTCTTCTTCCTCCTCTTTTTCTCATTCTTCCACTTCTTCTTCTTCTTCCTATTGGTCTCCTTCTTCCACTTCTTCTTCTTCATCTCCTTTCATTCCACTACTTCCTCATATTCCTCTTATTCTCTCCTTCTACCACTTTTTCTACTTCTACTTGTTGTTCTTCTTCATTTTCGTCTCCTTCTTCCTCTTGTTCTGCTTACACTTCTTCCTCTTCCTCTTCTTCCACTTCTTCTCCTTCCACAACTTCTTTTTCTTTCCTTTCCGTCTTCTCCTTCCTCTTTTTCTCCATCCCCGACTTCTGTTGCTTCCCATTGTTGCTCTTCCTCTTGTTCTCCTTCCCCCAAATCTTATTCTTACACTTCTTCTTCTTCTTCTTCCTCTTCTCGTCCAGATTCCACTTCTTCTGGTTCTTCTTCCCTTCCCTTCCCCTCCTTCTTCCTCTTCCTCTTTTTCTCCTTTTTCCAATTCTTCTTCTTCATCTCACCTCCTTCGACTACTTCTTCTTCCTCCTCTTGTTCACCTTCTTCACTTTCCACATCTTCTTCTTCTTCCTTTTCTTCTCCTTCTTCCACTTCTTCTAGTTACTCTCCTTCTTCTTCCTCTTCTTATCTTTCTTCCACTTCTCCTGCCTCCTCTTGTTCTTTTTCTTCCAGTTCTTCTTCATCCTCTCCTTTCCTTTTTCATCTCCTTCTTCTTCTTCCTTTCCTTCGTCATATCCCTCTTTTTCTCCTTCTTCTGCTTCCACTTGCATTTTTACCTCTTGTTCTCCTTCTTCTACTTCTTCTCCATCATCCTCACTCCTTCAACTAGTTTTTCTTCTTCCTCTTGTTCACCTTCTTCCACTTCTACTACATCCACTCGTTCTTCTTCGTCCCTCTCTTCTCCTTCTTCCCCTTCTTCTGCCTACACTACTTCTTCTTCCTCCCCTTCTTCTTCTCCTACTTGTTCCACTTCTTCCTCATTCCCCTTTCCTTCCATTGCTTCTTCTTCCTCCTCTTTTTCTCATTCTTCCACTTCTTCTTCTTCTTCCTATTGGTCTCCTTCTTCCACTTCTTCTTCTTCATCTCCTTTCATTCCACTACTTCCTCATATTCCTCTTATTCTCTCCTTCTACCACTTTTTCTACTTCTACTTGTTGTTCTTCTTCATTTTCGTCTCCTTCTTCCTCTTGTTCTGCTTACACTTCTTCCTCTTCCTCTTCTTCCACTTCTTCTCCTTCCACAACTTCTTTTTCTTTCCTTTCCGTCTTCTCCTTCCTCTTTTTCTCCATCCCCGACTTCTGTTGCTTCCCATTGTTGCTCTTCCTCTTGTTCTCCTTCCCCCAAATCTTATTCTTACACTTCTTCTTCTTCTTCTTCCTCTTCTCGTCCAGATTCCACTTCTTCTGGTTCTTCTTCCCTTCCTTTCCCCTCCTTCTTCCTCTTCCTCTTTTTCTCCTTTTTCCAAATTCTTCTTCTTCATCTCACCTCCTTCGACTACTTCTTCTTCCTCCTCTTGTTCACCTTCTTCACTTTCCACATCTTCTTCTTCTTCCTTTTCTTCTCCTTCTTCCACTTTTTCTAGTTACTCTCCTTCTTCTTCCTCTTCTTATCTTTCTTCAACTTCTCCTGCCTCCTCTTGTTCTTTTTCTTCCAGTTCTTCTTCATCCTCTCCTTTCCTTTCTTTTCTTCATCTTCATCTCCTTCTTCTTCTTCCTTTCCTTCGTCATATCCCTCTTTTTCTCGTTCTTCTGCTTCCACTTGCATTTTTACCTCTTGTTCTCCTTCTTCTACTTCTTCTCCATCATCCTCACTCCTTCAACTAGTTTTTCTTCTTCCTCTTGTTCACCTTCTTCCACTTCTACTACATCCACTTGTTCTTCTTCTTCCCTCTCTTCTCCTTCTTCCCCTTCTTCTGCCTACACTACTTCTTCTTCCTCCCCTTCTTCTTCTCCTACTTGTTCCACTTCTTCCTCATTCCCCTTTCCTTCCATTGCTTCTTCTTCCTCCTCTTTTTCTCATTCTTCCACTTCTTCTTCTTCTTCCTATTGGTCTCCTTCTTCCACTTCTTCTTCTTCATCTCCTTTCATTCCACTACTTCCTCATATTCCTCTTATTCTCTCCTTCTACCACTTCTTCTACTTCTACTTGTTGTTCTTCTTCATTTTCGTCTCCTTCTTCCTCTTGTTCTGCTTACACTTCTTCCTCTTCCTCTTCCTCTTCCTTTGCTTCTACTTCTTCTCCTTCCACAACTTCTTTTTCTTTCCTTTCCGTCTTCTCCTTCCTCTTTTTCTCCATCCCCGACTTCTGTTGCTTCCCATTGTTGCTCTTCCTCTTGTTCTCCTTCCCCCAAATCTTATTCTTACACTTCTTCTTCTTCTTCCTCTTCTCGTCCAGATTCCACTTCTTCTGGTTCTTCTTCCCTTCCCTTCCCCTCCTTCTTCCTCTTCCTCTTTTTCTCCTTTTTCCAATTCTTCTTCTTCATCTCACCTCCTTCGACTACTTCTTCTTCCTCCTCTTGTTCACCTTCTTCACTTTCCACATCTTCTTCTTCTTCCTTTTCTTCTCCTTCTTCCACTTCTTCTAGTTACTCTCATTCTTCTTCCTCTTCTTATCTTTCTTCCACTTCTCCTGCCTCCTCTTGTTCTTTTTCTTCCAGTTCTTCTTCATCCTCTCCTTTCCTTTCTTTTCTTCATCTTCATCTCCTTCTTCTTCTTCCTTTCCTTCGTCATATCCCTCTTTTTCTCCTTCTTCTGCTTCCACTTGCATTTTTACCTCTTGTTCTCCTTCTTCTACTTCTTCTCCATCATCCTCACTCCTTCAACTAGTTTTTCTTCTTCCTCTTGTTCACCTTCTTCCACTTCTACTACATCCACTTGTTCTTCTTCTTCCCTCTCTTCTCCTTCTTCCCCTTCTTCTGCCTACACTACTTCTTCTTCCTCCCCTTCTTCTTCTCCTACTTGTTCCATTTCTTCCTCATTCCCCTTTCCTTCCATTGCTTCTTCTTCCTCCTCTTTTTCTCATTCTTCCACTTCTTCTTCTTCTTCCTATTGGTCTCCTTCTTCCACTTCTTCTTCTTCATCTCCTTTCATTCCACTACTTCCTCATATTCCTCTTATTCTCTCCTTCTACCACTTCTTCTACTTCTACTTGTTGTTCTTCTTCATTTTCGTCTCCTTCTTCCTCTTGTTCTGCTTACACTTCTTCCTCTTCCTCTTCCTCTTCTTCCACTTCTTCTCCTTCCACAACTTCTTTTTCTTTCCTTTCCGTCTTCTCCTTCCTCTTTTTCTCCATCCCCGACTTCTGTTGCTTCCCATTGTTGCCCTTCCTCTTGTTCTCCTTCCCCCAAATCTTATTCTTACACTTCTTCTTCTTCTTCTTCTTCTTCCTCTTCTCGTCCAGATTCCACTTCTTCTGGTTCTTCTTCCCTTCCCTTCCCCTCCTTCTTCCTCTTCCTCTTTTTCTCCTTTTTCCAATTCTTCTTCTTCATCTCACCTCCTTCGACTACTTCTTCTTCCTCCTCTTGTTCACCTTCTTCACTTTCCACATCTTCTTCTTCTTCCTTTTCTTCTCCTTCTTCCACTTCTTCTAGTTACTCTCCTTCTTCTTCCTCTTCTTATCTTTCTTCCACTTCTCCTGCCTCCTCTTGTTCTTTTTCTTCCAGTTCTTCTTCATCCTCTCTTTTCCTTTCTTTTCTTCATCTTCATCTCCTTCTTCTTCTTCCTTTCCTTCGTCATATCCCTCTTTTTCTCCTTCTTCTGCTTCCACTTGCATTTTTACCTCTTGTTCTCCTTCTTCTACTTCTTCTCCATCATCCTCACTCCTTCAACTAGTTTTTCTTCTTCCTCTTGTTCACCTTCTTCCACTTCTACTACATCCACTTGTTCTTCTTCTTCCCTCTCTTCTCCTTCTTCCCCTTCTTCTGCCTACACTACTTCTTCTTCCTCCCCTTCTTCTTCTCCTACTTGTTCCACTTCTTCCTCATTCCCCTTTCCTTCCATTGCTTCTTCTTCCTCCTCTTTTTCTCATTCTTCCACTTCTTCTTCTTCTTCCTATTGGTCTCCTTCTTCCACTTCTTCTTCTTCATCTCCTTTCATTCCACTACTTCCTCATATTCCTCTTATTCTCTCCTTCTACCACTTTTTCTACTTCTACTTGTTGTTCTTCTTCATTTTCGTCTCCTTCTTCCTCTTGTTCTGCTTACACTTCTTCCTCTTCCTCTTCTTCCACTTCTTCTCCTTCCACAACTTCTTTTTCTTTCCTTTCCGTCTTCTCCTTCCTCTTTTTCTCCATCCCCGACTTCTGTTGCTTCCCATTGTTGCTCTTCCTCTTGTTCTCCTTCCCCCAAATCTTATTCTTACACTTCTTCTTCTTCTTCTTCCTCTTCTCGTCCAGATTCCACTTCTTCTGGTTCTTCTTCCCTTCCCTTCCCCTCCTTCTTCCTCTTCCTCTTTTTCTCCTTTTTCCAATTCTTCTTCTTCATCTCACCTCCTTCGACTACTTCTTCTTCCTCCTCTTGTTCACCTTCTTCACTTTCCACATCTTCTTCTTCTTCCTTTTCTTCTCCTTCTTCCACTTCTTCTAGTTACTCTCCTTCTTCTTCCTCTTCTTATCTTTCTTCCACTTCTCCTGCCTCCTCTTGTTCTTTTTCTTCCAGTTCTTCTTCATCCTCTCCTTTCCTTTTTCATCTCCTTCTTCTTCTTCCTTTCCTTCGTCATATCCCTCTTTTTCTCCTTCTTCTGCTTCCACTTGCATTTTTACCTCTTGTTCTCCTTCTTCTACTTCTTCTCCATCATCCTCACTCCTTCAACTAGTTTTTCTTCTTCCTCTTGTTCACCTTCTTCCACTTCTACTACATCCACTCGTTCTTCTTCGTCCCTCTCTTCTCCTTCTTCCCCTTCTTCTGCCTACACTACTTCTTCTTCCTCCCCTTCTTCTTCTCCTACTTGTTCCACTTCTTCCTCATTCCCCTTTCCTTCCATTGCTTCTTCTTCCTCCTCTTTTTCTCATTCTTCCACTTCTTCTTCTTCTTCCTATTGGTCTCCTTCTTCCACTTCTTCTTCTTCATCTCCTTTCATTCCACTACTTCCTCATATTCCTCTTATTCTCTCCTTCTACCACTTTTTCTACTTCTACTTGTTGTTCTTCTTCATTTTCGTCTCCTTCTTCCTCTTGTTCTGCTTACACTTCTTCCTCTTCCTCTTCTTCCACTTCTTCTCCTTCCACAACTTCTTTTTCTTTCCTTTCCGTCTTCTCCTTCCTCTTTTTCTCCATCCCCGACTTCTGTTGCTTCCCATTGTTGCTCTTCCTCTTGTTCTCCTTCCCCCAAATCTTATTCTTACACTTCTTCTTCTTCTTCTTCCTCTTCTCGTCCAGATTCCACTTCTTCTGGTTCTTCTTCCCTTCCCTTCCCCTCCTTCTTCCTCTTCCTCTTTTTCTCCTTTTTCCAATTCTTCTTCTTCATCTCACCTCCTTCGACTACTTCTTCTTCCTCCTCTTGTTCACCTTCTTCACTTTCCACATCTTCTTCTTCTTCCTTTTCTTCTCCTTCTTCCACTTCTTCTAGTTACTCTCCTTCTTCTTCCTCTTCTTATCTTTCTTCCACTTCTCCTGCCTCCTCTTGTTCTTTTTCTTCCAGTTCTTCTTCATCCTCTCCTTTCCTTTTTCATCTCCTTCTTCTTCTTCCTTTCCTTCGTCATATCCCTCTTTTTCTCCTTCTTCTGCTTCCACTTGCATTTTTACCTCTTGTTCTCCTTCTTCTACTTCTTCTCCATCATCCTCACTCCTTCAACTAGTTTTTCTTCTTCCTCTTGTTCACCTTCTTCCACTTCTACTACATCCACTCGTTCTTCTTCGTCCCTCTCTTCTCCTTCTTCCCCTTCTTCTGCCTACACTACTTCTTCTTCCTCCCCTTCTTCTTCTCCTACTTGTTCCACTTCTTCCTCATTCCCCTTTCCTTCCATTGCTTCTTCTTCCTCCTCTTTTTCTCATTCTTCCACTTCTTCTTCTTCTTCCTATTGGTCTCCTTCTTCCACTTCTTCTTCTTCATCTCCTTTCATTCCACTACTTCCTCATATTCCTCTTATTCTCTCCTTCTACCACTTTTTCTACTTCTACTTGTTGTTCTTCTTCATTTTCGTCTCCTTCTTCCTCTTGTTCTGCTTACACTTCTTCCTCTTCCTCTTCTTCCACTTCTTCTCCTTCCACAACTTCTTTTTCTTTCCTTTCCGTCTTCTCCTTCCTCTTTTTCTCCATCCCCGACTTCTGTTGCTTCCCATTGTTGCTCTTCCTCTTGTTCTCCTTCCCCCAAATCTTATTCTTACACTTCTTCTTCTTCTTCTTCCTCTTCTCGTCCAGATTCCACTTCTTCTGGTTCTTCTTCCCTTCCCTTCCCCTCCTTCTTCCTCTTCCTCTTTTTCTCCTTTTTCCAATTCTTCTTCTTCATCTCACCTCCTTCGACTACTTCTTCTTCCTCCTCTTGTTCACCTTCTTCACTTTCCACATCTTCTTCTTCTTCCTTTTCTTCTCCTTCTTCCACTTCTTCTAGTTACTCTCCTTCTTCTTCCTCTTCTTATCTTTCTTCCACTTCTCCTGCCTCCTCTTGTTCTTTTTCTTCCAGTTCTTCTTCATCCTCTCCTTTCCTTTTTCATCTCCTTCTTCTTCTTCCTTTCCTTCGTCATATCCCTCTTTTTCTCCTTCTTCTGCTTCCACTTGCATTTTTACCTCTTGTTCTCCTTCTTCTACTTCTTCTCCATCATCCTCACTCCTTCAACTAGTTTTTCTTCTTCCTCTTGTTCACCTTCTTCCACTTCTACTACATCCACTCGTTCTTCTTCGTCCCTCTCTTCTCCTTCTTCCCCTTCTTCTGCCTACACTACTTCTTCTTCCTCCCCTTCTTCTTCTCCTACTTGTTCCACTTCTTCCTCATTCCCCTTTCCTTCCATTGCTTCTTCTTCCTCCTCTTTTTCTCATTCTTCCACTTCTTCTTCTTCTTCCTATTGGTCTCCTTCTTCCACTTCTTCTTCTTCATCTCCTTTCATTCCACTACTTCCTCATATTCCTCTTATTCTCTCCTTCTACCACTTTTTCTACTTCTACTTGTTGTTCTTCTTCATTTTCGTCTCCTTCTTCCTCTTGTTCTGCTTACACTTCTTCCTCTTCCTCTTCTTCCACTTCTTCTCCTTCCACAACTTCTTTTTCTTTCCTTTCCGTCTTCTCCTTCCTCTTTTTCTCCATCCCCGACTTCTGTTGCTTCCCATTGTTGCTCTTCCTCTTGTTCTCCTTCCCCCAAATCTTATTCTTACACTTCTTCTTCTTCTTCTTCCTCTTCTCGTCCAGATTCCACTTCTTCTGGTTCTTCTTCCCTTCCCTTCCCCTCCTTCTTCCTCTTCCTCTTTTTCTCCTTTTTCCAATTCTTCTTCTTCATCTCACCTCCTTCGACTACTTCTTCTTCCTCCTCTTGTTCACCTTCTTCACTTTCCACATCTTCTTCTTCTTCCTTTTCTTCTCCTTCTTCCACTTCTTCTAGTTACTCTCCTTCTTCTTCCTCTTCTTATCTTTCTTCCACTTCTCCTGCCTCCTCTTGTTCTTTTTCTTCCAGTTCTTCTTCATCCTCTCCTTTCCTTTTTCATCTCCTTCTTCTTCTTCCTTTCCTTCGTCATATCCCTCTTTTTCTCCTTCTTCTGCTTCCACTTGCATTTTTACCTCTTGTTCTCCTTCTTCTACTTCTTCTCCATCATCCTCACTCCTTCAACTAGTTTTTCTTCTTCCTCTTGTTCACCTTCTTCCACTTCTACTACATCCACTCGTTCTTCTTCGTCCCTCTCTTCTCCTTCTTCCCCTTCTTCTGCCTACACTACTTCTTCTTCCTCCCCTTCTTCTTCTCCTACTTGTTCCACTTCTTCCTCATTCCCCTTTCCTTCCATTGCTTCTTCTTCCTCCTCTTTTTCTCATTCTTCCACTTCTTCTTCTTCTTCCTATTGGTCTCCTTCTTCCACTTCTTCTTCTTCATCTCCTTTCATTCCACTACTTCCTCATATTCCTCTTATTCTCTCCTTCTACCACTTTTTCTACTTCTACTTGTTGTTCTTCTTCATTTTCGTCTCCTTCTTCCTCTTGTTCTGCTTACACTTCTTCCTCTTCCTCTTCTTCCACTTCTTCTCCTTCCACAACTTCTTTTTCTTTCCTTTCCGTCTTCTCCTTCCTCTTTTTCTCCATCCCCGACTTCTGTTGCTTCCCATTGTTGCTCTTCCTCTTGTTCTCCTTCCCCCAAATCTTATTCTTACACTTCTTCTTCTTCTTCTTCCTCTTCTCGTCCAGATTCCACTTCTTCTGGTTCTTCTTCCCTTCCCTTCCCCTCCTTCTTCCTCTTCCTCTTTTTCTCCTTTTTCCAATTCTTCTTCTTCATCTCACCTCCTTCGACTACTTCTTCTTCCTCCTCTTGTTCACCTTCTTCACTTTCCACATCTTCTTCTTCTTCCTTTTCTTCTCCTTCTTCCACTTCTTCTAGTTACTCTCCTTCTTCTTCCTCTTCTTATCTTTCTTCCACTTCTCCTGCCTCCTCTTGTTCTTTTTCTTCCAGTTCTTCTTCATCCTCTCCTTTCCTTTTTCATCTCCTTCTTCTTCTTCCTTTCCTTCGTCATATCCCTCTTTTTCTCCTTCTTCTGCTTCCACTTGCATTTTTACCTCTTGTTCTCCTTCTTCTACTTCTTCTCCATCATCCTCACTCCTTCAACTAGTTTTTCTTCTTCCTCTTGTTCACCTTCTTCCACTTCTACTACATCCACTCGTTCTTCTTCGTCCCTCTCTTCTCCTTCTTCCCCTTCTTCTGCCTACACTACTTCTTCTTCCTCCCCTTCTTCTTCTCCTACTTGTTCCACTTCTTCCTCATTCCCCTTTCCTTCCATTGCTTCTTCTTCCTCCTCTTTTTCTCATTCTTCCACTTCTTCTTCTTCTTCCTATTGGTCTCCTTCTTCCACTTCTTCTTCTTCATCTCCTTTCATTCCAGTACTTCCTCATATTCCTCTTATTCTCTCCTTCTACCACTTTTTCTACTTCTACTTGTTGTTCTTCTTCATTTTCGTCTCCTTCTTCCTCTTGTTCTGCTTACACTTCTTCCTCTTCCTCTTCTTCCACTTCTTCTCCTTCCACAACTTCTTTTTCTTTCCTTTCCGTCTTCTCCTTCCTCTTTTTCTCCATCCCCGACTTCTGTTGCTTCCCATTGTTGCTCTTCCTCTTGTTCTCCTTCCCCCAAATCTTATTCTTACACTTCTTCTTCTTCTTCTTCCTCTTCTCGTCCAGATTCCACTTCTTCTGGTTCTTCTTCCCTTCCCTTCCCCTCCTTCTTCCTCTTCCTCTTTTTCTCCTTTTTCCAATTCTTCTTCTTCATCTCACCTCCTTCGACTACTTCTTCTTCCTCCTCTTGTTCACCTTCTTCACTTTCCACATCTTCTTCTTCTTCCTTTTCTTCTCCTTCTTCCACTTCTTCTAGTTACTCTCCTTCTTCTTCCTCTTCTTATCTTTCTTCCACTTCTCCTGCCTCCTCTTGTTCTTTTTCTTCCAGTTCTTCTTCATCCTCTCCTTTCCTTTTTCATCTCCTTCTTCTTCTTCCTTTCCTTCGTCATATCTCTCTTTTTCTCCTTCTTCTGCTTCCACTTGCATTTTTACCTCTTGTTCTCCTTCTTCTACTTCTTCTCCATCATCCTCACTCCTTCAACTAGTTTTTCTTCTTCCTCTTGTTCACCTTCTTCCACTTCTACTACATCCACTCGTTCTTCTTCGTCCCTCTCTTCTCCTTCTTCCCCTTCTTCTGCCTACACTACTTCTTCTTCCTCCCCTTCTTCTTCTCCTACTTGTTCCACTTCTTCCTCATTCCCCTTTCCTTCCATTGCTTCTTCTTCCTCCTCTTTTTCTCATTCTTCCACTTCTTCTTCTTCTTCCTATTGGTCTCCTTCTTCCACTTCTTCTTCTTCATCTCCTTTCATTCCACTACTTCCTCATATTCCTCTTATTCTCTCCTTCTACCACTTTTTCTACTTCTACTTGTTGTTCTTCTTCATTTTCGTCTCCTTCTTCCTCTTGTTCTGCTTACACTTCTTCCTCTTCCTCTTCTTCCACTTCTTCTCCTTCCACAACTTCTTTTTCTTTCCTTTCCGTCTTCTCCTTCCTCTTTTTCTCCATCCCCGACTTCTGTTGCTTCCCATTGTTGCTCTTCCTCTTGTTCTCCTTCCCCCAAATCTTATTCTTACACTTCTTCTTCTTCTTCTTCCTCTTCTCGTCCAGATTCCACTTCTTCTGGTTCTTCTTCCCTTCCCTTCCCCTCCTTCTTCCTCTTCCTCTTTTTCTCCTTTTTCCAATTCTTCTTCTTCATCTCACCTCCTTCGACTACTTCTTCTTCCTCCTCTTGTTCACCTTCTTCACTTTCCACATCTTCTTCTTCTTCCTTTTCTTCTCCTTCTTCCACTTCTTCTAGTTACTCTCCTTCTTCTTCCTCTTCTTATCTTTCTTCCACTTCTCCTGCCTCCTCTTGTTCTTTTTCTTCCAGTTCTTCTTCATCCTCTCCTTTCCTTTTTCATCTCCTTCTTCTTCTTCCTTTCCTTCGTCATATCCCTCTTTTTCTCCTTCTTCTGCTTCCACTTGCATTTTTACCTCTTGTTCTCCTTCTTCTACTTCTTCTCCATCATCCTCACTCCTTCAACTAGTTTTTCTTCTTCCTCTTGTTCACCTTCTTCCACTTCTACTACATCCACTCGTTCTTCTTCGTCCCTCTCTTCTCCTTCTTCCCCTTCTTCTGCCTACACTACTTCTTCTTCCTCCCCTTCTTCTTCTCCTACTTGTTCCACTTCTTCCTCATTCCCCTTTCCTTCCATTGCTTCTTCTTCCTCCTCTTTTTCTCATTCTTCCACTTCTTCTTCTTCTTCCTATTGGTCTCCTTCTTCCACTTCTTCTTCTTCATCTCCTTTCATTCCACTACTTCCTCATATTCCTCTTATTCTCTCCTTCTACCACTTTTTCTACTTCTACTTGTTGTTCTTCTTCATTTTCGTCTCCTTCTTCCTCTTGTTCTGCTTACACTTCTTCCTCTTCCTCTTCTTCCACTTCTTCTCCTTCCACAACTTCTTTTTCTTTCCTTTCCGTCTTCTCCTTCCTCTTTTTCTCCATCCCCGACTTCTGTTGCTTCCCATTGTTGCTCTTCCTCTTGTTCTCCTTCCCCCAAATCTTATTCTTACACTTCTTCTTCTTCTTCTTCCTCTTCTCGTCCAGATTCCACTTCTTCTGGTTCTTCTTCCCTTCCCTTCCCCTCCTTCTTCCTCTTCCTCTTTTTCTCCTTTTTCCAATTCTTCTTCTTCATCTCACCTCCTTCGACTACTTCTTCTTCCTCCTCTTGTTCACCTTCTTCACTTTCCACATCTTCTTCTTCTTCCTTTTCTTCTCCTTCTTCCACTTCTTCTAGTTACTCTCCTTCTTCTTCCTCTTCTTATCTTTCTTCCACTTCTCCTGCCTCCTCTTGTTCTTTTTCTTCCAGTTCTTCTTCATCCTCTCCTTTCCTTTTTCATCTCCTTCTTCTTCTTCCTTTCCTTCGTCATATCCCTCTTTTTCTCCTTCTTCTGCTTCCACTTGCATTTTTACCTCTTGTTCTCCTTCTTCTACTTCTTCTCCATCATCCTCACTCCTTCAACTAGTTTTTCTTCTTCCTCTTGTTCACCTTCTTCCACTTCTACTACATCCACTCGTTCTTCTTCGTCCCTCTCTTCTCCTTCTTCCCCTTCTTCTGCCTACACTACTTCTTCTTCCTCCCCTTCTTCTTCTCCTACTTGTTCCACTTCTTCCTCATTCCCCTTTCCTTCCATTGCTTCTTCTTCCTCCTCTTTTTCTCATTCTTCCACTTCTTCTTCTTCTTCCTATTGGTCTCCTTCTTCCACTTCTTCTTCTTCATCTCCTTTCATTCCACTACTTCCTCATATTCCTCTTATTCTCTCCTTCTACCACTTTTTCTACTTCTACTTGTTGTTCTTCTTCATTTTCGTCTCCTTCTTCCTCTTGTTCTGCTTACACTTCTTCCTCTTCCTCTTCTTCCACTTCTTCTCCTTCCACAACTTCTTTTTCTTTCCTTTCCGTCTTCTCCTTCCTCTTTTTCTCCATCGCCGACTTCTGTTGCTTCCCATTGTTGCTCTTCCTCTTGTTCTCCTTCCCCCAAATCTTATTCTTACACTTCTTCTTCTTCTTCTTCTTCCTCTTCTCGTCCAGATTCCACTTCTTCTGGTTCTTCTTCCCTTCCCTTCCCCTCCTTCTTCCTCTTCCTCTTTTTCTCCTTTTTCCAAATTCTTCTTCTTCATCTCACCTCCTTCGACTACTTCTTCTTCCTCCTCTTGTTCACCTGCTTCACTTTCCACATCTTCTTCTTCTTCCTTTTCTTCTCCTTCTTCCACTTCTTCTAGTTACTCTCCTTCTTCTTCCTCTTCTTATCTTTCTTCCACTTCTCCTGCCTCCTCTTGTTCTTTTTCTTCCAGTTCTTCTTCATCCTCTCCTTTCCTTTCTTTTCTTCATCTTCATCTCCTTCTTCTTCTTCCTTTCCTTCGTCATATCCCTCTTTTTCTCCTTCTTCTGCTTCCACTTGCATTTTTACCTCTTGTTCTCCTTCTTCTACTTCTTCTCCATCATCCTCACTCCTTCAACTAGTTTTTCTTCTTCCTCTTGTTCACCTTCTTCCACTTCTACTACATCCACTTGTTCTTCTTCTTCCCTCTCTTCTCCTTCTTCCCCTTCTTCTGCCTACACTACTTCTTCTTCCTCCCCTTCTTCTTCTCCTACTTGTTCCACTTCTTCCTCATTCCCCTTTCCTTCCATTGCTTCTTCTTCCTCCTCTTTTTCTCATTCTTCCACTTCTTCTTCTTCTTCCTATTGGTCTCCTTCTTCCACTTCTTCTTCTTCATCTCCTTTCATTCCACTACTTCCTCATATTCCTCTTATTCTCTCCTTCTACCACTTCTTCTACTTCTACTTGTTGTTCTTCTTCATTTTCGTCTCCTTCTTCCTCTTGTTCTGCTTACACTTCTTCCTCTTCCTCTTCCTCTTCTTCCACTTCTTCTCCTTCCACAACTTCTTTTTCTTTCCTTTCCGTCTTCTCCTTCCTCTTTTTCTCCATCCCCGACTTCTGTTGCTTCCCATTGTTGCTCTTCCTCTTGTTCTCCTTCCCCCAAATCTTATTCTTACACTTCTTCTTCTTCTTCTTCTTCCTCTTCTCGTCCAGATTCCACTTCTTCTGGTTCTTCTTCCCTTCCCTTCCCCTCCTTCTTCCTCTTCCTCTTTTTCTCCTTTTTCCAAATTCTTCTTCTTCATCTCACCTCCTTCGACTACTTCTTCTTCCTCCTCTTGTTCACCTTCTTCACTTTCCACATCTTCTTCTTCTTCCTTTTCTTCTCCTTCTTCCACTTCTTCTAGTTACTCTCCTTCTTCTTCCTCTTCTTATCTTTCTTCAACTTCTCCTGCCTCCTCTTGTTCTTTTTCTTCCAGTTCTTCTTCATCCTCTCCTTTCCTTTCTTTTCTTCATCTTCATCTCCTTCTTCTTCTTCCTTTCCTTCGTCATATCCCTCTTTTTCTCCTTCTTCTGCTTCCACTTGCATTTTTACCTCTTGTTCTCCTTCTTCTACTTCTTCTCCATCATCCTCACTCCTTCAACTAGTTTTTCTTCTTCCTCTTGTTCACCTTCTTCCACTTCTACTACATCCACTTGTTCTTCTTCTTCCCTCTCTTCTCCTTCTTCCCCTTCTTCTGCCTACACTACTTCTTCTTCCTCCCCTTCTTCTTCTCCTACTTGTTCCACTTCTTCCTCATTCCCCTTTCCTTCCATTCCTTCTTCTTCCTCCTCTTTTTCTCATTCTTCCACTTCTTCTTCTTCTTCCTATTGGTCTCCTTCTTCCACTTCTTCTTCTTCATCTCCTTTCATTCCACTACTTCCTCATATTCCTCTTATTCTCTCCTTCTACCACTTCTTCTACTTCTACTTGTTGTTCTTCTTCATTTTCGTCTCCTTCTTCCTCTTGTTCTGCTTACACTTCTTCCTCTTCCTCTTCCTCTTCTTCCACTTCTTCTCCTTCCACAACTTCTTTTTCTTTCCTTTCCGTCTTCTCCTTCCTCTTTTTCTCCATCCCCGACTTCTGTTGCTTCCCATTGTTGCTCTTCCTCTTGTTCTCCTTCCCCCAAATCTTATTCTTACACTTCTTCTTCTTCTTCTTCTTCCTCTTCTCGTCCAGATTCCACTTCTTCTGGTTCTTCTTCCCTTCCCTTCCCCTCCTTCTTCCTCTTCCTCTTTTTCTCCTTTTTCCAAATTCTTCTTCTTCATCTCACCTCCTTCGACTACTTCTTCTTCCTCCTCTTGTTCACCTTCTTCACTTTCCACATCTTCTTCTTCTTCCTTTTCTTCTCCTTCTTCCACTTCTTCTAGTTACTCTCCTTCTTCTTCCTCTTCTTATCTTTCTTCAACTTCTCCTGCCTCCTCTTGTTCTTTTTCTTCCAGTTCTTCTTCATCCTCTCCTTTCCTTTCTTTTCTTCATCTTCATCTCCTTCTTCTTCTTCCTTTCCTTCGTCATATCCCTCTTTTTCTCCTTCTTCTGCTTCCACTTGCATTTTTACCTCTTGTTCTCCTTCTTCTACTTCTTCTCCATCATCCTCACTCCTTCAACTAGTTTTTCTTCTTCCTCTTGTTCACCTTCTTCCACTTCTACTACATCCACTTGTTCTTCTTCTTCCCTCTCTTCTCTTTCTTCCCCTTCTTCTGCCTACACTACTTCTTCTTCCTCCCCTTCTTCTTCTCCTACTTGTTCCACTTCTTCCTCATTCCCCTTTCCTTCCATTGCTTCTTCTTCCTCCTCTTTTTCTCATTCTTCCACTTCTTCTTCTTCTTCCTATTGGTCTCCTTCTTCCACTTCTTCTTCTTCATCTCCTTTCATTCTACTACTTCCTCATATTCCTCTTATTCTCTCCTTCTACCACTTCTTCTACTTCTACTTGTTGTTCTTCTTCATTTTCGTCTCCTTCTTCCTCTTGTTCTGCTTACACTTCTTCCTCTTCCTCTTCCTCTTCTTCCACTTCTTCTCCTTCCACAACTTCTTTTTCTTTCCTTTCCGTCTTCTCCTTCCTCTTTTTCTCCATCCCCGACTTCTGTTGCTTCCCATTGTTGCTCTTCCTCTTGTTCTCCTTCCCCCAAATCTTATTCTTACACTTCTTCTTCTTCTTCTTCTTCCTCTTCTCGTCCAGATTCCACTTCTTCTGGTTCTTCTTCCCTTCCCTTCCCCTCCTTCTTCCTCTTCCTCTTTTTCTCCTTTTTCCAAATTCTTCTTCTTCATCTCACCTCCTTCGACTACTTCTTCTTCCTCCTCTTGTTCACCTTCTTCACTTTCCACATCTTCTTCTTCTTCCTTTTCTTTTCCTTCTTCCACTTTTTCTAGTTACTCTCCTTCTTCTTCCTCTTCTTATCTTTCTTCAACTTCTCCTGCCTCCTCTTGTTCTTTTTCTTCCAGTTCTTCTTCATCCTCTCCTTTCCTTTCTTTTCTTCATCTTCATCTCCTTCTTCTTCTTCCTTTCCTTCGTCATATCCCTCTTTTTCTCGTTCTTCTGCTTCCACTTGCATTTTTACCTCTTGTTCTCCTTCTTCTACTTCTTCTCCATCATCCTCACTCCTTCAACTAGTTTTTCTTCTTCCTCTTGTTCACCTTCTTCCACTTCTACTACATCCACTTGTTCTTCTTCTTCCCTCTCTTCTCCTTCTTCCCCTTCTTCTGCCTACACTACTTCTTCTTCCTCCCCTTCTTCTTCTCCTACTTGTTCCACTTCTTCCTCATTCCCCTTTCCTTCCATTGCTTCTTCTTCCTCCTCTTTTTCTCATTCTTCCACTTCTTCTTCTTCTTCCTATTGGTCTCCTTCTTCCACTTCTTCTTCTTCATCTCCTTTCATTCCACTACTTCCTCATATTCCTCTTATTCTCTCCTTCTACCACTTCTTCTACTTCTACTTGTTGTTCTTCTTCATTTTCGTCTCCTTCTTCCTCTTGTTCTGCTTACACTTCTTCCTCTTCCTCTTCCTTTGCTTCTACTTCTTCTCCTTCCACAACTTCTTTTTCTTTCCTTTCCGTCTTCTCCTTCCTCTTTTTCTCCATCCCCGACTTCTGTTGCTTCCCATTGTTGCTCTTCCTCTTGTTCTCCTTCCCCCAAATCTTATTCTTACACTTCTTCTTCTTCTTCTTCCTCTTCTCGTCCATATTCCACTTCTTCTGGTTCTTCTTCCCTTCCCTTCCCCTCCTTCTTCCTCTTCCTCTTTTTCTCCTTTTTCCAATTCTTCTTCTTCATCTCACCTCCTTCGACTACTTCTTCTTCCTCCTCTTGTTCACCTTCTTCACTTTCCACATCTTCTTCTTTTTCCTTTTCTTCTCCTTCTTCCACTTCTTCTAGTTACTCTCCTTCTTCTTCCTCTTCTTATCTTTCTTCCACTTCTCCTGCCTCCTCTTGTTCTTTTTCTTCCAGTTCTTCTTTATCCTCTCCTTTCCTTTCTTTTCTTCATCTTCATCTCCTTCTTCTTCTTCCTTTCCTTCGTCATATCCCTCTTTTTCTCCTTCTTCTGCTTCCACTTGCATTTTTACCTCTTGTTCTCCTTCTTCTACTTCTTCTCCATCATCCTCACTCCTTCAACTAGTTTTTCTTCTTCCTCTTGTTCACCTTCTTCCACTTCTACTACATCCACTTGTTCTTCTTCTTCCCTCTCTTCTCCTTCTTCCCCTTCTTCTGCCTACACTACTTCTTCTTCCTCCCCTTCTTCTTCTCCTACTTGTTCAACTTCTTCCTCATTCCCCTTTCCTTCCATTGCTTCTTCTTCCTCCTCTTTTTCTCATTCTTCCACTTCTTCTTCTTCTTCCTATTGGTCTCCTTCTTCCACTTCTTCTTCTTCATCTCCTTTCATTCCACTACTTCCTCATATTCCTCTTATTCTCTCCTTCTACCACTTCTTCTACTTCTACTTGTTGTTCTTCTTCATTTTCGTCTCCTTCTTCCTCTTGTTCTGCTTACACTTCTTCCTCTTCCTCTTCCTCTTCTTCCACTTCTTCTCCTTCCACAACTTCTTTTTCTTTCCTTTCCGTCTTCTCCTTCCTCTTTTTCTCCATCCCCGACTTCTGTTGCTTCCCATTGTTGCTCTTCCTCTTGTTCTCCTTCCCCCAAATCTTATTCTTACATTTCTTCTTCTTCTTCTTCTTCTCTTCTCGTCCAGATTCCTTCTTCTGGTTCTTCTTCCCTTCCCTTCCCGTCCTTCTTCCTCTTCCTCTTTTTCTCCTTTTTCCAATTCTTCTTCTTCATCTCACCTCCTTCGACTACTTCTTCTTCCTCCTCTTATTCACCTTCTTCACTTTCCACATCTTCTTCTTCTTCCTTTTCTTCTCCTTCTTCCACTTCTTCTAGTTACTCTCCTTCTTCTTCCTCTTCTTATCTTTCTTCCACTTCTCCTGCCTCCTCTTGTTCTTTTTCTTCCAGTTCTTCTTCATCCTCTCCTTTCCTTTCTTTTCTTCATCTTCATCTCCTTCTTCTTCTTCCTTTCCTTCGTCATATCCCTCTTTTTCTCCTTCTTCTGCTTCCACTTGCATTTTTACCTCTTGTTCTCCTTCTTCTACTTCTTCTCCATCATCCTCACTCCTTCAACTAGTTTTTCTTCTTCCTCTTGTTCACCTTCTTCCACTTCTACTACATCCACTTGTTCTTCTTCTTCCCTCTCTTCTCCTTCTTCCCCTTCTTCTGCCTACACTACTTCTTCTTCCTCCCCTTCTTCTTCTCCTACTTGTTCCACTTCTTCCTCATTCCCCTTTCCTTCCATTGCTTCTTCTTCCTCCTCTTTTTCTCATTCTTCCACTTCTTCTTCTTCTTCCTATTGGTCTCCTTCTTCCACTTCTTCTTCTTCATCTCCTTTCATTCCACTACTTCCTCATATTCCTCTTATTCTCTCCTTCTACCACTTCTGCTACTTCTACTTGTTGTTCTTCTTCATTTTCGTCTCCTTCTTCCTCTTGTTCTGCTTACACTTCTTCCTCTTCCTCTTCCTCTTCTTCCACTTCTTCTCCTTCCACAACTTCTTTTTCTTTCCTTTCCGTCTTCTCCTTCCTCTTTTTATCAATGCCCGACTTCTGTTGCTTCCCATTGTTGCTCTTCCTCTTGTTCTCCTTCCCCCAAATCTTATTCTTACACTTCTTCTTCTTCTTCTTCCTCTTCTCGTCCAGATTCCACTTCTTCTGGTTCTTCTTCCCTTCTTCCTCATTCCCCTTTCCTTCCATTGCTTCTTCTTCCTCCTCTTTTTCTCATTCTTCCACTTCTTCCACTTCTTCCTCATTCCCGTTTCCTTCCATTGCTTCTTCTTCCTCCTCTTTTTCTCATTCTTCCACTTCTTCTTCTTCTTCCTATTGGTCTTCTTCTTCCACTTCTTCTTCTTCATCTCCTTTCATTCCACTACTTCCTCATATTCCTCTTATTCTCTCCTTCTACCACTTCTTCTACTTCTACTTGTTGTTCTTCTTCATTTTCGTCTCCTTCTTCCTCTTGTTCTGCTTACACTTCTTCCTCTTCCTCTTCCTCTTCTTCCACTTCTTCTCCTTCCACAACTTCTTTTTCTTTCCTTTCTGTCTTCTCCTTCCTCTTTTTCTCCATCCCCGACTTCTGTTGCTTCCCATTGTTGCTCTTCCTCTTGTTCTCCTTCCCCCAAATCTTATTCTTACACTTCTTCTTCTTCTTCTTCCTCTTCTCGTCCAGATTCCACTTCTTCTGGTTCTTCTTCCCTTCCCTTCCCCTCCTTCTTCCTCTTCCTCTTTTTCTCCTTTTTCCAATTCTTCTTCTTCATCTCACCTCCTTCGACTACTTCTTCTTCCTCCTCTTGTTCACCTTCTTCACTTTCCACATCTTCTTCTTCTTCCTTTTCTTCTCCTTCGTCCACTTCTTCTAGTTACTCTCCTTCTTCTTCCTCTTCTTATCTTTCTTCCACTTCTCCTGCCTCCTCTTGTTCTTTTTCTTCCAGTTCTTCTTCATCCTCTCCTTTCCTTTCTTTTCTTCATCTTCATCTCCTTCTTCTTCTTCCTTTCCTTCGTCATATCCCTCTTTTTCTCCTTCTTCTGCTTCCACTTGCATTTTTACCTCTTGTTCTCCTTCTTCTACTTCTTCTCCATCATCCTCACTCCTTCAACTAGTTTTTCTTCTTCCTCTTGTTCACCTTCTTCCACTTCTACTACATCCACTTGTTCTTCTTCTTCCCTCTCTTCTCCTTCTTCCCCTTCTTCTGCCTACACTACTTCTTCTTCCTCCCCTTCTTCTTCTCCTACTTGTTCCACTTCTTCCTCATTCCCCTTTCCTTCCATTGCTTCTTCTTCCTCCTCTTTTTCTCATTCTTCCACTTCTTCTTCTTCTTCCTATTGGTCTCCTTCTTCCACTTCTTCTTCTTCATCTCCTTTCATTCCACTACTTCCTCATATTCCTCTTATTCTCTCCTTCTACCACTTCTGCTACTTCTACTTGTTGTTCTTCTTCATTTTCGTCTCCTTCTTCCTCTTGTTCTGCTTACACTTCTTCCTCTTCCTCTTCCTCTTCTTCCACTTCTTCTCCTTCCACAACTTCTTTTTCTTTCCTTTCCGTCTTCTCCTTCCTCTTTTTATCAATGCCCGACTTCTGTTGCTTCCCATTGTTGCTCTTCCTCTTGTTCTCCTTCCCCCAAATCTTATTCTTACACTTCTTCTTCTTCTTCTTCCTCTTCTCGTCCAGATTCCACTTCTTCTGGTTCTTCTTCCCTTCTTCCTCATTCCCCTTTCCTTCCATTGCTTCTTCTTCCTCCTCTTTTTCTCATTCTTCCACTTCTTCCACTTCTTCCTCATTCCCGTTTCCTTCCATTGCTTCTTCTTCCTCCTCTTTTTCTCATTCTTCCACTTCTTCTTCTTCTTCCTATTGGTCTTCTTCTTCCACTTCTTCTTCTTCATCTCCTTTCATTCCACTACTTCCTCATATTCCTCTTATTCTCTCCTTCTACCACTTCTTCTACTTCTACTTGTTGTTCTTCTTCATTTTCGTCTCCTTCTTCCTCTTGTTCTGCTTACACTTCTTCCTCTTCCTCTTCCTCTTCTTCCACTTCTTCTCCTTCCACAACTTCTTTTTCTTTCCTTTCTGTCTTCTCCTTCCTCTTTTTCTCCATCCCCGACTTCTGTTGCTTCCCATTGTTGCTCTTCCTCTTGTTCTCCTTCCCCCAAATCTTATTCTTACACTTCTTCTTCTTCTTCTTCCTCTTCTCGTCCAGATTCCACTTCTTCTGGTTCTTCTTCCCTTCCCTTCCCCTCCTTCTTCCTCTTCCTCTTTTTCTCCTTTTTCCAATTCTTCTTCTTCATCTCACCTCCTTCGACTACTTCTTCTTCCTCCTCTTGTTCACCTTCTTCACTTTCCACATCTTCTTCTTCTTCCTTTTCTTCTCCTTCGTCCACTTCTTCTAGTTACTCTCCTTCTTCTTCCTCTTCTTATCTTTCTTCCACTTCTCCTGCCTCCTCTTGTTCTTTTTCTTCCAGTTCTTCTTCATCCTCTCCTTTCCTTTCTTTTCTTCATCTTCATCTCCTTCTTCTTCTTCCTTTCCTTCGTCATATCCCTCTTTTTCTCCTTCTTCTGCTTCCACTTGCATTTTTACCTCTTGTTCTCCTTCTTCTACTTCTTCTCCATCATCCTCACTCCTTCAACTAGTTTTTCTTCTTCCTCTTGTTCACCTTCTTCCACTTCTACTACATCCACTTGTTCTTCTTCTTCCCTCTCTTCTCCTTCTTCCCCTTCTTCTGCCTACACTACTTCTTCTTCCTCCCCTTCTTCTTCTCCTACTTGTTCCACTTCTTCCTCATTCCCCTTTCCTTCCATTGCTTCTTCTTCCTCCTCTTTTTCTCATTCTTCCACTTCTTCTTCTTCTTCCTATTGGTCTCCTTCTTCCACTTCTTCTTCTTCATCTCCTTTCATTCCACTACTTCCTCATATTCCTCTTATTCTCTCCTTCTACCACTTCTTCTACTTCTACTTGTTGTTCTTCTTCATTTTCGTCTCCTTCTTCCTCTTGTTCTGCTTACACTTCTTCCTCTTCCTCTTCCTCTTCTTCCACTTCTTCTCCTTCCACAACTTCTTTTTCTTTCCTTTCCGTCTTCTCCTTCCTCTTTTTCTCCATCCCCGACTTCTGTTGCTTCCCATTGTTGCTCTTCCTCTTGTTCTCCTTCCCCCAAATCTTATTCTTACACTTCTTCTTCTTCTTCTTCTTCCTCTTCTCGTCCAGATTCCACTTCTTCTGGTTCTTCTTCCCTTCCCTTCCCCTCCTTCTTCCTCTTCCTCTTTTTCTCCTTTTTCCAATTCTTCTTCTTCATCTCACCTCCTTCGACTACTTCTTCTTCCTCCTCTTGTTCACCTTCTTCACTTTCCACATCTTCTTCTTCTTCCTTTTCTTCTCCTTCTTCCACTTCTTCTAGTTACTCTCCTTCTTCTTCCTCTTCTTATCTTTCTTCCACTTCTCCTGCCTCCTCTTGTTCTTTTTCTTCCAGTTCTTCTTCATCCTCTCCTTTCCTTTCTTTTCTTCATCTTCATCTCCTTCTTCTTCTTCCTTTCCTTCGTCATATCCCTCTTTTTCTCCTTCTTCTGCTTCCACTTGCATTTTTACCTCTTGTTCTCCGTCTTCTCCATCATCCTCACTCCTTCAACTAGTTTTTCTTCTTCCTCTTGTTCACCTTCTTCCACTTCTACTACATCCACTTGTTCTTCTTCTTCCCTCTCTTCTCCTTCTTCCCCTTCTTCTGCCTACACTACTTCTTCTTCCTCCCCTTCTTCTTCTCCTACTTGTTCCACTTCTTCCTCATTCCCCTTTCCTTCCATTGCTTCTTCTTCCTCCTCTTTTTCTCATTCTTCCACTTCTTCTTCTTCTTCCTATTGGTCTCCTTCTTCCACTTCTTCTTCTTCATCTCCTTTCATTCCACTACTTCCTCATATTCCTCTTATTTTCTCCTTCTACCACTTCTTCTACTTCTACTTGTTGTTCTTCTTCATTTTCGTCTCCTTTTTCCTCTTGTTCTGCTTACACTTCTTCCTCTTCCTCTTCCTCTTCTTCCACTTCTTCTCCTTCCACAACTTCTTTTTCTTTCCTTTCCGTCTTCTCCTTCCTCTTTTTCTCCATCCCCGACTTCTGTTGCTTCCCATTGTTGCTCTTCCTCTTGTTCTCCTTCCCCCAAATCTTATTCTTACACTTCTTCTTCTTCTTCTTGCTCTTCTCGTCCAGATTCCACTTCTTCTGGTTCTTCTTCCCTTCCCTTCCCCTCCTTCTTCCTCTTCCTCTTTTTCTCCTTTTTCCAATTCTTCTTCTTCATCTCACCTCCTTCGACTACTTCTTCTTCCTCCTCTTGTTCACCTTCTTCACTTTCCACATCTTCTTCTTCTTCCTTTTCTTCTCCTTCTTCCACTTCTTCTAGTTACTCTCCTTCTTCTTCCTCTTCTTATCTTTCTTCCAATTCTCCTGCCTCCTCTTGTTCTTTTTCTTCCAGTTCTTCTTCATCCTCTCCTTTCCTTTCTTTTCTTCATCTTCATCTCCTTCTTCTTCTTCCTTTCCTTCGTCATATTCCTCTTTTTCTCCTTCTTCTGCTTCCACTTGCATTTTTACCTCTTGTTCTCCTTCTTCTACTTCTTCTCCATCATCCTCACTCCTTCAACTAGTTTTTCTTCTTCCTCTTGTTCACCTTCTTCCACTTCTACTACATCCACTTGTTCTTCTTCTTCCCTCTCTTCTCCTTCTTCCCCTTCTTCTGCCTACACTACTTCTTCTTCCTCCCCTTCTTCTTCTCCTACTTGTTCCACTTCTTCCTCATTCCCCTTTCCTTCCATTGCTTCTTCTTCCTCCTCTTTTTCTCATTCTTCCACTTCTTCTTCTTCTTCCTATTGGTCTCCTTCTTCCACTTCTTTTTCTTCATCTCCTTTCATTCCACTACTTCCTCATATTCCTCTTATTCTCTCCTTCTACCACTTCTTCTACTTCTACTTGTTGTTCTTCTTCATTTTCGTCTCCTTCTTCCTCTTGTTCTGCTTACACTTCTTCCTCTTCCTCTTCCTCTTCTTCCACTTCTTCTCCTTCCACAACTTCTTTTTCTTTCCTTTCCGTCTTCTCCTTCCTCTTTTTCTCCATCCCCGACTTCTGTTGCTTCCCATTGTTGCTCTTCCTCTTGTTCTCCTTCCCCCAAATTTTATTCTTACACTTCTTCTTCTTCTTCCTCTTCTCGTCCAGATTCCACTTCTTCTGGTTCTTCTTCCCTTCCCTTCCCCTCCTTCTTCGTCTTCCTCTTTTTCTCCTTTTTCCAATTCTTCTTCTTCATCTCACCTCCTTCGACTACTTCTTCTTCCTCCTCTTCTTCACCTTCTTCACTTTCCACATCTTCTTCTTCTTCCTTTTCTTCTCCTTCTTCCACTTCTTCTAGTTACTCTCCTTCTTCTTCCTCTTCTTATCTTTCTTCCACTTCTCCTGCCTCCTCTTGTTCTTTTTCTTCCAGTTCTTCTTCATCCTCTCCTTTCCTTTCTTTTCTTCATCTCCTTCTTCTTCTTCCTTTCCTTCGTCATATCCCTCTTTTTCTCCTTCTTCTGCTTCCACTTGCATTTCTACCTCTTGTTCTCCTTCTTCTACTTCTTCTCCATCATCCTCACTCCTTCAACTAGTTTTTCTTCTTCCTCTTGTTCACCTTCTTCCACTTCTACTACATCCACTTGTTCTTCTTCTTCCCTCTCTTCTCCTTCTTCCCCTTCTTCTGCCTACACTACTTCTTCTTCCTCCCCTTCTTCTTCTCCTAGTTGTTCCACTTCTTCCTCATTCCCCTTTCCTTCCATTGCTTCTTCTTCCTCCTCTTTTTCTCATTCTTCCACTTCTTCTTCTTCTTCCTATTGGTCTCCTTCTTCCACTTCTTCTTCTTCATATCCTTTCATTCCACTACTTCCTCATATTCCTCTTATTCTCTCCTTCTACCACTTCTTCTACTTCTACTTGTTGTTCTTCTTCATTTTCGTCTCCTTCTTCCTCTTGTTCTGCTTACACTTCTTCCTCTTCCTCTTCTTCCACTTCTTCTCCTTCCACAACTTCTTTTTCTTTCCTTTCCGTCTTCTCCTTCCTCTTTTTCTCCATCCCCGACTTCTGTTGCTTCCCATTGTTGCTCTTCCTCTTGTTCTCCTTCCCCCAAATCTTATTCTTACACTTCTTCTTCTTCTTCTTCTTCCTCTTCTCGTCCAGATTCCACTTCTTCTGGTTCTTCTTCCCTTCCCTTCCCCTCCTTCTTCCTCTTCCTCTTTTTCTCCTTTTTCCAATTCTTCTTCTTCATCTCACCTCCTTCGACTACTTCTTCTTCCTCCTCTTGTTCACCTTCTTCACTTTCCACATCTTCTTCTTCTTCCTTTTCTTCTCCTTCTTCCACTTCTTCTAGTTACTCTCCTTCTTCTTCCTTTTCTTATCTTTCTTCCACTTCTCCTGCCTCCTCTTGTTCTTTTTCTTCTAGTTCTTCTTCATCCTCTCCTTTCCTTTCTTTTCTTCATCTTCATCTCCTTCTTCTTCTTCCTTTCCTTCGTCATATCCCTCTTTTTCTCCTTCTTCTGCTTCCACTTGCATTTTTACCTCTTGTTCTCCGTCTTCTCCATCATCCTCACTCCTTCAACTAGTTTTTCTTCTTCCTCTTGTTCACCTTCTTCCACTTCTACTACATCCACTTGTTCTTCTTCTTCCCTCTCTTCACCTTCTTCCCCTTCTTCTGCCTACACTACTTCTTCTTCCTCCCCTTCTTCTTCTCCTACTTGTTCCACTTCTTCCTCATTCCCCTTTCCTTCCATTGCTTCTTCTTCCTCCTCTTTTTCTCATTCTTCCACTTCTTCTTCTTCCTATTGGTCTCCTTCTTCCACTTCTTCTTCTTCATCTCCTTTCATTCCACTACTTCCTCATATTCCTCTTATTCTCTCCTTCTACCACTTCTTCTACTTCTACTTCTACTTGTTGTTCTTCTTCATTTTCGTCTCCTTCTTCCTCTTGTTCTGCTTACACTTCTTCCTCTTCCTCTTCCTCTTCTTCCACTTCTTCTCCTTCCACAACTTCTTTTTCTTTCCTTTCCGTCTTATCCTTCCTCTTTTGCTCCATCCCCGACTTCTGTTGCTTCCCATTGTTGCTCTTCCTCTTGTTCTCCTTCCCCCAAATCTTATTCTTACACTTCTTCTTCTTCTTCTTCCTCTTCTCGTCCAGATTCCACTTCTTCTGGTTCTTCTTCCCTTCCCTTCCCCTGTTTCTTCCTCTTCCTCTTTTTCTCCTTTTTCCAATTCTTCTTCTTCATCTCACCTCCTTCGACTACTTCTTCTTCCTCCTCTTGTTCACCTTCTTCACTTTCCACATCTTCTTCTTCTTCCTTTTCTTCTCCTTCTTCCACTTCTTCTAGTTACTCTCCTTCTTCTTCCTCTTCTTATCTTTCTTCCACTTCTCCTGCCTCCTCTTGTTCTTTTTCTTCCAGTTCTTCTTCATCCTCTCCTTTCCTTTCTTTTCTTCATCTTCATCTCCTTCTTCTTCTTCCTTTCCTTCGTCATATCCCTCTTTTTCTCCTTCTTCTGCTTCCACTTGCATTTTTACCTCTTGTTCTCCGTCTTCTCCATCATCCTCACTCCTTCAACTAGTTTTTCTTCTTCCTCTTGTTCACCTTCTTCCACTTCTACTACATCCACTTGTTCTTCTTCTTCCCTCTCTTCTCCTTCTTCCCCTTCTTCTGCCTACACTACTTCTTCTTCCTCCCCTTCTTCTTCTCCTACTTGTTCCGCTTCTTCCTCATTCCCCTTTCCTTCCATTGCTTCTTCTTCCTCCTCTTTTTCTCATTCTTCCACTTCTTCTTCTTCTTCCTATTGGTCTCCTTCTTCCACTTCTTCTTCTTCATCTCCTTTCATTCCACTACTTCCTCATATTCCTCTTATTCTCTCCTTCTACCACTTTTTCTACTTCTACTTGTTGTTCTTCTTCATTTTCGTCTCCTTCTTCCTCTTGTTCTGCTTACACTTCTTCCTCTTCCTCTTCCTATTCTTCCACTTTTTCTCCTTCCACAACTTCTTTTTCTTTCCTTTCCGTCTTCTCCTTCCTCTTTTTCTCCATCCCCGACTTCTGTTGCTTCCCATTGTTGCTCTTCCTCTTGTTCTCCTTCCCCCAAATCTTATTCTTACACTTCTTCTTCTTCTTCTTCCTCTTCTCGTCCAGATTCCACTTCTTCTGGTTCTTCTTCCCTTCCCTTCCCCTCCTTCTTCCTCTTCCTCTTTTTCTCCTTTTTCCAATTCTTCTTCTTCATCTCACCTCCTTCGACTACTTCTTCTTCCTCCTCTTGTTCACCTTCTTCACTTTCCACATCTTCTTCTTCTTCCTTTTCTTCTCCTTCTTCCACTTCTTCTAGTTACTCTCCTTCTTCTTCCTCTTCTTATCTTTCTTCCACTTCTCCTGCCTCCTCTTGTTCTTTTTCTTCCAGTTCTTCTTCATCCTCTCCTTTCCTTTCTTTTCTTCATCTTCATCTCCTTCTTCTTTTTCCTTTCCTTCGTCATATCCCTCTTTTTCTCCTTCTTCTGCTTCCACTTGCATTTTTACCTCTTGTTCTCCGTCTTCTCCATCATCCTCACTCCTTCAACTAGTTTTTCTTCTTCCTCTTGTTCACCTTCTTCCACTTCTACTACATCCACTTGTTCTTCTTCTTCCCTCTCTTCTCCTTCTTCCCCTTCTTCTGCCTACACTACTTCTTCTTCCTCCCCTTCTTCTTCTCCTACTTGTTCCACTTCTTCCTCATTCCCCTTTCCTTCCATTGCTTCTTCTTCCTCCTCTTTTTCTCATTCTTCCACTTCTTCTTCTTCTTCCTATTGGTCTCCTTCTTCCACTTCTTCTTCTTCATCTCCTTTCATTCCACTACTTCCTCATATTCCTCTTATTCTCTCCTTCTACCACTTCTTCTACTTCTACTTGTTGTTCTTCTTCATTTTCGTCTCCTTCTTCCTCTTGTTCTGCTTACACTTCTTCCTCTTCCTCTTCCTCTTCTTCCACTTCTTCTCCTTCCACAACTTCTTTTTCTTTCCTTTCCGTCTTCTCCTTCCTCTTTTTCTCCATCCCCGACTTCTGTTGCTTCCCATTGTTGCTCTTCCTCTTGTTCTCCTTCCCCCAAATCTTATTCTTACACTTCTTCTTCTTCTTCTTCTTCCTCTTCTCGTCCAGATTCCACTTCTTCTGGTTCTTCTTCCCTTCCCTTCCCCTCCTTCTTCCTCTTCCTCTTTTTCTCCTTTTTCCAATTCTTCTTCTTCATCTCACCTCCTTCGACTACTTCTTCTTCCTCCTCTTGTTCACCTTCTTCACTTTCCACATCTTCTTCTTCTTCCTTTTCTTCTCCTTCTTCCACTTCTTCTAGTTACTCTCCTTCTTCTTCCTCTTCTTATCTTTCTTCCACTTCTCCTGCCTCCTCTTGTTCTTTTTCTTCCAGTTCTTCTTCATCCTCTCCTTTCCTTTCTTTTCTTCATCTTCATCTCCTTCTTCTTCTTCCTTTCCTTCGTCATATCCCTCTTTTTCTCCTTCTTCTGCTTCCACTTGCATTTTTACCTCTTGTTCTCCGTCTTCTCCATCATCCTCACTCCTTCAACTAGTTTTTCTTCTTCCTCTTGTTCACCTTCTTCCACTTCTACTACATCCACTTGTTCTTCTTCTTCCCTCTCTTCTCCTTCTTCCCCTTCTTCTGCCTACACTACTTCTTCTTCCTCCCCTTCTTCTTCTCCTACTTGTTCCACTTCTTCCTCATTCCCCTTTCCTTCCATTGCTTCTTCTTCCTCCTCTTTTTCTCATTCTTCCACTTCTTCTTCTTCTTCCTATTGGTCTCCTTCTTCCACTTCTTCTTCTTCATCTCCTTTCATTCCACTACTTCCTCATATTCCTCTTATTCTCTCCTTCTACCACTTCTTCTACTTCTACTTGTTGTTCTTCTTCATTTTCGTCTCCTTCTTCCTCTTGTTCTGCTTACACTTCTTCCTCTTCCTCTTCCTCTTCTTCCACTTCTTCTCCTTCCACAACTTCTTTTTCTTTCCTTTCCGTCTTCTCCTTCCTCTTTTTCTCCATCCCCGACTTCTGTTGCTTCCCATTGTTGCTCTTCCTCTTGTTCTCCTTCCCCCAAATCTTATTCTTACACTTCTTCTTCTTCTTCTTCTTCCTCTTCTCGTCCAGATTCCACTTCTTCTGGTTCTTCTTCCCTTCCCTTCCCCTCCTTCTTCCTCTTCCTCTTTTTCTTCTTTTTCCAATTCTTCTTCTTCATCTCACCTCCTTCGACTACTTCTTCTTCCTCCTCTTGTTCACCTTCTTCACTTTCCACATCTTCTTCTTCTTCCTTTTCTTCTCCTTCTTCCACTTCTTCTAGTTACTCTCCTTCTTCTTCCTCTTCTTATCTTTCTTCCACTTCTCCTGCCTCCTCTTGTTCTTTTTCTTCCAGTTCTTGTTCATCCTCTCCTTTCCTTTCTTTTCTTCATCTTCATCTCCTTCTTCTTCTTCCTTTCCTTCGTCATATCCCTCTTTTTCTCCTTCTTCTGCTTCCACTTGCATTTCTACCTCTTGTTCTCCTTCTTCTACTTCTTCTCCATCATCCTCACTCCTTCAACTAGTTTTTCTTCTTCCTCTTGTTCACCTTCTTCCACTTCTACTACATCCACTTGTTCTTCTTCTTCCCTCTCTTCTCCTTCTTCCCCTTCTTCTGCCTACACTACTTCTTCTTCCTCCCCTTCTTCTTCTCCTAGTTGTTCCACTTCTTCCTCATTCCCCTTTCCTTCCATTGCTTCTTCTTCCTCCTCTTTTTCTCATTCTTCCACTTCTTCTTCTTCCTATTGGTCTCCTTCTTCCACTTCTTCTTCTTCATCTCCTTTCATTCCACTACTTCCTCATATTCCTCTTATTCTCTCCTTCTACCACTTCTTCTACTTCTACTTGTTGTTCTTCTTCATTTTCGTCTCCTTCTTCCTCTTGTTCTGCTTACACTTCTTCCTCTTCCTCTTCTTCCACTTCTTCTCCTTCCACAACTTCTTTTTCTTTCCTTTCCGTCTTCTCCTTCCTCTTTTTCTCCATCCCCGACTTCTGTTGCTTCCCATTGTTGCTCTTCCTCTTGTTCTCCTTCCCCCAAATCTTATTCTTACACTTCTTCTTCTTCTTCTTCCTCTTCTCGTCCAGATTCCACTTCTTCTGGTTCTTCTTCCCTTCCCTTCCCCTGTTTCTTCCTCTTCCTCTTTTTCTCCTTTTTCCAATTCTTCTTCTTCATCTCACCTCCTTCGACTACTTCTTCTTCCTCCTCTTGTTCACCTTCTTCACTTTCCACATCTTCTTCTTCTTCCTTTTCTTCTCCTTCTTCCACTTCTTCTAGTTACTCTCCTTCTTCTTCCTCTTCTTATCTTTCTTCCACTTCTCCTGCCTCCTCTTGTTCTTTTTCTTCCAGTTCTTCTTCATCCTCTCCTTTCCTTTCTTTTCTTCATCTTCATCTCCTTCTTCTTCTTCCTTTCCTTCGTCATATCCCTCTTTTTCTCCTTCTTCTGCTTCCACTTGCATTTTTACCTCTTGTTCTCCGTCTTCTCCATCATCCTCACTCCTTCAACTAGTTTTTCTTCTTCCTCTTGTTCACCTTCTTCCACTTCTACTACATCCACTTGTTCTTCTTCTTCCCTCTCTTCTCCTTCTTCCCCTTCTTCTGCCTACACTACTTCTTCTTCCTCCCCTTCTTCTTCTCCTACTTGTTCCACTTCTTCCTCATTCCCCTTTCCTTCCATTGCTTCTTCTTCCTCCTCTTTTTCTCATTCTTCCACTTCTTCTTCTTCTTCCTATTGGTCTCCTTCTTCCACTTCTTCTTCTTCATCTCCTTTCATTCCACTACTTCCTCATATTCCTCTTATTCTCTCCTTCTACCACTTCTTCTACTTCTACTTGTTGTTCTTCTTCATTTTCGTCTCCTTCTTCCTCTTGTTCTGCTTACACTTCTTCCTCTTCCTCTTCCTCTTCTTCCACTTCTTCTCCTTCCACAACTTCTTTTTCTTTCCTTTCCGTCTTCTCCTTCCTCTTTTTCTCCATCCCCGACTTCTGTTGCTTCCCATTGTTGCTCTTCCTCTTGTTCTCCTTCCCCCAAATCTTATTCTTACACTTCTTCTTCTTCTTCTTCTTCCTCTTCTCGTCCAGATTCCACTTCTTCTGGTTCTTCTTCCCTTCCCTTCCCCTCCTTCTTCCTCTTCCTCTTTTTCTCCTTTTTCCAATTCTTCTTCTTCATCTCACCTCCTTCGACTACTTCTTCTTCCTCCTCTTGTTCACCTTCTTCACTTTCCACATCTTCTTCTTCTTCCTTTTCTTCTCCTTCTTCCACTTCTTCTAGTTACTCTCCTTCTTCTTCCTCTTCTTATCTTTCTTCCACTTCTCCTGCCTCCTCTTGTTCTTTTTCTTCCAGTTCTTCTTCATCCTCTCCTTTCCTTTCTTTTCTTCATCTTCATCTCCTTCTTCTTCTTCCTTTCCTTCGTCATATCCCTCTTTTTCTCCTTCTTCTACTTCCACTTGCATTTCTACCTCTTGTTCTCCTTCTTCTACTTCTTCTCCATCATCCTCACTCCTTCAACTAGTTTTTCTTCTTCCTCTTGTTCACCTTCTTCCACTTCTACTACATCCACTTGTTCTTCTTCTTCCCTCTCTTCTCCTTCTTCCCCTTCTTCTGCCTACACTACTTCTTCTTCCTCCCCTTCTTCTTCTCCTACTTGTTCCACTTCTTCCTCATTCCCCTTTCCTTCCATTGCTTCTTCTTCCTCCTCTTTTTCTCATTCTTCCACTTCTTCTTCTTCCTATTGGTCTCCTTCTTCCACTTCTTCTTCTTCATCTCCTTTCATTCCACTACTTCCTCATATTCCTCTTATTCTCTCCTTCTACCACTTCTTCTACTTCTACTTGTTGTTCTTCTTCATTTTCGTCTCCTTCTTCCTCTTGTTCTGCTTACACTTCTTCCTCTTCCTCTTCTTCCACTTCTTCTCCTTCCACAACTTCTTTTTCTTTCCTTTCCGTCTTCTCCTTCCTCTTTTTCTCCATCCCCGACTTCTGTTGCTTCCCATTATTGCTCTTCCTCTTGTTCTCCTTCCCCCAAATCTTATTCTTACACTTCTTCTTCTTCTTCTTCCTCTTCTCGTCCAGATTCCACTTCTTCTGGTTCTTCTTCCCTTCCCTTCCCCTCCTTCTTCCTCTTCCTCTTTTTCTCCTTTTTCCAATTCTTCTTCTTCATCTCACCTCCTTCGACTACTTCTTCTTCCTCCTCTTGTTCACCTTCTTCACTTTCCACATCTTCTTCTTCTTCCTTTTCTTCTCCTTCTTCCACTTCTTCTAGTTACTCTCCTTCTTCTTCCTCTTCTTATCTTTCTTCCACTTCTCCTGCCTCCTCTTGTTCTTTTTCTTCCAGTTCTTCTTCATCCTCTCCTTTCCTTTCTTTTCTTCATCTTCATCTCCTTCTTCTTTTTCCTTTCCTTCGTCATATCCCTCTTTTTCTCCTTCTTCTGCTTCCACTTGCATTTTTACCTCTTGTTCTCCGTCTTCTCCATCATCCTCACTCCTTCAACTAGTTTTTCTTCTTCCTCTTGTTCACCTTCTTCCACTTCTACTACATCCACTTGTTCTTCTTCTTCCCTCTCTTCTCCTTCTTCCCCTTCTTCTGCCTACACTACTTCTTCTTCCTCCCCTTCTTCTTCTCCTACTTGTTCCACTTCTTCCTCATTCCCCTTTCCTTCCATTGCTTCTTCTTCCTCCTCTTTTTCTCATTCTTCCACTTCTTCTTCTTCTTCCTATTGGTCTCCTTCTTCCACTTCTTCTTCTTCATCTCCTTTCATTCCACTACTTCCTCATATTCCTCTTATTCTCTCCTTCTACCACTTCTTCTACTTCTACTTGTTGTTCTTCTTCATTTTCGTCTCCTTCTTCCTCTTGTTCTGCTTACACTTCTTCCTCTTCCTCTTCCTCTTCTTCCACTTCTTCTCCTTCCACAACTTCTTTTTCTTTCCTTTCCGTCTTCTCCTTCCTCTTTTTCTCCATCCCCGACTTCTGTTGCTTCCCATTGTTGCTCTTCCTCTTGTTCTCCTTCCCCCAAATCTTATTCTTACACTTCTTCTTCTTCTTCTTCTTCCTCTTCTCGTCCAGATTCCACTTCTTCTGGTTCTTCTTCCCTTCCCTTCCCCTCCTTCTTCCTCTTCCTCTTTTTCTCCTTTTTCCAATTCTTCTTCTTCATCTCACCTCCTTCGACTACTTCTTCTTCCTCCTCTTGTTCACCTTCTTCACTTTCCACATCTTCTTCTTCTTCCTTTTCTTCTCCTTCTTCCACTTCTTCTAGTTACTCTCCTTCTTCTTCCTCTTCTTATCTTTCTTCCACTTCTCCTGCCTCCTCTTGTTCTTTTTCTTCCAGTTCTTCTTCATCCTCTCCTTTCCTTTCTTTTCTTCATCTTCATCTCCTTCTTCTTCTTCCTTTCCTTCGTCATATCCCTCTTTTTCTCCTTCTTCTGCTTCCACTTGCATTTTTACCTCTTGTTCTCCGTCTTCTCCATCATCCTCACTCCTTCAACTAGTTTTTCTTCTTCCTCTTGTTCACCTTCTTCCACTTCTACTACATCCACTTGTTCTTCTTCTTCCCTCTCTTCTCCTTCTTCCCCTTCTTCTGCCTACACTACTTCTTCTTCCTCCCCTTCTTCTTCTCCTACTTGTTCCACTTCTTCCTCATTCCCCTTTCCTTCCATTGCTTCTTCTTCCTCCTCTTTTTCTCATTCTTCCACTTCTTCTTCTTCTTCCTATTGGTCTCCTTCTTCCACTTCTTCTTCTTCATCTCCTTTCATTCCACTACTTCCTCATATTCCTCTTATTCTCTCCTTCTACCACTTCTTCTACTTCTACTTGTTGTTCTTCTTCATTTTCGTCTCCTTCTTCCTCTTGTTCTGCTTACACTTCTTCCTCTTCCTCTTCCTCTTCTTCCACTTCTTCTCCTTCCACAACTTCTTTTTCTTTCCTTTCCGTCTTCTCCTTCCTCTTTTTCTCCATCCCCGACTTCTGTTGCTTCCCATTGTTGCTCTTCCTCTTGTTCTCCTTCCCCCAAATCTTATTCTTACACTTCTTCTTCTTCTTCTTCTTCCTCTTCTCGTCCAGATTCCACTTCTTCTGGTTCTTCTTCCCTTCCCTTCCCCTCCTTCTTCCTCTTCCTCTTTTTCTCCTTTTTCCAATTCTTCTTCTTCATCTCACCTCCTTCGACTACTTCTTCTTCCTCCTCTTGTTCACCTTCTTCACTTTCCACATCTTCTTCTTCTTCCTTTTCTTCTCCTTCTTCCACTTCTTCTAGTTACTCTCCTTCTTCTTCCTCTTCTTATCTTTCTTCCACTTCTCCTGCCTCCTCTTGTTCTTTTTCTTCCAGTTCTTCTTCATCCTCTCCTTTCCTTTCTTTTCTTCATCTTCATCTCCTTCTTCTTCTTCCTTTCCTTCGTCATATCCCTCTTTTTCTCCTTCTTCTGCTTCCACTTGCATTTTTACCTCTTGTTCTCCGTCTTCTCCATCATCCTCACTCCTTCAACTAGTTTTTCTTCTTCCTCTTGTTCACCTTCTTCCACTTCTACTACATCCACTTGTTCTTCTTCTTCCCTCTCTTCTCCTTCTTCCCCTTCTTCTGCCTACACTACTTCTTCTTCCTCCCCTTCTTCTTCTCCTACTTGTTCCACTTCTTCCTCATTCCCCTTTCCTTCCATTGCTTCTTCTTCCTCCTCTTTTTCTCATTCTTCCACTTCTTCTTCTTCTTCCTATTGGTCTCCTTCTTCCACTTCTTCTTCTTCATCTCCTTTCATTCCACTACTTCCTCATATTCCTCTTATTCTCTCCTTCTACCACTTCTTCTACTTCTACTTGTTGTTCTTCTTCATTTTCGTCTCCTTCTTCCTCTTGTTCTGCTTACACTTCTTCCTCTTCCTCTTCCTCTTCTTCCACTTCTTCTCCTTCCACAACTTCTTTTTCTTTCCTTTCCGTCTTCTCCTTCCTCTTTTTCTCCATCCCCGACTTCTGTTGCTTCCCATTGTTGCTCTTCCTCTTGTTCTCCTTCCCCCAAATCTTATTCTTACACTTCTTCTTCTTCTTCTTCTTCCTCTTCTCGTCCAGATTCCACTTCTTCTGGTTCTTCTTCCCTTCCCTTCCCCTCCTTCTTCCTCTTCCTCTTTTTCTTCTTTTTCCAATTCTTCTTCTTCATCTCACCTCCTTCGACTACTTCTTCTTCCTCCTCTTGTTCACCTTCTTCACTTTCCACATCTTCTTCTTCTTCCTTTTCTTCTCCTTCTTCCACTTCTTCTAGTTACTCTCCTTCTTCTTCCTCTTCTTATCTTTCTTCCACTTCTCCTGCCTCCTCTTGTTCTTTTTCTTCCAGTTCTTCTTCATCCTCTCCTTTCCTTTCTTTTCTTCATCTTCATCTCCTTCTTCTTCTTCCTTTCCTTCGTCATATCCCTCTTTTTCTCCTTCTTCTGCTTCCACTGGCATTTCTACCTCTTGTTCTCCTTCTTCTACTTCTTCTCCATCATCCTCACTCCTTCAACTAGTTTTTCTTCTTCCTCTTGTTCACCTTCTTCCACTTCTACTACATCCACTTGTTCTTCTTCTTCCCTCTCTTCTCCTTCTTCCCCTTCTTCTGCCTACACTACTTCTTCTTCCTCCCCTTCTTCTTCTCCTAGTTGTTCCACTTCTTCCTCATTCCCCTTTCCTTCCATTGCTTCTTCTTCCTCCTCTTTTTCTCATTCTTCCACTTCTTCTTCTTCCTATTGGTCTCCTTCTTCCACTTCTTCTTCTTCATCTCCTTTCATTCCACTACTTCCTCATATTCCTCTTATTCTCTCCTTCTACCACTTCTTCTACTTCTACTTGTTGTTCTTCTTCATTTTCGTCTCCTTCTTCCTCTTGTTCTGCTTACACTTCTTCCTCTTCCTCTTCTTCCACTTCTTCTCCTTCCACAACTTCTTTTTCTTTCCTTTCCGTCTTCTCCTTCCTCTTTTTCTCCATCCCCGACTTCTGTTGCTTCCCATTGTTGCTCTTCCTCTTGTTCTCCTTCCCCCAAATCTTATTCTTACACTTCTTCTTCTTCTTCTTCCTCTTCTCGTCCAGATTCCACTTCTTCTGGTTCTTCTTCCCTTCCCTTCCCCTGTTTCTTCCTCTTCCTCTTTTTCTCCTTTTTCCAATTCTTCTTCTTCATCTCACCTCCTTCGACTACTTCTTCTTCCTCCTCTTGTTCACCTTCTTCACTTTCCACATCTTCTTCTTCTTCCTTTTCTTCTCCTTCTTCCACTTCTTCTAGTTACTCTCCTTCTTCTTCCTCTTCTTATCTTTCTTCCACTTCTCCTGCCTCCTCTTGTTCTTTTTCTTCCAGTTCTTCTTCATCCTCTCCTTTCCTTTCTTTTCTTCATCTTCATCTCCTTCTTCTTCTTCCTTTCCTTCGTCATATCCCTCTTTTTCTCCTTCTTCTGCTTCCACTTGCATTTTTACCTCTTGTTCTCCGTCTTCTCCATCATCCTCACTCCTTCAACTAGTTTTTCTTCTTCCTCTTGTTCACCTTCTTCCACTTCTACTACATCCACTTGTTCTTCTTCTTCCCTCTCTTCTCCTTCTTCCCCTTCTTCTGCCTACACTACTTCTTCTTCCTCCCCTTCTTCTTCTCCTACTTGTTCCACTTCTTCCTCATTCCCCTTTCCTTCCATTGCTTCTTCTTCCTCCTCTTTTTCTCATTCTTCCACTTCTTCTTCTTCTTCCTATTGGTCTCCTTCTTCCACTTCTTCTTCTTCATCTCCTTTCATTCCACTACTTCCTCATATTCCTCTTATTCTCTCCTTCTACCACTTCTTCTACTTCTACTTGTTGTTCTTCTTCATTTTCGTCTCCTTCTTCCTCTTGTTCTGCTTACACTTCTTCCTCTTCCTCTTCCTCTTCTTCCACTTCTTCTCCTTCCACAACTTCTTTTTCTTTCCTTTCCGTCTTCTCCTTCCTCTTTTTCTCCATCCCCGACTTCTGTTGCTTCCCATTGTTGCTCTTCCTCTTGTTCTCCTTCCCCCAAATCTTATTCTTACACTTCTTCTTCTTCTTCTTCTTCCTCTTCTCGTCCAGATTCCACTTCTTCTGGTTCTTCTTCCCTTCCCTTCCCCTCCTTCTTCCTCTTCCTCTTTTTCTCCTTTTTCCAATTCTTCTTCTTCATCTCACCTCCTTCGACTACTTCTTCTTCCTCCTCTTGTTCACCTTCTTCACTTTCCACATCTTCTTCTTCTTCCTTTTCTTCTCCTTCTTCCACTTCTTCTAGTTACTCTCCTTCTTCTTCCTCTTCTTATCTTTCTTCCACTTCTCCTGCCTCCTCTTGTTCTTTTTCTTCCAGTTCTTCTTCATCCTCTCCTTTCCTTTCTTTTCTTCATCTTCATCTCCTTCTTCTTCTTCCTTTCCTTCGTCATATCCCTCTTTTTCTCCTTCTTCTGCTTCCACTTGCATTTCTACCTCTTGTTCTCCTTCTTCTACTTCTTCTCCATCATCCTCACTCCTTCAACTAGTTTTTCTTCTTCCTCTTGTTCACCTTCTTCCACTTCTACTACATCCACTTGTTCTTCTTCTTCCCTCTCTTCTCCTTCTTCCCCTTCTTCTGCCTACACTACTTCTTCTTCCTCCCCTTCTTCTTCTCCTAGTTGTTCCACTTCTTCCTCATTCCCCTTTCCTTCCATTGCTTCTTCTTCCTCCTCTTTTTCTCATTCTTCCACTTCTTCTTCTTCCTATTGGTCTCCTTCTTCCACTTCTTCTTCTTCATCTCCTTTCATTCCACTACTTCCTCATATTCCTCTTATTCTCTCCTTCTACCACTTCTTCTACTTCTACTTGTTGTTCTTCTTCATTTTCGTCTCCTTCTTCCTCTTGTTCTGCTTACACTTCTTCCTCTTCCTCTTCTTCCACTTCTTCTCCTTCCACAACTTCTTTTTCTTTCCTTTCCGTCTTCTCCTTCCTCTTTTTCTCCATCCCCGACTTCTGTTGCTTCCCATTGTTGCTCTTCCTCTTGTTCTCCTTCCCCCAAATCTTATTCTTACACTTCTTCTTCTTCTTCTTCCTCTTCTCGTCCAGATTCCATTTCTTCTGGTTCTTCTTCCCTTCCCTTCCCCTCCTTCTTCCTCTTCCTCTTTTTCTCCTTTTTCCAATTCTTCTTCTTCATCTCACCTCCTTCGACTACTTCTTCTTCCTCCTCTTGTTCACCTTCTTCACTTTCCACATCTTCTTCTTCTTCCTTTTCTTCTCCTTCTTCCACTTCTTCTAGTTACTCTCCTTCTTCTTCCTCTTCTTATCTTTCTTCCACTTCTCCTGCCTCCTCTTGTTCTTTTTCTTCCAGTTCTTCTTCATCCTCTCCTTTCCTTTCTTTTCTTCATCTTCATCTCCTTCTTCTTCTTCCTTTCCTTCGTCATATCCCTCTTTTTCTCCTTCTTCTGCTTCCACTTGCATTTCTACCTCTTGTTCTCCGTCTTCTCCATCATCCTCACTCCTTCAACTAGTTTTTCTTCTTCCTCTTGTTCACCTTCTTCCACTTCTACTACATCCACTTGTTCTTCTTCTTCCCTCTCTTCTCCTTCTTCCCCTTCTTCTGCCTACACTACTTCTTCTTCCTCCCCTTCTTCTTCTCCTACTTGTTCCACTTCTTCCTCATTCCCCTTTCCTTCCGTTGCTTCTTCTTCCTCCTCTTTTTCTCATTCTTCCACTTCTTCTTCTTCTTCCTATTGGTCTCCTTCTTCCACTTCTTCTTCTTCATCTCCTTTCATTCCACTACTTCCTCATATTCCTCTTATTCTCTCCTTCTACCACTTCTTCTACTTCTACTTGTTGTTCTTCTTCATTTTCGTCTCCTTCTTCCTCTTGTTCTGCTTACACTTCTTCCTCTTCCTCTTCCTCTTCTTCCACTTCTTCTCCTTCCACAACTTCTTTTTCTTTCCTTTCCGTCTTCTCCTTCCTCTTTTTCTCCATCCCCGACTTCTGTTGCTTCCCATTGTTGCTCTTCCTCTTGTTCTCCTTCCCCCAAATCTTATTCTTACACTTCTTCTTCTTCTTCTTCCTCTTCTCGTCCAGATTCCATTTCTTCTGGTTCTTCTTCCCTTCCCTTCCCCTCCTTCTTCCTCTTCCTCTTTTTCTCCTTTTTCCAATTCTTCTTCTTCATCTCACCTCCTTCGACTACTTCTTCTTCCTCCTCTTGTTCACCTTCTTCACTTTCCACATCTTCTTCTTCTTCCTTTTCTTCTCCTTCTTCCACTTCTTCTAGTTACTCTCCTTCTTCTTCCTCTTCTTATCTTTCTTCCACTTCTCCTGCCTCCTCTTGTTCTTTTTCTTCCAGTTCTTCTTCATCCTCTCCTTTCCTTTCTTTTCTTCATCTTCATCTCCTTCTTCTTCTTCCTTTCCTTCGTCATATCCCTCTTTTTCTCCTTCTTCTGCTTCCACTTGCATTTCTACCTCTTGTTCTCCGTCTTCTCCATCATCCTCACTCCTTCAACTAGTTTTTCTTCTTCCTCTTGTTCACCTTCTTCCACTTCTACTACATCCACTTGTTCTTCTTCTTCCCTCTCTTCTCCTTCTTCCCCTTCTTCTGCCTACACTACTTCTTCTTCCTCCCCTTCTTCTTCTCCTACTTGTTCCACTTCTTCCTTATTCCCCTTTCCTTCCGTTGCTTCTTCTTCCTCCTCTTTTTCTCATTCTTCCACTTCTTCTTCTTCTTCCTATTGGTCTCCTTCTTCCACTTCTTCTTCTTCATCTCCTTTCATTCCACTACTTCCTCATATTCCTCTTATTCTCTCCTTCTACCACTTCTTCTACTTCTACTTGTTGTTCTTCTTCATTTTCGTCTCCTTCTTCCTCTTGTTCTGCTTACACTTCTTCCTCTTCCTCTTCCTCTTCTTCCACTTCTTCTCCTTCCACAACTTCTTTTTCTTTCCTTTCCGTCTTCTCCTTCCTCTTTTTCTCCATCCCCGACTTCTGTTGCTTCCCATTGTTGCTCTTCCTCTTGTTCTCCTTCCCCCAAATCTTATTCTTACACTTCTTCTTCTTCTTCTTCCTCTTCTCGTCCAGATTCCATTTCTTCTGGTTCTTCTTCCCTTCCCTTCCCCTCCTTCTTCCTCTTCCTCTTTTTCTCCTTTTTCCAATTCTTCTTCTTCATCTCACCTCCTTCGACTACTTCTTCTTCCTCCTCTTGTTCACCTTCTTCACTTTCCACATCTTCTTCTTCTTCCTTTTCTTCTCCTTCTTCCACTTCTTCTAGTTACTCTCCTTCTTCTTCCTCTTCTTATCTTTCTTCCACTTCTCCTGCCTCCTCTTGTTCTTTTTCTTCCAGTTCTTCTTCATCCTCTCCTTTCCTTTCTTTTCTTCATCTTCATCTCCTTCTTCTTCTTCCTTTCCTTCGTCATATCCCTCTTTTTCTCCTTCTTCTGCTTCCACTTGCATTTCTACCTCTTGTTCTCCGTCTTCTCCATCATCCTCACTCCTTCAACTAGTTTTTCTTCTTCCTCTTGTTCACCTTCTTCCACTTCTACTACATCCACTTGTTCTTCTTCTTCCCTCTCTTCTCCTTCTTCCCCTTCTTCTGCCTACACTACTTCTTCTTCCTCCCCTTCTTCTTCTCCTACTTGTTCCACTTCTTCCTCATTCCCCTTTCCTTCCGTTGCTTCTTCTTCCTCCTCTTTTTCTCATTCTTCCACTTCTTCTTCTTCTTCCTATTGGTCTCCTTCTTCCACTTCTTCTTCTTCATCTCCTTTCATTCCACTACTTCCTCATATTCCTCTTATTCTCTCCTTCTACCACTTCTTCTACTTCTACTTGTTGTTCTTCTTCATTTTCGTCTCCTTCTTCCTCTTGTTCTGCTTACACTTCTTCCTCTTCCTCTTCCTCTTCTTCCACTTTTTCTCCTTCCACAACTTCTTTTTCTTTCCTTTCCGTCTTCTCCTTCCTCTTTTTCTCCATCCCCGACTTCTGTTGCTTCCCATTGTTGCTCTTCCTCTTGTTCTCCTTCCCCCAAATCTTATTCTTACACTTCTTCTTCTTCTTCTTCCTCTTCTCGTCCAGATTCCACTTCTTCTGGTTCTTCTTCCCTTCCCTTCCCCTCCTTCTTCCTCTTCCTCTTTTTCTCCTTTTTCCAATTCTTCTTCTTCATCTCACCTCCTTCGACTACTTCTTCTTCCTCCTCTTGTTCACCTTCTTCACTTTCCACATCTTCTTCTTCTTCCTTTTCTTCTCCTTCTTCCACTTCTTCTAGTTACTCTCCTTCTTCTTCCTCTTCTTATCTTTCTTCCACTTCTCCTGCCTCCTCTTGTTCTTTTTCTTCCAGTTCTTCTTCATCCTCTCCTTTCCTTTCTTTTCTTCATCTTCATCTCCTTCTTCTTCTTCCTTTCCTTCGTCATATCCCTCTTTTTTTCCTTCTTCTGCTTCCACTTGCATTTCTACCTCTTGTTCTCCGTCTTCTCCATCATCCTCACTCCTTCAACTAGTTTTTCTTCTTCCTCTTGTTCACCTTCTTCCACTTCTACTACATCCACTTGTTCTTCTTCTTCCCTCTCTTCTCCTTCTTCCCCTTCTTCTGCCTACACTACTTCTTCTTCCTCCCCTTCTTCTTCTCCTACTTGTTCCACTTCTTCCTTATTCCCCTTTCCTTCCGTTGCTTCTTCTTCCTCCTCTTTTTCTCATTCTTCCACTTCTTCTTCTTCTTCCTATTGGTCTCCTTCTTCCACTTCTTCTTCTTCATCTCCTTTCATTCCACTACTTCCTCATATTCCTCTTATTCTCTCCTTCTACCACTGCTTCTACTTCTACTTGTTGTTCTTCTTCATTTTCGTCTCGTTCTTCCTCTTGTTCTGCTTACACTTCTTCCTCTTCCTCTTCCTCTTCTTCCACTTCTTCTCCTTCCACAACTTCTTTTTCTTTCCTTTCCGTCTTCTCCTTCCTCTTTTTCTCCATCCCCGACTTCTGTTGCTTCCCATTGTTGCTCTTCCTCTTGTTCTCCTTCCCCCAAATCTTATTCTTACACTTCTTCTTCTTCTTCTTCCTCTTCTCGTCCAGATTCCATTTCTTCTGGTTCTTCTTCCCTTCCCTTCCCCTCCTTCTTCCTCTTCCTCTTTTTCTCCTTTTTCCAATTCTTCTTCTTCATCTCACCTCCTTCGACTACTTCTTCTTCCTCCTCTTGTTCACCTTCTTCACTTTCCACATCTTCTTCTTCTTCCTTTTCTTCTCCTTCTTCCACTTCTTCTAGTTACTCTCCTTCTTCTTCCTCTTCTTATCTTTCTTCCACTTCTCCTGCCTCCTCTTGTTCTTTTTCTTCCAGTTCTTCTTCATCCTCTCCTTTCCTTTCTTTTCTTCATCTTCATCTCCTTCTTCTTCTTCCTTTCCTTCGTCATATCCCTCTTTTTCTCCTTCTTCTGCTTCCACTTGCATTTCTACCTCTTGTTCTCCTTCTTCTACTTCTTCTCCATCATCCTCAATCCTTCAACTAGTTTTTCTTCTTCCTCTTGTTCACCTTCTTCCACTTCTACTACATCCACTTGTTCTTCTTCTTCCCTCTCTTCTCCTTCTTCCCCTTCTTCTGCCTACACTACTTCTTCTTCCTCCCCTTCTTCTTCTCCTACTTGTTCCACTTCTTCCTCATTCCCCTTTCCTTCCATTGCTTCTTCTTCCTCCTCTTTTTCTCATTCTTCCACTTCTTCTTCTTCTTCCTATTGGTCTCCTTCTTCCACTTCTTCTTCTTCATCTCCTCTCATTCCACTACTTCCTCATATTCCTCTTATTCTCTCCTTCTACCACTTCTTCTACTTCTACTTGTTGTTCTTCTTCATTTTCGTCTCCTTCTTCCTCTTGTTCTGCTTACACTTCTTCCTCTTCCTCTTCGTCTTCCTCTTCTTCTCCTTCCACAACTTCTTTTTCTTTCCTTTCCGTCTTCTCCTTCCTCTTTTTCTCCATCCCCGACTTCTGTTGCTTCCCATTGTTGCTCTTCCTCTTGTTCTCCTTCCCCCAAATCTTATTCTTACACTTCTTCTTCTTCTTCTTCCTCTTCTCGTCCAGATTCCACTTCTTCTGGTTCTTCTTCCCTTCCCTTCCCCTCCTTCTTCCTCTTCCTCTTTTTCTCCTTTTTCCAATTCTTCTTCTTCATCTCACCTCCTTCGACTACTTCTTCTTCCTCCTCTTGTTCACCCTCTTCACTTTCCACATCTTCTTCTTCTTCCTTTTCTTCTCCTTCTTCCACTTCTTCTAGTTACTCTCCTTCTTCTTCCTCTTCTTATCTTTCTTCCACTTCTCCTGCCTCCTCTTGTTCTTTTTCTTCCAGTTCTTCTTCATCCTCTCCTTTCCTTTCTTTTCTTCATCTTCATCTCCTTCTTCTTCTTCCTTTCGTTCGTCATATCCCTCTTTTTCTCCTTCTTCTGCTTCCACTTGCATTTTTACCTCTTGTTCTCCTTCTTCTACTTCTTCTCCATCATCCTCAATCCTTCAACTAGTTTTTCTTCTTCCTCTTGTTCACCTTCTTCCACTTCTTCTAGTTACTCTCCTTCTTCTTCCTCTTCTTATCTTTCTTCCACTTCTCCTGCCTCCTCTTGTTCTTTTTCTTCCAGTTCTTCTTCATCCTCTCCTTTCCTTTCTTTTCTTCATCTTCATCTCCTTCTTCTTCTTCCTTTCCTTCGTCATATCCCTCTTTTTCTCCTTCTTCTGCTTCCACTTGCATTTTTACCTCTTGTTCTCCTTCTTCTACTTCTTCTCCATCATCCTCACTCCTTCAACTAGTTTTTCTTCTTCCTCTTGTTCACCTTCTTCCACCTCTACTACATCCACTTGTTCTTCTTCTTCCCTCTCTTCTCCTTCTTCCCCTTCTTCTGCCTACACTACTTCTTCTTCCTCCCCTTCTTCTTCTCCTACTTGTTCCACTTCTTCCTCATTCCCCTTTCCTTCCATTGCTTCTTCTTCCTCCTCTTTTTCTCATTCTTCCACTTCTTCTTCTTCTTCCTATTGGTCTCCTTCTTCCACTTCTTCTTCTTCATCTCCTCTCATTCCACTACTTCCTCATATTCCTCTTATTCTCTCCTTCTACCACTTCTTCTACTTCTACTTGTTGTTCTTCTTCATTTTCGTCTCCTTCTTCCTCTTGTTCTGCTTACACTTCTTCCTCTTCCTCTTCCTCTTCTTCCACTTCTTCTCCTTCCACAACTTCTTTTTCTTTCCTTTTCGTCTTCTCCTTCCTCTTTTTCTCCATCCCCGACTTCTGTTGCTTCCCATTGTTGCCCTTCCTCTTGTTCTCCTTCCCCCAAATCTTATTCTTACACTTCTTCTTCTTCTTCTTCCTCTTCTCGTCCAGATTCCACTTCTTCTGGTTCTTCTTCCCTTCCCTTCCCCTCCTTCTTCCTCTTCCTCTTTTTCTCCTTTTTCCAATTCTTCTTCTTCATCTCACCTCCTTCGACTACTTCTTCTTCCTCCTCTTGTTCACCTTCTTCACTTTCCACATCTTCTTCTTCTTCCTTTTCTTCTCCTTCTTCCACTTCTTCTAGTTACTCTCCTTCTTCTTCCTCTTCTTATCTTTCTTCCACTTCTCCTGCCTCCTCTTGTTCTTTTTCTTCCAGTTCTTCTTCATCCTCTCCTTTCCTTTCTTTTCTTCATCTTCATCTGCTTCTTCTTCTTCCTTTCGTTCGTCATATCCCTCTTTTTCTCCTTCTTCTGCTTCCACTTGCATTTTTACCTCTTGTTCTCCTTCTTCTACTTCTTCTCCATCATCCTCAATCCTTCAACTAGTTTTTCTTCTTCCTCTTGTTCACCTTCTTCCACTTCTTCTAGTTACTCTCCTTCTTCTTCCTCTTCTTATCTTTCTTCCACTTCTCCTGCCTCCTCTTGTTCTTTTTCTTCCAGTTCTTCTTCATCCTCTCCTTTCCTTTCTTTTCTTCATCTTCATCTGCTTCTTCTTCTTCCTTTCGTTCGTCATATCCCTCTTTTTCTCCTTCTTCTGCTTCCACTTGCATTTTTACCTCTTGTTCTCCTTCTTCTACTTCTTCTCCATCATCCTCACTCCTTCAACTAGTTTTTCTTCTTCCTCTTGTTCACCTTCTTCCACTTCTACTACATCCACTTGTTCTTCTTCTTCCCTCTCTTCTCCTTCTTCCCCTTCTTCTGCCTACACTACTTCTTCTTCTCCTACTTGTTCCACTTCTTCCTCATTCCCTTTTCCTTCCATTGCTTCTTCTTCCTCCTCTCTCATTCTTCCACTTCTTCTTCTTCTTCCTATTGGTCTCCTTCTTCCACTTCTTCTTCTTCATCTCCTTTCATTCCACTACTTCCTCATATTCCTCTTATTCTCTCCTTCTACCACTTCTTCTACTTCTACTTGTTGTTCTTCTTCATTTTCGTCTCCTTCTTCCTCTTGTTCTGCTTACACTTCTTCCTCTTCCTCTTCCTCTTCTTCCACTTCTTCTCCTTCCACAACTTCTTTTTCTTTCCTTTCCGTCTTCTCCTTCCTCTTTTTCTCCATCCCCGACTTCTGTTGCTTCCCATTGTTGCTCTTCCTCTTGTTCTCCTTCCCCCAAATCTTATTCTTACACTTCTTCTTCTTCTTCTTCTTCCTCTTCTCGTCCAGATTCCACTTCTTCTGGTTCTTCTTCCCTTCCCTTCCCCTCCTTCTTCCTCTTCCTCTTTTTCTCCTTTTTCCAATTCTTCTTCTTCATCTCACCTCCTTCGACTACTTCTTCTTCCTCCTCTTGTTCACCTTCTTCACTTTCCACATCTTCTTCTTCTTCCTTTTCTTCTCCTTCTTCCACTTCTTCTAGTTACTCTCCTTCTTCTTCCTCTTCTTATCTTTCTTCCACTTCTCCTGCCTCCTCTTGTTCTTTTTCTTCCAGTTCTTCTTCATCCTCTCCTTTCCTTTCTTTTCTTCATCTTCATCTCCTTCTTCTTCTTCCTTTCCTTCGTCATATCCCTCTTTTTCTCCTTCTTCTGCTTCCACTTGCATTTTTGCCTCTTGTTCTCCTTCTTCTACTTCTTCTCCATCATCCTCACTCCTTCAACTAGTTTTTCTTCTTCCTCTTGTTCACCTTCTTCCACTTCTACTACATCCACTCGTTCTTCTTCTTCCCTCTCTTCTCCTTCTTCCCCTTCTTCTGCCTACACTACTTCTTCTTCCTCCCCTTCTTCTTCTCCTACTTGTTCCGCTCCTTCCTCATTCCCCTTTCCTTCCATTGCTTCTTCTTCCTCCTCTTTTTCTCATTCTTCCACTTCTTCTTCTTCTTCCTATTGGTCTCCTTCTTCCACTTCTTCTTCTTCATCTCCTTTCATTCCACTACTTCCTCATATTCCTCTTATTCTCTCCTTCTACCACTTCTTCTACTTCTACTTGTTGTTCTTCTTCATTTTCGTCTCCTTCTTCCTCTTGTTATGCTTACACTTCTTCCTCTTCCTCTTCCTCTTCTTCCACTTCTTCTCCTTCCACAACTTCTTTTTCTTTCCTTTCCGTCTTCTCCTTCCTCTTTTTCTCCATCCCCGACTTCTGTTGCTTCCCATTGTTGCTCTTCCTCTTGTTCTCCTTCCTCCAAATCTTATTTTTACACTTCTTCTTCTTCTTCTTCTTCCTCTTCTCGTCCAGATTCCACTTCTTCTGGTTCTTCTTCCCTTCCCTTCCCCTCCTTCTTCCTCTTCCTCTTCCTCTTTTTCTCCTTTTTCCAATTCTTCTTCTTCATCTCACCTCCTTCGACTACTTCTTCTTCCTCCTCTTGTTCACCTTCTTCACTTTCCACATCTTCTTCTTCTTCCTTTTCTTCTCCTTCTTCCACTTCTTCTAGTTACTCTCCTTCTTCTTCCTCTTCTTATCTTTCTTCCACTTCTCCTGCCTCCTCTTGTTCTTTTTCTTCCAGTTCTTCTTCATCCTCTCCTTTCCTTTCTTTTCTTCATCTTCATCTCCTTCTTCTTCTTCCTTTCCTTCGTCATATCCCTCTTTTTCTCCTTCTTCTGCTTCCACTTGCATTTTTACCTCTTGTTCTCCTTCTTCTACTTCTTCTCCATCATCCTCACTCCTTCAACTAGTTTTTCTTCTTCCTCTTGTTCACCTTCTTCCACTTCTACTACATCCACTCGTTCTTCTTCTTCCCTCTCTTCTCCTTCTTCCCCTTCTTCTGCCTACACTACTTCTTCTTCCTCCCCTTCTTCTTCTCCTACTTGTTTCGCTTCTTCCTCATTCCCCTTTCCTTCCATTGCTTCTTCTTCCTCCTCTTTTTCTCATTCTTCCACTTCTTCTTCTTCTTCCTATTGGTCTCCTTCTTCCACTTCTTCTTCTTCATCTCCTTTCATTCCACTACTTCCTCATATTCCTCTTATTCTCTCCTTCTACCACTTCTTCTACTTCTACTTGTTCTTCTTCTTCATTTTCGTCTCCTTCTTCCTCTTGTTCTGCTTACACTTCTTCCTCTTCCTCTTCCTCTTCTTCGACTTCTTCTCCTTCCACAACTTCTTTTTCTTTCCTTTCCGTCTTCTCCTTCCTCTTTTTCTCCATCCCCGACTTCTGTTGCTTCCCATTGTTGCTCTTCCTCTTGTTCTCCTTCCGCCAAATCTTATTCTTACACTTCTTGTTCTTCTTCTTCCTCTTCTCGTCCAGATTCCACTTCTTCTGGTTCTTCTTCCCTTCCCTTCCCCTCCTTCTTCCTCTTCCTCTTTTTCTCCTTTTTCCAATTCTTCTTCTTCATCTCACCTCCTTCGACTACTTCTTCTTCCTCCTCTTGTTCACCTTCTTCACTTTCCACATCTTCTTCTTCTTCCTTTTCTTCTCCTTCTTCCACTTCTTCTAGTTACTCTCCTTCTTCTTCCTCTTCTTATCTTTCTTCCACTTCTCCTGCCTCCTCTTGTTCTTTTTCTTCCAGTTCTTCTTCATCCTCTCCTTTCCTTTCTTTTCTTCATCTTTATCTCCTTCTTCTTCTTCCTTTCCTTCGTCATATCCCTCTTTTTCTCCTTCTTCTGCTTCCACTTGCATTTTTACCTCTTGTTCTCCTTCTTCTACTTCTTCTCCATCATCCTCACTCCTTCAACTAGTTTTTCTTCTTCCTCTTGTTCACCTTCTTCCACTTCTACTACATCCACTCGTTCTTCTTCTTCCCTCTCTTCTCCTTCTTCCCCTTCTTCTGCCTACACTACTTCTTCTTCTCCTACTTGTTCCACTTCTTCCTCATTCCCCTTTCCTTCCATTGCTTCTTCTTCCTCCTCTTTTTCTCATTCTTCCACTTCTTCTTCTTCTTCCTATTGGTCTCCTTCTTCCACTTCTTCTTCTTCATCTCCTTTCATTCCACTACTTCCTCATATTCCTCTTATTCTCTCCTTCTACCACTTCTTCTACTTCTACTTGTTGTTCTTCTTCATTTTCGTCTCCTTCTTCCTCTTGTTCTGCTTACACTTCTTCCTCTTCCTCTTCCTCTTCTTCCACTTCTCCTCCTTCCACAACTTCTTTTTCTTTCCTTTCCGTCTTCTCCTTCCTCTTTTTCTCCATCCCCGACTTCTGTTGCTTCCCATTGTTGCTCTTCCTCTTGTTCTCCTTCCCCCAAATCTTATTCTTACACTTCTTCTTCTTCTTCTTCTTCCTCTTCTCGTCCAGATTCCACTTCTTCTGGTTCTTCTTCCCTTCCCTTCCCCTCCTTCTTCCTCTTCCTCTTTTTCTCCTTTTTCCAATTCTTCTTCTTCATCTCACCTCCTTCGACTACTTCTTCTTCCTCCTCTTGTTCACCTTCTTCACTTTCCACATCTTCTTCTTCTTCCTTTTCTTCTCCTTCTTCCACTTCTTCTAGTTACTCTCCTTCTTCTTCCTCTTCTTATCTTTCTTCCACTTCTTCTGCCTCCTCTTGTTCTTTTTCTTCCAGTTCTTCTTCATCCTCTCCTTTCCTTTCTTTTCTTCATCTTCAACTCCTTCTTCTTCTTCCTTTCCTTCGTCATATCCCTCTTTTTCTCCTTCTTCTGCTTCCACTTGCATTTTTACCTCTTGTTCTCCTTCTTCTACTTCTTCTCCATCATCCTCACTCCTTCAACTAGTTTTTCTTCTTCCTCTTGTTCACCTTCTTCCACTTCTACTACATCCACTCGTTCTTCTTCTTCCCTCTCTTCTCCTTCTTCCCCTTCTTCTGCCTACACTACTTCTTCTTCCTCCCCTTCTTCTTCTCCTACTTGTTCCGCTCCTTCCTCATTCCCCTTTCCTTCCATTGCTTCTTCTTCCTCCTCTTTTTCTCATTCTTCCACTTCTTCTTCTTCTTCCTATTGGTCTCCTTCTTCCACTTCTTCTTCTTCATCTCCTTTCATTCCACTACTTCCTCATATTCCTCTTATTCTCTCCTTCTACCACTTCTTCTACTTCTACTTGTTGTTCTTCTTCATTTTCGTCTCCTTCTTCCTCTTGTTCTGCTTACACTTCTTCCTCTTCCTCTTCCTCTTCTTCCACTTCTTCTCCTTCCACAACTTCTTTTTCTTTCCTTTCCGTCTTCTCCTTCCTCTTTTTCTCCATCCCCGACTTCTGTTGCTTCCCATTGTTGCTCTTCCTCTTGTTCTCCTTCCCCCAAATCTTATTCTTACAATTCTTCTTCTTCTTCTTCTTCCTCTTCTCGTCCAGATTCCACTTCTTCTGGTTCTTCTTCCCTTCCTTTCCCCTCCTTCTTCCTCTTCCTCTTTTTCTCCTTTTTCCAATTCTTCTTCTTCATCTCACCTCCTTCGACTACTTCTTCTTCCTCCTCTTGTTCACCTTCTTCACTTTCCACATCTTCTTCTTCTTCCTTTTCTTCTCCTTCTTCCACTTCTTCTAGTTACTCTCCTTCTTCTTCCTCTTCTTATCTTTCTTCCACTTCTCCTGCCTCCTCTTGTTCTTTTTCTTCCACTACTTCCTCATATTCCTCTTATTCTCTCCTTCTACCACTTCTTCTACTTCTACTTGTTGTTCTTCTTCATTTTCGTCTCCTTCTTCCTCTTGTTCTGCTTACACTTCTTCCTCTTCCTCTTCCTCTTCTTCCACTTCTTCTCCTTCCACAACTTCTTTTTCTTTCCTTTCCGTCTTCTCCTTCCTCTTTTTCTCCATCCCCGACTTCTGTTGCTTCCCATTGTTGCTCTTCCTCTTGTTCTCCTTCCCCCAAATCTTATTCTTACACTTCTTCTTCTTCTTCTTCCTCTTCTCGTCCAGATTCCACTTCTTCTGGTTCTTCTTCCCTTCCCTTCCCCTCCTTCTTCCTCTTCCTCTTTTTCTCCTTTTTCCAATTCTTCTTCTTCATCTCACCTCCTTCGACTACTTCTTCTTCCTCCTCTTGTTCACCTTCTTCACTTTCCACATCTTCTTCTTCTTCCTTTTCTTCTCCTTCTTCCACTTCTTCTAGTTACTCTCCTTCTTCTTCCTCTTCTTATCTTTCTTCCACTTCTCCTGCCTCCTCTTGTTCTTTTTCTTCCACTACTTCCTCATATTCCTCTTATTCTCTCCTTCTACCACTTCTTCTACTTCTACTTGTTGTTCTTCTTCATTTTCGTCTCCTTCTTCCTCTTGTTCTGCTTACACTTCTTCCTCTTCCTCTTCCTCTTCTTCCACTTCTTCTCCTTCCACAACTTCTTTTTCTTTCCTTTCCGTCTTCTCCTTCCTCTTTTTCTCCATCCCCGACTTCTGTTGCTTCCCATTGTTGCTCTTCCTCTTGTTCTCCTTCCCCCAAATCTTATTCTTACACTTCTTCTTCTTCTTCTTCCTCTTCTCGTCCAGATTCCACTTCTTCTGGTTCTTCTTCCCTTCCCTTCCCCTCCTTCTTCCTCTTCCTCTTTTTCTCCTTTTTCCAATTCTTCTTCTTCATCTCACCTCCTTCGACTACTTCTTCTTCCTCCTCTTGTTCACCTTCTTCACTTTCCACATCTTCTTCTTCTTCCTTTTCTTCTCCTTCTTCCACTTCTTCTAGTTACTCTCCTTCTTCTTCCTCTTCTTATCTTTCTTCCACTTCTCCTGCCTCCTCTTGTTCTTTTTCTTCCAGTTCTTCTTCATCCTCTCCTTTCCTTTCTTTTCTTCATCTTCATCTCCTTCTTCTTCTTCCTTTCCTTCGTCATATCCCTCTTTTTCTCCTTCTTCTGCTTCCACTTGCATTTTTACCTCTTGTTCTCCTTCTTCTACTTCTTCTCCATCATCCTCACTCCTTCAACTAGTTTTTCTTCTTCCTCTTGTTCACCTTCTTCCACTTCTACTACATCCACTCGTTCTTCTTCTTCCCTCTCTTCTCCTTCTTCCCCTTCTTCTGCCTACACTACTTCTTCTTCCTCCCCTTCTTCTTCTCCTACTTGTTCCGCTCCTTCCTCATTCCCCTTTCCTTCCATTGCTTCTTCTTCCTCCTCTTTTTCTCATTCTTCCACTTCTTCTTCTTCTTCCTATTGGTCTCCTTCTTCCACTTCTTCTTCTTCATCTCCTTTCATTCCACTACTTCCTCATATTCCTCTTATTCTCTCCTTCTACCACTTCTTCTACTTCTACTTGTTGTTCTTCTTCATTTTCGTCTCCTTCTTCCTCTTGTTCTGCTTACACTTCTTCCTCTTCCTCTTCCTCTTCCTCTTCTTCCACTTCTTCTCCTTCCACAACTTCTTTTTCTTTCCTTTCCGTCTTCTCCTTCCTCTTTTTCTCCATCCCCGACTTCTGTTGCTTCCCATTGTTGCTCTTCCTCTTGTTCTCCTTCCCCCAAATCTTATTCTTACACTTCTTCTTCTTCTTCTTCTTCCTCTTCTCGTCCAGATTCCACTTCTTCTGGTTCTTCTTCCCTTCCCTTCCCCTCCTTCTTCCTCTTCCTCTTTTTCTCCTTTTTCCAATTCTTCTTCTTCATCTCACCTCCTTCGACTACTTCTTCTTCCTCCTCTTGTTCACCTTCTTCACTTTCCACATCTTCTTCTTCTTCCTTTTCTTCTCCTTCTTCCACTTCTTCTAGTTACTCTCCTTCCTCTTCCTCTTCTTATCTTTCTTCCACTTCTCCTGCCTCCTCTTGTTCTTTTTCTTCCAGTTCTTCTTCATCCTCTCCTTTCCTTTCTTTTCTTCATCTTCATCTCCTTCTTCTTCTTCCTTTCCTTCGTCATATCCCTCTTTTTCTCCTTCTTCTGCTTCCACTTGCATTTTTACCTCTTGTTCTCCTTCTTCTACTTCTTCTCCATCATCCTCACTCCTTCAACTAGTTTTTCTTCTTCCTCTTGTTCACCTTCTTCCACTTCTACTACATCCACTTGTTCTTCTTCTTCCCTCTCTTCTCCTTCTTCCCCTTCTTCTGCCTACACTACTTCTTCTTCCTCCCTTTCTTCTTCTCTTACTTGTTCCACTTCTTCCTCGTTCCCCTTTCCTTCCATTGCTTCTTCTTCCTCCTCTTTTTCTCATTCTTCCACTTCTTCTTCTTCTTCCTATTGGTCTCCTTCTTCCACTTCTTCTTCTTCATCTCCTTTCATTCCACTACTTCCTCATATTCCTCTTATTCTCTCCTTCTACCACTTCTTCTACTTCTACTTGTTGTTCTTCTTCATTTTCGTCTCCTTCTTCCTCTTGTTCTGCTTACACTTCTTCCTCTTCCTCTTCCTCTTCTTCCACTTCTTCTCCTTCCACAACTTCTTTTTCTTTCCTTTTCGTCTTCTCCTTCCTCTTTTTCTCCATCCCCGACTTCTGTTGCTTCCCATTGTTGCTCTTCCTCTTGTTCTCCTTCCCCCAAATCTTATTCTTACACTTCTTCTTCTTCTTCTTCCTCTTCTCGTCCAGATTCCACTTCTTCTGGTTCTTCTTCCCTTCCCTTCCCCTCCTTCTTCCTCTTCCTCTTTTTCTCCTTTTTCCAATTCTTCTTCTTCATCTCACCTCCTTCGACTACTTCTTCTTCCTCCTCTTGTTCACCTTCTTCACTTTCCACATCTTCTTCTTCTTCCTTTTCTTCTCCTTCTTCCACTTCTTCTAGTTACTCTCCTTCTTCTTCCTCTTCTTATCTTTCTTCCACTTCTCCTGCCTCCTCTTGTTCTTTTTCTTCCAGTTCTTCTTCATCCTCTCCTTTCCTTTCTTTTCTTCATCTTCATCTCCTTCTTCTTCTTCCTTTCCTTCGTCATATCCCTCTTTTTCTCCTTCTTCTGCTTCCACTTGCATTTTTACCTCTTGTTCTCCTTCTTCTACTTCTTCTCCATCATCCTCACTCCTTAAACTAGTTTTTCTTCTTCCTCTTGTTCACCTTCTTCCACTTCTACTACATCCACTCGTTCTTCTTCTTCCCTCTCTTCTCCTTCTTCCCCTTCTTCTGCCTACACTACTTCTTCTTCCTCCCCTTCTTCTTCTCCTACTTGTTCCACTTCTTCCTCATTCCCCTTTCCTTCCATTGCTTCTTCTTCCTCCTCTTTTTCTCATTCTTCCACTTCTTCTTCTTCTTCCTATTGGTCCCCTTCTTCCACTTCTTCTTCTTCATCTCCTTTCATTCCACTACTTCCTCATATTCCTCTTATTCTCTCCTTCTACCACTTCTTCTACTTCTACTTGTTGTTCTTCTTCATTTTCGTCTCCTTCTTCCTCTTGTTCTGCTTACACTTCTTCCTCTTCCTCTTCCTCTTCCTCTTCTTCCACTTCTTCTCCTTCCACAACTTCTTTTTCTTTCCTTTCCGTCTTCTCCTTCCTCTTTTTCTCCATCCCCGACTTCTGTTGCTTCCCATTGTTGCTCTTCCTCTTGTTCTCCTTCCCCCAAATCTTATTCTTACACTTCTTCTTCTTCTTCTTCTTCCTCTTCTCGTCCAGATTCCACTTCTTCTGGTTCTTCTTCCCTTCCCTTCCCCTCCTTCTTCCTCTTCCTCTTTTTCTCCTTTTTCCAATTCTTCTTCTTCATCTCACCTCCTTCGACTACTTCTTCTTCCTCCTCTTGTTCACCTTCTTCACTTTCCACATCTTCTTCTTCTTCCTTTTCTTCTCCTTCTTCCACTTATTCTAGTTACTCTCCTTCTTCTTCCTCTTCTTATCTTTCTTCCACTTCTCCTGCCTCCTCTTGTTCTTTTTCTTCCAGTTCTTCTTCATCCTCTCCTTTCCTTTCTTTTCTTCATCTTCATCTGCTTCTTCTTCTTCCTTTCCTTCGTCATATCCCTCTTTTTCTCCTTCTTCTGCTTCCACTTGCATTTTTACCTCTTGTTCTCCTTCTTCTACTTCTTCTCCATCATCCTCACTCCTTAAACTAGTTTTTCTTCTTCCTCTTGTTCACCTTCTTCCACTTCTACTACATCCACTCGTTCTTCTTCTTCCCTCTCTTCTCCTTCTTCCCCTTCTTCTGCCTACACTACTTCTTCTTCCTCCCCTTCTTCTTCTCCTACTTGTTCCGCTCCTTCCTCATTCCCCTTTCCTTCCTTTGCTTCTTCTTCCTCCTCTTTTTCTCATTCTTCCACTTCTTCTTCTTCTTCCTATTGGTCTCCTTCTTCCACTTCTTCTTCTTCATCTCCTTTCATTCCACTACTTCCTCATATTCCTCTTATTCTCTCCTTCTACCACTTCTTCTACTTCTAGTTGTTGTTCTTCTTCATTTTCGTCTCCTTCTTCCTCTTGTTCTGCTTACACTTCTTCCTCTTCCTCTTCCTCTTCTTCCACTTCTTCTCCTTCCACAACTTCTTTTTCTTTCCTTTCCGTCTTCTCCTTCCTCTTTTTCTCCATCCCCAACTTCTGTTGCTTCCCATTGTTGCTCTTCCTCTTGTTCTCCTTCCCCCAAATCTTATTCTTACACTTCTTCTTCTTCTTCTTCCTCTTCTCGTCCAGATTCCACTTCTTCTGGTTCTTCTTCCCTTCCCTTCCCCTCCTTCTTCCTCTTCCTCTTTTTCTCCTTTTTCCAATTCTTCTTCTTCATCTCACCTCCTTCGACTACTTCTTCTTCCTCCTCTTGTTCACCTTCTTCACTTTCCACATCTTCTTCTTCTTCCTTTTCTTCTCCTTCTTCCACTTCTTCTAGTTACTCTCCTTCTTCTTCCTCTTCTTATCTTTCTTCCACTTCTCCTGCCTCCTCTTGTTCTTTTTCTTCCAGTTCTTCTTCATCCTCTCCTTTCCTTTCTTTTCTTCATCTTCATCTCCTTCTTCTTCTTCCTTTCCTTCGTCATATCCCTCTTTTTCTCCTTCTTCTGCTTCCACTTGCATTTTTACCTCTTGTTCTCCTTCTTCTACTTCTTCTCCATCATCCTCACTCCTTAAACTAGTTTTTCTTCTTCCTCTTGTTCACCTTCTTCCACTTCTACTACATCCACTCGTTCTTCTTCTTCCCTCTCTTCTCCTTCTTCCCCTTCTTCTGCCTACACTACTTCTTCTTCCTCCCCTTCTTCTTCTCCTACTTGTTCCACTTCTTCCTCATTCCCCTTTCCTTCCATTGCTTCTTCTTCCTCCTCGTTTTCTCATTCTTCCACTTCTTCTTCTTCTTCCTATTGGTCCCCTTCTTCCACTTCTTCTTCTTCATCTCCTTTCATTCCACTACTTCCTCATATTCCTCTTATTCTCTCCTTCTACCACTTCTTCTACTTCTACTTGTTGTTCTTCTTCATTTTCGTCTCCTTCTTCCTCTTGTTCTGCTTACACTTCTTCCTCTTCCTCTTCCTCTTCCTCTTCTTCCACTTCTTCTCCTTCCACAACTTCTTTTTCTTTCCTTTCCGTCTTCTCCTTCCTCTTTTTCTCCATCCCCGACTTCTGTTGCTTCCCATTGTTGCTCTTCCTCTTGTTCTCCTTCCCCCAAATCTTATTCTTACACTTCTTCTTCTTCTTCTTCTTCCTCTTCTCGTCCAGATTCCACTTCTTCTGGTTCTTCTTCCCTTCCCTTCCCCTCCTTCTTCCTCTTCCTCTTTTTCTCCTTTTTCCAATTCTTCTTCTTCATCTCACCTCCTTCGACTACTTCTTCTTCCTCCTCTTGTTCACCTTCTTCACTTTCCACATCTTCTTCTTCTTCCTTTTCTTCTCCTTCTTCCACTTATTCTAGTTACTCTCCTTCTTCTTCCTCTTCTTATCTTTCTTCCACTTCTCCTGCCTCCTCTTGTTCTTTTTCTTCCAGTTCTTCTTCATCCTCTCCTTTCCTTTCTTTTCTTCATCTTCATCTGCTTCTTCTTCTTCCTTTCCTTCGTCATATCCCTCTTTTTCTCCTTCTTCTGCTTCCACTTGCATTTTTACCTCTTGTTCTCCTTCTTCTACTTCTTCTCCATCATCCTCACTCCTTCAACTAGTTTTTCTTCTTCCTCTTGTTCACCTTCTTCCACTTCTACTACATCCACTCGTTCTTCTTCTTCCCTCTCTTCTCCTTCTTCCCCTTCTTCTGCCTACACTACTTCTTCTTCCTCCCCTTCTTCTTCTCCTACTTGTTCCGCTCCTTCCTCATTCCCCTTTCCTTCCTTTGCTTCTTCTTCCTCCTCTTTTTCTCATTCTTCCACTTCTTCTTCTTCTTCCTATTGGTCTCCTTCTTCCACTTCTTCTTCTTCATCTCCTTTCATTCCACTACTTCCTCATATTCCTCTTATTCTCTCCTTCTACCACTTCTTCTACTTCTACTTGTTGTTCTTCTTCATTTTCGTCTCCTTCTTCCTCTTGTTCTGCTTACACTTCTTCCTCTTCCTCTTCCTCTTCTTCCACTTCTTCTCCTTCCACAACTTCTTTTTCTTTCCTTTCCGTCTTCTCCTTCCTCTTTTTCTCCATCCCCAACTTCTGTTGCTTCCCATTGTTGCTCTTCCTCTTGTTCTCCTTCCCCCAAATCTTATTCTTACACTTCTTCTTCTTCTTCTTCCTCTTCTCGTCCAGATTCCACTTCTTCTGGTTCTTCTTCCCTTCCCTTCCCCTCCTTCTTCCTCTTCCTCTTTTTCTCCTTTTTCCAATTCTTCTTCTTCATCTCACCTCCTTCGACTACTTCTTCTTCCTCCTCTTGTTCACCTTCTTCACTTTCCACATCTTCTTCTTCTTCCTTTTCTTCTCCTTCTTCCACTTCTTCTAGTTACTCTCCTTCTTCTTCCTCTTCTTATCTTTCTTCCACTTCTCCTGCCTCCTCTTGTTCTTTTTCTTCCAGTTCTTCTTCATCCTCTCCTTTCCTTTCTTTTCTTCATCTTCATCTCCTTCTTCTTCTTCCTTTCCTTCGTCATATCCCTCTTTTTCTCCTTCTTCTGCTTCCACTTGCATTTTTACCTCTTGTTCTCCTTCTTCTACTTCTTCTCCATCATCCTCACTCCTTAAACTAGTTTTTCTTCTTCCTCTTGTTCACCTTCTTCCACTTCTACTACATCCACTCGTTCTTCTTCTTCCCTCTCTTCTCCTTCTTCCCCTTCTTCTGCCTACACTACTTCTTCTTCCTCCCCTTCTTCTTCTCCTACTTGTTCCACTTCTTCCTCATTCCCCTTTCCTTCCATTGCTTCTTCTTCCTCCTCGTTTTCTCATTCTTCCACTTCTTCTTCTTCTTCCTATTGGTCCCCTTCTTCCACTTCTTCTTCTTCATCTCCTTTCATTCCACTACTTCCTCATATTCCTCTTATTCTCTCCTTCTACCACTTCTTCTACTTCTACTTGTTGTTCTTCTTCATTTTCGTCTCCTTCTTCCTCTTGTTCTGCTTACACTTCTTCCTCTTCCTCTTCCTCTTCCTCTTCTTCCACTTCTTCTCCTTCCACAACTTCTTTTTCTTTCCTTTCCGTCTTCTCCTTCCTCTTTTTCTCCATCCCCGACTTCTGTTGCTTCCCATTGTTGCTCTTCCTCTTGTTCTCCTTCCCCCAAATCTTATTCTTACACTTCTTCTTCTTCTTCTTCTTCCTCTTCTCGTCCAGATTCCACTTCTTCTGGTTCTTCTTCCCTTCCCTTCCCCTCCTTCTTCCTCTTCCTCTTTTTCTCCTTTTTCCAATTCTTCTTCTTCATCTCACCTCCTTCGACTACTTCTTCTTCCTCCTCTTGTTCACCTTCTTCACTTTCCACATCTTCTTCTTCTTCCTTTTCTTCTCCTTCTTCCACTTATTCTAGTTACTCTCCTTCTTCTTCCTCTTCTTATCTTTCTTCCACTTCTCCTACCTCCTCTTGTTCTTTTTCTTCCAGTTCTTCTTCATCCTCTCCTTTCCTTTCTTTTCTTCATCTTCATCTGCTTCTTCTTCTTCCTTTCCTTCGTCATATCCCTCTTTTTCTCCTTCTTCTGCTTCCACTTGCATTTTTACCTCTTGTTCTCCTTCTTCTACTTCTTCTCCATCATCCTCACTCCTTCAACTAGTTTTTCTTCTTCCTCTTGTTCACCTTCTTCCACTTCTACTACATCCACTTGTTCTTCTTCTTCCCTCTCTTCTCCTTCTTCCCCTTCTTCTGCCTACACTACTTCTTCTTCCTCCCTTTCTTCTTCTCTTACTTGTTCCACTTCTTCCTCGTTCCCCTTTCCTTCCATTGCTTCTTCTTCCTCCTCTTTTTCTCATTCTTCCACTTCTTCTTCTTCTTCCTATTGGTCTCCTTCTTCCACTTCTTCTTCTTCATCTCCTTTCATTCCACTACTTCCTCATATTCCTCTTATTCTCTCCTTCTACCACTTCTTCTACTTCTACTTGTTGTTCTTCTTCATTTTCGTCTCCTTCTTCCTCTTGTTCTGCTTACACTTCTTCCTCTTCCTCTTCCTCTTCTTCCACTTCTTCTCCTTCCACAACTTCTTTTTCTTTCCTTTCCGTCTTCTCCTTCCTCTTTTTCTCCATCCCCGACTTCTGTTGCTTCCCATTGTTGCTCTTCCTCTTGTTCTCCTTCCCCCAAATCTTATTCTTACACTTCTTCTTCTTCTTCTTCCTCTTCTCGTCCAGATTCCACTTCTTCTGGTTCTTCTTCCCTTCCCTTCCCCTCCTTCTTCCTCTTCCTCTTTTTCTCCTTTTTCCAATTCTTCGTCTTCATCTCACCTCCTTCGACTACTTCTTCTTCCTCCTCTTGTTCACCTTCTTCACTTTCCACATCTTCTTCTTCTTCCTTTTCTTCTCCTTCTTCCACTTCTTCTAGTTACTCTCCTTCTTCTTCCTCTTCTTATCTTTCTTCCACTTCTCCTGCCTCCTCTTGTTCTTTTTCTTCCAGTTCTTCTTCATCCTCTCCTTTCCTTTCTTTTCTTCATCTTCATCTCCTTCTTCTTCTTCCTTTCGTTCGTCATATCCCTCTTTTTCTCCTTCTTCTGCTTCCACTTGCATTTTTACCTCTTGTTCTCCTTCTTCTACTTCTTCTCCATCATCCTCACTCCTTCAACTAGTTTTTCTTCTTCCTCTTGTTCACCTTCTTCCACTTCTACTACATCCACTTGTTCTTCTTCTTCCCTCTCTTCTCCTTCTTCCCCTTCTTCTGCCTACACTACTTCTTCTTCCTCCCTTTCTTCTTCTCTTACTTGTTCCACTTCTTCCTCGTTCCCCTTTCCTTCCATTGCTTCTTCTTCCTCCTCTTTTTCTCATTCTTCCACTTCTTCTTCTTCTTCCTATTGGTCTCCTTCTTCCACTTCTTCTTCTTCATCTCCTTTCATTCCACTACTTCCCCATATTCCTCTTATTCTCTCCTTCTACCACTTCTTCTACTTCTACTTGTTGTTCTTCTTCATTTTCGTCTCCTTCTTCCTCTTGTTCTGCTTACACTTCTTCCTCTTCCTCTTCTTCCACTTCTTCTCCTTCCACAACTTCTTTTTCTTTCCTTTTCGTCTTCTCCTTCCTCTTTTTCTCCATCCCCGACTTCTGTTGCTTCCCATTGTTGCTCTTCCTCTTGTTCTCCTTCCCCCAAATCTTATTCTTACACTTCTTCTTCTTCTTCTTCCTCTTCTCGTCCAGATTCCACTTCTTCTGGTTCTTCTTCCCTTCCCTTCCCCTCCTTCTTCCTCTTCCTCTTTTTCTCCTTTTTCCAATTCTTCTTCTTCATCTCACCTCCTTCGACTACTTCTTCTTCCTCCTCTTGTTCACCTTCTTCACTTTCCACATCTTCTTCTTCTTCCTTTTCTTCTCCTTCTTCCACTTCTTCTAGTTACTCTCCTTCTTCTTCCTCTTCTTATCTTTCTTCCACTTCTCCTGCCTCCTCTTGTTCTTTTTCTTCCAGTTCTTCTTCATCCTCTCCTTTCCTTTCTTTTCTTCATCTTCATCTCCTTCTTCTTCTTCCTTTCCTTCGTCATATCCCTCTTTTTCTCCTTCTTCTGCTTCCACTTGCATTTTTACCTCTTGTTCTCCTTCTTCTACTTCTTCTCCATCATCCTCACTCCTTCAACTAGTTTTTCTTCTTCCTCTTGTTCACCTTCTTCCACTTCTACTACATCCACTCGTTCTTCTTCTTCCCTCTCTTCTCCTTCTTCCCCTTCTTCTGCCTACACTACTTCTTCTTCCTCCCCTTCTTCTTCTCCTACTTGTTCCACTTCTTCCTCATTCCCCTTTCCTTCCATTGCTTCTTCTTCCTCCTCTTTTTCTCATTCTTCCACTTCTTCTTCTTCTTCCTATTGGTCTCCTTCTTCCACTTCTTCTTCTTCATCTCCTTTCATTCCACTACTTCCTCATATTCCTCTTATTCTCTCCTTCTACCACTTCTTCTACTTCTACTTGTTGTTCTTCTTCATTTTCGTCTCCTTCTTCCTCTTGTTCTGCTTACACTTCTTCCTCTTCCTCTTCCTCTTCTTCTTCTTCCACTTCTTCTCCTTCCACAACTTCTTTTTCTTTCCTTTCCGTCTTCTCCTTCCTCTTTTTCTCCATCCCCGACTTCTGTTGCTTCCCATTGTTGCTCTTCCTCTTGTTCTCCTTCCCCCAAATCTTATTCTTACACTTCTTCTTCTTCTTCTTCCTCTTCTCGTCCAGATTCCACTTCTTCTGGTTCTTCTTCCCTTCCCTTCCCCTCCTTCTTCCTCTTCCTCTTTTTCTCCTTTTTCCAATTCTTCTTCTTCATCTCACCTCCTTCGACTACTTCTTCTTCCTCCTCTTGTTCACCTTCTTCACTTTCCACATCTTCTTCTTCTTCCTTTTCTTCTCCTTCTTCCACTTCTTCTAGTTACTCTCCTTCTTCTTCCTCTTCTTATCTTTCTTCCACTTCTCCTGCCTCCTCTTGTTCTTTTTCTTCCAGTTCTTCTTCATCCTCTCCTTTCCTTTCTTTTCTTCATCTTCATCTCCTTCTTCTTCTTCCTTTCCTTCGTCATATCCCTCTTTTTCTCCTTCTTCTGCCTCCACTTGCATTTTTACCTCTTGTTCTCCTTCTTCTACTTCTTCTCCATCATCCTCACTCCTTCAACTAGTTTTTCTTCTTCCTCTTGTTCACCTTCTTCCACTTCTACTACATCCACTCGTTCTTCTTCTTCCCTCTCATCTCCTTCTTCCCCTTCTTCTGCCTACACTACTTCTTCTTCCTCCCCTTCTTCTTCTCCTACTTGTTCCACTTCTTCCTCAACATTCCCCTTTCCTTCCATTGCTTCTTCTTCCTCCTCTTTTTCTCATTCTTCCACTTCTTCTTCTTCTTCCTATTGGTCTCCTTCTTCCACTTCTTCTTCTTCATCTCCTTTCATTCCACTACTTCCTCATATTCCTCTTATTCTCTCCTTCTACCACTTCTTCTACTTCTACTTGTTGTTCTTCTTCATTTTCGTCTCCTTCTTCCTCTTGTTCTGCTTACACTTCTTCCTCTTCCTCTTCCTCTTCTTCCACTTCTTCTCCTTCCACAACTTCTTTTTCTTTCCTTTCCGTCTTCTCCTTCCTCTTTTTCTCCGTCCCCGACTTCTGTTGCTTCCCATTGTTGCTCTTCCTCTTGTTCTCCTTCCCCCAAATCTTATTCTTAAACTTCTTCTTCTTCTTCTTCTTCCTCTTCTCGTCCAGATTCCACTTCTTCTGGTTCTTCTTCCCTTCCCTTCCCCTCCTTCTTCCTCTTCCTCTTTTTCTCCTTTTTCCAATTCTTCTTCTTCATCTCACCTCCTTCGACTACTTCTTCTTCCTCCTCTTGTTCACTTTCTTCACTTTCCACATCTTCTTCTTCTTCCTTTTCTTCTCCTTCTTCCACTTCTTCTAGTTACTCTCCTTCTTCTTCCTCTTCTTATCTTTCTTCCACTTCTCCTGCCTCCTCTTGTTCTTTTTCTTCCAGTTCTTCTTCATCCTCTCCTTTCCTTTCTTTTCTTCATCTTCATCTCCTTCTTCTTCTTCCTTTCCTTCGTCATATCCCTCTTTTTCTCGTTCTTCTGCTTCCACTTGCATTTTTACCTCTTGTTCTCCTTCTTCTACTTCTTCTCCATCATCCTCACTCCTTCAACTAGTTTTTCTTCTTCCTCTTGTTCACCTTCTTCCACTTCTACTACATCCACTTGTTCTTCTTCTTCCCTCTCTTCTCCTTCTTCCCCTTCTTCTGCCTACACTACTTCTTCTTCCTCCCCTTCTTCTTCTCCTACTTGTTCCACTTCTTCCTCATTCCCCTTTCCTTCCATTGCTTCTTCTTCCTCCTCTTTTTCTCATTCTTCCACTTCTTCTTCTTCTTCCTATTGGTCTCCTTCTTCCACTTCTTCTTCTTCATCTCCTTTCATTCCACTACTTCCTCATATTCCTCTTATTCTCTCCTTCTACCACTTCTTCTACTTCTACTTGTTGTTCTTCTTCATTTTCGTCTCCTTCTTCCTCTTGTTCTGCTTACACTTCTTCCTCTTCCTCTTCCTCTTCTTCCACTTCTTCTCCTTCCACAACTTCTTTTTCTTTCCTTTCCGTCTTCTCCTTCCTCTTTTTCTCCATCCCCGACTTCTGTTACTTCCCATTGTTGCTCTTCCTCTTGTTCTCCTTCCCCCAAATCTTATTCTTACACTTCTTCTTCTTCTTCTTCTTCTTCCTCTTCTCGTCCAGATTCCACTTCTTCTGGTTCTTCTTCCCTTCCCTTCCCCTCCTTCTTCCTCTTCCTCTTTTTCTCCTTTTTCCAATTCTTCTTCTTCATCTCACCTCCTTCGACTACTTCTTCTTCCTCCTCTTGTTCACCTTCTTCACTTTCCACATCTTCTTCTCCTTCTTCCACTTCTTCTAGTTACTCTCCTTCTTCTTCCTCTTCTTATCTTTCTTCCACTTCTCCTGCCTCCTCTTGTTCTTTTTCTTCCAGTTCTTCTTCATCCTCTCCTTTCCTTTCTTTTCTTCATCTTCATCTCCTTCTTCTTCTTCCTTTCCTTTGTCATATCCCTCTTTTTCTCCTTCTTCTGCTTCCACTTGCATTTTTACCTCTTGTTCTCCTTCTTCTACTTCTTCTCCATCATCCTCACTCCTTCAACTAGTTTTTCTTCTTCCTCTTGTTCACCTTCTTCCACTTCTACTACATCCACTTGTTCTTCTTCTTCCCTCTCTTCTCCTTCTTCCCCTTCTTCTGCCTACACTACTTCTTCTTCCTCCCCTTCTTCTTCTCCTACTTGTTCCACTTCTTCCTCATTCCCCTTTCCTTCCATTGCTTCTTCTTCCTCCTCTTTTTCTCATTCTTCCACTTCTTCTTTTTCTTCCTATTGGTCTCCTTCTTCCACTTCTTCTTCTTCATCTCTTTTCATTCCACTACTTCCTCATATTCCTCTTATTCTCTCCTTCTACCACTTCTTCTACTTCTACTTGTTGTTCTTCTTCATTTTCGTCTCCTTCTTCCTCTTGTTCTGCTTACACTTCTTCCTCTTCCTCTTCTTCCACTTCTTCTCCTTCCACAACTTCTTTTTCTTTCCTTTCCGTCTTCTCCTTCCTCTTTTTCTCCATCCCCGACTTCTGTTGCTTCCCATTGTTGCTCTTCCTCTTGTTCTCCTTCCCCCAAATCTTATTCTTACACTTCTTCTTCTTCTTCTTCTTCCTCTTCTCGTCCAGATTCCACTTCTTCTGGTTCTTCTTCCCTTCCCTTCCCCTCCTTCTTCCTCTTCCTCTTTTTCTCCTTTTTCCAATTCTTCTTCTTCATCTCACCTCCTTCGACTACTTCTTCTTCCTCCTCTTGTTCACCTTCTTCACTTTCCACATCTTCTTCTCCTTCTTCCACTTCTTCTAGTTACTCTCCTTCTTCTTCCTCTTCTTATCTTTCTTCCACTTCTCCTGCCTCCTCTTGTTCTTTTTCTTCCAGTTCTTCTTCATCCTCTCCTTTCCTTTCTTTTCTTCATCTTCATCTCCTTCTTCTTCTTCCTTTCCTTCGTCATATCCCTCTTTTTCTCCTTCTTCTGCTTCCACTTGCATTTTTACCTCTTGTTCTCCTTCTTCTACTTCTTCTCCATCATCCTCACTCCTTCAACTAGTTTTTCTTCTTCCTCTTGTTCACCTTCTTCCACTTCTACTACATCCACTTGTTCTTCTTCTTCCCTCTCTTCTCCTTCTTCCCTTCTTCTGCCTACACTACTTCTTCTTCCTCCGCTTCTTCTTCTCCTACTTGTTCCACTTCTTCCTCATTCCCCTTTCCTTCCATTGCTTCTTCTTCCTCCTCTTTTTCTCATTCTTCTACTTCTTCTTCTTCTTCCTATTGGTCTCCTTCTTCCACTTCTTCTTCTTCATCTCCTTTCATTCCACTACTTCCTCATATTCCTCTTATTCTCTCCTTCTACCACTTCTTCTACTTCTACTTGTTGTTCTTCTTCATTTTCGTCTCCTTCTTCCTCTTGTTCTGCTTACACTTCTTCCTCTTCCTCTTCCTCTTCTTCCACTTCTTCTCCTTCCACAACTTCTTTTTCTTTCCTTTCCGTCTTCTCCTTCCTCTTTTTCTCCATCCCCGACTTCTGTTGCTTCCCATTGTTGCTCTTCCTCTTGTTCTCCTTCCCCCAAATCTTATTCTTACACTTCTTCTTCTTCTTCTTCTTCCTCTTCTCGTCCAGATTCCACTTCTTCTGGTTCTTCTTCCCTTCCCTTCCCCTCCTTCTTCCTCTTCCTCTTTTTCTCCTTTTTCCAATTCTTCTTCTTCATCTCACCTCCTTCGACTACTTCTTCTTCCTCCTCTTGTTCACCTTCTTCACTTTCCACATCTTCTTCTTCTTCCTTTTCTTCTCCTTCTTCCACTTCTTCTAGTTACTCTCCTTCTTCTTCCTCTTCTTATCTTTCTTCCACTTCTCCTGCCTCCTCTTGTTCTTTTTCTTCCAGTTCTTCTTCATCCTCTCCTTTCCTTTCTTTTCTTCATCTTCATCTCCTTCTTCTTCTTCCTTTCCTTCGTCATATCCCTCTTTTTCTCCTTCTTCTGCTTCCACTTGCATTTTTACCTCTTGTTCTCCTTCTTCTACTTCTTCTCCATCATCCTCACTCCTTCAACTAGTTTTTCTTCTTCCTCTTGTTCACCTTCTTCCACTTCTACTACATCCACTTGTTCTTCTTCTTCCCTCTCTTCTCCTTCTTCCCCTTTTTCTGCCTACACTACTTCTTCTTCCTCCCCTTCTTCTTCTCCTACTTGTTCCACTTCTTCCTCATTCCCCTTTCCTTCCATTGCTTCTTCTTCCTCCTCTTTTTCTCATTCTTCCACTTCTTCTTCTTCTTCCTATTGGTCTCCTTCTTCCACTTCTTCTTCTTCATCTCCTTTCATTCCACTACTTCCTCATATTCCTCTTATTCTCTCCTTCTACCACTTCTTCTACTTCTACTTGTTGTTCTTCTTCATTTTCGTCTCCTTCTTCCTCTTGTTCTGCTTACACTTCTTCCTCTTCCTCTTCCTCTTCTTCCACTTCTTCTCCTTCCACAACTTCTTTTTCTTTCCTTTCCGTCTTCTCCTTCCTCTTTTTCTCCATCCCCGACTTCTGTTGCTTCCCATTGTTGCTCTTCCTCTTGTTCTCCTTCCCCCAAATCTTATTCTTACACTTCTTCTTCCTCTTCTCGTCCAGATTCCACTTCTTCTGGTTCTTCTTCCCTTCCCTTCCCCTCCTTCTTCCTCTTCCTCTTTTTCTCCTTTTTCCAAATTCTTCTTCTTCATCTCACCTCCTTCGACTACTTCTTCTTCCTCCTCTTGTTCACCTTCTTCACTTTCCACATCTTCTTCTTCTTCCTTTTCTTCTCCTTCTTCCACTTCTTCTAGTTACTCTCCTTCTTCTTCCTCTTCTTATCTTTCTTCCACTTCTCCTGCCTCCTCTTTTTCTTTTTCTTCCAGTTCTTCTTCATCCTCTCCTTTCCTTTCTTTTCTTCATCTTCATCTCCTTCTTCTTCTTCCTTTCCTTCGTCATATCCCTCTTTTTCTCCTTCTTCTGCTTCCACTTGCATTTTTACCTCTTGTTCTCCTTCTTCTACTTCTTCTCCATCATCCTCACTCCTTCAACTAGTTTTTCTTCTTCCTCTTGTTCACCTTCTTCCACTTCTACTACATCCACTCGTTCTTCTTCTTCCCTCTCTTCTCCTTCTTCCCCTTCTTCTGCCTACACTACTTCTTCTTCCTCCCCTTCTTCTTCTCCTACTTGTTCCACTTCTTCCTCATTCCCTTTTCCTTCCATTGCTTCTTCTTCCTCCTCTTTTTCTCATTCTTCCACTTCTTCTTCTTCTTCCTATTGGTCTCCTTCTTCCACTTCTTCTTCTTCATCTCCTTTCATTCCACTACTTCCTCATATTCCTCTTATTCTCTCCTTCTACCACTTCTTCTACTTCTACTTGTTCTTCTTCTTCATTTTCGTCTTCTTCTTCCTCTTGTTCTGCTTACAATTCTTCCTCTTCCTCTTCCTCTTCTTCCACTTCTTCTCCTTCCACAACTTCTTTTTCTTTCCTTTCCGTCTTCTCCTTCCTCTTTTTCTCTATCCCCGGCTTCTGTTGCTTCCCATTGTTGCTCTTCCTCTTGTTCTCCTTCCCCCAAATCTTATTCTTACACTTCTTCTTCTTCTTCTTCTTCCTCTTCTCGTCCAGATTCCACTTCTTCTGGTTCTTCTTCCCTTCCCTTCCCCTCCTTCTTCCTCTTCCTCTTTTTCTCCTTTTTCCAATTCTTCTTCTGCATCTCACCTCCTTCGACTACTTCTTCTTCCTCCTCTTGTTCACCTTCTTCACTTTCCACATCTTCTTCTTCTTCCTTTTCTTCTCCTTCTTCCACTTCTTCTAGTTACTCTCCTTCTTCTTCCTCTTCTTATCTTTCTTCCACTTCTCCTGCCTCCTCTTGTTCTTTTTCTTCCAGTTCTTCTTCATCCTCTCCTTTCCTTTCTTTTCTTCATCTTCATCTCCTTCTTCTTCTTCCTTTCCTTCGTCATATCCCTCTTTTTCTCCTTCTTCTGCTTCCACTTGCATTTTTACCTCTTGTTCTCCTTCTTCTACTTCTTCTCCATCATCCTCAGTCCTTCAACTAGTTTTTCTTCTTCCTCTTGTTCACCTTCTTCCACTTCTACTACATCCACTCGTTCTTCTTCTTCCCTCTCTTCTCCTTCTTCCCCTTCTTCTGCCTACACTACTTCTTCTTCCTCCCCTTCTTCTTCTCCTACTTGTTCCACTTCTTCCTCATTCCCTTTTCCTTCCATTGCTTCTTCTTCCTCCTCTTTTTCTCATTCTTCCACTTCTTCTTCTTCTTCCTATTGGTCTCCTTCTTCCACTTCTTCTTCTTCATCTCCTTTCATTCCACTACTTCCTCATATTCCTCTTATTCTCTCCTTCTACCACTTCTTCTACTTCTACTTGTTGTTCTTCTTCATTTTCGTCTCCTTCTTCCTCTTGTTCTGCTTACACTTCTTCCTCTTCCTCTTCCTCTTCTTCCACTTCTTCTCCTTCCACAACTTCTTTTTCTTTCCTTTCCGTCTTCTCCTTCCTCTTTTTCTCCATCCCCGACTTCTGTTGCTTCCCATTGTTGCTCTTCCTCTTGTTCTCCTTCCCCCAAATCTTATTCTTACACTTCTTCTTCCTCTTCTCGTCCAGATTCCACTTCTTCTGGTTCTTCTTCCCTTCCCTTCCCCTCCTTCTTCCTCTTCCTCTTTTTCTCCTTTTTCCAAATTCTTCTTCTTCATCTCACCTCCTTCGACTACTTCTTCTTCCTCCTCTTGTTCACCTTCTTCACTTTCCACATCTTCTTCTTCTTCCTTTTCTTCTCCTTCTTCCACTTCTTCTAGTTACTCTCCTTCTTCTTCCTCTTCTTATCTTTCTTCCACTTCTCCTGCCTCCTCTTTTTCTTTTTCTTCCAGTTCTTCTTCATCCTCTCCTTTCCTTTCTTTTCTTCATCTTCATCTCCTTCTTCTTCTTCCTTTCCTTCGTCATATCCCTCTTTTTCTCCTTCTTCTGCTTCCACTTGCATTTTTACCTCTTGTTCTCCTTCTTCTACTTCTTCTCCATCATCCTCACTCCTTCAACTAGTTTTTCTTCTTCCTCTTGTTCACCTTCTTCCACTTCTACTACATCCACTCGTTCTTCTTCTTCCCTCTCTTCTCCTTCTTCCCCTTCTTCTGCCTACACTACTTCTTCTTCCTCCCCTTCTTCGTCTCCTACTTGTTCCACTTCTTCCTCATTCCCTTTTCCTTCCATTGCTTCTCCTCCTCCTCTTTTTCTCATTCTTCCACTTCTTCTTCTTCTTCCTATTGGTCTCCTTCTTCCACTTCTTCTTCTTCATCTCCTTTCATTCCACTACTTCCTCATATTCCTCTTATTCTCTCCTTCTACCACTTCTTCTACTTCTACTTGTTCTTCTTCTTCATTTTCGTCTCCTTCTTCCTCTTGTTCTGCTTACACTTCTTCCTCTTCCTCTTCCTCTTCTTCCACTTCTTCTCCTTCCACAACTTCTTTTTCTTTCCTTTCCGTCTTCTCCTTCCTCTTTTTCTCTATCCCCGGCTTCTATTGCTTCCCATTGTTGCTCTTCCTCTTGTTCTCCTTCCCCCAAATCATATTCTTACACTTCTTCTTCTTCTTCTTCTTCCTCTTCTCGTCCAGATTCCACTTCTTCTGGTTCTTCTTCCCTTCCCTTCCCCTCCTTCTTCCTCTTCCTCTTTTTCTCCTTTTTCCAATTCTTCTTCTGCATCTCACCTCCTTCGACTACTTCTTCTTCCTCCTCTTGTTCACCTTCTTCACTTTCCACATCTTCTTCTTCTTCCTTTTCTTCTCCTTCTTCCACTTCTTCTAGTTACTCTCCTTCTTCTTCCTCTTCTTATCTTTCTTCCACTTCTCCTGCCTCCTCTTGTTCTTTTTCTTCCAGTTCTTCTTCATCCTCTCCTTTCCTTTCTTTTCTTCATCTTCATCTCCTTCTTCTTCTTCCTTTCCTTCGTCATATCCCTCTTTTTCTCCTTCTTCTGCTTCCACTTGCATTTTTACCTCTTGTTCTCCTTCTTCTACTTCTTCTCCATCATCCTCACTCCTTCAACTAGTTTTTCTTGTTCACCTTCTTCCACTTCTACTACATCCACTCGTTCTTCTTCTTCCCTCTCTTCTCCTTCTTCCCCTTCTTCTGCCTACACTACTTCTTCTTCCTCCCCTTCTTCTTCTCCTACTTGTTCCACTTCTTCCTCATTCCCCTTTCCTTCCATTGCTTCTTCTTCCTCCTCTTTTTCTCATTCTTCCACTTCTTCTTCTTCTTCCTATTGGTCTCCTTCTTCCACTTCTTCTTCTTCATCTCCTTTCATTCCACTACTTCCTCATATTCCTCTTATTCTCTCCTTCTACCACTTCTTCTACTTCTACTTGTTGTTCTTCTTCATTTTCGTCTCCTTCTTCCTCTTGTTCTGCTTACACTTCTTCCTCTTCCTCTTCTTCCACTTCTTCTCCTTCCACAACTTCTTTTTCTTTCCTTTCTGTCTTCTCCTTCCTCTTTTTCTCCATCCCCGACTTCTGTTGCTTCCCATTGTTGCTCTTCCTCTTGTTCTCCTTCCCCCAAATCTTATTCTTACACTTCTTCTTCTTCTTCTTCCTCTTCTCGTCCAGATTCCACTTCTTCTGGTTCTTCTTCCCTTCCCTTCCCCTCCTTCTTCCTCTTCCTCTTTTTCTCCTTTTTCCAATTCTTCTTCTTCATCTCACCTCCTTCCACTACTTCTTCTTCCTCCTCTTGTTCACCTTCTTCACTTTCCACATCTTCTTCTTCTTCCTTTTCTTCTCCTTCTTCCACTTCTTCTAGTTACTCTCCTTCTTCTTCCTCTTGTTCACCTTCTTCCACTTCTACTACATCCACTTGTTCTTCTTCTTCCCTCTGTTCTCCTTCTTCCCCTTCTTCTGCCTACACTGCTTCTTCTTCCTCCCCTTCTTCTTCTCCTACTTGTTCCACTTCTTCCTCATTCCCCTTTCCTTCCATTGCTTCTTCTTCCTCCTCTTTTTCTCATTCTTCCACTTCTTCTTCTTCTTCCTATTGGTCTCCTTCTTCCACTTCTTCTTCTTCATCTCCTTTCATTCCACTACTTCCTCATATTCCTCTTATTCTCTCCTTCTACCACTTCTTCTACTTCTACTTGTTCTTCTTCTTCATTTTCGTCTCCTTCTTCCTCTTGTTCTGCTTACACTTCTTCCTCTTCCTCTTCCTCTTCTTCCACTTCTTCTCCTTCCACAACTTCTTTTTCTTTCCTTTCCGTCTTCTCCTTCCTCTTTTTCTCCATCCCCGACTTCTGTTGCTTCCCATTGTTGCTCTTCCTCTTGTTCTCCTTCCCCCAAATCTTATTCTTACACTTCTTCTTCTTCTTCTTCCTCTTCTCGTCCAGATTCCACTTCTTCTGGTTCTTCTTCCCTTCCCTTCCCCTCCTTCTTCCTCTTCCTCTTTTTCTCCTTTTTCCAATTCTTCTTCTTCATCTCACCTCCTTCGACTACTTCTTCTTCCTCCTCTTGTTCACCTTCTTCACTTTCCACATCTTCTTCTTCTTCCTTTTCTTCTCCTTCTTCCACTTCTTCTAGTTACTCTCCTTCTTCTTCCTCTTCTTATCTTTCTTCCACTTCTCCTGCCTCCTCTTGTTCTTTTTCTTCCAGTTCTTCTTCATCCTCTCCTTTCCTTTCTTTTCTTCATCTTCATCTCCTTCTTCTTCTTCCTTTCCTTCGTCATATCCCTCTTTTTCTCCTTCTTCTGCTTCCACTTGCATTTTTACCTCTTGTTCTCCTTCTTCTACTTCTTCTCCATCATCCTCACTCCTTCAACTAGTTTTTCTTCTTCCTCTTGTTCACCTTCTTCCACTTCTACTACATCCACTCGTTCTTCTTCTTCCCTCTCTTCTCCTTCTTCCCCTTCTTCTGCCTACACTACTTCTTCTTCCTCCCCTTCTTCTTCTCCTACTTGTTCCACTTCTTCCTCATTCCCCTTTCCTTCCATTGCTTCTTCTTCCTCCTCTTTTTCTCATTCTTCCACTTCTTCTTCTTCTTCCTATTGGTCTCCTTCTTCCACTTCTTCTTCTTCATCTCCTTCATTCCACTGCTTCCTCATATTCCTCTTATTCTCTCCTTCTACCACTTCTTCTCCTTCTACTTGTTGTTCTTCTTCATTTTCGTCTCCTTCTTCCTCTTGTTCTGCTTACACTTCTTCCTCTTCCTCTTCTTCCACTTCTTCTCCTTCCACAACTTCTTTTTCTTTCCTTTCCGTCTTCTCCTTCCTCTTTTTCTCCATCCCCGACTTCTGTTGCTTCCCATTGTTGCTCTTCCTCTTGTTCTCCTTCCCACAAATCATATTCTTACACTTCTTCTTCTTCTTCTTCTTCTTCTTCCTCTTCTCGTCCAGATTCCACTTCTTCTGGTTCTTCTTCCCTTCCCTTCCCCTCCTTCTTCCTCTTCCTCTTTTTCTCCTTTTTCCAATTCTTCTTCTTCATCTCACCTCCTTCGACTACTTCTTCTTCCTCCTCTTGTTCACCTTCTTCACTTTCTGCATCCTCTTCTTCTTCCTTTTCTTCTCCTTCTTCAACTTCTTCTAGTTACTCTCCTTCTTCTTCCTCTTCTTATCTTTCTTCCACTTCTCCTGCCTCCTCTTGTTCTTTTTCTTCCAGTTCTTCTTCATCCTCTCCTTTCCTTTCTTTTCTTCATCTTCACCTCCTTCTTCTTCTTCCTTTCCTTCGTCATATCCCTCTTTTTCTCCTTCTTCTGCTTCCACTTGCATTTTTACTTCTTGTTCTCCTTCTTCTACTTCTTCTCCATCATCCTCACTCCTTCAACTAGTTTTTCTTCTTCCTCTTGTTCACCTTCTTCCACTTCTACTACATCCACTTGTTCTTCTTCTTCCCTCTCTTCTCCTTCTTCCCCTTCTTCTGCCTACACTACTTCTTCTTCCTCCCCTTCTTCTTCTCCTACTTTTTCCACTTCTTCCTCATTCCCCTTTCCTTCCATTGCTTCTTCTTCCTCCTCTTTTTCTCATTCTTCCACTTCTTCTTCTTCTTCCTATTGGTCTCCTTCTTCCACTTCTTCTTCTTCATCTCCTTTCATTCCACTGCTTCCTCATATTCCTCTTATTCTCTCCTTCTACCACTTCTTCTACTTCTACTTGTTGTTCTTTTCATTTTCGTCTCCTTCTTCCTCTTGTTCTGCTTACACTTCTTCCTCTTCCTCTTCTTCCACTTCTTCTCCTTCCACAACTTCTTCTTCTTTCCTTTCCGTCTTCTCCTTCCTCTTTTTCTCCATCCCCGACTTCTGTTGCTTCCCATTGTTGCTCTTCCTCTTGTTCTCCTTCCCCCAAATCTTATTCTTACACTTCTTCTTCTTCTTCTTCCTCTTCTCGTCCAGATTCCACTTCTTCTGGTTCTTCTTCCCTTCCCTTCCCCTCCTTCTTCCTCTTCCTCTTTTTCTCCTTTTTCCAATTCTTCTTCTTCATCTCACCTCCTTCGACTACTTCTTCTTCCTCCTCTTGTTCACCTTTTTCACTTTGCACATCTTCTTCTCCTTCTTCCACTTCTTCTAGTTACTCTCCTTCTTCTTCCTCTTCTTATCTTTCTTCCACTTCTCCCGCCTCCTCTTGTTCTTTTTCTTCCAGTTCTTCTTCATCCTCTCCTTTCCTTTCTTTTCTTCATCTTCATCTCCTTCTTCTTCTTCCTTTCCTTCGTCATATCCCTCTTTTTCTCCTTCTTCTGCTTCCACTTGCATTTTTACCTCTTGTTCTCCTTCTTCTACTTCTTCTCCATCATCCTCACTCCTTCAACTAGTTTTTCTTCTTCCTCTTGTTCACCTTCTTCCACTTCTACTACATCCACTTGTTCTTCTTCTTCCCTCTCTTCTCCTTCTTCCCCTTCTTCTGCCTACACTACTTCTTCTTCCTCCCATTCTTCTTCTCCTACTTGTTCCACTTCTTCCTCATTCCCCGTTCCTTCCATTGCTTCTTCTTTCTCCTCTTTTTCTCATTCTTCCACTTCTTCTTCTTCTTCCTATTGGTCTCCTTCTTCCACTTCTTCTTCTTCATCTCCTTTCATTCCACTACTTCCTCATATTCCTCTTATTCTCTCCTTCCACCACTTCTTCTACTTCTACTTGTTGTTCTTCTTCATTTTCGTCTCCTTCTTCCTCTTGTTCTGCTTACACTTCTTCCTCTTCCTCTTCTTCCACTTCTTCTCCTTCCACAACTTCTTTTTCTTTCCTTTCCGTCTTCTTCTTCCTCTTTTTCTCCATCCCCGACTTCTGTTGCTTCCCATTGTTGCTCTTCCTCTTGTTCTCCTTCCCCCAAATCTTATTCTTACACTTCTTCTTCTTGTTCTTCCTCTTCTCGTCCAGATTCCACTTCTTCTGGTTCTTCTTCCCTTCCCTTCCCCTCCTTCTTCCTCTTCCTCTTTTTCTCCTTTTTCCAATTCTTCTTCTTCATCTCACCTCCTTCGACTACTTCTTCTTCCCCATCTTGTTCACCTTCTTCACTTTCCACATCTTCTTCTTCTTCCTTTTCTTCTCCTTCTTCCACTTCTTCTAGTTACTCTCCTTCTTCTTCCTCTTCTTATCTTTCTTCCACTTCTCCTGCCTCCTCTTGTTCTTTTTCTTCCAGTTCTTCTTCATCCTCTCCTTTCCTTTCTTTTCTTCATCTTCATCTCCTTCTTCTTCTTCCTTTCCTTCGTCATATCCCTCTTTTTCTCCTTCTTCTGCTTCCACTTGCATTTTTACCTCTTGTTCTCCTTCTTCTACTTCTTCTCCATCATCCTCACTCCTTCAACTAGTTTTTCTTCTTCCTCTTGTTCACCTTCTTCCACTTCTACTACATCCACTTGTTCTTCTTCTTCCCTCTCTTCTCCTTCTTCCCCTTCTTCTGCCTACACTACTTCTTCTTCCTCCCCTTCTTCTTCTCCTACTTGTTCCACTTCTTCCTCATTCCCCTTTCCTTCCATTGCTTCTTCTTCCTCCTCTTTTTCTCATTCTTCCACTTCTTCTTCTTCTTCCTATTGGTCTCCTTCTTCCACTTCTTCTTCTTCATCTCCTTTCATTCCACTACTTCCTCATATTCCTCTTATTCTCTCCTTCTACCACTTCTTCTACTTCTACTTGTTGTTCTTCTTCATTTTCGTCTCCTTCTTCCTCTTGTTCTGCTTACACTTCTTCCTCTTCCTCTTCTTCCACTTCTTCTCCTTCCACAACTTCTTTTTCTTTCCTTTCCGTCTTCTCCTTCCTCTTTTTCTCCATCCCCGACTTCTGTTGCTTCCCATTGTTGCTCTTCCTCTTGTTCTCCTTCCCCCAAATCTTATTCTTACACTTTTTCTTCTTCTTCTTCCTCTTCTCGTCCAGATTCCACTTCTTCTGGTTCTTCTTCCCTTCCCTTCCCCTCCTTCTTCCTCTTCCTCTTTTTCTCCTTTTTCCAATTCTTCTTCTTCATCTCACCTCCTTCGACTACTTCTTCTTCCTCCTCTTGTTCACCTTCTTCACTTTCCGCATCTTCTTCTTCTTCCTTTTCTTCTCCTTCTTCAACTTCTTCTAGTTACTCTCCTTCTTCTTCCTCTTCTTATCTTTCTTCCACTTCTCCTGCCTCCTCTTGTTCTTTTTCTTCCAGTTCTTCTTCATCCTCTCCTTTCCTTTCTTTTCTTCATCTTCATCTCCTTCTTCTTCTTCCTTTCCTTCGTCATATCCCTCTTTTTCTCCTTCTTCTGCTTCCACTTGCATTTTTACCTCTTGTTCTCCTTCTTCTCCATCATCCTCACTCCTTCAACTAGTTTTTCTTCTTCCTCTTGTTCACCTTCTTCCACTTCTACTACATCCACTTGTTCTTCTTCTTCCCTCTGTTCTCCTTCTTCCCCTTCTTCTGCCTACACTGCTTCTTCTTCCTCCCCTTCTTCTTCTCCTACTTGTTCCACTTCTTCCTCATTCCCCTTTCCTTCCATTGCTTCTTCTTCCTCCTCTTTTTCTCATTCTTCCACTTCTTCTTCTTCTTCCTATCTCCTTCTTCCACTTCTTCTTCGTCATCTCCTTTCATTCCACTACTTCCTCATATTCCTCTTATTCTCTCCTTCTACCACTTCTTCTACTTCTACTTGTTGTTCTTCTTCATTTTCGTCTCCTTCCTCTTGTTCTGCTTACACTTCTTCCTCTTCCTCTTCTTCCACTTCTTCTCCTTCCACAACTTCTTTTTCTTTCCTTTCCGTCTTCTCCTTCCTCTTTTTCTCCATCCCTGACTTCTGTTGCTTCCCATTGTTGCTCTTCCTCTTGTTCTCCTTCCCCCAAATCTTATTCTTACACTTCTTCTTCTTCTTCTTCCTCTTCTCGTCCAGATTCCACTTCTTCTGGTTCTTCTTCCCTTCCCTTCCCCTCCTTCTTCCTCTTCCTCTTTTTCTCCTTTTTCCAATTCTTCTTCTTCATCTCACCTCCTTCGACTACTTCTTCTTCCTCCTCTTGTTCACCTTCTTCACTTTCCACATCTTCTTCTTCTTCCTTTTCTTCTCCTTCTTCCACTTCTTCTAGTTACTCTCCTTCTTCTTCCTCTTCTTATCTTTCTTCCACTTCTCCTGCCTCCTCTTGTTCTTTTTCTTCCAGTTCTTCTTCATCCTCTCCTTTCCTTTCTTTTCTTCATCTTCATCTCCTTCTTCTTCTTCCTTTCCTTCGTCATATCCCTCTTTTTCTCCTTCTTCTGCTTCTACTTGCATTTTTACCTCTTGTTCTCCTTCTTCTACTTCTCTTCCATCATCCTCACTCCTTCAACTAGTTTTTCTTCTTCCTCTTGTTCACCTTCTTCCACTTCTACTACATCCACTTGTTCTTCTTCTTCCCTCTCTTCTCCTTCTTCCCCTTCTTCTGCCTACACTACTTCTTCTTCCTCCCCTTCTTCTTCTCCTACTTGTTCCACTTCTTCCTCATTCCCCTTTCCTTCCATTGCTTCTTCTTCCTCCTCTTTTTCTCATTCTTCCACTTTTTCTTCTTCTTCCTATTGGTCTCCTTCTTCCACTTCTTCTTCTTCATCTCCTTTCATTCCACTACTTCCTCATATTCCTCTTATTCTCTCCTTCTACCACTTCTTCTACTTCTACTTGTTGTTCTTCTTCATTTTCGTCTCCTTCTTCCTCTTGTTCTGCTTACACTTCTTCCTCTTCCTCTTCCTCTTCTTCCACTTCTTCTCCTTCCACAACTTCTTTTTCTTTCCTTTCCGTCTTCTCCTTCCTCTTTTTCTCCATCCCCGACTTCTATTGCTTCCCATTGTTGCTCTTCCTCTTGTTCTCCTTCCCCCAAATCTTATTCTTACACTTCTTCTTCTTCTTCTTCCTCTTCTCGTCCAGATTCCACTTCTTCTGGTTCTTTTTCCCTTCCCTTCCCCTCCTTCTTCCTCTTCCTCTTTTTCTCCTTTTTCCAATTCTTCTTCTTCATCTCACCTCCTTCGACTACTTCTTCTTCCCCATCTTGTTCACCTTCTTCACTTTCCACATCTTCTTCTTCTTCCTTTTCTTCTCCTTCTTCCACTTCTTCTAGTTACTCTCCTTCTTCTTCCTCTTCTTATCTTTCTTCCACTTCTCCTGCCTCCTCTTGTTCTTTTTCTTCCAGTTCTTCTTCATCCTCTCCTTTCCTTTCTTTTCTTCATCTTCATCTCCTTCTTCTTCTTCCTTTCCTTCGTCATATCCCTCTTTTTCTCCTTCTTCTGCTTCCACTTGCATTTTTACCTCTTGTTCTCCTTCTTCTACTTCTTCTCCATCATCCTCACTCCTTCAACTAGTTTTTCTTCTTCCTCTTGTTCACCTTCTTCCACTTCTACTACATCCACTCGTTCTTCTTCTTCCCTCTCTTCTCCTTCTTCCCCTTCTTCTGCCTACACTACTTCTTCTTCCTCCCCTTCTTCTTCTCCTACTTGTTCCACTTCTTCCTCATTCCCCTTTCCTTCCATTGCTTCTTCTTCCTCCTCTTTTTCTCATTCTTCCACTTCTTCTTCTTCTTCCTATTGGTCTCCTTCTTCCACTTCTTCTTCTTCATCTCCTTTCATTCCACTACTTCCTCATATTCCTCTTATTCTCTCCTTCTACCACTTCTTCTACTTCTACTTGTTGTTCTTCTTCATTTTCGTCTCCTTCTTCCTCTTGTTCTGCTTACACTTCTTCCTCTTCCTCTTCCTCTTCTTCCACTTCTTCTCCTTCCACAACTTCTTTTTCTTTCCTTTCCGTCTTCTCCTTCCTCTTTTTCTCCATCCCCGACTTCTGTTGCTTCCCATTGTTGCTCTTCCTCTTGTTCTCCTTCCCCCAAATCTTATTCTTACACTTCTTCTTCTTCTTCTTCCTCTTCTCGTCCAGATTCCACTTCTTCTGGTTCTTCTTCCCTTCCCTTCCCCTCCTTCTTCCTCTTCCTCTTTTTCTCCTTTTTCCAATTCTTCTTCTTCATCTCACCTCCTTCGACTACTTCTTCTTCCTCCTCTTGTTCACCTTCTTCACTTTCCACATCTTCTTCTTCTTCCTTTTCTTCTCCTTCTTCCACTTCTTCTAGTTACTCTCCTTCTTCTTCCTCTTCTTATCTTTCTTCCACTTCTCCTGCCTCCTCTTGTTCTTTTTCTTCCAGTTCTTCTTCATCCTCTCCTTTCCTTTCTTTTCTTCATCTTCATCTCCTTCTTCTTCTTCCTTTCCTTCGTCATATCCCTCTTTTTCTCCTTCTTCTGCTTCCACTTGCATTTTTACCTCTTGTTCTCCTTCTTCTACTTCTTCTCCATCATCCTCACTCCTTCAACTAGTTTTTCTTCTTCCTCTTGTTCACCTTCTTCCACTTCTATTACATCCACTTGTTCTTCTTCTTCCCTCTCTTCTCCTTCTTCCCCTTCTTCTGCCTACACTACTTCTTCTTCCTCCCTTTCTTCTTCTCTTACTTGTTCCACTTCTTCCTCGTTCCCCTTTCCTTCCATTGCTTCTTCTTCCTCCTCTTTTTCTCATTCTTCCACTTCTTCTTCTTCTTCCTATTGGTCTCCTTCTTCCACTTCTTCTTCTTCATCTCCTTTCATTCCACTACCTCCTCATATTCCTCTTATTCTCTCCTTCTACCACTTCTTCTACTTCTACTTGTTGTTCTTCTTCATTTTCGTCTCCTTCTTCCTCTTGTTCTGCTTACACTTCTTCCTCTTCCTCTTCCTCTTCTTCCACTTCTTCTCCTTCCACAACTTCTTTTTCTTTCCTTTCCGTCTTCTCCTTCCTCTTTTTCTCCATCCCCGACTTCTGTTGCTTCCCATTGTTGCTCTTCCTCTTGTTCTCCTTCCCCCAAATCTTATTCTTACACTTCTTCTTCTTCTTCTTCCTCTTCTCGTCCAGATTCCACTTCTTCTGGTTCTTCTTCCCTTCCCTTCCCCTCCTTCTTCCTCTTCCTCTTTTTCTCCTTTTTCCAATTCTTCTTCTTCATCTCACCTCCTTCGACTACTTCTTCTTCCTCCTCTTGTTCACCTTCTTCACTTTCCACATCTTCTTCTTCTTCCTTTTCTTCTCCTTCTTCCACTTCTTCTAGTTACTCTCCTTCTTCTTCCTCTTCTTATCTTTCTTCCACTTCTCCTGCCTCCTCTTGTTCTTTTTCTTCCAGTTCTTCTTCATCCTCTCCTTTCCTTTCTTTTCTTCATCTTCATCTCCTTCTTCTTCTTCCTTTCCTTCGTCATATCCCTCTTTTTCTCCTTCTTCTGCTTCCACTTGCATTTTTACCTCTTGTTCTCCTTCTTCTACTTCTTCTCCATCATCCTCACTCCTTCAACTAGTTTTTCTTCTTCCTCTTGTTCACCTTCTTCCACTTCTACTACATCCACTTGTTCTTCTTCTTCCCTCTCTTCTCCTTCTTCCCCTTCTTCTGCCTACACTACTTCTTCTTCCTCCCTTTCTTCTTCTCTTACTTGTTCCACTTCTTCCTCGTTCCCCTTTCCTTCCATTGCTTCTTCTTCCTCCTCTTTTTCTCATTCTTCCACTTCTTCTTCTTCTTCCTATTGGTCTCCTTCTTCCACTTCTTCTTCTTCATCTCCTTTCATTCCACTACTTCCTCATATTCCTCTTATTCTCTCCTTCTACCACTTCTTCTACTTCTACTTGTTGTTCTTCTTCATTTTCGTCTCCTTCTTCCTCTTGTTCTGCTTACACTTCTTCCTCTTCCTCTTCCTCTTCTTCCACTTCTTCTCCTTCCACAACTTCTTTTTCTTTCCTTTCCGTCTTCTCCTTCCTCTTTTTCTCCATCCCCGACTTCTGTTGCTTCCCATTGTTGCTCTTCCTCTTGTTCTCCTTCCCCCAAATCTTATTCTTACACTTCTTCTTCTTCTTCTTCTTCCTCTTCTCGTCCAGATTCCACTTCTTCTGGTTCTTCTTCCCTTCCCTTCCCCTCTTTCTTCCTCTTCCTCTTTTTCTCCTTTTTCCAATTCTTCTTCTTCATCTCACCTCCTTCGACTACTTCTTCTTCCTCCTCTTGTTCACCTTCTTCACTTTCCACATCTTCTTCTTCTTCCTTTTCTTCTCCTTCTTCCACTTCTTCTAGTTACTCTCCTTCTTCTTCCTCTTCTTATCTTTCTTCCACTTCTCCTGCCTCCTCTTTTTCTTTTTCTTCCAGTTCTTCTTCATCCTCTCCTTTCCTTTCTTTTCTTCATCTTCATCTCCTTCTTCTTCTTCCTTTCCTTCGTCATATCCCTCTTTTTCTCCTTCTTCTGCTTCCACTTGCATTTTTACCTCTTGTTCTCCTTCTTCTACTTCTTCTCCATCATCCTCACTCCTTCAACTAGTTTTTCTTCTTCCTCTTGTTCACCTTCTTCCACTTCTACTACATCCACTCGTTCTTCTTCTTCCCTCTCTTCTCCTTCTTCCCCTTCTTCTGCCTACACTACTTCTTCTTCCTCCCCTTCTTCTTCTCCTACTTGTTCCACTTCTTCCTCATTCCCCTTTCCTCCCATTGCTTCTTCTTCCTCCTCTTTTTCTCATTCTTCCACTTCTTCTTCTTCTTCCTATTGGTCTTCTTCTTCCACTTCTTCTTCTTCATCTCCTTTCATTCCACTACTTCCTCATATTCCTCTTATTCTCTCCTTCTACCACTTCTTCTACTTCTACTTGTTGTTCTTCTTCATTTTCGTCTCCTTCTTCCTCTTGTTCTGCTTACACTTCTTCCTCTTCCTCTTCTTCCACTTCTTCTCCTTCCACAACTTCTTTTTCTTTCCTTTCCGTCTTCTCCTTCCTCTTTTTCTCCATCCCCGACTTCTGTTGCTTCCCATTGTTGCTCTTCCTCTTGTTCTCCTTCCCCCAAATCTTATTCTTACACTTCTTCTTCTTCTTCTTCTTCTTCCTCTTCTCGTCCAGATTCCACTTCTTCTAGTTCTTCTTCCCTTCCCTTCCCCTCCTTCTTCCTCTTCCTCTTTTTCTCCTTTTTCCAATTCTTCTCTTCATCCCACCTCCTTCGACTACTTCTTCTTCCTTCTCTTGTTCACCTTCTTTACTTTCCACATCTTCTTCTTCTTCCTTTTCTTCTCCTTCTTCCACTTCTTCTAGTTACTCTCCTTCTTCTTCCTCTTCTTATCTTTCTTCCACTTCTCCTGCCTCCTCTTGTTCTTTTTCTTCCAGTTCTTCTTCATCCTCTCCTTTCCTTTCTTTTCTTCATCTTCATCTCCTTCTTCTTCTTCCTTTCCTTCGTCATATCCCTCTTTTTCTCCTTCTTCTGCTTCCACTTGCATTTTTACCTCTTGTTCTCCTTCTTCTACTTCTTCTCCATCATCCTCACTCCTTCAACTACTTTTTCTTCTTCCTCTTGTTCACCTTCTTCCACTTCTACTACATCCACTCGTTCTTCTTCTTCCCTCTCTTCTCCTTCTTCCCCTTCTTCTGCCTACACTACTTCTTCTTCCTCCCCTTCTTCTTCTCCTACTTGTTCCACTTCTTCCTCATTCCCCTTTCCTCCCATTGCTTCTTCTTCCTCCTCTTTTTCTCATTCTTCCACTTCTTCTTCTTCTTCCTATTGGTCTCCTTCTTCCACTTCTTCTTCTTCATCTCCTTTCATTCCACTACTTCCTCATATTCCTCTTATTCTCTCCTTCTACCACTTCTTCTACTTCTACTTGTTGTTCTTCTTCATTTTCGTCTCCTTCTTCCTCTTGTTCTGCTTACACTTCTTCCTCTTCCTCTTCTTCCACTTCTTCTCCTTCCACAACTTCTTTTTCTTTCCTTTCCGTCTTCTCCTTCCTCTTTTTCTCCATCCCCGACTTCTGTTGCTTCCCATTTTTACTCTTCCTCTTGTTCTCCTTCCCCCAAATCTTATTCTTACACTTCTTCTTCTTCTTCTTCTTCTTCTTCCTCTTCTCGTCCAGATTCCACTTCTTCTGGTTCTTCTTCCCTTCCCTTCCCCTCCTTCTTCCTCTTCCTCTTTTTCTCCTTTTTCCAATTCTTCTTCTTCATCTCACCTCCTTCGACTACTTCTTCTTCCTCCTCTTGTTCACCTTCTTCACTTTCCACATCTTCTTCTTCTTCCTTTTCTTCTTCTTCTTCCACTTCTTCTAGTTACTCTCCTTCTTCTTCCTCTTCTTATCTTTCTTCCACTTCTCCTGCCTCCTCTTGTTCTTTTTCTTCCAGTTCTTCTTCATCCTCTCCTTTCCTTTCTTTTCTTCATCTTCATCTCCTTCTTCTTCTTCCTTTCCTTCGTCATATCCCTCTTTTTCTCCTTCTTCTGCTTCCACTTGCATTTTTACCTCTTGTTCTCCTTCTTCTACTTCTTCTCCATCATCCTCACTCCTTCAACTAGTTTTTCTTCTTCCTCTTGTTCACCTTCTTCCACTTCTACTACATCCATTCGTTCTTCTTCTTCCCTCTCTTCTCCTTCTTCCCCTTCTTCTGCCTACACTACTTCTTCTTCCTCCCCTTCTTCTTCTCCTACTTGTTCCACTTCTTCCTCATTCCCCTTTCCTCCCATTGCTTCTTCTTCCTCCTCTTTTTCTCATTCTTCCACTTCTTCTTCTTCTTCCTATTGGTCTCCTTCTTCCACTTCTTCTTCTTCATCTCCTTTCATTCCACTACTTCCCCATATTCCTCTTATTCTCTCCTTCTACCACTTCTTCTACTTCTACTTGTTGTTCTTCTTCATTTTCGTCTCCTTCTTCCTCTTGTTCTGCTTACACTTCTTCCTCTTCCTCTTCTTCCACTTCTTCTCCTTCCACAACTTCTTTTTCTTTCCTTTTCGTCTTCTCCTTCCTCTTTTTCTCCATCCCCGACTTCTGTTGCTTCCCATTGTTGCTCTTCCTCTTGTTCTCCTTCCCCCAAATCTTATTCTTACACTTCTTCTTCTTCTTCTTCCTCTTCTCGTCCAGATTCCACTTCTTCTGGTTCTTCTTCCCTTCCCTTCCCCTCCTTCTTCCTCTTCCTCTTTTTCTCCTTTTTCCAATTCTTCTTCTTCATCTCACCTCCTTCGACTACTTCTTCTTCCTCCTCTTGTTCACCTTCTTCACTTTCCACATCTTCTTCTTCTTCCTTTTCTTCTCCTTCTTCCACTTCTTCTAGTTACTCTCCTTCTTCTTCCTCTTCTTATCTTTCTTCCACTTCTCCTGCCTCCTCTTGTTCTTTTTCTTCCAGTTCTTCTTCATCCTCTCCTTTCCTTTCTTTTCTTCATCTTCATCTCCTTCTTCTTCTTCCTTTCCTTCGTCATATCCCTCTTTTTCTCCTTCTTCTGCTTCCACTTGCATTTTTACCTCTTGTTCTCCTTCTTCTACTTCTTCTCCATCATCCTCACTCCTTCAACTAGTTTTTCTTCTTCCTCTTGTTCACCTTCTTCCACTTCTACTACATCCACTCGTTCTTCTTCTTCCCTCTCTTCTCCTTCTTCCCCTTCTTCTGCCTACACTACTTCTTCTTCCTCCCCTTCTTCTTCTCCTACTTGTTCCACTTCTTCCTCATTCCCCTTTCCTTCCATTGCTTCTTCTTCCTCCTCTTTTTCTCATTCTTCCACTTCTTCTTCTTCTTCCTATTGGTCTCCTTCTTCCACTTCTTCTTCTTCATCTCCTTTCATTCCACTACTTCCTCATATTCCTCTTATTCTCTCCTTCTACCACTTCTTCTACTTCTACTTGTTGTTCTTCTTCATTTTCGTCTCCTTCTTCCTCTTGTTCTGCTTACACTTCTTCCTCTTCCTCTTCCTCTTCTTCCACTTCTTCTCCTTCCACAACTTCTTTTTCTTTCCTTTCCGTCTTCTCCTTCCTCTTTTTCTCCATCCCCGACTTCTGTTGCTTCCCATTGTTGCTCTTCCTCTTGTTCTCCTTCCCCCAAATCTTATTCTTACGCTTCTTCTTCTTCTTCTTCCTCTTCTCGTCCAGATTCCACTTCTTCTGGTTCTTCTTCCCTTCCCTTCCCCTCCTTCTTCCTCTTCCTCTTTTTCTCCTTTTTCCAATTCTTCTTCTTCATCTCACCTCCTTCGACTACTTCTTCTTCCTCCTCTTGTTCACTTTCTTCACTTTCCACATCTTCTTCTTCTTCCTTTTCTTCTCCTTCTTCCACTTCTTCTAGTTACTCTCCTTCTTCTTCCTCTTCTTATCTTTCTTCCACTTCTCCTGCCTCCTCTTGTTCTTTTTCTTCCAGTTCTTCTTCATCCTCTCCTTTCCTTTCTTTTCTTCATCTTCATCTCCTTCTTCTTCTTCCTTTCCTTCGTCATATCCCTCTTTTTCTCCTTCTTCTGCCTCCACTTGCATTTTTACCTCTTGTTCTCCTTCTTCTACTTCTTCTCCATCATCCTCACTCCTTCAACTAGTTTTTCTTCTTCCTCTTGTTCACCTTCTTCCACTTCTACTACATCCACTCGTTCTTCTTCTTCCCTCTCATCTCCTTCTTCCCCTTCTTCTGCCTACACTACTTCTTCTTCCTCCCCTTCTTCTTCTCCTACTTGTTCCACTTCTTCCTCAACATTCCCCTTTCCTTCCATTGCTTCTTCTTCCTCCTCTTTTTCTCATTCTTCCACTTCTTCTTCTTCTTCCTATTGGTCTCCTTCTTCCACTTCTTCTTCTTCATCTCCTTTCATTCCACTACTTCCTCATATTCCTCTTATTCTCTCCTTCTACCACTTCTTCTACTTCTACTTGTTGTTCTTCTTCATTTTCGTCTCCTTCTTCCTCTTGTTCTGCTTACACTTCTTCCTCTTCCTCTTCCTCTTCTTCCACTTCTTCTCCTTCCACAACTTCTTTTTCTTTCCTTTCCGTCTTCTCCTTCCTCTTTTTCTCCATCCCCGACTTCTGTCGCTTCCCATTGTTGCTCTTCCTCTTGTTCTCCTTCCCCCAAATCTTATTCTTAAACTTCTTCTTCTTCTTCTTCTTCCTCTTCTCGTCCAGATTCCACTTCTTCTGGTTCTTCTTCCCTTCCCTTCCCCTCCTTCTTCCTCTTCCTCTTTTTCTCCTTTTTCCAATTCTTCTTCTTCATCTCACCTCCTTCGACTACTTCTTCTTCCTCCTCTTGTTCACCTTCTTCACTTTCCACATCTTCTTCTTCTTCCTTTTCTTCTCCTTCTTCCACTTCTTCTAGTTACTCTCCTTCTTCTTCCTCTTCTTATCTTTCTTCCACTTCTCCTGCCTTCTCTTGTTCTTTTTCTTCCAGTTCTTCTTCATCCTCTCCTTTCCTTTCTTTTCTTCATCTTCATCTCCTTCTTCTTCTTCCTTTCCTTCGTCATATCCCTCTTTTTCTCCTTCTTCTGCCTCCACTTGCATTTTTACCTCTTGTTCTCCTTCTTCTACTTCTTCTCCATCATCCTCACTCCTTCAACTAGTTTTTCTTCTTCCTCTTGTTCACCTTCTTCCACTTCTACTACATCCACTCGTTCTTCTTCTTCCCTCTCATCTCCTTCTTCCCCTTCTTCTGCCTACACTACTTCTTCTTCCTCCCCTTCTTCTTCTCCTACTTGTTCCACTTCTTCCTCCACATTCCCCTTTCCTTCCATTGCTTCTTCTTCCTCCTCTTTTTCTCATTCTTCCACTTCTTCTTCTTCTTCCTATTGGTCTCCTTCTTCCACTTCTTCTTCTTCATCTCCTTTCATTCCACTACTTCCTCATATTCCTCTTATTCTCTCCTTCTACCACTTCTTCTACTTCTACTTGTTGTTCTTCTTCATTTTCGTCTCCTTCTTCCTCTTGTTCTGCTTACACTTCTTCCTCTTCCTCTTCCTCTTCTTCCACTTCTTCTCCTTCCACAACTTCTTTTTCTTTCCTTTCCGTCTTCTCCTTCCTCTTTTTCTCCATCCCCGACTTCTGTCGCTTCCCATTGTTGCTCTTCCTCTTGTTCTCCTTCCCCCAAATCTTATTCTTAAACTTCTTCTTCTTCTTCTTCTTCCTCTTCTCGTCCAGATTCCACTTCTTCTGGTTCTTCTTCCCTTCCCTTCCCCTCCTTCTTCCTCTTCCTCTTTTTCTCCTTTTTCCAATTCTTCTTCTTCATCTCACCTCCTTCGGCTACTTGTTCTTCCTCCTCTTGTTCACCTTCTTCACTTTCCACATCTTCTTCTTCTTCCTTTTCTTCTCCTTCTTCCACTTCTTCTAGTTACTCTCCTTCTTCTTCCTCTTCTTATCTTTCTTCCACTTCTCCTGCCTTCTCTTGTTCTTTTTCTTCCAGTTCTTCTTCATCCTCTCCTTTCCTTTCTTTTCTTCATCTTCATCTCCTTCTTCTTCTTCCTTTCCTTCGTCATATCCCTCTTTTTCTCCTTCTTCTGCCTCCACTTGCATTTTTACCTCTTGTTCTCCTTCTTCTACTTCTTCTCCATCATCCTCACTCCTTCAACTAGTTTTTCTTCTTCCTCTTGTTCACCTTCTTCCACTTCTACTACATCCACTCGTTCTTCTTCTTCCCTCTCATCTCCTTCTTCCCCTTCTTCTGCCTACACTACTTCTTCTTCCTCCCCTTCTTCTTCTCCTACTTGTTCCACTTCTTCCTCAACATTCCCCTTTCCTTCCATTGCTTCTTCTTCCTCCTCTTTTTCTCATTCTTCCACTTCTTCTTCTTCTTCCTATTGGTCTCCTTCTTCCACTTCTTCTTCTTCATCTCCTTTCATTCCACTACTTCCTCATATTCCTCTTATTCTCTCCTTCTACCACTTCTTCTACTTCTACTTGTTGTTCTTCTTCATTTTCCTCTCCTTCTTCCTCTTGTTCTGCTTACACTTCTTCCTCTTCCTCTTCCTCTTCTTCCACTTCTTCTCCTTCCACATTTTCTTTTTCTTTCCTTTCCGTCTTCTCCTTCCTCTTTTTCTCCATCCCCGACTTCTGTCGCTTCCCATTGTTGCTCTTCCTCTTGTTCTCCTTCCCCCAAATCTTATTCTTAAACTTCTTCTTCTTCTTCTTCTTCCTCTTCTCGTCCAGATTCCACTTCTTCTGGTTCTTCTTCCCTTCCCTTCCCCTCCTTCTTCCTCTTCCTCTTTTTCTCCTTTTTCCAATTCTTCTTCTTCATCTCACCTCCTTCGACTACTTCTTCTTCCTCCTCTTGTTCACCTTCTTCACTTTCCACATCTTCTTCTTCTTCCTTTTCTTCTCCTTCTTCCACTTCTTCTAGTTACTCTCCTTCTTCTTCCTCTTCTTATCTTTCTTCCACTTCTCCTGCCTCCTCTTGTTCTTTTTCTTCCAGTTCTTCTTCAGCCTCTCCTTTCCTTTCTTTTCTTCATCTTCATCTCCTTCTTCTTCTTCCTTTCCTTCGTCATATCCCTCTTTTTCTCCTTCTTCTGCTTCCACTTGCATTTTTACCTCTTGTTCTCCTTCTTCTACTTCTTCTCCATCATCCTCACTCCTTCAACTAGTTTTTCTTCTTCCTCTAGTTCACCTTCTTCCACTTCTACTACATCCACTTGTTCTTCTTCTTCCCTCTCTTCTCCTTCTTCCCCTTCTTCTGCCTATACTACTTCTTCTTCCTCCCCTTCTTCTTCTCCTACTTGTTCCACTTCTTCCTCATTCCCCTTTCCTTCCATTGCTTCTTCTTCCTCCTCTTTTTCTCATTCTTCCACTTCTTCTTCTTCTTCCTATTGGTCTCCTTCTTCCACTTCTTCTTCTTCATCTCCTTTCATTCCACTACTTCCTCATATTCCTCTTATTCTCTCCTTCTACCACTTCTTCTACTTCTACTTGTTCTTCTTCTTCATTTTCGTCTCCTTCTTCCTCTTGTTCTGCTTACACTTCTTCCTCTTTTTCCACTTCTTCTCCTTCCACAACTTCTTTTTCTTTCCTTTCCGTCTTCTCCTTCCTCTTTTTCTCCATCCCCGACTTCTGTTGCTTCCCATTGTTGCTCTTCCTCTTGTTCTCCTTCCCCCAAATCTTATTCTTACACTTCTTCTTCTTCTTCTTCTTCCTCTTCTCGTCCAGATTCCACTTCTTCTGGTTCTTCTTCCCTTCCCTTCCCCTCCTTCTTCCTCTTCCTCTTTTTCTCCTTTTTCCAATTCTTCTTCTTCATCTCACCTCCTTCGACTACTTCTTCTTCCTCCTCTTGTTCACCTTCTTCACTTTCCACATCTTCTTCTCCTTCTTCCACTTCTTCTAGTTACTCTCCTTCTTCTTCCTCTTCTTATCTTTCTTCCACTTCTCCTGCCTCCTCTTGTTCTTTTTCTTCCAGTTCTTCTTCATCCTCTCCTTTCCTTTCTTTTCTTCATCTTCATCTCCTTCTTCTTCTTCCTTTCCTTCGTCATATCCCTCTTTTTCTCCTTCTTCTGCTTCCACTTGCATTTTTACCTCTTGTTCTCCTTCTTCTACTTCTTCTCCATCATCCTCACTCCTTCAACTAGTTTTTCTTCTTCCTCTTGTTCACCTTCTTCCACTTCTACTACATCCACTTGTTCTTCTTCTTCCCTCTCTTCTCCTTCTTCCCTTCTTCTGCCTACACTACTTCTTCTTCCTCCCCTTCTTCTTCTCCTACTTGTTCCACTTCTTCCTCATTCCCCTTTCCTTCCATTGCTTCTTCTTCCTCCTCTTTTTCTCATTCTTCTACTTCTTCTTCTTCTTCCTATTGGTCTCCTTCTTCCACTTCTTCTTCTTCATCTCCTTTCATTCCACTACTTCCTCATATTCCTCTTATTCTCTCCTTCTACCACTTCTTCTACTTCTACTTGTTGTTCTTCTTCATTTTCGTCTCCTTCTTCCTCTTGTTCTGCTTACACTTCTTCCTCTTCCTCTTCCTCTTCTTCCACTTCTTCTCCTTCCACAACTTCTTCTTCTTTCCTTTCCGTCTTCTCCTTCCTCTTTTTCTCCATCCCCGACTTCTGTTGCTCTTCCTCTTGTTCTCCTTCCCCCAAATCTTATTCTTACACTTCTTCTTCTTCTTCTTCTTCCTCTTCTCGTCCAGATTCCACTTCTTCTGGTTCTTCTTCCCTTCCCTTCCCCTCCTTCTTCCTCTTCCTCTTTTTCTCCTTTTTCCAATTCTTCTTCTTCATCTCACCTCCTTCGACTACTTCTTCTTCCTCCTCTTGTTCACCTTCTTCACTTTCCACATCTTCTTCTCCTTCTTCCACTTCTTCTAGTTACTCTCCTTCTTCTTCCTCTTCTTATCTTTCTTCCACTTCTCCTGCCTCCTCTTGTTCTTTTTCTTCCAGTTCTTCTTCATCCTCTCCTTTCCTTTCTTTTCTTCATCTTCATCTCCTTCTTCTTCTTCCTTTCCTTCGTCATATCCCTCTTTTTCTCCTTCTTCTGCTTCCACTTGCATTTTTACCTCTTGTTCTCCTTCTTCTACTTCTTCTCCATCATCCTCACTCCTTCAACTAGTTTTTCTTCTTCCTCTTGTTCACCTTCTTCCACTTCTACTACATCCACTTGTTCTTCTTCTTCCCTCTCTTCTCCTTCTACCCCTTCTTCTGCCTACACTACTTCTTCTTCCTCCCCTTCTTCTTCTCCTACTTGTTCCACTTCTTCCTCATTCCCCTTTCCTTCCATTGCTTCTTCTTCCTCCTCTTTTTCTCATTCTTCCACTTCTTCTTCTTCTTCCTATTGGTCTCCTTCTTCCACTTCTTCTTCTTCATCTCCTTTCATTCCACTACTTCCTCATATTCCTCTTATTCTCTCCTTCTACCACTTCTTCTACTTCTACTTGTTGTTCTTCTTCATTTTCGTCTCCTTCTTCCTCTTGTTCTGCTTACACTTCTTCCTCTTCCTCTTCTTCCACTTCTTCTCCTTCCACAACTTCTTTTTCTTTCCTTTCCGTCTTCTCCTTCCTCTTTTTCTCCATCCCCGACTTCTGTTGCTTCCCATTGTTGCTCTTCCTCTTGTTCTCCTTCCCCCAAATCTTATTCTTACACTTCTTCTTCCTCTTCTCGTCCAGATTCCACTTCTTCTGGTTCTTCTTCCCTTCCCTTCCCCTCCTTCTTCCTCTTCCTCTTTTTCTCCTTTTTCCAAATTCTTCTTCTTCATCTCACCTCCTTCGACTACTTCTTCTTCCTCCTCTTGTTCACCTTCTTCACTTTCCACATCTTCTTCTTCTTCCTTTTCTTCTCCTTCTTCCACTTCTTCTAGTTACTCTCCTTCTTCTTCCTCTTCTTATCTTTCTTCCACTTCTCCTGCCTCCTCTTTTTCTTTTTCTTCCAGTTCTTCTTCATCCTCTCCTTTCCTTTCTTTTCTTCATCTTCATCTCCTTCTTCTTCTTCCTTTCCTTCGTCATATCCCTCTTTTTCTCCTTCTTCTGCTTCCACTTGCATTTTTACCTCTTGTTCTCCTTCTTCTACTTCTTCTCCATCATCCTCACTCCTTCAACTAGTTTTTCTTCTTCCTCTTGTTCACCTTCTTCCACTTCTACTACATCCACTCGTTCTTCTTCTTCCCTCTCTTCTCCTTCTTCCCCTTCTTCTGCCTACACTACTTCTTCTTCCTCCCCTTCTTCTTCTCCTACTTGTTCCACTTCTTCCTCATTCCCCTTTCCTTCCATTGCTTCTTCTTCCTCCTCTTTTTCTCATTCTTCCACTTCTTCTTCTTCTTCCTATTGGTCTCCTTCTTCCACTTCTTCTTCTTCATCTCCTTTCATTCCACTACTTCCTCATATTCCTCTTATTCTCTCCTTCTACCACTTCTTCTACTTCTACTTGTTCTTCTTCTTCATTTTCGTCTCCTTCTTCCTCTTGTTCTGCTTACACTTCTTCCTCTTCCTCTTCTTCCACTTCTTCTCCTTCCACAACTTCTTTTTCTTTCCTTTCCGTCTTCTCCTTCCTCTTTTTCTCCATCCCCGACTTCTGTTGCTTCCCATTGTTGCTCTTCCTCTTGTTCTCCTTATCCCAAATCTTATTCTTACACTTCTTCTTCTTCTTCTTCTTCCTCTTCTCGTCCAGATTCCACTTCTTCTGGTTCTTCTTCCCTTCCCTTCCCCTCCTTCTTCCTCTTCCTCTTTTTCTCCTTTTTCCAATTCTTCTTCTTCATCTCACCTCCTTCGACTACTTCTTCTTCCTCCTCTTGTTCACCTTCTTCACTTTCCACATCTTCTTCTTCTTCCTTTTCTTCTCCTTCTTCCACTTCTTCTAGTTACTCTCCTTCTTCTTCCTCTTCTTATCTTTCTTCCACTTCTCCTGCCTCCTCTTGTTCTTTTTCTTCCAGTTCTTCTTCATCCTCTCCTTTCCTTTCTTTTCTTCATCTTCATCTCCTTCTTCTTCTTCCTTTCCTTCGTCATATCCCTCTTTTTCTCCTTCTTCTGCTTCCACTTGCATTTTTACCTCTTGTTCTCCTTCTTCTACTTCTTCTCCATCATCCTCACTCCTTCAACTAGTTTTTCTTCTTCCTCTTGTTCACCTTCTTCCACTTCTACTACATCCACTCGTTCTTCTTCTTCCCTCTCTTCTCCTTCTTCCCCTTCTTCTGCCTACACTACTTCTTCTTCCTCCCCTTCTTCTTCTCCTACTTGTTCCACTTCTTCCTCATTCCCCTTTCCTTCCATTGCTTCTTCTTCCTCCTCTTTTTCTCATTCTTCCACTTCTTCTTCTTCTTCCTATTGGTCTCCTTCTTCCACTTCTTCTTCTTCATCTCCTTTCATTCCACTACTTCCTCATATTCCTCTTATTCTCTCCTTCTACCACTTCTTCTACTTCTACTTGTTCTTCTTCTTCATTTTCGTCTCCTTCTTCCTCTTGTTCTGCTTACACTTCTTCCTCTTCCTCTTCTTCCACTTCTTCTCCTTCCACAACTTCTTTTTCTTTCCTTTCCGTCTTCTCCTTCCTCTTTTTCTCCATCCCCGACTTCTGTTGCTTCCCATTGTTGCTCTTCCTCTTGTTCTCCTTCCCCCAAATCTTATTCTTACACTTCTTCTTCTTCTTCTTCTTCCTCTTCTCGTCCAGATTCCACTTCTTCTGGTTCTTCTTCCCTTCCCTTCCCCTCCTTCTTCCTCTTCCTGTTTTTCTCCTTTTTCCAATTCTTCTTCTTCATCTCACCTCCTTCGACTACTTCTTCTTCCTCCTCTTGTTCACCTTCTTCACTTTCCACATCTTCTTCTTCTTCCTTTTCTTCTCCTTCTTCCACTTCTTCTAGTTACTCTCCTTCTTCTTCCTCTTCTTATCTTTCTTCCACTTCTCCTGCCTCCTCTTGTTCTTTTTCTTCCACTTCTTCTTCATCCTCTCCTTTCCTTTCTTTTCTTCATCTTCATCTCCTTCTTCTTCTTCCTTTCCTTCGTCATATCCCTCTTTTTCTCCTTCTTCTGCTTCCACTTGCATTTTTACCTCTTGTTCTCCTTCTTCTACTTCTTCTCCATCATCCTCACTCCTTCAACTAGTTTTTCTTCTTCCTCTTGTTCACCTTCTTCCACTTCTACTACATCCACTTGTTCTTCTTCTTCCCTCTCTTCTCCTTCTTCCCCTTCTTCTGCCTACACTACTTCTTCTTCCTCCCTTTCTTCTTCTCTTACTTGTTCCACTTCTTCCTCGTTCCCCTTTCCTTCCATTGCTTCTTCTTCCTCCTCTTTTTCTCATTCTTCCACTTCTTCTTCTTCTTCCTATTGGTCTCCTTCTTCCACTTCTTCTTCTTCATCTCCTTTCATTCCACTACTTCCTCATATTCCTCTTATTCTCTCCTTCTACCACTTCTTCTACTTCTACTTGTTGTTCTTCTTCATTTTCGTCTCCTTCTTCCTCTTGTTCTGCTTACACTTCTTCCTCTTCCTCTTCCTCTTCTTCCACTTCTTCTCCTTCCACAACTTCTTTTTCTTTCCTTTCCGTCTTCTCCTTCCTCTTTTTCTCCATCCCCGACTTCTGTTGCTTCCCATTGTTGCTCTTCCTCTTGTTCTCCTTCCCCCAAATCTTATTCTTACACTTCTTCTTCCTCTTCTCGTCCAGATTCCACTTCTTCTGGTTCTTCTTCCCTTCCCTTCCCCTCCTTCTTCCTCTTCCTCTTTTTCTCCTTTTTCCAAATTCTTCTTCTTCATCTCACCTCCTTCGACTACTTCTTCTTCCTCCTCTTGTTCACCTTCTTCACTTTCCACATCTTCTTCTTCTTCCTTTTCTTCTCCTTCTTCCACTTCTTCTAGTTACTCTCCTTCTTCTTCCTCTTCTTATCTTTCTTCCACTTCTCCTGCCTCCTCTTTTTCTTTTTCTTCCAGTTCTTCTTCATCCTCTCCTTTCCTTTCTTTTCTTCATCTTCATCTCCTTCTTCTTCTTCCTTTCCTTCGTCATATCCCTCTTTTTCTCCTTCTTCTGCCTCCACTTGCATTTTTACCTCTTGTTCTCCTTCTTCTACTTCTTCTCCATCATCCTCACTCCTTCAACTAGTTTTTCTTCTTCCTCTTGTTCACCTTCTTCCACTTCTACTACATCCACTCGTTCTTCTTCTTCCCTCTCTTCTCCTTCTTCCCCTTCTTCTGCCTACACTACTTCTTCTTCCTCCCCTTCTTCTTCTCCTACTTGTTCCACTTCTTCCTCATTCCCCTTTCCTTCCATTACTTCTTCTTCCTCCTCTTTTTCTCATTCTTCCACTTCTTCTTCTTCTTCCTATTGGTCTCCTTCTTCCACTTCTTCTTCTTCATCTCCTTTCATTCCACTACTTCCTCATATTCCTCTTATTCTCTCCTTCTACCACTTCTTCTACTTCTACTTGTTGTTCTTCTTCATTTTCGTCTCCTTCTTCCTCTTGTTCTGCTTACACTTCTTCCTCTTCCTCTTCCTCTTCTTCCACTTCTTCTCCTTCCACAACTTCTTTTTCTTTCCTTTCCGTCTTCTTCTTCCTCTTTTTCTCCATCCCCGACTTCTGTTGCTTCCCATTGTTGCTCTTCCTCTTGTTCTCCTTCCCCCAAATCTTATTCTTACACTTCTTCTTCCTCTTCTCGTCCAGATTCCACTTCTTCTGGTTCTTCTTCCCTTCCCTTCCCCTCCTTCTTCCTCTTCCTGTTTTTCTCCTTTTTCCAATTCTTCTTCTTCATCTCACCTCCTTCGACTACTTCTTCTTCCTCCTCTTGTTCACCTTCTTCACTTTCCACATCTTCTTCTTCTTCCTTTTCTTCTCCTTCTTCCAGTTCTTCTAGTTACTCTCCTTCTTCTTCCTCTTCTTATCTTTCTTCCACTTCTCCTGCCTCCTCTTGTTCTTTTTCTTCCAGTTCTTCTTCATCCTCTCCTTTCCTTTCTTTTCTTCATCTTCATCTCCTTCTTCTTCTTCCTTTCCTTCGTCATATCCCTCTTTTTCTCCTTCTTCTGCTTCCACTTGCATTTTTACCTCTTGTTCTCCTTCTTCTACTTCTTCTCCATCATCCTCACTCCTTCAACTAGTTTTTCTTCTTCCTCTTGTTCACCTTCTTCCACTTCTACTACATCCACTCGTTCTTCTTCTTCCCTCTCTTCTCCTTCTTCCCCTTCTTCTGCCTACACTACTTCTTCTTCCTCCCCTTCTTCTTCTCCTACTTGTTCCACTTCTTCCTCATTCCCCTTTCCTTCCATTACTTCTTCTTCCTCCTCTTTTTCTCATTCTTCCACTTCTTCTTCTTCTTCCTATTGGTCTCCTTCTTCCACTTCTTCTTCTTCATCTCCTTTCATTCCACTACTTCCTCATATTCCTCTTATTCTCTCCTTCTACCACTTCTTCTACTTCTACTTGTTGTTCTTCTTCATTTTCGTCTCCTTCTTCCTCTTGTTCTGCTTACACTTCTTCCTCTTCCTCTTCCTCTTCTTCCACTTCTTCTCCTTCCACAACTTCTTTTTCTTTCCTTTCCGTCTTCTCCTTCCTCTTTTTCTCCATCCCCGACTTCTGTTGCTTCCCATTCTTGCTCTTCCTCTTGTTCTCCTTCCCCCAAATCTTATTCTTACACTTCTTCTTCCTCTTCTCGTCCAGATTCCACTTCTTCTGGTTCTTCTTCCCTTCCCTTCCCCTCCTTCTTCCTCTTCCTCTTTTTCTCCTTTTTCCAATTCTTCTTCTTCATCTCACCTCCTTCGACTACTTCTTCTTCCTCCTCTTGTTCACCTTCTTCACTTTCCACATCTTCTTCTTCTTCCTTTTCTTCTCCTTCTTCCACTTCTTCTAGTTACTCTCCTTCTTCTTCCTCTTCTTATCTTTCTTCCACTTCTCCTGCCTCCTCTTGTTCTTTTTCTTCCAGTTCTTCTTCATCCTCTCCTTTCCTTTCTTTTCTTCATCTTCATCTCCTTCTTCTTCTTCCTTTCCTTCGTCATATCCCTCTTTTTCTCCTTCTTCTGCTTCCACTTGCATTTTTACCTCTTGTTCTCCTTCTTCTACTTCTTCTCCATCATCCTCACTCCTTCAACTAGTTTTTCTTCTTCCTCTTGTTCACCTTCTTCCACTTCTACTACATCCACTCGTTCTTCTTCCCTCTCTTCTCCTTCTTCCCCTTCTTCTGCCTACACTACTTCTTCTTCCTCCCCTTCTTCTTCTCCTACTTGTTCCACTTCTTCCTCATTCCCCTTTCCTTCCATTGCTTCTTCTTCCTCCTCTTTTTCTCATTCTTCCACTTCTTCTTCTTCTTCCTATTGGTCTCCTTCTTCCACTTCTTCTTCTTCATCTCCTTTCATTCCACTACTTCCTCATATTCCTCTTATTCTCTCCTTCTACCACTTCTTCTACTTCTACTTGTTCTTCTTCTTCATTTTCGTCTCCTTCTTCCTCTTGTTCTGCTTACACTTCTTCCTCTTCCTCTTCCTCTTCTTCCACTTCTTCTCCTTCCACAACTTCTTTTTCTTTCCTTTCCGTCTTCTCCTTCCTCTTTTTCTCCATCCCCGACTTCTGTTGCTTCCCATTGTTGCTCTTCCTCTTGTTCTCCTTCCCCCAAATCTTATTCTTACACTTCTTCTTCTTCTTCTTCCTCTTCTCGTCCAGATTCCACTTCTTCTGGTTCTTCTTCCCTTCCCTTCCCCTCCTTCTTCCTCTTCCTCTTTTTCTCCTTTTTCCAATTCTTCTTCTTCATCTCACCTCCTTCGACTACTTCTTCTTCCTCCTCTTGTTCACCTTCTTCACTTTCCACATCTTCTTCTTCTTCCTTTTCTTCTCCTTCTTCCACTTCTTCTAGTTACTCTCCTTCTTCTTCCTCTTCTTATCTTTCTTCCACTTCTCCTGCCTCCTCTTGTTCTTTTTCTTCCAGTTCTTCTTCATCCTCTCCTTTCCTTTCTTTTCTTCATCTTCATCTCCTTCTTCTTCTTCCTTTCCTTCGTCATATCCCTCTTTTTCTCCTTCTTCTGCTTCCACTTGCATTTTTACCTCTTGTTCTCCTTCTTCTACTTCTTCTCCATCATCCTCACTCCTTCAACTAGTTTTTCTTCTTCCTCTTGTTCACCTTCTTCCACTTCTACTACATCCACTCGTTCTTCTTCCCTCTCTTCTCCTTCTTCCCCTTCTTCTGCCTACACTACTTCTTCTTCCTCCCCTTCTTCTTCTCCTACTTGTTCCACTTCTTCCTCATTCCCCTTTCCTTCCATTGCTTCTTCTTCCTCCTCTTTTTCTCATTCTTCCACTTCTTCTTCTTCTTCCTATTGGTCTCCTTCTTCCACTTCTTCTTCTTCATCTCCTTCATTCCACTGCTTCCTCATATTCCTCTTATTCTCTCCTTCTACCACTTCTTCTCCTTCTACTTGTTGTTCTTCTTCATTTTCGTCTCCTTCTTCCTCTTGTTCTGCTTACACTTCTTCCTCTTCCTCTTCTTCCACTTCTTCTCCTTCCACAACTTCTTTTTCTTTCCTTTCCGTCTTCTCCTTCCTCTTTTTCTCCATCCCCGACTTCTGTTGCTTCCCATTGTTGCTCTTCCTCTTGTTCTCCTTCCCCCAAATCTTATTCTTACACTTCTTCTTCTTCTTCTTCTTCTTCTTCCTCTTCTCGTCCAGATTCCACTTCTTCTGGTTCTTCTTCCCTTCCCTTCCCCTCCTTCTTCCTCTTCCTCTTTTTCTCCTTTTTCCAATTCTTCTTCTTCATCTCACCTCCTTCGACTACTTCTTCTTCCTCCTCTTGTTCACCTTCTTCACTTTCTGCATCTTCTTCTTCTTCCTTTTCTTCTCCTTCTTCAACTTCTTCTAGTTACTCTCCTTCTTCTTCCTCTTCTTATCTTTCTTCCACTTCTCCTGCCTCCTCTTGTTCTTTTTCTTCCAGTTCTTCTTCATCCTCTCCTTTCCTTTCTTTTCTTCATCTTCACCTCCTTCTTCTTCTTCCTTTCCTTCGTCATATCCCTCTTTTTCTCCTTCTTCTGCTTCCACTTGCATTTTTACTTCTTGTTCTCCTTCTTCTACTTCTTCTCCATCATCCTCACTCCTTCAACTAGTTTTTCTTCTTCCTCTTGTTCACCTTCTTCCACTTCTACTACATCCACTCGTTCTTCTTCTTCCCTCTCTTCTCCTTCTTCCCCTTCTTCTGCCTACACTACTTCTTCTTCCTCCCCTTCTTCTTCTCCTACTTGTTCCACTTCTTCCTCATTCCCCTTTCCTTCCATTGCTTCTTCTTCCTCCTCTTTTTCTCATTCTTCCACTTCTTCTTCTTCTTCCTATTGGTCTCCTTCTTCCACTTCTTCTTCTTCATCTCCTTCATTCCACTGCTTCCTCATATTCCTCTTATTCTCTCCTTCTACCACTTCTTCTCCTTCTACTTGTTGTTCTTCTTCATTTTCGTCTCCTTCTTCCTCTTGTTCTGCTTACACTTCTTCCTCTTCCTCTTCTTCCACTTCTTCTCCTTCCACAACTTCTTTTTCTTTCCTTTCCGTCTTCTCCTTCCTCTTTTTCTCCATCCCCGACTTCTGTTGCTTCCCATTGTTGCTCTTCCTCTTGTTCTCCTTCCCCCAAATCTTATTCTTACACTTCTTCTTCTTCTTCTTCTTCCTCTTCTCGTCCAGATTCCACTTCTTCTGGTTCTTCTTCCCTTCCCTTCCCCTCCTTCTTCCTCTTCCTGTTTTTCTCCTTTTTCCAATTCTTCTTCTTCATCTCACCTCCTTCGACTACTTCTTCTTCCTCCTCTTGTTCACCTTCTTCACTTTCCACATCTTCTTCTTCTTCCTTTTCTTCTCCTTCTTCCACTTCTTCTAGTTACTCTCCTTCTTCTTCCTCTTCTTATCTTTCTTCCACTTCTCCTGCCTCCTCTTGTTCTTTTTCTTCCAGTTCTTCTTCATCCTCTCCTTTCCTTTCTTTTCTTCATCTTCATCTCCTTCTTCTTCTTCCTTTCCTTCGTCATATCCCTCTTTTTCTCCTTCTTCTGCTTCCACTTGCATTTTTACCTCTTGTTCTCCTTCTTCTACTTCTTCTCCATCATCCTCACTCCTTCAACTAGTTTTTCTTCTTCCTCTTGTTCACCTTCTTCCACTTCTACTACATCCACTCGTTCTTCTTCTTCCCTCTCTTCTCCTTCTTCCCCTTCTTCTGCCTACACTACTTCTTCTTCCTCCCCTTCTTCTTCTCCTACTTGTTCCACTTCTTCCTCATTCCCCTTTCCTTCCATTGCTTCTTCTTCCTCCTCTTTTTCTCATTCTTCCACTTCTTCTTCTTCTTCCTATTGGTCTCCTTCTTCCACTTCTTCTTCTTCATCTCCTTTCATTCCACTACTTCCTCATATTCCTCTTATTCTCTCCTTCTACCACTTCTTCTACTTCTACTTGTTCTTCTTCTTCATTTTCGTCTCCTTCTTCCTCTTGTTCTGCTTACACTTCTTCCTCTTCCTCTTCTTCCACTTCTTCTCCTTCCACAACTTCTTTTTCTTTCCTTTCCGTCTTCTCCTTCCTCTTTTTCTCCATCCCCGACTTCTGTTGCTTCCCATTGTTGCTCTTCCTCTTGTTCTCCTTCCCCCAAATCTTATTCTTACACTTCTTCTTCTTCTTCTTCTTCCTCTTCTCGTCCAGATTCCACTTCTTCTGGTTCTTCTTCCCTTCCCTTCCCCTCCTTCTTCCTCTTCCTGTTTTTCTCCTTTTTCCAATTCTTCTTCTTCATCTCACCTCCTTCGACTACTTCTTCTTCCTCCTCTTGTTCACCTTCTTCACTTTCTGCATCTTCTTCTTCTTCCTTTTCTTCTCCTTCTTCAACTTCTTCTAGTTACTCTCCTTCTTCTTCCTCTTCTTATCTTTCTTCCACTTCTCCTGCCTCCTCTTGTTCTTTTTCTTCCAGTTCTTCTTCATCCTCTCCTTTCCTTTCTTTTCTTCATCTTCACCTCCTTCTTCTTCTTCCTTTCCTTCGTCATATCCCTCTTTTTCTCCTTCTTCTGCTTCCACTTGCATTTTTACTTCTTGTTCTCCTTCTTCTACTTCTTCTCCATCATCCTCACTCCTTCAACTAGTTTTTCTTCTTCCTCTTGTTCACCTTCTTCCACTTCTACTACATCCACTCGTTCTTCTTCTTCCCTCTCTTCTCCTTCTTCCCCTTCTTCTGCCTACACTACTTCTTCTTCCTCCCCTTCTTCTTCTCCTACTTGTTCCACTTCTTCCTCATTCCCCTTTCCTTCCATTGCTTCTTCTTCCTCCTCTTTTTCTCATTCTTCCACTTCTTCTTCTTCTTCCTATTGGTCTCCTTCTTCCACTTCTTCTTCTTCATCTCCTTCATTCCACTGCTTCCTCATATTCCTCTTATTCTCTCCTTCTACCACTTCTTCTCCTTCTACTTGTTGTTCTTCTTCATTTTCGTCTCCTTCTTCCTCTTGTTCTGCTTACACTTCTTCCTCTTCCTCTTCTTCCACTTCTTCTCCTTCCACAACTTCTTTTTCTTTCCTTTCCGTCTTCTCCTTCCTCTTTTTCTCCATCCCCGACTTCTGTTGCTTCCCATTGTTGCTCTTCCTCTTGTTCTCCTTCCCCCAAATCTTATTCTTACACTTCTTCTTCTTCTTCTTCTTCCTCTTCTCGTCCAGATTCCACTTCTTCTGGTTCTTCTTCCCTTCCCTTCCCCTCCTTCTTCCTCTTCCTCTTTTTCTCCTTTTTCCAATTCTTCTTCTTCATCTCACCTCCTTCGACTACTTCTTCTTCCTCCTCTTGTTCACCTTCTTCACTTTCTGCATCTTCTTCTTCTTCCTTTTCTTCTCCTTCTTCAACTTCTTCTAGTTACTCTCCTTCTTCTTCCTCTTCTTATCTTTCTTCCACTTCTCCTGCCTCCTCTTGTTCTTTTTCTTCCAGTTCTTCTTCATCCTCTCCTTTCCTTTCTTTTCTTCATCTTCACCTCCTTCTTCTTCTTCCTTTCCTTCGTCATATCCCTCTTTTTCTCCTTCTTCTGCTTCCACTTGCATTTTTACTTCTTGTTCTCCTTCTTCTACTTCTTCTCCATCATCCTCACTCCTTCAACTAGTTTTTCTTCTTCCTCTTGTTCACCTTCTTCCACTTCTACTACATCCACTTGTTCTTCTTCTTCCCTCTCTTCTCCTTCTTCCCCTTCTTCTGCCTACACTACTTCTTCTTCCTCCCCTTCTTCTTCTCCTACTTGTTCCACTTCTTCCTCATTCCCCTTTCCTTCCATTGCTTCTTCTTCCTCCTCTTTTTCTCATTCTTCCACTTCTTCTTCTTCTTCCTATTGGTCTCCTTCTTCCACTTCTTCTTCTTCATCTCCTTTCATTCCACTGCTTCCTCATATTCCTCTTATTCTCTCCTTCTACCACTTCTTCTACTTCTACTTGTTGTTCTTCTTCATTTTCGTCTCCTTCTTCCTCTTGTTCTGCTTACACTTCTTCCTCTTCCTCTTCTTCCACTTCTTCTCCTTCCACAACTTCTTTTTCTTTCCTTTCCGTCTTCTCCTTCCTCTTTTTCTCCATCCCCGACTTCTGTTGCTTCCCATTGTTGCTCTTCCTCTTGTTCTCCTTCCCCCAAATCTTATTCTTACACTTTTTCTTCTTCTTCTTCCTCTTCTCGTCCAGATTCCACTTCTTCTGGTTCTTCTTCCCTTCCCTTCCCCTCCTTCTTCCTCTTCCTCTTTTTCTCCTTTTTCCAATTCTTCTTCTTCATCTCACCTCCTTCGACTACTTCTTCTTCCTCCTCTTGTTCACCTTCTTCACTTTCCGCATCTTCTTCTTCTTCCTTTTCTTCTCCTTCTTCAACTTCTTCTAGTTACTCTCCTTCTTCTTCCTCTTCTTATGTTTCTTCCACTTCTCCTGCCTCCTCTTGTTCTTTTTCTTCCAGTTCTTCTTCATCCTCTCCTTTCCTTTCTTTTCTTCATCTTCATCTCCTTCTTCTTCTTCCTTTCCTTCGTCATATCCCTCTTTTTCTCCTTCTTCTGCTTCCACTTGCATTTTTACCTCTTGTTCTCCTTCTTGTACTTCTTCTCCATCATCCTCACTCCTTCAACTAGTTTTTCTTCTTCCTCTTGTTCACCTTCTTCCACTTCTACTACATCCACTTGTTCTCCTTCTTCCCTCTCTTCTCCTTCTTCCCCTTCTTCTGCCTACACTACTTCTTCTTCCTCCCCTTCTTCTTCTCCTACTTGTTCCACTTCTTCCTCATTCCCCTTTCCTTCCATTGCTTCTTCTTCCTCCTCTTTTTCTCATTCTTCCACTTCTTCTTCTTCTTCCTATTGGTCTCCTTCTTCCACTTCTTCTTCTTCATCTCCTTTCATTCCATTACTTCCTCATATTCCTCTTATTCTCTCCTTCTACCACTTCTTCTACTTCTACTTGTTGTTCTTCTTCATTTTCGTCTCCTTCTTCCTCTTGTTCTGCTTACACTTCTTCCTCTTCCTCTTCTTCCACTTCTTCTCCTTCCACAACTTCTTTTTCTTTCCTTTCCGTCTTCTCCTTCCTCTTTTTCTCCATCCCCGACTTCTGTTGCTTCCCATTGTTGCTCTTCCTCTTGTTCTCCTTCCCCCAAATCTTATTCTTACACTTTTTCTTCTTCTTCTTCCTCTTCTCGTCCAGATTCCACTTCTTCTGGTTCTTCTTCCCTTCCCTTCCCCTCCTTCTTCCTCTTCCTCTTTTTCTCCTTTTTCCAATTCTTCTTCTTCATCTCACCTCCTTCGACTACTTCTTCTTCCTCCTCTTGTTCACCTTCTTCACTTTCCGCATCTTCTTCTTCTTCCTTTTCTTCTCCTTCTTCAACTTCTTCTAGTTACTCTCCTTCTTCTTCCTCTTCTTATGTTTCTTCCACTTCTCCTGCCTCCTCTTGTTCTTTTTCTTCCAGTTCTTCTTCATCCTCTCCTTTCCTTTCTTTTCTTCATCTTCATCTCCTTCTTCTTCTTCCTTTCCTTCGTCATATCCCTCTTTTTCTCCTTCTTCTGCTTCCACTTGCATTTTTACCTCTTGTTCTCCTTCTTGTACTTCTTCTCCATCATCCTCACTCCTTCAACTAGTTTTTCTTCTTCCTCTTGTTCACCTTCTTCCACTTCTACTACATCCACTTGTTCTTCTTCTTCCCTCTCTTCTCCTTCTTCCCCTTCTTCTGCCTACACTACTTCTTCTTCCTCCCCTTCTTCTTCTCCTACTTGTTCCACTTCTTCCTCATTCCCCTTTCCTTCCATTGCTTCTTCTTCCTCCTCTTTTTCTCATTCTTCCACTTCTTCTTCTTCTTCCTATTGGTCTCCTTCTTCCACTTCTTCTTCTTCATCTCCTTTCATTCCACTACTTCCTCATATTCCTCTTATTCTCTCCTTCTACCACTTCTTCTACTTCTACTTGTTGTTCTTCTTCATTTTCGTCTCCTTCTTCCTCTTGTTCTGCTTACACTTCTTCCTCTTCCTCTTCTTCCACTTCTTCTCCTTCCACAACTTCTTTTTCTTTCCTTTCCGTCTTCTCCTTCCTCTTTTTCTCCATCCCCGACTTCTGTTGTTTCCCATTGTTGCTCTTCCTCTTGTTCTCCTTCCCCCAAATCTTATTCTTACACTTTTTCTTCTTCTTCTTCCTCTTCTCGTCTAGATTCCACTTCTTCTGGTTCTTCTTCCCTTCCCTTCCCCTCCTTCTTCCTTTTCCTCTTTTTCTCCTTTTTCCAATTCTTCTTCTTCATCTCACCTCCTTCGACTACTTCTTCTTCCTCCTCTTGTTCACCTTCTTCACTTTCCGCATCTTCTTCTTCTTCCTTTTCTTCTCCTTCTTCAAGTTCTTCTCGTTACTCTCCTTCTTCTTCCTCTTCTTATCTTTCTTCCACTTCTCCTGCCTCCTCTTGTTCTTTTTCTTCCAGTTCTTCTTCATCCTCTCCTTTCCTTTCTTTTCTTCATCTTCATCTCCTTCTTCTTCTTCCTTTCCTTCGTCATATCCCTCTTTTTCTCCTTCTTCTGCTTCTACTTGCATTTTTACCTCTTGTTCTCCTTCTTCTACTTTTCTTCCATCATCCTCACTCCTTCAACTAGTTTTTCTTCTTCCTCTTGTTCACCTTCTTCCACTTCTACTACATCCACTTGTTCTTCTTCTTCCCTCTCTTCTCCTTCTTCCCCTTCTTCTGCCTACACTACTTCTTCTTCCTCCCCTTCTTCTTCTCCTACTTGTTCCACTTCTTCCTCATTCCCCTTTCCTTCCATTGCTTCTTCTTCCTCCTCTTTTTCTCATTCTTCCACTTCTTCTTCTTCTTCCTATTGGTCTCCTTCTTCCACTTCTTCTTCTTCATCTCCTTTCATTCCACTACTTCCTCATATTCCTCTTATTCTCTCCTTCTACCACTTCTTCTACTTCTACTTGTTGTTCTTCTTCATTTTCGTCTCCTTCTTCCTCTTGTTCTGCTTACACTTCTTCCTCTTCCTCTTCTTCCACTTCTTCTCCTTCCACAACTTCTTTTTCTTTCCTTTCCGTCTTCTCCTTCCTCTTTTTCTCCATCCCCGACTTCTGTTGTTTCCCATTGTTGCTCTTCCTCTTGTTCTCCTTCCCCCAAATCTTATTCTTACACTTTTTCTTCTTCTTCTTCCTCTTCTCGTCCAGATTCCACTTCTTCTGGTTCTTCTTCCCTTCCCTTCCCCTCCTTCTTCCTCTTCCTCTTTTTCTCCTTTTTCCAATTCTTCTTCTTCATCTCACCTCCTTCGACTACTTCTTCTTCCTCCTCTTGTTCACCTTCTTCACTTTCCGCATCTTCTTCTTCTTCCTTTTCTTCTCCTTCTTCAACTTCTTCTAGTTACTCTCCTTCTTCTTCCTCTTCTTATCTTTCTTCCACTTCTCCTGCCTCCTCTGGTTCTTTTTCTTCCAGTTCTTCTTCATCCTCTCCTTTCCTTTCTTTTCTTCATCTTCATCTCCTTCTTCTTCTTCCTTTCCTTCGTCATATCCCTCTTTTTCTCCTTCTTCTGCTTCCACTTGCATTTTTACCTCTTGTTCTCCTTCTTGTACTTCTTCTCCATCATCCTCACTCCTTCAACTAGTTTTTCTTCTTCCTCTTGTTCACCTTCTTCCACTTCTACTACATCCACTTGTTCTTCTTCTTCCCTCTCTTCTCCTTCTTCCCCTTCTTCTGCCTACACTACTTCTTCTTCCTCCCCTTCTTCTTCTCCTACTTGTTCCACTTCTTCCTCATTCCCCTTTCCTTCCATTGCTTCTTCTTCCTCCTCTTTTTCTCATTCTTCCACTTCTTCTTCTTCTTCCTATTGGTCTCCTTCTTCCACTTCTTCTTCTTCATCTCCTTTCATTCCACTACTTCCTCATATTCCTCTTATTCTCTTCTGCTACCACTTCTTCTACTTCTACTTGTTGTTCTTCTTCATTTTCGTCTCCTTCTTCCTCTTGTTCTGCTTACACTTCTTCCTCTTCCTCTTCTTCCACTTCTTCTCCTTCCACAACTTCTTTTTCTTTCCTTTCCGTCTTCTCCTTCCTCTTTTTCTCCATCCCCGACATCTGTTGCTTCCCATTGTTGCTCTTCCTCTTGTTCTCCTTCCCCCAAATCTTATTCTTACACTTCTTCTTCTTCTTCTTCCTCTTCTCGTCCAGATTCCACTTCTTCTGGTTCTTCTTCCCTTCCCTTCCCCTCCTTCTTCCTCTTCCTCTTTTTCTCCTTTTTCCAATTCTTTTTCTTCATCTCACCTCCTTCGACTACTTCTTCTTCCTCCTCTTGTTCACCTTCTTCACTTTCCACATCTTCTTCTTCTTCTTCCTTTTCTTCTCCTTCTTCCACTTCTTCTAGTTACTCTCCTTCTTCTTCCTCTTCTTATCTTTCTTCCACTTCTCCTGCCTCCTCTTGTTCTTTTTCTTCCAGTTCTTCTTCATCCTCTCCTTTCCTTTCTTTTCTTCATCTTCATCTCCTTCTTCTTCTTCCTTTCCTTCGTCATATCCCTCTTTTTCCCCTTCTTCTGCTTCCACTTGCATTTTTACCTCTTGTTCTCCTTCTTCTACTTCTTCTCCATCATCCTCACTCCTTCAACTAGTTTTTCTTCTTCCTCTTGTTCACCTTCTTCCACTTCTACTACATCCACTTGTTCTTCTTCTTCCCTCTGTTCTCCTTCTTCCCCTTCTTCTGCCTACACTGCTTCTTCTTCCTCCCCTTCTTCTTCTCCTACTTGTTCCACTTCTTCCTCATTCCCCTTTCCTTCCATTGCTTCTTCTTCCTCCTCTTTTTCTCATTCTTCCACTTCTTCTTCTTCTTCCTATCTCCTTCTTCCACTTCTTCTTCGTCATCTCCTTTCATTCCACTACTTCCTCATATTCCTCTTATTCTCTCCTTCTACCACTTCTTCTACTTCTACTTGTTGTTCTTCTTCATTTTCGTCTCCTTCCTCTTGTTCTGCTTACACTTCTTCCTCTTCCTCTTCTTCCACTTCTTCTCCTTCCACAACTTCTTTTTCTTTCCTTTCCGTCTTCTCCTTCCTCTTTTTCTCCATCCCTGACTTCTGTTGCTTCCCATTGTTGCTCTTCCTCTTGTTCTCCTTCCCCCAAATCTTATTCTTACACTTCTTCTTCTTCTTCTTCCTCTTCTCGTCCAGATTCCACTTCTTCTGGTTCTTCTTCCCTTCCCTTCCCCTCCTTCTTCCTCTTCCTCTTTTTCTCCTTTTTCCAATTCTTCTTCTTCATCTCACCTCCTTCGACTACTTCTTCTTCCTCCTCTTGTTCACCTTCTTCACTTTCCACATCTTCTTCTTCTTCCTTTTCTTCTCCTTCTTCCACTTCTTCTAGTTACTCTCCTTCTTCTTCCTCTTCTTATCTTTCTTCCACTTCTCCTGCCTCCTCTTGTTCTTTTTCTTCCAGTTCTTCTTCATCCTCTCCTTTCCTTTCTTTTCTTCATCTTCATCTCCTTCTTCTTCTTCCTTTCCTTCGTCATATCCCTCTTTTTCTCCTTCTTCTGCTTCTACTTGCATTTTTACCTCTTGTTCTCCTTCTTCTACTTCTCTTCCATCATCCTCACTCCTTCAACTAGTTTTTCTTCTTCCTCTTGTTCACCTTCTTCCACTTCTACTACATCCACTTGTTCTTCTTCTTCCCTCTCTTCTCCTTCTTCCCCTTCTTCTGCCTACACTACTTCTTCTTCCTCCCCTTCTTCTTCTCCTACTTGTTCCACTTCTTCCTCATTCCCCTTTCCTTCCATTGCTTCTTCTTCCTCCTCTTTTTCTCATTCTTCCACTTCTTCTTCTTCTTCCTATCTCCTTCTTCCACTTCTTCTTCGTCATCTCCTTTCATTCCACTACTTCCTCATATTCCTCTTATTCTCTCCTTCTACCACTTCTTCTACTTCTACTTGTTGTTCTTCTTCATTTTCGTCTCCTTCCTCTTGTTCTGCTTACACTTCTTCCTCTTCCTCTTCTTCCACTTCTTCTCCTTCCACAACTTCTTTTTCTTTCCTTTCCGTCTTCTCCTTCCTCTTTTTCTCCATCCCCGACTTCTGTTGCTTCCCATTGTTGCTCTTCCTCTTGTTCTCCTTCCCCCAAATCTTATTCTTACACTTCTTCTTCTTCTTCTTCCTCTTCTCGTCCAGATTCCACTTCTTCTGGTTCTTCTTCCCTTCCATTCCCCTCCTTCTTCCTCTTCCTCTTTTTCTCCTTTTTCCAATTCTTCTTCTTCATCTCACCTCCTTCGACTACTTCTTCTTCCTCCTCTTGTTCACCTTCTTCACTTTCCACATCTTCTTCTTCTTCCTTTTCTTCTCCTTCTTCCACTTCTTCTAGTTACTCTCCTTCTTCTTCCTCTTCTTATCTTTCTTCCACTTCTCCTGCCTCCTCTTGTTCTTTTTCTTCCAGTTCTTCTTCATCCTCTCCTTTCCTTTCTTTTCTTCATCTTCATCTCCTTCTTCTTCTTCCTTTCCTTCGTCATACCCCTCTTTTTCTCCTTCTTCTGCTTCCACTTGCATTTTTACCTCTTGTTCTCCTTCTTCTACTTCTTCTCCATCATCCTCACTCCTTCAACTAGTTTTTCTTCTTCCTCTTGTTCACCTTCTTCCACTTCTACTACATCCACTTGTTCTTCTTCTTCCCTCTCTTCTCCTTCTTCCCCTTCTTCTGCCTACACTACTTCTTCTTCCTCCCCTCCTTCTTCTCCTACTTGTTCCACTTCTTCCTCATTCCCTTTTCCTTCAATTGCTTCTTCTTCCTCCTCTTTTTCTCATTCTTCCACTTCTTCTTCTTCTTCCTATTGGTCTCCTTCTTCCACTTCTTCTTCTTCATCTCCTTTCATTCCACTACTTCCTCATATTCCTCTTATTCTCTCCTTCTACCACTTCTTCTACTTTTACTTGTTGTTCTTCTTCATTTTCGTCTCCTTCTTCCTCTTGTTCTGCTTACACTTCTTCCTCTTCCTCTTCCTCTTCTTCCACTTCTTCTCCTTCCACAACTTCTTTTTCTTTCCTTTCCGTCTTCTCCTTCCTCTTTTTCTCCATCCCCGACTTCTGTTGCTTCCCATTGTTGCTCTTCCTCTTGTTCTCCTTCCCCCAAATCTTATTCTTACACTTCTTCTTCTTCTTCCTCTTCTCGTCCAGATTCCACTTCTTCTGGTTCTTCTTCCCTTCCCTTCCCTCCTTCTTCCTCTTCCTCTTTTTCTCCTTTTTCCAATTCTTCTTCTTCATCTCACCTCCTTCGACTACTTCTTCTTCCTCCTCTTGTTCACCTTCTTCACTTTCCACATCTTCTTCTTCTTCCTTTTCTTCTCCTTCTTCCACTTCTTCTAGTTACTCTCCTTCTTCTTCCTCTTCTTATCTTTCTTCCACTTCTCCTGCCTCCTCTTGTTCTTTTTCTTCCAGTTCTTCTTCATCCTCTCCTTTCCTTTCTTTTCTTCATCTTCATCTCCTTCTTCTTCTTCCTTTCCTTCGTCATATCCCTCTTTTTCTCCTTCTTCTGCTTCCACTTGCATTTTTACCTCTTGTTCTCCTTCTTCTACTTCTTCTCCATCATCCTCACTCCTTCAACTAGTTTTTCTTCTTCCTCTTGTTCACCTTCTTCCACTTCTACTACATCCACTTGTTCTTCTTCTTCCCTCTCTTCTCCTTCTTCCCCTTCTTCTGCCTACACTACTTCTTCTTCCTCCCCTTCTTCTTCTCCTACTTGTTCCACTTCTTCCTCATTCCCCTTTCCTTCCATTGCTTCTTCTTCCTCCTCTTTTTCTCATTCTTCCACTTCTTCTTCTTCTTCCTATTGGTCTCCTTCTTCCATTTCTTCTTCTTCATCTCCTTTCATTCCACTACTTCCTCATATTCCTCTTATGCTCTCCTTCTACCACTTCTTCTACTTCTACTTGTTGTTCTTCTTCATTTTCGTCTCCTTCTTCCTCTTGTTCTGCTTACACTTCTTCCTCTTCCTCTTCTTCCACTTCTTCTCCTTCCACAACTTCTTTTTCTTTCCTTTCCGTCTTCTCCTTCCTCTTTTTCTCCATCCCCGACTTCTGTTGCTTCCCATTGTTGCTCTTCCTCTTGTTCTCCTTCCCCCAAATCTTATTCTTACACTTCTTCTTCTTCTTCTTCCTCTTCTCGTCCAGATTCCACTTCTTCTGGTTCTTCTTCCCTTCCCTTCTCCTCCTTCTTCCTCTTCCTCTTTTTCTCCTTTTTCCAATTCTTCTTCTTCATCTCACCTCCTTCGACTACTTCTTCTTCCTCCTCTTGTTCACCTTCTTCACTTTCCACATCTTCTTCTTCTTCCTTTTCTTCTCCTTCTTCCACTTCTTCTAGTTACTCTCCTTCTTCTTCCTCTTCTTATCTTTCTTCCACTTCTTCTGCCTCCTCTTGTTCTTTTTCTTCCAGTTCTTCTTCATCCTCTCCTTTCCTTTCTTTTCTTCATCTTCATCTCCTTCTTCTTCTTCCTTTACTTCGTCATATCCCTCTTTTTCTCCTTCTTCTGCTTCCACTTGCATTTTTACCTCTTGTTCTCCTTCTTCTACTTCTTCTCCATCATCCTCACTCCTTCAACTAGTTTTTCTTCTTCCTCTTGTTCACCTTCTTCCACTTCTACTACATCCACTTGTTCTTCTTCTTCCCTCTCTTCTCCTTCTTCCCCTTCTTCTGCCTACACTACTTCTTCTTCCTCCCCTTCTTCTTCTCCTACTTGTTCCACTTCTTCCTCATTCCCCTTTCCTTCCATTGCTTCTTCTTCCTCCTCTTTTTCTCATTCTTCCACTTCTTCTTCTTCTTCCTATTGGTCTCCTTCTTCCACTTCTTCTTCTTCATCTCCTTTCATTCCACTACTTCCTTATATTCCTCTTATTCTCTCCTTCTACCACTTCTTCTACTTCTACTTGTTGTTCTTCTTCATTTTCGTCTCCTTCTTCCTCTTGTTCTGCTTACACTTCTTCCTCTTCCTCTTCCTCTTCTTCCACTTCTTCTCCTTCCACAACTTCTTTTTCTTTCCTTTCCGTCTTCTCCTTCCTCTTTTTCTCCATCCCCGACTTCTGTTGCTTCCCATTGTTGCTCTTCCTCTTGTTCTCCTTCCCCCAAATCTTATTCTTACACTTCTTCTTCTTCTTCTTCCTTTTCTCGTCCAGATTCCACTTCTTCTGGTTCTTCTTCCCTTCCCTTCCCCTCCTTCTTCCTCTTCCTCTTTTTCTCCTTTTTCCAATTCTTCTTCTTCATCTCACCTCCTTCGACTACTTCTTCTTCCTCCTCTTGTTCACCTTCTTCACTTTCCACATCTTCTTCTTCTTCCTTTTCTTCTCCTTCTTCCACTTCTTCTAGTTACTCTCCTTCTTCTTCCTCTTCTTATCTTTCTTCCACTTCTCCTGCCTCCTCTTGTTCTTTTTCTTCCAGTTCTTCTTCATCCTCTCCTTTCCTTTCTTTTCTTCATCTTCATCTCCTTCTTCTTCTTCCTTTCCTTCGTCATATCCCTCTTTTTCCCCTTCTTCTGCTTCCACTTGCATTTTTACCTCTTGTTCTCCTTCTTCTACTTCTTCTCCATCATCCTCACTCCTTCAACTAGTTTTTCTTCTTCCTCTTGTTCACCTTCTTCCACTTCTACTACATCCACTTGTTCTTCTTCTTCCCTCTCTTCTCCTTCTTCCCCTTCTTCTGCCTACACTACTTCTTCTTCCTCCCCTTCTTCTTCTCCTACTTGTTCCACTTCTTCCTCATTCCCCTTTCCTTCCATTGCTTCTTCTTCCTCCTCTTTTTCTCATTCTTCCACTTCTTCTTCTTCTTCCTATTGGTCTCCTTCTTCCACTTCTTCTTCTTCATCTCCTTTCATTCCACTACTTCCTTATATTCCTCTTATTCTCTCCTTCTACCACTTCTTCTACTTCTACTTGTTGTTCTTCTTCATTTTCGTCTCCTTCTTCCTCTTGTTCTGCTTACACTTCTTCCTCTTCCTCTTCTTCCACTTCTTCTCCTTCCACAACTTCTTTTTCTTTCCTTTCCGTCTTCTCCTTCCTCTTTTTCTCCATCCCCGACTTCTGTTGCTTCCCATTGTTGCTCTTCCTCTTGTTCTCCTTCCCCCAAATCTTATTCTTACACTTCTTCTTCTTCTTCTTCCTCTTCTCGCCCAGATTCCACTTCTTCTGGTTCTTCTTCCCTTCCCTTCCCCTCCTTCTTCACTTTCCACATCTTCTTCTTCTTCCTTTTCTTCTCCTTCTTCCACTTCTTCTAGTTACTCTCCTTCTTCTTCCTCTTCTTATCTTTCTTCCACTTCTCCTTCCTCCTCTTGTTCTTTTTCTTCCAGTTCTTCTTCATCATCTCCTTTCCTTTCTTTTCTTCATCTTCATCTCCTTCTTCTTCTTCCTTTCCTTCGTCATATCCCTCTTTTTCTCCTTCTTCTGCTTCCACTTGCATTTTTACCTCTTGTTCTCCTTCTTCTACTTCTTCTCCATCATCCTCACTCCTTCAACTAGTTTTTCTTCTTCCTCTTGTTCACCTTCTTCCACTTCTACTACATCCACTTGTTCTTCTTCTTCCCTCTCTTCTCCTTCTTCCCCTTCTTCTGCCTACACTGCTTCTTCTTCCTCCCCTTCTTCTTCTCCTACTTGTTCCACTTCTTCCTCATTCCCCTTTCCTTCCATTGCTTCTTCTTCCTCCTCTTTTTCTCATTCTTCCACTTCTTCTTCTTCTTCCTATTGGTCTCCTTCTTCCACTTCTTCTTCTTCATCTCCTTTCATTCCACTACTTCCTCATATTCCTCTTATTCTCTCCTTCTACCACTTCTTCTACTTCTACTTGTTGTTCTTCTTCATTTTCGTCTCCTTCTTCCTCTTGTTCTGCTTACACTTCTTCCTCTTCCTCTTCCTCTTCCTCTTCTTCCACTTCTTCTCCTTCCACAACTTCTTTTTCTTTCCTTTCCGTCTTCTCCTTCCTCTTTTTCTCCATCCCCGACTTCTGTTGCTTCCCATTGTTGCTCTTCCTCTTGTTCTCCTTCCCCCAAATCTTATTCTTACACTTCTTCTTCTTCTTCTTCCTCTTCTCGTCCAGATTCCACTTCTTCTGGTTCTTCTTCCCTTCCCTTCCCCTCCTTCTTCCTCTTCCTCTTTTTCTCCTTTTTCCAATTCTTCTTCTTCATCTCACCTCCTTCGACTACTTCTTCTTCCTCCTCTTGTTCACCTTCTTCACTTTCCACATCTTCTTCTTCTTCCTTTTCTTCTCCTTCTTCCACTTCTTCTAGTTACTCTCCTTCTTCTTCCTCTTCTTATCTTTCTTCCACTTCTCCTGCCTCCTCTTGTTCTTTTTCTTCCAGTTCTTCTTCATCCTCTCCTTTCCTTTCTTTTCTTCATCTTCATCTGCTTCTTCTTCTTCCTTTCCTTCGTCATATCCCTCTTTTTCTCCTTCTTCTGCTTCCACTTGCATTTTTACCTCTTGCTCTCCTTCTTCTACTTCTTCTCCATCATCCTCACTCCTTCAACTAGTTTTTCTTCTTCCTCTTGTTCACCTTCTTCCACTTCTACTACATCCACTTGTTCTTCTTCTTCCCTCTCTTCTCCTTCTTCCCCTTCTTCTGCCTACACTACTTCTTCTTCCTCCCCTTCTTCTTCTCCTACTTGTTCCACTTCTTCCTCATTCCCCTTTCCTTCCATTGCTTCTTCTTCCTCCTCTTTTTCTCATTCTTCCACTTCTTCTTCTTCTTCCTATTGGTCTCCTTCTTCCACTTCTTCTTCTTCATCTCCTTTCATTCCACTACTTCCTCATATTCCTCTTATTCTCTCCTTCTACCACTTCTTCTACTTCTACTTGTTGTTCTTCTTCATTTTCGTCTCCTTCTTCCTCTTGTTCTGCTTACACTTCTTCCTCTTCCTCTTCTTCCACTTCTTCTCCTTCCACAACTTCTTTTTCTTTCCTTTCCGTCTTCTCCTTCCTCTTTTTCTCCATCCCCGACTTCTGTTGCTTCCCATTGTTGCTCTTCCTCTTGTTCTCCTTCCCCCAAATCTTATTCTTACACTTCTTCTTCTTCTTCTTCCTCTTCTCGTCCAGATTCAACTTCTTCTGGTTCTTCTTCCCTTCCCTTCCCCTCCTTCTTCCTCTTCCTCTTTTTCTCCTTTTTCCAATTCTTCTTCATCATCTCACCTCCTTCGACTACTTCTTCTTCCTCCTCTTGTTCACCTTCTTCACTTTCCACATCTTCTTCTTCTTCCTTTTCTTCTCCTTCTTCCACTTCTTCTAGTTACTCTCCTTCTTCTTCCTCTTCTTATCTTTCTTCCACTTCTCCTGCCTCCTCTTGTTCTTTTTCTTCCAGTTCTTCTTCATCCTCTCCTTTCCTTTCTTTTCTTCATCTTCATCTCCTTCTTCTTCTTCCTTTCCTTCGTCATATCCCTCTTTTTCTCCTTCTTCTGCTTCCACTTGCATTTTTACCTCTTGTTCTCCTTCTTCTACTTCTTCTCCATCATCCTCACTCCTTCAACTAGTTTTTCTTCTTCCTCTTGTTCACCTTCTTCCACTTCTACTACATCCACTTGTTCTTCTTCTTCCCTCTCTTCTCCTTCTTCCCCTTCTTCTGCCTACACTACTTCTTCTTCCTCCCCTTCTTCTTCTCCTACTTGTTCCACTTCTTCCTCATTCCCCTTTCCTTCCATTGCTTCTTCTTCCTCCTCTTTTTCTCATTCTTCCACTTCTTCTTCTTCTTCCTATTGGTCTCCTTCTTCCACTTCTTCTTCTTCATCTCCTTTCATTCCACTACTTCCTCATATTCCTCTTATTCTCTCCTTCTACCACTTCTTCTACTTCTACTTGTTGTTCTTCTTCATTTTCGTCTCCTTCTTCCTCTTGTTCTGCTTACACTTCTTCCTCTTCCTCTTCCTCTTCTTCCACTTCTTCTCCTTCCACAACTTCTTTTTCTTTCCTTTCCGTCTTCTCCTTCCTCTTTTTCTCCATCCCCGACTTCTGTTGCTTCCCATTGTTGCTCTTCCTCTTGTTCTCCTTCCCCCAAATCTTATTCTTACACTTCTTCTTCTTCTTCTTCCTCTTCTCGTCCAGATTCCACTTCTTCTGGTTCTTCTTCCCTTCCCTTCCCCTCCTTCTTCCTCTTCCTCTTTTTCTCCTTTTTCCAATTCTTCTTCTTCATCTCACCTCCTTCGACTACTTCTTCTTCCTCCTCTTGTTCACCTTCTTCACTTTCCACATCTTCTTCTTCTTCCTTTTCTTCTCCTTCTTCCACTTCTTCTAGTTACTCTCCTTCTTCTTCCTCTTCTTATCTTTCTTCCACTTCTCCTGCCTCCTCTTGTTCTTTTTCTTCCAGTTCTTCTTCATCCTCTCCTTTCCTTTCTTTTCTTCATCTTCATCTGCTTCTTCTTCTTCCTTTCCTTCGTCATATCCCTCTTTTTCTCCTTCTTCTGCTTCCACTTGCATTTTTACCTCTTGCTCTCCTTCTTCTACTTCTTCTCCATCATCCTCACTCCTTCAACTAGTTTTTCTTCTTCCTCTTGTTCACCTTCTTCCACTTCTACTACATCCACTTGTTCTTCTTCTTCCCTCTCTTCTCCTTCTTCCCCTTCTTCTGCCTACACTACTTCTTCTTCCTCCCCTTCTTCTTCTCCTACTTGTTCCACTTCTTCCTCATTCCCCTTTCCTTCCATTGCTTCTTCTTCCTCCTCTTTTTCTCATTCTTCCACTTCTTCTTCTTCTTCCTATTGGTCTCCTTCTTCCACTTCTTCTTCTTCATCTCCTTTCATTCCACTACTTCCTCATATTCCTCTTATTCTCTCCTTCTACCACTTCTTCTACTTCTACTTGTTGTTCTTCTTCATTTTCGTCTCCTTCTTCCTCTTGTTCTGCTTACACTTCTTCCTCTTCCTCTTCCTCTTCTTCCACTTCTTCTCCTTCCACAACTTCTTTTTCTTTCCTTTCCGTCTTCTCCTTCCTCTTTTTCTCCATCCCCGACTTCTGTTGCTTCCCATTGTTGCTCTTCCTCTTGTTCTCCTTCCCCCAAATCTTATTCTTACACTTCTTCTTCTTCTTCTTCCTCTTCTCGTCCAGATTCCACTTCTTCTGGTTCTTCTTCCCTTCCCTTCCCCTCCTTCTTCCTCTTCCTCTTTTTCTCCTTTTTCCAATTCTTCTTCTTCATCTCACCTCCTTCGACTACTTCTTCTTCCTCCTCTTGTTCACCTTCTTCACTTTCCACATCTTCTTCTTCTTCCTTTTCTTCTCCTTCTTCCACTTCTTCTAGTTACTCTCCTTCTTCTTCCTCTTCTTATCTTTCTTCCACTTCTCCTGCCTCCTCTTGTTCTTTTTCTTCCAGTTCTTCTTCATCCTCTCCTTTCCTTTCTTTTCTTCATCTTCATCTCCTTCTTCTTCTTCCTTTCCTTCGTCATATCCCTCTTTTTCTCCTTCTTCTGCTTCCACTTGCATTTTTACCTCTTGCTCTCCTTCTTCTACTTCTTCTCCATCATCCTCACTCCTTCAACTAGTTTTTCTTCTTCCTCTTGTTCACCTTCTTCCACTTCTACTACATCCACTTGTTCTTCTTCTTCCCTCTCTTCTCCTTCTTCCCCTTCTTCTGCCTACACTACTTCTTCTTCCTCCCCTTCTTCTTCTCCTACTTGTTCCACTTCTTCCTCATTCCCCTTTCCTTCCATTGCTTCTTCTTCCTCCTCTTTTTCTCATTCTTCCACTTCTTCTTCTTCTTCCTATTGGTCTCCTTCTTCCACTTCTTCTTCTTCATCTCCTTTCATTCCACTACTTCCTCATATTCCTCTTATTCTCTCCTTCTACCACTTCTTCTACTTCTACTTGTTGTTCTTCTTCATTTTCGTCTCCTTCTTCCTCTTGTTCTGCTTACACTTCTTCCTCTTCCTCTTCCTCTTCTTCCACTTCTTCTCCTTCCACAACTTCTTTTTCTTTCCTTTCCGTCTTCTCCTTCCTCTTTTTCTCCATCCCCGACTTCTGTTGCTTCCCATTGTTGCTCTTCCTCTTGTTCTCCTTCCCCCAAATCTTATTCTTACACTTCTTCTTCTTCTTCTTCCTCTTCTCGTCCAGATTCCACTTCTTCTGGTTCTTCTTCCCTTCCCTTCCCCTCCTTCTTCCTCTTCCTCTTTTTCTCCTTTTTCCAATTCTTCTTCTTCATCTCACCTCCTTCGACTACTTCTTCTTCCTCCTCTTGTTCACCTTCTTCACTTTCCACATCTTCTTCTTCTTCCTTTTCTTCTCCTTCTTCCACTTCTTCTAGTTACTCTCCTTCTTCTTCCTCTTCTTATCTTTCTTCCACTTCTCCTGCCTCCTCTTGTTCTTTTTCTTCCAGTTCTTCTTCATCCTCTCCTTTCCTTTCTTTTCTTCATCTTCATCTCCTTCTTCTTCTTCCTTTCCTTCGTCATATCCCTCTTTTTCTCCTTCTTCTACTTCCACTTGCATTTTTACCTCTTGCTCTCCTTCTTCTACTTCTTCTCCATCATCCTCACTCCTTCAACTAGTTTTTCTTCTTCCTCTTGTTCACCTTCTTCCACTTCTACTACATCCACTTGTTCTTCTTCTTCCCTCTCTTCTCCTTCTTCCCCTTCTTCTGCTACACTACTTCTTCTTCCTCCCCTTCTTCTTCTCCTACTTGTTCCACTTCTTCCTCATTCCCCTTTCCTTCCATTGCTTCTTCTTCCTCCTCTTTTTCTCATTCTTCCACTTCTTCTTCTTCTTCCTATTGGTCTCCTTCTTCCACTTCTTCTTCTTCATCTCCTTTCATTCCACTACTTCCTCATATTCCTCTTATTCTCTCCTTCTACCACTTCTTCTACTTCTACTTGTTGTTCTTCTTCATTTTCGTCTCCTTCTTCCTCTTGTTCTGCTTACACTTCTTCCTCTTCCTCTTCTTCCACTTCTTCTCCTTCCACAACTTCTTTTTCTTTCCTTTCCGTCTTCTCCTTCCTCTTTTTCTCCATCCCCGACTTCTGTTGCTTCCCATTGTTGCTCTTCCTCTTGTTCTCCTTCCCCCAAATCTTATTCTTACACTTCTTATTCTTCTTCTTCCTCTTCTCGTCCAGATTCCACTTCTTCTGGTTCTTCTTCCCTTCCCTTCCCCTCCTTCTTCCTCTTCCTCTTTTTCTCCTTTTTCCAATTCTTCTTCTTCATCTCACCTCCTTCGACTACTTCTTCTTCCTCCTCTTGTTCACCTTCTTCACTTTCCACATCTTCTTCTTCTTCCTTTTCTTCTCCTTCTTCCACTTCTTCTAGTTACTCTCCTTCTTCTTCCTCATCTTATCTTTCTTCCACTTCTCCTGCCTCCTCTTGTTCTTTTTCTTCCAGTTCTTCTTCATCCTCTCCTTTCCTTTCTTTTCTTCATCTTCATCTCCTTCTTCTTCTTCCTTTCCTTCGGCATATCCCTCTTTTTCTCCTTCTTCTGCTTCCACTTGCATTTTTACCTCTTGCTCTCCTTCTTCTACTTCTTCTCCATCATCCTCACTCCTTCAACTAGTTTTTCTTCTTCCTCTTGTTCACCTTCTTCCACTTCTACTACATCCACTTGTTCTTCTTCTTCCCTCTCTTCTCCTTCTTCCCCTTCTTCTGCCTACACTACTTCTTCTTCCTCCCCTTCTTCTTCTCCTACTTGTTCCACTTCTTCCTCATTCCCCTTTCCTTCCATTGCTTCTTCTTCCTCCTCTTTTTCTCATTCATCCACTTCTTCTTCTTCTTCCTATTGGTCTCCTTCTTCCACTTCTTCTTCTTCATCTCCTTTCATTCCACTACTTCCTCATATTCCTCTTATTCTCTCCTTCTACCACTTCTTCTACTTCTACTTGTTGTTCTTCTTCATTTTCGTCTCCTTCTTCCTCTTGTTCTGCTTACACTTCTTCCTCTTCCTCTTCTTCCACTTCTTCTCCTTCCACAACTTCTTTTTCTTTCCTTTCCGTCTTCTCCTTCCTCTTTTTCTCCATCCCCGACTTCTGTTGCTTCCCATTGTTGCTCTTCCTCTTGTTCTCCTTCCCCCAAATCTTATTCTTACACTTCTTCTTCTTCTTCTTCCTCTTCTCGTCCAGATTCCACTTCTTCTGGTTCTTCTTCCCTTCCCTTCCCCTCCTTCTTCCTCTTCCTCTTTTTCTCCTTTTTCCAATTCTTCTTCTTCATCTCACCTCCTTCGACTACTTCTTCTTCCTCCTCTTGTTCACCTTCTTCACTTTCCACATCTTCTTCTTCTTCCTTTTCTTCTCCTTCTTCCACTTCTTCTAGTTACTCTCCTTCTTCTTCCTCTTCTTATCTTTCTTCCACTTCTCCTGCCTCCTCTTGTTCTTTTTCTTCCAGTTCTTCTTCATCCTCTCCTTTCCTTTCTTTTCTTCATCTTCATCTCCTTCTTCTTCTTCCTTTCCTTCGTCATATCCCTCTTTTTCTCCTTCTTCTACTTCCACTTGCATTTTTACCTCTTGCTCTCCTTCTTCTACTTCTTCTCCATCATCCTCACTCCTTCAACTAGTTTTTCTTCTTCCTCTTGTTCACCTTCTTCCACTTCTACTACATCCACTTGTTCTTCTTCTTCCCTCTCTTCTCCTTCTTCCCCTTCTTCTGCTACACTACTTCTTCTTCCTCCCCTTCTTCTTCTCCTACTTGTTCCACTTCTTCCTCATTCCCCTTTCCTTCCATTGCTTCTTCTTCCTCCTCTTTTTCTCATTCTTCCACTTCTTCTTCTTCTTCCTATTGGTCTCCTTCTTCCACTTCTTCTTCTTCATCTCCTTTCATTCCACTACTTCCTCATATTCCTCTTATTCTCTCCTTCTACCACTTCTTCTACTTCTACTTGTTGTTCTTCTTCATTTTCGTCTCCTTCTTCCTCTTGTTCTGCTTACACTTCTTCCTCTTCCTCTTCTTCCACTTCTTCTCCTTCCACAACTTCTTTTTCTTTCCTTTCCGTCTTCTCCTTCCTCTTTTTCTCCATCCCCGACTTCTGTTGCTTCCCATTGTTGCTCTTCCTCTTGTTCTCCTTCCCCCAAATCTTATTCTTACACTTCTTCTTCTTCTTCTTCCTCTTCTCGTCCAGATTCCACTTCTTCTGGTTCTTCTTCCCTTCCCTTCCCCTCCTTCTTCCTCTTCCTCTTTTTCTCCTTTTTCCAATTCTTCTTCTTCATCTCACCTCCTTCGACTACTTCTTCTTCCTCCTCTTGTTCACCTTCTTCACTTTCCACATCTTCTTCTTCTTCCTTTTCTTCTCCTTCTTCCACTTCTTCTAGTTACTCTCCTTCTTCTTCCTCTTCTTATCTTTCTTCCACTTCTCCTGCCTCCTCTTGTTCTTTTTCTTCCAGTTCTTCTTCATCCTCTCCTTTCCTTTCTTTTCTTCATCTTCATCTCCTTCTTCTTCTTCCTTTCCTTCGTCATATCCCTCTTTTTCTCCTTCTTCTACTTCCACTTGCATTTTTACCTCTTGCTCTCCTTCTTCTACTTCTTCTCCATCATCCTCACTCCTTCAACTAGTTTTTCTTCTTCCTCTTGTTCACCTTCTTCCACTTCTACTACATCCACTTGTTCTTCTTCTTCCCTCTCTTCTCCTTCTTCCCCTTCTTCTGCTACACTACTTCTTCTTCCTCCCCTTCTTCTTCTCCTACTTGTTCCACTTCTTCCTCATTCCCCTTTCCTTCCATTGCTTCTTCTTCCTCCTCTTTTTCTCATTCTTCCACTTCTTCTTCTTCTTCCTATTGGTCTCCTTCTTCCACTTCTTCTTCTTCATCTCCTTTCATTCCACTACTTCCTCATATTCCTCTTATTCTCTCCTTCTACCACTTCTTCTACTTCTACTTGTTGTTCTTCTTCATTTTCGTCTCCTTCTTCCTCTTGTTCTGCTTACACTTCTTCCTCTTCCTCTTCTTCCACTTCTTCTCCTTCCACAACTTCTTTTTCTTTCCTTTCCGTCTTCTCCTTCCTCTTTTTCTCCATCCCCGACTTCTGTTGCTTCCCATTGTTGCTCTTCCTCTTGTTCTCCTTCCCCCAAATCTTATTCTTACACTTCTTCTTCTTCTTCTTCCTCTTCTCGTCCAGATTCCACTTCTTCTGGTTCTTCTTCCCTTCCCTTCCCCTCCTTCTTCCTCTTCCTCTTTTTCTCCTTTTTCCAATTCTTCTTCTTCATCTCACCTCCTTCGACTACTTCTTCTTCCTCCTCTTGTTCACCTTCTTCACTTTCCACATCTTCTTCTTCTTCCTTTTCTTCTCCTTCTTCCACTTCTTCTAGTTACTCTCCTTCTTCTTCCTCATCTTATCTTTCTTCCACTTCTCCTGCCTCCTCTTGTTCTTTTTCTTCCAGTTCTTCTTCATCCTCTCCTTTCCTTTCTTTTCTTCATCTTCATCTCCTTCTTCTTCTTCCTTTCCTTCGTCATATCCCTCTTTTTCTCCTTCTTCTGCTTCCACTTGCATTTTTACCTCTTGCTCTCCTTCTTCTACTTCTTCTCCATCATCCTCACTCCTTCAACTAGTTTTTCTTCTTCCTCTTGTTCACCTTCTTCCACTTCTACTACATCCACTTGTTCTTCTTCCCTCTCTTCTCCTTCTTCCCCTTCTTCTGCCTACACTACTTCTTCTTCCTCCCCTTCTTCTTCTCCTACTTGTTCCACTTCTTCCTCATTCCCCTTTCCTTCCATTGCTTCTTCTTCCTCCTCTTTTTCTCATTCATCCACTTCTTCTTCTTCTTCCTATTGGTCTCCTTCTTCCACTTCTTCTTCTTCATCTCCTTTCATTCCACTACTTCCTCATATTCCTCTTATTCTCTCCTTCTACCACTTCTTCTACTTCTACTTGTTGTTCTTCTTCATTTTCGTCTCCTTCTTCCTCTTGTTCTGCTTACACTTCTTCCTCTTCCTCTTCTTCCACTTCTTCTCCTTCCACAACTTCTTTTTCTTTCCTTTCCGTCTTCTCCTTCCTCTTTTTCTCCATCCCCGACTTCTGTTGCTTCCCATTGTTGCTCTTCCTCTTGTTCTCCTTCCCCCAAATCTTATTCTTACACTTCTTCTTCTTCTTCTTCCTCTTCTCGTCCAGATTCCACTTCTTCTGGTTCTTCTTCCCTTCCCTTCCCCTCCTTCTTCCTCTTCCTCTTTTTCTCCTTTTTCCAATTCTTCTTCTTCATCTCACCTCCTTCGACTACTTCTTCTTCCTCCTCTTGTTCACCTTCTTCACTTTCCACATCTTCTTCTTCTTCCTTTTCTTCTCCTTCTTCCACTTCTTCTAGTTACTCTCCTTCTTCTTCCTCTTCTTATCTTTCTTCCACTTCTCCTGCCTCCTCTTGTTCTTTTTCTTCCAGTTCTTCTTCATCCTCTCCTTTCCTTTCTTTTCTTCATCTTCATCTCCTTCTTCTTCTTCCTTTCCTTCGTCATATCCCTCTTTTTCTCCTTCTTCTGCTTCCACTTGCATTTTTACCTCTTGCTCTCCTTCTTCTACTTCTTCTCCATCATCCTCACTCCTTCAACTAGTTTTTCTTCTTCCTCTTGTTCACCTTCTTCCACTTCTACTACATCCACTTGTTCTTCTTCTTCCCTCTCTTCTCCTTCTTCCCCTTCTTCTGCCTACACTACTTCTTCTTCCTCCCCTTCTTCTTCTCCTACTTGTTCCACTTCTTCCTCATTCCCCTTTCCTTCCATTGCTTCTTCTTCCTCCTCTTTTTCTCATTCATCCACTTCTTCTTCTTCTTCCTATTGGTCTCCTTCTTCCACTTCTTCTTCTTCATCTCCTTTCATTCCACTACTTCCTCATATTCCTCTTATTCTCTCCTTCTACCACTTCTTCTACTTCTACTTGTTGTTCTTCTTCATTTTCGTCTCCTTCTTCCTCTTGTTCTGCTTACACTTCTTCCTCTTCCTCTTCTTCCACTTCTTCTCCTTCCACAACTTCTTTTTCTTTCCTTTCCGTCTTCTCCTTCCTCTTTTTCTCCATCCCCGACTTCTGTTGCTTCCCATTGTTGCTCTTCCTCTTGTTCTCCTTCCCCCAAATCTTATTCTTACACTTCTTCTTCTTCTTCTTCCTCTTCTCGTCCAGATTCCACTTCTTCTGGTTCTTCTTCCCTTCCCTTCCCCTCCTTCTTCCTCTTCCTCTTTTTCTCCTTTTTCCAATTCTTCTTCTTCATCTCACCTCCTTCGACTACTTCTTCTTCCTCTTCTTGTTCACCTTCTTCACTTTCCACATCTTCTTCTTCTTCCTTTTCTTCTCCTTCTTCCACTTCTTCTAGTTACTCTCCTTCTTCTTCCTCTTCTTATCTTTCTTCCACTTCTCCTGCCTCCTCTTGTTCTTTTTCTTCCAGTTCTTCTTCATCCTCTCCTTTCCTTTCTTTTCTTCATCTTCATCTCCTTCTTCTTCTTCCTTTCCTTCGTCATATCCCTCTTTTTCTCCTTCTTCTGCTTCCACTTGCATTTTTACCTCTTGCTCTCCTTCTTCTACTTCTTCTCCATCATCCTCACTCCTTCAACTAGTTTTTCTTCTTCCTCTTGTTCACCTTCTTCCACTTCTACTACATCCACTTGTTCTTCTTCTTCCCTCTCTTCTCCTTCTTCCCCTTCTTCTGCCTACACTACTTCTTCTTCCTCCCCTTCTTCTTCTCCTACTTGTTCCACTTCTTCCTCATTCCCCTTTCCTTCCATTGCTTCTTCTTCCTCCTCTTTTTCTCATTCTTCCACTTCTTCTTCTTCTTCCTATTGGTCTCCTTCTTCCACTTCTTCTTCTTCATCTCCTTTCATTCCACTACTTCCTCATATTCCTCTTATTCTCTCCTTCTACCACTTCTTCTACTTCTACTTGTTGTTCTTCTTCATTTTCGTCTCCTTCTTCCTCTTGTTCTGCTTACACTTCTTCCTCTTCCTCTTCTTCCACTTCTTCTCCTTCCACAACTTCTTTTTCTTTCCTTTCCGTCTTCTCCTTCCTCTTTTTCTCCATCCCCAACTTCTGTTGCTTCCCATTGTTGCTCTTCCTCTTGTTCTCCTTCCCCCAAATCTTATTCTTACACTTCTTCTTCATCTTCTTCCTCTTCTCGTCCAGATTCCACTTCTTCTGGTTCTTCTTCCCTTCCCTTCCCCTCCTTCTTCCTCTTCCTCTTTTTCTCCTTTTTCCAATTCTTCTTCTTCATCTCACCTCCTTCGACTACTTCTTCTTCCTCCTCTTGTTCACCTTCTTCACTTTCCACATCTTCTTCTTCTTCCTTTTCTTCTCCTTCTTCCACTTCTTCTAGTTACTCTCCTTCTTCTTCCTCTTCTTATCTTTCTTCCACTTCTCCTGCCTCCTCTTGTTCTTTTTCTTCCAGTTCTTCTTCATCCTCTCCTTTCCTTTCTTTTCTTCATCTTCATCTCCTTCTTCTTCTTCCTTTCCTTCGTCATATCCCTCTTTTTCTCCTTCTTCTGCTTCCACTTGCATTTTTACCTCTTGCTCTCCTTCTTCTACTTCTTCTCCATCATCCTCACTCCTTCAACTAGTTTTTCTTCTTCCTCTTGTTCACCTTCTTCCACTTCTACTACATCCACTTGTTCTTCTTCTTCCCTCTCTTCTCCTTCTTCCCCTTCTTCTGCCTACACTACTTCTTCTTCCTCCCCTTCTTCTTCTCCTACTTGTTCCACTTCTTCCTCATTCCCCTTTCCTTCCATTGCTTCTTCTTCCTCCTCTTTTTCTCATTCTTCCACTTCTTCTTCTTCTTCCTATTGGTCTCCTTCTTCCACTTCTTCTTCTTCATCTCCTTTCATTCCACTACTTCCTCATATTCCTCTTATTCTCTCCTTCTACCACTTCTTCTACTTCTACTTGTTGTTCTTCTTCATTTTCGTCTCCTTCTTCCTCTTGTTCTGCTTACACTTCTTCCTCTTCCTCTTCTTCCACTTCTTCTCCTTCCACAACTTCTTTTTCTTTCCTTTCCGTCTTCTCCTTCCTCTTTTTCTCCATCCCCGACTTCTGTTGCTTCCCATTGTTGCTCTTCCTCTTGTTCTCCTTCCCCCAAATCTTATTCTTACACTTCTTCTTCTTCTTCCTCCTCTTCTCGTCCAGATTCCACTTCTTCTGGTTCTTCTTCCCTTCCCTTCCCCTCCTTCTTCCTCTTCCTCTTTTTCTCCTTTTTCCAATTCTTCTTCTTCATCTCACCTCCTTCGACTACTTCTTCTTCCTCCTCTTGTTCACCTTCTTCACTTTCCACATCTTCTTCTTCTTCCTTTTCTTCTCCTTCTTCCACTTCTTCTAGTTACTCTCCTTCTTCTTCCTCTTCTTATCTTTCTTCCACTTCTCCTGCCTCCTCTTGTTCTTTTTCTTCCAGTTCTTCTTCATCCTCTCCTTTCCTTTCTTTTCTTCATCTTCATCTCCTTCTTCTTCTTCCTTTCCTTCGTCATATCCCTCTTTTTCTCCTTCTTCTGCTTCCACTTGCATTTTTACCTCTTGCTCTCCTTCTTCTACTTCTTCTCCATCATCCTCACTCCTTCAACTAGTTTTTCTTCTTCCTCTTGTTCACCTTCTTCCACTTCTACTACATCCACTTGTTCTTCTTCTTCCCTCTCTTCTCCTTCTTCCCCTTCTTCTGCCTACACTACTTCTTCTTCCTCCCCTTCTTCTTCTCCTACTTGTTCCACTTCTTCCTCATTCCCCTTTCCTTCCATTGCTTCTTCTTCCTCCTCTTTTTCTCATTCATCCACTTCTTCTTCTTCTTCCTATTGGTCTCCTTCTTCCACTTCTTCTTCTTCATCTCCTTTCATTCCACTACTTCCTCATATTCCTCTTATTCTCTCCTTCTACCACTTCTTCTACTTCTACTTGTTGTTCTTCTTCATTTTCGTCTCCTTCTTCCTCTTGTTCTGCTTACACTTCTTCCTCTTCCTCTTCTTCCACTTCTTCTCCTTCCACAACTTCTTTTTCTTTCCTTTCCGTCTTCTCCTTCCTCTTTTTCTCCATCCCCGACTTCTGTTGCTTCCCATTGTTGCTCTTCCTCTTGTTCTCCTTCCCCCAAATCTTATTCTTACACTTCTTCTTCTTCTTCTTCCTCTTCTCGTCCAGATTCCACTTCTTCTGGTTCTTCTTCCCTTCCCTTCCCCTCCTTCTTCCTCTTCCTCTTTTTCTCCTTTTTCCAATTCTTCTTCTTCATCTCACCTCCTTCGACTACTTCTTCTTCCTCCTCTTGTTCACCTTCTTCACTTTCCACATCTTCTTCTTCTTCCTTTTCTTCTCCTTCTTCCACTTCTTCTAGTTACTCTCCTTCTTCTTCCTCTTCTTATCTTTCTTCCACTTCTCCTGCCTCCTCTTGTTCTTTTTCTTCCAGTTCTTCTTCATCCTCTCCTTTCCTTTCTTTTCTTCATCTTCATCTCCTTCTTCTTCTTCCTTTCCTTCGTCATATCCCTCTTTTTCTCCTTCTTCTGCTTCCACTTGCATTTTTACCTCTTGCTCTCCTTCTTCTACTTCTTCTCCATCATCCTCACTCCTTCAACTAGTTTTTCTTCTTCCTCTTGTTCACCTTCTTCCACTTCTACTACATCCACTTGTTCTTCTTCTTCCCTCTCTTCTCCTTCTTCCCCTTCTTCTGCCTACACTACTTCTTCTTCCTCCCCTTCTTCTTCTCCTACTTGTTCCACTTCTTCCTCATTCCCCTTTCCTTCCATTGCTTCTTCTTCCTCCTCTTTTTCTCATTCTTCCACTTCTTCTTCTTCTTCCTATTGGTCTCCTTCTTCCACTTCTTCTTCTTCATCTCCTTTCATTCCACTACTTCCTCATATTCCTCTTATTCTCTCCTTCTACCACTTCTTCTACTTCTACTTGTTGTTCTTCTTCATTTTCGTCTCCTTCTTCCTCTTGTTCTGCTTACACTTCTTCCTCTTCCTCTTCCTCTTCTTCCACTTCTTCTCCTTCCACAACTTCTTTTTCTTTCCTTTCCGTCTTCTCCTTCCTCTTTTTCTCCATCCCCGACTTCTGTTGCTTCCCATTGTTGCTCTTCCTCTTGTTCTCCTTCCCCCAAATCTTATTCTTACACTTCTTCTTCTTCTTCTTCCTCTTCTCGTCCAGATTCCACTTCTTCTGGTTCTTCTTCCCTTCCCTTCCCCTCCTTCTTCCTCTTCCTCTTTTTCTCCTTTTTCCAATTCTTCTTCTTCATCTCACCTCCTTCGACTACTTCTTCTTCCTCCTCTTGTTCACCTTCTTCACTTTCCACATCTTCTTCTTCTTCCTTTTCTTCTCCTTCTTCCACTTCTTCTAGTTACTCTCTTTCTTCTTCCTCTTCTTATCTTTCTTCCACTTCTCCTGCCTCCTCTTGTTCTTTTTCTTCCAGTTCTTCTTCATCCTCTTCTTTCCTTTCTTTTCTTCATCTTCATCTCCTTCTTCTTCTTCCTTTCCTTCGTCATATCCCTCTTTTTCTCCTTCTTCTGCTTCCACTTGCATTTTTACCTCTTGCTCTCCTTCTTCTACTTCTTCTCCATCATCCTCACTCCTTCAACTAGTTTTTCTTCTTCCTCTTGTTCACCTTCTTCCACTTCTACTACATCCACTTGTTCTTCTTCTTCCCTCTCTTCTCCTTCTTCCCCTTCTTCTGCCTACACTACTTCTTCTTCCTCCCCTTCTTCTTCTCCTACTTGTTCCACTTCTTCCTCATTCCCCTTTCCTTCCATTGCTTCTTCTTCCTCCTCTTTTTCTCATTCTTCCACTTCTTCTTCTTCTTCCTATTGGTCTCCTTCTTCCACTTCTTCTTCTTCATCTCCTTTCATTCCACTACTTCCTCATATTCCTCTTATTCTCTCCTTCTACCACTTCTTCTACTTCTACTTGTTGTTCTTCTTCATTTTCGTCTACTTCTTCCTCTTGTTCTGCTTACACTTCTTCCTCTTCCTCTTCCTCTTCTTCCACTTCTTCTCCTTCCACAACTTCTTTTTCTTTCCTTTCCGTCTTCTCCTTCCTCTTTTTCTCCATCCCCGACTTCTGTTGCTTCCCATTGTTGCTCTTCCTCTTGTTCTCCTTCCCCCAAATCTTATTCTTACACTTCTTCTTCTTCTTCTTCCTCTTCTCGTCCAGATTCCACTTCTTCTGGTTCTTCTTCCCTTCCCTTCCCCTCCTTCTTCCTCTTCCTCTTTTTCTCCTTTTTCCAATTCTTCTTCTTCATCTCACCTCCTTCGACTACTTCTTCTTCCTCCTCTTGTTCACCTTCTTCACTTTCCACATCTTCTTCTTCTTCCTTTTCTTCTCCTTCTTCCACTTCTTCTAGTTACTCTCTTTCTTCTTCCTCTTCTTATCTTTCTTCCACTTCTCCTGCCTCCTCTTGTTCTTTTTCTTCCAGTTCTTCTTCATCCTCTTCTTTCCTTTCTTTTCTTCATCTTCATCTCCTTCTTCTTCTTCCTTTCCTTCGTCATATCCCTCTTTTTCTCCTTCTTCTGCTTCCACTTGCATTTTTACCTCTTGCTCTCCTTCTTCTACTTCTTCTCCATCATCCTCACTCCTTCAACTAGTTTTTCTTCTTCCTCTTGTTCACCTTCTTCCACTTCTACTACATCCACTTGTTCTTCTTCTTCCCTCTCTTCTCCTTCTTCCCCTTCTTCTGCCTACACTACTTCTTCTTCCTCCCCTTCTTCTTCTCCTACTTGTTCCACTTCTTCCTCATTCCCCTTTCCTTCCATTGCTTCTTCTTCCTCCTCTTTTTCTCATTCTTCCACTTCTTCTTCTTCTTCCTATTGGTCTCCTTCGTCCACTTCTTCTTCTTCATCTCCTTTCATTCCACTACTTCCTCATATTCCTCTTATTCTCTCCTTCTACCACTTCTTCTACTTCTACTTGTTGTTCTTCTTCATTTTCGTCTCCTTCTTCCTCTTGTTCTGCTTACACTTCTTCCTCTTCCTCTTCCTCTTCTTCCACTTCTTCTCCTTCCACAACTTCTTTTTCTTTCCTTTCCGTCTTCTCCTTCCTCTTTTTCTCCATCCCCGACTTCTGTTGCTTCCCATTGTTGCTCTTCCTCTTGTTCTCCTTCCCCCAAATCTTATTCTTACACTTCTTCTTCTTCTTCTTCCTCTTCTCGTCCAGATTCCACTTCTTCTGGTTCTTCTTCCCTTCCCTTCCCCTCCTTCTTCCTCTTCCTCTTTTTCTCCTTTTTCCAATTCTTCTTCTTCATCTCACCTCCTTCGACTACTTCTTCTTCCTCCTCTTGTTCACCTTCTTCACTTTCCACATCTTCTTCTTCTTCCTTTTCTTCTCCTTCTTCCACTTCTTCTAGTTACTCTCCTTCTTCTTCCTCTTCTTATCTTTCTTCCACTTCTCCTGCCTCCTCTTGTTCTTTTTCTTCCAGTTCTTCTTCATCCTCTCCTTTCCTTTCTTTTCTTCATCTTCATCTCCTTCTTCTTCTTCCTTTCCTTCGTCATATCCCTCTTTTTCTCCTTCTTCTGCTTCCACTTGCATTTTTACCTCTTGCTCTCCTTCTTCTACTTCTTCTCCATCATCCTCACTCCTTCAACTAGTTTTTCTTCTTCCTCTTGTTCACCTTCTTCCACTTCTACTACATCCACTTGTTCTTCTTCTTCCCTCTCTTCTCCTTCTTCCCCTTCTTCTGCCTACACTACTTCTTCTTCCTCCCCTTCTTCTTCTCCTACTTGTTCCACTTCTTCCTCATTCCCCTTTCCTTCCATTGCTTCTTCTTCCTCCTCTTTTTCTCATTCTTCCACTTCTTCTTCTTCTTCCTATTGGTCTCCTTCTTCCACTTCTTCTTCTTCATCTCCTTTCATTCCACTACTTCCTCATATTCCTCTTATTCTCTCCTTCTACCACTTCTTCTACTTCTACTTGTTGTTCTTCTTCATTTTCGTCTCCTTCTTCCTCTTGTTCTGCTTACACTTCTTCCTCTTCCTCTTCTTCCACTTCTTCTCCTTCCACAACTTCTTTTTCTTTCCTTTCCGTCTTCTCCTTCCTCTTTTTCTCCATCCCCGACTTCTGTTGCTTCCCATTGTTGCTCTTCCTCTTGTTCTCCTTCCCCCAAATCTTATTCTTACACTTCTTCTTCTTCTTCTTCCTCTTCTCGTCCAGATTCCACTTCTTCTGGTTCTTCTTCCCTTCCCTTCCCCTCCTTCTTCCTCTTCCTCTTTTTCTCCTTTTTCCAATTCTTCTTCTTCATCTCACCTCCTTCGACTACTTCTTCTTCCTCCTCTTGTTCACCTTCTTCACTTTCCACATCTTCTTCTTCTTCCTTTTCTTCTCCTTCTTCCACTTCTTCTAGTTACTCTCCTTCTTCTTCCTCTTCTTATCTTTCTTCCACTTCTCCTGCCTCCCCTTGTTCTTTTTCTTCCAGTTCTTCTTCATCCTCTCCTTTCCTTTCTTTTCTTCATCTTCATCTCCTTCTTCTTCTTCCTTTCCTTCGTCATATCCCTCTTTTTCTCCTTCTTCTGCTTCCACTTGCATTTTTACCTCTTGCTCTCCTTCTTCTACTTCTTCTCCATCATCCTCACTCCTTCAACTAGTTTTTCTTCTTCCTCTTGTTCACCTTCTTCCACTTCTACTACATCCACTTGTTCTTCTTCTTCCCTCTCTTCTCCTTCTTCCCCTTCTTCTGCCTACACTACTTCTTCTTCCTCCCCTTCTTCTTCTCCTACTTGTTCCACTTCTTCCTCATTCCCCTTTCCTTCCATTGCTTCTTCTTCCTCCTCTTTTTCTCATTCTTCCACTTCTTCTTCTTCTTCCTATTGGTCTCCTTCTTCCACTTCTTCTTCTTCATCTCCTTTCATTCCACTACTTCCTCATATTCCTCTTATTCTCTCCTTCTACCACTTCTTCTACTTCTACTTGTTGTTCTTCTTCATTTTCGTCTCCTTCTTCCTCTTGTTCTGCTTACACTTCTTCCTCTTCCTCTTCTTCCACTTCTTCTCCTTCCACAACTTCTTTTTCTTTCCTTTCCGTCTTCTCCTTCCTCTTTTTCTCCATCCCCGACTTCTGTTGCTTCCCATTGTTGCTCTTCCTCTTGTTCTCCTTCCCCCAAATCTTATTCTTACACTTCTTCTTCTTCTTCTTCCTCTTCTCGTCCAGATTCCACTTCTTCTGGTTCTTCTTCCCTTCCCTTCCCCTCCTTCTTCCTCTTCCTCTTTTTCTCCTTTTTCCAATTCTTCTTCTTCATCTCACCTCCTTCGACTACTTCTTCTTCCTCCTCTTGTTCACCTTCTTCACTTTCCACATCTTCTTCTTCTTCCTTTTCTTCTCCTTCTTCCACTTCTTCTAGTTACTCTCCTTCTTCTTCCTCTTCTTATCTTTCTTCCACTTCTCCTGCCTCCTCTTGTTCTTTTTCTTCCAGTTCTTCTTCATCCTCTCCTTTCCTTTCTTTTCTTCATCTTCATCTCCTTCTTCTTCTTCCTTTCCTTCGTCATATCCCTCTTTTTCTCCTTCTTCTGCTTCCACTTTCATTTTTACCTCTTGCTCTCCTTCTTCTACTTCTTCTCCATCATCCTCACTCCTTCAACTAGTTTTTCTTCTTCCTCTTGTTCACCTTCTTCCACTTCTACTACATCCACTTGTTCTTCTTCTTCCCTCTCTTCTCCTTCTTCCCCTTCTTCTGCCTACACTACTTCTTCTTCCTCCCCTTCTTCTTCTCCTACTTGTTCCACTTCTTCCTCATTCCCCTTTCCTTCCATTGCTTCTTCTTCCTCCTCTTTTTCTCATTCTTCCACTTCTTCTTCTTCTTCCTATTGGTCTCCTTCTTCCACTTCTTCTTCTTCATCTCCTTTCATTCCACTACTTCCTCATATTCCTCTTATTCTCTCCTTCTACCACTTCTTCTACTTCTACTTGTTGTTCTTCTTCATTTTCGTCTCCTTCTTCCTCTTGTTCTGCTTACACTTCTTCCTCTTCCTCTTCCTCTTCTTCCACTTCTTCTCCTTCCACAACTTCTTTTCCTTTCCTTTCTGTCTTCTCCTTCCTCTTTTTCTCCATCCCCGACTTCTGTTGCTTCCCATTGTTGCTCTTCCTCTTGTTCTCCTTCCCCCAAATCTTATTCTTACACTTCTTCTTCTTCTTCTTCCTCTTCTCGTCCAGATTCCACTTCTTCTGGTTCTTCTTCCCTTCCCTTCCCCTCCTTCTTCCTCTTCCTCTTTTTCTCCTTTTTCCAATTCTTCTTCTTCATCTCACCTCCTTCGACTACTTCTTCTTCCTCCTCTTGTTCACCTTCTTCACTTTCCACATCTTCTTCTTCTTCCTTTTCTTCTCCTTCTTCCACTTCTTCTAGTTACTCTCCTTCTTCTTCCTCTTCTTATCTTTCTTCCACTTCTCCTGCCTCCTCTTGTTCTTTTTCTTCCAGTTCTTCTTCATCCTCTCCTTTCCTTTCTTTTCTTCATCTTCATCTCCTTCTTCTTCTTCCTTTCCTTCGTCATATCCCTCTTTTTCTCCTTCTTCTGCTTCCACTTGCATTTTTACCTCTTGCTCTCCTTCTTCTACTTCTTCTCCATCATCCTCACTCCTTCAACTAGTTTTTCTTCTTCCTCTTGTTCACCTTCTTCCACTTCTACTACATCCACTTGTTGTTCTTCTTCCCTCTCTTCTCCTTCTTCCCCTTCTTCTGCCTACACTACTTCTTCTTCCTCCCCTTCTTCTTCTCCTACTTGTTCCACTTCTTCCTTATTCCCCTTTCCTTCCATTGCTTCTTCTTCCTCCTCTTTTTCTCATTCTTCCACTTCTTCTTCTTCTTCCTATTGGTCTCCTTCTTCCACTTCTTCTTCTTCATCTCCTTTCATTCCACTACTTCCTCATATTCCTCTTATTCTCTCCTTCTACCACTTCTTCTACTTCTACTTGTTGTTCTTCTTCATTTTCGTCTCCTTCTTCCTCTTGTTCTGCTTACACTTCTTCCTCTTCCTCTTCCTCTTCTTCCACTTCTTCTCCTTCCACAACTTCTTTTCCTTTCCTTTCTGTCTTCTCCTTCCTCTTTTTCTCCATCCCCGACTTCTGTTGCTTCCCATTGTTGCTCTTCCTCTTGTTCTCCTTCCCCCAAATCTTATTCTTACACTTCTTCTTCTTCTTCTTCTTCCTCTTCTCGTCCAGATTCCACTTCTTCTGGTTCTTCTTCCCTTCCCTTCCCCTCCTTCTTCCTCTTCCTCTTTTTCTCCTTTTTCCAATTCTTCTTCTTCATCTCACCTCCTTCGACTACTTCTTCTTCCTCCTCTTGTTCACCTTCTTCACTTTCCACATCTTCTTCTTCTTCCTTTTCTTCTCCTTCTTCCACTTCTTCTAGTTACTCTCCTTCTTCTTCCTCTTCTTATCTTTCTTCCACTTCTCCTGCCTCCTCTTGTTCTTTTTCTTCCAGTTCTTCTTCATCCTCTCCTTTCCTTTCTTTTCTTCATCTTCATCTCCTTCTTCTTCTTCCTTTCCTTCGTCATATCCCTCTTTTTCTCCTTCTTCTGCTTCCACTTGCATTTTTACCTCTTGCTCTCCTTCTTCTACTTCTTCTCCATCATCCTCACTCCTTCAACTAGTTTTTCTTCTTCCTCTTGTTCACCTTCTTCCACTTCTACTACATCCACTTGTTCTTCTTCTTCCCTCTCTTCTCCTTCTTCCCCTTCTTCTGCCTACACTACTTCTTCTTCCTCCCCTTCTTCTTCTCCTACTTGTTCCACTTCTTCCTCATTCCCCTTTCCTTCCATTGCTTCTTCTTCCTCCTCTTTTTCTCATTCTTCCACTTCTTCTTCTTCTTCCTATTGGTCTCCTTCTTCCACTTCTTCTTCTTCATCTCCTTTCATTCCACTACTTCCTCATATTCCTCTTATTCTCTCCTTCTACCACTTCTTCTACTTCTACTTGTTGTTCTTCTTCATTTTCGTCTCCTTCTTCCTCTTGTTCTGCTTACACTTCTTCCTCTTCCTCTTCTTCCACTTCTTCTCCTTCCACAACTTCTTTTTCTTTCCTTTCCGTCTTCTCCTTCCTCTTTTTCTCCATCCCCGACTTCTGTTGCTTCCCATTGTTGCTCTTCCTCTTGTTCTCCTTCCCCCAAATCTTATTCTTACACTTCTTCTTCTTCTTCTTCCTCTTCTCGTCCAGATTCCACTTCTTCTGGTTCTTCTTCCCTTCCCTTCCCCTCCTTCTTCCTCTTCCTCTTTTTCTCCTTTTTCCAATTCTTCTTCTTCATCTCACCTCCTTCGACTACTTCTTCTTCCTCCTCTTGTTCACCTTCTTCACTTTCCACATCTTCTTCTTCTTCCTTTTCTTCTCCTTCTTCCACTTCTTCTAGTTACTCTCCTTCTTCTTCCTCTTCTTATCTTTCTTCCACTTCTCCTGCCTCCTCTTGTTCTTTTTCTTCCAGTTCTTCTTCATCCTCTCCTTTCCTTTCTTTTCTTCATCTTCATCTCCTTCTTCTTCTTCCTTTCCTTCGTCATATCCCTCTTTTTCTCCTTCTTCTGCTTCCACTTGCATTTTTACCTCTTGCTCTCCTTCTTCTACTTCTTCTCCATCATCCTCACTCCTTCAACTAGTTTTTCTTCTTCCTCTTGTTCACCTTCTTCCACTTCTACTACATCCACTTGTTCTTCTTCTTCCCTCTCTTCTCCTTCTTCCCCTTCTTCTGCCTACACTACTTCTTCTTCCTCCCCTTCTTCTTCTCCTACTTGTTCCACTTCTTCCTCATTCCCCTTTCCTTCCATTGCTTCTTCTTCCTCCTCTTTTTCTCATTCTTCCACTTCTTCTTCTTCTTCCTATTGGTCTCCTTCTTCCACTTCTTCTTCTTCATCTCCTTTCATTCCACTACTTCCTCATATTCCTCTTATTCTCTCCTTCTACCACTTCTTCTACTTCTACTTGTTGTTCTTCTTCATTTTCGTCTCCTTCTTCCTCTTGTTCTGCTTACACTTCTTCCTCTTCCTCTTCCTCTTCTTCCACTTATTCTCCTTCCACAACTTCTTTTCCTTTCCTTTCTGTCTTCTCCTTCCTCTTTTTCTCCATCCCCGACTTCTGTTGCTTCCCATTGTTGCTCTTCCTCTTGTTCTCCTTCCCCCAAATCTTATTCTTACACTTCTTCTTCTTCTTCTTCTTCCTCTTCTCGTCCAGATTCCACTTCTTCTGGTTCTTCTTCCCTTCCCTTCCCCTCCTTCTTCCTCTTCCTCTTTTTCTCCTTTTTCCAATTCTTCTTCTTCATCTCACCTCCTTCGACTACTTCTTCTTCCTCCTCTTGTTCACCTTCTTCACTTTCCACATCTTCTTCTTCTTCCTTTTCTTCTCCTTCTTCCACTTCTTCTAGTTACTCTCCTTCTTCTTCCTCTTCTTATCTTTCTTCCACTTCTCCTGCCTCCTCTTGTTCTTTTTCTTCCAGTTCTTCTTCATCCTCTCCTTTCCTTTCTTTTCTTCATCTTCATCTCCTTCTTCTTCTTCCTTTCCTTCGTCATATCCCTCTTTTTCTCCTTCTTCTGCTTCCACTTGCATTTTTACCTCTTGCTCTCCTTCTTCTACTTCTTCTCCATCATCCTCACTCCTTCAACTAGTTTTTCTTCTTCCTCTTGTTCACCTTCTTCCACTTCTACTACATCCACTTGTTCTTCTTCTTCCCTCTCTTCTCCTTCTTCCCCTTCTTCTGCCTACACTACTTCTTCTTCCTCCCCTTCTTCTTCTCCTACTTGTTCCACTTCTTCCTCATTCCCCTTTCCTTCCATTGCTTCTTCTTCCTCCTCTTTTTCTCATTCTTCCACTTCTTCTTCTTCTTCCTATTGGTCTCCTTCTTCCACTTCTTCTTCTTCATCTCCTTTCATTCCACTACTTCCTCATATTCCTCTTATTCTCTCCTTCTACCACTTCTTCTACTTCTACTTGTTGTTCTTCTTCATTTTCGTCTCCTTCTTCCTCTTGTTCTGCTTACACTTCTTCCTCTTCCTCTTCCTCTTCTTCCACTTCTTCTCCTTCCACAACTTCTTTTTCTTTCCTTTCCGTCTTCTCCTTCCTCTTTTTCTCCATCCCCGACTTCTGTTGCTTCCCATTGTTGCTCTTCCTCTTGTTCTCCTTCCCCCAAATCTTATTCTTACACTTCTTCTTCTTCTTCTTCCTCTTCTCGTCCAGATTCCACTTCTTCTGGTTCTTCTTCCCTTCCCTTCCCCTCCTTCTTCCTCTTCCTCTTTTTCTCCTTTTTCCAATTCTTCTTCTTCATCTCACCTCCTTCGACTACTTCTTCTTCCTCCTCTTGTTCACCTTCTTCACTTTCCACATCTTCTTCTTCTTCCTTTTCTTCTCCTTCTTCCACTTCTTCTAGTTACTCTCATTCTTCTTCCTCTTCTTATCTTTCTTCCACTTCTCCTGCCTCCTCTTGTTCTTTTTCTTCCAGTTCTTCTTCATCCTCTCCTTTCCTTTCTTTTCTTCATCTTCATCTCCTTCTTCTTCTTCCTTTCCTTCGTCATATCCCTCTTTTTCTCCTTCTTCTGCTTCCACTTGCACTTTTACCTCTTGCTCTCCTTCTTCTACTTCTTCTCCATTATCCTCACTCCTTCAACTAGTTTTTCTTCTTCCTCTTGTTCACCTTCTTCCACTTCTACTACATCCACTTGTTCTTCTTCTTCCCTCTCTTCTCCTTCTTCCCCTTCTTCTGCCTACACTACTTCTTCTTCCTCCCCTTCTTCTTCTCCTACTTGTTCCACTTCTTCCTCATTCCCCTTTCCTTCCATTGCTTCTTCTTCCTCCTCTTTTTCTCATTCTTCCACTTCTTCTTCTTCTTCCTATTGGTCTCCTTCTTCCACTTCTTCTTCTTCATCTCCTTTCATTCCACTACTTCCTCATATTCCTCTTATTCTCTCCTTCTACCACTTCTTCTACTTCTACTTGTTGTTCTTCTTCATTTTCGTCTCCTTCTTCCTCTTGTTCTGCTTACACTTCTTCCTCTTCCTCTTCTTCCACTTCTTCTCCTTCCACAACTTCTTTTTCTTTCCTTTCCGTCTTCTCCTTCCTCTTTTTCTCCATCCCCGACTTCTGTTGCTTCCCATTGTTGCTCTTCCTCTTGTTCTCCTTCCCCCAAATCTTATTCTTACACTTCTTCTTCTTCTTCTTCCTCTTCTCGTCCAGATTCCACTTCTTCTGGTTCTTCTTCCCTTCCCTTCCCCTCCTTCTTCCTCTTCCTCTTTTTCTCCTTTTTCCAATTCTTCTTCTTCATCTCACCTCCTTCGACTACTTCTTCTTCCTCCTCTTGTTCACCTTCTTCACTTTCCACATCTTCTTCTTCTTCCTTTTCTTCTCCTTCTTCCACTTCTTCTAGTTACTCTCCTTCTTCTTCCTCTTCTTATCTTTCTTCCACTTCTCCTGCCTCCTCTTGTTCTTTTTCTTCCAGTTCTTCTTCATCCTCTCCTTTCCTTTCTTTTCTTCATCTTCATCTCCTTCTTCTTCTTCCTTTCCTTCGTCATATCCCTCTTTTTCTCCTTCTTCTGCTTCCACTTGCACTTTTACCTCTTGCTCTCCTTCTTCTACTTCTTCTCCATCATCCTCACTCCTTCAACTAGTTTTTCTTCTTCCTCTTGTTCACCTTCTTCCACTTCTACTACATCCACTTGTTCTTCTTCTTCCCTCTCTTCTCCTTCTTCCCCTTCTTCTGCCTACACTACTTCTTCTTCCTCCCCTTCTTCTTCTCCTACTTGTTCCACTTCTTCCTCATTCCCCTTTCCTTCCATTGCTTCTTCTTCCTCCTCTTTTTCTCATTCTTCCACTTCTTCTTCTTCTTCCTATTGGTCTCCTTCTTCCACTTCTTCTTCTTCATCTCCTTTCATTCCACTACTTCCTCATATTCCTCTTATTCTCTCCTTCTACCACTTCTTCTACTTCTACTTGTTGTTCTTCTTCATTTTCGTCTCCTTCTTCCTCTTGTTCTGCTTACACTTCTTCCTCTTCCTCTTCTTCCACTTCTTCTCCTTCCACAACTTCTTTTTCTTTCCTTTCCGTCTTCTCCTTCCTCTTTTTCTCCATCCCCGACTTCTGTTGCTTCCCATTGTTGCTCTTCCTCTTGTTCTCCTTCCCCCAAATCTTATTCTTACACTTCTTCTTCTTCTTCTTCCTCTTCTCGTCCAGATTCCACTTCTTCTGGTTCTTCTTCCCTTCCCTTCCCCTCCTTCTTCCTCTTCCTCTTTTTCTCCTTTTTCCAATTCTTCTTCTTCATCTCACCTCCTTCGACTACTTCTTCTTCCTCCTCTTGTTCACCTTCTTCACTTTCCACATCTTCTTCTTCTTCCTTTTCTTCTCCTTCTTCCACTTCTTCTAGTTACTCTCCTTCTTCTTCCTCTTCTTATCTTTCTTCCACTTCTCCTGCCTCCTCTTGTTCTTTTTCTTCCAGTTCTTCTTCATCCTCTCCTTTCCTTTCTTTTCTTCATCTTCATCTCCTTCTTCTTCTTCCTTTCCTTCGTCATATCCCTCTTTTTCTCCTTCTTCTGCTTCCACTTGCATTTTTACCTCTTGTTCTCCTTCTTCTCCATCATCCTCACTCCTTCAACTAGTTTTTCTTCTTCCTCTTGTTCACCTTCTTCCACTTCTACTACATCCACTTGTTCTTCTTCTTCCCTCTCTTCTCCTTCTTTCCCTTCTTCTGCCTACACTACTTCTTCTTCCTCCCCTTCTTCTTCTCCTACTTGTTCCACTTCTTCCTCATTCCCCTTTCCTTCCATTGCTTCTTCTTCCTCCTCTTTTTCTCATTCTTCCACTTCTTCTTCTTCTTCCTATTGGTCTCCTTCTTCCACTTCTTCTTCTTCATCTCCTTTCATTCCACTACTTCCTCATATTCCTCTTATTCTATCCTTCTACCACTTCTTCTACTTCTACTTGTTGTTCTTCTTCATTTTCGTCTCCTTCTTCCTCTTGTTCTGCTTACGCTTCTTCCTCTTCCTCTTCTTCCACTTCTTCTCCTTCCACAACTTCTTTTTCTTTCCTTTCCGTCTTCTCCTTCCTCTTTTTCTCCATCCCCGACTTCTGTTGCTTCCCATTGTTGCTCTTCCTCTTGTTCTCCTTCCCCCAAATCTTATTCTTACACTTCTTCTTCTTCTTCTTCCTCTTCTCGTCCAGATTCCACTTCTTCTGGTTCTTCTTCCCTTCCCTTCCCCTCCTTCTTCCTCTTCCTCTTTTTCTCCTTTTTCCAATTCTTCTTCTTCATCTCACCTCCTTCGACTACTTCTTCTTCCTCCTCTTGTTCACCTTCTTCACTTTCCACATCTTCTTCTTCTTCCTTTTCTTCTCCTTCTTCCACTTCTTCTAGTTACTCTCCTTCTTCTTCCTCTTCTTATCTTTCTTCCACTTCTCCTGCCTCCTCTTGTTCTTTTTCTTCCTGTTCTTCTTCATCCTCTCCTTTCCTTTCTTTTCTTCATCTTCATCTCCTTCTTCTTCTTCCTTTCCTTCGTCATATCCCTCTTTTTCTCCTTCTTCTGCTTCCACTTGCATTTTTACCTCTTGTTCTCCTTCTTCTACTTCTTCTCCATCATCCTCACTCCTTCAACTAGTTTTTCTTCTTCCTCTTGTTCACCTTCTTCCACTTCTACTACATCCACTTGTTCTTCTTCTTCCCTCTCTTCTCCTTCTTCCCCTTCTTCTGCCTACACTACTTCTTCTTCCTCCCCTTCTTCTTCTCCTACTTGTTCCACTTCTTCCTCATTCCCCTTTCCTTCCATTGCTTCTTCTTCCTCCTCTTTTTCTCATTCTTCCACTTCTTCTTCTTCTTCCTATTGGTCTCCTTCTTCCACTTCTTCTTCTTCATCTCCTTTCATTCCACTACTTCCTCATATTCCTCTTATTCTCTCCTTCTACCACTTCTTCTACTTCTACTTGTTGTTCTTCTTCATTTTCGTCTCCTTCTTCCTCTTGTTCTGCTTACACTTCTTCCTCTTCCTCTTCTTCCACTTCTTCTCCTTCCACAACTTCTTTTTCTTTCCTTTCCGTCTTCTCCTTCCTCTTTTTCTCCATCCCCGACTTCTGTTGCTTCCCATTGTTGCTCTTCCTCTTGTTCTCCTTCCCCCAAATCTTATTCTTACACTTCTTCTTCTTCTTCTTCCTCTTCTCGTCCAGATTCCACTTCTTCTGGTTCTTCTTCCCTTCCCTTCCCCTCCTTCTTCCTCTTCCTCTTTTTCTCCTTTTTCCAATTCTTCTTCTTCATCTCACCTCCTTCGACTACTTCTTCTTCCTCCTCTTGTTCACCTTCTTCACTTTCCACATCTTCTTCTTCTTCCTTTTCTTCTCCTTCTTCCACTTCTTCTAGTTACTCTCCTTCTTCTTCCTCTTCTTATCTTTCTTCCACTTCTCCTGCCTCCTCTTGTTCTTTTTCTTCCTGTTCTTCTTCATCCTCTCCTTTCCTTTCTTTTCTTCATCTTCATCTCCTTCTTCTTCTTCCTTTCCTTCGTCATATCCCTCTTTTTCTCCTTCTTCTGCTTCCACTTGCATTTTTACCTCTTGTTCTCCTTCTTCTACTTCTTCTCCATCATCCTCACTCCTTCAACTAGTTTTTCTTCTTCCTCTTGTTCACCTTCTTCCACTTCTACTACATCCACTTGTTCTTCTTCTTCCCTCTCTTCTCCTTCTTCCCCTTCTTCTGCCTACACTACTTCTTCTTCCTCCCCTTCTTCTTCTCCTACTTGTTCCACTTCTTCCTCATTCCCCTTTCCTTCCATTGCTTCTTCTTCCTCCTCTTTTTCTCATTCTTCCACTTCTTCTTCTTCTTCCTATTGGTCTCCTTCTTCCACTTCTTCTTCTTCATCTCCTTTCATTCCACTACTTCCTCATATTCCTCTTATTCTCTCCTTCTACCACTTCTTCTACTTCTACTTGTTGTTCTTCTTCATTTTCGTCTCCTTCTTCCTCTTGTTCTGCTTACACTTCTTCCTCTTCCTCTTCTTCCACTTCTTCTCCTTCCACAACTTCTTTTTCTTTCCTTTCCGTCTTCTCCTTCCTCTTTTTCTCCATCCCCGACTTCTGTTGCTTCCCATTGTTGCTCTTCCTCTTGTTCTCCTTCCCCCAAATCTTATTCTTACACTTCTTCTTCTTCTTCTTCCTCTTCTCGTCCAGATTCCACTTCTTCTGGTTCTTCTTCCCTTCCCTTCCCCTCCTTCTTCCTCTTCCTCTTTTTCTCCTTTTTCCAATTCTTCTTCTTCATCTCACCTCCTTCGACTACTTCTTCTTCCTCCTCTTGTTCACCTTCTTCACTTTCCACATCTTCTTCTTCTTCCTTTTCTTCTCCTTCTTCCACTTCTTCTAGTTACTCTCCTTCTTCTTCCTCTTCTTATCTTTCTTCCACTTCTCCTGCCTCCTCTTGTTCTTTTTCTTCCAGTTCTTCTTCATCCTCTCCTTTCCTTTCTTTTCTTCATCTTCATCTCCTTCTTCTTCTTCCTTTCCTTCGTCATATCCCTCTTTTTCTCCTTCTTCTGCTTCCACTTGCATTTTTACCTCTTGCTCTCCTTCTTCTACTTCTTCTCCATCATCCTCACTCCTTCAACTAGTTTTTCTTCTTCCTCTTGTTCACCTTCTTCCACTTCTACTACATCCACTTGTTCTTCTTCTTCCCTCTCTTCTCCTTCTTCCCCTTCTTCTGCCTACACTACTTCTTCTTCCTCCCCTTCTTCTTCTCCTACTTGTTCCACTTCTTCCTCATTCCCCTTTCCTTCCATTGCTTCTTCTTCCTCCTCTTTTTCTCATTCTTCCACTTCTTCTTCTTCTTCCTATTGGTCTCCTTCTTCCACTTCTTCTTCTTCATCTCCTTTCATTCCACTACTTCCTCATATTCCTCTTATTCTCTCCTTCTACCACTTCTTCTACTTCTACTTGTTGTTCTTCTTCATTTTCGTCTCCTTCTTCCTCTTGTTCTGCTTACACTTCTTCCTCTTCCTCTTCTTCCACTTCTTCTCCTTCCACAACTTCTTTTGTTTCCTTTCCGTCTTCTCCTTCCTCTTTTTCTCCATCCCCGACTTCTGTTGCTTCCCATTGTTGCTCTTCCTCTTGTTCTCCTTCCCCCAAATCTTATTCTTACACTTCTTCTTTTTCTTCTTCCTCTTCTCGTCCAGATTCCACTTCTTCTGGTTCTTCTTCCCTTCCCTTCCCCTCCTTCTTCCTCTTCCTCTTTTTCTCCTTTTTCCAATTCTTCTTCTTCATCTCACCTCCTTCGACTACTTCTTCTTCCTCCTCTTGTTCACCTTCTTCACTTTCCACATCTTCTTCTTCTTCCTTTTCTTCTCCTTCTTCCACTTCTTCTAGTTACTCTCCTTCTTCTTCCTCTTCTTATCTTTCTTCCACTTCTCCTGCCTCCTCTTGTTCTTTTTCTTCCAGTTCTTCTTCATCCTCTCCTTTCCTTTCTTTTCTTCATCTTCATCTCCTTCTTCTTCTTCCTTTCCTTCGTCATATCCCTCTTTTTCTCCTTCTTCTGCTTCCACTTGCATTTTTACCTCTTGCTCTCCTTCTTCTACTTCTTCTCCATCATCCTCACTCCTTCAACTAGTTTTTCTTCTTCCTCTTGTTCACCTTCTTCCACTTCTACTACATCCACTTGTTCTTCTTCTTCCCTCTCTTCTCCTTCTTCCCCTTCTTCTGCCTACACTACTTCTTCTTCCTCCCCTTCTTCTTCTCCTACTTGTTCCACTTCTTCCTCATTCCCCTTTCCTTCCATTGCTTCTTCTTCCTCCTCTTTTTCTCATTCTTCCACTTCTTCTTCTTCTTCCTATTGGTCTCCTTCTTCCACTTCTTCTTCTTCATCTCCTTTCATTCCACTACTTCCTCATATTCCTCTTATTCTCTCCTTCTACCACTTCTTCTACTTCTACTTGTTGTTCTTCTTCATTTTCGTCTCCTTCTTCCTCTTGTTCTGCTTACACTTCTTCCTCTTCCTCTTCTTCCACTTCTTCTCCTTCCACAACTTCTTTTTCTTTCCTTTCCGTCTTCTCCTTCCTCTTTTTCTCCATCCCCGACTTCTGTTGCTTCCCATTGTTGCTCTTCCTCTTGTTCTCCTTCCCCCAAATCTTATTCTTACACTTCTTCTTCTTCTTCTTCCACTTCTCGTCCAGATTCCACTTCTTCTGGTTCTTCTTCCCTTCCCTTCCCCTCCTTCTTCCTCTTCCTCTTTTTCTCCTTTTTCCAATTCTTCTTCTTCATCTCACCTCCTTCGACTACTTCTTCTTCCTCCTCTTGTTCACCTTCTTCACTTTCCACATCTTCTTCTTCTTCCTTTTCTTCTCCTTCTTCCACTTCTTCTAGTTACTCTCCTTCTTCTTCCTCTTCTTATCTTTCTTCCACTTCTCCTGCCTCCTCTTGTTCTTTTTCTTCCAGTTCTTCTTCATCCTCTCCTTTCCTTTCTTTTCTTCATCTTCATCTCCTTCTTCTTCTTCCTTTCCTTCGTCATATCCCTCTTTTTCTCCTTCTTCTGCTTCCACTTGCATTTTTACCTCTTGTTCTCCTTCTTCTACTTCTTCTCCATCATCCTCACTCCTTCAACTAGTTTTTCTTCTTCCTCTTGTTCACCTTCTTCCACTTCTACTACATCCACTTGTTCTTCTTCTTCCCTCTCTTCTCCTTCTTCCCCTTCTTCTGCCTACACTACTTCTTCTTCCTCCCCTTCTTCTTCTCCTACTTGTTCCACTTCTTCCTCATTCCCCTTTCCTTCCATTGCTTCTTCTTCCTCCTCTTTTTCTCATTCTTCCACTTCTTCTTCTTCTTCCTATTGGTCTCCTTCTTCCACTTCTTCTTCTTCATCTCCTTTCATTCCACTACTTCCTCATATTCCTCTTATTCTCTCCTTCTACCACTTCTTCTACTTCTACTTGTTGTTCTTCTTCATTTTCGTCTCCTTCTTCCTCTTGTTCTGCTTACACTTCTTCCTCTTCCTCTTCTTCCACTTCTTCTCCTTCCACAACTTCTTTTTCTTTCCTTTCCGTCTTCTCCTTCCTCTTTTTCTCCATCCCCGACTTCTGTTGCTTCCCATTGTTGCTCTTCCTCTTGTTCTCCTTCCCCCAAATCTTATTCTTACACTTCTTCTTCTTCTTCTTCCTCTTCTCGTCCAGATTCCACTTCTTCTGGTTCTTCTTCCCTTCCCTTCCCCTCCTTCTTCCTCTTCCTCTTTTTCTCCTTTTTCCAATTCTTCTTCTTCATCTCACCTCCTTCGACTACTTCTTCTTCCTCCTCTTGTTCACCTTCTTCACTTTCCACATCTTCTTCTTCTTCCTTTTCTTCTCCTTCTTCCACTTCTTCTAGTTACTCTCCTTCTTCTTCCTCTTCTTATCTTTCTTCCACTTCTCCTGCCTCCTCTTGTTCTTTTTCTTCCAGTTCTTCTTCATCCTCTCCTTTCCTTTCTTTTCTTCATCTTCATCTCCTTCTTCTTCTTCCTTTCCTTCGTCATATCCCTCTTTTTCTCCTTCTTCTGCTTCCACTTGCATTTTTGCCTCTTGTTCTCCTTCTTCTACTTCTTCTCCATCATCCTCACTCCTTCAACTAGTTTTTCTTCTTCCTCTTGTTCACCTTCTTCCACTTCTACTACATCCACTTGTTCTTCTTCTTCCCTCTCTTCTCCTTCTTCCCCTTCTTCTGCCTACACTACTTCTTCTTCCTCCCCTTCTTCTTCTCCTACTTGTTCCACTTCTTCCTCATTCCCCTTTCCTTCCATTGCTTCTTCTTCCTCCTCTTTTTCTCATTCTTCCACTTCTTCTTCTTCTTCCTATTGGTCTCCTTCTTCCACTTCTTCTTCTTCATCTCCTTTCATTCCACTACTTCCTCATATTCCTCTTATTCTCTCCTTCTACCACTTCTTCGACTTCTACTTGTTGTTCTTCTTCATTTTCGTCTCCTTCTTCCTCTTGTTCTGCTTACACTTCTTCCTCTTCCTCTTCTTCCACTTCTTCTCCTTCCACAACTTCTTTTTCTTTCCTTTCCGTCTTCTCCTTCCTCTTTTTTTCCATCCCCGACTTCTGTTGCTTCCCATTGTTGCTCTTCCTCTTGTTCTCCTTCCCCCAAATCTTATTCTTACACTTCTTCTTCTTCTTCTTCCTCTTCTCGTCCAGATTCCACTTCTTCTGGTTCTTCTTCCCTTCCCTTCCCCTCCTTCTTCCTCTTCCTCTTTTTCTCCTTTTTCCAATTCTTCTTCTTCATCTCACCTCCTTCGACTACTTCTTCTTCCTCCTCTTGTTCACCTTCTTCACTTTCCACATCTTCTTCTTCTTCCTTTTCTTCTCCTTCTTCCACTTCTTCTAGTTACTCTCCTTCTTCTTCCTCTTCTTATCTTTCTTCCACTTCTCCTGCCTCCTCTTGTTCTTTTTCTTCCAGTTCTTCTTCATCCTCTCCTTTCCTTTCTTTTCTTCATCTTCATCTCCTTCTTCTTCTTCCTTTCCTTCGTCATATCCCTCTTTTTCTCCTTCTTCTGCTTCCACTTGCATTTTTACCTCTTGTTCTCCTTCTTCTACTTCTTCTCCATCATCCTCACTCCTTCAACTAGTTTTTCTTCTTCCTCTTGTTCACCTTCTTCCACTTCTACTACATCCACTTGTTCTTCTTCTTCCCTCTCTTCTCCTTCTTCCCCTTCTTCTGCCTACACTACTTCTTCTTCCTCCCCTTCTTCTTCTCCTACTTGTTCCACTTCTTCCTCATTCCCCTTTCCTTCCATTGCTTCTTCTTCCTCCTCTTTTTCTCATTCTTCCACTTCTTCTTCTTCTTCCTATTGGTCTCCTTCTTCCACTTCTTCTTCTTCATCTCCTTTCATTCCACTACTTCCTCATATTCCTCTTATTCTCTCCTTCTACCACTTCTTCGACTTCTACTTGTTGTTCTTCTTCATTTTCGTCTCCTTCTTCCTCTTGTTCTGCTTACACTTCTTCCTCTTCCTCTTCTTCCACTTCTTCTCCTTCCACAACTTCTTTTTCTTTCCTTTCCGTCTTCTCCTTCCTCTTTTTTTCCATCCCCGACTTCTGTTGCTTCCCATTGTTGCTCTTCCTCTTGTTCTCCTTCCCCCAAATCTTATTCTTACACTTCTTCTTCTTCTTCTTCCTCTTCTCGTCCAGATTCCACTTCTTCTGGTTCTTCTTCCCTTCCCTTCCCCTCCTTCTTCCTCTTCCTCTTTTTCTCCTTTTTCCAATTCTTCTTCTTCATCTCACCTCCTTCGACTACTTCTTCTTCCTCCTCTTGTTCACCTTCTTCACTTTCCACATCTTCTTCTTCTTCCTTTTCTTCTCCTTCTTCCACTTCTTCTAGTTACTCTCCTTCTTCTTCCTCTTCTTATCTTTCTTCCACTTCTCCTGCCTCCTCTTGTTCTTTTTCTTCCAGTTCTTCTTCATCCTCTCCTTTCCTTTCTTTTCTTCATCTTCATCTCCTTCTTCTTCTTCCTTTCCTTCGTCATATCCCTCTTTTTCTCCTTCTTCTGCTTCCACTTGCATTTTTACCTCTTGTTCTCCTTCTTCTACTTCTTCTCCATCATCCTCACTCCTTCAACTAGTTTTTCTTCTTCCTCTTGTTCACCTTCTTCCACTTCTACTACATCCACTTGTTCTTCTTCTTCCCTCTCTTCTCCTTCTTCCCCTTCTTCTGCCTACACTACTTCTTCTTCCTCCCCTTCTTCTTCTCCTACTTGTTCCACTTCTTCCTCATTCCCCTTTCCTTCCATTGCTTCTTCTTCCTCCTCTTTTTCTCATTCTTCCACTTCTTCTTCTTCTTCCTATTGGTCTCCTTCTTCCACTTCTTCTTCTTCATCTCCTTTCATTCCACTACTTCCTCATATTCCTCTTATTCTCTCCTTCTACCACTTCTTCGACTTCTACTTGTTGTTCTTCTTCATTTTCGTCTCCTTCTTCCTCTTGTTCTGCTTACACTTCTTCCTCTTCCTCTTCTTCCACTTCTTCTCCTTCCACAACTTCTTTTTCTTTCCTTTCCGTCTTCTCCTTCCTCTTTTTTTCCATCCCCGACTTCTGTTGCTTCCCATTGTTGCTCTTCCTCTTGTTCTCCTTCCCCCAAATCTTATTCTTACACTTCTTCTTCTTCTTCTTCTTCCTCTTCTCGTCCAGATTCCACTTCTTCTGGTTTTTCTTCCCTTCCCTTCCCTTCCCCTCCTTCTTCCTCTTCCTCTTTTTCTCCTTTTTCCAATTCTTCTTCTTCATCTCACCTCCTTCGACTACTTCTTCTTCCTCCTCTTGTTCACCTTCTTCACTTTCCACATCTTCTTCTTCATCCTTTTCTTCTCCTTCTTCCACTTCTTCTAGTTACTCTCCTTCTTCTTCCTCTTCTTATCTTTCTTCCACTTCTCCTGCCTCCTCTTGTTCTTTTTCTTCCAGTTCTTCTTCATCCTCTCCTTTCCTTTCTTTTCTTCATCTTCATCTCCTTCTTCTTCTTCCTTTCCTTCGTCATATCCCTCTTTTTCTCCTTCTTCTGCTTCCACTTGCATTTTTACCTCTTGTTCTCCTTCTTCTACTTCTTCTCCATCATCCTCACTCCTTCAACTAGTTTTTCTTCTTCCTCTTGTTCACCTTCTTCCACTTCTACTACATCCACTTGTTCTTCTTCTTCCCTCTCTTCTCCTTCTTCCCCTTCTTCTGCCTACACTACTTCTTCTTCCTCCCCTTCTTCTTCTCCTACTTGTTCCACTTCTTCCTCATTCCCCTTTCCTTCCATTGCTTCTTCTTCCTCCTCTTTTTCTCATTCTTCCACTTCTTCTTCTTCTTCCTATTGGTCTCCTTCTTCCACTTCTTCTTCTTCATCTCCTTTCATTCCACTACTTCCTCATATTCCTCTTATTCTCTCCTTCTACCACTTCTTCTACTTCTACTTGTTGTTCTTCTTCATTTTTGTCTCCTTCTTCCTCTTATTCTGCTTACACTTCTTCCTCTTCCTCTTCTTCCACTTCTTCTCCTTCCACAACTTCTTTTTCTTTCCTTTCCGTCTTCTCCTTCCTCTTTTTCTCCATCCCCGACTTCTGTTGCTTCCCATTGTTGCTCTTCCTCTTGTTCTCCTTCCCCCAAATCTTATTCTTACACTTCTTCTTCTTCTTCTTCCTCTTCTCGTCCAGATTCCACTTCTTCTGGTTCTTCTTCCCTTCCCTTCCCCTCCTTCTTCCTCTTCCTCTTTTTCTCCTTTTTCCAATTCTTCTTCTTCATCTCACCTCCTTCGACTACTTCTTCTTCCTCCTCTTGTTCAGCTTCTTCACTTTCCACATCTTCTTCTTCTTCCTTTTCTTCTCCTTCTTCCACTTCTTCTAGTTACTCTCCTTCTTCTTCCTCTTCTTATCTTTCTTCCACTTCTCCTGCCTCCTCTTGTTCTTTTTCTTCCAGTTCTTCTTCATCCTCTCCTTTCCTTTCTTTTCTTCATCTTCATCTCCTTCTTCTTCTTCCTTTCCTTCGTCATATCCCTCTTTTTCTCCTTCTTCTGCTTCCACTTGCATTTTTACCTCTTGTTCTCCTTCTTCTACTTCTTCTCCATCATCCTCACTCCTTCAACTAGTTTTTCTTCTTCCTCTTGTTCACCTTCTTCCACTTCTACTACATCCACTTGTTCTTCTTCTTCCCTCTCTTCTCCTTCTTCCCCTTCTTCTGCCTACACTACTTCTTCTTCCTCCCCTTCTTCTTCTCCTACTTGTTCCACTTCTTCCTCATTCCCCTTTCCTTCCATTGCTTCTTCTTCCTCCTCTTTTTCTCATTCTTCCACTTCTTCTTCTTCTTCCTATTGGTCTCCTTCTTCCACTTCTTCTTCTTCATCTCCTTTCATTCCACTACTTACTCATATTCCTCTTATTCTCTCCTTCTACCACTTCTTCTACTTCTACTTGTTGTTCTTCTTCATTTTCGTCTCCTTCTTCCTCTTGTTCTGCTTACACTTCTTCCTCTTCCTCTTCTTCCACTTCTTCTCCTTCCACAACTTCTTTTTCTTTCCTTTCCGTCTTCTCCTTCCTCTTTTTCTCCATCCCCGACTTCTGTTGCTTCCCATTGTTGCTCTTCCTCTTGTTCTCCTTCCCCCAAATCTTATTCTTACACTTCTTCTTCTTCTTCTTCCTCTTCTCGTCCAGATTCCACTTCTTCTGGTTCTTCTTCCCTTCCCTTCCCCTCCTTCTTCCTCTTCCTCTTTTTCTCCTTTTTCCAATTCTTCTTCTTCATCTCACCTCCTTCGACTACTTCTTCTTCCTCCTCTTGTTCACCTTCTTCACTTTCCACATCTTCTTCTTCTTCCTTTTCTTCTCCTTCTTCCACTTCTTCTAGTTACTCTCCTTCTTCTTCCTCTTCTTATCTTTCTTCCACTTCTCCTGCCTCCTCTTGTTCTTTTTCTTCCAGTTCTTCTTCATCCTCTCCTTTCCTTTCTTTTCTTTATCTTCATCTCCTTCTTCTTCTTCCTTTCCTTCGTCATATCCCTCTTTTTCTCCTTCTTCTGCTTCCACTTGCATTTTTACCTCTTGTTCTCCTTCTTCTACTTCTTCTCCATCATCCTCACTCCTTCAACTAGTTTTTCTTCTTCCTCTTGTTCACCTTCTTCCACTTCTACTACATCCACTTGTTCTTCTTCTTCCCTCTCTTCTCCTTCTTCCCCTTCTTCTGCCTACACTACTTCTTCTTCCTCCCCTTCTTCTTCTCCTACTTGTTCCACTTCTTCCTCATTCCCCTTTCCTTCCATTGCTTCTTCTTCCTCCTCTTTTTCTCATTCTTCCACTTCTTCTTCTTCTTCCTATTGGTCTCCTTCTTCCACTTCTTCTTCTTCATCTCCTTTCATTCCACTACTTCCTCATATTCCTCTTATTCTCTCCTTCTACCACTTCTTCTACTTCTACTTGTTGTTCTTCTTCATTTTTGTCTCCTTCTTCCTATTGTTCTGCTTACACTTCTTCCTCTTCCTCTTCTTCCACTTCTTCTCCTTCCACAACTTCTTTTTCTTTCCTTTCCGTCTTCTCCTTCCTCTTTTTCTCCTTCCCCGACTTCTGTTGCTTCCCATTGTTGCTCTTCCTCTTGTTCTCCTTCCCCCAAATCTTATTCTTACACTTCTTCTTCTTCTTCTTCCTCTTCTCGTCCAGATTCCACTTCTTCTGGTTCTTCTTCCCTTCCCTTCCCCTCCTTCTTCCTCTTCCTCTTTTTCTCCTTTTTCCAATTCTTCTTCTTCATCTCACCTCCTTCGACTACTTCTTCTTCCTCCTCTTGTTCAGCTTCTTCACTTTCCACATCTTCTTCTTCTTCCTTTTCTTCTCCTTCTTCCACTTCTTCTAGTTACTCTCCTTCTTCTTCCTCTTCTTATCTTTCTTCCACTTCTCCTGCCTCCTCTTGTTCTTTTTCTTCCAGTTCTTCTTCATCCTCTCCTTTCCTTTCTTTTCTTCATCTTCATCTCCTTCTTCTTCTTCCTTTCCTTCGTCATATCCCTCTTTTTCTCCTTCTTCTGCTTCCACTTGCATTTTTACCTCTTGTTCTCCTTCTTCTACTTCTTCTCCATCATCCTCACTCCTTCAACTAGTTTTTCTTCTTCCTCTTGTTCACCTTCTTCCACTTCTACTACATCCACTTGTTCTTCTTCTTCCCTCTCTTCTCCTTCTTCCCCTTCTTCTGCCTACACTACTTCTTCTTCCTCCCCTTCTTCTTCTCCTACTTGTTCCACTTCTTCCTCATTCCCCTTTCCTTCCATTGCTTCTTCTTCCTCCTCTTTTTCTCATTCTTCCACTTCTTCTTCTTCTTCCTATTGGTCTCCTTCTTCCACTTCTTCTTCTTCATCTCCTTTCATTCCACTACTTCCTCATATTCCTCTTATTCTCTCCTTCTACCACTTCTTCGACTTCTACTTGTTGTTCTTCTTCATTTTCGTCTCCTTCTTCCTCTTGTTCTGCTTACACTTCTTCCTCTTCCTCTTCTTCCACTTCTTCTCCTTCCACAACTTCTTTTTCTTTCCTTTCCGTCTTCTCCTTCCTCTTTTTTTCCATCCCCGACTTCTGTTGCTTCCCATTGTTGCTCTTCCTCTTGTTCTCCTTCCCCCAAATCTTATTCTTACACTTCTTCTTCTTCTTCTTCCTCTTCTCGTCCAGATTCCACTTCTTCTGGTTTTTCTTCCCTTCCCTTCCCTTCCCCTCCTTCTTCCTCTTCCTCTTTTTCTCCTTTTTCCAATTCTTCTTCTTCATCTCAGCTCCTTCGACTACTTCTTCTTCCTCCTCTTGTTCACCTTCTTCACTTTCCACATCTTCTTCTTCTTCCTTTTCTTCTCCTTCTTCCACTTCTTCTAGTTACTCTCCTTCTTCTTCCTCTTCTTATCTTTCTTCCACTTCTCCTGCCTCCTCTTGTTCTTTTTCTTCCAGTTCTTCTTCATCCTCTCATTTCCTTTCTTTTCTTCATCTTCATCTCCTTCTTCTTCTTCCTTTCCTTCGTCATATCCCTCTTTTTCTCCTTCTTCTGCTTCCACTTGCATTTTTACCTCTTGTTCTCCTTCTTCTACTTCTTCTCCATCATCCTCACTCCTTCAACTAGTTTTTCTTCTTCCTCTTGTTCACCTTCTTCCACTTCTACTACATCCACTTGTTCTTCTTCTTCCCTCTCTTCTCCTTCTTCCCCTTCTTCTGCCTACACTACTTCTTCTTCCTCCCCTTCTTCTTCTCCTACTTGTTCCACTTCTTCCTCATTCCCCTTTCCTTCCATTGCTTCTTCTTCCTCCTCTTTTTCTCATTCTTCCACTTCTTCTTCTTCTTCCTATTGGTCTCCTTCTTCCACTTCTTCTTCTTCATCTCCTTTCATTCCACTACTTCCTCATATTCCTCTTATTCTCTCCTTCTACCACTTCTTCTACTTCTACTTGTTGTTCTTCTTCATTTCCGTCTCCTTCTTCCTCTTGTTCTGCTTACACTTCTTCCTCTTCCTCTTCTTCCACTTCTTCTCCTTCCACAACTTCTTTTTCTTTCCTTTCCGTCTTCTCCTTCCTCTTTTTCTCCATCCCCGACTTCTGTTTCTTCCCATTGTTGCTCTTCCTCTTGTTCTCCTTCCCCCAAATCTTATTCTTACACTTCTTCTTCTTCTTCTTCCTCTTCTCGTCCAGATTCCACTTCTTCTGGTTCTTCTTCCCTTCCCTTCCCCTCCTTCTTCCTCTTCCTCTTTTTCTCCTTTTTCCAATTCTTCTTCTTCATCTCACCTCCTTCGACTACTTCTTCTTCCTCCTCTTGTTCACCTTCTTCACTTTCCACATCTTCTTCTTCTTCCTTTTCTTCTCCTTCTTCCACTTCTTCTAGTTACTCTCCTTCTTCTTCCTCTTCTTATCTTTCTTCCACTTCTCCTGCCTCCTCTTGTTCTTTTTCTTCCAGTTCTTCTTCATCCTCTCCTTTCCTTTCTTTTCTTCATCTTCATCTCCTTCTTCTTCTTCCTTTCCTTCGTCATATCCCTCTTTTTCTCCTTCTTCTGCTTCCACTTGCATTTTTACCTCTTGTTCTCCTTCTTCTACTTCTTCTCCATCATCCTCACTCCTTCAACTAGTTTTTCTTCTTCCTCTTGTTCACCTTCTTCCACTTCTACTACATCCACTTGTTCTTCTTCTTCCCTCTCTTCTCCTTCTTCCCCTTCTTCTGCCTACACTACTTCTTCTTCCTCCCCTTCTTCTTCTCCTACTTGTTCCACTTCTTCCTCATTCCCCTTTCCTTCCATTGCTTCTTCTTCCTCCTCTTTTTCTCATTCTTCCACTTCTTCTTCTTCTTCCTATTGGTCTCCTTCTTCCACTTCTTCTTCTTCATCTCCTTTCATTCCACTACTTCCTCATATTCCTCTTATTCTCTCCTTCTACCACTTCTTCGACTTCTACTTGTTGTTCTTCTTCATTTTCGTCTCCTTCTTCCTCTTGTTCTGCTTACACTTCTTCCTCTTCCTCTTCTTCCACTTCTTCTCCTTCCACAACTTCTTTTTCTTTCCTTTCCGTCTTCTCCTTCCTCTTTTTTTCCATCCCCGACTTCTGTTGCTTCCCATTGTTGCTCTTCCTCTTGTTCTCCTTCCCCCAAATCTTATTCTTACACTTCTTCTTCTTCTTCTTCCTCTTCTCGTCCAGATTCCACTTCTTCTGGTTTTTCTTCCCTTCCCTTCCCTTCCCCTCCTTCTTCCTCTTCCTCTTTTTCTCCTTTTTCCAATTCTTCTTCTTCATCTCAGCTCCTTCGACTACTTCTTCTTCCTCCTCTTGTTCACCTTCTTCACTTTCCACATCTTCTTCTTCTTCCTTTTCTTCTCCTTCTTCCACTTCTTCTAGTTACTCTCCTTCTTCTTCCTCTTCTTATCTTTCTTCCACTTCTCCTGCCTCCTCTTGTTCTTTTTCTTCCAGTTCTTCTTCATCCTCTCATTTCCTTTCTTTTCTTCATCTTCATCTCCTTCTTCTTCTTCCTTTCCTTCGTCATATCCCTCTTTTTCTCCTTCTTCTGCTTCCACTTGCATTTTTACCTCTTGTTCTCCTTCTTCTACTTCTTCTCCATCATCCTCACTCCTTCAACTAGTTTTTCTTCTTCCTCTTGTTCACCTTCTTCCACTTCTACTACATCCACTTGTTCTTCTTCTTCCCTCTCTTCTCCTTCTTCCCCTTCTTCTGCCTACACTACTTCTTCTTCCTCCCCTTCTTCTTCTCCTACTTGTTCCACTTCTTCCTCATTCCCCTTTCCTTCCATTGCTTCTTCTTCCTCCTCTTTTTCTCATTCTTCCACTTCTTCTTCTTCTTCCTATTGGTCTCCTTCTTCCACTTCTTCTTCTTCATCTCCTTTCATTCCACTACTTCCTCATATTCCTCTTATTCTCTCCTTCTACCACTTCTTCTACTTCTACTTGTTGTTCTTCTTCATTTCCGTCTCCTTCTTCCTCTTGTTCTGCTTACACTTCTTCCTCTTCCTCTTCTTCCACTTCTTCTCCTTCCACAACTTCTTTTTCTTTCCTTTCCGTCTTCTCCTTCCTCTTTTTCTCCATCCCCGACTTCTGTTTCTTCCCATTGTTGCTCTTCCTCTTGTTCTCCTTCCCCCAAATCTTATTCTTACACTTCTTCTTCTTCTTCTTCCTCTTCTCGTCCAGATTCCACTTCTTCTGGTTCTTCTTCCCTTCCCTTCCCCTCCTTCTTCCTCTTCCTCTTTTTCTCCTTTTTCCAATTCTTCTTCTTCATCTCACCTCCTTCGACTACTTCTTCTTCCTCCTCTTGTTCACCTTCTTCACTTTCCACATCTTCTTCTTCTTCCTTTTCTTCTCCTTCTTCCACTTCTTCTAGTTACTCTCCTTCTTCTTCCTCTTCTTATCTTTCTTCCACTTCTCCTGCCTCCTCTTGTTCTTTTTCTTCCAGTTCTTCTTCATCCTCTCCTTTCCTTTCTTTTCTTCATCTTCATCTCCTTCTTCTTCTTCCTTTCCTTCGTCATATCCCTCTTTTTCTCCTTCTTCTGCTTCCACTTGCATTTTTACCTCTTGTTCTCCTTCTTCTACTTCTTCTCCATCATCCTCACTCCTTCAACTAGTTTTTCTTCTTCCTCTTGTTCACCTTCTTCCACTTCTACTACATCCACTTGTTCTTCTTCTTCCCTCTCTTCTCCTTCTTCCCCTTCTTCTGCCTACACTACTTCTTCTTCCTCCCCTTCTTCTTCTCCTACTTGTTCCACTTCTTCCTCATTCCCCTTTCCTTCCATTGCTTCTTCTTCCTCCTCTTTTTCTCATTCTTCCACTTCTTCTTCTTCTTCCTATTGGTCTCCTTCTTCCACTTCTTCTTCTTCATCTCCTTTCATTCCACTACTTCCTCATATTCCTCTTATTCTCTCCTTCTACCACTTCTTCGACTTCTACTTGTTGTTCTTCTTCATTTTCGTCTCCTTCTTCCTCTTGTTCTGCTTACACTTCTTCCTCTTCCTCTTCTTCCACTTCTTCTCCTTCCACAACTTCTTTTTCTTTCCTTTCCGTCTTCTCCTTCCTCTTTTTTTCCATCCCCGACTTCTGTTGCTTCCCATTGTTGCTCTTCCTCTTGTTCTCCTTCCCCCAAATCTTATTCTTACACTTCTTCTTCTTCTTCTTCCTCTTCTCGTCCAGATTCCACTTCTTCTGGTTTTTCTTCCCTTCCCTTCCCTTCCCCTCCTTCTTCCTCTTCCTCTTTTTCTCCTTTTTCCAATTCTTCTTCTTCATCTCAGCTCCTTCGACTACTTCTTCTTCCTCCTCTTGTTCACCTTCTTCACTTTCCACATCTTCTTCTTCTTCCTTTTCTTCTCCTTCTTCCACTTCTTCTAGTTACTCTCCTTCTTCTTCCTCTTCTTATCTTTCTTCCACTTCTCCTGCCTCCTCTTGTTCTTTTTCTTCCAGTTCTTCTTCATCCTCTCATTTCCTTTCTTTTCTTCATCTTCATCTCCTTCTTCTTCTTCCTTTCCTTCGTCATATCCCTCTTTTTCTCCTTCTTCTGCTTCCACTTGCATTTTTACCTCTTGTTCTCCTTCTTCTACTTCTTCTCCATCATCCTCACTCCTTCAACTAGTTTTTCTTCTTCCTCTTGTTCACCTTCTTCCACTTCTACTACATCCACTTGTTCTTCTTCTTCCCTCTCTTCTCCTTCTTCCCCTTCTTCTGCCTACACTACTTCTTCTTCCTCCCCTTCTTCTTCTCCTACTTGTTCCACTTCTTCCTCATTCCCCTTTCCTTCCATTGCTTCTTCTTCCTCCTCTTTTTCTCATTCTTCCACTTCTTCTTCTTCTTCCTATTGGTCTCCTTCTTCCACTTCTTCTTCTTCATCTCCTTTCACTCCACTACTTCCTCATATTCCTCTTATTCTCTCCTTCTACCACTTCTTCTACTTCTACTTGTTGTTCTTCTTCATTTTCGTCTCCTTCTTCCTCTTGTTCTGCTTACACTTCTTCCTCTTCCTCTTCTTCCACTTCTTCTCCTTCCACAACTTCTTTTTCTTTCCTTTCCGTCTTCTCCTTCCTCTTTTTCTCCATCCCCGACTTCTGTTGCTTCCCATTGTTGCTCTTCCTCTTGTTCTCCTTCCCCCAAATCTTATTCTTACACTTCTTCTTCTTCTTCTTCCTCTTCTCGTCCAGATTCCACTTCTTCTGGTTCTTCTTCCCTTCCCTTCCCCTCCTTCTTCCTCTTCCTCTTTTTCTCCTTTTTCCAATTCTTCTTCTTCATCTCACCTCCTTCGACTACTTCTTCTTCCTCCTCTTGTTCACCTTCTTCACTTTCCACATCTTCTTCTTCTTCCTTTTCTTCTCCTTCTTCCACTTCTTCTAGTTACTCTCCTTCTTCTTCCTCTTCTTATCTTTCTTCCACTTCTCCTGCCTCCTCTTGTTCTTTTTCTTCCAGTTCTTCTTCATCCTCTCCTTTCCTTTCTTTTCTTCATCTTCATCTCCTTCTTCTTCTTCCTTTCCTTCGTCATATCCCTCTTTTTCTCCTTCTTCTGCTTCCACTTGCATTTTTACCTCTTGTTCTCCTTCTTCTACTTCTTCTCCATCATCCTCACTCCTTCAACTAGTTTTTCTTCTTCCTCTTGTTCACCTTCTTCCACTTCTACTACATCCACTTGTTCTTCTTCTTCCCTCTCTTCTCCTTCTTCCCCTTCTTCTGCCTACACTACTTCTTCTTCCTCCCCTTCTTCTTCTCCTACTTGTTCCACTTCTTCCTCATTCCCCTTTCCTTCCATTGCTTCTTCTTCCTCCTCTTTTTCTCATTCTTCCACTTCTTCTTCTTCTTCCTATTGGTCTCCTTCTTCCACTTCTTCTTCTTCATCTCCTTTCATTCCACTACTTCCTCATATTCCTCTTATTCTCTCCTTCTACCACTTCTTCTACTTCTACTTGTTGTTCTTCTTCATTTTCGTCTCCTTCTTCCTCTTGTTCTGCTTACACTTCTTCCTCTTCCTCTTCTTCCACTTCTTCTCCTTCCACAACTTCTTTTTCTTTCCTTTCCGTCTTCTCCTTCCTCTTTTTCTCCATCCCCGACTTCTGTTGCTTCCCATTGTTGCTCTTCCTCTTGTTCTCCTTCCCCCAAATCTTATTCTTACACTTCTTCTTCTTCTTCTTCCTCTTCTCGTCCAGATTCCACTTCTTCTGGTTCTTCTTCCCTTCCCTTCCCCTCCTTCTTCCTCTTCCTCTTTTTCTCCTTTTTCCAATTCTTCTTCTTCATCTCACCTCCTTCGACTACTTCTTCTTCCTGCTCTTGTTCACCTTCTTCACTTTCCACATCTTCTTCTTCTTCCTTTTCTTCTCCTTCTTCCACTTCTTCTAGTTACTCTCCTTCTTCTTCCTCTTCTTATCTTTCTTCCACTTCTCCTGCCTCCTCTTGTTCTTTTTCTTCCAGTTCTTCTTCATCCTCTCCTTTCCTTTCTTTTCTTCATCTTCATCTCCTTCTTCTTCTTCCTTTCCTTCGTCATATCCCTCTTTTTCTCCTTCTTCTGCTTCCACTTGCATTTTTACCTCTTGCTCTCCTTCTTCTACTTCTTCTCCATCATCCTCACTCCTTCAACTAGTTTTTCTTCTTCCTCTTGTTCACCTTCTTCCACTTCTACTACATCCACTTGTTCTTCTTCTTCCCTCTCTTCTCCTTCTTCCCCTTCTTCTGCCTACACTACTTCTTCTTCCTCCCCTTCTTCTTCTCCTACTTGTTCCACTTCTTCCTCATTCCCCTTTCCTTCCATTGCTTCTTCTTCCTCCTCTTTTTCTCATTCTTCCACTTCTTCTTCTTCTTCCTATTGGTCTCCTTCTTCCACTTCTTCTTCTTCATCTCCTTTCATTCCACTACTTCCTCATATTCCTCTTATTCTCTCCTTCTACCACTTCTTCTACTTCTACTTGTTGTTCTTCTTCATTTTCGTCTCCTTCTTCCTCTTGTTCTGCTTACACTTCTTCCTCTTCCTCTTCTTCCACTTCTTCTCCTTCCACAACTTCTTTTTCTTTCCTTTCCGTCTTCTCCTTCCTCTTTTTCTCCATCCCCGACTTCTGTTGCTTCCCATTGTTGCTCTTCCTCTTGTTCTCCTTCCCCCAAATCTTATTCTTACACTTCTTCTTTTTCTTCTTCCTCTTCTCGTCCAGATTCCACTTCTTCTGGTTCTTCTTCCCTTCCCTTCCCCTCCTTCTTCCTCTTCCTCTTTTTCTCCTTTTTCCAATTCTTCTTCTTCATCTCACCTCCTTCGACTACTTCTTCTTCCTCCTCTTGCTCACCTTCTTCACTTTCCACATCTTCTTCTTCTTCCTTTTCTTCTCCTTCTTCCACTTCTTCTAGTTACTCACCTTCTTCTTCCTCTTCTTATCTTTCTTCCACTTCTCCTGCCTCCTCTTGTTCTTTTTCTTCCAGTTCTTCTTCATCCTCTCCTTTCCTTTCTTTTCTTCATCTTCATCTCCTTCTTCTTCTTCCTTTCCTTCGTCATATCCCTCTTTTTCTCCTTCTTCTGCTTCCACTTGCATTTTTACCTCTTGTTCTCCTTCTTCTACTTCTTCTCCATCATCCTCACTCCTTCAACTAGTTTTTCTTCTTTCTCTTGTTCACCTTCTTCCACTTCTACTACATCCACTTGTTCTTCTTCTTCCCTCTCTTCTCCTTCTTCCCCTTCTTCTGCCTACACTACTTCTTCTTCCTCCCCTTCTTCTTCTCCTACTTGTTCCACTTCTTCCTCATTCCCCTTTCCTTCCATTGCTTCTTCTTCCTCCTCTTTTTCTCATTCTTCCACTTCTTCTTCTTCTTCCTATTGGTCTCCTTCTTCCACTTCTTCTTCTTCATCTCCTTTCATTCCACTACTTCCTCATATTCCTCTTATTCTCTCCTTCTACCACTTCTTCTACTTCTACTTGTTGTTCTTCTTCATTTTCGTCTCCTTCTTCCTCTTGTTCTGCTTACACTTCTTCCTCTTCCTCTTCTTCCACTTCTTCTCCTTCCACAACTTCTTTTTCTTTCCTTTCCGTCTTCTCCTTCCTCTTTTTCTCCATCCCCGACTTCTGTTGCTTCCCATTGTTGCTCTTCCTCTTGTTCTCCTTCCCCCAAATCTTATTCTTACACTTCTTCTTTTTCTTCTTCCTCTTCTCGTCCAGATTCCACTTCTTCTGGTTCTTCTTCCCTTCCCTTCCCCTCCTTCTTCCTCTTCCTCTTTTTCTCCTTTTTCCAATTCTTCTTCTTCATCTCACCTCCTTCGACTACTTCTTCTTCCTCCTCTTGCTCACCTTCTTCACTTTCCACATCTTCTTCTTCTTCCTTTTCTTCTCCTTCTTCCACTTCTTCTAGTTACTCACCTTCTTCTTCCTCTTCTTATCTTTCTTCCACTTCTCCTGCCTCCTCTTGTTCTTTTTCTTCCAGTTCTTCTTTATCCTCTCCTTTCCTTTCTTTTCTTCATCTTCATCTCCTTCTTCTTCTTCCTTTCCTTCGTCATATCCCTCTTTTTCTCCTTCTTCTGCTTCCACTTGCATTTTTACCTCTTGTTCTCCTTCTTCTCCATCATCCTCACTCCTTCAACTAGTTTTTCTTCTTCCTCTTGTTCACCTTCTTCCACTTCTACTACATCCACTTGTTCTTCTTCTTCCCTCTCTTCTCCTTCTTCCCCTTCTTCTGCCTACACTACTTCTTCTTCCTCCCCTTCTTCTTCTCCTACTTGTTCCACTTCTTCCTCATTCCCCTTTCCTTCCATTGCTTCTTCTTCCTCCTCTTTTTCTCATTCTTCCACTTCTTCTTCTTCTTCCTATTGGTCTCCTTCTTCCACTTCTTCTTCTTCTTCATCTCCTTTCATTCCACTACTTCCTCATATTCCTCTTATTCTCTCCTTCTACCACTTCTTCTACTTCTACTTGTTGTTCTTCTTCATTTTCGTCTCCTTCTTCCTCTTGTTCTGCTTACACTTCTTCCTCTTCCTCTTCTTCCACTTCTTCTCCTTCCACAACTTCTTTTTCTTTCCTTTCCGTCTTCTCCTTCCTCTTTTTCTCCATCCCCGACTTCTGTTGCTTCCCATTGTTGCTCTTCCTCTTGTTCTCCTTCCCCCAAATCTTATTCTTACACTTCTTCTTCTTCTTCTTCCTCTTCTCGTCCAGATTCCACTTCTTCTGGTTTTTCTTCCCTTCCCTTCCCTTCCCCTCCTTCTTCCTCTTCCTCTTTTTCTCCTTTTTCCAATTCTTCTTCTTCATCTCAGCTCCTTCGACTACTTCTTCTTCCTCCTCTTGTTCACCTTCTTCACTTTCCACATCTTCTTCTTCTTCCTTTTCTTCTCCTTCTTCCACTTCTTCTAGTTACTCTCCTTCTTCTTCCTCTTCTTATCTTTCTTCCACTTCTCCTGCCTCCTCTTGTTCTTTTTCTTCCAGTTCTTCTTCATCCTCTCATTTCCTTTCTTTTCTTCATCTTCATCTCCTTCTTCTTCTTCCTTTCCTTCGTCATATCCCTCTTTTTCTCCTTCTTCTGCTTCCACTTGCATTTTTACCTCTTGTTCTCCTTCTTCTACTTCTTCTCCATCATCCTCACTCCTTCAACTAGTTTTTCTTCTTCCTCTTGTTCACCTTCTTCCACTTCTACTGCATCCACTTGTTCTTCTTCTTCCCTCTCTTCTCCTTCTTCCCCTTCTTCTGCCTACACTACTTCTTCTTCCTCCCCTTCTTCTTCTCCTACTTGTTCCACTTCTTCCTCATTCCCCTTTCCTTCCATTGCTTCTTCTTCCTCCTCTTTTTCTCATTCTTCCACTTCTTCTTCTTCTTCCTATTGGTCTCCTTCTTCCACTTCTTCTTCTTCATCTCCTTTCATTCCACTACTTCCTCATATTCCTCTTATTCTCTCCTTCTACCACTTCTTCTACTTCTACTTGTTGTTCTTCTTCATTTTCGTCTCCTTCTTCCTCTTGTTCTGCTTACACTTCTTCCTCTTCCTCTTCTTCCACTTCTTCTCCTTCCACAACTTCTTTTTCTTTCCTTTCCGTCTTCTCCTTCCTCTTTTTCTCCATCCCCGACTTCTGTTGCTTCCCATTGTTGCTCTTCCTCTTGTTCTCCTTCCCCCAAATCTTATTCTTACACTTCTTCTTCTTCTTCCTCTTCTCGTCCAGATTCCACTTCTTCTGGTTCTTCTTCCCTTCCCTTCCCCTCCTTCTTCCTCTTCCTCTTTTTCTCCTTTTTCCAATTCTTCTTCTTCATCTCACCTCCTTCGACTACTTCTTCTTCCTCCTCTTGTTCACCTTCTTCACTTTCCACATCTTCTTCTTCTTCCTTTTCTTCTCCTTCTTCCACTTCTTCTAGTTACTCTCCTTCTTCTTCCTCTTCTTATCTTTCTTCCACTTCTCCTGCCTCCTCTTGTTCTTTTTCTTCCAGTTCTTCTTCATCCTCTCCTTTCCTTTCTTTTCTTCATCTTCATCTCCTTCTTCTTCTTCCTTTCCTTCGTCATATCCCTCTTTTTCTCCTTCTTCTGCTTCCACTTGCATTTTTACCTCTTGTTCTCCTTCTTCTACTTCTTCTCCATCATCCTCACTCCTTCAACTAGTTTTTCTTCTTCCTCTTGTTCACCTTCTTCCACTTCTACTACATCCACTTGTTCTTCTTCTTCCCTCTCTTCTCCTTCTTCCCCTTCTTCTGCCTACACTACTTCTTCTTCCTCCCCTTCTTCTTCTCCTACTTGTTCCACTTCTTCCTCATTCCCCTTTCCTTCCATTGCTTCTTCTTCCTCCTCTTTTTCTCATTCTTCCACTTCTTCTTCTTCTTCCTATTGGTCTCCTTCTTCCACTTCTTCTTCTTCATCTCCTTTCATTCCACTACTTCCTCATATTCCTCTTATTCTCTCCTTCTACCACTTCTTCTACTTCTACTTGTTGTTCTTCTTCATTTTCGTCTCCTTCTTCCTCTTGTTCTGCTTACACTTCTTCCTCTTCCTCTTCTTCCACTTCTTCTCCTTCCACAACTTCTTTTTCTTTCCTTTCCGTCTTCTCCTTCCTCTTTTTCTCCATCCCCGACTTCTGTTGCTTCCCATTGTTGCTCTTCCTCTTGTTCTCCTTCCCCCAAATCTTATTCTTACACTTCTTCTTCTTCTTCTTCCTCTTCTCGTCCAGATTCCACTTCTTCTGGTTCTTCTTCCCTTCCCTTCCCCTCCTTCTTCCTCTTCCTCTTTTTCTCCTTTTTCCAATTCTTCTTCTTCATCTCACCTCCTTCGACTACTTCTTCTTCCTCCTCTTGTTCACCTTCTTCACTTTCCACATCTTCTTCTTCTTCCTTTTCTTCTCCTTCTTCCACTTCTTCTAGTTACTCTCCTTCTTCTTCCTCTTCTTATCTTTCTTCCACTTCTCCTGCCTCCTCTTGTTCTTTTTCTTCCAGTTCTTCTTCATCCTCTCCTTTCCTTTCTTTTCTTCATCTTCATCTCCTTCTTCTTCTTCCTTTCCTTCGTCATATCCCTCTTTTTCTCCTTCTTCTGCTACCACTTGCATTTTTACCTCTTGCTCTCCTTCTTCTACTTCTTCTCCATCATCCTCACTCCTTCAACTAGTTTTTCTTCTTCCTCTTGTTCACCTTCTTCCACTTCTACTACATCCACTTGTTCTTCTTCTTCCCTCTCTTCTCCTTCTTCCCTTTCTTCTGCCTACACTACTTCTTCTTCCTCCCCTTCTTCTTCTCCTACTTGTTCCACTTCTTCCTCATTCCCCTTTCCTTCCATTGCTTCTTCTTCCTCCTCTTTTTCTCATTCTTCCACTTCTTCTTCTTCTTCCTATTGGTCTCCTTCTTCCACTTCTTCTTCTTCATCTCCTTTCATTCCACTACTTCCTCATATTCCTCTTATTCTCTCCTTCTACCACTTCTTCTACTTCTACTTGTTGTTCTTCTTCATTTTCGTCTCCTTCTTCCTCTTGTTCTGCTTACACTTCTTCCTCTTCCTCTTCTTCCACTTCTTCTCCTTCCACAACTTCTTTTTCTTTCCTTTCCGTCTTCTCCTTCCTCTTTTTCTCCATCCCCGACTTCTGTTGCTTCCCATTGTTGCTCTTCCTCTTGTTCTCCTTCCCCCAAATCTTATTCTTACACTTCTTCTTCTTCTTCTTCCTCTTCTCGTCCAGATTCCACTTCTTCTGGTTCTTCTTCCCTTCCCTTCCCCTCCTTCTTCCTCTTCCTCTTTTTCTCCTTTTTCCAATTCTTCTTCTTCATCTCACCTCCTTCGACTACTTCTTCTTCCTCCTCTTGTTCACCTTCTTCACTTTCCATATCTTCTTCTTCTTCCTTTTCTTCTCCTTCTTCCACTTCTTCTAGTTACTCTCCTTCTTCTTCCTCTTCTTATCTTTCTTCCACTTCTCCTGCCTCCTCTTGTTCTTTTTCTTCCAGTTCTTCTTCATCCTCTCCTTTCCTTTCTTTTCTTCATCTTCATCTCCTTCTTCTTCTTCCTTTCCTTCGTCATATCCCTCTTTTTCTCCTTCTTCTGCTTCCACTTGCATTTTTACCTCTTGTTCTCCTTCTTCTCCATCATCCTCACTCCTTCAACTAGTTTTTCTTCTTCCTCTTGTTCACCTTCTTCCACTTCTACTACATCCACTTGTTCTTCTTCTTCCCTCTCTTCTCCTTCTTCCCCTTCTTCTGCCTACACTACTTCTTCTTCCTCCCCTTCTTCTTCTCCTACTTGTTCCACTTCTTCCTCATTCCCCTTTCCTTCCATTGCTTCTTCTTCCTCCTCTTTTTCTCATTCTTCCACTTCTTCTTCTTCTTCCTATTGGTCTCCTTCTTCCACTTCTTCTTCTTCATCTCCTTTCATTCCACTACTTCCTCATATTCCTCTCATTCTCTCCTTCTACCACTTCTTCTACTTCTACTTGTTGTTCTTCTTCATTTTCGTCTCCTTCTTCCTCTTGTTCTGCTTACACTTCTTCCTCTTCCTCTTCTTCCACTTCTTCTCCTTCCACAACTTCTTTTTCTTTCCTTTCCGTCTTCTCCTTCCTCTTTTTCTCCATCCCCGACTTCTGTTGCTTCCCATTGTTGCTCTTCCTCTTGTTCTCCTTCCCCCAAATCTTATTCTTACACTTCTTCTTCTTCTTCTTCCTCTTCTCGTCCAGATTCCACTTCTTCTGGTTCTTCTTCCCTTCCCTTCCCCTCCTTCTTCCTCTTCCTCTTTTTCTCCTTTTTCCAATTCTTCTTCTTCATCTCACCTCCTTCGACTACTTCTTCTTCCTCCTCTTGTTCACCTTCTTCACTTTCCACATCTTCTTCTTCTTCCTTTTCTTCTCCTTCTTCCACTTCTTCTAGTTACTCTCCTTCTTCTTCCTCTTCTTATCTTTCTTCCACTTCTCCTGCCTCCTCTTGTTCTTTTTCTTCCAGTTCTTCTTCATCCTCTCCTTTCCTTTCTTTTCTTCATCTTCATCTCCTTCTTCTTCTTCCTTTCCTTCGTCATATCCCTCTTTTTCTCCTTCTTCTGCTTCCACTTGCATTTTTACCTCTTGTTCTCCTTCTTCTACTTCTTCTCCATCATCCTCACTCCTTCAACTAGTTTTTCTTCTTCCTCTTGTTCACCTTCTTCCACTTCTACTACATCCACTTGTTCTTCTTCTTCCCTCTCTTCTCCTTCTTCCCCTTCTTCTGCCTACACTACTTCTTCTTCCTCCCCTTCTTCTTCTCCTACTTGTTCCACTTCTTCCTCATTCCCCTTTCCTTCCATTGCTTCTTCTTCCTCCTCTTTTTCTCATTCTTCCACTTCTTCTTCTTCTTCCTATTGGTCTCCTTCTTCCACTTCTTCTTCTTCATCTCCTTTCATTCCACTACTTCCTCATATTCCTCTTATTCTCTCCTTCTACCACTTCTTCGACTTCTACTTGTTGTTCTTCTTCATTTTCGTCTCCTTCTTCCTCTTGTTCTGCTTACACTTCTTCCTCTTCCTCTTCTTCCACTTCTTCTCCTTCCACAACTTCTTTTTCTTTCCTTTCCGTCTTCTCCTTCCTCTTTTTTTCCATCCCCGACTTCTGTTGCTTCCCATTGTTGCTCTTCCTCTTGTTCTCCTTCCCCCAAATCTTATTCTTACACTTCTTCTTCTTCTTCTTCCTCTTCTCGTCCAGATTCCACTTCTTCTGGTTTTTCTTCCCTTCCCTTCCCTTCCCCTCCTTCTTCCTCTTCCTCTTTTTCTCCTTTTTCCAATTCTTCTTCTTCATCTCAGCTCCTTCGACTACTTCTTCTTCCTCCTCTTGTTCACCTTCTTCACTTTCCACATCTTCTTCTTCTTCCTTTTCTTCTCCTTCTTCCACTTCTTCTAGTTACTCTCCTTCTTCTTCCTCTTCTTATCTTTCTTCCACTTCTCCTGCCTCCTCTTGTTCTTTTTCTTCCAGTTCTTCTTCATCCTCTCATTTCCTTTCTTTTCTTCATCTTCATCTCCTTCTTCTTCTTCCTTTCCTTCGTCATATCCCTCTTTTTCTCCTTCTTCTGCTTCCACTTGCATTTTTACCTCTTGTTCTCCTTCTTCTACTTCTTCTCCATCATCCTCACTCCTTCAACTAGTTTTTCTTCTTCCTCTTGTTCACCTTCTTCCACTTCTACTACATCCACTTGTTCTTCTTCTTCCCTCTCTTCTCCTTCTTCCCCTTCTTCTGCCTACACTACTTCTTCTTCCTCCCCTTCTTCTTCTCCCACTTGTTCCACTTCTTCCTCATTCCCCTTTCCTTCCATTGCTTCTTCTTCCTCCTCTTTTTCTCATTCTTCCACTTCTTCTTCTTCTTCCTATTGGTCTCCTTCTTCCACTTCTTCTTCTTCATCTCCTTTCATTCCACTACTTCCTCATATTCCTCTTATTCTCTCCTTCTACCACTTCTTCTACTTCTACTTGTTGTTCTTCTTCATTTTCGTCTCCTTCTTCCTCTTGTTCTGCTTACACTTCTTCCTCTTCCTCTTCTTCCACTTCTTCTCCTTCCACAACTTCTTTTTCTTTCCTTTCCGTCTTCTCCTTCCTCTTTTTCTCCATCCCCGACTTCTGTTGCTTCCCATTGTTGCTCTTCCTCTTGTTCTCCTTCCCCCAAATCTTATTCTTACACTTCTTCTTCTTCTTCTTCCTCTTCTCGTCCAGATTCCACTTCTTCTGGTTCTTCTTCCCTTCCCTTCCCCTCCTTCTTCCTCTTCCTCTTTTTCTCCTTTTTCCAATTCTTCTTCTTCATCTCACCTCCTTCGACTACTTCTTCTTCCTCCTCTTGTTCACCTTCTTCACTTTCCACATCTTCTTCTTCTTCCTTTTCTTCTCCTTCTTCCACTTCTTCTAGTTACTCTCCTTCTTCTTCCTCTTCTTATCTTTCTTCCACTTCTCCTGCCTCCTCTTGTTCTTTTTCTTCCAGTTCTTCTTCATCCTCTCCTTTCCTTTCTTTTCTTCATCTTTATCTCCTTCTTCTTCTTCCTTTCCTTCGTCATATCCCTCTTTTTCTCCTTCTTCTGCTTCCACTTGCATTTTTACCTCTTGTTCTCCTTCTTCTACTTCTTCTCCATCATCCTCACTCCTTCAACTAGTTTTTCTTCTTCCTCTTGTTCACCTTCTTCCACTTCTACTACATCCACTTGTTCTTCTTCTTCCCTCTCTTCTCCTTCTTCCCCTTCTTCTGCCTACACTACTTCTTCTTCCTCCCCTTCTTCTTCTCCCACTTGTTCCACTTCTTCCTCATTCCCCTTTCCTTCCATTGCTTCTTCTTCCTCCTCTTTTTCTCATTCTTCCACTTCTTCTTCTTCTTCCTATTGGTCTCCTTCTTCCACTTCTTCTTCTTCATCTCCTTTCATTCCACTACTTCCTCATATTCCTCTTATTCTCTCCTTCTACCACTTCTTCTACTTCTACTTGTTGTTCTTCTTCATTTTCGTCTCCTTCTTCCTCTTGTTCTGCTTACACTTCTTCCTCTTCCTCTTCTTCCACTTCTTCTCCTTCCACAACTTCTTTTTCTTTCCTTTCCGTCTTCTCCTTCCTCTTTTTCTCCATCCCCGACTTCTGTTGCTTCCCATTGTTGCTCTTCCTCTTGTTCTCCTTCCCCCAAATCTTATTCTTACACTTCTTCTTCTTCTTCTTCCTCTTCTCGTCCAGATTCCACTTCTTCTGGTTCTTCTTCCCTTCCCTTCCCCTCCTTCTTCCTCTTCCTCTTTTTCTCCTTTTTCCAATTCTTCTTCTTCATCTCACCTCCTTCGACTACTTCTTCTTCCTCCTCTTGTTCACCTTCTTCACTTTCCACATCTTCTTCTTCTTCCTTTTCTTCTCCTTCTTCCACTTCTTCTAGTTACTCTCCTTCTTCTTCCTCTTCTTATCTTTCTTCCACTTCTCCTGCCTCCTCTTGTTCTTTTTCTTCCAGTTCTTCTTCATCCTCTCCTTTCCTTTCTTTTCTTCATCTTCATCTCCTTCTTCTTCTTCCTTTCCTTCGTCATATCCCTCTTTTTCTCCTTCTTCTGCTTCCACTTGCATTTTTACCTCTTGTTCTCCTTCTTCTCCATCATCCTCACTCCTTCAACTAGTTTTTCTTCTTCCTCTTGTTCACCTTCTTCCACTTCTACTACATCCACTTGTTCTTCTTCTTCCCTCTCTTCTCCTTCTTCCCCTTCTTCTGCCTACACTACTTCTTCTTCCTCCCCTTCTTCTTCTCCCACTTGTTCCACTTCTTCCTCATTCCCCTTTCCTTCCATTGCTTTTTCTTCCTCCTCTTTTTCTCATTCTTCCACTTCTTCTTCTTCTTCCTATTGGTCTCCTTCTTCCACTTCTTCTTCTTCATCTCCTTTCATTCCACTACTTCCTCATATTCCTCTTATTCTCTCCTTCTACCACTTCTTCTACTTCTACTTGTTGTTCTTCTTCATTTTCGTCTCCTTCTTCCTCTTGTTCTGCTTACACTTCTTCCTCTTCCTCTTCTTCCACTTCTTCTCCTTCCACAACTTCTTTTTCTTTCCTTTCCGTCTTCTCCTTGCTCTTTTTCTCCATCCCCGACTTCTGTTGGTTCCCATTGTTGCTCTTCCTCTTGTTCTCCTTCCCCCAAATCTTATTCTTACACTTCTTCTTCTTCTTCTTCCTCTTCTCGTCCAGATTCCACTTCTTCTGGTTCTTCTTCCCTTCCCTTCCCCTCCTTCTTCCTCTTCCTCTTTTTCTCCTTTTTCCAATTCTTCTTCTTCATCTCACCTCCTTCGACTACTTCTTCTTCCTCCTCTTGTTCACCTTCTTCACTTTCCACATCTTCTTCTTCTTCCTTTTCTTCTCCTTCTTCCACTTCTTCTAGTTACTCTCCTTCTTCTTCCTCTTCTTATCTTTCTTCCACTTCTCCTGCCTCCTCTTGTTCTTTTTCTTCCAGTTCTTCTTCATCCTCTCCTTTCCTTTCTTTTCTTCATCTTCATCTCCTTCTTCTTCTTCCTTTCCTTCGTCATATCCCTCTTTTTCTCCTTCTTCTGCTTCCACTTGCATTTTTACCTCATGTTCTCCTTCTTCTCCATCATCCTCACTCCTTCAACTAGTTTTTCTTCTTCCTCTTGTTCACCTTCTTCCACTTCTACTACATCCACTTGTTCTTCTTCTTCCCTCTCTTCTCCTTCTTCCCCTTCTTCTGCCTACACTACTTCTTCTTCCTCCCCTTCTTCTTCTCCTACTTGTTCCACTTCTTCCTCATTCCCCTTTCCTTCCATTGCTTCTTCTTCCTCCTCTTTTTCTCATTCTTCCACTTCTTCTTCTTCTTCCTATTGGTCTCCTTCTTCCACTTCTTCTTCTTCATCTCCTCTCATTCCACTACTTCCTCATATTCCTCTTATTCTCTCCTTCTACCACTTCTTCTACTTCTACTTGTTGTTCTTCTTCATTTTCGTCTCCTTCTTCCTCTTGTTCTGCTTACACTTCTTCCTCTTCCTCTTCTTCCACTTCTTCTCCTTCCACAACTTCTTTTTCTTTCCTTTCCGTCTTCTCCTTCCTCTTTTTCTCCATCCCCGACTTCTGTTGCTTCCCATTGTTGCTCTTCCTCTTGTTCTCCTTCCCCCAAATCTTATTCTTACACTTCTTCTTCTTCTTCTTCCTCTTCTCGTCCAGATTCCACTTCTTCTGGTTCTTCTTCCCTTCCCTTCCCCTCCTTCTTCCTCTTCCTCTTTTTCTCCTTTTTCCAATTCTTCTTCTTCATCTCACCTCCTTCGACTACTTCTTCTTCCTCCTCTTGTTCACCTTCTTCACTTTCCACATCTTCTTCTTCTTCCTTTTCTTCTCCTTCTTCCACTTCTTCTAGTTACTCTCCTTCTTCTTCCTCTTCTTATCTTTCTTCCACTTCTCCTGCCTCCTCTTGTTCTTTTTCTTCCAGTTCTTCTTCATCCTCTCCTTTCCTTTCTTTTCTTCATCTTCATCTCCTTCTTCTTCTTCCTTTCCTTCGTCATATCCCTCTTTTTCTCCTTCTTCTGCTTCCACTTGCATTTTTACCTCTTGTTCTCCTTCTTCTCCATCATCCTCACTCCTTCAACTAGTTTTTCTTCTTCCTCTTGTTCACCTTCTTCCACTTCTACTACATCCACTTGTTCTTCTTCTTCCCTCTCTTCTCCTTCTTCCCCTTCTTCTGCCTACACTACTTCTTCTTCCTCCCCTTCTTCTTCTCCCACTTGTTCCACTTCTTCCTCATTCCCCTTTCCTTCCATTGCTTTTTCTTCCTCCTCTTTTTCTCATTCTTCCACTTCTTCTTCTTCTTCCTATTGGTCTCCTTCTTCCACTTCTTCTTCTTCATCTCCTTTCATTCCACTACTTCCTCATATTCCTCTTATTCTCTCCTTCTACCACTTCTTCTACTTCTACTTGTTGTTCTTCTTCATTTTCGTCTCCTTCTTCCTCTTGTTCTGCTTACACTTCTTCCTCTTCCTCTTCTTCCACTTCTTCTCCTTCCACAACTTCTTTTTCTTTCCTTTCCGTCTTCTCCTTGCTCTTTTTCTCCATCCCCGACTTCTGTTGGTTCCCATTGTTGCTCTTCCTCTTGTTCTCCTTCCCCCAAATCTTATTCTTACACTTCTTCTTCTTCTTCTTCCTCTTCTCGTCCAGATTCCACTTCTTCTGGTTCTTCTTCCCTTCCCTTCCCCTCCTTCTTCCTCTTCCTCTTTTTCTCCTTTTTCCAATTCTTCTTCTTCATCTCACCTCCTTCGACTACTTCTTCTTCCTCCTCTTGTTCACCTTCTTCACTTTCCACATCTTCTTCTTCTTCCTTTTCTTCTCCTTCTTCCACTTCTTCTAGTTACTCTCCTTCTTCTTCCTCTTCTTATCTTTCTTCCACTTCTCCTGCCTCCTCTTGTTCTTTTTCTTCCAGTTCTTCTTCATCCTCTCCTTTCCTTTCTTTTCTTCATCTTCATCTCCTTCTTCTTCTTCCTTTCCTTCGTCATATCCCTCTTTTTCTCCTTCTTCTGCTTCCACTTGCATTTTTACCTCATGTTCTCCTTCTTCTCCATCATCCTCACTCCTTCAACTAGTTTTTCTTCTTCCTCTTGTTCACCTTCTTCCACTTCTACTACATCCACTTGTTCTTCTTCTTCCCTCTCTTCTCCTTCTTCCCCTTCTTCTGCCTACACTACTTCTTCTTCCTCCCCTTCTTCTTCTCCTACTTGTTCCACTTCTTCCTCATTCCCCTTTCCTTCCATTGCTTCTTCTTCCTCCTCTTTTTCTCATTCTTCCACTTCTTCTTCTTCTTCCTATTGGTCTCCTTCTTCCACTTCTTCTTCTTCATCTCCTTTCATTCCACTACTTCCTCATATTCCTCTCATTCTCTCCTTCTACCACTTCTTCTACTTCTACTTGTTGTTCTTCTTCATTTTCGTCTCCTTCTTCCTCTTGTTCTGCTTACACTTCTTCCTCTTCCTCTTCTTCCACTTCTTCTCCTTCCACAACTTCTTTTTCTTTCCTTTCCGTCTTCTCCTTCCTCTTTTTCTCCATCCCCGACTTCTGTTGCTTCCCATTGTTGCTCTTCCTCTTGTTCTCCTTCCCCCAAATCTTATTCTTACACTTCTTCTTCTTCTTCTTCCTCTTCTCGTCCAGATTCCACTTCTTCTGGTTCTTCTTCCCTTCCCTTCCCCTCCTTCTTCCTCTTCCTCTTTTTCTCCTTTTTCCAATTCTTCTTCTTCATCTCACCTCCTTCGACTACTTCTTCTTCCTCCTCTTGTTCACCTTCTTCACTTTCCACATCTTCTTCTTCTTCCTTTTCTTCTCCTTCTTCCACTTCTTCTAGTTACTCTCCTTCTTCTTCCTCTTCTTATCTTTCTTCCACTTCTCCTGCCTCCTCTTGTTCTTTTTCTTCCAGTTCTTCTTCATCCTCTCCTTTCCTTTCTTTTCTTCATCTTCATCTCCTTCTTCTTCTTCCTTTCCTTCGTCATATCCCTCTTTTTCTCCTTCTTCTGCTTCCACTTGCATTTTTACCTCTTGTTCTCCTTCTTCTCCATCATCCTCACTCCTTCAACTAGTTTTTCTTCTTCCTCTTGTTCACCTTCTTCCACTTCTACTACATCCACTTGTTCTTCTTCTTCCCTCTCTTCTCCTTCTTCCCCTTCTTCTGCCTACACTACTTCTTCTTCCTCCCCTTCTTCTTCTCCTACTTGTTCCACTTCTTCCTCATTCCCCTTTCCTTCCATTGCTTCTTCTTCCTCCTCTTTTTCTCATTCTTCCACTTCTTCTTCTTCTTCCTATTGGTCTCCTTCTTCCACTTCTTCTTCTTCATCTCCTCTCATTCCACTACTTCCTCATATTCCTCTTATTCTCTCCTTCTACCACTTCTTCTACTTCTACTTGTTGTTCTTCTTCATTTTCGTCTCCTTCTTCCTCTTGTTCTGCTTACACTTCTTCCTCTTCCTCTTCTTCCACTTCTTCTCCTTCCACAACTTCTTTTTCTTTCCTTTCCGTCTTCTCCTTCCTCTTTTTCTCCATCCCCGACTTCTGTTGCTTCCCATTGTTGCTCTTCCTCTTGTTCTCCTTCCCCCAAATCTTATTCTTACACTTCTTCTTCTTCTTCTTCCTCTTCTCGTCCAGATTCCACTTCTTCTGGTTCTTCTTCCCTTCCCTTCCCCTCCTTCTTCCTCTTCCTCTTTTTCTCCTTTTTCCAATTCTTCTTCTTCATCTCACCTCCTTCGACTACTTCTTCTTCCTCCTCTTGTTCACCTTCTTCACTTTCCACATCTTCTTCTTCTTCCTTTTCTTCTCCTTCTTCCACTTCTTCTAGTTACTCTCCTTCTTCTTCCTCTTCTTATCTTTCTTCCACTTCTCCTGCCTCCTCTTGTTCTTTTTCTTCCAGTTCTTCTTCATCCTCTCCTTTCCTTTCTTTTCTTCATCTTCATCTCCTTCTTCTTCTTCCTTTCCTTCGTCATATCCCTCTTTTTCTCCTTCTTCTGCTTCCACTTGCATTTTTACCTCTTGTTCTCCTTCTTCTCCATCATCCTCACTCCTTCAACTAGTTTTTCTTCTTCCTCTTGTTCACCTTCTTCCACTTCTACTACATCCACTTGTTCTTCTTCTTCCCTCTCTTCTCCTTCTTCCCCTTCTTCTGCCTACACTACTTCTTCTTCCTCCCCTTCTTCTTCTCCTACTTGTTCCACTTCTTCCTCATTCCCCTTTCCTTCCATTGCTTCTTCTTCCTCCTCTTTTTCTCATTCTTCCACTTCTTCTTCTTCTTCCTATTGGTCTCCTTCTTCCACTTCTTCTTCTTCATCTCCACTCATTCCACTACTTCCTCATATTCCTCTTATTCTCTCCTTCTACCACTTCTTCTACTTCTACTTGTTGTTCTTCTTCATTTTCGTCTCCTTCTTCCTCTTGTTCTGCTTACACTTCTTCCTCTTCCTCTTCTTCCACTTCTTCTCCTTCCACAACTTCTTTTTCTTTCCTTTCCGTCTTCTCCTTCCTCTTTTTCTCCATCCCCGACTTCTGTTGCTTCCCATTGTTGCTCTTCCTCTTGTTCTCCTTCCCCCAAATCTTATTCTTACACTTCTTCTTCTTCTTCTTCCTCTTCTCGTCCAGATTCCACTTCTTCTGGTTCTTCTTCCCTTCCCTTCCCCTCCTTCTTCCTCTTCCTCTTTTTCTCCTTTTTCCAATTCTTCTTCTTCATCTCACCTCCTTCGACTACTTCTTCTTCCTCCTCTTGTTCACCTTCTTCACTTTCCACATCTTCTTCTTCTTCCTTTTCTTCTCCTTCTTCCACTTCTTCTAGTTACTCTCCTTCTTCTTCCTCTTCTTATCTTTCTTCCACTTCTCCTGCCTCCTCTTGTTCTTTTTCTTCCAGTTCTTCTTCATCCTCTCCTTTTCTTTCTTTTCTTCATCTTCATCTCCTTCTTCTTCTTCCTTTCCTTCGTCATATCCCTCTTTTTCTCCTTCTTCTGCTTCCACTCGCATTTTTACCTCTTGTTCTCCTTCTTCTCCATCATCCTCACTCCTTCAACTAGTTTTTCTTCTTCCTCTTGTTCACCTTCTTCCACTTCTACTACATCCACTTGTTCTTCTTCTTCCCTCTCTTCTCCTTCTTCCCCTTCTTCTGCCTACACTACTTCTTCTTCCTCCCCTTCTTCTTCTCCTACTTGTTCCACTTCTTCCTCATTCCCCTTTCCTTCCATTGCTTCTTCTTCCTCCTCTTTTTCTCATTCTTCCACTTCTTCTTCTTCTTCCTATTGGTCTCCTTCTTCCACTTCTTCTTCTTCATCTCCTCTCATTCCACTACTTCCTCATATTCCTCTTATTCTCTCCTTCTACCACTTCTTCTACTTCTACTTGTTGTTCTTCTTCATTTTCGTCTCCTTCTTCCTCTTGTTCTGCTTACACTTCTTCCTCTTCCTCTTCTTCCACTTCTTCTCCTTCCACAACTTCTTTTTCTTTCCTTTCCGTCTTCTCCTTCCTCTTTTTCTCCATCCCCGACTTCTGTTGCTTCCCATTGTTGCTCTTCCTCTTGTTCTCCTTCCCCCAAATCTTATTCTTACACTTCTTCTTCTTGTTCTTCCTCTTCTCGTCCAGATTCCACTTCTTCTGGTTCTTCTTCCCTTCCCTTCCCCTCCTTCTTCCTCTTCCTCTTTTTCTCCTTTTTCCAATTCTTCTTCTTCATCTCACCTCCTTCGACTACTTCTTCTTCCTCCTCTTGTTCACCTTCTTCACTTTCCACATCTTCTTCTTCTTCCTTTTCTTCTCCTTCTTCCACTTCTTCTAGTTACTCTCCTTCTTCTTCCTCTTCTTATCTTTCTTCCACTTCTCCTGCCTCCTCTTGTTCTTTTTCTTCCAGTTCTTCTTCATCCTCTCCTTTTCTTTCTTTTCTTCATCTTCATCTCCTTCTTCTTCTTCCTTTCCTTCGTCATATCCCTCTTTTTCTCCTTCTTCTGCTTCCACTCGCATTTTTACCTCTTGTTCTCCTTCTTCTCCATCATCCTCACTCCTTCAACTAGTTTTTCTTCTTCCTCTTGTTCACCTTCTTCCACTTCTACTACATCCACTTGTTCTTCTTCTTCCCTCTCTTCTCCTTCTTCCCCTTCTTCTGCCTACACTACTTCTTCTTCCTCCCCTTCTTCTTCTCCTACTTGTTCCACTTCTTCCTCATTCCCCTTTCCTTCCATTGCTTCTTCTTCCTCCTCTTTTTCTCATTCTTCCACTTCTTCTTCTTCTTCCTATTGGTCTCCTTCTTCCACTTCTTCTTCTTCATCTCCACTCATTCCACTACTTCCTCATATTCCTCTTATTCTCTCCTTCTACCACTTCTTCTACTTCTACTTGTTGTTCTTCTTCATTTTCGTCTCCTTCTTCCTCTTGTTCTGCTTACACTTCTTCCTCTTCCTCTTCTTCCACTTCTTCTCCTTCCACAACTTCTTTTTCTTTCCTTTCCGTCTTCTCCTTCCTCTTTTTCTCCATCCCCGACTTCTGTTGCTTCCCATTGTTGCTCTTCCTCTTGTTCTCCTTCCCCCAAATCTTATTCTTACACTTCTTCTTCTTCTTCTTCCTCTTCTCGTCCAGATTCCACTTCTTCTGGTTCTTCTTCCCTTCCCTTCCCCTCCTTCTTCCTCTTCCTCTTTTTCTCCTTTTTCCAATTCTTCTTCTTCATCTCACCTCCTTCGACTACTTCTTCTTCCTCCTCTTGTTCACCTTCTTCACTTTCCACATCTTCTTCTTCTTCCTTTTCTTCTCCTTCTTCCACTTCTTCTAGTTACTCTCCTTCTTCTTCCTCTTCTTATCTTTCTTCCACTTCTCCTGCCTCCTCTTGTTCTTTTTCTTCCAGTTCTTCTTCATCCTCTCCTTTTCTTTCTTTTCTTCATCTTCATCTCCTTCTTCTTCTTCCTTTCCTTCGTCATATCCCTCTTTTTCTCCTTCTTCTGCTTCCACTCGCATTTTTACCTCTTGTTCTCCTTCTTCTCCATCATCCTCACTCCTTCAACTAGTTTTTCTTCTTCCTCTTGTTCACCTTCTTCCACTTCTACTACATCCACTTGTTCTTCTTCTTCCCTCTCTTCTCCTTCTTCCCCTTCTTCTGCCTACACTACTTCTTCTTCCTCCCCTTCTTCTTCTCCTACTTGTTCCACTTCTTCCTCATTCCCCTTTCCTTCCATTGCTTCTTCTTCCTCCTCTTTTTCTCATTCTTCCACTTCTTCTTCTTCTTCCTATTGGTCTCCTTCTTCCACTTCTTCTTCTTCATCTCCACTCATTCCACTACTTCCTCATATTCCTCTTATTCTCTCCTTCTACCACTTCTTCTACTTCTACTTGTTGTTCTTCTTCATTTTCGTCTCCTTCTTCCTCTTGTTCTGCTTACACTTCTTCCTCTTCCTCTTCTTCCACTTCTTCTCCTTCCACAACTTCTTTTTCTTTCCTTTCCGTCTTCTCCTTCCTCTTTTTCTCCATCCCCGACTTCTGTTGCTTCCCATTGTTGCTCTTCCTCTTGTTCTCCTTCCCCCAAATCTTATTCTTACACTTCTTCTTCTTCTTCTTCCTCTTCTCGTCCAGATTCCACTTCTTCTGGTTCTTCTTCCCTTCCCTTCCCCTCCTTCTTCCTCTTCCTCTTTTTCTCCTTTTTCCAATTCTTCTTCTTCATCTCACCTCCTTTGACTACTTCTTCTTCCTCCTCTTGTTCACCTTCTTCACTTTCCACATCTTCTTCTTCTTCCTTTTCTTCTCCTTCTTCCACTTATTCTAGTTACTCTCCTTCTTCTTCCTCTTCTTATCTTTCTTCCACTTCTCCTGCCTCCTCTTGTTCTTTTTCTTCCAGTTCTTCTTCATCCTCTCCTTTCCTTTCTTTTCTTCATCTTCATCTCCTTCTTCTTCTTCCTTTCCTTCGTCATATCCCTCTTTTTCTCCTTCTTCTGCTTCCACTTGCATTTTTACCTCTTGTTCTCCTTCTTCTCCATCATCCTCACTCCTTCAACTAGTTTTTCTTCTTCCTCTTGTTCACCTTCTTCCACTTCTACTACATCCACTTGTTCTTCTTCTTCCCTCTCTTCTCCTTCTTCCCCTTCTTCTGCCTACACTACTTCTTCTTCCTCCCCTTCTTCTTCTCCTACTTGTTCCACTTCTTCCTCATTCCCCTTTCCTTCCATTGCTTCTTCTTCCTCCTCTTTTTCTCATTCTTCCACTTCTTCTTCTTCTTCCTATTGGTCTCCTTCTTCCACTTCTTCTTCTTCATCTCCTTTCATTCCACTACTTCCTCATATTCCTCTCATTCTCTCCTTCTACCACTTCTTCTACTTCTACTTGTTGTTCTTCTTCATTTTCGTCTCCTTCTTCCTCTTGTTCTGCTTACACTTCTTCCTCTTCCTCTTCTTCCACTTCTTCTCCTTCCACAACTTCTTTTTCTTTCCTTTCCGTCTTCTCCTTCCTCTTTTTCTCCATCCCCGACTTCTGTTGCTTCCCATTGTTGCTCTTCCTCTTGTTCTCCTTCCCCCAAATCTTATTCTTACACTTCTTCTTCTTCTTCTTCCTCTTCTCGTCCAGATTCCACTTCTTCTGGTTCTTCTTCCCTTCCCTTCCCCTCCTTCTTCCTCTTCCTCTTTTTCTCCTTTTTCCAATTCTTCTTCTTCATCTCACCTCCTTCGACTACTTCTTCTTCCTCCTCTTGTTCACCTTCTTCACTTTCCACATCTTCTTCTTCTTCCTTTTCTTCTCCTTCTTCCACTTCTTCTAGTTACTCTCCTTCTTCTTCCTCTTCTTATCTTTCTTCCACTTCTCCTGCCTCCTCTTGTTCTTTTTCTTCCAGTTCTTCTTCATCCTCTCCTTTCCTTTCTTTTCTTCATCTTCATCTCCTTCTTCTTCTTCCTTTCCTTCATCATATCCCTCTTTTTCTCCTTCTTCTGCTTCCACTTGCATTTTTACCTCTTGTTCTCCTTGTTCTCCATCATCCTCACTCCTTCAACTAGTTTTTCTTCTTCCTCTTGTTCACCTTCTTCCACTTCTACTACATCCACTTGTTCTTCTTCTTCCCTCTCTTCTCCTTCTTCCCCTTCTTCTGCCTACACTACTTCTTCTTCCTCCCCTTCTTCTTCTCCTACTTGTTCCACTTCTTCCTCATTCCCCTTTCCTTCCATTGCTTCTTCTTCCTCCTCTTTTTCTCATTCTTCCACTTCTTCTTCTTCTTCCTATTGGTCTCCTTCTTCCACTTCTTCTTCTTCATCTCCTTTCATTCCACTACTTCCTCATATTCCTCTCATTCTCTCCTTCTACCACTTCTTCTACTTCTACTTGTTGTTCTTCTTCATTTTCGTCTCCTTCTTCCTCTTGTTCTGCTTACACTTCTTCCTCTTCCTCTTCTTCCACTTCTTCTCCTTCCACAACTTCTTTTTCTTTCCTTTCCGTCTTCTCCTTCCTCTTTTTCTCCATCCCCGACTTCTGTTGCTTCCCATTGTTGCTCTTCCTCTTGTTCTCCTTCCCCCAAATCTTATTCTTACACTTCTTCTTCTTCTTCTTCCTCTTCTCGTCCAGATTCCACTTCTTCTGGTTCTTCTTCCCTTCCCTTCCCCTCCTTCTTCCTCTTCCTCTTTTTCTCCTTTTTCCAATTCTTCTTCTTCATCTCACCTCCTTCGACTACTTCTTCTTCCTCCTCTTGTTCACCTTCTTCACTTTCCACATCTTCTTCTTCTTCCTTTTCTTCTCCTTCTTCCACTTCTTCTAGTTACTCTCCTTCTTCTTCCTCTTCTTATCTTTCTTCCACTTCTCCTGCCTCCTCTTGTTCTTTTTCTTCCAGTTCTTCTTCATCCTCTCCTTTCCTTTCTTTTCTTCATCTTCATCTCCTTCTTCTTCTTCCTTTCCTTCGTCATATCCCTTTTTTTCTCCTTCTTCTGCTTCCACTTGCATTTTTACCTCTTGTTCTCTTTCTTCTACTTCTTCTCCATCATCCTCACTCCTTCAACTAGTTTTTCTTCTTCCTCTTGTTCACCTTCTTCCACTTCTACTACATCCACTTGTTCTTCTTCTTCCCTCTCTTCTCCTTCTTCCCCTTCTTCTGCCTACACTACTTCTTCTTCCCCCCCTTCTTCTTCTCCTACTTGTTCCACTTCTTCCTCATTCCCCTTTTCTTCCATTGCTTCTGCTTCCTCCTCTTTTTCTCATTCTTCCACTTCTTCTTCTTCTTCCTATTGGTCTCCTTCTTCCACTTCTTCTTCTTCATCTCCTTTCATTCCACTACTTCCTCATATTCCTCTCATTCTCTCCTTCTACCACTTCTTCTACTTCTACTTGTTGTTCTTCTTCATTTTCGTCTCCTTCTTCCTCTTGTTCTGCTTACAATTCTTCCTCTTCCTCTTCTTCCACTTCTTCTCCTTCCACAACTTCTTTTTCTTTCCTTTCCGTCTTCTCCTTCCTCTTTTTCTCCATCCCCGACTTCTGTTGCTTCCCATTGTTGCTCTTCCTCTTGTTCTCCTTCCCCCAAATCTTATTCTTACACTTCTTCTTCTTCTTCTTCCTCTTCTCGTCCAGATTCCACTTCTTCTGGTTCTTCTTCCCTTCCCTTCCCCTCCTTCTTCCTCTTCCTCTTTTTCTCCTTTTTCCAATTCTTCTTCTTCATCTCACCTCCTTCGACTACTTCTTCTTCCTCCTCTTGTTCACCTTCTTCACTTTCCACATCTTCTTCTTCTTCCTTTTCTTCTCCTTCTTCCACTTCTTCTAGTTACTCTCCTTCTTCTTCCTCTTCTTATCTTTCTTCCACTTCTCCTGCCTCCTCTTGTTCTTTTTCTTCCAGTTCTTCTTCATCCTCTCCTTTCCTTTCTTTTCTTCATCTTCATCTCCTTCTTCTTCTTCCTTTCCTTCGTCATATCCCTCTTTTTCTCCTTCTTCTGCTTCCACTTGCATTTTTACCTCTTGTTCTCCTTCTTCTCCATCATCCTCACTCCTTCAACTAGTTTTTCTTCTTCCTCTTGTTCACCTTCTTCCACTTCTACTACATCCACTTGTTCTTCTTCTTCCCTCTCTTCTCCTTCTTCCCCTTCTTCTGCCTACACTACTTCTTCTTCCTCCCCTTCTTCTTCTCCTACTTGTTCCACTTCTTCCTCATTCCCCTTTCCTTCCATTGCTTCTTCTTCCTCCTCTTTTTCTCATTCTTCCACTTCTTCTTCTTCTTCCTATTGGTCTCCTTCTTCCACTTCTTCTTCTTCTTCATCTCCTTTCATTCCACTACTTCCTCATATTCCTCTTATTCTCTCCTTCTACCACTTCTTCTACTTCTACTTGTTGTTCTTCTTCATTTTCGTCTCCTTCTTCCTCTTGTTCTGCTTACACTTCTTCCTCTTCCTCTTCTTCCACTTCTTCTCCTTCCACAACTTCTTTTTCTTTCCTTTCCGTCTTCTCCTTCCTCTTTTTCTCCATCCCCGACTTCTGTTGCTTCCCATTGTTGCTCTTCCTCTTGTTCTCCTTCCCCCAAATCTTATTCTTACACTTCTTCTTCTTCTTCTTCCTCTTCTCGTCCAGATTCCACTTCTTCTGGTTCTTCTTCCCTTCCCTTCCCCTCCTTCTTCCTCTTCCTCTTTTTCTCCTTTTTCCAATTCTTCTTCTTCATCTCACCTCCTTCGACTACTTCTTCTTCCTCCTCTTGTTCACCTTCTTCACTTTCCACATCTTCTTCTTCTTCCTTTTCTTCTCCTTCTTCCACTTCTTCTAGTTACTCTCCTTCTTCTTCCTCTTCTTATCTTTCTTCCACTTCTCCTGCCTCCTCTTGTTCTTTTTCTTCCAGTTCTTCTTCATCCTCTCCTTTCCTTTCTTTTCTTCATCTTCATCTCCTTCTTCTTCTTCCTTTCCTTCGTCATATCCCTCTTTTTCTCCTTCTTCTGCTTCCACTTGCATTTTTACCTCTTGTTCTCCTTCTTCTCCATCATCCTCACTCCTTCAACTAGTTTTTCTTCTTCCTCTTGTTCACCTTCTTCCACTTCTACTACATCCACTTGTTCTTCTTCTTCCCTCTCTTCTCCTTCTTCCCCTTCTTCTGCCTACACTACTTCTTCTTCCTCCCCTTCTTCTTCTCCTACTTGTTCCACTTCTTCCTCATTCCCCTTTCCTTCCATTGCTTCTTCTTCCTCCTCTTTTTCTCATTCTTCCACTTCTTCTTCTTCTTCCTATTGGTCTCCTTCTTCCACTTCTTCTTCTTCATCTCCTTTCATTCCACTACTTCCTCATATTCCTCTCATTCTCTCCTTCTACCACTTCTTCTACTTCTACTTGTTGTTCTTCTTCATTTTCGTCTCCTTCTTCCTCTTGTTCTGCTTACACTTCTTCCTCTTCCTCTTCTTCCACTTCTTCTCCTTCCACAACTTCTTTTTCTTTCCTTTCCGTCTTCTCCTTCCTCTTTTTCTCCATCCCCGACTTCTGTTGCTTCCCATTGTTGCTCTTCCTCTTGTTCTCCTTCCCCCAAATCTTATTCTTACACTTCTTCTTCTTCTTCTTCCTCTTCTCGTCCAGATTCCACTTCTTCTGGTTCTTCTTCCCTTCCCTTCCCCTCCTTCTTCCTCTTCCTCTTTTTCTCCTTTTTCCAATTCTTCTTCTTCATCTCACCTCCTTCGACTACTTCTTCTTCCTCCTCTTGTTCACCTTCTTCACTTTCCACATCTTCTTCTTCTTCCTTTTCTTCTCCTTCTTCCACTTCTTCTAGTTACTCTCCTTCTTCTTCCTCTTCTTATCTTTCTTCCACTTCTCCTGCCTCCTCTTGTTCTTTTTCTTCCAGTTCTTCTTCATCCTCTCCTTTCCTTTCTTTTCTTCATCTTCATCTCCTTCTTCTTCTTCCTTTCCTTCGTCATATCCCTCTTTTTCTCCTTCTTCTGCTTCCACTTGCATTTTTACCTCTTGTTCTCCTTCTTCTCCATCATCCTCACTCCTTCAACTAGTTTTTCTTCTTCCTCTTGTTCACCTTCTTCCACTTCTACTACATCCACTTGTTCTTCTTCTTCCCTCTCTTCTCCTTCTTCCCCTTCTTCTGCCTACACTACTTCTTCTTCCTCCCCTTCTTCTTCTCCTACTTGTTCCACTTCTTCCTCATTCCCCTTTCCTTCCATTGCTTCTTCTTCCTCCTCTTTTTCTCATTCTTCCACTTCTTCTTCTTCTTCCTATTGGTCTCCTTCTTCCACTTCTTCTTCTTCTTCATCTCCTTTCATTCCACTACTTCCTCATATTCCTCTTATTCTCTCCTTCTACCACTTCTTCTACTTCTACTTGTTGTTCTTCTTCATTTTCGTCTCCTTCTTCCTCTTGTTCTGCTTACACTTCTTCCTCTTCCTCTTCTTCCACTTCTTCTCCTTCCACAACTTCTTTTTCTTTCCTTTCCGTCTTCTCCTTCCTCTTTTTCTCCATCCCCGACTTCTGTTGCTTCCCATTGTTGCTCTTCCTCTTGTTCTCCTTCCCCCAAATCTTATTCTTACACTTCTTCTTCTTCTTCTTCCTCTTCTCGTCCAGATTCCACTTCTTCTGGTTCTTCTTCCCTTCCCTTCCCCTCCTTCTTCCTCTTCCTCTTTTTCTCCTTTTTCCAATTCTTCTTCTTCATCTCACCTCCTTCGACTACTTCTTCTTCCTCCTCTTGTTCACCTTCTTCACTTTCCACATCTTCTTCTTCTTCCTTTTCTTCTCCTTCTTCCACTTCTTCTAGTTACTCTCCTTCTTCTTCCTCTTCTTATCTTTCTTCCACTTCTCCTGCCTCCTCTTGTTCTTTTTCTTCCAGTTCTTCTTCATCCTCTCCTTTCCTTTCTTTTCTTCATCTTCATCTCCTTCTTCTTCTTCCTTTCCTTCGTCATATCCCTCTTTTTCTCCTTCTTCTGCTTCCACTTGCATTTTTACCTCTTGTTCTCCTTCTTCTCCATCATCCTCACTCCTTCAACTAGTTTTTCTTCTTCCTCTTGTTCACCTTCTTCCACTTCTACTACATCCACTTGTTCTTCTTCTTCCCTCTCTTCTCCTTCTTCCCCTTCTTCTGCCTACACTACTTCTTCTTCCTCCCCTTCTTCTTCTCCTACTTGTTCCACTTCTTCCTCATTCCCCTTTCCTTCCATTGCTTCTTCTTCCTCCTCTTTTTCTCATTCTTCCACTTCTTCTTCTTCTTCCTATTGGTCTCCTTCTTCCACTTCTTCTTCTTCATCTCCTTTCATTCCACTACTTCCTCATATTCCTCTTATTCTCTCCTTCTACCACTTCTCCTACTTCTACTTGTTGTTCTTCTTCATTTTCGTCTCCTTCTTCCTCTTGTTCTGCTTACACTTCTTCCTCTTCCTCTTCTTCCACTTCTTCTCCTTCCACAACTTCTTTTTCTTTCCTTTCCGTCTTCTCCTTCCTCTTTTTCTCCATCCCCGACTTCTGTTGCTTCCCATTGTTGCTCTTCCTCTTGTTCTCCTTCCCCCAAATCTTATTCTTACACTTCTTCTTCTTCTTCTTCCTCTTCTCGTCCAGATTCCACTTCTTCTGGTTCTTCTTCCCTTCCCTTCCCCTCCTTCTTCCTCTTCCTCTTTTTCTCCTTTTTCCAATTCTTCTTCTTCATCTCACCTCCTTCGACTACTTCTTCTTCCTCCTCTTGTTCACCTTCTTCACTTTCCACATCTTCTTCTTCTTCCTTTTCTTCTCCTTCTTCCACTTCTTCTAGTTACTCTCCTTCTTCTTCCTCTTCTTATCTTTCTTCCACTTCTCCTGCCTCCTCTTGTTCTTTTTCTTCCAGTTCTTCTTCATCCTCTCCTTTCCTTTCTTTTCTTCATCTTCATCTCCTTCTTCTTCTTCCTTTCCTTCGTCATATCCCTCTTTTTCTCCTTCTTCTGCTTCCACTTGCATTTTTACCTCTTGTTCTCCTTCTTCTCCATCATCCTCACTCCTTCAACTAGTTTTTCTTCTTCCTCTTGTTCACCTTCTTCCACTTCTACTACATCCACTTGTTCTTCTTCTTCCCTCTCTTCTCCTTCTTCCCCTTCTTCTGCCTACACTACTTCTTCTTCCTCCCCTTCTTCTTCTCCTACTTGTTCCACTTCTTCCTCATTCCCCTTTCCTTCCATTGCTTCTTCTTCCTCCTCTTTTTCTCATTCTTCCACTTCTTCTTCTTCTTCCTATTGGTCTCCTTCTTCCACTTCTTCTTCTTCATCTCCTTTCATTCCACTACTTCCTCATATTCCTCTTATTCTCTCCTTCTACCACTTCTCCTACTTCTACTTGTTGTTCTTCTTCATTTTCGTCTCCTTCTTCCTCTTGTTCTGCTTACACTTCTTCCTCTTCCTCTTCTTCCACTTCTTCTCCTTCCACAACTTCTTTTTCTTTCCTTTCCGTCTTCTCCTTCCTCTTTTTCTCCATCCCCGACTTCTGTTGCTTCCCATTGTTGCTCTTCCTCTTGTTCTCCTTCCCCCAAATCTTATTCTTACACTTCTTCTTCTTCTTCTTCCTCTTCTCGTCCAGATTCCACTTCTTCTGGTTCTTCTTCCCTTCCCTTCCCCTCCTTCTTCCTCTTCCTCTTTTTCTCCTTTTTCCAATTCTTCTTCTTCATCTCACCTCCTTCGACTACTTCTTCTTCCTCCTCTTGTTCACCTTCTTCACTTTCCACATCTTCTTCTTCTTCCTTTTCTTCTCCTTCTTCCACTTCTTCTAGTTACTCTCCTTCTTCTTCCTCTTCTTATCTTTCTTCCACTTCTCCTGCCTCCTCTTGTTCTTTTTCTTCCAGTTCTTCTTCATCCTCTCCTTTCCTTTCTTTTCTTCATCTTCATCTCCTTCTTCTTCTTCCTTTCCTTCGTCATATCCCTCTTTTTCTCCTTCTTCTGCTTCCACTTGCATTTTTACCTCTTGTTCTCCTTCTTCTACTTCTTCTCCATCATCCTCACTCCTTCAACTAGTTTTTCTTCTTCCTCTTGTTCACCTTCTTCCACTTCTACTACATCCACTTGTTCTTCTTCTTCCCTCTCTTCTCCTTCTTCCCCTTCTTCTGCCTACACTACTTCTTCTTCCTCCCCTTCTTCTTCTCCTACTTGTTCCACTTCTTCCTCATTCCCCTTTCCTTCCATTGCTTCTTCTTCCTCCTCTTTTTCTCATTCTTCCACTTCTTCTTCTTCTTCCTATTGGTCTCCTTCTTCCACTTCTTCTTCTTCATCTCCTTTCATTCCACTACTTCCTCATATTCCTCTTATTCTCTCCTTCTACCACTTCTCCTACTTCTACTTGTTGTTCTTCTTCATTTTCGTCTCCTTCTTCCTCTTGTTCTGCTTACACTTCTTCCTCTTCCTCTTCTTCCACTTCTTCTCCTTCCACAACTTCTTTTTCTTTCCTTTCCGTCTTCTCCTTCCTCTTTTTCTCCATCCCCGACTTCTGTTGCTTCCCATTGTTGCTCTTCCTCTTGTTCTCCTTCCCCCAAATCTTATTCTTACACTTCTTCTTCTTCTTCTTCCTCTTCTCGTCCAGATTCCACTTCTTCTGGTTCTTCTTCCCTTCCCTTCCCCTCCTTCTTCCTCTTCCTCTTTTTCTCCTTTTTCCAATTCTTCTTCTTCATCTCACCTCCTTCGACTACTTCTTCTTCCTCCTCTTGTTCACCTTCTTCACTTTCCACATCTTCTTCTTCTTCCTTTTCTTCTCCTTCTTCCACTTCTTCTAGTTACTCTCCTTCTTCTTCCTCTTCTTATCTTTCTTCCACTTCTCCTGCCTCCTCTTGTTCTTTTTCTTCCAGTTCTTCTTCATCCTCTCCTTTCCTTTCTTTTCTTCATCTTCATCTCCTTCTTCTTCTTCCTTTCCTTCGTCATATCCCTCTTTTTCTCCTTCTTCTGCTTCCACTTGCATTTTTACCTCTTCTTCTCCTTCTTCTACTTCTTCTCCATCATCCTCACTCCTTCAACTAGTTTTTCTTCTTCCTCTTGTTCACCTTCTTCCACTTCTACTACATCCACTTGTTCTTCTTCTTCCCTCTCTTCTCCTTCTTCCCCTTCTTCTGCCTACACTACTTCTTCTTCCTCCCCTTCTTCTTCTCCTACTTGTTCCACTTCTTCCTCATTCCCCTTTCCTTCCATTGCTTCTTCTTCCTCCTCTTTTTCTCATTCTTCCACTTCTTCTTCTTCTTCCTATTGGTCTCCTTCTTCCACTTCTTCTTCTTCTTCATCTCCTTTCATTCCACTACTTCCTCATATTCCTCTTATTCTCTCCTTCTACCACTTCTTCTACTTCTACTTGTTGTTCTTCTTCATTTTCGTCTCCTTCTTCCTCTTGTTCTGCTTACACTTCTTCCTCTTCCTCTTCTTCCACTTCTTCCACTTCTTCTCCTTCCACAACTTCTTTTTCTTTCCTTTCCGTCTTCTCCTTCCTCTTTTTCTCCATCCCCGACTTCTGTTGCTTCCCATTGTTGCTCTTCCTCTTGTTCTCCTTCCCCCAAATCTTATTCTTACACTTCTTCTTCTTCTTCTTCCTCTTCTCGTCCAGATTCCACTTCTTCTGGTTCTTCTTCCCTTCCCTTCCCCTCCTTCTTCCTCTTCCTCTTTTTCTCCTTTTTCCAATTCTTCTTCTTCATCTCACCTCCTTCGACTACTTCTTCTTCCTCCTCTTGTTCACCTTCTTCACTTTCCACATCTTCTTCTTCTTCCTTTTCTTCTCCTTCTTCCACTTCTTCTAGTTACTCTCCTTCTTCTTCCTCTTCTTATCTTTCTTCCACTTCTCCTGCCTCCTCTTGTTCTTTTTCTTCCAGTTCTTCTTCATCCTCTCCTTTCCTTTCTTTTCTTCATCTTCATCTCCTTCTTCTTCTTCCTTTCCTTCGTCATATCCCTCTTTTTCTCCTTCTTCTGCTTCCACTTGCATTTTTACCTCTTCTTCTCCTTCTTCTACTTCTTCTCCATCATCCTCACTCCTTCAACTAGTTTTTCTTCTTCCTCTTGTTCACCTTCTTCCACTTCTACTACATCCACTTGTTCTTCTTCTTCCCTCTCTTCTCCTTCTTCCCCTTCTTCTGCCTACACTACTTCTTCTTCCTCCCCTTCTTCTTCTCCTACTTGTTCCACTTCTTCCTCATTCCCCTTTCCTTCCATTGCTTCTTCTTCCTCCTCTTTTTCTCATTCTTCCACTTCTTCTTCTTCTTCCTATTGGTCTCCTTCTTCCACTTCTTCTTCTTCTTCATCTCCTTTCATTCCACTACTTCCTCATATTCCTCTTATTCTCTCCTTCTACCACTTCTTCTACTTCTACTTGTTGTTCTTCTTCATTTTCGTCTCCTTCTTCCTCTTGTTCTGCTTACACTTCTTCCTCTTCCTCTTCTTCCACTTCTTCCACTTCTTCTCCTTCCACAACTTCTTTTTCTTTCCTTTCCGTCTTCTCCTTCCTCTTTTTCTCCATCCCCGACTTCTGTTGCTTCCCATTGTTGCTCTTCCTCTTGTTCTCCTTCCCCCAAATCTTATTCTTACACTTCTTCTTCTTCTTCTTCCTCTTCTCGTCCAGATTCCACTTCTTCTGGTTCTTCTTCCCTTCCCTTCCCCTCCTTCTTCCTCTTCCTCTTTTTCTCCTTTTTCCAATTCTTCTTCTTCATCTCACCTCCTTCGACTACTTCTTCTTCCTCCTCTTGTTCACCTTCTTCACTTTCCACATCTTCTTCTTCTTCCTTTTCTTCTCCTTCTTCCACTTCTTCTAGTTACTCTCCTTCTTCTTCCTCTTCTTATCTTTCTTCCACTTCTCCTGCCTCCTCTTGTTCTTTTTCTTCCAGTTCTTCTTCATCCTCTCCTTTCCTTTCTTTTCTTCATCTTCATCTCCTTCTTCTTCTTCCTTTCCTTCGTCATATCCCTCTTTTTCTCCTTCTTCTGCTTCCACTTGCATTTTTACCTCTTCTTCTCCTTCTTCTACTTCTTCTCCATCATCCTCACTCCTTCAACTAGTTTTTCTTCTTCCTCTTGTTCACCTTCTTCCACTTCTACTACATCCACTTGTTCTTCTTCTTCCCTCTCTTCTCCTTCTTCCCCTTCTTCTGCCTACACTACTTCTTCTTCCTCCCCTTCTTCTTCTCCTACTTGTTCCACTTCTTCCTCATTCCCCTTTCCTTCCATTGCTTCTTCTTCCTCCTCTTTTTCTCATTCTTCCACTTCTTCTTCTTCTTCCTATTGGTCTCCTTCTTCCACTTCTTCTTCTTCATCTCCTTTCATTCCACTACTTCCTCATATTCCTCTTATTCTCTCCTTCTACCACTTCTCCTACTTCTACTTGTTGTTCTTCTTCATTTTCGTCTCCTTCTTCCTCTTGTTCTGCTTACACTTCTTCCTCTTCCTCTTCTTCCACTTCTTCTCCTTCCACAACTTCTTTTTCTTTCCTTTCCGTCTTCTCCTTCCTCTTTTTCTCCATCCCCGACTTCTGTTGCTTCCCATTGTTGCTCTTCCTCTTGTTCTCCTTCCCCCAAATCTTATTCTTACACTTCTTCTTCTTCTTCTTCCTCTTCTCGTCCAGATTCCACTTCTTCTGGTTCTTCTTCCCTTCCCTTCCCCTCCTTCTTCCTCTTCCTCTTTTTCTCCTTTTTCCAATTCTTCTTCTTCATCTCACCTCCTTCGACTACTTCTTCTTCCTCCTCTTGTTCACCTTCTTCACTTTCCACATCTTCTTCTTCTTCCTTTTCTTCTCCTTCTTCCACTTCTTCTAGTTACTCTCCTTCGTCTTCCTCTTCTTATCTTTCTTCCACTTCTCCTGCCTCCTCTTGTTCTTTTTCTTCCAGTTCTTCTTCATCCTCTCCTTTCCTTTCTTTTCTTCATCTTCATCTCCTTCTTCTTCTTCCTTTCCTTCGTCATATCCCTCTTTTTCTCCTTCTTCTGCTTCCACTTGCATTTTTACCTCTTCTTCTCCTTCTTCTACTTCTTCTCCATCATCCTCACTCCTTCAACTAGTTTTTCTTCTTCCTCTTGTTCACCTTCTTCCACTTCTACTACATCCACTTGTTCTTCTTCTTCCCTCTCTTCTCCTTCTTCCCCTTCTTCTGCCTACACTACTTCTTCTTCCTCCCCTTCTTCTTCTCCTACTTGTTCCACTTCTTCCTCATTCCCCTTTCCTTCCATTGCTTCTTCTTCCTCCTCTTTTTCTCATTCTTCCACTTCTTCTTCTTCTTCCTATTGGTCTCCTTCTTCCACTTCTTCTTCTTCATCTCCTTTCATTCCACTACTTCCTCATATTCCTCTTATTCTCTCCTTCTACCACTTCTCCTACTTCTACTTGTTGTTCTTCTTCATTTTCGTCTCCTTCTTCCTCTTGTTCTGCTTACACTTCTTCCTCTTCCTCTTCTTCCACTTCTTCTCCTTCCACAACTTCTTTTTCTTTCCTTTCCGTCTTCTCCTTCCTCTTTTTCTCCATCCCCGACTTCTGTTGCTTCCCATTGTTGCTCTTCCTCTTGTTCTCCTTCCCCCAAATCTTATTCTTACACTTCTTCTTCTTCTTCTTCCTCTTCTCGTCCAGATTCCACTTCTTCTGGTTCTTCTTCCCTTCCCTTCCCCTCCTTCTTCCTCTTCCTCTTTTTCTCCTTTTTCCAATTCTTCTTCTTCATCTCACCTCCTTCGACTACTTCTTCTTCCTCCTCTTGTTCACCTTCTTCACTTTCCACATCTTCTTCTTCTTCCTTTTCTTCTCCTTCTTCCACTTCTTCTAGTTACTCTCCTTCTTCTTCCTCTTCTTATCTTTCTTCCACTTCTCCTGCCTCCTCTTGTTCTTTTTCTTCCAGTTCTTCTTCATCCTCTCCTTTCCTTTCTTTTCTTCATCTTCATCTCCTTCTTCTTCTTCCTTTCCTTCGTCATATCCCTCTTTTTCTCCTTCTTCTGCTTCCACTTGCATTTTTACCTCTTCTTCTCCTTCTTCTACTTCTTCTCCATCATCCTCACTCCTTCAACTAGTTTTTCTTCTTCCTCTTGTTCACCTTCTTCCACTTCTACTACATCCACTTGTTCTTCTTCTTCCCTCTCTTCTCCTTCTTCCCCTTCTTCTGCCTACACTACTTCTTCTTCCTCCCCTTCTTCTTCTCCTACTTGTTCCACTTCTTCCTCATTCCCCTTTCCTTCCATTGCTTCTTCTTCCTCCTCTTTTTCTCATTCTTCCACTTCTTCTTCTTCTTCCTATTGGTCTCCTTCTTCCACTTCTTCTTCTTCATCTCCTTTCATTCCACTACTTCCTCATATTCCTCTTATTCTCTCCTTCTACCACTTCTCCTACTTCTACTTGTTGTTCTTCTTCATTTTCGTCTCCTTCTTCCTCTTGTTCTGCTTACACTTCTTCCTCTTCCTCTTCTTCCACTTCTTCTCCTTCCACAACTTCTTTTTCTTTCCTTTCCGTCTTCTCCTTCCTCTTTTTCTCCATCCCCGACTTCTGTTGCTTCCCATTGTTGCTCTTCCTCTTGTTCTCCTTCCCCCAAATCTTATTCTTACACTTCTTCTTCTTCTTCTTCCTCTTCTCGTCCAGATTCCACTTCTTCTGGTTCTTCTTCCCTTCCCTTCCCCTCCTTCTTCCTCTTCCTCTTTTTCTCCTTTTTCCAATTCTTCTTCTTCATCTCACCTCCTTCGACTACTTCTTCTTCCTCCTCTTGTTCACCTTCTTCACTTTCCACATCTTCTTCTTCTTCCTTTTCTTCTCCTTCTTCCACTTCTTCTAGTTACTCTCCTTCTTCTTCCTCTTCTTATCTTTCTTCCACTTCTCCTGCCTCCTCTTGTTCTTTTTCTTCCAGTTCTTCTTCATCCTCTCCTTTCCTTTCTTTTCTTCATCTTCATCTCCTTCTTCTTCTTCCTTTCCTTCGTCATATCCCTCTTTTTCTCCTTCTTCTGCTTCCACTTGCATTTTTACCTCTTCTTCTCCTTCTTCTACTTCTTCTCCATCATCCTCACTCCTTCAACTAGTTTTTCTTCTTCCTCTTGTTCACCTTCTTCCACTTCTACTACATCCACTTGTTCTTCTTCTTCCCTCTCTTCTCCTTCTTCCCCTTCTTCTGCCTACACTACTTCTTCTTCCTCCCCTTCTTCTTCTCCTACTTGTTCCACTTCTTCCTCATTCCCCTTTCCTTCCATTGCTTCTTCTTCCTCCTCTTTTTCTCATTCTTCCACTTCTTCTTCTTCTTCCTATTGGTCTCCTTCTTCCACTTCTTCTTCTTCATCTCCTTTCATTCCACTACTTCCTCATATTCCTCTTATTCTCTCCTTCTACCACTTCTTCTACTTCTACTTGTTGTTCTTCTTCATTTTCGTCTCCTTCTTCCTCTTGTTCTGCTTACACTTCTTCCTCTTCCTCTTCTTCCACTTCTTCTCCTTCCACAACTTCTTTTTCTTTCCTTTCCGTCTTCTCCTTCCTCTTTTTCTCCATCCCCGACTTCTGTTGCTTCCCATTGTTGCTCTTCCTCTTGTTCTCCTTCCCCCAAATCTTATTCTTACACTTCTTCTTCTTCTTCTTCCTCTTCTCGTCCAGATTCCACTTCTTCTGGTTCTTCTTCCCTTCCCTTCCCCTCCTTCTTCCTCTTCCTCTTTTTCTCCTTTTTCCAATTCTTCTTCTTCATCTCACCTCCTTCGACTACTTCTTCTTCCTCCTCTTGTTCACCTTCTTCACTTTCCACATCTTCTTCTTCTTCCTTTTCTTCTCCTTCTTCCACTTCTTCTAGTTACTCTCCTTCTTCTTCCTCTTCTTATCTTTCTTCCACTTCTCCTGCCTCCTCTTGTTCTTTTTCTTCCAGTTCTTCTTCATCCTCTCCTTTCCTTTCTTTTCTTCATCTTCATCTCCTTCTTCTTCTTCCTTTCCTTCGTCATATCCCTCTTTTTCTCCTTCTTCTGCTTCCACTTGCATTTTTACCTCTTGTTCTCCTTCTTCTCCATCATCCTCACTCCTTCAACTAGTTTTTCTTCTTCCTCTTGTTCACCTTCTTCCACTTCTACTACATCCACTTGTTCTTCTTCTTCCCTCTCTTCTCCTTCTTCCCCTTCTTCTGCCTACACTACTTCTTCTTCCTCCCCTTCTTCTTCTCCTACTTGTTCCACTTCTTCCTCATTCCCCTTTCCTTCCATTGCTTCTTCTTCCTCCTCTTTTTCTCATTCTTCCACTTCTTCTTCTTCTTCCTATTGGTCTCCTTCTTCCACTTCTTCTTCTTCATCTCCTTTCATTCCACTACTTCCTCATATTCCTCTTATTCTCTCCTTCTACCACTTCTTCTACTTCTACTTGTTGTTCTTCTTCATTTTTGTCTCCTTCTTCCTCTTGTTCTGCTTACACTTCTTCCTCTTCCTCTTCTTCCACTTCTTCTCCTTCCACAACTTCTTTTTCTTTCCTTTCCGTCTTCTCCTTCCTCTTTTTCTCCATCCCCGACTTCTGTTGCTTCCCATTGTTGCTCTTCCTCTTGTTCTCCTTCCCCCAAATCTTATTCTTACACTTCTTCTTCTTCTTCTTCCTCTTCTCGTCCAGATTCCACTTCTTCTGGTTCTTCTTCCCTTCCCTTCCCCTCCTTCTTCCTCTTCCTCTTTTTCTCCTTTTTCCAATTCTTCTTCTTCATCTCACCTCCTTCGACTACTTCTTCTTCCTCCTCTTGTTCACCTTCTTCACTTTCCACATCTTCTTCTTCTTCCTTTTCTTCTCCTTCTTCCACTTCTTCTAGTTACTCTCCTTCTTCTTCCTCTTCTTATCTTTCTTCCACTTCTCCTGCCTCCTCTTGTTCTTTTTCTTCCAGTTCTTCTTCATCCTCTCCTTTCCTTTCTTTTCTTCATCTTCATCTCCTTCTTCTTCTTCCTTTCCTTCGTCATATCCCTCTTTTTCTCCTTCTTCTGCTTCCACTTGCATTTTTACCTCTTGTTCTCCTTCTTCTACTTCTTCTCCATCATCCTCACTCCTTCAACTAGTTTTTCTTCTTCCTCTTGTTCACCTTCTTCCACTTCTACTACATCCACTTGTTCTTCTTCTTCCCTCTCTTCTCCTTCTTCCCCTTCTTCTGCCTAGACTACTTCTTCTTCCTCCCCTTCTTCTTCTCGTACTTGTTCCACTTCTTCCTCATTCCCCTTTCCTTCCATTGCTTCTTCTTCCTCCTCTTTTTCTCATTCTTCCACTTCTTCTTCTTCTTCTTCCTATTGGTCTCCTTCTTCCACTTCTTCTTCTTCATCTCCTTTCATTCCACTACTTCCTCATATTCCTCTTATTCTCTCCTTCTACCACTTCTTCTACTTCTACTTGTTGTTCTTCTTCATTTTCGTCTCCTTCTTCCTCTTGTTCTGCTTACACTTCTTCCTCTTCCTCTTCTTCCACTTCTTCTCCTTCCACAACTTCTTTTTCTTTCCTTTCCGTCTTCTCCTTCCTCTTTTTCTCCATCCCCGACTTCTGTTGCTTCCCATTGTTGCTCTTCCTCTTGTTCTCCTTCCCCCAAATCTTATTCTTACACTTCTTCTTCTTCTTCTTCCTCTTCTCGTCCAGATTCCACTTCTTCTGGTTCTTCTTCCCTTCCCTTCCCCTCCTTCTTCCTCTTCCTCTTTTTCTCCTTTTTCCAATTCTTCTTCTTCATCTCACCTCCTTCGACTACTTCTTCTTCCTCCTCTTGTTCACCTTCTTCACTTTCCACATCTTCTTCTTCTTCCTTTTCTTCTCCTTCTTCCACTTCTTCTAGTTACTCTCCTTCTTCTTCCTCTTCTTATCTTTCTTCCACTTCTCCTGCCTCCTCTTGTTCTTTTTCTTCCAGTTCTTCTTCATCCTCTCCTTTCCTTTCTTTTCTTCATCTTCATCTCCTTCTTCTTCTTCCTTTCCTTCGTCATATCCCTCTTTTTCTCCTTCTTCTGCTTCCACTTGCATTTTTACCTCTTGTTCTCCTTCTTCTACTTCTTCTCCATCATCCTCACTCCTTCAACTAGTTTTTCTTCTTCCTCTTGTTCACCTTCTTCCACTTCTACTACATCCACTTGTTCTTCTTCTTCCCTCTCTTCTCCTTCTTCCCCTTCTTCTGCCTACACTACTTCTTCTTCCTCCCCTTCTTCTTCTCGTACTTGTTCCACTTCTTCCTCATTCCCCTTTCCTTCCATTGCTTCTTCTTCCTCCTCTTTTTCTCATTCTTCCACTTCTTCTTCTTCTTCTTCCTATTGGTCTCCTTCTTCCACTTCTTCTTCTTCATCTCCTTTCATTCCACTACTTCCTCATATTCCTCTTATTCTCTCCTTCTACCACTTCTTCTACTTCTACTTGTTGTTCTTCTTCATTTTCGTCTCCTTCTTCCTCTTGTTCTGCTTACACTTCTTCCTCTTCCTCTTCTTCCACTTCTTCTCCTTCCACAACTTCTTTTTCTTTCCTTTCCGTCTTCTCCTTCCTCTTTTTCTCCATCCCCGACTTCTGTTGCTTCCCATTGTTGCTCTTCCTCTTGTTCTCCTTCCCCCAAATCTTATTCTTACACTTCTTCTTCTTCTTCTTCCTCTTCTCGTCCAGATTCCACTTCTTCTGGTTCTTCTTCCCTTCCCTTCCCCTCCTTCTTCCTCTTCCTCTTTTTCTCCTTTTTCCAATTCTTCTTCTTCATCTCACCTCCTTCGACTACTTCTTCTTCCTCCTCTTGTTCACCTTCTTCACTTCCCACATCTTCTTCTTCTTCCTTTTCTTCTCCTTCTTCCACTTCTTCTAGTTACTCTCCTTCTTCTTCCTCTTCTTATCTTTCTTCCACTTCTCCTGCCTCCTCTTGTTCTTTTTCTTCCAGTTCTTCTTCATCCTCTCCTTTCCTTTCTTTTCTTCATCTTCATCTCCTTCTTCTTCTTCCTTTCCTTCGTCATATCCCTCTTTTTCTCCTTCTTCTGCTTCCACTTGCATTTTTACCTCTTGTTCTCCTTCTTCTACTTCTTCTCCATCATCCTCACTCCTTCAACTAGTTTTTCTTCTTCCTCTTGTTCACCTTCTTCCACTTCTACTACATCCACTTGTTCTTCTTCTTCCCTCTCTTCTCCTTCTTCCCCTTCTTCTGCCTACACTACTTCTTCTTCCTCCCCTTCTTCTTCTCCTACTTGTTCCACTTCTTCCTCATTCCCCTTTCCTTCCATTGCTTCTTCTTCCTCCTCTTTTTCTCATTCTTCCACTTCTTCTTCTTCTTCCTATTGGTCTCCTTCTTCCACTTCTTCTTCTTCATCTCCTTTCATTCCACTACTTCCTCATATTCCTCTTATTCTCTCCTTCTACCACTTCTTCTACTTCTACTTGTTGTTCTTCTTCATTTTCGTCTCCTTCTTCCTCTTGTTCTGCTTACACTTCTTCCTCTTCCTCTTCTTCCACTTCTTCTCCTTCCACAACTTCTTTTTCTTTCCTTTCCGTCTTCTCCTTCCTCTTTTTCTCCATCCCCGACTTCTGTTGCTTCCCATTGTTGCTCTTCCTCTTGTTCTCCTTCCCCCAAATCTTATTCTTACACTTCTTCTTCTTCTTCTTCTTCCTCTTCTCGTCCAGATTCCACTTCTTCTGGTTCTTCTTCCCTTCCCTTCCCCTCCTTCTTCCTCTTCCTCTTTTTCTCCTTTTTCCAATTCTTCTTCTTCATCTCACCTCCTTCGACTACTTCTTCTTCCTCCTCTTGTTCACCTTCTTCACTTTCCACATCTTCTTCTTCTTCCTTTTCTTCTCCTTCTTCCACTTCTTCTAGTTACTCTCCTTCTTCTTCCTCTTCTTATCTTTCTTCCACTTCTCCTGCCTCCTCTTGTTCTTTTTCTTCCAGTTCTTCTTCATCCTCTCCTTTCCTTTCTTTTCTTCATCTTCATCTCCTTCTTCTTCTTCCTTTCCTTCGTCATATCCCTCTTTTTCTCCTTCTTCTGCTTCCACTTGCATTTTTACCTCTTGTTCTCCTTCTTCTACTTCTTCTACTTCTTCTCCATCATCCTCACTCCTTCAACTAGTTTTTCTTCTTCCTCTTGTTCACCTTCTTCCACTTCTACTACATCCACTTGTTCTTCTTCTTCCCTCTCTTCTCCTTCTTCCCCTTCTTCTGCCTACACTACTTCTTCTTCCTCCCCTTCTTCTTCTCCTACTTGTTCCACTTCTTCCTCATTCCCCTTTCCTTCCATTGCTTCTTCTTCCTCCTCTTTTTCTCATTCTTCCACTTCTTCTTCTTCTTCTTCTTCCTATTGGTCTCCTTCTTCCACTTCTTCTTCTTCATCTCCTTTCATTCCACTACTTCCTCATATTCCTCTTATTCTCTCCTTCTACCACTTCTCCTACTTCTACTTGTTGTTCTTCTTCATTTTCGTCTCCTTCTTCCTCTTGTTCTGCTTACACTTCTTCCTCTTCCTCTTCTTCCACTTCTTCTCCTTCCACAACTTCTTTTTCTTTCCTTTCCGTCTTCTCCTTCCTCTTTTTCTCCATCCCCGACTTCTGTTGCTTCCCATTGTTGCTCTTCCTCTTGTTCTCCTTCCCCCAAATCTTATTCTTACACTTCTTCTTCTTCCTCTTCTCGTCCAGATTCCACTTCTTCTGGTTCTTCTTCCCTTCCCTTCCCCTCCTTCTTCCTCTTCCTCTTTTTCTCCTTTTTCCAATTCTTCTTCTTCATCTCACCTCCTTCGACTACTTCTTCTTCCTCCTCTTGTTCACCTTCTTCACTTTCCACATCTTCTTCTTCTTCCTTTTCTTCTCCTTCTTCCACTTCTTCTAGTTACTCTCCTTCTTCTTCCTCTTCTTATCTTTCTTCCACTTCTCCTGCCTCCTCTTGTTCTTTTTCTTCCAGTTCTTCTTCATCCTCTCCTTTCCTTTCTTTTCTTCATCTTCATCTCCTTCTTCTTCTTCCTTTCCTTCGTCATATCCCTCTTTTTCTCCTTCTTCTGCTTCCACTTGCATTTTTACCTCTTGTTCTCCTTCTTCTACTTCTTCTACTTCTTCTCCATCATCCTCACTCCTTCAACTAGTTTTTCTTCTTCCTCTTGTTCACCTTCTTCCACTTCTACTACATCCACTTGTTCTTCTTCTTCCCTCTCTTCTCCTTCTTCCCCTTCTTCTGCCTACACTACTTCTTCTTCCTCCCCTTCTTCTTCTCCTACTTGTTCCACTTCTTCCTCATTCCCCTTTCCTTCCATTGCTTCTTCTTCCTCCTCTTTTTCTCATTCTTCCACTTCTTCTTCTTCTTCCTATTGGTCTCCTTCTTCCACTTCTTCTTCTTCATCTCCTCTCATTCCACTACTTCCTCATATTCCTCTTATTCTCTCCTTCTACCACTTCTTCTACTTCTACTTGTTGTTCTTCTTCATTTTCGTCTCCTTCTTCCTCTTGTTCTACTTACACTTCTTCCTCTTCCTCTTCCTCTTCTTCCACTTCTTCTCCTTCCACAACTTCTTTTTCTTTCCTTTCCGTCTTCTCCTTCCTCTTTTTCTCCATCCCCGACTTCTGTTGCTTCCCATTGTTGCTCTTCCTCTTGTTCTCCTTCCCCCAAATCTTATTCTTACACTTCTTCTTCTTCTTCTTCCTCTTCTCGTCCAGATTCCACTTCTTCTGGTTCTTCTTCCCTTCCCTTCCCCTCCTTCTTCCTCTTCCTCTTTTTCTCCTTTTTCCAATTCTTCTTCTTCATCTCACCTCCTTCGACTACTTCTTCTTCCTCCTCTTGTTCACCTTCTTCACTTTCCACATCTTCTTCTTCTTCCTTTTCTTCTCCTTCTTCCACTTCTTCTAGTTACTCTCCTTCTTCTTCCTCTTCTTATCTTTCTTCCACTTCTCCTGCCTCCTCTTGTTCTTTTTCTTCCAGTTCTTCTTCATCCTCTCCTTTCCTTTCTTTTCTTCATCTTCATCTCCTTCTTCTTCTTCCTTTCCTTCGTCATATCCCTCTTTTTCTCCTTCTTCTGCTTCCACTTGCATTTTTACCTCTTGTTCTCCTTCTTCTACTTCTTCTACTTCTTCTCCATCATCCTCACTCCTTCAACTAGTTTTTCTTCTTCCTCTTGTTCACCTTCTTCCACTTCTACTACATCCACTTGTTCTTCTTCTTCCCTCTCTTCTCCTTCTTCCCCTTCTTCTGCCTACACTACTTCTTCTTCCTCCCCTTCTTCTTCTCCTACTTGTTCCACTTCTTCCTCATTCCCCTTTCCTTCCATTGCTTCTTCTTCCTCCTCTTTTTCTCATTCTTCCACTTCTTCTTCTTCTTCCTATTGGTCTCCTTCTTCCACTTCTTCTTCTTCATCTCCTCTCATTCCACTACTTCCTCATATTCCTCTTATTCTCTCCTTCTACCACTTCTTCTACTTCTACTTGTTGTTCTTCTTCATTTTCGTCTCCTTCTTCCTCTTGTTCTACTTACACTTCTTCCTCTTCCTCTTCCTCTTCTTCCACTTCTTCTCCTTCCACAACTTCTTTTTCTTTCCTTTCCGTCTTCTCCTTCCTCTTTTTCTCCATCCCCGACTTCTGTTGCTTCCCATTGTTGCTCTTCCTCTTGTTCTCCTTCCCCCAAATCTTATTCTTACACTTCTTCTTCTTCTTCTTCCTCTTCTCGTCCAGATTCCACTTCTTCTGGTTCTTCTTCCCTTCCCTTCCCCTCCTTCTTCCTCTTCCTCTTTTTCTCCTTTTTCCAATTCTTCTTCTTCATCTCACCTCCTTCGACTACTTCTTCTTCCTCCTCTTGTTCACCTTCTTCACTTTCCACATCTTCTTCTTCTTCCTTTTCTTCTCCTTCTTCCACTTCTTCTACTTACTCTCCTTCTTCTTCCTCTTCTTATCTTTCTTCCACTTCTCCTGCCTCCTCTTGTTCTTTTTCTTCCAGTTCTTCTTCATCCTCTCCTTTCCTTTCTTTTCTTCATCTTCATCTCCTTCTTCTTCTTCCTTTCCTTCGTCATATCCCTCTTTTTCTCCTTCTTCTGCTTCCACTTGCATTTTTACCTCTTGTTCTCCTTCTTCTACTTCTTCTACTTCTTCTCCATCATCCTCACTCCTTCAACTAGTTTTTCTTCTTCCTCTTGTTCACCTTCTTCCACTTCTACTACATCCACTTGTTCTTCTTCTTCCCTCTCTTCTCCTTCTTCCCCTTCTTCTGCCTACACTACTTCTTCTTCCTCCCCTTCTTCTTCTCCTACCTGTTCCACTTCTTCCTCATTCCCCTTTCCTTCCATTGCTTCTTCTTCCTCCTCTTTTTCTCATTCTTCCACTTCTTCTTCTTCTTCCTATTGGTCTCCTTCTTCCACTTCTTCTTCTTCATCTCCTTTCATTCCACTACTTCCTCATATTCCTCTTATTCTCTCCTTCTACCACTTCTTCTACTTCTACTTGTTGTTCTTCTTCATTTTCGTCTCCTTCTTCCTCTTGTTCTGCTTACACTTCTTCCTCTTCCTCTTCTTCCACTTCTTCTCCTTCCACAACTTCTTTTTCTTTCCTTTCCGTCTTCTCCTTCCTCTTTTTCTCCATCCCCGACTTCTGTTGCTTCCCATTGTTGCTCTTCCTCTTGTTCTCCTTCCCCCAAATCTTATTCTTACACTTCTTCTTCTTCTTCTTCCTCTTCTCGTCCAGATTCCACTTCTTCTGGTTCTTCTTCCCTTCCCTTCCCCTTCTTCTTCCTCTTCCTCTTTTTCTCCTTTTTCCAATTCTTCTTCTTCATCTCACCTCCTTCGACTACTTCTTCTTCCTCCTCTTGTTCACCTTCTTCACTTTCCACATCTTCTTCTTCTTCCTTTTCTTCTCCTTCTTCCACTTCTTCTAGTTACTCTCCTTCTTCTTCCTCTTCTTATCTTTCTTCCACTTCTCCTGCCTCCTCTTGTTCTTTTTCTTCCAGTTCTTCTTCATCCTCTCCTTTCCTTTCTTTTCTTCATCTTCATCTCCTTCTTCTTCTTCCTTTCCTTCGTCATATCCCTCTTTTTCTCCTTCTTCTGCTTCCACTTGCATTTTTACCTCTTGTTCTCCTTCTTCTACTTCTTCTACTTCTTCTCCATCATCCTCACTCCTTCAACTAGTTTTTCTTCTTCCTCTTGTTCACCTTCTTCCACTTCTACTACATCCACTTGTTCTTCTTCTTCCCTCTCTTCTCCTTCTTCCCCTTCTTCTGCCTACACTACTTCTTCTTCCTCCCCTTCTTCTTCTCCTACTTGTTCCACTTCTTCCTCATTCCCCTTTCCTTCCATTGCTTCTTCTTCCTCCTCTTTTTCTCATTCTTCCACTTCTTCTTCTTCTTCCTATTGGTCTCCTTCTTCCACTTCTTCTTCTTCATCTCCTTTCATTCCACTACTTCCTCATATTCCTCTTATTCTCTCCTTCTACCACTTCTTCTACTTCTACTTGTTGTTCTTCTTCATTTTCGTCTCCTTCTTCCTCTTGTTCTGCTTACACTTCTTCCTCTTCCTCTTCTTCCACTTCTTCTCCTTCCACAACTTCTTTTTCTTTCCTTTCCGTCTTCTCCTTCCTCTTTTTCTCCATCCCCGACTTCTGTTGCTTCCCATTGTTGCTCTTCCTCTTGTTCTCCTTCCCCCAAATCTTATTCTTACACTTCTTCTTCTTCTTCTTCCTCTTCTCGTCCAGATTCCACTTCTTCTGGTTCTTCTTCCCTTCCCTTCCCCTCCTTCTTCCTCTTCCTCTTTTTCTCCTTTTTCCAATTCTTCTTCTTCATCTCACCTCCTTCGACTACTTCTTCTTCCTCCTCTTGTTCACCTTCTTCACTTTCCACATCTTCTTCTTCTTCCTTTTCTTCTCCTTCTTCCACTTCTTCTAGTTACTCTCCTTCTTCTTCCTCTTCTTATCTTTCTTCCACTTCTCCTGCCTCCTCTTGTTCTTTTTCTTCCAGTTCTTCTTCATCCTCTCCTTTCCTTTCTTTTCTTCATCTTCATCTCCTTCTTCTTCTTCCTTTCCTTCGTCATATCCCTCTTTTTCTCCTTCTTCTGCTTCCACTTGCATTTTTACCTCTTGTTCTCCTTCTTCTACTTCTTCTACTTCTTCTCCATCATCCTCACTCCTTCAACTAGTTTTTCTTCTTCCTCTTGTTCACCTTCTTCCACTTCTACTACATCCACTTGTTCTTCTTCTTCCCTCTCTTCTCCTTCTTCCCCTTCTTCTGCCTACACTACTTCTTCTTCCTCCCCTTCTTCTTCTCCTACTTGTTCCACTTCTTCCTCATTCCCCTTTCCTTCCATTGCTTCTTCTTCCTCCTCTTTTTCTCATTCTTCCACTTCTTCTTCTTCTTCCTATTGGTCTCCTTCTTCCACTTCTTCTTCTTCATCTCCTCTCATTCCACTACTTCCTCATATTCCTCTTATTCTCTCCTTCTACCACTTCTTCTACTTCTACTTGTTGTTCTTCTTCATTTTCGTCTCCTTCTTCCTCTTGTTCTACTTACACTTCTTCCTCTTCCTCTTCCTCTTCTTCCACTTCTTCTCCTTCCACAACTTCTTTTTCTTTCCTTTCCGTCTTCTCCTTCCTCTTTTTCTCCATCCCCGACTTCTGTTGCTTCCCATTGTTGCTCTTCCTCTTGTTCTCCTTCCCCCAAATCTTATTCTTACACTTCTTCTTCTTCTTCTTCCTCTTCTCGTCCAGATTCCACTTCTTCTGGTTCTTCTTCCCTTCCCTTCCCCTCCTTCTTCCTCTTCCTCTTTTTCTCCTTTTTCCAATTCTTCTTCTTCATCTCACCTCCTTTGACTACTTCTTCTTCCTCCTCTTGTTCACCTTCTTCACTTTCCACATCTTCTTCTTCTTCCTTTTCTTCTCCTTCTTCCACTTCTTCTACTTACTCTCCTTCTTCTTCCTCTTCTTATCTTTCTTCCACTTCTCCTGCCTCCTCTTGTTCTTTTTCTTCCAGTTCTTCTTCATCCTCTCCTTTCCTTTCTTTTCTTCATCTTCATCTCCTTCTTCTTCTTCCTTTCCTTCGTCATATCCCTCTTTTTCTCCTTCTTCTGCTTCCACTTGCATTTTTACCTCTTGTTCTCCTTCTTCTACTTCTTCTACTTCTTCTCCATCATCCTCACTCCTTCAACTAGTTTTTCTTCTTCCTCTTGTTCACCTTCTTCCACTTCTACTACATCCACTTGTTCTTCTTCTTCCCTCTCTTCTCCTTCTTCCCCTTCTTCTGCCTACACTACTTCTTCTTCCTCCCCTTCTTCTTCTCCTACTTGTTCCACTTCTTCCTCATTCCCCTTTCCTTCCATTGCTTCTTCTTCCTCCTCTTTTTCTCATTCTTCCACTTCTTCTTCTTCTTCCTATTGGTCTCCTTCTTCCACTTCTTCTTCTTCATCTCCTTTCATTCCGCTACTTCCTCATATTCCTCTTATTCTCTCCTTCTACCACTTCTTCTACTTCTACTTGTTGTTCTTCTTCATTTTCGTCTCCTTCTTCCTCTTGTTCTGCTTACACTTCTTCCTCTTCCTCTTCTTCCACTTCTTCTCCTTCCACAACTTCTTTTTCTTTCCTTTCCGTCTTCTCCTTCCTCTTTTTCTCCATCCCCGACTTCTGTTGCTTCCCATTGTTGCTCTTCCTCTTGTTCTCCTTCCCCCAAATCTTATTCTTACACTTCTTCTTCTTCTTCTTCTTCCTCTTCTCGTCCAGATTCCACTTCTTCTGGTTCTTCTTCCCTTCCCTTCCCCTCCTTCTTCCTCTTCCTCTTTTTCTCCTTTTTCCAATTCTTCTTCTTCATCTCACCTCCTTCGACTACTTCTTCTTCCTCCTCTTGCTCACCTTCTTCACTTTCCACATCTTCTTCTTCTTCCTTTTCTTCTCCTTCTTCCACTTCTTCTAGTTACTCTCCTTCTTCTTCCTCTTCTTATCTTTCTTCCACTTCTCCTGCCTCCTCTTGTTCTTTTTCTTCCAGTTCTTCTTCATCCTCTCCTTTCCTTTCTTTTCTTCATCTTCATCTCCTTCTTCTTCTTCCTTTCCTTCGTCATATCCCTCTTTTTCTCCTTCTTCTGCTTCCACTTGCATTTTTACCTCTTGTTCTCCTTCTTCTACTTCTTCTCCATCATCCTCACTCCTTCAACTAGTTTTTCTTCTTCCTCTTGTTCACCTTCTTCCACTTCTACTACATCCACTTGTTCTTCTTCTTCCCTCTCTTCTCCTTCTTCCCCTTCTTCTGCCTACACTACTTCTTCTTCCTCCCCTTCTTCTTCTCCTACTTGTTCCACTTCTTCCTCATTCCCCTTTCCTTCCATTGCTTCTTCTTCCTCCTCTTTTTCTCATTCTTCCACTTCTTCTTCTTCTTCCTATTGGTCTCCTTCTTCCACTTCTTCTTCTTCATCTCCTTTCATTCCACTACTTCCTCATATTCCTCTTATTCTCTCCTTCTACCACTTCTTCTACTTCTACTTGTTGTTCTTCTTCATTTTCGTCTCCTTCTTCCTCTTGTTCTGCTTACACTTCTTCCTCTTCCTCTTCTTCCACTTCTTCTCCTTCCACAACTTCTTTTTCTTTCCTTTCCGTCTTCTCCTTCGTCTTTTTCTCCATCCCCGACTTCTGTTGCTTCCCATTGTTGCTCTTCCTCTTGTTCTCCTTCCCCCAAATCTTATTCTTACACTTCTTCTTCTTCTTCTTCTTCCTCTTCTCGTCCAGATTCCACTTCTTCTGGTTCTTCTTCCCTTCCCTTCCCCTCCTTCTTCCTCTTCCTCTTTTTCTCCTTTTTCCAATTCTTCTTCTTCATCTCACCTCCTTCGACTACTTCTTCTTCCTCCTCTTGCTCACCTTCTTCACTTTCCACATCTTCTTCTTCTTCCTTTTCTTCTCCTTCATCCACTTCTTCTAGTTACTCTCCTTCTTCTTCCTCTTCTTATCTTTCTTCCACTTCTCCTGCCTCCTCTTGTTCTTTTTCTTCCAGTTCTTCTTCATCCTCTCCTTTCCTTTCTTTTCTTCATCTTCATCTCCTTCTTCTTCTTCCTTTCCTTCGTCATATCCCTCTTTTTCTCCTTCTTCTGCTTCCACTTGCATTTTTACCTCTTGTTCTCCTTCTTCTACTTCTTCTACTTCTTCTCCATCATCCTCACTCCTTCAACTAGTTTTTCTTCTTCCTCTTGTTCACCTTCTTCCACTTCTACTACATCCACTTGTTCTTCTTCTTCCCTCTCTTCTCCTTCTTCCCCTTCTTCTGCCTACACTACTTCTTCTTCCTCCCCTTCTTCTTCTCCTACTTGTTCCACTTCTTCCTCATTCCCCTTTCCTTCCATTGCTTCTTCTTCCTCCTCTTTTTCTCATTCTTCCACTTCTTCTTCTTCTTCCTATTGGTCTCCTTCTTCCACTTCTTCTTCTTCATCTCCTTTCATTCCACTACTTCCTCATATTCCTCATATTCTCTCCTTCTACCACTTCTTCTACTTCTACTTGTTGTTCTTCTTCATTTTCGTCTCCTTCTTCCTCTTGTTCTGCTTCCACTTCTTCCTCTTCCTCTTCTTCCACTTCTTCTCCTTCCACAACTTCTTTTTCTTTCCTTTCCGTCTTCTCCTTCCTCTTTTTCTCCATCCCCGACTTCTGTTGCTTCCCATTGTTGCTCTTCCTCTTGTTCTCCTTCCCCCAAATCTTATTCTTACACTTCTTCTTCTTCTTCTTCCTCTTCTCGTCCAGATTCCACTTCTTCTGGTTCTTCTTCCCTTCCCTTCCCCTCCTTCTTCCTCTTCCTCTTTTTCTCCTTTTTCCAATTCTTCTTCTTCATCTCACCTCCTTCGACTACTTCTTCTTCCTCCTCTTGTTCACCTTCTTCACTTTCCACATCTTCTTCTTCTTCCTTTTCTTCTCCTTCTTCCACTTCTTCTAGTTACTCTCCTTCTTCTTCCTCTTCTTATCTTTCTTCCACTTCTCCTGCCTCCTTTTGTTCTTTTTCTTCCAGTTCTTCTTCATCCTCTCCTTTCCTTTCTTTTCTTCATCTTCATCTCCTTCTTCTTCTTCCTTTCCTTCGTCATATCCCTCTTTTTCTCCTTCTTCTGCTTCCACTTGCATTTTTACCTCTTCTTCTCCTTCTTCTACTTCTTCTCCATCATCCTCACTCCTTCAACTAGTTTTTCTTCTTCCTCTTGTTCACCTTCTTCCACTTCTACTACATCCACTTGTTCTTCTTCTTCCCTCTCTTCTCCTTCTTCCCCTTCTTCTGCCTACACTACTTCTTCTTCCTCCCCTTCTTCTTCTCCTACTTGTTCCACTTCTTCCTCATTCCCCTTTCCTTCCATTGCTTCTTCTTCCTCCTCTTTTTCTCATTCTTCCACTTCTTCTTCTTCTTCCTATTGGTCTCCTTCTTCCACTTCTTCTTCTTCATCTCCTTTCATTCCACTACTTCCTCATATTCCTCTTATTCTCTCCTTCTACCACTTCTTCTACTTCTACTTGTTGTTCTTCTTCATTTTCGTCTCCTTCTTCCTCTTGTTCTGCTTACACTTCTTCCTCTTCCTCTTCCTCTTCTTCCACTTCTTCTCCTTCCACAACTTCTTTTTCTTTCCTTTCCGTCTTCTCCTTCCTCTTTTTCTCCATCCCCGACTTCTGTTGCTTCCCATTGTTGCTCTTCCTCTTGTTCTCCTTCCCCCAAATCTTATTCTTACACTTCTTCTTCTTCTTCTTCTTCTTCCTCTTCTCGTCCAGATTCCACTTCTTCTGGTTCTTCTTCCCTTCCCTTCCCCTCCTTCTTCCTCTTCCTCTTTTTCTCCTTTTTCCAATTCTTCTTCTTCATCTCACCTCCTTCGACTACTTCTTCTTCCTCCTCTTGTTCACCTTCTTCACTTTCCACATCTTCTTCTTCTTCCTTTTCTTCTCCTTCTTCCACTTCTTCTAGTTACTCTCCTTCTTCTTCCTCTTCTTATCTTTCTTCCACTTCTCCTGCCTCCTTTTGTTCTTTTTCTTCCAGTTCTTCTTCATCCTCTCCTTTCCTTTCTTTTCTTCATCTTCATCTCCTTCTTCTTCTTCCTTTCCTTCGTCATATCCCTCTTTTTCTCCTTCTTCTGCTTCCACTTGCATTTTTACCTCTTGTTCTCCTTCTTCTACTTCTTCTCCATCATCTTCACTCCTTCAACTAGTTTTTCTTCTTCCTCTTGTTCACCTTCTTCCACTTCTACTACATCCACTTGTTCTTCTTCTTCCCTCTCTTCTCCTTCTTCCCCTTCTTCTGCCTACACTACTTCTTCTTCCTCCCCTTCTTCTTCTCCTACTTGTTCCACTTCTTCCTCATTCCCCTTTCCTTCCATTGCTTCTTCTTCCTCCTCTTTTTCTCATTCTTCCACTTCTTCTTCTTCTTCCTATTGGTCTCCTTCTTCCACTTCTTCTTCTTCATCTCCTTTCATTCCACTACTTCCTCATATTCCTCTTATTCTCTCCTTCTACCACTTCTTCTACTTCTACTTGTTGTTCTTCTTCATTTTCGTCTCCTTCTTCCTCTTGTTCTGCTTACACTTCTTCCTCTTCCTCTTCTTCCACTTCTTCTCCTTCCACAACTTCTTTTTCTTTCCTTTCCATCTTCTCCTTCCTCTTTTTCTCCATCCCCGACTTCTGTTGCTTCCCATTGTTGCTCTTCCTCTTGTTCTCCTTCCCCCAAATCTTATTCTTACACTTCTTCTTCTTCTTCTTCCTCTTCTCGTCCAGATTCCACTTCTTCTGGTTCTTCTTCCCTTCCCTTCCCCTCCTTCTTCCTCTTCCTCTTTTTCTCCTTTTTCCAATTCTTCTTCTTCATCTCACCTCCTTCGACTACTTCTTCTTCCTCCTCTTGTTCACCTTCTTCACTTTCCACATCTTCTTCTTCTTCCTTTTCTTCTCCTTCTTCCACTTCTTCTAGTTACTCTCCTTCTTCTTCCTCTTCTTATCTTTCTTCCACTTCTCCTGCCTCCTCTTGTTCTTTTTCTTCCAGTTCTTCTTCATCCTCTCCTTTCCTTTCTTTTCTTCATCTTCATCTCCTTCTTCTTCTTCCTTTCCTTCGTCATATCCCTCTTTTTCTCCTTCTTCTGCTTCCACTTGCATTTTTACCTCTTGTTCTCCTTCTTCTCCATCATCCTCACTCCTTCAACTAGTTTTTCTTCTTCCTCTTGTTCACCTTCTTCCACTTCTACTACATCCACTTGTTCTTCTTCTTCCCTCTCTTCTCCTTCTTCCCCTTCTTCTGCCTACACTACTTCTTCTTCCTCCCCTTCTTCTTCTCCTACTTGTTCCACTTCTTCCTCATTCCCCTTTCCTTCCATTGCTTCTTCTTCCTCCTCTTTTTCTCATTCTTCCACTTCTTCTTCTTCTTCCTATTGGTCTCCTTCTTCCACTTCTTCTTCTTCATCTCCTTTCATTCCACTACTTCCTCATATTCCTCTTATTCTCTCCTTCTACCACTTCTTCTACTTCTACTTGTTGTTCTTCTTCATTTTCGTCTCCTTCTTCCTCTTGTTCTGCTTACACTTCTTCCTCTTCCTCTTCTTCCACTTCTTCTCCTTCCACAACTTCTTTTTCTTTCCTTTCCGTCTTCTCCTTCCTCTTTTTCTCCATCCCCGACTTCTGTTGCTTCCCATTGTTGCTCTTCCTCTTGTTCTCCTTCCCCCAAATCTTATTCTTACACTTCTTCTTCTTCTTCTTCCTCTTCTCGTCCAGATTCCACTTCTTCTGGTTCTTCTTCCCTTCCCTTCCCCTCCTTCTTCCTCTTCCTCTTTTTCTCCTTTTTCCAATTCTTCTTCTTCATCTCACCTCCTTCGACTACTTCTTCTTCCTCCTCTTGTTCACCTTCTTCACTTTCCACATCTTCTTCTTCTTCCTTTTCTTCTCCTTCTTCCACTTCTTCTAGTTACTCTCCTTCTTCTTCCTCTTCTTATCTTTCTTCCACTTCTCCTGCCTCCTCTTGTTCTTTTTCTTCCAGTTCTTCTTCATCCTCTCCTTTCCTTTCTTTTCTTCATCTTCATCTCCTTCTTCTTCTTCCTTTCCTTCGTCATATCCCTCTTTTTCTCCTTCTTCTGCTTCCACTTGCATTTTTACCTCTTCTTCTCCTTCTTCTACTTCTTCTCCATCATCCTCACTCCTTCAACTAGTTTTTCTTCTTCCTCTTGTTCACCTTCTTCCACTTCTACTACATCCACTTGTTCTTCTTCTTCCCTCTCTTCTCCTTCTTCCCCTTCTTCTGCCTACACTACTTCTTCTTCCTCCCCTTCTTCTTCTCCTACTTGTTCCACTTCTTCCTCATTCCCCTTTCCTTCCATTGCTTCTTCTTCCTCCTCTTTTTCTCATTCTTCCACTTCTTCTTCTTCTTCCTATTGGTCTCCTTCTTCCACTTCTTCTTCTTCATCTCCTCTCATTCCACTACTTCCTCATATTCCTCTTATTCTCTCCTTCTACCACTTCTTCTACTTCTACTTGTTGTTCTTCTTCATTTTCGTCTCCTTCTTCCTCTTGTTCTGCTTACACTTCTTCCTCTTCCTCTTCCTCTTCCTCTTCTTCCACTTCTTCTCCATCCCCGACTTCTGTTGCTTCCCATTGTTGCTCTTCCTCTTGTTCTCCTTCCCCCAAATCTTATTCTTACACTTCTTCTTCTTCTTCTTCCTCTTCTCGTCCAGATTCCACTTCTTCTGGTTCTTCTTCCCTTCCCTTCCCCTCCTTCTTCCTCTTCCACTTTTTCTCCTTTTTCCAATTCTTCTTCTTCATCTCACCTCCTTCGACTACTTCTTCTTCCTCCTCTTGTTCACCTTCTTCACTTTCCACATCTTCTTCTTCTTCCTTTTCTTCTCCTTCTTCCACTTCTTCTAGTTACTCTCCTTCTTCTTCCTCTTCTTATCTTTCTTCCACTTCTCCTGCCTCCTCTTGTTCTTTTTCTTCCAGTTCGTCTTCATCCTCTCCTTTCCTTTCTTTTCTTCATCTTCATCTCCTTCTTCTTCTTCCTTTCCTTCGTCATATCCCTCTTTTTCTCCTTCTTCTGCTTCCACTTGCACTTTTACCTCTTGCTCTCCTTCTTCTACTTCTTCTCCATCATCCTCACTCCTTCAACTAGTTTTTCTTCTTCCTCTTGTTCACCTTCTTCCACTTCTACTACATCCACTTGTTCTTCTTCTTCCCTCTCTTCTCCTTCTTCTCCTTCTTCTGCCTACACTACTTCTTCTTCCTCCCCTTCTTCTTCTCCTACTTGTTCCACTTCTTCCTCATTCCCCTTTCCTTCCATTGCTTCTTCTTCCTCCTCTTTTTCTCATTCTTCCACTTCTTCTTCTTCTTCCTATTGGTCTCCTTCTTCCACTTCTTCTTCTTCATCTCCTTTCATTCCACTACTTCCTCATATTCCTCATATTCTCTCCTTCTACCACTTCTTCTACTTCTACTTGTTGTTCTTCTTCATTTTCGTTTCCTTCTTCCTCTTGTTCTGCTTCCACTTCTTCCTCTTCCTCTTCTTCCACTTCTTCTCCTTCCACAACTTCTTTTTCTTTCCTTTCCGTCTTCTCCTTCCTCTTTTTCTCCATCCCCGACTTCTGTTGCTTCCCATTGTTGCTCTTCCTCTTGTTCTCCTTCCCCCAAATCTTATTCTTACACTTCTTCTTCTTCTTCTTCCTCTTCTCGTCCAGATTCCACTTCTTCTGGTTCTTCTTCCCTTCCCTTCCCCTCCTTCTTCCTCTTCCTCTTTTTCTCCTTTTTCCAATTCTTCTTCTTCATCTCACCTCCTTCGACTACTTCTTCTTCCTCCTCTTGTTCACCTTCTTCACTTTCCACATCTTCTTCTTCTTCCTTTTCTTCTCCTTCTTCCACTTCTTCTAGTTACTCTCCTTCTTCTTCCTCTTCTTATCTTTCTTCCACTTCTCCTGCCTCCTTTTGTTCTTTTTCTTCCAGTTCTTCTTCATCCTCTCCTTTCCTTTCTTTTCTTCATCTTCATCTCCTTCTTCTTCTTCCTTTCCTTCGTCATATCCCTCTTTTTCTCCTTCTTCTGCTTCCACTTGCATTTTTACCTCTTCTTCTCCTTCTTCTACTTCTTCTCCATCATCCTCACTCCTTCAAGTAGTTTTTCTTCTTCCTCTTGTTCACCTTCTTCCACTTCTACTACATCCACTTGTTCTTCTTCTTCCCTCTCTTCTCCTTCTTCCCCTTCTTCTGCCTACACTACTTCTTCTTCCTCCCCTTCTTCTTCTCCTACTTGTTCCACTTCTTCCTCATTCCCCTTTCCTTCCATTGCTTCTTCTTCCTCCTCTTTTTCTCATTCTTCCACTTCTTCTTCTTCTTCCTATTGGTCTCCTTCTTCCACTTCTTCTTCTTCATCTCCTTTCATTCCACTACTTCCTCATATTCCTCTTATTCTCTCCTTCTACCACTTCTTCTACTTCTACTTGTTGTTCTTCTTCATTTTCGTCTCCTTCTTCCTCTTGTTCTGCTTACACTTCTTCCTCTTCCTCTTCCTCTTCTTCCACTTCTTCTCCTTCCACAACTTCTTTTTCTTTCCTTTCCGTCTTCTCCTTCCTCTTTTTCTCCATCCCCGACTTCTGTTGCTTCCCATTGTTGCTCTTCCTCTTGTTCTCCTTCCCCCAAATCTTATTCTTACACTTCTTCTTCTTCTTCTTCTTCTTCCTCTTCTCGTCCAGATTCCACTTCTTCTGGTTCTTCTTCCCTTCCCTTCCCCTCCTTCTTCCTCTTCCTCTTTTTCTCCTTTTTCCAATTCTTCTTCTTCATCTCACCTCCTTCGACTACTTCTTCTTCCTCCTCTTGTTCACCTTCTTCACTTTCCACATCTTCTTCTTCTTCCTTTTCTTCTCCTTCTTCCACTTCTTCTAGTTACTCTCCTTCTTCTTCCTCTTCTTATCTTTCTTCCACTTCTCCTGCCTCCTTTTGTTCTTTTTCTTCCAGTTCTTCTTCATCCTCTCCTTTCCTTTCTTTTCTTCATCTTCATCTCCTTCTTCTTCTTCCTTTCCTTCGTCATATCCCTCTTTTTCTCCTTCTTCTGCTTCCACTTGCATTTTTACCTCTTGTTCTCCTTCTTCTACTTCTTCTCCATCATCTTCACTCCTTCAACTAGTTTTTCTTCTTCCTCTTGTTCACCTTCTTCCACTTCTACTACATCCACTTGTTCTTCTTCTTCCCTCTCTTCTCCTTCTTCCCCTTCTTCTGCCTACACTACTTCTTCTTCCTCCCCTTCTTCTTCTCCTACTTGTTCCACTTCTTCCTCATTCCCCTTTCCTTCCATTGCTTCTTCTTCCTCCTCTTTTTCTCATTCTTCCACTTCTTCTTCTTCTTCCTATTGGTCTCCTTCTTCCACTTCTTCTTCTTCATCTCCTTTCATTCCACTACTTCCTCATATTCCTCTTATTCTCTCCTTCTACCACTTCTTCTACTTCTACTTGTTGTTCTTCTTCATTTTCGTCTCCTTCTTCCTCTTGTTCTGCTTACACTTCTTCCTCTTCCTCTTCTTCCACTTCTTCTCCTTCCACAACTTCTTTTTCTTTCCTTTCCATCTTCTCCTTCCTCTTTTTCTCCATCCCCGACTTCTGTTGCTTCCCATTGTTGCTCTTCCTCTTGTTCTCCTTCCCCCAAATCTTATTCTTACACTTCTTCTTCTTCTTCTTCCTCTTCTCGTCCAGATTCCACTTCTTCTGGTTCTTCTTCCCTTCCCTTCCCCTCCTTCTTCCTCTTCCTCTTTTTCTCCTTTTTCCAATTCTTCTTCTTCATCTCACCTCCTTCGACTACTTCTTCTTCCTCCTCTTGTTCACCTTCTTCACTTTCCACATCTTCTTCTTCTTCCTTTTCTTCTCCTTCTTCCACTTCTTCTAGTTACTCTCCTTCTTCTTCCTCTTCTTATCTTTCTTCCACTTCTCCTGCCTCCTCTTGTTCTTTTTCTTCCAGTTCTTCTTCATCCTCTCCTTTCCTTTCTTTTCTTCATCTTCATCTCCTTCTTCTTCTTCCTTTCCTTCGTCATATCCCTCTTTTTCTCCTTCTTCTGCTTCCACTTGCATTTTTACCTCTTGTTCTCCTTCTTCTCCATCATCCTCACTCCTTCAACTAGTTTTTCTTCTTCCTCTTGTTCACCTTCTTCCACTTCTACTACATCCACTTGTTCTTCTTCTTCCCTCTCTTCTCCTTCTTCCCCTTCTTCTGCCTACACTACTTCTTCTTCCTCCCCTTCTTCTTCTCCTACTTGTTCCACTTCTTCCTCATTCCCCTTTCCTTCCATTGCTTCTTCTTCCTCCTCTTTTTCTCATTCTTCCACTTCTTCTTCTTCTTCCTATTGGTCTCCTTCTTCCACTTCTTCTTCTTCATCTCCTTTCATTCCACTACTTCCTCATATTCCTCTTATTCTCTCCTTCTACCACTTCTTCTACTTCTACTTGTTGTTCTTCTTCATTTTCGTCTCCTTCTTCCTCTTGTTCTGCTTACACTTCTTCCTCTTCCTCTTCTTCCACTTCTTCTCCTTCCACAACTTCTTTTTCTTTCCTTTCCGTCTTCTCCTTCCTCTTTTTCTCCATCCCCGACTTCTGTTGCTTCCCATTGTTGCTCTTCCTCTTGTTCTCCTTCCCCCAAATCTTATTCTTACACTTCTTCTTCTTCTTCTTCCTCTTCTCGTCCAGATTCCACTTCTTCTGGTTCTTCTTCCCTTCCCTTCCCCTCCTTCTTCCTCTTCCTCTTTTTCTCCTTTTTCCAATTCTTCTTCTTCATCTCACCTCCTTCGACTACTTCTTCTTCCTCCTCTTGTTCACCTTCTTCACTTTCCACATCTTCTTCTTCTTCCTTTTCTTCTCCTTCTTCCACTTCTTCTAGTTACTCTCCTTCTTCTTCCTCTTCTTATCTTTCTTCCACTTCTCCTGCCTCCTCTTGTTCTTTTTCTTCCAGTTCTTCTTCATCCTCTCCTTTCCTTTCTTTTCTTCATCTTCATCTCCTTCTTCTTCTTCCTTTCCTTCGTCATATCCCTCTTTTTCTCCTTCTTCTGCTTCCACTTGCATTTTTACCTCTTGTTCTCCTTCTTCTCCATCATCCTCACTCCTTCAACTAGTTTTTCTTCTTCCTCTTGTTCACCTTCTTCCACTTCTACTACATCCACTTGTTCTTCTTCTTCCCTCTCTTCTCCTTCTTCCCCTTCTTCTGCCTACACTACTTCTTCTTCCTCCCCTTCTTCTTCTCCTACTTGTTCCACTTCTTCCTCATTCCCCTTTCCTTCCATTGCTTCTTCTTCCTCCTCTTTTTCTCATTCTTCCACTTCTTCTTCTTCTTCCTATTGGTCTCCTTCTTCCACTTCTTCTTCTTCATCTCCTTTCATTCCACTACTTCCTCATATTCCTCTTATTCTCTCCTTCTACCACTTCTTCTACTTCTACTTGTTGTTCTTCTTCATTTTCGTCTCCTTCTTCCTCTTGTTCTGCTTACACTTCTTCCTCTTCCTCTTCTTCCACTTCTTCTCCTTCCACAACTTCTTTTTCTTTCCTTTCCGTCTTCTCCTTCCTCTTTTTCTCCATCCCCGACTTCTGTTGCTTCCCATTGTTGCTCTTCCTCTTGTTCTCCTTCCCCCAAATCTTATTCTTACACTTCTTCTTCTTCTTCTTCCTCTTCTCGTCCAGATTCCACTTCTTCTGGTTCTTCTTCCCTTCCCTTCCCCTCCTTCTTCCTCTTCCTCTTTTTCTCCTTTTTCCAATTCTTCTTCTTCATCTCACCTCCTTCGACTACTTCTTCTTCCTCCTCTTGTTCACCTTCTTCACTTTCCACATCTTCTTCTTCTTCCTTTTCTTCTCCTTCTTCCACTTCTTCTAGTTACTCTCCTTCTTCTTCCTCTTCTTATCTTTCTTCCACTTCTCCTGCCTCCTCTTGTTCTTTTTCTTCCAGTTCTTCTTCATCCTCTCCTTTCCTTTCTTTTCTTCATCTTCATCTCCTTCTTCTTCTTCCTTTCCTTCGTCATATCCCTCTTTTTCTCCTTCTTCTGCTTCCACTTGCATTTTTACCTCTTCTTCTCCTTCTTCTACTTCTTCTCCATCATCCTCACTCCTTCAACTAGTTTTTCTTCTTCCTCTTGTTCACCTTCTTCCACTTCTACTACATCCACTTGTTCTTCTTCTTCCCTCTCTTCTCCTTCTTCCCCTTCTTCTGCCTACACTACTTCTTCTTCCTCCCCTTCTTCTTCTCCTACTTGTTCCACTTCTTCCTCATTCCCCTTTCCTTCCATTGCTTCTTCTTCCTCCTCTTTTTCTCATTCTTCCACTTCTTCTTCTTCTTCCTATTGGTCTCCTTCTTCCACTTCTTCTTCTTCATCTCCTCTCATTCCACTACTTCCTCATATTCCTCTTATTCTCTCCTTCTACCACTTCTTCTACTTCTACTTGTTGTTCTTCTTCATTTTCGTCTCCTTCTTCCTCTTGTTCTGCTTACACTTCTTCCTCTTCCTCTTCCTCTTCCTCTTCTTCCACTTCTTCTCCATCCCCGACTTCTGTTGCTTCCCATTGTTGCTCTTCCTCTTGTTCTCCTTCCCCCAAATCTTATTCTTACACTTCTTCTTCTTCTTCTTCCTCTTCTCGTCCAGATTCCACTTCTTCTGGTTCTTCTTCCCTTCCCTTCCCCTCCTTCTTCCTCTTCCACTTTTTCTCCTTTTTCCAATTCTTCTTCTTCATCTCACCTCCTTCGACTACTTCTTCTTCCTCCTCTTGTTCACCTTCTTCACTTTCCACATCTTCTTCTTCTTCCTTTTCTTCTCCTTCTTCCACTTCTTCTAGTTACTCTCCTTCTTCTTCCTCTTCTTATCTTTCTTCCACTTCTCCTGCCTCCTCTTGTTCTTTTTCTTCCAGTTCGTCTTCATCCTCTCCTTTCCTTTCTTTTCTTCATCTTCATCTCCTTCTTCTTCTTCCTTTCCTTCGTCATATCCCTCTTTTTCTCCTTCTTCTGCTTCCACTTGCACTTTTACCTCTTGCTCTCCTTCTTCTACTTCTTCTCCATCATCCTCACTCCTTCAACTAGTTTTTCTTCTTCCTCTTGTTCACCTTCTTCCACTTCTACTACATCCACTTGTTCTTCTTCTTCCCTCTCTTCTCCTTCTTCTCCTTCTTCTGCCTACACTACTTCTTCTTCCTCCCCTTCTTCTTCTCCTACTTGTTCCACTTCTTCCTCATTCCCCTTTCCTTCCATTGCTTCTTCTTCCTCCTCTTTTTCTCATTCTTCCACTTCTTCTTCTTCTTCTTCCTATTGGTCTCCTTCTTCCACTTCTTCTTCTTCATCTCCTTTCATTCCACTACTTCCTCATATTCCTCTTATTCTCTCCTTCTACCACTTCTTCTACTTCTACTTGTTGTTCTTCTTCATTTTCGTCTCCTTCTTCCTCTTGTTCTGCTTACACTTCTTCCTCTTCCTCTTCTTCCACTTCTTCTCCTTCCACAACTTCTTTTTCTTTCCTTTCCGTCTTCTCCTTCCTCTTTTTCTCCATCCCCGACTTCTGTTGCTTCCCATTGTTGCTCTTCCTCTTGTTCTCCTTCCCCCAAATCTTATTCTTACACTTCTTCTTCTTCTTCTTCCTCTTCTCGTCCAGATTCCACTTCTTCTGGTTCTTCTTCCCTTCCCTTCCCCTCCTTCTTCCTCTTCCTCTTTTTCTCCTTTTTCCAATTCTTCTTCTTCATCTCACCTCCTTCGACTACTTCTTCTTCCTCCTCTTGTTCACCTTCTTCACTTTCCACATCTTCTTCCTCTTCCTTTTCTTCTCCTTCTTCCACTTCTTCTAGTTACTCTCCTTCTTCTTCCTCTTCTTATCTTTCTTCCACTTCTCCTGCCTCCTCTTGTTCTTTTTCTTCCAGTTCTTCTTCATCCTCTCCTTTCCTTTCTTTTCTTCATCTTCATCTCCTTCTTCTTCTTCCTTTCCTTCGTCATATCCCTCTTTTTCTCCTTCTTCTGCTTCCACTTGCATTTTTACCTCTTCTTCTCCTTCTTCTACTTCTTCTGCATCATCCTCACTCCTTCAACTAGTTTTTCTTCTTCCTCTTGTTCACCTTCTTCCACTTCTACTACATCCACTTGTTCTTCTTCTTCCCTCTCTTCTCCTTCTTCCCCTTCTTCTGCCTACACTACTTCTTCTTCCTCCCCTTCTTCTTCTCCTACTTGTTCCACTTCTTCCTCATTCCCCTTTCCTTCCATTGCTTCTTCTTCCTCCTCTTTTTCTCATTCTTCCACTTCTTCTTCTTCTTCCTATTGGTCTCCTTCTTCCACTTCTTCCTCATTCCCCTTTCCTTCCATTGCTTCTTCTTCCTCCTCTTTTTCTCATTCTTCCACTTCTTCTTCTTCTTCCTATTGGTCTCCTTCTTCCACTTCTTCTTCTTCATCTCCTTTCATTCCACTACTTCCTCATATTCCTCTTATTCTCTCCTTCTACCACTTCTTCTACTTCTACTTGTTGTTCTTCTTCATTTTCGTCTCGTTCTTCCTCTTGTTCTGCTTACACTTCTTCCTCTTCCTCTTCTTCCACTTCTTCTCCTTCCACAACTTCTTTTTCTTTCCTTTCCGTCTTCTCCTTCCTCTTTTTCTCCATCCCTGACTTGTGTTGCTTCCCATTGTTGCTCTTCCTCTTGTTCTCCTTCCCCCAAATCTTATTCTTACACTTCTTCTTCTTCTTCTTCCTCTTCTCGTCCAGATTCCACTTCTTCTGGTTCTTCTTCCCTTCCCTTCCTCTCCTTCTTCCTCTTCCTCTTTTTCTCCTTTTTCCAATTCTTCTTCTTCATCTCACCTCCTTCGACTACTTCTTCTTCCTCCTCTTGTTCACCTTCTTCACTTTCCACATCTTCTTCTTCTTCCTTTTCTTCTCCTTCTTCCACTTCTTCTAGTTACTCTCCTTCTTCTTCCTCTTCTTATCTTTCTTCCACTTCTCCTGCCTCCTCTTGTTCTTTTTCTTCCAGTTCTTCTTCATCCTCTCCTTTCCTTTCTTTTCTTCATCTTCATCTCCTTCTTCTTCTTCCTTTCCTTCGTCATATCCCTCTTTTTCTCCTTCTTCTGCTTCCACTTGCATTTTTACCTCTTCTTCTCCTTCTTCTACTTCTTCTCCATCATCCTCACTCCTTCAACTAGTTTTTCTTCTTCCTCTTGTTCACCTTCTTCCACTTCTACTACATCCACTTGTTCTTCTTCTTCCCTCTCTTCTCCTTCTTCCCCTTCTTCTGCCTACACTACTTCTTCTTCCTCCCCTTCTTCTTCTCCTACTTGTTCCACTTCTTCCTCATTCCCCTTTCCTTCCATTGCTTCTTCTTCCTCCTCTTTTTCTCATTCTTCCACTTCTTCTTCTTCTTCCTATTGGTCTCCTTCTTCCACTTCTTCTTCTTCATCTCCTTTCATTCCACTACTTCCTCATATTCCTCTTATTCTCTCCTTCTACCACTTCTTCTACTTCTACTTGTTGTTCTTCTTCATTTTCGTCTCCTTCTTCCTCTTGTTCTGCTTACACTTCTTCCTCTTCCTCTTCTTCCACTTCTTCTCCTTCCACAACTTCTTTTTCTTTCCTTTCCGTCTTCTCCTTCCTCTTTTTCTCCATCCCCAACTTCTGTTGCTTCCCATTGTTGCTCTTCCTCTTGTTCTCCTTCCCCCAAATCTTATTCTTACACTTCTTCTTCTTCTTCTTCCTCTTCTCGTCCAGATTCCACTTCTTCTGGTTCTTCTTCCCTTCCCTTCCTCTCCTTCTTCCTCTTCCTCTTTTTCTCCTTTTTCCAATTCTTCTTCTTCATCTCACCTCCTTCGACTACTTCTTCTTCCTCCTCTTGTTCACCTTCTTCACTTTCCACATCTTCTTCTTCTTCCTTTTCTTCTCCTTCTTCCACTTCTTCTAGTTACTCTCCTTCTTCTTCCTCTTCTTATCTTTCTTCCACTTCTCCTGCCTCCTCTTGTTCTTTTTCTTCCAGTTCTTCTTCATCCTCTCCTTTCCTTTCTTTTCTTCATCTTCATCTCCTTCTTCTTCTTCCTTTCCTTCGTCATATCCCTCTTTTTCTCCTTCTTCTGCTTCCACTTGCATTTTTACCTCTTCTTCTCCTTCTTCTCCATCATCCTCACTCCTTCAACTAGTTTTTCTTCTTCCTCTTGTTCACCTTCTTCCACTTCTACTACATCCACTTGTTCTTCTTCTTCCCTCTCTTCTCCTTCTTCCCCTTCTTCTGCCTACACTACTTCTTCTTCTTCTTCCCTTCTTCTTCTCCTACTTGTTCCACTTCTTCCTCATTCCCCTTTCCTTCCATTGCTTCTTCTTCCTCCTCTTTTTCTCATTCTTCCACTTCTTCTTCCTATTGGTCTCCTTCTTCCACTTCTTCTTCTTCATCTCCTTTCATTCCACTACTTCCTCATATTCCTCTTATTCTCTCCTTCTACCACTTCTTCTACTTCTACTTGTTGTTCTTCTTCATTTTCGTCTCCTTCTTCCTCTTGTTCTGCTTACACTTCTTCCTCTTCCTCTTCTTCCACTTCTTCTCCTTCCACAACTTCTTTTTCTTTCCTTTCCGTCTTCTCCTTCCTCTTTTTCTCCATCCCCGACTTCTGTTGCTTCCCATTGTTGCTCTTCCTCTTGTTCTCCTTCCCCCAAATCTTATTCTTACACTTCTTCTTCTTCTTCTTCCTCTTCTCGTCCAGATTCCACTTCTTCTGGTTCTTCTTCCCTTCCCTTCCCCTCCTTCTTCCTCTTCCTCTTTTTCTCCTTTTTCCAATTCTTCTTCTTCATCTCACCTCCTTCGACTACTTCTTCTTCCTCCTCTTGTTCACCTTCTTCACTTTCCACATCTTTTTCTCCTTCTTCCACTTCTTCTAGTTACTCTTCTTCTTCTTCCTCTTCTTATCTTTCTTCCACTTCTCCTGCCTCCTCTTGTTCTTTTTCTTCCAGTTCTTCTTCATCCTCTCCTTTCCTTTCTTTTCTTCATCTTCATCTCCTTCTTCTTCTTCCTTTCCTTCGTCATATCCCTCTTTTTCTCCTTCTTCTGCTTCCACTTGCATTTTTACCTCTTGTGCTCCTTCTTCTACTTCTTCTCCATCATCCTCACTCCTTCAACTAGTTTTTCTTCTTCCTCTTGTTCACCTTCTTCCACTTCTACTACATCCACTTGTTCTTCTTCTTCCCTCTCTTCTCCTTCTTCCCCTTCTTCTGCCTACACTACTTCTTCTTCCTCCCCTTCTTCTTCTCCTACTTGTTCCACTTCTTCCTCATTCCCCTTTCCTTCCATTGCTTCTTCTTCCTCCCCTTTTTCTCATTCTTCCACTTCTTCTTCTTCTTCCTATTGGTCTCCTTCTTCCACTTCTTCTTCTTCATCTCCTTTCATTCCACTACTTCCTCATATTCCTCTTATTCTCTCCTTCTACCACTTCTTCTACTTCTACTTGTTGTTCTTCTTCATTTTCGTCTCCTTCTTCCTCTTGTTCTGCTTACACTTCTTCCTCTTCCTCTTCCTCTTCTTCCACTACTTCTCCTTCCACAACTTCTTTTTCTTTCCTTTCCGTCTTCTCCTTCCTCTTTTTCTCCATCCCCGACTTCTGTTGCTTCCCATTGTTGCTCTTCCTCTTGTTCTCCTTCCCCCAAATCTTATTCTTACACTTCTTCTTCTTCTTCTTCCTCTTCTCGTCCAGATTCCACTTCTTCTGGTTCTTCTTCCCTTCCCTTCCCCTCCTTCTTCCTCTTCCTCTTTTTCTCCTTTTTCCAATTCTTCTTCTTCATCTCACCTCCTTCGACTACTTCTTCTTCCTCCTCTTGTTCACCTTCTTCACTTTCCACATCTTCTTCTTCTTCCTTTTCTTCTCCTTCTTCCACTTCTTCTAGTTACTCTCCTTCTTCTTCCTCTTCTTATCTTTCTTCCACTTCTCCTGCCTCCTCTTGTTCTTTTTCTTCCAGTTCTTCTTCATCCTCTCCTTTCCTTTCTTTTCTTCATCTTCATCTCCTTCTTCTTCTTCCTTTCCTTCGTCATATCCCTCTTTTTCTCCTTCTTCTGCTTCCACTTGCGTTTTTACCTCTTGTTCTCTCCTTCTTCTACTTCTTCTCCATCATCCTCACTCCTTCAACTAGTTTTTCTTCTTCCTCTTGTTCACCTTCTTCCACTTCTACTACATCCACTTGTTCTTCTTCTTCCCTCTCTTCTCCTTCTTCCCCTTCTTCTGCCTACACTACTTCTTCTTCCTCCCCTTCTTCTTCTCCTACTTGTTCCACTTCTTCCTCATTCCCCTTTCCTTCCATTGCTTCTTCTTCCTCCTCTTTTTCTCATTCTTCCACTTCTTCTTCTTCTTCCTATTGGTCTCCTTCTTCCACTTCTTCTTCTTCGTCTCCTTTCATTCCACTACTTCCTCATATTCCTCTTATTCTCTCCTTCTACCACTTCTTCTACTTCTACTTGTTGTTCTTCTTCATTTTCGTCTCCTTCTTCCTCTTGTTCTGCTTACACTTCTTCCTCTTCCTCTTCCTCTTCTTCCACTTCTTCTCCTTCCACAACTTCTTTTTCTTTCCTTTCCGTCTTCTCCTTCCTCTTTTTCTCCATCCCCGACTTCTGTTGCTTCCCATTGTTGCTCTTTCTCTTGTTCTCCTTCCCCCAAATCTTATTCTTACACTTCTTCTTCTTCTTCTTCCTCTTCTCGTCCAGATTCCACTTCTTCTGGTTCTTCTTCCCTTCCCTTCCCCTCCTTCTTCCTCTTCCTCTTTTTCTCCTTTTTCCAATTCTTCTTCTTCATCTCACCTCCTTCGACTACTTCTTCTTCCTCCTCTTGTTCACCTTCTTCACTTTCCACATCTTCTTCTTCTTCCTTTTCTTCTCCTTCTTCCACTTCTTCTAGTTACTCTCCTTCTTCTTCCTCTTCTTATCTTTCTTCCACTTCTCCTGCCTCCTCTTGTTCTTTTTCTTCCAGTTCCTCTTCATCCTCTCCTTTCCTTTCTTTTCTTCATCTTCATCTCCTTCTTCTTCTTCCTTTCCTTCGTCATATCCCTCTTTTTCTCCTTCTTCTGCTTCCACTTGCATTTTTACCTCTTGTTCTCCTTCTTCTACTTCTTCTCCATCATCCTCACTCCTTCAACTAGTTTTTCTTCTTCCTCTTGTTCACCTTCTTCCACTTCTACTACATCCACTTGTTCTTCTTCTTCCCTCTCTTCTCCTTCTTCCCCTTCTTCTGCCTACACTACTTCTTCTTCCTCCCCTTCTTCTTCTCCTACTTGTTCCACTTCTTCCTCATTCCCCTTTCCTTCCATTGCTTCTTCTTCCTCCTCTTTTTCTCATTCTTCCACTTCTTCTTCTTCTTCCTATTGGTCTCCTTCTTCCACTTCTTCTTCTTCTTCATCTCCTTTCATTCCACTACTTCCTCATATTCCTCTTATTCTCTCCTTCTACCACTTCTTCTACTTCTACTTGTTGTTCTTCTTCATTTTCGTCTCCTTCTTCCTCTTGTTCTGCTTACACTTCTTCCTCTTCCTCTTCTTCCACTTCTTCTCCTTCCACAACTTCTTTTTCTTTCCTTTCCGTCTTCTCCTTCCTCTTTTTCTCCATCCCCGACTTCTGTTGCTTCCCATTGTTGCTCTTCCTCTTGTTCTCCTTCCCCCAAATCTTATTCTTACACTTCTTCTTCTTCTTCTTCCTCTTCTCGTCCAGATTCCACTTCTTCTGGTTCTTCTTCCCTTCCCTTCCCCTCCTTCTTCCTCTTCCTCTTTTTCTCCTTTTTCCAATTCTTCTTCTTCATCTCACCTCCTTCGACTACTTCTTCTTCCTCCTCTTGTTCACCTTCTTCACTTTCCACATCTTCTTCTTCTTCCTTTTCTTCTCCTTCTTCCACTTCTTCTAGTTACTCTCCTTCTTCTTCCTCTTCTTATCTTTCTTCCACTTCTCCTGCCTCCTCTTGTTCTTTTTCTTCCAGTTCTTCTTCATCCTCTCCTTTCCTTTCTTTTCTTCATCTTCATCTCCTTCTTCTTCTTCCTTTCCTTCGTCATATCCCTCTTTTTCTCCTTCTTCTGCTTCCACTTGCATTTTTACCTCTTGTTCTCCTTCTTCTCCATCATCCTCACTCCTTCAACTAGTTTTTCTTCTTCCTCTTGTTCACCTTCTTCCACTTCTACTACATCCACTTGTTCTTCTTCTTCCCTCTCTTCTCCTTCTTCCCCTTCTTCTGCCTACACTACTTCTTCTTCTTCTTCCCTTCTTCTTCTCCTACTTGTTCCACTTCTTCCTCATTCCCCTTTCCTTCCATTGCTTCTTCTTCCTCCTCTTTTTCTCATTCTTCCACTTCTTCTTCCTATTGGTCTCCTTCTTCCACTTCTTCTTCTTCATCTCCTTTCATTCCACTACTTCCTCATATTCCTCTTATTCTCTCCTTCTACCACTTCTTCTACTTCTACTTGTTGTTCTTCTTCATTTTCGTCTCCTTCTTCCTCTTGTTCTGCTTACACTTCTTCCTCTTCCTCTTCTTCCACTTCTTCTCCTTCCACAACTTCTTTTTCTTTCCTTTCCGTCTTCTCCTTCCTCTTTTTCTCCATCCCCGACTTCTGTTGCTTCCCATTGTTGCTCTTCCTCTTGTTCTCCTTCCCCCAAATCTTATTCTTACACTTCTTCTTCTTCTTCTTCCTCTTCTCGTCCAGATTCCACTTCTTCTGGTTCTTCTTCCCTTCCCTTCCCCTCCTTCTTCCTCTTCCTCTTTTTCTCCTTTTTCCAATTCTTCTTCTTCATCTCACCTCCTTCGACTACTTCTTCTTCCTCCTCTTGTTCACCTTCTTCACTTTCCACATCTTCTTCTTCTTCCTTTTCTTCTCCTTCTTCCACTTCTTCTAGTTACTCTCCTTCTTCTTCCTCTTCTTATCTTTCTTCCACTTCTCCTGCCTCCTCTTGTTCTTTTTCTTCCAGTTCTTCTTCATCCTCTCCTTTCCTTTCTTTTCTTCATCTTCATCTCCTTCTTCTTCTTCCTTTCCTTCGTCATATCCCTCTTTTTCTCCTTCTTCTGCTTCCACTTGCATTTTTACCTCTTGTTCTCCTTCTTCTCCATCATCCTCACTCCTTCAACTAGTTTTTCTTCTTCCTCTTGTTCACCTTCTTCCACTTCTACTACATCCACTTGTTCTTCTTCTTCCCTCTCTTCTCCTTCTTCCCCTTCTTCTGCCTACACTACTTCTTCTTCCTCCCCTTCTTCTTCTCCTACCTGTTCCACTTCTTCCTCATTCCCCTTTCCTTCCATTGCTTCTTCTTCCTCCTCTTTTTCTCATTCTTCCACTTCTTCTTCTTCTTCCTATTGGTCTCCTTCTTCCACTTCTTCTTCTTCATCTCCTTTCATTCCACTACTTCCTCATATTCCTCTTATTCTCTCCTTCTACCACTTCTTCTACTTCTACTTGTTGTTCTTCTTCATTTTCGTCTCCTTCTTCCTCTTGTTCTGCTTACACTTCTTCCTCTTCCTCTTCTTCCACTTCTTCTCCTTCCACAACTTCTTTTTCTTTCCTTTCCGTCTTCTCCTTCCTCTTTTTCTCCATCCCCGACTTCTGTTGCTTCCCATTGTTGCTCTTCCTCTTGTTCTCCTTCCCCCAAATCTTATTCTTACACTTCTTCTTCTTCTTCTTCCTCTTCTCGTCCAGATTCCACTTCTTCTGGTTCTTCTTCCCTTCCCTTCCCCTCCTTCTTCCTCTTCCTCTTTTTCTCCTTTTTCCAATTCTTCTTCTTCATCTCACCTCCTTCGACTACTTCTTCTTCCTCCTCTTGTTCACCTTCTTCACTTTCCACATCTTCTTCTTCTTCCTTTTCTTCTCCTTCTTCCACTTCTTCTAGTTACTCTCCTTCTTCTTCCTCTTCTTATCTTTCTTCCACTTCTCCTGCCTCCTCTTGTTCTTTTTCTTCCAGTTCTTCTTCATCCTCTCCTTTCCTTTCTTTTCTTCATCTTCATCTCCTTCTTCTTCTTCCTTTCCTTCGTCATATCCCTCTTTTTCTCCTTCTTCTGCTTCCACTTGCATTTTTACCTCTTGTTCTCCTTCTTCTCCATCATCCTCACTCCTTCAACTAGTTTTTCTTCTTCCTCTTGTTCACCTTCTTCCACTTCTACTACATCCACTTGTTCTTCTTCTTCCCTCTCTTCTCCTTCTTCCCCTTCTTCTGCCTACACTACTTCTTCTTCCTCCCCTTCTTCTTCTCCTACTTGTTCCACTTCTTCCTCATTCCCCTTTCCTTCCATTGCTTCTTCTTCCTCCTCTTTTTCTCATTCTTCCACTTCTTCTTCTTCTTCCTATTGGTCTCCTTCTTCCACTTCTTCTTCTTCATCTCCTTTCATTCCACTACTTCCTCATATTCCTCTTATTCTCTCCTTCTACCACTTCTTCTACTTCTACTTGTTGTTCTTCTTCATTTTCGTCTCCTTCTTCCTCTTGTTCTGCTTACACTTCTTCCTCTTCCTCTTCTTCCACTTCTTCTCCTTCCACAACTTCTTTTTCTTTCCTTTCCGTCTTCTCCTTCCTCTTTTTCTCCATCCCCGACTTCTGTTGCTTCCCATTGTTGCTCTTCCTCTTGTTCTCCTTCCCCCAAATCTTATTCTTACACTTCTTCTTCTTCTTCTTCCTCTTCTCGTCCAGATTCCACTTCTTCTGGTTCTTCTTCCCTTCCCTTCCCCTCCTTCTTCCTCTTCCTCTTTTTCTCCTTTTTCCAATTCTTCTTCTTCATCTCACCTCCTTCGACTACTTCTTCTTCCTCCTCTTGTTCACCTTCTTCACTTTCCACATCTTCTTCTTCTTCCTTTTCTTCTCCTTCTTCCACTTCTTCTAGTTACTCTCCTTCTTCTTCCTCTTCTTATCTTTCTTCCACTTCTCCTGCCTCCTCTTGTTCTTTTTCTTCCAGTTCTTCTTCATCCTCTCCTTTCCTTTCTTTTCTTCATCTTCATCTCCTTCTTCTTCTTCCTTTCCTTCGTCATATCCCTCTTTTTCTCCTTCTTCTGCTTCCACTTGCATTTTTACCTCTTGTTCTCCTTCTTCTCCATCATCCTCACTCCTTCAACTAGTTTTTCTTCTTCCTCTTGTTCACCTTCTTCCACTTCTACTACATCCACTTGTTCTTCTTCTTCCCTCTCTTCTCCTTCTTCCCCTTCTTCTGCCTACACTACTTCTTCTTCCTCCCCTTCTTCTTCTCCTACTTGTTCCACTTCTTCCTCATTCCCCTTTCCTTCCATTGCTTCTTCTTCCTCCTCTTTTTCTCATTCTTCCACTTCTTCTTCTTCTTCCTATTGGTCTCCTTCTTCCACTTCTTCTTCTTCATCTCCTTTCATTCCACTACTTCCTCATATTCCTCTTATTCTCTCCTTCTACCACTTCTTCTACTTCTACTTGTTGTTCTTCTTCATTTTCGTCTCCTTCTTCCTCTTGTTCTGCTTACACTTCTTCCTCTTCCTCTTCTTCCACTTCTTCTCCTTCCACAACTTCTTTTTCTTTCCTTTCCGTCTTCTCCTTCCTCTTTTTCTCCATCCCCGACTTCTGTTGCTTCCCATTGTTGCTCTTCCTCTTGTTCTCCTTCCCCCAAATCTTATTCTTACACTTCTTCTTCTTCTTCTTCCTCTTCTCGTCCAGATTCCACTTCTTCTGGTTCTTCTTCCCTTCCCTTCCCCTCCTTCTTCCTCTTCCTCTTTTTCTCCTTTTTCCAATTCTTCTTCTTCATCTCACCTCCTTCGACTACTTCTTCTTCCTCCTCTTGTTCACCTTCTTCACTTTCCACATCTTCTTCTTCTTCCTTTTCTTCTCCTTCTTCCACTTCTTCTAGTTACTCTCCTTCTTCTTCCTCTTCTTATCTTTCTTCCACTTCTCCTGCCTCCTCTTGTTCTTTTTCTTCCAGTTCTTCTTCATCCTCTCCTTTCCTTTCTTTTCTTCATCTTCATCTCCTTCTTCTTCTTCCTTTCCTTCGTCATATCCCTCTTTTTCTCCTTCTTCTGCTTCCACTTGCATTTTTACCTCTTGTTCACCTTCTTCCACTTCTACTACATCCACTTGTTCTTCTTCTTCCCTCTCTTCTCCTTCTTCCCCTTCTTCTGCCTACACTACTTCTTCTTCCTCCCCTTCTTCTTCTCCTACTTGTTCCACTTCTTCCTCATTCCCCTTTCCTTCCATTGCTTCTTCTTCCTCCTCTTTTTCTCATTCTTCCACTTCTTCTTCTTCTTCCTATTGGTCTCCTTCTTCCACTTCTTCTTCTTCATCTCCTTTCATTCCACTACTTCCTCATATTCCTCTTATTCTCTCCTTCTACGACTTCTTCTACTTCTACTTGTTGTTCTTCTTCATTTTCGTCTCCTTCTTCCTCTTGTTCTGCTTACACTTCTTCCTCTTCCTCTTCTTCCACTTCTTCTCCTTCCACAACTTCTTTTTCTTTCCTTTCCGTCTTCTCCTTCCTCTTTTTCTCCATCCCCGACTTCTGTTGCTTCCCATTGTTGCTCTTCCTCTTGTTTCTCCTTCCCCCAAATCTTATTCTTACACTTCTTCTTCTTCTTCTTCCTCTTCTCGTCCAGATTCCACTTCTTCTGGTTCTTCTTCCCTTCCCTTCCCCTCCTTCTTCCTCTTCCTCTTTTTCTCCTTTTTCCAATTCTTCTTCTTCATCTCACCTCCTTCGACTACTTCTTCTTCCTCCTCTTGTTCACCTTCTTCACTTTCCACATCTTCTTCTTCTTCCTTTTCTTCTCCTTCTTCCACTTCTTCTAGTTACTCTCCTTCTTCTTCCTCTTCTTATCTTTCTTCCACTTCTCCTGCCTCCTCTTGTTCTTTTTCTTCCAGTTCTTCTTCATCCTCTCCTTTCCTTTCTTTTCTTCATCTTCATCTCCTTCTTCTTCTTCCTTTCCTTCGTCATATCCCTCTTTTTCTCCTTCTTCTGCTTCCACTTGCATTTTTACCTCTTGTTCTCCTTCTTCTCCATCATCCTCACTCCTTCAACTAGTTTTTCTTCTTCCTCTTGTTCACCTTCTTCCACTTCTACTACATCCACTTGTTCTTCTTCTTCCCTCTCTTCTCCTTCTTCCCCTTCTTCTGCCTACACTACTTCTTCTTCCTCCCCTTCTTCTTCTCCTACCTGTTCCACTTCTTCCTCATTCCCCTTTCCTTCCATTGCTTCTTCTTCCTCCTCTTTTTCTCATTCTTCCACTTCTTCTTCTTCTTCCTATTGGTCTCCTTCTTCCACTTCTTCTTCTTCATCTCCTTTCATTCCACTACTTCCTCATATTCCTCTTATTCTCTCCTTCTACCACTTCTTCTACTTCTACTTGTTGTTCTTCTTCATTTTCGTCTCCTTCTTCCTCTTGTTCTGCTTACACTTCTTCCTCTTCCTCTTCTTCCACTTCTTCTCCTTCCACAACTTCTTTTTCTTTCCTTTCCGTCTTCTCCTTCCTCTTTTTCTCCATCCCCGACTTCTGTTGCTTCCCATTGTTGCTCTTCCTCTTGTTCTCCTTCCCCCAAATCTTATTCTTACACTTCTTCTTCTTCTTCTTCCTCTTCTCGTCCAGATTCCACTTCTTCTGGTTCTTCTTCCCTTCCCTTCCCCTCCTTCTTCCTCTTCCTCTTTTTCTCCTTTTTCCAATTCTTCTTCTTCATCTCACCTCCTTCGACTACTTCTTCTTCCTCCTCTTGTTCACCTTCTTCACTTTCCACATCTTCTTCTTCTTCCTTTTCTTCTCCTTCTTCCACTTCTTCTAGTTACTCTCCTTCTTCTTCCTCTTCTTATCTTTCTTCCACTTCTCCTGCCTCCTCTTGTTCTTTTTCTTCCAGTTCTTCTTCATCCTCTCCTTTCCTTTCTTTTCTTCATCTTCATCTCCTTCTTCTTCTTCCTTTCCTTCGTCATATCCCTCTTTTTCTCCTTCTTCTGCTTCCACTTGCATTTTTACCTCTTGTTCTCCTTCTTCTCCATCATCCTCACTCCTTCAACTAGTTTTTCTTCTTCCTCTTGTTCACCTTCTTCCACTTCTACTACATCCACTTGTTCTTCTTCTTCCCTCTCTTCTCCTTCTTCCCCTTCTTCTGCCTACACTACTTCTTCTTCCTCCCCTTCTTCTTCTCCTACTTGTTCCACTTCTTCCTCATTCCCCTTTCCTTCCATTGCTTCTTCTTCCTCCTCTTTTTCTCATTCTTCCACTTCTTCTTCTTCTTCCTATTGGTCTCCTTCTTCCACTTCTTCTTCTTCATCTCCTTTCATTCCACTACTTCCTCATATTCCTCTTATTCTCTCCTTCTACCACTTCTTCTACTTCTACTTGTTGTTCTTCTTCATTTTCGTCTCCTTCTTCCTCTTGTTCTGCTTACACTTCTTCCTCTTCCTCTTCTTCCACTTCTTCTCCTTCCACAACTTCTTTTTCTTTCCTTTCCGTCTTCTCCTTCCTCTTTTTCTCCATCCCCGACTTCTGTTGCTTCCCATTGTTGCTCTTCCTCTTGTTCTCCTTCCCCCAAATCTTATTCTTACACTTCTTCTTCTTCTTCTTCCTCTTCTCGTCCAGATTCCACTTCTTCTGGTTCTTCTTCCCTTCCCTTCCCCTCCTTCTTCCTCTTCCTCTTTTTCTCCTTTTTCCAATTCTTCTTCTTCATCTCACCTCCTTCGACTACTTCTTCTTCCTCCTCTTGTTCACCTTCTTCACTTTCCACATCTTCTTCTTCTTCCTTTTCTTCTCCTTCTTCCACTTCTTCTAGTTACTCTCCTTCTTCTTCCTCTTCTTATCTTTCTTCCACTTCTCCTGCCTCCTCTTGTTCTTTTTCTTCCAGTTCTTCTTCATCCTCTCCTTTCCTTTCTTTTCTTCATCTTCATCTCCTTCTTCTTCTTCCTTTCCTTCGTCATATCCCTCTTTTTCTCCTTCTTCTGCTTCCACTTGCATTTTTACCTCTTGTTCACCTTCTTCCACTTCTACTACATCCACTTGTTCTTCTTCTTCCCTCTCTTCTCCTTCTTCCCCTTCTTCTGCCTACACTACTTCTTCTTCCTCCCCTTCTTCTTCTCCTACTTGTTCCACTTCTTCCTCATTCCCCTTTCCTTCCATTGCTTCTTCTTCCTCCTCTTTTTCTCATTCTTCCACTTCTTCTTCTTCTTCCTATTGGTCTCCTTCTTCCACTTCTTCTTCTTCATCTCCTTTCATTCCACTACTTCCTCATATTCCTCTTATTCTCTCCTTCTACGACTTCTTCTACTTCTACTTGTTGTTCTTCTTCATTTTCGTCTCCTTCTTCCTCTTGTTCTGCTTACACTTCTTCCTCTTCCTCTTCTTCCACTTCTTCTCCTTCCACAACTTCTTTTTCTTTCCTTTCCGTCTTCTCCTTCCTCTTTTTCTCCATCCCCGACTTCTGTTGCTTCCCATTGTTGCTCTTCCTCTTGTTTCTCCTTCCCCCAAATCTTATTCTTACACTTCTTCTTCTTCTTCTTCCTCTTCTCGTCCAGATTCCACTTCTTCTGGTTCTTCTTCCCTTCCCTTCCCCTCCTTCTTCCTCTTCCTCTTTTTCTCCTTTTTCCAATTCTTCTTCTTCATCTCACCTCCTTCGACTACTTCTTCTTCCTCCTCTTGTTCACCTTCTTCACTTTCCACATCTTCTTCTTCTTCCTTTTCTTCTCCTTCTTCCACTTCTTCTAGTTACTCTCCTTCTTCTTCCTCTTCTTATCTTTCTTCCACTTCTCCTGCCTCCTCTTGTTCTTTTTCTTCCAGTTCTTCTTCATCCTCTCCTTTCCTTTCTTTTCTTCATCTTCATCTCCTTCTTCTTCTTCCTTTCCTTCGTCATATCCCTCTTTTTCTCCTTCTTCTGCTTCCACTTGCATTTTTACCTCTTGTTCTCCTTCTTCTCCATCATCCTCACTCCTTCAACTAGTTTTTCTTCTTCCTCTTGTTCACCTTCTTCCACTTCTACTACATCCACTTGTTCTTCTTCTTCCCTCTCTTCTCCTTCTTCCCCTTCTTCTGCCTACACTACTTCTTCTTCCTCCCCTTCTTCTTCTCCTACCTGTTCCACTTCTTCCTCATTCCCCTTTCCTTCCATTGCTTCTTCTTCCTCCTCTTTTTCTCATTCTTCCACTTCTTCTTCTTCTTCCTATTGGTCTCCTTCTTCCACTTCTTCTTCTTCATCTCCTTTCATTCCACTACTTCCTCATATTCCTCTTATTCTCTCCTTCTACCACTTCTTCTACTTCTACTTGTTGTTCTTCTTCATTTTCGTCTCCTTCTTCCTCTTGTTCTGCTTACACTTCTTCCTCTTCCTCTTCTTCCACTTCTTCTCCTTCCACAACTTCTTTTTCTTTCCTTTCCGTCTTCTCCTTCCTCTTTTTCTCCATCCCCGACTTCTGTTGCTTCCCATTGTTGCTCTTCCTCTTGTTCTCCTTCCCCCAAATCTTATTCTTACACTTCTTCTTCTTCTTCTTCCTCTTCTCGTCCAGATTCCACTTCTTCTGGTTCTTCTTCCCTTCCCTTCCCCTCCTTCTTCCTCTTCCTCTTTTTCTCCTTTTTCCAATTCTTCTTCTTCATCTCACCTCCTTCGACTACTTCTTCTTCCTCCTCTTGTTCACCTTCTTCACTTTCCACATCTTCTTCTTCTTCCTTTTCTTCTCCTTCTTCCACTTCTTCTAGTTACTCTCCTTCTTCTTCCTCTTCTTATCTTTCTTCCACTTCTCCTGCCTCCTCTTGTTCTTTTTCTTCCAGTTCTTCTTCATCCTCTCCTTTCCTTTCTTTTCTTCATCTTCATCTCCTTCTTCTTCTTCCTTTCCTTCGTCATATCCCTCTTTTTCTCCTTCTTCTGCTTCCACTTGCATTTTTACCTCTTGTTCTCCTTCTTCTCCATCATCCTCACTCCTTCAACTAGTTTTTCTTCTTCCTCTTGTTCACCTTCTTCCACTTCTACTACATCCACTTGTTCTTCTTCTTCCCTCTCTTCTCCTTCTTCCCCTTCTTCTGCCTACACTACTTCTTCTTCCTCCCCTTCTTCTTCTCCTACTTGTTCCACTTCTTCCTCATTCCCCTTTCCTTCCATTGCTTCTTCTTCCTCCTCTTTTTCTCATTCTTCCACTTCTTCTTCTTCTTCCTATTGGTCTCCTTCTTCCACTTCTTCTTCTTCATCTCCTTTCATTCCACTACTTCCTCATATTCCTCTTATTCTCTCCTTCTACCACTTCTTCTACTTCTACTTGTTGTTCTTCTTCATTTTCGTCTCCTTCTTCCTCTTGTTCTGCTTACACTTCTTCCTCTTCCTCTTCTTCCACTTCTTCTCCTTCCACAACTTCTTTTTCTTTCCTTTCCGTCTTCTCCTTCCTCTTTTTCTCCATCCCCGACTTCTGTTGCTTCCCATTGTTGCTCTTCCTCTTGTTCTCCTTCCCCCAAATCTTATTCTTACACTTCTTCTTCTTCTTCTTCCTCTTCTCGTCCAGATTCCACTTCTTCTGGTTCTTCTTCCCTTCCCTTCCCCTCCTTCTTCCTCTTCCTCTTTTTCTCCTTTTTCCAATTCTTCTTCTTCATCTCACCTCCTTCGACTACTTCTTCTTCCTCCTCTTGTTCACCTTCTTCACTTTCCACATCTTCTTCTTCTTCCTTTTCTTCTCCTTCTTCCACTTCTTCTAGTTACTCTCCTTCTTCTTCCTCTTCTTATCTTTCTTCCACTTCTCCTGCCTCCTCTTGTTCTTTTTCTTCCAGTTCTTCTTCATCCTCTCCTTTCCTTTCTTTTCTTCATCTTCATCTCCTTCTTCTTCTTCCTTTCCTTCGTCATATCCCTCTTTTTCTCCTTCTTCTGCTTCCACTTGCATTTTTACCTCTTGTTCACCTTCTTCCACTTCTACTACATCCACTTGTTCTTCTTCTTCCCTCTCTTCTCCTTCTTCCCCTTCTTCTGCCTACACTACTTCTTCTTCCTCCCCTTCTTCTTCTCCTACTTGTTCCACTTCTTCCTCATTCCCCTTTCCTTCCATTGCTTCTTCTTCCTCCTCTTTTTCTCATTCTTCCACTTCTTCTTCTTCTTCCTATTGGTCTCCTTCTTCCACTTCTTCTTCTTCATCTCCTTTCATTCCACTACTTCCTCATATTCCTCTTATTCTCTCCTTCTACCACTTCTTCTACTTCTACTTGTTGTTCTTCTTCATTTTCGTCTCCTTCTTCCTCTTGTTCTGCTTACACTTCTTCCTCTTCCTCTTCTTCCACTTCTTCTCCTTCCACAACTTCTTTTTCTTTCCTTTCCGTCTTCTCCTTCCTCTTTTTCTCCATCCCCGACTTCTGTTGCTTCCCATTGTTGCTCTTCCTCTTGTTTCTCCTTCCCCCAAATCTTATTCTTACACTTCTTCTTCTTCTTCTTCCTCTTCTCGTCCAGATTCCACTTCTTCTGGTTCTTCTTCCCTTCCCTTCCCCTCCTTCTTCCTCTTCCTCTTTTTCTCCTTTTTCCAATTCTTCTTCTTCATCTCACCTCCTTCGACTACTTCTTCTTCCTCCTCTTGTTCACCTTCTTCACTTTCCACATCTTCTTCTTCTTCCTTTTCTTCTCCTTCTTCCACTTCTTCTAGTTACTCTCCTTCTTCTTCCTCTTCTTATCTTTCTTCCACTTCTCCTGCCTCCTCTTGTTCTTTTTCTTCCAGTTCTTCTTCATCCTCTCCTTTCCTTTCTTTTCTTCATCTTCATCTCCTTCTTCTTCTTCCTTTCCTTCGTCATATCCCTCTTTTTCTCCTTCTTCTGCTTCCACTTGCATTTTTACCTCTTGTTCTCCTTCTTCTCCATCATCCTCACTCCTTCAACTAGTTTTTCTTCTTCCTCTTGTTCACCTTCTTCCACTTCTACTACATCCACTTGTTCTTCTTCTTCCCTCTCTTCTCCTTCTTCCCCTTCTTCTGCCTACACTACTTCTTCTTCCTCCCCTTCTTCTTCTCCTACCTGTTCCACTTCTTCCTCATTCCCCTTTCCTTCCATTGCTTCTTCTTCCTCCTCTTTTTCTCATTCTTCCACTTCTTCTTCTTCTTCCTATTGGTCTCCTTCTTCCACTTCTTCTTCTTCATCTCCTTTCATTCCACTACTTCCTCATATTCCTCTTATTCTCTCCTTCTACCACTTCTTCTACTTCTACTTGTTGTTCTTCTTCATTTTCGTCTCCTTCTTCCTCTTGTTCTGCTTACACTTCTTCCTCTTCCTCTTCTTCCACTTCTTCTCCTTCCACAACTTCTTTTTCTTTCCTTTCCGTCTTCTCCTTCCTCTTTTTCTCCATCCCCGACTTCTGTTGCTTCCCATTGTTGCTCTTCCTCTTGTTCTCCTTCCCCCAAATCTTATTCTTACACTTCTTCTTCTTCTTCTTCCTCTTCTCGTCCAGATTCCACTTCTTCTGGTTCTTCTTCCCTTCCCTTCCCCTCCTTCTTCCTCTTCCTCTTTTTCTCCTTTTTCCAATTCTTCTTCTTCATCTCACCTCCTTCGACTACTTCTTCTTCCTCCTCTTGTTCACCTTCTTCACTTTCCACATCTTCTTCTTCTTCCTTTTCTTCTCCTTCTTCCACTTCTTCTAGTTACTCTCCTTCTTCTTCCTCTTCTTATCTTTCTTCCACTTCTCCTGCCTCCTCTTGTTCTTTTTCTTCCAGTTCTTCTTCATCCTCTCCTTTCCTTTCTTTTCTTCATCTTCATCTCCTTCTTCTTCTTCCTTTCCTTCGTCATATCCCTCTTTTTCTCCTTCTTCTGCTTCCACTTGCATTTTTACCTCTTGTTCTCCTTCTTCTCCATCATCCTCACTCCTTCAACTAGTTTTTCTTCTTCCTCTTGTTCACCTTCTTCCACTTCTACTACATCCACTTGTTCTTCTTCTTCCCTCTCTTCTCCTTCTTCCCCTTCTTCTGCCTACACTACTTCTTCTTCCTCCCCTTCTTCTTCTCCTACTTGTTCCACTTCTTCCTCATTCCCCTTTCCTTCCATTGCTTCTTCTTCCTCCTCTTTTTCTCATTCTTCCACTTCTTCTTCTTCTTCCTATTGGTCTCCTTCTTCCACTTCTTCTTCTTCATCTCCTTTCATTCCACTACTTCCTCATATTCCTCTTATTCTCTCCTTCTACCACTTCTTCTACTTCTACTTGTTGTTCTTCTTCATTTTCGTCTCCTTCTTCCTCTTGTTCTGCTTACACTTCTTCCTCTTCCTCTTCTTCCACTTCTTCTCCTTCCACAACTTCTTTTTCTTTCCTTTCCGTCTTCTCCTTCCTCTTTTTCTCCATCCCCGACTTCTGTTGCTTCCCATTGTTGCTCTTCCTCTTGTTCTCCTTCCCCCAAATCTTATTCTTACACTTCTTCTTCTTCTTCTTCCTCTTCTCGTCCAGATTCCACTTCTTCTGGTTCTTCTTCCCTTCCCTTCCCCTCCTTCTTCCTCTTCCTCTTTTTCTCCTTTTTCCAATTCTTCTTCTTCATCTCACCTCCTTCGACTACTTCTTCTTCCTCCTCTTGTTCACCTTCTTCACTTTCCACATCTTCTTCTTCTTCCTTTTCTTCTCCTTCTTCCACTTCTTCTAGTTACTCTCCTTCTTCTTCCTCTTCTTATCTTTCTTCCACTTCTCCTGCCTCCTCTTGTTCTTTTTCTTCCAGTTCTTCTTCATCCTCTCCTTTCCTTTCTTTTCTTCATCTTCATCTCCTTCTTCTTCTTCCTTTCCTTCGTCATATCCCTCTTTTTCTCCTTCTTCTGCTTCCACTTGCATTTTTACCTCTTGTTCACCTTCTTCCACTTCTACTACATCCACTTGTTCTTCTTCTTCCCTCTCTTCTCCTTCTTCCCCTTCTTCTGCCTACACTACTTCTTCTTCCTCCCCTTCTTCTTCTCCTACTTGTTCCACTTCTTCCTCATTCCCCTTTCCTTCCATTGCTTCTTCTTCCTCCTCTTTTTCTCATTCTTCCACTTCTTCTTCTTCTTCCTATTGGTCTCCTTCTTCCACTTCTTCTTCTTCATCTCCTTTCATTCCACTACTTCCTCATATTCCTCTTATTCTCTCCTTCTACCACTTCTTCTACTTCTACTTGTTGTTCTTCTTCATTTTCGTCTCCTTCTTCCTCTTGTTCTGCTTACACTTCTTCCTCTTCCTCTTCTTCCACTTCTTCTCCTTCCACAACTTCTTTTTCTTTCCTTTCCGTCTTCTCCTTCCTCTTTTTCTCCATCCCCGACTTCTGTTGCTTCCCATTGTTGCTCTTCCTCTTGTTTCTCCTTCCCCCAAATCTTATTCTTACACTTCTTCTTCTTCTTCTTCCTCTTCTCGTCCAGATTCCACTTCTTCTGGTTCTTCTTCCCTTCCCTTCCCCTCCTTCTTCCTCTTCCTCTTTTTCTCCTTTTTCCAATTCTTCTTCTTCATCTCACCTCCTTCGACTACTTCTTCTTCCTCCTCTTGTTCACCTTCTTCACTTTCCACATCTTCTTCTTCTTCCTTTTCTTCTCCTTCTTCCACTTCTTCTAGTTACTCTCCTTCTTCTTCCTCTTCTTATCTTTCTTCCACTTCTCCTGCCTCCTCTTGTTCTTTTTCTTCCAGTTCTTCTTCATCCTCTCCTTTCCTTTCTTTTCTTCATCTTCATCTCCTTCTTCTTCTTCCTTTCCTTCGTCATATCCCTCTTTTTCTCCTTCTTCTGCTTCCACTTGCATTTTTACCTCTTGTTCTCCTTCTTCTCCATCATCCTCACTCCTTCAACTAGTTTTTCTTCTTCCTCTTGTTCACCTTCTTCCACTTCTACTACATCCACTTGTTCTTCTTCTTCCCTCTCTTCTCCTTCTTCCCCTTCTTCTGCCTACACTACTTCTTCTTCCTCCCCTTCTTCTTCTCCTACCTGTTCCACTTCTTCCTCATTCCCCTTTCCTTCCATTGCTTCTTCTTCCTCCTCTTTTTCTCATTCTTCCACTTCTTCTTCTTCTTCCTATTGGTCTCCTTCTTCCACTTCTTCTTCTTCATCTCCTTTCATTCCACTACTTCCTCATATTCCTCTTATTCTCTCCTTCTACCACTTCTTCTACTTCTACTTGTTGTTCTTCTTCATTTTCGTCTCCTTCTTCCTCTTGTTCTGCTTACACTTCTTCCTCTTCCTCTTCTTCCACTTCTTCTCCTTCCACAACTTCTTTTTCTTTCCTTTCCGTCTTCTCCTTCCTCTTTTTCTCCATCCCCGACTTCTGTTGCTTCCCATTGTTGCTCTTCCTCTTGTTCTCCTTCCCCCAAATCTTATTCTTACACTTCTTCTTCTTCTTCTTCCTCTTCTCGTCCAGATTCCACTTCTTCTGGTTCTTCTTCCCTTCCCTTCCCCTCCTTCTTCCTCTTCCTCTTTTTCTCCTTTTTCCAATTCTTCTTCTTCATCTCACCTCCTTCGACTACTTCTTCTTCCTCCTCTTGTTCACCTTCTTCACTTTCCACATCTTCTTCTTCTTCCTTTTCTTCTCCTTCTTCCACTTCTTCTAGTTACTCTCCTTCTTCTTCCTCTTCTTATCTTTCTTCCACTTCTCCTGCCTCCTCTTGTTCTTTTTCTTCCAGTTCTTCTTCATCCTCTCCTTTCCTTTCTTTTCTTCATCTTCATCTCCTTCTTCTTCTTCCTTTCCTTCGTCATATCCCTCTTTTTCTCCTTCTTCTGCTTCCACTTGCATTTTTACCTCTTGTTCTCCTTCTTCTCCATCATCCTCACTCCTTCAACTAGTTTTTCTTCTTCCTCTTGTTCACCTTCTTCCACTTCTACTACATCCACTTGTTCTTCTTCTTCCCTCTCTTCTCCTTCTTCCCCTTCTTCTGCCTACACTACTTCTTCTTCCTCCCCTTCTTCTTCTCCTACCTGTTCCACTTCTTCCTCATTCCCCTTTCCTTCCATTGCTTCTTCTTCCTCCTCTTTTTCTCATTCTTCCACTTCTTCTTCTTCTTCCTATTGGTCTCCTTCTTCCACTTCTTCTTCTTCATCTCCTTTCATTCCACTACTTCCTCATATTCCTCTTATTCTCTCCTTCTACCACTTCTTCTACTTCTACTTGTTGTTCTTCTTCATTTTCGTCTCCTTCTTCCTCTTGTTCTGCTTACACTTCTTCCTCTTCCTCTTCTTCCACTTCTTCTCCTTCCACAACTTCTTTTTCTTTCCTTTCCGTCTTCTCCTTCCTCTTTTTCTCCATCCCCGACTTCTGTTGCTTCCCATTGTTGCTCTTCCTCTTGTTCTCCTTCCCCCAAATCTTATTCTTACACTTCTTCTTCTTCTTCTTCCTCTTCTCGTCCAGATTCCACTTCTTCTGGTTCTTCTTCCCTTCCCTTCCCCTCCTTCTTCCTCTTCCTCTTTTTCTCCTTTTTCCAATTCTTCTTCTTCATCTCACCTCCTTCGACTACTTCTTCTTCCTCCTCTTGTTCACCTTCTTCACTTTCCACATCTTCTTCTTCTTCCTTTTCTTCTCCTTCTTCCACTTCTTCTAGTTACTCTCCTTCTTCTTCCTCTTCTTATCTTTCTTCCACTTCTCCTGCCTCCTCTTGTTCTTTTTCTTCCAGTTCTTCTTCATCCTCTCCTTTCCTTTCTTTTCTTCATCTTCATCTCCTTCTTCTTCTTCCTTTCCTTCGTCATATCCCTCTTTTTCTCCTTCTTCTGCTTCCACTTGCATTTTTACCTCTTGTTCACCTTCTTCCACTTCTACTACATCCACTTGTTCTTCTTCTTCCCTCTCTTCTCCTTCTTCCCCTTCTTCTGCCTACACTACTTCTTCTTCCTCCCCTTCTTCTTCTCCTACTTGTTCCACTTCTTCCTCATTCCCCTTTCCTTCCATTGCTTCTTCTTCCTCCTCTTTTTCTCATTCTTCCACTTCTTCTTCTTCTTCCTATTGGTCTCCTTCTTCCACTTCTTCTTCTTCATCTCCTTTCATTCCACTACTTCCTCATATTCCTCTTATTCTCTCCTTCTACCACTTCTTCTACTTCTACTTGTTGTTCTTCTTCATTTTCGTCTCCTTCTTCCTCTTGTTCTGCTTACACTTCTTCCTCTTCCTCTTCTTCCACTTCTTCTCCTTCCACAACTTCTTTTTCTTTCCTTTCCGTCTTCTCCTTCCTCTTTTTCTCCATCCCCGACTTCTGTTGCTTCCCATTGTTGCTCTTCCTCTTGTTTCTCCTTCCCCCAAATCTTATTCTTACACTTCTTCTTCTTCTTCTTCCTCTTATCGTCCAGATTCCACTTCTTCTGGTTCTTCTTCCCTTCCCTTCCCCTCCTTCTTCCTCTTCCTCTTTTTCTCCTTTTTCCAATTCTTCTTCTTCATCTCACCTCCTTCGACTACTTCTTCTTCCTCCTCTTGTTCACCTTCTTCACTTTCCACATCTTCTTCTTCTTCCTTTTCTTCTCCTTCTTCCACTTCTTCTAGTTACTCTCCTTCTTCTTCCTCTTCTTATCTTTCTTCCACTTCTCCTGCCTCCTCTTGTTCTTTTTCTTCCAGTTCTTCTTCATCCTCTCCTTTCCTTTCTTTTCTTCATCTTCATCTCCTTCTTCTTCTTCCTTTCCTTCGTCATATCCCTCTTTTTCTCCTTCTTCTGCTTCCACTTGCATTTTTACCTCTTGTTCTCCTTCTTCTCCATCATCCTCACTCCTTCAACTAGTTTTTCTTCTTCCTCTTGTTCACCTTCTTCCACTTCTACTACATCCACTTGTTCTTCTTCTTCCCTCTCTTCTCCTTCTTCCCCTTCTTCTGCCTACACTACTTCTTCTTCCTCCCCTTCTTCTTCTCCTACCTGTTCCACTTCTTCCTCATTCCCCTTTCCTTCCATTGCTTCTTCTTCCTCCTCTTTTTCTCATTCTTCCACTTCTTCTTCTTCTTCCTATTGGTCTCCTTCTTCCACTTCTTCTTCTTCATCTCCTTTCATTCCACTACTTCCTCATATTCCTCTTATTCTCTCCTTCTACCACTTCTTCTACTTCTACTTGTTGTTCTTCTTCATTTTCGTCTCCTTCTTCCTCTTGTTCTGCTTACACTTCTTCCTCTTCCTCTTCTTCCACTTCTTCTCCTTCCACAACTTCTTTTTCTTTCCTTTCCGTCTTCTCCTTCCTCTTTTTCTCCATCCCCGACTTCTGTTGCTTCCCATTGTTGCTCTTCCTCTTGTTCTCCTTCCCCCAAATCTTATTCTTACACTTCTTCTTCTTCTTCTTCCTCTTCTCGTCCAGATTCCACTTCTTCTGGTTCTTCTTCCCTTCCCTTCCCCTCCTTCTTCCTCTTCCTCTTTTTCTCCTTTTTCCAATTCTTCTTCTTCATCTCACCTCCTTCGACTACTTCTTCTTCCTCCTCTTGTTCACCTTCTTCACTTTCCACATCTTCTTCTTCTTCCTTTTCTTCTCCTTCTTCCACTTCTTCTAGTTACTCTCCTTCTTCTTCCTCTTCTTATCTTTCTTCCACTTCTCCTGCCTCCTCTTGTTCTTTTTCTTCCAGTTCTTCTTCATCCTCTCCTTTCCTTTCTTTTCTTCATCTTCATCTCCTTCTTCTTCTTCCTTTCCTTCGTCATATCCCTCTTTTTCTCCTTCTTCTGCTTCCACTTGCATTTTTACCTCTTGTTCTCCTTCTTCTCCATCATCCTCACTCCTTCAACTAGTTTTTCTTCTTCCTCTTGTTCACCTTCTTCCACTTCTACTACATCCACTTGTTCTTCTTCTTCCCTCTCTTCTCCTTCTTCCCCTTCTTCTGCCTACACTACTTCTTCTTCCTCCCCTTCTTCTTCTCCTACCTGTTCCACTTCTTCCTCATTCCCCTTTCCTTCCATTGCTTCTTCTTCCTCCTCTTTTTCTCATTCTTCCACTTCTTCTTCTTCTTCCTATTGGTCTCCTTCTTCCACTTCTTCTTCTTCATCTCCTTTCATTCCACTACTTCTGACGTGAATGCCGAAGACAATGACTTTTCATTTTTGTAACGTTTCATTAATTTAGGAATTAATGTAACATGCAATTAATCATATGTGATAATTGCGTGATAATGGAGTATTTAATTTTTCTTTTGGGAGTTATGATTTTGAACAACCACCTAGTTCTATAAATAGGGGTTGAATTGTACTCAAAGGACAACCATTGAATTAGTGAAATTATATTTGGGTTTTACCCTTTTGTGAGAGATGAATTTCTCTTTAGAACTTATCAAGGAATTTTTCCTTGTGGCGTTCTCCTAGACTTATCAAGGGTAAATCACCACCCTTGTGGCGTCATATGACTTATCTTCCATCCTTGGAAGTGGCGTCATCTATCTTTTCGTTAAACCATTTTCATCCTTTCCATTTTCTTGTTTACCCAATTTTCATTGTTTTGTTAACTTATTACCTTCCAACCTAGATAGATCCGCAAAACGAATCCAACCCCTCTGGATTTCTATCAATTGGTATCAGAGCTTCGGCTCTAGGTTTGGAATTATGGTGAATATTTTTTATACAAGGTGTTTAATCGAAGGTCATTTGTGTTTATTTGCAGTTGATGGAGGAAGCTGTAGCAACGTCGTGAGCGAAAGATTAGTGAATAAACTCAACTTATCGACGAGTCTTCATCCTAGACAAACTAAGTTTAAATTCACTGTTGGAAAATTCGTGGATGAAGTGACATGCGATATTGCTCCCATGGACTCATGTCATTTTCTTTTAGGGAGATCTTGGCTAAAGGATAAAAAGATTAATCTTGAAAAATTTTCAGTTTCTTTGGTGCATGAAGGACGCAAGCTTAATTTGAAATTTCTGGCACCAAGCCAAGTTTGTGATGATCAACTTAAGTTGAAGGAGAAAATAGAAAAAGAGAGAGAAGAAAAGAGAAAAATAGAAAAAGAAAAGAGTGAAGAAGAAGAGAGAGAAAAGGAAAGAGAAATAGAGAAAAAGAACGTTAAAATAAAAATTGCTAATGATTTTTCTTCTTTTATTGGTATTTTGAATGCACAGGACGATGACAATACAACCCACAAATTGCCATATTTGAGGAAGAAAAATGTGGATATCCCTTTTCCAGAGTCATTGTATATTCAGTACATTGTTAAGGTTAAAACTCCTGAAGAAAATGCACAAGTCTATTTTAAAAGAAGAATTCCTCTTGATTCCAATGTTTGTGTTTGGAAACCAAAAAGGAAAACTTCTTTGATGCATGAATTTTTACAAGTTATATTTGATCCTGGAGGTTGATTTTGTTTATTTTAAATTATAAGTGAATAAAATTGATAGGAAAATAAAGTCATAGATTCGAGGACGAATCTTTTCGAAGAAGGAGGGAATGACGTGAATGCCGAAGACAATGACTTTTCATTTTTGTAACGTTTCATTAATTTAGGAATTAATGTAACATGCAATTAATCATATGTGATAATTGCGTGATAATGGAGTATTTAATTTTTCTTTTGGGAGTTATGATTTTGAACAACCACCTAGTTCTATAAATAGGGGTTGAATTGTACTCAAAGGACAACCATTGAATTAGTGAAATTATATTTGGGTTTTACCCTTTTGTGAGAGATGAATTTCTCTTTAGAACTTATCAAGGAATTTTTCCTTGTGGCGTTCTCTTAGACTTATCAAGGGTAAATCACCACCCTTGTGGCGTCATATGACTTATCTTCTATCCTTGGAAGTGGCGTCATCTATCTTTTCGTTAAACCATTTTCATCCTTTCCATTTTCTTGTTTACCCAATTCTCATTGTTTTGTTAACTTATGACCTTCCAACCTAGATAGATCTGCAAAACGAATCCAACCCCTTTGGATTTCTATCAACTTCCTCATATTCCTCTTATTCTCTCCTTCTACCACTTCTTCTACTTCTACTTGTTGTTCTTCTTCATTTTCGTCTCCTTCTTCCTCTTGTTCTGCTTACACTTCTTCCTCTTCCTCTTCTTCCACTTCTTCTCCTTCCACAACTTCTTTTTCTTTCCTTTCCGTCTTCTCCTTCCTCTTTTTCTCCATCCCCGACTTCTGTTGCTTCCCATTGTTGCTCTTCCTCTTGTTTCTCCTTCCCCCAAATCTTATTCTTACACTTCTTCTTCTTCTTCTTCCTCTTCTCGTCCAGATTCCACTTCTTCTGGTTCTTCTTCCCTTCCCTTCCCCTCCTTCTTCCTCTTCCTCTTTTTCTCCTTTTTCCAATTCTTCTTCTTCATCTCACCTCCTTCGACTACTTCTTCTTCCTCCTCTTGTTCACCTTCTTCACTTTCCACATCTTCTTCTTCTTCCTTTTCTTCTCCTTCTTCCACTTCTTCTAGTTACTCTCCTTCTTCTTCCTCTTCTTATCTTTCTTCCACTTCTCCTGCCTCCTCTTGTTCTTTTTCTTCCAGTTCTTCTTCATCCTCTCCTTTCCTTTCTTTTCTTCATCTTCATCTCCTTCTTCTTCTTCCTTTCCTTCGTCATATCCCTCTTTTTCTCCTTCTTCTGCTTCCACTTGCATTTTTACCTCTTGTTCTCCTTCTTCTCCATCATCCTCACTCCTTCAACTAGTTTTTCTTCTTCCTCTTGTTCACCTTCTTCCACTTCTACTACATCCACTTGTTCTTCTTCTTCCCTCTCTTCTCCTTCTTCCCCTTCTTCTGCCTACACTACTTCTTCTTCCTCCCCTTCTTCTTCTCCTACCTGTTCCACTTCTTCCTCATTCCCCTTTCCTTCCATTGCTTCTTCTTCCTCCTCTTTTTCTCATTCTTCCACTTCTTCTTCTTCTTCCTATTGGTCTCCTTCTTCCACTTCTTCTTCTTCATCTCCTTTCATTCCACTACTTCCTCATATTCCTCTTATTCTCTCCTTCTACCACTTCTTCTACTTCTACTTGTTGTTCTTCTTCATTTTCGTCTCCTTCTTCCTCTTGTTCTGCTTACACTTCTTCCTCTTCCTCTTCTTCCACTTCTTCTCCTTCCACAACTTCTTTTTCTTTCCTTTCCGTCTTCTCCTTCCTCTTTTTCTCCATCCCCGACTTCTGTTGCTTCCCATTGTTGCTCTTCCTCTTGTTCTCCTTCCCCCAAATCTTATTCTTACACTTCTTCTTCTTCTTCTTCCTCTTCTCGTCCAGATTCCACTTCTTCTGGTTCTTCTTCCCTTCCCTTCCCCTCCTTCTTCCTCTTCCTCTTTTTCTCCTTTTTCCAATTCTTCTTCTTCATCTCACCTCCTTCGACTACTTCTTCTTCCTCCTCTTGTTCACCTTCTTCACTTTCCACATCTTCTTCTTCTTCCTTTTCTTCTCCTTCTTCCACTTCTTCTAGTTACTCTCCTTCTTCTTCCTCTTCTTATCTTTCTTCCACTTCTCCTGCCTCCTCTTGTTCTTTTTCTTCCAGTTCTTCTTCATCCTCTCCTTTCCTTTCTTTTCTTCATCTTCATCTCCTTCTTCTTCTTCCTTTCCTTCGTCATATCCCTCTTTTTCTCCTTCTTCTGCTTCCACTTGCATTTTTACCTCTTGTTCTCCTTCTTCTCCATCATCCTCACTCCTTCAACTAGTTTTTCTTCTTCCTCTTGTTCACCTTCTTCCACTTCTACTACATCCACTTGTTCTTCTTCTTCCCTCTCTTCTCCTTCTTCCCCTTCTTCTGCCTACACTACTTCTTCTTCCTCCCCTTCTTCTTCTCCTACCTGTTCCACTTCTTCCTCATTCCCCTTTCCTTCCATTGCTTCTTCTTCCTCCTCTTTTTCTCATTCTTCCACTTCTTCTTCTTCTTCCTATTGGTCTCCTTCTTCCACTTCTTCTTCTTCATCTCCTTTCATTCCACTACTTCCTCATATTCCTCTTATTCTCTCCTTCTACCACTTCTCCTACTTCTACTTGTTGTTCTTCTTCATTTTCGTCTCCTTCTTCCTCTTGTTCTGCTTACACTTCTTCCTCTTCCTCTTCTTCCACTTCTTCTCCTTCCACAACTTCTTTTTCTTTCCTTTCCGTCTTCTCCTTCCTCTTTTTCTCCATCCCCGACTTCTGTTGCTTCCCATTGTTGCTCTTCCTCTTGTTCTCCTTCCCCCAAATCTTATTCTTACACTTCTTCTTCTTCTTCTTCCTCTTCTCGTCCAGATTCCACTTCTTCTGGTTCTTCTTCCCTTCCCTTCCCCTCCTTCTTCCTCTTCCTCTTTTTCTCCTTTTTCCAATTCTTCTTCTTCATCTCACCTCCTTCGACTACTTCTTCTTCCTCCTCTTGTTCACCTTCTTCACTTTCCACATCTTCTTCTTCTTCCTTTTCTTCTCCTTCTTCCACTTCTTCTAGTTACTCTCCTTCTTCTTCCTCTTCTTATCTTTCTTCCACTTCTCCTGCCTCCTCTTGTTCTTTTTCTTCCAGTTCTTCTTCATCCTCTCCTTTCCTTTCTTTTCTTCATCTTCATCTCCTTCTTCTTCTTCCTTTCCTTCGTCATATCCCTCTTTTTCTCCTTCTTCTGCTTCCACTTGCATTTTTACCTCTTGTTCTCCTTCTTCTCCATCATCCTCACTCCTTCAACTAGTTTTTCTTCTTCCTCTTGTTCACCTTCTTCCACTTCTACTACATCCACTTGTTCTTCTTCTTCCCTCTCTTCTCCTTCTTCCCCTTCTTCTGCCTACACTACTTCTTCTTCCTCCCCTTCTTCTTCTCCTACTTGTTCCACTTCTTCCTCATTCCCCTTTCCTTCCATTGCTTCTTCTTCCTCCTCTTTTTCTCATTCTTCCACTTCTTCTTCTTCTTCCTATTGGTCTCCTTCTTCCACTTCTTCTTCTTCATCTCCTTTCATTCCACTACTTCCTCATATTCCTCTTATTCTCTCCTTCTACCACTTCTTCTACTTCTACTTGTTGTTCTTCTTCATTTTCGTCTCCTTCTTCCTCTTGTTCTGCTTACACTTCTTCCTCTTCCTCTTCTTCCACTTCTTCTCCTTCCACAACTTCTTTTTCTTTCCTTTCCGTCTTCTCCTTCCTCTTTTTCTCCATCCCCGACTTCTGTTGCTTCCCATTGTTGCTCTTCCTCTTGTTCTCCTTCCCCCAAATCTTATTCTTACACTTCTTCTTCTTCTTCTTCCTCTTCTCGTCCAGATTCCACTTCTTCTGGTTCTTCTTCCCTTCCCTTCCCCTCCTTCTTCCTCTTCCTCTTTTTCTCCTTTTTCCAATTCTTCTTCTTCATCTCACCTCCTTCGACTACTTCTTCTTCCTCCTCTTGTTCACCTTCTTCACTTTCCACATCTTCTTCTTCTTCCTTTTCTTCTCCTTCTTCCACTTCTTCTAGTTACTCTCCTTCTTCTTCCTCTTCTTATCTTTCTTCCACTTCTCCTGCCTCCTCTTGTTCTTTTTCTTCCAGTTCTTCTTCATCCTCTCCTTTCCTTTCTTTTCTTCATCTTCATCTCCTTCTTCTTCTTCCTTTCCTTCGTCATATCCCTCTTTTTCTCCTTCTTCTGCTTCCACTTGCATTTTTACCTCTTGTTCACCTTCTTCCACTTCTACTACATCCACTTGTTCTTCTTCTTCCCTCTCTTCTCCTTCTTCCCCTTCTTCTGCCTACACTACTTCTTCTTCCTCCCCTTCTTCTTCTCCTACTTGTTCCACTTCTTCCTCATTCCCCTTTCCTTCCATTGCTTCTTCTTCCACTTCTTCTTCTTCTTCCTATTGGTCTCCTTCTTCCACTTCTTCTTCTTCATCTCCTTTCATTCCACTACTTCCTCATATTCCTCTTATTCTCTCCTTCTACCACTTCTTCTACTTCTACTTGTTGTTCTTCTTCATTTTCGTCTCCTTCTTCCTCTTGTTCTGCTTACACTTCTTCCTCTTCCTCTTCTTCCACTTCTTCTCCTTCCACAACTTCTTTTTCTTTCCTTTCCGTCTTCTCCTTCCTCTTTTTCTCCATCCCCGACTTCTGTTGCTTCCCATTGTTGCTCTTCCTCTTGTTTCTCCTTCCCCCAAATCTTATTCTTACACTTCTTCTTCTTCTTCTTCCTCTTCTCGTCCAGATTCCACTTCTTCTGGTTCTTCTTCCCTTCCCTTCCCCTCCTTCTTCCTCTTCCTCTTTTTCTCCTTTTTCCAATTCTTCTTCTTCATCTCACCTCCTTCGACTACTTCTTCTTCCTCCTCTTGTTCACCTTCTTCACTTTCCACATCTTCTTCTTCTTCCTTTTCTTCTCCTTCTTCCACTTCTTCTAGTTACTCTCCTTCTTCTTCCTCTTCTTATCTTTCTTCCACTTCTCCTGCCTCCTCTTGTTCTTTTTCTTCCAGTTCTTCTTCATCCTCTCCTTTCCTTTCTTTTCTTCATCTTCATCTCCTTCTTCTTCTTCCTTTCCTTCGTCATATCCCTCTTTTTCTCCTTCTTCTGCTTCCACTTGCATTTTTACCTCTTGTTCTCCTTCTTCTCCATCATCCTCACTCCTTCAACTAGTTTTTCTTCTTCCTCTTGTTCACCTTCTTCCACTTCTACTACATCCACTTGTTCTTCTTCTTCCCTCTCTTCTCCTTCTTCCCCTTCTTCTGCCTACACTACTTCTTCTTCCTCCCCTTCTTCTTCTCCTACCTGTTCCACTTCTTCCTCATTCCCCTTTCCTTCCATTGCTTCTTCTTCCTCCTCTTTTTCTCATTCTTCCACTTCTTCTTCTTCTTCCTATTGGTCTCCTTCTTCCACTTCTTCTTCTTCATCTCCTTTCATTCCACTACTTCCTCATATTCCTCTTATTCTCTCCTTCTACCACTTCTTCTACTTCTACTTGTTGTTCTTCTTCATTTTCGTCTCCTTCTTCCTCTTGTTCTGCTTACACTTCTTCCTCTTCCTCTTCTTCCACTTCTTCTCCTTCCACAACTTCTTTTTCTTTCCTTTCCGTCTTCTCCTTCCTCTTTTTCTCCATCCCCGACTTCTGTTGCTTCCCATTGTTGCTCTTCCTCTTGTTCTCCTTCCCCCAAATCTTATTCTTACACTTCTTCTTCTTCTTCTTCCTCTTCTCGTCCAGATTCCACTTCTTCTGGTTCTTCTTCCCTTCCCTTCCCCTCCTTCTTCCTCTTCCTCTTTTTCTCCTTTTTCCAATTCTTCTTCTTCATCTCACCTCCTTCGACTACTTCTTCTTCCTCCTCTTGTTCACCTTCTTCACTTTCCACATCTTCTTCTTCTTCCTTTTCTTCTCCTTCTTCCACTTCTTCTAGTTACTCTCCTTCTTCTTCCTCTTCTTATCTTTCTTCCACTTCTCCTGCCTCCTCTTGTTCTTTTTCTTCCAGTTCTTCTTCATCCTCTCCTTTCCTTTCTTTTCTTCATCTTCATCTCCTTCTTCTTCTTCCTTTCCTTCGTCATATCCCTCTTTTTCTCCTTCTTCTGCTTCCACTTGCATTTTTACCTCTTGTTCTCCTTCTTCTCCATCATCCTCACTCCTTCAACTAGTTTTTCTTCTTCCTCTTGTTCACCTTCTTCCACTTCTACTACATCCACTTGTTCTTCTTCTTCCCTCTCTTCTCCTTCTTCCCCTTCTTCTGCCTACACTACTTCTTCTTCCTCCCCTTCTTCTTCTCCTACTTGTTCCACTTCTTCCTCATTCCCCTTTCCTTCCATTGCTTCTTCTTCCTCCTCTTTTTCTCATTCTTCCACTTCTTCTTCTTCTTCCTATTGGTCTCCTTCTTCCACTTCTTCTTCTTCATCTCCTTTCATTCCACTACTTCCTCATATTCCTCTTATTCTCTCCTTCTACCACTTCTTCTACTTCTACTTGTTGTTCTTCTTCATTTTCGTCTCCTTCTTCCTCTTGTTCTGCTTACACTTCTTCCTCTTCCTCTTCTTCCACTTCTTCTCCTTCCACAACTTCTTTTTCTTTCCTTTCCGTCTTCTCCTTCCTCTTTTTCTCCATCCCCGACTTCTGTTGCTTCCCATTGTTGCTCTTCCTCTTGTTCTCCTTCCCCCAAATCTTATTCTTACACTTCTTCTTCTTCTTCTTCCTCTTCTCGTCCAGATTCCACTTCTTCTGGTTCTTCTTCCCTTCCCTTCCCCTCCTTCTTCCTCTTCCTCTTTTTCTCCTTTTTCCAATTCTTCTTCTTCATCTCACCTCCTTCGACTACTTCTTCTTCCTCCTCTTGTTCACCTTCTTCACTTTCCACATCTTCTTCTTCTTCCTTTTCTTCTCCTTCTTCCACTTCTTCTAGTTACTCTCCTTCTTCTTCCTCTTCTTATCTTTCTTCCACTTCTCCTGCCTCCTCTTGTTCTTTTTCTTCCAGTTCTTCTTCATCCTCTCCTTTCCTTTCTTTTCTTCATCTTCATCTCCTTCTTCTTCTTCCTTTCCTTCGTCATATCCCTCTTTTTCTCCTTCTTCTGCTTCCACTTGCATTTTTACCTCTTGTTCACCTTCTTCCACTTCTACTACATCCACTTGTTCTTCTTCTTCCCTCTCTTCTCCTTCTTCCCCTTCTTCTGCCTACACTACTTCTTCTTCCTCCCCTTCTTCTTCTCCTACCTGTTCCACTTCTTCCTCATTCCCCTTTCCTTCCATTGCTTCTTCTTCCTCCTCTTTTTCTCATTCTTCCACTTCTTCTTCTTCTTCCTATTGGTCTCCTTCTTCCACTTCTTCTTCTTCATCTCCTTTCATTCCACTACTTCCTCATATTCCTCTTATTCTCTCCTTCTACCACTTCTTCTACTTCTACTTGTTGTTCTTCTTCATTTTCGTCTCCTTCTTCCTCTTGTTCTGCTTACACTTCTTCCTCTTCCTCTTCTTCCACTTCTTCTCCTTCCACAACTTCTTTTTCTTTCCTTTCCGTCTTCTCCTTCCTCTTTTTCTCCATCCCCGACTTCTGTTGCTTCCCATTGTTGCTCTTCCTCTTGTTCTCCTTCCCCCAAATCTTATTCTTACACTTCTTCTTCTTCTTCTTCCTCTTCTCGTCCAGATTCCACTTCTTCTGGTTCTTCTTCCCTTCCCTTCCCCTCCTTCTTCCTCTTCCTCTTTTTCTCCTTTTTCCAATTCTTCTTCTTCATCTCACCTCCTTCGACTACTTCTTCTTCCTCCTCTTGTTCACCTTCTTCACTTTCCACATCTTCTTCTTCTTCCTTTTCTTCTCCTTCTTCCACTTCTTCTAGTTACTCTCCTTCTTCTTCCTCTTCTTATCTTTCTTCCACTTCTCCTGCCTCCTCTTGTTCTTTTTCTTCCAGTTCTTCTTCATCCTCTCCTTTCCTTTCTTTTCTTCATCTTCATCTCCTTCTTCTTCTTCCTTTCCTTCGTCATATCCCTCTTTTTCTCCTTCTTCTGCTTCCACTTGCATTTTTACCTCTTGTTCTCCTTCTTCTCCATCATCCTCACTCCTTCAACTAGTTTTTCTTCTTCCTCTTGTTCACCTTCTTCCACTTCTACTACATCCACTTGTTCTTCTTCTTCCCTCTCTTCTCCTTCTTCCCCTTCTTCTGCCTACACTACTTCTTCTTCCTCCCCTTCTTCTTCTCCTACTTGTTCCACTTCTTCCTCATTCCCCTTTCCTTCCATTGCTTCTTCTTCCTCCTCTTTTTCTCATTCTTCCACTTCTTCTTCTTCTTCCTATTGGTCTCCTTCTTCCACTTCTTCTTCTTCATCTCCTTTCATTCCACTACTTCCTCATATTCCTCTTATTCTCTCCTTCTACCACTTCTTCTACTTCTACTTGTTGTTCTTCTTCATTTTCGTCTCCTTCTTCCTCTTGTTCTGCTTACACTTCTTCCTCTTCCTCTTCTTCCACTTCTTCTCCTTCCACAACTTCTTTTTCTTTCCTTTCCGTCTTCTCCTTCCTCTTTTTCTCCATCCCCGACTTCTGTTGCTTCCCATTGTTGCTCTTCCTCTTGTTCTCCTTCCCCCAAATCTTATTCTTACACTTCTTCTTCTTCTTCTTCCTCTTCTCGTCCAGATTCCACTTCTTCTGGTTCTTCTTCCCTTCCCTTCCCCTCCTTCTTCCTCTTCCTCTTTTTCTCCTTTTTCCAATTCTTCTTCTTCATCTCACCTCCTTCGACTACTTCTTCTTCCTCCTCTTGTTCACCTTCTTCACTTTCCACATCTTCTTCTTCTTCCTTTTCTTCTCCTTCTTCCACTTCTTCTAGTTACTCTCCTTCTTCTTCCTCTTCTTATCTTTCTTCCACTTCTCCTGCCTCCTCTTGTTCTTTTTCTTCCAGTTCTTCTTCATCCTCTCCTTTCCTTTCTTTTCTTCATCTTCATCTCCTTCTTCTTCTTCCTTTCCTTCGTCATATCCCTCTTTTTCTCCTTCTTCTGCTTCCACTTGCATTTTTACCTCTTGTTCTCCTTCTTCTCCATCATCCTCACTCCTTCAACTAGTTTTTCTTCTTCCTCTTGTTCACCTTCTTCCACTTCTACTACATCCACTTGTTCTTCTTCTTCCCTCTCTTCTCCTTCTTCCCCTTCTTCTGCCTACACTACTTCTTCTTCCTCCCCTTCTTCTTCTCCTACTTGTTCCACTTCTTCCTCATTCCCCTTTCCTTCCATTGCTTCTTCTTCCTCCTCTTTTTCTCATTCTTCCACTTCTTCTTCTTCTTCCTATTGGTCTCCTTCTTCCACTTCTTCTTCTTCATCTCCTTTCATTCCACTACTTCCTCATATTCCTCTTATTCTCTCCTTCTACCACTTCTCCTACTTCTACTTGTTGTTCTTCTTCATTTTCGTCTCCTTCTTCCTCTTGTTCTGCTTACACTTCTTCCTCTTCCTCTTCTTCCACTTCTTCTCCTTCCACAACTTCTTTTTCTTTCCTTTCCGTCTTCTCCTTCCTCTTTTTCTCCATCCCCGACTTCTGTTGCTTCCCATTGTTGCTCTTCCTCTTGTTCTCCTTCCCCCAAATCTTATTCTTACACTTCTTCTTCTTCTTCTTCCTCTTCTCGTCCAGATTCCACTTCTTCTGGTTCTTCTTCCCTTCCCTTCCCCTCCTTCTTCCTCTTCCTCTTTTTCTCCTTTTTCCAATTCTTCTTCTTCATCTCACCTCCTTCGACTACTTCTTCTTCCTCCTCTTGTTCACCTTCTTCACTTTCCACATCTTCTTCTTCTTCCTTTTCTTCTCCTTCTTCCACTTCTTCTAGTTACTCTCCTTCTTCTTCCTCTTCTTATCTTTCTTCCACTTCTCCTGCCTCCTCTTGTTCTTTTTCTTCCAGTTCTTCTTCATCCTCTCCTTTCCTTTCTTTTCTTCATCTTCATCTCCTTCTTCTTCTTCCTTTCCTTCGTCATATCCCTCTTTTTCTCCTTCTTCTGCTTCCACTTGCATTTTTACCTCTTGTTCTCCTTCTTCTCCATCATCCTCACTCCTTCAACTAGTTTTTCTTCTTCCTCTTGTTCACCTTCTTCCACTTCTACTACATCCACTTGTTCTTCTTCTTCCCTCTCTTCTCCTTCTTCCCCTTCTTCTGCCTACACTACTTCTTCTTCCTCCCCTTCTTCTTCTCCTACCTGTTCCACTTCTTCCTCATTCCCCTTTCCTTCCATTGCTTCTTCTTCCTCCTCTTTTTCTCATTCTTCCACTTCTTCTTCTTCTTCCTATTGGTCTCCTTCTTCCACTTCTTCTTCTTCATCTCCTTTCATTCCACTACTTCCTCATATTCCTCTTATTCTCTCCTTCTACCACTTCTTCTACTTCTACTTGTTGTTCTTCTTCATTTTCGTCTCCTTCTTCCTCTTGTTCTGCTTACACTTCTTCCTCTTCCTCTTCTTCCACTTCTTCTCCTTCCACAACTTCTTTTTCTTTCCTTTCCGTCTTCTCCTTCCTCTTTTTCTCCATCCCCGACTTCTGTTGCTTCCCATTGTTGCTCTTCCTCTTGTTCTCCTTCCCCCAAATCTTATTCTTACACTTCTTCTTCTTCTTCTTCCTCTTCTCGTCCAGATTCCACTTCTTCTGGTTCTTCTTCCCTTCCCTTCCCCTCCTTCTTCCTCTTCCTCTTTTTCTCCTTTTTCCAATTCTTCTTCTTCATCTCACCTCCTTCGACTACTTCTTCTTCCTCCTCTTGTTCACCTTCTTCACTTTCCACATCTTCTTCTTCTTCCTTTTCTTCTCCTTCTTCCACTTCTTCTAGTTACTCTCCTTCTTCTTCCTCTTCTTATCTTTCTTCCACTTCTCCTGCCTCCTCTTGTTCTTTTTCTTCCAGTTCTTCTTCATCCTCTCCTTTCCTTTCTTTTCTTCATCTTCATCTCCTTCTTCTTCTTCCTTTCCTTCGTCATATCCCTCTTTTTCTCCTTCTTCTGCTTCCACTTGCATTTTTACCTCTTGTTCTCCTTCTTCTCCATCATCCTCACTCCTTCAACTAGTTTTTCTTCTTCCTCTTGTTCACCTTCTTCCACTTCTACTACATCCACTTGTTCTTCTTCTTCCCTCTCTTCTCCTTCTTCCCCTTCTTCTGCCTACACTACTTCTTCTTCCTCCCCTTCTTCTTCTCCTACTTGTTCCACTTCTTCCTCATTCCCCTTTCCTTCCATTGCTTCTTCTTCCTCCTCTTTTTCTCATTCTTCCACTTCTTCTTCTTCTTCCTATTGGTCTCCTTCTTCCACTTCTTCTTCTTCATCTCCTTTCATTCCACTACTTCCTCATATTCCTCTTATTCTCTCCTTCTACCACTTCTCCTACTTCTACTTGTTGTTCTTCTTCATTTTCGTCTCCTTCTTCCTCTTGTTCTGCTTACACTTCTTCCTCTTCCTCTTCTTCCACTTCTTCTCCTTCCACAACTTCTTTTTCTTTCCTTTCCGTCTTCTCCTTCCTCTTTTTCTCCATCCCCGACTTCTGTTGCTTCCCATTGTTGCTCTTCCTCTTGTTCTCCTTCCCCCAAATCTTATTCTTACACTTCTTCTTCTTCTTCTTCCTCTTCTCGTCCAGATTCCACTTCTTCTGGTTCTTCTTCCCTTCCCTTCCCCTCCTTCTTCCTCTTCCTCTTTTTCTCCTTTTTCCAATTCTTCTTCTTCATCTCACCTCCTTCGACTACTTCTTCTTCCTCCTCTTGTTCACCTTCTTCACTTTCCACATCTTCTTCTTCTTCCTTTTCTTCTCCTTCTTCCACTTCTTCTAGTTACTCTCCTTCTTCTTCCTCTTCTTATCTTTCTTCCACTTCTCCTGCCTCCTCTTGTTCTTTTTCTTCCAGTTCTTCTTCATCCTCTCCTTTCCTTTCTTTTCTTCATCTTCATCTCCTTCTTCTTCTTCCTTTCCTTCGTCATATCCCTCTTTTTCTCCTTCTTCTGCTTCCACTTGCATTTTTACCTCTTGTTCTCCTTCTTCTCCATCATCCTCACTCCTTCAACTAGTTTTTCTTCTTCCTCTTGTTCACCTTCTTCCACTTCTACTACATCCACTTGTTCTTCTTCTTCCCTCTCTTCTCCTTCTTCCCCTTCTTCTGCCTACACTACTTCTTCTTCCTCCCCTTCTTCTTCTCCTACTTGTTCCACTTCTTCCTCATTCCCCTTTCCTTCCATTGCTTCTTCTTCCTCCTCTTTTTCTCATTCTTCCACTTCTTCTTCTTCTTCCTATTGGTCTCCTTCTTCCACTTCTTCTTCTTCATCTCCTTTCATTCCACTACTTCCTCATATTCCTCTTATTCTCTCCTTCTACCACTTCTTCTACTTCTACTTGTTGTTCTTCTTCATTTTCGTCTCCTTCTTCCTCTTGTTCTGCTTACACTTCTTCCTCTTCCTCTTCTTCCACTTCTTCTCCTTCCACAACTTCTTTTTCTTTCCTTTCCGTCTTCTCCTTCCTCTTTTTCTCCATCCCCGACTTCTGTTGCTTCCCATTGTTGCTCTTCCTCTTGTTCTCCTTCCCCCAAATCTTATTCTTACACTTCTTCTTCTTCTTCTTCCTCTTCTCGTCCAGATTCCACTTCTTCTGGTTCTTCTTCCCTTCCCTTCCCCTCCTTCTTCCTCTTCCTCTTTTTCTCCTTTTTCCAATTCTTCTTCTTCATCTCACCTCCTTCGACTACTTCTTCTTCCTCCTCTTGTTCACCTTCTTCACTTTCCACATCTTCTTCTTCTTCCTTTTCTTCTCCTTCTTCCACTTCTTCTAGTTACTCTCCTTCTTCTTCCTCTTCTTATCTTTCTTCCACTTCTCCTGCCTCCTCTTGTTCTTTTTCTTCCAGTTCTTCTTCATCCTCTCCTTTCCTTTCTTTTCTTCATCTTCATCTCCTTCTTCTTCTTCCTTTCCTTCGTCATATCCCTCTTTTTCTCCTTCTTCTGCTTCCACTTACATTTTTACCTCTTGTTCTCCTTCTTCTCCATCATCCTCACTCCTTCAACTAGTTTTTCTTCTTCCTCTTGTTCACCTTCTTCCACTTCTACTACATCCACTTGTTCTTCTTCTTCCCTCTCTTCTCCTTCTTCCCCTTCTTCTGCCTACACTACTTCTTCTTCCTCCCCTTCTTCTTCTCCTACTTGTTCCACTTCTTCCTCATTCCCCTTTCCTTCCATTGCTTCTTCTTCCTCCTCTTTTTCTCATTCTTCCACTTCTTCTTCTTCTTCCTATTGGTCTCCTTCTTCCACTTCTTCTTCTTCATCTCCTTTCATTCCACTACTTCCTCATATTCCTCTTATTCTCTCCTTCTACCACTTCTTCTACTTCTACTTGTTGTTCTTCTTCATTTTCGTCTCCTTCTTCCTCTTGTTCTGCTTACACTTCTTCCTCTTCCTCTTCTTCCACTTCTTCTCCTTCCACAACTTCTTTTTCTTTCCTTTCCGTCTTCTCCTTCCTCTTTTTCTCCATCCCCGACTTCTGTTGCTTCCCATTGTTGCTCTTCCTCTTGTTCTCCTTCCCCCAAATCTTATTCTTACACTTCTTCTTCTTCTTCTTCCTCTTCTCGTCCAGATTCCACTTCTTCTGGTTCTTCTTCCCTTCCCTTCCCCTCCTTCTTCCTCTTCCTCTTTTTCTCCTTTTTCCAATTCTTCTTCTTCATCTCACCTCCTTCGACTACTTCTTCTTCCTCCTCTTGTTCACCTTCTTCACTTTCCACATCTTCTTCTTCTTCCTTTTCTTCTCCTTCTTCCACTTCTTCTAGTTACTCTCCTTCTTCTTCCTCTTCTTATCTTTCTTCCACTTCTCCTGCCTCCTCTTGTTCTTTTTCTTCCAGTTGTTCTTCATCCTCTCCTTTCCTTTCTTTTCTTCATCTTCATCTCCTTCTTCTTCTTCCTTTCCTTCGTCATATCCCTCTTTTTCTCCTTCTTCTGCTTCCACTTGCATTTTTACCTCTTGTTCTCCTTCTTCTCCATCATCCTCACTCCTTCAACTAGTTTTTCTCCTTCCTCTTGTTCACCTTCTTCCACTTCTACTACATCCACTTGTTCTTCTTCTTCCCTCTCTTCTCCTTCTTCCCCTTCTTCTGCCTACACTACTTCTTCTTCCTCCCCTTCTTCTTCTCCTACTTGTTCCACTTCTTCCTCATTCCCCTTTCCTTCCATTGCTTCTTCTTCCTCCTCTTTTTCTCATTCTTCCACTTCTTCTTCTTCTTCCTATTGGTCTCCTTCTTCCACTTCTTCTTCTTCATCTCCTTTCATTCCACTACTTCCTCATATTCCTCTTATTCTCTCTTTCTACCACTTCTCCTACTTCTACTTGTTGTTCTTCTTCATTTTCGTCTCCTTCTTCCTCTTGTTCTGCTTACACTTCTTCCTCTTCCTCTTCTTCCACTTCTTCTCCTTCCACAACTTCTTTTTCTTTCCTTTCCGTCTTCTCCTTCCTCTTTTTCTCCATCCCCGACTTCTGTTGCTTCCCATTGTTGCTCTTCCTCTTGTTCTCCTTCCCCCAAATCTTATTCTTACACTTCTTCTTCTTCTTCTTCCTCTTCTCGTCCAGATTCCACTTCTTCTGGTTCTTCTTCCCTTCCCTTCCCCTCCTTCTTCCTCTTCCTCTTTTTCTCCTTTTTCCAATTCTTCTTCTTCATCTCACCTCCTTCGACTACTTCTTCTTCCTCCTCTTGTTCACCTTCTTCACTTTCCACATCTTCTTCTTCTTCCTTTTCTTCTCCTTCTTCCACTTCTTCTAGTTACTCTCCTTCTTCTTCCTCTTCTTATCTTTCTTCCACTTCTCCTGCCTCCTCTTGTTCTTTTTCTTCCAGTTCTTCTTCATCCTCTCCTTTCCTTTCTTTTCTTCATCTTCATCTCCTTCTTCTTCTTCCTTTCCTTCGTCATATCCCTCTTTTTCTCCTTCTTCTGCTTCCACTTGCATTTTTACCTCTTGTTCTCCTTCTTCTCCATCATCCTCACTCCTTCAACTAGTTTTTCTTCTTCCTCTTGTTCACCTTCTTCCACTTCTACTACATCCACTTGTTCTTCTTCTTCCCTCTCTTCTCCTTCTTCCCCTTCTTCTGCCTACACTACTTCTTCTTCCTCCCCTTCTTCTTCTCCTACTTGTTCCACTTCTTCCTCATTCCCCTTTCCTTCCATTGCTTCTTCTTCCTCCTCTTTTTCTCATTCTTCCACTTCTTCTTCTTCTTCCTATTGGTCTCCTTCTTCCACTTCTTCTTCTTCATCTCCTTTCATTCCACTACTTCCTCATATTCCTCTTATTCTCTCCTTCTACCACTTCTCCTACTTCTACTTGTTGTTCTTCTTCATTTTCGTCTCCTTCTTCCTCTTGTTCTGCTTACACTTCTTCCTCTTCCTCTTCTTCCACTTCTTCTCCTTCCACAACTTCTTTTTCTTTCCTTTCCGTCTTCTCCTTCCTCTTTTTCTCCATCCCCGACTTCTGTTGCTTCCCATTGTTGCTCTTCCTCTTGTTCTCCTTCCCCCAAATCTTATTCTTACACTTCTTCTTCTTCTTCTTCCTCTTCTCCTCCAGATTCCACTTCTTCTGGTTCTTCTTCCCTTCCCTTCCCCTCCTTCTTCCTCTTCCTCTTTTTCTCCTTTTTCCAATTCTTCTTCTTCATCTCACCTCCTTCGACTACTTCTTCTTCCTCCTCTTGTTCACCTTCTTCACTTTCCACATCTTCTTCTTCTTCCTTTTCTTCTCCTTCTTCCACTTCTTCTAGTTACTCTCCTTCTTCTTCCTCTTCTTATCTTTCTTCCACTTCTCCTGCCTCCTCTTGTTCTTTTTCTTCCAGTTCTTCTTCATCCTCTCCTTTCCTTTCTTTTCTTCATCTTCATCTCCTTCTTCTTCTTCCTTTCCTTCGTCATATCCCTCTTTTTCTCCTTCTTCTGCTTCCACTTGCATTTTTACCTCTTGTTCTCCTTCTTCTCCATCATCCTCACTCCTTCAACTAGTTTTTCTTCTTCCTCTTGTTCACCTTCTTCCACTTCTACTACATCCACTTGTTCTTCTTCTTCCCTCTCTTCTCCTTCTTCCCCTTCTTCTGCCTACACTACTTCTTCTTCCTCCCCTTCTTCTTCTCCTACTTGTTCCACTTCTTCCTCATTCCCCTTTCCTTCCATTGCTTCTTCTTCCTCCTCTTTTTCTCATTCTTCCACTTCTTCTTCTTCTTCCTATTGGTCTCCTTCTTCCACTTCTTCTTCTTCATCTCCTTTCATTCCACTACTTCCTCATATTCCTCTTATTCTCTCCTTCTACCACTTCTCCTACTTCTACTTGTTGTTCTTCTTCATTTTCGTCTCCTTCTTCCTCTTGTTCTGCTTACACTTCTTCCTCTTCCTCTTCTTCCACTTCTTCTCCTTCCACAACTTCTTTTTCTTTCCTTTCCGTCTTCTCCTTCCTCTTTTTCTCCATCCCCGACTTCTGTTGCTTCCCATTGTTGCTCTTCCTCTTGTTCTCCTTCCCCCAAATCTTATTCTTACACTTCTTCTTCTTCTTCTTCCTCTTCTCGTCCAGATTCCACTTCTTCTGGTTCTTCTTCCCTTCCCTTCCCCTCCTTCTTCCTCTTCCTCTTTTTCTCCTTTTTCCAATTCTTCTTCTTCATCTCACCTCCTTCGACTACTTCTTCTTCCTCCTCTTGTTCACCTTCTTCACTTTCCACATCTTCTTCTTCTTCCTTTTCTTCTCCTTCTTCCACTTCTTCTAGTTACTCTCCTTCTTCTTCCTCTTCTTATCTTTCTTCCACTTCTCCTGCCTCCTCTTGTTCTTTTTCTTCCAGTTCTTCTTCATCCTCTCCTTTCCTTTCTTTTCTTCATCTTCATCTCCTTCTTCTTCTTCCTTTCCTTCGTCATATCCCTCTTTTTCTCCTTCTTCTGCTTCCACTTGCATTTTTACCTCTTGTTCTCCTTCTTCTCCATCATCCTCACTCCTTCAACTAGTTTTTCTTCTTCCTCTTGTTCACCTTCTTCCACTTCTACTACATCCACTTGTTCTTCTTCTTCCCTCTCTTCTCCTTCTTCCCCTTCTTCTGCCTACACTACTTCTTCTTCCTCCCCTTCTTCTTCTCCTACTTGTTCCACTTCTTCCTCATTCCCCTTTCCTTCCATTGCTTCTTCTTCCTCCTCTTTTTCTCATTCTTCCACTTCTTCTTCTTCTTCTTCTTCCTATTGGTCTCCTTCTTCCACTTCTTCTTCTTCATCTCCTTTCATTCCACTACTTCCTCATATTCCTCTTATTCTCTCCTTCTACCACTTCTCCTACTTCTACTTGTTGTTCTTCTTCATTTTCGTCTCCTTCTTCCTCTTGTTCTGCTTACACTTCTTCCTCTTCCTCTTCTTCCACTTCTTCTCCTTCCACAACTTCTTTTTCTTTCCTTTCCGTCTTCTCCTTCCTCTTTTTCTCCATCCCCGACTTCTGTTGCTTCCCATTGTTGCTCTTCCTCTTGTTCTCCTTCCCCCAAATCTTATTCTTACACTTCTTCTTCTTCTTCTTCCTCTTCTCGTCCAGATTCCACTTCTTCTGGTTCTTCTTCCCTTCCCTTCCCCTCCTTCTTCCTCTTCCTCTTTTTCTCCTTTTTCCAATTCTTCTTCTTCATCTCACCTCCTTCGACTACTTCTTCTTCCTCCTCTTGTTCACCTTCTTCACTTTCCATATCTTCTTCTTCTTCCTTTTCTTCTCCTTCTTCCACTTCTTCTAGTTACTCTCCTTCTTCTTCCTCTTCTTATCTTTCTTCCACTTCTCCTGCCTCCTCTTGTTCTTTTTCTTCCAGTTCTTCTTCATCCTCTCCTTTCCTTTCTTTTCTTCATCTTCATCTCCTTCTTCTTCTTCCTTTCCTTCGTCATATCCCTCTTTTTCTCCTTCTTCTGCTTCCACTTGCATTTTTACCTCTTGTTCTCCTTCTTCTCCATCATCCTCACTCCTTCAACTAGTTTTTCTTCTTCCTCTTGTTCACCTTCTTCCACTTCTACTACATCCACTTGTTCTTCTTCTTCCCTCTCTTCTCCTTCTTCCCCTTCTTCTGCCTACACTACTTCTTCTTCCTCCCCTTCTTCTTCTCCTACTTGTTCCACTTCTTCCTCATTCCCCTTTCCTTCCATTGCTTCTTCTTCCTCCTCTTTTTCTCATTCTTCCACTTCTTCTTCTTCTTCCTATTGGTCTCCTTCTTCCACTTCTTCTTCTTCATCTCCTTTCATTCCACTACTTCCTCATATTCCTCTTATTCTCTCCTTCTACCACTTCTCCTACTTCTACTTGTTGTTCTTCTTCATTTTCGTCTCCTTCTTCCTCTTGTTCTGCTTACACTTCTTCCTCTTCCTCTTCTTCCACTTCTTCTCCTTCCACAACTTCTTTTTCTTTCCTTTCCGTCTTCTCCTTCCTCTTTTTCTCCATCCCCGACTTCTGTTGCTTCCCATTGTTGCTCTTCCTCTTGTTCTCCTTCCCCCAAATCTTATTCTTACACTTCTTCTTCTTCTTCTTCCTCTTCTCGTCCAGATTCCACTTCTTCTGGTTCTTTTTCCCTTCCCTTCCCCTCCTTCTTCCTCTTCCTCTTTTTCTCCTTTTTCCAATTCTTCTTCTTCATCTCACCTCCTTCGACTACTTCTTCTTCCTCCTCTTGTTCACCTTCTTCACTTTCCACATCTTCTTCTTCTTCCTTTTCTTCTCCTTCTTCCACTTCTTCTAGTTACTCTCCTTCTTCTTCCTCTTCTTATCTTTCTTCCACTTCTCCTGCCTCCTCTTGTTCTTTTTCTTCCAGTTCTTCTTCATCCTCTCCTTTCCTTTCTTTTCTTCATCTTCATCTCCTTCTTCTTCTTCCTTTCCTTCGTCATATCCCTCTTTTTCTCCTTCTTCTGCTTCCACTTGCATTTTTACCTCTTGTTCTCCTTCTTCTCCATCATCCTCACTCCTTCAACTAGTTTTTCTTCTTCCTCTTGTTCACCTTCTTCCACTTCTACTACATCCACTTGTTCTTCTTCTTCCCTCTCTTCTCCTTCTTCCCCTTCTTCTGCCTACACTACTTCTTCTTCCTCCCCTTCTTCTTCTCCTACTTGTTCCACTTCTTCCTCATTCCCCTTTCCTTCCATTGCTTCTTCTTCCTCCTCTTTTTCTCATTCTTCCACTTCTTCTTCTTCTTCCTATTGGTCTCCTTCTTCCACTTCTTCTTCTTCATCTCCTTTCATTCCACTACTTCCTCATATTCCTCTTATTCTCTCCTTCTACCACTTCTCCTACTTCTACTTGTTGTTCTTCTTCATTTTCGTCTCCTTCTTCCTCTTGTTCTGCTTACACTTCTTCCTCTTCCTCTTCTTCCACTTCTTCTCCTTCCACAACTTCTTTTTCTTTCCTTTCCGTCTTCTCCTTCCTCTTTTTCTCCATCCCCGACTTCTGTTGCTTCCCATTGTTGCTCTTCCTCTTGTTCTCCTTCCCCCAAATCTTATTCTTACACTTCTTCTTCTTCTTCTTCCTCTTCTCCTCCAGATTCCACTTCTTCTGGTTCTTCTTCCCTTCCCTTCCCCTCCTTCTTCCTCTTCCTCTTTTTCTCCTTTTTCCAATTCTTCTTCTTCATCTCACCTCCTTCGACTACTTCTTCTTCCTCCTCTTGTTCACCTTCTTCACTTTCCACATCTTCTTCTTCTTCCTTTTCTTCTCCTTCTTCCACTTCTTCTAGTTACTCTCCTTCTTCTTCCTCTTCTTATCTTTCTTCCACTTCTCCTGCCTCCTCTTGTTCTTTTTCTTCCAGTTCTTCTTCATCCTCTCCTTTCCTTTCTTTTCTTCATCTTCATCTCCTTCTTCTTCTTCCTTTCCTTCGTCATATCCCTCTTTTTCTCCTTCTTCTGCTTCCACTTGCATTTTTACCTCTTGTTCTCCTTCTTCTCCATCATCCTCACTCCTTCAACTAGTTTTTCTTCTTCCTCTTGTTCACCTTCTTCCACTTCTACTACATCCACTTGTTCTTCTTCTTCCCTCTCTTCTCCTTCTTCCCCTTCTTCTGCCTACACTACTTCTTCTTCCTCCCCTTCTTCTTCTCCTACTTGTTCCACTTCTTCCTCATTCCCCTTTCCTTCCATTGCTTCTTCTTCCTCCTCTTTTTCTCATTCTTCCACTTCTTCTTCTTCTTCTTCTTCCTATTGGTCTCCTTCTTCCACTTCTTCTTCTTCATCTCCTTTCATTCCACTACTTCCTCATATTCCTCTTATTCTCTCCTTCTACCACTTCTCCTACTTCTACTTGTTGTTCTTCTTCATTTTCGTCTCCTTCTTCCTCTTGTTCTGCTTACACTTCTTCCTCTTCCTCTTCTTCCACTTCTTCTCCTTCCACAACTTCTTTTTCTTTCCTTTCCGTCTTCTCCTTCCTCTTTTTTTCCATCCCCGACTTCTGTTGCTTCCCATTGTTGCTCTTCCTCTTGTTCTCCTTCCCCCAAATCTTATTCTTACACTTCTTCTTCTTCTTCTTCCTCTTCTCGTCCAGATTCCATTTCTTCTGGTTCTTCTTCCCTTCCCTTCCCCTCCTTCTTCCTCTTCCTCTTTTTCTCCTTTTTCCAATTCTTCTTCTTCATCTCACCTCCTTCGACTACTTCTTCTTCCTCCTCTTGTTCACCTTCTTCACTTTCCACATCTTCTTCTTCTTCCTTTTCTTCTCCTTCTTCCACTTCTTCTAGTTACTCTCCTTCTTCTTCCTCTTCTTATCTTTCTTCCACTTCTCCTGCCTCCTCTTGTTCTTTTTCTTCCAGTTCTTCTTCATCCTCTCCTTTCCTTTCTTTTCTTCATCTTCATCTCCTTCTTCTTCTTCCTTTCCTTCGTCATATCCCTCTTTTTCTCCTTCTTCTGCTTCCACTTGCATTTTTACCTCTTGTTCTCCTTCTTCTCCATCATCCTCACTCCTTCAACTAGTGTTTCTTCTTCCTCTTGTTCACCTTCTTCCACTTCTACTACATCCACTTGTTCTTCTTCTTCCCTCTCTTCTCCTTCTTCCCCTTCTTCTGCCTACACTACTTCTTCTTCCTCCCCTTCTTCTTCTCCTACTTGTTCCACTTCTTCCTCATTCCCCTTTCCTTCCATTGCTTCTTCTTCCTCCTCTTTTTCTCATTCTTCCAGTTCTTCTTCTTCTTCTTCTTCCTATTGGTCTCCTTCTTCCACTTCTTCTTCTTCATCTCCTTTCATTCCACTACTTCCTCATATTCCTCTTATTCTCTCCTTCTACCACTTCTCCTACTTCTACTTGTTGTTCTTCTTCATTTTCGTCTCCTTCTTCCTCTTGTTCTGCTTACACTTCTTCCTCTTCCTCTTCTTCCACTTCTTCTCCTTCCACAACTTCTTTTTCTTTCCTTTCCGTCTTCTCCTTCCTCTTTTTCTCCATCCCCGACTTCTGTTGCTTCCCATTGTTGCTCTTCCTCTTGTTCTCCTTCCCCCAAATCTTATTCTTACACTTCTTCTTCTTCTTCTTCCTCTTCTCGTCCAGATTCCACTTCTTCTGGTTCTTCTTCCCTTCCCTTCCCCTCCTTCTTCCACTTCCTCTTTTTCTCATTTTTCCAATTCTTCTTCTTCATCTCACCTCCTTCGACTACTTCTTCTTCCTCCTCTTGTTCACCTTCTTCACTTTCCACATCTTCTTCTTCTTCCTTTTCTTCTCCTTCTTCCACTTCTTCTAGTTACTCTCCTTCTTCTTCCTCTTCTTATCTTTCTTCCACTTCTCCTGCCTCCTCTTGTTCTTTTTCTTCCAGTTCTTCTTCATCCTCTCCTTTCCTTTCTTTTCTTCATCTTCATCTCCTTCTTCTTTTTCCTTTCCTTCGTCATATCCCTCTTTTTCTCCTTCTTCTGCTTCCACTTGCATTTTTACCTCTTGTTCTCCTTCTTCTCCATCATCCTCACTCCTTCAACTAGTTTTTCTTCTTCCTCTTGTTCACCTTCTTCCACTTCTACTACATCCACTTGTTCTTCTTCTTCCCTCTCTTCTCCTTCTTCCCCTTCTTCTGCCTACACTACTTCTTCTTCCTCCCCTTCTTCTTCTCCTACTTGTTCCACTTCTTCCTCATTCCCCTTTCCTTCCATTGCTTCTTCTTCCTCCTCTTTTTCTCATTCTTCCACTTCTTCTTCTTCTTCCTATTGGTCTCCTTCTTCCACTTCTTCTTCTTCATCTCCTTTCATTCCACTACTTCCTCATATTCCTCTTATTCTCTCCTTCTACCACTTCTCCTACTTCTACTTGTTGTTCTTCTTCATTTTCGTCTCCTTCTTCCTCTTGTTCTGCTTACACTTCTTCCTCTTCCTCTTCTTCCACTTCTTCTCCTTCCACAACTTCTTTTTCTTTCCTTTCCGTCTTCTCCTTCCTCTTTTTCTCCATCCCCGACTTCTGTTGCTTCCCATTGTTGCTCTTCCTCTTGTTCTCCTTCCCCCAAATCTTATTCTTACACTTCTTCTTCTTCTTCTTCCTCTTCTCGTCCAGATTCCACTTCTTCTGGTTCTTCTTCCCTTCCCTTCCCCTCCTTCTTCCTCTTCCTCTTTTTCTCATTTTTCCAATTCTTCTTCTTCATCTCACCTCCTTCGACTACTTCTTCTTCCTCCTCTTGTTCACCTTCTTCACTTTCCACATCTTCTTCTTCTTCCTTTTCTTCTCCTTCTTCCACTTCTTCTAGTTACTCTCCTTCTTCTTCCTCTTCTTATCTTTCTTCCACTTCTCCTGCCTCCTCTTGTTCTTTTTCTTCCAGTTCTTCTTCATCCTCTCCTTTCCTTTCTTTTCTTCATCTTCATCTCCTTCTTCTTCTTCCTTTCCTTCGTCATATCCCTCTTTTTCTCCTTCTTCTGCTTCCACATGCATTTTTACCTCTTGTTCTCCTTCTTCTACTTCTTCTCCATCATCCTCACTCCTTCAACTAGTTTTTCTTCTTCCTCTTGTTCACCTTCTTCCACTTCTACTACATCCACTTGTTCTTCTTCTTCCCTCTCTTCTCCTTCTTCCCCTTCTTCTGCCTACACTACTTCTTCTTCCTCCCCTTCTTCTTCTCCTACTTGTTCCACTTCTTCCTCATTCCCCTTTCCTTCCATTGCTTCTTCTTCCTCCTCTTTTTCTCATTCTTCCACTTCTTCTTCTTCTTCTTCTTCCTATTGGTCTCCTTCTTCCACTTCTTCTTCTTCATCTCCTTTCATTCCACTACTTCCTCATATTCCTCTTATTCTCTCCTTCTACCACTTCTCCTACTTCTACTTGTTGTTCTTCTTCATTTTCGTCTCCTTCTTCCTCTTGTTCTGCTTACACTTCTTCCTCTTCCTCTTCTTCCACTTCTTCTCCTTCCACAACTTCTTTTTCTTTCCTTTCCGTCTTCTCCTTCCTCTTTTTCTCCATCCCCGACTTCTGTTGCTTCCCATTGTTGCTCTTCCTCTTGTTCTCCTTCCCCCAAATCTTATTCTTACACTTCTTCTTCTTCTTCTTCCTCTTCTCGTCCAGATTCCACTTCTTCTGGTTCTTCTTCCCTTCCCTTCCCCTCCTTCTTCCTCTTCCTCTTTTTCTCCTTTTTCCAATTCTTCTTCTTCATCTCACCTCCTTCGACTACTTCTTCTTCCTCCTCTTGTTCACCTTCTTCACTTTCCACATCTTCTTCTTCTTCCTTTTCTTCTCCTTCTTCCACTTCTTCTAGTTACTCTCCTTCTTCTTCCTCTTCTTATCTTTCTTCCACTTCTCCTGCCTCCTCTTGTTCTTTTTCTTCCAGTTCTTCTTCATCCTCTCCTTTCCTTTCTTTTCTTCATCTTCATCTCCTTCTTCTTCTTCCTTTCCTTCGTCATATCCCTCTTTTTCTCCTTCTTCTGCTTCCACTTGCATTTTTACCTCTTGTTCTCCTTCTTCTCCATCATCCTCACTCCTTCAACTAGTTTTTCTTCTTCCTCTTGTTCACCTTCTTCCACTTCTACTACATCCACTTGTTCTTCTTCTTCCCTCTCTTCTCCTTCTTCCCCTTCTTCTGCCTACACTACTTCTTCTTCCTCCCCTTCTTCTTCTCCTACTTGTTCCACTTCTTCCTCATTCCCCTTTCCTTCCATTGCTTCTTCTTCCTCCTCTTTTTCTCATTCTTCCACTTCTTCTTCTTCTTCCTATTGGTCTCCTTCTTCCACTTCTTCTTCTTCATCTCCTTTCATTCCACTACTTCCTCATATTCCTCTTATTCTCTCCTTCTACCACTTCTCCTACTTCTACTTGTTGTTCTTCTTCATTTTCGTCTCCTTCTTCCTCTTGTTCTGCTTACACTTCTTCCTCTTCCTCTTCTTCCACTTCTTCTCCTTCCACAACTTCTTTTTCTTTCCTTTCCGTCTTCTCCTTCCTCTTTTTCTCCATCCCCGACTTCTGTTGCTTCCCATTGTTGCTCTTCCTCTTGTTCTCCTTCCCCCAAATCTTATTCTTACACTTCTTCTTCTTCTTCTTCCTCTTCTCGTCCAGATTCCACTTCTTCTGGTTCTTCTTCCCTTCCCTTCCCCTCCTTCTTCCTCTTCCTCTTTTTCTCCTTTTTCCAATTCTTCTTCTTCATCTCACCTCCTTCGACTACTTCTTCTTCCTCCTCTTGTTCACCTTCTTCACTTTCCACATCTTCTTCTTCTTCCTTTTCTTCTCCTTCTTCCACTTCTTCTAGTTACTCTCCTTCTTCTTCCTCTTCTTATCTTTCTTCCACTTCTCCTGCCTCCTCTTGTTCTTTTTCTTCCAGTTCTTCTTCATCCTCTCCTTTCCTTTCTTTTCTTCATCTTCATCTCCTTCTTCTTCTTCCTTTCCTTCGTCATATCCCTCTTTTTCTCCTTCTTCTGCTTCCACTTGCATTTTTACCTCTTGTTCTCCTTCTTCTCCATCATCCTCACTCCTTCAACTAGTTTTTCTTCTTCCTCTTGTTCACCTTCTTCCACTTCTACTACATCCACTTGTTCTTCTTCTTCCCTCTCTTCTCCTTCTTCCCCTTCTTCTGCCTACACTACTTCTTCTTCCTCCCCTTCTTCTTCTCCTACTTGTTCCACTTCTTCCTCATTCCCCTTTCCTTCCATTGCTTCTTCTTCCTCCTCTTTTTCTCATTCTTCCACTTCTTCTTCTTCTTCTTCTTCCTATTGGTCTCCTTCTTCCACTTCTTCTTCTTCATCTCCTTTCATTCCACTACTTCCTCATATTCCTCTTATTCTCTCCTTCTACCACTTCTCCTACTTCTACTTGTTGTTCTTCTTCATTTTCGTCTCCTTCTTCCTCTTGTTCTGCTTACACTTCTTCCTCTTCCTCTTCTTCCACTTCTTCTCCTTCCACAACTTCTTTTTCTTTCCTTTCCGTCTTCTCCTTCCTCTTTTTCTCCATCCCCGACTTCTGTTGCTTCCCATTGTTGCTCTTCCTCTTGTTCTCCTTCCCCCAAATCTTATTCTTACACTTCTTCTTCTTCTTCTTCCTCTTCTCGTCCAGATTCCACTTCTTCTGGTTCTTCTTCCCTTCCCTTCCCCTCCTTCTTCCTCTTCCTCTTTTTCTCCTTTTTCCAATTCTTCTTCTTCATCTCACCTCCTTCGACTACTTCTTCTTCCTCCTCTTGTTCACCTTCTTCACTTTCCATATCTTCTTCTTCTTCCTTTTCTTCTCCTTCTTCCACTTCTTCTAGTTACTCTCCTTCTTCTTCCTCTTCTTATCTTTCTTCCACTTCTCCTGCCTCCTCTTGTTCTTTTTCTTCCAGTTCTTCTTCATCCTCTCCTTTCCTTTCTTTTCTTCATCTTCATCTCCTTCTTCTTCTTCCTTTCCTTCGTCATATCCCTCTTTTTCTCCTTCTTCTGCTTCCACTTGCATTTTTACCTCTTGTTCTCCTTCTTCTCCATCATCCTCACTCCTTCAACTAGTTTTTCTTCTTCCTCTTGTTCACCTTCTTCCACTTCTACTACATCCACTTGTTCTTCTTCTTCCCTCTCTTCTCCTTCTTCCCCTTCTTCTGCCTACACTACTTCTTCTTCCTCCCCTTCTTCTTCTCCTACTTGTTCCACTTCTTCCTCATTCCCCTTTCCTTCCATTGCTTCTTCTTCCTCCTCTTTTTCTCATTCTTCCACTTCTTCTTCTTCTTCCTATTGGTCTCCTTCTTCCACTTCTTCTTCTTCATCTCCTTTCATTCCACTACTTCCTCATATTCCTCTTATTCTCTCCTTCTACCACTTCTCCTACTTCTACTTGTTGTTCTTCTTCATTTTCGTCTCCTTCTTCCTCTTGTTCTGCTTACACTTCTTCCTCTTCCTCTTCTTCCACTTCTTCTGCTTCCACAACTTCTTTTTCTTTCCTTTCCGTCTTCTCCTTCCTCTTTTTCTCCATCCCCGACTTCTGTTGCTTCCCATTGTTGCTCTTCCTCTTGTTCTCCTTCCCCCAAATCTTATTCTTACACTTCTTCTTCTTCTTCTTCCTCTTCTCGTCCAGATTCCACTTCTTCTGGTTCTTTTTCCCTTCCCTTCCCCTCCTTCTTCCTCTTCCTCTTTTTCTCCTTTTTCCAATTCTTCTTCTTCATCTCACCTCCTTCGACTACTTCTTCTTCCTCCTCTTGTTCACCTTCTTCACTTTCCACATCTTCTTCTTCTTCCTTTTCTTCTCCTTCTTCCACTTCTTCTAGTTACTCTCCTTCTTCTTCCTCTTCTTATCTTTCTTCCACTTCTCCTGCCTCCTCTTGTTCTTTTTCTTCCAGTTCTTCTTCATCCTCTCCTTTCCTTTCTTTTCTTCATCTTCATCTCCTTCTTCTTCTTCCTTTCCTTCGTCATATCCCTCTTTTTCTCCTTCTTCTGCTTCCACTTGCATTTTTACCTCTTGTTCTCCTTCTTCTCCATCATCCTCACTCCTTCAACTAGTTTTTCTTCTTCCTCTTGTTCACCTTCTTCCACTTCTACTACATCCACTTGTTCTTCTTCTTCCCTCTCTTCTCCTTCTTCCCCTTCTTCTGCCTACACTACTTCTTCTTCCTCCCCTTCTTCTTCTCCTACTTGTTCCACTTCTTCCTCATTCCCCTTTCCTTCCATTGCTTCTTCTTCCTCCTCTTTTTCTCATTCTTCCACTTCTTCTTCTTCTTCTTCTTCCTATTGGTCTCCTTCTTCCACTTCTTCTTCTTCATCTCCTTTCATTCCACTACTTCCTCATATTCCTCTTATTCTCTCCTTCTACCACTTCTCCTACTTCTACTTGTTGTTCTTCTTCATTTTCGTCTCCTTCTTCCTCTTGTTCTGCTTACACTTCTTCCTCTTCCTCTTCTTCCACTTCTTCTCCTTCCACAACTTCTTTTTCTTTCCTTTCCGTCTTCTCCTTCCTCTTTTTCTCCATCCCCGACTTCTGTTGCTTCCCATTGTTGCTCTTCCTCTTGTTCTCCTTCCCCCAAATCTTATTCTTACACTTCTTCTTCTTCTTCTTCCTCTTCTCGTCCAGATTCCACTTCTTCTGGTTCTTCTTCCCTTCCCTTCCCCTCCTTCTTCCTCTTCCTCTTTTTCTCCTTTTTCCAATTCTTCTTCTTCATCTCACCTCCTTCGACTACTTCTTCTTCCTCCTCTTGTTCACCTTCTTCACTTTCCATATCTTCTTCTTCTTCCTTTTCTTCTCCTTCTTCCACTTCTTCTAGTTACTCTCCTTCTTCTTCCTCTTCTTATCTTTCTTCCACTTCTCCTGCCTCCTCTTGTTCTTTTTCTTCCAGTTCTTCTTCATCCTCTCCTTTCCTTTCTTTTCTTCATCTTCATCTCCTTCTTCTTCTTCCTTTCCTTCGTCATATCCCTCTTTTTCTCCTTCTTCTGCTTCCACTTGCATTTTTACCTCTTGTTCTCCTTCTTCTCCATCATCCTCACTCCTTCAACTAGTTTTTCTTCTTCCTCTTGTTCACCTTCTTCCACTTCTACTACATCCACTTGTTCTTCTTCTTCCCTCTCTTCTCCTTCTTCCCCTTCTTCTGCCTACACTACTTCTTCTTCCTCCCCTTCTTCTTCTCCTACTTGTTCCACTTCTTCCTCATTCCCCTTTCCTTCCATTGCTTCTTCTTCCTCCTCTTTTTCTCATTCTTCCACTTCTTCTTCTTCTTCCTATTGGTCTCCTTCTTCCACTTCTTCTTCTTCATCTCCTTTCATTCCACTACTTCCTCATATTCCTCTTATTCTCTCCTTCTACCACTTCTCCTACTTCTACTTGTTGTTCTTCTTCATTTTCGTCTCCTTCTTCCTCTTGTTCTGCTTACACTTCTTCCTCTTCCTCTTCTTCCACTTCTTCTGCTTCCACAACTTCTTTTTCTTTCCTTTCCGTCTTCTCCTTCCTCTTTTTCTCCATCCCCGACTTCTGTTGCTTCCCATTGTTGCTCTTCCTCTTGTTCTCCTTCCCCCAAATCTTATTCTTACACTTCTTCTTCTTCTTCTTCCTCTTCTCGTCCAGATTCCACTTCTTCTGGTTCTTTTTCCCTTCCCTTCCCCTCCTTCTTCCTCTTCCTCTTTTTCTCCTTTTTCCAATTCTTCTTCTTCATCTCACCTCCTTCGACTACTTCTTCTTCCTCCTCTTGTTCACCTTCTTCACTTTCCACATCTTCTTCTTCTTCCTTTTCTTCTCCTTCTTCCACTTCTTCTAGTTACTCTCCTTCTTCTTCCTCTTCTTATCTTTCTTCCACTTCTCCTGCCTCCTCTTGTTCTTTTTCTTCCAGTTCTTCTTCATCCTCTCCTTTCCTTTCTTTTCTTCATCTTCATCTCCTTCTTCTTCTTCCTTTCCTTCGTCATATCCCTCTTTTTCTCCTTCTTCTGCTTCCACTTGCATTTTTACCTCTTGTTCTCCTTCTTCTCCATCATCCTCACTCCTTCAACTAGTTTTTCTTCTTCCTCTTGTTCACCTTCTTCCACTTCTACTACATCCACTTGTTCTTCTTCTTCCCTCTCTTCTCCTTCTTCCCCTTCTTCTGCCTACACTACTTCTTCTTCCTCCCCTTCTTCTTCTCCTACTTGTTCCACTTCTTCCTCATTCCCCTTTCCTTCCATTGCTTCTTCTTCCTCCTCTTTTTCTCATTCTTCCACTTCTTCTTCTTCTTCCTATTGGTCTCCTTCTTCCACTTCTTCTTCTTCATCTCCTTTCATTCCACTACTTCCTCATATTCCTCTTATTCTCTCCTTCTACCACTTCTCCTACTTCTACTTGTTGTTCTTCTTCATTTTCGTCTCCTTCTTCCTCTTGTTCTGCTTACACTTCTTCCTCTTCCTCTTCTTCCACTTCTTCTCCTTCCACAACTTCTTTTTCTTTCCTTTCCGTCTTCTCCTTCCTCTTTTTCTCCATCCCCGACTTCTGTTGCTTCCCATTGTTGCTCTTCCTCTTGTTCTCCTTCCCCCAAATCTTATTCTTACACTTCTTCTTCTTCTTCTTCCTCTTCTCCTCCAGATTCCACTTCTTCTGGTTCTTCTTCCCTTCCCTTCCCCTCCTTCTTCCTCTTCCTCTTTTTCTCCTTTTTCCAATTCTTCTTCTTCATCTCACCTCCTTCGACTACTTCTTCTTCCTCCTCTTGTTCACCTTCTTCACTTTCCACATCTTCTTCTTCTTCCTTTTCTTCTCCTTCTTCCACTTCTTCTAGTTACTCTCCTTCTTCTTCCTCTTCTTATCTTTCTTCCACTTCTCCTGCCTCCTCTTGTTCTTTTTCTTCCAGTTCTTCTTCATCCTCTCCTTTCCTTTCTTTTCTTCATCTTCATCTCCTTCTTCTTCTTCCTTTCCTTCGTCATATCCCTCTTTTTCTCCTTCTTCTGCTTCCACTTGCATTTTTACCTCTTGTTCTCCTTCTTCTCCATCATCCTCACTCCTTCAACTAGTTTTTCTTCTTCCTCTTGTTCACCTTCTTCCACTTCTACTACATCCACTTGTTCTTCTTCTTCCCTCTCTTCTCCTTCTTCCCCTTCTTCTGCCTACACTACTTCTTCTTCCTCCCCTTCTTCTTCTCCTACTTGTTCCACTTCTTCCTCATTCCCCTTTCCTTCCATTGCTTCTTCTTCCTCCTCTTTTTCTCATTCTTCCACTTCTTCTTCTTCTTCTTCTTCCTATTGGTCTCCTTCTTCCACTTCTTCTTCTTCATCTCCTTTCATTCCACTACTTCCTCATATTCCTCTTATTCTCTCCTTCTACCACTTCTCCTACTTCTACTTGTTGTTCTTCTTCATTTTCGTCTCCTTCTTCCTCTTGTTCTGCTTACACTTCTTCCTCTTCCTCTTCTTCCACTTCTTCTCCTTCCACAACTTCTTTTTCTTTCCTTTCCGTCTTCTCCTTCCTCTTTTTCTCCATCCCCGACTTCTGTTGCTTCCCATTGTTGCTCTTCCTCTTGTTCTCCTTCCCCCAAATCTTATTCTTACACTTCTTCTTCTTCTTCTTCCTCTTCTCGTCCAGATTCCACTTCTTCTGGTTCTTCTTCCCTTCCCTTCCCCTCCTTCTTCCTCTTCCTCTTTTTCTCCTTTTTCCAATTCTTCTTCTTCATCTCACCTCCTTCGACTACTTCTTCTTCCTCCTCTTGTTCACCTTCTTCACTTTCCATATCTTCTTCTTCTTCCTTTTCTTCTCCTTCTTCCACTTCTTCTAGTTACTCTCCTTCTTCTTCCTCTTCTTATCTTTCTTCCACTTCTCCTGCCTCCTCTTGTTCTTTTTCTTCCAGTTCTTCTTCATCCTCTCCTTTCCTTTCTTTTCTTCATCTTCATCTCCTTCTTCTTCTTCCTTTCCTTCGTCATATCCCTCTTTTTCTCCTTCTTCTGCTTCCACTTGCATTTTTACCTCTTGTTCTCCTTCTTCTCCATCATCCTCACTCCTTCAACTAGTTTTTCTTCTTCCTCTTGTTCACCTTCTTCCACTTCTACTACATCCACTTGTTCTTCTTCTTCCCTCTCTTCTCCTTCTTCCCCTTCTTCTGCCTACACTACTTCTTCTTCCTCCCCTTCTTCTTCTCCTACTTGTTCCACTTCTTCCTCATTCCCCTTTCCTTCCATTGCTTCTTCTTCCTCCTCTTTTTCTCATTCTTCCACTTCTTCTTCTTCTTCCTATTGGTCTCCTTCTTCCACTTCTTCTTCTTCATCTCCTTTCATTCCACTACTTCCTCATATTCCTCTTATTCTCTCCTTCTACCACTTCTCCTACTTCTACTTGTTGTTCTTCTTCATTTTCGTCTCCTTCTTCCTCTTGTTCTGCTTACACTTCTTCCTCTTCCTCTTCTTCCACTTCTTCTCCTTCCACAACTTCTTTTTCTTTCCTTTCCGTCTTCTCCTTCCTCTTTTTCTCCATCCCCGACTTCTGTTGCTTCCCATTGTTGCTCTTCCTCTTGTTCTCCTTCCCCCAAATCTTATTCTTACAATTCTTCTTCTTCTTCTTCCTCTTCTCGTCCAGATTCCACTTCTTCTGGTTCTTTTTCCCTTCCCTTCCCCTCCTTCTTCCTCTTCCTCTTTTTCTCCTTTTTCCAATTCTTCTTCTTCATCTCACCTCCTTCGACTACTTCTTCTTCCTCCTCTTGTTCACCTTCTTCACTTTCCACATCTTCTTCTTCTTCCTTTTCTTCTCCTTCTTCCACTTCTTCTAGTTACTCTCCTTCTTCTTCCTCTTCTTATCTTTCTTCCACTTCTCCTGCCTCCTCTTGTTCTTTTTCTTCCAGTTCTTCTTCATCCTCTCCTTTCCTTTCTTTTCTTCATCTTCATCTCCTTCTTCTTCTTCCTTTCCTTCGTCATATCCCTCTTTTTCTCCTTCTTCTGCTTCCACTTGCATTTTTACCTCTTGTTCTCCTTCTTCTCCATCATCCTCACTCCTTCAACTAGTTTTTCTTCTTCCTCTTGTTCACCTTCTTCCACTTCTACTACATCCACTTGTTCTTCTTCTTCCCTCTCTTCTCCTTCTTCCCCTTCTTCTGCCTACACTACTTCTTCTTCCTCCCCTTCTTCTTCTCCTACTTGTTCCACTTCTTCCTCATTCCCCTTTCCTTCCATTGCTTCTTCTTCCTCCTCTTTTTCTCATTCTTCCACTTCTTCTTCTTCTTCCTATTGGTCTCCTTCTTCCACTTCTTCTTCTTCATCTCCTTTCATTCCACTACTTCCTCATATTCCTCTTATTCTCTCCTTCTACCACTTCTTCTACTTCTACTTGTTGTTCTTCTTCATTTTCGTCTCCTTCTTCCTCTTGTTCTGCTTACACTTCTTCCTCTTCCTCTTCTTCCACTTCTTCTCCTTCCACAACTTCTTTTTCTTTCCTTTCCGTCTTCTCCTTCCTCTTTTTCTCCATCCCCGACTTCTGTTGCTTCCCATTGTTGCTCTTCCTCTTGTTCTCCTTCCCCCAAATCTTATTCTTACACTTCTTCTTCTTCTTCTTCCTCTTCTCGTCCAGATTCCACTTCTTCTGGTTCTTCTTCCCTTCCCTTCCCCTCCTTCTTCCTCTTCCTCTTTTTCTCCTTTTTCCAATTCTTCTTCTTCATCTCACCTCCTTCGACTACTTCTTCTTCCTCCTCTTGTTCACCTTCTTCACTTTCCACATCTTCTTCTTCTTCCTTTTCTTCTCCTTCTTCCACTTCTTCTAGTTACTCTCCTTCTTCTTCCTCTTCTTATCTTTCTTCCACTTCTCCTGCCTCCTCTTGTTCTTTTTCTTCCAGTTCTTCTTCATCCTCTCCTTTCCTTTCTTTTCTTCATCTTCATCTCCTTCTTTTTCTTCCTTTCCTTCGTCATATCCCTCTTTTTCTCCTTCTTCTGCTTCCACTTGCATTTTTACCTCTTGTTCTCCTTCTTCTCCATCATCCTCACTCCTTCAACTAGTGTTTCTTCTTCCTCTTGTTCACCTTCTTCCACTTCTACTACATCCACTTGTTCTTCTTCTTCCCTCTCTTCTCCTTCTTCCCCTTCTTCTGCCTACACTACTTCTTCTTCCTCCCCTTCTTCTTCTCCTACTTGTTCCACTTCTGCCTCATTCCCCTTTCCTTCCATTGCTTCTTCTTCCTCCTCTTTTTCTCATTCTTCCAGTTCTTCTTCTTCTTCTTCTTCCTATTGGTCTCCTTCTTCCACTTCTTCTTCTTCATCTCCTTTCATTCCACTACTTCCTCATATTCCTCTTATTCTCTCCTTCTACCACTTCTCCTACTTCTACTTGTTGTTCTTCTTCATTTTCGTCTCCTTCTTCCTCTTGTTCTGCTTACACTTCTTCCTCTTCCTCTTCTTCCACTTCTTCTCCTTCCACAACTTCTTTTTCTTTCCTTTCCGTCTTCTCCTTCCTCTTTTTCTCCATCCCCGACTTCTGTTGCTTCCCATTGTTGCTCTTCCTCTTGTTCTCCTTCCCCCAAATCTTATTCTTACACTTCTTCTTCTTCTTCTTCCTCTTCTCGTCCAGATTCCACTTCTTCTGGTTCTTCTTCCCTTCCCTTCCCCTCCTTCTTCCACTTCCTCTTTTTCTCATTTTTCCAATTCTTCTTCTTCATCTCACCTCCTTCGACTACTTCTTCTTCCTCCTCTTGTTCACCTTCTTCACTTTCCACATCTTCTTCTTCTTCCTTTTCTTCTCCTTCTTCCACTTCTTCTAGTTACTCTCCTTCTTCTTCCTCTTCTTATCTTTCTTCCACTTCTCCTGCCTCCTCTTGTTCTTTTTCTTCCAGTTCTTCCTCATCCTCTCCTTTCCTTTCTTTTCTTCATCTTCATCTCCTTCTTCTTTTTCCTTTCCTTCGTCATATCCCTCTTTTTCTCCTTCTTCTGCTTCCACTTGCATTTTTACCTCTTGTTCTCCTTCTTCTCCATCATCCTCACTCCTTCAACTAGTTTTTCTTCTTCCTCTTGTTCACCTTCTTCCACTTCTACTACATCCACTTGTTCTTCTTCTTCCCTCTCTTCTCCTTCTTCCCCTTCTTCTGCCTACACTACTTCTTCTTCCTCCCCTTCTTCTTCTCCTACTTGTTCCACTTCTTCCTCATTCCCCTTTCCTTCCATTGCTTCTTCTTCCTCCTCTTTTTCTCATTCTTCCACTTCTTCTTCTTCTTCCTATTGGTCTCCTTCTTCCACTTCTTCTTCTTCATCTCCTTTCATTCCACTACTTCCTCATATTCCTCTTATTCTCTCCTTCTACCACTTCTCCTACTTCTACTTGTTGTTCTTCTTCATTTTCGTCTCCTTCTTCCTCTTGTTCTGCTTACACTTCTTCCTCTTCCTCTTCTTCCACTTCTTCTCCTTCCACAACTTCTTTTTCTTTCCTTTCCGTCTTCTCCTTCCTCTTTTTCTCCATCCCCGACTTCTGTTGCTTCCCATTGTTGCTCTTCCTCTTGTTCTCCTTCCCCCAAATCTTATTCTTACACTTCTTCTTCTTCTTCTTCCTCTTCTCGTCCAGATTCCACTTCTTCTGGTTCTTCTTCCCTTCCCTTCCCCTCCTTCTTCCTCTTCCTCTTTTTCTCATTTTTCCAATTCTTCTTCTTCATCTCACCTCCTTCGACTACTTCTTCTTCCTCCTCTTGTTCACCTTCTTCACTTTCCACATCTTCTTCTTCTTCCTTTTCTTCTCCTTCTTCCACTTCTTCTAGTTACTCTCCTTCTTCTTCCTCTTCTTATCTTTCTTCCACTTCTCCTGCCTCCTCTTGTTCTTTTTCTTCCAGTTCTTCTTCATCCTCTCCTTTCCTTTCTTTTCTTCATCTTCATCTCCTTCTTCTTCTTCCTTTCCTTCGTCATATCCCTCTTTTTCTCCTTCTTCTGCTTCCACATGCATTTTTACCTCTTGTTCTCCTTCTTCTACTTCTTCTCCATCATCCTCACTCCTTCAACTAGTTTTTCTTCTTCCTCTTGTTCACCTTCTTCCACTTCTACTACATCCACTTGTTCTTCTTCTTCCCTCTCTTCTCCTTCTTCCCCTTCTTCTGCCTACACTACTTCTTCTTCCTCCCCTTCTTCTTCTCCTACTTGTTCCACTTCTTCCTCATTCCCCTTTCCTTCCATTGCTTCTTCTTCCTCCTCTTTTTCTCATTCTTCCACTTCTTCTTCTTCTTCTTCTTCCTATTGGTCTCCTTCTTCCACTTCTTCTTCTTCATCTCCTTTCATTCCACTACTTCCTCATATTCCTCTTATTCTCTCCTTCTACCACTTCTCCTACTTCTACTTGTTGTTCTTCTTCATTTTCGTCTCCTTCTTCCTCTTGTTCTGCTTACACTTCTTCCTCTTCCTCTTCTTCCACTTCTTCTCCTTCCACAACTTCTTTTTCTTTCCTTTCCGTCTTCTCCTTCCTCTTTTTCTCCATCCCCGACTTCTGTTGCTTCCCATTGTTGCTCTTCCTCTTGTTCTCCTTCCCCCAAATCTTATTCTTACACTTCTTCTTCTTCTTCTTCCTCTTCTCCTCCAGATTCCACTTCTTCTGGTTCTTCTTCCCTTCCCTTCCCCTCCTTCTTCCTCTTCCTCTTTTTCTCCTTTTTCCAATTCTTCTTCTTCATCTCACCTCCTTCGACTACTTCTTCTTCCTCCTCTTGTTCACCTTCTTCACTTTCCACATCTTCTTCTTCTTCCTTTTCTTCTCCTTCTTCCACTTCTTCTAGTTACTCTCCTTCTTCTTCCTCTTCTTATCTTTCTTCCACTTCTCCTGCCTCCTCTTGTTCTTTTTCTTCCAGTTCTTCTTCATCCTCTCCTTTCCTTTCTTTTCTTCATCTTCATCTCCTTCTTCTTCTTCCTTTCCTTCGTCATATCCCTCTTTTTCTCCTTCTTCTGCTTCCACTTGCATTTTTACCTCTTGTTCTCCTTCTTCTCCATCATCCTCACTCCTTCAACTAGTTTTTCTTCTTCCTCTTGTTCACCTTCTTCCACTTCTACTACATCCACTTGTTCTTCTTCTTCCCTCTCTTCTCCTTCTTCCCCTTCTTCTGCCTACACTACTTCTTCTTCCTCCCCTTCTTCTTCTCCTACTTGTTCCACTTCTTCCTCATTCCCCTTTCCTTCCATTGCTTCTTCTTCCTCCTCTTTTTCTCATTCTTCCACTTCTTCTTCTTCTTCCTATTGGTCTCCTTCTTCCACTTCTTCTTCTTCATCTCCTTTCATTCCACTACTTCCTCATATTCCTCTTATTCTCTCCTTCTACCACTTCTTCTACTTCTACTTGTTGTTCTTCTTCATTTTCGTCTCCTTCTTCCTCTTGTTCTGCTTACACTTCTTCCTCTTCCTCTTCTTCCACTTCTTCTCCTTCCACAACTTCTTTTTCTTTCCTTTCCGTCTTCTCCTTCCTCTTTTTCTCCATCCCCGACTTCTGTTGCTTCCCATTGTTGCTCTTCCTCTTGTTCTCCTTCCCCCAAATCTTATTCTTACACTTCTTCTTCTTCTTCTTCCTCTTCTCGTCCAGATTCCACTTCTTCTGGTTCTTCTTCCCTTCCCTTCCCCTCCTTCTTCCTCTTCCTCTTTTTCTCCTTTTTCCAATTCTTCTTCTTCATCTCACCTCCTTCGACTACTTCTTCTTCCTCCTCTTGTTCACCTTCTTCACTTTCCACATCTTCTTCTTCTTCCTTTTCTTCTCCTTCTTCCACTTCTTCTAGTTACTCTCCTTCTTCTTCCTCTTCTTATCTTTCTTCCACTTCTCCTGCCTCCTCTTGTTCTTTTTCTTCCAGTTCTTCTTCATCCTCTCCTTTCCTTTCTTTTCTTCATCTTCATCTCCTTCTTTTTCTTCCTTTCCTTCGTCATATCCCTCTTTTTCTCCTTCTTCTGCTTCCACTTGCATTTTTACCTCTTGTTCTCCTTCTTCTCCATCATCCTCACTCCTTCAACTAGTGTTTCTTCTTCCTCTTGTTCACCTTCTTCCACTTCTACTACATCCACTTGTTCTTCTTCTTCCCTCTCTTCTCCTTCTTCCCCTTCTTCTGCCTACACTACTTCTTCTTCCTCCCCTTCTTCTTCTCCTACTTGTTCCACTTCTGCCTCATTCCCCTTTCCTTCCATTGCTTCTTCTTCCTCCTCTTTTTCTCATTCTTCCAGTTCTTCTTCTTCTTCTTCTTCCTATTGGTCTCCTTCTTCCACTTCTTCTTCTTCATCTCCTTTCATTCCACTACTTCCTCATATTCCTCTTATTCTCTCCTTCTACCACTTCTCCTACTTCTACTTGTTGTTCTTCTTCATTTTCGTCTCCTTCTTCCTCTTGTTCTGCTTACACTTCTTCCTCTTCCTCTTCTTCCACTTCTTCTCCTTCCACAACTTCTTTTTCTTTCCTTTCCGTCTTCTCCTTCCTCTTTTTCTCCATCCCCGACTTCTGTTGCTTCCCATTGTTGCTCTTCCTCTTGTTCTCCTTCCCCCAAATCTTATTCTTACACTTCTTCTTCTTCTTCTTCCTCTTCTCGTCCAGATTCCACTTCTTCTGGTTCTTCTTCCCTTCCCTTCCCCTCCTTCTTCCACTTCCTCTTTTTCTCATTTTTCCAATTCTTCTTCTTCATCTCACCTCCTTCGACTACTTCTTCTTCCTCCTCTTGTTCACCTTCTTCACTTTCCACATCTTCTTCTTCTTCCTTTTCTTCTCCTTCTTCCACTTCTTCTAGTTACTCTCCTTCTTCTTCCTCTTCTTATCTTTCTTCCACTTCTCCTGCCTCCTCTTGTTCTTTTTCTTCCAGTTCTTCCTCATCCTCTCCTTTCCTTTCTTTTCTTCATCTTCATCTCCTTCTTCTTTTTCCTTTCCTTCGTCATATCCCTCTTTTTCTCCTTCTTCTGCTTCCACTTGCATTTTTACCTCTTGTTCTCCTTCTTCTCCATCATCCTCACTCCTTCAACTAGTTTTTCTTCTTCCTCTTGTTCACCTTCTTCCACTTCTACTACATCCACTTGTTCTTCTTCTTCCCTCTCTTCTCCTTCTTCCCCTTCTTCTGCCTACACTACTTCTTCTTCCTCCCCTTCTTCTTCTCCTACTTGTTCCACTTCTTCCTCATTCCCCTTTCCTTCCATTGCTTCTTCTTCCTCCTCTTTTTCTCATTCTTCCACTTCTTCTTCTTCTTCCTATTGGTCTCCTTCTTCCACTTCTTCTTCTTCATCTCCTTTCATTCCACTACTTCCTCATATTCCTCTTATTCTCTCCTTCTACCACTTCTCCTACTTCTACTTGTTGTTCTTCTTCATTTTCGTCTCCTTCTTCCTCTTGTTCTGCTTACACTTCTTCCTCTTCCTCTTCTTCCACTTCTTCTCCTTCCACAACTTCTTTTTCTTTCCTTTCCGTCTTCTCCTTCCTCTTTTTCTCCATCCCCGACTTCTGTTGCTTCCCATTGTTGCTCTTCCTCTTGTTCTCCTTCCCCCAAATCTTATTCTTACACTTCTTCTTCTTCTTCTTCCTCTTCTCGTCCAGATTCCACTTCTTCTGGTTCTTCTTCCCTTCCCTTCCCCTCCTTCTTCCTCTTCCTCTTTTTCTCATTTTTCCAATTCTTCTTCTTCATCTCACCTCCTTCGACTACTTCTTCTTCCTCCTCTTGTTCACCTTCTTCACTTTCCACATCTTCTTCTTCTTCCTTTTCTTCTCCTTCTTCCACTTCTTCTAGTTACTCTCCTTCTTCTTCCTCTTCTTATCTTTCTTCCACTTCTCCTGCCTCCTCTTGTTCTTTTTCTTCCAGTTCTTCTTCATCCTCTCCTTTCCTTTCTTTTCTTCATCTTCATCTCCTTCTTCTTCTTCCTTTCCTTCGTCATATCCCTCTTTTTCTCCTTCTTCTGCTTCCACATGCATTTTTACCTCTTGTTCTCCTTCTTCTACTTCTTCTCCATCATCCTCACTCCTTCAACTAGTTTTTCTTCTTCCTCTTGTTCACCTTCTTCCACTTCTACTACATCCACTTGTTCTTCTTCTTCCCTCTCTTCTCCTTCTTCCCCTTCTTCTGCCTACACTACTTCTTCTTCCTCCCCTTCTTCTTCTCCTACTTGTTCCACTTCTTCCTCATTCCCCTTTCCTTCCATTGCTTCTTCTTCCTCCTCTTTTTCTCATTCTTCCACTTCTTCTTCTTCTTCTTCTTCCTATTGGTCTCCTTCTTCCACTTCTTCTTCTTCATCTCCTTTCATTCCACTACTTCCTCATATTCCTCTTATTCTCTCCTTCTACCACTTCTCCTACTTCTACTTGTTGTTCTTCTTCATTTTCGTCTCCTTCTTCCTCTTGTTCTGCTTACACTTCTTCCTCTTCCTCTTCTTCCACTTCTTCTCCTTCCACAACTTCTTTTTCTTTCCTTTCCGTCTTCTCCTTCCTCTTTTTCTCCATCCCCGACTTCTGTTGCTTCCCATTGTTGCTCTTCCTCTTGTTCTCCTTCCCCCAAATCTTATTCTTACACTTCTTCTTCTTCTTCTTCCTCTTCTCGTCCAGATTCCACTTCTTCTGGTTCTTTTTCCCTTCCCTTCCCCTCCTTCTTCCTCTTCCTCTTTTTCTCCTTTTTCCAATTCTTCTTCTTCATCTCACCTCCTTCGACTACTTCTTCTTCCTCCTCTTGTTCACCTTCTTCACTTTCCACATCTTCTTCTTCTTCCTTTTCTTCTCCTTCTTCCACTTCTTCTAGTTACTCTCCTTCTTCTTCCTCTTCTTATCTTTCTTCCACTTCTCCTGCCTCCTCTTGTTCTTTTTCTTCCAGTTCTTCTTCATCCTCTCCTTTCCTTTCTTTTCTTCATCTTCATCTCCTTCTTCTTCTTCCTTTCCTTCGTCATATCCCTCTTTTTCTCCTTCTTCTGCTTCCACTTGCATTTTTACCTCTTGTTCTCCTTCTTCTCCATCATCCTCACTCCTTCAACTAGTTTTTCTTCTTCCTCTTGTTCACCTTCTTCCACTTCTACTACATCCACTTGTTCTTCTTCTTCCCTCTCTTCTCCTTCTTCCCCTTCTTCTGCCTACACTACTTCTTCTTCCTCCCCTTCTTCTTCTCCTACTTGTTCCACTTCTTCCTCATTCCCCTTTCCTTCCATTGCTTCTTCTTCCTCCTCTTTTTCTCATTCTTCCACTTCTTCTTCTTCTTCCTATTGGTCTCCTTCTTCCACTTCTTCTTCTTCATCTCCTTTCATTCCACTACTTCCTCATATTCCTCTTATTCTCTCCTTCTACCACTTCTCCTACTTCTACTTGTTGTTCTTCTTGATTTTCGTCTCCTTCTTCCTCTTGTTCTGCTTACACTTCTTCCTCTTCCTCTTCTTCCACTTCTTCTCCTTCCACAACTTCTTTTTCTTTCCTTTCCGTCTTCTCCTTCCTCTTTTTCTCCATCCCCGACTTCTGTTGCTTCCCATTGTTGCTCTTCCTCTTGTTCTCCTTCCCCCAAATCTTATTCTTACACTTCTTCTTCTTCTTCTTCCTCTTCTCGTCCAGATTCCACTTCTTCTGGTTCTTCTTCCCTTCCCTTCCCCTCCTTCTTCCTCTTCCTCTTTTTCTCCTTTTTCCAATTCTTCTTCTTCATCTCACCTCCTTCGACTACTTCTTCTTCCTCCTCTTGTTCACCTTCTTCACTTTCCACATCTTCTTCTTCTTCCTTTTCTTCTCCTTCTTCCACTTCTTCTAGTTACTCTCCTTCTTCTTCCTCTTCTTATCTTTCTTCCACTTCTCCTGCCTCCTCTTGTTCTTTTTCTTCCAGTTCTTCTTCATCCTCTCCTTTCCTTTCTTTTCTTCATCTTCATCTCCTTCTTCTTCTTCCTTTCCTTCGTCATATCCCTCTTTTTCTCCTTCTTCTGCTTCCACTTGCATTTTTACCTCTTGTTCTCCTTCTTCTCCATCATCCTCACTCCTTCAACTAGTTTTTCTTCTTCCTCTTGTTCACCTTCTTCCACTTCTACTACATCCACTTGTTCTTCTTCTTCCCTCTCTTCTCCTTCTTCCCCTTCTTCTGCCTACACTACTTCTTCTTCCTCCCCTTCTTCTTCTCCTACTTGTTCCACTTCTTCCTCATTCCCCTTTCCTTCCATTGCTTCTTCTTCCTCCTCTTTTTCTCATTCTTCCACTTCTTCTTCTTCTTCCTATTGGTCTCCTTCTTCCACTTCTTCTTCTTCATCTCCTTTCATTCCACTACTTCCTCATATTCCTCTTATTCTCTCCTTCTACCACTTCTCCTACTTCTACTTGTTGTTCTTCTTCATTTTCGTCTCCTTCTTCCTCTTGTTCTGCTTACACTTCTTCCTCTTCCTCTTCTTCCACTTCTTCTCCTTCCACAACTTCTTTTTCTTTCCTTTCCGTCTTCTCCTTCCTCTTTTTCTCCATCCCCGACTTCTGTTGCTTCCCATTGTTGCTCTTCCTCTTGTTCTCCTTCCCCCAAATCTTATTCTTACACTTCTTCTTCTTCTTCTTCCTCTTCTCGTCCAGATTCCACTTCTTCTGGTTCTTCTTCCCTTCCCTTCCCCTCCTTCTTCCTCTTCCTCTTTTTCTCCTTTTTCCAATTCTTCTTCTTCATCTCACCTCCTTCGACTACTTCTTCTTCCTCCTCTTGTTCACCTTCTTCACTTTCCACATCTTCTTCTTCTTCCTTTTCTTCTCCTTCTTCCACTTCTTCTAGTTACTCTCCTTCTTCTTCCTCTTCTTATCTTTCTTCCACTTCTCCTGCCTCCTCTTGTTCTTTTTCTTCCAGTTCTTCTTCATCCTCTCCTTTCCTTTCTTTTCTTCATCTTCATCTCCTTCTTCTTCTTCCTTTCCTTCGTCATATCCCTCTTTTTCTCCTTCTTCTGCTTCCACTTGCATTTTTACCTCTTGTTCTCCTTCTTCTCCATCATCCTCACTCCTTCAACTAGTTTTTCTTCTTCCTCTTGTTCACCTTCTTCCACTTCTACTACATCCACTTGTTCTTCTTCTTCCCTCTCTTCTCCTTCTTCCCCTTCTTCTGCCTACACTACTTCTTCTTCCTCCCCTTCTTCTTCTCCTACTTGTTCCACTTCTTCCTCATTCCCCTTTCCTTCCATTGCTTCTTCTTCCTCCTCTTTTTCTCATTCTTCCACTTCTTCTTCTTCTTCCTATTGGTCTCCTTCTTCCACTTCTTCTTCTTCATCTCCTTTCATTCCACTACTTCCTCATATTCCTCTTATTCTCTCCTTCTACCACTTCTTCTACTTCTACTTGTTGTTCTTCTTCATTTTCGTCTCCTTCTTCCTCTTGTTCTGCTTACACTTCTTCCTCTTCCTCTTCTTCCACTTCTTCTCCTTCCACAACTTCTTTTTCTTTCCTTTCCGTCTTCTCCTTCCTCTTTTTCTCCATCCCCGACTTCTGTTGCTTCCCATTGTTGCTCTTCCTCTTGTTCTCCTTCCCCCAAATCTTATTCTTACACTTCTTCTTCTTCTTCTTCCTCTTCTCGTCCAGATTCCACTTCTTCTGGTTCTTCTTCCCTTCCCTTCCCCTCCTTCTTCCTCTTCCTCTTTTTCTCCTTTTTCCAATTCTTCTTCTTCATCTCACCTCCTTCGACTACTTCTTCTTCCTCCTCTTGTTCACCTTCTTCACTTTCCACATCTTCTTCTTCTTCCTTTTCTTCTCCTTCTTCCACTTCTTCTAGTTACTCTCCTTCTTCTTCCTCTTCTTATCTTTCTTCCACTTCTCCTGCCTCCTCTTGTTCTTTTTCTTCCAGTTCTTCTTCATCCTCTCCTTTCCTTTCTTTTCTTCATCTTCATCTCCTTCTTCTTCTTCCTTTCCTTCGTCATATCCCTCTTTTTCTCCTTCTTCTGCTTCCACTTGCATTTTTACCTCTTGTTCTCCTTCTTCTCCATCATCCTCACTCCTTCAACTAGTTTTTCTTCTTCCTCTTGTTCACCTTCTTCCACTTCTACTACATCCACTTGTTCTTCTTCTTCCCTCTCTTCTCCTTCTTCCCCTTCTTCTGCCTACACTACTTCTTCTTCCTCCCCTTCTTCTTCTCCTACTTGTTCCACTTCTTCCTCATTCCCCTTTCCTTCCATTGCTTCTTCTTCCTCCTCTTTTTCTCATTCTTCCACTTCTTCTTCTTCTTCTTCTTCCTATTGGTCTCCTTCTTCCACTTCTTCTTCTTCATCTCCTTTCATTCCACTACTTCCTCATATTCCTCTTATTCTCTCCTTCTACCACTTCTCCTACTTCTACTTGTTGTTCTTCTTCATTTTCGTCTCCTTCTTCCTCTTGTTCTGCTTACACTTCTTCCTCTTCCTCTTCTTCCACTTCTTCTCCTTCCACAACTTCTTTTTCTTTCCTTTCCGTCTTCTCCTTCCTCTTTTTCTCCATCCCCGACTTCTGTTGCTTCCCATTGTTGCTCTTCCTCTTGTTCTCCTTCCCCCAAATCTTATTCTTACACTTCTTCTTCTTCTTCTTCCTCTTCTCGTCCAGATTCCACTTCTTCTGGTTCTTCTTCCCTTCCCTTCCCCTCCTTCTTCCTCTTCCTCTTTTTCTCCTTTTTCCAATTCTTCTTCTTCATCTCACCTCCTTCGACTACTTCTTCTTCCTCCTCTTGTTCACCTTCTTCACTTTCCACATCTTCTTCTTCTTCCTTTTCTTCTCCTTCTTCCACTTCTTCTAGTTACTCTCCTTCTTCTTCCTCTTCTTATCTTTCTTCCACTTCTCCTGCCTCCTCTTGTTCTTTTTCTTCCAGTTCTTCTTCATCCTCTCCTTTCCTTTCTTTTCTTCATCTTCATCTCCTTCTTCTTCTTCCTTTCCTTCGTCATATCCCTCTTTTTCTCCTTCTTCTGCTTCCACTTGCATTTTTACCTCTTGTTCTCCTTCTTCTCCATCATCCTCACTCCTTCAACTAGTTTTTCTTCTTCCTCTTGTTCACCTTCTTCCACTTCTACTACATCCACTTGTTCTTCTTCTTCCCTCTCTTCTCCTTCTTCCCCTTCTTCTGCCTACACTACTTCTTCTTCCTCCCCTTCTTCTTCTCCTACTTGTTCCACTTCTTCCTCATTCCCCTTTCCTTCCATTGCTTCTTCTTCCTCCTCTTTTTCTCATTCTTCCACTTCTTCTTCTTCTTCCTATTGGTCTCCTTCTTCCACTTCTTCTTCTTCATCTCCTTTCATTCCACTACTTCCTCATATTCCTCTTATTCTCTCCTTCTACCACTTCTTCTACTTCTACTTGTTGTTCTTCTTCATTTTCGTCTCCTTCTTCCTCTTGTTCTGCTTACACTTCTTCCTCTTCCTCTTCTTCCACTTCTTCTCCTTCCACAACTTCTTTTTCTTTCCTTTCCGTCTTCTCCTTCCTCTTTTTCTCCATCCCCGACTTCTGTTGCTTCCCATTGTTGCTCTTCCTCTTGTTCTCCTTCCCCCAAATCTTATTCTTACACTTCTTCTTCTTCTTCTTCCTCTTCTCGTCCAGATTCCACTTCTTCTGGTTCTTCTTCCCTTCCCTTCCCCTCCTTCTTCCTCTTCCTCTTTTTCTCCTTTTTCCAATTCTTCTTCTTCATCTCACCTCCTTTGACTACTTCTTCTTCCTCCTCTTGTTCACCTTCTTCACTTTCCACATCTTCTTCTTCTTCCTTTTCTTCTCCTTCTTCCACTTCTTCTAGTTACTCTCCTTCTTCTTCCTCTTCTTATCTTTCTTCCACTTCTCCTGCCTCCTCTTGTTCTTTTTCTTCCAGTTCTTCTTCATCCTCTCCTTTCCTTTCTTTTCTTCATCTTCATCTCCTTCTTCTTCTTCCTTTCCTTCGTCATATCCCTCTTTTTCTCCTTCTTCTGCTTCCACTTGCATTTTTACCTCTTGTTCTCCTTCTTCTACTTCTTCTCCATCATCCTCACTCCTTCAACTAGTTTTTCTTCTTCCTCTTGTTCACCTTCTTCCACTTCTACTACATCCACTTGTTCTTCTTCTTCCCTCTCTTCTCCTTCTTCCCCTTCTTCTGCCTACACTACTTCTTCTTCCTCCCCTTCTTCTTCTCCTACTTGTTCCACTTCTTCCTCATTCCCCTTTCCTTCCATTGCCTCTTCTTCCTCCTCTTTTTCTCATTCTTCCACTTCTTCTTCTTCTTCTTCTTCCTATTGGTCTCCTTCTTCCACTTCTTCTTCTTCATCTCCTTTCATTCCACTACTTCCTCATATTCCTCTTATTCTCTCCTTCTACCACTTCTCCTACTTCTACTTGTTGTTCTTCTTCATTTTCGTCTCCTTCTTCCTCTTGTTCTGCTTACACTTCTTCCTCTTCCTCTTCTTCCACTTCTTCTCCTTCCACAACTTCTTTTTCTTTCCTTTCCGTCTTCTCCTTCCTCTTTTTCTCCATCCCCGACTTCTGTTGCTTCCCATTGTTGCTCTTCCTCTTGTTCTCCTTCCCCCAAATCTTATTCTTACACTTCTTCTTCTTCTTCTTCCTCTTCTCGTCCAGATTCCACTTCTTCTGGCTCTTCTTCCCTTCCCTTCCCCTCCTTCTTCCTCTTCCTCTTTTTCTCCTTTTTCCAATTCTTCTTCTTCATCTCACCTCCTTCGACTACTTCTTCTTCCTCCTCTTGTTCACCTTCTTCACTTTCCACATCTTCTTCTTCTTCGTTTTCTTCTCCTTCTTCCACTTCTTCTAGTTACTCTCCTTCTTCTTCCTCTTCTTATCTTTCTTCCACTTCTCCTGCCTCCTCTTGTTCTTTTTCTTCCAGTTCTTCTTCATCCTCTCCTTTCCTTTCTTTTCTTCATCTTCATCTCCTTCTTCTTCTTCCTTTCCTTCGTCATATCCCTCTTTTTCTCCTTCTTCTGCTTCCACTTGCATTTTTACCTCTTGTTCTCCTTCTTCTCCATCATCCTCACTCCTTCAACTAGTTTTTCTTCTTCCTCTTGTTCACCTTCTTCCACTTCTACTACATCCACTTGTTCTTCTTCTTCCCTCTCTTCTCCTTCTTCCCCTTCTTCTGCCTACACTACTTCTTCTTCCTCCCCTTCTTCTTCTCCTACTTGTTCCACTTCTTCCTCATTCCCCTTTCCTTCCATTGCTTCTTCTTCCTCCTCTTTTTCTCATTCTTCCACTTCTTCTTCTTCTTCCTATTGGTCTCCTTCTTCCACTTCTTCTTCTTCATCTCCTTTCATTCCACTACTTCCTCATATTCCTCTTATTCTCTCCTTCTACCACTTCTCCTACTTCTACTTGTTGTTCTTCTTCATTTTCGTCTCCTTCTTCCTCTTGTTCTGCTTACACTTCTTCCTCTTCCTCTTCTTCCACTTCTTCTCCTTCCACAACTTCTTTTTCTTTCCTTTCCGTCTTCTCCTTCCTCTTTTTCTCCATCCCCGACTTCTGTTGCTTCCCATTGTTGCTCTTCCTCTTGTTCTCCTTCCCCCAAATCTTATTCTTACACTTCTTCTTCTTCTTCTTCCTCTTCTCGTCCAGATTCCACTTCTTCTGGTTCTTCTTCCCTTCCCTTCCCCTCCTTCTTCCTCTTCCTCTTTTTCTCCTTTTTCCAATTCTTCTTCTTCATCTCACCTCCTTCGACTACTTCTTCTTCCTCCTCTTGTTCACCTTCTTCACTTTCCACATCTTCTTCTTCTTCCTTTTCTTCTCCTTCTTCCACTTCTTCTAGTTACTCTCCTTCTTCTTCCTCTTCTTATCTTTCTTCCACTTCTCCTGCCTCCTCTTGTTCTTTTTCTTCCAGTTCTTCTTCATCCTCTCCTTTCCTTTCTTTTCTTCATCTTCATCTCCTTCTTCTTCTTCCTTTCCTTCGTCATATCCCTCTTTTTCTCCTTCTTCTGCTTCCACTTGCATTTTTACCTCTTGTTCTCCTTCTTCTACTTCTTCTCCATCATCCTCACTCCTTCAACTAGTTTTTCTTCTTCCTCTTGTTCACCTTCTTCCACTTCTACTACATCCACTTGTTCTTCTTCTTCCCTCTCTTCTCCTTCTTCCCCTTCTTCTGCCTACACTACTTCTTCTTCCTCCCCTTCTTCTTCTCCTACTTGTTCCACTTCTTCCTCATTCCCCTTTCCTTCCATTGCTTCTTCTTCCTCCTCTTTTTCTCATTCTTCCACTTCTTCTTCTTCTTCTTCCTATTGGTCTCCTTCTTCCACTTCTTCTTCTTCATCTCCTTTCATTCCACTACTTCCTCATATTCCTCTTATTCTCTCCTTCTACCACTTCTCCTACTTCTACTTGTTGTTCTTCTTCATTTTCGTCTCCTTCTTCCTCTTGTTCTGCTTACACTTCTTCCTCTTCCTCTTCTTCCACTTCTTCTCCTTCCACAACTTCTTTTTCTTTCCTTTCCGTCTTCTCCTTCCTCTTTTTCTCCATCCCCGACTTCTGTTGCTTCCCATTGTTGCTCTTCCTCTTGTTCTCCTTCCCCCAAATCTTATTCTTACACTTCTTCTTCTTCTTCTTCCTCTTCTCGTCCAGATTCCACTTCTTCTGGTTCTTCTTCCCTTCCCTTCCCCTCCTTCTTCCTCTTCCTCTTTTTCTCATTTTTCCAATTCTTCTTCTTCATCTCACCTCCTTCGACTACTTCTTCTTCCTCCTCTTGTTCACCTTCTTCACTTTCCACATCTTCTTCTTCTTCCTTTTCTTCTCCTTCTTCCACTTCTTCTAGTTACTCTCCTTCTTCTTCCTCTTCTTATCTTTCTTCCACTTCTCCTGCCTCCTCTTGTTCTTTTTCTTCCAGTTCTTCTTCATCCTCTCCTTTCCTTTCTTTTCTTCATCTTCATCTCCTTCTTCTTCTTCCTTTCCTTCGTCATATCCCTCTTTTTCTCCTTCTTCTGCTTCCACTTGCATTTTTACCTCTTGTTCTCCTTCTTCTCCATCATCCTCACTCCTTCAACTAGTTTTTCTTCTTCCTCTTGTTCACCTTCTTCCACTTCTACTACATCCACTTGTTCTTCTTCTTCCCTCTCTTCTCCTTCTTCCCCTTCTTCTGCCTACACTACTTCTTCTTCCTCCCCTTCTTCTTCTCCTACTTGTTCCACTTCTTCCTCATTCCCCTTTCCTTCCATTGCTTCTTCTTCCTCCTCTTTTTCTCATTCTTCCACTTCTTCTTCTTCTTCCTATTGGTCTCCTTCTTCCACTTCTTCTTCTTCATCTCCTTTCATTCCACTACTTCCTCATATTCCTCTTATTCTCTCCTTCTACCACTTCTCCTACTTCTACTTGTTGTTCTTCTTCATTTTCGTCTCCTTCTTCCTCTTGTTCTGCTTACACTTCTTCCTCTTCCTCTTCTTCCACTTCTTCTCCTTCCACAACTTCTTTTTCTTTCCTTTCCGTCTTCTCCTTCCTCTTTTTCTCCATCCCCGACTTCTGTTGCTTCCCATTGTTGCTCTTCCTCTTGTTCTCCTTCCCCCAAATCTTATTCTTACACTTCTTCTTCTTCTTCTTCCTCTTCTCGTCCAGATTCCACTTCTTCTGGTTCTTCTTCCCTTCCCTTCCCCTCCTTCTTCCTCTTCCTCTTTTTCTCCTTTTTCCAATTCTTCTTCTTCATCTCACCTCCTTCGACTACTTCTTCTTCCTCCTCTTGTTCACCTTCTTCACTTTCCACATCTTCTTCTTCTTCCTTTTCTTCTCCTTCTTCCACTTCTTCTAGTTACTCTCCTTCTTCTTCCTCTTCTTATCTTTCTTCCACTTCTCCTGCCTCCTCTTGTTCTTTTTCTTCCAGTTCTTCTTCATCCTCTCCTTTCCTTTCTTTTCTTCATCTTCATCTCCTTCTTCTTCTTCCTTTCCTTCGTCATATCCCTCTTTTTCTCCTTCTTCTGCTTCCACTTGCATTTTTACCTCTTGTTCTCCTTCTTCTCCATCATCCTCACTCCTTCAACTAGTTTTTCTTCTTCCTCTTGTTCACCTTCTTCCACTTCTACTACATCCACTTGTTCTTCTTCTTCCCTCTCTTCTCCTTCTTCCCCTTCTTCTGCCTACACTACTTCTTCTTCCTCCCCTTCTTCTTCTCCTACTTGTTCCACTTCTTCCTCATTCCCCTTTCCTTCCATTGCTTCTTCTTCCTCCTCTTTTTCTCATTCTTCCACTTCTTCTTCTTCTTCCTATTGGTCTCCTTCTTCCACTTCTTCTTCTTCATCTCCTTTCATTCCACTACTTCCTCATATTCCTCTTATTCTCTCCTTCTACCACTTCTCCTACTTCTACTTGTTGTTCTTCTTCATTTTCGTCTCCTTCTTCCTCTTGTTCTGCTTACACTTCTTCCTCTTCCTCTTCTTCCACTTCTTCTCCTTCCACAACTTCTTTTTCTTTCCTTTCCGTCTTCTCCTTCCTCTTTTTCTCCATCCCCGACTTCTGTTGCTTCCCATTGTTGCTCTTCCTCTTGTTCTCCTTCCCCCAAATCTTATTCTTACACTTCTTCTTCTTCTTCTTCCTCTTCTCGTCCAGATTCCACTTCTTCTGGTTCTTCTTCCCTTCCCTTCCCCTCCTTCTTCCTCTTCCTCTTTTTCTCCTTTTTCCAATTCTTCTTCTTCATCTCACCTCCTTCGACTACTTCTTCTTCCTCCTCTTGTTCACCTTCTTCACTTTCCACATCTTCTTCTTCTTCCTTTTCTTCTCCTTCTTCCACTTCTTCTAGTTACTCTCCTTCTTCTTCCTCTTCTTATCTTTCTTCCACTTCTCCTGCCTCCTCTTGTTCTTTTTCTTCCAGTTCTTCTTCATCCTCTCCTTTCCTTTCTTTTCTTCATCTTCATCTCCTTCTTCTTCTTCCTTTCCTTCGTCATATCCCTCTTTTTCTCCTTCTTCTGCTTCCACTTGCATTTTTACCTCTTGTTCTCCTTCTTCTCCATCATCCTCACTCCTTCAACTAGTTTTTCTTCTTCCTCTTGTTCACCTTCTTCCACTTCTACTACATCCACTTGTTCTTCTTCTTCCCTCTCTTCTCCTTCTTCCCCTTCTTCTGCCTACACTACTTCTTCTTCCTCCCCTTCTTCTTCTCCTACTTGTTCCACTTCTTCCTCATTCCCCTTTCCTTCCATTGCTTCTTCTTCCTCCTCTTTTTCTCATTCTTCCACTTCTTCTTCTTCTTCCTATTGGTCTCCTTCTTCCACTTCTTCTTCTTCATCTCCTTTCATTCCACTACTTCCTCATATTCCTCTTATTCTCTCCTTCTACCACTTCTCCTACTTCTACTTGTTGTTCTTCTTCATTTTCGTCTCCTTCTTCCTCTTGTTCTGCTTACACTTCTTCCTCTTCCTCTTCTTCCACTTCTTCTCCTTCCACAACTTCTTTTTCTTTCCTTTCCGTCTTCTCCTTCCTCTTTTTCTCCATCCCCGACTTCTGTTGCTTCCCATTGTTGCTCTTCCTCTTGTTCTCCTTCCCCCAAATCTTATTCTTACACTTCTTCTTCTTCTTCTTCCTCTTCTCGTCCAGATTCCACTTCTTCTGGTTCTTCTTCCCTTCCCTTCCCCTCCTTCTTCCTCTTCCTCTTTTTCTCCTTTTTCCAATTCTTCTTCTTCATCTCACCTCCTTCGACTACTTCTTCTTCCTCCTCTTGTTCACCTTCTTCACTTTCCACATCTTCTTCTTCTTCCTTTTCTTCTCCTTCTTCCACTTCTTCTAGTTACTCTCCTTCTTCTTCCTCTTCTTATCTTTCTTCCACTTCTCCTGCCTCCTCTTGTTCTTTTTCTTCCAGTTCTTCTTCATCCTCTCCTTTCCTTTCTTTTCTTCATCTTCATCTCCTTCTTCTTCTTCCTTTCCTTCGTCATATCCCTCTTTTTCTCCTTCTTCTGCTTCCACTTGCATTTTTACCTCTTGTTCTCCTTCTTCTCCATCATCCTCACTCCTTCAACTAGTTTTTCTTCTTCCTCTTGTTCACCTTCTTCCACTTCTACTACATCCACTTGTTCTTCTTCTTCCCTCTCTTCTCCTTCTTCCCCTTCTTCTGCCTACACTACTTCTTCTTCCTCCCCTTCTTCTTCTCCTACTTGTTCCACTTCTTCCTCATTCCCCTTTCCTTCCATTGCTTCTTCTTCCTCCTCTTTTTCTCATTCTTCCACTTCTTCTTCTTCTTCCTATTGGTCTCCTTCTTCCACTTCTTCTTCTTCATCTCCTTTCATTCCACTACTTCCTCATATTCCTCTTATTCTCTCCTTCTACCACTTCTCCTACTTCTACTTGTTGTTCTTCTTCATTTTCGTCTCCTTCTTCCTCTTGTTCTGCTTACACTTCTTCCTCTTCCTCTTCTTCCACTTCTTCTCCTTCCACAACTTCTTTTTCTTTCCTTTCCGTCTTCTCCTTCCTCTTTTTCTCCATCCCCGACTTCTGTTGCTTCCCATTGTTGCTCTTCCTCTTGTTCTCCTTCCCCCAAATCTTATTCTTACACTTCTTCTTCTTCTTCTTCCTCTTCTCGTCCAGATTCCACTTCTTCTGGTTCTTCTTCCCTTCCCTTCCCCTCCTTCTTCCTCTTCCTCTTTTTCTCATTTTTCCAATTCTTCTTCTTCATCTCACCTCCTTCGACTACTTCTTCTTCCTCCTCTTGTTCACCTTCTTCACTTTCCACATCTTCTTCTTCTTCCTTTTCTTCTCCTTCTTCCACTTCTTCTAGTTACTCTCCTTCTTCTTCCTCTTCTTATCTTTCTTCCACTTCTCCTGCCTCCTCTTGTTCTTTTTCTTCCAGTTCTTCTTCATCCTGTCCTTTCCTTTCTTTTCTTCATCTTCATCTCCTTCTTCTTCTTCCTTTCCTTCGTCATATCCCTCTTTTTCTCCTTCTTCTGCTTCCACTTGCATTTTTACCTCTTGTTCTCCTTCTTCTCCATCATCCTCACTCCTTCAACTAGTTTTTCTTCTTCCTCTTGTTCACCTTCTTCCACTTCTACTACATCCACTTGTTCTTCTTCTTCCCTCTCTTCTCCTTCTTCCCCTTCTTCTGCCTACACTACTTCTTCTTCCTCCCCTTCTTCTTCTCCTACTTGTTCCACTTCTTCCTCATTCCCCTTTCCTTCCATTGCTTCTTCTTCCTCCTCTTTTTCTCATTCTTCCACTTCTTCTTCTTCTTCCTATTGGTCTCCTTCTTCCACTTCTTCTTCTTCATCTCCTTTCATTCCACTACTTCCTCATATTCCTCTTATTCTCTCCTTCTACCACTTCTCCTACTTCTACTTGTTGTTCTTCTTCATTTTCGTCTCCTTCTTCCTCTTGTTCTGCTTACACTTCTTCCTCTTCCTCTTCTTCCACTTCTTCTCCTTCCACAACTTCTTTTTCTTTCCTTTCCGTCTTCTCCTTCCTCTTTTTCTCCATCCCCGACTTCTGTTGCTTCCCATTGTTGCTCTTCCTCTTGTTCTCCTTCCCCCAAATCTTATTCTTACACTTCTTCTTCTTCTTCTTCCTCTTCTCGTCCAGATTCCACTTCTTCTGGTTCTTCTTCCCTTCCCTTCCCCTCCTTCTTCCTCTTCCTCTTTTTCTCCTTTTTCCAATTCTTCTTCTTCATCTCACCTCCTTCGACTACTTCTTCTTCCTCCTCTTGTTCACCTTCTTCACTTTCCACATCTTCTTCTTCTTCCTTTTCTTCTCCTTCTTCCACTTCTTCTAGTTACTCTCCTTCTTCTTCCTCTTCTTATCTTTCTTCCACTTCTCCTGCCTCCTCTTGTTCTTTTTCTTCCAGTTCTTCTTCATCCTCTCCTTTCCTTTCTTTTCTTCATCTTCATCTCCTTCTTCTTCTTCCTTTCCTTCGTCATATCCCTCTTTTTCTCCTTCTTCTGCTTCCACTTGCATTTTTACCTCTTGTTCTCCTTCTTCTCCATCATCCTCACTCCTTCAACTAGTTTTTCTTCTTCCTCTTGTTCACCTTCTTCCACTTCTACTACATCCACTTGTTCTTCTTCTTCCCTCTCTTCTCCTTCTTCCCCTTCTTCTGCCTACACTACTTCTTCTTCCTCCCCTTCTTCTTCTCCTACTTGTTCCACTTCTTCCTCATTCCCCTTTCCTTCCATTGCTTCTTCTTCCTCCTCTTTTTCTCATTCTTCCACTTCTTCTTCTTCTTCCTATTGGTCTCCTTCTTCCACTTCTTCTTCTTCATCTCCTTTCATTCCACTACTTCCTCATATTCCTCTTATTCTCTCCTTCTACCACTTCTCCTACTTCTACTTGTTGTTCTTCTTCATTTTCGTCTCCTTCTTCCTCTTGTTCTGCTTACACTTCTTCCTCTTCCTCTTCTTCCACTTCTTCTCCTTCCACAACTTCTTTTTCTTTCCTTTCCGTCTTCTCCTTCCTCTTTTTCTCCATCCCCGACTTCTGTTGCTTCCCATTGTTGCTCTTCCTCTTGTTCTCCTTCCCCCAAATCTTATTCTTACACTTCTTCTTCTTCTTCTTCCTCTTCTCGTCCAGATTCCACTTCTTCTGGTTCTTCTTCCCTTCCCTTCCCCTCCTTCTTCCTCTTCCTCTTTTTCTCCTTTTTCCAATTCTTCTTCTTCATCTCACCTCCTTCGACTACTTCTTCTTCCTCCTCTTGTTCACCTTCTTCACTTTCCACATCTTCTTCTTCTTCCTTTTCTTCTCCTTCTTCCACTTCTTCTAGTTACTCTCCTTCTTCTTCCTCTTCTTATCTTTCTTCCACTTCTCCTGCCTCCTCTTGTTCTTTTTCTTCCAGTTCTTCTTCATCCTCTCCTTTCCTTTCTTTTCTTCATCTTCATCTCCTTCTTCTTCTTCCTTTCCTTCGTCATATCCCTCTTTTTCTCCTTCTTCTGCTTCCACTTGCATTTTTACCTCTTGTTCTCCTTCTTCTCCATCATCCTCACTCCTTCAACTAGTTTTTCTTCTTCCTCTTGTTCACCTTCTTCCACTTCTACTACATCCACTTGTTCTTCTTCTTCCCTCTCTTCTCCTTCTTCCCCTTCTTCTGCCTACACTACTTCTTCTTCCTCCCCTTCTTCTTCTCCTACTTGTTCCACTTCTTCCTCATTCCCCTTTCCTTCCATTGCTTCTTCTTCCTCCTCTTTTTCTCATTCTTCCACTTCTTCTTCTTCTTCCTATTGGTCTCCTTCTTCCACTTCTTCTTCTTCATCTCCTTTCATTCCACTACTTCCTCATATTCCTCTTATTCTCTCCTTCTACCACTTCTCCTACTTCTACTTGTTGTTCTTCTTCATTTTCGTCTCCTTCTTCCTCTTGTTCTGCTTACACTTCTTCCTCTTCCTCTTCTTCCACTTCTTCTCCTTCCACAACTTCTTTTTCTTTCCTTTCCGTCTTCTCCTTCCTCTTTTTCTCCATCCCCGACTTCTGTTGCTTCCCATTGTTGCTCTTCCTCTTGTTCTCCTTCCCCCAAATCTTATTCTTACACTTCTTCTTCTTCTTCTTCCTCTTCTCGTCCAGATTCCACTTCTTCTGGTTCTTCTTCCCTTCCCTTCCCCTCCTTCTTCCTCTTCCTCTTTTTCTCCTTTTTCCAATTCTTCTTCTTCATCTCACCTCCTTCGACTACTTCTTCTTCCTCCTCTTGTTCACCTTCTTCACTTTCCACATCTTCTTCTTCTTCCTTTTCTTCTCCTTCTTCCACTTCTTCTAGTTACTCTCCTTCTTCTTCCTCTTCTTATCTTTCTTCCACTTCTCCTGCCTCCTCTTGTTCTTTTTCTTCCAGTTCTTCTTCATCCTCTCCTTTCCTTTCTTTTCTTCATCTTCATCTCCTTCTTCTTCTTCCTTTCCTTCGTCATATCCCTCTTTTTCTCCTTCTTCTGCTTCCACTTGCATTTTTACCTCTTGTTCTCCTTCTTCTCCATCATCCTCACTCCTTCAACTAGTTTTTCTTCTTCCTCTTGTTCACCTTCTTCCACTTCTACTACATCCACTTGTTCTTCTTCTTCCCTCTCTTCTCCTTCTTCCCCTTCTTCTGCCTACACTACTTCTTCTTCCTCCCCTTCTTCTTCTCCTACTTGTTCCACTTCTTCCTCATTCCCCTTTCCTTCCATTGCTTCTTCTTCCTCCTCTTTTTCTCATTCTTCCACTTCTTCTTCTTCTTCCTATTGGTCTCCTTCTTCCACTTCTTCTTCTTCATCTCCTTTCATTCCACTACTTCCTCATATTCCTCTTATTCTCTCCTTCTACCACTTCTCCTACTTCTACTTGTTGTTCTTCTTCATTTTCGTCTCCTTCTTCCTCTTGTTCTGCTTACACTTCTTCCTCTTCCTCTTCTTCCACTTCTTCTCCTTCCACAACTTCTTTTTCTTTCCTTTCCGTCTTCTCCTTCCTCTTTTTCTCCATCCCCGACTTCTGTTGCTTCCCATTGTTGCTCTTCCTCTTGTTCTCCTTCCCCCAAATCTTATTCTTACACTTCTTCTTCTTCTTCTTCCTCTTCTCGTCCAGATTCCACTTCTTCTGGTTCTTCTTCCCTTCCCTTCCCCTCCTTCTTCCTCTTCCTCTTTTTCTCATTTTTCCAATTCTTCTTCTTCATCTCACCTCCTTCGACTACTTCTTCTTCCTCCTCTTGTTCACCTTCTTCACTTTCCACATCTTCTTCTTCTTCCTTTTCTTCTCCTTCTTCCACTTCTTCTAGTTACTCTCCTTCTTCTTCCTCTTCTTATCTTTCTTCCACTTCTCCTGCCTCCTCTTGTTCTTTTTCTTCCAGTTCTTCTTCATCCTGTCCTTTCCTTTCTTTTCTTCATCTTCATCTCCTTCTTCTTCTTCCTTTCCTTCGTCATATCCCTCTTTTTCTCCTTCTTCTGCTTCCACTTGCATTTTTACCTCTTGTTCTCCTTCTTCTCCATCATCCTCACTCCTTCAACTAGTTTTTCTTCTTCCTCTTGTTCACCTTCTTCCACTTCTACTACATCCACTTGTTCTTCTTCTTCCCTCTCTTCTCCTTCTTCCCCTTCTTCTGCCTACACTACTTCTTCTTCCTCCCCTTCTTCTTCTCCTACTTGTTCCACTTCTTCCTCATTCCCCTTTCCTTCCATTGCTTCTTCTTCCTCCTCTTTTTCTCATTCTTCCACTTCTTCTTCTTCTTCCTATTGGTCTCCTTCTTCCACTTCTTCTTCTTCATCTCCTTTCATTCCACTACTTCCTCATATTCCTCTTATTCTCTCCTTCTACCACTTCTCCTACTTCTACTTGTTGTTCTTCTTCATTTTCGTCTCCTTCTTCCTCTTGTTCTGCTTACACTTCTTCCGCTTCCTCTTCTTCCACTTCTTCTCCTTCCACAACTTCTTTTTCTTTCCTTTCCGTCTTCTCCTTCCTCTTTTTCTCCATCCCTGACTTCTGTTGCTTCCCATTGTTGCTCTTCCTCTTGTTCTCCTTCCCCCAAATCTTATTCTTACACTTCTTCTTCTTCTTCTTCCTCTTCTCGTCCAGATTCCACTTCTTCTGGTTCTTCTTCCCTTCCCTTCCCCTCCTTCTTCCTCTTCCTCTTTTTCTCATTTTTCCAATTCTTCTTCTTCATCTCACCTCCTTCGACTACTTCTTCTTCCTCCTCTTGTTCACCTTCTTCACTTTCCACATCTTCTTCTTCTTCCTTTTCTTCTCCTTCTTCCACTTCTTCTAGTTACTCTCCTTCTTCTTCCTCTTCTTATCTTTCTTCCACTTCTCCTGCCTCCTCTTGTTCTTTTTCTTCCAGTTCTTCTTCATCCTCTCCTTTCCTTTCTTTTCTTCATCTTCATCTCCTTCTTCTTCTTCCTTTCCTTCGTCATATCCCTCTTTTTCTCCTTCTTCTGCTTCCACTTGCATTTTTACCTCTTGTTCTCCTTCTTCTACTTCTTCTCCATCATCCTCACTCCTTCAACTAGTTTTTCTTCTTCCTCTTGTTCACCTTCTTCCACTTCTACTACATCCACTTGTTCTTCTTCTTCCCTCTCTTCTCCTTCTTCCCCTTCTTCTGCCTACACTACTTCTTCTTCCTCCCCTTCTTCTTCTCCTACTTGTTCCACTTCTTCCTCATTCCCCTTTCCTTCCATTGCTTCTTCTTCCTCCTCTTTTTCTCATTCTTCCACTTCTTCTTCTTCTTCCTATTGGTCTCCTTCTTCCACTTCTTCTTCTTCATCTCCTTTCATTCCACTACTTCCTCATATTCCTCTTATTCTCTCCTTCTACCACTTCTCCTACTTCTACTTGTTGTTCTTCTTCATTTTCGTCTCCTTCTTCCTCTTGTTCTGCTTACACTTCTTCCTCTTCCTCTTCTTCCACTTCTTCTCCTTCCACAACTTCTTTTTCTTTCCTTTCCGTCTTCTCCTTCCTCTTTTTCTCCATCCCCGACTTCTGTTGCTTCCCATTGTTGCTCTTCCTCTTGTTCTCCTTCCCCCAAATCTTATTCTTACACTTCTTCTTCTTCTTCTTCCTCTTCTCGTCCAGATTCCACTTCTTCTGGTTCTTCTTCCCTTCCCTTCCCCTCCTTCTTCCTCTTCCTCTTTTTCTCCTTTTTCCAATTCTTCTTCTTCATCTCACCTCCTTCGACTACTTCTTCTTCCTCCTCTTGTTCACCTTCTTCACTTTCCACATCTTCTTCTTCTTCCTTTTCTTCTCCTTCTTCCACTTCTTCTAGTTACTCTCCTTCTTCTTCCTCTTCTTATCTTTCTTCCACTTCTCCTGCCTCCTCTTGTTCTTTTTCTTCCAGTTCTTCTTCATCCTCTCCTTTCCTTTCTTTTCTTCATCTTCATCTCCTTCTTCTTCTTCCTTTCCTTCGTCATATCCCTCTTTTTCTCCTTCTTCTGCTTCCACTTGCATTTTTACCTCTTGTTCTCCTTCTTCTCCATCATCCTCACTCCTTCAACTAGTTTTTCTTCTTCCTCTTGTTCACCTTCTTCCACTTCTACTACATCCACTTGTTCTTCTTCTTCCCTCTCTTCTCCTTCTTCCCCTTCTTCTGCCTACACTACTTCTTCTTCCTCCCCTTCTTCTTCTCCTACTTGTTCCACTTCTTCCTCATTCCCCTTTCCTTCCATTGCTTCTTCTTCCTCCTCTTTTTCTCATTCTTCCACTTCTTCTTCTTCTTCCTATTGGTCTCCTTCTTCCACTTCTTCTTCTTCATCTCCTTTCATTCCACTACTTCCTCATATTCCTCTTATTCTCTCCTTCTACCACTTCTCCTACTTCTACTTGTTGTTCTTCTTCATTTTCGTCTCCTTCTTCCTCTTGTTCTGCTTACACTTCTTCCTCTTCCTCTTCTTCCACTTCTTCTCCTTCCACAACTTCTTTTTCTTTCCTTTCCGTCTTCTCCTTCCTCTTTTTCTCCATCCCCGACTTCTGTTGCTTCCCATTGTTGCTCTTCCTCTTGTTCTCCTTCCCCCAAATCTTATTCTTACACTTCTTCTTCTTCTTCTTCCTCTTCTCGTCCAGATTCCACTTCTTCTGGTTCTTCTTCCCTTCCCTTCCCCTCCTTCTTCCTCTTCCTCTTTTTCTCATTTTTCCAATTCTTCTTCTTCATCTCACCTCCTTCGACTACTTCTTCTTCCTCCTCTTGTTCACCTTCTTCACTTTCCACATCTTCTTCTTCTTCCTTTTCTTCTCCTTCTTCCACTTCTTCTAGTTACTCTCCTTCTTCTTCCTCTTCTTATCTTTCTTCCACTTCTCCTGCCTCCTCTTGTTCTTTTTCTTCCAGTTCTTCTTCATCCTGTCCTTTCCTTTCTTTTCTTCATCTTCATCTCCTTCTTCTTCTTCCTTTCCTTCGTCATATCCCTCTTTTTCTCCTTCTTCTGCTTCCACTTGCATTTTTACCTCTTGTTCTCCTTCTTCTCCATCATCCTCACTCCTTCAACTAGTTTTTCTTCTTCCTCTTGTTCACCTTCTTCCACTTCTACTACATCCACTTGTTCTTCTTCTTCCCTCTCTTCTCCTTCTTCCCCTTCTTCTGCCTACACTACTTCTTCTTCCTCCCCTTCTTCTTCTCCTACTTGTTCCACTTCTTCCTCATTCCCCTTTCCTTCCATTGCTTCTTCTTCCTCCTCTTTTTCTCATTCTTCCACTTCTTCTTCTTCTTCCTATTGGTCTCCTTCTTCCACTTCTTCTTCTTCATCTCCTTTCATTCCACTACTTCCTCATATTCCTCTTATTCTCTCCTTCTACCACTTCTCCTACTTCTACTTGTTGTTCTTCTTCATTTTCGTCTCCTTCTTCCTCTTGTTCTGCTTACACTTCTTCCGCTTCCTCTTCTTCCACTTCTTCTCCTTCCACAACTTCTTTTTCTTTCCTTTCCGTCTTCTCCTTCCTCTTTTTCTCCATCCCTGACTTCTGTTGCTTCCCATTGTTGCTCTTCCTCTTGTTCTCCTTCCCCCAAATCTTATTCTTACACTTCTTCTTCTTCTTCTTCCTCTTCTCGTCCAGATTCCACTTCTTCTGGTTCTTCTTCCCTTCCCTTCCCCTCCTTCTTCCTCTTCCTCTTTTTCTCATTTTTCCAATTCTTCTTCTTCATCTCACCTCCTTCGACTACTTCTTCTTCCTCCTCTTGTTCACCTTCTTCACTTTCCACATCTTCTTCTTCTTCCTTTTCTTCTCCTTCTTCCACTTCTTCTAGTTACTCTCCTTCTTCTTCCTCTTCTTATCTTTCTTCCACTTCTCCTGCCTCCTCTTGTTCTTTTTCTTCCAGTTCTTCTTCATCCTCTCCTTTCCTTTCTTTTCTTCATCTTCATCTCCTTCTTCTTCTTCCTTTCCTTCGTCATATCCCTCTTTTTCTCCTTCTTCTGCTTCCACTTGCATTTTTACCTCTTGTTCTCCTTCTTCTACTTCTTCTCCATCATCCTCACTCCTTCAACTAGTTTTTCTTCTTCCTCTTGTTCACCTTCTTCCACTTCTACTACATCCACTTGTTCTTCTTCTTCCCTCTCTTCTCCTTCTTCCCCTTCTTCTGCCTACACTACTTCTTCTTCCTCCCCTTCTTCTTCTCCTACTTGTTCCACTTCTTCCTCATTCCCCTTTCCTTCCATTGCTTCTTCTTCCTCCTCTTTTTCTCATTCTTCCACTTCTTCTTCTTCTTCCTATTGGTCTCCTTCTTCCACTTCTTCTTCTTCATCTCCTTTCATTCCACTACTTCCTCATATTCCTCTTATTCTCTCCTTCTACCACTTCTTCTACTTCTACTTGTTGTTCTTCTTCATTTTCGTCTCCTTCTTCCTCTTGTTCTGCTTACACTTCTTCCTCTTCCTCTTCTTCCACTTCTTCTCCTTCCACAACTTCTTTTTCTTTCCTTTCCGTCTTCTCCTTCCTCTTTTTCTCCATCCCCGACTTCTGTTGCTTCCCATTGTTGCTCTTCCTCTTGTTCTCCTTCCCCCAAATCTTATTCTTACACTTCTTCTTCTTCTTCTTCCTCTTCTCGTCCAGATTCCACTTCTTCTGGTTCTTCTTCCCTTCCCTTCCCCTCCTTCTTCCTCTTCCTCTTTTTCTCCTTTTTCCAATTCTTCTTCTTCATCTCACCTCCTTCGACTACTTCTTCTTCCTCCTCTTGTTCACCTTCTTCACTTTCCACATCTTCTTCTTCTTCCTTTTCTTCTCCTTCTTCCACTTCTTCTAGTTACTCTCCTTCTTCTTCCTCTTCTTATCTTTCTTCCACTTCTCCTGCCTCCTCTTGTTCTTTTTCTTCCAGTTCTTCTTCATCCTCTCCTTTCCTTTCTTTTCTTCATCTTCATCTCCTTCTTCTTCTTCCTTTCCTTCGTCATATCCCTCTTTTTCTCCTTCTTCTGCTTCCACTTGCATTTTTACCTCTTCTTCTCCTTCTTCTCCATCATCCTCACTCCTTCAACTAGTTTTTCTTCTTCCTCTTGTTCACCTTCTTCCACTTCTACTACATCCACTTGTTCTTCTTCTTCCCTCTCTTCTCCTTCTTCCCCTTCTTCTGCCTACACTACTTCTTCTTCCTCCCCTTCTTCTTCTCCTACTTGTTCCACTTCTTCCTCATTCCCCTTTCCTTCCATTGCTTCTTCTTCCTCCTCTTTTTCTCATTCTTCCACTTCTTCTTCTTCTTCCTATTGGTCTCCTTCTTCCACTTCTTCTTCTTCATCTCCTTTCATTCCACTACTTCCTCATATTCCTCTTATTCTCTCCTTCTACCACTTCTTCTACTTCTACTTGTTGTTCTTCTTCATTTTCGTCTCCTTCTTCCTCTTGTTCTGCTTACACTTCTTCCTCTTCCTCTTCTTCCACTTCTTCTCCTTCCACAACTTCTTTTTCTTTCCTTTCCGTCTTCTCCTTCCTCTTTTTCTCCATCCCCGACTTCTGTTGCTTCCCATTGTTGCTCTTCCTCTTGTTCTCCTTCCCCCAAATCTTATTCTTACACTTCTTCTTCTTCTTCTTCCTCTTCTCGTCCAGATTCCACTTCTTCTGGTTCTTCTTCCCTTCCCTTCCCCTCCTTCTTCCTCTTCCTCTTTTTCTCCTTTTTCCAATTCTTCTTCTTCATCTCACCTCCTTCGACTACTTCTTCTTCCTCCTCTTGTTCACCTTCTTCACTTTCCACATCTTCTTCTTCTTCCTTTTCTTCTCCTTCTTCCACTTCTTCTAGTTACTCTCCTTCTTCTTCCTCTTCTTATCTTTCTTCCACTTCTCCTGCCTCCTCTTGTTCTTTTTCTTCCAGTTCTTCTTCATCCTCTCCTTTCCTTTCTTTTCTTCATCTTCATCTCCTTCTTCTTCTTCCTTTCCTTCGTCATATCCCTCTTTTTCTCCTTCTTCTGCTTCCACTTGCATTTTTACCTCTTCTTCTCCTTCTTCTCCATCATCCTCACTCCTTCAACTAGTTTTTCTTCTTCCTCTTGTTCACCTTCTTCCACTTCTACTACATCCACTTGTTCTTCTTCTTCCCTCTCTTCTCCTTCTTCCCCTTCTTCTGCCTACACTACTTCTTCTTCCTCCCCTTCTTCTTCTCCTACTTGTTCCACTTCTTCCTCATTCCCCTTTCCTTCCATTGCTTCTTCTTCCTCCTCTTTTTCTCATTCTTCCACTTCTTCTTCTTCTTCCTATTGGTCTCCTTCTTCCACTTCTTCTTCTTCATCTCCTTTCATTCCACTACTTCCTCATATTCCTCTTATTCTCTCCTTCTACCACTTCTTCTACTTCTACTTGTTGTTCTTCTTCATTTTCGTCTCCTTCTTCCTCTTGTTCTGCTTACACTTCTTCCTCTTCCTCTTCTTCCACTTCTTCTCCTTCCACAACTTCTTTTTCTTTCCTTTCCGTCTTCTCCTTCCTCTTTTTCTCCATCCCCGACTTCTGTTGCTTCCCATTGTTGCTCTTCCTCTTGTTCTCCTTCCCCCAAATCTTATTCTTACACTTCTTCTTCTTCTTCTTCCTCTTCTCGTCCAGATTCCACTTCTTCTGGTTCTTCTTCCCTTCCCTTCCCCTCCTTCTTCCTCTTCCTCTTTTTCTCCTTTTTCCAATTCTTCTTCTTCATCTCACCTCCTTCGACTACTTCTTCTTCCTCCTCTTGTTCACCTTCTTCACTTTCCACATCTTCTTCTTCTTCCTTTTCTTCTCCTTCTTCCACTTCTTCTAGTTACTCTCCTTCTTCTTCCTCTTCTTATCTTTCTTCCACTTCTCCTGCCTCCTCTTGTTCTTTTTCTTCCAGTTCTTCTTCATCCTCTCCTTTCCTTTCTTTTCTTCATCTTCATCTCCTTCTTCTTCTTCCTTTCCTTCGTCATATCCCTCTTTTTCTCCTTCTTCTGCTTCCACTTGCATTTTTACCTCTTCTTCTCCTTCTTCTCCATCATCCTCACTCCTTCAACTAGTTTTTCTTCTTCCTCTTGTTCACCTTCTTCCACTTCTACTACATCCACTTGTTCTTCTTCTTCCCTCTCTTCTCCTTCTTCCCCTTCTTCTGCCTACACTACTTCTTCTTCCTCCCCTTCTTCTTCTCCTACTTGTTCCACTTCTTCCTCATTCCCCTTTCCTTCCATTGCTTCTTCTTCCTCCTCTTTTTCTCATTCTTCCACTTCTTCTTCTTCTTCCTATTGGTCTCCTTCTTCCACTTCTTCTTCTTCATCTCCTTTCATTCCACTACTTCCTCATATTTGATGTGAATGCCGAAGACAATGACTTTTCATTTTTTGTAACGTTTCATTAATTTAGGAATTAATGTAACATGCAATTAATCATGTGTGATAATTGCGTGATAATAGAGTATTTAATTTTTCTTTTGGGAGTTACGATTTTGAACAGCCACCTAATTCTATAAATAGGGGTTGAATTGTACTCAAAGGGAGAACCATTGAATTAGTGAAATTATATTTGGGTTTTACCCTTTTGTGAGAGATGAATTTCTCTTTAGAACTTATCAAGGAATTTTTCCTTGTGGCGTTCTCCTAGACTTATCAAGGGTAAATCATCACCCTTGTGGCGTCATATGACTTATCTTCCATCCTTGGAAGTGGCGTCATCTATCTTTTCGTTAAACCATCTTCATCCTTTCCATTTTCTTGTTTACCCAATTCTCATTGCTTTGTTAACTTATTACCTTCCAACCTAGATAGATCCGCAAAACGAATCCAACCCCTCTGAATTTCTATCAGTTGGTATCAGAGCTTCGGTTCTAGGTTTGGAATTATGGTGAATATTTTTTATACAAGGTGTTTAATCGAAGGTCATTTGTGTTTATTTGCAGTTGATGGAGGAAGTTGTAACAACGTTGTGAGCGAAAGATTGGTGAATAAACTTAACTTACCAACGAGTCTTCATCCTAGGCAAACTAAGTTTAGATTCACTGTTGGAAAATTCGTGGATGAAGTGACATGCGATATTGCTCCCATGGACTCATGTCATTTTCTTTTAGGGAGATCTTGGCTAAAGGATAAAAAGATTAATCTTGAAAAATTTTCAGTTTCTTTGGTGCATGAAGGACGCAAGCTTAATTTGAAATTTCTGTCACCAAGCCAAGTTTGTGATGATCAACTTAAGTTGAAGGAGAAAATAGAAAAAGAGAGAGAAGAAAAGAGAAAAATAGAAAAAGAAAAGAGTGAAGAAGAAGAGAGAGAAAAGGAAAGAGAAAGACAGAAAAAGAACTATAAAACTTTAACTGCTATTGATTTTTCTTCTTCTCTTGATATTATAACTGCACAGGATCATGAGTATACAACGCACAAATGGTCATGGGTAAGGAAGAAAAATATTGATATCACTCCTAGAGCGTCATTGTACATCGAGTCCACTGATGAAATTCAAACTCATGAGAAAAATTTTCAAGTCTGGGTCTGGGCACCAAAAAGGAGAAATTATTTGATGCATGATTTTTTACAAGTTGTATTTGATCCTGGAGGTTGTTTTGTTCGTTATAAGTGAATAAAATTTGTAGGAAAATAAAGTCATAGATTCGGGGACGAATTTTTTTCGAAGAAGGAGGGAATGATGTGAATGCCGAAGACAATGACTTTTCATTTTTTGTAACGTTTCATTAATTTAGGAATTAATGTAACATGCAATTAATCATGTGTGATAATTGCGTGATAATAGAGTATTTAATTTTTCTTTTGGGAGTTACGATTTTGAACAGCCACCTAATTCTATAAATAGGGGTTGAATTGTACTCAAAGGGAGAACCATTGAATTAGTGAAATTATATTTGGGTTTTACCCTTTTGTGAGAGATGAATTTCTCTTTAGAACTTATCAAGGAATTTTTCCTTGTGGCGTTCTCCTAGACTTATCAAGGGTAAATCATCACCCTTGTGGCGTCATATGACTTATCTTCCATCCTTGGAAGTGGCGTCATCTATCTTTTCGTTAAACCATCTTCATCCTTTCCATTTTCTTGTTTACCCAATTCTCATTGCTTTGTTAACTTATTACCTTCCAACCTAGATAGATCCGCAAAACGAATCCAACCCCTCTGAATTTCTATCAATATTCCTCTTATTCTCTCCTTCTACCACTTCTTCTACTTCTACTTGTTGTTCTTCTTCATTTTCGTCTCCTTCTTCCTCTTGTTCTGCTTACACTTCTTCCTCTTCCTCTTCTTCCACTTCTTCTCCTTCCACAACTTCTTTTTCTTTCCTTTCCGTCTTCTCCTTCCTCTTTTTCTCCATCCCCGACTTCTGTTGCTTCCCATTGTTGCTCTTCCTCTTGTTCTCCTTCCCCCAAATCTTATTCTTACACTTCTTCTTCTTCTTCTTCCTCTTCTCGTCCAGATTCCACTTCTTCTGGTTCTTCTTCCCTTCCCTTCCCCTCCTTCTTCCTCTTCCTCTTTTTCTCCTTTTTCCAATTCTTCTTCTTCATCTCACCTCCTTCGACTACTTCTTCTTCCTCCTCTTGTTCACCTTCTTCACTTTCCACATCTTCTTCTTCTTCCTTTTCTTCTCCTTCTTCCACTTCTTCTAGTCACTCTCCTTCTTCTTCCTCTTCTTATCTTTCTTCCACTTCTCCTGCCTCCTCTTGTTCTTTTTCTTCCAGTTCTTCTTCATCCTCTCCTTTCCTTTCTTTTCTTCATCTTCATCTCCTTCTTCTTCTTCCTTTCCTTCGTCATATCCCTCTTTTTCTCCTTCTTCTGCTTCCACTTGCATTTTTACCTCTTCTTCTCCTTCTTCTCCATCATCCTCACTCCTTCAACTAGTTTTTCTTCTTCCTCTTGTTCACCTTCTTCCACTTCTACTACATCCACTTGTTCTTCTTCTTCCCTCTCTTCTCCTTCTTCCCCTTCTTCTGCCTACACTACTTCTTCTTCCTCCCCTTCTTCTTCTCCTACTTGTTCCACTTCTTCCTCATTCCCCTTTCCTTCCATTGCTTCTTCTTCCTTCTCTTTTTCTCATTCTTCCACTTCTTCTTCTTCTTCCTATTGGTCTCCTTCTTCCACTTCTTCTTCTTCATCTCCTTTCATTCCACTACTTCCTCATATTCCTCTTATTCTCTCCTTCTACCACTTCTTCTACTTCTACTTGTTGTTCTTCTTCATTTTCGTCTCCTTCTTCCTCTTGTTCTGCTTACACTTCTTCCTCTTCCTCTTCTTCCACTTCTTCTCCTTCCACAACTTCTTTTTCTTTCCTTTCCGTCTTCTCCTTCCTCTTTTTCTCCATCCCCGACTTCTGTTGCTTCCCATTGTTGCTCTTCCTCTTGTTCTCCTTCCCCCAAATCTTATTCTTACACTTCTTCTTCTTCTTCTTCCTCTTCTCGTCCAGATTCCACTTCTTCTGGTTCTTCTTCCCTTCCCTTCCCCTCCTTCTTCCTCTTCCTCTTTTTCTCCTTTTTCCAATTCTTCTTCTTCATCTCACCTCCTTCGACTACTTCTTCTTCCTCCTCTTGTTCACCTTCTTCACTTTCCACATCTTCTTCTTCTTCCTTTTCTTCTCCTTCTTCCACTTCTTCTAGTTACTCTCCTTCTTCTTCCTCTTCTTATCTTTCTTCCACTTCTCCTGCCTCCTCTTGTTCTTTTTCTTCCAGTTCTTCTTCATCCTCTCCTTTCCTTTCTTTTCTTCATCTTCATCTCCTTCTTCTTCTTCCTTTCCTTCGTCATATCCCTCTTTTTCTCCTTCTTCTGCTTCCACTTGCATTTTTACCTCTTGTTCTCCTTCTTCTACTTCTTCTCCATCATCCTCACTCCTTCAACTAGTTTTTCTTCTTCCTCTTGTTCACCTTCTTCCACTTCTACTACATCCACTTGTTCTTCTTCTTCCCTCTCTTCTCCTTCTTCCCCTTCTTCTGCCTACACTACTTCTTCTTCCTCCCCTTCTTCTTCTCCTACTTGTTCCACTTCTTCCTCATTCCCCTTTCCTTCCATTGCTTCTTCTTCCTCCTCTTTTTCTCATTCTTCCACTTCTTCTTCTTCTTCCTATTGGTCTCCTTCTTCCACTTCTTCTTCTTCATCTCCTTTCATTCCACTACTTCCTCATATTCCTCTTATTCTCTCCTTCTACCACTTCTTCTACTTCTACTTGTTGTTCTTCTTCATTTTCGTCTCCTTCTTCCTCTTGTTCTGCTTACACTTCTTCCTCTTCCTCTTCTTCCACTTCTTCTCCTTCCACAACTTCTTTTTCTTTCCTTTCCGTCTTCTCCTTCCTCTTTTTCTCCATCCCCGACTTCTGTTGCTTCCCATTGTTGCTCTTCCTCTTGTTCTCCTTCCCCCAAATCTTATTCTTACACTTCTTCTTCTTCTTCTTCCTCTTCTCGTCCAGATTCCACTTCTTCTGGTTCTTCTTCCCTTCCCTTCCCCTCCTTCTTCCTCTTCCTCTTTTTCTCCTTTTTCCAATTCTTCTTCTTCATCTCACCTCCTTCGACTACTTCTTCTTCCTCCTCTTGTTCACCTTCTTCACTTTCCACATCTTCTTCTTCTTCCTTTTCTTCTCCTTCTTCCACTTCTTCTAGTCACTCTCCTTCTTCTTCCTCTTCTTATCTTTCTTCCACTTCTCCTGCCTCCTCTTGTTCTTTTTCTTCCAGTTCTTCTTCATCCTCTCCTTTCCTTTCTTTTCTTCATCTTCATCTCCTTCTTCTTCTTCCTTTCCTTCGTCATATCCCTCTTTTTCTCCTTCTTCTGCTTCCACTTGCATTTTTACCTCTTCTTCTCCTTCTTCTCCATCATCCTCACTCCTTCAACTAGTTTTTCTTCTTCCTCTTGTTCACCTTCTTCCACTTCTACTACATCCACTTGTTCTTCTTCTTCCCTCTCTTCTCCTTCTTCCCCTTCTTCTGCCTACACTACTTCTTCTTCCTCCCCTTCTTCTTCTCCTACTTGTTCCACTTCTTCCTCATTCCCCTTTCCTTCCATTGCTTCTTCTTCCTTCTCTTTTTCTCATTCTTCCACTTCTTCTTCTTCTTCCTATTGGTCTCCTTCTTCCACTTCTTCTTCTTCATCTCCTTTCATTCCACTACTTCCTCATATTCCTCTTATTCTCTCCTTCTACCACTTCTTCTACTTCTACTTGTTGTTCTTCTTCATTTTCGTCTCCTTCTTCCTCTTGTTCTGCTTACACTTCTTCCTCTTCCTCTTCTTCCACTTCTTCTCCTTCCACAACTTCTTTTTCTTTCCTTTCCGTCTTCTCCTTCCTCTTTTTCTCCATCCCCGACTTCTGTTGCTTCCCATTGTTGCTCTTCCTCTTGTTCTCCTTCCCCCAAATCTTATTCTTACACTTCTTCTTCTTCTTCTTCCTCTTCTCGTCCAGATTCCACTTCTTCTGGTTCTTCTTCCCTTCCCTTCCCCTCCTTCTTCCTCTTCCTCTTTTTCTCCTTTTTCCAATTCTTCTTCTTCATCTCACCTCCTTCGACTACTTCTTCTTCCTCCTCTTGTTCACCTTCTTCACTTTCCACATCTTCTTCTTCTTCCTTTTCTTCTCCTTCTTCCACTTCTTCTAGTTACTCTCCTTCTTCTTCCTCTTCTTATCTTTCTTCCACTTCTCCTGCCTCCTCTTGTTCTTTTTCTTCCAGTTCTTCTTCATCCTCTCCTTTCCTTTCTTTTCTTCATCTTCATCTCCTTCTTCTTCTTCCTTTCCTTCGTCATATCCCTCTTTTTCTCCTTCTTCTGCTTCCACTTGCATTTTTACCTCTTGTTCTCCTTCTTCTACTTCTTCTCCATCATCCTCACTCCTTCAACTAGTTTTTCTTCTTCCTCTTGTTCACCTTCTTCCACTTCTACTACATCCACTTGTTCTTCTTCTTCCCTCTCTTCTCCTTCTTCCCCTTCTTCTGCCTACACTACTTCTTCTTCCTCCCCTTCTTCTTCTCCTACTTGTTCCACTTCTTCCTCATTCCCCTTTCCTTCCATTGCTTCTTCTTCCTCCTCTTTTTCTCATTCTTCCACTTCTTCTTCTTCTTCCTATTGGTCTCCTTCTTCCACTTCTTCTTCTTCATCTCCTTTCATTCCACTACTTCCTCATATTCCTCTTATTCTCTCCTTCTACCACTTCTTCTACTTCTACTTGTTGTTCTTCTTCATTTTCGTCTCCTTCTTCCTCTTGTTCTGCTTACACTTCTTCCTCTTCCTCTTCTTCCACTTCTTCTCCTTCCACAACTTCTTTTTCTTTCCTTTCCGTCTTCTCCTTCCTCTTTTTCTCCATCCCCGACTTCTGTTGCTTCCCATTGTTGCTCTTCCTCTTGTTCTCCTTCCCCCAAATCTTATTCTTACACTTCTTCTTCTTCTTCTTCCTCTTCTCGTCCAGATTCCACTTCTTCTGGTTCTTCTTCCCTTCCCTTCCCCTCCTTCTTCCTCTTCCTCTTTTTCTCCTTTTTCCAATTCTTCTTCTTCATCTCACCTCCTTCGACTACTTCTTCTTCCTCCTCTTGTTCACCTTCTTCACTTTCCACATCTTCTTCTTCTTCCTTTTCTTCTCCTTCTTCCACTTCTTCTAGTTACTCTCCTTCTTCTTCCTCTTCTTATCTTTCTTCCACTTCTCCTACCTCCTCTTGTTCTTTTTCTTCCAGTTCTTCTTCATCCTCTCCTTTCCTTTCTTTTCTTCATCTTCATCTCCTTCTTCTTCTTCCTTTCCTTCGTCATATCCCTCTTTTTCTCCTTCTTCTGCTTCCACTTGCATTTTTACCTCTTGTTCTCCTTCTTCTCCATCATCCTCACTCCTTCAACTAGTTTTTCTTCTTCCTCTTGTTCACCTTCTTCCACTTCTACTACATCCACTTGTTCTTCTTCTTCCCTCTCTTCTCCTTCTTCCCCTTCTTCTGCCTACACTACTTCTTCTTCCTCCCCTTCTTCTTCTCCTACTTGTTCCACTTCTTCCTCATTCCCCTTTCCTTCCATTGCTTCTTCTTCCTCCTCTTTTTCTCATTCTTCCACTTCTTCTTCTTCTTCCTATTGGTCTCCTTCTTCCACTTCTTCTTCTTCATCTCCTTTCATTCCACTACTTCCTCATATTCCTCTTATTCTCTCCTTCTACCACTTCTTCTACTTCTACTTGTTGTTCTTCTTCATTTTCGTCTCCTTCTTCCTCTTGTTCTGCTTACACTTCTTCCTCTTCCTCTTCTTCCACTTCTTCTCCTTCCACAACTTCTTTTTCTTTCCTTTCCGTCTTCTCCTTCCTCTTTTTCTCCATCCCCGACTTCTGTTGCTTCCCATTGTTGCTCTTCCTCTTGTTCTCCTTCCCCCAAATCTTATTCTTACACTTCTTCTTCTTCTTCTTCCTCTTCTCGTCCAGATTCCACTTCTTCTGGTTCTTCTTCCCTTCCCTTCCCCTCCTTCTTCCTCTTCCTCTTTTTCTCCTTTTTCCAATTCTTCTTCTTCATCTCACCTCCTTCGACTACTTCTTCTTCCTCCTCTTGTTCACCTTCTTCACTTTCCACATCTTCTTCTTCTTCCTTTTCTTCTCCTTCTTCCACTTCTTCTAGTTACTCTCCTTCTTCTTCCTCTTCTTATCTTTCTTCCACTTCTCCTGCCTCCTCTTGTTCTTTTTCTTCCAGTTCTTCTTCATCCTCTCCTTTCCTTTCTTTTCTTCATCTTCATCTCCTTCTTCTTCTTCCTTTCCTTCGTCATATCCCTCTTTTTCTCCTTCTTCTGCTTCCACTTGCATTTTTACCTCTTCTTCTCCTTCTTCTCCATCATCCTCACTCCTTCAACTAGTTTTTCTTCTTCCTCTTGTTCACCTTCTTCCACTTCTACTACATCCACTTGTTCTTCTTCTTCCCTCTCTTCTCCTTCTTCCCCTTCTTCTGCCTACACTACTTCTTCTTCCTCCCCTTCTTCTTCTCCTACTTGTTCCACTTCTTCCTCATTCCCCTTTCCTTCCATTGCTTCTTCTTCCTCCTCTTTTTCTCATTCTTCCACTTCTTCTTCTTCTTCCTATTGGTCTCCTTCTTCCACTTCTTCTTCTTCATCTCCTTTCATTCCACTACTTCCTCATATTCCTCTTATTCTCTCCTTCTACCACTTCTTCTACTTCTACTTGTTGTTCTTCTTCATTTTCGTCTCCTTCTTCCTCTTGTTCTGCTTACACTTCTTCCTCTTCCTCTTCTTCCACTTCTTCTCCTTCCACAACTTCTTTTTCTTTCCTTTCCGTCTTCTCCTTCCTCTTTTTCTCCATCCCCGACTTCTGTTGCTTCCCATTGTTGCTCTTCCTCTTGTTCTCCTTCCCCCAAATCTTATTCTTACACTTCTTCTTCTTCTTCTTCCTCTTCTCGTCCAGATTCCACTTCTTCTGGTTCTTCTTCCCTTCCCTTCCCCTCCTTCTTCCTCTTCCTCTTTTTCTCCTTTTTCCAATTCTTCTTCTTCATCTCACCTCCTTCGACTACTTCTTCTTCCTCCTCTTGTTCACCTTCTTCACTTTCCACATCTTCTTCTTCTTCCTTTTCTTCTCCTTCTTCCACTTCTTCTAGTTACTCTCCTTCTTCTTCCTCTTCTTATCTTTCTTCCACTTCTCCTGCCTCCTCTTGTTCTTTTTCTTCCAGTTCTTCTTCATCCTCTCCTTTCCTTTCTTTTCTTCATCTTCATCTCCTTCTTCTTCTTCCTTTCCTTCGTCATATCCCTCTTTTTCTCCTTCTTCTGCTTCCACTTGCATTTTTACCTCTTCTTCTCCTTCTTCTCCATCATCCTCACTCCTTCAACTAGTTTTTCTTCTTCCTCTTGTTCACCTTCTTCCACTTCTACTACATCCACTTGTTCTTCTTCTTCCCTCTCTTCTCCTTCTTCCCCTTCTTCTGCCTACACTACTTCTTCTTCCTCCCCTTCTTCTTCTCCTACTTGTTCCACTTCTTCCTCATTCCCCTTTCCTTCCATTGCTTCTTCTTCCTCCTCTTTTTCTCATTCTTCCACTTCTTCTTCTTCTTCCTATTGGTCTCCTTCTTCCACTTCTTCTTCTTCATCTCCTTTCATTCCACTACTTCCTCATATTCCTCTTATTCTCTCCTTCTACCACTTCTTCTACTTCTACTTGTTGTTCTTCTTCATTTTCGTCTCCTTCTTCCTCTTGTTCTGCTTACACTTCTTCCTCTTCCTCTTCTTCCACTTCTTCTCCTTCCACAACTTCTTTTTCTTTCCTTTCCGTCTTCTCCTTCCTCTTTTTCTCCATCCCCGACTTCTGTTGCTTCCCATTGTTGCTCTTCCTCTTGTTCTCCTTCCCCCAAATCTTATTCTTACACTTCTTCTTCTTCTTCTTCCTCTTCTCGTCCAGATTCCACTTCTTCTGGTTCTTCTTCCCTTCCCTTCCCCTCCTTCTTCCTCTTCCTCTTTTTCTCCTTTTTCCAATTCTTCTTCTTCATCTCACCTCCTTCGACTACTTCTTCTTCCTCCTCTTGTTCACCTTCTTCACTTTCCACATCTTCTTCTTCTTCCTTTTCTTCTCCTTCTTCCACTTCTTCTAGTCACTCTCCTTCTTCTTCCTCTTCTTATCTTTCTTCCACTTCTCCTGCCTCCTCTTGTTCTTTTTCTTCCAGTTCTTCTTCATCCTCTCCTTTCCTTTCTTTTCTTCATCTTCATCTCCTTCTTCTTCTTCCTTTCCTTCGTCATATCCCTCTTTTTCTCCTTCTTCTGCTTCCACTTGCATTTTTACCTCTTCTTCTCCTTCTTCTCCATCATCCTCACTCCTTCAACTAGTTTTTCTTCTTCCTCTTGTTCACCTTCTTCCACTTCTACTACATCCACTTGTTCTTCTTCTTCCCTCTCTTCTCCTTCTTCCCCTTCTTCTGCCTACACTACTTCTTCTTCCTCCCCTTCTTCTTCTCCTACTTGTTCCACTTCTTCCTCATTCCCCTTTCCTTCCATTGCTTCTTCTTCCTTCTCTTTTTCTCATTCTTCCACTTCTTCTTCTTCTTCCTATTGGTCTCCTTCTTCCACTTCTTCTTCTTCATCTCCTTTCATTCCACTACTTCCTCATATTCCTCTTATTCTCTCCTTCTACCACTTCTTCTACTTCTACTTGTTGTTCTTCTTCATTTTCGTCTCCTTCTTCCTCTTGTTCTGCTTACACTTCTTCCTCTTCCTCTTCTTCCACTTCTTCTCCTTCCACAACTTCTTTTTCTTTCCTTTCCGTCTTCTCCTTCCTCTTTTTCTCCATCCCCGACTTCTGTTGCTTCCCATTGTTGCTCTTCCTCTTGTTCTCCTTCCCCCAAATCTTATTCTTACACTTCTTCTTCTTCTTCTTCCTCTTCTCGTCCAGATTCCACTTCTTCTGGTTCTTCTTCCCTTCCCTTCCCCTCCTTCTTCCTCTTCCTCTTTTTCTCCTTTTTCCAATTCTTCTTCTTCATCTCACCTCCTTCGACTACTTCTTCTTCCTCCTCTTGTTCACCTTCTTCACTTTCCACATCTTCTTCTTCTTCCTTTTCTTCTCCTTCTTCCACTTCTTCTAGTTACTCTCCTTCTTCTTCCTCTTCTTATCTTTCTTCCACTTCTCCTGCCTCCTCTTGTTCTTTTTCTTCCAGTTCTTCTTCATCCTCTCCTTTCCTTTCTTTTCTTCATCTTCATCTCCTTCTTCTTCTTCCTTTCCTTCGTCATATCCCTCTTTTTCTCCTTCTTCTGCTTCCACTTGCATTTTTACCTCTTGTTCTCCTTCTTCTACTTCTTCTCCATCATCCTCACTCCTTCAACTAGTTTTTCTTCTTCCTCTTGTTCACCTTCTTCCACTTCTACTACATCCACTTGTTCTTCTTCTTCCCTCTCTTCTCCTTCTTCCCCTTCTTCTGCCTACACTACTTCTTCTTCCTCCCCTTCTTCTTCTCCTACTTGTTCCACTTCTTCCTCATTCCCCTTTCCTTCCATTGCTTCTTCTTCCTCCTCTTTTTCTCATTCTTCCACTTCTTCTTCTTCTTCCTATTGGTCTCCTTCTTCCACTTCTTCTTCTTCATCTCCTTTCATTCCACTACTTCCTCATATTCCTCTTATTCTCTCCTTCTACCACTTCTTCTACTTCTACTTGTTGTTCTTCTTCATTTTCGTCTCCTTCTTCCTCTTGTTCTGCTTACACTTCTTCCTCTTCCTCTTCTTCCACTTCTTCTCCTTCCACAACTTCTTTTTCTTTCCTTTCCGTCTTCTCCTTCCTCTTTTTCTCCATCCCCGACTTCTGTTGCTTCCCATTGTTGCTCTTCCTCTTGTTCTCCTTCCCCCAAATCTTATTCTTACACTTCTTCTTCTTCTTCTTCCTCTTCTCGTCCAGATTCCACTTCTTCTGGTTCTTCTTCCCTTCCCTTCCCCTCCTTCTTCCTCTTCCTCTTTTTCTCCTTTTTCCAATTCTTCTTCTTCATCTCACCTCCTTCGACTACTTCTTCTTCCTCCTCTTGTTCACCTTCTTCACTTTCCACATCTTCTTCTTCTTCCTTTTCTTCTCCTTCTTCCACTTCTTCTAGTTACTCTCCTTCTTCTTCCTCTTCTTATCTTTCTTCCACTTCTCCTACCTCCTCTTGTTCTTTTTCTTCCAGTTCTTCTTCATCCTCTCCTTTCCTTTCTTTTCTTCATCTTCATCTCCTTCTTCTTCTTCCTTTCCTTCGTCATATCCCTCTTTTTCTCCTTCTTCTGCTTCCACTTGCATTTTTACCTCTTGTTCTCCTTCTTCTCCATCATCCTCACTCCTTCAACTAGTTTTTCTTCTTCCTCTTGTTCACCTTCTTCCACTTCTACTACATCCACTTGTTCTTCTTCTTCCCTCTCTTCTCCTTCTTCCCCTTCTTCTGCCTACACTACTTCTTCTTCCTCCCCTTCTTCTTCTCCTACTTGTTCCGCTTCTTCCTCATTCCCCTTTCCTTCCATTGCTTCTTCTTCCTCCTCTTTTTCTCATTCTTCCACTTCTTCTTCTTCTTCCTATTGGTCTCCTTCTTCCACTTCTTCTTCTTCATCTCCTTTCATTCCACTACTTCCTCATATTCCTCTTATTCTCTCCTTCTACCACTTCTTCTACTTCTACTTGTTGTTCTTCTTCATTTTCGTCTCCTTCTTCCTCTTGTTCTGCTTACACTTCTTCCTCTTCCTCTTCTTCCACTTCTTCTCCTTCCACAACTTCTTTTTCTTTCCTTTCCGTCTTCTCCTTCCTCTTTTTCTCCATCCCCGACTTCTGTTGCTTCCCATTGTTGCTCTTCCTCTTGTTCTCCTTCCCCCAAATCTTATTCTTACACTTCTTCTTCTTCTTCTTCCTCTTCTCGTCCAGATTCCACTTCTTCTGGTTCTTCTTCCCTTCCCTTCCCCTCCTTCTTCCTCTTCCTCTTTTTCTCCTTTTTCCAATTCTTCTTCTTCATCTCACCTCCTTCGACTACTTCTTCTTCCTCCTCTTGTTCACCTTCTTCACTTTCCACATCTTCTTCTTCTTCCTTTTCTTCTCCTTCTTCCACTTCTTCTAGTTACTCTCCTTCTTCTTCCTCTTCTTATCTTTCTTCCACTTCTCCTGCCTCCTCTTGTTCTTTTTCTTCCAGTTCTTCTTCATCCTCTCCTTTCCTTTCTTTTCTTCATCTTCATCTCCTTCTTCTTCTTCCTTTCCTTCGTCATATCCCTCTTTTTCTCCTTCTTCTGCTTCCACTTGCATTTTTACCTCTTCTTCTCCTTCTTCTCCATCATCCTCACTCCTTCAACTAGTTTTTCTTCTTCCTCTTGTTCACCTTCTTCCACTTCTACTACATCCACTTGTTCTTCTTCTTCCCTCTCTTCTCCTTCTTCCCCTTCTTCTGCCTACACTACTTCTTCTTCCTCCCCTTCTTCTTCTCCTACTTGTTCCACTTCTTCCTCATTCCCCTTTCCTTCCATTGCTTCTTCTTCCTCCTCTTTTTCTCATTCTTCCACTTCTTCTTCTTCTTCCTATTGGTCTCCTTCTTCCACTTCTTCTTCTTCATCTCCTTTCATTCCACTACTTCCTCATATTCCTCTTATTCTCTCCTTCTACCACTTCTTCTACTTCTACTTGTTGTTCTTCTTCATTTTCGTCTCCTTCTTCCTCTTGTTCTGCTTACACTTCTTCCTCTTCCTCTTCTTCCACTTCTTCTCCTTCCACAACTTCTTTTTCTTTCCTTTCCGTCTTCTCCTTCCTCTTTTTCTCCATCCCCGACTTCTGTTGCTTCCCATTGTTGCTCTTCCTCTTGTTCTCCTTCCCCCAAATCTTATTCTTACACTTCTTCTTCTTCTTCTTCCTCTTCTCGTCCAGATTCCACTTCTTCTGGTTCTTCTTCCCTTCCCTTCCCCTCCTTCTTCCTCTTCCTCTTTTTCTCCTTTTTCCAATTCTTCTTCTTCATCTCACCTCCTTCGACTACTTCTTCTTCCTCCTCTTGTTCACCTTCTTCACTTTCCACATCTTCTTCTTCTTCCTTTTCTTCTCCTTCTTCCACTTCTTCTAGTTACTCTCCTTCTTCTTCCTCTTCTTATCTTTCTTCCACTTCTCCTGCCTCCTCTTGTTCTTTTTCTTCCAGTTCTTCTTCATCCTCTCCTTTCCTTTCTTTTCTTCATCTTCATCTCCTTCTTCTTCTTCCTTTCCTTCGTCATATCCCTCTTTTTCTCCTTCTTCTGCTTCCACTTGCATTTTTACCTCTTCTTCTCCTTCTTCTCCATCATCCTCACTCCTTCAACTAGTTTTTCTTCTTCCTCTTGTTCACCTTCTTCCACTTCTACTACATCCACTTGTTCTTCTTCTTCCCTCTCTTCTCCTTCTTCCCCTTCTTCTGCCTACACTACTTCTTCTTCCTCCCCTTCTTCTTCTCCTACTTGTTCCACTTCTTCCTCATTCCCCTTTCCTTCCATTGCTTCTTCTTCCTCCTCTTTTTCTCATTCTTCCACTTCTTCTTCTTCTTCCTATTGGTCTCCTTCTTCCACTTCTTCTTCTTCATCTCCTTTCATTCCACTACTTCCTCATATTCCTCTTATTCTCTCCTTCTACCACTTCTTCTACTTCTACTTGTTGTTCTTCTTCATTTTCGTCTCCTTCTTCCTCTTGTTCTGCTTACACTTCTTCCTCTTCCTCTTCTTCCACTTCTTCTCCTTCCACAACTTCTTTTTCTTTCCTTTCCGTCTTCTCCTTCCTCTTTTTCTCCATCCCCGACTTCTGTTGCTTCCCATTGTTGCTCTTCCTCTTGTTCTCCTTCCCCCAAATCTTATTCTTACACTTCTTCTTCTTCTTCTTCCTCTTCTCGTCCAGATTCCACTTCTTCTGGTTCTTCTTCCCTTCCCTTCCCCTCCTTCTTCCTCTTCCTCTTTTTCTCCTTTTTCCAATTCTTCTTCTTCATCTCACCTCCTTCGACTACTTCTTCTTCCTCCTCTTGTTCACCTTCTTCACTTTCCACATCTTCTTCTTCTTCCTTTTCTTCTCCTTCTTCCACTTCTTCTAGTTACTCTCCTTCTTCTTCCTCTTCTTATCTTTCTTCCACTTCTCCTGCCTCCTCTTGTTCTTTTTCTTCCAGTTCTTCTTCATCCTCTCCTTTCCTTTCTTTTCTTCATCTTCATCTCCTTCTTCTTCTTCCTTTCCTTCGTCATATCCCTCTTTTTCTCCTTCTTCTGCTTCCACTTGCATTTTTACCTCTTCTTCTCCTTCTTCTCCATCATCCTCACTCCTTCAACTAGTTTTTCTTCTTCCTCTTGTTCACCTTCTTCCACTTCTACTACATCCACTTGTTCTTCTTCTTCCCTCTCTTCTCCTTCTTCCCCTTCTTCTGCCTACACTACTTCTTCTTCCTCCCCTTCTTCTTCTCCTACTTGTTCCACTTCTTCCTCATTCCCCTTTCCTTCCATTGCTTCTTCTTCCTCCTCTTTTTCTCATTCTTCCACTTCTTCTTCTTCTTCCTATTGGTCTCCTTCTTCCACTTCTTCTTCTTCATCTCCTTTCATTCCACTACTTCCTCATATTCCTCTTATTCTCTCCTTCTACCACTTCTTCTACTTCTACTTGTTGTTCTTCTTCATTTTCGTCTCCTTCTTCCTCTTGTTCTGCTTACACTTCTTCCTCTTCCTCTTCTTCCACTTCTTCTCCTTCCACAACTTCTTTTTCTTTCCTTTCCGTCTTCTCCTTCCTCTTTTTCTCCATCCCCGACTTCTGTTGCTTCCCATTGTTGCTCTTCCTCTTGTTCTCCTTCCCCCAAATCTTATTCTTACACTTCTTCTTCTTCTTCTTCCTCTTCTCGTCCAGATTCCACTTCTTCTGGTTCTTCTTCCCTTCCCTTCCCCTCCTTCTTCCTCTTCCTCTTTTTCTCCTTTTTCCAATTCTTCTTCTTCATCTCACCTCCTTCGACTACTTCTTCTTCCTCCTCTTGTTCACCTTCTTCACTTTCCACATCTTCTTCTTCTTCCTTTTCTTCTCCTTCTTCCACTTCTTCTAGTTACTCTCCTTCTTCTTCCTCTTCTTATCTTTCTTCCACTTCTCCTGCCTCCTCTTGTTCTTTTTCTTCCAGTTCTTCTTCATCCTCTCCTTTCCTTTCTTTTCTTCATCTTCATCTCCTTCTTCTTCTTCCTTTCCTTCGTCATATCCCTCTTTTTCTCCTTCTTCTGCTTCCACTTGCATTTTTACCTCTTCTTCTCCTTCTTCTCCATCATCCTCACTCCTTCAACTAGTTTTTCTTCTTCCTCTTGTTCACCTTCTTCCACTTCTACTACATCCACTTGTTCTTCTTCTTCCCTCTCTTCTCCTTCTTCCCCTTCTTCTGCCTACACTACTTCTTCTTCCTCCCCTTCTTCTTCTCCTACTTGTTCCACTTCTTCCTCATTCCCCTTTCCTTCCATTGCTTCTTCTTCCTCCTCTTTTTCTCATTCTTCCACTTCTTCTTCTTCTTCCTATTGGTCTCCTTCTTCCACTTCTTCTTCTTCATCTCCTTTCATTCCACTACTTCCTCATATTCCTCTTATTCTCTCCTTCTACCACTTCTTCTACTTCTACTTGTTGTTCTTCTTCATTTTCGTCTCCTTCTTCCTCTTGTTCTGCTTACACTTCTTCCTCTTCCTCTTCTTCCACTTCTTCTCCTTCCACAACTTCTTTTTCTTTCCTTTCCGTCTTCTCCTTCCTCTTTTTCTCCATCCCCGACTTCTGTTGCTTCCCATTGTTGCTCTTCCTCTTGTTCTCCTTCCCCCAAATCTTATTCTTACACTTCTTCTTCTTCTTCTTCCTCTTCTCGTCCAGATTCCACTTCTTCTGGTTCTTCTTCCCTTCCCTTCCCCTCCTTCTTCCTCTTCCTCTTTTTCTCCTTTTTCCAATTCTTCTTCTTCATCTCACCTCCTTCGACTACTTCTTCTTCCTCCTCTTGTTCACCTTCTTCACTTTCCACATCTTCTTCTTCTTCCTTTTCTTCTCCTTCTTCCACTTCTTCTAGTTACTCTCCTTCTTCTTCCTCTTATCTTTCTTCCACTTCTCCTGCCTCCTCTTGTTCTTTTTCTTCCAGTTCTTCTTCATCCTCTCCTTTCCTTTCTTTTCTTCATCTTCATCTCCTTCTTCTTCTTCCTTTCCTTCGTCATATCCCTCTTTTTCTCCTTCTTCTGCTTCCACTTGCATTTTTACCTCTTGTTCTCCTTCTTCTACTTCTTCTCCATCATCCTCACTCCTTCAACTAGTTTTTCTTCTTCCTCTTGTTCACCTTCTTCCACTTCTACTACATCCACTTGTTCTTCTTCTTCCCTCTCTTCTCCTTCTTCCCCTTCTTCTGCCTACACTACTTCTTCTTCCTCCCCTTCTTCTTCTCCTACTTGTTCCACTTCTTCCTCATTCCCCTTTCCTTCCATTGCTTCTTCTTCCTCCTCTTTTTCTCATTCTTCCACTTCTTCTTCTTCTTCCTATTGGTCTCCTTCTTCCACTTCTTCTTCTTCATCTCCTTTCATTCCACTACTTCCTCATATTCCTCTTATTCTCTCCTTCTACCACTTCTTCTACTTCTACTTGTTGTTCTTCTTCATTTTCGTCTCCTTCTTCCTCTTGTTCTGCTTACACTTCTTCCTCTTCCTCTTCTTCCACTTCTTCTCCTTCCACAACTTCTTTTTCTTTCCTTTCCGTCTTCTCCTTCCTCTTTTTCTCCATCCCCGACTTCTGTTGCTTCCCATTGTTGCTCTTCCTCTTGTTCTCCTTCCCCCAAATCTTATTCTTACACTTCTTCTTCTTCTTCTTCCTCTTCTCGTCCAGATTCCACTTCTTCTGGTTCTTCTTCCCTTCCCTTCCCCTCCTTCTTCCTCTTCCTCTTTTTCTCCTTTTTCCAATTCTTCTTCTTCATCTCACCTCCTTCGACTACTTCTTCTTCCTCCTCTTGTTCACCTTCTTCACTTTCCACATCTTCTTCTTCTTCCTTTTCTTCTCCTTCTTCCACTTCTTCTAGTTACTCTCCTTCTTCTTCCTCTTCTTATCTTTCTTCCACTTCTCCTGCCTCCTCTTGTTCTTTTTCTTCCAGTTCTTCTTCATCCTCTCCTTTCCTTTCTTTTCTTCATCTTCATCTCCTTCTTCTTCTTCCTTTCCTTCGTCATATCCCTCTTTTTCTCCTTCTTCTGCTTCCACTTGCATTTTTACCTCTTCTTCTCCTTCTTCTCCATCATCCTCACTCCTTCAACTAGTTTTTCTTCTTCCTCTTGTTCACCTTCTTCCACTTCTACTACATCCACTTGTTCTTCTTCTTCCCTCTCTTCTCCTTCTTCCCCTTCTTCTGCCTACACTACTTCTTCTTCCTCCCCTTCTTCTTCTCCTACTTGTTCCACTTCTTCCTCATTCCCCTTTCCTTCCATTGCTTCTTCTTCCTCCTCTTTTTCTCATTCTTCCACTTCTTCTTCTTCTTCCTATTGGTCTCCTTCTTCCACTTCTTCTTCTTCATCTCCTTTCATTCCACTACTTCCTCATATTCCTCTTATTCTCTCCTTCTACCACTTCTTCTACTTCTACTTGTTGTTCTTCTTCATTTTCGTCTCCTTCTTCCTCTTGTTCTGCTTACACTTCTTCCTCTTCCTCTTCTTCCACTTCTTCTCCTTCCACAACTTCTTTTTCTTTCCTTTCCGTCTTCTCCTTCCTCTTTTTCTCCATCCCCGACTTCTGTTGCTTCCCATTGTTGCTCTTCCTCTTGTTCTCCTTCCCCCAAATCTTATTCTTACACTTCTTCTTCTTCTTCTTCCTCTTCTCGTCCAGATTCCACTTCTTCTGGTTCTTCTTCCCTTCCCTTCCCCTCCTTCTTCCTCTTCCTCTTTTTCTCCTTTTTCCAATTCTTCTTCTTCATCTCACCTCCTTCGACTACTTCTTCTTCCTCCTCTTGTTCACCTTCTTCACTTTCCACATCTTCTTCTTCTTCCTTTTCTTCTCCTTCTTCCACTTCTTCTAGTTACTCTCCTTCTTCTTCCTCTTCTTATCTTTCTTCCACTTCTCCTGCCTCCTCTTGTTCTTTTTCTTCCAGTTCTTCTTCATCCTCTCCTTTCCTTTCTTTTCTTCATCTTCATCTCCTTCTTCTTCTTCCTTTCCTTCGTCATATCCCTCTTTTTCTCCTTCTTCTGCTTCCACTTGCATTTTTACCTCTTCTTCTCCTTCTTCTCCATCATCCTCACTCCTTCAACTAGTTTTTCTTCTTCCTCTTGTTCACCTTCTTCCACTTCTACTACATCCACTTGTTCTTCTTCTTCCCTCTCTTCTCCTTCTTCCCCTTCTTCTGCCTACACTACTTCTTCTTCCTCCCCTTCTTCTTCTCCTACTTGTTCCACTTCTTCCTCATTCCCCTTTCCTTCCATTGCTTCTTCTTCCTCCTCTTTTTCTCATTCTTCCACTTCTTCTTCTTCTTCCTATTGGTCTCCTTCTTCCACTTCTTCTTCTTCATCTCCTTTCATTCCACTACTTCCTCATATTCCTCTTATTCTCTCCTTCTACCACTTCTTCTACTTCTACTTGTTGTTCTTCTTCATTTTCGTCTCCTTCTTCCTCTTGTTCTGCTTACACTTCTTCCTCTTCCTCTTCTTCCACTTCTTCTCCTTCCACAACTTCTTTTTCTTTCCTTTCCGTCTTCTCCTTCCTCTTTTTCTCCATCCCCGACTTCTGTTGCTTCCCATTGTTGCTCTTCCTCTTGTTCTCCTTCCCCCAAATCTTATTCTTACACTTCTTCTTCTTCTTCTTCCTCTTCTCGTCCAGATTCCACTTCTTCTGGTTCTTCTTCCCTTCCCTTCCCCTCCTTCTTCCTCTTCCTCTTTTTCTCCTTTTTCCAATTCTTCTTCTTCATCTCACCTCCTTCGACTACTTCTTCTTCCTCCTCTTGTTCACCTTCTTCACTTTCCACATCTTCTTCTTCTTCCTTTTCTTCTCCTTCTTCCACTTCTTCTAGTTACTCTCCTTCTTCTTCCTCTTCTTATCTTTCTTCCACTTCTCCTGCCTCCTCTTGTTCTTTTTCTTCCAGTTCTTCTTCATCCTCTCCTTTCCTTTCTTTTCTTCATCTTCATCTCCTTCTTCTTCTTCCTTTCCTTCGTCATATCCCTCTTTTTCTCCTTCTTCTGCTTCCACTTGCATTTTTACCTCTTCTTCTCCTTCTTCTCCATCATCCTCACTCCTTCAACTAGTTTTTCTTCTTCCTCTTGTTCACCTTCTTCCACTTCTACTACATCCACTTGTTCTTCTTCTTCCCTCTCTTCTCCTTCTTCCCCTTCTTCTGCCTACACTACTTCTTCTTCCTCCCCTTCTTCTTCTCCTACTTGTTCCACTTCTTCCTCATTCCCCTTTCCTTCCATTGCTTCTTCTTCCTCCTCTTTTTCTCATTCTTCCACTTCTTCTTCTTCTTCCTATTGGTCTCCTTCTTCCACTTCTTCTTCTTCATCTCCTTTCATTCCACTACTTCCTCATATTCCTCTTATTCTCTCCTTCTACCACTTCTTCTACTTCTACTTGTTGTTCTTCTTCATTTTCGTCTCCTTCTTCCTCTTGTTCTGCTTACACTTCTTCCTCTTCCTCTTCTTCCACTTCTTCTCCTTCCACAACTTCTTTTTCTTTCCTTTCCGTCTTCTCCTTCCTCTTTTTCTCCATCCCCGACTTCTGTTGCTTCCCATTGTTGCTCTTCCTCTTGTTCTCCTTCCCCCAAATCTTATTCTTACACTTCTTCTTCTTCTTCTTCCTCTTCTCGTCCAGATTCCACTTCTTCTGGTTCTTCTTCCCTTCCCTTCCCCTCCTTCTTCCTCTTCCTCTTTTTCTCCTTTTTCCAATTCTTCTTCTTCATCTCACCTCCTTCGACTACTTCTTCTTCCTCCTCTTGTTCACCTTCTTCACTTTCCACATCTTCTTCTTCTTCCTTTTCTTCTCCTTCTTCCACTTCTTCTAGTTACTCTCCTTCTTCTTCCTCTTCTTATCTTTCTTCCACTTCTCCTGCCTCCTCTTGTTCTTTTTCTTCCAGTTCTTCTTCATCCTCTCCTTTCCTTTCTTTTCTTCATCTTCATCTCCTTCTTCTTCTTCCTTTCCTTCGTCATATCCCTCTTTTTCTCCTTCTTCTGCTTCCACTTGCATTTTTACCTCTTCTTCTCCTTCTTCTCCATCATCCTCACTCCTTCAACTAGTTTTTCTTCTTCCTCTTGTTCACCTTCTTCCACTTCTACTACATCCACTTGTTCTTCTTCTTCCCTCTCTTCTCCTTCTTCCCCTTCTTCTGCCTACACTACTTCTTCTTCCTCCCCTTCTTCTTCTCCTACTTGTTCCACTTCTTCCTCATTCCCCTTTCCTTCCATTGCTTCTTCTTCCTCCTCTTTTTCTCATTCTTCCACTTCTTCTTCTTCTTCCTATTGGTCTCCTTCTTCCACTTCTTCTTCTTCATCTCCTTTCATTCCACTACTTCCTCATATTCCTCTTATTCTCTCCTTCTACCACTTCTTCTACTTCTACTTGTTGTTCTTCTTCATTTTCGTCTCCTTCTTCCTCTTGTTCTGCTTACACTTCTTCCTCTTCCTCTTCTTCCACTTCTTCTCCTTCCACAACTTCTTTTTCTTTCCTTTCCGTCTTCTCCTTCCTCTTTTTCTCCATCCCCGACTTCTGTTGCTTCCCATTGTTGCTCTTCCTCTTGTTCTCCTTCCCCCAAATCTTATTCTTACACTTCTTCTTCTTCTTCTTCCTCTTCTCGTCCAGATTCCACTTCTTCTGGTTCTTCTTCCCTTCCCTTCCCCTCCTTCTTCCTCTTCCTCTTTTTCTCCTTTTTCCAATTCTTCTTCTTCATCTCACCTCCTTCGACTACTTCTTCTTCCTCCTCTTGTTCACCTTCTTCACTTTCCACATCTTCTTCTTCTTCCTTTTCTTCTCCTTCTTCCACTTCTTCTAGTTACTCTCCTTCTTCTTCCTCTTCTTATCTTTCTTCCACTTCTCCTGCCTCCTCTTGTTCTTTTTCTTCCAGTTCTTCTTCATCCTCTCCTTTCCTTTCTTTTCTTCATCTTCATCTCCTTCTTCTTCTTCCTTTCCTTCGTCATATCCCTCTTTTTCTCCTTCTTCTGCTTCCACTTGCATTTTTACCTCTTCTTCTCCTTCTTCTCCATCATCCTCACTCCTTCAACTAGTTTTTCTTCTTCCTCTTGTTCACCTTCTTCCACTTCTACTACATCCACTTGTTCTTCTTCTTCCCTCTCTTCTCCTTCTTCCCCTTCTTCTGCCTACACTACTTCTTCTTCCTCCCCTTCTTCTTCTCCTACTTGTTCCACTTCTTCCTCATTCCCCTTTCCTTCCATTGCTTCTTCTTCCTCCTCTTTTTCTCATTCTTCCACTTCTTCTTCTTCTTCCTATTGGTCTCCTTCTTCCACTTCTTCTTCTTCATCTCCTTTCATTCCACTACTTCCTCATATTCCTCTTATTCTCTCCTTCTACCACTTCTTCTACTTCTACTTGTTGTTCTTCTTCATTTTCGTCTCCTTCTTCCTCTTGTTCTGCTTACACTTCTTCCTCTTCCTCTTCTTCCACTTCTTCTCCTTCCACAACTTCTTTTTCTTTCCTTTCCGTCTTCTCCTTCCTCTTTTTCTCCATCCCCGACTTCTGTTGCTTCCCATTGTTGCTCTTCCTCTTGTTCTCCTTCCCCCAAATCTTATTCTTACACTTCTTCTTCTTCTTCTTCCTCTTCTCGTCCAGATTCCACTTCTTCTGGTTCTTCTTCCCTTCCCTTCCCCTCCTTCTTCCTCTTCCTCTTTTTCTCCTTTTTCCAATTCTTCTTCTTCATCTCACCTCCTTCGACTACTTCTTCTTCCTCCTCTTGTTCACCTTCTTCACTTTCCACATCTTCTTCTTCTTCCTTTTCTTCTCCTTCTTCCACTTCTTCTAGTTACTCTCCTTCTTCTTCCTCTTCTTATCTTTCTTCCACTTCTCCTGCCTCCTCTTGTTCTTTTTCTTCCAGTTCTTCTTCATCCTCTCCTTTCCTTTCTTTTCTTCATCTTCATCTCCTTCTTCTTCTTCCTTTCCTTCGTCATATCCCTCTTTTTCTCCTTCTTCTGCTTCCACTTGCATTTTTACCTCTTCTTCTCCTTCTTCTCCATCATCCTCACTCCTTCAACTAGTTTTTCTTCTTCCTCTTGTTCACCTTCTTCCACTTCTACTACATCCACTTGTTCTTCTTCTTCCCTCTCTTCTCCTTCTTCCCCTTCTTCTGCCTACACTACTTCTTCTTCCTCCCCTTCTTCTTCTCCTACTTGTTCCACTTCTTCCTCATTCCCCTTTCCTTCCATTGCTTCTTCTTCCTCCTCTTTTTCTCATTCTTCCACTTCTTCTTCTTCTTCCTATTGGTCTCCTTCTTCCACTTCTTCTTCTTCATCTCCTTTCATTCCACTACTTCCTCATATTCCTCTTATTCTCTCCTTCTACCACTTCTTCTACTTCTACTTGTTGTTCTTCTTCATTTTCGTCTCCTTCTTCCTCTTGTTCTGCTTACACTTCTTCCTCTTCCTCTTCTTCCACTTCTTCTCCTTCCACAACTTCTTTTTCTTTCCTTTCCGTCTTCTCCTTCCTCTTTTTCTCCATCCCCGACTTCTGTTGCTCTTCCTCTTGTTCTCCTTCCCCCAAATCTTATTCTTACACTTCTTCTTCTTCTTCTTCCTCTTCTCGTCCAGATTCCACTTCTTCTGGTTCTTCTTCCCTTCCCTTCCCCTCCTTCTTCCTCTTCCTCTTTTTCTCCTTTTTCCAATTCTTCTTCTTCATCTCACCTCCTTCGACTACTTCTTCTTCCTCCTCTTGTTCACCTTCTTCACTTTCCACATCTTCTTCTTCTTCCTTTTCTTCTCCTTCTTCCACTTCTTCTAGTTACTCTCCTTCTTCTTCCTCTTCTTATCTTTCTTCCACTTCTCCTGCCTCCTCTTGTTCTTTTTCTTCCAGTTCTTCTTCATCCTCTCCTTTCCTTTCTTTTCTTCATCTTCATCTCCTTCTTCTTCTTCCTTTCCTTCGTCATATCCCTCTTTTTCTCCTTCTTCTGCTTCCACTTGCATTTTTACCTCTTCTTCTCCTTCTTCTCCATCATCCTCACTCCTTCAACTAGTTTTTCTTCTTCCTCTTGTTCACCTTCTTCCACTTCTACTACATCCACTTGTTCTTCTTCTTCCCTCTCTTCTCCTTCTTCCCCTTCTTCTGCCTACACTACTTCTTCTTCCTCCCCTTCTTCTTCTCCTACTTGTTCCACTTCTTCCTCATTCCCCTTTCCTTCCATTGCTTCTTCTTCCTCCTCTTTTTCTCATTCTTCCACTTCTTCTTCTTCTTCCTATTGGTCTCCTTCTTCCACTTCTTCTTCTTCATCTCCTTTCATTCCACTACTTCCTCATATTCCTCTTATTCTCTCCTTCTACCACTTCTCCTACTTCTACTTGTTGTTCTTCTTCATTTTCGTCTCCTTCTTCCTCTTGTTCTGCTTACACTTCTTCCTCTTCCTCTTCTTCCACTTCTTCTCCTTCCACAACTTCTTTTTCTTTCCTTTCCGTCTTCTCCTTCCTCTTTTTCTCCATCCCCGACTTCTGTTGCTTCCCATTGTTGCTCTTCCTCTTGTTCTCCTTCCCCCAAATCTTATTCTTACACTTCTTCTTCTTCTTCTTCCTCTTCTCGTCCAGATTCCACTTCTTCTGGTTCTTTTTCCCTTCCCTTCCCCTCCTTCTTCCTCTTCCTCTTTTTCTCCTTTTTCCAATTCTTCTTCTTCATCTCACCTCCTTCGACTACTTCTTCTTCCTCCTCTTGTTCACCTTCTTCACTTTCCACATCTTCTTCTTCTTCCTTTTCTTCTCCTTCTTCCACTTCTTCTAGTTACTCTCCTTCTTCTTCCTCTTCTTATCTTTCTTCCACTTCTCCTGCCTCCTCTTGTTCTTTTTCTTCCAGTTCTTCTTCATCCTCTCCTTTCCTTTCTTTTCTTCATCTTCATCTCCTTCTTCTTCTTCCTTTCCTTCGTCATATCCCTCTTTTTCTCCTTCTTCTGCTTCCACTTGCATTTTTACCTCTTCTTCTCCTTCTTCTCCATCATCCTCACTCCTTCAACTAGTTTTTCTTCTTCCTCTTGTTCACCTTCTTCCACTTCTACTACATCCACTGGTTCTTCTTCTTCCCTCTCTTCTCCTTCTTCCCCTTCTTCTGCCTACACTACTTCTTCTTCCTCCCCTTCTTCTTCTCCTACTTGTTCCACTTCTTCCTCATTCCCCTTTCCTTCCATTGCTTCTTCTTCCTCCTCTTTTTCTCATTCTTCCACTTCTTCTTCTTCTTCCTATTGGTCTCCTTCTTCCACTTCTTCTTCTTCATCTCCTTTCATTCCACTACTTCCCCATATTCCTCTTATTCTCTCCTTCTACCACTTCTCCTACTTCTACTTGTTGTTCTTCTTCATTTTCTTCTCCTTCTTCCTCTTGTTCTGCTTACACTTCTTCCTCTTCCTCTTCTTCCACTTCTTCTCCTTCCACAACTTCTTTTTCTTTCCTTTCCGTCTTCTCCTTCCTCTTTTTCTCCATCCCCGACTTCTGTTGCTTCCCATTGTTGCTCTTCCTCTTGTTCTCCTTCCCCCAAATCTTATTCTTACACTTCTTCTTCTTCTTCTTCCTCTTCTCGTCCAGATTCCACTTCTTCTGGTTCTTCTTCCCTTCCCTTCCCCTCCTTCTTCCTCTTCCTCTTTTTCTCCTTTTTCCAATTCTTCTTCTTCATCTCACCTCCTTCGACTACTTCTTCTTCCTCCTCTTGTTCACCTTCTTCACTTTCCACATCTTCTTCTTCTTCCTTTTCTTCTCCTTCTTCCACTTCTTCTAGTTACTCTCCTTCTTCTTCCTCTTCTTATCTTTCTTCCACTTCTCCTGCCTCCTCTTGTTCTTTTTCTTCCAGTTCTTCTTCATCCTCTCCTTTCCTTTCTTTTCTTCATCTTCATCTCCTTCTTCTTCTTCCTTTCCTTCGTCATATCCCTCTTTTTCTCCTTCTTCTGCTTCCACTTGCATTTTTACCTCTTGTTCTCCTTCTTCTACTTCTTCTCCATCATCCTCACTCCTTCAACTAGTTTTTCTTCTTCCTCTTGTTCACCTTCTTCCACTTCTACTACATCCACTTGTTCTTCTTCTTCCCTCTCTTCTCCTTCTTCCCCTTCTTCTGCCTACACTACTTCTTCTTCCTCCCCTTCTTCTTCTCCTACTTGTTCCACTTCTTCCTCATTCCCCTTTCCTTCCATTGCTTCTTCTTCCTCCTCTTTTTCTCATTCTTCCACTTCTTCTTCTTCTTCCTATTGGTCTCCTTCTTCCACTTCTTCTTCTTCATCTCCTTTCATTCCACTACTTCCTCATATTCCTCTTATTCTCTCCTTCTACCACTTCTTCTACTTCTACTTGTTGTTCTTCTTCATTTTCGTCTCCTTCTTCCTCTTGTTCTGCTTACACTTCTTCCTCTTCCTCTTCTTCCACTTCTTCTCCTTCCACAACTTCTTTTTCTTTCCTTTCCGTCTTCTCCTTCCTCTTTTTCTCCATCCCCGACTTCTGTTGCTTCCCATTGTTGCTCTTCCTCTTGTTCTCCTTCCCCCAAATCTTATTCTTACACTTCTTCTTCTTCTTCTCCCTCTTCTCGTCCAGATTCCACTTCTTCTGGTTCTTCTTCCCTTCCCTTCCCCTCCTTCTTCCTCTTCCTCTTTTTCTCCTTTTTCCAATTCTTCTTCTTCATCTCACCTCCTTCGACTACTTCTTCTTCCTCCTCTTGTTCACCTTCTTCACTTTCCACATCTTCTTCTTCTTCCTTTTCTTCTCCTTCTTCCACTTCTTCTAGTTACTCTCCTTCTTCTTCCTCTTCTTATCTTTCTTCTACTTCTCCTGCCTCCTCTTGTTCTTTTTCTTCCAGTTCTTCTTCATCCTCTCCTTTCCTTTCTTTTCTTCATCTTCATCTCCTTCTTCTTCTTCCTTTCCTTCGTCATATCCCTCTTTTTCTCCTTCTTCTGCTTCCACTTGCATTTTTACCTCTTCTTCTCCTTCTTCTCCATCATCCTCACTCCTTCAACTAGTTTTTCTTCTTCCTCTTGTTCACCTTCTTCCACTTCTACTACATCCACTTGTTCTTCTTCTTCCCTCTCTTCTCCTTCTTCCCCTTCTTCTGCCTACACTACTTCTTCTTCCTCCCCTTCTTCTTCTCCTACTTGTTCCACTTCTTCCTCATTCCCCTTTCCTTCCATTGCTTCTTCTTCCTCCTCTTTTTCTCATTCTTCCACTTCTTCTTCTTCTTCCTATTGGTCTCCTTCTTCCACTTCTTCTTCTTCATCTCCTTTCATTCCACTACTTCCTCATATTCCTCTTATTCTCTCCTTCTACCACTTCTCCTACTTCTACTTGTTGTTCTTCTTCATTTTCTTCTCCTTCTTCCTCTTGTTCTGCTTACACTTCTTCCTCTTCCTCTTCTTCCACTTCTTCTCCTTCCACAACTTCTTTTTCTTTCCTTTCCGTCTTCTCCTTCCTCTTTTTCTCCATCCCCGACTTCTGTTGCTTCCCATTGTTGCTCTTCCTCTTGTTCTCCTTCCCCCAAATCTTATTCTTACACTTCTTCTTCTTCTTCTTCCTCTTCTCGTCCAGATTCCACTTCTTCTGGTTCTTCTTCCCTTCCCTTCCCCTCCTTCTTCCTCTTCCTCTTTTTCTCCTTTTTCCAATTCTTCTTCTTCATCTCACCTCCTTCGACTACTTCTTCTTCCTCCTCTTGTTCACCTTCTTCACTTTCCACATCTTCTTCTTCTTCCTTTTCTTCTCCTTCTTCCACTTCTTCTAGTTACTCTCCTTCTTCTTCCTCTTCTTATCTTTCTTCCACTTCTCCTGCCTCCTCTTGTTCTTTTTCTTCCAGTTCTTCTTCATCCTCTCCTTTCCTTTCTTTTCTTCATCTTCATCTCCTTCTTCTTCTTCCTTTCCTTCGTCATATCCCTCTTTTTCTCCTTCTTCTGCTTCCACTTGCATTTTTACCTCTTGTTCTCCTTCTTCTACTTCTTCTCCATCATCCTCACTCCTTCAACTAGTTTTTCTTCTTCCTCTTGTTCACCTTCTTCCACTTCTACTACATCCACTGGTTCTTCTTCTTCCCTCTCTTCTCCTTCTTCCCCTTCTTCTGCCTACACTACTTCTTCTTCCTCCCCTTCTTCTTCTCCTACTTGTTCCACTTCTTCCTCATTCCCCTTTCCTTCCATTGCTTCTTCTTCCTCCTCTTTTTCTCATTCTTCCACTTCTTCTTCTTCTTCCTATTGGTCTCCTTCTTCCACTTCTTCTTCTTCATCTCCTTTCATTCCACTACTTCCTCATATTCCTCTTATTCTCTCCTTCTACCACTTCTCCTACTTCTACTTGTTGTTCTTCTTCATTTTCTTCTCCTTCTTCCTCTTGTTCTGCTTACACTTCTTCCTCTTCCTCTTCTTCCACTTCTTCTCCTTCCACAACTTCTTTTTCTTTCCTTTCCGTCTTCTCCTTCCTCTTTTTCTCCATCCCCGACTTCTGTTGCTTCCCATTGTTGCTCTTCCTCTTGTTCTCCTTCCCCCAAATCTTATTCTTACACTTCTTCTTCTTCTTCTTCCTCTTCTCGTCCAGATTCCACTTCTTCTGGTTCTTCTTCCCTTCCCTTCCCCTCCTTCTTCCTCTTCCTCTTTTTCTCCTTTTTCCAATTCTTCTTCTTCATCTCACCTCCTTCGACTACTTCTTCTTCCTCCTCTTGTTCACCTTCTTCACTTTCCACATCTTCTTCTTCTTCCTTTTCTTCTCCTTCTTCCACTTCTTCTAGTTACTCTCCTTCTTCTTCCTCTTCTTATCTTTCTTCCACTTCTCCTGCCTCCTCTTGTTCTTTTTCTTCCAGTTCTTCTTCATCCTCTCCTTTCCTTTCTTTTCTTCATCTTCATCTCCTTCTTCTTCTTCCTTTCCTTCGTCATATCCCTCTTTTTCTCCTTCTTCTGCTTCCATTTGCATTTTTACCTCTTGTTCTCCTTCTTCTCCATCATCCTCACTCCTTCAACTAGTTTTTCTTCTTCCTCTTGTTCACCTTCTTCCACTTCTACTACATCCACTTGTTCTTCTTCTTCCCTCTCTTCTCCTTCTTCCCCTTCTTCTGCCTACACTACTTCTTCTTCCTCCCCTTCTTCTTCTCCTACTTGTTCCACTTCTTCCTCATTCCCCTTTCCTTCCATTGCTTCTTCTTCCTCCTCTTTTTCTCATTCTTCCACTTCTTCTTCTTCTTCCTATTGGTCTCCTTCTTCCACTTCTTCTTCTTCATCTCCTTTCATTCCACTACTTCCTCATATTCCTCTTATTCTCTCCTTCTACCACTTCTCCTACTTCTACTTGTTGTTCTTCTTCATTTTCGTCTCCTTCTTCCTCTTGTTCTGCTTACACTTCTTCCTCTTCCTCTTCTTCCACTTCTTCTCCTTCCACAACTTCTTTTTCTTTCCTTTCCGTCTTCTCCTTCCTCTTTTTCTCCATCCCCGACTTCTGTTGCTTCCCATTGTTGCTCTTCCTCTTGTTCTCCTTCCCCCAAATCTTATTCTTACACTTCTTCTTCTTCTTCTTCCTCTTCTCGTCCAGATTCCACTTCTTCTGGTTCTTCTTCCCTTCCCTTCCCCTCCTTCTTCCTCTTCCTCTTTTTCTCCTTTTTCCAATTCTTCTTCTTCATCTCACCTCCTTCGACTACTTCTTCTTCCTCCTCTTGTTCACCTTCTTCACTTTCCACATCTTCTTCTTCTTCCTTTTCTTCTCCTTCTTCCACTTCTTCTAGTTACTCTCCTTCTTCTTCCTCTTCTTATCTTTCTTCCACTTCTCCTGCCTCCTCTTGTTCTTTTTCTTCCAGTTCTTCTTCATCCTCTCCTTTCCTTTCTTTTCTTCATCTTCATCTCCTTCTTCTTCTTCCTTTCCTTCGTCATATCCCTCTTTTTCTCCTTCTTCTGCTTCCACTTGCATTTTTACCTCTTCTTCTCCTTCTTCTCCATCATCCTCACTCCTTCAACTAGTTTTTCTTCTTCCTCTTGTTCACCTTCTTCCACTTCTACTACATCCACTTGTTCTTCTTCTTCCCTCTCTTCTCCTTCTTCCCCTTCTTCTGCCTACACTACTTCTTCTTCCTCCCCTTCTTCTTCTCCTACTTGTTCCACTTCTTCCTCATTCCCCTTTCCTTCCATTGCTTCTTCTTCCTCCTCTTTTTCTCATTCTTCCACTTCTTCTTCTTCTTCCTATTGGTCTCCTTCTTCCACTTCTTCTTCTTCATCTCCTTTCATTCCACTACTTCCTCATATTCCTCTTATTCTCTCCTTCTACCACTTCTCCTACTTCTACTTGTTGTTCTTCTTCATTTTCGTCTCCTTCTTCCTCTTGTTCTGCTTACACTTCTTCCTCTTCCTCTTCTTCCACTTCTTCTCCTTCCACAACTTCTTTTTCTTTCCTTTCCGTCTTCTCCTTCCTCTTTTTCTCCATCCCCGACTTCTGTTGCTTCCCATTGTTGCTCTTCCTCTTGTTCTCCTTCCCCCAAATCTTATTCTTACACTTCTTCTTCTTCTTCTTCCTCTTCTCGTCCAGATTCCACTTCTTCTGGTTCTTCTTCCCTTCCCTTCCCCTCCTTCTTCCTCTTCCTCTTTTTCTCCTTTTTCCAATTCTTCTTCTTCATCTCACCTCCTTCGACTACTTCTTCTTCCTCCTCTTGTTCACCTTCTTCACTTTCCACATCTTCTTCTTCTTCCTTTTCTTCTCCTTCTTCCACTTCTTCTAGTTACTCTCCTTCTTCTTCCTCTTCTTATCTTTCTTCCACTTCTCCTGCCTCCTCTTGTTCTTTTTCTTCCAGTTCTTCTTCATCCTCTCCTTTCCTTTCTTTTCTTCATCTTCATCTCCTTCTTCTTCTTCCTTTCCTTCGTCATATCCCTCTTTTTCTCCTTCTTCTGCTTCCACTTGCATTTTTACCTCTTCTTCTCCTTCTTCTCCATCATCCTCACTCCTTCAACTAGTTTTTCTTCTTCCTCTTGTTCACCTTCTTCCACTTCTACTACATCCACTTGTTCTTCTTCTTCCCTCTCTTCTCCTTCTTCCCCTTCTTCTGCCTACACTACTTCTTCTTCCTCCCCTTCTTCTTCTCCTACTTGTTCCACTTCTTCCTCATTCCCCTTTCCTTCCATTGCTTCTTCTTCCTCCTCTTTTTCTCATTCTTCCACTTCTTCTTCTTCTTCCTATTGGTCTCCTTCTTCCACTTCTTCTTCTTCATCTCCTTTCATTCCACTACTTCCTCATATTCCTCTTATTCTCTCCTTCTACCACTTCTCCTACTTCTACTTGTTGTTCTTCTTCATTTTCGTCTCCTTCTTCCTCTTGTTCTGCTTACACTTCTTCCTCTTCCTCTTCTTCCACTTCTTCTCCTTCCACAACTTCTTTTTCTTTCCTTTCCGTCTTCTCCTTCCTCTTTTTCTCCATCCCCGACTTCTGTTGCTTCCCATTGTTGCTCTTCCTCTTGTTCTCCTTCCCCCAAATCTTATTCTTACACTTCTTCTTCTTCTTCTTCCTCTTCTCGTCCAGATTCCACTTCTTCTGGTTCTTCTTCCCTTCCCTTCCCCTCCTTCTTCCTCTTCCTCTTTTTCTCCTTTTTCCAATTCTTCTTCTTCATCTCACCTCCTTCGACTACTTCTTCTTCCTCCTCTTGTTCACCTTCTTCACTTTCCACATCTTCTTCTTCTTCCTTTTCTTCTCCTTCTTCCACTTCTTCTAGTTACTCTCCTTCTTCTTCCTCTTCTTATCTTTCTTCCACTTCTCCTGCCTCCTCTTGTTCTTTTTCTTCCAGTTCTTCTTCATCCTCTCCTTTCCTTTCTTTTCTTCATCTTCATCTCCTTCTTCTTCTTCCTTTCCTTCGTCATATCCCTCTTTTTCTCCTTCTTCTGCTTCCACTTGCATTTTTACCTCTTGTTCTCCTTCTTCTACTTCTTCTCCATCATCCTCACTCCTTCAACTAGTTTTTCTTCTTCCTCTTGTTCACCTTCTTCCACTTCTACTACATCCACTTGTTCTTCTTCTTCCCTCTCTTCTCCTTCTTCCCCTTCTTCTGCCTACACTACTTCTTCTTCCTCCCCTTCTTCTTCTCCTACTTGTTCCACTTCTTCCTCATTCCCCTTTCCTTCCATTGCTTCTTCTTCCTCCTCTTTTTCTCATTCTTCCACTTCTTCTTCTTCTTCCTATTGGTCTCCTTCTTCCACTTCTTCTTCTTCATCTCCTTTCATTCCACTACTTCCTCATATTCCTCTTATTCTCTCCTTCTACCACTTCTTCTACTTCTACTTGTTGTTCTTCTTCATTTTCGTCTCCTTCTTCCTCTTGTTCTGCTTACACTTCTTCCTCTTCCTCTTCTTCCACTTCTTCTCCTTCCACAACTTCTTTTTCTTTCCTTTCCGTCTTCTCCTTCCTCTTTTTCTCCATCCCCGACTTCTGTTGCTTCCCATTGTTGCTCTTCCTCTTGTTCTCCTTCCCCCAAATCTTATTCTTACACTTCTTCTTCTTCTTCCTCTTCTCGTCCAGATTCCACTTCTTCTGGTTCTTCTTCCCTTCCCTTCCCCTCCTTCTTCCTCTTCCTCTTTTTCTCCTTTTTCCAATTCTTCTTCTTCATCTCACCTCCTTCGACTACTTCTTCTTCCTCCTCTTGTTCACCTTCTTCACTTTCCACATCTTCTTCTTCTTCCTTTCTTCTCCTTCTTCCACTTCTTCTAGTTACTCTCCTTCTTCTTCCTCTTCTTATCTTTCTTCCACTTCTCCTGCCTCCTCTTGTTCTTTTTCTTCCAGTTCTTCTTCATCCTCTTCTTTCCTTTCTTTTCTTCATCTTCATCTCCTTCTTCTTCTTCCTTTCCTTCGTCATATCCCTCTTTTTCTCCTTCTTCTGCTTCCACTTGCATTTTTACCTCTTGTTCTCCTTCTTCTACTTCTTCTCCATCATCCTCACTCCTTCAACTAGTTTTTCTTCTTCCTCTTGTTCACCTTCTTCCACTTCTACTACATCCACTTGTTCTTCTTCTTCCCTCTCTTCTCCTTCTTCCCCTTCTTCTGCCTACACTACTTCTTCTTCCTCCCCTTCTTCTTCTCCTACTTGTTCCACTTCTTCCTCATTCCCCTTTCCTTCCATTGCTTCTTCTTCCTCCTCTTTTTCTCATTCTTCCACTTCTTCTTCTTCTTCCTATTGGTCTCCTTCTTCCACTTCTTCTTCTTCATCTCCTTTCATTCCACTACTTCCTCATATTCCTCTTATTCTCTCCTTCTACCACTTCTTCTACTTCTACTTGTTGTTCTTCTTCATTTTCGTCTCCTTCTTCCTCTTGTTCTGCTTACACTTCTTCCTCTTCCTCTTCTTCCACTTCTTCTCCTTCCACAACTTCTTTTTCTTTCCTTTCCGTCTTCTCCTTCCTCTTTTTCTCCATCCCCGACTTCTGTTGCTTCCCATTGTTGCTCTTCCTCTTGTTCTCCTTCCCCCAAATCTTATTCTTACACTTCTTCTTCTTCTTCCTCTTCTCGTCCAGATTCCACTTCTTCTGGTTCTTCTTCCCTTCCCTTCCCCTCCTTCTTCCTCTTCCTCTTTTTCTCCTTTTTCCAATTCTTCTTCTTCATCTCACCTCCTTCGACTACTTCTTCTTCCTCCTCTTGTTCACCTTCTTCACTTTCCACATCTTCTTCTTCTTCCTTTTCTTCTCCTTCTTCCACTTCTTCTAGTTACTCTCCTTCTTCTTCCTCTTCTTATCTTTCTTCCACTTCTCCTGCCTCCTCTTGTTCTTTTTCTTCCAGTTCTTCTTCATCCTCTTCTTTCCTTTCTTTTCTTCATCTTCATCTCCTTCTTCTTCTTCCTTTCCTTCGTCATATCCCTCTTTTTCTCCTTCTTCTGCTTCCACTTGCATTTTTACCTCTTGTTCTCCTTCTTCTACTTCTTCTCCATCATCCTCACTCCTTAAACTAGTTTTTCTTCTTCCTCTTGTTCACCTTCTTCCACTTCTACTACATCCACTTGTTCTTCTTCTTCCCTCTCTTCTCCTTCTTCCCCTTCTTCTGCCTACACTACTTCTTCTTCCTCCCCTTCTTCTTCTCCTACTTGTTCCACTTCTTCCTCATTCCCCTTTCCTTCCATTGCTTCTTCTTCCTCCTCTTTTTCTCATTCTTCCACTTCTTCTTCTTCTTCCTATTGGTCTCCTTCTTCCACTTCTTCTTCTTCATCTCCTTTCATTCCACTACTTCCTCATATTCCTCTTATTCTCTCCTTCTACCACTTCTTCTACTTCTACTTGTTGTTCTTCTTCATTTACGTCTCCTTCTCCTTCCACAACTTCTTTTTCTTTCCTTTCCATCTTCTCCTTCCTCTTTTTCTCCATCCCCGACTTCTGTTGCTTCCCATTGTTGCTCTTCCTCTTGTTCTCCTTCCCCCAAATCTTATTCTTACACTTCTTCTTCTTCTTCTTCCTCTTCTCGTCCAGATTCCACTTCTTCTGGTTCTTCTTCCCTTCCCTTCCCCTCCTTCTTCCTCTTCCTCTTTTTCTCCTTTTTCCAATTCTTCTTCTTCATCTCACCTCCTTCGACTACTTCTTCTTCCTCCTCTTGTTCACCTTCTTCACTTTCCACATCTTCTTCTTCTTCCTTTTCTTCTCCTTCTTCCACTTCTTCTAGTTACTCTCCTTCTTCTTCCTCTTCTTATCTTTCTTCCACTTCTCCTGCCTCCTCTTGTTCTTTTTCTTCCAGTTCTTCTTCATCCTCTCCTTTCCTTTCTTTTCTTCATCTTCATCTCCTTCTTCTTCTTCCTTTCCTTCGTCATATCCCTCTTTTTCTCCTTCTTCTGCTTCCACTTGCATTTTTACCTCTTGTTCTCCTTCTTCTACTTCTTCTCCATCATCCTCACTCCTTCAACTAGTTTTTCTTCTTCCTCTTGTTCACCTTCTTCCACTTCTACTACATCCACTTGTTCTTCTTCTTCCCTCTCTTCTCCTTCTTCCCCTTCTTCTGCCTACACTACTTCTTCTTCCTCCCCTTCTTCTTCTCCTACTTGTTCCACTTCTACCTCATTCCCCTTTCCTTCCATTGCTTCTTCTTCCTCCTCTTTTTCTCATTCTTCCACTTCTTCTTCTTCTTCCTATTGGTCTCCTTCTTCCACTTCTTCTTCTTCATCTCCTTTCATTCCACTACTTCCTCATATTCCTCTTATTCTCTCCTTCTACCACTTCTTCTACTTCTACTTGTTGTTCTTCTTCATTTTCGTCTCCTTCTCCTTCCACAACTTCTTTTTCTTTCCTTTCCGTCTTCTCCTTCCTCTTTTTCTCCATCCCCGACTTCTGTTGCTTCCCATTGTTGCTCTTCCTCTTGTTCTCCTTCCCCCAAATCTTATTCTTACACTTCTTCTTCTTCTTCTTCCTCTTCTCGTCCAGATTCCACTTCTTCTGGTTCTTCTTCCCTTCCCTTCCTCTCCTTCTTCCTCTTCCTCTTTTTCTCCTTTTTCCAATTCTTCTTCTTCATCTCACCTCCTTCGACTACTTCTTCTTCCTCCTCTTGTTCACCTTCTTCACTTTCCACATCTTCTTCTTCTTCCTTTTCTTCTCCTTCTTCCACTTCTTCTAGTTACTCTCCTTCTTCTTCCTCTTCTTATCTTTCTTCCACTTCTCCTGCCTCCTCTTGTTCTTTTTCTTCCAGTTTTTCTTCATCCTCTCCTTTCCTTTCTTTTCTTCATCTTCATCTCCTTCTTCTTCTTCCTTTCCTTCGTCATATCCCTCTTTTTCTCCTTCTTCTGCTTCCACTTGCATTTTTACCTCTTGTTCTCCTTCTTCTACTTCTTCTCCATCATCCTCACTCCTTCAACTAGTTTTTCTTCTTCCTCTTGTTCACCTTCTTCCACTTCTACTACATCCACTTGTTCTTCTTCTTCCCTCTCTTCTCCTTCTTCCCCTTCTTCTGCCTACACTACTTCTTCTTCCTCCCCTTCTTCTTCTCCTACTTGTTCCACTTCTACCTCATTCCCCTTTCCTTCCATTGCTTCTTCTTCCTCCTCTTTTTCTCATTCTTCCACTTCTTCTTCTTCTTCCTATTGGTCTCCTTCTTCCACTTCTTCTTCTTCATCTCCTTTCATTCCACTACTTCCTCATATTCCTCTTATTCTCTCCTTCTACCACTTCTTCTACTTCTACTTGTTGTTCTTCTTCATTTTCGTCTCCTTCTCCTTCCACAACTTCTTTTTCTTTCCTTTCCGTCTTCTCCTTCCTCTTTTTCTCCATCCCCGACTTCTGTTGCTTCCCATTGTTGCTCTTCCTCTTGTTCTCCTTCCCCCAAATCTTATTCTTACACTTCTTCTTCTTCTTCTTCCTCTTCTCGTCCAGATTCCACTTCTTCTGGTTCTTCTTCCCTTCCCTTCCCCTCCTTCTTCCTCTTCCTCTTTTTCTCCTTTTTCCAATTCTTCTTCTTCATCTCACCTCCTTCGACTACTTCTTCTTCCTCCTCTTGTTCACCTTCTTCACTTTCCACATCTTCTTCTTCTTCCTTTTCTTCTCCTTCTTCCACTTCTTCTAGTTACTCTCCTTCTTCTTCCTCTTCTTATCTTTCTTCCACTTCTCCTGCCTCCTCTTGTTCTTTTTCTTCCAGTTCTTCTTCATCCTCTCCTTTCCTTTCTTTTCTTCATCTTCATCTCCTTCTTCTTCTTCCTTTCCTTCGTCATATCCCTCTTTTTCTCCTTCTTCTGCTTCCACTTGCATTTTTACCTCTTCTTCTCCTTCTTCTACTTCTTCTCCATCATCCTCACTCCTTCAACTAGTTTTGCTTCTTCCTCTTGTTCACCTTCTTCCACTTCTACTACATCCACTTGTTCTTCTTCTTCCCTCTCTTCTCCTTCTTCCCCTTCTTCTGCCTACACTACTTCTTCTTCCTCCCCTTCTTCTTCTCCTACTTGTTCCACTTCTACCTCATTCCCCTTTCCTTCCATTGCTTCTTCTTCCTCCTCTTTTTCTCATTCTTCCACTTCTTCTTCTTCTTCCTATTGGTCTCCTTCTTCCACTTCTTCTTCTTCATCTCCTTTCATTCCACTACTTCCTCATATTCCTCTTATTCTCTCCTTCTACCACTTCTTCTACTTCTACTTGTTGTTCTTCTTCATTTTCGTCTCCTTCTCCTTCCACAACTTCTTTTTCTTTCCTTTCCGTCTTCTCCTTCCTCTTTTTCTCCATCCCCGACTTCTGTTGCTTCCCATTGTTGCTCTTCCTCTTGTTCTCCTTCCCCCAAATCTTATTCTTACACTTCTTCTTCTTCTTCTTCCTCTTCTCGTCCAGATTCCACTTCTTCTGGTTCTTCTTCCCTTCCCTTCCCCTCCTTCTTCCTCTTCCTCTTTTTCTCCTTTTTCCAATTCTTCTTCTTCATCTCACCTCCTTCGACTACTTCTTCTTCCTCCTCTTGTTCACCTTCTTCACTTTCCACATCTTCTTCTTCTTCCTTTTCTTCTCCTTCTTCCACTTCTTCTAGTTACTCTCCTTCTTCTTCCTCTTCTTATCTTTCTTCCACTTCTCCTGCCTCCTCTTGTTCTTTTTCTTCCAGTTCTTCTTCATCCTCTCCTTTCCTTTCTTTTCTTCATCTTCATCTCCTTCTTCTTCTTCCTTTCCTTCGTCATATCCCTCTTTTTCTCCTTCTTCTGCTTCCACTTGCATTTTTACCTCTTCTTCTCCTTCTTCTCCATCATCCTCACTCCTTCAACTAGTTTTTCTTCTTCCTCTTGTTCACCTTCTTCCACTTCTACTACATCCACTTGTTCTTCTTCTTCCCTCTCTTCTCCTTCTTCCCCTTCTTCTGCCTACACTACTTCTTCTTCCTCCCCTTCTTCTTCTCCTACTTGTTCCACTTCTTCCTCATTCCCCTTTCCTTCCATTGCTTCTTCTTCCTCCTCTTTTTCTCATTCTTCCACTTCTTCTTCTTCTTCTTCTTCCTATTGGTCTCCTTCTTCCACTTCTTCTTCTTCATCTCCTTTCATTCCACTACTTCCTCATATTCCTCTTATTCTCTCCTTCTACCACTTCTTCTACTTCTACTTGTTGTTCTTCTTCATTTTCGTCTCCTTCTCCTTCCACAACTTCTTTTTCTTTCCTTTCCGTCTTCTCCTTCCTCTTTTTCTCCATCCCCGACTTCTGTTGCTTCCCATTGTTGCTCTCCTTCCCCCAAATCTTATTCTTACACTTCTTCTTCTTCTTCTTCCTCTTCTCGTCCAGATTCCACTTCTTCTGGTTCTTCTTCCCTTCCCTTCCCCTCCTTCTTCCTCTTCCTCTTTTTCTCCTTTTTCCAATTCTTCTTCTTCATCTCACCTCCTTCGACTACTTCTTCTTCCTCCTCTTGTTCACCTTCTTCACTTTCCACATCTTCTTCTTCTTCCTTTTCTTCTCCTTCTTCCACTTCTTCTAGTTACTCTCCTTCTTCTTCCTCTTCTTATCTTTCTTCCACTTCTCCTGCCTCGTCTTGTTCTTTTTCTTCCAGTTCTTCTTCATCCTCTCCTTTCCTTTCTTTTCTTCATCTTCATCTCCTTCTTCTTCTTCCTTTCCTTCGTCATATCCCTCTTTTTCTCCTTCTTCTGCTTCCACTTGCATTTTTACCTCTTCTTCTCCTTCTTCTCCATCATCCTCACTCCTTCAACTAGTTTTTCTTCTTCCTCTTGTTCACCTTCTTCCACTTCTACTACATCCACTTGTTCTTCTTCTTCCCTCTCTTCTCCTTCTTCCCCTTCTTCTGCCTACACTACTTCTTCTTCCTCCCCTTCTTCTTCTCCTACTTGTTCCACTTCTTCCTCATTCCCCTTTCCTTCCATTGCTTCTTCTTCCTCCTCTTTTTCTCATTCTTCCACTTCTTCTTCTTCTTCTTCTTCCTATTGGTCTCCTTCTTCCACTTCTTCTTCTTCATCTCCTTTCATTCCACTACTTCCTCATATTCCTCTTATTCTCTCCTTCTACCACTTCTTCTACTTCTACTTGTTGTTCTTCTTCATTTTCGTCTCCTTCTTCCTCTTGTTCTGCTTACACTTCTTCCTCTTCCTCTTCTTCCACTTCTTCTCCTTCCACAACTTCTTTTTCTTTCCTTTCCGTCTTCTCCTTCCTCTTTTTCTCCATCCCCGACTTCTGTTGCTTCCCATTGTTGCTCTTCCTCTTGTTCTCCTTCCCCCAAATCTTATTCTTACACTTCTTCTTCTTCTTCTTCCTCTTCTCGTCCAGATTCCACTTCTTCTGGTTCTTCTTCCCTTCCCTTCCCCTCCTTCTTCCTCTTCCTCTTTTTCTCCTTTTTCCAATTCTTCTTCTTCATCTCACCTCCTTCGACTACTTCTTCTTCCTCCTCTTGTTCACCTTCTTCACTTTCCACATCTTCTTCTTCTTCCTTTTCTTCTCCTTCTTCCACTTCTTCTAGTTACTCTCCTTCTTCTTCCTCTTCTTATCTTTCTTCCACTTCTCCTGCCTCCTCTTGTTCTTTTTCTTCCAGTTCTTCTTCATCCTCTCCTTTCCTTTCTTTTCTTCATCTTCATCTCCTTCTTCTTCTTCCTTTCCTTCGTCATATCCTTCTTTTTCTCCTTCTTCTGCTTCCACTTGCATTTTTACCTCTTGTTCTCCTTCTTCTACTTCTTCTCCATCATCCTCACTCCTTCACCTAGTTTTTCTTCTTTCTCTTGTTCACCTTCTTCCACTTCTACTACATCCACTTGTTCTTCTTCTTCCCTCTCTTCTCCTTCTTCCCCTTCTTCTGCCTACACTACTTCTTCTTCCTCCCCTTCTTCTTCTCCTACTTGTTCCACTTCTTCCTCATTCCCCTTTCCTTCCATTGCTTCTTCTTCCTCCTCTTTTTCTCATTCTTCCACTTCTTCTTCTTCTTCCTATTGGTCTCCTTCTTCCACTTCTTCTTCTTCATCTCCTTTCATTCCACTACTTCCTCATATTCCTCTTATTCTCTCCTTCTACCACTTCTTCTACTTCTACTTGTTGTTCTTCTTCATTTTCGTCTCCTTCTCCTTCCACAACTTCTTTTTCTTTCCTTTCCGTCTTCTCCTTCCTCTTTTTCTCCATCCCCGACTTCTGTTGCTTCCCATTGTTGCTCTTCCTCTTGTTCTCCTTCCCCCAAATCTTATTCTTACACTTCTTCTTCTTCTTCTTCCTCTTCTTGTCCAGATTCCACTTCTTCTGGTTCTTCTTCCCTTCCCTTCCCCTCCTTCTTCCTCTTCCTCTTTTTCTCCTTTTTCCAATTCTTCTTCTTCATCTCACCTCCTTCGACTACTTCTTCTTCCTCCTCTTGTTCACCTTCTTCACTTTCCACATCTTCTTCTTCTTCCTTTTCTTCTCCTTCTTCCACTTCTTCTAGTTACTCTCCTTCTTCTTCCTCTTCTTATCTTTCTTCCACTTCTCCTGCCTCCTCTTGTTCTTTTTCTTCCAGTTCTTCTTCATCCTCTCCTTTCCTTTCTTTTCTTCATCTTCATCTCCTTCTTCTTCTTCCTTTCCTTCGTCATATCCCTCTTTTTCTCCTTCTTCTGCTTCCACTTGCATTTTTACCTCTTGTTCTCCTTCTTCTACTTCTTCTCCATCATCCTCACTCCTTCAACTAGTTTTTCTTCTTCCTCTTGTTCACCTTCTTCCACTTCTACTACATCCACTTGTTCTTCTTCTTCCCTCTCTTCTCCTTCTTCCCCTTCTTCTGCCTACACTACTTCTTCTTCCTCCCCTTCTTCTTCTCCTACTTGTTCCACTTCTTCCTCATTCCCCTTTCCTTCCATTGCTTCTTCTTCCTCCTCTTTTTCTCATTCTTCCACTTCTTCTTCTTCTTCCTATTGGTCTCCTTCTTCCACTTCTTCTTCTTCATCTCCTTTCATTCCACTACTTCCTCATATTCCTCTTATTCTCTCCTTCTACCACTTCTTCTACTTCTACTTGTTGTTCTTCTTCATTTTCGTCTCCTTCTTCCTCTTGTTCTGCTTACACTTCTTCCTCTTCCTCTTCTTCCACTTCTTCTCCTTCCACAACTTCTTTTTCTTTCCTTTCCGTCTTCTCCTTCCTCTTTTTCTCCATCCCCGACTTCTGTTGCTTCCCATTGTTGCTCTTCCTCTTGTTCTCCTTCCCCCAAATCTTATTCTTACACTTCTTCTTCTTCTTCTTCCTCTTCTCGTCCAGATTCCACTTCTTCTGGTTCTTCTTCCCTTCCCTTCCCCTCTTTCTTCCTCTTCCTCTTTTTCTCCTTTTTCCAATTCTTCTTCTTCATCTCACCTCCTTCGACTACTTCTTCTTCCTCCTCTTGTTCACCTTCTTCACTTTCCACATCTTCTTCTTCTTCCTTTTCTTCTCCTTCTTCCACTTCTTCTAGTTACTCTCCTTCTTCTTCCTCTTCTTATCTTTCTTCCACTTCTCCTGCCTCCTCTTGTTCTTTTTCTTCCAGTTCTTCTTCATCCTCTCCTTTCCTTTCTTTTCTTCATCTTCATCTCCTTCTTCTTCTTCCTTTCCTTCGTCATATCCCTCTTTTTCTCCTTCTTCTGCTTCCACTTGCATTTTTACCTCTTGTTCTCCTTCTTCTACTTCTTCTCCATCATCCTCACTCCTTCAACTAGCTTTTCTTCTTCCTCTTGTTCACCTTCTTCCACTTCTACTACATCCACTTGTTCTTCTTCTTCCCTCTCTTCTCCTTCTTCCCCTTCTTCTGCCTACACTACTTCTTCTTCCTCCCCTTCTTCTTCTCCTACTTGTTCCACTTCTTCCTCATTCCCCTTTCCTTCCATTGCTTCTTCTTCCTCCTCTTTTTCTCATTCTTCCACTTCTTCTTCTTCTTCCTATTGGTCTCCTTCTTCCACTTCTTCTTCTTCATCTCCTTTCATTCCACTACTTCCTCATATTCCTCTTATTCTCTCCTTCTACCACTTCTTCTACTTCTACTTGTTGTTCTTCTTCATTTTCGTCTCCTTCTTCCTCTTGTTCTGCTTACACTTCTTCCTCTTCCTCTTCTTCCACTTCTTCTCCTTCCACAACTTCTTTTTCTTTCCTTTCCGTCTTCTCCTTCCTCTTTTTCTCCATCCCCGACTTCTGTTGCTTCCCATTGTTGCTCTTCCTCTTGTTCTCCTTCCCCCAAATCTTATTCTTACACTTCTTCTTCTTCTTCTTCCTCTTCTCGTCCAGATTCCACTTCTTCTGGTTCTTCTTCCCTTCCCTTCCCCTCCTTCTTCCTCTTCCTCTTTTTCTCCTTTTTCCAATTCTTCTTCTTCATCTCACCTCCTTCGACTACTTCTTCTTCCTCCTCTTGTTCACCTTCTTCACTTTCCACATCTTCTTCTTCTTCCTTTTCTTCTCCTTCTTCCACTTCTTCTAGTTACTCTCCTTCTTCTTCCTCTTCTTATCTTTCTTCCACTTCTCCTGCCTCCTCTTGTTCTTTTTCTTCCAGTTCTTCTTCATCCTCTCCTTTCCTTTCTTTTCTTCATCTTCATCTCCTTCTTCTTCTTCCTTTCCTTCGTCATATCCCTCTTTTTCTCCTTCTTCTGCTTCCACTTGCATTTTTACCTCTTCTTCTCCTTCTTCTACTTCTTCTCCATCATCCTCACTCCTTCAACTAGTTTTTCTTCTTCCTCTTGTTCACCTTCTTCCACTTCTACTACATCCACTTGTTCTTCTTCTTCCCTCTCTTCTCCTTCTTCCCCTTCTTCTGCCTACACTACTTCTTCTTCCTCCCCTTCTTCTTCTCCTACTTGTTCCACTTCTTCCTCATTCCCCTTTCCTTCCATTGCTTCTTCTTCCTCCTCTTTTTCTCATTCTTCCACTTCTTCTTCTTCTTCCTATTGGTCTCCTTCTTCCACTTCTTCTTCTTCATCTCCTTTCATTCCACTACTTCCTCATATTCCTCTTATTCTCTCCTTCTACCACTTCTTCTACTTCTACTTGTTGTTCTTCTTCATTTTCGTCTCCTTCTTCCTCTTGTTCTGCTTACACTTCTTCCTCTTCCTCTTCTTCCACTTCTTCTCCTTCCACAACTTCTTTTTCTTTCCTTTCCGTCTTCTCCTTCCTCTTTTTCTCCATCCCCGACTTCTGTTGCTTCCCATTGTTGCTCTTCCTCTTGTTCTCCTTCCCCCAAATCTTATTCTTACACTTCTTCTTCTTCTTCTTCCTCTTCTCGTCCAGATTCCACTTCTTCTGGTTCTTCTTCCCTTCCCTTCCCCTCCTTCTTCCTCTTCCTCTTTTTCTCCTTTTTCCAATTCTTCTTCTTCATCTCACCTCCTTCGACTACTTCTTCTTCCTCCTCTTGTTCACCTTCTTCACTTTCCACATCTTCTTCTTCTTCCTTTTCTTCTCCTTCTTCCACTTCTTCTAGTTACTCTCCTTCTTCTTCCTCTTCTTATCTTTCTTCCACTTCTCCTGCCTCCTCTTGTTCTTTTTCTTCCAGTTCTTCTTCATCCTCTCCTTTCCTTTCTTTTCTTCATCTTCATCTCCTTCTTCTTCTTCCTTTCCTTCGTCATATCCCTCTTTTTCTCCTTCTTCTGCTTCCACTTGCATTTTTACCTCTTCTTCTCCTTCTTCTCCATCATCCTCACTCCTTCAACTAGTTTTTCTTCTTCCTCTTGTTCACCTTCTTCCACTTCTACTACATCCACTTGTTCTTCTTCTTCCCCTTCTTCTGCCTACACTACTTCTTCTTCCTCCCCTTCTTCTTCTCCTACTTGTTCCACTTCTTCCTCATTCCCCTTTCCTTCCATTGCTTCTTCTTCCTCCTCTTTTTCTCATTCTTCCACTTCTTCTTCTTCTTCCTATTGGTCTCCTTCTTCCACTTCTTCTTCTTCATCTCCTTTCATTCCACTACTTCCTCATATTCCTCTTATTCTCTCCTTCTACCACTTCTTCTACTTCTACTTGTTGTTCTTCTTCATTTTCGTCTCCTTCTCCTTCCACAACTTCTTTTTCTTTCCTTTCCGTCTTCTCCTTCCTCTTTTTCTCCATCCCCGATTTCTGTTGCTTCCCATTGTTGCTCTTCCTCTTGTTCTCCTTCCCCCAAATCTTATTCTTACACTTCTTCTTCTTCTTCTTCCTCTTCTCGTCCAGATTCCACTTCTTCTGGTTCTTCTTCCCTTCCCTTCCCCTCCTTCTTCCTCTTCCTCTTTTTCTCCTTTTTCCAATTCTTCTTCTTCATCTCACCTCCTTCGACTACTTCTTCTTCCTCCTCTTGTTCACCTTCTTCACTTTCCACATCTTCTTCTTCTTCCTTTTCTTCTCCTTCTTCCACTTCTTCTAGTTACTCTCCTTCTTCTTCCTCTTCTTATCTTTCTTCCACTTCTCCTGCCTCCTCTTGTTCTTTTTCTTCCAGTTCTTCTTCATCCTCTCCTTTCCTTTCTTTTCTTCATCTTCATCTCCTTCTTCTTCTTCCTTTCCTTCGTCATATCCCTCTTTTTCTCCTTCTTCTGCTTCCACTTGCATTTTTACCTCTTGTTCTCCTTCTTCTCCATCATCCTCACTCCTTCAACTAGTTTTTCTTCTTCCTCTTGTTCACCTTCTTCCACTTCTACTACATCCACTTGTTCTTCTTCTTCCCTCTCTTCTCCTTCTTCCCCTTCTTCTGCCTACACTACTTCTTCTTCCTCCCCTTCTTCTTCTCCTACTTGTTCCACTTCTTCCTCATTCCCCTTTCCTTCCATTGCTTCTTCTTCCTCCTCTTTTTCTCATTCTTCCACTTCTTCTTCTTCTTCCTATTTGTCTCCTTCTTCCACTTCTTCTTCTTCATCTCCTTTCATTCCACTACTTCCTCATATTCCTCTTATTCTCTCCTTCTACCACTTCTCCTACTTCTACTTTTTGTTCTTCTTCATTTTCGTCTCCTTCTTCCTCTTGTTCTGCTTACACTTCTTCCTCTTCCTCTTCTTCCACTTCTTCTCCTTCCACAACTTCTTTTTCTTTCCTTTCCGTCTTCTCCTTCCTCTTTTTCTCCATCCCCGACTTCTGTTGCTTCCCATTGTTGCTCTTCCTCTTGTTCTCCTTCCCCCAAATCTTATTCTTACACTTCTTCTTCTTCTTCTTCCTCTTCTCGTCCAGATTCCACTTCTTCTGGTTCTTCTTCCCTTCCCTTCCCCTCCTTCTTCCTCTTCCTCTTTTTCTCCTTTTTCCAATTCTTCTTCTTCATCTCACCTCCTTCGACTACTTCTTCTTCCTCCTCTTGTTCACCTTCTTCACTTTCCACATCTTCTTCTTCTTCCTTTTCTTCTCCTTCTTCCACTTCTTCTAGTTACTCTCCTTCTTCTTCCTCTTCTTATCTTTCTTCCACTTCTCCTGCCTCCTCTTGTTCTTTTTCTTCCAGTTCTTCTTCATCCTCTCCTTTCCTTTCTTTTCTTCATCTTCATCTCCTTCTTCTTCTTCCTTTCCTTCGTCATATCCCTCTTTTTCTCCTTCTTCTGCTTCCACTTGCATTTTTACCTCTTGTTCTCCTTCTTCTACTTCTTCTCCATCATCCTCACTCCTTCAACTAGTTTTTCTTCTTCCTCTTGTTCACCTTCTTCCACTTCTACTACATCCACTTGTTCTTCTTCTTCCCTCTCTTCTCCTTCTTCCCCTTCTTCTGCCTACACTACTTCTTCTTCCTCCCCTTCTTCTTCTCCTACTTGTTCCACTTCTTCCTCATTCCCCTTTCCTTCCATTGCTTCTTCTTCCTCCTCTTTTTCTCATTCTTCCACTTCTTCTTCTTCTTCCTATTGGTCTCCTTCTTCCACTTCTTCTTCTTCATCTCCTTTCATTCCACTACTTCCTCATATTCCTCTTATTCTCTCCTTCTACCACTTCTTCTACTTCTACTTGTTGTTCTTCTTCATTTTCGTCTCCTTCTTCCTCTTGTTCTGCTTACACTTCTTCCTCTTCCTCTTCTTCCACTTCTTCTCCTTCCACAACTTCTTTTTCTTTCCTTTCCGTCTTCTCCTTCCTCTTTTTCTCCATCCCCGACTTCTGTTGCTTCCCATTGTTGCTCTTCCTCTTGTTCTCCTTCCCCCAAATCTTATTCTTACACTTCTTCTTCTTCTTCTTCCTCTTCTCGTCCAGATTCCACTTCTTCTGGTTCTTCTTCCCTTCCCTTCCCCTCCTTCTTCCTCTTCCTCTTTTTCTCCTTTTTCCAATTCTTCTTCTTCATCTCACCTCCTTCGACTACTTCTTCTTCCTCCTCTTGTTCACCTTCTTCACTTTCCACATCTTCTTCTTCTTCCTTTTCTTCTCCTTCTTCCACTTCTTCTAGTTACTCTCCTTCTTCTTCCTCTTCTTATCTTTCTTCCACTTCTCCTGCCTCCTCTTGTTCTTTTTCTTCCAGTTCTTCTTCATCCTCTCCTTTCCTTTCTTTTCTTCATCTTCATCTCCTTCTTCTTCTTCCTTTCCTTCGTCATATCCCTCTTTTTCTCCTTCTTCTGCTTCCACTTGCATTTTTACCTCTTGTTCTCCTTCTTCTACTTCTTCTCCATCATCCTCACTCCTTCAACTAGTTTTTCTTCTTCCTCTTGTTCACCTTCTTCCACTTCTACTACATCCACTTGTTCTTCTTCTTCCCTCTCTTCTCCTTCTTCCCCTTCTTCTGCCTACACTACTTCTTCTTCCTCCCCTTCTTCTTCTCCTACTTGTTCCACTTCTTCCTCATTCCCCTTTCCTTCCATTGCTTCTTCTTCCTCCTCTTTTTCTCATTCTTCCACTTCTTCTTCTTCTTCCTATTGGTCTCCTTCTTCCACTTCTTCTTCTTCATCTCCTTTCATTCCACTACTTCCTCATATTCCTCTTATTCTCTCCTTCTACCACTTCTTCTACTTCTACTTGTTGTTCTTCTTCATTTTCGTCTCCTTCTTCCTCTTGTTCTGCTTACACTTCTTCCTCTTCCTCTTCTTCCACTTCTTCTCCTTCCACAACTTCTTTTTCTTTCCTTTCCGTCTTCTCCTTCCTCTTTTTCTCCATCCCCGACTTCTGTTGCTTCCCATTGTTGCTCTTCCTCTTGTTCTCCTTCCCCCAAATCTTATTCTTACACTTCTTCTTCTTCTTCTTCCTCTTCTCGTCCAGATTCCACTTCTTCTGGTTCTTCTTCCCTTCCCTTCCCCTCCTTCTTCCTCTTCCTCTTTTTCTCCTTTTTCCAATTCTTCTTCTTCATCTCACCTCCTTCGACTACTTCTTCTTCCTCCTCTTGTTCACCTTCTTCACTTTCCACATCTTCTTCTTCTTCCTTTTCTTCTCCTTCTTCCACTTCTTCTAGTTACTCTCCTTCTTCTTCCTCTTCTTATCTTTCTTCCACTTCTCCTGCCTCCTCTTGTTCTTTTTCTTCCAGTTCTTCTTCATCCTCTCCTTTCCTTTCTTTTCTTCATCTTCATCTCCTTCTTCTTCTTCCTTTCCTTCGTCATATCCCTCTTTTTCTCCTTCTTCTGCTTCCACTTGCATTTTTACCTCTTCTTCTCCTTCTTCTCCATCATCCTCACTCCTTCAACTAGTTTTTCTTCTTCCTCTTGTTCACCTTCTTCCACTTCTACTACATCCACTTGTTCTTCTTCTTCCCCTTCTTCTGCCTACACTACTTCTTCTTCCTCCCCTTCTTCTTCTCCTACTTGTTCCACTTCTTCCTCATTCCCCTTTCCTTCCATTGCTTCTTCTTCCTCCTCTTTTTCTCATTCTTCCACTTCTTCTTCTTCCTATTGGTCTCCTTCTTCCACTTCTTCTTCTTCATCTCCTTTCATTCCACTACTTCCTCATATTCCTCTTATTCTCTCCTTCTACCACTTCTTCTACTTCTACTTGTTGTTCTTCTTCATTTTCGTCTCCTTCTCCTTCCACAACTTCTTTTTCTTTCCTTTCCGTCTTCTCCTTCCTCTTTTTCTCCATCCCCGATTTCTGTTGCTTCCCATTGTTGCTCTTCCTCTTGTTCTCCTTCCCCCAAATCTTATTCTTACACTTCTTCTTCTTCTTCTTCCTCTTCTCGTCCAGATTCCACTTCTTCTGGTTCTTCTTCCCTTCCCTTCCCCTCCTTCTTCCTCTTCCTCTTTTTCTCCTTTTTCCAATTCTTCTTCTTCATCTCACCTCCTTCGACTACTTCTTCTTCCTCCTCTTGTTCACCTTCTTCACTTTCCACATCTTCTTCTTCTTCCTTTTCTTCTCCTTCTTCCACTTCTTCTAGTTACTCTCCTTCTTCTTCCTCTTCTTATCTTTCTTCCACTTCTCCTGCCTCCTCTTGTTCTTTTTCTTCCAGTTCTTCTTCATCCTCTCCTTTCCTTTCTTTTCTTCATCTTCATCTCCTTCTTCTTCTTCCTTTCCTTCGTCATATCCCTCTTTTTCTCCTTCTTCTGCTTCCACTTGCATTTTTACCTCTTGTTCTCCTTCTTCTCCATCATCCTCACTCCTTCAACTAGTTTTTCTTCTTCCTCTTGTTCACCTTCTTCCACTTCTACTACATCCACTTGTTCTTCTTCTTCCCTCTCTTCTCCTTCTTCCCCTTCTTCTGCCTACACTACTTCTTCTTCCTCCCCTTCTTCTTCTCCTACTTGTTCCACTTCTTCCTCATTCCCCTTTCCTTCCATTGCTTCTTCTTCCTCCTCTTTTTCTCATTCTTCCACTTCTTCTTCTTCTTCCTATTGGTCTCCTTCTTCCACTTCTTCTTCTTCATCTCCTTTCATTCCACTACTTCCTCATATTCCTCTTATTCTCTCCTTCTACCACTTCTTCTACTTCTACTTGTTGTTCTTCTTCATTTTCGTCTCCTTCTCCTTCCACAACTTCTTTTTCTTTCCTTTCCGTCTTCTCCTTCCTCTTTTTCTCCATCCCCGATTTCTGTTGCTTCCCATTGTTGCTCTTCCTCTTGTTCTCCTTCCCCCAAATCTTATTCTTACACTTCTTCTTCTTCTTCTTCCTCTTCTCGTCCAGATTCCACTTCTTCTGGTTCTTCTTCCCTTCCCTTCCCCTCCTTCTTCCTCTTCCTCTTTTTCTCCTTTTTCCAATTCTTCTTCTTCATCTCACCTCCTTCGACTACTTCTTCTTCCTCCTCTTGTTCACCTTCTTCACTTTCCACATCTTCTTCTTCTTCCTTTTCTTCTCCTTCTTCCACTTCTTCTAGTTACTCTCCTTCTTCTTCCTCTTCTTATCTTTCTTCCACTTCTCCTGCCTCCTCTTGTTCTTTTTCTTCCAGTTCTTCTTCATCCTCTCCTTTCCTTTCTTTTCTTCATCTTCATCTCCTTCTTCTTCTTCCTTTCCTTCGTCATATCCCTCTTTTTCTCCTTCTTCTGCTTCCACTTGCATTTTTACCTCTTGTTCTCCTTCTTCTCCATCATCCTCACTCCTTCAACTAGTTTTTCTTCTTCCTCTTGTTCACCTTCTTCCACTTCTACTACATCCACTTGTTCTTCTTCTTCCCTCTCTTCTCCTTCTTCCCCTTCTTCTGCCTACACTACTTCTTCTTCCTCCCCTTCTTCTTCTCCTACTTGTTCCACTTCTTCCTCATTCCCCTTTCCTTCCATTGCTTCTTCTTCCTCCTCTTTTTCTCATTCTTCCACTTCTTCTTCTTCTCCCTATTTGTCTCCTTCTTCCACTTCTTCTTCTTCATCTCCTTTCATTCCACTACTTCCTCATATTCCTCTTATTCTCTCCTTCTACCACTTCTCCTACTTCTACTTTTTGTTCTTCTTCATTTTCGTCTCCTTCTTCCTCTTGTTCTGCTTACACTTCTTCCTCTTCCTCTTCTTCCACTTCTTCTCCTTCCACAACTTCTTTTTCTTTCCTTTCCGTCTTCTCCTTCCTCTTTTTCTCCATCCCCGACTTCTGTTGCTTCCCATTGTTGCTCTTCCTCTTGTTCTCCTTCCCCCAAATCTTATTCTTACACTTCTTCTTCTTCTTCTTCCTCTTCTCGTCCAGATTCCACTTCTTCTGGTTCTTCTTCCCTTCCCTTCCCCTCCTTCTTCCTCTTCCTCTTTTTCTCCTTTTTCCAATTCTTCTTCTTCATCTCACCTCCTTCGACTACTTCTTCTTCCTCCTCTTGTTCACCTTCTTCACTTTCCACATCTTCTTCTTCTTCCTTTTCTTCTCCTTCTTCCACTTCTTCTAGTTACTCTCCTTCTTCTTCCTCTTCTTATCTTTCTTCCACTTCTCCTGCCTCCTCTTGTTCTTTTTCTTCCAGTTCTTCTTCATCCTCTCCTTTCCTTTCTTTTCTTCATCTTTATCTCCTTCTTCTTCTTCCTTTCCTTCGTCATATCCCTCTTTTTCTCCTTCTTCTGCTTCCACTTGCATTTTTACCTCTTGTTCTCCTTCTTCTACTTCTTCTCCATCATCCTCACTCCTTCAACTAGTTTTTCTTCTTCCTCTTGTTCACCTTCTTCCACTTCTACTACATCCACTTGTTCTTCTTCTTCCCTCTCTTCTCCTTCTTCCCCTTCTTCTGCCTACACTACTTCTTCTTCCTCCCCTTCTTCTTCTCCTACTTGTTCCACTTCTTCCTCATTCCCCTTTCCTTCCATTGCTTCTTCTTCCTCCTCTTTTTCTCATTCTTCCACTTCTTCTTCTTCTTCCTATTGGTCTCCTTCTTCCACTTCTTCTTCTTCATCTCCTTTCATTCCACTACTTCCTCATATTCCTCCTATTCTCTCCTTCTACCACTTCTCCTACTTCTACTTGTTGTTCTTCTTCATTTTCGTCTCCTTCTTCCTCTTGTTCTGCTTACACTTCTTCCTCTTCCTCTTCTTCCACTTCTTCTCCTTCCACAACTTCTTTTTCTTTCCTTTCCGTCTTCTCCTTCCTCTTTTTCTCCATCCCCGACTTCTGTTGCTTCCCATTGTTGCTCTTCCTCTTGTTCTCCTTCCCCCAAATCTTATTCTTACACTTCTTCTTCTTCTTCTTCCTCTTCTCGTCCAGATTCCACTTCTTCTGGTTCTTCTTCCCTTCCCTTCCCCTCCTTCTTCCTCTTCCTCTTTTTCTCCTTTTTCCAATTCTTCTTCTTCATCTCACCTCCTTCGACTACTTCTTCTTCCTCCTCTTGTTCACCTTCTTCACTTTCCACATCTTCTTCTTCTTCCTTTTCTTCTCCTTCTTCCACTTCTTCTAGTTACTCTCCTTCTTCTTCCTCTTCTTATCTTTCTTCCACTTCTCCTGCCTCCTCTTGTTCTTTTTCTTCCAGTTCTTCTTCATCCTCTCCTTTCCTTTCTTTTCTTCATCTTCATCTCCTTCTTCTTCTTCCTTTCCTTCGTCATATCCCTCTTTTTCTCCTTCTTCTGCTTCCACTTGCATTTTTACCTCTTCTTCTCCTTCTTCTCCATCATCCTCACTCCTTCAACTAGTTTTTCTTCTTCCTCTTGTTCACCTTCTTCCACTTCTACTACATCCACTTGTTCTTCTTCTTCCCTCTCTTCTCCTTCTTCCCCTTCTTCTGCCTACACTACTTCTTCTTCCTCCCCTTCTTCTTCTCCTACTTGTTCCACTTCTTCCTTATTCCCCTTTCCTTCCATTGCTTCTTCTTCCTCCTCTTTTTCTCATTCTTCCACTTCTTCTTCTTCTTCCTATTGGTCTCCTTCTTCCACTTCTTCTTCTTCATCTCCTTTCATTCCACTACTTCCTCATATTCCTCTTATTCTCTCCTTCTACCACTTCTCCTACTTCTACTTGTTGTTCTTCTTCATTTTCGTCTCCTTCTTCCTCTTGTTCTGCTTACACTTCTTCCTCTTCCTCTTCTTCCACTTCTTCTCCTTCCACAACTTCTTTTTCTTTCCTTTCCGTCTTCTCCTTCCTCTTTTTCTCCATCCCCGACTTCTGTTGCTTCCCATTGTTGCTCTTCCTCTTGTTCTCCTTCCCCCAAATCTTATTCTTACACTTCTTCTTCTTCTTCTTCCTCTTCTCGTCCAGATTCCACTTCTTCTGGTTCTTCTTCCCTTCCCTTCCCCTCCTTCTTCCTCTTCCTCTTTTTCTCCTTTTTCCAATTCTTCTTCTTCATCTCACCTCCTTCGACTACTTCTTCTTCCTCCTCTTGTTCACCTTCTTCACTTTCCACATCTTCTTCTTCTTCCTTTTCTTCTCCTTCTTCCACTTCTTCTAGTTACTCTCCTTCTTCTTCCTCTTCTTATCTTTCTTCCACTTCTCCTGCCTCCTCTTGTTCTTTTTCTTCCAGTTCTTCTTCATCCTCTCCTTTCCTTTCTTTTCTTCATCTTCATCTCCTTCTTCTTCTTCCTTTCCTTCGTCATATCCCTCTTTTTCTCCTTCTTCTGCTTCCACTTGCATTTTTACCTCTTCTTCTCCTTCTTCTCCATCATCCTCACTCCTTCAACTAGTTTTTCTTCTTCCTCTTGTTCACCTTCTTCCACTTCTACTACATCCACTTGTTCTTCTTCTTCCCTCTCTTCTCCTTCTTCCCCTTCTTCTGCCTACACTACTTCTTCTTCCTCCCCTTCTTCTTCTCCTACTTGTTCCACTTCTTCCTTATTCCCCTTTCCTTCCATTGCTTCTTCTTCCTCCTCTTTTTCTCATTCTTCCACTTCTTCTTCTTCTTCCTATTGGTCTCCTTCTTCCACTTCTTCTTCTTCATCTCCTTTCATTCCACTACTTCCTCATATTCCTCTTATTCTCTCCTTCTACCACTTCTCCTACTTCTACTTGTTGTTCTTCTTCATTTTCGTCTCCTTCTTCCTCTTGTTCTGCTTACACTTCTTCCTCTTCCTCTTCTTCCACTTCTTCTCCTTCCACAACTTCTTTTTCTTTCCTTTCCGTCTTCTCCTTCCTCTTTTTCTCCATCCCCGACTTCTGTTGCTTCCCATTGTTGCTCTTCCTCTTGTTCTCCTTCCCCCAAATCTTATTCTTACACTTCTTCTTCTTCTTCTTCCTCTTCTCGTCCAGATTCCACTTCTTCTGGTTCTTCTTCCCTTCCCTTCCCCTCCTTCTTCCTCTTCCTCTTTTTCTCCTTTTTCCAATTCTTCTTCTTCATCTCACCTCCTTCGACTACTTCTTCTTCCTCCTCTTGTTCACCTTCTTCACTTTCCACATCTTCTTCTTCTTCCTTTTCTTCTCCTTCTTCCACTTCTTCTAGTTACTCTCCTTCTTCTTCCTCTTCTTATCTTTCTTCCACTTCTCCTGCCTCCTCTTGTTCTTTTTCTTCCAGTTCTTCTTCATCCTCTCCTTTCCTTTCTTTTCTTCATCTTCATCTCCTTCTTCTTCTTCCTTTCCTTCGTCATATCCCTCTTTTTCTCCTTCTTCTGCTTCCACTTGCATTTTTACCTCTTCTTCTCCTTCTTCTCCATCATCCTCACTCCTTCAACTAGTTTTTCTTCTTCCTCTTGTTCACCTTCTTCCACTTCTACTACATCCACTTGTTCTTCTTCTTCCCTCTCTTCTCCTTCTTCCCCTTCTTCTGCCTACACTACTTCTTCTTCCTCCCCTTCTTCTTCTCCTACTTGTTCCACTTCTTCCTCATTCCCCTTTCCTTCCATTGCTTCTTCTTCCTCCTCTTTTTCTCATTCTTCCACTTCTTCTTCTTCTTCCTATTGGTCTCCTTCTTCCACTTCTTCTTCTTCATCTCCTTTCATTCCACTACTTCCTCATATTCCTCTTATTCTCTCCTTCTACCACTTCTTCTACTTCTACTTGTTGTTCTTCTTCATTTTCGTCTCCTTCTCCTTCCACAACTTCTTTTTCTTTCCTTTCCGTCTTCTCCTTCCTCTTCTTCTCCATCCCCGATTTCTGTTGCTTCCCATTGTTGCTCTTCCTCTTGTTCTCCTTCCCCCAAATCTTATTCTTACACTTCTTCTTCTTCTTCTTCCTCTTCTCGTCCAGATTCCACTTCTTCTGGTTCTTCTTCCCTTCCCTTCCCCTCCTTCTTCCTCTTCCTCTTTTTCTCCTTTTTCCAATTCTTCTTCTTCATCTCACCTCCTTCGACTACTTCTTCTTCCTCCTCTTGTTCACCTTCTTCACTTTCCACATCTTCTTCTTCTTCCTTTTCTTCTCCTTCTTCCACTTCTTCTAGTTACTCTCCTTCTTCTTCCTCTTCTTATCTTTCTTCCACTTCTCCTGCCTCCTCTTGTTCTTTTTCTTCCAGTTCTTCTTCATCCTCTCCTTTCCTTTCTTTTCTTCATCTTCATCTCCTTCTTCTTCTTCCTTTCCTTCGTCATATCCCTCTTTTTCTCCTTCTTCTGCTTCCACTTGCATTTTTACCTCTTCTTCTCCTTCTTCTCCATCATCCTCACTCCTTCAACTAGTTTTTCTTCTTCCTCTTGTTCACCTTCTTCCACTTCTACTACATCCACTTGTTCTTCTTCTTCCCTCTCTTCTCCTTCTTCCCCTTCTTCTGCCTACACTACTTCTTCTTCCTCCCCTTCTTCTTCTCCTACTTGTTCCACTTCTTCCTCATTCCCCTTTCCTTCCATTGCTTCTTCTTCCTCCTCTTTTTCTCATTCTTCCACTTCTTCTTCTTCTTCCTATTTGTCTCCTTCTTCCACTTCTTCTTCTTCATCTCCTTTCATTCCACTACTTCCTCATATTCCTCTTATTCTCTCCTTCTACCACTTCTCCTACTTCTACTTTTTGTTCTTCTTCATTTTCGTCTCCTTCTTCCTCTTGTTCTGCTTACACTTCTTCCTCTTCCTCTTCTTCCACTTCTTCTCCTTCCACAACTTCTTTTTCTTTCCTTTCCGTCTTCTCCTTCCTCTTTTTCTCCATCCCCGACTTCTGTTGCTTCCCATTGTTGCTCTTCCTCTTGTTCTCCTTCCCCCAAATCTTATTCTTACACTTCTTCTTCTTCTTCTTCCTCTTCTCGTCCAGATTCCACTTCTTCTGGTTCTTCTTCCCTTCCCTTCCCCTCCTTCTTCCTCTTCCTCTTTTTCTCCTTTTTCCAATTCTTCTTCTTCATCTCACCTCCTTCGACTACTTCTTCTTCCTCCTCTTGTTCACCTTCTTCACTTTCCACATCTTCTTCTTCTTCCTTTTCTTCTCCTTCTTCCACTTCTTCTAGTTACTCTCCTTCTTCTTCCTCTTCTTATCTTTCTTCCACTTCTCCTGCCTCCTCTTGTTCTTTTTCTTCCAGTTCTTCTTCATCCTCTCCTTTCCTTTCTTTTCTTCATCTTCATCTCCTTCTTCTTCTTCCTTTCCTTCGTCATATCCCTCTTTTTCTCCTTCTTCTGCTTCCACTTGCATTTTTACCTCTTGTTCTCCTTCTTCTACTTCTTCTCCATCATCCTCACTCCTTCAACTAGTTTTTCTTCTTCCTCTTGTTCACCTTCTTCCACTTCTACTACATCCACTTGTTCTTCTTCTTCCCTCTCTTCTCCTTCTTCCCCTTCTTCTGCCTACACTACTTCTTCTTCCTCCCCTTCTTCTTCTCCTACTTGTTCCACTTCTTCCTCATTCCCCTTTCCTTCCATTGCTTCTTCTTCCTCCTCTTTTTCTCATTCTTCCACTTCTTCTTCTTCTTCCTATTGGTCTCCTTCTTCCACTTCTTCTTCTTCATCTCCTTTCATTCCACTACTTCCTCATATTCCTCTTATTCTCTCCTTCTACCACTTCTTCTACTTCTACTTGTTGTTCTTCTTCATTTTCGTCTCCTTCTTCCTCTTGTTCTGCTTACACTTCTTCCTCTTCCTCTTCTTCCACTTCTTCTCCTTCCACAACTTCTTTTTCTTTCCTTTCCGTCTTCTCCTTCCTCTTTTTCTCCATCCCCGACTTCTGTTGCTTCCCATTGTTGCTCTTCCTCTTGTTCTCCTTCCCCCAAATCTTATTCTTACACTTCTTCTTCTTCTTCTTCCTCTTCTCGTCCAGATTCCACTTCTTCTGGTTCTTCTTCCCTTCCCTTCCCCTCCTTCTTCCTCTTCCTCTTTTTCTCCTTTTTCCAATTCTTCTTCTTCATCTCACCTCCTTCGACTACTTCTTCTTCCTCCTCTTGTTCACCTTCTTCACTTTCCACATCTTCTTCTTCTTCCTTTTCTTCTCCTTCTTCCACTTCTTCTAGTTACTCTCCTTCTTCTTCCTCTTCTTATCTTTCTTCCACTTCTCCTGCCTCCTCTTGTTCTTTTTCTTCCAGTTCTTCTTCATCCTCTCCTTTCCTTTCTTTTCTTCATCTTCATCTCCTTCTTCTTCTTCCTTTCCTTCGTCATATCCCTCTTTTTCTCCTTCTTCTGCTTCCACTTGCATTTTTACCTCTTGTTCTCCTTCTTCTACTTCTTCTCCATCATCCTCACTCCTTCAACTAGTTTTTCTTCTTCCTCTTGTTCACCTTCTTCCACTTCTACTACATCCACTTGTTCTTCTTCTTCCCTCTCTTCTCCTTCTTCCCCTTCTTCTGCCTACACTACTTCTTCTTCCTCCCCTTCTTCTTCTCCTACTTGTTCCACTTCTTCCTCATTCCCCTTTCCTTCCATTGCTTCTTCTTCCTCCTCTTTTTCTCATTCTTCCACTTCTTCTTCTTCTTCCTATTGGTCTCCTTCTTCCACTTCTTCTTCTTCATCTCCTTTCATTCCACTACTTCCTCATATTCCTCTTATTCTCTCCTTCTACCACTTCTTCTACTTCTACTTGTTGTTCTTCTTCATTTTCGTCTCCTTCTTCCTCTTGTTCTGCTTACACTTCTTCCTCTTCCTCTTCTTCCACTTCTTCTCCTTCCACAACTTCTTTTTCTTTCCTTTCCGTCTTCTCCTTCCTCTTTTTCTCCATCCCCGACTTCTGTTGCTTCCCATTGTTGCTCTTCCTCTTGTTCTCCTTCCCCCAAATCTTATTCTTACACTTCTTCTTCTTCTTCTTCCTCTTCTCGTCCAGATTCCACTTCTTCTGGTTCTTCTTCCCTTCCCTTCCCCTCCTTCTTCCTCTTCCTCTTTTTCTCCTTTTTCCAATTCTTCTTCTTCATCTCACCTCCTTCGACTACTTCTTCTTCCTCCTCTTGTTCACCTTCTTCACTTTCCACATCTTCTTCTTCTTCCTTTTCTTCTCCTTCTTCCACTTCTTCTAGTTACTCTCCTTCTTCTTCCTCTTCTTATCTTTCTTCCACTTCTCCTGCCTCCTCTTGTTCTTTTTCTTCCAGTTCTTCTTCATCCTCTCCTTTCCTTTCTTTTCTTCATCTTCATCTCCTTCTTCTTCTTCCTTTCCTTCGTCATATCCCTCTTTTTCTCCTTCTTCTGCTTCCACTTGCATTTTTACCTCTTGTTCTCCTTCTTCTCCATCATCCTCACTCCTTCAACTAGTTTTTCTTCTTCCTCTTGTTCACCTTCTTCCACTTCTACTACATCCACTTGTTCTTCTTCTTCCCTCTCTTCTCCTTCTTCCCCTTCTTCTGCCTACACTACTTCTTCTTCCTCCCCTTCTTCTTCTCCTACTTGTTCCACTTCTTCCTCATTCCCCTTTCCTTCCATTGCTTCTTCTTCCTCCTCTTTTTCTCATTCTTCCACTTCTTCTTCTTCTTCCTATTGGTCTCCTTCTTCCACTTCTTCTTCTTCATCTCCTTTCATTCCACTACTTCCTCATATTCCTCTTATTCTCTCCTTCTACCACTTCTTCTACTTCTACTTGTTGTTCTTCTTCATTTTCGTCTCCTTCTTCCTCTTGTTCTGCTTACACTTCTTCCTCTTCCTCTTCTTCCACTTCTTCTCCTTCCACAACTTCTTTTTCTTTCCTTTCCGTCTTCTCCTTCCTCTTTTTCTCCATCCCCGACTTCTGTTGCTTCCCATTGTTGCTCTTCCTCTTGTTCTCCTTCCCCCAAATCTTATTCTTACACTTCTTCTTCTTCTTCTTCCTCTTCTCGTCCAGATTCCACTTCTTCTGGTTCTTCTTCCCTTCCCTTCCCCTCCTTCTTCCTCTTCCTCTTTTTCTCCTTTTTCCAATTCTTCTTCTTCTTCATCTCACCTCTTTCGACTACTTCTTCTCCCTCCTCTTGTTCACCTTCTTCACTTTCCACATCTTCTTCTTCTTCCTTTTCTTCTCCTTCTTCCACTTCTTCTAGTTACTCTCCTTCTTCTTCCTCTTCTTATCTTTCTTCCACTTCTCCTGCCTCCTCTTGTTCTTTTTCTTCCAGTTCTTCTTCATCCTCTCCTTTCCTTTCTTTTCTTCATCTTCATCTCCTTCTTCTTCTTCCTTTCCTTCGTCATATCCCTCTTTTTCTCCTTCTTCTGCTTCCACTTGCATTTTTACCTCTTGTTCTCCTTCTTCTACTTCTTCTCCATCATCCTCACTCCTTCAACTAGTTTTTCTTCTTCCTCTTGTTCACCTTCTTCCACTTCTACTACATCCACTTGTTCTTCTTCTTCCCTCTCTTCTCCTTCTTCCCCTTCTTCTGCCTACACTACTTCTTCTTCCTCCCCTTCTTCTTCTCCTACTTGTTCCACTTCTTCCTCATTCCCCTTTCCTTCCATTGCTTCTTCTTCCTCCTCTTTTTCTCATTCTTCCACTTCTTCTTCTTCTTCCTATTGGTCTCCTTCTTCCACTTCTTCTTCTTCATCTCCTTTCATTCCACTACTTCCTCATATTCCTCTTATTCTCTCCTTCTACCACTTCTTCTACTTCTACTTGTTGTTCTTCTTCATTTTCGTCTCCTTCTTCCTCTTGTTCTGCTTACACTTCTTCCTCTTCCTCTTCTTCCACTTCTTCTCCTTCCACAACTTCTTTTTCTTTCCTTTCCGTCTTCTCCTTCCTCTTTTTCTCCATCCCCGACTTCTGTTGCTTCCCATTGTTGCTCTTCCTCTTGTTCTCCTTCCCCCAAATCTTATTCTTACACTTCTTCTTCTTCTTCTTCCTCTTCTCGTCCAGATTCCACTTCTTCTGGTTCTTCTTCCCTTCCCTTCCCCTCCTTCTTCCTCTTCCTCTTTTTCTCCTTTTTCCAATTCTTCTTCTTCTTCATCTCACCTCCTTCGACTACTTCTTCTTCCTCCTCTTGTTCACCTTCTTCACTTTCCACATCTTCTTCTTCTTCCTTTTCTTCTCCTTCTTCCACTTCTTCTAGTTACTCTCCTTCTTCTTCCTCTTCTTATCTTTCTTCCACTTCTCCTGCCTCCTCTTGTTCTTTTTCTTCCAGTTCTTCTTCATCCTCTCCTTTCCTTTCTTTTCTTCATCTTCATCTCCTTCTTCTTCTTCCTTTCCTTCGTCATATCCCTCTTTTTCTCCTTCTTCTGCTTCCACTTGCATTTTTACCTCTTGTTCTCCTTCTTCTACTTCTTCTCCATCATCCTCACTCCTTCAACTAGTTTTTCTTCTTCCTCTTGTTCACCTTCTTCCACTTCTACTACATCCACTTGTTCTTCTTCTTCCCTCTCTTCTCCTTCTTCCCCTTCTTCTGCCTACACTACTTCTTCTTCCTCCCCTTCTTCTTCTCCTACTTGTTCCACTTCTTCCTCATTCCCCTTTCCTTCCATTGCTTCTTCTTCCTCCTCTTTTTCTCATTCTTCCACTTCTTCTTCTTCTTCCTATTGGTCTCCTTCTTCCACTTCTTCTTCTTCATCTCCTTTCATTCCACTACTTCCTCATATTCCTCTTATTCTCTCCTTCTACCACTTCTTCTACTTCTACTTGTTGTTCTTCTTCATTTTCGTCTCCTTCTTCCTCTTGTTCTGCTTACACTTCTTCCTCTTCCTCTTCTTCCACTTCTTCTCCTTCCACAACTTCTTTTTCTTTCCTTTCCGTCTTCTCCTTCCTCTTTTTCTCCATCCCCGACTTCTGTTGCTTCCCATTGTTGCTCTTCCTCTTGTTCTCCTTCCCCCAAATCTTATTCTTACACTTCTTCTTCTTCTTCTTCCTCTTCTCGTCCAGATTCCACTTCTTCTGGTTCTTCTTCCCTTCCCTTACCCTCCTTCTTCCTCTTCCTCTTTTTCTCCTTTTTCCAATTCTTCTTCTTCATCTCACCTCCTTCGACTACTTCTTCTTCCTCCTCTTGTTCACCTTCTTCACTTTCCACATCTTCTTCTTCTTCCTTTTCTTCTCCTTCTTCCACTTCTTCTAGTTACTCTCCTTCTTCTTCCTCTTCTTATCTTTCTTCCACTTCTCCTGCCTCCTCTTGTTCTTTTTCTTCCAGTTCTTCTTCATCCTCTCCTTTCCTTTCTTTTCTTCATCTTCATCTCCTTCTTCTTCTTCCTTTCCTTCGTCATATCCCTCTTTTTCTCCTTCTTCTGCTTCCACTTGCATTTTTACCTCTTGTTCTCCTTCTTCTCCATCATCCTCACTCCTTCAACTAGTTTTTCTTCTTCCTCTTGTTCACCTTCTTCCACTTCTACTACATCCACTTGTTCTTCTTCTTCCCTCTCTTCTCCTTCTTCCCCTTCTTCTGCCTACACTACTTCTTCTTCCTCCCCTTCTTCTTCTCCTACTTGTTCCACTTCTTCCTCATTCCCCTTTCCTTCCATTGCTTCTTCTTCCTCCTCTTTTTCTCATTCTTCCACTTCTTCTTCTTCTTCCTATTGGTCTCCTTCTTCCACTTCTTCTTCTTCATCTCCTTTCATTCCACTACTTCCTCATATTCCTCTTATTCTCTCCTTCTACCACTTCTTCTACTTCTACTTGTTGTTCTTCTTCATTTTCGTCTCCTTCTTCCTCTTGTTCTGCTTACACTTCTTCCTCTTCCTCTTCTTCCACTTCTTCTCCTTCCACAACTTCTTTTTCTTTCCTTTCCGTCTTCTCCTTCCTCTTTTTCTCCATCCCCGACTTCTGTTGCTTCCCATTGTTGCTCTTCCTCTTGTTCTCCTTCCCCCAAATCTTATTCTTACACTTCTTCTTCTTCTTCTTCCTCTTCTCGTCCAGATTCCACTTCTTCTGGTTCTTCTTCCCTTCCCTTCCCCTCCTTCTTCCTCTTCCTCTTTTTCTCCTTTTTCCAATTCTTCTTCTTCATCTCACCTCCTTCGACTACTTCTTCTTCCTCCTCTTGTTCACCTTCTTCACTTTCCACATCTTCTTCTTCTTCCTTTTCTTCTCCTTCTTCCACTTCTTCTAGTTACTCTCCTTCTTCTTCCTCTTCTTATCTTTCTTCCACTTCTCCTGCCTCCTCTTGTTCTTTTTCTTCCAGTTCTTCTTCATCCTCTCCTTTCCTTTCTTTTCTTCATCTTCATCTCCTTCTTCTTCTTCCTTTCCTTCGTCATATCCCTCTTTTTCTCCTTCTTCTGCTTCCACTTGCATTTTTACCTCTTCTTCTCCTTCTTCTACTTCTTCTCCATCATCCTCACTCCTTCAACTAGTTTTTCTTCTTCCTCTTGTTCACCTTCTTCCACTTCTACTACATCCACTTGTTCTTCTTCTTCCCTCTCTTCTCCTTCTTCCCCTTCTTCTGCCTACACTACTTCTTCTTCCTCCCCTTCTTCTTCTCCTACTTGTTCCACTTCTTCCTCATTCCCCTTTCCTTCCATTGCTTCTTCTTCCTCCTCTTTTTCTCATTCTTCCACTTCTTCTTCTTCTTCCTATTGGTCTCCTTCTTCCACTTCTTCTTCTTCATCTCCTTTCATTCCACTACTTCCTCATATTCCTCTTATTCTCTCCTTCTACCACTTCTTCTACTTCTACTTGTTGTTCTTCTTCATTTTCGTCTCCTTCTTCCTCTTGTTCTGCTTACACTTCTTCCTCTTCCTCTTCTTCCACTTCTTCTCCTTCCACAACTTCTTTTTCTTTCCTTTCCGTCTTCTCCTTCCTCTTTTTCTCCATCCCCGACTTCTGTTGCTTCCCATTGTTGCTCTTCCTCTTGTTCTCCTTCCCCCAAATCTTATTCTTACACTTCTTCTTCTTCTTCTTCCTCTTCTCGTCCAGATTCCACTTCTTCTGGTTCTTCTTCCCTTCCCTTCCCCTCCTTCTTCCTCTTCCTCTTTTTCTCCTTTTTCCAATTCTTCTTCTTCATCTCACCTCCTTCGACTACTTCTTCTTCCTCCTCTTGTTCACCTTCTTCACTTTCCACATCTTCTTCTTCTTCCTTTTCTTCTCCTTCTTCCACTTCTTCTAGTTACTCTCCTTCTTCTTCCTCTTCTTATCTTTCTTCCACTTCTCCTGCCTCCTCTTGTTCTTTTTCTTCCAGTTCTTCTTCATCCTCTCCTTTCCTTTCTTTTCTTCATCTTCATCTCCTTCTTCTTCTTCCTTTCCTTCGTCATATCCCTCTTTTTCTCCTTCTTCTGCTTCCACTTGCATTTTTACCTCTTGTTCTCCTTCTTCTCCATCATCCTCACTCCTTCAACTAGTTTTTCTTCTTCCTCTTGTTCACCTTCTTCCACTTCTACTACATCCACTTGTTCTTCTTCTTCCCTCTCTTCTCCTTCTTCCCCTTCTTCTGCCTACACTACTTCTTCTTCCTCCCCTTCTTCTTCTCCTACTTGTTCCACTTCTTCCTCATTCCCCTTTCCTTCCATTGCTTCTTCTTCCTCCTCTTTTTCTCATTCTTCCACTTCTTCTTCTTCTTCCTATTGGTCTCCTTCTTCCACTTCTTCTTCTTCATCTCCTTTCATTCCACTACTTCCTCATATTCCTCTTATTCTCTCCTTCTACCACTTCTTCTACTTCTACTTGTTGTTCTTCTTCATTTTCGTCTCCTTCTTCCTCTTGTTCTGCTTACACTTCTTCCTCTTCCTCTTCTTCCACTTCTTCTCCTTCCACAACTTCTTTTTCTTTCCTTTCCGTCTTCTCCTTCCTCTTTTTCTCCATCCCCGACTTCTGTTGCTTCCCATTGTTGCTCTTCCTCTTGTTCTCCTTCCCCCAAATCTTATTCTTACACTTCTTCTTCTTCTTCTTCCTCTTCTCGTCCAGATTCCACTTCTTCTGGTTCTTCTTCCCTTCCCTTCCCCTCCTTCTTCCTCTTCCTCTTTTTCTCCTTTTTCCAATTCTTCTTCTTCATCTCACCTCCTTCGACTACTTCTTCTTCCTCCTCTTGTTCACCTTCTTCACTTTCCACATCTTCTTCTTCTTCCTTTTCTTCTCCTTCTTCCACTTCTTCTAGTTACTCTCCTTCTTCTTCCTCTTCTTATCTTTCTTCCACTTCTCCTGCCTCCTCTTGTTCTTTTTCTTCCAGTTCTTCTTCATCCTCTCCTTTCCTTTCTTTTCTTCATCTTCATCTCCTTCTTCTTCTTCCTTTCCTTCGTCATATCCCTCTTTTTCTCCTTCTTCTGCTTCCACTTGCATTTTTACCTCTTGTTCTCCTTCTTCTCCATCATCCTCACTCCTTCAACTAGTTTTTCTTCTTCCTCTTGTTCACCTTCTTCCACTTCTACTACATCCACTTGTTCTTCTTCTTCCCTCTCTTCTCCTTCTTCCCCTTCTTCTGCCTACACTACTTCTTCTTCCTCCCCTTCTTCTTCTCCTACTTGTTCCACTTCTTCCTCATTCCCCTTTCCTTCCATTGCTTCTTCTTCCTCCTCTTTTTCTCATTCTTCCACTTCTTCTTCTTCTTCCTATTGGTCTCCTTCTTCCACTTCTTCTTCTTCATCTCCTTTCATTCCACTACTTCCTCATATTCCTCTTATTCTCTCCTTCTACCACTTCTTCTACTTCTACTTGTTGTTCTTCTTCATTTTCGTCTCCTTCTTCCTCTTGTTCTGCTTACACTTCTTCCTCTTCCTCTTCTTCCACTTCTTCTCCTTCCACAACTTCTTTTTCTTTCCTTTCCGTCTTCTCCTTCCTCTTTTTCTCCATCCCCGACTTCTGTTGCTTCCCATTGTTGCTCTTCCTCTTGTTCTCCTTCCCCCAAATCTTATTCTTACACTTCTTCTTCTTCTTCTTCCTCTTCTCGTCCAGATTCCACTTCTTCTGGTTCTTCTTCCCTTCCCTTCCCCTCCTTCTTCCTCTTCCTCTTTTTCTCCTTTTTCCAATTCTTCTTCTTCATCTCACCTCCTTCGACTACTTCTTCTTCCTCCTCTTGTTCACCTTCTTCACTTTCCACATCTTCTTCTTCTTCCTTTTCTTCTCCTTCTTCCACTTCTTCTAGTTACTCTCCTTCTTCTTCCTCTTCTTATCTTTCTTCCACTTCTCCTGCCTCCTCTTGTTCTTTTTCTTCCAGTTCTTCTTCATCCTCTCCTTTCCTTTCTTTTCTTCATCTTCATCTCCTTCTTCTTCTTCCTTTCCTTCGTCATATCCCTCTTTTTCTCCTTCTTCTGCTTCCACTTGCATTTTTACCTCTTGTTCTCCTTCTTCTACTTCTTCTCCATCATCCTCACTCCTTCAACTAGTTTTTCTTCTTCCTCTTGTTCACCTTCTTCCACTTCTACTACATCCACTTGTTCTTCTTCTTCCCTCTCTTCTCCTTCTTCCCCTTCTTCTGCCTACACTACTTCTTCTTCCTCCCCTTCTTCTTCTCCTACTTGTTCCACTTCTTCCTCATTCCCCTTTCCTTCCATTGCTTCTTCTTCCTCCTCTTTTTCTCATTCTTCCACTTCTTCTTCTTCTTCCTATTGGTCTCCTTCTTCCACTTCTTCTTCTTCATCTCCTTTCATTCCACTACTTCCTCATATTCCTCTTATTCTCTCCTTCTACCACTTCTTCTACTTCTACTTGTTGTTCTTCTTCATTTTCGTCTCCTTCTTCCTCTTGTTCTGCTTACACTTCTTCCTCTTCCTCTTCTTCCACTTCTTCTCCTTCCACAACTTCTTTTTCTTTCCTTTCCGTCTTCTCCTTCCTCTTTTTCTCCATCCCCGACTTCTGTTGCTTCCCATTGTTGCTCTTCCTCTTGTTCTCCTTCCCCCAAATCTTATTCTTACACTTCTTCTTCTTCTTCTTCCTCTTCTCGTCCAGATTCCACTTCTTCTGGTTCTTCTTCCCTTCCCTTCCCCTCCTTCTTCCTCTTCCTCTTTTTCTCCTTTTTCCAATTCTTCTTCTTCATCTCACCTCCTTCGACTACTTCTTCTTCCTCCTCTTGTTCACCTTCTTCACTTTCCACATCTTCTTCTTCTTCCTTTTCTTCTCCTTCTTCCACTTCTTCTAGTTACTCTCCTTCTTCTTCCTCTTCTTATCTTTCTTCCACTTCTCCTGCCTCCTCTTGTTCTTTTTCTTCCAGTTCTTCTTCATCCTCTCCTTTCCTTTCTTTTCTTCATCTTCATCTCCTTCTTCTTCTTCCTTTCCTTCGTCATATCCCTCTTTTTCTCCTTCTTCTGCTTCCACTTGCATTTTTACCTCTTGTTCTCCTTCTTCTCCATCATCCTCACTCCTTCAACTAGTTTTTCTTCTTCCTCTTGTTCACCTTCTTCCACTTCTACTACATCCACTTGTTCTTCTTCTTCCCTCTCTTCTCCTTCTTCCCCTTCTTCTGCCTACACTACTTCTTCTTCCTCCCCTTCTTCTTCTCCTACTTGTTCCACTTCTTCCTCATTCCCCTTTCCTTCCATTGCTTCTTCTTCCTCCTCTTTTTCTCATTCTTCCACTTCTTCTTCTTCTTCCTATTGGTCTCCTTCTTCCACTTCTTCTTCTTCATCTCCTTTCATTCCACTACTTCCTCATATTCCTCTTATTCTCTCCTTCTACCACTTCTTCTACTTCTACTTGTTGTTCTTCTTCATTTTCGTCTCCTTCTTCCTCTTGTTCTGCTTACACTTCTTCCTCTTCCTCTTCTTCCACTTCTTCTCCTTCCACAACTTCTTTTTCTTTCCTTTCCGTCTTCTCCTTCCTCTTTTTCTCCATCCCCGACTTCTGTTGCTTCCCATTGTTGCTCTTCCTCTTGTTCTCCTTCCCCCAAATCTTATTCTTACACTTCTTCTTCTTCTTCTTCCTCTTCTCGTCCAGATTCCACTTCTTCTGGTTCTTCTTCCCTTCCCTTCCCCTCCTTCTTCCTCTTCCTCTTTTTCTCCTTTTTCCAATTCTTCTTCTTCATCTCACCTCCTTCGACTACTTCTTCTTCCTCCTCTTGTTCACCTTCTTCACTTTCCACATCTTCTTCTTCTTCCTTTTCTTCTCCTTCTTCCACTTCTTCTAGTTACTCTCCTTCTTCTTCCTCTTCTTATCTTTCTTCCACTTCTCCTGCCTCCTCTTGTTCTTTTTCTTCCAGTTCTTCTTCATCCTCTCCTTTCCTTTCTTTTCTTCATCTTCATCTCCTTCTTCTTCTTCCTTTCCTTCGTCATATCCCTCTTTTTCTCCTTCTTCTGCTTCCACTTGCATTTTTACCTCTTGTTCTCCTTCTTCTCCATCATCCTCACTCCTTCAACTAGTTTTTCTTCTTCCTCTTGTTCACCTTCTTCCACTTCTACTACATCCACTTGTTCTTCTTCTTCCCTCTCTTCTCCTTCTTCCCCTTCTTCTGCCTACACTACTTCTTCTTCCTCCCCTTCTTCTTCTCCTACTTGTTCCACTTCTTCCTCATTCCCCTTTCCTTCCATTGCTTCTTCTTCCTCCTCTTTTTCTCATTCTTCCACTTCTTCTTCTTCTTCCTATTGGTCTCCTTCTTCCACTTCTTCTTCTTCATCTCCTTTCATTCCACTACTTCCTCATATTCCTCTTATTCTCTCCTTCTACCACTTCTTCTACTTCTACTTGTTGTTCTTCTTCATTTTCGTCTCCTTCTTCCTCTTGTTCTGCTTACACTTCTTCCTCTTCCTCTTCTTCCACTTCTTCTCCTTCCACAACTTCTTTTTCTTTCCTTTCCGTCTTCTCCTTCCTCTTTTTCTCCATCCCCGACTTCTGTTGCTTCCCATTGTTGCTCTTCCTCTTGTTCTCCTTCCCCCAAATCTTATTCTTACACTTCTTCTTCTTCTTCTTCCTCTTCTCGTCCAGATTCCACTTCTTCTGGTTCTTCTTCCCTTCCCTTCCCCTCCTTCTTCCTCTTCCTCTTTTTCTCCTTTTTCCAATTCTTCTTCTTCATCTCACCTCCTTCGACTACTTCTTCTTCCTCCTCTTGTTCACCTTCTTCACTTTCCACATCTTCTTCTTCTTCCTTTTCTTCTCCTTCTTCCACTTCTTCTAGTTACTCTCCTTCTTCTTCCTCTTCTTATCTTTCTTCCACTTCTCCTGCCTCCTCTTGTTCTTTTTCTTCCAGTTCTTCTTCATCCTCTCCTTTCCTTTCTTTTCTTCATCTTCATCTCCTTCTTCTTCTTCCTTTCCTTCGTCATATCCCTCTTTTTCTCCTTCTTCTGCTTCCACTTGCATTTTTACCTCTTCTTCTCCTTCTTCTACTTCTTCTCCATCATCCTCACTCCTTCAACTAGTTTTTCTTCTTCCTCTTGTTCACCTTCTTCCACTTCTACTACATCCACTTGTTCTTCTTCTTCCCTCTCTTCTCCTTCTTCCCCTTCTTCTGCCTACACTACTTCTTCTTCCTCCCCTTCTTCTTCTCCTACTTGTTCCACTTCTTCCTCATTCCCCTTTCCTTCCATTGCTTCTTCTTCCTCCTCTTTTTCTCATTCTTCCACTTCTTCTTCTTCTTCCTATTGGTCTCCTTCTTCCACTTCTTCTTCTTCATCTCCTTTCATTCCACTACTTCCTCATATTCCTCTTATTCTCTCCTTCTACCACTTCTTCTACTTCTACTTGTTGTTCTTCTTCATTTTCGTCTCCTTCTTCCTCTTGTTCTGCTTACACTTCTTCCTCTTCCTCTTCTTCCACTTCTTCTCCTTCCACAACTTCTTTTTCTTTCCTTTCCGTCTTCTCCTTCCTCTTTTTCTCCATCCCCGACTTCTGTTGCTTCCCATTGTTGCTCTTCCTCTTGTTCTCCTTCCCCCAAATCTTATTCTTACACTTCTTCTTCTTCTTCTTCCTCTTCTCGTCCAGATTCCACTTCTTCTGGTTCTTCTTCCCTTCCCTTCCCCTCCTTCTTCCTCTTCCTCTTTTTCTCCTTTTTCCAATTCTTCTTCTTCTTCATCTCACCTCCTTCGACTACTTCTTCTTCCTCCTCTTGTTCACCTTCTTCACTTTCCACATCTTCTTCTTCTTCCTTTTCTTCTCCTTCTTCCACTTCTTCTAGTTACTCTCCTTCTTCTTCCTCTTCTTATCTTTCTTCCACTTCTCCTGCCTCCTCTTGTTCTTTTTCTTCCAGTTCTTCTTCATCCTCTCCTTTCCTTTCTTTTCTTCATCTTCATCTCCTTCTTCTTCTTCCTTTCCTTCGTCATATCCCTCTTTTTCTCCTTCTTCTGCTTCCACTTGCATTTTTACCTCTTGTTCTCCTTCTTCTACTTCTTCTCCATCATCCTCACTCCTTCAACTAGTTTTTCTTCTTCCTCTTGTTCACCTTCTTCCACTTCTACTACATCCACTTGTTCTTCTTCTTCCCTCTCTTCTCCTTCTTCCCCTTCTTCTGCCTACACTACTTCTTCTTCCTCCCCTTCTTCTTCTCCTACTTGTTCCACTTCTTCCTCATTCCCCTTTCCTTCCATTGCTTCTTCTTCCTCCTCTTTTTCTCATTCTTCCACTTCTTCTTCTTCTTCCTATTGGTCTCCTTCTTCCACTTCTTCTTCTTCATCTCCTTTCATTCCACTACTTCCTCATATTCCTCTTATTCTCTCCTTCTACCACTTCTTCTACTTCTACTTGTTGTTCTTCTTCATTTTCGTCTCCTTCTTCCTCTTGTTCTGCTTACACTTCTTCCTCTTCCTCTTCTTCCACTTCTTCTCCTTCCACAACTTCTTTTTCTTTCCTTTCCGTCTTCTCCTTCCTCTTTTTCTCCATCCCCGACTTCTGTTGCTTCCCATTGTTGCTCTTCCTCTTGTTCTCCTTCCCCCAAATCTTATTCTTACACTTCTTCTTCTTCTTCTTCCTCTTCTCGTCCAGATTCCACTTCTTCTGGTTCTTCTTCCCTTCCCTTCCCCTCCTTCTTCCTCTTCCTCTTTTTCTCCTTTTTCCAATTCTTCTTCTTCATCTCACCTCCTTCGACTACTTCTTCTTCCTCCTCTTGTTCACCTTCTTCACTTTCCACATCTTCTTCTTCTTCCTTTTCTTCTCCTTCTTCCACTTCTTCTAGTTACTCTCCTTCTTCTTCCTCTTCTTATCTTTCTTCCACTTCTCCTGCCTCCTCTTGTTCTTTTTCTTCCAGTTCTTCTTCATCCTCTCCTTTCCTTTCTTTTCTTCATCTTCATCTCCTTCTTCTTCTTCCTTTCCTTCGTCATATCCCTCTTTTTCTCCTTCTTCTGCTTCCACTTGCATTTTTACCTCTTCTTCTCCTTCTTCTACTTCTTCTCCATCATCCTCACTCCTTCAACTAGTTTTTCTTCTTCCTCTTGTTCACCTTCTTCCACTTCTACTACATCCACTTGTTCTTCTTCTTCCCTCTCTTCTCCTTCTTCCCCTTCTTCTGCCTACACTACTTCTTCTTCCTCCCCTTCTTCTTCTCCTACTTGTTCCACTTCTTCCTCATTCCCCTTTCCTTCCATTGCTTCTTCTTCCTCCTCTTTTTCTCATTCTTCCACTTCTTCTTCTTCTTCCTATTGGTCTCCTTCTTCCACTTCTTCTTCTTCATCTCCTTTCATTCCACTACTTCCTCATATTCCTCTTATTCTCTCCTTCTACCACTTCTTCTACTTCTACTTGTTGTTCTTCTTCATTTTCGTCTCCTTCTTCCTCTTGTTCTGCTTACACTTCTTCCTCTTCCTCTTCTTCCACTTCTTCTCCTTCCACAACTTCTTTTTCTTTCCTTTCCGTCTTCTCCTTCCTCTTTTTCTCCATCCCCGACTTCTGTTGCTTCCCATTGTTGCTCTTCCTCTTGTTCTCCTTCCCCCAAATCTTATTCTTACACTTCTTCTTCTTCTTCTTCCTCTTCTCGTCCAGATTCCACTTCTTCTGGTTCTTCTTCCCTTCCCTTCCCCTCCTTCTTCCTCTTCCTCTTTTTCTCCTTTTTCCAATTCTTCTTCTTCTTCATCTCACCTCCTTCGACTACTTCTTCTTCCTCCTCTTGTTCACCTTCTTCACTTTCCACATCTTCTTCTTCTTCCTTTTCTTCTCCTTCTTCCACTTCTTCTAGTTACTCTCCTTCTTCTTCCTCTTCTTATCTTTCTTCCACTTCTCCTGCCTCCTCTTGTTCTTTTTCTTCCAGTTCTTCTTCATCCTCTCCTTTCCTTTCTTTTCTTCATCTTCATCTCCTTCTTCTTCTTCCTTTCCTTCGTCATATCCCTCTTTTTCTCCTTCTTCTGCTTCCACTTGCATTTTTACCTCTTGTTCTCCTTCTTCTACTTCTTCTCCATCATCCTCACTCCTTCAACTAGTTTTTCTTCTTCCTCTTGTTCACCTTCTTCCACTTCTACTACATCCACTTGTTCTTCTTCTTCCCTCTCTTCTCCTTCTTCCCCTTCTTCTGCCTACACTACTTCTTCTTCCTCCCCTTCTTCTTCTCCTACTTGTTCCACTTCTTCCTCATTCCCCTTTCCTTCCATTGCTTCTTCTTCCTCCTCTTTTTCTCATTCTTCCACTTCTTCTTCTTCTTCCTATTGGTCTCCTTCTTCCACTTCTTCTTCTTCATCTCCTTTCATTCCACTACTTCCTCATATTCCTCTTATTCTCTCCTTCTACCACTTCTTCTACTTCTACTTGTTGTTCTTCTTCATTTTCGTCTCCTTCTTCCTCTTGTTCTGCTTACACTTCTTCCTCTTCCTCTTCTTCCACTTCTTCTCCTTCCACAACTTCTTTTTCTTTCCTTTCCGTCTTCTCCTTCCTCTTTTTCTCCATCCCCGACTTCTGTTGCTTCCCATTGTTGCTCTTCCTCTTGTTCTCCTTCCCCCAAATCTTATTCTTACACTTCTTCTTCTTCTTCTTCCTCTTCTCGTCCAGATTCCACTTCTTCTGGTTCTTCTTCCCTTCCCTTCCCCTCCTTCTTCCTCTTCCTCTTTTTCTCCTTTTTCCAATTCTTCTTCTTCATCTCACCTCCTTCGACTACTTCTTCTTCCTCCTCTTGTTCACCTTCTTCACTTTCCACATCTTCTTCTTCTTCCTTTTCTTCTCCTTCTTCCACTTCTTCTAGTTACTCTCCTTCTTCTTCCTCTTCTTATCTTTCTTCCACTTCTCCTGCCTCCTCTTGTTCTTTTTCTTCCAGTTCTTCTTCATCCTCTCCTTTCCTTTCTTTTCTTCATCTTCATCTCCTTCTTCTTCTTCCTTTCCTTCGTCATATCCCTCTTTTTCTCCTTCTTCTGCTTCCACTTGCATTTTTACCTCTTGTTCTCCTTCTTCTACTTCTTCTCCATCATCCTCACTCCTTCAACTAGTTTTTCTTCTTCCTCTTGTTCACCTTCTTCCACTTCTACTACATCCACTTGTTCTTCTTCTTCCCTCTCTTCTCCTTCTTCCCCTTCTTCTGCCTACACTACTTCTTCTTCCTCCCCTTCTTCTTCTCCTACTTGTTCCACTTCTTCCTCATTCCCCTTTCCTTCCATTGCTTCTTCTTCCTCCTCTTTTTCTCATTCTTCCACTTCTTCTTCTTCTTCCTATTGGTCTCCTTCTTCCACTTCTTCTTCTTCATCTCCTTTCATTCCACTACTTCCTCATATTCCTCTTATTCTCTCCTTCTACCACTTCTTCTACTTCTACTTGTTGTTCTTCTTCATTTTCGTCTCCTTCTTCCTCTTGTTCTGCTTACACTTCTTCCTCTTCCTCTTCTTCCACTTCTTCTCCTTCCACAACTTCTTTTTCTTTCCTTTCCGTCTTCTCCTTCCTCTTTTTCTCCATCCCCGACTTCTGTTGCTTCCCATTGTTGCTCTTCCTCTTGTTCTCCTTCCCCCAAATCTTATTCTTACACTTCTTCTTCTTCTTCTTCCTCTTCTCGTCCAGATTCCACTTCTTCTGGTTCTTCTTCCCTTCCCTTCCCCTCCTTCTTCCTCTTCCTCTTTTTCTCCTTTTTCCAATTCTTCTTCTTCATCTCACCTCCTTCGACTACTTCTTCTTCCTCCTCTTGTTCACCTTCTTCACTTTCCACATCTTCTTCTTCTTCCTTTTCTTCTCCTTCTTCCACTTCTTCTAGTTACTCTCCTTCTTCTTCCTCTTCTTATCTTTCTTCCACTTCTCCTGCCTCCTCTTGTTCTTTTTCTTCCAGTTCTTCTTCATCCTCTCCTTTCCTTTCTTTTCTTCATCTTCATCTCCTTCTTCTTCTTCCTTTCCTTCGTCATATCCCTCTTTTTCTCCTTCTTCTGCTTCCACTTGCATTTTTACCTCTTGTTCTCCTTCTTCTCCATCATCCTCACTCCTTCAACTAGTTTTTCTTCTTCCTCTTGTTCACCTTCTTCCACTTCTACTACATCCACTTGTTCTTCTTCTTCCCTCTCTTCTCCTTCTTCCCCTTCTTCTGCCTACACTACTTCTTCTTCCTCCCCTTCTTCTTCTCCTACTTGTTCCACTTCTTCCTCATTCCCCTTTCCTTCCATTGCTTCTTCTTCCTCCTCTTTTTCTCATTCTTCCACTTCTTCTTCTTCTTCCTATTGGTCTCCTTCTTCCACTTCTTCTTCTTCATCTCCTTTCATTCCACTACTTCCTCATATTCCTCTTATTCTCTCCTTCTACCACTTCTTCTACTTCTACTTGTTGTTCTTCTTCATTTTCGTCTCCTTCTTCCTCTTGTTCTGCTTACACTTCTTCCTCTTCCTCTTCTTCCACTTCTTCTCCTTCCACAACTTCTTTTTCTTTCCTTTCCGTCTTCTCCTTCCTCTTTTTCTCCATCCCCGACTTCTGTTGCTTCCCATTGTTGCTCTTCCTCTTGTTCTCCTTCCCCCAAATCTTATTCTTACACTTCTTCTTCTTCTTCTTCCTCTTCTCGTCCAGATTCCACTTCTTCTGGTTCTTCTTCCCTTCCCTTCCCCTCCTTCTTCCTCTTCCTCTTTTTCTCCTTTTTCCAATTCTTCTTCTTCATCTCACCTCCTTCGACTACTTCTTCTTCCTCCTCTTGTTCACCTTCTTCACTTTCCACATCTTCTTCTTCTTCCTTTTCTTCTCCTTCTTCCACTTCTTCTAGTTACTCTCCTTCTTCTTCCTCTTCTTATCTTTCTTCCACTTCTCCTGCCTCCTCTTGTTCTTTTTCTTCCAGTTCTTCTTCATCCTCTCCTTTCCTTTCTTTTCTTCATCTTCATCTCCTTCTTCTTCTTCCTTTCCTTCGTCATATCCCTCTTTTTCTCCTTCTTCTGCTTCCACTTGCATTTTTACCTCTTGTTCTCCTTCTTCTCCATCATCCTCACTCCTTCAACTAGTTTTTCTTCTTCCTCTTGTTCACCTTCTTCCACTTCTACTACATCCACTTGTTCTTCTTCTTCCCTCTCTTCTCCTTCTTCCCCTTCTTCTGCCTACACTACTTCTTCTTCCTCCCCTTCTTCTTCTCCTACTTGTTCCACTTCTTCCTCATTCCCCTTTCCTTCCATTGCTTCTTCTTCCTCCTCTTTTTCTCATTCTTCCACTTCTTCTTCTTCTTCCTATTGGTCTCCTTCTTCCACTTCTTCTTCTTCATCTCCTTTCATTCCACTACTTCCTCATATTCCTCTTATTCTCTCCTTCTACCACTTCTTCTACTTCTACTTGTTGTTCTTCTTCATTTTCGTCTCCTTCTTCCTCTTGTTCTGCTTACACTTCTTCCTCTTCCTCTTCTTCCACTTCTTCTCCTTCCACAACTTCTTTTTCTTTCCTTTCCGTCTTCTCCTTCCTCTTTTTCTCCATCCCCGACTTCTGTTGCTTCCCATTGTTGCTCTTCCTCTTGTTCTCCTTCCCCCAAATCTTATTCTTACACTTCTTCTTCTTCTTCTTCCTCTTCTCGTCCAGATTCCACTTCTTCTGGTTCTTCTTCCCTTCCCTTCCCCTCCTTCTTCCTCTTCCTCTTTTTCTCCTTTTTCCAATTCTTCTTCTTCATCTCACCTCCTTCGACTACTTCTTCTTCCTCCTCTTGTTCACCTTCTTCACTTTCCACATCTTCTTCTTCTTCCTTTTCTTCTCCTTCTTCCACTTCTTCTAGTTACTCTCCTTCTTCTTCCTCTTCTTATCTTTCTTCCACTTCTCCTGCCTCCTCTTGTTCTTTTTCTTCCAGTTCTTCTTCATCCTCTCCTTTCCTTTCTTTTCTTCATCTTCATCTCCTTCTTCTTCTTCCTTTCCTTCGTCATATCCCTCTTTTTCTCCTTCTTCTGCTTCCACTTGCATTTTTACCTCTTGTTCTCCTTCTTCTACTTCTTCTCCATCATCCTCACTCCTTCAACTAGTTTTTCTTCTTCCTCTTGTTCACCTTCTTCCACTTCTACTACATCCACTTGTTCTTCTTCTTCCCTCTCTTCTCCTTCTTCCCCTTCTTCTGCCTACACTACTTCTTCTTCCTCCCCTTCTTCTTCTCCTACTTGTTCCACTTCTTCCTCATTCCCCTTTCCTTCCATTGCTTCTTCTTCCTCCTCTTTTTCTCATTCTTCCACTTCTTCTTCTTCTTCCTATTGGTCTCCTTCTTCCACTTCTTCTTCTTCATCTCCTTTCATTCCACTACTTCCTCATATTCCTCTTATTCTCTCCTTCTACCACTTCTTCTACTTCTACTTGTTGTTCTTCTTCATTTTCGTCTCCTTCTTCCTCTTGTTCTGCTTACACTTCTTCCTCTTCCTCTTCTTCCACTTCTTCTCCTTCCACAACTTCTTTTTCTTTCCTTTCCGTCTTCTCCTTCCTCTTTTTCTCCATCCCCGACTTCTGTTGCTTCCCATTGTTGCTCTTCCTCTTGTTCTCCTTCCCCCAAATCTTATTCTTACACTTCTTCTTCTTCTTCTTCCTCTTCTCGTCCAGATTCCACTTCTTCTGGTTCTTCTTCCCTTCCCTTCCCCTCCTTCTTCCTCTTCCTCTTTTTCTCCTTTTTCCAATTCTTCTTCTTCATCTCACCTCCTTCGACTACTTCTTCTTCCTCCTCTTGTTCACCTTCTTCACTTTCCACATCTTCTTCTTCTTCCTTTTCTTCTCCTTCTTCCACTTCTTCTAGTTACTCTCCTTCTTCTTCCTCTTCTTATCTTTCTTCCACTTCTCCTGGCCTCCTCTTGTTCTTTTTCTTCCAGTTCTTCTTCATCCTCTCCTTTCCTTTCTTTTCTTCATCTTCATCTCCTTCTTCTTCTTCCTTTCCTTCGTCATATCCCTCTTTTTCTCCTTCTTCTGCTTCCACTTGCATTTTTACCTCTTGTTCTCCTTCTTCTCCATCATCCTCACTCCTTCAACTAGTTTTTCTTCTTCCTCTTGTTCACCTTCTTCCACTTCTACTACATCCACTTGTTCTTCTTCTTCCCTCTCTTCTCCTTCTTCCCCTTCTTCTGCTTACACTACTTCTTCTTCCTCCCCTTCTTCTTCTCCTACTTGTTCCACTTCTTCCTCATTCCCCTTTCCTTCCATTGCTTCTTCTTCCTCCTCTTTTTCTCATTCTTCCACTTCTTCTTCTTCTTCCTATTGGTCTCCTTCTTCCACTTCTTCTTCTTCTTCATCTCCTTTCATTCCACTACTTCCTCATATTCCTCTTATTCTCTCCTTCTACCACTTCTTCTACTTCTACTTGTTGTTCTTCTTCATTTTAGTCTCCTTCTTCCTCTTGTTCTGCTTACACTTCTTCCTCTTCCTCTTCTTCCACTTCTTCTCCTTCCACAACTTCTTTTTCTTTCCTTTCCGTCTTCTCCTTCCTCTTTTTCTCCATCCCCGACTTCTGTTGCTTCCCATTGTTGCTCTTCCTCTTGTTCTCCTTCCCCCAAATCTTATTCTTACACTTCTTCTTCTTCTTCTTCTTCCTCTTCTCGTCCAGATTCCACTTCTTCTGGTTCTTCTTCCCTTCCCTTCCCCTCCTTCTTCCTCTTCCTCTTTTTCTCCTTTTTCCAATTCTTCTTCTTCATCTCACCTCCTTCGACTACTTCTTCTTCCTCCTCTTGTTCACCTTCTTCACTTTCCACATCTTCTTCTTCTTCCTTTTCTTCTCCTTCTTCCACTTCTTCTAGTTACTCTCCTTCTTCTTCCTCTTCTTATCTTTCTTCCACTTCTCCTGCCTCCTCTTGTTCTTTTTCTTCCAGTTCTTCTTCATCCTCTCCTTTCCTTTCTTTTCTTCATCTTCATCTCCTTCTTCTTCTTCCTTTCCTTCGTCATATCCCTCTTTTTCTCCTTCTTCTGCTTCCACTTGCATTTTTACCTCTTGTTCTCCTTCTTCTCCATCATCCTCACTCCTTCAACTAGTTTTTCTTCTTCCTCTTGTTCACCTTCTTCCACTTCTACTACATCCACTTGTTCTTCTTCTTCCCTCTCTTCTCCTTCTTCCCCTTCTTCTGCCTACACTACTTCTTCTTCCTCCCCTTCTTCTTCTCCTACTTGTTCCACTTCTTCCTCATTCCCCTTTCCTTCCATTGCTTCTTCTTCCTCCTCTTTTTCTCATTCTTCCACTTCTTCTTCTTCTTCCTATTGGTCTCCTTCTTCCACTTCTTCTTCTTCTTCATCTCCTTTCATTCCACTACTTCCTCATATTCCTCTTATTCTCTCCTTCTACCACTTCTTCTACTTCTACTTGTTGTTCTTCTTCATTTTCGTCTCCTTCTTCCTCTTGTTCTGCTTACACTTCTTCCTCTTCCTCTTCTTCCACTTCTTCTCCTTCCACAACTTCTTTTTCTTTCCTTTCCGTCTTCTCCTTCCTCTTTTTCTCCATCCCCGACTTCTGTTGCTTCCCATTGTTGCTCTTCCTCTTGTTCTCCTTCCCCCAAATCTTATTCTTACACTTCTTCTTCTTCTTCTTCCTCTTCTCGTCCAGATTCCACTTCTTCTGGTTCTTCTTCCCTTCCCTTCCCCTCCTTCTTCCTCTTCCTCTTTTTCTCCTTTTTCCAATTCTTCTTCTTCATCTCACCTCCTTCGACTACTTCTTCTTCCTCCTCTTGTTCACCTTCTTCACTTTCCACATCTTCTTCTTCTTCCTTTTCTTCTCCTTCTTCCACTTCTTCTAGTTACTCTCCTTCTTCTTCCTCTTCTTATCTTTCTTCCACTTCTCCTGCCTCCTCTTGTTCTTTTTCTTCCAGTTCTTCTTCATCCTCTCCTTTCCTTTCTTTTCTTCATCTTCATCTCCTTCTTCTTCTTCCTTTCCTTCGTCATATCCCTCTTTTTCTCCTTCTTCTGCTTCCACTTGCATTTTTACCTCTTGTTCTCCTTCTTCTCCATCATCCTCACTCCTTCAACTAGTTTTTCTTCTTCCTCTTGTTCACCTTCTTCCACTTCTACTACATCCACTTGTTCTTCTTCTTCCCTCTCTTCTCCTTCTTCCCCTTCTTCTGCCTACACTACTTCTTCTTCCTCCCCTTCTTCTTCTCCTACTTGTTCCACTTCTTCCTCATTCCCCTTTCCTTCCATTGCTTCTTCTTCCTCCTCTTTTTCTCATTCTTCCACTTCTTCTTCTTCTTCCTATTGGTCTCCTTCTTCCACTTCTTCTTCTTCATCTCCTTTCATTCCACTACTTCCTCATATTCCTCTTATTCTCTCCTTCTACCACTTCTTCTACTTCTACTTGTTGTTCTTCTTCATTTTCGTCTCCTTCTTCCTCTTGTTCTGCTTACACTTCTTCCTCTTCCTCTTCTTCCACTTCTTCTCCTTCCACAACTTCTTTTTCTTTCCTTTCCGTCTTCTCCTTCCTCTTTTTCTCCATCCCCGACTTCTGTTGCTTCCCATTGTTGCTCTTCCTCTTGTTCTCCTTCCCCCAAATCTTATTCTTACACTTCTTCTTCTTCTTCTTCCTCTTCTCGTCCAGATTCCACTTCTTCTGGTTCTTCTTCCCTTCCCTTCCCCTCCTTCTTCCTCTTCCTCTTTTTCTCCTTTTTCCAATTCTTCTTCTTCATCTCACCTCCTTCGACTACTTCTTCTTCCTCCTCTTGTTCACCTTCTTCACTTTCCACATCTTCTTCTTCTTCCTTTTCTTCTCCTTCTTCCACTTCTTCTAGTTACTCTCCTTCTTCTTCCTCTTCTTATCTTTCTTCCACTTCTCCTGCCTCCTCTTGTTCTTTTTCTTCCAGTTCTTCTTCATCCTCTCCTTTCCTTTCTTTTCTTCATCTTCATCTCCTTCTTCTTCTTCCTTTCCTTCGTCATATCCCTCTTTTTCTCCTTCTTCTGCTTCCACTTGCATTTTTACCTCTTGTTCTCCTTCTTCTCCATCATCCTCACTCCTTCAACTAGTTTTTCTTCTTCCTCTTGTTCACCTTCTTCCACTTCTACTACATCCACTTGTTCTTCTTCTTCCCTCTCTTCTCCTTCTTCCCCTTCTTCTGCCTACACTACTTCTTCTTCCTCCCCTTCTTCTTCTCCTACTTGTTCCACTTCTTCCTCATTCCCCTTTCCTTCCATTGCTTCTTCTTCCTCCTCTTTTTCTCATTCTTCCACTTCTTCTTCTTCTTCCTATTGGTCTCCTTCTTCCACTTCTTCTTCTTCATCTCCTTTCATTCCACTACTTCCTCATATTCCTCTTATTCTCTCCTTCTACCACTTCTTCTACTTCTACTTGTTGTTCTTCTTCATTTTCGTCTCCTTCTTCCTCTTGTTCTGCTTACACTTCTTCCTCTTCCTCTTCTTCCACTTCTTCTCCTTCCACAACTTCTTTTTCTTTCCTTTCCGTCTTCTCCTTCCTCTTTTTCTCCATCCCCGACTTCTGTTGCTTCCCATTGTTGCTCTTCCTCTTGTTCTCCTTCCCCCAAATCTTATTCTTACACTTCTTCTTCTTCTTCTTCCTCTTCTCGTCCAGATTCCACTTCTTCTGGTTCTTCTTCCCTTCCCTTCCCCTCCTTCTTCCTCTTCCTCTTTTTCTCCTTTTTCCAATTCTTCTTCTTCATCTCACCTCCTTCGACTACTTCTTCTTCCTCCTCTTGTTCACCTTCTTCACTTTCCACATCTTCTTCTTCTTCCTTTTCTTCTCCTTCTTCCACTTCTTCTAGTTACTCTCCTTCTTCTTCCTCTTCTTATCTTTCTTCCACTTCTCCTGCCTCCTCTTGTTCTTTTTCTTCCAGTTCTTCTTCATCCTCTCCTTTCCTTTCTTTTCTTCATCTTCATCTCCTTCTTCTTCTTCCTTTCCTTCGTCATATCCCTCTTTTTCTCCTTCTTCTGCTTCCACTTGCATTTTTACCTCTTGTTCTCCTTCTTCTACTTCTTCTCCATCATCCTCACTCCTTCAACTAGTTTTTCTTCTTCCTCTTGTTCACCTTCTTCCACTTCTACTACATCCACTTGTTCTTCTTCTTCCCTCTCTTCTCCTTCTTCCCCTTCTTCTGCCTACACTACTTCTTCTTCCTCCCCTTCTTCTTCTCCTACTTGTTCCACTTCTTCCTCATTCCCCTTTCCTTCCATTGCTTCTTCTTCCTCCTCTTTTTCTCATTCTTCCACTTCTTCTTCTTCTTCCTATTGGTCTCCTTCTTCCACTTCTTCTTCTTCATCTCCTTTCATTCCACTACTTCCTCATATTCCTCTTATTCTCTCCTTCTACCACTTCTTCTACTTCTACTTGTTGTTCTTCTTCATTTTCGTCTCCTTCTTCCTCTTGTTCTGCTTACACTTCTTCCTCTTCCTCTTGTTCCACTTCTTCTCCTTCCACAACTTCTTTTTCTTTCCTTTCCGTCTTCTCCTTCCTCTTTTTCTCCATCCCCGACTTCTGTTGCTTCCCATTGTTGCTCTTCCTCTTGTTCTCCTTCCCCCAAATCTTATTCTTACACTTCTTCTTCTTCTTCTTCCTCTTCTCGTCCAGATTCCACTTCTTCTGGTTCTTCTTCCCTTCCCTTCCCCTCCTTCTTCCTCTTCCTCTTTTTCTCCTTTTTCCAATTCTTCTTCTTCATCTCACCTCCTTCGACTACTTCTTCTTCCTCCTCTTGTTCACCTTCTTCACTTTCCACATCTTCTTCTTCTTCCTTTTCTTCTCCTTCTTCCACTTCTTCTAGTTACTCTCCTTCTTCTTCCTCTTCTTATCTTTCTTCCACTTCTCCTGCCTCCTCTTGTTCTTTTTCTTCCAGTTCTTCTTCATCCTCTCCTTTCCTTTCTTTTCTTCATCTTCATCTCCTTCTTCTTCTTCCTTTCCTTCGTCATATCCCTCTTTTTCTCCTTCTTCTGCTTCCACTTGCATTTTTACCTCTTGTTCTCCTTCTTCTACTTCTTCTCCATCATCCTCACTCCTTCAACTAGTTTTTCTTCTTCCTCTTGTTCACCTTCTTCCACTTCTACTACATCCACTTGTTCTTCTTCTTCCCTCTCTTCTCCTTCTTCCCCTTCTTCTGCCTACACTACTTCTTCTTCCTCCCCTTCTTCTTCTCCTACTTGTTCCACTTCTTCCTCATTCCCCTTTCCTTCCATTGCTTCTTCTTCCTCCTCTTTTTCTCATTCTTCCACTTCTTCTTCTTCTTCCTATTGGTCTCCTTCTTCCACTTCTTCTTCTTCATCTCCTTTCATTCCACTACTTCCTCATATTCCTCTTATTCTCTCCTTCTACCACTTCTTCTACTTCTACTTGTTGTTCTTCTTCATTTTCGTCTCCTTCTTCCTCTTGTTCTGCTTACACTTCTTCCTCTTCCTCTTCTTCCACTTCTTCTCCTTCCACAACTTCTTTTTCTTTCCTTTCCGTCTTCTCCTTCCTCTTTTTCTCCATCCCCGACTTCTGTTGCTTCCCATTGTTGCTCTTCCTCTTGTTCTCCTTCCCCCAAATCTTATTCTTACACTTCTTCTTCTTCTTCTTCCTCTTCTCGTCCAGATTCCACTTCTTCTGGTTCTTCTTCCCTTCCCTTCCCCTCCTTCTTCCTCTTCCTCTTTTTCTCCTTTTTCCAATTCTTCTTCTTCATCTCACCTCCTTCGACTACTTCTTCTTCCTCCTCTTGTTCACCTTCTTCACTTTCCACATCTTCTTCTTCTTCCTTTTCTTCTCCTTCTTCCACTTCTTCTAGTTACTCTCCTTCTTCTTCCTCTTCTTATCTTTCTTCCACTTCTCCTGCCTCCTCTTGTTCTTTTTCTTCCAGTTCTTCTTCATCCTCTCCTTTCCTTTCTTTTCTTCATCTTCATCTCCTTCTTCTTCTTCCTTTCCTTCGTCATATCCCTCTTTTTCTCCTTCTTCTGCTTCCACTTGCATTTTTACCTCTTGTTCTCCTTCTTCTCCATCATCCTCACTCCTTCAACTAGTTTTTCTTCTTCCTCTTGTTCACCTTCTTCCACTTCTACTACATCCACTTGTTCTTCTTCTTCCCTCTCTTCTCCTTCTTCCCCTTCTTCTGCCTACACTACTTCTTCTTCCTCCCCTTCTTCTTCTCCTACTTGTTCCACTTCTTCCTCATTCCCCTTTCCTTCCATTGCTTCTTCTTCCTCCTCTTTTTCTCATTCTTCCACTTCTTCTTCTTCTTCCTATTGGTCTCCTTCTTCCACTTCTTCTTCTTCATCTCCTTTCATTCCACTACTTCCTCCTATTCCTCTTATTCTCTCCTTCTACCACTTCTTCTACTTCTACTTGTTGTTCTTCTTCATTTTCGTCTCCTTCTTCCTCTTGTTCTGCTTACACTTCTTCCTCTTCCTCTTCTTCCACTTCTTCTCCTTCCACAACTTCTTTTTCTTTCCTTTCCGTCTTCTCCTTCCTCTTTTTCTCCATCCCCGACTTCTGTTGCTTCCCATTGTTGCTCTTCCTCTTGTTCTCCTTCCCCCAAATCTTATTCTTACACTTCTTCTTCTTCTTCTTCCTCTTCTCGTCCAGATTCCACTTCTTCTGGTTCTTCTTCCCTTCCCTTCCCCTCCTTCTTCCTCTTCCTCTTTTTCTCCTTTTTCCAATTCTTCTTCTTCATCTCACCTCCTTCGACTACTTCTTCTTCCTCCTCTTGTTCACCTTCTTCACTTTCCACATCTTCTTCTTCTTCCTTTTCTTCTCCTTCTTCCACTTCTTCTAGTTACTCTCCTTCTTCTTCCTCTTCTTATCTTTCTTCCACTTCTCCTGCCTCCTCTTGTTCTTTTTCTTCCAGTTCTTCTTCATCCTCTCCTTTCCTTTCTTTTCTTCATCTTCATCTCCTTCTTCTTCTTCCTTTCCTTCGTCATATCCCTCTTTTTCTCCTTCTTCTGCTTCCACTTGCATTTTTACCTCTTGTTCTCCTTCTTCTCCATCATCCTCACTCCTTCAACTAGTTTTTCTTCTTCCTCTTGTTCACCTTCTTCCACTTCTACTACATCCACTTGTTCTTCTTCTTCCCTCTCTTCTCCTTCTTCCCCTTCTTCTGCCTACACTACTTCTTCTTCCTCCCCTTCTTCTTCTCCTACTTGTTCCACTTCTTCCTCATTCCCCTTTCCTTCCATTGCTTCTTCTTCCTCCTCTTTTTCTCATTCTTCCACTTCTTCTTCTTCTTCCTATTGGTCTCCTTCTTCCACTTCTTCTTCTTCATCTCCTTTCATTCCACTACTTCCTCATATTCCTCTTATTCTCTCCTTCTACCACTTCTGCTACTTCTACTTGTTGTTCTTCTTCATTTTCGTCTCCTTCTTCCTCTTGTTCTGCTTACACTTCTTCCTCTTCCTCTTCTTCCACTTCTTCTCCTTCCACAACTTCTTTTTCTTTCCTTTCCGTCTTCTCCTTCCTCTTTTTCTCCATCCCCGACTTCTGTTGCTTCCCATTGTTGCTCTTCCTCTTGTTCTCCTTCCCCCAAATCTTATTCTTACACTTCTTCTTCTTCTTCTTCCTCTTCTCGTCCAGATTCCACTTCTTCTGGTTCTTCTTCCCTTCCCTTCCCCTCCTTCTTCCTCTTCCTCTTTTTCTCCTTTTTCCAATTCTTCTTCTTCATCTCACCTCCTTCGACTACTTCTTCTTCCTCCTCTTGTTCACCTTCTTCACTTTCCACATCTTCTTCTTCTTCCTTTTCTTCTCCTTCTTCCACTTCTTCTAGTTACTCTCCTTCTTCTTCCTCTTCTTATCTTTCTTCCACTTCTCCTGCCTCCTCTTGTTCTTTTTCTTCCAGTTCTTCTTCATCCTCTCCTTTCCTTTCTTTTCTTCATCTTCATCTCCTTCTTCTTCTTCCTTTCCTTCGTCATATCCCTCTTTTTCTCCTTCTTCTGCTTCCACTTGCATTTTTACCTCTTGTTCTCCTTCTTCTACTTCTTCTCCATCATCCTCACTCCTTCAACTAGTTTTTCTTCTTCCTCTTGTTCACCTTCTTCCACTTCTACTACATCCACTTGTTCTTCTTCTTCCCTCTCTTCTCCTTCTTCCCCTTCTTCTGCCTACACTACTTCTTCTTCCTCCCCTTCTTCTTCTCCTACTTGTTCCACTTCTTCCTCATTCCCCTTTCCTTCCATTGCTTCTTCTTCCTCCTCTTTTTCTCATTCTTCCACTTCTTCTTCTTCTTCCTATTGGTCTCCTTCTTCCACTTCTTCTTCTTCATCTCCTTTCATTCCACTACTTCCTCATATTCCTCTTATTCTCTCCTTCTACCACTTCTTCTACTTCTACTTGTTGTTCTTCTTCATTTTCGTCTCCTTCTTCCTCTTGTTCTGCTTACACTTCTTCCTCTTCCTCTTCTTCCACTTCTTCTCCTTCCACAACTTCTTTTTCTTTCCTTTCCGTCTTCTCCTTCCTCTTTTTCTCCATCCCCGACTTCTGTTGCTTCCCATTGTTGCTCTTCCTCTTGTTCTCCTTCCCCCAAATCTTATTCTTACACTTCTTCTTCTTCTTCTTCCTCTTCTCGTCCAGATTCCACTTCTTCTGGTTCTTCTTCCCTTCCCTTCCCCTCCTTCTTCCTCTTCCTCTTTTTCTCCTTTTTCCAATTCTTCTTCTTCATCTCACCTCCTTCGACTACTTCTTCTTCCTCCTCTTGTTCACCTTCTTCACTTTCCACATCTTCTTCTTCTTCCTTTTCTTCTCCTTCTTCCACTTCTTCTAGTTACTCTCCTTCTTCTTCCTCTTCTTATCTTTCTTCCACTTCTCCTGCCTCCTCTTGTTCTTTTTCTTCCAGTTCTTCTTCATCCTCTCCTTTCCTTTCTTTTCTTCATCTTCATCTCCTTCTTCTTCTTCCTTTCCTTCGTCATATCCCTCTTTTTCTCCTTCTTCTGCTTCCACTTGCATTTTTACCTCTTGTTCTCCTTCTTCTACTTCTTCTCCATCATCCTCACTCCTTCAACTAGTTTTTCTTCTTCCTCTTGTTCACCTTCTTCCACTTCTACTACATCCACTTGTTCTTCTTCTTCCCTCTCTTCTCCTTCTTCCCCTTCTTCTGCCTACACTACTTCTTCTTCCTCCCCTTCTTCTTCTCCTACTTGTTCCACTTCTTCCTCATTCCCCTTTCCTTCCATTGCTTCTTCTTCCTCCTCTTTTTCTCATTCTTCCACTTCTTCATCTTCTTCCTATTGGTCTCCTTCTTCCACTTCTTCTTCTTCATCTCCTTTCATTCCACTACTTCCTCATATTCCTCTTATTCTCTCCTTCTACCACTTCTGCTACTTCTACTTGTTGTTCTTCTTCATTTTCGTCTCCTTCTTCCTCTTGTTCTGCTTACACTTCTTCCTCTTCCTCTTCTTCCACTTCTTCTCCTTCCACAACTTCTTTTTCTTTTCTTTCCGTCTTCTCCTTCCTCTTTTTCCCCATCCCCGACTTCTGTTGCTTTCCATTGTTGCTCTTCCTCTTGTTCTCCTTCCCCCAAATCTTATTCTTACACTTCTTCTTCTTCTTCTTCCTCTTCTCATCCAGATTCCACTTCTTCTGGTTCTTCTTCCCTTCCCTTCCCCTCCTTCTTCCTCTTCCTCTTTTTCTCCTTTTTCCAATTCTTCTTCTTCATCTCACCTCCTTCGACTACTTCTTCTTCCTCCTCTTGTTCACCTTCTTCACTTTCCACATCTTCTTCTTCTTCCTTTTCTTCTCCTTCTTCCACTTCTTCTAGTTACTCTCCTTCTTCTTCCTCTTCTTATCTTTCTTCCACTTCTCCTGCCTCCTCTTGTTCTTTTTCTTCCAGTTCTTCTTCATCCTCTCCTTTCCTTTCTTTTCTTCATCTTCATCTCCTTCTTCTTCTTCCTTTCTTTCGTCATATCCCTCTTTTTCTCCTTCTTCTGCTTCCACTTGCATTTTTACCTCTTGTTCTCCTTCTTCTACTTCTTCTCCATCATCCTCACTCCTTCAACTAGTTTTTCTTCTTCCTCTTGTTCACCTTCTTCCACTTCTACTACATCCACTTGTTCTTCTTCTTCCCTCTCTTCTCCTTCTTCCCCTTCTTCTGCCTACACTACTTCTTCTTCCTCCCCTTCTTCTTCTCCTACTTGTTCCACTTCTTCCTCATTCCCCTTTCCTTCCATTGCTTCTTCTTCCTCCTCTTTTTCTCATTCTTCCACTTCTTCTTCTTCTTCCTATTGGTCTCCTTCTTCCACTTCTTCTTCTTCATCTCCTTTCATTCCACTACTTCCTCATATTCCTCTTATTCTCTCCTTCTACCACTTCTTCTACTTCTACTTGTTGTTCTTCTTCATTTTCGTCTCCTTCTTCCTCTTGTTCTGCTTACACTTCTTCCACTTCTTCTCCTTCCACAACTTCTTTTTCTTTCCTTTCCGTCTTCTCCTTCCTCTTTTTCTCCATCCCCGACTTCTGTTGCTTCCCATTGTTGCTCTTCCTCTTGTTCTCCTTCCCCCAAATCTTATTCTTACACTTCTTCTTCTTCTTCTTCCTCTTCTCGTCCAGATTCCACTTCTTCTGGTTCTTCTTCCCTTCCCTTCCCCTCCTTCTTCCTCTTCCTCTTTTTCTCCTTTTTCCAATTCTTCTTCTTCATCTCACCTCCTTCGACTACTTCTTCTTCCTCCTCTTGTTCACCTTCTTCACTTTCCACATCTTCTTCTTCTTCCTTTTCTTCTCCTTCTTCCACTTCTTCTAGTTACTCTCCTTCTTCTTCCTCTTCTTATCTTTCTTCCACTTCTCCTGCCTCCTCTTGTTCTTTTTCTTCCAGTTCTTCTTCATCCTCTCCTTTCCTTTCTTTTCTTCATCTTCATCTCCTTCTTCTTCTTCCTTTCCTTCGTCATATCCCTCTTTTTCTCCTTCTTCTGCTTCCACTTGCATTTTTACCTCTTGTTCTCCTTCTTCTCCATCATCCTCACTCCTTCAACTAGTTTTTCTTCTTCCTCTTGTTCACCTTCTTCCACTTCTACTACATCCACTTGTTCTTCTTCTTCCCTCTCTTCTCCTTCTTCCCCTTCTTCTGCCTACACTACTTCTTCTTCCTCCCCTTCTTCTTCTCCTACTTGTTCCACTTCTTCCTCATTCCCCTTTCCTTCCATTGCTTCTTCTTCCTCCTCTTTTTCTCATTCTTCCACTTCTTCTTCTTCTTCCTATTGGTCTCCTTCTTCCACTTCTTCTTCTTCATCTCCTTTCATTCCACTACTTCCTCATATTCCTCTTATTCTCTCCTTCTACCACTTCTTCTACTTCTACTTGTTGTTCTTCTTCATTTTCGTCTCCTTCTTCCTCTTGTTCTGCTTACACTTCTTCCTCTTCCTCTTCTTCCACTTCTTCTCCTTCCACAACTTCTTTTTCTTTCCTTTCCGTCTTCTCCTTCCTCTTTTTCTCCATCCCCGACTTCTGTTGCTTCCCATTGTTGCTCTTCCTCTTGTTCTCCTTCCCCCAAATCTTATTCTTACACTTCTTCTTCTTCTTCTTCCTCTTCTCGTCCAGATTCCACTTCTTCTGGTTCTTCTTCCCTTCCCTTCCCCTCCTTCTTCCTCTTCCTCTTTTTCTCCTTTTTCCAATTCTTCTTCTTCATCTCACCTCCTTCGACTACTTCTTCTTCCTCCTCTTGTTCACCTTCTTCACTTTCCACATCTTCTTCTTCTTCCTTTTCTTCTCCTTCTTCCACTTCTTCTAGTTACTCTCCTTCTTCTTCCTCTTCTTATCTTTCTTCCACTTCTCCTGCCTCCTCTTGTTCTTTTTCTTCCAGTTCTTCTTCATCCTCTCCTTTCCTTTCTTTTCTTCATCTTCATCTCCTTCTTCTTCTTCCTTTCCTTCGTCATATCCCTCTTTTTCTCCTTCTTCTGCTTCCACTTGCATTTTTACCTCTTGTTCTCCTTCTTCTCCATCATCCTCACTCCTTCAACTAGTTTTTCTTCTTCCTCTTGTTCACCTTCTTCCACTTCTACTACATCCACTTGTTCTTCTTCTTCCCTCTCTTCTCCTTCTTCCCCTTCTTCTGCCTACACTACTTCTTCTTCCTCCCCTTCTTCTTCTCCTACTTGTTCCACTTCTTCCTCATTCCCCTTTCCTTCCATTGCTTCTTCTTCCTCCTCTTTTTCTCATTCTTCCACTTCTTCTTCTTCTTCCTATTGGTCTCCTTCTTCCACTTCTTCTTCTTCATCTCCTTTCATTCCACTACTTCCTCATATTCCTCTTATTCTCTCCTTCTACCACTTCTTCTACTTCTACTTGTTGTTCTTCTTCATTTTCGTCTCCTTCTTCCTCTTGTTCTGCTTACACTTCTTCCTCTTCCTCTTCTTCCACTTCTTCTCCTTCCACAACTTCTTTTTCTTTCCTTTCCGTCTTCTCCTTCCTCTTTTTCTCCATCCCCGACTTCTGTTGCTTCCCATTGTTGCTCTTCCTCTTGTTCTCCTTCCCCCAAATCTTATTCTTACACTTCTTCTTCTTCTTCTTCCTCTTCTCGTCCAGATTCCACTTCTTCTGGTTCTTCTTCCCTTCCCTTCCCCTCCTTCTTCCTCTTCCTCTTTTTCTCCTTTTTCCAATTCTTCTTCTTCATCTCACCTCCTTCGACTACTTCTTCTTCCTCCTCTTGTTCACCTTCTTCACTTTCCACATCTTCTTCTTCTTCCTTTTCTTCTCCTTCTTCCACTTCTTCTAGTTACTCTCCTTCTTCTTCCTCTTCTTATCTTTCTTCCACTTCTCCTGCCTCCTCTTGTTCTTTTTCTTCCAGTTCTTCTTCATCCTCTCCTTTCCTTTCTTTTCTTCATCTTCATCTCCTTCTTCTTCTTCCTTTCCTTCGTCATATCCCTCTTTTTCTCCTTCTTCTGCTTCCACTTGCATTTTTACCTCTTGTTCTCCTTCTTCTCCATCATCCTCACTCCTTCAACTAGTTTTTCTTCTTCCTCTTGTTCACCTTCTTCCACTTCTACTACATCCACTTGTTCTTCTTCTTCCCTCTCTTCTCCTTCTTCCCCTTCTTCTGCCTACACTACTTCTTCTTCCTCCCCTTCTTCTTCTCCTACTTGTTCCACTTCTTCCTCATTCCCCTTTCCTTCCATTGCTTCTTCTTCCTCCTCTTTTTCTCATTCTTCCACTTCTTCTTCTTCTTCCTATTGGTCTCCTTCTTCCACTTCTTCTTCTTCATCTCCTTTCATTCCACTACTTCCTCATATTCCTCTTATTCTCTCCTTCTACCACTTCTTCTACTTCTACTTGTTGTTCTTCTTCATTTTCGTCTCCTTCTTCCTCTTGTTCTGCTTACACTTCTTCCTCTTCCTCTTCTTCCACTTCTTCTCCTTCCACAACTTCTTTTTCTTTCCTTTCCGTCTTCTCCTTCCTCTTTTTCTCCATCCCCGACTTCTGTTGCTTCCCATTGTTGCTCTTCCTCTTGTTCTCCTTCCCCCAAATCTTATTCTTACACTTCTTCTTCTTCTTCTTCCTCTTCTCGTCCAGATTCCACTTCTTCTGGTTCTTCTTCCCTTCCCTTCCCCTCCTTCTTCCTCTTCCTCTTTTTCTCCTTTTTCCAATTCTTCTTCTTCATCTCACCTCCTTCGACTACTTCTTCTTCCTCCTCTTGTTCACCTTCTTCACTTTCCACATCTTCTTCTTCTTCCTTTTCTTCTCCTTCTTCCACTTCTTCTAGTTACTCTCCTTCTTCTTCCTCTTCTTATCTTTCTTCCACTTCTCCTGCCTCCTCTTGTTCTTTTTCTTCCAGTTCTTCTTCATCCTCTCCTTTCCTTTCTTTTCTTCATCTTCATCTCCTTCTTCTTCTTCCTTTCCTTCGTCATATCCCTCTTTTTCTCCTTCTTCTGCTTCCACTTGCATTTTTACCTCTTGTTCTCCTTCTTCTCCATCATCCTCACTCCTTCAACTAGTTTTTCTTCTTCCTCTTGTTCACCTTCTTCCACTTCTACTACATCCACTTGTTCTTCTTCTTCCCTCTCTTCTCCTTCTTCCCCTTCTTCTGCCTACACTACTTCTTCTTCCTCCCCTTCTTCTTCTCCTACTTGTTCCACTTCTTCCTCATTCCCCTTTCCTTCCATTGCTTCTTCTTCCTCCTCTTTTTCTCATTCTTCCACTTCTTCTTCTTCTTCCTATTGGTCTCCTTCTTCCACTTCTTCTTCTTCATCTCCTTTCATTCCACTACTTCCTCATATTCCTCTTATTCTCTCCTTCTACCACTTCTTCTACTTCTACTTGTTGTTCTTCTTCATTTTCGTCTCCTTCTTCCTCTTGTTCTGCTTACACTTCTTCCTCTTCCTCTTCTTCCACTTCTTCTCCTTCCACAACTTCTTTTTCTTTCCTTTCCGTCTTCTCCTTCCTCTTTTTCTCCATCCCCGACTTCTGTTGCTTCCCATTGTTGCTCTTCCTCTTGTTCTCCTTCCCCCAAATCTTATTCTTACACTTCTTCTTCTTCTTCTTCCTCTTCTCGTCCAGATTCCACTTCTTCTGGTTCTTCTTCCCTTCCCTTCCCCTCCTTCTTCCTCTTCCTCTTTTTCTCCTTTTTCCAATTCTTCTTCTTCATCTCACCTCCTTCGACTACTTCTTCTTCCTCCTCTTGTTCACCTTCTTCACTTTCCACATCTTCTTCTTCTTCCTTTTCTTCTCCTTCTTCCACTTCTTCTAGTTACTCTCCTTCTTCTTCCTCTTCTTATCTTTCTTCCACTTCTCCTGCCTCCTCTTGTTCTTTTTCTTCCAGTTCTTCTTCATCCTCTCCTTTCCTTTCTTTTCTTCATCTTCATCTCCTTCTTCTTCTTCCTTTCCTTCGTCATATCCCTCTTTTTCTCCTTCTTCTGCTTCCACTTGCATTTTTACCTCTTGTTCTCCTTCTTCTCCATCATCCTCACTCCTTCAACTAGTTTTTCTTCTTCCTCTTGTTCACCTTCTTCCACTTCTACTACATCCACTTGTTCTTCTTCTTCCCTCTCTTCTCCTTCTTCCCCTTCTTCTGCCTACACTACTTCTTCTTCCTCCCCTTCTTCTTCTCCTACTTGTTCCACTTCTTCCTCATTCCCCTTTCCTTCCATTGCTTCTTCTTCCTCCTCTTTTTCTCATTCTTCCACTTCTTCTTCTTCTTCCTATTGGTCTCCTTCTTCCACTTCTTCTTCTTCATCTCCTTTCATTCCACTACTTCCTCATATTCCTCTTATTCTCTCCTTCTACCACTTCTTCTACTTCTACTTGTTGTTCTTCTTCATTTTCGTCTCCTTCTTCCTCTTGTTCTGCTTACACTTCTTCCTCTTCCTCTTCTTCCACTTCTTCTCCTTCCACAACTTCTTTTTCTTTCCTTTCCGTCTTCTCCTTCCTCTTTTTCTCCATCCCCGACTTCTGTTGCTTCCCATTGTTGCTCTTCCTCTTGTTCTCCTTCCCCCAAATCTTATTCTTACACTTCTTCTTCTTCTTCTTCCTCTTCTCGTCCAGATTCCACTTCTTCTGGTTCTTCTTCCCTTCCCTTCCCCTCCTTCTTCCTCTTCCTCTTTTTCTCCTTTTTCCAATTCTTCTTCTTCATCTCACCTCCTTCGACTACTTCTTCTTCCTCCTCTTGTTCACCTTCTTCACTTTCCACATCTTCTTCTTCTTCCTTTTCTTCTCCTTCTTCCACTTCTTCTAGTTACTCTCCTTCTTCTTCCTCTTCTTATCTTTCTTCCACTTCTCCTGCCTCCTCTTGTTCTTTTTCTTCCAGTTCTTCTTCATCCTCTCCTTTCCTTTCTTTTCTTCATCTTCATCTCCTTCTTCTTCTTCCTTTCCTTCGTCATATCCCTCTTTTTCTCCTTCTTCTGCTTCCACTTGCATTTTTACCTCTTGTTCTCCTTCTTCTCCATCATCCTCACTCCTTCAACTAGTTTTTCTTCTTCCTCTTGTTCACCTTCTTCCACTTCTACTACATCCACTTGTTCTTCTTCTTCCCTCTCTTCTCCTTCTTCCCCTTCTTCTGCCTACACTACTTCTTCTTCCTCCCCTTCTTCTTCTCCTACTTGTTCCACTTCTTCCTCATTCCCCTTTCCTTCCATTGCTTCTTCTTCCTCCTCTTTTTCTCATTCTTCCACTTCTTCTTCTTCTTCCTATTGGTCTCCTTCTTCCACTTCTTCTTCTTCATCTCCTTTCATTCCACTACTTCCTCATATTCCTCTTATTCTCTCCTTCTACCACTTCTTCTACTTCTACTTGTTGTTCTTCTTCATTTTCGTCTCCTTCTTCCTCTTGTTCTGCTTACACTTCTTCCTCTTCCTCTTCTTCCACTTCTTCTCCTTCCACAACTTCTTTTTCTTTCCTTTCCGTCTTCTCCTTCCTCTTTTTCTCCATCCCCGACTTCTGTTGCTTCCCATTGTTGCTCTTCCTCTTGTTCTCCTTCCCCCAAATCTTATTCTTACACTTCTTCTTCTTCTTCTTCCTCTTCTCGTCCAGATTCCACTTCTTCTGGTTCTTCTTCCCTTCCCTTCCCCTCCTTCTTCCTCTTCCTCTTTTTCTCCTTTTTCCAATTCTTCTTCTTCATCTCACCTCCTTCGACTACTTCTTCTTCCTCCTCTTGTTCACCTTCTTCACTTTCCACATCTTCTTCTTCTTCCTTTTCTTCTCCTTCTTCCACTTCTTCTAGTTACTCTCCTTCTTCTTCCTCTTCTTATCTTTCTTCCACTTCTCCTGCCTCCTCTTGTTCTTTTTCTTCCAGTTCTTCTTCATCCTCTCCTTTCCTTTCTTTTCTTCATCTTCATCTCCTTCTTCTTCTTCCTTTCCTTCGTCATATCCCTCTTTTTCTCCTTCTTCTGCTTCCACTTGCATTTTTACCTCTTGTTCTCCTTCTTCTACTTCTTCTCCATCATCCTCACTCCTTCAACTAGTTTTTCTTCTTCCTCTTGTTCACCTTCTTCCACTTCTACTACATCCACTTGTTCTTCTTCTTCCCTCTCTTCTCCTTCTTCCCCTTCTTCTGCCTACACTACTTCTTCTTCCTCCCCTTCTTCTTCTCCTACTTGTTCCACTTCTTCCTCATTCCCCTTTCCTTCCATTGCTTCTTCTTCCTCCTCTTTTTCTCATTCTTCCACTTCTTCTTCTTCTTCCTATTGGTCTCCTTCTTCCACTTCTTCTTCTTCATCTCCTTTCATTCCACTACTTCCTCATATTCCTCTTATTCTCTCCTTCTACCACTTCTTCTACTTCTACTTGTTGTTCTTCTTCATTTTCGTCTCCTTCTTCCTCTTGTTCTGCTTACACTTCTTCCTCTTCCTCTTCTTCCACTTCTTCTCCTTCCACAACTTCTTTTTCTTTCCTTTCCGTCTTCTCCTTCCTCTTTTTCTCCATCCCCGACTTCTGTTGCTTCCCATTGTTGCTCTTCCTCTTGTTCTCCTTCCCCCAAATCTTATTCTTACACTTCTTCTTCTTCTTCTTCCTCTTCTCGTCCAGATTCCACTTCTTCTGGTTCTTCTTCCCTTCCCTTCCCCTCCTTCTTCCTCTTCCTCTTTTTCTCCTTTTTCCAATTCTTCTTCTTCATCTCACCTCCTTCGACTACTTCTTCTTCCTCCTCTTGTTCACCTTCTTCACTTTCCACATCTTCTTCTTCTTCCTTTTCTTCTCCTTCTTCCACTTCTTCTAGTTACTCTCCTTCTTCTTCCTCTTCTTATCTTTCTTCCACTTCTCCTGCCTCCTCTTGTTCTTTTTCTTCCAGTTCTTCTTCATCCTCTCCTTTCCTTTCTTTTCTTCATCTTCATCTCCTTCTTCTTCTTCCTTTCCTTCGTCATATCCCTCTTTTTCTCCTTCTTCTGCTTCCACTTGCATTTTTACCTCTTGTTCTCCTTCTTCTCCATCATCCTCACTCCTTCAACTAGTTTTTCTTCTTCCTCTTGTTCACCTTCTTCCACTTCTACTACATCCACTTGTTCTTCTTCTTCCCTCTCTTCTCCTTCTTCCCCTTCTTCTGCCTACACTACTTCTTCTTCCTCCCCTTCTTCTTCTCCTACTTGTTCCACTTCTTCCTCATTCCCCTTTCCTTCCATTGCTTCTTCTTCCTCCTCTTTTTCTCATTCTTCCACTTCTTCTTCTTCTTCCTATTGGTCTCCTTCTTCCACTTCTTCTTCTTCATCTCCTTTCATTCCACTACTTCCTCATATTCCTCTTATTCTCTCCTTCTACCACTTCTTCTACTTCTACTTGTTGTTCTTCTTCATTTTCGTCTCCTTCTTCCTCTTGTTCTGCTTACACTTCTTCCTCTTCCTCTTCTTCCACTTCTTCTCCTTCCACAACTTCTTTTTCTTTCCTTTCCGTCTTCTCCTTCCTCTTTTTCTCCATCCCCGACTTCTGTTGCTTCCCATTGTTGCTCTTCCTCTTGTTCTCCTTCCCCCAAATCTTATTCTTACACTTCTTCTTCTTCTTCTTCCTCTTCTCGTCCAGATTCCACTTCTTCTGGTTCTTCTTCCCTTCCCTTCCCCTCCTTCTTCCTCTTCCTCTTTTTCTCCTTTTTCCAATTCTTCTTCTTCATCTCACCTCCTTCGACTACTTCTTCTTCCTCCTCTTGTTCACCTTCTTCACTTTCCACATCTTCTTCTTCTTCCTTTTCTTCTCCTTCTTCCACTTCTTCTAGTTACTCTCCTTCTTCTTCCTCTTCTTATCTTTCTTCCACTTCTCCTGCCTCCTCTTGTTCTTTTTCTTCCAGTTCTTCTTCATCCTCTCCTTTCCTTTCTTTTCTTCATCTTCATCTCCTTCTTCTTCTTCCTTTCCTTCGTCATATCCCTCTTTTTCTCCTTCTTCTGCTTCCACTTGCATTTTTACCTCTTGTTCTCCTTCTTCTCCATCATCCTCACTCCTTCAACTAGTTTTTCTTCTTCCTCTTGTTCACCTTCTTCCACTTCTACTACATCCACTTGTTCTTCTTCTTCCCTCTCTTCTCCTTCTTCCCCTTCTTCTGCCTACACTACTTCTTCTTCCTCCCCTTCTTCTTCTCCTACTTGTTCCACTTCTTCCTCATTCCCCTTTCCTTCCATTGCTTCTTCTTCCTCCTCTTTTTCTCATTCTTCCACTTCTTCTTCTTCTTCCTATTGGTCTCCTTCTTCCACTTCTTCTTCTTCATCTCCTTTCATTCCACTACTTCCTCATATTCCTCTTATTCTCTCCTTCTACCACTTCTTCTACTTCTACTTGTTGTTCTTCTTCATTTTCGTCTCCTTCTTCCTCTTGTTCTGCTTACACTTCTTCCTCTTCCTCTTCTTCCACTTCTTCTCCTTCCACAACTTCTTTTTCTTTCCTTTCCGTCTTCTCCTTCCTCTTTTTCTCCATCCCCGACTTCTGTTGCTTCCCATTGTTGCTCTTCCTCTTGTTCTCCTTCCCCCAAATCTTATTCTTACACTTCTTCTTCTTCTTCTTCCTCTTCTCGTCCAGATTCCACTTCTTCTGGTTCTTCTTCCCTTCCCTTCCCCTCCTTCTTCCTCTTCCTCTTTTTCTCCTTTTTCCAATTCTTCTTCTTCATCTCACCTCCTTCGACTACTTCTTCTTCCTCCTCTTGTTCACCTTCTTCACTTTCCACATCTTCTTCTTCTTCCTTTTCTTCTCCTTCTTCCACTTCTTCTAGTTACTCTCCTTCTTCTTCCTCTTCTTATCTTTCTTCCACTTCTCCTGCCTCCTCTTGTTCTTTTTCTTCCAGTTCTTCTTCATCCTCTCCTTTCCTTTCTTTTCTTCATCTTCATCTCCTTCTTCTTCTTCCTTTCCTTCGTCATATCCCTCTTTTTCTCCTTCTTCTGCTTCCACTTGCATTTTTACCTCTTGTTCTCCTTCTTCTCCATCATCCTCACTCCTTCAACTAGTTTTTCTTCTTCCTCTTGTTCACCTTCTTCCACTTCTACTACATCCACTTGTTCTTCTTCTTCCCTCTCTTCTCCTTCTTCCCCTTCTTCTGCCTACACTACTTCTTCTTCCTCCCCTTCTTCTTCTCCTACTTGTTCCACTTCTTCCTCATTCCCCTTTCCTTCCATTGCTTCTTCTTCCTCCTCTTTTTCTCATTCTTCCACTTCTTCTTCTTCTTCCTATTGGTCTCCTTCTTCCACTTCTTCTTCTTCATCTCCTTTCATTCCACTACTTCCTCATATTCCTCTTATTCTCTCCTTCTACCACTTCTTCTACTTCTACTTGTTGTTCTTCTTCATTTTCGTCTCCTTCTTCCTCTTGTTCTGCTTACACTTCTTCCTCTTCCTCTTCTTCCACTTCTTCTCCTTCCACAACTTCTTTTTCTTTCCTTTCCGTCTTCTCCTTCCTCTTTTTCTCCATCCCCGACTTCTGTTGCTTCCCATTGTTGCTCTTCCTCTTGTTCTCCTTCCCCCAAATCTTATTCTTACACTTCTTCTTCTTCTTCTTCCTCTTCTCGTCCAGATTCCACTTCTTCTGGTTCTTCTTCCCTTCCCTTCCCCTCCTTCTTCCTCTTCCTCTTTTTCTCCTTTTTCCAATTCTTCTTCTTCATCTCACCTCCTTCGACTACTTCTTCTTCCTCCTCTTGTTCACCTTCTTCACTTTCCACATCTTCTTCTTCTTCCTTTTCTTCTCCTTCTTCCACTTCTTCTAGTTACTCTCCTTCTTCTTCCTCTTCTTATCTTTCTTCCACTTCTCCTGCCTCCTCTTGTTCTTTTTCTTCCAGTTCTTCTTCATCCTCTCCTTTCCTTTCTTTTCTTCATCTTCATCTCCTTCTTCTTCTTCCTTTCCTTCGTCATATCCCTCTTTTTCTCCTTCTTCTGCTTCCACTTGCATTTTTACCTCTTGTTCTCCTTCTTCTCCATCATCCTCACTCCTTCAACTAGTTTTTCTTCTTCCTCTTGTTCACCTTCTTCCACTTCTACTACATCCACTTGTTCTTCTTCTTCCCTCTCTTCTCCTTCTTCCCCTTCTTCTGCCTACACTACTTCTTCTTCCTCCCCTTCTTCTTCTCCTACTTGTTCCACTTCTTCCTCATTCCCCTTTCCTTCCATTGCTTCTTCTTCCTCCTCTTTTTCTCATTCTTCCACTTCTTCTTCTTCTTCCTATTGGTCTCCTTCTTCCACTTCTTCTTCTTCATCTCCTTTCATTCCACTACTTCCTCATATTCCTCTTATTCTCTCCTTCTACCACTTCTTCTACTTCTACTTGTTGTTCTTCTTCATTTTCGTCTCCTTCTTCCTCTTGTTCTGCTTACACTTCTTCCTCTTCCTCTTCTTCCACTTCTTCTCCTTCCACAACTTCTTTTTCTTTCCTTTCCGTCTTCTCCTTCCTCTTTTTCTCCATCCCCGACTTCTGTTGCTTCCCATTGTTGCTCTTCCTCTTGTTCTCCTTCCCCCAAATCTTATTCTTACACTTCTTCTTCTTCTTCTTCCTCTTCTCGTCCAGATTCCACTTCTTCTGGTTCTTCTTCCCTTCCCTTCCCCTCCTTCTTCCTCTTCCTCTTTTTCTCCTTTTTCCAATTCTTCTTCTTCATCTCACCTCCTTCGACTACTTCTTCTTCCTCCTCTTGTTCACCTTCTTCACTTTCCACATCTTCTTCTTCTTCCTTTTCTTCTCCTTCTTCCACTTCTTCTAGTTACTCTCCTTCTTCTTCCTCTTCTTATCTTTCTTCCACTTCTCCTGCCTCCTCTTGTTCTTTTTCTTCCAGTTCTTCTTCATCCTCTCCTTTCCTTTCTTTTCTTCATCTTCATCTCCTTCTTCTTCTTCCTTTCCTTCGTCATATCCCTCTTTTTCTCCTTCTTCTGCTTCCACTTGCATTTTTACCTCTTGTTCTCCTTCTTCTCCATCATCCTCACTCCTTCAACTAGTTTTTCTTCTTCCTCTTGTTCACCTTCTTCCACTTCTACTACATCCACTTGTTCTTCTTCTTCCCTCTCTTCTCCTTCTTCCCCTTCTTCTGCCTACACTACTTCTTCTTCCTCCCCTTCTTCTTCTCCTACTTGTTCCACTTCTTCCTCATTCCCCTTTCCTTCCATTGCTTCTTCTTCCTCCTCTTTTTCTCATTCTTCCACTTCTTCTTCTTCTTCCTATTGGTCTCCTTCTTCCACTTCTTCTTCTTCATCTCCTTTCATTCCACTACTTCCTCATATTCCTCTTATTCTCTCCTTCTACCACTTCTTCTACTTCTACTTGTTGTTCTTCTTCATTTTCGTCTCCTTCTTCCTCTTGTTCTGCTTACACTTCTTCCTCTTCCTCTTCTTCCACTTCTTCTCCTTCCACAACTTCTTTTTCTTTCCTTTCCGTCTTCTCCTTCCTCTTTTTCTCCATCCCCGACTTCTGTTGCTTCCCATTGTTGCTCTTCCTCTTGTTCTCCTTCCCCCAAATCTTATTCTTACACTTCTTCTTCTTCTTCTTCCTCTTCTCGTCCAGATTCCACTTCTTCTGGTTCTTCTTCCCTTCCCTTCCCCTCCTTCTTCCTCTTCCTCTTTTTCTCCTTTTTCCAATTCTTCTTCTTCATCTCACCTCCTTCGACTACTTCTTCTTCCTCCTCTTGTTCACCTTCTTCACTTTCCACATCTTCTTCTTCTTCCTTTTCTTCTCCTTCTTCCACTTCTTCTAGTTACTCTCCTTCTTCTTCCTCTTCTTATCTTTCTTCCACTTCTCCTGCCTCCTCTTGTTCTTTTTCTTCCAGTTCTTCTTCATCCTCTCCTTTCCTTTCTTTTCTTCATCTTCATCTCCTTCTTCTTCTTCCTTTCCTTCGTCATATCCCTCTTTTTCTCCTTCTTCTGCTTCCACTTGCATTTTTACCTCTTGTTCTCCTTCTTCTCCATCATCCTCACTCCTTCAACTAGTTTTTCTTCTTCCTCTTGTTCACCTTCTTCCACTTCTACTACATCCACTTGTTCTTCTTCTTCCCTCTCTTCTCCTTCTTCCCCTTCTTCTGCCTACACTACTTCTTCTTCCTCCCCTTCTTCTTCTCCTACTTGTTCCACTTCTTCCTCATTCCCCTTTCCTTCCATTGCTTCTTCTTCCTCCTCTTTTTCTCATTCTTCCACTTCTTCTTCTTCTTCCTATTGGTCTCCTTCTTCCACTTCTTCTTCTTCATCTCCTTTCATTCCACTACTTCCTCATATTCCTCTTATTCTCTCCTTCTACCACTTCTTCTACTTCTACTTGTTGTTCTTCTTCATTTTCGTCTCCTTCTTCCTCTTGTTCTGCTTACACTTCTTCCTCTTCCTCTTCTTCCACTTCTTCTCCTTCCACAACTTCTTTTTCTTTCCTTTCCGTCTTCTCCTTCCTCTTTTTCTCCATCCCCGACTTCTGTTGCTTCCCATTGTTGCTCTTCCTCTTGTTCTCCTTCCCCCAAATCTTATTCTTACACTTCTTCTTCTTCTTCTTCCTCTTCTCGTCCAGATTCCACTTCTTCTGGTTCTTCTTCCCTTCCCTTCCCCTCCTTCTTCCTCTTCCTCTTTTTCTCCTTTTTCCAATTCTTCTTCTTCATCTCACCTCC